>LR990345.1:10007500-20007500 GCA_905147345.3 Mythimna impura
ATAATAATAATATAAAAGGGTTTACAAAGAACTTAACAGCGGTATTCAAGATAATAAGTCTTAGGTAATGTACCTGAGACACGAGACCTGGTTACTATGTACACAGATCTTCTGATCCGTACAAAGTAACCTGACATTTGAATAATTAGACCAATATTATAGAGGCAAAAGTTTGTTGGTATTATATTGGTGTGTTTGAATCTGTGTGTATGTTTGTTACTCCATCACGCTTAAAAGGATGACCGGATGAATACACAGAATAGGACATATTATGATACTTTTAATCCCGGGAAAATCTACTTTCACGCGGACCAAGCCACTGACAGAAGCTAGTGAGTCAGTAAAGCACTAAAAGCTATTTAAACATACAAGGTAAATTAAACTTAGTAACTCGACTAACTTTGCAGTAAGTTCCGGAGACGAGTTCCGGTTAGAGCAAATATTGTCTCAAGATAAGATTAAACTGCATGCGACTATTTAAGTTCACCTTGCCCTCAATCTCAGATGATAAGTGAAAATATCGTGACAGGTTTAATACCTCCTCAAATAAAAATAAAAAAACAACAAAAACACTTTTCCAAATAAATTGCTACTGGATTTGTTAAGATTTTATCATTAATGTTTTGCAAAATAAAGTAAAACAAGTCAATGTGACAGAGGTTCCTGAACAGGATTTGCCGGCTTTCGTGGTTTGAAATGACGTCAACATTTACACCATGCTTTCACATAAAGATAGCAGTTTATTTGACAATTATTGCCATTAAATGAACATTTGGTGGTAATCAATGCGAGATGTGTAGGCGGCAGAGATCAACGACTACCTTCGCAGATGTGTGTATATTTGCTAGAGTTGCAAAACTGGAGGGTAAGATGGCAAGTATTTTATTCCTAGAATAAACCAGTTACATTTTCTAGCGTTTAAATGAAGGTTTTTGACCCGAGAGGTCTTTCTTGTCTGTTCCTAAAATGGACAGCTGCCATAATCCCGATAAGGTCTGACGACATTAAATCTATGAAGGTATTTAAAAATCTTTCCGTTTTAGTCTTTATTGATGACTAATTAACCGGAATTGGCAGTCACGTAATCAAACCTTTGCGGAGAATTTAATATGTCTGACTGTATCAATTTTCCGCCCACTTAACGCACTTTAATAGTATCTGTTGGAAAATAAACGTTTTACGGAAGGATCTATCAACGCAAACTTTTTTATTGCTATGCAAATGACTTCGGGACTTTGATCTAAAATTATGAAACATAAATTCATACTGAAATATACTGGCGTACTTTAGGAGGAGAGAAAATACCCGCACCACGCACCAGTTAACTATAGGTATATTTGTTCCTATACATACTAACATAGTATGTATAGGAACAAATATAGATTAATAAGATTTCCGTAATTTTGCTTGAGAGTTAGAACATTTCAAGAGCGGAACGATACCGACTCTAACGCATGAGTTGAGCGTATAAGCTTATATCAGTTTGTAGGAGGGCAAGATTAACTACTTTCTTTTTACAACCCGAGGCAGAGGTGACTCGTCCAGTTTGTTAACATTAATGTAAATGTCATTGAATGTCGTCCGACCGGTTACGATGAATTTTTTTAATCGACAACTGCCTCTGGTGTTATTTTGAAAGCTGCGAATTAATTTTAGCGATCCTTGTAGTCTTCACGACTTGCCTATTAAAGCTTCTATAATGACCTTTTGATCGTCCATTGTGCAAGGAATTTTTTAACGAATGTTATTAGCGGGGAATAACTGCATCTATAATAGGATGATCTTCAGAATTATTTATAAATTTAACTTAATAATAGGTGGTGTTTCAGCATCGTTTAGCAGAAACGCCTTGTATGATCAAAGTAGTCATTTTTTACTCCAATAGCATATCTAGCTTATAAGTAGAAACGACTTCTTCAAACAAACAAGATGATTAACATAAGTGTGATTAACACAATACCCTCTTTCGCTTGGATTCAGACGAATAATTAAAATGAATATTAATGATGTTGACTTGTTATTGGAGAGTAAAATTTGAAATTCATACTCGTATCTCTATGCGACGAGCTATTATAATTTTCACAAACGCTGATCTTAAATATAAGTCGATTTGCGAACAGTATTGTTTAGAGCATATCGAACAATGAGATCTATCTACCGTATGTATAGAAAGGTGATCCATATCGCATGAGTGCGTGCACGTTCGCGAAGCACATTTTTGTAAAATCGTTTAACAACTAACAAATAGACACTTGAGCGGCCTCGACTCAATTGAAATCCAATCAAACCGCATCGTATCACGAGACGGACGTTTGTTACGATGTTTAAAGTGCGCACAGCACTATTACCACAGCTATAGAGGCAATGAGTTGAATTGACAATGTTGAACACAATTGACAAGCAGCCAGTGACCTGACGGCTAACGATCTGCACTGCGCACGAACACTCTTTATTTGTAATGCAAAACTGCAAACATCCTATCGTCACGACGGCTGCGCATATGACACTACCCATCACAATGCTCACATAATTTCATATCAAAATAAAATTTTAACAGCTTAAATTTATAAATGACGCCATACATGCGACTCCTGGTTGTAATTTAAGGAGTTTTTTTATTATTATTTTAGATTGGTCTAGCTAGGAAGTAAAAAAATACATATAAGGTCACGATGACTCAATGCTCGAGTTTTTGCTGCGGTAACAATTTACAATGGAGTATCTGTGAGTTCTCATAATGTTACATATTTCATTACAGATAACATGTGGTAGTTTAAAATGTAACGATCCTTGGAATTGCTCCTTTGATGCACGACATTGTTTATTAATGAGAAACAGACTTTGAATATGTATAGGGAACAGGTTAATAAAATGGGCAGGAGTTGTTAACCTTTCGAAGAAATAGTCCTCCCACGATGACGAATCACTATATCAGTGACTGCATTCGAGTTAAAAAAAAGTAATATGTGGTAATATCAGATATATCTCTCCAATATTATAACTTCCATTCGATTAAAAAAGGGGCCACTTCATTGTAGGAAGTAATTACACGATAGTGTAAGAACACCGAATGACAGGGCAGAATTGAGATCCATATCCATTTCAACATCTTGGATGAGTGATGGACTGGTGTCGACATAACACTTTATTTGTAAAGTTCTGCAAGACATGGACGCAACTACTCAACAGCATGATGAGGTGATGAATGGAATCGATGATATGGGCGGAGGAGTTAGTTAATTAACATTACATCCATGGATTTATTTTTTGTGTTATCCAGAACATACAATTATTCCGTCAAACAAAACTTACATCATCAGCAATTAGATTGTGTAATTGTCAGTATGAACACCGCCACCAAACTTATGTAGCTCGTCTTTTGTTGTATTAGATAGAATCATTGTTATACTTCTCATTTTACGTAATGATCAAGCCTCGCGTCAAGCTGCACACATGTTTTTGCAGTGCTTGTGAAAATCGTTGAATAGAACTGTTATCTTATCCTGATATATTGTAGTCAAGTGAAGCAAGTATCTTATGTGTCACTCAATAGATAGACAATATTGACACAAATGTAGAGCACGATCAAATAGAAAACTTGCAAAATGAAACAGTCAAGTGTTAAAAACGTTATGTTGCAGTTGGAGCGGAGGATCAAAAACTGTGCAGCTGCACAATTTGTAATTTGTATCTGGATACTGGATGGGGCAACCTGATGATATTTAAACATGGCGTGGCGGCGTTAGATAACACAATGAAATTTACCAGTGTTTCAAATGTCTCAACTGTCAGAGCATTGTATGCTGAAACGAATTCAGTGGAAACAATTATTGTTGACGAGCTACAACAGTTGTAGACTGCGAGAATTCTAATCACTTGTAAAATTAAAAACGCATTTCTTTATTTTTAAACTTGTATTGTTGGTAGATTTCAGAATAATTGATTTGAAAGTTGAGAAAATGTAATAACTGTATCAGTTGAAATCATCTTATCTACTAAATAGGTCTATGCGTAATTTGCTTACTTGTCGTGGTTGAAGCAACGGTATTCAATCCATCAGTGGACATTTGCAAAGCAGTTATGCTCCAGTTTCGGATAATTGCGTTTGCACTTGTTATGCGAAATCGAGCAAGAAGCAGACATCGTTGACCACAATTAGCCAACTAACATGTAACAAATAATGCGTGAAAATCCGCCAGGTATAAGTTGCGTGTACAAGCATTAACATTTGGAACTCGTCTCATTATAAGAGTTGCCACACGAATTCATTGCTACCGGACACACTTGCTTGCAAAGGAAGATGTAGGAAGCAATTATTTTTCTTAAACACGTATTGTTGTATGAGATAACGAGTTGCATGGAGGTTGACACTCGAGTTATGGTTATGTGCATGATATACATTCAAACTACCGACACGACCATACATTTTTCGTAATTTAAGATACTTTAACCATTAAGTTTCGAGCGAAGACCAGAGTCAAAGAAGATTAGATCTTGATACTTAGCCAGGATAGCTCTGGCCAAAAAAATGCTATTATAATTTTACTTTTTAACTAAAGAAAAAGCGGAAAATTAAATTTTGTTTCAAGTGGACTGAACATTTTCCAACGCCGAAAAGTTATTGAAATACCAGTTTAGTCTTTCTGCTTTTAACACCATTAGACATTGTTGTGAAGAACAGAGAAACTATTTCCGCGTGTTTTTGCTCGAAATTTCGCGACATCGCGTGTCTTAGTATTTATTACCTGTGCAATTAGGACGTACCTACTTAGATGCTCCACTTAGATCAGTAAGAAGATCTTACGTAGCAACCTCATACTTTTTATCAAGTTAAAATATGTATTGAGAATACCCTAAAGAAAGTTTAATCATGTATAGTAGAAATATGGTGGCTATTACACTTTGTCAACCCGAGCAGACTAATGAAGCAGAAAAGTTTGTAAAGAAAATCTAACAATAAGCCTACGTGAAGAAAAATTACACAGCAGGCTACGTCAGCTGAATAATGAAGACCTACAATAGATTTCAGAATACAATATGGAATGGTAATTAGCACATTAGCAGTCCATGATTGGTTGTCTGTCTTCCTCAATCCCACGCTGGTTCTACTCATCATGTGTCTATGCTCATCGGTGCGTTGGTCGTGTTTAACGTTCCGTGTGGTTGGCAAAACTGTGAGTTCAGACAATCAATATTTGACGAAAACAGTCATCGTCGTGAGGTTATCTGATGGCATTGTGAATTATGGCGCATCGGTACCAGCCACCAACGTCACCGCCTACGAATATTACAATAATTTCGTATAAACCTTCGTAGAATGTTCAAAGATAGTATTGCATATTGAAAGTATATAATGTTATAACACTGATTTTACAGTAATCTTCTACTTTATGGTTATCGTGGCCTTAGTACCAGCCACCAGGGTCAGGTTAGGTTTATGTAAATAGCACAACTATTTACGACTAAAATAACATCGATATTTCGTTGGATCTTAAACACGAGTTACGATGCTTTTCAGAACTTTCGTAGTTTTGGTATAAGTCAGTAACTTGTCTTAAGTGTTGCGGCATGAGCTAACGATGAACGTTTTAGAAATATTCAGCACATAATAGCTTACATAATCATATACTTAGAAAACTTAACACCAAATTGAGCATAACTGCCCGAGTCACCTTGGAGCTCCAATCATTCTCAATAGCGACTATTTCTCAAAGTTGGGGTCAAACAACTTGCCAGCGGCATGGTGATTACTTCCTTGTAATAACAACAAAGTATCACTATAGCTTTTTATTGACTTTTTCTAATGGTGCACGTGCGAATCGCTAACCTCGAACGCGAGGGCGCTGGTCAGAAACCGTGAACGAGTCATTTGTGCCCTTCCACTAGCAGTTTTTTAGAACGTTTACTTACCTAGTCCAAAACAAATTACATCATGCCCAACCAAAAAGTCAAACTATGATATTAAGATGTTTAAGCAGTTCAAAATCTGCATAAGTTTGCTTACATCGGAAGTGTTTTGGAAGCACGTCGCCATACACACACATTGTTGACTCTTACATCAAGCGCGGGCTAAGCAGCTTACAGATTGTGTTTATCTTTGTGACCCCGACGAGCGTAGAAGTAAACCACACATAAAAAAGAAACATTACAAAGTGTCCACCCTCGCAACATTACGCAAGACAAAGATGTCCACTAAAACATAATTTCACTTTCTTTCGGACCACTGCCGGCGTAGTATGGGCGTGACAACCGGCCGCCTCCAGCGGCACGTAGATTGCATACTTTCCCTGTTTTTATGGGAATCATGGGGCGCCAATGATATAACAATAATGTGAAAGCTTTTGAAATACCATGTCACTTTTTGTACGCAAAGAAAATGGTTTCCAAAAATCTCGGTCATGTCAACCTATTCGAACAATGGTAGCAGAAGCCTGTAGCTTGTTTGGAAATAGCTGACTTCCATTTGAGAAAAGCAAATAACAGACGTTTGTCTTTCATTACATAAAAGGAGTCAAATAAATGTGGAACGTACAAACCAATGCATTGAAGTCTTTATTACAAGTGCTGTATTTAAACAAGAAAGTTTGTATGCAAAGTTTACAGACAAGAGGCGAAGACTAAGGAAGAGGGTAAATTATTACTTATATATAGAAATTGCGAAACTAACCATGTAAGTATGCACGTAGCGTGTTACTGATCGCGGGCCTCTCCCTGTTTCCATGAGCAAGTCCGGCTATCGCAATGGTAATCGGGATATGACGCCATTGGCAAACAGGTGGGTGTGACTGCCAATCCTAGTGATAGGGGTATATCTGTCTGTAACCGAGACACCTTGTCATATAATATGAAGGTTCTATATGAGATGAGTTCATGAAAATCAGTGCTTTCAAAATATACACCTAAACTTCGACCTTAAGTGTAGAGTGGGTGTTCGCCAGTTGTTATTAGCATTGACACACATAATGCTTTGCAATTGCAACGACATTCTCGGCAATTCGACTCGAAGAATAATTATAATGAGCATGTGGATATTGCGACAGCTAAGGTTAATTCGTGGGTAAAGCGGAACTTAAAACAATATTGCAGTATAATAGAGACAAAGGGAACGGATTTAGCTTCGAAACAGTACTGCATAAATATCTTGGCTTAGATGTTTGTCTCCTGTGGATCAAATTAATGGAGATCCACCGGTACATTTTGTTTTTTATAATATTTAGTCTTGGTTCATAAAAGGTTGCAGATAAAGGAAATAGACCGGTTATTCCAAGCGGACACTCGCAGTAAGCCGAGGAAACTCAAGATGAAGCAATTAACCAATTTAAAAATAATATGATGTTTGTTTTCCATCACAGAATATAATAATTGTACACATATGTCCGTCACGCTTTTTACCTTCGAAAATAAGTGGAACATCAAGCGTAGCAGCTTTACGATACTTTGGCACAAAACTTGTGGGTTTGGAAAGATTAATATTATCAAGTTCAAGAACTGAAAAGCTGGAAATAGCTGCATATTTTCTTGATAATAAACGACATCATAAGAGGATAACAATTTTAACCGATTTCAAAAAAAGGAGCAGATTCGTAATTTGTATATTTACATTTGTAACAAAGGACGGAAAATTATCATATCCCGCTCTAGGTGGAATAAGAGGTAAAGCTACACTTAGTTTTAGTCAGTACAAGTCTAACATTCCCTCTGGGCAACTAAAGGAAAAAGTGGGTTTTAGTATAAAACCCAGGTGGGCTTTATACAAAAAAACAACCTGATTCCAGGGCCGCGGTGACTCTTTCTCGAACAATCCCGAAAGTTTGTATTTACTTTTCACAATATTAGTGTCAAATTCATTCAAATAAATACATAGGCATTTGAAATTATGAACAGAGATGCCAGTGCAGTGGTAATTCCAAATGATTGACGACTTTATGGATAACACCTATTAAAAAACATTTAGCGTCTATCTAACGCGAATCATTAACTGGATGTAACAGTTCAGCCAGGTCAAGTTTGCTTGACGTCCGCGCAAGGTTGGCCGTTGGAGCATTATGGTAAAGGACAAGCTAAAGTTCGTCATCGATGTCCAAAATATCGCTAATTTATAGTCCGTTAGAGGTTTTAAAGCATTATGGTAAAGGACAAGCGTCATCGATGTCCAAAATATCGCTACTTCTAGTATCTGTAGAAGAACTTTAGATTTCGTGCGTTATAAATGCACAGCTAGACCGAAAACATATATAAAAATGTAGTTTTCAATAGACAAACGATGTTTTTGCTTATGAAAGCAAGTAAGGTCGCAGGAAGTTTCAAAGAAGCTATTACCCTGTCACCACTTAGACAGTTTTCTAATTTACAAAGTCAGCACAGCACGTTATAATTTCGCAGGTGCGGTTCGAAAATCTATTGCCATTTTACATGAACACTATACATTACAATATACACTGCATTAATTTAATTACAATGCAGTAATCTATACTATTTATCTAGACACTAATAATATAAAAAGGTAAAGTTAGTTTTTCGTTTTTTTTTTTGTTTGTAGGAGGTAATCTCTGAAAGTACTAGTCCGATTGCAAAAATTTTTTCACCGATAGAAAGCTGCTTTATTCCTGAGTGACATAGGCTATATTTTATGTACGCAGGCGAAAGCTAGTAATATTATAAAGCTGAAGAGTTTTTTGGTTAATCTCGCTAACTACGGAACTATTGATTCTTATTGAAAAATAATTTTTGGATAGCCCACTTATCGAGGAAGGCTATAGGGGGTACCATGACGTTCAAAGTAAGATTATTTCATTCTTATTTTAGTGCGGGTAAGAGACAGAGCTATACAGGTTGTCTAGCGTCATCTCTTACCCACACTGGAAATAAGAATGAAACAATTTTATTTTAAACGTCATGGTACAGGTCATAGGCTACATAACATCACGCTACGACCCACGGCAGCGGAGCAGGAACCAAAGACACGAGTGAAACCGCGGGGGACAGCTAGCATTGCGTAAATGCTACCAAAAAAAACTGTTTAAACTGGTTCTTCAATACGCATTAGTTTTTTTTTCTAAGTTTCACGTACGAGCAAAAAGCTGTAATTATGGAAGTTCTCGAGTTGAGTGTTAACAATAGCAGATGGAAACACACTAATTTGACCATTGTGTCGACTACCAAGAGACTGGCACGCGTTCTTGCAAAGAGAAATTTGACAATACACTTATAAAGAAAGTTAAGTTTTATAAGTCATCAGAACGTGATTAAAACAAACGAAACGTGTTTGCCTCGCTAATTAACCAACGAAATAGTTGGTGAGCTGATTGATATATTTAGCGCGATGCACGCATCCGATATCTTTGAGCACGGGATGTTGGTATTTATGTGTTTAGCCTACAAGGACCGCGCTTTTGATTGTGCCTCCCCTGTTCATTTCATGTCATGAGTGCTTCTATATTCCAATAAAACAATCCCAGGATTGATTTTGCTTCTTCCAATCTACTAAACCTTAATTCCATCAGGTCAAACTAATGACCTGATCTCTTGATTTAAGATTGTCATTTTTGTGTCATTTCCCTCCGGAAAGACCTGGCTTGTTAGCATTTCCTGAGACGTATACTGATTTAAATAAATTTTGCATAATGTAACATATAAGTATTGATAAAATAAGTGGCGGAAGACGAAGAAAGTGACACAGTAACCCGCTTGTGTCGGAGTCGAAAGAAGCGAGAGTAATCGGATGACGTCTGTGATCACAACAGGCGTGGTTGTTGACCACAAGCCTTAAAACGCAGGAACTTGCCAATTTATAGTCTCCAGGGGTAATTAAGCAATGTAGACCGCTCTCCATAAATTAGAACGTTTGACAAAATTAGGTGAGGCATCGTCGAAATTGCTATTTCATTAATTTAATGAATGTCTAACAGTCACGCCATACAAGTCCGGCTATGGCAAAAATTATATGTAAGTACACAAATTGTTATTATGTATTGAAGGTAGGAACATAATGACACAATTACTGTCAATGGGAGTAGACGTAACATGGAATCAAAACTTATGTTATTACGTATCTGTATAACACACCTGTCAGTTTTGACGGTTATTTACTAAATCATATGACGAAAAGCAATTTAACAACGATCTAATTTCACAATTGGTGCTGACAATGTTCAATTGTGTAAATGTGGTAATGAAAGCGCGTTAGCGATTTCAGCCCGCAGAGCTGATAGTCATAGTCTGATCGCGTAATGACTTACAGCATCGACTCAATCAGGACAATTATACATTCGGCCCCGAAATAGTCCATCTAATAGAATTGTTTCGATATTTTCAATTACAGCTCTCAGCGGAATAAATTGTAATTTCAAAATGACCTAACCGAGTGGTCACGTGAAAAAGATTGTAGAACTGTTTTCTGAAAAAAAAAAAGAATTATTTTTATACTATAAAGAATCGTATACTTAATTATATTATTGCTGTATAGAAAATGTTGTCATAGATTCTGACGTTTTATAAGTGCCAATGTAGGCCTATGCAAAATAAAAATATTTTGAACCTCAATTTTACGTTTACTTCTAGCATTATTTTAGTACCAACACAAAAAGATCTTTTTATATAAGTAGTATTCAAAGATAAATCTACGATTTAATGTAACTCCTTTATCTTTGACTACAACGTCTCCATTTAATCTACATACATTAACATTCAATTCCTCTATGTTAACGTAAAAGGGAAACAGTTGTTTAACGCTAGGAAAGGCAAATTGCTGACATTTATTGCGTCAGTTACTACAAAATTACGCTTTTAAACATACGAATAGGTAGTGTATTAGCAACTAAAATACAAGTACCGAAGGACCACTTTGAAAACTAAAGCCTTGGCAAGTTTGAACTCTCAGGACATCTAGACTTAGATGTTGGGAAACACTCCCGAGTTGCTTGTGTAATTTAAAATTAAACCATTTCGGCAAGATCTTTGGGGAATTGGAGTTTATTTGACATATAATGTTCTTAACACACAAAGATCCTTGAGCAGTTACAAGACTGCCTTCTGCTCTTTCTAATACAGTGGCACCACCGCGGCAACGATCAAACTTCTGCGCACGCGCAACACGCAACGCAACTACTTTCGCCGATTAAAATACGACGCCGTTCGAGATATTGTACGTGACAGACGTTTAACGCGTACCTATTACGAAAGTACGTCACGATTCATACGAATAATTTATTTGATACCTAATGATGTTTCGTGATGCCCTCACGATGTATTCGCGTGTATCTACACGATTTAGGACCGTAGGTAATTGAAATTTTCCATGACAATTCGATATCCGAAGCATAAAAATTAAAAGTCCATTTTCTTTTGTAGTGCAAAAATGCAGCAAAAAGTAAATAATTTAACACGTACTTACCAATACTATCACTTTCAAATTCTGAGGCGTGCCTTGCCAATTGAGACCCCATCATAACCGAGACACCAACTCAATTTAAATATTTATTAAAAACAAGTCGTTATATGAAATAAACATGTCTAGTTGTGTCAGAAATAAACGGGTTCCTAATGTAGGCAATCCTGTCTATGGCGACTGATTGATGAAAGCCGTGAACTATGGCAAAGGATTGCTTTCTGGTGCCATCGCTTTCTCCAGTAATATCGATTATAAAATACCAGCCAATAAATCAACATTAACAAGCAAATTGCTGCCGGGGGCAATGTATGGACACATGCACAAAAGCTACACAGATTAAAAACTTCAATCGGTACCGGAGTGAAATTGGACCGGAACATCGAAAAGAAATCGATACCTAACGATGTGGTTTCAGGTAATTTTGAAAGCTTATGTCTCACTCCGCAGTTCATATATTGGCTATAAAAGAATAATTTTATTATAGGTACTGCACTTCTGGTAAGTACTTCCGAGTTCTGCGGTGTGGAGAAACCGCATTGGTTTTTATATCATCGTCCGTATAATGTGATTGTATTATGTTCTGCAGAAATAGGGATTTTTAGATGCATTAAAGTATTTTCCTGTAAACGCAGTTTTTCAGCAATTCTTTTTTCTATTTTTTTAGCAAAATCTCTCAGCTCTGTTCAGCAGAGAAAAAGACGAACAACGCCACAGGTGGTCCTTTGTAAACTTTGTTATCCCAAAACAAAGAACTAGACTTCTCCGAGAATAGCAATGTGGAAGTGAAGAAATTATTTGAAGTGACGTCAAGGATCGCTATGTGAAACTAATCGCATCGTATTGAAAGCGATAAACGCACGATTATCAACTACAGAACTAAAAGACAAAGAGATTTGGTAACACACACATAATATGCACCGCAAGCCGATAATATCAACTAAATTGGCATTAGCGATCAAGTCGTGAACATTAATGTACGCTCGTGTGCACATAATTAAGTTACGTTTGTTATAGGGAAAGTTATGTAACGGCGAAAGCTTTCGATATTTGAACATGGGGTTCTGAAATTTGACACTACATTCGCTAGTATCCAGCTGATAAGACATGGCTACAAATCGACCATAAATATGACTATCACGATTTTTAAATTGCTACCATCGTTACGGTTAATTGTCACGAATTTGTCTTAAAATTAGCGTACTACGTTGAGTGGGTAAGTAGAGCGCGTCGTGTTGAATAAAAAGTATCTTCTATTGCAGCGGCTGTCAATCAAGCGATGTGCACTTTTATTTTGTGTTTTTTTTTTTTAACTTTTACTAACTTTACTGTGACTTTCTGCGCAGAAAACACTTTCCATCAATTAGCCGTTGAATGGAAAGTCTAACGCACACAGTACACTTTTCACATCGTGTCTATAAACAATAAATAAATGCAACTAAAACTTGCATAATTACAGTTCTGCGTCATAAACTTTTATTTGAGGTAAATACGTTTTAAACCGCAGAGCGAAGTTTGACAACAACAAAAACGAACTTTCATTCACGAAGCAAGTTTTAAAGGATTATGAGATTATGCAACGTATGCTTCAGTTACTACTAATGAATATCCAATGTCCCTATACGTTCCACTGCATATATCCTGCCAAATAATTTTTTTTTAATGTGGAACATCATCAAATAACTTTTCACTTTTTTGGTGGAGCGAGAGGCAGTATCAGACTTTTTAAAACCCACCCGTGTTCCTTTAGTTGCTCTTTGAGTTCCGGGGCCGCGGTAACTCTTTCGAACAATCTCTTGCCCCAGCAAATCAACAGTTTACTGCAGAAAAGAACTAGGTAATGCAGTAGTTTTCAAATTGTTCTCCACCCCTGTTTTGCGTGTTACAAAAGGGTTGGTCATGTCCAGGTATCCAAGAGGTGGGGCTTGTGAAAACGCGACCCACTATCCCATAAATAGGTTAACGACGTGTCATGTCGCCTATTCCATAACAAAATATGTAATCACCTCTGTCACGAACTACGAAAATAATTGTCACAATTTACGAGCATCGTTGAGCTGAATTAGGAGGCGAACTAGTTTCATAGGTTGTTGTTCTAAATATTTGCACATTTAGATGTTCCTTTTCACATTTCGCTTTCATTTACCTTTCGCTATTAGCGCGTGTTCACGAGTTTTATAGTGAAGAAGATTAGAAACAAATTGTTAGCATTTGAAGCACTTAAGAGCTTCCTTTTTCACTCGCCTATCGTCAACATCGAACATGGGCTGTTGATCCCCGCACGAACGCCGGCGTTCGTGCGCCATTGTCTTACTATTGTGTCTCTAATTACGCTACTCCAAAAGTTAAAAGCTTATTACTTCTTCTATCCAACGCGATGTTTGACGAAAAGGCAACGCGAAAAAAGATAGATAACGCCTGAAAACTCTGTTAGCATTCGGTAATTCCGTCATTTACTCAAAACTTGTTCCAGGAAATAAGTGTATTTTTAAACACTTAAAAGTTTTTGAAAAAAACTGTCGTCATTCAGAATCTTGATTTAATTTGTAAGGCTTAGCTATTGTTATACTTTTTTAATTATTGTATTGAGTAAATTATGAAGTGTCAAACTTCATGCAAAATAGCAGATTTTCAGAGGTCTTTACTGGATTAGTTTTAAACAAATTTATAAATTGATTTCAATAGAAGCCTAGATAATATCCACAAGATACTGTGTTTCCAAAATATCTAATGAAAAATGTGTAATAACGTCATAATCGGGTAAGAGCGATTGTATGAAAAACAGTGAAAATGTATGTTGAGTTGCATGCCCTTAACACACAGTTCCATCAATCAGCGTAGACTTTTCCCTACGTATTTTTTTTTATTCTTGATAGGTTCGCGCTTGACCGCTATCTCACCTGATGGGAAGCGACGGTGCGGTCGACGATGGAGCGCGCTTACCTAGAAGTAACCTATTCACTCGTGTCTTAAAGATTCCCGGGTTGTAGCCAACAGGAAACACAGATTCCGGCAAGCTACTAAAACCTACGTTGAGATCGGCTTCCAGTCTAACCGGATGCAGTTTAGTACCAGTATTTTACGTGGAGCGGCTGCCTATCTGACCATACAACTCACACCGTAGGCGCGGGCTTGCGGACGGCGGGCAATGGGTAGCTCGCCGACCGAACCCAAGTCGTAAACGGCGCGTAGTGTTCCACGAGCGCCTCAAAGAAATGTCAGCAAACCGTAGGGGCCCAGCAGGGTCAAAGCCTACTGGGGCCAAGGGTCTGCTTCTGAAAGGAAAACTCGGCCCTGGTACGAAAGTCAACGAAGGAACAGGAGTGGGTTTTTAGTCAGTAAAAGGCTGACACTATCTCCCGCTCCACCCAAGAGCCTTCCGAAGAGATTTACCAACCGAAAAAAAAACCTGTACAATCCAGTGATTAGGTAACACGATAATCCTTAGCAAGACTGATGGCAGATTTCCTATCGTCTCATTCGTAACCACTGTAAAAGATCAACAAATGCCGGTACCAACCGGGCTTAACCTGCTTTTTCTAGACACGGAGGAATTTCGATATGTTAAGATGGTTACCCATCCACATATCGGCCTCGACAACTGTTCCTCCACCAACCTCCTCTCCGACAACCGTTCCTCCACCTACCTCGACAACCCAACACGGGTCAATTTCCAAAGTTAACCTTGGAAATTGACCCGTGTAGCTGTTACTTAAGTCAAGAACTGAATACACAGTTCGGTGCGGCAGGATATAAGACAAGTCACAACATAATATTACTGGCGTCCACCGCTATTAATATTAATAACAGTGTTAGTATAACATTGAGTTGTGTAGTGTGACCAGTTACTGTGAATTATATGCACCAGTCAAATTATTTCGATAAGGTACAACGAAATGTAGGTGGTAAATTTATCAAGCTAGGTCGCAAGTTTGTCTGACAGAGAAGTATAGCAAACTAGACCTCTAGTGGCACTTATTGGATTTCTCTCAGTTTGATCGTTCGAACACTAATTCTAAGAAACCCGATCGGCAATGTCAACTTGTTTTTCGAAAGTTCCACAATTCCAATACAGCTTCAATCAATAGTTATCAACAATACAACCGCAAATTAGTCGATTATAAATCAATCAAAACTGATATCAATTGTTTCAAAGATAAAGTCTGTAACAACCAAACAAGTCGACAATCTCTGACAATATTCAAAGACGCATTATAGTGAAATGAGAAAACGACCTGTTATAGTATGCTTATGAAGTATTCATTGGTTTATCGTGGTATAATCGCAACAGTGGCAAGGTGTCCTATATAAAAACTGGTCACAACGTGGTAGCATTGGAGTGGCTCGGCGAAATGAAACCCCGACCGGACGCGATCGTCGATATCACATTAGAAAACCGCTGGGTAGGTACACACCTCGATGCATATTGGTTACACCAGTCGAGTTCATAACCATGGCGGCTAATTTGTTCGAGTCAAGATCAAGTCGAATAAAAATAGAGCGATCTAGATCTGCTAAGGTTTCTACTTTAACTAGCGTGGTAGCATCATTAAGTAAGATGTTGATAGGAAAACTGCAATCAGTTTATTTATAGGATGAAATAGTTAGAAACTAGGTATCTGCACGTGTAATCGATCAAGTTTTCATTCGCATAGGTATTGGATGAGTCAACTGGAAGTAATCGAAACAGCACCAGATATAGATGAAAGACTAATTAACACTGTTCTTATCCACTGTGCTTTTCCATTTAACTCTCTAAAGCTGAGGTTTCTGGTTAATATCTTCATAATAAATTTGCAAAACCCAGTTTATCCTAGCAAGGGAAAAAAGCGTAAGCAATGTCGTACAGCAAAATTAATGGAGTCAACCAAATGAGAATTTATTTTGCTTCCTTTGCCGTGAATTAATTAGCTTTGTAGAGTTGGACAGATTTTCTTCTGGATCTAGGTAAATTTGTAAGAATATTAATTTTATTATTGTAATTTCGTAACAACTAGTTAATTAAAGTCCTCTCAAACTTAGTTTGGTCTTTATCATACTGAATTATAATTATTTGGTATTTATCATAGTACGTATTAGTTTATTATTAAAGTACATAGTAATTTCATTTCAAATATCTGTTATTTATTTATTGTGCACACCCTAAAGGTTGACTGGCAGAGAATGCCTGCATTAGGTAAGTCCGCCCATGTACCACTACTCTATATATAGTTTAAATAAACAAAAGTTTTGTAATTAATGCATTGGGCGATGATTGGGAGAGCACAGATAAGATTTTGACTTAAATTATCGTCGAAATTTTAAGAGTTCCATCCAAACGAACGTAATAAAGTTATCACTATCAACAGACCATCAATAACAGATAATGTCTTTCGAATCACGAAATGCTAGAACCGATTAAATCGATATTAAGATTGGATCGGTATGAAGATACTTTTGGTAGCAGAACCAGTGTCCATTAAAAATCATCAGTAATGCTGATGAACGAGATAAAATCTTTTGTAAGTGGATTGCATAATGGTTTATTCAATCTATTGTTGGGTATACCGGTTTAGCTATTCATTATGACAAATTCCATTATGAATGTTATTGATATTTACGAGTTATCTCTTCGTAAGTTATCTTGTGTCACTACTTATCGTGCTTATCAATTCTTGAGAGGACATAAACAAAGTTTACGGTATGAGTTATTTTTGTGTCTTCAAGGAGAAATGTATTTTCTTTATCGGTGTATTCTTTTACAGACTACACGATCAATGCATCCACCAACAGGCGTGACGCGGCGATGCTACGGCCATTTTCTATAGATTTTCTTTACAAAAGATCAGCGACATCGCTATGCCACTGTCGCATTGCGCCGGTCTTTGGGAACCTTTACATTTTAACGGTTAGAACAATTTGGCAAACGAAAAAAACTGCCACATAAACTTTTACAGGGAGGATTTAGTGATGGGGACGAAACATTTTTCTTAAAATATCTTTGAGTATTTAATGAAGAATTGAAATGTCTTCAAATAGCCATGGTAAAATAATAGAATATCTATATGGTGGTAAAAATATTCCTTCTGTCTGTAAAAGGGTTAAAAAAAACAGATGAAGAACTGTATTGTATTACTGTATTCTTTTTTTATTATTTTGCGTCGTTGCCGTTGTATTGTATTGCCTGCGTTCCATAAGCATAATCAGCCTTTTAATGTTCCCACTGCTGGGACTCAGGACTCTCTAGAGAGGGAATGGGCCGTAATCCATCACGCGGGCCCAGTGCGGGCTGGTGAATGTCACATGTCTTCGAATTTTTGATTCTAGGACATGCCGGTTTCCTCACGATCTTTTCCTTCAGCGTTTTGAGTGGTGATGAAATAAATTACACAAAGTAATGCGCCTGGCTGGGTTTGAACCTGCACCTACAACTCGTAAGTTAGGGCCGTTACCACTCGGCCACCACTGCTTTTATCTGCTTTTGCCTGTCTCTGTCTGTCACTGCCTGCGATGAATAAGTTCTATTCTATTTGAGATGAACATAATTTAAAACGATCCAGTGAGAAAGAAAGTCATCCATATATGCACATGATCTTTTTCTGTAACTAATTTCACAACGACTTCTGTTAATTTACAGCATTTATGCAGTTTATTTCATTATTTGTTAGTCAATACGTGATTTTACACAGAAATTCGTAAAACCCGATATGAGTAATTCGTGGTATGGTTCTTCAATTTCTTAATACTAATTTTACCGCAAAATTACAAAATAAACGTCAAACCTAATAATGTGTACCAATATTTCTTTCGTTGCTAAAAGATACACGGTTAGGTAAGTAAATTGTCCAGACGTAGACGTTCATCGGTTGCCTGAAGCTTCACTTTGATTTCCAAATCATGACAATTCTTTATTTTAAGTTGAAGTAACTTAAAAACAGAAACATTTCAAACCCTTCAAGATAGTAGCAAAAATATAGAGATGCAGTGTTATAATAGTTAAGTTTATCTTTTGTGGGAAAGACATTGCCACAGATTAAAATAAAGATCGACTGAGATATTCCCATAACGGGTTTAGCAGCTAGATTAATCTTATAGTTGGTATTTAAGTCATTATTCTCAGTAAAAGTAACATAATATCACTAGATCAAGTAGTTTGTTATTATGATACCTATGTACGAATATCGAGTCACGATTATTCAAATAATGACTTCATTCTTCCTTATCCTTACATATAGACATGCATATAAAACAAAATTCGCCACCGCGTCTGCTTGTCTGTTAGCGATAAACTAAAAAGAACTGAACGAATTTTCGTGTGGTTTACACCAATAGACAATGATTCATAAGGAAGGTTTAGGTGAACAATACGTGCTAATTATAGTAGAGGAAAGCCGAGAATTTCAAAGATTTCTAACACCCGTGCTTAGCAGGGGCGGCCACAGGTCGCTAGTCAGTAATATATCAGGTAGCCAGCACTTCGTCTCCAATTGTTATTCTTTGAGACAATACCTTGTTGTGAATTCTATTATGACACGAGTTACAATATGAAATACCTTAGCCGCGCACACGTAAGTTAGTTGAATGTCTAGTAGACTTGGCCTTTTCAAATTCTTTATTAAAAATACACGTGCGTGGGAGGAACCAAATAACTAAAACTAAATAAGCTAGGACTTATGTCTCGAGGTCGAAAACAACAAACGATACCACAGTAATGACTTTCGTCACACAACATGACCAAATGTATCTACCATGTAGGCAGGCAATCAAATGAGTCAATCTAGATGTGACTTACAAAACTGAAAGATAAATAAAAACACGAGTTTTGTCGTTGCCTTCAAATGACTTTATTTTAATCAGACTAATTTCCCCAAATAACGA
This sequence comes from Mythimna impura, assembly GCA_905147345.3. NCBI lineage: Eukaryota > Metazoa > Arthropoda > Insecta > Lepidoptera > Noctuidae > Mythimna > Mythimna impura. The sequence goes on from LR990345.1 coordinate 10,026,744, forward strand.
GGCAGGGTCAAAAAAGGTCCCACTTTCATTGTTTTAGGTTCTGAATAAAATCCAAATGAAAATCTGAGCCTCGTTACCCTTAAATATTATCAAACAATCGCGCTTAGTATTTTTAACTGCGACCTTACCCTTTTAAACCCTTTTGTTTTCGAAGTAAACAAAAAAGGAAAAGCTTGGCCATTAAATAAATTTCTATTTCAATTCTACTATACATTCTGGAAAATACTGAAGTTTAGGCACAGCCGACAAAAAGGATAATACATACCTACTTCATTTAATGACGCTAATGATGACCGAGGAGGTATTTGTATTTATAAATAACTAATAACAATTTTATGTTTATGAAGCTTAAATAAGTACCCGCTTAGACGTATGTATGTGGCTTTACTCACGTCATCACGAGAACACGAGGATGCCCAAAGCCGAGTCACGCGTCCGATCAGCAGGTCATGTAGGAGCTCCGATTTATGTCCGAATTTAGTTGTCCGAATGAGTACGCGACTAAAGCCTACAAACTCCTGTACATGTAATGCAATTATACAGGAATCCGAATATATAATTCGTAGTGTGGGGCATTGTTTAAAAAAAAATAACAGTCGAGTCCTCTCGTATCGGTACAAACATACAATATCGTATTTGTATCGATACGAGAGAGGATCTCTTTTTCGATGTGCTTGAAGTCTAGGTGGTTGAAAGAGGGGCTGACTAACCAGGGTGTGCCTCACTAATGAATCGCCATGAACGTGAAAGCTATAATCAATAAATCTAACTAATGGAAAACCATGATTCAATTTGGATCAAACAAGGAAATTGAATTGTGAAAAGTATTAGAGAAACATTCAAGGTTGACCTTGCTATCCATAACCTTCATCTCGACGCTTGTTTATTATTTTTCAGTGGGAAATCATCTAATGACAACTCCCGCCCTTGAGCGGAGCGGGAGGGCGTGTCAGAGTTTTACTGACTAAAACCCACTCCTAGTTCCTTCGTTGCCTTTCATTCCAGGTCCGGGTTTTTCTTTCAGAAGAGAACCCATGGTCCCAGTAGGTTTCGATCCTGCTGGGCCCCTACGGTTTGCTGACATCTCCTTGAGGCGCTCGTGTAACACTACGCGCCTTCGACGACTTGGGTTCGTTCCGGACGGTTACCGGACGGTCGGACGGCAAGCTACCCATTGCTCGCCGCAAGACCCTATACTGCCCCAAGACCTGACGGCTTCGTCAGGTCCTGGGGCAGTATTTTTGGCATTCAGCCTTCGTACCACCACTCGACTAAAACCCCCACCTGTGTTTTCCTGTCCAGGACCGCGGTAACTCTTTCAAACAATCTCGCAACGCCTAATAACAAAACTGGCGGCACCATGAAAGATTCAAGCGGGAAGTACATAAAGGTAGAACTATATTGAGCACACGTGGGCCACGTATGATGTGGGCGCGTCGGTCTCAATACATTTTATGTGGCAACTAGACTTGGAGAGCTAAAGCGGGAATTACATAAAGCTAGAACTACACTGCGCACACGTGTGCCACACACGCCGATCTGGGCGCGTCGGACTCCATACATTTTATATGGCAACTAGACTTGTAGAGTTACACTTGATCCACGCCACGCGACGTCGTTTATTTATTTATTTAATCTTCATGTAACAAAGTACAAAGGCGGACTTAATGCCTGAAGCATTCTCTACCAGTCAACCTAGGGACCACCCAACCTAGGGTATAATATAGTTCTAGCTTTAGACCGACGCACACGTGGGCCACGCCTGATTTGTACGTAGAGTCGCGTCGCGAGACGTGGATCTAATGTAGCTCTACAAGTCTAGTTGCCACATAAAATGTCCTTTCCATCTGCCAATAGCTTCGTGCCCATTAAAGTAGTAAATTATCCCCAAGGAACATGGTCTTCTCACGTGCCAAATTTCATTCAAATCAATTCTGTTGTTTGAGCGTGAAGAAGCACATCACAGACTTTCGACTTTATAATATGAATTAATGTGATTAGCAATAACTATTCTACTGGTCAACCCCCATGTTAATTAGCTACATCGGAGTGCACTTGTTTGTTAGTGGTTGCTCTGCGGTGACAATAGTGCGCAACAAGCGAGACGACACGGAAATGCGGGCTGCGTTTAGAAAGCAGTTTCGTTATTTTGTACGCATATGTGCACATTATTGCTATTTGATCGTAGTAAGTAGTGAAGTGATTTTGTAGATGTATTTTGTACATAGGAATATGGGCAAGGCTTCGATCACTGACTGACTTATCAACTTCCATTCCAAACCCTTGGACCTAAAACGCTGAAATTTTTCAAGAGAGATTTATCTATTTATCATCTGAAGAACCGTTTGTGTTTATCAACGTCGTGAAAGGATTAGTCAGCTAGACTCTGCGTTACTGAGTGCTAGCTGTCCGGGGGGGAGGAGGTATCTATCATCTACAAACCCGTTTTTCTTTCCTTACGGGATATACAACAAAACGACACGGAGAATATTCTTCATTTTACGATGTATCACACTAATATTATAAATAATAATAATAATTATTATTATTTATTTTCTCCCATACTTAGAAAAATTTATACAATTTATAAGAAACAGTTTACAGACGGGAGACAGGAGCCCATACTAGGTGAAACCTGTGCTACGAGTCTCCTTGTCTCCTAATCTCAAAAAACATTATAAAAATCCAAAGTCAGAGGATGCATTACATTAATAGGAAGTTCTTATAACTCATGAAAATAAAAATTAAATTAAAATTAAATTATAACATAAAGGCGAAGAAAGGTTGTAATTGTGAGTGTATATTTATTACTTCTTCACGCTGAAATTTCGCTCACAGGTAGACCATGTCCTGAAATACCACATAGGATACTTTTTATCCAAGGAGAAGGCACAGAATAAGAAATAGTACAAGTAGAGAAGGTATGGTCTATTGGGACAATTTTCTACTTTCAGGCGAGACCATTTGCACTGGCAGTGGCTACTATTGAAATAATATGAATGTCAATTCAATGCTATAATAATTACTTAATCATTATAGTTTTCTTTTCCGCAGACGGTTGTCCTTGCAAACAAATGTAGGGTTTCAAACGTAAGCAAGCCCAACAAGTGAGTGGCTAGGAATTCCACGTAAGTAAACTACAAGTAGGTAGATTGTGAGTAAATCAATTAGCTATCGTCATAATGGAACAATATGCAACGATTTATTTAACATGTTGACGTCAGAAGGCAAACATTCATATATTTTTTTAAAATTAATAACTGAAATGAGATATAGATACGAAGGTACTAAAAACAATCTTTTATAATTTATTATTTTTTGTCTTCACAGACAAAAAAACTATTTGATTAGACTAATGGACTTAAAAATAAAACGGTGACTAATGTAGGTATACTTAATACCTTGGCTGGTGTACTTTCCAGTTCTTACAAATCCTACTTTACGACAAAGTACTACGTGTCCATATTTTATCCGATTAAAAATTAATTCACTGGAGATAAAAGGTTAACTTTACATAAACTGACAACAAGTTAGGACTTCAAATGCCAATTCGAAACAATAAAAACATTTCGTGTCTTCGTGAAAACGATACTTGAATTTCGTTTTTGTTTTTCATGAATCTGATTGAAAGATCTTTAAGTAAACGACATGATGATACTAAGCTAGCTTGAGAATCGGGGAGAATCTTGGTTATTTTAAATTCCTTCCGGGAGCCGGTAGGTTATATTTTCAGGTCTACATTCCGGAAAACTCTCGGAATTCCGGTACCCTACATAATAGGGATGAAAATGTTTAAGTATTCACTTATCGTACCTACCTACCTGCTTAATATTCTACAAATAAAACTCTCGGACAGATTTATTCATTAACTTCAATTTGAAGTCAAAGGTGAAGGTCAAAACTGCGAAAATACTTATTTAGCTGTCAGTACAATCTATTAGCAGTTCGGTAATAAACTGGAGAAAGTAACTAATTATTTTTGAAACGCAAATAAGTCATACACCCAGACATGCAACAAAATAATATGAGTGGCAAAGCTTTCATCTCTGCATTCGATACGGGTTCTAATGAGTGTATCTACACTACACTACACCAGAAATAAGCAATCGATTACACACCAATCCAGATCGATGTAAAACCATTCTATATAAAACGTAACCGACTACGATTTAGCGGTTAGAAATCTCAACTTAGAACATAAAGGAAAGAATATTATAGACTTTTCCATTGTTGCATTCGTAATGACAGTGATTAAGTATTTAAGATCTGTAATCAGCCCCAACTTGGTGCAACTCGTTTCGCGTCTTAATGACGTGATTAGTAGACCTCGAAATTAAACAATGTTATGACGATATAAAAAGTTGATTTAAGTATAGATAAATAGAGGTTGAGTTTCTGAATTTGCGTTCCTAAAAAGTTGAGAAATATAGTTTGATGGACAAGACAAATAATTTCAACATGTCTCCTTTATCGTCTTGAAACGCAATTTATTGATAGAAGTTTACAACAGAATTATTAACAGAATAAAGTGTTTATTGTAACATCGTGTTGTATTGAGATGGAAATGTCCGTTGCGATATCAGAAGTCAGAGATAAGCATCTGATTAGATGGAAGACTTCTTAACCCGTCAATAGGCTATTTTAACGTTGCGCAAAATGAACATTACGCTTTAATGGAAATTCTTCCATCTTCACAGAACTTCTGGTATCGATGTAACGCGAAATTAGTTGATGTAATCGAAATAAGGTAAAAAAGCGATTGGACTAGAACGAGCGAATGACGCAAGGCGAATGGATGACGGTATGTCACAGGCAGCAGTACTTTACGTACGTCTACGATTCGAGGCAAATAGCGCATGGTAAAAAAAATGCATACATGATATTTTGAAACTGTTTTCCTGCTCCAAGTTTTTCTTGCATTACAAATTCAGCATATTTGTCTAGTGCTTAATTTAATAATTTTTTACTAACATTAAAGCGTAAACGCAATACTGAGCCTAAGCAGGAGTAATGCGCAAGTTAACAGTTTTCTTATACTAAGAAAAAATAAAATGATTTGACGATTGACGGCTAAGTACAAAGGTATATGAGATAATGTATCTGATCAGCTTACCCGTGCAATGTTCTCGCTAAGTGCACCACTACACGTTATCTATAACATTACATTATAACACGCACCGTTTTCCTCACTTTCTTTTTTGGAAACAAGATTTTTTTCATCGTTTTTCCTTCACGAGACACTGGGACACATGTTTATAGATTGGCTGTACATAAAAGTAACAATGGTAAGCTGGGAGGTCACGACTTGCGAGCTGCAAAATATTTCGCAACTCTCTGAAACAGACTGGCTGACGGAGCCGAACGTTGAGCATTGCCAACTAGGTAGATAGGTTTTGCCACAAGCACGCGATCGGTAGTTACGTACCTTATACAATTTTAATATCGAGTGTACACGAAACAATGCCTGAAAACTATGATGATTGCGCTGGCGTTAGCTATGAATAATATCAAGATAATCGTTAATTGATTTGGTAATCTGTAATGAAATAAATTTTAAAATAAGAAAAGTTGAATCTTGGATTTGAATAGACCCATTAGAAAAAGGAGAAACTCTGCAATAAAATTATTGCAGTCAATTATTTGGACTTATCTCTGAAAAGATGATAATAGATTCATCTATTTGAATCAAAAAATTTAGGATCCTGTTTCTCATTTAACAGACTCTAGTAACGTAGGATAATAGTTAGGGCTCATAATTTTCAGTAACAATGCAAAAATAATCATTCTTTACAAGAACAGGTACTAAAATCCGTAGCTAACTAATGCAATTCAGCGTGCTGTCGAGTCCCATACAAAATGTAACAACTATGGTAGTGAGGGGACGGTTCACGCGAGCGACGTCCCTGGTACCCTGGCACCGACAGCAGCTATGCTCCGAACATGCGACCTTAGACGCTATAAAAAATCGTTTTATCTTTCTTTATTATAGTTACGAAAAACAAATTACTCTGCAAAGAAAGTTTTGCCTTTTATTTTTAAGGTGTTTGCGTTTACAACGAGAACGCTACGTCACCCAACAATAATTAAATGAAGGTGTAAATTGAGGTGATTATTTGCCTTGAGATTGGCAAAAATCAATGCAGTATCTGTTATATGGCGGCGGTAAATCAAACTGATCCGTTTAATCACTACAAACACGACCTTGTATTTGCAAACCTTTGATATCGACGCCGTAATCAACTCATGGAAGAAAATACATGAGTAATACAAACATGGATGCAATTAATACGATAACCTATTCTCTCTTCCATTTAAACGTGGATTATAAATCATATTGTCGAGTATTTAAGACAAGTTTCTTTATACAGGCTCCGAAATAAGTGGCTCCTTGCAACATACGCGACAGCTGCGCGGTGGCAGATGCTGCGCGAATTCTTTATGTGGCGAACTGGCGAGGCTGGTACATCCTTATGTAAATGAGTTATTTACACAGAACAAGCCACTCTACGTACATGGATGCATAAACGATCGCGTCGCACAGGTGGAAGCGTGGGAGTAAAAAGTAGATATTACTTTACTGCACAATTAATACAGCGGTGGAGTCGCGTTTCGTGCAAAATAAATTGTGTCAGCTGCATGGCCCACATCGTATTGTCTCGTCGTGGGATCAAGATACTATTATTGTTCATCGGCAAACTGTTGGCAAAATAGAAAATTGTGAACAATAGCGTGTTATTTTTTAACTTCCCGCGCCGAAGCACTTGGAGCCGGGCGAAGAATAACGCCAATACGTAAGAGCATGCGACTTTAAAATCAGCATTTCTAGTCTGACTGTACATACTTTCACGAAGCAAACATCGGTTCATAATCAACAGTCATAATTTCCAATTAAAATGTTTACAAACGTTGTCGAGTTCAGCGCATGTAAACAATTGTAAATGTAAGGTTTCACACTGCTTTCTTCGCTGCATATGGCGTTGCATCTTTGTGTGCATATAAAAGCTGATGATAAAGCATCACGGAGGCAGGCGTCGCGAAACTGAGATCCCTAACGTTCGTCGATTGCTATAAAGATAAGTTCATATTTCGTTGCTATCTCAGCATGTAGACATTGCATATCAAAAATAATTTTACATAAATACATAGGTTGCTGGTCGTATAATGGCGAAATCTTACGGAATCTGACAGAAACGGTGGAGACGTACGATATTTCGTTGGAATGAGTTTCACGTAGGCATTTAATTCAAATATTCTCGCATATTTTGTAAGCACATGTTGGTAAATTGCCACATATTACTTTGACGTGCTTAATGTTGCGAGTAGCTCCTTGTATGCTCATATTAATATGGTGTAACACATTAGATACAGCAAATTACAATTAAACTGTTGAAATATATTTTTCTGCTGTAAATGTGTTTTGATGATTTCAGTGGTGTCATAACTTATGTTTTATCACACTAATTTAAAAAGGGAAAAGGTTGTGTGTGTGTGTTACTTCTTCGCGCTCGAACGGATGAGATTGAGATGATGATTACGATGAAACTCGGTAAACGGGTAGATCACGTTCTGGATTAGCACATAGGATACTTTTTTTTTATCCCGGGAGTAGATTCCCTTGGGATAATTTACAACTATCACGCGGGCGAAGCCACTAGCGGAAGCTAGTTTTAATATAGAAATTATAATATGTACCTACTTTGTTTTGTAATCAAAGCTAAACTAGAAAACAGTTGTGAAAAATCGAAAAAGCTTTATACAGGTTGAGTGAGAAAACACTTAAATAGTTTTCTCGTAAATAAATTAACTATTGTCTTGAACATAGCATAGCATAGCATAGTCGGCCTTATAATGTTCCCACTGTTGGTACTCAGGCCTCCTCTCTAGGAGAGGGAATTGTCTTGAACACTGTAACAATTAAAAAAAAATAGAGGCTCAACTTTATTATTGTTAACTGTTCACATAATAATATTATTATAAAGTTTAACTTTGTGCTCGGAATAACTAAATAAAACAGGAAAAGAATAAGAGGTATAAAATTATAATAAAAATAGCTAGCTATAAACAGATACCACTTACAATTAACTTCTTGAGTAGCGTAATTAGAGACACAATAGTAAGACAATAGCGCACGACCGCCGGCGTTCGTGCGGGGATCAACAGCTTAATAAACAAGACACACTCAAAGTAAAAAACAATAACAAAAAGAAATGTTCTTAGAATAAAGACTGATATTTCGACACCCACACCAAACAAGGTTGTAACATTAAGTCAGTAATTTTTTAGAATGAACCAAAAAGTGATAGTGCCATGTTCATATTTACTGAAAAATTAATCTATGATCAATGCTAGAAGTACGTCGTTATCGTCGTTGTGTCGTGCATTACTGTCGTGTAGCTCATTCCACAAATATTATGGCTTTGTTGGTAACTCAAATTGGACTGTAATCAGAGATACTGCCTTGTTTGTTGCAGGTGTTGATTAAACAGCTGCTAGATAAGGCATTCTAAGGCAGTGGTTCCTAACCTTTTTTGACCTGGGACCTCATTAATTTCTAAAAGACAATTTGACAGTTGCTAATTTAAAAAATCGTACATATTATAAAACAAAGTCCGCAGCCGTATTTGTCTGTCAGTCTCTTCACAATAAACTCAAAAAACTTTTCATTTTTTAAGGATTTCACCAATAGACCAAGTGATTCATGAGGTAGGTCTACATATATGTACAAATACATGAATATTTAGTAGGTACAGGAAAGCTGAGAATTTCTAAAGGGCCTATTACACTATGCGATATTCAGCACACGATATTCAGACTGTCTTATTTTTTGTTCTGTGTAAGACCGGTCTAACCCTTATTATACTATGCAACATCGACTAAGACTGTCTGAATATCGAGTAGTGTAATAGGCCCTTTAAGTTTGAAGACGTGCAAAGCTGGAGCAGGTTGTTAGTAAATTAAAAACTTATAAAAGACCTATTATTTTAAATCAAAAATAACTAGCTTTCTCATAAGAGACACAATTTCTAATAAAAATTTAAGATCACTTTACACTGTGTTATTTTTGAACTAAATAATTTGAAATTAGAAAACTTTTGCCAACACATTTTAACTTGTAATCCACAGCTTGGGAACCAATGTTCTAAGATCAGCAAATAAATACTTGGAAGGTACAGAGAGTGCTTAATAAGTGCCTATAATTGTAATTCAAGTTGTTGTTATGTAAACTAAGCAAAGTTGGCAAAGTGCAGCTTATGATATGCAGGGATTCTAGGTACAGGTTGATTGATATTTTATCATCTTTTACTTTCTGCAACTCAGCAGTAATGGGATTTATTTCCGGTAGTGTCTCCGAAAGAGGATGTTCTGAATCTGAATTGTTAGTATTTGTCTCATATTCAGATCAAACTGAAGTTTTTTAGACATGTTAAAAATCTATTATTTACTGAAGTTTAGCTTATTTTTAGACTTATACTGACAGTTTAAATTAAAAACTAAACAAAGATTATAATTATCAAAACATAATTACTTTTTTTTTCAACAATCAACACTAATATTATAAAGAGGTAAAGTTTGTTTTTTGTTTGTAGGAGGTAATCTCTGAAAGTACTGACTAATCGGACGATTGCGATTTAAAAAAAAAATAAAAGCTGCTTTATTCCTGAGTGACATAGGCTATATTTTATGTATGCAATATCTAGGAAGGAAGGACCTCATTAATTGAATATTTTACCGACCAACCTGAGAGATTGTCTTGCAAACTCAGTTGAAGATTGCAGATGACACGTAAGCCACTCAGTCAGACAAAACACATGATAATTCACAGATGCTGAGTTTTGGTGTGGTCAAAAGATCAACAGATTTACTGCACAAGCCGAAACTGAATTTTTGATCAGTCGCTGGTTACTAGATATGCAACTAATCATTTCTTTTTTGTCACACTGCTTGTCATCATTTTAGCTGAAAGACCACCACTGTTCTACATATGGGCACCACCAAGTGTTGCCAAAAACTCATCGCAAACTAAAATCACACTCCAATGTTAACATGGTTAACACAATAAATCTATCTTAAAAACCTGAGGGCACAAAAATATGCTGATGGGAAAATACAAAAAGAATTTCTAAAGAGAAAATTGAAACTTACCTGTTTAAAAAATTGTAGAACATTAGAAGACTGTCCTATAGAATTTAGTTTGTCTAAAACAGGCCTTATTAACTAATTTCAAGTTGGCACACACACTGTTGGGAAAATTATTCCAGGGTTTGACGGTAATTTATTATTTAGATAAAAACAAGAAAAACTCTTATCTTATCATTATACAATAATTAATACATATTCAAGGTATATATAACAACAAATTTATATTTTATATTTATACAGCTAAGGACATTGCAATTTTATTACAATTTCCTGGAAAACAAAAGACTAGAAGGTTTAATTTTCAATGTTTCTTTCTAGCTATATCTGGTTAACACCTTGAAATTATCTTGATAACTTTATAGCAAAGATAAAAACAAAATATTTTAGCCACAGCAACACTCACAATAGAAGATACATTGTAAAAGAATAACATAGGACTTGATCATTACTTGTGCAAATAAAACTTTAAATGTGTTATCTTACAGATTACCCCCCAGAGAGGGGAGTAATCTGCTTTCCAGAAAGTGACTGTTAACCTTTAGCATACTGTTGCAATTATCTTTGTTTCAGATAGTTAGACATGTTCCAAGGTTAATTCAGACAAGTACAATTTAATAGAAAGAACTTTACTTCGTGGATAATTTGTTTAGAATATCGACTTTATAGTAGTAACTCAACTTGATATACAGAATTTAAGCTTAAAATAGGTACAATCATTTACATTGTTTAAATGTAAAAGTGAAGCAATAATGATTACTTACCACATTATTGTAGTTGAAGGCTGTGGCCCCAGGCTCATAGTATTCTCTATTCATTTTGTCCCCCATCTTGACGAAGGCAATCACTAACTTTTTATAGTTTTAAATGCACACACAACCATAATAAACAACAACATTATTTATTTTTATATTGCCTAGAACATTTTTTAGGATTAAAAGGAAATTCAATGACCGTTAGGAGCGTCCGAACCAGCATCATTAATTTCGTCTAATATTATCGTAATTTATTTTATTTTTTGAGTTTTACGCATTTATTTTGTCCAATGGAATGCTAATTAAATAAATCACACTGATTATTTTAATATTTGCCTATTTATCACGAATAATTAAATAATTTATTTAACTACTTCTTGACAATTTACCTTGACACATAAAAATGTCAAAGTCGCCATGTTTAATCCACAGATAATATTTTCAGGTATACTAAACACTTGGTTACGTGATTATCGAATAAGTACGACTTGCATTCTCGATAACATGTATAAAAGTCTTATAGATTTTAAGACTTTTTAGTTTTGACAACTGGATGTTTTCGGCATGTCGGCTCAAAATTAAATAGACATCCACATGGTTAAACCGCGGTTCGGACCACACCACAGAGTACTTTAGTAATATACTGGACCACACCTAGTAAAAGATCTGAAAAAAAAATACAGATAAAATATGAATCTAAAGAAATCGATGGAAATTGTCTGACACTTATGATACTACTTTAGAATAATATTCTACAAAACATATATAAAAATCAGCCATAAAACATTAAGTTATGTAACTCGTTATTTTTAGTTCCCTTTCTTACCTCGTACCTGCCAAAGTTCCCCAAGGGGGAGGAACCTAAGGTTTCATCCATGTGAAAATCTACCCTTTCTTTCATCATTGGTGAAAATAAGTTATGTCTGACAGCTCTGGGATCTTGGTCGTCTATGCGGAACGTCACGCTGTCCTCCAAAACAGAAATTATTATAGACGTGGGCAAAAAGGTGGCCAGGCTCAATTGGGATTGCATGGATTACGTCAGTCGCAATCGCATGCATGCTGACCAGACCACTGACGCCGAGTAAAGGTCTCCCCGCAATGGGCGCCAGAAACCGCTAGGTTAATTGTTATTTGTGGCCAGAGGATGACGATGGACGGTGTTGTCGAGGTCAGCCTAGAAAGCAGTGGCAGTATGACTTGAATGTATTGTATTGTGGCAGTATGGCTTGTATTTGGAGAGGATTCACAAAAAAAAAAAATGCCTTTGTAGCGACATCTATGGCGTCACATAAGAACAGGATTAGTTCTTATGTGACGCCATAGATGTCATCACGCAATTAAAGTTCTCCGCGCGATTAGAACATTTAGAACAGCCCGAATTCATCTATCGGGCAGTTGCCCACCCGCCGTCTGGTCGGAGGATCCTCCCTTTTCAACAGAGGTTGGCGGGACTTTACACTCTGTTCCGCATACCTCCAAACTGTGACCCTCGACAGTGAACGTCAGCGCAGCCTTTTTGCAGCTACTACTTTGTGACGTCATCATTACTTCCTCAAGCTTTCGAGCAGCGAGCGATACAGCCAGTACCCACGGCTTTAAAGGGTATTCTGACCACCAGCATGCCTACCTGGTCATACCTGGTCATCACCCTCAGCCTCATCAGCGACCTTGGCTAAGCACACCGCACCTTCGGCCAGTCACATGGCACACAGCTATGAAGAACCTCTCCTGGCCGACGCCAGCAGTCAACCCCTACGTCGCACAGCACCGCTCCAACTCACTGGAGCCAGAAGCACTACTCCGACCCTCTGGACCCTGCAGCATCATCCCGACTCACTGGGGCATGATCCCAACTCACTGGAACATGATCACCCTGACTCACTGGGGCATCATCCCGACTCACTGGAACATCATCACCCCGGGCGTAGAATAGCTGATGGCAGAACTTAGTAGTTTATATTTTGCTAACGGATTCCTTTATCGAAAAACCGTCCTTTTCTACGATTCCTCATACGATTATATACATGTGTAAAAATAAATAATCCTCCTCTACATTCCAATGCCATCCACGACGACATTTGAGAAAACTGGACAAGTGCGAGTCGGACTCGCGCACTTAGGGTTCCGTACAAACTTGAAAGGTAAATTGCGGTTTACGATTTATGATGTATTAAAAAAAATCGGTTGTCTGTAAAGTCGGTTTACTGACGATAGTTGAACGTGACAACGTGTTACATTTATTTGTACGCATAAATACAAATAAACAATTAACACGACATTCACTTTTCACTGCACTTTATACTTGACGAAAACATGTAAATCTATTATTCTATAGCAGTTGTCACGACGCAGACGCATCGCTCACTCAAATAGGAGAGAGACAGATGTCGAACACTGCCAAACGCGGAGGCCGAACGCGCTCTCGCTTGCACTTCAAGCCTTAAATGGAACGCCTTGAAGCGAGGTAACGCCGCATGCGTCATACTTTTTCGTGCGTGCAGCCGGCTCCATCGAATTATAAGACGTTGTCACGTCAAAAACTACTTGCTAGATGTCGTTCAAACCAATTTTCGGTGGAAGTTTGTATGGTTATGGACATCATATATTTTTTTTAGTTTTATCATTCCCTTATTTTAGAAGTTACAGGGGGGACACACACATTTTACCACTTTGGAAGTGTCTGTCGCGCAAACTATTCAGTTTAGAAAAAAATGATATTAGAAACCTCAGTATTATTTAGAAGACCTATCCATAGATACCCCACACGCACGGGTTTGATGAAAAATTTTTTTTGAGTTTTTTTCTATTTTTGTGTAAAAATCTTAATGCGGTTCACAGAATACATCTACTTACCAAGTTTCAACAGTATAGTTCTTATAGTTTCGGAAAAAAGTGGCTGTGACATACGGACGGACAGACAGACAGACATGACGAATCTATAAGGGTTCCGTTTTTGCCATTTGGCTACGGAACCCTACAAAAGCAGATCTTCGATAGGAGGCTTTTGAAATTTAAATTGGGCCAAGGTAAGGACATGCTCTACAGATTGACCACCTACAAACCCTTATTACTTTTGAACCATTAAGCGCAGGCCACACCGCCAGCTAGCGTGCGGGCGGGCTAGGCGGGCGAACATCGTTTCACCTCTTTACATACTTCGGTTCACACCGTACCGACTAACCTAACGAGCTAAGCTAACGAAATATCCGACGATTCCAGCGAAGCTACTCGTTCACCTCGTTGGCGCGCCCGGTTCGTTCGCCCGTCCTCCCCGTTTCGAGTAGACTAGTCGACGCTCGTCTTTCGAATAGCAGTGTAGTGCTCGTCTGTCCGTAGTTTTCGGTGTGAACCCCATAGTTTAGCTCGCCAATATTTCGCGTAGTTTGTATAGTTTTCTTCGTTCGCTTCGCCCACCCGCCTAGCCCGCCCGCCCGCCAGCTGGCGGTGTGGCCTGCGCTTTTACCAACAAATTATGATATTTGGCGACTTTAATTAGCCACAGTCAAAAATTCAAAATGCTTCAATACTTACTCTGGATTAAGGGTCGAACTAGAACATGAATTAATTATTTAAAAACAACCTGAATAGGTTACTTCTAGGTAAGCGCGCTCCATCGTCGCTTTCCATCAGGTGAGATAGAGGTCACGCGCAAGTCTATCATTAATAATAAAAAATTATATATATCTGTCGTTTTATAATTGCTGGAAAAATCGGTCTGATTGGAACTCTATTTTTCCTCGACTTTCCAGGTGACCATTTGATATCACTGATCACATTGAACTTCTTTAGCTTTCCAGAAATGTTCTTTGAGAGTGAACAGTATCCATTTTGAACAGTTTACTGTCAGTAATATTTCCTCAACTTTCCAGGTGACCATTCGATATCAATGATCACCTTGAACTTCTTTGGCTTTTCAGAAACGTTCCTTGAGAGTAACAGTGTCCATTTTGAACAGTTGTCTGTCATGGTCCGATTGAATGCAATCCGACACCACCAGGAAAGACGAATATTGGAGGCACGGTGGCATACACGATCAGCTACAAAGCTCCGGGCAGCTCCTGCGACATTTCAATGGAAAAACCAAATAGCTGACCTAGGAATCGAACCCAGGAGCGTGGGGCGCTCGGCAGTCGCGTTTACGACCACGAGTTCAACGGGGAAGATAAGCAATTATATTCATTTGATGTGTTCCCTCTCCTAGAGAGGAGGCCCGAGTCCCAGCAGTGGGAACATTAAAAGGCTGATTATGCTTATGCTCTATGCTATGATGTTTACAAAATAAAAAAATACAGTACAGCTTTTAGTTGTTTATTTCTGTAATACCTGTAAGTACACAGTACACCACTTATAAATATATTTTTACAAGAATAGACAACATGCACCACAGAAAATATATTTAAAAAAAAAACAAATAAAATAGCGTAGCGGGAAAAATACTCAAACATATTATTACATCACTTTGCCATAGCCCCTATACCTTATGTATGTTATTAATTTGTCGCAATAGTTTCCCACCAACCAGGGTTGCCCATGAGTGCACTTACATAGCGCGTACAGGGATAATCGTCGGTTGGTATTAAGTTTCATAAAAAAAACCGTTCAAGTGCGAGTCGGACTCGCTCACGAAGGGTTCCGTACCGTCTGTAGACAAAAAAAGTGGCGGAAAAAATTACGTTTATTGTATGGGAGCCCCATTTAAATATTTATTTTATTTTGTTTTTAGTATTTGTTGTTAGAGCGGCAATAAAAATACACCACCTGTGAAAATTTCAACTAACTATTACGGTTCATAAGATACAGCTTGGTGACAGACGGACGGACAGCAGAGTCTTAGTAATAGGGTTCCGTTTTACCCTTTGGGTATGGAACCCTAAAATGTCTAAAAGGTATTTTCGAGTTAGTCCCTCGTACGCCTTCTCTCTCCTTCTCTCGGGTTCTGAGACACAAAGACTCGACTATGGTAGGTAGAATTATTATATTCTTTAGTTTTGAATTTCAATGTCGTCTGTCAGAGAAGTCAGGATAGCTAGAATATTTGTTGTTTTATTTACTTATACGTAACAAATATTTCAGTCTATGACCAGTGCGTGTTGCCAGTGATGACATATGGCTCCGAAACGTGGTCGCTTACAATGGGCCTCATTAGAAGGCTTAAAGTCACCCAAAGGGCAATGGAGAGGGCTATGCTCGGAGTTTCCTTGCGTGATCGAATCAGGAATGAGGATATCCGCAGGAGAACCAAGGTTGCCGACATAGCACGAAGAATCGCCAAACTAAAGTGGCAATGGGCAGGGCACATTGCTCGCAGAACAGATGGCCGTTGGGGCCGAAAGGTTCTGGAATGGCGACCACGTACCGGAAGACGTAGCGTTGGAAGGCCTCCTACAAGGTGGACCGATGACTTGGTAACGGTTGCGGGGGTCCGATGGATGCGAGACGCACAGGACCGTTCGCTGTGGCGACGCTTGGGGGAGGCCTATGTCCAGCAGTGGACGTCTTTCGGCTGAAATGATGATGATGATGATGATGAACAAATATTTTATTAAAAGATAAATATACTTATAAACGATTAACAGTCAGCTGTACACTGAAATTATTGTATAAAAATATAATCTCTGGTTTCTTTATTACTTAAACTAGCTGACCCGGCGAACTTTGTACCGCCTAATAGTCAATGAATGTAGTATATCTTTCGATATAGTCAACCGACAGCAATGCAACGAAGCCTAAGTAATAAATCAAGTTACACACAATTTTAATGTTTACCTACATCGATTTCGTACATTTTACGTGATGCGCGCATACCTAAAAACTTCTATACATTTATTATATGTTTATATAATAGCAACACTATCTTAATCCCTTATTCTTTAGTTGCCGTCTTTTCAGATTCATTTGATGTTTCGTCTTTACTCAGTGGTTTCGTAGTCGTGTATTTTTCCAAGTATTTCTGCAGACCTTCATTGCCGACGCGCGCGGCTATCATATTGAGTGTCATGGCGAACAGTTCGTGGGCAATATTCTTGTCGCGGGCCATGGCCGACTCTTCGCAGTAGAAGCAGTTGTTGAAGTATAAACCGGTGACGCCTTCGAGCTCGGCTGCGGTCGCTGCGTATACCGTTGTGGCTGCTGCTTGTTGCTGTAATAAAGAATTTTATTAGTTAGGTTTTAGGAGTTTTAAGCTGTTGATCCCCGCATTAACGCCGGCGTTCACGCGCCATTGTCTTTCTATTGTGTCTCTAATTACGCACTCAAAAGGTTAAGTCATCATCATCACAGGCATACTGCCTGTCATTTTACACTTGCACCCTGTGGGTTAGCTGTACTCAGCGGGCACTTAATGCCCTACGTGTACAATATAATAATGTTCTTAGGATGTTGTTGGGGCTACCAAGATACTGCAGTGCATCTGGCATGTTTTTGGAAGCTCGGATTGATGGCTTTCATGCCATCATGAAAAAGAGGGCGGCCTCATTGTTTGATCGTGTACGAGCAAGCTCCAACAGCATCCTAAAAGTAATAGCGGACCGACTAGATGGTCCGTTTGTGAGACACTGGATTGCGCTCCACGTGTCAAAAAGTTGTTTGTAATTTTTATTTCCTGTGTGTGTTTACTAACATAGTTCTTAAGTACTTACTAACATTAATAAGGACCTGTATCGTTTAGATCGAAAAGTCTGAAATAAAGTTCCTATTATTATTATTTCAGTCGATAGACGTCCACTGCTGGACATAGGCTTCCCGCATGTCGCCACAATTAACGGTCCTGTGCATCTCGCATCCATCGGATTCCCGCAACCTTAACCAGGTCATTGGTCCACCTTGTAAGGGGCCTTCCTTCGAGTTTTAAGTAAGAAATTATTAACAAAATAATATTGAAGTTGTTGCTTTTAAGTTTATTACTCTGATGTAAGATCCGTTTCCACACCGGTGATATGCTTAGTAAGGGTCAGCTCAGACCGAGACGCGAAGCTGTGCGAAGAGTGACTAAAATATAATTTATTGACTACAAAAAAGATACAGATTACAGATGAGATGCTTCGCGGCGCAGCGCTGCGTGGTATTCTGAATTCTCACAATGAAAATGAAATGTGAATCTTGTTCTGTAGTAAATAAAGTTATATTTTGAATCGCTCTTCGCGCAGCGATGTGAACAGCTGACTTTAATACTAAAAAATGAGAAAGATTATACCGTTGAGGTATTCATCACCATTGAACAATACAGTCTACATCTTTTTATTTTATTTTTGCTTTTTAAAACATTTTCCCACACAAGGAATTACTCCTGTATTGTGGGTGCGTTCACAAACATTTACGCTAACATACACAAGACACCCAGATCTGGAACAACAATCTGTAGGCCATACAAATATTTGTTCCGTGCGAGGATCGAAGCCTTGACTCGCAGTGCAGCAGTCAATCGCTCAACCACTGCGCCATTCGTGCCATCAAAGTACCGTATCTTGTCGAAAAGTGTCACCACACCGCCCTATCCCATGCCTTTAGAATCCAGCGGACAGCTATGCTTGTTCTTGATACTTACCATAGATTTAGTAAAAGGTCTGACTATGAAGAATGCTAATCTGAACAGCCACCATGACTTGCTTAAATTTGTGTACACCATATTTCCGGGATGAAGAGAGTTGACGTAAATGCCCTTACTTCTCCATTCTTCACTTAATACCTGAAATGATAAACGAAAAAGTGAATAAATCAATTTTAATTAACGTAAATATAGATGATTCTGAACTGTGACAGTATACAACACAAATTTTTAATTACTAGGGGACTTATTAGAAAAGGTCTTGTCATTATTTAAGTAAAGTCTTAATAAATAATATTCATAAACAGCAAAGTTATTAGCATTTGTTTATATCCCAAAATGTCACTCAATTTATGGATATATTGTACAGGCTATTGATTATGAGAATGAGTAAATGACGATCAAAATGGAAAAACATTCTAGTAGCAATTTTTATGAATGAAAAATTTTCGTGGACAATTTTGGGATTTCATTTTTTTACTTTTGACTACAAAAATATGATCAGTAACGGGTAAGGATCGAGCCCCATTTATTTTTGTACTAATTAACAAAATAGGGGTATATAATGGCTATCCTGGTTTAGTAACAGCTGTTATTTCATTGTGGAATGATACACAACTTCCTACAATATTGAAATTGTTAATATTTATTTTCAAAATCAGTGTTCTGTCCCATCTGTTGACTACTCGTGTGACTTAACGCTGTTCTTGTAGGCTTCGTGAAATGTTTGGTCTATTCCGACAAAACATTTCGACCTATTTATGCAAAGATGTCATCTAAAGTTGTTTCACGCAATTACAGCGGAGCCATAGCCTTTTGCGTAAAATTATATATTACACACCACTGTTATTGTCGGTGTTGGAAATGCAATAGACAACCTAGACAACTGTGTTCTGTTTTGTCTATGGTGTAACACAGTAAAAGGCCGGTCCACACATTGCTTGACAGTGAAACTGGTTTTTGTTTGTTTGATCTTTTGTAATTTATTTTTTTCTAATTCGTCTATTTGGGCAGAATAAACATGTTTTTTCAAATCATTTAAAGTTCGAGTGAACCATATAAAATTTTGTAAGGAGACTGATATCAGCACTGGACTGCTGTAGGTAATTTTTTCTATTGTATTCATTGTTTTAGTCCTTAGACAATACAGTCGTATATTTCAATAAATACTTAGGTCATAGTTACCTTAGCAGTAATCACATTATACAATTTGGAATTGTTGTAGGCCATCATAGAGCTGTATGCGTCTTTCGGCATTGCAATGTTTTGTAGTGTAAAAACATTTTTGAGATCTGCAAACCTGAAAATATTTTAACAATTACATATTTTTTTAATATTGATGGTAAGCTTTTTTTTAAGAGGTTCTGTTAACTATGCTGAACGATTGAAGCTCCATCCCAACCCATTGACAAGTATGCTTGTAATTCGAAACCCAATCAATTCTATTTACTACAACCAATCTGCTTGCAGACTAAAAAAAAGAAACCGGGCAAGTGCGAGTCGGACTCGCGCACTGAGGGTTCCGTACAAACTCACCCATGAAAACAGTTCAATACCTGAATTGAGTTACAAAGATTTTTTTGAATCACAAAAATAGTTTTTTTTTGTGACGTGTCTACAAATTTATAGTTTTCACATTTTTTCCTATACTTACTCTATGAGACTTTGCTTCATGCCAAATTATAGGATTCTAGGTCAATGGGAATAACCCTATGAATTTTGATTCCCCTGAGTGTCGAAATACACGTTTTTTGCGACATAAACGGCCGTATCTTTTTTTTTCGTTAACTCAGAAGTTTGATTTTTTCACAGCTTCAAGGGACCGCAGACTTGAGTATATGGTTTTAATTTCAACTCGATACCTCCATGTGTTTCCGAGATAAAGGGTCTTGACAGACAGACAGACAGACAGACGGACAAAGCGATCCTATAAGGGTTCCGTTTTTTCCTTTTTGAGGTATGGAACCCTAAAAGAGAACTTTCAGACATTTATGTCATGTAGTCAAGCAGATGATGGAGTTTAATGATATAATAGGGTACCCACACTACCCAACCTTGAAACACACGCTTACATCTTGGTAGGTTCGCGTTTGACCACTATTTCACCTGATGGAAAGCGGCGATGCGGTCGACGATGGAGCGCGCTTACCTAGAAGTAACCTATTCACTCTTGACTTAAAGATTCCCGGGTTGTAGCCATCAGGAAACACAGATAATAAATTTTTTAGCTAGTTAAATACTTACCGGTGCGATTCTGAAGAAACGAATATAACTCGAGAGCCTTTTTTCAGCAGTGGCTCCAACAATATTGCTAAATATGTGTGACTGACGTGATTGACTTGGCAAGTTGTCTCAATGTTATCCTCTGTCTCAGTGTATGGCAATCCAAATACTCCTGCATTCAGAATTACGATGTCTAGATGGCTGTAAAAAAAGACAATATTAAATACTTAGTTACATTATGGGGGTCTATATTTATATTCCAATTCCTATTCGAATACAAATAACTATTTCACTGGACGACATCCGCTAAGAATAGATTTTTGAAAATTTTACACCCCTAAGGGGATTTTATTTTTTCGTTTTTTTTTTTTTTTTTAGGGTGGGAAAGTCATCTAATGACAAATCCCGCACTTGGGCGGAGCGGGAGATAGTGTCAGACTTTTACTGACTAAAAACCCACTCCTGTTCTGTTCTTTCGTTGCCTTTGTCCCAGGGCTCCGGGTCTCGTTTTCACACTACCCATGGCCCCAGTAGGCTTCGACCCTGCTGGGCCCCTACGATTTGCTGACATCACCCTGAGGCGCGCGTGGACAATACGCGCCGTCGACGACTTGGGCTCGGTCCGGACGGTTACCGGACGGTCGGACGGCGAGCCACCCATTGTTCGCCGTCCGCAAGCCTGCGCCTACGGTGGCCGGAAATCGGGATCGGAATCCCGGCGGCGACTAGGGCGTGAGGACCGTTGCCTCACGCGATCGGCCGCCTCCTTTGCTAGCATTACTGCTTCGCAGAAGGAGGCGACCGCCTGCCACTCCTCCTCGCTCCGGACCATGGCCTGTACCAAGGCCCGGCGCGAGAGATCGCCGCCGCCGATCATCGCCCTCACGAGGACACGTACGGCGTTGCTCTGCCCAAGCGGGGCACACCTCCACCGTGTCCTCCGGAGTTCCACACAGTGGCAACACCCGGGCGTCGCTTCCGCACGAATCCGATGAAGGAACTTTCCGAACTTACCATGTTCGGTGAGAACCTGCGTCATGCGGAAGGTGAGGACGCCGTGAGGTCTTTCCAACCACGCCTCAAAGAGGGGACTTACCGCCATAATTGTGGCGTGCCCATTTTTTTTTTCGGTGAGAAAATCATCCTAAGACATCCCCCGCTCTTGGGCGGGAGATAGTGTCAGACTTTTACTGACTAAAAACCCACTCCTGTTCCTTCGTTGACTTTCATACCAGGGCCGAATCTTCCTTTCAGAAGCAGACCCTTGGCCCCAGTAGGCTTCGAACCAGCTGGGCCCCCACGGTTTGCTGACATCTCCTTCCCAATATTCACCCCCTAAGGGGATGAAACGGGGGTCGAAAGTTTGTATGGAAAAACCTACTTTCACGCGGGCGAAGCCGATGGCAGAAGCTAGTGTTTTTATAAGTATAAACATATTCTTTATTTTATAGTACTGTGAATAGTTACTCGTAGTATACACCTATTATTATCACATGATTTTCCGTCAATCTTCGGTTTGCTGCATAATCGTTGCGCACAGCTTTGGACTTTTTTAATGGTTGGTTTATTACTGACTTTGGTTGAACACTGCATAATGTGCGGCCTTGTGAATTGTTTGTTAATGTTAGTCCATTTCTCTGAGTACTATGTTATGTTTCTTGTATTTTGTTCGCATTTTCTTAACCTCCTATTGTACAATAATGCTTTGCTAGTTGCGGTTGCGTTAATAGCGGTAAATGCATTTATGACCATATTCCATAGAGTTTTGCGCTGTAATGGCAGATAATCTAGTTATATATTATCAAAATTGCAGGGGATTCCGCACTAAATTGAATATCTTATATATGAATATTTTAGCCCATTGTTATGATGTGATAATTTTAACTGAGACCTGGCTGACACCCGAGATATCAGATAACGAGTTTATTGATGAGCGTTATATGGTACATCGGTACGATCGTGACCGTATTGCCACCAGTAAAAAAGACGGAGGCGGTGTTCTCGTAGCTGTACTGAAGAGTCTGCATTCAGTTAGATTGGCTCCGCCAATCGCAACCCATGCCAGCGTTGAGCACATCTTAGTGCAATTGCCAAGCTCAAGTGGAGGTAGGTGCCGAATTATTGCTGCAGTATATATACCACCAAAAACGCCAGAGTTTGCGTATGCTGAATATTTTGAACTTTTGCAAGCAATGCTTGGTGGTACAAACATTGATAATTTCTATGTGGTAGGAGACTTTAACCTTCCAGAAATCGACTGGATCACTTGTACAGATAGTACTTCATTATCGGCTCATGTTTGTAGAGGTAACTCCCCCGTTTGTGATCATATGCGTGCACTTTTGTCGTTCCTCAACGCTCATCAATACAATACAATACGGAATACGGGTGGGAAAATATTGGATTTGGTTATTGGTAACGGTGAATGCAATGTTTCTAGAGCCACAGACTGTTTACTGCAGCTTGACAGTCACCATCCACCACTTAATGTTTTTATTTCTCTAAGTGTACCATACGATTCGATGGCCCGCAAGGTGATTAAAAAATATAATTATTACAAGGCAAATTATGATGACATAAATGCGGATTTAAAGGACATTAATTGGGAGGAATTTTTAGGTAACCAAACCGTTGACGATACCTTGAACACGTTTTATGATGTTGTTTTCAGCATTATTAAGAAACACGTTCCATTCAATAACTGTAGATCGTTAAAATTTCCGGTTTGGTTCACAAAATCGCTTATTCATATTTATAAAAATAAAGCCAAAGCTTGGGTAAAATGGAAGATGTATCAAAATATTTCAGATTACGAACAGTTTTCCATTTACCGCTCCAGATTCCAAGTTGAGAGCAAAAATTGTTACAGAAAGTACATTGCCTCTGTAGAAGACGGCATCCGAATTAATGTCAAGCACTTTTGGACGTTCATTTCTTCCCGCAAATCCTCTACAAGCTTCCCTTCTATCATGCACTATAGCAATCTTTCAGCCAACACCCCTGAAGACATCTGTAATTTGTTCTCAAGCTTTTTCAATTCGGTATATGAGCCATCCACTTCAAGTCACAGTGTTTCATCGCAGTACGGAAAGTACTCTGAAACCTGTTCTCTCCTTAGTAGCATTCAGTTTACTGCCGATGAAATATTAAGTGCGCTAAAAGCATTAGATCCGTCAAAAGGCCCGGGACCAGATGGCTTACCAGTCGTGTTCATTAAAAAGACTGCTGTTAATCTGTGTGTGCCATTACAATTTATTTTTAATCTATCCATTTCAAAAGGAGTCTTTCCCCAAGCCTGGAAACTCGCAAATATAACTCCTGTTCACAAGTCGGGACCTAAACAAGATATCGAAAATTATCGACCTATTTCGATATTATCGGTATTTTCCAAATTATTTGAGAGACTTGTTCATGATAAGGTTTATCCTATATTACATAATATCATAATTCCACAACAACATGGATTTGTCAAAAAAAGATCAACTGCCACTAACCTGATAACTTTTGTTGACTATTTATTTAATAGTATGGACTCTCGTATTCAGGTTGACACTATATACACGGACTTCCAAAAGGCGTTTGACAAAGTGGACCATCAACTGCTTTTGAGTAAAATTGCCTTTAATGGCATACGTGGCGACCTACTGAGATGGTTCTCTTCTTACGTTTTTAACAGATCTCAGAGAGTTGTGATAAACGGCTTTAATTCTGCGACCCTAAATGTTACTTCCGGTGTTCCTCAGGGCTCTATACTGGGTCCTCTTTTGTTTGTTATGTTTATTAATGATATAAGTACGTGTTTTCTAAATTCTAAATTATTACTATACGCAGACGATTTAAAAATTTTTAGACCAATTATTAATTTACGCGACTGTTTATTGCTGCAGGAAGACTTAAATAGATTCTCTGCATATTGTGTAAAAAACAAACTAAAATTGAGCATATCCAAATGCCATTGCATTAGTTTTACTAAAAATAAAAACTTAATAAAACATACATATACCTTGCACAATACAGAACTGGCAAGAGAAACAGTGGTTCGTGATCTCGGTGTTTTGCTAGATGACAAACTCCATCTAGATGCTCACGTTACTAAAATTGTAAACAATGCTTTTCGTATGTACGGGTTTGTAATGAGATCGGCTCAGGAATTTAGGCGTCCTAGTACTTATTTATACCTATATAAAACTCTGGTCAGGTCTCATTGGAGTATGGGGTCCCGGTGTGGAATCCCTTCTATGAAAAATATTCTAGCATGATAGAAAAAGTACAACGTAAATTTCTAAAGGCCATGCACTACCGTTGTTTTCGCAGGTATGCATCTTATAGCGACTTACTAAATAAATTTAAACTTCAAGATCTTAAATCTAGACGTATAATGTTGGAATCGATGTTTCTGTTTGATTTATGTAACAATAAATTTGATTGTATAGATATAAGCAATAGAATAAGTTATGTAGTACCCAGAACAACTATATGTCGGGGTGTGCGCGCGCGACCGCTATTTGCTGTAACCTCTTGTCGATCAAACGCGGGCGCGCGAGCACCCCTACGACGTCTTACCACTCAGTTCAATAGGATTTTCCAGGATATTGAGTTCTTTGCTGTCTCGGCTGGGAAATTTAGAAGTATTGCTCTTAAAACCATAGCAGGCTTAAGTACATAATAATTTAAAATCATTGTTCAATTCTTTCTCCTTTTTTTTTTTTTGCATGTATAACTTTCAGTTTAGTTTTATTTTAACATTTATTCATACTTTGTAGTCTATCTACTTTACATCGCACGATGTTCATGTTAGTTTAACTTCTTTTTGTATTATGTGGAAAATGTTGTTGGTTATACATTTATATTACCATTTTAGTTTTAAGTTCTTAACCATATTGTAATGTGTAACCGTTTATTTTCCCAAATAAAATAAAATAAAATAAAATAAAATAAAATGATTAGATAGGGGCGGGTCAATCTGTGTGCTTTCGCGGTTACCGAACGACATGACTCACATGGTAGCATAGAGGTTGACCTACCTCACGGACTCCTTCAGAGGATGTGAGGGGGCGTGGGCTTTAAGGGAGAGCGCAACAGTCGCATAGATCCTTAAGGTCAGTCTGGTGGTTATCCTTCTCGTGGTTGCCGCCCCGTTATTGGTCTAGTTCCATAAGAAATAGACGTAACAGAAACCACCGGGCGTCTTAATGCAGGGATGGAGAGGTCATGTCTCTGCGTGTCCATCATCAACAGGGTAGATGGTGGATAGCTAATGACCTCCCGCGTGTTTGTGCCGGGCGCGGTGACCCGTACGGGGGGATGAAGGAGTCCTGGTGGTTGAGCCTGAGAGGGGTCGGGTTGTATTTACCCCTTGAAGGCAACACGCCACTTTGGTCTGGATTTCTCCTCAAACGGGCGGCCATGGTCTAGCCAATCATGGTCAATCGGCTGCGACGTCCGGTCAGACGGCCGTCAGGTGAGTGCTCGGGAGTGATGGGGTTCGCAGCGGAAGGCAGGTACGCACTGGCACCTATTGTGGGGGGCAGATGTGGACTGCTGGAAGCTCGCGGACAACTCACTCAGGGGTACTATGTCAGCTCGGTAGCCTTGGTGCTTTAAAGCATCCCCGATGTTGAGGGCTCGATGGTGGGTGAGGAGCCGGGCTGATGAAACTTCAATTAAAAAGGTATGGATACTAAACTAACACAAAACAAAAAAGGTGACATGACCGTAAAGAGATTGGCATATTGGCACTCAAGTAGAACGGACGTGTGTCATAAATAACAATTATTTGACGTTAAAATATCTTTAAGTAATCTGTGACCTAGAAAATAAATCGCGCATTTTTTGCTAAGTTAGTGATTAACTTTAAGTAAATAATTATGAGTGTTTGACTAAGTATTATGTCAGATATGGAAAAGAGCCCTCGGGGTATCCCAACTCCTCCATCCCATGCACTTGAAGAAAAATTTGAAACGGTGGACACCAGTGACATTAGTAATTGGTTGATCTCAATAGAAAAATACCTGAACGAAGTCTGTTCCATTGCTCAAGAAGGAAAGTTAAATTCCGATCAAAAGCTGAAGATCAGCTCCCTGTCGCGCAAGATAGGACATGGCGTTTCGCAGATGGCAGTTTTTTACCAGGACTTGAAGTTAAAGGCTAAAGAAGTGGGAAACTCTGTTCGAGAGATAAGAGAAAAATGCGACCTGACAAACTGCCTTGAAAATTTCCAGCACACCATTCAAACAAGCATTCAAGAAAACTGGACTAAACCAACGATGGCAGAAAAAATTTCATTCGCTGACATAGTCGAAACTAATAAAAATAATTATTTACGTCCCAATAACCTTAGCTCTATTGCAATTTATCCAACAGATAAGAATAAATCGAGTGACGATACCAAATCTCTTGTCCAAAAAATAATACGTCCTGAACAAATGAAATTACACGTTAGAGGATTGCGCAAAACAAAAAACGGAGGTGTTATCATTAGCACGGAGACAAAAGACGATATAGAAAAACTTAGGAAATCATCTCAACTAAGTGGTTCCGGTCTGAAAGTGGAAGAGCCCTATAAGAGAAGACCGAGAATTGTAGTAATAGGAGTACCGACCGAGTTAAGTGACCAGGAAGTGTATGATTGCATTTATGAGCAGAACCTGGCTGACAAGCTGCCTAATTTACCCCGTGACTCTTTTTTGGCCTCTATAAAATTAAGTCACAAGTCGGGTAAAAAAGAGGGACCTACATGCAATTATGTTCTAGAAGTAACTGCTAGCATAAGAAAGGCGCTTATAAACCAAAGCCGAGTATTTATTAATTGGACATCCTGCCCAGTGAGGGACTTCACACTTGTGACCAGGTGCTTTAAATGTCAACAGTACGGGCATGCTGCGAAGACTTGTCGTGAAGCTGTCTATACATGTGCTCTTTGTGGTGAACAAGGCCACCAGTGGATGCTGTGCGATAAAACAGCTGATCAGTCGCAGTGTGCAACGTGCATGCGTTTTAATAAACCATGTAATCACAAGACAGGCGATCAAGACTGCCCGGCTAAGAAAATTGCTGAGACAAGACTCATAAATTCTATTGATTATAATGAGGACACGTAAATAGCGACGTCGTTTTTGTTTTCTGTTACTTACATATAACTCATTCGAGTTTTATTGCATAATATCTATTACTCATAAATAATATAGTACCTATTTTATTTTAACAATTTTACTGATTGTGCTAATAAAAACTAGTTTACAAAATCGTTACTTTGCAAAAAATTATAATGTAATGTTGTGTCACAATAATGTCTTACGATGATGCAGATTTGTTGACTAAGCATTGTCATGAATTTGAAATAATATTGTTCATAAGTTATTTACTTTTTGTTTAATGAATTTTAGTTATATTTATTAACATATAAGCACTTAAATAAGTTACCTGAGATACAGGTTTTATACCTAGTTCAGGTAGAATACAATTTTGTACCTTTATCTCTAGATTAAGCCCTTAATGTATAAATATTTATGTAAATCAAAAATTCAATAAACATATTATTATTATTAAAAAAAAAAAAAAAAAAAAAAAAAAAAGGGCGTGTCAGAAATGGCCGTGGACCTGACTACAGGGACTAAGCCTAAGGCATTAGCAGGTAGGGGGGCCGCTGCCTCCAAGCAGGATGTACCCGTATCGGGCTTCGACTCCTGGACCACCGTTTCCCGCAAGGGCTGCAAGGGACGGGGGAAAACCGGTACGGGGGTTCCGCAAGGAGGGAGTGGCGCCCAAGGGCACTCTGGGATAGGGGCACCGCTGCCTGTTCGCGGGGGCCCCAGCACACCGACACCTCCGCCACAGACGGAACCTGCACAGGGAACGTCCAGTGGAGGGACGGGGGCGGGGTACCCCGCGGCGCAGGCACCGGGGCCGCATCACCGGCGCTTGAGCGGCAGCGCTAAGCGCAGGTCGAAGAACCTGCAGCGACAGGCTGCAATGACAGGGGGAAACACGGCACCTGTCAAAAGGTTACGGGAGGTGAGCGACGAGGCCAAGGAACCGGGCAATGACACAAAAAAGGTCAAAACCCAGGGATCCTACAAGGACGCTCTCATGGGGACGAAGATGGCAATTGTTCACGCGTCCCACCCTGACCAAGCGCTGGAGGCGGGAACCCTGGGTCCGATTCAGGAGTTTCTATGGATGCTGCTGATGGAGACCCCGGATCCACTGCCCCGCGTGAACGTCGGGAACATGGTCGGAGGGGCGCTGCACGTCAGTTGCGAGGGACCCGACGCGGTTAAGTGGCTTCGCGCTGTCGACGGCCGGGAGGTCAGTGGCATCAAGCTACGGGTGCTGGATGCGAAGGACCTTCCGAAGCCGATCAAGATGGCGTGGAAGTCGAAGACCTTCAAGGGCGCCGACCTCGCGGATACCTTGAGGCTGCTCCAGCGCTTCAACCCGGCACTGCACACGGATGGGTGGAAGGTGCTGAAGGTCGACGTGGAGCCAACCACGACGCGCCGGATTGTCCTCATGGACAAATTATCCGCGGACGCCATCAGGGAGGCTGGCTATACACTCCACTCAGGACTGGGGCCTAGCCAGTTCAAACTGCTGGAGGACGCGGATAGGAGGAGGGAGGACCAGGCCAAGGAGCGGGCCAAGGAACCCCCAGCGACCTCGGCAGAACCTGACGCCCCCAGTGGGGAGATGAAGGAGGACTGCACCGAGATAGGGGTCCTGAGCTCGGAGGAGGAGGCCTTCCTCGCTGAAGAGCGGACCAGCGACGGCGCAGACCACTACGGGGACTACCATCCAGCTATGGAACTGGACCGCGCGTCGTCACCATCGACGTGCGCGGGGGACCTGGCGGGACTGGCAGTCCTCAAACTAGACCCCAACTGCCCAGACTCAGACGAGGACGGGGAGGCAGGGCGAATCGGCAGTAGAAATTTTGAAAAAAAAGAAATGGCTGCAATAAGGTTTGTACAAATTAATCTGCAACATAATAAGGCTGCGACTGCCCTTCTGGCGCGCGAGCTAAACATGTTAAAATATGACATAGCTCTAATACAAGAACCTTATACATACAAGGGGGAGATTAGAGGCCTGGGCAGGACTGGGGGTATTGTATACTACCAACGTCATGACCTAAACGCAAGGGCGTGCATCTATGTCAGAAATGGCCTAGACGCGATTCCCCTGCACAATTTCTGTTACAGGGACCTGACAAACATCAAGGTCCCTCTAAGAGAGGAGGAGGGAGGCGGGGCGCTGATACTAGCCTCCGCATACATGCCTTATGAAGCCGAGGACCCCATCTCAACGAACCTGAGGGAACTCGTGGAACACTGCAGCCGGGAGGGCCTAGACCTGATCATAGGCTGCGACGCCAACGCACACCACGTCACCTGGGGGAGCACCGGTAATAATAGGAGAGGTGAAAAACTGCTGGATTTCCTGGTAAGCTCACCTTTACAAATTATAAATAATGGCAACAGGCCCACGTTCGTCAATGCCAGACGAGCGGAGGTGATTGCCCTAACAGTAGCTACTAACAGGGCTAGTAACCGCATAAGCGAATGGCACGTACCAAATGAGATATCACTCTCAGACTATAGGTATATTTGCTTCAAGTACAGTACCCGATTGGAAAAGGAACTGGTAGCAAGGAGGAACCCAAGACACACTGACTGGAACTCCTACACGAGAGACCTGAAAGTGGAACTTGGGGACCCCAAAGGTAAGCTGAATTCAGCGATTGACGTAGAATTCGAGGCGGGGCGAATATCCGAAGCTGTTTTGAGCGCTTGGACAAGTAATTGCCCCGAAAAGGTAGTACAAGCAAGAAAGGAACCTTGGTGGAACTCTGACTTAGCTAGGCTATGCAGGGAAACTAGGGCCGCCTTCAATCGTGCTAAGGCTCTCAAAAACTTTGAGATGTATGCTACAAAGCTGACGGAATTTAATAAGGCTGTACGCAGGGCCAAAAGGCAGGCCTGGAGGGACCATTGCGATAGCATTGGCAGCATTCCAGATAGCATGAGACTGTCGAAGGCTATGGCCACTGCAAAGGTAAATCCACTGACATCCATCAAGGATGAGAATGGCAAACCGACAGAGTCTGGAGGTGATACCCTCGAGATAATGTTTAGAACGCACTTTCCCGGCTCATTCGCAGCTAACGACACGGCGGACTCATTAAGCTTAAACGACATTAAGTCAAAAACAACGAAAGCAGACTGGGACGCCGCGAAAAAGGTAGTAGGGCCGAATGGCATAAAGTGGGCCCTGGAAAGCTTCAAGCCATACAAGGCCCCGGGACCAGACGGAGTGTACCCAGCCCTATTACAAAGAGCGGGGAACATACTAGAACCGCATTTTGGTAGACTATACAGAGCATGCATCGCCTTTAGCTACATACCAAAGGCGTGGAGACAGGCGAAGGTAATCTTTCTTCCCAAGCCAGGAAGAGCAGACTACGAGGACGCTAAGTCATACAGACCTTATAAGCCTGACATCATTCTTCCTGAAAACTCTGGAAAAGCTTGTAGACAAGCATGTCAGGGAGGGAGCGCTGAAGAAACAACCGCTTCACAGGATGCAAAACGCATACCAGCCTGGTAAGTCGACAGAAACGGCGCTACACCAGGTCGTAAGTCGTGCCGAAAAGGCGCTAGAATGCAAAGAGATATGCCTAGCAGCTTTTCTCGATGTAGAAGGCGCGTTCGATCGCACTATTTTTAGAACGATACGAACAGCTGCAGAGAAACATGGCATAGACCCTACCATTTGTGACTGGATGGACAATATGCTGAAGGGCAGAGTTATAGAATCAACACTGCTAGGTGAGACCAAAAGGGCGCATGTCACAAGAGGATGCCCGCAAGGAGGCGTACTCTCGCCAACACTCTGGTGTTTGGTGATAGACGAGCTGCTAATAGAACTGAACAAAGGACCAACGTACACGGTTGGATATGCAGATGATCTCGTGATACTTGTAAACGGGAAATTTCCCAACACTGTGTCAGGGATTATACAGGAGAGATTGAACATGGTTGAAAGGTGGTGTAAACTCAACCACCTATCCATCAACCCAAGCAAAACGGTGTTCATCCCGTTTACCAGAAGGAGGGACCTTACAGCAATGGGTACCATAAAGCTCTACGACACTGTACTAGAGTTGTCCACAGAAGTAAAATATCTAGGAGTAATCCTAGACAGCAAACTCACGTGGAAAAGCCATGCCGAAGCGACAGCAAACAAGGCTCTAAGAGTATTTGGCATGTGTCGCTCTGCCTATGGGAAAACATGGGGCCTTAGGCCAGGTTATCAAATGGATCTACACCATGATGGTGAAACCGCTGATCACATACGGGAGCATCGTATGGTGGACCAGAACCAAGCTGGCAACTTGCAGACAGGCCCTAAGCAAAGTACAGCGGACTGCCTGCATGGCCATTACAGGAGCATTTAGGACCACGCCAACTGCGGCGATGGAAACGCTGCTCAATTTCCCCCCCTTTCCCCTTTACACATTGAAGTGGAACTAGAGGCGAGGAGGGCCATTCATAGGCTTAAAAGTATGGGGCACTGGACGAACTCCGGATGTAAAACAAACCATACAAACACAAGACCAAACAGGGAACTTGACTGGATGATGGACATGGGATGTGACAAAATACATACCATTCATAATCTCAAAAAGGAGTTTAAGATCTACATTCCGAGCAGGGAGGAATGGAAAGGTGGGATAAAACCCCACAAAGGGAAAAACCAGGTATGGTACACAGATGGTTCTAAAATGAACACCGGTACAGGAGCGGGGGTACATAGCGACAACTGCAACCTCAGCCTAAGCATGGGCAAACTGGCGACGGTCTTCCAAGCAGAGACCTATGCTATAATCGCATGCGCGCAGGAAATACTAGACAGAGGCACCGAAGGGGACCCTGTCTACATTTTAAGCGACAGCCAAGCAACACTCAAGGCACTCACGTCCAATAGAGTGGATTCTGGGCTGGTACTAAACTGTATTAAAATACTAAATCGGATAGGAAGGCGCAACAAGGTCAGATTGATCTGGGTGCCAGGTCATACAGGAGTAGAAGGCAACGAAAGAGCCGACACTCTAGCAAGGAAAGGATCCGAGACACCCCTATACGGACCGGAACCCTTCATAGGACTCTCACCAAGGGTCATCAACCAAGCATTGAAAAAGGCTGCTTTGGAAATACACACAGCACACACTGGCGCAACACAACAGGCCAGAAGCATGCAAAGCTATTTCTTAATGACATAGATAAGGCCTGGACCCAAAAACTATGGAGGTACAGCAGATCACAGCTCCGAACAATCACAGGAGTCTTCACGGGGCACTATGCCACCAACAAACAGCTCCACAACATGGGACTAGCAAGCGACCCGACTTGCAGGATCTGTGGAGAGGCAGAGGAGAATATGCTACACATACTATGCGACTGTGCAGCACTAGGCTCCAGGGGACTAGAGTATCTGGGTCAACCATTTCCAAGACCAGAGGACTACAGGCTCAGCCCCATCAAGGCCATACTGGGACTCATGAAAAAGGTGCACGGAAGGCTGGGGGTTGAGTAGAAGGGAGGGGGATTAGCACAAAAGATCCAGAAGGGTCGAAGTGCTCTGGCTTAGGGCCAGCCTCACTATAAGATAAGATAAGATCACATGATTGCGATTTTAGTACCTACTAAACAGGGAGTTGTGTTTGTGTAAGCCTGCCATTTGCATTTGAGTACATTCATACATTCTTGGCTATATTTGTAAACAAACTTTGTTACACACCATAGTGTTATGAGGAAAATGGTTATTGTTATAGTGTATTTCCCAAGAAAAGTAATTTTCCTTGAACAACATGTCAAATAAAATAGTACTTAATAGTATACCTACTCAGAAAACACAGTTTTTATTGCAGCTGCACATTTCTTGACACTCTGCAGGGAAGTTAAATCCAAATGAATAGATTTTAAATCATCTTCTGAAGCTTTGGTTTCCTGCACTATGGTCTGTATGGCTTGCTGGGTGGATTCCATATTACGGTTGGCAAATAAAACATTGCATCCATGCCTTGCAAGTGATTTTGCAGTTTCATATCCTATGCCTGCATTGGAACCTGTTACTAGTGCATATTTTCCTGATAAGTCAACTCCATGTAGCACCTAGAAAAAGACATGTTCTTTAATTAAAAAAAAATATTAACACCAAGAAGTTTCAGGTTTTTTTTTACTGTTGATAAACACACTTTACTATTAAGGCACAATGGCATACTTGTTTTTTTTATGGTGTTTTACAGGCAAGGAGTGCAAGCTTCATAAATATTTCATTATAGTGGGACTCTCTCTCACAGTGGAGGCCTGTGACCTGGCAATGGGAATATTGAAGGCAAAATGAAAAAAAATATAGGTATTTTTACATTAATTCATTAAACCCCAAGTGAACACTCACTCTCTCATTTTCTATTGTGTCTCTAATTATGGTATTTGAAAGGTTAACTTGTTACTATGCATCAAACAATATACATAACAGCTGCTTGTAATATAGTTGAAGTATTGGCCTTGATTTCTACATCTTGTTTGATAAGTGTGTAATTTTAAATATGAACTGGACTTTGTATTCTTCAATATGGTTGAGTAGAACAAGTTTATTGTACAACTTTTAGAGTATGTTATCATAATTAATTATGATAAAGAATAGTACATTATAGTTGGTTATTTTCTAAATTATCTATAGTATTAGAAATTAATCTTTTTATGGTGATTAATTAAATACACAAAAAACAAATGACATCATAAGGAGACAGGTAATTAAGCAATGATTGATTAGAAAGCCTGTAGCTATATTTCTACTTTATTATCGCCTAGTTGGAAAATACAACACACACTTCATGGAACTTGGCATATTTTTCCCATAGTTGTTTTTTAAAACCTTGAAACATTTAGTCAAAAAAGCAATAAAGAGAAAGTTAAATTACTGTACCGAATTAAAAAGATATGGAAATAAATTATTTTGTGATACATTAAATGTCTATCATAGAAGGCTCTATATTCTATAAACTCTTACTGAATACAGAATTGAAGGACTGTCCTTCACTTTTGTTATTCTTTGTTAAAACTAGGATATTGGAGTGGGTTAAATGTTTGTGCTTCTAATTTTATGGATTTCTTTGTCCTTTTTTTTTTACGTTATTTACTAGGTATGTTACTTGTTTAGTTACATAATTGTATTTGTACCCAATAAATAAAATAAAAATAAGCTCAATTTGGACAAAAAATATTAAAAGAGGTTCTGAGGGCTTCCAGGTTACCTGGAAGAAATCGCCGAGTGTGATAAGGCCGCAACTAAACTTTATAAGGTTCCCTTTTATAAATTGTAAACTTGGTGTAAAATGAAGTGTTTATGAATAAATAAAATATTATGTTAAAAATTTAAAGTTTTCAACAACTGAACCTAAACTGACCTGAAATGCTGTGGAAGAAGCATCAAATCTCTGTCGGAAGTCATGCACATGTTCCTTTGCATCCGTAGCGAACGCTAGCCTGGGATCTACGTAGGTTTTATTGCCAGTTTCCTTCTGAATATAGACAGGTTTGTCTTCATCATCCACTGATTTCGTCCAGCCGAATGGTAGTTCTTTCGGTATTTCCTTCTTTCGCCCTGTTCTTGGGTGTGTCCATTGCGTTTTATTCGTACAGGTGCTGAAGTTTAAAGTTCAAAGAGCTATTAGACTACGACTATACGAGTCGTAACTACTATTTTAACAGCCACGCTACTTACTTTATAAAGTAAACATTTCCATCCTCTGTTGACTTCTGCTCCCATCCTGAAGGTAATTCATCTTCACTATCTGTGTCTATGTTATGCATGTTAGTTAATTATTATATTAAAATCGGAAGTCAAACAACCGGTTTAATATTTATCTACGACGACCTGACGAAACTGAAACACTGAAACGAAAATAAATAAGCCTCTGACAAGTGACAATATGAACTTTGACGTTGACCATAGATTATACACGACGTTGACGGTTATTGTTTTTTTTTTTTTTCGTTCCTTGTGGAACAGGCTAAGGTCAGAGACCATGCTGCCTAGTCATCAGTTTTTGTTTCTTTTTGTTTTACATTAGAATGCAGGTGTAACACATTCTAATGTTTTTTGAAGTATTTGGCAGCAAATGTATCGATTCAGTCTTCTCAGCAAACTTCGCTGAGGTAGCTAAAACTACAATAAAATTCTCAGCTCCATTTTACCGAGACCGCGCCTATTCCAATGATTCCACATATTATTCCAGTTGCGCAGACACTTGGGATACAAAACAACACCAATTTTACATCACAATATCCACTAGGAATCAATTTTGCGAATAATTAAAACAGCCAAGCTGAACTTCACTCGAAGAAATCCCGCCAAAAACCTTTGACGGTTAGGTATTGGACTTGACTGGCCAGTGGCCCACGTTCCGATTCACGAATTACGATAATATAACTGTTAACGCGTCAACAAATCATTGATGGACTTCTAGAATTTTGTAAAACAATAGGTACTATAGTCAAAATATTAGATAACCTTGTTTAATAATGCGAGAAAGTGGTCAAGCGCGAGCCTATAAACAATAAAAAAACCTAATAAAATACAAAATAGTTGTGTGAAAGGAAAGAAGGATTTTTTTTTCCGTGATGTGTTTCGAATGGATATTTTTGCCACGATATTTTTCTATTTTCTAGTTTGTTGAATTCTATTTTGTTTATTGCTGTTTTATTGATGGATAAGTTGAGTTTCAACAAATCCAGAGGCAGCGAGCTGTACGGCAGGGGCGGCTTTAGTCTTTGTAGCGCCCGGCTTTGTAGCAACTAGATATCCTGGCCCAATCTTGTAATCGTGGGGTATGAATAAAATATATGGAATACTTACATATTTATATTTCATAAAGAAACGTCCGGGTGTCACGATTGTGCGAACACATCCACTTGTCGACTCGAGCTTGGTCCTTACCAGCCGGCTGGATCTACCCATTGCTCGCTATACGCAAGTCCGCGCCTACGATGACCGGGAGTCTAACTCTAGCCCTGCGACTCCCAACGCCCGGAGCGTCTTCTGCGGCGGCTGGGGCGTGAGGGTATCCTCACTCTCACGCTTTCCGCCACCTTCTTCGCTCGCATTACTGCTTTACAGAAGGAGGTGACTGCTTCCTATTCACTCTCGCTCTATGCCATGACCAGAACCATGGCCAGGCATTAGACTTAAAGTTGGCACTTTATTAGCAAGTATGCAAGCGTCATTAACTACTTAGTAACTACTAAGTAGGTACTGTCGCACTCTCTATGCGACAGTACCAGGATCGTTGGGGCTTCTAGCAATGAAACACTTATTTCATTGAATATTTGTATTGCTTTACGCGTAATGACTTCACTTTACAATGGTCGCGTCCGAACCTCAAAAACTAGACATTATTTTGTTCTATTCAATTTTTAAACCTATTCTAGAACAACAAAATCCTTAGAAATATATTTTACATGCCAGTTCGCTAACTTACCTCATGCGATCTCCTTTCGATATCACAGTACATAGTATTCATTTTTGTAGACTTATATTTTTACTTTCATGTTTGCAAAATTGTTGTAACACTGACCACGACCACGAATATATCTTGTAAATAAGTCAACTTTTTCCAACAAACACAAACAGTCTATCCCACAGAGTAGATACTTTGTATATACAGAGTCTATGTGCCCAGCACACCCTGCACCATAATTATGTAAAGCCTGCTTTGCTTTGCTTCTATTGTAATTGTATGGGTTGGAGCAGTCGCTGACTTATTATTAAAAAAAAAAAACATTTTGAATGGAAGCAATTTCGTCAAATAGAAAACTTAACATTTCAAAGAAAACAACGCCTATTTAATAACGAATAATTTAATTCATAACAAAATATACCTAAACCTAATATATTTATGTCTTATTATAATTAAGTAGTTTGTAGTTATCAAAGTCTGGTATCTTCAACTTGCGGCGGCATTTTATTAATAGGCGGTCCTTGTGTACTAGGTAATAAAAATGAGAGAACGCCGCAAACTGTAAAAGGAATGATTTGAATTAGGTACCTACTTATGATTATCGTCAACAATCAATTTTATAACTCGGGTTTATAACTAACAACTGCGAATTGTCTTTGTACTTTTGCAGTAAGTATCTATATAGTTTTTAATAATTTGCAGTGATTCAGACATTTTTTGTGAGGCACTTTAGTTTGTACTATTTTTTTTTTAAACTTAGTTTTTCACTAGAATTACTCCAGTATCGTAGGAGTGTTCGCAATCATAAAAACTCACATACATAACACACCCAGACCTGGAAAAACTGTCTGTAGGACTTACAAATAGTTGTTTCGTGCAGGAATCGAACCCAGAACACGCAGGGCCCCAATCGTTTAACCACTACGCTAACCTGACGGAACGGGTTAGCGTAGTGGTTACAAATACCGGCACGAATCTTTAGCGCTCGGCGAAAAAGTGGGGATCGCTTTGCGCATCGTAAACATCGGCGAGCCAATCACTGTACAAGGATTGCATTGCCCGCCCCCGCGTCTCACTTCATACCACTAAAGAGACCCGATATTTCATTTCTGCGCAAGTGGAAGTCAACGCTAAAGATCCATGCCGGTATTTATAAAAGTGGTTAAAAAAAGTAATAAATAATTGTAGGAGGTAAAGGCCTCTTGTCTAAATGGGTAGGTATTACAAAACATTAATCCAAAATATACTTACGAATTAATAAACCTCCAAATAGGTAGAAAGTCAATTCGCAAAATGCATTTAGAAGAATGCCTACGACGTTAGTACCAATAATTGAGCCCGTTCGACCCAACATCATTGTTAAGCTCACTGCCATACCCCTGAAATAGAAATAGTTAAATATGAGCGCATATTTTTAATAGCAGGCGGACACCAGGAATAGGGATGGTGATTGGCCCAGCCTCGGCCAATCACCATCCCTAGCCATTGTGTAAACGGGGAAACCCCGTTTAAACGGAGAAACCCCGTTTAAACAATGGCTGGGCCCACGTGTAAACGCACGATTAGAGTTATGGGACTCTTCGAAAGAGTTATCGTGCATAAGTTACGCAAACGGCAGCTGAAGGAACACAGGTCAGGTTTAGTCAGTAATAGTTTGACATTCCCTCTTGCTCCACCCAGAGTGGGACGAGTTATATGAGGATTTTCGACCTCAATAATAAAAGTAGATAGGAACATCCTGTACATTTTAGATAATTTTGCCCGCATAAAAACGTCTATGGTTTGTTCTTGGTTTCCAGTTCCCAAATGATACATTGTGTATTGCGCATCCAGTGGATTCCTGCGCTCTTTACTAGGTCATTAGGGAAAATATTTCGAGCCCATCCAACGGCCTTAAACGTTCTACGAGTAATGTGCCCTTTTGCCTCGTAGGTAGGTGCTTGGTGCTTTAAGGTTGTGCTTTAATTTCTGATGCGATCCAGTATTCGACTTCATATATAATCCTATAAACCTTATCTTTTTACTACCTTTTGGGTAACTTTAAGCCTTCTAATTAATGTGTACCTATTATTGGTCAAAATGTAAAAACTTCTCTTACCTCAAATTCGTAGGAAAAAATTCTACAGAATATGCGTTCACTGGTCCAATGGCGAGGCCCATGATCGGGAATGAAGACATGAGAACAGCGAAGACCATGTCTTGTGTTATGAAGTTGATGAGAACACAGAACGTTCCTATCACAAAGAACACTATGATTAGAAGCCTCTTCTTGCCGATAAACTTGACGGTGCTGCTGACTGCCACGGCTATTACGGCACAGCTGACGTTTGCCACTGAGTTGATTACAAATGTAATTGGTTCTATTGTGTCTACGCATTTAGCGCCTTCTTCTACAGTCTGTAACAAAAGACGATCGCTTGTTATACGTCGTTGCACAGCTTGGCACATAAAAAAAATCAGGGCAAGTGCGAGTCGGACTCGCGCACTGAGGGTTCCGCACAAACTTACCTATGAAAACAGTTCGATTCCGGAATTGATTTACGAAGATTTTTCCGCATCGCAAAAAATGTTTTTTTTTTGTGATGTAACTACAAATTTACAGTTTTCAGATTTTTTCCTATATTTATGCTATGAGGCCCTACTTCATGCCAAATTTCAGGATTCTAAGGTCAAAGGGAAGTACACTATGAATTTTGGTCCCATAAGAGTGTCGAAATACACGTTTTTTGCGACATAAACGGCCGTATCTTTTTTTTCATTAACTCGGATTTTTTCACAGCTTCAAGGGACCGCAGACCTGAATATATGGTTTTAAGTACAAATATAACCACGAAAGTATAAAGACGATTTTTACTAGTTTGTGATCCCTCCCCCAAATAAGAAAAAAATAAGATCAGGCCGACCCCTCCCCCATGTATAATATTTATTATGTAAGAATCTAAAGGAAAAAAATAATATACGTTTGGTTGGTTTTTGTGGTTGATAGCGCGGCGCGGGTATGTTGCCATAAAAAAAGTTTACATAAAGATACGCATCCGAGTGCGCATCGACACTCTCAAATCTTAACTTTGCGGATTTTTGTGATCTTACGTAAGAACTATCAAGACTCTCTCCTACCCCCTTGTAAGAAAAAATAAGACATTGTCGACCACCCTGGCCGATGCCCCCTAAATCCTCTTACATAATAAATGAATGGCCCCTATATATACAGCCATAGGTACTAATATTAAGTCAATTATGAAAGGCAGTACTTTTTTAATTTTCCTCTTGAAAACATCCAGAGAAGAATTTGTTCCTGCTGCAGGTACTCTTAATAAGTCGATCATATAATTATGTACATAATTATATTTGTCTCAAATTGTCTCTTCTTAATATCTACTAACCTGATTAAGTCTATCAAAGATGACGTCACAGGCCGTCATGCCTTCCCCATCGCCAGTTAACACTCTGTTCAGCACATCTGGTACCCACATGTATAAACCGTTTAATCTGAAATAGAAGTAACGATTTTATGGTAAAATTTGGAACACTTCGTAGTATTCAACATTTTGCCTCCCTGTTCGATGATAAAATCTGTCTGACCTTTTGCGGTTAGATAACAACTGTAGGTACTATACTAGTGCTA
This sequence comes from Mythimna impura, assembly GCA_905147345.3. Lineage (NCBI taxonomy): Eukaryota > Metazoa > Arthropoda > Insecta > Lepidoptera > Noctuidae > Mythimna > Mythimna impura. The sequence continues at coordinate 10,067,552 of LR990345.1, forward strand.
CTACTATATATGCTTTGTATCTACTTGAAATTAAAGGGTATGAATTTAGCTAAGTAGTTTCAATAATAGTAGATTATGTGACTAGGGGATAAAGCAGTGTCTTTAAGTCGCGGGCGGCATGTTGAATTCCGAACGAAATGAAGGTTGCTAATTTTAATCCCGAACGTCAGTGAGGGATTTATATAATTAACTCCCGAGCACTGCGAGGGAGTTAATAAAGAAACCTGAGTGCAGTGAGGAATTCAAGCCGCCCAAGACAAAGACAGCTTTATCCCCGTGTTGGATACTCTACTTTTTACACCATCTGTGAGATAATTAAAAGACCATTTAGTAAAACAAATCATAATTAATAGATAAATATAAGTATTATTTACGAGTTAATCTTAACTATCACTCAAAATGTTTTGTGATTTGAAACAAACAAAATTCACTACTCAAAGATTCTATAGTTTAAATTTTCTATAACGCTCCCGCTTGTTCATTACTTCTTTTTAGAAACTTTTTTTATTCTGTTTTTTTTTTGTTTGGCCAGTTTGAGATTTGAATAAACTTGTTTGATGCACTATAATGCTGACGGTTTTTCACGTTCCAAATTCAAATCTCATTATTCCCTAGGGATCGCCCATACTGCATTATCTCCCTAGGGACATAATGACTTGCTTTAAGTGATGGTTGTATGACGTATAAAAGGGCATTATCGAGCAGGTGGTGTAAAAAGGTATTTTTTTCATTAAATCATTTCTTATTTCTTCGGAACAATTGCTTTTCCAAAAAGTTATTATATATCTACGCTATTATACATTGATAGATTACACCTACTACAATCTAAACTTACACTGAAAATATTCCAAACATTAGAAATCCGTTCAGAGCAAACCATTTCAAATATGGAGGCTTGAATAAAGGTAAGCTTTGTACTTTTAGTGACGTCAAGAAACTCTTTTTAGTACCATCGTGAGGAGGCGCATCCAGACGCTTGATCTGAAACCATTGACATTAATTGTGAATGTTGAGCGTGAGAAGTTAGATGAGAAGCAAGAAGTCAAAATGATCGGAGAAAAACTATGCCATCATAATAGAATGTACAAGTACCGGAAAATCTTCCGGTGATTTCTTCTTATTCCCAGCGTATATTCTTTGCAGAACTGTAAGTGCTTCATCTAGTTTGCCCTGTGAAACCAGGTATTTAGGACTTTCGGGACCGAAGGCCAGTAGAGCAGCAGCTATTATGAAGATTGACGCGTATATCATCGACAACAGTCTCCATGGTTTGAAAATGTATGCTCCGAAGTCTATCCGGAAATCCAGTGGCAGTATTGCCCAAGCTATAACTGGAAATTAATTATTTTTTTTAATGTTAACGAAATTTCAGTTTTGCTGTTTTGTATTTTATATCTTCTGCCTTGATTTTTTGAATACTTTTTTTTTATTGAGAATTGCATGAAGAAAACCGAGACATTTGTCAGAAACTAAATGGTCTAACTTTGTTTTCGAGTCACCAAATCAGGGGAAGGAATCGGAGTATTTAACTTTTACGATACCATTCGCTTCAGTTTCAGGGCTCAGTTTCTTTCTGAATAAAAAATAGGCAATGCCAAGTCGTTATTTCGTGATAACGATGATAATACTTACGAGGTACTAACGCTGAGCCGCTAATTTGTAGAGCATTGGTGATGGACAGGACCACGTCCCTGTACTTTCCTGGTAGGATCTCACCGATAAATGTATAAGGCACTGCTGCCGGGCATGCTATGCTGACCAACAGTAATTGACATGTTAAGACGGAAATAATATTTTTGTTAACAGATTGCTAGTAAATCGGGGTGATACATTATATCAGCTTCATTGTCTGTATGATGATACATTGTCAGTATCAGTACCAGCTGAAAATTGCTCACTACTGGATATAGGTCAACACCATTGTCGACCCAACAGCCACTTCAGAGCTTCTCACAACCGCTGTATGGATTTCCATGGCCTTCACTAGGTCGTCATATAGCCAAATTTATATTATTAATAAGTACCGACCTAATCTTGTCATTGCATTTCCTATCATTATTTTATCTGTATCATCGTAAAACTTTCTTTTCTTCTTAATTTAATTAAATACTGCATCCATGCCTTGACAAATTGTATTTTTCAAGACACTTGGTTTGCTCCGGGGTCTTTAGCAGATGGATGAAGTTTAGAGCTTTATAAAAACTAATAAAATATGTATTCAAAGGTGATGCAATCTTACCAAAGTGATGTGAGAAACTTGCAAGCCGCAAAGCTTATGAGGTTTGGCATGAATCCAGATGTTATGCCGAAAACTCCAGCGAGCAAGGACGCATATATAATCACCATCTTGCGGCCTCGAATGTCCACGAGGTAGCCCCATGGAAACGAAGTAGCCACGATACCTGGAAGATTAATTTTGATGTTTTATTCGTGTACAAGTCGGAATTTCATGAATTCCTACTTGTACACGATTAAAAAAACAGTTAGAGAACGCTAAGAGCTAATGACTACTAGGTATCTACCTACTACTTTAATCCTAACCTTCCGAAAAATTTACCTACACTTCAACTGCATTTCCATTAATATTGGTAAAGGTCATTGGGCGTTTCTGACCCACTTTATGAGAGTTCGCGTACACAGACCAAATTAGTTTTAAATTGAAGAATTCAATCCCACTATTCAAAATATGTATTTTTTTTTAAGTATATAATGGGAGAAAAAAGTTATTTAACATTTAAAAACTTAATAAACTTTTGTTAACCGACTTCAAAAAAAAAAGGAGGAGGTTATCAATTCGGTTGTATTTTTTTTTTATGTTTGTTACTCGTAACTTAGAACTTCGTCGTTTATGGACCAATTTGCAAATTTTTTTTTCCTATTATAGGATATGCTTTCAGATTGATCCCCTTTTTTAAAAAATCCAGTTCTGATGATGGGATCCGTGAGGAATCGAAGGAACTCCTCAAATATTATAGGCAACTATATAGTGATTTTGGTATTTTTATCGAGAACTTAAGCATTTACAGTCAAAAAGTAACATTTGATGAAGTGGAACTAATGAAGAAGACCAGAAATGGTCTACGGAACTTCATACTCACATAGATATCACAAGAAGATAGTGCGACTATGACAATACAAATAAATGAATGGTACTGAATAGTTACGTTGAAAATGGTATCATCGAAGTGATCTAATGATGATGATGGAGCCGGAAGGTAGGCACTGAAACTCCGTAATTAATCAATGTAACCTAGCCGTGTTTGGATTTACTAGAACTGTCATGAGATGCACTTTAGCTATAAGATACTATCGAATTGATCTGATGATGGAGGCGGAAGGTAGAAGGTAGATACAGGAACTTCATAATTAAACAATGTAAACTAGCAGTGTTTGGGTTAAATGGAATTGTCATGAGAAATAGGCACTCTGTTTATAAGTAAGCAACTAAAAAGTGTGAAATAAAAAACTTTTTACAAAAAAAACAATCGACTTCACTAAAAAAACATTAAAAGGATCCAAATAACTTTAATTTCGGAAGTCGGTGTTAAATAAGAAACAAACAATACCGAGAAACACCGACCGTAGGGATCGTACCACTTGAGAATTGCGAGGTCATATTGCCACGAGCACATGCGTTTGAATGGAGTATGCCACATCGAAATATACCGGCAGCAAGAAATTATCGAAAACAAAATACTAATAAGAGGCCGAATTCAGTCGCGACACGTCCGTAGCAAACAATATTATACCTATATTTTAGTAGATCCCACACGAATTGGAAGAAATGGCATTGAACAACAGTATTACTGCTCGTGTATACACGGCCGCCGCACTGTTGGAAGCTGTGCGCATGTTGTAAGCGTAGTTTACTTTTTATCATGGGCCAGGCATCAAGATGTAATAGATGCACCTGCAGCCTTTTTAGATGAAATTACAATAGATTTTGATCAAGCTGAATAAAAATATTATTTAAGTAGAACTGGATTTTATTTTTATGTCCCTTAAATAGTAGTAGTGGCTTTTGATAAAACTAGCACATTCTACTTTCTTTCCCGTGGGAATTTCCCCATAGGAAAATATCCGATGCCACTTAGGGATGACTAGCTTTCAACTGGTAAAAGTATTTTTGAAATCGGTCCAGTAGTTTTGAGTTAATTCATTACAAAAATGCTTTAAAAATGCCTTAATAATAATATACATTTTTTTTTCAATTCTCCCATTGCCCACAAGAATGCAACCCATACCATTGAGTTGCAGATACATTTATCTATATACCTTGCCCTATTTCGTTTGTGTACGCCGTGGGTCAAATCTCCGAACAAAATGCCCATTGACCTTCGAATTCCTGTTATATAAACAGTTGAATTACCTAAATCGAATCCAATTCGTTCAGAATCATATTGCGACATTTGCCTTTATGTTGTTGAACTCTAATTAATTGCGATTCAAATTCAGAACTCATCATCATCATCATCATTTCAGCCGAAACACGTCCACTGCTGGACATAGGCCTCCCCCAAGCGTCTCCACAACGACAGATCCTGTGCGTCTCGCATCCACCGCACTCCCGCGCCTCTCACCAGGTCGTCGGTCCACCTTGTGGGAGGCCTTCCAACGCTGCGCCTTCCGGTGCGCGGTCGCCACTCTAGAACCTTTCGGCCCCATCGACCATCCGTTCTACGAGCAATGTGCCCTGCCCACTGCCACTTTAGTTTGGCGATTCTTCGGGCTATGTCGGCGACCTTGGTTCTCCTGCGGATATCTTCATTCTTTATGCGATCACGCAAGGAAACTCCGAGCATAGCCCTTTCCATTTCCTTTCCAAGCCAGGGGAGTTATGGACACTCATATCCGCATAATCTCCGACAGTGCCTCAGTAGGTACTACAATCACTGGGGAAAACCACAACAACCTCGAAACTCATACAAGAATGCCACTTTGCACTGGAACGCGTTACAGTGCCAAACAATAACACTGTGACACTGCAATGGATAAAATGACACAGCGGCTCACTGGGCAACGACGCAGCTGATGAGCTGGCAAGGCGGGGGTCTGACACGGTGGTCTTCGGACCCGAACCCATCGTGCCAATACCCTTTGGTCAGCTGCGTGTTTGGCTACGTGAGCACACTAATGCACAAGCGGAAAGGTGGTGGTCCCTGGCACCGGGTTGCAGGCAGGCCAAAGAAGCCATGCCATACTTGAATAAAACCCTAACCAGTAACCTTTTGCGTTTGGACAGAGGTAGCCTACGTCTGGTGGCAGGGACCATCACCGGACACTGTTCACTGAACAAACACTTCTTCGTAATGAATATCACGGATAGTCCTCTATGCAGAGGATGTATGGAGTCAGAGGAAACTGTCGCGCACGTGCTCCTCGAGTGCACAGCCGTCAACGAAATAAGAACACGAACCTTGGGAGCACCGAATTCACTCGTAGATGCCCTGAGCAAACTGAAAAGACTGATCTGTTTCTGGAGTGAGGTGGGCTGGTTGGAGTGAAGGCCGCTATGGCTCACGCACAATGGTCCGCCAAGGACTAAGTGCGGAAACCAGACCACAATAGATAGATAGATAGATAGCCCTTTCCATTGCCCTTTGGGTGACTGTAAGCCTTCTGATGAGGCCCATTGTAAGCGACCATGTTTCAGTGCCATATGTCATCACTGGCAACACGCACTGGTCATAGACTTTTGTCTTGAGACACTGTGGAATTCAGAACTACCGAGATTTAATATATGATTTTAGTTGAATGTCATATAGAAAGTGCAGCATTTTCTAGGCAGCGACCATAACTTCACTTTACTACGCTATCAGAGTTATTATCTAGAGATAAACTGTTTTCATTAAAATTACAAATTGCCAAGATAATAGTACGATTAACTAAGTAGAATTATCGCCCGAGACCTATTTCATATTTTGTATAGATATTATTTCTAGCATTGCTAATTTTAATTGATCAATTTATGTGACAGTCACAGCTGCTTTGACCTTAATCGGGGTTTATTTTTTTCTTGTTTAGTAAAAAGTAAGTATTTTCTTGCTCTACGATGCAACCAAAACGTTCGGATATGATTCTTCGTTTCTCATTTTCTTGGTAGTTTCTGGTGAAAACCGAAAAAAAAAAACATATTAGATACCAATTGATACCAATAGTCTTTTGTGTTGAAAATAATTTTACGATATTGGGTAAAGAGTAAATATCATATTCGAATATCTCATGTACCTAATTGTTTGTAGCGGTGGCCTGATTTATTATTAGCAAATTGGATTGCATTATCGAGTTAATGTGTATTTTATCAATTTTGTGATTTGTATCGACCAATATATTCAAGGGTGCGGTAGATTTAGTTCTATTTGGCATATTGGCGTAATCAGATAAAATTATAGCTGCATGCATAAATATAGAAAGTGGGAAACAAAAATCTTATTCTGAAAAATACAACCAACATTCCTATAAAAAATACTTGAGTACGACTGGCCTGTTGGTCTAGTGGTTAGGGGCCCTGACTGCTATGCCGAAGGTCGTGGGTTCGATTCCCATCCAGGACAAAAGTTTGTGTGATGAGCACGATCATTTGTTCGGTGTCTGGGTGTAATTTATCTATAATATGTGTGCAGGAGGTTGTCATTCGTCGTGTTGAGGATGTTCGAATAGAAAGATTTGATGATGAAGATATACTTTGGTTTTAATGTTCTTTTTACAATTGGTAATTTCTTAACCTATGACAAGCGAACGCCGGCGTTCGCTTGGGGTCTAATGAGAATCAAGAGTAGTCGTACTCGATCGCCGGTAGTTTTTGGATTGAATTGACCGCTTAAAAACTAAATCTGGTTGTGGTCATATCTCTTCCACGTTGACCTCGGCCGTCACGTTGTCGCCTGGAGTGTCCGCTGGATGGCGCCAGTTGTTCGTAAACATGCCCCCGGCCTTGGAAGCTCCTGGTTCCAAAGAAGCAGATGTCCTCGTGTTATCATCGTCAGGAAGCGGGAGTGGGCATATCTTCGAGAAGGAGCGCTTGATTGTACCTATCGCCGTTCGTATGTTTGCAACGCGAGCTATGTCATCCTTCCCCGGAAATGTCTACAGAACCCAACCTAGACGCCACTTCAGAGGAGGCAGGTTGTCTTCCTTCACGAGCACAAGGGTGTCTGGAGCAATAGTGTCGCTGCTAGTCTGCCATTTCGTTCTTTTCTGGAGTTCTGAAACATATTCCTTGGACCATCGACTCCAGAAGTTCTGGCGCATCTGCTCAACGCGATCGTAGCGACAGAGACGCTGCGTAGCTGTTGTGGTTAAGTCTTGACTGGCGGGCGCGGTGAACGGTCGGCCAATCAGGAAGTGAGCAGGTGTTAGAGGGAGGAGGTCGGAGGAGTCGGACGACAAAGGAAACATGGGTCGGGAGTTAAGGACAGCCTCGATTTGTGCCAACACAGTACTTAATTCCTCGTAAGTCAAGTGTGCATTTCCCACGACACGAATTAAATGAAATTTACAGGACTTGATGCCTGCCTCCCACAAACCACCAAAATGAGGCGAATAAGGCGGAATAAATGTGAATTTGATTAAGTTATTAGCAGTATAGTCCCGGATGTCACCCTCTTTATCTACTAGAAATTTAGCAAATTCTTTTAGCGCGCCTACAAATGTTGTACCGTTGTCTGAATAGATCTGCAAAGGTTTACCTCGTCTGGAAATGAAGCGCTTTAGTGCTAACAAGTATGCCTCAGTTGTGAGGTTAGTGACCAGCTCTAAGTGTACAGCGCGCGTTGCAAAACACACAAATAAGCATATGTAGCATTTTATTAGCTTTGCCCCCCTTCCTGAACGGTTCAACATAAACAACGGTCCTGCATAGTCGACGCCGCAATACATAAAAGGATACCCGGGTTGCAATCTTTCGGGTGGTAAGTTACCCATCTGAATATTTTAAAGGTTTAGCTTTCATGCGGACACATTTCAAACAGGCATGTACTACATGTTTTGCCAGGTTCCGCCCTTTAAGTGGCCACCAAGTTTCTCTGATAGTTGCTAGTAACAATTGGGGCCCCGCGTGTAATAATTCCCTATGTTTATATTCAACTAAAAGACGGGTGAATCTGTGTCACCCGCATAACAACATAGGATGCCTTTTGTCAAATGAAAATGATTCAAAGTTTTCCAATCTACCTCCTACTCGAATTATATTGTGTTCGTCTAAGATTATGTTTAAATTAGAAATATTACGAGGAAATTTTAAAGGATGTTTTTTTATTAAACTTTCGTAAATTATCGGAAAAGATTCTTGTTGTGCGATACGCGTTAAAGTTCTTGTTGAAGTATTCAATTCGTCAACCGACAGATTACCTACGATGCGCTGTGATTTTATTTTATATCGGCTATTATTCGTAAAGCGTAAAATATAGGCCATGACTCGTATCATACGGTTGAAATTGGAAAAGTTTTCGAAAGGAAAGAAGATTGGTTTTGTTTGAGTCACTAATGCGGATTTTGTGGATTTTAATTCTGGTAATTCATCATAGTTAATATTATAATTGTTATTGAGCTTACCGTTCATTCCGTGAACTTGTAAGAATGGCGGTCCGTTCCACCACAGATCAGACGAGGTTAACATATCCAATTGCATGCCGCGCGATAGCAAATCAGCTGGGTTCTGTTTACCACTAACATGAAGCCACGCTTTATCACCTGTTAGTTCGTTCACTTCCACTACACGGTTTTGCACGAATGGTTTTAGCTGATTCGGTGGCATCTTAAGCCATCCTAACACTACGGTAGAATCTGACCAAAAATACACATTATTAAACGTCAGTCGTAACGAACCGACGAACCAATTATCTTTTTATAAAGTCTTGCGCCTACTAACGCGCCGCATAACTCTAAACGCGGAATGGAAATCGGTTTTACCGGCGCAACTTTACTCTTCGCGCATAACAAGCGCGCTGTTATAATTGTATCTGTATAACTACGCACATACGCACATGCACCGTACGCGTCTTGTGATGCATCACAAAAAATGTGTAGTTCAACTGTGTGCGCCTTATCTCCTATTACGTAACGAGGTATGCGTAAATGTTGTAAACAATTCAATTGACTAACAAACTTCTGCCAATCTAATAAAATCGGCTTAGGCACTGGGTCATCCCATCCTATCTTAGCTAACCACAATTTCTGAAGTATGATTTTTGCAATCACTATCATTGGGGTGAGTAGACCTAACGGATCATATATTTGAGCTATAGTGGAAAGGATTCGCATTAAAGATCCACTTCCTCAACGGAAAACAAGCCGATTCTAGGAATTTAGAAACACCACTACATATCTCTAATAATTTTTGATAATCCTGATTTCCCGTAATCAAATCGTCAACATAAAAATCATCACTAATGGTTTGTGCAATGACGTCATCATTGCATTCCATCGCGAGTTGTTTAAGGCACCGTATACTCAAATAAGGCGCGGATGCCGTTCCATAGGTGACGGTATTAAGTTGATATATGCCAAGGGGATCAGACGGCTTCTCCCTCCAAAGAATTAATTGTAATCGTCTTTGATCTGACTGGACTAATATCTGACGATACATTTTCTCGATGTCGGCACATGCGACATATTTAAATCGTAGTAAAATGGCGAATATGTCATTCTGTAAAATCGGACCGATAAGTTGTATATATCATTTAAAGACTTCCCGGACGCGGACTTAGCGCTTGCATCGAACACGACCCTAAGTTTTGTAGTCGAGCTTTGTTCTCTATCGACACCGTGATGTGGTAGGAAATAGTACGGCGGCGAATATTCAGTGATACAGCTCATGTGTCCTAAACGTAAATATTCTTTCATAAAATCGCAATACATTTGTTTATACCCGCGCTTCGGTTTAACTTACGTTCGAGTGCTAAAAACCTGTTCTCGGCCACGGTGAATGAGTCGCCTAGCTCATCAGCTGATTCTTTTAGAGGGATACGCACGGCAAAGCGACCTTTATTGTTACGTAAAGTGGTGGCTTTAAATAAATTTTCACTAAGCAATTAATGTGTGTGTTGTATGAGCTTGCTTTGGATCGTATTTTTACATTACATAATTGTGTGGATTGTGTCACGGAGTTTCCTACACCGATGACTTGCATAGTGGACTGTATCATTGGAATGTTAAGAGTTTTGCAAAGTTTTTCGGAAATAAAACAATGCTGACTCCCGTTATCGAGAAGAGCGCGGGTAGTGTGATAATTATTTTTGGAATCTGCAATCTCCACTAATGCAGTCGATAATAATACTTGATCATGAAAATAGCGCGTATCAATATTATTGACTTTGTAAGGCGTGTGAGACGTGTGAGATGCGGTGATTCCCTTAGTGGATTCTGGCTGAACCACTATCTGTGCTGTGTGTGAAACAGTGGACGATTCGCTAGCGTCAACGAATTCACTGTGTATTAATGAATTATGCTTTTTGTTGCAGTGCTTGCACGGCCCGAACCAACACTCAGTTATTGCGTGGCCTTCACGTAAACAGTTACGGCAAAGATTCTTGTCTTCGATAAACTTCAACTTATCTTTTGATGATAAAATAAGAAACTTATCGCACGCATAAAGAGGGTGATTGGAGCTGCACATATTGCAATTATATCGCGGCGATTTTGTGTGATTAGCCGATTTCTTGCCATGTTTTTGAGTTGAAACATGACTATGTGTTTTTATTGGCGGCGAACCTTTTGTGTGATTGTTCTGAGTACTTTCCATTTGTTTACTATGAGAAGGTTTAACCGTTTCTAGAAAATCCGCGCGATCCTTAAGAAAGTTCATTAAGTCAGACAACGACGTTTTTTTATTGGGAGACGTATTGGTGAGGGTACCTTTGAAAAGTTCCCTTTCGCGCTCGGTCGACGAATCTAATTTTGTGACGATGATATAAATAATTAACGTATCCCATGCGTCCGTGGGTTCGTCTAACGTTTTTAATGCGCGAAGATTACGCCAAATAGTATCCATGAGTTTACGTATTTGAGAAGCTGACTCTTTATTTATTGCCTGAATAGTAAATAACGCTTTAACGTGATTATGAATTAGCAAACGGCTGTTGTTGTACCTATTTTCTAATAAATCCCAAGCAACGATGTAATTTTGTGCGGAAAATTCCAAAGCTTCAATTACCTGTAATGCATTACCTGATAGAACTGATCGCAAATAGTGAAATTTCTGAATATTATCGAGAGTATTACTATTATGGACGAGTGATAAAAATGTATCTCGGAACTCAAGCCATTGATCATAAGAACCGTCGAAGTGCGGCAAAGTGATTGTAGGTAGTTTGATACCGTGTGTGTGTGTTTTACAATTACTGTTATCGCTTTGAACTATCGAGTTATCTTTAAGAATACACTTAGACTTGGCCACAATAGCATAATATTGATTTTCAAGGCACTCCCTTTCTTGCAATTCTTTGTCTATCTGACTACCCGCAACATACGAGTCTATTTCATCTTGGGTGCTACTAAACTGATCAAACAACTGTTCCACCTTTTGTAAGCGCTCTTTTAATTCCGTTGGATTAGAACCGTCTAGTGATTGAACGAATTTTGAAAATAACGTAAATTTGCCTTTCAAAGAACCGCGTTTTTTCACTAAATCCCGAATAATATCTTCAATACTTTCTGTGTCTACAAGCGAATGCCTCTTTCTCGTCATTGTGGTGGCTGCGAGAAACAAAATCAAGTACTTACAGTTTTAATTCTCTGGTGTATGTACTGACCGCGATGTAGGTAGATGCACACTTGCTGCAACCACTGGATTTTTTTTTTTTTTTTATTAATGGTAGGCTCGCGTTTGACCACCATCTCACCTGATGGTAAGCGATGATGTGGTCGACGATGGAGCACGCTTGCCTAGAAGTAGCCTATTCACTCTTGACTTAAAGAATTTTGAGAAATAAAACAATATTAGCACAAACTCAGCACGGAATTGGGAAGGAAAAGTTTGAATGACCTGACCGTTAACTGCAGATGGTGAATCTTCTCTCGAATGTTCTCCGTTGCTCGAATTTCGTAGATCCGCTTCACTCCAACTCGCTTGATTGCTCCGGCTCGAAGGACCAAATTATGTGCAGGAGGTTGTCATTCGTCGTGTTGAGGATGTTCGAATAGAAAGACTTGATGATGAAGATATACTTTGGTTTTAATGTTCTTTTTACAATTGGTAATTTCTTAACCTATGACAAGCGAACGCCGGCGTTCGCTTGGGGTCTAATGAGAATCAAGAGTAGTCGTACTTGATCGCCGGTAGTTTTTGGATTGAATTGACCGCTTAAAAACTAAATCTGGTTGTGGTCATATCTCTTCCACGTTGACCTCGGCCGTCACGTTGTCGCCTGGAGTGTCCGCTGGATGGCGCCAGTTGTTCGTAAACAATATGTATGTATTTAGAAATATATAAGTATGTTTATCAGTTGTCTAGTACTCATAACACAAGCTCTGCTTAGCTTGAGACTAGACGGCGTTGTGTGATAGTTGTGGAAAAAGAACTGTTCCATTACTCTCTTGGTACATAAAAAGTGCCAAAAATATATTATATTATATTATTTTATATTATATTATATTATATTATATTATATTATATTATATTATATTATATTATATTATATTATATTATATTATATTATATTATATTATATTATATTATATTATATTATATTATATTATATTATATTATATTATATTATATTATATTATATTATATTATATTATATTATATTATATTATATTATATTATATTATATTATATTATATTATATTATATTATATTATATTATAAAATAACTTAAATTTCGGAAGTCGGTGTTCAATGACTAAGAAATAAAACCAGAAACACCGACTTTTTTATATGTACCTACAACATTTTTCATATAAAAGTCGATTGTAGGGTTTTTTATTATAGTTTAAGGGTAGTGTAGCTACAACTTATATAATAATGGACCTACAGAATATTATCATTGAACTATTTATAGCCAGAGCGCATCTCATGACAATTTTAATAAGTCGAAAAACGACTAGGATAAATTGTTTTATTAACGGAGTTCCCGTGCCTACCTTCTGGCTTCATTGATCAGAACAATTCGATAGTACCTTATAGCCATCTCATGACTAGGTACTCTAAGAAGCACACACACGGCTAGGACACATTGTTTTATGACGGAGTTCCAGTACCAACCTTCCGGTTTCATCATCAGATAATTTCGATGGTACCATTACCTATCATTAAAATCATTTATATAAATTTGTTTTCTCACAGTTGCTTAACTATGTTATTCGAATTATCTATGTGTTTATAAGTTTCCATTGGCCATCTGTGGTCTTCTTCATCAGTTCCACTTTATCAAGTGATACCTGATGATACTGAGTCCTGAGTGAAAAATTTGGCTTCTTGATGAAAAACACCGAAATCTATAGTTAATATTTGAGGAGTCCCCTCAATTCATAATTGATCGCATTATCAGAACTGGATTATGAAAGAAATAAAATGACTGATAAATTAATGTAAAATTAATTAAACAACATAAAAAACAAACATAAAATAAGAATTTCTCATATTGGTTCAATATCCTATCAAACACAAAAAACAAGGATTTCTCCAACTCGGGTCATAAATAATGGAGTTCTTAGGAAATAAACAAAAATCAACCGATGAATCTCGCCCTGTTTTTGAACTTAGTTAAAAGTTAGACAGTTTTGAATACTGTTGCTGTCAACGATGAGCAATAGGACGAACATAAAACGGTTCATGATAATATGTTTAAAAATATTAGGCAGTCAGCAAGGTAGTAGTGGGTTATACTAGTCGTACATTTCAATATTACCATTTCTATTAGAGGAGAATCTTTTCATAAAGGCTATTTTAATTAAGTGTCTTACCAATATAAGGTATGGAAGCGATGAATCCTCGCTGGCCATCAGTCATATCCAGATCGCACATTGCAGCTGGAAGCACGAAGGAGTAACCAACCGGTTCCACGATAGCTGCTATTAGGAACAGGGCTAACACCAAACAATACTTTATGTTGTACCATCCGATTCCTGGAACGAAGGATGAAATAATTAGTAGACTGCTTACGTAAAGTTTCTAGACATCCCGCTAGATTGCATCGATGACTTGGTAAAGGTGTCAGAAGCACGCAGGATTAATCTATGTTTTTCGGCTGAAGTGATGATATGGAGTGATTGAATGTTAGCCTGTAGCGCTTGAATAGCGGAATTTAGTGCTGCACTAGACAGATGTTTTTCTGATTGTAAATATTGAATTTTATTCAGTACAACAGTGTTTAAATTTAATTTGTTATAAATCACTGGGCAATCATTGATTCTAAGAACTTCTTTTAAAGACGTACTGTGTAGCGATTGCTTGCTTCGAATGACCTGATAAGATAAACTTTGGTCAAGGCCGAGATATAGGTACAACCGTACAAGCATAATGAATAAAGAGCGGTGGCGCCCTGGTCTTCGGACTTGTCGGAGATTCATTGATGAATGCGTCAATCCCTCACTCTAAAGGCATAGTATCTTTTGTTTTATTTTATATTCGCCACCTGAAGATATGTTGGGTTTACGCGGATTATGGATTTTCCTAATTAATAATTTAATATGTAATTTTTTTGTGTATGACATAAATCTTAGCAACATGGGTTTTAAAATAGCATATTTAATCACATGGTCTACATCAGTTGCTTGAATTATTTGACATGTGTGGGAAATTGGGCAAACTAGCACAAACAACCAATTGATAGGGGACTGTATTAAATTAATAATGTCTATAAAGCTGTTAACCTAATTTGACATGGACGGTACAATATTAACTTAACGTAATGAATTACTTGAGTATCTCAAGTAATTCATTCATTTTGTTAAATTATTTAGGAGAGTAAGAGAAAATTATCATATTTTATTTTGAGAGCGTAATATTTGCTAATAGTTCTTCCTGCAAAACAGACCTTGAGAGGTTAGAAAGATTAATAGAATTGTAATGATGATGTTGGCATCGAATCAAGTATCTTGGAAGAAAAAGAACCCTATGTAGATGAAATTGGTAAAAAGATACAACTTATACCTAACGTTAGAGCACAGCTGAAATAAAAGGAATCGTGGTAGGGAATTGAATTCGACACATTAATCTAATTACAACCATAGATGGATTAGCTAATAAAATAAAATACTAAGATCCAAAGAAAAAAAACAAAAAGCTTTGTATTCACACAGATGTTTTTAATTTAGCGAGACAGTAGAGAATATACATAATATGCTTGTTTTGGATATGACTGAATCGGCACAAAATTCACGTCATATGTTTCATGCTGATAAGCGCTTATTGTCACTGGCAATGAGGAAGAATCGGATTATTCTATATACATAGAATGGCTTATCTAATGAATTGTTTATTTTGCGTTTGTATGGAAAACTGTTAAATCAAATATTAGCATAATGTGCAAGCAGGGTTTATTGATGGCATTAACATTAATCGCAGCTATTGTATACAAATCTCTTTTATCTTCTACAACGTTATCATTATTTATTGCTACTTGTGATACAGGATATGTTTACACTTAATCACGTTTTACTTTTTTTCTCTTTCTTTTCAGTAGTGACAAGGTTAGGGGGAACCACTGCAAACCAAATTAATAAATCTGTTTAGCCATTTACCCTTTTACCAACTATGTTGCAGTTGGCTTCCACCACAACCGATTGCAGCCGAATAACAGGATTTCATCCCTAAATTATTGGCTCACCTTTCATCTTGAGCCGCAAGTGCCTATATTCCCGTTTCTGAATTTTGGACCACATTTGCTATCGACACGGTAAGAAGAAGGGGATACATGTGACATTGGGAAATTAATACAAGTAATTAGGACATATATTTCAATTTGAATGTGTAAGGTGGTAAGAACAAAGACGAACTAATAGATTGGTTGTGTTCAAGATGGTGCAATGAGTCTATGATTGAAGTAATGCCGCTTGAGAGCATTGGTTGAGCTAGAGGAGGCGTACCGATGAGGAAAAAGGCGATTACAATTAAATTAGTTTAAGGGCTCAAGGATGCAACAGCTGATGATAAAAAAGATGCATTTAGACAAGATGTAACACAAGTAAGAATAAATTAAGACTCGTCAACAGCCTTAAAGGCTGTGTCAAGGAAAACGACAAGTAAAATTGATTCACCTTATGGTTCAATAACTTATATTCTTTTTACGTAGGTACGGACAGCGTCATTGATGTAAGAGGGGTACCCAATTGATGCAGTTGTCTGTGCCTCGAGAATCAGTATGTATATACATATAATGACAATTAATGAAGTCTAAGTGTAGCGAATAGAAACGCTTGCGGAAAATATGAAAATATCGTGAGGTAGTTACCTACTAGAATGTAGTATTCAAGTAATCCTTGACATAACTCGTATGCCTATAGGTTTTAGTAAATTATTCTTAAAATCAAGTCAATCTTGTTTCACACTTGTTTTCGAAGGGCTCCAGGTAGTACCTAATTTACGAATCCGGTTTAGGACGAGACGTGTATGACGACTATCCATCCTGCTTTAGGGTTCTATAGTATTATAAATGTCACAATAATTTACATACTATAGGGTTCTATAGTATGTAAATAATGTGACCCAAAAATAAGCACAGGTTTTTTGTCATACAAACATCGATCACTAATAAAGAATTAGTGATCGATGCATACCTACAAAGTAAAGACGAGAATAGAACAACTGCCTGAAATGAAAAGTGTATGGATTTTGAATTGAATTCGTTGTGGTAATCTAATCTAAAATATTTAGGTACAGTTTATACCTACGAGTATTTTTAAAAATGAATTTATTGTAACAAATCAGTTAGTTTTCTTCTTTTGTTTGTAAACATGATCACGTCTAATGAACTGAATTGTGTGTGACCGTGAAGATTGTACTATTAATAACTACCTAATTGAAGTTTCGCATGTTTCTGTAATGTAGATTTTGAGCTGTGTAGCCTACAATGTTAGTAATTGAAATTATGTGGTTTTTGGGTAAAATACTTAAATTGCGTCCTAGGGGACATATATATATATTATATATAAAATGTTACATCTTTCATGCTTACCTGCCACAGCCAGGGCCTGATCCAAATCAGCCGCATATTTTTCCTTATTGTCCACATCTCCAGCAATTGTACTAATTTTATTATTTTCCATTTTATTAATACATTAAACTTAAACTAAAAATTAATTTAAAAACAGTTCACCACTCGCACCAGTATCAACAAGCATTGTTTTTGGTCGCCATGGCTCGACTGCAGATAAAAATGTATTGATGAACGAAAACACGCGATAATTGAGTATTTCAATTAATTAAATGATTAGTACTGAAACCCGTCCGATTTACTCGACTGATATGATGCGAAGCCGTTACTAATTAGAGGAACGCGAATTACAAAGTAGTGCGTTTATCAGGAGCTACCTACTCATATCTAATATGTCGCACTGTCCGGCACGAGCTCCCAATGCCATGCCCATTCCCACACTACTCAAATTCCTTGATTGTTTCAGAGTTTTATTTTCGTTGCCGACATTGCAGCTTTCACCTGGTTAAGGACCGATACGACATTATCCTTTTTGTACTTGTGATTCACTGTTGTTCACCTTCAAGTTCATCGATAAATACAGTCATAAATATATTTATTGCACAAACAAAATTTTAAAACACTGTTATTTTAACTTTCTTTTGTACATATTTTCAAGTGTAATAAGAATGGAAATATTCAATTGAATGGAGAAAAGCGAGACAAGAATGGTTTGTTTAATCGATAAAATAAATTGTTAAGGCATCAGCCATGTCCTGTGGAGTAAGTAGGTATCTTCTAGATAATGTTGGTCACCATTATGAGTAGGTAAAAAAATTATAAATATAAATTAATAGAAAAAAAAAACATTTTTTAAACAAGCTTTTATTTGAATGCTCTGAAAAGATGAAGATTCTTTTCAGATCTAATATTAATTTAGGTAATAGTACGGTCTACTCATAATGGTAACCAAATTTTTTCGGAAAGTATAGTCCTACTTGTAGTTAAATCAAACTCATCAATTTATCACATTATACTACATACAATTGATACAATCTATTCTATACATATAATAAAACAGTAACGAAAAAAAAACTGTACATTGAGAATTTTCGAGAAAAAATAAGTGGCTTTTGTTAGAAAAACGTAACTGATGACAAAAAGGGACTTTTTAGAATTTTTGTCTGTTTGTCTTTTTGTCTGTGTGTATGGTACGGCTTCACGCCAAAACTACTGGATAGATTGAATTGAAATTCAGCAAAAATGTTCTTTGTAAACCAAGGAAGGCTTTAGGCTACATATTATCACGCCGTATGTTATGGGAGGTAAGCAATATTGATTTTAAAAGGTTTTTGTTCGTAATTGAAAGCACAAAATGACATGTTATTTAGTTAATAAAAATTTAACTCTGGGAACATAATAATTACGCTATTTTTATAAAGGAGCAGGGCAGTAATATTAGAAATTGCAAATTACTACGGGTAATTTAGCGGGGAATTTAAATTTATTAAGTATGTAATTCTTAGTTTTGTTCCTTGCTGCTGTTACCATATTTTTTTTATGCAAAAATAATGTAGTTTTCTGTTAAATTAGCGACAATGTAGTTTTATTCATAATTTAATTTGGGTAAATAATATGTAGTTTCCGTTTTCTAACTAGATGGCGTTGGCGTCGATTTAGATCGCGGTTTGGTTTCGTTCCCAAAAAGTGATGTTCTAGGTTCCGATGTGCCGCTCTCATCCTATAGAAACAGGGGTTACCTTTGTTTTCTGTGCTGGTTGATGCGTTTAATTTTCCTGCGAATAATTATTATTTTTCTACTTACTAGCAATTCTTACATACTTATTCGATTACTTTTCATTGATTTGAATATCATTAGTATCGGATTAAGAAGGAATTTCAGCTATGCCTTTTAGAAAAAGATCAAATCTGTCTCGAAACTCAAGGGTTTCTAAGATGCGCAGGTAAGTTCGATCTCTCGAAACCGACGCAGAGCGTGAACAACGGCTAGGTGCTAACCGTGAGCGTAATGCACTAAGTTTTTCCGCGGAAACTAGCATGCAGCGCCAATTACGACTAGAATTTAAACGAGTCCGCACTACTGCTTCTCGATCTCAGTAAAATGTGTAGAACAACGAGAAATGCGTTTAGCTATCAATCGGGATCGTCATTCTTTGTCTCACGCATCCGAAACGGTTACACAGAGGGATCAGAGGTTGAGTCTTCAGAATATCCGCTCTGAGACTGCTCAATCACTTGAGAGTAGTCAGGAGCGTGAGATATGACTTGCGCGTGACCGAGAGCGTCATTCTTTATCTCGCGCTTCCGAAACGGATATAGAGAGAGAGCAGAGATTAAGTCTTCAGCTTTTCCGCACTGAGACTGCTCGGTCACTCGAGAACAGTCAGGAGCACGATACACGCCAAGCAAGCGATTGCGAGCGCCACGCAATATCTCGCGCTTCGGAGACTTACACGCAGAGAGACTCGCACTGCCACATCTCGATCACTTGAGAATCCTGAAGAGCACGAGACGCGCCTTAGTGCAGACCGCTCACAGCATGGTCTAGCTCGGTCTTTGAAGATAGACGAGCAGCGCGAGCAACGCAACGCACTTGCTCGCCAAAGATATCACGACATGCGTGTTGAGGTGTCTGTTCATTCCACGCAAGAACGTGAGTGGATTCAGGAAATTCGGGCAAGTCAGTCAGTTGAACAGCGTGTGGCCCAAATTGATCTAGACCGTATACGTCGCAATCTTCGCAATTCAACCTCAACTGATACTCAGTCTATGGTTTATGATCCTGAAGAGCAACCGTGGTTCAATAAAGAAAGGAGCGCGTTTTCCTATAACGCATTTATTCATTACATCGAACACGGAGACATTGGCACCATGTCTGAGGGGTGTGCACACTTTCACATGATCAGTAGTGTCAGGACGTTCAGTACCCACATTAACGTCGAGTCGTGCACAAGCGTACAGTCGATTAAATACATGTATAAATACGTCAAAAAAGGTAGTGACCAGGCAAAGTTCGCTTTACAAAGCACTGACGGGGATGAAGTGACCAAGTACCAGTATGGTTGCTACATCAGCACTTCTGAGGTGGTTTGGCGGATACTGGCCTTCTCTATACACGACAGGTATCCAACAGTCACGCATTTAGATATCCATTTAGAGAATGGCCAGCGCATTTATTTTGATCCTGATAACGTTGCAGCAAGATTGGAAAATCCGCGCCAAACCACTTTGTTGGCCTTTATTAGACTCCGTGAAGGGAACAACTTTGCTAGATCACTCACCTATGATGAGGTGCCGTCGTACTACACTTACGACAAGCAAAGAGGTGTATTTAATCGACGTCCACGTGGACACGCCGTGAACGGGTTTCCAGGATGTTTTAAGGACATCGCATTGAGACGGGTTTACACTGTGCACACAAATAATGGCGTGAGCTATTATTTGCGAATGTTACTGCACACAGTGCGGGGCCCAACATCATTTGCGTTTCTAAGGACAGTCGATGACATTGAGTATCCCACATACCGCGCTGCTTGCGTAGCACGCCACCTTCTCGACGGTGATCAGCACTGGGACAATGCACTTAAGGAGGCCAGCATTAGTGACAGTCCCAGTGGTTTGCGACATCTGTTTGCCGTCATGTTGGTGTTCTGCGGTATTGCAAATTCGCTTCTGTTGTGGGAGAAATATCGACATCTTCTGTCCGAAGACTTCCTAAGAGCTCTGAGACGCACTACTGAAGATAATACTGAGGCAACTGATGAGCGCGTACAGTTGCCTTAGTTCACTTCAAGACATGGTCATTTCGATCGGCGGCAGTTCTCTGGTGGATTATGGGCTACCGACTCCACAACATTTGGATGTACAAGAGCGTGGAAGCAGAGAGTACAACTCTGAAATAAATTATGATCCAAGAGCTATGAGTATCGTCGTCAATGACCATGTCTCTAAGTTTACCTCAGAGCAAAAGCAAATTTTCGACACCATCCTTGAATGCGTTGGGCTCGGCCAAGGTAAAATATTTTTCTTGGATGCTCTTGGTGGAACAGGGAAAACATTTGTCACCACTGGTATTCTCGCAGAGGTCTCGAATCGTCTCGCGCATAACGTTGTTTTCCCGTTCCCGGGCTCTTAGAATTCGACATCAGACGTTTCAGATCTTCGATTTTGACGACCCCGTTGTCGCTGGCATAAACAACAGGATCCGCGTACGAAGTCGCGGGCAAAAGCTAGTATAATATAAATATTTTTACACAGGAAATTCTCGCGACAGGCGTTTGGATTTAGAATGACGTCACTTAGCTAATCATGCATCTACATTAAAAAACTTTTTACAAAAAAAAATACAATCGACTTCAAACAGTTTTGTCTCTTCGTTATTTAACACCGACTGACTTCCGAAATTAAAGTTAATTTGCACTTTTCAGTGTGTTTTTTTTACACTGAAGTCGGTTGTATTTTTTTTTTTTGTAAAAAGTTTTTTATTTTACACTTTTTAGTTATGGTACCACCACTAAAAAGTACCCCTCAGCCAAACTTAAATACCTTATAGCCAGAGTGCATCTCATGTCAATTCTAATAATCCCAAACACGGTTAATAATTACCTAACATTAATTTATTACAGAGTTCCGGTGCCTATTCAGGCTTCATCATCAGATCATTATATTATTCCCCCTCTTCTTTCAGTCAGTCATCGACTACCTACACGTATAAACAAAGCAATTTTACTTGTTACGACGGTTCTGCTGTGATTCTATGAGGAATTATGTTCCATATATTTGAAGTCCATGATCAGATCATAACAATATTTCTATGAGACCAACTCGGAAGCATAACCTTTTAATTAAAAAAAATATTTTCAAAATCGGTCCCAAAATTGATAAATCGGTGAACATAAAAAAAAAATACATTCAGCCGAACATAGAACCTCCTCCTTTTTGAAGTCGGTTAAAAACTGAATATATCTGTATAATTTCAGCGCAATTGTTTTGGGGTATTTAACTGTTTTAAATTTTTTTGCAAGATTTACCCTAACCAAAGACCTTACAAACATTGCAAGTGAAATATAAAAGCTTGTAAAATTCGGTAGAAGAGAAGTTTTTGGATAAACCATATTATTTATTACAATTAGGTTGAGATGCTAAAAACCTGAATTGTTAAGAGTCAAAATGGATGGTTTAAAAAGCAAGGAATGATTCAGCACGGTACACACAGCAGCAAAAATTTTAAGAAACAGAAGGAAATTTCCAACATGAAATAATAAGAAGAATTCAAATATAAGCTTAAGGTTTTTTTTTATATTGATGACCCAGGGAGTACCATAATATAAAGATTTTTTAGTTCTTAGTTACACATTATCGTAGGCCCTTATTTATTATATGCAATATCTTGATTATCCTTAACAATCATAATCTTGTTTGCAATTTATATTGTTCTCTTGTTACGTAGAAATGTTCCCCTCAATTATGTTGTTAAATAATACAGAGATCTATTGATAAATAATGATTTTCCTATGTAATTTTAATCCATAATTATATAGAAACTATGTAATATGTATTTTAATTTATATATATAAAAAACCGGGCAAGTGCGAGTCGGACTCGTGCACTGAGGGTTTCGTACAAACTTACATTATGAAAACAGTTTAATTCCCGAATTGAGTTACGAAGATTTTTCCAAATCACAAAAAGTTTTTTTTTTGTGACGTAACTACAAAGGAGAAACCCGTTTCTGGGCTTGAGCGTTCCACGAATTAAATATGTACCAAAAAAAAATCTTCTATTTTTTAATAAACCCATTTAAATCTTAGCGTCATTAGAATTGGCCAAATGTAGAAAATAAGGGTTTGTCCTTTACAGTTTTCAGATTTTTTCCTATACTTGTGCTATGAGACCTTGCTTCATGTCAAATTTCAGGATTCTAGGTCAACGGGAAGTACCCTATGAATTTTGATTCCCTTGAGAGTGTCGAAATACACGTTTTTTGCGACATAAACGGTCGTAACTTTTTTTCGTTAACTCAGAAATATGATTTTTACACAGCTTCATAGGACCGCAGACCTGAGTACATACATGGTTTTAATTTGAACTCGATACCTCCACGCGTTCTCGAAATAAAAGTTCTTGACAAACAGACAGACAGACGGACAACAAAATGAACTTATAAGGGTTCCGTTTTTTCCTTTTCAGGTACGGAACCCTAAAAAGGAGGCCTGACTGATTGACTCATCAATGTTCAGTGTCCAGCCTAAACCAAATTTAGAAACTTAGAAAACTTTTTTGCCCAGGTGTTGTTTTTAAAACGTAGGAATAAGACGAAATTTTCGAAATTCAACCCTTAAGGGAGTGAAAAATAGGTTGAAAGTTTTTTGGATGTTCGTCATTTTTGGTTCATAAGAAGTATTTTAGTTAGTCCAATTTTAACGCAACCGAAGTCGCGGGCAAAAGCTAGGTCATAATAAAAATCTTTGGACATTATCAAACGCACGTTCTATTGTTGAACAATGCTTAAAGTAGGAAGGTACCTACCCAGAAATAGTTAGAATTAATGTTAAAAAATTGACACCGCTTCCTAATACATTTTTACGAGTGAATCAATTGACAAGTGACAATCAAGAAAATACTGGCAACACTGACTGTGCTAGTAACGAAAATTTGCTCCTGTTGTTTAATTAATTATTTTATAGCTTTTTCAACTGGTTTTACTGCGGAAACCCAAGTAAAGTTTCAAGAAAATCAGCTCCATTTTACCGAGATCGCACCTATTTCAATGATTCCATTTATTGTCCAGTTACGTTGACATTTGAGATACAAAACTATAATATTTTAACATCGAAAAAGGAAGATAAGCCCAAGAAAGCTTTGACAGGCACCCGGCCTGTACGGCACAATTTTCATTGTTTTATAAAGTGCTCTGTGTGCACAATAAACGTCGCTGACGTGCCCCCTGAAGGTGACGCCGAGGACGCGACGCGTATCATCACCCGGCAACGGTTGTTAGGGCGCCGCCACCGAGATGCCATCATCGGTGTCGCGGCGCCCCAGGCCGCCTACGCGACTGCGCCACTTCAGTTGACACGTGCTGTCATTTTCTTTGAGTTTTCTTTGTGACATTCAAACGATTTTTTGTCAGTGTTTATTTTCTAGTGATTTTCCTTTTATTTAGCTATATTTATTGTAAATAAGTTAGTACATAAGTGTAAATTTTATACATATGCTTAGCGACAACAGTGAAGTGGTCGAAAACAGTGCCAGTCAACCTTTAAACATCCTGGAGAGGTGCCCTCTGTGCACCCAGGCACGATTTTTCAAAGGTAAGCGGGGTCTGAGTGTGCATATTGGGAAAGTACATAAACCCCAGAATGCATCCACTTCGGACCCTGTAAGTACACCATTTCCAACACCTACTACATCATCTTTAGATCCGTTTTGGAAAATTCTTTCAAAATTCAAAAACTCTTGCCCAGTTTTAAAGCGAGTTCCCCGCGGAGCTAGACCTCTTGTGGCGCAAAACCTAGCAGGATGCGTTCGCCTTGCCGTACGGGAGAACTCGCAAAGTGCTTGGGAACACCTGCTCACCTTCCCCTACAGAATTTTACACGTCCAAAAGAATTTGGCAACAAAAAAGACTTTAACTTCACAAATTAAAGAAAACTGTAATGTTTCGGCCTGTCATTTAGATTCAAAATTACCGTTACAGAGGTTTATCCCTTCAAAAGGTATATCCCATCTGGTAGAAACAAAGTTGGGGGAAGGTGACATCAGCGGAGCAGCCAGGATTCTTTTTAGTAGTGATGTGGTGGCTCCGTGTTCTCCAGATACTCTCGCAGATCTGGAGAGAAAACACCCTGCCCCAGCGGATGGCCTTTCCTTTCCCGACCCCCCTGATCCGGACATTCACACCCTCACCATTACAGGTCGAGAAGTGATCACGGCCGTTTGCTCTTTCCGGAGCGGCTCTGCTGGCGGCCTCGATGGCCTCAGTCCTCAGCACCTAAAGGACCTTATCTGTTCAGGCGCCGGGGAAGCTGGTGAGTTGCTCTTGAAGGAGCTTACGGCCCTGATTAACCTAATGCTCTCTGGCAAGGTGAACGAAACCGTCATCGACGTCTTGTACGGGGCTAATTTATGTGCCCTGCGCAAGAGGGATGGCGGTATTCGTCCCATTGCCGTGGGAACTACCTACCGTCGTATGGCAGCCAAGATTTGTTGCAAATTTTATGGTGAGGTGGTTTCGGAAAAATTTCAGCCCCTACAGCTTGGTTACGGCTCCAAAGGGGGCTGTGAGGCTGCCGTACACGCGTTGTCGACCTACCTAAATTCTGGCAAAGGAGAGGCTATCCTTAAGGTTGACATAAAAAATGCATTTAATTCGGTTAATAGGGACACCTTGCTGGCAGAAACTAAAAAAGAAATACCTCAAATCTATAGTTTTCTTTGGCAATGTTATAGACAACCATCTAAATTACTCTTTCGGGACAACCTTTTGGAATCCGCTGTTGGCTGCCAACAAGGTGACCCCCTCGGGCCAGTGATCTTTAGCTTAGCTATACACCCAATCATTCGAAAACTAAATTCTAAATTTAATGTGTGGTACCTCGATGAAACGACTCGACCTGGCAACTTTTAACACGCGTACACTGAGGACTGACGAGAAGATCACCGAACTGGAGGAGGAATTGAGCAGGTTGCGATGGAGTATTGTGGGATTGTCTGAAGTCCGAAGACAGGGGGAGGATACGATAATTCTCAAATCCGGTAACCTGCTCTATTTCCGGGAGGGTGACCAGCAGTCCCAGGGTGGTGTCGGGTTTATCGTCCACAAGTCCCTTGTGAACAATGTGGTGAGGATCGAGAGTGTGTCGACCAGGGTGGCGTACCTTATACTCAGAATATCATCAAGATATTCGCTGAAGGTCATACAGGTCTACGCCCCGACCTCGACACATCCCGACGACGAAGTAGAATCCATGTATGAGGATATATCAAGAGCCATGCATGGTTCTAAGACTCACTTCACCGTGGTCATGGGGGAATTTAACGCGAAACTGGGCAAACGAGACGGTGACGAGCTGCGAGTGGGGCAATTTGGATTTGGACGTCGGAATCACCGGGGACACCTACTGGCTAGCTTTATGGAGAAGGAGGACCTCTATATGATGAATTCCTTCTTCAAAAAGCGTGAGCATAGAAGGTGGACCTGGCAAAGTCCTGACGGTGCAACTAGAAATGAGATTGACTTCATCCTGTCGACGAAAAAGCAAATATTCAATGATGTCTCTGTGATCAACGCGGTGAAAACTGGAAGTGATCACCGCGTCGTAAGAGGCACATTGAATATTAACATTAAGCTTGAAAGGTCTCGACTGATGAAGTCTACGCTCCGTCCAGCACAGATCCAGATCCAAAACCCCGAGAGCTTTCAGCTCGAACTCCACAATCGTTTCGAGTGCCTAGGAAGCTCCGTGGATGAATATAACGATGGGTTCGTGGAAACTGTCCATACGGTCGGGTCTAAGTTTTTCAAGACTCACCGTACAAATAAAAACAAGAAGCTCTCCGATCCGACCCTCGAGCTAATGAAGAAGAGGCGTGAGATGATTCTGCAGTCTTCAGACGATGCGTGCATATACCGGCAGCTCAATAGACAAATCTCGAAGTCCCTGAAACGTGACCTTCGCCGCTTTAATACCGCAAGGATTAAGGATGCGATTGAGCGGAATAAGGGCTCTAAAGTATTTGCACGAGATCTGTCTATTGGGCAAAGCCAGCTCACGAAACTGAAGACCGACGATGGCAGAGTCATATCCGCCAAATCGGAGCTTCTGGGAGAGATCGAGGCTTTTTATGGACAGTTATACACGTCTATCGCTAAACCCGCTGTAAATCTAGTGAACGACCCAAGAGCTAGATTGACTCGACACTATACCGAAGATATCCCGGACGTCAGCCTGTACGAGATTAGGATGGCTCTGAAGCAGCTGAAAAACAACAAGGCGTCGGGTGAGGACGGAATTACGGCCGAACTCCTGAAGGCGGGTGGAAAACCGGTCCTTAAGGCCCTTCAGAAGCTATTTGATTCCGTCATACTCGAGGGAAAAACGCCACAGGCGTGGAGCAGAGGCGTGGTGGTACTCTTCTTTAAGAAGGGCGATAATGCCCTGCTTAAGAATTATAGGCCCATCTCGCTTCTGAGCCATGTCTACAAGCTGTTTTCCAGAGTCATCACGAATCGTCTCGCGCGCAGGTTCGACGACTTCCAGCCTCCCGAACAAGCCGGATTTCGTAAAGGCTTCAGCACCGTGGACCACATACATACGCTGCGGCAGGTTATACAGAAGACTGAGGAGTATAATCAGCCTCTCTGCTTAGCGTTTGTGGACTACGAGAAAGCCTTTGATTCGATTGAAACTTGGGCTGTACTGCAGTCTCTCCAACGGTGCCAAATTGACTATCGGTATATCGAAGTGCTGAAGTGTTTGTACAAAAACGCCACTATGTCAGTCCGACTACAAGACCAGACCTCGAAACCTATCCTCTTGCAGCGGGGTGTGAGGCAGGGAGACGTTATTTCTCCGAAACTGTTCACGGCAGCAATGGAGGATGTCTTCAAGGTTTTGGAATGGAGAGGGCTAGGCATTAATGTCAATGGCGAGTACATCACTCACCTTCGGTTTGCCGACGACATAGTAGTCATGGCTGAGACTACGGAGGAGCTCAGTATAATGCTTGGTGACCTCAGTAGAGCTTCCGAAAGAGTGGGACTTAAAATGAACATGGACAAAACCAAAGTCATGGTAAACAGCCATGTAGCACCCACTCCTATCAAGGTCGGGGACTCTACACTCGAAGTTGTAGACGAATACGTTTACCTGGGACAGACGGTCCAGTTGGGAAGGTCTAACTTCGAGAAAGAGATCAATCGTCGAATCCGACTCGGCTGGGCAGCGTTCGGGAAGCTGCGCGGTGTCTTCTCGTCCAATATACCACAGTGTCTCAAGACGAAAGTCTATGACCAGTGCGTGTTGCCAGTGATGACATATGGCTCCGAAACGTGGTCGCTTACAATGGGCCTCATTAGAAGGCTTAAAGTCACCCAAAGGGCAATGGAGAGGGCTATGCTCGGAGTTTCCTTGCGTGATCGAATCAGGAATGAGGATATCCGCAGGAGAACCAAGGTTGCCGACATAGCACGAAGAATCGCCAAACTAAAGTGGCAATGGGCAGGGCACATTGCTCGCAGAACAGATGGCCGTTGGAGCCGAAAGGTTCTGGAATGGCGACCACGTACCGGAAGACGTAGCGTTGGAAGGCCTCCTACAAGGTGGACCGATGACTTGGTAACGATTGCGGGAGTCCGATGGATGCGAGACGCACAGGACCGTTCGTTGTGGCGACGCTTGGGGGAGGCCTATGTCCAGCAGTGGACGTCTTTTGGCTGAAATGATGATGATGATGACCTCGATGATGGAACCTTGGGAGGCGATGTAGATACCGTTTTAAATGATTTACAATTTTTAAAAAACCAACTCTTTTCTATAGGACTAGATCTCAACTTCTCTAAATGTGAATTATTCCTCTCTGACAGTACTGACAGACATCTGACTCTTCCAAAATTCAATGCAATAGCCCCTGCAATCAAAATTATCGATAAAAGTTCTCTTCGTCTCCTCGGGTCCCCAATCTTTGAGGATTCCTTTCCCAGTTTTGTGGAGGAAAAAATACAAAATTTCAATGACGTTTCGGAAAGATTACTCCAAATTAACATGCATTCGGCCATTACCCTAATTCGTTATTGTTGTTTCGGTCCTAAATTAATATATTTCCTTCATGCTTCCCACTTATGGAAGCACCTTCACCTTTTGGAAAAAATGGACCAAATTATCCGACATACACTTACTTTAATTTTAAATATGACCTTGGACGATCGAGCTTGGGATCAAGTTACTCTTCCCATCCGTATGGGAGGCCTCGGCGTCCGCAAAATTACCAGTATTAGTTTACCGGCATTCATATCTTCGGTTCACAGCACTGATAAATTAATCAGGAACATTCTAACTTCCACACTGATTCCTTTTGAAGTGCCGTGCTTCACCGAGGCTATGGATGCCTGGAGAATCGCTTGCCCGAATACAAATCCGCCTGACAACCCAACCTCCCAGAGACGGTGGGATGAACCGCTCTGCAAAGTAGTCCAGAAAAACCTCATCCTAACATCTGCTACTACTGCGGAGCGTGCGCGCCTCCTGGCTGTGGGAAATTGGGAGTCAGGTCTTTGGCTTCACGCACTGCCGTCGTCGAATATTGGCACCTTATTCGACGATACTACTTTCCGCCTAGCTGTTGCCCTACGCATAGGCGCTCCTTGCTGTTCCCCTCATCGCTGCCACTGTGGCGAAGTTGTCAACAGCCTTGGTCACCACGGCCTGTCATGCAGTCGAAGCGCGGGACGGATAGCACGGCACGCGAATATTAACGACATCATCCGACGAGCCCTTGTCACCGTCGGCGTTCCGGCTGTTTTGGAACCTCATGGCCTGGCACGCGACGATGGTAAGAGACCGGACGGTATGTCCTTATTTCCGTGGCAGATGGGTAGGCCTTTAGTGTGGGACGCTACCTGTGTCGACACTCTTGCGCCATCGCATCTTCCTAGCTCTTCGTGCTGTGCTGGTGCCGCCGCTGCGGCTGCGGAGAACCTCAAGCGGCGGAAATATAACAACCTCGTCGGTAGTTATATTTTTGAGCCGTTTGGGGTTGAAACTCTTGGGCCGTGGGGTCCGAGTGCTCATAAGCTTTTCAAAGAATTATCCAAACGCTTAGTTGACACTTCGCGTGACCCAAGGGCTGGCTTTTACCTCGGTCAGAGATTGAGCATTGCCATACAACGTGGCAATGCCGCCAGCCTTTTGGGCACACTTCCAGTCGACAGCGATGCGGAGGAATTTTATGACGCCATATTTTAGCTAGTAGTTTTTGCCTTTAGTGTATATATAGTTTTAATTAGTTAAATTGACAAGAAGTGTTCCTAGTAATTTTAAATTCGATAGAATCAATCGAAGCAATTTATCAGTCTACCTAAGACCCTGAGTTTCAATTACTGGACCTACTCCTAGCTACTGCTACGTTTAATTTCATCGCTAGGACTTTTATGATTAACTAGCTTTTGCCCGCGGCTTTGCCCTATACTTAAAATAAAGCAGCTTTCTATCGGTGAAAAAAATTTAGCAATCGGACCAGTGCTTTCAGAGATTACCTCCTACAAACAAAAAAAAAACATTAATCAAATTATCTCTTTATAATATTAGTGGAGATTGAATAGCGTTTCCAAAGTCAATCCGTCCGCAACAAAACAGCGTAATTATTTGATGTAATAAATAAAATGCTTTTTATTTAGTACAGATATACTACTCTGTAAAGAAATTACTGGGAAAAGATCAATAATACAAAAAAAATTTTGTTATTCATCCAAATTTATTTTATCACCTTCAAAGTATGCTCCTTCAGTAACGATACACTTACGCCAACGAATAATCCAATCATCAAAACATTTTTTAGATGCTGTTTCCGGAAATGAGTTCAGTTCTCGCCGCGAATTCTTCTTTATGTCTTCTACCGAAGAAACGGGTGCCACGAAGTGGTAATTTGAGTTTAGGAAAAAGAAAGAAGTCGGCTGGAGCCATATCTGGTGAATATGGTGGTTGCTCAATGGTATTTGTTGAGTGTTTGGTCAAAAATTCATTCACAATGATAGCCTTGTGCAAAGGCGCATTATCGTGGTGCAAAATCCAAGAATTTTCTTTCCACAAATCTGACCTTTTTCGTCGAATTTGCTCTCTTAAATGCCGCATTACGCTCAAATAATATTCTTTATTTACCTTCCGGCAAGATTTTCGAGTGCACAACACCGCGATAATCAAAGAAAACAATCAACATGACTTTGACTTTGATCGACTTTGGCGTGGTTTTTTTGGTTTCGGTACAGTTGGAAGGCGCCACTTCGAAGCTTGTTAACCAGTTTGCATGTCAAACTCGTAAACCCACGTCTCGTCACCAGTAACAATGCGTTTCATGAAAGTTGGGTCGGAATTGACTCGTTCTAGCATGTCCTTAGCAACTCTCATGCGATTGAGTTTTTGGAGAAAATTCAGGTCTTTTGGGACTAGCCGAGCGGTAACATGTCCATCCGTACCATTTTAACTAATCATTTGGGTATGAACCAAATGATTAGTTAAAATGGTACGGATTGACTCGTGAGATACAGAAAGTTCGGCTACTATCTCTTTCAAAGTTGAATGAGGATTTTCAGTCACTATTTCCTTCACTTTTGCGATGTTAACTTCAGTTGAAGACGTTGATGGCAAATCTTCCATCACATCTCGACCGCTTTTGAACGCTTTGTACCACTCATAAGCACGTGTTTTTGATAAAGTCGATTTATTTCACAGAATTAGACGATGAAGCCATTGGCAATTTGTTAGAAGACTCCGATATTGGGGACTTCATACCTTCCGACAATGATAGTGATCTACAGACTAACCAGAACATTCAACGTAGAAGGGGTAGACCAACTATTAGGTACTCTTCCAAATAAGAGCCGCCGCACTTCTGAGGCATAACATATTTCTATATTGGAAGAGAAACAGTCCAGGTGCAGGTCCTGCCATTATAACAAACACACTTTAAGTGTAGTTCATGTCATATAAACTTGTGCTTAACTAAGCAAAGCAATTGCTTTGCTGATTTCCATGCCTAACTAATTTATTAAAAGGATTTGATTTTTTAAAGTTTATAAAAATGAAGAGAAGGTTTTGTTTTACTTTTTGTTTGAATTGTTTAATTATTTTTAAGTCCAGAGATGCTGCAATAAAAGTAGAATAAAAGTAGACATTAATTACTAAATAAAGAGATGAAAGTTCAAGACTGATCAAGAATACATAATAAATAACATAAAATGTTACTTTTGTTTTATTTACCCAATTGTACCCAGTGTCTTAGAAGGACAAATAAAATAGAGCTGATTTTGGTAATTCTGCCCAGTGTACTGTAAAAAGAACAAAATGTATGATTTTCAAAATAGCGTGAATCGTTTCATTATGATCTATTTACTGCCATAAAAAAATATAAAAAATATAAATCTTATACATGACCTTTTTTTTGACCTAATTATTCTGGGCAGGAAGCACTTGTAAGATTTTGTACTTTGTAGGGAACAGTGGGCAGAATTACCAAACAGGTTCTAATTTGCTTGGGCAGGACGAAGATAAATAACAGATGCAACTCAAACTCCGCGCCAAAATGGAAAACAGTTGTGCCAAACAACCAACAACAAAAAAAACAAAAATTTGAATTTGGAACCATAAACAAATCATCCATTCCCGTTACTTTTCTGACTGAATGTACTTACTCTTTAGAGTACCCAATAAAAAATACAGTAGGAGTTAGCACATCAAAAGAAGATATTTTTTGTTCGTTTAAATGTGCTTTATTTCTGAAATGCCAGTCGGATTGTAAAAAATCTTTCTGTAAGAGATAGCCAGGTTCATGACGAATAGTACCTATAGGCTACTAGAGTACTGGTATAAACTACTATAGAGTTCTGGCATATAGACTACTAGACTGATAGCAGTCTTGAAGGTAGCTAAAAACTAATCATCTCAATCTTTATTACTCATTTTGGTTAGAGATTGTGCCAAATTACAAGTTTATGCCAAACCCAAGGAACAAGATTCTCCCATATAACATTTAACACCCCCCAAGTCGTTTTGTAGGGGTAGCTTTGAAAAACGAATAATGAAAAAATTTTTACCTCTACCTTATCAAAAGCTTTTCAAAAGTCCGTGTGCCCGCACGCAGTGTTGGAAATTATTGTAGTTTTTATACAGGTCTTATTAATGGCTTATTGTACTTGCATAAGGGTGAACAAAAGACACGTCGACTTATTACATGTCACCTGTAAGATATAAACGTGTGGAGACACCAACAAATCTCAAAAGAAAACTACAAATATTGGATTATCAAATAGTTTAATTTATAACAAAATAGTATAGGTACCTAGTTTATTTATAATATATACTTATGATCCTAAATCTTCATTTTGTTGCGGTTCCTTATTAATATTTATGTCTTATTACAATTAAGTCGTATGTAGTAATCAAAGTCTCGTATCTTCGGTTTGTGGCGGCATCTTATTAGTAGGCGATCTTTGTGTACCTGGTAATAGAAACGCAAGAACGCCGCAAACTGAAAAAGAGTACAAAATATAAATTTATTACAGTAAGCCAGTAGCTTACATAATAATGCAATCATCGTCATGAACCAATAATAGATCTTGTCGATCATGTAAATGTTAATAGTGAGTCCAATTTATTTGTCAGTTACCTTGCCAATACACAGGAGCTATTCAAATCCCCATAATTCATCTACTATTTACAAATTTTTGTTTTTTTCTTAAATTAATATTTATATAACCGAGTTCAAAGAAAGGAGAAGGGTCTCAATTCGGTTGCATTTTTTTTTATGTCTATTATCTCAACTCCGTCATTTATGAACCAACTATACTCCATCTGTTTAGGCAATTAACTAAAGGTAAACAATCTTGACATGTCTTTTATCTAAAAGTTGTCTATAATTTTTATCTAAAAATACAATTTGTTATTTACCTATACCGTTGTTTGGAACTAACTAAATTTAAATAATCTTTGTATGTCTTTTATACGATTTTTTTTTAATAAAAAGACATATATTTAGATTGTTAACGTTTAGTTAACTACCTAAACCGATGGAGTATTGCAGCTGCCAGCGGCTCCGCTCGCATGGTCAATTTTCCACTTTACCTCCCTCTTTTTCTACTAATTATAAATTAGTGGTGTATAGTACCTACTATCATAATTGTACTTACAAATTAATAAACCTCCAAACAGATAGAAAGTAATTTCGCAGAAAGCGTTCAGAAGAACGCCTGCAACGTTGATGCCAACTATAGAGGCTGATCGACCCATCATCATGGTTAAACCTACAGCCATGCCCCTGAAATGATAATCAAAGAACATTAAAATCTTAAATCAATATTCAGAATACTTGATGGGTGTTTACCTGAAGTTGCGCTGCCTTGGAGTAGCATTATCAACCTATAATGTTCTCACTACTATGCTGGGACACAGAGTTACTCTCTATGAAAGACCAGCCCAATGTGGGTTAGTGGATGCCATATGTCTTCGAATTTTTGGTTCTAGGACATCATAGTCATCTAAAATTTCACGATGTGTTTCTTCCTTGCTGTTTTAAAAGCAGTGGTAACGAAATAATTTAAAAGAAGTCTCTAAAATTTGTTACTGCTTTTGTGTCACCTTTCTATATGATGAACATATATTTATTTTTTTAATTATTTAATCTTCATGCAACAAAAGGTACAAATGCGGACTTAATGCCTTAGGCATTCTTTACTATATGTGTCACAGCCCACTAGCTTAATTCATTATTTATCTAACGGCCTAGCTTTTTTACTAAATGGCACCATTCAATTAGCCACCCAAATGACATTCAGCCATTCAATCAAACATCATAGCAATTAACATAGATCGATAACGTTTAATTACTTGCATTATGGACATTTGAGAGAGGTTTGGGGATAGAAGTAAGAATCGTGTGACTCCAAAACAGAATGTGTATATTTCTACCATGCATCTCCTTTTATACTAGTTTACAATATTACGGACTAAAACTTAACCAATAGTAACTTAGTATCTACAAAACAATGAGCGCGGTTCGGGCGCGCAATGCTTTTGTAGGGGCAGCTGGGGTAGCAGGTACCAAGGCTCGCACGTGGGGCCTTGGAGTA
Organism: Mythimna impura; assembly: GCA_905147345.3. Taxonomy (NCBI): domain Eukaryota; kingdom Metazoa; phylum Arthropoda; class Insecta; order Lepidoptera; family Noctuidae; genus Mythimna; species Mythimna impura. The sequence continues at coordinate 10,102,487 of LR990345.1, forward strand.
CAATGGCTGCGTAGCGTGGGAATGCTTTTGGGTCGAGCAGCTGTGCAAGCAGGTAGCGAGGCTCGCACGTGGGTCCCTGGAGTACAATGGCTGCGTGCTTCCAGCGTGGTAACAGTGATGTGCTGTAGGGTGGCTACAGTACTCGCCCTCAAGCGAAGCGTACCGGCAGTTTGACGACACGACCCGAACGTGTTTTTCTGTTGTTAGCGGGCTGTGACGTCATGCTTGTATGTGGTACTTGGGTTTCCTTGATAGCGGTTGGCGTAGTACTGTGCTTGGTATTCTGTATGTTGGTACTGGTATTTGGTATGGTAACAGGTGTGGTAATCTTGGCTGATGGTGAGGTGTAGGTAATAGAACTTGATGTGGTTGGTGATAGACTACTGGTATCTTCTGTGATGACGTATGCAGGCTTCAGTCGGTCGATCGATATGTTTGCTTGCCGATTGGGTAGTTGAATGGTGTAAACTTTATCTATTCGGCTTAGTACTTGATAGGGACCTTCATACGGAGTCTGTACTGGTTTCTTAACTGCATCTGTTCTGATAAAAACGTGGCTGCACTTGAGTAGATCTTGATGCACGAATACGCTTTTATTGTTGCTGTGATGCCAGGTAGCGACCCGCGCTCATTGTTTTGTAGATGCTAAGTTACTATTGGTTAAGTTTTAGTCCGTAATATTGTAAACTAGTATAAAAGGAGGTGCATGGTAGAAATATACACTTTCTGTTTTGGAGTCACACGATTCTTACTTCTATCGTCTGGCTTGCTCTTTGAACCGTCGGTGGTAATAGCACATAGGTGATGGCGACGTATCTCGGCCTTTTGTATCACGGGTCCGTGACCTCGAGTTGGAACGGTGTCGAGACGGGTAGCGCTTGCAACGGTGATCGTGGTCGTATGACGGACGATGATCATGGTCGTATGACGGACGATGATCGTGGTCGTATGACGACGTACGTCTCGCTTTTAACCCTGTCGCTTTTAATTCTGCTAGAGTTTTCGGAGTTCGTTAGCGATACTGGGTAGTAACTACCTGTGGTGCTGGTGTGGGTGGTGCAGGTGACTGCACGGCTGCGACTTCGGCTGTTGCTGTCTGCTCCATCATTTTGTCGGCAAGCAGCGCCAGTTCTTCCAGGGCGGTCGTTGTGCTGAACGACTCGCTGACTGCCAGGACTGAACGCACGTGTGATGGCAGGTGGTTTGTCCACATGAGACGCAGCGTGGAGTCGGGGACTTTATCCCTGGCGAGATTGCGCATCTGGCGGAGTAATTGTGTCGGCTTTTGCTCACCGAGTTCCATTTCTGACAGTAGTTTTTGAAACTGCCGACTGTCAGATTCCTCGTAGGCGGATATGAGCCTTTTCTTTATCGCCGTGTATTGATCCGTCTCAGATGGGTTGTACAGGAGGTCAACGATCTGCTCAATGTCCTGCCGCTCCAGCTGCGCTATGACCATCTGGGCGAGCTGAGCTTGGCCTTTTTTGAGGTCATTGGTTGCGGCTTCAAAGATTATGAACCACAGGCGTGGTCGATCGCGCCAGAACGCTGGAATGCGCATTGTGAGCGATATGCCGGCTTCAGCGTTCGTCACGCTGTGCGATGTTGACGGGCCTGGTTGTTGTTCTGTTTGACAAATGTTTGGAGGCAGGGACATCTTCAATTTGTTGGGCGGCGACTACGCGATGTTAAATGTCTGGAACGATATCCGTGTATGTTTTGCCTCTTGAGATTTCAGTTGGTGAGACCCGCTTGTGGGAGGCCAACTGAAATGTGCAATCACGGTGTACCGTTATGACGACGACGGGGCAGTGATCACTTGGAGATGCTGTGACTATGCCGTCATACCAGTCGGCAGGCCTAAGACCGGGTCCGTAGCTGGTTGAGGAGCGTGTCGCGTGTGATATCTACTCCAGCCGGCAGGCATTAACCAGGTCCGTAGCTGGGTAGAAAAACTCGGGGTCACCACTTTGGGGATAGAAGTAAGAATCGTGTGACTCCAAAACAGAATGTGTATATTTCTACCATGCACCTCCTTTTATACTAGTTTACAATATTACGGACTAAAACTTAACCAATAGTAACTTAGTATCTACAAAACAATGAGCACGGTTCGGGCGCGCAATGCTTTTGTTGGGGCAGCTGGGGTAGCAGGTACCAAGGCTCGCACGTGGGGCCTTGGAGTACAATGGCTGCGTAGCGTGGGAATGCTTTTGGGTCGAGCAGCTGTGGAAGCAGGTAGCGAGGCTCGCACGTGGGTCCCTGGAGTACAATGGCTGCGTGCTTCCAGCGTGGTAACAGTGATGTGCTGTAGGTGGCTACAGAGGTTTTTGCCAGTCATAAAAGTAGTTTCGTTTTGGGTTCAGCTGCCAATGTCCTGACGACAGTTGTAAGTAAGATAAGCAGAGAGAATCTCACGGGTTTCCTATTTCTATCTCCAGGGTTTAAAGAAATCTAACCTGAAGGATATGGAATGGGGAACTTTAACATAGTGAGAACTGGAATGAGCAAGCAAAGCGAGTGAACGAATCAAACCTATCTATACCAGAGTGCCCTCAATTTTTTTCTTCTCATGCTTACAGTATTGTATGAATGATCTAAACATTAGCCAGTCAATTCTTTTATGGTTGTATTAAACGCATAGACTGATAATCATTCAGGTCACTAGTTAAACGGCGCCGTTCAGTTATGAGGCTAGGCTGATAATTAAATGGCCATTTAACCTTTTGAGTGCGTAATTAGAGACCCAATAGTAAGACAATGGCGCGTGAACGCCGGCGTTAATGCGGGGATCAACAGCTTAAGCCAGGTGGCTGTGACATAAACACAAATTACCTCAAATGTGTTGGGAAGAATTCCACTGAATATGCGTTTACGGGTCCAATAGCAAGAGCCAAGACTGGAAATGAAGACATAAGGACAGCAAAGATCATGTCTTGCGTAATAAAGTTAATGAGAATACAAAACGTTCCTATTAAGAAGAACACTATGATTATAAGTCTCTTCTTGCCGATAAACTTGACAGTGCTGCTGACTGTTATGGCTATTAAAGCACAGCATATATTTGCTACAGAACTTATAAGAAATGTAATTGTTTCTATAGTGTCTACGCATTCAGCGTCTTCTTCTACGTTCTGAAACAACAGATGATTGAATGTTATTCTTGTTTATGAACTGACCTTGCTGTAGATTTGTATGGATCTACATCAAGGTCAATTATTGAATTCAGGTGCAAGGTGCTCACTAAAACTGTATTTCCACTGACAAAATAAGACGGTACATTATCAAAACCAATCATGAATGGTTTTTAAGTCGAAGTTTCGGTTAAATATTGATAAGTATCTGTCATTGGAGATGTCGTTAATCCGCTCAATTGGGAGTTAGGAGACTAAGTTCAACTCTCAACAGCTGCGTGCTACACTCTGGCATAAGCACGGCACATTGGCCATCATTCCTTGCTGCTCGGAAAATATTGCAAAATGCGATAAGTTTGTCAGTTTCCTTTGTTTACCTATATAGAATACAGTTTCTGTTTATTCGATTATCCATGACTCAAAAATGAATAAATTATATAATATTGCCAAAATATCCGTGCGTTCACTTCATGTATCTACACATCTATAGTCGGTTGACTAACCTGATTGAATCTGTCACGGATGACGTCACATGCCGTCATGCCTTCCCCATCGCCAGTCAATACTCTATTCAGCACGTCCGGGACCCACAAATATAAACCATTCAATCTGAAATTCAAATAACGATATTATAATACTGCTTGCTACATTCTGAAATCTTTAAGCGAAGCAGGGATATTTAAAAATATTCAAGAGTTAATATCAAATTACAAAACAGGTGAGAGAATAATATTGCGCGGTATCTTCTCGTCCAACATACCACAGTGTCTCAGACGAAAGTGTGCCGTTGACCAGTACAAGTGGGCCTCATCAGACGGCATAAAGTCACCCATAGGGATAGCCCTATGGGTGACGTATGAGTGTATGAGTGAGTATGAGTTTCCTTGCGTGATCGCGTCAGGAATGGAGACATCCGCTGGAGGAACAAGCTTACCGACATAGCCCTAAGAATCGCCAAACTTAAGTGGCAGTGGGCAGGGAACATTTCTCGCAGAACAGATTGTTAATAGATCCGAAAGTTTCTGGCGACCGCGTACCAAAAGATGCAACTTTGGTAGGCCTTCCACAAGGTGGACTGATGACCTAGTGCGGGTCGCAGGAATCAGATGGTTGCAAGACACTTGAGGCTTATGTCCAGTTGAGGACGTCTTTCATCCCGTAGACATTGGTCAATTATCCCGGGCGAAATTTTTTTATTGTGACATTAACCAATTTCCTATTTAGAAATAGATCGTAAGACAGAAGAAAAAATTTAAACTTACACTGAAAATAAGCCAAAAAGAAGAAATCCGTTCAGAGTAAACCATTTTACATATGGTGGCTTGAATAACGGTAAGCTCTGTACTTTTAATGATGTTAGGAATCCTATTTTAGTGTTGTCGTGAGGAGGTGCATCCAGGCGCTTAATCTGAAAGCATAGACAGTCATTTGTTAATTGGGGAAAAATAAAGTTTGCAGTAAAAGATATAGCGCGTCAGAGAAACAATCAAAGACTTCTCCGCTTATCTTCGAAGGAAGGCCAAAAGAGCGGCTTAGGTACCTATATAGGTGCTTTGGGCACGTTATGATCGTGGCGATAAGTCCCCTCTTTAAGAAGCGGCTAGAGAAGCGCTACGCATGGCATATGACCAACGACCTGGGGCAAAAAAATCTAGGTCCCCTTTTTTACATGAGAAATGATCAAATAACCTCCCCTGCTCCGGGTGAAGCGGAAATAGTGTCAGACTTTTACTGAGTAAAATGAGTTACCATGATTGTGATGCTACCTATTTTATTTAGATTTCGAAGGTGGGAGAAATTATTAGAAGTTCAATAAGAGTTTTTGGGTTTTTGGTAAGGAGATTTGGGTACAACCCCGAGCTTGGGGGCGCCGGGGCACCGCCCCGCCTAGCTCTTCGATAGCTACGCCAGTGGCCCTAAGGCGTCTTTACTTTGCATCTGACGTAGGTCCTCACTAAATACGATTGTTTCAGGTTTCCGTTTCAGATTCAGCGGGAAGAAACGCCACGCTGTTGTCATTATGTGGATTGAACCGCTTGAGTAGAGCATCGCCGTGTCCTTGTGGAGGCGATTGGCGGGGGTGACCTGTCACGTCCGGCCCTGGTCCAGGCCATGGCACGAAGTAAGAGGGCAAGGTAAGCAGACTGCTTACCTTGCCCTCTTACTTCGTGCAAACCTCCTTTGCTCACATTACTCCTTCTACAAGTAGTAATGTGAGCAAAGGAGGTGGTGAAAAGAGACCCAACTCAATAAAATGGGATACAGGTGCTGGAAGCTGTTTTCTTCTAGTTGTATAATGTTGTTTCTCATAATTATGATGACATGGCTCGAGACATTTTTAACCGACTTCAAAAAAAGGAGGAGGTTATTCAATTCGGTTGTTTTTTTTTTTATTTTTTTTTTATCATTTTTTTTTTATGTTTGTTACTTCAGAACTCCGTTGTTTATGGACCGATTTGCAAAATTTTTTTTTCCCTTTATAGGATATGCTTCCAGATTGGTCCCATTTTTTTCAAAATCCAGTCCTAATGATGGGATCCATGAGGAATCGAGGGAACTCCTCAAATATTATAGGCAACCATATAGTGATTTTGGTATTTTCATCGAGTACTTAAGCATTTACAGTCAAAAAGTAACATTTCATGAAGTGGAACTGATGAAGAAGACCAGAAATGGTCAACGGAACTTCATACTCACATTGATATCACAATGAAGATAGTTAAGCGACTATGACAATACACATAAATGAATGGTTCTGAATAGTTACGTTGGAAATGGTATCACCTAAGTGATCTGATGATGATGATGGAGCCGGAAGGTAGGCACTGGAACTCCATAATTAATCAATGTAACCTAGCCGTGTTTGGACTTATTAGAATCGTCATGAGATGCACTTTGGCTATAAGGTACTATCGAACTGATCTGATGATGGAGCCGGAAGGTAGGCATAGGAACTCCGTAATTAATCAATGTATCCTAGCCGTGTTTGGGCTTATTAGAATTGTCATGAGATGCACTTTGGCTATAAGATACTATCGAATTGATCTGGTGATGGAGCCGGAAGGTGGAAGGTAGACACAGGAACTTTCTAATAAAATAATGTAACCTTGCAGTGTTTTGGGTTAATTGGAATCGTCATGAGAAATAGGCACTCTGTTTATAAGTGGTTCGCAACTAAAAAGTGTAAAATAAAAACTTTTTACAAAAAAAAAAATAACCGACTTCACTAAAAAAAACACTAAAAGGATCAAAATAATTTTAATTTCGGAAGTCGGTGTTAAATAAGAAAAACAAAAAATACCAAGAAACACGGACTTCCGAAATTAAAATTATTTTGATCCTTTTAGTGTTTTTTTTAGTGAAGTCGGTTATTTTTTTTTTGTAAAAAGTTTTTATATCTTGATCATATTCAATATAAAAACACAGCCTATTTTTTGTTAGGAAGATTAAGAATTAATATCGTGTATTATCTTTACTGATTAAAGATTACCTTCAATAATGGTAGCCGATAGAGTTGATAAAATAACATCATTATCGAGTAAAATTGAATTACTTAATACCAAGCCATACCGGGCCAAGGCAACAGAAGTGACATAATATTTCGACCGATGACAAAACAAAGTACTCGTATCATCGCTAATCGTACTTTCAGGTTCTTTATCATACATATAAGAAGAAAGCTTCATAGGTTTTAAGCTTGATGTCGGGGTTACTACTTTTTTTAATCCATGCGCGCAGTCTCATAATGGACGTCGTCGTAGGAGACAAAACCGTAGTTATTCTATGTATGTAATATCATTGTAAGAATATGGGTAACATAATAGAATCGCGCGAGTGGTGTGTGGTGGCGTTTAGAGGCCGGTGCAGGCCGAAAGAAGTAAGCAGCGACGATTTACAGCGTGTGGCGGTCACCGGTGTCAACCGTGTGCGGCGAGTCTTAATAAAATGTATGAAAACTACAGGAAATACGCCGGTGGCGGCATTTTGTAGTTGTGGCCGGTGGCCTGTCTACCGTATCCCTGAATAACACAAAATTGAAAGACAACAGTTTTTAATTTGGTGGTAGAGTTTCATATATAGGGTGACTGGTAATCAGTGACCGATACTTAAACACGTGATTGTCCTCATGATTACAAACTACTTTCCCAAAGAGACTTTTTTAATATACTCACTAGTTTGTAGGTACATTCACTGATTACGTACGTGCACCTATGGGTTTGCAAGCTGCGCGGGTGTTCTATCACTATTGTAGGTACGACGGCGTCACGCGGCTAACAGCTGAGCGGTCGCCGGTCGCAGGCGCGCGCGCGTATTTAAACAGCTGTTTTATAATTGTGATAAAGCAAATGAGAATATAAAAAATGTTTCTTTGGGAAAGTTGTTTGTAATCATGAGTACAATCATGTGTTTAAGTATCGGTCACTAATTACCAGTCACCCTATATAAATATTGCTACTCATTTAATTTAATTGGTAACCAATCTAACTACTATGATTGGTACAATATTAATCATAATCAATATTTACCGGAAAATCTTCGGGTGCTTTTTTCTTATTCCCAGCGTATATTCCTTGTAAAACTTTGAGTGCTTCATCCATTTTCCCTTGAGAAACCAAGTACTTTGGACTTTCGGGACCGAAAGACAGTAGACCAGCAGCAATTAAGAAGAAGGACGAGTTTATGATTGACAAGAGTCTCCATGATCTGAATATGTATAATCCGAAGTCTATCCGGAAATCAAGGGGTAGGATTGCCCAGGCAAATACTGAAAAAGTAGAGAATGATTACCATTATTATTTTTTTTTAATGTACCTGGATGCTGCTTACATTAGTAGATTACCAAATTTGTCAAAATCAACAACTATGAAATCAATGATAGACCATTCTGACACTATTGTAATAGCAGACTTGAGGCCCAGGTCTGTCAATATTACTATTGAAGATTTTTAACTAGTAGGTACATCTGTACCTACTAGTTTACACTACTTGAGTTTGCTGACTATCTAGTCAGCAAACTCAAGTCGATCTTCGAGAAGTAATGAATGGTACTTTTTATAGAGTCGAGTTAATCGACGGAATGGTATGGTATATATTTTTGATGCAAACAAAGATATTTAATGAAACGTCTTTGGATGTTTTAATACGATCGAACTCAAGTTGACTTCTAACAAAGTTGCAAGACAACATTTTCAGTGTTTTGGCTTATTAAATGAATAATTCTAGTATATCTAGGAGGTCATCTGACAAGGTGAATAGATATTGATCGTGAAAACATTTTTGTTCAACGAAAATAATGCAGTCATAGAATAATACTATTTTTATTAAGCAATAATTAAGTCATAAAAACCATAATTACAATATGAAGCATCGTTAACGACTTTTCGCATTAAGATAATGAAGGTTTCAGTATTGTTATGGAATAGTGTATGACTGGGATTAATTTAATCTTATCATCATCGACTGGTCTGTTGGTCTACTAGTAGTTAGTGGCCCTGACTGCTATGCCGGAGGTCGTGGGTTCGATTCCCATCCAGGACAAATGTTTGTGTGATGAGCACGATCATTTGTTCTGTGTCTGGGTGTAATTTATCTATAATAAGTATGTATTTAGAAATATATAAGTATATTAATCACTTGTCTAGTACTGATAACACAAGCTCTGCTTAGCTTGAGACTATCTCTGTTTTCGTACAGAGCAATGACTGAATTTAGTCCCAGGTCTAACTGATTTTGGGGTTGGAGTAGGAGGAATCAAGCAAAGCTAACCAATGCTAGTTTTTTTTACGTAAGTTGATTTTTTAGGAGGACGTTGGACCAATAACAGGCTGGTAATTAGTACATTATAAATACTTACGCGACACCAAAGCAGTGCCACTTATTTGGAGAGCGTTGATTATGGACAGGATCGTATCTCTGGACTGGGCTGGAAGAATCTCACCGATGAATGTGTAGGGTACTGCTGCCGGGCAGGCTATGCTGGAAACATTGTTAATTGTTACGGCTGAGAATCTTTATAGGCATTCATGTAACAGAAGATATAAATACTTTTCCGTAATTCGTACCATAGTGCTGTGACAAACTTGCAAGCCGCAAAGCTTATGAGTTCTGGCATAAACCCAGCTGTTATGCCAAATAACCCAGCAAGCAGAGACGCGTATATAATCACTGTCTTGCGGCCCCGAGTGTCCACGAGGTAACCCCATGGAAACGATGTGGCGACGATACCTGGAAGATTGTTTTTATTTATTTATTTATTAAACACTTTATGCACGAAAGTACAGAGGCGGACTTAATGCCTTAGGCATTTTCTACCAGTCAACCTTAGGGTGATGCAGAGATAAATAGTGGTAGGTGCAATAAAAGAGAGAGAAAAGGCGAATAGGTACAAGAATAGATATACTAATAAACCATAAATATTATACAATTATTACTTGCACAAATTAATAAACTATCTACATATATATCTACACCAATAAAGTCAAACAGTTGGTTCAAGTTGAGTTGGAAAACATTAAAGCTGTGATGACACTACTGCCAACTTCTTACGAATTAACTCGCGAACTTTGGTTTTGAATGTTAATCGATTTTTTGCCATCCTAATCTCCTGGGGGAGCATTCCACAAAGAAATAGCTTGAACAAAGAAAGAACAGTGAAGAAAGTCAGTACGATGAGTGGGACATTTTAATCTTAGAGCTCTCTTAAAGTGAACTATGTAAAGGAAAAAAGACTCGAAAAAGCGCAGACCGTAGTCGTGTTTTGAAAAATTGCACAGGTTGTAAAAACATCATGACAAAAGATAACGATGAAGAAGATTCTAGTCCATAGTGTCTTACCTATGTAAGGTATTGAAGCAATAAACCCTCGCTGGCTGTCAGTCATGTCCAGATCACACATCGCAGCTGGTAACACGAAGGAATACCCAACTGGTTCAATGATAGCAGTCATCAAGAACAGTCCTAATACCAAGCAATATTTTATGTTGTACCATCCGAGCCCTGGAACGAAAATTCAGAGTTGAAACTGCTGGTTTAGTTAGAATTTAATTTAGGTGCCTGCAAGGCTAGAATGAAAAGGTTTTTTAATAAACTTGTGCGCCTCACCATCAACGATTGCATCACTGCTCACCGTCGTGTGGGATCGCAGTCAATTACTAGTTTATATCAATATAAAATAAAGTTAGAAGTTAAATTATTATTGTTTCATGAAAGTTAAACAGGCTACCAAATACTGGTACATCACCCAGTGATTATTCGTTTCCAAAATCAAGTTCATTATCCAAACAACATTGTGTGTGCGACCGTGAGTTATTTAATCACTATTGTACTTCAGCATGTTTGTAGTTTACAATTGACATTGTTAATTTACTGATTTGTCTGAGATATCAATGTCAAGACCAAAATACTTCGCAGGCACGAATGCTTTTTAACATTATTGTGAAAACCAGAGTATCTAAGAAAGGGTTGTCTTGCTCACCTGCCACAGCCAGTGCCTGATCCAGATCAGCCACATATTTTTCCTTATTATTCACTTTCTCGGAAACTGTATTTATTTTATTATTTTCCATTTATAATACTTAAAATGTATTTAATTAAAACACTTCACCATCTGTACCAGTATCACAAACATGTTTTAGTCGTCATAATGCGATTATAGATAAAAATTTATGGGGGAACAATAAACGCGCGATGATATTCCAAGACAATAACAGATTATTCAGTGGTGAAGCTGAAACTCGTTATATTACTTGAGTGATATGAAGCAAAGCGGTAATTAACGTAAAAGGCCAAGTTATAAACTTAGTGCGTTTATCAGGGTCAATTTGAGATGCTCTGCAACTTGAACTTTCATTGTAGATCACACCTTAATATGGTAATATATAGGTACATAGGTACCTTCCTTCTTATAGTAAAAAAAAGGGTGTGTAATATATGCCATAATAACAGATAATATATTATCACTTGAAATAACGTTCACATGATATAATTTTCATATGCTATAAAAACAAATAACCTAATTTCATGTGATCTAATATTACTTTTCATATAAACTTCTTTTGCTCTAATAACATTTAGTATAAAGTTCATCTCATATAATTTTCAATTAGTATATTGCTCTTTTTATGTAACGTTCAGTTGACCTAATTTTCATTTGACCTAATTTTCATATTTACTCATTTTCTGCCCAAATTCTGTAGTGAATAAGTAAATATCAGAAAACATCATACTGTTATAACCTCATCTAACCCAAATGATTCACCAACATTAGAAGGGATCTGACGCAGGTATATATGAGGTGAATATGAAAGAACAAAAAAACATATTAATTCGTAGTTATTTATTCATACAACAATGTTATAAGTGAAGACAAAATACTATGTTAAGGTTGACTAACCTTACTTCAGTTTTAAGTTAGAGGCCAAAGCTCGAAGGAATTCAATTTCAAGACGTTTCAAAATTATATTAAACGTTACTATAGAATTTGAATATTATACTAACTAAATATAAAACTAACTGAATATTAGTTCAAATGTGCATTATATAAAATGTATATTAAACCATATAAAATTAGGTAAACTGAAATTATATCAATAATTCGTTATATCATTTCATCGTTATACTAAAAAAAAATTATATTAAATGAAATTAGGTCATGTGATCGTTAGAACTTTTGTTATTATGTCAAATGGTACGCACCCAAAAAAAATTTTTAATGTTTACAGCACCCAAAGTAAAACAACAACATTTAAATAGGTATAGGAAGCTCAATTCCTTTACCATTTCGATATATCTCAGTGTGAAGTTATCTAATACAAAAAAAATAAAGATATAAAAAATTTAATAATTTTAGACATTTTATTCCCCTTTTTATTCTAGAGAATCTCTGCGATAAAATTAGAAAAAGTCTGGAAGAAAAACAATACTGTTCTTCGGCTTTTCTCGACATTCAACAGGCTTTCGGTAGGGTTTGGAATAAGGGCCTGCTCTGTAAGCTGAAGATGAGTCTTCCTCGTCAGTATTACTCACTGGTAAAATCTTACCGTTCGGAAAGAATCTTTTAAGTAAAAATAGCAAAAACGAAGTCTAGATTCTATAACATAAGAGCTGGAGTCCCTAAGGGTTCAATTTTGGGACCTATTCTTTATACAATTTACACTGTTGACCTACCGCAGGTTGAATGAGTTACGACATAAACTTTTGCTGAAGACACCGCGCTAGTAGCAAGCCACACAGACCCTTCTATGGCACTAGAAATGTTGCAATAATTGAATTGTCTCCGATCTTGACACGCCTGTTTCGCTTCTCTTATGAGACTGGAAAAGTGCCGATTGCTTGGAAGCAAGCTAACGTGCAGCTTGTGCCCAAGAAGGGCAGTCAAGCTGACCCGGCAAACTACCTACACATCTCTGTTACGTCCGTCCTCTGTAAGAGTATGGAACTGTTGCTTAACAGAAAGATTCTGGCATACCGAGAAAATAACGACATCTTCAGTGTCCGGCAATATGATTTTCGCCAAAATCGGTCTACTGGGGACCTTCTAGCGTATGCCATTCACACCTGGAGCGTGGCCATCGAGAAACATGGGGAAGCGCTTGCCATGTCCCTTGATATCTCGAAGTCTTTTGACAGGGTCTAGCACGAAAGACTTTTTACTAAGCTTCCTTCCTTCGGTTTACCCACTGGTCTGTGTGATTGGATCGCAGACTTCTTGAGGAATCGATCTATCCGAGTGGTTATTGATGGCTGCTCGTCCGGTCAAATGGATATTAATGTCGGGGTCCCTCAGGGGTCGGTACTCTTGGTAACACAGTTCTTGCTGCACATAAATGACCTACTTAAACCCAGTATCTTTTAGGCATGCAGACGATAGCACTGTTGCTGAGTAATACATGTCTGACGCACCAGCTAGTGGGTCACAGATCCAGTCATTCCGAGAGGCTATGGTTGAAAGCTTGAACTCGTCTTTGAAGGCGGTCTCCTATTGGGGCGATGCCAATCTGTTCACGTTCAATGCAACTAAATCTCCGCTAAACGGAGTCTGAGACTCGGACTTCGGAGAATTCCACACGGCTCCAACTTTCCGAGGTGTGATCGTGTCGATCACACCTCGGCCGTCCACCTTGAGCTTCTTGGAGTAACGTTGTCATCAACCCTCAATTTTGGCTCATACATCGAGGCAAAAGTTCTTCTGGCTGCAAACAAATTAAGGATCTTAGCAAAGGTGAGACTGTACTTCACGCCGGAATAACTGCTTCATCTTTGTCAAGCGCAAATTCCATCGTGTATGGAATATTGTTCTCATCATCATTGAGATGGGTCTGCCAAACACCAGCTTGATGCACTAGAGTCGATTGAGAGGCGAGCCAAGAGGATCATCGGCAATAATGCACTTGTCAGGTCGAAGCTCCAAAGCCTTGGGCATCGATGCCGAGTTGGAAGTCTGTCGGTTTTCTATCGTTTACATTTCGGGAAGTGTGCACTGGAATTGCATAATCTAATTCTGCTAAGTCCATTCCATCACCAGACTACTAGACGTACGGCGTCGCGCTACCGGTACATGGTAGACATCCCACCCATACGCACAAAGCATCACGTGCGGGATCTCACATGAGTAATCCCGCATTTCTGATCCCGCACGTGCGGGATTGGATTCCCCAAATTCAACTATGGGAAACGCTTGCAAATCAAGTATTAGCATAATACAGAGGCTGAAAAAATACCAGGAGTAACTGCCGGATGCGTTTAAAACCAGGAGTTACCTTAAAAGTCCGAAAAGGTATGTCTAACCTTTTCAGTCTTTTTGAGTAACTCATCACATAGTCCATTTGCTAAAGTGGCCTCAGCAACTGATTGGGTAGATGGCTCACTGGAGTCACGCTCATCCCGTCAAAAATTCAAACTCCAACACACCTGCTAAAAGTAAAACTGATTGCAGATTAAGGAAAACAAAAAAATACCTAATTTTGGTATCACTGTCCAAAATATTGCATCTAAAACATAATTGGAAAAAACAAAAAAAGTTTTTATGTGTTAGCAGGGGCGTAGCTATAGCCGTATCAGCCGTATCAATGATACGGGGCCCCCAAGCTACAGGGGGCCCAACATGTGTAAAAATCGTAACATGTTATCCACAAACTTCAATTCTCTTATTGATGAGGTGCGTAGTTATTGAATAATTACTAAATAATAGGATGTTCCATTTTTATAGCTCGCTCCGTTTGTTCTAGCATTCTCTCTACATAAGGTCACAATAAAAACTTAACCCCTCATATATTCCAGAATGCTCCAATAAACGAGCTCATCGGTCTCGGTTTTACATAATGACATGGACGAAATCTATCCAGTTAGTCTGGTCATCTCTGTCGTGGCCTATCGCGACTCCGTGTCATGTCTCTGTGCTAGTAGGGCCTACGGTATAATAAAAAAACCCAATAACTTTTGATATGGGGCCCGTTTGGGACTAGCTACGCCACTATATACGAGTATAAGGTTTTGGCATGGTTAACAAAGCAGCTTACCTAGCAGTCAATATGTCCTAATATTTATTAAGAAAACATTAAGTTTACCAGTACACATTTAAAAACGCCATGTCAGTTTATACAGAATTTAATGTTCTCTTCTATTTCCTTACACATCCAAAACATTTCTTGTTCGAGTGGGCCAATCGCGGCAGTTTTGATATATTTGTACAATATAATTTATCTTTGAAAATTGATTGTTGTGTTGCCAGAAAGTCAATCTCTTCTCTTAGGTTCTTTATGATTAATTGCAGTGGAACCAGTTCTTGTTCATAATAATCTAGAAAATGGTCAGCTGTTACACTTTCTTGTATTTTATCCTTTCTTCCTTCTGCTTTTACTTCTGAACTTCTCGTTTCGACATCTGAAGCAAAGTTATTCACTTAGTGCAATTTTTTTACTACATTATTGTTATTTTCATGGTTCTTTTTTGAAATTTTATTTTGCCTATGCTGGTTGAGGTTGGAGTAAAGGGAACCGATCACTTTCGATCACCGAATTTTATTTTACCGAATACTATTGACCGATGTATTTTTTACTATATATGCATTATTTGACATATTTTTAGATCATTGAAGTATCATTTTTTTTTCGGGTGGGAAAATCATCTAATGATATCCCCCGCTCTTGGGCAGAGCGGGAAATGTTGTCAGACTTTCACTGATTAAAAACCCACTTCTGCTCCTTCTTTGGCCCAGTAGGCTTCGACCCTGTTGGGCCCCTACGGTTGCTGACATCTCCTTAAGGCTCGCGTGAAACACTACGCACCTTCGATGACTTGGGATCGGTCCGGACGGTTACCGGACGATCGGATGGCGAGCTACCCATTGCTCGCCGTCCGCAAGCCCGCGCCTACGGTGGCCGGAAATCGGGATTGGAATCCCGCGTTCACGGGCGGCCACCTCCTTTGCTAGCATTACTGCTCCGCAGAAGGAGGCGACCGCCTGCCACTTCTCCTCGCTCCGGACCATGGCCTGTACCAAGGCCCGGCGCGAAAGATCGCTGCCGGCCATCGGCGGGGCACACCTCTACCGAATGCTCCACCGTGATCGAAGTATCATGTGCCAAAGGTATTATTTTACCGAACTATATTTTGCTGATTTACAAAATTACTTTTTGCTATTGGCCAAAGCCTCTTTTGAATTTTTTTCATTTGCCAAACGATTTATTTGCCATATTTTCACCACACCGAAATGCACTCATGCTGCATGCCTGCTGCATGTTGCATGCCTGCAGCATGTTGTATGCTTGCTTCCATGCTGCATGCCTGCTTGCATACTGCATGCCTTCTTGCATACTTGCATGCTACATGCCTGCTTGCATGCTGTGTGCTTAAAGCAAGCATCCTTGTTTGCATTTGCATTGCAACTGGGACCAATTGAAACCACTTTTGTTCATTATTAAGTATCATGATAATTAAAACATTGGTATAATGAATTTTCGGAAAAATAATACTTCGATCAAATGTTATTTCGGGTAAGTGTAACATCGGTGAAAAGTTTTTCGACGAAATGAAACGTCGGAGTAACGAAATAATTCGAATTGATAATAACTCAACGGTCAACTGATACAGTGGCAGACGTAATTTCGATGAAATAAAAAAAAACGAAACGATAATAGTTAAAAAGTTTTAGGTGAAATGAAATTCGGTAAAATATTTTTCGAACTTATGATAGGTAACCTGGAGTAAAACTAATCAAAATGACTGAAAAATCCCGGTTTTAGTATCTACGAAAATGAATAAAATCTGGGAAAATAAGAAACAATTACTTTTGTGTTTCAAATAAAATTATAAGTCGCTTACCGCTACATTGCACAGGAGATCTTTGTTTGTTCGGTCTTTCTGTGTCAATATCATTCACTAATCTAGACTCGCTTATAGAAACACGCTGATTTGCATTTGCTTTTTTGATTTGTATGAATATATCATGTTCCGAATCTACGGGAATCCTTATTTCATTTGATGAAATTCTAATTTGTGATTTTATTACTGTAACTGAATCACTTGACAATCGTTTTGGTACATTTGTTGAGTCAACTGATTGAACTATTCTTTCATTTTTATCATTTAGATAGCTGTGGAATCCAAAGTCAATAAAAATCGTATCTTTTTTCATAGCACTTTTTAATGTGTTTGCAGATTGGACAGAAGACAATGCTGTGCCTCCAGGCAGTTTTTCTGCAGACGTCGTTGGCACAAATCCGTCTGTATTGTATATAATAGATTTAGTTCCAATTAACTCATGATTTACTGTTGAATATGCATCCTCGGCCTCATCAAACTTCTTAAAGCTTGAAACCATTGATTCACTACCTAATTTTTTTTCATAGTAAACTTCTTGAATTGATCCTAAAATTGAAGTTTCTTTAGTATGAGCCGCAATAATATTCGGTCGTTCCCCGTTGGTATGTCTGTTTTTAATTTCAATATATGAATCAATTTTGCCGTCATTATTTGGTTTAGCAGTTTCACCAACATATTCTTCGTTCATAAATGGGTCCGATATTTCACCATCCCCGATATCTGTTTCGTAGTCTGGATCACTGGGTAAAGATAATAGTTTTTCGTCTATATGGATACCTTCAGTGTCTCTATATTCGATATTATCCAAAAAAAAATCAGGAGTATCACTTCCCTTTGTTTTGTATTTAACTGATGTCTTGCTTGCATTTTGTAAATATGTATTGTTTTGTAAAATAGAAAGCTTAGACAAAATTCTTTGAGAGTCTTTTCGTTCGTCTTTTGTTGGAGAATCTATGTTTTGATGTGTATCCGGCATCCCAAATACATCTGGGATATCTTCAGCATATTTTGTAGCACTTGCGGACTCACGTTGACTGTGTTTTTGTTTTGTTAGTTTTTCGATTTCATTTGTATTGGTTTCTTCCTTAGAGTCTCGCTTTATATCTTTATCTGCATATTTTGTAAGAATAGTGGTCTCAACTATAGATTCACTTTGTTTTTCCGGTTTCTCAATTCCATCTGTATTTTTATCACCTTTAGAATATGGTTTTATATCGTCCTCTGTATATTTCGTAGGAACTGCGGCTTTATTTTTAATATCTTCTTGGTTTGATGGTTTTTCGATTCCTTCTATAACTTTTTCTCCTTCAGAATCTTTTTTTATATCGTCCTTTGAATATAATTTAGAAGTTAGGGCTTTATCTTCGATATCAGTTTGTTTTGTTAGATTTTCGATACCATCTGTAATTTTTTCCTCCTCAGGATCTCGTTTTATATCCTCTTTTATATCATTTTTCTCTGCTTGTTTTATAATTCCATCTGTTATTTCTGCTTCCTTAGAACCTCGTTCCATGTGCTCTTTTGTGTTTATTGTAGCTTTGTTTGTAAAATCATATTGTTTCGCTGTCTCTATGACTTCATCTGTATTTTGTTTTCCCTTAGAATCTCGTTTCATATCTAAGTTTATAGGCATTTCAGTGTCATTTTCCTGATCAGAAAAATTACCTCTAGTACGTAGAAAGTTCTCTGGTATTGCATCTATTTTTGCATTAGAATCTCGTTTCATATCTAAGTCTGTAGGCATTTCAGTGTCACTTTCCTGATCAGAAAAATTACCTCTAGTACGAAGAAAGTTCTCTGGTATTGCATCTATTTCTAAATTAGAATCTCGTTTCATATCCAAGTCTGTAGGCATTTCAGTGTCACTTTCCTGATCAGAAAAATTACCTCTAGTATAAAGAAAGTTCTCTGGTACTGCATCTATTTCTGTATTACTATGTTTCAAATTAGGGGTTGCATTTGAAAATGATTCATTTTCTCCTAATTCTGGTTCTATGTTTTGCTCCATATCTTTAGAGCCTTCAAAAGGTGTATCTTTGATTGTAGATGGCATTGCTTTTATTTCAGAAGGTTTCTTTGAATGACTTAACTTCATGTCGTCATCAATATTATCATTTGTCATCGAGTCCGTAGCGTCAGTGTCAGTATGATTAGGATCGCTAAAATTAATAGGGAATAGAACTGGTACTGATACGGGTATTTTTGAAGATGCTGTTTTTTTTCTTATGTTTTGTGGAGCACTGTCTTCTATGTTGGTTTCATTGTGTTTCAGTGACTGTAATTTTGTTTCGTCTAATTTCTGGCCGTCTATTTCATTTGGGACGGTGGGTTTTTTAATGTTGGAAGATAATAAAGTTGGTATTGTTAAATGCTCTACGGGCTTGTTATCAGTATCTTTACCTTCTGAATTTGTACACGACAGTCGCAGGGGTATTTTAATGTCTTTTAAGTTTATGGTACCTTGTAGCTCTTGATCTACTAGCTTTTGATCCTGTCTATCCTGGTTTGAGATTGAATCTTTTTTAATTATATCTTCATTTCTAGCAATAACTTCGGGTTTTTGTTTACTAGAATTAACAGAAATAGGAACGGGAATGGGAATGGGTAGAGGAACAGGTACTTTGAAAGATTCTTTAAGTAAGTCCCTTAAATCAGCAGCGTCAGATGATCGTTGTTTTGGTTTATCATTTGGATCCAATGCAACTTTCTCTTTTATACGTTGAATTCCTTTTGGGGGAATAAAGTAAGGTTCTGAATGGTCGTTAAATGAATGTCTCGGTTTTTCATCACTAGGACCTCTACTCCTAACAGTTTTATCATCACTGATTCTTGTATTACCTTTTTTTTTAGGAGGATAAGTTATAATCGGATTGGAATGTGTGCTCACGGAATTTGTCGCCGATAAACCTTGGTAAACATCTACAATAGAATTAGTTTTATCTGCTATATTTGTGTTAGTTGATTTATCACTAGATTTCCGTTTCTTTTTGAATAACCCACTTTCAAAAATTGAACTATGCCTTCCATTACTTTGAGTTTCCTCATCATGTAGCGTGATAGGTTTTTTATTGCTATAAGCGTCAGATTTATTTTCTTCTGCTTCAACATTTTCTTCTCTTTCAGGTCCCTGCCTTGTACTCGGCTTGTAAGAATATTTGTCTTCACTAAAAGGTGGATCCAAACATCCCCCTGTAATCGCAAAAAAGGTGCAGTTCAGTTCATAATGAGTGTAAGAAGGAAGCAACATTATGTGCCTTTGCCCACGATAAAAAAAAAGAATAAAAGGAAAATACTTATGGAAGCATGTATTTCTAATTATATATATTTTTAAATCAAAATAGTATTATGAACTTTTATCTGACCTGGTTTACAGTTTCCAAATAACCATTTTTGTACTCCCGGCTGAGTTGAAACTGAATAAGCTTCAAAAGCGTTTTTGGAAAGTGTGAATGTTTGTTTCAATGAACCATTAGATTTAGTTGCCACGGTAGGTTCAGTTATATTCGCTCTGTATGACGTACTAGGCATGTAAGGACGTTCGTCATCATCTACAGCTCCTAAACATATTCCTGTAATAAACTTCTTAGTATTGAAAAGGTTTGCCTTGTTTGATTTGGAACGATAGTTATTTCAACAACAGTGTATGCTAGGCACTTGGCGACATGCTCTATAATCTTATAAAAGGTTTTTAATCAAAAACATTATTGGTGTGAAAGGTTCACCAACACTCCATTATTCTTGTGTCTCAGGGCGCCAGCTCTGTACTGCTTTGGCCCACAGTTTGTAGGGCATGCGGTAGACATGTCAAACCCAGTTCCATTTATCTACTTACTAGCACTTTGCCAGCTACATCCCGTTATTTTGAGGGCAGTTTTGAAAAAGTAATAATGACAGTCTTTTTAATTATTTTGGGTAAAATTTTTGCCAAGTTTCAAGTGTAACATCCTTAATCGTTTTATAGGGGTAGTTTTAAAAAAACGAAAAATAAAAACCTTCCTTGTTTCCTTAGGTTACTATTTATGCTAAGTTTCAAGTGTGTGGACCTGCCCCTACAAGGTAGAGCGAGACAAACTCCGCCCCTGAGCTACGCCGCTGACGCAGTCTGCGGCCCCCGATTGTGGAGGGAGTGGTGAGCACTCTGTTCCCTGCGCGAGGGGAACACTCTCCCCCACCCATGGCTTCGCCATTAGCGGTGTCCGACGTGGACCACGTTGGTAACGACGACGACAGTGCTCCAGAGGTGACCGAGGTAGAGATGAGAGTGGTGGTACGAAGGCTGAATGCCAAAAATACCGTCCCAGGACCCGACGGCTTGCCTGGGAAAGCCTGACCATGGAGGCTCTCGGGTCTCGACTAAAAGGGCTCTTCAGTACATGTATGGAGAGGGCCTAGTTCCCTCTTCGCTGGAAGACGGGGAAACTGGTCCTCATCGCGAAGCCGAGGCGCCCTGCAGACTCTCCGTCCGCGTATCGGCCCATAGTGCTACTCGACGAGGTGGGCAAGCTCTTTGAAAGAGTAATTGCAGACCGCCTCGTCGCTCACGTACAGTACGGTTGGAGTCGGATCTTGCGGACGGCCAGTTGGGGTTCGGGGGCGCTCTACAGTGGATGCCATCATACGCGTGTGATCCCTCACGACAGGTGATGCGGTGTCTCAGGGCAGAGTCGTCTTGGCAGTGCCTTTGGACATCGCCAACGGCTTTAATTTCCTGCCCTGGAGTAGCAATAGGAGAGCACTCCGGTATCACCAGGTGCCCGACTACCTCTACCGTGTGATCGAGGCCTACCTGTCGGACAGGTACATCATCTACCCCCCAATCACTAGAGAGAGTGGAAACGAATTGGTCCTTGTACCAATTCGTTTCCACTCTCTCTAGTGGAACCTTGTGGAACATCGGGTACCACTACGTGCTGCGCGGCGACCTCCCTGACGGGGTCAGCGTGGTCTGTTACGCAGATGACACGCTGGTCCTGACTCAGGGAGAGTCATGCCAGGCGGTGCAGTTGAACTAGCGACACGCGGGGTTGCGACGGTCATGGAGAGGATCCAGCAGTTGGGACTCGAGGTGGCACTGCACAAGTCCGAGCCCATGTGTTTTCATGGCCCTCGGAACGCGCCAACACTGGGTTCCCCGATAACGGTAGGAGGAGTTAATATCGGCGTCGAGTCGACGATGAAGTACCTAGGACTCGTCCTCGACAGCCGATGTAATTTCGAGGAGCACTTCCGACGTCTGGCTCCCAAACTGGATCGGACTAGGGCTGCCCTCAAGCGGCTCCTGCCCAAATCAACCCCTGATTTGGGCAGGAGCCGCTTGAGGGCAGCCCTAGACGCCTCCTGCCGGAGCCTCTACGCAGGTATCATTCGGTTCCCTTTACGGAGCGCCGGTATGGGCGCTGTCGCTGCGAAAGCGACCGGCGGCCAAGCTGAACGCATGCTAGAGGGTCATGGACATTTGGATGGTGCGGGGCTACCGCACGGTTTCCCGCGAAGCAGTGAGCCTCCTTGCTGACCTGCCGCCATGGAATCTGGAGGCAACAGTCCAGTGGAGATGCAGTGAGAACGCCGGGGGCGAAACTCCGCTGCCGCGACAAGTCACGGCGTGGCGGACAGAGTTCCGGCGGGATCTCATAGTGAAATGGCGACAGCGACTGTCGCAACCCAGTGCTGGGCACGCCATAATTATGACGGTAAGTCCCCTCTTTGAGGATTGGCTGGAAAAACCTCACGGCATCCTCACCTTCCGTATGACACAGGTTCACATCCAACATGGTTAGTTCGGGAGGTTCCTGCATCGGATTCGTGCGGAAGAATCGCCCGGGTGTCACCACTGTGTGGACCGCCCGGAAGACACGGTAGAACATACGGTAGAGGTGTGCCCTGTTTGGGCAGAGGACCGCCACGTCCTCGTGGGGGCGATCGGCGGCGGCGATCTCTCGCGCCGGGCCTTGGTACAGGCCATGGTCCGGAGCGAGGAGGAGTGGCAGGCGGTTGCCTCCTTCTGCGAAGCAGTAAAGCTAGCAAAGGAGGCGGCTGCACGCGCGAGGCAACGGTTCTTATGCCCCAGCAACGGGATCCCGATCCCGATTTCCGGCCACCGTACAAGTGGGCTTGCGGACGGCAAGCAATGGGTAGCTGGCCGTCCAACCGTCCGGTAACCGTCCGGACCAAGCCCAAGTTGTGCCACGCGCGCCTCAATGACATGTCAGCAAATTGTAGGGGCCCAGCAGGGTCGAAGCCTACCAGGGTTCGTTTCTGAAAGGAAAAAACCGGGCCCTGGAATAAAAGGCAACGAAGGAACTAAGAGTGGGTTTTAATCAGTAGATCAGAAGATGTCATTGGATGATTTCCCACCTAAAAAAAAGTAAGTGGACCTAAAGTTTAGATACAAACGAATTTCCCTCTTTTAACCCCCTTAAAAGTTGAATTTGCAAATCATTTCACGTTCTTAGACCCAGTAGTTTCGGTAAGTCAGTCAGTCAACTTCTCCTTTTATATATTATATAGATAGTACAACTATTAAGTTTACTACTAGGTTTGCCGAGTAGACACTCGGCAAATGTTATTCTGCCATTTAAATTATCAAAGAAAGAAATGGGAGGTGAGGGTGGGAGGGTAAAAAATAGGCTTCGACCGACTCAGACCTACTAAATATACACAAAAAGTTTCATAAAAAAAACTTTTTACAAAAAAAAATACAACCGACTTCAAAGTAAAAAAAACACTGAAAAGTGCAAAATAACATTAATTTCGGAAGTCGGTGTTTCTATGATAGTTTTGTCTCTTCGTTATTTAACACCGACTTCCGAAATTAATGTTATTTTGCACTTTTCAGTGTTTTTTTTTACTTTGAAGTCGGTTGTATTTTTTTTTGTAAAAAGTTTTTTATTTTACACTTTTCAGTTATGGTACCACCACTAAAAAGTAACCCTCAGCCAAACTTAAATACCTTATAGCCAGAGTGCATCTCATGACAATTCTAATAATCCCAAACACGGTTAGATTACATTAATTTACTTCAGGCTTCATCATCAGATCAGTTCGATATATTCCCCCTCTACTTTCAGTCGTCATCGACATCGACGTATAAACAAAGCAATTTTACTTGTTACGACGGTTTTGCTGTGATCCTATGAGGAGTTCTGTTCCATATCTTCGAAGTTCATGATCAGATCATAACAATATTTCTATGGGACCAACTCGGAAGTATAACCTTCCAATCAAAAAAAAAAAATTTTTTAATCGGTCCACAATTGACCGAGAAATCGGTGAACATACATAAAAAAAAAAAATATAAAAAACATACACCTCCTTACATATATCCTCCTCCTATTTGAAGTCGGTTAAAAACTCGGTCAAACCGTTTTGGAGGAGTTTGATAACAAACACGAGATACGAGATATTTTTGTGTATTAGATAGTACCTATAATATAAAATAAATCTAGTTTAATTAGGTATTGACTTATTCGTAATTACCTGGTCTTAGCAAATCGAAAATATGTTTGCGGAGTTTCCTCGATGGTTTCTTTTCGAATTCTGCTTCCATGAATACATCGAAAGTCATGATAGTTTGATCACTGTTCACTAGCCGAACCTTTTGTACAGTCCTTGAAGTATTATCAGTGATAGACGAAACATCAGGTTGCACATTTATTTCGTCTTTTTTCCTAACTTTGATTTTCACATTTAAAGGCGTACTTTGTGACACACAATTGGTTTGGATTGGTTCATATATGGGAACAGCTTCTACATCAAACGCTAAATTTTGTACAACTTGATCCACTACCGCTTGCTGATTATTCATATTGATGAAAGCTAAAACAAGTCAATTAAGTAACTCTAGAAAATTGGATAGACTGCGTTGCCAAGTTCGTCACGCTGAGGTTTCAACTCTCAGGATGATAGCATAATGAACCAAAATTTAAAAGAAACGCAACCTCAGGAAATAAATTACATTTAATTAAATTCTTCAAAATTTATCCATCAAACACAATCGAATAAACAACACGATTTGATTTTGTATTTTCTTCACTAGCAGTAATTTCGGGAATACCACTTGTAGACACAGCCATGTTTAGTTGCTTCGGTTGTTTTTTGAATTCTATACCGAGTGCAGTGCATTTCCGTATTATATCATTCAGCCACATTTTTAAAGGTAAAATTTCGTTTTCAATGAACCGCACATATTCTAAAACTCTCATTTCCGGTGGAGTTCTACACAGCATCCTTAATTTTCTTGGTGACTTTTGTCTGCTTACGTCAACGATTGTAGAAAAGGCTTGATTGCCGTGAGAAAAGTCACATGGTGAGCCAATACTTCCCATCAGTACTAAATCTCTTGGAGATTCATGTATTTTACAGGTTATAGATTTAGACGCCACTATTTTATCAACGAGCGGAGTTTCAGCAGTATTAACAGAACGTATTGGTGATAGTGTTAGCCATCGTGTGGATTCATTCTTAAAGAAACTTCTACTTCTTCTACTTCGTGCGGTATCGCTAAATACAGGATACAGGTCTTCTGTATTTGTTATTTTATCTAACGATTTTTCATACGGATCATCGTTTAGAATTTTCTTTCGGTTGTTGGATTTAGTTTCTACTGAAAAAAATGGTATAAATAATATAGTGTAATATTACAAGATGGTAGGCGTAAACCACAATTGACAATAATTGCACAGTTTTTAAGCGTTTGTGTAAGCGCATACCTGTATTTATTTTAGCTTCTTTCCTCTTGATACCTTCAAGCTGTAATAGAGTTTTTGTCGAGTCGTCAAAAATAGGTATGACCAGATCAGAATGCTTGCGTCCAACCATTAAACCACGAAAATCTTCTTTGCTCGTAGAGTTTACTGAACTTTTCTTGAGTACATACGTATCGCTAATTATTTTCGGGACATCACCTGATCCAGAGTCACCTAACATTGTATTTGAAGCTGGTGGTAACAAATCGACGCAGGAGTGGTATACTTTGACGGCGTTATCACTATCATCTTGTATAGTTTCCCGCTTCTGCAGGACTACTTTGTGTGTCATAGGTATCGTATATTCTATTAAATTGTCTTTCTGTCTCCAAATGAGTTTGTCCAAGTTTTGTATGCATGATATTTCAGGTACAATTTCTAAGCAAAACTTAGAATTATTTATAGTTCTTTTTTGGATGAAGGGTTTGAATTCTATTCTTATAAATGCGGCATCCATTATGAAATAATTTTAAAAATAAAAAATATCTGAAAAAAAAAAACAAAAATAAAACTCTTCTTTCGCATTGATTTCCTTTTGAAAACCAGTTTAAATAATTTAGATTTATATTACTCTTTATTTATGTGTATTTATGAAAACATCGTGAGGAAACCGAAATGTACTAGAACCAAAAATTCGAAGGTATGTGGCATCAAACAACCCGCACTGTACCCACGTGGTAGATTATGAACCATTCCCTCTCCTAAAGAGGAGGCCTGAGTCCTAGCAGTGGGAATAATTATTATAAGGCAGATAATGTTATTATATTCTTTAATTCTTTATAGTGAGATTTTATTAAAGTTGGAAAACTTAGGTTTAAAACTCCTTCGAGGTCCCATATAGGGACTTGTGGTTTCCTTTAGCTTGGTACCTAAAAATTATTACGGAGTTATGACTAATTAATAGATCTACGGGTTAACCTTCAAGGTCATTTAACGCTTGCCGAGGTCAGTCCGTGGATAAGTACCTATTACATATAGTGAGTTGTACCTATATGCAGTTAGGTACCTACTAACTGTTGTCACTTGTAGGTCTTAGAAGAGAGTCGTTACGAGTAGGCAGAAGCTAAAAAATTTGACACCTGTCCTACTATGTGGTTAGTTTCTGGATTATAAATATCAGGTAGGCATGTAGAAACTCCTAATATATTATTATGTACTCCTAGTATTCAGCTTTATGTTGTCCGCTTACAAGAGAGTTTACAGTATAAATTAGAAATTAGCCTTATACTTAATACTATAAAATGTTGTCACTTTGTAACTTAGCCTGTTTCAGCTTAACAATGTATTTAACTTACCGGAAAAATACGAAACAAACCAAAAGTTAATCAGCAAATTATATTTTGTAACACATAATTTTGATATTCAATAAAATATTATGCTAAAACTAAAATTTTGAACTACAGATCAGCCATGTACAAATTATCAAAATAACCTATTTAAAATGGTTGACATATTTTTTTGTTGTTTTTAATTTTTACTGTGACAGCTTGTAACAAATAAGTAGGTTGTTAATATTTTAGTACCTTACAAAAAATCATTTCAAAAAGAACACAATGGAGTAAGTTATTTTAATTTCTTGTTTTGCCACCTAATCTTAGAATTACTACAGTAGATAAATAGCTTCATTAATATTTATGTTTCTTACCGTAAGAAAAACATAATTTGTTGAAACAAAGCGTTTATTCGACTATTTAGGACTGAGGCAAATCGCTGACGTTAAGAGGCTCCTACTAGCCGATGACTTGAGCATTTGTTTACCACTTTCCCCTATATCAGGGGTTCCCAAAGTGGGCGATAATGCCCCCTTGTGGGCGCTGCAGGCCTAAAGGGGGGTGGTAAAAGACCCAGAAAAAAAAAAATGGGGCCTTGTGTAGTGGCTTCGGGGGGCGATTTGTAATTTCATCTAGCTAGGAGGACTCTTAGACACCGACTGAGCTCTCGACTCTCGGCTACAACTTGTGAATATCAACTAATATTAATTAAGAGATTGCTCAAACTCGGTTCGATATTTCTCTCCGCGTAGTTCATGTATCTGTCCTGCCTTCCTAGCCAAGTCACAAACGATAAACGTAAACTCTCAGTAGTCTTTAATAGATTTTCAACTTTATGTTATTGGATATAAAGTTGAAAATCTATTGAAGATTACATAGTGTTTTCGTTCGTTCCGGTCGCTAACGCTCAGTAGTCTTTAATAGATTTTCAACTTTATGCTCTTAAGTATAAAGTTGAAAATCTATTGGAGATTACTAAGCGTTCACGTTTATCGTTTGCAACTTGGCTAGGGGGGCTGTTTTATTCAATAAATAGAAGAAAAATTATGTCAATCGGTCGCTCCGTTTCGAAATGAAAGTAGACAAACAAAAAAATAAAAAGGCAATAGACACACTTTCACATTTTAATAGTTATTGGTATTCCTAGATAGGTAATTTTCGTAGATAATAGACCGCGGGCAATCATGTTTTAACAAGTTTTTGTTAAATAACCCGATTTGTGCATTCCTGTATAAATAGGCTGATTCATAGAATACTTGTTCTTACTTGTTGAGTATAATTGAGCGTCAAATGAGATAAACGAGTTAATGCTTGTTTGTCTTATTCCTGTCGGTGCGTGCTGCTTATGCAATCCTATATGAACAACGGAATATTTATTTTAGTTTCATTTGCGGTTTCGCGCGTAATAGATATGCAGTACTTAAGTTCAACACTTACTTACGTATTTCTTAAAACAAAACAATGTCGGAAGTAAAAAGGAAGAGACGGCAAGACTGTGTGGAATATACAAGGTGTCTCAAAAGTAAGTTCACATTTGCTTATCTTATTACGCGAAAGCAACTATTCTGAGGGGCGCGGGGGGTATGTCAGTCGGTAGTCTGGCTCTTGGGAATTTAGTCGCTATGGAGCGTTTCTCTGGTGCGGACCGTGCGTTGTGCGTACGTGAGTTTTACAAAAACGGTAATTCGGCGACTGTAGCGCGTAGAAAATTCTGCAGTATTCGACATATTCGTCACTTAAATGATGCGCCTAGCACTCGTCTCATTGCAAAATGGGTTGAGAAGTTTGAAGAGACTGGGTCAACTCTGGAGAAACCAAAATCTGGGCGACCAAGAACATCAAGAACAGCCGAAAACGTGGACAGTGTTACTCAGTCTATTCGAGATGATCCAAACCTCTCGATTCGGAAGCGTGCTGTTGCTTTAAATGTGCACAGATCTTCATTATGCCGCATTTTACACAAAGATTTAAAGCTGCACCCGTACAAAATTCAGTTAGTGCAAGAACTGAAGCCTCAAGATGCTGGTCAGAGGCTTGCCTTTGTAAATCAGATGATTGAGCGCTTTCCAACGTTCACCAACATCTTGTTTTCCGATGAAGCCCATTTTCACCTGAATGGGCATGTAAACAAGCAAAATTGTCGTTACTGGAGTGCAACCAACCCAAAACAAAAACATCAGAAACCGCTACATTCACCCAAAGTCACCGTATGGGTATGGGGAAATTTTTCCGAACAAATTAATCTCCAGGCGAGGTGACATAAATTGGCCTCCACGGAGTCCCGATTTAACGCCTATGGATTTTTTCCTGTGGGGTTATGTCAAATCAAAAGTTTACGCTAATAAACCGACTTCCCTGGCACAATTAAAAGAAAATATCCGTCATGAAATGGCAGCCATCACGGAGACTACCTGCCGAGCTGTCATAGGCAATTTTAGTGCCCGACTAAATGAATGCCGAGAGCGCAACGGTTTACATTTGGACGATGTTATTTTTAAAAAATAAATTCCCAAACAGTGTACTTCAATATAAAATAAACATTTTTTCAATAAAGCTAAGACTTTTCTTTTAAAAAAAGATTTAAATGTGAACTTTCTTTTGAGACACCTTGTATTAAATTCGGATTCATTGAAAATCCCACAAACTCATCGTCGCCTTTGTGCCTTCTATGTCTAAAAACATTTTCGAATGAAGCAATGAAGCCTTCAAGACTGCAAGATCATTTGAATAAAATGCATCCAGATAAGAAAGACAAGAATGTAGCATATTTTGAAGACCTAGAGAAGAAGCATAATACTCAGCCAAGTGTAGCGAAGTGAAGAGGAAAGTGAGTAGTGAGTAGTGTGGGAGGGAGTAAGTGTGTGTGTAGTGAGTGTGTGGTGAGTGGTGGGTGGAGTGTGGAGTGAAGTGTAGTGGTGTGTGTGTGTGTAGTGTGTGTGTGTGTGTGTGTGTGTGTGTGTGTGTGTATGTGTGTGTGTGTGTAAAACTATTTTCGGCAGCTACTAAGCAAGATGACGACGGACTTCGAGCTTCGCACAATATCTCTTTGTTAATTGCTCAAAAAGGCAAACCACACAACATCGGAGAAGAGTTAATTTTGCCAGCAATAAAGGAAGTAATAACTACTGTGCTTCATAAACCGGCCGCAGATATTATCCGAAAAATTCCTTTGAGTAATAATTCTGTGCAAAGACGAATTGATGAAATGGCTGAAAACATTGACGGATCATTGTGCAATCATCTGAAGACTAGTCAATTCTCAATTCAGCTCGATGAGTCCACTTTACTACTAATGAAGCATTGTTGCTGTCTTACGTGAGGTTTATTAAAGATGAGAAAATATGTGAAGAACTATTGTTTGCTAGAAAAGAGACCGATACAAAAGGCGAAACCATATTCAATACATTGGAAAGTTTTGTGATGAGAAAGAGATTCCCTTGAAAAATATTATAGCAGTTGCTACGGATGACGCTCCGGCTATGACAGGTTGCCATAAAGGCTTCATAGCGTACTTAAAAATAAAATTCCAGATGTCCTTCCTGTACATTGCGTTATTCATAGACAACATTTGGTTGCTAGAAACTTAAGTGAACGACTATTTCAATAACTGCAATATGTCATCAAAGCAGTCAATAAAATCCGTAACAGCTCTTTGAATGATAGATTATTTCATTAGCTTTGCGTTACTAATGACTTTCAGTATATTACCAAAGTACTCTGTGCTAATGACGAAGATTCCAACCGTTTGTTGCTTCATACTGAGGTTCGTTGGCTATCAAGGGGCAATTGTCTGACTTGATTTTACAACCTGTTTGACTCTGTGATAGAGTTCTTGGAAACTAAAGATACAGAATTGCGCAACAAGCTCATTATATCAAAAAATGATATAGCTTACATGACAGACCTGTATAAATTGTTCAACGACATGAATCTCCAACTGCAAGGCGATGAACTAAATTTAATTAAAACAAAAAATGTCGTTGCTGCTTTCGCAGCCAAACTGCTTCTACACAAAAAGAATATGGGCAGACGTGAGTTTCACAATTTTTCGAATTCATCAGTATCCTGCAGTAACGATGACTTGTTCGCCTACTGCCAACATTTGGAAAACCTCCACATTGACTTCACCGAACGATACCAGGACATTTTGAACTTGGAAATACCAGACTGGGTGTTAGATCCGTTTTCAAATGTCAACACAGCAATGTCACCTCAGCTGGAAGAAGAACTTATAGAATTGACAACAAACGAGGAAATAAAAATCAAGTTCCAAAATGGCTATCAAGAATTTTGGCTACAAAAACCGATCCCGTAATTGAACTCTGGATTGTGGTCAATCGTTCAACGATTCTTGATAGCATTCCCATCGTCATGTTTGTGTGAACGTGGATTTATTGCTGTGGCAACGCTGCTTACTAAAAAGAGAAATCGTTTGCCTGTTACCGAACGTGGCTACTTGAGGCTGTTCTTGAGTAAATTGGAACCTGATATCAACAAACTTATTAAACAGCATCAGAGTCATCCTTTACATTAGTTTTTATATAAGAATCGATTATGTTTGTTTTATTTTGAATAAAAGAATACTATAAAGTTGCGTTTCAATAATCATTTTCATTGGTAGGTGTAGCCCATAAGAGTTAACTTGAGACCTGAGCGCCGCCGCCGTTGTGTACTACAGTACGGCCGTTGTAACTTGACGGCCCTGAACATAGGCTCTGCGAACTTTCGCGCAGGTACACTCGTAAAAAAAACTGTTATTGACATTAATTTTTTTAAACCAAATTACGAATAAAAATTTACTAATACAGGGATCAAGTACAAATAAAATAAATATTAAAACACTTTGAGACAGAAAGCTACAAAAATAACTTATGAATTTGTAGCGCTTAGGTGGTGTGCAGTAATGATACTCCAGATGTACTGAACCTAACACTACACAAAAAACTTAACAATATAATAATAACAACCAACGAAAACTTTTGTCACCGCCTGTGCTCAAGACAGAGACAGCGACACGAAAATAACACCAATGCTAACGTGTGAGTGAGACATTACTGCGTAACGAACATTGCCGAATAAGTACGAAGCTTTACGAAGTTACCGAAGAGAGATGTCCAATACGCGTGTCTGATGGTGTTGATTAATCGATTTTTTTCAAATCGATTTAAATTAAGTTACCTATAAAAATATATTTATATTCAATTTTCTATGGAGGTTTAAAATATTCTCAAACAATCGTTATTCTAGTAGTTGTTTATAAATAACTGATATTTAACTAAATCATGTCTTTCAACCAAGAAAATAAAATTTTATTAGTTTTTTTTTTGACCTTTGACCTTGTATAAATTTTTTTCCATACACGGGAATGATGAGGAACTTTTAAATATTATTTATAATTATGTTTTGAACAATTTTATTGATTTTCAGCTTGTTGGGATTTTATGTACCTTCACTCTCACTTTTTGGTCTAGATTGACCGGACTAGTTGGATGACTCGGAATCTGTTAGATGGTAGTTTGATAGAACAAAAAACTAACAAGCCCATATAATATATTATGATTTGGATAGTATGGTGTAATGCCACTAAACATTTATTTGTACATGGATACATCGTAACAAGGTGTGTTCGTAACATTCCAAATATGATTAAGTTTCATATGGTTATTAACACGACTTAAGATTTAGTTTTGGTTTAGGTTTTGGAGTGGCGACCGCGTACCGGAAGACGCAGTGTTGGAAGGCCCCTACAAGGTGGACCGATGACCTGGTGAAGGTTGCGGAAATCCGATGGATGCGAGACGCACAGGACCGTTCATTGTGGCGACAGTTGGGGGAGGCCTATATCCAGCAGTGGACGTCTATCGGCTGAAATGATGATGATGATGAAGATTAAGTAGGTACATCTTTAGATTGCAACTGGTCAATATACCATTAGTTTATTTGATTACTGAATCTTATTTTCTAATATTCCAATCCCTGACAATTCACATTTTGGTTCTTCGAGCCGGATCTAAAAGTTTGTAACACGTGTGTTATATTATCTCCATCTGGTTTTTAATAGAGTGAAGATACATTATAAACTTTATATTAGATAAATAAAAGAAAACGACAACATGAGTTATTCTCCTTTTAATTTCCAAAACTCTCACTACTTCGCAATACTTACATCACCATCAATTTTTTTTTAAATATAATTTATACAAATTTTAATTTTACGATATGCGACATTAAGTTATTGCTCCTAATATCTATTACTAAATTCCTGAATTATCACTAAGCACTCGAATAATTTAGGTAAGAAGAGAATCTGTACAAATTATAATAATGGTTTTATGTAAAATGTATAAAAAGGAAACAAATCACGATCACAGTTTTGTTTTTCATCAAAAATGTACAAAAACAGGCGTTCCTAAACATTTAAGTAGTTACTGATCTTTTGTACAATAATTCCTTTCGCTTATTTAATTTAATAATGAATAATGTACCAATTCATGCGCAGTTTCCTTTACATCAATAACTTACTAAGCTTACAATGTTTCCGCCACAGTCTCGGGCGTGGTATCTTAATGTCTATAATAAATTAAAATTACACTAAATGTACACGACTTAATTATTTTATGACTTATTCGTAAAATATTGGAAAGAACTAAAGAACCCTGAGCTAAGGTCTGCAAATGACATAGAATAGAAAACTAATTACAAATTAAATCCGTGCAAGAGCAGCAGTTTGTGTTAGCAGTGGTTTCAAGTATGCTATATCCTATGTGATATTTGAAAAATAATTATTTGTTATAATACATAGATTTAGTATTTTAACTGACGACCAAAACAATACCGAATCATCCCATTTGCAAATAAATTGTCTGAAAATAACGTAATGAATTTTTTTTTAAATATTTTATATAAAAATAAATTGTTCCATAAGAGGCCTATCAACAAAGATGGATAAATAAAATTATTATTAAATATATTAAATTATTATTTGTTTCCATTATGTTGTTTATACAGCAAAACAAACGAAGGTACAAATATAACATTTGCAATTCCTTAATTATTATTTTATAGGATTGCAATAGATACAATATTTATTAGGAATGGTTCGGTAACTATAGTGTGTAACAAGATTACTGTGAAATATCTACTTTTTTTTTGTTACTTTTCTCACCTTTGTGGATCAATCTAATGTTGAATAAATTCTTTAAAAGGAAAATGATGTCATCCAAAATCGGAATTTTCTGAAATTTTGGTAGGTATGCTTACAAATCGTTCGAGAAAATATGACGATATAACGACAAACATGTGAGATTAGTTAACTTATTCAAGATATGGGAAGCTCATTAAGGAAATTAATACATTCTTAAATCTAAGTTAAAAAGCGTAGGTATTTCATGAATTACATAATATTTATAAGTTTATTTACCTTACGCTACGGACTAGATTTTTGAGATCATTCGGAAAGCCAATTTCGTTCAATACGATCTATGTTATACTTAAATTACAGAATAGTGATTCTATTATTTAGGATGACGATGGAATGGGAATATTTAGGTACAAATAACATTAAAAACTGGTCTTGTAACTGACTGACATGCTTTTCTGGACCAAAACCTATATGATCATTGAAAATCCTTGATATTATTGAATGATTACTAGTTATTAATATTCTATGATTACTTAATATTGAACTGATTGAGACCAGATTTCTGCGAGTCATACTATTGAATATATTACATTTGACATATGTACGAATTATGCTAAAAATCATATAAAACTATTAATATTGCATAATCGTCCCACCTATATTGACACTTTCGTGAACAATTTAACATACAAGCCTATCCCTATTCAAATTTGTAACTTCCATCGTGCTCTGACTTACCCCTTTTTGGGGTAAATTCATTCTGTGTTTGTTTCACACTCAGTTGTCTTCAGCCTTTTTTTTAAATTAAATTATATTTTGAGTTGAGAACGTCTCAAACCCTATTTGGATGCCAAATTTTAACAGGTTTTAAGGCTTAAGTAAAGTTTGATAAATACTCAACTTCAAATGCTTAAATCAGAAATAGAGGGTAAGATGGCTTGCATCAAAAATCACTAAGGCCCCTCGCCCACGGCGACTTTTTGTAGCGATGCTGTCGAACGTTTCGTAAGCGCGCGACAGCATCGCTACAAACGCGCGTTAGTCGCATTTGCAAGCGCTATAGAAAAGATGCCAACGCGCTACTAACGCGCTACAGTATCGCGACTGTGTCGATGCGAACGCGTGACAGTATCGCTACAAAAAGTCGCCGCGAGCAAGGGGCCTAAATGCATTTTGAGCTAAACGAATTCAAGTCATCGTTCTAATTTTGACAATCGTGTGAAGATAACAACGACAATATGATGTTTTATATTCTTTTAGCACGAAATGCATAAAATATTGTGATGAGTGGTGCAAGAAAATCTCAAACAACATAGGTATGATTGATTCATATAAACATATTCGATTTTTGGTTTAAATTACTTCGAATTAGTAGGTTCCTAAAATAATATTTTGATACACTAACAGTATTTTTATTCCAGTTTGAAGTATTTATATCTATTTCAAATAAATTATGTTAGACAATGTGTTATGCACAAAGTTATCGTTCCAACCTACATCAACAACGAGCACGATGCAGGATACTGTTAACTCAGTGTGAAACAAACACTAGCCCTTACAACTAAACACCAAAATGTTCATTCGATGCCACAACACACGAGTAACGTCCGCAGCATTGTCGTGAAACAGATACAATCACAAACTATGGGGTATTTCTAGCAGAACACGCCTAAATTTATTTACAGGATTCAAAAACATCTTCAAAAATTGGGTAATCAAAATTGAGGTGACTTTTATTGTACAGCCTACTTGCACCACTAATCACTAAATGCATTTAGCACTGAACTAATTTATAACAGAGTTCAGTTTCGGTTATTCGTTTATAGATTATGGAGACAGAATTATATTTTAAATATCTTTACCGTTAAATGCATTTAGTGGTGGGTGGTGCAGGTGAGCCTAAAACTTCTGTACGCAATTACCAATGTTGATCAAATATCGTACCTTTACTATAACTATGTTGCTAGAAAAACATTTGGAAAGTTTTAATGTGGGCACATTCATCAACATTGGTCTTTCGACACGGAAGATATAGTTGAACGTATTGTATTGAAACAAACGTGCATCAGTGCATATTAAAATTCTGATCTACTTGACTACAATGCTAAAAAACGTTAGGTATGAGAAGCAACATCGCGATAACATCCATCCTCGTCATTACGTCCCATTCTTTACCATTCATTAGCCGACTAACCAAATTATAAATCGAGAATATTAGGTTCTACTCTACCTATATTTTCTTAAGGGCAGTATGATTATTTTGGAGTAGAAAATAATGTTACAGTAACTTTATGAAACGATCGCTTTCTTTTTCTGGTTGTTATCACAATTTACACTAATTTCATGATAGAAGTTTATATATCGACACCCTAAACGAAGAAGGTTGTAATATTAATTCGGTCATTTTTTTAAATGAACCATAAAGTGATAGTGCTATGTTTGAATTTTGTTTGGACTGTAATCCGAGATACTGCCTTGTATGATGCGGGTTTCGATATGGCAGTGTAATTTATTTATCACACAGTATGAATTGGATCTCGTTGGGATCGTTCGAAAGAGTTAGCGTAGCCCTGGAACGCAAAGAGCAACTGAAAGAACAAGGGTGGGTTTAGTCAGTAAGTCTGACACTCTCCCACTCCACCAAGAGCGAGAGATATTTGATGAACCCCAATTTCAAAAATTGTATGGATTGGATCTATTTGTACTATTTATGTATATTATGTTTTCCATAAAAAAGCGACAGCATTTTCGATTTTAAAATTGAATTGGCACCAAAGTTTAAATTGTTTTGAAAATTATGTATACAATATAAAATTTCCACTTTATGCACTCTTTTAAAGATCATTTCTGAAATGAATATGAAATGTGTTGTTTTATTGAGTTTACGGAGCAAAGTATCTGTTGAGTAGCACTATCCATAAAATAAATTATATTCAAAAGTGTAATTTTTATATTCAATACGACTGTGTGTGAAAATGTAATTATATTGTAGCAAGGTTTCCAGGGCCATCATTAAAAGAAATTAAGAATTAAATTAGATTAGGTACAGCTACGTGTAAAAAAGGGCAAGTTCTACTTTTATTTTGATAAGAATTTAGTTTTCTAATTTTAATATGAATGTAAATCTTTCAACGGAACTTTATGCAAACGGACTAGTCCCAGTGCTTAGTTATAAAATTCTGTTGAAGATAAACCATTTCTAATTACCTAAATGTAGACAACTATCCAGAAAACATCCGAATTTTAAATATTGGCAGGTATAAAGCTTCTACATAACTATCTAATTAGGTACACACTCCGTGCTAGGGTACTAGAGTCAGTACTATAAGATTTGACCACAACAGATCGATATAAAAATAATTTTATGCACAAACTTACTCTATGACTAGGATCCAAAGACTAGGTTCCACAGACTAGATTCAAATGACTAGAATCACTCATCCCCTGTTAGGTATTTTTACTTAATTCCTAATTTAAAAATAAATAAAGCGACGTTATCGGATTCTATTTAACATTATTTTCTTAAATTAATTATCACCTATTTACATGATTTTTCAATATTATATGACCATCTAGCAGAACTAATAGGTAGAAACATAATTTTATTTATAAGCTATCTTATATGCTATAGCATATCACGCACGAAACTGTAACGAACCCATTGTAAACTGAATTCAAAGTACAAATGTGGTAGTAGGTATAGTGTCTGTTAAAAGATTGAATTTTTAAATATTTTTTTAATTTTAATAAGGATTTAAGGTTTTTTTTACAGAAAAAAAACCTTAAATCCTTCAAAAATTCTGCATCGTGGTATTAAAAATCTCCGCCTGATCAGAACATTATAACACAACACATTACATTACAACAGTCAAAAATTAAATATCGTTCACTTGTCTGGACCAGGCACCACACTCGGAAGATCATCTCTTTTCAATAGAGGTTTAAAGTAAAGTACTAGGGGATCGTTGATCTCTATTTGAATTTATAAATATTGAACCCTACGGACACCATTTATCACTAAATGCATTTTAAATCATCTACTAACGACTGTAAAAATAAAACGAAGTTTAGCGTTTAGTGATTTGTGGTGCAAGTGATCTTTGAGGGATATTTTCACAGGCAAAAGTTCAATTTTTGAACAGACAGAAGACAGTAAATTGTTTACTAATTGTTCAAAAGGAAAATATGTATTCGTTGTACAGAAATTAACATGTACTAGTGCACACGTACTAGTGTTATGTACATGTACAGTAATTAACGTGTAAAAAGTATGATCTGTTATAAATATTTGTTGCATCGCTTTTCACAAAAATATTAAAGCTTAGCTTAATTTAGGAGGAATTAATTATTTAGGAGGCTTGTCACATAATGCTGTTAATATTTTTTCTTCGCGAATAAAACTGTTTATCTTTTTTATTTTAGATCAGAACAATACTCGTTTGTTGCAAAATGTTACAAAATTAACCTTGTAGACTGCTGCCGAATGAAAAATAATGATAAAACCACTTTTTTACGAACCTTATCAATACTGGCTTTAATAGTCTTATCTGTACCCCACTTGGAAACCAATGTCTCGCAATTAGCGACTCAAAACTTCAACATGATGGTGTCGTCTTGGAAGACGCCCTTATTACATGCATCCGAGTGAAATGCACCGAGGGGCGTTGGCGGGGCTCAGGTACACAGGCCAGAGTTGTCTACTAACGAACGGGCTAACACATCGGCCGCCGCGATGTCGCTCACTTTGCCTTCAAAGTGCCCTCTCACATGGAACATAAATTCTGCTTTTCCTGCGAACTCTTGCCTGCACATAAGACACAGGTGGTGCGCATGTGTGTGTTGTCTCTCTGGGGCATAGTGTGTGTGACCACCATGAGTGAAGTACGCTCCTCCTCCGCCTCCACCACCTCCTTCGTTGACGACTGTTGCCGTGGACACAGATGCGGTCGCGATTCCGTGCCCGTTCAGTATCTGCTGATTCTGATTGTGGTGATGGAGCAGCTGTAGTTTCTCCTGATTCGATAAGTGCACCTTTTCTTGTTGCTGAAAATAAATATAAAAGCGTAAATTATTGATGCTTTTGAATGTGGTCCTTCGAGCCCGATCTTGAACTTTATTTTTTGTTTTACTGACAATACAATTGAGTATCAATCTTACTTGATGTTGCGTCGCCTGCTGCATTTTATCTTGTAGCAACTTAGTATCGGGTAGATGTGATTTAGCATGGGCGCTCCACTCATCCCTGGTGGCAAACAGTCTGCCACAAAGCTCACACGACCAGGATACCACCATGCCTGCTGTCGCTGCTGCCACTGCAGCGCTAGCTGCACTTGTGTGAACTAGGTTTGTGTTCTGTAAGACGAAACATGCATTAATAATGATACTTCACTATTTTATACATTTTTTTAAGAGTCGAAATACTGGAACGTCACATTGGTTTTTGGTGTATACTTGTAAAGAGGAATAGAAGCCC
Organism: Mythimna impura; assembly: GCA_905147345.3. Taxonomy (NCBI): domain Eukaryota; kingdom Metazoa; phylum Arthropoda; class Insecta; order Lepidoptera; family Noctuidae; genus Mythimna; species Mythimna impura. The sequence continues at coordinate 10,141,570 of LR990345.1, forward strand.
GTGGAGTATTCTGCTGTGTCTGTATGGCTTTTAAACGTATGATCTATATATGTTATTAAAGCCATTCTAAATTTATTAACATTTATGGAGTATTGCTTAAGTAACTATTTTGCAATTAAAATTTTAAAATAATTAGTACTTACTAAAATAAAAATGTTTACTAAAAAGAATCCACGAAGATCTAAGAAATGAAAATGCTACATACCCAGATGAAGAAATAGAAAATACAGAAAAAGAAACGGCCACTCATAGTGTATTCCATTTATTTCAATTAAAGAATAGATCTACACTGTGTAACCACAAAATTAAATATTGATTATAAAACAACTGTTAAATGAAAAATTTAATTCATGCTGACACATCGAGAATACCTACAAACCATGCGTTGAATTCTCAGTAGATTTACCGTAAAGTTGTGTCCAGGTACCTGGCACACCTGGATCGGCTGTTGGTGTGAGTGTTGTTGTTGTTGCTGCTGCTGCTGCTGCTGCTGTTGTTGTTGCTGCTGCTGTTGCTGCTGTTGTTGTTGCTGTTGTGCAGCTGCGGCCGCTGCTGCTATCTCCGCCTGACTTGGTTTCGTGTCCTCTTGTTTTGTCAACTGTGGCTTCACGTCATCTAGTTTCAAAGCTGCAGAAATTAAAGGATCTTTAGGAAAGCAACCCAAAAGGGTCACTTTGTTGTTCGAATAAACAATCTAAACTACACCTAGCAAAGCTACATTATATTGAATACCATTAAGTAAAATAAAACTACTTGAAAAATAGCTTCATTGTCTACTTAAGGAAATAAAATAACGTATTTTGCGAAGAAATCGGTAAAATAAGCAATCATAAGCATTAAAAAATGAGAAAAGTTAAAAAAAAAGATCTTATTCTCAAATCTAGCTTAACATTTTCGTATAACTCTACACATAAATGCTTCACTACCGTTCGAGACCTCACAACGGTAGTGATAAGATATGTCTTAAAGGCATCTATCATCACCATTACGAAGCATACTCACGTGGTATTGTGATGGTTCTTTTACCTAGAGGCGCTATGTTCGATGGCGTTATGTGCTTCAGTTTGTTCATATGTAGCACTAGTTTGTCTCTTCGCGCGAATGCTTTGTTACATACTTCACAAACGTACGGCTTTTCTCCTGTGGAAATATGAAAAATATATTGAGAAATCTTATCGTCTTGACCTAAATGGAGCCAGAAGGACTTAGTTTGGAAACATTCGTTTTGAATTAAAAGAACTTCTGCGGGTTTTTTCACAATTATATTGTAAAAGAAAGTGAATAAAAAGTCATCACGATTATTTAACAAAGGACCTTTCCTGTATGACCTTCGGGGTCATACAGGAAAGGTCTAGGTACTGAATCTGATACCAACCCACCTGTATGTATTCTCATGTGTATCGTCAGCTTATCTTTACGAGCTAAGCCTTTACCACAGACTGTGCATTCAAACGCTTTACTTCCTGAAAAATATAAAGAATCATGTAAAAAATAAGCATAATAGTCTTATTAATGTAAGCTTCATGACGATATAATATTTTTATTTGTTGAGTAACGGTTTGCTCAAGTAAACATTGTTTTAGATTATGTAAATAGCGTTACTGATTAAAAACTATTTTAGAACTTGTAAGCATTAAGTTAAAAATAATGTTCTTTTAAGAAGTTATCTCTACTTTTTTTTATGTGGGAAATCATCTAATGACATCCCCCGCCCTTGGGTGGGACGGGAGGGCGTGTCAGACTTTTACTGACTAAAACCCACTCCTTTTCCTTCTTTGCCTTCGTTCCAGGGCCCCGGGGTTCTATTTCGCACGACCCATGCTTCGCCCTGCTGGGCCCCTACGGTTTTGCTGACATCTCCTTGAGGCGCACGTGGAACATTACGCGCCGTCGACGACTTGGGCTCGGTTCTGACGGTTACTGGACGGTCGGTCTGCGAGCTACCCATTGCTCGCCGTCCGCAAGCCCGCGCCCACGTTGGCTGGAAATTGGGATAGGGATCCCGGCGGCTGGGGCGTGAGGGCCGTTCCCTTGCGGGTGCGGCCGCCTCCTTCGCTATCATTACTGCTTGCACATTCTAATGTATTGTCACGTTATTAGAAAATAAAAGGTTTTTTTTTCATTTTTTTTTTAAGAAGTTGTCTTACCGTCGCTTGTAGAGCTAGTTGGTTTTATTGCTGGATGTTTTCTGACAGTCGTAGTTTGTAACGCTTTTAATCGCGTCCCCGGATGCATGGACCCACCTTCAGCATATGGTTCCGTGAAAGGAATCAAATTCGGTCTCGGTATGTTATGCGTTACTTCAGGTGACCTGGCGAAATCAAACGAACTGTTTTATAAAAAAAAACATAATAACCCGTTCTTCTCCACTGCCTCAGACAGTAAGAATAGTAGGGATATTATATTTTTAATAGTTCAGAAAAAAAAGATAATATTCAAAACAATACAAACACCAAGCAAGCAAAAATCTATGCAATTTAAATTCAGTTTATCAGAAAAAACTACGAATTAAGAGAATTAACTTTGGAAAAATAGAGGAACTTTTGATTTGAGCTATGAATGGAATCAAAAACTCACCAATTGCCAAGACTTTGTAGTACTCGAACCCCTCCTTCAAATCCCATGCCTACATCATCGGGTACTGTAAACGTGCTATCTGGACCTCCAGTACTGGAACTGACTTGTGGTACTTTTATAGGAGAATTGATCGTTGCATAATGGTGCTGGGTCGAACTAACTGTAGGGGGTGATGGATGACCTTGATGGGCATTGCCGTTCTGAGTTTGTTGCGGGAAGATTATTTGTGATTTCTGGAAAAAATAAGTCATATTACCATCATGTGACTCCTGAGATATCAAACCCTAGAATGAAATTTGAAAATATATGTACCTGCATTTCCTGATGGTGTCTCGCGGTATTATTGTTATTATTTTGTTGCTGTTGTTGCTGATGTTGTTGCTGTTGCTGCTGTTGCTGTTGCTGCTGCTGCTGTTGTTGCTGCTGCTGTTGTTGCTGTTGTTGTTGTTGCTGCTGCTGTTGTTGCTGCTGTTGCTGCTGTTGTTGTTGCTGTTGTTGCTGTTGCTGCTGCTGCTGTTGTTGCTGTTGTTGTTGCTGCTGTTGTTGTTGCTGTTGCTGCTGCTGTTGTTGTTGCTGTTGCTGCTGTTGTTCACGCCGTGCAGCTGCTGCTGCTTGTGCCATATGCTGTTGGACGGCTACATGAGCTTCTAAGTATGCAGTTTTTTGAGCTTCTGTCATTTTATCCATGTTAACCGTACCATCCTGTGAATAAAGAAATTATTAATTTACAAAAGTTCCGATATATTATTGTACAACAGATGATTACGTTATTATTGCTTCCAAAGAAATTAAACCTAAAAATAAGTTCCTCTTACCCTCCTTCTTCCTTTCAAATGAATGCATTATGCAAGATGCAACTGAGACAAGATCGCAAGCTTCCGAGATAGCAAAAAAATTAATCAATTCCTGGCGTCTAGTCGGAATTACACCGCCTTCATTGAGTGTCTTTGATGCGGCTGGAGGGCCGGGGAGGGTCGCGTTAGGGTGGCTCCCCCGACAGTGCATTCACCTCGCAGAAAGTGAGAACGGCCCCCTAAAGTACCCCGACTTTCATTCCGTAACACGATGTTTGAACACCCTATGGTTAATTGCCCAAATTCAACACGCGTGCAGTTCAACGAACTCGGATGTGACCAAGATGGGGAAACGAACCTATGACGTATCAGATTTGCTGGGTTCAAGAAACTTTTGAAAGCATTAATCAGAAGAAATTAAAAAAAAATGCGTGATCGCAGTTTCAGGGTTATAAAACACGAGGTTCCGGTATTAGAGAGCTTAAAGTTACGCTGTGTTTGAATTGAGAATACTCACCTCTACTGGATTTTCGAAATTGGTGGTACAACTTTATAACCGTAACCAAAACAATGTATCTATGCTTGAGCTTGAAGTCGCTACGAATTTGCGAAGATATATTAAATTTTAAAACTAGTGCGGTATGCAAAAAATCTTATCAAAGACAATTATCATCGGCCTAAATAATAAAGTAGATTAGCGTGTAATTAAAAAGGTGTAATCGCTTCGGTAAGATTAGTCTGTAGCGTGTGGAACTGTAGATTCTGATAAAGAACTGACCTATACTGGTCTAGATTTTGTAAAAGGCAACGGAAATGTTTCATCAAGTTTCATGTTGATTTACGTATCTCGATCACCTTCGGAGCACACAGCCTGAGAGTCGGATAGTCGGCGTAACTATACGTAGCTTTGTGTAGCTATAGCAGTCATGTACAGAACTAACCTATCGGCCATGGTGTGCAATTCGAATTGAATTTTGGACAAATGAAATTCTTATTATAACAGCAATACGCACGTGATCCAGTAAAATATTTACTAAAAAATTGGGGTACATACGAATAATAAATAAACAGACAAGACGAAGGAAGCCGAAAAATAGGTTCAACGGTGATACTTATTTCTAAAGAAATCTGGGAAAGGAGAGTTGGAAAAAAGAGATGTAAACACCGTGTGTACAACCGCCTTCAATGTAAAAAAAAAACACTAAAAAGTGCAAAATAACTATAATTTCGGAAATCGGTGTTTCTATAATAGTTTTGTCTCTTCGTTATTTTAAGACCGACTTCCGAAATTAAAGTTATTTTGTACTCTAGTGTTTTTCTTTTACATTGAAGTCGGTTGTTTTTTTTTGTTAATAGTTTTTTAATTTACTCTTTTTAGTTGTGATTATAAATACATGTTGACATGTCATGTCAAAAATGGTTATAAATACAGCGATATTACAGAAAAAAAATTAGGTAGGTCAAAAAAAGAATAACATACCTTTAATATAATGTTTATTTGAACTTATAATAATTCCAAGTCAATCCAAAGATATAACACTTCAAAGCAACTGTTTTAAAAAACGGCTATTTCATAGGTAAAGACTTATTATCTCAATAATACATAGGTACTAAATAATATTATAAGATAAAGTAACTATGACGAAATGGAAAGATAACGCTAGGTTTCTTGCGAAAACAATGCGTGAAAGTTTTTTTTTAAAGTAACCAATGGAGTGCCGGTTCTTCTCCTTAGGAAACAACTAATTGGAAGCGTGCACTAGCTTCAGACGTTTTTTAAGTGCCCAGGTAGGACTATGCGAAATAAAAATGATTTCGATTTTAACTTTGAGTTTGAATGTTTACAATGAATCAGAAATTGAGTTAGATCTATTAGATTTATACAAAGCCGGATCCGCCATTGATTTGGGTCTTTAAGAACAGCTTTCCGATATAAGATTTTCTTTTTTCTGTAAAATGCATAGCTATTTCACATTTACTTCTGTTTGAATGTTCATGATATGACGTCCCCTCGAGGTAAGGGAGGCAACTGAGGTAGGGGCTGTAGCCTCGGGGGGCCTTATCACTCATGCACTGATTAAAAACAAACTTACCTAAACGGAGGGTTTGCATATGGGGTACTGAGATAGGGTGGAAAATGCTCGGAAGAGAAACTGATATGAACTGACGAAATGTTGAGAAATCCCTTTATCCAAGTATAAGGTTTCTGTAACGAACACAGTTGAACATTTGCGATGTATTTATATTTTGTATGTTTTGAATCGAATTATAAATTATCGAAACTACTGAAACTTGATATGTTAGTATCATTAAATTAATTTATTTTTTGTCATATCCTTACATAAGTATTTGCGGATAATATCACGATCACTTATTGTTATGAATTTTAAATCAATAAATGCAACCAAATAATAGTGAGATTTAATATCTCGGTCTAGGTCTTTAGATGCATTATGACACTAGCGGTAGCAATAGAGTCCGCGTTCGATTCTCTGCAAATGAACAATAAGATTATAGTAAAAGCTTACATATATACCAATAAAATTCACAGAGACTTTTCTTCGTAGGCTGGAAAAATAAGAATTAATATAAAAGTGCATTAAAAATCTTACTCCAAGATCCCATAGTTGATTGTAGTAGGAACTCAGACGCATTCTATACCAACACTAACAAACAGTTTTCAGAAGCAACACAATTTCCAAAAAATATCCATCGAGTGCCTAAAGACATGATTTCGTACGAATTGAAAGTACCAGGCGCGCATACTTTAGGAAGAGGTCGTGAAAACCCAAGGACGACGCGACGGAGCGCGGTAGGGCGGTCTCGAGGCGGGCGCCCTCCGTCGTCACTATGCACTAAGTGGTAAGTGCAAGTTAACCGCTGGCGAGCCTGCAAGTCTCATCGATCGCGAACACTTTCTTTTCAGACGCACCTGCGTAAGGAACAAGGATACCGTCTGGGCCACTAAGTGCAATGAAAAGATTCGGACAGAAAAATTATTCGGCGTTTCAGAGAAGAACGCGTCCTAGAATTCCACGTTACGAAGCATCCGGGTTCGAATACATTTTTTTTTCAATTCTATGAAAAAATGTCGAAAAAAATGTAGGATATATCAAAATTGTTTTGCAATCAAGAAATTCCTACAAATGAAAAATAGTTTACTTAGTGATTAGTAGGTAAAACATAGTCAATCAGGCTGCTTCATTCGCCGTTTAGTTATCAGTTTTACTTCCGATAGTATTGTGACATTTAGGACCAGTTCGTGCCATATCACGATATGGTCTTAAAGACGTGTTAAACGTTCGATTACCTCAGTCATTAGATAAATAAAGAAAGTATTTGTTTCTGCATACCGTAATGTGATAACAGTGTAAATTTATGTATGTATTACCTACTTATGTTATAATATCCTAGTAGCGATAATATAATAAAACAATTCAATATTTTATTCTCAATTATAAAATAAATAATTGCCATCAACGCCATCCCAAGTCATTGATTGATTGTTGTTGTGTTTTGGTCATTGTTGTTGATGCTTTTGTGTTTGTTGTTGTGTCCTAGACAAACATCCGACTATAGTCTTTAAATTATTACCCTAAGGATAAATTATAATACTAAGTTTTACGAATAAGTGCATTTATTGTTTACAGCTGATAATAAGTTCTTTGTTTTAAACAAAAAACAAAACAAAGAAAGTAGCATGTTTGTTTAGTTCAAAACACTCGTCATGTTGAATAACTCGTCTTAATGGTTCACTTCAGGGTCGTAACTTTTAATACTTTACGTTGTAAACCTGAAATTTCTGTTTTATCGTTGTTTTCATGGTGAAATTGCGTGTTTTGTGGTACATTAAGGGAAGAGAGATGATAGCACCTGTTATTTACCAGTCCGGATTTAGGTGTACGCCGTAGGCCTCATTCGCGCTTGTTCTACACAACTCTAGTCATATTATGGGACGAATTTGTAAGATACGATTAGTCAGTTACCATTTTTATGTGTTATAAAAAAATAAAGCTAAGAAATCTTTTTTTAAGCAAGTTTTTATTTAATGCTCTAAGGAGAATATAAACTTTAAATTGAAAAAAAAAAATATTATAAAGCATTTAATTTTATTTCAATGCTCTATAATGAAAATTGATTCCGCCATCTCATTTCTACCATCGGGCAACCCGACGTACGGCGAGTATCCACCCTTACGTTGTTGAAACCTCTACGGTCCGGACTAAGCGTTTCGTCTCGTCGTTTATACCGCGTACATCGAAGGACTGGAACTAGACCGCCATCTTTAAGAGTCCGCCATGTTTGATTTAAAATGACGTCATTTTCATCCGTTCTGAGTATGTCTCAATTGATTAGGGGTAACGGTTTCAAAATTCATATTATTAAACAAGATTCGTCCTAAACAAATAAACATGTATCCTAAATTGAAAGTTAAAAAATAAAAGCTTGTATTAATAAAAGACCAAGCTTTAAAGTCAAAGGTGGGAAAATGTTTCGATACAGAACCATCGTTTACACCATGAGTTGAAATAGATGAGCGCAATAAATCGTCTGGCGATTCTCACTTACGAGTCTCGTTTGGACTTATCTCTCTGTCTCGGTCGAGAAACTCTCTCGTGTAAACGAGGCTTAGGTACTTATGTGTATTTCGGGCTCTTTGTTTGAGTTATTTTCGTTTTTAGATTTCTATTCATGTAAAAAGGAACTGCTGCCCTACCACGAGCTCTTAACGCGATCCATTTTACGACCTAAACGGAACTGTTAAGGGATGAAGCTATATAGGGTGTATAAGTAGCTCCATCCCTCTTTTTCGCTCGCACAACTGACATTTTAACGTCTTGGTAAGGGACCTGAGAGGTTTTGTAACTGAAAAATAGTTTTAAAGGTGCCTAACCTCCACAGAACACAAAGATTGAGATAAGTGTTTTAAGGATATGATATTGCATTTATTGCTTCCACACACATTATCATTTCAAAGCGATAAACTTTTTGAAGAGATAAAGTTTATTGTAGTAAATTCCTAAAGTTGAAGTAACGAATAAAATAAGTTAATCGCTCACGTAGAAATATATCAGATATTTATTGATCTTATCTACATGAGGATGACTCTTCTTGACGACGAAAATAATCACACTTGTTTAGTTATTATCGGTGGATACAGTAGTTAGATAATTATTAACGCAACAACATTAAAAGAGAATCGATTGGACAGATTACATATCCCGATTTTTGACCTGATTAACCCTTGAGCTGGTCGCCAAATGTCGCCGATTTTTGACTAATATCTTTAGTGTTCACTTTGATCAATAATTTTGACATGAAAAACGTCATCATTTTAGTAGATACGTTTTTATGTTCATAAAACATATTATTTATGCTTTCACATCCATCACTTTTTGCTTACATCAGATACAATCTTCCATATGTAAATCTTTTCTGTGGAAGTCGCTAAAATTACCCATTCTCTTCAACTTTTCGGCATAGGTCAAGTAACTCGAATGTGTACATTACTCAGAGACGAACCTGTACAAGACGAAGTTTAAAAAAGTTTGAACTCGCTACGTTCGCTATTCCATTTTTGGTTTTCTCCATAAATCTAAGCGAACTAGAAAACATAAAATTTTCGAGCTCACTTCACTTGCTGCATCTTAAATTCTGCAAGTACTCAAATTGTTAGTTCCTCCTTATTAGTGTGTGAATTGTCAACTCAAAGAAAACTTAACTTTTTCGAAGCAGAATGTTAAAATTGTCGAACTCCCTTCGATAGCTCTGTCCCAATTTGAATATCAAAATACTTATAATTCGTCCCAAAAGACATACTGGACCTGGCCACATTATCTCCGAGCTATTTGAAATGCATCGAATATAACATTCTTATCAAATAAATAAATAGAGCTAAAACTATAGTTTTATTAAAAACATATATAGGCAGGTAAAAGTATTTTCATCTCATAATATAGGTACAGTTACCACGGAGACAAGCACAAATAAGGTACATCTATGTATGATTTTGCCATCGTAATTAGGATTCGAACTTTATGAAAGTTCGAAGCAAGCGACTTCTGTATGTAGGTAGGTACTAGTAACAAAAATATAACTGGAAGCACGAATATTTCTTACAGAATTATCGCTTCGGATGGGTAAAATGTTATGCGTAATTCCAGTAAAGTTATTGGTCTATTAAAAATTTCACCAAAAAGATTAAAAATATTTCCTCATTCGTCAGAAATGATGGCGTGTGGAAGTAATGTAGATGTAAACGGAAATTAATAGGAAACATTATCCACTGAGCTTTATAAAATAATGCTCTTTTACAACCCTCTCTTAAAGCGTTTCCCTTGACTTAGATCGTTTGAATGCGATAACTTAGTCGGTATTGTAACCATGCGTTTTAAAGGAACAATTTAAGTGTCCTTCCAAATTTTATAGTTTCGTGCTATCGCTAAGTTTAAACCTGACTGCCGACATAAAGTCGCGTATTTAGATAAATAATCTGTTTCATTTGTATGAAAACCATGTGATGTGACGAGGGGAAGGCTTCAACCGATTCAGTGCAAGTGGTGTTCAGGGTAGGTCGTGCGGTCCCCCGCGGGGCGGAGGGAGGCCGTAGTAGGAATATCCTTCACCTCCCGCGCTAGGTCAGGGTTAACGGTACCCCCGAGCTCGGGTGACGGAGCCACCTTCGACCTTGGATGGGATGCGTGCGGTAATGCATTTTGTACATACACACTAATATACAGCGCTTACCGCACCCGAGAGGAAGAGGATAGACTTGTCTGAAAGCTTGCCCGATGTAAAGGACGCTACCTGTCGAAGTCACCAATAATAGTGACTCATATAAATGTATTGCCCTTCAATTTAGTTACATGGAACGCGCCAAGAATAGCAAATTTAAAATTACATTCAAAAGCTCCCCGATCACAAGAGTCCAATCTATAATTTGCCACAAGCAGACTTTCATGTAAGTAAATTACAGGGAGCGTCATAAAAACAAAACGTCCATGGACATGCGTAGCCAATTCCCGCGTTGCCAACAGTCGTATTGCGCAGCCAACATCGCGAACAACCTTATAACTATCGCTTTAGAGCAGATAATTCATTATCTTAACTGGCTACGTGGAAATGGAATATATGCGTTCGGTAATAGTTCACAGAACGTCTTTATTAAGGTTCAAATTCGGTGTTCGTATGGAGTTTCCTTTTGGGGATTCTGAGACGGAACTTTTGCCGTTAACTTGAGGGAATACGGTTGAGATTTGCGTGAGGAGTTGACTTGGGAGGTGGGTGGCAGTGGGTCGATACGAGCCGGGCGCCGCGCCGATCGATCGTGGAGAGGGGCGCTCTCGCGACGGACCGTGCATCGCCCGCCGCGTGCCTATACACTCGACAACAATACGTTTTATATCTAAGTGCCTCACTTTGTCAACAGATAATGGGCACATCTTGTAAAATCGGAGTTACATAGTTGACGAGCCGAGAGGACGAAGCTTGAGATTATATCCATTTTCCATCCATATGCAATCCTCGACGTTGCGTCCTTGACGACTGGCACAATGGCGGATCCATTATCTCCGGAGCTATTTTCAGTTGATTCTGAGAAAGTCATCCCTAAGATTAAACCAAAGGGAACCACTGCATCAACCTGCCTATAAGTTACGAAACTTATTATTAAAGTAAAATGTGGGTTATGCATATTTGTATAAAAGTTATCATGTAGGTTACGCGCATCGATTTTTCTTTATCTAATCCAGCACGAAATCGATCGACGAGTAATGGCAAGGTATTGATAGAGCCACAATATCAATGTATAAATTACGGCTGCCTGAATATGTGATCATGTTAAAATATGTATGCGTCTGTCGTGTTGATGTCCCTGAGGGATAGGGTTAAGCAGAATTCGGGATGACATTTTTTTGGGCATGTTTGTGCATTGTCTGTACTTCCGACAGGAATAATGATATTTCATTGTAACTCTATTCTCAAATATTCTTTTGTAATCATCAAATGGATATAAAAATATAAAATTATCCCGTGGCTGACGGCATTTTGTGAAGAATAAACTAATCACTGTTCATCTATAGTTAATACAGAAGAACAGTGATCTGGAAACTTATTTAACTGACTCACAACATACTGTAGATTAAAAACTTACAATAGAATAAATGTAATTCAAATGTACGTACACATTTTCCTTAAGTGGTGTAATAAGTCAGAAATGTTTCGCAACTCAAATTGCGGATTGAAATATGAACGACCAAAGGAACTCTTGGGGCGGTAACCACACACACACGATACAATACTTACACATACAATAGATACATAATGGGTCGTATTATCGACAGACACACGTTTTACATTGTACAAGTACAGGTATATCATCCAATTCCACACACATTGGACAGCAGGTAGATAATCTGTTGGGTATCAATAAAATGATCAGTCCCCCAGTTAACTCTTAAAATCTGCGTGGGAAAAAGCACATTTTGTTACATTACCCTCATTCTTGGGGAAATAAAGATAATTGATTAATTTAATTTTCAATACCCTTCCTCGAAAACTGGCTCTTAGCGCACTACGATTAAGTTCAACATGCCATCTAGATATCATTCTCTTGTTTTTTTTTTAAATTTGCACAGCAAGGTCTTTTTTCTTTCCTATTTCGTCACGGTCAACGGTGATTATTTTTTTTTAAAGCAAAGAGGCGGATATCCCTCGCAATGCTCGGGAGTTAATTATATAAATCCCTCACTAACGTTCGGGGTTAAAACGTAGCAATCTTCGTTTCGTTCGGAATTCGACATGCCGCCACACTGCTTTATCCCCTAGTCACATAATCTACTATTATCCCGTGAGTACTCGTAAGTATCCTTGGATTTTTTTTTCTACTTTTACGCGCGTGAAGCCATTGATAGAATTGTGTAGCATAAATATTTGACATAGCGAAGTCCATGAAGTAAATAAATATGTACTTAGTTGCTGTTGTTCTCAATCACTCGCTTTTCAATATCTTTATCCTCACGGATCAGCGATCTTGCCTACGATGACTTCGTTTGGGTATAATAGGAAATGGTGGTGATTTCTTTGTGCAAGTATGAGTTAGTCGCAAGTAAAACAAGATGAAAACAAGATATATTGGTAAATAGCTTCTGCCAGTGGCTTTGCCTACAAAAAAGTAGGTGTTTTCTTACATAGACCCCCGTTTCATCCCCTTAGCGAGTTAATTTTGGAAAATCGTTTGTTAGCGCATGCTTACAATGCCTAAGAATAAAAAACTTATCTGCGTACTTAATTTTAGCGCAATCCGGTGGTTGTTTTGTATATTATAGAGAATTACATTTGTGCATTGTCACATTTTATTTTATGGAGAATTACATAAAGTGTATTTTCACATTTGTTTTTATGTCAGGACTAGCTTCAGCCAGCGGCTTCGCCCGCGTGAAAATAGGTTTCTCTATACACTTTTAAATTTTGGACTCCCGTTTCATCCCCATAGGGTGTGAATTTTGGAAAATCCTCTCTTAGTCCTCGCCTAAATCATAAAAGGAGGCTTTGTGCAAAATTTCATATTCCTAGTCCCAGTAGTTTTGGCTGTGCGTTGATATGTCAGTCAGTCAGTTTCTCCTTTTATATATATAGATAACTTGTAAGTACGTCTTGTAACGAAAATTTACACCCTAGTGCCTTGCTGAGATCCTGTAACCTCTTTAGCTTTGCTCAATTTGAATGGTATACGAAAAAGAAATATAAGAAGAATAACGTTACTTCCAATATTTTTCTCTACAGTTCAGAGAGCGAGACCATTAGTCCACTAGCTGCTATAAGGGTTTTCTTTATCCCTTTAATTTAGGTGGCTTATTAGCCCTCTAAATCTGAACTAGGATTCGATGCCGACATTACGTATTTGACAGCCCTTCATTGATTTGTAGATTTAGTCCAATTAGGGTTTGGAATTCAACTAAATATCATACGCAATAGTACAACAGAAAGATAAGTCAGGATTCCGTATTAATTCGAATCTTACTCATGATTATAATAGGTACAAAAGTTAAACCAATTTCGCTTATTAAGAGCGTAACTAAGCATTATATTTTCCTAATATTCCTGTTGACAGGTATCCACTGAATCACCCTCGGCAACCTTAATATAGCCTGACCTTTACGAGCCGAAATAGAGTTGTATTTTGGTATAGGCTCTTCGTTAGTTATTAATACAGCCGCCATTTTGAGAGAGAGTGATGATCAGAATCGGGAATGTGACCGTGAGCGTCACTAATTTAAATGGATCTGCTTTTTGTTTAAGGATTATTGTTTGGTTTTAAAAGTTCGGTGACTGATTATATTGAAAATTGAAGCCAATAAAATAATCAAACCATTTATAGAATCTACATATATACAAAAAGGAGAAACTGACTGACTTTCATACCGACGCACAGATGAAACTACTGGGATATGAAATTTTGCATAAGCTTTCCTTTTATGACGTAGGCGAGCACTAAAAGAGGATTTTACAAAATGTCCCCAGTGTGTTAAGGTTATGAAACGGGGGTATAAAGTTTGTATGGAGAAAGCTACTTCAACGCGGGCTAGTGTACCCATATAATAAATCTTATTCAAGGCACTATAAGTACCTTTTAAAATAATTTCATGAGCTCAGTAAAAATTGTTTTTAGGGTTCCGTACCTCAAAAGGAAAAAACAGAACCCTTATAGGATCCCTTTGTTGTCTGTCTGTCTGTCAAGACCCTTTATCTCAGGAACATGTGGAGGTATCGAGCTGAAATTAAAACCATATACTCAAGTCTGCGGTCCCTTGAAGATGTGAAAAAATCAGACTTCTGAGTTAACGAAAAAAAAAAGATACATTCGTTTATGTCGTAAAAAACGTGTATTTCGACACTCTCAAGGGAATCAATAGGGTACTTCCCGTTGACCTAGAATCTTGAAATTTGTCATGAAGTAAGGTCTCATCACACAAGTAAAGGAAAAAATCTGAAAACTGTAAATTTGTGATAACGAAAAAAACCTTTTTTTGCGATTCGGAAAAATCTTCGTAACTCAATTCAGAAATTGAACTGTTTTCATAGGTAAGTTTGTACGGAACCCTCAGTGCATGAGTAGTGGCTTGTGGTTTCAATAAGGTTTCTAATAAGTTTTTTGACGTGGGAAATCAACAAATTAATTCTCCCACTCTGGGTGGAGCGAGAGAGAGTGTCAGACTTTTACTGACTACAACCCACCGGTGTTCCTTCAGTTCTCCTTTGGGGCACGTAATCATGGAGGTGGAGACTCTTTCGAACAATCCCGCAGGCTTGCCAAAGGTTGGCAGTGGGTTGAATCTTCTTTAGTACATACATTCTACTTAATGTTTTGTGAACGATGTCAAATTACACATTCACAAAAGGTGACGATTAAGCTAGGGAGCGGTCTGGTGCGCATCCAAATACAGTTAAACTTACATAACGTTTATCCGTCCGAGGTTCGTTGTGATAATTGTATGATTGTTCGTAAAACTATGCTGAACTAAATATTTCCAATGATACATTGGGCTGGCTTTCCCCGTGGTTTCACCCGCGTCTTTAGTTACTGCTCCGCTCTTATTGGTCACAGCGTGATGTTATTATAGCCTCCTAAATGGGCCTTCCTCGATAAATGGTCACTCTATCATCATCATCATCATTTCAGCCGAAAGACGTCCACTTTAGGCCTCCCCCAAGAGTCTCCACAACGACCGATCCTGTGCGTTTTTTCCGTATTCCCGCGACTCTCACCAGGTCGTCGCACTCCAATTCAACAATAATATTTCAATTCAAACCAGTAGGTCCTTAGATTAGCGCGTTCGAAGTGATCGATGGTTCAACTAAACAATCAAACTCTTCAGTTATAAAATCTAAAATCTAATGTATTAAAATCTTGTGTCAGAGTGTTTATTATCGAATTCCTCTGAAAGGGCTAGATCGATTTTATTGATTTAAAAAAAAAAAAATTTTTAAATAGCTTTGATAATTTTGGCGACTGTAGGACACTGAAATGCACGTGCCATTAAAAAGTAAAAAAAGATAACGATTCTCTGATTTAGTTTGTGAACAAAAAAATCGTCAGCAGTGCTACTTACATCAAATAAATTATAACTAGTTATTAAGGACCTGTTAGCGATGCGGGAAAATGAAAATTGGTCCTTTTGCGCCCCCTTCTACTTCAACTCTTTATTAATGACATTTGTGGAAAAGACACCACAATTTTGCCAATAACACGTGCAAACTGTTAATAGACCATCAAACGCTGGAGAGTATTAAGCGTGAATTAACAGTAAAATAAATAAAAAATTAACATAAATAAAATAAAATAAATAAAAATGCCCTTTATTCCACTACTTACAATTCTAAAAAATTGAAAGTAAAATAAATATATAACTTTAAAGATTAAAGTTCAAAACAAAAGAATCTAGTAATATGATTTTACCATGACACCCAAATTACCACATACTAAACTAGCTACTTATATCTCCCTCAGAATTTCCTATGGAAAGAGGAAGAGGTTCTATGTTATATCGTCGGTTCAAGGGCGCTGCATCCAGCTCTCCCCATGGCCTTTACCAGGTCGTCTCGCCGTGGGGGGAACATCCCACGCTGCATCTCCCTGCGCTGAGCGGGAAACATCCACTATACTTGAATACTCTATGTACAGACTGATGTAGGCTTGATTTAAAAATACCACAGTTCTATAAATAGGTGGGAATAATATTGGATTATTTTGCAGTAGGAATATAAATAGAAATTTGCAGTTGTGGGAATACCAGACTAGGGGTCCCGAGTCCCGACAGACATTGTCCTGTCCAAACGATGGTATCTCGTTAGAAAAAAAAACCGGGCAAGTCCGAGTCGGACTCGCGCACTGAGGGTACCGTACAAACTCACCCATGAAAACAGTTCTATACCTGAATTGAGTTACAAAGATTTTTTTGAATCACAAAAATAGTTTTTTTTTGTGACGTGACTACAAATTTATAGTTTTCACATTTTTTCCTATACTTGCTCTATGAGACTTTGCTTCATGCCAAATTATAGGATTCTAGGTCAATGGGAAGTACCCTATGAATTTTGATTCCCCTGAGAGTGTCGAAATACACGTTTTTTGCGACATAAACGGCCGAATCTTTTTTTTCGTTAACTCAGAAGTTTGATTTTTTCACAGCTTCAAGGGACCGCAGACTTAAGTATATGGTTTTAATTTCAACTCGATATCTTCACGCGTTCCCAAGATAAAGGGTCTTAACAGACAGACAGATAGACAGAAGGACAACAAAGTGATCCTTTAAGGGTTCCGTTTTTTTCCTTTAAGGGTTCCTTTTGAGGTACGGAACCCTAAAAAACGAGAACTCCATTGCAGCGCCACCTACCGGATCCAATTTTGTTTTTGAACCATCTAGAGACCTACTCAAATATACACACAAAATTTTATCCAAATCGGTCAAGGCGTTTAGGAGGAGTTTGGTGATAAACATACGCACGTACAGAAGAATTATAAAAATAATTCAACTTGAGGCAGTTCATTTTTAGGATTATTTACCCAAAGGGTAAAACTAAGACTCTGCTGTCCGTCTGTCGGTCTGTCTGTCTGTCCGTCTGTCGTCATGCTGTATCTCATGAACCGTGATAGTTAGACAGTTGAAATTTTCACAGATGATGTATTTCAACAAATACAAAAAAAAAACAGAATAAAATAAATATTTTATTCTGTCCCCTACAACAAACGTTTTTTTTTTTTGCTGTATGGAACCCTTCGTGCGCGAGTACGACTCGCACTTGGCTGGTTTTTATCTGTAACTAAATATCCGAGAATATTTTCTTTTCAGAACGCCTTTTTTGTAGTAGGGTTTCTAAACTAATTTATTTATAAAATTAAATAGTCAAAGAATAGTTGACCTTCTGTTTATTCTGTTTGTTTCGTAGATAATAAAGAAAATATTGAATAAGATATTCTGCTTTACATATAGTTCGCCCGAATATTCGTAAATGGTGGCGGAGACAAAATAGACGTTGTCAGTGCTTATTTAGAGGGCTCAAGTTCAGAAGTCAATTACAATGCTAGGTACTTTTTTTTTGTTATCGGAAGGAAACCTTCAAAAGGCGCCTGGGATTTTGAGGATAAGACCTGGCAGTGTGAGATTTTGTAGTGTGACCTCGGAGATTAACATGTACCTATTCTGTCCATCCTGCACAACCACCTGCAGTTTTCAGGATCTATACGAGGTCAATAACAGAGCCGTAGAGGTTGCCAAATACTGGTCAGAAAAAATTTTCTTACAGTACATCGACACGAAAAGAAGAAGAAGAAAACCATCTACCTATGGCAGGATGATCAAGTTAATACACATTTTCATTTGGTTTCGCATTGTACAAGGCTTTTCGTAGCATGCAAGGCCAGTGTATAATGGAAATATGTTGCCTTGTAAACAATATTAAGATCTTAGGCTTTATTCAAGGGCTGCAGTAATGTTCGAAAAAGTTACCGCGGCCCTGGAACGCAAAGGGCAACTGAAAGAACATAGGTAGCTTCCCTGTCGCTCCACCCAGAGCGGGAGAAGTCGTTTGATGATTTTCCACCAAAAAAAGGACTAGATAACCACCTACGACTAAGTTCCTCGTCTTGTCAGAATTTTATATAATTTTTTAATGATTTTAGTAAGTAGTCCCTATTTGGACACCGAGAAACAGGCGCTTAGTGTGTATACTTACTGGCATCTTTCATAGACTAGTCCGTTAAGCGACTCGTGTATCCACTAACCTGAAAGTTGATAGTAGAAGTGACGATCTTCATGGACTCGGCGTAGTTCCTCAGCACGGAGTCGGTGCTGAGGCAGCTTTGCCGCCACTCATACAGTTGCTCCAGCCTGGTCACGCAGCGCTCGCAGATCTTCTTCGGTAAGAAGTCGTCCTTCGATATCTGCTGGATTTACGGGGGAAGTTGTTAGACAGACATTCTAGATCCTTAAAAGGGTTAGAGCTAACGGTAGAAAGTTCTGATCAAATGACTTGCTTGGGAAGCAAGTCTATGGTCAGACTTACGTACTTTTACCGCCAAATAGCGTAGCTAAGTCTGTTAACTTGGCAACGTCATTTTTTTGTTCAGGTTTTCTTTGCCTATATTTTTGGTAAATAATCAAAGTTATTTTGAATATTTGCCAATAATTAATAGAAAAAGTTTAGACAATATTAGCAATAACAAAAAATATTTATATCTCATTACCCCAAAATAACAACGATACATAATCGTTCACTATAATCCGCGAACCCTATTTGTCACGCTAACGTTTCATTCAACTTTGATCTTTATGTCCTACGCAATAAAAGTCAAACTTCTTGAATAAAGCGTTTGATCGACACGTGACGATTCATATGACCATGTCTGATTATGCTTGTCTTTCGTTCCTCAACATTTAAGGGGCTTAGGAGACATACTGCTTAAATATTGCATCGCGTTTGGATAACTTTGCTTTTTTTCTTAGCGTGACGATTGTAATATCTTTAAGTCATCTCAGAACCTTAACTTAGAGTTTGACGCCATCAGTAGATAATCCAACAATTTATACCTTTATCTCTATGTTAAGTCGCCATTTAGTTAGAGCAAAATCTCAATTGATGAAGTTCATGACCATGGATTGCTGTGAAATGATGAAGATGATTAACTATTGTATCGATGATGAATTACGGTTTAGTGATTGCTGTGTTTGAGTTGCTTGTTGTATCAAACTTCTGAAAAGCAACGTTCATTTTTTCTAATTTCATTGATGGTGGGTTCATAACCTCAATCTCCCATGGCGGTAAGTGACGGATGACCTAGAAGACCTTCACCCTTAGTTTGAAAACTGATGGGTTATAGGTACGTGGTAGAGAACATAGATGCTGGCAAAGAGTTCCACGCTTTGACTGTGCGCATAATTGACGCGCAAATTGGTGATCATTGGAACAAGGAGCATGTCTACTAGGCCCTAAAGGATTCTGTGTAAGCCGGTGGTCTGACCTACTTCAAGCTGTAGGTACGTGGCCGGTGAGCTGCGACTTTGCGAGGTCGTTGATCCGCGCGGCCTTACGAATGCATTAGCAAAGAACGAATCGATCGCGTCTTTGATTTTAATGTGACTTGCCAAGTTCTCGTGAGTTATGATGTTCTTTGTAAATGAATCGTTTGCTGGTTTTAGGTCATTTGTGAAATAAATATTTAGAGTATCTTTGAACACATAGTTTTACTTCATTAATACACATCACTCGCATGATTTTGGCGCGTATTCTAATAAATTGGATGCAAGGACCAAAAAAGGGTTTATGTAATTACCTAGAACTAAAACTACTGTTAAATCTATGCCTCATAATATAAAACATAATTATATTGTTTATTTTAAAGAATCTGTTAGATTAAAAATAAATATTGGCATTAAAAAAATATTTAGCACCTAAATATTGATTTACTATACTAATAAAATTTTCGTAGTAATTTTAGTAGGTATAAAAATTTATTTAATTTTGGAAAAATTAAAAGTTGCTATTCGTAAGAAATATTTATAAATTTGGCATAAGTATCATAATCTGTGGCCAGACTATTTGACTATTTTTCTGATTATTAGGATCAGAAAAATGATAATTTTTGCACAAAAAAAAAACTCAACAGGTATTGTGAGATTTGGTGATTCCTTGTTGTGCTCGGTTCGTAGGTGGCTCGTAGCACCGTAGCGCGCAGGCGTCTACGAGCTACGTCCGCTACGTAGCACCATTACTGCACTTCTCCAACCAAACCACAAAGCCACTGTTTACGTTACACTTCACCACTAAACTGTACATTACGTCATCAAAGCAACTGATTTTAATTTATTTTTGGGTAGGGAATTAACACTTAAGAAATTACAAGTCACTGAGATGTCAAGGACGAAAGTCCTCGCAGTACAAAGGGCTTACTCACCATAGTCGGCAGGCAGGTCCTGAGTTTAAACAAGATCTGGCGCTGTTCCGACTCCTTATCGAAGATATGGAGCCTGGGACCGCTCTTCAAGGAGCACAGCCGACACAGGTCGGTGAACGCCGTGAAGTTGAGGTCCTCGGGCTCGGTCATCGCGAAGCACCTGATGAGGAGGTCAAGGAGGCAGGAGTTGTCCATGTATACGGCGGTGGTTCTCGGGTGGCGGGAGACAGGGTCAACGTCGCATGTCGCGGGTGCAGGCGTCGGGGAGGCGTCGCTCCGCCGCTGCGTCCGGGGGGCACTGGGGCCTCGCGCGGCCCCTATCCCCCTGCGCCCCCGGCTCTCCCCGCACGCATCCCCCCGCTCTGCGCCCCCGCGCCCCCTCCGCCCGAGGGTGGCGTCCGCGGAAAACGCCAGTTTTCCCATTTAGTGTCTCAGAATGTCTGTTTATCGATATGCAATTGATTTTATTGTATTGTTTGTTTGTAGACGTTGGCTGTCTTGGTAGTTAAAGATTAAGATGTATATGGAAAGAGAATAGTGTGTAGGTAGTTCATGTAATTCATATAGCTATATTAATAGTAAGACTAAGAATCTATAGCAAGTAAATGAAATGCAAGCACCAAAATATTTTCATGGATCTTACTTTTTTCACATTTTTATTATCTTTTTCTAAGCTGAATTTTAACTAAAGAGCTAGTCTAAGCCACTCTGCTGCTTATGTGTCTACCCTGTAAACACATAATTTAACTTTCCTATAAATTACGATATCATCTCCCAAATTTTCAAAAAACATTTTCATCATTAAACAACAAAAGCCTGTACACAACCTTATTAACATATTCACGATCCATTAACATTCTATTGAGGCCTTCATCCACCATTATAACTTGATCCGCGGCTACATACCGAACTACATTTACGTACTGTATTTGACAAGCAGCGCTGTTGTAATGTGTCAGGAAGAAATGGTCGTTGTGTACCGACCTCATTTGACGACCTACAAACGTCAAGTGTTCTGTCATTATTCATTAGGATTTTATATGAAAAAACACTGAAATATATTATTGTAATCATGTCTAACGCCTCTTCGGAAACTGATGCTGATTACCATGAATACTCGGAGAGAACCCTGGCCATCATCAAGCCTGAGGCCTATGATGATGCTGAGGCGATTATAAACACCATAATAGATCAGGGTTTTAATATTCTTGCGGTTAGTACTTTTTAAGAGCATATTTAAACAGCTTTGAGAAATAAATGTTCCTTTTTAACGGCGATAGGATAATATAGCCATCTGTTGAGCAAAGGCCTCCCACCGTTATTTCCAATGATCAAGGTTCAATTAGAATATTTTCTAATATATAAAAAATCGTGTTTATTACCGAACTCCGCAGAAACGGCTTGAAGGATTTTAGTGAAAGCTAGGTCTAGGTCTCTGGTAAAATAAAATAGGTGTACATTTAAAAAAATAAATAAAATGCGTACGCAAAACGACTCTTTTGCCGAGCGCTCAAGATCCGTGCCGAAACCTGTACCATCCTCTCTTCACCCCTCCATTTGTTTTTCTTTGATAATTTTTATGGCGGAACAACGTTCGCCAGTTTGATGTGTAGATTTGTTTGATGAAAGAGCTATAAGTTGTATTTAGGTATGTACCTTGTTATCCACCGTTGAAGTTATCTTTTCAAAATAAAAAATAAAAACTAAGAATTTAGCATTTTTCAAACCAAAACCCAACTGGAGCAACCGGCTCGAACAGCTCAAAAAGAGTAGATAATAAATAATATTATTTTTTCACGATACGATACGATACCATAAGATTAAGACCGATAGATTTTGTTAGGCGGGACGAGTGTCGTAGAGGCTTACGACCACGCCACGTTACGAAAATACACGCAGTTCACATCGCCTACGCAGGGTAGGGTCAGAGATCTATACTTAAGGTTCAATGAATGTATTTATTATTAGTTTTTCTAATAGATACAGGGACCTAAAAATATAATAAATATAATTTAATGTCTGGAATTAAACCTCATACAATCCACGCGGTATGTAGCACATACTTGTAGACGTATGAAGTCCGATCCAGTGACTCAGTAGTGGGCCACCTACCGCATAACACGCTCTCGGATGATAATAAAAGCCATCGATCCTCGCTTTAGAGGAGGATTTCGGGATTGTTTGATAAAGTAACCGTGGCCCTGGAACACAAAAGGCAACTGAAGGAACACTGGCTTTTTTTTTGAGATAGTAAATCATTACTGGGGCCATGGGTAGTGTGAAAGTGAAACCCGGGGCCCTGGGACGAAGGCAAAGAAGGAACAGGAGTGGGTTTTAGTCAGTAAAAATCTGACACTATCACCCGCTCCACCCAAGAGCGAGATTTGTCATTAGATGATTTTCCCACCTAAAAAAAAAGTTGGTAAATCATCCAATGACTTCTCTCGATCTAGGGTGGAGCCAGAGGGCAGGTCAGACTTATACTGTGACCTTCTATTACCCTTTCCGTTCTAGGAGCACGGTTCAGAAATCCCCTGTGGTGATAGAACACAGGTGGATTTTAGTCAGTAAAAGTCTTACACGCCCTCTCGCCCACCCAGAGCAGGAGAAGTTATTTGATGGTTTCCCACTTCAAAAAAAAAGATCGTAGTAGGTGGCGATTTGAAATGTTTACCTTCCGTCATGCACTTGTTTATATATAGGGTGACTGGTAATTAGTGTACGATACTTAAAAACGTGATTGCGCTCATGATAACCAACAACTTTTACTATGGGAACAAACCTGAAATCGCGAAAAAAAATCAGCTGTTCAGTACATTTATGTTTGCCTAATGTACTGAACAGCTGATATTTTTTCGCGATTTCGGCTTTGCTCCCATAGTAAAAAAAAATTGTTATCATGAGCGCAATCACGTGTTTAAGTATCGTACACTAATTGCCAGTCACCCTATATATAACTAGCCAGTGCCAGCGGCTTCGTTCGCGTGAATGTAGGTTTCTCGATATAAACTTTAGAACCCCGTTTCATCCTCTCAGGGGCTGAATTTTGAAAAATCCTTTCTTAGTACTCGCCTGGAGCAGTGGTGGCCGAGTGGTAACGGCCCCCACTTACGAATTGTAGGTCGCGGGTTCAAACCCAGCCAGGTGCATTACTTTCTGTAATTTATTTCATCACTACTGCTCTCAAAACGGTGAAGGAAAACATCGTGAGGAAACCGGCATGTCCTAGAACCAAAATATTCGAAGACATGTGACATTCGTCAACCCGCACTGGGCCCGCGTGCTGGATTACGGCCCATTCCCTCTCCTAGAGAGAGGAGGCCTGAGTCCCAGCAGTGGGAACATTAAAAGGCTGATTATGCTTATGCTTATGCTATGTACTCGCCTACATCACAATAGGAAACCTTGTGCAAAATTTCACGCTCCTAGTCCCAGTAGTTTCAGCTGTGCGTTGATATGTCAGTCAGTCAGTTTCTCCTTTGATATATATAGATTATTATGTATGTCTATGTACATGTTGAAAATTCCACCCATACGCACAAAACATTTTGGCAACACATTAATTGTGGTGCGTACAGTTAAGGAGTGGAGTTCCCTGCCGGAGTCTGTGTTTTCTGATGGCTACAACTTGGGTGTCTTTAAGTCAAAAGTAAATAGGTTACTTCTAGGCAAGCGAGCTCCATCATCGAGCACATCAACTCTTACAATCAGGTGAGATGTAACCAAGCGCGAGCTTATCAATAATAAAAAAAACTGGGCAAGTGCGAGTCGGACTCGCGCACTGAGGATTCCGTACAAATTAACTTACCTATGAAAACAGTTCAATTCCCGAATTGAGTTACGAAGATTTTTCCGAATCGCAAAAACAGTTTTTTTTTGTGACGTAACTACAAATTTACAGTTTTCAATTTTTTTCCTATACTTGTGCTATAAGACCTTGCTTCATGCCAAATTTCAAGATTCTAGGTCAACGCGGGAAGTACCCTATGAATTTTGATTCCCTTGAGAGTGTCGAAATACACTTTTTTACGACATAAACGGCCGTATCTTTTTTTTTCGTTAACTCAGAAGTTTGAATTTTTCACAGCTTCAAGGGACCGCAGACCTGAGTATATGGTTTTAATTTCAACTCGATGCCTCCACGCGTTCCCGAGATAAACTGTCTTGACAGATAGACAGACGGACGGACAAAAAAGTGATCCTATAAGGGTTCCGTTTTTTCTTTTTGAGGTACGGAACCCTAAAAATGTATACTAAGCTGGATAAAAACTAAAACTTGTTTGCGGGGAGTTATGCTAAAAAAAATCCTACTGTAACACTTCGCCTAACCTAGGAGTTGATCGCCACATCTGAACAACAACATGCTATTTTAGGAGTAATTCATTTTATTAACCGACTTCAAAAAGGAGGAGGTTATATGTTCGGTTGAATGTATGTTTTTTTTTTTTTTATGTATGTTCACCGATTTCTCGGTCAATTGTGGACCGATTTTGAAAAATTTTGATTGAAAGGTTATGCTTCCGAATTGGTCCCATAGAAATATTGTTATGATCTGATCATGAACTTCGAAGATATTAAACAGAACTCCTCATAGGATCACAGCAGAACGGTCGTAACAAGTAAAATTGCTTTGTTTATACGTGTAGTCGATGACTGACTGAAAGTAGAGGGGGAATATATCGAACTGATCTGATGATGAAGCCTGAAGTTAGGCACCGGAACTCTGTAATAAATTAATGTAATCTAACCGTGTTTGGGATTATTAGAATTGTCATGAGATGCACTCTGGCTATAAGGTATTTAAGTTTGGCTGAGGGGTATTTTTTAGTGGTGGTACCATAACTAAAAAGTGTAAAATAAAAACTTTTTACAAAAAAAATACAACCGACTTCAAAGTAAAAAAAAACACTGAAAAGTGCAAAATAACTTTAATTTCGGAAGTCGGTGTTAAATAACGAATAGACAACCGACTTCCGAAATTAAAGTTATTTTGCACTTTTCAGTGTTTTTTTTTTACTTTGAAGTCGGTTGTATTTTTTTTGTAAAAAGTTTTTATATTGTTTTATTTGGTATGAATTATTTTTATGTGGTTTATGATTAAATTATATTATGTAGCACGTTATAGCATTGTATTGGTGTATTATAGCTGTTATGGCCTTTTATATGAAATTACTGTCCATTTCAGGTTGCCTGGAAGAGATCGCAGAATGCGATAAGACCGCGCATTGTATGTGTGTTAGATATAAGCTTTTCTTTGTTATGTTTCCTGGAAGTACAATAAAGTATATAATTAATAAATAAATATGTCTAAAAATATGATAATAGTACCAAACCAATCAAAATTATTCAAACAAAACAATATAACAGCAGATATAATAATGGGAGCTTTATCTTCGCATTAATCTTGTCGCTCCATTATTGCTGAACTATTAAACACAAATGTCGAGACGAACGCGAATGCTTTACTGTTTATTAATGACATTTAACTAAGTTATTATAGGGCACTGTTATTTTGCACCAAGTTCAGCTCGTGGTTTTGCCCGAGTGATCGGTATTTTAGTATCTCTAGAATACCAATAGGACAAAAATATCCTTTATTATCTTAACCTGTCTAATAAACAGGTAACAAACAAACAGTCAGACTTTCATTATCTAATATTATGGAATGATGATTTGAGTACCAGAAACATCATACTGTATAGACAGCTTTCTTATGTGGCTCTGGTATATTTAAAAAGTTTATAAATATAACGCAAGCCCTTTTCATCATCGGCCCACCAGGCTTATGGCGATAAACCGCAGGTACATAGTGGAGATCCCACCCATACGCACAAAACGTTTTGGGAACACATTCATCGTGCGTACAGCTAAGGAGTGGAATTAAGGACAAGCGCGCTCCATCGTGGACGTCGTCACATCGTTACTTTCCATCAGGTGAGATAGTAGTCAAGCGTTACCCTATCTAAATTAAAAAATAAGTGTGAATCTTCTGGTCCCTACAGTAGTGTTAACTGTATCATAGGGGCCAGTGTCTTGGTCTGTTTTGGTAATTACAATATTAATTTCGAAATTGCTGTACGGTCAAGCAAAAAAATAAACAATATAATTAATTAATTCTTGATTGAATTAAATCTTTATTGACATAAGAGGTTACTACAATTTATGAAGCCTCTAACACCTAACTAGACGAAACAAACTCTTCATCTAATCTACCTATATATATATATATATATAACACATTACTATTATTACAAAATTTTATTCCTTGAAATTTAACATAAATAATGTGTATATACTAGGAAGCTAGCTTACAGCGTTGACCATAGAACATCGGCTTTTCTAGGCCACTAAGCAGACGGATGGGTGACTGGCTGACTGCTACAACGTTATTAATAGACAGGAGGGTCCTGTTCTCCTGCCCATCCCCGCAGTCGCTTCAAACGAAACCCCCAGTAGCGGTAGGGGGTTTTATATTTTACCGTACGCTTTTTAACACATTTTTTCGACACAACCACTGAATAAGAAATAGTACAAGTACAGAAATTGCACTCCGTGATAGCCAACATACGAATTTAAACCTACTAACAACAGCGATAATGTCCATAATACATTGCACGGCACGGACACGACCTTGATTTTATTAGCCTACTAGATCCAGTGGCGCTCGTAACGAATCAAAATGCACCGTAAGTCCGCGTGCCGAGAGTCTCTTTTATTATGCCCGTTATGCGCCTTTGAACAGGCCGCTCTTTTTATAGGGTTAGGACTGGTGTGTTTTTGAAAAATGTGAAATAGGTACTTACGTTTTATTACATAAAATATAATCAGATTTTCTAAAATTATATGGTAGATGGTACCTAATTGATTTCTACCTATTTACTTATATCCATACTTTAAAAAATATGTTTTTAAAAGTCATCTCATAGAAGTGTCAAGAGATTGTTTACATTTAGTTAGGTATCTAAACAAATGAAATAGGTAATTAAAATGAAGTGTATATGACTTTGTTGGTTTTGTATGTGCGTTAGCTTTGCGTTCATATGTAATTTTTAAAAGGTAGGTCGTTTAAGACGTTATTATACATAATAATTAACATTTTGTAAGATATTATTAACGGTGGAGTTTCTTGGGATCCATGATATAAAATTAAAAGCACTCACACATCATTAAATACTATATTAAATCATTTAAAAACATTCCTCTAAAAAATACTATTGTTATCACTTCATTATATCTATAAATTTATCTTGACTTATTCGTGACACGACTCCTACAAAATTCTGCTATGAAGTGCAGTCATTTTTTTATGTTTTATATTGTCAAACATGACACCCTTCTATCTTCAAAAAAACTATCTTTCTTTTAAAACCATGGACAATTTAAAATTCCCTCCTATAACAGATATAATTCCAATTATGTTGACCTTGCATTAGTAAGGTAGTCACTAGTACTGGGAGGTCTACTATATGGAATGATTTTAAGGTCATTGACTCGTTTACGTGAAAAATGTCGCAAATACTTGAAATAAAAACTCGATAGAATATTCGGTAAAGAATTCAAAAATATTTTTTGTTAGCACGGGTCAAGCGGAAAATCGAACACGCGTGTGACACTCTACCGAAATAAGCCTCGCAAGAGAGGCCGCGGGCGTAGGCAGATTTCTATACCTATAGTTAGAAGTGCGCCAGGCCTGACACAACTCTGTAATTAGAATTAATTTTCAGCACCAGTTTCGTTTTACAAACTTTTTACTAAAAAGTTTTTTGCTGATAAACCAAATACCCGTGTTAACATAAGTTTTAGAAATGGGTCCTAAATAAGAATATTTACTTAGTAAGAATGTTTAGTAGATAATTCCTTGGCATAGGTTGTAAAAAATATAACCTAAGTATTCTACATAAAATTCTGCTCAAAATCTTATAAATATTATACGATATCTACTGACGACGATTATCCCCTCATGACTAAACTTCAGACACGGGGGTTGTAATCTTATGTAGAATATTGACTTGGCGGTGTTTTCCTTGTTGTTTAGAAAATGCCTATGAAAATATGAACTTTATAAAAGAAAATTAAGTAAGTAATTTTACTGTTATTCATCTTGAAAGTACAAGATAATTATAATATTACTAGCGGTCCCAACAGTCGTTGTCCTGTCCGTAAGCTAGCATTTCGTTAAAATAACAAATTGAGAACCCGATGGCAGCGTCACCTACCGGGTTCTATTGTATTTTCTAACCATCTAGAACCCACTCAAATATACACACAACATTTCATCAAAATCGGTCAAACCGTTTAGGAAGTGTTAGGTGACAAACGCACGTACTAATTATTTAAACAAATATTATTATATTTTTAATTTCCTAGTTCTGTCTATAACTATGGAAAAAAAAAGTGAGTTTATATGTGTATTTTTTATTAATGCCCTAAACTATACATGTTTGAATGAGGACAATGCAAAAAACAGAACATGAGACCACGTCAATTGCAATAAAAGAAGAGTGTCCATCCCCTCGTGTTTAAACTTCGCTAGGCGCGGTCCGCGGCCATCGGAAGGGTTGCGTGCTATATGCAAACTCATACATAACGATATCTGGCGAAATTCAAGAGGGACCGCAGTAGTCGCCAAAATAATCGGTATAAAAAGCTTATTTTTAAATTGCTTGCACGTAGGATCGTAGCTGATCTCGTGCTATTATAGGTTCTGCTATGGGAAAAGGTATGCCTTTACTCACATACATGTAGGATGCTTTTTTTTTTTTGAGGTGACATGTCATCAAATTACTTAACTCGCTCCTGGTTGGAGCAAAAGGCCGTCAGACTTTTGTTGACAAAAGTCTCGTAGATGTATGTATTACAAAGCATTTAAAAAAAATACATTAATCATTTTTCGAATTGTTTTGTTTCTTATCTTTTTTACCAACCATTCCATAACAGTACATATCGCAAGTATTGAATTTCCTTCGCATTTCAGATTTATTCGCCGTCCGGCCACCCTTCATGTCCGAATTGAGCTAGCCGCGTGCCGCGGGCATTGCAAGGGTTGCCTTGTGCCGGTGATATGCAAAACTCATATCGACATTAGCAGAGTTGAAGAGGGGCGCCTTCATTATTCCACGTCACATGCAACCCTCTTTAGAATAAGGATGACACGATTTCGTTGTTGAGATAATATCATTCAGTGGTTGGGATTTCATGTTTTTTTTTTTAATATTATTGATAGGTGTGCGCTTGATCGTTAACTCACCTGATGGAAAGCGACGATGCGGTCGATATTATTTTTTTATAATAAAGAATGTATATGAAATGTTAACAGTCGACCAGCAACGTCCTACGACGTCAAATGTGTCAAATTTGTACAATTTGTTGTTAACACAACGTCTAATCACTGTCATTATTTGCACTACGTCATATAACGCCAAGCAGCCATAGTAAATTCTATTGGTTAAACTTTATATCAAATATCAAAGTATGTGCATTTTGTATGAAAAAATATTGTGTTATAATGTGTGCACGTCACGAGAGTAGCGAGTAGTAGAGTAGTAGTTTTATTGTTTTTTTGAAAACCTGAATTGAGAACGCGTTTGAATTTTTAACGCGTCCTCAATTCAGATCAAATAACAGGCACCCGTTTGTCTAATAATTTTGTTTTTATTTAACTTACGAAATCTACTATTTATGATTACCACTACGTCACAGTACGCACTCAAGTCTTATGTCATACGCAAGTAGAGTCAGCCACACTTTAGGCTTGCACTACCTATGGAAATTGCCCTGACTGCTATGAAATTGTTACCACTGATGTACTGATGACTTTACCTAAGTTTACAAGTGTAGGTTTTTCCTTGCTTACTGAGATATTGGATACTTAATATCTCAGTTAGCAAGGAAAAATAATAATAACCTTTTGTTCGACAACCCTACGTCAGCGGCAAATCTTTGAGCCCCAGCTCTCATGTCGGTCACCGCTGGCGCTGTTATCTATGGAAACCATAGAAAAAAACTAATTACGACTCCCCATTGACGTTTGAAGGGGATACTGTTTACCATCGCACATGATAATAATTGCTATTTGCATACGCTTCTTTTTATTTTTATTCAGTAAGCAAGAATTATTACATAACGTTCATATTTTCTTGACATATTTGAAGTTGACGATTTTCTTCGTGTCAGTAACAGACCTGTCTTTCTACTTTTAGGATTTTATTCTGAATAAACTACAACCCGGCTGGCATAAACATGCCAGCCAGCATGCGGGTTGATTTGGCTCTATATTTAAGTTTCATTTATCTTTAATTAAACTTAAATATAGAGCCAAATTTCATTTTTGTGTGCACTTAGTATATAATAGGTAGATAGTGCTGATTTATTTTTCTTTGATTTATTGTGATTTATGTCGTCAACATTTTTCTTATAATATTTTTGCCTCAATACAAAGGTTACGTGCATTTATAATAATTCTGGCTGTTCTATAGCGTTATATTTTTTAATTAATCTCCCCTAAACAATATGTGACGCACCCCTAGTTTCAAGATCAACACTGCGTAGATGCTGCGTAGCAAATGTGTAGCGATTTGAAAGAAAATAAACGCTACCTACGCCGCTGTAGGTTGCTACGCGCTACGATCTCGACGTGTAACAAACTTCGAATTTTGAAGTCGGCAATGCCGCTGTTTGGAATCGTGCTGAAGCCAATCGTAATTGTAAAAGTTGGACACAACTTCATTAAACTTAATCAATTATACTAGTTTCGCACTCAAATATTCGCATTATTTATGTTTCTTTTCGTAAGGTGATAAAGAATTTATTAATATCCATCGAATTTTTAACTTCCAACCTTTGTCTATTGTTTCTATGCAATTTATAAGTTACCTGTCTTGGGGATTACATGCATTATCGAAATGTCAAGTGGTCAATCTGAGTTATTTTGGAGTTTTGACTCAACCTTTTTTTTAGGTGGGAAATCATCCAATGACTTCTCCCATTCTTAGGTGGAGCGAGAGGGCATGTCAGACTTTTAATGACTAAAACCCACTCTTACTCCTATGTTCCTTCTTTGCCTTGCGTTCCATGGCACCAGGTTTTCCTTTCAGAAGCGAACCCATGGCCCCAGTAGGCTTCGAACCTGCTGGGCCCCTACGGTTTTGCTGGCATCTCCTTGGGGCGCGCGTGGAACACTACGCACCGTCGACGACTTGGGCTCGGTCCGGACGGTTACTAGACGTTCGGACGGCGAGTTAACCATTGCTTGCCGTCCACAAGCCCACGCCTACGGTGGCTGACAATCAGGGTTGGGATCCCGGCGGCTGGGCTGTAAGACCCGTTCCCTCGCGCGTTTTGACTCATCTTAAGATAAGTGTAAATGTAATTTCACGTCAAGAAGAAGAACAAGAGTGTTACTAGTATTCACAAACATCCACCGCATCATCCACAGAAACGCCAAGTCCGTCTGACTCCCGAACAGGCAGCTGAGCTGTACAAGACCCACTACGGCAGCCATCACTTCCCCCACCTCGTGGCGCACATGTCCAGCGGACCAATCATCGCACTTGTTCTCGCCACCAAGAACTGCATCACCAAGTGGAGGACACTTATGGGACCTGCTATGTAGGTACCTGTAATCAGATCCTATACTAGATGACACCTAAACGACTGCCTAAATGAAAGTAGCTGTTGGATTTTCAATGCTCCACTCAGCGCCCAAAGTTGAAAACCTCATAGCACTTTTAAGGGTTCGATCCGTACCCAAAGGGTAAAAATGGGACCCTATTACTGAGACTCCACTGTCTGTGTCTCCAAGCAAATTGTGTAAAAAAAAGTTGTATATTATATAATGGTAAGGGGAACCCTTCGTGCCCGACTCGCACTTGGCCAGTTTTTAACTGACTTCAAAAAGGACATCCTCCATGTTAGGCTGTATGTATTTTTTTTTTTAATGTATGTTCACCGATTTCTCGGTAAATTGTGGACCGATTTTTTTTGTTGGTCCCATAGAAATATTATTATGATCTGATGATGAACTACGAAGATATGGAACGGAACTGTCGTAACAAGTAAAATTGCTTTGTTTATAGGTACGTATACGCGATGACTTTAAGTTTGACTGAGGGGTACTTTTTAGTTGTGGTACCGCAAATAGAAAGTGTAAAATAAAAAACTTTTTACAAAAAAAATCACGGAATTACGAAATTAAAGTTATTTTGCACTTTCTTGTGTTTTTTTTTTACATTGAAGTAGATTGTATTTTTTTTTTGTAAAAAGTTTTTTTTTTATATTTGGGCATCGCCTAGTGATAGCGAAAACGAGCTTCAAAAAATTTTAAGTGATATAAATTGGCAATCAAAGTATGTGCCTGCGTAACTTCGTCATTAGGCTAAATGAAGCAACGACATCCATGGGTAGCTGGTAGAAGAAAACGTGGTGCGCGGAAAGGAAAATGATGCAATGACAAATGCGACCAGGGGCCATACCATGACATGTCAAAATGTCAAACTTGCGAGCGAGAAAAAGGGATGTAGCTGTACACCCTATATACCACTAGTCTTTAATTAGTAGGTACAAATACTTAAAGGGCTTATTAGAAAAGATCTTAGTATTATTTAAGTAAAGTCTCAATAAATAATATTCATAAACAGCAAAGTTATGAGCGTTTGTTTATATCCCAAAATGTCACTCAATTTATGGAAATATTGTACAGGCTATTTATTGATTACGAATGAAAAACAATGGAAAAAAACACTGCGCGTAGTATTTTCTAGTAGCAATTGTTATGAATAATTGATTCAATTATGAATTTTACCAAATAAGACAAATTTTCGTGGTCAATTTTGGGATTTCGTTTTTTTTACTTTTGACTACATACATATGATCAGTAACAGGTACTGATAGAGCTCAATATTTTATTTGTACTAATTAAAAATAGGGGTGTATATAACTCCATCTCTTTAACAGTTCAGTTAACAAATTGATCTTGTTTAGACCTCGAAGAAAGTTTTTCCTAGTAGGTAGAACTGAAGCCCTACCTTCAGTTCTACCTACTAGGAAAAACTTTCTTCACCGGTTATATTTTCTGTCTATTTGTTGGTAGGGTGCTAGAGGCTCAAGCTTACTGGCCGGACAGCTTGCGAGCGTGCTACGGTCGGCGCACTAAATACGGAGACTACTTCAACGGACTCCATGGCAGTGAAAACCACGCTGAGGCGCTTCGAGAGATTCATTTCTTCTTTCCTAATAGTAAGTAATTAAACAGATACTTCATATAACAAAATAATTAATAATATAAATAATAACTAATTAGGAGATGCTGATAAAAGGGTGGAAATTTTTTCTATTCTGCTTTTAACAGAGATGATCTTCTTTACTTCTGTATCAACAGGAACACCTTTCTGTCTTTCTTTCTTTGTGGTTGGTGGGCTGCAAGCCTCTGGTTGTAGGATTAGTGTGACGTCAGATGTCGAGTGTAGTTTGTATGTGGCGATATAGATGTCGTTACATCACGAGGAGTGAATACACATTCCATCTCGGAAAATAGAGATTTTTGCTTTTGATTTATTTATCTGGTAACTCTTTTTTCTAAGAATTCGATCATTTATATAAGCATTAGGCAATTGTTGTGCCAGCAGAGTTTAATGAAACTCATCATCTCTTTCCAGTGGTCATAGGCCCTGTCGTCCGTCACTGGCAAGTAAACGATTACATTCAGAAGCACTTGACGCCAACCTTACTGCCAGCATTGACAGCGCTAGCCCACGAGCGTCCAGCAGAGCCCATTCTATGGCTGGCCGAACATCTCCGAAGACATAATCCGAACGAACCCGAGCTCGCGCCGCAGCCGTCAGAGCAGAGGGAGGACAAACGATGTCATACACCTCGACCTTCCGAAGAATCACTTCTCAAATAGTTGCCGTAAATACGATACATACGCTTGTTGCTATGCGGTTCGGTCGGCTGTGTAGATTTGTAGTGCCATGTCTGTCACTCATAATTGTCTCTTTCTAAAAGCTTAATGTGTCAGCCCGGGTATTGTATTAGCTTCTTATATTTTGTAATTTGTGTTTTAAGTAGCTAGAGAGCTTTATTTTGAATTATAATTTGGGATGATACTTAGTTGCTTTTTTTCTGAAAATACTCATGGAGTTACTAAATAGTGAACGATGTTTGTTTTGTGAATGAGTGTACATGATAACATGAGGGATAACCAAACCTTTGGGGCTGAGGCTACAATGCAGGTTTTTTTGTGTTAGATGGCCTAATGTAGGATAAGTCCGAGCTGGGTTTCATAAACCTGTCAGTTATTTTTGTCTAGCATAGATAATGTTAGCGCATGAGCACCCAGTAGAGCCGTTTTCTCCGAACATCTCCGAAGATATAACCCGAACGCACGCTCGTACCGCAGCCCCCTGAGCAGAGACGACATACATACGATGCCAAACATCTCAACCTTCCACAGAATCGCTTTTTAAATAGATTCTTTACTATCATTTTTTTTTTTTGGAATGTTACTGGTGATTTTGTTTTGCATGCAAGTCGTCACTTTATTGGTAAAACCAATAGTACGAGCTGAAGCTCCACACTACGTAGGCCAGTTACGTAAGTCAATAGAATTTGACGGCATCTTTGTCTTCGTAGCAGTAGGGGCGGTATTCAAGTGTCACTACTGCGTGACAGTCGAATTTTCAGAGAACTTACAACATGCAACACAGAATACAGAAATAAAAAACACAAATTACTTTTCCCAAATTTATTTATAGAAACAGTTTACAAATGAGCTATCACAGGCGTGTAACTACAATGTCGTTGCAAATATAATATGTTAATAGCGATCGTTACTGGTTACTTCATGACGGTTACAAATAGTCAAGAATGACGATTAACTTAAAAAAAAAAACTAAAATGAAAATACACTTAAAATCATGCTCACTTCGAAATGTCGTTTAGTTTATACTCATTCGATATTTTTCTAATAAATACATTGTCTGCCAAGTGGTTCACAATGATTAATAAATATTTTTACGTGAAAATCTAAACAACATTATGAAGCAAAACTGCATAAAACAAAACTTTATTGTGACTATTTATTTCGCAAATAAGTACACTTCTCCGCGTCAATTTCTAGTTACAAAAATACTTTACTATTTTTTCCAATAATAATTTCATTACTTCAACATTTTACATAATTTTATTATTAGTCTTTAAACACTTACAAAAAACCGTAAAAATAGTCACAACATTGTTTGTTAAAATGAATCAAACTTATCACTACAGTGATTTGGTAGAAAAAATCATGACTTAAGTAAAATTAATATTATAGGAGATTACGAATATCTGCTAAACACCGGGTACGGTACCTGAAACAAAAAAAAAATAGTGTTAGAATAAAAAAAAATACTAGCCTGTAACTATCCCACGGCTGGGCTTCCAGCCTCCTCGCTATTGGAAGGAATGGACCACGAATGTGAATCTTATCATACAGAGAAGGCATATAATAAATAGTACAGTAAGCCTTATAATGTGCCCATTGGAGGGACTAGGATAGCCCACGCCTTCTCCATCCACGCGGGCCCAGTGCAGGTTGGTGAAGAGAAGGCACGGGCACGAATAGTCACGCTTGCTCAAGGAGCAAGCAATGTACATTGGATTGTTAATTCGGTAGTAGTTGGATTGGTTAGAATAATGCAATACTTTATCTTAACAATATTTTGTCGCATCGCCAATTAAAAGGAGTGGTAGTTCTACAATGCAATGAATATCAAACATAATTTACTTAGCTAATAAAATTCGAACAAAATTGTTTGATGAGCATCTAAGCAATGTAACATTTACCGACAAATACGTAATACGTTTGCTAGAAAAGAATACTTACACAGTCAGTTCCTCTTCTCCCGGTACATGTGCACGTAGGCGGCGTCGGAGGGCGAGCACATGCCGATCTTCTGGCACACTCCCTTCGTGCCAATCTGCTCGATCAGGTGGATGATGCTGTCACCGTAGATCTCTAACAGCGCGTGGCACTGCTCAAGGAAAATATTACATTAGAATGAGTATTATAATAAGGCTAAGTAGATGATGCAGAAAATTTTTAAACTTTTTTTTTGGAATCCATACCCGAAGGGTGCCAACAGGATTATTACTAAACCTCCGTTGTCCGTCCGTCCATATGTCTGTCCGTATGTCAGCGGGCTGTATTGTATTTCATAAACCATAAGAGTAAATAAAAGATATAGTTGCAATTTTCACAGAATGTGTATTTCTATTGCCGCTACAACAACAAACAATAAAGGTGGTCTCCATACAAGAGACGTTTTTTTTTTGCGTGTTTTGCTTGATTTACACTTTTTTTTTGTATTGTTGTGCGGAATCTATCGTGTGCAAGTCCGACTCGCACTTGGGCAGTTTTTTTTTAAAATTTAATCTTTTAATTTATTTTATTCTATTCCATGTGGGCTTTCCTCTACTTCCTCTATTGTAGTGTATTTTCAGTTTTATCTAGGATGCGATTGTTAACAATTATTTTCCGAAGATGTTGGCCATAATTTTTTTCGAAAATTTACTTAAACTTGTTCTGATAACAATTGCATGCCATGAGGGACTTTTATATAAGATACTTTGCAATTTTTGCACACAGTTTTGACCCAAGTAACGAAAGTATTGCTATCATATTTTATAACATTGAGCATCATCCTTATCTTTTATGTCCATGTCCACTTATCGTAATACAAATAATTATCCATTAAAAAACAAACGACGTTTATTCACAGTTTCAAACCGTAATAATTTTAATAAAAAGCGGTTATTTCGATAAAGTGATATATAATACAGTTGCGGAACTGAAGTATGCAAATGTTTTTTTTTAAAGGAGTGTGCTTATGTTCAGATAACAGAGATTTCTAAGAGTTTATGATTTTTGATTATGATATTTGTAGTCAGGTTTAAAGTATTACAATTATAACTTATGGTCTCTAGTTTTTTCCTCTCCGGCCACTTAGGATCACTGGCTCGACAATGCACGCGTACACAAAACACTACGTTCACACACGGTGGCTCTGGTGACACTCTCGTAGAGTAAGTACTTGTACATGAGCACACACGAGTGTATACGTATCGTATCATTTCAGATACACTACAAAACTCATCAAACTCATATAGAATTATTGCATTCTTTTTGTTTCTTAGCTTCTAAAACCTGTTAAATATTGCATCGTATAAATTGAATTATATATTATTATTATATATTATTTATTATTATTTATTATTATTATTTTATTATTATTATTTTATTGTATTGATTTTGGATTGATTGATTGATTGTATTGATTGATTGATTTTCGTGTTTAAATTGTAATTTTAAATTTCATCATTTCTCTTCCGATTTCCGCCGCTCCCGCTCCGCTCGATTGAGGTATATCAGGTTCCCATTTATTCATTGACTAGCTGGTGCCCGCGACTTCATTCGCGTCTGACTCGTATATAGCATAATGCCATTTGGTCAGATTTTATAAAAGTTTTTTTGCGGAACCCTAATTCTTTTTCTAAAATGAAAGTAGCCTTAGTCACTCTATCTAACATCAGCTATCTACTAGTGAAAGTCCCGTCAAAATCAATGCAGCCGTTTCGGAGATTAGCCGGGACAAAAAAAGACAAAAATTTGATATCGAATGTACTAGATTTTTTTACTAAATGTTATTTTGATATTTCAATTCAAAAAACTGATATTTCAATTTTATTCATGTGCATTTAAGATTTATAACAAGATACGCGCGAAAAACATAACGCTTCTTGCAGTTGGGTAAAAAGGGGTGTAATGTAGGTCACACATGTGATTCGCATTAGGCAATTTGTCGAATATTTATATAGGCCAATCGTGACGTTTGAAGAGTGGATTTATAATATAGGTACAAGGTTCCTTTGATTGCCTTTTTTCCTACTTTTCATTTTTGTATAATTGTACTTACTAGTGACGTACGTAACGAACGAGACTAACAATCTACGGAATGGTGATGTGATCCATTCATTACAGAAGTCATAAAGTTAACCGAATTATGTCTGAATCATTTACCAAGTTCAAAACCCCTTCCTTATGCCATTTTATATTTGTTGAAATAAAAAAAAGAAAAAGAAAAAAAAAAGAAAAAAAAAACAAACAAAAAAAAACAACAAAAAAAACAACTAAACAACCAACAACCAAAAAAAAACCAAACAAAACAACTTTCCATGTAGCGTTCACGACCTAAATTACACTATCTCTTTACATCGTGTGGTCTATTGGAATGAAAACCGCTTAAAAAAAAACTATTCTTCTTTATCTATATTATATAAAAGGAGAAACTGACTGACTGACATATCAACGCACAGTCGAAACTACTAGAATTAAGAGCGTGAAATATTGCACAAGGATTCCTTTTATGACGCAGGCAAGCACTAAGAAACGATTTTCCAAAATTCACCCCCTAAGGGGATGAAATAGGGGTCCAAAGTTTGTATGGAGAATCTATTTTCATGCGGGCGAAGCCGCTTGCAGAAGCTAGTAATGAAATAAAACAATGAAAAGAAAATTAAAATCTAAACCAAAAATCGATTGATCATGTAAACGGGCAACGACTATAAGACGATTAGCTGTTGGTAGATCAACTGTCATGCAGAGGTTCGGAATTTTGCTGCTGGTAAATATGAATTTTAGCTTCTATCTGTCTACAAAATGCTGTTTGCTGGCAAGCGCAACTCTTGATAACGGCTGAAGATTTTTCAATTTATTCTTTTTTATGTTCGTAATTCCAAGTAGAGGCTTAAAAAATTAGAAAATTAGGGAAAGCCTAAAAGAGATTTTTTCTATAGCATTTTGGTATCAATAAATTCAGTTTGGTCAGGGCAGTCTTAGGTCACCTCGTTTTGGGAAATAAGTTTTGTTTTGATTGCAATGTAATTCACAGTGTGGTAGATAGATGAAGACGCATTTCCGGGTATCCAGCCTAAAATGAAACAGAATAACCGTTTGATACTCACCCTATCATTATACTTGGCTGGCAGGAGTGCGCACGACTTCTCGATGATGTGCACGATGTTGCGGTCGACCTTTTCATTGCTGAGCACTTTGTGGACCGCCATCACGACTGCCTCGCATACCGCGCAGTCGAGGATCTCCTCTGTGGAATAATCATTGGTATAAACATTTGAAAAGGCAAGGCAACATTTTTTTTTTTATTCGGTTAAGGAAATTATATTATTTCGACGACCGCTACAATGCTGTTTTATAATGGGGAAAATGAAGGCATCAGGAGGAATTGAATGTTTTGCCAAATAATACCCTTTCTTTTTGTTTTTCTTTGCTCGGTTCGAAAGACGCAAAAATAAGTTAGAGCGTATCCGCGACACGGAATACGACAAAAAATCGTAGTAAATTTCAGACTTGAATTAAATAGATTCAAGTTTGAAACTTACTACATAATTAAAATTTATTCTGTAGTGTGTAATTGCTAAGCAAAGAAAAAACAACAATACTTTCCCAAATCCTTCCAGGATTCTTTATAAGTTTATTCATTTCCAATATTTTGGGTCCGACATTTTTTATATTGAGTCGAGGCTTCAAAGTCTTGAGCATCGACGCAGAGTTGCTAGCCTGTCGGTTTTCTACCGGTTGCATTTCGGGGAGTGTGCGTCGGAATTGCATAACCTAATTCCGCCTAGCCCGTTCCATCATCGGACCACCAGGCGTACGGCGTTGCGCCACCTGTACATGGTGGACATCCCGCCTATACGCACAAAACGTTTTGGGAACACATTCATAGTGCGTACAGCTAAGGAGTGGAATTCCTTGCCGGAATCTGTTTTTCCTGATGGCTACAACCCGGGAATCTTTAAGTCAAGAGTGAATAGGTTACTTCTAGGTAAGCGCGCTCTATCGTCGACCGCATCGTCGCTTTCCATCAGGTGAGTTAGCGGTCAAGCGCGAACCTATCAAGAATAAAATATATATATATATATATATATATATATATATATAAATTCTTCGGTACGTGTTTGTCACTGAACTTCTCTTATACAACAGTTTTGTGTGTGTTTGAGTGGGTCGCTCGATGGTTTAGATTTTCAATTGGAAACTTTAGATGACGTTGCAATCAGCTGCTAGAGTCTTGCAGAAACACGTCTGTCGGATCCGCTAGTTTTTAATCAAATACAGGTACTGTATACACTCTCTCAACTTTTTAAACTAAAGAATAAGTTCTCCTGAGTATTCCGTAATCGTACAATAAAAAGACGCAACATTATTATCTACCTTTTAATTACCTGTTTAATTTTAAAATGTTTTCGTTTTTGTAATGCCAATAATCGCAATTTTCTTTCTTTCTGCACCTACTGAAATTATATATCTGCCAGCGGCTAAACCCGAGTGAAATCTAAAATTATCGCAAGAAAAGATACTCTCGGGATAAAAAGAATTCTTTGTCTTATTTCAGGACATGTTCTACTAAAAATTAAATTTTACCCAAATCCGTTCAGTCGTTAAGACGCGACGAGGCAACAGATAGACAAAGTCAGTAATATGGAGTTGTATCCTCACCTTTGACGGCAGCAATAGAGGGAGTGTCGCACAGCTTGAGCTCCTCGCAGACCTGCTCGGGCTGCAGCTCCTGCGCCAGCAGAGAGATCAGCATGTCGGCGTACTTCTCCACGAACTGGTCGCACTCCGACTTGATGTTCTTCGGCATGCGCTTGCACACGTTGTGGATCACTTTCTTAACTTCGTCCTGGTGGGAATTTGGAGAAAGAATTTAGACGCTAAACAGTGGGGCCTTTGTTCACCTTAATGCCAGTTTTCAGAGTTCCTGAAAACTGGCATACCTTAAGGAACTAACCACATTTATTCAGCTCAATACAGCTTTTGTCCATAGAAAATATCAGCTTTGTATGGAGATCGCGTAAACATCCGTTCTGCTTTCCGCGTGAATACAGCTTTCACAGTAAACGGGCATGAAATGGGAACAAATGTGTTTTTATCTTGCGTATGCTAACGACAGTGTTCAGTGCAGTCCGCCGCGTACGCTATGATGGCCTTTCACAATCTTACGATGTTGTACGCGATTGATAAAAGCAGAACTGTATAAATGTATCCACAGCCGCTATCGAAACTCTGATGGAGCTGAATAAAATGCTGTTATTAAGGCTTCTGGGTTGCCCGCGAAATACAAATTTTCGTACTTTTTCTCCAATTTTCAATTCAGTATTGGATAGAAAGGTAATAAAAAGTATGTTTGCGATACTGCCATGTATGTATTTACACAATTATACTCACTATAAAACCATCAACATATCTCTCTAACTTAGAGAAAGGTAAAAATATATCATTTTAATAAAAACTTGTCGTTTTACCTCACTTCTCTTTTACTTTCTGTTTATTACTGTTGTGTTGTCAAATGTTTTTTCTATTATTTCTATTCTATGCAGTACGTTGTCGGAGATCTGAGATTATAAAGAAAGTTATACACACCTCATTGTGCTTGTCCTTAATCTCGTCGTCGATCTCTCTGAGCACAAACTCGCACACGACGCAGACAGTCTTCTGCGACACCGGAGGCCTGACAGCGCGACCGTTTACTGTGTTGTCGTAAATTTCGTTCGTTTCTGGAAAGATACCAATAAAATATTCTCAATATTTATAATTGTTTTACCTTGGACTGTGGTTACATAGAGAATGATTGTAGCAGTGTCAACTGTTTGGAAAAAAAAGAAAAGAAAGGCAAAGATCGCCCACCATTGACCTGGTGATCTTGAACCAAGATAGGTCTCAAGTTAGCCCATTTACCAGAGCCGACAACCCAGGATAGAATATCCTGGCGCCGATTTATGAGGAGACCCGACCCCAAATAATGGAAACCGGAAAGGACAAAGAAGTAGAGGTAAACTGTTAAGAAAATTAAATTGCCTCAGACCGATCATGATCCATCTGACTCCAACTATACGTAAATCTTTCAGGAATAACATGACGGTATGCAGTGTATTTTGAAGGTGTGTAAGTACTATGAAAATCAATAACATACCGATATCATGGTCCTTATTGGCGACCACTAACATGTTGGTAGGCAGCAGGGACTTGCCTCTGAAGTTGTTCCTGTCGCCCATCCGCTTCGGCTTCTCATGGAACTTGTCGATCGCACTGTGGCTGGTGACCTTCAACGGGTCCTACAAGTTAAAGATTGAGATATTATACATGAGTGTATGCAATGTTTATATGAAATTTCAATCGAGTTTTTTGAGTCTGCTAAATGGGTATTTGCAACAGAGATGTAGTTCTAAAAAGTCTTCCAAAAACTCGATATACCACATTAACAGGCTGTCCCTCGCGGTTTCATCCAAGTCTTTAGTTATTGCTTCGCTTCCGTGGTTCGTAGCGCGATGTTATAATAGGTCTTTACCTATGAAATTGGAGATTTTTAAAACGGGTTGCTTTGAAGTGTTATATCATTGGATTGACTTGGAATCATAAGTTCAAATAAATTTTATATTAAAGGTATGTTATTCTTCTTTTGAAATTAGGTATTTATTGGTTTCTTTGTGTTTTGTATTTTCTGTAATATCGCAGCACTTCAAAGCAACCCATTTTAAAAATCTCCAATTTCATAGGGACCTATTATATCCCATAGCTTTCCGCAATAAATGGGCTACCCAACACATTTTTTTCAATTCGTACCTTTATTTTCTGAGATTACTGTGTTCACGTTCTCGAGACTAACTTGAGTAAGAATGGCGTATACGTTTGTATTATTTTTAAGAGACGGAACTTGTTGTGAGGGGATTCGTCTCGGGAAAATTTAGCAAGCAATCTCAGCGAACTTATTTCTGCTCAGCAATATTACTGGTTGTGTAGCATGTTGATAAGCGACATTGATTTCTTACATTCAGAAATAACATAACGTCATCGGCTTGCTTACAATCCAACAACATATAACTCATGGCCTCAGTAGGCTTCGGTAACTGCTTACCTTGACTTCATCCTTGCACAGTTTGAGGTAGACGCATATTTCCTGCGCGTCCATGTCGGCGACCAACATCTCGACCAGCTGCTCTGCGTACGTGTCCACGAAGTCTACGCATTCGGTGCGAAGTTTCGTCGAGAGGTGTGTGCAAAGGTTGTCCAGGGCGTGTTTGATGCTCTCCTGTAGGAATATATGATGATTCTTAGATTTGGTAATAAAATACATTAATTACACCCCACATTACTGTCCGAAAACAACCCTTATAGCCTTAGTAAAAGACGAAATTTTATTTAAGAACTATGATAAACAAAAGAAGAAAACATTGAATAAGCACTTATAGCATTGATACCATAATGGGTTTCACTGTTTCTTAAACGTACCACAAAGAAATATCTGTATTTTTTTTAAACTGCAGTTCGAGACATTCGCATAACAAAAGTATATTATGAAGTGTGTAATGTTGCTGATTACCGTTGCGGCAGTATTTAGTCTTAAGAGAGCCAAGGACAGTAATCATCAATACTCATGTGTATTATACGATGTTTTTCAAGACACTTGTGAAGAAATATAATTTAATTAACTGGAGTAAAACAAGTACCTAATTGTTTTTTTTTTTTAATATGGTGTTAAAAACTTAATAAAAATAAGAATTTGTTTATCTTCATGAAAAAAAATGTATTTTATTTGAACGGAAGATTTATTTATTAAACATGTGCAAGTTAAAAATAAAAAAATCGTATTGAAACTTTTTTGAGAACAATTAGGTTAAACAAAAAGGTTTTGACTCCTTTATCGCATTAGAGCGTAATGGTAATAAAAATGACACAGTTTGGTTACAAGCGCTGTTATATACCTAAGTGTGATGTAATTAGAGTTACTTTCTGAGCAAGTGTGTTGAAAAATATTTTATATTGGATTTGATATTTTTTTTGTAACGGTAACTTACCTCAGTGCGGTTATTCTTGAGCATGGTCTCGAGTTGTTCGACGGCGAACAAGCAGAGCGGGCAGTTGGACTTGTCCGAGTTGATGTCCACGCGACGCACTTCGTTCGCCTTGGTTTTTGGGCACAGGCTAAGTGCGGGGCAAATCTGAGGAACACACATTATAAGCTTTTGGAACTAAATAAAACAAAACATTTTTTTTAATCAGGAACTCGCGTCTTTTAAGTATAGTTCTATAGAACTTAAATAAGTTCGTTATAGAAGAGAGAGAAGTTCCATAGAGTTTTATAGAACTGTACCTGAATGACGCACGTTATATACCTATTGAATAATTAAAATCGACAAATCCGATAACATAGTAGCAATAAATGCGAGTCTGTCACATAATGTACACGTTGGTTTTGATCCTATCTGCCTGTACAGGGCAGAGAGAGCGTTCACACCCTCACAAGAATTTACAATGTCGGTTAGGTTAGGATGGAACTGAAAACTCGTAAAAATATGTCTCATACATAGTTTTGATATTTACCTACACACATTGCTATATCC
Organism: Mythimna impura; assembly: GCA_905147345.3. Classification (NCBI taxonomy): domain Eukaryota; kingdom Metazoa; phylum Arthropoda; class Insecta; order Lepidoptera; family Noctuidae; genus Mythimna; species Mythimna impura. Next base: position 10,186,351 of record LR990345.1, read on the forward strand.
TAAGATTTACTAGTAAAATCCATATAACCCAAAAGATATACCAATAACGAACTTTTACAGTAATATATAAATCTGTAAAACTGTAATCGATTAGTAAACACAAAGAAATGAAATCAATATCTCTTGAGAATCGGAAATGATAGTAATCGATTTCTTTGACCCCATCCATTTTCTTTAATCTGTCAGAACTGACAAACGGTACTTCTTAGATTTGACGGGCTTTAATAGATGGTATGTCAAAGGTCAGCAAAGAATGGCAACTCTATGGTTGTAAACAAGACAGCAGGATTTATGGCTTTTGGAGAATTCAAATCATTATTAGATAATATTCTTAAAGTATATCTCCAAAGTATGTCTTCATTCGAAGACATGTGACATCCACCAACCCGCACTGGGCCCGCGTGGTGGATTACGGCCCATTCCCTCTCCTAGAGAGGAGGCCTGAGTCCCAGCAGTGGGAACATTATAAGGCCGACTATCCTATATCTCCAAAACTGGACAGCCCTGAAAAGCTATCTTTAAGTTGACTTTTAAAGGAAAACATATTTTAGAGAGTTTAATTTTAATAACAAACTTTCTTTATGTTTATTATAAAAAAAATAATTAAGTCACAAGATCGCTTACCACCAAGTGAGATAGTGATCAAATGCGACCCTTTAAATGATAAAAAAGCGGCGCTATACTTACGGTAGCAGGGTCGATTCTCTGGACCAATAAGGCGACGACGGCAGGTCCATACTGCGTCACGAATTGTTTGCATTCACCGTTCACAGACCGCGGCAGTTTGTCGCAAGCCTTGTCGACCGCTTCGAAGATCTCGTCCTGTTCAATTAAATACTTAATCATTAGGAGTTGAGCGTGTAAGACTTCAGTGCCTAGTGCGAGTTTGTTGGTTATGATGTTCGGCGCTCTGATTGGCCCGCTTCAAACTCTTAACCAATGAGAGCCTAACGCGTTAAATTTTTCGACCGCGTTAACGTAAAAACAATTCGCACTCAGTGAATAGATATGAAAATCGTAGCAGGTGGCATTCAGTACTTTATGTCTACACTCGTAGGAAAAAGGCGTGAGCTTATGTAACCGAAGGGCAGCGGCGGGGCTGCTTCAGCGGGAAGGACGCGCACGTTAGTTTGTACGTACCTCGGTCCTAGTGTCGCTGAGCTCCACTTGCAGGTAGTGCAGGAAGTACTGGCAGAAGGAGCAGGCCGCCTTGCCCTGCGGCTGCGGCACCGACACGAACATGCGCTCGATGGGCAGCGGCGGGGCTGCTTCAGCGGGGAGGACCCGCACGTTCGTCTGCTTGCTGATGGGCACACGGGCCAACTGGGGGAACAATACAATATTGATTGAAAAAGAAACAAAACTATGCTATTTGGTAATGTCTACCCGCTTTTTACCAAGTTTTAAACCTAAATATAGACAAAAGAATAGCATTTGATAAGCTCACCTTATCATCATTTTTCTTATCATCGCCGATGAGCTTGGTCGTAGATATAGCCACAGTCTTAACAGCCAGCTCTCCTGACATCAAAGGCGCGATGGGTTCATCGGTCTTGTTGCCACAGACACCGATCATAGAGCATAAAGCGTCGGCTTGTAAGTCGTCCACCAAGTACTTGTAGATAAGCGGGTAGTATTGTTCGGCAAGGTGCAGGCATTCGTTCTTGAAGTTGCCTGTTTGTTTGCAAAGACCTGTGGGGAAAGGAAAAGTGTGATCTTTCTATCATATTGCATGTAATTTGTTTTATTGCAATTTTGTCTAATTTTACCGGAGGCCGTTTTTCAGAGTCTGAGTAAGAGAGAAAGAGTGAAAGAGTGGTGGGTGTGAGTGAAAGAGTGGTGTGAGTGAGTGAGTATTGTGCTCTTTATAGTAGAAAAATGAATAGTTTATTCACGATAGGAATACTCATCCTATTAAAATTATAAATGTGAAAGTTTGTGAGGAAGGATGTACGGATGTTTGTTACTTTTTCACGCAAAAACTACTGAACGGAATTTGATGAAACTTTACCTAATAGGTCATAAGCTATAAATTTTAATGGAGAGAAGTACTAATTCAATGAATAGTTTATTTTTTTTTAAATACAAAAACAAAAAAGTTACACAAACAAAACTATAATCAATTACAATAAAGCATTTGTGTATTTCTTAATTCAAATCAAGTTGTAACAAATTTGGCGTTTGTTTAGTGTTTTCTGTGGTTACAATTAAAAAACTTACCTTTCAGCACCCTGTAGAACTCGATCTCGGTGGTGTTAGCGACCATGACGTCACGCAGGTGCTTTACCAGCTGCTCACACAGCTCGCATGGCACGTCACTGACAAACACACAAAAGAATATCAGAACAAAAAGAAAATTGTTAAGGCAAGCATGACATTTATTTGAGGTAAACGAAGTTTTAGTATTTACTTTTAATTCATTAAATCCCAAGCGTTCGCGTTCGCTCGCTCATTGTCTTTCGATTGTGTCTCTAATTACGGTACTCAAAAGGTATAAGATAATTTCAAACATAACTTGGAACAATTAAAACGACGTCAAAATTTCTTCAATACTCAATACTTCCATTGTACTCAATACTTTCTATTTCAGTTGTTAAATCAAATTTAATTTTAACCTCTCAGGCCCTAGTGTACCGAATTCGGTATTATGTTATAAGGTTTAAGTTAGCTGGTATGAGGTGTACCGTATTCGGTACACTGGTGCTTGAGAGGTTAACCTACTTCACAACTACCCGCGCCAACTTATCAAACTACTACGTTCCCCAAACTGTTTCAGGGTCTAACTTGCCAATCCCAAGACTTTGTAGGCTTATCAACAATTACGTTCATTTTTGCACATCAATTCGAAAGATCAAGCGCCTTAACTACCTAAAATAACTAATTATCCCACTTTACGGTGTCACAAAAAAAATATCTTTATCCTATGCGTGTCTGCGGAAAATATCTTTATCTTTTGTACACTTAGGTTATGTAACAGCATGTATCATTAACCTATAAAGTGTAACAATTGTAGATGGACCAATAAATCAATAAATAAAATGGAATTTTATAGGCGGATACCCAAAACGAGTGCGGTAATCCCGGGCCTCAAGTCTGCTATTACAATAGTGTCAGAATGGTCTATCATTGATTTCATAATTGTTGATTTTGACAAGTTTGTTAATCTACTAATATAATGGCGTTATTATGACTTTCCAATGGCCAACCACTGACACTCCATCGAAAGAAGTGGCATAGAATGGTAATCTCGTACATATTGACAAATGAATATCTGACGTATGTGGTAATCTGCTTAAATTTTGACAGTTCCTTTGATCACTGACCTACTATTAGAACGTTATTGTGCAGTCATTGCAGCTCGATATTGTCATTCTACCGCAACTCTAGTACGAAACCATTGCCCGACCAATGATCGATCATTATGAATTACCAGATTACAAAGTTTTGGTAAAATGACAATGGGATCGTGTTGGAATGAAGAATTTATAAAAATAGCAGACTTGGACCCCTGTTCTGGGGCCTTTCTATGACGTATTAATATTTTAGGTGTGCGAGCGAAATAGAGGGATGGAGCTATACACCCAATACATATAGCTCCATCCCTTTAACAGTTCCGATTAGGTCGTGAAATGGATCACGTTAAGAGCTCGTGGTAGGGCCTCAGAACATGGTTCACGCGTTTGAGTGCCCTGACTGCCTGCACCAGAAGCATGCAAAGCTATTTGTCAATGACAGATAAGACCTGGACCCAAAAACTATGGAGGTACAGCAAATCACAGCTCCGAACAATCACAGGAGTCTTCACGGGGCACTATGCCACCAACAAACTGCTCCACTAAATGGGACTAGCAAGCGACCTGACTTGCAGGATCTGTGGAGAGGCAGAGGAGAATATGCTACACTTGCTGTGCGATTATGCAGCAGTAGGCTCCAAAAGACTAGTAGTAGACCCAGATATTCTTCTGGGCCAACCATTTCCAAGACCAGAGGACTACAGGCTCAGCCCCATCAAGGCTATACTGGGACTCATGAAAAAGGTGCACGGAGAGCTAGGGGTTGAGTAGACAGGAGGGGAATAGTACAAAAGATATAATATATAATAATATAATATAATATTCCACAACTATCACACAGATCGAGAAGGATCGAAGTGCTCTGGCCTAGAGCCAGCCCCACAACAAGATAAGATAAGCCTGTACTTTGGAAGACGAAATAAATTCTGCCGATACTACAATTACGTTGCTCCATACTGGGTCCAAACTACCTGAATAATTAAACATCGGCTCGAAAAAAGAAGTTAAATCAGACTAGAAAATAATCATAGTAGCTTTGCCGACCAACGGTCCGCAATCTACGCGTGCATATGTAACTTAGCCATGATCTAAACTCGATTAACTTCGCAGAGAAGGTAGTTATCATGGTCACACAATAATATGGGACTAAACGGCTTCACACTAGATGCTAACATAACGTGCTAAAGATTGACCTGTTACCATACATGCAGCATAAGATATGCTACAACTATGTATGTTTTACTCAGTAGGTCCATAATCAGTAAACTGCGCAGGAAAGTTAAACTAGATATACTGATGGAAATCACAATATCTAGGGGCTCAATAGTTGTGACTACTCATGATGTAGGATGTTCTATAACCATGTCTGACTTACTCAGTAGGTCTGAAGTCGGTAAACTGCGCAGGGAAGGTAAAGTCGTCGTGCTGATGGAACTTGTAGGCGCACTGGCCGCTGACGTGGCACATGCTCTGAGGAGTGAAGTCCTGCTTCACGGCCTGGACGATGTTCTCGTAGTATTTGAAGACCAACATCGAGCAGGAGTCGGAGAGAGAGTCCATTTTCCGGCACATCTGGGAAAGATTATGGGAAAATTTTATTAATGTCTACTGCCATAAATTAAAATCAGTTCTGCATTTCCTGAAGGGATCCATTTTGTTTGTTATGTTTTCTTTTAAGTATAAGTATCACGAATGTGAAGGTAAGAAGGTGAAGTCTGTACGTCTAGATGTTTGTAGGATATCTGTTATTTGTACAGTCACACCTCAACTTCTAAAAAGATTTTTGTACATGGGCAGACTATGATATATATATTAGGACTTAATACGTTTCCAAGGGATAAACTTACACGCGGACGAATCCGCTATTAAATATGTTAAATAAATATCATATGTTAGTGTTTGAATTATTTTATTACTCCTAAAATATTTAGTTATATTTCCACGAAGGAGCATAAATTGTAAAGAAAAGGAAAACGCAATTTGAACGCTGTGTCCTTGTGCCCCATGGTTCTTTTTTGCCGTTCTAATCATTCAATTAGCCCGTGCGGTGTTGCCAATTAACTAGAAAAATAAATAAACTGTATGTTGTTAGTAATAATGAGTACCTGTAACAGTCCAAGAAGGAAGTCTTCATAGCTGGTGGCGTCAAACTTCTTCCTCAATACACCGACTGTTCGCTGACAGTTGTTGCATTCCACACGCAGGCTCAATTGGGTGTTCTGTAACAAACATAAGACACATTAAACTAATTATTAGATTTGTAAGCTTAATTATATTAGATAAGGTTGTCTTTCCCTTGTGTTTACTATGGACTTAGGACTTTTATAGATGCATTTAGTTCATTAATTTCAACTGTGAAGTGTACAGCTGTATGACAAAGGCAACAAACAAACACAATATATTAAAGTACAAGGATGTTATAGGTATTTATCGGCATAATATAGATACATATTAGCAATGTTTACAAAAGTTGCGCAAGGGAAGGTCATTGTGTCTAATGTAATCTCGATACCCTGATAATAAAGTTCTTATGCACTACTTTGAGTGAATAAAGTAAACGAAAGTACTATTTTATCGACTTACTTTGGGTATATCGTCATGAATACATACTCTGTCCCGCATATTTTTAACAGCAAACCCCGTAATGCAATTTGAAGAGCATAGACTAATGTACAACAATTTTTCACGAAAATAATAATAATCTAATATGTAAAAGTCTCATGTCACTTGTTTCGAACTCCTCCGAAACAGCTGATATTTATGAAATTTTTGGTGTATGTTTGGTAGGTCACCCCCCATTTTTTTCTTTGATAAATGAAAATTAATTGGTAGAATATCATTTGCCGAGTCAGTTATCTTATAAAACCGTTGCGGGTTATATAAAACTTTAGCTATAATTTAAGGTTTTACATACATCTAGTCATTAATTTTAAATTAGATAATTATATTTTTTATATCCTTCGTTATCCATATTTTCTGTGCTAGTTGATATCATCGTGTCAAGCGCGCTACTTATCAGAACTAGCAATAATAATAATTATTCAGTTATTTTTGGCTATCGCGTGATCGTGACTAATTTTACGGTCAAAAACAATTTGATTGAAGTAGGTATGACAGTAGGTATATTAATTCATGAGTCACGTCATTAAATATTGTTTTAAAGTAAACATTAGAACGAATGAACGGAAAGAAAAATCAAACAGCTAGCTCTAGTCTAGCTTATACTAAGCTAATTTAGCTTAGTTCGCAAAGTTCTGGTTATTTTGAAAAAACTATTATAATATTACTGTAGGAGCTTTTTATAAAAAGTTCTCATTACTTCTATTTATAACAAAATATATAAAATATGTTTAAATATTTAATAATATGACATTAGTATAATAGACTTCTAATATAAATACAAATTAGAGATAATCTTAATGACGCATTTAGTTCATCGTTGTCGCACAAGTGGGTCAGTACAAAGTGCGCACACAGTGTGTTATAAAAGTCAGCGATTTTATATTCTTTGAAAATCACAAAGAACTAGTCAACAATGAGATGATAATTTCAGTTTTGTAGACGTATTATGATAACCGGAATCACATTTCATCATCATTTCAGCCGAAAGACGTACACTGTTGACATAGGCCTCCCCCAAGTGTCACCATAACGACCGGTACTGTGCGTCTCGCATCCATCAGATTCCCGCGACCCTCACCAGGTCATCGGTCCACCTTGTGGGAGGCCTTCCAACGCTGCGTCGCATTTACAACGAGTATTTTCAATTAATTGTTTTTAGGATGACGCAACACACGTATTTAACAGCTTTTTCCACGAGGGTTAACTTTTACTATTATTTTTACTCTTTTGTCTTGTTTATTAAAGTTCCTGTACCTTTGGAGCATGATGATGAATATTGACTATTACAGATAGTAATTGACACCTTTTTTGTAATTTTCACTTTTTTAGTTTAGTTGTTTAATTTTTATGTGCACAAAGTCTTCTGGAAGTAAAACAGCACATCAATTAAATACTCATATTGAATCATGTATACTGTGTAAGTTTTTTTTTTTTGTGATATTCTAAATTACTAAATCCATTAATATTCGACCAAAAAGTTATAAAAATACAACTGGAAGTACACAAACTAAATACTCACTTATGATACATGCACTGTGATATTGTTTTGTTGGAAATTTATTTACAACTAAACCCATTGATATTCGAGAAAAAGTTACAAAATACAACTTACAGGATGCATTTTGGTGAGCGTATGACTTGATTGAGCCATCACCTTTCTACGATCGAACAACCGGACGTTTGGCGAGTATGCACCTTTTAATAATATACAGCTCTTAGTAAACCAGTACGCTTCATCATCAGGTGGAATCGCAGTCAAGCACTAGTTTATATCAATTTAAAAAAAAAACTTACAAAGTCTTCCAGCAGATCATCGATTCTGGCACTGTTACACAGGCCGGCGACGGTGCAGACTTGCTGAGGATTCATCTCTGAAGCCAGGGTCTCTACCAGCTCGGGCACGAAGTCATCAGCCAGCTTCATGCATTCCTTTGCTACTATGTTCACGGGGATCAGCTTGCACGATCCTTCGAACACTTCTTTTAGCTCTTCCTGTAAATATAAAAAATTGTTTTGTAGAGTATTGTAGACAGTACCTACGTAGATAAGCATTAGTGAAACGCATACGACTAAAAGAGTGAATTTGTCGAAGACTGGAGAGGGTGAGGAAGGCTGAAGAAAAGATGCTGTGTGAGGATTAATATAAAAGAATAAGGCGTGAACTCTCACGCTGTCAGGGGAGAATAAAAAAAAGACGTGTGGGTCATGGTGGACATCCCACCCATACGTACAAAACGTTATGGGAACACATTTATTATACGTACAGCTAAGGAGTGGAATTCCCTGCCGGAGTCTGTTTTTCCTGATGGCTACAACCTAGGGCCTTTAAGTTAAGAGTGAATAGGTTACTTCTAGGCAAGCGTGCACCATCGTAGACCACATCATCGCTTACCATCAGGTGAGATAGTGGTCAAACGCGAGCCTATCAATAACAATTAAAATTGTTAATTATTACGCCGATCCTTAGGAACATGGGATAAAGATCGAAAGATGATGATGTATGTAAGCATTGAAGAACAGTCAGCTTAATAAGATATGTCATATGATCATTATTTTTCTTTAAAGGCTGATAAATGAAATTGTGGAACCCACAACAGAAGCTGGTAAAATAACTTTTATTTCCAGTTATGACAACATCTGTATTATTTGTAGCATTTATTGTGTAACATAAGTACTGTGTGAGTGTCTATAATTGACTGACATTAAGAACAAAGAATACAATATGCAATCGTGTGTTTATCAAAACTGTAACTAGTACCTACTCCTGATTTATACTATTGATTAAATTAACTGTAGGTGTTTTTTAATTTAGTTAGTGAAAGCATGACGGTTGACAGGATAGAATGGAAGAAAAAAGTGTGCGTACGCGCAGCGGAATGTTGTTGAATTTAAAGATTTTAATTATGCAGATATTTAGTGTATGACGTCGTATAATTGTGTATGGTAAAAAAAAATTTGTGCACGCAACCATTGTGGAGAAATTCACCAAAAACTGATTCCGCTGGGCGAACGTTGTCCTGGCGGAACTTTTTTTAATCCATAGACTTTAGAAGAAAAGAGATGTGTCCAAAAATTAGTGTGTATTTGTGTGTAATTGTGTATGTATGAATAAAACTAGTGCATGCATAAACTTCGGAGAAATTCAAGTTTCCGCTACGCGAACGTTTGGCCATTAGCTAGTTTTCATATAAAGCGCTTACATAGAGAACTGTAGATTTTTACATACGTTGTTTTGAATTTGTTTATATTTGTTTAAAAAACAGATTTAGAAAAAATCGTAGGGCTTAAAAGATAAAAATATAAACGTAAAATACGCTTATTAGGTCTTAGTTCTTAAAGTATGCACTTTGGGGTCTAGATTTTCACGTTTATACAAACCTTGTAAGTGTCTGCAACATGTTGCCAAGTATCAATGATGTTTCGTTAGTAACTAAAGAGTTATAGGACAAATTTACCATGAACAGATCACTGTTTACAAAGCAGTCAAATATCACGACGTTCTGAAGGAATTGCATGGTAATATGTATGTCAATAATTAGTGTATTCATTCAACTATTCTTATGCAAAATTTCATGTCATTAAATTCAGTAATTAAAGAAAAACAATTATAATACTGACGAAGCATCGAAAACCTACATAACCCGACCAAGTTCGGATGGCTACAAAAAAGCGGCCGTGCAATATATTTAGGTAACATCCCAAAATTTACAGTATAATACCGGTATTGAATTGGTATAGGTGATAACACAATTGTTGTTTCGATATAATTTATAGGTCATTTATTTTTGTACACCTACTTTTTTAAATGTATTTGACTATGACAGAAAGTAGGTACTATTTACGTAGGTACTTTATTTAAGTATGCGCTTGAGACTTGAGATATAATCTAAATATATTATTTAAGACAAATAAAATTCATACAGCTAATTTCTATTGAAGATTTCACGGATCAGGATTCTAACTATAGACCCCTTATGGAAATTAAATATTTACCACATGTAAGTATGTACTACTGTTTAGGTAAATATTTATCATATTATTATTGTAGCTTATTACACTATTTAACCAGACTAGGCATGCACGAGCGTTCCCCTTTGCAACTTTAGTGGATCAAACAATCTAATAACTTAAAAAAAACTACTTCTTGAATCGATTTTTTTTTTCTTATGTATGTGAGCGTGTTCCCCCGCACCCCACCAAAATATGCAGAATTATTTTGTTCGAAGTTCGGTACGCTTAATCCTTTAGTTAAATAGTCTAAGTATTGTAGTTATGAATTGATCAAAAATATTCTTGTGTGAAAAAATAGACAACGCGCTGCGCGCAACGAGCGATAGGCGGCTTCCCGCTTGAAACGGTACTGTCATCCTTGAAGAAAAGAGAGGGCAATATGTTTTCGCGCGTATTCGTTTGCTGTTGAACTTGCAAGCACTTTTTTAATGTTGATCAAATCTAAACAACTGAATAGGTTAGTTATGTGATGTGATTTTAATTTTTATTGAAGCTCGAAATATTATACTTACCCTAAGTTTAGTCATCCACGCGAACAAAGTCGCGGGCAAAAGCTAGTAAGAAGTACTTGTTATTTGAAGATTAGTTTTTATGTAGATAGTGGCGTTATTATTAAAAAAATATTTTTCATTCAAGAAATGCAATTGTTTTATTTTTTCCTAACGCTTGTGTACGCAACTGTACCATATTAATAAATACTATATTGGAAGGTTAAGAACGTTTCTTAGATATATGGCACGGCCGCTTTTTGGTAGCCATCCGAACTTGGTCGGGTTATGTAGGTTTTCGATGCTTCGTCAGTATTATAATTGTTTTTCTTTAATTACTGAATTTAATGACATGAAATTTTGCATAAGAATAGTTGAATGAATACACTAATTATTGACATACATATTACCATGCAATTCCTTCAGAACGTCGTGATATTTGACTGCTTTGTAAACAGTGATCTGTTCATGGTAAATTTGTCCTATAACTCTTTAGTTACTAACGAAACATCATTGATACTTGGCAACATGTTGCAGACACTTACAAGGTTTGTATAAACGTGAAAATCTAGACCCCAAAGTGCATACTTTAAGAACTAAGACCTAATAAGCGTATTTTACGTTTATATTTTTATCTTTTAAGCCCTACGATTTTTTCTAAATCTGTTTTTTAAACAAATATAAACAAATTCAAAACAACGTATGTAAAAATCTACAGTTCTCTATGTAAGCGCTTTATATGAAAACTAGCTAATGGCCAAACGTTCGCGTAGCGGAAACTTGAATTTCTCCGAAGTTTATGCATGCACTAGTTTTATTCATACATACACAATTACACACAAATACACACTAATTTTTGGACACATCTCTTTTCTTCTAAAGTCTATGGATTAAAAAAAGTTCCGCCAGGACAACGTTCACCCAGCGGAATCAGTTTTTGGTGAATTTCTCCACAATGGTTGCGTGCACAAATTTTTTTTTACCATACACAATTATACGACGTCATACACTAAATATCTGCATAATTAAAATCTTTAAATTCAACAACATTCCGCTACGCGTACGCACACAAGAAAAAAACGTGTTGCGCCGACCCCAAATAAGACGAGACAAGGGCAGGAAGATGATGATGATGATGTTTTTTAATTTAATTTTCGCCAGTTTTACGACGTTGTAGAAAACTGCAGCTAAACTAGTTTAATAAAGCTAAGAAGATTTATTTGTTTGTATAACCGTGGTTATTTCTAGAAGTTCTACCAGTCGGATTGGAAAAAAATCTTTATGGGATAGCCAAGTTCATGACGAATAGTATAGGCTTTTTTAGGTGGGAAATCATCCAATAATTTCTCTCGCCCTTGGGCGGAGCGAGAGGGCGTATCTGACTTTTATTGACTAAAACCCACTCCTGTTCCTTCTTTGCCGTCGCTCCAGGACCCCGGGGTACAGTTCCGCACAACCCATGGCACGAATAATATAGGCTACGTTACGGCCCACGGAAGCGGAGCAATAACCTAAGATGAGGGTAAAACCGTGCTGAATAAATAGCTGGTGGTGAGATTTTGAGTGAAAAATGGAACAAAATGATATAGTAACCGTTACTAATCATCTTGTTTTTTCCTAATAACTAACTTCACTAGAGATCACGACCTTATATTTTTATTCAAGGTCTAATCATTATATAAAAAGTAGTACGAGTCTCGAATTCCACGTGTTGGAGTATAGCAAAAACAAATCTATCCTACTTCAACACTATGGACTATCTCTTTCTAACCATTTTTACTTGACTGAAATTCCTAGTTTGCTTACATGAATATATTTATCGTATTCCTTTAGCCTTGCTTGGTTGATATTACCCGTTTATATTTCACATACCTAATATTTATGAAACACGTTCAAGTAGTGTCCACAGGTTATTATTGAAATAACTAAAACAGTGTATCCTTTGTTCCCTTACGAAACCCGAACAGTATGCACTTTTTCTCTGATATTACCAGTACCTACATCTAATAAAAAATACTATTAATAATTAAGCAAATACAACGGTACTACTCGTATCAACAAAGAAACAAGAGCCTATATAACTACACGTTCACTGTTATCAAAATGATTAACTACAAAATATCTGCAACAAAGTAAAACTAGTACGGAATTCTGTAAGTAAACCTACCTACAATAATATGCTAATTACTAACATTAGCAGAAGACATGGACTTACAATAAAATTGAGTGCCCAGAGCAGAATCTGAAAACATTTTCATTATTTATTATACAAATTTAGATACATTGCCTGCTGCGGTCTTCCCGTCCAACTATAATTTAGGTGTCTTCTTCAAGGATAGAGTGAATAGGCTCTTAATAAACATTGCGCCTCACCATCAATGATTGCATCACTGCTTACCATCAGGTAGGATCGCAGTCAAGCACAGGTTTATATCAATAAAAAAAAAACATACTTATTCTTAGATATCGCAAAAACGACGTATAGGACAAAAAAATCAAATAAGAGTGAGAATCTGTAATTAAAACATGTTTTTTTTTTAATTTGGTATAAGTAATAATTATTATTGAAGTTATTAATGTTACGTTTATTAGAGAGTTACCATTTTTTTGTTTGTAGGCCTATGTGAAATAAAAACATTTTGAATTTGAATTTTGTTTGGTCAATAATACCTATGACCTAATTTCAATTTCATTGTGAATTCGTGTTTTCTTCTTTCTGTGTGATAAGGAAATACAATTTTGAAACATTGGAACTGTATGCATTAACACTGTTGTTTATGAATGTATCCAGTTCAACACAAATGCTTAGAATCAGGTAATTCTTACCACGCTAGCACAAACAAAGGAAAGTTATTTTATGGGTGACTTGTTTTCATAAATAAATTAGACTACGTGTTATTATGATTCAATTTTTATATTTATTAGGGCAGATTGACATAAAGTGGTTTATCTGATTGGAGAATACCTAAATGCCTCGTCAATGTCACCGTTGTAATTGCAAACACCGAGTTTATAATAAGTCGCGTGAGATTGTCAACTCTTTGTTCTCGATAAGACACGGACATATTGTAAAATAAACTAGCTTGCGCCAGCTGATTTCCCCGCGTCAAAGTAGAAAATTATGCGAGTGAACATACTCTTTTGGGATAAAAAGTTATAGCATCCTATGTGCTTTTTCCAGGACCTGGTCTACCCGTCTACCAAATTTCATTAGAATTCGTTCAGCCGTTTAAATGTGGAGGAGTAACAAACATACATACTAGACACGTGCATTGTTGGACCATCTTGAACATAGGCCTCCCCCAAGTGTTGTCACAATGATCAGCTTTTACTTGGATTTGACTTTATTTGGATTCGATTGATTGAATTGAGTTCTAACAAGAATGGGTATAGAGAAAGGCAAATACCCTGTCATTGTTTCATCGTCCGATCACACGTCGTTATGATAGTTGTTCAGTATTTATAAAACAATGTAACGTGGCTGGGCATCGTGTGACTATCGGGCAATGACTTACGCTCAACAAGGTGTAAGTTCAACGTTTGTTTGTTCTATGATAAGTGCGAACGCGAGCGTTGACAAAAACTGTCCTAGTTATCAACAAGCCTTTTTAAAAAAATGGAATGTTAACAATTAAATAATTATACAATAATATCGTTTGTGCTTATAAACTGAACCACTACACTACCTACTATAAAGTGAATTTATAAACGCAATGACTTTTTTCTCGATTTATTAGCTAATTTTAATCTTGTTTTCGCAAGTAAGAATAAATTTGGGTAGGTTATGGTCTGCCAAAATCGCAACACAATGAAGAGGTAGATGAACTTAAATATACACAATCGTATAGGTGGGATATCATCTAATGACATCTCCCACCCTTGGGCGGAGCATGAGGGCATGTCAGACTTTTACTGACTAAAACCCACTCCTGTTCCTTCTTTGCTTTCGTATCAGGGCCCCGGGGTTCTTTTTCGCATCACCCATGGCCTCAGTAGGCTTCGACCCTGCTGGGCTCCTACGGTTGCTACTATTGCTCGCCGTCCGCAAGCCCGCGCCTACGGTAGCCGGAAATCGGGATCAGGATCCCGGCGGCTGGGGCGTGAGGGCCGTTACCTCTCGAGTGCGGCCACCTCATTGGCCAGCATTACTGATTTGCAGAAGGAGGCGACCGCTTGCCACTCCTCCTCGCTCTGGACCATGGCCTGTACCAAGGCCCGGCGCGAGAGATCGCTGCCGCCTAGCGCCCCCACGAAGACACGACGGTGCTCTGCCCAGGCGGGGCACAGCTCTACCGTATGCTATACCGTGTCCTCCGGGCGGTCCACACAATGGTGACACCCCCGGGCGTTTCTTTCACACAAATCCGGTGCAACAATCTCCCGAACTCACCATGTCCGGTGAGGACCTGCGTCATGCGGAAGGTAAGGACGCCGTGTTGTCTTTCCAGTCACTCCTCAAAGAGGGGATTTACCACCATAATTGTGGCGTGCCCAAGGATTTCGTTATTCGGATTCAGAATAACGACAAATCAAATGACTTTGTTTGGTAGCGGTGTAGGTTAAGCACGTGCTTCTGTTTGTTTTAATTTTGTTCTTCGATTTAAGTGAATCTCACGAGTGTGAACCTCAATCGAAAGTACTATCTGTGTTTGTGTTGTGTTCTAAGGTTTGTATAACATAATTTTAAGTGTAGTTTTAATCATTTTATCCAGTATCCATAATGGATACTAAAAAACCCCCCGATCCCCCTGATCCTTTTGAATACACTCCGGTGTTATCAGTTTCCCTCCCCGACGACAATGCGCTAAATGTTAACATGGACACCGAATCTGCAAGTAGAAAAAGGTTGGCGACTTCTCCTCCGTCTACTGTCACAAACCCTCCCAAATTTCTGAAAAAAGAAACAGGCAGACAAATCTACACGGCTAGGGACAAGGCTCCCTATGTTGTACATGTCTCCTTGACCAATGGCCAGACTTCAGGTACCACCCTTCACAAGGTTAAATTTGGAATGTTCCTCCACGAAAAAAATTTTAATAACGTCGTTCTAGGTAGCGTGAAACAATTAGGGAGGAATCGCGTGTCAGTCGAGTTCCAGTCTCACCAGGATGCGAACAGTTTCTTGATCAGCGGACTACTTTCTCAACA
The DNA here is from genome assembly GCA_905147345.3 of Mythimna impura. Classification (NCBI taxonomy): domain Eukaryota; kingdom Metazoa; phylum Arthropoda; class Insecta; order Lepidoptera; family Noctuidae; genus Mythimna; species Mythimna impura. The sequence goes on from LR990345.1 coordinate 10,201,913, forward strand.
CAATTATGTTGCTTCCATCCCGCAATTCAACATCACTCGCATGGGTCTCGTCAGAGATGTTCCCACTGAATGGACAGAAGAGGAAATCATTCGGAACATCAAGGTTCCTGCTGGATGTGGCTCTGTTATTAAGGCAAGAAGGTTGAACCGGAAGGTAAGTTCTCTCGGTGTTACTGAGTGGAAACCCACTCAAACAGTAGTCCTCACCTTCGATGGGCAAGTGCTGCCTAGGCGCGTCTACTGCTTCTACTCAGCTCTCTCAGTGGAAATATACACATACCCCACTATTCAATGTTTTCACTGCTGCCGCTTTGGGCATACTCGCACGGTATGTCGTTCAAAGCCACGCTGTTTTAAATGTAGCGAAGACCACCCAGGTGATGGATGCCAAGTCCCCCATGAATATGCCATTTGTGTCAATTGTTCTGGCAAACATTTCGCAACCGACAAAGCTTGCCCTGAACTAGGTCGTCAGAAAGGGATAAAAGCCCTTATGGCAGAAAAATCAATCTCTTATATGGAAGCAAGTCAGGTTCTCCCCCGGGTTTCAAGATCTTATGCTGAAGTGTCTAGAACTCTGCCCAAACCTATTCCCCTTAGCTCTCCTCAATACCCCAGCCAATCTCCCCAAACACCCAAATCACACCGAAAAACTGTCTTCCTAAAACCCAAAACCCATGTCCCGCTTTCTCCTAGTTACGATAAACAAGCTCATCAAGCCCTAACTCACGACTACTCCTTCTCTCCTTCTCAAAGTGGCTGTGCCTTCCCTAGGGAAGGTGCAAGCAGTCCCGTCAACTCAGAAAACATTCTAAATATTATCTCTAGTATGTTAATGACAGTATTAGCCAACCCTTCTCAATCCCTACCTGACCACGTTGCCAACAAATTGTCCTCAATTGTTCGTTACATAAATAATGTTCCATCCCCAGATATTCCTTCAATGGAACGTCAGGAGTATTTCTCCCAGGAAGACTGACCTTCTCTATTTAATCAATAAGCACAAGCCATCAATCTGCAGCATCGCTGAGACATGGCTTCGTCCTGAGAGCAATTTCAGGATTCCATGTTTCGGTAGTGTCCGACATGACAGATCAGATGGTTATGGGGGATGTGCTTTGTTCATCAATAACAAAGTTACATTCTCCCCAATTCCTCTACCCTTTTTAGGTGATAACATCAATGTGGTTGCTGTTAAGGCTGAGGATATAAATATTTTTAGTTTTTACATTGCTCATCCACAGATTGATGATCTTACTGTAATCAAAAATTTACTAAGTAACGTACAAGGCCCGTTACTAGTTATGGGTGACTTTAACGGCCATCACTATAGGTGGGGCTCAGATACCTGTGACAACTTTGGTTCGGGTCTGGTGGATATATTGGATGAACTTGACTTGTGTGTGATCAACAATGGCTGTGCCACACGTCGGGGCTCGCCCGGACAGAACAACAGTTGTGTTGATCTTACATTTTGTTCGTCTAATATAGCCAGCCTTTTCAATTGGAAACGCTTAGATTTGACTTATGGGAGTGATCACTATCCCATCATGGTTGAAATCCCATCGAAAACCATTCCCAACTATTTCTCCCCTCCCCTATTAAAGTACCAACTCAAGTCAGTTGATTGGGATCTGTACTCTAAAATTTTAGATTTACGGGTCTCCTCCCTTCCTCCCATTAATGTCGCAAATGCTGAGGAATGCTTTGAGGCATTCTCGAATATTATATCTGCTACAGCGGACGACTGCTTCCCCTCCAAAAAACCGCCAACCGGCAAAATCCCATCCCCGCCATGGTGGGATAAGGAATGCTCTGTTTCGATCAAAGCCAGGAATGAGGCCGAAAAAAAGCTTGACGCAGATATGAACCTGGAGAACCTCATTAATTTTCAACATGTGTTGGCTAAATCCAGGAAATTACTTAAGAAAAAGAAAAGAGACGGCTGGCGGAAATATTGCAATTCGCTGAGTCCATCCACTCCACCTTCAATAGTGTGGCGTAAATTAAAAAGTTTTAGAAACAGCGTGCGTCCACCCTCTGGGAGCATAACATCAAAAGAACTGGGTCACCAGTTCTTCTCCAAACTAGCCCCAGCTTACGCCCCGGACAAAAATGAATGTATTTCTTCAGATCCCCAGATGGCATCGGATGATCCTCTGGATAAATCATTCAGTTTGGAGGAGCTGAAATCGGTACTCGCCCACGTAAGGGATTCTGCTCCTGGAGTGGATGGATTCCCACCAGTATTACCTGGATTTGGCCAATTATTGTTTTTCCTCCGGATTTATTCCTCCTGATTGGAAGGTTCAAGTTATTATCCCCATCTTAAAACCTGGGAAAGACCCTAGTGTTCATTCTTCCTACAGACCGATTGCTCTATCGTCCATACTTATGAAGCTCTTTGAAAATCTGGTTAAAAACCGTCTGGAATGGTTTGTGGAGAACAGGAAACTGCTGCCAACGACTCAATTTGGCTTTAGGAAAGGTTTGGGTACATCTGATAGTGTGGGAACCCTCACATCAGAAATCCGACTGACCCTTAGTAGAAATGAGTCTGTGGTAGCCGTTTTCTTGGATATTTCTGCTGCCTATGACTCTGTCCTCCTCCCAATTCTCAGGCAGAAGATGCAACAGCTGAGAATCCCGGCTAGGATTTGTCAGATCATATCCAGTATCTTCTTAGAGCGTAAGCTTAAACTAAGGATACCTGGGGAGGACTCTGAACCGAGATTAGCTTGGAGGGGTCTACCTCAGGGATCCGTTCTTAGTCCCCCTCTATATAATATCTATACTTCAGATCTTCCCTTATGCCTAAATTTCGACTGTAAAATTCTTCAGTATGCTGACGATATTGCACTATTGGTCTGTGGCAAATCCATCGAGGATGCAGTTCAATCCATGAATGTATCTTTGTCCTCATTAAACCGTTGGCTACTAGATCATGGGTTATCTCTGAGCGCTCCAAAGAGTACAGCTGTTGTTTTTACTCGCAGACGTCGTGTCCCTCAGGTAGATATCAATATTGACGGCCAAGCTATCCCAATTAAGGAGAGCGCCAGGTTCCTGGGGGTTACCCTCGATTCCAAATTATCAGGAGTGGACCACATTAACAACACTGTGAAAAAATGTGAACGCTCAGTTTCGGTTCTTAGAGCTTTAGCAGGTGTCTGGTGGGGGGCTCACCCATATACCTTAAAACTGGTCTATAATGCGATAGTCAGAAGCGTGTTAGATTACTGCAGTTACCTAATCGAGCCATGTAACAAAGAAGCTCTGCGCAGACTAGATTCTGTCCAGTCTAAATGTCTAAGAATCGTAATTGGTGCAATGAAATCTTCCCCCATAAATGCTCTCCAGGTCGAATGTGCTGACCCTCCCCTTGCCCTTCGTAGACAATACTTAGCAGATCGTTTTTTGTCAAAGATTGTCTCCCTCTCATCCCATCCTTTAATTCCCATTTTGGAGCAAATCTTTTTATCTCTTAATACCTCCTCTTATTGGAATAATAAAAATATTCCATTGATGAACAGGTACAGGGAGCTTAAACACCTCCCTTCACCTGTTTGTCAATATCCTACTCTTCCTGTCTTTGCCTCCGCCTATGAGGTGGTCCATTTTAAGCCAAACATCGTGTTGGGACTTGGTATCTCCAAAAACTCGCAGGACGTAAAAGGCGACTTCGATCGGGCTATTAAAAGATACTGGCAGGGTTGGAACCTGTTTTACACGGACGCATCTAAATTATCGTCAACTGGGTGTACAGGTGTATCCGTGTATTTCCAAAACTCCAGAATAGCTCTTCTATTCCATTGTCCTCCGGAGGCCTCCGTATTTACAGGGGAATGCATTGGCATACTAGAAGCCACCAATTTTATACTAGCGCACAATATTCAAAAGTCAGTAATTTTTTCGGATTCCCGCAGTAGCATCCAAAAGCCCTAGGTCAAAATCAATTAAAATCTAAACTCCACAGCAAAATTATTTCAGACATTCGTAACTTACTGTTCACTTGTCATAACAAAGGTTTAAACATTGAGATAGCTTGGGTGCCCAGTCACTCGGGTATATGTGGCAACGAATGCGCCGATTCACTGGCAAAATATGCTACATCCAACCCGGTGGACCGAAAGCATTTCGTGCTGCATAGTTATGACTTGCGCTCGGACACCAAACTCAAGTTGTATAACTCGTGGTCTGCAGTGTGGCAGGCAAGTTCAAAAATCAAGGGAGCATACTACGCCGGCATCCAGCCTGACATCCAGCGGAAACCTTGGTTTTTCAAATGCCTTAAACTCTCCAAAAGAACCGTTTCATCCTTGTGTAGACTGAGACTCGGTCACTGCTGTAGTCCAGTATTTCTGCACAAAATCCATGTCCGTGATAATTCTTTGTGCGAGTGCGGCCTAGATGACGGTTCACTGGACCATATCTTCTTTTCTTGCTCATTGAACTCCCCCTCCTTTGACTTGTATCAAATGCTTCCCAAAATTAAAATTCCCCTCCCTATTAACTTCCATTCCCTCTTGACTTTCTTTTCTCCTAAGGTTATCCAAATTCTATCAAAATTTCTAAACGATAATAGTATTAATATGTAGACAGGTGGGTAGTGGACAGGTGGCAGTTTATTTCAATCTGTAATTATTTATGTTTATCTGTGTTGTCATATATATTCACTGGCCTCTACTATTTACCACACCTGTTTGTAGTGGAGGTCAGTGTGTATTATATATTTTGTTTTAATCTATGTTAATTAACAAACATTGTCTGGTCTTTACAGCCACTAACATTGTAGATCTACCACAAAGTGCAAAGTCCGACGGTTCACCTCACGGCGCTTCCGTCACCACATGACACTGGCAGAATAGTCGACATCGGCTCAGTTGCCACAAGGAAAAAAAAAAAAAAAAAAAAAAAACGACAAATCAAGTAACCACATGTGATACGTTTTAGAATGGCAAAATACATGTTAATTTTTAGTGGACCAATTTTGTTTCAGTAACTGGCCGCTAAAATTTGGTATTCTATACACCCCTATTTGTTAATTAGTACAAAAAAATAGCGCTCTATCCTTACCCGTTACTCATCATATTTGTGTAGACAAAAGTAAAAAAAAAAAACGAAATCCAAAATTGTCCACGAAAATTTGTCATAATTGGTAAATTCATAATTGAAACAATCATTCATAACAATTTGCTACTAGAAAATACTACGCACAGTGTTTTTTCTATTTTTATTGCCATTCTTTAATTAATTATTATCAATAGCCCGTACAATATTTCCATAAATTGAGTGACATTTTGGGATAAAAAAACAAACGCTCATAACTTTGCTGTTTATGATTATTATTTATTGAGACTTTATTTAAATAATAACAAGACCTTTTCTAATAAGCCCTTTAAGTATTTGTACTAATTAAAAATTTGTGGTGTATATATAAGGTGACTGGTAATTAGTGACAGATACTTAAACACGTGATTGTACTCATGACTACAAACTACTTTCCCAAAGAAACTTTTTTTTATATATTTGAGATGTCGACCAATATAAAAGTATGGGAGAAAAACAGGCGTAACGGCAAGTGAATGATGATAACTTGTAACTGCAAGATATGGTATGTACTTATAGTTGTATTACCTGTGTCTCGTTGCTCTGCAGTTGATCTCTGGCCTGTTGCACCATGTCGGTACAGATTTTGCAGATGCTGTCGGTGTCTTCGGGGACGGCCATCTTAGGCCATACTTTAGTTGCACAGTGGTGAGTCGCCTTGCATTCATGACCGGTGCTGCAGGAAAAATAAGTCTTTAGACGGGTTTTTTTTTGGCGATTTTTCCGGATTCCTGAGGTTTTCAGTGGAGGTTAACTATTTTATGATGTCACTAGCTGTCTCCCGCGGCTTCACCCGCGTGTTTGATTACTGTTCTGCTCCCGTGGGTCTTAAGGCTATGTTATAATAGCCTATAACTAAGGCTTTCAAATACCGGCCTTTTTCAATACTGGTATCTAAAAATTTAAAAAACCGCATTTTTGTTATAGGTATCAAATAAACTTTCATTTACATATTTAGGTAATAAAAAAAATATATTTTGCCCATTCAATAAATGATTTTTATTTGCAAATAGCCTTTAAAAAACCTTTAACACATCGAATTTTTCATTAATTGAAACTTGATCAGGCCGATGTTTCCTAACTACCCTGAGAAGAAACACGATTTCAGAGGTCTCTTTTAAAGTTTATACATATGGTATTCCAAACAACAAACTTTCAATTTTATATATAGAAACATAGACAATACAATTTCCTACAACTTATTACAGCAAACTACAATAAAATATATTCATGTTTGTAAACACGGTAAGTATTGGCTCGTCAATACCGTGATTAAAAAAAAGATTACCGGAATTTAAATCCCTACCTATAGGTATAACCTTTCTCGATAAATGTGCTATCCAACACTAAAAGATTTTTCATTTTTACCAGCCGTTCCTGAGATTAGCGTGTTCTAACGAATAAACTCTTCAGTTATATAAGCTTGTGTAGGGACACAATGTAAATGCTTAATCAGCGATATTATTATGACGCACGGCTGCGCCCGTGATACATTACATAAGGAATATTATCCAGTCGCAAATAAACTACAGTCGTAAATGGTCGTTTCAATTAGTCTCCACCCCAACACAAGAAATAGAACACATTCAAGTATCTAGTGGTTAAAGTATAACCCCAAATTGGTGACTTTGAGTAAAACCCCAAAATTGTAAGCATAGATTGGTTCGATTTCGTTTTATACATATTTACTTAAGAAAGCATTTGCTGCGTACAACCGTATTGAATGTATAACTATGAGAGTTTATCAGAGAATTTCGGAAAAGGACCAGCACTCCAATCGCACACACTCTCAGACTTCCATAGATTTCAAAGAAAATTACTAATCCATTGTTTTATAAGTTTTAGAAAATCTTCTGTTCGTGGTCGTGCATAGAGCAATGAATGACATTACCACGGTAATATTATCTATACAGTATTCCAACTTCATACAAATGGACGAAAAGCGAGCTATGCCTACGCGCCTCGATCTCGAGGTGCGCTCGGGATGCAGACAGTCGCGTCTGTGCCGCGCGATTTTTGCAATAAAAATAAGTTCAAGTACCTACATATTTATATATTTAATATGACGAGTAGGATATATTGTGCTGTTTTTGGTTGCATGAATTCTTCATTTAAAACCAAACATATAAATTGTAAAGTAGCTGCAGGTATCTATCTATAACCAAGTAAAAGATATTCCTTTTTCTCCACCTTGTCCATGTTTCCCAAAACAATTTTTAAATGCGGATTTTTGTACTTTAAAATTTAATAATAAAGCATTTCGTAGGTACGTCTCAGTCGAGGCGCAAATATTTTTCGGTCGCAAATATTGAACACTTCCTATTCCATTCACAAAGTATTTTATTTGTTTATATAAAAAAAGTATATTTACAATCACAAAACTAAATGGAAACACAAAGTAGGCAAATGTAATTAAAATGCTGGAGGCGGGCAGCCATAGTGCGGGCAGCCCTATCGCATGTTTACGTACCGCGCGGCTGTAGGCATTTATTTCAAAAATACGGTCGAGTTACAATACTGTATAGATAATATTACCGTGACATTACTCCGTTTTGTGTTACGCAATTAACCAGTGCAATAAATAACCAGATTAACAATTCAAGTCGAAGTCGGGGCTACAGCGATGAATAGTATTTGGCTATTGATTGCTTACATCATAGCTTTATGAATGAACAACACAGGCACACTTGCGACCTTCCTATTTATACGATTAGCAATCAGTAAGGTAACTCAAGCGTGGCGTTTTTTGAAATTATGAGCTATGATAAGAGAATGATTATACTCGTACAAATCTCAACTCTGTCTAGATAAAAGAAAGAAAGAAAAATATTTTATTTGGCACACATAGATACACACAATGTAGAAACAACATGTAGTCACTTTTGTTTTTCGGTTGGGAAAATCATCTAATGACATCCCTCGCCTTGGGCGGAGCGGGAGGACAGTGTCAGACTTTTACTGACTAAAAACCCACTCCTGTTCCTTCTTTGCCATTGTTCCAGGGCCCCGGGGATCTCTTTCGTATCACCCGTAGCCCCAGTAGACCCCCTACGGCCCCCCCCCCACGGTTGCTGACATCTCCTTGAGGCGCGCGTGGAACACTACTCGCGGTCGACGACTCGGGCTCGGTCCGGACGGTTACCGGACGATTGCACGGCGAGCTAGGTACCCATTGCTCGCCGTCCGCAAGTCCGCGTCTACGGTGGCCGGAAATCGGGATCGGAATCCCGGCGGCTGGGGAGCGAGGGCCATTGCCTCGCGCGTGCACGTTCGGCCTCCTCCTTTGCTAGCATTACTGCTTCGCAGAAAGAGGCGACCGCCTAAACATGTAGTCACTAAAGTTTAAAAAAAAAAGAAAACTAACATTGTGTGTCCCGCGGTTACGCCATATACATCCAGTTCAGCAAAAGTGCCAGATAACGACGCGGTAGTCGCCTGACGCTGGTTTTCAACTGAACTGATTTAACGAGGTAAAGTGATAAAACAAGTGTGATATTCACGTTCAACAGGTCATGACTACATAACAGCATCGGGCCGATAACTGCTAGGGCTGCGGAGATTTTCTGTAAAGGAAACTCGTAGTCCTAGAACGCAAAAGGCAACTGAAAGGCACAGGTTTGGTAACCCTAGAACGAGAGATGCCAATGGATGATTTCAAACCTAAAAAAAGGTCATGACTAAAATGAAATATGTTTTTTTTTTATTGATAGGCTCGCGTTTGACCACTATCTCACCTGATGGTAAGCGATGATGTGGCCGACGATGGAGCACGCTTAGAAGTAACCTATTTACTCTTGACTTAAAGACCCCTAGGTTGTAGCTATCAGGGAACACAGACTCCGGCAGGGAATTCCACTCCTTAGCTGTACGCATTATGAATGTGTTCCCAAAACGCTTTGTACGTATGGGTGGGATGTCCACCATGTACCGATGGCGCAACGCCGTACGTCTAGTGGTCCGATGATGGAACGGACTTGGTGGAATTAAATTGTGCAATTCCAACGCACACTCCCCGAAGTGTAATCGATAGATGGACATGTTTAGAGGGACATGATAAAAATATATTCATCTAATATTTAAAAATGTGTATGAATTATCACATAATTTTCATGTTAACTAAAATTTCAATTTTATTATCTTCATAAAACTTGTGACATCCAGAAAAGCATCGATCAAATTAATGAATTTGAACGATAATGATAACTGTTGAAATTAATTCGACACGTATTGTTCGATTTTATTAATTATGTACCAATGTTACTAGACACACAGCGAACGAGTTATACAACGGACTTATGTAAACTGTTTTACAATGGATTGTACCCGAATACGAGAATCGATACGAATTGCATAGCGCTTGTTGTGTAAGGCGGCCAACCGTCCCGCATTGTGCGGGACCGTCCCGTAATGACAGTTGTAATATCCCATTGCAATATTTAGTAAAATAGTCCCGCAAATCGTCTAATGCGTCCCGTATTCCTTTTTTTTTTTGTAGATGTAGTTTCGTTTCCGATCGTCTCGCTCGCATAAACTAGTGTTCCACATCAAAAATACGAACGACGAGACGAGACTAGACGTACCGTACTTAGGTAGGAGTCCACTACATATACACTCCACGCAACAGAAATGTTGATTCAGTAGTAGTGTTGTTTGTTTCTAATTAAAGTGCACCAACACATCATCAGTCTTCTTATGGATAGGGGTAGGTGTCCCGCATTGACTTAATAGAAAGTTGGCCGCCTTATTGTTGTATATTGCCAATTGGCGGTTTGCAAACAGACCACGGAAGAACTGCGCTCGCGCTGGCATGAGCAGCCGCGCCACTAATACAATGTACTAATAAAAAAAATTGCAGTGTAATGTTTGTTTTGAATGTCATTATAACAGCTTATTAAACAATGAATGTTAACGGGGTACGCTCAGTACTAGTGTACTGAGCAAAAACAACCAATGATTAAAATGTTTGTCCGTGTGTTCTGCTTAATTTCCGTAACCACTGGATCGATTTAGGTGGGACTTTCACTTGCAGATAGCTGACAACAAGGAGCAACTTAGGCAACTTTTAATTAATTAAAAAAAAATGAATATCCTGCGCAAAATAAACAACATGAAATCGTGAACAAAATTGGATTCAATAGTCAGTGTCACAATTACGTGTTTGAAACTAGGCAAACGAAGACGTAGGTAGTAGCTTGTTATTAATATAATAATATTCATAATATGCTCTGACCACAAGTTTCAGCTCGTCATAGCCATAGTCAGAATTATCACGGACTATCATTTTCTATGAGTAAACCGTGACACTCACCGACACGACTAGTTTGTATGGAAAATTATAACAATGCCATCTTTAGCAGCGTTCTCTGTGGGTCTACATTAATGTAGTACAGTTTACTATGGCTTGAGTTGTTGTGCAATCAAATTCAAGTATTACTCTTATGAATAAATATCGGTAACTAGCTGGACACGCGGCTCTGCACGCTGCTTATTACTTGTGTTACCCAACGCTATCAAATATGGAAATGTAATATAAACCTAGCCAAAAGATGACTTTTATCATCATTTCAGCCGAAAACCTTCCACTGCTGGACGTAGACCTCCCCAAGCGTTGCCACAACGATCGGTCTTGTACGTTTCGTGTCCATCGGATTCCTACGACCCTCACCAGGTCACCGGCAAAACTTGTGAGAGGCCTTCCAACGCTGCGTCTTCCTGTACGTGGCCGCCACTTCATAACCTTTCAGCCCTATCGACCACCTATTCTGCGAGCAATGTACCCTGCCCACTGCCAGTTAAGTTTGGTGATTCTTTGGGCTATGTCGGTAAACCAAGGTTATTGCTCTTGCGGATATTTTCTTTTCCGATCCGATCAGGCAAGGAAACTCCGAGAATAGCCTTCTTCATTTCCCTTTGGTTGACTTTAAGCTTTCTGATGAGACCCATTGTGAACGACCACGAAACATGACTGTGACCTAAACGAAATACTTTGAAAAAAAAATGCGTACTACCAGTACTGTACATGCTAGCAAATGAGTAAATCAATTAAGGTGGTTCTACGCTAGAGGAACCGAGCACGAGCGGAGCTCAAAATCGTGTAGTGTGGACAGACTGTAAAGGAGCTAGGCACGAGCGGAGCTCATATTCGTGTAGTGTGGACAGACTGTAAAGGAGCCAGGCACGAGCGGAGCTCGTATTCGTGTAGTGTGGACAGACTGTAAAGGAGCCAGGCACGAGCGGAGATCATATTCGTGTAGTGTGGACAGACTGTAAAGGAGCCAGGCACGAGCGGAGCTCATATTCGTGTAGTGTGGACAGACTGTAAAGGAGCCAGGCACGAGCGGAGCTCATATTCGTGTAGTGTGGACAGACTGTAAAGGAGCCGGGCACGAGCGGAGCTCATATTCGTGTAGTGTGGACAGACTGTAAAGGAGCCAGGCACGAGCGGAGCTCATATTCGTGTAGTGTGGACAGACTGTAAAGGAGCCGGGCACGAGCGGAGCTCAAATTCGTGTAGTGTGGACAGACTGTAAAGGAGCCAGGCACGAGCGGAACTCATATTCGTGTAGTGTGGACAGACTGTAAAGGAGCCAGGCACGAGCGGAGCTCATATTCGTGTAGTGTGGACAGACTGTAAAGGAGCCAGGCACGAGCGGAGCTCATATTCGTGTAGTGTGGACAGACTGTAAAGGAGCCGGGCACGAGCGGAGCTCATATTCGTGTAGTGTGGACAGACTGTAAAGGAGCCAGGCACGAGCGGAGCTCATATTCGTGTAGTGTGGACAGACTGTAAAGGAGCCGGGCACGAGCGGAGCTCATATTCGTGTAGTGTGGACAGACTGTAAAGGAGCCAGGCACGAGCGGAGCTCATATTCGTGTAGTGTGGACAGAGTGTAAAGGAGCCGGGCACGAGCGGAACTCAAATTCGTGTAGTGTGGACAGACTGTAAAGGAGCCAGGCACGAGCGGAACTCATATTCGTGTAGTGTGGATAGACTGTAAAGGAGCCAGGCACGAGCGGAGCTCATATTCGTGTAGTGTGGACAGACTGTAAAGGAGCCAGGCACGAGCGGAGCTCATATTCGTGTAGTGTGGACAGACTGTAAAGGAGCCGGGCACGAGCGGAGCTCATATTCGTGTAGTGTGGACAGACTGTAAAGGAGCCAGGCACGAGCGGAGCTCATATTCGTGTAGTGTGGACAGACTGTAAAGGAGCCGGGCACGAGCGGAGCTCAAATTCGTGTAGTGTGGACAGACTGTAAAGGAGCCAGGCACGAGCGGAACTCATATTCGTGTAGTGTGGACAGACTGTAAAGGAGCCAGGCACGAGCGGAGCTCATATTCGTGTAGTGTGGACAGACTGTAAAGGAGCCAGGCACGAGCGGAGCTCATATTCGTGTAGTGTGGACAGACTGTAAAGGAGCCAGGCACGAGCGGAGCTCATATTCGTGTAGTGTGGACAGACTGTAAAGGAGCCGGGCACGAGCGGAGCTCATATTCGTGTAGTGTGGACAGACTGTAAAGGAGCCAGGCACGAGCGAAGCTCATATTCGTGTAGTGTGGACAGACTGTAAAGGAGCCGGGCACGAGCGGAGCTCAAATTCGTGTAGTGTGGACAGACTGTAAAGGAGCCAGGCACGAGCGGAACTCATATTCGTGTAGTGTGGACAGACTGTAAAGGAGACAGGCACGAGCGGAGCTCATATTCGTGTAGTGTGGACAGACTGTAAAGGAGCCAGGCACGAGCGGAGCTCATATTCGTGTAGTGTGGACAGACTGTAAAGGAGCCAGGCACGAGCGGAGCTCATATTCGTGTAGTGTGGACAGACTGTAAAGGAGCCAGGCACGAGCGGAGCTCATATTCGTGTAGTGTGGACAGACTAAAGGAGCCGGGCACGAGCGGAGCTCAAATTCGTGTAGTGTGGACAGACTGTAAAGGAGACAGGCACGAGCGGAACTCATATTCGTGTAGTGTGGACAGACTGTAAAGGAGACAGGCACGAGCGGAGCTCATATTCGTGTAGTGTGGACAGACTGTAAAGGAGCCAGGCACGAGCGGAGCTCATATTCGTGTAGTGTGGACAGACTGTAAAGGAGCCAGGCACGAGCGGAGCTCATATTCGTGTAGTGTGGACAGACTGTAAAGGAGCCAGGCACGAGCGGAGATCATATTCGTGTAGTGTGGACAGACTAAAGGAGCCGGGCACGAGCGGAGCTCAAATTCGTGTAGTGTGGACAGACTGTAAAGGAGCCAGGCACGAGTGACACTACACGAATTTGAGCTCGGCTCGTGCTCGGCTCTTCTAGCGTAGACCCACCTTAAATCTTCAATTAGGTAGGAGTACGTACCCTAATGGTAAGATAGAGAGATTCTGCATTTTATCATAAACGCATTTTTTTTACAGGTCCTTTGATTGTCTTCATCAGCATTGATCGTGCTGAGATTCCCTAGAAAGTGAACGAAAATCGCCATAGTACTAATACCAACGCTATCGCTTGCCAAAGGGATTGATGATTTATATATGTATCTACTAATATTATAAAGCTGAAGAGTTTGTTTGGCTGAACGCGTTAATCTCAGAAACTGCTAATTCGAAATTATAAAAATATTTTAGTGTTGGGAAGGCTATATAACATCACACTACGATCAATAAAAGTGGAGCGGTAGAAGACGCGAGTGAAATCGCGGGAGACAGCTTGTTTACAAATATCTCACATTTCTATGACAAAATCGTCTAGTCGCCATTTACAAAACCCTAGATAATTTGCGTTTTCTTGCAGAAACGTTATTAAGGCGATTTGCTATAGCAACAATAGATGTTGTGCAATTTAATTGAATAATAGTTGTCTAGCGGATTGTACCGTTTTATAGAAACAATGGTCAGTGAACGGATACCGTTAGTGTTTTAAGATGCCAATAGGCCTCTTATTCATCTTTTATAATTGTAAAGACAACACACCGGATGATTGGAAGGCTATGAAGGACACCTTTACCTAACAGTGGCACATTAAACGTGGAAAAATATATATTTTTTTAAATGTGTTCAACTACAAAATCAAGATTTGTCAATGGGTAATGGAGCGCAGCATATTAGGTTTTAAGCGAATAGATCTTGATAGAAACACCATCCTGCGCTCCATAACTCAAGTGGCAGATGTTGGGGACAGAACAGCCAGGCTGAAGTGGCAGTGGGCTGGCCACGACGCGCGAATCATGCACCCAGACAGTTGGGCGAAGATCGCCACTCACTGGATCAGGGATTTCGACATCGCGTCGCTAAGGTTGTCCGTGATTCGTCACGGTCGCGAACATGATGAGATCGTCGTGTGACAAATTTGACCAGCGATTGTTTGAGACAGAGAAAGGAGAAGCCTTTGCTCAGGCATGGGACACAATATGGACTAGTAAAAAAAAAGATCTGTTGTAGGTGAACTATTTTCATATTATTAGAGTTTAACTGGCCTGCTGGTGTAGTGGTTAGTGGCCCTGACTGCTATGCCGAGTCGCGGGTTCGATTCCCACTCAAGACAAATGTTTGTATGTTGAGCACGATCATTTCTTCTATATCTGGGTGTCTCTCTATTTATCTATATGTATGAATTTAGATATATATATTGTTTATTAGTTATCTAGAACTCGTACCACAGGCTATGCTTAGTTTGGGACTAGGTGGCGTCGTGTGAAAGTTTTGGAATATTATTATGCTGGCTAAAAATGTTAATAGCTGTTTTTTATGTGCCTATGATAATTTAAAATACTATAGTATGCTAATATGTACTGCATTGGTATTGTGGTTTACTTAATGTTCTTGACTACTGCACAACTACATAAGCTATAACTTTGGAAAATTAAATTCCTATTTAACTTACTATTCTTGAAAATTATAATATTAAAGTATATCCTTATTGTTGTTAAATGCAACATTGCAATAATAGACACAAATAACTTAAGGAAAAAGCAAAATTACTAATTGACCACTAATGACAATAATATTTACTTAAAAATCCTTACAGTAAAATATTTAATACACATTGTTACTGTGTATTTCACCTTTACAGTATAAACAGCTATTACAGGAAAAACAGTGAAGTTATATCATTTAAACATATTATATTCCAGTATGTAATAAGTGTAGAATATTTACCTGATATTGCTGCACCAGTACGACGGTCCCCAAGTACATTGGGCGCTGCCTAATAGAGTGCCTGAAATAAAGAAACATAGTTAGCTTGGTAATTCAGATTTTTGTAAAAAATAATAATAATTCACTGTCCTACTGCAATATTGTAATTTTACACAATAAAGGGAATTGATATTTTTTAACCTATGCAGCTGTAGTTTGCTTAACCGGACTTTCATGTGGTGACCTTAATAAAATTAAAGCCTAAGTCAGGACTTACAGAAAACCTAAAAAAACTAAGCGACTAGCTAGACACTAACCTTACCAAGCCTCACGACGACCTAGGCCCTTGGCCGTCTTGAGGCTAGCATCGCCTAGGCTCTAGGGCGTCGCTGGGGGAGAACAGCAAGGGACGGGCTGTATCGATCATTGATTTTTAGGACCAAATCAGAAACTCAGTAGCACGGGTTGGCTTGAGCAAGGGATGCGGCGGACATTGACGAGGACGTCGCAGCAGCAGACCTCAGAGGCGAGTACGAAAGGACGGTGGTCTTTGTTTGTGCTGATTTCCCTACGGCTCTCTTGGAGCAGGGTAACAGCGTCATTGGTAGTGACAAGAGTATATCTATGACGGCGAATCTTGGAGATGCAGAAGGGTTCATATCGAACGGCTTTCGGTTTCGGTGTTTTACAGCAATGTTAAAGAAAGGCGTTTCATGAACTGCTGGATGGTAGCGATTTCGAGGTCTAGGTTTAGAATAAGTGTCTTGTTTTTGTACACTCTTTACGTAGCAATACGATACGAATGTTACTTCTAGGCAAGCATGCTCCATGATCGACTTCGTCATCGCTTGATCAAGTGAGATAGTGCTACAATGCGAGCCTATCAATAATCATTATAAATAAAAGCAATGGATCATCGGTTAAGGTATCGGATTGATAAGAAACGAGATCTTTAGTGTTCGAACAGTATCCTGGTAGAACTAACTCCTGTCTTCCTGTCACAGGCTCTTGGCAAAGTTTACAGAATTAATCTAATAAGTAGTTAGATCGCGTGTCAAATAAGATCTTTTTGATTGGTAGGCAACCTTAACATACTTGGAAAAGTATAATGTGAACATGATTTTACTGTCATAGGTCACGCGTATACAACAAAGCGTGTCCAGCCAAGTGGAACGGAGGGTTTAATCTTTTCAATCTCAAGTCCGAGAACTAATTGTATATGATATACTCGTACATAGAAGCATATTATTATAAATATTGCTTCCTATAGTTTTAAATATCAATTTGGAAAGACTATCCAGCAGTGGACTACGATGGACTGAATTGTTTTTTTTTTTAAGTTTATTTATTCCTACTAAACATTGTGAATTTGAAAATAAATAAATGATTATTTTAACATGATGGTGTATCGTTTCTATTACCTTTGATTATTAGACTTCTGGCACCCAAGTTAAGATTTAAACTTGAGTTAGAGGTACCATGCACACTCTATTCATTACATTTCCAATTTATGCAAACAGGTACAATTGACTGATTCGTAAATACACTAGGTAATTACACCAGTGCCCTCTCGTGGGATTCTACTAATTTAGAAGGGCATGTATTAAGGTGAGTCTTGACTAATTATAGATTCAACAATATTCATATGGACGGGAGCATTTTACTGTCCCTGAAAAATTATGAAAGTCATGTTTTGGTACATGTATGTACCTACTTACTGACACGTAAATAGAAAATTATAAAAAACATTCTGAATAATTTTAAAACGACTTTATATTACTATGTCGTTAACTACCGTAGCTAGTTATTTAATTAGTGAATGGGCGGTAATCGATTCCAATAATTCAAGCATACCTTTTGTAAAATGTAAAAAAATCGAAACTGTATTCTGAAAAATGAAAACATAATGACGGACATATAGGGTGATTGAAAATTAGTGTACGATACTTAAGCACATGCTCATGATAACCAACAACTTTTACTATGGGAACAAACCTGGAATCGCAAAAAAAAAATCAGCTGTTCAGTACATTTATGTTTGCCTAATGTACTGAACAGCTGATATTTTTTTCGCGATTTCGGTTTTGCTCCCATAATAAAAATTGTTTGTTATCATGAGCACAATCGTACATTTATGTTTGCCTAATGTACTAAACAGCTGATATTTTTTTCGCGAAGTTTCTTTGGGAAAGTTGTTTGTAATCATGAGTACAATCACGTGTTTAAGTATCGGTCACTAATTACCAGTCACCCTATATACTTAAAAATCGGTACTTTGATAATTAACTATTTATGACAATGGTATGGCAGATAATTTTGACACAAAATTCAGCAGATGTGACGATGAAAAATATATTAAACATTCCCATACTCACTATGGTAACTGAAATACAGCGTTTATATATGAAAATACGATGAATTTATATGTACAACTATTAGCATAAGCATAACATAATCAGCCTTTTTAATGTTCCCACTGCTGGGACTCAGGACTCCTCTCTCTAGTAGAGGGAATTGGTCGTAATCCACCACGCGGGCCCAGTGCGGATTGGTGAATGTCACATGTTTTCGAATTTTTGGTTCTAGTACTCGAAATTTAATGTTTGTTTTTAAATAGCAGTTATTATTATATTTAGCCTGTACTGTCCCACCGCTGGGCAAACGCCTTCCACAGTTCCTGGCTCTGGGCTCGTCTAGCCAATTCCTAAGGAAGACATCTATGTCGTCCCGCCATCTCTTTCGTGGTCTGCAGCGACTCCATCTTTTTATTTTAAGACACTTCATTTTAAATAATAGTGGTTTGGAAATTCATTTTATTGTTTTTGACCTTGATATATGTAGCTTACACTTGAGTCAATAACGTTCTACACGACTGTGGAACGTTTTTATTCCAATGGATGGGTAGTTAAGTTTAATAAATAGGAGAATATCGTAGGTATCTCCAAACTACAACATGACACTTATAAACCCCAATTAGAAAATTTTGTTATAATTATAATTCAAACACTGAAATTTTACTTAAATGCTCTTAGGTCCAGCGTGGTGGATTACGGCCTATTCCCTCTCATAAAGAGGAGGCCTGAGTCCCTGTAGTGGGAACATTAAAAAAGGCTGATTATGTTTTTTATGCACTTAAGTCGTGTTTTTTAAGAAATTTGCTATCCTAATTGTAGGCAAATAAATTATATGGGAATTGACGCAAATTGGAATTGGTATCCGCATGGTATATGCCCGCACAATGGAAATCATCCAATGACATCTCCCGCCCTAGGGCTGAGCGGGTAGGCTTGTCAGATTTTTACTGACTAAAACCCACTCCTGTTCCTTCTTTGCCTTTGTTCCAGGGCCCCGGGGTTCACTTTCGCACAACCAATGGCCGCAGTAGGCTTCGACCCTTCTGGGCCCCTACGATTTGCTGACATCTCTTTGTGGCGCGCGTGGAACACTACGCGCCGTCGACGACTTGGGCTTGATCCGGACGGTTACCGGACGGTCGGACGGCGAGCTACCCATTGCTCGCCGTCCGCAAGCCCGCGCCTACGGTGGCTGGAAATCGGGATCGGAATCCCGGCAGCTGAAGCGTAAGGGGCGTTCCCTCACGCGTGCGGTCGCCTCTTTTGCAAGCATTACTGCTTCGCAGAAGGAGGCGACCGCCTGCCATTCCTCCTCGCTCCGGACCATGGCATGTACCAAGGACCGGCGCGAGAGATTCCCACAGATATGCTAGTGTAATATTTTTATCCTAAAATATATGTTTTGATTATTTTAGGATAAACAATTACCTACTTTAAAAACGGCTGAAATCGATTCAGTAGCCGATTCATACTATTTTCAGGATGTACGTTTAATAAGTTAGATGTTGTATAAACGTTGCACCGAACAATGCAATGCACCTGCAGACTGCATAAACGAAATGATTGATCGAAAGCATATATAGCTCTTTCTTACAGATTACTGTTGGATTTTTCAGTGAGCTGAACCGAGCAATGCCGCCATTGTCCTGCATCAATGAAAGAACCGAGTGCCAAGTTGACATTCTTTCATAGCGTTGATTGATAGCAAAAGACAAAGCGTTCATTTGTCATTTCATCATCATCATCAATACTATGACATAGGTATAGCTATTTACTAAGAAAGTTTATTTATTTTATTATATTAAAGTCATACAGGTTGCGCAGACGCATATTGATTTGAATTTTCAGGGAAGTCAGAATAAACTATTATATAACACAGCACAAGAAGAAATTGTCAACTGTGCATTTTAACTGTTATAGAAGTTACAAATGGAAAGACTGACTTCGTTCGATTATTACCTACCTATGTACTTATGTGTAAAAATGATATTGTAATTATTTAAAAGTCGAAAAACTTACCCTTGTGTTTGTTGGGTTTTGGTACGGCTGGCTTCTTTTTCTGCGAGATAAAAGATTAAAATAAAATTACTAAACAACAAGTAAGAAAGCAAAAGAAGTAGGTATGTAAGGATCGTAGCAGACGGCGTACTGTAGATTCTGTCTACCCATAAGGGCCTATTTACACTACACGATATTCAGCACACGATATTCAGACTGTCTTAATTTTTGTTCCGAGTAAGACCGGTCTAACCCTTATTACACTACGCGACATCAACAAGTCTGTCTGAATATCGAGTAGTGTAATAGGCCCTTTAAGGTAAGACTGGGATGGATGCCACACTTTTGGTTATCACTTTAGTATCTCTTACTACAAAAATCAAAATAATCAATTTTTAAAACTGGCAAGTAGTTTGGTTTTATATCTACAAATTTATTAAAATTAAAAAATGTTATCCTTGACATATGTGGAGTACCTATTAGAGATTTTGCGGAGCTCTACTTTTCGGGGCATCTATCCCATGTCATAGACGATAGTCTAATCCAAATAAATTGCGTTTGGGATAAATGACCTGCCGACAAACAGGACGTCTATCCTGTAAAAACATTGACGGCCTTGCCTACACATTCGCACAAAGACATCCACTGTTACTGTCTCGATATAGAAATAAAATAGCATGTGATTCATCCGCGAAACTAGAGTACCTAATGACAATCGGGGCATCTATCCCGGTTTTACCCTATGCGAAAAAGCGTAAGTATCTATGGTATATAGGTATCTAAGTTTGTATAAACCCCGTGGAAGATAACTTGTGACTTTAAAATTGTCTGGAGGTTGCTTCAGTCGGGTCGGTCACACGCCCCTCGTATGCAGTAATAACATGATAAACGATGACTACAAACATCATTCATTGAGTTCATTCTTTAGGTACTGCATTTCCCATAACACATTCATTGACAGCATACAGTTTACAGTAATATTTTGATGACGAATGACTCAAAATAAAAATTCCAATATTTATAACTGGGTCGAATTAAAATATTAGTACTGTTCGCAGTTATTGTCGATGATAAATATGAGAAGGGCACATGTTTTCGTTTCAATTGTGTCCTTCCAAAAAATGCTGAGAACATCTACCAACGTGGTTCTATTTGGTAGGAGTATTTTTTATTGTACTTTTTAGTACAATATTGACCGATCTACACTGTCCTTACATAATATCTACTTATACTGTAATGTGGAAATATTGTAAGAACAACATTTTTTGTTATAAGAGTAACCATGGAGTTTCTTGCCGGTTCTTCTCCATAGGAAACGACCAATTTGGAACCGTGCACTAGCTTCTGACGTTTTATAAGTGCCCATGTAGGCCTATGTGAAATAAAAAACTTTTGAATTTTGACTTGACTTGCAGTTACTTTATCTTTCAATTAATGAGGATTTATTTAAGAATATTAAAGGAGAAACTGACCGACTTCACCGTACAGTTGAAACTACCGGGACTAGGAACGTGAAATTTTGTACAAGGTTTCATTTTATGACGTAGGCGAGCACAAAGAGAGGATTATCCAATATTCACTCCCAATGGGGATTAATCGTGGGTTCAAAGTTCGTAGGAAGATACCTACTTTTACGCGGGCGAAGCCGCTGGCAGAAGCTAATTCAAGACAAATATGGAAATGACGTTTAGTGTTTATTACCTACTTGAAAGAAGTACAGAAAGTATGTCACACTTACATTCATAGACAAGATATGGTCAATCTTGTCGTTGTTGCACATGCCGACGAGTTTGCACATAGTTTCAGCCGAGGTCTCCGACTGCAGCACATGGTTGATGTACTGCTGCAGATGCGCGGTGTTCTCCTTGCATATCCTCGCGATGGCCGGGTACTGCACGTCCTGGCATTCTGATGCTACTCGGGATGCCAGGTAGTCCTAATGGATAAGGAATTGCTATATTATTATCACGTCAATATTAGCCTTATAGTACACCACGGCTTTTGCGTTTGTTCACAGTTTCATTTCCTTTTTACACGTATTGGAGTAGGTAAATCAATTTTGAAATTATGACCCATACCCATAGGGTAAAACAGGTAGACAAACAAAAACATCGGAGGAAGGAGGCTGCCATGTGATTCCTACTGGCTTTGGTTAGCTGAATAAAAATAATTGTTCACAGATTGACTCTGTCACGTCTAGTTCTTGAAATATTGAATTTCTTTTTAGAAAAAAAAAAGATATGCATGGATATTTTACAGTATAATTTTAGACGTTTGTTTATGTCAGTCTGTCTGTCCCTCTGCGGGGTAGACCCTCTTTCCTCCTTCCTAACCTGTCTATTTTGTGGCTGTGTAGATCTATTCACCCTGTAGGGTCAGCGCAGACCGAACAACAAAATGCTCGCGCATGGTCGACCAAAATTTTCGCGCATGTAGAATGCATACTCGAACACGTAATGCATACTTTTGCGATGCATGATAATAATTATAAGATATTTTTTTTAATAATCTCAGAAAATGCTCTGCTCTGCTCTTGGTGTGCGTTGAGCCCACAGAAATCTTTATTAAGATTTCTGTGGTTGAGCCGTACGCGAATCAGATCAACCTAAAGTTTAGCCTCAACACAGAAATCTTAATAATAAGGCAATAGAAGTCGCATAGACGCGTGACCTTGTCGCCGCGCTTATGTGTTGGAGTACACAAGTGCAGGCGGAGCGTTTGTTGCGGTTTCTTGTGTTATTTGAGACGCGGAGAGGTAAACATGGTGTTTTGCAGCATATCCAACTGCGGAAACTCGTCCAAAACTTGTAACTTAACAAATAAAGGAATAACATTTCATATGTAAGTACTTAATTTTTGAAATATTGTCGTTTTTTAGCAAATATAGACAAATCAAATATTTTCACTATCACTACTACGATTTATCACAAAAAACGATTTTTTTGTCAAATCAATAACCATTAACGCTTAAGCTTATTCATGTCTACTATTACTACTGCTAAAAGCAGCAATGAAATTATAGTCATACGCAATAAACAAAAATCGCCGTTTGCGTAAATTCTAGGTACAAGCCGCATGAGTCGGCCGCAATTTAGTGACGTGCTACTACTATTCTGTATCGATAATTATTTACGTTCAGCTTAATACTTCGTTTTACCAAATTGGAATGTATCATGTTTTTTTTAATATTTAAATATGAGATGTAACCTTTTTCATTTTCAGTTTTCACTGTGTTTGTTTTCTTTCTATCTATGGTGCGTTTGTTTAGGTGATTAAAAAACAAAGATACCATATTTTTATTTCTCGACAAAGTAGCAAGCTATATAAAAAAAATAAAGTTTATCGACGGTCAGGAAGTGGTGAAGTCTGTTAAAAAAACGGGATTTGTCGGTTTCTTAGTTTGCATTGAAAGTTTTAAACAGATTTATATAAGGCTTGTAGAAAATGAAAAAAAATTAAAGTATTTACCTGCATATAAATTTTCACAAGACCACTTAGAGCTCACTTTTGGCCACATAAGGGCTCACGGTGGTTGTAATAATAACCCCACAGCTCGTCAATTTATGTCAATATATAAGAAACTTATTGCACACGTTGAGCTAAAAGACTTTGATAGTGGTAACTGTATGGCACTAGAAAATGTTTCGATTTTGAGCTGTACGTCAGCAATTGACAAAATAAATTTAACAACATTGGTGCCATTTTCAGACAATGAGGATGATGAAGACATTGTTGACGATGAGGATGAACATTACAACATCAGTGATTTGTCTGATTTTGCATCAGAAGTCATCACATATATAGCTGGATCAGTGATCCATTACTTAACGAAAAAAATTAAATGTGAAACTTGTATTTCTGCATTATTAGAGCCTGAGAATTCAAATGAACATACACAATTTATTAAACTGAAAGACAACGGAGGTCTTCTTATACCTAGTAAAGACGTGATAATGATTTGCAAAAAGACAGAAGTTCTGCTAAAAAGTAGTGTCTTTCACAACAAAGTTATAGCGAATAAAAGGTTTAAAAGTGAATTTGTTACGAAGACCATGCGTCATTTTGTTGGACTAAAATTATTTGAAGATATTGATTTTCACCAATATGACCAGTCTCCAATAGACAATCATGTCATTCAATTAATTAAATGTGTTTTAGAAAAATATATGGATATTCGCCTCAATCATTTTGCTAAAAATGCTATCCAACTAATCCCAAAAAGACAACTTTTAAATAAATTCTTACATTTTTCAGGACAGTAAATTCTATAGGCGAGTTGTTTGATCAACATAATATAGAAATCCCATACATTTTCATTTTAACAAATAGTTAGTTAAGACTAGAAGCGATTTACATAATATTAATACACGTAATAAGCATGAAATTGTAACACCCAAATGGTGGTTAGCTAAGACAAGCAAGTCGTTTGTCATTGACAGCATACGTTTTTATAACAAGTTACCTAAGTCGGTTACCGAGCTTAGCAAGGGAAAATTCAAAATCCATATTAAGCGTGTCCTTGCCAAAAAAGCATATTACAAGGTTAAGGACTATGTTGAAGACAAGCTTGTTTGGCAATGACTGCTTCTGCACATGTGGCTTCCCTGGCAGCTCATTAACTGCGTTGTCGTATGGCCATCTATTAACTGCTCCATCATTGTTTTAACTAGCTATTTACTATTATATATATCTATCACTTAATAATAGGTTTATTTTTATTTTTGTATAGCTTTCTTTAATAATGTGAATGAGAGAACACTGAAGACTTCGCAAATTCATGGACTACAATTTTTATTGTGCTTTTAGGTATAAAACTGACTGGTCTGCACTGTTCTCTCATATATATTATTATTGTAATATGGAAATATTGTACAAACAATCTTCTTTTTAAAAGAGTAACCACGGAGTTTCTTGCCGGTTCTTCTCCATAGGAAACGACCAATTGCGAACCGTGCAGTAGCTTCTGACGTTTTACAAGTGCCCTTTTAGGCCTATGTGAAATAAAAGATTTTGACTTTGACTTTGACTTTGAGTTTGCTTAATTAAATACTGTTCAACGTGACCCATGAAATTCAACCTTATTTTTTGTTAATGCGAAACTTGTTACACTTGTCTAGTATTTTCATGTAAAGAATCTATTTACGAAATTTCATAACTGTGTCATGATAAATCAGAAAGTTATAAACTGGATAAGTCAGCAAAATTCAATTTCACCGGGCTATCCAGGCGAAAGAGGGGTTGTTTTGAACTTGTACCCAGTTGTTTGCTGTCGCCTTATATCCGTTATGACCTGCTGTGATCTGTATTGTACTTAATGTCGGCGGTATCCAACTTTGAACTTTAAAAAAAAAATTTGGAAAAATATAACACGGCGTAAAACTATTGGAATCGATTCAGTTACTGATTCTGAACAAACTATATTCAGTAAGTTATATATATAAAAAAAAAACTTTGTAAGTATAATTATTTATTTATAATATATATATATATAATTATTTTACTTAAATATTTATGTATTGTTATTTATATGAAACCTAAACAATTTAAATTGTGTTATTTTAAAATTAGTTTATTAAGTATTTATAGTCCACCACTACACTAACTACCTCCCCCTTTTATTCTAAGTTCATACACAATCCATCCTATTTGATTTCGTCCTTGTTTTTACACGACTGTTTTTTACTGTAAGGTGAAGTATTGGAGAGCCTTTAAGATTTGTATAATTATATAATAAACTAAATGTACGTACACTTATTGTTTTATTGTATTCCATTTCCTCATAAAAAAATCGTCTAAAAGGGCGTTGACGAAAGAAATACTTTCAATAAAATTAATTATGTATTGTTGCTGGACTCCTTGGAGATTATTAACACTCAACGAAAAAATATAATTTATCGATATGAGCTCGTAATAGTTTGCACTGCACTATTCTTAAGTGAGAGTGAGCACGCAATATCATTTTTTGCTTTTCGCACACGTTTCTTATTGGCTGCAGGAGTCGCGCCCCCTGACATTATGCGTTTATAAAAAATATTGCGTAATGTCATCGCATAAAGTTTAATTTTGTAGCAGTAATGTAAAGTGCATTTGTAGGTGTAATTGTGTATCTATTTTTTGTTTATGTAGTAGTAGCTGTGACCCGGCGACACTCGTCCCGATATAAAATTTAGTACTATAGCATTTCTATTGCCTTATTATTAAGATTTCTGTGAGCCTCAATTATACGTGAAAATGCATCGTAATTTGATATGCTACAGAAATTATGACCACAGATTTTGATGCACCTTCTTCAAATATTTTAATCCCCATTTAATTTCATTTTTGCTCTTACATAATTCGGTGCCCTGTAATGTGTCTGGCCAAACCCTAAACTATCAATGGCAATTTTAGAGATATGACGAAACTGTAATACGAGTATCATGATAATGATATTTATTTTGCAAATAGGTTTAAAAAAAAAACACTTTTGCAACTATTTTTTTTTCGTCAGTTTAAACTAGATGAGGCCAGTGTTTCCTAGCTAACTACCCTGAGAAGAAACATCGAAACAAAATCAGGGGTACAAATTCTCTTTTAAAGTCCATACAGCAAATATATAATGGTCAAATCATATGAGAACCATGCCGATAGCGTCTGAGATGATCTTTTGAGGAAAGAACCACACAGATTTGAGTGGACCTGTCCAGTCAGTGCAAGCATTTGTCAGTATTCGTATAGCTCAACTCAGGACTACTAAAGAGCTCAACGATAATACATCACTTTGTCCAACATGGTATCCAAAATTCCAAACCCAGTTCCAAGAATAAGTAAACAACTGTTACGGATCGTGTCCATAAAATGTAACTAAGCAAGATAATACGAAACAAGGAAGTTTTAAAATGTTGGGACATATTTGTATTGCTATAGATTAGATAAGGTAGATAAGGGAATTAAGTTCAACAACTAGAAATGTGGGGGGTATTCTCAAATGTTACGGAGTTATGGTATCTCTTAATTTCAACATGATTGCATTTAGTCTTCTATTTTCCAGTAATGACGATAAAAAGGTCCTGAATATAAACCTCCTGAATATATACTTTTGTTAGGGAACTTTCTAAAATTCGTCAAAGCTTTTATGCACTTTCACGCTCTGTAATTATGATTGTAAAGTCAATTATTATGAGCCTGTTGTGTCCAACTGCAGGACAAAGGCCTCACCCTTCTATTCCATTCCTACTTTTGTATCGTCAATTATATTATCTGCCTTTTTATTCTATCCCAATTTGTTTAATTCAATCCCGAAACCCGCATATGGGTGCACATTTCGGGCTTAAAAAGCGTAAATGAAATAACGTCTGATATGTCTATTGAGCTTAATTTTTTTTTTTGGGCTACCAATAGCTCCCGTACAGTAACCACAAAACATGGGCCTAAGTCTGGTATTTTTATAAATTCGTCATTCCAACACGATCCCATTGTCATTTTGCTAAAAGTTCGTTATCTGCTAATTCATAATGATCGATCAATAGTCTCGTAATAGAGTTGTGGTAGAATGACAATATCGAGCTTATTAAAAGAAATGACTGCACAGTGACGTTCTAATGTTAGGTCACTGATCAAAGGAACTGTCAAAATTTTAGCAGATCACCGCATACGTCAGACATTCATTTGTCAATGCCACTTCTTTCAATGGAGTGTCAGTAGTTGACCATTGGAAAGTCATAATGACGCTATTATATTAGTAGATTACCAAACTTCTCAAAATCAACAATTATGAAATCAATGATATACCATTCTGACACTATTGTAATAGCAAACTTGAGGCCCAGAACACACACACAAAGAAATACATTATAGCTACTATCAGACATAGCCGGCACCATGTCTGCTACAGCAATGACCGATTTATGGCCAATCCAATCTCGCGGCAATCATCGCCAGAACTGTATTGGAGCTGCCTCGCACCCTGCGCACCAAGGACGCGCACCGCTTGCGCATGGTTGTGTGAAAACTGTCGGTGCACGCTTCCGCAAAAAAAGCCAACTATTTATACCCAAAATCTTCAAGACTAACATAACATTATACCAACCTCATTGATAAGTTCCCTGACATCCTTCAGTTGTTTGAAGAGCTTGACAAACTTGTTGGATATATCATTGGCCGTCACCGCTTCAGCCTGTTTCTCCCATACGGTGGATGTGCAGTGACCTACGGCCCCACAATCAGCGCCGCGCCTGCGCAGACAAGCGTCATTGAAGTGTCAAGCGTCACCGTACATGAGTCAGAAGTGAGTAAGGAAGTGTAGTCACGTAGGTATAGAAGAATCTTACGATTATTTTTTCGTTGTTAACGTAAATGTATTGTTTACCTAACAATTTATTAATCATCACTTAAAGGAAATAGCACTACAGCTAAGGTATTACACAGACCAATCACAGGTTAATAGTCTTCCTGTTGCCATTGGTGTATCTAGGATTATTTTTCAGGATCTTGGGGTGGGCACTAGATGACTAGACTATACTGGTGTGGGCATAGGCGGATATAGGGATATACGCCTATGTCTGTTGCATTAAGTCTTGATTCAATTAGGTACCTAGGTAGATAGGCAGCGAGACTGTTCGAAAGTCACCGCGGCAACAGAAGGAACGGCACGGTTGGAATTTAGTCAGTAAACTAAGTAAGTCCATATGGGAGGTCTGCGATTACTATTAAAAAAGTAGGTACACACCAAGTTTACCTTAGCAGTCAGTTCATAATTTTTATTTATTTTGCAGTGGTTCAGTGGGGTCGACTGAGAGTTGGGTAAATAGCCGGATGCTTTGAGTTATTATCGATTATAATCCATAAGTGTCCATTAATAGCCTTGCAATGGATGATAACCCTGCTATTAATGTATTGTTAAAAAATAAATGCTTTTTTTTTATTTAGTGTAAAATCTGTGGGTGTGAACATAAATTGGGTGCGTGTACGCAGTGTGATTCAATGTATTGTAATTCTTTTTATTTATTTTTACTTTTTGTATGTGAAAAAGTGTTAATAATAAAATAAATACACATTTTTTGGGAAATTCAGTTTTGTTAAATTAGAGATCCAATACTATAAAAACCATAATTACTATTGACACATCGTTTTGTGATTTAACCATCTACCTAATTAATTACTTGATTTAACAAAGCGAGCTAAATATGTAAGTGTATGTATACCTACAAATAAATTTTAACGGATACGTAAAAATGTAAGGTACAGTAAGTTACTTATTAGCTCTTTTCACAGCAGAATATATTTCTGAACAAATTATTCGAATCATGAAACAATTTGATGAGAAAAAAATATTTGTTCTAATGGGAGACAATGCAAAGAATATGCAAAAAGCTTTTCAGCTAGTTCAATTGCAACATCAGCAGTTGCTATTTTATCAGCTCCTTACACGTCAGCAGCTACAGAAAGGACCTTTAGTACTCAAGCTGATGTAAACACAAAAAAAAAGAAATAAACTAACTACTGAACGAGCAGGAAAAATAACATATATATCACACAAGTGGAATTTGGAAAACAAACCTTCAAGTATTTGTATAAGTATTACCTACGGAAAGTGATTTCCACATGGATTCGGAACATTTCTCTCCAACATCAGAAATCGATGAAATATCCTGTGACAGTAATGAACCTGTTCTTTTTAATACACTAGAAATAGATCCATTAGCGTCCGATCCAATCGATGTAGCAAACTTAGGAGATTTTGGGCACGCCATAATTATGGCGGTAAGTCCCTTCTTTGAGGCTGGAAAGGCAACACGCCGTCCTTACCTTCCGCATGACGCAGGTCCTCAGCGGACAAGGTAAGTTCGGGAGGTTCCTGCACCGGATTCGGGCGGAAGAAACGCCCGGGTGTCACCATTGTGTGGACCCCCCGGAGGACACGGTGGAGCACACGGTGGAGGTGTGCCCCGCTTGGGCAGAGCAACGCCGTGTCCTCGTGGGGGCGATCGGAGGCGGTGATCTCTCGCGTCGGGCCTTGGTAAAGGCCATGGTCCGGAGCGAGGAGGAGTGGCAGGCGGTCGCCTCCTTCTGCGAAGCAGTAATGCTAGCAAAGGAGGTGGCCGATCGCGTGAGGCAACGGTCCTCACGCCCCAATCGCCGCCGGCATTCCAATCCCGATTTCCGGCCACCGTAGGCGCAGGCTTGCGGACGGCGAGCAATGGGTGGCTCGCCGTCCGACCGTCCGGACCGAGCCCAAGTCGTCGACGGCGCGTGCTGTTCCACGAGCGCCTCAAGGAGATGTCAGCAACTGTAGGAGCCTAGCAGGGTCGAAGCCTACTGGGGCCAAAGGTCTGATTCTGAAAGGAAGACTCGGCCCTGGTACGAAAGGCAACGAAGGAACAGGAGTGGATTTTTAGTCAGTAAAAGTCTGACACTATCTCCCGCCCCGCCCAAGGGGGATGGGGATGTCATAAGATGAATTTCCCATAAAAAAAGGAGATTTTGAAGAATCCAGTGTTTCTAGCAGTAATTAGGCTGAAAATTATTTTTGAGCAACAAATACATAAAAAAAAAACTAAAAACGAAAATAAAAAATTCCCAAAAAAATGATTGATTAAGAATTAAAAAAAAAAATATGTAAATAGCTGATTGAAAATTTTTAAATGGGCCAGATTAGTTTTAAATTGCACATTTATTTACTACAAAGAAAGATGATGAAAATGAAGTCTAATCTGACAGTCCTAAGCCCGAAAAAACTGAAAGGAAATTTTCAATCACTAAAATAACATTAACAGCAGGGTTATCATCCATAATTGCTATTTATGGCTATTAACTGAGTTTTAATCGATTATTAGCCAAATGATATTAACCGGATTATTATCATTGCCCAACACTAGGTCGACACTAATGGTAAAATTGGGTATAAAAGGTCTGAACGATATATTTATTTGTTTCACATAATAATCCAATCATCCAATATGCAAAAGCATTATATCTCCCCCTTGCGGTGGCGTGACTAAACGGACGCGGACGTAGGTAATAGATTGTCAATAATCATTCAGTTGCTGTGACTTTGTGTTGATATATTTTATTTTATGCATTAGGCATATTTTAGACCACGACACATGGCAAAATCGCTCTTAATGCATTATGAAAAATTAAAATTAGATTAGGACAATATAATCAGAGCTTAAGGGTAATCAACCAATTACTTAATAATAGATTAAATAAACATTATTAGTCAGGTTTCTGTAATTCTCGTTAAAACGACGAATTTATGTGGCATTTTACAAACATTATCAACTGCCTGTGATAAAAGTCTTCTGCATTTAGGTACTAGCAGAATCATGCCATTCAATTTTAAACAAAGGAAAAATTTCTGATTTTGATGATCCTTTTGTAAATAATAATAATAAATTGTTAGTGAGAACATAGGTACTTTGTGTTTATTCATCATTGACCATGACCACCATATATTGTACAAATAAACAGTTTCCTCAGTTACAGTTATCTTGTTATTCCAGACTATTGCTTGTTATGTACCTACTTTATTGGAATAATACTTACTTAAGGCTCTGACACCATACCGACGGGCCTTTAGCACACTCCTTCGGCACTTGTCGCGCCAACGACAAATCTGCAAACAAAATAATAGTACTGTAATAGTGTCACAGTAATATAAGTTGGCTTATCTCTATTTAATGACAAATAATAAAAATAACACCAGCAAAACAAGTCAGGCAGGGTCAGCTACTGTTTATCACTATATACTTCAACAATTAATAAAATAAACACTGAAATTGATAAGAGAACAAAGCAGACGTGTAGGACATAGTGGTTCTCTGTACTTGGGTTTGGAATTATGATAGGAAGCATTTGGTCTAAATCAGCACATGTTTCACACAATTGGTTCCCAAATAGAAGCGGGGTAAAGAAACTCGACGTAAAGGGAATAGAAATGGGACAGAAATCATGAATTCAACATAGAGGTAATAGAAGCGAGAGAAGGTTCTCGGCTTGACATAAAGGGACTCGACATAGAGGGAACCAATCTTTCACACACCAAATGTGTTTATTGAGTTGGTATTCAAAATTAATTAATAGATTTAATTTAATCTTAATTTAATTGTTCATTGACTAATAGATAACCCATTGTTTAAATTTCTAATTAGGGCTATGAAGAAACAATATTTAAAAACATAAGAAATTGTATTCCATTAGTATCAGGAACAGGGTCCAAGCTACTAGTTGCTTGTACTATTTCTTATTCTGTGCTAGTTGTCAAGGCTTGACAGAAAAGAATATCCTAGGTATAGGAGTGGCGTGTGCCAGAAGAACCGCTTCTATATCAAGCCCTTGATCCAGTTATCTAATAAGAGCCTTCTAAGCTGTAGTCATACCTATGTTACAAAAAAAAAACCAGCCCAATGCGAGTTGGACTTGCAGACGAAGAGTTCCATTCCGTCCACAGCAAAAATGGCAAAAAAAAACATGTTTGTTATATGAGAGCACTACTTAAACATTTATTTTAT
The DNA here is from genome assembly GCA_905147345.3 of Mythimna impura. NCBI lineage: Eukaryota > Metazoa > Arthropoda > Insecta > Lepidoptera > Noctuidae > Mythimna > Mythimna impura. Next base: position 10,233,985 of record LR990345.1, read on the forward strand.
TCTGTTTTTAGAATTTTTTGTTATAGTGTCAACAGAAATACATAATCTGTGAAAATTTCAACTGTTTAGCTGTCACGGTTCATGAGTTACAGCCTGTTGAAAGACAGACGGACAGCGGTCTTAGCAATAGGGTCCCGTTTTTACCCGTTGGGTACAGAACCCTAAAATCAGGTAAATTGAATGTATTTATATGTGTATTGTGCAAATAAATTTAACTAACTATTATGTGCCGAATTTGTAAAATGCTACATGCACATAAGAATGATGCCACATCTTATAACATAGTAGCTAGATATTGTACTTTGAATGGTATTATTGTGGCTAGCCAGTCACATGGTTAACACAGCTAAGTAAACATATTACTAAGCATACATTACAACTATTTTTGCCTTAATGACTGAATAACAATTAGTACTGAATATCCTTGTTCGGAACACAATGTTTCTAAATGATAAAAAGACAGGCAGCTACTACTGAACTGATTAGAAAACAGGAAATATGATCCCAAACACACACCGCCACAATAAGTTACTGATATTGTTCAGTGACTACTACAGGTTTGTATAATATCACACTGTAGCATTAAGATATACTATTTCACATGTTTAATTAGTAAGTAAATTAGTAATTATTAGTTGATAATTAAATTATAATTAGGTAGGTATTGCAGATATGTCAACAATAGATAAATCTACATCTACCTAGCAAGACAATGGGAATAGTTTTTCGAGAATAATCTAAGGTCATCAAAACACCAAAACTGATGATTAGATTTGGGAACAAATAAACAACTAGAATTAAAAAGCATAACCAGGTGCCTATTTAATTGGCATGAAATACAGCAATGATCCAACAATAATTAATCAGCCTGCATTCGTAATAACACGATGAAATCACTATGTAACGCGATAATTCTCGAAAATCATTATTACAATTCGAAACAATGGTTTGAGGGTACCCAGCGTGTAGCCTGGGAAAACGGCATAAAAACTACAAGCAGCATAATTTCTAAGTTGGCTACATAAGGCGTAAACAACACAAATATTACAAGGACGAAAATAATTACAAATACGATTTAGTATAAAATAATGTAAGTAGTTTACTCACTTGTACAACAAAAGAGTGCAATTAGACCAAACACTAAAGTGTTTGTCATTTTTAGAGTTTTCGTCTAATCTCTTTCAGTCCAATTTCGTTCTCTCCGCGCAAAATACTAAACAAATACTGTATAATTTCACTTTGTTTGGAAGTTAATGCGTATCGATTGATAAACAAATTGTCAAGTCACTTAGCTCAGCCGACAAACAACGTCCGTCTGCGAAACTGTAGCTGTCAAACTAGTGGTGTGATGTGCGCTGAAATAACGATTTGATGAAACCGTTGCTTTATACACGAACGAAAAAATTTAAAGAAATATGTCATATTTTGAACGTATTTTTCTTTAAAACAGCTTAGGTATTATATATTTTGTTTGATTTCACATCTATTTATAAATAAACTAATATTACACATAAAAATCCTACTAATATTATAAATGCGAAAGTTTGTATGTATGGATGGATGTTTGTTACTCTTTCACGCAAAAACTATTGAACAGATTTCGATGAAACTTGGTAAACGACCGTGTCCTAGAATAACACATAGAATACTTTTTATCCTTGGATTAGGTTACCTCACAGAGTACTTTGGTTCCCTTGAGACACAGAGTACTATTTTATAGCTGAAATAGAGGTCTATCTCAGGGATAAAATGGAGTAACACGATTAGCGCCATCTGATTGCTGGTTTTGGAACTAATCCTAACATATACATCAATAATCAATCAACAATCCTAACATAAAATACAAAAAGACTATTTTGTTTGACCGAGATTTGAACTCGAGGCACGATGTTAACATAGGTAGAACGCTGTACCAATGGGCCACACAGGTCGTTATCGACTTTTCTAAAATAGGTGTTCGGTCTCTGCCAGCCAAAATTTCAAACCTAAAATCACAAGTACCTTGTGATTTTAGGTTTGAAAAATGTTGCCTAAAGTAAATTATTTTGTTCAATCAATTATCGATTGGATTTCATTTGTTTTCTTTACAATAAATAATATTTAAAAAATTACGTTTACAGAAAAATTCTAAAACTTACAAATCGATCAAGAGTAGGCCACCCTAAAGTCCTAATACAGCCCTCCCGCCATCTTACGTCAGATAATAAAACTATGTAATTACGCATTGAAAATACCGCCATCTTCAGCAAGGTTTTAGAGACATTCTGTGATATAATAGCACTAAATTTAAAAGCTAGTTATCTGTATCGATGAGTCAAACTTTTTGTGTCCAACTTAATTTTGCATAATAATATTTGTACGGTTACTTGTTTGCCAGTACTAAGATTGTCAACCCTGCCTTGAGATAATTTTCTAACCCGCAGGCAAATGACAGCAACTGTCAAAAACACTGGTCCCAATCATTCCTACATTCGGTCAATCATTCCATCATTCGGTCATTCATTCTTCCATTCGGTCAACCATTCCACGATTGACAACAAAGAATTTAATGCCACAGAGTACTTTGGTAATATACTGATTTAATGCGGAATCTTCGATCATTAACTTACCTATATAAATAAAAAAAAGTACAAACAACAATAGTGTAATTAATTGTCGTATTAATTACACTATTTATAACTCAAGAACGGCTACTAAAATCTATTAAAATATCGAAAAGAATCACAAAAAAAAAATGCTTTTGGAGGAGTTTATCCGTTTAAGCTGTTGATCCCCGATTCATTAACGCTCAGGCGGTAGCCGGCGCCCGCAAGCCATTGTCTTACTATTGTGTCTCTAATTACGCACGTCAAAAGGTTAACGCCGGCGTTCACGCGCCATTGTCTTTCTATTGTGTCTCTAATTACGCACTCAAAAGGTTAAGCGATACAATTAGCACTGAAGGAGTTGCAGCACCAATATAACGTAGAAATAGGCGAAGTCGGCGAAGTCCTTCCAGCAGCTGAGTGAAAAGGCCCCAAGTGGCTCTCAGAGGCTAGCAGGGCTGTGGTGGACAGGTCTCGCACGGCCGGTAGAGGCTTCCAGAGACCAGAAGAATCGAAAACAGGTCCACATGGCGGGGCGGACAGATCTCGCACGGCTGTTCGAGGCCTGTGGAAACCGAAGCAACAGAAGAGGTCCTTCTCACAGCGGTCAAAGACTGGGAGGCCTTTTAAACAAACATAATTATATATTTCACTTCAACACTGCAACTCAATAACCGACGTTCTCAAAAAAAATCCACCGGGCAACCAAACTGACACTGGATGCATAATTTAATTTTTCAAAAACTAGAGACTAGAAACCAGCCAGTTTGATTGACATATATAAAAAAAAGTATAATTTAGATGATAGGAAAAAATACTACCATCTACGAGTTATCGCGTGAGTTGTGGCGTGCACTGCAAAAACCGTTAAAGTTATACGTATATAATGTAAAGTAAAAGTTAAGTACTCATACAAAGATACGGCTTAAAGGACTTATCCAAGCCAAAAATAAAAAAAAAGTGTGGCACTCGGGGACTGCCGCGCTAAAGCTATTGCATAGCATTTTGTATCAACTAATGCAATTATAATTATTTATTTATTTTATTTAGGCAGTATTTCTTTTTCTTTGATATTAATTCAAGTTACACTTTTTGAGCGTGGTGACCGATAAGAAAACAATTTTTTTTCTTTCTTGTTTACTTCATAAATTGCTACAAGTATGTTCAGTTGTTATCATAGAACATTACTATAATCTATTATAATACAAAAATACTATTTTGTTTGACCGAGATTTGAACTCGAGGCACGATGATAACATAGGTAGAACGCTGTACCAATGCGCCACACAGGTCGTTAACGACTTTTCTAAAATAGGTGTTCGGTCTCTGTCGGCATTCAAGCCACACCTCCGTGCCCGTCGGAGTGGGGAGCGTGAGGTTTTTTTCGTTACGGAATTTCTGGATTCGGTCCCCGCGCTCAAGGCCCTCGATAGAAGCTATGCAATAGCTTAAAAATAATCGAGCGTAACTGTCAAGTTGTCAATTACATTTCTTTCAGTTGACAAGTCGTAGTCGCCGTTGGGAGAAATAATACGGAAATATTCATGCTTCTATTATTATGAACGCGAAAATGTATGGATGTTTGTTACTCTTTCACGCGTAAACTACTGAAGGTTGAGATTTTCTTTGGCCACCGAAACAGCATTGCTATTCGACATGGTAATACTGCCAGATAGAAAAAAAAAAATAATTAACTACGAATTTAGGAATGACAGAAACGAGGCTTGCCGCATGCACACATTTTTATTTGGTTAGTAGAATGAATTCGACCAGACCAAGTAGATGATATCATATGTGCCGAGATTCCTGATCCCGACACCAATACACACCTACATGATGTCCAATAATATAGAAGTTTGTAGGGTAGGTAGTTAGGTGAGTAGCGTAGAGTAGGTAGGTAGCGTAGGGTAGGTAACTAGGTAGGGTAGAATAGGGTAGAGTAGGGTAGAGTAGGGTAGAGTAGGGTAGAGTAGGGTAGAGTAGGGTAGAGTAGGGTAGAGTAGGATAGCGTAGGATAGAGTAAGGGTAGAGTGGGGTAGGGTAGGGCAGGGTAGAGTTGGGTAGAGTAGTCAGTTGACAGGAGCGAAGCCGCGGGCAAAAGCTAGTATAACATAATGTACAGCATACGCCGTATCCGGTCCAAGTGACCCAGATCTTAAACGTATCACCATTATCTTGATGTTATACTAATTTATCACTGACCGGGATAACTTGTCTTCATCATTGATTAGTTTCATCATAGTATTCAATTACTTTTTTTTTTACTTTCTCTCGCCATTATCTTCTTTCAAATCCATTCTACAGTCCATTCATCATTTCTTTGGTGTTTCCCTACTCTTATAGCCATTCTCATTGTGAAGAACTTTTACACGATAGCTACCTCTTTGATCTACATGCTATGTCCTTATTAAAACCCACTGTTAACTCACCAATGTTTATTAACTGGTGTCATTTCATATTAATAATTATTTCCTATTTTATTAAACTTCCTTCCTACAAAAAAACAAATATACATTACATCCTTCAAAGTACTTTATTCTCAGTTGCTAGCAGTTAACATTCATTAATCCCTTTTCTGGTCTAGCATACTGGAGCTGTTATTAATAAAATTAGATTTTTAATTTTTAAAATAAGATAGTGTTAATGCAAGACATAATAAAACTTTTTTTTATTTTGTTCTTAAATCAATCGTTACGTTTTCGTTTCGTTTTCTAAATATTGTTTTGTTATAATTTCGTTACGTTTTTTAAATAACGTTTAAAACGTTACATCGTTACAGTGTGGCACATTACTACTCAACGTTTATGTGTAAACGCCATCTAGTATTAATTGTAATACTAAAATGTTGAAATGTTTTTGTGCGTGTTATAGCTACTCGATCATAGATAGCACTATAGTACGTTTAAAGAAAAATGTTCGTCTATTGAGCGACAGATGGCGCTACCTAATCATTGTGTAATAATTTAAATATTTTAGCGAGTTATAATAAAATTAGTGGGTCTTAAACTTACACCTGCTTGAGATTCCTATTTTCAGAATGAATTTGATGGTCTCGTTCAAAATTTGATTCAAGCCTGTTTGTACTGTCCGTTTTATAATAATTTTAGGCGTTGGGTTGGTAAAGACCCACTTTAGCACGATGTCGTTTAGATAAAAAATTGGATTAAAAGTGTGATATTAAATAATAAACATATAAAATGTAGGTGGGCCTGCTACCTATTAGAGATATTCTTAATTTCATTAATTAATTTTAATAATATTTATCCTGTGGCTGTGCTCTACGTTTTTGCTCCGCCTCTATTGGTTGTAGTGTGTGTGGTGTGCCTTCATCTAAAGAATGAACTAACACTAAATTCTATAAAATAGATAATTTTTCAATCAGAACCAGTACTTCCTGAGATTAACTCGTTCAAACAAACAAAAAAAAATTCTTCAGCTTTATAACGTTAGAATAGATTTTTCGTCGATTTGTGTGTGGGTTGGTGACTAACTTATTACCCACTAGTTGTCACAGAAGTCTTTTTAATTAACTAGATGCGGATGAACGTCTTCTATGCCCAATGCATTAACACTAGAAGCGCTGAATATCAATGTAAATTTTGGTCATTTATTTTTGCTACTGATATATGGAGAGATGATATACAAATAAAACTGGTAACTGATAATACAATAGGTACTTTCATTTTGTATTACAAATATTTTAGTGATTCTACGCATAATATAAAATAGAGCAGGAAGAACATACAAGGGTGATTCTTTGAAACCGAGAGTATCTCATTCGTCTGGTCTAGTTTTTTCTTTACAATTTGATATTTTTATTTGCAAATTAATATTACCCGATCACTAAATGTATCAAAGACACTCATTTGTGCCCAGTGGCTTACGACACGAAATAGATAGTTACGAAAGCTAGGCCAGATGAATGAGACGTTCTCTCGGTTTCAAAGAATAACCCAGTAATGGGTTAAATTTGGGACGCCCGCGCTTTTAGTGCTAAAATAGGGTAGGTAGGTAAGTACCTATTGCCCATATGTTGAGTACCTACCTAGTTGGAGAGTTAGATAGAGACTAAAGATAGGATCACATTTTATCTAACTTCCCATCCGATTATAATTTAGGTGTCTTTAAAGCTACAGTGAATGAGCTCTTAATAAACTAATGAGCTTCACCATCATCGATTGCATCACTGCTTACCATCAGGTGGGATCGCAGTCAAGCGCTGGTTTAAGTATATAAAAAAAAAAGTAGCTTGTTGTTGCCTGTCTTGAATTTTGTTAATGACCATGGGACTCCTTGGGTCCGTTGGCCTAGCCAAGGCCAGCACTAATTGAGTAGCTGTGCCTGATGTTGGAAATCTATACTTTTATGAAATTAGTGACTCCAAAGAGAAGCATTGGCAAGTCCATCACAAGAAGCAGAGATGGAATGTGTTGGATGAATTTGCAAGTTAGGATTGTGAATTGGGCACACCACAATCGCGGCAGTAAGTATCCTTCATTCGAAGTGCGCATTGGCAAGTCCATCACAAGAAGCAGAGATGGAATGTGTTGGATGAATTTACAAGTTAGGATTGTGAATTGGGCACGCCACAATCGCGGCAGTAAGTATCCTCTTTGAGAAGTAGAGAGGTATCACGGTGTCCTCATCTTCCGCCTGAAGCAGGTCATTTCGGGAGATTCCTGTTTTGAGTTTAGGCGGAAAAAACGCCCAGGTGTCACTATTGTGCAGACTACCCGGAGGACACAGTGGAGCATACGGTGTATGTGTGACCCTCAGGAACGGAGCATGGAAGGATCAGTGGCGGTGACCTCTGGAGCCAGGCCCTAGTTCAGACCATGGTCAAGAGATGGAATGTGAATTCTTATGCGAAGCAGTAATGCTAGCGAAGGAGCTGGCCAAAACCGTGAGAGAACGGACATCTGGAGACGTCCTGGGCGTCGGGAGACGCAGGACGATTCCCGGCCACCGCAGGTGCTGGTTTGCGACGACCGCCCAGAGGACACGGTAGGAGCATACGGTAGAGGTGTGCCCCGCTTGGGCGGAGCACCGTCGTTAGATCTTGTCGTCACATTCGGTCATATCCTGTTCAAATCACGTATTAGCGTCTATGCAAATTGCCACAGACTATAAAAACGAGTTGCTCAAATTGTGCTACGGGCGCGTCGTGGTGTTGCCACTTATAAATGTATTTGTCACCTTTTTTTCTTTTTTTACTTTATAATTCATCTGTATTATTTATTTCCTTTTTCTATCCAAATCTATTTGCATACTGCACTATTCCAGCGTCTTTATGTCGACACCGCCACCGGCCCACGCTGAAAACCAGCGCTGTAAGCTCATCGCATTATGCGTGAGGCCACAGCTTTATGCTGAGCGTTCGGCCGTTTTGCGCGAATTTGACGCATATCTTCCCTATCTATTGATTATGTTTGTTAGCTAGTTTTAAGATTGCGTCATTTCGCGTCAATAAAGTGTTTTTCTTTCTTTCTTTTTTCACCGCCGTGTCCTCGTGGGGCGATCGGCAGCAACGACCTCTCGCGGCAGGCCCTGGTACAGGCGAGGAGGAGGTTGCCAGGCGGTCGCCTCCTTCTGCAAAGCAGTAATGCTAGCAAAGGAGGCGACCGCTCACGTAAGGGAAATGGATTTCCTCACGCCCCAGCCGCCGGGATCCCTACCCCGATTTCCAACCAGCCGTGGGCTTGTGGACAGCGAGAGATGGGTAGCTCTACGTCCGACTGTCCGGTAACCGTCCGGACCGAGCCCGAGTCGTCGACGGTGCGTAGTGTTCCACGCGCGCCCCAAGGAGATGTCAGCAAACCGTAGAAGTCCATCAGGGTCGTAGCCTACTGGGGCTATGGGTTCGCTTCAGAAAGGAAAACCCGGGGTCCTGGAACGCAAGACAAAGAAGGAACATAGGAGTGGGTTTTAGTCAGTAAAAGTCTGACACGCCCTCTCGCTCCACCCTAGAGTGGGATAAGTCATTGGATGATTTATCACCTAAAAATGACCTTACCTTAGACCATGTATCACATGTGATATGGAGTCAGCCAAAAGTTCGTCACCAACACATTTAATTAGCCGGTATCTATGCCGAAATTCATGAAAGTATTGTCAGTATTTTTACACTGAATAAGAAAAATTGCAATGTGTAGACACTGTCTAGCTCTACATATTGATCAATATTGTGATCATTCAAATTTTACGCTCTTTTATATTTTTATTTTTGATATTGATTCCAAATTAATTAGTATTATAATAACCGACCTGTATCCTATGGCTAGACTGCCCAGCTGTAGATGGAGAGATATTTCCAACTTTCTCGGTTCCTGTTGCAGAACCGAGCTGCATCACTTTTTTTTTCAATTCCCGAGCAGGTCATCTAAGCCTATAAGGTAGTGAAAAATTAGTAAGAATAGGATAAAGAAGAGAGAGCTAGGTACTTAATTACGTACTTAGTAATAATTCTGTTTCTTTATTTTCCTTCTACAAAAATACAAATAAGTAAGATACTCACCACCGAAAAATACTCCACCACAGCTCGATAACAGAAACAAGTAAATAACGAAATAAGTAAGTATATAAAGTACCTAACCGTCCACAAAATCCAAGACGGAAGGAACCCCGACCCAATAAGACGTCGAACTTCCATAGAAAAGGACGAAACAAAATTGGTAATTCCATTCTCCAGGTTGGTTTTTCGAGACACAATTAGGACATTTTGTTGGAGTTCGGGTCGTGTAATAAAATTAAGGAGACGCCGGCCGGTCGCGGTAAGTCGATGTCTTCGGGCCGCATAAAACAAATCCGGCCCGAGCCGCCTGAGGACAAGCGCACACAAACCTGTGGAGACTTCTTTCTTCTTTATTTTTGTTGTAGATACCTATGTGTAGGTCTGGGTACGAATTATACAGACTTTTTTTTAAGAAGTCGATTAAAAATGGCATTTAAAAAGGGCACGGGCTAGTTCAATTGTGGTAGATATCCGGTTATTTTTGGATGATTCGGTTAGGTAAAACGGGTTACTAGTTGCATTTTCAGCAGTAAACAGTGATAATCTGAGACTGAGCTACTTGTAGTGACAGTGGTGATGCGATAACATCAGCTATATAAAGTAAATAACTGCAAATACTATAGCCCCTTTAATTTTTATTTTTGAGTGTGGATGTCATCCAAAGGAGTCGGTCTTTTAGTAACTAAAGCCCACCTTGCGTCCTTCAGTTATCCTTTACGTTCTAGGACCACGGATTTCAACAATATATCCCCTTACACACCTGCTTCTGCATGTACTCAAGAAAATCTGAAATAATACATGTATGAGTCGAGAATTCCCCTCACAGTACACCATCAAACAAAGGCCTATCCAAACGTCACAATAGGTACCCGATTTTACATCTTCCACATCCAATATTAGTAATGAATTCCTTCCTCGGGTAACCTATCTATTGATAGTTACATTTTTGTAACCCACCTGAATGTCCTAGGATCTAAATACTTGCCGACACCCGATTGCCTTTACACGCGCTGCTTTCTTTGTGACTCTTTGATTTCTTTGTCCTTACACATTATGAAAAAAAGTCCCCACCGTGTCTAACCGTCTGTTCACGATAAAATACAAAACTTCTAAACAGTTTTTCTCCCCTTTTTTTAGCATATATTGTGTTCGACTGCTGGGCAAAGGACCTTTTTCTTCCAAACCTGTTTAGGGCGATCTCTGGCCAAGCTTGCCTCGCGAACATGATCAGCCCCCCTAGCCAAGTCACAAACGATAAACGTAAACTCTCAGTAGTCTTTAATAGATTTTCAACTTTATGTTATTGGATATAAAGTTGAAAATCTATTGAAGATTACATAGTGTTTTCGTTCGTTCCGGTCGCTAACGCTCAGTAGTCTTTAATAGATTTTCAACTTTATGTTCTTAGGTATAAAGTTGAAAATCTATTGGAGATTACTAAGCGTTCACGTTTATCGTTTGCAACTTGGCTAGGGGGGCAGGGTCGTCACACAACCTTCGTTTTCTCCAATAGACAGAGATAATGAGGAAGGTTCTTGGCTTTTCTCTAGTATATGCATATATTATTAATAGCAGAAATAAGCCGACAAATGCAAAGAATTGTTACACCCGTGCGAAAACTGGGCGGGTCGCTAGTTTAACCTTTTCATCGCCACAGTCACGTATACATGACAAACTAAAATGTGTCCAGCACGCCAAGGTTACGACTATATGACAGACTTAAACGCTAATAAATCTCATAAGAAAGTATTGTTTTACTTATTTGTGTTATTAAAGGATGAAATCGCCGAGTTGCCCGTTGGCGCCGAGAGCACGCTTTTGCTTTTTACACACTCCACTGTCCATCTGTCTGTCACCAGGTTGTATCTCATAAACCATGAAAGCTAGATAGTGGAAATTTTCATAGATGATGTATTTCTGTTGCCGCTATAACAAAAAATACTAAAAATAGAATAAAATAAATACTTAAGTTGGGCTTCCAAACAACAAACGTCTTTTTTTTTTTGCCATTTTTTGCTACGGACGGTACGGAACCCTTCGTGCTTGAGTCCGACTCGCACTTAGCCGGTTTTTGACGTAAGGATCAAAAGTTTATGTTAAAACTGAAAACATTTCCAGTAAGTCAACTTTTCTACCAGATTTTGTGTTGTGAAAAGCATGATAGGGTAAAAAAAAAATAGTGTCGTTGTACACCGTATTGTATACACCTCTACATTTTTTCACCTCAACAGCATCTCCACAGGTTTTTCGCACGTACGCGATGTTCACATATTCTGAATAACACTTGAATAGCGCGTCCTAACGCACTGGCCACTAGCTCGCCTCTCCCACGTGACGAGACTACACTCGCACGACACTTTGTTTGTGTATCAAATCGGACAACAACGGTGACTTTGTAAATGGAGGGAACGTGGTTATGTGCTGTTTTAGTGCGGCCTTTTTGTATCCTTTATGTTTATATGAGGCTATTTCCTTAGTGCCTTACCTTTACAAGAGAATATGAGAACTATCTAATCCAGATAAAGGTTGAGGAGTTTTTCGACGCCATATTTTAATTTGTTTTTATGCTTTTATATAGTTATTGTTAATAGAAATAACTTTTTGTAAAATGTATCCAGATTAAGTAATTTTTTGGTAATATTTTTATTTAATACTAGCTGTCCCCTGCAGTTTCACTTGGCTCGGAAACAAGCCGCTTGGCTTGGATTGGCTTGGCTTGGCTCGGTTGTTGGTTGGTCTTTGGTTATTGCTCAGCTCTCGCGGGTCGTAGCGTGATGTGTTAACCTATAGCCTTCCTCGAAAATGGGCTATCTAACACTTAGAGAACTTTTCAATTAGGACCAATAGTTCAACAACAAATAAAAAAAAATTGATCTTTATAATATCAGTATAAGATTCACTGTAGCTTTAAAGCTGTATAAAGCAGTTATGAATATGTTAGTGAAGTGTAGAGTTGTCGTAGCAGTGTACCTTATAATGCGTAGTGATTCGTGTAGCCATAGTTCGTAGCACCGTAGCACCATTTCCTCATCATCATCATCATTGCAGCCAAAAGACTTCCACTGTTGAACATAGGCTCCCCCAAGCGTCGCCACAACGACTGGTCCTGTGCGTCTTGCATCCATCGGATTCCCGCCACTCCCACCAGGTCATTTGTCTAGCTGGAGGCCTTCCAACACTCCGTCTTCCCGTACGTGGTCGCCACTCCAGAACCGTTCGTCCCATCGATCATATGTTCTGCGTGTAGCACCATTTGCTACTCACATTTTCTTTAAGCAAAAACATGGATCATCCTAAGCATCATGAACTTGGCTGTAAGTTGACAGAAAGTGTGATTTAAGAAACGTATTCCTTCATTTTAAATAGAACATTCATTTAGTAAAACACAAGGAAAGCCACAGCCTAGAAGCAGCACCAGCGCATTGCTTAGTCCAGCGCGTCTGAAGCACCTGTAGTCTACAAAATATAGTGTCGAGAGCTAACGCCGAGTGGAGTCGCAAAGTTGGCCGCAGTTAGGAAAGATTTGTCGCAAGCCCGCCAACTAATGCCTTATACTCTTGCTCTTGTAAGTAAAAATTATGATTATCGCCCGGCGCGAGCAGAGCCCTTGATCCCCAACTAACGGCCTGAGACGCGAGACTTTCCTTTTCTTCTCAACTATAACTCTTTTTTATTGGCTCCGTGGCGGTTGCAGCGCGCCGTCCACTGGATTATGGACTGACCTAACTGATCGGGGAACTAACGACTCCTGAATGTACGTTATTTACAAATCGGGATCCAAGATGCTTGTTTGTGAGCTAGTGGAGTAAGGTGGGACAGTGACCGATTTAGGCGAGTTATTGGAGGAAATACTAGAAATATCGGCGGAAAGTTATGGCAAGCTTTACGTGGATGTCTCAGAAGTGTTGATTGCAAGCAGCGTAAAGTCTGTCTCTGTTTCCCAACTGAAATCCAATTATCTGTGTACAAAAACCCAGCTCTTGTAGTACATAGGCAGCGCGAACATCATAAAACACAAGTCAGTCCTCAAGTGCAATACAATACATAAATGAGAGTGGGCCGGAGACGGCGCGGGCTTGCGACGGTCGATTAAGGAAGCGACTGCACCGTTGCCTTGGCGACGCCGCCATCTTGGAGCCCCCCCGCCACACCCCCGCACCCCCCCGCGACCCCCGTACACCCACCACAACCCCCACTGTAAACAACTCGCTGTATCGTTGCACTGAAATACTCGATGTATTTAAAAGGCTCTCCAGTCCCCCTGAATCACTGGCGTAAGATAAAATTGTCAATTTATTGTGGATCAAAAAATATGATTGCAGTGCACGTAGGTAACTATTTACTAAACGGTCATATAAAGACGAAAGTGCATTTTAATGGCTTTTCAGTCTTCACTGGATCTGAGAAATGTGTAGCTCTGCTTTTGTGGAAAATAAAATGAACGTTAGCCAAGTGGCTGAAATTTATGGTGGTCGTTCTAGTGGGTAGAGTTTGTAAGCAATTTTTTATTTGAATTTCTACAGGTAATTGATAGAAGAAATATCTACTATTAACCAATTTGACTGGCGCAGTGGTTGTGAGATTGGCTGCTACGCTGCTTGTCGCGGATTCGATTCCCGCTCGGAACAAATATTTCTATGGCCTACAGATTGTTGTTTCTGGTCTGGGTATCATAGGTATGTGAGACTACATGTTTGTGAATAAACCCACGAGTGTGGGCCAATGACTTAGCATAGCATAGTCGGCCTTATAATGTTCCCACTGTTGGGACTCAGGCCTACTCTTTAGGAGATGGAATGGGCCGTGGGCAAAAGGGGGCCAGGGTTGATGGATGTCACATGTTTTCGAATTTTTGGTTCTAGCACATGCCGGTTTCCTCACGATGTTTTCCAATGACTTATTAAATTTAAAATAATTGTTATATTAATAAGAAGAAGAGATTTCCCTCATTATTGCCTTCAAAGACATAAATTAAGAGCTTTAAACTACACAACTCTCGGAACAATTTGCAGAGTACCTATACAAAGGGTATGTTTACATTACCGCGACCCCAGACGCTAAATCTTACATCCTTAGGATGGATAGTCTGATAAAGTGAAGTCTAGCATGCTTGCTTCATTAACCACCGGAACGTTATTTCATTTTAAATCTAAAGTAAAAACGAGCATCGTAGCATAATAGGTACTAATGTGATGATAAATCATGGACTCGTGGAAAATCAATTAAGTATTTCAGTTAATGAAATTGTGAACGAAAAGTGTTAGGTGACATCTGACCACACAACATAGCTTTTTTTTTCTTTGGGAAAATCATCTTATGACATCTCGCGCTCTTGGGCGGAGCGGTAGACTAGATAGTGTCAGACTTTTACTGACTAAAAAAACCCACTCCTGCTCCTTCGTTGCCTTTCGTACCAGGGCCGAGGCTTCCTTTCAGAATCAGACCCTTGGCCCCAATAGGCTTCAACCCTGGTGGGCCCCTACGGTTTGCTGAAATCTCCTTGAGGCGCGCGTGGAACAGTACGCGCCGTCGACGACTTGGGCTCGGTCCGGACGGTTACCGGACGGTCGGACGGCGAGCTACCCATTGCTCGCCGTCCGCAAGCCCGCGCCTACGGTGGCCGGAAATCGGGATCGGAATCCCGGCGTCGGTTGGGGCGCGATCGGCCGCCTCCTTTGCTAGCATTACTGCTTCGCAGAAGGAGGCGACCGCCTGCCACTCCTCCTCACTCCGGACCATGGCCTGTACCAAGGCCCAGCGCGAGAGATCACCGACACAACATAGCTAGATGTTTTATTGATAGTACCTACTCACTCGCAAATTAAACAAAGGCATAAATAAATCAATATTTTACGTTACATTACTTAATTCCTTAATAAGGCAGTTATTGCAAAATGCTGCTTCGTTTTCCAGCGATATTGAGTGCTTGTTTGTCAAGAAAATATTTACAGAAGTCTTTACATCCAAAGAGTAATTTTTAATGATCTTGAAAAACAATTATATTAACTGCACGTGTTTTCAAATCTCGAGAATTACTTTTCTGTCTCTGATAGTCAAAAAAACATCACTTATCTAAATGATTTAGGACATTGTTCTTCAAATAAAGATAAATAAACAGTAATTTTTTCACGCGATGAATATTGAAGCAGTGACTCTGTACGGTGACCGTCCAATTACACGTGAACGGTCGCGAAGACAAATGGCGAACATTACTCAAGATTAGGAGCCGCCCGACTGTAGTCCACCTAATGTCGGCGACTGCACTAAATCATATCACACGATTCGCTAAAAACATGCATGATAAACCATCCAATATTTTTTGAAAAAATTTAATCACTGAAAATTTTTAGGGTAAAATCGTACTGAAGTTTCTTCATTTAGGTATTATGTACAAGCAAGTACATAACAAAATATAGTCAGTAAGCATTTTCCGTTACACATAGGTACTAATACCCATTAAGTTGATATTATTAAAGTA
The DNA here is from genome assembly GCA_905147345.3 of Mythimna impura. Taxonomy (NCBI): domain Eukaryota; kingdom Metazoa; phylum Arthropoda; class Insecta; order Lepidoptera; family Noctuidae; genus Mythimna; species Mythimna impura. Next base: position 10,249,559 of record LR990345.1, read on the forward strand.
GAAGGCAATCTGTACAACGTTTTAATGTATTATGTAGAATTATAAAGGCGTCGAGCCCCGCTCAGTACTTATGATTTATTCATGAGGGAAGAACAATGTTAAATTTGAACATGCCTACTTGTACGCCAGCATTTTAGTAGAAAATGTCAAGCGGTTTATTAAGTAATTTGTTTTTCATAAAGATTTATTGATCAATATTATGAATATACACTACACATGCAATGATTTCATTAATATTGACGATTAATTATCTACTACCTTGATATTACGGTAAATGTACAATATGAGGCTCAAGGAAAATTGAGGAAAATGAGTTGTGACGCTTATTTGTACGAGGTAACTGCGTCGCAACAATAAGAATATTTTACTTCTAAATATGATGTACATATGTGTGGTAGATAGATAGATATATTCTTTATTGTACACCAAGAATAAAAATTACATTAGGAACTTAAAATTAATGGGGTGTCACAATGGGCGGTCAACCTTTGGATGGAACCTGATTTAGAAATGATTAGGAATGTAATAAAAAGATATATTTAGAACCTACATCATTATTTAAAGAAAAAAGCTGTGCTGGAAAACAAAAGCTTCAGCATTTCCAAATAATATGTTTGAAAGTGTAATCTTGAAGCAGTAGCATCCGCTGTAAATGTACCCATTTTGTCAGTGCTTACAACATTCTAAAGCTGAGAGCGAGTGCAATATACAAGGAGGGAAGTTTGTGCGGCTGTGTGTGTACGGGGCGGCTGGGCCCCGGGCCCCACGGCACTCAGCGAGACCTGCTTTATACACATAATATTTATACGAAAAGAAAACTTGTTTGAAGTCGTGAACAAAGCCAATCCGCCGCGGTTATTCGTGATATTTTCAGGCAAAGTCGTACCTTATTCGCAAACATCGAATCCCGTACACAATACAGTGCGAAACGAAATTCGAAGGATAGATAATTTCGGAGAGAAAGAAATAAGGCGAAAGGGAAAAAATATAAATTGAATAGTCGAATACACGCATCCCGGCATTACCATAAAGGCAACAGGGATCAAGCCGGATTCCTCTACGAACTTTTTTATTTTCCTTCCACCTCTAAATCTCCCAGGCAAAGCTTCGCGAATCTGCAAATGTTGATTTGATGATGTGGTGTCTGTGCGCGGCGTGCGTGCGACACGACGTCGCGCCGCGTTGTGTCGCGTCGCGTCGCGTCGCGCAGCCCGTACTGCTTATTGCTGACCTGAATTTTATCGCTCATATAACATGATGTCGCGACGTCAGCTTCCCGTCGTCGTCACGCGAACGGCTTCTGATTACTTGCACTTTTATTGCGTCCCGCTCGTCTAAGATTTGTAGCTCCGCTGAAGCTCGATGAAATCTGCTTTAGTGTTTGTTTATTCAGAGCGACGGAGGAATAAACATAACAGTATATCCCGGCGCGGCGCGTATATCTAAAACAATTGAGTAGGAGGGCAGGGTTGTAGAGCGAGTAGATAGCTAACGAGCAGGAGCAAAAGGTTGCGGCGCGGAGCGCTGGAGGGCGGATTACGGTGCTCATCCATTGCGGTCATTAAGACACATTACCCGCCCCGCGCACCGCCCTCCGCACGCCCGCCGCCCGCACAGACCCGCTTTTTAATTCAACTTTCCTCCTTCACCAATTTGCATGATTACTTTCGTTTTTATTGTGCTCCTCCACGGCTCTATCCCCTTAAAGTATCGGTTATTTGGATAAGCCGAGCACACTAAATAAACATGTATCTCGAATTAAATAACACTCTTGCAGCAGGGATATAAAAGCGTATTATTGAGTATTCACTTTCACAATATGCTTTTACGCAAGATCTTAGATATAGCCTCCGTCTATTAGGTAGACATGTAATGTTGGAGCTGAACTGTATCTAATTAATCCAATAACAATTAAAAATAAGTTTATAAATACTAAGCAAACCCATGTTTACTAGAACATTATGTTATAAATCGGCAATCACCCTGCGTAACTCTCGGTAACAGCGCCATACATTAGCGGGCAGCACTAAACCGCAGAGAAACAACTATCCGAGCTACAATTTTGAAACAATTACCTCCAGCTCAATATCGTAAGATTAAGAAAGTCCACGCTCGGAATTAGGATTCGGGAGCGAATGAGGGCAAACCGTCTTAACAGCCCGACTCCACAAATTGCGGACCTTAACGACGGCATAAAACTCGAGTCGCTCTCCCGGAGACGCCACAGATTGTACTCAGACTTAGTTCAGGATTAATGGTGTAGAAAACAGATTATCATTGGCTGGATTTCCATTAGTTTGGCCCCTGCCACCGGCGCGTGAAACCTACGGAGATAGCAGCCACTCGCTGTTATTATTTTCCACATAACGGAGCAGCGTCTCCCAATTTAATTCTATTAGGTTCTGTCGCGTTTGAACGACAGCACAATAAAGTCGTTTGAGTGGCGACGAGCGCTTTGCTCGCTCCGCTCCGTCGCGCGTCGCTCCGTGCCCTCCTCTGATATACGCTCATTCGATTTCCGCCACTGTTTTGTTTATAAATTTTATATTGAATACGCTTTCTGCGATGTTTGTTTAGTACCGACAATGTATATGAGTGAGTGCTTCATGAATATTGTTTTCGAATGCGTTTTGATTGAATTTTGAATGAGAGTTGATTCTTAATTCATATGACGATATTGAATGGGATCGATCAATAGTATTATTAAAATCGAAGACCAAGGCTGGTGATCTATCTAAATCACATTTGATTATTCAAGGTGTCTTTAAAAGACTCAAGATGTAACATGGAATATCCGGTAGGTACCTACCTATTAATTTAACAATAAGCGATAAGAAGCTATCCTTAGTTTTGAAATTAATCATTATTGGTTCAGTGATTAAAAAAGTAAAAAATAATAACAAATTTAATAAGCTAATCCAGAATTATTATTGTCCTGTGCACCTAATTATACTTTTTTTAATAATTCTCGCTCCCCTTGTGGGCAACTACTCTACTGGGTTTTGCTGACGTCTGACGGTTACGGCCATCTCCTTCGTTCGCATAACTGCTTCGCAGAAGGAGGCGATCGCCTCCCATTTCCTTTTGCTGCGGATCATGGCCTGAACCAGGGCCGGACGCGAGAGATCGTCGCTGCCGTCCACCTCGACGAAGACGCGGTGGTGCTACACCAAGGCTAGGTAGATTTTATTATGATCCACCATGTCTACCGGGTAGACCGCACAATGGATGCCTGATGTCATCCAGGCGTCTTCCTCCTGAATCCGAAACAAGAACCTCCCGAACTGGCCAGGTCTTGAGGACCTGCGTAAGGCAGAGGGTTTTTTTTTTAGGTGGGAAATCATCCAATTACTACTCCCACTCTAGGGCGGTGCGCGAGGGCGTGTCAGACTTTTACTGACTAAAACCCACTCCTATGTTCCTTCTTTGCCTTGCGTTCCAGGACCCCGTATTTCCCCTTCGGAAGCCAACCCATGGCCCAGAGGGTGAGGATGCCATAAACGACGTCTTTCTAGCAACTCCTCATAGGACTTACCGCCGCTATTGTAGCGTGCCCGGTTCCTAATTATGCTAATAACACGAACACCTCGAATAGAAACTTTCATGATTAATGCAACACGAGTACCTCGCACAAACAAAACACATAATTTCGGTTATTTCGACTACAAAGTACGAACCGTACCGTAATGAAATGTCGCACCGGTTTTTCCGTTTAAAAACATTACACGTACGATGTTTTAATGAATACAAATTACATTTGCAAATGTGCTTAATCCAGAAATTAGTTACGTACGCCTCCCCTGCCCCGCGGCCCTGGGGCCTGGCTGGCTGGCTAAATACTGCTGCATCCGAGTTTCATATTCCGTCTGCAGGTATTTCTACCGCAGTTTATTAGATATTCGAGGAACACACAACAGCAGCTTGGTTCATATATTATTTTGGTAGGTTTAAGTGAGGAACTTGGATATGAATAGATATGCCGTATGTATGTGGAGATAGATATAATTTTTGGAAAGTAGAAGAAAAACTAGTCCTTCGATCCGGATACTTCTATTGCGTATCTTGTAAGTATAGTCAAGTTTCTTTTATCAATAAAGCTGCTTCCCCATGTCTATTTAAGGCAGCTAAAACTTCATTTGATATTCTTATAAGGAGGGCAGTCTTTGCACCCTTCACGAAAACCTTTAACGCTTGATTGCGGAAAATTTATGGGAATAAAGAAAGTTTACAAGTTTCAGCTAAGGTTAGTTACTCCTCACTTGCCTTCGAATAATGACGTCAGAAGAGTTGATGATAGAGGACAGTAAGTTCTATATTTATGTATAGTTTGACTGGCCTGTTTGTCTAGTGGTTAGTGGCTCTGACTGCTATGCCGGAGGTCGTGGGTTGGATTCCCACCCAGGACAAATGTTTGTGTGATGAGCACGATTTGTTCTGTGTCTGGGTGTAATTTATCTATAATATGTATGTATTTAGAAATATATAAGTATGTTTATAAGTTGTCTAGTACTCATAACACAAGCTCTGCTTAGCTTGAGACTGGATGGCGTTGTGTGATAGTTGTGGAATATTATATTATATATTATTATAGTTAATTTAAAAAAAGTAAAATAAATAATATTTTAGACTGCGGTATGTTTGCTTCGATTTTGATAAATATGTTGCCGAAAACTTAAAATTACGTACTTTAAAGAAAATTCTAAGCCCTTTCTTGCAATTAAAGCAACACTCAAAGCCTAGAAAACGTTTTTCAAACATTTTATTTTAGGATCCAAAGACGACCAATATAAGCGACATAAGGATTTTTGCATACATCACCTTTCCAACCTTTCTCGAACAACTACATATGAATACAAAAAAAACCTTGAAATTAATGTACTGAAAAAGAATTCTAAACAGTTCTTTCAATTAAAAACACAGTTAAATTCAATGAACTTGCAAAACGCCAATTTAAGTTTCGAACCAAGGACGACAGTGGCATAGGATACAAAATTGTATAATCAGAGTCTATAGCGAAACCGTAGGTATAATAACCGATATTAGGCTTATTTGTGCCGCATTTAGCGTTAGTACCTTTACTATGAAAATTTTGACAAATACTACTACAATAAAACCTAATAATGAACTGAAAATATGTTAGTTCTTTCTTTCAATTTAATTTACAATCAAATTCAATAAACCCTCAAAACGCCCATTAAAATTTAGAACCATAGACGGCCAATATAAGTACCATCTACACTAACATTATAAAGAGGTAAAGTTTGTTTTTTTGTTTGTAGGAGGTAATCTCTGAAAGTACTGGTCCGATTGTTAAAATTTTTTCATCGATAGAAAGCTGCTTTATTACTGAGTGACATAGGCTATATTTTATGTATGCGGGCAAAGCTGCGGGCAAAAGCTATAAAATTGTATAACCACAGTCTATAGCGGATCAGTAGGTATAATTGGGCTCCTATATACTCGTTCGTTTACTAAGAAGGTTTTGATAAAAATTACTACAAAAAGACCTATTAAAGAAACCTATAAGTTTTACGAATTTATTACTCATTAAGAACAATACATAGTTGACATAAAGCGATCGAGCAATTCTTAGTCAATTTTATCATAAATGTATTTTTTAATTTTGTTTTAAACACTGCAAGCGATTTACTATCCTTAATATTATTTGGTAGATTATTATATAATTGTGCTTCTTCATATGTAATAGCCTTTTTGCCGTAGTTAGTTTTATGCCTTCGCAATTTAATTTCGTTATTGTTTCTTAAACTATGATATAATGATTTATTATAATGTACTGAAAAGAATTCTAGTCCTATCTCTCAATAAAATTAACAATCAAATTCAATAAACCCGCAAAACGCCCATTTAATTTTAAAACCAAAGACGACCAATATAAGTTCCATAGGGCACAAAATTGTATAAACACAGTCTGTAGGTATAATAACCGGAATTGGGCTTCTTTACGCCTCATCTAGCGCTCGTTATGCCTCGATCGTAAATCTTCATTCCCCACCCCCTCCGGGAGCCCCCCCCGCTCTTGATTTCGGCTTCCTCCACTCGAACCTTAGATATACTCGTAACATATCATAATACGTTAGTGTTGACGTGATGAGTATTTAAATGCGCGGTTTATAGAGCCTCAAGTATTTTCGGAGACACTTCAGAATATGTAATATGTAGAGCGTGTTTTAAAGCTTCTGATTATAATGTATGAAAGCAAAGAATTTTTTTAAGTTGAGGCTCTTTTTCTGTCTCTTTACTATCTGGTGATACTTAGATAGATTTTATGCATTATCTAATTTACGCTGTACAGCTGCCACTCAAAATGATCTTGAAAATCTCAAAAAACAGCACGCATATGAATCAATCCGCATTGCCTTTTCAAAATATATAGGAGGCGGCTTCATATCACTACAAGTATGTCTATCGCATTGCAAAATTCACATGTCTTATCTCAATTCACCTGCTTCCGATAAACAAAATCCAATGCCACAATGCACATCTGTAGTGTTACGTGATGTTATGTGCAATAATACTTACTGAAATTGATACGGAGGTATTACCGTATCAAAAATCTGATTAGCGTTTGATGAAAACAAAAAGATTTACGTACTTTACGTTTTCTTTATTTAAAATGAAAACTTAAAATGACTTTTCAAAGAACTTCAATAAACGCAGCCTCCAACTCTGTATTCGACTACTAACGATTGAATGAATTTGGAGCTAACATGCAACGCCACGAACTTTCGCAGCGTAGTAGCATATTGAATAGACCATTACAGAGCCCAGAGATCGCACTGCACTGAACACTTTTGTTCATGAAACTTTTAAATATATAGGTAATTCAGTACATAAGCCGTACGAAAATGGTAAAAATAACAGCAGAATTCGCCTTATAAGTTACAGATACAAATGGCTTCAACTGGTAACTTCTTTATGAAGTAAACATATCTGCATGAGTTGAGTAGTGTTTGCAATAAATCCGTGTCGCAGTGTATTTATTTACTGTTCCCCCGCCCGCCCCGGGCACCCGGGGCAGCACCCGCCCGCCCAAGTCGCCCGCCCTATGCGATGCACGATGTAATATGTCTAGAAAGTTTATTAAACTCGCTGTATGTCATATGATGTAAACTAGGTGCTTGTTTATTCATGAGAAAGTATGTTTTATGTTGATAAGTTAAGTGTATAAATTGACGCGCTCGTAGGTAACTTGTAGACGAGAGTAAGCCTCGGCGCAAAGGTAATTTTCCCGTATATTTTAAATATGTTAATATTATGTGTGATAGTTATTTTTTTTTACTAATTAGCTACAAAAATGTGATTTATCTATCGTTCTACGACTGAATTTGACTGAAATTTTGTTCAAATTCTGCACAAAAACCCCGAATCTATTGAAGCCACAAAAGTTACTAAAAAGTTATTTTCCATTTCAGATGTAATTTGGTGTACATTTTCAGTGTTCAGTTATATAGACGCAGAACGTAACAACGTAGAGATTGCGATATTATGCCGTAGTCAGGAGGCTCCAGGCACGGAACACAATTAACTTGTAAGATTGTCTGCGGAGGTTGCACTCGCTACCCTCGCCCTCCTCATCCATCTACCCTCCCTTCCAAACAAAACATCAATAAACTACAAAACACAGTCGATTTTGAAACCTAACTCCTCGTTTTATAGTTGATAATCCATTGTCTCTGAATAAGTTTTATGTGCCGCATTTATTTCGCGTAGGTATAACAGTCCAGTTACCCTTGATTGGTTGTCGTTCCTCTAATCCCGTTTTGATCCTTTCCACCCGAAACCTAACCCTCTGCGTTCTAACTATTGACATGCGTACCTTTATGTTTGTGTGACGTAATCATATTGATGTGGAAAAACGTAATTGCATTTTAAGGGGTTGCTGAAGCTGCGGAATTGGTCGAAAGAGCTATTGTGGTTCTGGAACGCAATGCGCAGCTGGAGGAACACTGGTAGGTTTTAGTCAGTTAACTTCCTGTCACTCCAAACAGATCGGAAGAGGTTATTCACGATTTCTTACCTCTTCTTTGAGAAGGGGTAGCAGAAGAAAAGCTACCATACATTGTTAAGGATGAGCAGTGGTGGCCCAACTGCCCCGACATTAGGCACACAACTTTGTGTAAACTATTTCATCACCACTGCTCTCAAAATGGTGAAGGAAAACATCGTGAGGAAACCGGAATATCCTGGAACCATAAATTCGAAGCCATGTGACATCCATCAGTCCGCACTGGGCTCGCGTGGTGCAATACAGCCCATTCCCTCCCCTGGAGAGGAGTTGACTTAAATCCCAGCTGTGGGAACATTATAAGGCTAATTATGCTACATTGTTGAACAATAATGCTAAAAATAAATTGTAATTTCTACGGATTAGGAATAAGTTTGTATTACGTTGAAAGTACAAGTTGAATTTGTTTCTTTACTTATTAGGTGATTCTTTTTTTTAGGAGGGGGACATCATGTAATGACTTCTCCCGCTCTAGGATAAAACCCACCTATGTTCCTTCAGTTTCCCTTTGCGTTCTAGGACCACGGGTTTCCTTTTCAGAAATCCCATAGTGGATAGTAGGAGTAGGTTAAAGAGAAGTTTTAACGTCAGACAAAAAGTTAAAAAAAAAAACTAAATTAACCACATATCTCGAGAACTTGATGCTGATTCTTATTTTGTGACGTCACACATAAGATAATCTATCATCTGTGATTTGAACCTAACAATGTCTAGATACCTAACTTACGTACGTATGGTATTGTCACCATATCTACACAATTCTATCACACGCTGACTCGCGGCGCATCGACTTTCTACGTGTGCGTGCATTACGTACCATATTACATCTCATGTTGGTCCCAGGCAAATATTATATAGGGTTGATAATGATAAGGAGCCTCACGCGCACGTACACTCTAGACCTCGGTGACTAAGGCGATCCATGATAAAATAAAAAGCCATGCTAATGTTTGCCACCATAAAGATAAGGTCATGACGCGCAGACACAGTCGCGGCCACCGCACACGGAACCGTGGACAAATACTATGTACCCTAATTAAACATCAAATAATAAAAACTCGACATTGACTCGCTGATAATGACAGCGACGACAAACAGAATGTTGTGCACACCGGCCCAAACCGACCTTTGACGTCAAACCGTTCGGCACAATCAACGCGCCACCCGAATATGGTTTGATCGCGTCCCAAACCGAAAGCGATTAGAACGGGCGACAGCGCGGCCGCGTTAGTCCGCGAAAGCTCCCACCAAAAGGAGCAAAGAATCGGAAAGCGATACGGCTAATCCCACTAATCGGGGAGCAATTGAAAAATAAAAATGTAGATGGCGGAATGATTCCATTTAGAGCCAAAACGATGCGACAAAATAATAAAAAAGGTACGGGCGGAACGGAATGGGCCTGCCCCGGCGGCCGGCGGCTAATATTGAAAGCAAATCCTCGGCTAAATCCTTAAAGCGCTCGGATTCGAGCACCTGGAAACTGTGTGTTTGCGACGCGCCGAGTCTCGCCGAGTCGCGCCGAGCCGTGCCTAGCCGCGCCCGCGCCCGCGCCGCCACCATCATAATTCGCAGGATTATTGTATACTTTCCGGCTAATGTCACAGATTTTCATGAATCAATTGTTGGCAATTTATTGGTATTCGGAGCTTAGGACCAATTTTAATTTTTGAATTTAGCCGGTTTATTTTTCTAATTAGCGTATTTTATAATTGTAATCACGTTTTAAATATGAATTTATGCAAAAAAGATACTGATGTTTAGCTGGAAACATTTCCTGTACCAAGCGCGATTTGTAGCCGTGAAAGCTATCCTACCTGTACTATGGCACCTTATCTCCCGTAGGTACACTAACCTCATTTAATTTTTGCCAAGTCTCCGCGGCTAGGAGGCGGCTAGGGCTGCGACGCCATGACAACGCAATCTATCTCCTCTGCTGGCAGCCGTCGTCGACCGCGCTATAAAATAGCTAACAGTAACAGGAAATTTATTTCCATTTCACTATAATGCACATCTTTCGCTGCAACATTCTCGGTACGACTTTATCGTGTCGCATTCGAGAGACCTAGTTTCGTTCGAACATTTTACTTTACTTACCTATATTGTTTTAAAATTGAGTTTGAATAATTTACAGGTGGCTTTATGAGAGATTTATAGAATATCTTGTGAAGACTTTTTGAATTGCACATGCTTATTTGATTTAGGTTTGCAGATTATTGTGGAATCTATAAAAAGTAATTGTCAAACTGCTGTTGGAATAAAGTTTTCTTTATCAATCTGTGTCTACAGCAAAATACAAGATATTTTGCTGTAGACACAGATTGATATTTCATTTTACTAGCCGTTCAGCCAAGTGAAGATTTTGATTCTTATTCGTCAGATTTTGCCATGCTCACTCAAATGTCTCGCTGATGGTGGTACGTGTTGTTGGGTCATTCAGTTCCCTTCAAAATGGTTGAGCTGAGTGGGGCTGATGCACGCGTTATGCTCGTGAACCGGTGCCGTCAGTTGAGACTGGTCATCTCTTAGCCGCTCCTATTTTTGAATTATTTTTTTATTATTATTATTACTTATGTACATTGTGTTATTACTTATGTTACATTTTTTTTTTGACTGACCGACATTTTGATAATTCAAAAGTGCCTGCAATTGGTCTATTTGAAATTTCTGATTCTTCTGCAGCATCACGTCATTTCCTCCTGAATATGTAATTTGCTACAAGACGTTTTGCATCAAGCTATGTACACAGAGACTTATTAAATTGTACACTGGATCCAACCCCGCATTGCAGTCTCTCGAAGGTTTTGCTCTCAAAGTTGATGAAATCTTAAAAATCATCATCTCCTTAGCCTTTTCTCAAACCAGCTTGGGATCGGTTTTCAGTCTAACCCGATGCGACTGATTACCTGTGATTTACATAGAGCGACCACAAGCCAGTTACAAGTTAAAAGATTGCATGTAGCGGAGATGAGAATGTTGAGATGGATGTGTGGTGTGACGAGAATGGATAAAGTGAGAAATGAGTATATTAGAGGAAGTTTGAAAGTGGCGCCAGTGACTGAAAAGTTGAAAGGGAATCGTTTGTCTTGGTATGGTCATGTAAAGAGGAGAGATGAAACGCATGTTACCAAAAGAGTTATGAGTATACATGTGGATGGGTGGAGAGGGAGAGGGAGGCCAAAGAAAAGATGGATGGATTGTGTGAACAGTGATATGAAAGAAAAGGAAAATAGTGATAGCATGACGGTTGACAGGATAGAATGGAAGAAAAAAACATGTTGCGCCGACCCCAAAAAAGATGGGACAAGGGCAGGAAGATGATGACCACAAGCCAGTTACTGGGCAACATGATACTCCTTGGACAAACTGATGGTCAAACTTTCTGGCGTCTAAGGACTGTCAAAGATCTAAATGACAACTGGAACCAACGGCTTTCGTGCTTTCCGAGGTACGGGGTACTAAATGAATTTCTTTCTTCTTTTTTCTTTCTCAAGAAAACTTCGAAAAGTACATATGAAATATTAAAAATGTGTCAAAGTAAAAAAAAAAACAAATTTTGTACACCAATCAATCCTAGGAATCCGATTGTTATTAACATCATCATCATCATCATTTCAGTCGATAGACGTCCACTGCTGGACATAGGCCTCCCCCAAATGTCGCCACAACGAACGGTCCTGTGCGTCTCGCATCCATCGGATTCCCGCAACCTTCACCAGGTCATCGGTCCACCTTGTAGGGGGCCTTCCAACACTGCGTCTTCCGATACGCGGTCGCCACTCCAGAACCTTTCGGCCCCAACGGCCATCTGTTCTGCGAGCAATGTGCCCTGCCCATTGCCACTTAAGTTTGGAGATTCTTCGTACTATGTCGGCAACCTTGTTACTAACAACAATTCAGAAAATCTACTATAATTACACAAGTACCAGAGGCGTTACCGCGCGCTCTTAACGCGATCTAATTAACGACCTAAACTGAACTGTTAAAGGGATGGAGCTATATAGGTTGTATAGTTCCATCACTCTTTCTCGCTCGCACACTTGACATATTAACACGTCATGTTAAGGTCCCTCATTACAATAATTATTATTTGTAATTAAACGGTTATTGGTTCTTTGAGCGTTGATTCTACATCCATTAATTCATTACCCCAAGCGAACGCCGGCGTTCATTCTCTCATTGTATTTCTATTGTGTCTCTAATTACGGTATTCGAAAGGTTAAATTAATATTATAATCCATCACTTAACTATAATTGAATATACATACATAATAATAATATAATAATAATAATAACCTCATCACATGACACATTGAAACTATACACGCTACATTTACTTGGCTTGCCCGTAAATGTGGTCGAAACCAGCTAAAGAGCTGAGAAAAGAAAATGTATCCGAAAATAATAATAATATATTCCACAACTATCACACAACGCCGTCTAGTCCCAAGCTAAGCAGAGCTTGTGTTATGAGTACTAGACAACTGATAAACATACTTATATATTTCTAAATACATACATATTATAGATAAATTACACCCAGACACAGAACAAATGATCGTGCTCATCACACAAACATTTTTCCTGGGTGGGAGTCGAATCCACGACCTTCGGCGTAGTAGTCAGGGTCACTAACCACTAGACCAACAGGCCAGTTAATGAATGTAAGTACAAAATCGTTTAGATAAACCTGTGTGATAGTCGAGTCAAACTATTCAATTGATTTCATTAGGATATTTTCCTCCACTCGAAATACTGACTACTCTTAATCAAACTATTCAGTTAATTAAAGATAATATATTAGTAAAACGTTATTAAATTTTTTCGTTATCATCATCATTACCATTGGCCTCCTCAAAGTGTTGCCACATCGACCCGACCTACTCTTCTCGCATCCAGCAGACTCCCGCGGCTTTCATTTATCAGCTATTCGTGGCTGACTTTGGAGATTTCCTTTTATTTAACGCCAAAAATCTTTAAGTGCCAATAAGACCAGATACAGTATTTTCTTTATCCCTAATCACAGGCAGATATTCTTACCACAAAAATAGTAAATCAAGGAACGCTTGATTTTTACTTGTAATATTGCAGTCTATTGAGATCTACTTATCGGTGGAGTTATGGCTCATTTACATTAGGTCGTTTTTATCGATTCGGTTGCAGGCCGTTTTCGATCACCGACTAGTGTATACAGGTTTTCGGTTAGCCGTATTCGACCAAAGCTATTCAAGCTTTCGGTTATCGCACAGCGAAAACAGGTTTTCGGATTGAACACGGCTGCATTGTTTAAACATACGATTCATCGGTCATGATGCTTTCAAAAGGAGTGTACACCGTTCGGCTGAATGCTGTCACCGAATCCGGTTAACCGACCACTTAAAACAAATACTTAATGTAAACAGCCCAATTTGGGCGCATCCAGGTTGATCACAGCAAAGACAATCTCCACAGGTTCTCGAGGGTTCTCCGATGGTTCCGATGTTTATGCGGCGTCTCTCCGCAGACCATTAACACTTTCCTATCCTGGGATCTAATTACAGCATCAATGGACGGCAGTATCGTGGCCGAATACTGGGCCAGGCAAGAAATTGAATTTGAAAAAACAAAATCTATTTTTGCCATCGACACGCTAAGAAGAAGAAGCCCAATTTGATGAATCAATTCGCCTGAACCGAGTGCGGTCGCCGCATTCGGCGACCGACTTAATTTAAACGCCCCATTAATTAATGTTACTTACTTACTCAGATAGATAATTTCATGTCCTTCGACTGTGTGGGGAGTTAGATAAGTTGTTGCTTACTTTTTCTTACTTTAGTTCCAAAATCAATGACCGTAAGGCATCAGGCCCTCTACGGACTAAGCGTTTCAATAAACACAATCTATCACAACACGTAATCTAGGTATAGTAGGTATGTATGTTGAATCCACGTACAGGTGGATATGAGAACACATTTCGGGATTATGGCCGCGTGGTGACAAGTCGCGAGTCAGCCAGCCAGTTTCCGCCATGTCTCGAAAGACAGTTGTTGTGTGCACCACCACTGTGGCGCTTCTAATTGTGTAACACATTGTGATTGCAATGCTGACGCATATTTCGATGTATCAAATAACTAAACGTGGCGTTACGCCCATAGTCCTCAGCTACATTTAGTAGTTGTAAGACCTCTGACCTATTGACTGACGAGTGAATCTGTAATTACTCGGAAATATTAAACATTATTAAGCTGTTGATCCCCGCATTAACGCCGGCGTTCACGCGCCATTGTCTTTCTATTGTGTCTCTAATTACGCACTCAAAAGGTTAAGTGATCTTCGTGAATATTATTTATATCTCGCACACACTACCCCTTACACTCAAAACCGTTATATACGGTCTTGAGTTCAGTCTACGCGTACATTGGAATGCTTAGTCCGTACAAGGCTTTACATCTCCTTTGTCCCATCAAACCATGAAAATAATCTCATTCTCATTGTCTCCTTCAATAAATACTTATCTACTTACCCTTTGGATATACACCTTCATTGTCAGAACCTCTGTGAAATATCATCAGAAATCGAGATATTCTCATTTAGGTATGTCATATAATGTGTTGTATTTTCACGAGTAGTAAGCCTATCATTTTCCCGCATGACGGATAAAGGGCTAGCCGTCTGGAACCTAATAACATCATGTTACGGAAACCAATCCGCGCGTGTTCTGTGTTCATTTCAGTAATATCATGGCGACCTTCGTCATTATGGATGTGTTCTGTGATGAGATACTTTCTGGTTTTGGTTGGGATAGATTTTCGTTATGTAGCTAATAAGAATGTGGTTATTATCTCAGTGTGTCCATTCAACAACGATCTTAGATAGATCAGCTCATGTTTACTAGGGAAGGAACTTAAAAATATTTGTTAAAACCAAAAATACTCTGTGATATCTTTTATTATGACTAGAGGTTTTTTAAGTTACAAAAAAATTGGTATCCTCTTAATTGTTACACAAAATAACTTCAACAAACTATTCGTGTTCGCAGATATTTTGCTCTGATATGTATAAAATGAAAACCTCGAATTTCACATCAATTATTATTTAAAGTCGAATCTATATATTTACATATTTTATTTTTCATAATTTAGTGTTTCCTTCACTGTTAGGTAGGCACACGGAAGTAGGATATACTAATTCGTGTATTAAACTAAATGTTATATCTAAATAATGTTTACATCTAAATAGTTACAATATTTTACAATTATTACATCCATAAACGGTGTTAAGTTATAAATATTTTAATAAATATTGAGATCCTGGTTACGTTAATCTCATTGTGTAAGCAGCTATTTCTAGCAATGGATGTTCTGGGAAATCCCATTAAAAATAATGCAGGTTGTTATAGGATTTAGTCGTGCTGGCTACGACGCGCCGAGACAAAACTTCCTGATTTAAATATTTATAACACTGGGTTTAGTTTCGTATTCGTTCCGAGATTAATAAACACCCATTTTCCCAAAATATTATGGACAAAAAATTAATCAGATGAACAAAAATGTTCGCTGCTACGAAAGCGTAGCGCCGCGTAGCAGTTTTCGTAGCCGCCGTAGCGCGTAGCCACAGTGTGGAGAAATATTTACATTTAAAAGTTTTCACAAACAAGTTTCTTGGCCATCAACTGCACTATGGGTGTATAAGTTTCAACAATATTTCACATTGGAAGTAATAAAAATGTCTAGACACAATTACACTGAATGACTCACGGTAGATTTATGATTTTTGCAATTTAGACTGATGATAAGAGAAAATTAATTTGTACATCATCTGGTAAGTTTCATTAGTTCAAATTAACTCTGTTTCAAAGACAAGCAAGGGAAACTTTCAAGTTACATTTATATTAGATATTTTTTATACCTACCAATGTTATGAGTTTTTGAAGGTTTTCATATGATTACTGATAACGTGTCAGAGTTTATAGTCAACGTATTATTTGATTGATATGAGAAAATGAAGCAGTAATACCAGCTGTACGACTTGAGGTATTCTTTAACAGAATAAATAATGTTCAGATAGGCAAAAAGGTACTTTAAATTGCGTGTTATTTGCTTGCTTCGGTTATTGCTATTTGTTTTCATTAAAAATAGGTAGGTAAGGTTTAAAGTCGTCAGTTTAAAATGTACTCAATTACAATCTTATTAGCATAATACCCTATATTTACATTATTAAGGTATATTTCAAATAAATGTACCATAACATAAATACAACGTTACATATTTAGGAATTTACTCGTATATAAACATGTGTTATTATTTTTGAATGAGAATTTAGGATTACCTTATAGCAACGGGTATTTTTTCAAATACTGTTACTCAATTTCAGGAGCGCTCGTATATTACAGATATCCACATGCTGGAAGCAGGTTTGTTTTAATTTACTGATATGTTTGACCACGAATAAATGCATAGCGCGAAATGTTAAGTGGAGATGCTGAGCATACAACCAGTTCAGCACGTCTCAATAAAACACAACAAAAAAAAAATTTGGAACAACAACATTAGCTAATGATTTCTATAATTTACGAACTATTACGATTTCAAATCCTCGTTATTTCATCTTCAAATAAATTACCAAGTTTATTTATTTACAATGTTCGATTTTAAACTAAACACTTACATTACATAATCTAAGTACATGTTAAGCTTGTAAAAATTGCACACATCGCTTTGGTATACGTACATACATAACTACATATTTACAATAAGTTTAGAACGTGATCGTTAGGTTTATTGCGGGGTTTGTAATGGAACGTGTTTAACGTGAATAGTCTTGCTGCACTAGGCGCTAGCGCATGCGGCGCCGACGCGATCAGTCGAACCAGTCCCACAGGTGCGTGTACAGCGGGTGCTGCGGGGGGGGAGCGACGCGCGGCGCGGGCGCAGGCGCGGGCAGCGGCGGCGACTAGGACGTCACGCGCTCGTCGCGGCCGCGCGCCTCGTCTCAGAGTCGCTCCGCCACGCCGCCCGCGTACTGGCACGCCGCCAGCGGCGCCGAGCCCGCGCGCCCCGCCGGCGACACGCCACCGTAGCCGCCGCCGAAGCCCGACGAGTGCTGCTTGGCCTTCAGCCGCAGCGACGCGATGGAGGACGACATAGCCGCACACGGCTCGGCGCGGTACATGCTGTACGGGTTGGGCGGCGTGTAGGGACACGGCGCCACGCCGCCACCCACGCCGCCCGAGCCCGCCACGCCACCCATGCCGCCGCCGCCCACGCCACCCATAGACGTGGCTGTGTTGAAGCAGTTCACTGAGCCTTGGTGATGGCTCGCGGGCACCACGGACCCCAGTGGATTGACCGGCCACGGGAAGCTCTTGGTCCCGAGCGGGCTGGGCACTTTGGCGGCCCAGTTGTTGTAAGGGTAGGAAGAGTACAGCGCGTCCGTGTCGGGGAAGGGCTGCATCAGACCATTGAACTGTGTACTGAAGCCATTCTTAAAGTCTGCGGCGGCTGCTGCTGCAGCATTCATGGCGTTTCTTTCCCGTTTCCGCCATTTCGCTCTCCGATTTTTGAACCAAACCTGCAATAAAGGAATTTTGTTAATATGGGTAACTCTCGAGTGTCAATGAAGAAATCAATATTCAGCCAATTGTAATTTCTCTCTTGTCTTTATAAAATACTTTTGCCTAAAAACTTTAGGCAGTGATACCTTTTGGGGGTAAGAGGAAAATTATTGGAGACAGGTAAATTGGGTGTCCGGTGATTTCATGGTGAATCGACAAGTTTTAACGAGATTCAGAATGTGGACGCGACTTGCGTTGCGTAGTTATCAACTTTACTCATTACAAAGTTGACAGAGCGTCGTGACGGCGGCGCTGGTGGAGTATTCGAGCCACGTAGAGGCTCGCCCCCCGGCCCCGCTCGCCGCAGCCAACGACCCGTCTAATTGCGGCCGCGAAATGAAGATAAACGAGCGTCGCGATTGGGCGGGACGGGCGCCGCCACTCGCTGCGACTTGATCGAGCCGCAATAAATGAGCGGCTACTGGGGGCAGCACACGAGAGCCGCGCTATCGTTGTGTTGTGGGCACCGGCCGCTGGAGGCGGAGTGCACGGTGATAAGTCGCCGTGAGCGCAGATAACGCGCGCGCTGATGTATGGCGCGCGTCCGTCAGCCGAATCGATCGCACGATCGACGACACCTCTGCGATAAATTGCGCAATCCACGAGCGACTGCAATAAATATTGTGCCGCCGGCGGTATTTGTCTCACTCACTGTGGCGGGTTCACCCAGCCGAAACGGTAAATAATACCCTCTTTCCTCGGTTAAGTGAACATAAACGGTCGTTTCCACCCCATATACAATCGTTTATTTTTCGAAACATAAATTTCACAAATTCGCATGAGCGCTTGTTTCGTACACAGGGCGACACAGGTAAACCAAGCTTTCTATCTAAATTCACACGCACGTGGCTCTGTAAAGATTTTGAACTCTAAACTCTTTTGAATGCTTTTATCACTTTCGATTACAGATTATATTAATGGCATTGGAAACGAGCAATATGTGGGCACTTCCATTACCAAAACAAAAAGCTTTACACATCCGCTATTTCCCATTCAGACCGCGAACAAACGGGTGAAAATAACTCCACAGAAACATCGGGGGTGTTCAATAATGACGTCGGAATGATATTTATTTAGGTGCACATATGTGGAAATAATTTCCATTATTTGAATAGCGGCGGACAGGCAGCGCGGCGCGGCGGGGTGCCGGAGCGCCGTTCGGAGGAGGGTCGCGATATTGCGACGCGGGGCTAATCCTTTAAATATATTATTGCAGAATGGTGACCGTCCCGCGCCCTCCGTCACCCGCAAGGAGACACCCGACACTTTTTAATGCTTCCGAAATCGATACTAATGCGTGTTCGCTTTAATTTATTCCATGAGCCGGTTGTTTGTCGCATTTGAAGGGTTAACACCTATGTGTGATTGTGACAAATTCTATTAGTGGCTTCACGCATGATTTGGAATGATATTACCCGAGAGACTTATTCGATGCCGATTGTAAATTTTACATTAGTCGGTACAAATGGCTATAACTAATGTTAATACTTGTTCAACGAATTGGTGCCTGATTGCCTAAAGTTGAATATGGATTATTGATTGATTAATTGAAATTAATATTATTTCAAACACTTGTGTCAGCAATACTTATTTAGCCAGAAATTTCTAATTAAGTAATAGATCGCATTGTAGTCACAGAAAGGATATATATCAAGTAACTGGAATAATGCACACCTTTATACACAATTAAGTTACAATCATAATTCAAGTACTGAAAGGGGAATGAAACTTTTGCTATTTATAGCAAAAATCATGTCAGCTATTTATCAATTTTTTTTCTTTTCGCCAATAGTGAAACTTAGGCCATATCTTAAAGGACTGTATGAGAAATCAATAGCAAAAAGAATTATGTGTACTAACCGTAACCGAACGAAGTTAGAGTCTAGATCGCAATTTTTTATGAGGTTTATATTTAGGGTCATATTTCTTATATAAAAATACTCCGTATTAGATATTTTAAGTTTCACACTGTTAAATATACTACTCGGTTTCTCTAATAAGTTATTCTGCGTCCCTCGCTTTCACATTTATCGCCGGGTGTGGTAGGGGGGCGTCTAGTGTTGCAAAGAACTCGAGTCCTCAAGTCGTCTTAATTATAATATAAAAAAAATAGGTAACGCCTGACAAAAAAGTACAAGCGATGCTTCTATAGGTATCTTCGTTCGATTACGGTTTAAAGACCTGGTTCTTTTTGATATTGATTTCTCGTATTATCCTCTAAGTTATAACCTAGGTTTCATTTCTGGTGAAAAGAAAAAATAAATCATACAAATATTTTGCATTGGCTTTTTACTTAAATACACTTTCCGAATTTTACGCAAATAATATGGGAATCGAAGTACTATACTGATAGCGCATCGGTATTGGTATACGCACGCACATACAAACTCTCTAGGGACGCAAACAAGAATTTATCATATCATAGGTAATTTTTTATCCAAAAATAATCAAGAAACATTTTAAGATAAAAAATTACCTAGGTACTTTAAGAATACTTGAATTTGATCCATTAGCCGATTCTAAGCACACTCCTTTCAGATTGTGATGTTGCCTTGCCGATTTCGGGTACTGTGACTAATTTCTGCGCGACTATGGATTGCGATCATGTGTTCTAAAATAGTTTATATTTGATGAGGGTGCGTGCACAGAGCGGATGTTATTGTAGATGACTTAGTTCTGATCTGTCACGTGGTGTCGAGATCTGTCTTCCGCTGATCTTCAAAAGTAAAGACCTTTTGCTGTATCAACCGTCACCAACCAGATCTATCTTCCCACCGAGAAGGGTCTATATAGCACATCTTCATATGTCTATTCTGAACGTATATATATCTGTGGAACAGGCCGCCTTGTTAAAAAAAAAGTGGACAAGTGCGAGTCGGACTCACCCATTGAGGGTTCCGTAAAAACTATAATTCTCGAATGGAATCTCGAAGATTTTTCCGAATTTTTTTTTTTTTGTTGAAATTGTTTTTTTTGTGACGTAGGTAACAACAAATTTACTGTTTTCAAATTTATTCTGATACCTGTGCTGTAAGACCTTGCTTTAAGCCAAATTTCAGGATTCTAGGTCAACGGGAAGTACCGTATGAATTCTGATTCCTTTGAGAGTAAATATACGTTTTTTGCGACATAAACGGCCGTATCTTTTTTACCCGTTAACTTAGAAGTTTGATTTTTTTACAGCTACAAGGGACCGCAGACTTGAATATATGTTTTTAATTTCAACTCGATACCTCCACGCATTCCCGAGATAAAGGGTCTTGACAGACAGACAAACGGACAGCAAAGTGATCCTATAAGGGTTTCGTTTTTTTCTTTTTAGGTACGGAACCCTAAAAAGATACGTTTAGCTATCCTCTCTTTAGGTATCCTTATAACATGTCTAGACCAACGCGTAGCTAACGGCGCAGTAGATAGGCCTCAATAACGCAGACATTTTCCCTATGCAGAAAATCCGTCATCCGCCGTCATCCATCATTGTTCGCAGAACCGATGGCCCTTCAGTCCCAAGACTGAAAGGTTCTCTAATATATGATCAAACGAACTTCCAAGTGAAGTTCGATCATTATTATGATAGTTGCTTCATTTGAAGATATGATTATAACAACGTAGTTTCCCTACTTACTCGGTAACCTTCGCACATTTTTCAAAGATTTATTAATTTTGAAAGGTTCTCTAATTATTATTATACCACATTGTCATATTAACCAAGCATTGTATATACGTAAAATCTGCGTATCACTTTAAGATCGGCTTCCAGTCAAACCAGATGCAGTTGGATATCATTATTTTACATGGAGCGACTGGACTCCACAACCCAGGAACTAGGTAACGCGATACCTCTTGGTAAGATTGGTGTTTTTTTTTTTAGGTGGGAAAAATCATCGAATGACAAATCTTGCTTTTGGGCGGAGCGGGAGATAGTGTCAGACTTTTACTGACTAAAAACCCACTCCTGTTCTTTCTTTGCTTTCGTCCCAGGGCCCTGGGTTTCACAATACCCGTAGCCCCAGTAGGCTTCGACCCTGCTGGGCCCCTACGATTTGCTGACATCTCCCTGAGGCGAGCGTGGAACAGTACGCGCCGTCGACGACTTGGGCTCGGTCTTGGTAAGATTGGTGTCAGATTTTTCTGTTTTCAGACCATCTGTAACGACTGTCACTCACTGTCTGATTGTGTGTGTGTGACCTAAATGTCAGCCGGGACAAACCACTTAACATACTTTCCAGGGTACGGAGGAATCTCGGTACGTTAAGATGGTCACCCATCCACAGACCGACTATGGCATGCGTTACTTAACCTTGGAGATCGACTTATGCCGTCATGCCGATGTTTCTACTTAGCCACGAACTCCTAATTTTTTGAACTCATTATATAAACGTAAACTAAGCAAAACTAGTACGTAAGGATCGTATCGAAACAGGGCTTCGAGATTGTTTGATTGACCATGGAACGCAAGGGGCAACCGAAGGAGCACGGATGGGTGTTAGTCAGCAAAAGTCTGGCTTACCCTCTCGATCCACCCTAGAGCGAGACAAATCATTGGACGCTTTCACCAACCTAGTTTAATATCTAGGTATGTTATCAAAAAAAACAAATTAAATAAGTCTCAATGGTTACGAAACTGCGCTTTTGAAGTCACAGGTAGGAATGAACACATCAAAGGTACAGTAACTGAAAAAGCTCCAGTTGACAGGACATATACCCATTAGACGTGACGTGTCGTTGGGCAGCGTGACGTGACGGTAGACGTCTTGTTATCAAGTTATTATGCGGAAGCCGGTGTGCAACGCAAGATTAATGTGAGCCTGTGAGCGCGCCCGAACACCTACTGAGACATGCCTTCAACGAGCATAGCATTATCTGCTAGGAAAATTATAATACTGCTATCAAGTATTTCAAGCTATATTATCTGCTGGTAATACGATTGTCAACCAAACTCACAATTCAGAAACCTCCAAGTACATAAAGTCATAGGAAAAGTGCAAAGCACAAAATCACAGCAATCAAAATAGTATATTTTGATACAAGTGGAGAAAGTTTGTCATTGCGATCGAGGTGGAATATGTGTTATGGAGCCGAGTGCTGCATTGACAATTTCCATGTGTATCGAACGACGTTTTCAATACACTTACGAAGATATAAATAAATGGGGTTGACTTAGCACCCAGCCTGATACGATAAATGTAACAAATTGTGACGGGCAAGCTCTCGCACTTTTCCACACTAGTGCGAAAAACAGTAAATTGCGTGCCCAAAAGCGGTAGAAAAAAGACCGGGTTTTCGAATAAGTGTATTGAAAATGCTTTATTGTCTTTTTAGCAATAATAAAAAGCTGTCAAACGGATATCCATTAGACGTGATGAGTCGTGGGGCAGTGTAATGTGGCGGTAGACGTCTGGGTTATCAAGTTATCATGTGGGGGCCAGCGTGTACCACAAGATTAATGTGAGTCTGCGAGCTCAACCGAACACCTATACACACATACCATCAACGAACAGACCGTAATATCTGCTGGAGAAATTAGAATAGGTACCATTATCAAGGAAGCATTTGTAGCCTGTTTGAAATATGTTATGGCTAAGACAGTCTAGGGCAGCGGAATTGTACAACTAAATCCGAGTCGTCGGTGTGTTCCACATACGACTAAAAGAGATGTTAGCAAGATGAACGGGACCCACTAGGGCCAATGCCTTGGGCTGCTGCTTTGTTCGAAAGTGTTACTGTAGAACGCAAAGGCAAGGGCAAAACACCGGTGGGTTTTAGTAAGCAAAAGTCTACCACTCTTTCTCGTTCCACCCAGGGTGGGAGAAGTGATTTGGTGATTTACCACCTCGAAAAATAAAGCGCTGCGGTATTGTTCGAATGAGTTACTGGAGCCCTGGAGCGCAAAGGGCAACTGCAGAAACACAGGTTGGTTTTAGTTAGTAAAAGTCTGACACTCTCTCTCGCTCCGGGCCTTGTCGCCTCCTTCTGCGAAACAGTAATGCAAGCAAAGGAGGAGGCCGCACGCGTGAGGCAACGGTCCTCACGCCCCAACCGCCGCCGGGATTCCGATCCCGATTTCCGACCACCGTAGGCTCGGGCTTGCGGACGGCGAGCAATGGGTAGCTCGCCGTCCGACCGTCCTGTAACCGTCCGGACCAAGCCCAATTCGTCGACGGCGCGTACTGTTCCACGCGCGCCTCAAGAAGATGTCAGCAAACCGTAGGGACCCAGCAGGGTCGAAGCCAAGGGTCTGCTTCTAAAAGAAAGACTCGGCCCTGGTACGAAAAGCAACGAAGGAACAGGAGTGGGTTTTTAGTCAGTAAAAGTCTGACACTATCTCACGCACCACCCAAGAGCGGGGGATGTCATTAGATTATTATTACTTAATTTTTGTGTCGTATATGCTTATATAACTTATTAGTTCAAATGTAATTCGATTATCATTTTAATGTATGAAATTTAATGTATTCAATGTATGAATTTTAATGTATAATGCAATGTTGATTGATGTAAATAAATAAATAAATAAAATTAGATGACACCCACCGAAAAAAAAAACACTCTCTCGCTCCACTCAGGTTAATACAATTTCCCACCACAAAAAATGTCTAGCCATATCATCTGTCACAAATGCACACCAACGAAAAAATGCTTTATTACCAATTGACCATAAACGTTATCGAAAATGGAGAGCAATGATGAAAAGCAGTGAAACGAATAGCTTCCAAAAGTGATATACCGTTGGCCAGCATGACGTGACGCTAGATGTCTGCTTATCAAGTTATCACATGAAGGCCGGTGTGTAACAAGAAGATTAATGTGAGCCTGTGAGCACGCCCGGATACCTACTGACATATGCCTTCAACGAGCATAGCATTATATGCCAGGGAAATTATAATACCAGAATTTAGTATTCCTTGCCATATAATATCTGCGAAGCTGCCATTATTAAGTAGGTACTTGTAGCCTGAATGAACTGTGTGATATTATGGTTTGCAAGATGGAGACTATTCCTACTGTGATGATGACTAATGAAGAAGATGACGTATAGCATCGAAATCTTAGTCTCCGATGAAGCAGAGGGCACACTTCAGCATTTAATAATCTATATATAGAAAAAGAGAAACTGACTGACTGACATATCAACGCACAGCCGAAACTACTGGGACTAGGAGTGTGAAATTTTGCACAAGGTTTCCTTTTCCCCCTAAGGGGGTGAAATGGGGGTCCAAAGTTTGTATGGAGAAACCTACTTTCACGCGAGCGACGCCGCGGGCAGACGCTAGTAATTGATATACTAGCTACCTGCCCCAGCTTCGTACGGGTATTACAGATCTTTGAAATACATGCATTTATTATACATCTAAACCTTCCTCGTAAGTTGCTTTGTCTTTTGGTGAAAACCTAATGGTAATCCGTTCAATCGTTTTTCAGTTTGTCTCGAACAGACAGATAGATGCGGTGGGGTTTTTTTTTAATAAGTATGTACCTACTACTATTCGCGCCATGACACCAACTTCAAGTATTTCGTGATACGAGTTTTTTTTTTTTAATTCATATAAACCTGTGCTTGACTGCGATCCCACCTGATGGTAAGCAGCGATGCAATCATTGATGGTGAGGCGCACTAGTTTTTTAATATTAAGTTCCAACCCACCATCTACATACCTTTTTGAGAGAGGACTTTTGGCCGAAAGGTGTCGTGTATCGACGTTTCCGAGGAAGGCTACGCGACACCACGCAGCGGAACACGACGTCGATGTTACGTGTATAATTATAGTTTAAATTTTGTGATATTTTTAATATGTATCAGTTTATTTTGTTTATAAGATTGTAATATAATGTACTTTATCTATGGGCCTTAGTTGCCTGACAATAAAGAAATAATAATGAGGAAGTTTTATACCTGCGCTGCTTAGCAAAATACCTACTGGCACATGCCTTTAACGAACATACCATATTATCTGCCAGGGGCATAATAATACTGGAATCAAGTATTCGTAGGACTTGGATACGAGATGCTACAAAGATTCCTAAACCTATTCCTAACTATACTATACTTACAATTAAAAAAAAACACCCTGTGGTAACCACTTATTTTGCTAAATCATTTCATAAAATTGCGGCTTCATTATAAATTCACTTAGAATATAAAATAAGTTCAGGCCCAAATTAATTCCTTTAGAAAGTAGGGAATGCACCTATTAATTCCCTAAGTCCCTGTGCTACACGGTCGAAAACCTACTGACAGCCTGACACATGCCTTCTACGGCCAAAGCATAATTATCTGCAAGAGATATTATAACACCACTATTGAGTAGGTAATTCTAACCTATATGGGTTAAAGAAGATGATAATGTCTGGAAAGAGGGTTACTACTACTAATAGAAGAAAAACAAGTTTTTTTGACAAGAGAATAATATTAAGCATTTGCAACACGTGCTATGGATGCTACGAAGGTTCCCAGACCGCTGGAATTTCAATGAGGCAGCCTATGTTCAAACAAACAGTTCATAATAAAGTACATCGACCTATCGTGAAGAACAAAATATACATTACTCTAACTTTCTGTTATAATTCCTCAACTTTCGATTCGCACTAACGTTTCCATCCTGAAAGAGCTACACATGAAACAAAGACGGTCCGGTAGTAGTTCCGAATTTTACGCTTGAAGGAAAATTTACTTTCGGCTTTTTTTATGTCAAAGGGAAGCACATTCCAGAGTTTTATGGTAGAGACAACTTAAGAATTAGCCATTAACTGGCATAAACCCAGTACGGTGAGAAGGAATATGAAGAAGCATGTTTTTGGATGCTCGAAGGTTGAAATTATGAGAACTGCCCAATACTTTAAAATATTGTTTTAAATAATCAGGAGCACACGGATTGTTCATTATAGTGAAGAGCGTACAAAGGGATCTGAGGGATCTCCTGTGACGGATAGGCAGCCATTTAAGCTGGGAACGAAAATAAAAATGTGATCATATTTACGAAGATCAAATATGAAACGAATACAGTTGTTGAGAAGTCGATCCAATTTTTTTAGAAGTTCTTGAGATAGATCAGAGTAACAAACATCAGCATAGTCAATTATCGGTAAAACAAGTGATTGGACCAGAGTGGTTTTAGTACTTGATGGAAGGAATAAGTTCCATAAGATGCCTAAACTGCTCATTCAAAAACTTATATGACTTTAACGAGCATAGCATAAAATATGTTATGCTTTCTACGGAATGAAGCTATCCGTAGTACTTGCTACGGGGGTGCTACGAAGGTTCGTAGACCCCGGAATTTCAAAGATTCTACTTGTTGTTGGGTAGGCAAAGACTTTTAGATTTCGTAAGTGCAATCATAATCAAAAAGGGTTAAGGAACTCAAGTATCCTGCCTAGCCTTTAATCTAGGAATTAATATAAAAAAAAGGAAAAATCTGGTGTCACGCATATGCAAAGCATTGAAATAAATAACTAATAGTGAGGTTTCAGTTTCCTTTAGATTACCAGTCGTGTATTAAATTAATAACTTTACTCGAATATGGTTAAATACTTTTTGACATGTAGATAAGAAGCTTATTTAACGGCATCCTACTAAAGATCAGATATTAACATGTGCCGTATAAATTGTGGAATTTCTAAATTCATTAGGTTACTAGTGATGAATGATGGCACACCCCAGCAGTAATGAAGTTATTTTACGGTCAGCAGAACCACAGGGTCGCTAAATTGCCTTAAATTTAAATTAAACTGGAATCACAGTTTTATTAGTGTCATCAATCAAACTACGGTTTATCCGACACGATGGCCGTAGTTTACAGACATCGGATTATAGTTCTTATGTCGTAAGCAAGTGGAACTATTATTGCTAGTGCAATTCGGTCCGAGACTATTCCAAAGTCAAATAAACACGCGCTCGCATAAATGGATATAGCATAATAAACTCGGGATTGACTCGTATTGAGTCAGGGTTGGCAATGCATTCGTAGTGTCGAAATAATAATAAAATGTATCTGATCTTCGTGGGTACACCAAATATTTCTAATTTGAGCAATGGTCATTTTATTTTTTATTGTCATTGTTAGAAAGTTAAGTTAATTTGTAGCCGTGACATGATTTCAAAATCCGCTAAAATTCTCTTGACGTCTTTGTGTATCTCTAAACATTTTACTCACAAGCCAACAAAACTTACACTAGATTTAAGCTTTATAGCCTAGCCCAGAAAGTGCACAACCTCCCTACATAGTTAATTCGAACAAACGGCGATGTTAGAGCTGTGGGCTAGCCACAGTTAATCTGTCGTGACCAGCCGCTGACGCCCCTAGCGTTGAGTAGATTATTAAATGCACCCTGCCGAGCGACGCGGCAGTAACTCCCATATTATGGACGATACTCTACTAACAGTTACCACAGAACGTCTTGAAAACGATTCAGCGAAATCGTGTTCTAATTGTTACATACCGCTGAAAAAATTGCCTGAAAAAATATATTTAAAGAAAAAAGAAACAATTGCCTCAGACAAAGTATGTAAAAAACCTACGTACATTCACTAAACCACAAATTACAAAAAATAAGACAATTATTACTAAAAATTCTTCTGTGTTTAGAAAATAGAGATTACTGAAGTTGATTTGGCGCAAAATCGACAGTTATACAACCGCATATCTGACAGCGAGGTGCTTAGCTTCCATTCATTGATATAAATTCCATGCTAACGCCGAGCAAAGTCCGCGGGATCACAACACTATACCGTAAGCCTATCAAAACATAATCGGGATAACTCATTGGACATCTAGTATGCCAGCCTCGACGTAACGTATGTCTTGCAATAATAAACTCTAAAACTTCGTGTACAAAGTAAACTATGCGGGAATACGAACACTTGGCAGGAATACGCTATGTGAAATAAATTATGTAATTGAAGTGCGTTAATACCATATCTCTTGTTTACTGAAACAAATTCTTCGTGTAAGATTATTGCGGAGACTACCGGTTGGGATCGGGCCAACACTGGTTAGAACATGACAATGTTATTTAATAATTTAATTATAGCAACATTTGTTTGTATTGTAAATGTCAATAATGATGGGATGCCTTTGCGGACTTAGTGATGTCGAGGAGGTTTATTCATGATTAGTTTACTCATTTTAGTTTGACTAAATTATATTGCTTGTATTTCAAATCAAAAGTAACCGATTTTCTGCATATAAACAAAGTATTATGAAGATTAGGAGGCGACTAAATAAACTTTGCAACGTTATGATTAAATGGAAATTTGCACAGCATATTAATAATATTGTATAATCGAAAGTTTGTTTGTATGTGTGTGTTTATGTTTATATGTTTATTACTTCTTCACGCTCAAACGGTTGAACGGATTTGGATGAATTTGGCACACGATTAGACCATGTCTGCCTGGAATAGCAGATTCTTGCAATCGGGGAGTATGTCTCCTAGGGATAAGTTTCTCCTTTCATGTGAACGAAGCTGCTGGCAGAAGCTAGTAAATTTATGTAAGAGTAGCTTCTTTATGAGATGGGATATCATTAAATAACTGCTCCTGCTCTGGGTGAAGCGAGAGGGACTGACAGATTTTATTGACTAAAACTCACATGTGTTCATTCAGTTGCCCTTTGCTTTCCAAGACCCTACGAAGAAACTTTGTCACACATTCCCGCAGTCATTAGGGAGTAGCTAATGCTTAATCTAAGTCTGTAATAATAATAATATTCCACAACTATCACACAACGCCGTCTAGTCCCAAGCTAAGCAGAGCTTGTGTTATGAGTACTAGACAACTGATAAACATACTTATATATTTCTAAAAACATAGATATTATTGATAAATTATAGCTAGACACAGAATAAATGATCATGCTCATCACACAAACATTTGTCCTGGGTGGGAATCGAACCTACGACCCAGCATAGCAATCAAGGCCACTAACCACTAGACCAACAGGCCAGTCAAACAATGGAACAATGTGGAACAATGTATTTGGTTTAGAGCACACAAACACAGTGAAGGGTAGGTACGGCACCGCTACTATAGCATATATATACGACACAGAGTTAGTTCTTGCACGCGTGGCCAGTGTGTAAAAACAAGGTAAATCTCGCTAAACTGTTTGCATGCAACGAGACAGCCGACAGGGACGTGCACTAAAAGCATCGCAAAAACATAGAGCCGCTGGGGCGAGCCGGTTTCACGTAAAATAAATAATGTTTCGTGCCGCACGCCCTGTCACCGGACGAGCTTGATACACGCCTTTTTTACACATGCACACACAAATGTTTTCACATCTTTACTATTATTGCTATATAACACAACATGTAACTGGAATAGGTAGTACACACAATTATACACGCCATGAAAATTATATTACAATCACAAAAACCACGCCCTGAAATTTTACTTAAATGCACTCAGGTAGTATTTTTTAAAGAAATTATTTATTCTAAATATGGGCAAATAATATGAGAATCGACGCATTACTTTGATACCGCTTCGGTATTAGTATCTACACACGCACGCACAAATATTCTAGTGACACAATCAAGATTTATTAGGAATTTATCAAAACAGATACTTAATTTAAAAAATATATATACCTATTTTAAAAATAGGTGAAATCAATTCAGTAGCCGATTCTGAACATGACCAGTTCTTTTAGGAGATGCGTTCATTATGTATTTTTAAAAGTCTGGATTTTTTTTTAAACTGATTGTACCTACCTATTCCATCACCTAGTTAAATTTGTCTTTTAACAATCAGCCTAGCCTTTTCCCTATTTTGGGGTCGGCTGCCAGTCTATGCAGCTGAATACCAGTATTTTATACAGAGCGACTGTCTATCTGACATCCGCAACCCAGTAATTGGATAGCACGACCTTCCTTCACAAGACTGATGTCAGATTGACTTCTCACGAAAGATTCTCGGTATATTAAGATGCTAGCTTTGGAGATCAACCCGTATGGCTGTTATTATTTTAACCACGAGCTCCTCCAGTCTTAGGGCTATATTTCACCGGAACACCATGGCGGCGCGACCAGTTGCACCGCCATGGTGTCCCAGTAAAATATAGCCCTAACATACTCTTTGGTGGGGGCATCACTGGCGACCGGACTGGCGTCCGAGCTGGCTGGAACCAAATTGGTTGCGTAACCAAACGGACACCAGGTGAGTAACTCTCTACAGAGCTGTATACATTTTGTTGGTAGCGGCAACTGGTCGCGCCGCCATGGTGTCCCAGTGAAATATAGCCCTTATAGTCTGTCTTCTTATCAATAGGATTTCTAGTGTCTGATTCTGTCTTCAACGGAGAATGAATGGACTCAAGAAAATGAGAGTTATTGAAGCTTAGGTAGTTAACGAAGTAACAATATTCGCTTTGCTCTGACGCAACGACTGCTCCTACGGATTATCTCCATCTATTCTAGACCACCTAAGATCTCACAAAATAACATAATGTGTTTTCTCTACATATCAAAACAAGTAGTTCAATTTACAATAATATTCAGGCAAGGTCTGTCTGATACGTCAATAGAGAAATAATCTATTTGTGTGTAAGATGGATGTTCTAATTCGACGTCACGCAACAGACGCGAGACGGGGCGGGCTCGATCGCGTCAAATGAAATATGTCAAGAGCTGTTTCACGGACGATTGGCGACGAAGCGACGACGCGCGACGAGGCGGCCCGTGTCGCTTCGTTTCTCAGAAAGGAAAACTGCCTGGGGGCGGTTTTACGTTAACAAATTGCTGTGTGGCAAAAAATGATCTCAAATTAGTGATATTTGTAATAACTCTTGTGTAATATGCGAAACACGGACAAAAAAGCTGCTAATACTGATACTGCTTCTATGTTCATAGTAGACCATTTTTATTTTACTGTTGGTAACTTTGTTTTGTTTAGCTTTTGTTAATGATCTACCTGTTACTTTAATATCACTTGGGGTTTTGCCTTCCGCTGAACTCATACTATTGGAAGAAGTTGTAAAAACATTTAAACCATAGAAATATAATAAAAATTAAACCAAAATTTCAAGTACAAAATGTGGTTTGATTTGACAAATGTACTTTGCAAGGAAATACGTGTTAAAGAAAACACAAAGTATAACACATGATATTTTACGAACGCTAATTGAGTCAATAAGCAGGCAATGACCCTAATGAGTTGGTAACAAAAATAATGTTCAACGATTTATCGGTGCGCCCGCGCACAGATTTATTAGACGGCGCGCGGCGCGGCGGACGAACGAACCATAATCCCCTGTTTAGGGCTGGCTGAATTAGAATATTATTACATATTTATTTTATTGCACCATAATCATTTTAATTTTGTAGTAATTTAGTCTCTTAATTTGCCTAAAATGGATGCGTTAATTTTGTCAAGCTTGCTGTGTCTACATTTAAATCTATCACTCGGTCCTGGTATGAAAGGCAACGAAGGAAAAGGAGTGGGTTTTTAGTCAGTAGAAGTGTGACACACCCTCTCGCTCCGCCCAAGAGTGCGAGATGTCATTAGATGATTTTCCCGCCTACAATTTTTTTTATCATAGATACAAGATCCCTCAAAACTGTTGGCGTTAGAACAAAAGTTTACGTTTTTTTTACATAGTTTACATAGTTTTAATTACATTTTTTAATTACATATCATAGTATTTTCGATGCGAAATAATTTCCTTGTCTTTTCAGTACTTCAGTGACACAAGAAGTTAAAAAGCCCTAGCATAAATCATTTAAGTATCTTCATTTATAACGATAAGCTGTAAAATCTATCTACCTATAGACCTAGGCATATAGTCTCAACTAGTTCTAGACTCTAGGACTCTAGTTAAGTACATGAAAAACTACATGGAAGTGATAACTGGCACTCGAGAAACCTACTTCAACTTCAATAACGATAAAACATAAGACGTACCGCGCGCCGCAGCCCTAACGCGTACAAATGGGAATGTTTTGAAGAACACACGCGTATGATCCAGTGCAGTCGAGCACGAAACGAATACCTAACACTTGAAGCAACGCGCTCGACTCATAAAGTATCGATTTACACGTATCTGCATGTGATAACCGAGTAATTAATTGCCCACGGTGTATTTGTGGCGGGATCACTCTTCGCAATGTTACGGTTAGCTTGAAATTATTGGGCCGCTGGAATTTTCATCATATTCGCTAAATATGTTTATGTAGAGGGGCTTAAACTGTAAACTGTTCATGAATATGTGAACGTTTTACATTTCTAATTAAATGGTTAAGCTGTCAATTTGATCCTATGTATTTAGCGAAGACATTTGTCCATCCAAAAGAATCATACGGTATATTACTAACATACTTTCTGATAACTAAAGTGCTACACAAGTATGACAACGAATTAATATCCAAAACTATTATCTGTTCTTACTACGTCGTTACTGGAGTCAGTAACCGTAAATAATTGATGACAAACGACACTTGCCAAATTCCTGGAGATTTTCTCTGATGGAAATGAAAAAAGATACCGTGATTTATCTCAGTGTTTCATTTAAAACTCTATTTATCATGTCGCGATGAAATACTCGAGAATAAACAATTCAAAGTTCTTCAATATGAAAATGAGCACGAATAAAAAATTGCAGTATCAATGTCGTTATTAAAATGCGTGTTAAGTAAATTCTTAGAATTTGCCCGATACACATGTTCAAGAGATTATCCAAACTAACCACTCCACATGCCAAAGAAACCGTAAACTATTCTATGAATTCAGTACAAGCTAAACACTACAAACTCGGCTGCAACCGCAGAATCTCTAACAGGGGCCTTCCAAAACTATTGACAGTGAGTGTGGATGCGATCAGACTTAAGCCGGGGATTATGAAGAGACCGAAATAGACGCATCAAATCCTCGAGGATTAAGGGATTCCGTGTTCCGTCGGCCGGTACGGCACAAAAATACCGAAGACGCGCCGGATGCGACGATTAGCCTAAACATCTAGCTCGTTAATATTGTAATGCACTCGCGTTCTGTCACGAAGCTGCAACGACATAAAAAGCGGATCGCCATCAACTATTTGGTGGCTGAAAATACACAATTTATGACCCTATCTATTGTGAAAACTAATACCATTTGTGTGATGTGAGGAAATCATTATTCCTTTGTTCAATAGAACCGCTTTGATATCCCTACTGTTGTGGTACATTGATTGCTGCAAGTTATAGAAAGGAATTAATTTGTTTGAACATTGTTACAATATTCTTACCCTCACTCTCGCTTCAGTAAGATTAGTCCACATGGCGATTTCTTCACGCGTTGACATATCGGGATAGCGATTTCTTGCGAAGGTGGCTTCTAGCTCCTGCAGTTGTTGGCTGGTGAAATGCGTCCTCTGGCGCCGTTGCCTCTTGTTCTTCTTGTCACCCTTGTCGTCCATGGACGGCTCGTCGGGCCCCACACCCGGTGTCGTTGACTCCGTCTTTATCGTCGGCTCCGACGTTAGCGGACGATTGCCTGAACAGATAGTGCAAGTTAGTTCTCCAAGTTCCGTAGTTTTGGCAAGAAGTTTTGCGTATGTGTAGTAACAAGAATGAGTAGGTGGTAAGTTTGTTGGTTATATTTTAAGTTCGTTCGATATGAATTTCATGTTGATTGGTTTTATTGACTAAATAAACGAATCAAGGTGGTTTGTTTGGCTGCGAAATAGTTCGAAAAGTCATCGCGGCCCTACATAGGTAACGGTAGGAACACAGGTGGATTTTAGTCACTAAAAGTGTGATACTCCCTTTCGCTCCACCCAGAGCAGACGAAAATATTTGATGATTTCTCAGCCAAAAAATAGGTTGTTTCTTTTATTATTTCTAAGTTTTACAACTTCTAGTGTGTTTAGAACGCATAAAACCAAAAAAAAATAAGGCGTATCCACTACTTCAAGCATCAACTAAATTGATTTCTACTAATATACACTAAAAACTACTAAATAAACAATCATAAACAAGTTAACATAAAAAGGTTTTCCCATTCAATATTATTTAGATAAAAATATAGAATCAGGGCCACGGTCGGAGTACCGGTAGCAAGCCCATAATGCGGCGGAGGATTAGGCGCAAGCGCACCTAATACTTTTACGACACTACCGTAAATTTGTTGATCTCGATGAGCGACGTCACTTCACATAATTTATATCACTTACACGCAATAAAATCTATTTCGGTTCATATTTTTAACGGGCGATTATATCAACGTATAATCAGTACAGGGATAGGGTAAGAAAATGTTATAATGTTGAGGTATTTAGGAACATTTTTACGACAGTGATAAAAAGCTCTTTTTCATTTTTATTACATTTAAATAGAGTACTCGTATTTGTGAAACCTAACGACAGATGTGCTACTGAATAATGGGATTGGTTTATTAAAAGCAGGATTCTCAGACTAGACACCGAAGAGCATGAACATAACTAATTGTTAATGAACTCCCGTCAACCTAGTGTAAAAAACGCAAAAGGCTATATGGTATACTTTAGGATACAATATGCGGGATGGTTCGAAAGCGTTACCGCGACCCTGAATCGCAAAGGGCAACTAAAAGAACACAGGTGGGTTTTAGTTAGTATAAGTCTGATACTCTCTCTTCACCCTGAGCGAAAGGAGTTATTTTACGATTTTCCACAAAAAAAAGGATACAAAATACTGGCATGAAACTGGACTGATTCCTCCAAGCTAAATAAAAGACTATAACGATCATAATCTGAATCTGATTTTTAACAGCTTTAGTAAAGGCTAAAAGTCCTACATACCCGTTTGATTGTACAACGTTAAAATTCCCTCGAAAACGGTATCGGAGCGAGGGGACAAGTGATACGCTGTTGTTATTACATCAATTCGTTACTGATAACGCGTCGATCGCAATCAAGCCGCGTATATTGGCTTTGCTCGAAATCCCTGTGTCAATGTACCTATTGTCTCTAGCTGCAATAGAGGTCACTACTGAATGAACATCGGTGTCAAAAAGCAGCGCAGTTACAGCGTGTGAAACGATTTAGGCGCAATCGATAATGTCACTAGATGTAGCAGAAATGGAAGTTTTGAAAAGCTTCAAAATTCTTTGCAGACTTTGTTTTGAGTGAGGTGGGGTTTATTATCTTTTATCTTTATGAATATGATAAAATTGATTAATTGGCATAATAAACAATTGCATGCTGAAGGTTTTTGCCGATTAGCTAAAGATACCATCTGTCTTTAAATCCACATAATCAATCAAATATCAACAATTCCTGACTAATGTAATTCCTGAAAAAAAGACAGATGTTCCTGGTACATGTCTGTGCCTAATTTAAAAGTGTAATTTTTATATCATCACACCTCTAATGTGCACAACCTCTACAGTGAGACACACCGTGTTGATGTATTTTTAAGTTTTAGTATTTAAGATTCTATATTATAATATTGTTATCTCATTGTGTGCCAAATAAGCGTGTTTTCTTTCTTTCTTTCTAATGTAAAGGCGAAAGTTTTTATATGTGTGTGTTTTTATTACTCCTACACGCTCAAACGTCTGAACGGATTTTCATGTAATTTGGCACACGGGTAGAGCATGTCCGGAAATATCGTATAGGATACTTTTTATCCCGGGAGTAAGTTCCCTTCGAATAATTATAAACAATCACGCGGGTGAGAGCAGTGGTGGCCGAGTGGTAATGGCCCCGACTTACGGAGTTGTACGTCGCGGGTTCAAACCCGGCCAGGCACATTACTTTGTGTAATTTATTTCATCACCACTGCTCTCAAAACGGTGAAGGAAAACATCGTGAGGAAACCGGCATGTCCTAGAACCAAAAATTCGAAGACATGTGACCTCCACCAAC
The DNA here is from genome assembly GCA_905147345.3 of Mythimna impura. Lineage (NCBI taxonomy): Eukaryota > Metazoa > Arthropoda > Insecta > Lepidoptera > Noctuidae > Mythimna > Mythimna impura. Next base: position 10,285,995 of record LR990345.1, read on the forward strand.
CCGCACTGGGCCCGCGTGGTGGATTACGGCCACACATTACTACGGATCTTTGGGGGCCATTCCCTCTCCTAGAGAGGAGGCCTGAGTCCCAACAGTGGGAACATTATAAGGCCGACTATGCTATACTACGCGGGTGAAGCCGCTGGCAGAAACAAGTGATGTATAAATATCAAAACGTTTTGACACGAACGGTAGCAATATGAATAAATTGCGTGTTTCACATTGATAATAAATTGTTTTAACTTGTAATTTCGTTTATTACATATCGGATTAACGTTTATACTTTTATTGGGGTCGCTTATCTTGATTGAACATTATTAAATAATCATCACTGGTCGATATCATACCTACTACCTATATAGACTTTTAAATTAGGAAAAACTGTCTGCTTGAATTTTTTTTTTGTTTTTCCTAATGACAGTTATTTCCAGTACGTACCTACCTACCTTTTAGTATATGAATGTGATGAGTTCTGTCGTAACCGTAAGATAGAGAACCTATGTTGTATAGATATCAATGATACCTGTGTATACATGAGCGTTTTTTTCTGCTGTAATTTTGCTGAATGGGAAATGTAATATATTACATAACAATACAAAAACTACATCTATTCTATGACTAGAAAATACCTATCAGTAGGAACAGATTATTATTCTTATACTAGCCTGTGCCAGCGGCTTCGCTCGCGTAAAATTAGGTTTCTCTACACAAACTTTGGACCCCCGTTTCATCACCTTAGGGGGTGAATTTTTGAAAATCCTCTCTTAGTGCTCGCCTACGTCATAAAAGGAAACCTGGTGCCAAATTTCACGCTCCGACTCCCAGTACTTTCGGATGTGCGTTGATATGTCAGTCAGTCAGTTTCTCCTTTTATATATACATATGGATTCTTTATTGTACACTAATTACAGTCAATAAAAAAAATAGAACAGGTGATGTACACAGGCGAGCTTAACCCATAATTAGGTTTATCTAGCTTATACTTACTGTCCTATTACTGGACAAAGAGCTCCCTCGATTCCTTCCATTGTTCCCGACTCTGAGCTACTTTTGATATGATATTTTTTTTTATTATATAAAAATCCTAAAAAGTAAAATTCCAAAAGACTTTCTACCATAATATACAACAGCCATCGCAAAATTTAGGATATAATAGAACAAACATATAGGTATTATGTATTGCGATAAAGTCCGAGTGTATGAAAAACTGTAGGAATCGTGAATCTCATTGGTGTATAATGAACAAGGCGGGATTATAGCCTCAGAGGTTACACACCCGGCTACCGGTGCCATCCTCGACCACAGCCATTATCCGTCGATACCAATAGGGGTGCCACATGAATTAGAAACAGTACCGAGTACCTACTTATTTGAACAGCCAAAGAAGTTAAAAAGTATTTTACTTCTACGTCTTACAGGCCTCCCACAAGGGCATCTGTTGGATGCGAGACGCACAGGACTGGTCATTATGACGAGACTTGGGGAGGCCTATGTCCAATAGTGGACGTATTTTGGCTGAAATGATGACGATGACTTCTACATTTTAACGTCAGTTTTTCAGAGGAATTAAATCAATAAAAAATAGTGTAAGCCTTTAAAGTATTATGTATTAGAAAACAAAATTATGTTCCTACTATGAAACCTACACAAGACCAAGACCATACAAAACTGAGCCGTCCGTAGTTTGATGTGAGATTGTGACAACCCTAGATAAGTCCGATACGCGTCGATAACGCGTCGATAGCGGTTATCAGCGATACGCTTTGAGCGTTCGCCGACCCATCCATCATTTCGAAGTAACCTTTACGTTGGTAGGTAACATATTTAATCTATGCCTTTACGTTTGGCCGACACGACAAGAGCGGGTCGGTAAACAGCGTAGTTACATATGTTACCGATATCAGAACATGTTGCCACTTCAAAGCCGACACTCGATTTTGATAAAACATCGCAACGTTTCCTTTAATGTGTTTACTTTCAAATAGTTTCCAACGAGTGTACATTCTTACTATAATGATCGTTATCGAATGCATCAAAATGTAGGATGTGCGTAGATTTGTAGACGGACGCGGTTACGGTTTTTATGTTATCTACGTTTAAGGTAGCTACGATTTTTATAACTTTGTTAGTACTTAAAGGGATTTGAAAGGCTTTTTTTATCATTTCAATTATTTTGGCAGCATATCGATTAGCTTTACTAGAAACCACCTCAATGGTCTTGTAGTAGCAATCACCACTATCAACAGTGGCACTTTTTACCACAAGACCATTAGTATGGGGTCCTGGGTTCGCTTCCCAGGTCGGGCAAAAAGTGCTGTTGGTATTTTTCTGATAATAATTACTCTGTAGTAGCTCGGAATTTGGATTTTGGTAATGTGACACACCCATGCCTTGGAAAACACGTAGAGTTGGTTCCTGCGCTTGAACTCTCCCCAATGGTGTCGGCTTGCCGTCCTATCGGACTATGAGAAACGAAAGAGTAACTAAGAGTAAACGAAAAATATAGTGCGCCGGCGTACAAGCACTCACTTGTGCACTAAATACAATATCTCCTGTGCACTTGACTAATCTTTGTTGCGATTGGCCACCATGGTCCAAATTCGGTCGTGAGGAATAATTATTTATTACACGGATGTTAGAAATTTTGAGTTTATCGCATTCATACAGTCAGACAGACGCGGCAAGGGACTTTGTTTTGTAATAATATATAAAGATGAAGAAAAAATAATGTATTATACACGTAAGATATCTTAAATAGATGATGTATCTACCTATATGTTCAGTTACATACAAATACCTAATTTTACATTGTGTACCTACCTGCAGTTAATTGCTAATACTACGTCGTATCATAGACAGTTAAGACAAACCGGTAATTGCACAAATGTGTGGACAGCGTCTCAATCACGTAATATTAATTTGCTGATAATTGTCATATTAGTACCTAACACACATTATATTAATTACAATGGCGATAGTTCGCTGCAGCATATTGTTACTGTAGCTAGCGCAAACCAATTGTTAAATCAATATATCGAGTTGTGTGATTCAACCGTAACTAAAGTAACTGCGAAACAAATGAACAAAAGACTCGATAAAATCAAACTATTTAGCGCACGGCGCCAACTGCAGAATGAAGCGAACAATTCTTTTTCGCAAGAACGCTAATCAAATCAGCCAGTATAAATAAAAGAGCAATTAGAGCGACGTCGACGTAACGTAGTGCACAAAGTTAAGGCTGGGCCACAGCGCGCCACATCGCGCGCCGCTAGGTAACCGCGCGCCGTGCTCGCGCGACTATTTGTGAAAGCATTAGAATAACGCGCGGCCGTATTTGCCATAGATTTCCCTACGCTTTACTGGGTTTACTTTCAGTTTTAAGCTTGTCACTTTGTGTGGTCCAGCAATTTAATTGCTTTGTTTTCACACCGTAATACGTTGTGTCTTTCTTTTAGCGATAACGTCGCGAAAATAGACTATTTAAATAAAACGTGAGTAATTGACGTCAAAGTTATTTATCTCTGCAGGGATACAAGCTAGTAACCACCAGTTTTGACAACATAAGTACACACTTGGCGTAGTTGTTTATAAAAGCTTTCAAGAACACTAAATAGTACAAAACCATTTTAAATATGCCAAAAATAAAAAGTCATTAAAACTACTTAAGCCTTAAGTTATCATGTATAATAAGTAATCTTAAACCAGTGAGGAGCTTTTGAAAAGTACAGCGTAGTTTACAGTTTCGGGAAAAACTTTTCACACTAATATTATAAAGGCAAAACTTTCTGAGTATATTTGTTACTTCTTCACGCTCCAACGGCTGAACGGATTTAAATGAAATTTTGCACACGGGTAGACCATGTCCTGGAATAGCACGTAAGATACTCTTTATTCCGGGAGTATGATCCCTTGTGATTATTTTCTACTTTCTCACGGGCTAAACTGCTAGCAATAGCCAGTGAAAATATATATAATTATGATTGTGTGACTGATTTTACTTCTTCACGCTCCAACGGCTGAACGGATTTAAATGAAATTTTGCACACGGGTAGACCATGTCTTGGAATAGCACGTAAGATACTCTTTATTCCGAGAGTATGATCCCTTGTGATTATTTTCTACTTTCTCACGGGCTAAACTGCTAGCAATAGCCAGTGAAAATATATATAATTATGATTGTGTGACTGATTTAAAGTAAACGTAGCAGACCAAAGTGAAAAGTTTTCCGTGAAACTTATAGTGTAGTGTTTTACAAAAAATTCAGAACAACTTAGATGGAGAGGGAACTTACAAAAATACTCACTGTCGTCAGTGGGCTTCCTGTCACGTCTGGGTCGTGGCGGTGCGTACAGTGAGGACTGCTCCACTCCAGAGCCGACTGACGCAAGGGAGGAGTGACCACTGTCTCGGAACTCCCCAGTCTCTGCCCATACTAGAAAAAGATTCATATGTTAATAACAACTCATCACAATTATAGTATCTTTTCTCCTTCTCTGTCAGATCCATCTTAAGAATGTCTGTAAAAAATCGCTTTTAGCGATAAGACCGCCCATTGTTACACCCACCCATTTTAAACTCCTACAGTTTTATGGTGTACAAAAGAATATATTTATCTATTTAAGAACCACATACGAGTAAGTGTGGTTCTTAGATAGATAGTTATTCCACGGGCGCCTCAAAGAGATGTTAGCAAACCGTAGGTGCATAGCAGTGCCGATATCCGCTAAGGCCACGGGATTTTTCAAAAGAGTTACCCTGGAACGCAAAGGGCAATTAAAGAACCCAGGTGGATTTTAGTAAGTAAAAGTCTGACACGCCCTCTCGCTCTATCGTAGAGCACTCGTCTGATAACTTCACAACTCAAAAAAAAATTACCGAAAAGCTATGGGCTTAAAATAACCAGGCCGATTGTAACAGTAATCTAGGGCCCTTACAGACAGGAGTGCAACCGTCGATCGTCGTCAATGTCACCCGCGTCAGCTGTATTTCGGTGACAGCAAACTTGAGTGACGGACGTTTATGGGGGTCGACGCCCATGAGGCTGAGGAGCTCCAACAATTTATTGCACGATGGTTCTGTTAATAACATGTTTGTAATGGCTTTCGCATATAGGTGACAGATACCTTAACGACAGTAAACCGCAAACTATCCCCCTAATTATTTAAAATATAAAAATAAAAAAATCCGTCCAAAAGTTGTTTGGTAGATCGCGGTAGTATCGCTGTCGGCGATAAAACCGCCATTATGCCCATAGATTTAAGTTCGTGTATAAGTTATGTTACAATTTTTGTGTTTTCACGTTTTTAACTTCATTACAGTGTAAAAGAATAAAAAAAGAATGTTGAATCACATCAACCAAGGGAACATTAACCGTCATAGTCTTAAACGCTTGACAAGTATTGTATTAGATAAAACGTTCATACGATTTCAAGGATTTTACTATATCTGTAACAAGTTTCCTGATAGCTACCTGATAGTACCTGGTACTACCACCTGGGGTCTTTAAGTCAAGAGTGAATAGATTACCTCTAAACTAGCGTGCTCCAACGTCGACCACATCATCGCTTACCATCAGATGAGATAGTGGTCAAACACGAGCATATGCATAATGAAAAAACTGGGCAAGTGCGAGTCGAACTCGCGCACTGAGGGTTCCGTACACACTTACCTATGTGAATATGTATTCAATCAATTCTCGAAGATTTTTTCGAATCGCAAAAAGTATTTTTTTTTGTGACGTAACAACAAATTTTCTGTTTTCATATTTATTCCTATATCTATACTATAAGACCTTACTTCATGGCAAATTTCAGGATTCTATGTAAACAGGAAGTATCCTATGAATTTTGATTTCCTTGAGAGTGTCAAAATAGACGTTTTTTGCGACGTAAACGGCCGTATCTTTTTTTTCGTTTAATTAGAAGTTTTATTTTTATACAGCTTCAAGGATCCGCAGACTTGAGTATATGGTTTTAATTTCAACTCGATACCTCCACGTGTTCCCGAGATAAAGGGTCTTGACAGACAGACAGACGGCTGGACAACAAAGTGATCCTATAAGGGTTCCGTTTCTTCCTTTTGAGGTACGGAACCCTAAAAAAATAAATATATCTAGTTACACTATTTTGACTAAGAACGTAACTTATTACAACTACAAACTGCGCGAGGCAACAATAACATACACACTTGTGTGACTTTCAATGTAAATATTCTACCTATTTGAACTAGGTGATAGTGTCCGATCGTATGAATGAAGTACTTAATATCCAAACCGTTTGTTTACAAAACTTTGGAGGTAAGTACGAGCAAGCAATCGAATCAATATATAGTTAGTTAAACACATCTGAAAACTGACACAGTAAGCTATTCCATTTAGCTATGCGTTCTAACATAATTATGCTTTCCAAATTCACAAGAGAAAGCTCATCAAGCAAGTAATCGCGGAAGCAAAACATGAAACGTGCATGCTCCCATAAATTCAATTAAGGTTACTAATAGCCGCATTATTTAACAAGGATATCTTGACAAAGTAATGTATTCGTTGAACGACGATGACGCCCCGCTGCTTGCAGCGTAATTAAGTGTCCCCGAACACTTGTTAACAAATTAGTCACTAGAGACGCGCTCGTGTGAGCGCGCCCTTATTTATAGCGAGCACCATATGAGACCAACACATGCATGCTTTTCAATAAATTTTGTGTTTGTGGAAAAACGTAATAAAAATGTTACATCGAACGATTATAATAATTCAGAAAGCTTGTATTTTTGTCCGGTTGTGGTGGTTATTGCTTGTAGCTAAAATAAAAATAAACAACTGTCTAATATTTTAATAGGAGTGAAGTTCGAAACCAGGCAAATAGCAATGTGTTTTTTAGGGTTCCGTACCTCAAAAGGAAGAAACAAAACCCTTATGGTATCACTTTGTTGTCCGTCCGTCCGTCTGTCTGTTTGTCAAGACCCTTTATCTCGGGAACGCGTGGAGGTTTCGAGTTGAAATTAAAACCATATACTCAGGTCTGCGGTCTCTTGAAGCTGTGAAAAAATCAAACTTCTAAGTAAACAAAAAAAAGATACGGCCGTTTATTTCGCATAAAACGACACTCTCAAGAAAATCAAAATTCATTCATTCCCGTTGACCCATAATCCTGAAATTTGGCATAAAGCAAGGTCTTATTGCACAGGTATAGGAATAAATCTGAAAACAGTAAATTTTTTGTTACGTAACAAAAAAAATTTTTTGCCATTCGGAAAAATCTTCGAGACTCTATTCGGGGATTGAACTATTTACATGGATAAGTCTGTACGGAACCCTCAGTGCGCGAGTCCGACTTGCACTTGCCCAGTTTTTTTAAATTCATATATACTTTTCTAAGTTTACCTAGAACGGTACTGACACCCCATGCCTCGGAAATGCCTAAAGCCGTTGGTCCCGGTTTTCATTCGTAGGTGTTTGATATTGGTTACAGGTAGTCAGACGCCAGAAAGTCTGACCATGAGTCTATCCAAGGAGTAACGTGTTGCCCAGTAACTGGGTTGTGGAGGTCTGATAGGCAGTTACTCAATCAGCCTTTTAATGTTCCCACTGCTAGGACTCAGGCATCCTCTCTCTAGGAGAGGGAATGGGCCGTAATCCACCACGCGGGCCCAGTGCGGGTTGGCGGATAGAGCGGGATTTGTCATAAGATGATTTTCCCACCTAACGAATTTTTGGTTCTAGGACATGCCGGTTTCCTCACGATGTTTTCCTTCACCGTTTTGAGAGCAGTGGTGATTAAATAAATTACACAAAGTAATGCGCCTGGTTGGGTTTGAACCCGCGACCTTACAGTTCGTAAGTCGGGGCCGTTACCACTCGGCCACCACAGCTCTTCAACTTCAACTCCATGTAAAACACAGGTATTCAGTCACATCCGGTTAGACTGCAAACTGACCTCAATCAAACTAGTTGGGAAGAGGTTAGGGAGATGACTAATATCTTAATAGGGTTAGGATACTCAAATGTCTGACTGATGGTGGTGGGTGTATTGGATCATTCGGTTCCCTTTAACACAGTTGAGCTGAATGGTGCTGATATTCAAGTCATGTCCGTGAACGGACACTGTTAGTTGAAACTGGTCATCTCTTAGCTACCAGTGGCTTATTTTAATTTCTATATTTTTTTTTTTTACTTAGTTTATTTATTTATTTTATTTATTTATTTATTAAAACTTAATGCACTAGTAATAAACACTGTACAAAGGCGGACTTAATGCCTTAGGCATTTTTTTGGGTTTATTTATATTGTTCTCACATAATAAAATAAACAAGGAATATGTAACCGAAATATTTGTAATATATAACATGATTTAAAAGAGTGTTTATAGGGTTTCGTTCACTTTCTTCTCCGTAGAGATCATACAACATAATGTTTTTCTTACTAACTGACTTCCTGATAATTCAAAAGTGCCTGTAAATGGTTCATTTGAAATAAATGCTTTTGATTTGATTAGGTATCATTCTGATCAATTTTAAACGTTTAACAAATATTTTTAACAGTGAATAACGATATTTTGTGACATTTAAAGATTCTCTTCAGAGTGAAAGTCTATTTTCATTGTAAAACAACGTGGTGAACTGCACGTTATTTTCCATTGTTAATATCGTTATAACTGATATTTTATCGATGTTTATTTAAAGTCGTCGTCTTCTCTGTAACGTGCTCTGATCCCATTGTTTTGGGAAAAGTCACGAACCGTACAATTGATAGCTGGGAATGCTGTCAGTAATTACAATTAAAAATGTGACCGCATTGTAATTCTTTCTTTATTTTAATGTACTGTTTATTTTTAATTTGAAGAATAAATGCTGTACCGAGAAAATTTTCAGCCATTTATATTGACATGTTGATTGGTGTAGTTGAATAAAAAATATAGAACTGATTGTGTGGTTCCGAGAGTAGGTATTATTTTTATGTAATCAAAATGCATGATGCCAATTTAAATAACTCTTTGTTTTAAATATACGTTTTTGGTCCTTCGAGCTGGATGAACCAGCTACCTATGGATACCAATAAAAAATAAAACTTTTTGCAAAAAATAAAAATTTCACAAAAAAAAAACACTAAAACTATCAAAATAACTTTAATTTCGGAAGTTGGTGTTTCTCCGTATTGTTTGTTTCTTATTTAACACCGACTTCCGAAATTAAAGTTATTTTGATCGTTTTACTGTTTTTTTGTGAAGTCGGTTATTTTTTATTTATTTATTTGTTCTTTATTTAACAATTTATGTACACACAATAATAAAAGAAAAGAAGAAGGAAACAGAAGAATAGTACAAAGGTGCTGTTTATTTGTAAAAAGTTTTTTATTTCACACTTTTTAGTTGCGATACATAGCCAGAGTACCTATTTCTCATGACAATTCCAATTTACCCAAACGCTGCTACTGCTAGGATACATTGTTTTATTATGAAGTTCCCGACCTTCCACCTCCATCATCAGATCGTTTCGATAATACCTTGTAGCCAAAGTGCATCTCATGACAATTCTAATAAGCCAAAACACGGCTCACTTTGATGATACCATTTTTAACAGAACTATTCAGAACCATGCATTTATTTGAGTTGTCATAGTCGCTTAACTATCTTCATTGTGATATCTATGTGAGTATGAAGTTCTATTGGTTATTTCTGGTCTTCTTTACCAGTTCAACTTCATCAAATATTACTTTTTTACTTTAAATGCTTAAGTCCTCGATGAAAATACCAAAATAACTAGGTATATTTTACTTGAGGAGTTCCCTCGATTCCTCATGGATCCTATCATCAGAACTGGATTTAAAAAAAAAAATAGACCAATCTGGAAACATATCCTTCAAGGGGAAAAAAAATTTTTGCTAACTAATCGGTCCATAAACGACGGAGTTCTGAGGTAACAAATATAAAAAAAAATACAACCGAATTAATAACCTCCTCCTTTTTTTGGAAGTCGGTTAAAAATGAAAGTATGCACTGCTGCATTATGTCGTACACTCCTTGGATGCTAGCTTAAAATTATAATTTACTAATCACTAAAGAAAAGAGAATCTGAATTACGGAATGGTTTGAACTACTTTGTAACCAAAAAATGCAAAACTGAAAAAATGCACTATTCAGCAAGAGCAAAGTGCCGTTGTGCATTGATACATAACGTAGAAATTTCTTGTCGTCAAAAAAGGAAGTGTTAAGTGATTAGCAACTCATTTAGCATAATCACCTTCATAGCTGTAGTTATTTTTAAAGGAACACAATTAGTGTACGTTATCATGTCAGTGTAGAACAAACGTCGGTCCGCACAAACGTATTTACGAGTACATTAACAACGAACGCGTACAAATAAATTTAATGTTTGCTGCGTTTGATAACGCGTGATAAGAGCGCGTTTATTGTTTTATTGGGGCTCTAAACCGTCTCCTCTACACTCTCGTTAAATGTGATCAACTGTGGACGCAATCGCACATAAAAGTGTTTTATATTCCACACACGATGTTAACCGACTGTGTGTATCATATTTGTTTAATTGTATTTGTCTTCTAGTGCTCTATGACAATATTAATGTTGTATTAAGTTTAACTTTCGTTTGTAGTTGTAATAAGTTACGTTCTTAGTTAAAACAGTGTAACTAGATACATTTCTTTTTTTTATTATGCATAGACTCGCGTTTGACCACTATCTCACTTGATGATAACCGATGATGTTGCCGTCAATGAAGCATGCTTGCCTATATGTATATACTGAATTTTGAAAATGAATGTTGCTTTTTAAAACGCTATGATAGCGGTTCATCATCATCATTTCAGCCAAAGACGTCCACTGTTGAACATAGGCCTCCCCCATGTGTCATCACAATGACCGGTTGCGTGTGTCTAGTAGGTATCCATCGGATTCTCGCGACCCTTACCAGGTTATCGGTCCTTGTGGGAGGCCTTCCAACACAACGTCCTGCGTCCGAACCTTTCGTCTACATCGATCATTATCGTTCTGCCATTATATATTCATATGTATCTACAGTGGGTATCTACTGTCACCTAAGTTGGGCGATTCTGCGGGCTATATCGTCAATAACGGTTAAGTGTTGGTTAACATGTGTAAAATTTTAAATATTTAATTAAAACCAGTTTCGTTCCATAATGCTATAAATATAGTAACAGCAACAAATAATACGACAAGCTGACGGTAGTACAAACATTACTATAGATAAATAGGTACCTACATGTGATGATGGCCATATCTGACTAAGTAAATTATGCTTGTTTCGTTTCCATGATGACGTTACCGTAACACATTGTGCCAAAATTTGTCAACAACACCGAAAATCATTGAATAAATAAATCTTTGTACCGGATTCGTGTGTCACCACACGTCGCTAGCTTTAATATTTGTTTATTTGATTTAAAAAAAAAAAGCAAATTTTGATAATGAGAGTGATGTGAACTTACGAGTAGATTTGTACGCATTATCAAGAAGCGCAACAAAAACCGTCTTATTCGTATGCTCAGCATAATAAATTCCTGAAGTGACCTCACGTTACTGCAATGTTTATAAAATACGTAACCGTCTGTACTTCCCACTAGTGACAGCAATAGACAATTTGCCAAGAGTATATCGTCATAAACAGCTCATATCGCAGTTTATAGCGGAACATTACAAACTGCATTTTTTACAAACACAAGGTAATTCACGCCTTCAGGATAACACGCGATGATTAGCTTTCTATTTGCTGAAACTAGATTACACACAGAACTGTGTCAAACAATGAAGCTATATCAGGCAACATAGATAACTCGATGCTTAGATAATTTGTGCCTTTAGTAATATCTACTGATACACGCACGCTAAGCAGATGCCTGGCCTTGCTTAGACGGATAGTAAAAGATTGCATGTAGCGCAGATGAGAATGTTGAGATGAATGTGTGGTGAGACTATATTAGAGGAAGTTTGAAAGTAGCGCCAGTGACTGAAAACTTGAAAAGAAATCGTTTGTCTTGGTCTACCTATACATACCTCCTCTTCACATGACTATTCATGTGAAGAGGAGGGATGAAACGCATGTTACTAAAAGAGTTTTGAATATACATGTGGATGGAGGGAGAGGGAGAGAGGCCAAAGAAAAGATGGATGAGTTGTGTGAAAAGTGATATGAAAGAAAAGGAAAAAAAGAATGTTGCACCAACTCCAAATAACGCAAGACAAGGAAAGGAAGATGATGATGACGATGATGATAACGATAGGCCTTGAAAAAACTATTAATTCAAGTATAAAATAAAGTAAACACACACTATTCTCTACATTTCTTTTAAATTCTCCTGTCGCAGGTCCGCTGGAAGAAATTTCTTTGGAAATAACAGTACCTTTGTACTCTTGTCTACTTTGTATTGTCTTTTTCTGTTTTTGTGTGTATATAAATAGTAAATTAAAAAAATAAAAACTCGAATTTCTAAAGCATTATAATCTGATTTCAAGTTATCATGATTAAAGACGCTTCTTTCGGAAATAACATCATCTAGATTATATTGAAATTCTTTCCAGCATCCCATAAAACAACGTTATTCCATTATTTTTAATTTAGCACGAACATCAAACTTTGCAGCTAGGAGATACGTCCCGGAGTCATAAACTTATAAATTTTAGAGGCCGTAGAAAAACGTGTAAGAATATAAACAGAGAGTTTTGTATTTACATTAAAGACAGATAGTCGCGCGAGGTAAATATAGATAAGTGCGGGTAATTTACGAGCGCTGCCCTGCGGCTCACACCTTCTTCTCTGGCTTTTAGGAGAGTCAGCAGAGGTACAAGTCAAAACGTATTCATGAATTTAGGTTAACACATTGAAGTACAAGGACACTGGATGCATGAAAAGAAATGAAACTGCTTTATAAATTTAAAAAAAAATATTTTATATTAATATCTTGTTTTATTTGAAGTACCAATGCTCGCTTTCCAGCTAACCGTATGGTGCCAAAATAAACATATTACTTAGAAATTTCCTTTGTCCTATGATATATCTCGTATGTGGCACCAGAGAAGAAATCATCTACGAGATATTGCGTAGAGTTAATATTGGTTGTGCATATTTCCTGTTATTTTGGTAGGAAATCATCAAATATCTTCTCCCACTTTGGATAGAGCGAGAAGAAGTGTCAGACTTTTACGGGCTAAGACCGACCCGTAATCCTTTAATTTCCCCTTTGAGTTTAAGGCCCACGGTAACTCTTTCGAAAACTCCCGCAGCCCGAAGGCTCTCGTACTTTTTTTTTTAATTTGATATAAACCAGTGCTTGACTGCGATCCCACCTGATGGTAAGCAGTGATGCAATCATTGATGGTGAGGTGCACTAGTTTATTAAGAGCCTATTCACTCTAGCCTTGAAGGCACCTAAATTATAGTTGGACGGGAAGACTGCAGCAGGCAAATTGTTCCAGTCCTTCGATGTACGCGGTATAAACGACGAAGCGAAACGCTTAGTCCGGACCGATGAAGTTTCAACAACGTAAGGGTGGATTCAGTCCGATGGTAGAAAGGAGATGGCGGAATCAAGTCATGCAATTCCCGCGCACACTCTCCAAAATGCAACCTGTAAAATACCGATAGGCTGGCTACCCTGCGCCTGTGCTCGAGGCTTTGTAGATTGGAGTTAACCAAATCTGAATCCCCAATTAGCCTCTTCGCACGCCTTTCCACTGAGTCCAAAGGTGCTAGATGGCATTTTGCAGCACCAGCCCATACTAACCTAAGGACAAATTCATCTGAGGATAATTCCTATCCCCAATGTGACGTCCAAAGGCTCGTATTCGAAATTAAGTATCCATAACCAATCCTATTTGATTTAGATATACGAGAAGGGTATATATCTTCTGAAGCAGTTAGCAAAAAAAAAATTCCTAGTAGAAACTAGATTAATGATAGGGCAATATTTTAACAACAAAGTGGTATAAAATAATTCTTGAAGCATATTAATGAAAGTCACGATTAGTAATAAATGCTAATAAATATTGATTGTCTTAACGACATAAATAGATAAACTGATATTAATTCTCGTACTAACCGTAGAACACTCGAAATCAGAACTAATCCATTGTGACGGGTTTGAAGACATGAGTGAAACATGGCTACCGAAATAAATCTATGTGTATTCATTAAGATTTATCATTGGAAACTGTATTGACTACGCGAATGAACTCCTTGGAATGATTACTATTTCATCGACTTCTTATTGTTTTGTTACATCAAATTGTCTGGATTCTTGGTTTTTTAGGTGCAAATTCATTATGTAACATCTCCCGCCCTGGGTGGAGCGAGAGAGAGTGTCAGACGTTTCTGACTAAACTCGCCCGTGTTCCTTCAATTACCCTTTGTGTTCCAGGGCTGCGATAACTCTTTCGAACAATCCATCTACACGTTTCGTACTTTCCCGTAAAACTATCTTTATTTACGAATAAATAAACATATGACAATAGGTATGATATTTCACTTTCCGATAGTCTAATCTAATCTAACTAGCCTAAATTGCCCCACAGCAAAGACCTCCCCCCGTTGAAAAGTGTCCATAGGTAAAATAATACATGTTCAACGCATCTTTACGTTTTTATACAACTTCATAAGTACGCTCCACTCAATCCACATTCAGTCCAATTAGCTCCGTAATCGTTTGGTGCACTCAATGGGAATGTTAGTAAATGTTAAGCAGCTATTATATTATCAGCGACCACCGCGGTGAGATGCCATCTGCTTAATAACATAATCCCGATAGCCGTGACGGAAGCTCTGACGGCCTACAAGCACACACTTCCGGCCATACTTGGGCCATGGACTATGCTGTGTGTACACTGCAGTGACTCGAGGTCATAAGAGGTGGTCCACGGATGTGGAGTGAGGCGTTTAGTGACGTTGTGAGACTATGGAACTTGATATGTGATTTTGTCCTAAGATTAAGGTACGTCAATCATTTTGATGCTTGAGTCAGTGACGCATTGTGGAGAAGAATCCGGATAAATGTGAATCTGTATTTTATTGGTAACAAAAATATGTAATACCTGTAGATTTTTCGTGAACTTGGGATATAGTATAATCAGCCTTTCTTAATGTTCTCACTGCTGGGACTCAGGCGTCTTCTTTAAGAGATGAAATAGGCTGTAATCTACCACGTGGATGGGTTGGTTGGGAAATAAGTATGGAAACATTTTCAGAGGGTTAAAAGCAAGAAGCTTTGCTATTTCGATAATATGATTTATCATAAAGTACTTAGCTGTTGCCAGCAGTTTCATCTACGTCTTTGTTTACTGCTTCGCTTCCATGGGTCGTAGCGTGGTGGTATATAGCCATGAACTCTGGTTATCCTTTATACAATGATTTTTCTTTCCCAACAGGTAGTTTTAACAAATAAAAACACAAAAAGCTTTAGCTGATATGTATCTATTTAGTGTAGTAAAGCGGCGCGGACCTCTTGCGCCCGGCTTTGGTTCAGGCCATGGTCCGGGGCGAGAGGGAATGGGAAACGGTCGCCCCCTACTGCAAAGCAATAATGCTACCGAAGGAAAGGGCAGCAAAAGTGAGGGAACGGTCATCCTCACGTCCCAGCTGCCACCGCAAGAGACGCCCCGGGCGTCAGGAGTCACAAGGCGATTTCCTGCCACCATAGACGTGGACTTGCGGGCGACGAGCAAGTAGGGTAGCTCGTTGTCCGTCCATCCTGTAAGAACCACACCCGAGTCGACGGCGCACAGTGTTCCACGCGTGCCTTGAAGAAATGTCAGCAATACTGAAGGGGGTCGAGTAGGACCGATGCATACTAAGGCTGCGGGTACGTATGAAAGAGTGATCATGGCACTACAACGCAAAGTGCTACTGAAAGACACAGGTGGGTTTTAGTCAGTAAAAGTCAGTGACATGCCCTGTCGTTCCACCCTAGAACGGGAGCAGTCATTGGATAGTTTTCAACAGAAAAAAAGTAGTGTAGTACCTATGTTTAAGTCATACTACCCTGCAAGCCTACTTCAAAGTGACGCTGCTGATATGAGTTGAGACACCTTTAGTATCACAGCTTGTAAGCCAGCGTGTACAGTGACATGCGGTAATAGGTGAGTAATTACAATAATGTGAGATGTCCGTGCCACAGTGACTCAAGTAGGAGTGGTCCGAATGCCACGATTAACTACAGCAAACAGGCGATTACAGTATATGGACCATTTTCACGTTAAACACCATTATTTATGTAACAGTACTACAGTCTACGTGAACTTTACTCATTATCTTAAGTACACATGAATTTTAATAAACAAAGCAAAAGCATGTTAAATGTGTCGGTATACAGGACGAATATAAATTATATTACAAAATGCATAAAGCATTCACTGTAAAATTTGATTAGATTACCCACCTACCGGTGCGATAAGGAATTGTAATACGCGAGTTTCGGTAGGCACGGCTACTGTGTACTTTACCGAATCCAATATCTACGACCAATCGCGTCGCTATTCATGAATTATCACTCAAATTAATGGCGTGTAAGTTATAAATGGCCGGCGGATTAGGGCCCATCCATTTTATTCCTATTTTACCTACCGTAAAGAGGTTCATTGAAAACGTACACAAATTCACGGAAGCATCAGCTAATTTCCCCACCTTGCGTCCTTCTCTCGCCAACGGTTCGGTTTAGACTCTCTCTCGCTCTGTCGGCCCTTTTCTCTGGCGCGATTCATCATCATTTCGCGGTTTACTGGTTTTCCATTCAAATTGTAGATTGGATGCTGTCGAGGAAAACGGTGTTTGAAATATAAATTAGAACTACCTGTGATTATTCAGTTATCGTCAAACAAGAAATTTCTATATTTGCTCAATAGTTATACGAACTAAATGGAGGAAAACTACAATTCAGAGATAATAATGCCAATAAAAAGAAACTCAACAAGAGTGTTACAATAACTTATTTTTCGTCCCGGAAAAAGTAAATAGACAAGATTTGGAATCCGTAGGCATGCTCAATTAGTATTCCAAATAGCCGCCAACATATCGTACACGTACATAAAATGTAAAGAGTGGACCGCTCGGCGGCACGAACGACGCATAACTTTTGCGTGGATCACTCCTACACTTGCAACTCCAATCTTAAAAGAACAGGGGTAAGTGCTAAAGTTGTCTGCGACTGTACCGAGTGTACGTCTCAGTCGCGGTTTCTATTTCACCCAAGCAATAACCGTCTTACCGCACTTGTAGGTAGGTTCAAAATGATGAAGTCACACCCGCCGGCCGTGGAGTGCGGGACTTTGAGGCTTATGGTAATTGTAATAAAGCGGAGTGCAGCAGTTATGGGACGTGAGAGGTTCTAGACCAAATCCCAAGTAAGCTGTAACTTCCTTTTGGATTTTCGGAAGCCATTTATCAGTCTGATGTGGGCGTCTGGAAATTTTTCATGTTTCGTTATTGTTGCGAAGAGACATGACACGTACGCTTCGAGGATTCCGCGCCTTTTGTTTATTGACCACGTGTCTATCGGTCTCAAGGTCGTACGCAGGCGTTTCCACATCTTACAGCGTACGTTGAGTATGCGGCGCATTCGCTCTATTAACAACTCACTTTTCATACATTTCACTCACTTTATTTAAAATTATGCGTAATATTTCGTTGGAGTGGGAGCTATTTCGGTTAGTTATGATCATCATAAAGAAAACAAGATCATTAAATCACGAGTGAATATCATACAAAGCAACTAATTTGCGGTGCTAAATAAATTAGTGTTTATGGTTTGTGGGAAAAGCGCAGGGCGAACTAGTGCGTCCCCGGGCGCGCATTACGAGCGAGATAAATCAAGTGTAACCCTTCCTCTGCCGCAAGCAAATTACCGACCACCTGAGACTTGTAAAAATGCCTCACGAAATTATTCCTATTTACTAGCCGCAAGCTCCTATTAAACGAACTTGGGGGACAGAACACGGGGAAATTCAATTAGTATGATGCATTGTTTCGTTATAAGTTTTTAATTAAAAATTTTACCTAATAGACGGTTGGAAATATTTATTTTGTCGTTTTTTTCGCGTTTTTTTTTTACAATATCAACAATATTCCTTTAATCTACAAAGGTCGTCGCATAAAACAAAACACCGGTGCTCAATAGGTACCTAAAACCTACGTATTTATAAAATAAATTGACTCCATTTATGATATAACCCAAATATCTAACCCTAACAAAACCGAGCACAATGTAGGAACATTGGAGCGTGTTCTGCGATATTAAAAGAGATCTAAGGAAATGACTTGGGGTCGTGGAAATTGGCCACCAAAAGACTATTCGGCGACCCGGTCGAGGGTGAGAGTGTTCAGAAGGCAATCACTGGTCCCATATGGACACAAATTACTTTTCCTATTTGGTGCACAAATCTACTATGATGACAAGTGGAATAGGGTGTTGTGGTTTGCAGCATTCTGTTTACAAATGAATTACGGATCAGGGTGAAGTTTAAAGTTTGTTTTCATATTTTTACATTCAGAGTATTATATCTTCAGCTGACTTTCAATAAAAAAGTACCGCTTTAACATTAATACTCCTTAATTTGGTAATTATAATCAACTGCTAATGTGCCTGGCTACTGAAGATGGAGAAAGAACTGTTAATCCCTGCATAGCAGTGAATCTATGCAGATGTGACTCTCTTATTAGCTTCTTATTTGTACTAAGCCATTACAGAACTAGTAAAAGTCTAAAGAAACCCTCAAAAAATATCTAATACAACTAGTAGAATAAAATGTAGCAGTGTAAAGCGACATATGTCGATGTTGGTCTCAGTTATATAGGGATTAGGGTCGCGTAAACGATGCCATTCTGCACGTTTTCAATTTGCATAAATATTAGTGGGAGCTGTAATGTCATAAATATATTAGTGCGGTGATACAGATTTTATGGTGATTACAAAATTATAGCCACGATCTGTTTAGGGGTCGTAGTTATAGCGCTATATTTATCCCTTATAACTTTGGTAGATGATTCCAACACTGTTAGCACCGCTACATCATTTTCCTTGCTTCATTCTCGCGCAGAAAATATTAGAACGCATAAAATGTACAATTTTTATCAAGGGGTGCGGATAGTAATAATCTTTTATGTTGTAAATGTGCCAATACAATAGGTTATCTCTCCCACCTCCAAGGGTTTGAGCCAGACAACCATATTTGTGGAATAATGTGAAGTCATAATATTATAATTATGAGGCAGGGTCCCGGGGACCGTGGCATCCTCATAAAGCGACGTCATTCGCTTTTGTTAGATGCTCCTATCATATTTCACGTTAGTGTCACCGTGTTTTATACTAATACCACATGAAATGCACACGTATAGCTGCAACTCGTTCCAAATTAACAATGTTTATTATATTTTATTTGGGAGTATTTATATCACTTTAGTATGAAAGGCTTGTACAACAATCTTGCAATTAAACGCTTTCTTTGTCTTCGGCTCTTTCTCTTACAATTTATATAAAGTCCCAACGTACTAACTGCCCTAAAAGCTATAAATCAGAGTGTTACAATGCAGTATTTTGTGTACTTTCATACAGTTATTGCTGCAGGGCGGTATCATTGTATTTATGTTTACAAATAGTTCACGTCGCGGTGTGGTGTTTGACCATCATAGCATTATGTTACTGTTTGTTCTAGATCTTTTGTTACGCGAGGGTGACTGAGCAACCGTTCAGACAACAATTTGTCATAAAATAAAAAGATTTATTGCCAACTCTCCTGTGTTTGTACAATGTGTACAGATACTGTTTTAACAACCGTTATACTTCCCTTTTATAGCAACAAATAAAATGAGTATAAACGGAAAGTAATATTATACAAAAGATGAGAGCATTATTTTAGGTACATATTACCTGCCCGTGTGTTATAAAAACGTAACTTTATGACGTCATTATTCAAGATAAGAAATAAATACATTTTCGAATTGGTGATATACTCGTAAAAGGGGAATTTCGATTGCAAATTATCTTTATTTATTTTATTGTGATCAGATTCGGTTATTTGATGTTTTTCAAATAGTTTTCAAGAGAGGGAGAGTAATTAAGGACAAGAATGGGTTAAGAACTGATTTTGAGGGTGAAAGTGTGGAAAAAGATAGTTGGGTATCAATCTGACCATTACGGCGAGGTGACAGATGGGCCGGCCGCAGCGCAAGGGTTGACCCGACATCTGTCATGCACTATCAATCACACACATTGTAAACATTGTTTGTTTGTACCGTTGACTTATTGTTTGCCGATACATCAGTGAACTCACGCTGAGATGTGTCGTTACTCGATTTTTGTCAATAACTAATGCGGCCGCGGAAGGGATTTAATTAATTTCAATCGTTTCCTCATAATTTTGATGGATCATTTATATTAGATAGGTGTGAGATTTTTGTCTGCTTCATCAATAGACGAAGGATTTAACTTTTGTTAATTTAGATCGGATATTCAAAAACTTACCTATACAAATACTAAAAAGAAGTGAAATTCGTAAGTTTCTAGGGGGTAATGTCTGAAACTACTGAACCGATTCTGAAAATTCTTTCACTAAGGGATGCCGTACACGGGCCACATGCCACAGCCAGAAACGCCACCACGAGAAGCTAGAAGCGGCCACAAAAGCAGCTGAAGCGCGCGACAGCCACTTGTGGCTGGTAACTGCTGACTCTGACGAAAAAAGTGCATGAGTGGCGTGTGACGGAGTTTTGTATCGGCATTTAGTGGCCAGTTCGGGCCACAAGAAGCGAGCAGCGGCGATTTGTAGCCGCCATCAACGTCAACCGTGAGCGGCGAATCCGTATAAAATGTATGAAAACTATAAGAAATATGCCGGCGGCGGCGTTTAGTGGTTGTGGCCGGTGGTCCATGTGCGGCGATCCTTATCTCTCCAAGTGCTATTAGGCTACATCTTTTCTATTTTCACTCGGGTTAAGTCGCTGGCAGATGTTAGTTAATGATATAGGTAACTGTTTTTGTTCTAAATTTTCTTATAAGGTAAGATAGATAATAGGTGTATTTTTACGGCAATTGATGTTTTGAGAACACATTTATTATGCGTACAGCCAAGGAGTGGAATTCCTTGCCGGAGTCTGTGTTTCCTGATAGCTACAACTTAGGGGTCTTTAAGTCAAGAGTGAATAGGCTACTTCTAGGCAAGCGTGCTCCATCGTCGACCACATCATCGCTTACCATCAGGTGAGATGGTGGTCAAACGCGAGCCTATCAATAATAAAAAATAATAAAAAATGTAAGTATTTTGTGAGATTCTAACTAGTATATTTATTCAACATTTCGGGATGACACGATAAAACAGTATATGTCAATATTTCTAAAATTCATGGCATTTTCCCTGGGAGGGCGTGACACCGTTTTCTGCGCGACAGATGTCACGGCATCCGCCCTCTTTGAGGAGCAGAAAAAAAGCCCGTCGAGGAGGCGTGGTAGCAATAAATTTTGTCAAAATATGCTCGACACAAACACTTCCCATAGTCGCCCTATTAGAATAACAGAACAAATCGGTTTAATTTGTTAACAGGCGTTCAGAATGGGTGTCACATGTCTGGCGAGGTATGCCAGCCTTTTTATTTATTTAGTTTCGTCATCACTAATTGCCGATGACAAAGTTTAATAGCCCGAGCACATGTTAATAGGTGTTTATGAATGTATGAGATAATTATGAGTTTTGATTTAGGCTAAAGACGATTAAAGTATTAAATCAGTAGTTACTGCTAGATAAAATAGCTTTATCATACAGGGAGTCATCACATAGAGAGCTTCCCTATGTGATTACTTTGAAAATAGTATGATGATACTAAAACATCTGTGCACGATTTAGCTCAAGCTAAAATAAATCTTATCCCAAAGTAAACAATTCAATCTATAACAATCTATATACCTGACTACTTATTAGCTGACTTGGCAAACGTTATTTATTTATTTAATCTACATGCAACACAAAGTACAAAGGCGGATTTAATGCCTTAGGCATTCTCTACCAGTCAACCTAGGGTGGTGAAGAGACAATATAAAAAAGTAAAAATAGTAAAAAAGTATACATATAGTTAAAATACACATACATATATATCAAATATAATATATATATATATACCTATATACATACATATATATTTATATAAAGTAAGGGAAGAACGTTGTTCTGCCATATAACTTATAAAAAATGTGGGTTGGGGGTGTGAGGGTGAAATATACACACAAAATTTCATAAAAATCGGTCAAGCCGTTTCGGAGGAATTTGGTAACAGACACTGACACGTAATCTTTAAATATTAGATGATGTATAAAAAGAAAAACTGATTGACTGACATATGAACGCTCAGTCGGAACTACTGGGACTAGGAAGATGTTTTCGCACATGTTTTCTTTTTATGACGTAGGTGAACACTAAGAGAGGTTTTTCTAATTTTCCCCCCTTAAGCGTCAGCGCACACCAAGAGCAGAGCATTTTCTAAGACTACGGAAAAATGAATCTTATGAGTTCACTATACATTGCAAAATGAAATACACGTCCAAACATGATGCTCGAGCTTGCAAGATGCGTGTTGTGTATTTCATTTTGCAATGTATAGTATAGTCAGGAAGAAGAACAAGGTAGTTGCGCTGACCCCCAAGTAATATGGGTATTACTTAGGGTCGGCGCAACACGTTTTTTTCTTCCATTCTGTCCTGTCACCCGTCACACTATCACTAAGTCCCTTTTTTTCATATCACTCCACACACAATCCATCCATCTTTTCTTTGGGCTCTCTCTCCCTCTCCATCCATCTACATGTATACTCAAAACTCTTTTAGTAACATGCGTTTCATCCCTGCTTTAGCCTCCCTCTCCCTCTCCATCCATCTACATGTATACTCATAAATCTTTTAGTAGCATGCGTTTCATCCCTCCTCTTCACATGACCATACCAAGACAAACGATTTCCTTTCAACTGTGAATGAACGATGCTATTCTGACTTCATCCATACTAACCATTCTCACTAACCCTACATTCACTGGTCTAGAGTTCCACTCCAATTATTTTCCTTATTTATCAGTCTTTCAAAATAATTCCACCTCTCTTTGATTTTTTCATCATCCGACAGGACCATTCCAGCTTCATTCCTTACACATCTTACCTGACAAACATCCCTCATCTTTCTCTCTCTTGTTCTAGCAAGCCAGTACAGCTCTTTTTGGCCTGCAGGACTGTCCAGTGTATCGTACAGTTTGTTCTGGGCTTTAAACCTCTAAAAGCTAATAACCCATAACTACCTACTTGCTTTAATTTTTCATTCAAAATATACTTACAATATAATATATCTCTTATGACCCGATCAAAACTTTACACTACGCATCAACGACTTTTTCTGTAGAAACAGTTACACACGCCACATCTTTTACACCAGTTTTTGTATCGTATTTGTCAGTATAATATCTTTTTCTAAACATCAATTATAATAAAAAAAACACATTAATTTATCGCCAGGGACAGCGATCAAAGCAGGCGACAACGGGCCCCGGTGTTATTCTCATATGTCACATGGGGTGCAATTTTTTTTCCTATTGAAAAAATACTTTATAGTATCGCGGCAGGGTTGTTCGGCACAGGCAGACACTGTGGCACCGGGTTTTTGCAAATGTTTTTGCTACTAGACAGATAAATAATAACTCTCTGTGATTTTATAACTTGTAAAACAAAACCGCTCGTTCAGAAAAACTATGGATCTAACGGTTCCTCAAAAGTTTCACGCGAATCACGTATATTTTTTGCTTATTTGAATGTGATTTATTCAATTTATGGTTTGGCATATTCCGATAGTGGACTGAAAAGATCTATCATACACTAATTTTAGTTACTTATGTATGTATTTTACCTTTTTTTAAGAAATATGAGCTGTACCGAGCCACACATGATTAACAAATTCAGTCATGTGAAACATTCTAATGTAATCTAAGCGTGTTGCGCTGTGCGTGCGTCGGTCAGATTTGGGTACATTTAGATAAAGTCAGTAATCTCAACCCGAGACGTGAACTAACACCACAAATATTTGTTTGGGCCCGTGGCCTCACACCTCATGGGCACACACCAACCTACTTGATGAAATATGCACAATTTACATACCGGAACACCGATAAAACTACATCTCTTTTATTAGCTCTTTCATAGATCTGAACTATTAGATGGTAGGTATAGAATTAGCAAAGTATATAATATTTCTAAAAACTCATTAGCTTCTCTACCGAAAAGATGATAAACCTACATCAAAGCATATTTAATGTTCTTGGATGGAACTACGCAATATATCCTTGATGAAAGTGAAACGCAAATGGAAAGTATCGTAAATTAATCAACCTACTTGGAATATTAGTCCAAAATGAGCGTAACATCTTAGTCAGCGGCAACTTGTAATCCTTCGCATCACAAAATGGTTGATTACGTGCGCCCCAAGCTTCCCAATTCTTTGTTTGGCAAACTTCCCAACACAAAGTTGGTTAATCGATGAAAAGAACGTTTGTTTTTCTTATTAAATATGTTTAATCGACTCCCTAAGCGACTGTTTTGCTTATTTAATGACCAAGGATTATGTTAATATCCTATAATACCTTAAAATTAATTGAACTAATGTTGTTTAGGAGAACGGGAAATTGATGGGCCTATAGTTTTCTAAGCGAGACAATTATAGTTATCATAATTCTGAAACTGACGCAATAGTAGACTTAGAAAAAGCTTTATTTCCAGCAAAACAAAATATTCGTGGAACGTTGCTCAATAGACATCTACTCCGGTAAACCAGGAAAATTGTTAGTCATTTTTACATATACGTGAAAAAAGTAATAGCCTCAAATCCCATGTAATTAATTTTCCATATTTTGTTCCAAGGAAATAATGAGATCCGCCCCCGGTTTAGTAGCGGATGAGGTGAAAAAAGGCATCGACAGAATCAACGAACGAGGAGGCTTTAATAAGATTTCGCAAAACCTGATCAATTTAAAATTAAAGCCACGAAACGTGTTTTTCGCCTATTTTATAAAAATCTCGGGATATGAGAACAATCTTCGACGGATAAGCTTGGAGAAGCAATATCATACGCAAAACAGATGAGATTTTTTAACCGCATATGCAAAAAAAATCAAGGTACAATTTTTGCGAAGACTTTTTACGATCCAATCAATGAAGGCTGGAATAAGACGAGTGTAATTGCACATGCCCAATATTTAAGGCTTGGGGCACATTATCACATCGCACATTGTCTTATCTTATTAAAGAACAACTAAATTGAATGTCGTAAAAATTGATAAAACAAACAAAGACAAAAATGACGACAGTAATCGCGTAATGAAGTAACGCACAATAGAGCTTTAATAATATAATGCACAGTAGCATTTTAATCCCCCATTTAAATTCAATGGCAAAAGCGGCAAGTGCACGCCTAATCATCGCAATATAATGCTCCACCGACTACGGAGGGTTGTTTTTTTCGTGAGTAAGTGAGACAAAACGTTTTGTTTTTATTAAAAACGTTGTGTCGTGAAAGAGAGGGATGATGCCCGATTCATTCAAATTGACTTTAAATGATTGGCCTCTGCTGCTCTTTTTGCCCGACGGTGATGGATTGCAAATGGTTGCATTTACGTCAGCCTCACGTGCAAAATGCAGAAATGATGCTATTTTTGTACAGAAATAAATATTTAAATAGTTGACGACTTCCTGATAAGTTATCATGACATAGTGAGAAAGAGCTAATTTAAGAAAAACTTTGAATAAGACGGCACATACGTCGAAAAATACTAACATATATTTCGAGACTTTCTCAAGTATCGGGTACATAAATAGTTAAAAAAAAAAAACATAATACACACCAGGGAAGTGCAGGTTGGTTAAAACCACCGTTACTGAACCGGATAATGTCTGAGAAACAAATTCTCTCCACTTTAAAATGCAAACATCTTCCTCGCAGTTTCAAAACTCCGTGTCCCTAGCGGCATGACTAATTGCGTAACTAAACATATAGGGGGCGCGTAATCCGATGCTGATGTGTTTGTAAAAACTATCCGATTAGCCTCGGCACCCCAGCTCGTGTTGATTTGCTTCTGATTGTGTTGAGCAAATGGTTTCCTTGTGAAAGCTATTGTAATGTCTTCATTTATAAGACCGGCAGTGGTAATTGTATTAATCGGATCATGGAAAGTTTGTAAAAGGTAGGTACGCTCAGTGAAAGAGAAGGCGACAAGTTTAACTTCGTTTTCATTCTGATTATGAAATACCTAAGTATTAATGTATTTACTAAGCCAATACTGGCCCACTGACAAAATACTATCCCAAATTCTTCAAGGATAATAATGAGATAAATAAGAATCGTTAGGTCAATTTAATATCTACTAGATACGTGAGGACTACCTTAACCAATACTTACAAAATGACGTGTGTGTACGTATGTGACGTAAGTGTACCTACTTATTCGCAAAATAAATACACATTTATCATCATTTTAGATTTTTTGATGATATATATATTATTTTATTTAGCAAGGATAACAGGAAAAGCAAAAAATATAAAAACTATAACTAAAATATGTTCATAAGGATGTGTAGCGTGACATGTAGGTACTGACGTAGACAAAAGAGGCGAATTGCGTGTCACGCGGGCGGGAGGTGAATAATCCCTAATTTTGTATACAAAGTGCGCCCACATCGCGTCACGGCGTCACGGTCCTCCCGCGCGATCGCTTGTGACGATCACCACTTTTTATTCGCCGTCACACCATATACAAAGTCATCGCAACTGTACCACGTGCACTGAAGTCTTTTGTAAAGTATTGATGACCAAAGTCGTAATTTTTTTATTGCTGCGTTGTATAAATAAAATTATGTGAGGAGGAGTGAAATTAAAGCGGTTTGTTGCGTTATTAGTGTTTGCAGAACCATAACATCGATCAATACGAAAGCAGCTGGAAAGTATTGTGAGGAAAACAATTTCAAAATGGGGACACGTGTTTGTCTAATATAAATAATCATAAGCATAATCAGCCTTTTTAATGTTCCTACTGCTGGGACTCAGGCCTCCTCTCTCTAGGAGAGGGAATGGGCCGTAATCCACCACGCAGGCCCAGTGCGGGTTGGTGAATGTCACATGTCTTTGAATTTTTGGTTCTAGGTAAATGATAATGATAAATGATAAATGATATTTATTTTGTAAATAGGTTTAAAAAAACACTTTTACACGTCAATTTTTTTTTTCGTCATTTTTAAACTAGATGAGGCCGGTGTTTCCTAGCTGACTACCCTGAGAAGAAACACCGAAACAAACTCAGGGGTCAAAGTCTCTTTTAAAGTCCATACAGTAAATATGTAATGGTCAAATCACATGAGAACCATGCAGATTTGTCTGAAATGGTCTTTTGAAGAAAGAACCTTACAGATTTGAGTGGACCTGTCCAGTCAGTGCAAGCATTTGTCAGTATTCGTAAAGCTCAACTCAGGACTACTAAGGAGCTCAATTACTTGACGAACAATACCAAGGAAAGGACATTTGGGTAGGCCGCAGAAAATACTCAAATTGCCAGACATACGTTAAAATTACTGAAAAGGAAAAAAAAAAGCAATCAACATAGTCCTCACGTTCACAATAATAAAAAGAAAAATATTGTTTACAATACTAAGTAAACATTGATGTCAAAAATTAATAGAGAAAGAGAAAAAAAAAAGTCAAATTGCAAATTAAAAATTATCTACAATATCAAATTGTAATAAATAATAATAATAAAAAGCAAAAATTGAAATTAAAAACAAAAGAAAAAAAAAAATAATAATAAGACAACAATTGCAGTGCGTACTGGAGCAGGTCAATCCCAAGCCTTTTGGTCCTCAACATAGTCCTTTATAGTATAAAAAGCCTTTTGGCAAAGTTTTCGCTTTACAAATAATTTGAATTTATTAAGGCTTAGTTGTTGAATAGGACATGCCGGTTTCCTCACGATGTTTTCCTTCACCTGTTTTGAGAGCAGTGGTGATGAAATAAATTACACAAAGTAATGCGCCTGGCTGGGTTTGAACCCGCGACCAACAACTCGTAAGTCGGGGCTGTTACCACTCGGCCACCACTGCTCTCTCTCTCTTGTCTAATACACTTTTGTATAACTGTAGTTAGTTGTGCCACAAAGTTAGGTTTATAAAAGATATCTAAATTCAATTACCGACTCTATCAGATACAAAAACTTTAGACCGCAATTTACGATTCTAAAGATTATATACAAGCTTTAATTACAGCTAAATTTCAATGAAATTCGAGCGAGAGCACCTATATCGGAAATAAAAGGCGAAAAGACTGCATTTATTTACCTCACCAAATCCTTTGTAGGGTCGTATCTGAGGACAGAAGAAGCTACATATCTTCATAAAAATAAAACGCGGCGAACGACTCGATCGTATGCGAGCGTGCGTCGCGCGTTGCGAAATGAAACGCGAAAACTCCCCTTTATTTTATTTACTGGCCGGGTCGAGTTTAAAACGGGATTTATTCGCCAATATAAGAGATCCTCATTGGTTCTCCTCTACATGGGAATGTTTCGATGTGATTGGAAGATATCAATTTATAAAAATATTCCAAACTAGTTTATGCCCGCGGCTTCACTTGCGTGAATGTAGGTTTCTCCATACAAACTTTGGACCCCCGCTTGATGCCCTAAGGGAGGGAATTTTGGAAAATCCATCCTTAGTGCTCGCATAAGTCATAAAAGGAAACCTTGTGATAAATTTCACGCTCCTAATCCCAGTAGTTTCGGCTGTGCGTTGATATGTCAGTCAGTCAGTTTCCAGTTTTATATATATAATAGAAGATAAGAGTCTCATTATTTTGCTGAATAGTGATATTAGGAAATTATGGATGAAAAATTCCATCGCTGGAGGTACCAGAATCATGTGCGTCTATATTAAATATCCTTTTTTTTTCAGTAGCAAATCATCAAATGAATGAATGAATTTACTTTTTAATCCTTTCGCTCTGAGTAAAGAGAAGAAAGTGTCATATTTAAACTGACTAAAACCCATCTTCTCCTTCAGTTTCCCTTTTCGGTCCAGAGCCACAGTGACTCTTTCGAACAATCCCGCAGCCCCGGCAGACATCGGCCCTGACGGGTCCCGTCAATCTTACTGACATCTCTTTAAGGCGCGCGTGAAACACATGGCGCCGTCGACCCGGACCTGGTTCTTATCGGACAGCGAGCTAATCAAATGCAAACTGTATATACAATAAAGAATATATCTATCTATCACTATTTTTAACCGACTTCAAAAAAGAGGAGGGTCTATGTTCGGCTGAATGTAGTTTTTTTTTTATGTATCTTCACCGACTTGTCAGTCAATTGAGGACCGATTTTTTAAATTTCTTTTTTTATTGACAGGTTATGCTTCCGAGTTGGTCCCATAGAAATATTGTTATAATCTGATCATGAACTTCGAAGATATGGAACAAAACGCCTCAAAGGATCACAGCAGAACCGTCGTAATAAGTAAAATTGCTTTGTTTATACGTGTAGTTGATGGCTGACTAAAAGAAGAGGGAGAATATATCGAACTGATAGCCATATTGCTAAGCTTCCTTCCTTCGGTCTGCCCAGTGGTCTGTGTGACTGGATCGCAGACTTCTTGAGGGGGCGATCCATCCGAGTGGTTATTGATGGCTGCTCGTCCGGTCAAATGGAAATTAATGCCGGGGTCCCTCAGGGGTCGGTACTCTCAGCAACACTGTTCTTGCTGCACATAAACGACCTTCTTAAACCCGGTACCTTTGGGTATGCAGACGATAGCACTGTTGCTGAGAGATACGTGTCTGATGCACGTGCTAGTGGGTCACAGATCCAGTCTTTCCGAGAGGCTATGGTTGAACGCTTGAACTTTTCCTTGAAGGCAGTATCCGACTGGGGCGATGCCAATCTGGTCAAGTTCAATGCTGCTAAAACCCAGGCGTGTCTTTTTTCCGCCAAACGGAGCCAATTCCACCCGGCTCCATCATTCCGGGGTGTAACCGTACCGATAACCAGTGACCTTGAGCTTCTTGGGGTAACGTTGTCATCTACCCTCAATTTCGGCTCTTTCATCGAGGCTAAAGCTCAACAGGCTGCCAAAAAATTGGGGATCTTGGCCAAGGTGAGACAGTACTTCACGCCGGAACAGCTGCTCAAACTTTATCAAGCGCAAGTTCGATCGTGTATGGAATACTGCTCTCATCTTTGGGATGGGTCTGCCAAATACCAGCTTGATGCTCTGGAGTCGATTGAGAAGCGAGCCAAGAGAATCATCGGTGATGATGCACTTGTCGAATCAAAACTCCAAAGCCTTGAACATCGACGCCGAGTTGCTGGCCTGTCGGTTTTCTATCGATTACACTTCGGGGAGTGTGCGTTGGAATTGCACAATTTAATTCCACCAAGTCCGTTCCATCATCGGACCACTAGACGTACGGCGTTGCGCCATCGGTACATGGTGGACATCCCACCCATACGTACAAAGCGTTTTGGGAACACATTCATAATGCGTACAGCTAAGGAGTGGAATTCCCTGCCCGAGTCTGTGTTCCCTGATAGCTACAACCTAGGGGTCTTTAAGTCAAGAGTGAATAGGTTACTTCTAGGCAAGCGTGCTCCATCGTCGGCCACATCATCGCTTACCATCAGGTGAGATGGTGGTCAAACGCGAGCCTATCAATAATAAAAAAAAAAAAAAAAAAAAAAAAAAAAAAAAAAAACTGATCTGATGATGAAGCCTGAAGTTAGGCACCGGAACTTTGCAATAAATTAATGTAATCTAACCGTGTTTGGGATTATTAGAATTGTCATATTGAGATGCATTCTGGCCATAAAGTATTTAAGTTTGGCGAGGGGTACTTTTTTGTGGTGGAACCATAACTAAAAAGTGTAAAAGAAGAAACATTTTTTCAATAAAAACACTGAAAAGTGCAAAATAACTTCGGAAGTCGGTGTTAAATAGCGAAGGGACAAAACTATTATAGAAACACCGACTTCCGAAATTAAAGTTATTTTGCACTTTTTAGTGTTTTTTTTTTACATTGAAGTCGGTTGTATTTTTTTTGTAAAAAGTTTTTTCAAACCTGAATATAGTTTGTTCAGAATCAGTAACTGAATCGATTCCAATAATATGTTTACACCATGTTATACTTTATCCTAAAAATATTTAAAAAACGTCACAAGTTGGACACCACCGACACTAAGTACAACACAGGTCACGGCAGGTCATTGCGGGCATTAAATGTCAGCTCACAGCTGGATGCGGGAGCAAAACAACCCCTCAGTCGCCTGGATGATCCTGGATGGACTATGTATTTCTGCGGTCAACCAGGTAACTTAACAAACTTATAACTTTATGATTTTTTATAATACAGTTATGAGATTTTGTACATAGATTCTTTACATAAAAATACTAGACACGTGTTTCGGGTTTCGCATATACTAAAACTGATGTTGTATATCTAAATGAATACTTAATAGAATACAGCCATTATAGGAGACATCAATCATCAATCGTTCTTTATACTTACTATCAGTAGATACTTTGAAAATCCAAATTCTAAATACCTTCAGGAAGGAAAGCGATTTACACCAATCTTAACAATTACGCAGATACGATTTTCAGACTGCAAAACACAACTCGCATATGAGTTCCTCCAGCGGGGCCATGGGACTGCTGATATCCGAGGTTACGTAGGCCGCCACTGACTTGTGCACATGGCCACCCCATGAAATACCAGTATACATAGAGCTCGTTCATACATATTTTAGGAAGTACAAAAAGAAAATACAACTCACATTTGAGCTTCTCCAGCGGTTCATGATGCAGTGGTGGCGCATGATGTAAGGGCGTGTGCTGGGGCTCATGATGCAACGGGGCCATGAGGCTGCTGATAGCCGAGCCTACGGAGGCCGCCACTGACTCGTGCAAGTGGCCGCCTCCGTGGAGTTCCAGCTCGGATAGACAGAGCCCGTTCTCGCTTAGCGGCTCCATCCCGGCCGCCAGGGCCTCCTTGTACACCCGGAGATGAATGATGATGCTTGTTCTGACGCTGGTGGAAAACGGTGCGCGTGCGAGTGATCACGGAGCGATCACGCGCGGCTCCACATTGTTGTAACCACTGAAACAAGGTTGAACTGGTTAATGTGGTGTTTTAAAAGCGGGAACCATTACAAATGGACCGGAAAGTTTATTCAAGTTAATAGGTACCGTTCATATACGAAAGTTTTCTGGTAGATATTGCTGTCAATAATGAGACTGCCATTGTAGAAAGTAGTATTACAATTTTGAAGTACAATACAGAATATTTGGTCTACCAAACGTATTGTCGACCGCTGACTGTGAGCGGGCGTTACGCAGTTTATCGCTTTTCATATTAACTTTTCCTTCACACGGAACCGACTATACGCTATTACGTAGTGCGTTGCCGCTGACTCTCGGTGACCGATTATTGTCCTACGCGTAGCAAGCCTACTCTTTTATTCACACAAGTAACGCATTTTACGCATAGCGTACTGTCGGCTTGGTGAGAACGCATACTGCAGACAGAGTCTACGTTCACACTGGGGCTGACAGTAAGCATACTTACAGTCAGCGGCAGACAATACGTTTAGTGTGAACGATGCCTTAGGTGCATACTCGGACTGTCGTGATGGTGTAGTGTTGAGACTTGATAACTTCTTTGTTATATGGCGTAAAACATTTTTTATGAACCGTGACAATAAATTATTGAAAGCTAAATATCAATATAATAATTGCTTTGTAAATAGTGATCAATATTCCTGAAAAAGAAATCAATGAAATGGCTTGTTCATGGTAATTTTAAAATTCAAAAGAGTGAATAAAAATTGCAATTTTTTTTTTTAAGAAGGTTATAAAGTGGTGTTAAATTATAAAAAATCCAATAATATGACATTATACTGAATGCTGCACTTTTTGATAGACATGTTCATAAACGATATAGGAATAATAAAATTGTACTTAATATGATTGTTTATGGCTACCATTAGATAGTAAAATGAAGATAAGATTATAAGTGTAGACAATTGTGAGTCTTAAATGTGAAATGTAACGCCTGTATCAGTAACCTTAGAAATCAATGTTCTGTTATTGTAGGTATTCAACTTTAGTAGGCCAAACTGTCAAAAACACACGACCTAAAAAACTTCAGACTAAACTAAAGCTCAACGATAAACTACCTATGTAGCAAAGTTACCAAACACCGACCAATTTATTAGCGCCATTTATTTGTGTAAAGTTGACTACACAACAAGCTCACAACAACTAGAAACTTCCTGGTCGTACAAAAGTTCCTAAAACACGAATAAATCATTTTTAGTAAAAATATCAGCTTGATTTAGAGCGGCACACGACGTTGTTTGAGCAGTAAAAAAAATAAGCACCATAAAAAACGCCCTGATGGAGATATATCACTTTACAACTTTCATATTTCAAATAGCGTTGTCAGTGGCCAGGCAGTGGTGTTTCAGTGAGCACATAAAACCAGCCGTTATGGCTAGGTAAGGTAAAAGTAGAAAAAAGGTCATACACAAAAATGATTTATAGCTATAATTGCCTTTTTTACGCCGTAGTGCCTATCTGCGGCCGACGGGAATTCAATATTCAGAAATAAGAGCAGAGAGTTGTGCCGAAGCGCCAATGTGAACGTTTTTTAGCGATTTCCCCGCCAGACTGTAATGTCTGCTGTGGCTTTTTAATCATTTGAATTCGTATTTTGTTTTCATTTTTCTTTCTCACTTTAATACACATTCACTGTTTAATTTATAAAACAAAGTAAAGGTGCGCTAAAGTAATTGAAAAAATAAACACTTTTGACTAACGTAGTGTTTTCTTTTGTTTTTGCACGGTTTATGAATTTAACTAGTAAAATTTAGAAAGTATGTAGTTTTTGATACAGTCTCTTTGTTATTATATTAGAATGCAGATGTAATATGTAGGTTTAAAAAAAAAATCATAATAGGCAAAGTCCTGACTCACTCACTGACTACAACGCCCAGGCCAAACCCTTAAACTTAGAACGCTGAAATTTTGCACAGAGATTCCTTTTATGATGTTTACAAAGAGTAAGAAAGGATTTTCCAGAATTCACCCCCTAAGAAAATTAAACGGGAATCCAAAATTTGTATGGAGAAACCTACTTTCACACGGGCGAAGCCACTTGCAGAAGCTAGTATACTCTAATCTTTTTGCAGCATAATTATGTATCGAGTCAGCCCTCTCGGCAAGCTTCACTGAGATTCATCACTCCACGTACTACAATAAAATTCTTAGCACCATTTTACCGATATTGCGCCCGTTTCAATAACTTCACATATTTTCCATTTATGTAGACACTTGAGATAATACACCAATTTTACATCACTTTATCCTCTAGGAATGAATTTGCGAATAATTAAAACAGCTACTAAACTTCAAACTGGAAAAAATCCCGCCAAAAACGCGAAACTGAACGTCATGTGGATGCAATTATATTATTTCAAATCAATGGAATGTTTTTCTTAATTCGTATTATCCAGCCAGTTCTAAATTTAAATCAAAGGAGGTTTATTGTATCCATTAAATTATGAAATAAAAGAAATGAATATAAATTGTTTCGATGAAGATTGAGACATTCAATGAGGTTGATACATAATTATTTTCTGTTAAGTATTTTAAGACACGGTGTTATGTTTCTCACATTAATTATCTACTATTTTACATCGCAATGTATATTAAGCTATGAATCAAACAACTAAGTTACAAAAAACACAATGCAAATTATGTAAACAATCAAGCTACAAAAAGTCTTCGAAGTTTTTACAAATTTAGTCCGTTTCTGTAAAATATTCTAAAAATATTTCGAAAACAAACCAAAGTAAATATGACAGGCCGAGTAATCGTCGCTCACATAACGCGATTGTAATCTTGACTAGGCGGTGAGTAATTGGCCAGAGCTAAAGGCAGCAATCGAGCCGCTTGAGCCACTCTCATCCCTTTAAACCGATGTAAAGCCTTTTTTAAGCCCAAAGATTTAAGTTGGTGAAAGTGCTTCGCTCTATTAAAACGCCATTTGGTTCGAATTTTACTTGGAAGTCAGTACGGTCTGATGTGCTCAGTGCAAGAAGGTCGGATGTCCGTGAACTTTCCTGTCGGTGAATGTACTTTAAGACAATCGTAACTCGTGGTTAATATTGAGTCCTTGTTTGCGGAAATGAGGATATAAATTGAAGTTCACGTTCAGAGTGTGAATATCAGATGTTCTGCAAATTAGTAGCAACATACAAGTGTAAGAGTAGGGACTTAATTAGTTTTTATTAAATTGCAAAATGAAGGAAAGAGGGGAGTAAATTACGGAGGCCTTAGCCCAGCATTATGACAACAGAGGTTATTCAAAATCTCAGTGATGACTTTTTAAATTAGTTTTTGTAACAACTTTCGTATGCTTTTTCTTTTTTAATAAGACTTTCAACAAATTATAAAATGCATCCCATTATTTTTTCACCAACTACTCACCAATATGGTTATCTATTTTATACACATATTATGAGGTCAAGAACTTCAACATCCAACCACTTAAGACAATCATTGACAGTCTTATCGAGTAGCTGACTGCTCTGAAATATACCGCTCATACAAGTTTTGAAAAGAAAATCAAATTACCTATAAAAGAATGAGACAGTTGTGAAAAGATAGTTTGACTTCAATTTATTTTGATAATTCTTCTGTTAAGACTTATCTTGACTGTTTTTACTCGCGATTGATAAGGTTGATCTAGCATATTTGTAAGTAGCCATATTTTCTAAAAAAATTGATACCTTAATCTTAATTCGATATACACGATAAAGATTTAATCAGATGGTTTACGTAGGAGAACAATAGAGAATTCATGCGGTGTTTGATCAACCTCAAAATGTTAGAAAAAAATTGTTGTTGTTTACTGCTTTCGTTTGACAGTTTTTTTTTAAATATCTATTATAGTAAATAATAAGTAAAAAGTATACATGCAATTATTCCTTAAAATACTGTCCTTTATTCATTGAAATCACCAAATAAAACCCATTTAATCATAAAAAGAAAAACAATTGAAAAATAAACTTAATGGCATGTCTGAGTTTTTAACAACAAATGGCCAGTGTTTTTTTCTTTCTTAGTGCATCTTTTTGTGAAAAAAGATTTCATTCATTTGCAAATTCCCAGCAACTTAAAGATTGAAAGATTTGCAATGGTTTCTTCCTCTTAGTCAAACTCAAAACATTTATTTCAGTATTTTTACAAGCACTGTTGAATTGTTAAGGAGTCGGTTAATCACAAAGATGATGAGTTATGGTATTATTGTTTAACGTGTTATATTTATTTACCCTGTGGTTTTTACACTGTTATAAAGACTTAATCCTATTTATTTATTTATTAAAACTTTATGCACTGGTAAATAACACTGTACAACGGCGGAGTTAATGCCTTTGGCATTGTTTAATGTGAGCAATGATGTTCCAGTGGTAACGAGTTGTACGTCGTGGATTCAGACTCAAGCAGGTCCTTTACTTCGTCTAATTTATTTCGTCACTACTCTCAAAAGAGTGAAGGAAAAAATCGAAAGAAAACCGGCATATTCTAGGAACAATTCTAATTCTAGGAAAAAAATTCGAAGACATATGACATCCACTAACTCGCACTGACCTGCGTGGTGGATTGCAGCCCATTCCCTCACTTAGAGAGTAAGCCCAAGACCCAGCATTTTATTTTTTCGGTAGGAATATCATCCAATGACATCCCCCACTCTTGGGCGGAGTGAGAGGGTGTGTCAAACTTTTACTGACTAAAAACCCACTCCTGTTTCTTCGGTGCCTTTTGTACCAGGGCCAAGTCTTCCTTTCAAAAGCAGACCCTTCGCCCCAGTAGGCTGTGACCCTGCTGGGCCCCTACGGTTTGCTGACATCTTCTTGAGGCGCGCGTATGGAACAGTACGCGCCGTCGACGATTTGTGCTCGGTCCGGACGGTTACCGGACGATCGGACGGCGAACTACCCATTGCTCGCCGTCCGCAAGCTCGCACCTACGGTGGCCGGAAATCGGGATCGGAATCCCGTCGGCTGGGGCGTGAGGGCTGCATCCTCCTCCTTTGCTAACATGACTGCTTCGCTGCGACCACTCACAGAAAGAAGGAGGCGACCGCAAATCCCAGTATTGGAAACATAATTAAGCTGATTTATATACCTATATGTTCAGAGAACAGAAAACCAAACATCAGAACAAATGCTCCAATACTATCTAGTTATTAAGAGATATGTACGTATATATCATATCAGTGGACACTAAAATATATCTCATCTCAGTCAACCCTAATAATAATGCATGTTAAACACATGTAACTCGGGTGATAGCAGTCAGGTAAATATTTTAATGTATTTGTGTGATAACATGATGTTATGGCATCGTCAATGAGCTGATATCATCTCGACGCTAGGATATGTTCGATTTGTAGATAACATCTATTTGTAAACGTGAGAGTATTTTTAGATGTTTAATGTTTAAATACGTGTGAGAATGTTTTTTTTTTAAGGAAATGTGAAAGTGTCCCAACTTTAGTGTTTATTTATTTAGGTTAACCAACAATTGTTTACACATATACATTTCAAACTTAATGATTAGGGTAACATTAACAAGTGCAACAATTAATTAAAGGTTAACACCACATGCACAAAAAAAAACGGCTTCACATAACATATTTATAATATCTTATCTTATTTGAAATAAGAAGTTATTATAGGTATAATAACTTCTAATTTCAAATAAGTTACAATGATTAAAATATATATATAATGATTTATTTATTTTATAATTTATGTAGGTACACACACATATACAGAAAAAGATATATTATTATAAAAAAATGTACAAAGGTACTGCTTATTTCAAAAAGAAATTTCTTCCAGCAGACCTGCGAGAGGAGAGATTATAAGAAATGTAGACAACTGTGTTTGTTGTGTAAACACTGTAAAGTGGTCATCAGCACTGGTGATGGACATGTGCTTGACAACAAGCACGCTTTTTGCAATGTTCATGTGAATGCTTTTTTTAAGGTGGGAAATTATGCAATAACTACTCCCGCTCTAGGGTGGAGTGGGAGGGCGTGTCAGACTTTTACTGACTAAAACCCACTCCTATGTTCCTTCTTTGTCTTACGTTCCAGGGTTTTCGGGCTACCCATAGATGTGCATGCTTAAGGTGAAAGCGCCATGCCAGCCCACGAAATTTTTATTTTCTTAAATATTTTTCTAGGTCTATGTCAGGTACGTTCATTAAAATATCATATTTTAATGTACTCCAACCGTAACACGTATTTATTAACTGAGTTATAAACTTTAAAATCTTCAATACAACTCTCTCTGTTTGTCTAGCCCAGTTGAATGGTTATTTCTTGGAAAATTATTTAATTATTATTTTTATTATTTAATCGTTCAATAAGGTTAACTGAACTACACTGAAGTCTAATTGCACCGTTACATGTATTGGGTTGGGACGCTTACAAAGTATAAGTCTTGGCTGAAAAAATTATGTTGTTAAAATTACTCATAGAAATATGTATCCCTTGACTTCATTGTCTAATGTGAATCAGAGTACGTTTAATGATAAAAGATTAACTATTTTCTTACTTTACGGTTGCCATATAAACTTCAAAGAGTTACATATGTATTTTGAGTTAAATGAGGTTATTAATTTCCTACAAAAAAAAACCTGCTTAAAGTTGCAGATTCACAGATTCAAAATAATTATTTTTTACGTGGGAAATCATCAAATGACTGCTCCCCCTCTGGATGGAGCGAGAGGGAGTGTCAGAATTTTACTGAATATAACAGTGTTCCTTTAGTTGCCCTTTGCGAGGGCCACGGTACCTCTTTCAATCAATCCACTGCCCTGGCAGGCGACTTACAATACCTACTACAGTGTCAATAACATAATAAATGTCGCTAGAAAATGTTTTATTTTGTAGCTAATAAGTTTAGCTGTCAAAAACAAAAAAGTAAACTGGAAGACAACTTAAATGCACACCTTTTTACATACCCAAAAATCCTTTTTGTGAGGTTTTAACTAAGCTGTTCACATTATAACTTGGTCATATTATTTTCTAAATAATTCTCACTAGTTTGACAATTTTAAACACAAAGGATATTCACTGCAATCAATACAATTTCAGTTTTACTATCGTGTAAATGTAAATTGCTATGTGTGTTCGCCATTTGTGATAGAATGTGTATTTCATTGATTAATAAGATATATTGATATGTTGCATCTCTTTCTAACACACAGAAATATTTGAAGTAGTTTTGTCTCTCTTTAGTAGACTAGATAGTTCAGGGTTAGTTTTGTGATGTCTAAATACTGTCGTAAAATAAAAAGTTTTTGTGTATTGTATAGCGATACGTAATAAAAGATCTGTTTCATTTCTTTTTATAAGGTTTTAATGATTATCAAGTTGTTTTGTAGAAAACTTTGGAAAACCTAGTGAAATCTCACATGACTCAATTGACATAAGTACTAACTTAAATTCATTGGTTCACTTGCTTCATTTTATTGTAATAACTGGATACCATCTGTTTTAATTTCACAAGTTATTTTGTGCATGTTTTGGGCGTAACCACGAATACAGAAGTAAAGGTATGAACCGACGTCATGTCAATTTATCTAGCTGTTATCAATTTAACACAGAGATAAAATTATCATTCGGCTGATATGGGAGCGTGGCGCGCCAACACATGAATTTGTACGTTACGGCTATTTATGGTACTTTGTGGTTAGCATGTTAAAAACTTATCTCTACGAAGTTACGCACAAATAATATGGCAATGTGACTCAGGAAGATGTTTCCTACCTACTGGAGTCATTACTCTTATTATTAACTAGTTTTTGCCCGCGGCTTCGCTCCCGTCAACTGACTACTATATCCTACTCTACCCAACTCTACCTTACTCTACCCTGCTCTACCCTACTCTACCCTACTCTACCCTACTCTACCCTACTCTACCCTACTCTACCCTACTCTACCCTACTCTACCCTACTCTACCCTACTCTACCCTACTCTACCCTACTCTACCCTACTCTACCCCACTCTACCCTACTCTACCCTACTCTACCCTACTCTACCCTACTCTACCCTAACTACTCTACCCTACTCTACCCTACTCTACCCTACTCTACCCTACTCTACCCTACTCTACCCAACTCTACCATACTCTACCCTACTCTACCCTACTCTACCCTACCCTACTCTACCCTACTCTACCCTACTCTACCCTACTCTACCCTACTCTACCCTACTCTACCCTACTCTACCTACCCTACTCTACCCTACTCTACCCTACTCAAAAAAAAAATAGTATCCTATGTCCGTCTCCTGGTTCTAAGCTACCTCCCCACCAACTTTCAGCCAAATCGGTTCAGCCGATCTTGAGTTATAAATAGTGTAACTAACACGACTTTCTTTTATATAGATGTTAATTAACACGGGATAACCAGTGGCTCCATATCACCATTATCATCATCACCCTTGCCTTTACCCAACTAGCCAGGGGCGTAGCTATCGCCGTATCAGCCGTATCAATGATACGGGGCCCCCAAGCAGCAGGGGCCCCGTGTAAAAATTCGCACCATGTTATCTACAACGTTCAATTCTCTTATTGATGAGAGATGCGTAGTTAATGAATTACTAAATGATAGTATGTTACATTTTTATAGCTCACTCCGTTCTTTCTAGTATTCTCTACATCAGATCACAACAAAAAATTAACCTCTCTTATTTATTTATATATTTATTAAAACTTCCTGCAACACAAAAGGCCGTAGGCATTCTCTACCAGTCAACCTAGGGTGGTGAAGAGAAAATGTGGCAGGTGCATAAAAATACAAAAGAATATTAAGAAAATAATAGTTCAAACGAATATATACAGGATGAAATTGAATTTATGGGCATCCTTTTAAGGGGTCATTGTAATCATCATTATGAACAAATTTTACTATAGGACCATACCAGAAATCGCGAAAAAAAAATCAACTCTTCCCTACATTTTGACGAGTTATGTGAACATAAATGCAAAGAACAGCTGATTTTTTTTTCGCGATTTTAGGTTTAGTCCCATAGTAAAAGTTGTTCATAATGATGATTACAATGACCCCTTAAAAGGATGCCCATGAATTAAATTTCATCCTGTATATATCTGTATATATCTCTTCTATTCCAGAATACTCCAATAAACGAAGTCATCGGTCTTGGTCTTATATAATGATATGGACAAAATCTATCCAGTTAGTCTGGTTATCTCTATCGTGGCCTATCGTGGTTCGGTCTCTTGTCTCTAGTAGGGTCTACGGTGTAAAAAAAAAACATCGATAACTTTTGATATGGGGTTCCTTTGGGACTAGCTATGCCACTGCAACTAGCTTAGGATCAGCTTCCAGTCTATCCGGATGCGACTAAATATCCGTATTTTACATAGAGCGACTGCCTATTAGATCTCCACAACCCGGTTACTGGGCAACACGATACTCCTTGATTAGCCTGATGGGCAGAGTAACAACTGTCAAAGATCGGTTGGTGGTAGTCACGGGTGCTTTTCACTACTTCTCTCTTGACTTGAACTTGGCTTGACTTCACTTTATCTAGATAAAGAAGTATGTAATTTGACTTTGAAGACCTGTGATGAATGCTTTCGCTTAATAGATATTGTTATTTGCTGCAAACAAGTTTTTTTTTTAAGTAGGTAGGTACTCCTAACGTTGCCCCACAGTAGAAATTACTCCTGTACAGTAGGTGCGTTCATAAACATGAAAACTTACACACACTAAATATCCAGACCTGGAACAACTATCTGTAGGCTACACAAATATTTGTTTCGTGCGGCAATCGAACCGGCTACTGGCAGCGCAGCAGCCGATTGTTCCACCACTGTGCCAACCACACCATCAATTTTTTTTATGCTTATTATGATAGTGCCTAGGCCAGTGCTATGTACCTAGGCCACTTGCATGGTACCGCGTGATAATTCAGTGGGAATGGAAATCAAAGGGCAAAAGAAGGAACACGGGTGGGTTGTAGTCAGTAAAAGTCTGAGACCCCTTCTTGCTCCACGTAAAGCGGGAGAAGTTATTCGATGATTTCCCAGCCTCATAAAAAAGGTTCGCTTGGACAACAAAGTACTAGTTAGTACTCGTGCATTTGGCCAACGTTAAACCATTTTTAAACATCCTTTCGTTTTTCAATCGTATAAAGATATCATAATCAAAATAATAATTGAAAAAAAGTATTGTGAAACATAAGCCATTGATGGTGCTTGCAAGTGGGCTTCAGTCTAATTTCCATGGTTTTTCAAAAAAATAGTAATTATTTCATTGGTAGAACAAAAAAATTACAAATAAATGAAACTGTTTGAATGATTTATTTGTAATCCAGAAAGAAGTTGCAAGATTACGGAGCGTGTATTGAACTCGCGCCTCATGGCATACCTGAAAGGTAACGATGTCCTCAGTGACCGACACTACGGGTTTCGCCACAATCGGTCTGATTAAATGTGTGAAAGACTTCCTGAGTGAACGGTCCGAGTTGTTGTCGATGGATGCTCATCAGAGCCCATGACGACTAATGCCGGAGTTCCTCCGGGGTCAGTTCTCTCTGCAACTCTCTTCCTGCTACATATCAACGATCTACTGATGCCCGGTACCTATAAGTATACAGATGATAGCACAGTTGTAGAGAAATACCTGCCAAGTGCTCGGGACAGTAAGGAGCTAATCTGGTCCAAAAGAAAGGCTATGGTAGAGCGTACGAATGTCTTACTTCAGGCAGTCTCTAAGTGGGGTGAAGCCAATCTGATGAGATACAATGCCGCCAAAACACAAGCGTGTCTGTTTACCGCTAAAAGGAGCCCGTTCGCCTTGGCTCCTGCTTTTCAGAATGTATCCCTGGAGTTCACCGACCGCCTTCAGCTCTTGGTAGTTGAAATTTCCTCAGACCTTAAATTTAGGCGGTTCATTGAGTTCAAAGCCAAAGTAGCTACTAGGAAAATTGGTGTTCTTGCAAAGGTCCAGCGGTACTTCACACCGGGACAGCTTTTAATATTATCCAAAGCACAGTTCCGGTCGTGTGTGGAGTACTGTAGCCACATATGGGCTGGTGCTGCAAAATGCCACCTAGCAGCTTTAGACTCGGTGAAAAGGCGTGCGAAGAGGATAATTGGTGATCCAGATCTGGTTAAATCCAATCTACAAAGCCTTGAGCACAGGCGTAGGGTAGCCAGCCTTTCGGTATTTTACAGGATGCATTTTGGAGAGTGTGCATGGGAATTGTATGACTTGATTCCACCATCTCATTTCTACCATCGGACAACCCAACGTCGAGTATCCACCCTTACGTTGATGAAACCTCTACAGTCCGGACCAAGCGTTTCGCCTCGTCATTTATACCGCGTACATCGAGGGACTGGAACAATTAGCCTGCTGCGGTCTTCCCGTCCGATTATAATATAGGTGTTTTCAAGGCTAGAGTGAATAGGCTCTTAATAAACTAGTGCGCCTCACCGTCAACGATTGCATCACTACTTACCAAAAAGGTGGGATCTCAGTCAAGCACTAGTTTATATCAAAAAAAAAAAAAAAAACTTTTTCTATGAAATCTATTCACCTATTGCTTTCTACATACATCTTGTTTCGCGCATTGAGTTTTTATGAATTCATATTAGACAACTCTTTTTGTTTCAAGAACTGGTTTGCCCAAGTAATTCCATAAACGATATACCTACTAAGAGCTTTTTTTAAACTCTACCTATATATTTCATTAGCTTTAGCCAGCGGCTTCAACCGCGTGAAAGTAAAGAATTATCTCAAGGGAACACACCCCCGGAACAGTCTCCCAAGACATGGTCCATCCGTCTGCCAAGTTTCTTTCAAATCTGATCAGCCGTTTAAGTGTCAAGGAGTCACAAACATAGACACAAACTTTCACCTTTGTATAGCACGCGAATAATGTCAAAATATGAACACAGTGTTTCAGTTAGAAGGTTGTGATTTATCGAAGAATGATTCCAAAATAGTAGTTCAGTTTAATCAATATTGATAACATTTATCAAGATTACTCAGTACTCTGTGCGTCGGAAAATC
The DNA here is from genome assembly GCA_905147345.3 of Mythimna impura. NCBI lineage: Eukaryota > Metazoa > Arthropoda > Insecta > Lepidoptera > Noctuidae > Mythimna > Mythimna impura. The sequence continues at coordinate 10,330,173 of LR990345.1, forward strand.
GCTTCACGTAGTAATCATTAATTAGATCTCCTATCAGTAATTTATTGCAGTTTTATTTAATCCGTAATAGTTTGTCGACTTACTTTAAACTATATTATTAGATAAATTATTTTTAGAACTTTAAACCGGATATTTTGGATATAGGTAAAACATTTTATTTTGTACCGGGCTATCTACAATACACAAAGAGTGAGTCGCACCAGCTAACTTTAGCGATAACCAGTGCCTCATCGGCCATTAGATCTCTGGTTAAATGAAATACGGGTTGCACCAATTTTGCAATAAAAATGACGTCACAAATAATATTAATCGCTCAAATTCGGTTGGTTATGATAAAAACGCCGTGTTAGTGCGCGAAATTCAAATTTCCTTAAGCTTTTTGCATTTTTCAGGTCGGTGTTAGGTTCTATATTCATTAAAATATGATTTATGACAGTAACTGGTATTTTGAACGGAATTATAATAATCATTAATATCACCAATAAACCTATTGAAAGACTTTTTTTTAATTACGGTCAAAAATGATAGAAAATTACGTTTTTTTGTCAAAACATTAACTTTATAATGATGGTGGATACCATATGCTCATGGTAAAATTCATTGGTAATGTTACTGTTAGAATTAACTTTGACGGAATCTGTAGTGTAACCAACTCTAAGTAGATTCAGTGACTACATTATCTTACTCTTAAAACATTTTGACTTTAATGTGATTTCATAATTTTCAGTTTAGTAAGCATATATAATATGTATATACATATGTACATACATATACATATTATATATTCATATCACCGAAATTAAAAACAGAAATCCTAAAAAAGAATTTCTTTATTTTATTCTCACATAGGCCTATAAATTAGGCACAGCCAGCTTACACAGGCTACAATGTAAAACTAAGTATTTTAATATTAAAAGTACTTCATTTTACATTCTAGCCTGTGTGTATCTACACGTATTAATATAGGTACTTAATTATTCAAAAGATTTTACATACTTACCTATATCCGTGAACACTTCATTATGTGGAGCGCAAAAACCAGTATAATGTGAGAACGAAGCAAAGTTATGAGTGCTCATTGGCAAAACGACGGAACAAAGTTAGAAGTGAAGAGTTCTGAAGTTACACAGACTTGTACAGATTTTCATGATCCTTATTACGTGAACGTACTCATGCATGCTTGTTATTTATATATTATTCTTGGTATTTTATTGAGTTGTAGAAGTCAGAGACCAAGGTAGTCTAGACGTGGATACAGGGATGAAGGGCAACCGATGCGATTGCCAATGGGTTTTCGTCAAAACTGAATCAAAAACCGTATTATTTAGTACCCGCAGTTCTTGACTGGATAGTTGGGAAATGGCTAGGTAGCTAATGATGATCCTCAGTATTTTATTATTAATAATAAACAAATTTCTTTATTACTAGCTTTTGCCAGCGGTTTCACCCATGTAAAATAAGAAAATATTTACCTATGTCACTCAGTGATAAATTAGCATTCTTCTGGTAAACGAATTTTTAAAATCGGTTCAATAGTTTTTGAGTTTATTCACTACAAACAAAAATAAGCATAAAAATACAAATCAATCCTACAAAATTTTGTTAACTTTTTAAAGCATATTACCGTCATGAAGGAGTGCAATATTTGAATTATCTGCCTAGTTAAAGTTGGAGAAAGAGTGCACAAAGATTTTGTTTTATGTGCTTATGTCGAATTTAAACCATTGACGACCACTCTTGGGTTGACATTAAAATCGTCTTTGAAGCGTTTTTACAAAATAATTGAACACAAAGGTCTAATAGTCCTCTTTTCAATTCATTTCGATGTGCACCGAAACTTCATACCTACTAACCTTTCTGCTTACTGCGATATTTATAAAGGCTTTTGAGGTGTTTTGTATAAACCACTTTTGTTGAGAATTATTGTTTATCAAAAAGTACTCTCGACCGTCACTATTCTAGCTCTAGTTTTTCCCCAGTGTTATAATAAATAGATAACACTAGAATTTTCTTTCATTTTATAACAATGTACTGTAGTGTACATTGTTACAAAATCTTTGTTATGGAAATCGATGAACAAAAATTTAAAAGAAACCAAGAAATCATATTTTATAGTTACTAACATAGTTTTAAGTAAATATTGTTACTAACCCTTTTATGAGTGAAAAACTTGACATACCTAAATGATATTATTATCATATTTATTTACCACACAGACACACAAACAAGTATGTAGAAACTTAACTAGATAGAAAAAAAATGCGATCTGATGGCGAAGCCGTTGGCAGAAGCTAGCTTTTTTTTTAAATATTTTTAAATTTTTGATGTTTCAATAATTAAAAATGAAAATAATATTGTATTAGGACCATGAAAAAATTTAATAATCATTTAATATTTTCTGTTGATTTTAGATAGAATTTCTCTGTTCTCATTGGTATAGTTGGCTGACAGACCTAAATCTATCTCCTTTCTTTCAGTCCATCCAAAGGTTGTAAGAAATTGCCCTGTGCGATAAGACCGCCCATTGTACACTTATTTTTAATTATGTTTGTCCTGTATTTTTGTTTGTGTGGTGTACAATAAAGAATATAATAATAATAATTAATAATTTTTTACCTTAAGGTGAAATGGTAGAAAATGACTAAGGCAAGTTTTACTTGTGGATAGATTAATTTAATAAATATAACTTAAATGTACCAAATATATAATATATTAAAATAATACTTCAGGAAATCAGATAGGAATAGATCAGGAAATATTTATATATTTGACTATAATATAATACGTTTTATACGAAGGCTTCTTCTATAAATGCTTTCAAATCTCAAATCTGTGTAAATAATTATTAATTTTACCCTTAGGTCGGCTGATAAAAAATGTATAAGACCACTGAGTTTTATTTGTGCATATTGAATAAATAAATAAATAGTTACTAAGATCAGCTACATAATTAATATCTTAAAATTTCTGTAAATATATATGTGATCGTAAATTTATATTACGGTCTTTAGACTGAATGATTTTATTTTTAGTGCAAATTTTAATTTACAACATTTTCTATGATTGTCCTAAAACGTTTATCGTTAAATTAAACTTATATTTATTATATTGTAAAGAGTAAAGATATTTTATAAAAATAAATTTCGTACAATGTTTAATCACTAAAAGGGTAATTTTGAAAAGAAAAACCATAAAAAAATGTAAGATAATTTAGTAGGTATTTTAAACTTTTGATTACGCTAACTTTTAATAGTACCTATTTCAGGAAATAAATATTTCAGGAGATCGTTGTCATATTTTTTTCTATGGTTGTATTTATTGTGAATTTGGCTATTAGGAACCTAATATATAAAAGGTAATTACTTCGTAAGTATATTATTTTGATAACAACCTAGCATCAAATAAAATCTTAAAAAAACGACTGTCTGTATTTTTACCTAACCTAAAATACACCTATGAAAGCAGCACAAAAAAAGAAACAGTTGCTTATTGTTACATTGTTTTATGTTTCTATACTTTGTTATATTCCGCAAATCAGATGAATGGGGAAACAAAGGGTCGAAAATAATAATAATCAGAAGCCAAATTTAAACAATTATAAATTATTTGGTATTAGTTGTAAATTTCGGAGATATTGTACAGCTCTCCAGGAAATCCTTGACTGTAGTTTATTCAAAACAAAATAAGTACTTCCTAAGCACAATAATTAAATAATATGTTCCCAGTGCAAATATTTTCACCTACGCCATTTAAACAACAGTAAGCATAGCTTTACTAAGCAAGCAGCTAGGTAACCTGTTTGTCGTAGATATACTTTCTACACACATAATAATACCTAATTAAGTGGGATTACTTGGTCACTTAAATATACGCGGCGACTTATGAGCATCTTAGTAACACGCCTGACTCAGACCTACCAGCCAGGAAGTTACACAGAACAAGGGTTTTATTTTTAATAAAAGAAATGGCTCACAAATTCAGGGTGAATTTAGCAACAGTGCAGGCCTCAAGAATATATATTTTCCGGCAGGAACTTTATAACCCAACTGTCAGAAATAATTCCAAACAAGTGGAACATGTGACAGAAGACATACTCACAGTTAAAACGTCAGAGAAGCTGCAGACAGGTGATGGCGAGCTCGATGATTCCTCGGAACGCTGGTTTTCACAGTACACGAAATCCGGTGATATCCGTCATAATCTGTACAAGCCGCGGGATTACGCGTCCACGCGCCGGCCGTCACCCACTAACGTAAACACCAGGGAACAAACCAAATACGAATCCGATACCGATAAATCAAAGCGCACGATCGCGGCGACGTCGCTTATCCGCTAAATCCTGTCGGGATCGCGTAAAAAATACTAGTATTAAAAACAGTCTTAAGTGGGCTTACGTACGCGGCGCGTTGCGGCCCGCGCTGGCTCTAATCTCGGCCACTTCCCGGACCAATTTGAACCTAACTCCACCACTCTATACATCATCCGGAGCGCGCCCGCCCACCGCGCCGCCCGATGCCGACCGCGCTCATACCATCGTCTCTTTCACTCACACTCATTTCCCCTATACCTCTCTCCCTCGCCCTGAAATCTCGCCACACTGAAAATTCAGTGCGTGCTGCGGAGGGGCGCGGGGCGAGGGGACGCAGTCAGCTGGCCGAACTTGTGCGAATAAAATCGACTTTTTATCGCCTCGATGACGCTTCGTGACGTCACTGTTTACTTCTGCCCGTGAAGTGTGGACACTGGATCTTTGACGGACTACTGTGACGCAACCGCATTCAGATTTATTGAATTTGTAAAATTGTTCTGGGACAGATTTTTAGCAAATAATTAAGTCTGGATGCGTGAATATAGTCATACCTACCTATACAGATCTAATTCTTATGATTAATTGACATAAATAATTACAAAATTTGGCTATCCCATACGAAGGTAAGTAAATCAGACTACATCATCTGCTTTAATAAATTGAGTTGTAAAAACTCATTTAAATGGGTGCAATATGTTTTCCTTATAGCGTAAAATAATTGCAGTTTAAATCGCGTGGCGTGCAGCGGAGTCGGGCGCAATAAATCGCGGCTCGCTCCGGTTCGCAACGTAAACAGATCGGGCGCATTAACCGCGCGTCGGCGTACATAAAGAGAGCGGTATAAATATAAAGTTCCCACTCGCCGCCGCGCAAACTTAGCTAAACAACGCCATAATTGCCTTCATTACTTAAATTACTGAAATTATTTATTCAAAAAGCTGGCAACATTTAGCCAGTGATGGCTCCGCCTACAATACGACACTGGGCCAATGATGAGTGGCGAGAGCGTGTGGGGCGGGGCTTCCGGCAATATGGCGGCAACCTTCCCTAGCGCTCGCTCCTGTACGCTCGCCGCACGCCGCCGGTGCATGCTGTTTCAGTCTGTTTTCACGCGTCGACTTTCACGTGTTTTCGAGTGGTTAATTAGTTTGGCATTGTTAATGAGTGCGACTGTAGCGGCGGCGGCGCGAGTGCTACGTGCTACGCGGCCTCTACGTGGCGGCTACGCGCTACGAGTGGTGCTACGCAGCCGAGCGAGCTCGAGCGTTCCGCCGTCGGCAAGCAGCCGACGGACAAATGAATGTTTCTTCTGAATAAAATATAACTGCAAACATGATCTATCGTAACTAAAGAATAACTATTTAGTGTAAAGCTATTACAACAAACTATAACACTGAAACAATTCTTATGAATATTTTGGTATACAACCTCATAACGAAGTTTGATTCCTTCTTCTCATTACCTATATTAGATATCTATTATCTGTTGAAATATTGATAGTGGTTAAATTGCAAATTTAAGAAGACAAAAGCATTGTTATTATTTTTGCCGAACTTCTTATTCAACGATATACAGCGTGAAATATCTACTTTAATAAAATACCTACATTTGAAACATTCACAGATATAAGAAAGCTTTAATCACATATTTCTATTATCATGTAAACACCGTATGCTTAAGTTATAAATTTTTATCAAGCCATATATTTTATTGATTGTAAATCCATTAAAGCTGATAGACTATCGATCTTATTTATTAATTAATGATATATTGCACATCTTCTTTGAAAATTTACAATGAACTGGTCATCACTTTGCTACCCCATATATTATATTAATTAGTAAGTACCTAAATGATTGTTTCAGCACACCCATAATGATACCTTCGATTGTTCAGTATGGATTAGATTTATGGATAATAAAAGTACAATAACAAACAAAGAAAGTCAATTTGGTAGTCTTATTGTTTTTTCAACATCACTTACTTGATTCTTCTAGGTTGATATATACTTACCTAATGCTTTATTGTTAACAAAAAATCGTAGTTTGTACGTATTAATAGAAGTAACTACTTAGATTGATAGAATAAATAAGTCCTTCATTGAAAATACAGTGAGTCTAACACAGTGTGGAGCCGCTGCACAGGACGTGCGCGATCTGCTATGCAGCTCATCCTGCACAACCAACCAACTGCACTTTTCAGGATTTATTCGAAGCCAATAACAGAGTTGTACAGGTTGACAAATATTGATCAGAAAAAAAAAATTGTTAGAGTCTATTGACACGAAAAGAAGAAGGAGATTGAAAATACAAATTGTAACAAAGTTCGTTTCCATAAAAGTACAGATCTAATGAATTATTTGGGTACCTACTAATATAGGTTTTTTTTAGGTGGGAAATCATCTAATGACTTCTCCCCTTCTAGGGCAGAGCGTCTGGGCGTGTCCGACTTTTATTGACTAAAACCTCACCTATACTCCTGTTGCCCTTTTCGCTCTAGGACCACGGATATCATTTTCGTACTTTTCCCCATGGCCCTAGCAAGCATCGATCTACTGATATAAGTACCTTTGCATTCTTTAGGGTGACCAGAAAAAACAATAACTCCCCATTGTATTTATATTATTACAATCCTAGTAGTAATCTAACAAATTGATGTTCGATCGACGTCATTGATGATATAGGTAGATAGACAAATATTATAGATACAATAGTAAACATACTTAAGTCGATGTAGATACTTTACTTTGAAAATGATTTTACATTGATAGGTAGATATAACCAATTGATATCAACCGATAAAGATACCTATTAAAATTAACTTGATACTTTATAAAAGAGTCCCAATCATAGACGTATATTGGCAAGTGGTCCATACCCGCCACAGTATGGTCTAGTGCCAATCCCAGGATGTTGGACTACCGATTTGAAATTCTATGATGGACGCCAAAATACTGATAACTTCACACAAAAATCAGACATGTCATTACCCATACTCCCCCTGAAAAAAACCCTAGACACACTAATGGTCCCAATGTTTTATTTAACAAAAATATTAATAAATATTAGTTGTGCATACAGCTAAAGAGTGGAATTCCATGCTGGAGTCTGTGTTTCCTGATAGCTGCAACCTGGGGATCTTTAAATCAAGGGTGTATAGGATAGTTCTAGGCAAGCGCGCTCCATCCTCGACCACCTCGTCGCTTTCCATCAGGTTATATAGAGGTCAAGCGCGAGACAACAATAATTTAAAAAAAAAATATTTTATGAAAATGTCCCATCGTAATGTGTTTAAGTAGCTACAGACAGATTTATAGATCGACATTAGCATATATCAGCCCTATAATGTTCAAACTGCTGGGACTCGGGCCTTCTCTCTAGGAGGGGGAATGGGCCGTAATCTACCACGCGGGCCCAGTGCGGATTGGTGGATATCACATGTCTTCGAATTTTTGATTCTAGGACATGCGGGTTTCCTCACGATGTTTTTCTTCACAGTTTTGAGAGCAGTGGTGATGAAAATAAATTACACAAAGTAATGCGCCTGGCTGGATTTGAACCCGCGACATACCACTCATAAGTCGGGGCCATTACCACTCGGCCACCACTGCTCAGACATTAACATTAGACATTAGCACAAAAATCATATTCCACAATTCAATGAACTTGACAAAGAACACTTTAGACGTGAATCATGAAAGGCTATTGCTACAGTTTGTCTGATGCTCTCTTAGGCCCATTTGCACAGGACTGCGGCCAACTGTTCGAAACAGTCACCATAGCCCTGGAACCCAAAGGGCAACTGAAGGAACACGGGTAGATTTTATTCAGTAAAAGTCTGACACTCCCTCTCGCTCCGCCGGGGAGCGGCTGAAGTTATTCGACGCCAAAAAAAAAGTCCCACTTGCATCACAAATTAGAGTTAACGCTAGAAAAAACTATTGACAGAAATAGAGATATGATTCAAATGCATTTAGCGATTCAAAATACCAGTGAGACCCTTCACGTTGTGGTGCAGCTAGATTAGTATCACCGCTCACTTCAGACAGTAATGTCGATCGTCTCTGCCCGCCCTTAATCGAGAGCCACAGATGCGTCGCCAAAAATAAACTCCTATTTATAACAAGGATAAAACGCGTGGTAATCTTAAACGTAGCTTAAATAATGCTTAAACGCAGGTGACACTGCATGAGTACCTGCAGTAGAGTTATAATCACACTTATCTATATTTATAAAAGGAGAAACTGACTGAATGACATATCAACGCACAGCCGAAACTACTGGGACTAGGAGCGTGAAATTTGGCACATGACTTCTTTTTATAACGTAGGCAAGCACTAAGAGAGGGTTTTCCAAAATTCACCCCCTGAATGGATGAATCGGGACGTTTGTCTTGGTACGGTCATGTGAAGAGGAGGGATGAAACGCATGCTACTAAAAGAATTATGAGTTTACATGTGGATGGATGGAGAGGGAGAGGGAGGCCAAAGAAAAGATGGATGGATTGTGTGAGAAGTGATATGAAAGAAAAGGGAGTTAGTGATCGCGTGATGAGTGACAGGACAGAATGGAAGAAAAAAACGTGTTGCGCCGACCCCAAATAAAACGGGACAAGGGCAGGAAGATGATGAATGGATGAAACGTGGTTTGAAACCACGTTTCATCCAGTTTGTATGGAGAAATTTAATATTACGCGGGCGAAGCCGCTTGCAGAAGCTAGTATTATTATAAAGACGAAAGTTTATGAGAGTGTGTGTATGCGTTTGTTACTTCTTAACGCTCGAACGGCTCAATGGATTTGGATGAAACTTGTCACACGGATAGGGTAGACCAAGTCCTAGAATGGTACGTATAGGATACTTTTTATCCCGGGGGTATGTTCCCTTGGGATAATTTTTTACTTACATGCGGGCGAAACCAATGGAAACAGCAAGTTTTATATTCTGCAACACGATACGGGCTGTGAAAAAGACGGATAGAAAAAGATTGCATATAGTGGAGATGAGAATGTTGAGATAGTGTGGTGTGATATAAGAGGAAGTTGACAGTGACTGAAAAGTTAAAAGGGAATCGTTTGTCTTGGTATGGTCATGTAAAGAGGAGGGATGACACGCATGTTACTAAAAGACTTACGTATATGTGGATGGATGAAGAGGGAGGCAAAGAAAATATGGATGGATTGTGTGAGGAGTGATATGAAAGAAAAGGGAGCATGACGGTTGACAGAACAATTATTTTTTTCCACAACAACGCCGTTTAGTCCCAAGCTAAACAGAGCTTGTGTTATGAGTAGGTACTAGATTACTAATAAACATACTTATATATTTCTAAATACTGGAAGAAAAAACGTGTTAAGCCAGCCCCAAAGAAATAGGACAAGGGCAGGGAGATGATGATGATTTAACAATTCGGTATGTTATGATAGTCATCCATCCACAAACCGACCTCGGCAGGCGTTGATTAACTCGAAAATCGATATATCGACCTTTAGGTAATAAATCGATCAATGAATATTTTTATGAACAGGTTCATCGCGAAGCTGAACAGCTGTACCTCCATCAATTCTCCTAGGTATCTACCAACTAGACTAGGGCAAGTTATACTTTTATACAGTCATTTGGATCGGCTTTCTTCATCAATAAGAAACTAGATAAATAATAATTATTTTCTTAGATGGGGAATCATCAAGCTCTAGAGTGGGGCGAGAGGGCGTGTCAGACTTTTACTGACTAAAACCCAACTGCCTTCTTCAGTTGCCCTTTGCGTCCCAGGACCACGGTATCTCTTTCAAAAATTCAGCAGGCAAGCAGCTCTTGGAGACGCGCGTGGCTACGCGCCGTCTACGACTCGGGCTTGGTCGTTACTGGACGCCGTCCACGACGAGCTACCCATTGCACGCACCTACGGTGGCCGAGGATCACCCTGCTACTCCTGACTGCGACGCCCGGGGCATCTCCTGTTAGGCAAACAGGCTGATACGAAAATATTAACTGGATTGTAAACAATTCGTCGTTATTTTTCCTCAAGGCACAAACCACGAAAAAATAGTCAAATTTAAATTTTTATAAAATTAATCTCTGGAATTAAGATCCGTTTACGATTATTTATTTATTTTTTATCGATAGGAAGTCACTGAGTGCCACAAGCAACTTAATTCTTATGACGGCACGGTTTGCGCAGTGTCGCGGGTTCGAGTCTCGTACAGATCAAGAATTGTATGGCCCACAGATAATATAATTGTTTCTGGCCTGGGTGTGTTGTGTATGCGAGTTTACATATCTATAAACGCACACACTATACAGGAGTTTTAGGCAGATTTTTATTTTTGTAAAAAGAAAACCTGTTGTTTAAATCTACCTAAAGCAAGCAATATCAGAGTACCAGCAGCAATACAGCATACTTTACAAACATATGCTATACATTTGCATGTACAGCATATGTAGCAAGCTAGCTTTACATTCATAACAACATCGGCACGATGATCGAAAACATTAATATCGTCTCCGTGCCCCTTGACAAACATAATTGATAGTGTTTACATCCCCTTTTATTGCCAATAACCCATTAGCATTCAACTTGAATTTATGTTCTAAACTAACGATAATATTTCACGGATTCATTTAGAATCAAATAACATTATGGCTTCTAAACATTTTCTACAAATAAACAGATTAAAATACCGATCGAATACTCCCTGTATTGTGTATTTGTTCATGCCAATAAATTAATGTATTTACAATTTATTTATTTGCTCAACATTTATTAACTTCAAGGACAAATATGAGTCTGTCAAAAACTATCTTGATTTATCTTGATTATCGTGAGAATGGCTTAAGAACCAGAAGCTGTTATTATTTAAAAGAAATAAATGTATTGGATATTCGTTTTTTAATCAAAATGGCTCGCTCTATGATAAGAAGAAAGAAAATGAAAGAAAAACATTTTATTTGGCGAAACAAGGCGCAAATTTAGAACTAACAAATTATAAGTATATTATGTGAAAGAAATATGCGCCACATCCGCGCAAAACGGCCGAATGCTCAGCTCAGTCTCTTACTTGATTCACGTAGCAAAAGTATTTAACAGTTTAGTCAAAGAACTTAACTCAGTTGATTTCTTTACAAGCAGCTTGGCCTACATAGACATTGTTATGTCTAAAAGCAATGTTTTGTAATTGCATTACAAACTTGTAACTTTGTATATCTCAATTACTTCTGTAACTGTAACTTTCAACAATACTCTCATATTATATGTGGAGGCTTGTAAATGGCTCATCGTGATCTACCTTATCGTTATATTTTGTATTGTTTAGCTATAAGCCACCTAATTAAAATAAATTAAACTTATGACTTATCGTCCAAGAAAGTTTTATTCCTTACAAACGATTAGAATTATATTCATAACCAATAAAACTGCACAAGTTACACATATATAATGGCATAATCAGCCTTTTAATTTTCCCACTTCTGGGACTCAGGCCTCCTCTCTAGGAGAGGGAATGGGCTGTAATCCACCACGCGGGCCCAGTGCGGGTTGGTGAATGTCACATGTCTTCGAATTTTTTGGTTCTATGTCATGCCGGTTTCCTCACGATGTTTTCCTTCACCGTTTTGAGAGCAGTGGTGATGAAATAAATTACACAAAGTAATGTGCTTGGTTGGGTTTGAACCCGCGACCTACAACTCTACAAGTTACAAACTCGTAATAATCACAATCCGAGAGCCGAACATAGAGAAAGAAGCAAAAAAATTATTCATTCATCATATAATTCTTTTACATTCCTTCAATTACGCTAAATGTTAGAAATGTAAAACATGTTTTGTATTTATTTAATATTATAAAGTTGAAGAGTTTGTTTGTTTAAAGCTGAAGAGTTATTAGTTTATTTAAACGCGCTGGTAGCATAGGCGGCCTTATAATGTTCCCACTGTTGGGACTCAGGCCTCCTCTCTAGGAGAGGGAATGGGCCGTAATCCACCACGCGGGTCTAGTGCGGGTTGGTGGATGTCACATGTCTTCGAATTTTTGGTTCTAGGACATGCCGGTTTCCTCACGATGTTTTCCTTCACTGTTTTGAGAGCAGTGGTGATGAAATAAATTACACAAAGTAATGCGCCTGGCTGAGTTTGAACCCGCAACCTGCAACTCGTAAGTCGGGGCCGATACCACTCGGCCACCACTGCTCTATACCACTCGGCCACCACTGCTCTATACCACTCGGCCACCACAGCTCTACACGAACGCGCTGGTATTAATCTCGAAATCTCAAAATCGAAAAACTCTTTTAGTATTGTAAAGCCAATTTATCGAGGTAAGCTATATAACATCACGTTGCGACCAATAGAAGAGGAGCAGCAGTCACCGGAGGTACCGCGGGGGACAGCTAGTAGGAAACAAAAATGGAACAGAAACTAAATCTTATGCAGGACAATTTTTCAATGACGTGAAATTTTTTTTTTCAGGTTTTTGATATGAATTAGAGACAAGAATTATGCAAAAATCAACTTCCAAAAAGGCCTTCATAACTGACACGATTATACATTTGAGCCTTTTATTCAATAAAATAGTTTATTGACACAAACAATTATAAACACTGTAAAATTTGATGCCCTGACTTCTGAGCTAGGTAAAAACGTGTATTACAGAAATCAGTGTATTCTCCCATTAGTGTCACTTAATTATCGAAGTCGAAGTGACTCTTGATTAAATTTAATTTACAAATAAAAAGTGAGAAAAAAAGGGAAGAACAACATGCTTGAAAATAAAAATTAAAAGAATAATAAAAATTCAGAATTCATTAATTATTAAGCATGTGCATGAACAGATTTTGGAAGTGACAGGGAAGTTGCAGGAATGCACCTTAATTATTAATTCTGGTAACTGTGTTTTGACAAAGGTGAACTGCATAAACGCAGTTTTATTGCTGACATTTAATTTTATTTGGGTGGCTAAATAGGTACCAGTATAAAATAAAACAACTGGGTAGATCACGACGAGCCTTTTACAAACTTCCACAAATATATAATATATAGTATTGTTGAGATAGTTACAAAAGTAATCCAAATACACGAAGTTTAGTTGAAAGACTCTATAAAAGATAAATATATATATAAGAATGCAATTACAAAACATTTGGACAGAATAATGTTTATGGATGCTAAGCTGCTTGTAAAGTGATGTTCTTACGTTGACATACCGTCATTGTTTTCCAAAACATCTGAGCACCTAATCGACAAATTTATGACGTACGGCGCTCCGATTGGCCTGCTCCGAGCTATTACCCAATCAGAGATCCAACCGCGGTAAACATGTTGATCGCGTTAAAATAAAAACAACTCGGTCTTAACACACTGATCACACATCGACTCCATCGCATGACGTAAATATGAGGTACATAAGTACGTACCTACATCGGACTGCAACGAGAGAAGATTACCTCCAGATTAGACGTAAGACTATAATCCTGCGGCAGCCATCACCGCCTGAACTTGACCGAGACTTGCACATGGTACTGGTTACGTGTAGATAGATGTGCCGAAAGATATAAGGCTATGAGTGAACTACTCGAGGAATGAATGTGAGATCTAATCAGTGTTGAGTAGATTGTGAGTGGAAAAGTACCTAAAGCTAAACTGGCTAAGGGCGGGTTTCTGAATTGATTATTTTAAATTAAAAACATACCAAACCCTTCTTAAATGAGTAATTTTGACAGGTTTTCAGACTAAAGTAGAAAATGAGAAATACTCAACTTCAAATGCTTGCCCCATGCTGATCTCTGAATATGTTTCGGTGTTTCTTCCCAGGTTACTAGCTGGTAGTGCTAGGAAACACCGGCCTCATCTAGTTTAAACTGACAAAAGAATTACGTGTAAAATTGTTTTTAAAAAACTTATTTGCAAAATAAATATCATTTATCATTTAAACCGGATGCGGCTGGATACCAGTATTTTACATGGAGACTGCCTATCTGAGCTCTACAACCCAGTAACTAGGTAACATGATACCCCTTAGCAAGACTGTTGTCAGATTTACTAGCTTCTGACTATCCGTAACGACTGTCAAATATCTGCCAATGGAGCTTTTCAAGGCACGGACGAATCTCTGTATGTTATGATGATCATCCATCCACAAGCTGACTTTGAGCTCGACCCCTGTGGCTGTTATTTCTTAGCCACGATCTCCTTTACCATTATGTTGAGCTATAAAATCTATACAAATACAAAGCAGAGTCAACGTTTTTCAGCGGTTGCGTGCACCGGGGGACACGGTGGAGCATACGGTGAAGGTGTGCCCCGCTTGGGCGGAGCACCGCCATGTCCTGTGTGTGTCCGGCCCTGATTCAGGTTATGGTCCGGAGCGAGGAGGAATGGCAGGCACTAGCCTCCTTCTGCGAAGCAGTAACGCTAGCGTTCGTTCCCTCACGTCCCAGCCGCCGAGACGCTTGCGGACGATGACCAATGGGTAGCTCGCCGAGCAAATTGAAAAAAAAAAAAAAAAAATTTGTATTTCGCGGGCTACCCTAAGTTGAATACTCCAGTATTCAGCTTATGTGTTTTAGAAAGGCACCTAACAAAATCTATTTACAAGGCAGACGTGACTGGAAACGCCAACCGGGGTCGCACATGAAGGATATACTCGTACTTATACAGACTTTATTGGTGATGTTTTTCAGAAAGATCACTTACGTAGTACTCACGATCCTCATGTGTGTATGACCAAAGGACCTAGTGCGAGCTTTTTAACGTACTCGATTGCGTTACCATAGGCATAAACCATCGCTGTTTGTCTAATCATATAGAAAAAACATTTTACAAAAAAATAATACAACCGACTTCAAAGTAAAAAAAAAAACTGAAAAGTGCAAAATAACTTTAATTTCGGAAGTCGGTGTTTCTATAATAGTTTTGTCTCTTCGTTAATTAACTAGTTAAGTACTACCACAAAAAAGTACCCCTCAGCCAAACTTAAATACCTTATAGCCAGAGTGCATCTTATGAAAATTCTAATAATCCCAAACACGGTTAGATTACATTAATTTATTACAGAGTTCCGGAGTCTAACTTCAGGCTTCATCATCAGATCAGTTCGATATATTCCCTCTATATATATTCCTGTGATCCTATGAGGAGTTCTGTTCCATATTTTCATGATCAGATCATAACAATATTTCTATGGAACCAACTCGGAAGCATAAACATTCAATAAAAAAAAAAAAATCAAAATCGATCCACAATAGAATATATAAAAAAAAAAATACATTCAGCCGAACATAGAACCTCCTCCTTTTTGGAAGTCGGTTAAAAAAGGGTTTGCCTTTACTGTCAGTTGTCACCATACAAAACAAAAACGTCAATTAGTACTAAAACACGCTCTCGCTGATTCAGTTTTAGTACAAATTGATGTTTTTAGGGTTCCGTACCTCAAAAGGAAAAAACGGAACCCTTATAAGATCACTTTGTTATCCGTCCGTCTGTCTGTCTGTCAAGAAACTTTATCTCGGGAACGCATGGAGGTATCGAGTTGAAATTAAAAGCATATACTCATGTCTGCGTTCCCTTGAAGCATTGAAAAAAAATCAAACTTCTGAGTTATCGATAAAAAAAGTTACGGCAGTTTATGTCGCAAAAAATGTGTATTGCGACACTCTAAAGGGAATCAAAATTCATAGGGTACTTCCCGTTGACCTTGAATCCTGAAATTTGGTATGAAGCAGGGCCTCATAGCACAAGTATAGGAAAAAATCTGAAAACTGTAAATTTGTAGTTACGTCACAAAAAAAAAGTTTTTTGTGATTCGGAAAAATATTCGTAATTCAATTTTTTTTTTATTTGAAACATAATTATTTATTATATAATGAACACTCTCTTACAAAAAAACTTTTTACAAAAAAAATACAACCGACTTCAATGTAAAAAAAACACTGAAAAGTGCAAAATAACTTTAATTTCGGAAGTCGGTGTTTCTATAATAGTTTTGTCTCTTCGTTATTTAACACCGACTTCCGAAATTAAAGTTATTTTGCACTTTTCAGTGTTTTTTTTACATTGAAGTCGGTTGTATTTTTTTTGTAAAAAGTTTTTTATTTTTCACTTTTTAGTTATGGTACCACCACTAAAAAGTACCCCTTAGCCATACTTAAATACCTTATAGCCAGAGTGCATCGTATGACAATTTTATTCTAATAATACCAAAAACGGTTAGATTAAATTAATTTATTACAGAGTTGCGGTGCCTAATTTCAGGCTTCATCATCAGATCAGTTCGATATATTACCCCTCTTCTTTCAGTCAGTCATCAACTACACATATAAACAAAGCAATTTTACTTGTTACGACAGTTCTGCTGTGATCCCATGAGGAGTTCTGTTCCATATCTACGAAGTTCATGATCAGATCATAACAATATTTCTATGGGACCAACTTGGAAGCATAACCTTTCAATCAAAAAAAAAAAATTTCAAAATCGGTCCACAATTGACCGAGAAATCGGTGAACATACATAAAAAAAAAAAAAAAAAAACATACATTCAACCGAACATATAACCTCCTCCTTTTTGAAGTCGGTTAATAAAAGGTAAGTTTTCATAGGTAAGTTTGTACGGAACCCTCAGTGCGCGAGTCCGACTCGCACTTACCCGGTTTTTTTGTTTGTAATCTGAAATCATTTACATCTCTCTCGCTCTGGATGAAGCGAGAGAGAGTGACAGACTTTGGACTTAAACCGACCCCAGTTTTTAAGTCGTGATTGAGTATCTCACACTAAGGTCACAGAAATATGAATGTAAACGAAGTTAAACGACTGATGATACGACGTATGCTTCATGGCAGGTGGCTTCATGTCATCTTGATCCAAAAAACGTCCACTGCTGGACATAGGCCTCCCTAAGTGTCGCCATAACGACCGGTCATGTACGTCTTGCATCCATCGGATTCCCGCAACCCTCACCAGGTCGTCGGTCCACCTTGTATGTACTAAAGTTCCTGACTGCACCCATGAGAAAAGGTGTGAGTTTATGTGTGTTTAAGGTTCACTCCGTATTAGATCATAGGGGGCCCGGTAGGGCCGAAGCCTACAGGGGCCAGGAGTTGACTTCCGAAAGGAAAACCCGAGGTCCTGGAACGCAAAGGGCAAAGAAGGAACACAGGTGTGGTTTCAGTCAGTAAAAGTGTGACACGATGTCCCACTCCACCTTGGAACGGGAGAAGTCATTAGATGATTTCTCACCATACAAAGAGTTCGATATTACATGGTCAACGCATTTCTGACAATTGCACTTTCAGCAAATTAATGACATTGATTAACGATTACGTGCAGATATTTAGGATTACATGGATTTGTACTGACATTCCACGTTCGTTGATTAATCCTTGATCGCTTAACATGTTTAGTTAGAATCGATTAAAGGATGATAAACGGCACATAATTGAGATCTAAGCTTAAAAATATTTACGTTATCAAAAGGCCACCTTCTTCTTTCAATATTTCAGAAGGTAGGGAAGTCAAGATCGTCATTATAAGCTCTTAAAAAAGTTACATGAATTATTTTTTTATATAAAATTTGTAATGTGAGAGAATGGTCAAACAAAATAAATGTTCAGTACAACGATTTAGTACCACGTAGCAAAGTAGAAGAATCCATTTTTTTTATATTAGGCTACATAGATGCGACTGCTTCCCTCTCCTAGAGAGAGGAGGCCTGAGTCCCAGCAGTGGGAACATTAAAAGGCTGAATATGTATGTATGTATGTGATGCGACTATCGATCACTATGCCGACTTCGTTTGAAATTGAGATCACAAAAATAAAAAAGTTTTTACAAAAAAAAATACAACCGACTTCAACGTAAAAAAAACACTAAAAAGTGCAAAATAACTTTAATTTCGGAAGTCGGTGTTTCTATATAATAGTCGTCTCTTCGTTATTTAACTTTTTAGTTGAGGTTACCACAACCAAAAAGTACCCCTCAGCCAAACGTAAATAGTGTGCAAGTTCCATAGTAAGGTACCTATAAAATTTAATCAAAAAATATTGCATAACAATTCTAATAATCCAAGCCCAGGCCTACTTTCCGGCTTCATCATCAGATCAGTTTGATTTATCCCCCTCTCTTCTTTCAGTCAGTCATCGACTACACGTATAAACAAAGCAATTTTACTTGTTACGTCAGTTCTGCTGTGATCCTATGAGGAGTTCCGTTCCATATCTTCAAACTTCATCATCAGATCATAACAATATTTCTATGGAACCAACTTGGAAGCATAACCTTTCAATCAAAAAAATAATTTTCAAAATCGGTCCACAATTGACCGAGAAATCGGTGAACATACATAAAAAAAATACATTCAGCCGAACATAGAGCCTCCTTCTTTTTGAAGTCGGTTAATGAAAGAAAACTATAGAAATATCAGAAATCAACTCACAGATCTATATATATAAAACTAAATAATGCTTACCTACGTAGCTAGGTACACATGACTACACGAAATAAAATAATATATTTGTTTATTGTTCTGTAACTGTAAACGTCCACTGTTGGACGTGAACCTTTTAGTATCCTCTCAATGAGTATCCTAACGTCATATCCTCCTATCTACCATAAATTATCATTTACGAGTTGCGTTCAATAAATAATCCATACTTAATATTAAATATGAAAGTAACTCTGTCTGTCTGTTACGCTTTCATAGTTAAACTACTGAAATGGTTTAATGAAATTTGGTTCGGCGTAAGCTTGAACCCCAAGAAAGGACATATCTTATATTTGACTTTGATTTTGATTTCGCGTCTGCATTAAATGGCATTCACACGAACGAAGTTGCGGGTAAAAGCTAGTAAAATATAAACTAGCTTTGCATGAACTGAAAAAATACAACATATTTATTTTTCAATACTAATCTCCATACAGTTCAATCAAGACTTAATAAAGTTTAAAAAAAATGTTTTTGATCGTGAAAGTAACCGCTCTCATCTGCTTCATCCTCTTTGTCTCTTAGAAATCATTAACCCTGCACAGTTATTCAGGCTTCTGAATAGAATATGATCTGTTCTGTCCAGTTCAGGACTGGAAAATGTGTGGTTAAACTGCTGGACATGTCATAAACAGTTTTCCAGTTACGGCTTTTGTTTCCACCGTATAGACTCGGGCCCTGTATAGTAAATCCAAGTCTCATATCCTGTTACCACACGTTGAAAAAATCTTCCTGGTTTCTCATAAATCATGTACAAAACCTCTTGTGATAATTTGCGCTGGGCGTCTTTTTGAAGTGGTATAAGTAACCTAAAAAGTACCTATCCAGGACTATGCACCATTTTTCATGGAAACCTACGTTTTAAAATGGGCTAATATCTTTAACATTCTGACTAATCGACCGACTGAGCGACTCCTTGACAATTCAAAAGTGCCTTTAAATGGTTTCATTGATATAACTGCTTCTAGACTTTCCTCCACCTACGAGAGGTGACAAGATAGGGCCCACTCTATGTTGGCTACTGTATTACGTAGCAAGACAAATTTAATAATACCTAAGTTATCATAATTACATAACAAAACACGCTCACATGGATTAGCGCGGGGTTGCACTGTTATCAAAGCAATAAATGAGCAATAAATCTAAACGGTTATCTCTGCTGCTGAGTTTGGGCACTAATACCTTGATACCAATGTCATTACCAGCTACCTTATTGTACAAATATTTTTACGACTGCCTTGCGAACCGGCCGAAACTATATGTATCCATTTTTAAAGAGGTGTGTAAGTATTTAGGAGGTTTGTGTCAAGTTTTCGACTCAAGATTCGTAAAAATTGTAGTTTAGTATCTATAAGTTTCTTTGGAGTATCTACATTTGAACTCCAATGCCCAAAATATACAACATACTGGAATAATGCACACCCTTTTAGTTACATGTATCCCAATTAGAAAATAAATTTGAAATCATAACTAATGCACTTAGGTAGTTAGTGTTTATTTTTTTTTGTTGAGAAATTAGTAATCTTTATTGTAAGCAAATAATATGAATATGGACGCACTACATTATCATTTAACATTACATTACATATGGAGCGCATCAGTATTTGGTATCTACGCATGCACATACAAACAAGCTAGTGACGCAGTCAATATTTATTAAAATAGGCAAATTTTTCATACCCATACAGTGTCAGCCTCCTCGTGTGCCCTGGTTTGTAAATATTAACCCAAGCAGAAAATTAGTGGTTACAGCTCACAGACTCAGATCGGGACATTTTCCATGTAACAAATTCGCTTTCTTAATGAAAAAGATAACCTCTCCCAACTGTGAGGTGTGTGGAGTGGTAGAAGATATGCATCATTTGTTAATGGAATGTGTTCTATATGAGGCTGATAGGAGTAAGTTGTTCAGGGCTTTGAAGTTGAACAAGAACAATATAGGTACATTCCATCAAATATTATGTAAGCCGACTTCCGATAATGCGAGAAAATTGTTCGACTTTATGGCCCTGATTCATTGATGTCGTGTAATAATTGTCTTAGGGTACGATGGCACTGAAATACGCTGTGCGTTATAAAAGTCCTAAATTTTTAAAAGAAAAAAAAAATTCATCCAAAAATAATTCTTCATAAAATAATTGCCTATTTTAAAAATTTCTCAAATCGATTCCGTAGCTGATTCTGAAGCCCTACCAAGCGTGCTCAAACTGAGAATAAACTTTATTGTACATCAGAAAAGTAACACAATTTAACAAAGGATGGAGCTATGTAGGGTGTATGTTTCGCTGCGTCCCTTTTCTCGTTCGCACGCTTGACATTTTAACATATCATGGTAAGGCCGCAGAATGTAATACTTTCAGTATGTGCGTTTTATGTTACATGTTGTACTTAGTTGATTCATAATAGTACTGAAGAGTTTAAATTACCGAAGGATTGGCGCAACAGGCAGTCTCTGCCAAATAAAATGTAATCTTAATAGATTAAGATAGGAGAACGTTCCTCGTTTTAGAATCTTTTAGGGACAGGTAAAATTATTCCGAGTCTTTTAAAGAAGCATCTACCCATTTTTATGATTCAATTCTGACTGGAATATATCGATTATATATAGGTTCATCATCATCATCATTTCAGCCGAAAGACGTCCACTGCTGGACATAGGCCTCCCCAAGTGTCGCCACAATGAACGGTCCTGTGCGTCTCGCATCCATGGGACTTCCGCAACCGTTACCAAGTCATCGGTCTACCTTGTAGGAGGCCTTCAAATGCTACGTCTTCCGATACGTGGTCGCCATTCCAGAACCTTTCGGCCCCAACGGCCATCCGTTCTGCGAGCAATGTGCCCTGCCCATTGCCATTTAAGTTTGGCGATTCTTCGTGCTATTTCGGTAACCTTTGTTTTCCTGCGGATATCCTCATTCCTGATTTGATCACGCAAGAAAACTCCGAGCATAGCCTTTCCTATTGCCCTTGGGTGCCTTTAAGTCTTCTGATGAGGTTATTGTAAGCGACCATGTTTCGGAGCCATATGTCATATATGTGTATGTTAGGTTATAGAAACTAAAAGTAAATGTAAGCTCACACATTTATTTAAAGGACGAAGCTGACCTAGGAAAAAGTAGCGAGACGACAAGGACGTCTAATGCAAAGGCTCGTTCGAGGTGGCTCGAGAAAAGAGTACGTCTTACCATGGCATGTTATAACGTCAAGCGTGCGAGCGAGAAATATAAGGATGGAGTTATACACCTTATATAGCTCCTTCCATTTAACAGTTCAGTTAAGGTTGTGAAGTGGATGGTGTTAAGAGCTCGTGGTAGGGCCTCAGCAAGAATTTGTGAGAGCCCTTTGCCCAGGGAAAGCATAAACAAAAAAGCTTTCATTTAATTTTCAATTCGATTCCTAAATGAATAATTTCTTAAGAAGGTAATCTAAATGTAATCCGTTCCTAACAAACGATGTAACGTTACCGTAAGATCTCTAGGTCTCTTGAAAGGTATTTATTACTTCATTAAACTCTACTTTGTTCTCCACATCACGTCGGTACTTTGTACAGCTACGTATATCTGATGACGTACTTACGCAAACGAAGTTTCAGAATCAAGTTCAACCTTTTGAGTGCGTAATTAGAGACACAATAGTAAGACAATGGCGCGTGAACGCCAGCGTTAATGCGGGGATCAACAGCTTAATACAGTATTTTGTTCATATTATAGGCGTGAAGGCAAAGATAAAGAGAACTAAAGAATGGAGAGACTGGGCATAGTCCTTTGCCCAGCAATGTGACAGCAAAGGATTAGGAAAAAATTAGTCATGACTTACTTTTCAAGTGTAGACAAAAACAAAGTTTATTTTATTTTTATGAAATTAAACTTCACTGAACTTTCAAATATTAGAACGAGCTTACAAGTAAAAACAGAAAATATTTTATTCATAGCGATAATATTATGTTCCTTACTTTTGAGCATTTTATATAGAGTTTGGTCTGAATACTTCGAAATAAAATCACTAGCTCATTTCAATTACTAGCTAAAAAGATTACAAACTTTATTATTCACAGGAACACCCAAAAGGCTGTAACAATTCAAAATTCAACGAAAATAATAATTATAAGCACAAACTGTATAATACATCACTTTGGCCGCTCCTCACGAACCCCGTCATGATGTACGCAAAACAATTTGTTTTCCCTCTTTTGTTTGACGACGCCGCCTACATTACCCTTAATTTATTCCCTTTGAATATTCAAACCGTTAGCTCCTCAATACTCGTTTAATTTTCTAATATAGGAATAGGAACTCGCAAGATAATATTTTGCCTAAAATCTCAGCCGATTGTAACGTCTCACAGTGTGGCGACCACGATTCTTGAATTATGAACGTTTTTTAATAATATCTTACGATTGCAAATGACATGTGATATAATTCTGATGAAAATGTACGAGTAACCGCACCTGTGTATCTGTATAAACGCGATAAACTGAAAATCTACTTATCAGATTTTCATGCTGTTTTCTCCAATAGACAGAGTGATCCAAAGACGAGGAAGTTTTAGGTGTAGTGTGTAAGTTTCAAAGAATATCAACCTGTGTGAAACTAAGGCGGGCGCTACTATGATAATTACAATAACAAAGTTTAATGAATATGCAATGTTAAGCCATAGAAAGCACTATATAGGTTTGCCCGATCACCGGTACTTTCAATACATTGATTGAATCCGCGAAAGACTTGTCATTCATTCAAAAATAAATCATTTTTTTAAAAGAGTAGCCTTGGTGTTTCATGCCAGTTCTTCTCCAAAGGAAAAGACCAATTGAAACCGTGCACTAGCTTCTGACGTTTTATAAGTGCTAATGCAGGTTTATGTGCAATAAAATGATTTTGCGTTGAGTAGATTCAATTTGTATGGTGTTTCGAGCTTTTTAATCGACTTGAGTGCAAAGAAGTAACTTGAAACACATGTCTTAAGCAGTATGGAGATTGTCAGCAGCTCAGACGTACTCACGATTCTCAGACGAAGGGGAACCAAATTTGCAGCTAAAATCTTGTCCCAACTCGTTCAAACCACATGGTTAACCCGCAATACCAGGCCCAGAGATCCCTATTATTAATCATTTCGTTCCTTTAATGAATGGAAATTATGCAGATTCCGAGTCGGCATCACAATGGGAGCGATCTCTGGCTCCTCAAAGATGAAGGCTTCCACGCCGTGCTCCCATTCTCACAAAACGCCCTCTTTATTTTATTGAGTTAAACAATACAATGTGCCAACCTTTTTAATATACAAGTATGTATGTACCTATGGGGAGGACGTAGGTAGGTTGTATTGCGTGAGATTTGTTTTCTTCCTTATCATCTTTTTGTACTAACGTAAGTAATTATTATAATGTATTAATTTATTTCACTTAATATTATAAAGGCGAAAGATTAATAATAATATAATAATAATAATAATAATAATATAAATCCGCAGGGCAGTTTTGTGGCGAACTGTTGGGCATTAGCGACCCCACGGACCCGATCTCCCGGGAAAATTCTTGTTCTTCATCTCCGGCTTGCCTTTATTGGCCGGCCGTAGTGAACACTGACGAGGAACAGAGCTCCCACCTCTCTCTTGCCTTTATTGGCTGGCTTGAGTGGAGATTCGCAAGAGCAAACATGCTCGGGAGAAGGATGTATAATCCAGTAAGGTGCTGGTAGGGATCTTGACCGTACTTCCGGGATTGTCCTGATAGCCATGGTATACCTCTCCACTCCTTAAGCACCTCAGGATATGTTGCCCTCTTGTTGCTACGTCACTTTGTGCTAGCGACCGTTTATGGGGGCCCATTTATTGAGTGTGCAAGTCACCCCCTGCCTTTTGTCGATGGATATTAAAAACATTGTTTAGGCAGGGGCCATAGTCTTAACATATTTCCTGGTAACCAGTCCACTTAAGACTCCAAAAACCATAGCCTTATATCTTAGTTTTCCATATGTCGCAATAGTTTCCCACCAACCGGGGGTTGTCCTTGTATGCACTAGCATAGTGCGTACAGGGATAATCACCGGTTCGTACCACTTTCCATTAAAAGCGTCTAAAAGGGCCTCTGCGAGTTGGTTTCGGCTCCTCGTACGCCTTCCAAAGGTCCAGGACCTTAGGGTGCTGAGATAAATAAATGTATAAAAATAATAATATAATACAATGAAACTTGGTACACGGGTCAACCATATCCTAGAATAACATATAGGATACTTTTTATCCCGGGTATACATATGTCCCCATGAGTTAATTTACTACTATAACGCGGGCGAAGACGCTAGCAGCAGTTAGTGTTATTGTATTAATTACTTGCGCCATCGTTACTTTCACATGATCCATTTTTTTTTAGGTGGGATTATCATCCAATGACATCCCCCGCCCTTGGGCGGAGTGAGAGGGTGTGTCAGACTTTTACTGAATAAAAACCCACTCCTGTTCCTTCGTTACCTTTCATACTAGGGCCGAGGCTTCCTTTTAGAAGCAAACCCTTGGCCCGAAAAGGCTTCGACCCTGCTGGGCCCCTACGGTTTGCTGACATCTCCTTGAGGCGCGCGTGGAACAGTACGCGCCGTCGACCACTTACTAGGGCTCGGCCCGGACGGTTACCGGACGGTCGGACGACGAGCTACCCATTGCTCGCCGTCATGATCCACTAAGGTTCTTACAAAGAAATTAGTTCTTTTCATTTGTGAACGTATTCGTTTTAAGTCGTGATACTGCCCTTTGCAACAATTAACGACCCCTTATACATTTAAAGCTTTTTTTTATTGTTGATAATCTCGCTCTTGACCCTATTTCAGCTGATGGAAAGCGACGATGTGCTCGACGATAGAGCACGCTTGCCTAGAAGTAGGATACTTCTATTCATTCATTCACTCTTGACTTATAGATCCCCAGGTTGCAGCTATTAGGAAACACAGACTCCGGCAGCGCATTCCACTCATTAGCTGTACGCACAATGAATGTAATGGAATAACTGTAATGAAACATTCACAATATGCTGAAACAAATGTACTGTAACACCTTATATACCATATTCTAGCAAATAAATATTTTGATTGATTGATTGATTTTGATTGATTGATTGGAAAAATCACGTTTTTTTTTACCAGGATTCTTTGTCATTTGTGAATCTCGAACTACTAAAGAAATGTATCAATTTGCTGATATTAGCTGAAACTTAGACCCAAGTTCAATAAATACCTCCTTTCTCAAACTACAAATTTTATGTGCAAAGGTTATTATCAGTGTGATTGTCACGTGTATGGGTGTGGCTAAAATTGGTGATATCGTGCGAATTAGGGACGTTTGTGTTCACATAATCTAAAGTGATGACGTCAGCCAGCGGTAGTAAATAAATAACTTACTTTTACTTCAGAAACATGTTTGGCAAAGTTCTAAAATTTTTTAATAAGATCTACTATTGTAGTATATAACATTAGTTTTAGTATATGCGAAACTCGAAACACGTGTCCAGTATTTTTATGTAAAGAATCTATGTACAAAATTTCATAACTGTATCATGAAAAATCACAAAGTTACAAGCTTGTTATGTTACCAGGTTGTCTGCACAAATACATGATCACCGGGCCATCTGGGTGACTGAGGGGTACCTTATGCCCGCTATGACCTGCTGTGACCTATGTTATACTTAGTGTCAGTGGTGTCCAACTTGTGATCTTTTTAAATATTTTTGGGAAAAAAAATATAACATGATGTAAAAAATATTGGAAACGATTCAGTTACTGATTCTGAACAAACTATGTATATTCAGGTTTCGCATATATACTAAAAATAATGTTGTATATTTAATTTGAGGAAAGGAGAGGGTAGCAAAGGCCCTGCAGTAAAATAAAATAAGCTAGATATCACACGGGTGCTCAAATAGCGTCACAACTCAAAACAACAAATTATAGAGAAAAAGACGTTCATAATGTATTAGATAATTCATGGATGTGACTACATAAATACATAAAAAACTGGGCAAGTGCGAGTCGGTATCACGCACAAACTTACCTATGTAAATAGTTCAATTCCCGAATGGTGTCTCGAAGATTTTTCCGAATCTCAAAGTAAACTTTTTATTGTGATGTTTCAACAAATTTACTGTTTTTATATTTATTCCTACATCTGTGCTATAAGGTCTTGCTTTATGCCAAATTTCAGGATTCTGGGTCAATGGGAAGTACTCTATGAATTTTGATTCCCTTGAGAGAGTCGAAATATACGTTTTATGTATCTTTTTTTTCGTTAACTTAGAAGTTTGATTTTTTCACAGCTTCAAGGGACCGCAGACATGAGTATATAGTTTTAATTTCAACTCGATACCTCCACGCGTTCCAGAAATAAAGGTTCTTGACAGACAGACAGACGTACAACAAAGTGATCCTATAAGGGTTCCGTTTTCTCCTTGTGAGGTACGGAACCCTAAACATGGGCATCATCTATGGGCAAATAAATTGAACTCTAAAAATATTAATTCTATAGGTATTTTAAACCGTTTACATAATTACACAGGCCAACGATGAAAAGTCTTTCAATAATTTTTTAAACTTTATGTAATTCGATGTGAGGATTCCGAAAAAAAAAAAGTTGTAACACCCACCGATTTCCCACATTTCATTATAAAATAACAATACATTTCACTATCCATATCTATCTTTAATCATTTAAATTTTAGTTTTATAACTTTAAGGTTTTTTTTTTTTTTGTTTTTCGGGTGTGAAAATCATCTAATGACATCCCCCGCTCTTGGGCGGAGCGTGAGATAGTGTCAGACTTTTACTGACTAAAAACCCACTCCTGTTCCTTCTTTGCCATTTTTTTCCAGGGCCCCGGGGGTCACTTTCGCATCACCCATGGCCCCAGTAGGCTTCGACCCTGCTGGGCCCCTACGGTTGCTGACATCATGACCTTGAGGCGCGCGTGGAACACTACGCGCCGTCGACGACTTGGGCTCGGTCCGGACGGTTACTGGACGATCGGACGGCGAGCCACCCATTGCTCACCGTCCGCAAGCCCGCGCCTACGGTGGCCGGAAATCGGGATCGGAATTCCGGCGGCGGTTGGGGCGTGAGGACCGTTGCCTCACACGATCGGCCGCCTCCTTTGCTAGCATTACTGCTTCGCAGAAGGAGGCAACTGCCTGCCACTCCTCCTCGCTCCGGACCATGGCCTGTACCAAGGCCCGGCGCGAGAGATCGCTGCCACCGATCGCCCCCACGAGGACACGGCGGTGCTCTGCCCAAGCGGGGCACACCTTTACCGTATGCTCCACCGTGTCCTCCGGGCGGTCCACACAATGTTGGCACCCGGGCGTCTCTTCTGCACGAATCCGATGCAGGAACCTCCCGAACTTACCATGTCCGGTGAGGACCTGCGTCATGCGGTAGGTAAGGACGCCGTGAGGTCTTTCCAGCCACTCCTCAAAGAGGGGACTTATCGCCATAATTATGGCGTGCCCAATAACTTTTAAGGTTAACAATTAAATCAAATGTTATTTGGTGGTTAGTTCTGATAAACTGCACGGCTGTTTGTTTTCTTTAGGTTGACATACCTTTGCATTACAGTTCCCAACGATTTTTGTTATATATGTGGTGATTTTGTAATTAAAAAACTGAGCAAGCGCGAGTCGGACTCGCGCGCTGAGGGTTCCGTACAAACTTACTCATGTAAAGAGTTCAATTCCTGATTGGAGTCTCGAAGTTTTTCCCAAACCGCAAAAAAAAAATTGTGACGCAACAACATATTTTCTGTTTTCAGATTTATTCCTACTTGTGTTATGAGACCTTGCTTTATGCAAAATTTCAGGATTCTGGGTCAACGGGAAGTAGTCTAGAATTTTGGTTCCCTTGAGTGTCGAAATATATGTTTTTTGCGACATAAACGCCCATATCTTTTTAACGCTTATTATCCGTTAACTTAGAAGTTTCATTTTTTCACAGCTTCAAGGTACCGTAAACCTAAATATATGGTTTTAATTTCAACTTGATACATTCACGCGTTGCCGAGATAAAAGGTCTTGCCAGACAGACAGACAGACGGACGGACGGACAATAAAGTGATCCTATAAGGGTTCCGTTTTTTCCTTCTGAGGTACGGAACCCTAAAAACATCAAAGGAAAATTACTGAATTTGTAAAAAAAAAAGTATTTTTCGGTGTCGAAATCGTTACCTAATCAATACAAATTTTGGGTTCCTCATAAAGTTTGTTATGTTTGTGTCGAGGATCTTCGGAAGTGGACATAAAAGAGATGGAGAAACTATACCAAGGTCGGTGGAATATCAATATGATGGGCAATTACTGGTGGTCTCTTCACAAAGAACAACAAAACTCATTAATTACATCGGGGAAAAAGTTATACAAGAAATTTTACAGAGAAAAGGGAGAGAAAGTACAAAAAATAAGCACTTAATGTTTGCATTATAATAATTCAATATTTTTCTTAGTAAAAATTGGAAGCCAATAAAAAAATGTTTCATTTTTAATTTATATATATTTTTGCTTTATTTTTTTTTTATATTCCCCATCTTTTTGAAATTACAATGCGTGTCATATTGTTTGAGAATTGTAGGTAATAAAAAAAAACTAATACCAAATACGTTTCAAGCACCCAAAATACATAGGATTTACATAAATTGGTTTAAACAAGTTATTCCAAATATTTTTTTCGTTGGCCTGTGTTATTAAAAACTATTCTTTCTGTCTGTCTGCAGAGTTCCTGTGTCAGTCAATACCAGAAAGGTAGCTGATCCAGTAGAAAGTATAAGGATATCCCATTTTCAGACTAGCAAAAAGTTCTCAATTTTAAAAGGTTATCTGTCTCAAATTAAAGGAAAAAATATTAGTGAATGTTGAAGAACAACCAAAACTCAACCAAAAAGTCATGACTAAAAAGGTCCCCCATGGACCAAGGTAAGGTAAGGTATCTCTTTTTTTGGTGGGAAATCAACAAATAACACCTCCCGCTTAGGGTAGAGCGAGGTCCCTCTCGGTCGTGTCAGATTTTTACATAAACCTCTAATCCCTAAGCCCTACGAAGCCAGATTGGTTGCTGCAGTCACCGTTTAGTCAGATGGAGATACGCTTATGAGCCACAATTACAGAAACCTCTTTTTCCTAAGCCCTATGAAGTTAGGCTAACTGCTGCAGACACCATTTAGTCAGGTGAAGAAACGTCAGTGAGCCAAAATTACAGAAACCTCTATTTCCTAAGCCCTACGAAGTCTGGTTCACTGCTGCAGACACCATTTAGTCAGATGGAGAAACGCCAATGAGCCACAATTACAGAAACCTCTATTTCCTAAGCCCTATGAAGTTAGGCTCACTGCTGCAGACACCATTTAGTCAGATGGAGAAACGTCAGCGAGCCACAATTACAGAAATCTCAATTCCCTAAGCACTATGAAGTTAGGCTCACTGCTGCAGTCACCGTTTAGTCAGATGGAGAAACGTCAATGAGCCACAATAACAGAAACCTCTATTCCCTAAGCCCTACGAAGTTAGGCTCACCGCTGCAGACACCATTTAGTCAGATGGAGAAACGCCAATGAGCCACAATTACAGAAACCTCTATTTCCTAAGCCCTATGAAGTTAAGCTCATTGCTGCAGACACCACTTAGTCAGATGGAGAAACGTCAATGAGCCACAATTACAGAAACCTCTATTCCCTAAGCCTTACGAAGTCTGGTTCACTGCTGTAGACACAATTTAGTCAGATGGAGATATGCCATTTATTACATCTCAAACAATGCTTTATCTTTACTCGCAATAACTCATTCACTTTGAAGGGCCTTTACGAGGCTAACGTCAAAGCCGTCCATGTCGCCGTGACAGAATGCTGGACTAAAGTCAAATTATTTGAAATCGTCGATACAATGAAGTAGAAGGACCTTTTTTGATTAAATCAACAAATGACTTTTCCCGCTGCATGGTGGGAGAGAAGGCGTGTCTGACTTTCACTGACTAAAACCCACATATCTTCCTTCACTTGCCTTTTGCGTTCTAGGGCCAATGTAACTGATTCAAACGCACTGTCAACTCGTGTTTGGTTCTTACTGGACGGTCGGACGGCAGGCTACCCATTGCTCGTCGTAAGAAGTAGTCGAATCTAACAACAAAAACGAAAAATGTCTTACCTATCTCCCTCACTCCAATACGATGCTAGATATAAGAAAGCGCACTCTTAGGACCTAAATTAATTAATTAATCCCGAGGCTCCAGAGTCCAGCCGCTGCGAACTTCGCAAATTGAGATGTTATCTGCTAATGCGGTGCCGCCGGACAGTTGTTGATTTATTTACAGAATCGCCTTCCATTACCGATACGAACCCTTTGCTTTGTAAACGGGAAGAAAATAAATGGATAGAGTGGATGGTCATATACCTACTGTACATAGGACAACAGTCAGTTCTATATTGATGAGTTTTCTCTTAAAAGTAGAAAACTATTGAATATAGAGGTATATAACACGCTTTAAGATCTTGCTCTTTCTGTCTAGTCTTTTCCCAACTATGTTATAGTTCTTTTTTAGGTGCGAAAATCATTTAATGACAAATCCCGCTCTTGGGCGGAGCGAGAGATAGTGTCAGACTTTTACTGACTAAAAACCCACTCCTGTTCCTTCGTTGCCTTCGTCCCAGGGCCCCGGGTTTCGTTTTCACACTACCCATGGCCCCAGTAGGCTTCGACCCTGCTGGGCCCCTACGATTTGCTGACATCTCCCTGAGGCGCGCGTGGAACAACAGTCGGCTTCCAGTATAACCAGATGCAGCTAAATACCATTGAATACATGGAGTTACTGCCTATCTGACCGACACAAACCAGTAACTGGGCAGCATGATAACCCTTAGCATGACTGGTGTCAGATTTTATGACTACCTATATCGACTGTCAAAGATCATCTACACTATTTTGAGAACCCACTGAGGCTGCTATTAACATGGCCAGCAGGGGAAATCTGGGCAGAAATTATCAAAAAAGTTGAACATCAACACAAAATCCAATTCAAACAGTATAAGAGTTTACGAGTATTTTTGCATAAAAGTAACAACTTAATCAGTCTTATAATGTCCCCACTGCTAGGACTCAGGCCTCCTCTCTAGGAGAGGGAGTAAGCCGTAATCCTCATCACACGTCTTCGATTTTTTTTCGTTCTAGAATACACCGGTTTTGTCACGATGCTTTCCTTCACCGTTTTGAAAGCAGTAGTAAAAAAAAGCACAAAGTAATGCACCGACTGGGTTTTAACCCCCCACTGCTCGTAATTCGGGCTACTACCACTAGGCCACCACTGTTCATCAATTTTAGTAAACCCGTAACTAATTAGCTAAACTAACCCTTTAGCTGAAGCACTAAACTGAAATCTCAAGACATAAATCCGTCAGACACTACCAATGCTAAACTTACCCCATACAGTACAGTGGCCAGACTACACAAATTCTATTTACAACGTCTTTAAAACAATTAATGACTTATTTAATTCGTAGACAGTGAGTAAAGTTTAATTGCGTACAAAGCAAGGGGAGGTTTATCTAATGAAATACTTGGCGGGAGTCAATCACACGCCCGTAACTACTCGTAGGGCAATAACTGTAGTTCCTGGGGCAGTTACTTCCACTACATATA
The DNA here is from genome assembly GCA_905147345.3 of Mythimna impura. Taxonomy (NCBI): domain Eukaryota; kingdom Metazoa; phylum Arthropoda; class Insecta; order Lepidoptera; family Noctuidae; genus Mythimna; species Mythimna impura. Next base: position 10,362,590 of record LR990345.1, read on the forward strand.
ATTACGATTGAATTTATGGCGTATATTGTTGTTGTGTTACTAGTGTTTGATAGTGTTTTGATGTCGCTTTGTCTTGTCTTGTGGTTGGAGTTGGTTGGTACTTACATCGGGTATTTGGAGGTATGCGGAACAGAGAGTAAAGTCCCGCAAACCTCCGTTGAAATGGGAGGATCCTCCGACCAGACGGGATGATATATAATATAATATTCCACAACTATCACACAACGCCGTCTAGTCCCAAGCTAAGCAGAGCTTGTGCTATGGGTACTAGACAACATACTTATATATTTCTAAATACATACATTATATAGATAAATTACACCTGGACACAGAACAAATGATCGTGCTCATCACACAAACATTTGTCCTGGGTGGGAATCGAACCCACGACCTCCAGCATAGCAGTCAAGGCCACTAACCACCAGACCAACAGGCCAGTCAGACCTACAGACCCAGAACATATGTCTGGTGGGCAGCAGCCCGGCTTCTGCCTGATAGATGATTTCGAGCTGTTCTATAATTGTTCTAATCGCGCGGGGAACTTTGATTGCGCGATGCAGGATTAGTTCTTATGTGACGCCATAGATGTCGCTACAGGTATATACAGTGATACTTTTCAGGTGAGTATCTCAAGATGGAACTATTGCTTATAACTTTTACTGCATTTAACTTAAATGAAAAAAATTGAAAGCAGATGGTCGATAGGGCCGGAAAATTATGGAGTTACAACCACGTACCGAAAGATGCACCGTTGTTAGGCATCCAACAACATGAACCGATGACATGGTGAGGGTCGCGGGAATCCGTTAGTTGGATGCGAGACACACGGGACCGGTCGTTGTGGCGACAATTGGAGGAGGAGGTCTATGTACAGCAGTGGACGTCTTTCGGCTGAAAAGATGATGATGACGAATCGTGCCCTCCATAACTTTTAAACAGTTAAACTGATTTTCATTTATCATATAAAGAAAGAAAGAAAAACAGTTCATTCACGCGAAATGACGCAATCTTAAAACTAGCTAACAAACATAATCAATTGATAGGGAAGCTAAGCGTCAAATCCGCGCAAAACGGCCGAACACTCAGCATAAAGCTGCGGCCTCACGCATAATGCGATGAGCTTACAGCGCTGGTTTTCAGCGTGAGCCGGTGGCGGTGTCGACATAAAGACGCCCGAACGGTGCAGTGTACAAAAATATATAGTAAAGATATAGTTTTATAATGCACATCTTATATATACCCTTTCATTTGATACCCCGCTTGTCCATATTTGCAAACATTCGGCTGTTCATTCCCACTTGCACCCCCCATAACTTATAAATGACTGCACCGATTTTAATAAAACATATCTAAGAACTGTCTAGATACCTGCCTTCAGTTTAAAAATGGCATTCAAATCGGTGCACTCGTTTAAGAGCTACGGTGCCACTGACAGACAGACATACACACATGGTGGTCAAACTTAAAACACACCTCTTTTTGCGTCTAGAGTAAAAAATGAGCATCAGCTTCGATAATTTAATTTAATGGACTAAATAGAGTCCTCCCTGATCTCTAACATTCAGAAATTATAGTTAAAAAACAAGTAACATTAAAATCCATAACTGCGGAAAAATAATTACAACCAAACAAAATCGCCCGTCATTGTTGGCATGTTCGGAATCCATTAATAACTTTATCCTAACACGCCGCAGAAAATCAATCTATTCTCCAAATGTGACAAAATTAGCGTGTAATATTTCCTGTTCGAATTATAAATGCCCCCGTTTTCCCGGCGTTGTCCGCGAGCGACGCCGAGGGCGCACGTGAGGCGCGAGGCGATGCCACGCCACGCGGCAGCCACGTGGCGACCACGCGCCGGCCACCAAGTAACCAATCCCTTTTCTATCTTTCCTTACTATTTATTCTACAACTATCCTCTCATTTAAGGCTCGTGTCATCAGACAGACGCACGCAACGCCCCGTGTAAATTCAGTTTAGATTTCATCAAGCACCCCCTCATCGCGTCATTTACAAAACAAATATCGTTCCGAGATTGCATTATTATTTAATTGTTTCGAGTGCCGGTCAAAGAGAGCAAGCAGTCTTGTTTGATCCATTATGCATCAAATATTGTTCAACTCTTGTTTCGTATTTCTCTTCTGAAGGAAATTTTATTTTTATGCAGCGTTTTTGAACTCTCTAATTTCTTTGTTCGCTTTGTCTACTCTTCAAAGTATAACGATCATAATAATAGACGTACTTTGAGCAATCAAAGTACGTTTTCCATACGATCTCGAAACTTATCGATACAAAGAATATGCAAAGGGCTATGCAAAATTTAAAACAGGGTTTGTATTTGAAGATTTCAGGAGAACCAAGGTTCGGTAATATCTTCTATTTGAATTTTCGGGCTATGTCGGTAAAGATCCCGAAGAATCGCCAAACTGAAGTGTCAGTGGGCAGAACACATAGCTCGCAGAACAGATGGTCGTTGGGTACTGGAAGACGCAGCGTTGGAAGGCCTCCCACAATGTGGACCTGGTGAGGGTTGCAGAAATCTGATGGATGTTGTGAGTTTGTGACGACAATTAAGGGAGGCCTGTATCCAGTAGTCGACCTCTTTCGGCTGAAATGATATTTATAAGTTTTTGATAAACTGAACAAGAGTACCGAAAATATAAAGTATTGAAATATTTTATTCCCAGGAGCCTACACCTGGACCCTACATTTGACTCTACATTAATTCCATAATGAAATCTATATGATTAAAAATGATTGTGTAGATTACGAATAAACTAGAAATACTTTGATAAATGTCCATTCTTAACCTTAAGTATTAATATTATTTTAAAGCAATCTTCTACTACAATGTGAAGAGAACTTTACCAACGTTTATAACGCAAACGTATTAAATTAGTATACGAACTTTAATATTTTACTTAATCACTATAACACCGCAAGCCAGTACAACAAAGTGCATATTTACGTTGTTCCACAGCAATAACCCAAAACCGATTTTCATGATGAAAGAGCGCGAACCTGGTGCAAAGTAAAGCAGCGAACGGCGAGCCATACATCAGGCGCTCCATTCTAATGGTAATGCGGGATATACGCGCGCCCGATATTGTTGGCCGGTCCCTTCTGCCGTAACAAATGTTTATTTTATACACAACGCCACTAACAATAGTGTGCAAATACCTAAACACCGTAAATGGTGGCGCGATGCGATTTAGATGATAATGCTCGCAGAAATAATAATGGGAGGCGTTTGTGATTGTGCGTTGTTTAGTGTGCGGTGCGCCGTGTGGCGCGTGCTTGTCTCTCGTCTGTTTGTGTTGCCAATTTATTTTGTTACTATTTTAAGGAGTTGTGATGGAATGGTGGGAAAAGCCTTGATGTGGGCTATTTAAAATATTTTAATTAATAATATCAAACGTTTGCAGGAAGAACATCATGAGAATGATGAAGAATGGGTTTTCTCTTCCATAATTAAAAAATATTTATGAAAATTTGTTAACAGCAACAAATGCTATTAGATTAATACTTATGTCGCGGCCAGCACTTCATGATATGGCCAAGTAAAACTGGCCAAATCGTTTTAAACGTTAAAGTTTGATGATATTTTAATCCTCGTTTGGCCTACTTTCTTTAGACCTTTTATTATTATAGAAATCCTACATCAATGATAAGGCCAAACGAGGATTGACATCAAATGTTAAGGTTTAAACGATCTGGCCAATTTTACTTGGCCATATCATGAAGTGATCAATTTCTATAATCTGGCCATGACAGTTATATGATTAATAAGTTTTTTTTTTAATGAAATTATCATTAATAATTTTTAATTATGGAAGCGAAAACTCACTCCAGCAAAAAATGCAAACTGTGGCTTACGAGGTTCTTCCTAAAGACGGCCGATATGTTCCCAATTAAAGAAGTAGGTACCATGTAAACTAATCAAATGTTATTATCTGTTATATCGAATAAGACTATAGGTAATTTACTGTAACGGAATTAAGAACAATATCTTAATAATATTTTAGTAAAAAATTTTATCAACTAAGTAAATATTCATATTAGGCATCTATTTTACACACAGATGATATGACTAAAAACCCGCTTTTCTTCACTAAGTCTGCTTAATATTCTTATAGCACTGAAAAGGCCCAAGTCTTTAACAAAATCAGGAACAAAACGTGAATGTTTTATGTAGATTCACGTTCAGGTAGCGAGTAGAGTAGGTACATGTGCCTCCTACATGTTTAATTTGATATTGTTTAAAGACGGTGCGCACCGCGCCGCCTGACAGCCCTAACGCCCATGCATATTCATGTGGCGTGATTAATCATGGCGAACCTACCTCCCTTCACACACCTCTACATAGACAGACCCACCTATATACTTTGTTTATTATACAAACACCCACTGCGATGCTCAAATTGTGAGTTATTGGCTAAAACACGCCGAGTAAATTAGTTACGAGCGTTAGTGGTAATTTGTCGGCGAAATACTTCCTCAATTTATGTTCCTTTTTTTCGCAATAAATTAACATGGCGTAGGCATTTTCTTTCAATTTTTCAAGTTTAACGATAAATATACACATTATTTCAAATTAAACGGTCATTGATCTATGAGGTTTGGTAGCAGTAGCTACGAGAGATTTGCGTAGCATTAACAAAACATTACACATATTTAACATCAACGACCTTTAGAAAACACTATTCGGATTTAATATTCTTTCATTTCTCCATTAATTAAAACAAACTAAATGACCTCTAAATAGCATTTAAATCCCACAGAATTAGATTCATCAATTATAACAATTGATTATAAAAAAAAGGCGGATGATTTATGCATTCCTCACCCAGAGATTGTCGCGTGCCCTAATTTTTTATGTTAACAAAAAAAAATATTTACAGCCTCAGTGAAAAGTCTTTGATGAATTAAAAAAGGTGTATTTGCATAGAGAAGCAATAAAGTGTAATGGCTGATCGTGCATCTGCTGGTGGGCGGACGGGAGCGCGATGCATGTCGGTTTTATGCTAATAATGACGCTTTAACCGCGATTAGCGAATGTTATTACAAGAGTCAGTGACGCAGCGAACACCCGTTATAATTTATAGATAGATGGCAATAAATGGTGGACAGATAAGTCGGAATGGCTCTGTCGGCGCCGAGATAGTGCAGTGTTGTCTGTTGTACCTGCTTCTTGCCATAACCAGGGCGGTGCCAGCGGTGCCCAGGCACAGTCCCAGGAGGGGCGCAAAATTTTATATCTAGTCCTTTTTTGTTTGTTTTTTACTTTTTTCCAGGGTTTGCAGTTATAGAAGCTCGCACCAGGCGTATAAAAGGCTAGTTAAGGCACTGGCCATTACGTGGGTAAGCGAGGAAGCTATGAGCTATTTACCTATCACTTCATCGATACTGAGAAGTCCATTATCTAAAGAACAAAACATAATATATTATAAATATTAACGATAAGACGTTTCTCGTTAAAGACATGCCAATGAAATGCAGTAGGTAAATTGTTACAACTACGACCTTTGTAAAGTTCTGATAACTTAATTACATTCTCGCAGCAAGATTGGACATAAAAAATTGCTGTTAACAGAATCCTCCAACTGTCAGTCGTTAGCAGCAAAGATACAAGATCAAACATGTTATCAGTAACGTAACACTGAACGAGGCCGACACGTGACGTGGACAAGGCGGCGACGTCGACGTCAATCGGGCGCCAATCCGTCAGCGCGCGCGCTCCCGCGGGACTTCAGTCGACGTCGACGTGGGGTCGATTAGTATCACGCACTGACCCAGCTAATTTGTGACACCGCACATGCAGCTTTTTGCAACTGCCAATCATACACCCACTCGGCTGATCAAAATTTCAATCGATAAGATTTTCTATGTTGTTTTCGTGATCGATTTCACCGTTTCGTAGTCCATACATTACCACTTCTCAGAACAGTTCCCTTCACCTTCTAGGTTTTAGGCTTAACTCATTAATTAAATATGTAGATAATATTTACCTTAGTACCATCGATAGGTCAAAAATATTGACCTTTTCCGTGTTCCTTGTGTCTCTCTACATTCTTGTCTTAATTTATGACCCCGCAATTTGAGATCTTGGAGATTAGGTATAGGGCAGCCGAGATATCCGCAACTTCAAGGATAGACCATACAGTCCTTCAATGACAGTAAATCTTCCAGGATTGCTGCTATCGTGTTTATTTATTGTTGACACCTTTTCATAAAATAAAATCTCGTCAGCGCACCCTCTGAAGGGTATCGCAGATTTGTAAAGTTCACCCCGGTACCCTCATTTCACCAATTACATAAGTATCTATGTTCAAATTCCAGGTTATTGCGGTTATCAATTCGGACATAACTTCTTTTTTTTTAAGATCGGTCTGATCTTGAAACATTGATTTTTTTTATAAATTATAATTTCGTGGTAGTCCCATTACTTAATTTAGATTTCAATTGACATTCCCAAAGTACTTACGTAATGTGTATTTGATTGTGGTGTGATTTGTTGTGTCAATATCGATTGTATTTTGTTACTCTTATAGGTTGCTTACCAGAGGTACCTAATTTCTTATGGGTAACTTGCTCACTATTTATTCGTAGTTGTTGGGTACCATCATTAAAATATGAAAAATACTTAATAGGTACTTATAATACTTTTCTAAACAAAAAGAATTCTATTTTACGACACGAAGGTTGGAAATCCCAAATATGTAGGTATGTAGATATACTTATATTGAGAAGTCTCATCATATGCATTCCTGCATTCATAATTAAAATCTCCACACAGCATCTACATAAAGTCAATAAGGGTTCAATATTATTTATCGCCGAATCTTTTAAACATCGCTCATGCAGAAGGGATTACGTGCGCTGCGACATAAAAAAAACGCGCCCAATGTAGGTAGGCATCATTTTTCCACTACGCTGAATCAACACTCGAGCCATTCATCGGCGCAATGAAAATATTGGATCGTTTATCTTTTTTGTTTTTCCATTCCCAAACCTTTCGGTTTACTCGGTGTGTGAGCGCGAATGTGTTCGCTGACAGTATTCATTTATGCAACAACTAAAAGGATACGTACTCGCTGATATGTGAAATCACTATTTTGTTTGATGGAGCTGAGCTTTTCAATTTTATTTTTGAGTATTCAGCTATGATATGGATTGGATTGTTTGTTTGTAGATTTTTGAAATGAGTTTTTGTTTTTCTTTGTAATTTTTAGTGAGTATTGAATTAAGTATTGTGTACCTACTTTTGTATTTTATAGTATATCGTACATAGGTAGGTACGCAACTGAATTCTATCGATAAATAGTACCTAACATAACTTTTACACAACTTAAATCTATGGGTACAATGGCGGTCTTATCACTGACAGCAATATCTAATAATAGACAACCTTTGGATGGACTTAAAAAAAAATGAAAGATAGGTAGGTATAGTAAGAAGGCAGAGGCAGCTCATCACGATATATCTAACGTCAACTCACGTCAACGTTTGAGTTATATTGACTGGCCTGTTGGTCTAGTGGTTAGTGGTCCTGACTGCTATGCAGGAGGTCGTGGGTTCGATTCCCACTCTGGACAAATGTTTGGGTGATGAGCACGATCATTTGTTCTGTGTCGAGGTGTAATTTATCTATATATGTATGTATTTAGAAATCTGTAAGTATGTTTATCAGTTGTCTAGTACCCATAACACAAGCTCTGCTTAGCGGGACTAGACGGCGTTGTGTGATAGTTGTGGAATATTATTATTTACCCAAAGAGTATAGTAAATACTTATTATCTGACAAGGGGCGGGCCTATAGTCATCAATTGGGCACAAATCCAGACTCCAAAGTCCAGTTGGAAAAGATTTTGACATTATGTCTGACCCAGGAATTGAACCCAGGATAGTAGTGTGCTAGCGACCCCTTGAACAACGCGACAGTCATTTTCTTTTATTGATGGCTACCAAATCATAGTCATCTATATATAAAAAGTACTCTGTTGTTATCACCAAAAACACTAGGTATAAGTACCTACGGCTTTAGAAACACACAGTTGGAAACGGTTCATTATAAATTGATAGGTAGGCCCTATCACATACTATATTCTGAATCGCATTATGAGAGAGCAGAGATATTCGTGACGAACTTTCCTGGACCAAGTTTCGAACCCAATATCCTAAGGCTGCCGCGCAACCACAAGACCGATCACTACGGACGAAAAAGTATCGTGCGACGTTGGCTTACTAATGAAGCCTTTTTTATTTGACGGTTTTTCTACATATTATGGATTTATTTTATAAAAAAAAGAACAATGTATAAAGTATAATTACAATGTATTTAAATTTTTAGCGAATTGGGCAATTATAATACGGCCAACGCCATCTATCGAGCAATAGCAAAACTACAGCAAAACTAAAAGTTGGTTTAATCAGAAGCCATTTTATCTACTAGCCGCTAGATGGCGATAAATAAAATTTTACAAAAACTGTATCATCAAAAATACCAATATAAAATCGACTTCAAATTACTTGCTTATTAAGGTAACTTTGATTTCTCACGTTTTAACATGAGATATCAAAGCTACCATAATAATTTTCTTCTGATCATTTATGATTTGATGCAGAAAATCGTTTCAGATCATACATCCCATGCCAATTTCGACTACGATGATTATTTCGGGTTGAAGGGCGACTAAAAGTTACAAGTATGCACCTACTAAAGCGTTAGCTTTACATACTCTTTGGCACCTACTCTAATGCTAAGTATCTTAGCTGTGCAGGTACATGCACAGTATGGACACGTTACATACTGTCGGGGGACGTAGCTCGGTGTCAGTGTTTATAAGGAGAAGATGTTTACTTTAATTACAGTTTATTACTTCTCACTTAAAATGTTCCTAATTTTAAACTAAGGTAAAATTGTAAATGAAATGTTTAAATGCTATGAATACATCCAGCTATCGCGATAGACGAAAGTGCACTGAATATGTTGTAAAACCTATTCAATTAGGACGGCGTAACACGCCCATATTATTGAATAAGGTGTTCGGTGAAAACACCGAACACATACCATTATTATATTGACAGGCTGGATAGGCTCCTACATAGATGGGTATGATAATGATAAATAATAAAGTAGGTAATGATAAGAAATAAGAATTTATTTACAAACATAATTTTAACAAGGACTAACAAATAACAGCATATACAAACTGAAAATTATAATAACTTCTGTACAAGCGCATATAAAAAGGGGACAGGGGAAGAATTCATTAGGCATCAAACAATTCTTTCACATCACTGTCAATGGCAAAAGTGCCCAGAACACTAGCAGCGTTGCCACGTTGAATGGCAACGCTGATTCTATGGCCGTAAGAAAAGTCAACCCACTGAACACGTGAAGAGATGACTAAAATTTTAAAGTTTACCAAAAGATAAGAAATGAAATACAACTTACAAGTTTTAAATAATTTATGTTTCATCATACAAAACCCAACTACCAAACCATAGAAATATAATTTAAATATTAAGTAACATTACATTTAAAAACGTAAACATTGTTTACAATCGAATCACAGATGTCAAAAAGTCTAAGATGTAATAAAAACAAATGTTTAAAGTTTTAATTCGTGTTATTAGATAAAAAATATTAATAAGCCTTTAAGACCATAATTAATAGAACTAAGTACGCAATAAAAACGAATTAGTCTCATTATTCTATGATAGTACTAAGATAATTTAAAATCAGATCTGTAACATGTCATGAAACCGAGTATATGGTTATTCTATTTTTTAACTTATTTTAAATCTATTGTAAAACAGGATTCAGGAAAACGGATGAGAACAAGGTCCGACACAATTTAAATGTTTCACTGACACGTAAACATTAATCTTTATGTATATAATTCTTCTGTATGTGTGCTTGTTACCTAACTCCTCCTAAACGGCTTAACCAATTTGGATAAACTTTATGTGTATATTTGAGTGGGACCCTGTAGTTTGAAAATACAATTGAACCCGCTAGGTGGCGCTGCAATCAGGTTCTTATTTTATTTTTCTGAACAAGACGTCTGTCGAGAAATCTAGTTACATATATAATGCTAGAAATATTGAATTGACCGAAATGGTGAATATGAGGATCTTTACTGTTATATTGTATAATGTAACATTCATGTACCATATATATCTACCCATATTATGCGAATAAATGATTTGAATTTGAATTTGAAAAAACGTTTAATAACCTGCCTATAGACTAAGGCATCAAGTACACGGTCATGCAAGCGTCAATCAATTCCATCAATCATGAATGATGTTTGAATGACGGAATTTTATTGCCATTATCATCGACTTATATTCTAGCGATAGACAAGCACGTTCATGGAAAATATTTGTCAAAATACTGAAAAGTAAAAACAAAAGTTCGCTGCAGCGCTTTATTGCCATTATGTCGTCTAATAAAACTATTAAAACATACAGCGCTTAGATGGCTTTTAGAGGACACTTTTTCGCGACAAAAACGTCTAAAGCGCCATGAATTTCGTAGCACTTACGCGTTTCGTTCAACATAGTGTAATGACATGTTATCCATATAGATTTTTATACCGCAGAAGCGACACAGCTTTTTGCCTACAATACTTTATTACAATAACACTCTATTTCAAAATTTAACAATAGTCCTCGGTGTAAATTATAATACCCGATGATTTGCTGACATTTCTTGCTGAGTTTTTATAGTATCGAAAAACGCACGTCGTCATAATTTCTAAATTGACGGAATTCATTGATATTATTTATACAAAAAATATAAACATTCAATAAAATATTCAAAAAAAACAAACGGATTAAAATACCATGCAAAGTCTGTGTTCATTAAACCAGTTGTAGGTAAAAATCGGGTTTTTATGGGAGGGAACATCTGCATGTTTTAGTCTATGATTATAAAATGGAAAGGCTTTAAAATCAAATAATATATTTTCTAACATACTATTACGATATTATAAGCTATTAAATTGTTCGAACAACCAGTAATTTTACTTACATGAGTACAGAATTATTATTTACGTCCAGATTACCTTTGATTTTAATTTATTAGCGCCGCTCTCACACTGCATGAACGTCAAAACTACACTAATGTCATCAAAATCAAGGTGCATAGAAGACACTGCACCTGAGTCGGTTAAAGTGAGTGTACGGCACGCGTTATCTAGTGCGTAGTACATATATATCGATGGCCATTATGTTTTCGTCGTGCAAACGTCAATCATCGCATTAGACGGTAGGTTTTTCGTCAATCAAAATATTGACTGTGGCAAAACTGACAGCAAAACCTATCGTGTAATGAGGACGCCTAAAGAGCAAAACGCAATTTATTTATTTATGTAAGCTTCGTGTACAGGACAATGCAACAAGAAATTTTCTACCAATCAATCTTTGGGTTAACCTATTGAGTAGCGTAATTAGAGACACAATAGAAAGACAATGACGTTCGAACGTCGGCGTTCGCTCGGGGTTTAATGAAAAACACTACACCGCTGCTGCAATAAATAATTGAAAGTGGTGAAACTTTTAAATTGTGTCGTGTTATGTCTATTGTAAGCAAATAATAAAAATGTACCCATTTCAGTCTTAGATTGCAAAAATCGGAATGCAACACTTACGTACCTTGACAGTTTATCAAGTTCCCTTAAAAATAATAAATAAAATGTTTATAATTCCATGATACATTCAAATAAGAAATACATAGCTAGTATTCCTAAATTGAGACAATACAACCTTTTCGAAATTTACTAGTTTTTTTTATACATTTTCTAGAACCTTGAGCAGTAGAGTATCACATTTGTTTAATGTTATATTACCATTAATGGACATATTACACATAATGCTTGCCGGTAAATAGCATTTAATGTTTTCATGAATTGAAAAAAAAAATGACAATAAGTCGTCTAGCAGAATTATTTCTATACCTTCCAGCCTGCTTCACCCAAATAGTTTAGTCGGCAGTGGTAGGTTCTATGCAAATGCTTTAGAATAGCCTCCTACTAATTAAAAATCTTAAAACAAATTCTATTATATAACAATAAGGCCTTAAGCACCTTTAAAATAAGGCATACTCTCCGCTTAACCTGGCTTTAGGCAAAATTCGCATACATCTTCATTCAATGAAGTAGGAGTTCCCTCTATGTGTCCTTAATTTAGAAGATCCTCATAGTGTTGGCACAGCCATGGTTCATGCGGTACTGCACGTACATCATGCCGGAGTTGTGCCAGTAGTAGAGCGCGCCTAGTACCAGCACATGCCACCATTGGTGAGAGTGGCCGATGTAGTCCACCTTGCCGGGGAACCAGCGTTCTGGCACCTGGAAAGTTAAACGGGAGGAAAGTTGTGAGAAAATGTTATACACCACTTTTAGGACTGTAAGAGCTATAGTTTTATTAGTAGTAACTGGCATCTGTCAGCGATATCGCAAGCGTGGAATTAGTAAGTACTAATAAGGAATATGCATGCAATTTTTTTTTCTACATTAATTCGTTTTTGTTTTCTTTTCTTTTTTTATGCATCTACCATGTTTTCTCGTCACTACCCTTGGTTGACTGGTAGAGAATGCCTAAGCCATTAAGTCCGCCTTTGTATTTTTAAACAATCGAATGAATTTCAATTTTCCACCCTTGTTCGGTTAGCGCTAAAGACAGAACTTAAAGACAAACAAATTAATATCGGCTTAGAATCGGTGACTAAGTATTTAGATTAGCATATAACCTCAAGTATTTCACTTTGAGTTCTGATGTTAGCATACAATTACTACCGTGTTGACCTTTTAACATTTAAACATACAGTCCCTTATATCGTGCTCAACTATAAACATGTCGCATTCTTTCTTTTAGGGCGACAGTAGCAACATATACTCCATCGGTTTAGGTAATTAACTAAATGTAAACAATCTTGACATGTCTTTTATCTAAAAGTTGTCTAAAAATTGTATTTAAAAATGTTTACAATTTATTATTTACCTATACCGATGTTTGGTAATAAACTAAGTTTAAATAATCTTTGTATGTCTTTTATACGATTTTTTTTAAATAAAAAGACATGTCAAGATTGTTTACGTTTAGTTAACTACCTAAACAAATGGAGTTATAGATCATGAGTTTATTTCATAACATGCTCTCTCGTGTCAGCACAAGATACATCTAAGTATAGATAAGTACTAATACAACACCACAACAACAAAACAGTACAACAACAAACACAACAGCACAACAACAGTACAACTCAGTTTTTACGGACATTACGGTTTTTTTTTTATAAATTACTACTTAATTTTTTTTACATTGGAATTTGGATTATTATTTTATGTGATTTTGTTGATCTCTTTTATATAGGAATTGTTTTGTATATTGTAAAATTTATTTTATACCTACTAAGTTTTTAAATATTCAATTTTTTATTATATAATAATTATTCACAATATTTTTGTTTATTAAGATTATGTAGAATGTTGTAGGGAGTGCGGTGGATGCGAGACGCACAGGATCGGTCGTTGTGGAGACGCTTGGGGGAAGCCTATGTCCAGCAGTGGACGTCTTTCGGCTGAAATGATGATGATGAGAATGTTGTATGTTTTTTCTTCTTACCATCACTGCAATTTTTTATTTTTTATATTTTATTTTGAACACAATGTTCTATTGTTATGAAATTAAATGACTTATGACTTAGTTTATTTGTTTGTTTAAACGTGTTAATCTCAAGAATTACTGGTTCGAATTAAAAAATATTTTAGTGTTAGGTAGCTTAGTAGACTAGTATAGATTAAAATGATGGACAACGTACCTTGAAGGCGTATATCACGAAGGCAGTCCCACTGATGACATACATCCCTATGACTCTAGGGAAGAACATCTGAAACGACGCAATAACACACGATTAGATTTCTATTATTTATTATTGAAAGGAATCACATTGATAAGAGATTATCTTGCTAAAATTGCGGACACTAGGTCAAGTATAAGTGTTTTGGGAATCAATGTTATAATTGAAAAATTAAAACCTTATTACAAAAAAAACAGACCTCAATAAAAAAAATGCAAAATATCTTTAAGTTCGGTAAATGGAGCAATCTGATAGAAACATTCCTTCTAAACACAAAAATAATAATCATCAAGAGCGAAGTGATAACCGGAATTTGAACATAATTGGTGAAATGAAGGTAGGTATACCGGTGTTCTACTAATAATAATAATTATATTCCACAACTATCATACAACGCCATCTAGTCCCAAACTAAGCAGAGCTTGTGCTATGAGTACACAGACAACTGATAAACATACTTTATATATTTCTAAATACATACATATTATAGATAAATTACACCCAGACACAGAACAAATGATCGTGCTCATCACACAAACATTTGTCCTGGGTGGGAATCGAACCCTCGACCTCCGGCATAGCAGTCACGGCCACTAACCACTAAACCAACAGGCCAGTCAAAAACAAACATGCAATTGCAGCAATCCCAGAGGATTTGCTATCATTTATTGAAGAATTCCATGGCCTATCTCCGACGTTCTTCTTCAGACCTTCACCAAATATAAATGGGACAATCTAGCAAATGCACTTATCGAAACCAAAATGGTATCACCAAAATTGGCGAAGACATCGCTGAACAAGATACGAAAAATTAAAAATAAACACTCAGACCACTCGAGAACCTCTTCATTTTTTTGAAGCCGGTTAAAAATAAAAACAACAGACAAATCCGAAAAAAAAATGAATATCAGTTTCCGCAATTAATTTTTTTTAACAGACCTTGGCTATTTAAAAGTGCCTGTAAATAGTGTAATTAAATAAATGCTTTGAATTTGAGTGTAAGTATAAGTACGATTGTTCTAATATCACAAACAAAGCAACTCAAAAATAAAAAAATACTAGATTATTTTTTTGGTGGGTAATCATCAAATGACACCTTTCGCTCTGGGTGGATCGAGAGGGAGTGTCATACTATCGCTCACTGTAACCCAGCTATGTTCCTTCAGTTGCCCTTTGCGATCCCGGGGGCCACAGTAACTCTTTCGAACAATCACGTAGCCCTAGCACGCTTTTGGACCTGGCTATCATATATTTTATTAATCTTGCACAGTCTTTACGTATAGTCAAAAGCCGCAGTTTCTATTCGACTTATCTGGCCTTCACAAACTAAACTTGGCAATATGATTACCAAGTTTGAGTTGTGGGGGCCAATGGAAATGACTGGCATCATTGTATCTTTTTGGACTAATATTCCACAACTATCACACAACGCCGTCTAGCCCCAAGCTAAGCAGTGCTTGTGTTACGAGTACTAGACAACTGAAAAACAAACTTATATATTTCTAAATACATACATATTATAGATAAATTACACCCAGACACAGAACAAATGATCGTGCTCATCACACAAACATTTGTCCTGGGTTGAGATCGAACCCACGTCCTCCGGCATAGCAGTCAGGGCCACTAACCACTAGACCAATAGGTCTGGATTGGACGATGATCGCACAATAGTTGGAAAAAAGCTAGGCGTGATAACGTCAATCTTTTAACAGCATTTTGATATATAACAATTTAAAACTACTAACCTGCACCATGGGGTTTTCGAATCCTCCCATAGTGTACGTCCAGTGCAGCGTAGGCAGCACACCATAGGCTGCCCAGCCGATGAACACACACATCTTCACCGGGTAAGGGACACCCAGCCTCGGGATCTGCAGCACCATCGCCACCACGAAGATTACTGTCACTGAGGTCATGTAGAAGGTTTTTAGCTCCTGGAAATGATAAAAGAAGTTTTTAGTACTTACCGTTCATTTATCCAGTCTATACTTACAATACTTATTACACTAATACTATAAAAGCGAAAGTTTTTATGTGTCTGTGTGTATGTTTCTTACTCCTTTACACTCAAACCACTGAACGGATTTTAATGTTGTTTCGCTGCCCGAGAAGCGATAAAGAGGTTACTTTTTTGTGTCTTAGTTCGTAGGACTAAGAAGTAAATAATCTTTGGAAGTCACTAATCCGATGAAAATTCTTTCACTCTATCTCCACTATTCTTTCTTAACACGCAGCCTGAGTTCACTACATCTCGCTATCTGCTTATGTAATTTGGAATGGAAATACAAGAACATTTTATAAAAACAAAAATTGACCCTATTGGTCTTTTAAAAAGATTAATGCTCGGTACTCGTACTATTCACATGCGGTGTAATTGTTTGAAAAGATATATTGCATGACAAAGCAAAGGGAGTACTTTCACAACCTAAGATTTCACATAGTGATCTTTATTCTGATAGATCTAAGGTTGCTTTTAAAAATCAAATAACTGTGAGAGGACTGTACGCTGCTTATTATTGATCAACGAACAACGTAAGATCCGAACTCTTTTCTTTTGTTTAGAATGACTTAGCATAATAAATTATAAGTAACTGTTTACAGTCGGATATTAACCTCAGTGGATTTTTAATTTTAGAAACTAATGTGAATAAACCGGATCATTCACCTTTTGAATTTTAATTTTCCATATAATTTATTATTGTTTAATCTAAATCAAATACTTTATTTACATACCTGTACATTTACATTATACAGCATTTGAAGCCCTGACTTGTGAGCTAGGTAGAAACCTGTAGAGTACCTATTACAGAAGTCAGTGTCCTCTCCAATTACAGTCTGTTTAACCTGCCACCTGATATGCGCATTTACATGTATGCATATATTTTTAAATGTATAGGAAGAATATTTATTGAATACGATTTTGTTGTGTTAAACACACAAATACATATTTTTCTAAAGTCAAGGATATCTTTTAATCATAGTTGTTTAGCTTTCTATGAGAACAGTTTCTGTTAAACATTAGGTAGGTACTTGGCCTTTGAAAAATTCTTACTTGTATTGTTATAAGTTATAACGGAAAAAATAGATTGGAAAAAACAAAATATGAACATGATCGCAACGTTCGCCTATTACGCGTTCATAATGGTGCCACTCACGGATATCTATGGTGCCAGTAATTGCAGAAAAAATGCGAATAGTGTAATAGTACTATCATTAAGTTAATGATAGATACATCATACTAAAGAAAACCGTGGAATTTTCCTAATAGTAGGTAATTCTTTTATAGATTTTTAATAAAGACTTTTTAATAAAGACTTTTTACTATACTTTTCATCGATTTAATTCAATATTCTGTTGGCCTATGTCCAACAGTGGACGTCTTTGGACTGAAATGATTATGATGATAAGTCAATATCTACACTAATGTAATACTAATGTTATAAAGAGGAAAGATTCGTATTTTTTTTTTTGTAACGAATAAACTGAAAAACTACTGGACCGCTTTTAAAAATTCTTTTATCAGTAAACTGTAGAGTGCTACTTTCATCAGTTGACTGTAGAATGCTACTTCCATCAGTAGACTGTAGAGTGCTACTTCCATCAGTAGACTGTAGAGTGCTACTTCCATCAGTAGACTGTAGAGTGCTACTTCCATCAGTAGACTGTAGAGTGCTACTAACTTCCATCAGTAGACTGTAGAGTGCTACTTTCATCAGTAGACTGTAGAGTGCTACTTCCATCAGTAGACTGTAGAGTGCTACTTCCATCAGTAGACTGTAGAGTGCTACTTTCATCAGTAGACTGTGGAGTGTTACTTTCATGAGTAGACTGTGGAGTGCTACTTTCATGAGTAGACTGTAGAGTGCTACTTTCATCAGTAGACCGTAGAGTGCTACTTTCATCAGAAGACCGTAGAGTGCTACTTTCATCAGTAGACTGTAGAGTGCTACTTTCATCAGTAGACTGTAGAGTGCTACTTTCATCAGTAGTACAGTCTACTAAGAGAATGAAACGGGGGTCCAAAGTTTGTATGGAGAAACCGACTTTCACGCGGGCGAAGCCGGCGCTGGTAGGCTATATTTTCTAAATTCACGCGGACCAAACCAATGCCAGAAGCTAGTATTTCTAAAGTTTATATTTAATATAAATTTGTAATTCCTTAATTGTATACCTCATAATAACACAGAATTTACGTTTATAAAAACTAATGCACATTAAAGAATTAAAGAGATGGAAAGTTTTATCACAAGTTTTATCAAAAACTACATTTCATTATATTTGTAGTGTTTATGTTACCTATTCGGATCTCCCCTTGTGCTAATATATAAACCTACCTATCAATTGAGAGGTGCATAATAATTAATAATGCCAGTGCCAACCATACACGTGATAATAAATTGCAGCACTTTCGATGTGCAAACTACTGCACCGTACATCCTCTGTAACATTCTTACTGAGCATGCTACAAAAGATCGTTATCCAAGTCTGAACTGCCTTGAAAACGAACGCTCTACAACACTATCTAAGATAGGTACTTTAGTGTTTAACTTAAGGCCCTAGCGCCCGAGCAGTGCCATAAAACAGTGACTTTCTGAAGCCTACTCCTCGGTAACAGCTAGGTTAATAGGTTTGAAAAAAATATATGTCTATTATAAACTCGCGCCTCTTGGCATACCTGGAAGGTAACGATCTCCTCAGTGACCGACAGTACGGGTTTCGCCGCAATCGATCTACTGGGGACCTACTAGTTTATGCCACCCACTTGTGGGGCGAGACCCTCGAGAGGAATGGGGAAGCGATTGCTGTTTCCTTAGACGTCTCGAAGGCCTTCGACAGGGTATGGCACGCTGGTCTATTGAGTAAGCTTTCAGCGTACGGCATTTCCCCTGGTCTGATTAACTGGGTAAAAGACTTCCTGAGTGAACGTTCTCTCCGAGTTGTTATCGATGGATGCTCATCAGAGCCCATGACGACTAATGCCGGAGTTCCTCAGGGGTCTGTTCTCTCTGCAACTCTCTTCCTGCTGCATATCAACGATCTGCTGATGCCCGGTATCTATGGGTATGCAGATGATAGCACAGTTGTAGAGAGATACCTGCCAGGTGCTCGAGCTAGTAAGGAGCTAATCCGGTCCGAAAGAGAGGCTATGGTAGAGCGTACGAATGTCTCACTTCAGGCAGTCTCCAAGTGGTGTGAAGCCAATCTGGTGGGATTCAACGCCGCCAAAACACAAGCGTGTCTATTCACCGCTAAAAGGAGCCCGTTCACCTTGGCCCCTGTTTTTCAGAATGTATCCCTGGAGTACACTGACTGCCTTCAGCTCTTGGGAGTTGAAATTTCCTCAGACCTTAACTTTGGGCGGTTCATTGAGTCCAAGCCAAGGTAGCTAGCTGCTAGGAAACTCGGCGTACTTGCAAAGGTCCGGCGGTACTTCACACCAGGACAGCTTCTAATGTTATACAAAGCACAGGTCCGTTCGTGTGTGGAGTACTGCAGCCACATACGGGCTGGTGCTGCAAAATGCCACCTGGCAGCTTTGGACTCGGTGGAAAGGCGTGCAAAGAGGCTAATTGGTGATCCAGATCTGGTTAATTCCAATCTACAAAGTCTTGAGCACAGGCGTAGGGTAGCCAGCCTTTCGGTGTTTTACAGGATGCATTTTGGAGAGTGTGCGCAGGAATTGCATGACTTGATTCCACCATCTCATTTCTACCATCGGACAAGCCGACGAACGGCGAGTATCCACCCTTACGTTGTTGAAACCTCTACGGTCCGGACCAAGCGTTTCGCCTCGTCGTTTATACCGCGTACATCGAGGGACTGGAATAATTTGCCTGCTGCGGTTTTCCCATCCGATTATAATTTGGGTCTCTTCAAGGCTAGAGTGAATAGGCTCTTAATAAATTAGTGCGCCTCACCATCTACGATTGCATTACTACTTACCATCAGGTGGGATCGCAGTCAAGCACTAGTTTATATCAATTAAAAAAAAAAAAAAAACTCATGTACAACATTATCAACATATGATTTTTTCCATTGAAATCCTCTATTACTGAGAATTCATCATCTTCCCGCCCTTGACCCGTGTTATTAGGATTAGCGCAACACATTTTTAACCGACTTCAAAAAAAAAAGGAGGAGTTTCTCAATTCGGTTGAATTTTTTTTTCATCATCATTTTTTTTTATGTCTGTTACCTCTAAAATTTTCAATATTTGAAAAATTTTTTCTTTCCCTAAAAGGATATGCTTCCAGATTGATCCAATTTTCTTATGATGACATCCATGAGAAATCGAGGGAACTCCTCAAATATTATAAGTATGGTTATTATGGTATTTTCATCGAGAACTCAAGTATTTACAGTCAAAAAGTAACATTTGATGAAGTGGAACTGGTGAAGAAGACCAGGAACGGCCAACGGAACTTCACACTCACATAGATATCACAATGAAGATAGTTAAGCAACTATGACAATACAAATAAATAAATGGTTCTAAATAGTATTGTTGAAAGTGGTATCATCGAAGTTATCTGACGCTACCGTCATGCTATCAGTAACACCGTTTTCTTTCATATCACTCCTCACACAATCTATCCATTCATTTTTCGGCCTCCCTCTCCGTCTATCCACAAGTATATAAGTACTCGTAACTCTTTTAGCAACATGCGGTTCATTGCTCATTGTCCTTTCAACTTTTCAGTCACTGGCGCAACTTTCAAATTTCTTTTAATGTATCCATTCTCGTCACACCACACCTCTATCTCAACATTCTCATCTCTACTACATGTATCTATTCTTTTTTCATCTGTCTTTTTTTACTAGTATATTTTTTCTATTTATGTATACCTCTTTATTTGGGACGTTTCTTTTTTTTTTTTTTTCTATTTATTTAAGGAATTTTTATACATAAAGTACATGCCAATTCCATCGTAACCTAACTTAAACTACACTACATCTACTTACTAGTTATGGCTTACCTACGACTAAATAACATAAACAGCGCTTTAGCGGCTTCAGACAATGGAGAGGACAATGTCTCGTGGAGCATACCCACATTAGTTCTGCTCAAGTTGTAAGTTCTTAACAAGAGCTCTCGATCGGTATTGTAACGGACACATTCCACCAACAGGTGATGCACGTCTTCAATAACACCGCACACATCACAATTTGGAGAATCTGATTTTCTCATCATGTGTGCAAATTTGTTTAGTGGAACGTGACCAGATCTTAACCTGAGCGCTGTTACAATTAAAGACCTACTTAAACTTATATTAATGAACCATGGTATTCGAGGAGGCTCACTTTGTATTGTTTTGTACCAAATTCCTTTTACCAGAGATCTCTCATTAAAATATTCCGCCCAGTTATTGTGACAGTACTTTTTGTATTTAGGCAACAACTCAGTGTAATTTGGCAAACTTAGAACCTCTTTTCCGTCTACTGCTGCTTTTCTCGCCAATATGTCAGCCTCCTCGTTACCTCTGATACCAATATGTGATGGAATCCATTGCAATCTCAACTGAATGCCCTTTAAATTGTACTCATAAATTTCAGAAAGGATGTCATAAGCTATCGATGCACCTCTGCCACCAGAGGCGCATCGAGCTATATGATATAATGCGCTTCTACTATCACTGTATTTATTTTGCCCTTCACAGCTGAAACAACATCATCATCAATCAGTAGCCTTATATCTTTGAAGTTGTTTAAAAAGTTAAGTGATTATTAAACATATAGATTAATACTTTTTCTTAGGAAGGAAGACAACTGGAGAAAGAAATGATCTTTCATAAACTACTTATAGAAACTGACACGACGCGCGACGTAACACAGAACTCAGAAGGTATCCTGTATTCTATAGCGGTAGTTAATCCTCGATTCAAAGCACGCATTGCCTACATGGGTGGCCCAGTCAATTACCTCATCTAACATAATTAAAACGATTACACTGAAATAAACATTAAACAACAATTTAAATTCGAGTAAACCTACTCGGATGGTATGAGAAGGTCATTGGCGCTTTGTTTTGCAACTAGAGTTACGAAGGTAGACCCTGCATGCATACTTATAGGTCTCATTGAGTAGCACCGCGTGTACCGAGCCTACTGACCGGGACCTCTAAATATTTACGAAACAAAGAAAATAACTATGCGCACATGTTGAGTTTTTAATCATACATAATTTTAATCACGTATCGATTAGAATTTACGTCAGAGCTGCGTCACTGGAAAGTCCACGTGGCTCTTGTTGACGCTTGTAACAGTTCTAAAGATATTCTGCTACTAGAAGGCAAATGTCTTAAATGACAGTTAAGAAATTAAACGATTAACCAGCCAGTTAGTCAAACAAGTTTGATTAAACAAGACACTTTCTTGATTTCATAGATGAGCTAATCTGGGGTCTTACCATGATGTGTTAAAATGTCAAGCGTGTGAGCGAGAAAAAGACCTACACACTCTATATTTATTATTATTTACTGAATTATATTATAACACCTGACACAGACGCGTCCAAGGCGATGTTATAACGAACGCTTAAAATATTAATTATGATTACAAATTATTATCAGTCCAGACCTTTCTCAATAAGTAATTGAGCCGCCTTTACAAATTTCGCAGCGCTTCCAGCACCTCTGGGCGGTGCATTAACCCTAGCAGTACGCTAGCCACGTACTTGACCAGTGCGACATCCCTTCTTACTGCCAGCCTATATAGTTCCACCCCTTTAACAGTTCAGTTTAGGTCGTCAATTGTATCGCGTTAACAGCACGTGGTAGAGCCTCAGATATTTTTAGCCGACATATGAGTCTGCTTTTGCTTCCATACTTTGTTATTTGGATAGATGGTGATATCGACTCTCAAACTGATCTAGACAAAAGAATACTTCGTTGACTTACTAGATAAACAACACGCAGACACATGAGCCAATATAATTTTCACTTAGAGACACCAAGTCTAAGGTGCTATTAGAGAAATCATAATGCAACAGTACCTAATTGGAAAAGCAATTATACAAACGCTAGGAAGGTTAAAATCGCGTGATACTTACCTTCATCTTAGATTATACACCTTTTGTTTTATTAAACGTTACATAACGACATAGTCAATTAAAAAATTAAACAGACAGACTTTCAATTAGGAAGCGGAGAGAGAGATGCTGAAGTTATAATATGAAAGTACTTAAAACTAATTGGTAAGTCACGTTTTCTTGCAAACAAGAAAATTATCACGTGTGTTTAAACCACTGTGATACTGTTGAGATTTAATGTTTCTAACTGACGTATTGTTAAACTGTCAGGTCAACCGCCAGTAAAGACACAAAGAGCATATAGCGAGCAAAAAAGTTAACACGAACAATACAAATTGATTCTGAGCAAAAAAGAACAAAACATCGGTGAGGAACCAGTACACGAGTACTTTCATTTTTTTCTGACAAGAGATTAACGAGTTACGTGAAAAGAAAGAGTAGATAATATACTCGTGTCTCCAAACATTGATGTTGCCCATGCATCAAATAATAAAACCATAACTGAAGTCTACCAAAAGTTAATTTAAAATGCACTCAATCACAAAATAAGGATCAAACAAGTAGGTTGATATACCTAGCGAAATTAAAGCAAATGAGATGTTGCATCCGATGATACCGGAGTGCCTCCCTAATATAGCTCCAAGGTAGGGCATTGACGGATTGCGAACGACGAGCAATGGATGGCTTGCCGTCCGGTAAGAACCAAGACCGAGTCGACGGCGCATAGTGTTCCACGCATGCCTCAAGATGTCAGAAAAACTGAAGGGGTAGGGCAGGGCCGATGGTTACTAGGGCTGCGGGAACGTTTGAAAGAAGGATCATGGCCCTACAACGCAAAGGGGACATAAATGGATTTTAGTCGGTAAAACTTTCTAGTTTCACCCTAAAATGGGAATCATCTATCATTTGATGATTTCGCACCACAAAAAAGGTAGGAAATAGAAGCCGAGCTGCAGGATTGTTCGATTGAGACACCGTGGCCCTGGAATGCAAAGAGCAACTTAAAGGAACCCAAGTGGGTTTTAAGTTTCCTCTCGGTCCTCTGAGAGGAAGATATTTTATGATCTACCAACCCAAAGAGTTTCTTTTTAACGTGAAAAGAAAGAATATAACTATATATCTCTAAACACTGACGTTGTCCAAGCATGAAATAATCAAACCATCATTAACGTCTGCATAATTTAAAATGCACTCAATCGCAAAATAAGGATCGGACAAGTAGGTCTATACTAGACTATATCGAAATTAAAGCAAATGAGATGTTGTCTCAGTGAAAGTTAACCAAGTTCAGCTACGCACAAGTTTTTGTGATAATTTTGTATGAACCGTTCAAAGAGTAGCTTTCTCTTTAACTGTAATTCAAATATAGGAACCGTACATCGAGTGCCATTGATGAACGTCTAGGCATTTAGCTACGACGGTCTTAGAAAGCGAATAAGATTTCATGTCTTTAAAATGCATTGTTCATAAATCAAATAACTCGTCGATTGTCATCCGAAAGCACTAATGGCGATTAAGAATTCTCTCAATACGTCAAAAGGGTTCAGAGGTTTGCGTACACTCCCTAGACCCCTACATCATTCATGTGAAAGTTATCACATACCACTAAAATGAATGTACACAAGGTCCAACAGCCGTACGGAATTATGTTCCGGTCTGACAGCCTGGCTGTACTCGAGAAAACAGCATACATTTTGAGTACCATCTCGCCCTAGAGATTACTATATTATGAATATCCAGTCAAATTACCCTTCAGTGGATCAGGTACCAAAGTGAATCCAATGAAGCCGCAGACGAATTGAGGAGACCTTCAGAGATGGTAGCGTTAAGCCATCGAGATATAAGTACTAACGTACTAGAGAAGACACCGTAAATTCCTACTTTGTCTCGTTCAACTGCGGCGATCGCGCCGCACTTTGTCGAAGAAAACGCGTAAGTGCCGTGATTTACATGGCGCTTAAGACCTTTTTGTCGAGAATAAATACATTTCCGCTGCAAATCTAGCGCTGTGGTAAATTAGTTACGGTTTAGACGAATTGTTATTATTTTAGCGCTGCAGCGAACTAAAGATTCAAATTACGAAAATAGGACAATTCAGTTATTTGACGTAGCTTCTCTAGTACGTTAGTACTTATATCTCGATGCGTCAAGCCCATATCCAATTAGCCACTTCTATCCTTACTTTTGTCAGTTTCGTACATAGATTCGCCAAAGATCAACTGATCTTCACATCAACAAACTGGTCACGGGCAACCACCTGTAGCCAGTTAAAAACAGGTATACTAAATATACCAAATATACTCGTGATTAACTAAACGACATCTCAGCCTAAGTAGTACTTAGAATAATCAAAAGGAAACGTTCAGGCCATTGCCCCCTTTAAAACATATTTTTAAGCCTCAGATACTTTAAGGGACATTCGTAGCAGCATCATTTACTTCAATGCTCCAAATTAATTTCAAAAATTTCTAACAAAACTTCAGCATTCAAGATCAATGAATAAATCATTGAATTCTCGGCTAAGATGGCTTCCTTCACCAAACCACTGAACGATACCGCACGCGAACACGCGATCACAAATCGCAAGAACACAATAGTGGCGCCACGTGGAAAAAATATCGCACAATACGACATTAAGGTCTTGTTTCACAATGTCCGGATAAACACATAATTATCGATCTACCAGGTACATTCAAAAATGGAACAGAATTTTTATGTAAGAGTGTGTTTTCACTGAAGCGGAAAGGTGCAGAAATCGAAACGATTTGAATTTCAAACAATGTAATTGGTCGATTCCTATAAGTCCGCTCTGTTCGTCTCCGCTTCTTTGAAAAAGATAATTGATCTGACAGATGTTGTGGCGCTTATTCTTCTTCTTTAAGTAGTTTTTTTTTCAGTTATGTGGCCACGGTAATTGAAGCGTCAGTGGCATTCATCAGGTCCTCAAAAGTGAGGACGCACTATGAGCTACGCACAGACATGGGTAAAACCTGAGTGTCAGGCAGGTCTATATAAACCTATTTTGCAAAAATTGTTGCCTGCTATTTTTTTTAATCACCATCCAACATTATTCCAGCTACATTTTAAGAAAAATAAAATCTGCTATTAATATTTTTTGTTCGCATACCTCAACAAAATTTAGGTCACAGCTGATTGTTTTGCATAAATCGTGTTGTTCGTTTTGATTGATACCTAATGCTTGGACAAATTTTGGATGGTAATAAAAAAGAACAGGTTATATAGCGAAGGTTGTGAAACAGGTTTTCAAGATGGTAAACTTACAGAATGACACCAGAAGGCATAATAAACTCCGGAAGTGTAGATGGCTAGCAAGGAGAGCGCGATGCCGAAGAGGTCGTACATGAGGAACGTGTTGTAGTCGTGCTCCGAGCGACACGAGAATGTGTGGTACAGAGCTGATAGTAACATGCAAACCTGGAAGAAAGAAGAAAAATCATTTGAGTTAAGAGATATGTAGAGTTCGGAGTAGTCGCAACTTTATCCTGAGAACGGTGCCGGAGAGGGTTACCTATCATAAGTTCGAAAAATATTTGACCGAATTTCATTTCACCTAAAACTTTTCAACTATTTTCGTTTCGTTTTTTTTTTTATTTCATCGAAGTCACGTCTGCCACTGTATCAGTTGACCTATTATCAATTCGATTTTTTTCGTTACTCCGACGTTTCATTTGGTCGAAAAACTTTTCACCGATGTTCCACTTAACCGAAATAACATTTGTTCGAAGTATTATGTTTCCGAACATTCATTATACCACTGTCTTAATTACCATATTTTCATTTCACCAAACGCCTACAAATGTAATTATTACAGTGGCATGATTGAGGCAACAGGAGCTAATTTCAGATTAGTTTAACTTATTTTTTTTTTAATGAATTATTTTAAAGTAAAGGCATTTCATAATATAGTTGATTATGAACAAAAGTGGTTTTAATTGGTCCCAGTAAGAAGCATGCAAACAAGGATGCTTGCTTTAAGCATGCATCATTGGCATGCTTGCCAATGATGCAAGCAGGCATGCAGCATGCAAGCAGGCATGCAAAATGCAGCAGGCATTCAGCATGGAAGCAGGCATGCAACATGCAAGCAGGTATGCAACATGCAAGCAGGCATGCAACATGCAACAGGCATGCAGCATGCAAGCAGGCATGTAGCATGCAAGCAGGCATGTAGTATGCAAGCAGGCATGCAGCATGGAAGCAGGCATGCAACATGCAGCAAGCATTATTTCTGTCACGGCTCCGGCGCTGCGGGGTTTGGGCGGCCCCACGCGAGCTTATCGTCGCAGATGGTTTTAACGCTCACCACCGCAGCTTCGGCTCAGCCTCAGCCGCGGTTATGACACTAGGTACTTCGATGATCTAGAAATATGTCAAAAAATGCATATAGCAAAAAAGACGTCGGTCAATAGTTTTCGGTAAACTGAAATTCGAACAAAAAAATTTCGCTTTCGTTCCCGCCGGAGAGTTATACTCCAAATATTAGCCATCTTGTGCGGAGGCTGATTAGGTAGGAAACATATTTTCCTGCCTAGTCATCCTTTGTTTTAATAATAATATTTTATATCACTGTTACTAGCACTAGAATACAATAATACCTATGCTGTTTGTAATTCTAACAGAATATGGATCACTGTTATCCGAATTTATTTAATTTTTAAGAACATTTAGGACTAGTGGAGACGGCTATTATTTTGGCCCTATCTTTTAAAAATACTTAAATTTAAATTCAGAATTCCATAACATTTTTAAATTTTGGAACAACAAGCAGTATTTTATGTAAGACAAAGCTCAAATTACATTGCAAACCATTTTAGGGTTTTTAGACTTGCTTGAAATACGTAGCGTTTAAAGTCGATCTTGAGTTTAAATTTAAATTATCTCTATTTATAAATTCAAGTGTAACTGATATCATGTGAGATCTTCAACTTCGCTATGGCATGCAATCTGCTGTTTTATTACCTCGCGCCTGTTTTCATCTCATTTATTAAGGTCGGTGCAGCATGTCTACTTCTTCCATACCGATGATTTCTTCTATTTACCGTCATCGCCATTATAGCCTTTTCCACAATTCTCTATCATTTCCTTGATTTTACTACAAGTACCTACCAAAGATTTGGGTCGTCTATGGCTCGACGCCAAGTATGGCACTGCTCCATTGGAATTGGAACAAAACGAACATTCCGCAGTACATTGATTTGGGCAATAGTTTTAACATCTACCCAATATATTATGGGGTTGTTGGTCCGTCCAAACTTTGTCTTGAATTGGCCTAAAACATTGTCATTTATGGAATTGGTTTAACTAGGACACTAGTACACAACTTTACCAAATTAAAGGACTATTTACTGTATTTTGGGTAGTCTAAAACAAAAATCAAATTTTGCAATCATCCCATGAATCTTGGAGAAGCATGACCTTAATATTGACCTCATCGAATTCATAAAGGTCTTTAAATATTTCATTGCTAACTTCCGAGTTCCATCACATAAATGGTTGCTAATTTAGAATTTACGCGGAAGCATACTAATTTAGTAATACTTGAACTAACCTTGCCTTGTAACCCAAATGATCAAAATATAACACACTTTTTGTATAAGTAGGTAATATATTTATTTGTAACATCTAAGAACTAATTAAAGAAATCATTCAGCATAACACTTCGGACCAACCCACTTATATAATAAGGCAGTAACGTGGTGAGGTCGCCAGTACCATCTATTATAATAATTATACGTTATGAATACTTAGAAAGAAAATCGATGCAACAACAGGCTTCGCTCAATGTCATTAAATATGCACTTTCTTCTATGAAAATCAATACCTAGCACGTCAATATCATATAGACTTGCTAGGTAGTAAACCTTCGAAACGAAATGGACAAAATTCGGCTGTTAAAATATTTCTGTTATATGTATTTTAAAATTGAACATTGTCTTTAATTTCAAAAGGCTGACTTGACAACAACATTTCCGGAAAGAATAATAGTGGGCTAAGGAAATACATTGTGCCAAAAATAAATGAAAATTAGCATACAAAGCTGTAGACAAACTCGACCAGTTTGTTGCTTTAAAAACTATCACACCCGAGTGCCTCTTCGTGTGTGTCCTCCCCCTCCACACAAACATCGTGCCACTATTTACAGCCTTCGATTCGTAAGAAGTTACAACACCAAGACAAGACCACAGACAAGCACTTTAGATTCTTAACTAACAAAACTATAAACACTGGACACATGGACTCATGAATGAATGAAAAATAACAGTCCTAAGTGTTGTTGTTTCTTACACTCACTCGTCCGTTTGATGTTTTCTCGTTTTTACTTTCAACTCTATTGTCCATTTAAATTATTATGTTTCCATATACCCTGTTTTCTTCGACAAGAATTTCTTTGTTAGTGGATACTTGTTAATCACATGCTATAAAATCTTGTACATCGTAGTAAAAATAACGTATTGTGAACAGTGAAAGATGGTCTGTCGTTTATTGACACAGTAACAACCTGTTTTGATGATCAACCTTCTGCCAACAACCTGCCTAAGACACGTGAAATTGTGCTTTCATATTCTTACCATTTGATGGAAAATGCTTAAATGAAAATAAATATAAAATGTGCCGTAAAATATTATTGTAGTTACGTACATTTTGATTTACAACCAGTTCCAATTTAATGGTTTTGTGATTAACCTGCGAGCGTACATATAATTAACTGATATATTATGTACTGTGAATAATTTAATCAAGACTTGTTAGATTCGCATTATGAACATACTAACATAGCATACCTATCTTGATATGTAATTTTGACGGTGAAAGCATTTCGTAAGTAGCCAGATTACTGACAATCTCCCGCATGAATCAGACCAGTTGGAAAGTTCTCTACAATGTTAACTTAATTGTATACTTACAACGTACTTACTTACATTTCAAGGCAAGATTTTTGCACACACACCAGTACAGAAACGAATATTATTTGTTTTTTATTGTTTCTTGTATAAATGTATATATCCCTGATTGTTATTTTTTTTTGTTTCTAGAGTTTAGGTAATTAGGTTAATCATATACTGCATATTTTACTGGACCTTGGAAACATCCAAAGGGCAAGAAAATACAAATCGTCATAATCAATTCAAATGCAATTAAGTACTTAGTCAATATCGTAGCTCACCTTAGGTTTCAATACTTATTGTTATATATGTACATATACATATACCTACTTATTGGTTCATCAATGAAAGATAACAAAAGCAATAGTTTTGCATCAGCATACAGCCTGCACCAATAGTCATTAACGCTCTTTTTTATAATTTCTTACTTTCACTAACGGGAGAAAAGCGGGTCGATCATCTCAGTCGCAAACTTTCAAGACGTCGCTCGACCACGGGCCAATGGTGTAGAGCTCATTTCGTAATGGCCACGTCACAAGAGACATGGAACTATTGTATTACGCCGCGCGCATGTCCATTTGCAAGTGCTAAAATCTTACCTACTAAACCAGTGGAGGGGCAACAAACCTTATGTTCATAGCTTATACAAGATTTTTGCTCTTTAAGTGACGCACAAAGTCAAGAACGATAGGTAGTTATTTATTTGCATATCTCATTTTAGCAGCTGTTTTTAGGTCAGATTTTAATGAAATCTTTACCTCAAGTGTAGCAATAACCATAAAAATAATTATAGGTAGGTAAATAATAAATAAAGAATGGGCAATGTAAAGCTACTGTAAGACCCATTCTTCTTAGACATACACTTCTGGACACATCTATTGGCCCACCTTAGAGTTTAGGTTTCGATGGCCCCTACCAAAATATGATTGCTAGATTGAACAAAAACTGTTGATGCAGTTTTAAACCTGATACATTTTACCATCTTTTTCGATCGTATTGTTTTAAATTTGAATTCAGAATACCATACGACATGGAGCTACGCCTAACAAGTCGGATATGCGCCTTGTTAAAGGCAATTGATTTTTGAATAAAAAACATGTTTTATCAAATAAAGGTTTAATTTAATAACGCGTGTTGCCTCCATGGGCATCTACCACAGCTCTCATACGATTAGGCATAGAGTTTATCAACCGCTCTATGAAATTTTGAGGGATCATCTCCCATTCCTCTTCTATGGCAGTTTTCAACTCCTGCATCGTCTGGGCAACTGGCTGATGAGCCCTAACACGTCTTTTTAGCTCGTCCCACATGTGCTCAATGGGGTTCATGTCTGGGCTTCTGGCTGGCCAGTCCATAACTGTGATGTTCACATCCCGAAGATATTCCCTGACGATGCCGGCCGCATGGGCTCTTGCATTATCATGCATAAAAAGGAAATTTGGGCCCACATAGTCCGCGTATGGTATCACGTGAGGTTCTAAGCACTCACGAATGTACCTTTCAGCATTTAATGTTGGCAGCCGTGGTCCTGTAACAACCTCAAGTTGAGTTTTGCCGCTCGCGGATATACCGCCCCAGACAGTCCATGAGCCACCGCCATAAGCAACCCTCTCTTCAAAGCAGCATTGTGCGAAACGCTCTCCCTTACGTCGGTAGACCTTCTTCCTTCCATCATTGCCATGTAACACAATTTTAGACTCATCAGAAAAGAGTACACGGCTCCAATCTTGCTGTGTCCAATTTAAATGACTGCGTGCGAAATGAAAGCGCGCTGTTCGGTGGGCTCGCGTTAGTTTGGGCCCATTAGCTGGCTTGTGTGGTACCATATCGCGTTCTTTTAACCTTCTCCGAACAGTTCGAGCGCTCACAGATACTCCGTGGAAGTCGCGAAGTTGGTTTTGTATCTCAATGGAGGTAAGGTGACGATTTCTCAAGCTGGTCGTCACGATGAATTGATCCTGCCTTTCAGTTGTGACCCGAGATCGTGGCCTTCCTTGGCGACGAACAAAGCCGCCAGTCTCTAGGTACCTCCGATAAACATTTCGGACCGCATATCGACTTAAATTAAGTAGAGCACTCACGTTTCTTTGGCTGTGTCCGGCCTGAATAAGTGCCACAGCTTGGGCGGCGACTTCAGGTGAAGTATCCATAGATTATTGATAGAACCTCACCTTAATGTTAAGAATAAGTAATGTTTGTTGCAAAACCAAAGATATCAATCACTTTTTCAAGAATTAAATCCAAGTAAACCAATAAAACCAAGTTTTCTTAGTATTCGATTGTTTGATATCAACAAACAGGCTCCAAATTGTCTTTTGTTTCTTTAAATTCTGTGTTCGAAATTCAAAAAAAGACTATTGAATGAAATTGTGAATGTGCCAGGTTCAAAACTGCATAAAAACTTTTTGCTCGACCTAATATAAAATTTTAGCTAGGACCAAACGAAACTGAAAATACAAGGTGGGCTAATAGATGTGTCCAGAAGTGTAACATTCATTGAATAACTTTTATTGGACTTGTTCTGGCAGCAACAGCGCCAACAACAGCACATTAGGACCTCTATAAAAAAGTCAATTAACGTCGTTAATCTAAAGGTTTACACACATTGCTAACATTTTTTACAGAAGCTAACGAGCATTTGGAAGTGTGCGATGATCGTCTTTTTGGACTTTTTGTTACATACCTAATCCCGTTTCAAGCAGAACATTCATTTGAGTGAATCGAATAGGTGTGACGTTAAAGCTTCCTCGCAATAGGATTGCTCATTCGCTCTTTATAATGGTATTTTCAACATACACACTGTTATATTCTTGGCCGAACCAAATGACGTGTAAATGTCAGAATTGTGGGCTCACCTTAAACCGAATAACGTAACATATAATTAGTAAACTTACCAGAAAGCAGGAGAACAACAACCCAGCGACGATCTTGTCAGTAACCGTAGCATGAATGTTTATGATGACCAGGTCGTTGATCGTCAGGAACAACAGCAAGAAAAAACCAAATATGTGCGTCCATATGTTCATAGTCTCATTCGTCCACCAGAATATGCTAAAACAAAATTAAAATTCGGTCATATTTGGAACGAGGAAACCTAAAAATTTAGTAGAATTTGCATTGCATAATAGAACATTTTTGGCCGGTTAGGAGGTCAAACATGTATTATGTGTGTGAATAAATAATTTGTTTATCGACTTTGAGTCTACATGCTTGTGTCGTTCATCGTTTCATTTTAGGTTTAACCATAGAGTTCTTATTCTAAAAGTTCTTATGAAGATAACAACCACACTCGACCTTAAAGGCAACCGGTTAGTGATGCATGTGGTAACAACCAGTAACCGGCATCAAATCGTATCTGCAGTACTCTACTCTTTACGTAACAGATATGTCAAGAACGTGAAATGGCTGGTGCGTAGGTCTTTTAAATCGGAAGATGGACATCCGGTTGTAGTGGGCAGGTGGCGCAACTTGGTAGAGATGGAGACTTCTACCTACTGTGAGTAGGGGACTAGGCAGAGGGGGTTTAACTTTTAGTACCGTTTCGAATGACAAATGACTTCATTCGCTTTCTTTACAGTAGGGTCAAAATATGTTGGCCGCTCTATCTTTTTTGGTCAGTAAAAGTCTTATCAGACTTTTACTGAGCAAAACCACATCTATGTTCCCTTTTTACCCCGCGCTCCAGGACCCCGGTTCGGTTCAGACGGTTCCCGGACGGCCGGACGGCGAGCTACTCATCGTTCGTCGTCTGCAAGCCCACGCCTACGGTGGCTGGAAATCGGGGTCGGGATCCTAGCGACTGAGGCGTAAGGATATCCGTTCCCTCACGCGTGCGGCCGCCTCTTTCATCAGAATTACTGCTTTCCAGAAGAAGGCGACTGCCTGCCATTCCTCCTCGCTCCGGACCATGGCTTATACCAGGGCCCGGCGCGAGAGCGCTGCCGCCAATTGCCGATTGCCTCCACGAGGATACGACGACGCTCCGCCTAAGCGAGAGTCGAGACACACCTCCACCGTATGCTCCACTGTGTCCTCCGGGCGGTCCACACAATTGTGACACGAATTAGGTGCAGGAACCTCCCGAACTTACCATGTCCGAGGACCTACGTCATGCGGGAGGTGAGGGCGCCGTGACGTCTTTTCAGCCAGTCCTCAAAGAGTGGACTTACCGCCATGATTATGGCGTGCCCATCGCCCGTACTGTAATTATGCCAAAGCCAAACAGATAGAACGAAATCTTCGATTAGTTAGATGCTCTGTCTATATAACTCTTAGAGCATCTCAATTCTTTTCGTCTCGATTTGATTCAAATTTTGAACGACCAGTAGCTACCTGGATAGTTTTGACATTAGCTTGATTTAAACCATGAAAGGTGGACTTAGTTATTCTTACTAATATTATAAATGTGCAAGTAACTCTATCTGTCTGTTATACTTTCACGGTTAAACTACGTAACCTATTTTGATGTTTGGTGCGGGGTAAGCTTGAACCTCAAGGAAGGACATCATAGGCTAATTTTTATTTGGCTTCGACTAAGACATCGCATCTGCAACAAGTGACATTCAAGCAGACGAAGCCACATGCAGAAGCTAGTATGGGTAAATATTTATGTAGTTTAGAAAAGATAAATAAACCAACTAACGTGCACGTAAATTTGGAAGGTACCCCAATTTACTTAAGTTCTACAAAATAGTACCTAACAATTGCTAGCAATACCGTCTGCATTGCACTGCAGTAATTACATGAAACTTCATTATACAGTTACACTCTGATTTCCACGGGTATGTACTTAGATACTATCTGCATTACCCATGTACTGCAATATATCTGTTTAGTCTGTTTACGGTGCTTACAAAAAAGAGAAAGTTTGCAAAAACCTGTGATTATCAGAAAACCAAGGTAAAATATAATTTTAAACATGTGACCAGAAAACACTAAAGAACTGTTGTGAATAGGGCTGCCAACTTCTTTTAGAAGTAGAGCATATCTGATTTTAGAAGTGGGGATTTAAGAGAAGATTATTAGAAATACTGAAATTGTTTTCCTTTTTTGCAAAACAAACTTTAATAATTGTACGACTACCGAACATGAAGCCGTGTTTTCTTTTACCGCCACTTTGCAATTTAAGACCGAAAAGACAACAATTATTTCAGTAAAATATTAAAATGGTACAATTCAGTTTATTACAATCGAGTAATTTGTCAACTCGTCCTGCATGCCTAACTGTACGGGCGGTCCGCACAATGTTGACCGACACCCGGGTGTTTCTTCCGCCTGAATCCGAAACAGGAACCTCCCGAACTTGTCATGCTCGGTAAGGACCTGCGTCATACGGAAGGTGCGCATAGAGCCTCTGGCCAGGAGGCGTATGAACTCCTCAGGTTGGGCAGGAGTCGCTTAAAGGCAGCCCCAGCACCGGAAATTAAAGGGTTGGAGATGTCCAGAGACACCGCCAAGACGATCCTGCCCCGGGACGCCCATACCACGTCGTGAAAACTCGCACGCGTATGATGGCGTCCACCGTTACTTACCTGATAATAACCGAATGCAATACATGTCTGCCATTAAAATTTGTATTAATTTTGGATAACGCTTGGAACTTTTGCTTTTACTTATAATATGGAACAATAAACTTATTCTAGAAAAAAAATTAATACTGTAGGTACTGACTTTTTCGGCAGAATAAAGTACAATACTCTTTATTAGAGTACAGTTGACAACCCTAATTGTGTATAGCATAGCTAGCTATACTAAAGCAGACACACGATAGAAAAGATTGTTGGATTGTGTCAAAGACAGACGACATGGCTAGGAAGAAAATGCAGTTAAAAATGTCTGCTAATCATGATTGTGAGGAAGAAAGACACATTGCGTGAGGTTGTGGTTAGGACAATATTGATCAAGATGATTAACGTTACATACACCTTATTTGTGTCTATGCCAACAAGAGTAACTCTTGTTGGCATAGACACAAATAAGGTCTATGTAACGTTGACCGCAAAGGTTTCAAACTTTCAACCAAACAACAATCTTCCAATAAACTCAAAACCTACTACACGGATTTTTATGGGGTTTTCTTCAGTAGACAGAGTGATTCGTGAGGAAGGTTTAGGTTTCTAATACATACGCATTTCATAGTAGAGACAAACCGAGAATTTCAGACTTGTAACACTTGTAGTCACCTAACACAAGTATCTTATTGCCTAAAAGGTGATCTCCAAATCACGTATAAAAGCATTATGTAATGGAAATAAGAATATTTTTATTTACTTATTAAATGCGAAACTGGGGCGGGTCGCCAGTTAGTCGTAACAATTTGACAGACAAACTAACAAATACTCATCGAGATATAAGTACTAACGTACTAGAGAAGCTACGTCAAATAACTGAATTGTCCTATTTTCGTAATTTGAATCTTTAGTTCGCTGCAGCGCTAAAATAATAACAATTCGTCTAAACCGTAACTAATTTATCACAGCGCTAGATTTGTTGCGGAAGTGTATTTATTCTCGGCAAAAAGGTCTTAAGCGCCATGTAAATCACGGCACTTACACGTTTTCTTCGACAAAGTGCGGCGCGATCGCCGCAGTTGAACGAGACAAAGTAGGAATTTACGGTGTCTTCTCTAGTACGTTAGTACTTATATCTCGATGCAAATACTTATGATATTTGTTAGTTTGTCTGTAAAATTGTTTATCCTTGTTGAAGTTTTGAGGACCAATGAATGCCGATCGTTGTACTTTTTTTTTTTATTTCTCTTATTTAACAACTAATCAGTTTACTACAGTTGTCCCAGAATAATATATTGGGGTGACACATTTTAATGCAAACTAGTTTCTTTCATTGTGTATTGAAATCAATCAATTTAAATAAACGGCACGGCAGGTGCAGTAGTGAAGTGATTGACTGCTGTGCTGCGTGTCTCGGGTTCGATTCCCGTACGGAATAAATGTTTGTACACAGATGATAAATGTGTCTACACAGATGATAGATGTTCCCGGTCTGGGTGTCTTGTGGTTGTAATTTTTCATGTTTGTTGACGTACCCACGAAACAGAAGTAATTCCTAGTGTATTTTTTTTAATTGTTATAAACCCATGCTTGACTGCGATCCCACCTGATGGTAAGCAGGCAAAGGCGGCACTAGTTTATTAAGAGCCTATTCACTCTAGCCTTGAAGACACCTAAATTATAGTTGGACGGGAAGACCGCAGCAGGCAAATTGTTCCAGTCCTCGATGTACGCGGTAAGTATAAACGACGAAGCGAAACGCTTAGTCCGGACCGTTAAAGTTTCAACAACGAAAGGGTGTATACTCGCCGTAATGTGGGGCAAATTTACATAAAAAGTTGGTTTACAGGATCCGACAAAGGTTTAGCCCTATCAAATAATTGGCAGGGCCAATTAAAACGGCTTACTCTGCTTCCTCATGCTGTGTGTGTATGACCCCAACTAATATTATTAATTAATATAAGAAATCAGCCAAGTACAAGTCAGTTATGTGCGTGAAGGATTTTCGAACCATTGTACAATGAACACTAAGTACATGTAAACAGGAACCAACCAACTTTGTCGATTAAAAAAAATGATAACATAAACTATATACAATAATTGTCTACCGAGTGTTTGACAGTTTAGTGTATCAATTGTACTTTATCTACTTAATAGAACATTAACGTTGGTCACGGCTTAGTAAATGGCGCTATCCCACAAAGGGAACAACCAGGTATGGTACACGGATGGCTCTAAAATGAACACCGGTACGGGAGCCGGGGGTACGCAGCGACAACTGCAATCTTAGCCTAAGCATGGGCAAAATGGCGACGGTCTTCCAAGCAGAGACCTATGCTATAATCGGGTGCGAGCAGGAAATACTAGACAGTGGCACCGAACGAGACACTGTCTACATTTTAAGCGACAGCCAAGCAACACTTAAGGCACTCACATCCAATAGAGTGGATTCTGGGCTGATACTAAACTGTATTAAATATTAAACCGGATAGGATGGCGCAACAAAGTCAGATTGATCTAGGTGCCAGGTCATACAGGAGTTGAAGGTAATGAAAGAGCCGACACTCTGGCAAGGAAAGGATCCGAGACACCCCTATACGGATCGGAACCCTACATAGGACTTTCACCAAGGGTCATCAACCAAGCATTGAAAAGGGCTGCGTTAGAGATACACAGCACACACAGGCGCAATACAACAGGCCAGAAGCATGTAAAACTATTTCTCAATGACATAGATGAGGGCTGGACCCAAAAACTATGGAGGTACAGCAGATCACAGCTCCGAACAATCACAGGAGTCTTCACGGGGCACTATGCCACCAACAAACAGCTCCACAATATGGGACTAGCAAGCGACCCGACTTGCAGGATCAGTGGAGATGCAGAGGAGACAATGCTACACTTGCTGTACGACTGTGCAGCACTAGGCTCCAAAAGACTAGAGTATCTGGGCCAACCATTTCCAAGATCAAGCCCAAGACAAGACTACAGGCTCAGCCCCATCAAGGCCATACTGGGACTCATGAAGAAGGTGCACGGAGGGCTAGGGGTTGAGTAGACAGGAGGGGCATACCAAAAAAGATCCAGAAGGGTCGAAGTGCTCTGGCCTAGGGCCAGCCCGAAAACAAGATAAGATAAATGGCGCTATGGTGATCGTTCTAAAATTCGAATGGCCATTGCTACTCCGTGACCAACTAGAACCAGAAGAATTACCACAAGCCGTCTTCGTAGAGTTCGACGATAAGTCAGTACGTGGCAACACTATTGGTATGGGTGTCAAAATTGAACAGTACAGTCGAATTTGACGGGCTAAGGAGTCATGGAAAAGTAAAGCACCGCTTGCTACCGCTTATATTATGTTGGGCCGTGACAGTCCAAAGTTACAAGGGACAACACTGGACAGAGCCTTCGAGGACCTAGGCCCAAAAATTTTAGCCAAAGGGCAAGCTTATGTTGCGCTTAGTCGCTTGAGGCAACTAGAAGGTTTGGCAACGAGCATTTTGGATCCACGTAAAGTGATTCACTAGCCACACGACAGGAAGTCTCTTGATGAATTTCAACGTCTCAGAAATCTTCAACAATTCTATATGAAGCGATTAATCTTCATCTCTTCTTGTGATCGTATAAATGCTTAGAAACTATATTGTGATGCAAGACATGTTTTAAAATTAAACTTATCACTAAAAGGTTTAAAATAAAAATGACGACGATGATGATGATGATGATGGGACTTTTTATGAAAGTATTCTACAGACTGGTCCCCCTACGGCGATGAAAAATTTTGTTTTGTAGATCAAGTAGTTTTCGAGACATCGTGTTTAGTCAGTGAGTGAATGAGTGACAACTTTCATTTTTATTTATATAGTTTAACTAACATCTTGTTTTTTAGTTCGACATGGCAGTCGTGTTTTTTAATTTTTTTAATTTTAGGATTGCAGTTATTTTGAGTTTCCGGAACGAGAAGTAATCTTATACACATAATTATATTCGTGTAAATCATCAAAACAACAGGATCGGAGCTTCGAATATCCAATGGATATTACCACTTAAACGAGGGATCGTGGGTCCAAACAGTGGAAAACAAAAACGCAGCGTCCTTGGACAGGAAGGGTTAGCCGTAAGTATAACTAGTTTTTGAAGGAGTACTAAAATTACAATAAATAGATCTAAGTGGTAAAACGTAGGGCAAAGACTTTCTTTGCCCTGTAATGGATCAGAATGGGATTATAATCACGGGCAGCGGGATTGTAAACAAAAACACGACACGACAGAAAAGCACACAGTGAAGAAAAAAATATATAGAAACAAAAGAACAACAACCAGCGTCAAGCAACTACGTAGCAGTTGCTTGACGCTGGTTTTCAACTGAAACTTACTTTGAGTGTACGGGACCAAAGCAATTGGCAACGAAAGAAAGAGTCACCTGAAGAAACACATGTTTTTTTGTCAGACTCTCAGCTCTACCCAGAGCGGGAGGAGTTATTTCATGATTTCAAAATTAATTTATTGACAGTCCTTTTCCCAGAAAGAAAGCTAAGTCCCAGAGTTCAAGCAATGGCAACATAACAGACTGATTGCCATAGTTAGATAGGAATTTTCATAGAATTTTCGTAACAGTAGGCCACTACACAAGTACGTTGAAAATACGCACGAGGCGTGGAGGCTACGACTCGACGGATCAGTAATGAGGTCTACTACGGTTATGAAAAAATAAGGAGGTATATCGCACCATTTCTTAACAAGGTAGCAAAGCATTGTTAGTACTTCAGGTGATGCAACAGTACATAACATGAAACTCAATACATCGTCTCAACTTTCGTTATGAGCTCTCGACTAATGGTAATGACAAAGTAGGTGTATAAATAATACATAATACGGAGAAAATAGTAATGACTGTGTATCATTATACCATCTCCATTTACAAACAGATTGCTCCTAGTTGGAAATATAATAATGATGAGCGTTAGCGACGCGTAGCTTTAAAGACGCATATTCGTCATTATACTTACGCTTGTTGTACGCCTGCTCACAGTTTACACGACGAAGCGGCAACATCGTCCCGTCGTCGATGTCCTTACCGCTTCGTCGACAGAGTTACATAGCTTTGTATGAAAGCTTTACGCAGGCGTACACCATGCGGGTAATGACGATAACGCGTCTATGAAGCTACGCGTCCGTGGACAGTAGACCTGTCTACTAAGGATGGGCCGAAACGAACGAGGATTCTGACTAGATAAACCGCGTACTGGTATTCTCACAAATTACCTCTGTCATATGTCTTCTCATACTCATCTTGTCTATTTTTATGAGTGCCATGGAGTCCGTACTCCATGAAATCCTTCTTCAAAACCCTCGTCTTCATTTCAATTTAAGCACTGCTACCAAAACAGCGCAGCGCTTCATGTAGCCATGTGATGTGTACACTGAGCATTTCGTTAGTAATCTAAAGATCAAAGCTTCGAGAAACAAATCATTGTGATAATGACAGCAGATGTCAATGAACCCAGCACAGTTCAATTATAATAAAAACATCCTAATCCCTCAAATTATAATAACAACATAATATATACTTACTTTGATGCAATGAATTTTATTGCGAGTCGGACTCGCGCACAAAGGGTTCCGTACCATTCATAGCAAAAAAAAAAAAACGGCAAAAAAAAAAACATGTTTGTTGTATGGGAGGGAACCCCACTTAAATATTTATATCATTCAGCATTTAGTATTTGCTGTTATAGCAGCAACAGAAATACATCGTCTGTAAAAATTTCAACTATCTAGCTATCAGAGTTCATGAGATACAACCTGGTGACAGACAGACGGACAGCAGACTGATAGCAATAGGGTCCCGTTTTTGCCTATTGAGTACGGAACCCTAGAAAATAAGTTTAAAATAAAATAACAAAGAGAATATAATTACCTTTCCCAACATAGTCTAGTGGGTAAAAATTTTCTGTAGCCATCTCTTATATACTGGTTATGTTTGATATATTCAGGAGCCTGTTCATATTTGAGGAGTTGGCGGTAGTTGATGTACTCCTCCTCTTCTTTGGTCAGGTTATTGTTATCTTCCAGTTTCTTCCCTCGTCGCAGCAGACCATTGCTTTGGCTGAAGCTCTCTGTTCTACATTCGTCTTCTACCTTAAACAATTAGGGATTTTCAACACAACAAAAATCATTGCAAAAATATTCATCATCATCATCATCATTTCAGCCGAAAGACGTCCACTGTTGGACATAGGCCTCCCCCAAATGTCGCCACAATGACCGGTCCTGTGCGCCTCGCATCCATCGGATTCCCGCGACCCTCACCAGGTCATCGGTCCACCTTGTGGGAGGCCTTCCAACGCTGCGTCTTCCGGTACGTGGTCACCATTCCAGAACTTTTCGTCCCCATCGATTTCCTGCGGATATCTTCATTTCTGACGCGATCACGCAAGGAAACTCCGAGCATAGCCCTTTCCATTGCCCTTTAAATGACTTTAAGCCTTCTGATGAGGCCCATTGTAAGCGACCACGTTTCGGAGCCATATGTTATCACTGGCAACACGCACTGGTCATAGACTTTCGTCTTGAGACACTGTGGTATATTGGACGAGAAGACACCGTGCAGCTTCCCGAACGCTGCCCAGCCGAGTCGGATTCGACGATTGACCTCTTTCTCGAAGTTAGACCTACCCAACTGGACCGTCTGTCCCAGGTAAACGTAGTCGTCCACAACTTCGAGTGTAGAGTCTCCGATCTTGAAAGGAGTGGGTGCTACATGGATGTTTACCATGACTTTGGTTTTGTCCATGTTCATTTTAAGTCCCACTCTTTCGGAAGCTCTACTGAGGTCACCGAGCATTGTACTGAGCTCCTCCGTAGTCTCAGCCATGAGTACTATGTCGACGGCAAATCGAAGGTGAGTGATGTGCTCGCCATTGACATTTATGCCTAGCCTGAACCTTGAAGACATCCTCCATTGCGGCCGTGAACAGTTTCGGAGAAATGACGTCTCCTTGCCTCACACCCCGCTGCAAGAGGATAGGTTTCGAGGTCTGGTCCTGAAGTCGGACTGACATGGTGGCGTTTTTGTATAAACACTTCAGCACTTCGATGTACCGATAGTCAATCTGGCACCGTTGAAGAGACTGCAGTACAGCCCAAGTCTCGATCGAATCAAAGGCTTTCTCGTAGTCCACAAACGCCAAGCAGAGAGGCTGATTATACTCCTTAGTCTTCTGTATAACCTGCCGCAGCGTATGTATGTGGTCCACGGTGCTGAAGCCTTTTCGAAATCCGGCTTGTTCGGGAGGCTGGAAGTCATCGAACCTGCGCGCTAGACGGTTCGTGATGACTCTGGAAAACAGCTTGTAGACATGGCTCAGAAGTGAGATGGGCTTGTAATTCTTAAGCAGGGTATTGTCACCCTTCTTAAAGAAGAGTACCACCACACCTCTGCTCCATACCTGTGGCGTTTTTCCCTCGAGTATGACAGAATCGAACAACTTCTGAAGTGCCTTTAGGACCGGTTTTCCACCCGCCTTCAGGAGCTCGGCCGTAATTCCGTCCTCACCCGACGCAAAAATATTCAATTTCATGAGATTATTCCATTTTATTTTATTTGTTTATTTTTGTTATTATTTTTAGTTTATTACTTTATACATGAACTATTAGAAACTGTGCTATTATGTTTTATTACTCAGGTATTAGTCGAAGAATGAACAACTATGAACTCTTGTTATGAAGGTAAAATTAAATTTGGATAAAGCTGGCCAAATAATTAATAATAGTAATTAATTATTAACAATTTTGGTTTTTACATTGATAAGACTGATTTTGTTTATAGATCCATTAGAAATAATCTAGATTAAGTATATAAAAAGAAAAGGCCTGACTCACTGACCCATGAGCACCCAGCCTAAACCCTTGGAGGGTTGGACCTAGAAAGCTGCTTTTTAACAGGTTTTATTTTTAAAAAGTAAACTAAGAATTAGAATGGATTTTTCAATTCGGTTGTATTATTATTATTATTATTTTTTAAATTCCACACGCAAGAGGGTGAAATGGGGGGTAAAAGTTTATATGAAGATATATATTTTTCTTTTATATAATTAATAATTTATGTAATATTACTTTTTTAAAGACTGACTAAACTGGCTAATGTATTTGGCTTTCTGGTTTTAAGACTTGGCAATACTGAGAGCTGACCCAGCATATGCTATTGCAATATTTCATCAGAAAGCAATTAATAATAGGTATGGATTAACACTGGTATTTGGTATAAAAATTATTTATCTTTAACCCTCCATATACTTTTGATATTGTGTGTATTCAA
This sequence comes from Mythimna impura, assembly GCA_905147345.3. Classification (NCBI taxonomy): domain Eukaryota; kingdom Metazoa; phylum Arthropoda; class Insecta; order Lepidoptera; family Noctuidae; genus Mythimna; species Mythimna impura. The sequence continues at coordinate 10,406,225 of LR990345.1, forward strand.
ATTGAAAGATACTTTTTTAACCTTTTGAGTACCGTAATTAGAGACACAATAGAAAGACAATGAGCGAGCGAACACCGGTGTTCGCTTGGGGTTTAATGAATAAAGAAGTATTGTTGTGTGTCCTAACCATACCTTTTTTATTAATGTAATTTTAGTCTTAATGTTTTTTTTTTATGTTATTAGTGATTTTTATGTTACTCTTAAGTGGTGTTGTTTGCTCTTTGATAATATATTATATTGTGATGTGACTTGTAAGGATCCTATAGATGACTATGCCACCTAGATTATACAAAAAAAGATGTTATTTTGTCACATAATAGTACTAAGAATACCTAACTAGGTAATCAATTTTTTTGCAGAACAAATAATTGCTTTTTATTTTCTTGTCCAAATGGAAATTAATTATGTAAAGAATTAACTGGAAGAATTGTATAGCGTGTTTCGAGTTTTTTTTCTTTAACTATATAGGGACTACTTTAACGGTTATGTAGGTACATATTATAAATTATGTGTAAAATTTCATATAGGTACCTATAAAAACTATCCCATTTATTTGTTTTCTTTTGTGCTGTGTTGACTACTCACGTTAGTTTTGCCATTATTTGTACTTATGTCCCACAGCTGAGCATATAGGCCTCTCCTTTCTCTTTCCGAACCCTTCGGCAGTATATTCAATGTACTCTGTGCTCTTCGGTCTTTAGCAATCTCTGTCCAAATTTGCTGAAAACTATTACTTATAATAATTAAAAACACTTACTTTTTCTATTGGCATAAACTGCACTGTTTCTGCTTGGCATTCACTAAGTTTTTTAGTCATAGTAAGAGTCATTTTGAAATGTTGTATTCAGATATTCACAACAGAATCTTTTTAATAAAGCAAGAAGACATTTTTAAAATAACCAAAATGATAATAAGTAAGTATACATTGTATGATTCAAGACCATAAACATTTATTTAAAAATTACGAATAAACGAATAGGTAAACACAAAAAAAATATTCGACGCGACCACCTCTCCGAGTGATAATTTCCGAACTAATTTTTTTCGTAACCTCCTCCAAACCAAACCTGTCTCCCTCAGTAAACGTCAAAATTGACATCATGGAAATGTTTCGTTCGGAAATTATGCGTTAGTTTTTTAAATAATCATTTTTTAGTGTTTGTCAAAAAAATAACCAATTCACTAGTGTCATTTTTTTTTCATTTGGATTCTCTTTTTGGATAAATCATTTCAATGGTTTAAGTTGCCATCTCCATTACCTGTACCATCTACTAAATCATTTCCTTTTTCATTTCGTGTTATATTATTTAACAACTAACTGTGCCCCTCGTTTTCACCCGCGTCTTTGGTTATTGCTCCACTCCTGTGTGCGCTAGCGTTACCTTCCTCGATAAATAGTTAATCCAATCTATTTTTATTTTTTCAATTTAAACCAATAGTGCCTGAGATTAGTGGGTTCAAAACTCAGACCAATAAAAAAGTACAAATAAACAAAAATACTCTTCAGCTTTATAAAATAGATTGCTACAGACTATGTTAATACTAATAAAATACTTAACTTACTACAATTATGTATATGTCACAGTCACAGCATATCGTATAATACGCCGTATTACAAGTGGGCGCGCCGGATTGAAAATAGTCGATGTAATGTAATAATGTAATGCGACTACTTTAAATTCAGCCGCTTTATAAAACGTATGGCAACCACAGTGGTGATACGTTTTACAAAGTGGCGTCCAACATTTAGCTTTATTGTTGTCAGTGTAGGGTGACTATAAATTATGAAGAATAGATCCAAAATAAGCTTATATTTTATTTAGATATAAAAATAAATCTTTGCTGTTCATGACTTACTTTTTTGGAGGACAACTAATTTCACATTGTTGTGATACCGTCAAATTAATTAATAATGCACACCTTATTAGGTCATAGTACAGCGTACCTATTATACCTACACGTAACACCTTTTTATACTACCTGTAGGTATTATGAAAATAAACGTATTGATTGATTGACCGTTGCCGTTGTCGATTGTGACATCTTTTTCGTTGTTAACTTGCTTGCTACTTGCGGCAATTACTAGAACTTAAAATTTCAAAGAAGCTTTTCGACGATGCACCCGTTTGTATTTGTGGTCAACGTTACTAAGTTACTTTGACAAACGCGAAGTGCGCATACAATGCGGCGTACTTTATTTCAGCGGAATTGAAATCTGGTTGAACGTGATTTAGCCGCATAACATAACAGCGACGTTTTTCAATCCGGCGGGCCAATTGTATTACAGCGTCTCATACGATACGGCTGTGACATATATATCGGAATAGTGTCCGCAACTCTACGTACTAAGTGTGTATTTTGCGTATGGGCGGGACAATCAATCCACCCTACTAGCTCCTCAAGAATGCCCAGCATTGCCTTGGTGTTACCAACCATTTAGCGCAGGGTAGGTACCTGGGTTTCCGAAGTACTTCGCTTCGCATCTAACCGAGGCAAACTACTTCGAAAACCCAATACTGCGGTCTCGTCCTCCTCCTTGTAGGCTCCGCATAGTGGGTTATATCTGTAACTCCTATGACAGAGAGGTGCTTATTAAAGGACAGGGGTCCAAGGTTTAATCAGGCCTGTTGCACGAAGAGGCCATTTATGGATTGTAGTGATTTCTTGACCTGCCTGCACTTGCTTTGGTCGACCCGTAGTTTGTGGTGTATATTTCTGGTGCGTTGTTTTCCAGATTGCCTCAACTATCCGTAGAAGAGCGGCACATATAGCTCTGCAACATCCTTAACTAAATCCAGGGAAATTTCCAAACTTAAACATTGTATTCCAGGCTTGGAACACTTTTTATGGACCCCCAATGGCGTAGCTATGTAAATATTGAGTCAGGGAAGATTCGCAGCTCTACTGTGCACAGCCCTTAGCAGCGATGGTCCTCATGCAGTTGGATTTCATAGTTTTATCAAAGATAAATGGTTCGAATCTTCGGTCGTTGATTGCTTTCGAGGGAATTAAAGTTATTTTGCATCTTTTAGTGTTTTTTTACATTAAAGTCGATTGTATTTTTTTTTTGTAACGTTTTTTATTTTTCACTTTTAGTTTCGGTACTACAACCGGATGGGATCCGGCTACCCCCATACAGGTTTACACCCCGACAATGAAGTAGAGTTCACGTATGAGGATATATCCAGAGCCATACATGGTTCTAAGACTCACTTTACCGTGGTCATGGGGGACTTTAACACGAAACTAGGCAAACGAGACGGTGATGAGCTGCGAGTGGGGCAATTTGGATCTGGACATCGGAACCGCCGGGGACACGTACTGGCTAGTTTTATGGACACCGAGAAGGAGGGCCTCTATATGATGAACTCCTTCTTCAAAAAGCGTGAGCGTAGGAAGTGGATCTGGCAAAGCCCTGATATTGCGACTAGAAATGAGATTGACTTCATCATGTTGACGAAGAAGTAAATATTCAATGATGTCTCTGTGATCAATGAGGTGAAAACTGGAAGTGATCATCGCATGGTAAGAGGCTGCTGGCTGTGGTTGCTGATGGGGGGGGGGGGGGCATAGAAGCTTGAAAGATCTCGACTGATGAAGTCTACGCTTCGTCCAGCACAGATGCAGATTCAAAACTCCGAGAGCTTTCAGCTCGAACTCCACAATTGTTTCGAGTGCCTAGGTTCCGTGGCTCCGGGCTCCGTGGACGAATAGTTCGTGGGTTCGTGGAAACTGTCCATACGATTGGGTCTAAGTTCTTTAAGACTCGTCGTACAAAGAAGAAAAGGCTCTCTGATCAAACTCTCGAACTCTTGAAAGAGAGGCATGAGATGATTCTGCAGTCTTCAGACGATGCCTGCATCTACCGGCTCAATAGACGGATCTCCAAGTCCTTAAAACGCAATCTCCACCTCTTTAATATAGAACGGATTACAGACGCGATCGAGCGGAATAAGGACTCCAAGGTTTTTGCAAGACGTCTGTCTATAGGGCAGAGCCAGCTCACGAAACTGAAGACCGACGATGGCAGAGTCATATCCGCCAAATCGAAGTTTTTGGACGAGATCGAGGCATTCTATGGACAGCTGTACCTACACGCCTAACACAAAACCCACAACAAATCTAGCAAACGGCCCAAGAGCTAGGCGTCGGGTGACGACAGAATTACAGCCGAACTCCTGAAGGCGGGTGGAAAACCGGTCATAAAGGCCTTTCAGAGGTGGTTCGATTCCGTCATACTTTAGGGAAAGACGCCACAGGCATGGAGCAGAGATGTGGTGGTACTTTTATTTAAGAAGGGCCACAATGCCCTGCTTAAGAATTACAGGCCCATCTCGCTTCTGAGCCATGGTTACAAGCTGTTTTCCAGAGTCATCACGAATCGTCTCGCGCGCAGGTTCGACGACTTCCAGCCTCCCGAACAAGCCACATTCCGAAAAGGCTTCAGCATCGTAGCTACCTCTCATACAGAAGACCGAGGAGTATAACCTGCCTCTCTGCTTAGCGTTCGTGGACTACGAGAAAGCTTTTGATTCGATCGAGACTTGGGCTGTACTGCAATCTCTCCAACAATGCCAGATTGACTATCGGTACATCGAAGTGCTCAAGGGCGGATCCAGCTTTAGTGCCGGGGGGGGGTCACATAGTCATGGTCAAGTCATAAGAAGTTATGATTTAATTTTGATAATAACAGATACGGGTAAAAATACATACATCAATAAAATACCTACTATTTTATCGATGTATGTACTGTACTTAAAAATACCTTTATTTAAATAACAAAATCAATTTTTCTTTTACGTCTTCTCCCGAAACGCGTTATCACTCCATCTACTTCAATGGTAACGAGAAAAGGAAATAGCGAACTCAAAAAAATGAACTGCCACAAGGTAGTGTTCTAGCCCCCTTGCTGTTTAACGTTTACACCAATGGCCAACCGGTGAGCTCTAGCACAACCCGCTTTCTGTATGCAGACGACCAGGCATTAACTTGCCTAGCCACTGATTTTGAGGAGATTGAGGCCAACCTTACCTACGCTCTCTCAGATCTTAGCCAGTATTACACTGCTAATGCGTTTAAAGCAAATCCCTCAAAAACGCAGACGTGCGTTTTTCACCTTTGTAACAGACAAGCGGGTCGAATGCTTAATATCTCGTGGCAGGAGGTACCAATCATTCATAGCCCCCATCCAAGATATTTCGGCATCACTCTGGATATGTGTCTCAAGTCTCAACTACAGAAAGAATTGCAAGAACGTTAAGAGCATTCATCCGTTAAAACCACGCAGAAGCCAAAATCAATGATTTTCGACGGAAAATATAACAATAATGTGCACTACAATACAATTAATTATTTAGTATCACTGTAGAATAGAAAGACTAAAAATCTGAAAGACCTCGGCCGGTACAAAGCGCTGACGCGATTTCGCGTCTATTATATAGTGATATTAAATAATTAATTGTAGTGTAAACAAATAAGTTATTAAAAAAATTATTGTAACATGTCATGGATCGTAAATGCGTTCAATTAATAAGTCTAAAAAAAAACAAAAATGCCTCATATATTATCCTAAACTAACACGTTTAATATCTCCAAAAACGGCTAAAAATTACAGTTTTGAGATTACTTTTCTTGAATGAAAACTTACAGCAATCGTGTTTTTTTTTTGGGCCATGCACTAGTCAATGTTATCATTTTTTTTTTAAAGTAAAATGTTGTAAGTTTACCATACACGGTTTAACTACTATCTCGCATCTGCGTAGACCGTCGACCGCTAGTTTTAAAAACGGCTTGGATGAGAACTGTTCTAATGGGAAAACTATACGATCATTTGAAAATGTTTTTGGATTTTACACTAGATTATGAAATTCCCAATAATATGACGTCAATATCTTATCTAGAAATTAAACACATTATTGTTATATTGTCCGTCGGAAATCATTGATTTTGGCTTCTGCGTAGTTTTAACGGATGAATGCTCTTAAGCGGAAGGTGCATACGAGAAACAACCTGCTACGTCGCCTAACATCCACTAGATGGGGGGCATCTCCCCAAGTTCTGCGAACAACTGGAATAGCGCTCCGCTTCTCCGCTGGTAAATATGCTTGTCCAGTATGAAGCCGCTGCGCCTACTCTTAACATAGTGGATACAGCACTTAATGAGACGTCCCGAATTGCCACTGGTTGCCTTATACTATATATTACTATATTATACTCCGGTACGAATGCTGTATCCACTAATCGGCATTGCACCCTAGAAATTCGCAGGACTATGGCTAGCCGCATAGAAAGGAAGAAACAACAAAACGACCCTTGCCATCTAATGCACTATTACAGCTCGGTGCCCCTGAGACTTAAAAGTCGTAAAAGTTTTGTTGTAAGCGTGAGCCCATCTCAAAGTAAAGCCATATCGGAGTGATGCTCTCTCCTGGACACGGGTTGCCATGGCCAATCTGGAAAACTCTAAACAGACTCCGCACGCAGGTTGGGCGCAGCAAAGACAATCTCCACAGATGGGGGTTCCTGAACGGTTCCGACCTTTAGTGTTTGTGCAGTGTCTCTCTGCAGACCATGTCCCACCTTCCATCCTGCATGACGTGCCCTGTTACCTGTTCATGTAGGGATCTTATGACAGTATCAGTGGACGGCATTGCCGTGGCCGAATACTGGGCCAAGCAAGGAAATTAATTAGTTTACCATCGACACGCTAAGAACGTACGACACGCTACGTTTTTATGGACATGGCGAAGTGCGAGTCCGGTTAGACATTCGACCATTGAAGCTCTTAGCCATAATTTGATTTTTCGTAACGTGAAAGATCTTCCCACTGTCGCTACGTACACTAACAGGTAGTGTAGTCATAATAAATAAAAAAATCTTATATTAGGATACGTCTCAAAATCACAATTTAAAATAAGGTCAGAATTCGACTGTGGTATGTCCTGACTCCGATGCCACTTCATCCACAGCCAATAATCGTTTACAACGACAGAAACTGGAGTAGGTACTTTATTAACTACTAGCTTTTACCCGCAGCTTCATTCTGCATAAAATATAGCTTATATCACTCAGGAATAAAGCACCTTTCTATCGGTGAAAATCCTTCATAGTTTTTGAGAAAAATTGACGTCATTCAGAATCTCGATTTTTGCAAGGCTTCTATAGATGTACTTTTTTATATTTTTAATATATGAGTACATTATGGAGGGCCAAAGTTCACGTAAAATAGCAGATTTTCAGAGGTCTTTACTAGATTTGGCACATCACAATTATGGCAGTAACTCTTTGAGGCGTAGCTGGAAAGACCTCACGGCGTCCTCACCTTCCGCATGATGCAGGTCCTCACCGGTCATGGTAAATTCGGGAGGTTCCTGCACCGGATTCGTGCAGAAGAAACGCCCGGGTGTCGCCACTGTGGATCGCCCGGAGGACATGGTGGAGGTGTGCCCCGCTTGGGCAGAGCAACGCCGTGTCCTCGTGGGGGCGATCGGTGGCGGCGATCTCTCGCGCCGGGCCTTGGTACAGGCCATCGTCCGGAGCGAGGAGGAGTAGCAAACGGTCGCCTCCTTCTGCAAAGCAGTAATGCTAGCAAAGGAGGCGGCCGATCGCGTGAGGCAACGGTCCTCACGCCTCAACCGCCGCCGGGATTCCGATCCCGATTTCCGGCCACCGTAGGCGCGTGCTTGCGGACGGCGAGCAATGGGTAGCTTGCCGTCCGACCGTCTGGTAACCGTCCGGACCGAGCCCAAGTCGTGGACGGCGCGTACTGTTCCACGCGCGCCTTAAGATTTCAGCAAACCGTAGGGGCAACGAAGGAACAAGAGTGGGTTTTTAGTCAGTAAAAGTCTGACACTGTCTCCCGCTCCGCCCAAGAGCGCGGGTTATCATATGATGTTTTTCCTACCGAAAAAAAAGGTCTTTACTAGATTAGTTTTACACAAGTTTATCTTTTGATTTTTATAGAAGCCTAGAATAGATAATATTCACAAGATATCTGTGTATCCAAAATATCTGGAGAAAGAAAATGTACCTCGGGTTGGCCGCTCTTAAATTAATTAAATATTGAAGATGCTTACATAAAATCTATATTGTGACAAAAAATTACATAAAAACATTATGTTTAACAATTTTAATCAGTGGTCCACCTAGGTCCTGGACCCAACCCAGGGGGGGGTCATGACCCCCATGACCCCCCCCCTGGATCCGCCCTTGGAAGTGCTGAAGTGTTTGTACGAGAACGCTACAATGTCAGTCCGACTTCAGGACCAGACCTCATTTCTAGCCTATTTCTTTTTTCGCAGGGAGACGTCATTTCTCCTAAACGATGTTGTCTTCAAGGTTCTAGACTGGAGTGGACTAGGCTTTAATGTCAATGGCGAGTACATCACTCACCTATGGTTTGCAGACGATATAGTAGTCATGGCTGAGACTTCGGAGGAGCTCAGTACGATGCTCGATGACCTTAGTGAGAGCTACCGAAAGATTGGGTCTTAAAATGAACATGGACAAAACCAAAGTCATGGTAAATAAATGATTATTTACCACCTACTGCGATCAAAATCGGAGACTACACTCGAAGTTGTGGATGATTACGTTTACCTGGGACAGACAATCCAGTTGGGTAGGTGTAACTTTGAGAAAGAGGTCAATCGTCGTGAACATCAGGATGACAATTCTACGTCAAAAAACAGTGATTCTATACACATGAAAGCGATATTCTAGCAATGTGAGGAATGTGCGTAAAATGAAAGAGATGGTGGAGTGATTTACGCCCTGTTTACCATAAACAGGGCGTAAATCACTTAGGTGGCGCCTGTGGTGTAAATGGCCCTCTCTACGTTTGGTCGTGATTGCTAGTATAAAATAAACAGGCGTTTAATTCAAGAATTTTTATTTTCAAAATTACTTTTAAACCTTTTGCCGCATTTGATTCATGCTTTTGGTACGTTCGAGAACATTGCCGGAATATTGCTACGCTGGTGGTTTCATACTCAGATGATAAGTAACTTGCTTGTATTAAAAATATACCCGTCATTCTGATATCAGACTGGCGATTCACTAAGTTTTTTGAATAACTATAGTTTTATAAAAGCACATTGCTTTAAATTTGACACACATTCCTCACATTGCTAGGACATTGCTTTCATGTGTATAGAATAACTCTTTTTTGACGTAAACTCATCATCCTGGATGTTCTCCAGGAAACGCCTGTGGCGTATGTATTTCTCTATACGTTTGGTCATGATTGCTAGTATAAAATAAGTAGGCGTTTAAATCTAGAATTTTTATTTTCAAAATTACTTTTAAACCTTTTGTCGCATCTGATTCTGCTTTTGGTACGTTCGAACACATTTCCGGAACATTGCTACGCTAGTGTTTTCATACTTGGATGGTGAGTAATTTGCTTAGATTAAAATACACCCGTCATTCTGATATCAGACTGGGGGCTCACTAAGTTTTTCATCATCATCATTTCAGCCGAAAGACGTCCACTGTTGGACATAGGCCTCCCCCAAACGTCGCCACAACGACCGATCCTGTGCGTCTCGCATCCACCGCACTCCCGCGACTCTCACCAGGTCGTCGGTCTTTTTGAAGTCGGTTAAAAATTAACTTAACGCGCACGATGACAGTCGCGTGTTCGCGCGATCATCATTTAAGTTAATTCATGGCCGTAGTGCTATGATTATTCGAGCTCAGTATTTAGTCTAAACAATGAATAAATAATAAAATAAAGCACAGAAGATTACTTTAGAGATGCTATACAAATCTGTGATAAAAACATATTTCAGTTTGGTAAAGTGTTGCCAGATAACAATAATTGTTTTTTTTTTCAGTTGCTTATTATTAAATTTTAGATAAAAATATTATTTACTGTCGTTTTCTTCTCCACAATAAAATAAAAATTCATCTGAAAAAAGTCTTCGTAATTCTTGTGCTCTTCTATTGCACGATACATCCAGTAATTCATTCAGAGCAGACACCTACTTTCACCTTGTATTTAACAATCGAGAATTAAAAAAAAATATCGGGGGAAAGGAATACCACAAAAATAACCCATCTTTATAGAATAAACTTAACTAAACTTTACCACCTAGCTGGCACCGATTAAAAAGTTAGACTGCTAGTTATCTGGGACATATTATTATCAGAAGCAGTAAGTCTGGGGAAAGTCAAAATCGGTCAAGTGGTAACTTAGCCACCTTTTTTTTCAGGTATAAAACCATCGAATAACTTTTTTCGCTCTAGGTGGAAAGTCTCAGTTACTCTTTGTGTTTCCGGGCCGTGGTAACGCTTTCGAACAATCCCACCTCACCTGAAGCTTTGCTTTTTCATTGGACTCATGCACGAACATAAATGTAGATTAAAGGTGAGAACAAGGCCCGTGTACTAATTATATGTTTTCATTGATTAATAATGATATTAGTTTTAAACATTCTTTTTGTAATCTTTACAAAAAACGTATTAGTGAAGTATGAAAGTATGAGAGATTACCTACAAGTTTTTTAAGATCAATGTCACATGGGCCATAAGGGTTAATGCAATCATTAGCGTATAATTAAGCAACAATAACCTTATTATATTTTTATTAAGTATTTTGTACGTTCCTCTTTTTTCATACTTGTCTTATTCTATTTACCTGTAAAGTTTCAAATTGCAAAAATGTGCTTTTAAAATAGCTGGCGTGCCTACTTCAGTAATGAATATCTACAAATAATCCAAAAATAGCGCCCCGGAGAATTCTTATACAGGTATGACGTCACATCCTTCTATATTCTGTGTTACCATAACGTAATATAGTTTGGGAAAATCAATAATCATTATAACTAACTTATACAAAAAACTATAATAAATAGTAATTTATAATTTGGCCAAGACGCTCCTTGAAATATTCCTTTTTCGATCAAACTTTAGTCTAAATAATAAAACTGTAATGAAATCAAAGGAAAAGATAACTAATTTAAAAAATCGTGAAACCATAAACGGCACTTGCACGTTGAAAAACTGTGCAATTCAGAAACGGTCTTTGTAAATGGTCGATTTTCCTGTTTGCTGTTCTCCATTTGCTGAGAGTGTATAATTTTGTTACAATCCGTGCTCTGTTCTAGTTCTTATTTTTTCTTATTATAAGTTATTATTATTTTTTATTTAAGCGTTTAAAGTTTGATCCTCGATAGTAGAAATTCGTTATTACTACATAAAACGACTTAGGTGGTACTTTTGCGTTTAGACGGGAGCCATCTTGCAATCTCTAATCAAAGGTCCTTGGCTCACAGTTTCGTTGTCTAGTTGAAAGTCAGTTTATTCCATCATAAAATAATCAAATGGCGTTAAAACGAATTAATAGGGTACGTATTGGCATTTGTGTGCTATATTTTAATAATTTAATGCAGTATCAAATGAAGTGGTGTAAAAATGGTATCAGACTTCGTAGTGAATGTTTCGTCATTGTGAATACCTATTATCGAAATTTCTTCTGGATAATTCCGTGTGCGTGATGGTTTCATTGAAATCATTAGGTGATCATCATCTGGTTCCAAGTGTTACTTTTACGAGATAACGGTGTTTTACTGGTTTATGTAGGTGACAATTTTGTGCACACGGCGTACATAAAATGTCGGAATTATGTGCCAATTTTGAGGTTTTCTTGTCATGAAACGCATCTGTGCCGTGAAAATGTGAAATATTTCGGTGTACAACGATGATTAGTGATAGAAACAACATCGATCACGATTCGAATTAGCCGTCCCGAACAATATGTTCAACCCCCATTTATTTTCCGACGTGATGATGTGACATATTCTCGTCATGGTATTGTGTTTCCCTGTTGTTGTGTACACATGATATTGTTTTATTGTTCAGGAATTACAAGATCTGGGCAGAGATCCACCAGCACAATGTTCTGCAGGTCCACACGGTGAAGATCGTAAGTACCTATTGATCTACAGCCTACTTATTTTTTGTGACTCATTGTGTTGTTAATAATAATACTATGAAACAGTGTCATGGAAGGAGATTAATTGATTTTGAATCATAATTATTATATCAGTATTGATTTTTTTAAATGTCAATGATCAGTGTGATCACTGCAAGACTACTGATACAGTAATTGTAATGTATTGTTTTATGTAGGTTTACTGTGTAAGAGAAGTAATAATTGTTATGCCTTCATGATCTTACCAGTCATCAAAATATAATAACAGTATCTTGATAAACATGCTAATCTTTCAAAACATTCTGAGTTTAATGATTGCTACAAGCTCTGCAAGATTTTTCAGTAGTAAGGCTTGTATCACTACATTTGTGGTCTAATGTTGAGATGTTGAATCAATCCAAATCCTCCCATAGTGTTGTGTTACTAAACTCAGTATTTCCTGACTCAGTCATATTTTTATTCTTTGAAGAATGACTCATCTCAATGTAGACAGTTTCTATAGTAAAATGCTACTGTGTACAAAGGATAATGAACCCTGATTATTAAATGTGCTGAAACAGACTTAGAACAATATCTAGCAATGGATAGCAATAAAATAAAAATTGGAGAAACTAATTACTAAATAAAAGACAATTTTCGAAATTTTTCTTTGTGCTAGACAAAGCTGCTTCCTACAATGACATTTCATGTCAATGACCTCATTTAAACAGCAATGATTTATCTTATTTTTTGTTTTGACCTTCTGATCTACTTGAAATTGTCTTCTTTTGTATTTTTTAATCCTTATAACCCTTTTCTTAATCTTCTTTTTGTTTTTTTCAGTATTCCATTGGCAAGCCACAATTATGGGTCCAGTAAGTATTTTATGTTAAAAACAAGTAATTTTTTGTGTTGTTTTAAAGAACATTTATTATCAACATTAATTATCAATTAACATTAAATATCTGTATTTTCTTCTTTGCAGGTCGACAGTCCTTATCAAGGGGGAGTATTCTTTCTGACCATACATTTCCCAACAGACTACCCATTCAAACCACCAAAAGTTGCATTCACAACACGTATTTACCATCCCAACATAAACAGTAATGGTTCCATTTGTCTTGACATTCTGCGTGCACAGTGGTCTCCAGCACTCACCATATCCAAAGGTAATTTTACATAAATTTTTCTGTTCTCTTCTAGTTCTATAAAATATTTGTTGTTGGCCTACATTTTACAAGATTGAATATTGATGAATATTGTTTTAAATTCCAGTGTTGCTTTCAATCTGCTCACTCCTATGCGATCCAAACCCAGATGACCCGTTGGTGCCAGAAATTGCTAGGATCTACAAAACGGACAGAGAAAAGTACAATGAACTAGCCCGTGAGTGGACGAGGAAATATGCCATGTGATGAGTCAATTGTGACGTCAGCAAAACATACACACACACATCGCCACAGTCCGGGCTCTAATCCCCTTCCCTTTCCCTCGTTCCCGCTCCCTCAATCCTCTGTTATCCCCATCAAAAGAAAATTTACTGGAGATTGTAAAAATGTTCATGGTCATTCTAAGATCAGCCTAATTTCTGTCGTATTTGGTAACATAAAAATGCGAATTTATTGCATCTAAGTAACACGGTTCCCATGTGCAAATATAGTTTCTGTTTTTATCTAATAAGAAACATTTTCTATAAGAGCAAAATTGATTTTTGTTTTACATTGATGTGTCAGTAGATATCTTTACACTCCTTTAGTTGAAGTTTAAAGATTAGTTAAATTTACATCAATTGAATTTATGTAATTCCTAAACTATTTGTACTTTAACTAGATCTAAATTGCATTGTAAAACTGTACAATAGCCATATGTTAGGAAATGGAGCGTTCCTTGCTTACAACTTACTGATTGTCCGGTTCACTTAGGGATTTTGTCAATGAAATGTAAGTAAAGCTCATAAGTGTTAAGAACATTTTGGGTAATGTAAGTAAGTGGTATCACAAAATGAGCTCGTTGATGGAGTGAGTGTTAATTTTTTTTTACTAGAAAAACAACTTTTTTTTTTTTTAAGTTAGTAAATGTAGCGTGCTACAGACCAGACTGACGTTGATTGAAGTTGTCAGTTTTCTTTCATCCACAATATTTTATGACAATGGAAAACGCTCCAATAGTTACAACATTCAGTATAAATTACAGTGTATCTCATAAGATGATAAGTTACGATTAATCTAGATTTTTTTCAATATGGCGATTTATATTATAATTTTATCTAATATATATTGTGGTTGTAAGGATACTTGCGTTGTGATTTCCACGATATCCTTTCCAATGAACCATCCTCGTTTCCTGAGTAATTGAACAAAACTAATAGAAGTGAACAGTGTCATGGCACGAGTGGCTAGCATGGGTGTGTTAACGTTACAGCTGCAGGCAAGAGGAAGCTTTGTTCACTTGATCTATCACTGGGAGATTCAAATTTAAAGCTTTTCAAATTGTAATCAACCAACAACTTGTATTTTAGCTTCACTAAATTGTAAGAAACAATAAATTATTGTGTATGTAAATAACACCTTGAGCTTTATTTAGGCAATTTCCTGGTAAACGTAAGCAGCTGTAAATATTCATTTCGAGTTTAATTAGCTGACATACTTAGTCAGTTACTGGGTCACTGACTGAGAATCTGCCAAATATTGCTATGGAAAAGATAAAATCTTTCGACTTCACAGTTGAGTGCAAGACGTTGCGTCAATTTTATTTGCAACAATAATATTTCTAAAAAGTGATTAACTATGTGTTACCGTTATTATTGTATTAAGAGAATTATTTGTTTCATTGTACAGCTTTCAAATGAAATCATTTTATCATTCGTCTGATGAAATCATTTAGTTATTACCTTCTGCAAGTAGTAAAAACGCTGCACACTCATAGGTCCTATAAGCAGTCACCCAGATTCCGTGTCGTGTTTGCCGTTACATACATAAATCACATTTTTAAACATTCATACATAGGTACATACATTTGAGCACCAGTAAGCCATACAAACTTCGATCTCTTGAAAGCAAATTCCCAAAAACCATTAGCTATTAACCAAAAATGTTTATGGGAGGAACTTTCAAAGCATTGTTATCTTTGTAATAACAGGTGTGATACAATGAGCCTTCAATCACAGATGACTTTCAGTTATATTAATGATTAAGAATACACTAGCTTCTGACAGCGGCTTCGCCCGCGTGTAGTTAGTACTTCCCTCATAAATTATAGCCTGTGTTAATCCAAGATAAAAGCTGTCCTGGTACCAAAATTTCATCCGAATCTGTTCATCCGTTTAGCGGAGTAACAAACATACCTTCACATACATACAAACTTTCGCCTTCTTAATATTAGTGTGATACTTTTGAAGTATGTTATGAAGATAAGGGCGTTTGTACTTGTGGAACAACACCGATAAGAGGATCTTACTTTTCGATTGTTTAAAATGCATTGTTCATTGTACCTTTTCCGGTGATATTGCGCCATAAACTGAAGACTAGAATAGGGAAAGTGCTCATCATTTAAATTTCCAGCTTTTGCCCGCGTGGGGTAAGGGAAACCGACCAAATATAATATTAAAATATCTCACAGGAACGTATAGTAACGTCGCATGTTAGTGGCAACAAAAACGGATACAGCTGGCCTCTTATTCTTTTGAAACCACTACGCTAGGCCAGCTCAAGGTTAGTGTTACCATCGATGTGACCGCTTTACTCGCCGGTACCTATAAAAAGTATCTTGTGTCCTAATTCAGGTCATGGTCAACCCATGTGCCAAATTTCATCCTAATCTGTTTTGCTGCCGTGATTAATTAATCGGCAAGTTTTGTTATCAAAAATCCCAATTGTATTGATTATTCACGAAATATTTTCTTTAAAGCAAAAAAAAAAATTTGCATTATTACAATACATGTATTAACGTGATTATGATTACTGATTTTATATCTTATCAATTAACATCTGTTTACCTAGTTACAATAGGAACGCTCTATATAATATTTTGTGAATTAATTTATTAAATTCATGAGCTATGTAATATAAATATCTGAAGATTGCTGGAATTGGAATTTCATTTTAACTATTTGGAAGTTTTGGATGGCATCTCAGGTTAAAGAATGAGCGCTCTTGCTCGAGGGCTAACTTCCTAATAAATCCCGGCAGGTTAGGTAATCCTGGTCATTTTTACTCTGGATTCAAGGAAAAAGAAACAATGTGCTTGTAGTAAAAGGTTTGTCCTAATATAATACAGTTTATTACAAAATGTATTCAGAAAATAATGAAGGTACATAATTTACAAAGGCACATTATTATCAATAACTTATCATTAACTTAACACTAAAAATTATAGTTCAGTCGTTTCCATATTTTTAGCATTTTTCATTTGTTCCAATTGTTGATAGAAGTCGTATTTCGCTTGATTTGTCTGGGGTTCCGTCTCGTTGGATTCTATTGAGGGGAAGGCGCCTGTGGTTATGAAGTAGGGTTTTTCATTTGACAAGTCTTGGTCGACAGCGTTTTCGTCAAGCGAGTCCCGTTCGGAGCGACTGAGTTGGTCTTCTGATTTGTACCAGTCATTTTCATAAGCATGGAGCCATATTGGATTGGATCCTTTTGTACTGTGTTTGTTTGTGTTGGGCACTCGGCCGCCGGAGCTGCGGATGGTCATGTCCGATTCGCCAGGGGTCGGGGAAGCTGCACAGAAAAAGAATTGTTTGCTTATTTATGTCACTATCCAAATATTGTTAAACACTAATTATTACAAAATAAATGATTGAATCCTTCGTAATTTGTGTTTTGTGAAATAGCATAGATTGATTATAAAGGAAGCTAAATGCAAAAGTAAAACCCTAGCTATCCTAAGGGCCAACGCTGCGTTAGGCGGAAGTACGCGCGGGTACCCGTCGCGTGACGTCGCGCGTGTGTCATGTGCGGCGGTCCCAACTTTAACGGTGTGCATATAGTCGTGTCGATGGAGAACTTTAATGTATTATTACGTAGCAAAGCGAGGCGCGGCTGCCCGCGACGGGTACCCGCGTGGCGAGCTGCGACGGAGCACATTTGTATGGGACCGCGCGGGCGCCCGCTTAACACAGCGTCGGTCCTAAGAAAGGTTTTTGGGCCAACAGTTGGGTGTTGAAGGCTAACAGAACACAACAATAACAATAGTAAAAAATCATGGCGCTTATTAGAGCGCAAAATTCGAATAGCGACCTCAGTCATATTCCGGAGACGGTGGTTTGAAGTACGTATAGGTACGCCACAATAAGTTGCTGGGGTCTTACCGTAGCGTGTTAAAATGTCAGTCGTGCGAGCGAGAAAGAGGGATGGAGTTATAAACCCTATATAGGGTTTATAACTCCATCCCTTTAAAAGTTCAGTTTAGGTTATCAAATGGATCGCGTTAAGAGATCGTGGTAGGGTCTCTGATCATATTGTAGTTATTTTTTGAATGTACAAACTTAGGGGATTCCACATTTCAAATGAACTCGCCGACACCAGTTAGGTGCGTGGGTGGGTGTGTTTTGCTTCACAGGCTCACAGTATTTTTTTTTTCGATATACGGTAGTAGGTAAGGGGAGGTACCCTAACCGTTGTTACCTACCTACAGAAAAAACATCTTTAGAGACTGTTCTTATATTTTTGAGTAAGTAATTGTTAGCAATTACATCTACATTCAGATTTAGAAAATGATGTACAGTTAGCAAAATATGTGCAATTTTCACATACTGTATTGCATGATTGGAAACCCAAAAAAGATGTTGCCAATCGATCCTATTTCCAAAAAGGATCGGAAAATTATTTTGTACCAATCGAGGTTTGAATTGAAAACTAGAAAAGCCACAACTTTCTAAAACAATCAATTAAAAAAATCACATCATTTATGTCTTTTTTGTAGTTTTCGGAGTCGGTAATAACAAAATAGCCCACTTTCCTGCAGAATATACATTTCTTTTGAAAATCTGTGAATGCAGTTAACAATAACTTAAAAAGTTAAGGTACCTTCCCTTACTGCCCCATCTCAAAATTCCACCGAAAAATTACATGTTTTCCTTCATCGTTTTGAGCAGTTGTGATGTAATGAATTACACTAACCAAATAAAGTGCATGCCTGCCTGTTTTCGAACCGATTACTTGTAATAATATCTCTAAATTCTCTCTTCATTTATTAACCGACATCAAAAAGAAGGAGGTTATAGAACCTACACACACAACCGAACATAGGTTCGGCTATGTGGACCGATTTTGGAAATTATTTTTTGATTGAAAGGTTATACTTTCGAGTTGGTCCCATAGAAATATTGATATGATCTATAAAATTTCAGTTAATCTCCAATTTTTTTTATGAATTTTAATGCGTTGACGTAACGAATACTATAAACTGGTGAGACTGCACAATGTCTCTAGACTGGCAAGAGTGACGAAGACGATTCAGCGTTTATACAAGGTAGAGAGTGCTTGGCCGAGCACTCGGTGATGTGTATCCTGTTTCCCCACAGTATTAAATAAGTGTCAAAAAAATTATGTTCATATAATATTAGCACAAATGTTAATACAGGGCACCTATTAAAGGGCATGGCATAAAGAGGGGTCTTTGAGGAGTGACTAGAAACGCCACGGCGCGGCGTCGTCACTTTCCGCCTGACGCAGGTCCTCACCGGATATGGCCAGTTTGGAGTTTCCTATTTCGGATTCAGGTGGAAGAACACCCGTCACCATTGTGCGGACCGCCTGGCTTGCACGGTGGGCCAAGTGGTCCCGCTTGGGCGGAGCACCGTCGTGTCCTTGTGGAGGCGATTGGCGGCAGCGACCTCTCGCGCCGGGCCATTGTCCAGGACATGATTCGGAGCGAGAGGGAATGGTAAGCGGTCACCTCCTTCTGCGAAGCAGTATCTAATGTGACCGAAGAAGATAGACGCAATCGTGAGGGAACGGACATCCTTCCTAACGCCCCAATCGCCGCCATAGGAGACATCCTAGGCGTCGGGAGTCGCAGACCAAGTCCCCAATGAAAAGGGACGAAAAACTTAATTTGAGCAAATTTTTTGTTGGCGCCGTCTTGGATTAGTTTAACACAAATCTATAAATTGATTTCAATAGAAGCCTAGAAATTATCCACAAGATACTATGTTTGCAAAATATCTAATGAAAAATGTGTAATAACGTCATAATCGTGTAAGAGCATTTGTATGAAAAACAGTGAAAATGTATGTCGAGTTGCATCCCCTTAATCGATATCACAACATTCCTGAGTATTGGTTATACTTACAATAAGCCGTCGCTGTAGCAGCCTTTAGTCTTCTCACATAGTCGGCTCGCTGCGACAGGCACATCATGACTGTTAGTACGAGCAATACGGACAGGAACAGTGTAGTCCATACTAGCCAGAATACCGTCTGATTGGATGAGAGAGTCTCCGCTGTCAGGGGCTGGTATTCGGCTGGCTGAGTGTCGAGAACATTGAACTCCTAAGGAAACAACGTTTGGTAGGTATTAACTTCGCAGATATACCTTACCTTGAATAGGCTAGGAGCGATAGAGTAGAATTGGGACACTTGATTTGCTGATAGGTATGACGTGGGAGCAACACTATCGCTATTTCTAACATAAACCGAGCGGACCGGAAGTTCCGATAGGATGGGCAGGTCAATCTCGAGTGGAATGAATCATCTAAGTATGAATCGTATTTTTTTTTTCTTAAACTAAGCTTTGTTGAATGTCAACCTAATAAAACGGAGTCATAATAAATTTACAGGTATAATAGAAGCAAAGAAAATATTAATAAAAACTTCATACACTACCTTGAACAGATCATCCAACTGCTCAATATTCTTATCCACCAATTTGAGTACTTGTTCAACTTCTAAAACCGAATGATCCTGACCATTCACGAGGTGTAAGTACAAATCAGTCTTCGTGTTATCTACAGAGCCATCTTTATTTTCGTGTACTCTTAGATCATCTATGTTGACAACGGAATCCGTGACTCGAGCTAGACGCTCGCGGAATACGTGAATTTTGTCACGTATTTCGGATGGATGGGACCGAAGTACGAAGCGGACGCGTTGGTCTTCGCGGAGTAGGTAGATAAAAACGTGAGCTTCGTCTTGTAAGCCGCCCGTGTCGTTTGCTAAAACCTGGAAGTGAAGTGTAGATCGTAAGTATGTATCGTCACGCCTTGATCCAAAAAGTCTGGCAGAGGAAATTCAGGGGTAAAGGGCATTGCCTCTTTAGTGGGCATGATTCCAAACTGGCGGTTACTAAGCCAGGCTTGCAAGTTCGTTACTCTTTGTTTATCTGATATTTATATTTTTCGCAGTATTAGTAGATTGAATGAATGAATGTCCCGTGTAATGAATTTCCCGGCAATTGAAACCAATAATAAGCTCAAATAATATTGAATTATTAGTACGTAACTTCTTATCTATGCACTGCATTATTGCAGTATTATGAAAGTCATTGAGGAAGATTCTTATCCACAATTTTGGCATTTACGACTGGAAAGATAAAATGAAAAGGACAATGAAACATCAATACAATTATTGGATACAGCTTGACTTTGCTATTTATCATTCACCGCTATTGATTTGCTACGTAGCTACACGGTATTATTAAATAGAATTGTGACCAGCACGCATGCGCGGGGCGGCTATTTCTATCTTTATTTTGACAGGCGCTTTTTGACCGAGCGACTGCAATTGGTTAAGGAAGATAAACAAATAATTATGAACCTTACCTTAAAATCAAAGTATCCTTTCATCCCCTTCTGTGGGTCGAAGTTTAGGGAAACTGCGCCGGTTTCGACATTGACTAGAAACGGCGACACGGCCAAGTTCTCTAGGCCTTCCGTCAGAGTTTCTTTTACGTCTCCAATTAAGTAATAATTTATTTTGGCATTTTCATCTTCGTCTAGATCTATAGCCTGAAATTAAGATAGGATGAACATGAATGGATCACCTCTATCAACCTTCTACCTTATCGAAATCATAATGACAAGAACCGCAATGCCACGCCTTGTAAGTAGTTCTCGAATATCAACTTGCAGACTGCAGCACAACTTACGAACTTCATTCGTTTTTATGGCGAAATTATACAGTATAGTTTAGTTTTAGGATCGAAACACAATAATGCTAATATAGTATGTAGCAAAGGCAGAGGTCAAATATCTATCTATACAGGAATGCGGAACAACTGAAGGGTAAAATCCTTTTTTTTCGTTGGGAAAATACCCGTTCTGGGTGGAGCGGAGTGTCAGAATTTTACTGACTAAAACCCACGAGTGTACCTACAGTTGCCCTTCGCGTTTCAGGACTAAGATAATTTTTTCGAACAATCCCGTAGCCCAGGGTGTAAACTCTGTGCAACTTCTATTGATAAGGGTGGGAACTACCCGATGGTTATTGTCAGGCGGTTGTATTACGTTCAAATTGCGTGAAGAACTGTGATTGCGCGCCATGTGCGCATTATGTGTGACGTCAGTTATTTAGATCGTGATCCATCCGATTTGTCGCTCGAGTGTGCTCAATGCACAACTGGTGTATCAATGAAGTAATAAGTAATTGACCGGATTTCGGCTACGGTGGCCAACCTCAACGGAGATTAGCCGTACGCAGGAGATATTATAGTGAGTGCACAAGTTTAGTGTGTGGGTCATCGACATCCGAACTCCGAACTGCTACTGAGAAATCCCTAATGAAAAAGTCCAATCACACTTTGCCCAAACCAGGAATCGAAATCAGGACCTTTTGCTCAGCAGTCGCGCTTTGCGACCACGAGACCAGCGAGGAAGTTAAAAATCAATGAAGTAAGCTATCATTGAAAGACATTAAATAGCTAGGTACCTATTAAACGGAACAGAAGATGATAACAGTACCTTGACATGCATAAATTCAATCCCAAAATCAGCTTCAGTAGTAATTCCTCCAGTGAATATCTTGCTGGTGAATTTAGGGGCATTATCATTAACATCGTTGACAATAATATGCACATTCAGTGTGCTGATCCCATCGACCTCTTCTTCATACTTAGGCACACTCAAACAGTCTTCTGATGCTAGTACTATGAGAGTGTACTCGGATTTCTGTTCACGGTCTAGCGGTTTTTGAGTTGATAGTCTGAAAATGAGGCATAATTTTAAATTGGGCTATACGCAAGCCAGCTTTGATATTTAAATTTCAATTTCACATAATTTATTGAAATATTTTTTTTATGAATATTATTATTTTGTGCATTTTTGTTTTATCTATCTAGCGCGGCACTTTGCGGCTAATTTGAAGGCGTCATTTCACCTAGTCATACACCTCTATTTTTTAAATTAGTACAAAAATAAATGGGGCTCTATCCGTACCAGTTACACATCATATTTTTGTACCTAGTCAAAAGTAAAAAAAAAACGAAATTGACCACGAAAATTTGTCATAATTGGTAAATTCTTAATAGAATCAATCATTCTTACCAATTGCTACTAGAAAATATTACGCGCATGTTTTTTCATTTTGATCGTCATTTATTCATTCTTAATCAATAGCCTGTACAATATTTCCATAAATTGAGTGAAATTTTGGGATTTAAACAAATGCTAATAACTTTGCTGTTTATGAATATTATTTATTGAGACTTTACATAAATAATAACAAGACCTTTTCTAATAAGCCCTATAAGTATTTGTACTAATTAAAAATTAGTGTTGTATGTGCATGCTGTGGTCTCCTGTAACTGAAGGAGCACACGTTAAGGGACCCTTTGTACGATTTGATATCTTGTAACTGTGTATCATTTGTTGGAGATCCAGATCCAAATAAATAAATTAATTAATGATATACCATAGTGGGGCAATTTTAATAGAAGTTTCTCGTTTAATAGATTAATAAAAAGAAAACTTATTAGCTCCAATTCTCAATTTGTTATAGGTAAGTACCTAGATCTCAGAAATATAATTCAGGTGGAACTTGACAAAGCACAGAAGCCTGGGGACTATTACAAGAAGACCAAGGTCAATGCTCAGCAACGGTTGTTGTGAAGATGATAAATAACATCATTTTCCACACAAAAACATACGAAATTGACCTACCTATGAGTATTCCTCTGCAGCTCAAACACAGCGTCCTCATCACCTCCCACAATATAATAGCACACGGGTAACATAGGTTCATCCCCACGATCTATCTCATCTCTTTCTATAACGCTGGGCAAGTATAATCCATTGTTCGGAGCGTTTTCTGTAAAGTTGATATGTATGTGCTTGCTGGGGAAACGCGGCCGATAGTTGTCCACGTTTTGCACGTAGATTGTGAGGTCCAAATCTGAGCTTAGCGGTGTCGGTAGCCCGAGATCGTAGGCTTCTATTCTGAGCTATGGAATTATCAATACATATTAAAGTACTCTGGAAAACGTTGGGATTTCGAAAACGAAGGATATTGTAATAAAACCAAAGGTATTTCGTTCTAAAATTGGTGTCTTTAATTTTCAAATAATTTTAGACATTTTTTTTTTAAATCTTAGACATTTAATAGCAAGGTGGGCTTCTGAAAATTTGCCTGATGCTTGACCTGATGACGTCACCAAGATGGGCTCGAATAGTTAGCGACTGCTCCCACCTTGACATATAAAATGATGCGTGACAACCGGCATTCTAGCAATCGATGAGGGGACTATATTTTGTGTTGATGTTTACGGGTTGTTAAATGATGGACCAGCATAGTTGGGTCTTCCTTTTCTATAAATGGAACATAAGTCAAGAGAATCAGGACACCCTATATTCCCTTGACCGATTACGGTAACTTAATACATTTTCTAAGTAAACATTGTCAATAGTGTGTTAGGTGAAATAATCAATTGCCATGCTTCTATCCAAGATATATCGAAAAATCAATATACCTACCTAAGTCAAGCGTTCCGAACTAATTAAATACAATGATCCGGAAAACAATGTCAGGTTATCGCTACTCACACTACTACGTCATCAACTGCGATCAACATTAATAAAATAAGGCGTAAAACTAGAAATAAATCAGAGTCGTCCCAGTAAACAACTGACGACCGCGTTTTGGCAATGTTAGCATACACGTACGACGATGAATGGTTAATTTTTGAATAGTTTTTATTCACAGTAAAATTATTATGCTTACACCGTAAGGTTGCTTCAGGGTCAGGTAATATTTATATTATTGCCCCTGAATCGCTTTTCAGGAACTACAACTTTCACTGTAGTTTAAAGGTTAACAGGCTTTGTTTTGCGTGATAACAAGTAGGTAATACCGCCATTGACCATTATAATTCAGAGAGGGACGTGGAAGTTATTTCTGGCTGTGAGATAAAGTAGGTAAGTTATTTAAAGCCGGTGTCAAAACTTATGGCTGTTATATCCGTTTAAAATATTGGTTGGAGGATAAATAAGACTTCTTTTCGGACTTGATGAGGCTTTCAGTAGCTGCTTTCTATTTCAGACTTCTCTGATACGCAGTATAATAATATATATAATAATAATAATATAATAATCCACAACTATCACACAACGCCGTCTAGTCCCAAGCTAAGCAGAGCTTGTGTTATCTTTGTATGCGTGCGGCTGCGTGGTCCTGAGTAGGGTTGTAACGGAACTTCGCCTCCGTTTTCGTTACTGCAGAAGTTCCGCAAGAAGTCGTGTCTTCGCTTCCGCCTCCGTAAAATTTTTGCGGAGTTATAACGGAGTTTTATTTACGTTATAATCATAGAACAATACTGCTCGCGCAGCGATGCTCGACGACGTCTCAGCCGGCCGGCCGCGTGTTGCGTGTGAAATGGTCAAGAATCAGCGTGTGCGCGATGGGAACGCGATCGGCGTATGTCAAATTGACATGACAGGAATCAATCTGACGAATTACTTCGATTCGTAGGTACTTAGAGAAATATGATGTTATTTATAAAAATATTTTAATTAATATTTTAATAAATCCTGAAAAATAGCGAAATATCTATTGTCCTGTACTTTGACAACATATAACTCATAAACTAGATATGATACGAAAATTTTAAAAAAAGTTTCGTATTTAGAAACTCAATTTTGTAAAAAAAATACTTTTGATTGAGGGTACTTATATAAAAATTAGTTTGTTTTATAAACTAATAGTGTAACGCACGCATGTGTAAACTAGTAGTGTGCACGTATTTAAAAAAAAAGGATTTTTTACTACAATAAAAATAAACCATAAATTACAAGTTTTCCACATCCAATTTCACCTCTGCCTCTGCCTCCGTTAACCTCCGCATCTGCGGAGGCGAAGCTCGTCGCCTCCGTATCCGCCTCTGCTAAAATGGCCTCCGTTAGAACCCTAATCGTGCGGTGTGCACGGTGACGACTACTGTTTTGAAACGTGGTCTGTTAACATACCTGGTATATTATGTACGTGGTCTGCTAACATATCTAGTACGTGGTCTGCTAAAATACCTGGTATGTGGCCTGTTAACATACCTAGGTGGAATTTTGTCTGCTAAAATACCTGGTACGTGGTCTGTTAACATACCAGGTACGTGCTCTGCTAACATACCTGGTATGTGGTCTGCTTGTCTCTGTCTAGCGGATGCGTGGTCCTGAGCGCGCCGCTGGTGGCGTGCACGGTGAAGGCGCGCCACGCTCCGGCCGCATCTTGTCGGATGCGGTACCGAACGGCACCGTTCGGACCTATGTCTGCGTCTATTGCTCGAACTTCTACCACTGTCGTGCCTATGGTTGCGTTCTAGGAATAAATATTTTATTTTTTATTTTTATTTTTTCACATTTTAGGAAAGCTTACAGACTAATAACAACATAATGACAATGGTAAATAACTAAATTGCTAATTACAAGCTTCCACATATATAATGACAAAAAAAAAAAAATTAAAGTTGGTCCCACAATACCTTAAACTGCTAGTAAATCGATTCAAACAAACAACAACAACATAAACTTCAGGTGCAAATAGGTGCTAGTTGCTCAAAAAATGGCTTTGCTAAGAGCTTCCTAACTGTGCTCGCGTTGGTGCAAAATAAGTCAATGCCAGGTTCACATGAAATCCTGTTAAAACTGCGACTGGCTCTCAGAAAAAATGCATTACGCCTATAATTAGTATTTGCACTAGGTACATACAGAAGTGGCCGCTGTCTTAGCCCCATCTGATTAGTGCGTAGTAATAATTTTGAGACAAGTTCAGGACAGTCAATTGAACCATTTGCGATACTAATCAGGTAGCACACATCATTAATATCACGTCTCTGGTCAAGCGGTAGAAAATGGTATCTTTTGCATCGGTGAATGTAGTTAACAGATACTTGTTTTGCTCTATAATCAAGAAACCTAAGAAATTTTTTCTGGATGCCCTCAATACGAGATTTATATATCCCATATTGAGGGTTCCAGACCTGCGATGCATATTCAAGATGGCTGCGTACGAACGAACAATATAAGATTTTGATCGGTTTTAATCAATTATAGACTTTTGACGTGTGAAAGATATGTGAAAACATTTCGAAACATTTAATTCTAGCCGGTTAAGTCTACAGTACTCTTCAAACCTATTCAAATCGGCCTGCAATAGATGTGTATCAGAAATGTTTCTTATAATTTTATGAACTTTCATATCGTCAGCATAAAGTAAAATATAACTATTTTCAAAACAGTGTTTCACGTCAGCAATGAAGAGAGTAAATAATAAAGATCCTAAAATCGAACCCTGAGGAACACCAGAGGGGACGAAACCCCATCGAGATGTGTATCCCTGAAGCACCACCTGTGTTCTGTTATCAATATAAGAGGAGAACCAACGATACAAATCTCCGTGTATTCCAGCTTTTAATAGCTTCTCTAAGAGCAGTCTATGGTCAATACGATCAAAACATTTACTGTAATCAGTATAAATAACGTCAACTTGTGCACGCTGTTCCATAGCTTGGGATATAAACTCATGGGATAAGATTAAGTTAGATGTAGTAGACCGTTTTCTTAGAAAACCATGCTGTTCATCACCAAAGTTACATCTCATTGCAGCGTATACGTCATTAAATACAATGCGTTCGAGGATTTTAGAGAACAGACATATCTTAGATATTGGTCCATAATTAGAGATATCTGACTTATTACCCTTTTTGAAAACTGGGGTGATGAATGCCGATTTCCAAATTTTCGGAACTATGCCTTCTGAAAGAGACCGTCTGAATAAAATACACAATGGCACAACAAGACTAACGGCACAATTTACATTAAAAACTGGAGGTATAAGATCAGGACCACCAGATTTGGATAAATCCAAGGTCTTTAATAAATTTAAAACTTGAGATTGAGACACACTAATTGAGCCAATGCATGACACACTGCCTTCAACACTAGTGACACCAGAAGTAGTGAGCACAGGATCAGGTTCCTGGAAAGTTGAATGGAAATAGGATGCAAATAAATTGCTGATCTCTTCACCCGTACTCGCGGTCTTATCACCATAATGCATTACTTTTGGAAAAGTACCACAGTTTCTTTTGCTTTTGACATATGTCCAAAAAGACTTGGGGTTCTCAATGATCGACGATTCTATTTTATCCATGTATTTATTGAAACAAGTTTTCTCCAATTCATCCGCCCTATTCCGTAATAGAGAAAAAGAGTGAAAGTCGGACATATTACCTACTACGTATGTTTTAAATTTGCGATGATATTTATATTTCTCTTTCAGTATTTTGATCAAAGCAGAACTATACCAGGGCGGATAAGACGACTGTCTAACGGATTTAATTGGGATATACTTGTCTCTGAGCTCGTACAGTTTATTATAAAAGAGTTCCACAGAAATTTCCAACGAACCAGCAAGTAAAAACTCATTCCAATTGATTTGGTCGAGTTCAGATTTAATAGTGGTGTAGTCGCCCCTAGAAAATACATATTTAGTCGTCAATTTATCGGTCAATTTATAAAATATCCATTATTTAGTTGACAAGGGATGTCAAAACGTTTTTTCGTAGAGTACTAAAACTAAAGGTAAAGAAGAAAGGAGGTTGGTATGTATATGTAAATAAAGTATGTGTATGTAAATAAAGAGCACATTTTAACAAAACTAAACACATTTACAGCCGGCTTCAAAATTTCTGGTGGCTATCTATCTAGTGCGCTACTCGCTGCGCATTATCCCACTCCTCACCCCCGCTGGTACATTCGTTTATTACTGCGTAGAGACTTGCCTCGTGTTCAGAGCCACTATAAAGTTTTGGGTAAGAAAAATTCTAGGAATGAGTTATAGTTAAGTTACATTCAGTTTCCATACAATTCTCATTAAAATACTTTCAAATGCAAAAACTTACCTCAGGTACTTTGATGGTGACATTCTGAGGCGGATGCACGAACACGGGCGCGTGATCGTTGTAATCTGTCACACACAACTTCAGCTCCCCTCTGACCACATTAGGCGGGATGCCCAGGTCTCGAGCTTCGACCACTAGAGTGTAGTTGCCGAAGCGATCCTTGAGTGACTGCCGAGCGAACAAACGACCTGTGTTTGCATCACCACCCACTTGCTCGAAGCGAAAAAGGTCTGTAGGAAATTGTACCGTTTAGAAAGAGCGTCAAAGTAATTTTGGAAATTTGGAGAGCAGATACCGATGCACTAGTGGCTCCGAGTGTGTGTTGAAATTATCCCAAAGGACACCCAATTTCAGGACACGGTCTATCCGTGTGCCAATTTCATCTAAATCCGTTCAGCCGTTTGAGCGTGAAGGAGTAGAGTAACCAACATACAC
Organism: Mythimna impura; assembly: GCA_905147345.3. Lineage (NCBI taxonomy): Eukaryota > Metazoa > Arthropoda > Insecta > Lepidoptera > Noctuidae > Mythimna > Mythimna impura. The sequence continues at coordinate 10,434,896 of LR990345.1, forward strand.
ATATACGCCTCGGCTTTGCGCGGGTGCAAATTATATGCTTGTCACTCTTTCTATTAGTGGATAATGCATCAAGATCCGATAAATGGTTTAGAAGAAATTAGTACTGAAACAGACGGATACCGCCTTGGTTTAATATCTACTTAGAAATAATAGTAACAGAATCAAAGACTGAGTGAAGTACCGCTCTTTATATGCTTGAAAAAAATTCCCATCATCGCTTGATTACATAACACTCCTATCAATATGAAAGGACATTGACCATCCATGTAAGAGAGTTGGACCCAGTGCTGTCCAGAATGGACATATGGTGCAATATGTTCCTTTGGCTAATACTAGTCTACTAACTAAAGCTCTTCAAAATCCAACGAAGGAGTTTCGAGAAAAAGAGATCAAACTACATGAATAATATTTGTATACCCAAATTGATTAGATATTGTAGTTTTCAGAGTTAAAACGTGCCACAGCCTTGGCAGCTGGCCTATAGATAGTTGTTCCGGGTCTGGATGTCTTATGAATGTGAGTTTATATGTTTGTGAACGCACCCACTATATAGGAGTGATTCATAATGTGGGACAAAGTTTGATAAACTGTATTTATTTATTTTCTAATCCAATTTTAAATTAGTCTTCAAAAATACTCAGAAGTAATTTCTGGCAGCCTGACATGGAGCTAAATATTGCTTTTGTGAGTAAACATTTTAAGAAAAGAAAATTATTATCTAAAACATGCTGCTGCCTGCGGCTTCGCCCGCGTGTTACTAGAAAGTTATCCCGAGGGAACATACTCCCGGGATAAAAAGCATCCTATGTGCTATTTCAGGACATAGTCTACCCGTGTACCAAGTTTCACCAAAATCCGCCATTCGAGCGTCAAGAAGTAAAAAACATAAGTACACACACACACACACTAACAAACTTTCGCCTTTATATTATCAGTGTGTGTGATGTGATGTAGTTATTAGTGTGGCTACTCGAAAACGTCGTGCACGCCAATGTCCTTTATTTACTTATATTAAAGCTGATGCAGGAAAGGAAATATTGATAACTTACCATGTCCCTTTCCTCCAACTAAATGGAACTGGACTCGTCCATTAGGCGCCGTATTATCATCAGCATCGGTGGCTGATACCAACACGATGGGTTCCCGATAATTGTGGAACTCCGTTATAGTGGTGCAGTCTGATGGAACGTGGAGAATTGGGGGATTGTCGTTCACGTCTTCGATGTGGACGCTGAAGAATAAAGGGCATTTAAAAAAGTAGAATAGTTTGTCTATATGTAAGCTAGATGCCTACTGCAAGGGCTGGTTCGAGTTGGCTCGAGAAAAGCCTGGAAGGAGTTGGGCGAGGCCTTTGCCCAGCTGTGAGAAAGTATAAGCTAAATAAAAAATAAAAAAATATGTAAGCTTTCTAAAAACTGCTATAATCAGAGACAGCACTATATGCATATGTCGTCAAACTCCAGTAGCGCTAGTAGCATTAACCTAATGGCCAAGACCACAGAATAAGAAATAGTACAAGTACAGAAATTGCACTCCGTGATAGCCAACATACGAATTTAAACCTACTAACAACAGCGATAATGTCCATAATACATTGCACGGCACGGACACGACCTTGATTTTATTAGCCTACTAGATCCAGCGGCGCTCGTAACGAATCAAAATGCACCGTAAGTCCGCGTGACGAGAGTCTCTTTTATTATGCCCGTTATGCGCCTTTGAACAGGCCGCTCTTTTTATAGGGTTAGGACTGGTGTGTTTTTGAAAAATGTGAAATAGGTACTTACGTTTTATTACATAAAATATAATCAGATTTTCTAAAATTATATGGTAGATAGGTACCTAATTGATTTCTACCTATTTACTTATATCCATACTTTAAAAAATATGTTTTTAAAAGTCATCTCATAGAAGTGTCAAGAGATTGTTTACATTAAGTTAGGTATCTAAACAAATGAAATAGGTAATTAAAATGAAGTGTATATGACTTTGTTATTTTTGTATGTGCGTTAGCTTTGCGTTCATATGTAATTTTTAAAAGGTAGGTCGTTTAGGACGTTATTATACATAATAATTAACATTTTGTAAGATATAATTCCAATTATGTTGACCTTGCATTAGTAAGGTAGTCACTAGTACTGGGAGGTCTACTATATGGAATGATTTTAAGGTCATTGACTCGTTTACGTGAAAAATGTCGCAAATACTTGAAATAAAAACTCGATAGAATATTCGGTAAAGAATTCAAAAATATTTTTTGTTAGCACTAACACCGTAATTCCTGTAACTCATATAGTGAAGAACTTGGGGATTTATATCGACAGCACTCTTTCCTGGACTAAACAGCTGCAGGAAGTTAGCCGTAAACTGTTTGCCTCGGTGGGTTCCATGAGGCGCCTTCGTAATTTTCTTCCCATCCCTACTAAAATTGCGATGGCACAATCTCTTCTTCTCCCAATCTTGGACTATGCTGATGCCAGCTATCTTGATCTCAACCAAGACCAATTGGATAAGCTTGAGCGACTTCAAAATCTCTGTATCAGGTTTATATTTGGCTTGCGCAAGTATGACCACGTTTCTGAATTTCGCACTCAGCTCAAATGGCTTCCCATTCGCCTTCGCCGGAATGCTCACATACTTTCTTTGCTTTACAATGTGCTCTTTAATCCTTCGACTCCTTTTTATCTTAAAGAACGCTTTCAGTTCCTCTGTGACACACATTCTAGGTCCTTGAGGTCATCGGAGAATTTAAAACTTAGTATTCATATGCATTCCACATCGTTCTTTGATAAATCTTTCACGATACAAGCAGCGCGTTTGTGGAATGCATTACCCTTAGAAGTGAGGCGTGCCCAAACACTACCGACTTTCAAAAAGATGGTGAACGAGCAATACCTATCACTTTAATTTTTCTTCTCCTTTCTCTGTCGTATATTTTAATATTTATTAGTTTATTATTTGGTAATATACCTATTTATGTATTATATGTATTTTATTATCTTTTTTTTTTTTTTTTTTTTATGTTGTTGTACACTGACAGCCCCAAATCTTTTCCTTTCATTACAGTCCATCCAAAGGTTGTCTGGTAGAAATTGCCCTGTGCAATAAGACCGCCTATTGTACACTTATTTTTTATAAATGTTGTCCTGTAGTAAGTTAAGGTGTGCAATAAAGTAATAAATAAATAAATAAATAAATAAGCACGGGTCAAGCGGAAAATCGAACACGCGTGTGACACTCTACCGAAATAAGCCTCGCAAGAGAGGCCGCGGGCGTAGGCAGATTTCTATACCTATAGTTAGAAGTGCGCCAGGCCTGCCAAGACACAACTTGGCCATTCACTAACGAAGCAAACGTATTCGTATCATTTTGACTGGCCTGTTAGTCTAGTGGTTAGTGGCCCTGACTGCTATGCCGCAGGTCGTGGGTTCGATTCCCACCCAGGACAAATGTTTGTGTGATGAGCACGATCATTTGTTCTGGGTCTGGGTGTAATTTATCTATAATATGTATGTATTTAAAAATACATAAGTATGTTTATCTGTTGTCTAGTACTCATAACACAAGCTCTGCTTAGCTTGGGACTAAAAGACGGCGTTGTGTGATAGTTGTGAAATATTATTATAGTGTAATAACTTCTGACACCGGTTTTGCCGGCGTAAAAGCATTCCTAGTTTCACATGGTCTACTTATGTGCCAAATTTTATCCAAATCTGTTCAGCTGTTTGATTGTGAAAGAGTAACAAACATGCGCATACACACACCAATACATACAAACTTTCGCTTTTATAATATTTGTGTGATATCATGTTGTATCGCGGGATAAACCAATCAAACTAATTTGTTCAGGTCTACGTCATATCACGAAAACACCAAGTAATGTGAATCCGGCATTTGTTTAAGAGAAATTGGTATACAGTTAATTTACGAATCACAAGCGTGACCACCACCGATATTTGTTTTTCTTTCATATCTTTTCTCTACGAGCGAAAGGCAAGTAGTTACTGCGCCAATTTTAATGTCTTTAGTAAACAATGACAAAAATGCTGCACAACGTGAGTTTTGGCGAGTTTGATATCTCAAGGTGAGATCTTTACCGAAAAATACATTGAAATGATGGATCTTACGGATGTCTTCGAATTTTTGGTTCTAGGACATGCCGGTTTCCTCACGATGTTTTCCTTCACCGTTTGTCGTTGTTTTTCGCTGCAGGGCGAAGGCCTCCCTCTTACTCTTCTCTGTCCTTAGCTAATTCTGGCCTATCCTTTAGGCAGGAGTCCAACTCGTCACGACATCTCCTTCTGGGCATACCGCGTCGCCGGCTCCTGCTGTTCGGGATCTAGCCAGTTGCCTTCAACCAATTTCGTTTGGATATGCGGCAGATGTGCCCTGCCCAGATCCATTTTAGTTTGACGGCTGAGTTGCCTGCAATTTGTGTTTTGGAACGAAGTATACTGTTCCTTATGCGGTCTGTTTGTTTGACCCCGGCTTATGTACTTATTAGGCTATATTTACTCACACAATTTGCTTGAAAGCATTACGGCTTTCTCCGCTGAGGTATCCAAACTGATAGTTGTCCCAGGCTTCAATGACAAGGTTGTATGTGGCTTGAGTCTCCCGATCCAGCCAATCGGATACAGTTAGCGCGCCTGTGTCTGCGTTTATCAGGAACTTACCCTGCAAAGTGAGTTATGGATAGAACCATTTCTACAGTGAGACCATACTTTTTTTTTGAGGTGGAAAATCATCTTATGCCTTCTCGCGCCCTAGGGTGGAGCAGGAGGGCGTGTCAGACTTTTACTATCTAAAACCCACGCCTATGTTCTTTCAGTTTCTAATGTAAATGTAATGGAATAATACGCGCCGTCGACAACTCGGGCTCGGTCCTTATAGGACGAGCGGACGGCGAGCTACCCTTTGCTCGTCGTCCGCAAGCCCGCGCATACGGTTCCCGACACCCGAGGCGTCTCCTGTCGCGGCGGCTGAGGCGTGAGGATGTACGTTCCTTCACCCTTGCGGCCGCCGCCTTCGCTACAAAGAGCTACCCTACTTGGCTTTGCTTCTTTTAATGAGCTAGTCATCATTAATAGGGTTAGCTGAACTGAGAGGGTTGTATTGATGTTTTTAATGATTATAATTCCTTATATAAATACGTGTTACGGCAGCCAATCATATTTTAATCAACGTATAACTTGACACAGAAAAATTCAAAAAACTTAAGAAAACATTAAATTTCGTGAGTTACACTAGAATATCCATCGTAATGGAATATTTTTTTCTTTACCTACGTTGTACCACGGTTGGGCCATGAGCGAGATCTCATTCCATTAATTGGTTTGTTTTTAAACAAATCAGGACGTAGCATGCTGGATGGTAAGACACCATTCTATTCTAATTTAATTTGAATTAATAGTATACTTATTCTGAATCAAAATTGAGCAGCTTAAATCTAAAACAAAATATGTGCATTTCATCATCGTAAATGACTGTAGATCTATTTCTAGGTATGTTTTAATTTTTTATGGTATCGTTCATGCAACGTGAACAAAATAATGACTCCTTAGTAAATTATTATAAATTCAACTCCAATTATCTTGGGTACATACAGATATGTTTCTATGAGAAATCGTTATTTGATATTGTGTTTTTGTTGTTTCTTTATGTCTCAGAGACAAAATATCAGTGTTTCCTGTTAACTAGAACCTGGAGGTATTTAAGTCGAGAGTATGTAAGTTATATCTGGGCAAGCGTGTTCCATTGTCCACCATCATCGCTTACCATCAGGTGAAATAGTGATAAAAAGCGAGCCTAACTTACAGTAGTATTGGATATCATCAATGACTTCTCTCGCTATAGGGTGGAGCGAGAGAGCGTATCACACTTTTACTGACTAAAATCCACCTGTGTCCTTCAGTTGCCCTTTGTGTTCTGGGTCACTTTTTCAATCGTTCTCGTAACCCCCGACGTCTGGCTCCCAAACTGGATCGTACTGGGGCTGCCCTCAAGCGGCTCCTGCCCAACCTCGGGGGTCCAGACGCGTCCTGCCGGAGGCTCTATGCAGGAATCGTTCGGTCCATGGCCCTTTATGGGGCGCCGGTATGGGCGCCGTCGCTTCGAAAGCGACCGGCGGCCAAGCTGAACGCAAGCCAGAGGGTCATGGCTATCCGGATGGTGCGGGGATACCGCACGATTTCTCGCGAAGCAGCGAGCCTCCTTGCTAGCCAACCACCGTGGGATTTGGAAGCAAAAGACTTTGCACGCATGCACGATCTGCGCATGGAGATGCAACGCCGGGGTGAAACTCCGCTGCCGCGCCAAGTCGCGGCATGGCGGAAAGACTTCCGGCGGGCTCTCATGGTGGAATGGCGACAGCGACTGTCGCAACCCAGTGCTGGGCATGCCATAATTATGGCGATAAGTCCCTTCTTTGAGGAGTGGCTGGAAAGACCTCACGGCGTCCTTACCTACCGCATGACGCAGGTCCTCACCGGACATGGTAAGTTCGGGAGGTTCCTGCACCGGATTCGTGCAGAAGAGACGCCCGGGTGCCACCATTGTGTGGACACGGTGGAGCATACGGTAGAGGTGTGCCCTGCTTGGGCAGAGCACCGCCGTATCCTCGTGGGGGCGATCGGCGGCAGCGATCTCTCGCGCCGGGCCTTGGTACAGGCCATGGTCCGGAGTGAGGAGGAGTGGCAGGCGGTTGCCTCCTTCTGCGAAGCAGTAATGCTAGCAAAGGAGGCGGCCGATCGCGTGAGGCAACGGTCCTCACGCCCCAACCGCCGCCGGGATTCCGATCCCGATTTCCGGCCACCGTAGGCGCGGGTTTGCGGACGGCGAGCAATAGGTGGCTCGCCGTCCGATCGTCCGGTAACTGTCCGGACCGGACCGAGCCCAAGTCGTCGACGGCGCGTAGTGTTCCACGCGCGCCTCAAGGAGATGTCAGCAACCGTAGGGGCCTAGCAGGGTCGAGGCCTACTGGGGCCATGGGTGATGCGAAAGTGATCCCCGGGGCCCTGGAAAAATGGCAAAGAAGGAACAGGAGTGGGTTTTTAGTCAGTAAAAGTCTGACACTATCTCCCGCTCCGCCCGCGGGGGATGTCATTAGATGATTTTCCCACCCGAAAAAAAAAAAAAACCCTAGCAGGCATCAGCCCTACTGGGCCCTTCAGTATTGCTAACATCGGTATTGGGTTATCAAAATTTATTATTACTATAATTTTTCCTTATTCTTACCTGTGTAGACATCCTGTCGAGTAAGTAGGTGATTTTCCCGAACTCGCCGGAATCGGCGTCTCGTGCCAGAATGTTAGCGATAGTAGTTCCAGGTTCTACATCCTCTAAAACCCGGTACTCGAACGCGGACGACTCGAATATCGGGTTGTTGTCGTTTTCATCTAACACCTGAAAAATATCTTGAGAGTGATGATGCGTTTTTTTACCCGACTGCAAGAAGTGTTATGTTTTTTACTAAATGGTGTGAATGTAAATTTTCAGGATTCCTCCAATGTCGAGTGCGAAATATTTATATATGAATGTGTAGTTATCATATTGGTACTAGCTTGAGCTAGTACCAATATGAAAGTTGGAAATCACCCCAAGTGCACATGTTCCCGAGATAAAAAGGTACCCTGTTTCCTACGTGCACTAGCTTCTGACGTTTTATAAGTGCCCATGTAGGCCTATGTGAAATAAAAAACTTTTGAAGTTTGAATTAAATTTTGTATTTCAGGACAAGGTATATCCGTATGCTAAGTTTTATCTAAATCTGTTCAAACGTGAAGAAGTAACATACAGAAAGACAGCCTTAGTTTCACATTCATAATTATAATTTTAGTATGGATTATATTATTTACTAGTTTCCGTAAGCGGCTTCGCCCGCGTGAAAGTAGCATTCTCCATACAAACTTTAGGCCCCCGTTTCATTTCCTTAGGGGGTGAACTTTAGAAAATCCTTTCTTAGTGCTCGCCTACGTCAGAAAGCCTTGTGCGAAATTTCTCGCTCCTAGGCCCAGTAGTTTTGGCTGTGTGTTGATATGTCAGTCAGTCAGTTTCTCCTTTTTAGATTAATGTGTGTTATTAATATTTAAATTCTTTGTACAATCTAATATGTCTCCGGCCGCAAGTCTCCTGGATGAAATTTCCGTAGAAATAAGCAGTTCCTTTGTACTCGTATTTTTATAAATATGAGTACAAAGGAACTGCTACATCATTGTATTTATCTATTATTATTTCCATGTGAGTAATTATGAACGACGTCACGGTTGGCGCAGTGGTTGAGCGATTGACTGCTACGATGCGTGCCGCGGGTTCGATTCCCGCACAGAAAAAATATTTGTATCCCCTATAGATAGATATTTCGGGTCTGTGTGTCTTGAGTTAGTGAGGTTACATGTTTGTGAACGCACCCACGATACAGGAGGAATTCCTAGTGTGGGGCAATGATTTAAAAAAGGACTGGGCAAGTGCGAGTCGGAAACGGGCACTGAGGGTTCGGTACAAATGTACCTATGAAAACAGTTCAATTCCCGAATTGAGTTACGAAGATTTTTCCGAATACCAAAAAAGTTTTTTTTTTTTGTGTCGTAACTACAAATTTACAGTTTTCAGATTTTTTCCTATACTTGTGCTATTAGACCTTGCTTTATGCCAAATTTCAGAATTCTAGGTCAACGGGAAGTACCTTATGAATTTTGATTCCCTTGAGAGTGTCGAAATACACGTTTTTACGTCATAAACGGCTGTATCTTTTTTTCTCCTTAACTCAGAAGTTTGATTTTTCCACAGCTTCAAGGGACGGCAGAACTTAGTATATGGGTTTAATTTCAACTCGATACCTCCACGCGTTTTCGAGATAAAGGGTCCAGACAGACAGACAGACGGACGGACAACAAAGTGATCCTATAAGGGTTCTGCTTTTCCTTTTGAGGTACGGAACCCTAAAAAGAAATAATAAAATAAATATAAACACGGGGTTTATATCTCAAATAGGTAGAGCTATTTAAAAATATTTTAACATTGGTATTCATTCTCAGGATGGAAGAAAAAAACGTGTTGCGCCGTCCCCAAATAACAAGGGACAAGGACAGTAGATAATTGTATGTGAATACCAATTCGTTCTCATAATTTTGACTCTTGCAGTGTTGTCTATTCAGTGTATGAAGCATTCTATTTATGTTTCATGTTGTTATTTTCCTCATAAATTGCATACTTACATTGGTTTACCAATATTTATGTGACATTATTTCTATACAATATAATTTAATTTGAGGTAGGGTGAGGTCAGGTCTAATTTAATAGGGATTCATCATCATTCAGATTCGCAGTGAGGTAATTTTCACGCTTTTTACCAATGTTATGTATTTATTATTTTTCCAATGTTAGTTTTATCAATGTTTGTATTTATTATTTTGTTTTGACACCTACATAGTTTATTTAACCTCAGTGAGTGTGACCGTGGCATCACTGCGGGCCCTAGCAGAATACCAGCGCTGCGTTATTTATCGTTTTAAATATCGCAGCATATGCTGAGATAGGCGCCTTTTTGGCCTTGCACAGAATTTAAAGTTATTCTTTTCATACTTTTTGTAATTTTACTGTATGTGTGAGGTACGAATAAACGTTTTTTCTTTCTTTCTAGGTATACATATAACATCAGGGATGTTTTCCTGAAGGGTTGGACGGGAATAAAGACATGGTATCACTACATAGTATAAAACAAAGTCGCTTCCCGCTGTCTTTCCCTATGTTTGCTTAGATCTTTAAAACTACGCAACGGATTTTGATGCGGGTTTAATGGATAGAGTGATTCAAGAGGAAGGTTTATATGCATAACACATGCATAATATAGTAGAGAAACACTGATAATATTAGAGATTTCTAATGTGATGTCGTAAATAAACACAATTTTTTGCGCTTACATTGCAAACGCTGGCTGAACCCAACGATAGATCAAAATAATGTACTACAGTATTGTACACCTTAAAAAGGTCTACAAAAAAATTTGCGATGGTATATGTACAATAACCATTTTTTATCCTTTACTTTTTACGAAAAATAATGGCTTATTTACGAAGCGATTTTAAGCAATACAGCTTTAATCCTTATCCTGTTGAGTACCTTAAATACATTGTGTATTTAATATAGATCAATATGGCTCGTTACAGCAAGTAATTTAAGTAAATATTTTCAAAGATATTACGGATTTAAAATGCAGGGACATAGCGGTTGCGGCAGTATCAGCATTGCACCCGTGCGAAGCCGGGGCGGGTCGCTAGTTACCTATATTTGGCTAGTTCTCTAGAAGCGCATTGCAAACCGCATTGCAAACCGTATTGCAAAATATCCTATTTTTATACCATACTTGCAAGTGCCAGCAGGTACCTCGTGAAAGTAGAATATTTCCCAAATGAACATACTCCCGGGATAAAAATTGATTTTCCAGGACATGGACTTGTCTTGTTTCCCAAATTTCATCCAAATCCGTGTAGCCGCTAGAGCATGAAGAAGTAAGAAATATACATAGTAAAACAGTATATTAGTGATATAGTGGTAAATAAGCAGGTGGCCCACCTACTGATAGGTAGTCACTGCCGTATATAGGGTGACTGGCAATTAGTGTACGATACTTAAACACGCGATTGTGCTCATGATAACAAACAATTTTTATTATGGGAGCAAAGCCGAAATCGCGAAAAAAATATCAGCTGTTCAGTACATTAGGCAAACATAAATGTACAGAACAGCTGATTTTTTTTTCGCGATTTCAGGTTTGTTCCTATAGTAAAAGTTGTTGGTTATCATGAGCACAATCACGTGTTTAAGTATCGTACACTAATTACCAGTCACCCTATATATGGACATCTGTAGTAACAGGGGCGCAACAGGTGCGTTGCTTACCCTTTCTATAGGGCTGACCCATATAAGGTGAAAGCTACGGGCTTGAGCGTCTGCATGTTTTCGCTAGATGGCGCTGAACTCAACAATTTTAGTTTATTTTATTTTTAGTATATGGGAGCACTATTAGGTCAAGGAAATGGTATTTGCTATAATCGGACATTCCATTTTATTGAACTTAGTTAAATTATTGCCTCAAAATTACCTAATTCGCCAAAAATACCTAAAGTAACATTTGACTTTCAACTAGTAGTCCTTGAGTAGTTATACACTAAAAACAAAATAAACTTTTACCTTAAGACTGGGACTGCTACTCAGGACTTCTCGATGCTCGACTGAAGCAGAAAAATTGCTTAAATATTTACCTGAATAAACAAGTCGACGACAGAATACCGGGGCGGTATACCACTGTCGACTCCTTTGACAGTAAGGTTGATCCACGGGTGCAGTTCGTGATCTATCTTGCTTGCTACAACCACCTCGCCTGTTTTGCTGTCCATGTGTACTAGGTTTAGAAGTTCTTCGCGGCCTGTTGATAACATAGCACGAGTTAAGCTATATTTTGAAATGTAACGCAAAGAGGTTGGCACTGTAAGCCGACCTACAGGTTCCTCCTAGTTCGGCTCCAGCTGCTTACGTACGTGCGTACTTTTGTGTACATATTATTGTTCATAGCACTTATTTCTATATTTAATAATTCTATATTTTCTTTCACAACAAGAACTTATTGTATTAACAATAAGTTCTTGTTGTGAAAGAAAATAAATTATTATCATTATTTTAATCCTTATTCTATTCACGTTAAGAAAATAGTGACTCATCAGTGCAACTGCAAAATAAAAAGTGTATTCACACTGGGGTAAAAATTAACCGAAACATATTGACATTGCGTATTTACAACTACCCACGCCGCTACTCAATACAGATGGTACTGTGCCGATGACGCGTGTTTCTGAAGATTTTCGCGGTGTTAAGATTCTCCGTGACTTAATGACCTCCGCCAAAACATTCTGTAATTGCATGTACTGGGTATAGTCGTGGATTCGAGGGCGTCCTCATCGGTATAAAAGACTTAAATCGCCACCGTGTATCATCCAGTGTCTATAATTTCGTAGGTACCGAACCAGACAACCCCTACAACCATTACTATTAAATCAAACTGTTTTATTAAACATTATATTTAAATATTAATATTAAGTAATTATTTAACCAGAGTCGTCAGATTTATCACTTTTATTTTTATGAATAGGTGTGGCGTTCATTTTTAAAATTGACAAAAGTCGCTTCCGTACTATCTGAAGTGCTTACTTCAACTGGTCAATGTGAAGACAGCTTTCTAGTTTCATCATCATCATCATTTCAGCCGAAAGATGTCCGCTGTTGGACATAAGCCTCCCCCAAGTGCCGCCATAACGACCGGTCCTGTGCTTCCGTACGTTCTGTCTAGTTTACTATGATCTAATTGTTCAAGGGGCGCGGTTAAATTCAGTGACAACGATGAGTTACTATTTTCTTAACGTGAACACACTATAATAGTCTTTGCGTAAAAGACTAAAAATTATCCATCCCTCAGAATAAATAAGATATTGGATAAGTATTTTTTCTTTTGCTAGGTAAACAAAAAAGCTTGATTGCTATAAAAGGGGATTAATTCTTTGATGTAAACTTATCACTTTGGTCATAATAAAGTTACTTACCTTATTATTTTTATTACAGTAGTATTTTTACTTCGAAGGCTAGATCAGCTCAGTTAATTGAATTAATTAAAAGAATACAGTCTGCAAAATACTTAAAAGTGTAAAATATTACAAAAATACTTGCCTTCAACAAAATAATTCATACTCTTATTCTTGTCAGCGTCATCGGCAATAACAGTAGCAATATTGACTCCATTCTTCGAGTTCTCAGTAATAGACGCTTTATACAGCGGTTTTCTGAACACTGGGTTGTTATCATTTTCATCGTCGACTACTATCGTGAGGGTCGCTGATGCTGTTTGACGAGGACCTCCATCTATAGCTGCCATGTCTTCCACTGTTATCACTAGTTTCACTATTTCAAGTTTTTCCCGGTCTAGCAGTCTGGTGGGAAAGAATGTTATCGTGAGATAGTTTTCATGTAAAGGTGTTTTTAGCGAGGCGCTGTGTCTTACACTGGTTAGTGATGTATAGCCAGATTCTGGTCTGCTTAAAAACAGAAATGTGGTGAAATGAATATTTTTATCAGTTTTTCGTAAATTGAAGAGTTATTGCGGTTTGTTGTCCATAGCATTGAAGTAAAACTATTAATTTTATAATAGCATCATAGTCACCAGTGGTAGCCTAGTGGTAACGGCCCCGAATTACGAGTTAGGTAGCTTGCGAGTTCAAACCCAGCCAGGCGCAACACAACACAACACAACACACACAACAGGTACTTTATGTAATTTATTTCATCACCACTGCTCCCAGAACGGTGTAGGTTAACATTGTGAGGATGTTCTAAAACCAGAAATTCGAGGACTCGTGACATCTACGAATCCACACTGGGCCCGCATGGTGGATTACGGCCCATCCCCTCTCCAAGAGAGGAAGCCTGAGTCCCAGAAGTGGGAACATTATAAGGCTGATTATGCTTATATCACTGTCAGTAATTGCCAAATCATGTCATTTACATTAAAAAAAAAAACTAGAACTAATAGTTATTTACCTGACCACCTTCAGAGTTCCATCCACTGCGTTCAGGTCCCATAAAGACAGATAATCATACTCAACCATAGATATTGGGATGCCATCTTCATTTCTGGCAACACTACCAGTCTTGTCTATTGCGTAGCGTAATACTGGTTGGTCGTCGGGATCATGGGCCGTTGCACGGTATATTTGGGTTCCTACCTGAGGAGATAGGCTTAGTTAAAATAGTATGCATTTAATTTTACCGTATAAATCCATAATAATCCATGTTAATATTATAAAATACATACATACACATACACACAACACACACACACACACATGTTATGTTTGTATGGTTGTATGTTCGTATGTATGTATGTATGTGTGTGTGTGTGTGTTATGTGTTGTGTGTGTAGCTTTGATTTTAATAAAGACAAAGTAATAATCACCTGTGTATTCTCTCTAACGGTGATAGTGCCGGGTTCCACGAGCACCGGCGGTTTGTTGTTCACGTCTACTATAGTGATGTTTACTAACACTGCCGCGCTTAGTTGCTGGTCCCCGATACCACCGTCTAACGCCACCTATGAATATTTTATACAACAATTAGAGTAGGTAAATAACATAATAATTTTATAAAAAAAAATTGCGTTACAAAACTATAATAAAAATCTGACTAACAGTTGTCTTTTTTTGCGATTTCGTAAAAGTTGTTTTTTATGATCAGTATTGCCAGTGTTTTCGTTTCTGTTAAAAGTGATATTTTTTTCAATGTTGTAACAGATAAAAATATAAGTAGTTTATAACTTATGTTTTAATTTGTGCTAGTTGTAGACTTTAGTTAATATAGTCCTTATTGTAGTTATAGTTTACACTCAAAAGCATGCTGTGGCCATGTAATTGAAGGAGTGCACTAACTAAAAATTCCATTCGAATATAGCCTGTATTTTTGTGTGTTCATCTTTTGCTGGAGGACGAGGACATTAATAAATTGTTATATTGTCGACTCCGCCTTCTGTAACAGTTCTATATTGACATAGACTTGAATACATATTTTTAATAAAATATCAGTCTCCTGTGCCATTTAAACTGACAAAAGAGACAGTGTCTTCTCCAGTGTCGATCGTAATATATATGTTATACATCTATCGATTGTAATATTATTAACATAACATACATACCACAGTAAGCGTATAACGATTGCTCTTCGGCGTAGTCTTATCAGGGTCCAGTGTAGATCCGTTGGCAACAGACACGACTCCCGTACGAGACTCGATGACGAACTTATCGCTGGCGCCGCGTTGTATGCGGTACACGACGCGGTTGTTGGGCGATGAGCCGTCCGCGTCGCGGGCTTTGACCTGGGAAGGGCAATAAAGTTGTCAAGAAGATTTGAACTACATACCCCTTACCCCCCCTTGTTCCCTACTATAAAATCCGTTAAGCCGTTGTGAAAAAGAGACAGCGTGTTCGTCGCTTCGAGCTTCGTCTCTCCTGCTTGTAACTGGCACAAAAGTATGCAAGTAGTAAGTGTGCCAGTGTACTACAACCAGTTCTGATTGGTGTGCATCACTATGGCATTCAAGCAACTTGAATACTTATGTGCAACTTACAGGCATGTCATTGCTGCCTTTACAGGGGAACTATGCTGGCAGCTTTGGCATGTCATATAGTAACTAAGCAAATAGATTGAGGTTCGTAATGTTCAAACATGAATTCTACTTTCAAACATGATTGTGCTTCGAGATAAGTATGAAATCGTCAGGATTGAGTTCTAAAATACGAGCTATTTTATGCCCATTAAGCTGCATGCTGAGCATTAAGAAACACACAGCGGACTTTTTTTAGACCTTAATTTAAGTGTCTTTTAGTGTAAATGAAAACGACAACCGAGATCTGCCCCCCTAGCCAAGTTACAACCGTTTCGTTTCGATTCTCTTTTCGTTGATCGCCTCGAGTCGGCCACGCCTCCTATACCTTTGTTCTGACCGTGACTGAGCGTTGAGATGACGTCAGAATAAAGGAATCGGAGGCGTGGCCTACTCGAGGCGATCGACGAAAAGAGAAACGAAACGGTTGTAACTTGGCTAGGAGGGATGTATGGTAAATATAGACTTTTCTGAGAACCGAAATTAACTTATCGTGTTTCTGATATTCTCTCCTAATAACTCAGGTTCTTAAAAGTAAATACTTTCTTTGTAATCTTCTTCATATCTGGAAAGAGATTTCTAAAGTAGTTGTATAATAAAGTGGTAACTTTGTTTTTATATTCAGTGGAATGTCGCCCTTTATGTAATAACCTTTCATACCTCAAGCACACTAGTTCCTCCCGGCATGTCCTCTGGTATAGATCTCTTGTACATCATCTGCTGGAACAGCGGCGCGTGATCGTTCACGTCTTGAACGTAGATCGTTACTGGCACTGTTGACGATAGAGATGGCTCTCCGAAGTCGCGGGCTCGAACCTGGGGATGATAGAAATATTTTGCTATTACAACAACTTTGTTAACATTTTGAGCGCCACGCCAGAAAAGTAAAAGCATGCTTTCGACACCGATACTTTCTTATAAGATTTATTAGCGTCTAAGTCTGTCATGTAGTTGTGACCGTGGCGTGCTGGACACATTTTGCTTTATCGTTTATAAATGACTGTCAAAAGATTAACTGTCTGGCTTAAAATTGTTTACTAAATTGAGATAACACAAGTGGGGTACACAGTGGTGCTCTGTGTGTGTTGATGTGAAAATAATAAAAAGTATTTATTCTGAGTTTTGTTCAATCATTTCATTCCATATCCTGGTCTTATAGTGATATTATAAAAAAAAAAACCCTAAAATATTATAGACGCCTTGGTGGCTACTGTTCTACGGGAATGTTTGAAAGATTCATGACGACCCTAAAACAAAAAGGGAACTGACGGAACACTCTGTCTCACTCCATCTAGAGAGAGAAAAGTTATTTAATAATTTCTTAACCCAAAACAAGAGTAGTTACTGCTAAAGACGACTTTGTCAAACATTTTACGGTTCCACGCGGGCGATGCCGCTAGCAGAGGCTAAATTATAAAATTATATTATGTCACTTATTAGTATGTCGCCAATTAACGAAAAAATAATGACGTCTTCCAGGGGCGCCGACTTTTAGAAAACCTCATGAGTGCTCATGCTCATTTGATGGACTCGAAAAAGTGGCTAAATGTGAGAAGAGAAATGCACACTGATCGACCGACAAATAAGTAAATGTCCTACTTACATAATGCGTACTTAATGACTAATTATGTTTGATAAAAATATAAAATGTAAGCATTATATAAAAATTAAACTAGTTTTTATTATCAAGAAATATTATAATTTATACGTAACCTAAAATGCGATTACTGATCTGTTTCTCGATGTCTATTCTCAGGGGTGCTCAGCACCCACTATTTTTCATGGGTGCTCGAGCCCCCGAGCACCCACGGAGTCGGCACCCGACGTCTTAAATCATAACAAATAACAACCAACAAATGCTTGCACTGATTTGACAGGTACACTCAAATCTGTGTGGTTCTTTCCTCCAAAGACCTTCTCAGACACCAATCTGCATGGTTCTCATATGATTTGACCATTACATTTTTGCTGTAAGGACTGAAAAGAGACTTTGACCCCTGAGTTTGTATCATTTATCATTTATAACATTGACTGATCAAGGAAAGTTTTTTTTTAATGATATAAACCAGTGCTTGACTGTGATCCCACCTGATGGTAAGTAGTGATGCAATCGTTAATGGTGAAGCGCACTAGTTTATTAAGAGCCTATTCACTCTAGCCTTGAAGACACAAGTTGTCTAGTACAAAATTTATCATTTTAAAAGTTTTATCATTTAGAACTCACAGTAAGATGAATCGGCCGTAAGTTGCTGTTATCCCCCGGAATCTGTTCGAAGTCTAGCCCTCCTACTGGGGTGATAATTCCCAAGTTAGGGTCTATTGTGAAGTTGTTCTTGTAATCTCCGCTGACTATTGAATATTCTATGTGGCTGTTCTTTGTACCTGGAAAGAAAAAAAGCACGCTGGCACCTTTAAATTGTATAAAACAAAGTCGATTTCTGCGTCTGTCTGTTTATCTGCTAAATCCTGCAAAAGAACGCAACTGATTTTGACGCGGTTTTCACTAATAGAAAGAGCAATTAAAGAGGAAGGTTTATGTATATAATAATTTGCACCCGTGTGACGCCGGGGCGGGTCACTAGTACTTCATATAATGTCTGGATCTGTTTTGCAATATATTGCTTTATTTTTTTTAGGTGTAAAATCATACAATGACTTTTCATGTTCTAGGGCGAAGCGAAAGGGCATTTCAGTCTTTTACTGACTAAAACCCACTCCTATGTTCCTTCTTTGCTTTGCGTCACAGGACCCCGGGGTTCCCTTTTGGACAACCCATGTGTAAAATATTGTCCAGTGTGTGGTTCTAGTTCTTTATTAATCACGTCTAAAGAAGATACACGTCTATGCTCTGCCATTACAAGTCAGATATCTCTACTAATGGTTGCAGATAAGGAATTGCAGCGCGGTTTATATCCCACATTAATTTCTACCAAAACCTGAAGCTGATGCAGCTTATACGCTGCCACCCACGATGCCATGGAACTAGCGAAGCATTGGATTCATAAAATTTTCCTAAAATATAAATCGTCGACACAAAGAATCGGGCCTGATAAAATGGAGTGGCAGAAAGAAGTCTTTACCCAACATTGGGGCATAATAGGCTGATTAGATAGATAAACAGATGACATACACGCGTGTCTCACACAGTTAAAAAAAAATCTTACCATTCAAATCTAAATCTCTTGCTTCAAGCACAAGTGGATTTTCAAACTCCTTTTCATTTTCCAATAACCTAGCCTCATACTTGTTAGCAAGAAACATAGGCGCGTTATCATTGACATCTTCTATGTTTATAATCAACTGGGCTGTATTTCTGTTTCCTTTGCCTAGATCGTCTCTGGCTTCAACTGTCAAGTAATGGCGGGAAATTAACTCGCGGTCGAAACTGTCATCGCCAGCTTGTTTTACTGTGATTACTCCTGATATCGGGTTGAGATTCAATCTGAAAGAATTTAATGGTAAAGAAAGAAATTATGTTTCAATACTTGTTTGTTCATGGCACACAATGAATAAACAAGTATTGAAAACTTAAATTAAGTATTAAGAAAATAAAAAGAACAACAATAAAGGAAAACTTTACTTAAATAATAAAATAGAATAGTTGGTACTCATATTTTTGTAAATATTAACTTGCACGTTTATCTGTACTTGCTAAAGACGAAAGATTTCTATTTTTTTTTTGTTTGTAATTAATAAAATAAAAAACTATTGGACTGATTTAAAAATAGTACATTTTGATACAAGTGCAGAAAGTTTGTCATAGCGACCGAGGTGGAATTCGCACGCCCAGCCTGATGAGATACATGTAATAACATTGCGGTGGGGGAGAGCACGCGCACTTTTCTGCACTAGTGCGGAAAACAGTCTATTGCGTGCCTGGAAGCCGCGATGGTACAGGCCTGGGTGCAAGCACCGGACAGGCCTGTCGACATCGACGTCGAGGCAGAGTGGCTCCGGGAGGCCATGTCACAAATCTGCGACGTGGCAATGCCCCGAGTCCGGCAAGAACGTGCTCGGCGCCAGGTGTACTGGTGGTCGCCGGAGATTGCTGCACTGCGTAGTGCGTGCAATGCCGCGCGGCGCCGGTACGCCAGACATCGCAGGCGCCGCAACCGCCCGCCGGATGCAGAGGCTAGAGAGGCGGAGCTGTACGAGGGATACAGAGCGGCGAAGCGCACCCTCCGAGCGGAGATAAAGCGGGCCAAGTTGGAGGCCCGCAACGTGTGGCTGGGGACTCTGATCAGAGACCCGTGGGGACGCCCCTACAAGTTGGTGCGAGACAAGCTCCGCCCCTGGGCTCCCCCGCTGACACAGAGTCTCCGGCCCCAGCTTGTGGAGGGTGTGGTGAGCGCTCTGTTCCCCGAGCGAGAGGAACACTCTCCCCCGCTCATGGCTCCGCCACCTGCGGTGTCCGACGTGGACCACGACGGCGACGACGACGACAATGTTCCAGAGGTGACCGAGGTAGAAATGAGTGTGGCGGTACGAAGGCTGAATGCCAAGAATACCGCCCCAGGACCCGACGGCTTGCCTGGAAAAGCCTGGGTCCTGGCCATGGAGGAAATCGGGCCTCGACTAAGGGGGCTCCTAAGCGCATGCTTGGAGAGGGGCCAGTTCCCACTTCGCTGGAAGACGGGGAAGCTGGTCCTCATCGCGAAGCAGGGGCGCCCTGCGGACTCACCGTCCGCGTACCGGCCCATCGTGCTGCTCGACGAGGTGGGCAAGCTCTTTGAAAGAGTTATTGCAGACCGCCTCGTCGCGCACCTAACACGGGTGGGGCCGGATCTGGCGGACGGCCAGTTCGGCTTTCGCAGGGGACGCTCCACGGTGGACGCTATCATGCGCGTGCGAGCCCTCACGACGGGGGATGCGGTATCCCAGGGCAGGTGTGTCTTTGGACATCGCCAACGCCTTCAATTCCCTGCCCTAGAGTTGCATTAGGAGGGCACTCAGGTATCACCGGGTGCCCGACTACCTCTGTCGTGTGATCGAGGCCTACCTGACGGACAGGTTCATCATCTACCCCGGTCACCAGGGAGAGTGGAAACGGCGAGAGATGTCGTGCGGTGTTCCGCAGGGATCGGTACTAGGACCGCCCTTGTGGAACATCGGGTACGACTACGTGTTGCGCGGCGACCTCCCTGACGGGGTCAGCGTGATCTGTTACGCAGACGACACGCTGGTTCTGGCGCAGGGAGAGTCGTACCAGGCGGCGGTCGAACTAGCGACACGCGGGGTTGCGATAGTCGTAGAGAGGATCCAGCAGTTGGGACTCGAGGTGGCACTGCACAAGTCTGAGGCCATGTGCTTTCACGGCCCTCGGAATGCGCCACCACCGGGTTCCCAAATAACGGTAGGAGGAGTTCACATCGGCGTCGGGTCGACGATGAAGTACCTGGGACTCGTCCTCGACAGCCGATGGAATTTCGAGGAGCACTTCCGACGTCAGGCTCCCAAACTGGATCGGACTGGGGCTGCTCTTAAGCGGCTTCTGCCTAACCTAGGGGGTCCAGACGCCTCCTGCCGGAGGCTCTACGCAGGAATCGTTAGGTCCATGGCCCTTTATGGGGCGCCGGTATGGGCGCCGTCGCTGCGAAAGCGACCGGCGGCCAAGCTGAACGCATGCCAGAGGGTCATGGCCATCCGGATGGTGCGGGGATATCGCACGATTTCCCGCGAAGCAGCGAGCCTCCTTGCTGGCCAACCACCGTGGGATTTGCAGGCAAAAGACCTTGCACGCATGCACGATCTGCGCATGGAGATGCAACGCCGGGGCGAAACTCCGCTGCCGCGCCATGTCGCGGCATGGCGGGAAGACTTCCGGCGAGATCTCATGGTGGAATGGCGACAGCGACTGTTGCAACCCAGTGCTGGGCACGCCATAATTATGGCCATAAGTCCCCTCTTTGAGGAGTGGCTGGAAAGACCTCACGGCGTCCTTACCTACCGCATGACGCAGGTCCTCACCGGACATGGTAAGTTCGGGAGGTTCCTGCACCGGATTCGTGCAGAAGAGACGCCCGGGTGCCACCATTGTGTGGACCGCCCGGAGGACACGGTGGAGCATACAGTAGAGGTGTGCCCCGCTTGGGCAGAGCACCGCCGTGTCCTCGTGGGGGCGATCGGCGGCAGCGATCTCTCGCGCCGGGCCTTGGTACAGGCCATGGTCCGGAGCGAGGAGGAGTGGCAGGCGGTCGCCTCCTTCTGCGAAGCAGTAATGCTAGCGAAGGAGGCGGCCGATCGCGTGAGGCAAAGGTCCTCACGCCCCAACCGCCGCCGGGATTCCGATCCCGATTTCCGGCCACCGTAGGCGCGGGCTTGCGGACGGCGAGCAATGGGTGACTCGCCGTCCGATCGTCCGGTGACTTTCCGGACCGAGCCCAGGTCGCCGACGGCGCGTAGTGTTCCACGCGCGCCTCAGGGAGATGTCAGCAACCGTAGGGGCCCAGCAGGGTCGAGGCCTACTGGGGCCATGGGTGATGCGAAAGTGACCCCCGGGGCCCTGGAAAAAAATGGCAAAGAAGGAACAGGAGTGGGTTTTTAGTCAGTAAAAGTCTGACACTATCTCGCGCTCCGCC
Organism: Mythimna impura; assembly: GCA_905147345.3. Lineage (NCBI taxonomy): Eukaryota > Metazoa > Arthropoda > Insecta > Lepidoptera > Noctuidae > Mythimna > Mythimna impura. The sequence goes on from LR990345.1 coordinate 10,456,673, forward strand.
CAAGAGCGGGGGATGTCATTAGATGATTTTCCCACGCGAAAAAAAAAAAAAAAAAAAACTAGTGCGGAAAACAGTCTATTGCATGCCTAAAAGCGGTGGGATAAGAGCGGGTTTTCGAGTAAGTGTATTGAAAAATCTTTACCAGTAGAATGCTACTTTATCACTGAGTGATAGGGTATACATTTTCTACTTTCACGCGGGCGAAGCCGCTGACAGAAGCTACTCATTTTATTCATACGAGTTATCAAACTCTTTTTTCTTCTAAATACTTGAATGCTTATCTAAAGGATTAAATAAGGCAAGACGGACTTATCATTCTCTTATTACTCACTTATGCTCTTTATATTACTGAATGTTTTCACATAATTCAAATTATTCTATCCTACCCACTTACCTTTTGACGTGCGTAATTAGAGACACAATAGTAAGACAATGGCTTGCGGGCGCCGGCTACCGCCTGAGCGTTAATGAATTAAAGAATATATTAATCATGTATATTAACTTTTGGAGTAGCGTAATTAGAGACACAATAGTAAGACAATGGCGCACGAACGCCGGCGTTAAAACGAAACGCAGAAAAAAATACTCACAAATTAGCAATACTCCCTCCAAGACTGGTATACCTAATGCCTCTGGTCCCATAGTTATCAGAGTCTTGATCAAGAGCCTGCACCCACGCCACAGTGGTGCCAACCCCACAGTTCTCTGGTATCGATACTGTGTATAAAGACTCTGTGAACTCCGGAAAATTGTCGTTCTCGTCCTTTATGTGGACTACTATTGGCACTATGCTGGAATGTGGAAAAAAATGGAAAGTTTAGCTTAGACTTACCATGCTCCATTCGCAATGAGATTAGACATTTAAACAACTTTTTTACTGCCTATTCAACTGGTTTTGACCTCTATTCCATAGGCATTACAATACCAACCATTTACTACAGCCGCCATTTATCATACCACCAATGCAATAATAGTCAAAATCGGTTGAACATATCACAACTATACACAACGCCGTTTAGTCCCAAGCTAAACACAGCTTGTGTTATGACTAGACAACTGATAAACATACTTATATATTTCTAAATACATACATATATAGATAAATTACACCCAGACACAGAACAAATGATCGTGCTCATCACACAAACATTTGTCCTTGGAGGGAATCGAACCCACGACCTCCGGCATAGCAGTCAGGGCCACTAACCACTAGACCAACAGGCCAGTCATTGAATGGACCTTCCCTTCCCTTTTCGTTGACCCAGCAGATGATGTTGTCTGTACATTCTCATGGAATAATTTTCGTCTTTTACGCGGGTTAAGTAGATGACTGAAGGTTTTTTTACTGAACGACCATTTATAAACGTATAGGCTATGACTTGGACTAGGATATAGTATAGTATCATGGTAACAGAGGCATAGCGTGGACTAATTTAGACGTGGGCAAAGGCGCATCAACGAGGCCTTTTTCTTTCATAAATTTGAAAACGACACAGCAACTGTTGCAACCCTGTTATCGGTCACATCGTCGCTTACCATCAGGTGAAATAGTGGCCAAACGCGTGCCTATCCATTATAAAAAAAACCCTTGTTCTTAAAGAGCCCTCGCTTGTGCGAGGCCCCCCTTTGGGTGCGAGGCCGTGGGCGAGGGGCCGCTTCGCCTACGCCTAGGTACGCTACTGCATGGTAGTACAGACAACTGCATCAATTGGGTGCTCTTCTCATATTAATATACCTTACAAAAGACCCCTTTTCGTTGACCCAGCAGATGATGTTGTCTGTACAATCCCGTGGAATAATTTTCGTCTTTCACGCGGGTGAAGTAGATGACTGAAGGTAGCCAGCCATTCATAAACATACCTCATTTTAGGATCTTTGGTAACAATTTCTTTGGCGACTAGACTGAAATTCATAACAGTGACCTTCTCATAGTCCAAGAAGGATGCATCATTGACTCTGATGAGGAATGATGCTTCATTGATGCCTTTGAACGGCGTCACATCAAATACGCCGTGATCTCCAGTTAGGTATAACTCGAATGTGCCATTTTTACCCTGGAAATACAAGTATTGTGTTAAGAAAATATTCCTTCTGTAATTTATGACAGTAGTTTGATCTGGTAGGTATATTGAGAGACAACATAAAAAAAAAAACAAAAACACCAGTTATGAAATATACATGGTACCTATACAATATTAATATGCAGTGTGTACCATTTTCTTTGCGGACTTAGTTGTCACCTGCTATATGTCTAGATAATAATAGTAGTGTGTGCCTCACAACAATACCATAATACCAAACAGATTCATGCCTGTGCCTGTGAGTTCTAATAACCCCTACGACGCATTACTTTGTATAATTTATTTCATCACCACTGCTCTCAAAACGGTGAAGGAAAACATAGTGAGGAAACCGGTATGTCCTAGAACCAAAAAATTCGAAGACATGACACACACATTCACCAACCCACACTGGGTCCGCATGGTGGATTACAGCCCATTCCCTCTTCTAGAGAGGAGGCCTGAGTCCCAGCAGTGGGAACATTAAAAATCTCAGTTACCTTAATTTCCTTTTTAATAACTATAAAATAGTCATACCTGATCATAATCAAAGATCTCAGGAATAGCATCCTGTAGGAATGTAATAGGTGTATTCTGCTGTGCGTTCTCCAGAACTTCTCCAACATATCTATCATTCCTGAACCTTGGTGTTTCATCGTTCACATCTGTGACTATGACAGTCACCTCCGTGGTAGCGCTAGGCATGGGTGATATGGTGCGAGATTCTTCTGTGGCCTGTAACAAATAATGAAATGAAATAACAATACTCCATTCACTTCTGAATTAGACAAGAGGTTCATATAGGCAGGTGTGCAAAACATTTATTTTTCAATCAATATAAAATTTTAACATTACCTACTTAGATAAATTTGATTAATGTAAGGGAAAGGGCCTATTACACTACGCGTTATTCAGACAGTCTTAGTCGATGTCGCGTAGTGTAATAAGGGTTAGACCGCTCTTACTCGGAACAAAAAATAAGACAGTCTGAATATCGTGTGCTGAATATCGCGTAGTGTAATAGGCCTTTAAGTACTAAACAAGTTACGTTAATTAAAAAAAAATCCATTTCATTTACCTAACTTTATTTCAAACAATTTTTCATTTTTTTTTTAATAGTGTTTCAACAAGTTGCTTCCTTACAAAACATATGAATTGTACACAATACAAGGCAACAAGATAATTATTTAACGTTCTTACAAATAGAAATAACTACTTAATATTATATAGTATAATGAAAAACATGCTTCTTTTAGGTTTTTAACATGGACACTAGTAGTATACTTAAGTAAGAACTAAACCATTTTTTAATTAAAAACCAAATAAATTCAGAAGATGAATAGTTCAAATAAAATAATTTAAGTATAACAGTTGGTATATAAGTTGATTATAATAAATTCAGCATCAATCTTAACTGTAATAAAGCACAATATACATATATTGTACTTTTATCACAAAGTTTACCCTAAAACAACCTTTTTTAACTTCTGTCTAATGCTATCGCGAATAGAGTATAGGTGTACTGAAATAGCTGGATAGTCATCAGTTTCTTGATATTTTTTATTTATACTTCAGCACATAGTAGAGAATCAACATCTAAAAATCTGTATTGGATGTCTACCAATACAGGTTTAATGCTGAAAAATTCAAAGACATGTGACATCCACCAATCCACACTGAGACCATGTGTTGGATTATGCTCTATTCCCTCTTCTAGAGAGGTGGCCTAAGTCCCAGCAGTGGGAATAATAATATAATATTCCACAATTATCACACAATGCTGTCAAGTTCCAAGCTAAGCAGAGCTTGTGTTATGGGTACTAGACAACTGATAAACATAATTATATATTTCTAAATACATACTTAAATAGATAAATTACACCCAGACACAGAACAAATGATCATGCTCATCACACAAATATTTGTCCTGGGTGAGAATAGAACCCACAACATTGGGCATAGCAGTCAGGGCCACTAACCACTAGACCAACAGGCCTAGTGGTTAGTGGCCCTGACTGCTGCAGGTCAATAGAATAAGGCTGATTGTTAAAGCTTACTAACCAATATTTCCAGTATGTAAGCCCCATTACTGTTATTAGGGTCCTCCCTATCAAGCTGGTTGACAGTGTATACAATTCCTGAACTGCTGTCTATGTCAAAATGTTCTTCGCCTCCTGCTATGATGCTGTATGATATGCGGTTGTTGATTCCACGGTCCCCATCAATTGCTCTCACTGGAATTATGAAAACAACTTGTTATAGAATGGTTTAATACTTCAGAGGTATTATTTTTGTTAAAAATAGCTGCGAAAGTGATCAAAGGCCAAACTACAATTCATTCTAAATGTTAGTTAGTACTTTAGCTACCACCACTAGTTAGTTACTTAAGCCACTTACTCCAAATCTGATTTTAAACAGAGAACAATGTGCATTATAAACATGCAATTTAGCTTCACTTTTTTTTTTTGGACTGACCCACATTTGGGTCAGTGGGTCTTCTTAGGGGCGGTGACTATTCAAAAGTGCCTGTAAATGGTCTATTTGAAATAAATGCTTTTGACTTTGACTTTGAGAAAAACTGTTAAAAAGCTTATGATTCTTACTCAGTCTTTTGGTTTGGTTTAATGTCAGTAAAAGATGTAAGTCTACTTTTAATTCACTGAAAGTTTTAAACATAGGTACCTTGTAAAACAGATGTCCCAATCGGGGCATCTTCGCTTATCCTAGTCACAGGACTGGCAACAACGAACTCTGGAGGCTGGTCCTCTACATCCTGCACCTTAATGAGAATCGCAGCAGTACCAGTATTCACCCTTCCTTGGTTCGCACGGTCCACTGCCAGCACTCGAAGTTGATACAATGACTTTCGTTCATAATCCAATCTGTTTGTCAATCTGATCACCCCTTTCCCGTTAACGGTTTGCACTGCAAAATTTTGTACGTCTCCATCGAGTTCTTGTAAGTGGTATAGCACCTAAAATAAAAATTCAACCAAACAATAATAAAGTTTTCCGAGTTTTCCAAACTTTTCATCTTTCAAAATGACGCGTCTTGTGAAGAAAATGGCAATGACATTGACATTTGCCAACCAATTGACAGCGGGTGTTTACGAATACTGTTTAGAAAAAATTAAAAAAATACAACTGAATAACAAAATAATATACTTGGCCGTAAGCTCCTTCATCAAGATCCGTTGCTTCGACAGTAATTAAAATGCCAGGTGAAGCGTCTTCTTTAACTGTGATTGCAGAAGGATAGGGTTTGAAAATTGGTTCGTTGTCGTTTACATCTTCGACTAACAACAAGAAGCTTTGGGTTATAAAGTTTCCATCTCCTAAATGTCCATCAGTCAATGTTAACACAAAAGAATATTCATCACGGACCTGAAAGAGGAAAAAATAAAAATAATATATTTTTTTAATTCTAGTTTTAATACTGGTCAAGTGGTTTGGAAATATTAAATAATAGCCATTAGGTAATCGAATAAAAATAAAAATAATTTGTTTTTAATGATAACAAATGGTTGCTCTGCTTTTTTTTCAGCAGTCACAGTCAGTAACTTCTTCACAAGATTTTAATTACAATGGCTAAATTATCAATCAACATATTATTTTATGTTATTCTTTAAAAAATAAGCATAGCTTTTTGTAATTTATGACAAAAGTTTATTTCCATCAGTACCTAAGTACCTAGGTATTCAACCTTCTTTGCTGAAGGTAAATAAAGCTAATATAAAACGTTTAGATAGGCAGATAAAGGTTAAAAAAACAATTTGTATTGTGTAAAGATTCTCAAAATGAGACACGCAGTCTTAACTTAAAATCAGTGCTTTAGTTTTACAGAAGGACTTCCTTATATATCGATGACTTCCTACTAAGTACCTTCTACTGAGCTTGGTACATGACCTACAGGGGTAGGTAGGTTCGTCTTTATTTTATTTTTTAAATTTAGGAATAGGTACACACATCTAAATCAATCTTCAATCGTTCTTACTTTGAAAACGAACTCACCTCTCTATCTAATTCCTTAACTAAATAAATATTAGCTTCGTTGGATGAAATGGCTTCTAATCTTAAAATATCACTACCGAGTTGGTCTCTAATTCCAAATTGTAACGAATCTCCATCGGGGTCAACGCCCCTCAGCCGGTATATTAGGCTACCTGAAATTAAAATAACGGTTAATTTTCTTAATTAAACACTCAGTACATACTTGAACAAACTATTTACGCCATTTACAGTTTGTAGTTTGAAGAGTAGTTAAGAAAATAAAAGTAATTAAGTATCGCACATGCAAATAAGTATTTATGTAGGTAGACAATTTAAGTAGATATGACAGCACGGTTGGCGCAGTGGTTGAGCGATGGGCTGCGTGCTACGTATCGCGGGTTCGATTCCCGCACGTTACAAATATTTGTATGGCCTTCAGATAAGTGTTCCGGATCTGGGTGTGTATAGACAAGACAGACAGACACGAGTTTAAATGTTTGTGAACGCAGCCATGATAAAGGAGTTATTCCTAGTGTGGGGCTAACCGGCTAAGTTTAAACAAGTGCGAGTTGGACTCGCGCGCTGAGGGTTCCGTACAAACCGTAGCCGAACACGGCATAAAGACAGACTTCGGCTGCCACAAATAAGGCTAAAATTATTTAAGAAAAATGTATACTGCATGTCGATTATTATTTACAATCATTTACCAAATAGTTTACAAGAGTTACCACTGACAATGTTTAAAAAAATACTTTTTAATCTGTTATTGTTTAAAAGATATTATACCGTTAAGGACTATTTAGAAGACAAGTCAATAGAATCTGTAATCGACAAGATCGAGTAATTGACAACACTGACTGTAAATATATTTGCACGCCATGTTATGGCAGGATATGCTGAAACAAATATACTGTAACACCTTATGTACCATATTCTAGCAAATAAATATTTTGATTGATTGATTGAAACTTACCTACGTAAATAGTTTAGTTACCGAATGGCGAGTTTCGAAGATTTTTCCGAATCGCAAAAAAAATTGTGACATAACAACAAATTTACTATTTTCAGATTTATTCCGATACTTGTAGCTGTACTATAAGACCTTGCTTTATGCCAAATTTTAGGATTCTGGGTCAACGGGAAGTACCTATGAATTTTGATTCCCTTGAAAGTGTCGAAATATATCGTTTTTTTGTGATATAAACGGCCGTATCTTTGTTTTTCGTTAACTTAGAAGTTTGATTTTTTCACAATTTTAAGTGACCACAGACTTGAGTATATGGTTTTAATTCCAACTCGATACCTCCTCGCGTTCCCGAGATAAAGGGTCTTAACAGACAAACAGACCAACGGACAGCAAAGTGATCCTATAAGGATTCCGTTTTTTCCTTTTGAGGTACGGAACCCTAAAAAAGGCTCGATGTATCGTGAAGAGCAGATTTAGGGCGTTTGTACACTTATAATTAACTACCTAACTACCAACTTAGTACTTAGCTAAGTACTTGATTCGTATTTTTTTACGTGGATAGATAAGTATTCGTGATTTCTGACGAATACCATATAATGAGTCTGAATTGGTCCATACAGTAACCTAAGTGCACAAATGGCCTATTTCCGGCCCTTTGCCATCATAACATTTCCTGGTGTTTTCTAGCAGGAAGAAGTGAGACAACTACCTACTTAGCTAGTTTTCAAACCTACCGAATAATATATCACTGACTCCTAAGCCATAGGGACATACAACTAGTTAAGGAGTAAGGTGTCTTCAAAATTTACCCAACTATTTTAATATAAGTCTGAGATTTAAGTCTTTTTTTTAATTAAAATTAATTAAAAAAATATATACGCAATTTACTTAGACACCTTCAGATTACTGCTTTTTCGTGATGTTTAAAAAGTAGGTAAGTAGTCTTTAGCTTATAGGTACAGCACATAGAGTATGTCCATCGAAAGCGCGACCGAAAATGAGGTCAAATAAAAAATATTGAATGTGGTATTACTGACATAGTAGGAGAAAAATGTTTTGACACTTGAGTATTTTTTTATGTTACTACAGTCGTATAATAGTTGTTTACTAACTATATTATTAGGAATACAACTATACTATATTTAAGGAACACAACGTCTTTAGAAATTTTAAATATACAACCAATAGGTACGCCTTTGACAGCATCACACACTCTGCAATATTCAATTCCCTTACAAAACAATAAATACATAGAATCCACCTATATACCTATAGCTACTTCAAAATATATACACCCATAGCACAGCTACCATCAAGTTGGAGACATTAAGTCTTATGTTTAAAATTCTTAAGGAAGTCTGATGAACATGTCGAAGAGCAAAATCATAACCAACAGCTCCAACAAAAGGAACATACACGTAGACGAGGAGAATATACAATACGTCCAAGAATATCTACTTGGGCCAAGTAGTCTCTTTCCGGGCAAAGCAAGATAAATAAATGTCTGGAAATAATACTGGTCCATGAAGAACTATTTAAGAATTTCCCCATGTCACGAAGCGTAAGCTGATGGACATGTGTATTCTCCTCATTCAGACCTATGGTACACAGACTTGGTCTTTGAACTCAAGGTTTCCCAATGTACTATGGAGCGCAGCAACTTTGTTGTAAACTATTATAATACTACTACTATTTATTATATTAACAGATCAAATTCGAAACACTACACTGCGCTCCAAAACGCAAATCGTTTATGTGGCTCAAAAGGCTGTACAATTTAAATGGGACTGGGCAGGACATGTCTGCCGCATGTCTAACGAGCTGTGGGCCCGTAAAACACAGGATTGGTGCCGGAATACAGAGACGCGGGGCCGCGGCCGACTACGTAGGCGATTGCGGGACGACTTGGATGTCTTCCTTAAGAATTGGAATATGAAAGCAGGGAACTCTTACAGAAAGAGTGGAGTTTGTCCAGCCGTGGGACCTTACGGGCTAACTATAATAATCAATACAATACAAAAACGAGTAAAGATTTATTTATTGATATATTACATTATACTACTCTGTCAAGAAAGTACCGGAAAGAGGTTAATAATACACAAAATGTTAGTTATTCTTCCGAATTTATTATATCGCCTTCAAAGTATGCTCTTTCAGAAATTATACACTTAGATCAATAAATAATCCAATCATCGAAACATTTTTTAATGAATGCAATCAAAATCGACTCATCCTTGGCGGCTCTTATGTGATTGAGTTTTTACAGAAAATTCAGGTCGTTTGGGGCGGCGACACGTTTCATAAGCAAGTGATTGTTTCAAATGGTACGTATCGACTAGCGACACAGAGAAAGCTCAGCAGCTATCGAGAGATAACTTGAAAGAGGATTTTCAGTCGCAATTTCCTTCACTTTTGCAATGTTAACTGCAGTTGAAGACGTTTGTAGCTTACCAGACCGAGGCAAATCTTTCATCACATCAGCTCGACCGCTTTTTAACGTATTTTATCACTCTTAATCACGGTAGTGAAGATACTTATTTCTTCTCAGTACCTTAGTTTTAAGTGTAAAGATTTTTTTCTTCAAATTTCTTAACGTATCAATTTTTTTTTATTTCGGAGAGTCTCCAAGATTATCTATAAACATGAGAAAAAGTATCATTTTATCGTAAAATATATCTAATAGTCAGTCAACAATGATCAAGATTATAATGTCATACTAACTTTAACAAATCCGAGATCGTATATAAACATTCGTTGTTTTTCTTTGATAACAACTTCTTTCTCTTCTTGTTTTTGTTAAAACTTAGTGATCATAGTATGTAGCAGCTTTCGCACATAACTTTTATTGTTTTACCAATGATAAAGTAACTATTGTTAAAAAATATATCTCCGTTACAAAATACTGACAATTGCAAACACAGACTGACGTGCTTTTGACGGCTGAATAATGTTGCCATTTTAGTTTAAAAAAGAAGCTCCAGGTCGTGCTTTCATTAGACACACTTTAGTCGTTTTATTTTTCATTACAATGCGGATTAGAATGTGAGGAATCAGTAACACATTCTAATGTTTTTTTCAATATTTAGCAGCAAATATCTATAACCAGACTTCTCAGCAAGCTTCGCTGAGGTAGTCAACATCTACTACAATAAAATTCTCAGCTCCATTTCATCGAGATCGCAGCGGTTTTAATCGAGATCCACATATTGTCCAGTTGGGTAGAGATATCTATACAAATAAACATGAAAATTTCCGGTTTGTGAATCAGAATATTTAAAAATTGGCTTCGAACTTTACTCGAAAAAATCAAGCCAAATAAAACCGATTGCCAGGTAGAGATTTAGACATTTATTGGCGTAAAGGAGGAAACGCTAACTACCTTAGGTACTGTCAGAAAGCCTAGGTAGCCAGACTTGGCCTGCAATTAAGGCGAATGAAGGCTTTATATGCTAGCTGGATTGAAAACCTGAACATACTAATATCATGTAGGTATTTACAATCAAAATAAATAAAAGCCCCAAACATGATTCAGCTATAACAGGGTTTTCCAATTCCTGTTGAATCATCCCCATTAAGTCATTACCCTGGTTATGCTGACATTTAATTTCTTTTGTAATACCAAATAGTTGAAACTCGAACCCATAATGGTATTTAAGCATTTCACGCTCAGCTACCTTTCGTTGACTAATCGTTACGTAACATCGACAATTAGTTGGTACACTCGATGACACATCGAGCAATACTATTCCAGTAAAAGCTGGCCTAAGATTGTATAGGCTTTTTGAACAATGAGAGGTCAGTTTCAGCTGGAAGTTATAGTGTGTCCTCGTGCGTACCTAAATGCAGGGTGAGTAAGGGATCACTTGCACAGTTGTAAGGCTTCCCTATGTTTGCACCAGTTGTCGTGGTAACCCCACTCTACCCGTTCCCCTAGTATGAATAATTTGCGGTTGTCAGTGCCTTACGGTAAACGTCGAGTTGTCCAACTTTGAATAGCTTTGGGGAGTCGGTACAGCAAGTGTTAGGTTATTTAGTATCATGTTCAATGTTGGAGTCTTACGAATGTGGTTTCGTCAGCTGATACTTTTGAGAAGTATTAAATTATCATTTGTGCGATACTTATCTAGAATAATGCGTAGGCCGTAGCTAATATACAATAATATAATAACTAGGTATCAATTGCACACCTATTATTTAAAAACCTGAAACCCCCGAAACTGTATCGGTCCAATGCCCACAGCTGGCCAATGCTGGGCTATTGACCAATTACCTTTTTGTTCATGCGTTATAACAAAAGCATTTATATGAAGTAATGTGTGTCTTACCTACTGGAGTGTCACTGCCTTCTTTCAGCCGAACAACGATTTCTGACTGACCATCTATGAGAAATCTGGGCGGTCTGTTGGCGACGACTACTTCCAGAATCGTCAGGAGCAACCAGAACCCTGTGATGCATTTGTACCGAACCGGTTTTAACCGGACTCGCGTCAGGTGAGATGTGACCCTCGCATGCATTGTAGTCAGTCATCTGTCGCATCTGACCTTATTGCTGGTTGGTGGTGAGACCATTTTCTCACTTCGCACGGTTTCTCCGTGGGAAGACGCGTGCGGTATCGGTGAAAGTGTCACCTCACTGGCTAGCTTTGAACCCTCGACGTGACTTCACGGGTGCCTGTAAAACAAGCAAGACGTGTCAGTTTCATAATTGATTGTTATTATTTGAAAGGTGATATAGTTCTCACTTTTGTTGGAAATGTGTGAAAATTGTCGTCTCGTTGATGTATTTACATGGAGAGTTAACGTTCTCAGTAAACTTATTGAGCAGTCTGGGAAATCGGATTTTCTTTGTTTCTTTGAAAACGTGTGAAATATCGCAAGACTCTGTCGCTCTTCGGATACATAACATCGATTCATATGTCTTTTATGCCAAATAGGTTGTTTGAAAAGAATACCGAGGCAATTCAAAACCGATAAAAAAGGCCAAAGAATATACGTCCACTTCGAACCAGTGTCCTGTTGGAATATAGCTTCGAACTCTGTTTGTTCATTTCAACTAAAATTGTAGCTTAATGTAGTGGGAACGGGGGGCGGCATTAGAGAGATTTATAAGCGATTAGGCAATAGGCATGTCTACATAAAGTTGCAAATTGTAGTAAATTTTTGCCAAATAATGAAAAAAGAGGGGGTGTCAAATTTCCGCTCTACCCTGGGCAATTTAAACCCATGCTACACCACTGCACTAAAAACAGTTAACAAGTCATTAAGAATAAGGAGAGTAAAACATAAACGCTACACCCGATCACAACTTTTTCTTTCACATCAAAGCTGTGAAGTCCCTTGTGTCAGTGGGTTATCTTGACTCGCATCGTTACGAGAACTAGCGCGTGGCGACAGCGCCGAAGTGAGCATTTGTTAACTAGGCGTATGCGTATCTCATTGTCTTGTACTGCCTGAGTATTGCCTCTGTTGGCACATAATCTTGCCTAACTAAAGAGATACGTGACCACTTTCAGGATAGGCTAATTATACCAAAAGCTTTTTGGTTTTAGCATCTAATGTCTGAACATAGTAATGGTTTGAAATAATGAAGATTTATTTTGGTTTTGGCATTGTTTGCTAGGATTCTGGCAGACTAATGCGTTTTGCATACTTTCATTTCAGTGGAAATGCAAAATGACGTAACAATAATTAGTAAAAGTAAAACAACAAGGTTATATTTCTCTCATTGTAATGTAACATCTATTGTTTAGACAGAGTTATTAACCATCAACTAAATAATGTGTGATTAACACTGAAGATGTTACGACAGCCTGCATTATTAAATTGAATAGGTTGATACGCAAGGGTTATTCACACGCATCAAGTTTGCGAAACAATTATGTAAAAACAATTAAAACGTGACCTCGCGACCCCGCGCCGGATGGTAACGTATGAATTAGGTGTCGTTGACGTATTTTGGCGGCAAAACCGGCGTCCCGTGAGGCTCGCGGGCTCTGAAACAAAAGGGGCAGCCAGCGCGACGGGTGCGAAGGCCAATGACTATTGTAAACAGCGATGGTACAGCTCTATCGGCAACTGACCTTTGTAGATATATCATCGCGATTGATGAACTTATGGTGCAGTTTGGTCATCAGTTTAATTAAAATGATTAAAAATCTCATTGTTGATTGCGAGTTGCTTTATAAGTTTCTTAATGAGAGTGAGATTCTATAGGTAATCAGTCTTCTGAATGCGTCAGCAGTCAAATGGGATACGTAACATACATTATTGAAAGATGTAAAAATTAAAAATAGCATGTAAATTTATTTAAAAAAGGACCTTTCAGAAGCTAATGTAGTTAAGTGACTTTCTTTGACTGGACAATAAATATTCATAGTCACAAAGAAAGTTGGTTGTACAAATCGGCGTGGATTGAATTTGTTCATTCATGATTCCTGTAGTCGGAGCGTGACGGACTTTAAGTAAGTACGGCCGAAAGGAGTGCATGACCGACGAATGAGAGAAAGCCTCCATACTCCGTTACACATGTGGTTGTTATAAAAATTAACGCCATTGCCATGGAAAGTGTTTATTTTTATTGGATATTGGTATTATTTGAGGATGTTTGTAATTCTGTGTTACGTAAGTGTGACCGCAGGTGGCCCCCCGGAAACTACTTTTAATTAAACTGGTTCCATAGCATTTAATTTCTACTTTTACTCTTCAAACTCCAGATCGAATTGGAGTCTCTTTGACTTTTTGTTGTAGAGTCAATTCATAAATTACGTCACACGCTTTGATTATATACTATATAATCAAAGGTCACACGATTCATGATTTTTTGACCCCTCTGTGGTTGTCTCAGCTGGTCACATTAGTGCCCTACCTAGTGAGACGTCACATAAACTGTTAAATGAATGCAGCAATTCCGAATTATTCCGAAATTAGTTTTGGAACTTGTTAACAAAACAAATTAAATCTTAAAATCATACAGATAGAGCCAGAAATATTTTAAAGTTATTTATTAATATTTATAATTTCGTGTTTTAATACTTAAAGATTTTGAAATATGACGTCACGAAACTTGTGACTCCTCTCACCCCTTGTCACACAATGTCATACTTTGCCGACCCCCTCCTTTCCCTTAAATATGAGACGTAATTTATGGATAGCTCCTAGGGCTCCTTCGGCATTATTCTATTGTTCTGATAACAACAACGTAGATAACTAGTTATCATCTAATATTAATAGAAAAAAAAAAACTAAATCCAATTATGCGCCCTATCTCTAGCATAGATGAAATTACGAGTTGGGACTGTTTTATAAAATTTTATTAAAATCAAGAAGGGTATCCTGTGTGGTCGTCCTTTATCGATAAAAAATAAAATACTATTGTAAACTATAAAAATTCTCCCATCAAATAGCCAAAGACAACGTTGCTGGAAGTGTTTAAGCATCAATAACATTTTTATTACGAAGCTTCGTCGTGGGATCAGATAAAAGGGGTACTAAATAAACTTAATAAATTCTATGTGTAGGTACTCGTTTATTAGTACCTACTAGTGATGTAACGAATGTTAGATTTCTCACATTCGCGAATGCGAATGCGAATATTCAAATTCAATATTCGCGAATGCGAATGCGAATTTGACTTTCAAACAAAGTGCGCGCAAAATGTTATACAGTTTGACATTTCGTGTCCTTGCCGCGACCCTCACCAGTTCATCGATCGCTCCTTGTGGGAGGCCTTCCAATGTTGCGTCTTCCGATGCGTGGTCGCCACTCCAGAACCTTTCGTCCCAATCTACCATCAGTTCTGCAAGCAATCTCCCAAAAACCCAGGACCGAACGTTGTGGCGACACTTGAGGGAGGCCAACAGCCAACGGTGGACGTCTTTTGGCTGAAATGATGATGATGATTATAGCAAAGCAGTTACAGGTTGATTGAAAGAAACTAATCACATTAAGTTCATTCGAAAAGATTTGTTATGATTTGACGTTAGTTAGTATTATTGTACCAGTAAAATTGGCACAAATTTTGAATTTTTTAATTTTTTTCCACTTAAATAGAAAAATTAGTATGTGACATGTAAAGAAAAAAATGCAAATCAGAACCTTATACTCCTATTAAAACAGTTAATTAAAGGTTATACTTCACAATTTCAAAGAAATAAACTTCGAAATGGCCAGGCAATGTTAATGGTATTACTTCTACTTTGCCTTGGCAAGAATATTGCAGTTAAAATGTATTTTCAAATTAACAGATTTGGTACCGTAGCGTATTGATATAGTACCTACTCATATTTAAGCAGACTATAAAGTCTAAAACGTTTTTATTTTTATTTTGGAAGGTAGGCAAAGTAGAGCAGCCTTTTTGTTTTTTTCGTCCTGAGTTCATTTTCGCGCTTAATGAATCGCGGAATTGCACTAGTTTGCTATCAAACTAAAAAGTGTCAACCGGCAAAGTTTTGTAAATTATTTATAAAAATATGACATACGTTTTTCTTGATTTTATCAACTTAAACTCGATTTACAAGTGCAATACATAGATAGAAAGATGGAGAACTATTTTTCATTTTAAATGTTACCTAAAATGAGTAAAAACAGCTTAAAACACGTATAATTATACAGGGGGTCCGGTGGCAATTTTCACATTTCAAAGGTTGATAATAAAATAAATACAAAAGTTTCCTGAATTATTTTTATTATTATTTACGGTACATTAATGTGAGTTTCATTTTTTAAAAATAACGTTTTCTAAATGTCGGCCTTCTTGACGCAAGCACTCTTCCTCGAAAAAAAATCCTCGAAACTTCGGTCCGGATATTTTCTTTCAGTTGAGCAGTGGTGGTCGGCTGGTTTCGGTAAACGATGCTCTTTAAGTAGCCCCATAAAAAAAAGTCACATGGGCTCAAATCGGGCGATCGTGCTGGCCAGGGGATGTCACCGTGCCGAGAGATAATTTTTCGCCCCGCAATTAGCGAAAAATTGCTTGTTAAGAATGCCTCGATCACGAAAGCACGCTCCTCTCCTGACCAACGCGGCATGGCGACTAAAAAACTCACGACGCTGACGAAGCTAACCCCCCACCTCGCGCCCCTCTAGCTATTCGCGTTCTTAAGTAACAAAACTTTCAAATGTGAAAATTGCCACCGGACACCCTGTACTCAAAATCAAAATATGAAGTGCAGGAGAAAAAACACCGACCACATTTTGTAAAATTCTGACGTTAAATTATATTTAATAACTTTCTTGTCTAAACCAAAAATGACTGTTGCCACGCGTGAAAAATTGTACTTGGAATAAAATTTGTTAACTAGAATAGTTTACTAATTAATTTAAAATAATCAGTTCGGGCAAAGTAACGACAGGTAGGCCAAATTATAGCAAAAGACGGTATTTGTTAAATTAAAGTGGTATAAAAATATGACTCCAAATTTCTCTAATAAGTTGTTACAAAATTTGTAACACTTAAAATGTAAAATTGAAGTTGTGTGATAGAAAAATATTAAATTTAATTCAAAATTATAAAATCATATCAGTTGTATTGTCATTCTATATCCATTCAATCAATACTTTAATACCTTTTTATTTGTCAAAAACATTCGCCAAATATTCGCATGTTTCTTGCGAACGCGAATGCGAATGTCAAAAAATGTGTGAATAGTCGCGAATGCGAATGCGAATATTCGTTACATCACTAGTACCTACATCACTTGCGGCACACAATAAGAAATAGCTTGCGGTCTGCGGCTGCGTCTCAATGATCTTATTTCAATGTTGCTGTAATTAAATCACATCATAAGTATTAAATGTTGATTACTTTGGTACCTGTTTCCAAGTGACCATTTTATTTATGTTCTTTATATATGCTGTTACATAAAACTATGACTAGTTAGACTACGTTCCAGCTTCGCGGGTGTTAGAAATGGTTAAAATTCTCGGCTTTCCTCTATTATGATATGCATGCATTTAAATCTTCCTCATGAATCAATCTGTATAATGGTGGAAACCACATGAAAATCCGTTCAATGGTTTATGAGTTTATCGCGAACAAACTGACACACGCGGTGGGGGCTTTGTTCTCTTCAGTCTAGTGAAAAAAAGGCTTGTACATATTCTGAAGTTTATAAACTAAACATTGAAATGATGAAGATTATTTACAGTATAATTTTTGTTTGTGAATCTTTGATCAAGTGTCTCTATAGGTTGGGTTTGACAGGACAACGTTCTATTTTAGAACAATGTTCTGTGATAGAGACGATTATTGTTCGTATGGTATACTGACAGATATTATTGTAGATTCGAATCAATCAGAAATCAAAGTTTCTATAGTTTAATCTTTACGTAATATTATAAATGCGAATGTAATGCTGTCTGAGTATCTGTTTCTTAAGTTTTCACGCGTAAACAGCTGAGCTAATTTTGATAAGTCTTAGAGAAGAACATTGAATACTTACTATCCCGGAGGGAGTTCTTTCCATTGGAATAATTTCCTAATGGTAAGCGGGCCCTCCTTCTGCGAAGCAGTAATGCTAGCAAAGGAGGCGGCCGATCGCGTGAGGCAACGGTCCTCACGCCCCAACCGCCGCCGGGTTTCCGATCCCTATTTCCGGCCACCGTAGGCGCGGGCTTGCGGATGGCGAGCAATGGGTGGCTCGCCGTTCGACCGTCCGGTAACCGTCCGGACCGAGCCCAAGTCGTCGACGGCGCGTACTGTTCCACGCGCGCCTCAGGGGGCTAGCAGGGTCGAAGCCTACTGGGGCCACGGGTAGTGTGAAAGTGAAACCCGGGGCCCTAGGACGAAGGCAAAGAAGGAACAGGAGTGGGTTTATAGTCAGTAAAAGTCTGACACTATTTCGCGCCCCGCCCAAGAGTGGGATTTGTCATAAGATGATTTTCACACTTAAAAAAAATACTGGTAAGCGGGCGAACCCACTAGCGGAAGTTATAAGATAATTTTACAACTCCAGTTTCAGTAACATACGTTTAAAATAATTAAATTTCTTGACGTGAAGTGCTTGTGAGTGCTAACTAGCTTAACCATAACTTATAAATAGGTACTTGGAACATTATTTGGTTAAATTAACTACGGTTATAATTACTCAGAATTTTAATGTTTCGTAGAGAAACACATGTTCTTGATGCTCATCTTAGTGTGAAATTAATATTGTAAACTGTAAACACACAAATCAAATTGTCATCATCTTCCTGCCCTCGTCCCGTTTTATTTGGGGTCGGCGCAACACGTTATTTTCTTCCATTCTGTCCTGTCACTCGTCACGCTATCACTAACTCCCTTTTCTTTCATATCACTTCTCATACAATCCATCCATCCTTTCTTTGGTCTCCCTCTGCGTTTCATCAATCCTCTTCACATGACCATACACAAATCAAATCTAACACACAAATCACACAACTCAAACACACAAATCAAATCTAAAATAAAAATGAAGGCGGGTGCTACATTTTCTTTCAGTGTGTGCAGCGCCAACCGTTTTTCAGTTTTTCCTAGCATCGACGCTGGCTATTATATCCATCCTAAGGTTATCTGGTCAGCCCTCTTAGCCAAGTTACAACTGTTTCGTTTCGATTCTCTTTTCGTCGATCGCCTCGAGTCGGCCACGCCTCCGATTCCTTTGTTCTGACTTCTTCTCAACGCTCAGTCACGTGGTCAGAACAAAGGAATAGGAGGCGTGGCGGCGATCAACGAAAAGAGAATCGAAACGAAACGGTTGTAACTTGGCTAGGGGGGCAGACTAGACATCGCTATTAGCGATAAGACCACCATTTTACCCATAGATTTAAGTTTATGTATAAGTTGTGTTACTTTTTTGGTATACAATAAAGTTTATTCTATTCTTATGTACTGTAAGACTTGTATCTTATGTTACATATAATAATATTATGTCACAATGTTCCTTGACCCATTTTGTAGCCATGTTACTGAGTGGTTGTAAATTACGTTGATGTTGTTAAGGCCACAAATTGGATTTAAAGATAATCCCTCAATAGTACACAGCATTCGTTTTGTAGGACAACTTGTAATACTGAACTGTTTGTACTTCAGAGGCCATACTACGAACTTAACGCGACGGGACGGCTTAAAAGGGATGGAGCTATATAGGGTGTATGGCTCCATCCCTCTTTTTCTCTCGCACGCCTGTCATCTTAACACGTCATGATATGGCCCCCCTTTTGCACTTCTGTACATGAAAATTGGATAACCATTTTTTTTTTAATCGTTAAATAACTTTTTCGACTTAGGATGGAGCGAGACACTCTCACACTTTTACTTCCTACAGTTGCCCTTTGCGTTCCAGATCCGTGGATATACACACCTTTATTTGACCACTATCTCACCGACGCGACGATAGAGTACGCTTTTTTAGGCAAGCGTACTCTATCGTCGGTGAACTATTCACTCTTGACTTAAAGACCCAAAACTGACTTAGTCAGTCAGTTTCACTTCATAAATATTAACAGTCCCGTGGTTCATAACTATTTTATTAGAAGGGCTTATCAAACATTTTGCTTACTATCCTTATATTAATTTGTTTATAGCTTAGATACTTAATAATTGAAAGCCAATGGCATTCCAATATGCTATTCGCTATCCTGTAGTATCCAAGCATATTTCGTAAATATTTAAATCCGTAACAATTAAAGTAAATGTTTGATTTAGCAATCAGTTTGTTACGGACTTATAATTTTAGCTATCAAGATATTCCTTAATTCTCACACTTGCACAAACCAAGTGATTGTTAGGAAATACACCGACATAGGTACAGCTTGCCCGTCCAAGACGACTCCACATATTTTTGTAGAATATCGCAATCATGGCTCATAGTGCCAATAAAATATAAAATAAAATTGTCTAAAGCCCTGACGAATTCATAGAGTTTTTTTTTTGTTATAAAGTTTTATGTAACTATAGATATAGCTATTCGTTTCGCAATTCGATCTTTTTATTGTTTTTGCAATTCATGGCGAAGTTTTATCTAAGCAATTAATTATTTTCTAAAAAGGTATTTACAGTATGGGCGATTGTCACACTGTGGTAACAAAAACATGAACGTAAAAGGTGAAGGGATGTCTTGAATCATGGGCTGACGCATAGCATAGCATAAGCATAATCAGCCTTTTTAATGTTCGCACTGCTGGGATTCAGGCCTCCTCCCTAGGAGAGGGAATGGGCCGTAATCCACCACGCGGACCCAGTGCGGATTGGTGAATGTCACATGTCTTCGTCTGGGCTGAGGGATGGTTCCAAATACTCACCGCGACCCTGGAACTCAAAGGGAAACTGAAGGAGCACGGGTCGAGTTTTTTTAATGAAATAAACTAGTGCTTGACTGCGATCCCACCTGCGATTACACGATAAGCAGTGATGCAATCGTTGATGGTGAAGCGTAGTAGTTACAGTAGTAGTAGGTGGTAGTTTTAGTTAGCAAAAGTCTGACACTCCCTCTCACTTCACCCAGAACGGGAGAAATTGTTTGATGATTTCCCAACCCAAGAAAAAAATGCTGTCATTCACTATATGCCAATTCCGTAAGAGACTATATGTTCATATAATAAGAGATGTGGTTATATGAACACAGAGGCCCATAATAAACTAAACTGTCGCACATTAAAATCTCTCGCATGCTCGCATTTGACCATTCCGTGTTTAAGTGCGATTACGAATTGTTACACTTACTACACACATGACTAGCCGTCATCAACAATTTTTTCTCTAAGTATTTGTTACTTTAGAAAACCTTTTGCGCGTGTCCATTAACTTTGTTTGAATACGTTATTTAAAGTAGCCTACGCAGAAGGCAGCAGTTCGTAGTTTCTTAGGATTTAGACTCTTTTTCTTCAAGTTCTTACTATCCAAAGACATTAAATATATATTTAAATCTCTTTGTTGCTGTCCCACTGCTAGGCAATGAAAGCAAAGGCCTCTTCTAAGGTCTTCCAGACATTTTTCTCCAGCGCCGCCGTCGTCTTGAATCAGTTCTCGTAGTACTTCTATTCTCAATCTATTCTAGTACTTCACTATTTCTAAAGATGCAGTAAAGAAGTTACTGTTATTTAATTTATGTAGGTATATTACCTACATAAATTAAATAGACTATCCAAATATTTGAAATCTAAGTAGATCGCATCGAAGCTCTCCATAAACCGTACTGAATATTACAAAAAGGAAGAAACTTCTGAAGAACTTGCCGGTGTTACCGGTATTTAGGAACTATTATGACTTCTTCTTCTTTTCGTGTCGATGTAGTCTAACAAAATTTTTTCTGACCAGTATTTGGCAACCTCTACGGCTCTGTTATTGGCCTCGTATAGATCCTGAAAACTGCAGGTGGTTGTGCAGGATGGACAGCATAGCAAATGACACATGTCCTGTGCAGCGGCTCCACACTGACACTGTGTTAGAGATGTATCAAACTATACTACTTATATAACTGTATCGAATACGATATTCAGAATTCATTCTAAATTCAAAGGGGAGATTAAAAATATCGTATGAACAATGGAAACACAGTATACAGAAGATCCGTCGTGGCTAAAAGCAGGTGAGCCGCTTTTTCTGTGATACGAAAGTATGTGGGCCTTCGTCGGTCGTTAATTATAGGGCAACTGCTTCCTTATTCAGATTGAACACTTACGTACATTTTTTGCTCTAAGATCTCCGTTAAATACAATGTAAATTATTTCTGAATTATGTAGTTAAAGCTGTCAGTCATGCAAACACTTTTTTGTGTTAAGTAAAAGGATTTGAATAGACTCCGGATTTGCTTACTAATTGCATGATGAATTAATTGCACTTGATGATAAGTTGAAATTCTAGCCTTTCTATGCACGCTTCATAAATAGCATGCGAAAAACGCGGCATTGGCGCTGCGTCAACGACATCATGCACTGCTAGCGCAGTGGCTTATAAGTCGAAGAACGTAGCGCCGGGCCCTGATACTTACAGGCCAAGGTCCGGAGCGACGAAGAATGGCAGGCGGTCGCCTCCTGCGAAGCAGTAATGCTAGCAAAGGAGACGGCCGCATGAGTGAGGGAACCAACTTTCCGAAGTTGTGGGCTTGCGGACGACGAGCAATGGGTAGCTCGACGTCCGGCCTTCCGGTAATTTCCGGACCGAGCCCGAGTCGTTGACGGCGCATAGTGTTCCACGTGCGCCTCTAAGAGATGTCAGCTAACCGTAAGGGCCCAGCAGGTCTGAAGCCTACTAGGGCCATGGATTCGCTTGCGAAAGGAAACCCAGGGTCCTGGAACGCTAGGCAAAGAAGGAACATAGGTCTGACACGCCCTTCTACACCGCCCTAGAGGGCGAGAAGTCCTTGGATGATTTTCCACTGTTTCTTAACAAGGTCCAAGAACGTTTCTCCTAATATAAAAGCTCCCGCTCTGCCCAAGGGCGAGAGATATCATTGGATGATTTTTTCCACCTAAAACAAGGTGTAAAACTAGGTAGAAAGAATATCTGGAAGAAGTTGGGGAAGGCCTTTGCCTAGCAGTGAGAAAGTATAGGCTAAAAAAAAAACTAGGTGATAGTTAAAATTCAAAATCTTTTTATTTCACATAGGTTTACATGGGCACTTATAAAACGTCAGAAGCTAGTGCACGGTTCCAAATGATCGTTTCCTATGGAGAAGAACCGGCAAGAAACTCCATAAGTACCTCCATAGTACTTACTTATTTTATTAAGTCGAATTTTCGTAGCAGCTGAAAGATGCGGATGAGGAATTGCATCGCAGACTATATACTGCCTATTATCCTGCTATCTGTGTCACATAACCTGCAGCCGTAGCGACTACCGGAGATACCATGGGAGTGACAAATGTACCTTACCGTTTAAAGATGATGATCATTGACGTAGGAGAAAAGGCTGCTAGGCTTAAATAGGATTGGGCTGGTCACATCAGCCGCATGCACTCTGACCACTGGGCAAGGGTCTCCACAAAGTGGGTACCTGAGCATGGACGACGCCGCCGAGGTCGATCTAGGAAGAGGTGGCGACTTGGCGAGATGACCTAGACGCTAACCACAAGGACTGGGGCTAAGCCGAGGTGGCTCGAGGATAGAATACCTGGAGGAAGTTGGGGGATGGCTTTGCCCAGCAGTGAGAGAGTGTAGGCTATATAAAAAATAGTACATTTTGATACAAGTGCAGAAAGTTTGTCATTGCGACCGAGGCGGAATTCGCACGAGCCGTAGGCGAATGTGTTATGGAGCTGAGGACAGCAGTCTCAAATTTGCACGTGTATCAAACGACTTTTTTCAATACACTTACGAAGAAATAAATAAACAGGGGTTGACCAGCGACACGTGGGGGTCAACGTGCGCTCAGCCTGATGCGATAAATGTAATAAAATTGTGGTGGGGGAGAGCACGCGCACTTTTCTGCACTAGTGCGGAAAACAGTCTATTGCATGCCTAAAAGCGGTGGGATAAGAGCGGGTTTTCGAGTAAGTGTATTGAAAAAGGTATTTCACGCTCTATTTTTATTCCAAGTATGAATCACTATGATCGCCATGTTTTTTTCCCCCATTCCTATTAATTCCAATATTTACCCGCTGGGTGGCACAGGTGAGTGGCGCATGCGCATGAGGCGTGACGGCGCGTCCGAGCGTGCCTCCCCGGGAACCGAACCCGGCGCACCACCGCATCCGGTATAGTCTGTTAGTCACTGATAGTTTTTGCGATATAAAATTAAAAAATAGAACAATTGTTTTTCGATTAAAAGCTTCGTAGTTCATGTTATCGACCTCCAGATTTTTCCCATGATGTTTTTGGTACATGATTTTGTGGAACATAATACTGCTGACCATTTCAGTACCTTTGAAATCACTACTAAGATACATCCTTTAAAACCTGCGGCAGTTAGAAGACATACTTGCTTAACTAAACCATTTCGATTTATCGACTAAAATCCGTTTAAAATTGATTCCAAATTATTAACCCTCAAAAAGCTAACAGATCGATAAAAGTTCGATATGGATTCCAATCACGATCGATCATGTACCTAATAGCGAGTTATAACATTGCTACATACAGTCATACAAGTTAAAATACTACACCGAAGAAGTTAATCACCAGGCATTATGCGAATTTCGTGTCTATGTCGTTATTTTCGTCCAAATCCCATACTTTCGATTTTAGTATCATTATGCAATACAAAAACGTTCAACTGTTATTCTAAGTTCTATCCTCGTTTTATTTTGACTGTTATTGTTGTTTTTCATTAATGCGGTCATTGCTCGTAGATTTAGGTTTTTTTATTTTATTCGAATTTTCCACTCAGTTTGATGTTTTTGATATAATATCGATTTTTCGTTTTACAATGATATCACGCGGACAGGAAACAATATTTAATTTTTAATAAGAAAAAAAATGTGAAAGTTAGGTACCTGATTTGATTTCCTAGAAAAATAACGGTTGTACTGTGTAGGTACATAAAATTATGAATGAACGTTCATCGACATCTTCGATATGAAAATTATAGTGAGGAAAATGATTGATTCGCTGTATATAGTTTTCTTATCTACGAGTACATCAGTCGTTAGCGACACATCCCGTCGACACGGAAGGGTTGGTACAATTTCTTCTAAGCTAGGAAGTTGTTGTAAATGCATGTTATCTATGCAATTCCATATTGATGGAATTGCATAGCCAGTTCAAACACAGGTTTATTATGCAATGAATGGTATTGGACTATTAAAGTAACGAGAGTGACAGTAGTCTCAAAGGTGTTATTAGCAATGAAAATTGCAGTTCAAAGAAACGCACAAACTGATAAATTTTCCTTTTCAATATACGTATTTAGTGTAATGATAGGTGTGACAGATTGTTACCGCTATTAGTATCAAGTTGTAATCTTGTTACTTTTCTCCGTTTCTGATGATAGCAATCCATTATGTTTCCCACCTTTCCATCAATTTTAAAATATCTAATAATGATCGCGTGTAGATATATTGTATGGCAATCATATCATAATTTCTAGTGCGATACTGATCGAGTCATCTCTTAGCTTGTCTTTGTTTACATGTGTCGTGATTTCCCACGATTTCAAACACAGCGAGAACTGAACTTGACAATGCTATCGATTTTCCAACAATCACAGGAACCCATTAAGTTTTTATTTGCGCCCGCGCCGGTGAAATTCTTAAACGGTTCTGGTGAGCCACTGATGACGAATACTGGTAGAGAACTGAATTAAGATGATATAGATAAGATCATTTTTGTGTAACCTTACATTAATGATGGGAACTTTACACGACAACAATTGTTACACGTCAAGCAATAATTTTGTTTGCATAATTAATTCACAGAAATGAAAGTGTTTATTGTGGTTAAGTTGCTGCATTTATTTTCACATTAGAGCAATTTGTATGAATCGCTGAGACCACGGTGATATGAATAGTCTTATTCAGTTTAAAAAATATTATTTCCCGTTAAATTTTCCCAGAATTGTGTTGATTATAACATCATGTCTAAGATTCGATTATAAAATATAGCTAAAATATAGCTTAACTTTTGTAGTTCTAACTTGAGTTTAAATTCTACTGAAAAGGAAAAACATGTTTATGTTTCATACTTACTAGAAACGTTCAGTCTGTCAGATCATGATTACGTCTGTCAATTCTTCTGGTGGCACTTTCTTGTCCGACCCACAGTTTGATTGTAAAAGGCAATATTAGCTGACCCATAAATCGCGATTTGATCGGTCACGATCTACTTAACGGAATAATTTGTTTATGCGGGTCTGGCGTACAAACAGAAAATGTTTCACGCTACAAGTGATAAGTAGCGTGAATTTTAACTTGAGTACAATTCATCTCGGCCCTTTGCTTAATCACAACTTTTACTTAAACGATGAAAATGAGTTTGTTAATGAATATTGTTATTGTTTTAATGTAGTTAAATTTAACGGACCTCTCTTAATTGCTTTAGAAATGTATAGTTTTGTTTAGTTACAAAATTATCATCAAAAACATTCTGTAGCCGAGGCTTATAAGACTTTATAGGCACTACATATCCAGTTGGAGATTAATGACCTGTCACATTGATGTCGTTACCAACATATAAACCCGATACATCCGCATTATTTCTATGCTGTGTCCTAGCGGCATTAGCACACTTTTCATCTAGGTAGTTGAGCTGGTAGATCTCATTATTTAGTATATAAATAAGTTAGCTTAATAGGTATTTAATTTATGATGACCATTCGCTAATTAATGTCATCTTATTGTATAATTATATGAAATGTATTTTTAAATTACGCAATCAGTTTAAATTCAAAATTACACAAGTAAAAGTACATGGGGCCAAAAAACTAAATAAAAAAATACTTACAAATTAAAAAGTCCTTGGTAGTCAACGAGCATTAAAAAAAAAATTGAACTCGCTTTCGGATTTTGAATGTGGAGTGTGGACAGTTGTTTGGTCCGGTAAGCCGGTAATTCACTGCACTTCCTGTGGCGCGCACGCACTACTATTGACAGGTGTGTCGGACCGCGGGCCGCTCGCAACTGCCCGAACAGCGACGAATCGCGGACGCTTTTCCACATCCCCTAGCTTCGCTTCGCGATGACAGTCAAGTTCCATAGGCATTAGGGGGGTTAAAGTTTCATGTTAATAATGTAGTTTTACATTGAATAAAGAGTACTGGAACTGGTTAAAAAGCTGTTTGGGTTGTCGTTAGTAATAAAGCACATAAGGAAATTTTGTGGGAATTCTTGGGGATTAAAGATTTTTCCTGGTCATGTGTTTTTACATTGGTAGAGAGCGATGTATATTTTAATGCCTACAGCTTTTGAATATTTTTTTTAAATTTTAACTTTGGGTAAATAAATAAAGCTCATCAGGAAAATCAAAAAATTAGTGACATTATAGAATTAATTACCAAACATAGTTTTATATTGTTTCTGGAAATTCAATGAATACAAGAAATAGAAAATAAGAAAAGTTATTAAAAGTTATACGTCAAGCTGTGCCTTGACGTATATTCAATTTTCTTTTTCACAACAGCGACAACTTGCAATTTTGAAAAATTTTCTTGAAAAGTGTTATGATCCGATGTGGACAATTTTCTTGAAAAGTGTCATGATTCAATGTGGACCATTTTCTTGAAAAGTGTAATGATCCGACGTAGACAATTTTTCCTAGCACTGAAAATAAGGTTCTATCTTATTACTTTTATATTGCTGGGGCCCAACACCTACCCCTTAGTGTATCTATCTAGGGTTATTTTTCAGGGTGGTCTGGTTCTTGATATGCCTGATTTTTGTGTAAAGTTATCAGTATTTTTGGCGTCCATTATAAAGTTTCGAATCTTCAGCCTATCATCTAGACCAATCTGGGGTTGGCACGGCCCACTCGGCCCACCTCTATACGAGTGCCTACGCACCTATGCACTCACCCCCAGTTTTTGAACTGAAAATTCGAAGTTGAAAATATCTCAAACTCTAGCATGAGCACTCGTCAAAGCATCAAAGTTTGACAAGTTTTTAACTGCAGATTCTCAGTTCAGAATCAGGATTTCAGTTTTATATCGTATGGGCTATAATAAAATCAATACCAGTGACTTGCACAAATAAATCAAGGCTTGCATAGTAATGTCAGATATTGATTGAGTAACAGAAAATTCTTGCTTTTATTGCCAAGATCAGCATGAACGTTACAGCGTCACTTAATTTCTTTTTCACTCTTTACAGCTTGTTACGTTGTCTTCATGGTTCACGAAGATTTTCGTGTTCTTATTTGCTACCGTCAAATACGTTTTAAACTACTACGTTACTCGTTAGTCCCGTTATAGTTTAATTTGTAAGTAAGTTACAGCTTTCTTTGTTTGTTGTAGGTTCTTTCTACTTACTTTCAACTGTAACATTAATTTCTCGGTGGATTTTTAAACGTTTTTTGGCATTTCTTGTGTGGTAGTAGTTGATTGATACAATCGACCTACTGGACAAAAAAAATATCTAATTTATCAATAACGTTATTTTCAAATGAACGTTTTGTGAATCATTTAGTTTCAGCGATAGAATTGTTTATTTTCTGTGGTTTTAATTTAGATTTTTGTAAGACATACAAAAGATGGCCTGATTTTATTATGACAGTTTGGATGGTCGTAATAGATAGTTTTTTGGTACGTTCGTTTGTCAGCGAAGCGTAGAGAGGCGGCTCCCTCGGAGTGGTCGGTGGACGGGCGCTGACCGTGACGCTAACCATATGCCACTGTCCATACTTACTACCTGCGAAGAAGTCTAACTGTAGCTTAAAACGGAATACAAATTACCACGTATTAGGAGTACCTACATTTAGTACCTACACAGGCTTTTGTCCCAGCAGTGGGAACATTAGAAGCTAATTTTACTTATTTAATTCTTTTTGCATACATAGGTAAGTGCAGTGGTGGACTTAATGCCTTAGGTATTATCTACCAGGGCTGCGGGAATGTTCAAAAGAATTACTGTGTACAACAGAAGGAACAACGGTGGGTTTTAGTCAGTAAAAGTCTAACATGCCCTTGATTGATGTTTTCTCACCTCTAAAAAAAGCTTTATCACCAGTACCAGTTAACTTATGCTTAGGCTTAGTACTTATCTACAGGTTATAACACTAAATCTGTAACGGATTTAGATAAAAAAAAAAGTAAAATCCAATTCCACTGGATACAATTGAAGAATTTGTAAAAGTTTCACGCTTATTTTCCCTAACGGGCGACTAGTTCGATTCTCTCATTCAAGCGGTACCCGGTGCCAATACAAATGGTAATGACATTGACCAAACAGTTTCGCTGAAAGTGTCGGGTCAAAGGTCGGTAGGGTGCATAGTAAGAGGCAGGTCTGGTCAGGTGGGAATGGTCTTTCATTATTCACTGCCCCTGCTTTGTGTCACTGCCTTGTGTTAAACCTTTAAGTGTGTAAAACTGATCTCTACCCACAAAGATCACCGTAGGGTCCCAGCAGGGTCGAAGCCTACTGGGGCCAAGGGTCTGCTTCTAAAAGGAAGACTCGGCCCTGGTATGAAATAAAATGAGAAATTGAAGACATGGGAAAATTACTTCTTGAAAATAACATACAAAAATTATTAAAATGATGATTATTTAAATGTCGTCTTTCGCACGTTTGGCACTATTCAAAGCGACCTCTAACATTCATGAAAACGTGCCTCAGAAGTTGAGTAGGTTTGTTGTTGATTTCTTGTCTGGTGTTTTAATAATTCTTCAATAAAATAAAATAATGTAAAAAAAATCCATTTCCAATTTATCTTCAATCAAAAAATACACTTGTTTTTATAGTTTGTTGCAAAGATTCAGTTGGATTCCATCCAAAGTTTATGTGGTAGTACAAGGCGATCTTATTATTTAATTTAATTACCCTAATTTGTACCTAAACTCTGATAAAAAGTAGCTTTAGGGCCAAATATAATCTTATCTAACAAGAACTGTAACTAACTAACTTGGCAACGAACTCAATTATAAAAAATCTTGCGAAACTCCCATATTAAAGTCATGATCGTCTTAAAGACTGTATGATATAACACGCAAGCTCATCCCTATCCGATGCGATTACCTCGTACGAACATCGATTTGCATTCCCCCTTGCACGCGACGCCACAAAAAGTGGCCAGAGCTAATGGCGTGCTTCCAAGTGTTAAAATCAGCTTAGACGGGCAACTATTTTAATTATTGTTTGATTGCTGACTGTTGCCGGAAAGGAACAGACTGTTTAATTTTCTAATTTAATTAAAAAGAAATACTAGTGACTAAATCAATTTGGCTATTTTTGGGTTAAACATGTTCGTAATTCAAACTGAAACAACTGAAAGATTTTGTAGAACCTGAAAATTAGAACATAACACAACGCTAGTCGGGTCACTTAGTTTCTAATAAAAATGCTTTCATTGTTATGAATTATTGTTATGATTATTATGATTATTGTTTCGGCACTGTCACTTCTTTCGTCTACTTCCTCCATATGATCTGTATTGTCATAAATGTATAATTCAGCCAAATCTTTGTTTTTTCAGTTCCACTAATTCACTCATTATACCGGTCACCGGTCGTCACCCCTTTGACCGATGTCTAATGTTGTACAGAACTAAGCAACCTAAGTTGCCCGTATGCCTGCTTATTTATGGCTCTTTGCAGCTAGGAGCACCGTTCGATTGTTCCGCCCGGTGGATCGCTGCATTCGTAATAGGTGATAGAAGTCGGGTGAAAGAGCATGAAGCAAGACTTTGCATATAATTTCGATATTTTAGTGTGAAATATCGATTATTAGTACCGGTTATGTTTTTAGTGAATGTTTTAGTGAATGCACTTTCACCGTTTTGCGACAGTCAAATATCTTTGTTTATTTAAGGTAACATTGCATCCATTTTTCTGCTTATAGCCGGCTACTGCGATCACCTGTGACTAGTAACAAGTATAGAAATGAATGAGCATGGCAGTTGAGAGTGTTGTCATGCTCACTCAAATGTCTCACTGATGGTGGCGCGTGTGTTGGATCATTCGGTTCCCTTTAAAATGGTTGAGCTGAGTGGTGCTAATATTCGCGTCAGGTCCGTGAACGGGCGCTGTTGAAACTGGTCATCTCTTAGCTGCCAGTTACTATTTTAATATCTAAATTTAGTTTTTATTTTTACTTTATTGCCATTGTTCTCACATGATAGTGACAAGAAACATGTAACAGAGATATTTGTAATTGCAAAACATGATTAAAAAGAGTGTCCATGGAGTTTCTTGCACATTCTTCTCCATAGAGATCTACGCTTTGGAATGTGCAATTAGCATCATTTTTTCTGACTGTCTGACTTCTTGACATTTCAAAAGTGCCTGTAAATGGTTTATTTGAAATAAATGCTTTTGAATCTTTGAAACTTTGAAGAATTGATGATGGCACGGTTGGCAAAATGGTTGGGTTATATGGGCTGCTGCGCTGCATGTTCCGGGTTCTATCCCCGCACGGAGCAAATATGTGTATGGCCTACAAATAGGTGTTCCGGGTCTGAGTGCCTTTGTGTATGTGAGTTTACATGTTCATGAGCGCACCCACGATACAAGAGTAATTCCTAGTGTGGGGTAACTTATTTAAAAAAAAAGAAGTATCTTATGGAAACAATGAAGGCGAGTTTCTGAATTGAGTATTTTGAGTTAAGTATGTCTCAAACCGTACTTAGCTGCCAAATTTTGACAGGTGACAGGTTTGCAGGCTAAAGTAGAGTTTGAGAAATACTTAACTGCAAATGCTTAAATCAGAAATCGGGGATAACAGCCATAAATTCCTTAATTCGTTTTTAGGTTTTCTGTAGTGTAGATAACTTTGCTTGTCTGTATTTGTAGCCCTCCACAAAGCGGGCCATGTTCGGTATTGAATTACAAAATCGTGTTCGTAACCTAGAAATTCGAGGTCCTTCACGACAGAGAGTTACTTACTACACTGTAATGGGGGCACGACACCCATAGGGACAGGGCAGTATTTATAGCTAGACGATAGATTCTGCAGTTTGAGAGACCTTGAGGATATAGAGCTCCTAAAGTAACATTTTAATGGCGATAACGATTGTAGAGAAGTTGAAACTTTTGGGATTTAGCACATGTTAATTCTGTATACCTAGGTATATAATTTTTGAAGTAGCTGTCCTCCGTAGTTTCACCTGTGTGTCGTGGGTCGTA
This sequence comes from Mythimna impura, assembly GCA_905147345.3. NCBI lineage: Eukaryota > Metazoa > Arthropoda > Insecta > Lepidoptera > Noctuidae > Mythimna > Mythimna impura. The sequence continues at coordinate 10,488,350 of LR990345.1, forward strand.
GCGCGATGTTATATTATTCGTCATGAAGTTGGCTATCTTATCCGATTCGTTCCAATCAGACTAGTAGTCCCAGAGACTATACTAATATTATGAAGAGGAAAGATTTAGATTTTTTTGCATATATCAACAAAAAAATTACTGAACCGATTTTAAAAAAATCATTCACCAGTATAATGCTGCTTTAGCACTGAGTATTATAATTTATTATTTACTATCACGCGGGTGAAGCCACTGGCAGAAGCTAATTAGGTATGATATATACATACATAGTATATTAGAGGAAGTTTGAAAGTGGCGCCAGTGACTGAAAAGTTGAAAGGGAATCGTTTGTCTTAGTATGGTCGTGTGAAGAGGAGGCATGAAACGCATGTTGTTAAAAGAGTTATGAGTTTACATGTGATGGATGGAAAGGGAGAGAGAGAGGGAGGTCAGAGAAAAGATGGATGGATTGTGTGAGAAGTGATATGAAAGAAAGGGGAGTTAGTGATAGCGTGACGAGTGACAGGACAGAATGGAAGAAAAGAACGTGTTGCGCCGACCCCAAATAAAACGGGACAAGGGCAGGAAGTTTTTTATTTTTTATTATGCTGATGATATACTTATACCTAGTGTACATTTTGCGACAATCTTTAACGTTAATACCATACCATTTTGTCTACCGGCTCATAGAGTGTAATGAAAGTGACCTTTTAATTATTTAAAAGGGGTCTAAACAGTCCTTTTGATTAATAAAGGTTTCTAGATTGACCCTTTGATGAATAACGATTTCTGAATTGTATCCTTTCATTGTTGACGTTGATTCACATATGACTGAAATTAAAGATTCAGTCTATCCTATTGTAGTTTCAAAATAATGTGAAGAGGCGAGGGTCGCGGGCATCCAATGCATGCGAGACGCACAGGACCGGTCATTGTGGCGATACTGGGGAGAGGCCTATTTCTAGCAGTGAACGTATTTCGGCTGAAGTGATGATGATGATATATGTGAAGAAACACTTTGGGTTTATAGGTACACGAAGCTTCTACATATCGTTTTTCAAAATTCGCTTTCCAGGAACTTTGTTGCTCTTGGTGTAAGGGAACAAAGAAATAAAACAACAATAATAATTTTAATTTCATATTTTATTCGTATCATAGGTAAGGTAATTAAGTTTATCGTACATTCCATTAATATTTCTATGACTGACACGATACGGTGAAATAATATCAACGTCACATAGCGACTACGGCCCAGACTTTGATAAGGCAGAGACTAGCAAGCGATGTGCAATCATGAAACAGCACCAAGAAATGTACTAGAGATTGAGGGAGGTTTGAAGACTTTCGGTGCCAAGACGGTACAATAATTCGTTCGTGTTTTCACAATCCTCTTCCCGCTTTGTTATACGTAGCTATTGTTGATTTGTGTTCGTGCCTAATGCGGGCATTGGCACGAGCCGAGCCAATACGAGCCTTACAGTTGGACTCGCTGGTCGGGACCAGCGAGTCCAACTGTAAGGCTTCCAACAGACGGACTGCATCGCAGCAACCGCGCGCAGACGATGTATTCAACTGCAAACGAACGTACAGTCAGGGGTCAAAAGTGCAGTTCCAATGCACCTTACCAATGCTAAAATGTCTAAAATTTCTTTGTAGAAGAGGGTCAATGGTTCACGACTGATTTAATTGGTAGAATCTAAAGTATTGAATAAAATAGTTGTGGACTATTGAACTTCTACAACAAATAAATTTTAGGCACTTAAGCATTGTTAGAGTGCAACTGCACTTTTGATCCCTGACTGTACATCTGCATGTAGTTGAATATATCGACTGCGCGCGGTTGCTGCGATGCAGTCTGTCTGATGGCAGCCTTAGTGTGTAAAAAAATATTAGTTAACTTATAGTCAGTTTATCAATGAATATACAAAAATAGAATACTAGTCGTGAAAACAATATCAAAATTGGTAGGTAAGCAAACGAAATATAGGTAACAATTTGAAATAAATCTCTCAAGTCTTTCTCGCCAAGACGCCGATTTCTATAGCGGCCATACTGGTGTCTTACATAGCCTTTGACGTCAAAGAACATGTCGAATTTATGTTTCATAATAGCAGCTTTGAAGCTTTATAACTTCTTAGATGAAGATATCTTTTTTATTTTTTTACAAGAGCTAAAAATAATTTAATTAAAAAAAAAAATTGCATGCACATTCCTCATTATTGTAGAACGCTTATGCTGGGTTTTTGGCACCGAAAGTGTCAAGAACATTGATGGAAGTATAAGACTATCAGAATATACACTTTAATTTTCTTCATTAAATCTGAATATGCTATGCTGTACGCATCAAGCCTGCCACCTATCACGCATTAAGTGACAAAGGTTATGTCACGAATAGTCGTGAGGATAGTAATTGTACTTTCATTGTCTTAATATGCGTGTTGCTTGGTCGTGGTTTGCGAACTTACTGACAAAGTCACGATAGCATTCTCATAGTCTTTAAGTTGGATAGCCATTAACACTGCGATATAGCTTGTGAATTTATTAGGAGCCCCGAAACGGTCAAATGCGATTGACAACATTTACGTAATTGACGCCGATTGAAGCAAATGTCAATAAATTTTCCTTGTCGTAAATATGTATTAACGTAAATATTGTCAATGAGAGTTTTCTAAAATTACATTCACCAGTTGGCAGCACTGAGTAGTCAGTTCCAGGCACCTGTCAAAATGCTTATGAATGACATAAGTTAAATTGACGTCAACGTAATGTTTTCAAAAATAGAAGACCTCTCGGCTAAGTGGCGCCAACTAGTGGTGTGAATTTTCCTGAAAATTGTCATTGCAATTGACCGTTTCGGGGACCCTTTATACGTCACTTGGCAAGATTAGATTAGCGTTAACACTATTCCTTGTGGATATTAGAGAAAGGGTGTATTTTCGTTGCCGGGGCATACTTCTAACTCTATATAATTTAATAACAAGTCGCTTTTAGCGCTGGTAATTTGTACAATATATTAAAGTTTCAAATAAAAATAATGAAGGCAAAAAATGAGGTGCATGAATTTATCTACTAATGAAGTTGATGGTAGGCCCCGGGGAAACTTGTAATGAGTGATTATAAATATCATCGCAATAAAGGAAGCTGTTATACACTGGGCCATTCTGCACCTACTGTAGTTGCACATTTTATTTAATCTAGAACGTACGTTTTACGGTTAAACTAACACAATTCCATCACAATTACTTTAGAATATCAGTTGATTGATTCGTTCAGCTTGATTTTTTTTTATGGATAATGATTTATTATACTTTTTTTCTAAACAATTTATTCTATCAACTTAAGGCTAGTATTGTTAATATTAAAATAGATTTGTTGATAAAATCTTTCAAGTTCATAACAAATAGACACCTTATGAGAAATCAAAGAGTGAATATTGTATAATATTTATATATGTAAGAATATAACTTTACTACTGTTTTACGTCAATATTATATTTCTCAAAGGCTAACTGTGTAATAATTTCAATTAAAATTTAGATTTGACTAGAATTTATAATCAGTGCCTATAGGAAGTATAGCGTATAATGCAATAATTTTAAATTTTTTTATAGCAATGTAACTTAACATTTTAGTTGTGTTTGTCAAGCTAGCGTAATTTGACAAACTGGTGTACTTTTCTTTATTATAGACCAGAGATATGGATTTGGTCGCATGCAATTCGTCACTTGAGCGTAGTTTTGTACGCATATATTTATAGTGACGCTACGAATACTGTAAAGTCGGGTTACTTTGGCCCTGGGGTATAACTTTGGCCCAAGTTTATTAACCAATAGGAAAACAGGATACTCAGTTTACTGTGTTTCTATTAGTTAACTCAGCTTGGTCCAAAGAAACCCGGCTTTACGGTATGTTAATAAAAACGTGGCTATAATACGTTACGAGCAATCATCAAAGTCACTATTGTGTTCCGACTACATTTATATATTTGAGCAAAAGATTATCGAACAATAAAAAACTAAAACCTTATGCGACATTTTGCAGTTTACATTCATTTGACAATTGCGCATAACGCAACTTCACAACGACTACATAAACTGTCTTTTAACTTTACATTATTTACAAAGGCTAACCTCTTGGAATGCTATACTTCATGACATTTTAATATTTTCTACAATAACATAGACTACTTTTTATTATTCAAGGGACTTTTTATATTTGCACAAATATAGGCCGTCTGGTGCCTCAACTTGTCGCTTATATTTAAAAATTCTACTCTGTAAGTCATCTTCTAATAAGAATATAATTTTAAAGTTCCATAATTTTAATAGTCATAATATATTAAGTCTAAAATAAAAGCTGCTTATTGCCTTTCAATCATTGTGTTCATTTAAAATAAAATACTTTTTTTTCATTATTTATTAGACTATATTTGAGTATTTATATTGGTCGGGTAAGATAGATAAATAAATAAATACAATGATGTATATTTCGATAGATTTAATATATTTCCCTAATAAATTGTCTATGAGATAGCTACAGAGATCTTTTCCGAAAATAATTTTTTTTTTTTAGGTAACTTATTAAGTATATGAAATATAATTTACGACGGCAGAAGTTTAGCACGATCCACTATTAGGAACTTTAACAAAACAGCATGTACTTATTAGAATGTATGGCTTATCTCCATACACGTAAGATTCAATAATGAAGCTATGCTTTCTATGTTCATAATATATTATAAAAAATACATGATATAACCAAATTTTTTGTCTATTAATTGTTTACGTATACGCATTATGAATAATATTAAAAATATGATCAGAAAATCAACTAAGTTACCGATACCTATACCGTGAAGACCTGTGTAGATGAACGTAAGGTATGTCTTCGCGTTGTTATTGTGATTTTAATATTGAACCTTGATAGAAGTAATAAATGTCATGAAGGTACAATCGAAGTGCAATGAACAAAATCATCGCTATGTTGGGTAGAGATTCATAGATTTTCACTTATATAACTTTCTTCTAAGGTGCGTTTGGTTCCCCTTATTTGGGTAACATCCTTTTTTAGGCATCACCGACGGGTATCCTTTCTCCGTTCTCCTGCTAGGCCCGTTCCTTGCAGGCCTAGGGGTGAGCTTTTTCCGTGTTAATATCTCTTTAATGTCTTCACTGAGGGTTCGGCGGCCGCAGTACAGTAATACAAATAGAGCCTCTCAGTATTCGCAGCAGGTCGATCACTTCTGGTGTCTTCATTGATGTTACGTTTTCGTCGTTGACCTGAAAATGGAAATGCAATATTTATCAGAATGTTGGTAGTTTTAAAATAAATAGCTGCCCCTCTTCTGTGTAATTTTACCTATACGTTACTTTTGACCAAACAACCTTTGATTGAGGATTTTTAAGCTATTGCATAGCTTCTATCGAGGGCCTTGAGCGCGGGGACCGAATCCAGAAATTCCGTAACGAAAAAAACCTCACGCTCCCCACTCCGACGGGCACGGAGGTGTGGCTTGAAGGCCGTGCATTGTCTAACGTCGTTTCTTTTCGGCAGTCTTCGACACGGTGTTTGTGTGCGTGCAACTAGCCGTATTGTACGACTCTACATGCTATGCAATAGCTTTACCGCGGCAGTCCCCGAGTGCCACACGTATTTTTTTTTCTATAGTTCTCATGAGAGTATCATAATACGACCATTATAACGTTCATAATAGCTGAAGTTCATCAATCAATCAAGCAATAAAAATTATTTATTGTTTGTCCATCACTATCATTGGGGTACATGAAAGGAGCCTCCCCGAGCGGCGTTAAAAATATCGTATAGCGATTCTAAACACCCGGCGCATTCTGGACAGCTAGCACTCGATAACGCAGAGTTTAGGTGACTAATCCTTTCACCACGATGTCAATCGACACGAAACGAAGAAGAAGATCATTATCATTACTAATCAGCAGACAAACGTCTGCTGCTGGACTCAGGTTATTAACAAGAATTGAAACAACGAATCCCAGGCCTCTATTCTTCACACATAGGTTGCATAGGCACTTATCCCGGAAGCGTTTCCTTGGGATCATTTTCTACTATCACACAGAAGCTAGTGTCATAGCAAATAGGTTTATAAATTCTTACCTGCAATATAACATCACCACGCCTTAGCCGTCCATCACGCGCGGCCACGCTGTCGTTGTACACAGCAGAGATATAGCTCTGACCGGACTCTGGGTGGCTCTGAACACTGAACCCGAGGCGACTGTTCCAGCCACGATTTAGTTCCACCGTTACTATCTGGAATCATAAATAAATTACAGTTTTAGTTACTAAGAAGACTAACTGGTGAATTAATACTAGGGACAGATGAGGTATATACGGACAAGGATTTTGGATCAAACAGCAGGTTTTCAGGAATTCTTTGGGCTTTTGCGCTGTGAGACAATTATATAGGCTAGCTAAAGATTTTTATTTCTGGGATGGAAAGCGATGCTGTGGTAGACGATGGAGCACGCTTACCTAGAAGTAACCTACTTACTTTTGACTTAAAGAGTCTTAAGTTAGAAGATTTATTTTTATTTTTTATTAATGATAGGCTCGCGTTTGATTACCATCTCACCTGATGGTAAGCAATGATGTGGTCTACGATGGAGCACGCTTGCCTAGAAGTAGCCTATTCACTCTTGACTTAAAGACCCCTAAGTTGTAGCTATCAGGAAACACAGACTCCGGCAAGGAATTCCACTCCTTGGCTGTACGCATAATAAATGTGTTCTCAAAACGCTTTGTGCGTATGGGTGGGATATCTACCTATTATATCTATGCTATTAAATAGCCTATGTTAGTGCAATTATGTAAGTATATGTTAGGTAGCATGGACACTTGGCCAGCCCAGTTATCATCTGTGGGATTAATCGAAAGAGTTACCGTGGTCTTGGATCACAAAGGGCTACTGAAAGAATTTAGTCAGTATAAGTCTGATACTCTCTCTTCACCGGGTAGAGTTATTTGATGATTTCCCCCTAAAGAGTGTCGTCACAATTTTGTTTTTTTTACTATGGCATTAACCAAAGCATTAAGCGCCTATTTCGTATAACGATACGAGGATAACGTTTTTGTTATTATTATGTCTTTTTATCATTTTAACTTATTTCATACATTTTTAAATATTTATTTAAAAACAAACATTTAAAAATATAAAAAATAGTATCCCACCGGTATCGGGAACAGGGTCCAAGCTACCGCGGTCAGGGCTCCAGAGAGAGGAACCTCCTAACTATACGGGCCGTGTCCAGAAGTACCGCCCTCTGAATCAGGCCCATATTATTATTATTAACTATTTTCCTATTTTTTGAGGCGACACAAGCCAAGGAACCTCTCAAGCCAACTTATTTATCTGGCTCTCAGTTCCATACCATTGACAATTATCATCAAATATGCCACTTACGATCTTTTTGGTAAGTAAGAAGTCTATCATGAGATATCATACCGTAGGTTCATTGCAAGTGTTGTCTTTCGGCGGTTCAGGTTTGACGTTTTCTTTTTGGACGGGATCAATTTCCTTAGGTTTGGGTGGGGGGGGAGGTTCCGTCTTCACCTTACGCTCATTGTCAGGAGACAGCGCGACTCCTTTCCATTTCTTCAAACCGTTACCTGTAATTTATAGAAAAACACATTGTTATTTATAGGTATTTCAATAGTTAAGCTCATTCTAATTGATAGGTGTAAATTGAATCTTACTGTTAGATATCACAATATAATATTTTGTTTTTACCTTAATTGAATTAATCTTCTTTATAGGGTGACTGGCAATTAGTGTACGATACTTAAACACGTGATTGTGCTCATGATAACAAACAATTTTTACTACGGGAGCAAAGCCGAAATCGCGAAAAAAATATCTGTTTAGTACATTAAGCAAACATAAATGTACTGAACAGCTGATTTTTTTTCGCGATTTCAGTTTTTTTCCCATAGTAAAGGTTGTTGGTTATCATGAGCACAATCACGTGTTTAAGTATCGTACACTAATTACCAGTCATCCTATAAACATATATAAAAGCGAAATACCACTCACTGATTAATCACGAAATCTCAGAAACTATAACAACTACAAATTTAAAATTTGGCATGTAGGTTCCATTAAGACTAAGACGGGGTGGTCTTTGTCTTAGTGGAACCTACATGCCAAATTTAATTTAGGGGGGTAAAAGGGGTTAGGAAGTTTGTATGGAGAAACCTACTTTTACGCGGGTGAAACCGCTGGCAGAAGCTAGTATATTAATATAATATTACGCCTTAATGGTATATATTTATTTTTTAATCTTTCCTTACACCACTTTCTAGTTAATCTACTTCTGTAATTGGTTTAAGTGATAGTTGTTGTCATTTCGGTATCACTGTACAGCGTGTATATACCTTACACGCAGTTCACTGATAGTGGGGCATTCTTAACTCATGTAACTTAATTAATAAGTTGTTATGTTGAGTTTCCTTATATAAATGATCAGAGACAAGTCTTGCCGGCCAAAAATGGGTAGTTCTTGATGATAGAAACGCTACTGTACTTATCTGGTCTATATCTCCAGAATGGGCATTGTGTAACTCAAAGCATTTGGTTGTTCACTGATAGTGGGGTAGGTGTTCTTAACTCATGTTACTTAATTAATAAGTTGTTATGTTGAGTTTCCTCAAATAAATAATCAGAGACTTATTGCCGGCCAAAAATGGGTAGTCCTTGATGACAGAAACGCTACTGTATCTGGTCAATATCTCCAGAATGGACATTATGTAACTTAAAGGCATACCTATCGTACTTTGCATGCTCATAGTGATTCATTCAAGAGTAGTTAGTTCCCACTCTCGTATTTACAAAACTGATTCACGCCGGTCACGTCACAACATTTGTAAACTATAGCGTCAAGCACTAGATGTTTGGCATTCATGCTGAACTGGACCTATTTTAGCGCAGCCGGACTATTTTATATGGACTATTTTATTTATGTTTCTTTGTTTTGGTTTATACTTACCTTGTAACTTATTGCGTTTGTGTGCTTTTTGTTGTGCCAAGTAAGCTAATTGTTTTTCTATACTTTTATCTCGCGTTTGCTCGATCTAAATACTAATCTAGAAGTCTCTATAATTTACATAATCAACAGATTTCAAACCGAAACGTACCATCATCCTTCTGTCCTTCAGAACTGGTAGTATGCCCATCGCTAGTAGTTGTATGGAGCACGGCACTCTGATACGCAGGGTTTGCATGTTTGAACCTAGCCTCATCGCTCAGCATTTCCACCGGCATCGACACCGGTTCATCAGAGTCAGCAGGAAAAACTGGCTCTTGGTACCTTTGACGAGACATGTCCTCCTGGTACACGTTCGGTGCATCCAGGGTTTCATTGTCCAAGTTGTTTAACTCGTAACCATGGGGAGGCACTGGAATTGCGCAAAGTAATCATATTACATCTATTTAATGTAAACAAGAACACTGTTAACAAATATAGCTACAAGTCTTCAATTTTTCGTTCACAGAAAGTTGTCTCTGATTTTAGAGATTTTCAGAAAAGACGTAGGTACTGTGATTTATTAACAGTGTTCTATATTTCGACATTTATGAGTGCAAATGAAAACAAAGTAGAAGATAACGCACAAAAGGCTAGACACAACTCTTCGGGGTAATGTCAGATGGCCGAAGAACATCTATGAAGTGCTGTACGCTACAATGGTGTGTATACATAGTCCTGGTATGGTTCAGAATCCGACAGTCAGTTTATACGCTGCTTTGGATCGAAGGTGTGTAGCGATGGCTTATGATAGGACAGTGCGGCCGACAGCGTCTCACCTGTCAGGCTCAACTTTTGTTTCCTACATGTGGGGGGTGCGGTGGGGCTGGCCAGGGACACGGCCCGCGACCGCCGCGCGTCCGACACCACTTCAGTGTGTTCCGTACCGTGTCCTACTTTGTTGGAACTTGGAACATCTGCGTGGAAAACCTACATCGCTTAGTGTGTGCGTGTATATTGTATGTGACAAAGTGTTAAATGTGGTTAGCGAAGTTTCAGCTCACTAGTTTTGTGCAGGTTTATTTAATTAAGCTGGCCGGGATCCACCGGCGTGATAAATATACAGCCATCGTGCTGTTTGCAATGGTAATGCGGATTAGTAGCTGAACACAGAGCCGGAGATAATTACGTTCATTTGTGCTTTGAATATATCATGGGCCTTTACCGCGTGATATAATTCCTCTAAGTCTACATACTTCAGGCAATCAATATAGAAATTAAATCAAAGGATTTGGTTACATTAGGCGTGAGGTACATTAGTAACATTTGCATAATAGTATGCTGTGAATATAGAAACAGGAGAATTAGGTAAACTTGATACTGTATGTGCATAATCTAAGACATGATGAAACCTAAAATTGGATCTTGAATTTGGTAATGTAATGTCTTAAAATAGATGATTAGGGAAACCCATTAAAATTGTAGGAATTGACGCATTATGGACAGTTAAGTGTCGACGCCTCAGCCTATCGAGTGAAAGGTTGGGTTCACCTTTAATCCATTTACAGCACTTTCGATCAGTTTACCACTTAACAAGGTTAACCTTTCAGTTTGGGGTCACGAGCGTCAGAGCGGGTGACAATCCGAAACAAATGGAATTTGGTCACACGCTGAAACTATTTCAGCTAAAAGTATTTTTCTTATGGGAATAGCATTTTAAATGGCACAGTTTTAATTCATTAGAATTGTGTATATATATATATATTGTGTGTATAGTGGCTTATTGATTCGAAAGCGAAGGTTTTAACCGAGTTCAGGGATAAGGTCAAATAGTCCAGAGCTAATTTTATAAAACTGTGTGATGGAATTTAATGAACGATTTTGACCTTTAGGTATACTTCTTCATTAAGTATCAGACAAAAGACGTCCACTGTTGGTCGATACATACAACTAGTAATTGAAACAGCTACTATATCTTGAAGGGGTATTGCAAAAAAACGGTAACAAATAATATATTTTAATAACACGACAAAATGTAGCTGATTTTTGTTGGCTTGCTGTTAAAGCTATCTTTAAGAAAATCTCTATGTTCTTTGTTCAAAGCTTCAATAGCGTCATCCAGCCAGTATCATACATACCATTGGGTTGTTCATAGTGGTTGTTCTCCTTGGTGAGCTTGCGGTACTTGCGGGGGGAGAGGCAGGGGGAGCGGGAGCCGTCGGCCGCGTCAGGAGTGAGGCGCCGGGCAGCCAGGTCGCATAGCATGGAGACTGCTTCAGGCCTGGTTGTGGAAATATAAGTTTTGGTCAGATTTGGAGGTTGATGGTGGGTTGTCAGGAGTGGGGTGCCAAGCAGCCGGTTTGCTTAGCATTGGTACTGCTTGAGGCCTGATGGACAAAATTAAGCTTTTAGTAAGGTTTTTATGGTGGAAAGAGATTTGCTAGTTTAAAGTATTTAAGTTAAGGCGAGGTTGGCACAGCCACCGATTGCATCCGCAAAGACACGCGGTGCTCCACCAGCACAGAGCAGACTTCCACCGTATGCTTCTCCATGTCCTCCGAGCGAATTGTACCAGGCGTTTCTTTCCGCTGAATCTGAAGCAGGAACTTCCCGAAACACCCATGTCCAATAAGGACCTCTGGCGTCAGGCGAAAAGTGATGACGCGAAGCGCTTCTCTAGCCACTCGTCAAAGAGGGCACATACTGTCGCGATTGTGGCATGCCCAACCTTCATGAAAACCTTAGAGGTACGAACCTAAGGTCCTTAGGTTCGTACCTTAACTTCACTAATAGAATTAATATAATAAAGACACAATTTCATTAATGAGAGCTTCACCACCTAGAAAATAGTAATCCTGGTGAGGCATTATCAGAATGAAAAGATAAAAATAGAACCAACTAACCTCAGCGGGGGTTTAGGCCTATTCATTGGCGCGTCAGAATCCGTGGGTTCCTCCCTCGGCGACATTGGCGACAGCGGCGTGGCTGCATGATCTCTGTACAGGCGCAGGCGCACCTCACTCCCGCAGGCTCGAAGGAACGCCACAGCTTCCGCGTGAGACATGTTGGACATCGCTGTGTCGTTCACCTGGAGGGGTTAATAACCGACTGATGATAAATGTGGAATGTGAATAATGCTTTTGGTATGTGGAGCATTCCGTATTGTGGGTATTTGAGACGTGAGTACAAATATTGTGAAGCGTATGTTTGTCTTGTAATTAACTGATGTGCAATGATTTTTTTTTAGGGTGTCAGACTATTACTGACTAAAATCCACTCCTATGTTCCTTCTTTGACTGGCTTCCCAGGACCCCGGGGTTCCCTTACGGTCGACTCATGGCCCTAGCAGGTTTCGGCCCTGCTAGGCCCCTACGGTATTGCTGACATCTCATTGAGGCGCGTCTGGAACACTACGCGATGTCGACGACTCGGGCTTAGTCCGGATAGTTACCGGACGGTCAGATGGCGATCTACCCGTTGCTTGCCGTCCGCAAGCCCACGTGATGTGCGATGTGAGACTTCAATGTGAAAGTAAAACCTAGTTAAGGCACAGGACAGGTTACCTCAAAATTATTATTTCGCCATTTAAAAATGATAAATCCGAAAATCTAAAACAAACTCGCTACCTAATTACATAACAGCTCACTCGCTTTCATTTTGATAGTTCATCAATATTCATTGCATCGCGTTGATCTAGTTACCGACAGGACAGATTTGAAAAACATCCGCATCCGGTGCAATAAATAAAATATTTTTATTGCCAAATGAAAGCTATTTTTATATTGTCCGAGTGTTTTCACTACTTTTAGAATAAACAAGAGGTTTTAGATAACAGGTTTAGATAACTTAATTAAGTACACGTTAATTAATATGTATAATTTCATTACCAAAACAAGTGCAGAACCACTTTTTTATTATGATATGGTCGATCATGGAACATGCTTGCCTAGAACTAATTTATTTACTCTTGACTTAAATACCCCTAGGTTGTAGCTATCAGGAAACACAATGCTGCTACGCAGAAAGAGGTGACCGCATCCCATTCCACCATGGTCTGAACCAGGGCCCGGTGAGGGAGATCATCGCCGCTGACCGCCTCTACGAGGACACGGCAGTGCTCCACCCAAGTGCTAACATCTGGGCGTTTCTTCCGCCTGAATTCGGAACAGGAACTTCTCGATATTACCATGTTCGATAGTACCTGCGTCATGTGGAAGGTGGGGACGCCATGGCGCCTCTCCAGCCACTCCTCAAAGAGGGGGAATTTCTTTGACTCATAAAGAGCTTTAGAAATCCGAATTTCGGAACAAAATTATCATCTTAACGTATTGTAAATATCCAAATTTTCCTTCTTTCCGCGATAATAACAGTGATGTAAAACTGTTTCACTATTAGTAGAACAACAGTTCAATATTGATTCAAGTGTGTCTTCGGAAAATATCCACGAATGCGATCGTTTAGTCTACTTTCAGCTCATTTACTTTTAATGAGTCATACGTTAAGAATGACTGAGTATTGTAGTTGCGTTATAATAAGTTGTTTGTCATAATATTTCAACTAAGTAATTGGTCTACTATAGTTGTTTCGTTACACCATGGCAGTAGAGAAGCTGGGTACCCTATAATTATCTCTTCGTATATAACGGAACAATAAACTTTGTATGGTTTTTCTTTAGTCAAAAATGTTGGGATCACGATAGATATCGATAAGGGATGGCTGTATTTATTTCTATTTAAAAAAAAACTATTCACTAAAATGTAAAAGAGTCAATGACCGTCATTACCCTGCTAAATCGCAATAGCTATACATACTTCTTAGTTCAAACTCCTCTTCTTTGTTAATTCCGTTTGCGTTTTTTCTACAAAATTAACTGTCGCATTTATTTTGCACGGCTTGTTTGAACAGAAGCCTACAGTCATTTGTTTCAGACATGGCATCATTAATTTTACTATTGGTTTTGTATTCCAGCGTTCAATGCCGAGTATTCATCCCAGCCTGTTACATGGATGTTCCTACTAGAATGTTTTGCTGTTTTATCTCTGATACTGCTGTTGGGAATCTGGTTTATGTACTTGTATCTTATACAATATGTAAAACAGGCTATCCTAATCAAAAAGTTTAACACATGCGTGATTGAGCAAACACTAAAAACTACATGATAGATCTCTGAAAATATTGCGCCTATTAAGTAAATGCTTTCACTGACGGAAAGCTCTTATCCTATATCGCTCAGTGTCATTGGCACCATATCCGGAAAAAATGCACAGCTTCTGCATAAATGTGATGTCACGGGAAAAAGTAGTTTATTAAACCAGTGGGTTTCTCAAGTCTACTTACAGCAACAATCCTATCACCAGGCTGTATTCTACCATCGCTGAGGGCCGGTTCCCTCACGAGGGCCCTGACATAATGCCCCAGCGCGCTGTGGTCTTCCTTCCGTAGCGTAAAACCGAGGGAGCCGTTCACCTTGGTCATCACGATGTCGAACTCCTGAAAAAAATATGGGGTCAAAGTTGAGTTCGTCAGAGAGATAGATAACTTCTTTTTAACGTCATGTTTGTTGTTGAAATAATTTTATTTTATCGAGTTATTATTTGTTAGTACACGTTTTATAGTAGACCTTCCTTTGTGATAAACGCTAACTTTTGCTATTATTAAACGATTCTAAAGAAGCTTTAGAGCATAATCCCCGAGGTCATTTCGTACTAATCTTTAGAATCGAAGGCTGTGCCAGCCAGTACATTAGTACTGGCGCAGCCGTTTTAAATCAGTATTATTTCACAAAGCTTCTACGTCATCCTATAAAATGTAAACAAGAGCAAGATATTTTTGTGCAGCTAAACCGTTGCCAAAACTGCATTTCTCGTTGAACTATGTCCGGAAATATATCAAGAGGAACTAGTATGGCATCTAGGTATAATCGTCTATCAGTCAACGTGCCAACCGCTTGGCACTCGATGCATGCCACTTGCGTCAGTGGTCCAGACGAAACGTGATAACGGGCGCTAAATACTATCATTGTTCTCATGGTATTCCGATGCTGAAGTTATTTTGAACAGATAATTACAATGTTTTCCTTCAAACAGTTGCCAATCAGTCTCAGATTCGATTCTGAATAGCAATAGAAATTGGCATTTTCCTGTTCGAAACAGGTTGAGATTGGAATTATGTCAGACAAAGTCTGTGGTTCTAGCCGTTGGAACCGATTATTGCTATGTTCAATCTTTAGCTCTTTGTTTTACGTATAGATCTTTATCTAACACTTAATTTAAAAAAAAAGAAAATGGAGATACTTAAATCAAAGCTAACTCATCTCATTTTAGCTCTTACACACTATATACAGGCTTACAGTAGCTCCAGTTACTACATAAAATCTCCATAATACAACATTAGTTAAAACGAACTTACCAC
This sequence comes from Mythimna impura, assembly GCA_905147345.3. Taxonomy (NCBI): domain Eukaryota; kingdom Metazoa; phylum Arthropoda; class Insecta; order Lepidoptera; family Noctuidae; genus Mythimna; species Mythimna impura. Next base: position 10,503,732 of record LR990345.1, read on the forward strand.
TGATCCGTCATCCTGCAGGCGTAAACAAAGAGCTTTATTAATAACTCGCACAGATTATGTACAGGCTCGTACAGATTATATTACAGACTCGCACATCTCGCACGCTGGTGAAATTATACCTCATTAAATATAACACCTTTTAACAAATGACTCGTCTTACCAAATGAGGCCCTCACGATTATAAGGTTCGGTTATTCCATTTACAAATGACTGTTTAAAGTATTTATAAAAGAACAGTAATTTGGCTAATCCATCTTTTAAAGCAGTTGTTAGCACGTCAAGAAAAATGTTAATCTTTTTGTAGTTATAAGAAAGAAAAAAATAAAGAAATACTAATAATAAAGAAGAAGGAAACTCAACTAAGATATCAATTAAAACATCAATCATATAAATTCAGTTTAAAAAGCTAGCTCCGTGACTATAGATCATTGTAGAGAGAATCGGTCTTAAGCGAAAAAAAAAAAACTGTAATTTAGTTCTGTACATGTGGAAGAATAAAAAGTAAAATGCCTCCAGCTTTCTTTAAGTCTGTCGGTAAGTCAGCACTAACTTTAATGAAAACTTGTAGCTACGAGTATTATAATCCTTTGAAAAACTATCGATATTTATGTTCTAATAGCGTGTTCGTTTTTACTTTGAAATGTATTGAAACAAATTGCTGTCAGACAGTGAACTACTGTCTTACTGAGAAGTCCAGAGGCATATTGTTTTGTCGGTGGAAAATGAGTGTGAAAAAGTGCTTGTATTTTTTCTGTTTCACCGATAAGTTCGGTTCTACCTGGGTAAATATTAGTATCATCGCAGCACATATCTGATACTGCAATTTTACTTGCGTTTTGGTTAAGAAGAATCTTTAACATAATTTATTGGTTATCTCATTTCTGGCGCCAAGGCTCTGTTTAGTTAAACAAAAGTCTCTCGACTGTAACAACCGAATTAGTTGGTCAAATCAAATAAGTTCTTAAATGATGAATCTTTAATGTGTGTCTCCACTAACTTAATGATCCCTGACTAATTTACAAACATGATATAACTGTTCCGTATCCGAATTGCTAGACCAACCGAGCAGCTAGCTAAAGGAACTCTTTGGGGTTACAAAATCAATGAATTAATCGTCGGTCGTTCTATGGTACATTGATCGGTAGTTTCTATTAGTAACGAAGCTACTACAGTATTGTAAGTACAGGATTGATCGCGGTGGACTCTTAGAAAGTGTGCTCCTGGCAAAGATTCGAGAATCAAGTTTTACTCACTCCGTATTGCACGTCGTATACGGGCAGCGGCCGGTCGAGGTCCGGCAGGCGCAGGTCACGCCGGTCCGGCTCGGGACTGGGCTCGCGCCGGCCGCGCCCTTCCGAAGAGGACGTCGTGGCGCTGCTCGTTGTCGCTGATAGTCTGCAAAGGTCTTAACATTTCACGACTCTCTATTTTATCTCCCAGCCATATGGCCGTGATACACGAAGCCAGCGGTGGACGGTAGGGAAACTAGCGATCAGACTGGCTAGTTTGTTTTATGTTAATCGACACGTTTATGACGTCTGACACGCCGATTGGCCCGCTCCAAGTTCTTAACCAATCAGAGAGCTAAACGCGGTAAACGTTTCGATCGCGTAAAAACTACTCGCGCAATCAGCGCACTGGCTTAGTATTGGCTCCGTGTGAACGAGTTTTAATAATAATATTAGAATAAAGAGCCCGTTTAGTTTTCTCGCCAGTAACCAGTGACGTTTCCCCACATCTGAATGTGTGTACACAATAAGAAATGCAGAAATGATTGGCTTCGTGTAAACAAACGCCAGTGCTGGCAAGTCTATAGAACTAGTGCCAGTGCACTCGTACATGTAAACCTGCCTATAGATTGTATTTAGTGTCACAGATCAAACAGCACACGTTTGACCGGGTTCGTCAGTTAACATCGATACAATGAGATGGGAACTCCGATAACATGATGTAGTTTATGACGTTCATGTCTCCTCGCCTATACACTCTGAGTCTAATCTCCAGGTACGTGTACCGAGGTTTGTTTGCCTGTCCTTAATGACACGAGGTATATTGTACGATAACATTCATGTTACATAGAAATCTGTGTGACTTGGTAGTCTTGGTTAGGGATGGGCAAATGAAAAACGTATCGATAAATATCGAATCGAAATAATTACAGATGGTATGGATATTAAATTAGATGGCATGGTCGGTGAGGTTTTTTTTTTTTTTAAGGTGGGAAATCATCCAAATGACTTCTCGCGCTCTGGGTGGAGCGAGAGGGCGTGTCAGACTTTTACTGACTAAAACCACACCTGTATCCTTCAATTACCCTTTGCGTTCTAGGACTACGGGTTTCCCTTTCAGAAATTCTCCGCAGTCCTAGCTAGCGGGCATCGGCCCTGCTGAGCCCCTACGGTTTGCTGACATCTCTTGAGGAGCGCGAGGATCACTACGCGCTGTTGACGACTGGGCTCGGTCCAGTTAATTACCGAACAGCCGGACGGCGAGCTACTCAGTGCTCGACGTCCGCAAGCCCGCGTCTACCGTGACTGGTAGTCGGGGTCGGAATTACGGCTGCTAGAGCGTGAGGACCTTCGTTCCATCACGCGTGCAGCCTCCTCCTTCGCTAGCATTACTGCTTCGCAAAAGGAGGCGACCGCCTGCCATTCCTCCTCGCTCCGGACCATAGCCTGAACCAGGGCCTGCCGCGGCAGGGCCCTCACAGGGGGCTCGGGAGGAGACTGTAATGGACTGCCAATAATTACTCCATTACGTCTCCTCCAGGCGAATATGGTCGGTGAGGTGGTTGAGCGATTGGCTGCTACTCGTACATTTCGTGTCGCGGGTTCGATTCCCGCACAGAATAAATATTTGTATGGCCTAGTTGTTCCGGGTCTGGGTGTCTTGTGTACTTATGTGAGTTTACATGCTTGAGATTTCACCCACTACAGCAGTAATGGCTAGTGTGGGGAAAGTTCTCTTAAAAAAATATGTATCTGTCCAAAGATAGAAATATACGTATTTATATTTAAAAAAAAACAGTTCTTAAAATCATTACCTACTAATTAAAAGTAGTCTCAAAATATATTAAAATTTAAAAATTCAATTCATAAAATAAATACAAATCCAAAAAATATCGATGTTGCTACCAAATAACGATGACAAATAGATTTTTGAGGTCAGCTAGCGAGCGATGAAAAATATCGACGATAATTTTTATTTTGTATCGATTTATTTTAACCAAGGCTAGTCTTGGTACATTTATCATGTACCACATGCGACCTTAAAGCGTGGGATGATCGAGGGGACAAATTACGCGAGCGTGACGTTACTGTTACGTGTAGTGAGTGTTTACCTGGCATGCATGGGGTGACAGTTGAGGGGGTCTAACGGCGGGAGGTGCGGCGGGTGGGGGGTACGGGCTGGCGGTGTTGGTGGGTCCGGCGGCGTGACGCTGTCGAGCACGTCGGCCGGCGGGCGACACACGCGCAGCTCCACACGCGCCGCAGCCGTACGTAGCACTTCCAGGGCTTCCTAACAACGAACAGACGGATTAATTGTAGACAGATTATCGGTCAATAGCATCCTGACACATAATTGATCTGGACAAGAGGGTCTAGCCGAAGTGACAGTCAAGAAGCAATAACGATGGTCAAATACCTAGCCTCCTGCCACGTGCCATTGACTCTGAAAATGCCACGTGGTCAATCCCAATTTTTTAGAACTTTGTTTTTCGTTACGTCGTAGAGCCTCAGATTCAGACAAGCATCTCCGACATAAACGACTTAATTGAACATCTGACCTTCTTCCTCTCAATTTCATCTAATGACATATTGTTGTTGTTCCACTTCAAATTATTCAACGCGTTGTGTCGGATTCGTAAAGTGATAAAAGCGAAAGCTTTTAAATGTTTCATCTGATGAGTGTTTAATTGTTAACAAAACTTTCTTCAGTTTCAATTTAAAATTATACTATGCTTTAAATAAATACTTTGGTTATATTTAGGATGTTTGCTAAATTCGGAATTCCAAATTCGTAATTACCGTAATGAAATTGTATCAAGATTTGAGAACTTTGAAAGACAACAAATCGGAAGGTACTCTTAAAATACGTACCGATTAATGTTAGCTACTAAAAATATTTGTTAACAACAACGGATGTTACGCTTAGATGTAACGGTAGAATTAAAAAAAAAATAGGTTTGTTACGGAATTAGGATTCATTGTACCCCAGACATTTACAGTTAGGAACACGATTAAGACCAATTTGCGATGCAATTATTTGTACCGAAGAAGTTATGTAGATATTACGTAAATGATTTTGGAAGGTTTTTTTTAAATTGATATAAACCAGTACTTGACTGCGATCCCACCTGATGGTAAGCAGTGATGCAATCATTGATGGTGAGGTACAATAGTTTATTAAGGAGCCTATTCACTCTAGCCTTGAAGACACCTAAATTATAGTTGGACGGGAAGACCGCAGCAGGTAAATTGTTCCATTCCTTCGATGTACGCGGTATAAACGACGAAGCGAAACGCTTAGTCCGGACCGTTGAAATGTCAACAACGTAAGGTTAGATCGGGTTGTTCGATGGTAGAAAGGAGATGGCGGAATCAAGTCATGCAATTCCCACGCACACTCTCCAAAATGATAAAACGCGTTGCACTTATTCCGATGTTCATTTGTGTCGTCTTTAACAGTCTCTGAGTAGAAGTAGTGCCTTAAACTTGTGTTTAGTCACAATAACTGTATAATAATACGTCTATTAAAGAATAAATGTGAACAGTTTGGTTTGTTAAATAAATGTTGAGGTCAGGTTTTCAGTCTGTGGTTTTGTTATGCTCAATGAGCCTTAGCGAGTAAGAAAGTAACCGCAAGATGCGAAGCAATACCGACTAGAATAACTTGGAAACGGCGCGCACCCCGCTGTGACCGATAAAGGGAACTCGCAGGGAATTAATAGAATTTCCCAAACGAAACTGAGTTAATGGCCCATTTATTTATTGTGAGCATTGAATTCGGTTTGCTCACGGAACCGCTTTTGATACGCGCGTGATTTAGCTTCACTGTAATTTACTGGGATTATTCCTATTTCGCTAAAACGACAAATGCTGAACAAATGAGATTATTTTTCATCGCGTAGTGTAGCAGCAGTCTAATATAATTTGGTATAACTTTGTGGCAGACATTTTACAGTTTATTACATTTGAACCCGAGGCCTCGGCGCGGACCGTGTCGGAGTTTTCATAAAAGTTTTTACGTTTATAACCCGCCTACGAGCCGGCGCCGCGAGGGGCGAGACCCGGGGACTGCGGGGCAGGGAAGTGCTGCGACAACAAATGGCATTTTTAACATGACTTACTGTTTATTTTTGTAAGCACGAGACCGTGTTTTATGTTTGTACCTTCATAACAGCTATGCAAGCACAGCTTTGTAAAGGGCAGAGCAGCACACTTAAAATTTCATAGGCTCTGTTGTAATGAATATAAAATGTTGGCCTGCACTCGCAAATAACGTCGGTAAAGGCAGTGCTGAAGATAAGAAAAAATGCGCGATATGCTAACATTATTTCGGGAAATTTATTGGTGCTTGGACTTTACCTGCCAAATATAAAGAAGAAAAATTATTTTTGGACCAACTTTTGGGGTCGAATGCAGTTGAATAATGAGGGCGCTTAAACTTATTAAACTTTTTATTAGTCTGTGTTTAAGTTGAAGGTTCTTTTGTACTTACGTAGGTGCTAAGTCCGGCGAGGGGGACTCCGTTGGCAGAGAGGAGCAGGTCCTTAGGGGCAAGTCGGCCAGTTCTCCAGGCGGGTTGAGGGGGGTACAGTCTTCGGATCCTCACCAGGCCACCTCCACCACAGACTGACATTCCCAGACCGCGGCCATCTTTTTCTACTACTACTGTGAAGGAGTTTTCTGTTGGACAAGAAAAAAATGAAGGTTAATTTCAATCAAGAGATTTTCAATGTTTTGTAATTTTCAGGGATATCAAGAGGTTTGGTAAGCATCTGTGCTTTGGGCGTTCGTCAAAGATTTTCTTACCAGACAAATGTTACAAATAAGCCTCGGATACTTTAGGGATCAAAATGTCCCCCAACATGACGCGCAATGCTGTCAAATTGTCCAACAACATGACGCGCAATGCTGTTAAATTGTCCAACAACATGACGCGCAATGCTGTCAAATTGTCCAACAACATGACGCGCAATGCTGTCAAATTGTCCAACAACATGACGCGCAATGCTGTCAAATTGTCCAACAACATGACGCGCAATGCTGTAAAATTGTCCAAAAACATGACGCGCAATGCTGTCAAATTGTCCAACAACATGACGCGCAATGCTGTCAAATTGTCCAAGAACATGACGCTCAATGCTATCAAATTGTCCAACAACATATCCCGCGTCACATGACTTTGTTGTAAAAACATGGAGGGCATGTCCGGTCCACTGGACAACGTTGCAGCGTCACGTAGATTGAGCGCGCGTCATGTTGTGGGATATTTGGTCCCCTAAGGTATCTGAGGCTAAATAGGATGAGGATTGTGTTTGGACGTCAACACTATTGCCTGGTTTACAATTATTGTACTACTGTAAAGTTCAAAAAACCAAGTTGTCTAAAACCGGATGACGAAGCAATATGGCAAGTACCTAATAGCATGGTATTTATACAATTGCAAAGAACGATAGAGAAAAGACAAAATCACATTGATTTTATCCCTGATACCAGTTAAATACATTTGTTATGTTATTCATGAGCGAAAGTGTTGGGTTGTGACTCTGTTTATATAGGATGCGGTATGTGAAGACGTGCTCCATCACTGGCAGTAAACCTAAGATCCGAATTCCGTTACGAGCCCGTTTTACAGCTTATTTACACTTAAGAGACGCCAACGCTGCATCCGAGATATGAAGGAATAGTGCTGTACGCCTTTAGTTAAAGGATCACGATAATCTGAAGTAAAACCTCCACAATAATGAAGACGGGAAGTGGTTTACTTTACCACATAAATGCCTTAATGGTCGTTTCTTGAGTTAGAACGATTCAAAACTTCTTAATCTTCTCTAAGTTAAGCGAGGTATTCGAATTCAATCAGGACTCGTCGTTTACGGACTTCATTCAATTAAAAAAAAAGTAACATCGTTTATTTAGTACAAGCTTTATACTTACTTACCTACAGGGTTTAATATGAAATTAATATTTGTTTTGGGCCGAATAAGTGGCCATATTATAAAGACCGCTTTAGGCGGACCCAAAAGAGCCCAGGTGTTTTCATTATATACATTGCAAACGAAAGTAAGTACGGCTTGTTTGGGCACAGACATTGTTTATTCAGTACTTTTCGACGTATGTAAGTCCAGACTAAGCCTATATTTGAAACATAAATTATATATAACCAACTGAAATATACTGGAGCCCAATAATTGATATTGAAGCCTCAATATTGCAAATGAAAGGTAGACAAGTGTCGATCCACGGTCAATTTAAGTCCCTTTTAGGTCCAAAATGGACGTTAGAGGGTGTCCAACATGAATTATGCATTAACAGAGTCCATAGCAACGATTTGGACTGGAAATGATTTCATTTATTCTGTTTTATGATCTGGTGCTGATGCTGCCATTTGGAAGCTTAGGGAAAGAAAACACTTATTGTGATTAGATTTACGAAGCTATGACAGTGGCCTTTTTGAGAAACTTTTTTCAGTCACCTTTTTTCAAAAATTTCGTTGATTTTGTCCTATGTTCAAAGTAAAGACCAATAAACAACCAACGAGGAAATAGTCTCTTTAAGATATGTCTTTCCAACATTAAACTAAAGGTCTTGACGTAAATAGAATCGTTTGTCCGTTTGAAGCTCGTAAACACCTGCTAGGTGTCCCATTTGACGTGATTTGTTTAACATTCCAATATTATTAATATGCTGACATTTAATATGTGTAAGTGACTTCATGACGAAGGTAGGTTTCATTCGCTAATGTTTTGGTACGGTTTGCTATAAATAAGATGGTCGGTATTTTGTGTCAGTCATTCATTTAAACTATGTTTTTACATGATTAGTAATATTTATTTGATTTTCTTCAAAAAATACAAAGGTTGATAGTAATTAGTAATTACAACATCTATTCTTTGTGAGAATTGGGTCTATACTGGGTTCAAGACCTGTGTGACAGAACTCCAGGCTCACACTTCAAAATTACGATTACGATTGCACTGACGTTCCACAGTACACACATTAAGGCATGTGTTGAGAGGAGAAGACATGAATACAAATAAAATAATAAATTTAAAACAAAAATTATAAAAATTGGAGGGTGTTGTGAACACAACACATTCACGAACGTGAGCGAAATGCCCCACGCCCCTGAAGTTGCTTTCGTTAATAGACTTAACGAATAACTTACTGTAGTTTATTTTTTATTAATCTTCTATTTGTCCATCAACCAATTTCTTAAGTTGTTCACTTAAAAGGCTGATGAACCTGGTCTTAATAAATTCATTACCTACAGAATTTCTATCATCCACTTCATTTGAAAATAACTTGCCGCAAATTGTTGAAATGTCAAGTCTCCAAGGAAATCTCCAATCGGTAAGAAATTAGCAAGGGTCGACTACCACGCGAATTATTACTTGATCTATTCCCAGAAGTGTAGAACTGAATTGCCAGAATTCTCCATGTAGGTAGGTATAATTTCTTTATGTTCACCAAAAATGCGTCACCTCGGAGTGCTAGCCTGCCTTGTAGAACAAAACACCGATGACGTCATTTACGACTGACACGGTAATCAAAATCAATAATGTTGCATTCCTGTCCCTCGAGCCGGATACTACAGAGTTACGTAAAACCGTATTTCTGTAGTATAATAGTACCAATCAAGATTGACTGGAATTCACAGTCATGATCAGAAGCTAGGAATGTTCAATTTTGATGAGATGCATTCTATATTCAACGAAACTGCCATTTGATCTAACATCCTTATTTCCAAAATTCGGGCTTCCGAGTATTCGACTATCATTAACACAGCTTCCCGAAAAACCCGTATTTGTTTATTCAGGACATGAAAGTGTCTCGATGGGTTTTTAACCCAAATCCACTATAAGTATGTTATATGGTGTTGTATATAAAAATATCGTTCACTATACATATAAAACTGTCGACCTTGTACTCATCAGTTGTAACCGCCCAACGACTTATGTGTCCTACGTCCCAGGCGTTTTACTTTTTATAATTTATGTCATTACCACTGATCTTAAAACCGTGAAGGAAAACCTCGTGACCTGCATGTCCTTGAACCAAAAATACTGGGCCCGCGTGGTGCATTACGGCCTATTCCGTGTCATAGAGAGAAGGCCCGAGTCCCTTCAGTGGGAACACTAAAAGGCTGATTATTATATGCTTATGTAAAGTCAACAAAGGAGATAAGTAGGTAACCAGGGTTGAAAGATATAGTTTAAGTTTTTATGGAAACCGACGGATGAATATGATTGAAACATAATTATCATCATCATAATCATTTCAGTCGAATGATGTTTAAGTACTGTTGCCATAATGACCAATCCTGTGGTCTTGAATCTTTTGGATGATTCCCGCGACCCTCACAAGGTCATCGGTCTACCTTGTGGGAGGCTTTCCAAGGCTGCGTCTTCCAATATGCAGTCGCCACTCCAGAACCTTTCGCCTCCATCGACTATCTGTTCTGCAAGCAATGTGTCATGCCCACTGCCACTTTGGCGTTTGGCGATTCTTCGGGCTATGTCGGTAACCTCGGTTCTCCTGCGGAAATCTTAATTTTTGATGTGATCATGCAAGGAAACTCCGAGCATAGCCATTTCCATTGCCCTTTGGGTGACTTTTAGTCTTCTGATGAGGCCCATCGTGAGCGACCATAATTAAATTCGCAATAAATAAAAAACTCATTAATAAAATTAAAATTAATTTTATCCATTCATCGGTTTCATTCATTCGTGAAAACTTCAACTATATCTGATGACCCTGGTTACTTATCTACTTTGTTGACTGTACCTTCTGATCGCGACACGTGTAACTAAACTAAACCAAGCGACCTTTCAAGACGATAGCCTTAACCACCCATTTACAAAATATAAACACAGTCAACCCAAAACCTCTTCAGTTTCTTATACAAAGTGGATCGTCCCAAAATAGCTTCGGTATCAGTTTGAGAGGACAACAGCTGAGTGCACTAGTTGTCCATAGTTCCGATATTGGCAAAGTTGTACGGTCACGAACTTGCGCGATGGCTTGTATTTAACGATACTAATAATGGGCCCCAGTAATCGTATTGTCCCACTATTGCTTTGGATTGGCTAAGTCAAAGTAGAAGTTCTGTAACACAATTATTGTCAGTGTTGAAGACAGGGAATTTGTTTTTGAATCTGTACGATATTTTCTTTTTAGGGTTCCGTACCTCAAAAGGAAAAAACGGAACCCTTAAGGATCACTTTGTTGTCCATCTGTCTGTTTTTCAGTCTGTCAAGACCCTTTATTTCGGGAACGCGTGAAGGTATCGAGTTGAAATTAAAACTATATGCTCAGGTCTGCGGTCCCTTGAAGCTGTGAAAAAATCAAACTTCTGAGTTAACAAAAAAAAGATACGGCCGTTTATGTCTCAAAAAACGTGTATTTCGAAACTCTCAAGGGAATCAAAATTCTTACGGTACTTCCCGTGGACCTAGAATCCTGAAATTTGGCATGAAGCGAGATCTCTTAACACAAGTATATGAAAAAAAATTGAAAACTGTAAAATTGTAGTTACGTCACAAAGAAAAAAATTTTTTGCGATTCGGAAAAATCTTCGCAACTCAATTCGGGAATTGAACTGTTTTCATAGGTAAGTTTGTACGGAACACTCTGTTCGCGAGTCCGCCTCGCACTTACCCAGTTTTTTAAATGAAATGAATGAATGAAACTTAGGTTTAGTTACTGTTGTTTTTTTGGTTTAAAATCATAAAAATAACTTTTTCTGCTTTGGTGGAGAGTGACTTTTATTGACTAAAACCCACCAAAAAAAGGTCTTCATTTATTTTGTTACATAGCATAGAAACACTACAGTATGAGACGCAATGTAGTAAGACTACGCTTGGCAAATTCCAGCAATTTCCAAGGGTGGTTGCATGTTCGGGCCAAGTGGATATGACGTTCTAAGCCACTTTGCTCCGGTTATACAAGGGAGGATTTAATCGCGGATCGGATTGAACGGTAGCCTCAAGTTGTATTAAATTGCTTTAGTTTAAGTCGATCTTGAGTATGGTAGTGATGGATTTGGTTCAGAAATCCTAAGCTATACCTATATGATTTTATTATCTACCTACTTGTATGTGCTGTGAAATAGTACATTTTGATACAAGTGCAGAAAGTTTGTCATTGCGACCGAGGCGGAATTCGCACGAGCCGTAGGCGAGTGTGTTGCAGAGCCGAGAGCTACAGTGACAAATTTACACGTCCATTTTATACAAATATTTATTGTAATGCGTGGAATACGCACGCGGGACGCGTTTTTTTGCATTTTGAAATTTTCTGCATGCGGAGCAAACCTGCGTGAGTGATGAAATCTACGGATTTCTAACGCTGCGCGGATATTAAAAACACCCTAAAGCCTTTTAATTTAATTATGAAGTGTTTTTATTAAGCCTAACTATGTACATATCTATATACATAATTATACAAGTACAAAAAAGAAGATACATTCAGGCGTCAAAGCACTTTTCCACATCGATGTCACCCGGAAACATGCCCTGAATACTGGTAGTATTGCCACGTCGAATGGCAATGTTAGGAAATCAATATTTAGAAAGTGCTATGTAAACACAGGTAAAAGCAAAATCTATTCAGGTATGCTATATCGATATGATATCCGCAAGAGAATCAAGGTGGCTGACATGGCCCGAAGAATCGCCAAACTTAAGCGGCAGTGGGTAGGGAACCCAGGACACATTGCTCGCAGTACAGTTAGTCGAGGGGGCTAAAAGATTCTGGAGCGGCGGGCGATTGCGTACCGGATGACGCAGCGATTGGAAGGCCTCCCGGACCACAAGGTGGTCCGATGACCTATTTTTTTTTTAGTTGAGTACATCATCTAATGACATCCCCCGCACTTGGGCGGACCGGGAGGGCGTAGATTTTTACTAACTAAAAAACCACTCCTGTTCCTACTTTGCCATTGTTCCAGGGCCCCGGGGATCTTTTTCACATCTCCCATGGCCCCAATAAGCTTCGACCCTGCTGGCCCTTACGGTTGCTGACATCTCCTTGAGGATCCCCTCGACGGCGCGTGGAACACTACGCGCCGTCGACGGTTTGGGCTCGGTCCGGACGGTTACCGGACGGAAATCGGGATCGGAATCCCGGCGGCTGGGGCGCCAGGGCCTCGCGCGTGCGTCCGCCTCCTTTGCTAGCATTACTGCTTCGCAGAAGAAGGCGACCGCCTGCCACTCCTCCTCGCTCCGGACCATGGCCTGTACCAAGGCCCGGCGCGAGAGGACCGATGACCTGATGAGAATTCGATTCGATGCGAAACACACAGGACCGTTCATTGTGGCGACTCTTGGGAGAAGCCTATGTCCAGCAGTGGACGTCTTTTGGCTGAAATGATGATGATGGATGATGATGCAATATCGATACTAAAGGGGTAACCAGACGGTTGCAAACTAGCGTTCCAACCAAGCTGATTTTGGTTTGTGTTGCGGCTACATGGACGTAAACCACGCGCCGACACGTTCGATGGTTGGGAAAACGCGCCTCCTAACCAAGGGCGTTGAAGGTCATGGATTACAACTGCTGTCTACACGGATTGAAACTAGCAAGGTCACCTTGGTTGGGACGTAGGTTTGCAACCGTTTGGTCACCCCTTTAGAGAACTAATTATCGATAGTTCTATCGAGTACCAACAATAGCCGTTCGCTCGTTGCCTCAAGCACGTGCTCACCTAGCAACTAATCACTTAACTATTTAATCCATGCTTGGTTCTACGTAGCACTTGATTAACCTTGTTACCACAAAACTATCACTCTAATTCTAACCTAGACGCGTTAACTTTATGGTATGTTCTTCAGTGGCACATGTCTCAGGAGTATACTGCACGTATTCGGCACTACATCTTGGAAATTCTAAGCTCTTCTTAGTTAATTATACTTACAGCACAGATGCATTTGAATAATTATTATTCAGTGCTTTTAGTGCTGCATAGTCAAGGAGGCAGTAATATTGTATGCTAAGTTTACCGTAACAGCTTGTATTAATAATATTTATAAAAGCTAAAGTTTGTGAGTGTGTGTATGTTTGTTACATTTTCACGCTTGAACGGCTGAACGGATCTGGATGAAATTTGGCATATGGGCAGATTATGTCCGGGAGTATGTTCCCTTGGGACAATTTTCTAATTTCACGCGGGTAAAGCTGCTGGTAGCAGCTAGTAATAGATAATTTTCTCGAAAATACACCAGCATTTTTATTATGCTTTTGTTTTGAGGTGGAAAATCATCAAGTAACTTCTTCCGCTCTGGGTGGATTGAGAGGGACTGCCAAACTTCTACTGACTAAAATCCACCGGTGTTCCTTCAGTTGCCCTTTGCGTTCCAGGGCCGTGGTAACTCTTTGAAACAATCCCGCACTTCAATTTTATTATGCTGCAATTCATTTCCATTTCCCTCATTTTTCAGAAAAATAATTTACTCGGAAAATATAAATATACAGGTTGTATTTTGTTTTGCGAAACTCTTGTTAACAGTTGTTAACGAACAGATAGTTTTACAATTATATATAGCTGTTCGTAACATCTCTGGGGCGAAATGGAACTTTATAGAGGGGCAAAGTGAAACACTTCAGAGCTTGAGTGACAGACTGAGGGCGGAAGCTTTCGAAATTTATTAAAACTTGAGAACATACTTAATGATGTTGACTTGTTTAGAGGAGAATATTTGTTTGTTTCTTTTTTTGACTTTTTAATAAACAAGTCAAAAAAAGAAGAAGAAGGTACTTAGCGGCCGGACAAAGGAAATTAGGAGAGGTCAACATTTACTTTACGCATAATAAAAAGCCGGGAATTCCGTATCATAAAGTTGGAAAGATTTATTGAATGAAAAAATATTGCTATGTAGACGGAAGTTTTCCTGACGAAGAAAATCTTTTAAGATTGTTGGTATGTATGATCAATTTAAATTAATTCGATTTCAATTAATTAAATGTTACCCTTTACATTATACGCTGAAATTATTAAACTCCAACCTGTATGACTCATTGATTTTCTGAAAAAAAAATACTATTATACTAATATTATGTATTTTTGTTTTTAATGAATTAACTAAAAAACTAATGCCCCGATTTAAATAAAACTTTCACCAGTGTAATGTTAATTTATCACAGAATAACATAGGCTATATATTTTCTACCTTCATGCGGGCAAGAGCGAGGGATGTCACTAGATGATTTAAAAAAAAATTGGCAAGTGCGAATCGGACTCGCGCACTGAGGGTTCCGTACAAACTTGAACGGTAAATTGCGGTTTACGATTTATTTATTTATTTATTTAAACTTCATGTACAGTAGTGGTACATAGGCGGACTTAATGCAACAAGGCATTCTCTACCAGTCAACCTTTATTTATGACGTATTAAAAAAAAAATTACTTTACTAGATCTCGTTCAAACCAATTTTCGGTGGAAGTTTGCATGATAATGTACATCATATATTTTTTTTAGTTTTATCATTCTCTTGTTTAAGAAGTTACAGAGGGGGGGGGGGGGGGTTTACCACTTTGGAAGTGTCTCTCGCGCAAACTATTCAGTTTAGAAAAAAATTACCCCCAAAATTTATTGTATTATTTCTATTTTTGTGTGAAAATTTTAATGCGGTTCACAGAATACATCTACTTACCAAGTTTCAACAGTATAGTTCTTATAGTTTCGGAAAAAAGTGGCTGTGACATACGGACGGTCAGACAGACAGACATGACGAATCCATAAGGGTTCCGTTTTTTGCCAATTGGCTACGGAACCCTAAAAAACCTTCATGCGGGCAAGCTCACTGGCAGAAGCTAGTTAATTTATATAGAAGGTTAATGTCGTACCAACAGACGAGAATTAGTTTGGAAAAATGTTTACCACAAATCGGGATAAAAGGAAATATGCATGCAATTTTTTTATTTGTTAAATTGTTTTTTTTTTGCTAAATTTGATTCATCAACAACGAATTTATAGCTTCAAAGCTGCTAATAAGACGTAGGAGGACGTATAAGACGTCTGACGTGAACTTTGACGTCAAAGTTCATCACGCTCGTAAGGCCGCAATAGTTATTTCAAATTGTTATATCCCGTGTATTTTCTACCAATTTTGGTATTGATTTCACTGTTAATATTCTATTTTTGTATTTTTTTTTGTTTTTTTATTTTTTTATTAATTAATGATAGGCTAGCGTTTGACCACCATCTCACCTGATGGTAAGCGATGATGTGGTCGACGATGGAGCACGCTTGCCTATTAGTAGCCTATTCACTCTTGACTTAAAGACCCCTAAGTTGTAACTATTAGGAAACACAGACTCCGGCGAGGAATTTTTCATGCATATTCCCTAATTTCTCCACCTAAAATGTGCAAGATTGTCTCCTACATGCTCGAAGTGAGCACGAAACAATTGCTCATGCTTGCTCGGGTCAAGTCTCTTGTGTTTAGGTAAACTCAGGCTCACAGCCGGGCCATGTTATTTGATTAAATAATAGGCCTGCAACCTGTATCTGTCTTGTGAGTAGTTACGGGATAATTGCTTGTTACATTGTCGTTTACAAACATAGGTATGTGTTTCGTATTATTATTTACTACCCACTGAAATGTTTGTTAACTACTCGCACGTATAACCTCCTCCTTGTGTCGTATTCTCTCTCTCTTTCATCCCTTTCTGTTGTACAATATTCCTCCATTTGATTGATTTACCTACTCTTTATTCTACACCATAAATAAAACTACAGTAGGAACTTAAAATTAATAGGGTGTCACAATGGGCGGTCTTATTGCTAAAAGCGATTTTTTACAGATATTTTTTCTGTCTCTGGCGGTGTTAAGGGCATTGTATACTGTAGAGTCAAGAGCGGTGCGGATTTGGTCGGACCAAAGTATTGGCCCATGAGGCCTTTTCCCAGTTACTAAGTTACGTATAACAGCACCCCTAGCCAAGTTACAACCGTTTCGTTTCGATTTCCTTTTCGTTGATCGCCTCGAGTCGGCCACGGAATAGGAGTCGTGGCCGACTCGAGGCGATCAACGAAAAGAGAATCGAAACGAAATGGTTGTAACTTGACTAAGGGGGCTGTTTCGGTGAATTTTAGTCCACTAAAATTTCCCGGTTGATCAGTTTTCCAGCATACCTGCTTGGGCATTTTATCCTTATATGGTCAAAGATAATATATGCGGTATAGTGGAGACTGAAATATGTCTTTTAGGTTATGATCCTGAGGATAGGAGCTAGGAGCTTTCCAAGACTGCAGGATTGTTAAAAAAATCAACGTGGCCTTGAATCGCAAATGCAAATGGAGGATCACGAGGGAGAAAAAATCAGTAAAAGTCTGATACGCCCTCTCGCTCCATACAAAACGGGAGAAGTTACTTGATGATTAAAAAAAAAACTGGGCTGGTGCGAGTCGGACTCACGCCCTAAGGGGTTCCGTACAAACTTAGCTATAAAAACAGTTCAATTCCCGAATTGAGTTACGAAATTTTTTCCGAATCGCAAAAAAGTTTTTTTTTTTGTGACTTAACTGTAAATTTAAATTTTTCAGATTTTTTCCTATACTTGTGCTATGAGACCTTGCTTCATGCCAAATTTCAGGATTCTAGGTTAACGAGAAGTACCCTATACATTATGATTCCCTTGAAAGCACGTGAAAGTGTCGAAATACACGTTTTTTGCGACATAAACGGCCATATCTTTTTTTTTTCGTTAATTCAGAAGTTTGATTTTTTCACAGCTTCAAGGGAGCAGGCTTGAGTATATGGTTTTAATTTCAACTCGACAAATCCACGCATTCCCGAGGTAAAGGGTCTTAACAGACAGACATACAGACAGACAGACGGACGGACAACAAAGTGATCCTATAAGGGTTCCGTTTTTTCCTTTTGAGGTACGGAGCCCTAAAAAACCAATAGGAGCTTTTTTATATACTTTTGTTTGTAATCATAGCCTGTAGTATTAGGTAGGAAAAGGCTCAACTTTACCAATTTATCCACACCAAAACTTCCCCTTTCCAAGTTATCATTCCCGGTGGACAGCATCGAGCGGTAGATAAGATCCAATAAACTATGGTACCTCTCTCTGGATTAATAAATAAAGTTATGAACGTAATTATATAATTTCAAGTCATTACTTTAACGTTTACGTTAAAGTTAAGTGAAACGTAAACCTGATTAGGGTAGTTCTCTTTTACATGTACATTTACTTGTATTTTGCGGGTAGCTGCGTATTTCAGAAACCGAGGGTACTTTGTTTACCTACATAAATAACGTTACGAAAGTTATGTACTTTAGAAACTTAGTTGAAATATACTAATGATGTACCTAATACCTACAAGAACAAAGTTGTTTTGACATAATTCTCGTCTAGTTGAAAACAATGGAGGAATAGCAGGAATACGAGTAGGCATGTTCTTGTAGGGAAATGTTTCTTAGAACAAGAAAAGTTTTTCGGTTCTGCCCCTCTAGCCAAGTTACAATCGTATCGTTCGCGCCGAACGCCTCGAGTAGGCCACGCCTCCGATTACTTTGTTCTGACGTCTTCTCAACGCTCAGTCACGTGGTCAGAACAAAAGAATCGGAGGCGTGGCCTACTCGAGGCGTTCGGCGCGAGCGATACGATTGTAACATGGCTAGGGGGGCTGTTTATTTTTAGCGGCTGAAAATGTTGCGTTCTGGCCATTCTACAGGCTAATTGTTTTTTTTTTTTAAGTTAGGAAATCATCAAAAAATTCTTCCACTCTGGGTGGAGTCAGACGACCTTCGGTGAACGGTGGAATGGGAGGGCGGAGGGAACTTTTACTGACTAAAACTCACCTGTGTCTGTTCAGATGCCCTTTGCGTTCCAGAGCGACGGTCACTCTTTGAAACGACCACATCATCGCTAACCACCAGGCGAGATAGAGGTCTAACGCGAGCCTAACGTTACCCACTACGAATAACTGGTATTGTGAATGCGGTCACAAAAATTTAAACTCGCAGGCACAAGACACCCAGTCTCGGAACCACTATCTGTAGGCTGTATGCCCTACAAAAGTTTGTTCCGTGCGGGAACTGAACCTGTGACATGCAGCGCAGCCAGCAGCAGCCAATTGCTTAACAACTGCGCCAATCGTGCCATGAATTAAATTTTAGGTATAAAGCTGAGCCAAACTAGACTGATTCATGAGGGATTGATTCATAAAGCTGAGCCCAACTAGACTGATTCATGAGGGATTGGTTCATAAAGCTGAGCCGAACTAGACTGATTCATGAGGGATTGGTACATAAAGCTGACCCGAACTAGACTGATTCATGAGGGATTGGTTCATAAAGCTGACTCGAACTAGACTGATTCATGAGGGATTGGTTCATAAAGCTGAGCCGAACTAGACTGATTCATGAGGGATTGGTTTATAAAGCTGAGCCGAACTAGACTGATTCATGAGGGATTGATTCATAAAGCTGACCCGAACTAGACTGATTCATGAGGGATTGGTTCATAAAGCTGAGCCGAACTAGACTGATTCATGAGGGATTGGTTCATAAAGCTGAGCCGAACTAGACTGATTCATGAGGGATTGGTTCATAAAGCTGAGCCGAACTAGACTGATTCATGAGGGATTGGTTCATAAAGCTGACCCGAACTAGACTAATTCATGAGGGATTGGTTCATAAAGCTGAGCCGAACTAGACTGATTCATGAGGGATTGGTTTATAAAGCTGAGCCGAACTAGACTGATTCATGAGGGATTGATTCATAAAGCTGACCCGAACTAGACTGATTCATGAGGGATTGGTTCATAAAGCTGAGCCGAACTAGACTGATTCATGAGGGATTGGTTCATAAAGCTGACCCGAACTAGACTGATTCATGAGGGATTGGTTCATAAAGCTGAGCCGAACTAGACTGATTCATGAGGGATTGGTTCATAAAGCCGTACAAGTAATACTGTCCCAGAATGGGAAGAAGTGAAAGAGTAGAGAGAGGGACAGGAATAAAGAAAGTATGGAGTTTACAAAGCACGTTCCGGTAGAGCAAGCTGTAAAGACATACGCAGTCACGCAATTGCCGCAACGTGTCTCCAATGAGTCCGTATGCCGCAAGGAGGGTAGGACCAACAGTGGTGGGAGGTGGGATTTTGTCCGACTGAATCAAACAATAGATCCCTCTACGTGACATCTAAAACACGCATACAACAGATTCCTAACTTCGGTCAATATTACCCGCTTTCTTAATTACCTCATGTCATCCGTCGTATAACAAAGCAATGACCCCAGCAATAATTATCTGCAATAATCTGCTTGGATCCGGGTCTGACCAGACGAGCGATATTGGGACACGTACGAGTCACGATTCATAGCTAGTGTCCGACCGAATGTCGATTTCTACCCGAAGCCGAATCGGCTTTCGCAACCTTCGGCCAAAACAGAAGTCGAAGGTCAATTAATATAACCATAAGAATTTTATGTCATTGAAAAAAAAAAAACAGACTTAGTTTAAGTTTAGCTTAAGGTCTTTTAGGGTGCCGTACCTCAAAAGGAAAAAACGGAACCCTTATAGGATCATTTTGTTGTCCGTCCGTCTGTCTGTCTGTCTGTCAAGACCCTTTATCTTGGGAACGCGTGGAGGTATCGAGTTGAAATTAAAACCAATACTCAGGTCTGCGGTCCCTTGAAGTTGTGAAAAAAAAAAAACATCTGAGTTAACGGAAAAAAAGATACGGCCGTTTATGTCGCAAAAAAAGTGTATTTCGTCTCTCTCAAGGGAATCAAATTTCATAAAGTACTTCCCGTTGACCTAGAATCCTGAAATTTGGCATGAAGCAAGGTCTTATAACACAAGTATAGGAAAAAATCTGAAAACTGTAAATTTGTAGTAACGTCACACAAAAACAAAAAAAAAAACATACGGAGATGATTAAAATGACCTTGCAACTAGACAACAATTATAAAATTTTGAAAAAGAAGATAATTTAGCTACGGGAATGTTCGAAAGAGGTACCGTGGCCATGAAACACAAAGGGCAACTGAAGGAACACAGGTGAGTTTTAGTCTGTAGTCTAACACGCCCTCCCTTTTCACCCAGAGCGGGAGAAGTTATTTGATGATTTCAAACATTAAAAAAAAAATGAATTTAGTTCAATGAAGGTTTTCTGAAATGCCGTGCATTAGGTGGCAGTACTGAGTCGGTAGGTCCAGATATCTGTGAAACCGCTCATGTTTCCCGGTATGACTTAAAACGATAACGTCATGTTGACTTCATGACTTTTTTGACGGTTCTGCTCGCGCAGTAGTTGAGCGGTTGGCTGCTGCGTTGCGTGTCACTGATTCGATTCCGGCACGGAACAAACATTTGTGTGGCATACAGATATAGTGTGTGGGCAGGGCACATTGCGCGCTGACCAAATGGTCGATGGGGCCGAAAGGTTCTGGAGTGGTGACCCCGTACCGGAAGACGCAGCGTTGGAACGCATCCACAAGGTGGACCAACAACTTGATGAGGGTCGTGGGAATCCGACAGATGCGAGACCCACACGTCAAAGTCAAAAGTTTTTTATTTCACATAGGCCTACATGGGCACTTATAAAACGTCAGAAGCTAGTGCACGGTTCCAAATTGGTCGTTTCCTATGGAGAAGAACCGGCAAGAAACTACATGGTTACTCTTTAAAAAAAAAAAAAAATTAGTTTGATCTTACAATATTTCCATATTACAGTTTAAGTAGATATTGTATAAGAACAGTGTGTCAAGACCGGTCATTGTGGCGCCATTCGGGGGAGGCCTATGTCTAGCACTGGACGTCTTTCGGCTGAAATGATGATGATGATGATGATACAGATGTATATGTGACTTTATATGTTTGTGAACGCACCCAAAATACAAGAATAATTCCTAGTGAGGGGCAGGTTTAAAAAAAAAATAAATACTCTTGCCAAAGTGACGACAATAGGTAGCGCGAATTTTCCGAATTTCGGCGCTTGCTCGAAATCTTCGGCCTATGTCGGCCGAAGCCGAGTCTCGGGCGGACACTACTCGTAACTCGTAGCTCCGACCCAGCGCTGTCATTTATTGCTTGTCCGCTACAAATGTTACGAACGGATAAATAAACGGCTGGTTATTTTCTAACTGTAGTACACTTTTGGGAAACTATTGCTGATATTTTTGGTCTGAAACTTGTAATACTTTTCCAATTTGAAACGCGGAAGCAATAATGATGTCTAGTTGATATTATGATATACTTATAGTTAAGGCAAAATTAGAAGTGTGTTGTGTGAAAGTTTAGGCAATTCTGATCACCGGGTTGGTTTAAGGGAGGTTAAAAATAACACTCCCTTGTGTCCTTAAAAGTCCAGGCATCTGGACTTTTAAGGAAAACATATTCACTTGATACATCAAAAAAGTTAAGCAGCATCTGCCAGGGCTTCAAGAATGTTTCAAAGAGTTACCACAGCCCAGGAACACAAAGGGTAATTGAAGGAACACTGGTGAGTTTTTGTCAGTAAAAGTCTGAAACACCCTCTTGCTCTTCCAAACCTCACAAAAGGTAGGTTATATTTTATAAACTTAGAATATGTCCTTCGACCTTCCTTTTTCTATTAACCTGGAATATATTAAAACCTACGCTAAGTTTGTTTCATGTTCCTATAAAAAAATGAGAGAACAATTCAGATTCACTGCAGATCGTAAATTGAAAACGAAGCCGTAAAAGAATAAAGAATAGAACATGGTTTATTGTCCGCCATTTGAATTGAATATTCCAGCTCTATAATATACCATTTGATGCATAACTGTGCTTCTCTAAGGTAGGGCAAAATAACGTGGCACTTCCATGTACCAGGCAACTAGGAAATCGAAGAATGTTTATTTTTAACCGACTTCAAAAAGGAGGAGGTTATATGTTCGGTTGAATGTATGTTTTTTATTTTTTTTTTTTATGTATGTTCACCGATTTCTCGGTCAAGTGTGGACCGATTTTGAAATTATTTTTTTTTATTGAAAGGTTATGCTTCCAAGTTGGTCCCATAGAAATATTGTTATGATCTGATCATGAACTTCGTAGATATGGAACAGAACTCCTCATGGGATCACAGCAGAACTGTCGTAACAAGTAAAATTGCTTTGTTTATACGTGTAGTCGATGACTGACTGAAAGAAGAGGGGTAATATATCGAACTGATCTGATGATGAAGCCTGAAATTAGGCACTGGAACTCTGTAACAAATTAATTTAATTTAACCGTGTTTGGTATTATTAGAATTGTCATAAGATGCACTCTGGCTATAAGGTATTTAAGTATGGCTGAGGGGTACTTTTTAGTGGTGGTACCATAACTAAAAAGTGAAAAATAAAAAACTTTTTACAAAAAAAAAATACAACCGACTTCAATGTAAAAAACACTGAAAAGTGCAAAATAACTTTAATTTCGGAAGTCGGTGTTAAATAACGAAGAGACAAAACTATAGAAACACCGACTTCCGAAATTAAAGTTATTTTGCACTTTTCAGTGTTTTTTACATTGAAGTCGGTTGTATTTTTTTTTTGTAAAAAGTTTTTTATGTTTCTTATAGTCCGTAAGTTTCACGGGAAAACCGGCGCGGTCAGAATTTGCCTAGCGTAACTTCTTGAATTGATTCCCAAAGTTTCCGTTTGAAATGAGAGCTCCTACGTTTACAACACATTTTATTTGATTTCTTTTACGTGCTCCAAATACAGCAACATTCCATTTGATATTGCAATGGAAGCTTCATAAAAACGTGAAAATTCGATGAAGTAATAGTAGTGAAGTTTTCTGTGGAACTAGTGTTGTTAACAGTTTGAAGGGTATGTTTTCCTGGTAGTCGAGTTGGCTTTGTGTTTTACTTGATTCGCATAGCTGCGGTGCTCAACTATGGCGTGTTCTGGATCACCGGCCGCGGTGACCTGCCTCGCCGTGCATGCCACACCTACTAGGGTTCCATATAAAACAAAATATCACGTGTACGCGATCCTTCTAATGTAGCACTTTGAATAAATGAATTAAATCACACGGTATTCTGGGAACGGGTAGGTTATTGTATAATTTAATTCTGCATGGTTAAAGATATTAATAATGCAAATCTATCAACTGTTTTGTTTGTTCAAATAATTGACAAAATTATAATTAATAATGAGAATGTTAATCATAATCCGTTTTAATTATTATTCATGAGTTAGGTTGTTTCGAAGTGACCTTTGCGGAACACAAAAGCGTTTTTCAAACAAAGGTTTACCTTTCCGTTACGTGC
The DNA here is from genome assembly GCA_905147345.3 of Mythimna impura. Taxonomy (NCBI): domain Eukaryota; kingdom Metazoa; phylum Arthropoda; class Insecta; order Lepidoptera; family Noctuidae; genus Mythimna; species Mythimna impura. The sequence continues at coordinate 10,527,202 of LR990345.1, forward strand.
TTTCAAATCCGACGCCGCAGCATCCGATTCGTTTTCCCTTTCTATCACGTTGAGATAATAAAACACGCCTGGAAGTGGTTTTCGGAATGCAAAGCGTTTACCGCGCCGCGACACGGCGACGGGGTTGAATCGGAACTGTTTCAGACTTCTAGCTCTTTGTAGAGTAATGTGACTAAGTAATTAGTACGACAGAACTTCGTTTGAGTTCTGGTAAATTATGTTGGTTTTGTAGTATGCAGATGAGAAGAAATAAAGTGAAAGTTATAGTTGGTCATCTTTTTCTGTAACTTTTTAATTTGAGTGCATTTAAGATCAACCTTATATAACCTAGAATCAACAATTTGAAATTCGAAGGACTAAAACGGAATCAAAGCTGCATTTTTAAATTAGATCTGTCCGTTTTGTAACAAAGTGATGATCGTTCTAGAATCGAACTTCAAATGCAAACCATCACAAAAAAATCTACTCAAACACTCATCTTTAAATCTTTGCCGACCAGCGCTAATAGTTCTCATAAAGCTTCCAAGCCTATGTTGAGTAATGGTTCTCGTCCACTCCACGTTAATCCGCTGACCACGTCTATGTCACTAACTTTTAAGCGCCAGGACATTTCGCAAGCCGAGACGGCCTAATAACTCTGGCGGAGTGACGCATGGAATTCGAACGTGTCGTCATCGCAGCCCATGAATAAAATGGAGTGGCGTGTTAAAGCGCGGGTAACATGTACGAAATGTAGGCGTGGAAGGATTTTCATTAGATTAGTTCGCTTCAAGGGAATTCCAGAACCAATTGCGGACTTTTATTGGCTACGGATGTTTGATAGCTTTGTCCATTTCATGGTGTAATTGCAAGGTTTGTAGCTTCATAAAGTGTTTTCAGTTTTCCGTATTTTATTTTAAAGGTTCGAAACGGCTCCCTTGAGTATTTGTATCAAACAGCACAATATTGCCTAAGCAGGCTTCTGGTCCATTTTCCTAGTCCCAAAAACTATACAAGCAAATTCATCTAACGCTGGCAGAGAGAATGCACATAAATATTCACGTCTGACTGAATTTCGCTTTTATACCAACGTGCTGCGTACCTTTTCAATCAACAATTTCAATTTAGTTCAGTTCGATTCGACGCACATGTATTTATGATATGAGACTTGGAGAGGCGATGGGAGCTGAAGCAATAAGGTACGGTATGATGGAAAATAACCATCAATGTAAAAAATGAGAACATATTTCGATTTTTACAAAACATAAAAAAAAATTGGTATGTACATGTTAGATCTTATCGATTGGCCTAAACTTGATACAATTTTGTCCAATTTTTAGGATCGAATTGGAAGTAGAGCGTGTTTATGTTGGTAATATCGTTCAGTTCTCGGTCCGCTGCTCTCTAGGGAGTTTTTGCAGAACGAAGTTGGTGACCGCAGATTTGTCCTTTTGCACTGAACACATTGCTTTTCTTTAGCTTGACTTTTGTTGGTAATTCTGATATATCCAGTCACTAGAGTTTTATAGATCAGCCGCTTTACGTTTAATATGACGTCAGAGCAACTCCAAAGCTCTTCACTTCCCCTATACCATCTACCTAAATGAACACCATAAGGACAAGTATTTCCTACCCGATCGTGCCTTTATTACTACCAACCTGTACGAGGCTATACTATTATACATCCTCAGGATAATTAAAGTTTATGAAGTGGCGGGAGGATCCTATTTAATTTCGCTCGTTGCTGCCTTGATGAGGCGGTATTTGTATCGTTCCTGGCTTACTTCAGTTGATGAGCCTAGAGTTGACAATATACAAATAACTTTACAGTGATATTGTGTTTCTGACTAGATACTGTTTAATAAGACAGTACTAAATGAACTTGATTGACTTAATTGTTTTCAATAATTTCTGTCTTACATGTAAGTTGTCTATTTCCTGATTGTTTATCCTTCTGCCTCGTTGGTCTCATGGTCTCAAGTACGACTGTTGAGCTTGGAGTCCTGGATTCGATTTTTGGGTCATGTAAAATGCTATTGGGTTTTTCTGTTAAGAATTACTCTGCAGCAGCTCGGAGACTGGACTTTCGTGCCTCGGAATACTCGTAATGCCGTTGATCTTGCACTTGATCTCTCTCTTGTCGCGTCAGATTGCCGTCCTATCGGACTAAAAGAGTAAAGGAATAGACTGCACTAATGTTTGCACTCACACTTGTGCACTAAAATATATTCTGCGTACTACAAATCCCTGCCCCCCCTAGCCAAGTTACAACCGTTTCGTTTCGATTCTCTTTCGTCGATCGCCTTGAGTCGGCCACGCGTCTGATTCCTTTGTTCTGACGTCATCTCAACGCTCAGTCACGAGGTCAGTATCACGCGGGCGAAGCCGATGGCAATAGCTAGCGGGAGCATAAAGCTTGCTCATTTCCCTCGAGGCCTTGAACAACAGTTTGAAAGCTGCAAACAACCAGCTGACACTGTTGTTCTGTCATTCTCGCACAAGAACGCACGTCACACTGCGTTTGTTTTACTTTTCTATGGAAATCCAATTAAAAATTCAATATGCTCTGGAGCGGCAAGCAAATAGGTTGGACCTGTTGAGGAAATGACATTGTTGTGGGCCTGGCGATATATTATGTACTCACTACCCAGTGTGTTCACTGGGCTCACAATACACGCTTAATTTTATTATTGTGTGCTACTGTTTTAAGCACATGTTAGAAAGTTATTGTGTAGAAATCATTTAATGAAGATTTCAGTAAATTTGTTAAAAAAACAAAAGAAAAAGCTTACATTGTGTAAAAAACACCAGTTTTTTTTTAAAGAGTATCCTAGGTGTTTCTTTTGGTATCTTCTCCATAGGAAAAGACAGAACTTCGTGCACTAGCGTCTGACGTTTTGTAAGTGCCCTTACCCATGTAGGCCTATCAAGCGCGGATCCACTGTTATGGGTGTGATGGGCATGCCCACGACCCAATAGACTTGTGACGTCACACTTTCACGGTTATACTGATGATGCTACTTTTGTAGTTTTTGTAAGCAACCAAACCAACACTTAAGAGGTTTATTTGTTTTTAATTTTAAACTTCTACAGCATTTTTGATGGTGTATCTATCTATCTAGTGCTCGCCCCACGGCTTAGCCCTCGTTGAAGTTTACACTGTAGAACATCTTGGTCAGGACGTCATACATTTTGTAAACATCTTCTTTGTAGAAAGGCACTATATCGAACATAAATATGATGACTCGCACTTGGCCGATTTTCGTTTAGCTCTCAGCTGTGACCACAACCTTTTTTAAGGGCTGTATCCGCGCATGAGGTCTATGTGAAATGAAATATTTTGAATTGAATTGACATCATTTAAAAAAATATTACTTTACTAAAAAGCGGTGAATTTTGTTCCACACTTATTTTCCTACACATTTGCATTTTTACCTCGCAGTTTCCGCAGCGCGCTTTATTACAATCTTCTGTCTAACAGATAATACCTGTACTATCTAACAATTCATAGGTAGGCAGCAGCCTAAGGTAAAAATTTAATATAAAAATATTAAGTTTCCTCTCACAAATTATATTCTAGATGAGTTTTTTAATAAAGGTTTATTAAAAAATACAGGTATTTTTTCTGCTGTCTTCTGTAATATTACGTTTGAACTTTTGACTTACTGACGATACGGACACAGTGTCCGAATTGACACATTTTTATTTCAATATTTTTTTTCACTGACGATCCACACATTGTTTAGTACAGTCAGATAAAAAGTTTTAAAATATAAGGGAAAAAAAAGCGTTTCCAAAACTATTTAAGCCTGGATTTAAGGCGGCCACTCCGGGTAATAAATTTATTTATATTATACTAGCGACCCGCCCCAGCTTTGCACGGGTGCAATGTTGATACCACCGCAACCGCAATGTCTCTGCATTTTAAATCTGCAATATCTTCGAAAATATTCATTTACATTACATGCTGTGAAGGGCTTTATTGATCTATATTTAATGCAAAATGTATATAAGGTTCTTAATTGGATAAGGATTAATGCTCTATTGCTTAAAATCGCTTAGTAAATAGCCATTATTTTTCGTAAAAAGTTAAGGATAAAAAATGGTTATTCTGGGTTATTCCTAAGAGATAGACATATACCATCGCGGACTTTTTTGTAGACATTTTTAAGGTGTATAATACTTTTTTTTTTTTTTTTTTAGGTGGGAAAGTCATCTAATGACAAATCTCGCTCTTGGGCGGAGCGAGAGATAGTGTCAGACTTTTACTGACTAAAAACCCACTCCTGTTCCTTCTTTGCCTTCATCCCGGGGCCTCGGGCTTCGCTTTCACACTACCCGTGGCCCCAGTAGGCTTCGGCCCTGCTGGGCCCCTACGATTTGCTGACATCTCCCTGAGGCGCGCGTGGAACAATACGCGCCGTCGACGACTTGGGCTCGGTCCGGACAGTTACCGGACGGTCGGACGGCGAGCCACCCATTACTCGCCGTCCGCAAGCCCGCGCCTACGGTGGCCGGAAATCGGGATCGGAATCCCGGCGGCGGTTAGGGCGTGAGGACCGTTGCCTCACGCGATCGGCCGCCTCCTTTGCTAGCATTACTGCTTCGCAGAAGGAGGCGACCGCCTGCCACTCCTCCTCACTCCGGACCATGGCCTGTACCAATGCCCGGCGCGAGAGATCACTGCCGCCGATCGCCCCCACGAGGACACGGCGTTGCTCTGCCCAGGCGGGGCACACCTCTACCGTATGCTCCACCGTGTGCTCCGGACGGTCCACACAATGGCGGCACCCAGGCGTTTCTTCCGCACGAATTCGGTGCAGGAACCTCCCGAACTTACCATGTCCGGTGAGGACCTGCGTTATGCGGTAGATAAGGACGCCATGTGGTCTTTCCAGCCACTCCTCAAAGAGGGGACTTACCGCCATAATTGTGGCGTGTATAATACTGTAGTACATTATTTTGATCTATCTCGTAGGGTTAAGTCAGCGTTTGCAATGTAGGCGCAAAAAAATGTGTCTATTTATGACATCACATTAGAAACTTCTAAAATTACCAGTGTTTCTCTACTATACAAATATTATGCATGTATCATACAAATAAACCTTGCTCTTGAATCACTCTATCTATTAAAGAAAATTTGCATCAAAAACCGTTGAGATCTAAGCATACGTAGGGACAGACAGCGGGAAGCGACTTTCTTTTATACTATGAAGTGATTTTAAGACTTTTTTTTATCTAAATGTACTAAAAGCTTCAATAAATTTGGTGGTGTCCGAATCGTCAGTGAAAAAATATAGAAAATAAAATGTGTCGTATCGGTCACTGTGTCCGAATTGTCAATAACTCGAATTTTCAACATGGCGTCCATCGATTGGAAAACAAGAGAATTTCGCAGTGAATAGGGTACGAGTTTGACGACTTCTCATGCCAAGTTTCTCGTGTTTTTGTGAGGGGAATGAGGAAGGAAACATCAAAGTCATCGTCGCGATCGCGATTTGGGACGTTATTTACAAATGTTTTATCATCAAAGAGGGTCTAATTTGTGTTCATCGATGTTTGACGCAAGAATCAACAATTTTCTTCTTCTGAATTACTTTATTTTTCATTAAGCTTTTCCAACTGGCTGTATGAAGATTTGTGCTTTCTCAGAATCATACTGATAGGATCTGTAAAATTACATCTATATATATAAGGAGAAACTGACTGACTGACATATCAACGCACAGCCGAAACTACTGGGACTATGAGTGTCCAATTTTGCACAAGGTTTCCTTTTATGACGTAGGTGTGCACTAAGATGGGATTTTCCAATTTTCACCCCATAAGAGGATGAAACGCTGGTCCAAAGTTTGTATGAAGAAACTTACTTTCACGTGAGGGAAGCAAATGGCAGAAGCTAGTTATACAATAATTAATGTTTCTCTATTTTATCTATCTATCTATCTATCTATATATGTAAAAATGAATAGCTGTTCGTTAGTCTCGCTAAAAATCGAGAACGGCTGGACTGATTTGGGTAACTTTGGTCTTGAAATATTCGAAATAGGTTAGGGAAGGTTTAAACGGTGAGAAGAAATTACAAAAAAAAAACCGAATACAACGCCATCTCTAATTAAAATGTCAGTGTAAAATGAATTATGCTGTTCTGTTAATGCCAGTAGATGGCGTTATCCTTACTATTAGGCGGTACGAAGTTCGCCGGCTCAACTAGTTTAAAAAAAACTATGTAGTTTATAAGAATTATCAACGAGAATCGTTTTTCTAACTCATCCTTTACCCCTTCCCGTCCTCGTATAATTAGAACTCGTACTGCCATATCTTTATTAACATGGAAATGTTTCTTTTCATAGCGTGCTTCTTCAGAAACACTTGCCTCCAGTCACTTCAAAGGACTATTAAGGTTTTGTTTGACCACAGGAACCGGACGTGAATACATTATGCATGTGCGATAACAATTATATATTTCTCGAGGTCTATAGAAAAGAAAGAAAAAACATTAACATTAGTGAGTGCTTCACGGCTGCACCAAAAAAGGTAAGTTTCAGCAATGTTACCAGAGAGATGCTGTCTGACGCTGGTCATCCAATGAACCTTGAGTGACGAGTGACAGAGTAAACGGTATTACACAGGAACCGTTTATTTTTCAGAGATAAAAGGTGCCATATGCCCCGCCGCGATAGCGTAATTTTCTATCAGCAAAAAAAACTTAATCAGATCAGCCCCCCTAGCCAAGTTACAATCGTATCGTTCGGCGCGAACGCCTCGAGTAGGCCACGCCTCCGATTCCTTTCTTCTGACGTCATCTCAACGCTCAGTCACGTGGCCAGAACAAAGGATTCAGAGGCGTGGCCTACTCGAGGCGTTCGCGCCGAACGAAACGATTGTAACTTGGCTAGGGGGGCAGTACTTCTAGTAATAACCATTCTTGCGAGATTGTTTGAAAAAGTTACCGCGGTCCTGGAATACAAAAGGCAACTAAACACGGTGTGTTTTTGTCAGTAAAATTCTATTACTCCTTCTCACTCTACCCAGAATGGGAAAAGTATGGTGATTTCCCACCTACACAACACATTGACAAGCAAACCATTTTATCTTCTTATAATATTTATTATTTATTATATCCTTTATTGTACACCATTAGAAATATAAAAGGGAACTAAAACTAAAACACATACGTACATATTATGGACGGCCTTATCGCATTCCGCGATCTCTTCCCGGCAACCTGGAATGGACAGTAATTGCCTGGACAAGAAATGGGGCTGTCATTGGTGTGACAAAACCAGCATTAAACATATTATATTATAATAGATACACAGAAATAAATACTCATCATCATCATTTCAGCCGAAAGACGTCCACTGTTGGACATAGGCCTCCCCCAAATGTCGCCACAATGACCGGTCCTGTGCGTCTCGCATCCATCGGATTTCCGCGACCCTCACCAGGTCATCGGTCCACCTTGTGGGAGGCCTTCCAACGCTGCGTCTTCCGGTACGCGGTCGCTATTCCAGAACCTTTCGTCCCCATCGACCATCCGTTCCGCGAGCAATGTGCCCTGCCCACTGCCACTTAAGTTTGGCGATTCTTCGGGCTATGTCTGTAACCTTGGTTCTCCTGCGGATATCTTCATTTCTGACGCGATCACGCAAGGAAACTCCGAGCATAGCCCTTTCCATTGCCCTTTGAGTGACTTTAAGCCTTCTGATGAGATAAATACTATTATTACGTAATAATATTAGTGTAAACAAATTTTCTTATTTAATTAAAGTAAAAAATAAAACGCCCGTAATGTTCATAAAAACAAAGTGAAAGAACCTATAATGTAGTTAATGTAGTGCCTTACTGAAAGGATGAAGCAACCATGGGAAAACCAGTTCGGAATGTGGGATAATAATATGTTCGTTCTTATATTGATTTGCCGATGAAAAACATGTGGCAGTTGCATGTCTACCAGCCATATTGTGGGGGAAGTAGGGAAATGGAAATTGGAAGGAAATAGTGTTCGTAAGTAATGGAACGGCCCGAATAGCTATGAAGTTGGTGGAAACGTTGTCCTTGTGGCATTATGTGGAGTTATGTTCTTAGTAGGTTGGTTCAATTGGGTTTTGACAAGCTCGAGGGGCTTAGTGAGATTTTATATATATATATAAAAGAAGAAACTAACTGACTGAAATATCAAAGACAGCCGAAACTACAGGGTTTAAAGGCTTGAAATTTCGCACAAGGTTTCTGACACAGGCGAGCACTAAGAGAGGATTTTCAAAGATTCACCCCCTAAGGGGATAAAACAGGGGTCCAAAGTTTGTAAGGAAAAACCTACTTTCACGCAGGCTAAGCCACTGGCAGAGGCTAGTGTTATATAATTATTTTGTTTTGAGTGTTTGTCTAATTCCTATAAATCTTTATTTTTTCGAAAAACTTTATGTAATATAATTTATACCGCATGATCAACTAAGCATTATTAAAAAGATATTTAGTTAATTTTGGTTATAATCGTAATTATAGTATAGTTAATTTCATATAAGTTGATTTATGAGGTATTAACTGATTCGAAATAACAACCTTTTAGTAGCTAATTCTGATGACATCATCAGCGTCTACCCCTAATAGTGTAGTGCGTATAAGAACCTTCACTCTGACGTCATCATCATCATCATCTTCCTGCCCTTGTCCCATCTTATTTGGGGTCGGCACAACATGTTTTTTTCTTCCATTCTATCCTGTCAACCGTCATGCTATCACTAACTTCCTTTTCTTTCATATCACTGTTCACACAATCCATCCATCTTTTCTTTGGCCTCCCTCTCCCTCTCCACCCATCCACATGTATACTCATAACTCTTTTAGTAACATGCGTTTCATCTCTCCTCTTTACATGACCATACCAAGACAAACGATTCCCTTTCAACTTTTCAGTCACTGGCGCCACTTTCAAACTTCCTCTAATATACTCATAGAAACAAAGGCAGACATAACCATTCAGTTATAAGCCATAAAACATACAGAACACATTTCCCAAACTAAGATTAAAATGCGCCAGTCTGTCAGGCCATAATGGCGACAAATGTATTAAATCGAGAGCCATAAACTATCTTCTACACACGGTAATTATACTTTAACGGCTGGATCTGAAGTGAAATCGTTATCGGCCAAACTTTATGGCACATCCCTGTGTGAATTGGATGAAATTTATATCGAAAATGTGAGCGAAATTCGAAGTACCCACCTACATAGGTTTGACGAGGGTGTGATGTGAGCCCTCTATATCAGAGAAATTCATAATGAACTTATTTTGTTCAAAATATTTGAGTTTAATTGTCTACTGAACCTGTTACACTCGCGATAAAACAATGTGAATGTTTTTTTGATAATTGCGTTAATGTAGGGCAATGGATAGGAGTTTTGGGTGTGAACATGTCCACCAAAATAGAATTGGGTGTCTAATGAGTTAAGAGGTGGTCTTTTGTAATTTTCACTTTCCTTTTTACTGTTTCCAGGCTCACGCTTGACCACAACTATCTCACCTGATGGAGAGTGACGATGTGGTCGACGATAGAACATGTTTGAATAGAAGTAACTTATTTACTCTTGACCTAAAGATCCCCAGGTTGTAGCTATCAGGAAACACAGACACCGGCAGGAAAGTCCACTAATTAGCTGTACGAACAATGAAGGTGTTCCCAAAACGTTTTGTGTGTATAGGTGGGATGTCCACCATGAACCGGTCTGGTGGTGCGATGATGGAAGGGGCTTGGCGAAATTAGCTAAGCAATTCCGTCGCTCACTCCCCGAAATGCAACCGTTAGAAAACAGACAGACTAGCAACTCGGTGTCGATGCTCAAGACATTCATTTTTTGTTCTGAAAATATGATTTTTTCGGGAGAAAACTTCAAATCTTCAATGCAGAGCCTCTACAAAATGTCATCCTGTCAGCAAATCAGCGATAACGTTTGTCGAGATGTCAAATATGTCACGTAGTCAATCCCTTCCAGAATTTTGTCAGTCGTTATCTTTATATCTATACTTCTATACTAATAAGAGGAAAGATTTATATTTTTGGATTGTATTTTTGTTTGTAATGAATAAAACGTGTTGCGCCGACTCCAAATAACACGGGACAAGGGCAGGAAGATGATGATGATGATGTTTGTAATGAATAAACACAAAAACTACTGAACCGATTTAAAAATTATTTCAGTACTAGAAAGCTATCTTATCACTGAGTAACATAAGCTATATTTTATATTAGAAAACAGTAGGGTTCCCTACTAAAACTGCAATAAGGTAACCAAAAGTGTGAATAAATTTCCTATAAATTTCTTTACATCGCGTGCGCTGCTAAAACTATTGATGATAGAACAATATAATGTACTACGATTTTGTAGAACACATCATTATCTACAAAAATGTCGCAACACCATATGTCTAACTATTATAGTTATGTCACAATAACTTCTTTAATCTATTTAAAAAATGAATTTATTCGCCGCCTCCAGAAAATACACTTTTTTGGTACCTTGGTAAAATAAACTAAAATAAACTTCATATTGATGCCTAGTTCAATACCTGCATATTACTTTTTTAACTATTAAATTCTAACATTCCATTACGAAGATATCATGATTTTAAAACTGTACTAGAAATTAACTAAAACCAATAAATGATGTTTAACTGGTAATTTATAAGTAATTTATTAATCCTAAAAATATAGAATGTTTGTTGACATAACAAATAAATAAGTACATATAGTTTTTGCTTTTTAACCAACTTCAAAAAAAAGGAGGAGGTTATTCAATTCGGTTGTATTTTTTTTTTAATCATTTTTTTTAATGTTTGTTGCCTCATAACTCCGTCGTTTATGGACCGATTTGCAATTTTTTTTCCCTTTATAGGATATGCTTCCAGATTGGTCCCATTTTTTTTCAAAAACCAGTTCTGATGAGGGGATCCATGACAAATCGAGGGAACTCCTCAAATATTATGGGCAACCATATAGTGATTTTGGTATTTTCATCGAGAACTTAAGCATTTACAGTCAAAAAGTAATATTTACAAGTCGCACAAAATGCGATCGTTGAGCTGGATGAACGACAGTCGAGTGGCATCATAGTCCTCATTCTGAATTAATATTGCTGAAGAACCGATTCCTAAATAAAACGGTTATTAAGAGGTGTATTTAGTATTCAGTGAATATCGTGTTCTCTATTTATATCATGGTTCTTAATAAGGTTACTAAAAGTCATGTTTACTCTTTAGCACTAAAATAAAATTCTCTCCAATGGTCATTAACGATTATAGTGTAACCGACACGTGGATGTTCACTAAAGATCTGTAGTAACTGGACGAGCGAGCGAAAATAGTATCGCAAGTAAATTTCGCTTGGATACGCCATAAACATGGCGGTAAGTCCCCATTTTCAGGAGTGGCTGGAGAGACATAACGATGTTCTCATCTTCCGCATGACGCAAGTCCTCACCGGACATGGTAAACCTGCACCTGATTTAGGCGGAAGAAACGCCCGGGTAGTGTGAAAGTGAAACCCGGAGCCCTGGGACGAAGGCAAAGAAGGAACAGGAGTGGGTTTTTAGTCAGTAAAAGTCTGACACTATCTCCTGCTCCGCCCAAGAGCGGGATTTGTCATTAGATGATTTTCCCACCTAAAAAAAACCATACTTTAGTATGGTTTTTTTTAGGTCTAAACTTATTAAAACGGTCAGTTTTGAAAGTAATTTTGTGTGTATATTTTTTTTATTTGAGTAGGTCTCTGGATGGTTTGAAAATACAATAGGACCGGGTAGGTGGCACTACCATCGGGTTCTTTACTTTTTTCTGACAACGTGTTAGCTTTCGGGCAGGACAATATGTAAGTCTATATAGGGTGACTGGTAATTAGTGACCGATACTTAAACATGTGATTGTACTCATGATTACAAACAAGTTTCCCAAAGAAACTTTTTTTATATATTCACTAGTTTTATTACAATAACAAAACAGCTGTTTTTTATTGTAATAATGGAGAAACTGGAGAGCCTCGCTCAATACTGATAGGTAATATAAATTAAGAACTCACTTCAAATGGTTCTTATTAAAGATTCGTAGAAAAAATAATATAACAGCGATATGACATAGCGATATTTTTCTGAGAGCAACACAAATCTAAAGTTCTAGAAAAATACCTTTGGGAAATGTACGTAGGATAACGACCATCTCTAGTAATATTGCTTGTGTGTTTTGGGCCTCAAAATCTGGGACAAAATATTTTTCGATTTATGTAAGTATTGGCTAATCACAAGTAAAGTGATAAAATAATTGTATTTTTGTTTAATTTGATTTTAAATTTAATTTAACTATTGCCATTCAAAGTGGCAATGTCGCCAATCTTTTGGGTACATTACCAGTCGACAGCAATGCGGAGGAGTTTTTCGACGCCGTAGTTTAGGTTGCTTATTTAGTACTTTAGAGCTTTTATTTTTATTTTGTAAGTAAGTTTTAATTAGGTTAATTTAAGCATATTAATGTATTTAATTTGTATATTCAATTTATTTGACTTTTTTAAACTTTATTCCTTTTATTTGCTGTACTCGACATGGTCCATGTGAATATGTGAAGTGTTTTGAAAACCGTATCAATACATGTGATTTGCTATAAAGATTGAATTTAATTAATACTACTGTATTATCCATCCAGTTACATAATACGACGAAAGGTAAATGGTATTTAAAATCTAAAATGCCAAGAAAAAAAGTAATTATTTAAAATAAATGTATTGATTATACCGTAACCGTACCGTGATAAGTAGTTATACAATAGATTCGAGATTTATTTGAAAGTACATATTTAAAATGTCATGTAATTTTAACCTACTGAGAGTTATAGGTGATTACGTGAAAAAACACCCTTTTTCCCTTATCGTTTCGCACGGCTTGCGCATTTAAGTTATGTGCCATGTTTGTCGTAAATAAACTCTTTTTCTTTCTTCTTTCTTTCTTTATTTAGACAAAACAAGGTTCGAAATTTAGTTTTCGAAGCAGAGTATTTTGTTTTACCTTAGAATGCGGATGTAACACATTCTATTGTCTTTGTAGTATGTGGCAGTAAACGTCTTGAGTCGCTCTACTCGGTAAACTTTGCTGGTAGCCAATACTAAGTAGCTCCATTTTACTGAGAGCGCGTATACATAACCATTCCACTTGAGATACAAAACTACACCAATTATACGTCAGCATATCTACCAGAGCAGTGGTGGCCGAGTGGTAACGGCCCCGACTTACTAGTTGTAGGTTGCGGGTTCAAACCCAGCCAGGCGTATTACTTTGTGTAATTTATTTTATCACCACTGCTCTCAAAACGGCGAAGGAAAACATCGTGAGGAAACCGGCCTGTCCAAGAACCAAAAATTCGAAGACATGCGACATCCACCAACCCGCACTGGGCCCGCGTGGTGGATTACGGCCTATTCCCTCTCCTAGGGAGGAGGCCTGAGTCCAACAGTGGGAGCATTATAAGGCCGACTATGATATGCTATGCTATATCTACCAGGAATAAATTTGCGAATATATAAAACAGCCACTAACTTCACTTGAAAAAATCCTGCCAAAAAAAACAAAATAGTCTTTAAAGGTCATGATCTAAAAACAGGAGAGAAATGCAAAAAAGGTTGACTATAGCAAAGTTTGTGAATAAAGTATTCAAGAGTCAAGTAGGTAGACAAATGGCTCCGGGTGAGAAATATCACGGAACCACTGAAGGATATCCTTTTCCAGGTTGAAGTAAAATGCAAAGGGAAGTCTTTTAGTACTCTGGTATAGATAGTAGGTACCGCTATATACCATACTAAGGAAGATAGATAGATATACTACATTCTTCTCTCTCTCGAAGGTCTACCTATGATTTTTTTAAAAATGATATATACTTTTGCTTGACTGCGATTCCACCTGATGATAAGAAGTGATGCAATCGTTAATGGTGAATCGCATTAGTTTATTAAAAGCCTATTCACTTTAGTCTTGAAGACACCTAAATTATAATCGGACGGGAAGACAGCTGCAGGCAAATTAGTTTCTAGTCCTTCGATGTACCTACGCAATTTAAACGACGAGGCGAAAAGAAGTCAAAAGTATTAAATGAAAATTGAAACAGATTTTACATTTGTAGACTTGTTGTATTAACGCAAAGGGCAAGAAACGCACTGAAAAAACTCGGGTGGGTTTAAGTTAGTAAAAATTTGACAGTGCCTCTCGCTCAACTCTGGGCGGAAGATGTTATTTGATGACGTAACCTTTCATGTCACAAATAGAAAATTGGGTTGTTTCAGGTTGTTTCGTCTCGTTGTGAACGCTCGTGAAATACAGATCATTAAACTTATAATGGTAGTCTTAGCAGTATTACACTCTGAAATAAAGCATTAAACCAGTGCGAACAAGTCACAGAGATATGACTCATAAAATGAAACGCATCAAATTGATAATTTTCTTTTTTGAGTATTCTGCAGCAGTATTGGAGACGAGGGTGCAGAGCTTGACTTCTTCGCGGAGGCGTAGGTCAACAGAGGCGGGGACGGATGTGAGAAAAATAGATTAATTATCATTTTTAAAAGATGAAAATTGACCTTTATGGTTATCAAGGCCCTGGAACGGAAGGGCAACTGAAAGAACACAGGTGGGGTTTAGTCAATAAAACGAACGCTCTCTCTCTCGCTCCACCCACTGTGGGACGAGTTATTTGATGATTACCGACCGCAACAAAAGGTATTTGAGGGCCTTATCACCTTCTAAGCGATTTTATTGCATTTCATTAAATGAAATAGGTCTGCTGAACAGTAGCTCACTTGGTACAGTTTAGTGACAGTGGCAGTGATATGCGAGCAAAAGTATGAAATCTCGAGTCAAATCTTCAGATAAACTTCAGTTCGCAGTTTAAACTAAGCGAGACCATTTTAAAACTTGCAGATGTGTAGGTATGATTTCTTATGGATGTTCCGCAGTTTACCTCCGCGCGAAGGTCAGCTACAACCCTAGTCAGTGGATCTATCCGGAGGACACGGTGGAGCACACGGTGGAGGTGTGTCCCGCTTGGGCAGAACAACGCCGTGTCCTCGTAGGGGCGATCGGCGGCGGCGATCTCTCGCGCCGGGCCTTGGTACAGGCCATGGTCCGAAGCGAGGAGGAGTGGCAGGCGGTCGCCTCCTTCTGCGAAGCAGTAATGCTAGCAAAGGAGGCGGCCGATCGCGTGAGGCAACGGTCCTCACGCCCCAATCGCCGCCGGGATTACGATCCCGATTTCCGGCCATCGTAGGCGCAGGCTTGCGGACGGCGAGCAATGGGTGGCTCGCCGTCCTCGTCTTGGGCTCGGTCCGGTAACCGTCCGGACCGAGCCCAAGTCGTCGACGGCGCGTGCTGTTCCACGCGCGCCTCAAGGAGATGTCAGCAACTGTAGGGGCCTAGCAGGGTCGAAGCCTACTGGGGCCAAGGGTCTGATTCTGAAAGGAAGACTCGGCCCTGGTACGAAAGGCAACGAGGGAACGGGAGTGGGTTTTTAGTCAGTAAAAGTCTGACACTATCTCCCGCCCCGCCCAAGGGCGGGGGATGTCATAAGATGATTTTCCCACCGAAAAAAAAAAAAAAAAAAGTCAGTGGATCTATATTACGTGTCGAAGCAAAAGTTAGCCTGTTGTGCAAAACAACGGCACTGACCGCTACCCGCTCAGTGTTCTCAAGTTGGCGCCATTAATTACAACCACTCGATATTTAATCAAGAAACTGTGAGCGAACAAGTTTCCTACGGCGTAAAAAGAGAAAATCTTAACAACGCGAAACGAAACAAAAAGTAAAGAAGAATCCTGTTCCTGCAGTGAGTGCACAAGGACCGGACGGAGAGAAAATTTGAAAATAATCTCTGAACAAAGGGATGGAGAATGAAGTCTATGCAAATAGGACTTGCGTCACGAACAAATGGCTATTGAGCCGAGTGCTGACCGGCAAGATAGTGGGACCTATTGAATGTTAGCGCACAATTCAATTACACTCGATTTTGTGGAGGCTGAGCTTTGCCGCAGCATTTTTCTATTTGGCCGCGACTTGCGACGCTGTAAATGATACGAGCGAGAGGCGGCCAGGGGAGCTCTCCACCTTGCATACAAATTGAACACGTAAATGAGATAACACCCTGTTCACACGAACGTAGGACCGTGTTACAATAAAACCGGGTAATGGGAATTCCTGATACGGCAAATTGTTTTCGCAACGTAAAATGTTTGAGAGCACTTCCTATCTCGGGTATTTTGGTTGTTGTTTTAAATATGTAATGCAGAAGATGCCTTCAATTTGTTTGTGGAGTACAAAGCGTGACCTTTGAAGCTGTAACGTGTAACATTATAGGGCTGAAACTCGGTCCCAGTGGTACTACGGATATCGAGTTGCAGTAATATAATTACAATAATCACTATAATGTATCTACTATACTTGTACTGTACTTACTAAGATTAATTATATCCTGCAATCTGAAATTGAAGTAGCTAAGCCTAAGCGGCGTAGTCATATTACGTAGCTAATCTAGACAAATTATAAATAAGCGCTGATTGTTTAAACGCATCGAGAGGATGAAGTTAATTAAAAACCACCCTCGCTAATGGATTCGTCCCACGTTTTCAAGCAATATCCTGTTAATACAACATCGGACATTTCGATGTTATTTCATTTTGTTGATATTGCCAATATTCTCGAGGGAAATTGAATTACTGACGCTGTGGAGCAGTCAATTTCTTTGTTTATATCGAGTGCTTCGACTTGTTCGTAGTTGTGTCGTGTCTGCCGATGCTGAGTAAATCCTTTGACAATTGTGTCGAAACTAATAAGTGTTTGTTAAGAAGAGATAAAGGAGCAGTTCGTTCCATATTTTTCTTTTTGTAGCTTAAAATATTCTTAGAATTCCGAAGGAAAAAAATATAGAGTGTTTTGAATTAAATTCTGCTTTCGCCAGTGGATGCTCGCAGTGGCTTTGCAGGCGTGGAATTAATACACCGATTCGGTCTCGAAAAATCCCTAAGCGGTGTTCAAAACCGTAGCAAAATTCATTCTGTATTTTACAGGATTAGCATAGGTATGAACTTGCAAAAGCGTTCGGTAACTTTGTTTTGTTATATTTTGGAGTCTTATGAAGTAAGGAGGAGGCCTTTTTCGAAGGTCGATCAATGTTAGGCTTTGGTTGTTAAATATTCATTACGGTTAGCCGGCTCGCATGAAGTAATTTTATACTTTGTAATGGCGGTAAAGTTGTCTCATGATTTTGGTAAAAATTTTACTATAATATATAAATATACTAGCTCTGCCAGCGGCTTCGCCCGCGTGATAATAGTTTGTTTTTTTTTTTTTTTTTGAGATTTAAACTATCCTATCTCTCAAGTTGGATCGAACTGCACATGGTGTGCGAATTTTATTATAATCGGTTAAGTGGTTTAGGAGTCCATTGAGGACAAACATTGTGACACAAGATTTATATATATTAAGATTAAGATTATTAGGCCTATGTGGTCTTGCGTTCGTGATTCATGCGCACCTCAAAGAAATATAAGCGAAGCTGAAGACCCAGTAAGGCCGATGGCTGCAAGGGCTGCTGAAATGTTCAAAAGAGTTACCATGGCCATGGAACTCAACGGGCAATCGAAGGAACACAGAAGGAATTTAGTCACAGGTGCAATAAATAAAACATTTTCATTGCGAAATTAAAGCTATTGAAATATTGGCCGAGTATTTTTGCTACTTTTACAATAAACAAGATGATTTCGATAATGGAATTAGTTAATTTAATTAGGTACATGTTAATAAATCTATATGTAAGTATATGTATAAAAGCGAAATACCACTCACTGATTAATCACGAAATCTCAGAAACTATATCACCTACAAACTTAAAATTTGGCAGGTAGGTTCCTTATAGGGTGTAGACATCCGCTAAGAAATGATTTTCCTCCCTCTAACGGGATGAAACGGGGGTCCAAAGTTTGTATGGAGAAACCGACTTTCACACGGGCGAAGCCGCTGGCAGAAGCTAGTTATGTATAAATTGAGAAGTTAGTGGTTAAGGACCCGAACGAAAAACCAGTGCAATTTGTATCTGCGGGAATGTTTGACAGAGTTATCGTGGCCCTGGACCGCAAAGGGCCACTGAAGGAACGTAGGGGGTTTTAGGCAGTATTGTAGTCTAGCTTCGCTCGTGCGTAGGTTTCTCCATACAAACTTTAGACCGCCCGTTTCATCCCTTTAGGGGGTGAATATTGGTGAATCCTCTCTTAGTGCTCGCCTACGTCATAAAAGGAAGCCTTGTGCAAAATTTCACGCTCTTAGTCCCAATAGTTTTGGCTGTGCGTTGATATGTCTGTCAGTCAGTTTCTCCTTTTATATAAATAGATATGTACCTATATAGTTCCGTCTGTTTTGTGTTTGTAGTATTCTGGATTTAGGTTTACTGGATATACTTTTTATTTTTTCAATTTGTCTTTAAAATTCATTATGTCAATGTCATGCATATACTGTTATTTGCATGGTTACTGAAATGCCAATTTTATTAGATGTAAGTTTATTTAAATTTTTAGTGGTGTGCAAAATATATTTATTAGTTTATCAGCTAAATAAACACTCTCTTACATAAAATACATAAATATTGTGCTTATTATAAATAAATAAATAAGTCTGACGCGCACTCTCGCTCCAGCCAGAGTGAAAGAGAAAAAAAAATGTTGTCTATCCAACTTTCAGAGCCTAAAACACCGCTAATTACCAAGTTACATCACGATTTACGTATACCGAATCGAACAACTGTAACCGAAAGACAAAACACAATCATTTAACACTGTAACACAACAATACAATTAACGATTTACACCAGTCAATATGTTCGAGTCATTAATCGAATAATTGTCGATTGCAATTAACATCTGCGTCGTAATGTTATGTCATTAGTGACAGGTGAATTTACAAATGGCTGCCGTTAATGACTGATGTTTATTTTAAAACGTCAGTGTGCTATTGGTTCTATTAT
Source organism: Mythimna impura (assembly GCA_905147345.3). Classification (NCBI taxonomy): domain Eukaryota; kingdom Metazoa; phylum Arthropoda; class Insecta; order Lepidoptera; family Noctuidae; genus Mythimna; species Mythimna impura. The sequence continues at coordinate 10,546,223 of LR990345.1, forward strand.
TATTAGTGGTTTGGTTAACTGTGTATAAACTGCTTCCAAATCTATACTTATAAAATGCTTTGTCCTTAGGCATCCGATAAGAAAGGATTTTTGACATCCCCCGCCCTTGGGCGGGGCGGGAGATAGTGTCAGACTTTTACTGACTAAAAACCCACTCCTGTTCCTTCGTTGCCTTTCGTACCAGGACCGAGTCTTCCTTTCAGAATCAGACCCTTGGCCCCAGTAGGCTTCGACCCTGCTAGGCCCCTACAGTTGCTGACATCTCATTGAGGCGCGCGTGGAACAGCACGCGCCGTCGACGACTTGGGCTCGGTCCGGACGGTTACCGGACGGTCGGACGGCGAACCACCCATTGCTCGCCGTCCGCAAGCCTGCGCCTACGATGGCCGGAAATCGGGATCGGAATCCCGGCGGCGATTGGGGCGTGAGGAGCGTTGCCTCACGCGATCGGCCGCCTCCTTTGCTAGCATTACTGCTTCGCAGAAGGAGGCGACCGCCTGCCACTCCTCCTCGCTCCGGACCATGGCCTGTACCAAGGCCCGGCGCGAGAGATCGCCGCCGCCGATCGCCCCCACGAGGGCACGGCGTTGCTCTGCCCAAGCGGGACACACCTCCACCGTGTGCTCCACTGTGTCCTCCGGGTGGTCCACACAATGGTGACACCCGGGCGTTTCTTCCGCACGAATCCGGTGCAGGAACCTCCCGAACTTACCATGTCCGGTGAGGACCTGCGTCATGCGGAAGGTAAGGACGCCGTGTTGCCTTTCCAGCCGCTCCTCAAAGAGGGGACTTACCGCCATAATTATGGCGTGCCCAGCACTGGGTTGCGATAGTCGCTGTCGCCATTCCGCCATGAGACCCCGCCGGAGCTCTGTCCGCCATGCCGCGACTTGTCGTGGCAGCGGAGTTTCGCCCCGACGTTGCATCTCCACGCGCAGATCGTGCATGCGTGCAAGGCCTGTTGCCACCAGATCACATGGTGGCTGGCCAGCAAGGAGGCTCGCCGCTTCGCGGGAAACCGTGCGGTATCCCCGCACCATCCGTATGGCCATGACCCTCTGGCACGCGTTTAGCTGGGCCGCCGGTCGCTTTCGCAGTGACGGCGCCCACACCGGCGCCCCATAAAGGGCCATGGACTGGACGATGCCTGCGTATAGCCTCCGGCAGGAGGCGTCTGGACCCCCGAGGTTGGGCAGGAGCCGCTTGAGGGCAGCCCCAGTCCGATTCAGTTTGGGAGCCAGACGTCGGAAGTGCTCCTCGAAATTCCACCGGCTGTCGAGGACGAGTCCCAGGTACTTCATCGTCGACCCGACGCCGATGTGAACTCCTCCTACCGTTAATTGGGAGCGCCGAGGCGGCGCGCTCCGAGGGCCGTGAAAACACATGGCCTCGGACTTTTGCAGCGCCACCTCGAGTCCCAACTGCTGGATCCTATCAACGACTATCGCAACCCCGCGTGTCGCTAATTCGACCGCCGCCTGGTACGAGTCTCCCTGAGCCAGGACCAGCGTGTCGTCTGCGTAGCAGACCACGCTGACCCCGTCAGGGAGGTCGCCGCGCAGCACGTAGTCGTAGCCGATGTTCCACAAGGGCGGTCCTAGTACCGATCCCTGCGAAACGCCGCACGACATCTCTCGCCGTTTCCACTCTCCCTGGTGACCAGGGTAGATGATGTACCTGTCCGAAAGGTAGGCCTCGATCACACGACAGAGGTAGTCGGGCACCCGGTGATACCGGAGTGCCCTCCTAATGCTACTCCAGGGCAGGGAGTTGAAGGCGTTAGCGATGTCCAATGACACCGCCACGACACACCTGCCCTGGGACACCGCATCCCCCGTCGTGAGAGCTCGCACGCGCATGATGGCGTCCACCGTGGAGCGCCTCCTGCGAAAGCCGAACTGGCCGTCCGCCAGATCCGGCCCCACCCGTGTTAGGTGCGCGACGAGGCGGTCTGCAATTACTCTTTCAAAGAGCTTGCCCACCTCGTCGAGCAGCACAATGGGCCGGTACGCGGACGGAGAGTCCGCAGGGCGCCCCGGCTTCGCGATAAGGACCAGTTTCCCCGTCTTCCAGCGAAGTGGGAATTGGCCCCTCTCCATGCATGCGCTGAAGAGCCCTCTTAATCGAGACCCGAGAGCCTCCATGGCCAGGACCCAGGCTTTCCCAGGCAAGCCGTCGGGTCCTGGGGCGGTATTCTTGGCACTCAGCCTTCGTACCGCCACACTCATCTCTACCTCGTCCACACTAGTGTAGAAAAGTGCGCGTGCTCTACCCCGCCACAATTTTATTACATTTATCGTATGGGCGCGCGTTAAGCCTCACGAGTCGCCGGGCAATCCCCGTTTATTCATTTCTTCGTAAGTGTATTGAAAAATGTCGTTTGATACACATGCAAATTGGTCACTGCAGCCCTCGCCTCCGTAACACACTCGCCTACGGTTCGTGCGATTTCCGGCTCGGTCGCAATGACAAACTTTCTGTACTTATATCAAAATGTACTATTTCGAAATTTTACTCTTATGAGGCTGAAAAAGGGGGCAAAGTTTGTGTGAGACAACGTTATTCCTTGGTTCAATGTACTTCAAATTTTGCATGACCATTCTATAACAAAATTGATGGAAGACGAGTTAAGTATTTTATTGAAATTCAAAAAACCAATTAAAACTCCTATTAGAACTATTTTCGACTTCTACGTGGACGAAGTCGCGGGCAAAGGCTAGTCGTACAATAAAGTTTGTTAACTACATAGTGCCTCAAAGTTAAATTCGAAAATACACAATTTTCAAACAACAATACATGTACAGAATTGCACAGATTTCGTTTGTTTGTAACAAAGTTGTTAATTAACGATGGCGTAGGTACCTATTGTTAGGAGTATCGGATAGTTAATACCGAATGGCCTATTTACTTTGAAGAAAGTTCTATTAATAAGCTGTCAAAATACATTGTTAGCAGAGTCCTATGTAAATAATGTAAAAGTTATCCAACAATCAGCTTTTGAAAATTAATCAGGAAACGCAATCCTCTCATTACAAAACATGTCAATTATTGACTTTACAAAGTATAAAACAAAGTCGCTTTCCATGTCTGTCTGTTTATACGCTTACTACTCCTTTGTCCCTGCTCCTTTATCACTAAGTGATATAGGCACACTTTTTAGGGTTCCGTACCTCAAAAGGAAAAAACGAAATTCTTATAGGATCACTTTGTTGTCCGTCCGTCTGTCGGTCTGTCTGTCAAGATCCTTTATCTCAAGAACGTGTGGAGGTATTGAGTTGAAATTAGAACTATACACTCAAGTTTGCGGTCTCTTGAAGCTGTGAAAAGATCAAATTTCTAAGTTAGCGAAAAAAAAGGATACGGCCGTTTATGTCTCAAAAAACGTATATTTCGACACTCTCGAGGAAATCAAAGTTCATAGGGTACTTCCCGTTGACCCAGAATCCTGAAATTTTGCATAAAGCAAGGTCTTATAGCACAGGTATAGGAATAGATCTGAAAACTTTTAATTTGTTGTTACGTCACAACAAAAAAAAATTGCGATTCCGAAAAATCTTTGAGACTCCATTCGGGAATTGATCTGTTTACATAGGTAAGTTTGTACGGAACCCTTAGGGAGCGAGTCCGGTTCGCGCTTGCCCAGTTTTTTTTAATTCACGCGGGTAAAACCACTCGCAGAACCTAGCTTGTAATAAAGTGGAAATAAGAAAATTCCGAAAATCCTTTACTTACACAAAACAGGAATCTCGGCCCGGCTATGTCCGAAAGTTCCAAGTAGTAGGACAGTTTGGTACACAACACAGAGTCAATTACTCGCAAGTTGTTCCCGAACTTATCCGAGGACCAATTCGGAAGGATTCGGCTCTGATAAGGGACAAAGAAGAGATTTCAGACGAAATTAAATTTTCCAAAAAGTTTGCCAGTATTGAATTAGCTTTTTAGGGTTCAGTACCTCAAAAGGAAAAAATGGAACCCTTATAGGGTCACTTTGTTGTCCGTCTGTCTGTCTGTCTGTCAAGAACCTTTATCTCGGGAATGCGTGGAGGGATCGAGTTGAAATTAAAACCATGTAAGTACTCAGGTCTGCGGTCCCTTGAAAGTGTGAAAAAAAATCAAACTTCTGAGTTAACGAAAAAAAAGATATAGCCGTTTATGTCGCAAAAAACGTATATTTCGACGCTCTCAAGGGAATCAAAATCCATAGGATACTTCCCGTTGACCTAAAATCCTGAAATTTGGCACGAAGCGAGGTCTCATAGCACAAGTATAGAAAAAATCTGAAAACTGTAAATTTGTAGTTACGTCACAAAAAAAAACTTATTTGAGATTCGAAAAAATCTTCGTAACTCAATTCTGGAATTGAACTGTTTTCAGGTAAGTTTGTAAGGAACCCTCAGTGCGCGAGTCCGTCTCGCACGTGCCCGGTTTTTTGTCAGTCGCTAGGTTTGTTTTATTACATACTAGCTTTTGCTAGCGGTTTCGCTTGTTTGAACATAGGTTTCTTCATACAAACTATGGACACCAATTTCTCCCCTTAGGGGTGAGTTTTGGAAAATCCTCTCTTAGTACTCACCTACATCGAAAAAGGAATCCTTGTGCAAATTTTCATGCTTCTAGTCCCAGTAGTTTCGGCTGTGAGCTGATATGTCAGTCAGTTAGTTTCTCTTTCTCTTTTATATCTATAGATTATTTTGATGTTAAAAAAGTTATATAAAGACGAAAATGTTGTAACACATTGTTAATATCTCACTCTCTCAAATCGTAGTGGTCTCAAATACTAATAAGAAAATACAATTTAGTTAAGCACATCATAACGTCTTACGTCTTTTTTTTACTGACTAAAACCCAACCGTTTTTTCAATTGCCCTTAGCGTTCCAGGGTCACTGTGACTCTTTTGAAGAACCCCGAATATGAAGAACCCTGAACATGAAAAACCCTGAACATGAAGAACCCTGAATATGATGAACTGATAACGTTATATATATATGTAATTACTAGCTGACGGCAAATGTTGTTTCGCCATATAAATTATTTGTAGTAAATATTTTGGTAGTCAAATAAACCTACCTACATACATACCTACCCTACCCGTACCTATCCTACCAACAAACCCTACCTACTTTCTCTTTTTTTGGTTTTAAACCTTTCCTGTATACAAGTAAAAAAAAACAAAATAAACAAAACAAAATAAGAATAATTAAAATCGGTCCAATTATGTCAAAAAAAAAAATAGTTCCAACCCTATTTTTTTTGGACCCCACCCTTATCACTTAGGTTTATGTAACTATTACTCGTAAACGTGATATTCAACTAGGACACCCTGTTGAGTAAAGAAATTATATTAATGGATATAGATTATCAGCAGAGCCTAAGTGTGAAACACTTATTGGTTAAGCACGTTGTTCCACTACATAATAATATTAGGTATCCTGACGCGTAACTAAGTTCTTTCATTTAACTGTTCCTCATTGGATTCCTGTTTTCTACTGCAAAATATACCTTCGTTCCACCAAAAATACTTATTGTGCAATAAAATATGCTCTTCTTGGTAAATTTATGGGTGGAAGGAAGATTACTCCCTCCCCTATGTTGCCGGAGGACCGGTCGACGTTCTAAGTATAACAAAATGCTTAACTCATTTAAACCGATAAAAGAAGATACAGAATGAGATATATCTGCAAACGACATCACAGCTCCATTTCGTTTCCTGCGATCTCTATATCAATAACTCTCACACGGCTCTTCGGGAGAGACCGGGTTTTATACAGGATCCCTTACACTTTCAAATTCACATTTATATTCACCGCCTACAGCCTTTATATCTTAACATTCAATATATAAAAGCCAATATTTTAGGCTTCAACCTCAGAAAAAGATTCACATTTTTTTTCTATGTTATGTCAACCTTTTTTTGTTTGAACACGAAAGAAAGATGGGTGCCAAAGGTTCGTTGTGTACCTATATCGCATTAGCTATTTTCTGCTAACTCCATCGTAAAAGGTGTTAGATTATGCATGTACATATGTGTTAAATAAAGTTTCACCAACTCCTGGGAGAAATGCGTCATGTTAGGTAAACTTCCATCTTCTCAGATTAGAAATTTATAGGCATGTACTCGTATCAATCGATCATTATCCCACGACTTCTCAGAGCCAAGAGAAATGGGTAAATATGGCACATACGCTGAACTAGAAACCGAACTACTTCTTGCTCGTAATACGTCTATTGGTTGAGATAAAGCCGTATCCTACCAAAGAGCAGATGAAACCGCAGCGCTTGTATGAACGTGACCCACTGAGGCAGAAACCGAATGCGCGTCTGGGGAAACACTTACGTTACCCAGATGAATTGCACTCGATCTTTAACTTAGATTCTGCAGGTCTTAACAGCTGTTGGTAAAGTATTTATATCAAGAGCTAACTTAAAAACGTTTATGGATGTGTTTTAAGAATTTTGATCAGGAAGTAAGAAAAAGTGGATGAAGTTTTAAATCGTGTGGCCGTAGAAAACTCGCCCGCAAAAACAATAACCTAGAAAAAACAGTTCCGCTTATCTCGTTAGAGAAAATCATATCACGTCCCCAGCACACATTAAATTGCTGATATCATATTCATAGTGTTGTACACGGGTTTAATTTATTACCGATCTACGATTGGATTGGTTTTGTTTGATAAACGACATATCGAACAATCTGTCATGTTCCGCCAATGACAGTGGATATGTCATAAATCCAATATGGCGGATGTAAATCAATTCTTATTGGAATGTAGAAATGATATATTAATTTTAGTTTAACTGACGAAAATAAACAGTTATCAAAGAAAGTATAGTTCAAATAAGCTATTTTAGATCTGGTTTCCGATAAGTTCCATCTTCATCTTTACCCAAGGGGGCCGTAAGACATGACAAGGGGTTTATTGGATGTCTAGGAAGTAGCACATGTAGGAAGATAAAACAGTGACACATTCGAATGGTGAAAAATTCGGAGCGAAATAATTTGTTTTGGAATTATAATATGCCTACTCCATTAAGCAAAACAGAAATTGATTGAATATATTAAACGAATCAATTACTGATGTTAATTTGTTTTCAGTTAATTTACAATAGTTCGCTTACGCTTCGATTTGAACCACTTAACAATTTGCTTTTCAACAATTGCGTGTTATCAACGCACTTTGCACGAATATGTCCACATTCTATTCTACGATTAGCAGTACCTTTACTCCTGCATTTAAAGTGGTGTTTTCTGTACTTGACAGGCACAATATGCGTGCTCAAATAGCAACGACCTTTCGCGTGTGTCAAAGGCAAACACTCAAGTCGCGAGCTTTGAATGGCGTTGCTAAGGTGCTAACTCCGGCCAAGTTATATTAATCCTGGGGGCAAAAGCCTCAGAAATGTGACTACCGAGCAAAACTACTCTACAAAAAAAAAGTTCGGTTTTGTTGACATTCATATGGTCGTTATTGCGTTCTGGAATTAGGCAGTCACTGATTCAAACGCAGCTTAATTAACGGATGGCTGATTAATGCGCAGTGATCACATATCCGTTAATTTAGGTCATTCAATATAGTTGGTAAACGTGGTATTTCGGAATTATTTCAATCAGTACATATTTTGTAATTAATTTAGTTTATGTTCCTTTTGCATTTCCGTACTAGGATATTTACCTTTAGTACTCGTGTTACCTACAAATTTATCCATTCTGTAAAAGGTCTACACAATTTTTGAATTACGTCACATTATTATTTACGTCAATTTGAAGAAATATATTTTGAATACTTACCATCATTGATGAATGGATAGATTAATCGCAACTCTGCTTCGTAATTTTCCAATGATATTGGAGGCACGATGGGAGGAACGTAGTCGTCTTCTGGAGAACGTTCTGATCCGTAGCCCTGGTCAAATTGTGGATCCTGGAGCTTCCAAACTGGTTCGGCGTCGGAACCTGAAAAGAAAACATATGGTTTAAAATGTTTGTTTACGAAATGGTCTAGTCATGTTAAGAGGTACCTAGTGAGTTGATATTTTGAAATAACATTATTAGTTTCACCAATTACTTTTATTCATTCATGTAACTGTTCATAGTACCAGGAATTGTTATGTATAGTAAAACGTGTTAATGTAAAGTACAAAAAAAGCTCACAACATTGTCGATACTGAAGTCCTAGTCATTCATTGCGATAAGAAAAAGAAAAAGTAAAAGCACAACAAAGCGAAGTAAATTCGAACGCGTTTACCAAGAAGTTTAACAAATGAAATCGATTGAAGTCGAAATTAAATATAAACTTACATAATGTGTATCTAATAGTGGTGGTAACGTGTACTAAGCTAACAATCTCTTTTATAATAATATTTTTACAAAATCACGAAAGTATTGATATGTATCCCAAGAGCATTTTCCAGCTTATGGCGAACGTATTATAAATACATATTATGTGTAATGTATGTATGCGACTCCCGGGAATATCTTTTGGCAAACAGTAAGAATTTGTACACTCTTTGTTCGTAAATCTAAACAAAACGAGGCTTTATTCCTTTGGTATAAGGCTTAATATCAGATTTATATTAGTTTACGGATACCAGAGCGTTAAGTAGCAATGTTTCATGTAATATGTAAAGAAATTCTCATAATTTTCTTTTGTTTCTGCGACTGTTGATTGGCGTTTATTTTATCTTCGTTTTAATAACAAATACTGTTGGTTATTTTTTGTTTTCAGGGTCGTTCAATTGTTTTTTCCCTTTTGTAATAATGGTTGGTTAGGTAAGCCGGCCGCCCGTATTTGTGGCGAAATGTCCTAGCGCATGACTATCAAAAACCGATCAATAATGTCAGACTAACTGTATATAAAGTACAACATTTTAGAGCTAAATAGATACGAAAACGGAGTTTCGCATGAAAATAAGGTACATTTGTTTAGTTTGAAGCGAATATTCTTACGTGGAAATGTATTATGTATGAAGGAACGGCTGGTAAAATATCGCTTTGCGTGCCTCGGATTAGTTAGGCGCTCTGAATATGGCGCCGGCACGTTGATTTACGTTTTTCACCCCATAGGAGCATACTGCTGTAATCCACACCACTTATTGAAGTTACACTTTATTAATGGGAATGGAATAATGATGATGATGATGAGAATGGGAGAAAGAATGAAATGCGGTCGCGGCCATCTGCGAAGAAGTAATGCTAGCGAAGGAGGCGGCCTCGGGCGTGAGGGAACGTATAATCTCACGCCAGAGCCCCGGGACAGAAGACGCCCCGAGCGTCGGGAATCGCAGAGCGTTCTCCGGCCAACGTGGGCGCGGGCTCACGGACGACGAGCAATGGGTAGCTTGCCGTCTGTTCACCCTGTAAGAACCGAGACCGAGTTGTCGACGGCGATTAGTGTTCCACACGCGCCTCTAAGAGATGATGGTTTGGATTGGGTGTAAGTTGTTTTAGTCAGCAAAAGTCTGACACGCCCTCCCACTTCACACTATAGCGTGAGAAGTAATAAGATGATTTCCACCTTAAAAAAAACCCATAGGAATATATTGCTGTAACCCACACCACTCATTGAAGTAACACTTTATTAATTGCTTCTAAGGTCATTTATCAGTGAAATGCCAGTGCAATAATCACGTCAAATGTGTTGTTCATGGGAATCGAATTGGCTTTATCTATGGATATATCGGACATGCGATTCTATCGTTACATGGAGAACTTTCGTGTTGAGAAATTATTTTTTTGTAATTCTATTACTGATGTTATCAGTTTTCTTTATCCGCATTGGAGTTATTTATAACCTGTCAATTGAGCAAGAATGTTGTAATTTGTAAAATGTCAGTGACAAAATTTGCTTTTGGTTAAGTTTATACAACAATATTTTTAGTATAGGTGAAACCTGAATATAGTTTATTCAGAATCAGTAACGGAATCGATTCCAATAATTTTTCCCAAAAATATTCTAGAATAGTTTTGTCTTTTCGTTATTTAACACCGACTTCCGAAATTAAAGATATTTTGCACTTTTCAGTGTTTTTTTTTACCTTGAAGTCGGTTGTATTTTTTTGTAAAAAGTTTTTTATTTTACACTTTTTAGTGATGGTACCACCACTAAAAAGTACCCCTCAGCCAAACTTAAATACCTTATAGCCAGAGTGCATCTCATGACAATTCTAATAATCCCAAACACGGTTAGATTACATTAATTTATTACAGAGTTCCGGTGCCTAACTTCAGGCTTCATCACCAGATCAGTTCGATATATTCCCCCTCTACTTTCAGTCAGTCATCGACTACACGTATAAACAAAGCAATTTTACTTGTAACGACGGTTCTGCTGTGATCTTATGAGGAGTTCTGTTCCATATCTTCGAAGTTCATGATCAGATCATAACAATATTTCTATGGGACCAACTCGGAAGTATAACCTTCCAGTCAAAAAAAAATTTTCAAAATCGGTCCACAATTGACCGAGAAATCGGTGAACATACATAAAAAAAAAACATACATTCAACCGAACATATAACCTCCTCCTTTTTGAAGTCGGTTAAAAATACTAGAGACGTGTTTCGGGTTTCGCATAGACTAAAATTAATGTTGTATAAGTATGTATGTAGATACATTGGTATCTGGTGTATAAATATTAGTAGAAAATTGTTGTTTGCTTAAAACCGCAGCTTTCATGATATCGTTTCAGTGGTATGAAGTTCAAGGTCACTTCTGCTGCATTCAAGTACGCATTCTTAAAAGTTAGATACCTAGTCGTGCTATTCAACCATATTTTCTTTCAGTAAAATTTCAGTTTACTTACCAATTTAGGTTAAAATTAAATTATTCATTAGCCAGCCGGCTAGATTTTAATGAAAATAAAATGAGTTTGTGTTTTATGGTCAATTAAAAAAAACCGTTAACGAACGAACGTTGTATACAGCTTTTCAGTAATGACTAAAGGTGAAAATTAATGAAAATACTTACATAAAAAAAAACACACAAAAACAGAACATCAGGCATATTTCATGCCCTCTTTAGCATAAAGTCCGTAAAGTTTCCGTACGGAACTGAACTTTATGAATACGGAATTATGTAAACAAAAAATGAATTTTGGAAATCATTTTTAATTCATATCGTGGAGTTCATTTCGTTGGCAGGTTTCCGTTGAATGAGCGGTATGTACACAGAAATAATATAGATATTGAATTGAAGACTTGAAATTTTAATATGAGGGTACATGAAAGCTCGGTATTTAATAAGTTTGATCTCGTCTCTTAGGGGATGAACGCGACTCCAACCGGAAGGACTGGGTCGCAATATATGTATGTTTATACACGGTATCTTTGAAATCGACGCACAAACGAATACCACGAATCCAGTACATGATTTTGGATCCCCCAGTGGTGGTAGGTACCTAAGTGTCTAACTTGCTGAGCTGATACAACGTGCTGTAACCCTTATGTGCGTAGGTAGTTACTGTTGGTGAAAAATCATTCGATTCTGCGAATTTTCAGTTTTCATTTGTAGGTAATTGGCACAGAACATGGATTTCAGGGAAGTTTTTTATTTTATTCGCATTATTTATTGCTATTGGTGAATTTAATGCTTTGATAGGAAAACGGACGGAAATTGTCGGTAATTCATGTGGGATAGGGTATGCTTTCAAAGGGGATATAGATACTTAATCAATCTCAAGTCATTTATGGTACGGCTCATTAATCACGTCACTTCAATAGATCTTTTACAAAAAATAAATCAACCATTAGTCTCCAAGTTTGTTCATTTATTTGCGCGTTTAGAGATAAAGAAAAAGTTTATTTAGTTTTGTAATATTTTAAAGGGAAAAGATTTGTATTTCTTATTTTTGTTTGTAATGAATGAATTCAAAACTTTGGCCGGATTTAAAAAATGTTTTTTCCAGTAGTACTAGTTTATTATTATTTAGTAGCGGCGATGAGAATGTAAAGATGGATGTGTGGCGTGACAAGAATGGATAAAGTGAGAAATTAGTATATTAGGGGAAGTTTGAAAGTGGCGCCAGTGACTGAAAAGTTGAAAGGGAATCGTTTGTCTTGGTATGGTCATGTCAAGAGTAGGGATGAAACGCATGTTACTAAAAGAGTTATGAGTTTATATGTGGATGGATGAAGAGGGAGAGGGAGACCAAAGAAAAGATGGATGGATTGTGTGAAGAGTGATATGAAAGAAAAGGGAGTTAGTGATAGCATGACGAGTGACAGGGCAGAATGGAAGAAAAAAACGTGTTGCGTCGACCCCAAATAACACGGGACAAGGGCAGGAAGATGATGATACTACTTTATTATTAAGTGACATAGGCTATATATTTTTTACTTTCACACGAGTAAAGCCGCTGGCGGAAGCTAGTTTTATATATATCTTTAACATATATATAATATTATAGGTGCTTAAAGATAAACTCCTTATATCTAATAAAATACGACTGTAAGAAAAAATACAAGTGGAAATGATCAAATTTTTTATCGTAGGACCTCCTTGACTCGTCTTATTAATTCTTTCATTCGAAAGATCTCCTAATCAAGTTACAGATACAAGAGTGCTCAATTACAAACGTTAGCTGTGCGCACGAGGGAGACAGTCGAATAAATCAAAGAAATGGACTGAAAAAGCCGCGATCCCAGTCTCGGGTTGGACGATATTTTCAAATTTGTTTCAGTAATGGCGTGCCTACTGTGCACACTGTGGGCTTTGATGGATAAAAATAAGGCAACTAAACTCTGCCCTGCTTATTGCAAATGCAGTACTTGCAAAATGGCGCGGTTCGGAGATAAACGCGGTAAAAATGGTTTTTTTTTTTTAAATATCTAAACAACAAGTCTTAGTTATACAATTTTAAAAGTGTACCAAAAGAATAAAAAAAAACAATATTTTTATATATACATTAGCCCTTTGATTTTTGCAAAAAAAGTGAAAATCCCAAAAATTTCGATTACTGCATTTACAATTAGCAGGGCAGAACTGTGTACTGTGATATCGAAAGGAGATCGCATGAGTTAGCTTAACGAACTGGCATGTAAAATATACTTTTAAGGATTTTGTTGTTCTATAATAGGTTTGAAAATTGAGTAGAACAAAGAAATGTTTAGTTTTTTCGGTTCGGGCATAACCATTGTAGCGCGATGTGCTAATATTGAATCTTGAAGAAAAGTACAAGGATTTGGTATCCCTGAGCGTACAGTATGGTGTTCGGATGCCCATAGTAGCACTCGTATAAGCCTACTTACACAAAAATAGGAGGTAATGAATCTACACACTGTGCTGCGGGCTTTGAGGACCATAGGCTTTTAGTGTCATCACGCTGCTATATCGTTAGCTTTGCCCAGTATTTTTTTGGCACTGATGTGTGCTGAAAACTTCTGGGTATGTTTCCACAGTGTCATTTGCCAGAAAATAATAGCTGCTTTTGTATTTTCGATTTTTACACCTCTATGACAACCAACTTGAGACCTCCATGATTCTAACTTTATAGGGAATTTTATACACTACCTACAAACCTATCTAAGATCTAGAAATGACAGCCGGGATCAGGCTTAACGCACTTGACAAGGCACTGAGGTATCTCGGTATGTTAAGATTACCAACCAAGTAACCCATCCATAGTCCGACCGAGCCAGGAGTTGCTTAACTTTTGGAGATTGACCCGTGCGTCTGTTATTACTGTAGTCGCTGATGATTATAAAGAGTGTCCATGGAGTTCTTGCACATTCTTATCTATAGAGATCTACATTTTGGAATGTGCAATTAGCACCATTTTTCTGACTGACTGACATCTTGACAATTTAAAAGTGCCTGTATTTATTTGAAAGAAATGCTTTCAATCTTGAATCTTTGGAATCTTTCAGCCACAACTTCTTCGCCCTGGCTGATGTAAAAATAATAGTTAAATGTTGCTTGGAACTGAATTGGAGAACAAAGCACCACCAATATACTTCAACTACGATCACAAATGAGGGTCAAGTTCCAAGTTATGAAGCTACAGTTTCTATCGTGTTTCAGGACACTAGTTCCTAATGTAAACACCGCTGTTAACCGCCCTCTCTGAATAGTCAGCGGAACGTGTAACGTTCATGCATAAACATATTATAGAAATTGCTGATTTGCAATATTCATTTTGCATATGAATAAAATTTTACACATACATAAATCAAGATAGTTGCTCGTTTTTAGAGATAAAAACTGGCTTTTTGTCTCTAAAAACGAGCTTTTGTTTTTACTGCTGTTTTGCTGCACAGGAACAAAATGTAGCCTATCGCACAGGAACCAAAATGTAGCCTATGTAGTGTAGCATATAGCATATTCAGCCTTATAATGTTCCCACTGCTGGGACTCAGGCCTCCTCTCTAAGAGAGGTAATGAGCCGTAATCCACCACGCGGGCCCAGTGCGGGTTGGTGGATGTCACATGTCTTCGATTTTTAGGTTCTAGGACATGCCGGTTTCCTCACGATGTTTTCCTTCACCGTTTTGAGAACAGTGGTGATGAAATAAATTACACAAAGTAATGTGCCTGGCTGGGTTTGAACCCGCGACCTGCAACTCGTAAGTCGGGACCGATACCGCTCGGCCACCACTGCTCTCATGTAGTGTAGGCTTGTTACTATAGCCCATAGCATAGGAACCAAAATGTTGCCTATGTAGTGTAGGCGTTGTTACTATAGCCCATAGCACAGAAACCAAAATGTAGCCTATGTAGTGTAGGCGTTGTTACTATAGCCCATAGCACAGGAACCAAAATGTAGCCTATGTAGTGTAGGCGTTGTTACTATAGCCCATAGCATAGGAACCAAAATGTAGCCTATGTAGTGTAGGCGTTGTTACTATAGCCCATAGCATAGGAACCAAAATGTAGCCTATGTAGTGTAGGCGTTGTTACTATAGCCCATAGCACAGGAACCAAAATGTAGCCTATGTAGTGTAGGCGTTGTTACTATAGCCCATAGCACAGAAACCAAAATGTAGCCTATGTAGTGTAGGCGTTGTTACTATAGCCCATAGCACAGGAACCAAAATGTAGCCTATGTAGTGTAGGCGTTATTACTATAGCCCATCGCACAGGAACCAAAATGTAGCCTATGTAGTGTAGGCGTTGTTACTATAGCCCATAGTACAGGAACCAAAATGTAGCCTATGTAGTGTAGGCGTTGTTACTATAGCCCATTGCACAGAAACCAAAATCTAGCTTATATAGTGTAGGCGTTGTTACTATAGTCCATCGCACAGGAACCAACATGTAGCCTATATAGTGTAGGCTTTTCTACGATGGCTCATTGTACAAAAACCAAAATTTAGCTTATGCAATGTACGATTTGCTACAGTATAGCCCATCGCACCAGAATCAAAATGTAGCCTATGTAATGTAGGCTTTGCTAGTATAGCCTATCACACAAGAACCAAAATGTAGCCTATGTAGCCTAGGCGTTGCGACTATGGCCCATTGCACAAAAACCAAAATGAAGTCCATGACACTCAACCAAAGTCATCACCTTATTTAAGATAATTACTTACAGAAACTCCCTTTTACAAACATACAATTTGACCCCTTTAAGATATTAGTTTAGATGACAATGCACTATAGCAAAAGAGCAAAGGCACTTTTAATGGATGAGCCTTTAAACAACGTATATACAGGTTGGTCCGTTTTCTTTTCATTCAGAACATAGAACTTTCTATTCTTTGTGGTATAAACAGATGACCTTTATATCTTAACCTCGGCCGTTTGACGGCATGTCTCGGAAATAGCTAGCTTAATTCAATCTAGCGTGGTCTTAATGTCACAGGTATCGATTTTGGACCGATTTAATTCGGTTATTATAATTTGAGCTCGTTGGTCTATTTGTGTAACAACGTAATATTCAGTTAGATAAATGTAGATAATATTTTCTCTGAAGCAACTTCGTAAAGAAAATCAGATGTGTTTGTTTAAGGAAAAACGGGTAAGTAAAGAGTTTTTCAAAGGCTAAAAATACGAGTTACTTTTCCTTTTTATTAACATTATTATTAATATACATGAGTAGAAAACTCCTCTTTTACTCATCTATATTAATAAATAATAACCCGCCCAGTTTCGCGTGGGTGTAAAAAATCTTTGAGATGAAAATGTATTATTATTATTATAGCCAGCCCGTATTATCCCACTGCTGGGCAAAGACCTAGGGAGGTCTTTGCCCAGAAACCGTGATCTTCAGAACCGTGATTCTTTCCAACGATCACGGTTTCTTGCTTTCTCTTTCCAATTCTTAAAGGAGACATCCAGGTCGTCCCACCATCTCCTTCGTGTTCGTTTAAGTCTGCCTATGCACATCATCATCATTTCATCCGAAAAACGTCCACTATTGGACATAGGCCTCCCCAAGTGTCACCACAATGAACGGTCCTGTGCGTCTCGCATCCATCGGATTCCCGCAACCCTTACCAGGTCATCGGTCCACCTTGTAGGAGGCCTTCCAACGCTACGTCTTCCGGTACGTAGTCGGCATTCCAGAACCTTTCGGTCCCAACGGCCATCCGATCTGCGAGCAATGTGCCCTGCCCGTTGCTACTTAAGTTTGGCGATTTTCGTGCTATGTCGGTAACCTTGGTTCTCCTGCAGATATCCTCATTCCTGATTCACACCTACCACAGTGTTGACCACTGTGGTAGGTGTGAATATTAAATAAATATTAAGAGACTTTGAAAAGGAATGAAGTATTATTAAAACTAGATACTTGTGCTAATAAAACACTGTCTATTGGTGAAAACTGTATGAAAATCCGTTCAGCAGTTTTTGAGTTTATGGCTAACAGAAGCCCTACCACAAACTCTTAAAACGATCCATTTTACGACCTAAGCTGAACTGTTAAATATAGGTTGACCTCTGATATACAGACAAAAGCGGTAGGGGACTTTATTTTATTATTACCCGACTATGGAGGGTTATGATTTTGACAGGCTATGTATGTATGTGAGTATGTTCATCTGTTCCCACACAGCTCCTAATCTACTTATTGGAACTCGACGTATGAGGTATCGTTAGAACCGTCTTAATTGTCCGCTGAACATAGGTTACGTGACGTGTCACAAAACTTGATATGGCGCCCTCTAGCGGACAAAAAGTAATGTGTAAAAAATAAAAATGGAGATAAATACGCCGTGTTTGGTATCATTTGAAAAGGCTTTACTTGTACATTTCCAAAATATTGTTCAAATTTAAAGTGACGCCCTCTAGCGGACAAAAAGTCATGTGTTAAAAAAAATGTTAAGATAAATACACCGTGTTTGATATCATTTGAAAGGGCTTCACTGGTACTTATCAAAATATATCATCAAAATTCAATGTGGCGCCCTCTGGTGGACAAAAATTAATTTACCATTATTAATTAGAAATTTTAAATTTAGCTTTTGCAAATGGTATAGAAGCACAGTGATTTAACACCAAAATAATAATATGTAAGGAAGATAAAGCTAAACCATGAGTATCATTTGATAATATATACGGAAGATAAAGATTAACCATGAATAGCTTTCATTTTATGGCGTAGCACAGTTCTGTAGACCGTTTCAGCAAGAAAGTTCATCGAAAATGTAACCACTTTTTACCCGAACGTAATGACCACACCAAATGGTAGACATACTTGTAAAAGTAACGATTCGTTTTATATTTGTACCGGATATAAAAATACACTTTCTAAATTGCAATCTTGCGATATTATTGAACCCGTAATGGCTGCCATAACACTCATAAAGCTCATCATTTTTCCGACAAAAAAATGTTCAGAGCTTTAACATCTTCCGCGACCATATTTCACATTTCATATTTAGCTCCTTACTCCAATAGTGTGTAATGGACGATCCTCGAACGTAAGATGCGTCGGCTTATCATAACGATGGCGCCGCTTCCGCAGTGATTTATTGTGTTTACACCTGCAGCTTATTGGTTCCTATTACGGGCAGCTACACAACAACTATCGGGGTATTGGCACTTGTTTTGATTCGAACCGTTTGAAGAGTAGTTATTGGGTTTTATGACTACCCTGCTCTTTGTTTTGTTTTCACTGGCTATTCAAACGCTCTGGCTGTGTATACGTATCTTCCAGCTCATTCAGCTAAAGCTTTTTCAATACGCTTACTCGAAAATTCGCACTAATCTCACAGTTTTTAGGCACACAATTGGCAATTTTCGCACTAGTGCGGAAAAGTGCGCGTGCTGGGACCCCGCCACAATTTTATTACATTTATCGTATCACGCCGGGCGCGCCTCGACCCCCATGAGTCGCACGTCAACCCCCGTTTATTTGTCTTCGTAAGTGTACGGTATTGAAAAACGTCGTTTGATACATGTGGAAATTTGACACTGCAGTCCTCGGCTCCTTAACACCCTCACTAAAGCTCGGGTGAAAACCGCCTCGGCCACAATGACAAACTTTCTCTTATATATGAGGCCACTGGTTCACTAACAAATTAGCGGAGGCGCCTATACTATGATTAGTGTTTACTATTAAATCAAACGATTACGGCCATATTCTTCGAACTATATTGAAGTTCAGCGATAATTCAAAATCTCGAAGTACAACAAACTTACATCTATTCGTAACTTAAAGCGAGGTACCAACTAATAATGAAGAAATGAAACCTAAGTCCGTATCGAGAAACTTATCTAATTAAGACATAGACGACTATTATTCTAGCCCTGGTTTGTTTAACATTTAACTGGTAATGAGTAAACAAGAGAAGTTGGGGGAAGTTGTATTCAATAGGCTAGGGAATAAAGGCTTCGGTCCCAAATCTTGGGACGTGATAAGAGTGACAATAGATGTGACGCCGCCGTGTCTGGCTTTGAGCTAGGCAAAATATACGAAATAATTGCCTGTGTTAGTACGGATGTATGTTCGCCGTTTTATCTTCAAACAAAGATATTCTCTAGAAAAGAAAATAGGATTGAAGTGTATGCTTTTGTTGGTTTTAATGGAAATTCTGACAAAAAGGCCTCTGCCCCCCTAGCCAAGTTACAATCGTATCGTTCGCGCCGAACGCCTCGAGTAGGCCACGCCTCCAATTCCTTTGTTCTGACGTCATCTCAACGCTCAGTCACGTGGTTAGAATAAAGGAATCGGAGGCGTGGCCTACTCGAGGCTTTCGGTGTGAACGAAACGATTGTAACTTGGCTAGGGGGGCTGGCCACCATAGGCTTAGACTTGCGGACGACGAGCAATAGGTAGCTCGCCGTCCGGCTGTCCGTTAACCGTCCGGACTGAGCCGGAGTCATCATCGGCGCTTAGTGTTCCACGTGCAATTCAAAGAGATGTCAGCAAAACCGTAGGGGCCCAACTGCAGGGCCGAAGCCTACTGAGGCCATGGGTTGTTCGAACGGGAACCCTAGGGTCCTGGAACGCAAGGCAAAGAAGGAACATAGGAGCGGGTATTAGTCAGTAAAAGTCTGACACGCCCTCTCGCTCCACCCTAGAGTGGGATAAGTCAATGAATGATTGAAAAATAAAAACAGTTTATGTTGACATCAATGACAAAAGATCACTAATCCCACGACTAAAATTCAATTATAAGCAGGAATATCCTAAAATAATATTCAAAGTTCCTATTAAACATGGTTTCAATATATTCCTCTCCCAAGGAAATTTAGTTTGAAGATTAATTCGAGTCTTGTCGCGTGATGTAAAAGGCAAGTCAGTGGAGCTTTGAAAGGCTCAGATTTTAAAGTGCTCAAAGGTAGTGAAAAGGGGCGCCACCTAGCCGTACGTAGGAAAAACATTATCTTTTGAACACAAGTTTTGTCAACTAAAATTATATAACAACAAGTTTTACTGGTGAAAGTTTCAAACTCAAACTCTAAACTCAAGATATTTTTTTTTTACATTTATAAAACGTCAGAAGGGTTTCCTACGGAGAAGAAACGGCAAGAAATTCCATGGTTACTCTTTCCATATTACTATAATTTTCAGCTGTGTACCCAAAAGCACAATTTTTCCGAATTGTCAGTTTTTTTTTGTGACGCACACATGTATCGAAAAAAAACAGTAAATTTGTTGTTCCTAACAACAAATTTACTGTTTTTTTTCGATACATGTGCTATATGCACTTGCTTTATGCCAAATTTCAGGATTCTAGGTCAACGGGAAGTACTTTATGAATTTTGATTTCATTGAGAATGTCGAAATATACGTTTTTTGCGACACAACTCAGAAGTTTGATTTTTTCACAGCTTCAAGGGACCGCAGACATGATTATATGATTTTAATTTCAACTCGATACCTCCACATGTTCCCGAGATAAAGGATCAAGATAAAGGAGAACAAAGTGATCCTATGACGGTTCCGTTTTTTCCTTTTGAGGTACGGAACCCTAATAAACCTATTAATAAATGATAGATGTATACAATACTAAATTACTAGTGAAAATAAGGTGGCTGTGGTTTAAATAATATATTCACATTCATCGAACCAGTAGATGTACGGCGTTACGCCATCGGTACATGGTGGACCCCACCCATACGTACAAAACGTTTTGGGAACACATTTGTTATGCGTACAGCTAAGGAGTGGAATTCCCTGCCGGAGTCTTTATTTCCTGATAGCTATAACCTAGGGGTCAAAAAAAGAAGTGTTTTTGTGTTGCTCGGCTGTTTTATGACAATATGCAAGTAAGCAGGATCATAGGCGAATATGGAGTGGTGCGGGAATTGCCTGTGATAGGCGGGGTTTATTCTGTATGTGCATTTTTTCCCCTTGGGAGCACTATCTATATTATGCGATGTTCCCGCTGCGGCAATAATGGTCTTGCGTAGATTGGTTGAT
The DNA here is from genome assembly GCA_905147345.3 of Mythimna impura. NCBI lineage: Eukaryota > Metazoa > Arthropoda > Insecta > Lepidoptera > Noctuidae > Mythimna > Mythimna impura. The sequence continues at coordinate 10,567,025 of LR990345.1, forward strand.
ATTAGTTGTGCTCAAACGATATTGATAGATGAGCTAGGAGGTAATCATTTTCCATTTGGTTATGATTGGGTTATTAATTGAAGTCGTACTTTAGGCTGTGTTCTTATTTTATAATTATATATTATAGTGAATTGAATCTTTAATTTTACTGTTATATCGCTTATTTGTTTTTTTCTTTCTGTTTTGTTTTTCACTTTGCTTAATATATATATGTTTAAATGATTAATTTGTAATAATAATAATAATCTTTAAAAAATAATCAATTAATTGGTAATAAAAATTTAACTGTTATTTTTATTAATAATATAATTATTTACACTCTGCACGTGTTGGTTTATACTGTAAGTGCAAATAGTATGTAATTGAAATAAATAAACACTATTCTGGACAGATATTCTAAACTGAAAATCTGACTTTTTGATAAAACGCTCATCAGTCATTCTACGAAATTATATATTATGTATGTGTATTTTAATTATATGTATACTTTTTTTTTACTCTTGTTTTTCGTATAAAATTTTCTTTTTATGCACCTACCATATTGTCTCTTGACCACCCTAGGTTGACTGGTAGAGAATGCCTCAGGCATTAAGTCCGCCTTTGTACTTTATGTTGCAAAATTAAAAAAAAATATATACATCTTTACGACAAAAACAAGAAAGAAACCTGAGAAAACATTTAAAAATGTTTTCGGACTAGTTCATACAGCGTCATTTTATGAAACTACAATGTACGAGTATTACTACCATCCTGTACTTTAACAACTAAAAGTAAGAAAAGGTAAAGCTATGAGAAATACGAGATAAGAGTTTTATTTGCAGTCGGAAATAGAAAATTTATTGCGTTACGTTTGTTCAGAAAAGGTTTCGTTGAACTCACGGAACCCTGCTGACAGAGAGTACTTCTTGAACTCTGGCTTTATTTATATTGTATAATAAAGATAAATGGAGAAATGTCGTAAAAGTTCAAATAACAATTAACAAAAAGACATTAGGGAGGAAAAATGACGTCAGATGAAACATAACCTGCTATTAACGCGAATTTCTTCCATATATGAAACGAGCCGCTAATGACATATTATATTTAATGTGGCTCAATTAATCATTCAAGATGGGGAATGTATAGAGGGGGCTTGGTTAGTAGCCGTTTAAGTAAGCTGTTACTGCGAGGGTCGGCCTCAGGTGCGCAGGATCCACGGGATAATGTATTCTTTCGACACCCAGGAGCGCGATTCCCAAAATTTTCCCCACTATGGAAAACTCGATAACTTTACCTCTTTTGATGACTGATGGAGAATTTATACAAATCTCGGGCCGTTTTTCTATACTTCACTCTATCATTTTCTTATTCACGTATTTTACATAATTTTGTGGTTATTGATGACCGCAAGAGGTATGTGGGGAATGTCGTTCTTGGGTACTTTGCAAATAAGACGTTACAAATGACCACATCCGATTCTCATTCTTCAGCTGTGCTATAAAAGTAGGAACTGATCAGTCTTACAATTTCCAACGACCTTTTACTCGATTCTGTTTAAACTTTTTTTATAAACGTATCAATCATGTTTAAGTACTTGCGAGCACCGTCTTCCGTTTAGCATATTAATCTCATTTTTACACTTCATGCCAAGGTGAAACTGCTAAAAGTTTGAACAATACTGTAGCCATTAGCCATATATCAATGTCGAGCGAAGAGTCTGATTCGGACGCGGGCAAATTGGGATTAATAACGGTCTTAGTACGAAAGAATTCCCCCCACAGTTTCTTTTACTGATTAGGTGGCAAGACAAATCGGTTCGGATAGTGCGAAAACACGGAATGTTTTCAACTCGCCTTTTGTTTCTGAAGGATAGTCGGGTCAGGGTTGGCACTCAAATGATTTGTAGGTGAAAACAATTACGAAGTTCGAAAACAAATAGAGACAATTAGTTTTGAGTAACGGAAGAGTTTATTGCTAATGTTGTTGTTATTCTGAAACATTCGGTGGAAGAAACATCGAGGTCATGAAAGCAAAACATTGATCTTCGTGAGGTAAAATCTTTGTATAATTTCTTGGCATAATATCTTATCAGTAATTAATCAGATAACATTGGAGCGGTAGCGGCTTGTGCCTGATTTACAAGGCGATGTTATCTCAGCCTATTCAATACTTTGTTTTATACAGCCGGCTTGGAATACGTTCGACAGATACTTTATTGGTATGGCATGCTTATAAGGGAGTGGAGCCTCTGGTCCTAGGTTTAGTTACAAGATAGCAACAATGTAGTTTTGAATTTCCGATTTTTGTTTTCACGCATCTTTATGATAGTATTCTGCGGTTCTGCAACTTGTTATAATGTGACTAACTGACGGATTGACTGCGGATCTACGATACATATATGCTATCAAATACCTAGATGGCAGCTGGACAAGTTGCTAAAAAAAATGGGGATACCCATGTCCAGGCGTGGACTGCTGTAGCTTATGATGATGGTAAGTCGGTGTAAGTGATTGATTTTGTACACAACACATTTTCTATCCATGACCAATCTTTTATAAATTTATGCACCTGCCATATTTTCTCTTCACCACCCTAGGTTGACTGGTAGAGAATGTCTAAGGCAATAAGTCCGCCTTTGTACTTTTGTGTTACATGAAGTTTTCATAAATAAATAAATCTTTTGTCAGCAAAATATAACAAACTGCGAACTACAGAATATAGTTGACACTTTATGTAAGTAATGTATTAGAATTATCGTCGGTTTGGGCACGCGATCGCCACCCCTTCCGGACCGTCCTTGACCCGAAGTTATTCGGAGCGGTGACGTCAGAGCCGAACCCTGAACCACCAAACAGTCAAACCAGTGCAAGAAGAGAAGGTAAGTTTTGTGCGAGTGGCTAAAATTTTACGAAGACAGATTTTGAAAGACATATAATATAATTTTATATTAGCTATATAATATAGTTTTATATCTATGTATGGTCTAGTATATATCTTGTTTTTAATGTAAAAAATACTTCATTAATTTGCATTAAAGCGCAGATATGTGACACCCTTTATATTTTAAGTTCTTGCAGTCCACCCTAAGGTTGTCTGGTAGATATCGCTGTTAGCGATAAGACCGCCATTGTACCCATAGATTTAAGTTAGTTTAAAAAGTTCTGTTACTATTTTAGTGTACGATAAAGTTTATTCTATTCTAAAGACTGCTCACACAAGGACCACCTCAGTACAGATGGCATTCCCTTACACCTGCACCATTGAGAATTTAATGAACGCCACCGATATCGCTACAAACGTGGCCATCAACTGGGCTGAAACTGTCAAAGGTGACCCTTTGACAGTTAGAAGAAGTATCTTTAGACGGGGTACTCAAGTTTTGAGCTGCAGTTAATTGTGAGCTGAACTTGTATTACAAAGATAATCTTGGTTTTGGCAAAGAATATTATCCAGCTATGTGATCGTATCTTATTGCACCACTAGTTTTTGCCCGCAGCATCTCCCACGTACATAAAATATAGCCTATGTCACTCAGGAATAAAGCAGTTTTCTATCTGTGAAAAAATTTTAGCAATCGGACCAGTACTTCCAGAGATTACCTCCTACAAACAAAAAAATTAAAAACCATCTTTACTTTTACATCTTACTTTGTAATATTAGTGTAGACTATCACTGCCTTCAGATAGTTCAACAAATTGAACAGTCACAGTCCCTATCTATCTGTTTTTGGGACCTCACCGTTAAAAGTAGGTTTTCCTTCGACGAGGTAAGATTGACGTTTAATAAATGTGGTCGATTATTCTTCTTTACCTTCGCCTATATAAGTGAGTTTCGTATCATGTGTTCTTATGTGTTTTCTGTTAATTTCTGTGTTGTGCCCAGAACATGTCGCTGCGTCTGTACCGAACTGCAGTGTTAAATGTGAATTTATTGTAATTATGGCTGCAGCGGTTATCTGACGTTTGCTACAACATTCCAGGCAGCTCGACCTTAATGCAGGAGCGAACATCTGTCTGGAAAACGTTCTAATTTTATTAGAACACGAATGACGTAGTTGGATAACGAAGTGAATTTTAGGCTCTAGATTAGTTAATGAAGCTGAATAAACTAGTTTGGAAATCATAACATCTTAATGTTTGAATATGTGTGGGTAAAGCTTATACTTGATCAATAGTTTTCTACATAGCGTTAACTTTACCCTTACATAGTTCCAGAAACATAATATTATGCTGCTCTTATCCTAAGATAATATTGGTCACAAAGGTTTGAGTATGCGTTGTTTGTCGTCATTAAAGCATAGTAGAATCGGTCGATCCCCTTGATGTAATCCTTTAGTCACACTTTACCTATACCCGTGGGGAAGATTGGCCTAATCCTTGCCGAGTGGAGTGCCTAATGGATCTAAACCTTAATAATATTCCTCACAGTTTTGCTTTTACTACGAGTCATCGCCATCATTATTTCAGCCGGAAGGCACTTACTACTACTGAATGCCGCCGCCGGGATTCTGATCCCGATTTCCGGCCACCGTAGGCGCGGGCTTGCGGACGGTGAGCAATGAGTAGCTTGCCGTCTGACCGACCGGTAACCGTCCAGACCGAGCCCAAGTCGTCGACGGCGCGTACGGTCTTACGCGCGCCTCAAGGAGATGTCAGCAACTGTAGGGGCCCAGCAGGGTCGAAGCCTACTGGGGCCAAGAACCTGATTCTGAAAGGAAGACTCGGCCCTGGTACGAAAGGCAACGAAGGAACAGAAGTGGGTTTTTAGTCAGTAAAAGTCTGAGACTATCTCCCGCTCCGCCCAAGAGCTGGGGATGTCATAAGATGATTTTCCCACCGAAAAAAAAAACTACTACTGAATTAATGACTCTCCCGTAGCTACAACATCATTCTCATTTCAGTGGTGCATCGTCAATACATTTTACAGGACTTGTGAAATGTCAAAATATTTTATTGTCAACGGATGGCCCAAAGTGCAATGCTGTTGCTTGTTCTACTAAAAATTCGCATCGAGAGACCATCCAGGCGCCACGACGGGAGACGCCTCGGGTGTAGGGAATCTCAAAGCGATCTTCGGCCACCGTAGGCGCGGGTTTGCGGATGACGAGCAACGGGTAGCTAGCCGTCCGTTTGTTCTATAGGGACCGAGTCCGAGTCGTCGACGGCGCGTATTGTTCTACGCGCGCCTCAAAGAGATGTCAGCCCCCCTAGTCAAGTTACAACCGTTTCGTTTCGATTCTCTTTTCGTCGATCGCCTCGAGTAGGCCACGCCTCCGATTCCTTTGTTATGACGTCATCTCAACGCTCAGTCAAGTGGTCAGAACAAAGGAATAGGAGGCGTGGCCTACTCGAGGCGATCGACGAAAAGAGAATCGAAACGAAACGGTAGTATCTTGGCTAGGGGGGCAGGCTGTCAGCAAACCGTAGGCCCAGCGGGGCCGATGCCTGCTAGGTCTATGGGAAAACGTATTAAAGGAATACTCGTGGTCCTATATCGCAAAAGGCAACTAAGGAACATAGGTGTGGTTTTAGTTAGTAGTCTGACACGCTCTCCCATTTCACCATAAAAGAAAATCGAGAGACATTAAGAAATACACATTACTGTTGTTTACTTTTACTGCAATCAAAAGCAATTTTTGTAAAAAAAGGTATCAAAATCTATCACTGTATCAACTCCCATCAGCTGATCTCTAACTTATCTCCTCTTACTTTTTCCATCCTCATGATCGATGAGCCTCACACCACAGTCCCATTAGACGTTTTTACGTTTTTTATCGGCATCCTTATCGCTACCTACACCCCAGATATTCCTATCTAGATATCAAAGAGCATAAAAATTTAACTGAAAAGCCGCTCGAGTTACACCATATTTTAAACCAGATTGTCTGTAGATGAGGTGCCAAGATTTGAACAAGTTTTTATGTCGGTTTCAGATGAGAATATTATTAAAGTAACTAAATTGCGCTTTCGTTCTTGGTGTGATATTCTTTTGTATATTTCTTCGGGTGCAATGCAACTCTATTTATTTTTGGTTTAATTATTTGAAAAGACTATCTTATATTCTATCTTTTCTGTGTCTCATTTAATTATTTAAAAGACTGTCTGCTATTCTATCTATCTGTATAATATCCGAGTGCTATTTTATCTCGTAACTAGAAATATATATTATGTAAGTAATATTTTTCAGGTTTTGTTAAGTCTTTGAAAATGTGTCCTTTACCACAATCTATTTTCTGTCAATTTTGAGCCTTTTTAGAGTTCTTTACCCAAAGGGTAAAACGGGCCCTATTACCAAGACTCCGTTGTCTGTCTGTCCGTCTGTCCGTCTGTCACCACGCTGTATCTTATAAACCGTGATAGCTAGACAGTTGAAATTTTCACAGATGATGTATTTCTGTTGCTGCTATAAAAACTAATACTAAAAACAGAATAAAATAAATATTTAAGTGGGGCTCCCATACAACAAACGTGTTTTTTTTTTTTTGCCGTTTTTTGTTATGGAGGGTACGGAACGTTTCGTGCGCGATACCGACTCGCACTTTGCCGGTTTTATTGAAAGCTCTTGTCACCTTACAAACTTCGGCAAGTATAGTTATTGAACATCAGATCACTACAAAGAAAACTACCGTTCCATACAAACCACGTACCACCGATGATGATAGCAACACAACAAAAGCTCTTCCTTCAAAGTTAACTGAATAAGACGTAGTTTCCGGGTTTATTGTTTCAACAGCTAATTGCTACTGTTAGAGAAGATTATGAGGTAACTAGCAACTCATCTAATGAGTTTGTTTTGTAAGTAAACACTTGCTTGGAACTTTGATTTCACTACTTGGTGGAGAGAACATTTGTTTTATTTGTTTACCTACTTTACTCAAGAGATATTTGAGCTTCGTGTTGTTAATTAACGGATTTAAGGAAGAGATTTGGTGTATTTAGGATGTATTATGGATTTATAAAAGATTTAAACTCAACAAATATATTTTTTAGAAAATACATAGGCGAGGGTCGCTATCTCAAAAAATATAAGTAATAAAATAAAATCAAATATTATTTCGATTTTGTAGTTTTAATATTTATAATAAACGCAAAAACTACATAATATAATATATAATTGTTCATATACTTTTTGATACAAACGAATAAATTTAAATCTTGATTTATTGTCTTCTTTGATTCATGGTCACCTTTGGTTAGTTGTTAAGTTTTTTGTGTTACTAACATCTGGTATTTCTGTTTTGTGTCGTTTTTAATAATGTTGTATACCTAAATGCTGTATGTGTTACCTATGGACTCGGTCCGAAATAAACGTTTATTATTTATTTATTTTTTATTGAACTACCAGATTGCCATAAATGGAGTTTGATAGACGTCTTTATTAATATATAATAAGTGTGGTTTGCAATATTTTTTTCCAATTAATAAAATACATAGATTTCCCATATATTTTACTAAATAAAAAAAACATATGTTCCCATAAAAATACATTAAAATGTTACTATGTATATATTAAACCGGACCAACAGTGAAAGTCTCTTGAAGTCAACTGATGACAATAAGATAGTCGTTAAGAAATGGTAATCCAAAATATCATTGGCCATGCTTAGACCAAATTGAGTAATATCACAATTAAATACCGACGACCTGGTGAGAGTCGCGGGAGTGCTGTGGATACGAGACGCACAGGATCGGTCGTTGTGGCGACGCTTGGGGGAGGCCTATCGTCTAGTCTTTCGGCTGAAATGATGATGATGACAATTAAATAGTCAAATATTTTATTCTAGCACGCAGATAAAATTATAAATGCGATCAAATTATTCCAAGTCGAATTGCTTGTCACGTGTCTCAGCGTCAGTGGGGTAAGAGGGAGTGAAACTAATTCACCACAAATGTAATCAGAAATCAGAAACGTTTATTTCAAATAGACCAATTACAGGCACTTTTGAATTGTCAAAATGTCGGTCAGTCAAAAAAAAAAATACATGTGAAGCTAAATTGCACGTTCCAAAGCGTAGATCTCTATAGAGAAGAACGTGCAAGAAACTCCATGGACACTCTTTTAAATCATGTTATGAGTTACATAAATATTGGTTACATATTTCTTTTCGCTTCTAATATGTGAGCACAATGTAGATAAGTAATAATAATTAAAAAAAAAACTAATTAAAAAAAATAGAAATCGAATTAAGTCACTGGCAGCTAAGAGATGACCAGTCTCAACTGACGGGACCCGTTCACGAGCATGACGCGTGCATCAGCCCCACTCAGCTCAACCATTTTGAAGGGAACTGAATGACCCAATAACACGTACCACCATCAGTGAGACATTTGAGTGAACATGACAAACTCTCAACTGCCATGTCGAACAAGTTGTAACCTAATAAATATGCTCCATGGTACTTCACATTTACAAAACTTGAAACCTTTTCCCTCTCCTAGAGAGGAGGCCTGAGTCCCAGTAGTGGGAATATTATAAGGCTGATTTTGCCATGCCAATGGACGGACTAGTCCAATGATAACAAACTTCCCCTAAACATGCATTCTAGGTGCGTATGATAACAAGGAAGTAAATGATTGTGTCTGCTTTAATTTTATTTGGCTGCATCAATTCATGGAATCACAATTGATTTGACCTTGATGAGTCAACATGTACACTATCATGTTCATATGACTGAAGTGTTCGAGGCACTAAATTAATTAGTATATACGAACAGCTCAAAAACACAATATATGATTATCATCAATCTTTATTTCCATCTTAGCGATATTTCTATTAAACCCGCGGTAATCGTTCCCATTAATTCTAGGCCCTCCTCTCACGATAAAAACTCGTAAGAACCAGCGATAAAGTGAGTAGAATACATATCCAACTGGATGTAGACGTTATTTTGCACGAAAAATTATTTATGTTTCGAGTGGCGGAAGACGTGATGCGAATTTGAAGTGGGATGTTATAGATTTAATATCGATTTGATTGAAGATAGGTACTCTTTGGGGAGCGAGTAAGAATTTTAAACGAAATATTGTGTTTGGTGAAGTTAAAGATCGTAAAAGTGGTTGAGATTCTTTTAAAAGGAATAACTAGCTTCGTATATGATACAGAAATAAATAAATATCCATATATTGGATGAACATGTAGAGAGGCTACCAAGTTACCTTGGAGATGATTTCAGTGGGTAAGTAATATATGGTATAATTACAAAATCTCTAATATTTACAAGACATAACAACTGAATCTATAATTTATTTGATATAACGATCAGTTAATATATTAATTGATATAATTTTCAAATAACTAATTTTTATTAGCATAACATACACTGATTATAAAATCTTTAGATATTCCACTGAAAAGACATAAAACTTACTTAGTCTAATATGAAAGAACGAAAGCTTTTTATAAATAATCATGGCTTTTAACTTAACCTAATCCAAATGATTCACTAACTAGAAGGGGATCTTAAATGGTCACTGTTCTAACCTAACCTTATCCACATGATCGCTTCGTTCGTTCGCCATCGCGTTCTAATGGTCACTATTCTAATCTGTCCTAATCCAGGCGCGATTTTTAACTCAACCTAACCCAAATGATTCACTAACAATAGAAGGCAATCTGACGCTCGCATGCGTTCGCTTCGCTCGCTCTCCTTCTCGCTTTAATGGTCATTGTTCTAACCGAACCTAACCCACATGATCGCTTCGTTCGCTCACCATCGCGTTCTAATGGTTACTATTCTATCCTGTACTAATCCAGCCGCGAGGCTCCGCAGCCGCATTATATTACAGTAACACTTGTAATACTAACAGTGTGTTAAACGATAAAGCAGCGACAAATATATATTTTAAACGATACACCTAGTGATTTTTGATGAAACAAACTTTATATCTAATAACTTTAAACGAAATAAGTTTTAGAGTAGAAAAATGTTATATGTAAAGAAATTATATCAACAGTTGGTATATCTCACGTTTACTTATTTATTATATCTTGTGGTTGTTATTGAAATAAAAATATACCAAATAACTTTATATGATATGAGACAATATAATCTCAATAGTAAGTTAGAGTAGATAGAAGAGTAATAAATCTCAATAGTAAGCCATGAATGAAAGTGTAAAGATGAAGATAACGAAACAAAGGCACATAAAGGCTCTACGATGTTGTACCGCGGTAAATAATATAAAAGTAAATGCAATCTACGCGTGAAATTTGTATCATCATCATAAATTTGGTCAAAAGACGTCTACAGCTGGACACAGGCCTTCCCCAAGTGTCGCCACGACCGATCTTGCATCCATCGACATTCTTAGGGACTATCATATAAAAAAGTTTAAGAAAAGAATACCTACACATTAAAAATATGTGTTTTGTTACCCTCAACCCAAAGACCGTTTATATTATCGCAAAATGACGCTGAGATATGTAATTCTCCGTTGAATTGCTCAGTTCCGAACGGAGGGCGTCGGAGGGCTAAAGAGTACAGTCCAAATGATTTCCTTTTGTTAACGGCTACAAAGATTAAGTTCTTTTTATTAAAATCATTTCCAGTGGAACGGCTCGCCTTTATTTGCTCAATGAAAGTAGGTTAAAGGGGACGACTAATAAAAGGGTAGGTACACATTATACAATTGCAGAATCCCAACGTTGGAATAGGTCCAAAAATTGTTACGAGAACTTAAAATGTCTAGAAATTCCGGGTTTAAGTACAGTGATTCTCCGGACAGCGTCGTTCCGCTCCCGTATCAGATACGGATGAATACAATTTATTTTTATTCATGCTTTTATTAAATTTAAGTGATTCTGAAGTAATTTAATTCGAAAGGAATAAAAATTATTTAACAAAAATTCTGTCAATATCTAGATAAATGGAAGTTAATAAAGATTGCCAATTCATTTAACCTTTTGACCGTTATAGTCATGTATACATGACAAAACAAAATGTGTTCACCACGCCACGGTCACGACTATATGACAGATTAAAAGAAGAAATTGTAGCTTCGCCGAGAGTACGATCTTGCTGTAAGTATAACGCATTGAAGGATTCAGCCAGTGAATACCTCTGTATGTAAAAGAAAAACTAAAGATCAAATATGAAGGTTTAGATAAAAATGGAAGCAGAATTGATTCATCAGAATCGTCTGTCTATCAATAAGCCCAGCAACAAGTAACTACACGTTACACAACACCATTAACATTTCACTCACCGGACTTGCTAACCCTGTACCGCAGACCGCGTCCGCCTTTTGGATGACAGCGGTTATAAGTCCCGAACTCGCCGTAATTGTTGTTCACTCGGCTGTAGTCGGCCAAATGTCTGTTGCCGTCTAGGTGGTTAGGAAGGGAACGGTTCCAGCCCATAACATCGCCGACCACGGAACCACAGACGGAGGATTCTGTTTGGGATTTCGTGTCGCCATTGCAGAGGTCGCCGCTGGAGCGTGCGCGCCGCCCCTTGAGTCCTTTGGCGGAGTGTTGGCTGATGTTCGAGCCCATAGCGTGGCGGGACCTCACGGGGGCCCCGCCGCCCGCATCTCGCCAATCTTCTCTCTCGACACTTTTCTTTCTGCAGTTGTTCTCACCTGGAAAGATGAAGAATGTTATAAATCCTGCCAGATATGTTTAGCTGGTTGATGTGTTTTACAGCTCTTCAAGAATTTAAGTCTTAAGAGGGCCCTTTCCAGCCCGTTTATCATCAACGTGAGCATTGTTGAAAAGTTTGTTGTTTTATCCAGTGCAATTTTTGATAAAAAGGCAATGCAAAAAATGAGACATATGGCCTGAAGCTCGGTTGGCATTCGGTAACTTCCGTCGCTAATATTTTACATAATTATTATTTAATATTTTTCAAAACTTGTTCCAGGAAAAACGTGTTTAATAAAAAACCTTTAGTCGTTTTTATTTTAAAACATCCTCAGTCATAATTTTAAATATTCATATTGAATGTGCAAGGTTTCCATAAATATAATTTATTTACTTTTTAAATTTATGAGTATGTTACGAAGGACCAAAGTTCACGTAAAATTTGTGCAAAACAGTGAATTTTTACTGGATTAGTTTCCTTAGATATGTACATTATATTCTTTATTGTACACAAATTTTACAGTTAAAAAAATAGAACCGGTGATGTACACAGTCCAGCTTTGTATAAAATGTTTTATTTTCAATAAAAACCTAGACAATAACCACAAGATATCTGTGTTTCCAAAATATCTGGAGAAAGATATTTAATAACGTCATAATCACTTTCTATAAAATACAACCCCGCCCGATCCCGTTGGTTGGGCGCTCTTATTTGCATGAACACTAAGCTGATCACGTGCCTGATCCTGTTAGATCAACGTTATATTATGTATTTTTATTTATATTATGTATTATCAGGTTTTTTTTAAAATTTTAGAACGTCCAATGGAAGAAAGTTGTGGTCATTTTCTTTGACTGAACCCACTCACAACAAAATCCAACACAAACTGTTTGTTAATTTGTATACGTTTAGTTCTCACACACGTTTCAAGTTACCTTTATTTATTTGATGCCAGTTCTACATTAACGACGAACGTCGTCAAAGCACACCTATTGATTTATTGTGCTTGTCGACGTAATCAGAGCAGAAACAAGTAACTAGAAATGCTTTTAAGAAATAACTTAAATGGAGCTTTCTGGGGATACGATTATAAGTTCCTAGAGTACTGCGAGGAAATATGAACATATAAGTATTTCAATTGAATTTTCACTCTAGCAGAGAAAGTGTGAATTACGAAAACACGTTGTCACTTTTGAAATTTGCTTACACTTGCGAAATTTCTCGTTTACTAATTATTCAAATCCATGCCAACGACGCATTTATTTGCAGATATCTGAATCATTTATCAACTGAATAATTTGATAACAGAAAGTGCTAATAAAACGAATTATGAAGATACTAGAACTGCTCGCAAAACGAAATGGTTGATTAATTTGTTATTACGTTTTCAACCGACTTAAAAAAAATTAAGAGGTTCTCAATTCGGTTGTAGGTATGTTTTTTTTATATATAAATAGTCACAATACCTGTTTATAGAACCAATAATCTGATAACAGCAGTACTATTGTCCGCTTAAATTCTCCGTAAGAAACCCTAATTTAGTTTTTTTTTCTTATGATCGAATTCTAAGAATTGAACCGTACCTAATACTATCGTTAACTGTTCAATTCCTGGAATCGTTCGAGTTGACAAAAATGTTTATTAATGAGTATTTCTTTTGTAGGAGGAAAAAGTAACGAGTTGGCGATAAAATCAATGTAATCGTTAGGAAACAATCAAGGCTGTACATTACAGTGTCACGCAATGTGACAAATTACAAATTACTTTTCCGATTAACAGTTAACATAGATTTCGGGATTGGAGTCATTAAGCACGAAAAGGTGAAATAAGCTTTGGGCTTTTTTTTTTCGGTGGGAAAATCATCTTATGACAACCCCCGCTCTTGGGCGGAGCGGTAGATAGTGTCAGACTTTTACTGACTAAAAACCCACTCCTGTTCCTTCGTTGCCTTTCGTACCAGGGCCGAGTCTTCCTTTCATAATCAGACCCTTGCCCCCAGTAGGCTTCGACCCTGCTGGGCCCCTACGGTTTACGGTTACGGGGTACAAGTATGTATCAAGTTTTACCGGCTCAAAGGTTTGGCATAGGTAGAATGCTTCACGAATGGAAAGTTTCAAAATTTCCTCCTATGAGGGATTCAAAACTATTTTTTTTCTTTTGATTTTCCAAAAATTTTGCAAGTCATATGAGACAATCTCACATTTTTACTTTTTAATATGACTATTTTCTGTGGGATAGTTCTAAACAGTCACCTTGACCGTGGAACGTACAGGGTAACTGAAGGAACACGGATAGGTTTTAGTCAATAAAGTCTGCCAGTTCTTCTTGCTACACCCAGAGCGGGATATTTGATGAGACCCTCCCAAAAAAAAAACATACTTTTTTATTTATTTATAACGTGTACTTAACTGGAATAAAGTACACCTAAATTAGAAAATTAAGTTACAATCATCAGTTAGTTTTTTTAAAGAAACTAATTATTCTAATTGTAGGCAAATAATATAAGCATCGGCACACTACATTGATAGTGTATTGGTATTACTACGCACGCACACAAACACGCTAGTGACATAAACTGAAGGAACACGGATAGGTTTTAGTCAATAAAGTCTGCCAGTTCTTCTTGCTACACCCAGAGCGGGATATTTGATGAGACCTATACCTACATGTTTTTATTAATATACATTTTTTTTTTGGGTGGGTTATCATCATGCCTATGGGCATAATCATTTGTCACTATGTATATGGTTAGTAGCTATGATAATTTGCTCCACCATTTCCAGTCCTCATAAATTCTCACATTGGCATAATATTTAAATTACCAGTCTGTCTTATTTCTCTGTTCTCACGGCAATTTTAATTATCGTAATGGCACTTATACGAGCTGGCTACTAATTACGCGTATCGTATTTTTTCTAGATTATATTATGAAGATAGCATTAATTGTTAGGTATAACACTGCATATTTTTTTCATGCAGGGATTGCCACCGTATAAGAAGATATAACATAGGTATATTTATAAACCAATAGTTTGATATCGAACATAAAAAACCCCGTGAGATTATGACGTGTATTCTCGATAGTACGAAGGTTTCCATGTCCCACAGCCTATGCAAAATCTTGACGTCAACATTATCATTCACAGCGAAGGATTGAATAATTTTAATCTTAATAAAATCATAAGATTGTTGAAGAAACTCGTCGCGCAAAAGGGTTGAGTTTCATCTCGCAACTAAATTTCCAAAATTCATTTCCTCGCGGCGGTTTGGTAATTTCCATAATTGCTGGAAATATTCGCCAGTTCACCGAAAATATCGGGAATATTTAATGAGACGCGGTGGCCTGTGTCGCGCCTGCTTCCGAAGATTTAATGAATCTTTCACCCGCTTGGCGCGAGTTCATTAAGAGCTCCGCCACAAATGCCAGCGAACATGTACACACTATGTGTTGCGTATAAAATATGAATAACGACGCGGAACGATTCGTTCCAGCCTAGTCTTTGAACTAAATGCGCGGTTTGTGTATTTGTGGGTTTATACGCCGTGCTGGAACTACAAACATGCGCCGTTATATTAATATAACATTCGCACGAGTGTATATAACATGATTAATTTGAATATACATTTTGGCAGTCTAGTCAAATTTAGAATATTCTAATTTAATTCCTTCGTTATTTCATTGCCTCTCAACCTCTCAAGCTACCGGGCAGAGACTTCCGAAGTATTTTGAAGGCGCTCAAAAGCGTACTCTCCCGGAATGCGGATTTAAAGGTCATTACATCGTTAGTCTCGTCACTAAAAGGTTAAATAGGAAGGAAGATTTAAAGTCTTTATACAGTTTTCTGTCAGCATCTTGAAAAGCAGTTCTAGACATGCTACGCATTTTATAGAGATTCGTCACTCTGGATTTAACGTGAAAGAAACGGTAAGATAAGAATTGTTACCTTTTCTGCTTGCATCTTGATACTTAATTAAAATTTTGTAGTTTCTCCTTCGGGACATGGTATACATGGGACAGATACCGTGAAGGATGCCTTCTCCAGGAAACCTCATAGCTTTCAGGCTGGCTGTACAATAAACCTGGCGGGATTGGATCACTCATTCGAATTTATAAGAAGTAATAAAAGTTGGGGTCAGACATTCGCTGGCTGAAGATCATTAGTATGATGAAAAACTATCAAATCAATTGTAAAAATGTATGATTGTTTTGTATTTGCACGACTTGATAAGTAGTTGTCATCAATGCTTATATCTACACCAGAGATCTTATGATATAGTAATTACATTTTTTAAAGCAAAAATAGATATGCACTCACTAACTAGGTCAGTTTCATTGCAATCATTTTATGACATCACAATATTAATTACCACATACGACCCACTGAAATACGGATATTCGCCAAATGACAAACTAGATATAATATCCGGTGGCGGACGCGGCTCAGCCTAGGCCGAACTTAAGCCCAGATAAATGGGCGGGTCCGGCCGATATTGGGTACCTATCTATTTGGTTCCAACATTGCCAACTCATCGCTTATTTACTCTCGCCGAAAATAGACTACAATCACGAATTTCAATGAAATCGTTTGGTGGGTTCTTATTATTAACCTTATAGTCTTAGTACTAATTCCTTAATTCTTTATTCTACACAAAAATTTAATATGTATACTACACAATGCTTTGGCAATTTATGTACAAATGCGAGCTTAGTTCAACAATGAGTTTGGGCCCAGCAAACCTTTGAGTGACAGAGAGAGATCATATTCGAGGGTAGAATCCAGTGTACAATATAAACCTACTTATATAAATAAGTTTAATATATAAAATTTAAAAATACATGTTAACTAGTTTAAGATTAGAAAAATGTCTAACGACTCTTTAAAATAATCAATTAAGATATTTAAATAACACTAATAATTACTCCGGAACGTACTCACTATACTCATGAACATGTAAACTTACATAGACAACACCTAGACCTAATTATCTGCAGGCCATATAAATATCTGTTCCGTGGCAAGCAGCGCGGCAGACAATTCGTCAACCACTCCAATAACCGTGCCGTAATTATCTTTACATTCAGATCTGAAATCGCAGTTTCAACGTTATAAGCCTGAATGGACTAAAAGCTTACAAAGAACAACAGCTTCAAATCGAATATGCCTATCCTACAACCTATTAGAAACCAGACGGTCTTACCAAGAACCATTATGACAAAAACTATCAAAAGAACAGACATATTTTTTTTTCAAACCTTCATACTTACTACAGGTTGGACACCCACTTTGTTATGCCACGTACTACATTAAACAATGTCAATATAATGCAACAAAAACGTAAACAATGCGACTTCCGTTTCGATGTCGATCTTCCTCTTGTTTGACGCAAGACAAATAGAACAGGTACACACGGGACTCCATTGTTGGAGCGAACAAAAACTACGGCTAGTTATGTCTACACTCTGTATTATGTAAGTCTGGTTCTTGGGTGAATAAATTAACATGCGTATTAATAAATAATAACATGAATTTTGATTTGCTGCAACTTGTTTTCCTGCTTTTTTGTTAGTAGATACCATTAGGTTTGTTTTTTTCCTGCCTGCTTGATAATCTTGAAAGAAATGCTACAATAATGTAAAATACTCCTTGGGACATAAAAAGAGGAAAAAAAATTCAGCGTCGTTCTCAATTTAAATAATTATGTCTCATCTATTATTTTTTAGCTGCCAGTACCATTTAAAAAAAATGCAGCCTTAAAATCTTAACCAAGAAACATTTGTACAACATTTCTTTAATAAAAATGACAACAAAATATAACTCCAAAGTGCTAAAAAGGTAATTACTTCCATAATTACTTTTATTCGTTTAAATTGGCGTCTAAAACAGGTCAACCGTTCTCAGAATCGGTGTTTATCTTGATTAATAGTCCGGTTAAAATCTTTTATTTAAAGATACCGTGGTTTGGTCTCTTGGCCCTCGGAACAGGGGACGTCACTGATTGAGTGATGATGCGTAACAATGACCTTTTTGCCTCATGCAACGGCGACGGCCTTGCTATTGTTTAAACAGTCGTTTAGTTCTTGTTTATATGTATTTGTTACGGCATTGTGACTACAGGATATTGAATTATATCCGTACAACATATATATTAACCTTTTGTGTGTAGGTACCAACACACAAACGGTTTTAGATCGAACTATATTCGAACTGTTATATTTTGAATTTAGAATTCCTCAGCGAAGCCGAACGCTCGATTAATTCCTTTGGTCCAAAGATCATTTCTGAATGACTGCCCAAGTAATTCTATCAGACAGTTTCCGTAGTTACTCCGAAAATCTCTTGATCTATGTTTTTAATCTCGTTATTTTGGAAAGTAAAAGCTTTGTTGTCAAACACAGACAATGGTAAAAGTGCACTCAAGTTCTCATAGGTTAATGTAGCGTGGTTGAAATAATTTATAATGTGAATAAAAAAAATAACAAAGTTAATTAAGAATTGTCCGTACTTTTACATTTAAAAGATGTGGGGTAGGGTCTGTTATGAGCGTGGGGTAAAGTAAAGGGTACTTTTAGGGATTTATTAAAGTGTCTCTGGAAGTCGGGCCCGGATTTGGGCCGCAATGAAATCTCGCTAGACAATTAAGAGCCGTCACAATGAGACGGCTGACTGAGGCGCGCGTCTCCATCTTTACGTTTAACTAACATTACTGTTATTTCAAGCTGTTATTAAGACTGTTTAGAACTTCTATGTAATTGTTATGAATAGAAATCAAATCTGTATTGTTAGGGATGTTATATTGCTTGGACTTTGTTCTTTGATGTAGGTAGTGTTTTGTGATATTTCGCTTTGATTTTGAAATTTGCCGTGGTAAAAATAAACATTTGGTTATATTCTAAGCCGATCTTTGAAGTTATTTGACTCTTAGAATACAATAGAATAGAATAGAATAGAATAGAATAGAATAGAATAGAATAGAATAGAATAGAATAGAATAGAATAGAATAGAATAGAATAGAATAGAATAGAATAGAATAGAATAGAATAGAATAGAAAAGAATAGAATAGAATAGAATAGAATAGAATAGAATAGAATAGAATAGAATAGAAAAGAATAGAATAAACTTAAATCTAGATCCGAACCAGGACTGACCGATCTTTGATCTTAGATTTATTTATTAAAACTTCTTTCAACACAAAGCTACAAAGATGGATTTACTGCCTAAGGTCCACGGACGCGTAGCTTCATAAACTCGTATTCGTCATTATACACTTGGTGTACGCCTGCTCACAGCTTACATACAAAACTATGAAATTCGGGCACGACGACGCTGCCGCTTCGTCGACAGTTTCATAGTTTTGTAAACCTCAAGCATTCTCTATCAGTCAACCAATGGTGGAGGAGTGGCAGGCGGTCGCCTCCTTCTGCGAAGCAGTAATGCTAGCAAAGGAGGCTGCCGATCGCGTGAGGCAACGGTCCTCACGCCCCAATCGCCGCCGGGATTCCGATCCCGATTTTCGGCCATCGTAGGCGCGGGCTTGCGGACGGCGAGCAATGGGTAGCTCGCCGTCCGATCGTCCGGTAACCGTCCGGACCGAGCCCATGTTGTCGACGGCGCGTACTGTTCCACGCGCGCCTCAAGATGTTAGCAAACCGTAGGGGCCCAGCAGCGTCGAAGCCTACCGGGGTCAAGGGTCTGCTTCTGAAAGGAAGACTCGGCCCTGGTATGAAAGGCAACGAAGGAACAGGACTGGTTTTTTAGTCAGTAAAAGTCTGACACACCCTCTCGCTACGCCCAAGAGCGGGGGATGTCATTGGATGATTTACCAACAGAAAAAAAAAGCAATCAACTAAGTGTAGTGGAAAGGCAACAATACATGACAGGTTCTTAAAATAGTACATTTTGATACAAGTGCAGAAAGTTTGTCATTGCGGCCGAGGCGGAATTCGCACGAGCCGTAGGCGAGTGTGCCGAGGATGGAGCCGAGGGCTGCATTGACAAATTTGCACGTGTATCAAACGACTTTTTTTAATACACTTACGAAGCAATGAATAAACGGGGGTTGACCGGCGACTAGCGGGGGTCGACGCGCGCCTAGCCTGATACGATAAATGTAATAACATTGTGGCGGGGGAGAGCTCGCGCACTTTTCTGCACTAGTGCGGAAAACAGTCTATTGCGTGCCTAAAAGCGGTGGGATAAGAGCGGGTTTTCGATTAAGTGTATTTAAAAAAATATTAAGAAAACAAGGGTGCAAAATTATGTATTAAATATTAGAGATAAAATATGAAATAGGTAATCTCTTTTCTTCCGGTGACCGATCACAATGTGCCTCGGCCACAATGCGATATTCGAAGAAGTCGTCCACTATTGTAACAAATTCATGAACTAACTTCGTTTATCATTCACCAGCACCAATCAAAGTTCGTCAAGTCGTCGACCTACCTATATTGCAATTACAATTCATCGTCTCCAAGAATCTCATTCAACTTCACTCGTTCAATAGGAATGAAAGTAAATCCAGAATGAACGAATGAATATCTCAAGTGACGGACTCACTCAGTGAATCGAGGATTAGAGGGCTACTTATACCAATTTGGGACACATCGGGTAGTACTTTGGAACGCGATCAAATTGAATAAGTGTTTTAATTTCCGACCTGAAGAAATGTTCCTTTTGATAAATGTCTTGAGATTCATTAGGGTCGTATAAAAATGAAGCTAGAATGATCTTAACGTTTAATGTGAATTGATTATATGTTCTTCAATATCATTCATATTATTAAACTAGTGCGCCTCACTATTAACGATTGCATCACTGCTTACCATCAGGTGGGACCGCAGTCAAGCACTAGTTTATATTATATAAAAAAAATATATAAGTAAACAATTCATCATCTTCCTGCCCTTGTCCCGTTTTATTTGGGGTCGGTGCAACACATTTTTTTCTACCATATATTACCTACGTATTATAAAGAGGATGGATTTGTATTTTTGTTTGAAATAAATAAACTCAAAAACTAATAAGTATTCGTGTACTAGTAGAATGCTATTTTATTCCTGAGTGATATAGGCAGATCTACTCAGGGGCGCCGACTCCGTGGGTGCTCGGGGACTCGAGCACCCATGAGAAATAAACAGTGATAGAATTCTCACGGGCAATAGACTTCAAGAAACAGATCAGTAATCGCCTCTTAGGTTACGTGTAAATTATAATATTCCTTGATACAAAAACCAGTTTCATTTTTATATATTGGCTTCATTTTACATTTTTATCAAACATAATTAGTAATTAAGTACACAGTATGTAAGTAAGACATTTGTTTATTTGTCGGTCGATCAGTGTGCATTTCTCTTCTCACACTTCGCCACTTTTTCGATTCTATCAAATGAGCATGAGCACCCATGAGGTTTTCTAAAAACCGGCGCCCCTGAATCTACTTTTATCGGGTGAAGCCGCTGGCAGAAACAATCATTAAAAAAAATCTATGGTGTGGATAAATTAATATATTCCTAACAGAACACGATAAGCTATATAAAAAATAGTCTTTTTATCCATTTTATCTTACCAATCTTTACAATTTCTCACCCATTATTTTCTTCTACAAAAATGAAAGTTAATGATTGCCTGTTTTTCTGCATAGCCAGCAGTTTTTATCTATTTGCCCCTAACTAGTCCGTAGACCAAACATGTTTACCGCTCCGGAGCAAAATGGCAGATAAAATCTAGCGTCCGATAGAACAAGGCAGCCTTATAATAGCAGCACAATATTTAACAGAGCAAGCATATTTTGCGAATAATCGAAAATCGATAATCTATTCGATATACTATCGTAAAAGACAGAACCTGGGCCTAATGTTGGAGCTATTACTGAAGGACTGGAGACGAGAAAGTATATTTTTTCTGCGATAATGATCGATTTGGTTTATTCGATAGTCATATAGCAAAAAAAGTACGCTCTTTGTGGCAAATGTGCTGTCAAAGTTTGTAAATCAAATGTATTTGGTAAGTTAGTAATGGTAAAGCTTAACAAGAATTTTTAAGATTTTTTTTTCAATCAAGTTGAACACGATCATTCTGAAGGAAAGAAAGAAAAAAGAAAGCAAAAATGTTTATTTGAAATATTTTTTTGTGTACCTATTATTTTGTTTGTTTTTAGGGTTCCGTAGCCAAATGGTCAAAAACGGAACCCTTATAGATTCGTCACGTGTTTGTCTGTCCGTCCGTATGTCGCAGCCACTTTTTTCCGAAACTATAAGAGCTATACTGTTGAAACTTGGTAAGTAGATGTATTCTGTGATCCGCATTAAGATTTACACAAAAAATAGAAAAAAAAGCAATAAATTTTGGGGGTTCCCCATACTTAGAACTGAAACTCAACATTTTTTTTTCATCAAACCCATACGTGTGGGGTATCTATGGATAGGTCTTCAAAATGATATTGAGGTTTCTAATATCATTTTTTTATATACTGAATAGTTTGCGCGAGAGACACTTCCAAAGTGGTAAAATGTGTCCCCCCCCCCGTAACTTCTAAAATAAGAGAATGATAAAACTAAAAAACAATATATATTGTACATTACCTTATAAACTTCCACAGAAAATTGGTTTGAACGAGATCTAGTAAGTAGTTTTTTTTTAATACGTCATAAATCGTAAACCGCAATTTACCAAGTTTGTACGGAACCCTCAGTTCGCGAGTCCGACTCGCACTTGCCCAGTTTTTTGTTGTTGTTTGCCTTTTCTCAAACTGGATCTGCATCCAGTACTAGTACTTTATATAAAGAGACAGCCATATCGGATCTCCGCAACCCAGTAACTCCTTGACAAGACTGCTGTCAAATTTAGAGACTTCTGACTCTCCATAATGACTGTCATAGATCTACAAATGATACCTGGGACCGGCTTAAGGTGCTTTACAAGGCGCGGAGGAATAAGCCAGTTCTTCCCTGTATGTTAAGATGGTAAAGCATCCACAGACTGACCTTTGCAAGCATTATCACCTATGAAATTCATGAGCTTCTCATTAAAGTTAAATATAATTGGAACAAACCAAAAAGATCTTTCTCGATACAATTACTCGAAAACCTACTTTTATCCCTACCGCTTTTAAGCACGCAATTTACTTTTTTCCGCACTGGCGCAGAAAAGTGCGTGAACTCGCACCCCAAAAATGCCCACAATTGATTGTATATTATCGTGGTTGGGTGCTAAGCGACGAGTCGCCGGTCAACCCCCGTTTATTTATTTCTTCGTAAGTGTATTCAAAAACGTTGATTAATACACGTGGAAATTTGTCACTGCAGCACTCTGCTCCATAACACCCTCGCCTGCGCCTCGGGTGAATTCCGCCTCGGTTACAATGACAAATGTCCACTTGTATCAAAACGTACTAAGTATAAAAAATATCGGCAAGAAAGCAGCGACCGTGGTGAACCGAAATTATTGACGATTAACCGAGATGTTCTGAGTAGATTACTTTATTATAAAGCACAGATGCAACTTATCGTCTTCCACAATTTTAGGTAAAATCATAACTTTACCTACTCTTTGGGTAAAATTGGCAAATGCTGTCACCCAACATAAAAGGTAGGAACTAAACCTAACTACTTTATATGAGAAAGCAAGAACTCAGTTTAGTATAGAGCCAATTTGTTTTTTTTTATTACTTACATAAATAAATTTTATTTTTAACACAAATTGTGCCTAACGGTCCAAAAACAGCACAATAACATACCTACATGCGTGATCTTTTCTAATATAGACGGAAAATGAGTCCCATAACGCTAGTTTTTTTGAAGGACGATAATTAAGGTACTTGAAATTAACCTTGAGTTGATTACGCCATAATTACTGTCATGTGTAAAATTTTTAGGGTTCCGTACCTAACCAGAGAGTAAAAACAGGACTCTTTTGCTATCATTCCGCTATCCGTCTGTCTGTCACCAGATCGTATATTATGAAACGTGATAGAAAATTTAAATTGTCACAGGTGATGTATATAATTCTGTTGCCGCTACAGCAACCAATACTAGAATAAAATAAATATTTATCTGGGGCTCCAATACAACAAACGTGATGTTTTTGCCATTTTTTTGCTATGGACGGCACAGAACCCGTCATGCGCGATTCCGACTCGCACTTGGCCGGTTTTTATTGATATAAATATAAAAATTAAGGCACAGTAACTGTGTAATATAACTTTATTTTCAAAAAATGTCTGGTCTTATAATCAAAAGTCCACAAAGATTATCAAAAGAAATATGTCAACCTTGATACACGAGTATTTTGATGACTCAAACGCTGAAATACCTTGACTCGCGCCCGTGAGAATTCTATCATGTGTATATTGTGTAATATTATATCGAGGATGGCGAAAAGCTAAGTACTTCTATTGTGTAAAATAACTGCTGACATAACAATAACATAACTGGCAGTCACGGTATCATCGATTTCTTGGTGTTGGCTGTTTCTTACGTTGTGCAATTTGTAATTTTTCAAGTATTTCTTCTTCTTTTTAGTTAGTCAATACTCTCTCACTCCAAAGGTCAAAAGCCTCCAACATTTTTTGTCAGTGATTCTTTTACGTCAGAAATGAAGATATCATCAGGAGAACCAAGGTTACAGACATAGCTCGAAGAATCGCCAAACTTAAGTGGCAGTGGACAGATATTGCTCGCAGAACAGATGGTTGATGGGGACGAAAGGTTGGAAAGACGCAGCGTTGGAAGGCCTCCCACAAGGTGGACCGATGACCTGGTGAGGGTCGCGGGAATCCGATGGATGCGAGACGCACAGGACCGGTCATTATGGCGACATTCGGGGGAGGCCTATGTCCAACAGTGGACGTCTTTCGGCTGAAATGATGATGATGATTCTTTTACAGAGCCACCTTAAACGGCGTCTAGGGGTTGTGTTTCGAAATACCCATCTCTTGTTCCTGAAATAGATCATAACAGGAATATCTGATCCAGATTTGGTTAAGACTAATCTGCAAAGCCTGGAGCACAGGCGTAGGTTAGCCAGCCTTTCGGTATTCTATAGGATGCATTTTAGAGAGTGTGCGCGGGAATTACATGACTTGGTTCTGCCATCGCCTTTCTACCATCGAACAACCCAACGTACGGTGAGTGTCCACCCTTACATTGTTGATATCTCTACGGTCGGGACTAAGCGTTTCGCCTCGTCGTTTATACATTTGTGCCTGTTTAGTATCTTCAAGGTTAGAGTGCTTTTAATAAACTAATGCGCTTCACCATCAACTATTGCATCACTGCTTACTATCAGGTGTGATCGCAGTCAAGCAATAGTTTATATCAATTTAAAAAAAAAAAAACAGGGATTTTGCCTGGGCGTAGATATGTCGCAGCCAACTTGTCATTCAGTTAACAACGTAGCCTTTGGGCGCCATTCAACTAGGTGACGAAACAATCAAACAGCTAGGCAAATGACTTGGATCGAAAACCTTTAGTTACTTAATTGCCTAGACATTTAAGAGAGGCAGTGCGAATCGTAAAAATAATTTTAACTTGCGTTCATTCAGCAATGTGCTGATGACGATCGTAAGTAAAATGATAATTTTAAACTTAGTAGCTTCTAAGATAAAGGGGGAAATTGTTAATTTTCAATTATTTTAAAAATGTGTTTAATATCCTTAAAACGAGCCCTTTTATTTGATATGTCACGCGGTCATCGATATATACCTATATATGTACTACGCACTAGATTACGCGTGCCGAACACTCACTTCAATCGACTCAGGAGTAGTGTAATCCATACACCTTGAACATTACACTATGTTGAACGAAACACGTAAGTGCCGCGAAATTCATGGCGTTTCTGGTCTTATTAGTTCCACTTCATCAAATGTTACTTATGGACTGTAAATGCTTAAGTTCTCGATGAAAATACCAAAATCACTATATGGTTGCTTATAATATTTGAGGAGTTCCCTCTCAGAACTGAATTTTAAAGAAAATGGGGCCAATCTAGAAGCATATCCTATAAGCTTTGCAAATCGGTCCAAAAACGACGTAGTTCTGAGGTAACAAACCTAAAAAAATAATGATGATAAAAAAGAAATACAACCGAATTGATAACCTCCTTTTTTTTGAAGTCGAATAATAAAACAAAAATTGCAAAAATATACTATTATCACATATGACCCCAGTCAAAACTGTTAAAACCTACTCCTACAATAATTCAAAGAATCTTAGTTACACACTTTGTTTTTAATTTATTATTAAGAAAAAATTTATAAATTACTGATCTATTATGCCATTTAACTTTACTTTATTATGATACGATAAACATTATGTTAAAACTAAAGATAGCGTTTGTTTGCCATTTTAGCATCGGGCTTGTGCCCATAGCACTTTTATAGAATCTGGTATTGATGAAAACTCTTTATTTATTTATTTATTAAAACTTTATGCACTAGTAAGAAATATTGTACAAAGGCGGACTTAATGCATTTTCTACCAGTCGACCTTAGGGTGGTGCAGAAATATAACATGGTAGGTGCAACATAATGGTAAACTAGATTAGAAATACAATAATAAACATATACTTAGATACATACATACAAATTAACAATATTATTATGAAAAACGAATCCAACAAATCAACGCTGTGATGATTACACTAACTTCCTGCGAATGTATTCACGTGCCTTCACCTTAAAAGTGAACCGACTGGAAGCCGTCCTGATGTTCAGAGGGAGCGCATTCCAAAGAGAGATCGCCTGGACAAAGAAGGAGGACTGGATAAACCCAGAGTAATATGTGGGACATCATCCCACACATCATCATCATGTCATTGTCATGTGTCTCTTTGTTAATCTTAGTTACACTGACGTTATCCCGTCTTCTCAATTTTCTTGAAAAATATACAAACTGCTCAGCAGAAAGGGATTATACACGCGACGACTGTTAATATCTCCCCTAAATGTTATACAAAGGCATTAAGATTGCAAAGGGATAGAAAATTTACTCGGTCTGTCCCATCCCTTAGTGTAGCGGATATAATGGGGGTGGCTTCGCTGTCCCTCGTCCTTTTAGCTTAACACGGACGAATACCAGTTCCATCCGGGTACCCCGTTACAAGGACATAGCTGTATTTCCTTGATGGTTTACATACTATGTATATTCAAGCAGCCCCGTGGAATATTTTTGGGGATGAAAAGCATCGGACTTATTTGGGTACCTACCTGGCTGTTACAGAACAAGGTCTTAAAAAAAATAAAGTTTAAGTGAAATTACAAAATATCGTGAAAAAGTTTCAATAGGTATCCATAAAAAAGGCAGAGGTATGGTTTAGGCCACGCAGCCATTGGAAGAATAATTCAATTTTTTTACATCACTAATATATTTCAAGTTATTATCAGAAGGTACAACATATCTTCCCAAAGAACATAAGCGTGGTATGTCGACTGGAAAATGGTTATAAAAAGGATCTTTTACTAACCCTCCAACTACGAAACTATCTGATGTTAGTGGCACAAAAACTGGTTTAATTTTGCGCAGAGGTTGAACATCAAAAGTTTTTGTGGTAACCCTACCGTGTCTAGGGTTATATATGCGTCATTTTTGTTAGAAAAACGGAATTAACGAAGTGACTTTAATATTTGCTTTTCATTATGATTTGGATTAATTAAATATAGTTGCTATCCTAATTAGAAATGTATTAAAACGGTAGTTGGAATTATTATTGTGGTAATTTCTACCCGACTACGGCAAAGCCAAAGGAGGGTTATGATTTTGAGCGGCTGTGTTTGTATGTATGTGTGTGTGTGTGTATGTTCATCTGTTCCCTCATAGCTCCTAAACTACTTATCGGAACTCGACAAATGAGGCATCGTTAGAACCGTCTTAATCGTCCGCTGAACATAGGCCACGTGACATGTCACAGAACTCAATGAGGCGCCCTCTAGCGGACAAAAAGTATAGTTTTAAAAAAATAATAAGATAAATACACCGTGTTTGGTATCATTTGAAAGGGCTTCACTTGTCCGTTTCCAAAATATTGCTCAAATTTTAAGTGACGCCCTCAAAAAAAAATAATTTTCACGACAAAAAACGACACTAAAAAGTATGAAACAAGATTTTCAGGATGCTGAAATAAACAAGTTAACTGGAGAAAGAAGAACAGAACAAAAAGAAAAGCCGTAGTCCCACGTTATATAGGTACCAACTCTTTAATATTTTTTGGTCGTAGTCGGGTTTTTTTGTACACTTGAAAATTTATAACTTTCGAGTGAATATCGACTCATCGATAGATTCTTCCTAATAAACAACAACACGTCTAAGAAAAAGATATCAATATGTTATAGAAATGGTGTAGGAACTAATAAATAGGAATATAAATAAAAAGGATAAATTAATGGCAGTCACATATTTTATCGAAACGGTCCTTTTTCCCCATCATGAGGCATGATATTAGTTTGTAAGAGAAAGAGACATGGCCTCTACTCTAGGTTCAATTTATTACGGGAACAAAATAATGGCAACCGTAGGTATTGTGAATGTGAAAAGTTTTTACATAATGTTTTGGTTGTTTATTAATTGAGTTTTTATTGTTGGGGAAGAAAAAGCAGAATTAAGGTCTATATATAAATGAAGGCATGTTAACTATAAAATACGTTGGAAGGCCTCCTATAAGGTGGACCGATGACCTGGTAAGGGTTGCGGGAATCCGATGGATGCGAGACGCACAGGACCGTTCATTGTGGCGACACTTGGGGGAGGTTTATGTCCAACAGTGGACGTCTTTCGGCTGAAATGATGATGATGATGATGATGATGATGATGATGATGTTAACTATAAATAGGTAAGCACTAAAGTCATATCTGAAGCTAAACATTATAATAATTTTAAGAAAGATATACGAGTTACTGACATAGATGACTGGAGTTAAAAAAGTGTACGTAAAGGGAAGATAATAAATTAATAATGATGTTACATAATATATCCTTGTAATAATCATATTAAACAGAAGACCATGGATTGCGGTGGCGTTAAAGAGTTGTACAATGTACGTCTCCGGTTTCTTAAAAATTGTCGACGCGTAGTAAATAAACGTAAGTCTAGGGCTGTCCACCTTAAAGCAGGAGAAGTCATGATGATTGCTCACCTCAAAAAAAGTACTACAGGTTTGTTCGAAACCGATATGCTGCCCCTGGAACGTAAAGGACAACTGAAGGAACACAGGTGGGTTTAAGTCAGTAAAAGTCTGACACTCTATTTACTTCTGTCATCGCATTTCTCGAAACTGCCACCACCTTGCAGTCCTAACAAAACACAGCTGAGCACAGGTTATCAGATCGACCAGCATATCTTGACATATCGAGGTGGCGCTTCTTTCTAAGCCTATATATATCTATATACAATTTTGTTAAAACCTAGCGGTCCCGATAGACGTTGTCCTGTCCGAAAGTTTCAAATACATAGCATTTCATCCTAGCATTCTACCGGGTTCAATTTTATTTTCAAACCTTCCAGGGACCCACACTTATACATATATACACACAAAATTACATCCATATCGGTCAAGCCGTTTAGGAGGATTTAGGTGAGAAACACACGTAGGTATAAAAGAATTATTTTTGTTGCAAACTTGGTGGCAAGCCAAAAGCCTGATGAGACTGTCTGTTTCGGGAAGAGGAATATAGAGGACGTGTTTAGAGACTATTTATTTGATTGTAAATGATAATGATATACATAAGATATTTATTTTGCAAATAGGTTTTAAAAACACTTTTACATTTCAATTTTTTCGTCAATTTAAACTAGATGAGGCCGGTGTTTCCTAGCTGACTACCCTGAGAAGAAACACTAAAAAAGAAATCATGGATCAAAGTCTCTTAGTTTATACAGCAAATATGTATAATGGTCAAATCGTATGAGAACCATGCAGGTTATGGTTTATCTCATGAACCATCATTGATGGTGTTACAGGGTACTAAACCTTTTTTTGTATGAAATTTGGACGTGAGTCCCGTGGATTTCTTTCATAAAATGTAATTAATTAAAAATTACTGCAAAAAAGTTATATTCCCGAGCTTTTCATTCTCAGGCGACGAAGTGTGTCAAACTCAGTAAACACAGTTATTGTATAGTTGGTTCATTGCGACGTGTCACGTTGTTTTTTTTTTATTTTTAAGGTGGGAATCATCTTATGACTTCTCTCACACTAGGGCGGAGCGGGAGTGCGTGTCAGATTTTTACTAACTAAAACCACACCAATGCTTCTTCAGTTGCCCTTTGCATTCTAAGGCCACGGGTATCATTTTTATACTTCTCCCCATGACCCCAGCAGGCATTGGCCCTACTGGGCCCCTACGGTTTGCTAACATCTCTTTGAGGCGCGCATGGAACACTACGCGCCGTCGACCACTCGGGATCGGTTTCTACAGGACGAGCGGATGGCAAGCTACCGATTTCTCGTCGTCCGCGAGCCTGCGCCTACGGTGGCCGGAGATCGCTCTGCAATACCCGACACCCAGGGCGTCTTCAGTCGCGGCGGCTGGGGCGTGGGGTTGTGCGTTCCCTCATTCTTGCGGCCTCCTCCTTCGCTAGCATTACTGCTTCGCAGAAGGACGCAACCACATCCCATTCCCTCTCGCCCCAGACCATGGCTTAATAGGTCGTCACCACCGAGTGTCACGTTACGCTGGATGTAATATGAATGTTTGTACGATGTATATATGCAACTGATATGGTCTGTGTACCATCATAATGCAGTTATTGTGTAGTTTAAATTTATCATCTGTTTGTATGTTTGTCATGATTCTTTTCTGTAGATAATAAAATAACATTCAAATATTTACTGAATAGTCTAAAGGAATGCTGTTGTTTGTAAAAGATATGATGCAAGTATGAGGATTTTTCTTGGTATTGTTCCAATAATAGTTACTACCTACATGTTTCCTTGTCTATTCTTGTAGATTCTTTTATTTATAGCCTGTGACTTATTAACTATTATCATGTCCTCACTTATATTGTCAAACAATGAAAAAACTACTTAAGACGTTATTCTCGACTCAACATTTAAATCAAGAAATTAAATGTTCTACGACTCAATATTATTTTCAAACTGCTAATAGACAAATCATTCACTTTTCTAAAGATATTTTCGATTTTAAACAGCACATTTGAAGAACATAATACTAATTGTGCGCCTACATGATATAGTCTTACGTAGATTATACATCTGCACCCCTAGCCAAGTTACGATCGTTTTGTTTGCGTCGAACGCCTCGAGTAGGCCACGCCTCCGATTCCTTTGTTCTGACGTCATCTCAACGCTCAGTCACGTGGTCAGAACAAAGGAATCAGAAGCGTGGCCTCTCGAGGCGTTCGACGCAAACGAAACGATCGTAACTTGGCTAGGGGGGCTGCACTGCTATGTTGCACAGACAAAATTCTTGTAAATTTTAGAAATCTATGTACGAGTATTTAGGCTGCGGGAAAGTTTGAAAGAGTAAACGTGGCCCTATATTGCAAATGGCAACTGAAAGACACAGGTGGGTTTTACACAAGCTCTCTCGTTCCACACCGAAGCGGGAGAAGTCATTTGATGATTTCCAACATAAAAAAAAATGCATGAGTCTGTACCGTGTATGCACCATAAGAAAGTAAATGACAAAGATACGAAAGTAAACTTTGTGATTTGATTGTAATATTATTCCGCAAATTAATACTAACAACACAGAGAAGATAATTTGCGAGGTCAACAGTATAAGAAAGATTCCCAAGACAGCCAACAAAAAAGTTTTAGACAAAAGAGAAAAATACACCATTCGACCATTTAGAGCCTTATGAATATTCAAACAGCTCGCCAGTCTTTATTTTTAAGGCTACTTAACTGGTGCCAAGTTTAATAATTTAATTCATAAAAGCATTGTAGTCATGGTCCATTAAAAATAACATTGAGAAAATATTGTTGATGTTCTTTATGTGGCGTTTATAACCTGTTCCGTGATGGTATTTCCTCAGCTCACTAGTTTATGTTCCCATCAAAATAGCTTCTCAAAACGAACATGCTTTATGTGAGTCTTTTGAATATTATGTTCCATATAAGAACGAGAATATCTTCCTACGTGGGCTCCTTATTTAGAGCGCTTTTAACCTGAATATAAGAAATGTCTGACTGCGTGTTAGGGCTGGGATCTACGACACCTCATCCACCGAAATGTCTTTTGAAAGGTCTTAATTTTTTTCCATAATCCAATTACTTAACGGAGCTCAAATACTTTTTGCCGCATCAGATTAAGCTCTTTGCGACACCGTAACCTATTTGGTGAGGCGAGCAAGGGTCCCGTCATATATTTTTTATCGACACATTTCGATAAGGATGGATGTTGTTCTTAAGTTGAGGCCAGACGTCGGCGGGGTGAGGGGGCGGCGCGCGGGGGACGCGAAGTGGGTCGCCCCGAGGGTTGCCAGGTGCGGTGCCCACCCAGATTGATTGGTGTTTTATTTTTTTAAGTGTCAAACATAAAAGTAAAAAAGATTGCGTTTTTGTGGTTGTACTGTGACCTTTTTTAATAATGTTCGATTGTAATGGGTGTCGTAAAATGATAAGAGGTTTTGCTGATAACATTGTGTACAAAACTCTTATTTTGATATCACACTGTCGAGGTATTCTGCAAATATGCAACACAAGACAGACTCTTATATATAAAGCTCGACTCACACGAGCAAACTTCCTACCGAGAGCGGTCTGCAAACAAAAACTCACATGCACGTCCGTCCCATTTTACACAGGCAACTATTTTGATATCACACTGTCAAGGTATTCTGCAAATATGCAACACAAGACAGACTCTTATATATAAAGCTCGACTCACACGAGCAAACTTCCTACCGAGAGCGCTCCGCAAACAAAAACTTACATGCACGTCCGTCCCATTTTTACACGGGCAACCCTGTCTCCATGATAGGTATTTATAGCACCGCAATAGTGGAATGCATCGCCCACCTCCATCCAGCAATAATAACACCACTGTCAAGTTCATTACTCACTCATCCCGATGTAAGAGCTTTGAGCCTTTATTATAGTAGTGTCCTAATTATAGAGTTTGTTATCTTGTAGCGGTGACACTAAAGTGAGTCATTTCCTCCCGTTTAGACAGAGACGAATTCCTTGAGGCGAGAACTTGGTGAGATCGTGTCTACGTTTAAAATAATACGGCCGTATTGGCGCTTTGGTAGGCGCCGAATTCCACGTGCGAGAATGTTAGTGTGTAACATAGTATAATATATATTTATAAGACTGTGTTCTCAGATTTGATGCTGTAAATGGTTCTAATATTTGGTTCCTGTTTTCAGTCGACAAGAAGTATTGTTTAAGAAAAGACGAAAGGAAGAAATGGCTGCAATGAAGAGATGGATGCAACATTTAAAGCAGAAGACATGCTGCAACCATTAAGATAAATAAAAATGAGTGCTGCAGGATTATTTTAAAGAGTTACCGTGGCCATGTAACGCAAAGGGCAACTGAAGGAACACAGGTGGGTTTTAGTCAGTAAAAGTCTGACACTCCCTCTCGATCCACCCCAAGTGGGAGATATTATTTGATGGTTTCTCAACCTCAGAAAAAAGGAGGATGACGAATAAGAACAGCTAAAATAAATAGCGAGACTAAACAAAAGATCTTCAACTCTCAAAATAAATAACAGCGTCTACGTAATTGTCCCGTCTTAATTATTCCATAATTAACATTTTTATTGGACTTAAAGCACTCAGAATAGTTAAAAGGAGAATTATCAGAATTGTATAGAAATACAGTTGAAATGTATTTGTAAACAAGATCTTCGGTTAAACTCAATAGAGCTAATTTGTATGCGGATCAGGTACTGTTGTCATGAATTTTAAAATTTTGTAAAGACTCGACGACGTCTGTAATGTCTATCTTGTCTCTTGACATTTTGAAATTCTTGAAATAAAAACATCTTTGAGTTTCCACTATTGCAATATTCTTCTAAGAAGTTGAGTTGAAATCTCAAGAGTTATCAAAATCACAACTACTTAAAATGTTAATCTTCAAGTCAACACTGAATATGTTATTTCTAAGCATCGTGGATCAGAGCATCGTTTACCGTCAGGTGAGATGGTCGTCAAATGCGAGTCTATCAATAAAAAAATCGGTCAAGAGCGAGTCGGACTCGCGCACTAACGGCTCCTTACAAACTTGTCTTTTTAAGCAGTTCGATTCCCTAATCGAGTCAAGAAGATTTTTCCGAATCGCAAATAAATAATTATTTTGTGACGTATATTACAGTTATATATATGAGATCTTGCTTCTTGGCAAATTTCAGGATCCTAGATCAACGGGACCCTATAAGTTTTTGATTTTTTGATTTTCTTACGAGTGCCAAAATAAGTGCATAGACGGAGCGTATACGGCCTATCTTTTGATTGTATTGATTTAGGAGTTTTTTTTTCTCTGATCTAATGGATTTGAGTATTTGATAATAACTTAAACTTGATACCTCCACACATCCTGAGAAAAAGGGTCTAACAAACGGGCAGACGGAAAACAAAGTGATACTATAATGGTTTCCTATTGCCAACTGAAGTGCGGAACCCTAAAAAGTGTTTTGAGATCCAATATAAAGAGATTTTAAAGGTCTTTCCAAATCAAACTATGTAGTTTTCAAGACTATAAAAATGTTAAGTATCGACGAAACAGTTTTGGATGTAAAATCTGTCGTAAACATGATCCCAACAGCAGAGATTTTAGAAATAGTGTAAATCCTCTTGAGAGACGTCTCCACGTTCCAACGCATATGAAGTGTTGTGAATTTTTGATCAAAAGAGCTTTATTGCTTCCAATAGAATTCCTGAGGGTATAGACGGCTAAGAAATAAGAGGAGAAAACTCCAGAGTAGACAAAGGAAGCTTAGCTTATACTGGAAATCTGCTTTATCAAGTCTTTGTGCTTGCAAATATGCCTGGCAGTTCAAAATAAGGAAAATCTACAAGAAGTAAAGAATTGCCTTAAATTTTCTTGTAAAACTGTTGTGTAACTATTTTTTGTACAATATTATGTTATACTAGTTGCCTCCCGCGGTTCTGCTGTCGTGGAATGATTACTAAAAAGTTTTTAATTTTTCTATTGTTTTTATAAAAAAAAAAAACGTTTAAACTACGCGGGTATAGCGCGAACAAAACAAAAGAAAAAGTATTCAAATCGGTCCAGCCGTTTTTGAGGTTTTAGTAGATGATATAGATATATCGCTTAAACAGCTTTTTAGTACTGCTGGGACTCTAGCCTCCTCTCTAGAGGAGGGAATAGGCCGCAATCTACCACAGTGCGGGTTGGTGGACGTCAAGTATCTTCGAATTGTTGGTTTTAGGACATATCGGTTTCGTCAAACTACATCATTTTGAAAGCTGCGGTGATGAAATAAGTTACATATAGTAATGCGCCTAGCTGAGTTTGAAATCAAAATCTACAACTTGTAAGTCGGGGCCGTTATCACTGGGTCACCACTGCTATAGTAGATATGTTATTATTTAAATAATTTATCGAATCGTAGGTATATATTTTTTTTCTGAGGTGAGAAATCATCAAACGACTTCTCCGTTCTAGGGTAGAACGAAAGGGTGTATCAGATTTTTACTGACTAAAACATATTAAACGTTTCCGAAGCTAAAGCAGGCTTCGGTCCTACAGAGACACGCGTGGAGCACAATGCACCTTTGAATCAGACTTAAGTACCGGACCTTACCGGACAGCTGGACGATAAGCGCTAACCGTTGCTCATCGTTCGCAAACCCACACCTACGAAGCTCGGTGCGTCTCTTTTAGTGTGAACCCATTCGCTTACGGTTGTAGCCATCTCTTTCGCCCGAAGTACTGCTTTGGGGAAGGAGGCAACCACTTCCCATTTCCTCTCGCTCTGAAACTGTCCTGAACTAGAGCCGAAGGTGAGAAGTCGCCGCCGCCGGCGATACACCCTATACATATGTGTATCAGTCTATCTATAGCGTAGGTTGCACTGCATTTTGCGGTGTGTTTCTGAAAGTCTATGTAATCAAATCTATTGTCAAATCTCATGTCAAGGGATTTGATTGACCGATGAACAACAGCCAATCAATCGCTTTAGTTGGCATGAGTTTCACTGGATGCTTATTCATTTTGTTGTTGGTTCAGAAACTAGGTGTTAATTAGGTATGCGTAGTAAAAATTAAGTGTTTCGCCTCGTCGTTTATACCGCGTACATCGAAGGACTGGAACAATTTGCCAGCTGCGGTCTTCCCGTAAGTCCGATTATAATAGAATAGAATAAAATAGAATAAACTTTATGGTATGTATCTATGGGTACAAAGGCGGTCTTATCGCTGACAGCGATATCATATGGTATAATATAAGTTAGGTGTCTTAAAGGCTTGGTTTTTACCGGACGACCAGACGGCGAGTTACCCATGGCTCGTCGTCTGCAAGCCCCTACATTGTGTACTTCTGAGAGTCCTAATCGATGACAGAAAAACACTTTTTCTAAAGCCGTAGTTCCAATTTTAAGTTCTTATGACTCACTGGCTTTAAAAATAACCTTTACTACAAATACAAACATAAGCACACCTCGTTAGTAAGTCACCAAATTATCAGGTGGTCGGTAGTTCACATAATTGCGCTATCGTAGTCGTTTATACCTTGTTAAGCTTTACCTAATTGTCGGGTATTACGTAAAACAGACAAACAGCGCTGTTGTGCACTTAAGTTTAAATTACATTGTAATATACAGTAAGTATAACGATTCCACGGACTATTTTAGTCTTATATTCGTTTGAAAATTTATGAAAATTACCTGGAGGAAGGTTACTGTGTTCTAGATTCGAGTCTGTTGTTATTTCGTTTCCTTTTGTTTGGCTTATTCATTTTGAAATATCTAGACGTAATCTGTATTCTGTAGTTGAACTTGCTTTAACCTTGTAACCAAGTTAAGAGGTTCAGAGGTTTTTAATAGGTCCATTTGAATCCGTGTTGTCCTTTCTTAAATTATTAATCTACATGGTTCTCATATGATCGAACCATTATAAACATATTTATTTTCTGATCCCTAAAATAGACTTCAAACTGTCGAGTTTGTATTTTCTCGGGGTAGTCAGCTAGGATACACCGACCTCGTCTAGTTTAAATTGCTGTGTAAATGTGTTATTTATAACCAATTTTGATAAATAAATCTCCTTTAATCTACTTTTACTATTCGTGAATATTCTAAGAATAATGAGTTGCCAATATTCTCATATCGCAGTGAACAAGAATGAATCAGTGAAAAAATATCATGATGATATAAACACGCGCAAAAATAAACCCATCGTTTGCCCAAAAAAAATCATATCATCAGAAACAACAAAATCAAAGCTATTTACTCCTGTTCCCACGGGGTCACGTTTTCAACTCAAATTGTACGTATATTCACGTTCGGTATACGAAGGGTTATTGAATCAGAGTCGTGCCTGCTCGGGCCAGGCGCCTCCCTCGGGCTTGATACACCCTGGCACGACATATTTCACAACTTTGTAGTCAAAAGTACTTTGGAGCTTGTAGAATTTACAAACAACGAACGTTTAACATGAGAAGGAGCTAATTATGTAGAAAATTTTTGAATTTAACGAAAGATTTCTTAAGAAAGTTTTTTGTGAACGTGATATATGGGGACTGGTTTTGAAATTGTGGATTAAAGTTAAGTGGATAGAGGATTCAAAGTAGGCTTACAGTGTTAACACATGCTCCAACTTGGTACGACGGATTTGGTTGATCCATACCAAGGTCGAGAGTGACTAGGAACGACGGACCAAACTCTCGCTGAGTCACGCTCTACCTTGGTACGGACGGACCAAATTCGTCGTACCAAGGTCTAGCGTGTGTTCACACTATTAGTGCAGTAATTATGACGCCTCGGGCGTCGGCAATAGGTATAGCAGAGCGATTTCCGGTAACTGTAGGGGCTAGCTTGCGGCCGTCCGATCAAATCTGGGTCGACGGCAATCAGTGATATCATCAAAACTGAAGGTGCCCAGTAGGGCCAATGTCTGCTAGGGTTGCGGCATTGTTAGAAAGTGTCATCGCGGCGGCGGCGCTAGAACACAAATACTAACTGAAGAGTGAAGGAACACGATGCGTTTGAGTCAGTAAAACTCTGACACTCCCTCTTCACTCCACTCAGAAAGAGAGAAATCATTTGATGATTTCCCACTTAAAAAATATATTGATTGCCAAATACCTAACAGTAAGTTAGATTCTCCTTCCTTAGAAATTAATTTGTTACAATCTATTTCCGAGATCCATTCATTTCAAAGCTTGCGTAATACATTTATCGTTCAGTAATGACAAAAAGCTAACTTAATTTAAATTTTAAAGCTGCGTTATCCCTTATGGTATACCAAAGCCTATGTACAATGCGTTCCAAATAAGAATAGGATCGATTGCCATGTTGTGACGTCACGTCATACTGTCAAATCGAATAATTATTATGGTAAGCAAAACAAGAAATTTTTAAAATTTTAATTTATTTACGAACTATGAACTTCAATTTTGCTCATTTCCGAGTTCTTCTGCCCAATTTCTTGCGATTTGACAGTATGACGTGACGTCACAACATGGCAATCGATCCTATTCTTATTTGGAACGCGTTGTATTCTGTTTTACCCTTCGGTTGACAAGGTTCCTTCACAACTCTTTAATGTGGAATTTTGTAGGTAGTAGATACTCAGTTTACTTAGGCCGCTTTACCATTTTGTCGTGACGACAGATAATCGTGTAGTTTTAAGTGTCGTAGCTTATATATTTAAATGGAGATGTTCACAGATTGTCATGATAGAGGGAACGGCTTGCACGACAGTCGTACAACGATACAAAATTGTCAAGACTAAACCGTGACGACGTGGTAAATCTTGTGTCGTTGTAGCGACTTTCTGTCGTGGCCACACAGTTGTTATAATGGGAACAGCTAGAGACGATAGTCGTCCGACGATATATTAACTACGACAAAGTGGGAACGCGGCCTTACGTAAAGAGTAGGGTTACCCATTAGCAAGGTACTATACGAATCAGACACGAAAGAATATAGTATGATGACGAAGGTTTCCCACGACAATCGTTGCTAGCTCTTATTTCTTCTTTTCTCAGAAATGTTTTTATTATTGTGGTGGCTCGAATTTCAATCGACAGAACATGATTTAGAATTTGTGTAAAAAATGTTGTAAGTAAATATCGATTGAAAAAAGTTGCTTAGAGAAACCCGAATGTATTAGTTAACTAGCTGCTGCCATCGGTTTCGCCCGCGTGATAGTTGAAAATTATCCCAAGGGAAAATAATTCTGGGATAAAAAGTGTCCTATGTGCTATTCCAGGACATGGTCTACCCGTGTCCCAAGTTTCATCATACATCCATACGTCCAAACATCCATACATCCATACATCCTTACATCCATATATCCATACATCCATAAATCCATACATCCATACGTCCATACATTCATACATTCATACATCTATACATCCCTACATCCATACATCTATACATCCCTACATCCATACATACAAATTTTCTAGTTTACAATATTAGTAGGATTAATTTTGATAGATTTTTTTTATTCGGCGTACATTTTTTATTATCAGACTTTTTACGTATAATATACCGTTCATTGAGTAGCGGATTGATCATAAGGCGTATGGTATAAATAAATCAACAACATACAACTTAATGAATAGTCTTGTTTTATCAAATCTCTCCCATCCGGACTCACTTCAAACGAGTTTTCACAGATGTTTCTCTGATACGTATTTCTCTTTCTTCGAATAAAAGCCAAATCATATGTAAATTATTCAGGAATCTCGACCTCGCAGGTTATCCATAGCATAATTTAATGGTGTGTTATCTTTTTTTTTGCGAATTCACCACCTCGAGCGGAATTTAAAATTCAAAACGACGGAATTACCGCTATGTGAGACCATAATAATGGACTACATAATATGCAAATAGCGTAGGGGCATCTAGATACACGTACATGTATTGGGATTGTCATCATCATCATCATCATTTCAGCCGAAAGACGTCCACTGCTGGACATAGGCCTCCCCCAAGTGTCGCCACAATGAACGGTCCTGTGTGTACCGCATCCATCGGACTCCCGCAACCGTTACCAATTTATCGGTCCACCTTGTAGGTCTTCCAACGCTACGTCTTCCGGTACGTGGTCGCCATTCCAGAACCTTTCGGCCCCAACGGCCATCCATTCTGCGAGCAATATGCCCTGCCCATTGCCACTTAAGTTTGGCGATTCTTCGTGCTATGTCGGGTTACTTTAAGTCTTCTGATGAGGCCCATTGTAAGCGACCACGTTTCAGAGCCATATGTCATCACTGGCAACACGCACTGGTCATAGACTTTTGATTGGGATAGTACGATTATCTAATATAAGAAAATCTCGTGTCACAGACTCACAGTGTTGGTTATTGAACTCCTACGAAACGGCTTGACCG
Organism: Mythimna impura; assembly: GCA_905147345.3. Classification (NCBI taxonomy): domain Eukaryota; kingdom Metazoa; phylum Arthropoda; class Insecta; order Lepidoptera; family Noctuidae; genus Mythimna; species Mythimna impura. Next base: position 10,607,078 of record LR990345.1, read on the forward strand.
ATTTTTGTGTATATTTGGTAGGTCTGAGAATATGTCGTAGGTTATTTTTTATACCCCTAGGTGATAAGGGTGGCCCGAAATAAATTTTATGGCAAAATAACGTTTACCGGGTCAGCTAGTAGTCAAATATATTTTACAAAACTTTTTACAAAAAAAAAATAACCGACTCCCTAAAAAAAAAAAAACCAAAAGGATCAAAATAATTTTAATTTCTGAAGTCGGTGTTTCTCGGTATTGTTTGTTTCTTATTTAACACCGACTATGTGAGTATGAAGTTTCGTTGGCAATTTCTGGTCTTCTTCATCAGTTCCACTGACAGTCAAAAAGCGATGTAAATACTAAAATCACTATATGGTTGCCTATAATATTTGAAGAGTTCCCTCGAATCCTCATGGATCCAATCATAAGAACTAGATTCTGAAAAAAATGGCATCAATCGGAAAGCATATATACTCTAAAAGGAAAAAAAAATTTTGCAAATCGGTCCATAAACGACGGAGTTCTGAGGTAACACACATAAAAAATAAAAATAATAGAATACAACCGAATTGATAACCTCCTCCTTTTTTTTGAACTCGGTTAAGAAGCTGTTTGTCTGCAGAATAAAATGCAAACAATTTTAAAAAGATAATAATATTCCACAACTATCACACAACGCCATCAGGTCCTAAGCAAAGCAGAGCTTGTGTTACGAGTACTAGACAACTGATAAACATACTTATATATTTCTAAATACATACAGATATAGATAAATTACACCCAGACACAGAACAAATGATCATGCTCATCACACAAACATTTGTCCTGGGTGAGAATCGAACCCACGACCTCCGGCATAGCAGTTAGGGCCACTAACCACTAGACCAACAGGCCAGTCTAAAGGATAAAAGATAGGTTAAGAATAAGTAGGCCAGTCTAAAAGATAGGTTTTATTTCGAATAAACAGAAAAATAGTTCCGGAAGTGTCAATGTAAAATCCAGTTCTTAGAAAACAGTGAATTTCAAAATATCAATTCAATTCCTTATAACTGACTGACTAATATTATGATTATAATCTAATGCAATTTAATTTCAATTTAATAATTTCAATTTAGTGTAATTTTATTTATTTTGTGTTGTATTTGTATTTAATTTGTTACTTCTTTCTTTTTCTTCTCCTTTGTTACTTGAAATAAATGAATAATAATATACAAATAATAAAACTAGCTGAAAATTGCTAAAAATCAGTAACAACAAAGGACGTCTTTACTCAAAGAGTGGATCACTCCGAATACCAAGATTTTTAATTTTTCCCCCAGTGATTCTTGACATTAAACTGCTTGGGGCTTCATACAGGAAATGAACCTCATTTCGGTTTGCTTAAGGTTTTTAAAATTCACAAGGGTGAGAGGAAAAACGGGTGTGAGCGTTTGTGCCTATTTTATTTTTAAATAAAAATGTACATTACAGTGGAAAAGGGTAAAAGTTTCCTTAAGGAAGCCAGCTTCGAAATGGTACCCTACATAATAACTGAAAAAGAATTTTGATTTCAGTTTTAGAAAGAGTGAAAGTCTTCTCATCGTATTTTCAGGGTAGTTTTGAAAAACTAATAATAATCACAGTCTTTATTTAATTTTGATTAGAATTTGTGCCAAGTTTCAAGTTTAATAACCCAAGAAATAAGCCTGGCCTGTTGTTCTAGTGTTCTAGTGGCCCTGACTGCTATGCCGGAGGTCGTGGGTTTGATTCCCACCCAGGACAAATGTTTGTGTGATGAGCACGATCATTTGATCTGTGTTTGGGTGTAATTTATCTATAATACGTATTTAATTAGAAATTATATTGTATGTTTATCAGTTTTCTAGTACTCACAGCACCAGCTCTGCTTAGTTTGGGAATAGATGGCGTAGTGTAAAAGTTGTGGAATATTATTATTAATTAAAACAAAAGTGCACATTTATTGATCTGTCGAAAACTACAAAGCCATGTCGGAAACTATTCAAAATCCAACGTCACTCAAATTTCATGTGGAGCGGATAACTGTCAGTGGCAGATTTCAGCGATCCGCGTTCAGATAGACAGGCTCAAATATAACTAACGCTAGGTTTCCATCAGGGTAAACCTGTGGTGGTTGCGAGAGCGATGGCGGACGCGATTATGTAGCCTTACAACTTCGCGAGGTGTTGAATTATTGTAGTGGACTCTTTTCTTCTGTGGCCTGCCCTTACTGCTGTGGATCCCGACTGTTGATAGATGTTGCTTATCTAACGGAACAATGATGTAATTTCATTTTGACCATTTTTCAGGAGAAGCTTTTTAAAGTTTGGAGATCAAGATGATTTATCTCCTGTGGTTTTGTTTTATTGTCTACGAAATACTACATATAACACTAGTAGTTATTCTTTTCATACTTTTTTTTTGTGTAATTCTACTGTATGTGTGAGGTACGAATAAACGTTTTTTCTTTCTTTCTAGTTGTCTCCTGCGGTTTTACACGCGTATTTGTTTACTGCGTCGCTCTCGTGTGTCGTAGTTTAATTTTATATAGCCTGCTTCGATAAATGAGCAATTAAACACTTAAAGAATTTTTCAATTCGAACCTGTAGTTCCTGAGATTAGCGCGTTCAAAGAATCAGACAAATAAATAAATTTTTTAGCTTTATAATATTAGTATACATTTTTATTATGATTATTTTTATTGTACTTTTTAGTAACAATATTGACCGGTCTACACTGTCCTTACATAATATTTACTTATACTGTAATATGGAAATATTGTAAGAACCACAATTTTTTGAAAAGAGTTACCATGGAGTTTCTTGCCGGTTCTTCTCCATGGGAAACGACCAATTTGGAACCGTGCACTAGCTTCTGACGTTTTATAAGTGTCCATGTAGGCCTATGTGAAATAAAAAAACTTTGACTTTGAATTGAAAGTTCGACTTTTCTGCAATTACGTCATTGTTTTGTCAGATGAGCGATGTGTGGACTGTCCGGTATATATGTATTACTGCCTCCAAGAATGTTAGTAACATTTGACTATCTTTCCGGTATTTGGCTGTGGCATTCTAGAGAGCATTAAAGGCCAAACGTGTTACCAAGAGGAAGAAAATAGCTAAAGAGTGACTAGCTAGGGTGTTTATTTTCGTCACGCAAAGCATCCGGCATTATCATCATCAATTCAGCCGAAAGACTACTCGAAATAGGCCTCCCCAGTTGTCGCCACAATGACCAGTCCTGCCCCCCTAGCCAAGTTACGATCGTTTCGTTTGCATCGAACGCCTCGAGTAGGCCACGCCTCCGATTCCTTTGTTCTGACGTCATCTCAACGCTCAGTCACGTGGTCAGAACAAAGCAATCGGAGGCGTGGCCTACTCGAGGCGTTCGACGCAAACGAAACGATCTTAACTTGGCTAGGGGGGCTGTGCGTCTCATAGGATTCCCGTGACCCTTCCTTCCTTCCTTTTTTGAGTCTATCTTGTAGGAGGCCTAACGCTGCGTCTTCCAGTACGCGGTCGCAACTCCAGAACCTTTTGATTCCATTGTGGTTTATAGTCATTGCCGTTGACCATCCGCCATAGTCACTCATAATCATGAACACACAAGGTTTCAGAAGTTCAATATTTCACAACTACATATCACCGCCCAAACTCATCACCCAAGACCAGGTCTAAAAAGAAAATAACAAAGCCTTTTAGCCTATACAAAGAGGATTATTACCCGTCGTATTCCTCGAAAGAAACTCTTAGAAACCAGCAGATTTACCTAAGTATACAGCGTACCTGTATCAGTGTTTTATTCTTTCGCAAAAGACTGCGCAGATTTGGCCAGACGCTTTTATGTAACATAGAATTAGCATTCCTTACGAAAGGAAACGTGGAAAAGATAAAAGGAATTGAATTGTACATTAAGGAGTCGATTGAATAAGTTTTGTGATGTATTCAAAGAGACGTAATGTAACTGTTTGAGAACGGTTTCGCCGAGTGCGTGTTGGGCGAACATTATTTTAGACTATGCCGTTTAGAATTTGAAACGAACGGAATACAAATTCTACTAGAAGATTTACAATGCTGAGGAAAAACTAGGAATTTAAAAATGTTCAGTTTAGATTTAGAAATGAGAATAAACTAATTAATAGCTATTTCCCGAACGAAAAATACGTGTCAGCGCTTTCTAGTAAAATTGGATGTAGAAGCGGGTGAAGTCAATTATTCCAGAGCAGTATTTTTTTCAAAAAGGATGTCAAAACTTTTTGTTCTTCTGTTAGCATATCTTTACTGCCTGATGCATTGCTTGATATATTATCTCTAATATGTGCCTACTTTCTTTTCGCACGTCTCCAACTTAGTATGGTTTCTAGGTGTTTCTAGAAAATATCATCCTTCACAAAATCCATCCATTGTAACATCGGTTTTCTCCTACTCTCAAAAGCATCAGTCATACTCAAAACCCTCAAAACACTTTTTTACTAAATTTAGCTGATTATTAAAAAAAAACATTCGTTCGTTTTTTAAATTCAAATCTTTCGAAGCCTGAAGTTTTGTTTTGTCGTAGAATCATAAAGCATTGCTTCGGCGTAGTGTTTTTGACAGGCCGCCATCGCGCCAGTCGGTCGGCCCAACATCTTTTGTCGTCCGTCAGCTTTTGTATTATTTAACGGAGATTTATTGAGATTCACAATAAACGAATACATTATACAGGGTCGCCAATTCGCATGTGCCTTTAAATTAGGATATATTTTTTCTTAAACAAAAATTATATATCAAGATATTTTTATTTTTTAATATTGATAGGCTTGCGTTTGACCACTATCTCACCTGATGGTAAGCGATGATGTGGTTGTACCTATCAGGAATTACTCCTTAGCTGTACGCATAATGAATGTGGTCATTAAAACGCTTTGTACGTATGGAGATGTCCATATTTTTCCACAATTAAGATAATATTTAATCAACTACAAATATACCTTTATCTAGATTTTATTTAGTATTAGTAATTGATTTGTTACTCTAAACATCTTTTTCGTTCTACGTAGAAACTGTAGATTAACTTCAGTAATTGTATTCTAAGGTTTCTGTGGTGGTGGACTTCCAAAAAATGGATACCAATTTACTGCAGAGTTTGGTTTTAAATTAAAGTGGTAGCAAAGTAAAGTCGTATACATCCGGTTTGACCACCCTATGTTTTGTACTAGATCCCTTTCCTGTTGTGGTCATGTTATTGATAACTGAGCCTAACGTGTTTATATTTATTTATTTGTTTATTTGTAGGCATCCTGTCATGTGTGTAATTTTGATTTATCTTGTTAGTTTCCTATATCTATAAATTGTCTGAAAAATATTTCGGTGGTTTTCAGGGTTCCATACATCCGAATTAAAAATGGAACCCTTATAGGATCACTCGGGTGACTGACTGCCCGTCTGTTACGTACGCTCAATCTCTCTGAAAGTATTGAACCGATTCAATTGAAAATTTGTTCTCATATGAACTTCTGCCTTTCAAACATAGATACCTACGTAACTTTTGGGAGTCGAATTAGAAAATTAAAATATTTTCAATCTTCACCTGGAGACATTAAATGAAAGGGAATTTTGTAAGAAACGCAATTTTGTTTTTCATACTTTTAAAAAAAGTAGAAAATATATGAAAAATTATTTCCCTTGGTACACACTAACACTGAAAGGGAATGGTCAGTTTTCCATTCCCTTTACCCCTGAATCAAATGAGCTTAAACATTTTAAAAAACATTCTCCGAGCATTTACAGATTACAAGAAAACTTATAACAAGTCTATGCTATGAAAAATGTATTTTCAAGAAATGTTATTAGTGCGGAACTCTTTGCACGCGAATCCGACTCGCACTTGGCTAGTTTTTCAATGTTTATGTACAATGCGTTCCTAATAAGAATAGGATCGACGCCATGTTGTGACTTTACGGCATACTGTCAAATCGCAAGAAATTGGGCAAAATTGAAGAACTGGATTCTGATTAAATTATTTTCGTTCACAGTTCGTAAATAAATTAAATTTTAAAATTTTCTTGTTTTGCTCACCATAATAATTCTTCGATTTGACAGTATGACGTGACGTCACTACCTGTCAATCGATCCTATTCTTATTTGGAACGCATTGTAGCTGTTATTTCTTTCTTTATAGATTAAATGTGCAGACAATTAAACAGTTTACTTGTGCATACAAGACATAAACACAGGTATGTATTATTTGGGCACGCCATAATCACGGCAGTAAGTCCCCTCTTTGAGGAGTAGCTGGAGTGGCAACACGGCGTCCTCATGACCATGCAGACCATGGAACCTCTCGAATTTGCCATGTCCTCACCGGACATGGCAAATTCGAGAGGTTCCTGCATCGGATTCAGGCGGAAGAAACGCCCGGGGAGTGTCACCATTGTGTGGACCGTCCGGAGGACACAGTGGAGCATACGTTGGTGGTGTGCCCCGCTTGGGCGGAGCTGCCGATTCCTCGTGGAGGTAATCGGCGAGATTCCGACCCCGACTACCAGCCACGGTAGACGCGGGCTTGCGAACGTCGAGCAATGGGTAGCTCGCCGTCCAGCCGACCGGTAATTGACCAGACCGAGCCCAGTCGTCAACAGCGCGTAGTGATCCGAGCGCTCCTCAATGAAATGTCAGCAAACCGTAGGGGCCCAGCAGAGCCGATGCCCGCTAGCTAGGACCGTGGAGAATTTCTGAAAAGGAAACCCGAAGTCTTAGATCGCAAGGCAACTGAAGGACACAGGTGTTGTTTTAGTCAGTAAAAGTCTGACACGCCCTCTCGCTCCACCCAGAGCAGGAGACGTCATTGGATGATTTCCACCTAAATTATAATAATATACAATAGTAATTATATAGGCATTTAAAATTAATTAAAACAGTTTTTAATGTCTATATAATGTCCATGTAATTACGGATAATTCTGATTACGATCGCAGCTAATATATGCAGTCGAGCATTTTCTACTAAGATTTGCTATAAAATTTAAATTACATAAAGTAAATATTTATTCCTTGCAGTAATCACATATAGCTAATTAAGGTAATTAAAAAGTAATTAAATGCTTTTGCGATGTGCAAGAAAAGCATGACTCGACATCGTTATTCCCTCACGAAGCAACCATTGATGAGGATTTTAATGGATCTTGCAGTAAATGTTCAAAATTTATGTTCCCTACCAGCTTCTGCCAGCGGTTTCGCCCGCGTGAAAGTTGGTTTATCCATTCAAATTTTGGAGCCCCGTTTCATCCCCTTAGGGGGTGAATTTCGAAATTCTTAGCGGATATCTACACCCTATATGGAACCTACCTGCCAAATTTTAAATTTGTAGATGTTATAGTTTCTGAGATTTCGTGATTAATCAGTGAGTGGTTGGTGGGATTTCGCTTTTATATAATTATAGATAAGGTATTTGTTTGAAACTTATTATGGCTCCTAGTACTTCTCCTCTCCATACCAATCGTTTGTCTTGGTATAATCATGTAAAGAGGAGGGATGAAACGCATGTTACTAAAAGAGTTATGATTATTTATATAGATGGATGGAGAGGGCCAAAGAAAAGATGGATGGATTGTTCGAGGAGTGATATGATAGAAAAAGGGAGTAAGGGTGTTTTTGGTATCGTGCGAATTTCATCACGCATGCAGGATTGCTATGCACGCGTAGCCCCCACAAATGTCCTTTCCATATAAGTATTTATTGCACGCGGGATGCGGGGCGTGATATCGGGCAGCAGTCCCGCATGTGGAGCAATTCCGCATGCGTGATGAAATCCGCACGATATTAAAAACACCCTTACTGATAGCGTGTCGGGTGACAGGACAGAATGGGACAAGGGCAGGAAGATGATGATAATGACTTACTTTGGCTCCTCTCTCGTACAGACCTGCTTCAGGGCATAGTACGGAGCGAGAGGGAATGGGAGGCGGACACCTCCTGCAAAGCAGTAACGCGAGCAAAGGAGCGCCCCAAATGACAAGCCTCACGCTTCGGCCCCCGCCAGATATGCCCCGGGCGTCTGGTGTCACAGGGCGATTCCTGGCCACCGAAGCCGCGCTTGCAGACGGCGAGCAATGGGTAGCTCATCGTCCGGTTAGGAGCAAGAGATGTCAGCAAGATTGATGGGACTAGTTTGGGTCGATGCCCGCCATGGCTGCGAAGTGTTACGACTGCGGGAACGTTCGAAAGAGTGGCCCTTGCAAAGGGCATCTGAAGGAACACAGTGGGTTTTAGTCAGTAAAAGAAGTCATTTGATGATTCCCCAAGTGAAACAATCTTACTATGCAATGATTGTTTTATATTCTAAACTGACAATTTAAGAGGTAAGTACAACGATTAGCTCGTTTATATGTTTGTAAAAGGATTCTGAATGTTTCAGTACATTCAGAGTCCTTTTCCAATTATGAATTTTCACTTATATTTTCAATCTGCAAAAATGTAGAGTACCTACATTCGGCTACAGCGCCGAAGCTTCTAAAAAAAACTTATGACACCATTTTGTCATTTTTACATAGGTACTTCTAATGACAAACTATTGTCATTTAATTCCATTTTGAACTCTCATATTTGTTTTACCTTTTCACAAATATTGATGATTTTCGCAACGAAATACCTCGGTAACATAAACAAAATCCATAACCAATAGCTGAACCCATCTTCATCATTTAACATTAAATAAATAAGTAAGGGCACGAACCCCAACCTTCTAAACCAAACCATCATAAACCAACCCGACGAATCGACACAAAGCATAAAGAAATATGAAAAAAAAAAGTGTATTACTTTTCCATACTTCCGAGGAAAGCCAAAAGAGTAGTAGTGACTTACGAGGTTTTTTTTTATTAATACTACTAACTTAGAGGCAGTGTGGAAGACGGTCAGCTCCCTAAGCTCGCATACATTATAAGTTTGATGTTTGCAAATTGAGTATTTATAGTCCACGCCAGCAGTACCTGGGAGTATAAGGAACACATAAGAAATATGGTGAATTGTATTCGAAAATGGCATCATGTAATAAATATTGTCTGTTCAGCTTCCGTGATTTCAAAATGTGACTGTTGGAAATTTTGTTTATTTTTTGACCAATAGATGGTGCTGTTAGATGAGCGCCGATTTCTAGATCGCGATGTTAAGATTTTCCGCGCTGTGACTAGGTTCGCAATGACTATTATTTGAAATTAGTTCTGAATATACAGTTATACGACATGTAAAGTGGTTTTATTTGTGTTTTCTTCATCCTTGCTACGATCGCGAGTGCGGCAAAAACAAACAGTGCGGGTTAGTGAACGGAGTGTTCAACGACTCTTTTTGAGTAAGATTGCTACGTTAAGAATGGTTCTGTTTCTACTAAGAATTACGAAGAAGTCTGATGAATCCAATCAGACTCATACCAAAGTCTGATTGGAGATAGCTTCTGTAATTAAGCATACAGGAAATATGTTTATATATATGTTACGAGTATCGTGATACATTCAGGCACATACATTTATCCGTTTGAGCCAAAATAAAAACATTTTGAAGAAAGTATAATGGTTTGTATACTCAACATAGGATCCTTGAAACTATGTATAATGATAAAATATAAACTATGTATAATGATAACTGTCGTTATGTGATTACGTCGATTTATAACATAAGAAACTTAAATATCAACTAACTATTTATACTAAACATAACCACGTACACATTTATTAAGTATATATAAAAACAAATTACACTCAGGCGTCGAAGTTCATCGCTACCATATGAAAATGTGCCCAGAAGACTGGCAGTATTGAATTTAATGCTAATTCTTTGGTTACAAAATGAGCCTTTTGGTCACGCAAAATGTCGATCAATCACCGAGAAATGTCCTTGCAAAGGAGACGCGCACTTGGACCTGCTGACCCGAGCGTATGGATTTTGTATTGTTAAAATCATTTTATAAATAAGCGCGATAACATTCCAAACAGTAGCCCGACCTTATTCAATTGAAAATGTAACCAGGGAGCATCGGAATTCCAACAGCTGTGATTCTCAACACGTGCTGTTTCAAGTGGCTTTTCTCGTTAAATTCAAGGTTTAGAAACAAGGCCTTTATACAACAGTGTGTCGTCTTTTACAGTTTGTAGTTCAACAAAGCCGCCAGCGAAGACCGTGGTTAAAACTTTAAAAAGCTTTATGTATGTGTATTCTTCGCGAACTTTTAGAACGTAGTAGTTGTCGGCCGCATAAGTTTTAAGTGTCTAAATTTATGCACATTGTTCGAAAGTGGCTTCCACTGGAGTGACTCCGTATATGTTTGTTGGACTCGCTAAGGTCTTTATTGGATATTTTTCTAGAAGTTTGAACGGGAGACTCTGAAATTTTTGTATTATATTAAGTGACGGTGGAGTTGTTTGTCGTCGATGCAGCTAAGCGGCTTAGTAGCGTCTCGGAGCCAGCACCGGTAATAGGAGAGTGCTTGTTAGATTTCAGTATAAGTTTCTGAGAAGCTTATTGATATATTTTTTGTTATGAACCTGTTGTGAGTTCTTCCAGTAAGGTTTCCTTGAGCAGCGACGCAGCAAATGATATTATAGAGGTATGCGGATCACGGTGTAAGCTCCTACAAACCTCCATTAAAAAGGAAGGATCTTGAGTAGACAGATATTGTGTCTGGTCCGTGTAACCACCCGATAGCTGTTTTTTGGGTTGTTGTACGAGTCCTAATCTCGTGGAGAACTCGCGGAGATATCGCGATGTATGATTTTGCCACTACAAATACAAATACTTGCCATAATGACTCTGTAGTAAAAACAAAACAAGTTTATTATTATAAAGGAGAATCATTTGCACCGTGAGTCGCTCAAATATGGTAGGTATAATTTCTACAGTAGAGAAAACTCGTATGCAAGAATCTCCTCTCTATCTGTTACCCATTTCGCTGCTCCTCTGAAGACCCATCTACATAATATCAGCCAAACTGAATATTTATTCTGCAGTTAGAATAATGTCGACGTCGACCATCAAAAAGTATTCGTCACAGCTGACGGTTACTGCTTTGAATAATTGCAAAATAAATGTCTGTCCATTAGAGAGAATTTCTGTTTAGCACCCTTTAGACTAAGCAGAGTTTTTGTAAAGGTAAAAACTGGTGAGGATAATAAGTTTGACGAAGCGACTAAAAAAACCGGGCAAGTGCGAACCGGACTCGCGCAAATTCGGTTCCGTACAAAATTACCAATGAAAAAAGTTCAATTTCCACATTGAGTTACGAAGATTTTTCCGAATAGCAAAAAGTTTTGTTTTCGTGACGTAACTACAAAGGGGAATGAAACTTTTTCCATACATTGCTGACATGTATTTTTTTTTCTTTTCGCCAAAAGTGAAACCTAGACCATATCTTAAATGATTGTATGAGAAATCAATAGCAAAAAGAATTATGTCTACCAGCCTAACCAAACTAAACTAACCAAACGAAGTTAGAGACTAATTAGTATATTGCTATAGTTTGTTATCAGGCGTTATTTTTCTTAAATAAAAATACTGTATGTCTGATATTTTAAGTTTACAATTGTTAATAATAGTTTTAGTTTCGGTTTTTATGGTGAGTATACATTAAATAGTGTCAATCACTATTACAACACTAACGCGTATCTTTACGATTCGTTTATCACTTATTTTTTTTTACTAGTTTTAATGACGACTGAAAACTGCGAGTGTGGAAAAAATATAACAGTAAAAACAAATTTAATCTATTTTATCAATGGGAACCTCAAAATATTACATATTATATTTCCATTTCATTATAATATTACGAAAATAGGTAACAAAAATATACTGTCAATGCTTCTATACGTATCTTCGTTCGGTTACGGTTTAAGGACCTGGTTCTTTTTGCTATTGATTCCTCGTATTGGCCTCTATCATAACCTAGGTTTCATTTATGGCGAAAAGAAAAAAGTAAAACATACCACTAATTTGCATTGGACTTTACAGTTTTCAGATTTTTTCCTATACTTGTGATATGAGATCTTGCTTCATGCCAAATTTCAGGATTCTAGGTCAACGAGAAGTACCCTATAAATTTTGATTCCTTTGAGAGTGTCGAAATACACGTTTTTTTGCGACATAAACGGCCGTATCTTTTTTTTTCGTAAACTCAGAAGTTTTATTTTTTCACAGCTTCAAGGGACCGCAGGCCTGAGTAAATGGTTTTAATATCAACTCGATATCTCTATGCGTCTCCGAGATAAAGGATCTTGACAGACGGACAACAAAGTGATCCTATAAGGATTCCGTTTATTCCTTTTGAGGTACGGAACCCTAAAAATCACACTAATATTATAAAGGTGAAAGTTTGTGTGTATGTTTGTTATTCCTTCACACCGAAATTGCTGAAATTTGGTACACGGGTATACCATGACCTTGAATAGCACATAGGATACTTTTTATCCCGGGAGTATGTATTGGGATAATTTTCTAATATCTCGCGAATGGACGAAGTCGCTGGCAGCAGCTAGTCGTCGAGCATAGCATAAGCATAATCAGCCATTAAATGTTCCCACTGCTGGGACTCAGGCCTCCTCTCTAGGAGAGGGAATGAGCCGTAATCCACGACCCGGGCCCAGTGCGGGTTGGTGAATGTCACATGTCTTCGAAGTTTTTGGTTCTAGGACATGCTGGTTTCCTCACGATGTTTTCCTTCACCATTTTGAGAGCAGTGGTGATGAAATAAATTATACAAAGTAATGCGCCTGGTTGGGTTTGAACCCGCGACATACAACTCGGTAAGTCGGGGCCGTTACCACTCGGCCACCACTGCTCTAGCAGCTAGTCACACTAATATTATATAGGCGAAAGTTTCTGAGTCTGTGTATATGTATGTTTATTACTTAAATTCTTCACGATCGAACAGCGGAACGGATATCGATGAAACTTGGTATACGGGTAGACCATCTCCTGGAATAGCAAGCTCAAACGCTACCAACGTTTAAAAAAATGGTGAAGGAGCATTACCTTTAAATTTTATTTTTTCTTTCTCTGGGTCAATTATATATTTGATATTTATTCGTTTTTGTTTTGGTATGGTATGTATGTCTTTGTGTTACTATGTCTTATTAGTATTATTTCTGATGTTTTACACTGAGAACCCTAAATCTGTCTACTTTCTTTCAGTCCACCCAAAGGTTGTCTGTTAGAAATTTCCCTGTGCGATATGACCGCCCATTGTACACTTATTTTAATAATGTTTGTCCTGTATTTTTTTGTTTAAGTGGTGTACAATAAAGAAAATAATAAATAAATAATTAATAGCTTACTTTTTATACCGTATCTTGCCTTGGTATAATTTTTTACTATAAACTCGGGTGAAGCCGCTGACAGCTACTAGTGAATTATATTACGATGTTTAAATAATTAAAGAAACCAATCAACTCATAATTAAGCAGCAGCACGTAACTAGTTCAAGAAATTCAAAAGTGAAATTGCGAAATGAATATCAAACGAAGCCGGAGTAAGTTTTGCATTCATCTATAAATTCACAATGGGGCCGGTGTCTTGACAGTCTTACTTCTAAGAAATAAATACCGTTAATGAGTGTTGGAATTCTAGAAAAGGACCATCATTTATACTTAACTCTGTCTTATTATCGGTATAATAGTCCCCTGTAGTCTAAGTCTTTTCCTTCACTCAACTTAACCTAGACTCAGACCGCTCCTCTATGGACGACGAGTAATGGGTAGCTCGCGGTCCGGCTGGACCGAACCCTAGTAGTCGACAGCGAAATTGAAGGGGCCCAGCAGGCCGAAGCCTCATGGACCTTTGGGTAGTTCGAAAGAGATCCTCGGGGTCCTGGGACGCAGGGCAAAGACGGAACATAGGAGATGGATTTTAGTCAGTAAAAGTCTGAAAGACACTCTCGCTTCGATGATTACCCACCTAAAAAAGTTTTTGTATGACAACTGATCGTATCAGCTTGTGAATTATTAACTTAGACGGTAGGAAATTATGAAATAAATTTTCCCGCTCTGGCTGCAGCGAAAGGGAGTGTCAGACTTTTACTGACTAAACCCCACTCGTGTTACTTCAGCTGCTCTTTGCGTTCCAACACCGCGGCAACTCTTTCAAATAATCCCGCTGCCTTAGCTTGTGAATAATAGACAAACCTTTTGAGTGCGTAATTAGAGACACAATAGAAAGACAATGGCGCGTGAACGCCGGCGTTAATGCGGGGATCAACAGCTTAATTGAGGGATTTTTCTGTCGACATAGCAACTGAATCGAGTTAAGGAAGTCACCTTTATTATGACGCAAAATATTAGTGTAGTGCTTCGTCAAAATTTAACATTGTTTTTCTAATCTGGCGGTTGATATTTTGACCTAAAATCGCCATCAAGCGGTAAGTCGGAAGATAGACAGACGGAAATTCTAAAATAACAGTTATGATTTAGCGTTATGGGAACACGCAGTTATGCTTGGATATTTATTTCCGAACCGTAGTAGATTGCGTTTTAGTTTATCGGGTGCTAGAATTAGAATTTGTAGAGGTAAAGTTTTCATATGCCACGGTATAAGGATTGTTGATCTCCTTTAAACCCATTTTCTATACATTTAAATAAAATTGAAGTCGGATATCAAAATAATTAAACATTTTTTTTTACTAAATGCTTACAAAAGTACCTGCCTATTCGGTACCCATAACAAAAATCCAATTTTTAATTTTTTTGTATATTTGACTGTTTGTCTCAGCTAATCTCCAAAACTGCTGGATATACTTTGACAGGACTTTCACTCGTAGACAGCTGATGATATAAGCAGTAACTTAGGCTTTTTTTATTTCAGAAATACGAATTAGGATACTGAGCAAAAAAAAGTTCTTGAAATTGCGACCAAAAGATTGTTGTTGAGCGTGTTGTTTTAAGAGTCTAACGCGGACGAAGTCGCGGACGCGAACTAGTCACTAATATTTTGGGTTGCCGTTCCGCATTCCAGTTTACTGATTCACATATTCTTGGAATTATAAAGAAATTGTTTTAAAGAACAGTTCGAATGATCATAATCATAAGCCAGTGAAAGGTCGGTCAAATGTCTTTCAAGAGCACATGCGGTACTCCCACCAACGCGCAACGTCTCACAAATTACATAACATGAGTAGAACCTTCCATAGGCGTGGGCTTGCGGACGACGAGTAATGAGTAGCACACCGTCCGGCCGTCCGGTAACCGTCCGGATCGAGCCCATGACGTCGACGGCGCGTAATGCTCAAAGAGATGTCAGCAAAACCGTAGGGGCCCAGCAGGGCCGAAGCCTACTGGTGCCATAGGTTGACTTCTGGAAGGGTAGCCCGTGGTCCTGGTACGCAAAGGGCAACTGAAGGAACACAGGTGTGGTTTTAGTCAATAAAAATCTGACACGCCCTTCCGCTCAGCCCGAGGTGATTAGTGATAGGTGATTTTCAAACTCAAAAAAAAAAAAATGGGTTGAACAAAATAAGACATAAAGCAGCAATAAACGGGTTTCTTTAACACCTGTATACACTGCAACTTCTGTTAACCCCGCAACAGCGATAATACGGGAAATCCCACCTAATAAAGATCGGGATTTGCCGAGCAAAGCTCATACAACGCGATTTGTTCCGCTATTTTTGGCGCAGATTTTGAATTAGTTTCCTTCCGTGGCTTACCTCGGCAACTGACATGAGTTGAAAGGAAGGATTTGAGAGGATTTCCTTCGTAAATGAAGGTATGCATTTTTTTTTTAAGTGGGAAATGATCGAATGGCTTCTCCCGCTCTAGGGTATAGCGAGAGGGCGTGTCAGAATTTTACTGGCTAAAACCACACCTATGTTCCTTCTTTGCCTGGCCTTCCAGGATCCCGGTATCCCCAGTAAGCCTTCGGTCCTGCTGAACCCTTACGGTTTTGCTGACATCTCACTACGCGCCGTTGACGACTCGGTCCGGACGATTACTGGACGGCCGGAAGGCGAGCTACCCTTTGCTCGTCGTCCGCAAGCCCAGGCCTACGGTGGCTGGAAATTGGAAATGAAGGTATGCATGCAGTATCGCTAATAAATTGATTAGCCTTGAGATTGAACGCATGCAAAACGTTTAACTTATCGTGTTTCGGTTTCATAATGAATAGAAACGTGCAGTTTCTAGTTTTTAAAGCGCATAATAGTGTGTATTTCTTCTTCAAATATGTGAAATCCAGCCTTTGAATAAACACACAATTCTGTGTCTGGGTGTAATTTATCTATATTATGTATGTATTTAGAAATATATAAGTATGTTTATCAGTTGTCTAGTACTCATAGCACAAGATCTGCTTAGTTTGGGACTAGACGGCGTTGTGTGATAGTTGTGGAATATTATATATTATACATAACATTACAAGGACAGTAGACATTTTCACATACATTAGTTTTATTATATGCGAAAACCGAAACACGTGGCTAGTATTTTTTTTTGTAAAGAATCTATGTACGAAATGTCATAATTGTATCATGAAAAATCACAAAGTTACAATAAGCTTGTTCTATTATATTTTTCTACAGTATTACACAGTTTCTACAGTACTACAGTTTCTACAGTATATTTACGAGAACATTTTGTATGTACATAAAAATATAAACATGTTTAAAAAATACAGTGATGTTCATAATTTTAATACTAGGAACAAACACAAATTTGTGGTTCCTACAACCAGGCTGAAAAAAATAGGTGGCTCATTTAGATGCCAATGTAATACACTTCTATAATAAACTTCCTAGTCATATTGAACAACTAAGCCTTAATAAATTCAAATTATTTGTAAAGCAAAAACTTTGCCAAAAGGCTTTTTACACTATAAAGGACTATGTTGAGGACCAAAAGGCTTGGAATTGACCTGCTCCAGTACGCACTGCAACTGTTGTCTTATTATTATTATTATTTTCTTTTGTTTTTATTTTTAATTGTGTTTTTTATTATTTATTACAATTCGCTATTGTAGATTATTTTTATTTTGCAATTGGACTTTTTTTTTCTATTAATTTTTGACAAAAATGTTTACTTTGCTAAAGTATTATATTTTGTAAACTATATTTTTCTTTTATTATTGTAAACGTGAGGACTATGTTGATTGTTTTTTTTTTTCCTTTTCAGTAATTTTAATGTATGTCTGGCAATTTGAGTATTTTCTGCGGCCTACCCAAATGTCCTTTCCTTGGTATTGTTCGTCAAGTCGTTGAGCTCCTTAGTAGTCCTGAGTTGAGCTTTTCGAATACTGACAAATGCTTGCACTGACTGGACAGGTCCACTCAAATCTGTATGGTTCTTTCTTCAAAAGACCATTTCAGACAAATCTGCATGGTTCTCATGTGATTTGACCATTACATATTTACTGTATGGACTTTAAAAGAGACTTTGACCCCTGAGTTTGTTTCGGTGTTTCTTCTCAGGGTAGTCAGCTAGGAAACACCGGCCTCATCTAGTTTAAAAATGACGAAAAAAAAATTGACGTGTAAAAGTGTTTTTTAAACCTATTTACAAAATAAACATCATTTATCATTTATCATTAAATATCATTACCTGGTTGTTCGCGCAAATACATGGTCATAGGGCCATCCGGGCAACTGAGGGGTTGTTTTGCTCCCGCACCCAGCAGTGCGCTAACGCCTAATGCCCGCTATGACCTGCCGTGACCTGTGTTGTACCTACTTAGTATCGGTGGTATCCAACTTTTGACCTTTTTTTAAACATTTTTGGGAAAAATATAACATGGTGTAAAAAATATTGGAATCGATTCAGTTACTGATTCTGAACAAACTATATTCAGGTTTCGCATATACCTATTAAAAATAATGTTGTATATCGAACCTCTTTAGGAAGAACATTCATCATTTCAGCCGAAAGGCGTCCACTGCTGGACATAGGCCTCCCCAAAATGTCGCCACAATGACCGGTCCTGTGCGTCTCGCATCCATCGGATTCCCGCGACCCTCACCAGGTCATCGGTCCACCTTGTGGGAGGCCTTCCAACGCTGCGTCTTCCGGTACGTGGTCGCCATTCCAGAACTTTTCGTCCCCATCGACCATCTGTTCTGCGAGCAATGTGTCCAACGAGCAAGTAGGAAGAACATTGTAAGTGACAATTTCCCTTTTTTGCAGGAAGTTTTCTTTATCTTAATTAAAAAGTATGTACAATACTTTTCTAAAAAAATATAGTTTGTTATTTATACTACATAATTAACTACTGAACTATTTAAATAGAACCTTTTAATACATATAATAATATAAAAATCTCGTGTCAGAGTCTTTGTTATTGAACTCCTCCGAAACGGCTTGACCGACTTTTATGTTTTTTTTTTGGTATTTTTGGTAGGTCTGAGAATAGGTCGTAGGTTATTTTTTACTCTCTTACCCCCACCCCTCATTTTTTCTTTTATAATTTATACGGCAGCACAACGTTAACCGGGTCAGCTAGTGTAATTTATAAAAATCTCGTGTCACAGTTTCTGTAATCGAACTCCTGCGAGATGGCTTGACCAACTTTTTTTGTGTGTTTTTGGTAGGTCTGATAATATAGGTCCAAGGTTATTTTTTACCCTCCTACCACCACCCCCCATTTTTCTTTGGTAATTTATGTGGCAGATCAACGTTTGTCGGGTCAGCTATATTACCTATCATAAATACTTTATCAACTGTCGCTTACGACAATGTTCTTCCTGAAAAGGTTAGATATAACAATAAAAAAAATTTTTATCGGTACCAGATAATTTCACAATATTATAATTCTAAGAAAATAGGCACAATAATCGCAGAACCCACTAGTGTTGCAACAGAACTCTGCTTCCGCTTCCGCTTCTGCAGAAGTTCCGCAAGCTTTTTCACTTCCGCTTCCGTTTCCGCTTCCGGATCCGCAAAGATTTACTTTTGACATTTGTTAAGAAGCAGTTTGTGCACTAGAAGCTACTCGTACTGATTTCCAAACAAAGCTGTCGCTTATATTTTGGGACACAGTGTTCTGTCGTGGATATGCACATGTCATAAACGACCTTCAGGAAGGTCCTTTTTATTTATACCGTTCTTCCCATGTTAATGTTTTTATTTAACTCAGTGCGAGTTCTTTTAAAGTCCCTTCGCGATCAAAGGAACACGGTCCAATGAGCCTGGGATAGTAAACGGAAAGTGTACGAGGATTTAGCAGGTCAAGGGACGTGAGAGGACGGAGCTTTTGATCGCTGGACATGGTCGTTTGTGTGATGGAAATTTGGACTTGGACTTGATTTTTTTAAATTATTTATATGGGCTCGCGTTTGACCACTATAAGGTATCTTTAGAAAGGGTAATAGATAGGTAAGTACCTGGCTGGTTATACAAATCCTACATTTGTATTTTTAACAAATTAGAAATAGAAAGTCATAAAAACGAATTAATATTGAAAATAAAATGATCGTTAGTTGTTAATAAAATGGATTAAATTTTAATTATGATGGAGTTTAGTTCACGTTAGAATTTGAAAACCAAAAAATAATGTCTCTAAGAAATAAAACAGCTAAGTTTGACAATAAAGGTTAAAGGTAGATATTAATACAAAACTGGTAAGAATCAAAGATGACCAAACGCATGTGATATCGCTAATTGTAAAAGCTGATATACTTAAATGGGTTGGGATGTATCGCTACGAAGGAAAAGACTACAAAATATTTATGCAACTAAAATGGAATTCATATTCCACATAAACTACCTCCCACTATAACGCCGGAACAAACTAACAATATTAAAGTAATCCACCTGTATAATAAACTTCTAAAGCGGACCTACAATGTTGCTTACCCATACAAGTTACAAGCTCGATTATGTTCTATTTATACGAGTTTCAGCTATAAAATGTAGCCGTCGGAAACATAGTATTTCAACAAAGTAAGGTGAAAAGCATCCTACATTGCGTTGACTAAATCAAACGATAATAATACTGAAGGAAAAAGGAAACTATGTATTAGTGAGATTATTTATCTATTACTTACTTTATCCTAGTTAAAAGCGGCCCTGATCCTGTGCACAGTGGTCCAAAACTCGAATGGAATCGAAACAAAAATACCACTGAACGGTTCTCTCATGCACACATTAGGACTATTACTTTTTTTTCACACAATATGGAATGAACTTTTTGTTAAAACTGAACATAGACTAATAGGTCTTTCTTTCCTTCATTCACTGTCAAAACTTTCGCAAGTTGTTATGGGTTAGGAACTGAATGATGGTTGGTATGCACGTGAGGTTGAGGTCGGATCGCGCCGGTCGCCGGCCGGCGTGGACGTGGACCGAGTACTGTCAAACTCGAGCGCTCGAGCCGTCGAGCCAGCTGGTCGCACATCTCCGCCGCTCTAGCGGACGAATTCACAACTAACAGCCTCCTCAAAGCAAAGCGGCACAACCTAAGTGTAGGCTTTTGCAGAATTAAAAAAAAAAACTGTTATAATTTGAGGAGTAACATGATTTGTAAAGTGATAAAGATATTTTGTATTTATAGCACACGGAAGGATCCTTTTCTAACTTAATCGGTAGTTAACATAAAAACGATAATTCTGATGCACATATAAGGAGGCACGATTATGTAATTGCAAATTTTGAATTTAAGCTAATTTTTATAGCCTATTCGAAACCAAAAATCCCGACAATAATACCAAAATTCACTTCCTGACCACCATAACATCTAACAAAAGGCCCACTTCCATAAAAATCACAACAAACAAGGCAATACGGCATACCTACTTACACCAGTTTTACCATGTTTCCATAAAAGTAACTTGTCAACAGAAACGTGTATTCACAAAAGATTGTAATAAGGAGTTGTCCACCCACGCACGGCGGCTCGGCGGTAGGATAGCGATGGCGCGGGGGTGGGGGGGAGGATATTGACTCGCGGCGCCGCCAATGCGCATGTTCTGAATCATGTGTTTCTGTTTTTAAGCTGTACAAACACTGTATAAGAAAATTATCGCTAATAACCAAGCCGACAACTAAATCCCTTAATACGAGCCCGAGATTTCTCGATTCCAGTTTTTTGTGCTCGATGTTACAGGTTTGCGCACTGGGCGTAAAGGTTGTAGACGTAGACCAAGCGGCCTTGACCTCGTGCGTAATTAAGCGCTGTATTTTGCAGTATTTTAGTACCGTTACATATACTGTTAGATACTAATTTATCATGTAGTATTCACTACACATAACCAGTTTAGTATCCATTCACAAAATTGGAGTCGAAAGTAATTTAAGCAGAACGGAATAGAAACCTGATTTGTATAAGTTATTTTCAAGTTATGTGTGAGAAATCAAGAAGTGCAGACAAGCTCGGAGATGCAGACATCTCTAAGTGCTGGCTTTGTGCCAACATTCCGGAGTTTTCGTGCGAAAGTCACTTTTTCTTCGGTTTTCGCCTTCTACAGCGACAGGGCAGAGGAAGAAACGAAGCAATTACTTAGATTTATGGAATTCGAAGCAAAACGTCCGTGTAGGGTTGGATTTTTCAAGCACAAAAAACTGTTTTTCCAATATATAGTTAACGTTATGCCTTAAACCAATGTTAGGGCAATATTTTTGTCACCTTACATTGTTGTTTTTTTGGGTCATCGTATTCTG
Source organism: Mythimna impura (assembly GCA_905147345.3). Lineage (NCBI taxonomy): Eukaryota > Metazoa > Arthropoda > Insecta > Lepidoptera > Noctuidae > Mythimna > Mythimna impura. Next base: position 10,628,648 of record LR990345.1, read on the forward strand.
TCACCTTATTTCATTGTGAGCTCCTTACCCTACATTGCATTTGAATAGCATAACTTTTTTGGCAACCCTATACTTATTATTATTCAGTCGATGCCGTGTATTTTATTTGTAAACAAAAGTTTATTTAATGAAATGTAAACAATGTTTTTTATATCTTTCTAGATGTAATTAATTAAAAAGACTATGTTTATTTTAATCAAACAATGAACCTATGAAAAGTTTTAGGCGTTATGTTTTGTATTTGTAAAGAATTGAATTACATAAAAATATGTTAACATTCGTTCGACAATCGAATGTCCTAAGCTACCCGGATATCATAAAGATGAATCACAATCACAGACACTATACCAGTTTACTAACAAATAATAATCATTCTTAACCCGTAAATTGTTGCTGCTGCCAACTTTCTCAGCGGCGGAGTTCAGTAAACTCTTCAGACTTTAGAAAACTTGCTGACTAACAGCAACACGAAATTACCGTTAGATGGCGCTTTAAACCGTTCCATGTTTAAACTGACCAATCTTGTTCAAGTTGAGAACTTGAATGGAATATAGTGCGCGCGTGTTAAGACAGATGGAGCCACTGGATTCTTTACTTAAAGTTTAAGCCAGTATGAATAGTTAACACTGGCCAAACACAAAAACTAATATGTACTAAATAAATTGAAACTTTTTTGTTTCCATTTTTTTTTTTTTTTTTGAAATGTGTAACCTCATTACGACATATATTTAGTCCTTTTCGTACATTATATTTTTCATGCCTTGATGGACATAAGTATGAATACGTCATGTCTTTTGACTTTGAGTAAGGTTAATGATGTAGAAGACGGTTCATTAAGTCACAAAAGGATAAAACGAGGCTTGCCGGTAATTAAGATTTTAATTATTAACATACACAGCAATATACAGCTGCACCGTTTCAGTACGACAGTAACGAGGAAATTGCTAAGATTATAATGTCACGTTTTCTGCGAAAATCAACTGACACACTGACCAGATACCTAGATATAGTAGTGACTTTCGAATACCGTAGGTAATTACAGACACAATAAAAAGACAATGTGAGAGCGAACGCCGGCGTTCGCTTGGGGTTTAATGAAATGGTGATGAAGAATCTTCCTTACAGCAAAATATCGAGAAAAAATGAAGTGGCTGTAGGAGAGAGGCAAAAATATTGGATACCTATGACAGGAAGCTGCGACTCATTCACCTATATTATTGCTAGCCTTTTATCGCGATCTCAGCTATGCTGGGACCCCAATTTCCAGCCACCTTAGGCGTGAGCTTACAAACGGCGAGCAATGGGCAGCTCGCCGTCCGGTAACCGTCCGGACCGAGCCCGAGTCGTCGACGGCGCGTAATGTTCGTGCGCCTCAAGGAGATGTCAGCAAAACCGTAGGGACCCAGCAGGACCGAAGCCTACTAGGGCCATGGGTTCGCATCTGAAAGGAAGACCTGGGGTCCTGGAACACAAGGCAAGTCATTGGATGAATTGACACCTAAAAAAAAAGCTATGCTAGGACCACGGGGAATTTCTGAAAAGGAAACCCGTGGTTCTAAAATGTAAATAGTAACTGAAGAAACATAGGTGGGTTTTAGTCAGTAAAAGTCTGACACGCCGTCTGGCCCCACCCTAGAGCGGGAGAAGTCATTAGATGACTTCCCACTTCCCAAAAAAGTATAATGAAGCCTTTTCTTGTTAACACTATTAAATTGCAAGAAAGAGTCGAAAATGTGTAGGTACTCTGAATTGAAACTGAATTTATATTCAGTGTACTATTCCTTCTGTGTCTACACCTTTACTGAATTGTATTACAACCGAAGATATGTCTTTTCACATCCAGAAGAAGGAAGAAGCCCAATAGCGGGTTTTATACAGTCACTCTTTCGTGCGTAAAACGGTAATCGTGCGCGAAAGAACGCGCTTGTGAAGATGTTGAATGGAGACGAGAAAGACCACGCCTATAGTGCTTGTCACTCTTATCAGTCACGCGCGCAATTGTGTACGCTCTTGAGAACGCGCGATAGAATTTCTGTGTAAAGATTACCCCCATTTCATAAAAAAGTTTATTAAAAAAAATTGGGCTCAGAAATCAGAAATGTTTATTTCAAATAGACTATTTACAGGCACTTTTGAATTGTCAAAATGTCAGTCAGTCAAAAAAGTGAAGCTTAAAACTTTAAGCACGTTCTAAAGCGTAGGTCTCTATGGAGAAGAACGTGCAAGAAACTCCATGGACACTGTTTTAAATCATACTAAGAGTTACATGTAATCTTGGTTACATATTTCTGGTCGCTTCTGTTACCATGACCAGGAGTTTTGACAGAATAAGTGTTACCGTAAAACGGGGTGAATATAAACGCCAGGGTGAATAGAAACAAAACTTTGGTTTGGTTTTTCACTTTGATACCATATTATCGGCTTCTAACAATGCATCGACTTTTTAGAATAACAATTAATTAATAAATTGATACAGTTAAATGCTGAAAAAAATATTCAAATATCGTGAAATTACCCTTTGATTGAAGTTTTGTTTTTATTCACCCCATTTGACTGTATTGTAGAGGAGTCAGATCTGGGATTACTTACAGTTACATATTAGTATTCTTCGTAATGGTAATACTTATGTACGAGTATATGGGTACTAATGAGTTTTTTTGGGGAGATTTCAGTCATTATTTCACGATTGAAGTTCAGTGGATGTTTTAATTATTTGCAAATTGATTCCAAGTGGATATTGTGATGTAAAATTGGTGTGGTTTTGTATCTTAAGTGATTGCGCAACTGGACATTATGTGGAATCATTGAAACAGGGACGATCTCGGTAAAATGGAGCTGAGAATTTTATTGTAGTGAAGACTACCTCAGTGAAGTTGTCTGGCATTTTTGCTGAACTGGACATATTTGGTGCAGGCGCGAGACACACATTCTTTCTTTCTTTCTTTCAAGTTTGCCGAGAAGGTTGACTTGATACATTTGCTGCCAAATACTACAAAAACATTAGAATGTGTACGTCCATATTCCAATGGTAAACAAATTAACTATTTAGAAACATGTAATGTTTATTATTCTGACTGAAGGACTTTTTATCCATGGATAAAAAAAGGGCACTAATGATCTAATAACAAATTCTACTTAGTAAAGTTTCAACTGTAACATGGATATTTGTAAACAAACCGCTGTTTTCTCATCTTTACATACTACATAACAAAGTCGCTTTCTGCATCTGTCTGGTTATCCGCTATCTCCGGAACTGTATATATGCTATTATATATTATATGCATAATTTGTACCCCTGCAAAATCGAGGCGGATCACTGCTACTGTATAATATATAGGTTGGAGGTTTGGAGCAGCCGTGGTGGCCTAGTGGTATCGGTCCCCGACTTACGAGTCGCGGGTTCAAACCCAGCCGTATTACTTTAATTTATTTTATCACCACTGCTCTCGAAATGGCGAAGGAAAACATCGTGAGGAAACAAACCGTCCGTCTCATGTCTAAGAATAAAAAAATCGAAGTTATGTGACATCCACCAATCCGTACTGGGTCCGCGTGGTGAATTACGGGGCATTCCCTCTCCTAGAGAGGCCTGAGTCCCAGTAGTAGGAATATTGTAAGGTTAACTGTGCTATGCTATGTATATATAGCTAGGTGGTAGGTGGTAACGCAAGAAACTGTTCTGTTTGCTAAGCTTCTGAGGTTTGCCGCCTGACCATGATGGGGATCGAAAGATTTACTGACCGGTACGATCTTGAAGAGAGAAGAAGGAAGCCCATGAATATTTTTTTTTTGTTATATGGTTTAACAAACAGGCCATGCAAACTTATCGTAAGTAGTTACCACTTGGTTTAACTATAAATCTATCTAAGTATACTTATAGCACAGAAGATTTATATTTTTGTTAAAGAGAAAAGATTTATATTTTTGTTTGTTATGAATAAACTCAAAAACGATTGGACCGATTTAAAAAAAAATCCTTCATCATTTGAATACTACTTTATCACTGAGTGACAGGCTATATATTTTCTACTTTCATACGAGTGAAACCAATGGCAGAAGCTAGTATAATATGGTCTTAATTTCCTCAACTTATAAAACAGATTATTTTATAAAAGTAAGATAAAAATAAAAGTAAACTAAAATTAAATAATAAAAGAACAAAAATAATAATAAAAAGAGTTGATTATAGAAAGAAAGAAAGAAAGACGGAAAAGACTTTTTATTTGCCGGAAAAGACGCAAGCTTCTACTAACTATATTGCAAACATTTTCCATGACAAAAAAATAAATTAAAATAAAATATACGCGCCACGTCCGAGCAAAACGGCCATACGCTCAATAAATTATAAGAGTGTAATTATGTCTGTTTTGCCCCTTTCTTTATTATATTAATTCTATAACAATTTATATTTTAAATCTTTTATTTTTTACTTTTTTTTATTATTATTATCACTAAGGTCTTTTTATTGTTCTCATTTATTTAGTAGTTAAAAAATAAAGAGCTTTAAAAAAAATTGCTACATTTGCTCTGAAAATGGTAAGGAATCATAGAATGGAACGATTGACGTGGAAAAGACCTGCTTAACTTTGTGCCAAAAATAAATTATTTTGTAAGGGAGCAAAGGGAATGTGTTAATAAATTAAGAGGCGCCTTAATTGTGGAACTGTAAGACAAAGGCCTCTTGACTTAAACAGAGAAGAAACGAATATTGATCTCGACGACTGCTCAAGGTAGGTCCATAATTAGGCTATTTCTGGAAACAAATGTTCGGTTGCCAACGCAACGAAAGTTATGCAATTAGCTATCCTTACCCCAAATTTTTAGTTTTCTTTGGCAATGTTATAGACATCCATCTAAATTACTATATCGGGATAACCTTTTGGAATCCGCTGTTGGCTGTCAACAAGGTGATCCCCTCGGGCCAGTGATCTTCAGTTTAGCCATTCACCCAATTATTCGACAGTTAAATTCCAAATTCAACGTTTGGTACCTCGACGACGGAACCCTAGGAGGCGATGCAGACACAGACTTACATTTCCTAAAAAATCAACTCCACTCAATAGGACTTGATCTGAACCTTTCAAAATGTTAACTATTCTTATCCGACTGCACCGACAGACAACTGACTCTTTCCAGCCCCAGATATCAAAATTATTGAAAAAAGCTCTCTTCGTCTCCTTGGGTCTCCTATTTTCGAGGATTCCTTTCCCAATTTTGTTGAGGAAAAAATTCAAAATTTTAATGAGGTTTCGGAAAGATTGCTCAAAATTAACATGCATTCGGCCATCACCTTAATTCGTTTTTGCTGTTTCGGCCCTAAAATAACATATTTCCTCCGTGCTTCTCTGTGGAAACATAGTCATAATGGACCAAATTATCCGACATACTCTTTCATCAATTTTAAATGTGGCCATGGACGATCGAGCTTGGGCTCAAGCTACCCCTCCAATCCGTATGGGAGGCCTCGGCGTCCGTAAAATTACCAGCATCAGTTTACCAGCTTTTATATCCTCGGTTCACGGCACTGAAAAATTAATCAGGAATATCCTATCTTCCTCACTGGTTGATTTTGATGTGCCGTACTTTACCGAGGCTATAGACGCTTGGAGACTCGCTTGCCCGAATCCCAAACAGCCCGACAACCTTTCTTCCCAAAGACGGTGGGATGAGCCGCTATGCAAAGTAGTTCAAGAGAATCTGTTGGCAACATCTGTAACTACTGCAGAGCGTGCGCGCCTGCTAGCTGTGGGAGAGTGGGAGTCGGGTCTCTGGCTTCATGCATTGCCGTCGTCGAACATAGGCACCTTGTTCGACGATACTACCTTCCGCCTCGCTGCTTCCCTACGTCTTGGCGCTCCTTGTTGCTCTCCTCATCGCTGCCACTGTGGCGAAGTTGTCAACAGCCTTGGACACCACGGTCTGTCATGCAGCCGAAGTGCGCGTCGCATAGCGCGACACGCGAATATCAACGACATCATCCGACGTGCTCTAGTCACTGTCGGCGTTCCGGCCGTATTGGAACCTCATGGCCTGGCACGTGACGATGGCAAAAGACCGGACGGTATGTCTTTATTTCCATGGAAGATGGGTAGGCCTATAGTGTGGGACGCTACTACGCTACTCTTGCGCCATCTCATCTTCCTAGCTCGTCGTGCTGTGCCGGTGCTGCCGCAGCGGCTGCAGAGAACCTCAAGCGGCAGAAATATAATAACCTTGTTGGTAGTTATATTTTCGAGCCGTTTGGGGTTGAAACTCTCGGATCGTGGGGTCCGAGTGCTCACAAATTATTTAAAGAACTTTCAAAACGCCTTGTTGACACTTTGCATGACCCAAGGGCTGGCTTTTACTTCGGACAAAGGATAAGCATTGCCATTCAGCGTGGCAATGCCGCCAGTCTTTTGGGTTTTTCGTTTTTCGACGCCGTACTTTAGATTGCTTTTTTTAGTACTTTATGGCTTTTATTTTTATTTTGTAAGTTAGTTTTAATTACGTTATTATTAGATTTAAATGTATATATTAGCTATCGATAATTCATTTAATAATAATTAATAAACAATAAAATCCTTTAGAGAGATCTGATTAAAACAACGAATTAATTATTATTACTTACTTAAAATAAAAACAATAAGTTTGAAAAAATAATAATTAAAAAGTCAATAGATAAAAAATAATAACAGTAGATTAAAAAAATATTGAACCAATCACAACAGAAAATGCGAAATTGACAAATGTTCTTTGTGCCCGTGATCTAAACAAAATTCCAGTTACTTCTGATTTTTCTATCAACTGACTTTCAAAAGCCTACACTGCAACCTTATGATGAAAAAGAGCGCAAATTATGAATAACAAACAAACACGGGAAAGAAATTTTTTTACTCATATCAACATTTTGAAGACTTTCTTGCTTATTTCCCATATGTTGCAAAATTTGAGTTCAGTCACATTTTTATTCTAAGAGTGCGTTTTGCTTTTACCTCTTCGAAATAAAGGTATGACGTTATGTTCACCAGGTTGGAATGGAACTACAAACCATCGGATAACCAGCTATTTAACAAAAGAAAACTACTATTGAACCAAAAGATCGTCAACGTTTAGGTTTATTCAAAGGCACTGGCATAAAACGAAGCTCAGTGACAGTGCGCAATAAATCATAGATTAGAATGGCAGGTAATGTAATATTTACATAACTTTGCCCTTTGACCGTATCTCTAGCACAAAGGTATATTTTTAGTTTATCAAAGTGTAGGCACACGAGGATATTTACATTTTCGTACATAACACTGAAAACAAATTCTCTTTTGGGTTACACATTCAAGGTAGAGATTTTATAAAACCGTTTGGGTCATATTCAAACAATTTGTATGCATTCCATCAGGATAAGTTTTTTGTTCCCTATTAACCGACTTCAAAAAAGGAGGAGGTTCTCAATTTGGTTGTATTTTTTTATGACCCAGAAAATAGAAAATATCTGCCACAGAGTTTTTTGAAGATGCTAAAATTTATTTAAAATCTTTGAATATGCGATATGAATTAGTTTTTAAATTATTTTAATTTTGTACCAAATTTGTTAATAGACGATAGTTTTTTTATGTAATTTATTAAAATCTTTGAATTAAGATTTATTTTTTTTAGGTGGGAAATCATCTAATGCCATCTCCCGCCCTTGGGTGGGGCGGGGGGGCGTGTCTGACTTTTACTGACTAAAACCCACTCCTGTTCCTTCTTTGCCTTCGTTCCAGGGCCCCGGGGTTCTCTTTCGCATCACCCATGGCCCCAGTAGGCTTCGACCCCGCTGGGCCCCTACGGTTTTGCTGACATTTCCTTGAGGCGCGCGTGGGACACTACGCGCCGTCGACGACTTGGGCTCGGTCTGGACGGTTACCGGACGGCCGGACGGCTAGCTACCCTTCGCTCGCCGTCCGCAAGCCTGCGCCTACGGTGGCTGGAAATCGGGATCGGGATCCCGGCCATATGAGATATGAATTTGTTTTTAAATTATTTTATTTTTTTACAAAATTTGTTAATAGACGATATTTTTTATAGAACGATTTAATTTATTAATAGGACCTAGTCTAATGAAGAGGTAAACAAACTCCTTTTAGGATTATGTTTAACTGTGACTTGATCAAATCTTTGCTCACCAGCTTTTGAACCGAGACGACTAAAATAGAGGACGCTGTTTGCAGCACTAAAGTGACACTAATTAAAAATTAATTTACTATTTTTACTTAGGTATCTAGGTTTCTGATATAACTTTATGATGATGCATGATCCTAGCTAATATTATAAATACGATATCAAGTTTTTTTGTTTCCTTTTACGCCTAAACCACTGAACCGATCCTCATGAAATTTTGTATATACATTGACAGGGATTCAGAAAAGGATATAGGGTACCTATTATCTAGAATAGGGATGGCGAACCCATAAATGAGAACGTGCCACTGAAAATATTTAAAAAAATGTAGTAGTCATTGCGTGCCGCCAAAGAATCTTGGCTTAGTGATTTAATGTACAAATATTTAAACTAAATGCTTCTAATTAGCAGCCCAACATTCGCATATTGTAATGTTTACAGTAGTTTGTTTATTCAATTATATGTATAAAAGAGAAAATTGGTGTGATTACTAGTGTTTCAAATCACCTGCATGTTGTACTTCTTTTACTGGCGTGCCCGAATTATTTTGCCGCGCGTGCCATAGGTTCGCCATCCCTGATCTAGAATAAGGTACTCTTAAGGGCCCATTACACTACTCGATATTCAGACAGTCTTAGTCTATGTCGCGTAGTGTAATAAGGGTTAGACCGGTCTTACTCGGAACAAAAAATAAGAGTCTGAATATCGTGTGCTGAATATCGCGTAGTGTAATAGGCCCTTTACTTTTACTTCGGTCACAGTTGTTTTAAGACATTCGATTACGCTATAACTCTTTTGAATCATGTTTGAAATATATTATTAGAAATTTTAGAAGCGTGTTAAGATTTTTTTTTCTAAATAAATGTGTGAGTCAGTCTATATGAGAGTTTTTAAATTCAACGGGAGAAAAATAGTATCTTATATATAATATGAGATCAAAATCATTATTTTTAGTCATTTGACTTCAGCATTGCTGATCGGAAAATATCTCAATTAAAATAATATTTTAAAAGTAAACACGCGATGAAAAAATCAAGTCGTTTAAAATAAGACTTTACTGGTTCATAAACACAATATTTTCAGAACTGAAAGAAAAATCTATTTTCTGGATAAGATGGAATGTCCACGCAACACGTAATAAAAATTCATGTCCGCACCTCGAATAACGAATGAGCAGCATGTTTGGTCTCGCAAATGTGAACATAAATCTTGTGCAAATTGTGTGATTACATATTTCTATAACAGATTAACATTATGTAAAGAGGTTCGTGTTTGTTACAAAGAATAGTGTGTTAAAAGTTAAGTAGGCACTCACTAAATTGAAACTTCGCTCCGAGGCTCCGTCTTTTCTCTCTCAACTTATTCCTGAGTATCCTTCTCTTCAAGCGGTTGAGTACTACGTCAGCTTCATCCACACTCTCCGAGGAGGAAGTATGAACGACTTGAAACGTGCCACTCACAGAATGTCTTCTGGTTTTCGTAAATACACTCGTGTTCCTGTGCTTAGCCGCGATCTCTGATATGCCACGTCTATACATTTTCAAACGTTTTCTCATTTCAGAATGGACCGCGTCGTCCGCTCCGATGTTAATAAATTCATTGTCTGACGTCATATCTCCTAGTTTGCAGGTGGGAGGCTTTCCAGAGGATATTTTTGAAAATTCCTGACGCTTGGCCGTTGCGCGTGAATTTGGGGCATATTCAATTGTTCGCCGCCGATGTAGAGCAAACCAATCCGGATTTGAGCTCACTCGAGCTCGTAAGCTTTTTAAGTAAGTGTTCAGGAAAGATATTTTATTGTGTGGGGGATTGTACACAACGCCAGATTTAGACCGTGCCAGATTATCGGTTTCGAATTTTTTGCTCAGAATTGCGTCATTGAATGATTTTGATTTATGAAGGGCCAAGTCAGGTTCATTTTCCTTGTTGGATGAAACATAATCGTTTACCTGATCAATTTCACTTAACGAAGAAAGTGAAGAAAATGGACTATTCGGAGTATCAATTAAATTCTCAGAATGCTTTCCGAGATTTTCTTTATCTGTTTTTGACGTTTGATTTATACCGTTACAAGTGTCGTTGTCAGAACTCTTATAACTGCTTATTTGACTCAAGCCATCTGAGAGAGGAGGGTTGGGCGCCAGGCTATTTATTTGTAAATTAGTAAAGTTGTTTAATGTGAGTTTACTCGGAATGTTTGACACACTGTGGCTGTTTCGTATAATATAGCGTTCATTAATATTTTTTGTATCATCATTAACATCAACCGGTCTTCTATAAACACGAGTGTAAACTTTATCACCAGAAATTGTGTTGTGCTTTTTAATTGGTTTTCTGGCAATTATGTGACGGAAATCCTTTTCTTTTAATGATTGAGATGTTTTTAGCATAGAATCGTCAAAATCAGAGCTTTTAATAGATACGTTCTCATCATTTGTTTCAACGAGTAAATTTCCATCGCAATCAAAAAGCTGTACTGTTGGAAATCTCATCCCAGGAGAAAGATTTCGCGTCCGTAATTCCCATTTCCTTTGACTCGGTTTTCTTAACTGTATGCGAATAATGTTATCGTCTATTATAGGGCCGTCACTATCACTGGAGTCGTCTTTTCCCGCCATATTTTATTATTTCTCTAAAAGAATCTGTAGCATCAGGAAATATTTAAAATATTATGCAAACTATTGTCCACTAGACGCAAATTGTTTGTTTACAGTCAGCTGTTCTAATACATTCTGGCGGTTTGCCAACCAAAACAATCCGACATTCACTTCAAAATAGCACCAATGTCAATTTTGTTTTCCGAACAGAAATAAATAACGTAGCATGGTTAGAGGCTATGTTCACTTGTAAGACACAACACAGCAGTCACTTTCACACACTGTAAACTGATTACTGAACATCACACTGTAAGCAGGCGGCTCATGTTGAAAACGATTGCATAAGTTCGCGTGTGTCGATTGCGCGGAATTGCACCGTCTAATGAATTCGACGTCGATGGTTTAATTTGTCCGCATCGCAGATAGATCGCAGCATCGATTTTCCCTGGAGTCGAGTGTCGGGGCGGTGCGAGCGCGCAATTTCCTCTCCCGAGTGCTTTTCCTGCGGGAAGCTCTCTGGGAGGGCCGCGCGGGTTTTTGGTCGTTCGCGACTCCGGACATTTCTGCACTGAGCGCAAATATCTGAATAGTCGAGGAACTATAAATAGTGAACGAACGAGACGGCGATCTGGCTGGCTCCCCTTGAACCTAGTAGTACGAGCGGTGTTTGTATCGGACAACGTAATCTGTGACGCGTGTGCAAGTAACAAATGTTCGCACTGACACAGTTTCCCATTTGACCAGCCGGCGCGACCATATGCATTCGTGACTAATAGTAGCACAGATGGTCTTTATATAACCTCATGTTGCGTTTCTTTGCATTCAAAGAGATTCACCTGTGTGGAACAATTTTTAATAGTTATAACTGTTGAGGTAATTTACATTACAATGACATTATGCAATGAGCTCACAGTATGTTGATTGAACAAGGAGTTGCAGCGTGACGAAGTTTTGCATGGAAGTGCCAACGTTATTTTTGAAATATGCCGTTCCAGAGTTTTAAATATCTGACCTTCTAACATCGTTCGGATAGGGGACTTTTTTTTCCAGCAGCGGAGTATTTAGATTAAAATTGTTGGACAAAATTGTGTGGGACGATGATTTTCACACAGTAACATTCTTGTGGAAGTATTTGACAGTGTAATAACGATGCGGCGACCTCAGCGATTTGCCTGAAGCTCTCGAGGGAAGATTTGCATAACACGTGAATATCGTATGTGCAAGCCGGAGCCATATATCTCTTTATTGCTTGTTTTCACAGGTGACGTCATGGGGCAGGTGTACAAAAATATGGGTTCCTTTCCGTTTAGGTACATCATAAAATAATATTTATAAAGCCAGAAAGGAATATTTTGATTGCGCTGTAGTCCCTTCTGGAGTTTTGAAATAAAATTCATTTGTATGACACAATTTTGTAACATTATTTTTGAATTATGAGCTAAGAAGTTCGTAGTTACTTTGGGAAATGAGGTAAAAAATAACATACCTAGAAGTGAACAGAAGCCTTGACGTCTCACATGACTGAAGCGATATTTTCAAAGTAACAATGGTATCTGCTATATAATTATATTCTACATTGTAAAATAATGAGCTATGAAAAACCTATATGTAACTAACATCTGCAACTGACTTCACCCGCGTGATAGTATAAATAGGGATAAAAATTATCGTATGTGCTATTCCAGGACATGGTTTTTCCTATGCCAAATTTCATCGAAATCCGTTCAGCCGTTCGAGAGTGAAGAAGTAAAAACATACACACTAACAAACTTTCGCCTATATAACACTAACTACTGCCAGCGGCCTCGCCCGTATAAAAGTACATAAAATAATAACAATATATTAAAAAAAAATATGCATTTTTGTAATAAAGTTCACCATAATTATACATTTTCTGAATATATTAAGAATTAGAATTTTGATATTTATTTGGTTTGACACCTTCTTAACTCCAAATAATCAAATCTGGAACCCGGCCCATTACGTGAATAAATTATTATTCTCAATACTAAAAAATAATAAATAAATAATTATTATTTTTAATTAGCCCATATTGTCCCACTGCTGGGCAAAGGCCTCCCTCCATTCCTTCCAACGATCACGATTTTTCGCTTCTTCTTTGCAATCTTTAAGGAAGACATTCAGGTCGTCCCGTCATCTCCTTCGTAGTCTGCTGCGGCTCCGTTTCGCTGTGCATCAATCCTGTTTTACGGGTCCACAATTCGTTAGGCATGCGAAAGATATTGCCTGACCAGTTCGATTTAAGTTGGGTAGCTTTTTGAGCCACATCAACGATAGATAGAATAAACTTTATTGTAACACCAAAATAGTAATAATACGTGAAGAAATATAACAAATCCTAGTGTTACAAACACACCTTTAATATTCTGCGCGACACACTCTTGATATTCTGCTTGATTATCTCGCAAAGGCATCGCAAAGGGGTGTTATTATTAATGGTCTTCACACTCAAGAGTCCACGGATCATTACTTTGGCAATAATCGCTGGTACTTACCTTCTTGTAGTACAGATTACTTCAGATTTGTATGTGTTAGGGGATAATGGTTGATTTGGTCAGGTAATCTAGTAGAAAGTCTTTTCTAAGAAAAAAAGATAGAAGTTTGGATAAGATATAGGGATGGGACACACCCCTGAGTTTGTTTCGGTGTTTCTTTTCAGGGTAGTCAGCTAGGAAACACCGGTTTCATCTAGTTTAAATTGACAAAAAAAAAAAAATTGATGTGTATAAGTGTTTTTAAAAAACCTATTTGCAAAATAAATATAATTTATCATTTATCATTTACGATGCGTTGCGGCGCCGCGCCACACCGCATCGCACCGCAAATTGCAATATGTGTATTACACTGTATATTTAGGGAGAGAGAGAGATTTAATTTTTAAGAGATATCGGCAATGAGCAGAGAACAGTAAAGGCAATGAAAACTCTTGAAGAAATTGAAATATCAACTTCTGAAACACAATACATACAAAAAAATATCTTCAATGACAGGTATTTTTCTCCATTCAGACATTTTAGATCTAACAGTCATTTACTATTGTTTATCGGAAACATGTAAGGATGGCTAAATTAAATAATATGTATATTGTTGTATCATATTAAGGCATTTAATTGTTTCAATTTTGTGTTATTTTTAGTGGTATTATTAAACTGTTTCGAAATAATTGTGATTTTTGTTTTCAGACTTAAGTGTGAGGACACTGAGAAGAATAAAAAAAAGGGTCTATCAATCAAGGAAAGTGGAACACTCCCGAAAAAAAGCACCCTCATTGTGCAACAGTTTTCAATTTGGATAAAATAACTGAATTTTATAATGTGAAAAAATAAGTACCAACACTTATAAGAAGCTTGCACAATGAGGTGAAAGATGCTATTGGATTTACGGGATGCCTTGAAACTCTTAGGGAAGTCTTACGCAACAATGGATTTGCATAATTATGACAGTATCTTTTATCGCATATTATTTTCATGGATAACCAAAAGTTTCAACTCCGTTTAAGCAGCGTACAGTCAGAGTGAACAGCTTCAGATTTTTTTAATTTGGCCTCCTATTCGTTGTGCCATCTTTCGATGGTCAAACTCTTGGTAGTTTGGGTGTCTTAATATGTGAACGCACCCACGATAGAGGACTTATTCCTAGTGTGGGAGAAACGTATTATAAAAAATAATACGTATAGACGTTTAATTCCGGTCTAAGAAAGTATTTGTCCTATATAGTTCCGTCTCTCTATCACACCGGATTCATGATGATTTTACGACATTATTGTAAGGCCCGTGGTCTTAGGGTAGGTACTTAGTTCCTAATTATTTTCAAAATAATGCCTTACAAGAACACGTTTTGCGTAGCCTGCAGATAGTCGTTCCGAATCACAATATTTGTGCATGGGAGATATAAATTAACTCTAAATGGACCTAATAGTACTTGCTGCCCGATCCGGGTATCGAACCCAGGATCTTACGCACAGCAGTCGCGCTTGCGGGTATGAGACCAACAAAGTAGTTAGAGCAGATATTTCATATTTGCTCTAACTATTCATCCTGATAGTAAGATTCTTTGTGATATTATTATGAATTCATGACACTTTCCACGCGGATGACACCGCAGGCTGATGCTACGCGCAGTAAGGGATTAGCTACATAATTTACATTCAGTATTAAAATGATACCAATATGGGTATGACTGCAGCAGACTTCCCGTCCGATAATAATTTAAGTGTCTTAAAGGCTAGAGTGAATAGGCTTTAAAAAACTAGTGCGCTTCACTATCAACGATTGCATCACTGCTTACCATGAGGTGCGATCACAGTCAAGCACTAGTTTATATAAATTAAAAAAAAAAATTAATTGCAGATACTTATTAAAAATGTAAATGTTTGAGTAGGTACTTTTTGTAGTAACCTCAAACGATGCGAGCACGACCCCGGATGTGTACAAATGTATCCAATTTGCACGTAACAAATTAATTTCTTACTTTTTTGCAGTGATTTTTTGATCACAATTAAATTTTTTTTCAGACATTAGGTATCAAGCTAAGACTCGATACATGTACCTATGCTTTTCTGTTCTTGCGTCGCACTCCTCAATGCTGAGGGTCGTGACCTCCCTGCTTCATCACTCATTTGAACGATATTCCTCCATCTGTTTCTGTCTCTGGCGGTGTGAAGGGCATTGTATTGCATAGGTAGAGTCAAGAGCGGTGCGGATCTGGTTAGACCAACGTATTGGGCTGCGTCCACGAGGCCTTTTCCCATCCACTTTACCGGTCACTATGAGGCTTTCGAGGTTGTCACCATCTTTCCTTGCAATGTGACCGAAGTATTGTAGAATCTTGTGTAGACACTCTGACGACAACTTCAAGCAGATTTTGAGATCTCGCAATGTGGATACGTTGGTCCGAAATGCTGTCCAAGGTATACGTAGCATCCTTCTCCAGCACCGCATCTCAAAGGCGAACAGAAACAGAAGAACGCACAGAGACAGAAGTTAAAAGTTATTTTATAGAAAGAAAGATAATGTAGACCACGTAGGCGATCACAAAAGTGTTGGTCATCTACCGAGTGAGAACAGAATTATGTAAAGTAAAAGTACATACAGTTTGTAGGTACATATATTATTATCTATCAAAAAAGAAAAATAAATAGCTGTTCCAGGTATATTTTTGCTCGCCTAATTAGACACAGTGTAAGGAACAGCTGCTCTGACTATCTTTCTTTAATATATAATATAATATTATATATATTATATAATATTAGTTTCTGCCAGCGGCTTTGCTCGCGTGAAAATATTATATGCCAATGTCACTCGGGGATAAAGTAGCATTTTATTCGAGAAATAATTTTTAAAATCGGTTCATTTTTATAAACAAAAATACATTTTTCCCTATAAATCTTTATATAATAAGTCTTTACCTATGAAATTGGTTGCCCTTTGAAATGCATAGTTTCTACATTGGAACTCTTAATATGAAAAAACGTTTTTTTTATTAGCTTTGGTTATAAATACAGCGATATTACAGAAAATACAAAACACAAAGAAACCAATAAATACCTAATTTTGAAAAAAAATAACGTTCTTAAAAATATAAAGTTTATATTAACTTATAATTCCAAGTCAATAGGTTTCGGTAAAATGAAATTCGAACAAAAAAAATTCAGCAAAGTGATCGGTTCCCCAAATAAATGTCATGCTAAATTAAATTATGTGTAATATTAACTATGGCAATGGTAATTATGCCAAATAAATTTCTGCCATGTTAAAAGTATGCCGTTGTAAATTCGAACATGTAAACATTCTGCCAAACAATAGTTATGCTAAATAATTTTTATGCCTTAAAAATATTCGATTAAAGAATATTATGCCAAGTGTGTTATGCCAAATAAATTTCGGAGTATCAAGATTCTGCCAAATAGAAGGAACCCTCGAGTGGACCATCCAGGGACCCCCTGGATGGTTTGAAAATACAATCCACTGCAATCGGGTTCTTATTTTTTTTTCTGATGATAAGCCAGCTTTTAGGTAGGACAACGTCTGTCGGGACCGCTAGTATTAGTATATATTTAAGGGTACAAAATTTGATGGTGATAAAAAGCAGACGGTTTTGTTATCACCAGACCACACTCGTTTAATACTTAGTTCGAGTTGTTTTAGAACTAAAACACTTATGTAACTGCTCCAATGTCGATGCTGAATTGATTTCAGCGATTGACCTTTCGTCTCCTATTTCAAAGATGGAACTTCCAATGATACCTACCTCACTAAGTACATTTTCTTATTACGTAATAATTTTATTATTAATATCTTCATCCGAATCAATTACTACATATTATATGAACTGGCAGGCAATATTTTGTGGGCACGCCAGAATCTCAGCGGGAAGCCCCCACTTTGAGGAGTGGCTGAAGAGGCGTCACGGCATCCTCACTTTCCGCCTTATGAAGATCCTCACCAGATATGGTCAGTTCGGGCTGTTCCTGTTTTGGATTCAGGCGGAAGAAACGCCATCACGGTGTGGACCGGCCGGAGGACACGGTGAAGCATATAGTGGAAGTCTGCCCTGCTTGGGCGGAGCACCGCCGTGTCTTCGTGGAGGCAATCGGCGGTGGCTAACTCTCGCGTTGGGCCCTGTTTCAGGCGATGGTCCGGAGCGAGAGGAAATGGGAAGTGATTACCTCTTTTTCCGAAGCAGTAATACGATCAAAGGAGATGGCCGCAACTGCAGTAAAGGAACGGACATCCCCACACTGAGATGCCCCAGGAGTTGTGAGTCGCAGGTGATTCCCAGCCAAAGACGTGGGCTTGCGCTCGCTAGGGCCGCTAGAATTTTTAAAAGAGTTTCCGTGGTCTAGGAATGAAAAGGATAACTGAAAGACATATCAGATTAAAAGGCCGTTTTTTGAGGGTTTCAAACATATTTATTCATATTATTTCAATATAAACAGTTTGAAAGTTATTTAACAAAATAGATGAAAATATACCGGGGAGTCTATTCTCTTAAATTTTTTTTCATTTTTTAGGGTTCCGTACCTCAAAAGGAAAAAGCGGAACCCTAATAGGATTACTTTGTTGTCCGTTTGTCTGTCTATCTGTCTGTCAAGACCCTTTATCTCGGGAACGCGTGGAGGTATCGAGTTGAAATTAAAACCATATATTCAGGTCTGCGGTCCCTTGAAGCTGGGAAAAAATCAAAGTTAGTAATAAAACGTAATTAAAAAAAAAATCTTTTAAAAGTTAACGGAAAAAAATGATACAGCCGATTATATCGTAAAAAAACGTATGTTTTGACACTCTCAAGGGAATCAACATTCATAAGGTACCTACTTCCCGTTGACCCAGAATCCTGAAATTTGGCACAAAGTAAGGTATTATAGTAGAGATATAGGAATAAATCTGAAAAATGAAAATTTGTTGTTACGTCACAAAAAAGAAACTTTTGCGATTCGGGAAAATCTTCGAGACTCCATTCGGGAATTGAACTATTTTCATAGGTAAGTTTTTACGGAACCCTCAGTGAGCGAGTCCGACTCACACTTGCCCAGTTTTTACTGAATCTAAAATGTATGAAAATATATTTTTATAAATCTATATGAGTCTTTCATAGTGACGACACTTGGGGGAGGCCTATGTCCAACAGTGGACGTCTTTCGGCTGAAATGATGATGATGATGATGAGTCGTTCGGAACCCTTTGCGCGCAAATTCGACTCGATATTTTTTCTCAAAGTCTATTCGGATAGTGAAACATCGTCCTTTATTTATTACATTACAATAAGTTCTATATTGTATCTCATTACTTAGACCAAATAACTAATTGATGACAGATTTTATTGAAGGCTGTGTTTTATTGTAGTCATTCAGAAAATGCTTATTGGTTGCCACCCATTTAGAATAAATAATATTTACTGAGGATACCGAGCATCATTCCAGGATTGTGCTGAGAATATCTTTTCATACGTGAATAATGTCTCAGTCAACCGTATTCTCTAATGAGGTTAGAGAGATATTAGATCTTTTAGGTGCACTAATAAACGTTTTTGAAGTGTACTTGCATCCTTGTCAAAATAGAATAATAATAATAATAATGTATATCGATGGAAATTAATAACATTGTTCAGGCAGGGACCATAGTCTTAACATAGTTCCTGGTAACCAGTCCATGAGTCCACTTAAGACTACAAAAACCCATAGCCCTATATCTTAGTTTTACATATGTCGCAATAGTTTCTCATTAACCGGGGGTTGTCCTTGGATGCACTAGCATAGCATACAGGGGTAATCGCCGGTTGGTACCATGTTCCATTAAAAGCGTATAAGGGGCCTCTGCGAGTTGGTTTCGACTCCTCGTACGCCTTCCAAAAGTCCAGGACCCTAGGGTTCTGAGATATAATAACTCATAACGAAATAATAATATATTTATTTGTGAACATAGGGTATGGTTAAAGATGTTGTACAAAAAATATAATGTCCCAACAATGTCCCGCCAGAAGGCTTACAAATATTATCAATATTGTAACGATTCGAATTTGTAATATTTATAAATTGCAAAATGATAATTAAAATACAATAATCATTAAAAAATAAAATATCAACAATTAAAATAAATAAAGTAATAATCAGTCAAAAGAGTAAATAATGTCAATATAAAAAATGATAAATTTAAATAAGTAAATTTTTTTTTTAAATTTGTCATTAAGAAATTCATTAACGGAATACCTTGTCATTTAATAATTAAATTGATAGAGTATGGATTAACTAGATGATCGTCATAATCATTTAAGTCAGAGGACGTCTATTGCTGATCATATGCCTCTCATAAGCCTGCAGGACTTCTCCCCAAAGGCTAACTAAAGGAACTAGGGTGGGTTATAGTCAGTAAGAATCTAACATTCCATTTCGTTCCACACAGAGCGGGAGAAGTTACTCAAAAACCAGGTTTCCCCCAAGCGTCATCACATGTACCAGTCCTATGTTTTTTGCTGTTATGTAACTAATGTTATCTAATTGTTGTTATGTATAAACACTGTATAACACCGCTATACATTCTCCCTAAAGAATATTTACGACTGTCGTGCCTCGGAAAGCACGTGAAGCCGTTGGTCCTACCCTTGGCCCCCTAGCCAAGTTACAACCGTTTCGTTTCGATTCTCTTTTCGTAGATCACCTCGAGTAGTCCACGCCTCCCATTCCTTTATTCTGACGTCATCTCAACGGTCAGTCAAGTGGTCAGAACAAAGGAATAGGAGGTGTGGTCGACTCGAGACGATCAACGAAAAGAGAATCGAAATGAAACGGTTGTAACTTGGCTAGGGGGTCTGATCTCTCCCCGGTCGTGTCGGATTATCAGCCCATTGGCCTATGGGAGTAAAGGAACAGAGATTGCACATATCAGTGTGACAAGTGTGTGCGCCTACACAGGTGTGTTTGACTTGTGCACTATAATATCCCCTGCGTACTTGACTATTCTTCGTTGAGATTGGCCACCGTGACCAAAATTCGGTCGGGATGATTATTTTTTTATACGTACAATATAATTTGACAGCAATAAATAGATATCAGAATAATTTATTTGTATCTATCATATTACGTAAATCCTCTTTCAGAATAAGGACTTCATTAACTATATGAGTAGGTACCATGTCTTAAAATGGACGGCGTTATTACAAATTTTCTTTTTAGAAGGCACTTCTTCTGTAGCTTGAATATTTGTATCTAATTTTATAATAACAGGCTTTGACAATAAATACCGGAGGTAGGAGATTTATGTTATTAAAATATTTTTGTGATATTTTTATTTGCAGTATATGTATAGGGACTCGTTCGTTCGTTCGTTGTATGGAAATCTGAACTCAAATAATTACTAGTACTATTACTTTTTACCCGACTACGGAGGGTTATGATTTTGACAGGCTATGTATGTATGTGAGTATGTTCATCTGTTCCCTTATAGCTCCTAATCTACCAATCGGAACTCGACATATGAGGTATCGTTAGAACCGTTTTCATTGTCCACTGAACATAGGCTACTTGACGTGTCACAAAAGTCGACATGGCGCCCTCTAGCGGACAAAAAGTATGTGTTAAAAAATAAAAATGGAGATAAATACGCCGTGTTTGGTATCATTTGAAAGGGCTACATTTGCAAATTTCGAAAATATTGCTCAAATTTAAAGTGACGCCCTCTAGCGGACAAAAAGTCATGTGTTAAGTTTAACACCAAAATTGTTTAAATAAAAATAAAGTAAAAAACTAAAACCCGACTACGACAAAAAAAAACGACGCTGAAAAAGTATGAAACAAGATTTTCATACTTCGAACAGAACAAAAAGAAAAACCGTAGTCACACGTTATTAAAGTGTTTCGGTTGGTACCTATAACGTGTGACTGCGGCTTTTCTTTTTGTTCTGTTCGAAGTATGAAAATCTTGTTTCATACTTTTTCAGCGTCGTTTTTTTATTGTCGTAGTCGGGTTTTAGTTTTTTACTTTATTTTTTGTACCATGTTTCTTTCATCATCATTATTTCAGCCGAAAGACGTCCACTGTTGGATATAGGCCTCCCCCAAGTGTCGCCATAATGACCGGTCCTATGCGTCTCGCACCCGTTCCTTTAAGAGAGAGAAAAAAAGTGAATGATAGGACGATTGACAGGTGAGAATGGAAGTAGAAGACGTGTTACGCTGACCCGAAGAAACCTTAGGTAAGAGAAGGAAGTTATAATCCTTTGCTAGTTGATTTCTTCTAGTTAACGAAACCGCTTAATTTGTTTTTACAAAAACTTTAACAATTAAAAGTAATGCCGAACAACGAGTTGCTAGTCTGTCGGTTGTATACAGTACCTCTCTCATCTCTGGGACGGATCTGCCATATCAGCTTGATGCACTTGAGTCTATTAAAAAACGAGCCAAGAAGATCAGCAATTATGCACTGGCCGACTCGAAGCTATAAAGTCTTGAGTATCAACGACGGCGAGTTACCAGCGTTACGTAAACGTTACATTTTAGGAAGTATGCATCGGTATGGTTTTATTCCGCCAAGCTTGCTCTATCATCGGACCAAAAGATGTACAGCGATGCACTACCGGTACATGATGGACATCCTATCTATACGCACCAAACATTTTGGGTACATATTCATTATGCGTACAGCCAAAGAGTGGAATTCCTTGTCGGAGTCGTCAAGAGTGAATAGGTTACTTCTAAGCAAGCGTGCTCTATTGTTCGACCATATCGATTTTAGCATACCATCATGTAAGATAGTAATCAAGCAGAATGAAGACTGAAACATATCAATACAAAATTCAGCAGGTATCAATAGAAAATGAAAAATCGGGTGCGTGTTGACACTATCTGCAAGACAGCCAAACTATCGAATACCAGACATTTATTTGGCACTCCTAAAAGTACTTCACAGCAATGACTTCCCAGTATTCAAGAGGCAATTTATTAAAACAAAAAAAAAATTTACAAAAAAAATACAACCGACTTCAAAGTAAAAAAAACACTGAAAAGTGCAAAATAACTTTAATTTCGGAAGTCGGTGTTTCTATAATAGTTTTGTCTCTTCGTTATTTAACACCGACCTCCGAAATTAAAGTTATTTTGCACTTTTCAGTGTTTTTTTTTACTTTGAAGTCGGTTGTATTTTTTTTGTAAATTTTTTTTTATTTTACACTTTTTAGTTATGGTACCACCACTAAAAAGTACCCCTCAGCCAAACTTAAATACCTTATAGCCAGAGTGCATCTCATGACAATTCTAATAATCCCAAACACGGTTAGATTACATTAATTTATTACAGCGTTCCAGTGCCTAACTTCAGGCTTCATCATCAGATTAGTTCGATATATTCCCCCTCTACTTTCAGTCAGTCATCGACTACACGTATAAACAAAGCAATTTTACTTGTTACGATGGTTCTGCTGTGATCCTATGAGGAGTTCTGTTCCATATCTTCGAAGTTCATGATCAGATCATAACAATATTTCTATGGGACCAATTCGGAAGCATAACCTTTCAATAAAAAAAAATATTTTCAAAATCGGTCCACAATTGACCGAGAAATCGGTGAACATACATAAAAAATAAAAATAAAAAACATACATTCAACCGAACATATAACCTCCTCCTTTTTGAAGTCGGTTAAAAATTGATTGCACTAGTAATTCATTATTGATAGATTTTGGTAATTAGTTTCGATTAAGTACTTAGATTTATTGCTAAAACTTTGGGCGACTGAAGCCGGAGATGTTTATTTATTCATAGTTGCCAAATGTTTCGGGGTTACTAGTACGTCGGAAATTATATTTTTCTTGCGTACAATGAAAATAATTTGTCTCGTCTTTGAATGTGGGACATGCGTTCAAATACTTTTAGCATAGCTTAGTCGGTCTTATAATGTTCCCAACTGTTGGGACTCAGGCTTCCTCTCTAGGAGAGGGAATGGACCGTAATCCACCACGCAGGCCCAGTGCAGGTTGGTAAAACCCAAAAACTTTCAAATACTTTTACTTACGCTAGAACCTTACGAAAATTTCAAATTCCATTGTGGTCTCCACTCAAGATTAAATAATGGTGATCAATTGAGGGACCACCTTCCATATGCTTGTTCTATTCATACAGTGAATGGGTAAGGTTGATAATTTTAATAAATTAGTTTCATAAATCTTTTACTAAGAGTATTTATTTACAGCAGTTGTACATTTTAAGAAATTTTTGAGAGATGGATGTCTGTCGGTCACGACTGAGGGACTACCTTTGACCGATTGTAATTCTTTAGTTGCTACTTTTACAAACTAGAGGTTGAATTTACAATTGTTTGAGAACTTTTACTAAAGGCTGACTCAATAAAAACTGAAATTCAAATGTCGCTCAAGGGCTTCTAGCATTATTTACTTTGCCTGTTAACTTAGAAGTTGAATTCCTATCAAATTGCAGTAGTAGTACTTTTACTTTAATACGTAAGCTATCCAGCATAGATACAGCTATCTACATAGTTGTATCTGTTAAGTTTATATAAAACTCTCCAACTTACGTACAGATGAATGATACCTAAATATTTATTTTATTTTAATTTGAATTGAAACGGCGCCCTACACTAGGAATTACTGCGGTCGCCATCTTCTGCGAAGCAATAATGCTATCGAAACAGGGGGCCGCACGCGTGAGGAAGCGAACATCCTCACGCCCCAGCCACCGAGACCCCGACACCGACTACCAGCCACGGTAGACAGGGGCTTGCGGACAACGAGCAATGGCTAGCTCGCCATTCGGCAGTCCGGTAATCGATCGGACCGAGCCATAGCCATCGACAGCGCGTAGTGATCCACGCGATCCTCCAAGAGATTTCAGCAAACCGTAGGGGCCCAGCAGGGCCGATGTCCGCCAGGACTGCGGCAATTTTCTGAAAAGGAAACCCTTAATCCTAGAACGCAAAGGGTAACTGAAGGACACAGTTGTGGTTTTAGTCAGTAAAAGTCCACCCTCACGCTTCACCCAGACCGGGAGAAGTCATTGGATGATAACCTAAATGAAAAAAAAAAATAGGATTTACTCCTGTATCATGGTCATTAGCGATCATAAACATGCAAACTCACACACACAAGACACGTAGACGCGGAACAATTATATAGGCCATACAAATAACTATTTCATGTGAGAATCAAACCCATAACACACAGCGTAGCAGCCAATCGCTTAACCACAGTGCCGTATACCTATAATATTTTTCACCTAGCAATAGTTTTCCATCTAGCTGAAATATCAATAGTGTTTTATGTTTCCAAACTATCTTATGTAATGCCCAATGTTTATGAATTGTTTCAGCAGAGCTATTTTAGTAAATATTGATGGCCTCTTAAAATGGGCAGGATGCCAGCTGTAGATAGATGCCTTAATAGTAATTTATGATATTTTGGGTCGAGGTTAAGAATTTGTTTACCATACATAATATCTAAATATATAGGTACATTGAAATAATCTATAAATATATTTTTTTCGGGTTGAATATTTAAAATAATATATTTTGTATATTATTCGGCTGGCTGCTAATTTTAAATACGAGTACAATGAAACCAAAATTACGAATTGACATTTGACCCGGATCTCTGAAAATCTGTAAATAAATAATACTTATTTATTTAGTTGCCCCTTTACGCCCACAATATGTACAGAGGCGGACTTAATGCCGTCATAAATAGGGTACCCAATTATTGGCACTTTATTGGTCACCTGCCATTTATATCACAGAAATTCAAGAGATAGATTTAAAGAGAGAGAGAGAGATTTAAGTTTATGTATAAGTTATGTTACTTTTTTTTTGGTGTACAATAAAGTTTATTCTATTCTATTCTAAATTCTTTTATATGATATGTCACAAACAAAAAAAGATACGATGACAGAGTGAAATTTAGGTGATAGTTGTATTACATGATTAAATTATTATAATTATTTCTTTATGTTGTTGGCAGTTTCTCTAATTAACAGGATTTTCTCAACTATTAATATACTTCTTTCTTTTTTGGTTTGGAAACCATCAAATAACCTCCTTACGCACTAGGTGGAGCGAGAGATAGTGTCAGACTTTATGGACTAAAACCCACTCATGTTCCTTCTGTTGCCCTTTGCGTTCTAGGCCAAAGCCGCGGTAACTCTTTCGGATAATCTCGTAAACTGTCGGCATGGTCGGATTAGTTTGTTAGTATGCGTCCCATTTATTGGCTAGGCTAGGCTAGGAGGCTAGGCTAATCATGGATGGCGTATCAGCTCCCACGATATCATGGATGGCGTATCAGCTCCCACGATCCCCGGTCCAAGTGTGGGAGGGAACACCGAGGTGGTTTTTAGTCAGTAAGAGTCTGACAGACCCCTTCGCATGCCCCAGGCGAAGGACATCCATGAGGATTTTCCACCCCGGCAACAAAAAAAAAAAAAAAGGAGGCTAGGCTAGGTTTATTCGCAAATTTAGGATAAAATTCGTAGATTATTATTTATTGCTGGATCTTGTCAACGTTTTCTAAAAAGTTTATCTAATACTTAAGATATTGATATTTCTTTTAAGCAGATTGGATATACTGAACAAAGATTACTGACGTAGCCCGAAGAACCACCAAAATTAAATGGCAGTGGGCAGAGTACGTTACTCGCAGAACAGAAGACGCAACTTACCGGAAGACGAAGACTTGAAAGGCCTGCCACAAGGTGGACCCATAACCTGGTGTGGGTCGCGAGAATTCGACAGTTGCGAGACGCACAGGATCGGTCGCTGTGGCACTTGGAGGAGACCTATGGCCAGCAGTGGACGGCTTTCGGTTGAGATGATTATGATGGATAGACTGAAATTAAATCGTAACATTAGATTAATGATTGGCACAAACATATTTATATACATTCATACCGCCTTATTATTATTCTCTGGCCTGTTGGTCTAGTGGTTAGTGACCCTGACTGCTATGCCTGAGGTCGTGGGTTCGATTCCCACCCAGGCTTAATGTTTGTGTGATGAGCACGATCATTTGTTCTGTGTCTGGGTGTAATTTATCTATAATATGTATGTATTTAGAAATATATAAGTATTTTTATCAGTTGTCTAGTACTCATAACACCTGCGGGCCTAAAAAGGTCACATTGGGCAATTCATCTAAAAGCAAATCATTTCCTGAATTCCTAGCAGATCATAAGCAATTCCTCTAATTTTCGTAAAATGGTCGCACAAATTAGCAGAATCATACTCAATTCATTTCATATCTGAATCATATTCCGTGTAAATATTGCCGCATGAAAAAAAAAAAATCTTATATCTTTACCGGTTATATAAATCTTTACCGGTTTTTTTTCTTTGCAGTTTTTATTCATCGGATAATTATTTTGTAATAACGTATTGTATCAAAATATAACTTCTGTATTATATAATAATAATTGATAAAAATAATCAGCAATTAAGCCCATAAAAACGAGGTATCAACTTGTTATGCTGACAACACCTGCATTTTTGTTTAAATTTACTACCTAAAGGACTTTGTATCCATGGTCAAGAAATAAATTAAAAACAAAAGTTTTAGATCAACATTGCGAATTTGCGCAAAGTAATAATAAAATATTTGCAAACAATAAATCGTGATTTCAAATGGATTTCTACAAGTGCAGCGGCCCAAAAATGCGTGTTTTTTTTTTAAATACACTGAAGCAAACCTTTTAGCCTTTTAGGTACCAATAAGTGGTACCATTCCCGCATTTTACTCAGTTTATATTACAAAGTACTCTGTGATTTTACTTGTGTATATCTTGTGAGTTGGACTGTTTACCTTTAACAAAGTAAGTGCCTACTATTAATTTTATTCTCAAAGTTTATAGGTAAATGAACTTTCTGTGGTCGCTAATCCTATGATCTTGTACATGAGTTATTGTATGTAAAAAGGTGAAAGATTTTTGGCGTGATTTTGGTCAGTGGGACGTCTTATGGGTTTTTAGAGTGAATTTCATTCCCAGTGGCAAAATGAAGCTGAGAAATTTATTGTAGTATTGACTACCTTAGCGAAGCTTGCCGAGAAGTCAGATCCCATTTGGGCAGGTCAAGGTAAACTTAGCCTGTATAAAATGAATGAAAAAAAGAGTAGGGCTCGGGGTTATAATAATAATGCCCAAGGAAGAGCAGAATCCTCTCGATTGTGGCTAGAGGTGGCTGCATTGCTCAATGCTGAAGGAATTGGCACAACAAAAACCCCAAAGGAATGGTCTATTATGTATTATAAAGAATGAATTTTTTTATTCTAAGTGTTATTCCAACTTTGTCTTTGTTTTTTACAGTATGTCAACAACTACAAAAGTAAAATTAAAAAGATTGTTGCTAACATAAACGCTGACTTGAATGGTACCGGTGGAGGACCTTTCCGGGCAAACACCTTGTCCAACACAGAGAGTAGGTTTCTGGCGCTCATGGGACAAGGATTTGGACTAACTACGCCTCGAGTGAGTGTCAATCCTTTCCCAGATATGGTAATATTTTGTTTTATTACATTACATTTGTGCAGACCTCTGCCTAAACAACAAAGTGTTATGAATATTCAACCATTTAATTTTTATAGGAAGTGCCAGAGCCAATATCTCTGCTCATGTCTCTGATGGTTTGTTCCAGTGCTGAAGAAGTACAGTGAGTAAATTTTCCTATTTAACTCTTAATAATGAATTAGGTCAAGAGCAAAGTTAACTTGAAGTGAAAAAAGTCCCTATAGTGGTGGAATATGGTCTCCTTATACCTAAATAATTGTTTAGTAAGTAATACTTTGTAGACTGTCAAATCTTACTATTTTCAATACCCTATGAAAAAAAATACTTGGAAAAATAGAGTAATATTTGTTTCAGGCCGCCCTCTGGCGCCATTAGATGAGGCTTGGAGAATACTTTCTCAGGTGAAGATGCAACATGCTGCAGCTGATGCTGATAGTGCTCGTGCTCACCACCTTCAAAACCTCATACCGTAAATCGATAATTTGTCATATACAATTTTGTCTTTGGGACACGTCCATTTATTTATTGTGCACACCTACCACAGTGTTGTCTTTTTTAATACATAGGTTGACTGGTAGATAATGCATTGTTGCATTAAGTCTGCCTATGTACCACTACTGTACATGAAGTTTAAATAAATAATTAATAAATGTAATAAACTATGCAATAAGAAAAGTAAAGTACAGCAATAAGGAAATTAAACTATATTTGAACATTTAATCAGCATAAAAGCTTAGAAGCAAAATAAACCTAATATAATATCATCGTGCTGACCAAAGCCGGTGTATAAGTGCATTTCGTATCGCTTCACCAACAACAAGATGGTGATTTCTTCGTGATACAGTTTCAATTTGTGTGTTTGTTATCTGGAACATTTTTTTTGCTGTTCATTGGGAATTTTGATAGGCCTATAATTTCAAAATCTTTTAATGTAATAAGTATAAAGAAATCAAACAATAGTTTTGTATTATTGTAAGTGTTTTTACACATTCATTTTTGATGATTGGAGCAATTGTAAAATTTATCTATTACTTACATCAATTAAATTGCATTTCTTACTGAAATATCTTACCTACAAATTCGTTTCATTATGCTCTTCCTGTGTTGATAGTGCCATTATTGGTATCCTTGCGCTATTAGCGATGTTGTGTAATACCACACAAGCATTTGCTAAAGAACCGGCCATGGTAGGATGGTAATGTAGTTTCCGATCTACTAACAAACACCTCCAACGAGATTTAAGTATGCCGATGGTTCGCTCTACTGTATTTCGTACCCGACAATGCAGTTCCGTACCTATAGAATCGTTTAGGTGTCTCAGGTTCTGTCCACTACTGGAGTCATCAGTGTAGGTCTCAGGGGATAACGGGAGTCACCTGAAATAGTGTTATTAAAACACCTCTATTCAGAAAACATGTTAATTTTATTTTATTTAAACAAATAAAAAAAAAGTTAATAATATATTTATTCAGAGTTAAAATTTGGTAAAATAGGGGCCATATCGCGGCGATATAATCGTCGTGCTACGTATTTCTATACTCTCTTGTAAAGTGTCAACACAAATGGCGATGTTATCGCGGGGATGCGACGAGTGGCTGAGTTGGGCTGAGTGCGAGCGAAAAGTCATCGTATGGCCGCGCGCCTGTCGCTACCGACAGCGGGCAGCGGGCCCGCCGCGCGCTCGTCTCGAAATGTGGCGCTCTCGCGGCGAAAGCGCTGTCAAACGCAGGTGATTTGTGCGTTGCCTGTCTGTCAAGCAAGGACGTTACGTATTAACAAGCTTTTTTAAACAATAAACAATGTTTGACATTGAAAAGTGTATACTTGAAGTGCATCTTATGATGTGCGCTAGCTCCTTTAAACCTTGGGTATGAACCAGATGCATCAAGCTTAAAGCAGTCAGAACCTAAAATAAAAATAATATTAATGCTCATTCAATAAAGGTCTCCTATCATAGTTTTTTTAAACAAGGAGATAAACTAGTAGGTATCTAGCTACTATGTCATAATAGTACCTAGGTACCTAATATTTTAGCTTACCTTGGAGACAGTACTTATTCCACCACGACGTGAACATAAGTAGGGCTCCAGCTTATTTATGAGGTCACGACATATTTAATCTACACTTTTATTTAAATCTATAAAGCCCGATAAACTCGGGGTCCGGCATTTCAAATGCCAATTCCATTTTGCGAAGAGCATCACTTCGTCGGCAATATAATAGACTCTCCGTAATACGCGTGTGTTCTAAGAAGTTTTCGTAAAGTCCTAAATCTGCCATTATTTAAATTTTGATAAATAAAATCTGCGAAATGAATTGAAATATGTTGCTTGTCAGTAACTTTTTATGATTCTGCTAAATGACATAAAAGCAATTCATATTATGTGAACCATTTTACGAATCCCCATACAAAACTGTCAAACAGATGAATTGCAGAATATGAATTGTTTACGGATCATAATATGAATTGCCAAATTGTGACCATTTTGTGATTTGTAATATGATTCATATTATTATCATATTATGATTCTGCTAAAGTGACCTTTTTAGCCCCCAAGCTCTGCTTAGCTTGAGACACAGAATAAGTAATAGTACAAGTACAGAAATTGCACTCCTTGATAGCAAACATACGAATTTAAACCTACTAATAACAGCGCTAATGTTCATAATACATTGCACGGCACGGACACGACCTTGATTTTATTAGCCTACCAGATCCAGTGGCGCTCGTAACGAATCAAAATGCACCGTAAGTCAGCGCGACGAGAGTCTCTTTTATTATGCCCATTATGCGCCTTTGAACAGGCCGCTCTTGTTATAGGGTTAGGACTTGTGTGTTTTTGAAAAATGTGAAATAGGTACTTACTTACGTTTTACTACATAAAATAATTATAATCAGATTTTCTAAAATTATATGGTAGATAGGTACCTAATTGATTTCTACCTATTTACTTATATCCATATTTTAAAACATATTTTTATAAGTCGTCTCATAGAAGTGTCAAGAGATTTTACATTTAGTTAGGTATCTAAACAAATGAAATAGGTAATTAAAATGAAGTGTATACATATAACTTTGTTGGTTTTGTATGTCGTTAGCTTTGCGTTCATATATAATTTTTAAAAGGTAGGTCGTTTAAGACGTTATTATACATAATAATTAACATTTTCTAAGATATAATTGCAGTCTATGTTGACCTTGCATTAGTACTGGAAGGTCTACTTATATTGAAAGATCTTTAAGGTCATTGACTCGTTTACGTGAAAAATGTCGCAAATACTTGAAATAAAAACTCGATAAAGAATTCGAAAATAATTTTTGTTAGCGCGGGTCAAGCGGAAAATCGAACACGCGTGTGACACTCTACCGAATTTAGCCTCGCAAGAGAGGCCGCGGGCGTAGGCATATTTCTATACCTATAGTTAGAAGTGCGCCAGGCCTGCTTGAGACTAGACGGCGTTGTGTGAAAGTTGTGAAATATTATTATTATTGCCTTATTATTAGTATTGGCTTTAGTGCCGATATTAAACGGTAAAAGTTCACGGAAGAACCAATTATCGGCATTGGTACAATACCTTGGAAACCATTTCCATTGTCATCAAACGGACATTTCGATTGCAAACGAGACATCCTAATCTATACAATTTATACTAATGTTATAAAGAGCAAAGATTTGTATTTTTGTTTGTAATAACTAAACAAATAGAATGCTACTTAGTCTCTGAGTGACTTATGCTATATTTTTTTTACTTTCCCGCGAACGAAAAGCCGGTAAAATAATAATAAACAATACGATTATTGTAAATACATTCTCTAAAAGCTTGTGTAAGTATTGAATCCAACCATAACTAAAATGATATTGAAAATACTTTAATAACTAAAATTCGATGAGATAAAAATGGCTCTTACCTTAGCAAACAATTATTAAAGTATTCACTGGTAAAGTCGAGGCACGGTCAGCTGTTATTACTGTTTCAGGCGCCAAGTTGACTTACTTTTAATAAATAAAATTATATAATATTATGGGCTCGGATACTAAGTTCTTTAAGCCATGTCTGATTGATGATGACGTAAGAATAGTTAATTTGTATACCTTTAGAATACGGATGTACACAGTCTATTGTTTTTGTAGAACTGAACTTAGCGAAGGAAAATTCAAAACTCATTTAAGCGTGTCCTAACCAAAAAAAAAAATGTGTGTGTGTACTAGCGTACACTCGTAAGAAGTGAAACTTCTTTATGACGTTATTTTTCAAAAAATAATTTACTATATGCAACTTTACAGAAATTGGTTAAATAAAGTTAAATTAGATAAAGTTTAATAAAAGGCTTTTATTATCATAGACATAAATACAAATTCTACAATTATTTCATTTTAGCTTATTACTACAAAGATTATTATTGAATTTCATTAATTGTAATAGAATCACGCGTGGTAGGGATAAGAAAAAGATGGCGCGTAACGGAAAAATGTGACGCGTAACGAAAAAATGTTACACTAAATTTTTTTCCAACCCCGATAAAGAAGTTTCACTTCAAAAAGCGTATTATAAGGTTAAAGACTATGTCGAAGACACGCTTGTTTGGCAATGACTACTTCTGCACATGTGACCCCCTAGTAACTCATTAATATTGTGTCTATTAACTGCTCCATTTTTGTTTTAATATATACATATTTTTTTTAACACATTGCTTTTGCAATATATATAATATAATATAATATATAATATTCCACAACTATCACACAACGCCGTCTAGTCCCAAGCTAAGCAGAGCTTGTGTTATGGGTACTAGACAACTGATAAACCTACTTATATATTTCTAAATACATACATATATAGATAAATTACACCCAGACACAGAACAAATGATCGTGCTCATCACACAAACATTTGTCCTATGAATATGTTTGTAATTATTTAGACTTCAACTACCTTAAATTCGTTACTAATTTATTTTGTTAACATCTCATTTATTGATAGTTGTAATTATCCATATTTTTCTTGCTTTTTTATATTGCCTCTTTTTTATAATGTGAATTCTTAGTGAAACTCCACGAATTCTTAGATTACTTCCTATTACGACTCACTTTTTTTTAATATAATTATTTTTATTGTGCTTTTGGGTACAATATTGACTGGTTTACACTGTTCTTACATAATATCTACTAATACTGTAATATGGAAATTTTGTAACATCAACCACTTTTTTAAAAGAGTAACCATGGAGTTTTTTGCCTGTTCTTCTCCATAGGAAACAACCAATTTGGAACCATGCACTAGCTTCTTATGTTGTATAACATGTCAAATAAAAATATTTGAATTGAATTGAATTGTAGTATCTATTTTGTAGCTAATTTATCGATTAATATCCACGAGGAATCAATTTGCGAATAATTTAAACAGCCACGTCAGCCACTAAACTTTACTTGACAAAATCCCGTCAAAAACTCAATTAATCCCTTGGCTTGTTCCCTATTTGGGGTCAGCCCTTCTGATACTTTTACCCCATTCTAAGTGATTTTGCGTCATTTCTGGCATTAGGTCCATTGTCAGCAGGTCGTTCTGGATGGTTCGCCTCCAGGTAGTCGGTGGCCAACCTCTTCCTCTTTTACCCTCTTCTATGACTAAAACGCGTCGAGTCATGTGGTCTGCGTGGCCACCAAAAACTCACTTATTTTTAAAAACGTGTATGCAGTATAGTATCTTATGAATCTAATATCTTTAGATAAATGCATATAAAAATGATAGAAAAAAAATACGTTTTTTTGAGTGGGTGATGGGCAAAAAAAACCTCTTATCAACCCTCCTCCTTTTCAGGCAAACCTTTAACTTTTACATCTAGCCAATACAACCCATTTGTAATCCGATTGTTAAAGTCTTTGTTTCAAAGTTGATATTCCTCATTAATTGATTCATAACTTTCTTATCGATTAAATAAGTACACTGAAAACTTTATGCCGCTCGTCTTAAAAATCCCATCTCTTGTTATTGGTTTGGTGCCACGTTTTCTTTTTTGGTTTAAAGGGTGCGTTTTTCTTTTAATAAAGAAGAAATTATAGAAGTGTCAGTAATTAGTGAGCGTGCCAAGATAAGATTACTTTACCCTAACTTAAAATGATATTAGTTACTTGCTTTCAGGCAAGGTCTTCTAAAAATATACTGAAAATTATGTAACCAAAAAATATCCAGCCTTTGGTGATCACGCATAAACTGGGCACATTCTTTCAACAATACCCAGGTTATATCCTGTTTACAATGCCCGCTATATTTACGCACTAGGTATACAGTACACCAATGGATGACCCTGCCATACCTTTGTCACAGTGTTCCATTTTTCGCATCGAGTATTTGTTTGATGGCTGTTCAAACAGATGTATTTGCCGCGTCGCGTCGGGCACAGCGGGCACAGTCGACACTACAATATTGCAATAATTTGTGTTCCATGCTGGCGGGCAATCTATCTGGGCAGAGTGGGCATAGGTACTGTGGGTATGTGCATATTGATTCAACATTGAGTGAGAGTGGTGATGTTGATATAGAATTATCATATTGCTATCTGGTGTTTTCGTTGTTGCGAATGTAATATTATTATAGGATAATGTCCAGATTTAGTTATTATAGTTGGGTGAAGCTTACGTCTACTTTATGTAACGTAGGTACCGTAGGTGTGATCATCACAAAATCATCATCATCATCATTTCAGCTAAAAGGCGTCCGCTGCTGGATAAAGACCTCCCCAAGTGTCGCCACATTATTGGTCCTGTGTGTTCCTTCCTGTCCCCATTCTTGTGGCCTTCACCAGATTACCAGAAGCTTACATTATCCATCTGTTCTGCGAGCAATGAACAGGCTATTTTGGTAAACTTGGTTTTCTTCCCACTCTTGGCGGATATTTTGAAAACCAATGAATCGGAATAATTATCAAATACACGTAAATATAGTATGATTGCAGTTTACGCGCACGTGACCATTTTTCTCATTCATTATGCGATCCAGACACTCAGAGATAAAATACATTTATGTTCAATGACATAAGAAGGGATGTGTCTAATAGGAGTAGGGCATGGACTCAGAATGATTAAATACTCTTGTACGAAGTATTATCACGCCCCCTAATCTATCCGCTTGTTCTCTGTTACTGGGTCAGCAAATCGTTGTAACTAAGTTTGTTCCCAACCAATTTGTTAGGGACTTCTAAGAGCTCTGCGGCATTCTTCGAAAGAGTTACTTCGGCCCGGGAACGAAAAGGGCAACTAAAGGAACACACAGATGGGTTTTAATCAGTAACAGCCTGCCAAGTGGAGCGAGAGGGAGTCCTCTCGCTACGCTCGGGGCGGGAGAAGTTATTTGGTGATTTCCCCCCTCAAAAATAAAAGAAGCGCTTCTGAAAGCCATGGATACTTACTTGTCTAATAACTACGCAATGCTAGTAGTGGGAAGCGTATAGCTATATCATTTTTCCATTTTCCTTAGATGATACAGTTTTGTTTTATTACCCGACTGTGAGTATGTTCATCTGTTCCCTCATAGCTCCTAATCTACTTATCGAAACTCGACGTATGAGGTATCGTTAGAACCGTTTTAATTGTTTGCTAAACATAGGCTACGTGACGTGTCACAAAAATCGATATGGCGCCCTCTAGCGGACAAAAAGTAATGCGTTAAAAATAAAAAAGGAGATAAATAATCCGTGTTTGGTATTATTTGAAAGGGCTTCACTTGTACATTTCCAAAATATTGCTCAAATTTAAAGTGACGCCCTCTATCTAGCGGACAAAAAGTCATGTTTAAAAAAAATTATAAATACACCGTGTTTCATATCATTTGAAAGGGCTTCACTGGTACTTATAAAAAAATATCATCAAAATTCAATGTGGCGCCCTCTAGTGGACAAAAAGTATTGTGTTAAAAAAATAAGATAAATACGTCGTTTTGGTATCATTTGAAAGGACTTCACTTGTTCATACCAAAATAAATAGTATAGAAGCCATCGACTTATATTCTAGCGATAGACAAGCACGTTCATGGAAACTATTTGTCAAAATACTGAAAAGTTAAAACAAAAGTTCGCTGCAGCGCTTTATTGCCATTATGTCGTCTAATAAAACTATTAAAACATACAGCGCTTAGATGGCTTTTAGAGGATACTTTTTCGCGACAAAAACGTCTTAAGCGCCATGAATTTCGTAGCACTTACGCGTTTCGTTCAACATAGTGTAATGACATGTTATCCATATAGATTTTTATACCGCAGAAGCGACACAGCTTTTTGCCTACAATACTTTATTACAATAACACTCTATTTCAAAATTTAACAATAGTCCTCGCTGTAAATTATAATACCCGATGATTTGCTGACATTTCTTGCTGAGTTTTTACAGTATCGAAAAACGCACGTCGTCATAATTTCTGAAATTGACGGAATTCATTGATATTATTTATACAAAAAAGAAAAACATTCAATAAAATATTCAAAAAAAACAAACGGAATAAAATACCATGCAAAGTCTGTGTTCATTAAACCAGTTGTAGGTAAAAATCGGGTTTTTATGGGAGGGAACATCTGTATGTTTTAGTCTATGATTATAAAATGGAAAGGCTTTAAAATCAAATAATATATTTTCTAACATAATATTACGATATTAGAAGCTATTAAATTGTTCGAACAACCAGTAATTTTACTTACATGAGTACAGAATTATTATTTACGTCCAGATTACCTTTGATTTTAATTTATTAGCGCCGCTCTCACACTGCATGAACGTCAAAACTACACTAATGTCATCAAAATCAAGGTGCATAGAAGACACTGCACCTGAGTCGGTTAAAGTGAGTGTACGGCACGCGTTATCTAGTGCGTAGTACATATATATCGATGATAGAAGCACAGTGTTTTAACACCAAAATCTTTCAAATAAAAAAAAAGTAACGTTTCGATTATTACCTACCTATAACACACGTTATAGGTAGGTAATAATCGAAACACTTTAATAGCGTGTGACTACGGCTTTTCTTTTTGTTCTATTGTTGTTTTTCCAGTTACTTTGTTTATTTCAGCATCTTGAAAATCTTGTTTCATACTTTTTCAGCGTCTTTTTTTTTGTCGTAGTCGGGTTTTAGTTTTTTACTTTTTTTTTTATTGTTAGGCTTACGCTTGACTACTATTTCATCTAATGGAAAGCAACGATGCAGTTGACTATGTAGCTCGCTTGCCTAGAAGTAACCCATTCATGACTGGCCTCTT
This sequence comes from Mythimna impura, assembly GCA_905147345.3. NCBI lineage: Eukaryota > Metazoa > Arthropoda > Insecta > Lepidoptera > Noctuidae > Mythimna > Mythimna impura. Next base: position 10,665,642 of record LR990345.1, read on the forward strand.
GTTCTAGTGGTTAGAGGCCCTGACTGCTATGCACAGGACAAATGTTTGTGTGATTAGCACAATCATTTGTTCTGTGTCTGGGTGTAATTTATCTATAACATGTATGTATTTAGAAATATTAGTATGTTTATCAGTTGTCTAGTACTCATAACTTTAGCTTTGCATAGCTTGGGACTAGACGGCGTTGTGTAAATATTATATTATATTTTTCAATCTTGACTTTAGGAGTTACAGGTACTGTTATCAGTTGACTTTACAAATATTAAAAAGTTTTTAATATTTGTAAAGTCTAAACAATGCTTAACTTAGGTATCCAAACTTGCCAAAGATTCTTTGAAACAATAAACATACAACATTCCTCCAAGATACAACTACTTATCAAAATATGTTGTAGACTAAATAGTTGGCACTCCGGAGGAACACAGTCCGAAGGCGGACAAGGAGGCGTTATGCAAATTAATGTGTATACAAGTAAGCGTCAAGTTGGGAACTTGAGCCACTGAAGTGAGCAAACGAGGAGAATATTGTGTTATGGTTTTGTGTGCTTGTATTTTGTTACTTGGAATCTTGAGTGTGTTCCACGTTGTGGGGAGGGTTGCTCTTCTAGACACTTTTGAAGTGAAAACTTCTTTGGCACTTTATTTCGTGGAAAGGGAACTGTGCCGTTACTGTCGTTCGGTCGGCAGACTCGAGCCGACCTTTACCGAAAAATAACGATTTTGGATTATTTACTTTACCTTGATGAAGTTTTCACTTCTGTCGTGTGGTTTTAAGCACTCGTCTTTTTTAACATTAACCTGACCTATCTAGTTTTTGCTTGATTTTGTAGACACTGTGAGAGTCTTTCACACCTCACAAGTCTAAAGAAGTTCAGTAACATAAAGAAAGGCAGTGCTATCTTTAAAAATATTAGGTATATATACTTCACACTAATTTAATAAACCTAATATCTACTACCAACCTTACATTTTTTAAAATTATTATTTAGCTTGTATGCGTCTGTTTTTATGTTGGATTTGCATGAAACGGCTGTATCTTTTTTTTTCGTTAACTTACTAGTTTGATTTTTTCACAGCTTTAAGGGACCGCAGACTTGAGTATAATATGGTTTTAATTTCAACTCGATAACTCCACGCGTTCTCGAGTTAAAGGGTCTTGTCAGACAGACATACAGGCAGACTGACAAACAGACACAGACAGACAGACAGACAGATAGACAGACGGACAACAAAGTGATTCTATAATTGTTCCGTTTTATCCTTTTGAGGTACGGAACCCAAAAAACGCGCGAAGTACACTACCTCAAAGGTGGCGTGAAAACGGGTGCATATTATGACAATGACCTCTTTCAACTTTTTGAATCATTATATCTCAAAAACGGTGGCTCTTAAGAAAAAAGAATTGAGACATTTTTGTAGATAATTATCTGATCTACAATTTTTGTCTGATCTAATTTTATGACAAAACTTACCGTTTTGCTGGAAATCGCGAAAAACTTGTTTTTGTGACCTTTGTCCCCGAGCATTTTTTTTCAGCCCCTCTAGCCAAGTTACGATCGTTTCGTTTACGTCAAACGCCTCCGATTCCTTTGTTCTGACCACGTGACTGAGCGTTGAGATGACGTCAGAACAACAATATTATTACGTTTTTACATTAGCTCCAGCTTCTAAATAAAATCTTTCAAACCGATTCTCAATTCACGTGGGTGTTCAAATCCAACCAGAATCTATTTTCTACCAGTTGTTCGAAAATAAGGTTTCTCTTCAGTAAGCAACCTTTACAATACAGATCAAGTAAAAAAAAAAGAACTTTGAATGAGTCCAGAATCCTGATAAATATCCATCGCGTAATTAAACACCTTAAAAAATTCAATTTAACTTTATGTCCGAAGCATTTTCCCTCACCTGTGAACCACAAAAGGCCGTCGAATGAAAGATGGAGGCGATTTTATTGCTTCCATTCATTAGTTTAAGCTGTTGTTTATTGGGTTAAACATTCATCTGAGCGTGAAATACTGAAGCTTACTTTATTCAGCAGAATTTGTGATACAATTGTATTTACACGCTGTATACAAGGACAAATGGCCCGTTTACAAGAGGATAATTTCTGGCCTAGATTATAGAATAGACGCTGAAATTGTTTTAAATGAGGCAAGGTTTAGGTAAGAATGTGGGTGTGGCTATGAGAGTCGAGGAAGGCCGAACAAATGATGGATGAACTGTGTTAAATATGTTATGACATTCTAGCTTTTGCCAGCGGTTTTGCTCACGTGATCGTTGAAAAATATCCTAAAGGAATCTACCCCTGGGATAAATAATATACTATGTGCCAGGACATGTTCTGCCCGCGTACCATGTATTTATTCAAATCCGTTTGAGCGTGAGTAACAAATATACAGTAATACACATACATACAGGTTATCCGCGGTGCTAGAACCCGAAGGGCAAGTGAAGGAACATAGGTGTGGTTTTAGTCAGTAAAAATCTGACACACCCTTCCACTCCGCTCTGGAACAGGAGAAGTCATTAGATGATTTCAAACCTTAAAATAAAGATACATATAGTAAATACAAGCTTTCGCTTTTGTATTAATAGTGTGATGACTAGAAAGGTGGTGACTATTGAGATGATGTGAAGGATCTTTAGACGAAGATTTGTTGTGCCGAACCGAAATAAAAATTGAGATATGAGCAAGCGTTGATAACGTTGGAAGGCCTCCTACAAGGTGGACTGATGACTTGGTAACGGTTGCGGGAGTCCGATGGATGCGAGACGCACAGGACCGTTCATTGTGGCGACACTTTGGAGAGGCCTATGTCCAGCAGTGGACGTCTTTCGGCTGAAATGATGATGATGATGAGCAAGATGAGGAAACAGAGTAATCAACTTGCCTTTGTATTTTGGATACAAAAATTATGTTTTGAGTTTTCGAGACGAACAAATCCCGTAACTACCTATGGGACACCTGCGGGAACGTTTGAAACAGTGATCGTGGACCTAGAATGCAAAGGGCAACTGAAGAACGCAGGTTTTTTTTTTCGTGTGAGAAAATCATCTAATGACATCCCGCGCTCTTGGGTGGTGCGGGAGATAGTCTCAGACTTTTACTGACTAAAAACCCACTCCTGTTCCTTCTTTGCCATTTTTCCAGGGCCCCGGGGATCACTTTCGCATCACCCATGGCCCCAGTAGGCCTCGACCCTGCTGGGCCCCTACGGTTGCTGACATCTCCTTGAGGCGCGCGTGGAACACTACGCGCCGTCGACGACTTGGGCTCGGTCCGGACGGTTACCGGATGATCAGACGGCGAGCCACCTATTGCTCGCCGTCCGCAAGCCCAACTGAAGGACGCAGGTGGGACACGCCTTCTCGTTCTACCCTAGAGCATGCCCTCTCGTTCTACCCTAGAGTTAGAGAAGTCATTGGATGACTTTCCACTTGAAAAAAAATGAGACCTCTATGTGCGGAGTGCGAGTTGCTTTTACGTTAACGCCATCGAAACGCTAATCACGTTTCGCTCTCTGATTGGTTAAGAGCTTGGAGCGGGCCAATCGGAGCGCCAATTGTCATAAACGTGTCGATCAACCGGCACTAGGCCTGCCCCCCTAGCCAAGTTACAACCGTTTCGTTTCGATTCTCTTTGCGTTGACCGCCTCGAGTCGACCACGCCTCCTATTCCTTTGTTCTGACCACGTGACTGAGGGTTGAGATGACGTCAAAATAAAGGAATCGGAGGCGTGGCCGACTCGAGGCGGTCGACAAAAGGAGAATCGAAATGAAACGGTTATAACTTGGCTAGGGGGGCTGCAAATCTTCGGCGTGTTTTTGGTTCACACTTGGGTGTAAACTTAATGATTTTATCATTTGACTGGCGAGTTTAGTCATGATATTCTTTCTTCTCGGGCGAGATATTCTGCTTGTATAAATGATCCAAGACTGGGGTGCTAGCTTTAAACCCGTTGTCGCGACTTAATTTGCATTTGTTTAACGTCAATTAGGCGTACGGTTTTGCGTTTACTCTGAAGTTGTTTATTTAAAAAATCTGTTGAACGTTGTGTTTAATTGTTGTTTTACTTTGAGTTCGATGAACAAAATGTATCACAACCTCTGGTAAAGATGGGTAATGCAAATGTTTACCAACTACTGTGCGGATTATGAGTTTGGCAGTCTGTGTATGACTGACTGACCTGACATATGACATGACTGGCCTGTTGGTCTAGTGGTTAGTGGCCCTGGCCGCTATGACGGATGTCGTGGGTTCGATTCCGATTCAGGACAAATGTTTGTGTGATGAGCACAATTATTTGTTCTGTGTTTGGGTGTAATTTATCTATAATATGTATGTATTTAGAAATATATAGGTATATTTATCAGTTTTCTAGTACTCATAATACAAGCTCTGTTTAGCTTGGGACTTGGGACAGCGTTGTGTGATAGCTGTGGAATATTATTATTATTATTATGTATGCGTGGCGACATCTGTCCGTTAGAAGGTAGCTCCTTAATAGATTTGGACGTATAGAGATGAGACTTGATCCCATACACAAACTAAAAAGTTTTTTGTATACTAATTAATTACTAAAACAAGAAAAATAAAAGCGCTTAACTCATTAATCTGATTAAGTTAAATCATACTAATATTTTTATGGCAAAAGTTTGTGTATGTTTGTTACTTCTTCATGTACGAATGTCTGAATGGATTATAATGTTTATTAATGAACTGTTTCATTTACTGAGTCGATTGAGCTAAAAAGACCCAAGAATAGAGAGAGATAAACAGAAAAAAAAACTAAAAAGCAAATATCGACATTCACATCGAACAAGGATTCAATATAATTTTTAAAATTTCTACACGGCAATGGTAAAAAATCTCACATATATACTAAATGGTAATGGCAAAATATCTCACATACACTATGTGAGATATTTTAATATTAAGACCTTGTATGTACCGTATGCCCAGAAATAGATAAAATAAAAATAAATAAACAAGGCAGTATCTCGGATTACAGTCCAAACAAAATTCAAACATGGAAAGAAAGAAGAAAGAAAGAAAAACATTTTATTTGGCGGAACAAGGCGCAAATTTAGAACTAACAAATTATAAGTATAATATGTGAAAGAAATATGCGCCACATCCGCGCAAAACGGCCGCACGCTCAGCATAATGCCGTGACCACACGCAAAATGCGATGAGTCTACGGCGCTGGTTTTCAGCGTGGGCCGGACACTGCACTATCACTTATAAGTTCATTTTGAAAATTTACTGAATTAATGTTACAACCTTGTTCGTTGCGGGTGTCGATATAATATATCAGCTATTGAAGTTTATTATTTTCAGTACTTAACAGAAGTATTTTAATGTAATTTCGGGAACTCATTTTATTTATCATTATCAGAGCTTTCTTACATATTCAGGGCCCACTTCACCAGGTTCTCTTTATTATCATTCTATTTACTTCTCAAATGACAAAAGTAAACAGACTTTTCATTAGATTTACTGAGCCTTTTTCAAACATTTTGTAAGAAGTCTGCAATAAAAAGTAGGACGAAACATTTTAATATTCACACAACGTTTCAGTCGCATTCTGGCCGTTGTCCAAACAGGAACCGTTAGTGGGGATCGTCTGTCAACTGTGAACGACAAACCAACGATCGCTGTAATAATGGCCACCTGTTTGCCTTTATAGAGCCGATATGGAGCCTTTATCACATTTAATATTATAAGGGCAAAACTGTGTGTGTATGTCTGTTTCTTCCTCCCACTCGAACGGCTGAGCGGATTTCAATGAAACTTGGTACACGGGTAGACCATGACATGTCCCCGAATAGCACATTGGATACTTTTTATTCAGGCTTTTTACACTAATTGTTCAGATTGCAATTTCATCGCAGCGAACTCTGCCGTCTGTTTTTTTTCGACTTAGTCTGTGTCTTACTTTCTCTCTCTTCTTAGTCGGTACTCTCTTGCCAGAGTGGTCGTGGTCATCATTATGAATTACGATGAGTGATCATCTTGGTAATACGGCGCCATTCATCGTGGAATGCAGCTTTCCGGGTACATTCGCAAGCCGAGTACTTAATTGGGGGCTTGATCTGGTCTATCTCATTGGTAATCTACCACGAGGCCTGATGCTTTCAACTTTGCCCTTCTCTACGATACTCTCTATGGAGACATTACCACGACGAGATACATGGCCGAAGAAGGTCAAAATGCACTGTGGATGATAGGCGCTGTCTGATGCCGAGTTCTTACTACAGGTCTCCCAATTGATCTGTTCCCAGTATTTGCCTTTCTTGTCCCAAGATGAAAACCATTTAGAAGCTCTGTAATCTCCTTAGTACTCACAACGAACAAAAAAAATAAATTAAAACGATGTCTAACAGCAAAACTGTTTTCCTAAGAGGCTAATATTGGCCATCATGTCTGCGGGAGCGTTTAAAAGAGTGACCGTGGCCCTAGAACGCAAAAGGCAACTGAAGGACAGAGTCTCTGGGCCTTGGTACAGGCCATGGTCCGGAGCGAGTAGGAGTGGCAGGCGGTCACGCAGTAATGCTAGCAAAGGAGGCGGCCGATCGTGTGTGAGGCAACGGTCCTCACGCCCTATCCGCCGCCGGTATTCCGATCCCGATTTCCGGCCACCGTAGGCGCCGAGGTAGGGACCGAGCCCAAGTCGTCGACGGCACGTACTGTTCCACGCGCGCCTCAAGGAGATGTCAGCAACTGTAGGGGCGCAGCAGGGTCGAAGCCTACTAAGGCCAAGGGTCTGATTCTGAAAGGAAGACTCGGCCCTGGTACGAAAGGCAACGTAGGAACAGGAGTGGGCTTTTAGTTAGTAGAAGTCTGACACTATCTCGCGCTCCGCCCAAGAGCGGGGGATGTCATAAGATGATTATCCCACCGAAACAAAAAGCCAGTAAAAGTCTGATACGCCCTGTCGTTCCACCCTAGAGCGAGAAAAGTCATTGGATAAATGCCACCTCAAAAAAAAAAGCTGTAGGCCACCTTATTCCAAACCACACACGAAAGAAATCCATTAATACATCTACATTGTACTAAAACTGTTGAATCATCTGCCAGACAAGTCCAGTAATGGATGGATTTATCAAATATTGTTAAAGAGTTCTTGATAGGTTTGTGCCTATTTTGCGGTCTGATAGATTCACGATTTTTCCGTGTACGAAATGGGTTACAAAAGAAGGAGTCGATACCCATTACGTTTCGATTTTGTTGACAGAATTGGGGCTCGTTAATGTAGCCACGGAATTTCTCGGAATTAGATAACGATCGATAGGAGTAACTGATGGAAATCATCGTACATTACGCGAAGCAGACGTATGCTACTTTATTTCTAAAATCTTTATGTTTATTATGACACTTGCAGTAGGTTTTATTTAGTTATACTATAAAGATCCAATAATTCAATACCTACTTAATAAAAAAAGGTGGAAGAATTTAGAAAACGGAAGTCGAGAAGGAATCTCGAAGGAAATGAAAAACCGAACTAAATCACCACGAGAGATACAAGAATAAAACCATTCGAAATCCATTTTTACAAAACCAACGCCCGCGCTAAAATGATTTTATCTCATCAAAATTTATGTGAGTGACCTGAAATCTAGAACAATTTCAGTAAGTGGAAAGTCTAGAATCGCGTGGCAGATTTAAATGTTCCATCTCAGTTTGTTGAATGTAGCTCGTCCTCGATATTGTTTGCGTTATTCGTATCGTGTTGACTTATTGACTCCAAGCCACTCGAATCTTTCGCTTCTGTTTGTAACTGTTCGATTTATTCAGAGGAATTTTATATTAGAGGATTACTTTATTCTCTGTTCTAGTATTCCAATTTGTTGTGATTTGAGAGATTACGGATTCCGATATTTTGTTTAGACTTTTCGAGTATGTGTGTGGGTAGGGTTGCCAACTGTACTTTAAAATAGAGTATTGTACTCTATGTCATGTAGGCGTACTCTATAATCTATAACACTAATAGAGCACGCTTAAATACTCTTTTCTACACAGAGTTTACTAGTCGACTATTTTCATGAATGTGAAGTGGCGTGAAGAGAGGAACAGGGCTTTATTGAAATTGATTAAAAATGGGCTCCTGATCTATGTAAATTTAGAGTTAGAATGTTTGGAGTCAAACAATTCTTTTAAAATCAATGAAAAATTATTATGTGCCATGTGCTGCAAAAAGTGCCAAACAAATACCTTTAAAAAAATTAAATAAAAAATTCTGTTGTCTGTAAGTCCGTACTCTTTATATGCCTCCTTTGAAATCACATGTACTCTATTTCTTCTAATAAAAGTTGGCAACCCTATATGTGAGTACTATTTGATTTACATTTCAGTACGTATTTGATAGAGAAAGTTGAGATGAATTACTTTTTGTTCATTTTGTGTTCTGATGTTGATTTTAATGACCTTTTCTATTCTGCTATACCAACTGAATAGGGTTTTGTAATCTTGGATGAAACAAAAAAAAAAATCAACTCGCAATATGTAAAGAGTATCTTCAACCATAATTGCAATGCCAACAATTACCTCATATATATAAATTATAGTAAGCACAGCACGAACCTTCTCGGCTATCATAGCCTAGTACATAATAACCCCAATTAAGCTTCACTTGGCCTGACTTGGCCAACGTTTAGCCCTGTCGTGGGGGTAAGGCGGGCAAAATTTTGCAAATGCCCGCTTACCCTGGCCAGCGACCCAGATATGCGGAATGTTTGGCCCAATGTTGCCATGACGATAGTAGTCCATTCTACTGTATCGGTGCATTTGCATTTATTTAGGTCAAGTGTTCTAATCAAGGTAAGCGAAATTGCATGGATTGGATATTACGAACTTTTATTGGGGCTTGCTTTAGCACGAGTTAATTTTTATCGCGGTTTTTTTTAAATTAGGTTTAACGATAGAGGATGAAAGGGGTAGTTAAATTGGATGCTTTTTATTATCTTCGTGTAAAATACGATTTTATATATCGCATTTAAAAATTTCGCTCAATAAAAAAACTGGGCAAGTGCGAGTCGGAGTCACGCCCTGAGGGTTCCGTACAAACTTACCTGTGTAAAGAGTTCAATTCCTGATTGGAGTCTCGAAATTTTTTCCAAATCGCAAGAAAAATGTGACGTTACAACAAATTTTTTGTTTTCAGATTTATTCCTATATTTGTGTTATAAGACCTTGCTTTATGTAAAATTTCAGGATTCTGGGTCAACGGGAAGTACTTTAGAATTTTGGTTTTAAGTGTCGAAATATACGTTTTTTGCTTGCGTGTTTATTCATTTTTTGGATCGCAGTCAAGCATTGGTTTATATTAATTAAAAAAAAAAAAACGACCATATCTTTAACTTGGAAGTTTGATTTTTTCACAGCTTAAAGGAGCCGTAGACCTGTATATCGTTTTAATTTCAACTCGAACGTCCACGTGTTCCCGAGATAAAGGGTCTTGACAGACAGACAGACAGACGGACGGACAACAAAGTGATCTTATAAGGGATCCGTTTTTTCCTTTTGAGGTACGGAACTCTAAAAAAAGGAATATTCATTAGATTTTCATTTAAATTTAAATAAGTCGAAGAGTCCATTCAAAAATTCTCTGTGAACAAATAAATGACCCGTTAATATTTAGCATTCCTATATTTGCATACTGGAAATAGAAGGGCAATAAAAGCCAACCTTTTTCTCTCTTCCCTGGGTTTAGTGGTCCGTACACACTGGTGTTACGGTCTATTGATAAGTGATTGGGTATCAAATATCCAATTCATTAATGGATCCACTTAATTTATTCTGAAGCCTACCGGTAATAGATTGTTCGAAGTAATTGATTAATTACTGTATAATTCATTTTCCGGTAGCTCGTACAGCTGAAAAGCTTATAAATTATGACTTCGAGCTCATAATAGTCGTAAATCATGGGTTTTGACTGATCAGAGAACGGAGTTTCGTGTTTAGTGAGGTAAGGTGAGTCGTCTGCGTCTACAGTTTTTATTGCATAATTTGCATTATAGTCCCAACTACGAAATCATTTCAGCTTAAGTAATGCTTCAAAGTAGCCTGCAAAATTCAGATTTTCTCATTTTTTTTGTATTTTGCAGGTCAAGTGTGAAGTTGTAGGTATGTTGATTAAAATATTATATTATTATGTGGCCGTAAGACGTATCAATTTACAAATTTATCTATAATCGTTAAAATCATCAATCACTTACCCTACCCTACGACTTTGAATGACTTTTTCATGAAAATTTCAATAGAAAGAAAGAAAGAAAGAAAGAAAATATTTTACTCAATACTCAATACTCAAATGTTTATTTGTTTGTTTTATTTGGCACGCGTGCATACACACATTGTAAAAACAAATTTAAGACCATCGAGATATAAGTATCTCGATGTTTAAGACAACTAAGAAAAAAAAACACTAACACAATGTGTGTCTTACGGCTGCGCCAAATAGGTCCAGTCCAGTTCAATAGGGTAAGCTGACCTGAAAGAAAAATTGATTTTGCGGGCCACCCTGGCACTTTCACCTTAATGCAACAAAGATTATTTTGGCCTTTCGGAGTCCGCTGCTGGACGAAAGTTGTATCCAAGTCGAACTGTCAATTCTTAAAAAAACCATGGGTACAAAACGGATTACATGAATTGGCAACCTAAGTAGATTAATAATTACACCATTACTTACCAAAAGATAGTTATAGTCTAATACAGTAATTACATACGTAATTATATTTTTGCTTCTTTTTAGGGTTCCGTACTTCAACAGAAATAAAAAAAAAAACGGAACCCTGATAGGATCACTTTGTGGTCCGTCTGTCTATCTGTCTGTCAGGACCCTTTATCACAGGAACGCGTGGACGTATTGAGTTCAAATTAAAACCATATACTCAAGTCTGCAGTCCCTTGAAGCTGTGAAAAAATAAACTTTTTTTGTGAGGTAACTCAATTCGGGGATTGAACTGTTTTCATAGGTAAAGTTTGTACGGAACCCTCAGTGCACGAGTCCGACTCCCATTTGCCCGGTTTTTTTGTTTCGTGTTTACCTTACTATTATTTGTGTGCCTTGTATTATGCCAAATTGTAGATCTTTATCTTTGAAATTTCCACTCTGCAATACTGGCCACATGAAATCAAAACAAGAATTCTGATTTCAAATTAATTTTGTTTTAAAAACATGGAATTCTTTTTTCAAAATTAGTCATTTGTTTATGGATTAGCGTAACATTTTTGTTAAAGCATTTGATTATGTTAAAAATTTGAATAAATATGGAATATGAAAACTGTCTCATGGTAGCAACGCGGCACAATTTAAACGGCACAAACACAAATTATAATACTAACTACTTTTCAGCATTTTTTTTTTTTTAATATTTTAGCTTCGCACGGTTTGTGTAAGTATTACATTAGCCAGTGACAAGTTTAGAAAGTATTAAGTTTGTAATCACTTTAAGTTACTTTGAGTTCTATTAGAACGCGGTTGTAACACATTCTAATGTTTTTGCAGTATTTGGCTGCAAATATATTGGGTAAGCTTCGCTGTGGTAGCCAATACTACAATAATTCTAAGCTCCATTTTACCAGAACCGCGCCTGTTTCAATGATTTCACATATTGTCCAGCTGCGTAGACACTTGAGATAAAAAACTACAACAATTTTATAATACAATATTCACTAGGAATTTTGTGTTTCATTAAAGTTCTTTAAAAATAAAAAATAAATTCATTGAAAACTTGTTTCCGGACTAAATTTGCTGACCACAGATGTTCGCCAAAATTCTGGTGCAGCGATCAATCATTTTAAATTCTCAGCTGCAATATTTGTCGATGACTGCTAGGGCTCTAGCCATTGATTACCAAATGGTATCATTAATAACGCCCATGAAGTTTACAGTCTGAGAAAATACCCCCCCATGCCAACATACTTGACCAAATAAAATATGAATGGTTGGTTGGCGTTGATATAACTTTCCACGCACGTCTCAAAGACATGTCAGCAAACCGTAGGGGCCCAGCAGGATCAAAGCCTACTGAGGCCATGGGTTGTGCGAAAGAGAACCCCGTGGCCCTGGAACGAAGGCAAAAAAGGAACAGGAGTGGGTTTTTGATTACCAACATAAAAAAAAGATCCGAAAAAATGTATTTTGTTAGATATTAAATATTTGTTTTTCTATAATCATAAACGTAAAGAAAGGCCTATTCAGAACTTAAAATAGTACTGTGCAGACGTTTAAAAGAATTTATTCTTTTTGCTTTGAGTTTGCACCAGTTTCAGTCAGTCTAAAAATTGCCGGCGGGCACATTTAGAGTAACGTGCTCAATACAGTTCAGCGATGTAAAATTCTCTTTGTACCTATCGTCGTATTTCGCGAATTGCAAAATGCACGTCAGCGTATTTGAAGGAATTGGTTCAATACAATTCCGTAGTACTTTAGTTATGTATAATGACATCCTTTAGTTGACGATGGGATTAGGTATATTTGAATAGGGGAAACCAATATTTCTCAAAGAGAGAGGGGGTGAGAGTTTTTTTTTTTCGGTGGGAAAATCATCTTATGACATCCCCCGCCCTTGGGCGGGGCGGGAGATAGTGTCAGACTTTTACTGACTAAAAACCCACTCCTGTTCCTTCGTTGCCTTTCGTACCAGGGCCGAGTCTTCCTTTCAGAATCAGACCCTTGGCCCCAGTAGGCTTCGACCCTGCTAGGCCCCTACTGTTGCTGACATCTCCTTGAGGCGCGCGTGGAACAGAACGCGCCGTCGACGACTTGGGCTCGGTCCGGACGGTTACCAGACGGTCGGACGGCGAGCCACAGGGGGGTGAGAGTGGGGTAGAAGTTCAAGTAGAATTTTGCAATTTTCTTCCTTTCCCTGTAATATAAATATTTATGTAAATTAAATAAGTAATTGAATAAGAAATAAAAAAGTGCTTATTAAAAGGGAATAATGGAAGGATTGGAGGGAAGCCTTTGCCCAGCTGTGGGACAGTATACGCTAGATATAAACAAAAGATAATGATTGAAAAAAGAATGTAAAAACGAGGTTTTTAAAATCTTATAAAAGTAATGTTTTTATAGTTCCCAATGTTGAGCTCGAAAAATCATCAGTCTTAAAGTTACCACTGCGACCTATTCTTTATTCAATGTACTGTTTTCCCGTGAGTAATAACTCCATCCGTCACATATTGTAACAATGACAACGCCTACCACCCACACGACTAAGAAACTACGCACAGCTACAGTTATGAAATATCTCTCACGTATTTGAGTTAAGACCTTTTCAGTATTCTCCTTTCATCGTATTCAGGTAGGTACACGAATGTTAGTACATTAGATATTATTATTAATCATTTATATCAAGTACCAAAGACTCATTTTAGTTACATATCATAAACATACATAGTATATCATATATTACATAAAATTGAAATGATTAAAATTAAATTACAATAGATTATAATTATAATATTAGCCAGTCAGATACTAAAAGAATTGCATTAAATATTAAAATAAATTGCATAAAATTTAAATTCAACTAAATGTCATTACCATTAAAATAAATTAGGTTTTACTCAGTCAGAATTAATAAAGTCAACAATTACAATTTTCTAACAGGAATTAGTACAGTAACATGTCTGCCACACCCATGTCGGATACATGGACCGTCTATCGACGATCAATGTCAGGATGGCATTGGGGCTAGCCCACACCCACCCCAATTCACTACAACATATAATCACACACATTACTATTTTAGCATTATACTCTCAAACATCACTCTAAGAGCAGGAAACGAACTTCCCAAAACAACATTATCACAACGTATCCAGTCGTTCAGACTGAATTGTATATAACATCTGAAATAGTGCAAAATGTATGTAACAAGGATACAGGCTGTTTCCATTTCGTCATACATTTGGGCTATTGTCGTCACAACAATGGTTCATTAATGGTAACACGGGTTCGTAGGTGCTGCCTCTCCTTAATTAAATATATACATTTGTTGTTTTACGTACTATTGGAATTCATGCTACCTATTTGGTTCTTGTGTTAATTGATTTATTTGTTGTTCAAGCTATTCATACTTGAATGAGCAGTGATAGAAATTAAGGTTTTTAAGAAAGGTTTTTTTTTTGTTGGAAAAGTGAAATTTTGGTGTGAAATATGTGACATTGATATGAAAGTACTATGTTGATGATAGATGAGGTTAGTAGGAACGAAAATAATAGTATTTTTGTCAGAAGTTGATAATAAATAATTCAAGATTTCGCGGGGTTCTTGGCGGGACTTTTTCGAATGCAGTTCAGTAGTTTTTGAATTAATTATTCCCAAATTGGTTCTTAGTGGATATTGATATGTGAAATTAGAGAATTTTTATACTAGACAATCTAACCGAAAATATCTAGAATTATTGAAACAGGCGTGATCTCAGTAAAATGAAGCTGACAATTTTATGGTAGTGACTTCAGCAAAACTTCTTGAGAAGACAGACTTAATCGATTGGCTGCCGAATACTGCAAACACATTAAAAAGACACACAAAAACAAAAACAAGTCTTTTCAGGAATCGTAAACTACGCAATTTCGTACAAATTATTGGAAGCATAGTAAGAAAGATCAGAAATTGATTCTTAACGCAATTATTAATAGTTTTGTGTATAAGTGAACAATTCTTCGTAAAGCTATTTCTCCTACTGATGCCTCAGGAGGTTTTAGCCATGATGCTACCGAATAACATCCACTTGTGTATTAATAACATCGTATGTCCTGGAATAACCAATCTAGTTGCTACTTGTTGCTTTTATGGCAATGTTGCCCCCAAGGATTTCGTTGTGGGCAGCATTATATTGAGAGATATTTGGCATTTATGATGTAATAATCGAATGAATGGGATTGGTATGGTGGTTATAGTTGAACTGATTCGCTTTCGATGCACCAAATTGCGGTTCTAATAGGGCAAAATATATTATTATGGGCCAAAATGTGATATATTCTATACTCACCTACCTGTTTGTATTACAAGTTAAACTTAAATGCCACTGACTTACTCTGATTTACGGTTACTATTGGACCAATTGCTGTTTTCATTCCCGTTCCTTCTCTGCATGAAAATAGGCGTATATTCTCGAATAATCATTCGACAAATAGATTATTTTCTTTTAGTTTATTATTTCATTACCTACCTACTTCCTTGCCTAAAGAATCGCCAAACTTAAGTGGCAGTGGGCAGAGCATATTGCTCGCAGAACATTTGGCCCTTGGGATCGAAATGTTCTGGAATAGCGACCGCGTACCGAGAGGCGTAGCGTTGGAAGGCCTCCTAAGAGGTGTACCGATGACCTGGAGAGGGTTGTGGGAATCAGATGGAAGCGAGATGCACAGGACAGTTATTGTGGTGATATTTGTGGGAGGCCTATGTCTAACAGTGGAAGTTTTTCAGCTGAAATGATGATGATGACCTATTCCCTCAACATTTCTTTATTCATTTCAATACTTAGATATAAATATATATTTGTGTTTATTTGTTGATTTTATCTTCCAAATTTATAACGGCATTTATCAAATTTCATAAATGTGAGTATCATGGAGCCATACGTAATGTTCACTTGTATATGCATGAACGAGTAAGGTAGTTGAGAATATGTATTGTCATGTTCAATCAAATGTCTCGCTGGGACAAGTGTTAAAACATTCGGTACCCTTCAAAATGGTGAGTTGAATGGTGTTGACACACGTGTCATGTTCGTGAACGGGCGTCGTCATTCGAGAGTCTCTATATATTATCTTTATATTATTTTGAATTGTGTAAACAAGAAACCAGAATAATGTGACCTGGATATTTGTAATACATAAAATGATTTAAATGAGTGTCCGTGGAGTTTCATAGAGATCTACGCTTTTGATTTTGCACTTAACTTCATCTTTCTGACTGACGCACTTCTAGACAATTCAAAAGTGTCTGTAAATGATTTAGTTGAAATAAATGATCTGAGTTTTTTTCTCTCACTCTAATTTGAATCTACTAAGTATTTATGCTTTTTTCTTTAGCTGCTGCCATTCGTCAAAGAGAAAAAAAAAATAAGTTTCAATTGACGTCCTTTTATCTTGTAGGTCAAAAAGAAAATTGAAAATATCTTAAAACAAAAATCCCCTTTTCCAACAACATTAAAACAATCAGTTTAACTTTATAACAGTGAAAAACGGTACAAACTGTCTGAGAGTTTTCTTTCCAACGGTTCTGTAAAGGACCGTAGTCCTTTACAGAACCGTTGGAAAGAAAAGTTTGGACAAAAGATCTTTGCCGGTTCAAAATTGAAGTTCTGTTTAACAAGCTGAAAAACGCCTGGGGCCCATAAAAGGTTTATCTTGTTATAGTGTTCACCGTATAAACGTTTTAACAGAATTTAAAAGCTTTCTGGGTCAATATTAATTAGTTATTCGAGGAAAAAATTAATAGGTTAATGAAGGTTTTAGGAAACGGGCATTTCTTAGAGTTACGCTTAATGTAGAGCTTGTGAGAGTAGTGGTAGCCCAGGGGAAGTGGCACTGGTGGAAAAAAAAATGGTTAGTGGCCCCGACTTACAAATTATACGTTGTGGGTTCAAAACCAGGCAGGCGCTTCACTTTGTGTTATTTATATCATCTCCACTACTCTCGAAACGATGAAAGAATATATCGTGAGGAAACCGGCATGCCCCACAATAAAAAGTTTGAAGACATGTGACTTGTGTGTGTGTGTGTGTGTTTTCAATCCGCACTGAGCCTGCGTGGTGGATGGTCTCTCCTAGATAGAGGAGGCCATAGGCTCAACGGAGGGATCATTATAAGGCTGATTATGCTTAGGTATTTATATATACGCTTAATGATGTTTTACCTCTTTCTGCTTCCTCGATGACTAGGCTACCCTACCCAACACTAAAGATTTTTCAATTCGAACCATTAGTTTCAGAGATTAGAACGCTCAAACAAGCATACAAACTCTTTAGCTGTATTTTTGTTTAAATTGATATATAGTAAACCAGTGCTTGACTGCGACCTGATGGTAAGCAGTGATGCAATCATTGGGTGAGGCGCACTAGTTTATTAAGAGCCTGTTCACTCTAACCTTGAAGACACCTAAATTATAGTTGGACGGGAAGACCACAACAGGCAAATTGTTCCAGTCCTTCGATGTACGCGGTATAAACGACGAAGCGAAACGCTTAGTCTGGACCGTTGAAGTTTCAACAACGTAATACTCGCCGTACGTCGGGTAGTCCGATGGTAGAAAGGAGATGGCGGAATCAAGTCATGCAATTCCTGCGCACACTTTCCAAAATGCAACCTGTAAAATGCTGAAAGGTTGGCTCCTACGCCTGTGCTCGAGGCTTTGTAGATTGGACTTAACCAAATAGATTAGTATAGATAATATCACACCTGTGTCCTCTGAAGGGTTGAGCAGAGTTATCTCTACCTAGGATTTGGATACAATAATAAGCGTTACTTGTCTTGAAATAAACTGCTTTTTTTTAATTAAATTTTTACTTTATAAAATTACATCTTCATTCTATCTGTCACTCCGTCACTCATTTTTTTTCATTCAATTTCTGTTCTAAACTCAAATCTACTTATTTATTATTTTTAAATTATAATAGAGTCCTATATACATATAAATTCACGGTTTGTTATTATTTCAATCAAACTAAATACATACAATTTCCTGAATCTGGAATGGCAAATGAGCCATTTCCAATGAACCTACCATTAAGCAAAACACGAAAACTTTGTTCTCAGTAACAAGAAAATACGTAGAGTTGGTTATTAGTAATTATGTTATGCACTAACTAACCAACAGACAAAGATGCATCGAGCTGGCATTAATCTCTAAGGATTAATTAAGCATTTCTGCAAATTCTTGCATAAAAAGTATTATCTTAGTATACTTTTTAGTCTAGCTGTTTTATGTCCTAGATTCGTTTGAGTGAGAAAAATCGTTAGTAAGCTTAAGGTTGCTGTGTTGGTTTTGCGATATTAGTCGTAGTTTATGAAAATTATGACCCGATATATTTATCTGGTTTGTGGTGGCTTGAGAAAAGAATACCTGGAAGAAGTTGCCGAAGGACTTTGCCCAGTAGGGAGTTTTTTTTTTTGTTGGGAAAATCATCCAATGACCTCCCCCGTCCTTCATTGCCTTTCGTACCAGGCCCGAGTCTTCCTTTCAGAAGCAGATCCTTGGCCCCAGTAGGATTCGACCCTGCTGGGCCCCTACGGTTTGCTGACATGTCCTAGAGGCGCGCGTGGAACAGTACGCGCCATCGACGACTTGGACTCGGTTATCGGTTACAGGACGGTCGGACGGCGAGCTACCCATTGCTCGCCGTCCGCAAGCTCGCGCCTACGGTGGCCGGAAATCGGGATCGGAATCCCGGTAGCGGCTGGGGCATGAGGACCGTTGCCTCACACGTGCGGCTTCCTCCTTTGCTAGCATTACTGCTTCGCAGAAGGAGGCGACCGCCTGCCACTCCTCCTCGCTTCGGACCATGGCCTGTACCAAGGCCCGGCACGAGAGATCGCTGCCGCCGATCGCCCCCACGAGGACACGGCGGTGCTCTGCCCAAGCGGGGCACACCTCTACCGTGTCCAAGTAAGTTAATGCTAAATAAAAATAAATGTTATATATGTCGGTACACGATGCCAATCACCATCGAAGTCCTTTCCAGAGACTCTATTTTGTGGGCGATGACTGGGTAACGGCAATAAACAAACTATTCCAGATCACACCACTGATTTATTATGATGCAAGCTTTAGGTACCTTACAATGAGTAGTAAGCCAGTCCTCAGACTAGAGCTTGTTCACACGGCTGCCGACATAGAAAAGAACCCCGCGCCTCTTCGGCTTGTCCAAATGTCAGTCTGGATGTTGTCATGGTTACGAATGACGTCAGCATTTGACTTGTTCATTCGTTCATAAGCTTCCATACTATTGACTTCAACGATATGTACTTGTTAACATAAACATAAACAATGTACTCTAGGCGATCTAATAAACCATCTCTGGTCGTACCTATTCCCAGTATAGCACTCTCGTGAATTAATCTTGAGCAACTACTCGTGGTTGTATCGTTAAGTAATAACTGGTGATGTAACGGAGCTGCCCTTCCTGACTGCAGTCAAATAATGGTTCAGCTAACTTCGAAAAGTTTGTTTTTGGTATCTTGTTAGCTACTTCGTGGTTACAATTAAGGGTTGTTCTTCGAAATTTGATTCTTCGACTGATTCATATGGTTAAAATTTAATTTCACTTTCAGCTCTATTTCACATGATCATATGAAAATAGGTATACTAAAACACGGGTTGGACACAGATTGTAGTTTTGAAATGATCTATCGTCAACATCCAACGTGACGTTTGACGAAAAGGCAACGCGAAAAAAGAGAAATAACGCCTGAAAATTCTGTTAGCATTCGGTAACCGTGATTTACTGGAATATTTTACAAAACATGTTCCAGGAAATACGTGTTTTTTTAAAGACTAAAAAGTTAAAAAAAAACTGTCGTCATTTAGAATCTTGATTAAATTTGAAAGGCTTCTATCGTTATACTTTTTTGACTTTTTGAGTAAATTATGAAATGTCAAAGTTCATGCAAAATAGCAGATTTTCAGAGGTTTACTGGATTATTGAATTCAACAGAAGCCTAGATAATATCCACAAGATACTGTGTTACCATAATATCTAACGAAAAATGTGTAATGACGTCATAGTCACGTAAGAGCGGTTGTATGAAAAACAGTGAAAATATTTTTATTTTTTTATTCTTGATAGGTTCGCGCTTGACCGCTAACTCACCTGATGGAAAGCGACGATGCGGTCGACGATGGAGCGCGCTTACCTAGAAGTAACCTATTCACTCTTGACTTAAAGATTCCCGGGTTGTAGCCATCAGGAAAAACAGATTCCGGCAAGGAATTCCACTCCTTAGCTGTACGCACTATGAATGTGTTCCCAAAACGTTTTGTGCGTATAGGTGGGATGTCCACCATGTTCTGGTGGCGCATTGCCGTACGCCTGGTGGTCCGATGATGGAACGGGCTAGGCGGAATTAGGTTATGCAATTCCGACGCACACTCCCCGAAAATTTATGTCGAGTTGCATCCCCCTAACTGCTTGGAGCCATCCATGAATTACGCAACACGTAAAGACAGAGGGAACAAAGTGTGACATATCATCTCATTGTGACGTATAATTACAATCGAATTTTTATTTTATATTATGATTAATTAACCACACTTATATTAGGGTAAAAGTTTGGGAGTGTGTACTCGTATATGTATGTGTTTATGTTTGTTAGGCTTGAACGACTGAACAGTTTTAGATGATATTTGTCACACGGGTAGACCATGCCCTGGAATAGCATATAGGCTACTTTTTTATTCCGGGAGTTCGTTCTCTTTTTATTTTTATTTGTGACATAATTATATAACTACTTATATACATTTAAATTAATAAATATATATCTTAATAGGTATATAATTACAAACTTATAATAATAATGATTTACCATTTACAGAATAGCACGGCTGGTCATCGGTCTACCTGTTAGGGGAATATGTTAACTAGGGAAAATTTTCTACTTTCACTCGGGCGAAGCCTAGTTAATAATATAATTATGGAAATAATATTGCTTATTTAGTGGCACTTATTACCAAATGTTTTTGTTAAAATGCGGATAATGCAATGGGCTGCTTGGTGCTCCACAGGAAAGCGTTAAGAAAATATAGTGCGAATTGAAGTGTTACTAACATAATTCTTATGTTTAAAATTTCTTAATATACCTACATATAATACGTTTGCTGTAAGAAAATCCAATTGTTGGTTAAGCTCGCCTGTGTACGATCAAAAGCAAAAGTGCATAGGTACTACAGAAATAAAATCGTGTGAAGCGAGAAATGACGCTATCTAGCGTAAAACCAGATTGAAATGTTGCTATCGACAACATTACATTATACTGTTAATAGATGGCGCTGCTGTGCTTCAATTGATTAATGCTTAATTAATGCTTATTTTTGTACTTTCTTTTTGTTTCTTCAAACATTGAAATAATTTATAATTTCTTGAGAGATGAAGATATTAAAATTTAATATCAATTTATATTTGATTATCTATGTGTTAGTTTTCAAACTTGAGAGGGTAGGTTGAATATGGATTTACTTATAAATAATAACTAGTAGGTAGTATAAATAATACTTAGACCAAAGAGTTATGACTAAGCTCAATTGGTTGTTCGCTAAGTTAATTTCGATTATCTCGTTCCAGCGCCTTTCGTTCAATTTTATTTTTAACCAGGTGTATTGTCTACTTATTTTACCAAAATGAGTAAATATGCATTGTTATATAGATTTAGTAAAAAGAGCTCAAATAATTGCTATGCATAATCAAGGTAAAAACTTGTCAGAAATAGCCAAAGAGACCGGTGTAAACGTAAGTAGTTTTTTTTTTACTCTTTTATATAACAAAAAACTCCTATGTAATAATCATTATTGGATATTATATATTTCTGTTTTATTGTTGCAGAGAAAAACAGTTGTTCTATGGATATGACGATTTGAAGAAGAGGGTTCTTTGAAACACCATCAAAGAGCTGGCAGACTAAAACTAATAAGGTTTATTTGACACAAGCGTTGACACTGTCTGTCGTGCTCTTCATACTTAGTGAAAAGCTGCATTATCGGAGGCATACTTTGAAATCCTTGCTTACAAAGAACCACAAAAGGGCAAAATTGCAGTTTGCTTTAGATCACATAAACTTTGATTAGAGTAATGTCATATTTACTCATGAAAAAACTTTTAAGTCCAGTGGAAACGGACGGTTATGTTTGTGGCTACAAGATAATAAATAATTATAATACTGAATTAATATTATTTACTCAGTAATTATTCTCTGTATTAACTGGAGACCTTGTTATGTGTGTTTAATTTAATATCCGTATTTAAAACAACTTAAAAAAGTTATGAACACTTGATGTGTTGTTGTGCAATTTTATAGTTTTTAGCCTACATTTTTAATCCTTTTGACCTTTGTGATAAAATTATCTGGTCTTTTGTTTGTTTTTGTTAAGGTTACATAAGCTTCAATCCTCTTTCCAATTTTGGAAACGAATACTTAAGCTATGGCCTCAATAAGAAATTATATATAATATTATAATCTTATTCGGTGATTAATAAACGGTGAAATTTTAAATTTGATTAAGAAATTGTAAGAAATAAACATATTATTTTTAATAGTGCCTTTTTGTTTGATGAATTTCACTTGAATATTATATTACAAATAAATATCCACTTGTTAGCTTTCGACTTCTTTAGTTTTTTATTCATAACTTACAAAAAGTGTGAGTACTACATGAGATTTGAACTCATGGCTCATTGATTTACGCATCTATTTGCACATGACTCTGGTCAACATGACTCTAGTTTGAATGATGAAATTATGAACTACAATCAGTTGTTGATGACAATGATGACGCATGTGTCTATTATTTGTTAAACTAAAAGTCAAGTTTATACTTTGTGAGATTGCTTTTGGTTGCCACTTAGCTGTGAAGAAACCAACGCCATCTAGTTTAATTTTCGAAAACTTGAACTTTAACGTGCAAGGGAAAATAGGCGTTAAGGTATCCAAGCACTTTTGCTGGGTCACTGTACATCACCAGCTCTATTTTTCATTCATTGTATAATTTGTGGACAATAAAGAATATAATTTTAAATTATATTTACTAACAAAATAATTTAATATAGTTATGTATGTTAGTCTATAAGGTATTTATGATAACTATGGGTACTGTTTACCTTGAATAAATTGATTATTATTATAATAATATTATTACTGCTTAAATTATTATTAAATAAACATGGTGAATTGTAGCTGTTAATTGTCTCCAAAATAAATAAATCACTATGTAAAGTCCGTTCTGTTGGGACTGTAGAGCAGGCTCGTAGGCGTCTGGATGTGTGGTGTGTGTGTATGAAGAGTGATTCCGGATACAATATTTCAATACCTATACCTTCGTCACTCCTGTTACATGGTACATGATAAACTTGTTATATGATCTAACAAAATCTGGTTTAAACGGTTTAATATCTTTCTATTAAAAAGTCCTCTTGAGAAAAAAATACCATTATGATGAAATATACCCCAAATTATACTTCCAATTGTAGGTAACCCATGATGATTTCAATCATTATCAATACACTAGGTCAGATATCCGACCAGCCGACCTGATGACAAGGTATATGTTTTTTACGCGATCTCCTCCGATATTGCAGTACCTGTACCTAGAATTAAAAATAAAAGGAATTTACACTATTAAAGTCTCACGTATAACCTGAAAATATCATCAATTAACATTTTTGCTTGCAAACTACATTGAATATTATGTTGCGGATCATAATCTTTATGCCAGATTATGATTTAGTTAGAGCCAAATGGGTTTTTGGCACTGACTGTAATAACAGATTCTCCTTCGTTTGACATCTTAAACGTGGTACACATAACATAATGTATCTATAGTTATTTGGTTTGTATATCGTTGCCCTAACTAGGGCTTGAATGGCCAACATTAGCAAAATTTTGACTGGCCTGTAATTTGGTCTAGTGGTTAGTGGCCCTGACTGCTAAGCCGGAGGTTGTGGGTTGATTCCCACCCAGGACAAATGTTTGTGTGATGAGCACACTCATTTGTTCTGTGTCTGGGTGTAATTTATCTATATTATGTATGTATTTAGAAATATATAAGTATGTTTATCAGTTGTCTAGTACTCATAGCACAAGCTCTGCTTAGTTTGGGACTAGATGGCGTTGTGTGATAGTTGTGGAATATTATTATTTTCCTTTATTTATTTTTTATACATATTTTGTACATTTTTAATTTTTTCTTAAGACACATAAAAAAAATCATTTTTTTACTATTTATTATTATTTACTTTTTTATTTCAAAGTGTCTATTGTGTGACAGATTTTAATGAATTTATGGTAATATCCATAACTTTCTTAAAAAAAAATGTCTCCTGTAAAATTTGCT
Organism: Mythimna impura; assembly: GCA_905147345.3. Taxonomy (NCBI): domain Eukaryota; kingdom Metazoa; phylum Arthropoda; class Insecta; order Lepidoptera; family Noctuidae; genus Mythimna; species Mythimna impura. Next base: position 10,689,697 of record LR990345.1, read on the forward strand.
CACTGATCGATTGGCCACTCAAGCGCTAGGGCGGTGATATATCACCGACGAATTGTAAATGCCGTAAGATTGTAAAATATCGCGAGAAATTGTAAATTACTTTTTTAAAATAAGGCACGGTTATGTTGGAAACTAATGAATTAGTATGTGATTTATCGTATACAAAACGATAGGTAGAAATGGTATACTCGTATCTATACACTTTTATTTAGCTGACCGAATAGATATTGCAGGAGTCTAAGTTGAGTTGAAATTCATGAGACGTGAGAATTCCATTGAAAAAAGCACTCCTAGATTAAACGGAATCTTTTAAAATTCTCAGTCCTTTCAAATTAACAAGAATAAAAATTGGACTATTAAAAACATTCCACCACATAAAAATACCAAAACGGTCTAGCCGTGCCTAAGTGATACGCATACCAACGAAACGAGCAGCATTTCACTTTTATTTATACAGTTAGATACTACTAAACATAAACATTAAAAGAAATGAACATAATAAATTAGCCAAAGAATAACATTTGAGTATAAACCTAAAAAAAAACCAACTCTCTGCTTAGAGAGATTTCAACGTAATTAAAAGAACGTACCAACTCAGTATCTCCAGATATCAAAACAGCACCCACCTTAACTGATATCAATAAAAACTCCAAAAACGTGCCTCTAAATATCGAATTTTCCGGTCAATCGAACTAAAACACCGCCCACACTGTTTAATGTGCAGTAGTTACAGAAGCACGTAAAACCTCGTTTAATACCTCCACCGCTGGTTTTCCATTACATTTACGACGCATGTTCAAGGGCCATGGGGCCCGCGGGTGCGAAATGTCGAAAAAGGTTTTAAAAGTTAACCGGCTGTGTTTTAATCGAATTCCCGGCGGTCGAGGGAAACCGTCATGGACCAAGAAAGAAACAGATAAGCCGCTTTGGGATTTCTAAAACCCTTTTTGTGAGATGTGAAAAATATAAGCAACGATGTGACGTCGTGGCTGAATAGATCTCGCGTTTGGGGAATATTTTTTCTGTGTTCGTTAATGGCTGGTTCTTTTTTTAAAAGATGATGATAATATTATATTTGGGTACAAAAAATTTGAAGATATTTAATCTAATATACAAAAATCTCGTGTCACAGTGTTTATTATTGAACTCGAAACGGCTTGACCGATTTTTATGAATGTTTTTGTGATTATTTGGTAGGTCTGAAAATAGGTCGTAAGCCTAATTTTAAGCCTCTCTCCCCATTATTTTCTTGGATAATTTATAAGGCAGAACAACGTTTACTGGATCAACTAGTTTATTTATAAAATCCGAATTAGCTACTTTCATATAAACCCCCTTTTTATTGAGAGGCCCTTACATCTACAGCTTCATCAATTTGTCGAAAAGAAAGTGTAATTGTAAACCTAACGTTCCTCTTCCATTCTTGGAAAAGAAGCGTTGAAGCGACATCGACAGCAAGATTACAAAATTGTTTTTAAATTCTAAGAATACTAACATTATTTTGTACGGACATAACAAGTCTATAAACACATCCAATCATCTCTCTAATAGCGCTTTGTTTAAGTTCAGTCTTATTCTGGGCCTATTTATAAGCACACCTGTTAACTTCCATAAATATCGCCATGACATCAGTAAGGCTAGGCTTTTTAAAAGTGATCTGTTGGTAATACTTCATTGGCTTAGTATTTTTTTTATTTTTATTTTTATTTTTATTTTATTAAATTTTTATTTATCTTATTTGACAACTAAGTAAGCCTGGTACTTTGTAGTCTTATTAAATTTTGAAACTGCTTACAAGAAAAATACTCAAATTGGATAGAGTTCCTGAATTAACTGAATTAACAAAAAAAAGTAACTGGAAAATAGACATCGTTATGATATTGTATGTAACATCATTATTTCTGCCAATAGACGTTAACTGTTGGACATAGACCTCCCCAAATTGTTGCCACTATGAACAGTCTTGTGCGTCTCGCATCGATCGGATTCTTGTGACCCTCACAAGATCATCGATTTACCTTGTTGGGAGGCCTGCCCATATGTCGCGTTCCACACCATACTTCCATGTACATATATTATTATACGAAATCACAAAACCGAAATGATAAATATGGAAGGAAATAATTATGATATTGATATCTACGAGTTCTAAACCTTATGCATAATTTATTGTCACTGTGATATAAAATGTTTGATATAGTACAGTACCGTCTAAATTTTTTCACAAGAGACTTGTAACATAATATATTTGCCGCCTCCAATCCAAGGGCGGCCGCCATGACAGCTGGTGCCCGATATAAAACCAATATACAGCCGATATACAGCTGTACCTACTGCCCTCAGAAGCCAAATAGAGGTAACCCAATATATTAAAAAATTCAGTCTTTTTTGTTTGGATTACGTCATCCTAAAGCAAAGCGAACATCGCGTGAGTACGCGATGGTCGCGTCCATTTGAACAGCAAATTCGATCGCGTCTTTGCGCTTACGCCGGTAGAAAGCACCTTCTAGTTCTGCCGTTTAAACGACAGCGTTTCCTTACATTCCGCATCAGATGAGCTAGTCGAAAAACTAGTAATGTTATTGAAATATTAAAAAAATCATTGTCCATATTTACTTTCGGCAAAATCTGTCTAGTTCATTTTGTCATCCCCTTCGTGGTCTGCAGCGACTTACTATCCTCACGGCACCAATTTCGTGCTACTTTGACCCACAGTTTATCAGGCATGTGCCATGTAAGTTGGTTAGCCCTTTGAGGAACAACAGCTATACTGGTTTGAATGACAGATTTCGGATTTTGAAAGGAGTGAAGGGAGGCCATTATCCAGGAGTGGGACAGAACAGGCTAATAAAAAAAATACAATATAAATTTAAAAATAACTCGGTTGGTTTGGCCTAAACCAACCAATAACCAATCTTAACGTTTGACGTATACATGCCTTAAGACCTAGATCCTTTTCACTCGGGCCTCATCAAGTTTAAATTGGCGAAAAACCTGACGTGTAAAAGTGTTACTTATAACCAATTTGCAAAATTAATATATCATGCATCTTTTATCAGCAGATGTTCGATGAGGCCGAAAGTTTCTGAAGTAGAAGATCGCGTACCAGAAAACGAAGCGTTGGCAAGCCTCTCACAAGGTGAACGGATGACCTGGTGAGAGTCACAGGATGCTGGTCATTGTAGCAAAATTTGGGGGAGACCCATGTCCAACAGTGGACGTCGTTCTTCTATAATGATGAAGATTTATATAATTATCATGTTGCACACATCTACGGGTTCTGCCCGTGATAGTAAGCAGACATGTAGATGTCCGCTTAATTCATTAACGCTCAGGCGGTAGCCGGCGCCCGCAAGCCATTGTCTTACTATTGTGTCTCTAATTACGCACGTCAAAAGGTTAAGAAACAAGTTTTAAATAATTACATATCGTTAAGGAGTTTTTTTTTTTACAAAGTCTGATTTTTCTCGAAAATTGTGTTGATTGAGTTACCGTTTTTTGGCTTCCGAGAGTAGTATACAGCCTTCAATCTGTGTTGCTCGCGTGACTCGTGTCTCGTCGACGCCATCTCTATTTTAGGAAGTTCAGTTCCAATGCAGCTTTGTATTGGAATTTCGTCTGGTCCCTGAATTTTCGATGTTCAGAAAATTGGTTTAAATATTGTGAAGAAGTATTTGTGAGTTTTGACGCATCACAGTTTTTTTTACCACTTTGTTTTATGTTCCTGCTAATAATTGCTACCAACCTTTCGCGTTGAGTTGATTGATTGCGAGCTCAGGTTGGACGCTGCAGAGATAAGCTGGCTACAATGGCACTGTACCCCTCAACCCATCGCAAATACAGTGCCAGTGTGGAGCTCCTTCCCAGGATATGCGTCTCCACCTTTCTTGCCTAGCATGCACCTTCCACGACTTATATGAGGCCTACTACAGAGCGGTCCAGATGGCTAAATATTGGTCGGACCAGATTTGAGTCAGATTGACAGGAAAAAAGAAGAAGAACCTTTCATATGACATCAAAGTATTTTGAGATACATCATACTGCTAATCTAGGCAACAAGAACAGATGACCAAAGGCAAATACAGTTTGATACAAGGGTTTGACATAGCTGCCGGGGCAGAATGTATGTCCGAGCCGAAGGCGAAATCTTTAAAGATCTTTGACGATTAAATTCAAAGATCTCGTCTTACAAACATACATACACATTGTATCTTTGTAAGTCCAGCATACTCAATCAGTTGTGGATGAAACTTGGTGCACGAGTGAATTATGTATTAGAAAAGGACATAAGGTACTTTTTATTTCGAGAGTATGTTGGGATAATTTTAGACTTGCGAGTTTTGCTTAAAGTTGAAAATTATCCCAAATATCTCTAGTATTTTATAAATCTCTATCGCACCTACGTAATAATATACAAAAGAAGCCTCTGGCGTCCATAATTACAGAGCGACTTCCGACTATCGTGGGCGCGGGCCTACGGACGATGTGCAAAGGGTAGCTAGCCGTTCGCTCGTCCGGGGTTTTCAGCAAGGGCGATGCCCGCTTGGGCCACGGGAAATATCTGAAAAGGAAATTCATGGTCCTAGAATGCAAAGGATAACTGAAGGACACAGGTGTGGTTTTAGTCACTAAAATTCTGATACGCCCTCCCACCCCATCCTATTAGATGATTGAATGATTTGATGATTTGTGATTTCCCACCACAAAAAAGAAACCGGCCAAGTACGAGCAAAAACGGCAGAAAAATCACGTTTGTTGTATGGGAGCCCGTTAAATATTTATTTTATTCTGTTTTTTAGTATTTGTTGTTATACATGGCAACAGAAATACATCATCTGTGAAAATTTCAACTGTTTAACTTTCACGGTTCATGAGATACAGCCTGGTGACAGACGGACAGGCAGACAGACCGACAGCCGGACGGACAGTGGAGTTTTAGTAATAAAGTCCCGGTTCACCCTTTAGGTACGGAACCTTAAAAACTACATAATAGTATAGTCTCGTAAAAAGTACGGCTGATTCAATAAATTAACCAACGATTCACGCTCAACACAAAAACGGCATCACTCATGGAGAAGGACAGGTATAATTCAGTTTGTTATTGACACGTGACAGTCGAACTAAATTTATACGTTACATAATGGTCGAATTTTTTAACATGGCAACCTTTAACAACGAAGTTTTAATGATCTGTCAAGCTTTTAAGCTGTTTTAGACATACGGGGCTGAATAAAGGAAGCTTAAACGATGTTACAGCCTTCACGCTTAAGTCAATCATCATTATTTCAGCCAAAGACGTCCACTGCTGAACATAGGCCTCTCCCAAGTGTCACCACAACGAACGGTCTTGTGCATCTCGCATCATTCAGATTCCTTCAACCCTTACCAGCAGTGAGAGCTTAAGAGCAGTGGTGGCCGAGTGGTATCGGCCCCGACTTACGAGTTGTAGGTCGCGGGTTCAAAGCCAGCCAGGCGCATAACTTTGTGTAATTTAAATCATCACCACTGCTCTCAAAACGGTGAAGGAAAACATCGTTAGGAAACCGGCATGTCCTAGAACCAAAAATTCGAAGACATGTAACATTCACCATCCCGCACTGGGCCCGCGTGGTGGATTACGGCCCATTTCCTCTCCTAGAGAGAGGAGGCCTGAGTCCCAGCAGTGGGAGCATTAAAAGGCTGATTATGCAAACCTTACCAGGTCATCGGGTCAATCTGAACTGGGAGCAATATGCTTTGCCCACTGCCACTTACGTTTGGAGATTCTTTAGGCTATGTCGGTTGCCTTGGTTTTCCTGCGGATATTTTCATTTCTGATTCGATCAGAAAAGGAAACTCCGAGGATAACGTTAAGCCACTGTTACAATAGTTTCAATCAGGTAAACTGTAAACAATTTTAATAATACGTACATCTTAAAGGTATATGTAAAAATAATAGAACTCGTAGCTGGCGTAATAACAGCTGCACTGGTCTATATCCAAAGTTAAGCAACGTTTATCGAGGGGATGGGTGACCCTCTTAATATACCGAGATTCTTCCGTGCCTAGGAAAGCACGTTAAGCCCGAAGGTCCCCACTGTCACTTGACGACCTTTGACAGTTGTTATGAATAGTAGCCAGGATATCTGACATCAGTCTTGCCAAGGGGTATCGTGTTACCTTTACTGGGATATGGAGGTCAGGATGTATACTGGTTAGTAGCTCCATGTAAAATACTGATCTGCATCAGACTTGACTGGAATCCAATCCCAACATATTTAGGAAAAGACTACATAGGTGTCTCATTGAGAAATTTAAATCGTAGTACCTATGAGGTTTTATAATAGTGTTAACTCACGCTCGAATTTCGACGAAGAAGTTCGACGAAGAAGCGACGAAGTTCGAGCGCGTGTTAACACTATTATACTAAACGCTGAGAGGTCGTTGCAATCGATGGCCTCCACGTGGATACGGCGGTGCTCCGCCTAAGCGGGGCACACCTCCTCCGTGTGTTCCACCGTGTCCTCCGGGCTGTCCACACAGTGGTGATACCAGGGCGTTTCTTCCGCCTGAATCCGAAGTAAGAACCTTCCGAACTTACCATGTCTGGTGAGGACTTGGTAATGCGGAAGGTGAGGACGCGCGCCGTGACGTCTCTCCAGCCACTCCTCAAAGAGGACTTACCGCCATAATTATGGCGAGCCTAATACTAAACATTCGTAAGGTAGGTATAAAATTTACAACAACATGGATATTAAAATTATGAATTAATATTAAAGCTTTAATAGTTCCTCAGAAGATCGCGTACCTAATTACTTTTAGATTAAAAGCAAAATATCCTTGTTTGAAGTCGTTAAAAGGAGGCGGGCTACAAATCCACTGTAAATAATTCTTTTGCATCTTGCATAAAGAAACTGCTTTAATAATTAATTTTCCATTACAGAATTTTCCATATTGTATTCCAGGATCGACAAAAAGTATGTTCCTCGTGCAAGAGAAGATACTATAGCACGTTTCATTTCCATGAAACTTCGAAAGTCAAAAAATTTCTAAATGTCTTTCTCAGATATCTGGTATTCGGTGAATCGTGTCTAGGTATGCTGTGTGCAGTTATTACTGACTAGCTTTTGCCCGCAGCTGTGCTCGCGTCACTCAGGAATAAAGCAGCTTTATAACGGTGAAAAAATTTTAGCAATCGGACCAGTACTTTCAGAGAACCTCCTACAAACAAAAAACCAAACTTTACCTCTTTATAATCATTAGTGTAAGTATGGGTGCCTAAGTTTTGCACATATACATAATCGCTGGCTTTTTTTTGTGAGAAATCTTCAAATAATTCTTCCCGCTCTGGGTAGAGTGAGAGTGATTCCTTCAATTGGCTTTTGCATTCCACCGTAAGTCATTCGAATAATCTTGCAATCTTGATTTAGTATAAAGGTTACGAACACGACAAAAAGAACATACAAGGAAAGAACAGTCATTTCGACTGTTTGGGTTTAGTATGGTGTGTAAAAGATTAGAAGCATTAGAAGGGTTTTTCGTTAAATATTTTATGCAAAATAGTCAGGTAGATGAGTACGAATAGTAAAGTTTCAGTTTTATGTCTGGAATGACAACGAGTTTACGTTCTGTCTTACAGATGTCCTTAGACACTGGGCCGTGGCAAACAATCCTAATTTGTCAAAATTAAATATTAAATCTAAAGTACACCACTATCCACTGAAGAATAGCTATAATGCTGAAGATTCTGAAACAGAAATATTATGACGGTAATAAACTAAGTTCCTATCCCAGTAACATGTAACTGCGATTTCTAAGCCCAGCTGAATTTGACATCGAGAGTTGAGTTAGTGCAGCTTTAGCTAGTGCCAACTAGGTTTTGCTGGCTCGGTTGGTAAAAAGTACGATCGTATCGAGCTCGATTAAATTCGCACTAGCGCTTCTGAAATTTATTATCTCTATGATAAAACTGTGCTGAAGAAACGATTCTAAGCAGGGCAAAATTTTCTCTAGTGTTTTTGTAATTTGATTTTGAACCATTTCAAAAGTTTCTACCAAAGTTTACGTAATTCCAATTTGATCCATATTTTAAATTTGCGATTGGTGCTAATGGTTCTAACATTTTAAAAGTGAAGTTTTTCATAAGTCAATTATTGTCAAAAATTTCCTTGCCTATATAATTATTTAGTATGTATGTATTTAAATATGTATTTTAGTGTTAAGTATGTACTTTGTCTCTTTTTTTTTCTTACCAATTGCTTAGCTTATTTTGTAATGCACCAAGTGCAACCCCATTTTATGTCCAGACAATCTCTTTCCTTACCAGGTTGCCTGGAAGAGATCGCGGAATGCTATAAGGCCGCCAATTGTATGTTTTTTAATATAGGGCTCATATGTATCATTTATTATTTTTGTGTACAATAAAGTAGGTATATATAAATAAAATTATTTTACTGAAAATACAATGATACTCGTAGTATCAATCGTCCTTAGTTACAAGATGAAAAGGAATGGCGATCGCCTCTATCAAGAGCACTCAATACTCATTTAAATGGAGGATGGCTAGTATGTCCTGAAGGCAATTTAAAATCTAGATTTTACTGCTAGAGAGTTACACTTTTATTGGTTTTCCTGACTTTCTCTGATTAATTTTCATTTTGATAGCGATAGTTTTAATTTCTCTCGTTTAGCGAAGTTTTTAGCACAACTTCTGATTGGGCTGCATTAACGGTATTCGTTTAGCCTTAACTTAAATAAGTTGACTATTTTATTAGTCTGTTCGATCTTAGGCGAATTGAAATTAATAAAATAAAATATTCAATCAACTTTCATTTATTATCCTACATCTCATTTAGGTATCGTTTAATGAAAAAATAAACGAGTACAATAAATTAAAATATGTAAATACGGGTAGGTAACGTCCGTCAGTGAAAAATAATTTCATGTAAACACTCACAAAGCTTTTCGGGATTATGAAACGATTTTGGGTGATTACTTGCTTTTGTTAAAAGCGAGGGTAGATTCAATCGAGTTTCAAACATTCGGATCAATTGATTTTCTCGGTAGTGGACCGTGACTTTGTGTTTTGTGTTCCTGCGTTAAATAAATTGGGCATATGCCGGTGCCAGTCGGCCATTTATCAATAAAATTGTTGAGTTGTTGTCAGTCCTGGGTGTATTGAATATATGACCATTTTGTTCCGATGAATACAGATGTGAAGTATGTGGTTTAAAAAATAAATAAACAGCCAGTTATTTTTAGGGTCTGTGTATGAAATAGGATGAATAATGAATTTCTGCCTTTAGTCAGGCACATAGCCACTAAATAAATTTGAGTAACAGTTTTAAATCACAAATATTGGATTTTCAAGTCCACGACATTGCTTCTGTTAACTACATACTTATTCTGAAATAAAACTTTAGATAAAACAGTTCAAAATTATCAATCTAGATATACGTCATTAGCATGCGGCAGTATGATTAATGGCTACCGCGTTGATCCTATAAACCAAATGCTAGCAGGTGTTGAATACATTATGCAGACACTGAAATTCAGAAAAAGGTACACCGGTACCTTAATTGAACGTATCTTGGAAAAAACAAGGGAAAACAGTACTTACTTTATTAAAAACTAGCTTTTGCCCGCGGCTTCGCTCCCGTCAACTGACTACTATATCCAACTCTACCCAACTCTACCCTACACTACCCTACTCTACCCTACTCTACCCTACTCTACCCTACTCTACCCTACTCTACCCTACTCTACCCTACTCTACCCTACTCTACCCTACTCTACCCTACTCTACCCTACTCTACCCTACTCTACCCTACTCTACCCTACTCTACCCTACTCTACCCTACTCTACCCTACTCTACCCTACTCTACCCTACTCTACCCTACTCTACCCTACTCTACCCTACTCTACCCTACTCTACCCTACTCTACCCTACTCTACCCTACTCTACCCTACTCTACCCTACTCTACCCTACTCTACCCTACTCTACCCTACTCTACCCTACTCTACCCTACTCTACCCTACTCTACCCTACTCTACCCTACTCTACCCTACTCTACCCTACTCTACCCTACTCTACCCTACTCTACCCTACTCTACCCTACTCTACCCTACTCTACCCTACTCTACCCTACTCTACCCTACTCTACCCTACTCTACCCTACTCTACCCTACTCTAACCTACTCTAAAAAAAAAAAAAAAAAGTAAAGTATCCTATGTCCGTCTCCTGGTTCTAAGCTACCTCCCTGCCAATTTTCAGCTAAATCGGTTCAGCCGTTCTTGAGTTATAAGTGAAGTAACTAACACGACTTTCTTTTATATATATAGATAACCTCAGTAGGTTATTTAATAAAGTAAGTACTGTAGATATTGGATATTGTTCAGTAACAATATCCAACGGCGCGCCTAGGGGGGAGTTCTTCGACACCTTAAATTTATTTTGTTTTTGTGTATAAATTAAATATGTATAAATACGTAGTTAAGTTAAAGGTTTTCGTAGTTTGTTTCAATTTTAGCCATTATTATATCATATTTGAATTTAGTAATTATTTATATAAAATAATTCAATTAGTTTTTAGGGTTCCGTACCTTATAGGATCACTTTGTTGTCCGTCTGTCTGTCTGTCTGTCTGTCTGTCAAGACCCTTTATCTCGGGAACGCGTTGAAGTATCGAGTTGAAATTAAAACCATATACTCAGGTCTGCGGTCCCTTGAAGCTGTGATAAAAATCAAACTTCTAAGTTACCGAAAAAAAGACACGGCCGTTTATGTCGCCAAAAACGTATATTTCGACACTCTCAAGAGAATCAAAATTGATAGGACCATTGACCCAGAATCCTGAAAATTGGCATAAAACAAAGTCTTAAAGCACAAGTATAGGAATAAATCTGAAAACAGTAAATTTGTTGTTACGTCACAAATAAAAAACTTTTTTTGCGAAGCGGAAAAATCTTCGAGACTCCATTCGGGAATGTAACTATTTACATAGGTAAGTTTGTACGGAACTCTCAGTGCGCGAGTCCGGCTCGCTCTTGCCCAGTTTTTTTTGTATTACTTGTACACTGATTTCAAACATGTCGTTACCCTTAATCAACATTTCAAATGACATGGTTGGAAGCATGCAATTTTTAAAACTGCAAGAGCACAAATTCCCCATCAAAAACCCTACCTCACATAATAATTTACAAACTTGGTCCGTCCGAAGCATGTGAAACACTCAGCGCGTATGCGAAACAACTTGAAACACTTTGTTGTACCTGTGATAAATGGATTCATAAGCAGAAAGAGTACCGGTGGCCATGCCCCGGAAAATTGTGTAGTTGTAGCCCTATAAATCTACTAGGGTGGAGCCACAGAGGATTTATGTGGGCTAAAAATAGAAGGTGTACCTCAAGGATGCATATTTGGACGACAAATATTTTCAGGAATTTTGCGAGTGTGAAAAGGGTTATATTTTTGCGGTGCAGAGTAAAACAGGAAGGTATATTATTTGTTTGTATGTACAGTTACATTCAATGTTGGTAATTATTGTTTTGTAAGTCTATCAGCTTGATATGAGAGTAAAATACGAAAATTATAATACCAGAGAGTATCTACTCGTAAAGGCATATAAAGTAATTAATTACGCTGTCACTCCGAGCTGCTATCATTAGAACGAGTCGATATCATGAACCGCCATTACCTTGATGGCAATAGTATGGAGAAGGTTGAAGTAACGGTATATTAATAAGGGAAGCAGATTGTGTTACGAAGAAATCGAAATTGACAGTGAACTTATCTTGAATTGTTACGGTAAAGATTTGGGTAATTTAAAAAATGAAAATATCTAAAAATATTGATGTAGTTGAAGAGCTGTAGGTATGATTGACCATTGTGTTGGTTTGACTTTTGGTAGTTTTTTTAACCGACTTCAAAAAAGGAGTAGGTTATCAATTCGGTTGAAATTTTCTTTTTATAATTTTTTTTATGTTTCTTACCTCAGAACTCCGTCATTTATGGATCGATTTGCGATTTTTTTTCCCTTTAAAGAATATATGCTTCTAGATTGGTCCCATTTTATTCAAAATCCAGTTCTGATGATGGGATCCATGAGGAATCGAGGGAACTCCTCAAATATTATAGGCAACCATATAGTGATTTTGGAATTTTCATCGAGAACTTAAGCATTTACAGTCAAAAAGTAACATTTGATGAAGTGGAACTCTATGAAGAAGACTATACAAATAAATAAATGGTTCTGAATAGTTATGTTGAAAATGGTTTCATCAAAGTGACCTGATGATGATGATGGAGCCGGTAGATAGGCGCTGGAACTACGTAAATAATCAATGTATCCTGGCCGTGTTTGGCTTTATTAGAATTGTCATGAGATGCATTTTGGCTATAAGGTACTATCAAACTGATCTGATGATGGAGCCGGAGGGTGGAAGATAGACACGGGAATTTCATAATAAAATAATGTATCCTAGCAGTGTTTGGGTTAATTGTAATTGTCATGAGAAGTAGGTACTCTGGTTATAGGTAAGTATCGCAACTAAAAAGTGTGAAATAAAAAGCTTTTTAACAAAAAAATAAAAAAAAATAACCGACTTCACTAAAAAGTCTTATTTTGCAGTTGAAAAATGATTAAGACAATATTTTCCGCCTGTTCAAAGTCACGCGAACGCCGGCGTTCGCGGCATGACGTCATCGCGCCACTCACGATCGAAAGGCAAGCGAACGCCGGCGTTCGCTCTCTCCCACTTCATTGTAGCCCCTTTTTTCAATACTTAGAGACTACTTTTGTTCATCACAGTGATATTGCACTCGATGAACCTCCAAATAGTTCTTCTCAGTACTTCGGTGGTCACAACAAGGGAATTTTGGTGGGACTTGTGAAGTTATCTTAAACTTATGGTCTATTTAGTCTTAATTATGTTATTTTTTATTTAAGCTGTTGATCCCCGCACGAACGCCGGCGGTCGTGCGCTATTGTCTTACTATTGTGTCTCTAATTACGCTACTCAAGAAGTTAATTTAGTTGTGTCGATAAGTGAAAAATACATGAGCCTACAACAATATATCGGGCAAACTTTCCGTTTTGCGTAATATAAAATTCGTTGTTAGGAACTAGTACAACCAACCAAACTAGTAAAACCAACTATGATATAAAAGGAAGAATTTAGATATCAATTCCCCTATAACTTAGGAAAACATATCAACATTCGGCATGTGACTTACGGTCTCCATATGCTGCACAAAGCGGCTAAATTACGAGATTCCGGTGGCTCTGACAGTTTGAAATACTTGGGGAGAGTTGGAAATCACCTTATTGGTTTAACACCGCAAAGCGGATATCCAGGTTTGGCAAAGTGGTGGGACGATGGTTTTTCAGCTAGAAAATCTTACTAGCTTGCGGTTTGGGGTTGTCTTTAGTGGAACGGTAATAGGTTGAATTAACCCTGTAATGTAACATTAGGGTCTGTATCAAGGTGTTAAGGTAAGGTGTTTAATGTGTAACATTACGCCAATGTAATTTAGGACGAGAATTGTTTTATGTTGAAAAACCTAATTAACATATATGCCTTTTTTAGGTCGGTAATCTTTAAAGATTCCTCCTGCTCTGAGTGAAGCGAAAGGGATTGCCAGACTTTAACTGACTAAAACCTCCCTGGGTCATCTTTCAGTTGTTCGCTGCGTTCAAGGGTTTTGGTTACTCTTTCTTTCAATCCCGCAAGCTTTTGGTTGGCTTGAGTCCTATCGGCTCGCTATGTTCAGATGTCATTACTCCATCTAGCCTTCTAATCAATTGAATTTACATAATACGTTTACCATCATCATTATCATCAACATTTCAGCCGAAAGACGTCTACTGCTGGACGTGGATACATTTACCAGGAAAAGATAAATTATCAAAAAATCAAACGCTGAAAATCTACTTATATTTACGGCAAACATCGATGTCTGGTGCACAAAAGAGTTGAATTATGATAACCTAGTGCCTTTGACACTTGGCAATACTTGGCGGGAGTTGTATGTATTGTGGGGATCGAATGGTTGTTATCACGGCGTGAGTGGCGAAGCGGAAAATCTATTTAACATTCCGAGGGTATTTGTGGATGAAAGGTTTGGGGAAGTCAGTAGTCGGATCTGGAAGATGGGAAATGGAGAGTGATAAGTTATTGACGTATTTATGTGTTTACTGTACTTTTACTACAGGGATGGTTGGCGTAGTCGTTGAGCGATAAACTTCGATCTCCGCATGGAACAAATACACATTTGTTTGACCTAAAGTTAATTGTTTCGAGTCTGGGTGTGAGTGTGAGTGTAAACGCACCCATGATAGAGGAGTGTAGTGTTAACCAAAAACTAATCTTCAGAGATATCTATATAAATAAATCTGCAATGAAAACCGGCCCTGATTTACCTACATATATAGATCAGGGCCGGATTTCGATTGCAGATTTAGAACTTAATATAGTAACCTTGTTAGAGATTAGTTTATTAATCTCCAAATTAGAAATAAAATCCATGGATATAAAATATAGAACATTCGGAGAGCGTGATAAAAAATAGTGCAAACCCGCGACCCGTATGGTTTTGTTTGGAAACATAGTGCTAACAATTTATATACATAGCTATGATGGTTTTCAGCGTGGGCATTCATCGCATTTTGCGTGTGGACACGGCATTATGCTGAGCATTCGGCCGTTATGCGCGGACGTGGCGCTTTTTTTTTTCAAAATCTTAATCGTCGTCGTAATCGGTTATATGTTAGACTTAAGTTTGCGTCTTTTCCGCCAAATAAATGTCTTTGCTTTCTTTCTTTCTATAAATGTGTCAAGATTTTTTTTCTAGAAACTTCGTAACTGTTCAGAAAGAAGTGATTTTCTGTTGCAACGCTAGCAATTACCAGGGTTGTGGGATTGATCGGAAGAGTCACCGCAGCTCTCGAACGCAATAGGCACGCCACAATCATGGTGGGAACTTCCCTCTTTGTGACTACGGCGTCCTCACCTTCTGCATGACAGAAGACACTGTGACAGTGAAGAAACTGGACATGGCAAGTTGGGGAGATTCCTTCAACGACGAGGAATAGGTAGCTCGCTATCAGGCCGTCTGGTAAGGATCGAGCCCCAGTCATCGACGGCGCGTACTGTTCCACACGGGCCTCAAGGAGACGTCAGCAAAACCGTAGAGGCCCAGCAAGGCCGATGCCCACTATGGCCATGGGAAATATCTGAATTAAAAAAGTCCAAACATGGGTAGGCTTTAGTCAGTAAAAGCCTGGCACTCCCTTTCGCTCCAACCAGAGCGGGAGAAGTTATTAGATAATTTCCCAAACCATAGTTCTTTTGCCAATCAATCCACCTTCACGGAATCACCGACTCCTTCCACAAAGTTAGGGCTCTTCCTAACTTCCTTAAAACTTTGCTTGCCTACACTTTGAAGTACAAAAATGATTGGGTCGACCTTTCAACATGAATTGGCAATAACTTGGTTAGCACAACCTTTAATCTGGCCAGGCGCATCCGTTGATGGTTTTCCGATTCTATTAGCGGCAAGGCTGAGGCGATGGAGGTTTGATTAAGCGGAATGAGTGAAGGAAACGACCTATTTATTAAGATCCCAGTTACTTAAACCAAGATCTTAGCGGTTTACGTTTTATCTGCGTTTTCGTTTTGTTCCGGAATGAGATAGCGATTCATTTGTAAGTCAAATGGTTCCATTTAGTACATCCCTTTTTATATCTTTCGATGTGTTTTTTTCTTAGGTTTTTGTATTTTTAATAGGTATCTCAGGAGCGATAAAACTGTTTGGTGTTCTATATCCTGTTCTTCAAGGTAATGGATGGGCTTCATACCTGCATCATTATAGATACTCGTACATCGATAGACATGCCTATATGGTTGACTGGTAGAGAATAATAATAATAAATAATAATAATAATAATCCACAACTATCACACAACGTCGGCTAGCCCCAATTAGCTAGGGGCAGAGCTTGTGTTATGAGTACTGGATGACTGATAAACATACTTATAATTTCTAAATACATACTTATTATAGATAAATTACACCCAGACACAGAACAAATGATCATGCTCATCACATAAACATTTTGTGCTGCATGAAGTTTTAATAAAAAAATTAATTAGCTATTTATTGTACACAAATAGAAATACAATAGGAGCATAAAAGCTCATTATTAGGGTTCCGTAACTCAAAACGAAAAACAGAACTCTCATAGGATCACTTTGTTGTCCGTCTGTCTGTCTGTCAAGACACTTTATCTCGGGAACGCGTGGAGGTATCGATTTGAGATTAAAACCATATAAGTAAGGCATCGGAATTTGGGAATTGAACTGTTTTCCTAGGTAAGTTTATACGGAACCCTCAATGCGCGAGTCCGTTTAGTAGGAACATCATCTAATGACATCCCCCGCTCTTGGGCGGTGCGAGACGGTGTGTCAGGCATTTACTGGCTAAAAACTCACTCCTGTTCCTTCGTTGCCTTTTATACCAGGGCCGAGTCTTTCTTTCAGAAGCAGACCCTTGGCCCCAGTAGGCTTCGACCTTGCTGGGCCCCTACAGTTGCTGACATCTCCTTGAGGCGCGCGTGGAGCATTACGCGCCGTCGACGACTTGAGCTCGGGCCGGACGGTTAACGGACGATCGAACGGCGAGCTACCTATTGCTGGCCGACCGCAAGCCCGCGCCTACGGTGGCCGGAAATCGGGATTGGGTTCCCGTCGGCTGGGGCGTGAGAACCATGCCCTCACGCGTGCACGTGCGGCCTCCTGGGGCGTTAACATAGCCACGTAGTAGAACAGGACGAAAAGTCCCGCTAACTTCCATTGAAAACGGAGGACCCTCCGACCAGGGGCTCAAGTCTGCTATTTTTATAAATTCGTCATTCCAACACGATCTCATTGTCATTTTGATAAAAAGTCGTAATCTGCTAATTCCTAATGATCGATCATTGATCGGTCAATGGTCTCGTAATAGAGTTGTGGTAGAATGACAATATCGAGCTTATTAAAAGCAATGAATGCACAATGACGTTCTAATGGTAGGTCACAGATCAAAAGAATTGTCAAAATTTTAGCAGATTACCACATACGTCAGACATTTATTTGTCAATATGTACGAGATTACCATTCTATGCCACTTCTTTCAATGGAGTGTCAGTGGTTGACCATTGGAAATCATAATTACGCCATTATATTAGTAGATTACCAAACTTGTCAAAATCAAAAATTATGAAGTCAATGATAGACCATTCTGACACTATTGTAATAGCAGACTTGAGGCCCAGATGGGTGTTGTGTCTGGTCCGGACCACTGCCTGAAAGTTGATTTCGAGCTGTTGTATATGTTCTAATAGCACGAAGAACTCTGATGCCGCGTTGCAGGATTTTATATTTTAATTCGTATGCGATTATATAGATGTCACTACATCTGAAACTACTAACTTGGTGATTGTCATACAAAGTTCTGATGAAAGGTAAAGGAGGATCTTTGAAAACTTTTTGTTTGTTGAAAGTTAGATTGGATGTAGATACGTATAGTACTTGTATGTCTGGATGTAAACGTTTTATCGAATTTTGTAATCACAAGGATATATTCGAAAAGTTTGTGAGTTTGGAGAAAATTCTCAACTTTGTGAATAAAGGAGTACCTACCTAATCTTGATATGAGGGTTATATGTGGTTTCGCTACACAATTTTGTCTTTTGGTTTAATATAGTATTATATAATACTAGCTTCTGCCAGCGGCTTCGCGTGAAAATAGGTTTCTCCATACAAACTTCCAACCCCCATTTTACCCCCTCAGGGGTGGAGTTTCGTAAAATCCGTTGTTACCGGATGTCTACACCCTATAAGGAACTTTCCTGCCAAATTTTAAGTTTGTAGGTGTTATAGTTTCTGAGATTTTGACATTAATCAGTGAGTGGTATTTCGCTTTTAGATACCTATATAGATTTTCGTTGGGTTTATAATAATTTGGTATAATCTAGCTGCATATTAATAAATTATCATACTTCTAAGTGCTGTAGCCGAACTGTTTCCAAACAATGAGATCCGAAGACGTTATGGAAAATATATCTTCTTGTTCTTCTTTGTCCTTCAATGCTCCCATTATCTGGTGAGTGTCTCCTCACAATTCTGTACCAGGACACTCAGTCCTTGGTTGTCGATTTTGGCAATTGGTCTTTCTTTAGGTTTCTTTGGACGTTAGACCACCAGGTTAACAGTTGGTGGCCTCTCCCTCTCTTTTGTTCGGGTAAAAGGTCTGTTGCCACATGGGTCTTCATGGCTACACCTCATTACATGTCCATACCATCTTAGGCGGTACTCTGTCATTTTGTCCGTGATAGGCACAACCCCAAAACTGCCCCGTATGTAGGTACTCTGGTTAAGTGCGAGTCCGACTCGCGCACGTAGAGTTCCATACCGTCCATAGCAAAAAACGGCAAAAAATCACATTTGTTGTATGGAAGCCCCCTTTAATATTTATTTTATTCTGTTTTTTATTTAATATTTCTTGTTATTGTGGCAACACAAATACATTATCTGTAAAAAAAATAACTATCACACAACTGTCTAACTATCACGGTTCATGAGATACAGCCCGGTGACAGACGGACAGACAGACAAACGGACAGTGGCGTCTTAGTAATAGGGTCCCGTTTTAGCCTTTGGGTACGGAACCCTAGAAACAAACAGGTACTTATTTTAAGCTTACTACTAGGTATAAAAAGGAATTGGTTAGGACCCGCAGGACCCATGGCAAGGCATGGCATGGTGACGACAGGCGCGTGTCGGTCAAGGACCGGTAGAAGGGATGGTGGTCGTCCGGCTGCAAGATGGGTAGACGATATTGTTGTAATGGCAGGTAAAACCTAGAAGGAGGTATAGAATCATGAGGAATTAGCACAAGATAAGAGGGGCGTATGTCGACCATCGGGAAAAATCAGGCTGTGAATATATTGTTATTTATACATTCATTGTGCGTACAGCTAAGGAGTGGAATTCCCTAACGGAGTCGTGTTCCCTGATGGCTACCACCTGGGTGTCTTTAAGTCAAGAGTGAATAGGTTATTTCTAGGTAGCCTGCTCCGTCGCTTTCCATCAGGCGAGGTAGTATTCAAGCGCAAACCTATCAATTAAAAAAAGGCATTACCAAAGGTCATCTCGTTGCTAAACAAATAAATATAAGGTTGATAAATAAAGAGTAGATAAGTAGTACATTTTGTTACAATTCACACATACACGTACGTTCATAATTCAATTCTCAAACACACTTTCATTGCTTTGTTAGTTCAACATTCTCGCGTTAATCGTTATAGATATAAAACAATGGACTGCAAAACAATTGAAAAGCTCGCATTGCGCGTTCTCACTGAGGGTCTCTTGATTGAATACGACCCTCGTCAATTTCACATCTTTGTCAGTGGAATACAATGTTATTTGTTGGTGTACTATAAGATGTTCGCTCACTTTGATACACAATTGGAAAAGGTTTTGTACAGAAGGGTTTCTTAGCACAGAAGTGGTGGAAACTGCCGGCCGATCTTTATTTGATAGGGAGAAAATTGTAAGAGAGATAATAATAATAGTATCTACATTTTGATATAAGTGGGGAAAGTTTGTCGAGGCGAAGGTAGAAGTTAGGTGAGGGTGTTATGGAGCCGAGTGTTGAAGTGTATAATTTCCACGTGTATCAAACGACTTTTTTCAATACACTTATGAAGATAAATAAACGGGGATTGACGTGCGACTCGTGGGAGCCGCTTAGCGCCTAGCCTGATACGATATATACAATATTTTATTTTTCCACACTAGTGCGAAAAACAGTAATTTTGCGTGCCTAAAAGTGGTAGGGATAAGAGCGGGTTTTTGAATAAGTGTATTGAAAAATCATTTTCAATTCCCCATATTGAGTCTGTAAGTGATATCGGTACGAAAGTATCGATTACGTTGACTTGTCAATGATTCTTATGATTGTTTACGGTTTCATTCACGTAGCTTATAAAGATCGTACTTTCTTTATTTCTTTTAAAATCATACGGTTTCATTTACGTATTTGAAGATCATACTTTTTTTATTTAGTCATAATCCGAAGAAGATAACAAATAACAATAAATAAATCTATTTTCCCAAATTAATTTCAACCTTTTCAATATTTAGCACTAGTTCTAACATAAAATTGAATTCTGTCTTCTAATCTGCAAGTACCAGGGCGCTAGCAAAGCGCAGCGTTAGATAATTCCTGTTCCATATCAATGGACTTCCTCTAAAGACGGCACTAGATTTTTCGTGTCTCATAGTCGTTTTACTATAAAAATTTAAGTAAAACATCGAAGAAGGATAATACGTAAGTATATTTTATTTCACCAAATGAATTGAAACAATTTCTATATCTAGCACTAGTTTCTAAAATTGAATTCAAACGTCTTCGAATCTGCAGGGACCAGGGAGCCAGCAAAGCGCAGCGGTAGATAATTCCTAATATCAATGGATTTCCAGTCGAGAAGGCACGCCACCGCGCCGCGACGTTGCACTGAGTCTCCGCTTTATTCAACCGAATCCCTAGCTTTAATTGCTGATGGAACTTTAAAGTTTGTGTAAGGGAATTATAGCATCCTGGTAGTGTTGAGAAATACGAATTTTGCATGATTGGAAAAAAATCTCTTTCTATTCATCATCATCAACATCATTTCAGCCGAAAGACGTCCACTGTTGGACATAGGCCTCCCCCAAGCGTCTCCACAACGACCGATCCTGTGCGTCTCGCATCCACCGCATTCCCGCAACTCTCACCAGGTCGTCGGTCCACCTTGTGGGAGGCCTTCCAACGCTGCGTTTTCCGGTGCGCGGTCGCCACTCTAGAACCTTTCGGCCCCATCGACCATCCGTTCTACGAGCAATGTGCCCTGCCCACTGCCACTTTAGTTTGGCGATTCTTCGGGCTATGTCGGCGACCTTGGTTCTCCTGCAGATATCTTCATTCTTTATGCGATCACGCAAGGAAACTCCGAGCATAGCCCTTTCCATTGCCCTTTGGGTGACTGTAAGCCTTCTGATGAGGCCCATTGTAAGCGACCATGTTTCAGTGCCATATGTCATCACTGGCAACACGCACTCTTTCTATTATTAGAACAAAAACGTTGTTTCACACTAAGAATTACGTCTTTATTGAGGGTGCGTTCACAAACATGTAAACTCACATACATGAGATACCCAAACCCGGAGAAACTGTATGTAGGTTTTATAAATATTAGTTACATATAAGCATAATAGCATAATCAGCCTTTCAATGTTCCCATTGCTGGACTCAGGTCTCCTCTCTCTAGGAGAGGGAATGGGCCATGGGTAATCTACCATGCGTGCCAAGTGTGGGTTGGTGGATGTCACATGTCTTCGAATTTTTGGTTCTAGGACATACCGGTTTCCTCACGATGTTTTCCTTCACCTTTTTGAGAGCAGTGGTGATGAAATAAATTACACAAAGTAATGCGCCTGGCTGGGTTTGACGACCTACAATTCGTAAGTCGGGGCCGTTACCACTCGGCCACCACTGCTCTGTTATTAGTTACATACGGGAATCAAACCCGCGAAACGCAGCGCAGCTGCTTATCGCTTAACCACTGCGCCCACCGTACCGCCTAATGTAAAGGATCTTAAACCTGAATTGAGATCTGAATACGATGGTTCTTGTTTTTTGGCTCAAAGTTGTACTTTTCTTCATTTTCACACCCGTTTTGCCTAGTGCTTAAAAATTGTCTTCAAAGGTCACTTATTTTTCCTTTTGTTAATTACATTTTGTCTCTATAAATACGAAAATCTTGGAATCACTGAAACAGGTAAATTGTTGTTCTTAATTAATAAGTAAGAGCACTCAGAGCCTAATTTAAAGTTAATTACAAAAACTTTATAAGCAAGTAGATTCGAATGAAAAAAGGAAATGTGTAAAGCCCTTGAAGTCAAGACTAATTACAATCAAATTACGAGAACCCTTGAGTATACTTCATCTTAAACAAGTCTTAATTAAAGTTTGAAATCACGATTTCCTTTCATTTACGGACTAGTTTCTGGCAGAAGCTGCAATAATATAATAATATTCCGTAACTTGGTCAAATTTTAAATTTATCCCAAGGGAACATACACATAAAAAAAATATGTATCATATCCAGAACATGGTCTCCTCTTTCTGCGAAGCAGTAATGTTAGATAAGGAGATGGCCGCAACCATGATGGAATGGACATCCTAATGCTTCAGCCGCCGCTGCAGGGTGCTCCCTGGTCACCATAGGTGCGTGCTTGTGGACGACGAGTCAAGGGTAGCTCGCCGTCCGGTAAGGATCTAGCCCGAGTCGCCGACGGCGCAGTGTTCCAAGCGCGCCTCGAAGAGATGTCAGTGAAACCGTAGAGGCCTGCAGGGCCGATACCCCCACCGGGAATTTTTGAAAGAGAAACCATAGTCCTAGAACGCAAAAGGCAACTGCAGGTCACAGGTGGGTTTTAGTCAGTAAAAGTCAGACAAAGGTTAGTGCACCTCAAAAAAAAACCCGTGTGCCAAACATTCAAATCCGAGCGTTAAGGTACATTCTTACAAACTTTCGCCTTTATAATATTAGTATGAGTATGATTTATTTTATTATTGTTAAGTAAAATGTTAGTTCTATTTTCGTTAAGAATAGTTCTACTAATTCATTCCATGTTCAATAGTACTTTTATTTAGTTCGCTCTCTCATTCCAAATTCAAAGTGAAGTCTTAGGAATAATTTGGTTCGAATGTGATTAAATAATTCAGTTATTTCTTGTTACTATATATTAGACATACTTTTTATTGTACAACATAAAAAATACAGCAGGAGCTTAAAATTAATAAGGTGTAACAATGGATGGTCTTATCGATAAAAGCGATTTTTAACAAATTATACTTTGATCTATGGATGGATTTGACAAAGAATGAGGAAAGATACGAGGAAAGGTACATAATGTACTTACTACAGATATGTATAACTAATAAAATACATAATTATATTTATTACACACTGCGTAATTAGCCTTATAAAGTTCCAACTGCTGAAACTCGGGCCTCCTCTCAAGGAAAAAGAATGGGCCGTAATCCGCCACGAGGCCCAGTGTGGGTTAGAGGATGTCATATACATATATGTATATTTATGCATATACTAGCGATCCCGGCAGACGTTATCCTGCCCGAAAGCTCGCATTTTGTAAGAAAAAATATTAAGAACTCGAATGCAACGCCAACTTTCGGGTCCAATTATTGTATTTTCAAAACATCCAAGGACCCACTCAAAATATTTACAAATCGGTCAAGCCGTTTATGAGGAGTTAGGTTATAAACACACGTATAGAATTATGTATAATATAGGTATGTTATGGCTAATAGCCTAAGTGCGGTTACACCTAAATTTAGCCCGTTACAAGTAGGTGCAGCCGGCCACGTGCGGTTAAACTTAGATGTATCCTACTTATCTTCGGATAGAACTAGGTTTAGCCTTCATCCTAGCAGCTAGAACTTAGAACGAGCAACTAATACCAGAACACGCAGCGTTGAAAGGCCTCAAGAGGGTACGATGGCCAGATGAGGGGCACGGGAATCCGATGCATGCGTTCGTTGGTTGTGGTGACACTTGTGTGAGGCCTGTGGACGTTTTTCGGCTGAAATGATAATGATACTGCATTTTAAATACAGAAATGAACATTGGTATTCGTCATCATCATCATTTCAGTCGAAAGACGTCCACTGTTGGACATAGGCCCCCAAGTGTGTCGCAACAATGAACGCTCCTGTGTGTCTCCAATCCATCGGATTCCCGCAACCCTTACCAGGTCCACCTTGTAGGAGGCCTTCCAACGCTACGTCTTCAGGTACGTGGTCGCTATTCCAAAACCTTTCGGTCCCAACGGCCATCCGTTCTGCGAGCAATGTGCCCTGCCCATTGCCACTTAAGTTTGGCGATTCTTCGTGCTATGTCGGTAACCTTGGTTCTCCTGCGGATATCCTCATTCCCGATTCGATCACGCAAGGAAACTCCTAGCTTAGCCCTTTCCATTGCCCTTTGGGTGACTTTAAGTCTTTTGATGAGACCCATCGTAAGCGACTACGTTTCGGAGCCACATGTCATCACTAGTCATCATTGGTATTAAAAAAAAAAACATTTACGGAAATAACGAAATCCTCTGCCGTAATAACTGTTCTATCCTATACCCCGCCTAGTCCGTACAGGCGCACTCCTATTAGCTATATGAAACAGCCCGGCGACCGATTAACGTCCGTCGAGTGTTTCATCGGATTACCCACTAGCGGCCAGC
This sequence comes from Mythimna impura, assembly GCA_905147345.3. Classification (NCBI taxonomy): domain Eukaryota; kingdom Metazoa; phylum Arthropoda; class Insecta; order Lepidoptera; family Noctuidae; genus Mythimna; species Mythimna impura. The sequence continues at coordinate 10,714,023 of LR990345.1, forward strand.
AGCGACGTCTGATGTCCTAAATTCATTAAGGTCGGATCTGTTATATTTAATTGTACCTATATGTATACACGAGCATATTGCGGGCCGAGTGGACTTTGTAAACTATACGTGAATCTATTGAGATAATTTTTTTAAGCATTCCTAAGTGATAGTACTCGTAATATAAAGAAAGTGTAAATCTCACGTCATGGTGGTGAGTTTGGTCTGACTACATTGTTTTAAGCCAAATCATATCTATAGCTTTTTTAGATTGTTTTTTTTTTGGTGGGAAAATCATCTCTTATGACATCAACCGCCCTTGGGCGGAGCGGGAGATAGTGTCAGACTTTTACTGACTAAAAATCCACTCCTGTTTCTTCGTTGCCTTTCGTACCAGGGCCGAGTTTTGCTTTCAGAATCAGACTCTTGGACCCAGTAGGCTTCGACCCGGCCGAGCCCCTACAGTTGCTGACATCTTCTTGAGGCGCGCGTGGAACAGTACGCGACGTCGACGACTTGGGCTCGATTCAGGTGGTTACCGGATGGTCGGACGGCGAGCTACCCATTGGTCGCCATCCGCAAGCACCCGCCTACGGTGGCCAGAAATCGGGGTCGGAATCCTGGCGGCGGTTGGGGCGTGAGACCGTTGCCTCACGCAATCGACCGCCTCCTTTGCTAGCGTTACTGCTTCGCAGAAGGAGGCGACCGCCTGCCACTCCTCCTCGCTCCGGACCATGGCCTGTACCAAGGCCCAGTGCGAGAGATCGCCACCGCCGATCGCCCCCACGAGGACACGGCGTTGCTCTGCCCAAGCGGGGCACACTTCCACCGTGTGCTCCACTGTGTCCTCCGGGCGGTCCACACATTGGTGACAAACGGGCGTTTCTTCCGCACGAATCCGGTGCAGGAATCTCCTAAACTTTATCCAGGGAGGACCTGCGTCATGCGGAAGGTAAGGAGGACGCCTAGCTTTTTTAGGTGAGAAATCACCAAGTAACTTCTACCGCCCGTAGCGTAGCGAGAACGAGCATCAGATTTTTACTAACTAAAACCCACTTGTGTTTTTTCAGTTATCTTTTGTGTTTTAGGGCTTTTTAGGTGGGAAATCATCCAAGCGGGAGTGGAGGGCGTGTCCGACTTTTACTGACTAAAACCCACTCCTATGTTCCTTCTTTGCCTTGTGTTCAAGGACCCTGGATTTTCCTTTCAACCCATGGCCTAGTAGGCTTCGGCCTACGGTTTTGCTGACATCTCCTTGAGGCGCGCGTGGAACTATTTTACACAATCCTGTAGCCCTGGAAATCAGAAATGGTTAAAATGAATATACAATAAGTACTTTTGAAGAATATAATAGTGGCCTTAATGTTATTTAAAATTGTTTCACTTTGAATTTTCACAATTACATGACACGAAAAATTAAATCAATCAAACATGACGGAACTGGCAAATGTCTCTTTCTCTTTCTCTACGAACGAGACAGATAGAAACATTTATTTTATTCAAAACAAAACAGATAAATAAAAGCACAATTTTAAAACTAATTAAAAAAAAACTGGAATCAATCATAAAAATTGATCTTTTTATTAAAAAAAAATATAACCGAATTCACTAAAAAAACACTAAAAGGATCAAAATAGTTTAATTTCGGAAGTCGGTGTTTCTTGGTATTGTTTGTTTCTTATTTAACACCGACTTCCGAAATTAAATTATTTTGATCCTTTTAGTGTTTTTTTAGTGAAGTCGGTTATTTTCTTTTTTGTTAAAAGTTTTTTATTTCACACTTTTTAGTTGCGATACACTTATAACCAGAGTGCCTATTTCTCATGACAATTCTAATTAACCCAATCACTGCTTGGTTACATTGTTTTATTATGAAGTTCCTGTGTCTACCTTCCACCTTCCGGCTCCGTCATCAGAACAGTTCGATAGTACCTAATAGCCAAAAGTGCATCTCATGACAATTCTAATAAGCCCATACACGACTAGGATACATTTATTAATTACAGAGTTCCGATGCCTATCTTCCGGCTCCATCATCATCATCAGTTCACTTCGATGATACCATTTTCAATATAACTATATTATATATTCAGAATCATTTATTTATTTGTATTGTCATAGTCGCTTAACTATCTTCATTGTGATATCAAAGTGAGTATGAAGTTCCGTTGGCTATTTCTGGTCTTCTTCATCAGTTCCACTTCATTAAAAGTTACTTTTTGACTGTAAATGCTTAAGTTTTCGATGAAAATACCAAAATCACTATATGGTTGCCTATAATATTTGAGGAGTACCCTCAATTCCTCATAGATCCTATCATCAGAACTGGAAGCATATCCTTTAAGATAAAAAAAAAATGCAAATCGGACCATAAACGACAGAGTTCTAATGTAACAAACGTAAAAAAAAAACAACCGAATTGATAACCTCCTCCTTTTTTTTGAAGTCAGTTAAAAAGATAAAAAACTGACGCCTTTTTCTAGTGAACGTTATCACACAACATTTTCAATAGGCACGTATTTCGCCTTACCAAAACAATATTGAAAAGTCTCATGAATACTCATAAATCTATAATAAAATCCCTTATTTAATGTAACAAAAACTTCGAAAGCTAATTGAGACTAATTTAATTATTCACCAACTTCTAAAACACGATGTTTTTGATTAACATTAAAAGGTGAAAAGCCCTCAAAATCCAAGTAATTAAACAGACTGTTGTACTTTTGTTCGTGAATTCAATTTTCAAAAGCCCTTTCTTAGTTGTGACGAATCCGTCGGGCATTTTAAGCAATTAAAAGCCAACGTAAATAGCAATTACATAGATTTAATTAAAACTAACTATGTACTTGCCAGTAAGTCGTTATAATCCCGCCGCAAGTGGACGGCTGTGAAGTAATTTAAAGGCGAGATGATTAAAATTGAAATCTTCTGATCTTGCCTCAAATAAAGTTTTGGCACTTGGTTTTAAATGTGGTTCAAGATTGATAGCGAGATATTTTTGATGTGTGCTTTCTGGAGGTGTTTTCGTGGCTGTCATATTAAGTGTATCATCACGACTGGATGTGAGTACTTATTTTTTTTTTGTTAGGAAAATCATCCAATGTCATCCCCCGCTCTTGGGCGTACGAGAGGGTATGTCAGACTTTTACTAACTAAAAACCCACTCCTGTTCCTACGTTGCCTTTCATACCAGGGCCGAGTCTTCCTTTCAGAAGCAGACCCTTAGCCCCAGTAGGCTTCGACCCTACTGGGCCCCTACGGTTTGCTAACATCTCCTTGAGGCGCGTGTGGAACAGTACGCGCCGTCGACGACTTGGGCTTGGTCTGGACGGTTACCGGATGATCAGACGGCGAGCTACCCATTGCTCGCCGTCCGCAAGCCCGCGCATACGGTAGCCGTAAATCGGGATCGGGATCGCGTCGGCTGGGGAGTGCGTGCACGTGTGGCCTCCTCCTTACCATCCATGGTAATGTAGCGACGTCTATTTCGCCACATAGAGACAAAAAATTCAAATCCTGCATCACGGTAGGTAGATTAGATTAGATCATAATATGCCACAGTTCAAAATCAACTGTCAGAAGATCCTCCCTTTTCAAATGAGGTTTGCGGGACTTTGCACCCTATTCCGCTAACCTTTAAAGTAATTTTGTGGTTAAAAATTATGTTACTATGTTATGACAATAAATACAAATTGTTTACAAATACAGCCAGTATTTTCTAGCTGACAACCCTGAGAAGAAACAGTGAGACAAATTCGAAGAAAAATTGATAGCAACTGAATTTTTGCCTTTTTGTTCTCAAAATATGTTCTGATCAAACGTTTTACATAGATATGATGTAAATTCAAAACATAATACGTTTTAAAGGTCTTTACGACCCTTCTTTGTTTCTGTTTCAGCAGTAAAAAAAAAAATAAGAAAAGTTCTCATCATTTTTCTTAGAAATGAAAGGTTAGGTGGAAATGTTATACCTAAGTATCAAGTTGATCACTAAGCCTGGCTGCACACGGGCTACATGTGACAGCAACAAAAGCCGCTACGTGAAGCTAGAAGTGGCTGCAGAGCTAGTTCATGCACGCTACAGACACTTGTAGCAGGTCACTTATTATTATTAAGTCATATTTGACAGGGTTTTTCTGATACAAATAATTCTATATTCATATCTATTTTTATTTATTACTATTTTATTTTTCCATATTTACAAGAGTGAAGTTTCTTGCCGCCCATGTAGGCCTATGTGAAATATAAAGATTTTGAATTTAATTTTTTCAATTTTATTATTCCAATCAACGTTAAAAACCAAAGACCACGTAAGTGTATTAAATAGTGCCTTTGATTCGGAATAGTTAACTGAAGAGGTGAGATTTAGCGCGGGTGATGTCGGCGTTTTATGTTGGCATGCAGTGGTCGGTGTCGGCCAGAAGAGGCGAGTAGCGACTATTGATAACGTGTGGCGACTACTAGCGTCATCGTGTGTGGCGAGTCCTTATAAAATGTATGAAAACTAAAGGAAATAGATTGGCGGCGGCGTTTTGTGGCTGTGGTCGGTGGCTCGCGTGCAGCCAGGCTTACAGAATTATGTCTTGCCTACATAGTATATTAATTTAAGTACGAGCTATAAAGGTCTGGCGAGAGTAGCTTTGAGATAAACCAGAGTCGCAAAGGAGATCGTCGTTCTGTGTAATATAACTATTAAGTTGGAGAAAAAATGAACTGCCGTGTTTTATTTAGTAGATAGCAACGGTGTTTGGCATAACGCGCTGGGTCTTATTACCTAATCAGAAAAAACCGTGTTGTGTCTTTTGCTCGTAGGACATAACTGCTCTATGCACCATGTCTAAAAAAAGAAAGAAAAGTATTCTCATTCTCATAATTTTCATTTCTATTTTTTTTTTGTCTGAAAAAAAAAGTAGTTGATTAATTTCACGCAAGCCAAAGGTCTGGCCAAGAGATTGTCTGTTTTGGGAAGAGGAATGTGTAAGACGTATTTAGAGACTATTTGATTGTAATAGGAATTGGCGTCTAAAGGGTAATTTCGTGGGCTGACCCAGAGGTCATCAGGCATGTCAGAACATGCCTGATTTTTGTGTGAAGTTATCGGTATTTTGGCGTCTATCATAGAATTTCCAAGCGGTACCCCATCGAAACCCGGGGCCCTGGGACGAAGGCAACAGGGGCGGTTTTCATCTGAGTAAATTTTGTACTTCGTACTTACGCCAACTGCAAGTGCTGGTTTGTGGTGGTCCAAGAAAAGAATACCTAGAAGAAGTTGGGGGACGCCTATGCCCAGCAGTGGGAAAATATAGGCTTAATAAAAAAAAAACATTTTTTAATTGTAAGGTCATCCCTGCCCTAGAAAACAAGCGTAAAGCAAGTACCATTACAAAACATCCCAAATAATCACAAATTCCAAACAGCTGGAACGCAACAATAATGTAACAAATGGCGCTCACAACTCACAAAAACAATTAGTGAAATTGGGCGAGAAAGAACATTGTTTTTTAAGTCTATTAATATTAGTCTTCACCGGACAAAATAAACCAATATTGCGGTGGACACGGACTGAAACAATAGCTCTCTGTCAGTACGACGGAGACAAATAGACCCGGAGGGGTATAACGGTGATCCGGGGCAAGTTGGAGCAAGCATTGGCAATAAATTCCTTTTTTAAAACCACTGAACTGTTTGGCCGTTAATTCTTGGCTCTTGGCTCGTAACTGACCCAAGACCGGCGACTTTTACGATACTTATGTTCTTGTAAATAGGTTAGTAAATAAGTAGTTGGAATTCTTGTATGTAGTTGTGGTTTTTTCGTTTTATTTCTTATTTGTTTGGGTAGAAAATGTACTTTTTTAGGGTTCCATACCTAAAGGGTTAAGAAATTAAGAAAGCAGAAATTTTATTTCAAATAGACCATTAACAGGCACTTTTGTATTGTCAAAATGTCGGTCAGTCAAAAACAAAAAGTGAAGCTAAGTTGCTCGTTCCAAAGCGCAGGTCTCTATGGAGAAGAACGTGCAAGAAACTCCATGAACACTCTTTTAAATCATGTTATGAGTTACAAAAATCTTGGTTACATATTTTTGTCGCTTGTATTATGTGAGCACAATGTAAATAAATAATGAAAAAAAAAATAGTAAATAAAAAATATAAATTGAAATAAGACACTGACAGTTATATAATATATTATAATTCGGCCTGGTTTCCATTATCTGTTAATATCACATCAACACAATGTTCCGTGATTTCCATTACATGGTTGAAATTTCCATTATAATGATCACGTACTGGTTCGGAAGGTATCACGTGTATTAATATACATTATACAGTTTTACGAATCAGGGCCAATTTACAAAAAATATACTAGGGTTTTCCTGCGGTTTCACCCCACGAGTCTCATTTTTTTCCTACGTTGTTCCATAACTAGGCAAAGGCTACCCCCATATCTCTGGGTACGCCACAATAATGGCGGTAAGTTCCCTCTTTGAGGAGTGGCTGGAGCGGGAACACGACGTCCTCATCACCTTCCGCATGACTCAGTTCCTCACCGGACATGGCAAGTTCGGGAGGTTCCTGCATCGGATTGAGGCGGAAGAAAGCCCACCACATTTTTTGTCACCATTATGTGGACCGCCCGGAGGACACGGTGGAGCATACGGTGGAGGTGTGCTTCGCTTGGGCGGAGCACCGCGCGCAGGCGCTGGCCTCCTTCTGCGAAGCAGTAATGCTAGCAAAGGAGGAGGCCACACGCGTGAGGGAACGAATGTTCTCACGCCCTAGCCGAGAGATTCTTACCCCGACTACCAGCCACGGTAGACGCGGGCTTGCGGACGTCGAGTAATGGGTCGCTTGCCGTCCGGCTGTCCGGTATTTGACCGGACAGAGCCCAGTCGTCAACAGCGCGTAGTGATCCACATGCTCCTCAAAGAGATGTCAGCAAACCGTAGAGGCCCAGCAACGCAAAGGGCAACTGAAGGACACAGGTGTGGTTTTAGTCAGTAAAAGTCTGACATGAAGAGCGGGAGAAGTCATTGGATGATTTCCACATTTAAAAAAAACCTGTATCTTTCCGGCTCTCTTTGTGTGTGGTCTTCTGTCTTCTCCGACCAACCAAGTCAAAAGTGAATAGGTTACTTCTAGGCAAACGTACTCCATGGACAACCACATCATTGCTTACAACCAGGCGAGATAGTGGTCAAACGCGAGTCAATCAATAATAATTTTAAAAAAGCCTGTCAAAAACAAGTCCAGACCGTCACACCAGCGTTTTTCTGAACTGCCTCGGCGAGGACGTCCGTCTCCAGGTGTCAAATAGAAGTCGTTTATTTCTTCTTGACTCTCAACGATAGTGTAGCTCTCTATCGATGCATGAATTTTCGTAATCAGCACTCTCAGAGATCTTTTTACAAATCATCATCTTCCTGTCCTTGTCCCATTTTTTTCTTGAAATTTTCTTTTATTCTATCCTGCCAACCGTTCCTCGATCATTCCATTTTATTTTGTATCACTCCTCACACAATCCATACATCTTATCTTTGGTCTTCCTTTTCATCCATCTTCATGTGTAGCTACTTTTAGTAACATGCATTTCATGTTTCTATCCATGATTGTATCAGACAAACGATTTCCTTTCAAGTCCATCGTCGACCACATTATCACTTACCATGTGAGATGGTACATATAATAAAAATAAGTTTTCAGTCTCTTTTAAACTCCATTTAATATACGTACCTATTCATTTCTGGCTTTATCCGTTCTTGTCACTCCACACATTCATCTCAACACACTCACCTTCGCTACATGAAATCTTTTTTCATCCGTTATTTTATGGAGCACAACAACCAGGTTTGGCTGGCTAAAATTCTGATCATTAAATAAATAAACAAAAATTTTTTTACCGCTTTATTAAAAATAGCTAACGCCAGCGGCTTCGCCCGCGTAAAAGTAGAAAATATATGCCTATGTCACTCAGCGATATCTAAAGTAGCATTCTTTCTATTCATATAAAAAAATTTGGTCCAGTAGGTTTTGAGCAATGACTTATATTCTTATATCGATGGTTTTGAGTTTATTCATTATAAACAAAAGTACAAAAACATTTTTTTCCTTTTTATATAAATATTTTAGTGTAGATAAATTAATTTGACTGTCCAGTTGGGCTATTGGTTAGTGACCCTGACTGCTATGCTGGAGGTCGTGGGTTCGATTCCCTTCCAGGACAAATGTTTGTGTGATGAGCACGATCATTTGTTCTGTGTCTGGGTGTAATATTTCTATAAGGGTAGTATTTACGAGTGACTGTAAATTAAAGTTTTAAGTGACAAAAATAATTAAATTAGGTTATAGTATTACTAAGTGTGCGACTGACTGCGAGTGATGAGAAATCAACAGAACAGCAACTTTTAAGTAACTCACTTAAAACACAAAATGAGAAGCTTCATAATATTTGAGCGATCTAATATTTGTTTGAATGTCAACGTTACGACCTGCATTTTTTTCAATATTTGGCAAATGATTTATTTATACTGAGCGGCATTTTATCTTAACCTTTTGAGTGCGTAATTAGAGACACAATAGTAAAACAATGGCGCGTGAACGCCGGCGTTAATGCGGGGATCAACAGCTTAAATGAAAAGTTTCGAATGTCCTAAATATCGAAGAACAGAGTATCGAATGTCCTAAATATCGATATTTATGTTTTATGTATGTCACATGGTAGTTTGATAATTCAAATTTTGCGAAAACCCGGATAATTAGAAAATGTTGAAATAAAATCTGCGAGCAATTTTGACGTAGCGTTCGCCGGCCGCTGCCGCGGCACCGCTCGCTTCGCTCGCTCGGCTCACGCGCGGTTGGTCACAGTTCTAACCTAACCTAACCTATTTCACCCTGTTCCAAATGATGAATCTGTCTGCGACTTGATGATTCGACAATGGTGAAAACATTTCTTAAAGTGAACTTTTTGTTATTAGTAGTTCGCTATGTAAAAAAAAATATTTCTAGTCGCTCAATTAGTAATTTAGTCGCTCACTTAGTAATTTTGTCGCACGGCTAGAATTTTAATATCTGAAATGGATTAATCACAACCCACTTTTAGTAAGCTCGTTCTGGATTTTATTATTAATCAATATTTTGTCGCTAGTTTTGTTAATCTTTCGCTTACTCAAATTCATAGCGCTCAAGTTATTAAAATAGTATCTCATCATCAGTCGCAAATTTATTTTTTGTTCGCTCGTTTTATAATTCCCCTTTCTATAATATGTAGGTATGTATTTAGAAATATATAGGTAAGTATATTTATCAGTTGTCTAGTACTCATAACACAAGCTCTGCTTAGCTTGAGACTAGACGGCGTTGTTTGATAGGTGTGGAATATACTCGTATTATTATAATTTAAATTTGGAGACGATCTTTTCATTTCACATTTATATACGATATCTACTTTTACTCATAATCAAACCATGGTATACTTATATAAGGCGTATTCATTAGTGTGCATAAAATGCCTGTGTTGCCACTCGCAACCTATTTCCGTACAGGTGGGCCTGGTGTAAATATTTGTGCGATATTGCTTTGCTGCTAGGGTTGCCATATTTTGCTATTTGTAATATTCAGGCAATGGTACTGTAGGGTGACTGTACGATGTGAATCGATCGAATTGAAGAATAAATTAGTAACTCTATATATAGAAGTATAAAGATATTGTAGCAAAGTACAGTTTGGTGTCAAAAGAATGTACCTAATTGAATTGAAATAATCTCACCTATACGCACAAAACGTTTTGGAAACACATTCATTGTGCGTACAGCTAAGGAGTGGAATTCCTTGCCGGAATCTGTGTTTCCTGATGGCTACAACCCGGGAATCTTTAAGTCAATAGTGAATAGGTTACTTCTAAGAAGGCGCGTTCCATCGTCGACCGCATCGTCGCTTTCCATCAGGTGAGATAGCGGTCAAGCGCGAACCTATCAAGAACAAAAAAAAAAATTGGCGAGCACTAAAAAAGGATTTTTCAAAATTCATCACCTAAGGGAAAGGGGGTCTAAAGTTGGTATGGAGAAATCTACATCCACGCGAGGGAAGCCGCTGGCAGAAGCTAGTCTATATGGGGTGACTGGCAATTAGTGTACGATACTTAAACACGTGATTGTGCTCATGATAACAAACAATTTTTATTATGGGAGCAAAGTCGAAATCGCGAAAAAAATATCAGCTGTTCAGTACACTAAGCAAACATTTAAATGTACTGAACAGCTGATTTTTTTTTCGCGATTTCAGGTTTGTTTCCATAGTAAAAGTTGTTGGTTATCATGAGCACAATCACGTGTTTAAGTATCGTACACTAATTACCAGTCACCCTATATACATATAAAAGGAGAAACTGACTGACTGACATATCAACGCACAGCCGCTACTACAGAGACTAGAGTGAAATTTTGCACAAAGTTTCCTTTTATGATGAAGGCGAGGACTGATAGAGGATTTTCTAAAATTCATCCCCCAAGGCGAGGAAAGGGATCCAAAGTTTGTATGGAGAAACTTACTGTCACGCGGGTGAAGCCGTAGAAGCTAGTTGATTATACGAGACAGTAGGAGGTCAAATTAAGTAGAAAACAAATCGATTTTTTTTTTCACATCGATTACCTGTAATAATCTATTATTAACGTTACCTACCCATCATGAACTGAATTTGACCTTTACCTACAGCCTATTATCACAATTTAGTCTGAGTGGAAGTTAAACATTTTGTATTTGATAAACTACATTGAAATGTTTAGTTGCACCTGCCATGTTGTCTCTGCACCACCCTAAGGTCGACTGGTAGAAAATGCCTAAGGCATTAAGTCCGCCTTTGTACAATGTTTCATTAGTGCATAAAGTTTTAAATAAATAAATAAATAATAAATGTTATTCCACGTACTTAGAGCTGTATTTCTACGAAATTCTGGTTAGTTACGTGTTAAAAAAATTATGTTAAAATATTTTTAATGTTAAGGCCCTAACCGAGCAGTGCTATAAAAAACAGTGACTTTTTACGCCTATTCCTCGGTAACGGCTAGGTCAATAGGTTTGAAAAAAATATATGTTTATTATAGATTCATTTACAACATTATCAACGTATGATTTTTTCGTAAGACTAATGCTTTCGCAAAAAAAAAAAATAACAGCATGATATTTTTTCGCTTGTTTTCCCTACTCCTTTTAAACGGCTTTGATGTTTAAAAATATGTTTACACAAAAAAATGCTGGTTAAGTGTTTTTCAGAATTTACATATAGCATATGTAAATCAATCAATATTTCGCAAAGAAAATGGATTTAAAGGTCAGCGGGGCTCTACCCGGGCGCAGATGGCCGGAATTAAAAGCACACATACTCGTACGGCCGCCTAGGTGGCAGTACGAGTATCTGTGCATTTAATTCCGGCCAGGTGTTCAAGGGACTAAACGCCTTAAGGATCTGACGATTTACCAAGTTGTGTTAAAATATCAGTCGTGCGAGCGAGATAGAGGGATGGAGCTATATAGGGTGTATACATTAACAAACAGTTATTGAAACGGAACATAACCAAAGTTGGTGAAACAGACCCTTAACAATAGGGCTGCGGGAATGATCAAAACAGTTACTGTGGCCCTGGAACGCAAAGGGCAACTAATATAATAATAATAATAATAAGTATTTATTTCACAAAAACATAGCACTTTGCACTATACCTGTATACCTACCGTTTTTGAAAATAATATTTACACTATAATGCAATAGTAGTAGACTCTACCTTTTAAACTAAGCCTGTATCTTAAAAGATAGGGTTCAGCCAGATGGATTATGTTAATATTCATATTCACAACCAAAAACAAGTGAAGACACAGGACATGCAACACAGACACATGGACACAGGAAACAACTGAAGGAACACAGGTGGGTTTTAGTCAATAAAAGCCTAACACGTAATCTCGCTCCACCCAGAGCGCGAAAAGTTATTTTATGGTTTCCAACTTAAAAGGCCCCTTAACAATACGATATTTCAAAAAGTTTCTGAATAACTAACACACAAGAAGAAAACACAAGCTGCATACATTTTCCCCTCAGCAAAGCCTTGAAATACGCGGTTTTGGGCTGAACGGGTCTCCAGCTATATTGACAGACGGTCTGAACGAGGCTTAATGAAAACGTGCGTGGGACGATATTAAATTACATGGGATACGCCACAAAGGCAATGTCCACGATACTAATTACCTATTTTATAAACAAACCAAAATGGTCGGGGTTGCTGGTATTTTTATAACTTCCCAGGAAAAACGACAAACCCAGCATATTATTCTACTGAACTAATAATAAAAATATTCCACAACTTTTACACCACGTCATCTAGTCCCAAACTAAGCAGAGCTTATGCTATGAGTACTAGACTTAACTAATAAACATTCTTATATATTTCTAAATACATACATATTATAGATAAATTACATCCAGATACAGAACAAATGATCGTGCTCATCACACAAACACTTGTCTTGGGTGGGAATAGAACTCATGAACTCCGGCACAGCAGTCTGGACCACTAACTACCATCATTTGTTCTGTGTCTGGGTGTAATTTTTCTATAATATGTATGTATTTAGAAATATATAGGTAAGTATGTTTATCAGTTGTCTAGTACTCATAACACAAGCTCTGCTTAGCTTGGGACTAGACGGCATTGTGTGATAGTTGTGGAATATTATTATGTCGTTTATTCATTCGTGTATACATATAAATTACATTTTTATATATTTCAATAAAAAATAATAAAAAAACATTTAAAAATATAAAAAAAATGTGAATATTATTATTATTATTATCTTACGAAGGCGGCTTTGTCGTGATTGTATGAGTGTAGATTCATGTGAACGTTGTCACTGTATGCGTAAGCTATTTTCTAGAAAGTTTACTCTGTGGAGCGCTCCGAGCTTACGCATACAGAAGCAAAAATGTACATGTAACTAAGCACACATCTAACACCAGCCCTTTGGAGAAGGGGAATCATCAAATAACCGCTTTCTTCTTTTCAGCCAGGTTTCGAAGTGTGGCAGGACGGCTTTGACAACACGCCGCGGCTATGGTTTGTGTTGTCATCTAATGACTTTTCCTTCTCTGGGTGGAGCAGTGGTCAGTCTTTTACTGACAAAATTTGGATTTTTTTCAGCAATTTTCGTGTGAAGTTCAGTGGTTATTTTAATTATTCACAAATTGTTTCCTAGTGGATATCCTGATTTAAAGTTGGTGTAGTGTTCTATCTCAAGTGCCTACACAATTGAACAATATGTGGAATCATCATTGAAGCAAGCGCGATCTCGATTTATAGAGTTGAGATTTTTATTCCAGCATTGACTACTTTTGCAAAGCTTGCCGAGAAGACAGACTCGATTTTGCTGGCAAATACTGCAAAAACATTAAAATGCTTTAAATCCGCATTTTAATATAAAACAATGTGACTGAATTCAGTATCAAAGACAAATTACTTTCTAAACTTGACACTGATTAAATGCATTGTGTCTTTCCATGCAAAACCAAATAATAATAAAAAAAGAAACTGACGTATCAGCACCCTCGGTTTACAGCTAAGAAAATGGGAAAATGAGTCTCTAGTAACACTATAAATATCATGATAGCGTTCCAGTCTCTAGCAACAGGCTTATGACTACTAGTACGTGTAAAAATGCTTTTCCGCACTCGAGATAAATGTATTTCCCTTATCGTTTCCACATCCGGAATCCGCTAGCGGGCACAAAGCAATCACATGTGTATTGTAAATACCTTTCCATTGACGCTTACGAATTGATTTTTGAACTGATAATGTGAAGTTACTGTAAGTACTTTGTAAGAATTTTATATGGGTGTCATTTTATTTTTAAAATCTTTTATATTTAACTTGTGTGTATATATGTACCTATGTTTTGTTTAGGGAAAATCTTGAAAATGGATTAATATGGCATCATGGGCCTGGTGGGTTACCATGACGTTTAAAGTACGATTGTTTTATTCTTATTCCATTGTGGGTAAGAGATGGCGCTAGACAAACTGTATAAGCTCTGTCTCTTACCCACACTGAAATAAGAATGAAATAATCTTACTTTGAACGTCATGGTAACCCACCTGGTCTAATGATGGAGCCGAATAGTGGCCATGGGTCCTACCGAGCACAGTAAGATAACCCCATTGTGTTTGAGCTCTCTCTCTCTCTGTTGATGAGTAAATACTGAGATATCGAGTTCGCACGAAAAATAATTACTATACTCCGTTCACTTCTGCATTAAACAAAAGAGGTTCATAGAAATAGGTATGCACAACATTTATTTTTTGAGATAAATTCAAACCATTTTAATGAATAATGGTTTCAATATAAAATTTTAACATTACCTACTTAGATAAATTTGATTATTGTAAGGTAAATGAAATATTTTTTTTAAATAAACATAACTTTATTATTTCTAACAATTTTACATTTTTTTTTTTTAATGGCTTATCAACAAGTTTCCTTCTTTACAAAACCTGTGAATTGTATACAATACAACACGATAATTATTTAACACTTCCCCAATTTATACAAATAATATTCCACAACTATCACACAACGCCGTCTAGTCCCAAGCTAAACAGAGCTTGTGTTATGGATACTAGACAACTGATAAACATACTTATAACTATATTTCTAAATACATACATATATATAGATAAATTACACCCAGACACAGAACAAATGATCGTGCTCATCACACAAAGATTTGTCCTAGGTGGGAATCGAACCCACGACTGCTATGCCAGAGGGAATAGCAGTCAGGGCCACTAACCACTAGACCAACAGGCCAGTCAAACAAATTGAAATAACTAATATTATATACTATAGTATAATGAAAAACGCTCTAGGTACTGACAACCCTTGCTTCTTTTAGGTTTTTAACATGGACACAAGTAGTACAAGTAAGAACTAAATAATTTATTTAATTAAAAGCCTCATAAATTCAGAAGATGGATAGTTCAAATGATTTCATTTAAGTATAACAGTTTGTATATAAGTTGATTATAATAAATTCAGCATCAATCTTAACTGTAATAAAGCACAATATACCTTGGTATTCAAATAGATGCCGGGTTACGCTGGAATAAACACATTGATGCCCTAACTTCGAGAACGCTGAGACTAATATATACCTTCAAGTCACTTAGAGTTTCTGCTAACCCCGATACTTTAAAAATGGTGTTCTATGCTTTGTGCCAGTCTGTTCTTGCATATAACATCACTGTATGGGGCGGTGCTGCTAAAACTGTTTTTCTTAGAGTGGAAAGAGCCCAGACTGCAATAATGAAAGTGATGGTACGAAAACCGTGTTATTATTATTTTTTCGTTATGAGTTATTATATCTCAGAACCCTGGGGTCCTGGACCTTTGGAAGGCGTACGAGGAGTCGAAACCAACTCGCAGAGGCCCCTTATACGCTTTTAATGGAACGTGGTACCAACCGGAGATTATCCCTGTATTTATGTATGTAAAACAACCTTTTTTAACTTCTGTCTAATGCTATCGCGAATAGAGTATAGACCGGCTAAACAATTATACTTTTAAAGATTATACAAATATAGAATATGTGTTTGAAATTCATAGCTGAAAGAAACCATTTGTTTTTTAAGTCAGATGGAGTTAGACCGGCTGTCAAACCGTCAGGCGGATTGCATGTTTATTGAAATAATACGATAAATTATAGTGTTTCTGTGAATAAACCCAACAGTTTACCGAAAACCGCCGTTTTATTTATACTATAAACCTCACAATACTGTAGAGCGGTAAAAGCTTGTTGATTTTATTTTTCATTGATAACTTATTTAATTTGGATTGATAAATAATTGTAATGTTTAGAAATTGAGCCTCGTGTTATTAAATTGTTCTTAGTTTTTCTTTAGTTCTTAGAAACTGTCTTTAAATATTCAGGTATAGATATCTTAGTATAGACAAATTAGTGCTCGCGACTTCATCCGTGTCTAACTCGCCAAATAGCACATGTCGCTTGGTCAAAATTTTATGAAGTTTTTTTGACCAGATCACTAATTCTTTTTCTAAAATGAAAGTAGTCTAAGCTACTCCTTATAGCAGCTATCTACCTGTAAAAGTCCTGTAAAAGCCGTTTCGGAGATAAGTCGGAACAAACAGAAAGACAAAAATTTTAAAAATACGTTTTTGTTACAGGTGTCGAATATACTGTGATGTCGAAAGAGATCACACAGCTATTGCAATTATTAACTTGCAAACTAGGCAAAATAATGATACTTTTTAAGGTTTATGCTTTGTTTGTGGTGTTTGAATTTAAAAGGAAGAAAAACAGATTGTAGATGATAAGATATAAATAACTTCGAATTATGGTCTCTAAGTTATAAAGTAAGTGAAATTCTAGGTAATTTTTATGTGTGAAGATTTTTTTTTTAAATTTTTAATGTTAAAAATATTTGTACGCAGACACTTGAGGCTACACATGACTGGACTCAAACAACAAATCTCAATCTTGCATGCTACTGTATGTATACAATGTTTAAACAAATTAAGAATATCTTATCTTGTTTTGTAATGACCACGTCATTGAAATAGAAGTGCTAATTCTTTGGGCAAAGACAGTTTTTGACAGTCTTTCCTAACGCCAAAAAAGGCAGGTAATATCACTTAGGCAATCTTACAATGTGGAACCTTCCATGTTGATATTGACTTAATTATTGGAAAACACTTCACAACCACTTGTGCCTAAATATAAGAAATTGGTAGGTAACATATTTTTATCCGGTAACACATTGTATAAAGGGGTTGAGGAACTGCGACGCGTTGGGGAGTATGGTCGCACCGTAGATGATCTTCCTGGTCATGCCGCTCGTAGCTTGTTGCTGAAAAATGTAATTATTAGAAGAAAAAGCAGTGTGAGAGATCTAACATGTTTTGGTTTTTAGATGTAATGGTGTGTCCAGACCTGGCAAATGCGCCGCTCGCGAGCCGCTTGCGAGCTGCACGTGTGCTGCTCGCTTGCGGTTATAGCCTAAGTTTGGTGCGCCGCTCTAGTGCAGCTCCAGTAAGGCTCGAGTGAGGCACGCGTGCAGCGCGCGCGCCGCTCGTGCTCACGTAGCTTCTTTCGCGTTTGAACTATGTAGGTATGTGTACCGCGACATAAAATATCTTCACATCGTTTAGATTTACAAGGCAGATCTGAATCTGGTCGATGAGGAACAGAAACTTATCTGTGTCGACT
This sequence comes from Mythimna impura, assembly GCA_905147345.3. Lineage (NCBI taxonomy): Eukaryota > Metazoa > Arthropoda > Insecta > Lepidoptera > Noctuidae > Mythimna > Mythimna impura. The sequence goes on from LR990345.1 coordinate 10,731,264, forward strand.
AGATTAACAATACCTATCTAGCAGATATAATAATAACAATATTCCACAACTTTCACATAACGCCATCGAGTTCCAAACTAAGCAGAGTTTGTGCTATGGGTACTAGACCACTGATAAAATACTTATAATATTTATTTTTAAATCTAAATACATACATATTATAGATAAATTACACCAAGACACAGAACAAATTATTGTGCTTATCACACAAACATTTATCTTAGGTGGGACTCGAACCCACGAACTTCGGCATAGCAGTCAGGGTCAATAACCACTAGGCCAACGGGCCAGTCAATATAAACCATAAACGTATTTAAACAGTAATTGTGTTGTTGCGTTTACAGATAACATGTAACTCCAAGGTACAGTATACAATAACTGCGGGTATGCGGACGGCAAGCAATGGGTAGCCCGCCGTCCGATAAGGATCAGGTCCGGTTCGACGGCGCGTTGTTGTCTGAGGGCTGATGCCTGCCAGGGCTGTGGGTCGAAAGTGTCACCGCGGTCTTAGAAGACAAAGGACAATTGAAGGAACATAGTGTCTCAGTCAATAGTTTCTGACACTCTCTCGATCCACCCATAACGGGTGAAGTTAATTGACGATTCCCAAAAAAAAAAAACTTCATCAGAATTGTGAAGCTAGAAAATAAAATCAGTTTCTCGGGTGCACTGTTTACAATTTACATTTTTATTAAATACAATGGTTGAATAAACTAGTTCTAGTTTATAGCTTTCAGTTTTTAATGTTTAAAATAGCCATTCATATTATTATCTTAACGTTTTCCGCTTGGATTTCTTTGCTTTTCCGTTTGTAGAAGGAAATCGCATTTGCAAGTGTTGTTGTTTTTAAGATAGCTTTTTTGTCACAGTTATACCGTTGACAATGAAAAAAACCTTTGACGATAGCTTAATGGTTAAGCGATTGGCGCTGCGAATTACGGGTTCGATTTCCGTGCGAAATAAATATTTATTAATACGAGTATTTAAGCCACGGTACGCGGATCGTGGGCACCAAGCAATGGGTAGTACGCCGTCCGGCCGTCCGGTAACCGTCCGAACCGAGCCCGAGTCGTCGACCACGCGTAGTGTTCACGCGCGCCGTAAAGAGATGTCAGCAAAACCACCCAAAAGCGTGAAAAGTCATTACATGATTTTCCACCTAAAAAACACGGATCAATAATGTTTGAAACATTTATTTTAGTACATTTTTAACCGACTTCAAAAAAAGGAGGAGTTTATTAATTCGGTTGAATTTTTTTTTATGTGTGTTACCTCAGACCTCCGTCGTTTATGGAACGATTTGCAAAATTTTTTTCTCTTCTTAAAGGATATGCTTCCAGTTTGGTCCCATTTACAAACCAAAAGTAACATTTGATGAAGTGGAACTGATGAAGAAGACAGAAATGGCCAACGGAACTTCATACTCACATAGATATCACAATGAAGATAGTTAAGCGACTATGACAATACAAATAAATAAATGGTTCTGAATAGTTATGTTGAAAATGGTATCATCGAAGTGACCTGATGATGATGATGGAGCCGGAAGATACTAACTGGAACTCTGTAATTAATCAATGTATCCTAGCCGTATTTTGGCTTATTAGAATTGTCATGAGATGCACTTTGGCTATAAGGTACCTACTATCAAACTGATCTGATGATGGAGCTGGAAGGTGGAAGGTAGACTTCATAATCAAACAATGTAATCTTACAGTGTTTGGGTTAATTGGAATTGTCATGAGAAATAGGTACTCTGGTTATAAGTGTATCGCAACTAAAAAGTGTGAAATAAAAAACTTAAAAAAAATAAAATAACCACTTTCACTAAAAAAAAAAAACACTAAAATGATTACAATACCTGAAACAATACTGAGAAACACCGACTTCCGAAATTAAAGTTATTTTGATCCTTTTAGTGTATTTTTTTAGTAAAGTCAATTATTTTTTTTAAGTCTTTTTTATTTTAGTAACCACTTAAGCACGTCTGAAAATTCCAACTCAATGTACTTTGTTTCAAGTAGATAGAAGTTTGAATGAGAAGAAAGCAATTTGTCTTTATATCTGAACATAAACTACTTAACGAACTGTAAATGCAGATATTGTTTTATTGTCTTTCACTTAGAAATAAACGTTGCTGTTTTATGAAAACGATCTCGTATTTTAATAGGGTAGTCAGTTTAGGGTTTCTCAAAGTGGGGTTCGTGAACCCTTAGGGGTTTCATATAAGATTTTGTCGTCACGGTTGGCGCAATGATCGAGTGTATGACTACTGCGCAGCGTGTCGCGGTTTCGATTCCCGTACAGAACAAAAATGTGTGTGGCCTACAAATAGCTGTTCCGGGTCTGGGTGCTTTGAATATATGAGTTTACATGTTTGTGAATGCACCCACGATACAGCCCCCCTAGCCAAGTTACAATCGTATCGTTCGCGCCAAACGCCTCGAGTAGGCCACGCCTCCGATTCCTTTGTTCTGACGTCAATTCAACGTTCAGTCACATGGTCAGAACAAAGGAATCAGAGGCGTGGCCTACTCGAGGCGTTCGGCGCGAACGAAACGATTGTAACTTGGCTAGGGGGGCAGGAGAGTAGTTCTAAGTGTGGGCCAACGTTTTTTTTAAAGGAAAGATAAGAAAAAGAAAGATGGCCCCTACCATCTTTCTTTTTTCTTATCTAAGACTAAGCGTTTTGCTTTGTCATTTATAGCGCGTACATCGAAGGACTGGAACAATTGCCTGCTGCGGTCTTCCCGTCCAACTATAATTTAGGTGTCTTCAAGGCTAGAGTGAATAGGCTCTTAATAAACTAGTGCGCCTCACCATCAATGATTGCATCACTGCTTACTATCAGGTGGCATCGCAGTCATGTACTGGTTTATATCAATATAAAAAAAAAATCTTTGCTAGCTTGCGACAAGATTTTTGTAAAGGTGACCGGATGGCAGACAAGTGCGTGCGATATCTACACATGATGATGGCACAATAGTGCGAATGTAGGAGATAGTTTTCAAACTAGGTCATGACAATATGCTAGGACATGAACCAAATGCACAAATCTACTTGATTTTAATATTGTGCAACATTTAAAGTAACATATTCACCTTTTATTAAAATCAATTCCATCTTCAATCCATTATCATTTTCTTTTTGTGAGTGACGGGGTTTTACAAGTTTGCAGGCGTTTAGGCGGTTATAAGTTTGAGAAACCCTGTGTTAGTTGAAGCGAGTTTTATGTAACTCTGAAATTGTTAAATTAGTCTTTACTTTCGGCGGTTTTAAGGACCACCATCTATATTTACTCGACCCATACACAAAGGGTAAATAATTTAATATGAAAATTTTTGGGAACAAAAACATTTTCGATAACATTTTTTGTATATTATTTATATTCATCTGCCTAGTCTTTTGACAGAGTTAAAAAGAGGAGGGTCTCAATTTAGTTGTATTATATTTTTTAATGTTTGTTACCTCAGACCTCTGTCATTTATGCACAGATTTAGAAGTGTACCTTTTTTAACCGACTTCAAAAAGAAGAGGTTTTTAATTCGTCGAAATATTGTTTTCACTAATTTGTTTTTTTTTTGGTGATTAAAAGTGTATATTTAAATGGCTGGGGAGATGATAAAGGAAGTCGTTTGGTATCAGCTTCTTATGAACCGTAGCCGCCGTGCCGTGTCCGTAGTTCCTGATGCAACTGAATACCAGTAGGTAACACACTTATACAGTTTATCTGTCGATAAACACGGGCGTTGGAAGGCCTGCCACAAGGTGGACCGATGACTTGGTGAGGGTCGCGGGAAACCGATGGATATGAGACGCATAGGACCGGTAGTTGTAAGACGCTTGGGGGAAGCCTATGTCCAACAGTGGACGTCTTTCGGCAAAATGATGATGATGATGATGAAGCACGGGCTTTAGGATTATACGAAAGTTACCATGCCTCTGGATCGCAAAGGGCAACTGAAGGAGCACTGGTGGTTTTTAGCCACTAAAGCACAGCCTGACACAGCTTCTCGCGCCACCCAAAGCAAGAAGAGTTACTGGATGGCTTCCCACCTCAATAAACTGGGCAAGTGCGAGTCGGACTCGCGCCCTGAGGGTTCCGTACAAAATTACCTATGTAAATAGTTCAATCCCGAATGGAGTCTCGAAGATTTTTCCGAATAGCAAAATTTTTTTTTTTTGTGACGTAACAACTTTACAGTTTCCAGATTTATTCCTAGACTTATGCTATAAGACCTTGCTTTGCCAAATTTCAGGATTCTGAGTCAACGGGAAGTAGGTAGGTAACCTACCCTATGAATTTTGATATTCGAGAGGGTCGAAATATACGTTTTTTTGCGACATAAACGGCCGTAGGTATCTTTTTTTTTCGTTAACTCAGAAGTTTGATTTATTCACAGCTTCAAGGGACCGCAGACCTAAGTTTATGGTTTTAATTTCAATTCGATACCTACACGCGTTCCCGAGATAAAGGGTCTTGACAGACTGACAGACAGACAGACGGACAACAAAGTGATCAAATAAGGGTTTCGTTGTTATGTACGGAACCCTAAAAAAGCTGTCATTAAAAAGTTAATATACAATTAAATGTTAATTAAAAGCGTTTCAGAATTAATGGTAACTCCTCTCATAGATCAATAAAACTTAATGCGCCAAATTACAGTTCGCCAAGTTTGAAATATCTAGATATTTTTCACTGAAACTATTAGGAAAATGTACTTATTCGCCTGAAAGTGACGTTAATAGTAGCTATTAAAAGAGGCTGCCAACGTGGAAAGAGCGAAGTAACTTTTATTTATTATTCTTAAACCGCATTTTCAAAATTCCGAGGCATGGATTTTGTGAAAAAGGTGAGTATTTAAAGATAGGTGTTCAGAATTTATTGTGATGTTCGTTGTATTTTTTTTCGTTTGTGGTGGAAACTCATCAAATTACTTCTACTGCTCTAGGGTAGAGCGCGAGGACGTATCAGGCTTTTACTTACTAATACCTATTTATGTCCTTTGTGTTATTAGGCCACTGTAAATCTTTCAAACGATCCTGCAGAATTAGTTAACTAAGACCAATTTATATATTTTTTTAAAATAAAATTTTACTTTTACGATAGTAAAGTAATTAAGTACCAAGCCGTCAGTCTTTTGGCACATACCAGTCGACAGCGATGTGGACGAGTTTTTCGACGCCATACTTTAGTTAGTTTTAATTAGTTTAGGGTTTTTATTATTATTTTTTGGTTTTATTGCAATTATAGTTAGTTAGGTATTTTTGAAAAGTTAATTAAACGTTTATGAGACTACAATGTTCATCTAAATCTTTTGACAGCTTTACTATGTAAGTAGTTTGTTTGTATGTTTTCAGTTCAAGCTTTATCTTTTATTATTCTTCTTAAGTTTGTATCTCGTACACAGTTCGAAACCAAAAATCCACCATCGCTTAACAGGAAATCTATAAGCTACCCTTATTATGTAAATCCACTTATCACCACACCATCGTGCCTGTGAACCCCTATTTTTCCATCCTTACTCCGATAGCTAGTCAAACGGGAGAGTATCGGCGTCATGTGTATTTTGCACTTGACGTACCCAACGGGAGGCGAACAGCTGATCAACTTGGCGGCCATGATAGATGACGGTGACGTCACATCGATGTTCACGGGAAATTGAGAGAACTATTATTTGTGAAATATCCGCGATCTTTCTTTGTTTCCTTGTGTAATGTACTTAATACATTTTGAGCTAAAAGCAAATCAGGTCAGTGGTATCTTCACCTTTCAAACATATGCGAGTCGACGTAATAATATAATATTATGTGCTCAGGAATGTCCACCAGTTGGTTTTTTTTAGGTGGGATAGTCGTTTAGTGACTTCTACTCTAGGGCGATGCGAGAGGGCGTGTCAGACTTTTACTGACTAAAACCACACCTATGTTCCTTCAGTTACCCCTTGCATCCCAAGACCACAAGTACCCCTATCAGAATTCGACCCATGGCCCCAGTAGGCTTCGGCATTGCTGTGCCCCTACGGTTTTGCTGACATCTCATTAGGGCGCGTGGAAAACTACACGCCGTCTGCGTCGACGACTCGATTTCAGTCCAGACGGTTACTGGACGGCCTGATGGCGAGCGCCTACGGTGGCTGTCCACCAGTCGATAGAGGTTCAATGTATGATGTCTAAGATCAAGCATCATACCTTTTTTAGCGTGATAAATCATTAAATAATTCTCCCTGCTCTGTGTGGAGCGAGACTCACAACTGACTAAAACCTACCTGTGTTCCTTCAATGTTGCCGTTTGCGTTCCAGAGACCTGCTGAGCTTTTTGTGTTAAAAAACCTAAATTATGTGGATTGGCTTGGCCTATATCGCATGAACAGACCGATTTATACACGTACCTAAGAAAATTATTATAATGCAATTGTAACAAAAATATGACATTAATAGAATCTGGAATTTATAGAATCTGGCATTATAAGAATCTGACGTTTATAGAATCTGACATTAGTAGGATCTGGCATTCATAGAATCTGGCGTTTTAAACTCGTCTGACATTTCTAGAATCTGACATTAGTCGACGAAACTAGTAAATTTTAAACTAGCGCAGAAGTATTTCAGTCAAACAATTATTTAAAAATGTACTTACCCACCGGGTTTTTTTGTGTATTGAGAACATTAATATGTTCTCAATACACTACATCACACTATCACATTAATATTATAAAGGCAAAAGTTTGTAAGTGTGTGTTTGTTTGTAACTTCTCCACGCCCGAACGGCTAAACGAATTTCGATGAAACTTGGCACACAGGTAGATCGTATCCTGATATCCTGGAATAGCACATAGGAAACTTTTTTGTCCCAGGAGAAGGTTCCATTGGGATAATTTTCAACTATCACGCAAGCGAAGCCACTGACAGCAGCTAGTTTGTTCCATAAACTGGGAAAGATTAACTTGAATTAAACAACAACAGCCAACGATGTTAAAACAGAAGTTCACTTCGTAATCAGGATCGATGCTCACCGTCACAACTTATGCACTTCGTCCAACTTGATTGAGTTTATAGAACCGGATGAAGCTAAATTTTAAAGTTACGGACGATGGAGAGCGCTCTCACAAAATTTCGTAGCCATTTTTGTGACAACGATCGACTGTGAGTTAGTTAAAACTGTCGCTCGTGGCTAGTGCTGCCAGGTAATTGAAAATTCGGAATGAAAAATGAAAATAATCGGGATTTTGGTATTCAAATCGGGACAGCTGCTAATTGGCATAAAAAAAAACACGGACTAAGCCTGTCGGGGAGCGAGGGCACCAAGTCTAAATAAGACCGTATCCTGAAAATTTAAAGGTCTTCTGATTTCTTTTCAACATTTATACAGAAATACGTAACTTGCTTTTAAGCCTAAAAGTTTGATAGACGAAAGCGGTAAAATGTGAAAGCAAAAATTAACAGTGTACTTATATGACGATGATCTAGCAATCTAACACAGTGTTCCGCAAAGGGTGTGCCGTGACACACTGGTATACCATGGTGTTTAGTTAGTGTTCCTCGGAAACAATAAGGTTACCAATATTAATAGACATATGGAAAAAAATTTAGATCAGTCTACGGACCGGATTTAAAATCCATTTTCTGAGGGCATTCCGTTTTGACACTTACCAATTAAGGAGTGAAACAACTGTAACATTAAAATTATTCAGAATCTCATCTAGATGTTTTTTTTTGTAATCGCTCTGGAGTGGAATGAGCAGCTTTGGAGATATGCGGAACAGAGAGTAAAGTCCCGCAAACCTCCGTTGAAAAGGGAGAATCGTCCGACCAGACGGGTGTTATGTATGGTGGGCAACTGCCCGGCAGATGATTTCCGGCTGTTCTATATGTTCAAATCGCACGGAGAACTTTGATTGCGCGATGCAGAATTAGTTCTTATGTGACGCCATAGATGTCGCTACCAGCCCTGTCATCAATGACTCCAAAGGGAGTGGTCCGGATACGGCCAGAGGTTTTCAATGCCGTGGACAAGATTATTATTTATACTAAAAATCTTAATAATTACTAGAAATAATTATTAAAATAATATCACGTCAGTTAAAGTTCGGAAAAATAATATTAAACAATAAGTATATTCATTTATTCAGTGTTTCCTTGGTTCCTGCAACCATTTTAAAGTTTCTTTTTTCAATTATTTCTTGACCATGGATATAAAGTCCTTTAGGCGGAATAATACAAATAAAGATTGCATAGAATTTTCAATTTAATAATCGACCAGAACATCAATTTTTTTATCATCATTTAATAAATAAATAATAGATTTATAGAGATTTATAGAGCAGTGGTGGCCGAGTGGTAACGGCCCCGACTTACGAATTGTTGGTCGCGGGTTCAAACCCAGCCAGGCGCATTACTTTGTGTAATTTATTTCATCACCACTGCTCTCAAAACGGTGAAGGAAAACATCGTGAGGAAACCGGCATGTTCTAGAACCAAAAATTCGAAGACATGTGACATCCACCAACCCGCACTGGGCCCGCGTGGTGGATTATGGCCCATTCCCTCTCCTTGAGAGGAGGCCTGAGTCCCAGCAGTGGGAACATTAAAAGGCTGAATATGTATGTATGTATGTATGTAAATAAATAATATGCATTTGGTCCATTGATAAAAATGCATACGAAATACAATTATTTTGCTTATATTATTGATAAAAATATTAATTGAGTTGTTTAAAATGATTCGATGTTTTTGCGGGAGTTTTGAGTGAAGTTCAATGGTTGTTTTGATTAATCGCAAATTGATACCTAGTACCTAGATATTGTGATGTGAAATTAGCGTGGTTTTGTATTAAAAATACACTATTTTTTTCAACTGGACATTTAATTGGCAAAATGGCGCCGAGTATTTTATTGTAGTATTGACTACCTCAGCGAAGCTTGCCGAGAAGTCAGAAGGTTGACTTGACACATTCGCTCCCAAATGCTGCAAAAACATTGTGTTGCACTTGCACCCGCATTCTAATGTAACTCAAAAAAATATTTATTACTGATGGCTTAGGCGATATGTTCTTATGACCTTAGCCTACTGGGAGAAGAAAAAAACAAGTGTAATATTTTGCCGCGTTTCATTTCAATTGCGATATTTCAGTTTGTGACTAATAATAACTATTCTCTTTCATAATGAACTCTGCACTCGCTTTTCCCGACAACCTCAGCCTGCGAATTTGCTATGTACGACAATGACCCCGGCCGCTCTATCTCGGATTCTGTTTCTACTTCTTTGAACAACTCCAGCGTCCCACAGATGGAAACCGACTCGTACAATATTTCGACCCGGACCGAACTGAGCACAGCACAAAAAGATCTTGAAAAACTGCAACGACTCGCTTGCGTAGCGATCACTAGCAGCATGAGAACCACACCCACGGCTGCCCTGCAAGCGATGCTGGGACTGCCCCCACTGCATCTAATAGTGCAGGAGGAGGCGGCCTCAGCGGCCTTCAGGCTCAGCGCATCGGGCACCCTGAGTAAAGATTCCAGAATCAAACACATACGCATAATGGAAGACGCCATCAAACGACAGCCTATGATGGCAGCACCTACCGACAAAGCTCCAAAGGCGTATCATTTCCAAAAGAATTTCAATATTCAACTAACAGAAGAAGAGCACGACTACTCAGGCCCAGCTGAACTGAGAGTCTACACGGATGGATCAAAGACAGATGCTGGCACGGGAGTTGGAGTCTTCTCCAACGACCTCAATATCAGAATATCCAGAACGCTAGGAGAATTCAACACCGTCTACCAGGCGGAATGTGTTGGTATAATCCTAGCGGCCCACGCCATAGAAACTAGGAATTTAACGGACACACACATTCGGATACTCTCCGATAGTGCTTCAGTCATACAATCCCTAGGCAAAAACTCTACCACCTCGAAAATTATACAAGAATGCCACTCAGCACTGGAAAGTGTCACAGTGCCGAAACGCAATACGGTGACACTACAGTGGATTAAAGGACATAGCGGCTCACTGGGCAACGACGCGGCGGACGAACTGGCCAGGAGAGGATCTGGAGCGGTGGCCTTCGGGCCCGAACCAATTGTGCCGGTCCCCTTTGGTCAGCTGCGTAGTTGGCTACGTGAACACACGCATATACAAGCAGAACGCTGGTGGTCCTCGACACCGGGATGCAGGCAGGCCAAGGAGGCCCTACCACATCTCAATAAAGCCCTCACCAAAAAACTCATAAGACTGGACAGAGGCGGCCTGCGCCTGGTGACGGGGACCATCACCGGACACTGCACACTGAATAAACACCTTCACACGATAGGTATCACAGACAGTCCCCTGTGCAGAGCATGTTTGGAGGGGGAGGAGACAATTGCACATGTGCTCCTGGACTGCACAGGTGTCACTGAAATACGCACACGAACCTTAGGATCCCCGAACTCCCTTATTGATGCCCTGAAAAACCTAAGAGGCCTTATCTGTTTTTGGAGAGAGGTGGGCTGGTTGGAATAAGCCCACCTAAGGTTGTGGCCGCTATGGCCCACGTACAATGGTCCACACAGGACTAAGTGCGGAAACCGTACATAAATAGAATAGAATAGAATATTTCGACCCGCAGAAGCCAACGCTGTGTTAATTGTGCTTTAAATATTACTCAAATGAGACGAAATTCTTTGGAAGTTGCTGAAATCCGTGATCTGTGATACAATAATGGATTTATCCACGGCAGGTAAGAACTATTTAATTTGTACCAATACATACCTAACTAACAAAAATAAAAATATGTACTTAAATAAAATACTACAGATGTTAATGTTGAATGATACTTGTTGATGAATAAATAAGCTAATACTTAGAAGTCACTTAAATAATGTTTTTAGTCGTTGTTCTAATTTTAAACGACGAAGAAAATGATTAACCAAATGAATAAATAAATGTTTGTTTATTTTGCTGTGCTACAGCCGCCATTTTGACTCTAGCAATATAAAAATTAACACTGATTTAACTCATTTCCTCCAACTTTTAGATAAACCTGTAATAGCTATATAAGGTTTATTATTTCATAAACTATGAATTGAAGTTGTCTTAATATATGTCCACTGTTGCTATACTGTGGCCAAAGTTTGTATGAATGGTGGACCATACCCTTTGGACCACCTAGTATGCTCAATTGAAGAAGCTCAAGTTTTGCATTAAATACGTTTTCTGAATTATATGGTGTACCTTGAACATTTTCCGATTTCCTAGTGTGCATTGAACACAAAAAAAGTTTGCAGAACACTGATCTAACAGACTAAGTGAAAAATCGGGACATTTGACGTCCGCGTCCCGATTAAGAGTTAATCGGGACATGTCACCAGACCCTTGAAAGTCGGGACTTCCAGCACAACACTATTCGTGGCTGATATTGAATTTTAACTGGAACCATTACTCAATTACGGTTTTAACGACTTTAAATGCTGCTACAACCAGGTTGGAGCTTTCATTTTAAATTTCATTTTATAGATGAAGTTTTTATTATTCCACGATGATTTTGGTATTTGTAGAACGTAGTGTTCGACTGTTAATGATATTACTCTGTTTATTTTATTTTCATTTTTAGGGTTCCGAGTTTCCGAGTTTGAGGTATAAAAAGGATAAAACTTCCGTTTTTTACAACAGACCGACAGACGGACAACAAAGTGATCCTTTATGGGTTCCCCTTTTTTGCCTTATGAGTTATTAAATATTAATCTATATTAAATATTTTTCTCATAAACGATATTGTTTTGTTTTATTTTAAAGTCTAATCGTATAAAATTTCTACCTGGGTACCTCAATCACACATTTTATAAGAAGTTTTCGTAGCTGACTGTACATAAACACATCAGATTTTCACGTTCGAGCGAGTTGACGACAAAAATGTTGGTAAAATCGAAAGGTGCTAACTCGCAAGCACTCGTGAGTTTTGCAGTCGCGAGTTGACGCACCAGTAAAAAAATCCTTCATATCGCTATCAACTAGAAGTCATAGGAAAAGTGCCCAAAAGGCAGGTGACATTGCCATGTTTTAAGGCAATGTTTAATCTCTAGCCAAAGTAAAAGCCAGCCCCTGGGTCACTTTAAGTATCAACTAGGCGCTTGGATAAATCTTTAAATAGTGTATGAGCACCCGAGTGTTGATTGAGCTGGTTGAGCCGTAGCTTAGGCCTTGAGGTCCGAACCTCACGGCCTAAACTACGGCTCAACCCCAAGTTACTTTGTGCCCAAACGGTTCGAAAATAGAGTTAATTCTATTACTTCGGCTTTATATTGACGAAATCATTATTGAAGTTAATAGGTTTTTTTTTTATGACGCAGTATTATGACAATCTCAACATGACAGCATCGTTAATTAAACCGCGATTTTCATCACTGTACCAAAAATTGGCTGTCATTAATCAGGACTATAGCTTATCACAATAAAAGAATAATCAATTCGAAAAAATATACACAACAAGGTAAATACCTTGTTGTGTGTATTATTTAGGGGACCAAAAAATTGCCATGAGTAGAACATTTCGTCCGGATTTCAAGAGGTCTGTTATAAAAAGCACAATGGGTACATTGTACGCTTTTCCACGATTCGAAATGAATAATGACGTTTCGCCAAATGCCCTGTGAAAATGACAAATTGCTTTATAATTTCGCCTGAGTCCTGTAGCCCCCTGTAGGCTTGATCATGATGATGCGCTGTTATTGTTTGCGTGTAAAAGGATGGATGTAATAGCTTGTTGTGATTTCATGAGATCCTGGTATTTCGTGAAGGTTAATATTTTGGTTTCTCAGTTTTAGGGTTCAACTCAATAGAAAGGATCAGTTTGTTGTCTATAGGTTTGTTAAGATCCCTTTTCAAAGTGAGGTTGGGTAAGTTAAATTAATAACTATTTCGGAAGCAGCTAGGACTACAGACTCGTGTTAAAGGTATTATGCGTGGGAGTACCTATTTTTTGTAATAACTTATACTTATAAATATGTTTAAGTAGTTTTATTATAAAGTTAATTTGTAACAATGAGGGTGGTATTTTAAAACTAGTTTTTTTTTTCATGAACTCGGTTGGAAATGAAGAACGTCAGTCAAAGTCAAAAGTTTTTTATTTCACATAGGCCTACATGGGCTTTTATAAAACGTCAGAAGCTAGTGCACGGTTCCAAATTGGTCGTTTCCTATGGAGAAGAACCGGCAAGAAACTCCAAATAGAATCATGGACCTCTGGGAACAACCCGTATTATCTGTCAAGATTAAAAGCTCTTTAAATTTATGAAGATAAAAAGGCACAGTTTTAATTTTTCTTATAGAATAAGTCGACTCTTTGCATGACCAGAGGCTTCGGCTTTTCTTTGGTCAACGAATCAGCATTGCTATCCAACATGGCAATACTGCCTGCAGGGTTCTGGGTACTTTTCCCGTTGACAACGATGTGAATGAATCTTCTTGATGCTCCATGATGATATTTTCAGTTGTTATAATACACCTATTAAATAATTTACTAATTTTGTTGTTTATAAGTACGTTGTGGTTACATTTTGTAGGAATTAAAAAATAAAATAGGTACTTAAAATTAAATCAGATCAAAAATTAGGAGTAATAATTTAAGACCCCTAAAAATGAGGTAAAAAATTCAAATAAAGATATTAAAATACATTGAACCAAAGAGAACTAGACAACTAAATATTTTTTTAGTAAAGTTTCCGTAAAAAAGGGAAAACATTTGTCGTCTCTTACCAGGTCAGGTCAGGTTTCGAAAGACGCGGGAAGCTGATGAATGCAAGACGCACAGGACCGGTAGTTATGGCGATACTTGGGGGAGGCCTATGTCTAACTGTGGACGTGTATTAGCTGAAATAATCATAGATTATAGATCTGATGTCTCGACCAATCAGAACGCAGTACCCCGCTCCCCCGTACCAATCTAACCAACAAAGTGTTCCTAAAAGGGTTCCGTTTTTTCCTTTTATTTATTTACTAACTGTGCCCCGCGGTTTCACCCGCGTTTTTCTCGTTTCCGTGGAAATACCGAGATAAATATAGCCTCCCTTAATAAATGGACTATTGAATATTTAAACAGTTTTCATATCAGATCAGTATTTCCCGAGATTACCGCGTTCATAACAAACAATCAAACTTTTCAGCTTTATAATATTAAGAAAAATATAAATTAAGTTAAATTGTATAAGTCGCAGGCAATAGCTGTCTATCTGTTCGACATTCAGCCAGACACATAAGAATTACGACTATAGGCGGGAGTGTCCGTCCACTTTAAACCGGGTTAAAATATTATTTTAAAGTACTTCTGAGTAAATTATATTTTTCGTTTTATTTTCTTGTGGCAGAAGAATATATTGATTGTTTCCGCAACCTGATCTTGACAACGCGACATATAGTTGGCCGTGCGAAGAACAGTCTTGCCGTAAATCTAATCCTACATATTTAAATGTTTGCCCCTGTGATTTATTTATCGTTACGGCAAAAGATAATTTAATTGGGAATTGGACTCTTTTAAAATGAAAAGGCAAATCATTTGGAATCATTGGGATCCGAGGTATAAGTACTGTTTGACCAACCGTCAAAACTGTTGCAACGATCACGTTATTGCGAAGAAATTTAATCTGAAGTCGAGTCCCGTTACATAAATTTGGTGGCTTAAGATTTCTAAGTAAAATAATTGGGGCACCAATTTTTAACTTGAGAGAATGTGGGGGGAGGCCACTCGGGTTTAAAGAATTAAGAAATTCCTGTGGATAATGGAATGCATCTTCTTGATCTCATCAACAAATATATTTCGAAAAAGATTATTACAGGATTTTATGTTGATAAAAAACTCTATGGCCCATAACTCATTAATAGGTACCAACTCTTAACATCTTACACACGTGATAACTTTTAAACGAAATATCCGATTGAGATGAAACAAAAAGTATTTTACTTCTACATAAATACTCTTGATAACATAATGCTTAATTTCGATAAAGATTAATATTACGATACATATTTAACGTAGTTTTTTTTTCTTCAGACGATTTAATAATTATTTTGAACACAAAATCGGTTATTGTGATTAAACCATGATAGCTAGATATATGTTCACGCGGACTTTTTTGTAGGTCTTAATGGGATCTACAAACCCGTAGTACATCATTTTGTTCTATTGTCCATAGTTTTTGCAGCGCACGCAAAAATAGGTTTTCGATTTTACACCTTGTGTTACAAAATAGCAATTTTATTACGGATCCCTAATTTTGAAAATAAAAAACATAGCCTATAGCCTTCCTCAATAAATGGACTACCCAACACTGAAAGAAACATTCAAATCGGACCAGTAGTTCCAGAGATTAGCGCGTTCAAACAAACAAACAAATAAACAAACAAACTCTGCAGCTTTATAATATTATATATATACATATATAGTATAGATTTAAACTTCATGTACAGTAGTGGTACATAGGCGGACTTAATGCAACAAGGCATTCTCTACCAGTCAATCTTTGGGTTAAAAAAAACAACACTCTGGTAGGTGTGCACAATAAATAATTAACAGATAACTATCAAGTGAGATGTAGTATCATCCTTTAGAGGTACGGAACCCTAAAAAGGAGCTTCTTCAGTATCTGCAGCCCTGCACAACCCTTCGAGGAATACAGACTTCATATTATAATTTTACCTTCTTTTTTAAGCTGTTGATCCCCGCATTAACGCCGGCGTTCACGCGCCATTGTCTTACTATTGTGTCTCTAATTACGCACTCAAAAGGTTAAATTTAATTTGGTTGGATTTTTGCGTGACGTTTTTTCTTTCAACACGTCATGAAAAAACGTGACCTACATAGAAATAATTGCATTTCTGAATAAGCTCTTCAAAGACTTATATTGTACGGATCTTTGTACCAGGAATTTTAATTGCATCTTAAGGAAGATTCCTACGACTTAAATTCTTTCAAAACTTAGCTTAAATTCTTTTATCTTCCAGGTTACAGCCATTATCTTCTATGGATGGGAGAAAAATAAATTTATTTTAGACTGGTTCTTAAGTATTTATTTATTTAATATATAGGTTTATATTTTACCAAGGAACACCTGTGACCTTCAGTTGCTCTTTGCGTTCTAGGACCAGTTTCTTTGCAGAAATTCCACGTGGCCCTAGCGGACATCGGCCCTGCTGGGCCCCTACGGTTTTTGCTGACATCACTTTGAGGCACGTGTGGAACTTTACGCACCGTCGACGACTCGGGCTCGGTCCGGAAGGTTACCGGACGGCCGGACGGGGAGCTAACCATTGCTCGTTACGGTACAGGCGAATTCGTAACGATTTGAGTTTAATACTTAATTCAGAAACATGGTTATATTTGCGCAAACCGACTATAAACCTTGTATAAATATTTTGAAGTCGCTCAAATTTATTCAGTTGTACCTACTATAATGAAGTCAACATAGCTGGCATCAGCATAATCAAAGATGGGTAAAAAAAGAGATTGAGCAAGCGCGATCTTAGGGTTATATTTCACCGGGACGCCATGGCGGCGCGACTAGTTGCCGCTACCAACAAAATGTATACAGCTCTATAGAGAGTTACTCACCTGGTGTCCGTTTGGTTGCGCAACCAATTTGGTGGCACGACCAGTTCGGACGCCAGTCACCAAAGAGTATGTAAGATGAAAATCTATCTTATGAAAGGGCTATATTTCACCGGGACACCATGGCGGCGCAACTGGTCGCGCTGCCATGGTGTCCCGGCGAAATATAGTCCTCAGTGACAGTCAGCCGTTTTAATGTTTCCGATCGCAAAAAAATTGAAGACAACATAATTATAAAATTAAAGCAACACTCACGATTCAAATACAGCTTCACCACTTTTTTATAACCCTTTTTTAAAGTTGGGAAATCATGAAATAACTTCTCCAGCTCTGAGTTGAATGAGAGAGAGAGTTTTACTTTTAGTTTTACTCATAAGAATCCTTTCGAACCAACTCGCAACATTTTCCGACACCTGAATACCTATATTTTGTCAGTGTTAGTCAAAGAAGAAATGAAAACTCCCAAAATTTACAGGGTTTAATTTATTTGTAAAAAAAACTTTTTACAAAAAAAAATACAACCGACTTCAAAGTAAAGTAAGTAAGTAAAGTAAATAAGTAAACTTAGTCAACCGATTGCGATGAAACAAAACCTAAGTAATATATCAAGTTACACACAATTTTAATATTTAAAAGTTATCTACATCGATTTCTTACATTTTACGTGATGTGCGCACAACTAAAAACTTCTAAAAATGTATTATATGTATAGATATAATTTATTGATAATTTTAATTTAATGTCATTTTAGTTGGATTTAAAAAAAAATAATTTCCGTCGTTTTAGAAAAGAATATATAGGTTTTTTCTACCATTTATCACGGAATTAAATCAGAAAAACATATTAGTTATATAATTTAAGTTATTTAAAGTAAAATCGTTGTTTTTTATGAGCTTTTATAACCGAAATATGTATTTTTTTTTTGTGAGTAAATAATTTCATTTCATGACTTAACTAAGAGTCTTTCAGTGAGCTAATTTAATGTTCTATAAAAACTGCCTCATAAAGTCAAGTAAAGGGGGAAACATCTTAAAAGGCACAAACAATGTAAGAAAAACTCCTGCTAAATATTTAGGTTACGATCCTCAAGACAATATTAAATTCTTTTGGGGACGTTGGATATTTATTTGGAAATATTTTTTCAATGTTCGAGACATGTCACTTGCTTCGGATATAAATAGATAGATATATTCTTTATTGTACACCAAAAATACAAATTACATTAGGAACTTAAAATTAATAGGGTGTCATAATAGTACATTATGATACAAGTGTATAATGTTGGTGATTACCGCTGAGGCGGTTCGTTTAGATCCGAGCCGAAGGCGAGGATCTTAAGAGAGCCGAGGACGGTAATCGCCAATATTCACGTGTATCATACGACGTTTTTCGGCACACTTGAGAAGAAAAAAAAATGAAAAATCAGTTTTATTTAGTATAAAGAAGGAACAATCATTAAATAAGTTTTTTATCACACAACATACGAATGGAGTCGCGTACTTTACACAGAGTATACCGAAAACGAATTTAACTAACCTTAGTAGCCAAATATTGGTTATCTGGAGCATCCTTTATGAATTTTTCAATGTCATCAGGTGTTAAAACCTTAGATTTTTTTCGACACACTTGCTCAGAAAGTGACTATTATTGCACTACACTTAGGTATATAATCACGCTTATAACCAAACTGTGACTTTTTGATTACCATTATGCACTAGTGTGATAATGTAGTTAAAACCTTTTTGTTAAACCTCTGTTCCCATTTATTTTTGGATTTTAATGACCTGGTCACTTGGAGCTTTAAGTCAAGCCTCTGTTCTCAAAACAAATTTTTAATTTGAAAAAAAAAAAAAAACACATTAGGTAAGTATTGCGTTCAATAGTAAATATTAGTGTCTTGCTTATTTTATGCAATTTTGTGTTTAAATAAACTATTTTAACTTTTACATGTTTAATAAATAAATATTTCATTCCAAAAATTATTTTTTATTTAAGCAACCTCATTCTTATTTTTAAACACTAGCTAGAGTAGCTAGTCTATGGCCGCCATTATGAATGCGCGCGCATAAGAAAACCGAACAATTTTTTTGCCGCCATATTACAAAAAAAATACAATAGGTAGTTAATTATTATTTTATAAAAATGTCTACAACTACTATTTATGAGGAAAGTGATTTGTGCTGTACACCTCCCGATATAAGATGTGAAGCCCTTAACGTTATGGAAAGTTTACTACCAGAATACTCAAAGCAAAAATATCTGTTGGCATACCAAAATTTCATACAATGGAAAATCAATAAAAATACACAGTCTTTTTCCGAAAATGTATTCATGGCGTACTTTAAAGAATTATCGTCCAGGTACAAACCTAGCTCTTTATGGTGTATTTACTCAATGTTAAAAAGTACAGTGCGAACAAAAAATGGAGTGGACTTAAAAACATACTGCAATTTAACAGTTTATCTAAAGAGACTGTCCGATGGATTTCGAAGTAAAAAATCTAAGGTTTTAACACCTGATGACATTGAAAAATTCATAAAGGATGCTCCAGATAACCAATATTTGGCTACTAAGGTTAGTTAAATTCGTTTTCGGTATACTCTGTGTAAAGTACGCGACTCCAGTCTATGTTGTGTGATAAAAAACTTTATTTAATGATTGTTCCTTCTTTATACTAAATAAAACTGATTTTTAATTTTTTTTCTTCTCAAGTGTACCGAAAAACGTCGTATGATACACGTGAATATTGGCGATTACCGTCCTCGGCTCTCTTAAGATCCTCGCCTTCGGCTCGGATCTAAATACCGCCTCAGCGGTAATCACCAACATTATACACTTGTATCATAATGTACTATTACTTCGAAATCCATCGGAAAGTCTCTTTAGATAAACTGTTAAATTGCAGTATGTTTTTAAGTCCACTCCATTTTTTGTTCGCACTGTACTTTTTAACATTGAGTAAATACACCATAAAGAGCTAGGTTTGTACCTGGACGATAATTCTTTAAAGTACGCCATGAATACATTTTCGGAAAAAGACTGTGTATTTTTATTGATTTTCCATTGTATGAAATTTTGGTATGCCAACAGATATATTTGCTTTGAGTATTCTGGTAGTAAACTTACCATAACGTTATGGGCTTCACATCTTATATCGGGAGGTGTACAGCACAAATCACTTTCCTCATAAATAGTAGTTGTAGACATTTTTATAAAATAATAATTAACTATTGTATTTTTTTTGTAATATGGCGGCAAAAAAAATGTTCTGTTTTCTTATGCGCGCGCATTCATAATGGCGGCCATAGACTAGCTACTCTAGCTAGAGTGTTTAAAAATAAGAATGAGGTTGCTTAAATAAAAAATAATTTTTGGAATGAAATATTTATTTATTAAACATGTAAAAGTTAAAATAGTTTATTTAAACACAAAATTGCATAAAATAAGCAAGACACTAATATTTACTATTGAACGCAATACTTACCTAATGTGTTTTTTTTTTTCAAATTAAAAATTTGTTTTTAGAACAGAGGCTTGACTTAAAGCTCCAAGTGACCAGGTCATTAAAATCCAAAAAAAAAAATGGGAACAGAGGTTTAACAAAAAGGTTTTAACTACATTATCACACTAGTGCATAATGGTAATCAAAAAGTCACAGTTTGGTTATAAGCGTGATTATATACCTAAGTGTAGTGCAATAATAGTCACTTTCTGAGCAAGTGTGTCGAAAAAGCGATTTTTTACAGACAACCTTTGGATGGATTTGACAGAGAAGGAGAAAAAAGGTACGCGGGTAGTTCGTGGTTAGCTGGTTGAAGCATTTTTATCTTTTTAACTGACTTGTTGTTCTAGTGGTTAGTGGCCATGACTGCTATGCCGGAGGTCGTGGGTTTGATTCCCAGCCAAGACAAATGTTTGTGTGATGAGCACGATCATTTGTTATGTGTCTGAGTGTAATTTATCAATAATTATGTATTTAGAAATATAAAGAAAAAGAAAGAAAACATGTTTATTCTGCCTGAATAGACGCACAATTCGTTTCAAAAATACAAAACCAAGTTCCCTGACAGGCCATGTGTGCATCAGGCATAACTGTGCTGCACCACTAGGACCATAGACAACACAGCCGTCTAGGTTATCTGTTGCATTTTGACGCCGGCCTCAACAGAGACAAACATAAACAAAAAATAAACCAAAAAATAAAAGAAAATATCATAATTTTAAACAATAAAAACTATAAACAAGTATGTTTATCAATTGTTTAGTAATCATCCCGACGTTCGGATCCCGGTGCAGCGGCGGCCGTTGTGGTGGGATGGTCGAACGGTTCTCCTTAAGGCAATAGACGCAAGATGTGAAAATACCAACAATTTTTTTTTTAGATTTATTAAATATCTAGATTGCATTTGAACCAATTGTTACAAACAAGCGCTAATCCCACCGAAAAATTGTTACGCAGTTTCGTGGGTTTATGAAATTTACAACATTTTTGGTCCAAATAAATAATATCTAATAAATTATAATACAGTATCACATTCTATTAAGTAACTAAAGGGCCTCTGCGAGTTGGTTTCGGCTCCTCGTACGCCTTCCAAAGGTCCGGGACCTCAGGGTGCCGAGATATACCTACTGATACATAAAATAATAATACTATTCCACAACTTTCGCACAACGCCATCTAGTCTCAAATAAAGCAGAGCTTGTGATATGAGTACTAGACAACTGATAAACATACTTATATATTTCTAAATACACATATTATAGATAAATTACACCCAGACACAGAACAAATGATTTATTTATTTTTTATTTATAGCAGAAGCTCTGTTTAGTTTGGGACTAGATGACGTTGTGTGAAAGTACTTGTGGAATATTACATTTTTTTTTATCTGACACTTTTTTCCACCGGTGACTTCACCCGCGTTGTAAACTTTATCCTCAGGGATAAAATGTATCCTATGTCCTATTCCAGGAGTTAGTTTATCTATGTGCCATATTTCATCCAAATCACAAAAAAATTGAGATGTTTGGACCGATTTTTAAGGTTTTAGTCAGTAAAAGTCTGATACGCCCTCTCACCCTGGAGCGGGAACCGAAGGAGATGGCAGCAAACCGTAGGGGTCCAGCAGGGTCGAAGCCTAGGGCCATGGGTTCGCTTCTGAAAAGAAAACCCGGCCCTGGAATGCAAGGCAACGAAGGAACATAGTAGTGGGTTTCAGTCAGTAAAAGTTTGACATGCCCTCACGCCCCACCCTATGGCGGGAGAAGGCATTAGATGATTTTCTAACTCAAAAAAAAATCCAGATTATGTTAAGCTATTTATGTAAAAAAAAAATCATATGTATTTAACTCTAATTGATTGTTTAATTTCAAATCGACTTTGAAAGGATAACAGATTGGTAGTTAAAGAAGGATTGGATACTTTGAACTTTTGATTTCTTTAATCAAAAGTCTACTCAGCCAAAATATCACTTATTCACGATAGATATTTTATCCTAAAAAGTTATTAAATTAAATGAAAACAGTAATGGAGGGCGTGGGAGTCGTTTTGAAACAAGAAGGTGCCTATGAATACCAAATGACGACAAAAGAATTGCCTTCCTTTACAAATTGATACACTTTTCTTAGAAAATTTTATCAATGTTTCAGAACCTAATGTCGAGGTTATTTTCATACTTAATGAATGCTGAATGAAATGATATAATCATTAAAAATTTGCTTGTTAAAGTGTGAATAAGGGTTTCTTGGAATAAGGGAGGAAGGCCTCTTAAAAAGGGTTTATTGATCGGAAATCATCCAGTGACTTCTCCTGCTCTATTGTGGAGCAGGAGGGTGTGTCAGACTTTTACTGACTAAAACCAGACCTATGATCCTTCTTTGTACTTTTTGTTCCAGGACCACCGGTTTTCCCTTCGGAAGTAAACCAATGGCCCCAGTAGGCTTCAGCCCTACTGGGCTCCTCCTACGGTATGCATACGTATACTCGCTGATGGTGGCACGTGTTATTGGGTCATTCAATTCCCTTCAAAATGGTTGAGCTGAATGGGGCTGATGCACGCGTCATGCTCGTGAACGGGTGCCGCCAGTTGAGACTGGTCATCTCTTAGCTGCCAGTGGCTTAATTCAATTTCTATTTTTTAATTATTATTTTTATTATTATTTTCTTTATTTGTAATTTTAACATATTTCATAAATTTTTAAATATTTCTTAAAAAACAATTAAAAAAAAAAACAATTTAACTGCTAAATTTCGAACCGTTACGAGTTAAAAGATTTTTTTTTTTCTAGCACTTGACCATTGTTTTACCTGATGGAAAGCGACGATGTGGTCAATGATGGAGCACGCTTGCATAAAAGTAACCTATTCACTCTTGACTTAAAGATCTCCAGGTTGAATCTATCAGGGAACATTGACTCCGGTAGGGAATTCCACTCTTAAGACGCATAAAAAAAAAATTACAATCCTGCCTGCTGAAATTGCATGTATATCAATGTTTTGACAAATAAAATTATTCTTTTATTGAAAAGATAAACCACTCAGCAGATTTGGAAGCGAGGTTAACCTCTGGTGAGCCCGTACTTGAGTCCGGTTATTGGTAGGTAGGCAGGTAAATAAAAAGTAGGGAACAGAAAAGAATTTTCAAACGACCGAAACGGTCGGTATTTTATTATCATATTTTCCCATTTCCATTGTCGTACGCATAATGCATGAGTTTTCGGCGAAGTATTGTCCGTGCAAACAGGGCATTGCATTCCGCCATTTGTAAATTCTTGCTTGACGCAATTTGGCATAATGCCCGCCTGGGTATTGTTCTTGCTGAAAGGAAGAGCTAGGTGTGTCAGGATTAGAGATTTACTGCGTTATTAATTATTCGCTTATAAATGAGAATATTTTCAGGTAAGTTCAACTGATCTGACCTGAGGTTGGCCATAGCCAACTTTGCTTTCTTTATGTTTGTGTCTTTTGGATGTTTTAAGACTAAACGTATCCCTTTGCACTTAAAAAATATGGTTAAAAGGTTAGAGGCCTCGCGAATAATCCTTTTGAGTACCGGAATTAAAGACACAATAGAAAGACAACGAGCGAGCGAACGCCGGCGTTCGCTTGGGATTTAATGAATGAGGGGTGGAGGAAGGTTTTTGTTTTGGTAAAATTAGCAAAAAAAAAAGGTCAAGTGTGAGGCGGACTCGTGCACCAAGAGCTCCTTAACTGACCTATGTGAATAAATTAATTTCCGAATCGAGTCTCGAAGATTTATCTGACTCGCAAATAATTATTTGGTGATGTTACTAAAATGAGTTTTAGACTTTTCCTGTACTTGTACTATGAGTCCTTGCTTCTTACTAAACTGCCTTTTTTTTAGATGGGAAATCATTTAATGACATCTCCCACCCATGGGCGGACCGAGAGGGGGTAATTTGGCGCATTAAATTTAATGGATCTATGAGAGGAGTTACTATTAATTCTGGAACGCTTATAATTAATATTTAACTTTATATTAACTTTGATTTTTTGATGAAGTTTCTGGCATTTTTTTAGGGTAGAAATCATCTAATGACTTCTTCCGCTCTAGGGCAGAGCGAGAGGGCGTGTCAGACTTTTACTGACTAAAACCCACTCCTGTTCCTTTTTTGCCTTCTTTTTAGGGCCCCGAGGTTCACTTTCGCACAACCCATGGTACCAAACTGCCTTGCAAGTGTCAAAATATGCGCGTAAATGGGGCATAAAAGGCCTTATCTTCCGTTGACTTTGAAGTTTTATTTATTGACTGCTACATTCACGTGTTCCTGAGAAAAAGTGTCTTAGCAGACGGACAGGCGGACAAGGGTTAATAGTAAGGGTTCCATTTTTTTGCGCGAGTGAGGTACGGAACCCTGGTAAAACGAATTTAGCGCTTACTATGAGGAAAAAAAGGACAATAGTTTCCTATCGTGTACAAAATATCCGATAAAAATCTTTCGTATCTCACTCGTAACATGAATGGCAAAACAGATCATGCCTTGTATAAAACTCAATTAGTTCAGCTTTGATGATTTATTTGTTAAGGCAAGAATGTGGTCTTTGGTTTTGTCAAAAAGTAGGTGACTATTTTCATTAACTTAAAACAATTTAAAAAGAAAATAAAAAAAAATACAAAAGAATCGGTCTTCAAAAAGTAATAACAAAAAAGTTCTTCGCTTATCGAATTGGATGGCTTTGTAAAGCCAGCGGTTGCAGCGCCAATGTCGCACGGTGTCGGCGGTCAAGCAACCTCCTCGCGTAATGAATGCAGCGCTTTATCTCAGCGCTTCAGCTAGGATTTATTGCCAAATGCCAGGCATGGGATGGAAGGTGCTCTACTTTTAGGTCTTTGTCATAATTTTGTTGGTTTTTGAGCTTCATAAATTAGCTCAGCTGTCCTTTTCAGCAGGGAATTGTTGATTCTTATGCTTATTTCTAAATATTCTTGTATTTTCATTAGTACCTTCGTAGATACTTTAAATAATTATACTTATAATACTTAATATTCATACAGCTACATTTAATTAATCATATGGTGAAAAGACGTGAGGAAAATATTCAAATAAATTATTATAATACTCAGTGCCATATCATTTTAAAATGAATACTTTACCACACGGTAATTATTTATTCAACATTCTACGTTGTCACAGAATACTAATTAGGTATTCTCTGATGCATATTCATATAAGTCTAAACTGTAATACAAACCTCGTTTTTACAACCGCCACGGTATTAACGGCTTACTGTAATTCCCACAGACAAACACACTAAAATTTTTTTTGGCTATTCGATAACATGATCAAATTACACCTTGGTTAGGAAAAGTCGCCTCGTTTTGCGACGTACGGCTAGCGAAGGAGGCGGCCGCAATCGTGAGCAAGTCCTCACGCCCCAGCCGCTAGGACCCCGACTCCGATTTCCAGTCACCGTAGGCAAGGGCTTGCAGACGATTTGCAATGAGTAGCTCGCCGTCCGGCAACCGTCCGGACCGAGCTTGAGCTTCGTTGACAGTACTTAGTGCTCCAAGCGCGCCTCAAAGAGATGTCAGCAAAACCGTAGGGACCCGGCAGGGTCCGAGCCTACTGGGGCCATGGGTTGACTTCCGAAGGAGAAAACCAGGGACCTGAAGCGCAAGGCAAAAAAGTGTGGTTTTAGTCAGTAAATGTCTGACACACCCTCTCGTTCCACCCTAGAGCGAGAGAAGTCATTGGATGATTTTCTAGATTAAAAAAAAACCGTGCTTGGGAAAATTGTCTTCACGGCAGTTTTACCAGTGTAACGACACTAGAGGGTTCGATCCCGAAGCATTTTTAAAATTTCGGGATTAACTTTAATTGATTCCGGGACCTCGGGATAGTCCCTGGAATGTATTGGTAATGAAATGTGGTAATAAAAAGTCAGTAAAGCATGTCAAATTCAGTTTTATTTGTCTTTTGGCAATAATAAGAAAAAAGTTGAAGTATACTTCAACTTCGCCATTAAGGTTTTATACGTCTTTTCTAAATATAGCCTTTAGTGGAATTTACCTCAAAGAGATTAATTTCCTGTTTAATGATATAAGTAAAATCCAATTTTTAGATGGTTCTTGAGCCAATTTTTTCATGCTGTTTTCTGTTTCGGGCTGAGCCTATTCTTTCAATGTTAATTCATTTTCGATAGTTTAAAACTTAGATTCAATCTAAATTTCTATTTGTTTATTATTTTTGTTTTTATTGTTCATCCTTTCAGTTACTCAAGTAATCTATTTTTTTTTGCCATTTTGCTTGGAATTCAAAACAAATCCATCATCCATCACTATCACTGTCTAAATTATTATTACTTAATATATTCCATTTAACACATGCCGTCGATGATCTTTTATACGGTTCAGTAAATATGTATTTAATTTAGAAGCGAAGTTGTCGCTCAATTGTTTTTAAACAATAGTTAAAAAATTGTAATAATCCCGATAATCCCGGGATTTGTAAAATTTTATCCCGAAAATTTCGCGTCTAGAATACGACTGGGATCCCCAAATCCTCTAAATGGGAAGAATGGTTTTGGAGTGACGACCGCGCACCGGAAGACGCAGACGTTTTAAGGCTTCTCACAAAGTAGACCGATGACCTGGTGAGGGTCGCAGGGATCCGATGGATGCGAGACGCACAGGACCCTTTGTTGTGGCGACACTTGGGGGAGGCATATGTCCAGCCGTGGACGTTTTTCGGCTGAAATGATGATTGTCATACCTATATACATAATTATATTATGATAATATTAAAATATCTAGATCAACATACTTCGGTTTAAGTTGAAAGATAAGATACATGCATTTATTAACCGACTTCACAAAAGGAGAAGGTTCTCAATTTTATTGTTTTTATTTTATTTTTGTTACTTATGTATTATACTTCAGAACTTCATCGTCAACGTCTTCGTTCTTCTTCGTCATTTATGAACCGATTTGGAAAACTATTTTTCAATACACTTACTCGAAAACCCGCTTTTATCCACGCAAATGACTATTTTCCACACGAGTGCGGAAAAGTGCGTGAGCTTGCCCCGTCACAATTTCACCACGGTCGCAATGACAAACTTTCTTCATTGTATTAAAATTTCAGTTGATAGGATTTACATACAAATTGGTCCCATTTCTATAAAAATCCAATTCGGATGATAGCATCCCCGAGTCTTAAATATTATAGGCATAAATATAATGATGTTAGTATTTTTATCAAAAAATCTGCTACCGCCACCATTTTTTTTTACATAATTCCGGTTCCACTTTTTACCAATCCCTAAGACATATCCAAGTCGTACCGTCGCTCTTTCGTAAGATACTTTCAGTATTTTTTTATATAATCAGCCCCCCTAGCCAAGTTACAACCGTTTCGTTTTGATTCTCTTTTCGTTGATCGCCTCGAGTCGGCCACGCCTCCTATTCCTTTGTTCTGGCCACGTGATTGAGCGTTGAGATGACGTCAGAACAAAGGAATCGGAGGCGTGGCTTACTCGAGGTGGTCGACGAAAAGAGAATCGAAACGAAACGGTTGTAACTTGGCTAGGGGGCAGATTATAATTATATATCTTTATCACAATTACCTATTAGTTTTCCGCAAACAATATTTTCCAAACAAGCTTTTGTGCTTAAAAATTCGTACAGCGAGTTTTTCTCTCAATACAAACATCGTATCGTAAAATTTATTCAAATACAAGTCTGATATGAAAAGGTTACACGTATTTTCTGTAAATTCAGGCCACGTTAAGCCTGTTAAGTGCAGGTGTTCGGTGCGTGGAAAAAAATGGCTGCCATCGTCCAACGCTTTGTTTCCTTCGAGTCAGATTTAAATCATAAATCCTTTTAATTAGGACGTGCAATGGAATTGTTTTTAATTTGTTCATGGATACGACAGAGTTCCGAGGGTTTCGTACTCGCTGTGAATTCATAATTTGTCTCCGCTAAGGCTATGCTGACATTTGTATGCCACAAACTCAAAGTCACAGCATTTATTACAATTAAATCATTTACAGCCACTTTTAAATTGTCAAGGTCGGTCCGTCATAAAAAGAAAAAATATGAAGCTGCACGTTCCGAAGTGTAGTATCTCTATGGAGAAGAACGTGCAGGAGACTACGCTGCATCTTTGAACTACATCTTTTTAAAATTATTATTATTCATATGCAATTGTGATTCACTACTATCATATATCTACAATAGTAAGCTATTCTAATATGATATGGTCGACGTCAGAGCATGAAGAGCGTGTCTAGAAGACACATATTCTAAGCATTAAGTCCGCCTTAGTATAAGGTTGAGCAGTGGTGGCCGAGTGGTAAACGGCCCCGACTTACAAATGTTGGTCGCGGGTTCGAACCCAGCCAGGCGCATTACTTTGTGTAATTTATTTCATCACAACTGCTCTCAAAACGGTGAAGGAAAACATCGTGAGGAAACCGGCAATGTCCTAGAACCAAAAATTCGAAGACATGTGACATTCACCAACCCGCACTGGGCCCGCGTGGTGGATTACGGCCCATTCCCTCTCCTGGAGAGAGGAGGCCTGAGTCCCAGCAGTGGGAACATTAAAAGGCTGATTATGCTATGTTATGTTATAAGTCCGCCTTAGTATATACAGTATACAGTATTTAGTAGTGCATAAAATTTTAATAAATTAATAAATATTCTCTCTTGCCTTGGTTTTAGTTATCAGAAACAAGAAAAGACATTCTGAAGTGCCTTTCAATAGTCTATTTGAAATTAAAAGTATCTCCATGGTTTTCATATGATTTGACCATTGCATGTCTGCTGTATGGGTTTTAAACGAGATTTTGACTTTCGAGTTATTTCGGTGTTTCTTCACAGGGTAGCCAGCTAGGAAATAGCGGACCCATCTAGTTTAAGTAAAGTGTTTTTTTTTAAATATTATATAATTTATCAATAATGCAACATAAAAAAAAACTTCATGATTAAATGCTCTAATAAATTTCGAACTTAGTACCTATTTGTGGCCACAGACTGTGCCAAAGATCTAGTTTCAATAAACAGGGCCTGCGGTCTGAGCCAACTGGAGGGCTTACCGCGTCTTGCCGCGGCCTACCGCGAGAATGCCCCTAAAAACCGACCATTTGATCCGGACTCCCGCACTCCGTACTCTGGACACAGGACGCGATAAAGTGAGACGAAAATATCCGTTTTTATGTCGCCCATCCCTTTGATGATGTAACTGGGACTTTATCGGGTTATTATGTAAAGATTTTTAGGGGTTGACGGATTAGTTACGATGTAATGTGGGGGTCACTAAACGTATGGTGTATAAGGATTCAATATTTTACCCGACTGCGCAACGTATCT
This sequence comes from Mythimna impura, assembly GCA_905147345.3. NCBI lineage: Eukaryota > Metazoa > Arthropoda > Insecta > Lepidoptera > Noctuidae > Mythimna > Mythimna impura. The sequence goes on from LR990345.1 coordinate 10,760,685, forward strand.
AAATGAGGGTGTGTTTAGCGTATATCTCTTGTTTAGCATATCGATCTCTTGTTTAGCATATCGATCTCTTGTTTAGCATATCGATCTCTTGTTTAGCATATCGATCTCTTGTTTAGCATATCGATCTCTTGTTTAGCATATCGATCTCTTGTTTAGCATATCGATCTCTTGTTTAGCATATCGATCTCTTGTTTAGCATATCGATCTCTTGTTTAGCATATCGATCTCTTGTTTATCAAGGTACTGATTTTCATAACCTGGGCTCTTACCGTGGCGTGTTAAAATGTCAGACGTGTGAGCGAGAAACAGGGATGGAGCTATACACCCTATATAGTTCCATTCCTTTAAAAGTTCAGTTGAGGTCGTAAAATGGATCGCGTTTAGGAGCTCGTGGTAGGGCCCCTAATCGGAAAAAGACTTACTGTTAATGTAAAAATACCCCATTGAATGACTTTTTCATTAAATAACCATTCAAAAGGGTAAGACGAACTGAGGAGGTTGTATTGAGTTCCTTAAATAAATAAGTATTAGAGCCGCCAATCATCTATATCTATATAACTATCTATATAAAAATGAATAGCTGTTCATTAGTCTCGCGAAACTCAAAAATCGGGCAAGTGCGAGTCGGACTCACGCACTAAGGGTTTCGTACAAACTTACCTATGAATAAAGTTCAATTTTCGAATCGAGTCTCAAAGATTTTTATGAATCGAAAAAAAGCTTTTTTTTGTGACGTAACTACAAATTTACATGCCAAGTTTCAGGATTCTAGGCTAAAGGGAAGTACTCTATGAATTTTGATTTCCTTGAGAGTGTCGAAATATACGTTTTTTGCGACATAAACAGGGAAATAAATTCAAGGGATCGCAGGCCTGATTAAATGGTTTTAATTTCAACTCGATACAACCACGCGTTCCCGAGAAAAAGGGTCTTGACAAACAGACAGAAAGACAGACAGACAGACAGACGGACGGACGGACAATAAAGTGATCCTATAAGGGTTCTGTTTTTTCCTTTTGAGGTACGGAATCCTAAAAATTAATAGCTGTTCGTCAGTCTCGCTAAAACTCGAGAACGGCTGGTCCGATGTTGCTAATTTTAGTCTTGAAATATTCGTTATAGTCCAGGGAAGGTTTAAATGGTGAGAAAACATGGAAACATTCACGAAATAAAAAATCCGAATACAACGCCATCTAATTAAAATTTTATTTTAAAATGAATTATGCATGTTCTGGTAATGCCAGTAGATGGCGTTATCTTTTGACAGTTCAACTAAAGGGTATCACAACATTTATTGACTGTAAGGCGGTACGAAGTTCGCCGGGTCAGCTAGTCTATATCTGTACATAAAAAAAATGAATAGCTGTTCGTTAGGCTAATTTTGGTCTTGAAATATTCAGGATAATCCAGGGAAGGTTTAAATGGTGAGAAAAAATGGAAAAAAAATCACAAAAAAAACCGAATACAACGCCATCTCTACCTAATTAAAATATCATTATAAAATGAGTTATGCTGTTCTGGTAATGCCAGTAGATGGCGTTATTCTTGCTATTTAGGCGGTGTGAAGTTCGCTGGGTCAGCTTTTATTTTAATAAATTTGACCCTGACCTTAAAAATGCAAAAAAAAATAAGTAAATTTTAATTTCACGGGCTGCATTGGAGCATCCCCCTTAAATGAGTAAAATTATTATTCCCAGTACAATAAACAAAAACATAGCCTACTATTTAAAAATTTATGAGTCTTCCAATAATTCGTCATTGACTACGAGAACCACTTAAACTCCACTTAATTGACATAAGTTATTACTAAATAGGTTAAGACAACAAACGGTTAGTTCAGAGGACTACCAACGTTAGTTCCTGACATTTATTAGTCATTAATTCTTGGCTGAGGTTTAGCACGCCCTAATAACGGGAAGCAACGATTATGGGAATGAGGTCAGCCCAATATCGGTTGAGACAACAAAAATTCTCACCCCAGCTTATTAAAGATTCAGCTTTTTTATCGGTTTAATGTCTGTTTGAGAACACGAAAAGTATTTTAGCAGATTATGAAATAAAACGGAGGAGGCGTGTCTAAGCGGATTTTAAGGTACGAAACTTTTAAATTTTGTTATAAGCATAATCAACCTTTTAATGTTCCCACTGCTGGGACTCAGGCCTTCTCTCGAGGAGAGGGATTCAATTTTGTAATAATCGTAATAAATTCATAGATCAATTAAACCAAGCCAACAGGTAATATGTGACAATCTGACAACGATGAGAATCCGAGAAATTTGTTCGTTTCTTTTGCTTTATATAAGACACATCAATAACACAAACATGGCCATATTACATTTTATCAGTCTACAGCATTTACATTGATAAATATTATAATAAAACACAGAACAAGAAAAAATCTATTATATAGAGATCATCATCGTCATCGTTTCAGCTAAAATAGAGATAAAAATGATGACTTAAAAAATTTAAAATCAAAATCAATCTCAAAACAATGAAGGAAATATTTTTGATTCATAACTATGTAAATAAATAATATAACAACACAATAAATTGTAATTTAACAGAACTAGAAAAAAAAAAACAATAAATAGATTAAAATGATGACTTAATAAATTGTAAATCAAAATTAAACTCAAAACAATCATTATAATTGTTTGGTGCTAAATTCATTAGAATCTGCTTTGGTATGTTAACATCTGATATAACATGGATGGGATATTTTGATAAATATGTAGGTATATTGCATTAACGGTCTAGCCGTTCCAAGCAATTAAGCCGCCATATTATGGATGGCAAAAAGCCATCTAAAAGCCGATAGCCCTCCATACTTGTGTACATTTGGACATCGAAACCTACCCGATGTTTGACGACCTATTAATTATCTGAGCCATCTCGATCAGGAAAATAAGGAAGGATATTTCATTTCACTTTTATCCCCATAACCTTTAGCAGGATATCCGTAAGGGTGTGTCCACACACATCACCAACATGCGTTTCATTTTGATTTTCTCTTTTGTTGCAAATGGCATGCTTTGCATCAATTGCGTTAATTTTGTTTTCTAATTGTTGTTAGTACTGCATTTGACTCATAATGGAATAAGCTTGCTTAGAATCTTCCTACTTACAATATTTGGCTAGCATATGTATAATATACGAATAATTAGCTTTCCACTGCTGGGAGTCATGCCTCCTTACTAGGAGAGAGAATGGGTCGTAATCCATACAGGTTACATGTCTTTGAATTTTTGGTTCTAGGATATGACAGTTTTCACATGATGTTTACGTATAGCAGGAATTTTTTTAACGTTTTGAGAGAAGTGGTGATAAAATAAATTACACAAAGTAATGCGTTTTGCTGAGTTTGAACCAGCGAACTACAATTCGTAAGTCGGGGCGGTTACCACTTTTTTTTTAAGTGTGCAAATCATCTAATGACTTCTCGCGCTCTGGGTGGAGCGAGAGGGTGTGTCAGACTTTTACTGACTAAAACCACACCTGTGTCCTTCAGTTGCCCTTTGCGTTCTAAGACTACAGGTTTCCTTTTCAGAAATTCTCCGCAGTCCTAACTAGCGGGCATCGGCCGTGCTGGGCCCCTACGGTTTGCTGACATCTCCTTGAGGAGCGCGTGGATCACTACACGCTGTTGACGACTGGGCTCGGTCCGATCAATTATCGGACGGCCGGACGGCAAGCTGGGGCGGTTACCACTGGGCTTTCACTCGTCTCCTGAGCCACTACTGCTCTTATTTGATATTATTTTATTTGGCTATTCAATTATAATAATTACTTATTACGGTCGCTACAAAATGTCTGCGTAAAAACAACACAGATACCATTCCTTCAAAAAGTGGTTACACAATAAGTCCAGATTATTCTCCTTATTATTCTAGATTATTTTGTCTCTCCCACGCACATGAGACAGATAGACCGAATTTATTTTCGTTTCATTACGCCTAGGGCCCTAGCAGTACTAACCTATTTACCCCATTTGTTTATCTGTTCGCCGACACTTACCCTTAGAATTTTATTACATGTATAGATAGACAGATTCTATGACGCAGTTTTATGGGAGTCGATTTACAATCTCCGTCGTAACACCAGTAGGTACATTAAGTACGCTATTAATGGCCACTTTAGTATTATTGACGTCTTCTGCGTCGAACAGAGTCACTTTTACGTTTCGAAGCCATTTTTGCGTTTTATGTCCGTGTCGTGAACCCCGTTTGTGTGTGCTAACCTTTTCAATTGTTCACGCGTGTTTTATTTGAGCGTACGCTAATATTAAGGCGCGATACGGCTATTTGATTTTCTTTAACTTGTTGTTGATTTTATTTTTAACTAGCTTCTGCCAGCGGCTTCGCCCGCGTGAAAGTCGGTGTTGTGTGCGTGTATGGTGTCTCGTGTATGCAGGATGGTAAATAATATTCAGATGAGGAATTCACTTGGTTTATTTTGATCACTCAACAGTTCACATTTACACTTGGTTACAGGATACAATAGATTCGCGGTTCAGTGGCAACTGGCCTATGTGAGGCTACGGCGCGACTGCCTCGCAGGCGTCGCCTGTACGATTCCATTGAATATTGCTTACATGACGCCTGATGACGTAGTGCGCCCGCTATAGTCGGTTTCTCCTTACAAACTTTGGACCCCCGTTTCATCCCCTTAGGGGGTAAATTTCGGAAGGGGGTAAATCTGTTCTTAGCGGATGTCTACACCCTATGAGGAAACTACCTGCCAAATTTTAAGTTTGTAGGTGTTATAGTTTTGGAGATTTCGTGATTAATCAGTGAGTGGTATTAGGTCTTTACCTATGAAATTGGAGATTTGTATGATAATTTTAAAATATAAAAATTTTGGTATTTTTTTTATTTCAGCTAATCAAAGTACTGGCCCAAATTATCTATACAATTTTGCCATTTTGATGGCAGTTTGTTTATCCCTTTACTGTAGAAGTCTGCCGGACGAGAGGCGATGAAGTCAGCGAAAGCGTTTTGTACTGCATCACGGGTGTTGAATTTTTTCCCACTTAAAAAATTGTCTAAATTTTGAAAAAAGTAGAAATCTGTTGGGGCAAGGTCCGGTGAGTACGGTGGGTGACGGAGAGCTTCCAGCTGTAACTCTTGTAGCTTTGCGATGGTCTGTCGTGAAGTGTGAGCTCGCGCGTTGTCGTGGAGAAGCAATGGGGAAGAGCGATTGACTAGTCTTGGTTGTTGAATTGCGAGCTTCTCCATCATTGTTTTCAATTCTTGGCAATAGACATCTGCCGTCACTGTTGTGCCATTCGGTAAGAAGCTGTGATGTACAAGTCCGTCACTGGTCCACCAGACAGTCACCATCATCTTCCTATGAGTAATCTTTTTTTTTAGCGCACTGATTAGGTGCTGTACCCGGGTCCACCCACTGAGACGAACGCTTACCGTTGTCGTACAGGATTCACTTTTCATCGCAGGTAACAATTCGATTAAGAATTCCCTCGTTTCTATGCCGATTCAGTATTGCTATGCATGCTTCGACACGTAAATCTCGCTGTCGGTCGCTTAGTTCGTGTGGCACCCACTTATCTAGCTTTTTTATCTTTCCGATTTGACGCAAGTGCTTCAATGTTGTTTTGACACTATCTCCAAGGCCCGCAGCAAGCTCAGCCGTAGATTGAGATGGATCTGCTTCCACTATCGCCTTCAATTCGTCGTTGTCGACAATAGTTACCGGCCGACCGCGAGGTTCGTTCTTCAACTCAAAATTTCCAGATTTAAAACGATTGAACCAATAATGGACTGTGTTTATGCAAGCAGTGTTATGCCCGTACACGTCGTTAATGTTTCGTGTTGTTTGCGCAGCGGTATTTCCACGTAGGAACTCATATTCGAAAAATGTACGAATTTTCAGTTTATCCATAGCGCCAAAAACTACCACAATGTCACAAAAACAAAAAACTATCTAAAAACAAATGACTGAAATTGAAATTAAATTAACACGTCTTTCGAATAAAATTTATTTGAATTTCGAATTGCGCGCCAATCCACAGATAATTAATTCTGAAAATGCTGGTTATAGAATCTCCAATTACATAGGTAAAGACCTATTATTTCGCTTTTATATAAAAATAGATTTTAGAAAGAGAAGTCCGCCCACTAGGACCACGGGGAATTTCTGAAAAGGAAACCCGTGATCCTAGAACAAAAATGGCAACTGGAGGACACAGATGTTGTTTTAGTCAGTAAAAGTCTAACACACCGCCCTCCTGCTCCATCCTAGAGCGAAAGAAGTCATTGGATGATTTCTCACCTCAAAAAGGGTGACTTAATTCATAAAGAACTTTGATACACGATGCACCAAACACCCTGTATAAAGTCTTAAATGCCAAATGAGCAATTAACTCATCTACTTCTTTACAAATCAGAAAATTTCTTTAAAAAGATATCTCATTTATTTTCATCTTTCTAACCGCTACTACTTTTTCCGGGTACCAGGAGTACATAAATAAGCAAGAAGTCTCACACGCCCTAAAAATCAATTCGTTGACGCTATCCGACACCGATTACTCGACGTGCCCTCTGAAGCGAGGAGGGGATCTGTTCGATCCTCAACAGAATTCCGTTTACTGAGATCAACTTTAGTTAACCAACAAGATGTCTGTGTGTACGGAAGTAATTATAAACTTGTAATTAGCTGTATGTTCTTTTAGGACGGATTAGGCTTATGTCGGCCTTATTTCCATATTTCCATAAATAAAGAAAATGAATAAACAGAGTACCTTATTCTTATCTATTTTCGCTTCCATTGAATTGTGTATCACATAATTATATATATTTATGAGCTTATGTATAATTAATAATATAATAATATATATTAAACAACAGCTATCACACATCGCCGTGTAGTTCTAAGCTAAGCAGAACTTGTGTTATGAGTACTAGACAACTGATAAACATACTTATATATTTCTAAATAAATACATATTATAGATTATAGATAAATTACACCCAGACGCAGAACAAATGATAGTGCTCATCACACAAACATTTGTCCTGGGTGGGAATCAAACCCTCGACCTCCGGCATAGCAGTCAGGGCCACTAACTACTAGACCTACAGGCCAGTCAATCTCTTATCTTTTGTTTTATATTATTTATTTATTTATTATCTTTTGTTTAGGTATATATTTTATCTAGGTATAGTATTTTTTAACCGACTTCAAAAAGGAGGAGGTTATATGTTCGGTTGAATGTATGTTTTTTTTTTTTTATGTATGTTCACCGATTTCTCGGTCAATTGTGGACCGATTTTGAAATTATTTTTTTTTGATTGAAAGGTTATGCTTCCGAATTGGTCCCATAGAAATATTGTTATGATCTGATCATGAACTTCGAAGATATGGAACATAACTCCTCATAGGATCACAGCAGAACCGTCGTAACAAGTAAAATTGCTTTGTTTATACGTGTAGTCGATGACTGTCTGAAAGTAGAGGGGGAATATATCGAACTGATCTGATGATGAAACCTGAAGTTAGGCACCGGAACTCTGTAATAAATTAATGTAATCTAACCGTGTTTGGGACTATTAGAATTGTCATGAGATGCACTCTGGCTATAGGGTATTTAAGTTTGCTGAGGGGTACTTTTTAGTGGTGGTCGGTGTTAAATAACGAAGAGACGAAACTATTATAGAAACACCGACTTCCGAAATTAAAGTTATTTTGCACTTTTCAGTGTTTTTTTTTTACTTTGAAGTCGGTTGTATTTTTTTTTGGAAAAACAAAACAAAAACAAAACAAAAACAAAACTTTTATAAAAACTTTATGTTTTTATAAAAGTTTTGTTTGTTTAATATTTGCTAGCAGTACACCGCAGACTACCCCCTTTTTTAGTTTAACTTCTTATAGCCCATCCTAAGGTTGTCTGGTAGATATCGCTGTCAGCGATAAACCTGCCATTGTACCCATAGATTGAAGTTTCTGTAAAATTGTTACTATTTTGGTTTACAATAAAGCTTATTCTATAGAGTAAATCCGAAATAATGTTTCTGTAGTTCATAATTCACTGAAAAACATTTTTGTTTTTTTTTACTGATTCGTGTAAAAAATTCGCGAGGGAGCGTAGTCAAAACATCATCATCATCATGATTCCTGTTATAAAGGTAATACTATACCTATTATAATTCTCTTCAATATTTTTCTTTCTAAAATTAAAAAAAAAAACACTCGGGCTCGGTCCGGACGGAGAGCTACCCATTGCTCGTCGTCCGCAAGCCCACACCTACACTGGCCCGGGAAAGCCCTGGAACTCCCAACGCTGATAGGCTCAATTTCTCAATGCCGCATTGGAAAGCTGCCGTTTTATTTAAGAATGAGTAAATACAGTCTGGAACTACTAAAAATTGATACAGCATGATTAGTACTACACGACATCGGTAATTTTATTTACTTAAGTATTTCTTCAAGAAACCAAAATGTCTCAACGGGCCCCAATTGGCCCTGAATTTCTTTCCCAGATTTATCGCTTCATTAGCGAGCGATATTACCCTTGATTTAAATTAAAATGGAACCGAAACGTGCTTAGATTACTAAGCTTAACTTTCCGTACAAATATTCCTTAGTTATGTTCATTAACTTACATAGGTATTGAAATTGTTGCTTTGTTTTCATTTCTATTAAATTTAGTACAACTATAAGAAATAATTTCTTGCTGATCTGGGAGTAACAAACAGGAATGAAAAGTATTAAATCCTACCCATATTTTTATATCAGACCTGTTTATAATGCCACGAATTTTTCTCTGTTTCGTTTTGGAAACGTTTTGCTATGTACATAGAATAATAATCACATCTTATTAACGAGGGTTGTTGAAATGCACACGGTGTATAGAGAGATAATAACTGCATAATTTAGCGAATTACAACATGGAAACCAGATTTAAATGTAGAAAATAAAAATTAACTGAAAGGATGTTTTTTTTTTTTCGGTGGGAAAATGATCTTATGACAGCCCCCGCTCTTGGGTGGGGCGGGAGATAGTGTCAGACTTTTACTGACTAAAAACCCACTCCTATTCCTTTGTTGCCTCTCGTACCAGGCCGAGTCTTCCTTTCAGAATCAGACCCTTGGCCCCAGTAGGCTTCTACCCTGCTGGGCTCCTACAGTTGCTGACATCTCCTTGAGGCGCGCGTGGAACAGCAAGCGCCGTCGACGACTTGGGCTCGGTCCGGACGGTTATCGGACGGTCGGACGGCGAACCACCCTTTGCTCGCCGTCTGCAAGCCCGCGCCTACGGTGGCCGGAAATCGGGATCGGAAAGGACCGTTGCCTCACGCGATCGGCCGCCTCCTTTGCTAGCATTACTGCTTCGCAGAAGGAGGCGACCGCCTGCCACTCCTCGCTCCGGACCATGGCCTGTATCAAGGCCCGGCGCGAGCGATTGCCACCGCCGATCGCCCCCACGAGGACATGGAGTTGATCTGCCCAAGCGGGGCACACCTCCACCGTGTGCTCCACCGTGTCCTCCGGGCGGTCCACACAATGGTGACACCCGGGCGTTTCTTCCGCACGAATCCGGTGCAGGAAACTCCCGAACTTACCATGTCCGGTGAGGACCTGCGTCATGCGGAAGGTAAGGACGCCGTGTTGTCTTTCCAGCCACTCCTCAAAGAGGGGACTTACCGCCATAATTATGGCGTGCCCAAACTGAAAGGATGTGGAACCAGAATAAATTCTTAACCTTTTGACCGTCAAATCAAAAAAGCAAAAGCATCCTCTCGGCGTCAAGCTACGATTTCGTCCCTTAATCTATTATATAGTTGTGACCGTGTGTAATATTAGTATTATAAAGGTGAAAGTTTGTGAGTCAGACACTCACTTTTATCGTGAACGCGTGCCGTCAGTTGAGACTGGTCGTCTCTTGGCTGCCAGTGGCTTAATTCAAGCATGAAGAAGTAACAAATATAAGAATGTGTATATGTGTTTGTAACTTCTTTATGCTTGAACTGATGCGGGCCCCGTCAAGTATGCGGACATCTCTTTGCGGCATGCGTGGAATACAATGTGGACAGCGAGCTACTCATTACTCGCCGTCCGCAAGCGGGCGCCTAAAATAGTCGGGAATCGTAGACCCTTGATTGGGATGAAGGATACCCACTTTATTTTTCGGTTATTACAGAAAAAAATGGCGTAGATTTCGATGCGGGCGAAACCTCTAGCAAAAATTAGTTCCATATAAAATCTTTGTTAATAATATTCGAATAGCGGTGGAAACGTGCCCGCACTATCCGTACAATGAAACCTCCATACGTCCGTGTAACTGACGTGTGAGTCCAGCCATGTAATTCACTGCTCACATTTACAGCCAAATGTATTGAAATGAATAGCGGATTCAGCATAGAAATTGTTTTTGTATCGGATTTCGTAGTGTAGACTGTAGATGTGGATAGAGATACCTACCTAATATTGTAGAATTATAGACAATCCTTTATCGACCCTTCGAAAACGATCTTTGCAAAAAGTGCTATGTAATTAAGTAGCTATTGTATAAATGAAACTCAAATGTCGGTTTATTTATTTATTTATTTATTTAAACTTCGTTCCGTATGGTGTTCGGACGTGTTCCGTATGGTGTTCGGACGTTAAGAATAACACCATCCCATCTCTTCCCGAGGGTGTCGTAAGAGGCGACTAAGGGACATACCAGAGAATGGGCAGCAGCATCCTCTGTGCATTACAACAACCAAACTGCGATCGCCAACCCGTCTGCCAAGCGTGGCGATTATGGCAACCCCCCCCAACATGAAAAACAGAAGGAAAAAATGGCCCCTAGTGCCCGGCAGCCCGTCTACCCTTGACTCCGGTAGCGGTCAAGGCCACGACGAGGCAAGGGGTGCGAAGAATCTCCGGATGAGATTTGGCTACCCATCTATTAAACGACTCGACCTGGCAACTTTCAACACGCGTACACTGAGGACTGACGAGAAGATCACCGAACTGGAGGAGGAATTGAGCAGGTTGCGATGGAGTATTGTGGGATTGTCTGAAGTCCGAAGACAGGGGGAGGATACGATAATTCTCAAATCCGGTAACCTGCTCTATTTCCGGGAGGGTGACCAGCAGTCCCAGGGTGGTGTCGGGTTTTTCGTCCACAAGTCCCTTGTGAACAATGTCGTGAGGATCGAGAGTGTGTCGACCAGGGTGGCGTACCTTATACTCAGAATATCATCAAGATATTCGCTGAAGGTCATACAGGTCTACGCCCCGACCTCAACACATCCCGACGACGAAGTAGAATCCATGTATGAGGATATATCAAGAGCCATGCATGGTTCTAAGACTCACTTCACCGTGGTCATGGGGGACTTTAACGCGACACTGGGCAAACGAGACGGTGACGAGCTGCGAGTGGGGCAATTTGGATTTGGACGTCGGAATCACCGGGGAGACCTACTGGCTAGCTTTATGGAGAAGGAGGGCCTCTATATGATGAATTCCTTCTTCAAAAAGCGTGAGCATAGAAGGTGGACCTGGCAAAGTCCTGACGGTGCAACTAGAAATGAGATTGACTTCATCCTGTCGACGAAAAAGCAAATATTCAATGATGTCTCTGTGATCAGCGCGGTGAAAACTGGAAGTGATCACCGCGTCGTAAGAGGCACATTGAATATTAACATTAAGCTTGAAAGGTCTCGACTGATGAAGTCTACGCTCCGTCCAGCACAGATCCAGATCCAAAACCCCGAGAGCTTTCAGCTCGAACTCCACAATCGTTTCGAGTGCCTAGGAAGCTCCGTGGATGAATATAACGATGGGTTCGTGGAAACTGTCCATACGGTCGGGTCTAAGTTTTTCAAGACTCACCGTACAAATAAAAACAAGAAGCTCTCCGATCCGACCCTCGAGCTAATGAAGAAGAGGCGTGAGATGATTCTGCAGTCTTCAGACGATGCGTGCATATACCGGCAGCTCAATAGACAAATCTCGAAGTCCCTGAAACGTGACCTTCGCCGCTTTAATACCGCAAGGATTAAGGATGCGATTGAGCGGAATAAGGGCTCTAAAGTATTTGCACGAGATCTGTCTATTGGGCAAAGCCAGCTCACGAAACTGAAGACCGACGATGGCAGAGTCATATCCGCCAAATCGGAGCTTCTGGGAGAGATCGAGGCTTTTTATGGACAGTTATACACGTCTACCGCTAAACCCGCTGTAAATCTAGTAAACGACCCAAGAGCTAGATTGACTCGACACTATACCGAAGATATCCCGGACGTCAGCCTGTACGAGATTAGGATGGCTCTGAAGCAGCTGAAAAACAACAAGGCGTCGGGTGAGGACGGAATTACGGCCGAACTCCTGAAGGCGGGTGGAAAACAGGTCCTTAAGGCCCTTCAGAAGCTATTTGATTCCGTCATACTCGAGGGGAAAACGCCACAGGCGTGGAGCAGAGGCGTGGTGGTACTCTTCTTTAAGAAGGGCGATAATGCCCTGCTTAAGAATTATAGGCCCATCTCGCTTCTGAGCCATGTCTACAAGCTGTTTTCCAGAGTCATCACGAATCGTCTCGCGCGCAGGTTCGACGACTTCCAGCCTCCCGAACAAGCCGGATTTCGAAAAGGCTTCAGCACCGTGGACCACATACATACGCTGCGGCAGGTTATACAGAAGACTGAGGAGTATAACCAGCCTCTCTGCTTAGCGTTTGTGGACTACGAGAAAGCCTTTGATTCGATTGAAACTTGGGCTGTACTGCAGTCTCTCCAACGGTGCCAAATTGACTATCGGTATATCGAAGTGCTGAAGTGTTTGTACAAAAACGCCACTATGTCAGTCCGACTACAAGACCAGACCTCGAAACCTATCCTCTTGCAGCGGGGTGTGAGGCAGGGAGACGTTATTTCTCCGAAACTGTTCACGGCAGCAATGGAGGATGTCTTCAAGGTTTTGGAATGGAGAGGGCTAGGCATTAATGTCAATGGCGAGTACATCACTCACCTTCGGTTTGCCGACGACATAGTAGTCATGGCTGAGACTACGGAGGAGCTCAGTACAATGCTTGGTGACCTCAGTAGAGCTTCCGAAAGAGTGGGACTTAAAATTAACATGGACAAAACCAAAGTCATGGTAAACAGCCATGTAGCACCCACTCCAATCAAGGTCGGGGACTCTACACTCGAAGTTGTAGACGACTACGTTTACCTGGGACAGACGGTCCAGTTGGGAAGGTCTAACTTCGAGAAAGAGATCAATCGTCGAATCCGACTCGGCTGGGCAGCGTTCGGGAAGCTGCGCGGTGTCTTCTCGTCCAATATACCACAGTGTCTCAAGACGAAAGTCTATGACCAGTGCGTGTTGCCAGTGATGACATATGGCTCCGAAACGTGGTCGCTTACAATGGGCCTCATTAGAAGGCTTAAAGTCACCCAAAGGGCAATGGAGAGGGCTATGCTCGGAGTTTCCTTGCGTGATCGAATCAGGAATGAGGATATCCGCAGGAGAACCAAGGTTGCCGACATAGCACGAAGAATCGCCAAACTAAAGTGGCAATGGGCAGGGCACATTGCTCGCAGAACAGATGGCCGTTGGGGCCGAAAGGTTCTGGAATGGCGACCACGTACCGGAAGACGTAGCGTTGGAAGGCCTCCTACAAGGTGGACCGATGACTTGGTAACGGTTGCGGGGGTCCGATGGATGCGAGACGCACAGGACCGTTCGCTGTGGCGACGCTTGGGGGAGGCCTATGTCTAGCAGTGGACGTCTTTCGGCTGAAATGATGATGATGATGATGATTTAAACTTCATGTACAGTAGTGGTACATAGGCGGAATTAATGCAACAAGGCATTCTCTACCAGTCAACCTTTGGGTTAAAAGAGACAACACTGTGGTAGGTGTGCACAATAAATAAATAACAGATAAATATCAAATGAAAAGTAGTATCATTAAATTAAGTTACAATAATAAAATACTTATATATATGCTAATATTATAAACTAATAAATACATTATAACTAGGAGAACTTAAAAATAACAATTGCTTTTGCAATTGGTTGCTTGTTGGTTTTAATAAAAAGGCCTCGGATAAGTAAAAAAAAAAATCGTATCGACTTATCAGCGATTATCTAAAACTGGCAGCGTCCAAAGAAGTAGGCAAATTGACACTAGTCGTTCCCAGAGATATGCGAATGAAGACGAAGAGCTGATTCTTCAATGTTTTTTTTTGACGACCTCAGCATATCGACAATCATCGTAGCCCGTGAGCTACTTATCAAGCCGACATCCATACCACTACCAAACTGTGCAGTTATTCAGAAATCAGAAACGTTTATTTTAAAATCAATTACAGGAACTTAAGAATTGTCAAAATGTCGGTCAGTCAAAAAAAAAAGAGATAAGCTAAATGCACGTTCCAAAGCGTAGATCTCTATCGAGAAAAACGTGCAAGAAACTCCATGGACACTCTTTTAAATCATATTATGAGTTACATAAATCTTGGTTACCTATTTCTCGTCGCTTCTAATATGTGAGCACAATGTAGATAAGTAATAATAATTAAAAAACATTAATAAAAAAATAGAAATTGAATTAAGCCACTGGCAGCCAAGAGATGACCAGTCTCAACTGGCGGCAACTGAAGGAACATAGGTGTGGTTTTAGTCAGTAAAAGTCTGAAACACGCTCCCTCGCTCCACCCTAGAGCGAGAAAATTCATAAGATGATATCCAACCTCAAAAAAAGGATATTATTGCAGAGAAAACCCGAGAATTTTAAAGACCTGTAACATCCGTGTGGAGCTGAGGAAGGTTGCTATTCAGAAATAACTTAAGTATCAAGTAAATCCAGGTACAAATCCTTTGCTTAACTACACACCTATAATCCCTCATAGGATAAACAGAGCTATAATAAATTCCAAAACACCCCTTGAGAGCCTCATGACGTAAATGTGAACCCTACCTAATCACAATACCCCAGCTGACTTTTACGATACTTGGGTTGACAACCAGCTGAAATGTAACATTTTCTTTTTTAACACATCAGTATACAGAAAATACCTGAACATATCTTTTGGTAAAGAGAGTTCAATGTGATAAAAAAAATACTAAAAAGTGCA
Organism: Mythimna impura; assembly: GCA_905147345.3. Taxonomy (NCBI): domain Eukaryota; kingdom Metazoa; phylum Arthropoda; class Insecta; order Lepidoptera; family Noctuidae; genus Mythimna; species Mythimna impura. The sequence continues at coordinate 10,775,776 of LR990345.1, forward strand.
AAATAACTTAAATTTCGGAAGTTGGTGTTTCTATAGGTAATAGTTTAGTCTCTTCGTTGTTTAACTCCGACTTCCGAAATTAAAGTTATTTTGCAATTTTTTGTGTTTTTCTTTTTTTTACATTGAAGTCGGTTGTATTCGATTGTCTGTCTGTATAGCATGGCATAGAATACCATAGCATAGTTGGCCTTATAATGTTCCCACTGTTGGGACTCAGACCTCAGCCCCCCTAGCCAAGTTGCAAACGATAAACGTGAACGCTTAGTAATCTCCAATAGATTTTCAACTTTATACCTAAGAGCATAAAGTTGAAAATCTATTAAAGACTACTGAGCGTTAGCGACCGGAACGAACGAAAACACTATGTAATCTTCAATAGATTTTCAACTTTATATCCAATAACATAAAGTTGAAAATCTATTAAAGACTACTGAGAGTTTACGTTTATCGTTTGTGACTTGGCTAGGGGGGTAGACTCTGTCTGTATGATTGCGATAAACTTAAAAACTACTGAACAGATTTTTTTGAAGTTTTCAATAATAGACAGAATTATTCATGAGGAAGGTTAAAAGGAAAAACCGAGAATTTCAGAGGTTTCTAATAATCGTGCAAATCTGGGGTGGATCCCTAGTATCATCTATATCTTCTATCTATACATATAATAAAACAGTAACGAAAAAAAAACTGTACATTGAGAATTTTCGAGAAAAAATAAGTGGGTTTTGTTAGAAAAACGTAACTGATGACAAAAAGTGACTTTTTAGAATTTTTGTCTGTTTGTCTTTTTGTCTGTGTGTATGGTACGGCTTCACGCCAAAACTACTGGATAGATTGAATTGAAATTCAGCAAAAATGTTCTTTGTAAACCAAGGAAGGCTTTAGGCTACATATTATCACGCCGTATGTTATGGGAGGTAAGCAATATTGATTTTAAAAGGTTTTTGTTCGTAATTGAAAGCACAAAATGACATGTTATTTAGTTAATAAAAATTTAACTCTGGGAACATAATAATTACGCTATTTTTATAAAGGAGCAGGGCAGTAATATTAGAAATTGCAAGTTAATAAGGGGAATTTTGCGGGGAATTTAAATTTGTCAAGTATGTAATTCTTAGTTTTGTTCCTTGCTGCTGTTACCATATTTTTTTATGCAAAAATAATGTAGTTGTCTGTTAAATTAGCGACAATGTAGTTTTATTCATAATTTAATTTGGGTAAATAATATGTGGTTTCCGTTTTCTAACTAGATGGCGTTGGCGTCGATTTAGATCGCGCTATGGTTTCGTTCCCAAAAAGTGACGTTATAGGTTCCGATGTGCCGCTCTCATCCTATAGAAACAGGGGTTACCTTTGTTTTCTGTGCTGGTTGATGTGTTTAATTTTCCTGCGAATAATTATTATTTTTCTACTTACTAGCAATTCTTACATACTTATTCGATTACTTTTCATTGATTTGAATATCATTAGTATCGGATTAAGAAGGAATTTTAGCTATGCCTTTTAGAAAAAGATCAAATCTGTCTCGAAACTCAAGGGTTTCTAAGATGCGCAGGTAAGTTCGATCTCTCGAAACCGACGCAGAGCGTGAACAACGGCTGGGTGCTAACCGTGAGCGTAATGCACTAAGTTTGTCCGCGGAAACTAGCACGCAGCGCCAATTACGACTAGAATTTAAACGAGTCCGCACTACTGCTTCTCGATCTCAGTAAAATGTGTAGAACAACGAGAAATGCGTTTAGCTATCAATCGGGATCGTCATTCTTTGTCTCACGCATCCGAAACGGTTACACAGAGGGATCTGAGGTTGAGTCTTCAGAATATCCGCTCTGAGACTGCTCAATCAGTTGAGAGTTGTCAGGAGCATGAGATATGACTTGCGCGTGACCGAGAGCGTCATTCTTTATCTCGCGCTTCCGAAACGGATACAGAGAGAGAGCAGAGATTAAGTCTTCAGCTTTTCCGCACTGAGACTGCTCGGTCGCTCGAGAACAGTCAGGAGCACGATACACGCCAAGCAAGCGATCGCGAGCGAGCGCCACGCAATATCTCGCGCTTCGGAGACTTACACGCAGAGAGACTCGCACTGCCACATCTCGATCACTTGAGAATCCTGAAGAGCACGAGACGCGCCTTAGTGCAGACCGCTCACAGCATGGTCTAGCTCGGTCTTTGAAGATAGACGAGCAGCGCGAGCAACGCAACGCACTTGCTCGCCAAAGATATCACGACATGCGTGTTGAGGTGTCTGTTCATTCCACGCAAGAACGTGAGCGGATTCAGAAAATTCGGGCAAGTCAGTCAGTTGAACAGCGTGTGGCCCAAATTGATCTAGACCGTATACGTCGCAATCTTCGCAATTCAACCTCAACTGATACTCAGTCTATGGTTTATGATCCTGAAGAGCAACCGTGGTTCAATAAAGAAAGGAGCGCGTTTTCCTATGACGCATTTATTCATTACATCGAACACGGAGACATTGGCACGGAGACGGTGCCAATGTCTCCGTACACACTTTCACATGTTCAGTAGTGTCAGGACGTTCAGTACCCACATTAACGTCGAGTCGTGCACAAGCGTACAGTCGATTAAATACATGTATAAATACGTCAAAAATGGTAGTGACCAGGCAAAGTTCGCTTTACAAAAACACTGACGGGGATGAAGTGACCAAGTACTAGTATGGTTGCTATATCAGCACTTCTGAGGTGGTTTGGCGGATACTGGCCTTCTCTATACACGACAGGTATCCAACAGTCATGCATTTAGATATCGCATTGGGACGGGTTTACACTGTGCACACAAATAATGGCGTGAGCTATTATTTGCGAATGTTACTGCACACAGTGCGGGGCCCAACATCATTTGCGTTTCTAAGGACAGTCGATGACATTGAGTATCCCACATACCGCGCTGCTTGCGTAGCACGCCACCTTCTCGACGGTGATCAGCACTGGGACAACGCACTTAAGGAGGCCAGCATTAGTGACAGTCTCAGTCGTTTGCGACATCTGTTTGCCGTCATGTTGGTGTTCTGCGGTATTGCAAATTCGCTTCTGTTGTGGGAGAAATATCGACATCTTCTGTCCGAAGACTTCCTAAGAGCTCTGAGACGCACTACTGAAGATAATACTGAGGCAACTGATGAGCGCGTACAGTTGCCTTAGTTCACTTCAAGACATGGTCATTTCGATCGGCGGCAGTTCTCTGGTGGATTATGGGCTACCGACTCCACAACATTTGGATGTACAAGAGCGTGGAAGCAGAGAGTACAACTCTGAAATAAATTATGATCCAAGAGCTATGAGTATCGTCGTCAATGACCATGTCTCTAAGTTAACCTCAGAGCAAAAGCAAATTTTCGACACCATCCTTGAATGCGTTGGGCTCGGCCAAGGTAAAATGTTTTTCTTGGATGCTCTTGGTGAAACAGGGAAAACATTTATCACCACTGGTATTCTCGCAGAGGTTTCGAATCGTCTCGCGCATCACGTTGTTTTCCCGTTCCCGGGCTCTTAGAATTCGACATCAGACGTTTCAGATCTTCGATTTTGACGACCCCGTTGTCGCTGGCATAAGCAACAGGATCCGCGTACGAAGTCGCGGGCAGAAGCTAGTATATAATAATAATAATACCCCATCGCCGTATCTCCCCATCGCCGTATCTCTACGTTGACGTCGTGGTGGGGCTTGCGCGCTCCTATAAACCCTAGGTCTGTACCGGTAGAGTTTGCTTTGCCGTAACATACCTAGGATCAGGGGCCAGACTAAGAGAGATACAATCAGCAGGGCAGTTTTTTGGCGAACTGATGGGTATTAGCGACCCCACGGACCCGATCTCCCGGGAGAAATCTTGTTCGTCATCTCCGGCTTGCCTTTGTTGGCCGGCCGTAGTGAACACTGACGAGGAACGGAGCTCCCACCTCTCTCTTGCCTTTATTGGCTGGCTTGAGTGGAGACTCGCAAGAGCATATGTGCTCAGGAGAAGGATGTATAATCCAGTAAGGTGCTGGTAGGGATCTTGACCGTACTTCCGGGATTGTCCTGATAGCCGTGGTATACCTCTCCGCTCCTCAAGCACCTCAGGATATGTTGCCTTCTTGTTGCTACGTCATTTCGTGCTAGCCGACCGTTTTGGGGGGCCCATTTATTGAGTGTGCAAGTCACCCCCTCCTTTTTTATCGATGGAAATTAATAACATTGTTCAGGCAGGGGCCATAGTCTTAACATAGTTTCTGGTAACCAGTCCACTTAAGACTACAAAAACCATAGCCCTACATCTTAGTTTTCCATATGTAACCGGGGATTGTCCTTGGATGCACTAGCATAGCGTACAGGGATAATCGCCGGTTGGTACCACGGCGGGCCAATTCTATTAAAAGCGTATAAGGGGCCTCTGCTAGTTGGTTTCGACTCCTCGTACGCCTTCCAAAGGTCCAGGACCCCAGGGTTCTGTGATATAATAACTCATAATAATAATAAATTTATTTATTTATTATTATTATTGGGTATTATACCCATAGTTAAATATGATTAAATTACAAATTTAAATTATTATTACTTACATTACATTAAATTACATTTCATTTGCAATTTTAATATATACATAAATAGGTACTATGTGTGATTATACATATAGTACTTTTTAAGGATTTTACAAATTAAAGTTTTGAAATTGATAGATAAAAGAATTCGATTTTTTTATAAGTTACTTTGATTATTGGTTTGTACTGTGATCAGTTTAGGTAAATATATAAATGATTAAAACGACATGCCGTTTGATTTCTTCAAGAACTCATTACGGGACCGAAGCTTACGAACCTGAGCTAGGTCCACAATAGAAGGTATAGATTGAATTAAATTTTTGTTTCTGTATCGTGATGTTATTTCTTTTCGCATCTCTATCGATGCTTGGAACATATTGTTTTGCCATCGATTTGCCGTCAAACTCGAGCCGCAGGTGCGCCCGAGAACACCTAAAATTATCTTGACATTTTATTGGCACGGACCTCGATTCTGTTAATTAAAATGTCTTGGGCACAATTTCCATTACCCAGCAAGTTCGATAGCGTATTTCTAAAGAAATTTATGCAATGGAAGTTGGGAGAGGGTTTGTTGTACTTTCTTTGAACTTTTGAAATATGTTTTTCAATAAATATATTTTTTTCGCTTTAATTAAAAGCTCGCTGGCGGAATTTCCTTTTGTCGAAAAAGTTGTGAGAAACTGAAGGTATATTTTAACTCTTTGATGTAGCTTGGAGGTTGAGGCTAAATAATAACGTACGGTTATAAATTACCTATTTTAAATAAAAAGGAGAAATCGATTCAGAAACCGATTCTGAACATACTACTTTGGCTTGTTGTCCGATGGTCCGGTAACCGTCTGGACCAAGCTCAAGTCGTCGACGGCGCGTACTGTTCCACGCGCGCCTCATGAAGATGTCAGCAATTGTAGGGGTCCAGCAGGGTCGAAGCCTACTGGAGCCACGGGTTGTGTTAAAGTGAAACCCGGGGCCCTGGGACGAAGGTAAAGAAGGAACAGGAGTGGGTTTTTAGTCAGTAAAAGTCTGACACTATCTCTCGCTCCGCCCAAGAGCAGTGTCAATAAATGATTTTCCCACCTAAAAAAAAATATACTACTTTCAGGATGTGCGCTTTTTGTTTTGCATGTTGTATAATACATTATATACAGAGAAAGGAAACGGCACTTGATGCTTACGGGGAAACTTATGCCCAACATTAGGATATAATACGTTGAAAAAAAATATACGGCTGTTAAATACATGAAAGCGTCATCCATCATTCAATCTTACAACACACCGTTCCCACTGTTTGTGTCCCTCAAAAAAACATTTCGATTGCATTAACCTAAGAACAACTTGCACTAAGGGCTATATTTCACCGGGACACCATGGCGGCGCGATCAGGCGCCGCTACCAATAAAATGTATACAACTCTATAGAGAGTTACTCACCTGGTGTCCGTTTGGTTGCGCAACCAATTTGGCAGTGCGAACAACTCCAACACTTAAGGTCCATTTTGATACTGTCTCAGTGTGGTGTAGCAACTCTAGTGTCTGTATGGTGTCTAGTTTGGTAGCTTACGGACACCATGGTGGGGCAACTGGTCGCGGCGCCATGGTGTCCTGGTGAAATATAGTCCTAAGACCTCTGTATATTTTTAAGTAGTAATATAAGAGTATTATATCCCGTGTTTGGGTCGACCGTTGCATGCAAAGTACAGGTCTATAAATCTATGCACCCGCCTTATTTATTGGGTCATGCGATGGACCGGTGATTTGTATCCAATATTGCCATGTTTGATTTTATGTTAGCTTCAACATACTATCGCTTAAATGTTATTAAGGTTCTGTTTATTATGTACTAACCAATCAAAAAGTTATTAGACCTTCGTATGTTGTGTATCTTTCAAATAGATTAAATACCCATTACGACCGAGGTCACAGGCTATATAAATACTGAAGTTGATGCTTTATCAATTTAAAGCCATTTTTTCATGTACATCGAAGGACTGGAACAATTTGCCTGCGGTCTTCCCATCCGATTATAATTTTAGTGTCTTTAAGGCTAAAGTGAATAGGCTCTTAATAAACTAGTGCGCTTCACCATCAACGATTGCATCACTGTTTACTATCAGGTGGAATCGCAGTCAAGCACTAGTTTGTAATTAAAAGAAATGTGAATAGAGAGTAATAAAGGTATAAGTTTATATGTACAAGTATGTGTTTGTGTGTATAGTGTGTGCATGTTCGCTACTCTTTCACGCTCAAACGTCTGAACAGATTTGGATGGAATTTGGCACAGGGGTAGATAATATTCTGACAAAGGATTGGAGGAGTACTTTTTACCCCGAGAGTATGTTCCCTTGAGATGATTTGCTGGTAGAAACTAGTAATAATAAAAAGCTCAGTGCTGTGTCAAAAATCACATAATGACATCCCCCGCTCTTGGGCGGTGCGAGAGGTCGTGTCAGACTTTTACTGACTAAAAACCCACTCCTGTTCCTTCGTTGCCTTTCGTACCAGGGCCGAGTCTTCTTTTCAGAAGCAGACCCTTGGCCGTCGCCGTCGATGACTTGAGCTCGGTCCAGACGGTTTCCGGACGGACGGACGGCGAGCTACCCATTGCTCACCGTCCGCAAGCCCGCGCCTACCGTGGCTGGTAGTCGGGGTCGGAATTACGACGGCTAGGGCGTGAGGACCTTCGTTCCCTCACGCCTGCAGCCTCTTCCTTCGCTAGCATGACTGCTTCGCAGAAGGGGGCGACCGCCTGCCATTCCTCCTCGCTCCGGACCATAGCCTGAACCAGATCCCGACGCGAAAAGTCGCTGCCGCCAATTGCCTCCACGAGGATACGGCGGTGCTCCGCCCAAGCGGGGCACACCTCCACCGTATGCTCCACCGTGTCCTCTGGGTGGTCCACACAATGATGACACCCGGGCGTTGCTTTCGCCTGAATCCGATGCAGGAACCTCCCGAACTTGCCATGTCCGGTGAGGACCTGCGTCATGCGGTAGGTGAGGATGCCGTGTTGCCGCACCAGGAGCTCTCTTTAAGGAGTGGTCCTTAAAGAGGGGACTTACCGTCATAATTGTAGCGTGCCCAGCATTGGGTTGCGACGGTCGCCGTCGCCATTCCACCATGACATCCCGCCGGAACTCTGTCCGCCATGCCGCGACTTCGTGCGGCAGCGGAATTTCGCCCCGGCTCCGTTGCATCTCCACGCGCAAATCGTGCATGCGTGCAAGGACTGGAATGTACCCTATGAATTTTGATTTCCTTGAGAGTGTCGAAATTAGGTTTTTTTTCATAAACGACCGTGTCTTTTTTTCCTTAACTTAAAAGTTTGATTTATTCACAGCATCAAGAGACTGCAGATTTGAGAACATGGTTTTAGTTTCAACTCGATATCTCCATGCTTCCCCGATATAAAGGGTTTTAATAGACAGACAGACAGACGGACAACAAAGTGATCCTATAAGGGTTCTGTTTTTTCCTTTTGAGGTACGGAACCCTAAAAAGCAGCAATTCATACAGTTGCCATTTTAAGCCAGACTACATGAGGGATACAGTATTTGTTACTTAAATATAAGCACTGGATCCGAACCTCCTGTTCCCTGAGGGTTTTAGGGAGAAAAACCTCCGGTAGATAACGAGAGTAGAAAACACTTTATCAAAAAAAAATCATAATGGTATCAATATTATGTAGGTACCTATATATAGAAAGAAAGAAAGAAAGAAAGAAAAAGAATTTATTTGGTACAGCACAAGGCACAAACACAAGTTATTAAAAGTATAGACGTAGACTATAACGGTTTATCTGATGGGCATGCGGGTCTCTTTTGTACGGTATCATTGGAAAAAGTAGCGTATAGGAAGGAGCAAAGTTTTATGTACATCGAAAGAAGATTATATAATGATGGAAACAGGTCTTGCTTTAGGCAAAAATTGCTGCAAGAAAACTGGCGCGAAAGCACATTTATTGACAAACTTAGTGAACTTCATTGTAACACATTTAATAAAAAAAAAATCAAAATAAATAGAAAAAACAGCAACAAATCTAAATGGTTAACGACAGGAATAAAAGTCGCTAGTAAAATGAAACGGTTTCTAAATTTTGTTGACAAAGAAAATTGTGACGATTCAATAGTAAAATATCGTAGCAATTATTTTAGGATATATAAAAAAGTAGTACGATATGCGAAACGGTTAGTAGTTAGAACGGAAATAAATGTAGCTCGGAATTCTGGTAAAGTTATTTGGAAAATTATAAATAGTAAGAGGAATCCAAAAAAATACGAAAATGACAATTTGATGCTTATGGACAATAATAAAATAGTGCATAATCCCTCAGAAGTGGCTAATATACTATTGAAAAAGTTCTGCAATAAGTCGAACTTAATCATGACTGACATTAATAAAGCAAAAGAGTCTTTAAAAAATCATGGAACTAGAGTAGAGGAGGACATGGTCTTTGAACCTGTTACATCGATGGAAGTTTTTAAAATTGTTAAGAGCATGGAGAGTAAAAAGTCTTTTGGGGACGATGAAATTCCTATGACTGTTATAAAAGAAAACATTGATCTTTTAGCTCGCCCTTTGGCCGAATTCATAAACGAAAATGTAAATCAAGGAGTTTTTCCTGATGAATTTAAATTAGCTAAAATATTACCTATACATAAGAAAGGCTCTAAAACAGATCCAGGGAATTATAGGCCTATATCTCTTTTGCCAGTATGTTCTAAAATATTTGAAAGAATTATGAAAATAAGGCTTGTTCGTCATTTAAATAAACACAAAATTATAAATGAACAACAATTCGGATATCAACATAATGTAAGTACTATAGATGCTATTGATATGATAATTGATGATATAGTATGTAAGTTGAATGCTAAACTAAAGGTAGCGGGTCTTTTCCTTGACTTGAGTTCTGCGTTCGATACAGTCGATCATTGTATTCTTCTGGATAAGTTAGAATTCTATGGCATTAGAGGAAATGTGCTGAATCTATTTCGATCTTACTTACGTAATAGAACGCAATATGTCGAAATTAAGACGGTTCAAGAAGATGGGCATGAACAGATATACAAATCGGACACAGTAGTTATAAATAAAGGTGTACCACAAGGTTCTGTTCTAGGCCCTGTTTTCTTTATAATATTTATAAACGATCTCATAGCTTATATGAAAAATATCTCAGATGACACTAAACTCGTAGTTTTTGCTGACGACACAAGTGCTATTATAGCTAGCGACAATATAAAAAACTTAGAAAGGAAAAATAATTGAAAGCAACGACCTTCAATTTATAGGCCCATCTCGCTGCTCTCGTGTGTATCAAAGGTTCTTGAGAAGCTAGTAACAAAAAAACTCGTCAGCTACTTGGAAAAAAATCAGTTGTTAACCGATCGCCAATTTGGATTTCGAAAGGGAATATCTACAAATGATGCCCTACTAAAGTTGACATCGATAATTACAAAGCATGTCGATGCAGGAGAGAAAGTAATTGGTGTTTTCCTCGACTTAAAAAAAGCATTCGATACTGTATCGATTCCTATACTTCTAGCAAAACTATGCAGTATGGGTATAAGGGGACACGTCCTTCAGTGGTTCCAGGACTATCTGGCGGGTAGGGAACAGCGTGTCAGGGTAGGAAACCACTTCAGTGATGCTGCAACTTGCACATTTGGCATTCCGCAAGGAAGTACGACTGGCCCAGCTCTCTTTTTGGCTTACATAAACAGTCTAGTGGAGCTTGCCATTCCCAACGCGGAAACTACACTTCTGGACACATCTATTGGCCCACCTTAGAGTTTAGGTTTCGATGGCCCCTACCGAAATATGATTGCTAGATTGAACAAAAACTGTTGATGCAGTTTTAAACCTGATACATTTTACCATCTTTTTCGATCGTATTGTTTTAAATTTGAATTCAGAATACCATACGACATGGAGCTACGCCTAACAAGTCGGATATGCGCCTTGTTAAAGGCAATTGATTTTTGAATAAAAAACATGTTTTATCAAATAAAGGTTTAATTTAATAACGCGTGTTGCCTCCATGGGCATCTACCACAGCTCTCATACGATTAGGCATAGAGTTTATCAACCGCTCTATGAAATTTTGAGGGATCATCTCCCATTCCTCTTCTATGGCAGTTTTCAACTCCTGCATCGTCTGGGCAACTGACTGACGAGCCCTAACACGTCTTTTTAGCTCGTCCCACATGTGCTCAATGGGGTTCATGTCTGGGCTTCTGGCTGGCCAGTCCATAACTGTGATGTTCACATCCCGAAGATATTCCCTGACGATGCCGGCCGCATGGGCTCTTGCATTATCATGCATAAAAAGGAAATTTGGGCCCACATAGTCCGCGTACGGTATCACGTGAGGTTCTAAGCACTCACGAATGTACCTTTCAGCATTTAATGTTGGCAGCCGTGGTCCTGTAACAACCTCAAGTTGAGTTTTGCCGCTCGCGGATATACCGCCCCAGACAGTCTATGAGTCACCGCCATAAGCAACCCTCTCTTCAAAGCAGCATTGTGCGAAACGCTCTCCCTTACGTCGGTAGACCTTCTTCCTTCCATCATTGCCATGTAACACAATTTTAGACTCATCAGAAAAGAGTACACGGCTCCAATCTTGCTGTGTCCAATTTAAATGACTGCGTGCGAAATGAAGGCGCGCTGTTCGGTGGGCTCGCGTTAGTTTGGGCCCATTAGCTGGCTTGTGTGGTACCATATCGCGTTCTTTTAACCTTCTCCGAACAGTTCGAGCGCTCACAGATACTCCGTGGAAGTCGCGAAGTTGATTTTGTATCTCAATAATAATAATAATAATAATAATATTCCACAACTATCACACAACGCCGTCTAGTCCCAAGCTAAGCAGAGCTTGTGTTATGAGTACTAGACAACTGATAAACATACTTATATATATATTTCTAACACATATTATAGATAAATTACACCCAGACACAGAACAAATGATCGTGCTCATCACACAAACATTTGTCCTGGGTGGGAATCGAACCCACAACCTCCGGCATAGCAGTCAGGGCTACTAACCACTAGACCAACAGGCCAGTCTAAATGGAGGTAAGGTGACGATTTCTCAAGCTGGTCGTCACGATGAATCGATCCTGCCTTTCAGTTGTGACCCGAGATCGTGGCCTTCCTTGGAGACGAACAAAGCCGCCAGTCTCTAGGTACCTCCGATAAACATTTCGGACCGCAGATCGACTTAAATTAAGTTGAGCACTCACGTTTCTTTGGCTGTGTCCGGCCTGAATAAGTGCCACAGCTTGGGCGGCGACTTCAGGTGAAGTATCCATAGATTATTGATAGAACCTCACCTTAATGTTAAGAATAAGTAATGTTTGTTGCAAAACCAAAGATATCAATCACTTTTTCAAGAATTAAATCCAAGTAAACCAATAAAACCAAGTTTTCTTAGTATTCGATTGTTTGATATCAACAAACAGGCTCCAAATTGTCTTTTGTTTCTTTAAATTCTGCGTTCGAAATTCAAAAAAAGACTATTGAATGAAATTGTGAATGTGCCAGATTCAAAACTGCATAAAAACTTTTTGCTCGACCTAATATAAAATTTTAGCTAGGACCAAACGAAACTGAAAATACAAGGTGGGCCAATAGATGTGTCCAGAAGTGTATTATGTTTGCAGACGACACAGTCATCTTGTTTCATGGCCAAACATGGGAGCAGGTGCGGACGGTAACAGAAAATGGTCTTGCGATTGTCACAAAGTGGCTCGAAGACAACTTGCTGTCGCTGAACACGTCCAAGACCAAATATCTATGTTTTACAAAGACTGCTATCTCTCGTCCGAACTCGAGGTTTAATATAAAAATTCATGCTTTCCCGTGTAACCGAAATCCCCGCGGAAGTGCTCAATGTAACTGTGATGTCTTGACAAGATCAAATGTTATAAAATACTTGGGCGTTACAGTTGATGAAAATCTAAACTGGAATCACCATGTTTCGAGTCTAAGTGCTCGACTACGAAAATTAATATATATATTCAAACAACTAAGAAATGTTGCACCCACAAAGCTTCTGATATCAACATATAAAGCACTAGGCGAATGTGTACTTAATTATCTGCTCCTGGGGTGGCGCGTCCAAATCAATCATAATTGAACTGGAGCGTGCTCAGCGTATGCTCCTCAAAGTTTTAATGTTCCTCCCATACCGGCACCCCACAACAGATTTATACAATCGTACTGGTGTCCTTACAGTCCGCAAACTCTACGTAAGTCGAGTACTTCGCAGATTCCACCGCACCACTATTCCTCAGTTGCTACCGACCACCAAGAGACGTTTTATATATCCAGCACCTTCCGTGAAATCCGCGTTTGCAAAACGACACTACAACTCCACTGCACCGCGTTTATATAATAAACTTTTTATTAAAAATGCACAAAATTTAAATAACCACAACTTCCGGAAAAGTGTACTAAATTGGCTCAGTAAATTAGAGTACGAACAAATAGAAAATCTAGTCACCAGTAACCCAAACAAATAAAAGTACTGTACTTTGAAGACATCCACACACACACACACACACAAACACATCATCATTCTTAAGAACTCTACAAAAACACACCATCATGAATAACACACCCCACCACACGCCCACATGAGTAACCATTCCATTATTGTTATTTTTATACTACTATTTTTTTTTTTGTTATCTATATCACGAATCAATATTTTTTTTTTATATAAGTACTTACCTACGTGTCTTATTTCATTACATTTTTTTTTGGACTCTTGATTTGAGTACCAATTGGCATTGTTTGTTTGTAAACGAATTGTAATATGTATAGGGAAGGAACTGTCTCCTGAGATACAGGTTCACTACCTAGTTCAGGAGGCAGAGCATTTATGTAATAAGTGTCACTTGTTTGCAAATAAATGATTATTATTATTATTATTATCTCTTTATTTATTTTCTATACATATTTTATATATTTTTAAATATTTCATAAAAACACATATAAAAAAGAATTATTATTATTATTATTATAATTTTATTTTATGTGCTCTTGAAAAATGGTTCACTATGAACGATCTAAAACTAAATGTAAAAAAGACGCAATGTTTATTATTTAAATCGACCGTAAAAAACCACGTCACCGTCAACGTACATTTCTTAGGAAATAAATTAGATATTGTTGACAATGTTAAATTTTTGGGAGTACAAATAGATGCAGTTTTAAATTGGAAGAAGGAATTGGAAGTGGTCACTAACACTATGAGTAGTGCTTGCTATGCTCTAAGGAGTCTTAGGGATGAATTAACCATTGCACACCTCAGAATGGTATATTTTGCCCTCATAGAGTCTAGGCTTAGGTATAGCATAAAGTTCTGGGGCAATAGCTACCAATACAACATTAATGCTGCTTTCGTTATGCAAAAAAGAGCCATGAGGGCTATGCTTCGCATTGAACAAACTGAATCTTGTAGAGATCACTTCAGAAAACTGCAAATTCTCACAGTACCATGCATATATATTCTGGTCTTGCTTAGTCATTTTGTTAAAAATCTTCATAAATTTGAGACAGAAGAACAGAGACATATCAGAATAAAAACGCGAAGAAAGGATCTACCTAATCTCATACAGCCTAAGCTTAATGTCGTTAAACATGCCTCAAGAGTGCAGTCAGTAAATATATATAATAAACTGCCTGTAGAATTTAAAAACGCTATGAATTCAAACGAATTCAAGAGAAAATTAAAGTCATTGTTGTTGGAGAAATGTTATTACAGCATAGAAGAATTTCTCAAAGATACCAAACAATCATAGATATACTAATTATTTATGTTATTATATTTTTATTGACTTCAACTATGTGTACTTATATTCGACATTTTGTCATGACATTTCATCATAATGGATTTTATTGATATTACATTACTAGAATTTTATTGACATTATATTATTTTTTATTTTATTTTTTGCAATTTTTTTTTGACATTATTTACATTTTATTGACATTATTCACACTATTGATATTATTTACATTTTATTGACATTTAGCTTTTTTTGTAACTATTTAAACTATGATATTAGTGTGATGACAAATAATGTGGAATGTATTTTTATTTATTTACCTGGCAAGTTCCTGTACCAGCATGTCCATATAAATTGATTTTCATTTTTTTAATTATTAGTATTTTGGTTTTTGAATGTTTTATTATATTGTAAAATTTTCAACCATTCGACACAAATGTAAATTTGTTGATGAAATGAATAAATAAATAAATAAATAAATAAATAAATAAATAGGTAAACACGAAACAAAAATAAAAACAAGAAACAAAAAATGTAGTTGTGTGCCTCATGGCTGCACCAAAATATATTAAAGTTAGATTAAAAAAATACTAAAAAATTACGCGTTAAAATAAATACTTTTAGGTACATTATTAACTTACCTCTAGGTCTAGTAAAAGCGCAAAGTTCCCCAAAAAAAAATACATACAATATTTTTAACGGTATTCATTCTAAAAGTATCAGAAAACAAAGGAAGAGCAACTCTTTACTCTAAATTCAAAGTGTTAAAATGTTGGGAAAAATTCACCGGGGAACGGACGACGGACGTGCGTCATTCTGCCAGTTACTGTGAGGTATCATCACTAGTAAAAACCACGTGGTAGTTTGGAAAATAGGCGGTAAAAACAAAATGAGTTTATTTCAGGTCATATTTTGATCGAAAGTAACTGGAATAGAAAAAGTATTGCATACCATTCAATTTGTCGGAAACAATAATTACGATCAATTCTTGTTTTACCTAATCATAATGGTTTTAGGCATTTTTGGGTTAGACAAGCATGCCCCATTGATGCGAACCCATTTATAATAAAAAGGGAAGTCATTTTGGGAATACAGTCATTGTGCGTACAGCTATGGAGTGGAATTCCCTGCCGGAGTCTGTATTTCCTGATAACTACAACATGGGAATCTTTAAGTCAAGAGTGAATATATGTTATTTCTAGGCAAGCGCGCTCCATCGTCGACCACATCGTCGCTTTTCATCTGCCCTCGAGTCGGCCACGCCTCCGATTCCTTTGTTCTGACGTCATCTCAACGCTCAGTCTCATGGTCAGAACAAAGGAATAGGAGGCGTGGCTGACTCGAGCCGATCAACGAAAAGAGAATCGAAACGAAATGGTTGTAACTTTGCTAGGGGGGCAGGAGGCTTAGCCAAGTTGATAATCTACAATCGTTAACGCTAGTAGAAAACTTCAAATGTATGGGAATGACGTCATCTCAACGCTCAGTCAAGTGGTCAGAACAAAGGAATCGGAGGCGTGGCCGACTCGAGGTGATCGACGAAAGAGAATCGAAACGAAACGGTCATAACTTGACTAGGCCTGCAGGTGAGATAGTGGTAAAGCGCAAGCCTATCGACAATAAAAAAAATAGTCATCAAATAACTCCTCCCGCACTGAGTGGAAGTGTCAGACTTTTACTGACTAAAATCCACTCGTGTGTTGTTTCAGTTGCCCTTTGCGTTTCAGGGCCGTGGTAACTCTTTCAACAATGCTGTACTCATGGCAAACTTATCGGTTCTTACTGCTGGAACACCGGCCTCCTCCATAAGCCAACGCGCAGGCGCACTGCAGGTTAGTGAATCTTCGAATTTTCGGTTCTAGGACAGCTGGTCACCTCCTGCTATACTTTTTATTTTATTTTGGGACTACCTATCCCAGGAAAAAATAAGGAAATATAAAAAAAGAGCCGTCCTTGGTTCGCAACGTTAGTCGGAGCCATTACTGATTACTAAGGGAATCTACAAAAAAGGTTGGAAAACTGTAACTGTCACTGTCACCAATCCATTGTTGACCTTCAAGCCCTTTTTATATCTGACTACAAGGAAGTCTTTGTTCAGCAGCGGGGGCTATCTTCTGAGATATCTTGTTATTTTTCAGAAGAAAAAAAGTGATTCTTATTCCTTGTTGGGTTCAAACATTAAAATACTTTTGTAAGAGTCTCCAAAACATCTTTTCACGCTGTCTGGCTGGTTTTAAAAATAAAAACTTACTTTGTTTCCTTCTGAGTTTTGCTAGCATTCAGAAAATGTTTACAACAACAGCAGAAATTGACAAAAGATCTGCAAAGTTACTGAGAACATTTGAATTCGTATTTTGAAATTCATTGTGACTATCAGTCCGGCTACAACTAGTTTGGGGTCGACTGCTGCTGAATAATCATGTTTCACATAGAGCGACTGCCTATTAGATCATCAGTGTTGGGGGCAGAGGATGTAAATAATTACACAACACAATGGTCACGCTTGAAAGGCCTCAGCCAATTTATTTAACACGTATAAAAATACAGACTTCACATAACACGTGTAAATATCGAGTCCTTTACGTACATACGCGTGACGCTAACTCACAAATAGTTCACAGTTACTTTACAATACTTCACTGACTCTAATACGTTAGATAACTTAGGAAATCTGGAAATCTAGGGCCGCTCCAGGAGCGTAGGGTGCCAAGACAAACTGTCGCAGTGACGCTTCGAGTCGAACTGCAGAGAGAGAACGTCGTCTTCAACGAAAGTGCAGCTTAAGTACTTTTTCAGCCGGTCGCAAGTCGTGGGAGAGAGTCCCTTTTCCTCTAGTCTATTTCCTAATCCTGTTGAGGCCGGCTGACGTTCACCTCCCGACCCCCCGCATACGGCAAGCACACCATTGGTCATCAATAGCGGCGTGACTTTCTCCATTGTAATCTACCAATAGAAACCCAGATTATTCTTAACGGTTTTTCTGTACTATTTACTTCTAAGAACCGCATTATGTACTTCCAAGAACCCAGTACATAGCCTTATATACTATCCCAGTAGCTGATTGGACAATAGTCTGGCCTCTGATAGGCTTGCTCTCTATTATGTACAGCGCTTATGTACATACATTATGCGTCTGTGAATGACGTAATGTTGATTATATTTAGTGATTCTAAATTACATGCTCGTGTCCGTAACAGCCTCCCCCCGGCGTAGCAACGCGAGCCTAACTTCCATCGGCCAGGACAACGAGCCTTCTAACTGGGCGTCCGAAAACGCCTCCACGCGTCTGTACCTCAGCGCTGCGTATGACACCATCAGGTCCTTGTATGGTGCGCACTATCTTCCCATATGGCCATACATTTCGCGGCAGTTGACCATCCGCAATGACTACTATATTTCCCGGTGCGAGTTGCGTGCGTGAATCTCGGACGTCGCCGCGCGGTGTCAACGTTGGTAGGTATTCGTTTATCCAACGAGTCCAGAACTTGTCCGCTAGCGCCTGTGTTGCGCGCCATGTCTTTCGATCGGCGACGTCGCACTGCCCTGTGGTTGGTAGTCCAGTAGCCGAGCCTAATAAGAAGTGGTTCGGCGTGAGCGCCTCCTCGTCGCCAGGTTCAACACTTACGTGTGTGAGGGGTCGCGAATTGACGGTGTGCTCGATCTCGATTAGCAACGTGGAAAGTACCTCCTCCTTTGGTGCGCGTTCCTTCAACACGGCCGACAATGCCGACTTTACACTTCTTATTAGTCGTTCCCACGCGCCGCCCTGATTTGGGGCCCCGGGGTCAATGAACCGCCATTCCATATCTTGCTTAATTGCGAATTCATTGAGGTCATTCGCCCACTGCTTATATGCCTGTTGGATTTCAACATCGGCTCCTCGAAAATTAGTCCCGTTATCGGACATCATAGTTTTAGGCCATCCGCGCCTAGCCGCCATTCTTCTTAGCGCTAATATAGCTGAATCGATGTTCAAACTTGGCAACAACTCTATATGTATTGCTCGCGTGACAAGACAGGTGAACAACATACCCCATCGTTTTTCATGCCGTCTTCCTATTGTGACTGTCATTGGGCCGAAACAGTCTACTCCGCAACGGGTGAACGACCGCAGGTGGGTGTCCAATCGTTCAATAGGTAAGTTCCCTTTGACGGGCCGTATTGGCGGCTTCCTTCGTCGCTTACATGTCACGCAATCTCTTATCAGTGCGCGCACTGTCGGTCGAACCTTTAAAATCCAAAAGCGTTCCCTCGCTTTGTTCACTATATATTCACGTCCCGCGTGATGATCCCGTTCGTGAATCTGACGTAAATATAGTGACGTCATCGGATGTTTGCCTTCCAAGATGGGTGGGCACTTCCTATCTTGAGAAACGTTCGCGGCATTTATGCGACCGTTTAAACGAATGACGTCGTCTTGAAAAATCGGGTCCAATCGGTAGAGTCGACTGGTCCTGTCTACTCTCCTACCTACAGCGAGTCGCGCTATTTCCGCTGGAAAACACTCTCTCTGAGCCTCCCTTATCAGTAGCAGCTCGGCCTCCTGCTTGTGACGCAACGTCAACTGGGTAGCGCGTTTGCGGCATTTGTCGACGAACAGCAGGACATACGCAGTCGTTCGTAGTAATCGTTCGTATGACGAGAAACGAGTCGTGTCGACGAGGCTGGTGATGTGCGCTATGTGCGTGACGATCTCATCACCCCCCTCTCCCTGCGCGATCTCCGTTGGCCAGATGTGTTCTGGTCCGCCCAGGAAGAGGGGACCAGTGGACCATCTGCTGTCGCTTTCCAGTTGTATCATTTCGGGCCGAGTTGCGTCATCGGCTACTTTACTCGCGTACCCTTTTTCCTTGAGGTCATTGACCTGTGACACGTGTGCTTTTTTGAAGTCAGCTGACTTATCCATTTTCCTTTCAATGGTGTCGAGTCTACGAAAGGTCATATCGTGACTCGGTGGTAGGTGTGGCTCATCACTCCGCCACGGCAATCCTACCTCATGGTGACCGTTGACCAGCCGAGCAGTCTTCGTGAAAATATCCTGCGCCCGTTCGTCTGCCAGCACTGTTCTCGGCTGGTAAACTATCCCCTGAGCGTCGATCGAGATATGCGATGTGGTGAGGTCCTTTAACTCTTCGCAATCCTTGGATATTTCCTGTGGGTGCACGTGCAATGCTGTCCCGCTACTCGCCTCGAATTCAGTTACGCGCCGTGGTACCGTTCCGTGTACCACCCATCCTAGCTGCGTAAGTGAAGCGGCTGGCTCGTTCTGCCGTCCCGTGAGCAAAGTTCGCGACACTATCAAATGCCAATTATCGGCGCCTATCAATAGGCGTGGCTTCGCATCCTCGTAACACAAGTCACGTGCAGGTATACGTTTCATGTGCTCGCAGCGTAGATAGCTCGCTTTCACGGTCTGACTAATTATATTTAGGCGTTTAACAGTACGCGCGCGTATGTTAAAACACTCTGAGCGTTTTCCCTTGATTCCTATTTCCACGCAACGACTGTCGTTCTCTTGTCGCGTGGCCGTAATCCCGTGGACGCGTAACGCTCGCTTAGTTCCTTTCGCGCCCATTTCGTTAGCTATCTCTTCGTCGAGTAGCGTAACAGTGGAGCCCTCGTCCAGTAACGCATGCGTCTCTATTTCCTTACCGTTAGGCCCCCGCAACGTTACTGGGCACACTTTGAGTAACACCGCGCTCATTTCGCTGCCGGCATGGGCAGATGCGGTGGTCGCCGATTCTTCCCTCACGCTCCTGGTCCCACAGTTGGTGGAGGCGCTAGCCGCGTCCGACGTTCGGTCGGCGGTGTGGAGTAGCCTATGGTGCGATCTACGACATTCCTGCTCTCCGCACTTCCTCGCGGTACACTTGAATCGACGATGTTTACTCGCCAGACATTTGAAACATGCTCCAGTTTCCTTGGCCCATTCCCATCTTTGTTGGACCGTCATGTCACCAAGTTTCTTGCAGCTTGGCGTGGCATGTCCCTCGCCACAGCACAAGCACGTCTTCTTAGCCCTCTCTCTCTCGTCCTCGCCAGGTCGCTCGGCGGCGGCGTACGTTGCGGGTACGCGCGCTTTATTCCTCCTAATGACCGCTTGTGCTCTGGCGGGAGCTTGCTGACGCGTCGCTTCCTTTGAAGTCGTAGTCACGGTCGACGAGTACGCGTATCTTACGGCCCGATCAGCTTCCCTCATTAGGTAGCGCGACAGCGTAACGATCTCTGCTTCCACGCGACTACCATGCTCTTGGGCGTAATCACACCAACGCGCGCGCATGTGTGGGCTGAGCTTCTCTACCACGTGTCTGGACAGCATTGGGTTTTGTAGGTACCCCCTATCATCCAGACACGATAGCACGCTGACGATGTTCTGCAGCTTTATCGCGAACGCGTTGAGTTCAGCTGCCGTCGTACCGAGTCGCGGTAATTTCCTTAAATCGTCGAGTGACTTGTCGATTATAATCTCGGGACGTCCGTAACACTGTTCGAGTGTATGCATTATCACGGCGGGGTCAGCAGCGGTGCAAAGTAGCGCGGACACGGTCTCTCTCGCTTCACCTTTCAGGCTGTTGCGTAGGCGCGCTAAGTTCTCTCCTCGTGAGAATCCATACTCTCGTGTCGAGTCTCGCATTGCTGACTTGAACAGCAACCACTCGTGCGGCGCTCCCGTGAAAATTGGCAACTCTAACGCTTGACGCGGCGGCGGTCGATAACGTGTCATCCTATTTAACGCGTCGGCTAGCTTATCGATATCTCGGGATCGAGATCGAGATCTATGTCGCGACCTAGGCGGTGACCGCGACCTAGGTTCGCGGGGCTCCTTATTCTCTACGCGGGGCGGCTCCTCCCTCGGAAAGTACGCGTGTTCTCGCTCCTCATACTGTGGCGTACGCGGCCTCGTAAATTCCTGCCTACCCCGGGCGCGCTCAGCTTCCTCCCCCCGTATGTGAACCGGGGCGGGTGCGCGTATCGCTGACGACGTTTGATCCGGCGGAGTCAGCGATGGTAATTCCTCGTCCCCCGTAGGCTGCGCGCATTGCAGCCAATTATCGATTCGATTATCGGTGTCCGCGACGTCCTGGGCTATATCACTATCTCGATCTGTTTCCTCGCGAATGGTAGCTACATCTATCGCTAATCTCTTCTTAACCAGCTCGGCTTCGAGTTGCAATTCCTGGCGGCGTATCGCGGCGAGGCGCTCCTCAGCATGTAATTCTGCTTGCCTAATGCGCAGTACAGCACTAGCGGTGGATTGGCGCGATCGTACGGATTGGACGGGCGACCTACTATTTATCCTATCAACGGCGGGCGCGGGCGCTGAGATGGCGGTCGCGGCGGCGGCTGACGTTATAGCATCCATCGTAGTGTTCTCGGCTGTCGGCGCGTTCGTAGGCACTGTTGCAGGAACTGGTACAGACGCGGGAATCGTAACGCGGGGGTTAGCGCGTGATAATATTGTCGCGCGGGACGACGGTGACGCGGGGGGGTCTTCAAACACGCGGGCTTGCGTATCTTCGTTCTTCTGGCTTCTTGTAGTCGGCATCCTTCCTCCTCGTTTGGCACCCTAGCTCTATCAATGCCCTAGCGGCCCTATCAGACCTACCGGAGGGCCCTATGAGAGGGATATGCTCCGGCAGGGATGGAAAATGTGCAGGAAATGGAAAGGTGGGGACTACCCTGCAGAGAACTACACGCGCTACGAGGTGCTCAGCAACCGGTGGGAACGACCGGTTGCCTCGGCAGTGCCTACAGTCCGGCCCTCGCAACGTGCGCAGCCTTACAGGCGCAGTAGTGCTATTCAACCACGTTTGGTTGGCGACACCGCACAATATGTCGCACCGCCTTGAAACGGCGTTAACTCAGGCACGCACCTTTGACACCGTTAGGTGGCACGTACCTGAGCCGCGGTCCACCCGCTTAAAAGGTTCTTGACGCGACGGCGTAAAGGACCCGTGGATCCCTCTCTGCAGCTCGACACGACGGCTTGACTCGACGCTGGCGGCTCGAAGTTCCCGACGTGGCGACAATCCTAAGCACCTACTGGGTCGGACTTGCTGCGTTCCTGTGTTCCTTTTCAATCTTCAGAATAGGTATTCTTCGTAACGTGACTTGCTGCGTTCCTTTTCCCACTTGAAGCGTTCCTTTTCAATCTTGAAAGCTTTCCTCTTCTTTCTTGAAAATAGGTTTCTTCGAAACGTAACTTGCCGCGTTCCTATTCTTACTTGCAGCGTTCCTGTTCGAGCTTGAAGCGTTCCCTTCTTCAATCTTCGACACCCAACTGTATTTCTTCACGTCTCCCCAAAGACGCACAATAAGCCGCTCGATATTCCTTACCAAAGGACCAATATCCGGCTCTCGAAGGACCAAAGTTCCTCTGTTGGGGGCAGAGGATGTAAATAATTACACAACACAATGGTCACGCTTGAAAGGCCTCAGCCAATTTATTTAACACGTATAAAAATACAGACTTCACATAACACGTGTAAATATCGAGTCCTTTACGTACATACGCGTGACGCTAACTCACAAATAGTTCACAGTTACTTTACAATACTTCACTGACTCTAATACGTTAGATAACTTAGGAAATCTGGAAATCTAGGGCCGCTCCAGGAGCGTAGGGTGCCAAGACAAACTGTCGCAGTGACGCTTCGAGTCGAACTGCAGAGAGAGAACGTCGTCTTCAACGAAAGTGCAGCTTAAGTACTTTTTCAGCCGGTCGCAAGTCGTGGGAGAGAGTCCCTTTTCCTCTAGTCTATTTCCTAATCCTGTTGAGGCCGGCTGACGTTCACCTCCCGACCCCCCGCATACGGCAAGCACACCATTGGTCATCAATAGCGGCGTGACTTTCTCCATTGTAATCTACCAATAGAAACCCAGATTATTCTTAACGGTTTTTCTGTACTATTTACTTCTAAGAACCGCATTATGTACTTCCAAGAACCCAGTACATAGCCTTATATACTATCCCAGTAGCTGATTGGACAATAGTCTGGCCTCTGATAGGCTTGCTCTCTATTATGTACAGCGCTTATGTACATACATTATGCGTCTGTGAATGACGTAATGTTGATTATATTTAGTGATTCTAAATTACATGCTCGTGTCCGTAACAATCAGTTTATCCAAGAACTATCGTGTTAGTCAGTAACTGAGATCTAAGTAGTTGGAAACTCGGGACCCGTTAGACTGGAAGCTGACCCAAGCTATTTGGGAAAATTCTACGGAGGTGATGATGGTTTTGAAACTTATTGTACCTGGTAAGCAATAGTGTTGTTTTTAATATTTTTAATTTTAATTTTTTTAATTGATATAAACCAGTGCTTGACTGCGATCCCACTTGATGGAAAGCAGTGATGCAATCATTGATGGTGAGGCGCACTAGTTTATTAAGAGCCTATTCACTCTAGCCTTGAAGGCACCTAAATTATAGTTGGACGGGAAGACCGCAGCAGGCAAATTGTTCCAGTCCTTCGATGTACGCGGTATAAACGACGAAGCGAAACGCTTAGTCCGGACCGAATTTAGTGTGCTTTCTTTAACTTACCTTTAACGAATGTCAAAAATCTACAAATGACAGTTACTATCGGCAGTCAGCCTGCTTCACGTGGCGCGGACGGGTCTCTAAACCACACATAGCCCATCCACCTTTTTATGAGGATTCATCAAATGACTCCTCCTTATCTGGGTTCAGCAAAAACCTACCTGTATTAAATAATAATAATAATCTTTAATCAGGTAAGTTACACCCATATCATTACATAATACCATTCACATTAACTTAAATTACCTACATAATATAATCTACAAATATACATAAAAGCGAAATACCACTCCCTGATTAATCATGAAATCTCAGAAACTATAACACCTGCAAACTTAAAATTTGGCAGGTAGGTTCCTTATAGGGTGTAGACATCCGCTGAGGACGGATTTTACGAAACTCTACCCATAAGGGGGTAAAACTGGGGTTGGAAGTTTGTATAGAGAAACCTACTTTTACCTTGGCTAAGCCGCTGGCAGAAGCCAGTACAAAGATAAAATTGTCTCAAAAAATGCACAAATACAACACAATAATTACATTAACAATACAAAAATAATAAATAAGTCGATCATTAACAATCCCACCTGTGTGTCCTGTGTTATACCCACCAGTGTTCCTTCAGTTGCCCGTTGCGTCCCTGCGCCCTTATCAACGATTCAGCAGCCCACGCCTATACTTTAAAATATATCAATTATCTTCCACGGTCTAATGAAATTCGGATCTACTACTTGAAGTCCTCTCAACTTTGGTTTTGTCTTCGTCAGAATTATTATTAAGTTCTCCTAATGATTTGATATTTTTCATAGTATTTATTAGTTTAATTTTAGCATATAAATGTATTTTATTATTATAAATACCTAACTTATTTTTTATTTTATTTTGTCTGTTTGAAGTATCTGTTATTTGTTTATTGTTTCAGCCTCTTTTTTAACCCAAAGGTTGACTGGTAGAGAATGCCTTGTTGCATTAAGTCCGCCTATGTACCACTACTGTACATGAAGTTTAAATAAATAAATAACCACGTCATTAATCCATGCAGATCTTAGCAGCATAAACATGAAACTTATGACAGGCAATGATGGTGTAAAATAACTTTGATTAACTGGCACAATCCCAACAGTTAGGGCAGGCGGACCCCGCCCATTGCCGGGTTGATGTGAACCCATAAACACAACGGCATATAAATGTTAAGCGCATTAGCTCTGCTTGTCGTTATAATAAGTTCCCAAATAATATGGCGGGACTTAAATTTTCTCGTATCGGCTGCATTTTGTAACAGATTTCAACACGACTTTTGCATCAGCACCTTTGTTAACTTGAAGTAACACATGTTTATGCCGAGTTCAACAACACGCACATTATGACACTTAGTGCTGATACTATTACACTTTTGAAGACCTTATCTCTTTGTGAAAATCTCCCAAATACAAAAGAAGTGACTTTATAGGAGGAAAGAAATACTTTGTCCCGAAAGGTAAAGCCTGTCGCACTGCCAATTCTCTTCTTCTTCGTACTCCATTTCACTCTTCCAGCCGTTATGATGGCTCCTTCTCTGTCACTGCAGTGTGTCTATGGAACTCCCTTCCACACTCATTATATATATATATAAGTAAATATTTATGTATGTAAGTATGTTTATGTATTATTCATATTATTTGTAATTTTAAAATTGTGCTCTGGATCTTACCCTCTACTGTGATCTCTCTCAATCACTCAATGGTTTGCGGGAAGAAAACTCAACTTTGAGTTAAGCTCGCCTATGTACAGTCAGGGATCAAAAGTGCAATTGCACCGTGTCAATGCTAAAGTTTCTAAAATTTATTTGTAGAAGAGGTTCGATAGTTCATGACTATTTATTTACTTTGTAGAATAGAATCTAAAGTATTAAATAAACTAGTTGTGGACCATTGAACGTCTCCTACAAAGAAATTTTTGACTCTTTAGCATTGTTAGCGTGTAACTGCATTTTTGACCCCTGACTGTATATGAACTCTGATATCCACATATTTTATAACTTATCATGGTGTACAATAAAGAAATAATGAGCCCTGATTTTTTTTTAGCTGATTTATATAAATATGTATGTGTGTGCGCGGGAATTGCATGACTTGATTCCGCCATCTCCTTTCTACCATCGTACAACCCGACGTACTGTGAGTATCCACCCTTACTTTGTTGAAACTTCAACGATCCGGACTAAGCGTTTCGCTTCGTCGTTTATACCACGTACATCGAAGGACTGGAACAATTTGCCTGCTGCGGTCTTCCCGTCCAACTATAATTTAGGTGTCTTCAAGGCAAAAAAGAATAGGCAATATTATATTATATTGTGAATAGGCTCTTAATAAACTAGTGCGCCTCACCATCAATGATTGCATCACTGCTTACCATCAGGTGGGATCGCAGTCAAGCACTGGTTTATATGAATAATAATAAAAAAAAATTGCAATTTTGTTGCACTTTCAGATGTATTTAAGTTACACGTTTCAAGTTCCTTACTATCGTCAAAACATCCAATTCTAATTTGTGAGCTTTTCGTACACACTTGCGAATTTTCACGTGGTTTTCATGATTGATGGAGTTAAAGGTTACTAAGATAGATACTTTATTGTAAAGCACAAAAAATACAGTAGAAGCTTTAAATTAATGAGCTCTTACTAAACTTTTTTGTGTGAAATTAGGGCGTGCGATCCTAGCTTTAGTTTCTAAAAATGTAAAAAAAATAAAAATCACATTCTTCAGTTTTTGATTGTAAGGTGACATAACATCATTTTTATTTTTGACTGACTGACTTCTTGACCATTTTTGAATGGTGTGCCTGTAAATGGTTTATTTGAAATAAATACTTTGATTCTTGATTCATGATGAGGTCTCGCAGCTTTTAATGTAGTCGGTCCAAACACTTATTTTTCCGGATGTGATGTAACTGCTTTACAGTTTTTGGACCTTTTCCTATACTTTTGCTATAAGACCTAGCTATATGTCAAATTTCAGGATTTTAGGTCAACGGGAAGTACCTTATAGGTTTTGATTTCCTAGTGAGTGTCAAAATATGCGTTTAAACGGAGCATAAACAGCTGTATCTTTAGATTGCGTTGGCTTAAAAGTTTGATTTTTTCACTGGTGTAGCCATTGACATATATTCTATACATATATATCGATAGCTGTAGCAAACCTGAGTATTTGATCACACCTCCATGTGTTCCTGTGAAAAGGGGTCTTGACAGTTGGGCAGACGGAGAGACAGACAACAGAGTGATCCTATAAGGGTTTCGTTTTTGCCGACTTAGATACTGAAAAGAAGATATTGTGACAGATTATGTGTTATCAATTAAAACAACAGACTCATGTTATGACGACACTGCATTAGTGCACTTTATTAATTACATCATTATTACGCGTCAGACAACGCAAATATAACAATAAATTCCAAACAATGCTTTAATTCTCTATACAACTACATTTTAAAAATTGTGTATATTTATATCACATAGTGTATGTTTTTGATTTTATACTTGTTACTATTCGAATTTTTGAATAATTTATTTTTACCTCATTATTAGTTTTATTTTTGTGTTATATAATTTGTTTCAGGTACCTACGAACCATATGTCTGAAAAATGGTAAAATAAAATCTACTCAAAATACGGATAAAAGAAAATAAAAATGGTAGAAATACATTTTAGTTTTTTATACAAGATTTAACATTTCACCAGTGCCCGACATTTCAAAAACTTGGAATGACTTAAACTCTCAAGGAATATTTAATGAATAAAGTCAAAGTTTCCAGGGATCCGAAACGGATTCATTAATATTAAAGCCTGTTAAGATGTTGAATTAGAACTGTGTCGTTAATTAAACCTGTTATATTCATATTTCAGTATGTCGAAGTCTGAAAAAACTAGGTATTGACCGACTGCCGTTCCTCCTCGCTTCGGACCATGGCCTGAACCAGAGCCCAGCGCGAGAGGTCGCCGCCACCGATCGCCTCTACGAGGATTCGTTGGTGCTCCGCCCAAGCGGGACACACCTCCACATTATGCTCTACCGTGTCCTCCGGGCGGTTCACACAATGGTGACACCCGGGTGTTTCTTCGCCTGAATCCGGTGACGGAACATCCCGAACTTAACATGTCCGGCGAGGACCTACGTCATGGGAAAGGTGAGGAAGCCGTGAAGCCTCTCCAGCGACTCCTCAAAGAGGGAACTTACCGCTGTGAGTACGGCGTGCCCATATTCACCATTGTATACCTATTCACCCCGCTTGTGTAGAATTTGTTGTATAATTTTAATAGTTCATCTTACAACATAATTTAACATCGTGACTATGCAGAATGCTCTCCTTTTTTAACCGACTTCTAAAAGAGTGGAGGTTCTGTGACCCAAAACTTTGGTTCACTGACTTTCTGAAACGCGAACCGCACCCACTTTATTTACCTTTCTACCCGTACACTGGTTTCGACACAGGTATATTATAAAAGGTATAAAGACACCCTTATTTTAAACACGTACAATTCCTGTGTATTTTGAAAAAAATCGGGTCGTTGTAGACGTGGAATGAGTTAAAGTTACTTTGTGCAGTAACTTTTTTTAACGATAACGTTTACGTATCAAATACGGGTTGCATCAATTAAACAATTATTTAAAAAGACGTCACAATAAACAACCACTCAAAGTTACGGTTAAAGCAAATGACAAATAATGTCATTTTTAATGTTTTAAGTTATTTATATTAATTATTGCATAATAAGTTTAACGTTGTACGTCATGGTACAACAGTAGACGGTAAAAATCAGTGGTTTAATGTTACTTTTAGAATTAACTTTGAAGGAAATTATGACGTAGCTTTTGGTGCAACCCACTCTTAAACTTTTGCCGTTGCTTAAGATATTTTTATTATCCTAGTTCTTTTTATAAAAGCAAAGAAGAAATTAAAAGAATTTGCACTTGTATACCTATATAAGTTGATCCAAAGAGTGTATTAAAGACCCGATGTTTTTCAAAATAAAGTTAACAAAACCTATTAGGAAAACTGCAACCATTTTCTTTGTAATTAATAAGTATACTAAGAAATAATAATATTACAAGAACACTAATCGGCTGACCAATAAATTCCACTTAATCTGAATGATATGAGAAAACATTCGTAACATGTATTGTCGTTTTATTATTATAATAACTTCTTAATACTAATGTATAAACTATTACTAAATGTTTTGTGTTAGTCTATTGATATTTGTATTGTTTTTGAATAACAAATATTCAAAGTTTATGCTTAATTACGAATAATTGAATGTACTCGACGAAAGCGGTGTTCAAGCGTTGTGTGGTGGCGGCCATTAGATAGTAGAGGGGAAAGAGGGGGATTATGACGTGGCTATTGTAAGTTATAATTATTCATGTTAGGTGGGGACGAATAAAGGATCTTGTGGGCGTTTTCTGACCTCCTTAGTACAGGAAATCTTAATGATTTGAAGGATCGTTTATGGTGAGTAATTTTTCAAAATTATGTTCAAATTAAGCATATGGTGTTCTTCACACATAAGCTTACCTTCTTACAAATAAATAAATCAGTGATCAAACAGCCTTTGAAACACGTAACAGATTATAAGGTAGATAGTATGAAATGTGAACATGGTTACCAGCCGTTAAGTTCGCCACAGCTCTTTAACTGATGTCTAAACACGTTTCCACGCCGGAAATAGACAAGCTTAAAGGATAAGCTACCGAGGGACTGACGCAGCATTCTGCCAATGAGAATTTAGATAAGGTTTCATAACATATTTCATCATCTGGTAAATATAGCTTAGAATGTATGAACGTGCATGAAATGGGTCAGGAAAGGAATTCAGTTATAAGCGACACTCGAACGAGGCCCACACATTTTTATTAATGCGGAATCATAGAAGGATTTCATAGAGTTGTCGATACACCCAACGTTATTATAATAAATTTTAAAAAGCGTACAGAATTTTACATACTGTCTTATTCAGAACAATCAGAATTAACTCAATACTCGAAATATTTAGGCAACCATTTCAATCCTTAGAATAATCCCATTACAGTAGCACTAAAACTAAAAAATAAATATTATTAGCATAACAAGTTGTAATTAATCATTTCATACAAAATACTGTAGCAAGCGAAACGTATAACTAATTATTACTCTAATATTATTAACCATTTACCTATAATTCAGTCACATTCATCTTAAACAAGCACTTGCATATATTTGCTCTGAAAATTGAACACTTTACATAACAAATTATTTACTCACGCGATTACATAGACAAGAATTTCTTTAGTGGTTTCTGTTTCCATAAAGACGGAACTTTATTAGGCCATTTAAAAAGTAGCAAAATTATAGTCGATAATACGAAATAAATTTCTGTTTCCATATTACGATTTAAAGGATAATCCAATTATATTATTCGTTCAGTGTGTTATTGACATTCGATTAAGCATTTTGCTTCATGTATCATTGATACGGATAAAACCTGATATTTCGCAATTCCTCCATTTAGTTTTCCGACTATTTATGTGTTTCGTTACCTACACGTTCAGAGCGTTGTCCACGGTTGTCAGCCTCCGTGATACGTCCCCTAAATCCGTCACATCGCTATTGAAATCCCCAACATAATTGATTCAACGTATTTTGCGTGATGCGGTAGCGAGTATTTAAATGAAATATCAAAATATAGTTGGTACTACTCATTCCTAACACTGCCACTATTTTTATTATATTTCAATATACAGACACGGCCCCTATACATTTATTATTATTATATAGTTTGCGTTACAGCTCTATGTATATATCTATTTGTTCGTAAAGTGCATTCGAAAGAGGTTAACTCTGATATAAGTACCCATGATACAGACCAACTCATTTACATCCACTTGATTCCCGTGTTCCACCGTCTTAGTCTTTATAACAAGAATTTATTTAAAATTCGACTAATTGGTAAAAAATGTCTACATTTCGACACCTACATTCTCATAAGGCTTCTTCGTAATAAACTCCTACGTTGATCTGAAACAATACAAACGAATTGTGAGTTTGCGAAACTGAGAATATTTTAGAAGTTATATTAAATTTTTATGCTGTTTCCGATTTTTCAAATAGAATGGTTCATTGTTTCAAATTTTAGGGTTCTGTATTGATGTTGCAAATGGCCACTCTGATAACGTTTGAAAATGGCATCCACTACTGAACATAGGCCTTCCCCAAACATCGTTACAGAGATGGATACTTTGCTTCTTGCATCCAGCGGAAGGAACCATTAGGACAAACCGATTTTGTAGAAGTAATAGCACATTCATGGTGTAATAAATCCCTAAACAAGATTCCAATTTAAAATACTTAGGTCCTAAAGTGAAGTGAGATAGAATACAAGAGATACTCACATATTATATCAGTGCTTATACTACACCACATGAACAGGACAGCTGCCCTTAGCTCTAAGGTTGTCTAGCGGTGGTGCGATCACCACGTACGTGTCTCGACTGGCAGTAGGAACCTCATCGTCATCCCCCGCGAACAGTGGGGGAGGGGGGATGACGTCATCATCCACCTCATCCTCCGTCACCTCCGAACGCTTGCTTCGTCCCGGCATGTAGTTCATGACACACGTCACCGCGATCAGAAACAGGAAGAATATGAACACCACATCAAACATGATTAGAAAGTTCAGCATTACAAGTTGCATGTCACTGGCTAACTCCCCTCACATTCTGCGCGCGATAGACTGAGAGGCACTGCTATGCTCATCTTATAGCATTCTTGTGGTGGTTTGATATCTGGAACAAGCAAACGTAATATTTAAAATATCTGTGTAAAAATGCAATGATTTGAAATGAGGACTATTGAGTTTTTTTTTTTTTTTTTCCTGTGGGAAAATCATCTTATGACATCCCCCGCTCTTGGGCGAGGCGGGAGATAGTGTCAGACTTTTACTGACTAAAAACCACTCCTGTTCCTTCGTTGCCTTTCGTACCAGGGCCGAGTCTTCCTTTCAGAATCAGACCCTTGGCCCCGGTAGGCTTCGACCCTGCTGGGCCTCTACAGTTGCTGACAACTCCTTGAGGCGCGCGTGGAACAACACGCGCCGTCGACGACTTGGGCTCGGTCCAGACGGTTACCGGACGGTCGGACGGCGAGCCACCCATTGCTCGCCGTCCGCAAGCCCGCGCCTACGGTGGCCGGAAATCGGGATCGGAATCCCGGCGGCGGTTGGGGCGTGAGGGCCGTTGCCTCACGCGATCGGCCGCCTCCTTCGCTAGCATTACTGCTTTGCAGAAGGAGGCGACCGCCTGCCACTCCTCCTCGCTCCGGACCATGGCCTGTACCAAGGCCCGGTGCGAGAGATCGCCGCCGCCGACCGGGCGGTCCACACAGTGGCGACACCCGGGCGTCGCTTCCGCACGAATTCGGTGCAGGAAATTCCCGAACTTACCGTGTCCGGTGAGGACCTGCGTCATACGGAAGGTAATGACGCCGTGTTGCCTTTCCAGTCACTCCTCAAAGAGGGGACTTACCGCCATAATTACGGCGTGCCCAAGGACTATTGAGGTGATGTATATATATTATGATCTAAAGAGATGTATGGTAGAAGAAGGCATAGGACACGATCAGTGTACCTAAACTAATAATAAATTAGGATAAAGGGAAACGGAAGATTATGATGGTAAGTATAATGTGATAAATTCCCATTGCTGGGACTCAGCCCTCCTCTCTAGGGCTGTAATCTACCACGTGGCCTAGTGCGAATTGGTGGATGTCACATGTCTTCGAATTTTTGGTTCTAGGACATGCTGGTTTCCTCACTGTTTTCCTTCATCTTTATGAGGGCAGTTGTAATGAAATAAATTACACAAAGTAACGAGTATACGTCGCAGGTTCAAACCCGGCCAGGCGCGGGTTTGAACCTGCGACTTATAAATCGTAAGTCGAGGTTAACAGTGAGTCAAAAAAGATTATTTTAATTTAATTTGATGTTTTTTTTTTCTTTAAAGGGCATTTGAATCAAAAAAGCTAACCATGCTTTGTCATCTAAACTCAACATACTGTGAAATTTCAATATTTATTTACATAATTTATTTGCGAGATTTGCTCAAGTCTAAAGAAACAAACACACATAAAAATTACAAGTCTTGTAAAAATACAAGATTTCTTTAAAGCAACCTGTGGAAGAACGACTTGAATAGACAAGGCTTCTCAATGCCAATCGATTTTGCAATTCATCAATGTCGATTCAAATTTTCAGTGACTTCTTTTTCAGATCGTGATGTCTTTTATTCATGATTGGGTTCAATGATCGCAAAGAAATTGACTTTTAATGGATTGTCTATCAATTGTCGAAGCTATGCTATTTCAAATACAGTAGTTTTTACACGTGTTTCCTTTCAGCAATAAGTTCACTGACCTAAAATACCATACACCATTTTCGTATATAAAAAGAAAACCTCATTACCAATAACAATTACGTTACCCATTTTAAGAAAAGGTTTTATGTTAATACTTCGGTCCGACAATATAAACGAATGTAAAACCAGGCAAATTAACAAACAAATATCCTTTTCCCAATCCCATAATATGCTTTTTCGAAGTCTTACTGTGAAGAATGATCCGTGAAACATCGAGTTTTCCGCTTGGAAAACTCTCGTGCGGTGCCGTTACATTGTTTTCACGCACAGTTTAATCTGGTTTTAAATCGTTACAAAAAGAATTGGTTACCTTTTGATACGTATTTTATTTAATACTGGATACGGGCTTCACTTCCCGGCGGCCAAAGCTCCTCGTTTTAAAAAAACCATATATTTTAATCGAGTGCCTTTACGATTACCGGCCCAAGTTTAGCAAATAAATATTTATTTCGGTTTCACATTTGCATGTTAACGGAACGAATAAATTGGGTGGAGAGGATTCGTTCCTTTGTTCCCGTAATAGCCGTAACTTCGAGATTTATGTACTGAACCTTTCATTTGACAGTGTCTTATATGTTTTGTTACAAAAATGTCGGATCGTACTCGTATCACGCCTCGTGTCGATGCCTATGAAATATTTTGTGGACTTTATTGTTGAACAATGTAGGCCTGACGGAAAACATTTTGGCTGTAGATGTAGTTGAGTGACCTTTTCGCGAACGTTTGGTGTAGTCTGTTTATAGACTTTTCCTACACGCTATTTTTACTTCCTAAACTTCATAAGTAAAATTATTACTTCCTGCACTTAAGATTTCAGATTATACCCCCATGTAAAAATATAATAAATCAAAGATTGGATGTTTTTACCCTTAATAAAATCCATTTCATTTCGTGTTTTAGGGTTTCGTACCCAAATGGTAAAAACGGGACCCTATTACTAAGATTCTACTGTGCGTCTGTCTGTCACCAGACTGTTTCTATTAAACCGTTTTCACACAGTTGAAATTTTCACAAATTATATATTTCTGTTACCGCTATAACAACACACACTAAAAACAAAATAAATATTAAATTGGGTCTTTTTCTGTATAATATAGTGTCTGATGAACTCTTTGTGTGCGAGTTCGACTCCCACGTGAGCGGTTTTTTTTATAATTAATAGGCTCTAACAGTAAGCAATGATGTGGTCGATGTCAGAACGCGACAAAATACCTAAAATTGATGCAAGTGGGCAAATGTTGTAATTGCAGCCAAGACTTTGTACCCGCGTGTATCAACCGATGTTCCAATAGCCATCGGAGTTCCTCTCACCCGCCCCCCGCGATTGTCATGATAGCTGCCCGTGGTCGAGCCTGATATAATAAATACTTGAATGAAGGAGGCAGGCCAGAGCACTATTTTATTCTGCTAGACACACTTCATATCGCCCCTATAAGTGGTAGGGACAGACAGTGGATTTTCAAGAAAGTATGTTTGAAAAATATAACTACACCTAAACTAACGACTAATTAAGAAATAAATAATAATAATAATAAACGTTTATTAAAGATAACTTTGATCCAATTTGTTAGTAGTATAAAAAACTTAAAACTAGTGTTAGTAATACAACCTTAATCTACTCGACCCCTGCCCGATCCATGAATTGAGGTATCAATACTCATGTGAGCACTAATACAACGATTCATGTACAGGCAGTCCACTCTACTGGCTATCATACTTAAAACGATGTTAAGACTAGCCCGCACTCTGCTCAGCATTGACGCGCATCGCTTGCGCAGAACAGCGTAGAAGCAATCGATGCGCGCCTCCGCAAACATACGTGACGCACTACAGTGGCGGGGCAGCCTCAACATCGTTCTAAGTGCATTATTAGATTGCCCACAGGTTACTGGTGTAAAAAGATGCACAGAAGGCCCTAAAGAGACCCATAAAGACCAAGTATATTTTTACATTCCTCTTGTCGCATTTTCATCTAGAATCACAGTTGTTGCAACAGTTCTCCGTAAAAAGTAAAAAAAAAAGTGTTGCCGACATGAAATACGTCGCTATAAAACGACGTCTACCCTTTAACAAATTGTTACTTGTCTTGTAAAGAGTTCGGGAAAGTTTGTTACATTTGTGTAGCCAAAGGGAAAAGGGCAAATGCTTTGTCTTTTGTACATGATATCTATCTGATATAAGGACACGAAGTTTCTTGAGAACAAAGTTTTTGGTCGATGTACTGACTAGGAGATACATACTTCTGTATTTTATAGGTAGGTAAGTTTCTGTCGAGTGAGTTATACTTTCTTTTTTTTTAAGTGTGGAAATTATCTTATGACTTCTCACGCTCTGGGCGGAGCGTGAGGGTGTATCAGACTTTTACTGACTAAAAACCCACTCCTGTTCCTTCGTTGCCTGTCATGCGAGGGCCGAGTTTTCCTTTCAGAAACCAACCCTTGGCCCCAGTAGGCTTTGACCCTGCTGGGCCCCTACGGTTTGCTGACATTTCCTTGAGGCGCGCGTGGAATAGTACGCGTCGTCGATGACTTAGGCTCGGTTCAGACGGTTACCGGACGGTCGGACGGCGAGCTACCCATTGCTCGCCGCCCACAAGGCCGCGCCTACGGTGGCCGAAAATCGGGATCGGAATCCCGGCGGCTGGGGCGTGAGGGTCGCTCGCTCACGCGTTTACGTGCGGCCTCTTCCTTTGCTAGCATTACTATTTCGCAGAAGGAGGCGACCGCCTGCCACTTCTCCTCGCTTCGACCATGGCCTGTACCAAGGACCGGCGCGAGAGATCGTTGCCGCTGATCTCCCCCAAGAAGACACGGTTCTCTGCCTAAGCGGGGCTCACCTCTACCGTGTCCTCCGGGCGGTCCACACAGTGATGTCACCCGGGCGTTCTTATTGCCTATAAAGCCTTCATTTTGAGAGGATATTAGCTACAATACCGATTTAATGCAGTAGCAAGTTGATTCTTCCACTAGACTCATCGGATATTAAGTAAAATATACAAGTTTTAAAGGCATGCTCAAGAACCTCATTATTTTTAAAGAGGCTGCAGCAATCTATGAAATTCGTCGGTAACATTCCTTCGGTCCGTATCCCGCTCGACTAATATCCGATGAAATCGTTTGACTAAAACAATGGTCTTGCGACTCGGCCCTCCTTTATGTCCGCCATCTTAGAAGTTTCTTGGATATTAAATTTGATTTCTATAATTCAGAAATCTTGTTTATTTAAGAGTTGGATCTACGGTTCGTTGAGAAAATTAAATTTGTGGGTTTTGGCAAATCTGTTTAATGGCCTAGAGCAAACAGCTAACTGATTTATGGGAGGCGCTGTGGACTTGTTGATTGTGAGAATTTGCCATCGCGTTTTTAGACTTTATCACGTTTTATATCCATGTTGACCGGTGTAATTTTTAGACTATTTTTTCATGAACATCTTGCACGATTGAGTTTTAGAAAAAAGTTACGTGATAGATAAGCGATCATCATTTTGTAGTTCCATTATGTACCTCAGCATTGTTGTGGTTTATGAAAAAGTAACTTTATTTGTACTATTTCTTATTCTGTGCTTTATTTTAAGTGGCAGTGGGCAGAGCACATTACTCGAAGAACATTTGATCGTTGGGGCCGAAAGGTTCTGGTCACACACATGTCATCGATGATCTTTTATACGGTTCGATAAATATGTCTTTAATCTAGAAGCAAAGTTGTTGTTAAACAAAAGTTATAAAATTATAATAATCCCAATAATCCCGGGATTTCTAAAATTTAATCCCGAATATTTCGGTTCTAGAATACGAACGGGATCCCTAAATCCTCTGGGGCGAATGGTTTTGGAGTGGTGACCGCGTACCGGAAGACGCAGCGTTGGAAGGACTCTCACAAGTTAAACCGATGACTTGGTGAGGGTTGCGCGAATCCTTTAGATGGGAGACGACCGTTTGTAGTGGCGACACTTGGGGGTGGCCTATGTCCAACAGTGTCCACTGTTGGACATAGGCCACCCCCAAGGGTCGGCTGAAATGATGACGATGATTGACATTAAAAAACAATTACTAAAATGGCGTGAATTCCTCTAAAAAGATCACAGTATAGCTCTGTATATCACACACTTATATTATTTATAAAAAGAAAATTTTGTGAGTGTGTATATGTTTGTTACTTCTTCACGCTCGATGACACTTGGTACACGAGTAGTCCATATCCTATTTTTAGCACATAGAATTTTTTATCCCGGGAGTATATTTCTTAAAATATTTTTGTACTATCACACGAGCAAAGCCACTGGCTGCAGCTAATTATATTTCAAATGCAACTTGATACTGTACATACAATCCAATAATATGAAAAACAGGCAAATGGTTCGTAAAAGAACAAGAAACCCAAATCACACCTACACAACACATTCGCCATCTATGCTGAAAGAAAAACTCTTTTCTATTGTCCGCTTTGCGAAAACGAAAATAGAAAGTGTAAAGAAAATACAAGACAGAAAATAGAATACCTACGTAGAAAATTATAAGTTATTTTATCGTAGCAAAATCTGATATTCCTCGCCCTTTTTTCTCGCTCTGGACCAAAACCCACGAGTGCTCGTTCATTTCCTTTTCAGAAATTCCTGTTAGCCTTAGCCCTAAATATTTAGGGGCTCAGCAGGGCCGATGCCCGCCCTGATAGGCCTCTTAGTCTTTTACTGCTGCCCTGCTGGCAGTACCCGAATTGCTTTATAAACTTATACATTGTTCTGTACTCCAATACTCATTAAGCTTTCCTTTAATATGTAATGAGTGTTTAACAGCATTTTAATATTCTCACCACTAAACCGTTTAAGCTCATTAACTCCAAACTTCATAAGCGTAAGAGTACTGCGATTTACGTATTATCCCTTCCGAGGGTCTTAACGAAGTTACTGGCTAAAACATTAAACGCTAAGCAGGTGGAAGGGCCGAATTATAAGGATTTTGCGGCTGTAAACTAAGTTAGCCATAAGAAAATGTGGTTCATGGAATGGTCAAGAGCTTTTGTTAGTTTCGATCTGGAAATTTCATTTTGAGGCTTAGAATTAAATACTTTAAGTTGAAAAAACGTTTTTGTAGTGAAGGTGAGAACTATGTGATTCACCTCAGCCATCCTTCGTGAAAGCCTAGATCCCTGCAGTCTTCAAAAATAATTAATTCAATATAATCAAGTGCGAAGAAATGCGAAAACAAATTTCTTAACTTTCGTTGAATTATTTTACCCCGTCATCACTTCAAGTCAAAGACGTGATCAAAAATAACTTATCTATATATAATGAAAAACGATTTCCCTTGGTCACACGTTAACGGCTGGACCAATGTCGCTAATTCCTTTTTTGGTGTATTTGTTATTGCCAGGAAAAGGTTGCAGAAAAAAAATAATTAAGAAAATTGTGTAGAAAAATTTGAAAATTACTGAAAACTATTTAATCTTTGAGCGTTTGACAGTTCACACGTTTATCAGTTCATTGCTAAAATAGGGCAATATCTGTCGGGTCAGCTGTGTGCAAAAAAAAATAAAATGTTAATTAAAAATAATGACAAGTATCTCGTCCTCAAATGACGTTAAGCCCTTTCCAAAGTATTGGGAAAAAGTACTTTATCTTCAAATTTATTGTTGAACAAACTGCGTAAATCAGGATTTACGAAGTTTAAGGCCGTGAAGGACTAGATTGTACTTTAGACCCAGATTTGTAGACAAAAGTAAATACCTTTCGTGTCTTCAGGAAAAAGTATTCAATTCTTAATGAAAAATAACTCTGTCCCCTTCTTTATTTCTGTCAAATTAATCTCCTTGACCTTTCGCAACTCCCTCCTCCCTATCGTCTAACCAAATACATCTAAATACAAGTGTTTTACACGCAATGATAATTTTACCTTTTTAACCGACTTCAAAAAGGAGGAGGTTCTATGGTCGGCTGAATGTGTTTTTTTTATGTATGTTCACCGATTTCTCGGTCAATTGTGAACCGATTTTGAAAGTATTTTTTTTTAAATAGTTTATGCTTTCG
Source organism: Mythimna impura (assembly GCA_905147345.3). Taxonomy (NCBI): domain Eukaryota; kingdom Metazoa; phylum Arthropoda; class Insecta; order Lepidoptera; family Noctuidae; genus Mythimna; species Mythimna impura. The sequence continues at coordinate 10,815,107 of LR990345.1, forward strand.
AATTGGTCCCATAGAAATATTGTTATGATCTGATCATGAACTTCGAAGTAATGGAACAGAACTCCTCATAGGATCACAGCAGAACCGTCGTAACAAGTAAAATTGCTTTGTTTATACGTGTAGTCGATGACTGATTGAAAGAAGAGGGGGAATACATCGAACTGATCTGATGATGAAGCCTGAAGTTAGGCACTGGAACTCTGTAATAAATTAATTTAATCTAACCGTGTTTGGGATTATTAGAATTGTCATGAGATGCACTCTGACTATAAGGTATTTAAGTTTGGCTGAGTGGTACTTTTTAGTGGTGGTAGGTACCATAACTAAAAAGTGTAAAATAAAAAAAAATTCCAAAAAAAATACAACCGACTTCAAAGTAAAAAAAAAACACTGAAAAGTGCAAAATAACTTTAATTTCGGAAGTCGGTGTTAAATAACGAAGAGACAAAACTATTATAGAAACACCTTCTTCCTTCCGACTTCCGAAATTAAAGTTATTTTTCACTTTTGAGTTTTTTTTTTTACATTGAAGTCGGTTGTATTTTTTTTTGTTTTTTTTTTTTTACTAAATTACTAATCGTCGACAATCTGATGTTTATGATTTCGCGACAAAAGTGGCACTAATTCGAAAATCAATAATTACAGTACTAATAAAAAAGGACTGAATTTATTATTAAAGGTGCAGTCATGTTTATTTATGACATTCTGTTCATAAACACAATTTAAAATTTCATTAAAATTAAGGCCCTAAAACATGCGCCTCTCAGCTGTAAAAAAAAAAATAACACCGCCGCATATAAAGAATTGAACGGTTGTTTATTGTTATCTGTGACGAAATCAGAAAAAAATAAAACCCTCGTTGTGACAAAAGAAAAAAAACACGAGGGTGAATCATAATGCGATAAGAGGCAGTTTTCGAGGAAGTGTATTGAATTCATTTTGATAGAAGTGGAAAAAGTTTATAATTGCAACCGAGGTGAAATTCACCCGAGCCGTACAAACATGGGTGTAATGGAACCGAGTGCTGCAGTGAAAAATTTTCATGAGTGTCAAACGATGTCTTTCAATACACTTACAAAGATATGGACAAACGGGAGTTGACACGCGACTCGTAGGGGTTGCTTCGCGCCAGCCTGATACGATAAATATAATAAAGGAGAAGGGGACTTTTGGGCCCAGCAGTTAACTAGTTGAAATGTGTATTAAAAAAACCGTTATATTTTTCTAAAGGAAATCACAAAGTATGGTACCATGTTTCTACCCAGGAAGCGAGAAAACTTAAATTAAGTTAATGACAGTAAATAATCGATTAAATAATTTTATTGCTGAATTACTACTAATCGATTATGAATAAATCGGTAAAATATGAGAATATGTATGAAAATCGAGTGACAAGTGCATATCAAGCTTTCGTGGAATCGATTGAATAGATTCATAGTGAATTTTTTTTCTTCTGGCAACACTTGTGCCTGACATCCGTCAGTCACTGACTGACAGATGCACTCGTTCGTTTTCTTTCGTTCTGAGTGCGCACGCGTATTTTCCTTCTTTTATTGTCGACCCCCCCACAACCTCGGCTTTGCACATTATAACGGACTATTTGACGGATCTTGCTACTCTAAATTACCTGGCTCTCTATTTTGGACAACTGATTAAGCCTATCGATTGGATATTGACGACATGGATCGCTGTGTAAATTGTACGATTGCGACTGGTCGCAGTAACTCTATTGGTAGAAGAGTCTTGGAAAATGACGCGATTTTATCAGTTATTCGTCAGTGGCATGCTTCTCAGCCTGTAAGTTTTTAGCCATTTTTTTACCTATTCAAATCGTGCTTTTAGCCTATCAAGCCATGTTGGCGTCATGTCTGTTAGTTGTGTTTTTATTGGACAGCATAATATTTTAAATCATTATACCAAGAAAATATCGTACCTCCTGCACAATTTTTAGATTATATTCTCATAATTATTGAAGATGAATAATAAATACATGTTTTATACTTATATTGGTGTTTTATTTTACTTCCTCTTATCTGTTTTTTAGCTTTTAAAAGGTTGGTACCTACAGCTTCTAGGTTACAGGATATTGGATGTAGGAACTTGTCTTCGACTGTAGCGTCTGTCCAGGGCGCGGGAGAGCTAAACGTGTCAGATTATGTTCGACACGTCACACGCTCCATACATAAAACCATTACACAACCGAAGCCATTCAAAGTATTTCGTAAATAACATAAAAAACTACAATGTTATAATATAACCTCACTTTTACTATAATTCATATAACTTGGTTCCTGGATAGCCAAATTTCACCAAATTTTCAGTGAGGCCTTGTTATTATATCCTCTTACAAATAAGGCTAGTTTGATTCAGTTAACACCTGGGCCCAGGAATGTATGGAGTCGTTCCCTTCTCCTTTAGGTGAAGGCGAGCTCGCGCAGTTTTCCGCACTAGTGCGGAAAACAGTAAATTGCATGTCTAAAAGCAATAGGGATAGAAGCGGGTTTTCGGTATTAAAAAATAAGTGTATTGAAAAATAACTAGTTAACTACAAACCACAGCTTCAAACACTCAGAATTGTAAAGATTCAAAGATTCAAAGCATTTTATTTCAAATAAACCATTTACAGGCACTTTTGAAATATCATGAAGTCAGTCAGTCAGAAAAAAAAAATGATGCTAATTGCACAATCCAAAGCGTAGATCTCTATGGAGAAGAATGTCCAAGAAACTCCTAGTAAATTACTATTGTTCAACAAATCATCGCTTCCCAAAGATAGATCTCAAAATTCAGGAACTCGTTATCAGGGAAACAACAGATACACTAGTTGCCTAATTCACACTTGGTGGTGGGCTATTGTACGAGGTGCTATTGGCTATGATACGAGGTGCTACAACGATCCTCATTAGATTAAGTACACACGCGGTCCGCAGTAATTGGTCGTTTGTTTTGCCACTTATCCACCAATAGGTGGCTATTGAGATCATTCGATGTAACTTCAAAGGTGTTGTCGATGGATCTCTTTTGTAGATAACAGGGTTGTTATTTTTTGTTCGTATTTTTGGGAAAAAGTGTAGGGGAGAACGGGGCTAGAAGTTCCGATTTTGAAATAACATGAAATTTTATCTTCGGGAGAATTGTGAATGGATGTTTATCGTTTTTTGTAATATATAGTCGCATCTACTGATATCTCAATAGTTTTTTTTACAGAAGCAAGTTTTAATTTTAATTCGGAGCGTAACATTCAACCTCGATTTAGGACAAGTTGTCCACCTTTGAGGTAAATTGTTCCGTTTAAATTATGATAATAATATTCTGTAAGAATAATAAAGATTTTCATAAATAAAATGACTATTTCTATAAATAATAATCCTATGCAAAACTAAACGACTGGTATGCTCAAAATTATTTACTTGTTGACAACTTGTCAGTCATATGGGTCACAGTACATCAGAATCAGCCACCGTCAGCATTGGCTTGTGGACGACCAGCAATAGGTAGCTCACCGTCCGGCCGTCCGGTAACTGTCCGGACCGAGCCCGAGTCGACGACAGCGCATCGTGTTCCACGCGCACCTCAGAGATGTCAGCAAAACCTTAGGGGCCCAGCAAGGTCGAAGCTTACTGGGGCCATGGGTTGACTTTAACCCGTGGTCATAGAACGCAAAGGGCAACTGAAGGAACATAGGTGTGGTTTTAGTCAGTAAAAGTCTGACACGTCCTCCCACTCCTTCCTAGAGCGCGAGAACATATTAGATTATATCCCACCTCAAAAAAGTACATCAGAATGAGATGTACCCCTGTTTAATATGCAACATTTTTTTTAGGAAATAATATGTTTACATACGTAATTTTATTAGACTTAAAAGTTTTGAGAAAACCCTTTACTTAGTGAAATGAAAAAGTTAATATTATCTTCCCTTCACAGGAATGATTGAAAAAAGAAGGAAAAAAAGAGTTTTAATTAAAAAATTGTTTTTTTCTGTGTGGGGTTTGAGGGTGTTCACCCTTCTACTAATAACATTTTGTGACGACCAAATCGTTTATTAATTACGCTGCTACCATACTTTTCGTTTCCCTTATTCATAAAGGTCACTGACTGAACTCTAAATAACTTCTTGCCTACAAACTCGGACACATGTCACCTCCGGTCCCTAACCCTGAGGAAATCGAAATCGCACAATTCGTAAGCAAATTTCTCGCAAGCTGATACTTATGGCATGGTGTTGGGATCTTGACAGGCCTGTCACACATCAGCTTTACGTCACTCAGTAAAAGGGGAGTCAAATGGGGTTGAGAGGGGGTGGGGTGCTGTTCCCTCCTCAACGTCGTGTCTGATTGTAATCCTATCCTATCACATATGTTTTGTCTCCAAACAATGTCAGTATTACATTCTTCGTACGCATTGTTTTTGTTATAGGTTACCTGTTTTCTGTTTAAACCAGATTAACAATGTTTTCGATTTGTATGCGGAATGAATATGGAAGACATTAGACGTCAAAAAAAAAAAAAACGAAAATGTTTTCGTAAACGGACTACGGTCATACTAGCTGAGATGCCAGTTAAATAATTCTGTTTCGAAACCAATTTTTAATGCACAAAAAATATTTTTGTAATCTCATTACTGCTTTTTCTGAGACTTAATAAAGTATTATTATTATTTTTATACATTTGTTTATCTCAGGACCCTGAGGTCGTGTACCTTTGGAAGGCGTACGAGGAGTGAAAACCAATTTGCAGAGGCCCTTTAGACACTATTAATGGAACGTGGTACCAACGAACAATTATCCTTGTACGCGCTATACTAGTGCACCCAAAAACCACCCCCGGTTGGTGCGACATGTGGAAAACAAAGATAATAGGGTTATGGTTCTTGAAGTCTTAACAGGACTGTTACCAGAAACTAGGTTAAGACTATGGCCCCTGCCTGAACAATGATAATAATATCCACCGATAAAAAGGTAAGGGATTACCTTGCACACACAAAAAATGCCCCCCCAAAAACGGTCACTAGCATGAAGTGACGTAGCAAGAAGAGGGCAACATATCCCGAGGTGCTTGAGGACTGGAGGGGTATACTACGGTTATCAGGACAACCGTACCTTACTGGATTATATTATTTACACTGTCCAATCTACTCGTAGCGTGTATGTTGCATTTTTTTTTTCAGAGCATTGGTGACCGTGTGGTAACGGCCCCGACTTACGAGTGTAGGTCGTGGGTTCAAACCCAGCCAGGCGCATTACTTTGTGTAATTCATTTTATCACCACTGCTCTCAAAACGGTGAAGGAAAACATCGTGAGGAAACCGGCATGTCCTAGAACCAAAATATTCGAAGACTTGTGACATCCACCAACCCGCACTGGGCCCGCGTGGTGGATTACGACCCATTCCCTCTCCTAGAGAGGAGGCCTGAGTCCCAGCAGTGGGAACATTATATGGCTGATTATGCTTATGCTTATTATGCGCATTTTGCAGCAAACTGATAGGTTAGGTTATTATATTATTTTTAATAATAAGCGGTCAAAAGGAAATTCTACCCACACGACCAAATTCGGTCAATAAACGTCTAATTAAATAAGTATTTACTATTGGAAAGTACGAAATTATAATATCATACTGGGTCACTGAGAATTTAATTCAGTGGAAAGCTTTGTATATTGAAAAGCAGCTCAAACACTAGAATCTAGATAAATGGTGTGTGAACTGAAAAGCCCCTTCAGCAGTGGCAAGCTGGGCTGGGACATTGAGCCATTATTATCAAATGAATCTGAATTATCAAATTTATAAATAGACAAATCATTATTATTAGCAGAATTGTCGAACTCGGTATCAATCGGGTATTTTCTTGTGTATATTTTTGTACACTATTTTGCACTACAAATAACACTAAAAATATACTTTTTTTAAAAACGGTTCAAAATATAATTTCAATTATTGGTATGAGAAAGAGTGGGAGCGCGGTGGGAGATCTTACTATCTCTTTTCTTTAATTGTTTAATTCTTTATTGTACACTAAAACAACTTATAAAATAAGTAGATAACAAAGTTCATGTAAATAGGCGAGCTTAACTCAAAGTTGAGTTTCTTTTGTATGCATGTAGCCATGGCAATGACGTCACATTTCAGTTTGTGCGTCCTTTTCCCGTTACTTGTTTTTTTTTGTAGGTGGGAAAATCAACCAATGACATCCCCCACTCTTGGGCGGAGCGAGAGTATCAGACTTTTACTAACTATAAACCTACTCCTGTTCCTTCTTTGCCTTCGTTCCAGGGCCGAGTTTTCTTTTCAGAAACAAACCCTTGGCCCCAGTAGGCTTCGACCCTGCTGAGCCCCTACGGTTTGCTGACGTCTCCTTGAGGCGCGCGTGGAACAGTACGCCCCGTCGACGACTTGGGCTCGGTCCGGACGGTTACCGGATGGTCGGAGGGCGAGCTACCCATACCCGTTAGCTCGCCGTCCGCAAGCCCGCACCTACGGTGGCCGGATATCGGGATCGGGATCCCGGCTGCTGGGGCATGAGGGCCGCTTCCTCATGCGTGCACGTGCGGCCTTCTCCTTTGCTAGCATTACTGCTTCGCAGAAGGAGGCGACCGCCTGCCGCATGCATCAGTCCCACTCAGCTCAACTACTTCTCAACTTCTATAGCCTGAAAACCTGTCAAAACTTAGCTTTTTAACCTTTCGAATACCGTAATTAGACACAATAGAAAGACAATAAGGGAGCAAATGCCGGCGTTCGCTTGGGGTTTAATGAATTTTAAGTAAGAATTGAAACATTCTTAATTCAAAATACTCAATTTAGAATCCCGCGCGACAACCTCATCCGCATTTCGTAAGTTGTCTTGTGCGTCCCAGGGCCGCTATGATTTGTATCATTTCGCATAGATAGACTGCCTTAAGTAACAGTAACGTATTTCTATTCATACTCATGCCATTGCAAACACACATAATGGACTACCAAGTTCATAATACTCCAATAGTTCCTGCTAACCATTCACACATAGTTCTGCAAAGCTTGAATCACAATACACCAACTCACGCTGCTGCATCTGCTCAGATTCCTATACAAACTTCAGCAATGGGCACGCAATAATGCTGTCTATATTATTATTGTTTGATGTCTCGTGTTTTCTCGTTTATACATAGATAAGGCTAGGAACAGACTGTTTATTCCATAGAGTACGGAATCACCGTGAAGGTGACGAGAGAATTTGGAGTTGTGCATTAAGCGTTGAGTGCCTATTCGGCCATATATATGCCTTAAAATCCGTACTGGACCCACGAGGTGGATTACGGCCCTTTTCCTCTCCAAGAGACGAGACCTGAGTCCCAGCAGTGGGACCATTATAAAGCTGATTATGCTAAGCCTTAGAACCGATGGCCGTTTAGATGCGGTAGAAGTGTTTTGAGTCGATACTGTGAATTGTCAAACGTGAGTCCTGATACTCTTAAACTAGGTGGAGCGACTAGTTTATTTTTTTTTATGTGGGAAATCATCAAATAACTTCTGCCACCATTGGTGAAGCGGGAGGGATTGTCAGACTTTTACTGACTAAAACCCTGTGTTTTTTCAGTTGCCTTTTTTACGAGGGCTGCTATAACTGCTGCGAATAATACGTAGATCTGGCAGGCGTCACTTTATTTGGCCTCGTTAATTTTGCTGACATTTCTTTGAGTCGCGTGCGTGAAACATAACGCGTCGTCGACCCAGGTTTGGTCCTGAGAGATCTCGCTGTCTCTTTTAAGCCCGAAGCCATGGCAATGACCCGGGGTGAAACTCCGCTGCCACGACAAGTCACGGCATGGCGGACAGAGTTCCGGTGGGATCTCATGGTGAAACAGCGACAGCGACTGTTGCAACCCAGTGCTAGGCACGCCATAATTATGGCGGTAAGTCCCCTCTTTGAGGCGTGGCTGGAAAGACCTCACGGCATCCTCACCTTCCGCATGACGCAGGTCCTCACCGCACATAGTCAGTTCGGAAGGTTCCTGAACCGGATTCGTGCGGAAGTGAGGACACGGTAGAGGTGAGCTCCGCTTGGGCAGAGCAACGCCGTGTCCTCGTGGGGAAATCAGCGACAACGCTTTCTCACGCCGGGCCTTGGTACAGGCCATGGTTTGAAGCGAGGAGGAAGGGCAGGCGGGCGCCTACTTCTGCGAAGCAGTAATGCTAGCAAAGGAGGAGGCTGCACGTGCACGCGTGAAGGCGCAACTATCACGCCCCAGCCGGGGGTTTTTTAGTGAGTAAAAGTCAGACACCCTTACGTTCCCCCCATGAGCGGGGGATGTCATTGGATGATTTTCATTTGCAATTTAGGATAAAGTTACTATTTGAAATAATTAATTTAAAAATCAACTAAGGTCTTTTTTACATAGCATGGGTAGGATGACAACAGGACGAAAATATGCATCTTTAAAATGAGAGAAAATGATAGGTCGCTACATTGTATGAATCCGATAGCTGTCACCCGTACCATTCTATTGCAATTGTAGTGTAACCGATCGTGTAAATGATTTCATACACTACCACGTTTGTTTTGTTAAAAAAGTTTTATTAATACAGTCTTTTTAGTAGCCGCCGAAGTGTTTGCATGCTCTGTGGTATACTCAGAGATGTCCTTAAATAGAAACAATACAGCTCCAATTCTGTGGCATGTCAATCAGTCGTGCACAGAGAATCGCTTGCGAACAAAATAATTAGTTTGTGTTTCGTGGTGCAGGCGGTATGATTTTGCCAGTAGGTGTTAAAATTTTTAATTCTAACCCAACATAATATATTATAAGTGACGAAATATAAAATTAAAAAAAAAACAAAATAAAATTCAACATATTTTTACAAGCCTTTATTTAGTTTCCTGTCCCAATGTTTGTTTGTCTATACTAATATTATAAAGACGTAAAGTTTGTTTTTTGTTTTTATGTTTTTTGTTTGTAGGAGGTAATCTCTGAAAGTACTGGTCCGATTGCTAAAATTTTTTCACCGATACCTATAAAGCTGCTTTATTCCTGAGTGACATAGGCATCGAGATATAAGTACTAACGTACTAGAGAAGCTACGTCAAATAACTGAATTGTCCTATTTTCATAATTTGAATCTTTAGTTCACTGCGGCTCTGAAATAATAACAATTCGTCTAAACCATAACTAATTTACCACAGCGCTAGATTTGCTGCGGAAGTGTATTTATTCAAAGTAGGAATTTACGGTGTCTTCTCTAGTACGTTAGTACTTATATCTCGATGGACATAGGCCATATTTTATGTACGCGGACAAAATCTTGCAAATTAAATTTGATCCACTTCCTGGTTACCGATTGAGCTGAAATTTTGCATGCATGTGTAAATCAGATGACAATGCAAAACTATTCGAACATGGAGCTGATCTGATGATAGAACCGGAAGGTGGCCATAGAAACTCAGATACTATCGTGTTTGAGCTTCAAGTTAAAGTTAAGTTAATAAGTTTGTACATTTCAAATCCACGTGGACGGAGCCGCGAGCAAAAGCGTTTGACATGATTTGTTTAAACTTATTTAAAGGTACAATTTGTAGGATTATCTCCTCTTTTGTTTCTAGGGAAGTAGATATTGATTAATGACTAGAGACCCGCCCTAGCTTCGCACGTGTGTTAGAAATCTTTAAAGTTCTCGGCTTTTCTCTACTATATCATGTATCACTAACTTGAACCTTCCTTATAAAGCAATCTGTCTAATGGTAAAGACTGCATGAAAATCCGTTCAGTAGTTCTTGAGTTTATCGCGTTGACGTTTGTCGTTTATCATGTTTAACTTTGTATTATAATATTTAAGGATAAGCCTCCCTAGCCAAGTTACAACCGTTTCGTTTCGAATTCCGTTCTCCAATCGGTAACGCCTTAGTGTCAGCAATTGTAGAAAACGATAAGTTGGTAGCCATGTTGACGCGCCTGAGTCGGCCGCTCGTTCTACAATAACAAAGGATGTAGCGTTGAAAATTGTAGAAACGATAACAATTCATTCCAACATTTTGAACGATGTGAACTTGGCTACAAATTTTCTATTCGTTTGTTCAAACCACGTGACTTAACGTTGAGATGATGTCGTTCATATACATTTCGACTAGCGTTAACCATTGCAGATTATCAACTTGGCTAGGGGTGAAGGATAGAAATGGCAACTTTTTAATCTCCAAGCTTTTGAAAGCATATGTTGCTATGCGTGTCAAATATTTACATTAATTTAATATGAACCTAAATTAATTTTACTATATAGAATATAAATTTTCCCCGTTGTATAAGAATGGCTGTTATTTAGAATGTACATAATAATAGACCACTTCTGAAAGACCTGGGAAGCCTAATCTGCTTTTGGAGAGGGGTGGACTAGATGGAATAAGCATGCCACATGATGGCTGTCATAACCCACGCACTATTGTCCACCATGCATGTGTGTGTGCATGTACATACATGCACCAGCATACGGTTTAGGTGTGCCCCGCTTGGGCGGAGCACCGCACCTCTCGCGTCGGGCCCTGGTTCAGGCTATGGTTCGAAGCGGGGAGGAATGGCAGGCGGTAGCCTCCTTCTGCGAAGCAGTAATGCTAGCGAAGGAGGAAGCCGCATGCGTGAGGGAACGAATGTCCTCACGCCCCAGCCGCCGAGATTCTGACCCCGACTACCAGCCACGATAGACGCGGACTTCGAGCAATGGGTAGCTTGCCGTCCGGCCGTCTGGCCGTCCGGTAATTGACCGGACCGAAACCAGTCGTCAACAGCGCGTAGTGATCCACGCGCTCCTCAAAGAGATGTCAGCAAACCACAGGGGGCCAGCAGGGCCGATGCCCGCTAGCTAAGACCGCGGGGAATTTCTGATAAGGAAACCCGTAGTCCTAGAACGCAAAGGGCAACTGAGGGACACAGGTGTGGTTATAGTCAGTAAAAGTCTGACACGCCCTCTCGCTCCGCCCAGAGCGGGAGAAATCATTGGATAATTTCCACCCTTAAAAAAACCTATGGATTTAGTGCGTAAAACAAACTCCAATATAAAGATAGATAGATAGCCCACTTCTAACACTCTTGTTACACAATTTAATCACAGACTATGTTAGTAAAACAACACAAAATAATACAAAACAGTGACACCGCTACTGCAAGATCACTGGCCCTGCTGAAAACTTTCAGCAGCGGTATACAAATACACAATCTTAACCTACTTTCTAACACAATTAGGATAGTGATAGTTACAATGTACAGGCGTGCAGGTTAGAAAAAAAATCAGAGTGATGCATAGTTGCATTGTAATTTTTAAAGTAACGATACAATATTTCAAGATAATGTAAAGACATTGGTAACCTGAATGGGTAAGTTATTAGGTTAGGTGATATATTGACTTGTTTAATCAATTATTGATTGTTACCTAGAAGCTAAACAAGTATCCAATCAAACTAAAGTAATCACGATGATTTATATGAGAGGTTGTAGCTACTCATGAGCAGTAGTTTAATCAATTGTGAGCATTCTGATTACGTGAGTTAATGTGTTTGCCTGGTTGGCCTAGAGGTCATAAGCACTATCACTGTTTTCAAGCACGGATCCATCATTGTGGGCACGATGGGCATGCTCACAAACCTAATACGCGTTTAAAGGTATGTGGAACAGAGTGTAAAGTCCACCATACCTCCGATGAAAAGCGAGGATCTTCCAACCACCGACGACGCAACCGTAGGGGCCCAACAGGGCTGAAGACAAAGAAAAGAGTTATTTTTAAACTAGATGACGAATGTGTCGTTTCTTTTTTTTCGGCTGGGAAAATCATCTAATGACATCCCCCGCTCTTGGGCGGGGCGGGAAATAGTGTTAGACTTTTACTGACTAAAAACCCACTCCTGTTCCTTCTTTGCCATTTTTCCCACGGCCCCGGATCTCTTTCGCATCACCTATGACCCCAGTAGGCTTCGACCCTGCTGGGCCCCTACGGTTGCTGACATCTCCTTGAGGCGCGCGTGGAACAGTAGGTACGCGCCGTCGACGACTTGGGCTCGGTCCGGACGGTTACCGGACGATCGGACGGCGAGTTACCCATTGTTTGCTGTCCGCAAGCCCACGACGAATGTGTCGTGTTGGTGTAATTTGGGTTACTTGTTTTTCCGAACCTTTCTCTATTTTCAATATGATTAAATTGTATATAAGTACATACCATCGTTGTAATTCACTTTTTTTTTCTACCAAGTATGCTCTTCATAGTTCATTAATTGCAAAAACATGTAATTAGTTACTAGCTGCATAATTTGTTGTTAATACTGTTTGTTTTCCGATTACAATAAAATAAAATAAATAAAATTGTATCGCTCTTAGCACTTCCGCTCTCTACCAGCGAACGAAGAAGAGCGGGAGCGGGAGAAGATATTTGATGATTTTACACCTTAAATAAAAACGCTAAGTATTTCTGAAGAATAGGTCAATAACTACACATGAACCGTTAAAGAACTACATAAGTATTTTTGAACTCCCGGTATTTTAAATAAGGAAGTCTTTTCAAAGAACATTTTTAAAGTCTCGACTATTTCCCTCAACTTATTACAAAATTCTCTGCCCACCCAAGCCGTGCGAGTAATGTAGCAAAAATAACTCGCCGTAAGTTTTCGACCTAACGATCCAAAACGAAACTAGTCGTCATATCGATTATCGATTATGTAAAATGGGCCACCTCTAATATTTGTACACCTTGTGTATAATCGGCAGTTCGTGTATTTTACGAAGTAAAGGTCTATTATTTTGGTAGATTAAGAGAATTAATACTATCTACCTATTCTTTATTTAGGTCGATGTTGTTAGACTAAGTTACACGTGTTTTGTAACTTTCCCATTATTATACCAAAGGTACTATTTTGGTCTATCGGGTGAAGCAAAGTATTTTTTTTTCTCGTCTGACGGTGAGCTACCCACTCTCTCCACTCTCGCTGTCTGCAAGTCTGCAACTACAGTGGCTGGGAATCGCCCTGCGACTCTTACAAGCCGTGTAGTTACTACCTACTCCTCACAATTTCAGCCACCTCCTTCGCTCGCATTACTGCTTCGCAGAATGTGACTGTTTCCCATTCCCTCTCGCTCCGAACCGTGGCCTGAATTAGGGTCGGACGTGAGAAATAATATCTACTTATACTGTAATATGGAAATATTGTAAGAACAAAAATTTTTTTAAATGAGTAATCATGAATTTTTTCTTGCCAGTTCTTCTCCATAGGAAACGACCAATTTGGAAACGTTCACTAGCTTCTGACGTTTTATAAGCGCCCATGTAGGCCTATGTGAAATAAAAAACTTTTGACTTCTAATTCAAACGCAGGTGCGTGTCCTAGGCATTTTCTTTTTATAAAGTGTTATCCCACACTAGGAATCACTCCAGCCCAGGCCACGCCTCCGATTCCTTTGTTCTGACGTCTTCTCAACGCTCAGTCACGTGGTCAGAACAAAAGAATCGGAGGCGTGGCCTACTCGAGGCGTTCGGCGCGAGCGATACGATTGTAACATGGCTAGGGGGGTTGCATCGTGGGTGCGTTCACAAACATGTAAATTCACATACACAAGACACCCAGATCTGGAATAAGTACCTCCCAGTAGGATATAAAAATATTTTTTCCGTGCAGGAATCGAACTCGCGACACGAAGTGCAACAGTTAATCGCTCAACCACTGCGCCCACCGTGCTCTCAAAGAGCAGTGGTGGCCGAGTGGTAACGGCCCCGACTTACGAGTCGCGGGTCGCGGGTTCAAACCCAGCCAGGCGCATTACTTTGTGTAATTTATTTCATCACCACTGCTCTCAAAACGGTGAAGGAAAACATCGTGAGGAAACCGGCATGTCCTAGAACCAAAAAATCGAAGACATGTGACATTCACCAACCCGCACTGGGCTCACGTCCCTTTCCTAGAGAGGAGCTGAGTCCCAGCAGTGGGAACATTAAAAGGCTGATTATATTATCTAAGTATACTATATTGTAGATGTTATTGGGTATACTACAGATAGCCGCACGAATCTTGAGCGCTCGGCGAAAGAGCGGGGATCGCTTTGCGCATCGTACATTATCGGCGAGCCAATCACTGTACAAGGATTTCACTCCCCGCCCACGCATCTCTCTTCATACCACTAAAGGGACCCGATATTTCACTTCTGCGTGCTTCTGCGCAAGTAGAACTGTAAAAGTCAGCGCTCAAGATCCGTGCCGGTATCTATACCTACCTATCTAGGATTTTAATTTCAAGTTGCGGCCTTTTTTTGAACTGTCAAATCATCAAATAACTTCTTCCATTTTAGAGCGAGAGGAATTGTCAGATTTTCAGACTAAAACACACTTGTATTCCTTCAGTTACCCTATTTGTTCCAAGGCTACGGTGATTCTATCGAACAATTCTGCATATTCATTTGCAGTTCAGTGTCTAGCTAGATATATGATGGTGGTTCCTTGTTGGCAGCCCAGTGAGTTTGCCCCCTATTACTTGATACTGGTAAAATGTTTGATGGTTAGATTTTTTTATGTTAACCGATAATTATCACATCGCGTGATCCAAGTGCTGGCTTTTACTTTGGACATAGAATAAACATTACCATACACACGGCATGGCAATGTCGAATCTAATGTGTTCGGGGGTCAATTAACTCGTCCAAATAGAAAATTATAATAAAAAATTGGTCGTTTTTAATCCGTGTTCAAGAAGTTAAGGCTTTGGTTTTTTTTTTTAGACTTTTCTTGCTCTAAGGCGGAGCACACCACTACTATGTTCCTTCGTTGCCTTGCATTCCAGGGCCCCGGGTTTTCCTTTCAAAGAGGGGACTTACCACCATAATTATGGCGTGCTCAAGAGAAAACCCATAAAGAACAGTAAAAAAATTAAATGATTGAAAATTGGTAATTTTTTATGCGCAGGAAAGTACTCACTTCTCGGGAGCGGAGCCGCAAGCGGCAGCTATTAAACAAATTATAAATGATATTTATTTTGCAAATAGGTTCTTAAAAACACTATTACACTTTTTTTTGATGAGGTCGGTGTTTCCTTGCTAACTACCCTGAGAAGAAATACCGAAAAAAGGGGTCAGTCTCTTTTAAAGTACATACAGTAAACAATATGTAACGGTCAAATCATATGAGAACCATGCAGATTGGTATCTCAGATGGTCTATTGAGAAAAACACCACATGGATTTGAGTGGGCCTGTCCAGTCGGTGCTAGCATTTGTCAGTATTCGTGTAGCTCAACTCAGGACTACTATGGAGCTCGATAAAAACTTGTGTCAATTAATTTCCCGTAGCACTACGTCTTGATTCTCGTGCTACGGCGTAGCACCTTTTTTATAGGTGTGAAATCATCATAACACTTCAGTTCCAGCTTGCAGCGTCGGCTGGGGCGTGAGGATGTCTCACTCACGGTTTCAGACACCTCCTTTGCTAGCATTACTGTATCCCAGAAGGTGACTGCCTCTCTTGTCGCTCCATACCATGGCTTGAACTAGGGCCGGACGCGAGAGTCCACACCGATGACGTAGCACCTGCGTTTCGTTCTACGATCACATGTTACTTGTCTTTAAGCTGTTGATCCCCGCACGAACGCCGGCGTTCACACGCCATTGTCTTACTATTGTGTCTCTAATTACGCACTCAAAAGGTTAAAACAGAATTATAATTCTAATTCAATCTAGACTCAATTTATTATCCATAAATATATTCAAACAAGTTTCAACTAGCTTCTTTTAATTCATTCTTGCTTGCTTCAAAGTCACCGAGTTGCTGGCCTGTCGGTTTTCTATCGTTTGCATTTCGGGGAGCGTGCTTTGGAATTGCACAATTTAATTTCACCAAATCCATTCCATCATCGGACCACTAGACGTACGACGTTGCGCCATCGGCACATGGTGGACATCCCACCCATACGTACAAAGCGTTTTGGGAACACACTCATTATACGTACAGCTAAGGAGTGGAATTCCCTGCCGGGGTCTGAGTTTCCTGATAGCTACAACCTAGGGGTGTTTAAGTCAAGAGTGAATGGGTTACTTCTAGACAAGCGTGTTCCATCGACGGCCACATCATCGCTTACCATCAGGTGAGATAGTGGTCAAACGCGAGCCTATCAATAATAAAAAAAAAGATAATCCCAAGGTAACCTACTCCCAGCATGTAAAGTATCATATCCATTGTCCTGTGTGTTCCAGGTTATATTAATCCATTCGGCCGATAAGGTCTAAATGCGTAACAAAGACGTAAATAAAACCATTCTATTACTTGGGATTTACTCTTATAACCGGATCTTCAAAATTAATATAAAAAAAGTCCAAAAAAATGGCTGATATTTTCGAATTTCCTGTTATATTATATATCGAGACTATATTTCTTATGGGAGTGTGTGTTTGGGTCACGTAATATTCGGAAAGTAAAAGTCTCTCGGGAAATCATGGCAACGGATAATATATCCAAACTCGTGCCTACATAAATAGCCGAATCATAGTCCACTTGATCTTTAATCGTATTTCAAAATCGACGTGCAGTTTCTCTAAGTATCCAATCAAACTAATATTATAAAGGCGAAAATTTGAATGTATGTGTGTATATGTTTGTTACTCTTTTACGCTCAAACGGCTGAACGGATTTGGATGTAATTTCGCACATGGGTATACCATGTCCTAGTATAGTACATCCCGATTCCGATTTTCGACCACCGTAGGCGCGGGCTCGCGGACGGCGAGCAATGGGTAGCTCGCCGTCCGACCGTCCGGTAACCGTCCGGAACGAGCCCAAGTCGTCGACGGCGCGTACGCGCGTCTCAAGGAGATGTCATCAAACCGTAGGGGCCAAGCAGGGTCGAAGCCTACTGGGGCCTAGGGTCTGCTTCTGAAAGGAAGACTCTGCCCTGGTAAGAAAGACAACGAAGGAACAGGAGTGGGTTTTTAGTCAGTAAAAGTCTGACACACCCTCGCACTCCGCCCAGGAGCGTGGGATGGATGATTCTCCCACAGAAAAAAAAAGAACAGCACATAGGATACTATTGATTCTGGGAAGATGATCCCTTGGGATGTCTTTCTACTTTCACACGTTAGCTGCTGGTTAAAGCTAGTCTTCTAGATAAGTCCTGACTCTCTGACTCATCAACGTCCAAAAACCCCAAACCATCCTTTTACGATGCATATAAAGAACAAATAAGTTATTTTCAAAATTCATTTTCTAAGAGGATGAAACGGGGTCCAAAGGTTATATAGAGAAACCTAAACACGCGGGCGAAGCCGCTGGCTGAAGCTAGTTATATTATAAACATGAAAGTCTATACATATTTTTACATTAAACTTATTATGATTATATAATTTTTTCATCAATCACGCCTCCAAAGCTAAACCGATTAGAAATAAATTAGTCACACACGTAGACCGCATCAACTGAGTTAGGATATACTTATTCAATCTACCTTGCCAAAAAGCAAATCCAAATATGATGAGGTCGGCTTCTACTAGAAGCCGACCGTGATATATTACTACACCCCCCCCCCTCCCCTTGTGATTTTTCGTGATTTTTTAAAGACCCTTTCGACACCCCTCCACAACCCTGTCATTGGGTAACACGATATACCACGGCAAGATTGGTGTTAGATTTCCTGGCTTCTGATGGACCTGACTGGACCTACAGTTCAACGTGCCATGGTATATACGAGACATGGAGGAATCTTATGGTTTGTAAAGATGGTTACCCATCCACAAACCAACCTCGCCATATGTTGCTGAAGATTGACTCTTGCGGCTGTTATAATTTTTTTTTAATTGTTATAAACTAGTGCTTGTCTGCGATCCCACCTGATGGTAAGTAGTGATGCAATCGTTGATGGTGAGGCGCACTAGTTTATTAAGAGCCTATTCACTCTAGCCTTGATGACACCTAAATTATAATCGGACGGGAAGACCGCAGCAGGCAAGTTGTTCCAGTCCCTCGGTGTTCGCGGTATAAACGATGAGGCGATCTAGCCATCATAGCATATTTTTTCGATAGTCCGTTTCTGTGGTATAAAATTTTGACTTACACGCGGCCGAAGCTATAGGTAAAAGCAAATTTATTGTCATAGATTTCTGCTGACTCACAAGGCGTTAGGTGGTATCCTATATTGTGATAAATGGTTTCTCACTCGACTACCCGATCGGTCTAGTCATTAACTACAATTTGTATAAACTTTGAACTATAGTAGACGTGGGTGAAGCGGTTTAGGCTCAGTGCACACTGGCGGAACTGAACCATACGGCAAGGAACTTTAGAACGCCTTCTAAAGTATCTGAACTTTAAGATTTTGTGATATCTGTAAAAGCGTTGATCCGTTTTACTAAATTTTTTCACAAACAAAAAACTACATTGACATTTTAGTGATTACTTAAGGATCGGCATGTTTTTCATTCCGTAAAAATATGCGGGATGTACTATGAACATTTTTAATACTTTTTGTAGCGATGCTGTTGCGTGTTTCGTAAACGCGCGACAGCATCGCTACTAACGCGCGTCAGTCGCATTTGCAAGCGCTATAGAAAAGATGCCAACGCGCTACTAACGCGCTACAGCATCGCTACAAAAAGTCACCGTGGGCGAGGGGCCTAAGGCCATATTTTTGTTGTTGTATAGTGTTGAAAGTTACATTATTCGCAAAAAATAGCAAATAACTTACTTTTGTAACTTCTAACAGTTTGATTGGTTTGTTTGGTTGGTTGGTTAGTTAGTTAGTAATTGGTTGGTTGGTTGATTCATTAAGTTCGCCTTTAAATAGTGTTTTTTACTAGTGCATAAAGTTTTAATAAATGGATAAATTTCATTGAATGATCGAATCAGGAATGAAGGTATCCACAGGAGAACCAAAATTACTGATATAGCCCGAATATTTGCCAAAGTAAGTGACAGTAGGCTGGGCATGTTGCTTACAGAACAGTTGATCGATAGGGCCGAAAGGTTCTGTAGTAGCGACCGTGTACCGGGAGACAGCGTTGGATGGCTTCCCAAAAGGTGGATCGATGATTTGGTGAGGGTCGCGGGAATCCAATGGATGCGAGACGCACAGGACAGATCGCTGTGGCCACACTTGACATGTCTAGCAGTTGACGTCTTTCATCAGAATGGATAATGATGATGATATTAATGTTTCTATATTAAAAAAGAAACCGTGGTGAGCTACTAGTGTGCACAGGGCCTTAAACGTCAACACACAAAGCCCCTTTTCAATTACGTACAACTTTTGGGTTGCAGTAGTTGCTTATTAAAATTTGGGCTCGCACCTAATCCGGATTTAGGAACAGTTAGAGAGAACTATGACGCGATACCTGCCCTTAAAATGTTATTAACGGATTTCAGATTTAGTTCGCGCTCGGGGTCTGACAGCGAGCAATGGAACGAAGTATTCTCGAGGCCAAAATCACATACCACATAAGGAATAGTATATTTCTTTCCAAAACACAAATTGCAGACGTCTCAGCCACAAAACTAAAATAGAACTAGGCATGCCACATCTGCTAAATGTCGTAAAAAAATTGGGCGACTGACTGAACCCCGAACAGCCGGAGAAGGCGACGCGGTAAGCTAAAAAGGAGATGGCGTGACGAGTTGAACTCCTACCTAAAGGTTTGCTCAGAAGTAGTTAAGGACAGAGAAGAGTGGAAGAATGAAAGAGAGGCCTGTACCACAAAATAGATAGGTACAGAAGTCAATCTACAAACAAAGCGCGCTCGAGCAACGCACACACAGACACCGCTCACCGACACGATATCTTGACTCAATTCAGCTCAATGCGAGCTCGAGTACTAACCGTTTTTGAGACGCGTCTATGAACTTTTTTGTGGAAAAATGGAGCAACAAAAAAAAAACCTTATTCTAACTGTTCAGTGGACGGTTGTTGAAATTCAACATTAAACAGTGAATTGACGTTTTTCGGCTACCAGTTGTTTCAGAGAGGTAAGTAGATTTTTGCTTGTATTTTGATGGTTTGTTTTAACGTAACACAGAACAGGCCCCGCGTATAGAAAGAGAAGATGATTTTGTGACCATGTGATATTACAATTCCGATTAGGTAGGTACGCATTCATCACCGTGCCCGGTCGCACTCGGACAGTTCGACGCCACGCGCTTACCCTAGCGCGATCGCCGAGCGTAGGACGCTATGAAAAGTGAAGTACATACATGAGATTGACTTCTGTACCTATCTATTTTGTGCCTGTACCTTGCAGTTGGACACGACAGGTATATAATAATAATAATTTTATATGTCGCAATAGTTTCCCACTAACCGGGTTTGTCCTTGGGTGCACTAGCATAGCCCATACACGGATAATCGTCGGTTGATATATTCCAAGAAAAGTGTCCAAGGGGCCTCTGCAAATTGGCTTCGGCCCCTCGTACGCCTTTCAAAGGTCCAGAACCCCAGGGACCTGAGATGTACAAACACATAAAAATAATTTAATACCAGTTTTGCATAAGAAATATTTAAAACTGTATCTTAAGAAATAAATGGAAGAATAGCCTGCACTCACCCTTCCCAAATACTAATATTTGGGAAGGGTCAAACTTGAGGAATGATGTACCCGTGTCTTAATTGACAGATGTAGGTAATCTAGTAAGTAGGTTTACAAGTTTGTGAGGTCTATGGATTACGTAGGTAATCTCACGGACACGGGTTCAACCCTTCAGTTTTCTCAGGATAACCATCAATCATCATCAATCGAGATTGTTGGTAGGATTGGCGTGTAAAAATAATTTTAAGATGGGTCATTTTGCTCCTTCGTAGTTTGGCAGATACTAATTTATTTTTTTAAACTTTATACATTAATAAAAACCATTGTCAACTGTCTACTGGCCTGTTGGTCTAGTGATTAGTGGCCCTGATTGCTATGACGGAGGTGGTGGGTTCGATTCCCACCCAGGACAAATGTTTGTGTGATGGGCACAATCATATTTTATTCTGTGTCTGTTTGTAATTTATATATAATATGAATTTATTTAGAAATATTTCAGTATGTTTATCAGTTATCTAGTACTCATAACACAAGATCTGCTTAGCTTGGGAATAGACGGCGTTGTGTGATAGTTGTGTGAATATTATATAATTATAATTGTACGAAGGCGGTATTGTACAATTGTTTTCCATATGTTGCAATAGTTTCCAAATACCAGAGGTTGTCCTTAGCTTAATGTCCTTGTACTTGCATAGCGCGCAGGCGCAGGGAAAAGTACCGGATGGACCGGAC
Source organism: Mythimna impura (assembly GCA_905147345.3). Taxonomy (NCBI): domain Eukaryota; kingdom Metazoa; phylum Arthropoda; class Insecta; order Lepidoptera; family Noctuidae; genus Mythimna; species Mythimna impura. The sequence continues at coordinate 10,836,330 of LR990345.1, forward strand.
TTTTCATTTTAAAGTGCATAACGGGGACTCTGCAAGTTGGCATCGGCTCTAGACATGCCTTTTAAAAGACCAGGGCAACAAGGACCTAAGATGTATTACGACATTTAATAAATACTTTTTTAGGCCAAATTGTTACTACAATGATTCAAACAAACAAATCAAAACTTCCTTACAATAACGAGTAGGTACCTACCTATAGTACTACACTCTAAACTGAACTATACGCGTCTTTGAATGAATGAATGAATTAATGGATAAGCCTCGATGAATGTAGCTAGTCAGTGGATCTATAGAACCTACCTACAAATACATCAATATCCAAACCTTAACAAATGATCCTTTAACTTCGAGGCCAAGTAAATTAAACAATACCTGCCTTACTATTTACAATACCCTACATCTTTGGAAACTCACTTTAATATACAAAATGGAAGGCTTTGTCATGATAGTGTCTGACTAACTTTGGGAATGGGGATCGGCAGTGACGATGCACTTTAGTAATGATGTAGTATTAAATTGAGGGTAGAATGTTAGCGTATTGTACGGTTTGCGGGTATTAGTGTTGTGTGAGAAGCGGCCTTTACTACCGCCAATAAAATTAACTATGTTGAAGACTTTTTTGGGTGTCTTTGAATTTTAACTACGTAGGTATTGAATCTAGTTGTTACAGGTATTACAATTAAAACATCAATGAAAATGCTTCGTTACCTACGTAACGAAGCATTTTCATTGATATTTTAAAACTATTCTGTTGAGTTTATTTTTTTCTGGAGCTTTTTTTAGCTTTAAAAAAAAAGCTGCTGACTCGTTGAAAAAGGTTAAGGATAATGTCAGTTGGAATTTATCTACTATCATTATAAATTAATCTTCTGAAAACGTTTTCAAAAGATTAATTTATAATGTTCAACAATGATTCATAATGAAAACCCGCGCTCACACGCACGTGTTTCTTTATTCAATTTTAAAAACAATTAAGTACAAACAATCTACTAAATGAAGACTCAAAGTCAAATTATTCTCAGTTACAGAGTATAAGGCAATGCACTAATAAAAACCTTTAGTTATATAAATAGGTTAACGTGGGTGTTTGCGAATAACATCTCTTTTATCAAGGCTACCATACAAAACACATTTTATTCGAATAACAAAACGCTAAGCTTATTTCGGATTCGAATTCTGAAACCCAATCGGATTCGGAATGAGAACACCCAGTGCATAAAGTTTATTACTCACGATTTCACGAACTTTTTCCAACACTAAAGCGTTGACGTGTAATAAAAAGGTATATACTAATATAGGTAGTCGTTTCTACCGCTGTTTTACTGACGGTACGGTACCAGGGCGTGATAGGACCGTGGGATACGGTCTTAATGAAAGTACAGTGTACAGAAAATAAATACAACCATTTGGGTGTTCCTATTTCATGGTGTTACGGAAATATGTTTTGAAATGTGTCTTGCGCAGGGAGGTTTGTTGTATGTTGAAAGGGGTATGAATTTCGTGGAAAAGTAATTGCATGTAGTACCTATATTATTATTTCGGAATTCGTGGAAACCGTCTTGCTGCTGATTATTAATAAAAATGAAGGAAAAAAAAAATCAAGGGTAGTTTATAGAACTTTGAGGTTAATTCTGGTACTAAAAAAAACCGACCATGTGCGGGTGAGACTCGCGCATGAAGGGTTCCGGACCGTCCGTAGACAAAAACGAGCAAAAAAATGACATTAGTTGTATGGGAGCCCCTTTAAATATTTATTTTATTCTGTTTTTAGTATTTGCTGTTATAGCTGCAACAGAAACACATCATCTGTGAAAATGTCAACTGTCTAACTGTCACAGTTCATGAGATACATCCTGGTGACAGACGGACAGACAGACTGACAGACAGCGGAGTTTTAGTAATAGGGTTTTACCTTTTGGGTACAGAACCCTAAAAACGATCAAATTCAAGTCACCGCTACAAAAGGGAGTGGAGACTATTTCCGGGAAAATAACTTTTGGATGCACTTTTATTTAGTTTTTTAAGCTGTTTCGACCGGTATATTTAAAATTGAGCTCCAGCTAAAAGAAAGGATTTTTACGAAATGTTTCGTACATTTTCTTAAAGCTCTAAAACACTTGTTCACGAAACTTTTTTTTTATTGCTCATTGCCAAAAGTATGAGATTTAAAGTTGCGCCCTTTTCATCGGAAAGGGTCGAATTTCAATTTCAATTTCAATTTTATTTTTGATGTAAGGAAATTAGTCATCTTTTGATAGTTTTTGAATGTGATGTGAATGCAAATGCTCTTTAAAATACAAAAATCACCAGTTTGGTTCAATAACTTTTCTTTGTAACTAATCGCAGGTTAATGTTTAAGCTACATATTTTTGACAGTTTTTCAATGCGATGCGAATGCAAACGCTCCTTAAAATACAAAAATCACCCCTTTAGTCCAAATAGCTTTCCTTTTTAACTAATCGTAGATCAATGTTTAGACTATAATTATTAAGTAGGGTAAAGAAAATCCTGAGCATACTTCAATCATTCTGTCTATAATTTAATATTTTAGTCGAAACAAGTTTTAATAAAAGTAATTCGAAGTATTGAAGTGACAGTGGGCAGGGCACACTGTTCGTAGAACGGATCCGGATCGGTTGGTCGATGGGGCCGAAAGGTTCTAAAGTGGCTACCGCGCACCGGAAAACGCAGCGTTGGGAGGCCTCCCACAAGGTGGACCGACGACCTGGTGAGAGTCGCGGGAATGCGGCGGATGCGAGACGCACAGGATCGGTTGTTGTGGAGACGCTTGGGGGAGGCGTATGTCCAACAGTGGACCTCTTTCTGCTGAAATGATGATGATGACGGTGATGATGAATTCGAAGTAATTTGTTTATTTTCATGACCACGTTTGTAATGAAAACCTCGCTTTAAGTTTACCTGTAGATAATAACTACGTAAAATAAACTTCGTTCACATAGTATTTCTTAGAAATAATACAAGTACTGTCGTCCACGATATGAATAAGAAAACGCGTGGGATGTTACACTAACTTCGTTTAAATGTTACACGAGGATTTCAAAGCGATTTGGAGGTAAACTAATAAGTAAAACGGGAGACACAGAAAAATATGTGATGATGAGAATGACTAAAATAGTCGGTATTTCAATCATGTATTTCATTTTGAGGCAGTGGTGGCCGAGTGGTAAAGGCCCCGACTTATGAGTTGTACCCCGACTTACGGGTTCAAACTCAACTAGGCGCATTACTTTGTGTAATTTATTTCATCACCACTGTTCTCAAAACGGTGAAGGAAAACATCGTGAGGAAACCGGCATGTCCTAGAAGCAAAAATTCGAAGACATGTGACATCCACCAACACACACTGGGCCCGCGTGGTGGGCCCATTCCCTCTCCTAAAGAGGAGGCCTGAGCCCCAGCAGTGAGAACATTAAAAGGCTGATTATGCTACGCTATTTCATTTCGTGATTCAATCATCCATTTTTTTTATGTCGCTGATCACAATGATTTTAGCTTAGTGTAAAAATATCAGTTGGTTAATTTTCAGTATAGTTTTTCTAATGTCGAAGCAACGGTAGGAATCAAATGAAATTCTTTCCAATAGTTTTGAAGCTCACACATTCGTGAAAAAAAAAACACGAAAAAAGGGGATTTAGGTTTTTCTCGTTTCCTATCGGGTGCTCGAACAATCACTTTTTCTAACTATTCCGATGTTGCCTCCGTTCGTTCGTTCACAATATTCGTATTTCGGAAAACGAGAATAAAAAGTTTACATGCGATAAAACACGATCAGAGTGTTAACTTTAGGAAGCGTTTATGTTCTCATCAAGTATTTATTTAATAAGAAACTAAAGAGTAAAATATAAGGTACTGTAGAAAGCACATTATACATTACTTAACACGAGTAAATATGATGAATGTTGTTATTTATTTACTAACTATTACCAGCAGCAGAAGCTAGTAAATTATATATACGGCTACTCGCGTAATTTTTTTATTAGTTAGTTATTTTACTTTTTTGTTAGATATCGCGGCATATGCTGAGATAGGAGCCTTTTTGGCCTCGCAAAGATCTTTTATTTTTATCTTTAAATATTGTTTTCTTTCTTTCTTTCTAAAAAAAACAAAACTATCCCAAGGAAACATAAGTACTCCCGGTATAAATATGTATCCTATTTCGTATTCTAGCGCATCTACGCGTGCGTAATTTCATCCAAAATTCACCCGTTTCAGCGTGAAGAAGTTTCCTTGCTTAATCGAATTAGGAATGAAGATATCCGCATGAGAACCAATGTTACCGACATATCTTGAAGAATCGTCAAACTTAATTGGCAATGGGCAGGGCACATCGGGTCGTTGTGGCAACGCTTGTGAGAGGCTTATGTCCAGCAGTGGGCGTCTTTCGGCTGAAGTGATGATGATGATGAGCGTAAAGAAGTAATAAATATACACACACATAAACACACGCATAAGTACGTATAAAGTTTCGCCTTTATAATATCAGTCTGAAATTTTATACTACATAAGTCAACGAAATGTGTTAGATCAAACAGTCCATCATGTCCATGTCTTGTCGAAAAAAACTATGATGAAAGTATCCTAGATGAGTCAACAGGGCATTATATGGGATTACCAGCAACACCAAAAAGCAGAAGATGGGATTGACACGAGCAAATTAAACGTTGATTTTTTTTGGGTGAAGTTTAGTAGCTGATGTTGTTGTTTGTTTTGAAAATTTACTCCTATATATTGTGATGTCTAATTGTTATACTTTCGTATCTCAATCTCAAGTGTCTATACAACTGGACAATATGTAGAATAATTGAAACACACGTGTTCTCGGTATCGTAGGGGCCCAGCAGGGTCGAAGCCTACTGGGGCCATGTGTAGTGTGAAAACGAAACCCGGGGCCCTGGGACGAAGGCAACGAAGGAACAGGAGTGGGGTTTTAGTCAGTAAAAGTCTGACACTATCTCTCGCTCCGCCCAAGAGCGGGATTTGTCATTAGATGATTTTCCCACCTAAAAAAAAAAACGTGTTCTCGGTAAAATGGAGCGCAAGAATTTATTGTATTGTTGACTAGGTTACAAAATAGATAGGTACAGAAGTCAATCTACATACAAAGCGCGCTCGAGCAACGCACACATAGATACCGCTCTCGGACACGATATCTCGGCTCAATTCAGCTGAATGCGAGCTCGAGTGCTATCCGTTTGAGACACGCGTCTCAGAACTTTTTTTTTTGAAAAATGGACCAACAAAAAATATCTTATTCTATCTGTTTAGTGGACGGTTGTTTAAATTCAACATTAAACAGTGGATTGACGTTTTTTAGGCTACCAGTTGTTTCAGAGAGGTAAATGGATATTTGCTTGTATTTTGATGGTTTGTTTTAACGTAACACAGAACAGGCCCCGCGCCGAGAAAGAGAAGATTTTGTGGCCATGTAATATTTTTACAATTCAGATTAGGTAGGCATTTATCACCGCGCCTGGTCGCACTCGGACAGTTCGCCACGCGCTGACCCTAGGGCGATCGCCGAGCGTAGGTATGAAAAGTGAAGCACATACATGAGATTGCCTTCTGTACCTATTTAATTTGTGACTAGGTACCTCAACAAAGCTTGCCGAGAAGGCTAACACGATACATTTGCTCATTTAATAATAATAATAATAATAATCGCCGTATCTCTACGTTGACGTCGTGGTGGGGCTTGCGTGCTCCAATATACCCTAGGTCTGTATCGGTAAAGTTTGTTTTGCCGTAATATGCCTAGGGTGAGGGGCCAGACTAAGAGAGATACAATCCGCAGTGCAGTTTTGTGGCGAACTGTTGGGCATTAGCGACCCCACGGATCCGATCTCCCGGGAGAATTCTTGTTCTTTATCTCCGGCTTGCCTTTATTGGCCGGCCGTAGTGAACACTGACGAGGAACTGAGCTCCCACCTCTCTCTTGCCTTTATTGGCTGGCTTGAGTGGAGATTCGCAAGAGCAAACGTGCTCGGGAGAAGGATGTATAATCCAGTAAGGTGCTGGTAAGGATCTTGGCCGTACTTCTGGGATTGTCCTGATAGCCGTGGTATACCTCTTCACTCCTCAAGCACCTCAGGATATGTTGCCCTCTTGTTGCTACGTCACTTCGTGCTAGCGGCCGTTTTTGGGGCCCATTTATTGAGTGTGCAAGTCACCCCCTGCCTTTTTTTGATGCATATTAATAACGTTGTTCAGGCAGGGGCCATAGTCTTGACATAGTTCCATGTTACCAGTCCACTTAAGACTCCAAAAACCATAGCCCTATTATCTTTGTTCTCCATATGTCGCAACAGTTTTTCAATAACCGGGGGTTGTCCTTGGGTGCACTAGCATAGCGCGTACAGGGATAATCGTCGGTTGGTATCATGTTCCATTATAATTATCTAAAGGGCCTCTGCGAGTTGGCTTCGACTCCTCGTACGCCTCCCAAAGGTTCAGGACCTCAGGGTCCTGAGATAAATAAAATATCCAAAAATAATAATAATATGATTTATTTGCCAGAAAATACGTGCTTTAAATTTCCTTTACATACTACTTATGCCTTGATTTACAAATACATATTATATTAAAAATACACAAACGAAACAGAAATTACTGTTGAACTCCACACTAGGTCGAGCCTTCTCGTGGAGTCCGAGAGTGAGGTTACCGAAAGAACGCATTTACTTTGAGACATTCAGTAAAATGTGTTATATCTTCATTTTAATAGACAGCAAAGTGACTATATTCTGTATGAACTTAATAGGTACTTTCTAAATTTGGCACTGGCTAAATGGACGAAACATACGAAAACAACACTTTTTCCCTGATTACACACTTCAGAGAACGACAAGAAATACAAGGAACATCCCACACTCTCTTGAAAAGGTTTCATCACGTAGTCCAACATCCGACATGTAGTACGTTGAAAAGCGTTTTAAACGTTAACAGCATACTTGAAGTGCACTATCCGTTTTATGACTTTACAAATGGATCGGCTATCTACAGAGATCGGACGTGATTCCCGTTCGTAATGTTCTGGGGATGAAGATCTTTAAACTACAATTACTTTGGACTGTAACTATTTATTTACCTGTTTCTGATATTTTTTTTTACGCTTGAGATAACGTGAGAGACAGCAATGACGGCAATTTTTTTTTCGGTGGAAAACTTCCAATGACATCCCCCGCTCTTGGACGGAGCGCTAGGGTGTGTCAGACTTTTACTGACTAAAAACTCACTCCTGTTTCTTTGTTGCCTTTCATACCAGGGCCGAGTCTTCCTTTCAGAAGCAGACCTTTGGTCCCAGTAGGCTTCGACCCTGCTTGGCTCCTACGGTTTGCTGACATCTCCTTGAGGCGACATCGTCGACGACTTGGGCTCAGTCCGGACGGTTACCGGACGATCGGACGGCAAGCTACCCATTGCTCGCCGTCCGCAAGCCAGCGCCTACGGTAGCCATGACGGCATACCTCTTTCACTATCGCGTGACAAACTATCAATCCACATACAACATAAACCCACATAAACCGTGCTAAAAGAAAATCATTTGACTCCACTTTCCTCCCGAAATCCATCCGTATTGTATGGCCATCAATCACGCGATGTTCAAGTTAATAGACGCGCCTACAAGGCTTACATTCAATTAACCCATATACGATATTCATGTTGGAGTGCCTGTAATTGCCTTAGTACTAATTAAGACTGTATGTAGGAGGAATATTTGTGATGAACTCATCTCTAATCTAGTAAGGTATGATGCTGACAAACTAGGACTCCGGGATTGATCGAAAGAGTTGCCTCGGTTAGCGCAGTGATTGAGCGATTGAATGCTGCACTGCATGTCGTGGGTTCCATTTCCGCACGAAATAAATATTTATATAGCCATATAAATATTTATTCCAAGCGGGAATCGAACGACGAAGACTAAATTTTTGTCAATCATTGACTGGTCTTACGCTTGAAGGAAAATTTACTTTAAGCCCATGAAAATCATACTTGTGTTTCCTTATAATTCGTTTCCAGAATTTAGTAAACTTGTTAAGAGGACTATAGAAGCTAATCGCGAGTTTTATAATGCGCAAAAGTATACCATTACGATCTACTAAAGTAAATCAGAAAAATATATGTTATTTTTTACGATAAATGCTAGATAGATAGTGTGTTCAAAACATAATACAAATAATTTAGTACGATAGAGAAAAATCATCAAAAAGCTTCTAAAAATATTTTTTATCGATTAAAAACCGAACTAATATTCACACACATTCATTCTGATTGTTTGTCAGATTATTCTACAAGTAACATTTTATGTTATAGTGTTTAAAGGGGAATAAAACATTTGCCATACATAGCTGGCATGTTTTTTTTTTCTTTTCGCCAGTAGTGAAACCTAGGCCATATTTTAAAGGACTGTACGAGAAATCAAATCAAAACAATAAAAATTATGTCTACGAACCGTAACCGAGTGAAGTTAGAGACTATTAGTAGATCGTTATTGCTTTTTATCAGGCGTTATTTTTATTAAATAAAAATAGTCCGTGTTTGGTATTTTAAATTTCTTATGGTTAAATATACTACACGGTTTCTCTAATAAGTTTATTCTGCGTCCCTCGCTTCAGCATATAACGCTGGGTTTGGTAGAAGGCGTTTAATGTTGTACAAAACTCGAGTCCTTAAGTAGTCCTAATTTTAATGAAAGAAAAACAGGTAACGCCTGACAAAAAAGTACTAGCAATGCTTCTATAGGTATCTTCGTTCGGTTACGATTTAAAGACTTGGTTCTATTTGCTATTGCTTCCTCGTATTGTCCTCTAACTTATAACCTAGGTTTCATTTTTGGCGAAAAGAAAAAAAAGTAAACCATGCTACTATTTGGCATTGGCTTTGATAATCAAATCTGTAGATATTTAGTAAGTCGCTAAAATGCTTCATATTTGTAAGGAAAAGACCACAATGGTCTGAAAACAAAATCTCCTAGTATAACACATACTCTATAACCTTTATTTTCTTTTAATAAAGGAGATGGTCCATAATGTATGGACCAAAAACCCAGAATCGATTGGGCCTAGATGGGTATCAGTAGTTTCATTATATTGCACAATTTACCCCAACGAAAGCGCAATGCCAAATCAATGGGGTATTAGAGCTATAGACTGACATAGTATACGAAAAAATCATAAGGTACTTGTGATTTTTATCAGTTTTTACAATATCAGCAATATACTAACGTTACTACTATTGTTTACTATCAACCATTTATGTTTATAATTATTACTCATCACTAAAAAAAAAACAATTTTTTTACGAAAAATATTTATTTTAATTACTTTCTGTATCTGCTAGGATATGATCTGAAAACCCAGCAGAAATACTAAATACTGAACTAAAAACATTTAATAGGTAATAATATTAATAATGCTTGTATTGGACTTTAAACTAAGTAGTTGTACATATTACTGCTCGACATAGTGGTTACACAGTAAAGTTGATTGTTATAACTTTTACAGTAATCCTATTATTATTGTTAATCAGTAAAAATTATTGTTTTGTAAAAAATGGTAAAAATCACAAGTAACTCATGATTTTTTCATACATACTTTGTCAGCCTTATAGCTCATAATTATACCCCATTTATTTCGGCATTGCACTCACGGTGGAGTAAATTGTGCATTAAAATGAATCTACTGATACCTATTTAGTCCCAATCGATTCTGGGTTTTTTTGGACCATCTCTTTTATTCTTATTCCAACTAAGACTATTTTTACACTAAGTTTAAGTAACAATCGAGGAATAAGATTTATTTTGATAAGGCTTATCTATCTGCGGATTAATATCGAAGATAATAAATAGACGAAAGAGTAAGAGAAGATAATGGTAAAGGTTTCTGAGGATACTTACCTATATTTGAGACGAATTTAGTTTTTGAATCTACAAAATCGAGCAAAAATGGAAAAAATATTACGTTTGCTGTATGGGATAAAATATTTATTTTATTCTGATTTTTTAATATTTGTTGTTATAGCGGCAACAAAAACATATCATCTATGAAAATTTCAAAAAAGTGGATGGTCTTAGTAATAGGGTCCCGTTTTTACCCTTTGGGCACTTAACCCTAAAAATTAAGTTCGATTCAAACTTTAGAAATTGCAAAGGTCCCCAAACTTTTCTAAAATCAACAAATGTCTGCAAACAGACTGACTCTAAAAAGGGTACTAATATTTCCTAAACTTGATTCTATGAGTAATCAAATACTCTAATTATGGAACAAACATTTAAACAAACCCCAAAGTTAGATAGTTTGTAAAACAAACAATAGTTACCTAACAATTGCTTCTTAATGAAGTAAATATTGGTTCTGAATTACAATCACATCGTATCATGTACGATTTACAATTAACATCGGATTACAGAGTAAATAAACACGTGGAACTGTATCTATTGTATTACACACGATATTTATTGCCATTGTCACGTATTTTGTTACACTGTATACACGAGTATGTTTAATCTAATTAGGCAATTTCGTTACAAAATAATAATAATAATAATAATAATAATAATAATATTTCACAACTATCACACAACGCCGTCTAGTCCCAAGCTAAGCAGAGCTTGTGTTATGGGTACTAGGCAACTGATAAACATACTTATATATTTCTAAATACATACATATATAGATAAATTACACCCAGACACAGAACAAATGATTGTGCTCATCGCAAAATTGTCGTATGTGTCGTATTACTCACCCAGGTTGCTTAGTAATAATTTAACCTACGTCGTGGATTTGTAGGTGATTATTATCTATTTATATAAAAGGAGAAATTGATTAACTGACTGACATATCAACGCACAGCTAAAAATACAGGGCCTAGGAGCGTGAAATTTTGCTCAAAGTTTCCTATTATGGTCTAGGCGAATACTAAGAGAGGATTTCCCAAAATTCATGCCCTAAATGGATGGAACGGGGTTCAAAGTTTGTAGGTATGAAAAAACCTTTATTATGCGTACAGCCAAGGAGTGGAATTCCTTGCCGGAGTCTGTGTTTCCTGATAGCTACAACTTAGGGGTCTTTAAGTCAAGAGTGAGTAGGCTACTTCTAGGCAAGCGTGCTCCATCGTCGACCACATCATCGTTATCCTAAAGATTGGATACTGGGTTTTTTAGCCATGACCTTTTTGCTCTCTGATATATTTTTTTTTAGTCTATTTACATGTACAATATCCTTAAATCACCTGTTATTTAGATTTTTATTAACATAATTCACCTCTGATTTTCTTATATGTATCTTTGTGTAGCAAGCAAAAATAAAGTTAAGCTGTGAGATTCATGTTATGTAGTTCTGCTGAAACACATATTTTTTTTAAACTCATTTTTGAAGTGTGATAGCTTCATCAAAATATATATCACACTTATTTGTATATATAAATATATGAAGGCAAAGTCGTAACTAACTCACTGACTCATCAACGCCCAGCCCAAATCCTGGACTTAGAACGCTGGAATTTTGCATAGAGTTTCATTTTTTATGATGGATACAGATAACAAGATTTTCCAAAATTTACCTCCTAAGGGTTAAACGGGGATTTAGATCCCATTTCTTCGTTTATATGAAGAAAACTACTTTAACGTGGGTGAACCCCTGCCAGCAGTTAGTATATTAGAAAGGCGAAAGTTTATGATTTGTACAGTCAGAAGTCAAAAGTGCAGTTCCATCTTACCAATGCTAAAATGTCTAAAATTTCTTTGTAGAAGAGGGTCAAGGGTTATGACTGATTTAATTGGTAGCATGGAATCTAAAGTATTGAATAAACTACTTAGTTGTGGACTATTGAATTTCTACAACAAAGAAATTTTAGACACTTTAGCATTGGAAGAGTGCTACTGCACTTTTGATCCCTGACTGTACGTTTGTTACTTGGTCACGTTTGAATGACTGAACTAATTTCGGTTGGGCCATGCTCTGGTCTAGCTCATAGGATACTTCTTATCCCGGGAGTATGTACCCAAACTACCAATTGATGGTAAAATGAACAATCGATGAAGCCGAACTAGCCTCCCAAGCCAAGTTACAACCGTTTCGTGTCGAATTCCGTTCTCCAATCGGTAACGCCTCGGTGTCAGCAATTGTAGAAAACGATAAGTTGGTAGCAATGTTGACGCGCCTGAGTCGGCCGCTCGTTCTACAATAACAAAGCATGTAGCGTTGAACATTGTAGAAACAATAACAATTCATTCTATAATTTTGAACAATGCAGCGATGGCTAGGTACGAATTTTCTATTCCTTTGTTCTGACCTCGTGACTTAACGTTGAGATGATGTCATTCCTATACATTTGATTAGTTTTCGAGTAGCGTTAACGATTACAGATTATCAACTTGGCTAGGGGGGCTGATCAGAACACAGATGTTTGGACAGTGTTAAAGAGAGAACATATGAAAATGCTCACTTTAGAGAAAATTACTCGACCTTTCTAAGCGTGGGTGGGCCGCGCTTGTAATGCATAAGGTAATATCGACGAATGCTTTGTAACCTAGAATTTAAACCGGTAACTATACCCTTTTTTAAGGTGGGAAATCATCCAATAACTCCTCCCACTCTAAGGCGAAGCTGGAGAGCGTGTTAGATTTTTATTGACTAAAACCACACCTGTGCTCCTTCTTTGCCTAGCGTTCCAGCAGCCTGGGTTTTCCGTTCGAATGATAACCCACAGCCCCTATAACTATACCTCTAAGTTAGATAGCTAGATATCTTAGGTAATACTCGTATTATTAAATTTGCCATAATACTACTTAAACAACAATAAGCTAAGTGCCGCCTTGGGATCTGAGGGAGTTCGCGTTCAGTCCCGAACTATTATAATGAGCCCACTCCAATGACAAAACCTTTATATTCCATGGGGAGCTCCTGTAAGAATATTAGGAAATTATAATACGGTCAGTAAATCCGTAGGTACGTATATTAATCGCAATGGTCTTTTCATGAGACTGGAAAAGTTTCATGAAAATCAAAAAGTCTGACCGTTTGTTTGCAGACAGGTTTTGTGACTGCAGAAAGTTAAAAGTTCTAAACAAATTCACTTGGCAAGGAGTCTAATTCAAAAGGTGGCAGGAATTTTAGCACAAACTCTGGTTTGATGCTGCCATCTGCATGAGATTGCTTGAAAATTGATCTTGTTTGAAATTATTTGGTATATTTTTGCAGTTGGGTTCTTTATATTCGTAATTCAAATTGCACTCAATTCCGCCGAACAAGTACAGTAAACTAACATAATATATATTTTTTAAATATTTATAAAACCTCTATCTTTTACTAGGGATTTGTATAGCTTTAAATTGTCTATAGCCTAGTGATTTAAGTTGTATGAGAATATCATGTAACAAAATTTTAGCAGAGCCCACCAGGGACCTATCAGTAGCCTTCGTGAGAGAGCGCGTTGTAGATGCGTATCCTAGCATACGAAGGGTTCCGTACCATTGGGAGATACTTTTTCCAAAATTTCAATATTCTAATTCACTGTACGTTTTGCGAGTGTCGATAAATGTGGAATTGCAAACCCTTGGTGCGCGAATCCGACTCGTATTATTTGATAGCTATTAATTTGCTTTTATGCTTTAGTGTAGGCACTAGGTATATATCTACATCCAAAAGTTTCATTATTCAATATGTTTCTGATAGTATAGTACGAAATTCAAAATAACGTAAGAAAAAATCGATAAAATCACGGTTCTGGTACGGGGTTTTTTATTTTTATCTTTATTTTTTATATTTTATGTTTATTTTAATTAATAATTGTTTATTTTATTTATGATTTTATGCACAATGCAAATTTTTTCTGAACTAAATTGTTGATATAGCTATAATATAAATACACTCTATCAACGATTTACCAATCACTGGTCATGAGGACCCCTTGACAGACAGACGGACGGACAGTGAATGCTTGGTAATAGGGTTACGTTGCTTACCTGTTCGGTACGGAACTCTAAATATACACTGAAACAAACAACAATTAAGCTAGAACTACACTGCGCACACGTGTCCACACCCGCCGATCTGGGCGCGTCGGTCTCCATACATTTTATAAGGAAACTAGACTTGTAGAGCTACACTTGATTCACTTCGGCTACAAGCGGCTTCACCCACGTGAAAATAAGTTTCTCCATACAAACTTCCAACCCCCGTTTTACCCCCTTAGGGGTGGAGTTTCGTAAAATCCGTTCTTACCGGATGTCTACACCTATAAGGAACCTACCTGCCAAATTTTAAGTTTGTAGGTGTTATAGTTTCTGAAATTTCGTGATTAATCAGTGAGTGGTATTTAGATTACATAAGTGTGATATTCGTATGATAGCATAATTTAACTGTCAAATATGTTTTTCACAAGATTTAACTTCAGTAAAAGTAATCAGAGCCTAAAGTTAGTCCCAAAACTGTTCAATGAAATGGATTTTCACACGCTGCACAATTTCGAACAGTTTGAAAAATAACACTGCGATATTCGTGCAGGATAATTTTGCCAAAATTGAGTTTGTTATCTGCGTTTGCATCAATTGGATAGGTTGAAAGGCGAACCAGATTAACTTCATAATGGATAGTTTCAGTCGATGAGGTTCAATCTGCAATCAGTAGAATGCATTATGGTGCCTAGCTGTCTAGGTTCTATGTTGGGTAAGGATTGAAATAAATGAATCACTCTTGCCATTTCTGGGCTTACGAGCCTTAAAATTTGACTTGCCAAAATAAATAATAAAAATGTTCATTACTAGTTTTTCAAAAATGCGCTCAATAAACTATTTCGAGTTTATTACGTTCTTATAAAATTCCATGTGTTAATAAATTTGACATGGAGACTTAACTCAATTTTTTTAAGCAACATTTACTTGAAATAACGTAGTCGCGGGCAAATTTCAATATATGACCGAGTTTCTGAATAAGCTAACGAATGGTTAACCATTAAAAGTGATCGATGTATGCATACAATCATCATATTTACGGTGGTTGAAGACAAATCGAATGCAGTCTTTTAGAAAGTGATCTTTATTGAGGAGATCTTCATTCAGGTTATAGTAGCACACATCACCATAGTTAATTATTTATTTATTTAATCTTCATACAACTAAAGGTACAAAGGCGAACTTAACGCCTTAGGTATTGTCTACCTGTCAACCTAGAGTAGTGGAGAGACAATATGGCAGGTGCAGAAAAAATAAGAAAATATTATTTAGACAAGTATTACAAAATTATATACAAATGCTAAAACTAAACATACATACATAAGCAAGCATCAAGCATTGCCGTTATGTGTTCGGGTTGAGGAGTTGCTTTGGATGGAGCCGGGAGGTGGCCATAGAATTACCGTAACCAAACAGGATATATGGAAGCGATATTACATTAGTTTGTTGTACCCAGGGTCTGATGATGGAGCCGGAAGGTAGTTATAGTACCTCCTCAACCAAACCAGATATCACCATTATGTTTAGCTGAAGATCTTTGTATGACCAACTGTTTATTGAACTGAAAAGTACTATATGAAACTATAACATTTTCTTAAAAGCTAGAGGCATGAAACAACCACTGGACATCTCACACTGTCTTCAGAATAAGTCTAAAATTTTATAGAGTGTAATATATTTATTATTTACTCATCTAAGCGTTTTTAGTACTTTTTAGTTAATTTAAAAGCTTGTCTCAAAAAGATTTTTTTTATAATGTTAAAAAAATATGACTCATTAGGAACCATTTGCGCACGCGTCCGACTCGCAGAGTGATTTCGATCTTTGAGCAATGGTAACATAACATATGTACTGTAAAGGACGCATGCTATATTAAACCTTATTGCTGTATGCAGGCTGGCATACAATATTTCTGGTTGCTTTTGAATTGAATAAAAAAAACAAGTGAATTAGAATTGGATTTAAAAAGAGAATAGTCAAGGGACTGATACGCAGATAAATAATATAATATTTGATCTGTAGCTTAGGCGTGGTTGATTATAAAATGATTTATTTTTGTAGGAATAACTTTGGTGTTACGACGTTTATTTATAAGTAGTTTATTCCTGTTACTATACTACCTGCACATGACATGTCTTATTACACAATACGTCTAACGCAAAAGTTTGCGTTAAGTTTGCCTACATTATTATCAGCGTCTCGTTGCACAAAACCATAAAGAAGGAATTTCTTTGTGATGCAGACTACGAGTACTAAGAACGGCGCGTTGAAAGCTGTCTGACATAGCTTTGTGCTACTAACGCCTAATATAAAAGTCAAAATTACTACAGTACGAAGAAAAGTTATGAGGGAGCTGGCATGTTTATTATAAAGCAGGAAAGGTTTTGTGTGCCGACTAAACTCCACTTAAACTTTATTTGAATTCGACATCATTTTAAAGTTTTTTTTTAGTTCTTGTTTTTTTAAAGAAAATAAGAGATACAATTGAGAAGAAGACAAACACATTAGAAGTAGCCGTGAGCCCCAAACTAGGCACTAGGCAGGGTTTTGTTAGGTATATCATATACAAATTTCTATTCTATTGCAACTCATACTTTATAAAGCGTTTTTAATCAATAAAATAAAATACAGACAGAGTCCATAGTCTAACATTAAAAAACTGGACAAAATTAAATTAAAATCGTGAAATCATAGTAAATAAATCAAATCTTAAATTAGAATTAAACTAAAATCAAAATAGTCCAAAAATTAAAGATCATGTCAAAAATATTTAAATAAAAAAAATAAATGGTCACTTTAAATACACAACGCTAAAGTTGATACTCGAGTTGATGATTATGGACTAAAATTATCTGGAATAAAAACATTCAAGTAACCAGTAATTTTTTTGGCAAATAAATCAAGGAAAAAGCGGAAATAGACCTATGAAATTAAATAGAAAAACAATTGTAATTAGAGTTAATTTTCTAATCTTTTAAACATATAAAAGCGAAATACCACTCACTGATTAATCACGAAATCCCAGAAACTACCTACAAACTTAAAATTTGGCAGGTAGGTACCATAAAGGGTGTAGACATCCGCTAAGAACGGATTTTCCGAAATTCACCCCCGTGTTTTTTCAGTTGCTGTTTGCGTTTCAGGCCCACGATGATTCTTTCAAAGATTACCACAGCCCTGGCAAGCATCGGCCCTGACACGCGTTAATCTTGCTGACATCTCTTTGAAGCGAGTGTGTAACACAACGCATCTCGACTCGAGCTTGGCCTTTATAAGACGATGAGATACCCATTGCTTGCCGTCTGCAAGCCCGAACCTTAGTGACTGGGAGTCGCTCTGCGACTTCCAACGCCCGGTATGTCACTGGCGGGAGCCGAAGCGTGAAGATTGACTCCACCTTACGTTTTCTGCCACGTCTCCGGTTTCATTACTGCTTCGCAGAAGGAGGTAACTGGTCCCCACGAGAACACGGCGGTAATACGCCCAAGTGGATCAGATCTTCACCGTATGATCCACCGTGTCATCTGGGCGATCGGCACAATGGTGACACTTTGGCGTCCAAACTGAAAGAGGCCTATCGAAATAACCATGTCCTCATGTGAGGATATAATTCTAATAGAGGGGACCTATCACAGCGATTGTGCTATGCTAAATTCCTAACATATGTTAGCATGACCAATTGAACTTATTCGTGACTGAAATTGAAAAAGTATGACCTTTGGCTAGCGATGAGGCAACATGGTTATTGAGTTAAGACGATACGATACATCCACAAAAATTTAAAGATTTAAACTAGTTCGACAATCCTTATCTATTACTGATCGGTACCAGTTGATAAATCAAGAGATTTCCACATACGATGGCTAAAATAGCGTTATCACCGCATTTGATTCCCAAAAGGATTATCCGAGCTCAGAGAGCCACTCCCTAATGTAAGTGTCTACCGACTGTACATACACGTGTACAAAATACAGCTTAGCTTATCCAGTGTGAGAGACGGAGATCTTATATTGCCTTTTATTCGGACACTTTTATAACCTAGGGAAAAGTAATGTTAAAATTTTTATGAAATTATTTAACAGACTAAGTTATTTAATGATTTTCCACCTTAAAAAAAGAAGGGTGTTTTTCTTAGAGTAAAGTATATCTCGCTAATATTGACTGGCCTGTTGGTCTAGTGGTCAGTGGCCCTAAATGCTATGCCAGAGGTTGTGGGTTCAATTCCCACCCAGGATAAATGTTTGTGTGTTGAGCACGATCATTTGTTCTGTGTCTGGGTGTAATTTATCTATTATATATATGTATTTATAAATATATAAGTATGTATAACAGTTGTCTAATACTCATAACACAAACTCTGCTTAGCTTGGGACTAGGCGGCGCCGCGGCGTTGTGTGATAATTGTGGAATATTATTATTATTATAAAGGCGAAAGTTTGTGACTGTGTATGTATGTTGGTTACTTCTTAACGCTTGAATGGATTTTGATAAAATTTGGTAGACGAGTAGACGGGGTCCATTCGCTCTCCTAGAGAGGAAGCCTGAGTTCCAGCAGTGGGTACATCAATAGTAGTAAAAGTATAATTTATTCTTTTTTTTTTTTAATTCATATAAACCAGTGCTTGACTGCGATCCCACCTGATGGTAAGTAGCGATGCAATCATTGATGGTGAGGCGCACTAGTTTATTAAGAGCCTATTCACTCTAGCCTTGAAGACACCTAAATTATAGTTGGACGGGAAGACCGCAGCAGGCAAATTGTTCCAGTCCTTCGATGTACGCGGTATAAACGACGAAGCGAAACGCTTAGTCCGGACCGTTGAAGACGAATAAACCACGTCCTGGAACAACATATAGGATACTTTTTATCCTGGAAGTATGTTCTCTTGGCACAATTTTCTCCTTTCACGTGGGCAACGCAGCTGGCAACAACTAGTTTTCCATCCTGTTTATAAAATATCTGGTTCTAAAAACTTATTCTTACTCAACATCCCGCTTAGATGGGAATACTTAGGGACCTATTTATATCCACGCTAAAGGAAATTATTCTCATTCATAATAGTTAGAGTACTAAGTTGATAATGTGCACATTAACGAGTTATCCTGCGAGTAATAGAGTTCACGGAGTCATAAAACTAAGCGGTTTCAGTCTTAAGTAAATGTCTTAATATATACAGACACCATCCTATAGTACTTAGATATATAGGTATGAGAAGCTTGAAGCTAAAATAATATCAGCCACGAGGATCGATATTTTAGGTTAAGCAATGCTTAGCAAGGTCATTCTGTGGATGGGTTTTTTTTTAGGTGGGAAAATCAGTTAATGACAAATCCCTCTCTTGGGCGGAGCAGGAGATAGTGTCAGACTTTTACTGACTAAAACCCACTCCTGTTCCTTCTTTGCCTTTGTCCCAGGGCCCCGGGTTTCGCTTTCACACTACCCGTGGCCCCAGTAGGCTTCGACCCTGCTGGGCCCCTACGATTTGCTCACATTTCCCTGAGGCGCGCGTGAAACAGTAGGCGCCGTCGACGACTTGGGCTCGGTCTGGACGGTTACCGGACGGTCGGATAGCGAGCTACCCATGGTTCGCCGTCCGTAAGCCCGCGCCTACGGTGGCTGGAAATCGGGATAGGAATCCCGGCGGCGGTTGGGGCGTGAGGACCGTTGCTTCACGCGATAATTCTGTGGACGGGTGACCATTTTAACAAACCTAAATTCCTTCTTGCCTCAAAAAGCATCTTAAGTCGTTGGACCCGGCTTTTATTGGTATAGCCACGGTAGACCTTTGACACTCGTCACTGATATTATGAAGTTTTTTTTTTATAAATTTGTAATATTATTGATAGGCTCGCGCTTGACCATTATCCCACCTGATGGAAAGCGACGATAGAGCTTGGTTGCGTAGAAGTAACCTATTTACTCTTAACTTAAAAACCCCCAGGTGGTAGGTCATCAGGAAACACAGACACCGGTAGGGAAAACTGACATCAGTCTTGCCAATGGGTATCGTGTCACTCAAACGGCGGTTGCTGAAAACCAGCACCGTAGATGACTGGATTTCCCTACCGTCACAGTATATGCTGAGCAACGGCATATTCTTGCTAAGATGCGACGCACAACTTTGATTACGCACAACTTTGATGATAAATGTATTTTTCTTTTATTTTTGGTTTATTTATATGTTTATTTTGTTTATGTTTGTCTCTGTTGAGGCCGGCGTCAAAATGCAACAGATAACCTAGATAACTGTGTTGTTTATGGTCATATGGTGCAATACAGTTATGCCCGATACACACATGGCCGGTCAGGAAACTTGGTTTTTGTATTTTTGTAACGAATTGTGCGTCTATTCAGGCAGAATAGACATGTTTTCTTTCTTTTTCTGTTCCCCAATTAATGGGTTGTGGAGGCCAGATAGGCAGCCATTCGATATATAATAATGGTATCCAGCTGCATCCAGTATTAATGAGAGCCAATCCCAACAAAGTAAGCAAAACGCTAGACAGACGGACCGATATAATTATAGTATGTATAAACACGGTATCTTTGACATCAACACCCCGGATCCAGTACATGATTCTCGAGCCCCCAGTGATGTAATTTTTCGTCGGCTTTTTCATAATAAAAAAAAAATCAATACCTTCTTAAATTTAAACTGTGAAAAATCGTTATTCTAACCAACCCCGATGATAATTTAATAAAAAGATTTTTTTTTAAATTCAAAATTAATTAATTAAAAAGTCATCGGGATAGATAAAATCGTTATTCTGATCAATGCCGAGGTCATTTTTAATTTTAAAAGTAATTCATTCATTTTTTTTTTCACTAAAAAAGTTAGAATAACGATTTTATAGTTTAAATTAAAAAATAGTACAGATTTTAAAAAAAAATTAGGGTAAAAACCGACGAAAACCGCCCCAACTGGGGGGTTCAGAATCATGCGTCTTTTGTCTTTTACCTCTGACCAGAAGGAGCTCTCAAGATTTTTTGCAATAAGGGACTATGAAGGCATGGAGAAGTTACTAAAGTCCTGAGCAATACACATTACATTCATAACATAAATACACAAAGATTGATTTAGATCACAATACACTTTGCTTGTGTTTTTACTTTTCGGTATTCACTTGGTCTAAACTCAATTAGACTCACTCATTACACTACACACATACACTACACAGCTACACACGTAATAACAATAATTAAAAAAAAAATTGTTTTATTATATTAAGATGATGTATCTTGACACAAATTTAGTTAATTATTGTCGCCTCCCTAATATCTACTACTTTTGTAAAACAAAGGAGACTAGTCTCCACAACACAGGGGATCCTAGTGTGGAGACTAGGGCCAAATAAATTTGTGAAACATTTTTCTGAACAATAAACATTATTATTATTAAATTATTATTTTGTAATGGATCCATGGTGATCGTTTGTGTGTCGTTGTCAAAGACACCCTGTATATATAGTTACAACTAGTTCAAAGGTTTGATTTAGAACAATGCTAAAGTTTAAATTTGGAATCAAAACCCGACTGGCAGTGACAGTTTACTTCTTATCTTAACTCAAATCTATACAATGATAATCTATAACTTCAAATTCATTGTTCAAAACATTCATAATGAGTGAAACCGAAAATTAAATTTTAGTATCGGACATTATTAGGACAAAGTTACCGGTTTAACCCGAAGAAGAATCGCCAAATTTAAGTGTCAGTGGATAGGGCACATTGCTAGCAGAACAGATGCTCGATTATGTATGTTACTCATGTGTCGTGATGGCCTAGTAGTTAAGGCCCTAACTACAGAGCACAGCCATAAAACAATGACTTTCTGAAGCGTACTCCTCGGTAACGGCCAGGTTTGAAAAAAAAATGTTTATTATAGGTAGATTTATGTATAATATTATTAACATAATAATTATGAGGTTTTCGTATGACGAATACTTTTGCAAAAAAAAATAAATAACAAAATGATATTTTCTCGCTGGTTTTCCCTACTCCTTTCAACAGGCTTTGTTCTTTAGAAATATGTTTACACAAAAAAAAAATGCTGGTGTTCTTCAAAATTATGTACATTTTGAAGAACACCAGCCTTAACCAGCATTTTTTTTATGCTTATGCTTATGTAAATCAGTCAATATTGAAAGCAAAGCAAAGAAAATGGTTTTAAGGTCAGGGGGGTCTATGCTAGCGCAGGCGACAGTACGAGTATGTGTGCAATTGACTCCGGCCAGATGTTCAAAGGCTACATGCCTTAAGGTACCTCTCATGCATGAGGTTGCGGTTCCGAAACCGTAAGTACCAATATGAATTTTTTAATTCGTATGTACTTTTCTAAGTATATCTAGGACATTACTGACACCCCGTGCTATATATATACGACCAATGGCTTTAAGTGCTTTTCGAAGCACGGGGTGTGCTTCGAGAAGCACGTAAAGCCATTAGTCCCAGTTGTCATTCGTAGATTTTTGACAGTCGTTTCAGGTAGTCAGATGCAAGAAAGATTGCCTATCAGTCCATCCAAGGAGTATTGCGGTGCACAGTGGAGGGCTGATAGGCAGCCACCTCATGTAAAACACGGGTATTTATCCGCATCCGGTTAGACTAGAAACCGACCCTAAGCTAGTTGGGAAAAGGATTAGTGCACTACTAGGGAGTTGATGATGTAATAGGGGCTAAAGTATGAAATTGCCGTTTTTTAAAACGGGTTGCTTTGAAGTGTTATATCTTTGGATTGACTTAGAATTATAAGTTGAAATAAACTTAATATTAAAGGTACGTTATTCTTTTTCCGAAATTAGGTATTTTTTGGATTCTTTATGTTTTGTGTTTTCTGTAATACACTTCAAAGCAACCCATTTTAAAAAACGGCAATTTCATACTTTAACCCCCTAATATTTATTATAATGATTTAGATTTGGAACATGAATCCTCTACATTGAAAAAACAAGTAAATCCCGTACCACTTACGCATGCCCAACTATTTCTAATTTCGTCAAATCGTCACCTTTACAATATCCCTCGGGCAAAGCTAAGTTATTTCGTACGTGGCCTCACTGAACTAACTCCGGTTATTATCCCTATTATAACATCGAGGTCTTTCAAAGGTCGGATAGACTCTGTTGTAATAACATCTGATACCAATTTGCAGCAGCGGTCTCGGTATCGGTATTTCATATTCAATTTAGATGATTGGAGCTTTAATGCATAAGTAGTGTTTGAATATGTAGTAGTGTCGAGTTCGCTTGATAGTAGCTGGCATATATCGAAGTCTGGTAGGCGGTATTAAATTGTTAGTAGAGGATTTGGTCGTCATCTATATTATTATAACTTCTGTATATAAAAGGCAAAGTCCTCATTCACTGACTCATCACTGCCTAGCTCAAACTCTAGGCCCTAGAATAATGAAATTTTACACAGAAGTTTCTTTTTATGACGTATACAAAAATAAAAAAGGATTTTTCTAAATTCACCCATTTTTTTTTTTTGGTGGGAAAATCATCCAATGACATCTCTCGATCTTGGGTGGAGCGCGAGAGTGTGTCAGACTTTTACTGACCAAAAACCCACTCCTGTTCCTTCTTTGCCTTCGTCTCAGGGCCCGGGTTTCACTTTCAAACTACCCGTGGCTCCAGTAGGCTTCGACCCTGCTGGGCCCCTACGGTTTGCTGACATCTCCTTGAGGCGCGCGTGGAACAATACGCGCCGTCGACGACTTGGGCTCGGTCCGGACGGTTACCGGACGGTCGGACAGCGAGCTACCCATTGGTCGCCGTCCGCAAGCCTGCGCCTGGTGGCCGGAAGTCGGGATCGGAATCCCGGCGGCGATTGGGGCGTGAGGACCGTTGCCTCACGCGATCGGCCGCCTCCTTTGCTAGCATTACTGCTTCGCAAAAGGAGGCGACCGCCTGCTACTCCTTCCCGCTTCAGACCATGGCCTGTACCAAGGCCCGGCGCGAGAGATCGTTGCCACTGATCGCCCCCACGAAGACACGGCGGTGCTCTGCCCAAGCGGGGTACACCTCTACCATATGCTACCTTCTATGGGGATGGAACAGGGGTCCAAAGTTTGTATGGAGAAACCTATTTACTTCCGGGTGAAGCCGCTGGCAAAAACTAGTAGGTTTAGGATAAAAAGAAAAGACCCGAGTCACTGAGAAACCTGATTTTTTCAAAAGGTTTTGTTTTGACCTAGACGAAGAATAAGAACGAATTTTTCAAAATTTTACCCATAACTTAATGAAAAGAGTTCCATGCGAGCAAAGCCATGGGTATATGCTAGTTACTTCTATTAAAAAACACACACTTTTTATATAAAAAAATAAATGCCTCAATTCATTTTCTCATAGGGATTTGGAAAACGTTTATAACACTACTAAACTGATATGATAATTATTTTTCATACCTATTGGTGTATGTTCTTAAAATATATATCATGTTAAAAGAGATTGCCCAAATTTGTATGTGGATCCGTACCAACTTGCGTCAAACCAAATTTACTCTTAAGAGTATAGTTATTATTTAAATTTTCACTATCTAAAATTGTTTTGTTAATATTTAACCACATTTTTGAGAAATTAAAAATAGTTCGAAAACGCCTGATCATATTTCATAGCAATTTTTAACCGTAGTGATTATTATAATTTGCATTCTATACCATAGGTATGCGTTTTAAGGCAAATTGCTGTGTAGTGTATTGCATTATTTTTGATTTATGCGATAAGTTAGGACCCGGATTCCTTCGCTCCTATATTGTGGCGTTACTTAAGCTCAGGCTTTTATCGCGCATGGGAAATATCTTTACGCTATACCTAAGACTACACTGAAGAACCTTACCATATACCACCTTTTATTTACTTATTTATTTATAAAGTTATCAAGACCTAAACAAACTTATGACGTGTTTTAGTTCGATTTCTCGAATCAAAAAACGCAATACATCACTTATAGGTTGTGGGTTCTACATTCAGCTACCGAAACGTACAGTAAAGGGGTTGACTGTTGCCTATCATCACCCTTAGCTGCACCTAATAACCTAGCCCTAACCATATAGCTACAATATATACGTATATAAATAATAGTGCGGGAAGCCTGTTGCCTTGACACCTAAGGCAACAGACGGAAGGTGGGAATAATGAAGGGTGTATAGGACGGGATTTTATCATTGCCGATCCGCAACCTCACGGACCGACCAATAACTAAGGCTGGATAAGGCCAGAGCTATCGGCAACCATTTATAGGCGCAGTAACAGTGAGAGGAGTCGATGGTCTCGTCGTAATGAAACAGCGTTGCTCGTAGCGTAGAAAGAAACTTTATAACATATTTACATAGTATTTATATTAATCTATTTACAATAGTTATTAATGCATTTGTGTGAAAAAACTGATGTACCTAGTCGAATTATTTTAGTGACAAATAACTAATATTGACGTCATTTCGGCTTCACTGCCACTTTCTCGTGTGAAGATAGGTACTTAACAAGGTAACACAAAGAATTTTTAATTGTTAGGCAGATAAAACATTTACTTTTAGGGTACATAGTATAAAATCATCGTCATCTTCCTGCCCTTAGCCCATGTTACTTGAGGTAGGCCCAAAACATTTTTTTCTTCCATTGTATCCTGTCAACCGCCACGCTATCACTGACTCCGTTTTCTTCGCACAATCTATCCGACTTTTCTTTAGCCTCCTTCTCCATCTATTCACGTGTTTATTCTTTAGGTATATTTTGTGTATAACTCTTTGGGTGTGTTCACATCTGGCGAATACGCCGCTAGCGAGCTGCGTGCGTGCATTTCAAGTTAGCGCGCCGTTCCCATGCCATCATCGTACCCTTCGCGCGAAAGCTTCGCCACGCGCGAAAGGTGCATAACCGCGCGCCAGCGGCCAGCGCGCTTCTCCTCGCGCCCGCAGAAAGCAAATGGAAATGCATGCGCGCGAATTGCGCGCCCCGAACGTGCGCCGCGCGCCCCCTTTACAAACCTTGCCACTTGCAACACTATGAGTCACTATCTCAACACTGTCAATAGTTATTATAGACGTATTGAATTAATTATTATTCAATATAACTACCAGAATTACTCAAATGCGGTACAAAACCACCAAACGATATAAACGTCAGTATAACAACAAAATATCAAAATGTCATAACCAAATTGGCAGTGTCAAGTTTTCAGTTTCTAATATACGCAATGTTTACTTTATAAAATGGTGAGATAAAATAAAATAATTTAACAGAATTCATTTTTATCAGTTTAATTATTTTCAACTATATTAATTTACTTACTTAGATAGCAGCTAAAATTAATTAGGCGAACCATTTATTTATGATCATTGTCAGATTAAAAGCGTTAGCATTACATACTCTTTGGTCAGATTACGAAAATAACTGAAAACTGTAATCGGAACGTAAAGATTTCTGAAATGACGTTATTTTTTTCGGAAGTAGGAATTGTTGATCATTTAATATCATTTTTACGATATTTTTTAATGTGGTTAAAAAAAGCGGTGAAAAATCAGTACATTGTACATGTAAATAAAACATTATTTTTGGTATTAATATACTTGTGACGCAATATGGTACGGGGTATGGGCATTCTTCTTTTATTACTTGATTAATTTAAACGTTATAATAAAAATTACCCAGACCTACAATTTCTACGATATGGCACCTGAATATTACACTGTAAAGTCATTTTTCGGTAAGTATTTTACCATCCGGTACGTATTTACTTTTTCATTTTCCGCCTTATGAGCAATTTTCAGTGCTTAAGCCGCGGAAGGACTTTGTAAGTGAGAGCATTATGGGCCCTGTAAATTGTTCGGAATGACAGGAAATGGAAGCATTCAAATAAGTACCTATACCTATGCGATAATAATTATGTATTACTAGCAGTGGAGCAGTGGTGGCCGAGTGGTTACGGCCCCGACTTACGAGTTGTAGGTTGTGGGTACAAACCCAGCCAGGTGCATTACTTTGTGTAATTTATTTCAACACCACTGCTCTCAAAACGGTGAAGGAAAACATCGTGAGGAAACCGGCACGTCCTAGAACCAAAAATTCGAAGACATGTGACATCCACCAACCCGCACTGGGCCCGCGTGGTGGATTACGGCTCATTCCCTCTCCTAGAGAGGAGGCCTGAGTCCCAACAGTGGGAACATTATAAGGCCGACTATGCTATGCTACTAGCATCTGCCAGCGGCTTCGCCTGCGTGAAAGTAGGTTTCTCCATACAAACTTTGGACCCCCGTTTCATCCCTTTAAGGGGTGAATTTTGGAAAATCCTCTCTTAGTGCTCGCCTACGTCATAAAAGAAAGCCTTGTGCAGAATTTCATGTTCCTAGCCCCAGTAGTTTCGGCTGTGCGTTGATATGTCAGTCAGTCAGTTTCTCCTTTTATATAGTTAAAATATAGATTTAGATCACCAAAGAGTTTATAGAATAGATTATGAATTATTATAAAAAAAAAAATTTGATTTAGTGAATATAAATAGGTGTATAATGATAGTTACGTGTTTTTTTTTAAATATTTACGTGGATGATTGTTAAGTTATTAAAAAATGTATAAATACACTTACAGCTAAAAAAAAAATATTATAATAATAAAGGTTATTTGTAACAAAACAAGTTAACAAATTTACACAGGAAAAACGAAGATAACTACAGACGTAAAATACTGTGGCGCAGCTATAAACGCACATAAAATCATAGATATGGTTCCTAATTAAACCAAAAGAAGTTAAATTATAAATTAAAAAAACCAAAAGGAATGAATAGAAATAAAAAAATATAATTTTCACTCTGTGATATGCTGGATACATACAAATATACACCTTGTGTATTTGTATATGATGGTGTGACACCATTAGCTGCTCAAAAGTATGACAGTAAGATGAGACTGATCACATCAGAGGACAAGCACTTAAGGCTGCTGGTCATTTTTTTATTCATTACATTCTTAGTCATATATGCATAGATATATATATGATATAGTTAGGCTAGCATTATATGAACAAAATCTTAAGCCTACGAAATATGCCATGTCCAGCCGAAACAATGTTCCTTTTAAATGGTAAGAGTTTTTTCGTGTGCATTGATTCCTCAGAGAAATCGCATTCTCTCATAATAAATAGTTGTTGTATATTAGATAACGAATAACTAGGAAGACTTGAACTAGGTTCCATTAGCAAAGGAGATATCAAGTTTGAACAGACATGACGGATTGCGAACAATGTTGCTGTCTCGAAATGCAGCCAACACACGGATGGCAGATTAATGTGCAATTAAAATGTTCGCAGCATCCCCGTGTTCTGCTGAGTTACTGACGATTCAGACACAATATATTCGGACACAGTGTCCAAATCGACACATTTTATTTTCATTATTTTTTCACTGAGGATTCGAACACCACCAAATTTATTAAAGCTATTTAGTACAGTCAGATAAAAAAAGTCTTAAATATAATATAAATAAATTTATTACCGAAGTTGCTATCTTAAATCCAGCCTAAAATAGTTTTGGTAACGCTTTTTTTCCCATATTCATATTCTAAAACTTTTTATCTGACAGTACTAAACAGTGTTTGTCCGAATCGTCAGTGAAAAAAACAATGATATAAAAATGTGTCAGTTCCGACACTGTGTCCAAATCGTCAGTAAGTCGTTCTGCGCATGGGAGACCTTTCATACATTTCATTCATTCTCGTTCATAGTTCATTCACTTTTGTTAATTATAATATTGAGTTAAATGCCAGTTCGTCGTAATATTGAACAGATTCGATGAAAAAATAGTTTTGAGTTATTTTTTTTCATGGTTAAACTATGATTTAGTAAATACGGTAGTTCAATTATAGTAGTATAATGTATCCACGTTGAATTTACGTAGGAAGGCTAAATGATTGATGGTTTAGTGATTTATTCTTCGTCTGGCTTAGTTTTGTCCCACAAAAAAATCCTGGTTCGTCCCAAACTACATGCTTCCTTCGACTCAAAATATAATTTTGATTATTTTATTCCCACTTCGTCCTTTTTTATATTCCTTCTACGGAACGTAGTTTTTTTTTTTTTGTATAGACCGTGTCGATATCTGTGGTGAGCTTAAGGGAATAACTTGTCGCTGTACCGACGAAGGGCCAACATGAATCCACCTACAAAGTATGGTACGTTATAGTGTTAACACATGCTCAAACTTGGTACGAAGTATTTGGTCCATCATACCAAGTTTGAGCGTATGGTCATACTTTTTTAACCTTTTGAGTGCGTAATTAGAGACACAATAGAAAGACATTGGCGCGTGAACGCCGGCGTTAATGCAGGGATCAACAGCTTAAAGGTCATATTTGCCTACTCGTTTGCGGAAGTATGTCCTGAGCTTTAACTCCAGTAAACAAAAATGTTTCAGTTCTCTCAAATTTATCAAAAAACAAATAACCAGGAAATCACAAAATCGTTTTTAAATTAGTGGAGATAGAACCCACTTATTTTCCAGATGACGAACTTATATTAGCGTTGCCTAATCATAATTTTCATGGGATTGACTTTAACATACAGCTTGAATTATTAGCGGAACTCATGGAACTCATAAATGATTACCTACATATGCAATTGATGAGCATATATATCACCATATAAAAAGAGCATAAGAAAAAAGTAGTAAATAAGCTACTTCTAGGTCAGCGGCCTCCGTTGTCGACCACAACCATCAGACAAAAGTGAGCCTACCAACAATAATAAAAAAAAAATGGAGCATTATTATGTTGTTATAATAATGATAACGATTGCCTCAAAGCGTCAAATAATCCATACGTCAACACCTAAACTTTATCACTTAACTAAATCTGCGTCATAAAAGCTCACTTATTCGCGTAGGCGGCAATATTTCCCAACTCGAGAATTTGCTAGTTGCCGACTGCTTGGAATATTAAATGCAGGCATATTTATCGTACCAAATAGAATTATTGTCACGTTTCCAAATATAGACCCTACTTTTAGAAGTGCGATGAATATTCATTTCGTATTTATATTAATTTAATGCCCGTTATGTATTGCCGGGATTAATAAGCCGTATTAGTATGCGTCTAGGTGTGCCGAATTGTATATTTTGATTGTCTCGTGTAAAATTACCGAGGCTTTTGTAAAATAGACATGAATTTGAAAACAAAAATACGTTGCATCTAAGTGCCACAAAAAATCTTTAAAAAGCTCTAAAACCTCCAAATTGCTTTTTAGAGCTTTTAAACTTTGAGATTACGTTCTTAGATTCTATCAAAATCTAAGAAAGTAATCATGGTCCATTTAAAACATTTTTTTTTTCAAACAAGTATCATGTCAACTTTTTCTTTTTCAGTTTTTACAATTTTTCTGAAAACTCATTATACCAAATTTTGATTAAATAATTACAAAAAAATACACCCCAATTTTCAACCTCCACTTACACCCCAAAAAATCCAACTACACCCCTTAAACTACATACGTACAAAACTCATCACTCTACCTTAATCTGAGTTCTAAACAAAACACACGTCACACTTTCATGTCGTACGATCGCGTTCGCGTGCCGGAGTCGCGCCGTGCGCGTCGTCCGGAGTCGCTCTGCAGACTAGACGGCTTGGCCCCGCACTCCCGCCCGCGCTGTTTTGATTTACAAACATGGAACACCAGCCAGTATGTCATGCAGTGTTCGATATCCGGCCAGTGAGAAATTTGTAATAAAGAGGCTTTTATTGGTTGCTAATGGTTTTCGGATTTGGAATAAAATTGGAACGCTTGAAATTGTGTTTGTTTTGAAACGGACTACGCGTTTTATCTATAGGAGAATCAAGATTATGTTCTTATTTATATAAAACAAACTTGTTTGGAACTATTTAAACCGTGTTTTACTCTGATGAAGTTAATTATCCTACATGGGTTTAAAACTTTTGATCAAGTTTTTGACCGTTTTTGAATGGAATATAAAGTTTATTGTTTATTGTAATAAAGTTTTAAATTGTCAATATAATCAACGTTTTACAATTAATTACAAATTGAAATACAGATAGATCTCTTGAGACCCCAGCAGTGGTACTTGTGGTGCTGGGATGCAAAGGGTAACTGAAGGAATATAGGTGTGGTTTTAGTCAGTAGCCCTAGCGGGAGAAGTCATCAGGTGATTTGCTACCGAAATAAAAAGTCTCTTGAGATGCAACTTTAAGCTTAGTTTCCTATGATTCGCCATTGGGAAATATGGTTTTAAAGGATAACCAAATAAAGAGACTGGAATAAATGATTAAAATACTTAATCCGTGATGAATGAAATATACAACATGTAACTGGAATAATGCACACCCACTTAATAAGCACTGTTTTGCTTAAATATTTAAGCACTGTTTTGCTTAAATGCAATTAGGTAGCGTATTTTTTTAAGAAATTGTTTATCCCGATTGTAGCCAAAAAATATGAGCATCAACGCACTATATTGGCATTGCATTGGTACTATTATCTACGCACGCACACAAACACGCCAACGACGTATTCAGGGTTTATCGAAAATTTATCAAAATAGGAACTTATATCTTTTTATCCTAAAATATAGTTTACTAGCTTCTGACAGCGGCTTCGTCCGCGCGAAAGTTTCGTAAAATCCGTTCTAAACGGATGTCTACACCTTATAAGGAACCTATCTGCCAAATTTTAAGTTTGTAGGTGATATAGTTTCTAAGTTTTCGTGGTATTTTGCCACAGATTACTGAATAGTTACTACGATTTTGCTTTTATATATATGTACATTTATATAGATTTTAGAATAAAACTGAAATCAATTCAGTAGCCGATTCTGAGCATAATCTCAGGACGTGCGTTTGAGTATGTTACAGTTTGTATAGATGTCTACGTAAGCATTCTGATTAAGATAATACCCGATTTGAATGGCCGGCCGTTATGCCCGGTAAGATATTCACTGAATTCGAAATATTTTGCAAATAAAGCCTTCATTTCGATTAAAATCTGTTCCTTTTATATTTAAGAAAATGGCCGTTGTGATTTTTCCATCACAATGTAAGAAGCTATTGCTGATTTAAACGAATGTTTCCTTTTGGATTACAAAACGTCCCAAATCGTATTGTTTGCGTTTTGCATTGACAATATTTTCAACCTTCGAATTTCGGTTGTCGTTGGAAATAAAAGGCAATAATTAAAACGTTTCTCGGTTCAATTAATTCCTTTTACTTTTCGATGACGTACACAAGAACTTTTCTTTGGAAATACAATAGCTGTCAAGAAAAAAAAAATAGAATATCATGTAAAGAATTCCTGCCCCCCTAGCCAAGTTACAACCGTTTCGTTTCGATTCTCTTTTCGTTGATCGCCTCGAGTCGGCCACGCCTCCTATTCCTTTGTTCTGACCACGTGACTGAGCGTTGAGATGACGTCAGAATAATGGAATCGAAGGCGTGGCCTACTCGAGGCGATCGACGAAAAGAGAATCGAAACGAAACGGTTGTAACTTGGCTAGGGGGGCAGGTGATGGACGATGCTGTCGAGGACGGTCTACATAGAAGTATCCAGATGATTTCAAATATGCGTACCACGCATACCATTGTAGTAAAATCTATGACACAACATAGGAACTAAAATTGTAAATCCTGCATCGTGTTATAGATTGTTCTCCGCGCAATTAGAACATTTATAAAACATCCCAAAACCAACTATCGGACAGTTGCCCAAATCAAACATAACACCCGTCTGGTCGGGGGATCCTCCCTTTTCAACGGAGGGACTTTGCACCCTGTTACCTCTAAGGCTGCTATCCCACTGGCGTTTTACGAGCGTTGGCGATTCTCTAACGTCTGCGCAACGTTGTCGCGCAGACGCGACGTTAACGTCACGGGTTTCTAGTGGCAAGCGTTACATCTGCTGAACCCAACGTTAACGTCGCGTCTGTGCAACGTTGGCGCTTTACCACTAGAAACTCGCGACGTTAACGTCGCGTCTGCACAACGTTGGCGCTTTACCACTAGAAACTCACCGTTGTGCGCAACGTCGGCGCTGCGCAGACATTGGAGAAGCACCAACGCTCGAAAAACGCCAGTGGGATAGCGGCCTAAACTATGAAGGCTGGTTCGAGGCCGAATAGGTGCCTTGAAAAAATAAAAGACTTATTCTTCTTACTCTTGTATTTGAGTAGCAGAGGATCAACAACGGACAGTTAAAAAAAAGAAGTGTCAACCTATTACAGTTCATGAATTACAGCCCGCTGACATACAGCGGAGGCTTAGCCCGCCTCCGATAGTTACCCTTCGAGTAAGTAACCGAAAATATGAAAAAAGAAAAGAAAATTTACGAATTTCATGAAAAAAATAACCCTCGTTACTTTTTAGAACCTTTCTTTTAAAATTCAGGTATAATCTTGAAGTACAACAATGTCAAGAACAAAATGATAAGTACCTAGTGGATCGCAACTTACATAAGTTTGAATAACAAACTTCGGATTAATTTTGTATGAAGTTTGTTTTGAACTTTTGGGCGTGATTTTACCTTAGACATCCCTATGTCAACCATTGCCATACAGCGTGGCAATGCCGCTAATATTTTGGTCACACTAGTCGTCAACAGAAATGTGGGGGAGTATTTCGATGGTACCTTTGGTTAGTTTGAATTTAAGCCTAACTTAAAGAGTTATTTTTTTGTTTTTATTATATTTATAATTATAGTTTGTTAAGTATTTAAAAAGTACAAGTATGCCAATATGCAGCAAAATGTTTTGGAAACACATTCATTGTGCGTACAGCTAAGGAGTGGAATTCTCTACCGGAGTTTGAATTTCCTGATAACTCTATCCTGGGAGTTATAAGAGACTTCGCAAACTGCAGACTTTTGATCGGCCGATAGTTTGGTTGGTTGATTAATCAGTATGAAGCTGTATGGAAGTGCGCACACAGAATCGGCCGACAAAAAGCTTAGCTTCATACTGAACTTCCGGCCGATCGAAAGTCAGCAGTTTGCGGGGTCTTTTAGGCCAAGAGTGAAAGGTTACTTTAAGGCAAATGTGCTCCATCGTCAACCACATTATTTATTTTTTGTTCTGTCAGTAAATAATTAAATAAATACAGAAACCTTCCTTTTGAAATACAGTGAAAACAAAAACTAGGTCTATTCGTATAATGTTTCAGTACAGGCGAAAACAAAGCGACAACTAGCGAATCGAAGCCTATTGAAGTTTAAATAACAAAGTTAAGATTAATTCTGTATGAAGTTCTGTTTAATTTGTAACTTCACACCAACGTTCGAAACTTGCCCAACATGTTGTGTAAGGGCAATTAGTTCCACAAAATGGACAGGCGATTAATCAAAACTCAATTTGTTCAACTTTAAAATCAATATGGCGCCCGAAACCAGTACTTTTACAAAACGCAAGTGTAAATAAATGTTAATTTAGGATTATGTAGAAATGAACACTTTTAAAGTTTCTTACAATTTATAAATAAGGGAATTTTTTCATTGAATAACTACAAAAAAGAGCAGTAGTGGCCCATTGATAACGAACCCCACTTACAAAGTTGTAGGTCGCGGGTTCAAACCAAGCAAGGCGTATTACTTTGTGTAATTTATTTTTTTACTTTGTGTAACATCTTATGGAATCCGAATGTTCTAGAACCAAAATTTCAAAGACATGTTTTTTTTTTTTTCGGTGGGAAAATCATCTTATGACATCCCCCGCCCTTGGGCGGGGCGGGAGATAGTGTCAGACTTTTACTGACTAAAAACCCACTCCTGTTCCTTCGTTGCCTTTCGTACCAGGGCCGAGTCTTCCTTTCAGAATCAGACCCTTGGCCCCAGTAGGCTTCGACCCTGCTAGGCCCCTACAGTTGCTGACATCTCCTTGAGGCGCGCGTGGAACAGCACGCGCCGTCGACGACTTGGGCTCGGTCCGGACGGTTACCGGACGGTCGGACGGCGAGCCACCCATTGCTCGCCGTCCGCAAGCCTGCGCCTACGATGGCCGGAAATCGGGATCGGAATCCCGGCGGCGATTGGGGCGTGAGGACCGTTGCCTCACGCGATCGGCCGCCTCCTTTGCTAGCATTACTGCTTCGCAGAAGGAGGCAACCGCCTGCCACTCCTCCTCGCTTCGGACCATGGCCTGTACCAAGGCCCGGCGCGAGAGATCACCGCCGCCGATCGCCCCCACGAGGACACGGCGTTGCTCTGCCCAAGCGGGACACACCTCCACCGTGTGCTCCACCGTGTCCTCCGGGTGGTCCGCACAATGGTGGCACCCGGGCATTTCTTCCGCACGAATCCGGTGCAGGAACCTCCCGAACTTACCATGTCCGGTGAGGACCTGCGTCATGCGGTAGGTAAGGACGCCGTGTTGCCTTTCCAGCCACTCCTCAAAGAGGGGAATTACCGCCATAATTATGGCGTGCCCAGCACTGGGTTGCGATAGTCGCTGTCGCCATTCCACCATGAGACCCCGCCGGAGCTCTGTCCGCCATGCCGCAACTTGTCGTGGCAGCGGAGTTTCGCCCCGACGTTGCATCTCCACGCGCAGATCGTGCATGCGTGCAAGGCCTGTTGCCACCAGATCCCATGGTGGCTGGCCAGCAAGGAGGCTCGCCGCTTCGCGGGAAACCGTGCGGTATCCCCGCACCATCCGTATGGCTTCAAAGACATGTGATATCCACCAATCCGCACTAGGTTCGCGTGGTGCATCACAGTCCATTCTCTCTCCTAAAGAGGAGGCCTGAGTCACTGTAGTGGGAACATTATAAGGCTGTCTATACTACG
Organism: Mythimna impura; assembly: GCA_905147345.3. Taxonomy (NCBI): domain Eukaryota; kingdom Metazoa; phylum Arthropoda; class Insecta; order Lepidoptera; family Noctuidae; genus Mythimna; species Mythimna impura. The sequence continues at coordinate 10,872,068 of LR990345.1, forward strand.
GTATGCTAAAAATACAAAAAAAAAACTCGAAACTATACCTTATGTAGAAGAAAATAGTGATCATCAACCTTTTGTAGGCGGGTCATTGACCACTATTGATATAGGTTAATTGACCAAAATTGGAAATAAAGTCAAACATAATCAAACTCTTTAATTTTTTATTGTACACTTAAACAAGTTGTAACGCAATAATAATAGAACTCACAAACATAGTCGAGCTTACTTAACTCATAGTTGAGTTTTTTTTAAGCATATTTTTGAGTGATAGAAAGAATCTCGATATTCTTTTTCCTCATAAAAATAAAGATATTAGGGATTTAAGTAAATATTCGTTAGTTTAATGTTAAAACGAAACAACTATACAAACAGCAGTACCTGCATTATACAGTAATAAAAAGCTACTTCGCCAATTTATTGGACCATAGGTACCAATGTAAAAGTGATCAATTAACAAATCGTATGTGTGTGTTTCATCCTTGTATCAAATTAGAGTGGCGCGGAACGCTACACTGGGGTGTAGCGTTCCGCGTTTGAAAGCGCACCCGAACGCGGTGATTTTCAAATCGCGTGGCTCGGAACAATATACGACGGACTCACGCCCTTCCACTACTTTATAGATATATTCAGAAGGTCAATTCCATATTATCTATCTATATTTTTTTTTTATCTTACTGGTGGACAACCATATAAGAACCAAAGTTACTGATTTAGCCCTAACAATTAAGTGGCTGTGGGAAGAGCACATTGCTCGCAGAACAAATGCTCAGATAAAAATCTAGTTCACAGATCACCGCCTCCATACAACAAACGAAAAAGTATTGCGGTATAGACACGCTTCAGCCCCCCTAGCCAAGATACAACCGTTTCGTTTCGATTCTCTTTTCGATGATCGCCTCGAGTCGGCCACGCCTCCTATTCCTTTGTTTTGACCACGTGACTGAGCGTTGAGATGACGTCAGAACAAAGGAATTGTAGGCGTGGCCGACTCGAGGCGATAAACGAAAAGAGAATCGAAACGAAACGGTTGTAACTTGGCTAGGGGGGCTGTACTATGAATGTAAGTGCGCTAACAACTGGTATTTGACAAATGTAGACTGACAACCGGTTTCTGAAACGAGAATGTTTAACTAAGTATGAATTTAATGGCCAAGTTTGATAGGTTTTCAGGTTAAAATAATAGTAGATTTTGATAAATACTCAACTTCAAATTCTTAATTAAAATATTGGGGGTCAGATCTCTGTTCATCCAGACTGCGGAATAGTTCGAAAGACTTACTGTGGGTCTCGAAGACAACCACAGTAGCACACACAGGGCAACTGAAGGAGCACATATGGGTTTTAGACAGTCAAAAGACATCTCTCGCTCCACCTAGAGCAGAAGGGGTTATTTTGAACGCCAGGCATCTACGTGTGTATTCCCTTATTTTTCCAATGGTTTGCAGCTGACCTTTTGTAGGAACCTTTTTATTGTATGCCTCTGCACTGATTACTCTCCTAAATTGCGAACAGGAATATTCCGTGGACACGTGTCATTGTATTTGACAGTAGCTTCGAAGAGTTATGCAAGTTTGTGAAGTGGGGTTCCCTCAGGGGTCTGTGGAATATAATATCGAAACGTGTTACAAACAGCAGTTACAAATCCGTTAACGAGGTTTCGAGGTTTGGTACAATACTACGGTACTGATTTTTTTTATTACCACAACGGGTGTTCAGTCAATTGTAAATGGAAACTTATCTCTGAATTCAAAATCACATAATTCGAAAATGTTTTTGAGGAGAAATATCAGACTAGAACACATTAATTGTGCATACAACTAAGCTGTGGGATTTCCTGCCTGAGTCAGTGTTTCCTGATTTTGTAGCAATCAGGAAACACAGACTCTGGCAGGAAATCCTTGGGGTATTTAGGTCAAGAGTGAAGTTACTTCTAGGTAAGCATGTTCCATCGTCAACACATCACGCTTACCATCAGGTGAGACAGTGTTCAAACGTCAGCCTATCAATAATAAAAAAGACCATGAAAATTTTTATCTGACGATGGAGAAAATTTATTGACCTTTCATATTTTTATTCCCATTCAAATTACAAGAAGGAAACAAAACTTTCATCATCGTAGTTCTAGATAAAAAAACTGGGCAAGTGCGAGTCGGACTCGCACACTGAGGGTTCCGTACAAACTCACATATGAAAACAGTTAAATTCCCGAATTGAGTTACGAAGATTTTTCCGAATCGCAAAAAAAGTTTTTTTTTTGTGACGATACTACAAATTTACAGTTTTCAGATTATTTCCTATGCTTGTGCTATGAGATCTTGCTTCATGCTAAATTTCAGGAATCTAGGTTAACAGGAAATACCCTATGAATTTTTATTCCGTTGAAAGTGTCGAATATACGTTTTTTACAACATAAGCGGCCATATCTTTGTTTTTCGTTAATTCAAAAGTATGATTTTTTTCACAGCTTCAAGGGAACGCAGACTTGAGTATATGGTTTTAATTTCAACTCGATAACTCCACGTGTTCCCGAGATAAAGGCCCTTGACAGACAGACAGACAGACGGACAACAAAGTGATAAGGAGGCTATAAGGGTTCCGTGTTTTTCCTTTTGAGGTATGGAACCCTAAAAACGTTCTATTCCTACTACACAAACATATTAAAATATTCTACCAAGACAATCTAACCTGGGAATAATGAATGGTATGTACCATGCGTGTGTTGTTCATGATAGCAATAAATCTCTATGAAATATTCTCATCTCGGGTAAATTGAAACTACAACAATAAGCTGTCCTATCGGGTTCCAAGATAATGTTGTAGGAGACGTCAGCGAAAAGATAACGAAGTATCATTAAGCATAGCATAGTATAAGAGAGCAGTGGTGGCCGAGTGGTAATGGCCCCGACTTACGGAGTTGTAGGTCGCGGGTTCAAATCCAGCCAGACGCATTACTTTGTGTAATTTATTTTATCACCACTGCTCTCAAAACGGTGAAGGAAAACATCGTGAGAAAACCGGCATGTCCTAGAACCAAAAATTCGAAGACATGTGACATCCACCAACCCGTACTGGGCCCGCGTGGTGGATTACGGCCCATTCCCTCTCTTAGAGAGGAGGCCTGAGTCCCAACAGTGGGAACATTATAAGGCCGACTATGAAGTATCATTAAAACTATATAAATAATATAATTTTTATCAATATAAATTTCTGAAAAGATTTTTTCTTTTATTCTCATTGTAATATTATTGCACGAATATTGAAGGAATATGGTTCAAAACTTGTAAAAAGACAGTAGGAAATATTTTTATCCTGAAAATGTACAAACACAAAAGTAACGAGTTCATCTCGAATCGTATTTCTTGTTTACTAATAATCTAGAGTTATCGGTTGATAGATACTAGGCATGCCTTTTAAGTTCTGTCGTTTTCATATTTCCCGGCAATTTTGAATTTGGAACTGTTCTATATTCGAATGTGTTAAAATTTTGAATCTCAAAACAGTTCAAAGTATTAGGATTAATGCTATTGTTTAGTCACAGCGTCGATTGGAATCTGTCAGGTTACGTACGAAAATGAATCTTTCTAAGGAAAATGTTCGTGCAATAATTTTCTACAACTTTATAAGAGGCCTGACACGGCGTCTGTGTTTTGAAGAGCTAACATCTGTGTTCAGTGATGAAGCCCCATGTCTGCGGACTGTTAAACGCTGGTATTTAGAATTCCAGCGTGGACATACTAGTGTTAGTGACAAATCTCGCGAAGGACGCCCAAAATCCGCCTTCACTGAAGATAACGTCATTGCTGTGAGACAACGAATTCTCGAAGATCGTCATGTGACATATCGAGAGATAGAGGATCTATTAGGCTTCTCAGGGAACACCATTCAGAAGATCTTGCATGAAGCGCTTGGTGTGAGAAAGCTAGTTTGCCGTTTGATACCGCATCTGCTTTCCGACGATCACAAGGCGGCCCGCGTCAGATGGTGTAAGAAAACTCTGCAAAGGTTCAACCGAGGAGAGTCAAATCACGTCTATGACATCATCAGTGGTGAAGAATCTTGGATCTATGCCTACGATCCTGATTCCAAACAACAATCTACAATCTGGGTCTTTCAAGACGAGCCAAAGCCGACTAAAGTTGTTCGTTCTCGAAGCACTTCAAAGAAGATGGTGGCCACGTTCGTTGGAAAAACCGGCCATGTTGCGACTATTGCACTTAAAGATCGTAGAACGGTTAACGCAGAGTGGTATACCACAGTTTGTTTACCACAAGTCATCGCCGAACTTTGAAAATCTAACTCAAAGCGACGCATCATCCAGCACCACGACAACGCATGTTCACACAGCGCTCGTCAAACGATTGAGTATTTGAAGCAGGAAAAAGTAGAAATTCTTGACCATCCTCCATACAGTCCTGACCTAAGCCCTAACGATTTCTTTACATTTCCTAAAATTAAGAAAAGTCTTCGTGGTCAAAGGTTCCAGTCCGGTGAAGAAGCAGTCGACGCTTTCAAGTCACCCATTTTGAACACCCCCACTTTAGAGTGGAATAAATGTTATAATAACTGGTTTGAGCGAATGGAAAAGTGTATTAAGCTACGTGGTGAATACTTTAAAAAACAATAAAAAGTACTATAAGTTTCTAGTTGTGTTTTTTTCTTCAAACGACAAAACTTAAAAGGCATCCCTCGTACAAATAAGTATATTGTCATAAATCTCACTATTCCTACTTTTTTTAGGCTGGTGGTAATTTTACCAATAGGCGATGCATGTAAGTTTATATTACGTCAATCTCTTTATTTTCCACGATTGATAATAATATTATCAATTGTGTCAAAACAGAAAGTTTTCTGAAAAAATAATAAATAATAATAATAAATTTATTAACAGAAAGGGAGTACATCTTATCTATCCTAATCAAAATACAATGTATTAAATAAACAATGTTTCCTTTGAAAAGATAGAGTAAACGACGATATTTGTGCTAGTATTAACTGTGTGACAGACATCGGCGCCTTCCTCCTACAACTTTTAGTGTTAGTACAATATTTTAAAGTAAAAAAATAAAAATAAATATTTTGATACAATTTCATTTTGCTAAATGGTCCGAATACAGAATATGTAAAAAGACCATGCTCAAGAAAATACTCTACTGGATATTACAGATATTTTTCCATCTTCCTTTATTTAACAAGTATCATCTTTAGCTACATCATTGTTTAAATGACTGTGATCGACACGCGTCATTTGGACTATCATGGCATCATTGTCATCGCCTTTGTCCCATATTACTTGGGGTTGGCATAGCACATTTTCTACTTCTATTCGCCCCTGTTAACCGTCACGCTATCATTCGCTACCTATTCTTTCATGTCATCTTTTCTTTTACCTTCCTCCACCTCCTCATCTGTATTCATCATGGCCCATTGTGTAGACACCTGAAAACATTATTAAAGTTTGAAAACAAAGTTGAATGCACAATATTTCCATTTACACGACTGCGGGAGAACCAAGTTTGTTTAATATACTTCACTACGCTTCACAGTTTGCGTTGTTCTAGCTTATAAGCTTGTGTAGACCTTTATTAGTAGTTTTCCGTCAGGTTGGACTAACTTTTATCCATTGTATGGCATTAGTGAGTTTATTCGGAATTTGAATTCATCGTTTGTTTTGTTTGAATATTTTAATGGAGAATTTATTAATAAATAATTTATATCTTAGAGAAATAAAAGTTTTAACCCTTTCTAGTGAAATTAAAAGTAATAATTGAAAAGTAACAGTTATTAGAAAAAAGTTGCATAAAGATTGAACTTTGAGAAAATTTGGTTTTATTTGTAGGTATTATAATTTACCTAATTTTAACATTGGATTTTACATTCCATTGTGATCTCTTTATATCACACAGAGGGTAAACGTTTGTGTGATAAAATGAGAACGAACTAAATTTTTGATTAAGCTTGCATATGTACATATATAACATATATAACTAAAGTGGCAATGGGCAGGGCACATTGCTCGCAGAACGGATGGCCGTTGGGGCCGAAAGGTTCTGGAATGGCGACCACGTACCGGAAGACGTAGCGTTGGAAGGCTACAAGGTGGACCGATGACTTGGTAACGGTTGCGGGAGTCCGATGGATGCGAGACGCACAGGACCGTTCATTGTGGCGACAATAGGGGGAGGCCTATGTCCAGCAGTGGACGTCTTTCGGCTGAAATTATGATGATGATGATGACTTACATATATTAACTATACTACCACTGTATATTATAACTTACCAGCTGCTGCCCGCGGCTTCGACCGCGTGATAGTAGGAAATTATCCCAAGGGAACATACTCCTGGGATAAAAAGTATTCTATGTGCTATTCCAGGACATGGTCTACCCGTGTCCCAAGTTTCATCGAAATCCATTCAGTAGTTTTTGCGTGAAAGAGTAACAAACATCCATACATACAAACTTCTGCATTTATAATTTTAGTATGATTTGGTGTATAATAAAAAAAAATATTAATTCTTATATTACTTACAAAGATTGGGTAACAAAGGCAAATGAATTAATAGAGACTCTGAATTTTGATAAAGTATTAAATATTTTTCTCACATACCTACTCATATTCCATTATTGTCATTTTATATGACATCTGATACTAAATTATTTCAAATTTTGAAATTATCATGAAACTCATTTTGTTATATTTGTTTTATAAATTCCTTCAAAAGTTATCGTATCAAATTATCTAAAAACCTTCTAAAACTTGTAAGTAGTTTTTTATCTGTAACTTATCTTAAAATGTGTCTAGATGGACATAAAGCAGATATTAAACGAATTTAAAGTTATCATTACATCTATTCTCAGAAGAAAAGACGCATTTTATTCATATCTGCAAAAGTTAATTAAAAATACGAATCCACGCGTTTCCAATTAATGTCAACATTATAGCATAGGTATTATAGCCACTGGCAATCATCGCATGCGAACTATTGGTGTCTACATAAAATGTACTAGCTGTTTGGTGAGTATACTGACTTGACTGGCCTGTTGGTCTAGTGGTTAGTGGCCCTAACTGCTACGCCGGAGGTCGTGGGTTCGATTCTCACCCAGGACAAATGTTTGTGTGATGAGCACGATTATTTTGTTCTGTGTCTGGGTGTAATTTATCTATAATATGTATGTATTTAGAAATATATAAGTATGTTTATCAGTTGTCTAGTACTCATAACACAAGCTCTGCTTAGCTTGAGACTAGACGGCGTTGTGTGATGGTTGTGGAATATTACTATATTATTATTACAATTATTTATATTTAAATACATATTTTATACATTTTAAAATATTTCCTTAAAAAACATATTTAAAAAAATATACATACATATTATTATTATTATTATACTAGCACAAATTTTAATTTTACCAGTACTCCTCCAATATTGATTTTGATTATGGGTAAAAAAGTTTGTAACATCTGGCTAAGGTAAAATTGATCTCGTGGCGATAAGTAACAATTTGCCTTGACTGCTGGCCTATTAGGTTTAGAATACAGTTAAAAAAATAACAATTATTATTTACCTATAGTGACTGCTGGCTCATAAAATTGTTAAAAAGTTGTTATACAATAGGTATATATTTGTCTGTACACCAAGCATCTTGTTTGGCTGTACTCACATACACCAAATAAGAGCTTGTCCAAACAAGGCGTTTTCAAGCTAATCGACTGGTGCGGACAGAAATGTATATTACATCCACATTTATCGCCTAAGGGGTTAGGATGGGTGTTTTGGACGTGAAGTCGGACAAGCAGCTTAAATTAGAAAACGGGAGTGTGTGAAATGCGTTGTCTGTATTGTGGAATTTCTTATCATAATTGATTTACCAATCTACTAACTTATGCCAACGAGAATCGTTAAAATGTTGGAAATTAATACAAGGGAAAGTAATCTCGGGATAAAGTTTTTTTTTTCGGCACTAGCCGAATACTGTCACATAACATGTGACAGTGAGTGATTGTGACATAAATTCTGTCACAATCATAACCATCAATTTTAATATCCTAATATATTACCATGGATTTAGATGTTAATTATTACGTTATGAAATGATAATCGAGATATTTCAAAAACAGCTTTAGTTACCTACAAAAGGTTTAATGAGATGATAAAATATTATTTATATTTCAGAAATAAGACAATAATATTTTTTAGAAATAAGACAGATTACTTAATATAAAATATTATTTTATATTAATCTGTCTTATTTCTCTCATTAACGCACAAGAACATAAAAAAGAGATCACTAATCGAGTCACAAATGAGAACACAAGACGAACACTTCTCCTCATTGACCATTAAAATTTATAACCAGCTTTATTCGCTACAAAAATAATAATAAACCCTTAAGCACATCTCATTATCCATGTTCTTAGAACAAGCTTACTAATGACATTTCTGCTCAGATATTTTTAAAAGTACCATCAGACAAAGAGGAAAAGAGACAGCAACATTAATAAACTCGAGGAAAAACGCTGTTTTTCTTTGTTAAGAACTTGTTGCGTTTCTATCTTGAATTTCAGAGTGGTCGCTTACAAGTACAAAAACTGGGAAAGTGTGGAGGGATCGTAATAAATTCGCAAATTTGGTGCCTAAGACTTTTTTATTGCGCCGCTTGTCACAATATATCTCGTCACGTCTCCAAGGTTTAAAGGAGTTGTTTTCTGTGTAAAATAATGAAATAATGCCAGCTGACGGTTAGAAAATACGACGGTGTTATGACCCGCAATGTTACTTTTTATTTTGGTATTTCTGTTTTAAAATGCTGTTCTTATTTGCGAATTCATCATTTCTTGTTTTTATTTCCCAGATGTTCTCATTTAGGTGCGGTTTTTTTGTTATTTTATTACGCTGTCGAATTTGATGAGTGTGAAATTGTCAACACGGTTTTATATGCTTATAAAATTGCGAAGAACTGTTGGCGTTATAATATTTCTTGTAGAATAATTTACAATTCTGTGAAAATTACTGCTTGTTTATTTCTTAGTAAATCTGTATTAAGTTTTGATATTTAATAACTTCGCTTATGACTCGGTTGATAGAGAACATAAAAAACCCATAAGTATCTAAGAGTTTCCACATTGAGACTTTGATCTACTAAGTCAAAAGTCGGCACTACAAAAAATACTAGGTTGTTTTTTTAATTAATCACGCCCCAATTGTACATTTAGAGTACATACCTAAATCTGTTCATGAGTATACCATGAACGAGAGCTTCAACTAGAGTATAGGATACCTTTTTTCACAATGTGTTAACTATGAGGTGAGTTTCAACTTTCACGAGACCGAAGCAAGCCCGCTATATTACCTATATAGTGGGCTTGCTTCTATAACAGCTGTATTCTGCTAAATCTAAGTATAAGATATAGATACTAGTATATGTCGGTTATTGCGGAAATGAAATCAAATTTGAAGCCAGATAAAAAAACATAATATCCTTTCTTGGGGTTCCAGCTGACCCTGTACCTTTCATCAAAATCGGATCAGCAGTTTGACCGTGAAAGTGTAACAGACAGACTGAGTTATTTTTATTTTTAGAAATTACTGTGGATTGTCCTATTTTTTGCACTTTCAACACGTAAAAGAAGATTTGAATATTGCCTTATTGTGGAATATTATGTTTTTATTAATTTCTGCAATTATCAGAAAATCGCAATATAGCAGATTACTTTCACTCACTTTTCACGTTGCACTCATAGATAGATAGATTTTTATTCATATATTTATTGGATGCAACATAAAAAAAGGAACTGGCAATAGGTACATATAATACAATTAAATTACAATTTTAAGCACCTAAATAAAGAAATGGAAACAACACAAATCACAAACTACGTGTACAGAATAAAATTACCTACCTAAAAAGAAACGTTAAAAACAAGAAAATTAGTCCATGACATGGATAAGTACTTAGTAAAAGTAAAGGCACGAGATCCATTGTCGTCACTTGCATCAGTAGGATAGATGAATATTTGATACAAATGGAGAAACTGTGTCATTGCGATTAAGGCAGAATACAAATAATTTTAAATTTAGAACACAGATAAATGTTAATTGTCTGGCTCCAAAACTGGATCGGACTGGAGCTGCTCTCCAGCGAATCCTGCCTAACTTAGGGGGTCCAGACGTCTCTTGCCGGAGGCTCTACGCAGGTATCGTTCGGTCCATGGCCCTTTATGGAGTCCGCCGCGCCGGTATGGGCGCTGTCGCTGCGAAAGCGACCGGAGCCAAGCTAAACGCATGCCAGAGGGTCATGGCCATCCAGATGGTGTGGAGATACCGCACGGTTTCCCGCGAAGTGGCGAGCGTCCTTGCTGAATTGCCACCATGGGATCTGGAGGCAACAGTCCATGCACGCATGCACGATTTGCGCGTGGAGATGCAACGCTGGGGTGAAACTCCGCTGCCATGACTAGTCGTATGGCGGATAGAGTTCCGGCGGGATCTCATGGTGGAATGGCGACAACGACTGTTGCAACCCAGTGCTGGGCACGCTATAATTATGACGGTAAGTTTCCTCTTTGAAGAGTGGCCGGAAAGACAACACGGCGACCTCACCTTCCGCATGATGCAATTTAAGTTCTCACCGGACATGGTCAGTTCGGGGGGTTCCTGCACCGGATTCATGCGGAAGAATCGCCCGGGTGTCACCATTGTGTGGACCGCCCGGAGGACACGGTGGAGCATACGGTAGAAGTGTACCCTACTTGGGCAGAGTACCACCGTGTCCTCGTGGGGGTGATAGGCGCCAGCGATCCCTCGCGCTGGGCCTTGGTACAGGCCATGGTCCGGAGCAAGGAGGAGTGGCAGGCGGTGGCCTCCTTCTGCGAAGCAGTAATGCAGCCGCACGTGCCATGGAACCGCCCCTTATACTTCCGATCCCAATTTCTAGCCACCGTAGGCACGGGCTTGCGGACGGTGAGCAAAGGGTAGGTCGCCGTCCGGCCGTCCGGTAACCGTCCGGACTGAGCCTCAAGTCGTCGACGGCGCATAGTGTTCCACATAGAACATAGGGGTGGGTTTTAGTCAGTAAAAGTCTGACCCGAAAAGTGCGTGAGGTGTCATTGTCATTGGATGATTTCAACCTAAAAAAAAGAGATAGGTAAATGTTAATTTATTGGTAAATGAAAATTATTGAATAAATAATCAACATGATTATTTATTCAATAATTCGAGACATTCTGTTCATAAACACAATTTAAATTTCCTTAACAACATGCGCCTCTTTGCTCTGAAAAAAAAAAACACCGCCGTTAAATAGAAAATTGATTTATTGTCATCTGTGACGAAATCAGAAAAAATAAATAAAACCCTTGTTGTGTTGTGAACAATTAAACACAAGGGTTGGTATACATTGTATAACATAAGCAAGCATAGCATAATCAGCCTTTTAATGTTCCCACTGCTGGGACTCAGGCCTCCTCTATCTAGGCCGTAATCCACCACGCGGCCCAGTGCGGATTGATGAATGTCACATGTCTTCGAATTTTTGGTTCTAGGACATGCCGGTTTCCTCACGATGTTTTCCTTCACCGTTTTGAGAGCAGCGGTGATGAAATAAATTACACAAAGTAATGCGCCTGGCTGGGTTTAAACCCGCGACCTACAACTCGTAAGTCGGGGCCGTTACCGCTCATACATTGTATGTTGAACCTAATTATAGAGCGATAAGATCCAGTTTTCAAGGAAGTGTATTGAAAATATTTTATACTAACAAAAATGCATGAAAACCGGAAACCCACACAAAACATTAGGATTTATGTCAAGATGCTACATTAAATACACGGAAACAATGAAACCATCCTAAGAGGGTCAGCAGTACTGATTGTCAAGTGAAATTCTTTGTGTCCATTAATTATATCCCTTATCATTATTGTTTTTAGGGACCGACGCTTGTCGGCCATTGTTGTTTAAATTAAATCAAATGGTGCTGTTGACAACCCTGGATGGTGGTCATGCTATTGTTTGTGTCTAAATTCGTATTACAGTTTTTTATCGTAATAGGTAAATTTTAACAGTATATTTATATGTATATTATGTTTCCGCATACCGGAAGACGCAGCGTTGGAAGCATGGGCGCCGACTCCGTGGGTGCTCGGGGGCTTGAGCACCCATGAGAAATAAACAGTGGGTGCCGAACACCCCTGAGAATAGACATCAAGAAACAGATCAGTAATCGCCTTTTAGATTACGTTTAGATTATAATTTTTCTTGATAATAAAAACTAGTTTAATTTTTATATAATGGTTTCAGATTATATTTTTATCAAACTTAATTAGTGATTAAGTATGCAGTAGGTATGTAAGTAGGACATTTATTTATTTGTCGGTCGATCAGTGTGCATTTCTCTTCTCACACTTCGCCACTTTTCTGAGTCATCAAATGAGCATGAGCACCCATGAGGTTTTCTAAAAGCTGGCGCCCCTGGTTGTAAGGCCTCCCACAAGGTAGACCGATGACCTAGTAAGAGTCGTGGCAATTCGACGGATGCGAGACACACAGGACCGTTCATTGTTGTCCAATAGTCTTTCGGCTGTAATGACTATGACGATGATATATATATATCTATGCTGATAATAACCAGGCAGTATGTCCGGTCGATATCTCTCATATACCTCCTCTAAGCATAGCCACTAAGAGAGAACTTTATTTTGAAGTGGGAAATCTTCCCATGACTTCTCTCGTTCTAGGGTAGGACGGGAGGGCGGATAAGACTTTTACTAACTATAAAAAACTTTTTACAGAAAAAATACAAAACTTTTTGCAAAATAACTTTAATTTCGGAAGCCGGTGTTTCTATAATAGTTTTGTCTCTTCGTTATTTAACACCGACTTCCGAAATTAAAGTTATTTTGCACTTTTCAGCGTTTTTTTTTTACTCTGAAGTCGGTTGTATTTTTTTTGTAAAAAGTTTTTTATTTTACACTTTTTAGTTATGGTACCACCACTAAAAAGTACCCCTCAGCCAAACTTAAATACCTTATAGCCAGAGTGCATCTCATGACAATTCTAATAATCCCAAACACGGTTAGATTACATAAATTTATTACAGAGTTCCGGTGCCTAACTTCAGGCTTCACCATCAGATCAGTTCGATATATTCCCCCTCTACTTTCAGTTAGTCATCGACTACACGTATAAACAAAGCAATTTTACTTGTTACGACGGTTCTGTTGTGATCCTATGAAGAGTTCTGTTCCATATCTTCGAAGTTCATGATCAGATCATAACAATATTTCTATGGGACCAACTCGGAAGCATAAAATTTCAATAAAAAAAAAAAATCAAAATCGGTCCACAATTGACCGAGAAATCGGTGAACATATATAAAAATAAAACATAAAAAACATACATTCAACCGAACATATAACCTCCTCCTTTTTGAAGTCGGTTAAAAACAACATCTGTGTCTTTCAGTTGCCCTTTGTTTTCAAGGACCACGGGTTTTCTTTTCAGAAATTCCGTCTCTGTGTTCAGTAAGTAGTACCTATTATTGAGCATGCTATGATTTTTTTTCGTTTATTAGGGTATTTCCGTACCTCAGAAGGAAAAAACGGAACCCTTATAGGATCACTTTGTTGTCCGTCCGTCTGTCTGTCTGTCTGTCTGTCAAGACCCTTTATCTCGGGAACGCGTGGAGGTATGAAGTTGAAATTAACACCATATACTTAGATCTGCGGACTCTTGAAGCTGTAAAAAAATCAAACTTGTAAGTTAACGAGAAAAAAAGATACTTTTGTTTATGTGGCAAAAAACGTACATTTCGACACTCTCGAGGAAATCAAAATTCATGGGGTACTTCCCTTTGACCCAGAATCCTGAAATTTGGCATAAAACAAGGTCTTATAGCACAAGTATAGGAATAAATCAGAAAACTGTGAATTTGTTGTTACGTCACAATTATATTTTTTTGGGGTTTCGTAGAAATCTTCCGAGACTCCATTCTGGAATTAAACCATTTACATAGGTAGGTAAGTTTGTAAGGAACCCTCAGGGCGCGAGTTCGACTCGCACTTGCCCAATTTTTTTTATGAAAGTTTACCAGAGATTAAATTGCTTTAATTAGTAGAATTAGAAGTCTGTGAACCAAAATATCGTTCCCATGGTTTATAAATAAAACATCATCATCTATTTCCAGTTCGTACACCATCAAAACCCAGGAGGAAAACGAGGTAAGACGTTTTTCCGCACATGGTTGTAAGAAATGGACTGCCCTTAGAAGCCAAAAGACGGTAACTCACTCAAACCAGGTTTCGAAAAAACAGAAATTTTGTAGAAAAATGATTTCCATCTTCATAATGAAATATATTTATTTGAAAACAGTATTTGTCTGAATGCGTCTTTGCCTGCGTGGAAGGCTTATAAAAAACTAGCTTTTGCCCGCGGCTTCGCACTCATACTTACATAAAATATAGCCTATGTCACTCAGGAATAAAGCAGCTTTCTATCGGTGAAAAATTTTAGCAATCGGACCAGTACTTTCAGAGGTTACCTCCTATAAACAAAAAAACAAACTTTACCTCTTTATAATATTAGTGTAGGTTCTGATATCTTAAGTTTTTCTCCATCTTCAAGGTTTTGTATATATCCAACTAGCTGCAACTTGCGGCTCCACCACCGTGTTGCTATTTCCCACCTTACAATCAATTAAAAAAATGTCTACTGTTTTTCCCTATTTTGTTTCTTTTAAACCATTTCAATATTATAGCGAACATAGCAAAACAAAAATAAAAACATCAGTCAATCTGTTTTTGAGATTTTGCGAGACTAATGAACAGCAATTGATTTTTAAATATAAGATTTCATTTAGATTGGTTTAGCGGCTAAGGCGTACTTTCGAATCCAATTATTTTATCAGAGGACTTTTGCAATTTTAAAATAAGAATAGTTAGCATTTTTTTTTAAATTTATATAATTAATATCATAATATAATTAATCTGTAGAAGTTTTTAGTTGTGCACGCATAACGTAAAATGTACGAAAGCGATGTAGATAGCAAAATTGTGCGTAACATGATATATTTCATCGCATCGGTAGACTATATCGAAATATACATTGACTGTTAGGTGGTACAAAGTTCACCGGTTCGGCTAGTGTTTAATAAAGTTACAGATTTTTCAACGAATATGCTTGATGCAGAACGTTTTAAGTTTTCCGATTCAAAAAAAGAAACGGAATTTTCAACATTTTAGAGATACTGCTTTATGGTTTCCGAGGGCAGTACAGTCACATTAAACCGGCGAGATGTTGCGAGGGTAAGATAATGTGACGGCATTACCAACCTGTAGCTTCTCTTGTAGAAAACGTTATACAGTGTGTATTTAATTCCGTATTTGTTGTTGGGGAAATCATCAAGCTGTATAATGGCATTTGTGCATTCAGGTATTTTTAATCAACCATTTACATTTATCTGTTTTCTATTTGTGAGACAAGAAAAGAAATATAATTTATTACCAACTACGAGTATAATTTCTATACTACTTATTTATTTTTACTTTATTGTGCACCAAGATTACAATTATCAAATAAGTATGCCTTATAATATACAAAACATACAATTGACAGCCTTATCACACTGCGTGACCAATCTTTGTCCTATCCAGGCAACCTGGAATGGACAGAGATTGCCCGGACACAAAATGCCTACTGCCGAATGTCTATTGCCTACTTATATATATAAGGTAAAATTGGTACAATTATTTGTTTGTAGAAGGTTATCTCTGGATTTATTAGAGATAAACTTTAATATGAAGAAATAAACGCTACACTATATATTATTTCCCGAAAAATGCATTGCTCTTGAGAGCTGCGCCTCGAGTGCAATGTTACAAGAAAATATTGATAATCCATACCTACAGCTAATATTATAAATGTGAAAGTAACTCTGTTCGTTTCTGATTTAGATGAAATTTTGCAAGAATGAGCTTCGATTCCAAGGAAAGCTATAGGCTACTTTTTATCAAGTTTCAACTTCGACTTTGTGTCTGTAATAACCGACATTCACGACGACAAAGTCACGAGAAAAACCTAGTAAAATACAAAACAAATAACCTCTTTTGTATTTTTGTAACACTACACAAAGGTTATAATGACACCAGACATTTATAAGTTTCATGACACAAAAAATTATGGATTACCAACCCCCTCATTTTCATGGTTCATTACATTCATAGGTCAAGAAAAAGCTCAGCTAACTAACCTAGTTACTTAACTAAAAGGTCATTCACCCACATTTTTACCGTGAGCATAAACTCAAGTATTATACTGAAAATGGTCTTAGGGTAAGATTAGCAAGCTTCGAAAGTAGACCATTGTGAGTGCATGAGTAATTCTTGTCGTACACTCTACTAACGACACCGATGTTCCTTCGTGTATCATACATCTTGATAAACACACATGTTTGTATATGTGGAACATAAAGCCTGCCTCGAAAGAAAAGTGACAGGAAAATGCACACATGTTTTTCTGGAGTTCGTTTTTTTTTCAGTGTGACTGAGGAAGGTAACATTGAGATTGTTGGAACAAACAATAAACGGTAATGTGTGGGGCTAATGAACTCGTCGCTCATTAATTTCAACATCATCTTTATATCAGTTCCGCCTTCCGGATAAATTCCATCAAATAAATTTTACTACTGAGATATTCGTGAATAAAAAGGCGTAGGTCAAGAGTAAAAGTATATTGAAAAACTAACGTTTTTTTCTATTTCATGAGGTTCTCACTAATTAGTGAAGGAAGATTTGTTTACAAATTGTGATGATTGTGGAGTGGTTGATGAGGTTTTTTATATTGAAGAAGGCTGGCTCGATAAATATACTGCCAAATACTGCAAAAACGTTAGAATGTAATACGTCCGCACTGTAATAAACAAAAAAAAAATACTTCTGTTATGTTTTGATACGGAATCAGATTATTTACTCTGTTTTTTATAACCAAGAATATTATTTAATTTGTTTCGTAATCGATTGATCATTGCAATCGATGTAGCATAATGGCGGGCAACAGTTTCTTTGTTCAATTGGCTATCTTTGAGGTAGGATGCTCAATTTGTCTCTTGCATCATTGTAGTGACAACAAATATGTAACCAAGATATTTGTATGACAATAACATGAATTAAAAGAGTGTCCATGGAGTTTCTTGTCCATTCTTCTCCATAGAGATCTAGGCTTTGGAATATAATGTAATTGGCATCACTTTTCTGACTGATTGCCTTCTTAACAATTCCAAGGATTGGGTAATAAATAAATTATTTTATACTGAAGTGAGCGTTTTTATTAAAATTCTGTGTAAATTTGATACTGGCTTTTTTTTACCAAAAGATATGAATAAAAAAAGATTATGCTTGCAATTCCTTGAAACCTATTTTAAAAGTAAGTAAAGTCTTTGACTCTTCGTTCAATATTTTCGTTGTTCATGTAATTAAACTAAAATTTAAAAAAAAACTCTCGTACTTTTGGTGTGTTTTAGACCCATACTCGTTTAACTGGCAAATAAAAGTAATTGTTCAAACAATACCGCTGAACACGACCCAATTCCATTAAAACAAAATCAAATTTTCTGTTTATTTGTTCAGGAAGTTAGATACGTTGAAAAATCAATTGAGTGGTCAACCCTATGGGAAATGATCGGTAGCCAAAGTAAATATATTAGCTTAGGAGTAACAACAACATTTCCTTACGGTTTTCTGACCTTTTACAACAGCTGTGTACTAGAAGCCTCATTTTAAATTAATACAATGGTCTGACTGAGTTAAATCTCGAATCCCATTTTAATCACGACGCGTGGTTGACCAGACCTCCCATATGTAGCCTAATTTTTAGATGAATGAATTTAAGATGGTATTCCGTAAGTTTATTGTTAAAAGTTTAAAGGGGGTAATAATAAGTATTTTTTTATGACTTGCATATGTAGAGCATGTTGTGCTGTGCTTAATTAATATTCAGTCATATTTTATATAATATCTAGAGAGAAATGGTCGTGGAAAAAAAAACGATAACATTGGATCAATCAGTCGAAAGAAATCCTTAACTTACTTTAGTATTTGGAGCACTTGATTGAAAAATCGTGATGTCGAAAACCTCGGAACCGATAAAAGAGGTATATTTGTACACCTCTAAAGGTTATAGGTTGAAAAACGCCTGTTTTATTTTATCACCTCATGTGTACCCGTACTCAAGCAAATAAATGATTTGGATTTCGAATCTCTTCGAACATTGAAAAATATTTCTAATTTTGTCAACTTTACAATTTCGCAAAAACCATGCAACTAATGACAAGCTGTCCAAACAAAAACTAGCTGAAAGGATACAAAATTAACATTGTTCATGTTCATTTTCCATCACCCATTAGAGACCCCTTTTAAGTCTCCCATAATGATCATCAAACTACCCATAACATCAACTGTTCTTTTAGAGCAGTGGTTTCCAAACTGTGTACCGCAAACCACTGGTGGTCCACAAAAACCAAAATTATGATCCACGAAAGACTTAAAAACTCCATAGTCGGCCTTAAAATGTTCTCACTGTTGGGACTCAGGTCTTTTCTCAAAGTGGGCCGTAATCCACCACGCGAGCCCAGTTCGGGTTGGTAAAAACTCCACACTTTCAACTAAAAAGTTACATTGATGGGGCCTGATTTTAAGTTTCTATCTGATATTGGCACTAACAGGCGTGCTACAAAGTTTTAAATTTATGATTGTTTTTTAACTATCGAAAAAATTTATCAGTCGACAGCGATGCTGAGGAGTTTTTCAACGCTATACTTTAGTTTACTTTTAGTTAGTTCTTAAGAGCCTTTATTTAGTTTGTTTATTTAGTGCATGATAGTTAGTTAAGTGCTTTTTTTAATATGTAAATATTCGCTAACTTGAAACTACAGATGGTCTACCTTTTATTTCCTGCTATCAATAAAAAAAAGGGGTCCCAGTCAAAAATTGTTGGCAACCACTGTTTTAGAGCAACGAGGAACTGTGGCCGGTACTTATTAAAACGCTTTTACTGAAATTTAATTCAGTGGTTGTTGACTTAGGACTAAAGTGGGTTACTATGAAAACAGACGGCTATACTGCTATTCTTATATCAGTTAAGAAGTAACTTAAAGGCTTTTACGTTTTTTTTTGCGGAATGGAAGTTGAGACAGTTATTAAGCTGACATTTGTATTCAATTTTCTAAGATTTAATTATAGGTCTTGTTGACCTTGTTGATATTGTTGAGAGCAGTGGTGGCCGAGCGGCAACGGCCCCGACTTACGAGTTGTAGGACGCGGGTTCAAACCCAACCAGGCGCATTACTTTGTGTAATTTATTTCATCACCACTGCTCTCTAAACGGTGAAAAAAAACATCGTGAGGAAACCGGCATGTCCTAGAACCAAAAATTTGAAGACATGTGACATCCACCAACCCGCAATGGGCCCGCGTAGTGGATTACAGCCCATTCCCTCTCGTAGAGAGGAGGCCTGAGTCCCAGCAGTGGGAACATTAAAAAAGGCCGACTATGCTATGATATGCTAATTATAGGTCTTGTTGATCTGTTGTAGTACTTTCAAGTAACTTTTAGGCAGAATGTAGTAAAAAAGTGTAATTGGTATTTATTTTATAATATATGTATTATTGTGATATTTATTTTAATATTATGTAAATATTATCACATTAATATTACAAAGGCGATTTGTATGTTTGTGTGTAGTTATTCACGCTCAAACGGCTGAACGGATTTAGATGGAATGTGGTACACGGGTAGATATTGTCATGGAGATGTTCTCTCAGGATAATTTTTTACTTTCATGCGGGCCACTGGTATAAGCTGGTGTATATATAACATTATGTATTTATCAGGATGGTCAACAGTCAGTATGTATTTCCGTATAAACGGAGTAACTTCCCCTTATACCTAAATACGGAATTATTTATTACACAAATCACAGATTTATTCCATTTTAATACCAAAATCTAATACCACTGGTATTTGTTTGGGCTCATTTTAAAATTAATTTTGATTAGGTTTGTCTGACTTGACTGTACCAAATTCAAGTTGTTGGTATTCTTTCGGAACGGAAAATAAATATGATTTCAAAAAAATACAAGTGGTATTAGTTTTTGGCATTAGAATGGAATAAATCAAATAACAGAGTCGTCTCAAAAACCTCTTCCCATTACACACTTTATTACTTACTTTATGGAAAAAGTAACCGTGGAGTTTTTTGACGGTTCAACGGACGGAAACTTATGTGAAATATTATAAAATATTTTTAATTGAGTTGAAATAAAAAACTACCTAAGTGAATGAAACATAACATGACATAACATAAGTTCAGGTAAAAGGCTACAAGATTCGTTCCGTTGAGTGCGAAGCAGTATTGCTAGCGAAGGAGGTGGACGCAACCGTGAGATAATGGGCATCGGGAATCGAAGGCGATTTCCGGCCTTCGTAGGTGAAGGTTTGCAGACGAAGTGCAATGGGTAGCTCGCCGTCCGGGCATCCGATAAGGGCCGAGAGAAACCCCTGACAGAAGCAAGCTTCTATCTGTTTAACAAATACATTTAAGACACAATACTGCATTATGAACAAGTTACAGTGCAACGAACTTAATAACACTATCTATTCATTCCCACACAAATAAAATTTATTTCCATAAACTGCCATAAATTACCGCATACATTAGACCAATCCACGGTGATTCATACACGCACCGTAGTAAATATATTCAAGGAAATAAAGCCAGGTAATAATTCCGGAGTCACGCGAAATTCGAAACGAATGTGTGTGGTGTTTTGGTGGTGGAAGTGGAACGTTTATTTTGATAAGCGTAACGTAATAATACAGTTTTCTTGTCCTACATGTTATGGAAATTGTTAACATGTAAAGTTGGGTCGGTTTTTGGTAACATGGGAATAAAGAGCAGGTTCAATTACGTTTTTCTTTATGTAATATGTCTTTATATGAATGGGGGAAATAGATATTTAACTACCTTATCTATCTATATATTATTATACAAAAAAGGAGAAACTGACATAACAACGCACAGCCGAAACTGCCGGGCCTAAGAGCGTGAAATTTTACACAAGGTTTCCTTTTATAACGTAAGCGAGCACTAAGACATGATTTTCCAAAATTCAGCCCAACAAGCAGTAATGCTAGCAAAGGAGGAAGCCGCACGTGCATGCGCGAAAGAGTGGCTCTCACGCCCCAGCCGCCAGGATCCCGATCCCGATTTCCGGCCACCGTAGGCGAGGTTGGACGGCGAGCAATGGGTAGCTCGCCGTCCGACCGTCCGGTAACCGTCCGGACCGAGCCCAAGTCGTCGACGGCGTGTATTGTTCCACGCGCGCCTCAAGGTGATGTCAGCAAACCATAGGGGCCCAGCAGGGTCGAAGCCTACTGGGGCCACGGGTTGCGTGAAAGTGAAACCCGGGGCCCTAGAACGAAGGCAAAGAAGAAACAGGAGTGGGTTTTTAGTCAGTAAAAGTCTGACACATCCACTCGCTCTGCCCAAGAGCGTGAGATGTCATTGAATAATTTTCCCAGCTAATATATATATATATATTTTTTTAATTGATATAAACCAGTGCTTGACTGCGATCCCACCTGATGGTAAGCAGTGATGCAATCATTGATGGTGAGGCGCACTAGTTTATTAAGAGCCTATTCACTCTAGCCTTGAAGGCACCTAAATTATAGTTGGACGGGAAGACCGCAGCAGGCAAATTGTTCCAGTCCTTCGATGTACGCGGTATAAACGACGAAGCAAAACGCTTAGTCCGGACCGTTGAAGTTTCAACATCGTAAGGGTGGATACTCGCCGTACGTCGGGTTGTCCGATGGTAGAAATGAGATGACGGAATTAAGTCATGCAATTCCCGCGCACACTCTCCAAAATGCAACCTGTAAAATACCGATAGGCTGGCTACCCTGCGCCTGTGCTCGAGGCTTTGTAGATTGGACTTAACCAAATCTGGATCCCCAATTAGCCTCTTCGCACGCCCTTCCACTGAGTCCAAAGCTGCTAGATGGCATTTTGCAGCACCAGCCCATATGTGACTGCAGTACTCCACACACGATCGGACCTGTGCTTTGTATAACATTAGAAACTGTCCCGGTGTGAAGTACCGTCGGACCTTTGCAAGAACGCCTAGTTTTCTAGCAGCTACTTTGGCTTTGGACTCAATGAACCGCCCAAAATTGAGGTCTGAGGAAATTTCAACTCCCAAGAGCTGAAGGCGGTCGGTGCACTCCAGGGATACATTCCGAAAAGCAGGAGCCAAGGTGAACGGGCTCCTTTTGGCGGTAAACAGACACGCTTGTGTTTTGGTGGCGTTGAATTCTACTAGATTGGTTTCGCCCCACTTGGAGACTGCCTGAAGTGAGAAATTCGTACGCTCTACCATAGCCTCTCGTTCGGATCGGATTAGTTCCTTACTAGCCCGAGCACCTGGAAGGTATCTCTCTACAACTGTGCTATCATCTGCATACCCATAGATACCGGGCATCAGCAGATCGTTAATATGCAGCAGGAAAAGAGTTGCAGAGAGAACTGACCCCTGAGGAACTCCGGCATTAGTGGTCATGGGCTCTGATGAGCATCCATCGACAACAACTTGGAGAGACCGTTCACTCAGGAAGTCTTTTACCCAGTTAATCAGACCAGGGGAAATGCCGTACGCTGGAAGCTTACTCAGAAGGCTGGCGTGCCATACCCTGTCGAAGGCCTTCGAGACGTCTAAGGAGACAGCAATCGCTTCTCCATTCTTTTCGAGGGCCTCGCCCCACATGTGAGTGGTATACACTAGTAGGTCCCCAGTAGACCGATTGTGGCGAAACCCGTATTGTCGGTCACTGAGGAGATCGTTACCTTCCAGGTATGCCATGAGGCGCGAGTTCAATACACGCTCCATAATCTTGCAGAGTATGGAGGTAATAAAAAAAGGCGAAGAAACGGGGTTCCAAAGTTTGAATGTAGAAACCTACTTCCACGCGGGCGAAGCCGCTGGCAAAAGCTAGTAATATATAAAAGTAGAAACTGACTGACTGACATATCAACGCACAGCTGAAACTGCCCGGTCTAAAAGCGTGAAATTACACAAGGTTTCCTTTTATAACGTAAGCGAGTACTAAGAGAGGATTTTCCGAAATTCACCCCCTAATTGGATGAAATGCAGGTCTAAAGTTTGCCCCAGGTAATCAATTTTAAATATCCAACAAAAGTTGAACGTGTCAATGTAGACATTTAAAATCCACACAATTTCAGTTTTTATTACATTTTACATCGTAATTAAAAAAACGACATGCTACAAAGATGCAAAAAAATAAACGATAAAATTCTGCGCAAAAGCGTTGGGGAAAATATTTTGTACAACGTAAAGAGATGCTTCGGTACTTGTTAAAAGCATAGCATAATATCGAATATTTTAACTCTTTTTTTTGCAAAAAAAAATAACAATCCTACGCTACCACGCTCAACTTCTCCGAAGGAAACTTGATTATATAAATATTGTTAATAAAACTAGAATGTGTACTGGCACAGCTGTTTTTGAACTGGCTATTTGCATAATGTTAAATTTTTCTACACCTACATAAGGGTATTCATTTTAGTAAGGCATGATAAATAATGATTTTAGTTTAGGAAAATATTTAGTGGATTAAACGCAAAGAGGAGTTGGCGACATGGAGTTTTATAGACCCCTCGGATTCTTAATGTGAGAACGGCGTCCCTGTTCAGAACGTAATCTACACGTTGGAGTGCCCCAAACACCTACACTTAAACGCTGTTACGTATTAGTTTCAAAAAAATTAAGAAGTTTAGCATTGACTCGAAACGCAAAATTGTAATAAATAAAGACATGACATTCTTTATTTTCTGAGCATTTTCTGTGGATGGAAAATTAAATCACACCAAATAAGTTCTCCTTCTATGGATGAAACGAGAGAAAATGTCTGAGTTTTACTGACTAAAATCCACCTGTATTCCTCCGGGTGATCCCCGGGCGTTTTTTCAGGAACCTCCCGAAATAACCGTGTCCAGTGAGGAACTGCGTCAGGTGGACAGTGAGGACGCCGTAGCGTCTCTTTAATTACTCCTTAAAGAGGGGACTTATGCTGTGATTGTGACGTGCCCAGCGCTTGTTTGCGTCAGTCGCTGTCTCCATACTGCCATGAGATACCACCGGAGTTTTGTCTGCCGTGCCGCGATTTGTCGTGAAAGTAAAGTACCACCATCGAGCTTCTGGCAGGAAGCATTTGCACCTCATAGATTGGGCAGGAGCCGCTTGAAGTCAGCCCCGGCCCGCTCCAGTTTGGGCACGTATAAAAACATGTCTTTTTGTCATGACAATAAGGGCTTAAAATTCGACTGCATGCTTCTGCTGCTTGACCGCATTTTGTTTAGAAAAGGCACTTAGCCTGAGCTAAATTTGAAGACTTACCTTAGATTACCACCAAATAAGCATCAATCTATCATACTATGGTTAATTGACAGCACGGTCAGCCCAGTGGTTGAGCGGTTGGTTGCTGAGCTGCGTATCGCTGATTCGATTCCCGCACGGAACAAATATTTGTATGGCCTTTTTTTTAGGTGGGAACATCATCTAATGACAAATCTCGCTCTTGGGCGGAGCCGGAGATAGTGTCAGACTTTTACTGACTAAAAACCCACTCCTGTTCCTTCGTTGCCTTCGTCCCAGGGCTCCGGGTTTCGTTTTCACTCTACTCTTGGCCCCAGTAGCCTACAGATAATTGTTTCGGGTCTGGATGTTTTGTGTATATGAGTTGAATGTACCCACGATTCAGTAGTAATTTCTAGTGTAGGACAAAGTAAAAAGTAAAAAAATAATATTTGTTTTTTGCCTGATAAACACAGCATGTTATCCTTCCATAGAGAATTGAAGTACCTACACATTTCGGTATCAGCCTTGAACTCAACGAATCCACGATAAGCATTTTTAGGGTTCCGTAGCCAAATGGCAAAAAAACGGAACCCTTATGGATTCGTCATGTCTGTCTGTTCGTCCGTATGTCACAGTCACTTTTTTAACTATAAGAACTATACTGTTGAAACTTTGTAAGTGGATGTATTCTGTGAACCGCATTAAGATTTTCGCACAAAAATAGAAAAAAAAAAACAAAACAAAAATATTGGGGGTTTCTCATACTTAGAACTGAAACTCAAAAAATTTTTTTTCATCAAACTCATACGTGTGGATCTATGGATAGAGGTTTTTAATATCATTTTTTTCTAAACTGAATATTTTGCGCGAGAGACACTTCCAAAGTGGTAAAATGTGTCCCTGTAACTTCTAAAATAAGAGAATGATAAAACTAAAAAAAACATATAATGTACATTACCATGCAAACTTCCACCGAAAATTGGTTTGAACGAGATCTAGTAAGTAGTTTTTTTTAATGCGTCATAAATCGTAAACCGCAATTTACCTTTCAAGTTTGTACGGAACCCTCAGTGCGCGAGTCCAACTCGCACTTGCCGAGTTTTTTATTTTATCTCACCATCCCTACTCCCCTTAGAACGCATATCAATTCACTGGATCTAGCGCCGAAAGCGAGATATTCTAAACCAGTCCCCAAGGAAACCTAACAAAGCCTTCAGCAAAATCTAGGTGAGTATATAACACATACAGACGGCAAAGGCCCTTCAACAAATGTATGGCAAGGTAAAAATAACAGTGTAGTGTGCCACGTACATTTGAGAACATTTGCTTATTATTAAGAGGAGTACCTTGCCCTCAGGACGTGCCTCCCGCTACGTTTGGAAATTGGGTCGGCCCTCTCCCTTTAAAGTAGGCACCATTATGAAACGGCTTACGAATAAATCGATGACGCGTTTTTCAGCACACAATGGGTTACGAATTGTAATAATTATCATACTAGTTGTTTACCTATTTACGGTTAATTTTGATAACATGAAATGTCTTTTCGAATAATTCTAAAGTATGCTATTTGATCTCAACAAATGGTTCTATTCCTAAAGTTGAACTAGGTAGTTAGTCTACCCAATTTGCATCACGGAAATCTATATATATAAAAAGAGAAACTGACTGACTGACATATCAACGCACAGCCGAAACTATCGGGACTAGAAGCGTGAAATTTTGCAAAAGGTTTCCTTTTATGGCGTAGACGAGCACTAACAGAAAATTTTCCAAAATTTACCCCCTAAAGGGATGAAACGCGGGTCCAAAATTTGTATGGAGAAACCTATTTTCACGTGGCCGAAGCCGCTGGTAGAAGCTAGTTATCATATATTTGGAAAATCATCTAATGACATCCCCCACACTTGGGCGGAGCGAGAGGGCGTGTCAGACTTTTACTTACTAAAAACCTGGAACAACGGCAAAGAAGAAACAGGAGTGGGTCCTGTTTCTTCTTTGCCATTGTTCCAGGGCCCCAGCAGGGTCGAAGCCTACGTTTGCTGACATCTCCTTGAGGCGCGCGTGGAACACTACGCGCCGTCGACGGCTTGGGCTCGGTCCGGACGGTTACCGGACGGTCGGACGGCGAACTACCCTCTGCTTGTCGTGGCCAGAAATCGCGGGATCGGAATCCCGGCGGCTGGGGCGCGAGGGCCACTGCCTCGCGCGTGCGTCCGCCTCTTTTGCTAGCATTGCTGCTTCGCAGAAGGAGGCGACCGCCTACCACTCCTCGCTCCATACCATGGCCTGTACCAAGGCCCGGATGTACTGATTCATGGCACACGTTCGTGTTTTGATGTCTGAGTCAAGGTGTATAATATTATATTTTATTATACGAATTATTGCACAGATTCTTTCACCAGTAGAGTGACTTTATCACTGAAAGAAATAGACATATGTCTTCTTACACGCTGATAAAGCCGCTGATAAACTAATTTTTAAGAGGCAAAAAGAGTGAGGTGGCATTACCTGTCCATTTAGAGTGATGTTACTCAATCTATTGTTATCAGTCTGTACATATTTAAGTCTAAAAATATACTGTGAATAACCAAGCCACATATTTCAGGCAACGTGTTTATTTTTATCTAAATTGGGTTATAAATTACAGCGTCACCCATTTAGGGGTCTGGAAGGCCTCTCGCACACTTTTCATATTAAATTAATTGTCGCATCACACTTTGACACAGTTGTTCGACGCCCGCCGCCTATTGACGTCACATGGGCCACAAAGGGAAAGAAAATTAAATATTTTTCGCTTTTAAAACCTGCTATATTTGTTTAAATACCGTGAACAATTTGCTCATCTCTTTTATAATTTTCAGCTGGCGTTGAATTTAAACGCTGTTTTAGGGCCCAAACACAAAACTGCAAAAAAATCTACGAGCTCACATGACGCTTCGCAAGAACTTGTGAAATGATTCACATAGTACATTGTATTGTCACCTGATTATTGAACCGATGTTTTGCCGCACGAAATCGCATCGCAGAAATTCGCATCGCAGTTTTGTGTGGGAGCCCTAAAATATACATCGGGATGATTAAGGGTGGTTACAGGATATACTCTTAAATAACCATTTTACGCAAGAAATGATTAATACACAGCCCCCCGTCATAGCAAAAACATTACCTGCAAAGCATAAAAGTATAATTTATTTAAGCACCCTTTCAAATAGTTTTGAATTTTTTATACAAAGTATGTGCCAGTCTTAAGTGTGCGAGGATTTCTTTATTTATACCAAGTTTATCCTAGGCTTGCAAGCCACAGGTGGACCCGGAAAGTCTTATTGAAAATTGAAATTTATTTTATGCGGAAACGGCTTTACTTTATGCGAAGCGGGAGCGTGACGACACGTTCTGGTTCCATTATTAAAAATATTCTTTTTCTTTTTTTTTTGAAGATGTTTTCTTCTTTCCAAGAATTAATTTTATGAAAAATGTTATTGAATATTGTTATTAGTTTCAAGTCAAGGCTGTGATCTAAATTGGTCCTTTTGCATGGGTCATAATATGGTACAATCATGTATGAGAATGAAACTAATGTAATTAAATAAGTTTCATTGCCATTTCATCATGTTTTTCGCAAATAAATATTATTATTATTATCATCATCATTTCAGCCAAAATACCACCACTGGTGGACATAGGCTTCCCCCAAGTGTCGCCGAAACGACCAATCTTGCGCATCTCGTTTCAGCGGGAAGATGAACACTTTTGGACACAGACTTCTCCCAAGTGCCACCACAACAACCGATCCTGCGCATCTCGCTTCCATCAGTCATCGGTCTATCTCGTGGGAAGCCTTCCAATGTTGCGTACATTTGATCAAAACAAAATGAATTTTCTGCTGACATGACAAAGCCCTACCTATACTCCATTCACTTCTGCATCAGGTAAAAGAGGTTCATACAAGCAGGTGTGCACAACATTTATTTTTCGAGATAAATTCAAACAATTTTAATAAACAATAATGAAAAACGTTCCAGGTACTGACAACCCCTGCTTCTTTTAGGTTTTTAACATGGACTCTAGTAATATAAGTGAGAACCAAATAATTAATTTAATTAAAAGCCTCATAAATTCAGAAGATAGATAGTTCAAATGAAATCATTAAAGTATAACAGTTGGTACATAAGTTGATTATAATAAATTCAGCATCAATCTTAACTATAATAAAACACCATATACTTAAATTGTACTTTGATTACAAAGTGTACCCTAAAAAACCTTTTTTAACTTCTGTCTAATGCTATCGCGAACAGAGTTTATGTGAAAGTTGAAGACCTGTAAATGTAGTAGACGATTATTGGTAGATTGGAAATTTTCACTGTGGTCAGAGCAAAGAAATTGAATTTGAGAAGTCAGACAAGAAGGACAAGAAAGTTTATCCGGTAAAGAAAACAGCCCCCTAGCCAAGTTACGATCGTTTCGTTTGCATCGAACGCCACAAGTAGGCCACGCCTCCGATTCCTTTGTTCTGACGTCATCTCAACGCTCAGTCACGTGGTTACAACAAAGGAATCGGAGGCGTAGCCTACTCGAGGCGTTCAACGCAAACGAAACGATCGTAACTTGGCTAGCGGGGGTAGTCAAGGCTCTTAGCGTTCTACGCTGACGAATGGGTAACCATTTTAAAAGTGACCCTTGCTCAGTTGCAGATTTTCTTCCTAATTAACTCTCTTTCTTTTACATAATTTACTAACAATTACTTCCTCAAAAACTACCAACAATGTAGACACTAATTACGTCTTAAAATTTATTAATATTCAGTTAATTACAACCACCAGTTGCTGCCACATATACGTCACCGTAATGATGTTAATTATGCTTGCAGTACCAAGTTAATCAATCATGTAGGTACCGATATGTCGGATAAGATGTGTTGCTCTTGTTATAATTGGTTGTGGTAACGTATTGATTCATGTTTTGAATGCTACTAGTTAGATGTAAAGGTTAAGATCATATTTATGATGATTCAGTACTTACCTAGCGTATATTAGGTAGGTATGTTAATCACACATTTCTTTTTTGTGGTGCGTGTACCGAACTGTTTTCTGCATCTTGCTATGGTAAAAGACTGTTAGCCCTGTGGCGTGGTGTTCCGTCGCTTCCGCAGGCAAATACCACAGGACAGCACCAAGACAAAGTGCGAAGTTAAGTGTTACTAACATAGTTTTAAATCATGTTTACTAACAAAATGATTTATTATAAGTTGTTATGTATGTTAGTCTATAAGGTATTTATGATATGGGTACATGTTGCCTGAAATAAATTGATTATTATTTTATTTTTTTGGTGTTTTCGATAATCTATATCGCTATCTAATCAGTTTGACCAAGCCGTTAAGTACATATTCTACTAGCTTCTTAAACGCTTTTTTCCCGCGTGAAAGCAGAAAATTTTCTCAAGAGAACAACTCCCAGGATAAAAAGTATATAATATAAATGGGTTATTATTCAGGAGGGTCCTGGCCCCTGACGTGCGTGATTTTTGTGTGAAGTTATCAGTATTTTAGCGTCCATCGTAGTATTTCGAATCGGTAGCCCAACATCCTGTGGTGGGCACGGCCCACTCGCCTTCTCCCCTATATTATAAACCTATGCCCAAGTACCAAATTACATATAAGACGTACTTATCCACCAGTTCAGCCTTTTGAGTGTTCAGTTTCAACACGTTTTGATGTAAACTGTTAATATATAAATAAATTTAAGTGAAAAATAAATGTAATAAACAGGATTGATCGAAATTGATTTCAGCATTATTTGCGATTCTATTTCGTGAGTTTTGATTACATAAAATCCCATTTTTATGTAATCAAAACTCACGAAATACAGTATTGTTCGAAAAAGTTACCGTGTTTCTAAAACGCAAAGGGCATAGGAACACAGGTGGGTTAACCAGTGCACATTCGGCGGGATACGAACCCAATATCCGTAGTAACACGTAACAACGTAACACTTCTTGTAGACCTTATTTTCGATGATTAGGTAGGTACAGACTACTTGAAGAAGATTGATTATTTACGTTCTTGGATAAATTTCCTGTAGATAGAATAGAACGTGTAATGTTTTATAATCTACGCGGACGCCGGCGTTCACTTGGTGTTTAACGGAATGGCGCGAAA
Source organism: Mythimna impura (assembly GCA_905147345.3). Lineage (NCBI taxonomy): Eukaryota > Metazoa > Arthropoda > Insecta > Lepidoptera > Noctuidae > Mythimna > Mythimna impura. The sequence continues at coordinate 10,902,650 of LR990345.1, forward strand.
TGACGCGCGAACGCCGGCGTTCACTTGGGGATTACGCGTAGGTGTTCGAGCTTGGCTTCGAGTAATCACCAAACACCTGCTCATTTTTACTGAGCAAATCAACGGCGCAATGTATTTAATTATGCTAATTACTTGTAAGTTTAAATTTAAGTCAGTTCATCTTTGGTCACATTCGAGGCACTACAAATTTGACTAGTGATCATCATTTTTGGAGTTTCCTTACGGAGTCCCTAAAATTCCCCAACAGGAGGTAGAAGAATAGGTAAAAAAACTAGGCAAGAGCAAGTCGTACTCGCACCCTGAGGATTCCGTACAAACTTACCTATGTAAATAGTTCAATTCCGGAATGAATCTCGAAAAAAATTTCCGATTCGAAAAAAAAAATATAAATCACAAAATTGTTACGTCAATTGTGACGTAACAACAAATTTACAGTTTTCAGATTTATTCCTATACTTGTGCTATAAGACCTTAACGACGAATCGTCAACGGCGAAATACTCCAACAACCTTGCTTTATGCCAAATTTCAGGATTCCGGGTCAACGGGAAGTACCCTATGAATTTTGATTTCCTCGAAAGTGTCGATATGTATGTTTTTTGCCACATCAACCGAAGTATCTTTTTTGTCGTCAACTCTCAAGTTTTATTTTTTTACGGCTTCAGGAGTCCGCAGACCTGAGTATATGGTTATAATTTCAACTCGATACCTCCACACGTTCCCGAGATAAAGGGTCTTGACAGACAGTCAGACAGACAGACGGACAACAAAGTGATCTTATAAGGGTTCCGTTTTTTTCTTTTGAGGTACGAAACCCTAAAAATAGAGCAATATCTTTCTAGGGTGCAGGCACCTCAAATAATTCCCACTCATAAATATACCTATCAGAAAACACAAAAGAAAACCACTATATATAACTTGAAATCGATTTAAATGGACCTCTTAAGAAATGTAAAACTAAAAGAAAGAGAAAATACGCGTATTGCGTTTTCTGTGCGTATTACAATATCAATCAATAAGGAAAATGATCCCTAACAATCACTTCCCAATTTTGTCTCAACAAAGCATTTCCCTTTCAAATGCTTCTACAAACAAAAACATGGAGCCGAAAATACCGTTCCAGAAATAGCTTCGACCCTAAAAATAGAAGGAATACATGGTAAACAAAGTAAGGATAAAAGGGGATAGACTATGAAAAAGAAATTCAGAATTCTTTCGAGAAGGCCTTTTGACATTTGAACCTGAGCAACGGAAAGGGCTATGCTCCTTGCGTGATCACATCAGAAATGAAGATATCCGCAGGAGAATCAAGGTTACCGACATAGCCTAAAAATTGCCAAACTTAAATTGCAGTGGGCAGGACACATTGCTCGCTGAATTGGTCATTGGTCGATGGGGACGAAAGGTTCTGGGGTGGGGCCATGTGGTGGACCAATGACCTGGTGAGGGTCGCGGGAATCCGATGAATGCGAGGCGCACAGGACCGGTCATTATAGCGACATCGCGACACTTGGCCTCCCCAAGTAGTGGATGTCTTTACGCAATTATGATTTAAACCTTGAACTTAAACAGGGTGCATTTAAAATGACCTCCATTAATCGTTATGTTAAAACGGCAAATGGCTATGTCTGCACTCAAATGTAGGAGGCCAGTTCCTAATGTAAAGGCACAACCAAATTAAAGAAAATAAATAGATTTGTGGTGTCACCTACTCCTCCACCACTCCTTTACGAAAGTTTCTTTTTAATACTTTTTTCATTATTATTGCCTATGTCCAACAGTGGACGTCTTTCGGCTGAAATGATGATAATGATGATTATTATTGATAAGCTTGCGCTTGAATACTATCTCACATTCTCACCTGATGATGTCGATGGTGGAGCACGCTTGCCGAGAAGTACCTAATCTACTTTTTGTTGTCATTATCAGGAAACATGGATAGAGAATTCCACACCTTAGCTGTTCGCAATGAATCAAAAAATTCTCGAAACGTTTTGTGCGTATGGGTGTGATGTCCACTATAATATAATATTCCACAACTATCACACAACGCCGTCTAGTCCCAAGCTAAACAGAGCTTGTGTTATGGGTACTAGACAACAGATAAACCTACTTATATATTTCTAAATACATACATATATAGATAAATTACACCCAGACACTGAACAAATGATCGTGCTCATCACACAAACATTTGTCCTGGGCGGGAATCAAACCCACGACCTCCGGCATAGCAGTCAGGGCCACTAACCACTAGACCAACATGCCTGTATATATACCGGTGGAGCATCGCCGCACTTTTTGTCCCATGATGGAAAAGTAAACTATATGCATTATATTTTATCACCTCCTTACATCTGTTGAACTCTCTGTTAAAGACAGACATTTCGACACGTTTATCAAATAAGTTTTCAATGAAAAATATTTTTCATAACAATCTTTTATTGTGCGGTATACTATAGTACTCAACAAGACCATTCCAAAAATCTCAAACACAATGGGGTTATCTTGTTCCTAATAGTCACTAGTCGACTTGATCGTCAGATCAGCTCCATGGTACCATATTAGTGCATTATCATCCAAGTTATATAGGTATACCGAATTTCAGCTAAATCATTTAGGGGTTGGTATAAAAGCTTGTAAAAATACATAAGTAATTGACACATTTTAATGACAAATGTTAATAAATAAAGCAGTAAATAAGTAGATGAAAGAATATTACAAGAAATTGGATATCTTACTTAGGCAGGTCTTAGACAGGATCATCGGTATATAAAATAGATACCTAGACTGACAGCCACAATTCTATTCGCTGATGAATGGAAGGAGATAGGTACTGACTGAAAGTCTGGTGATTTGCGAGAAGACTGAGTGAGAGGTTTAGTTATATATCTGTGTGTTATATTTTCTTTAAAATTTTACATAATTTGCATCTAATTTAATCAGTGTAATTGGCATTTTGTCGTCCTGTTTAAATAAATAAAGTACATGTGTAACCTATTTCATTCTTGTACTAATACGAGAGTAAAATAGGTTGTACTTGAACCAGATACGACTTAAATTCTGGTGGTTCTCTTAATCAACGTCGCAATAAATTCTCTCAAATATTTTCATTTAAATTTTGTGAGTCTTTATTGCCTGGTACCTACGTGGGAAGTATGCGAGTCTAATGAAAGGCATTCCTTGGCGTTCTTGTGACGCGCGCCACTCACGAGCAAGTGTACCTACTGAAAGTTTACTGGATAAGTTTTAGAAGCTCGATCAGTTATAAACGCAACCACTTGGTCATGTACTTGCCTTGGTACTATAAACGCAACGTGTGTGTCTTTCTTTGCTCTAATGCTGGTAACGCAACGTTTTTTCTCACTCGCCATATATGTCTGGTAGGACAACTGTGGTACCATTATTTGTTTTTTAATTTTATTTAAGTATGATCCAAATTCTAAAAACTGCAAGCAAAAGTCCTGTTTGAAATCTATTCCAACAAAACTATATAGGTAGCTAAAAACGCATTTTAGTACCCATTATAATTGCAAAAGTTGTGTTTTAGTTATTATTGTTATTTATTTATTTTCAAGTTACAGTAGACTTATTTTAGGCACATATATTATTAACACTATATTCCGATGAATTTTACTTTCATTGCTTTAAGCTAAGTATTCTCTAATGGCCTATTCCTACCGCATTTTTAACGTCGATGATCAAACCATTTTCATTGTGTCAGATTATTTTTATAAAAGAACAGTAAGTAAATGAAACCTCACAAAAATTCAAATTCCCAGTACCCTTCTCGTAACTTAAATAAACACAAAAGGCATTATCCAAATCGTGCCCTTATCCAAACAGGTAAACAGGACTCTTTGTAACTTTTTCAGAATAACAAGCAATGCTTTTAGTGTGATTATGTCGTTGAAACTTCAGTTTTTTGCTCGGCGCGAGCATTATTAGAAGTCATTCCTGGGTAGCATGGAGAGAAATTGCACAGTAACGTCTACATAACTACGGCCAAACGTGTAGACAGTATCTATCCCCGTAATGAGACCATTGTTTGAAATGCGCCGGGATCATAGCTGACGTTTCTATACTAATTAAACTTTATATTCAATTGTTTTTCTAAGGAAAAGTTATGATTTGGTTAGCATTTCTGTTAGCTTTGTTGAATTTGTTGAATAGAGAAAGTTTTGTAAAGATTCTAACAGAATTAATTGAACAATTAGCTGTACCTACCTACTTATAGTTAGTTATGATTTAAAAAGTGGTCTCACAATTTAGGTATAAATAAATGTTTATTATACCAATGCTTTGCAGAATTTCCATAAAAGGTATAAAAGAAAACATTACCTACTAATTTAAAATTACCAAAATATTAAAAACAGGAAAACGAATTAAATTTAACACAGGCAATTTTTATTCAGGCTACAACACAGCAATTAGGGAACGCATTTGCATGAAAATCTCACTAAAACGAGCTGTTCCTGCCGCAAAATATGTAAATCATTATATTTATTTCACGAAACGGAGAGTACACAAATAAAAGGCAAAATACGTATTCGATAATAATCTGCAGAAAGCTCTTGACGAAACAAATCAACATTTCATTCATAAACCATTTTCCTTAAAAATAAATTGTTAGCAAGATGTTGACGAGATGCTACTGTTTGCTTTAATATAAACCTTAGGCGCTCATTTTCAGTACAATAAAGGTGACTCGCATTAAAACGTAACAACAGAAATGGTTATTTTACATTAACTGCTCAGTTTACGATTTGCAGTAATTGTTGTGTAAATAGTTTTAATTAAGTACCGAATACGTAAACTAGATAGTGTGTAAATAAATTCAGTTACCAAACGTAATGAACATAGATAGATATAATATAGCTAGGCGCCTATTATTGCTATTTTAAATAAGTACCCAAAATGATTCATTTAATTCTGAAAATAAACTGGTTGGCCCGAACACCAATCCCAATTCAAATATCTACGTTTATATGCTGAAAAGTGCATTTAGTTTCAATATTTATCTACTTAATTGCATTTATGTGATGGCAAGAAGCCCATTAATAACTTCTAATAATTTGTAATACACGAACTTAGTCGTGTATTAGTATTTAAATATTAATTAGCGTAGAATTTTTTTTTTTTTTGTTATTAAATTGTGTCAAAAGTTTTTGTTAAATAAAATATCATTAGGTGTTCATGTTCAGACCTGTCTTTTATGTTTTAAAACTAAACATTTTTATCCAAACTAAAGTGATTTTCACACCTTATTAAATAACTAAACAATTAATTCTGACACTTTGACGATAATGTAGGTGTGCAGACTAATTAATTCAAACAAAATTACGACTATATTTCGTTGTAGCTACTATGAAATATGATTTCGTAGAACTAATGGTTGGTTAGGCACTTCGGTTCTGGGGAAACAGTCAAATAATTTGTAATTACCTGGCGCGGGTGTTAATTAAGTAAATGGCTGACTGGATTGATCGTAACGAAATCCGTGCAAATCGTGTAGAATCGTGGCCGATCGTGGTGGGGAATGGCGCTTGGCGCATGGCGTATGGCGCCAAAGATACGGATCTAGCATGGCGAGTGACCGCCGACCGCCGACCCCTGCTCCGCTCATGCTATGTGACGTCATGGCTGAATAGTGTTGTCTGTTTGTATGTCGATAAAAACCACAGAATATAGTAACGATTCGGTAATAAATCATTAATCAGAACCAAAAATCACAACTAGTTTCTTGAGAAGGCAACTTGCTTCATCAAAGGGCGTTCAAGAAAATGGTGATAATTTACTTTCGTTTAAGCTTCGCACTGCGATTAGATGTTGCACTTCCAAGGCTAAAATATTTCATAGTACCTAAGTGAAGCTTGGATAGCTTGGTGGCTTGGTGGCTTGGTTGGCTTGCCTGTAGAGCAATTTATTTTGACACTATTATGAAAAAATTGGCAAACATAGAATTAACTGTGAGTAAACGTACAAAATTAAACTGATAAATAGGAAATCAGACTGGGAACGTGAATAACTAAAAGTCCTAAAATATTATTTTACCTAGCTTTTTAAAAATCACGCTTTATATTTTGTATTTAGCCTAATCTCTATTTTTTTTTTAGAAATTATATTTAAAACATTTCATCCTTCCCCTAGAAATGGGGCAAAATATCACAGTAAAAAGAAAATATGAGTAATGAAACAAAAAGCAAACCAATAGCCCTTAATATATTAATAATAACTTTTATTGCAAACCACAATAATATATTCCTTTATTTATTTGTGTTCTATTTTACATACTCACAGTATTTTTTAATTTAAAGCTAATCGATAACCCAAACCATCGACACTGGCACATCATTTTTGAAATCGTGACTTATATCCAAGTTTGCCTCGGTCGTTATAGGTAGGATGGACGAAATATAGAAATTGCATTCTAAACTAATTATGCAAGAAAGGCTACTGGTTGTAAGTTGTTTTAATTATATTATAAACCAGCCAGTTGTAAAGCACCCTAACTTGCAAATTGCAATTTGAAACATAATATGTATATGCAAATTTATTTCAATATAGCTACTTTTTTGCATTAACTTTTTTTTTGTAGTGGGATATCATCAAATAATATAGTCATACTTTAACTGACTAAATAATACTTGTATTTCTTCAGTTTTCCTTTGCATTCCAGGGCGGCATCGGCAGGGCCACGATCCCTTTTCTTTTTTTAGGGTTTCGTACCTCAAAAGGATAAAACGAAATCCTTATAGGATCACTTTGTTGTCCGTCCGTCGTGTCTATTTGTCTGTCTATCAAGACCCTTTATCTCGGGAACGCGTAGAGGTATCAAGTTGAAATTAAAACCATATACTCGGGTCTGCGGTCCCTTGAAGCTGCAAAAAAAATCAAACTTGTAAGTTAACGAAAAAACGTTTTTGTTGCACAAAACGTATATTTCGACACTCTCAAGGGAATCAAAATTCATAGGGTACTTCCCGTTGACTCAGAATTCTGAAATTTGGCATAAAGCAAGGTATTATAGCACAGATGTAGAAATAAATCTGAAAGTAGTAAATTTGTTGTTCTGTCACAAAAAAAAAACTTTTTTGCGATTTGGAAAACTCTTCGAGACTCCATTCGAAAATTAAACTATTTATACTGGTAAGTTTGTACGGAACCCTCTGTGCGTGAGTCCGACTCGTAATTGCCTAGTTTTTTTTTCTTGTATTATACTTATAAATCAGAATAATAAAACAGGAAAAACCGTAAATTTAATCAAAAGTATTTAGATATAAGTAATGCATCATCATTTTCCCAAAAAAATATAATGGCCAAATTGGTAAGACCACAAAACCCTACAAACGCCAGGTTTTGAAAGATGATTAAGAAATCTGGACAAAACATCATTGACACTGTTTCACTGAAATAACATCAACAGTAGTTTCTTCTTCTAAAATATACATTTAATTGCTTTATAGAAAAGCAGGATACTAAATAATATAAAAAAATTGGTTAGAGTAACTATATACCTACATAAATATTATTATTAAACAAAGACCCCCACTAGATCTGTTTGTCTGAAAGAACGCGATAAACTCAAAAACTGTTGAACGGATTTTCATGTGGTTTTCACTAATTGATAGAGTCATTCTTGAGGAAGGTTTAATTGTACAATACATTCATATTATAGTTGAGAAAAACCGAGAAAAAAAACGATTTCTAACACGCATGTGAAGCTGGGGCAAGTCGCTAGTTATGAATAATTTAATTAAGGATAGATCGTTATGGCGACATCATCATCATCATCAGCCGTAAGACATCTGTTGGATATAAGCTTCCCTCAAGCGTCGCCACAACGATCGGTCCTGTGCGTCTCGCATCCATCAGATTGCGGTGACGCTCACGGTCCAGCGGTTCACCTTGTGAGAGCCATTTCAGTACTGCGTTTTACGGAGTCGCCACTGCAGAACCTTTCAGTTCTCATCATCTGATCTGCGAGCAATGTACCCTGTCTACTGCCAAGTTTAGTACTGCAAAGTAAGTTAAGTTTTACGGTTCTACTTAGTATTTTATTCTTTTTCTACTTCTGGCTACCTTATCCCATTTATTTGGAGTCGGCCCTCCTTGTCCTCGTTGTGCACAATTTTGTGCCATGTCGGAAATGAAATGTTTGTGTCATGCGAAATAACTCTATAGCTTCATGTCCGGCGTAGTTTATTTGATAAATAAAGTACTAAAACAAGAAAAATAAAAACACATAACTCATTAAAACTGTATACTATGTCGTGACCAGATCTTAGGAATTGATCACTTCATGAAACGGCCAACTAAAACTGGCCAAATCGTTTTAAACGTTAAAGTTTGATGATATGTCAATTCTCGTTTGGCCTACTTTGCAAACGAACAAAGTAAGCCTACACAATGATATGGCCAAGCGAGAATTGACATAATATCAAATGTTAACGTTTAAACGATCTGGCCAGTTTTAGTTGGCCATATCATGAAGTGATCAATTCTAAGATCTGGCCACGACATATATGTACACTAATATTATTTTAATAATAATATAAATAATATATTTTATTTGGTTTTAATAGTTTATTGTTATGTTCCCTTGGGAAAATTTTCTACTTTTACGCCGGCAAAGCCGCTGGCAGCAGTTGTATAAAGAACAAAGGACTTTTTTTCCGTTCAGTATTGTTAGTCATATTACATTTAATAAACAAAAAAAAAACGTTTATTTTCAAAGTAAATAAACCTGAGCCTTTTTTAGATCAAATCGATCTTTATCATAATTTGCATTTTTCTCAATATTCTGTGTCGCTTGCTCTCTAATCTCATCTGAATTAACCTTTGTCACATCATCATCGGCGGTCACTCATCTCGTTTACGCACCAACGTAAACGAGGATAACTCACTACAGGCGTCGCACCAACGACTCCTCTCGTTTACGCACCAACGTAAACGAGGATAACTCACTACAGGCGTCGCACCAACGACTCATCTCGTTTACGCACCAACGTAAACGAGGATAACTCACTACAGGCGTCGCACCAACGACTCCTCTCGTTTACGCACCAACGCAAACGAGGATAACTCACTACAGGCGTCGCATCAACGACTCATCTCGTTTACGCACCAACGTAAACGAGGATAACTCACTACAGGCGTCGCACCAACGACTCCTCTCGTTTACGCACCAACGTAAACGAGGATAACTCACTACAGGCGTCGCACCAACGACTCATCTCGTTTACGCACCAACGTAAACGAGGATAACTCACTACAGGCGTCGCACCAACGACTCCTCTCGTTTACGCACCAACGTAAACGAGGATAACTCACTACAAGCGTCGCACCAACGACTCATCTCGTTTACGCACCAACGCAAACGAGGATAACGCACTACAGGCGTCGCTACACTAAGTTTTGACGCAACAAAATCTTTGATGAGAGAGCATTCGACACCAGAATCATAATAAAATGGATATGACTTACCAGATTCATCAGCGTACTGTTGGCATTGCCAACATAGTAAACTTCAACACGTCTCGTTGCGCTTTGCTGCCGCAGGCGCTACCCCAGAACTGCTTGGGCCTCCAGCCGCACCGGCACCTCCATTGTTGCTTTATGGCATCAGGAACAGACGACGTCCGAAGGCTGCTTTGGTCTTGAAGAACTTCTTCTTTGGTCTGAAGTGGTAACGTTGGTTGCCTTGCCCAAGGTGATGATCAAGGCACTTCCTTGAAGCGGTACTTCAGATAGGTACAGATCCGCTGTCGTCGTCACGTGCGTCTTCATCCGGCTTATCTGGGTCAAATTCAGACAAAGAAATACGCTTGGTACCTGCCGGGCTCTTGATGGATTCTATCAGGAACATCATATTCTGGTTTTGAGCAGCCAGCAGCGTGCGAAGTAAATTCTCGTCGCACCGTGACGTCATGGCTTCATTCTGCAATATTTCTTGAGTTTCTTTAGTTCGAGTGAATCCCAGTTCTGATGTCGCATCAAGGTTGGCCGAGATGCGAAACATCGGGTCTTCATCACGATCCGACATAGTTCTTGGTAAGTGTGGGCACTGACTTGGGTACTCGAACGAAAGATAATTTGAATCAGAATAATTTTATTTTGATAACGGTTTTACAAAAGGAAACAAACACGTGCGTTGGTACTCAGCGTATGCCGAGGCTGTCCGAGGTAGAATGCCGCACTTTTCAGGCTTCCCTCCAGTCCTCGCTGCATCCCTTCTACCGACGATCGTGTCCAAGCGGTGGGGCGCCGCTTGCGTTTCCGGTGACGATATTATTAGTTTACGAAACTAATTGTTAGATGGCGCTGTCCATCGCACCCTTGCGCCATCAATCCACGACAAATATTATTCACAGTCCCACGCACAAACACAACTAGAAGGCACACAATGATACATTCATAGATTAATAAAACCCGATCCCAAACAGAATGTTAACCCTAAGTTGCCTAGCTCAGACCAGACCACTCTAAAACATTCCTTGAACCTGTATAGGCAATAAAGCCACGTAATTACGAAATAACTTTGTACCTGTATTTGCTGCGGGACTATTTATTTAATCACTTTGACGGGAAAATAATGGAGAGGGCAAGCACGACGGGCTCCCATCAAAATTGTACGAGGCCAATCTATCGCGCACCGTGTTTCTATGATGGGACCCCTTGTAGCCTAGTGTGGGGATTAAATAATTTCCGTGCCAGCCTGTAATTGGCTTAGAATAGCTTGGACAGTTATTTTGGATAAACAGTCCCGATAACATTGTGGGGGATTCTGATTTTTGCTTGAGGATTTAAAGTTTTTTGTCTTTACTGCACCTTCTGAACGGCAAGCTGTACTGGTATGATCAGATCTGAAAATTAAGATTTAGGAACGTGAATTTTAGATAAAAAGCTAGTTTGTGAGTTTTTTTTAACGCCCCACGCTATTGATACTCTTGTGTCGAGGATTTTGTTTCTTTAAGTGGGATATCATTTAATAACTTCTCCCGATCTAGGGTGGAGCGAGAAGGCGCGTAAGACTTTTACTGACTAAAACCCACTCTTATGTTCCTTCTTTGCCTTGCGTCCCAGGACCCCGGGGTCCTATTTCGGACAACCCATGGTCCTGTGTCGTGAGTACGTTCGCAAAAATGTAAACTCACATACACAAGATATTCAGACCCGGGATGGCCCCGCAGGGTCGAAGCCTACTGGGGTCAAGAGTCTGCTTCTGAAAGGAAGACTAGGCCCTGGTATGAAAGGCAACGAAGGAACGGGAGTGGGTTTTTTTCAGTAAAAGTCTGACACACCCTCGCGCACCGCCCAAGAGCGGGGGATCTCATTGGATAATTTTCCCAACTACTCGTACAAAAAAAAGACCCGGGATAGCGATATCTTTTTGTAAACCATACAAATATTTGTTCCGTGTAGAAATCGACGACGCACAACGCAGCCCCCCTAGCCAAGTTACAACCGTTTCGATTCTCTTTTCGTCGATCGTCTCGAGTAGGCCACGCCTCCGATTCTTTTGTTCTGACGTCATCTCAACGCTCAGTCACGTGGTCAGAACAAAGGAATAGGAGGCATGGCTGACTCGAAGCGATCAACGAAAAGAGAATCGAAACGAAACGGTTGTAACTTGGATAGCGGGGCAGGTCAGCCAATCATTCAACCACTACGCTAACCGTACCGGCATCGGCCTACACCTAAGTAAAAGATGATTTTCGTGTTCTACAACTTATTTAAATACTAAATAGAGGTAGGATGATTTTTTTATGCCCAGTAAATCCTTTTTAGGATAACATAGCATAATCAGCCTTTTAATGGTTCCACTGCTGGGACTCAGGCCTCCTCTCGCCACGCGGGCCCAGTGCGGATTGGTGAATGTCACATGTCTTCGAATTTTTGTTTTCAGGACATGCCGGTTTCCTCACGATGTTTTCCATCACCGTTTCTAGAGCAGTGGTGATGAAATAAATTACACAAAGTAATGCGCCTGGCTGGGTTTAAACCCGCGACCTACAAATCGTATGTCGGGGTCGTTACCACTCGGCCACCATTGTTCAAATCCTTTTTATTTTATACTTATTGTACATATTTTTCTTTAGTTTGTTTATATGTCGTGGCCAAATCATAGAAATCGATCACTTCATGAAATGGCTAAGTAAAACTGGCCAGATCGTTTTAAACGTTAAAATTTGATGATATGTAAATCCTCGTTAGGCCTACTTTCTTTAGACCTTTTATTATCATAGAAATCCTTCATCAATGTTATGGCCAAACGAGGATTGACATAACATCAAATGTTAAGGTTTCAACGATCTAGCCAATTTTAGTTGGCCATATCATGAAATGATCAATTTCTATGGTCTGGCTACGACATGTAAATATAATCTATTAAGTTGTTTATTAGTTTATTTGTTCGTATAGTATAATTAGTTAAATATTTGTCCAATAAAACTTTATAATGTTTACTACAGGTAACTTATTTTTGTATGACAGTACGTACCTAACTTGCTGGTCTGTCGATCACCATATTTTACATGCCAACTATTGTTTACATAATCACGTTTGTATGTGCAAATACTTTTGACCTTTTCAACCACAGTTTGAACATCGAGAGTGCCATTTCGACTCGTATTAGTTGGAGTGCATCAGTCTTATTTTTTATTTTTATTCGTTCAAAAGTTTGACTACCATGCATCAAAGTTACGTTCAATTTGTCTAATGGATGCAAATAGATGTCACACACCTATATGTTCGTATTTATTGCTTTGCCAATGTTTTGATCACCACTTTTTATTGATATAGCATACCGCACTTATTTAGATTGTAGCATAAAGTTTTAGTATTGAGTCGTACCTGAATTATTTTATGTTTTTCCAGCTAATGCAGTAAAATTATATTATTGTGGATGAAGTGAGTATGGAGGCGTAAAATGGAAATTGGAGTCGCTTTGGTCTTAGAGATGTGGAGAAACTATTAGGTACCTATACTAAGCATAAGATAATAATATATTAAATTATAAATACTTTAGAATTATACAGCAAATATATCACAGCATACACATGTTGATTCTGAATAGTACACAATACTGTGTGCCAAAACTAAGATATAGATTTTAAGTACCCAAAATCATCATCATCATTTCAGCCGAAAGACGTCCACTGCTGGACATAGGCCTCCCCCAAGCGTCGCCACAACGACCCATCCTGTGCGTCTCACATCCACCGTATTCCCGCGACTCTCACCAGGTCGTCGGTCCACCTTGTGGGAAGCCTTCCAACGCTGCGTTTTCCGATGCGCGGTCAAAATACTGCTATTCTTAAGTGCGATTGGGTCGGACATATTAGCATGTCAGATGAGCTGATGCCTTTAAATGCGACAACACGACAGACATAGACAAAGGTCTTTTAAGGTGAAAAATCAACAAATGACTTCTCCCGCCTCTAGGGTGAAGCAGACAGGCCCTGCACAGCGATATTAATTTTACCGCGAAGTTTTTTTTTCGTCATTCTGTAACACATTGAATCTTATGGAAGTATCCGCACAGGCGATAAAAAAATCTGTGATTTCATGCAGATTTGACGAGATGCGGTGCGGAAATAAATCAGCGCGAATCGTTTTTGCAGTATACAGTAGTTATGGCTATGTCCGCACTGCGAAATATGTGTCAGACTTTTACTGACTAAAATCCAGTTATTTTCTATGGATCTTTGCGTTCTAGGACCACGGTGACTTTTTCAAACGTTCCCGTAACTATGACAAAAACAAAAGGATAGTGTGGAGATGAACTTGACTCTTACCGGGGGGATTGGCCCGCAATGAAGGTAGACAGGTGTTCCAGGAGGCCCACCAGTATTCCTTCAGTTGTCCTTTGTATTCCAGGGCCACGGTAACTGTTTCGACCATTCCGTCAGGCATTTGTATAGCATTTGTATATTAGCTAAGCCTCATCAGAAGACTTAAAGTCACACAAAGGACAATGGAAAGGGCTATGCTCGGAGTTTCCTTGCGTGATCGAATCAGAAATGAGGATATCCGCAGGAGAACCAAGGTTACCGACATAGCACGAAGAACCGCCAAACTAAAGTGGCAATAGGCAGGGCACATTGCTCGCAGAACAGATGGCCGTTGGGGCCGAAAGGTTCTGGAATGGCGAACACGTACCGGAAGACGTAGCGTTGGAAGGCCTCCTACAAGGTGGACCGATGACTTGGTAACGGTTGCGGGAGTCCGATGGATGCGAGACGCACAGGATCGTTCATTGTGGCGACACTTGGGGGAGGCCTATGTCCAGCAGTGGACGTCTTTCGGCTGAAATTATGATGAATGATGATGATGATTAGCTAAGCCAACGTCAGACGAGGCAAGACTACTTTACAAAATATATTATAATCATATTTTAATATAAAGTTTATAAAATCCAAAATTCGGCTATGATGGAGCGAATAAAAATCGGCCTGCGACTTCCTATGCCCCGGCCGTCACCTGCGGTGGCGGCTGGGGCTTGAGGACTAACTTTTTCCTCACGGTTTTAGCCACTGTCGCTGATCACCTCCACAAGAACACGGGTGGGACAAGTGGGGCAGATTTCTACCGTACGTTCCACCGTATCCTTCGGCCGATCCGCACAATAATCCGGGCGTTTTTTCCTACTGAATCAAAAATTAAAATGGGTGCCTCCCGAAACACCCATGTCTGGTGAGAAAATACGTCAGGTGGAAAATGAGAACGCTGTGGCGCTTCTGTAGCCACTCCTAAATGAGGAAACTTATCACCACGAATGTGGCGTGCCCAAAACTTTTATACCCGAGTGGTTGCCCCGATAGCGATACGATAACGATAGTACAACGCGCATCCACCCAGAAAACAATCAACTCCATCTAACTGGTTTCTTTGATTATAAATAAAACAAATTTAAGAGCGGTACTTGAATTACTAATCTTTTATCTACTGTTACATTAATTTAATATCGAGATAACTTAGAGCAGCGATTTATAATGGCAGACCAACGTCATTAGCGCACCTCAACTTTTGTTTTTACTAACCATTTGTCAATGAATAAAAATTACATAACATTATGCAGGTATTTTATCGATTAATTTTGCATACAAAAAAAAAACAGAATATTGTCTATATTATCTACCATGGGAAAACCACGTGCCAGTCATTAATTTGTTGTTTTTTAAATATTTATGAACTGCCAAAAAAAACCGCCAAAAATAGAGTTGTTATTGTATTTTATACCGCATGTAATTTTTACAAAAGAATTCACGATTCTGTGAGTTCCCGTAGTGATGCAACCACTGATTTATTCGATTACTCACAAGTGATTCGCGTTGAATGCAATTTGGAAATTAATTTCGTATCTGTGGTAATTGAACGTCATTTAAAAGTAGTTACTCATTTGTTTTGGTGCATCAAACTGTCATGTCACTCAATTAGATATAAAATTACATCTTACAAGCAATCATAATATGTATGTACCTACGTTTTGTAAATGCCTATCATGAAAGTAGACACTTAATAGACCATAATAATGATGTAGTATGTAGAAAATTATATTATATATTTTTTACTTTATTGGGACAAAATACACTTTACACATTACAATTAAGGAATTTCAAAATTAACATTAAAACTAGGAGAATGTGTAACTGTAACCCACACAAATAACCGCGAAATAATGGCAATGTACTAGTTATACGTAGTACTAGTTGTAAGTAGGTACTTGTATATATTTTAGTAATATAGTTATAATATTTAGGTGACTTTAAGTGTAAAAGAATGAAAATATCCAAATCGAGTGTGTTATACGAGTAGATATATTAATTATGTTTGTCATCGTCGTCATCACATTAAATAAATTAATTGTAGAGTCATATAAATAATAACAATTCATTTCAACTTCCTTTATTCATTCATTCTTTCGCCTTTCGCTACGCTTAAAAACGTTCACACATGTCTACACATCGTACACATTCGTAGATAGGACTGATAATATTCTCGTCAGTGCAAATCCCAGGTTTCTACAAGTTTTCACATTCAACAATTTAACATAGATAGTCTTTATGTAATGTAGAATTATAGGTGAAGAGTGGTATTTCTACTTATGAATTGGGAATATCTTTTTGCGTTTTAAAGTCTCTCAAGGTACGTTAGGCAAGAGCCTGCCCCCCCTGCCAAGTTACGATCGTTTCGTTTGCGTCGAACGCTTCGAGTAGGCCACGCCTCCGATTCCTTTGTTCTGACGTCATCTCAGCGCTCAGTCACGTGGTCAGAACAAAGGAATCGGAGGCGTGGCTTACTCGAGGCGTTCGACGCAAACGAAACGATCGTAATTTGGCTAGAGGGGCTGTTCAGAAAATAGTAAAATTTCGCCTTTATAGCCACACCGAAATTTGCTATAAATTGAATACTGGGCCATAGTCGTTCATCAGTAAATGAATCAGATTCTTAGAGAAGATAACAACACGTAGAATACTAAAGCAAATATACAATAGCGCATCTGGAGAAGTTGAAGGCCTTAACGGCAAAAAACTGGAATGATAATTGAAAACGTGTTAACGTTTTTATGACGACAAACAATATAAACTTTACAAAAGAAATAGAAAGAAAAATAATTACTGAAGCATCTCTCATCGTACACACTGACAGGACACTAAAAGTAATACGCTTTTAAGCCGTCTTCAATCTACAAAAACATGTTTTATTCAGTACTCATTGTTTCTGAGCGATCAACTATTTATTTCCCGTCTTACCTGACAGATAACGCTTGCATTGGACGTACCTGGGCGATTCTACTTTTCGATGAACAAAAACACTAGACAGGGAACTGAGTAAAAAAAAAAATCTAACGTATTAATGTCATGCCTAGACTCCGCTTCTGGTACTGTAAATATTATCACAAAATTAAAATTAATGTGATAAATGGTCACGTAATTAGTGGTACATTTTGATACAATTGGAGAAAGTTTGTCATTGCGACCGAGGTGGAATTCACCCGAGCCGTAGGTGAGAGTTTTATGGAACCGAGCACTGCAGTGACAATTTTCCACGTATATCAAACGACGTTTTTCAATTCGTAAGTGTATTGAAAAACGTCGTTTAATACACGTGGAGATTTTTACGGCTCGGGTGAATTTCACCTCGGTTGCAATGACAAACTTTCTCCACTTGTATCAAAATGTACTATTTCAATAGCTTATTGCACCTCTTGATCTACGATTAACTGTGACATAATATTGATAATTTGTATACGTCTTTGATGTTAGTATCGAGTTAATTAATTAATTTATTAAGTAGATATACTTTGGTACTGCTGTCACTTTTCAGTCATTGCAAATTATCCCTCTAAAAGTAGAATGACCCACCTGCAAGTTTATATATAGCAGTTTTTAATAATTCAATGCGCCAAGTCGCAATCACTTGAAAGATATTGATGTTTGCCTCCGTTTTGCGGTAATCGGTGATTGGCTATTCTTTGCGCGTCTCGGATTGGTTGTTGATTGTTTTTTGTTCGGCGAACTTTATTTGAATATTGAATGTTTTAAGACGGATGTGGATTGGTGGTGGTCGTGAGACATCTTTGCTTGACGAGGCGATTAGAGCGATTAGAAGCCAATGTTTAAATTGGGACATTAATAGGCCACTTATGCTTACGATTCGTCATCGTCACTTCAGTCGAAAGACGTCCAATATTGGATATAGGCTTCCCCGAAGCGTTACTATCGTCGACCAGAGCCGTGAGTCTCGCATCTAGTGGATTCCCGTGGCTTTTTTCAGGTCATCAGTCTACCTTGTTGAAGGCCGTCCAACGCTTTGTTTTGCAGTATGCAGTCGCTACTTCAGAACCTTTCTGCCTCATTGAGCATTCATTTGGCGAGTTCCCTGCCCAGTGTCACTTATGTAAGTTTGACAATTCTTCGGGTTATGTAAATTTTGGTCTCTACTTACTAATTCTGGTATGTTAGAATAGCCTCTATCAAAAATAATCACCTAGAATGTCTCCAGAGAAACCATAAACCTAGATCCCTTCCTAGTTTCAAAAGCCCTTAAAATGAAATACTTAGATGCTGCATAGAAAGCAACAATGTACTGCACAAACTTCCCCGATTATGTAATATGAGCAGAAGGAAATGCTCTGTTGAAGAGTTATGGTGTTAATAGATATTTGTCCGAGTTAAACTGTCGATGTTTGTAAATCCTGAGCCAGTCACGTCACGTTTGACCACGATTCGTACGTAAATACGTCGGTCCAGCTGGACTAACAAGTTCCGTATTAGACGAGTTTTATGAGAAAAAATAATGATGGATACAATTACGTAATGCTAGAAACTTCTTACATGTTGTAAGCACTAGCTTTAAACGTAATGAAATAAAATACTAAGACCTTCCTGGTTTGGCAACATAAAATCTTATTATATACCTTAATTGAACATAAAGAAAAAAATAGCCCAATGTCTACAACTTGCAAATAAAAAAGTTATCTACATTTCATAGAGATCAACATATCTATGCGACTTTATTAAAATTAAATTAAAAGCTACTGGCTGCAAAAAAATAAGGAACATACGCCAAACATAATAAAAATAAATCTAGTTCTTATTTTAAATCTCCGGCTACCTACCTATCCCAAAATTATGAATTCTTAATTTAAAAATTAAACAGTCTCGCCTGCCTGTTGCATAACTTATTTAGCCTATGGTTAATCGATTTTTGTAACAATCTAATATTAAGTATTTTTCATTTTTTTTGTCTGGATTTCTTCGTGCGAAGATTAGTGGCTGTTTTTATCATTGGCAAATTTATTCCTAGTGGAAATTGTGATGTAAAATTGTTGTAGTTTTGTATCTAAAATGTCTGTGCAACTAGACTATTGAAACAGGCGCGTACTCGGAAAAATGGAGTTGAGAATTTTATCCTACTGTTGACTACCTCAGCGAAGTTTGCTGAGAAAGTTGACTTGACATTTGCTGCCAAATACTACAAAAAAATAGTACTTATGTGTACATCCATATTCTAATGGTAAACCCATTAACTTTTCATACGAATACATGGCTTAAAGGACTTAGTATCGAAGCCAAACACATTAACAAAAAAAATGTAACAGTCTAATCCAATTTATTTCTGGACATTTGATTATGTCTTGTCAAAAGAGTTGCCCTTGATAGTCTTTGAGACTAATACAAATCTACCTGACTGCTAACCTAATCTTCTTCGTTGTCAGAATACCGTGTTTATGTCAAGTTTGTTTTCTTTTTATTTTATATGGCACAAGAATTTGGTAAAGGTCAGTCTCTAAGAATAGTTCTGACGTCAGACAGAGGTATAGGGTTCGTCTCGGTTTCCCGCCAAACAAGTTCTATCTTCGACTTTAGTAGCCCTTTATTTTTTCCTCGAAATTTGTACCAATTACTTAACAAACTTCCGTCTATTAATTTATCAATTCTTAGGTAATATATTAATATATTCGACCTATAATTTTCGTACTTAACAATAACATACGCTATAAAGTTCAACTCCCACAGCTACACAAATATTTATTTATAACTTGGCCACAAAATGTAATTCACCCAATAAAACAATAAGTTTTCGTACAAACCCACGCACCTTAAATTATTGCTTCTGTTGAATTTCATTACTTTACCACGGGTATAGGTACGTGAGACGTGAGCCATTCGTCCAGCCAATGGACTGTTGGCAGTTCAAATTCAATTACAGAATCGTGCTAATCATAATTCCATTATCTAAACTTGGTACAGTTTAAAGTCTTAACACATTGGTACGTGACGGTGATTACGAGAATTACGTCTATTGTGCAGAATTGGTAGCATGCTCGGTACTTACCACAGAGCAAGAAACACCTCGTCGCAGCCACTGCTAGAGTAGACCTATTTTCGCGCGGGCGAAGCCGCTGGCAGATGCTAGTAAACTATAAATAACTTAAAATAAAAAATGCAACGTTAAAACGAATAATAAAAAAGACCTGTGTGAAGCCAAAAAGGCTCCTATTTCTGCATATGTAATGGCAATGAGGTATCTTGTCTAAGTACTATTAAATCCATGAAAATAATATTATTTCTCAAAGATGGCTTTAACATTTGCTGAGATCGATTGTGAGTAGATGGCCATCCATTACCAAACTCCTCCATGCCTCTGAAAGCACTTGGTCCCAGCCCTAGTCAAGTTTTCGTTGATCGCTTCGAGTCGGCCACGCCTCCTATTCCTTTGTTCTGACCACGTGACTGAGCGTTGAGATGACGTCAGAACAAAGGAATCGGAGGCATGGCCGACTCGAGGCGATCGATGAAAAGAGAACCGAAACGAAACGGTTGTAACTTGGAGGGGGGCAGAAGTCATTTGTACGTCGTTGCCATCGTGGCTACTATAAACACTAGAAAATCTATCTAATGTTACCCATTCATAGGTTTGTGGAGTTCTGATAGGCTATTGCAAAATACAGGTTTTCTGCTGCTTACGGTTGAATTGCTAGACGTCCTCATGATATAACTAAGAAAAGGCTAGGCAGATTGATTCCAGTCCGGATGGATTCCAGTCTAGATTGATTCCAGTTCCAGTTGATTGATCCAGTTCCAGTTAATTGATCTCCAATCTCTGTCGCCGCGGTGGCGTTCCGTGTTCTGTGGAACTTACGCGTAAAGTCCGTCGTTCACTTAATGTTTGGGCGTTTAAGATAATGCCTGGATTAGCTATCTTAAAAGTACTGCTAGGCTAGCGGTGTTCAGGGAATGTTGTTCCACGACAATTTTGTTGATGTTTTTCGCAGGTGGCTGTAATATTTGGGATAATTTAAGATATTACTCTTAATTTTAAAAATATGATAAATTAATTGTATTTCTTCCTTTCTTACTTTCTATCAGCAATATTGATACATAATCCATTCTACCAAAAAAATAGATTGTAAAAGACAAAACATTCAAAGTTCCTTGTGATACTGCACAAATTGCACGTAAAACACCTTTAAAATTTACATATAGAAACAACAGGGGAGTCGTGCAATTTTGATCATTATGTTGAACGAATTAGATTATTATTTATGTTTTTTTTTAACTATTTATATATTTTTTTTGAACATACTCGTACGATATAACAAGAAAAATAAAAACACTTAACTAATTAAAATTACATAATATATACACAATAACTCCTATCTAAAATATGGCGTCAAAAAATTCCTCCGCATCGCTGTCGACTGGAAGTGTGCCCAAAAGACTGGCGTCATTGCCACGTTGTATGGCAATGCTTAATCTCTGACCGAGGTAAAAGCCAGCCCTTTGGTCACGCGAAGTGTCAACTAGCCGTTTGGATAATTCTTTAAAAAGGGCATGAGCACTCGGACCCCACGGCCCAAGAGTCTTAACCCCCAGTCTTATTTATGCCATTAATATCTACTTAGCATAGCATAGCATAGTCGGCCTTATAACGCCACTGTTGGGACTCAGGCCTCCTCTCTAGGAGAGGGAATGGGCCGTAATCCGTCAGTGCGGGTTGGTTAATATCTACATATTTTTGCTAAAACAGGAATTATATATTGAGAATTGTTTACTTCAAGAAAAAAGTAACTAAAGAATATAATTTATTCCAAAAACAATATACGGTCTATTAGGATATCAAGAGCGTATTTTTATTTAAATTAAAAGACAAACACAGGATGTCAAGTAGTTATTTAAAATGGGTAAACTAATTGTCATTGTCTTATTAAAACGAGTGTTGAATGAAATGTTTAAGCCTAATTCCACTCAACTGCATTACAATTTCTGTAGAAAATTTTACTTATTTTTAAGGCGGTATATCATCAAGTCACTATTTCACTCTAGAGTGGGGCGACAGGACGTGTCAGGTTTCTACTGACTAAAACTCACATGTGTCCTTCAGTTGTCTTTTGCGTTCTAGGGCCACTGAAATTCTATCGAACATTCTGCAGCCCTTAAAATATTATGAACATTACAACAATCCGCTGTTCAAGCCATAAAAGAAAATTGTACACACCTTACTTAGTTTCACGATTAATATTTCATCAAACTTTATCACTTTCATCTATCTCTATTCGCAGTTATTTACATCGAAACCCGGAGTCTCCTTTGTAGGTATAATATTGTATAATCCAAGAATTTATGAACGTACAAAAAAGGTATAAAATTCATCCTTATAAGCCTTCGTATGGGTATCTTATGGTGGAATCTTCGGTCTTTGGGTACTTGAAAACTTTTCACTCTGCTCGAATAGTTGAGTAACTTCAATATTTCAAAGTGGGAAGTTGGAAGTGAATTGTTGGCGACGGAAGGGGCTTGGTGGAATATTTTTAGGCTGTTCTCCCTAAAGTATTCTCAGTCTGAAAGTGTATTAAAAGCTTTAAGGTGAGGTAGCTTAATTGCTTAATCGTGTTTTTGGGGGATTATTATCTAAAACTAGGGATACAATATCTGAGGAACTGAGTTATTTAATTTCCATGCAATTAATAAATAATAGCACAATTTATCTTTTATTTTGTAATAAAAATTATTTGAAAATTGATTCAATAATTTTGACAAACATTTTTCCCCATTTTTCACCCTAAAGTTGTCTAGTATATATTATGTAGGTATTACTGTCAGCGATAAGACCGCCATTGTGCATAGATTTAAGCTTATGTTTATGTGGTGTTACTTTTTTGGTGTTCAATAAAGTTTATATTCTATTTTCTTTTTTTGCTCTTAATTTTAAGAGCTTTCAGTTTTTTTTTTTTCAAAGATATGGCCATATTAAAAAAGAACTCACTTGTGTTCGAATTATGAATGAAAAAGAATACAAGAAATAATATATACGTCCGTCGTACAATCGAATCCATCTGTAATGAGTCCAATATAATGACTAAGAATGCACTTAAAGTGCACAAAAGTATGCAAAAAAAAATACATCTTTTATTTCATGACTCCCTTTTATTTACTTTCATAGTGAGTCGTAAAACCAATGGATGAAATTGATTTATTAGATGTGTTAACTCCTAGCCTCGCAAGCTGTAGTTCAGTTGTCCTTTTTCTTACTAGGGTTCTGTATCCGAAAGGAAACCAATGTTACCCGATTATTAATAAGGCTGAACTAGTCGCGGGCTCGAACTCGCTGATGGGTGAGGCCAAAAATTGCGATGTCTCATCTGATATTGTGTCCGACAGCGGTAATATCAAGTATGAGCAGTTAGACGCTAAAATATATGCACATCGTATGGTTCGCATGCACACAAACACCGTTCCGAACTGAAATGAAATTAGACGGTGCGTAAAATCTGAGAGTAGTGCTTTGGAAAATCGGGTTTTATGAAAAAACCCCTGCATAAATCTAACACAAATAAATTGTATAGAACTCTTCGATAATAAAAGTTTGTCGGTACCGACTTAGTTTTTGAGATTTTATACGATTTTTGTTACTTTTTTACAAGTTGCGTTAAAATCATCAAAAAACAGAAACTTTGTTGGCTCATAACTTTGTAACGGAAATTATTTTTGTTTTTCTGTTTCCGTACAGACAAAATTAAGTATAAGATAAAACCATATCATGTTTTGCTTTGGATGTACAATGTCAAACTGTGGAGTAATACCCCCCCAAACTTTGTATGGAAAAAGTGTCGACTAGTGTAACCTTAAGCCTCCGCTAGGGCTAAATTTTATGAACCGTAAATAACAGATTAGGTTAGACTGTTAATTTTTTTTTTAATACCCTATACTGTCCCAGTGCTGGGCAAAGGCCTCCCCCAACTTCTTCCAGGTAAAGAATACAACCAGAAAAACCAGTAAAATCTTTAGAGTGTATATTTTTATTTTCCCTTTAAAAAAGCCATACATAATTAGGTACATATACTAAAATTATAAATGTTAAAGTAACTCTGTCTGTCTGTTACGCTTTCACGGTTAAAGTACTGAACCGATTTTGATGAAATTTAGTACGAACTAAACTTGAACCCCAGGGAAGGAAGGCTACTTTTTATCTGATTTTAACGTTTACCTACTTCATTTCAATAATAACCGATATTTAGACAACGAAATAGCGAGCAGAAGCTATTTCATGTATAAAGTTTTAAAACATAAATGTTTTTTTTCTCAGGTGGTCCAAGCATACTTGGAACCGAACATCGAAAAAAGTGATATTATTCATAAAATTATGAAAAAGAAAGTGAAGGCAATGTAGTATATAGTGTTAAATCTTGTACTATAGTACGGAACCCTTCGTGTGCTAGTTTGGCTTGCACTTGGTCGGCTCTTTCCAAAGCCTTTAAAGATTTTATTGTTACAGGTCCTCGACTGTTACTGGTATTTCATAAGGTAAATAAATAATTGGAGATTGAGATCCGATTATTCGTAAAAGGAGAACATAGTGGTGATACATAAATACATTTATATTGCGCATTAATCTTTTACAAGTTACAATCAATCGGCGAGGAGTTTTATCGTTTGAGTAAGTCGTTCTGTGTTCGGCTTCTGGTATCCCCTTTTGGTGCTGATAGTTGTTAGAAGCAGTAGGCACGTCGAGTCGCTTTATACTCCCACTATGGTTTGACGTTTTGCAAAGGCAGTACCTATTAATGGAAACAATATTATGAAATAATCTGTTTTTAACAACAAAACGAAACGGAAGACGTAGCGTTGGAAGGCCTCCTACAAGGTGGACCGATGACTTGGTAACGGTTGCGGGAGTCCGATGGATGCGAGACGCACAGGACCGTTCATTGTGGCGACACTTGGGGGAGACCTATGTTCAGCAGTGGACGTCTTTCGGCTGAAATGATGATGATGATGATGAACAACAAAAAATGGTTTAGTAACCTATTATTTTAGATTACATAGCTGGAGTACCCCAAGTACCCATACATCTGCTGCACTTTGGAGGATTTTGAGTATTACCAATACTGCAGCTAACGTAGCCACTTACTGGGCCCAAACTATTAAATAAGTTTACCATCGATTCGAAATAAGATGATTATGTACCTAATCATGAATTTAATAAAAAAAAAAAAAATTACCCTGCCAAAGACGCAGGACCGATCAAGAGAGTTACCGCGGCCACGTAAAACCAAATAAAAAGTCTAACACTGCTTCTCGCTCCACCCAAAGCCCCTTTTGTGATTTTTCACCAAAAAAAATAATTGAAGAACCCACTAAAGAGTAGGTATTGCTTTTCCAAGTTCCTAATCATATTCAAAAACAACACGGAAGTGCCAGAAATCGTTATTACATTACAGACATGAAACCTAGCGCCGGCACATGGTCCATTCTAGGAATGTGCCGGAAGCAGTTATATCGGAATCGAATTCGGAATCAGAATCGGTATCGGAATCGAAACCTGAATCAGAACCTGAATTGGAACCAGAATCGGAATCGGAATCGGAATCGGAACCGGAATCGGAGGCGGAAACAGAAACGTCAAATGGTTAAGTGGGAATAAATGAAACGCGAACTCACAACATGCCAAATACGAAATAAAATAACAAGTGAAGGTGTACCTAATCGGCAGAAGGCACACGGAGAGAGGTTCCGAGCGACAAGTAATGAACTTGCAGCGATATCTATGGCGCCACATATGACTAAACTATGAAATCCTGCATCGCGCAATCAGAGTTCTCCGCGCGATTTGAACATAATAATATACAACAGCTCAAAATAATTTCTCGGGTAGTTACCCAGATCAGACAAAACATCCATCTGGTTGGAGGATCCTCTCTTTTCAACGGAGGTTTGCGGAACTTTAGACTCTGCTTTGCATACCTCTAAACCATGAAGGCTGGTTTGAGGCGGAACAATTGCCTTGAAGAAATATAAGAGGGTACTCAACTGTCTACGGTCTAATAGACCGGTTCATGAACTATTGAACCACTGACATATAGCGGAGGCTTAGCCCAACCCCGATAACAGTTACTTTTTGAGTAAGTAACCATAAATCGGAACATAGTCCGAGTTCCTCCTTATTATTTTTTTTTTGTATTTCCGATATAACTCCCGATTAAAATTTACTTATCGGAATCGGAGGAGCAAAACCATTCGGAAGTTCCGGCTTTTCGGAATCGGAATCAAACCTTCGTAACATCTCTGGTCCATTCAATATTAATGCTCCTTACTTCGTTAACAGAGAGCAGGGTTTGCCCAGCCCCCGCCGAGCAGCGTTCCCTACAAGGATATCGTTAAGATTGGAGCCTTGTTCTAATCTCTAACATGATATCTAGGATTAAATACTGCTATTCGTTTAAAATATGGTCGATTCCCGTTTAGACTGTGTGTATTTTCGGCCGGTTTCATGTTTTATTAGCTGTCCTAAGTAAATATAATATTAAGAAGGATATTGTTTACAGTATAGATACTAATACAAAAGAAGTTATTGGACGATTTTTCTGGGAGATATTAAATGATAAGTTTGGTAATAGGATTATTGTTAATGTACGATTGGAAACCGTCCAATGACTTCTCTCGCTCTGGGTGGGGCGAGAGGGCGTGTCAGACTTATACTGACTAAAACCACACCTGTGTCTTTCAGTTGCCATTTACGTTCTAAAACTTGGGTTTCCTTTTCAGAAAATCCCCGCGGCATCAGCCCTGCTGGACCCCTACGGGTTGCTGACATATTTTGTATTCGAAAGATTAACGAGAGAACGATATAGGAACGCAAAGGGTAAATGAAGGTAAACAAGTGCATTTTAAGGCCCAAACGCAAAACTACGATGCGAAGTCGTGTCGTAAAAATATGCTCACACAACGCATCTCAAGAACTTGCGAAATGATTCGAATCGCTCGTTGTAAAACACCTAAACATTGCTTTGCCACATAAAATTGCATCGCAGTAATTCGTATCGCATTGCATCGCATTGCAGTTGTGTGTGGGAGCTCTTAATCAGTAAAAGTCTGACACTCCCTCTCGCCCCTAGAGTGAGAGGAATCATTTAATAATTTCCCACAAAAAAATAGGATGATTTGCTATTAATTGATTTTTAACCTTTTGAGTGCGTAATTAGAGACACAATAGTAAGACAATGGCGCGTGAACGCCGGCGTTAATGCGGGGATCAACAGCTTAATAAAATAAGACTATTATAATAGTTTACAATTTGTCTATTTCAGTGAATCTATTTTAAAACTTAATCCATTGTTTTTTGAAGTTACCTCAATCAGTAAACTTTGTAGTTTCGCTATTTGTTTAACGACTGAATTAATTGGAAACACTAATTAAGGTTCAAGTTAAGTCATTTGGGTTAATAGCTCAAACGGAGTAATAGCAAATACCTCTGCAACCCTAAAAAATCAAAATGTGAATTAAAAAAGCATTTTTTGCAACTGAATGAATTAGTTTAGTCATACTAACTTATTTATAATATCTTTAAAATGTAAAACTTACTACCTAACTTATTTGTAATTTATCCGAACTCACTAGCCATATATAAGCCAGTAAAGGCTTTTGTGGTTTTTAGTATTAAAAAAAAAAATGTATAGGTAAGTGCTGCGATCTTGAACATAAATAAAAAAAAAAAAAAAAAAAAAAAGCAAGCAAAAAAATTTCCATGGACTGATATAAGTCACCACGAAATTTTACATATTTACGATGAATTTGGTCCTTATTGGTGAGATCATTGCTTCGATTATATTAATGTGTGAATTAAGTACCCCTAATCTACTCGTAAATTAATATTATAAAGAGGTAGTTTGTTTGAGGAAATCTATGGAAGTAGTGACTGCTGAGCCAATTTAAAAAAATCGGTTACGGTTTTTACTTATTTATTAATTATCTACTAGCTTTTACAGTGACTTCGCTTGCATATAAGTTGTAACACCTTTTTCACCCTCTTATGGGTTGAAATCAGAAACGTTTATTTCAAATAGACCAATTACAGGCACTTTTGAATTGTCAAAATGTCGGTCAGTCAAAAAAAAGTAAAGCTAAATTTCACGTTCCAAAGCATAGATCTCTATGGAGAAGAACGTGCAAGAAACTCCATGGACACTCTTTTAAATCATATTATGAGTTACATAAATCTTGGTTACATATTTCTTGTCGCTTCTAATATGTGAGCACAATGTAGATAAGTAATAATAATAATTAAAAAATAGAAATTGAATTAAGCCACTAGCAGCAAAATTTTGCAAGCAGTTGAATTTTGGAATTTGTTCTTATTCCTTAGTGATTAGGCTGGGCGTTGATGAGTTATTGGGTTAGGCCTTCTATTGTATATATAAAACCACTCACCCCAGAGGTCGAACAGTATGGTAGTTTTATATCTGATATGTTCGTCCTCTGGGGTGAGTGGTTTTAATAGATAAGATACGTCTTTCAAAAATTAAGTTATAATCAAGTTTATTTAATGTTTTTTCAACCTGTGCTTATAATTGTTATTTATTATTTATTTATTAACACATACAATTGTTTTTACAGGTATATCCAAGATAACAAATGTAGTCGCATAATAGCCGCACTCAGAGACGCCACCCACAGACTGATCAAATATCCATTAGTGTAGGCAACATACATATGTACATAATAGTCGATGGTCAGTCTCAAGCAGCGCCCTGGAGAACCGGCACCAGTTACACAGAGGATAACACATTTAGTGTCACCTTCCCAAATTCCGCTAATGTGCAAGAAAAAATTGTTTGTATGGTTGTTTTATAGTCTGTATATCTTATTTTTTAAGGGCTAGTATTTAACTGTTCCTCAATTTCATTTTTAAAATGTTCCTCATTTGATTCCTGTTTTCTATTGCAAAATATGATTTTGTTCCGCCAATAATACTAATAGTGCACTAAAACATGCTCTTCTGGATGGATTTATGGGTGGAAGGAAGATCTCTCCCTCCCCTATGTTTTTGGAGGATTGGTCGTAGGAGCCCGGCTTCGCGGGGTTCCTACTTCTGGGTGGTTTAAAAAAAATACCATGAAGGAGATGGTGGGGTCTATGTTAGCTCGCTTTGATCGCTCACTATACACCGCCATCCCCTTCTAACCTAATCTAACCGAGTCGGGTTGCCCCAAGCCCCAAGCCCGCTTCGCTCATTCTTGCATTATAAGTTCTCTGTGCCTCTTTACTAAGTGAATGAGTGCCGGGAATAATAGTGGCAGCGTTGACAAACATTGAATGACATGACACACAAAAAAAACACTCGGTTCCGGGTAGCCTACTAAAAATATACCTACAAAACGTTGTTTTATGAGATAAAATGAATAAAAAATGAATCGTTTGTTAAATGACAAATTATTAAACAAAAGTTTATATTGTGATTTGTTTGTAAAGGAAATTATTTAAAAAACTTGTTGTTGTATCATAATGATGAAATGACAAACCATGTTTTTGCCAAACGTTGGTTGAGGCGTGAGGGAACGAAGGTCCTCACGTCCTAGCCGCCGTAATTCCGACCCCGACTACCAGCCACGGTAGACGCGGGCTTGCGGACGTCGAGCACTGGGTAGCTCGCCGTCCGGCTGTTCGGTAATTAACCGGAACGAGCCCAGTCGTCAACAGCGCGTAGTGATCCTCGCGCTCCTCAAAGAGATGTCAGCAAACCGTAGGGGCCCAGCAGGGCCGATGCCCGCTAGCTAGGACCACGGAGAATTTCTGAAAGGGAAACCCGTAGTCCTAAAACGCAAAGGGTAATTGAAGGATACAGGTGTGGTTTTAGTCAGTTAAAGTCTGACACGCCCTCCCGCCCCACCCAGAGCGCGAGAAGTCATTTTGATGATTTCCCACCTTAAAAAAAAAATTGTAAAGGAACTAAAATACCAGTTTCAACACAAAATTAATATTCAAATAATAATTTATAATTAATAAACTCGTATTATCGTATTAGATTGACATCTTTTATTATTTGACATTTTTTAATAATGTATCTAACGAATTTTTAATATTTTTTACTGTAATATATATATATGACTAGTAAGAATCTCATACCAATAAACTACTATGACTATTAGTCTCGTCAATATCTCGTTCATTCTCCTCTTAACAATATTTAGAACTTTGCACATGCGTCATCTATACTTAGCGTTAGATAACTTTGTAGCCGTATAACAGGAAGTACTCTGATTGCGCATCCCTAGAAGGTCCGACTCGTATTCATTAGCAACTTTAGGAACAGCTGCTTCGTCCCAAAAGGTAAGGTTCGCCCCTGCAGTTGTGGGGCAAACTAGATTTTTCACTTACGATCATATTAATTAGTATAAAGGCAAATGTTTGTAAGTATATATTTGTGGTTGTGTATGTTTGTTTGTTGCTTCATGATAGAATAGAACAGAATGGAATGAAATGGATGGTCTTATCGTTGACAGCAATATTACTTACAGACAACCTTAGTATGCATGTAAGAACTAAAAATCATACAGGGTATAGTCTGTGGTATACGGCTAACACATTTATCAAACATTACACTATAATAAGCATATAGATAAAATAATTATAAACATATTAGAAGACACAAACATACCATATTCAGAAATAGGATAAGCTTTATACACCGGGAATACATTTATATTTTATTTTTTATTATTGATTTCATCATTTCTTTGCTTTCTTTATTATATATTTAAATATATATATTATATATTGTTTGTATTATATGAAATTTATTAATTTATGTATTGTATATATATAAATAGTACACCACGACCTACCTGCGTATCTTTTTTCTCCTTCTCTGTCAAATCCATCCAAAGGTTGTCTGTAAAAATCGCTTTTAGCGATAAGACCGCCCATTGTGACACCCTATTAATTTTAAGTTCCTAATGTAATTTGTATTTTTGGTGTACAATAAAGAATATATCTATCTATCTATCTATCTATCTATCTATTGATAGACTCGAGTTTGATCACCATCTCACTCAATTCGAATCTCTCGACCATTCCCTTGCTAGACAATAAGTTTTATAATAGTGCTATCTGGTCCAAGTTCCTTTTTAGAACGAGAAGATATGAAGACAAGTTATGTGCTACCAGGTGGTCCTACCAGACATAAACGAAATGTAGCACTTGCTTTTATGATCCAATAGCAATATAAAATGTATGATTGTACTGTAACAGATAAAGTCGAATACTTTTGATTGTTACTGTCTCAAATAAACGTAGACTTACGACTTAATAAGGTCTGGTGACCTGAATATGTGTCGGGAGTTGGCATTATAATTGCGTCTTTGCGTATGTAACTGTGTCACATTTGAGCTTGGTCACAGTCTGCCCTTCAACAGAAGTGAAAGTTTGCTTTACTTTTAAACCTAGAGAACTAAAAAGTTCTGTCTCTACGGAAACTTGGCTGCATTTTTCCACACTAGTAATGACTTCTCGTTAATTCACAAACATGTAAACTTACATACACAAGAAACCCAGACTTGGAAAAATTATCTGTAGGCCATGCAAATGTTTTTGTTCTGTGTGGGAATCGAAACCGCAACACCCAACGCAACAACCAATCGCTCAGCCACTACATCAACTGTGCCTTCAAAACAAAGTGTAAATTTTCATTTAAAACTAGAGACCTAAAAAGTTCTCTCTCTACTAAAACTTGGCAGCTTTAACACAGATATGGTTTTTTTTGAGGGTGTGTCAGACTTTTGCTGACTAAAAACTCGCTCCTGCCCCCCTAGCCAAGTTACAACCGTTTCGTTTCGATTCTCTTTTCGTCGATCGCCTCGCGTAGGCCACGCCTCCGATTCCTTTATTCTGACGTCATCTCAACGCTCAGTCACGTGGTCAGAACAAAGGAATAAGAGGCGTGGCCGACTCGAGGCGATCAACGAAAAGAGAATCGAAATGAAACGGTTGTAACTTGGCTAGGGGGGCTGTTCCCGTTGCCTTTCGTACCAGGGCCGAGTCTTCCTTTTAGAAGCAGACTTTCAGAGGCACGGGCTGCCTCGGAAAATACGTAAAGCCCCCAATTGGTCCCGGTGTTATTCGTTTATCATTAATAGTTCTTGCAGGTAGTTCGACTTTCTGGGCAACACGATACTTCATGTAACCAGTAACTGGGTTGTGAAGGGCTGATACGCAGTTGCTCCATGCGAAACATGGGTATTCAACCGCACCCAGTTGGAATGGAAGTCGACCCAAACTAGTTGGTGAAATGCTAGAGAGATGATGATGAACCTCGCCTTGATGAAAGAAAGAAAACATGTTTATTTTGACCAAATAGACGCACAATAAAATACAGCAATCTGTCGGGCCATGAGTGAAACGGGCTTATCTGTGCTGCACCATAGAAACTAGACAGAACACAGTTGTCTAAGTCTAAGGTAAAAATGTCACTTCTGTCGAGTGGTCTTAAGACTCACGTCACACAATGTTTTTCCATACAGATAGGTTATGCTACTGCTGAATCACTTCACTGTGACATAAGTATACGGCATACAACAGGATATTATCAGCATGAACGACAGTAGCAATGTATCTTTTGATAAAATTAATTTAGCAAGTTACTTAACAAGT
This sequence comes from Mythimna impura, assembly GCA_905147345.3. NCBI lineage: Eukaryota > Metazoa > Arthropoda > Insecta > Lepidoptera > Noctuidae > Mythimna > Mythimna impura. The sequence goes on from LR990345.1 coordinate 10,935,084, forward strand.
TATTATTGCCCGTTTTGTTGCTTGAAGTTATTTATTAAAATATGGTGTGATTGGGCTGAACCGAGTAGTGTCGTGACTAGATCACTAAAGAAGTAGTTATAGGATGGGCAGCAACTTTTACTTAATTATACAGAGCAACATTCTAAATTATATCCAGTTGAAATAGTTTAGAAACCGAAAGAGATATGAACTAAAGAAGGGTGTTTGAGAAACATCGGACCATCATCAGGCACGGCAATGTGCCACCAGTACATGGAGAAAATCCCTGTCTATACGTAGAAAATATGTTGGAAACACATTCGTTGTACGTACAGCTAAGAAAATGAATGAATACTCTGCCACAGTCTGTATTTCCCAATAGCTACAATCACGGCTACAATCTAGAGATCTTTAAGTCAAGAGTGAATAGATTACTTCTAGGCAAGTGTGTTTGCCATTGTGTGGCAATGGGCAGAGCACATTGCTCGCAGAACAGATGGCCATTGGGGCCCCAAACTAAATATGAGTACCAGACAACTGATAAACATACTTACATATTTCTAAATACATACAATCTTAATTATAAATAAATTACACATTGTGTCTAGCACAGAACAAATGATCGTGTTCATCACACAAACAGTTTTCTTGGGTGGGAAAGGGCTATGCTCGGAGTTTCCTTGCGTGATCGAATCAGAAATGAAGATATCTGCAAGAGAACCAAGGTTGCTGACATAGCGAGAAGAATCGCCAAATTTAAGTGGCAATGGGCAGGGCACATTGCTCGCAGAACAGATGGCCATTGGGGCCAAAAGGTTCTGGAGTGGCGACCACGTACCAGAAGACGCAGTGTTGGAAGGCCCCTTACAAGATGGACCGATGACCTGGTGAAGATTGCGGGAATCCGATGGATGCGAGACGCACAGGACTGTTAATTGGTGTGACATTTGGGGGAGGCCTATGTCCAGCAGTGCACGTCTATCGGCTGAAATGATGAAGTGTGTTTCATTGTCATTGAATAGAATAGAAATACATTTATTCGGGACAGACACAGCACAACGGTTATAAACACAAAGTAAAAAAGAACAAAAGTAAAAAGTGCGCCGAGCGTGCCCGCACCGAAATGGTGACCACCTCAGCATAGCTTACCAGGTGAGATAGATGTCAAACGCAAGCCTATCGATAATTAAAAAAAACTGGACAAATGCGAGTCGGACTCACACACTGAGGGTTACGTACAAACTTACCTATGTAAATAGTTCAATTCCCGAATGGGGTCTCGAAGATTTTTCCGTATCGCAAAAAAAGTTTTTTTTGTGACGTTACAACTTTACTGTTTTCAGATTTATTCCTATACCTTGCTTTATGCCAAATTTCTGGATTCTGGATCAACGGGAAGTACCCTGTGTATTTTGATTCCCTTGAGTGTCGAAATATACGTTTTTTGGGACATAAACTGCAATATTTTGACATTGCAAGCAGATACCAATCTCACATCAAATAGTAAAACCATAATCATGGCAATCATCAAACCCAAAGCTTTTAAATAATGATGATGACCGTCGACGAGATAGGTCTAGATTATAATCTGCGAGTGACATAAAAACTGCACTAAAAACGGTCATGTTTTGGAAACATTGCCATTATAATCTCAACGATCATTTGCAAGACCAAAGCGCATTTTGAAAATGTCTTGATAAAAATCGGGGACTGTAATAATGGAGGGGTGGCATTAATGGACAACGTTAGAGAGTGGAGATAAGCAGATGATGTTAAGTCCGGTCAGGGGTGGGAAATGCAGAATATCCCTAATATATAGGTACTTACATTATCGGTCTTTACATCCTTACTAGCGTTTCTCCGCGGTCTTCGCTCCAATCCAGTGGCCTGTTTCGTAAATACTTACCGTGTATTTTCCCTACTTACTGTCTTTCTTTATAAGACTGGTGCCCGGCGACCAGCTTGACGCAACAAATCACTCTAATATTATAAAGGATGTGTTTTTATGTTTTTTACTTCCTCACACTCGAACGGCTGAACGGATTTTGATAAAACTTGGCACATGGTATATATTTTATCACGTGAGTATGTTCCCTTGGGAGTAGCTAGTATATTTTATAGTAAATTGTGGCGAGGGCTAGCCGGCGCACTAGTGCGGAAAACAATAAATTGCGTGCCTGAAAGCAGTAGGGATAAGAACGAGTTTTCGACTGTGTTGAGAAATCTTTCACTTAGTCGAAAACCCGCTCTTATCCGCTTTCAGGCACGCAATTTATTGTTTTCCGCACTAGGCTGGAAAAGTGCACGAGCTCGCTCCCGCCACAAATTATCGTAATTATCATGTCAGGCTGGGCGCTAAGCGACCCTCACGAGTCGCACGTCCACCCCCGTTTATTTATTTATTTGTAAGTGTATTGAAAAACGTCGTTTGATAACACGCAAAAAATTGACACTGCAGCACTCGGCTTCTAACACCTTCATCTGCGGCTCGGGCGAATTCCGCCTTGATCGTAATGAGAAATTTTCTGCACTTGTATGAAATTGTACTATTTCTTAACCAGGTAGAGTTATTTATTTATTTATTATATTCTTTATTGTACACCACATAAACAAAAATAAGGACAAACATAATTAAAAATAAGTGTACAATGGGCGGTCTTATCGAACAGGGCAATTTCTTACAGACAACCTAATACACATGACATTTTAATATAAATTCACTGTAATGTAGCCCTACCCCTATAAGGACCAATAACAAAGAAGTACCGACACTCCTTTGATAAATATTCGACATGCGATACGAATATGAAGTCCCTTTAAGGATCATGTAATTACAAGTCAAGCGAGATTGACAAGCTTCCTGAAACCGTGAGTTGATATATATTACATAAGGGATCTCGCTAGATCAGCATCGATTGGGCCTTATTTATAAAAACGTGTATCTCACTGTTCTAATGTTCATTTTCCAATAATAGTGTCAGACTTTTACTGACTAAGAACTGAAACTCAAAAATTTTTTTTCATCAAACCCCTACGTGTTTTTTTTTTTTAGGTAGGGAAATCATCTTATGACTACCCGTGGCCCCAGTAGGATTCGACCCTGTTGGGACCCTACGATTTGCTGACATCTCTCTGAGGCGCGCGTGGAACAATTATTACGCGCCGTCGACGACTTGGGCTCGGTCCAGACGGTTACCGGACGATTGGACGGCGAGCCACCCATTGCTGTGGGATATTTATGGATAGGCCTTCAAAAATGATATTAAGGTTTCTAATATAATTTTTTTCTAAACTGAATAGTTTGCGCGTGAGACACTTCCAAAGTGGTAAAATGTGCCCCCCCCCCCCCTGTAACTTCTAAAATAAGAGAATGCTAAAACAAAAAAATATATATGATGTATATTACCCTGCAAACTTCCACCAAAAATTAGTTTGAATGAGATCTAGTAAGTAGTTTTTTTTTAATACGTCATAAATCGTAAAACGCAATTTACCTTTCAAATTTGTACGGAACCCTCAGTGCGCGAGTCCCGACTCGCACTTGCCCAGTTTTTTTTATAGCAAAACGATGGTTCTACTAGTAAATAATTAAATTCATACAGCCCCTAATACCCTGTAATTTCTTATGGCCTGTGAAAAGTAACTTTCCATTATTTCTGTACTCATCAGATTACGTCTTACCCAATTTACCTAATAAGTAATAAAGTGATGGCAAAAAACTTTAAACAAGTATGCAGTTAAACGGCCACCGATGAATGTGTCACGACTCTTTAGTAATAACTGTTATGGATGCCAACCACTGACTTTTAGGGTAAGCAGTTACCAAGCTCTTTAACACCTACCACTACACGCACTTTGCTTATTACAGTTATTACCCAAAGAGCAAAGAAGCAGGCTATGGTTGGAGTTTCATTGCGTGATCGAATCAGAAATGAAGAAAACCAAGGTTACCGACATAGTTCGAAGAATCGCCAAACTTAAGTAACAGGCAGGGAACATTTCTCGCAAAAAGTTGTCGATGTGGCTGAAAGGTTCAAGAGTGACGATGGCGTACCGGAAGATGCTGAATTGGAAGTCGATGGAGGTGAGAGAAACAGGACTGGTCGTTTTGCTGCTGAAATATTAATGATATTGATGATGATGAGTTTACTGTTAAATGTTTATTGCATACAGATTTTGATTCGCATGAGAGAGATTGCTTTATGACGTGTTGGCCCTATTTTCTAGTACTATGTACGGTGCCGCTTTACAATCTATTTAATACCAGCCAAATAAGTGATATATTTGATACCGAATACAGCACTAACACACACACATAGCCTATACCAGTGCACAATCAAGACGCTTCCAGCGTTATCTCTTTTGTCAAATTATAACAAGTAATTTAAGAAGTTACAGGGGAAGATAAGAACTTGCATACATGAGGGTTAAAATCACAACACACAAGCCAAAAGGATTTGGCTTCACCGTAGTCAAGTTCTTATTAATGGATAATAGAACCCAGTAACTGTCGTTACTGAGACATGTTATCTATTAATTCTAAAACTGCGGCGTTATTCTAAGAAGCTTTATCATTTTGTTTCCAAACTTCAAAATGACGTGCCATTTCGTAACTGCCAAAATAAACCAAGCCCAATTTAATCATCAAAATAAATCATCCGTAAAATTAATTTCTAAAACAACCTCCTAAAAAAATAGTTTCCAAAAATATCAACTGGCTCACTTGATAAATGTGCCAACGTTAACGGAGTAAGGCGAAGCACTCCGGGGAAGTTGGTGGAGCTGTCAGATCTACATTACCGGCGGTAGGTACTACACCCCTGTTCCCGAACTTACCCGAGTTTATCCGAGGTGTGCCGAGGTTAGCCAAACGCCGGATGGGTATGATTAATTGATGGTGTTCAACAGATTCGTGAAATATTGGATCTTGATTTATATCTTTGCTGCTTTTTACTTGTGCTCATCTAGGACGTAACAGAAAATATGAAAGCTTTTTAGGGGAAATTAATGCTGGTATAAATTTTTCACCATCACGCTTGCAGCCCCTTTTAGTAGAGATGGCAGAAGTTTCCATTAGCTTATATTTGCGTTGATGACGTTTAGTTTAATTTCGATAATAACATAAGTTCTTACATACATACATACATACAAATTCAGCCTTTTAATGTTCCCACTGCTGGGACTCAGGCCTCTTCTCTCTAGGAGAGGGAAAGGGCCGTAATCCACCACGCGGGCCCAGTGCGGGTTGGCGGATGTCACATGTCTTCGAATTTTTGGTTCTAGGACATGCCGGTTTCCTCACGATGTTTTCCTTCACCGTTTTGAGAGCAGTGGTGATGAAATAAATTACACAAAGTAATTCGCCTGGCTGGGTTTGAACCCGCGACTAACAATTCGTAAGTCGGTACCACTGCTCTATAAGTTCTTATAGAAACACAAAGAAAGAAATGAGTTTGAGTAGGTACATTAGAGTAAGTTTTAAAGTGGCGCCATTGACTGAAAAGTTGAAAAGAGAATCGTTTGTCTTGGTATGGCTGTGTGAAGAGGAGGGAAGAAACGCATGTTACCAAAAGAGTTATGAGTATACATGTAGATGGATGGAGAGGTAGGTAGGCAGAAAGAAACGATATATGGATTTTATGATGAGTGATATGAAAGAAAAGGAAGTCTGTGATAGCATGACGGCTAACATTATAGAATGGAAGAAAAAAACATGTTGAGCCAACCCCAATTAAAATGCGACAAGGGTACGCACAAAACGTTTTAGGAACACATTAATTGTGCGTACAGCTAAGGAGTCGAATTCCTTGCCGGAATCTGTGTTTCCTGATGGCTACAATCCGGGAATCTTTAAGTCAAGAGTGAATAGGTTACTTCTAGGTAACTGCGCTCCATCATCGACCGCATCGTCGCTTTCCATCAGGTGAGATAGCGGTTAAGCGCGAACCTATTAAGAATAAAAAAAAAGTAGGGTAGGAGATAATGTTGTTATAGAAAAACAATAATTATTTTTATTTTCTTTCTGTGAAGTTTTAAGCTATTGCATAGCTTCTATCGCGGGCCTTGAGCGCGGGGACCGAATCCAGAAATTCCGTAACGAAAAATATACCTCACGCTCCCCACTCCGACGGAGGTGTGGCTTGGAGGCCGACAGAGACCGAACACCTATTTTAGAAAAGTCGTTAACGACCTGTGTGGCGCATTGGTACAGCGTTCTACCTATGTTATCATCGTGCCTCGAGTTCAAATCTCGGTCAAACAAAATAGTCTTTTTGTATTATAATAGATTATAGTAATGTTCTATGATAACAACTGAACATACTTGTAGCAATTTATGAAGTAAACAAGAAAGAAAAAAATTTGTTTTCTTATCGGTCACCACGCTCAAAAAGTGTAACTTGAATTAATATCAAAGAAAAAGAAATACTGCATAAATAAAATAAATAAATAATTATAATTGCATAAGTTGATACAAAATGCTATGCAATAGCTTTACCGCGGCAGTCCCCGAGTGCCTAGAATCGATGCGTCGGTTCAGCAATTGAAATCTTACAACCTTACGACCAATTTGCTCATCCATTATAACTAAAACGATGCTTGACAACGGAAACTATTGTTTAATACTCTCTAACTGAATTTGAATGGAATTGTTTAGGAACTAGTTACACAAGATTTTGGGTTCTGTTTCAGACTATTCGAAATATTTATTTCTATATTGATCAGTTACCGAAATACTTGGTTCAGAATACAAGTCTTGCTCACAATATCAAACAAAAGTTTATTGATTAACTCCTATTTCCTACCCTTTGAAGGAGGTAATCGAGTAATGGCTAAACTACATCACAAGTTACATAATGGGACTGGAGAGTCGTAATATGTGATTTTGGGTTAACATAATTTGTTAATTATTTGGATCCAATAATACAATTATCGTACATATACTAGCTGTCCCCAGTATGATGTTATGTGTTCCTCGATAAGGCTATCCAACACTATATTTTTCAAATTGAACTAGTATTTTCTGAAATATAGATAAAGCAGATAGACTGCTCTTTGTGTTACTTTGTTCGTCACTGTTTGCGGTTGTAAGAAAGAAACCTGCGTAGAACGAGATAAAACATATGTCACTAGGACACCTAGTAAGCCGTAAAGCTATAGGTCTACGATCATGTACAATATAGTATCATCTGTTAAAAAATATAAAGCTAAGATAAAACATATGTATGTTCCCTAGGACACCTAATAAGCCTCATAGGTCTACGATCATGTACAATACAGTATCATCTGTTAAAAAATATAAAGCTAAGATAAAACATATGTATGTTCCCTAGGACACCTAATAAGCCCCATAGGTCTACAATCATGTACAATACAGTATCATCTGTTAAAAAATATAAAGCTAAGATAAAACATATGTATGTTCCCTAGGACACCTAATAAGCCCCATAAGTTTACGATCATGTACAATACAGTATCATCTGTTAAAAATATAAAGCTAAGATAAAACATATGTATGTTCCCTAGGACACCTAATAAGCCCCATAAGTTTACGATCATGTACAATACAGTATCATCTGTTAAAAAATATAAAGCTAAGATAAAACATATGTATGTTCCCTAGGACACCTAATAAGCCCCATAGGTCTACGATCATGTACAATACAGTATCATCTGTTAAAAATATAAAGCTAAGATAAAACATATGTATGTTCCCTAGGACACCTAATAAGCCCCATAAGTTTACGATCATGTACAATACAGTATCATCTGTTAAAAAATATAAAGCTAAGATAAAACATATGTATGTTCCCTAGGACACCTAATAAGCCCCATAGGTCTACGATCATGTACAATACAGTATCATCTGTTAAAAATATAAAGCTAAGATAAAACATATGTATGTTCCCTAGGACACCTAATAAGCCCCATAAGTTTACGATCATGTACAATACAGTATCATCTGTTAAAAAATATAAAGCTAAGATAAAACATATGTATGTTCCCTAGGACACCTAATAAGCCCCATAGGTCTACGATAATGTACAATACAGTATCATCTGTTAAAATTATAAAGCTAAGATAAAACATATGTATGTTCCCTAGGACAACTAATAAGCCCCATAGGTCTACGATCATGTACAAAACAGTATCCTCTGTTAAAAATGTAAAACACATATTGTTCATCATCACCATTATCATTTCAATTGAAAGACATAATACATACAGACATACAGACTTTTGGACATAGGCCTTCCCCAAGCGTCGCCATAATGACCGGTCCTAGTCCTGGTTACAACATACAAATTGTAAGTTTTTTTCTCTCATCAATCTGGCAACGTAGCGTGGGTCTAAGAGACGCACATTAATGAAGACTTGGAAATTGTTTTTTTTTTTTTCTTGTTAAAGATGTCTTTAAGCCACGTATCAACGATATTATTGGCATGTTCAAAGAAACAGACCCAACATGGCATCAATATGTGTTGCCCGTTGACTTGATAAACTTCCGCCTTTTACATTTTATCACTTAAGTAATTATTGTCTCGAAATTGTTAAAAAATATAACCCTGATGAAAAGACACGTAGGTATAGTTCATGCAAATAAACTTTGATCCACTTGAAAAATTTGATGAAGTGTATGCTAATATTGACAGTCAAACCGCAACGGTTTTGACAACCACCATTTGAAGAAAAGCAATCTTGCAGATGATTTACTGGAGGTCAATATTTCTATGTAGTTTGGTAACGGCGATTACATTGTCATCTTCCTCTATCTGAGCATCCAATCTCCTCTGCAAAAACCTGCAATGTTGCTGTAAAGCTCGGAATATTTGAATGTGATAAAATCAAACTGCTGCGACTGGATCGCGTGCGGTCAACAGTCTTAATTCGGAAGCGACAGACGGGCCTATCATAGTTCAGCACCGGCTGATTCTTCAAATCGGCCATCAGCCATAGTTTTATCGGTACAAAACTAAGAAGAAAAATATACCCCGAAAACCTGACTATCCTAACCAAGAATGGTCAAGTAGGTACATTAAGGACCGGTTCCGTAATGAGTTTGTGGAAAAAGCTGGTAAAGCCGAAACGAATTTGGAAACTAATTTTAAAACTGCTGATATAAAAATTCCTCTATTTACCTATACGTCCAAAGTGCATAAAAGAATACTATAAATGACATTTTAGAAATCCATTAATAGAATAGGGATACTCGGCAATAAGACTGACAAAATATGATCTACCTTGTTGCGGTTTCATGATGTACCCCTATTAGGGTGCTGTTTTTCAATATACCTACAGCATGTAACGTAATAAACGCATATCCTGAAAGTAGTATTTTTGGAAACAACTAATGAATCGATTTCAGCTATTTTTAAAATAGTTAATTTTTAAATAAATTAAGAATTATGGATACAAAAATAACATTATTAGATAAAGTTTTTAAAAAGTTTTGATTACGTCACTAGCGTATTTGTATATGCGTGCGTAGATCAATGTAGTGTCACAGTAGTGTCGTCGACGTCCATTATTATTATTGTTTGCCTACTATTAGAATAACTAATTTCTTAAAAAAAAACACTATTTAAGTACATTCAAGGAAAATTTTAGTGCTTAAATTATGGTTGTAACTTAATTTTCTAATTGGGGTGTATGAGGATTGCATTATTCCAGTTAAAAGTTATATATTTATTCAATATTTATAAGTTCTTATAGATATTATTATAATATACATGGCAGAATATATACATATGTCGCATCAAGGGTGGCCGAGATGCGAAACATCGGGTCTTCATCACGATCCGACATAGTTCTTGGTAGGTGTGGGCACTGATTTGGGTACTCGAACGAAAGATAATTTGAATCAGAATAATTTTATTTTGATAACGGTTTTACAAAAGGAAACAAACACGGTTCTAAGCGTATGCCGAGGCTGTCCGAGGTAGAATGCCGCACTTCTCAGGCTTCCCTCCAGTCCTCGCTGCATCCCTTCTACCGACGATCGTGTCCAAGCGGTAGGGCGCCGCTTGCGTTTCCGGTGACGATATTATTAGTTTACGGAACTAATTGTTAGATGGCGCTGTCCGTCGCACCCTTGCGCCATCAATCCACGACACATAATTATGTTTATATAGGAGCTTATGTATATAATAGGTCTTTATATATGAAATTGCCATTTTTTAAAACGGGTTGCTTTGAAGTGTTATATATCTTTGGATTGACTTGTAATTACAAGTTCAAATAAACTTTATATTACAGGTACGTTAATCTTTTTTCGAAATTAGGTATTTATTGGTTTCTTTGTGTTTTGTATTTTCTGTAATATCGCAGTACTTATAACCATGAAAACTAATAAAAAAAACGTTTTTTCATATTAAAAGTTCTAACGTAGAAACTATGCATTTCAAAGGGCAAGCAATATTAGTGACGTATACCTACGACTTTCTTCTAACAAAAGAACTCTGTGTTTTTTGTTGTGTTCATAGGTAGAGATTTATTAGATTAAAAAAAAAAAAACATAAATATAACTCGTTTAAAAATATAAATACAGTAGTCCGCCGGTTTCGGGAGTGGAATTCAGCTACCGAGGTGGTTAGGACTACCAGAGACAAAAGCCTCCTCACAATGTGAGCCGCATCGAGGTGGACTCCTTTTTGTATCAGGCTCTTGATCCAACCACACAACGACCGCATGGGTGACTCGCCGTCCGACCGTCCGGTAACCGTCCGGATCGAGCCCAAGTCGTCGACGGCGCGTACTATTCGACGCGCGCCTCAGGGAGATGTCAGCAAATCGTAGGGGATTTCGAGGAGCCCTTCCGACGTCTGGCTCTCAAACTAAATCGGACTGGGGCTGCCCTCGGGCGGCTCCTGCCCAACCTTGAAGGTCCACACGCCTCCTGCCGGAGGCTCTACGCGGGAATCGTTCGGTCCATGGCCCTTTATGGCGCACCGATATGGGCGCCGGCGCTGCGGAAGCAGCCGGCGGCCCGGCTGAACGCATGCCAGAGGGTCATGGCCATACGGATGGTGCGAGGATACCGGACGATTTCCCGCGAAGCGGCGAGCCTCCTTGCTGGCCAGCCACCATGGGATCTGGTAGCAACAGGCCTTGCTCACATGCACGATCTGCGCATGGAATGCAACGCCAGGGCGAAACTCCGCTGCCGCGACAAGTCGCAGCATGGCGGACAGAGCTCCGGCGGGTTCTCATGAAGAAATGGCGACAGCGACTGTCGCGACCCAGTGCTGAGCACGCCACAATTATGGCGGTAAGTCCCTTCTTTGAGGCGTGGTTGGAAAGACCTCACGGCGTCCTCACCTTCCGCATGACGCAGGTTCTCACCGAACACGGGAAGTTCGGGAAGTTCCTGCACCGGATTCGTGCGGAAGCGACGCCCGGGTGTCGCCACTGTGTGGACCGCCCGGAGGACACGGTGGAGCACACGGTGGAGGTGTGCCCCGCTTTGGAAGAGCAACGCCGTGTCCTCGTGGGGGCGATCGGCGGCGGCGATCTCTCGCGCCGGGCCTTGGTACAGGCCATGGTCCGGAGCGAGGAGGAGTGGCAGGCGGTCGCCTCCTTCTGCGAAGCAGTAATGCTAGCAAAGGAGGCGGCCGATCGTGTGAGGCAACGGCAACGGTCCTCACGCCCCAACCGCCGCCGGGATTCCGATCCCGATTTCCGGCCACCGTAGGCGCGGGCTTGCGGACGGCGGGCAATGGGTGGCCCGCCGTCCGACCGTCCGGTAACCGTCCGGACCGAGCCCAAGTCGTCGACGGCGCGTATTGTTCCGCGCGCGCCTCAGGGAGATATCAGCAATCGTAGGCGCCCAGCAGGGCCGAAGCCTACTGGGGCCATGGGTAGAGTGAAAGCGAAATCCGGGGCCCCGAGATGAAGGCAAAGAAGGAAAAGGAGTGGCTTTTTAGTCAGTAAAATTCTGACACTATCTCCCGCTCCGACAAAGGACGGGATTTGTCATTAGATGATTTTCCCAAATTAAAAAAAAAAACACAATGACAGACCTATTTTTATTTATTACTTTATAATATTACTAGCGGTTCCGGCAGACGTTGTCTAGCCCGGAAGCTGGCTTATCATCAGACAAAATTAAGAACGCGACTGCAGCGCCACCTTCTGGGTTCAATTTTATTTTCAAACCATCCAGGAACCTACTCAAATATACTCACAAAATTTTATACAAATGGGTCAAGCCGTTTAAGAGGAGTTAGATTACAAACACAAGTACAGAAGAATTATATATAAAAAGATTATTATTATTTTAAGATACAGTGCAACACAAAATAGCACTGGTGTTAATCTATTTGTTAATCCTGGTATATTTAGCTTCGTTATTAAATGTCAGTGCATATGTTGACCTCTGAACTGTGATATGTTAATGTTTCCTGGTGCTTGAGTTATACACGGGTTTAATTGGTTTTGCGTAAAATAGTTTACATTGGGTACTGGTTTCACTAACGTGCAATGTAAAGGGTCTATAAAATTAATTAGAATCTTAAGACTAGTAGCTAATGCGGAGTTTGTTAGAGTTAATTTATCTTAAAAGTTACTATTATTTAGTATGCTTAGGTGTTTATGTAAGGTGAGTAATATTCCTGGATAACTACCTACTCTGATTGAGTGGCTGTGGGCAGGGAACATTGCTCGCAGAACAGATGCTCGATGGGAACGAAAGGTTCTGGAGTGGCGACCACGTATCGGAAGACGCAGCGTTGGAAGGCCTTCCACAAGGTGGACCGATGACCTGATGAGGGTCGCGGGAATACGATGAATGCTAGACGCACAAGACCGGTCATTATGGCGACATTTGGGAGAGGCCTATGCCCAGCAGTGGACGTCTTTTGGATGAAATGATGATGATGATAATGATGTAAATTTAAAACCTTGAAAGCTTAAGACCCGCGTATTAACCGTATTAAAATTATTTCAACCACTGTTAAAATTATTTCCAAAAATTTCGTTTGTTAAAGAGGTTTTGTTGCTTACTACTCATTGATGAAGGGATTGAGAATCTCAATCCATTCATCAATGAGTAAGAAATAAAGTCATTAAAAAACTTATCAGACGTCCTATAAAGGTAAACTTGAACAGCGGGAATGGGGGTAAACATTTACCCCCATTCCCGATATCATCGAAACAGCTAGAATACACATTTACAAATCACAGTCCCCATTAAACATTTTAGAAAACCACCATTCTATAAACATTACGGACTTCGTAATGCACCAATTTGTTCCACTCCAATTGCTGGGTCTTGGGTAGTTCCGAGACCCAGCATCATTAAACTAATGAATGGCATGCGACGACACTTTGTGAGTGACAAGTGGACCGATTCCGACTAATCTCGACCGTACATCACTTCTTGACGAGATCTTATGAACGGCAAGCAAGTCCCTGATTAACAGCCACATTCTTTTAACGATATTCAAAGGAATTTACGAAGAGCTGTACCCAACTGTGCTTTTCGAGATATCAACAGTGATCTGGAAACTGGTACTATCTCAATTTTGAGAACTTTACAGGATGAAGAAAGGACTTGTTTATGTCATTAATATAACATCTGGTATATTGAATAAAAATACATGTTTTTATATATTTTTATTACAAATCTTATTACAAACAAAAGTTTCAGAATATGCTTTCTTCTGATATAAAAACGAGATAGGAAAATATCATCGGAAAGAAGTTGAAGTTAGTACAAGTTGAATGAAGTCGATTCTGGTGCCAAATTTAAATGTAACTGAGATGGGATTTTTTGCAACACACCGCAGTGTTAAAATAAAATAAAAATTGCACTGTTTAATACCATTTTATATTATTTCATACCGAGGTATTAAATAATATAAAATGGTATTAAACAGTATAATTATTATTTTATTTATTTGGGAAAAACAAACAAATGTACATTTATATTACAATAAAATATGGTGTGACGTATGGGTAAAAGTACAATTCACGACCTTTCCACAGATTGCTTGTGTACATTATTGACTAGGTAGGTAAGTACCTACAATTACACTTAAATACTATATTAGTTTAGATTTAACCGCGCACAAACTATAAATATTTTTTTTTCTTAAAATTGTTAACAAATTGTTAAAATTGTTAATTGCTTTTTATTGGTTATTGTTAGATATTAATCTTCAAAAAATTGAGATAGGACCAGTTGCTTCACAGTCTATATACTCCTGTTGATTTTACGAGGATGACGCGAACTTCAGCTTTAATTAGAAGCGTGAGAATTATATGTACAAAGTATATGTTATTTTATGGATATGGGTTTTCGGTGTTTAGATGTTGGTACTCGCAGTTCGGGGAATGAGCTTGCTTTGTGGAATTACGGTAGTTTCCTGTCTGCTTCTGTTTGTGTATCTTTCTCGGAAATTATGTTACGTAAACATCTCTAGCTAGAATCTCAAGATCAGCTCTGTGGGTACGGCCTGTATACTCCAGATATGGTTGAGCTGAGATAACGTAGTAGTTGACGTAGTGCTTTGTTGAAAAATTGGACGACTTTTGCTCTCAAGACGGTGATGAAAAACATCGTGAGAAAACCGTCATGACCTAGAATCAAGAACGAAAAATTCAAAGACGACATCCTCTAATCTGCACTGGGCCCGCGTGGTGGATTACGGTCCATTCCTTCTCCTAGACAGGAGGTTCAGTCCCAGCAATGGGTTCTAATGGGCCTGATTATGCGTATGCTTACTATACTTTCTTAGCTTAATTACCTTATCTAACAAAAAGTCCAATCTAAAGAGAATTTGGGCAATAGAGTTGAGTCTTGAGCTCTATACTTGGGAAATTAATTCGAGATACTAGTTTCCCTCTATGGCCATAGTAAAGGTCAATATCCTGCTACACCGTGGAACATAAAACCTCAAGAACGTCTCACACTTGATCAGTTTTGTATTAAATTTTGTTTTATAACAATAATTTACCGTAAATAAGCGCCATCAACCTAACGTGTCCTATTACAGAGGTACTAAGGTTAAAGTACCTGCTTAAGATTCTAACTGTACCCGTATGTTGTTTATCTCAGAAGTCCTTATCGATGAACTTATTCAACGTAACTACGTCTCCAGAGATAATGTTGAGAATGATACATTTGCTGGTGATTTCGTTTTAGAGCTTAACAAAGTATATCATCGGTAATTACACTTGAGATCAAATTTATTTGCATTTTGGATTATCTATACTAACATTATAAAGAGGTAAAGTTTATTTTTTGTTTTTATGTTTTTTTTTTTTTGTAGGAGGTAACCTCTGGAAGTACTGATCCGATTGCTAAAATTTTTTCACTGATAGAAAGCTGCTTTATTCCTGAGTGACATAGGCTATATTTTATGTACGCAGGCGAAGCCGCGGGCAAAAACTAGTCATTTTTATTAATCGGAACAAAGTTTTTCATCTCCATACCAATTAAATCTAATCTATCTATATATTGTATATAAAAGGAGAAACTGACTGACTGTCATACCAACGCACAGCCGAAATTATTAGGTCTAGGAACGTGAAGTTATGCAAAAGATTTCATTTTTTATAAAAAACGTTTTGTCTAAAGGGTTTTTTTTTATTGTAGGTGACTAAGAAGGAGATTTTGTAACTTTTAAGTTAGTGAAAAGGGGAAAATTCGTTTGTATGCAAAAAATTATTCCATGGGCCCATATACTTGAAACTTAGTATAACTAGTCACACTCATATATAAAAAAGGTTTTCATTATTCGTTTTATAGGGATAGTTTTAAAACTATCCCCTATAAATCGGTGGGAGTAAAAGGTTGTATGGGAAAATCTTATTTTTTGGGTTTATAAACTTGAAACTTGGCAGAAATTCTAATCAAAATGAATAATAAAGACTGTCATTGTTAGTTTTTCAAAACAACCCTCAAAGTACGGCCTTATAATAATAATAATAAATTGTTTATTTTCGGACAACAATGGAACAATTATGGGATATAAAAAAAATATATGAAAATATTCTCACGAACGAAGTCACTAACAAAGTATTAGTGGTTACATAAGATATCGTTATTGGTGTCTAATGTTGTCAAATAGAAAACGTATCAAAAAATAACGCAACATGGGTAAAAAGACTATATGAATAATACATTGTTGACATGCTTAATATAAATACATGTGTAGGTACCTCTATTTGTCTATCATAACTTTTTTATGTAACGAAAAGCAGTAGGCGTTCGATAACCAAATGCACAATATTGTAAACAACATGTAGATGAAACCGCAACGAATAATTTAATTATACTATTTGACATTTTATCGCCCCGATAATTGAAGAGCTCGGTGGAGCGAACAAATAAATCAGTGTACTGATTTCAATATATCACGGTAATGCAAATAGACTGTACTATGGACTTTCGAGTGCCATACAATGTTACGTCACCTCCTGGTATTCGATCTATGGAGGCGTGGTCTGCGTGCGCGCACCGAGAGTGAAAGCTGAAATCATCACGACCACTACACATTTTAATTGTCCTACATCAATAAAATTTAAGTCAGAGATAAAACGGTACAGTGTAGCGAAATAAAACAATTTGTAGCGACGTGAAATCATTTTTTTATTGCGCACTTGTGCGATTAAAGCTTTAAAACGTTTGAAGCAATAATTGCTAGATTTAATTGTTACAGTGGAAAGCGAAGGTTGTACGTCAAGTTAAAAGCTGTTGATCCCCGCATTAACGCCGGCGTTCACGCGCCATTGTCTTACTATTATTGTGTCTCTAATTACGCACTCAAAAGGTTAAATACACAATATTTGTTAATGTCTGACGTTAAATGTAATAATGATTTATAGATTATTAGTCTTGTTTATATAACTCGCTAACAATATGGTTATAGTATAAATACTAATTAGCAAATTCTAGAATCATGTCTTTCTGAACTAAGACCCCGCTAATCAGTGTTTAAACTAATAACATGGTTAATTTCCATTACCAGCCGATACAGTTAATTTTATTATTTTACGAAGGCAGTAAGAACCAGCGTCGCTTATGATATTGAGTAAATCTGTATATATATATGTTCTAAATTGATAACCAAAACCACATTCAAACACAGGTGTATAAATAACTTTCTGCAATATTAATTTCATTTATAATAAAAAAGTTCCTATTTTATACTGCTACTACTACCTACTTATTTTGGCATTGCAGTGTAGAGAAAGATGTGAAGTTTATAATTATTGTTTTATAAATACCCGTTCATAAAGGTCTGTCGCTTTCATTTTAGAATTTTGAATCGTACACGTTTTAAATCGCCCTGAGATAATTATGAGTATGAACAAAAAATAATAGACAATTATGCCTTTTTGTTTTTATGGTGGGAAATCATCTAATAACTTCTCCCGGTCTGGGAGAACCGGGAGGGCGTGACAGACTTTGACTAACTAAAACCTCACCTGTGTCCTTCTGTTGCCCTTTGCGTTCTAGGACTACGGGTTTCCTTTACAGAAAATCCCCGCGGTCCTAGCGGGCTTCAGCCCTGCTGGGCCCCTACGGTTGCTGACATCTCTTTGAAGAGCGCGTGGATCACTAGGTACGCGCTGTTGACGATTTGGGTTTGGTCCGATAGATTACCGGATGGCCGGACTGAGAGCTACCCATTGCTCGACGTCCGCAAGCCTGCGTTTACCGTGGCTGGTAGACGAGGTCGTGGTCTCGGTGATTGGGGCGTGAGGATCATCCTAGGCCTACTCCTTTGCTAGCATTACTGCTTCGCAAAAGGAGGCGACCGTTCGCGTTTCCTCCTCGCTCCGGACCAGGGGGGTTACCATGACGTTTAAAGTAAGATTGTTTTATTCCTATTCCATTGTGTGTAAGAGATGGCGCTAGACAACCTGTATAGCTCTGTCTCTTACCCACACAGAAATAAGAATGAAACAATCTTACTTTGAACGTCATGGTACAGGGGCAGGGCTCGGCGCGAGAGGTCGCTACCGCCGATTGCCTCCACACGATTATGCCGTTGACTTTCCAATATTGCAATTCTGTTTTGCTTTTTTTAAAAATAAGCTTTTTTGCCTATTTATTTGTACATCTTCGATAAATGAATGTTCGTGTGAAATAAAATTGTTTATGTGATATTCTAAAGTACAATCTTTTCACTTAAAAATTTCTATTAAAAGTCTTCAAAAAGAAGCGTTTTTTAGTACCTAACTTTATAAAAATTATATCGTATCATGAGTTGGTAAGGAAAGTTTATTTTTAATTAATGAAATCTAGAAAATATTTGATCTTGCATTACTTTATTTTACACTTTTTATTTGTGGTAACTCACAGCTAAACCTGAAAAGTTTGCAAGTTCTGCGGTAAGATTACTTACAGAATATAACCATTCAAACCACATATAACCATCTCATAATATTTCTAATAAACCTAAAGACGGTTAGGATATATTTAATTATAGAGTTCCAAAAATTGCCTACCCGTTTCATCATCGGATCACTTCCTCATTAGAACCATTAATTATTCTTTTGTATGGTCATAGTTGCTTAATATCGAGATATCTGTGGGTTCGTGAATTTCTGTTGGCTATTTGTGGTCTTTTTCATAACTTCCACTACATCACGTGTTACTTTCTTAATGTAAACGCTTGAGTTCTTGATGTAAACACCAAAATCAATACATTTGTAGTTAAGTAAAATAGACTTTTCTATATCGGTTTCATAAATAACGGAGTTCTGAGGTAAAAAAAATAACCGAATTGAAAATCTCTTACTTCTTTGAAGTATGACACCTTATTGTCCTTTAACACATTGAATTTCGAAATACAGAATGGAACAATATGCAAAAAATTAATAGTATTGCAGGTAAAATCAGTTATGTTCTAAATACGTGCCTATCAAATGGGGTCAGTTTTTTTGTTCCTAAGGTGTTTTTTCACCTATGTTGTCTAGACTAGAGGTGGGGCGAACCGGTGCCTCGTAACAAAAGGTGTTACGTGAAAATATTTCTATGTGTACTACGACCAACTGGTCTTAATCCTTTGAGATTAGTTGGTTTCACTTTCATTGTTTGGATAATCATAATGCATTCATTAGAAGATTTAGGTAGAAGTTTTTATTATACCTTTCATGTATTCGGGACTAAAGATTCTGATGTAGGCAGAAATAATACTACTGATGAATGTGTTTGACCCAGTAAAAAGACAGCTATCTAAAAGTAAAACTGCGGAAATTAAAAATGTCGAAGTATGCAGCCCCGGATATAACAGCGGGGGAGTCGATTGCACACTCGATTAAAGTGTTGTCACCCAAACACTACCAGAACGACTCTCACAGTTTTTATCGAGTTTTTTGACATTGGCGCTCGATTGATTCCGATTCGAGTTGCATTCGGACCACAATGGATAGTGGTCATGGCCGTCAAAGGCGAGAGATGTGGACAATTTGGTGAGGGAGGTTCCATTGCCTCCCATGTAAATTAAAAATCCTTCCTGCGACAAAAAACTCATTGGTTAACCTGATTCATTTATTTTGGCTGCGTGACAGGTTAGATTAACCCAACGATGCTTTAGTCTCGAGGTCTGTGCCAGAGTCAGAACTTTTTTTAAAGGATGTGTAGCATTTTATTCGGTTCAAACTGTACGTAAGTCTCGATTAGATTGGCGTAAAATCTCAAATAGAGCCAGCAATCACAAGTAGATGATTGCATAATTGGCAATTCTCAAATTGAGTTTCTTCAATTAACGTAATTAGATTTACGAGCAGCTAGTAGATAGATCTATACAAAGTGGACCAATGACCTGGTGAGAAGTAGGTTGGATGATAGAATCACTGTGCTGAGTTATGTGCCCACTATTGAGGAAAACCCTATGTCATATGTGTTATATATGCTCATATTTTATCGTTGCTTTACAGTGTCCTGTTGATCCATCCTAAGGTTGTCTGGTAGATATCGCTGTCAGCGACAAGACCGCCATTGTACCCATAGATTTAAGTTTATGTATAAGTTGTGTTACTTTTTTGGCGTACAATAAAGTTTATTCTATTCTATTCTATGTCCTGCCGTAGACGTATTTCGGGTAAAATTACGAAATGAATGCAATTAAAACTAGCTTAATTGTTTTGTAGAAAAATTGCGGCAAAAGTTACAAAATAAACAGCCTAACATTGTCATAAATGTGCCTAACATTGTCATAAATGTGCCTAACTTTGTCGTAAAAAGAAAAGTTTGATTGCAATTGTTTGTCCCATATTTGTTGCTAACATAAGCGTACCTACAGTGTGGTAATTTGTAATTTAACTTTGTGATATTCAAGAAAAGGACTTTGTTTACTAATGCGTGTAAAAGTTTCTCAACAGTGACGTCACTTCTTGGTAAATTGATGTTGTTGAACATTTATGTTGATATGAAAACTTTTACTAGTGCCACAATAGAAATTTGCGCTCATCTCATAACCGCCTACTTCAATGTCCCAATCATCGTACTGATATTTTCTTTGTTCAAGCTATTTCTTTGTGGAATGCACCCCTCCAGAAGATCAGGATAGTAATAAACCAATTAACATTCAAAACTAAAGTTCGCGAGTTATTTCGTAAAAAGTTGGCAGTAGTATCAACACAGCTGCCATGTTCTCCAATTGTCGATTTGAACCAATCGTCTGACTATATTAGTGTACCTAGGTATGTAGATTATTAATTTGAGTATATAGGCTGACTGGCAATTAGTGTACGATACTTAAACACGTGATTGTGTTCATGATAACAAACAATTTTTATTATGGGAGCAAAGCCGAAATCGCGAAAAAAATATCAGCTGTTCAGTACATTAGGCAAACATAAATGTATTGAACAGCTGATTTTTTTTCGCGATTTCAGGTTTGTTCCCATAGTAAAAATTGTTGGTTATCATGAGCACAATCACGTGTTTAATTATCGTACACTAATTACCAGTCACCCTATATATTATATAATTGTATTATATAATATATGGTTTATTTCGTATATCTATTCTTGTATTCGCCTTTTATCTCTCTTTTATTGCACCTACCACATTTTTCTCTGGATCACCCAAAGGTTGCCTGGTAGAAACTATATACTAATATACTTTTGTGTGCATAAAGTATTTAATTTTTTTTAAATGTGTTTAATTTTTTTTTAATCAATTTATCATTTGCCATGTATAGGTAATAATTCTAACTATAATAATATTGTTTAACTATAATTATACAAATAACTATTACCCTAAATGTTTGCATGTCACATTGTTATGACTAAGAGTTAAAGATCTGTAATCATTTATATTAAGGCCAAAATTGTACCAATACATAATGCGAATAAATTGATTTGATTTGAATAAATAAATAAATGCAGACTCAAAAATTCTTCTTTTCTGTGTAGATATAATCCATTCAATAGCAAATTATTTACGCTTCTAACACTAAACTACCACAGTCATTACAGAGTAGTCATAGCAATCAAATAAAGCATTCCATTGATTCGTTATCAATGAACTCATTCATTCGAGTCATTCCATTTTTGCTCTTACAAAAAAAAAAAACTTTTCACACTTGTTCGACTAAATGAACAATGGAAGACACCAGCCACAGAGTAGTCTAACTTTTCAGAGTTCGCAGTTCATTGATTAGTAATCCACTTGCCAAGTTCAAGCCAAGTAAGTTTAAATCAAATTCGATGCGGACAATATTTATCTCTTAACTTTTAATGGATATTCCGTGAAGCGTAAACTTTGGGTAATTAATACCTTATTAGCGACCGGGTTAGCGAAATTATGTGTCGTCATAAATTCTTGGAGTGTTAATAATCGCCTTATGGAGCAAGAGTGATGCAGTAACAGCTTGACGCCAATTACAAGCGGTGTGTGACGTTGGCGTTGTGCTGGTCAGGCACTGGGTCGAGACAGGGCTGACGATACTACGTGCATAGATGAGTTATTAAAATATTGTTTCATTAAATCATCACAGTAATATTATAAAGGCAAAAGTTTGTTTATATGTATGTATGTGTGTGTGTGTGTCTTCTTCACGCGGATGAAATTCGGATACGAGTAGACCATGTCCTGAAATAGCACATACAAAAAACATTTTACTTTGGGAGTATGCTTCTTTGGGACTATTTTCACACGGGCGAAGCCGCTGGCAAAAGCTAATAATAATCACACTATCACACTAATATTATAAGGGCGAAAGTTGGTGAGTGTGTGTGCGTGTGTGTGTGTGTGTGTCTGTGTGTGTTTATTACTCCTTCACGCTCAAATGACTAAAAGAATTTGGAAGTCATTTGGCACACGAGTAGACTTTGTCCTGGAATAACACATAGAATACTTATTTATCCCATAAATATGTTCCCTTATGCTTTCAAGCAAGCAAAGCTGCTGGGAGAGACCAGTAGCAGTATAAACTCGAAGAAAAACGAAAAAGTAACTGGTTTTGCCTCTCACTACGACAAATATGATGTGTAGCTGTAGAGTAGCTGATTGCCTTCGTGAGGTAGATCAGCCAATAACGTAGCTGTATTCAAAATCGAAATTCAGTTATTCTAATTAGGCTAAGAATAAACTGTACTGTACCTATAAGTGTAGAATAAATTTTATTTATTACATATGTATTTACATTTAAAAATACTAACTATAATTACAATTAAAAAAATAATAATAACCCTACACTAATTACAACTTAGGCCAAGAATAAACTGTACTGTACCTATAACTGGAGAATAAATTTTATTTATTACATAGGTATTTACATTTAAAAATACTAACTATAATTACAATAATATAATTAAAAAAACCCTACACTAATTATAATTACAACTAACTAAAATCAAACTAAAATATGGCGTCAAAAAACTTTTCCACATCGCTATCGACTGGTAATATGCCTAAAAGACTGGCGGCATTGCCACGCTGTATGTCAATGCTTATCCTCTGTCCGAGGTAAAAGCCTATAACAGGAAAATAACATAAGACTGATCCTCAAAACGCCTGCTATTTATTACAACTTACCTACTAGTGTTATAACCCACGAGGGCCATGGCGAATTTCTGAAAACCTGTGGTCCTTGAACGCCAAAGTCATCTGAAGGACACAGGTATGGTTTTAGTCGGTAAAAATCTGATACGCCTTCCTGCTCCACCCTAGAGCGTGAGAAGTTATTGGATGATTTCCACACCTTTAAAAAAAACTAGTGTTATTTATAGCCACTTATAGATGAGAAGAAGAAATGGCGCAACCAACTCCCCATGTAACACAATGTGGATGCGAGTATGTTAATTACATAGAAACAATACATAGTTCTAAGCTTTATGTTGTAATCGTAAATCACATCTGCATACAAACATTTTATAGTGTTCATTAGATTCAGCTTTGAAGACAAAGAATAATGTAATAGTAATAACAAAACTAAAGTCATGATAAACAACCATGTAGCACCCACTCCTATCAAGATTGGAGACTTTATACTTGAAGTTGTGGACGATTACGTCTACCTTGGACAGACAGTCCAGTTGGGAAGATCTAATTTCGAGAAAGAGGTCAACCATCGAAACCGACTCGGCTGGGCAGCGTTCGGGAAGCTGCGCGGTATCTTCTCATCCAATATACCACAGTGTCTCAAGACAAAAGTCTATGACCAGTGCGTGTTGCTTTTAATGATGACATATGGTTCCGAAACGTGGACGCTCACAATGGGCCTCATCAGAATACTCAAAGTCACCCAAAGGGCAATGGAAAGGGCTATGTTTGGAGTTTCCTTGCGTGATCGAATCAGAAATGAAGATATCGCAGGAGAACCAAGGTTGCCGACATAGCACGAAGAATCGCCAAACTTAAGTGGCAATGGGCAGGGCACATTGCTCGCAGAACGGATGGCCGTTGGGGCCGAAAGGTTCTGGAGTGGCGACCCCGTACCGGAAGACGCAGTGTTGGAAGGCCCCCTATAAGCAATGACCTGGTGAAGGTTGCGGGAATCCGATGGATGCGAGACGCACAGGATCGTTCGTTGTGGCGACATTTGGGGGAGGCCTATGTCCAGCAGTGGACGTCTATCGGCTGAAATGATGATGATGATGATGAATAACAAACCGAACGAACAAAATTGGCACATCGTAAAATTTACTAATTATTATTAGGGTTCCGTACACAAAGGGTAAAAACGTGACCCTTTTGCTATCCGCTGTCCGTCTGTCTATCGCTATGCTGTGTATCTTATGAACGGTGATAGTTAGACAATTGAAATTTTCACAGATGATGTATTTCTATTGCCGCTATAACAAAAAATAATAAAAACAGAATAAAATAAACATTTAACCCCACTTAGAACTCCCATATATCAAACGTGAATTTTTTGCCGCCATAGCTATAGCATAAGCATAAGCATAATCAGCCTTTTTAATGTTCCCACTGCTGGGACGCAGGCCTCCTCTCTAGGAGAGGGAATGGGCAGTAATTCACCACGCGGGCCCAGTGCGGATTGGTGAATGTCACATGTCTTCGAATTTTTGGTTCTAGGACATGCCGGTTTCCTCACGATGTTTTCCTTCACCGTTTTGAGAGCAGTGGTGATGAAATAAATTACACAAAGTAATGCACCTGGCTGGGTTTGAACCGGCGACCTACAACTCGTAAGTCGGGGCCGTTACCACTCGGCCACCACTGCTCTTATATAGGATAGTAAGGAACTCTCCGTGCATGAATTCCTCGCACTTGGCCGGTTTTTTCTTTCTTAATTTTGCCTTCATAACCCTGAAAGTTAGCTTCATACTTAATCTTTTGGACATGGCTACTGCAGGTACAATCCGTACATCAGTTGTTTTCGAATTGCTGACTTAAATGAGTGTGTTTTCAGGGAATAGGATTTTGTGGAAGGATACCTGCAACGTAGCGAAACACGACGCCGTCACTTCGCGTGCAATAGTTTATAATTTGATAGGATTTTTTTTTACAGGTATTAATTTATTATTTTTGTATTTTGTCTATGGGCCTTAGTTGCCTGTTTATAAAGAATTATTATTATTAATTATGATTCTACTCGACCTTTAAAACCTTTTTTTTTTGTTTTAAGTGGGAAATCATTAAATGACTTCACCCGTTCTGAGTGGAGCGAAAGAGGGTGTCAGAACTTTAGCGACTAAAACCTACCTGCGTTCCTCCAATTGCCATTTGCGTATTAGGATCACGGTAAATCTTTCGAACAATCCCATTCAAATTTGGAATGCCATTTTAAAAACCATGTTCTTACAACCGTTTATCCGTCAAATAAGGATCACCGAGAATACGCACAACCCTACTCACGCATCAACGATGCTTGTCGGCATTCATTTGTCGTTTCGACGTCGTCGAGCAAAGTCGCGTCGAAAGTGAGAGCAGAACCGGCTCGCTATAAAATTAACCGAGTAATTAGCGTCGGTCAGGGACGGCCGTTTGTGTTGGTACATCTGCAAACGGCTTCCGTTTAAATACCTGTGTTGGGTATGGGAAGATGATTGTTTTGTTGGAATGAATGTTAGGGTTTGTGGGATTGCAGGCTTGTTCGAAAGAACCCATTCGTGGCCATTGAATGCAATGGGCAAAAAAGAACATAGGTTGGTTTTCGTCAGTAAAAGTTTTATTTACACTTCTTCCAGCTCCACTTAGGGTGGGAGAATTTATTTCATGATTTTTAACTTCAAAAAAAAAAAGGTTATGAACTGATCTTTTAGTATCGATTATGAGATTTTTTTGGCGTTATCACTTTTGAAGATAAAACTCAGACTGTGGGAATGGTTTTTACTGTTATTGTTAAATGAATTGCCATACAAACAAACTTGCAAAACTCTTCACAATCTAAGCAATTCATGTCTTTGGATTCTGACTAATCAAGCTAAAACTAACTGAAACATAGATTTATAATAATGATTCCAGAACAAATTCCGCACATCTATAATATTATCTAAGTAATGATTGACTGATTTCTAAAGGGTCGTGGTTGATTTCTAAAGGACCTTTTCCCAAATTATGTCATCATGGATTTCAGCAATAACCTATATTAATTTTAATTATTTTGTGTGTTACGAGTACCTACATACCCCTTTAGCGATTTCAATTTACAATTTTTGAAGTTATACTTCTTTTGGCGCGATAGAGAAAAATGATGAGAGTGAATTTTTACGATGCGCGCGCACACCGACACCTAAATTCTACATCGTGAAGTTAGTTCTAGGTGGCATGCATGAAAATTGATAACTATGTTCAAGTTGTATATTCTAGTATTTTTATATTTAGAACACGTGTTTCGTAAGAGTACAATTAAACAGTGTGAATAAATAAATATTATTTTGGTGTTTTTATTAAATCAATTTCATTTAAGACGGTGATACTAATAATTTATTATTTATTAGTATATCTATCTATTGAATATTAGTGATAAAACTGATTTGAATAAACTGTTTTGAGTGCATTTATAGATTTGAGGTTAATTGTCGGTATGTATAATTTATTTATTTTTTACATCGTTAATTAAAAATTATTACACTATTATCTAAAAAATATTTTTAAGTTAATAAAACCTTTTTTATTTAAATAAAATCTTTTTGATTAATTTTAATATTTATCGTTAATCACTACTGCATTTTAGTTATTTTTTTCCATACGCCAAAGAAGTATAACTTCTAACGCGTGTACATAAGTACACACACTCTTTTTTTTTACTGTTATTGTGTGTAATTATTTAGACTGGAAGCCGACCCCAATGAAGTAGATAAAGGTTGCAAGCAGGTTGCACATTATTAAGAAAAAAATATGAATGAAGAATATTTAAATTTGGAACAGTCGCATTCATTTGTTTTGGACCACAATAGATCCAAATGATAATGTGTGTATCACTCTTTTCCAGTATTTATGGTATTGTTATTGCATTTAATATTATAATAACTTATTAATGTATTCTTTGCATTATTGAGCTTTTGAATGGAATATGAGAGGTTGTATTTTTGAACATGTGTTTTGTATAGGAAATCATTATGCTGTGTATAATCGTGCAAGAAATTATTACCTACTTAGTGGTTTCCCCACCAACCGTGTTCCCACGTTGTCGTCGTGGTGGGGCTTGCGTGTCTCTGTGATCTTGAGGGCTATGCCGGTAGAGCTACTCATGCCGGAAGGCCTCAAGTGAGAGACCAGACCAAGAGGAACACACACAGGCGGAGTCCAGATGGACCGCCACGGAGGGTGCACTGTCCAGAAGCATCGGCACCAACAGCTGTTGGTGTTTTTGGACAGTGGTTTTATTTGAGAGTGGGTTCGCCTCGGGTACGCGTCTGCTTATCAGACGTGACCAAGATGGCGAACGTGGTTATTGGGGACCCCACCCCACAAAAAAAAGGCAAAGCTGAGTTCAGCACATAATGGACGCGACTCTAAAGAAATTATTACCCCAGGAGGGTACCGCCTGCACCGCAGGAGGAGAATCCCTCCCCGAGCAGAGCTCGGGCTGCCCCTCGTATTCTGGGGGGGGCAAAGAGCGCGTCAGGTCCCCTAGGGACCTGTTACCGTCCTCCGTGGACGCAAGGAGCCAGGGTGGCTCACCCACCGGTAGCGTGGAGTCCCTGGGACCCGTTCCCAGCACTTCCACTGCACCGGTGGGTACTACAAAGGCCGGCAGGCGCTTCGGCCTCAGGGAGGTGAGTGGAGACACGGCGTCGGACTCCGATGCCGCGTCTTCGCTCAACTCGGATAGAATGGAGGTGGATGAGGCCACCTCTAGAAAGAAGAGGAACTCATTCCTCAAGCGCCCCATATCCAGGGACGGCCGGAGGACATCCTCCGACGATGGGCGTGGAGCTTCGGCTCGCAAAATCTCCACTGCTGGACGAGGTGCGGGCCGAATGGCGAGAAAAGGGAGGAAGCCCACCGCCGAGGAGGTGAACCAGCGGTCCCTAAAGATTGCCAGGGAAGGGCGCCATCCCGGGGCAAGCAGTGCTCAGGCCAGCCCCTCGGAGCCGGAGCCTTCTGGCAGTGAGCCAGAAGGCATGAAGGAGGCGCTGACCAAGTTCACGGAGATCGTGGCAGCTGCCATAGCAGGCGTGGCCAAGAAGAGGGAGAAGGCCGCCAAGAGGCGATCCATAACCCAGGCCATGACCTCAATAACCGAGGCACTGGGGATCGTCCTGGAGCCGTTCAAGAAATCCCTCAACAAGAGGATTGAACGGCTCGAGGCGGACCTGGCCGGTCTCCGTGAAACTGGCCCCGAGGTGGCGACAAAAGGGGGATGCATGCAAGGGCAAAGCCAGTCGCAGCCCCTGTCAAAGCCGGAGAGTGCGGTTCTGACCCTGCTGCGGCAAGAGCTGGCTGCCTTCCGGCAGCAGCAGCAGGAGCAGCAGCAGCAGTTCCAGGAGCGGGTCCAGCGGCAGTTCGCTGTCCTGGAGGGCATTGTGCTGCGCCCCCCGCTTGCGGCCTCTGGCCAGAAAAGGACGGTCTCCTACGCCGCCGCCGCCGCGGCCACGGCTGCTGCGCTCAAGGCGGGCCAGTTGGGGCAAACTGGGCGTAAAGCCGTGGTGTCGGAGCCTGCGAGGCTGGTCCCGGCGGCCAAGCAGCAGCAACGGCAGGGGAAGCCTACTCCTTCCCCAAAAGGCAGAGTGATGCCTGCCGCTAAACCGTCGGGACCTCGTGCAGTGGCGGCGACTAGGCCGCGCCTGCCCGAAGAACCCTCGGCTGGTGCCGAATGGACGGTTGTCGGCGCCAGCAGGAAGGCGGGCAAGGCGGCTAGAGCGGCGAAAAAGCGCGAGCGGCGACAGCGGCGCAAGAAGCGGGCCATGGCGGCCAGACTTCGCGCCCCGAATTCCGCAGCTGTAGTGATTACACTACAGCCAGCTGCGGAAAAGAGGGGTGTGAACTATGACATGGTCATGGCGAAGGCGAAGCAGGCGGTGGTAGATCACCTCGACGAGTTCGGAGCCTCTGAAGGCTTCCGAATGAGGCGCACCGCAACCGGGGCCCGAATATTGGAGGTCCCTGGTGCGGACAGTGGCTCTGCCGCAGACGCCCTGGCCGCAAGGATCAGGGCGTCCCTGGACGTCGAGGAGGTCCGAGTGTCCAGGCCCACAAAGTGCATAGACATGCGCATCATGGGCCTGGATGACTCCGTTAGGGTGGATGAGGTGGTGGCCGCCGTCGTCAGGACGGGAGGGTGCCAGGCCGATCAAGTGCGGGCGGGCACCATCCGTGCTGACAGCACGGGCATGCGAGCCGTTACGGTTAGCTGCCCCGTGTCGGCGGCTAAAGCCATCACGGGCGAAGGCCGAAGGCTCTTGGTTGGCTGGGTCTCCGCGCAGGTAAAACTGTTGGAGCCCAGACCTCTGCGGTGCTACCGCTGCCACGTGGGGCACCACGTGGGGGCCCATTGCGCCGCGGAGGTGGACCGCAGTGACCGCTGCTACCAGTGCGGTCAGGCTGGTCACAAAGCCGTCGAATGCCGTGCAACGCCGCACTGCTACGCATGTGCGGCGGCAGGCAAGCCGGCCGACCACCGGGCTGGGGGCAGGTCCTGCGACCCCCCCGCCAAGGCCAAGGGCAAGATACGGAGGCCCATCCACCCGGACGTACTCACCGCCGCAGCCGCCTCCTTGGCTGCTGCCGCTGTCGCCGCCGCACCTAACGCGGCAGGGCCCTCAGGGGGGGCACGGGAGGAGACTGTAATGGACTGTCAATAACGACTCCATTACGTCTCCTCCAGGCGAACATCAACCACTGCGCCTCCGCTCAGGATCTGTTGCTCCAGAGCATGGCGCAGTGGTCGATCAATATCGCCGTGGTCTCCGAGCCGTACTATGTCCTGCCCAGGGGAGACTGGGTGCGGGACCTTGACGGCTCGGTGACCCTAATTTCGTCGGCCGCCGCCGGTACCCCGACCCTCGAGGCCGTCACGAGGGGGCGGGGTTGCGTGGCGGCACGGTTCGGGGACATTGCAGTGGTAGGA
The DNA here is from genome assembly GCA_905147345.3 of Mythimna impura. Taxonomy (NCBI): domain Eukaryota; kingdom Metazoa; phylum Arthropoda; class Insecta; order Lepidoptera; family Noctuidae; genus Mythimna; species Mythimna impura. The sequence goes on from LR990345.1 coordinate 10,965,005, forward strand.
GTCTACCTGTCCCCGAACAGATCTCTCGGCGATCTTCACATCTCCCTAATGGAGCTGAAAGCCGTCGTCGCTGGGTTTGGTTCCCTCCCTGTGGTCGTGTGCGGGGACTTCAATGCCAAGAACTTGGCTTGGGGTTCCCGGTTCACGAACCAGCGGGGTCGGATGGTGGAGGACTGGGCTCTGGAGACAGGCCTGGTCGTCCTAAACCGGGGTTCTGTCCCCACGTGTGTGCGGATGCGGGGTGACTCAGTGGTGGACATCTCGTTTGCCAGCCCCGCTCTCTCGCCACGTGTCGTCGACTGGCGCGTTATGGAGGAGGTGGAGACGTACTCAGACCACCGGTACATCCGGTTTGACGTCTCCGCCCAAACCTCGACCGCGCCGGTCCGACAGAACCCTTGTGGTCCGCGTTGGGCGCTGAGGCAGATGGACCGGGAGCTCCTCCTGGAAGCCGCGACGGTACAGGCCTGGGTGCAAGCACCGGACAGGCCTGTCGACATCGACGTCGAGGCCGAGTGGTTCCGGGAGGCCATGTCGCAAATCTGCGACGCGGCAATGCCCCGAGTCCATCCAGGACGTGCTCAGCGCCAGGTATACTGGTGGTCGCCGGAGATTGCGGCACTGCGCAATGCGTGCAATGCCGCGCGACGCCGGTATGCCAGGTACCGCAGGCGCCGCATCCGTCCTCCGGATGCGGAGGCCAGAGAGGCGGAGCTGTACGAGGGATACAGAGAGGCAAAGCGCACCCTCCGAGCGGAGATAAGGCGGGCCAAACTCGAGGCCCGCAACGTGTGGCTGGGGACTCTGAATGGGGACCCATGGGGACGCCCCTATAAGGTGGTGCGGGACAAAATCCGCCCCTGGGCTCCCCCGCTGACGCAGAGTCTCCGGCCCCAGCTTGTGGAGGGTGTGGTGAGCACTCTGTTCCCCGTGCGAGGGGAACACTCTCCCCCGCCCATGGCTCCGCCACCAGCGGTATCCGACGTGGACCACAATGGCGACGACGACGAAAATGCTCCAGAGGTGACCGAGGTAGAGTTGAGAGTGGCGGTACGAAGGCTGAGTGCCAAAAATACCGCCCCAGGACCCGACGGCTTGCCTGGGAAAGCCTGGGTCCTGGCCATGGAGGCTCTCGGGCCTCGACTAAGAGGGCTCTTCAGCGCATGCATGGAGAGGGGCCAGTTCCCACTTCGCTGGAAGACGGGGAAACTGGTCCTCATCGCGAAGCCGGGACGCCCTGCGGACTCTCCGTCCGCGTACCGGCCCATTGTGCTGCTCGACGAGGTGGGCAAGCTCTTTGAAAGAGTAATTGCAGACCGCCTCGTCGCGCACCTAACACGGGTGGGGCCGGATCTAGCGGACGGCCAGTTCGGTTTTCGCAGGAGGCGCTCCACGGTGGACGCCATCATGCGCGTGCGAGCTCTCACGACGGGGGATGCGGTGGCCCAGGGCAGGTGTGTTGTGGCGGTGTCTCTGGACATCGCCAACGCCTTCAACTCCCTGCCTTGGAGTAGCATTAGGAGGGCACTCCGGTATCACCGGACGCCCGACTACCTCTGTCGTGTGGTCGAGGCGTACCTGTCGGACAGGTACATCATCTACCCTGGTCACCAGGGAGAGTGGGAACGTCGAGAGATGTCGTGCGGTGTTCCGCAGGGATCGGTACTAGGGCCGCCCTTGTGGAACATCGGATACGACTACGTGCTGCGCGGCGACCTCCCTGACGGGGTCAGCGTGGTCTGCTACGCAGACGACACGCTGGTCCTGGCGCGGGGAGAGTCGTACCAGGCGGCGGTCGAACTAGCGACACGCGGGGTTGCGACGGTCGTGGGCAGGATCCAGGAGTTGGGACTCGAGGTGGCATTGCACAAGTCCGAGGCCATGTGCTTTCACGGCCCTCGGAACGCGCCACCACGGGGTTCCCAACTAACGGTAGGAGGAGTCCACATCGGCGTCGGGTCGACGATGAAGTACCTGGGACTCGTTCTCGACAGCCGATGGGATTTCGAGGAGCACTTCCGACGTCTGGCTCCCAAACTAAATCGGACTGGGGCTGCCCTCGGGCGGCTCCTGCCCAACCTGGGGGGTCCAGACGCCTCCTGCCGGAGGCTTTACGCGGGGATCGTTCGGTCCATGGCCCTTTATGGCGCACCGGTATGGGCGCCGACGCTGCGGAAGCAACCGGCGGCCCGGCTGAACGCATGCCAGAGGGTCATGGCCATACGGATGGTGCGAGGATACCGGACGATTTCCCGCGAAGCGGCGAGCCTCCTTGCTGGCCAGCCACCATGGGATCTGGAGGCAACAGTCCTTGCACACATGCACGATCTGCGCATGGAGATGCAACGCCGGGGCGAAACTCCGCTGCCGCGACAAGTCGCAGCATGGCGGACAGAGCTCCGGCGGGTTCTCATGGTGAAATGGCGACAGCGACTGTCGCAACCCAGTGCTGGGCACGCCACAATTATGGCGGTAAGTCCCCTCTTTGAGGCGTGGTTGGAAAGACCTCACGGCGTCCTCACCTTTCGCATGACGCAGGTTCTCACCGAACACGGTAAGTTTGGGAAGTTCCTGCACCGGATTCGTGCGGAAGCGACGCCCGGGTGTCGCCACTGTGTGGACCGCCCGGAGGACACGGTGGAGCACACGGTTGAGGTGTGCCCCGCTTGGGCAGAGCAACGCCGTGTCCTTGTGGGGGCGATCGGCGGCGGCGATCTCTCGCGCCGGGCCTTGGTACAGGCCATGGTCCGGAGCGAGGAAGAGTGGCAGGCGGTCGCCTCCTTCTGTGAAGCAGTAATGCTAGCAAAGGAGGCGGCCGATCGCGTGAGGCAACGGTCCTCACGCCCTTACCGCCGCCGGGATTCCGATCCCGATTTCCGGCCACCGTAGGCGCGGGCTTGCGGACGGCGAGCAATGGGTGGCTCGCCGTCGGACCGTCCGGTAACCGTCCGGACCGAGCCAAGTCGTCGACGGCGCGTATTGTTCCACGCGCGCCTCAGGGAGATGTCAGCAAATCGTAGGGGCCCAGCAGGGTCGAAGCCTACTGGGGCCATGGGTAGTGTGAAAACGAAACCCGGGGCCCTGGGACGAAGGCAACGAAGGAACAGGAGTGGGTTTTTAGTCAGTAAAAGTCTGACACTATCTCTCGCTCCGCCCAAGAGCGGGATTTGTCATTAGATGATTTTCACACCGAAAAAAAAAAAAAAAAACCTACTTAGTGGTTTAAAAATAATTGCTTCGGCGTTAAAGTGTATGCCTATATTTTTTTCAGTACTTACGTTCTTAGTCATGTTCACAAAGCGTTTTAAATACCCCAATGCATTATTAAATGCATTTTTAGGGTTCCGTACCTCAAAAGGAAAAAACGGAACCCTTATAGGATCACCTTGTTGTCCGTCTGTCTGTCTGTTAAGACCCATTATCTCGGGAACGCACGGAAGTATTGAGTTGAAATTAACCTTTTGAGTGCGTAATTAGAGACACAATAGTAAGACAATGGCGCGTGAACGCCGGCGTTAATGCGGGGATCAACAGCTTAAAACCATATGATGCCGTGAAACAATCAAAGTTCTGAGTTTACGAAAAAAAAGATACGGCCGTTTATGTCGCAAAAAACGTATATCCCGTTGACCTAGAATCTTGAAATTTGGCATACCTAAAGCAAGGTCTTATAGCACAGGTATAGGAATAAATCTGAAAACAGTAAATTTATAGTTACGTCACAAAAAAAAACTTTTTTTGCGATTCGGAAAAATCTTTGTAAGTAAATCAATTCGGGAATTGAACTGTTTTCATAGGTAAGTTTGTACGGAACCCTCAGTGCACGTATCCGACTCCGGGTAAGTGCGAGTATTTTTCTATTATTGATTGTTTGTTCGAAAAGCAAAAATTCAAATACATCCTGCTTGCAGTTTGCGTGCGTGTTTCTACCCAAGTCTACAAGCCAAATCAATTTACGCGAACACAAAGGTTTGTTACAAAACGTGTACATATTATATTGCATACAAAATAAGCATCCAACAGTCAGCCTAGGGGTACAGCCGACAGTGGGATCGTGGCAGGAGTAATACCATAATCACTATACTTGGCAGGCATATTAGTGATCCCAGTACGATATTATTAACGCACCGGGCTTTCATTTTGCTGAATCTTTTTCTATGGACTTATTTTTTATTTGAAAGTCACGAAAAGTAATTTAAAACACTAACACTTACTGTGAAGAGTAATTAAGCAATTCTTGTATAGATCCATCGTTCTCTTATTGTGTAGGTATATTAAAAAACTTTTTAGAAAAAAAAAATAACCGACTTCACTAAAAAAAAACACTAAAAGGATCAAAATAACTTTAATTTCGGAAGTCGGTGTTTCTCGGTATTGTTTGTTTCTTATTTAACACCGACTTCCGAAATTAAAGTTATTTTGATCCTTTTAGTGTTTTTTTTAGTGAAGTCGGTTATTTTTTTTTTCTAAAAAGATTTTATTTCACACTTTTTAGTTGCGATACACTTATAAACAGAGTGCCTATTTCTCATGACAATTCCAATTAACCCAAATACTGCTAGGTTACATTGTTTTATTATAAAGTTCCTGTGTCTACCTTCCTCCTTCCGGCTCCATCATCAGATCAGTTCGATAGTACCTTATAGCCAAAGAGCATCTCACGACAATTCTAATAAGCCCAAACACGGCTAGGATACATTGATTAATTACGGAGTTCCTGTGCCTACCTTCCGGCTCCATCATCAGATCAGTTCGATAGTACCTTATTGCCAAAGTGCATCTCATGACAATTCTAATAAGTCCAAACACGGCTAGGTTACATTGATTAATTACGGAGTTCCAGTGCCTACCTTCCGGCTCCATCATCATCATCAGATCACTTCGATGATACTTACCATTTTCAACGTAACTATTCAGAATCATTCATTTATTTGTATTGTCATAGTCGCATAACTATGTATATCTTCATTGTGATATCTATTTGAGTATGAAGTTCCGTTGACCATTTCTGGTCTTCTTCATCAGTTCCACTTCATCAAATGTTACTTTTTGACTGTAAATGCTTAAGTTTTTGATGAAAATACTAAAATTACCATAGGGTTGCCTATAATTTTTGAGGAGTTCCCTCGATTCCTCATGGATTTCATCATCAGAACTGGATTTTGAAAAAAATGGGACCGATCTGGAAGCATATCCTATAAAGGGAAAAAAAAAAATTTGCAAATCGGTCCATAAACGGCGGAGTTCTGAGGTAACAAACATAAAAAAAAATAATGATAAAAAAAAATACAACCGAATTGATAACCTCCTCCTTTTTTTGAAGTCGGTTAAAAAGAGAAATAGAAATAATTATATCGATATTATTATACTATCGAATAAAATGAATTGCCCTAATTAACATACGGGTTGATTAGACAAAATAAATATACTTTTAAAGGGTTGGGCAAATTTAGAACAGGATTTGAATTTTATTTAAAAATTATTAAATTATTGATAATGTAACTGAAAAGCCGAAAATATGAAGGACTAGCTTATCAATGCCCACTTCGCTGGGTGTCAAACTGTTATTTCACATAAAAAAAAATTATTGATCATATTGAGAGCAGTGGTGGTCGAACGGCCCCGACTTATATACTTATATATAGTTGCAGACCGCGGGTTCAAACCCAGCAAGGCGCATTACTTTGTGTAATTTATTTTATCACCACTGCTCTCAAAACGGTGAAGGAAAACATCGTGAGAAAACCGGCATGTCCTAGAACCAAAAAAATCGAAGGCATTTGACATTAACCGACCCGCACTGGGCCCGCGTGGTGGATTACGGCCCATTCCCTTTCCCAGAGAGGAAGTCTGAGACCCAGCAATGGGAACATTAAAAGGCTGATTATGCTATGCTATTGATCACAATCAAATATGGCCTATGTCACTCAAGAATAATATAACTTTATACAGGTAGGTTTCAATATCGTTTTAAAATTCAAAATTGATTCAGTAGTTACAGAGATTTCTTCCTATAAACAAACAGAAAAACTTACAAACTTTACCTTTTTGTTATATGAGTGTAGAAAAGTAGATTCAAACAGTGTACCTTAAGTTTGATTTCAATAGCACCACATCCTAGGAACCTACGTCCAATTATAAAAGGTCATCACAATATATATTTCGCTAAGTTCAATATTTAAGCGTAGTGCCCAGCAGGGTCGAATCCTACTGCCTACAGCCTACCAAGGGTCTGCTTCTGAAAGGTAGACTCGGCCCTGGTATGAAAGGCAACGAAGGAACAGGAGTGGGTTTTTAGTCAGTAAAAGTTTGACACACACTCCCGTTCGCCCAAGAGCGGGGGATGTCATTGGATGATTTTCCCACAAAAAAAAAAGTTTAATATTTCAATAACATCACACATTTGTAGCCCAATTGCGTAACAGTTGTAATGGCAAATAACTTTCACTTGAACGATTTAAAGAAAATCATTGTGTTGAGCCAGTTGAAAATGCAAGTACATACTTACTAACTTTCAGGTTTATTTTCTTTTACAAATTGGAGGTGTTGTCTGACGCAATCAGGGCGCTTATATTTCATAGTGGATAGCAGATGGTTTAAAGTTACATCGCTACAATTGGCTTCAAACAATTCCTCACTGTCGTAAGCGATAATACTACCAAAAGGTCTGCCTACCCTTTTAGGAAACAAACGTAGGTGTTATAAATTCGTTTGAATTTAATACCATCCAAAATTAGATCTTCTGTGACCCAACTATCGTATGTAACATGCGACAAATTGCTACTGTCGTAAAACACAGCTATTAGTAAGGACCAATTAGATAAGCTTTAATTAATCGACTTCTACTAATTGAGCAGGAACAACAACTTTCACGCTCTATATTTACATAACGTTCTCGTTACGGCTAAAATCTAATACCGAATATGGACCCATACACAAACTGCGATGCAACATCACATCGTAAAAGTCTGCGAGCTCGCACGCTGCATCGTAAGAACTTGTGAATTGTTTCGCATCGTACATTGTATTAACTGGCCTATTGGTCTAGTGGCTAGTGGCCCTGACTGCTATACCGAAAATCGATTCCCACCCAAGACAGACAAGATTCCACAGATTAAGATTCTGTTCAAACAACCTGATGAAATTAAAACTGTTGTGGTTGCTGGGCCAAAAATAAAATTGAAATAAAAGGTGTTGTAAGATTATGATTTAGATGACATTTGATTACATTCTCGAGGGCAATGCGCACACTAAATCTGGTGGCTGATAGAATTGATATATTCTCATGTTCACTGAGCGAATTCGCAAAAGTTGCATTACATTTTTTATGTTATAATGGAAATATATATTAATAAATAATTAATTGAATTATATAATTATATTCTGATAATTAATTGCCTTATATTGTATTTTAATTGTATGTTATATTATTTTTAATTTTTATTATATTGACAAAATTATTTTATTTTTGTAAACGTTATGAGTTGGATCAAATTGGTATGAAATCATTATTGTAATTTATATTTTTGACTACACTATTGCATTGGATTGGTCTGTAATGATAGCTGTATGTATGTCTAATAATAATTAAAAAAAATACATTGAATTGTCTTGTAGAAACTTGTGAATTATTTAGAATATTTCTCCTATCACAAGTCTGCTGGAAGAAATTCATAAGTATAGAAACAAGCAGTTCCTTTGTATTCATATTTATAGTATATAATAATAATATCTATTACTGTTTCCCTTTGTGTACATAAATAAATAAGCGTTACAAACTGTTCGCTAACTAAAATCTTGTTTCCGGACACAGGTAAGTAAAGGAAAATTAGATACCGCTTTTCATTAGTCAAATATAATCCCTAAACCCCTTTACGACACTCAAGGAAACATGAATAATATCTACAAGCAACTGCGACCACACTGAACAAAACAATGGTTTATGGTCTAACAACACAAAATTTCAAAATAAATTTGAATAACAAGAGAACCAGTATAACACATAAGCAGGCATATCTCAAACAAGAAACCAGTATGTGGATTGCGTGAACGCAACAAAGCCAAGCCACGAATGGACTCTGGGAACCGATCCCGGGGCAATAAGGAAATGGTTGGAGTCCTGCACGAAAATCGCGGCGGCGTGAGGCCAACACCCTATAGATCGGTAGCTTTAGTGATTATTTTCTGACGTTATTAGTGGAGCTACACATGGTCAAAGCGGCTGAAGATAGCGTGTCAAAAGTTAAATAGAGTCGATCTATAGAAGTTGGAATTGATAGAAATTAATAAAATGAAGAAAGAAATACAGACAATTAAAGTTAAACTAAAAGCATGTTATATTATTATTACTAGCTTCTGCCAGCGGCTTCGCTCGCAGGAAAGAAGGTTTCTTCATATAAACTTTGGACCCCCGTTTCGTCCCCTTAGGAGGTGAATTTTGGAAAATCTTCTCTTAGTGCTCGGTTACGTCATAGAAGGAAACCTTGTGCAAGATTTCACGCTCCTAGTCCCAGTAGTTTCGGCTGTGCGTTGATATGTCAGTCAGTCAGTTTTTCCTTTTATATATGTATATAGATGAATGAAACAAGCCCAGAATAAAAACCGGCCAAGTGCGAGTTCGACTCGCACAAAGGGTTCCGTACCATCTGTAGTAAAAAAAAAACGGCAAAACAATCACGTTTGCTGTATGGGATATTGATTTTATTCGGTTTTCAGTATTTGTTGATAAAGCGGCAACAGAAATAAATTATCTGTGAAAATGTCAACTATCTAGCTATGATGAGTCATGAGATACAGACTGGTGACAGACAGACGGATAGCGGAGTGATATCAATAGGGTCGGTCCCTTTTAACCCTTTGGGCACGGAACCCTAATAAAAATGAACTTCTGAATAAAGACGATGAAAAAGAATAGAAAGTTATTAAAATTCTTAAACGAGACGTGAAACACTGACCGCTTTTAAACGACAATTCTATTAACCACGATGTGCCCCAAAAAATATTAGAAAAAAAACCGAAAAGCAATTTACACGCAAAGACAGATAAAGTAAGAGTTCTCTCAAAGTAACTGTTCTTTTGATCGATTCCGCTTTTTACTTTTGTTCGTCATTTTGTTTCATATGTCGTAATGCTAACGGTGGCCAGTTCACGTAATTATTTTATTTTTTTCGTCTAGAACAATGGCCATTAAAACTAAATTGAAGATTGTCTTCAGTTTACTACCGCATTTTATGTTCTATAATTTTATCGTTTTAGTGTCTGTCTACTGGTGCAATAACGCTTTATAGTTCATCCGATTTGCTGATATTCCACATTTTCTTGTTATCAGATGTGCTGCGATTGAACCTCAAAACGGTAGAAATAAAATATATCATCATCATCATCATTTCAGCCGAAAGACGTCCACTTTTGAAAGTAGGCCTCCCCCAAATGTCGCCACAGTGAACGGTCCTATGCGTCTCGCATCCATCGGATTCCTGCACCAAGTCATCGGTCCACCTTGTTCCAACTTTGCGTCTTCTGGTAAAATATATGTAACTCTGATTAATCACACCACTTTCTAAATGCAATAGTTTGTAGGTATATGTATGTGTACATGTATGTTTGTTACTCCTTCATGCTCAAATGGCTGAAAGAATTTGGTTAAAAATTTGACTCTGTCCAAAAATTGTACATAGGATATATTTAGGGTTCCGTACCTCAAAAGGAAAAAAACGTAACCCTTATAGGATCACTTTGTGGTCCATCTGTCGGTCTGTCAAGTCCCTTTGTCTCGGGAACGCGTGGAGGTATCGAGTTGAAATTGAAACTCAAGTCTGCTTTCGGAAAAAAAAGGCACGGCCGTTTATGTCGCAAAAGTTTATTTCGACACTCTCAAGGGGATCAAAATTCATAGGGTACTTCACTTTGACCTAGAATCCTGAAATTTGGCATGAAGCAAGGTCTCATAGCATAAGTTTAGGAAAAATCTGAAAACTGTAAATATGTTGTTACGTCACAAAAAAAAAACTTGATTCTGAAAAATCTTCGTAACTCAATTCTGGTACTGAACTGTTTACATAGGTAAGTTTGTACAGAACTCTCAGTGCGCGAGTCCGACTCGCATTTGCCTGGTTTTTTTATCCCAGGAATATTATGCTCCTTTGGGTTAATTTTTACAGAAGCTGAAGTTAAATATAGTATAATAAAATCATTTATTTAAGCTTCATGTACAGTAATGGTACATAGGCGGACTTAGTACAACAAGGCATTCACTCTCAGTCAGCTTTTGGGTTAAAAAATAATAATAAACGCAAAATGTATGTAGATGTATATACATATGTGGAAGCTTGTCATTAGCGATTTTCCTCAAATATTTAAAAAAATATATATTTATTAGTCTGTCAGCTTTCTTAAAAATAAATAAATAAATATATTTTAAATAGAATGTTATATTATTAAAGTAAGTTGCATAAAATACATATACATATATGCTAAAATTATAAACTAATAAATACATACTATGATAAATATCAAATCATTATAATTAAGCGAACTTAAAATTAAACAATTATGACGAAGGGAAAACTAAGGTTGAGAGGGCTTCAACTAATTGAAAGGAATTTTATGCTTGAAGGAAAATTTACTTTCAGCTTTCAATCATTGTTTTCTCTAAAACTTGATATAGCCAAAATTAATTTTGTTATTCCAAAAAATATATTTTTGACGGATCATAAAATTAATAAAGCAAGACCCTTCTAAATACAGATTTCAATAAAGCTTAAAATGAACATGTAAACACCAACAACACAAATTACTTTGTTAGTACCCGAACAAGGCATCTCGTTTCCTCATCTCGCTGTTACGGAGATTGTTGTGGACGTAGAAAATTGCAAACAAATGATTTGCCCGGGACGTGAATACGAGATGCATCCTGACATGGTATTCATGTGCACGCATCATACATTTGTTCTTTACATGCACGGGCGTGTGGAGTAAAGAAATCACGGCTTTGAAGTCAGCGGTGATGAGAAAATGATTACAATCAATTAGAGTGCAATATTAACTAACTATTTATAAGAAACCTAAAAAATACAATCAAGCGTCGAATTACTCCTCCACATTGCTGTAATCCAGAAATGTGCCCAGAAGTCTGGCTGCTGGAATGAGCCACCCTTCTGATTACGCAAATTTTTGATCAGTCGCTGAGAAATATCCTTGAAAAAGAGACACATAATTGGACTCCACGAATCATTTGCAAATATTTTAGACCAATTTAATAAATAGCATAAGACGCTTTACCAAGTAAATACATTACACAAATCAGCAATGTTTAGAACAAAATTAAAATGTAAACAATTTTTGAAGATGAAATCTATATTACAAATACACAGCTATGCTATTTGCTGAATAAGAAACATCATCTTGAAGTGGAATTTCTAACGGTCAGTGTTTCTCAACGATATTCTTAGCACCACAATCTAAGTGTTTGCTTCACTGTGGGTCTGAAGATCTAGGCAAACACTCTCAACAATAGCTGTTTGATGAGTACTGCAGCCTTGCGCTGTAACAGTTAAACTTCATCTCTCAGTTCTAAAGTTCCAGACAGCTTGATTTATCCATCCTAACTTCGACCTCCAAGCAATATGTAATCGATATGGGACGGACATTAATATCAAAACTAAAATCGATCAGCACTTTCAATAGACCTTGAATCAAGTAGGACACCGATTCTTTATTCCAATTTAGGTTACTAATTGCCATATTTTTTAATGCCACAGCGTCCCGCCTTTATCTTGTCACCATCTTAGAGGCCACCGCCAAACATGTGATGTAGACACTGTGACGACTGTACTTACTGCATCTAAAACGATGCGAGAACTTCAAATTGACATTCGTTGGAATTTAAACTTTATGCTTAATTGTACAGAGTCTAAACTTGTTATAAGCTTTGATGGCACAGGACATGGAGTCAGGAAACTGGATGCACTGACTGAAGTGACAATGACAGGGAGCCATTACACGAGAACTAGTTCTAACTTGGCTTTTAACTTGTTATCTTGCGTCCTCGTGGGAAAATATAAATTACACTGGCTATGATTATTCATGTTACATATAATTACTGCTATGTCGTCCATGACTGATGATAGACTGACGCAAAAAATCTTAGCTAGGTGGTTTAAATATACATGAGCTGGGGTAATTATAATGGGATCTCACACTCCACATACATGTTACACTTGATTTGATAAGTATATTTTTTTTTAGAACATGACAAATATACTGTGTGCCTAAACCTTCACTGTTAATCAAGCTTTGACTGGCCTGTTGGTCTAGTGGTTAGTGGCCCTGACTGCTATGCCGGAGGTCGTGGGTTCGATTCCCACCTACGACAAATGTTTGCGTGATGAGCACGATAATTAAAATTTGTTTTGTGTCTGGGTGTAATTTATCTATAACATGTATGTATTTAGAAATATATAAGTATGTTTATCAGTTGTCTAGTACTCATAATACAAGCTCTGCTTAGCTTGGGGCTAGACGGCGTTGTGGAATATTAGCGTAAGCTGTTGATCCCCGCATTAACGCCGGCGTTCACGCGCCTTTGTCTTACTATTGTGTCTCTAATTACGTACTCAAAAGCTTAAATTTATTTCCTTACTAGCCTAGCAGCAGCCAGTGGCTTAGCCTGCGTGATAGTAAAAAAATATCCCAAGGGAACATACTCCCAGGATAAAAAGTACCAATTTCGATATCCCATATACTATTCCAGAACATGGTCTACACGTGTACCAAGTTTCATTAAATTTCATTTACCTGTTCGAGCGTGAACAATTAACAAACACACACTCTCAAAATTTTGCATTTATAGTGAGTGATTCATTGGAAAGGTAGCAGTTTATGAGAGATGGGTAGCCAAAGAGACCTCTCTTACTACACAACAACTACTACATTCTCAGAAAGCTTTAATCTCAAAACATCTAAGTAAATACAGGGAACCATTAGCCTCCGAACTGCGCAACACAGAACTAACGTCCCTCCAACTAAAACCGTCAAGTCTAAATACGGAGTATCGTGTTGTCGTTTCAATAGCATTAGTTTGTTGTTGTTGAGGCGCCTCGTCTGACGTCGACAGCCCGCGGACATAAGGACTTTAATAGGGAAACAGTCGATATTGCACTACGAAATTTGAGCTTTTCGAGTGGATAAGGACATATTGTCTTTTGCTAGTTGTAGATATGTTGTCTGATACGTCTGGTCAGCGCCTTTATTTAGATTCATTCACATTACAAGTTCTTATTTAATACATTGAGGGCGCTATGCTTTGCCTTCAAGGCGTACTAAGTAGTATACATTAACTTTAGACAATAACTTTTCTGTTAGCGTTCCCGCCAAACGCTTAGTATTAAGTGTATGGCAATGACGTGACAATAAATGAAATTAATTATTTGGCTTTGGAATAAATGTTTTCTTTCTTTATTACCTATCACGCCACTTGTCACGTAACTTTTCTGCAGGTAATGTCATTACCATACATTTTGTACTTAGCCTTTGTCGGAACTGCTCACAGAAAAATCATTTGCCTTACCTCCCTGGTCTGATATAATGTAAAATAAAGTCGCTTTCCACGTCTTTCTGTTTATGCCACGCAACGAATTTTTATGCAAATTTAGAATGTTGGTTTTCACTAATAAAAACAGCAATAAACAAGCAAAGTTTACTATATTTACAATTTGTACCCGTGCAAAAACTGGCTGGTTACTAGTGTTACACCTCTGTTAAAAGTTACATCTTGCGTACCTACAATAGGAATAGGAACATTCGATATTGCATGATGAAATTTGTAAAAATATCTTTAACCAAAGAAGGAAGTCTAAGAGCCAAAATTCGAAAACGTGTGACATCCACCATGCCACATATGACCTTCTCCTAGAGAGGAGCTGTGAGTTCCAGCAGTACGAATATTAAGAGGTTGATTATGCTTACACTAACTTTTCCTTCAACTTCGCTCTTTGCTCTCAGAGCCTTTTATGCGTGCATATTATCTTAATAAAAAGTAATTTATGACAGCGATGGTGTAATCGATAAAAAAAAAAACAGTTATGAGATGAGTAGGCACTTTAACAAAAGTCGTCGACGGCGTGTAGTGTTCCACGCGCTCCTCAAGGAGATGTCAGCAAACCGTAGGGGCACAGCAGGGTCGAAACCTACTGGGGCCAGGGGCAGTGTGAAAGTGAAACCCAGGGCCCTGGGAAGACGGCAAAAAAGGAACAGGAGTTGGTTTTTATTCAGTAAAAGTCTGACACACCCTCCTGCTTTGCCCAAGAGCGAGAGATGTCACTGGATGTTTATTCCCACCTAAAAAAAAATGGTACTTTATAAGAAAAAATACTTTTATAACTAGCTTCTGTCAACGGTTTTGCTCGCGAAATAGAAAATATATACCTATGTCACTCAGTGATAAAGTACCTACTCAGTTATAAATGAAAGAATTTTTAAAATCGGTCTAGTGTTTTTGAATTTATTTAGATAGCAGCAAGCTAGCAAGTATTTTGAATATTTTTAAAATCAACTGCATCTTTTACTCTTATAACTTATCATATTGTGTTATTATGTGACCCGTATTCAGCTCCATATTACATTCCCTTCCGCAACTTACATATGAAAATATAAAGTTCACGTTTCAAAAGCCAACAATTTCTCATATCATTTTCAAACACTAAATAAACGTACTACCATAAATAACTTTTCATAACCCTCGTATAAAGAGATATTTACTTTTAATTTGAGGTACTTTCACATAGCTGTTTCCCGCGGTTTTAACCAATTCTTTGGTTACTGCTTCGCTCCTATTGGTCGAAGCGTGTTTTTATATAACTTAGGTATAACCTTTTTTGACATATGAGCTATCCAAAACTAAAATAATTTTTCAATTCGAACTAGATCTAGGGTAGCCAGCCTATCGGTATTTTACAGGTTGCATTTTGGAGAGCATTCAATTGCATGACTTGATTCCGCCATCTCCTTTCTACCATCGGACAACCCGACGTACGGCGAGTGTCAACCCTTACGTTGTTGAAACTTCAACGGTCCGGACACATCGAAGGACTGGAACAATTTGCCTGCTGCGGTCTTCCCGTCCAACCATAATTTAGGTGTCTTCAAGGCTAGAGTGAATAGGCTCTTAATAAACTAGTGCGCCTCACCATCAATGATTGCATCTTTGCTTACCATCAGGTGGGATCGCAGTCAAGCACTAGTTTATATCATTTAAAAAAAAAGTAGTTCCTGAGTTTAGCGCGGTCAAACAAATAAAGGATATAAATGACAAAAGTATTCCGGGATCCTGAAACAATGGGTACCTTTTGCAGATTCAAATGTTAAAAGAGAATTCATGATTGCAAATTTCGGGTACCTATATCAAATTGTCTCTGTTCTAAGATGCACAGACTCTGTAATTAATAATTAATAATTAATAATCTCTCCTAGATAGAGGAGGCCTGAGTCCCAGCAGTGGGAACATTAAGAGGCTGATTATGCTATGCTTATGCTAAGATGCACAGACTCTGTAATTATCTGTCTAAATTGGCTTATGTTCAAGAGGTCACACCCTAAAATATTTTTTTAGCAGTTCTTGAGGTTAGCGCGTTCAACCAAGTGAACAAACTTTTCAACTTTATAATAATAAATATAGATGTAGAATATTTATCAGTTAAACCATAATATTTAGTAGGTAGGTTCGTATTTATTTAGACATTTTTGTTAGAAAACTACCAAAATATTTGAACGAATTCAAAAGTGTGAACCCGGAAAATTGCACTACACGATTTAGGTGCCAACATACACGTTGGAATAAGCCTGTAAAAGAAAATGGGTACGGCTAGTTTTCAACGAGCGACGTACAGAATAGGGTCTCAATTTCAATGCATTTCAATCTGTTTGCCTATCTTGTTTGTATGTTACGTTTTGTAGTTGATCGCCATGACACCTCGAAGCATGAGCCAGACCATTGCGACTTGCAAAATACCTTTCGTCTATTTCTTGTTAATAAATCCATGCATTATTGCTTTTACATTCTTATTTACTAGTATATCTACATTGCTCTTTCTTTCTTGGTCTATGCATTCGATCGTATCACACAACAATATTATAAAGACAAAAGTTTGTGTGTGTGTATGTAAATATGTTTGTTACTTCACACGAACGGCGAAACGGATTTCGATAAAACTTTTTACACGCTTAGATCATATCCTGGAATAGCACTTTTATCTCGACAGTATGTTCCCTTAGACCGAGTTTCGAACAGACGCTTCTATTCTCGAGGATCTAGTCGTCAAGGAGCGCTTGTCTACGCTGGTACACAGTCGTATTTTTAATATTTTGGCAGTATTTGTCAACGTGGAATTGACTCTATTAAACGCCTTGATACAAGGAAAGGTGGATGGAACGGTGACGCATAGTTAATGCGTTGGGGATGCGAAAGACTGACCAGATCAAAGCGACTGTTGGCGGCTAATAAAACGAGTGCGCCCGGATGACTGCCAGCAGGCAAAAGTGGTGAGAAATCGTGCGGCCTACCCTGACAACTTCCAGAGAGCTTACCTTCGTGATAACCACTCTAATAAGAGCGAAATGTTCCCTTGGGATAATTGTCTACTAACCGTGGGTTTTTTTTTTAGGTGGGAAAATCATCTAATGACAAATCCCGCTCTTGGGCGGAGCGAGAGATAGTGTCAGACTTTTGCTGACTAAAAACCCACTCCTGTTCCTTCTTTGCCTTCATCCCGGGGCCCCGGTCTTCGCTTTCACACTACCCGTGGCCCCAGTAGGCAACCCAGTAGGCGTTCCTGACAACTTCCAGAGAGCTTACCTTCGTGATAACCACTCTAACAAGAGCGAAATGTTCCTTTGGGATAATTGGTAGTCTCTCATATATTATATGTCGAAAGCAGTACAACTTCAAAAACTACTGTTTTATTCTGTCCCATATAACTAACTCAACATTATAAAGTCAGAAACTGTCTCATTCAATAACCTCTTACCGTTATCTGTCACCGTTTTGTATAAAGATTGTATAACAAATCTCTGTTTTTGCTTATCTGATGCAAACAAGCGGGCTAATGGGCGTATGAGATCATTTTAACGGACCATTGTTCCTATGTAATATACAACGAAAATTATTATATTGCACCTAGTATTTTTTTGGCACTTAGGAACTGTTTTGGGCTTATCGAGAACTAAGATACGAATTTTTCTTATGAAACTGGTAAAACTGTACTTTTAGTTCCGTTGATTTCGTAAATATCTAGTTTAAAATGTTATGTAATAAAAAATATTAGAGTAGGAAAATGACGTAGTGCTTACGTGAAGGCAATCATTTTACAATTGTGAGAAAAAGTCGATGTATGATATCGGAGACTATTAAATCTAAATGCCAAAAGAGAAAACGTACATTAAATGTATGGTAACATTGTTGGCGTATATCAGGTTCCCACAGCAAACCTCATCTTACGAAAAAACAAAACATTGATAGAAACAGACGTTTGTGAGTAGTTTTCCTGCTTCTGGGAGAACGAATTCCCCACGAGGTTACGAGTTATTACTTCAAACCAAAAATAACACCCTTTTTTTTAAAGTGTATATTTTTTGTTATGGTTTTTGGTTTGGATACTAAGTCCTTTAAACCATACCTAAGTCTTCGTTAATTTGTTTACCATTACAATATTGATGTACACATTATAATGTTTTTGTAGTATTTGACAGCAAATGTATCATGTTAACCTTCTCGAAAAACTTCGCTGAGGCAGTCAACACTACAACACAATTCTCAAATCCATTTTACCGAGATTGAGGCTGTTTCAATGATTCCACATATTATCTAGTTGCGCAGACACTTGAGATACAAAACTATACCAATAAAAAATTACCTATTTTTAGGGTAAATATACCTTCTTATAGTTTCTTCATGCATGGTTCACATTTCATATTCCCAGAACCCTGAAGAATAGCCCGATGACTCGACTATAATAGACAGACGAAACACAATCTTAGCTCGACCTTTCCCGGCTCGAAGACTCGATGTCCTTCTATTTGTCTTCCCGTAATTTAATCGCAGACATAAAATAATGTCTCAAAGCACATTAAGGTTACGAAGCAAATCCTAAGGAATGCTAAAAAGGATTGTTACTGATAAATGGTCAAAACCGTTTGGCGCCAAGTGTCGAGACAAAACCATTAACGCTTTGGATATCACTAGAGTAACCATAAACTAGGAAAATTGGTCATTTGAGTACGTAATAATTTGTTTTAATGTAAGTCTAATACGATGTTTTGATGGGTTTGAACGGTAAAGCTTTGAAATGTGATGCTAATTCTTGTGAAATCTCCTGCAGGTAAGACAAATGGTTACGTTTAAAGTCACTGCTGAATCAATGTTTATATGTTTAGTTGAACAGTTATGATATAAATTTCAGCCACTGTAGAACTGCGGGATTGTTCGGAAGAGTTACCGCGGTCCTGGAACCGAAAGGACAATTGAAAGGGTGGTAGTTAGTAAACGTCTGACACTTCCTCTCGCTCCATCCAGAGCAGGAGAAGTTATTTGATGACGTCACACTCAAAAACGCTATTGTAGGAAGAGCTAGCACAAACTGTACTTTTTTTTAATTGATATAAACTTGTGCTTGACTGCGATCCCATCTGATGGTAAGCAGTAATGCAATCGTTGATGGTGAGGCGCACTAGTTCACTCTAGCCTTGAAGACACCCTAATTATAATCGGATGGAAAGACCTCAGCAGGCAAATTGTTCCAGTCCTTCGATGTACGCGGTATAAACGACGAGGCGAAACGCTTGGTCCAGACCGTAGAGGTTTCAACCACTTAAGGGTAGATACTTGCCGTACGTCGGGTTGTCCGATAGTATAAATGAGATGACATGAATTACTTTTCACGCTTTCACTGTTTTTCTTAGTTACATCGTCTCCATCATCTCTCTAGCTTTTTTCCAATTAACTTTAATTTAAGATTTCACATTCTCTTCTTTTATTACTTCTACACACTATTGTCTACATTTCTTCCTATTTCTCCTTTCGCAGGTCTGCTGGAAGAAATTTCTTTTAGAAATAAGCAGTACCTTTGTACAATTTTTATAATAATGTTTCTTCTCTCGTATGTATGTGTGTACTTACATAAATTATAAAATAAATAAATAAAGGCGGACTTAATGCCTTAGGCATTCTACCAGTCAACCTAGGGTGGTGAAGAAAAAATATAGCAGGTGCATAAAAATATAAAAGATTATTAAGAAAATAAGGGTTCAAAAGTATGTAGGTAAAAGTAATATGTGTAAGTATGTGTGTGTGTGTGTAGTATGTGTAAGTAATGTCCTAGGTAAACTTAGAAAAATGCATGTGAATTGAAAATTTTACATTGGTAGCACACACCAATTGCAATTCCATTCGCATTGGTCCACTGAGCCATCATTATACATTATGTTTTTCCTTCTCACATTTTCTTAATATAATGTAAAACAACATAGGTTTGTGCCAGTTAAATCTTGCTCAATTAACACCCAGATCGAACAGCGGATAAAAAGCAAATAAATTGCAACATAAGCTCCCATCCCATCGCGAAACCTAAAACATTAGCCCACCATCCATTCTCACTCAGATCGTTTCTCAGATTTAAAGCAAAACGTGGTTCTGATTGGTGAGAACATAATTAGTATGGCCACTAATTGAATTTCTGTTTAGTGCACAGTCTAAATCGTGAAGATATAGATAACTAGTACATACTGACCATATATCTTGGAAGGGAAAAATCGTGAGTTACACAAACGTATAAATTCAATAGTTTACTTACTAGGAAATGTTCAGGATAGCTTGGCTTAAGCATTACTTAATAGGGTAGTTTAAATTAGTAGTAAGATAATTATTAGCAAGCTTTCTAACAGAACTTAAACATTGTTTTGCTGTGTGTCTTGGATATGCACTTATTGCTTTAATAGCGATTGTGGCTACATACAACTTGGTGTATGTTCGCAAACAGGAAATATGACTTTTTTACATACAGCGCTGTCATGCGCATATGCGCATCCTAGTAAAAATTTATTGTACCTAAGAGAATGAAAAGTATTCTTTACTTAAAACGTATAATACTGTAAAGATCGTAGATAATAAAAAAGCTTATGCCCATTGTACTGTGTTTCATACTTACCTATCAAATTATTATTTTACTGGATTTATACAAAATTCCTCGCCACGCCTTTCTTTTGAGGTGTGAAATCACCAAATGACTTCTCGCGCTTTCAGTTGGAGTGAGAAAACACGTCAGACTTTTACTGACCAAAACCAATATTTCTATAGATTGTTTTTTTTTTAATTGGTATAAACCAGTGCTTGACTGCGATCCCACCTGATGGTAAGCAGTGATGCAATCATCGATGGTGAGGCACACTAGTTTATTGAGAGCCTAGTCACTCTAGTCTTGAAAACACCTAAATTATAGTTGGACGGGAAGACCGCAGCAGGCAAATTGTTCCAGTCCTTCGATGTACGCGGTATAAACAACGAAGCGAAACGCTTAGTTCGGACCGTTCAAGTTTCAACAACGTAAGGGTGGATACTCGCCGTACGTCGGGTTGTCCAATGGTAGAAAGGAGATGGCGGAATCAAGTCATGCATTTCCCGTGCACAGTCTACAAAATGCAATGTCTTTTGCGTCCCAGGGCCGCGGTAATTCTTTCGAACAATCCCACAACCCTACGCAACGTCTAACTGCTCTGACTGACATCCTGATATCATCTGACAGTATATTTTCTTTTAAAAATCGAACTACTGTTTATTCTTTTTAAAGTTCCGTACCCAAAGGGTAAAACGGGACCCGATTACTAAGACTCCGCTGTCCGTGCGTCTGTCACCGGGCCAAGAACCGTGATAATTAGACAGTTGAAATTTTCACAGATGATGTATTTCTGTTGCCGCTATAACAACAAATATTATAAATTAAAATAAATATTTAAGGTCCCATAAAACAGAAGTGATTTTTTTTTGCTCGTTTTTTACTACGGAACCCAACGTGCGCTAGTCCCACTCGCTCTTGGCTGGTTTCTTATTTATAATGTGCCAGTTATAAACCTTCTAAAGAGGTATTGATGATAGAAGCTCTTCAATACCAATCTATAGTACATAATATATTACTAACTAAAGAGGCACTACAATATCAATTGAATCGTCCCCACAATTGAGTAGGTAGTAAATATCTGCGCAAATATCACACATATATTTTGTATAAGGATAAGAATAGATGAGTTACTTAGGGGAAAAACAAGTAAATACAACAACAACCGGAAAATATCGTCATAGTTTTTCTTTGTAGTCACGTGTATTCGGGGGTTAATGTGACGTGTGAAGTTGACAGACATATGTAGACTGAGACAAGTCCTGCTATTGCGAACATAATATGGTTGTCCTAGCGCATCACGTGCCGGCTTAGATACGACTAGAGATGTGCCAACTATAGGTGTTAATTGAATATCATTTAATTTTGTTTTAGTATATTTTAAATGCGGTTTGCTGACATGGCACATTAAAATTTTGAATCCTGCTTGTTGGAAATGAATAAAAGGTAATTTCTGAAAATGTTGAGAGATAGATAGATATACTCTTTATTGTACACCATAAAAAAATACAGTAGGAGCTTAAAATTAATAGGGTGTAACAACGGGCGGTCTTATCGCTAAAAGCGATTGTTTACTGTTAACCTTTGGATGGATTTAACAGAGAAAGAGAAAATAGTAGATTATGTGACTAGGGGATAAAGCAGTGTCTTTAAGTCGCGGGTGGCATGTTGAATTCCGAACGAAACGAAGGTTGCTAATTTTAATCCCGAACGTTAGTGAGGGAATTATATAATTAACTCCCGAGCAATGCGAGGGAGTTAATAAAGAAACCTAAGTGAAGTGAGGAATTTAAACCGCCCAAGACAAAGACAGCTTTATCCCCGTGTTGGATACTCTACTTTTTACACCAACTGTGAGATAATTAAAAGACAATTTAGCAAGACAAATCATATATTAGAGAAATATAAATATTATTTACAAGATAATTTTAACTATCAACATGTTTAGAGATTTGAAACAAACAAAATTCTCTATTAGATTCTATAGTTTTAATTTTCTATAAAGCTGGGAACTCTTTCATTACTTTTTTTTTTTTTGTTAGTGGCCAGTTTGAATTTTGAATAAACTTGTTTGATGCACGTACATTTTAATTCTTACCATCAGGTGAGATGGTGGTCAAACGCGAGCCTATCATTAATAAAAAAAAAAAAAAAAAAAATCTCATGGCGCGATGACGTCACGCGCGAACTCCGGCGTTCGCTTGGGGATCAGGTGTTGACGGTTTTTGACGTTCCAAATTCAAATCTCATTATTCCCTAGGGATCGCCCATACTGCATTATCTCCCTAGGGACAGAATGACTTGCTTTAAGTGATGGTTGTATGAGATATAAAGGGGCATTATCGAGCAGGTGGTGTAAAAAGATGTATATATATGAAAGCAGGGAAATATGTACTTATTGACGGTTGATCTTATAGTATTGAAATTTTTTTTACTGATAAAAAACTACACTATCGCTTACTAAATATAAGTTTAGTATTTATCACGGCAAAATGACCGATTTCTGTGAAATAGTTCACGGTAGCAGAGCCAAGAAATGGCGAAGAAGGAACAGGAGTGGGTTTTTAGTCAGTAAAAGTCTGACACTATTTCCCGCACCGCCCAAGAGCGAAGAGCGAGAGCAGAGCCGCAGGAAAAACAATTCAAAATCATTAATAATATTTATTCTAAGTCTTGATTAAGTTCAATCTTCGTAAATATCAGACTCGTAGACAAATAGACACCAAACTAATTTCCTAAAACAAAATACATACCTACACTTATATGCCCGATTGTAATCAGTCAATAGTCATGCAACTGTCAGTAAAGTTATTACTCTGGTAAGATTAATAACCAAATTAATACTTACCTAGCTGCAAAAAAAAACACTATTATATTAATGTCTCACATTCAAAAAGTACTTACCTAAACCAAAACCGATTGCAAAATTCGTAAATATTATTTTACAGTCTCCATAAATTTGAATTTACTCTCGCGCTTTTATCACTTATCTCTTTTTAATATCGAAACTTATCTCAAATGATAATGAAATCTTTAATGGCTCATAAAAAAACTGATCATTAGAAACACATAAGTAAATCTTAATAACAATAGGAAAAGAACTCCCACCTCGTTCAATTTTACGATGCCTCTCTTAAAACAAACGCCGACTAGTAAAGTCTGAAGTATCTTTTCGAAACAATCATACAGGCAGCGAAGTAGCTAAACAATTCCCATAAGAAAATTATGATATATGAATAGGGATGCGCTGGGTAACGTACTTACATCGACATCACTGGGGACTGCACTAGCCGCACTACAATTCATATTGCATGTCCAGTACCATCGCCCACAGAGAACCGGCGAGTACGACGGATCCGAATGCTTTGAGACTACAAAACCAACAGTCTTATCAACCCTATTGACTGTAAGGGAATTTGGAATTTAAAAAGACATTTTGAGTTGAAAGTTTGCGATGTTAAGCTCTTGAAGCAGGATAAATACAGCCCTCGACAGAGTAATAGAAAAATATAAAACAATTGCATAAACATCAACAAACGGACAGACATACCACGACTCCTTACCGAGTCAGAGCTCAGAGGTGACCCCTAGTAACTAAACAATGCCTTATAATATACGGGGGAACGTATCAAATAGATTTCTATTAAAAACTTGGTATAGGAAGTTACAAAGTCAGTTACAAAGTCTCGCATAAAGTTTATGAAGAAAGGTTTACGAGGCCTTTTGTACGTAACTCAATTTAGACAGATAATCACGGAGTCTGTGCATCTTTGAACTGAGAAACTTTGATTTAGTAGGTACCTACCCAAAATTTGCAATTATGAATTCTCTTTTAACGTTTGAATCTGCAAAAGGCACCCATTGTTTCAGGATCCCGGAATACTGTTATCATTAATTTTTATTATTTATTATAATTCTACCGTACATGTGTTTGTCACCTAACTTCTCCGGAACGGCTGAACCAATTTCTATGAAACTTTGTGTGCATATTTGAGTGGGTCCCTGGATGGTTTGAAAATACAATTTGAACCGGTAGGTGGCGCTGCAATTGGGCAAAAAAATCAGCTGTTCAGTACATTTGTGTTTGCCTAATGTAATGAACAGCTGATATTTTTTTCGCGATTTCGGCTTTGCTCCCATAATAAAAATTGTTGGTTATCATGAGCACAATCGCGTGTTTAAGTATCGTACACTAATTGCCAGTCACCCTATATAATATTATAATGTTGATAAGTTTGTTTGTTTGTTTAAACGCACTAACCTCAGGAACTACTGCTCCGAATTGAAAAATTATTTTAGTGTCAGGTAGCGCATTTATTGAGGAAGGCTATATGCTATAATTATAATCACGCTACGACTTACGGGTGTCGAGCAGCAACCAAAGACGCGAGTGAAACCGCGAGGGACAACTAGTCAGATGATAAATCCGTCGCCGGTTACCGCCAACCGGTATGATGTGAACTCTGGCTGTGCGAATTGAGACATGAAAAGATAACCATCTAGTAAATACTGCGGGTACTTCTTACCGGTTTGATGGGACTGGCTTTACCAGCTCACTTCTAAGCTGGGTGATAGATAAATATAATATCTTAAAATATCCGAGCCGAAGAGACTTACGGCTTTTCGGCTCGGATATTTTTTTGGTATTTTTTTTTATTCTTAATACCTGCACCTGCGCACCTGATGGAAAGCGACGATGCGGTCGACGATGGAGCGCGATTACCTAGAAGCAACCTATTCACTCTTGACTTAAATATTCCCGGGTTTTAGCCATCAGGAAACACAGATTCCGGCAAGGAATTCCACTCCTTAGCTGTACCTACGCACAATGAATGTGTTCCCAAAACATTTTGTGTGTATAGGTGGGATGTCCACCATGTACCGGTGGCGCATCGCCGTACACCTGGTAGTCCGATGATGGAACGGGCTAGGCGGAATTAGGTTGATGCAATTCCGACGCACACTCCCCGAAATGCAACCGGATGATTATGATTATGATTAAACTAGCTTCTGACAGTAGCATCGCCCGTGTAAAAGTAGAAAATTATCTCCAAGAGAATATATTTCCGGGATAAAAAGTATCGTAAGTGCCATTCCAAAACATGATCTACTCGTGTAAAATTTCATTCAAATTTGTTAAAACATTTGAGTATGAAGGAGTAACAAACATACACATGTACATACTAACATTCGACTTTAACTGCTGACGGCGAGTAATGTGTAGGTCGCCGTCCGATGATACGTCAGCAACCGTAGGGGCCCAGCAGGGTCAAAGCCTACTGGGGCCATGGGTGATGCGAAAGAGAACCCCGGGGCCCTAGAACAAAGGCAAAGAAGGAACAGGAGTGGGTTTTAGTCAGTAAAAGTCTGCCCTCCAGCCCTACTCAAGGGCGGGAGATATAATTCAATGATTTCCCACCTTAAAAAAAAATCGACTTTATAATATTGGTTTGACAGTAAGTATTCAATTAAACCATCATCGGGGACGTCTACAATTAATAATATATATCTCCCCCCTACGGTTTGCTGACATCTACTTACTTGAGATGCGCGTGGAACATTACGCGCCGTCGACGACTTGGGCTCGGTCTGGACGGTTACCAGACGGTCGGACGGCGAGCTACCCATTGCTCGCCGTCCGCAAGCCCGCGCCTACGGTAGCTGGAAATCGGGATCGAAACCCCGGCGGCACGGGCGTGAGGGTCGTTCCTTCGAGGAAGCGACCGCCTGTCACTCCTCTTTGCTCTGGATCATGGCCTGTACCAAGGCCCAGCGCGAGAGATCGCTGCCGCCGATGACCCCCACGAGGACACAGTGGTGCTCTGCCCAGGCGGGGCACACCTCTACCGTATGCTCCACCGTGTCCGTGTGTATGTCCGTGGAATTGCCTGCCGGAGTCTGTTTTCAATGTGCCTAGTGCGAGTTTCTTTTACCTTAATGCGATCGACACGTTTAAGACGGCCTGCTCACTGTTTGGCCCACTTCAAGTACTAAACCAATCAAAGAGGCAAATGCAAAAAAACGTTTCGATCGAGACACTCTGATAGCTACGATGGGGGAGTATGTAAATCAAGAGTGAACATGCTACTTCGACATGAATGTGCTCCATTGTCGACCACATCATCGACAATGGAGAAATAGTCAGCCATGAGGTGTAGTCAAGGGTATCAATATATATCACAAGTCATCGTAACGTTATGCTTCCTACACTACGAAAACTTTACTTAGGAAGTTACCGTACAATCTCATAGCAGAACGTAATGTACATCTAATGAGCCACAACATAAATTCACTTCATTAGGCGTTGTGCTGCACAAAAGCTCCGTGTTTTCTATGCGCTGAGTGAGCGTTGTTTTTAACTTATTGATAGCGTTTACAGCGCTTGGCTCTCTGATTGGTTATGAACTTGGAGCGGGCCAATCGGAGCGCTGGACTTCATAAGCGTGTTGATCGTGTTAACGTAAAACAAATTTGCACTAGACACTTTATGCTGCTAACATAAACTTACAAGTTCACGGTGTGCTAAGAGTTTGCTGGTCTATCATTATATCATAAATTATTATTTAGTTTAATTCGTCAACTTTCGTAAAATTATTCATAACCATCGGTCATCTTCATCGGCTTTTGTTGGGTTTCACAAAGAGCTCTTTACAGCTTTCAACCTAGCCCCATCGATCTTGGTTCTTTGTGCTATGGTAATTTCAATCTTTCAGATATTTTGTACAAAGGTACCTTAAGTTTTATTTGTTTCACTTTCAAAACTGTAGATGAAGACTTACGTCTACGGCATGGACAGTTTTATGGCTGTCCATGCCGTTTTTTATATATTGTTAGCTGACAAGTGATGTCACAGCTGTCAAAAGGAGGGGGTGGTAGTGTCACCGCCGCGCGCCTATAAGCCACTGCACGCTCATTTGAGCTCTCTTTCTCGTGGAATCAACTTATCTTGAGAAACCTCTGCCCGTTTGGATAGCCAATTCTGCCTTTTATAAATCTGTTTTGTAATAATTAAAAGAGTGTGATTAATTTTTGTATTTGTGAATTTAAATTAGAAAAATAAACCGTCATTTTCGTTCGTTGTGTTTTTTTTTATTTCAATTTAGTCTTAAACTCCTTAGATCAGAAGTGGGATACGATTTCTACTTTCCGTAGTCAGTTCCGCTCCCTGAATTAAGGCAGATTGGCTATTCAAGAAGTTACCGTGTAAATAAAACTACTGCGGGTATTACTTTGAGAAAGTAATAGTTTTATGTGGTAAGGTGTACGTTGATTAAATCTGGTGAGTACGTTCCAATTTGTTTACGCTGCTTTGTAACTCGCTACACCACATTTTAAGTGTTTTTATTTTAATTTCGTGTACCTACACAAAAGTTGATCGATAATTAATTTTTTCCAATTGCTTTGTTTAGTGAACTATTAAAGGATAAATATGCCTAATGATAGTCATAGGAGTAGAAGTCGCTCCAAGAATCGTGATTCGTGTTCTAATACTCGTGATGCGAGATCTAGCAAACATAACTCGCGTTCTAGGCAAGGTAGAAAACGTCGTAGGTCTTCTAATGATGTCTTAACTGAACAGATGCAACAAATATTGGATCGGCTTACATCATTGGAAGAGCGGCGCTATACGCCTCCGCAGCCGCAACCGCGTGAGGCAAGTGCCGGCGCATTCCCAACGACGCCACCGCGACTGCAGAGGCCAGCAGCAGAGCTTCGAGGGTCGGCGGCTCCTTCGTCGCCGGGCCCTTCCGTTGGCGCTACAGCTGATCGCGATACTGGCGCGACAGATCGAATAGTCGAGGCTATTCGGTCAATCAACACGATGGTGAGATCTAACCAATCTTATTATATTTCAAACTTTGATCCAAGCATCAATGATATAGATACCTGGTGTGAGGAAGTAGACCGTGCTAAAACTTTGAATTATTGGAATGATAACGAGTGTCTATCGCGCATTGGTAATTGTATGAAAGGGGAGGCTAGGACTTGGCTCAACGAGTGGGTTACCAACGACCGTAGTTGGAGCAATTTTAAGAAGGAATTTAAACCGTTGTGCCCTAGGAAACCGGACTTTGCAAAAATTGTATATGAAGTCATGAACACCAATTCAGACAAATACCCCACGTATGCTGATTACGCCCGTCGGTCACTGCTTAGGTTGCGCATAGTCAAAGGGTTGAGCGATGAACTTATTTCCGCAATAGTGATACGAGGTGTTACGGATCCGCAAATCCGTGCTTCGGCAACTAACGCGAAGTTAATGCCGAACGAATTGGTAGAGTTCTTTTCGATTTACGTTAAAGCAAATACGGTTAAACGTAATGATAATCCTCAACAGTCAAACATATCAAGCACTCGCAAGCGACAATTTGAAGATGGTAAATGCTTTTTGTGTGGCCAACGTGGCCATAAACAATCCGATTGCACTAAGAAACCTAGACCTAATTCAAGTAACGCCAATGGTGACGGAAATGATCAAATAGATCGTTCTGATCATACTTCGAATAAATCCGAACCGTGTAGTTTCTGTAAAAAACCTGGCCATAAAGTCGAAACTTGCTTTGCCAAACTAAAATCCAGTTCTCACAATACCAACAATGTAAACTTATGCCAGGAAAGCCCTGATAACAAGAACAAAGATATTGTTGTGGCAGTTATTCAAGGCGTCCCCGTTGATGTCCTTATTGATAGCGGTTCTTGCATATCACTTATTTTTCGACCCTGTTAAAACATTTTAGATGTGCGCGTAAGCCAGCCTTCAGAGTCCTGAGAGGCATTGGTGGTGTAGAAATAGAATCCACTTATTTTGTCACTTTGCCTATAGAATTTAATGAAATTACTTTGGAGGTAGACTTGCATGCGGTTTCCCCCGAGTATATGAACACCCCAATTATTGTTGGTACTGATGTACTGAATCGGGAAGGTGTTACCTATGTCCGTACGCACAAGCAGCAATACCTTACTTATGAGCCTCGCGTCATGCATGATGTTATGTGTATTTCACCTCCAACACAAATTCCGTTCAAAACTCCTCTAACTGGTGAAAATTTGGAAAAGTTGCTCAATTTGATTGATAAATTTTCAATTTTTTTTATAACTGGTACTGCAACTTCCACTGTTAATACGGGCAGTATGCCCATCAGATTAAATAGTAGCACGCCGGTTACCTACCGACCGTACAGACTTTCATATCCCGAGATTTTGAAAGTTCGTGAAATTATTAAAGATCTTCTTGAAAAGAATATTATTCATCCATCGGACAAGCCGACGAACGGCGAGTATCCACCCTTACGTTGTTGAAACCTCTACGGTCCGGACCAAGCGTTTTGCCTCGTCGTTTATACCGCGTACATCGAGGGACTGGAATAATTTGCCTGCTGCGATTTTCCCGTCCGATTATAATTTGGGTCTCTTCAAGGCTAGAGTGAATAGGCTCTCAATAAATTAGTGCGCCTCACCATCAACGATTGCATTACCACTTACCATCAGGTGGAATCGCAGTCAAGCACTAGTTTATATCAATTGAAAAAAAAAAAAAAAAATTCAAGAGTCTGAATCGGAATACGCGAGTCCCATCTTATTAGTTAAAAAGAAGGATGGATCCGATCGCATGTGCGTCGATTACCGCAAATTAAATGAGATTACCGTTAAGGATCGATTTCCATTGCCGCTCATTGACGACCACATTGATCGGTTAGGCAAATATAAATATTTTAGTAGTCTGGATATGGCCACAGGGTTCCATCAAATACCTTTAGATAGTGACGCTATACCGCTTACAGGATTTGTTACCCCAGAAGGGCACTATGAATATTTAAAAATGGTATGGCCCTATGGTTTGGCAAATGCGCCCGTTGTTTATCAACGGATAATGTCAAAAACTCTTTCTCAACACCTGGAATCTGGTGAAGTCCTAGTGTACATCGATGACGTACTCATAATGAGCCACACAGTAGACGAAGGCCTATTAACCCTTCATAAGATCCTTCAGACCTTGACAAATTCAGGTTTTTCCCTCAACCTCAAGAAGTGTTTTTTCCTATCGACTAAGATAGAATACCTAGGACGTACTATAAGTCAGGGTCAGGTACAGCCGAGCGAAGGAAAGGTTCAAGCCTTGGTTGAGGCCCCTGTCCCAAAGACAGTTAGGCAGGTACGTCAATTTCTCGGCTTAGCAAGCTATTTTCGTCGCTATATAGCTAGTTTTGCAACTAAGACTGCGCCTATTACTAAATTAACGAAAAAAGACGTACCTTTTGTCTGGGGTGCCGAACAAGAAGAAGCACGGCAAGATATAATTTCACGGCTTACGAGTGAACCGGTCTTAGCCATTTACGACCCAGATTTACCTATCGAGGTTCATACAGACGCAAGCTCGATTGGTTATGGTGCAGTGCTTCTTCAGACTCATGAAAATGGGTACAAACGGACAGTTAGTTATTTCAGTAAGCGAACTCAAGGTGCTGAGCCGAGGTACCATTCCTACGAGCTCGAGACCTTGGCTGTCGTTAAGGCCCTGCAACATTATAGGCACTATCTAGTTGGCGTTCACTTCACGGTTATAACTGACTGTAACGCACTAAAAGCCACACAGCAAAAGAAAGACTTGGTGCCACGTGTAGCCAGATGGTGGATATATTTGCAGGACTTTGATTTTACTCTGGAATACCGTAAGGGTACTTGTATGTCACACGCTGACTATTTGAGCCGTAACCCCGTGAACGTTTGCGAAGAACGTAGACATCGGAATTGGGCCCAAATAGCGCAGGCTGCTGATGAAGAAACCCAACAACTCCTCCATAAACTAGCAGACGGACAGTTGGACACTAGGCATTACGCTAAAATGAATGACTTGCTCTATTATAAGTACTCTCCAGTAGGAGAAGATCCAAGATTCCTTTGTTTTGTGCCCAAAGGTCATAGGCTCAGCTTGCTCAGAATTTTCCATGATGAACATGACCATCCTGGAGTTGATAAGACGTTAGAACTTATCAAGAGACATTTTTGGTTTCCCTCTCTTAACTCGTTTGTCCAAAAGTACGTAGGGCACTGCCTTATTTGTATAGCGTGTAAAAAGGTCCCTAGAGCACCTCTTCAACCTATACACTCTTGGGAAAAACCAAGTAGCCCTTTTGAAGTCATACATGCAGATTCGCTGGGTCCATTACCTCAGTCTAATGGTTACAAGTACGTGCTAATTGTGGTAGACGCATTTTCAAAATATTGTCTTTTGTATCCTATGTTTGGCCAGGATGCCAGCGAATTAAAGAGACTATTCACTAATGTGATTTCCCTGTTTGGCACTCCAAAATTAATTGTAGCGGACCGCGGCCGTATGTTCCAGAGTTCAGAGTTCATGAGACTAGTAACAGAATTAGGCGTTGATGTGCACCTCATCACTCCTGAGATGCACCATTCTAATGGGCAGGTCGAACGGTATTGTCGAACATTATTGAACATGATTCGCATAGAATGCAATCACCGGCAAAACGAATGGTCAGATGTTATGTGGCGACTGCAGCTGGTTTTGAACATAACAAAACAAAAAACCACCAAATTATCTCCCTTGAATCTTCTAGTAGGTATCGAGGCGGCTACACCGCTCATTCGACACCTGATCAGAGATGTCGCCCTGGAGGCCTCTCATCCAAACCGTGAAGCGTTGCGAGAGATGCAGAGACAGAGAGTTTCCGAGCGTTTGAAGGCTAATCAGCAGCAGCAAGACGCAACTGTTAACGCTGATCGCAAATCTCCACGATTATTTGAAATTAATTCATTTGTTTTTGTTAAAAAACAGGCACAAACCACTGGCAAGCTTGACTCGAGCATGCGCGGGCCATACCGTGTGGTCAAGGCGCTTCCCCATGGTCGTTACGAGCTGCAACTGCTGGCGGGCTCATATGGAAAAGCGACCCAGGCTGCGGCAGAGTTTATGGTGCCGTGGCGAGGGGAATGGACTCCAGACACGTGTGCAACTTTTTTTGAAGGTAATTTGTACTACACTTGCTGATAAGCTAACGTCGCGCCTATGTCATGCAAGTGTAGGAACCATGTGGTATGCTAACGTCGTGCCTATGCCATGTGGGGTTGTGAGAAATATGCTAACGTCGTGCCTATGTTTCTTACGATTGTTTTGTGAATGTGGTATGCTAACGTCGTGCCTATGCCATATGGGGTTATGAGAAATATGCTAACGTCGTGCCTATGTTTCTTATAATTGTTTTGTATGAATGTGGTATGCTAACGTCGTGCCTATGCCATATGGGGTTGTGAGAAATATGCTAACGTCGTGCCTATGCCACTGTTGTTGCTCGTGAACGTAGTTCACGGTGGTTGTTAAATGTGTCTAGCAGTGATAATGCACTTGAGGTGTCTGCAGCGGCTCATTTGCATTATTACAATAAATGTGATTTCTAGAAAACAGATTTCTGGAAATTACACGTATTTTTTTTAGAAGTAAAAAGTATTTAAATGAACTGTGTCTACTGTTCTCAGGTGCAGACTGTAATGATGACGATATGGAGTCCACGCCTGAGCAGGCTGTCGGCAACGTGTCTTCTGGTGTAATGGCGCTTGAACCTGCACCAAGCACTTCCAGCGCAACTCAGCTACAAAACCAGGAGCACGAGGACGTTCTCCAGTCAGGAGAGGCCGTGTTAGCTGACAAGTGATGTCACAGCTGTCAAAAGGAGGGGGTGGTAGTGTCACCGCCGCGCGCCTATATAAGCCACTGCACGCTCATTTGAGCTCTCTTTCTCGTGGAATCAACTTATCTTGAGAAACCTCTGCCCGTTTGGATAGCCAATTCTGCCTTTTATAAATCTGTTTTGTAATAATTAAAAGAGTGTGATTAATTTTTGTATTTGTGAATTTAAATTAGAAAAATAAACCGTCATTTTCGTTCGTTGTGTTTTTTTTTATTTCAATTTAGTCTTAAACTCCTTAGAATATATATCTCTAATATATAAAATTCTCGTGTCACGGTGTTCGAACTTGAACTCCTCCGAAACGGCTCGACCGATTCTCATGAAATTTTGTGAGCATATTGAGTAGGTCTGAGAATCGGCCAACATCTATTTTTTTTTATTTTTTTTTTATTTATATGGCAGAACAACGTTTGCCGGCTCAGCTAGTCTAATATATAAAATTCTCGTGTCACGGCGTTCGAACTTGAACTCCTCCGAAACGGCTCGACCGATTCTCATGAAATTTTGTGAGCATATTGAGTAGGTCTGAGAATCGGCCAACATCTATTTTTTTTTATTTTTTTTTTTTTTATTTATATGGCAGAACAACGTTTGCCGGCTCAGCTAGTATATATATATATTTTTAATAAGTTTTAAAAACAAATAAAGATAATAATAATAATATTCCAAAACTATCACACAACGCGGCTAGTCCCAAGCTAAGCAGAGCTTGAGTTATGACTGAGTACTAGTCAACTGATAAACATACTTATATATTTCTAAATATATACATATTATAGATAAATTAGGTGTTATAGTTTCTGAGATTTCTTGATTAATCAGTGAGTGGTATTTCATCATCATCATTATCATCATCATTTCAGCCGATAGACGTCCACTGCTGGACATAGGCCTCCCCCAAATGTCGCCACAACGAACGATCCTGTGCGTCTCGTATCCATCGGATTCCCGCAACCTTCACCAGGTCATCGGTCCACCTTGTAGGGGGCCTTCCAACACTGCGTCTTCCGGTACGCGGTCGCCACTCCAGAACCTTTAGGCCCCAATGACCATCCGTTCTGCGAGCAACGTGCCCTGCCCATTGCCACTTAAGTTTGGCGATTCTTCGTGCTATGTCGGCAACCTTGGTTCTCCTGCGGATATCTTCATTTCTGATTCGATCACGCAAGGAAACTCCGAGCATAGCCCTTTCCATTGCCTTTTGGGTGACTTTGAGCCTTCTGATGAGGCCCATTGTGAGCGACCACGTTTCGGAACCATATATCATCACTGGCAACACGCACTGGTCATAGACTTTCGTCTTGAGACACTGTGGTATATTGGATGAGAAGATACCGCGCAGCTTCCCGGACGCTGCCCAGCCGAGTCGGATTCGACGGTTGACCTCTTTCTCGAAATTAGATCTACCCAACTGGACTGTCTGGCCAAGGGAGTGGTATTTCGCTTTTGTATATATAAATTATTATAAAGATAGACGTCCACTGTTGGACATAGGCCTCCCCCAAGTGTCGTGCGTGAGTCTCGCATCCATCGGAATCCCGCGACCCTCACCAGGTCGTCGGTCCACCTTGTGGGAGGCCTTCCAACGCTGCGTCTTTCGGTGCACGGTCGCCACTCTCGAACCTTTCGGCCCCAACCGTGCTTTAGAATAAAGAAATGAATTACGAAAGCTTTGACACAATATTTTATTTACTTTGTATCACGACTGTCTCAAGTACAGTACTTACGTACACCTACTGTATTGCATCCGATATAATTTACAACAGCATTAGCGATCTTCCTAGCCATGTGGGCGTTATAAATCCAATGACAATCAATAAACCTTTAGATAGTGAAAGTCTCAAATCAATTGAATGACTAATAACCGGTACTATTATTGCCTTGCTGATAGACCAAGCCATAGCCTTCCCATAAATGATCTAATAAAATTATGTAATAATTCTTCTTGTAACTTTACAGCCTACTAATTAACCAGAGCTTTCATGAATTGTTTGCGAAAAACCGACGACATATAAAGTCTAGTAAATGTGAGCTTTACCATGAGAGACTTCAGAAGGTATTAACAAAAAACGAAGTGAGAGGGAGTGTTTCTTTTTAGGTGGGAAATCTAATGACAAATTCCGATATTGGGCGGATCGGAAGATAGTGTCAGACTTTTCATGACTAAAAACCCACTCCTGTTCCCTCCTTGCCTTGTCCCAGAGCCTCGGGTTTCACTTTCACACTACCAGTGTCAGATTTTTACTAAGTAAAACACACTTGTATTCCTTTAGTCGCACTTTACGTTCCAGGGTCACGAGAACTTTTTCGAACAGTCCTATGGTCTAACAACACACTTCTTTTTTGAAATGGTAAATCAACACATGACTGCTTCCGCTCTAGGGTAGAGCGAGAGGGCGTGTCAGACTTTTATTGATTAAAACCCAACTGTGTCCTGCAATTTCCCTTTGCATTCTAGGGTCACCGTAACCATTTCGAAAAATCCCGTGGACCTAGCGAGCATCGGCCCTTGTGACATGGTTCTGCTGACATCTCTTTCAGGCGCGCGTAGAACACTACGCCGTCGTTTACTCGAGCTCGGTCCTCACTAGACGGCTGGACGGCGAGCTATGGTAGTCGGGGATTGCTGACATTACTGCTTCGCAAAAGGATGCGACCGGTTCCCGTTTGCTCTCGCTTCGGACCTGACCTGAAACAGGACTGGGCGCGGTAGGTCGCCGCCACCGATTTAAATTCCATACAATATTTTTTTGTAATATTTTTTTTTTCTAAATTGAGTTTCATATCGTTGATCCATGCCGTATTGTAGTGAACTCTTTCTAACCACTCTCCTGTAAGACAAATTAAATTGAGCAACTATTAAAAGATTCTAAATGGTGCTAATACTAGATGCTATTCGTAAACACCAATCATTCATTACACAATAATGGTACAGAATTCCTTCTTGCACCCATTGTTCAAGGACCAGCATGCCTTCTTATTCATACGATCAATACTACCACTATAAATTACTAGGAAACAACAGTACAACAACACAACAAGCTACTGTTGCCGCTTGTTGGTCGGTTGCTGACTCGTCGCGTGACTTCTCACATTTGTAAACGGTAAGCGTCAGGACCCCTGGACCACTAGCGATATTTGATGTTTAGAGAATACTAAAATTAACTACCTTTTTGCTACTATTTGGTACCTACCTTCAAATATTTGGTACCTCTATTGACAGCGAGAAAACGTCAGAAGAAAGTGGCCAGACATTCTGACGTCAGGATGTCTGGACCATTTTTTTTTTCATAGTTCTAGACAACATAGCTAATTTATCTTTTTGTAAATATTTACTACCTTTTTAGTACCTCACCATATATTTTTTTCGACATTTTTTAGCATACTTGAAAAAAGTTAGATGTGAAGTATTTTTTTCAAAATGAATATTTATTTTGCCACATATGCCATGAGATATCTGATGTTTAGAAAATACCAAAATATACTACCTTTATGCTACTACTTGGTCCCTAACGTCAAATACTAAATACCTCTATTAACAGCGAGAAAACGCATGAAGAAAGTGTCATCAGGTTGTCTGGACCATTTTTTTATTTTCATGGTTCGAGACAACACAGCTAATTTATCTTTTGAAAAGTATTTACTACCTTTTTAGTACCTCAACAAATTTTTTTTTCAGCTTTTTTTGACATACCTGAAAGATGTTACGTGTATTTTTTTTTCAAATTGGATATTTAATTTGCCACATTATGACATGAGATATCTGATGTTTGAAAAATACCTAAATACACTACCTTTATGCTACTATTTATAAAATACCAAAATACACTATTTTGGTATTTTCTAAACTTTTTTTTTTTTTTTTTTAATTGATATAAACTAGTGCTTGACTGCGATTCCACCTGATGGTAAGTGGTAATGCAATCGTTGATGGTGAGGCGCACTAATTTATTGAGAGCCTATTCACTCTAGCCTTGAAGAGACCCAAATTATAATCGGACGGGAAAATCGCAGTAGGCAAATTATTCCAGTCCCTCGATGTACGCGGTACAAACGACGAGGCAAAACGCTTGGTCCGGACCGTAGAGGTTTCAACAACGTAAGGGTGGATACTCGCCGTTCGTCGGCTTGTCCGATGGTAGAAATGAGATGGTGGAATCAAGTCATGAAATTCCTGCGCACACTCTCCAAAATGAATTCTGTAAAACACCGAAAGGCTGGCTACCCTACGCCTGTGCTCAAGACTTTGTAGATTGGAATTAACCAGATCTGGATCACCAATTAGCCTCTTTGCACGCCTTTCCACCGAGTCCAAAGCTGCCAGGTGGCATTTTGCAGCACCAGCCCATATGTGGCTGCAGTACTCTACACACGAACGGACCTGTGCTTTGTATAACATTAAAAGCTGCCCTGGTGTGAAGTACCGCCGGACCTTTGCAAGTACGCCGAGTTTCCTAGCAGCTACCTTGGCTTTGGACTCAATGAACCGCCCAAAGTTAAGGTCTGAAGAAATTTCAACTCCCAAGAGCTGAAGGCGGTCGGTGTACTCCAGGGATACATTCTGAAAAACAGGAGCCAAGGTGAACGGGCTCCTTTTAGCGGTGAATAGACACGCTTGTGTTTTGGCGGCGTTGAATCCCACCAGATTGGCTTCACCCCACTTGGAGACTGCCTGAAGTGAGACATTCGCACGCTCTACCATAGCCTCTCTTTCGGACCGGATTAGCTCCTTACTAGCTCGAGCACCTGGCAGGTATCTCTCTACAACTGTGCTATCATCTGCATACCCATAGATACCGGGCATCAGCAGATCGTTGATATGCAGCAGGAAGAGAGTTGCAGAAACTTCATATATCTCAAGTCATCTATGGCAAATTAATATCCAATTTGAAAAAAAAAAATACACGTAACATCTTTCAGGTATGCCAAAAAAGCTGAAAAAATATTTTTTGCGGTACTAAAAAGGTAGTAAATACTTTTCAAAAGATAAATTAGCTATGTTGTCTCGAACCATGAAAAAAAAAATAGTCCAGACAACCTGATGACACTTTTTTCATGCGTTTACTCGCTGTTAATAGAGGTATTAAGTATTTGACGTTAGGGACCAAGTAGTAGCATAAAGGTAGTATATTTTGGTATTTTCTAAATATCAGATAGCTCATGTCATATGTGGCAAAATAAATATTCATTAAAAAAAAAAAACACACCTAACTTTTTCCAAATATGCTAAAAAAAGTTGAAAAAAATGTATGTTGAGGCACTAAAAAGGTAGTAAATATTTACAAAAAGACAAATTAGCTGTGTTGTCTCGAACCATGAAAAAAAAATGGTCCAGACAACCTGATGACACTTTCTTCATACGTTTTCTCGCTGTTAATTGAGGTACTAAGTATTTGATGTTAGGTACCAAGCAGTAGCATAAAGGTAGTGTATTTAGGTATTTTTCAAACATCAGATATCTCATGTCATAATGTGGCAAATTAAATATCCAATTTGAAAAAAAAATACACGTAACATCTTTCAGGTATGCCAAAAAAAGCTGAAAAAAATTTTTGTTGAGGTACTAAAAAGGTAGTAAATGCTTTTCAAAAGATAAATTAGCTGTGTTGTCTCGAACCATGAAAATAAAAAAATGGTCCAGACAACCTGATGACACTTTCTTCATGCGTTTTCTCACTGTTAATAGAGGTACTAAGTATTTGACGTTAGGGACCAAGTAGTAGCATAAAGGTAGTATATTTTGGTATTTTCTAAACATCAGATATCTCATGGCATATGTGGCAAAATAAATATCCATTTTGAAAAAAATATTTCACATCTAACTTTTTTCAACTATGCTAAAAATTGTTGAAAAAAATATATGGTGAGGTACTAAAAAGGTAGTAAATATTTACAAAAAGAAAAATTAGCTATGTTGTCTAGAACTATGAAAAAAAAAAGGGTCCAGACATCCTGACGTCAGAATGTCTGGCCACTTTCTTCTGGCGTTTTCTCGCTGTTAATAGAGGTACCAAATATTTGAAGGTAGGTACCAAATAGTAGCAAAAAGGTAGTTAATTTTGGTATTCTCTAAACATCAAATATCGCTAGTGGTCCAGGGGTCCTGACGCTTACTGTAAACGACCGCAACTAGTCGCCAACAGATAACAAGACACTACACTACCTATGAGACCCTGGTACCTCGCCAAGATTGTCCGGACTTAATTTAGATTTACTTAGAATAATTTGTAACCAATTTATTGGAAGTAGGAATTCCAATTTTGAATTTTAAGTGACGATTTGTTTTATGTAATAGTTTTTTTTTTAACAAATGTGTGAAGATGTCTGGTAAAGAATTAATGTCAGCAGCTTATCACTACTTGGCATCGCTACTGGCTGTTTGGTTATTTCAAAGTGATAGATAACTATTTGTTCTTCATTTGTTATTTATGCGTGACTTTTGAAATACCAATCTTTTTTAGTCTGAGGTTTTAGTCAGTAAAATTTTGACACGCCTTCTCGCTCCATCTTAGAGTGGGAAAAGTCATTTGATGATTTTAAATTGGAGGTAGACTCTAATTTTATTAAAATCAGAATCAATGATTGCATCACTGCTTGCCTTGCTTGCATCAGGTGGGATCGCAGTTACCGTTATATTTCGTTTTTTTTTTGTTTAGGTAGCATCTGAACTACTGATAATATTTTGAATCATATGTGAAAACCGTCGTATTACGTAATTATCGTCAGTTTTAAGATCATTACTTGTTTTTTTCCTGTGATTAGATTGATAAGTTTTTATTTTTTTGTGAGCTCTAATTTACAGAACTATTACTAAAAGTAATTAGGAACTATAGAACTCGCCTTTGTGAACCGAAAGCACTTATAAAATTTTGGTTTTGGAAAAAATGATCTGCTACCGGAAGTTAGCAGATCATATTTTCATTTGACATTTTTCCAGGAAAAATACCAGAACTTTTTCTAAAAAGTATCAGGAACTCCAGAACTATGCTGCATGCGAGTAGAACTCAATTTTTTTATGCTCTGCTGGAAAATGATCTGCTAAGTTCACGGCCATGATCGCAGTCAAGCACTGGTTTATATCAATTAATATTTTTTTTTCCAGGCGGGTCAATTTTCAGTCGGCTGGTT
The DNA here is from genome assembly GCA_905147345.3 of Mythimna impura. Lineage (NCBI taxonomy): Eukaryota > Metazoa > Arthropoda > Insecta > Lepidoptera > Noctuidae > Mythimna > Mythimna impura. The sequence continues at coordinate 11,004,999 of LR990345.1, forward strand.
GCCAATAATGGAAGATATCCCTTTTTAGCAATGAGTGCCTTGTGTCTTACAAGAAATTTAGATAATATTTAGTAGGCCACTTTTATATGCTCAACAATTTCGCACCAATTCATTTCCCTTTAAATTCTACAAACGTACCGATGAAACAAACAAGTCTTTATGAGTTAACTTTGACTCATTTCGACATTCAGTAGTGAACTTTAAACAGGCTAATATTATGTATTAGTAATGATGTGTACTTTTGTAAGTGACAGCGTAATCATACGAAATATTGTTATAGACGTAAGTTCTGGCTGACATACTCTATTGTAATCTCAACGTTATGAAATGGCTGTAACATGAAACCCATTCACGTAAGACCCATCGGAATTGAGCTCATCCAGGTGAAAAAATAACAAACGTTACGTTTAATACTGCCATTACAAAGTTCGATTTATTAGACATCGATGGTATTTTACAATCACCAATCTTACAATAATATCTCATCATATTAAAATTCCGATGCAATGTCAATGCTATTATAAACGCCAGTTCAAAGACCCCTCATAAACCTTCATATTTAATCTTTTTAAACATAACAGAATCGATTATAAGTCACGTCCGACATTATTGATCTGTTGCGTTCATCGGTCGGTTGCATCAGTGCGCTCGTCACCGCATCTTCAACCGCAAATTGAGATATTGGCATAACCGGTCAACCACGCGTACCTCATATATATTTTAAATATTCAGATGTTCCTTGCCTTGGGCATTCCGCAAACAAACATAGCTTATTCAATATATTTATTACAATTCGAGGCTGTTACCCCTTGTACGCATCGACATCTATTTTACGTCGTAATGACACCGTAATACGTCCCATAAATTTTGAAGACGGGTAATACATACCACTATAAATATTACCCTAAAGTGGTGATTTACCCGACTCGCCTGATGGGGAGACGAGAGGGAGGTAAAAGATCGTTTTACTTCACTCTAAATTGTTACTTAGTTGTCTTAAAAGCGTTGAAACGGTACTCTAAAGTTCACTAAAGTTTCCAGTAATGGTCGTTGACAAAGTTTTTTATGTTATTAAGATTCTAGTTTTTGATAAACCGAGGACTGGAGTTAATGTAGAAATTGATACTGGAAAACAATATGCTCACGGTTTAGCTGCTCTCGATAATAATAATTTAATGGATCGTTACAGCGAAGTAACTGTTCGTGTGTAAGCAGAATAAGGAAGGAATTGTTGAGTTTTAATGTGTTACATATAATATAATGCGCCCGCTTATGACTGAGCCAGTAAATTTGTATGAACTTCATGTTTATGCAGTAAACTAGACAGGTAAAATAAATCCTTTATAGGAGCCCGCTGATTTGTTATTAGATAAAAATGTTTCGTAAGATGCCGCTTGCAAAACCTGTAATAAAAGTGCCGACAAAGTTGTTTGAATTTTTTCTTCTAAGTTATTTTGGATTGTTCGTAATGTGGGATGTTTTTAATCGGACCGGTGTCGGTGGTAAAGTGACGGAGAATGCTGAAGATATCTGGTTGATGTTGATGTGTTCTGGAGTTGCGTAGGTGGGCCAGTCCCATTCTACAAGGTCAATGCTTTGTGCTCTTCGCTTGTCCGTCGAAGGCGTCAAATGTAACGGATTATCGTCAGGTGAGCTGACAGCTTATTGACTTTTTCCATTTGATACCCGACGATGCAATGGTTGGGTTTAATTTCATCCTATGGATGGGATAGAAAGTTAAGTTGAGAGACTTTGTTTTAAGTTGATGAGTTCTTACAAAAACGAAGAGGTTATTGTGAGCCCTGAGGCCCTACCACGAGCTCTAAACGCGAACCATTTTACGACCTAAACTGAACTATTAAGGAATGGAGCTATATAGGGTGTATAGCTCCATCCCTTTTTCTCGCTCACACGCCTGACATTTTAACTCTTCATGGTTTTTTTTTTCGTTGGGTAAATCATCTTATGACATCCCCCGCTCTTGAGCGGGGCGGGAGATAGTGTCAGACTTTTATTGACTAAAAACCCACTCCTGTTCCTTCGTTGCCTTTCGTACCGGGGCCGAGTCTTCTTTTCAGAATCAGACCCTTGGCCCCAGTAGGCTTCGACCCTGCTGGGCCCCTACAGCTGCTGACATCTTCTTGAGGCACGCATGGAACAACACGCGCCGTCGATGACTTGGGCTCGGTCCGGACGGTTAACGGACGGTCGGACGGCGAGCCACCCATTGCTCGCCGTCCTCAAGCCCGTGCCTACGGTGACCGGAAATCAGGATCGGAATCCCGGCGGCGGTTGAGGCGTGAGGACCGCTGCCTCACGCGATCGGCCGCCTCCTTTGCAAGCATTACTGCTACGCAGAAAGAGGCGACCGCCTGCCACTCCTCCTCGCTCCGGACCATGGCCTGTACCAAGGCCCGGCGCGAGAGATCGCCGCCGCCGATCGCCCCCACGAGGACACGACGTTGCTCTGCCCAAGCGGGGCACACCTCCACCGTAACTCTTCATGGTAAGGCCCAAGTTACAGTTCGTACGATTAATCAATTGCTGCCTGCTGCCAGAATATTTTACAATTCCAATTTGAAAGGAAAGAAAACAAAAGTAAATCAAAAGAATTCTCAAAAAATATACGAAAAGGAAATTGAAAGCAATCAAGAAAATATCATCGTCGAACTATTTGCCGCTACTCAGTCCATTTCGACGGAACCATTTGAGTGAAGAGTGAGAAGTATGGCATTCCGAAGGCGTATCGTTTGACCTATCTTAATGGATCCCACTTCGCTTTAGGCACCAAAAAACTCAAGGATAAGGAACAAATGAACGTCCAGCGATAAAGCGCTTCATTCTTAGGTGAGACTTTTTTTTCTGCTGTAGATTTAATTTGTTTGGACGATTTGGTGTAAAAAGTTTGGACGTGATGGCTCGTTTAAAATTTGGTGTTGTTTGTAGCTGTTTTAGAATGAATGAGCATCGGAAACCTGTGAAACCTTAAAAGTTGGCTCATTTTATAGACATTTAATATGCATAACTACAAAACAAATAATTTTCCAAGAACTTAAAAAAACGTTTTAACCATGACTAAATCAAACAAAGCTTCAAAAGCGCTTCACCCGCTGGAAGTCAAAACCTCAACAAGGATCTTATACAAGGATGCTCGCCATTAAAAAGTAATAAAATCCAAATTCGAAAAATCGTCACGAAAAAAAAGAGAACATCTTGTATAGTCATAAATTTGTGAATAGGGTTGGCCTAAGAAGCGCATATCGGTTTATGGCTGGACCTTAGGCCTGGGTTACACGAGGCTTGTTTCTCAAGCTAATGTAAGCTAACTAGTAACTCTAGCTTCGTGTGCTTCATTTCTAGGCTTTAGGATTAGGATAATTTAATAGAAGTTTTTTCCGAGCAAGCGAGAGCAGACTTTTGCTGACTAAAACCCACCTGTGTTCCTTCAGTTGGCCTTTGCGTTCCTTCGTTTGACCTTTGCGTTCCAAAGTCGCGGTAACTCTTTGAAACCACCCCGTAGTCCAATTTAATAGTACGGGGTATTTTTAAATTATAGCAGCACTGTTTTTTCTGTTTCGGCTTGTGCAACTTCCCGGTATTCGTTTGGCTTCTGCATTCATTCTACTTCAAGGATGTTTTAGACCGTCACTGCAACGGTTCTGATTTAATAAAGTTTTTTTTTGGCATCATGTAAAGAGGCATGTCCCAAGCCCAGGTAGCAAGCAAGGAGGGTAGCTATAGGCAGTATAAGTGACGGGGCCCACTAGAGCTGATGCTTATAAAGGCTGCGGGACTGGGCTTTGAATCTCATAGACCAACTGTAATATCTCCATATCTCCAATTCTATCCAAAACGGGACAAGTTATTTATTGATTTCCCACCAAAAAAAAGGACAGTGCTGTATTAGTATCCAGCTTGAAAAACTAACCTCGTGTGTCCTGCGCATTAGTGAGTCCTCGCGATAAATCCATGGTATCGTGAGTCCGCGGATAGCCAATCGCAGTCGTAGTAATAAAGGTTAGAAGCTTTATTCATTTTAGAAGTCGCGTGGGAACCCTTTATTTGTAGCATTGACAAGGACGATGTGAGTATGCGAGGATAAAGAGAACATGGCGATTGGATTACGCATGTTTAATCCTTTTACGATTCGGCCTTGCTTAATGATTGACTTTAAATGGAAGGCGTAGTAGTGTAGTGACCTGCATATAAGTAATTTGTTTTGATAATTATGCAATTAATTAGTTTGCGATTATGGTTCTTTCTTAATAGGTGATTTTATTAGTGGATTTTGGCCTTATAAAGATCTAATAAGAATCAAATATCTCCATTTTCGTGGTTATAGGATCATACTTGTTAAATGGTAAATGGTTGTGTGATGAGCACGATCATTTGTTCTGTTCCTGGGTGTAATTTATCTATATAATGTATGTATTTAAAAATATATAAGTATGTTTATCAGTTGTCTAGTACGTATAACACAAGCTCTGCTTAGCTTGGGACTAGGCAGCGTTGTGTGTTAGTTGTGGAATATTATATTATACATATTATACTTAAATGTCTTTTGTAGACAAATTCTTCATGTCAATGCGTCTTCATGTAATTTAAAAGAATTATACGGTTTCTTTGAAAAACCGTTATTCACTTTCATATGGCCGTCTTGCACTCTTCTATAGAGAAGCCTAGAGTTCTGACTTTTTCGGCAAAAATAGTCGGAAAAAGGTGTAAACACGTCTATAAAATAATATAGTTCCGTGAAGAGTGAAAAACCACTTGCGTATAAAGATGAAATCAGCCCAGGCATTGCAAAGTGCAAGGCTATCTGCCACTATAGAGCAACAATAATAGGCCATGTTTTTTTATGTAAAGAGTCAGTTGTCCCCAGTTCCGTGTAAATACCACGAGTCAATCAGCTCATTTTAAGATGGTTGACATTTCCATTAATATAAAGGCGAAAGTTTATATGTGTGTTTGTTACTCCTTCAGTCTCAAACGGCTGAACAAATTTGCATTAAATCGGGTAAACGCGCAGATCAAGTTCTGGAATATTATTATTACTATCCCGTATTGCCCCACTACTTACTGGGCAAAGGCTTCCCTCCATTTCCTCCACCGATCACAACTGTTCCTTTTTTCCATTTTCTAAGGATGACGTGCAGTTTGACCCACTCTTTCGTGGTCTGCCGCGGCTCCATGTCGCTGTATCTGAGCACTGATCCTGGATTCATAGTCCCACAGCTTGTTAAGCGTGCGGCAAACATGTCCCACCCAGTTCTACTTAAATTAGGCAGCTTTTGAGCCACATCAACGTTTTGCATTTTAGAGTGCAGCGTAGTCTTTCAAACATGATCTAAAATAGTAGATAACATAATATCTGGGAGTAAGTTCCCTTCGGATAATTTTCAACTTTAACTCAAGCGAAGCCGCTGGCAGGACCTAGTTATATATAAAGCAAATAATATTTAAGACGGTATTTTCTAACCTCAATAAGGCAAAACCGTAGGCGTGAGCTTGCGGACGGCGAGCAATAGGTAGCTCGCCGTCCGACCGTCACGTAACCGTTCGGACCGCTCCCAAGTCGTCGATGGCGCGTACTGTTCCACGCGTGCCTCAAGGAGATGTCAGCAAACCGTAGGGGCCCAGCAGGTTCGAAGCCTACTGGGGCCAAGGGTCTGCTTCTGAAAGGAAAACTCGGCCCTGGTACGAAAGGCAACGAAGGAACAGGAGTGGGTTTTTAGTCAGTAAAAGTCTGACACTATCTCCCGCTCCGCCCAAGAGCGGGGAATGTCATTAGATGATTTTCCCACCTAAAAAAACCCCAATAAGGCACAAAGTGGATAAAAAATACTAATTTTGTTAAGAAATCAAAATAAGGGGACGTAAACACCCTTAAGCATGTAAGGTTAAAGCTTACCCCAGTCAATTTATTTTGATTGATTAAACAATAGTCGATAAAAAACAAAACTACAAGCGTGACGGTTTTATAACACTATTAAAAGGTAATGCAAACATAATTAAAACTATAAAAACAACTATTAAAATGGAATCGCAAATGATCGATGCGATGAGCGGCTTTTTAACAATGTAATAATCAATTAAATTGCAATATTCAATCTACACTAAATCCAATTAATTGGATAAACTTTTTGGTGTTTAGATTTAGTTGAGTAATTTAAAAAAGATTATCGAGTAAGATAGTTTAAGATGACTATTAGATCAATTTATTATTACCTATTTTATGTGTTTTACTACATTTTAATTAATTATTTTATTTTATGATTGTAGCAATATTTATATTTCAATCGAATGATAAATTTTTAAAGATCAATTATTTTATTTATTTTATTGATATTTTACGCAACTACCTAATTAATTTAAATATATTGTAACGTGTAAATTAATTTTTTACCTATGTTTATCTGTTTATCTGGTTTGTATTGATTCACCAAGGTATGAACTTGATTTTTTCAAATCTGGATTTCTGTTTTTCGTAGGTACGAGTATTACAAACTTCGATAGAAACTATAACTTTGTCCAATTACAGAACACCATAACTACCAACATACTAATTTCATAACCGTCAGTTACAGTAACACGTATCTGTAACGTGTAATGTAACGTTTGACTCGGCACTTACACGCTTTCGTTCAACATAATCAAGTTTCGCCGAGCTGCCACTGATTTCATGCGTGGGCACACGCCTTTCTATCAACGCTATAGGATCGGGCACATGATTGAAACTTAGTCGATGTTGCATCCTTTATATGGATATGCGATCTCGTAAATGTTCGGGAATGTTCGGCTTTCAATTTGATTGATCTTATTGGTCTACGAAGCACGTTTGGGATTTTGGTGGGATTGTTGTTTAAGAAGACGCTACCAGGGGACAGATTAAAATATTGGGACACAGTAAAAAAATAATAAAAGTTGCAAAAAAATTGCTACGTTTTCAGGAACTATAAAATATTTACTTTTCTTGAAATTATAATAACTTTAATCTGTGATTTATTAATGATTTACTTTTTTAGTAAATTTCATACTGTTGAGATTCAATTAGATGTAGGATGGGAAGGTGATTTGCACTATTAGTCATCATAACGGCCATGGTCCGGAGCGAGGAGGAATGGCAGGCGGTCGCCTCCTTCTGCGAAGCAATAATGCTAGCAAAGGAGGCAGCCGCACGCACGAGGGAACGGCCCTCACGCCCCAGCCGCCCGGATCCCGATCCCGATTTCCAGCCACCGTAGGCGTTTGCTTGCGGACGGCGAGCAATGGGTAGTACGCCGTCCGGTCGTCCGGTAACTGTCCGGACCGAGTTCAAGTCATCGACGGCGCGTAGTGTTCCATGCACGCCTCAAGGAGATGATATCAGCAAATCGTAGGGGTCCAGCAGGGTCGAAGCCTACTGGGGCCATGGGTTAAGTGAAAATGAACCCCCGGGGCCCTGGAACGCAAGGCAAAGAAGGAACATAGGAGTGGGTTTTAGTCAGTAAAAGTCTGACACGCCCTCCCACCCTGCCCAAGAGCGGGAGAAGTCATTGGATGATTTCCCACATAAAAAAAACACAAATGTTTTTAGACAATATCACTCAATTCGTGGCCAGTGTAATTATGAAAGTTATTCACAGAGCAATTTGTTGCACAATATAATATAAATCTGTCCATAATAAACCCCTTCTCATAAACATAATCATCGGCTGTCCAAATCACGATTTAATCAAAAATCTGGGCCACAATAGCGACATAACAAAACAGTTAATTCGATGCATCGATCGTTTTAACTATAGATCATGTTTTACCGACAGACAAACGAGCGCTTGACATAGATTTTTTTCACTTACAACGATCTTGAACAGTGAAATAATCGATTGCGAACAGTTAGGTGTATTGTGTAATTTTTGCGGAAACAGAAGAATTATGCAATCGTGTTTAAGGTTTATGTTGATTTTTTGGTAGATTGTAGATTTATGCTTTTAAATGTAACTTAGTTTAATGGTTAGATGGTGCTTACGGTTTTACTTCCTCGTATTATTAAGGTGAGTTTCCACTTGAAGCGGAGCTAGGCGAAGTGAAGAGGAGAAGAACAATGAAAAGTGGCAAGTATTTTCATTAAAGCGGAGCGAGGTGGAGTGGAGTTGAGCTACCTCTCCGCTAAGTACCCGACTCCGTTCTGTCCAGCTCAAGGCCGCGTGTTCACTTGTTTTATTTGAAAGTCCGCTCAGTTCCACATAGACGGTTTCCACTGATGCGGAGTTTTGTTTTTTTTTAGGTTGGAAAATCATCTTATGACAAATCCCGCGCTTGGGAGGAGCGAAAAATAGTGTCAGACTTTTACTGACTAAAAACGGAAATTTCGAGCAGTATGATTGGCCAATTCACGATCCGCTCCTCTGCACTCCACCCAGCTCCGTGTCAGTGGAGACACACCCTTATCATTGTCATTTATGTAGCCATTAGATGACTTTTAGTTCTTCATGTATCTCATGGCTCTTGTCACATATAATTTTTTTTTTGTTTGAAATATGTTCCCTTATTAGTATTCAGCAATTGTATCCAAATCTATTCAGCGGTTTGGGCATGCAGGAGTAACAAACATATTCACATGCATTCAAATATTCACTCTTTAAATAATATTAGTGTGGTATGTATGATATCAGTCTTTTTTTTCCCACAACTATCACACAACGCCGTCTAGTCTCAAGCTAAGCAGAGCTTGTGTTATGAGTACTAGACAACTGATAAACCTACTTATATATTTCTAAATACATACATATTAAAGATAAATTACACCCAGACACAGAACAAATGATCGTGCTCATCACACAAACATTTGTCCTGGGTGGGAATCGAACCCACGACCCCCGGCATAGCAGTCAGGGCCACTAACCACTAGACCAACAGGTCAGTCAAATATTATATTATCACTTTACGGAATTTACAGCCTAATTTTACAACCACTACTCTAAATATCAAAATCTTTCATCTACTAAGTACATTATAGTAACAGTATTTTGAGTACCTATACTCCATCTGTTTAGGTAATTAACTAAATGTAAACAATCTTGGCATGTCTTTTACCTGAAAGTTGTGTAAAATTTTTATCTAAAAATGTTTACAATTTGTTATTCACCTATACCGATGTTTGGTAATTAACTAAATTTAAATAATCTATGTATGTCTTTTATGCGATTTTTTTACAATAAAAAGACTTAACAAGATTGTTTACGTTTAGTTAACTACCTAAATAAATGGAGTATAGATCAATTTTTTGTGCGTAACGCAAAAACCGGCCGTTTCATTTGATTGATTCCATTTATCATTTCGTTTGAGAAATGACAGACATCAATAAATAATCGACATTTGAATCCTTTCTGTACCCACGCGAACCATTAACATATAAAAGTGCTAAGTGTCGTTTGTAAAGATAAGTGAGTTGAAGATTAAAACTATATCTATGTTATTTATCTTCATATGATGTAGATGTATTGCTTGTGTCGTCATAAGATATAGTCGTCTGTTCCATAGATGAAGTGGTGGATATCATGTTCAATTTATTTGTTTTTCTCACGACCCCATTATTTTTAAATGGAAAATCATCTAATGACTTCTCCTGCTCTAGTACGGTGTGAGAGGGACTGGTGCGTGTCAGACTTTTACTGACTAAAATCACACCTATGTTCCTTCAGTTACCCTTGCGTTCTAGGACCACTGGTTTCCCTTTCACAAGTCGAACCATGGCCCCAGTAGGCTTCGGCCCTGCTGGGCCCCTGGGACGAAGGCAAAGAAGGAACAGGAGTGGGTTTTTAATCAGTAAAAATCTGACACACCCTCGCGCGCCGCCCAAGAATGACATCTCTCGGTCATTGGATGCTTTTCCCATCTAAAAAAAAAACCTGTAACTGTATTGCCCATTATCTGGTCAAAGATTTAGCTCAATTTCTAACTGAAGAACATTTTTTTTAAACTGTCTCTTTTTAAGATAGATCCGTTTTGTGACGGGACCAGCTACGGCCGGTGCCTGCCTGCCAGGCCTGCGAGATTGTTCGAAAGAGTTACCAAGACCCTGAATCACAAAGGACAACTAAAGGAGCACGGATGGTCTTTAGTCAGTAAAAATCTGACATCTTCAGCTCCACCCAGAGCAGGAGAAGTTATTTGGTAATTTTCCACTAAAAAAAAACTACTACTTTTAGGCACACAATTTAGAATATTTCGCACTAGAACGAAAAAGTTTGGCGACAAGCCCCATCTATTGTATCAGGCTGGCAAAAGGGATATATCCATCTACATCTTGAAAACTGTTATCGATATTATATTTCACTGTACGTCTGAAATTTTATTACTAGTCGAAATGATTGTAATTATGTAACTCATTATTATTATCGCTATAAAACGTTTATGCAATCTCTAATCTATGGCAAAAGCGCATAACCCATACGTCCCATCGGCCGGCCTGTCTCAAGTCCCTGGCATGTAATTATAATCTGGTCGTTTAATATATGTGATAAAGTATATATTTTACGATTCTATCGACTGCGCGGGCGTTGTACATGGAAGTGATGATGGACCTTTTAGACGGGACATGATAATGATTGTTTGAGTTAGAAGCGAACGCGAGTTTTCCTCTGTACTAATCGTTACCGCATCGCTAATGTTTGCAATATGTTTAGTTATAAGTTTGCGCCTTTTCCGGCAAATAAAATGTTTTTCTTTCTTTCTTTCTTTCTACCTAATTGGTAATCAAACTAATATTCTGTATATGTTTGTTACTATAAAGAAGTAACAAACATATACAGAATATTAGTTTCTCTAGCTAGTCTAGCTCGAACATCTGAATGGATTTGAATGAAATTTGACACGCTGATAGACCATGTCCTTAATAGCACATAAGATACTTTTTATCAGCATACCGGAAGACGTTGGAAGACCTCCTACAAAATGGACCGATTACCTGAGATTCTCAGAAACGCGTAGAGGCATCGACTTAAAATTAAAACCGTATACTCAAGTCTGCGCTCCCTTACTAAGCTGTGAATAGCTCAAACTTCTAAGTTAACGGAAAAAAGAAAGGTACATTTCAACACTCTCAAAGGAATCAAAATTTATAGGGTAAGTACTTCCCAGGGTTGACCCAGAATCCTGAAATTGGGTATAAAGCAAGGTCTAATATAATGTTATAGATATATAAATCTGAAAACTGTAAATTTGTAGTTACGTCATAAAAAAAAAACATTTTTTCAACTCGGAAAATCTTCGTAACTCAATACATAGGTAAGTTCGTGTGGAACGCTCAGTGCGCGAATTTGACTCGCATTTGCCCTGCTTTTTTCTTACTATTACTCTCTTAGATTTGAAAAGAAAAGTAGGTAACTAGTACTCATTACTGGCACTCACGTCGATATCCATGCGCTTATTGCAACTGTGTGATGTAAGTCTTGCAGATTCTATTTTAGTCGTAGGTACTCGTTAGTGTCATTTATAATAATCATGCTTCAACGTGGTCTCATAATGAGTCGAAATTTCAGGAAACGACAACAACGTTCTACTTACATTTCCGATACAAATCTACACTCATTGCTCCAACAAATAAACCAACAAAACAGTAGACGAAGTTCGTATCATTGTAGACATACAGATAGCCATTAACGGACCTCTCTAGCGTCCCAATGTGATTCGTATATGTACCGAACAGCGAGCTTGTTGCAATTTATCGGATACAGTTCTAATCTCCGGCAATAACTGAGATTCCTATTAGTAAAGTCCAATTAACCTATAGCTTGAACTGGAGTTCAAATCTGGGACCAAAGAAACGTTAGCGGACCAAAGACTTTGAGTTAAATTTGTTAATAGAATTGTTTTTGTGAAAATTGATCAGGAAAAGTAAAGAAAATTGTTGTTATGTACACAACAAAATTACTTTCTCTTATGGTTTCAAGCGAAAAAATTGCCTGAAAATATTTACTCACTAGCTTTTGCGAGAGGTCATCCGCGGGATAGTAGGTTTCTCCATACAAACTTTGGAACCCCGTTTCATCCCCCTAAGCGGCAAATTTTGGAAAATTCTCTCTTAGCGCTCGCTTACATCATTTATGAAAACCTTGTGCAAAATTTCATGCTTCCTGTAGTTTCGGCTGTGCGTTGATATCAGACAGTTTTTCCTTTTATATATTTAGACTGATAATGTGTAAATAATTTCTCACTTAACAGTTTATAATCGCTTTTAAGAGGTCTATAATAGAAAATTTGATGATCTTATTACTCAAAAACATAAGTAATTTCTGTGAAAATGTCATGATTGTCACCATCACTTGAGCGTTATCTCACAGATCATACATTATGTCGCTACCGCTCCTATCTTACATCTCCCTATCTAAAAAGTGTGAGTCGTCCGCCCCCTCGGCTCCATCTCTTCACACCTAAGAATTCAATTAATCTCGACGCGCACCCGCTTCACTGGCCACGAGATTCGTGACTAGTAATTACTTTTTGTAACAAAAAGAAAACAAATCCATTCTATACTCACCCGCTTGTTTACGAAAATAAAAAGAAATTCTAACCGAGTAACGGACCAACAAAACAATGAACGATGCCACCAAGCTCTCCTCGAAAAACTCCCCAATAAAAGCCATATCTTGTTACTGCAGCACTCTACTCCATTTATAATAATAACATACGAAACAAAGGCGATAACTAGCAAGGAGTAAATTACGAACAAGATTTACGTTTACCATTCATCATTCGAGAATTAATCTCCCCGTTTCTCGGCATCGCCTAGAGATATTTCAATATACCTCAAAAGAATCCCATTTATTCGTAGGTACCTGCCGACTTCGCCTCATATTTCTCCGGGAATAACAAAGGCTCCGGGATCAAGGCATGACCTGTGGGCGCGCTCGGCAACAAGTTGTAAAAAACCGCGCGCACGAGAACGCAAGTCGCAAATGAAATCGAAATAACGTAACGTCCAGTCCAGGCAAGGTCTCGGGGAATGAGATACGGCCTTTTGATTAACCATTGTCGGCCAGCCGACCCGTGGAGTCGCCCCACAACACTGCCACACAACTTTATTTACGTCTTTATATTTATTGCATTCTTCCATTCGCAATAAAGAAGATACATTTTTCTAAGCGTGTCCCCGCTCTCAATGATCTAACCGGTTGCCTTCATTTGCATACATTATGTATATTTCAAATTTTTTAATCTCGTCTTTTCTCGTAGTCATTATAATATTTATTAGATACGGAAAATTGATTAATATTTTATTTGTGTCTTAATTACAATTCAAATGACATATTAATAGCTAATTTTTATCGTCGTCGGTGAGATAATTCTGTGGCGATTATTCACAGTATTGATGGTTAGATTTATATCGCGCAATCAGGTCTGGTGATTTGTTTTCAAAGAACTTTATGTTACGTGCCCTTTATTACCTTATAATGACATTTTTAAGGTGGAGGGTTGCTATAAGTCACGCGCTGGCCCCGAAAAGAAGCGAACCTCCTTCTGTTGGTAATTACATGCAAGTCGACGGACGCGAAGGGTTCACCCCTGTGTGCCTACATCACGCGATGTGAAGCCTTCGCAGAACTATAAGATGTTTTAAAACCAGTAGCTTTGTTCGACGAATAAGCTTTCAGAATCGAATCTTCAAATACTCGTCGAACTTCGGCCAGCAGTTGGAGTTATAGAACTCCTTATTTAACTTTCAGATGAAACTTCGAGCAAGCGCTCGATTTGTTTACTCCATTATACCATATCTTACAAAATTATACTCTAGTTCGATCTTTATCGATGTACCTACCAGACATAAAATTTATGTCAGTCGTTATAGGAACTCTTTGTGTGGCGAGTAAACTTTACGTACGAAAGTTGATATTAGCGTCAGAATAAGCCCACTCTGAGGGTTTTAGAGGCGCATAATCCAGTCGTTACAAAAAGTCGACACTACGATAAAACGTGCAATAAGAATTGTGGTTGGTTATATTATAGGTAGTAGGTTCTTGATGTTGGTTCGCTAGGCTTGGCGGGTTAGGCAGGCCGACGGGCGGCGTCCGGGCCGGCGACTTGTCCTCAACTCGGTAGCCGTGGCCGGTTCTGACGGCTCGCCACTCTAGTACGGCACGGGCGGACTCACGCAACGGACGCGCGCCGCCACAACTCGGCGCGCGCATACACACACGAACTTATATAACATTTGTTCATACAAACTTTTTACTCGCACCACCGTTGTGTTTACTGACTGTGTTTGACTGTTTTATACGAGGATTGAGTGCAGTTTGGGGACGTGACTGGGATTTGGCGGGAGTTGGGGAAAGTGGTTGGACGGAGGCGCGAGCGCGCCCTCTTTTACATAATCATTGATAACTGGAGCTTTCGTAATTGTTGCGTGATAACAGTAAGTACGTTTTAGTCATAGTAGTAGTATAAGAAACTTTTTAGTGTCTTAGAAGAAGAATGTCGTATGTTTTCCTTTATTGTTTATGTTTTTGTTCACCGTTAAATCTTGTATTAAAACCACAACAGTTTAATCTTTCCTTAAGTAGATATTATTGCCCAAGTTTTTTCTTTCTATTAGCATTGCGCATGTCAAGTTAATGTTGATATAAAGTTATCTTAAGTTGATAGACGTAATCCTCTTATCTGTGCATTAAGTAATGCTTTAACTTAAAACTGTGTCTCGTGTCTCGTCCGTGGCTTTTGTAAATAAACATAGATTTAAGTAAGCAAAGAGTTATTTGAATATTTTAGTTCCAAATTTGAATTTTTGTAGAGCGGCTTACATACAGTCATGAAGTTAGTTGTGTAGATACGACCTTCTTACGCTATGTAGTTTACGTAGTATTGGAATGGAATTTATTACCTTTAAGCTGTTATGAACTTTTTGCTTTCCAAGTTAGGGTTTGTTTTACAATGAAGCTTCGCTCTTAAAATTTATTATTCCATAACAATTTTTAATTCCATAAATTTGCTGTTTTATGATTTGTTGTGGTTTTGTAAAGCCTCCGGGGAATAATGAGATTGATTTTGTATATTTTGGTTTGTTCATGTTTTATTTATAGATAATGTTATTTATCTATGATCCGTTATGAGTTGCTTGTTCGACTAAAACGATTTACCGCATTCACTTCACTGAACGTTAAGTTTCAAGTTTTTAGAATACCTACTGGGTTCCGGGTTCGATTCTTCGGTTTAGCGAACATTTTAAATGTATTTTTTTTACTCTCGTGTATAAGCTGTTAATAATGACATAATGTTAGCTGACCTATATGAAGTGGGTATATATAGGTAGTATAAGTGATTTTTTTTTTATGGTGGAAATCACCAAATAATCGCGCTTTGGGTGGAGTGAGAGGGCGTGTCGAACCTTTACTGACTAACACAGAAACACAGTTGGGTTATGTTCCTTCAGTTATCCTTTGCGTTCCGGGGGTACAGTAACTCTTTCGAACAATCTGGCAGAAGGTAAACTTGCATCTAGACCTGAATAAGGAAGGTGATATGGAGTCGCTATCTTGACTGGTAAAGGCACTATTATGTCGGTCGCGGGCTTTCGGATGGCGAGCAATGGGCAGCTAGCCGTCCGACCATCCGGTAACCATCCGGACCGAGCCCAAGTCGTCGACGGCGCGTAGTATTCCATGCGCGCCTCAAGGAGATGTCTGCAAACCGTAAGGGCCCAGCAAGGTCGAAGCCTACTGGGGCCATGGCTGATGCGAAAGAGACCCCCGGGCCCTGAAACGAAGGCAAAGAAGGAACAGAAGTGGGTTTTAGTCAGTAAAAGTCTGACACGCCCTCTCGCCCCGCCCAAGGGCGGGAGATGTCATTAGATGATTTCCCACCTAAAAAAAAACTATTATGTAAGTACTTTGACCACAAGTGGTCTTCTGACTTAAGAGGTGTGTTGTTGGGCTCCAGAATATTCAATGGAGTTAGGGACCAAACACAAAACTGCGATGCGATGTCGCTTCTTAAAAATCTGCAAGCTCGCATGATGCATCGCAAGAAATTGCGAATTGATTCGCATCGCACATTATATGGTCACCTGAACCGATGCTTTGCCGAACGATATCGCTGTTCTCCGATTCAGCGTCGTAAGTATCGCATCGCATCGCATCACATTTTTGTGTGAGAGCCCTTATCACTGCTCTGGAATGTAAAGAGCAACTAAAAGAATACAGGTGGGGTTAGACAGTAAAAATCTGACTCTCCCTCTCACTCCACCCAGAGCAGAAGAAGTTATTTCATGAATTCCCGCCACAAAAAAAAGAAATATGTTGTTACGTACAATTAACAGGAACTGTAACCAGCAGTTTTATTTTAGATGCATTCTATTTCAATTCAACGTCCAATTTTACTTTCCGTTTCAATTTCCGAAGTACTTTAATTATAGCTTTCAATTGTTCATAGTTCATTGAACCTATAACGAAATCTTATATTTCTCGTTTCACAGCTATTTAAAAAGTAAACCTAAGTATAAAATAAGACAGACTAAACCCAATAAGCCGACGGGGATGCTCGGCGCAAGAGCAATCACGTTTGATGGCCAGATCGTGGCCCACTGCCGCAATTGAAACACGCCATTATCGGCCACTTATCACCACTGACGGTGCGACTAATTCTGAATACAGCCTTTATTGTTTTTAGCGAGTTACGACATTTTGTGTTTTGTATGCGCTTGCATATCTTAAAAAAGATTGTTTTAATTGAATTATAATAAATAAAAAACTAATTTTTAATGATTTATTTTTCTTTTTGGAAGAAATACTTTAGTCTAAGTCATCAATGTGATAGTTATGCGCGTGGCAATCTTGTGATCGAATCACAAGATCATGCGACACCCCACTATTATTACTTTTTATCTCTCTCCGCTGCTAGTGATGGGCATGGAAGTTAATATTTGACAGCAATAGTTGACGGTTTTTTTTTTTTTTTTTTTTCCGGTGGGAAAATCATCTAATGACAAATCTCGCTCTTGGGCGGAGCGAGAGATAGTGTCAGACTTTTACTGACTAAAAACCCACTCCTGTTCCTTCGTTGCCTTCGTCCCAGGGCCCCGGGTTTCGTTTTCACACTACCCATGGCCCCAGTAGGCTTCGACCCTGCTGGGCCCCTACGATTTGCTGACATCTCCCTGAGGCGCGCGTGGAACAATACGCGCCGTCGACGACTTGGCTCGGTCCGGACGGTTACCGGACGGTCCGACGGCGAGCCACCCATTGCTCGCCGTCCGCAAGCCCGCGCCTACGGTGGCCGGAAATCGGGATCGGAATCCCGGCGGCGGTAAGGGCGTGAGGACCGTTGCCTCACGCGATCGGCCGCCTCCTTTGCTAGCATTACTGCTTCACAGAAGGAGGCGACCGCCTGCCACTCTTCCTCGCTCCGGACCATGGCCTGTACCAGGGCCCGGCGCGAGAGATCGCCGCCGCCGATCGCCCCCACAAGGACACGGCGTTGCTCTGCCCAAGCGGGGCACACCTCAACCGTGTGCTCCACCGTGTCCTCCGGGCGGTCCACACAGTGGCGACACCCGGGCGTTGCTTCCGCACGAATCCGGTGCAGGAACTTCCCGAACTTACCGTGTTCGGTGAGAACCTGCGTCATGCGAAAGGTGAGGACGCCGTGAGGTCTTTCCAACCACGCCTCAAAGAGGGGACTTACCGCCATAATTGAATAGTTGACGGTGAATTTTTAACAATAGGTTTTAAAATTAGCAAGTCCTATTTTTAGTAGTTTAATACATATAGTTAAGAGGGTCCTTTCTCACTCGCGTATCGTCAACATTGAGCGTGGTTTAAAAGCTTGTTACTTCATTTAACGCCATCCAACGCGATGTGTGACGAAAAGGCAACGCGAAAAAAGAGAGATAACGCCTGAAAACTGTGTTAGGATTCGGTAATTCCGTGATTTACTCGAATATTTTACAAAACTTGTTTCAGGAAATACGTGTTATTTTTTAACCCTTAAAAGTTTTTGAAATAAATTATCGTCATTCAGAATTTTGATTAAATTTGCAAAGCTTCCATTGTTACACTTTTTAATTTTTGAGTATATTATGAAGTGTCAAAGTTCATGCAAAATAGCAGATTTTCAGAGGTCTTTACTGGATTAGTTTTACACAAAATAAATTGATTTCAATAGAAGCCCAGATAATATCCACAAGATACTGTGTTTCCAAAAAGTCTAATAAAAATGTGTAATAACGTCATAATCGCGTAAGAGCGGTTTTATGAAAAACCGTGAAAATGTATGTCGAGTTGCATCCCCTTAATTCATACAGTTGTCTTCTGACAATCCGTGACGACTGTCAAATATCTACAAATAACAGCCGGGACCAAAGGTTTATCGCACTTTCCAAGGCACGATGCAGTCTCTGTATGTTGAGATGGTGACCCATCTACAGACCGACCGCGGTAAGCGTTGCTTAACCTTGAACAGTTATTACTTAAACCACGAGTTCCTCTGAATTGGATTGTGCTTATTTTTGCACAATATTTTGTACTAAACAATAAATAACACTAAAAAATATTTTTCTGACCACAGCATCAAAATTGGTTATTAAATGAAACAGTAATTAGTAAGTATTTCTTTCGATTTGAGAAAGAGTGGGGGCGTGGTGGGAATATCTCGCTATCTCTTTTATGCACACGTAACCTAATGGCAGTGACGTCACATTTCAGTATGTGCATCCTTATACTGTTATTTGACAGTTTCTCCTTCCACCAGATTTGAAATTGAACGAATTAGATTTTTTTTCTATTTTCGATTAAGATACTATGCATGTACCCAATTACTAACTGTAGCAGTGGAAATAAATCAGCTCTGCGTAAACGATGAAGAAATACTATTTTTTTTGTGCAGCCTCGGCCACCGTCTTGCAGTGAACCGATAAGAATGAATGATATAAAGCAATATGTTAGCCCCCGGCCATCTCGCAGAGCAAATCACGAGATGTCGAGATCGTGGCCGACACCCGGCCAATCTATACTCTTTATCTGTGTCCACTTCACTAGTGATGTACAGACTGACTATAAGGTCTTTATGCTAAGTAAAAAGCTTAAAACGACGGAAATTCTCTGTTAGCCATGTGTTGACCAACAACATTGAAAAAAAAATCGATAAAGTCCTAGCTTTAAATATTTAAAGTCGAGAACAAATCTGAGTACGAACAGCACACGTTATAAGTCATGTGCTGACAAACTATATTATAAAAAAACTTAGTTTCAAAGAAGCCTCTGAATTTATTTTTGGTACTCGGAAATAAGTCAAAGATTCGTGTATCGTGGACCGTAGGCAGTATTGCCTATGGTCCACGATACACGAATCTTTAATAATAGAAGTTTATAAATAGCTTAAGAGTATTAAGTAATATCCAAAAACTCAAACTCTAGGTGGAGAGAGGGGGGTATCAGTGTTTTACAGACTAAAAGCTACCTGTACTTTTTTAATTAACCGTTGTATTCGCGCAGCCGACTATTCTTCCGAATATTAATTCTTAATAAACCAAGGGGTCTCCCTTGGCTTACTAAGAAATGCTAAATCTTTATATTAGAGAACTTTTCACATTTGCCTATAAACTGGTAAATAAACAAACAAAAGCAAAAAAAACAACAAATAAATACAACTGAGGTAACCAATACGTTACGGTTACGTTTTTTTTTTTTGGCAATTTTAGTAAAAACGCGCAATTACGTAATAATAATACCCCGGGGCGGCCGAAGGGATATAGGTGCAACTATAGTGGTACACCCACATTTCACCATGAACCGAAAGACATCCACTGTTGGACATAGGCCTCCCCAAGTATCGCCACAACGACTGGTTCTGTGCTTTTCGCATCCATCGAATTTCTCATATAAAAGATTTCCATTCCATTCATTGCCATCAATCTGACACAAATCCGAACACCTAAGTGCTAATAAGAAAAATCCAATCCCGGAAACGAACCTAAGACCCAATTAATAGGCTATGGGATTTTTCTTACAAAATACCGCGACCCTGGAATGTAAAAGGCAACTGAAGGAACACAGGACTGTTTTAGTCAGTAACATACATATGAAAACAGTTCAATTTCCGAATCGAGTCTCAAAGATTTTTACGAATCGCAAAAATGTGTTTTTTTTTGTGACGTAACTACAAATTTACAGTTTTCAGATTTTTTCCTATACTTATGCTTTAAGACCTTGCTTCATGCCAAATTTCAGGATTCTAGGACAACGGGAAGTACCCTATGAACTTTTGATTCCTTTGAGAGTATCAAAATATACATTTTTTCAACATAAACGGCCGAATCTTTTTTTTTCCTTAACTTACAAGTTTAATTTCTTCACAGCTTCAAGGGACCGCAGACTTGAGTATATGGTTTTAATTTCAACTCGATATCTCCACGCGTTCTCGAGATAAAGGGTCTTGACAGACAGACGGACGGACAAAAAAGTGATTCCCGTTTTTGCCTTAAAAAATTACCTAATTAATGCTCAACAGAGGAACATGCGACACTAACGAAGCAGCTAAAAAGCAACAAATACTTAAACAGAAAGCCAAACAAACGGATAGAAGGTAATAGATATCTCCACTGATGTTGTGAACCCGGTCATAAACCGCCAAGATCGTGTCTGTGTTTGACCCGAATCTATACTCTCTGTCTTCATCTACTTCGGCTTGACAGCTGAGTAGTGGTTAATACCAAATGATACCAAATCAATCGTCACGTAACATAATACGGCCGTTACTTAAATGGCGGTACGTACAAGCTTTAGCTGGTTGTTATTGATACTTCTTACGTAGTTCAACGTTAAATGGGTTTGTTTTTGGAGTTTAGCTTGATTAGGTATTCAAGTCAAGATGTTATTTTTTTAATGTTTTTAATTGGACTTCGAAAATTTTCCTATGTGCGTTACACTTGGATAGGTCGTGGGGCTTTGTGAACCGGGACCGGGGTCCCAAATTGCACCTACAAAAAAAGTAGTATTTTGGGACCTTTTTCTTTTAATTTTTGTAGGTTGAAGTTGGGACCACTGCCCCGTTCCAAAGAGACCCACGACACCTTGGATGACCGCTAAAGGAGTGGTATACCATTACTCTAAGTAGCTCTGCCCTATCACAGTCAAAACGTGCATCTGCCGACTATTTGAGCGACATCTAGCTGCTACTGGTGGTTTCGCCAGAAAATTGTCCCAAAAATACATAATCCTTAAAAAATATCTAATGAACTATTCTAGAACATACTCGTGTGCCAAATTTCATCCAAATCAGTTTAGCAGTTCATGTGTGAAAAAGTAACAAACATACACATACAAATTCACACACACAACTTTCGACTTTATAATATTACTATATATAGTGATTTTTTTAACTACAAACACAAATACTTAACGATCAACTTAATCGACTACAAATAAAACAAAACATTTCCAAAGACATTAAATTCCAATAAAAACAAAAACCAAACCAGGCGAATAGTCTTTCCGATAAAATAAATCGATTGTTAACGATTACAGAATCGAGTAAAGCGTCCCATCTCTAGTTATCACAATGGCGTCCTCTCGTTAGGCGCGACTGTGGCTGCAGCGCCTAATGGCGCGTCGTGGCGTCGTGCTGCCAATTCCTGGCTTAAGGCTCTTTCACGACCAGCAGGCGTTGGCACGCATTAGTTTAAATGTGTTTTCTTAAATGGCAATACTTAAGGTTGGTGTCGTTGTGGTAGTAGATATTAGGTTTTATTGTTTGGTACATACTTTTAATGAGCGCAATAATGTTTGGTTCATATCTTAATGAACTTAAAAAAAAACAGGCCAAGTGCGAGTCGAACTCGCGCATGAAGGGTTCCGTACCATTATCTATAAACTTGTTTTTACACAATTACTTAAAACATAATTAAAGCTGCAATACAAGCACTCGTACATCATCATCAATCTGTGAAAATTTCAACTGTCTAGCTATCACAGTTCATGAGATACAGCCTGGCGACAGACAGACGGACAGTGAAGTCTTAGTAATAGGGTCCAGTTTTTACTTTTTAGATACGGAGCCCTAAAAATAACTCAATTTGTAAAAAAAAAAACTGTTTTTTATGGAAACAACACAGAAGTTAATTCTTAAAAACTTGAATTCTGAACTTTGTTCTTCTGATTATAATTTTTAAGATTATGCAATTTTTTAAAACAATAGCTCATAAACTGACTATGATTGAACTCACAACAAGAACTCTAAACGCTATTAATGCCTATCAATATTTAATAGCTACTCGTACAGCTTGCTGCAACTGTGTAAACATAAAATCATGAAAATGTTTAGTGCCAATAAATTCTTTCATCCTTTTCATTTTATATCTAACGCATAAAATTCAATCAAGAGTTCTTAGCGCAAAGATTTAGACGTTTACAAGCAAAAAATAGATTGCTAATCAACTAACCTGCGCTTGCGCAGCGCGTTGATGTCTTTTGTATGGAAGAGGAAGCGGCGCCCGCGCAGCTATATTCATTTCCGACTTCTTGCAATTTTCATTATGTTTTTTAATTAAAACCTTCATCATATACAGTAGATTGCATGATACTGTAGATTATATCAAATTCATAACAAGTTTCTTGAACATCGGCAGTAAATGGAAAATATTTGCATCAAGTTTCCAAATTATTTTACATTTTATGGTTATACGCCTACAAAATATGCATTCCGCCATATGTTAGGTTACAAATAAACACACATATTAACTGCGAATGACACGCACTGACCAAACCTCGCACCTCTGTAGGTGCAAACTGTCATACTTTTCCACCACAAACATGAATATTTTACACAAAATATGTATTTTATGTTTCAAGCTTACGTATCAGTCATTTTAATATTAAGCCCACCTTATATGTTTTCCTAAATTTTGAGCTTATTGTGTCTCAATTTATTGAAGGAAAGAGGTCCTGAGCGTGAGTGCATACCACAGCCTACGCGAATTATATAAACAAAGAGGGTATCATCCTATTACGGACGAGTTATAGGCCTTTTAACTAGTCAATTACATTCAGTATTGCTCAAGTGAGTTTTATCCTTATACTTAATTACATAAGTCATAAATTAGAATGGCCTGTTTTTATTAACAATAAGTCTATTATTATTTATGTTAGTTGTCCAGTTTTCTGGGTTTAATTTAGTATTTGTATTGATGTAGTAATGAGTTGGTTTCAAGTGTTTTATGACCTGTTTACTTATATTTATCCTTATCGGTTTGTGATAAGAAGTAGGTATTGTATTTAACAGCTGTAAAGTTATTTATTAGGTATGAATAACGCTTGTATTGTACAAAAACCACCCCTTAAAGAATTCAATATATTCACAAACAGTCTATATTTTTTTTGAACTAGTTGGTGCCGGCAGAGTTCCCCTGTGAAAGTAGAAAATTGTTCCAAGGGAACCAATACCCGAAATAAGAAGTATCCTGTGCACTATTCCAAGATATGGTAAACCTGTGTGCCAAATTTAATCGATATCTGTTAAATCGTACGAGCGTGAAGGAGTAACAAATAGACACATACAAACTTTCGCCTTTAGGGTGTTTTTAATATCGTGCGGTTTTGATCACGCATGCGGGATTGCTCCGCACGTGTAACCCCCGCAAATGTCCATTTCATACAAGTATTTATTGTAATGCGTAAAATACGCGCGCGGGACACGTTTTTTTGTATTTTGAAATTATCTACACGCGGAGCGAACCCGCATGCGTGATGAAATCCGCACAATATTAAAAACACCCTTATAATATTAGTGTCAAATTTAAGGAAAAGATGCATAAACTATATTATTTTAAGCGAAACTAATGAGAAAAGACACTGACTTTTGCAATACAGCTTTTTACCTAGCTAAGTACACAGAGCTACAAACTTTGTTGTGTCAAATAATATAATTGTATGTGTCAATAAAATATTAGTGTTGATGAAGAAAAAAAAAACCTTTTTCAGAGTAGTAATAAATACCTATTAGCAACCTTCATAGTAGCTTTTTTATTGATATATTTTTTCAAGCAAGTTCATCTAAAAATAGGTACATGCGAATTATATTTGAAGTGACAAAAACATTATGCCAAACAAACACTACAGTAATCAATATTGTAATTTAATAGTGATTAAATTAATTAACGGTTTGAACTGTCTATCAATACTAAATCAGCCGAAGGTCAGCGCTAACACATGCATGACATCTTTATCACTCTACTTAGTCTAGCTGTCTGTCTGTCAACGCATGATGCAATGTTATGTTATATCGATTTACAGTAATCGATTAAAGCCACTGCTTATTTATTTACTGGCTTCTGACAGCAGCGTCACCCGCGTGAAAGTTGATTTCTCCTTACTGAGACTCCCGCTTCATCCCCTTGGGGGCTGAATTTCGGGAAATCCTCTCTTAGTGCTCGCCTACGTCATAAAAGAAAACCTTGTGCTAAATTTCACGCTTCTAGTCCCAGTACTTTCAGCTGTGCGTTGATAATGTCAGTCAGTCAGTTTCTCCTTTTATATGTATAGATTACTAATTACTCAACCCGGCTTCGCATCGATTCTATTCAGTTTCTAGTGAATTTCCCAAATTCATTTCTTGGCCTGACAACCACAAATATATAAAAAAATCAGCCAATGCAGTCAAACTGTTTTGAAGTGATGCTTCGTAAAACATGTGACATTGATATTTACTTGTATAGTCCACTAGTGTACTTGTGTATAGGTCAAGTATTTATAAAAACAAGTGCACATTGTATGATTTTTGGCTCTATACCTAGTGACATTGTATTGATGATAAGGAATGTCAAAATGACAAGACGTTTGGGAATGACATGTTGTGACATGTCGATGGCGCTTGTTAATCGTATACATTTTTGACTTGTCGACAATCGTTATCGGTGATTGAATGTCACTTTATCTAAAAACTCTTATGACATAGAACTACATATATCTTACGGACACCTTTGCATGAACTGAAATCAAAGAGTATAGATTAGTTTATGCGCATTATTTGCAAATTTAAAGATAAGCATTTTTCTTTTAAAATACTCTGAATGCTTTTCTTGATAGAGATCAAAATAAATTGAACTTTAAATTAACTTCATTCATGTGTCCAATGAGATTATGCAAATGCGTCGTCTTAATCAACACAAGATCATTTATTAAACTGCTAAATCAAGATTAAATTACCATTTTAATAATACCTTAAGATTTCAAATATATGTTTAAAATTAGAGTAGATTGATAGACGTAGGTAGAACTTAACGTTATAGTTTTTGTACAAGATTTTTTCTACGTTGTTTTGCAGACATATTCTAGGTTACCTTCAAGTTAGTCACTCTTATAATCAAGCATACGACCAGTTCCGTCATCTAATCGGTTCAGTTTTTCAACTGGCCGCCGTCTGACCTCGCTACCCTTAGGTCAATTTTCAACCTACATTAATATACTAACAAAACATCATATTACAAACATAATAATATAAGTTAATATAGGTAATCTTTAACGACTACCCTACATAAACTGCCTTCAGGAAGTACGTGATTTGACGTAATAAAACAGCTCGATATGGTCAGTTCGCCCTGTTTTTTTGGCGACCACAGAACGAAATTTATCGGTCGATCTGATGTAGGTCGGGGGTATAAATTGTATGTGTTGTTTTTATATCTGAATGGCATATTGTAATCCAATTGTTGGTAAAGGAGGGTTCTTGGCAACAACCTTTGTAGTTTTAGTGGTCACAGATTTAGATTTCTACCGCCATGTAATATACTAATGCTTGATATACTTAGGTCTGATAGATTTAGTGAGACATTTTTAACTGAACCTAATTGCTCCCTTCTGTAAGTCATCAAAATCATACCCTCGTCACTAACTCATAAAGGTCATCGGTGAAGTTATTTTTAACTGAAGGCTCAGTTATATAATTTTGACGTAAAACCACATGTTTTAATAAATCGTTTCGCCTTATGGCCAGTCGACCAGTTTTTTGGCTACCAAACAAACCTAATCGTTCAACCAGATGTAGGTCGAAGGTAAACTGTGTTTTCCATTATTCATGATTGTCCGATTGTTCTAAGTTCTGACGGAAAATCGTTAGCGGTGACTCATTAAAGAAATTCGACCGGTCTCGAGATCCTGGTTCATGATAGCGTTGTTTGCAGTATATCGATTGCAAAGGAATTCCGATTTGAATAATATTTTGTGTATTGATATAAATCGGTCTTTATTGTTCGGTATTTTGCGGCGCCTTTGTGAAGTCTGTTACGCATCATGTTCATGTCATTTTAATTATGTTTAGAAGTTGGGACCGTAAATTAGAATTTATTTTGCCTCTTTAAGGCGTTTAATCTCCGGTAGAGAATAGCGTGGGATCAAGAACATGTGGTTTAATAATAATATTTCTTTAAACTTCATAAAATAAATAAAGAGTATGTACATATATCTCCACTGCTCTCAAAACGGTGGAGGAAAACATCGTGAGGTGAGGAAACTGCCATGGATATGTCAAAGTCAGTGTTCTAGGGTAGAACCAAAAAAATCCACCAATCCACACTGGATCCGTGTGGTGTTTTTATTTAATTGAAATAAACTAGTACTTGGCTGTGATCCCACCTGATGGTAAGCAGTGATGCAATCTTTGTTTTTGGCCCATTCGCTCTCCCAGAGAAGAGGCCTAAGTCCTGGCAGTGGGGACAATATAAGACTGATTATGCATAACATAAGCAAAATCAGTCTTAAATTGTTCCCACTTCTATCTATGCTCTACTTTCATGTTCAATTTTAATCAGAATGTCCACAAATAAAGTTCAAGGAACTCTTTAAGAGACATAAAATTGACCTAATATGGACATCGTGTCACCTACTTTGGTTACACAATTCATCATTTCTACAATCAAATTAATGATATCTAAGTAATAGAAATTGAAATCAATAAACACATGAAGCTTTTAGTTATTACGTTCTAAATTCAAAACCAGGCTTCAAATCTATTGTCAATTTAGTCACGTATAAAGTAAAAAGTTACGTCCTTGACAGTGGCGTAGCTAGATGACTAACGGCCCGGGGGCAAAAAAAAAAATTGGGGACCCTTTTATTTTACGTAGGAAATCATCAAATAACTTCTTTGGCTCTGGGTGGAGCGAGAGGGAATGTCAGACTTTTACTGACTAAAATGAGTTGCCATAATTAGCGTTGCAACCTTTTTTATTTAGATTTTAAAGGTGGAAGAATTTTTCGCTAGTTCAATAAGAGATTTGTTAATCAGGTTTGGGGCCCCTCAAGCTTGAGGCCCCGGGGCACTGCACCGGCTAGCCCTTTGGTAGCTACGCCAGTGGTCCTTGACTAACAGAAGTTTTCAAATAAACAGTGTGTAATGAAACACACACATGCACGTGTGTATAATATTACCATTCATTCAAACATTGACCTCTGGGCGATCGATAACAAAGAATATGTCGTTTGAATTGACCGGTCGAGGTAGAACGGAAATTTTAATTATTTATGGTAAGTACTTGCAATTGAGGACACCATTTTCAGTAGGTGGATTGGAAATGTATGAATGCGAAATAAAAACCTCGTTTGTTAATCTATATATATAAAAGGAGAAACTGACTGACATATCAACGGACAGCCGAATCTACTGGTCCTAGGAACGTGAAATTTTGCACAAGGTTTCCTCTATGACGTAGGCTATATCCAAAATTCAGCCCCTAACGGGATGAAACGGGTGTCTAAAGTTTGTATGGAGAAACCTACATTCACGCGGGTGAAGCCGCGGGAAAAGCTAGTATTAGTATAATTCACAAAACCAAGACTATAAAGATTTACTTCGTGTATGCAGATACCAATATTTTTTAACTAGAAAGTACAAGGGTGGACTTAATTCCTTAGGCATTTTGTACCAATCAACATAGGTTGGTGAGGAGACACTATAATAATGATGACGGAAAACTTCTCAAAGAATGAACACTCTTTCATACAATAACATTTCAGCTGAACAACTTCTGATGGTCCATATAATTTATTAACACTCTTCCACGGTTTCACCTGCACTACTCCGGTGCTACTAGTCACCACGTGATGTTATAAATATAACCTATAGTCTTCCTTGATAAAAGGGCTATCTAACACTAAAAGATTTTTTAAATTCGAACCAGTAGTTCCTTAGATTAGCGCATTCAAACAAACTCTTTAGCTTTATAATGTAACAAAAGATTGAAGAAAGTACTAGAAAAACACAGTAATTTAGTAACTTACCACCACTAATGACAATGTTAACCCTTCAAACAAACCTCAACACTGTCAAACATTAACCCTTAAACAACGCGTGATATTTAATTTAGTGAACATTCAAGGTTACGTTACAAGTGTTATGCTTACGATTTGAACGTTATTGGTCGCCTCTGATAGCATCGAAATGATTTTGTAACCTTCGCAGCGAGTGAGGGTTATCACGCGATGGTGACGGGTTAACTTCAGGCCCTTTGTCACGACTGTAACTTACGTATATCGTGTAGCAAGTAGTCATAAACGCAATCCCTGAAAGTGATTTATTCAGAATTTCCTGCAGAATAAAATAATTCAAGGCGATTTGAACTCAGCCTCGACCACATCGTCGCTTACCATCAGATAAGACAGTGGGCAAATCCGAAAGGGTAACTAAAGAAATGAAAGACAGGTGGGATTTATTTAGTAAAAGTCTGACACCAGCTCCACCCAGAGCGGGAGAAGTTATTTGATGGATTCCCTCAAAAAAAAAAACTGGGCAAGTGCGAGTCGGACTCGCGCACTGAGGTTAACAACAAACTTACCTATGAAAACAATTCAATTCCCGTATTGAGTTACGAAGATTTTTCCGAATATAATAATAACGTTAATAGTCAAACGTTAGCACATCAAAAGTATAAAAATAATACAAGCTTGCTTGGTGTAAGAGTAGCATGGGCTATTTGCTTTAAATCTCTGGCCAGCATCCATTTGAAATTTCTCATGCCCTATTTAATAAGTATCTAAATCTAACCTTTAAGAAAGTTCTTAATAATAAAAAATTGAAATAAATAATTGAAAATCCTTCCTTTTTGTCAAAGTAGAAAATTATCCCAGGGGATCATACTCCCGGGATATAAAGTAACCTATGTGCTATTCCAGGATATGGTCTACCCGTATATCAAGTCTGAGAAATCAAACACACATACACTCAATTCAACACACACACTACACACACACACTCAATTTGTCTCTGCATCACCCAAAGGTTGACTGGTAGAAAATGCCCTAAGGCATTAAGTCCGCCTCTGTACTTTTGTGTGCATAAAGAATAAATAAATAAATACACTCACAAACTTCCGACTTTAAACTATTAGTGTGATTATTGTCATGATATAAATTTTTGGCTTATATCTCTGCACATGCAACAAGATATATAAACATAACCCGATGACAGTGCATGTCACAGCCGCCGTTTACTCATAAGTAGTTTTGTATGTTCTTTTTACAAACACAGTGTAAACTTACTACCTATGTTACGATTCTCTGTACAAATAGTTACTGTTAAGTGCGGAAGTCTGAAATCAGTGTGTAGTACTTATGTTTGCTAAGTTCCATGGCCATGTAAAGTTCTGACTCGGGTCATATTTTAAGCTTGACTGGTATGTTAAGTTTTCAAGGTTTCTGGTGAAACTTATTCATTGTTGTTCGTATCAAATATTATTGTGCTAGTGTACTTTTTGGTAGTAGACTTACCCTATACTCTCATTTTTAATTGGGAGGACTAAAATTACAGTTAGCCGGACTGTTTGTTATTTGCCTTATCAATAAGTGAGGCACTCACATATACATAAACCTTACGGCACATTACTTTGTGTAATTTATTTCATCACCACTGCTCTCAAAAAGGTAAAGGAAAACATCGTGAGGAAACCGGCATGACCAAGAACCAAAATTCGTAAACGTGTGACATCCACCAAAACGCACTGGGCCTGCGTGTTGGATTACGGCCCATTCCCTCTCCTAAAGAGGAGGCCTGAGTCCCAGCAATGGGAACATTATACGGCTGATTATGCTATACTTAAATCTATATTTTTTATTTTTTTATTATTAATAATCATAGGAGATCCTTTCTTATCCAATAGTGTAAATCAATAAATAAAACTAAATCGATTAAATTGAGCTATATTACAACACTATGCTTAATAAAATTGGAGTGTAGATTTTTAAATCAGATATAAAGTCTTCTTTATCCTGAAAATTTGTCGAAATTTGGCATTAAAGTAAGGTTTGACACGATCCCAACATTCAATTTAAAAGTTGTGAGTTTTTGAGTATGTTGGTATTTAAAAAATAACAATTTATTGGTAAAACTATTTTCGTCTAATACTATTCACCGTCACACCACCTGCTGTGTAGTGGCCTTGTCTACGTTTTGTTTTAGTTGGAATAGGAAAAAGTAATTATTTCCCGGAATGGGTAGTCATTACTCATAGTTTCATATCAACTGATAACAATTTTTATCCGACAGGTAAAAAAAATGACGGTTATTAAAACTTTATTTAGGAGATATAATTAATAATAATAATAATATTCCACAACTATCACACAACGCTGTCTAGTCCCAAGCTAAGCAGAGCTTGTGTTATGGGTACTAAACAACTGATAAACATACTTATATATTTCTAAATACATACATATATAGATAAATTACACCCAGACACAGAACAAATGATCGTGCTCATCACACAAACATTTGTCCTGGGTGGGAATCGAACCCACGACCCCCGGCATAGCAGTCAGGGTCACTAACCACTAGACCAACAGACCAGTCATCAATTGCACACACTATGTATAATGCAGTTTTACTAAACGCTACGTAGAATTGAATACAACTTCATGCAACGAAATTTGCTACACCATTTAAATGTACAAATCACCGGAAAAATTATATTACAGTAGTAATAAAACTCGAAGAGATAGAGATATAAATTTTATAGCCAATAAATAATAATCTAGGTCTATGCGTTGAATTCGTTGAATCCTAAATTATACGTATACGTGAATAATAACGTCACAAGATTGTTAAAAATAAAAAAGTCAAATGGTATTAACTAATGAATCTTTACAGACCCCATCAATGTCTAAGTTCGACCAAAATATACTAATATATAATATAATAATATCTTTATTTTCCCATAAATATAACTAGTTTGAGGTTTTAAAAACACATTATAGTTTAGTTTTTTAAAATCTGTATAATAAATAATACTCTACCTCTTATGCTAAGGTATACCTGTATTTTTAAAGATAGTACGATCAGGTTTACAATTATCAACTGTTTATATATTTGCGGCCGTGGCCCCGGTAATTAGCTAGTTATCACAAATTCTTCATCATCATCCTCAGGCCTGATTTCGTCCACTGAGCACGTTAGTTATCACTAATTCTTCATCATTATCCTCAGCTCGATTTCGCCCACTGAGCATAGAGCACAGGCCTCTATTTTCTTGTGCTAATTAATGCCTACGTTTCTGTATCAGTCACATACAAGTTCTACCCATGACCGATGGAAACAATGTCGTCTACCCATCTTGCCAACGGACGATCAACATATCTGCTTCCGGTCCTGGGTCCTTGGTCACTCGATCACCGACCTACTCCACCCATCATTACTGTTCGATACCCATCAATTATTCTGAGTTCCGCTAGTACATTAAGGGTGACCCTACATTTCAAACTTTTCAGTTCACATTTTTTTAATTCCCCAATCAATATTTGTCTTTATTTCTCTGTGCTGCTGATCAATCAAACTCTAAGACATAATAATGCCAATAATTTCAACAATCAACGTTTTGGCAGCCACCGATTGTCAGCCCCGATTACTTCATTATCCCAATTCAGATATAATCTCGTGAGAGACCTGACATGCCGTGTCAATAGTTCGATATCAGACACGAAATGGAATAACTATAATTTAATATTGCAGGTAACTAATAAAGTAATTTAGAAGACATTTCATTCAAGTTGATGGGGTATTGATTGCTACAAGTATCGGTTTTTAGACGAACTATAACATTTTATAGTTTCTTTCTATTTTTACCCGACTTCACCAGAAGGTAGGTTTGGGTCATGTTTTTTGAAATATGAATGTATGTATATTTCTTTGGCACGCCCATACGAATAGTCTAAACGGCTTTTTGCATTTTAGATTGAGAGGTGTTGTTAGATTTGTACAAGTTGTGAGAGTGATACTGATTAATCGAAATAATTTAAAAAAATTGCGGATTTTTGGCCAAATTATATGTTTTATAACTATTTTTTTTTTTATAAAGGGCTCGAAGAAACTTTATAGAAATGAACGGAATTTTATTACTGACTTTAATGTAAGATATAATGTAATTGATGGCGTCACATATGATTGAACTAAAATAAATTCCATTTAACATATACACACATTTTACATCAGACTGCATAAAGTGACTTGTTTTGAACTTTTAGTCGATTTTGCGGTGGGGTTTTTCGACGCTGTCAACTTTTTTATCATTATTATCATGTTATTATCATTATTTTCATTCATAACTGCTATTATTTTGCGATGACGACTTTTTTTAAACGATGTGGCCGATGTTTGAGCTGTATACCCAGTAAAGCAACAAGTAGAAAGTAACCTATTCTTGTAAAGGAAAATTCTCCTTGTTTAACAGAGGTTTGTGGGACTTCATACCCGGTTCTGCCCAACTCCAAAGGACCTTGAAAAAAAAACAATTTTTAAAAACAGTATTTTTGGCACCCTATCTAGCACTCAAGTCACATCAACATTGAACTTACTCACCTTCAACCATTTCCCGTGACTTTGCACCACTGGCTAGTTCTCAGAAGTGACGTCATAGCGCCACGTCCCTGTGAAATATGAACTTCGTGAAAAAATAGTGCTAATAAATAACAAAGATAACCTAACTTTCTGACTAACTGAACGACTTCTTGATAGCCCAAAAACGTTCCTGTAAGTATTTAAATATTCCATTAATTTGAAAGAGAATTTCTAAAGAAATGTCCTCAGCGACTCAATGCCCCAATTGCAAAATGTCCTCAATGGCTCAATTGTACTTTCATGTCACATAATCATGATATTAATAACCTTAAGGTGGGTCCACGTAATGGGAGCTGAGCACGAACGGAGCACGAGCCGAGCACAAATTCGTGTAGTGTGAACCGACTTACAAGCCTCGAACGCGCGCACTTCGAGCGTTTGGTTCGTGCTCGACTGTGCTCTGCCTATTGTCGGTTTTTTGACGAACACAAAGGGTTTCGCGTCACGTTCGAGGACAGTGATCGTTGGAGGCTCGTTGTACATCCACACTTGACACTGCGAGTAGAGCGGCTCGGCTTGAGCTTAGCTCGTGCTCGGCGCTTCCTCTAGCGTAGACTCACCTTTAGGATTCGCAGAGGTCATCAAATGTCAACATTGCGTGGGAGGCATTATTACCCCTAGGTAGTCTAGGTACTTAACGCTTTGTAGAAATGCTCTATGGTCCGTCATTAAAGTCTGAGTCATAGCCGTAATCCATTAAACATGAACATTTTGACGTCACAATAATTCTTATATAATGAAATGACCTTTATATTATTCTACTTTGAAGTGACGTCACGGATTTATAATCCATTGTTTGGATTCTATGAAATGAATCATTTTTGAGTGATTAAAATAATATTATAGTTTTTTATAGGTATTGGAAATGTAATAGTCATGTACCTACCTATTTAAATAATTATAATACCTATTTATTTATACAGACTATTGTGTTTTGTCTGAATGCATGAAATTTATTCATAGAATGAATAGGCTAATTTTATTCATTGCTTCGTATTGCCTTTATATTCTTAGCTTTTTTAGGGTTTCGTACCCTAAGGGTAAAAATGGGATCCTATTACTAAGAATCCATATTTCTGTTGCTGCTATAACGACAAATAGGTACTAAAAACAGAATAAAATAGAAAAGTTTTATAGATAATGGTACGGAACCCTTCATGCGCGAGAAAGCCTCACACTTGGCCAGTTGTTTTTATTTGTATCCCACCTTTTTAGTCTTGTGCCAATAATTTTATAATAACTTAATGACTGCATGTCAAGGAACACACTTTTATAAAAATATTTACTTTTTCTCAACCCAGCCATACAAGGCCTTCATTATAAGCTACGTGGCTATTGATCTGAATAAGGGTATAGTAGTGATGTCAGATACTAATAATTTCCACAAAGTAATTAATGAAGACCTTGCAGGATAATTTCCGACTGATGTCATTGCTCGTGTGAATTAACATCAGAGGAACCGGATCCATAAAGTAATTTTATTGGCATTGCGGTACCAAGAGGTTTTCCTTTAGGGTACCCACGTAATCAACCTTTAAATGTGCCTCGGTATATTTTCACTGATAAAATAACTTGACAATTGAATAATAATATAAAATAATAATAATATTCCACAACCATCACAAAAAAAGAAAAATCAAAATCACAAAAAAAAAAGATTGCATGTAGCGGAGATGAGAATGTTGAGATGGATGTGTGGTGTGACGAGAATAGATAAAGTGAGAAATGAGTATATAAGAGGAAGTTTGAAAGTGGCTGATGATGATGATGAGATGGATGGAGAGGGAGAGGGAGGCCAAAGAAAAGATGAATAAATTGTGTGAAGAGTGATATGAAAGAAAAGGAAGTTAGTGATAGCATGACGTGTGACAGGGCAGAATGGAAGAAAAAAACGTGTTGCGTCGACCCCAAATAACACGGGACGAGGGCAGGAAGATGATCATGAACTATCACATATTGCCATCTAGTCCCAAACTAAGCAGAGCTTGTGTTATGAGTACTAGACAACTGATAATAGTATATATATATACAAAATTCTAAAAACATGCATATTATAGATAAAGTGGGTACACCCAGACATCTCATCACACACACATTTGTCTGGGTGGAAATCAAACCCGTCACCTCCGGCGTAGCAG
Source organism: Mythimna impura (assembly GCA_905147345.3). Classification (NCBI taxonomy): domain Eukaryota; kingdom Metazoa; phylum Arthropoda; class Insecta; order Lepidoptera; family Noctuidae; genus Mythimna; species Mythimna impura. Next base: position 11,039,978 of record LR990345.1, read on the forward strand.
TCATGACCACTAAGCACTAGACCAACAGGCCAAAAGTACGTAATGATAGTCCGAAACGTACATATATGATGGTAAATCCGACTAATCTAACTTAATGCTTTGACGCAACTGCATTGGGCTGTTCATTGATAGTGAGGTGAACATTCATAACTCATGTAAATTGTGATTAGCTGTTGAGTTTCCAGATAAATCAATAAAGCGAGGTTGCGGACGGCGAGCAATGAGTAGCTCGCCGTCCGACCGTCCAGTATACGTCCGGGCCGAACCCAAGTCGTCGACGGTGCATACTGTTCCACGCGCGCCTCAAAGAGATGTCAGCTAACAGTAGGGGCCCAGCAGGGTCGAAGCCTACTGGGGCCAAGGGTCTGCTTCTGAAAGGTAGACTCGGCCCTGGTATGAAAGGCAACGAAGGAACAGGAGTGGGTTTTGAGTCAGTAAAAGTCTGACACGCCCTCACGCACCGCCCAAGAGATAGAGGGATGTCATTAGATGATTTTCACACCGAAAAAAAAAAACAAATAAATAAACGTCGAAAAACAAAACCACACATACACCTAATTAATGCTAGCCACACCGTCTCCCTCACGACGCAGAGATTTCACAGATAAATCGCAGAATTCCAGCCACAATGGGTTGCCAAGCTAAAAAATGTATCACTCCATCGGCATTTGGCCGGCTTTTAAAATTCTACGCGCGTTTTCTGACCATGGCATTTTTGTTTGGAGTCGAGACGTAAAATGCGCGGGCTCCCATGTTTTGAGGCCGACAACCTCCCAAAGTGTACATTCTTGGTAAATACTGAGAAACGTTATTAAAAATACTTTAAGAACAAATGATCAAAAGGCATTCCGCCATTTGTGATTCCGGCCAGTCTTATAGGTCGTTTTAAAACTAGATGCGTTCTTTTGTTTTTTAAACTCAAGGCCTACTGTTCACGGACGCTTCATAGACATGTATTCGTCATTGTACGCTTGTTGTATGCCTGTTCATAACTTACATACAAAACTAGAAGATGACGGCACGACGTTGCCGCATCGTCGATAGGGTAGCAGTGAATACGCGTCTATGAAGCTACGCGTCCATAGACAATAGGCTTAACAGACGCATTTCAGTCTTTTTTTACCATATCTGCTACCGAAATGTGCTATAATTTTTAAGACCCTAGTTTCTAGAACCAGATATCTATAATTTTATATACGTTGACTACCGCCCGGAGGACACGGTGGAGCATATGGTAGTGGTGTGCCCCGCTTGGGGAGAGCACCGCCGTTTCCTCGTGGGGGACATCGGCGGCAACGATCTCTCACGACAGGCCTTGGTACAGGGCATGGTCCGAAGCGAGGAGGAGTGGCAGGCGGTCGCCTCTTTCTGCGAAGCAGTAATGTTAGCAAAGGAGGAGGCCGCACGTGCACGCACGAAGGCGCGGCCCTCACTCCCCAGCCACCGGGATCCCGATCCCGATTTCCAGCCACCGCAGGCGCGAGCTTGCGGACGGCGAGCAATGGGTAACTCGCCATCCGATCGTCCGGTAACCGTCCGGACCGAGCCCAAGCCGTCGACGGCGCGTAGGTACTGTTCCACGCGTGCCTCAAGGAGATGTCAACAAACTGTAGGGGCCCAGCAGGGTCGAAGCCTACTGGGTCCAAGGGTTTGCTTCTGAAAGGAAGACTCGGCCCTGGTATGAAAGGCAACGAAGGAACAGAAGTGTGTTTTAGTCAGTAAAAGTCTGACACTATCTCTTGCTCCGCTCAAGAACGGGGGATGTCATTGGACGATTTCCACACCGAAAAAAAAAATACGTTAACTGCAGAAATGTTCGAAAGAGTTGCCGTGACCCTGGAACGTAAAGAGCAACTGAAGGAACACAGGTAGGTTTTAGTCAACAAAAGTCTGACACTACCTCTCACTCCATTAAGAACGGGAGAAGTTATTTAAAAATATATAACTTCAAAAAAAAGTATCTATGATTCTTCATCGATTTTATTTGAACCATTTTTAGGTCGAGACCATTCATAACCTCATTTGCATAAGACGATAATTAATAAGAATGTAGTTGCACATTTTGGTCTAATGCAACGACCGGCCCACTAATGCATTGCACATGCAAATCTGTCCCAATTACATATATACTTAAGCATTAGTTTTGCATAAAAAGTAAACAGTTGCTGAACTGTAAGGCTTGCGTGCCCGCAAATTAGGAACGGCCTAATTACCAAACTTTAATGAACTATTTAACATCTCCTGTATTTAAATTACAGCATTTAATTATATTGTGTAAATTGCAACATTTAGGTATTTCTCGTGAAAATTTATTTTAAGTTGGTCGTAACTTATAATACCTAAAAAGATTTAAATTCATAATATGTTTACTCATTGCGAACCAATTGCCTTATTACTGCAATATTTCTTCATACTAAAACACTTCAAACAAAAACATAAAACTATTTGTCAATAAAAAACTTTTTACAAAAAAAAATACAACCGACTTCAAAGTAAAATAAAACACTGAAAAGTGCAAAATAACTTTAATTTCGGAAGTCGGTGTTTCTATAATAGTTTTGTCTCTTCGTTATTTAACACCGACTTCCGAAATTAAATTTATTTTGCACTTTTCAGTGTTTTATTTTACTTTGAAGTCGGTTGTATTTTTTTTTTGTAAATATTTATTTATTTTACACTTTTTAGTTATGGTACCACCACTAAAAAGTACCCCTCAGCCAACCTTAAATACCTTATAGCCAGAGTGCATCTCATGACAATTCTAATAATCCCAAACACGGTTAGATTACATTAATTTATTACAGAGTTCCGGTGCCTAACTTTAGGCTTCATCATCAGATCAGTTCGATATATTCCCCTTCTACTTTCAATCAGTCATCGACTACACGTATAAACAAAGCAATTTTACTTGTTACGACAGTTCTGCTGTGATCCTATGAGGAGTTCTGTTCCATATCTTCGAAGTTCATGATCAGATCATAACAATATTTCTATGGGACCAACTCGGAAGTATAACCTTCCAAAAAAAATAATTCAAAATCGGTCCACAATTGACCGAGAAATCGGTGAACATACATAAAAAAAAAAACGGCATCGTTAGCGCTGTGGTTGAGTGATTCGCTGCTGCTTTGTGTGTCGCGAGCTCGATTCCCGCACTGAGAAAATATTTGTGAGGCCTACAGATAGGTGTTTAAGGTCTGGGTGCCTTGTGTATGTATGTGAGTTTACATGTTTATAAACGTACCCACAATACAAGAGTAATCCCTAGTTTGGAGCACGATTTATTGAAAATAAAAAAAAAATGAGGGAAGATAAAGGTTCTATTCATAATCATTGCAACCAACCAATTAAGGCAATTGCCTTACTTCTGCATTGCTTCTAAATTCTAAAAACAAAACAGTTTTGAAGTATAGACATAATACTATTTGTCAAAATTGATTTTAATATCCATAGTTTGTCAACTTTAACTATGAGAAATGCATTATCGTGCATCTGAGCACACCGCCATCTTTGATTTCCTAAATCACCAACACACCGCCTGATTCAGTCTACGCGTATCTTGATACTTAAATACAAATATTATAAACTTGTAGAGCGTTAAACTTTTATTGCAAAACTTACACGACAAGTTTTCCTGTAATAAAAATATATTACTAAGCATCTTGTAGTGAATAATCTTGATTTAAATACTGATTAAGTTCTGTACAAGACTGTAAAGGAAACGGTAAATGATAGCCTTTTACTGTACTTAAATAATATAAACCATAACTACTCAATTACGGTAAACGAGTTCGATGATTATTAAGGCTCCTACAGACAGTTACAACACGACAGTGCGACATCGTACCGATCTGCGAAAGTATTACTTTTTCATTTATCATTGTTTTATCAGTAAAGCAAACTTGTAGCTATTACTATTAAAATTTATAGCATTACCGCACAAGTTCATTTTTTTTAAAAGAGTAACCATGGAGTTTCTTGCCGGTTCTTCTCCATAGGAAACGTTCAATTGGGACCGTGCACTAGCTTCTGACGCTTTTTAAGTGTCCATGTAGGCTTATATGAAAAAAAAAAAAATGAATTTTGATTTTTTATCATTTTCTTAGAAAAATATTACAGAAATGGTTAAATAAGATAACCTTTTTGGCGCACCGGTAACCGTTGTCGCATTATCGCTTTGTGGCAGTCTGCGAGAGTCTTCAAACTCGTGGGTAGTATTTTGCACATTAATTCGATTACTAAGCCATCTACGGTAGTTACTTACTTTGACAAGCTAGTGTCTAAGCTATTCAATCTTCAGCACAACGGATTCTTTACTAGGTTTCTTAGTTAACTACTGATGAATCTTTTTATGGGTGCGTGGGTTCAAAGAGAACCTGTTTAGATTTCAATTAAATCAATATACTCTACTTGAGATCTGATAGTACTTGTTTAGAACCGTTATTATTTGAGAGGCAATTTTGAACCTTATAAAAATATTGGCAAAAAAGAGACAATGTAGCAGGCAATAGAATCTAAAATCAAGTCAACCTTCCGTTCATATTTGAATAGAAGATTTGATCCTTTTATTGCGTTTTGGCCAAGCAACGCGCACAATGAGCATCAATCAATGCTTTAGAGTAGTTTAAAGTACCGTACATCGCATTCAATAGTCATCTAGCTCTTAGAGTACTGTTATGATTTTTCCAGATTGATAAACACTAGAGATGGACTGTCTAGTAACCTGGTCGATCCTTGTCGATCGAACTGGTCGGTAAAACCGACTATTTTGCCATATTTATGGTCATTTTATATTTTCAAGAATAATAAAGCTGTCTCATATTTCTATATAATTATTTAATCTATACTACTAAATCATTGAAAACAGAAATACTTACTAAAATCGGACCAAGTAGTCGCAGACTATCGGACCTCAATAGAGTGCCAACTAGTCGTCCAGTCAGCCAAGTCCATATTAAATCTACCTCTAATAAATACCCATTAGGAGCTCGTCTTGGAGTATCTGGCTCTGGACAACATTCAGAGAAATAACAGTACCTACACGAGCTTAGCTAATACATTTTTACAATGTGCGATATAATTCAAGATGACATTATCTGAGTTAGCGTTAGAGTGCGCCGGCGCCGCCACGCCGTATAAATTAATTTATATCGTCTGACTACACTATAAAATATTGTAGAAGTATCAGTTTTAAGTTTCTGTGACGTATTGTAATGAGATAAATGCCAGAAAAAGCAACTATGGTCTTTGAGTAGTTTTCTCTTACACTTCACCAAATTTAAATTGCAGTGGGTTGTGGTAGTGGTCAAAAGGTTCTGAAGTGGCAACTATGTACCAAAAGATGCAGCTTTGGACGGCCTAGGACAAGGTGGACCGATGATGGTGAGGGCCGGGGGACCCGATGGATTGGAGCATCCCATTCCCGCGACCCTCACCGCGTCTCGACGCAGACTATCAATTGTTGTGGTGACAATTGCGAGAGGCATTTGTCCAACAGTTGACGTCTTTTGGCTGAAATGATGATGATGACTATCTTATACTGAAGTTATTACGCAACTGCCCAAAAAAAGGAGTGACAAAACTGAAATTTTCATCGCAGTCGGGGGACTTCTTATACTATAAGAAAGTATTTTACAGAGTGGTCCCCGGACTGTGATGAAAATTTCAGTCTAAAGATCAAGTAGTTTTCCAGATTCCGTGTTTAGTCAATGAGTGACTACTTTCTTTACTTTTCTATAAATTAACAAACATCTTGTTTCCAAATATTATCATACAGGTCAGAAAGCCTGTGGAAAAATTGCCTCAACAATGTTTAGAAAACTAAACTGTCAAAAGCCTTTTACATAATAGTATGTGATTCAGATCTGTATTATTAAAAAGCCGAGAAGCATTTGATTACAAAAGCTCCTGAAAAAAAATCTAAAACTAAAGATTCACGACGTGAGTTCATCATCACATGTAACCTACGTTTTTGAAGACACATTCACCCAAGTTACGATGAAATAAACCTTCTGCATCACCTTACAAGTGGCTCAACCAGGTCGATAGGCTCGTTCAGTTCAATTAGCTACCGTCAGTTAGGCGTATGTGGCAAATGCACCGCTAGCTGCCAACTGATTAATTTATGGGGCGTTGTCTCTGATAATACTAGTAGTCTAGTCATGCAGTCCTGGTAATGCTGATGCACCAAGCAATTATTGTGGGGGTAAAGAAAGTTCTGGCTGGTGCCAACTTTCGCAATTTCTTCTGTCGGTGATTTCATTTGTTAACACTTCGTGATTTGTTAGTCTGATTACGAATATAATTAAGCAAAAAAACTACTAAGCTACATTAGTTTTGCACCGGATAGTTTTATTTATTTGGTACTAAAGTAACGGATCTCGTTCGAAACACTATACTTCGCTTCAGAACACAGATCGTTAATATGGCTCTGAAGGCTACCCAGTTTAGGTGAGACTGGGCTGGCACTCGCGCCCGATGCCGATCGAGCAATGGGCCCGTAAAACACAAAATTGGTCTTATAAAAATTTTTTTTACAAAAAGAACAACCGACTTCAACGTAAAACAAAAACACTACAAAAGTGCAAAATAACTTTAACTTCGGAAGTCGATGTTTCTGTAATAGTTATGTCTCTTCGTTATTTAACAACGAAATCCGAAATTAAAGTTCTATAGTAAGTTTTAAATACATTGAATAACAATTCAATAAGCCAAGCCCAGGCCTACCTTCTGGCTTTATCATCAGTTTGATATATCTCCCCCTCCTCTGCTTTCAGTCAGTCATCGACTACGTGTATAAACAAACTTACTTATTAATTATTACGACAGTTCAGTTGTGATCCTATGAGGAGTTCCGTTCCATATCTTCGAAGTTCATCATCAGATCATAACAATATTTCTATTAATATTTCTCAAAATCGGTCCACAATTGACCGAGAAATCGGTGAACATACATTAAAAAAATACATTCAACCGAACATAGAACTTCCTTCTTTTTGAAGTGAGGTATTCTTTGCTCGCCGTCAAGTTCCGCAAGTCAGGAATCGTCCAGTGCGTCTCCTGCGGCGGCTGAGGACGGGCATTACTTCTCCTTTACGCTTTTCGCCACTCTTTGCACTACTGCTTCGCAGAAAGAGGTGACTGCTTACTATACCATCTTACTCTGTACTGTGGCCTAAAGTAGGGCAGGACGCGAGAGATCGCTGTATACTCCACTGTGTCCTCCGGGTGATTCACACAATACCGTCTCCAGTAAGGACCAGTGTCAGGCGGAAAGTGATGAATAGGTAGGGGGGCGCTCGCCTCTCTAAACATTTCTCAGTTTCTTTTCGATGCGATTGTAACATACCCACTCATGACACCCTCTGAGTTAGAAATTTTACAAGATCATAAAACAAGTACCAGAAACAAGAAAAATATATATAGATTAATTCATTCAATAAAACTTCCATTCTCATTTCTCAATTTTTCCTTATGCCACTGTTATAAATTGCAATTCATGTGGGTACTGACTCCTAGTCTATTACGATAGCCGCGCACCGATAACTCATTCACATGCCCTTATAGGGTAAGCAGGATTGCAGCCAAGGGAACCACTTAGAAAATGCGGAAACTATAAGCTTCATATTTTCGTTTTGAACAAAAAATGTTCGAGATACTCGTATTACATTTTGTTGTGTAATCCGTCTGGCGCCATGAAGTGACATGATAGACGGATCTCAGGCTAGGAACAAATATGAAGAATGCCCATTTATTTAATTTATTGCTAGCTTCTGACAACGGCTTCACCAGCGTGTAATTAATACTTCACCCATCGTAAATTATGCTATCCTGGTACCAAAGCTTTTTTAATATTAGTGTGTGATTTGGTTATATCTCAAAAAATAATATTTAATTTTCTTGAGTTCAGGTTTAATATTTATCTAAAAAATAATTAAGAATTTTGCTTACTTTTAGCACCTTTATATTAGATTTTAATATTTGCATGCCAACTCATGGCGAAATGTGTATATGCTAAAAAAAATATATATGTATTGCCATCTCTTGTACCGCATTTATTGCAAATAAAAAGTAACTTTAACTTTGACTTAACCGTATATTTTCAAAAAAAAATTTCATCTATCTAGTTTTATATTCTAGATATTCCCGTGCATATTGAAGGTTCAAAATTGTAGTTGTATTAAAATGAATTAATAAAGGGTTAGTTTCTATTGAATTGTGTACTATGACTTATTTCAATGTTATTCATCACTGTATTATCTTACATCTATAAGAGCGTATTAGTGATGAAGCGATACCCTTCTCTACTCGGCTCGGCTAAGACTGAGAATGTGGTATAAAATACGATAAGATAAGACTCACATCTATTTACTTACTTAGTAAGAGGCTTGTGATTTTGAAAAATGAATATTGGAGCATAATTATATAGGTGTTTTATATTAATATTATGAGGAGTAGCCTCTTCGATTCATTTAATTATACTCTACAGATTTTTTTAAACTGAGATTCCTGAATCAAGGTAATTTCATTGCAATACCGTTTCGTATGTATGTATTCGTGTAATCAGTGTTCCACTGCAGAGATACTCTATCTTTTTTTTTAATGTAAAAGAGATGCCACGCGGTACGTTACACAAAGTGGTATTTCTGTGTCTCTCTTTCACATGTCTCAGGGAAGTCTCGAACTGTGTATTTGAATTAAAGATGCGTGTTACGTTCTAAACGAGTGCTATGTCATTATGTGAATGATGTATGGGCGCTGTGTGCTGTGTAATAGCGTCTTACAGGCAACTGTTATTAGGTATGATACTGATTTCGTTATTAGAAGGTATTATAGTGGACGTGGGAGTGTTCGTAGTGTTGCGATTGGAATGAAATGGTTTGTCTTGTGAGGAATAGTGTTGAAAACATACTGAGTATTTTATTAGGGTAAAAAATGATTTTATTGGAGAAAGGGGAGGGTTTTATTCAATAGTGGGACATAATTTTATATACACAATAGGTTTTCAAAAACAGAAGGTTTAGTGGTAGTCTGGTACTGTTATTTTAGCATCGTGTTGCCCAGTAACTGAATTATAACAGTCTGATAGGCACTAGCACCATGTAAAACACGAGTATTCAGCCGAGACTGCAAGCCGACCCCAAGCAAGTTCAGAAAAGGCTACGGAGATGATGAGTGCTAGACCGGTACTGGCCTGCTGTTGCATAAAATAGCAGTGTGTGGAAAAAGTAGGAGGTCTTCGCCCTGTGGCAGGCGCAGGACCATTATGTGCTCAGACCTTTCGCGTCCGGGCCTTATCCAGGTCATGGTACGGAACAAGAGGGCATGGGAAGCAGTCACTTCCTTCAGCGAAGCGGTAGTACGAGCGAAGGTGGTGGAAAAAAGCGAGAAGGAAAGGTAATCCTCATACCCCAAACGCCGCAGGAGACGGACTGGACACAGAAGAATTACCTATTACCTGAGGTTACCAACTGTTTATATTACCTACTAAGTGATTGTGGTAATTGCCACTCAAATACTGCAAGATTATTTTACAATCGCTGTTAAAAAAAAAATTAATAATTTAACTGCCTGACTTTTCAGTTCATCAAACTCATCTCTAGTTTTTTTTTTTTCGAAATACATATATGTGCTCAATCTGAGATGACATGTCACTCCGAGTCATGATAGCCTCTATTCCCGTTGCAGCCACCACATAACCACCCATTTCATAACAGACACCTGCACATCAAAAGCTACTATCAACAAATACCACAACAATGCGATCAATAAACATCACTGACGAATCGCACGTGCAAACATGTGCATGCAAGCACGACACATACCATTATACACAGAGCTTGGAGACGCTTTAGCGGGCACTGATAGAGACAGCATTGTCACAACTTCAGTCCCTATACCTTTTAAGTTTTTTGTTAGCAAATCATCAAATGACTGCTCGCGCTCTGAGGTGGTGCGAGAAGGCGTGTCAGCCTCTTACTAACTAAAACCCTGCTGTCATCCCTATCTTTTACCCTATGCGTTCTAGGGCCACGGTTAATATTATATTATATTATATTATATTATATTATATTATATTATATTATATTATATTATATTATATTATATTATATTATATTATATTATATTATATTATATTATATTATATTATATTATATTATATTATATTATATTATATTATATTATATTATATTATATTATGCAACACAAAGGTACAAAGGCGGGCTTAATGCCTTAGGCATTCTCATTAGTTCATTAGTTTTCTGACATCTCTTTAAAGCGCGCGAGGAAAACTACGCGCCATCGACTCGGTTTCAGTCCTTTTCGGACGGTCAAACGGCGAGCGACCCATCGCTTGTCGTCCGCAAGTAGGGAATGCAATCCCATAAGTGCGGGGTCCGCAACTATTATTGTCAAAAATTTAATTCAAATTCTGACGTCGAAACATTCGTGAAAGCAAAGCTGCCATTTCTTTTGGGTGTCGGCGCCGTGATTCCATGCTCTGTGCTTTCATACATCCTCATAAGGCAATGTCATTTGCAACACAGCTTTCGTTGCATAACAGTACTTTATTTGGAGCCAAGAATTTTATACAAATGTCTGTTTGCTGAATTGGTGGTTTAAGATTACACCTACGGTTGTTGCTGTTGGGGTTATGTTACTAAGATGTTGGGGGTCTAAAAATATATTTTGTTGGTATGAAAGACCATACATTTTATTTATTAAGACTTAACTAACCACAATTTATATATACATGTGGTCCTAGAACGCAGGGCCAATGAAGGACACAGGTGTGGTTTTAGTCATTAAAACTCTGACACACCCTCTCGCTCCACTCTAGGGTGGGAGAAGTCATTGAATAATTTCCCAACTCAAAAAAAGCATTGATATTACTCTGTTTTCTGTTGGAAAAGCAGACTAGATACTATTCACAGTATTTAAACTGTTCTTTTTGCCCATCCGAAAAGCAGCCTGCTAACAATTTTTAAACTGTTCTTTTTACCCATCTGTTCCTGTGAAGCAAAACTTCATTTGTGCGATTATTTGCACGCTTTAACAAGCTTCAACGACTTTTAATTTTTCTTTGCAATTTAAACAATAGGGTTCTAAAAATGCTAAATCCCAACGTTCCAGGGAAGTGAGATTTTATATTTTAATGTTACCTAATACCTGTTTAATAGTTTATTTTTATCTTATCTCACACACTATAAAAGCTTATTGTGATCATCGTAGATAACAATAAAGGTTTTTATATAGTTTATTATGAAATGAACCCGTAAGCCAATTACTGCTCTTGGGATTCCCATGAAAACTGCACGAACTTCTGTACTTACTATTGATTCTGGGAATTATTTACTTTTGCCTCGCACACGACTTGTCTTTACAGCGGGGTTAGACAAATGTATTTTGTTAGCGTTTCTGTCAAACGCTAAGTACATAATGTATGGCAATGACATTACCTACCACACCACTTGTCACGTTGGGCTCGCCATAATTATGGCGATAAGTCCCCTGTTGTTTGAGGAGTGGCTGGAAAGACAACACGGCGTCCTTACCTTCCGCATGACGCAGGTCCTCACCGGACATGGTAAGTTCGGGAGGTTCCTGCACCGGATTCGTGCGGAAGAAATGCCCGAGTGTCAACATTTGTGTGGACCGCCGAAGGACACGGTTAAAACACACGGTAGAGGTGTGTCCCGCCTGGGCAGAGCACCGCCGTGTGCTCGTGGGGGCGCCTCCTTCTGCCCTTCTGCTCCTTCCGCCGGGATCCCGATCTCGATTTTCAGCCACCATAGGCGCTGGCTTGCGGACGGGTAATGGGTAGCTCGCCGTCCGACCGTCCGGTGACCGTCCGGACAGAGTCCAAGTTGTCGACGGCGCGTAGTGTTCTACGTGCGCTTCAAGCAAAACGTTGACAGCAAAACCGTAGGGGCCCAGCATGGTCGAAGCCTACTGGGGCCATAGGTGATGCAAAAGAGAACCCCGGGGCCCTGGAACGAAGGCAAAAAAGGAACAGGAGTGGGTTTTAGTCAGTAAAAGTCTGACACGCCTTCCCGCCCCACCCAAGGGTGGAAGATGTCATTAGATGATTTCCCACCTAAAAAAACCACTTGTCACGAGACTTCTCCACAGGTAATGCCATTACCATACATTTTGTCTTAGCGTTTGACGGGAACGCAAACATAAAAGTCATTTGTCTGCAGTACAATCAGGAAACTGAAATCTATAAATTATTCATATGTGTGTATAGCCTATATTATAAATTATGAGCTTCTGCCACCGACTTCGTCTGCGTGAATGTCGGTTGTTGCCAACGCGAAATCGTCGTCAAAGCCAGATCGTCGTCCATAAAAAGTCGACTAACGCTTCCTTTGAAAAAGCTTATTCTGTACCAATTTTATCAAAATTGGTTTAGTAGTTTAAGCGTGAAAATGTAATAGACAAAGTTACTATAATATTTATGATAGTAATACGGAAGTGCGGATTTTAATTAGGTATATTTTAACGGTTGTTACATTTAGTGCCCTATTTTTCCTGACATTTCGACGAATTTTGGCAAGTCCGTCTTTTTTTCTAGTCTAGGAATATCATAAAGTCAGTTTTCTAGAACCACGGGTTCGAACGGAACATTAATGAGTCAGACAGGGAGTGAGTCAGAGGATTTTTCTGTTTGTGTATTAAAAATATATTGTGGGTCTTTTTTGAGGTAAAAAATCATCCAATAACTTCTCCCACTCCAACGTGGAGCGATCCCAGACGTGTCAGACTTTTACTGATTAAAACCATACCTGTGTCCTTCAGTTACTCTTTGCTTTCTATGCACGCGGGTTACAACTATTACGTTTGAAGGAACCTTTAAAAAAAAAACAATAGTAATTCCTGTCTATAAACAATAAGGATCACTGAACAAATCCATGTATTATTCATCACACTATTGATTGTTACGGGACTCGTTGCGCAACACGTTGCGTGACGATATTACCGATGATTCAGACATGAATAAAAATGTTAATGTCGAGTGAAAGACTTTGCGGACATTTTGTTTTATTGAATCTGTGGTTTATTTAACTGGTAAAAACTATTTATTTATTCAACCAGAACGACAAAATTCAAATTACACTGATTACATTAGGTTATCAATTGTGTAAAGCACATTAAAGAAAATATAACACAGATATATAACTAAACCTCTCACTCAGTCTTCTCGCAAATCACCAGACACTCAGTCAGTATCTCCTTCCATTTATCAGCGAATAGAATGATCTAGTCCAGGACTGTATTCAAGAAGAGCGTTGAGTGCTATTAACATTTGCGGAATAGGTGAAATACGTCGTGCAACCATACCATATATACATATATTTTTAAGTAGGTAATTCAATTATAAGCTGTTAAAAAAAAAACAGCAAGGCTGAAATGGGAGTGGGCTGGTCAAGTCGCATGAATGCACTCGGACCGATTGACGAAGATCGTAACTCACTGGACGTCTGAGTGACACCGTCGGCATCAAAGTCAAAGGTGGTGTGAAGGTCTAATCATATTTGCGGGGCAAACATGGCCAGACATCATCCAGGACAGAGGGTTTGGAAGGAGAGGGAGAAGGCGTTTACCTCAGTGGATTCATAGATTACCTACTTACTTTATATGTCGATCCACTTTTTTATTGTTGTTTTAATTGTGCTTTTAGGTACAATGTTGACTGACCTATACTGTCTTCTCATACCTATTAATATAGTAGGTAATAAGGAAATCTTGCAAAATAAATATGTATTTAATACCAAAATGTAAAAAAAAAAGGAACGTTGGAGTTTTTTATCGGTTCTTCTCCATAGAAAATAACCGATCGGAACCGTACACTAATTTGTGACGTTTTATAACAGCCAATGTAGGCATTTGTTCTTAGTTGTTAATTCTATATTGTACACAAAAGTTACAGTGACATGACAATTCATGTTCAAACGCGAGCTTAATTCAACAATGAGTTTTCTATCAGCAAACGTCTTTGAGTGACAGAGAGAGATCACATTCATGGGTTAAATTTAAAAAAAAATTTTTTTTTTGCCCAGCTATGGGACAAAGAAATGTAGGCTAAAGAAAAAAAATTCAGGTTGTTGGATGAAGTTAGGCATCAAGGCTTAGCATTTATATTGTAGTTAAGTACACATGTGTGTTAGTTTTAATAAGGTGCAAGTGTATGGTAACGACTTTATGAGTAGTAATGCTGCCTACGAAGTATCGCAAAGTGGGTTTTCTAGAGGTGTAATTTAGCTATTTTGAAATACCTTATTACTTATTAGTAGCAAGGTACAAAAGAAGAAACGAATTGTACTCGTATATTAAGTTAAACTTGCATGTCATATGCACTTATTAAAACGATAATGTTAAGTATTTTGTTGTTTTGTAAAAGTGACCAACACACAGGAACTTTGTTGACAAAAGTGGTATGCAAATAAATTCCTTGACTTAATATTCGTAAAGGTACGAGTACAGGGGCCCAAGTCTGCTATTTTTATAAATTCGTCATTCCAACACGATCCCATTGTCATTTTGCTAAAAGTTCATAATCTGCTCATTCATAATGATCGATCATTGATCGGTCAATGGTCTCGTAATAGAGTTGTGGTAGAATGACAATATCGAGCTTATTAAAAGCAATGACTGCACAATGACGTTCAAATGGTAGGTCACTGATCAAAGGAACTGTCAAAATTTTAGCAGATTACCGCGTACGTCAGACATTCATTTGTCAATATGTACGAAATTACCATTCTATGCCACTTTTTTCAATGGAATGTCAGTGGTTGACCATTGGAGAGTCATAATGACGCCATTTTATTAGTAGATTACTAAATTTGTCAAAATGAACAATTATGAAATCAATGATAGACCATTCTGACACTATTGTAATATCAGACTTGAGGCCCTGTACTCATGTTTTAAATTCAGAAAGCTTAAAATAAAAATAGTTTAGTATTCAAAAACCATTCTCTAGACTAACCAAACAGAAATAAATATATAATAAAAAAAATAAATCAAATCAAGTTACATAGTTTTTTTTTTTTTGAGGGCGACAAATCTTAAAACTATTTCTCCCGCTATAAATGGAGCGAGAGGGATGTGTCAGAAATTTACAGACTAAAACTCACCTGAGCTCCTTCAACTATTTGCGTTCTAGGGCATCAGCGGCTGTTTCCAACAATCGCGCAGACCGTCATAGCTTAGCGCTATTTAAAAAAACAGGTGTTCCGTTTCCAAACCACCAAGGTGATGATGGTTTGAAAATGGAACACGTTGACGTTGACGTTTCAAGGTTGAAACGTCCAATAACGATCACCCCAACTTCCATGTACCATCTCACTTGTGTCACAGTCTTACCAAAAGCGACATTGCCATAGTTTCAATAGGTACCTAACAGGTACGTCACAATAACGGTCAATAAAACGATTTATCGCGTTCTCACTACCGATAATTGTCTTTGAAAATGTCGTCCACTTGAAATGGATCGTGGGTGCGGGCCTTAAAGTGATTCTCCACGCTGTCACTTGGTCAAACAGCGTTATTAAAAGGATTTTGTGATTTGTCTTTGTGTAGAGCAGTGGTGGTAATGGCCCCGACTTACGAGTTGTAGGTCGTGAGTTCAAACCTGGCCAGATTCTATACTTTGTATAATTTATTTCATCACCATTGCTCTCAAAATGGTGAAGGAATAAATCGTGAGGAAACCAGGATGTCCTAGATCCAAAAATGATATGGAAGAGGTAGACCAATCAGGCAAGAAAAACTATAATTAAAAAATAAATTTTGTTTGCAATTTGTAAAAATATTTTTAAAATAATTTAACTTATGTACGAATGGTTTGATTAGTAGGTACTCCTAACGAGGTTTTAACATGTGACGTCTGCCAACTCGCACTTGACCTGCGTGGTAGATTATGACCCATTCTCTTTCCTAGAGAGAACGCCTGAGTGCGCTGAACTTGCTGAAATTGGTTCGGTTATTCATAACGCCATTTGAAGTTTTTATTCCGTTAACGTCAGTTTACTCGATAACAGTCATCTAAATCCATCTTAACTTTATATCAAAATCCATTTAAACCACATAATAGCTTAAAAAAACAACCTGTTATAACAGATTAACTGTAAGATCATACAATAACTTGAGTCATTTTATAACAGATATTATATTACAATAGTTTACAAAACTTTTTGCCTCGGAACGCGGTCGAAGTTTTTAGCGCAGAAAAAAAAAACAAAATCCATTTATTTCCATGATTGAACATTGTTTGTTTTTTGCCATTCGCATACATATAGAAGCAGACTGGAATGCAGTAAAACCAGAACATAAAACAAACTCTTATTACGAGTTACTCTAGCTCGTCGCGAATTTAATTAATTTCACAAGAAAACAAAACATTTAAAATATTCATGCCGTATTCACCGAAGGGCTGGATTTGCATATTTCAGTACGAGGGTCCAAGTTTATTGGCGGTCGTGTGTGGTCCTCGGTCGCTATGGTAACGAAGCTATCGCGGTCAACGCGGATCGCCTCGCCTTAACTGATGGACACGGCTAATTGTTAGCAGCCGACGTCGCCGCGCCCCCGCGCTGATACCACACGCTCTTAAATGTCACTTCATGACCGTTACTTTCATTTCTTATCAGATCCCTCTCCAATTAAGTAGAACTTAGTAGTACTTGGGATCTCGTAAGCGGTAATTATACCAATTTATTCCAAATATCAACGAGAACATACTGTATTTTATCTTACCGGTTAACATAGAAACGTGATTAACTCTATGGTTTTAATTGTCTACGCTTTTATAGATAGCGTCTGTCACGGTAATTCTATACGCAATTGCTTTCACGATTTTAAGAAGATTCGATTCTTAACTTTGGCCACTGCTGACCCTTGAAAACGTCGGCTTCTCTTTAGATAACTTGTCTTACAAGACGTTAGATAAATTAGAATTTTTAATTACTAAGAAATTTAAACTGAATGAAAAATAAAATTGGAAATTGAAGATGCTAGCAAAGGAAAAATCCTTCTGAAGAAATTTAAAAATAAATTAAAACAACACTGCTTCCATCTGTTGAGTGTAGTTTTTAGCTTTTACAGTATTCAGTCTTTTATAACGTTTTTGGTCCTCTTCGCAAAGGAGACTTAAAGCTTTTTAGTAAAAGCTGAAAATAAAAAACTTTACAAAACTTTTTTTATTATTAATTTTCATAAATAGATAAATCAATTTTCTTCGGGTACATTATTCTTTGTGTTAAGGTCATTGCCCACTTGGGCGTAACATTGCACGCATCATAGACTTTTTAAACTCGTATGCATTGATGGAGTCGAAGCAATAGCGCATGTCAACGTTCACTCATGAAAAGTCATGTCTGTGCGAAACTGGCATTTCGCATAAAAAGTAATACGATACGCTTCGATAGGTAACAGGTTTAATAGAGCGAACTTTAGATTATTGCTTAAAGCGCTTACTGATTTTTATTGCAATATCCTCAGTAATCAATGGAACTAGATCAGAGGGCAATTTCCTCCGACGTCGCGTCGTTTTAACATATGGTAATTAAAAATGCAAGAACCTTTTTGTGATCAGTTTATATTTATTCTAGATAAGAAGATCAGAAATCAGAATATCAAGAATGTCTTTGGTCTCCTCGATATATTTGAGCATTATCTATACAGATTACAGATAAATAAAATTGAAGTGTCCGTTTGTAATATTAAAATGTTTATCACTAAATGCATTTTAAATTATATTCGACACCCATAATAAAAATGAAATTTTTCACATTTTTACCAGTCTGGCTGTCAGTTTGTCATGCCTGTCTCTTTGTGCCGGCTAGTCTCCGAAACTGCTGGACCCATTTTGATGGAAATTCCACTGGTAGATTGGTGAAGTTTGTGAACTTTTATGTTAGAAAAAGAATTAGGGTTCCGCGGAAAAACTTATCACATCTTAAAAATATGACTTGACGTGGTCGAAATCGCTAACACCAGCTATAGTCAGCAATAAAATCACTCTGCCTAGCCAAGTGGCCGTAGCAACCTCCCATAGACATTGACAGTATTGTTTGTGCCTTATCTTGGTATGCATTTCAGTTTGATTTACTCTATTAACCGAACTTCAAACAAATCAAGTCACTGTCTCAGCCAAAACAAAAACATAAACTACTAAACATATTCTGATTAAAACAGTTAATAAATCACGCAAGTAGTAAACTAAACAGGTTACTGGTCTAACAATTTAGGTCACAGTGACTAATTAAAACTTTTGTTACACACGCAAAACTTGCTTTGTTTAGAAAATATCCGTTGGCTTGCCTTTGAGCTTAAAATAATATAACTTATTACAATATGAATATTGTGTAATGCTTTCCGTGTGAAGCCGAACGTGAAATTAGGACTTTGTTAAAAATAAACTTGGAAATAGATGTAGTGGGCTCATGTCCTAATTTTTGCATGACTGGAACTTATTAAGTAATATGTGTAATAATCAAAATAGTCATTGAACTTTTTATAAACGATTTTTTAATTCCAAATTTAAAAAAAAGCCGTTGCCTCGCACTAGGAATAACTCCTGTATCGTGGGACACAAGACAACCAGTTCCGGAACAAATACCAGTAGCCCATACAAATACCTATTTGTCCCGTACGGGAATCGAAACCGCGTTAAGAAGCGATCCAATCGCGAGCCAATCGCTAAATCACTGCGCCAACCGTGCTATAAAATTTATGAAACTAATGAAAAGACACACCATAGGCGCGGGCTTGCGGACCGTCCGGTAACCGTCCGGACCGAGCACAAGTCATCGACGGCGCGTATTGTTCCACGCGCGCCTCAAAGAAATGTCAGCAAACAGTAGGGGCCCAGCAGGGTCGAAGCCTACTGGGGCCATGATTTCGCTTCTGAAAAGAAAACCCAGCCCTGGTATGAAAGGCAACGAAGGAACTAGCAGTGGGTTTTAGTCAGTAAAAGTCTGACACGCCCTCCCAGCCCCGCTTAACGGCGGGAGACGTCATTGGATGAATTCCCACCTAAACAAAAACCCACTGTTGGACATAGGCCTCCCAAAAGTGTCGCCACAACAAACCTCAACAGGTCTTCAGCCCACCTTGTAAGAGGCATTCCAACACTGTTTCTTATTAAGTAATTAAAGGTATGTGTATAAAGTTATCTGGGACATAAGCATCTTTTGGATATACATGCAAATATTATCACTTATCTTAAATAACCGTAGTACGTTCCGTTCCGTGCGTTTTGTGGCACCCTATTAATTTTAAGTTCCTAATGTAATTTGTATTTTTGGTGTACAATAAAGAATATATCTATCTATCTATCTATCTATCTATCTACGTTACAACTAAACACAGAAATATGATTACAGAGTCGCTAACATCATCTAAACTCGGGATACTAACACGGCGATGCCGTAAACTTGTAATGTTGCCTGCAAGGTATCCTATTATTAGATACTCCGATAAATATAATGCGTGCAAGGTGCTAATTTGTTCCGGCTATGTTCTGATCGCTCCACGGCCATTTTAAAAGGCTCTACTCAGTCATTCTTTTATTTTTAAGACTTCTCGCAGGTCAACCTTTGAAGTTGTGGTCTTGACCGGACTTGAAGATATCCGCAGAAGAAACAAATTAACTGACATAGCCTGAAAAATCGCAATTCTTAAGTGGCAGTGGGCTAATAATGTGCCCTTACTCGTAGATCGATGGGGTCGAAAGGTTCTGGAATGGCGACTGCGTTCTGAATGACGCAGCGTTAGAAGGCCTTCCATAAGGTGGACCAATGACCTGATGAATTTAGCGGGAATCCGATAAATGAGATGCACAGAACCGGTCGTTGTGGCGGACAATTGGGGGAGACCAATAGAATATTTAGAAATATATAAGTATGTCTATCAGTTGTCTAGTACTCTTATCACAAGCTCTGCTTAGCTAGAGACTAGACGGCGTTGTGTGATAATTGTGGAATATTATTACTATTAAAAAAAAGACCTATGTCTAGCAGTGAACGTCTTTCGGCTCAATACAATGACAGTACTTGCCTATGGAGCCTTAATGAAATTGAAGGCAAGACTTAAAAATCTGAAACTAAGCGACTACACGTCGCTGGAAAGAGGAAAATAAAGGTCGGGCAGGATTGAATATTGATTAGGCACCGCAGCGCGGGCTGGCTCGAGTAAGGGTCGGGACTGACATTGACGAGGACATCGGCAGCTAGTCTCGGCGACAAAGACGGAAGGACAGCGGTCAGTGTTTACAAAGGGCGCTGGTTACCCAAATTCTTTCTATTCATTACTTTCTTTATTGAGACGTTTCTATATTCAGTCACCGTAGTTAAACGCATAGCTGGATCAATGATTTTTAGGGTTCGGTACCTCAAAAGGAAAAGAACGGAACCCTTATAGGATCATTTTGTTGTCCGTTTGTCTGTCTGTCTGTCTGTCAAGACCCTTTATCTTGGAAACGCGTGGAGGTATCGAGTTGAAATTAAAACTATATACTCAAACTGTGAAAAAATCAAACTAAGACTTGTAAGTTAACAAAAAAAAAGGTATGTCCGTTTACGTTGCCAAAAAACCTATATTTCGACACTCTCAAGGGAATTCAAATTCATAGGTTACTTTCTGTTGTCATAGAATCCTGAAATTTGGGATGAAGCAAGTTCTCATAGCATAAGTATAGAAAAAAATCTGAAAACAGTAAATTCGAAGATACGTTACAAAAAAAAAAACTTTTTTGCGATTTGTAAAAATCTTTGAGATTCGATTCGGAAATTGAACTGTTTTCATAGGTAAGTTTGTACGGAAACCTCAGTGCGCGAGTCCGACTCGCACTTGCCCGGTTTTTCTAACTGAGAACTCAATGAGGTCCCTCATAGTTATGGGACGGTTGGCACAGTGGTTGAGCGATTGACTGCTGCGCTGCATTTTACGGCTTCGACTCCCTCACGGAACAAATATGTGTATGACCTAAAGATAGTTGTTCCGGGTCTGAGTGTCCTGTTTTTGTGAGTTTACATATTAGTGTAGAGCAGTGGTAGCCGAGTGGCAAGGGCCCTGACTTACGCATTGAAAACATCGTGAGGAAACCGGCATGTCCTAGAACCAAAAATTCGAAGACATGTGACATTCACCAATCCGCACGGGGTCCGCGTGGTGGATTACAGCCCATTCCCTCTCCTAGAGAGAAGAGGCCTGAGTCCCAGCAGTGGGAACATTAAAATGCTGATTATGCTATGCTATACATATTTGTGAACTACGATATAAAAATATTTTCAAGTGTTTGGGCACGGTATTTTTTTTTAAACAGTAAGAAATCTAGAAAATAATTTCACCACAGAGTGTTATGTCAATTTACTAACAAAAGCCTTGACACGGGCTTATAAACTAATTAAATCCTTAAAGATTTTATTAAATATTCAGTAAATAAAACATCATGAGTAACAGTAAAGTACTTAAAAACTGACATTTATAAGGTAATATTTTACTCTGCATGTGCAAGTGATATTAAAATATTTAACAAAAGTAATTGCTGCCTCTGCGGAATTTATTTTATGTACATTGTTATTAACGACACAATATTGTTGTGATGTGTTTTCATTGTAACATAATATGAGTGAGTTATTTACGGTATCTCTCTCTTTCTCCCTTATTGCTTTATTCTGTGATTGAGATCAGTTTTCCTTGTTATTTTTCGCTAGACGTAACTGTGCATGGTCGTCAAGACATTAAAATTTACTGTCTTCACGTCATTGATTATGACAGAAATCAAGATCAAGAGTGTCTTTCACAGCATAAGCATATAGCATAATCAGCCTTTTAATGTTCCCACTGCTGGGACTCAGGCCTCCTCTCTCTAGGAGAGGGAATGGGCCGTAATCCACCACGCGGGCCCAGTGCGGGTTGGTGAATGTCACATGTCTTCGAATATTTTGGTTCTAGGACTTGCCGGTTTCCTCACGATGTTTTCCTTCACCGTTTTGAGAGCAGTGGTGATGAAATAAATTACACAAAGTAATGCGCCTGGCTGGGTTTGAACCCGCGACCTACAATTCGCAAGTCGGGGCCGTTAACACTCGGCCACCACTGCTCTCTCACAGTCTTTCACAGGCTGCCTGATTATTCGAATGAGTTACCGCGGCACTTAAACGCAAAGATCAACTAAAAGAACACGCTGGGCTTTAATTACTAAAAGAACACGCTGGGCTTTAGTCACTAAAAGAACACGCTGGACTTTAATCATTATAAGAATACGCTGGGCTTCAATCACTAAAAGAACACGCTGGACTTTAATCACTAAAAGTCTGACACTCCCTCTCGCTCCGCCAGAGCGCAAGGAGCTATTTTCTGATTTTCTAACTCGAAATGGGGGCTGCTCCACTCTTTTTCTAACCAATGTCGATGGTCTGGCTATTTGATCTTCAGGAAGTATGGTGTTTCAGGTAATTCTTACGTTTTTAACCTTTGATTATCTTTACTTCAGAAACATGTAAACTCACATAAACAAGACATCCAGACCCAGAATATATATCTGTAAACCATACCTATTCACATTTATTACATGCGGGAATCGAACCTGCAAGACTTAGTGCAGTATCTAATCACTCAACCAAAGTGCCAACCGTTAGTCAAGTTATAGGAAACTTTTAAAGCTAATTGAACATAGGTACAATCAGCAGCATCAATACCTACGAAAAGCAATCAGTTGATGCCACTGTCCGCAGTAATATCATACCTAATAATGCCCAATTCTCATATATCAGCAGTTTATAATGGAATTGTTTTATATCAATCGTAAAACGCAATATTGTATGAGACTGCGTATAAATGTAACTATAGTTGCTATCAACATTGGTGTAAATTGTTATTGCACCTAATCATGGCATAATAATTCAATAACTATGTCTGATTATTATCTTGCTGTAATTTAGATTGAATGTTATAACGACTGTAGTTACGCCAAGGTCATGATTATTGATGTGTGGTTAGTTTAAGCTTAAAAAATGTTTTGCCAATTAAATTATATGGATGTTAAAACATGAACTGCGGTATTGTGCGAAAGAGATCGCCTGTCGTCAATATGAACATGGTTTAATAGCTTGCCGGTTCATCCAACGCAATTTAACGCAATGTTTAATAAAAAGGCAATGCGAAAACAGAGAGATAATACCTGAAAGCTCTGCTGGCACTCAGTAATGCCGTCATTCACTCGAATATTTCACAAAACTTGTTCCAGAAGATACGTGTTTTTTTTTAAACTGTAAAAGATTTTGAGAAAAATTTTCGTAATTCAGAATTTTGATTAAATTTGCAAGGATTGTTATATTTTTTAAACTTTTTTAATTTTTTATATTATATATATATATATATATCCACAAGATATCTTTGTTTCCGAAATATTTAATGAAAAGTGTGTAATAACTTCATAATCGCGTCAAAACAGCTGTGTGAAAAACAGTGAAAATGTATGTCGGGTTGGATGCTCCTAAGGAACACAGATGGATTTATTATTCAGTAAACATATGATTCCCTCTCGCCCCATTTAGAGTTTTAATTATTTAATGATTTCCTAGCTCAAAACCAAAAACTTAGTTCATATGACGGAGAATAACTAGGTACTTATTAGTACCCAATTACCAAAGTTACAGTTCGGTAAAAATATATTCTTTTCGTTTCACAAATTGAAAGTTATTTAGTCTACATTACCATTACATACAATCTTTCAAATTTTAATAAATTTACAAACACTAGTAAAAGTGGCTAGAAATTAATCACAATACCTATTTAAGATTAATTTTTAACCATCTTTTATAAAATATAGTTGGTATACATGATTTCAGTGGTAACTATTGAAGTCATCCTGTCAGGGCTTGTTCGAAACAGTTACCGTGGCCCTGGAATGTAAATGTTAACTGGAGGAACACAGTTGAGTTTAAGTCAGTAAAAGTCTGACACTGCCTCTCGCTCTACCTAGAACGGGAGTAAAAATATGATTATTTCAAAAAAAAAATTGCATTCTACCAAAGTTATCTAGCACAAATTAAAATAATGATAATATAATACACAATTATTGCACGCAACGGCAATAGCTATGAAGTTGACTGACTAACGCTATCATACAACTATAATTAGTCCATATCAATTTACAAATGGCAAAGGTCAGTAATGGAACTACCGTAAAAATTACATGTAACACTATACCGTTGTAATAAATCTAGTGCATAACACGTGCTTATTATCGTACTACAGTTATGAAATCCTACTGAGAAATGGCTACTTAATAATATTAATGCTTTTTGCCAAGCTCTTACTAAATGTAAGCTATGGTATCTCTAATCTACCTACATATATGGGCGGTACAGTAGGTACTTATATCACAAAGCATTATAAAGGTTTTAGAACGTTAAAGGTATTTACATACTTTTAGACTACTTTGTTTTCACATCAATAAGTATATTAATTTTCATTTAGGTAGAAATGTTTGTTTGGAGGTAACCAATATTTTTTTTTGAGGGGAGAAATCATGAACTAACCACGCACTCTGGGTGGAGCAAAAAAAAATGCCAGATTTTTCCATACCTATAAAATACATTATCAAAGAAATGTCGCGATTAAAAAATGGGAGGTGGTGGTTGAAAAATACTTTACGACCTATTACTTACCCCCTACCAAATATCGCTCAAACCGTTTTGGAGGAGTTCGTCAAGAAATACTATGACATAAGATTTTTATTTATATTAGATTTGCGAGTAAATCTAATATATGCGAGTAATAAAGCCTATTGGCCTTACTGCCGTTCTAATCTGATCTGATAATATTCTTTCTTTTTAAACTGTCGGTAATGTGCCTGTTCTAAAACATCTAAAAAGGTACTAATGAAAGAGGTTCTGCAATACCTTTCTCAGTTACTTTCTATTAAATACGTAGTAATTTTAAAGACGTCTTTGGGTTGGGGAATGTTATTTAGTAAGTACCGATCAGGTGATTAGGCATCTATAACTCACCGCAATACCTATTAAATTCAAGTGCACGAGTCGTTAGCACATTGAAGCAATCAACGTTTTTGTATAGGTTATTGGGAGGGTTGTTAAAGAGCCATAATATTCTAAACTCATTACACTGTTGCATTGTTATTTTCTTTACAGAAATAATGCTATGTTACGTAATGATGATATCTCATTTTTTTTTAGTGGTGGAAAATCATCAACTCTTACCACTCTGTGTAAAGTGAGGGGGTGTTTCAGATTTTTACTGACTAAAATCACATGTGTTCCTTTAGTTGCCCTTTGCGTACCAGGGCCATGGTAAAGCTATGTTCAACCGTATTTTATTTTTATTTTTATTTTCAACCGTACACTCTCTAAAAGGTTCAGTTGAAAATCAGCGCTAGGCAACTACCACGTAGTTGTCTGACATTTTTGCAGAACTATACGTGTTTGGCGCAGCCGTGAGACGCACAATGTGTTTTCTTTTTTTTGCATTGTGTGTACCTATGTGTGCCAAATCAAATATTTTTCTTTCTTTCCTTTATGTTCAGATGGCAAAATCTAGGCGCGCGTCTTCAAATCGCGTCTAGACATACTGGTATTTACTTACAACCGATCACATGAGTGCGAGTTAACGCGCGTCAGCGAGCGTTAACGCAGCGTTCTAAGAAAAATCTCAGACGCAGGTGATTACACATTGACTCACACTTTAATATCTCTGTAACGTCGGTATGCTATTCAATTAAACGCGCGCTTTCTACACGATTGCACGTAATTTTTTCTATCCAAAGATTTTGGCATCGACCTTATTGATGAGGATACAACAAATCTACCAAAGCAGACTGAGTAACACTCATAATTGAGCGTTAGCGCGTCAACGATTTATCTGAACTCATTTTAAATTTAATCACGCATTGACACGCGTTGAAGCGCGTTACAGATGAACTTACACTTTCTCTCTCAAAGTCACGCAATTTTGGTACGACATTAAGACAGGGCGATATTACATGTCGTGCCAACCCTACTACATCTAATATTTACTAAAATTCACATATCGTTGACAAGTAACATTTACACCAATATTCTCATTAGCTATTTATAGGTAATGGATTACCCGGTCTATCTGCAGCCATGCTTATGAGTCACTGTTAGCGTGGGTGATATTAATTTCTTGCTGCAATCATAGTTGCGGCTGTAAGCCATGAGTAACTAATAGATAATTGATCATTTGAAGGTAGGTATGGCAAATATGAGTGAGGTTTTATTGGGGTACAGTTGATAAGAGTGAATGAGTGTTGGTTTTTAAAATATGTAGTTTCTGACTCTCTCAGTATGCAATACTAATAAAATTATAATAAAGTGTAGGCTTTGCAAGTTTCTCTGAAATTCCTCATTCTATTTATCGTGGAAGGTAATGACTCGCGTGATTAGTTTTGACATTCTATTCAACAGAGGAGAAAATTTATCGACAACTGGCTGTTCCTGAAGCGAAATGTTTTATAGAAATTAAAACAAACAACCTGTTCAGCTTTATAATATTAGTATAGAATATAGTAAATGTATTATCATTTTAAAAATAATGCATGCCTAACTGTGTGGTAACGAAGACTTAATCTTTCATCGCTTATATTAAATTAATTTGCATACCATTTGAATCTAAATCATGTAATAATAATCAGCTAAATCAATCATATTTTTAATCACCTCAAGACAGTTTGACTGAATCTTAATGACTATTTTTAATTCACTGTTAAATAATTTAAGACTTAGTTCTCAATTCCAACATACAATTTCCAAACAAAATTATAGGCATAGTGTACACCATAAACGTAAACGTTTATTACGATGTGCGGTTTCAATTTCCGACGTGTTATAGTTTGACACACCGCGCGTGAGGCCACGACCTTAGTCACGCTCCAATTATGACGAACAGGTGAGGAGAATGATCATCATCACGCTACTGTAACTAGAGCAAGAACTCGACTTAAAGTAATCATAACAACCACCGAAAGTGAAATTTCTGAGCAGAACATTTGCAGTAAAGTTCCATGTTGAGATGATGTTGAGAATATGTTATGTACAAATTGTTGCATCGTAAACTGCGTTAGAAGCTCGTGTCTAAGTAATAACCAAAGATCAGAGTTCCTAGTGCGAATTTGTTTTATATTAACGCATTCGACACGTTTATGACGATCTGCGCTCCGATAGGCTCATTCCAAGCTTTTAACCAATCAGAGAGCCAAACGCAGTAAACGTTTCGATTACTTTAACGTAAAAACAACTCGAACTCAGCTCACGGAATAGGTAGAGTATATTTATATTTACCCAGAGTTCGAAGAAGTACATAAGTAACATAGTTGATAATACCTCCTCTAAAATTCCAGAATCATATATAAAGTAGGATATCCAAGAGGGCTTTGTGTGCAGGTACAAAGTTGTTGTGTTTGATCCTTAGGCCGCGTTCCCACTATTTCGTAACGATTAATTTATCGTCGGACGACAGTCGAGTCTAGCTATTCCCATTATAAGGACAGTATGTCGTGGCCACGACAGTTAGTCGCCACAACGACACATGATTTACTGTGACTTTGTAATATTTTTATGGTTTTACGACTGTCGTGCTAGCCGTTCCCACTGTCATGACAATCTATTGTCACTGCAAAAAAGTCGACGACAGATATACGTGTCGTCCAATAATAATGTGAACACCTCCATTAAAATATATAAGCCATGACACTTAAAACTATACGCATATCTGTCGTCACGGCAAAATGGAAACGCAGCCTTATTGTTACAAATATCGCCATAAGCTTATCACTTATGTTAAAATTAGACACCTATGCCACTCGTTACTGATTACACGGCTACTATTGCTATTGATCCAATTTTCTTAATGACCGTTGATGTTTGTGACGTATATCCTTGCTCATTGCTGCCATGGTTTATTACGCATTGCACAATACAATTACAGTTGGTAGGGTTAACTTCGAAGGTAAGTTCGGGTTGTATAAAGTTACGAAAGGTTTTTCAAATAAAATACCAAGAAATTCTTTCCTAAAAAAGCTGAATAAGCCATTAAAAAAACATACAATTGATTTATTAATTATTTTGCAGGATCAGAATGCACAAAATTTACATAAGAAGAGTTAAGGGTACTTTAAACTTTATACTGACATATTGAGATTAAATCTTTTGGGCATATAGTTTCGAATTTCTCAAATCAAGCTGCATTTATCTACTCAACAACTTTTTAAGTGGTACAAAATATGCACCCCTTAAGCATAAGTTTCAGTTTTTTAGGAAAACCTTTAAGTTTTTAATCAAGGAATACAACCCATTCGTAATTCAATTAATTTGCTACTTCTTAACGAGTAAGTATTTACTACTTTAAATTTTCATAGAGTGGGTAAACGCTCTTTGAAAATTTTATGACACTTCTAGAAAATCACCTTTTTGGTGTAGTGCCACTTTGGTTTTAATGTTGTAATACCTATCCTTGCACAAAAACCTTATCTGATTTTCTTGTCCTCCTTTTTTTTGAGGTTCACAATCATTAAATAACTCCTCCCGCTTTCGATGGAGCAAGAAGGAGTGTCAAACTTTTACTAATTAAAAGCCCATTCGTGATCCTTTAGTTGCCCTTTGCATTTCAGGGTCGCGGTAATTCTTTTTTTTATAGGCACTCCAACGACTTATTTACAAACCATTGACTACAGTACATTTACGAGGGCATCCTATGTAAAAAAATCACTTATAGGTATGCACAACATTTACAGTAGATCTTATTAGTTAATTAATGATTAGAATTAGGTTTAAAACTGAAAATTGACAATATAAAATATAAAATTAAAAACTAATATCTTTCGAAGAATCCCTCAGCCCTCGTCTTCCTACCGTTGTAATCTCCTTGATAAAACAAAAAAACAAAATTTTCTTCTTTGCTTCTGTAGATCTTACACAAACACTCTCCGGTTACCACCGCATAAGTGATTTATTTATAAAGTCATTCATCATCATTAACTTACGTAAACCCCCTTAATAATCCGGTGAAACCAGTTTTATTTTAGGTACATATTTCGTAAAGGTGATCAAGCAGCAAGAACTGGACAAGTACCGAAAAGTCGTTACTCAAGTACCAGGAACCCGCTAAGTACTAAGAAGTAATCAATATATAGAGACCGGCCCAAGATTCGGTTTTATTTTCGGCTTTTTCGGCCAAAAAAATGGTTTCGGCCGTAGTTCTGGTTTCGGCCAAAAATTGGCCAAATATTCAGAACGACTGAAACTAACGTCTTCAAGCTGACGGTTGTGATTGGAGACCTAAAAACTGACTGTCAGTCTCGTTGGTCGATGTTTGTTATAATTTTTTGATAATCATCGATTTACTAATTTATTAAATATTTTTGAAAGTTATAATTTAAATAATTGAGCATAATTACTGTATCGAAATATATTTAAAATTAACTAAATAAAAATATTATTTTCATTTATTATCAATTTTTCAGTTACCAAGTCCGTTTCGTTTTCGATTATGGCCGAAACTGGAAAGGAAGCCAAAAATTCGGTTTCGGCTGCAAATCGTATTTCGGCCGGTCACTATCAATATCATACCTTTGTTCTACAGAACATTTTGTTTAATTAACATGCAATGTTTACCGGTGGTTAGGGTGTAAACGTGAAACATTTTATCTGTCGGTTAGGACTTAGGAGTAATTTGCATAGTTTAACAATTACCTGGCATTCTTTCGCAAGTATCCCTACATCTTGATATGGTGAGCTAACAAAGGACCGGGAACTCTTCGCTGGTTCGTGACTTTGGTTCTTTTCGCTTCTTACTTCGTATGTGCAATGTTTATGTCTTTGGAAATATATTGTTGCTACAATGAAGTACTTCATGTTTACCTACTGAGGACTTCAGCATTATTGTGGCTAAGATTATAACAGCCTGGACAAGTTCCATAATGAATGAAGATCTTACCCTAATTTACTAATTATTTCGGATCATACGTAGAGGTAACCAGATCTGAATATCAGATTTTCGACGAAAATGAAAATGATTCTTGATAAGTTGAGACCAATGGTAGCAAAGTGATAACGGCCCGGACTTACGAGTTACAGAAATCAGAAATCAGAAATCAGAAACGTTTATTTCAAATAGACCAATTACAGGCACTTTTGAATTGTCAAAATGTCGGTCAGTCAAAAAAAAATACAAGTGAAGCTAAATTGCACGTTCCAAAGCGTAGATCTCTATGGAGAAGAATTTGCAAGAAACTCCATGGACACTCTTTTAAATCATATTATGAGTTACATAAATCTTGGTTACATATTTCTTGTCGCTTCTAATATGTGAGCACAATGTAGATAAGTAATATTAATTAAAAGAATAAAATAAAAACTTATTAAAAAAAAAAATAGAAATTGAATTAAGTCACTGGCAGCTAAGAGATGACCAGTCTCAACTGACGGCACCCGTTCACGAGCATGACGCGTGCATCAGCCCCACTCAGTTCAACCATTTTGAAGGGAACCGAATGACCCAATAACACGCGCCACCATCAGCGAGACATTTGAGTGAGTATGACAAACTCTCAACTGCCATGCTCGTAATGACAAACAAGTTGTAACCTAATAAAAATGCTCCATGGTACTTCACATTCACAAAACTTGAAAAACAAAGTGCTTCTACATTATACAATGCTATTGTTTCCAAATACAAAAGATAATAAATTATCATAAGCTCTATTGAAATAAACCAATAAAATAAAATAAAAAAAAAACATTTCGAAAACAACAATACAAAAAGGGGAACAGTATCTCTTCCAAAATTATTAAAAAAAAAACTAATTTGAAGGTAAAAGTGGCTGTGGCTGCGGAGCAGGACCGGCATTTAGCCAAGCGCTTTTATCAAGGATATAATCTTCCAGTTTATAATACGCTTGTCTACATAGTGTGCGTTTAATGCATGCTTAAAATTTGGACTCATTTAGTTGTAGAATCTCAACTGGTATTTTATTATAAAATTTTACACAGTACCCCATGAAAGAACTATGTACTTTAGCCAATCTGAACCGAGGTTGATCTAATTTGTTCCTGTTCCTAGTATTAAAATTGTGCCTGTCACTTATCTTAGTAAAAAGATGAA
Source organism: Mythimna impura (assembly GCA_905147345.3). Taxonomy (NCBI): domain Eukaryota; kingdom Metazoa; phylum Arthropoda; class Insecta; order Lepidoptera; family Noctuidae; genus Mythimna; species Mythimna impura. The sequence continues at coordinate 11,071,133 of LR990345.1, forward strand.
TATTTTTCCGAACATACATAATGTTTTCATAAATGTATTGACAAGGGACCGTCAGGATGTTTATTTCCTTAAATAGTTCCCTAAAAGAATCGCGTCTGCGAAGATTATATATGGCTCTGATAGCTCTTTTCTGCAGAATAAAAATAGACTCTATATCTGCAGCCCGTCCCCATAGCAAAATACCGTAAGACATGATACTATGAAAGTAACTAAAATAAACTAGTCGCGCAGTATCCACATCAGTACATTGACGGATTTTTCTGACAGCATAATAATATGCTGCTGAACTAAGCCGACCTGCCAGAGATGTTAAATGAGGACCCCATTGTAGCCTCGAGTCAAGCGCGATCCCTAGGAAAACCGTATTCTCGACGAATTCGAGTTTCTCCTTGTTCAATACTATGTCGGAGTAATTACTTTTAACATTCGGTAACGCAAATCTTATGCACTTAGTTTTTTTTCCATTTAATACTAAAAAAGTTACAGATCGTAGGTTCAAGCACAGGCAGCCACTTTACTTTGTTCATCATCACTGCTCTCAAAACAGTGAATAGAGACATCGTGAGAAAACTGGCATGTCCTGGATTAAAACATGATTGAAAAGAGTGTCCATGGAGTTTCTTGCACATTCTTCTCCATAGAGATCTACGCTTTGGAATGTGCAATTAGCATCATTTTTTTTTTTCTGACTGACTGACTTCATGACATTTCAAAAGTGCCAGTAAATGGTTTATTTGAAATAAAATGCTTTGAATCTTTGAATCTTTATTATATAATTCGAAGGCATCCACTAGTTCACCCGAACTGGGTCCATAATGGATTAGGGCTAATCCCTCTACCAGAGAAGTACCCTCATCTCAAACTGAGTGCTCCATGAAACGATTATCTTACTTCTTACTAATTTTATAAAGAGATAACATTGACACTGCAACACACAACTGAAATGATGATGATGATGATATTTTTTTAAGTTTGTATGTGAGTAATCTCCAAAACTGACAGTTCCTAGTATGTTACACATAATTGCGTTAGATTTATCCAGCTATGAATCATAAGATCAAAATGTCCTATTAGTTGGCAATAAATGCTATTTACTTTAATAAGCATCTAAATAACAATGTTCCCTTTCCGGCGCCTACGACGCTCCGGAGCCACGAGCGTTATTAAGTAATTCAGTTTTCGTCACTTAACTGGTTTTGCCGCGCATATTCATGAAGCAAATTATTTCACTTTTGCGGCCGACTGACGTATAAATATTTAGAATTTATAATAACAAGCAAATTGTGTATTAATGGCGCCTCGAGATATTATATAAACATTTATTTATTATGCGGAATTTGAAATTGAAATTGTTAACACAACAATTATTTTAGGCTGCGTGATTGTTAGAAAGAGTCACGGTGGCTGTAGAATGCAAAGAGCAACTGAAAGGACACAGGTGGGTCTTAGTCAGTAAAAGTCTGACTCTCTCTCTCGCTTCGCAGAGTGGAAGAAATTATTTGATGATTTTCCAAATTTAAAAAAAAAACAGTCATGAGCTGAATTTGAGAATTATTTCAAAATCAAAATGATCAACGCGAACGGTTTCAAAACTGAAACTAAATTAATTGTATCAAAATTGTTTGTTGGTTTCTTTTTACGAAACGATATATTATTATATCTTCGCCAAGTATCAAACAAATCGAAAAAATAAATACCATTTTAGAAACTCTTATTTTTGCAAAGCCACAAGAGAAACTGGTACCTAATGATCGCAATCAAAATTCAACTAATCATTCTGACCACTACAGCTGATTTCTCAAAACCCGACCACAACAAATAAATCATGCACAAATGTAATGTAAAATAAACAATCATATATCGCCATTATCATTATGAGTATGTCACAACAGCTTCTAACTAAGCACAATATTACCAAACAGTTTAAATTAAAACATAACACAGAACATTAAATGTAATTCACGTATACAAGTACCTACTAGAGAGTAACCAACTAGGCGACTACCTATGGGGAAAAGACGACAAAATCGACCATATTGGTTCTTATTTAGTCGCATGACCGGCACTCAATGAGATACAAAAAACAGGTAGGTAGGTACTTACATAGTTATTTAAAAAAAATTAAATAAACAGAGAGTAAAATCGAACTATCATGAAGAATAATATTCTTGGAGTCAAAATCACAGACCGCATAAGTAACATTATGCTTCATTTCAAAACACAAATCGCAAACGTAGGCAACTAAGCCGCCAAGCTAAAATGGAACTGGGCAGGCCACATCTGGCGCATGTCTCAACAAAATTGAGCGAAGGCAATCACTCACTGGATCCCGAATATTAGGAACCAGCTATGCAGTAGGCCCAGAAGGAGATGGCGTGACTAGTTGGCCTCCTACCTAAAGGATCAGGCAAATAAAGCTTAAGACAAAAAAAAAGAAAGAATAAATGGGCCGCCATTGCTCTGTGGTGGGACACAACAGGCTCATAAAAATCGAGCCGATTAGTCGGGAAAGCTGACTATCAGGCCACTTTTATACTCGTCGTAGGTGAAAACAGTCTGCAGACTAGTCAGATATTTGAACATACTACTAGGTACTAGTCGTCCAGTAGGATAGTCGGCCCATCTCTAATAGGTGCTTTTTACCCAGTGTGTGGCCATAAGAAGCGTCGTAAAGCTGCGCGTGCGACGCTCCAGGGGGCCTCTACGTCAGCCGACTTTATGGTCACATTACACTCCGATAGTAAACGATACCCTAAACTTACTAATGTTGGTTTAAAAATGCGTGTTATGCAATTTTGTAGCTTAGAGCAAGGATTTAGGGTTCATTATCGGGAACTGAAGAGTTGATCTGGAATTTTATTCATGGCCCGATTAAATGTCGATCACGGGAAGGGATGTTTGTTTATTTTTGTTTTAATGTTTATTTTACTTTACAGACTAATCTGGGAATCTGAGTAACCAACCTAAAATACTTTGAAAGCAAACTGTCCTGTATGATCTTTTCTCTCATTTCTCATTCCAAAACCATCGAACTTAACCCATATTCTGTCAAGAATTCTCCTTAAAACCAAACAAGGACAACAAAATAAATAACATTGTTATCCGGCAATTTTACTGTTAGCAACGAACTTGTGAATGTATTACCTAAATGTAGCCATACCACAATCGGAGTTCGAACCCGCGACCTCACGACACAACTCCATTCTCGGTAAATTGAGGCCTTAATAAGTTCTCTTTAACTTCTAGGTTACCAAGTTTAGATAATTTGCTGCTAGTTTATATTTTAAGGCAATTATAGACTTGGCTTATTGGACACTCAGTATTTCATTTGACCGGATATGAATTTGACCCCATTTACTTAACTAACAACTAACAATAACTATCTACTTACTTACAATAACTTAGTAGTAACCAACGTACTAACACGCGCTAACAATTCAAAGTAATGACTTGTGTGGGATATTTTCAAGTTATTCAGTATTTCTCATACAAAACAGATGCAAAAATGTGTAAAGTAAACGATCATATCTGTCAAAGGCGATTTAGTATTCGAACTCAATACGGACAACGCGGCTATCTTACAAATACTTTACAAATTGAAACCTAAGGCTTCATATAGATACACAGCTTTTCTCTTCATACGCCGCGACGTGCGTATACGCGGTGTAAACTCCACATCATGCTTTTTAAAGCATATACATCATGCTTTTTAATGTATATTTATTATTATTATTTTAAAGGCACTAAGGCAACTAAGCGTTTGATGGCATGCGTCATCGACGCCGTGTCGTCATATTTAACTTGTTAGTAACCGTGGCGAAAAAGTTTAAACACTCGTGTACCCTCCAAAAGGGTGAGCATGGAGCTGTATAATAAGAAAAGAAAAACATTTTGGGAGTAGGTACATTCATTGTGCGTGCACCTCACTGCCGGAGTCTGTGATACCTGATAGCTACAACCTAAGGGCCTTTAAGTCAAGAGTGAATAGGTTACTTCAATTAAAACGTGCTCCATTGTCGGCCACATCATCGCTTACCATCAAGGGAGATAGTGGTCAAGCGTGAGCCTGTCCATAATACAAAATAAATACATTACTTTTATTAAATTATTCATTTATTAAGTATAATTTCACGTCGTCGACGGCGCGTATTGTTCCACGCGCGCCTCAGGGAGATGTCAGCAAATCGTAGGGGCCCAACAGGGTCGTAGCCTACTGGGGCCACGGGTAGTGTGAAAGTGAAACCCGGGGCCCTGGGACGATGGCAAGGAAGGAACAGGAGTGGGTTTTTAGTCAGTAAAAGTCTGACACTATTTTCCGCTCCGCCCAAGAGCGGGATTTGTCATAAGATGATTTTCCCACCTAAAAAAAAAAAAGGCAAGAGCGAAAGGAGATTTGTCATTTACGACTCTACACTTTCAACGTATCCTGTAAGCACCTCATCCTTAGTTTATTTATAAGACACGCACGCCAAAGTTCGAAGAGGCTGTAGAACTTGACGTTACTTCCTAACTGTCATCTTTAATGAACACCGTCATCAAGTTATTACTTGGCTGACAGTTCACACGTTTAGAGACAAGAAATGGCCGCGTGGGTAGTCACTTGTTTCAAGTATTAGATTGAAATCTTACTTGCAATAAAGACCAGTCAACGAGTGACAAGAACCAATGTTATTTGTAGGCAAATCAGGGACAGTTTATTTGAGGCTGTCGTTTGTAACTGGTGAAACTATTGTACAATCTAAAATCGATCGTTTGCTTCCGAGTTCAGTTTCTGATGGTATCTGGTATCTGTCAGATGCTATCGGTAACCTAATTTGTTTTTGGACGTTTAAAATATTGTGTTAATTTCAGCCTTAATATGATTTTCTTCTAAAACTAAACTTTACTTTTTTATTGTTTTTTTTTTCTTTTCTTTTTTTGAGGGTAGGTTATCAACAAATAACTTTTCCTACTCCGGGTGGAGCTAAAGGGAGTATCAGACTTTAAGAGGGTCCTTTTCCACTCGCCTATCGTCAACATCGAGCATGGTTTAAAAGCTTGTTGCTTCATCTAACGCAATCCAACACGATGTTTGATAAAGAGGCAATGCAAAAAAAAAGAGAGATAACGCCTAAAAACTCTGTTGGCATTCGGTAATTCCGTGATTTACTCGAATATTTAACAAAACTTTTTCCAGGAAATACGTGTTTTTTTTAACCGTTAAAAGTTGTTCAGAAAAATTGTCGTCATTCAGAATCTTGATTAAATGTGCAAGGCCTCTATTGATGTATTTTTTTTATATTTTTAATATACGAGCACATTGTGGAAGGCCAAAGTTCACGTAAAATAGTAGATTTTCAGAGGTATTTACTAGATCAGTTTAACACAAATTTAAGTTTGGTTTTCTATAGAAGCCTAGATAATATCCACAAGATAGCTGTGTATCCAAAATATGTATTTAGAGAAAGATGTGTAATAACATCATAATCACGTTACAGCGGTTGTATGAAAATGTACCTCGAAAAGGGCGCTCTACTAACTAAAACCTACTCGCGTGTTATCACAGCCCTTTGCGTTCCATGGCCGTGGTGACTATTTTGAATAATCTCGCAACCCTTACTGATTATTCGCTCAGCACAATATTACGACGATCATTCTCTATTAGCTGAAGCGACATGTATGACGTCACATAAGAACTAAACTACAAATCCTGCGTCGCGCAATAAATTAGAGTTCTCTCTTTTAATTTGAACATATACAACAGCCCGAAATCATCTCTCGGGTAATTGTCCAGATCAGACATAACACCCGGTTTGCGGAACTTTACACTCGAATCCGCATACCTCCTTAAAGTTAATAAAATAGTCTATAGTAAGATTAAAATGGTAAATTCAATAAGTTATGCAATATTTTTTACCACATAAAGATGCGAAATACAATTGAATTGAATAAAAGTTTGTACTCAAAAAATCGTAACAGACATTACCTACAAGTTTTTCCGCATCTATAAATTCGGTAACCAAAATTATAACACTCAATTTTAAACGCTACAACTGACAGTCAGATCAAATACCTAACGTCAGTCTCCGTGAACTGAGTCATCCACATTTATAACATTTATACCATTTATATAATGTTTAATAAATCTGTACACACCACGACCACCCGTAGTGCGGGTATCACTTTCAACGTTATTGCAATCGAGAAGCAAAAAGTTTTTACAAAACCAATAATTGTTTTTCATTCGGTACGCACAGTTTTTGGTGGTGTACAGATTGCAACAAAAAGTATAAAAGTGTCTATCGTTTTTACAGTGTGAATGAAACACGTGATGAAAGAGAGCCTAGAGGCTAAGGCACCCGCTTCTCACGATGAGGTTGCGGGTTCGAAACTGGGCAAGTACCAATGTGAGTTTTTCAATTCATATGTTATAGGTATTTTTCTTAGTTTATCTAGGTCTCTAGGACATTACTGACACCCCGTTCCTCGAAAAGCACGCCTATGATCCTGGTTGTTATTCATAGATCTCTAACATTCGCTACAATTAGTTAGACTCCAGAAAGTCTGACCACCAATCTATTCAAGGAGTAACGTGTTGTCCAACATCAAGACATAGAAATAAGGCATTAGTACAAAGCGTTTTGAGAATACATTCATTGTGCGTACGGCTAAGGAGTGGAATTCCCTACCGGGGTCTGTGTTTCCTGATAGCTACAACCTATGGGTCTTTAAGTCAAGAGTGCATAGATTACTTCCAGGCAAGCGTGCTCCATCGTCGACCACATCTTCGCTTACCATCAGCCCCCCTAGCCAAGTTACAACCGTTTCGTTTCAATTCTCTTTTCGTTGATCGCCTCCAGTCGGCCACGCCTCCTAATCCTTTGTTCTGACCACGTGACTGAGCGTTGAGATGACGTGAAAACAAAGGAATCGGAGGCGTGGCCGACTCGAGGTGATCGACGAAAAGAGAATCGAAAAGAAACGGTTGTAACTTGGCTAGGGGGGCTGGTGAGATAGTCGACAAACGCAAACCTATCAATAATTTAAAAAAATATATATAAGGCAGCACATTTTCATAATAAATAAGCAGGAAAATTCATTGTTGCCGTTGTCGCATCGCGCCTGTTTAAAGGAGCCTAAAAAAAACTTTCAAGTTCAAAACACATACGTATATTCTTAGTGAGAACGCTAAATAGCACTCAAATGAAAAGATCTCTTAAAATTATGACTCTGACTTTTCTTAAGTCAATTGCATAACCAAACGATTTTCCCAAAATTATATACGCACGTATAAATAAACATTGTGACCACAAATGTTGTTATTGCGAATCGAATTAGAAAATATGCGTGAAGGAACCTGCCCCCCTAGCCAAGTTACAATCGTTTCGTTCGTGCCGAACGCCTCGAGTAGGCCACGCCTCCAATTCCTTTGTTCTGATCACGTCACTGAGCGTTGAGATGACGTCAGAACAAAGGAATCGGAGGCGTGGCCTATTCAAGGCGTTCGGCGCGAACGATACGATTGTAACTTGGCTAGGGGGGCTGTATAATGTAACTATTTAGCGAAAGCTGAAATAGCTCTATTGTAGTACGAGTGTTCAAGATTTCATATTCGCTCATTTCCTCTAATAAAAACTCATTTCGGTCTGAGGTTGCGACCGCGATACGGGGAAAAGTTGTATCGTATTTTGTAAGTTACGTTCGTTTTGCAATCATTTAATTGGTTGTCTTGTTCCCTGTCAAGTTCTAAACGTTTAATAAAATCGAGCAGTTTAAAAGTATCTAGATTTTATAAAACAACGGCATTGGTTCATTGATGTCGATTGTATCGTACGGAAATGGAATAAAAAGGATTAGATAATATTTCACGGAATTTATTCATTTTATAAAGCCTCTAGCTGTCTCCCGCGGTTTCACTCGCGTCTTTAGTTAGGTACTGCACCGCTCCTATTGGTTATAATGTTATGAATAATTAATTGCCTTTTACGATAAATGGGCTAGCCAACGCTAAAATATATGTGAGGTGTACAATTTTTTTTTTTTTTAAATCTGGACTAGTACCTGGTTCCTAAGATTAGCGTGGTCATAAAAATAAACAAACTATTCAGCTTTATAATATTAGAAAAGATTAATAACTTACCCCAACTAAGAGGTAATTAGTATTTTTTATCAGGAAGATAATTTTCTAATGACCGCTGCACTGACACTGACTTCAATAGTAAAACTATAGTAGTTTCCTAGAAAATTCTTGAATCTTAATATGGTAAATTTAGTGAGGAAATCAAATAAAATACCTACTAACTTAATTATAACACCAAAACCTAGAGGCACCTAACAAATCCGGATTAATTTTCATCAAAGACACTCATATAAAGGCCTTTATTACCTTTACACTCAAAGATTGACAGCAAAGCCCCAGTTACAGCGTATTACGTATGTAAATCCTTCGCGTGGGCGGGCTATGTACTCAACACCAAACCACAGAACTCACGGACCAAAAGCTAGATTTATTTCGTTCCCGGGTTATAACTCAGGCCAATACGTGACCGATGATCACGCCTACGCTTACATAGAAATTATCCACGACCAAAACGTTATCAACAGTGAAATGGTAGCGTATTTCACGTATATCTAACACTGCCGGGGTCGGCCACCTAATATTGGCAAAGGTCGGTCGCGAAAGGTTAGTTCCTGTCGCCCGGAGCCCGCTTTCACGGTGTAAACTAGTGCAGTCGCATGGAGAAAGGTCGTGCTGTCAAAAATGCAGCTTTCGTACTTACATAACTGGACACAGTCCACCGTTAACTGCATGTTAACTGTTGTTCTATGCGAAATGAAAGGAAACCCATGCACTTTACTAGCTTGCCGCGTATATCCAAGGCGTTTTTGCTGTCTTGAATATTTTACTTCGGCTCAACTTAAGCGGTATCTCATAGTTTAGTCTTGGCAAAGTTATTTACACCCGCATTTCACTTTGCCATAGTATTATGCATAAATTTTCTCGAACAATGTAGTCCTAAATGCATTGTTGTGGGCAGAACGATTATTTCACATAAAAGCCGAATTTAATTAAAAAGGCCCTTTTGTGCTGAAGTCAGGAAATATTTATGATATCACCATAATATAGGTACCTATATGACTGAAAGTTTTTGTAGTGTCCAAACGTTTATTACTTTGCCTAGATGCAATAAATCATTTTGTCCACGCTATTGATTGACGCAAATTATGTTAATGTGGTCAAACGTGTCCAACAATCTGAACTAATGAACCATTCGATAGATTTATGGCTTCCTTGTAAAAATTTAATGATACGCGGCCATATTTACATAATACTTATTGAATCTATAAAAAAAGCGATTAATCTTTAACACCTTAGCCGACACGGCCAAATAGTTGTAACTTTTTTCGAGCAACTTGAAACCAATCGACGTCAGTAAAGTTTTTGCGAGGAGGCTGCGAAGCGTGAGACAAGTAATTTATACTATTCGTAGTGTTCAATAAACTGTACCCGGAACTCAAGGATGATATGAAAGAAAAATTCATTGAGCGCCGGGAGCGTCGCGCCACCTAGCGGCCGCCGGAATGAACGCTATGAGTACAGTCGATGAGAAAAGTTGGAACGTCTGTACCCACATTTCATAAGCGGCTTAGCGACTTTAAAGGACTGCGAGCTGCGATAGCCGGTATTGCGTACCGTCTCCTTAAATGGCAGACGTTTTATTTTTGTTGCATTGTGTGCGGATGCGGATTTTACGTAAACTTTCTACTTATACGATCCTGGCATGTCATTACATCACGGAAAGACTTAAATGGATTTTAAACGCTGACGATTACAACCACCATTTGTGTCGAACAATTAAATGTTAACGTTTGGAAATCAGTGTGATACGGCTATTTTTACACTTGGGATTACAAGCTCCATTTATGACGAACAATTGGTGGTAAAGACTGGAATTGGTGAGTTATCTCCATGGTGGTGCCCCCACGCTTTTGGAGTTATGAAAGAGGAAATCCATTGTGTTCATCGCCACTTATGCCGCTCTTCTTCGTGTTGTTTAAAGACTTTACTTAAGGAAACTGGTTGTTCGTTTTACTAGTTCCTTCATCTTTTATTAACGGTGTGTCAAACCGGATTTCACCCTTGTTACTTTGAGGAAAAACGTTTCTCGTTCGACTTTTTTTGTACGTATGTTCTGTTCTGCGGCATATTGGTCGCAGAACAGATGGTTGATGGAGACGAAAGGTTCTGGAGTGGTGACTACGTACCGGCCTCGAAAGGCCTCTCAGAAGGTGGACCGATGATCTAGTGTGGGTTGCAGGAATCAGGTAGATGCGAGACGCATAGGACCGGTCGTTATGGCGAGACTTAGGGGAAGCCTGGACATCTTTTTTTTATATAAACTAGTGCTTGACTGCCATCCTACCTGATGGTAAGCAGTGATGCAATCGTTGATGGTAAGGCGCACTAGTTTATTAAGAGAATATTCTCTATAGCCTTTAAGAAACCCAAATTATAATCGGATGGGAAGGCCGCAGCAGGCAAATTATTCCATTCCTTCGATGTACGCGGTATAAACGAAGAGGCGAAACGCTTAGTCTGGACCGTAGAGGTTTCAACAACTCGCCGTACGTCGGGTTGTCCGGTGGTAGAAATGAGATGGCGGAATCAAGTCATACAGTTCTCTTGCACACTCTCCAAAATGCAACCCGTAAAACACCGAAAGGCTGGCTACCCTACGCCTGAACTCAAGGCTTTGGATCACCAATTAGCCTCTTCGCACGCCTTTCCACCGAGTCCAAAGCTGCTAGGTGGCATTTTGCAGCACCAGCCCATATGTGGCTGCAGTACTCAACACACGATCGGAACTGCTGAAATGATGATGATGATGATGATGATGTTATAACTCCTTTAGCTTCAGCGTGGTTGTACTCACAAACACACATCGTAAGTCGTAATACCGTTTCCTTCGTCGACACTTTCGATATCTCCGATCAATAAATTTAAGTATTGACGTAAATGTTATTGTTTATAGTCCCACTCGCACTTACGGTAAAGTTTGTTGATGTCCAAGAGACAGTACGCCCATGCAACGGAAAGCGACGTTGTATCGTATTTAGGGCCCTTCCCGATCATTGAGTACGGCCCCTGTTCAATCGAACTTCCTTATTACCTGTCCACTTTCATTTTCTTCATAAACGGGTGTAAAACTGATACTTTACGCCTCACAATTTCCTCTTATGATTTATAGTTCGAGTTTTCCCTTAATTACATATCTAAACCCAATCGTTGCTCTAGATTAATCAAATAATATACCGACTCAAAGCTTACTGCTTCAATAAATGTCATAATAAAATTAATTAATACACTGTTGTGTATTCGGCAGGAGGGATTAAAATACGAATTCAATTTACGTTGTGTTACAATTGTGATACATTTCGATAGGCGGATTTGTACTTTGTATCATTTAATTTGCATGTTTTTATTGTTATACTAGTTGTTGCCAGTGGCTTCGCCCTTGTAATAGTAGACTTATACACTTGAGGGAATAATAATAATTAGCCTACGACCAGTTTTCAGACCTATCAAATGTACTTACACAAAAAAAATATATATATAAATCGGTCAAACCATTTTGGAGGTGTTCGATAACAAACACTCTGACACGAGATTTTTATCATCACACTACTTGTTAAAGGCGAAAGTTTGTGAGTGTGTATGTTTATTATTCCTTGGATGAAATTTGGCACATGAGTAGACCATATCCTAGCACATAGGATAAGAATTTTAGGAGGATAATTTTTATCCCGGAACTATGTTCCCTTGGGACAATTGTCTACTTTCACGCGAGCAAAGCCTCTCGCAGTAGCTAGTATATCATATAAAACAGATAAGTCGTATAAAAGCTTTCTCTGCTTCTAGTGTGGTCCTTTTAAATGAAATACTTCTTCCATATGTATCGGGTTACAAAATATACCATTGTTACGTAACTGACAGTAATGTGGCCAAAACAACAATCAGTGTGGCAATATCTTGGCCAGAGTAGGGATCGGTGGATCCCGCCCACAGACAGACGTGTATGTATCGTAAGTAAAAGGCGTTCAAAATGTGCCGAACCGGTGCGGAAAGCGGCTTACCTTCGGACGCAGTTCCGAAGTACATCGCAGAATGAACTCGCACAGAAATATTCCATTTGTTTTCTTTTTGCACGCTCCAACAAGGTCGCTTCGTCTGAACAAGTTCATTGATTCACATTCTTGCATTTTTAATCGTGTGTTTTTATTTTCAATTCATTATAATTTGCTGGTTGCGTTTTTACTCCGTTTCACAACACAGTGACTGATAATACCCGTTTAGTGTTGTGGTGTCACGATGTTTTATAGCCACTATTAGGTTCTTCAATGTCATTCAAACTGTATTTTAATGCTGAATATAGATAACATTTAGGTATATCTTAATTCACACTATGTTGCTAAAGATATCATAAGATGTTTAGTAAATTTATTTATTAAATGCCTAAGCACGCTTTAGATTTCGAGTGTGATAACTTGTATTTATGTCTATGAAATTTCGAGATTAATTTCATGGAACTGTTCGGTGTACAACAATATTAAATACTATTACAGTTAAACAGTTTAATTAAAATTGCCGTTCAAAATGGATAGTAATTGCCGTGCGTAGTAAACTTCAACAGAGAAACAGCCACGCAAAGCGTTTGTAGGTACTCAGTTACTTCGAAATAATTAATTGAGCAATTGTAACTTGCCTACTTAATCTCGGGCGTCAGATAGAAGGGTTGTGATACCCTGAGCTTCTGATAAAGACTTAATTACGCGACACGTTGCGAAAGTACCCGGCCCGGTACTAGCATTCTCATATCTTCATCAGTGCTACAAAAACTGGTTGTCAGTTGCAAAACGGTTGGCACGTAAATTTGCGGCTGCCCAACAACAATGGTGTACTAGGTACTGTAAACAAAACAAGTAAAAGCATTAGCATTCAGTTACGAGACGAAAGGCGTAGTGTTGTAACTCGCGTAAAGCGAGAATGTAATTAATCGATATTTATTCGATTATTCTGTCAAATCTATCAATTACGTCATTTAAACGCGAGCTTGTATATTCGAGATAGGAATCCAGGAAATTACTGTTTCAAAGAATTTTAATGGAACAAACAGGATGGCATAAACTTAAAAAAGTAATTATAACAAGGTGAACTAATTTATTCAGAAATGCGACCATAAATACAACTAGTCTTTTTATAATCCGGTTGACTGTAGTAATTAAAAATACATGGTCATTTAAGATATTGGACGCCCGTGAACAAAGTTCGCGATTGATCAATATATAAATCATTATTCGCTAATTAAAACAAATTCTTTAATCAAATCTGACGATCGTTAAATTCGATGACTAATTCAAACGTCTTAATTATGATACCTACTTAATTAAAGATGACTTAAAATTTATTCTTATTTGGTTCCTTTTTATTGAACGAGCTGTTTATAAGCGGTCTTCTTTTATGTGCGCTTGCGCAATTTCAGGTCGTTCCATTTTAAAAAATTACAAAACTTTTCAGTTGAGATGTACGGAGGTACTTTTAGTGATAATAATTATAATTAATAGTGTTGAGAGTGAGAGGGGTCAGGGGCTCATGGTTGAAGCTAAATTCATTTATCCTAATGACTTGTAAAGATCTTAACTAGACAAGTAGACATGCAGCTGATGTATAAGACTTAACTGCAGGTTACTCAATCAGAGGCTGTTGTTATATTTTACGATGATTTTAAATATTATTATGTCTCAATATTGATTTGCTGTCGTTAACTTCACTAACGACAAAACGATATATTGAACATCACTATCCAATAAGTCGTACACGTATTGTGTCAATCTTGACAAAAAATATTCTAGTGCACTTCATTCTGCTGATAGTATGAGATTTAGATCGATACAATCTACGCTTGCAAGAAAAAAGAGATTGTGAAACAAAAGTTCAGCTATTTAGCTTAGATTGTATAACTATGTCTTTTTCATACTTAATACAGCTTAGTATCATCATCATCATTGTATATATATGTACAGCAACTGAAAGACGTCCATTGTTGGACATTGGCCTCCTCCAAGCGTCGCCACAATGACCGATCCTGTGCGTCTCGCATCCACCGCATTCCCGCGACTCTCACCAGGTCGTCGGTCCACCTTGTGGGAGGCTTTCCAACACTGCGTTTTCCGGTGCGCGGTCGCCACTCTAGAACCTTTCGGCCCCATCGACCATCCGTTCTACGAGCAATGTGCCCTGCCCACTGCCACTTTACAGTTACAGTTTGGCGATTCTTCGGGCACATAGCCCGAACTAAACTAAAGTGCGACGAAAGGCCACCTTGGTACTCCTGCGGATATCTTCATTCCTGATAAGATCACGCAAGGAAACTCCGAGCATAGCCCTTTCCATTGCCCTTTGGGTGAGAGCGGGTCGGAGCGGGAAAACGTGTAAGACTCTTACTGACTAAAAACCCCCTCCTGTTCCTTCTTTGCCTTCGTCCCAAGGCCGAGTTTTTCTTTCAGAAATAAACCCTTGGCCCTAGTAGGCTTCGACCCTGCTGGGCCCCAACGGCTTGCTGACATCTCCATGAGGCGCGTACTATCGATGACTTGGGCTTCGATTACCGGACGGTCGGACGGCGAGCTACCCATTGCTCGCCGTCCGCAAGCCCGCTCCTACGGTGGCCGGAAATCGGGATCGGGATCCCGGCGGCTGGGGCGTGAGGATCGCTCTCTCGCGCGTGCACGTGTGGCCTCCTCCTTTGCTAGCATTACTGCTGCGCAGAAGGAGGCGAACACCTGCCACTCCTCCTCGCTTCGGACCATGGCCTGTACCAAGGCCCGGCGCGAGAGTTCGTTGCCGCCGATCTCCCCGACGAGTACAAAGCGGTGCTCTGAAACAAACTCAAAGGTGTCTATTTTAAAGTCCATTCAGTAAATACGTAATGGTCAAATCATATAACGACCATGCAGATTAGTGTCTCAGATGACCTTTTGAAGAAAGAACCACACAGATTTGAGTGGACCTGTCCAGTCAAAAGAAACTTCTTGTAACATAGAAGTAGTTATAATACCAAAAATATTTTCTCAACGTCTCGCTCATTAATTACCGTGTCGTGAGTAATTAACCGAATACAGTAACTAGCAGACAGCGAGCTTACATCACAGTAAACACTTCTAATAACCATACAAAATATGAACGAATGACACGCCTTCACATGTAAAACCACAGAGTAAAAAAACACAGAAGGATAACTGAACAAGCTGCGGGAATATTCGAAAGTTACCATGGCGCTGGAATGTAAAGAACTACTGAAGGAACACAATTAAGTTTTAGATAGTAAAAGTCTGATACGTCCTTTTGCTCTTTCCCAAGCGAGATAAATAATTTGATGATTTCTTACCTCAAAAACACTTTTTACTAAAAAAAAAAAAAAATACAACCGACCGACGAATACAACCGATGTAAAAAAAATCTCTGAAAAGTGCAAAATAACGTTTCTATAATAGTTTGGTCTCTTCGTTATTTAACACCGACTTCCGAAATTAAAGTTATTTTGCACTTTTCACTGTTTTTTTACATTGAAGTCGGATGTATTTTTTTTTGTAAAAAAAAAAATATTTTACACTTTTTAGTTATGGTACCACCACTAAAAAGTACCCCTCAGCCATACTTAAATAGCTTATAGCCAGAGTACATCTCATGACAATTCTAATAACACCAAACACGGTTAGATTAAATTCATTTATCACAGAGTTCCGGTGCCTAACTTCAGGCTTCATCATCAGATCAGTTCGATATATTCCCCCTCTTCTTTCAGTCAGTGATCGACTACACGTATAAATAAAGCTATTTTACTTGTCACGACAGTGCTGCTGAGATCCTATGAGGAGTTCTGTTCTATATCTTCGAAGATCATGATCAAATCATAAAAATATTTCTATGGGAATAACTTGGAAACCTTTCGATCAAAAAAAAATTCAAATTCGGTTCACAATTGCCCGAGAAATCGGTGAACATACATAAAAAAATAGCCAAACATAGAACCTCCTCCTTTTTGAAGTCGGTTAAAAAAGGATAACTGCAAACAAAAAAAAGGGTTGAAACTTCACAATAATAATACAACACAGAACAAAAAGACAAATAAGTCTCTGTAAACAGTAATATTATAAAGGCGAAAGTTTGTATGTCACCCATCAAAAGTGCTTAGATACCTTAACGCCTATTTTCCCTTGCACGTTAGAGTTCAAGTTTTCGAAAATTAAACTAGATGGCATTGGTTTCTTCACAGCTAAGTGGCGAGCAAAGGCAATCTCACAAAGTATAAACTTGACTTTTAGTTTAACAAATAATAGACACATGCGTCATCATTGTCGTCAACAACTGATTGTAGTTCATAATTTCATCGTTCAAGTTTGAGTCATGTTGACCTAGCGGTTTAGCATGTGCAGATAGATGCGTAAATCAATGAGCCATGAGTTCAAATCTCACGTAGTACTCACACTTTTTGTAAGTTTTTTGTAAGTAACAAAAGAAGTTGGAAGGAATATTAAATCAAAGCTAACAAGTGGATATTTATTTGTAATATAATATTCAAGTGGGTAGTTACTCAGCAAAATGAAAAAAATGCAGGTAAACAGTTGACAAAAGGCACTATTAAAAAATAATATGTTTATTTCTTACAATTTCTTAATCAAATTTAACAATCACCGTTTATTAATCACCGAATAAGATTATAATATTATATATAATTTCTTATTGAGGCCATAGCTTAAGTATTCGTTTCCAAAATTGGAAAGAGGTTTGAAGCTTATGTAACCTTAACAAAAACAAACAAAATACCAGATAATTTTATCACAAAGGTCAAAAGGATTAAAAATGTAGGCTAAAAACTATAAAATTGCACAACAACACATCAAGTGTTCATAACTTTTTTAAGTTGTTTTAAATACGGATATTAAGTTAAACACACATAACAAGGTCTCCAGTTAATACAGAAAATAAGTATATATATAGCATAGTGGTTCGTCGACCGACGTCCGTTTTCTTCGTACTCCCTTATCATGGTTTGATGCTGCAACATGTTTATTAGTTTTAGTCTGCCAGCTCTTTGATGGTGTTTCAAAGAACCCTCTTCTTCAAATCATCATATCCATAGAACAACTGTTTTTCTCTGCAACAATAAAACAGAAATAAAATATATAATATCCAATAATGATTATTATATAGGAGTTTTTTGTTTAAAAGCGTTAAAAAAAACTACTTACGTTTACACCGGTCTCTCTGGTTACTTCTGACAAGTTTTTACCTTGATTATGCATAGCAATTATTTGAGTTCTTTTTACTAAATCTATATAACAATGCATATTTACTCATTTTCGTAAAATAAGTAGACAATACACCTGGTTAAAAATAAAATTGAACGAAAGGCGCTGGAACGATATAATCGAAATTAAATTAGCGAACAACCAATTGAGCTTAGTCATAACTCTTTGGTCTAAGTATTATTTATACTACCTACTAGTTATTTTTATAAGTAAATCCATATTCAACCTACCCTCTCAAGTTTGAAAACTAACACATAGATAATCAAATATTTATAAATTGATACTTATTTAATTTTAATATCTTCATCTCTTTAAAAGAAATTATAAATTATTTCAATGTTTGAAGAAACAAAAAGAAAGTACAAAATTAAGCATTAATTAAGCATTAATCATTTGAAGCACAGCGGTGCCATCTATTAACAGTATAATGTAATGTTGTCGATAGCAACATTTCAATCAGGTTTTACGCTAGATGGCGTCATTTCTCGCTTCACACGATTTTATTTCTGTACTTCCTATGCACTTTTGCAGCAGACTTTACATTTAAATGCATGTTTTTACTCTATCTCGCTCAAACGGCTAAACGGATTTGGATGGAATTTGGCTCACGGATAGACAATGGACTAGCACATAGAATTTTATCTCAGGAGTATCTTTCGTTAGGATAACTTTTATTTTCGGGTAATGCCGATCGTATAAGCTAGTTTTAATATAAGTTTTTGAATTAACTACTCTAACAACAGTTGAAACCTATTGCGCGGACAGCGCCAGGACCAGCGTGTCGTCTGCGTAGCAGACCACACTGACCCCGTCAGGGAGGTCGCCGCGCAGCACGTAGTCGTACCCGATGTTCCATAATGGCGGTCCTAGTACCGATCCCTGCGGAACACCGCACGACAGGTAGGCCTCGATCACACAACAGAGGTAGTCAGGCACCCGGTGGTACCGGAGTGCCCTCCTAATGCTACTCTAGGGCAGGGAGTTGAAGGCATTGGCGATGTCCAAAGACACCGCCACGACACACCTGCCCCGGGACACCACCTCCTCCGTGGTGAGGGCTCGCATGCGCATGATGGCGTCCACCGTGGAGCGCCCCCTGCGAAAGCCGAACTGGCCGTCCGCAAGGTTCGGCCCCACTCGTGCTAGGTGTGCGACGAGGCGGTCTGCAATTACTCTTTCAAAGAGCTTGCCCACCTCGTCGAGCAGCTACTTAGGGGTACTGCTAATTTCATTGTTATTTATATTATTCCCTCGTAGAAGTACTGTAATAGTTTTGTCATACAACTTCAGTAACAAGTCATACAATCTCCAGCACGTTTTTGCTAAGTAACTATTTAGTTTTAACGTAAGATAAGAATACTTTGTTGAAGTGCTTTTCCTGGTACCGTTATGTTTGCTTCATTTGGTTGACCGTTGGTAAATATAACATCCGTAATACTTAGAACAATGAATTGGTTTATGACTGTTAGTATATTAATTTATTTATTTTAACTTTATGTACAATGTACAAGGCACTCTCTATCGGTCAACCTTTTGGTTAAAAAGAGTATACTGAGATACTTATAGATACATAAAGTATTATTAAGATATTATATCTTTTGTTTAACCTCATAGGACACTTTTATTTAGACATGGGAAATCATCCATTGAAAAGTCCCATAGGGTAGAAAGAGAGAGTGTATCAGACTTTTACTTACTAAAACCCATCTGTGTTCTTCAGTTGCCCTTTGCGTTCCAGGACCATGGTGTCCCTTTTTTGAAATTCCCGGGGCCCTAGCAGGTACCAGCCCTACTAAAAGCCTACCGTAGGGGCCCAGCAGGGTCGAAGCCTACTGGGGCCAAGGGTCTGCTTCTGAAAGGAAGACTCGGCCCTGGTACGAAAGGCAACGAAGGAACAGGAGTGGGTTTTTAGTCAGTAAAAGCCTGACACTATCTCCCGCTCCGCCCAAGAACGGGGGATGTCATTGGATGATTTTCCCACCTACAAAAAAAACCCTACTAAGCCTCTACGATTTTGTTAACATCTCTATGAGGCGCACGTGGAACATTACGCGCCCTCGACCACTCTGGCTCAGTCCTTCCCGGACGTCCGGACGGCGAGCTACCCATCGCTCGTCGTACACAAATCCGTACTTACGGTGGCTGGGGATCGCCCTGCGACTCCGAACGCACCTCATGGGATACTACAACAAAAAACTATAGAAACATTTATCGAATTAACAGACTTGTAAAGATTGTAAACAAACTTAACTACAGCAAAATCTCACCTGCAAACCTACGTCTAATAAAACCAAATAATATACAAAACATATAGCCAGATCCCGAGCAATAATTAGCGTGGAGATTATATCTCCATGATGGCAACCAGCATTCATTGGTCGATAACATCGCCGTACGATCAAATCGTGAGGATAATGGCGTCCAAGGGTTCGACGTCTCTCTCAAAATAGACCTATGTTAGTCGACAGTTACGGGCTGTTAGATAATAAATGCCAATAATTCTAGCATTGCAATCGACACTAGGGTAATATTAATACTGTTATTTAGGCATGAACTTTAGTTTGCAGCAAGAACTGACTTAAAATTATCAGCCATTAAGGTACCAACGAATTTAAATTGTTTATCAGCTTTTAAGTTGGTAATTGGTTCAGGAACTGGCGTGGCTATTGGTTGTTAAAGAGCGACTGATATTTCATTGTCATCGACATTCTTTGTCACCTACTGGGGAGCAAAAGCACCTATCCCTTGTACACCTCTCCTCCGCTGCCCTGATACGCAAACGGCAACTGAAGGGCTACAGGTGGGATAGTCAGCAAAAGTTGCACAAATGACTTAGTTACACTTCCTCTCACTTTATCCGGAATCTGGAGGAGTTTTTTTAGGTGGGAAAATCATCTAATGACATCCCCCGCTCTTGGGCGGCTTGCGAGGGCGTGTCAGACTTTTACTGACTAAAAACCCACGCCTGTTCCTTCTTTGCCATTGTTCCAGGGGCCCAGGGATCTCTTTCGCATCACGTTTCCCCAAAAGTTATGACGACATTGCTATCAAATGGACAAAATATTTGTTATAAAATATCATTATTTTATCCATAAATTGTTACAAAAAAAATTAAAATTTAAAAAACTATGGTAATTTTGTAATGTTTCATCTTATACCCTTTCCTTTGATATCACATTTCGCCATATTTCTAAACATTCGGTTTCTCATTCTCACTTTCACCCTCCATACCTTGTACCTACTGGTTAATATGTCTAAGAACCATCGCTAGAAAACATGCTTTCCAATTTAAAAAAAAAAACCGTCCAAATCTGTTCACTAATTTAAGAGCTATGGTGCCACAGACAGACATACACACTTAACAGTCAAACTTTTACCACCCGTCTTTTTGCGTCGGAGGTTATAATGACCCAGTTCTGACCAACAAAACAGACCAATAACTTCCGAATGCGACAAATGCACATCTTTTTGTTAAAAAAAAAAAAAACATTGACCCACACTAGGAATTTCTTCTGTATTGTGGGTGTGTTTACAATCATGTAAACTCACTTGTACAAAACATTTAGACCCGGAGGAACAACTACCTCCAGGCCACACAAATATTTGTTGCATGTGGGAATCGACCTCGCAACATGCAACGCAGCAGCCAATCTTGTCTTTATTTTGTAATGAGATCTAAAACAATAGCATAGCTTCGCATAGTCGGCCTTATAATGTTCCTACTGTTGGGACTCAGGCCTCCTCTCTGGGAAAGGGAATGGACCGTAATCCACCACGCGGGCCCAGTGCATGTTGGTGGATGTATGGATGTAAGGTGTGGAATTTTTGGACATGCCGGTTTGCTCACGAGGTTTTCCTTCACCGTTTTGAGAGCAGTGGTGATGAAATAAATTACACAAAGTAATGCGCCTAGCTGGGTTTGATCCCGCAACCTACAACCTACCCACTCGTAAGTGGGGGCCGTTACCACTCGGTTACACTGTTCTGTTATCTCTATCTAAAACAAAGCTTCCTCCACATGCTATCCTTTCGAAAACACCATATAAGTGACAATAACAGTGTTTTTGCTAGTTTCTGAAAGTTCCGCGTTTACTAACCGAAGGCTCTCATTGACCATAGTTATCTATTGGACAGAACTCATTATGCATATCCAAAATCGTATTTATTGGACTGAGTTCGGTGAGGTATGCTGTGTTCGGACCGCTTGGCACGTGCGCTTGCTAGGCTACTTGCATTCAGCGGTGTAGTATATGGGAAATTGCGGGATATTTTTATTAGTTGATTAATGTTATTTGGGTAAAGTGTCCTTTTGTAATGTTAAGAAAGACGTGAGTCAAGAAGATAATTAAAAGAAATCATACTATAATATAATATTACTAACTCCTGCCAGCGGCTTCGCCCGCGTGAAAATAGGTTTCTCCATACAAACTTTCAACCCCCGTTTAACCCCCTTAAGGGTGGAGTTTCGTGAAATCCTTTCTTATTCATTCTTAGCGGATGTATACACCCTATAGGTACCTACTTGCCAAATTTTAAGTTTGTAGGTGTTATAGTTTCTGAGATTTCGTGATTAATCAGTGAGTGGTATTTCGCTTTGATATATACATATAGATAGATTAAGGCAACAATTTGTGAATGTGTGTGTGTATGTTTGTTACTTCTACACGCTCAAAACGCTGACAACTGCTAGATCAACTATAAGATAAAGTTTTTTAATTACAACTACTACCGAAAGCAACGTCTTATTAGAATAATATACATTTAATTTAATAATAACTCAAAGCTTATTTAATTTTCGATTAATTGCTTCAATGTTCATAATGAAAAAGAACATGGCCGATTATGTCTATTCAAAAAATTACATTAACAATAGACCAATCAAATCAAACCGCCACACTTAATTAATTATGAGTCGAGTGACACTAGAAGTCTTACATCATTACATATACTGTGAGCTTTCGCCGCATTATCTAGGCATCTGGGCGCGAAGACAATGGCGCGCGCATGCGTAATGCGTTATCTCACATCTACCTCTTGCCACACTCTGCTCTCCTAATGAGGAACGGTGTTCCACTTCTCGTGCCATGCTAATTGAAGACTCAAAATCAAACGTACAGAGAAATTTCTACTTCGCTAATACATCTAATTGATTAATTATCACTTTGGTTGTACAATTCAAGGTTTCTTTTGTTTTAGGTGGAGTAGAATAACGGTAGCCGTGCCTCCCAAAGGATGAGGAATAAGCAACGATGCTGGAAACGCTGCTTTGGCCCAGACGTACTGAAATCAACAGGTAAGTCTTATTAACAAAACACATTCCATTCACACTTTATTATACGGTTAAGCAGAATGATAGAAATAATTTAGAGAGATAATGCGACTAAAGTTAATCTGGAACACAAATCACGTACATTGTCTATGGAGAAATTGCAGCAACACGAACTAAACTTGGCACATATTCAACTCTGGTATCGGCGTGCGGATGAGAAGTGGTGTGGCTCCTTTGAATTGATAAAATAAGATTGAGAAAGCCTATTTTAGAGCTTTAAAACCTTCTAAGACTCTTTACATAAATTAGCCTTTTAGAGAATTAAGGTTTCACCAGCTAATTCAGCTTTATTTCTTGAAAGAATAAGGATGCATGGCAAGCAAGTACGGCGTGGCTTGAAAATGAAATTAACCTTATAAAGAACTGTTAAATACTCGTAGTTCTGAAAATAACAGTTGGATAGTTATGAAATAAACTTTTTTGTTCATCTGAATATTTCTGAGTGAAAATTATTCGATTCCACATACGACCGCTACAGAAGCCATACTCATAGACGTTTCTTTTAATAGCCGTTTCTACTAAAGTCACAGATTATATTATTATTTGTTTAATATGTACAGTATAATCGTAACAAATGTAACAGTTCGTTTCATGTACCGCACTGGCCCTTTATCAAAACGTTTTATACTATTTATTTTAATAAGACATTACTGTTAGTCACTAATGGTCATTATTTTGATAATAGTGTTGTCTATAAACCACTACATGCAATAAAAGTCGATAGTTTGAATTACTTTCGATAAACTGTGAAAATTGGTGCGGGAACAGTAAATCACGTATGGTCGGACCAAATGGGTTCTTGTTAGGCCATAAATACTCGACTTGATATCCAATAAAATAAATAAAATAGGCAATGTAATTGATTGTAGCGAAGAATTTATTTGTTCTTGGTAGAATACTTTGAGTTTCTTCATTCCTAGTACTATTTCTTCGCAATTATTGGTTAGAGATCGTATATTTAAAGGTGATGAGGTGTGAGGAATAAGATTTAAATTGTGTGTAAACTTAGAGCCGTTTCCTTCTACTCGAAAGCGAGACACACACCGTGTAACAATGCATTTGCGCATTGTCATATCCCGCCCACGTGAGCCCGTATAATTTCACGATTTAAACGCACCGCCTTACGAAATATATCTAGGGGAGTGCGACGATAAATAACCAACAAATTACTCAGTTCTCGCGATACGTAGTACACGTGCGACGGTGACATTTGCATGCCTGAGAAATGTTTACAGCTTGTTGAATCTACAGTCCGTAGGAAGTGAATGAATGTGGCGAGCCTCGGGCGTTTAATCAACGGCGCTGTGTGACACCGGCTTTACAAGTTTACGTCAGAATCTCATGATTTTGTGATGACTCCATGACACAAATAGATGTGTTAACGACCAATAAATTTAGGACTTTGAACTTCACAATTGCCTCAGTTTATCATCCTGTTAATCGTTTTAATAGAAAGTACAACAAAGTCTGTCGTCAACAGTTCAAAGACACAGCTAACAACGATTTGTTTCCTTGTGTTCAAATTCAACGTTCACCAAAAGTTTGCTAACCAAATTAACAATTACGGCTTACCTAATCATTCCTATTGTTTGCGTCGTTCAGCTGTTTAAGTTAACGATTGAATTATACGAGTAATTCCGGATGGCGCTGACTAGACGCTGACTGGTTTGCGAATTGCGAATTCGAATGAAATGTGAGCCATTCTGTTAGCTTTCGCAGACTATGTAGAATTTCGCAGCTCGTTTTGAAGACGATTTGGCCACGAGAGTGCAGAATAGCTTTGTTACCTTATAAAGTTATGGACTGTTAGTGTCATATTAAAGTTTAGAGGAAAAGAATTTTGCTTCTAGACCTGGCCAAAGGGCTCTATCAGGTTGTAATAAAGATTATTTGATTTTCTTTTTAACTTTACTCATTACAAGTTTTGAAGTGAAAACTTATTTAGCGGCGTTGTACACTTTTTTTGTAATGGGTAAAAAATGTTAAACTCGCGTCAGGACACGTGACCTGATCGAAAATTCGTAAGACGGATGTCGTGCAAAATTGTGTGCAAAAAAATTGTGTGCAAAAAAAAAAGCAATTCGTGCAAAATTATTCCATAACCATTCCAAAATATCCAAAACGCACAACGTTAATACTTAAGTTTTCACTTCTGCCGGCACTCCCAGAGTGCAACCCGTCATTTTTTTTATTTAACTTACAATGTACCTACGTTTGTTTAGGTCAAATATGTCAAATGAATTTTGAAACAATCATCCTTAGCCGATTGAGCTGAAATTTTGCAGGCATGTTCAGTTTGGGTGCCTAACTAAGTGACGTCAATTTAAATCCAATATGGCGGACTCCTGACGATGGTGAACTAATAATTTTTTCATGCACCTTCATGTCCTTCCTGATATGGGTATCAATTAACCCTTAACAACCCAGAAAGCTTTTGTTACATAACTGACCAGTTGTGTCTCGCAGACACAGTATAGAGAATGTAAGAAATTTGAAACAAAAGTTGCGTTATATTATATGATATGAATTTTTATTTGAAAGTGTCATATATTAGTCAAGATAGATAATATTTTTAATTTATTTACAAGCACACAATTTTTTTTAAAGGGTTTTCAGAACACGAAAAAAAAATACGCCACAATAAATCCACATTTTTTTAAAAGCTTGGCTTTTTTAATATTTTTTATTAGTATCTTGTTTTATTTAGTTTTTAATTTAAATCGCTCAACCACTGCGCTAACCATGCCATTTCATCTTCACACACTTGTTTTTTTTTTGTTTTATCGGACTAGTTTTAAACCTCAGTCATAAGCTCACGTGACTCAAGCCGTTAACATACTTCGACGACGTCACAGTTTTTTTTTTTTTATAACAAATAGAATATTGCTGTCTAGGTATGTGTTTTGGAACCATACAGTGTAAGATTTTTACCAAACTCAAGTTAAATCAACATTGACGGGGTCCGCTAGAGCTGATACCTGGCAATGCTTTTTTTTTAAGTGGGAAGTCATCCAACGACTTCTCTCGCTCTAGGGTGGGGCGGATACCTGCCAGGGCTGCGGGATTGTTCAAAAGAGTTACCACAGCCCTGGAACCCAAAAGGCAACTAAAAGAACAAGTGAGTTTTATTCAGCCTGGTACTCCCTCTCGCACCAGCCAGCGTGGGAGGCGTTAATCAGCTCAAGATACCCAACGTTCACTTTTCATCTTTAAAACCTAACCATTCGTCCATTCGACGAGTATATTATAGTCTCAAATAATATTTTACTTACCTATAAAACTTGATTACATTCCTGAAGGAACTCCATGAACACTGAGTTGAAAAGTAATGTCACAATAATCGCCCCAGGAGCCGAAAAGAGTCAATGATTTTTCTGTTCCGTACTCGTCGAATGGACGAAGGTTAAATGTCTAGGGTTAATTAATTGTCCAGTAAAAACAATGTAAAATCAACAAAAACACGACAGTCTAACTCCGAAAATAAAACTGTAGGTACCCAATTATAAAAGGGTCTACTTGCATTTCCGGAACCAAATTAAGGTTTGATTACAGATTACAATATGATTTATGTGCGTGTCATGGTGTCCCTAAGTCGAGGTTTGTAAAACTCACGCGTTGCTATTCTTGATGAAATGGTGTTTACTCAGGGTGGAACAGGAACAAAATAATGTATATTTTCAAGTTAAGTACATTTTTGGATGCTTTGGTTTTTTTTTTGTAGGTGGGAAAATCATCCAATGATGTGATCGTGTCAGACTTTTACTGACTAAAAACCCACTCCTGTTCCTTCGTTGCCTTTCATATCAGGGCCGAGTCTTCCTTTCAGAAGCAGACCCTTGGCCCCAGTAGGCTTCGGCCTTGCTGGGCCCCTACAGTTTGCTGACATATCCTTGAGACGCGCGTGGAACAGTACGCGCCGTCGACGGTTACCAGACGATCGGACGGCGAGCTACCCATTGCTCGCCGTCCGCAAGCCCGCGCCTACGGTGTCGTGTGCTTTGGTTTGGGGTTCATCTTGAGACTAGTTGCTACCAGCAACTTTGCCCGTGTGAAAGTAGAATATTGTACTCTAAAGTGTACCCTAGGAATAAAAAGTGTTCTACGTGCTATTCATGGACACAGAACATGGTCCACTCGTGTGCCAAATTTTATCCAAATCTGTTCAGCCGTTCGGGTGTACAGAAGTAAAAAACACACACACTCTCACAAATGTTGTCTTGCGTGTCCTACTACGTCTGTCTGTCTGTACGAACGCGATAAATTCAAAAACTCCTGAACGAATTTTCATGCATTTTTCACAAATAAAATACCGACCCACAAGAGCTGCACCAAAGCCACAGGGGACAGCTAGTATATATTTTTTTAATGATACGAATTAGTAGACTGCGATCCCACCTGATGGTAACCAGTGATGCAATCGTTGATGGTGAAACGCACTAGTTTATTAAGAGCCTATTCACACTAGCCTTGAATACACCTAAATTATAATTGGACGCGAAGACCACAGCAGGCAAAATACGCGGTTATTAAACAACATTATTATTAGTATAATATGTGAAACCTGAATATAGTTTGTTCAGAATCAGTAACTGAATCGATTCCAATAATTTTTATACCATGTTATATTTTTTCTCAAAAACATTTAAAAAAAAAGTCATAAGTTGGATACCACCGACACTAACTACAACACAGGTCACGGCAGGTCATAGTGGGCATTAGTCGCCAGCGCACTGCTGGATGCGGGAGCAAAACAATCCCTCAGTCGCCTGGATGGCCCGGCCCGGTGATCATGTATTTGTGCGGACAACCAGGTAACATAACAAGCTTATAACTTTGTGATTTTTCATGATACAGTTATGGAACTTCGTACATAGATTCTTTACATAAAAATACTAGACACGTTTCGGATTTCGCATAAACTAAAACTAATTTTGTATACTAAAATATACAAACTAAATACTCATAAGCACCTAACTACTGTATTTACCTACATTCTAAGCTTTTCAATAACTCAAAAACTCAACGCCTGTAAGCCGAATCAATGAATTGTCGCATTTAACATTTCGAAATCGCTTTCGCAACTATTTATCGAAACGATTTAGTCAACAAAATGCTTAGAACTTTGTCTATTAGATATTATGTATTAAAGTACTTATAAGTCGTTTACTCAGATGAAATCGTCAGTTCCAACGTTAATCTTTATACAATGACGAAACTGGTGAACGTCAATAAAGTATCGGAGCTAATAATTTATTTAATATATCTGACTTATCCTTATTGGTTTATTGAAGTTAATCCTATTCAGAATAGATTGCTGACAAGATATTTCGAAATATGTTCGATCGTTCGAATAGAAAAATTGGTTTTTATCACATTGTGTAGAAGTCTAATAACTTTGTGATTATTGTTGTATTTGTTCAGGTTCCTATTTGTACGTATTTCTTAAATGGTTAAAGCTTTTTTGTTCGATTTTATCTTTCCATAGAAGTTTAGTGTATACTTAGTGGTCCAGTAGTGACGACCTCGACTTACTAGTTGTCGTTCATGCATTCAAATCCTTGCCGTCTTACTGTGTGTAATATATTTCATTACCACTGCTCTCAAAGCGATGAAGAAAAACATTATGTGAATATCGGCAGGTCCTAGAACAGTAAAATTCGAAAACCTGTAACATCCGCCAACCCGCACTAGGTCCACGTGGTGGATTACGGCCCATTTCCTCTCATAGAAAGGAGGCGAGAGCCCCAGCTGTGGAAAGAACGTTGGCAACGACCAGTCTTACAATAGGCTGGCCGTTGCAAACGGTTTCATTTTCTCGAGAAGTCACCATTACCATTATACTAAAAGTAAATAAACACCCACTGGTAACCAAACAAAACCAATCATAAATCGCTGATAAAATCAACTTGTACTGCAATAAATTGCTATTTTCGAGAGAAGCTATTATTAAGTAAGGCATTTAAAAGGAACAGAAATAAAAGTGGTCCCTGGGGCCAGGAGCAATTAATGGCGAAGAGATTAACCAATAAATCGAAGCGAGCCTGCCGTGGTGGGGCGACAACCGACTAACCTTAGAGAATGAAGGGACGTTATAGAGCAACCTTATGTAAGTCTGTATATGCAATAAAAAAATGGAAGTGAAAAATCGCAAGGAAAAACTGTAATAAACACTATACTTTTAATCATATTAGTAAGTTCTTTGTTTGTCAGCTTTTACGACACCTTCAAGTTTCATTAAGGTCTGAACGTGATCAGCATGATATGACATAATCAGTAATTTTAAAGACGAAATTATATATAGCATCTTGAACGCATCAGTGGACAAAGGTCAGCTTGTTGGCGTTATGACGTATGTCAGTGCATCTGATTTTATATGCTCTAAAATATGTCTGTATTTATTTGTGCGCTAGTCTAAATCTACTAATGCATCGCAAGGCCTTCTATAACTTGATTAATACTCCTAGTTCCCGTCGCATCCTCGCACCACCGCACCGCCATGCCGCTGCGCCGCGCCGTAATGACGACCGATAATCGGAGACATCCTTCCCGGGACCTTTGAGCTCGTTTAAAGGAATTTCTATATTTTAGTGGAGGAAAAAATTGAGAATTTTAACAAGGGCCGCATCAAAAACGCGCTTGCAAACCCATTAAGCTCGCGGTTTTCTAGATTTATTAAGACTTGGAAAATAGTTTTGTGAAGTTAAGTTGTTAAGAGTCAACGAACGTACCTCGATCAAGAAAGTGTTTTTGTTTTTATTTATTTATATTATCAAGTTTCTTGTTTAAATTATCCGAAATTTTACTCTCATTTCCGACTACTATATAAAACTGATACCGTCTTAACTGCCGGTATCGCCCAATCTCAACATCACCGGAAACGATTGTTTACTCAAACGATATCCAAACCGACTTCCCATAAAACGACCAATAAAAACCTGTAATGTCCAATAAATTCTGTGCAGTAAACAAACGGTGAAAAATGGTCCTATTTAATTCAGAATCGGGGATTTATCACAATCTTTACAATATTTATAAGCGATTCACCTATCATTGAGTTTTTTGCGCAAGCTCTAAGGTATTTCCATGTGTAGTCAGGATCGTGACGAGCCTAATTGACTAACGTATCCTGAGATCAGCGGGACGCATGCAAAGCCGCGGTTGTCACATCGATTTGCCGCATAAAGCTCGCCATGCAATGCCTAAAACGTCCTTCCGTGTAAACTGGTTGCAAGACCAACGAACCGTCAGGGCTGCCTTTTCTGTACGGTCGTAGGTACCAGGGCTACAGAAAACGCAAGGATGGTGCCGTAATTACGGTGCTTGATAGCCATGTATTTGTGTAGCTATGCGGAAACATTGATACTGAACTTGGAACATCCTTCTGTTTTTTCTGAACGCCTGGTTATTGTTTTATTTTTGACTTGGTAAGACAATCGTTGTTCTTAATTAGATCAAAGATAAGTACTGCTTGAGTGACGGTAGCTTGATATTTGATCGCGAAATATGGTGTGAATAATGGAGGCTTGTAATTTAACTGTACAATAAGTAACTAACGGATTTAGTTTATCGGTCTAAGCACGGTTAAAGCTAACGGAATTAACTTTGTTTATCGTAAATCTATTTGGTTTACGTTGTAACACATCTTGAGTTGTAAACTAATAAACTGCTGAATGTAAACAGTAACTGGAATGAGAACTAATGTGTAGGTACAGTGATGTTTATATCCATAAGGTCATAAACTTAATTGGTTTCTCTAATTAAAATATAAGATGCTCAAATGGTTTGAAGAGAAAAATCTTATAATAGGTATAATTATTACAATAAATCGAGTGATGAAGTTATATACTCATTTTCTTGATTTAAAAAAAATCTACCTGGCCCCGTGGTTTTGCCCGCACCTTTGGTTTCTGAGTATTGATTGTAGCATGATGGCATATAGCCTATAGCTTTTCTCGATAAATGGGCTATCTAACACTATTTTTTTTTTTAATCCGAACCAGTAAGTTCCTGAGATTGGCGCATTCAACTAAACAAGTTCTTCAGCTTCATAATAATAAAAAAGTATTAAATTGTGAAACGGTAACTTACCTATGTTTCAACTATTTTGTTTTCTCAAAGACCATGCTGAGAGCACCTCCTAAACATCGACCCACCACAACCGACCAACGTCAGAAAAACTCAACCATATACCACCTCAAAAAGCCACTGACCCTACAGTACCTACCATACCAATATATAAACACAAATGTGAAGCAACATCTACATGAATGACTGAACCCAATCCGACAGCCCTACACGATAGGCTTGCCGCACACGGAGCGGCCGCACCATTCCACTCCGCTGGTAATTATTGTTGTACCTACCCAACACCAGTCTGTTCTGCCCCTAACACTAGTTACACAAGATCTCGCAGCTGGCTTGGAAAAAAGGAGGTGTGTAGTCATAGATAGAGCCTTCTCGTAAAGTCGTACCTAATGGTACACTTAGCATTGTGTTTATGAGTAATAGAAGGGACTATTGGCAACGTTGTTTCGCTAGCAGAGGCGTAGCGTGGACTAATTTAGACTTGGGTGAATGCGCATCAGCGAGGCCTTTTTTTGTCACAAATTTGAAAACGTGACAGCGACTGTGGCAACCCAGTATTCGACCACATCGTCGCTTACCATCAGCTCAAATAGTGGTGAACACACGCGAACCTATCAATTACAAAAAGCCCTGGTTCTTAAAGAGCCCTTGCTTGCGCAAAGCCGCCTAGGGTATGAGGCCGTGGGTGAGGCTGCTTTGCCCACGCCTAACTACGCTACTGCTTGCTAGGTAAGGACTGCAATTACTATAGATTCTAGTTCTAACGTCTTAGAATCTTAATAGCCCTTGAATATCCATCGTGCGTGAAAATAAAATGGTTCATCTTAAGACATTACCAGTTTGTCGTTGGTAATTAGTTTAACAGCCTTACATCATACAAAATTACTCCTATGCTCCACGTTTTTCACCTATTCATTACCCTATGGAGAATAGGATTATAAATAGGTGAAACTCACTAGCTGCCGCCAGCAGCTTCACCCGCGTGATTGTAGAAAATCATCTCAAGAGAACATAGACTATCTTTCCTCTCTAGTGTGATAATTATATGATGTCTGGACTGATAATAATTTATAATCATAATTAATTAAATAATATTTTAAGTGTTCGAATAACATCGTTTTGGCCGCGACTGTAAAGGTGTTATAATATAATTTAATAAATAAATAATTATGTATATATTTTTCGTATTTTTTTTGTGTATATGTATTTATTAATATTTAAATTATATTTGTTATTTTTTTTAACGTTTTTAATTTAATTTAAGATTTCACAAACACTTCTTATTTCTACACGCTATTGGCTACATTTCTTCTTATCTTTCCTTTCGCAGGTCTGCTGCAAGAAATTTCTTTTTGAGATAAGCTGTACCTTTGTACAAATTTTTATAATGTTGTATATTTTTCAATGTGTATGTGTGTGTACACAAATTATAAAATAAATAAATAATTAGTTTCGGGATAAAAAGTTCTATGTGCTAATCCAGGATATGGTCTACCTACCCGTGTACCAAGTTTCATCGAAACCTGTTCAGCCGTTTGAGCGTAAAGAAGTAAAAAACATAGACTCATAAACACATACAAACTTTCGCCTTTATAATATTATCGTGATTAGTGTGATAACTATTGACCCGCTCCGGCTTTTATCACCAACTAGAAAGATGCGGTCGTCATAATCGTCATTTTAGCCGAAAGACGTACAATGTTGGAGGTCGGTCCACCAGGCCATCGGTCCACCTTGTGGGAGGCCTTCCAACGCTGCGTCTTCAGGTACTCGGTCGCCACTCCAGAACCTTTCGTCCCCATCGACCATCCGTTCTTGCGAGCAATGTGCTCAGCCCACTGCCACTTAAGTTTGGCGATTCTTGAGGCTATGTCGGTAACCTTGGTTCTTCTGCGGATATCTTGGGTGTATTACTTTATGCTGATAGAAAATGTTTATAGTGTTTAATATCGGAACAACTCGAATTCTGATAAATAGATAAGTAATTATTACATCATAATAAAAAAAATGAGTTTTCAAAATCATTCCATATTTCAAAACTACAATACAGTATTTCAAAATGTTTCACAACTATTTCTGACCGACGACATAATTATCTACTATGTCCAAGCTTAGCACAAGCAAAGACTACAAGCTAATCCTAAAAAAAAACTATTGGGAAACGCAATCATTATTAACATTGTAAAAGTCTTAATTTATGTCTTGCTAGAATTTCTTGTTAATAACCATTTGTATTTATTTACCGATTCCAATCAGTTTCCACTATAATATGTAACGAGTTACCCGCCCTCAACCAAGCCTATATTATGATTGTTTGTTCATGATTTCTAAACAAACCTAACGTTTTACTATGCAATATTGTTGTTTGAACTAATCTAAGTTGTCTTAACAATTAGTGTCGATTGTCCAATACGAAAGCAATGAATGCATTACAACGGGAGAAATATTGTTTCCAACTTAATTTGTAATTTTGTTAATTATTTGTTCACAAGTTTCTGCGGGTAGCTTTTTCTTTCTATTTAAAAAAAATATACAGAGCCTCATCTGAAGATTATTCTTATATTCAGGAATTACATGACTTGATTCCGCCATCATCTTTCTACCATCGGACAACACCATGTTGTTAACACCTCTACGGTCCGGACAAAGCGTTTCGCTTCGTCGTTTACACCGCGTACATCTAGGGATTGGAACAATTTGCCCGCAGCCGTCTTCCCGTCTGATTATTACTTAGGTGTCTTCAAGGTTAGAGTGAATAGGCTCATAATAAACTAATGCGATTCAATTCATCATCAACGATTGCACCACTGCTTACCATAAGGTGGGATCGCAGTTAAGCTCTAGTTTAAATATAATTTAAAGAAAAATCGTGGTTGCGTTTACAAGCATGTAAACTCGCATACCTACACGAGACTATTATTACGATATGACTTTACTCGTGAAAGTAGAAAATTGGGACAATTTCCTACTTGCAAAGTGAACAAATTACCGGGTTAAAAAATCCTATTCTGGGACTTGGTGATTTGTTACTATTTAGAATTTTAACTCTTCTTTCTAAACTCAATCTTTCCTTAAAATGGTGAAACGTGGTTTATTACTAAAACATGACTTTAACCTCTACATTTTGTCGTCTTAAAGACGCAAATGATTGCAGTAATGATTCTTATGGCTGGAGTTCATTATTGCATCTTCTATTTCTACGCATTATTACTAATTACACCGCTTTGCAGAGAGCAGTAAGCACATTGCTCCCTGCATTGGCGCAGTGGTTGAGCGATTGGCTGCTGCACTGCGTGTCGTGGGTTCGATTCTCACACGAAACAATTTTTTTTTATGCCTTTAAGTGAGTTTACATGTATGTGAATGCACTCAAGATACAGGAAATATTCCTAGCGTGGGGCAGTTTGTAAAAAAAAAAAAACAAAAATGAGTTTCTGTATTTGACCCGTATGTTACAAATATATTATGTTTTCGATTTAGATAGAGCATTTATTTCACAAATTCTCCACAGAAACCTGCTTACTACACAGCATCAACGTCATCTCTTTCTACACTTTCATTGTATAAAGGCAAATGCGTCTTGTTTCCTAAATTGTATCTTTGACGTCACTAATTTTCAGTAGCTGCACGAAATTCTGCCAAGACTTCTCCCATAATTGCTTCATCTCTTTTATTGAACTTGACTAACCTATAAAAATATACATGACAAAAATAAATGAACATAATAAACACATCTTCATATAAAATATAATTAAGAGATAATTACTATATGAAAAGCAGTGTCTGTTCTTTAGCTAATTGAAATCAACGCGGAAACTTTCAAAGGAGTGTCGTGTCTATGTTAATTAATATGTAGCTACGTATCATTAATTTCATTATTATGCTTTATTTCACACCCCTTGGTACTGTCAAGTATTCTAGATATGTTTAAATAGTATGTAAGTAGGTTTTTAAATTACAATTTATTTATTACTAGTTTCCGCCTCTGGCTCCGCCCGCGTGATAGTAGGAAATATATGCTTGTGTCACTCAGTGATAACTTAATAGTCTACTGGTGAAAGAATTTTTAAAATCGGTCAAGTAGTCTTTAAAATTTGTTACAATTAAAAAAAAAACAATCCTTCCTTTTTATAATATTAGTTATAGATTTATTTAGTATATCCATTTAAATATACACATAAATTACATCTTCAAATATCTTTATAAAAAATTAAAATATAACAACTGTTGACTTTCTCGCAGTAAACCTTTGAGTAATGGAGAAAGATCACAATAGAAGGCAAGTCAGTTATTTTTTACGATATTCAAACTAATTAGTTTTTTTGTGCTATGACTTTTAAATAATTTTATCTAAATCTAGGACGTTCTTTTATTTTATCGACAATCGCTTGTATCGTAGAAAAACTCGCTTGATATTTTATTTTTATTGTTTCTCAGTTTTCTTTTATTTTTATTTTATGTTTATCAGTATTATTCTATTATTCTTACCATTATTCAATGGTTTTAAATGATGTAATAACATTTTACTTCTTTTTTTAATTACCGTGAGAGAATGGACGTAATACCCCTCCATTATTATTATTTTTTTGTACTCAGTGATTGTTGATAAAAAATAAAAAAAGCTCACCTAATGTTATTTAACTAACTCATTATGACCCACACAGTTGAAGAATGTATATAATAAACATTATATCTGACTCAAACATACACCAAAGCGTATTCTTAAGAAATTATTTTACAGCCAGAAAAAACCATTTCCAAATAAGAGTTTAATAAGACTGAATTTATTTTTACACATGTACTACATTCAAATATATGCCCAGAGCGTGTATATGCTGATGGAATGGTTATTGCGTTTCTAAATTGACAGCTGCTTACTTTGCATAGAATTGGCTTGAAATGTTATTACATATGTAACAAGGGTAACAGCGTCTTCAATATAGCCTTCCTGTCTATTTATAACAAGGCACTGGGATTACCCAATCCGATTGTCGAGCGATTATAGCCACTAAACCTATGACGCCTAAGTATGACTACACTTAATGACCATTAACGTTGTATTGAATTGAAAATAAATAGGTCTGCATAGCAATATCCCTATAAATAAAAATGACATAATGGAATTCTACATGCTTAAGTTTCTTAAATTAATAGACGATGTAATTTTGATATGATGCGAAAACACTCTCTGTCTCGTAATTTCCGCAGTTTTGTTGATACAGATAGCGGCACGAATCTTGAGCTCTCGGCGAAAGAGCGGGGATCGCTTTGCGCATCGTACAATATCGGCGAGCCAATCACTGTACAAGGATTGCACTCCCCGCACCTGCATCTCTCTCTCTCCCTCTTCATACCACTAAAGAGACGCGATATTTCACTTCTGCGTGCTTCTGCGCGCGTAGAAGTCAGCGCTTAAGGTCCGTGCCGGTATCAATACATTATTATAATCATAATACGAGCTTTCACCCTCGTTCTTATACGTGCCCATATCTGTGTCTGTCCATCTAACTAAACATACATAACGTGTAGATACAAAAGCCTCATTACTAACAAGCGAGTTTAGTATTTGTACAGTGCATGTCGAACGCATTGGCTTGCATCATACCAAAGTTGTCAACTACAAACGACAGTCGTAGTCCACGACAGCGGACCACGTCCTGTGCCCTATATGTATGCTTATCGAGTAACATGACTCGCTAATCGAATAGAATAACAAGGACAATCGATTAGGAATTCGATATGAAAATTCTTTACGATTCGGAATGTCGCTCTCTGCTTTAATATACTCAGGCTTGTAAGCGGAGAAAATTAATCTTTGAGATAGGAACGAAAAAAAAGTAATTGGATTCTGTCAATATCTAGATGTAGGCAGCACGTACCTAAACTCCGTAGATATAAAGACACGTAATTTGAAACGTTTTCGCTAAAAATATTTTAATATCAACGCCAGGGACTTGTACACACCCACGATTTTGACGACTTGATAGACAGTATTGAAAATTACAAGAAATTGAAATCTTATCGTACTATTAGAAGATTGAATTGTCTTAAATTAAATTAGGTCTATCAAGATAATATCCCTGCTGCCAAAACCAAAGATCATTAGTTCTATAACAAGATTATTGCAACTACAAAGCTCAATTGTCGTCCAGTCAAATAAATTACTCACTAATCCAAATGTTACCTAGTCCACGTATCTTATCAGGACAAGGGACAAACGTCAATACGTAATGGTAACCAGTTGAACATTTATTCATAGGTACTCAAATTCTTAGTAATCTTATCCCGGACACTTTAAATTTAAACTTATTCTTATCGCCTCTCATAGCGGTGTCAGTCCATTTCCTATTGTCAGACACTCTGACAATGGCCTGGGACTTTGACAAGGGCCTGCTGACGTAATTATACGTGCTGGCGAGTTAATTAGTCGCTCATTGAGTCGGTATTACTGTGCAGTCATTGCGGATAATGGCCGGTCGGGCAGACTCGCGCCCTCTCTACGAACCAAGTCGATTATAGCCGATTGCTAGGCCGTTTCACAACAGCGTCGCTTGCGATCATGCTAGATTTTGTCAATTTCCATTCAAGTAGAAACTAAAGTTAGGGAAATTGGAATTATGTAAGCTTTGCATCAGATACAACAAAACTTACGGCTGTTCAAATCAGCTGTGACCATTTAATGGTGTTTTTGGGTGATGGGAACAAGCGTGCTTTTTGCCAAATTTGCAATTAACACAAAAAATGCATCGTATAAAAACCAATTAATATGTTTCGCTACACTACATGAGCTTTCTAGCAAACACGCAACAGTAAATAAACATAAATCATCAAGTTACCTTACCATAAAAAACTTTGCGGGATCTATGTATGAAAAACCCAGGCATTCCATTTACTCCAGTCGGTAAACCAGCCATTTAGCCTTTAAGTAATTTTCACTTAATTTTAACTAATTCCACGTAACTGGAAAGCTGGAAAATGCCAACTTTAGGTCTATTATTTTAAAGTGCAT
The DNA here is from genome assembly GCA_905147345.3 of Mythimna impura. Taxonomy (NCBI): domain Eukaryota; kingdom Metazoa; phylum Arthropoda; class Insecta; order Lepidoptera; family Noctuidae; genus Mythimna; species Mythimna impura. The sequence goes on from LR990345.1 coordinate 11,108,905, forward strand.
ACCTACATAAATTTATGTTAAGTGAAGTTTTCGAAGGGAGATTTACAACGTTGCTTGGTTAAATTGTTAATCTATTAATGAGTTTCCAAACTATTGAATGTTGGGAGTTGAGACCACACAGAGTGTGAAATATTTCACGTGGTGGTCACGATCTATCAGATTACTTGGATACTACACCGATATTGTTTTATCCGAGTCACTCTACGGATGTACGATGGATTGGCTTGATAAGAATGCTTGTGTGCATTGCATTTACGAAACATCCGGTGAATGGACAGTTCACATCGGCATCGCTGTGGGCAGACACGCTGCATTGAATTTGATGAAATAATGCACTAACTGTGGTATTGCCACCAATAAATAATAATAGAAAGCAATGATTTACGTGTATTGCCTCTTTTATCGCTATACCAGATTGAAAATACGAATAGTGGATTGATTTAATGCTTCAGATGTAGACTTGTAGAGAACGTACGGTTATGGAAGTACTCCCGATCTATGTTTATTTAATGGTGTGGCTTATGGGAAGTTGATTTAGGACAACGTACATAGCTGAGTTAGATTCAAACGTAGATTGTTATTGTATAATACAATAAATAACCAACAGCTAGAGTCATGTGTGAGTTATACCTACCTACCAAAGTAAAGAGCCATACTGATCATATGATCAGTATGGCTACCTAGCTATATTAGAGTAGGTTAAAGGTAAATAGAGCTACTCAATCTACCGCAACATTGGTTAATTTTAGAATGTAACGTAAGTAATGCTTGTAGACACTTCGTTGGTGCTCACAAAATCAACTTCATCGCATAGAAATTATTTATGACACTATTTATAATGCTAACAGTGTATGGCGTAACATATTATTCGAAAAATATTTAAACATAATGAAGTGAGATCCCATCAAAACGGGGGTTAAGTCCGTATAATAATGCTTCCACACAGTACAGACTTCGAACAGTTACATAGTCATATTTTCAAAGACATTTCTCTCCAACTGATCGATACTGCATGACTGAAGGCTGGTTCGTTCTTTGTCCAAAGAATTAGCATTGCCATTCAGTCTCCTGGGCTTATTTCCGTCTTGCCCAGATGACAGCGATGTGGAAGAATACTTCGACATTCATCATCATCATCATTTCAGCCGAAAGACGTCCACTGCTGGACATAGGCCTCCCCCAAGCGTCTCCACAACGACCGATCCTGTGCGTCTCGCATCCACCGCACTCCCGCGACTCTCATCAGGTCGTCAGTCCACCTTGTGGGGTGCTTCGACATTCAGTGTATTCGTTTTTATATACAACTTAGTCACATTATAAATATTCGTAGTTAATTAATATTTAAAATATTTAGTGTGGTGTGCTTTTCTGTTTTTACTTACCTCAATATCTGTTCTAAACGCTTATCATTCATACAATACTTAACCAAACATGCAGTGTGAATATTGAACACCTGTCATACCAACTATGAATGAAATAGTATCCAGTATATTCGATATTCATGTAGCCATCATATTTGTCACCTACAACGGTGAATATGAATGGTGCGTTCCAGCTCAACTCTCAGAACTGAGTGTTTAGCATCAATTATCACATTGGCTATAGTTCAGAGGAACGTGGATGTAGAAAGGGCAATGACTTTGGTGATTGGCGTTTTTCTCAAAGATGCTGTGAGTTGCTCTTCAGTTTGTTGTTTGTATTTCAAAATTTTATTCTAGGTGTGGACTAAAATTGTCGCATTTTTTTGTTATATTTTAAGTGCTCTTGTTTATAATAATATGATATTTATCATAGTATTTATTAGCTTATAATTTCGGCATTTATATGTATATGTAATTTATTATTATGATACTTTATTCTATTTGAAATATCTATTATTTATTTATTGTACACACCTACCACAGTGTTATCTTTTTTAACCCAAAGGTTAACTGGTAGAGAATACCTTGTTTGCATTAAGTCTGCCTAAGAACTTCATGTAGAGTAGTGGTAAGTACTGTACCTACATGAAGTTTAAATAAATAAATAACAGATTTGGAAACAAGATTAGCCCTTATGACAAATTTTAGAACTTTAAGAGTCTCTAGAGAATGAGTGTCATGAACTAAATTTAGCAAAACAATCATTTTGGTAGGCCGTAAACTTTTCAAAACTAATTATCATTTAAACGTCTGAAACGATGATCCAAAAGTTAATTAGCAATCAAATTAAAGACCTCTATTCAAATAACTTTAAACGAACCAAGAAAACAAGGTACTATTAAAAAAATCTTTTCGACCATTTTGATCATTTACATACAAAGAAATCGGAGACCACCCAAAAACATCCGTTAGTTTTATCACTTAATTAGTATTTCATCAGCGTTACTTTAGAACAGTAATAATTTATGTGTAACACACGAACAAGATTTAGGTTTTAACTATTAATAACCTTATACATAAGATATTATGTAACCTTTAACACGTATAAAAGCACATAAGTCATAGAGTTGTCGAATGCCAAGATTTATCGCAGAAAAAAAAAAAACTAGAATTCATGACCTGCATTCTGTATAAGCGATATATCATAGTTAAAAATACCTGACACGCTTACTGAGATAAGAAGATAAGTAAGTATATCAGGGACCTACACACGTACCGATACATACGAGTATATGCTATTATCATCAATCACGGATAGGTACATAACAACACTCAATCAGCATCAGTAGATTCTGTAACTTACCATAAAGTAGATGCTTTTCTTTTCTAAACAAAGACATCAACGATGCCACTCACCTTACGAATTTCAGTGTTTATCAAAATAAAAGCTTCAATAGATGCTCTTGTTCGCTACTTGGTACTAATTATATTTCTTTCAAAATTCTTCTTCACTCATACCAGTCATAAGCCGCCTTCTATACACGCAATTCTTCCTGTGATTCATCATCGTGTTATCTTATCCTTCGTCGCCTCTTATATAGAGAAAGAAACATTTATTTGCGAGCGCGCAATAGATCAGTAAGATTATTAATCGAGACCACACGACCACAACATTATCACATACTCATTAAGGCCCTAGCTCCCGAGCAGTGCCATAAAACAGTGATTTTCGGAAGCTCTCCTCGGTAACGGCTAGGTTAAAAGATTAAAATATATATATATGTTGTAGTCAAAACTCTTAACCAGTCAAAAGTACTATTGACTAGCAAAATCAGTCAAAAGTACTTTTGACCGTATGCTTTAGTCAATAATACTTTTGACTAAAATAACAGTTAAAAGTACTTTTGCCCAATGGAGCTGGTTAAAAGTACTTTTGACTAAGTGATTCCGTCAAAAGTGGTTTTGACTGGTCGTATCAGTCAAAACTCTTAAAAAGTTAAGGTGGTCGATAAAAATAACGACAAACGCACATATAAACTTTTATATTACTCATTATTAGTGGAGAACGTGCTGATATTAGAACAAAAATGAGTGACTACGAAAAGAAAGAACGCTTTTTGCAAAGAATTTTAGCGATAGAAGATATAAAAGATAGTCATTTCGATGTGATGATTAAGCGTATGTTTTCTTTGTATTGATTGTAATGCCAAATTATTCGTAATAAACGATTTCACAATAAATATCTTTTTTATTCACATCTAATGAGTTAATAGTTCTTTTGACTGATGCTTTATTGCAGTTAAAACTACTTTTGACGAAGAGCGTCAGTAAAAAGTACTTTTAACCGCAAATTTGTAGTCAAAAGTACTAATAACCAATAATTTTCAGTCAAAACCACTTTTGACCAACCTGTTCAGTCAATAGTACTTTTGATTGATTTTAGTAGGCAATAGTACTTTTGACTGGTTAAGAGTTTTGACTGCAACATATACATTTATCATAGATTCATATATGTATAACATTATCAACATATGATTTTTTCGTATGACTAATACTTTTGCCAAAAAAAAATTTAACAACATGATATTTTTTTCGCATATTTTCCCTACTCCTTTCAAATGGCTTTGATCTTCAGAAATATGATTACACAAAAAAATTGGTGGTTAAGTGTTCTTCAGAATGTACATAGTATATTTAAACCAATCAATATTTCGTAAAGAAAATGGATTTAAAGGTCAGCGGGGCTCTATGCGGGCGCAGGTGGCTGGAATTAAATACACACACTCGTACTGCTGCTTAGGCGGCAATAACATTAAACTTAACTTTATTTTATTTTATTTTATTATTTATTTATACATATACTTTATTGTACACCAAGATAATAAATTATACATCTGAGCCTTAATTTTAAAAACATACAATTGGCGACCTGGTATGGAAAGAGATTGTCTGGACATAAAATGGGGTTGCACTTGGTCCATCACAAAAATTGAAAAAAAAAGAAACAAAGTACATACTTAACACTAAAATACATACTTAAATACAGAATTTGTATTTAACTCCGGCCAGATGTTCAAGGGACTATACGCATTAATAGAACACACATCAATAAAACCATTCATTCATACACATATTGCGCAATAGAAAACGAAAAGTCGATTGCTAAACCTGTCAGCAAGAACTAGGCACTCGGTAGTTTTAAGATCAAAGAAACAAATTATATAAGGCCGGCTACACGATCACGTTCGTCATTGTCTTACTGACCGGTCCAACGTGTACAAGTAGCAATTATAATGAAATACCGATACCTACAATGTTTTATAAGCAGGGGTAGGTACACAGATATAGACTATATTTGTTAAATCAGTAAGAGCTATTTTGATATATTTTTGGTCGTATATGAAACTGATTTGTTGCATAGGAAAGCTGTTATCTTAGTTTCTCAATCATATAATTATCGGATATCCATAAAATGATTGCAATCTATCGTCAAATTAAGTCCCAATTACGAGTATTATTTCATCTGTTAGCACTAGATAAATATCTCTTCTTCTTCAAATGTCTTTTTCAAATTCAAAGGTCTTTGATAACGTCATTGATATTGCTTGCCCTTTGAAATGCATAGTTTCTACGTTGGAACCCTTAAATATGAAAAAAAGATTTTTTTATTAGTTTTCATGGTTATAAGTAATGCGACATTACAGAAAATACAAAACTCAAAGAAAGCAATAAATACGTAATTTCGAAAAAAAATAACGTAGGTACCTTTAATATAAAGTTTATTTGAACTTATAATTCCAAGTCAATCCAAAGATATAACACTTCAAAGCAACCTGTTTTAAAAAACGGCAATTCCATAGGTTTACCTATTATATGTAAAATTTGAATATGATTGTTACAAGACAAGTACCACACATCCGGCACACAACAGTGCAATAGATTAGGATGGTTATGTCATTCAGCTTGCTATACACTCCAAAGATGCTTTAAACATGACAACTTTTGGCACCGTTCTACTGTTAAGCTTTCGCTGATTTACTATCGATTGCAACTATTTCAAATTTGGGATACTTTTAGCAGGTGGTCAATACCTAAATAGCCAAGATTATACACGTTAATTTATTCTCAAATGTTAATTAATAAGTGTTTTATAATACCATCAATGTAATATCGTAATTTAAAGTTGCTTAGAGATCGTACTTAAAGGCTTTAGTAGATTTTGCTTTTGTGACATGTGTAAATAATATTATTCACATTCAATAATTATTATCTTCAATCTGTAACCTTCTGTTTAGAACCGCTAAGAGATAACATAAGAATCTGATGAAAAGCTATATCGATATCCAATACTCGTAAAACTAAAACAAGTTAATTAAAATAAGCATAATTATCATTGCAACGTTCTCAAGCACTTAAAAGAACGGTGTTTATTATATTACTCTCATTATACAGAAACCAATAGGAAGCTGCTTATTGATAAATAGCTGTGATGTCTACTGCCTTAGTTAAACTACATATAAACTCGTTTCCTTCGGTTGAATTACGATTCACACGCGAGGATAAGCAATTGATACCCAATATATCTATCATTGCGAGATTCAATAATGTGATACGGAGTGACTGTAAATAATGATCGACACACAATGTAAACAATAGAAACGTGGCAAACCAATAACCAGAACAAAATTATGTAATATTGGAGAAGGAATCGAATTTATTTGTTTTGAAATAGATTGTTTGTGGCGCATTGTTACAAACATGCAGACAGGCAATCATCAACTGTACTGCGACCCGTCTTTCCATTAATCAAAGAAACTGGGACAGATTCTATTAGTTTACTCGCAAAGATTACTGTGCTGACGAAATGAGTTATCAAATCAGAAATTATAAGAAAATGAATATAAAATTGCTCAATAATGATTATACTTGATAATGTTCACGACGACGAGAAAATAAAGCAGTAATACTAGATAGAACAGTACAAGCTTATATAATTATTTCGTGAGAAATCAGTATCGTATTGTTATAATTTTAAACAATGTTTTATTAATGTGAGCTGTTAATAAATACTTGGATGAATAGACTTAATGATATTAATTAAGTATGACTTAGCAACTGACATCACAAAAAGAACAAAAAATACAAATAAACAACCGCTCCAATCTTTACAAATGCAATCACGATAAGTAGGTATTGAACTAAACAAGGTCATCAGTCTTTATTTTCTTATTATTTTAATTTGTACGAGTACTTTGTAGTGGCATTTGATTATCGCAGATCATTATTAAAAACATTAAAACGATTCCATTAGTCTTCACATACATTTGTACGATGTCATTGACACAAAATAGAAAATTATTGAAGCTATACATCAAGATAATTTATATTGCAATCAGTAATAGAGCTATTATAGAATAATAAACGAAACAACTGTGAATGAAACTGAGTATTGTAACATTATTATCACCCGGTTGTGACTCGTAAATAGTCTTCTCTGATAAATTTATAGCGCAAATATTATTACATATAAATCTGTTCAATAATTCAAACAATATGAAGTTAATATCCGGCCGTCAAGATCACAATTATGATGAGTCAATCAAAGTTCAATAGAACGCAATAAAGAATCTGTTCATAAAATGCACTATAAATTTATTAATTAAGAATTGAGTCGGCGACTCGCTATCGCACCTGCTATGCACGTAGATGGTCACAAATCTCACACCAGCCATTACTTACTCGGTCCAAGCCCGCTACTGCACTACAACTATTTTTAACATCCGATATATCTCCTGATAAATCACCCCTCCATCTGTACCATATACTATAAATGAGCTTTACATAACTCACGCGAACGTTATTTATCACATGCCCTTGCTAAAGGAAAAAAATATTTCAAATTACACGTCTACTGAGAATTCAGTGGAAAAGATAAAGGTGTGCAAAGGAATGTCGCTGACGTTGCCGCTGCCAGGATAAAACTCGACGAAATTGCGAATATTTTGAATTTCAAATAATGTCTACGAATGGTTGGTATTCTGGAATAACTATGTTTATGCCCTACGGGAGTATACAAGTGACTTATGCGGCAACTATTGCACGAACTTTGCTAATGCTTTCTTTACTTGTTCGCGAGCTCGAGCCACGATGTGTAGCTGCGGAGATAGTGGTCATTCTTCAACGCATAAATTACAGATCTCTCGCGGAAACTTCACGCCATCACGCTCGCCCCGGGCAGCAACACAAACACACAGATAATACGCTCAAATCAACTGTAGGTAATAATTCATGGTGCAGTTTAAAATTCACGTTTGCACATTAAAGCACGCAATGCAATAACGAGTCGCCTGATGTGCCTGATGGCCGGGTTTCACACGCGAACCGAAACCATGTGGCCATTGAGAGTTTAGACAGATAACAACATAAATAAAATCCGTCGAAACATCTAGCTGACTGCCTCTTTGCCGTTCATTTAGATTCAGTGTACTTATATGGGCCTTTTTAGATTTAAAGCTCTGGCTAAATTCATAACTGTACATAAATTACGTTTTGCACAGCTCAAGTCGACACGCAACCGCATTTATCTCAAGTTTTCTAATAAACAACGTATAATTGAAGGTTTCATATTTGCTAATAGTTCCGATAGACTTGTTATGCTGGGCACGCAGCTAACAAAGCGCGGGCGCAGAGGAGATAACCGGCCGATAGTCCTCCGCGCACCAGTTACGCATGCTCAATGATAACTGTAAGACGAGATACCATAAACTTTTCCCATGCTACATGATTTTTCATTATACTGCTGTATTATGCTGTGTTGTGCAAGGTTTAGAAAGGCAAGGTCCGATTCCGGCAACATTGTTTGAGTTCACTTATCAATTTCCCACAAATCGGCAGTCACGAGTTCACATGCAGGCAGATCGGGATCAGTCAGGGCTTTAGCAAAAAATGGAACGTCGTGCCAAACGAAAAACAGCATGTGTTTGATACTGCGTTGAAGCCGATAGGTGATGATAATTGAAGATTGCGTTGGTGCTTCATCAGCGAAAATGTGCGAAGGGTGTCTTGTGGTTTGAAGAGTAAATCTTTATTTATGTCCCCTATTCAGTCGCGCCATCTCCCGGCGAAGTCAGTGTGCCGTCATTACTCAGATATTTATTGCGTTAGCTTGTTCCGCAAACGCTCCCTGCGAGACATCGTCGCGTCGTTTATGTTAATTTATTCGCATTTCAATGAGACGCCTGTAAAATGGCATTATGCATTATCATGTCTTATTTTTGTGTTTATATGTATTGAGATGTAACGGTGGTTAACGTTTTTATCTGTGCCGTGTTTATTGAATAGATTACTTACTGTACTAGGAACATTAATGCGTCGGGTGGATGTGAAAAGTTGAAGCTGCACTTCAACTTTTTTAAAAGGAACAAGGCTTTTAAAAGGAGACGTATAACAGTACCTTAAATGCCTAGAAGCTGTGATCAAAAACGTTGGTTCATTAATTCCTATGCAAGTATGACGTACGCACTAATTTCACAAGCGTACGACGAATAAAATCCAAACCGGAATACAAATTAAGCTTTATTTTCGTCAGTATGTGACTTATCAGTGAAATCTACGGCTCATATGTTTGGTAAATATCAAAAGCAGGGATTGACGGCGTAAACAGCAGTTTATTTGTCTAACCCACATAACACCGTAGCATGAATTCGTAATGAAACTATCACTTAGAAAATTTGGATCACCTGAATATCGGAATGGCTGTAAGTCATCGTGATCGCTTACTTAGATGTTTACGTAGACGCTAGGCTGTCCAGAAAGTGGAATGGCGTTTGAAAACTAGTTGAAGGTTATTGGAAAGCTTTACGTAATATCCAAATGTGACGGTTCATTCAAGTCCAAAACTCAGATAGTCCAGATTGTAATTGTCAATCTGTACAATAAAAGCATCTCCTCATACTTAAATAATAATAATAATTGTTGTTTGTTAATAGCAACTAAGTCCAAAAATTTGTTAGTAATGGAATTCTTATAAACTATGTTAGTAATCAAAACATTACACATTAATAAGAAAAATTAGGTTGTTTTGACAAGCAGTAACATGGCGTGAGACAACCACGGTGCATCGAATTAGTCCACAAACGCCAAAACTTAAGCGAGCCAATCACCTCCTTACGATTTTTCATCTGCTGTCAGTCCTTCTATTTATATATCTAAAAACCTCTGTCACAACTCGATATTCCAGTTCGGTTCAGTCCTAATGCAGTTAACTTATATCAGGTTCATGATAAATGACTTAACGCGTTTTTTCACCCACGGGAACTCTATACATCTGTCTATTTTTCATCTAGAACTGCTACTTGCCGTCCATTAACTTACCGGATGTTCTTCCCACGTAAAACTGTTTTTGTGACTACCAGATCATGTTTCATAACTTTAAGTACTAATTTGGGATATCATTGTACATTAACTTTCATCAAAAACTCCCACTTTCTTGTGGAAAGAGCCTATAAAAGAACCTAAAAGATCAAGATAAGTTGCACATAAAATGATTATGACTCATGGCCCCAGTTAGTATTACATCAACATCGTTATTTAACCATATAAAATAAAAAAGTATTTGATAATTAACTAAGAATTACGTCAAACTTGTTCACATATGGTCAATTTTCTGTGAGACGTCATATTGACCGTTCGAATCCCACGGTGTTACGTAAACTTCGTGGTTTGCGTTACGGTCGTTTTGTGTGTTTACTGTTGATGTTTCACTTTGTACACACGGTCATTGTTCTACAAATATAAACAACGATGTTGTCGTGTTAATGTGTTAAAGAAAAAGATTGTTTTTCTTTTCGGTGCTTTTCTTTCAAGTCAAAGTTTATTTAAGGCGAAACAATGTTTTTTTATCTCACTAGTGAGTATGTTATATTTCTGGGCAGGTATGCACCAATCGAAGGCATCTCAATGTGGACCGATGTCTCTGGAGAGCGTTACGGAAATTCAATGTATACATGATGAACAGAAGCTCTCGTTGTGGCGACACTTAAGGCAAGCCTATGACCAGCAGTAGACGTCTTTCAACTGTAATGATGTTATATTAATAATAATAATATTCCACAGCTATCACACAATGCCGTTTAGTCCCAAGCTAAGCAGAGCTTGTGTTATGAGTACTAGACAACTGATAAACATACTTATATATTTCTAAATATATACAAATTATAAATAAATTACACCCAAACACAGAACAAATGATCGTGCTCATCACACAAACATTTGTCCTGGGTGGATATGATACAATAAATACAGTAAAAGCTCTATCTTTATACAATCGTGATAAACCCATAACACAATGCATAACTTCATCAATCTATAACAACAAACAACGATTACAATATTTATGAACGGATATTTAGTTGCTTCATTATCCTATGACCTGACCAACATTACCCATGGCGTATGTAAACATGACGGGCGGTCCTCAACTGAAAGCAATAAGGTATAATTAATAACTGGAAAGTTTGTGGCTCATTGCGATAGCGTTACCTAACCGCGGTTCACTGGAGAACAATACTGCCCACCATTACCGACGGACTTAAATGATTAGCTCCTGACATAAGGCGGTCACAACGAGACGTGGACACAGAATAGATGGCGACAGAATGTCAGCTTATTATAAAGAGGTAAACTTGGTGTGCGTACCTATATATATAGTAGATGCGTACTTACGGATACCGAGAACTCAAACGAGTACCAATCGCAAGTTCAGTTACCACTTGGTACCGCATTCGGTGATGAACTCCGACCTAACTAAACTGTCGCGATTGCCATAGCAAAAACCACCTCGAACACCGAATTAGTGGTGACTGGTGAGCCATTTCGTCTGGTGTAAATAAATTGCTACCACAAAGTCAATTTATAACCTACATTTTAGTAAAAAATCAAAATCATTAAAAAAAAAACTCTTATCTAACTTTTAAAAACAATCGTAGTTCATGAAGTGTGTTTAAGTTGATCTTTGTACGATTATAAAGCAGCGTTACCGTGGCCTTCTGGTTTCTATCTACTCAGTGACCTGAACGTCTTGTTAGTTAAACTGAACAATAGCGGCACAGGTACATTTGGCAGACGATCGGTCTCTTAGATTAGGCAAGAATTTAAGCACCTTGGAGTAATAGTAGTCACGTCACGACTGTTCCGAATTAAAAATGAATGCTTTATTGAACCAGCAGACGTTGAACAACGTATACTTTAACTTTCAATTGGTTTTATGAAACAGTGATGCCTTGTTTCTAACATAAAAACCTGTTTTCAAGTTCTGGATTCAATTTAGTCAGTGATCCGATCTGTGATCATTAATAATGTCGTAACGGGTGAAATGGTTGCACAGTTATCTTGTTGTTGTGTGGTTGACTTTAGTTGAACGGCCTTTGTTGCGATTTGCAGGCGTGAGCCAGGTTTGTCGAGATTGATCGGTGTCTATTCGTCTTGCTTGTGTATCTTAAATAGATATCGGGTTAACTTGAAATGAGGTCGATATGAATGAAGCAGTTTTTTTGCCAGCAAAAAAAAACGGTTAGTTTCACTTTTAATAGTGGATATTACATCATCATCGAAATTATTTTCTAAACCAATAGCGGAATCGTCTTAAAAACCCCCTCTTTTACTTCATATATATAATTAAATATATATATGTGTATGTATGTTTATTGTATTTATATATATACTTTTGTGACTTTGTTTTTTAAATAATATGTACCTACTTTTATACGCACTTGCCTAAGTCTCTCCACCACCCTAGAATAAATGGTAGAGAATGCCTAAGACATTAAGCCCGGCTTTGTACCTTTACTTGCATGAAAATTAAACAAATAAATAAATCATGAATTCAGTTAGGTACATACCTATATTCCTTAGTAGATTAACTTACTTTTGTCCAGCTGTGAAACAGAATAACTAAAAAATTTGGGTTATGTTTATACGGCAAATTCCAGTTGAATATCAATTTGATAAACAATCTTTTCATCAGACTTTACCTGTGAACTGAAGTGGCTTACCCAGTGGTATGGAAAGTGAATGAAAAATAATTATAATCTGATTCCGGTCGTTTAGTCTGAGGTGGTTGGGTCGGTTAAGCGCCTTACTCGCTCCCACTTGACCGCAATATGCTGTTGTAGGGATTTACGGTAGACTTAGAAGTGTTCTGTAAAATATGAGGTTTTAAGCCTTGTGTTTTAATTTTACGTGGGGAGGTAATTGCTTTTCTATTTTTAGAAGGATTTGTATTATAAAATAAAAAAAATATATTATGTCATTTTTTTTTTAAATTACGCTTTGTTTTCGATTTGTAGGTAAACCGCGGTATCAGCCATAGACTTTAATTAATTGAAAATCGAAAGAAGGACAAACCATCCTAACCTCCTGGTGGATAAAGTAAGTAGGTACATATTTAAAGTAATAAAAATATAAATAAATCTGAAATTTTAAGAGTTTTTTCTTACAAAACAATCCTCCAACTCCATAATACTTTTTTTGAGGTGGAAAATCATTAAAATACTCCCCCTGACTAAAAACAACCTAGGTATGTTCCTTCAGATACCCTAAGCGTGCCAGAGCCAAGTTAACTCTTTCGGACAATCCCACAGTCCAAGCAGGCATCGGCCATCTCTTTGAGAAGTGCATGTATGATGTAACACAACGCGCCATCGACCGCTCTTGTGTTACTTGGGTATCGCTTCGGGCTGGTGGCCTCTAAACCCTGAAATTCTGACGGGATTTATTGCGATCGCTGAAAGGTGCTCTGGAGTAACGCCACTTTCACGTGGAGTTGCCCAGAAGCAAATAATGTATAATTATTAAACAAGGGCACGGACGTCATGTCCGTGGTTTAAATGTAAGGTAGGAGTGTGGTTATAGTAGGAGTCTGACACTGCCCAGACTGGCTCGTCTGTGAGGCAGCCTGGGCGTCCATTAGGATTTCCCACTCCTGACAAAAAAAAAAACGCGCCTTCGACTCGAGCCCGATCCTTACTGGACTGCTACTTACACATAACTCGCCGTTCACAAGCCCGCACCTATCTGTAGAACCATCGTCATTTCATCGTCATCGTCATCCATAAGTGTCTCCTTACTGAACCCAATCCATTTACTAATAGCATTAAAATGGATTCCACCACAAAGGTTTCACGTTCAATCTGTTACACCAAATCGTTCAAATTTAAATAAGCCGACTATAGGATTATTAGCTTTTAACTAACTTTAAATAGCAACATAGTGAGGAATAACCAATCTAAAATTGCCAAGCTTCTAAATTTTGTACAAAATATTAACTAAACTTTGCCCAACATTTACGAAATGGATTTCTATTCAATTGTTCTGAAGTTTGGGGCTAATAAAGTAATGGACATGACCCTTTTTTGATTGAAAGTGCTAATATTAGCAGCTGGTTCGTAACTGTTAATTTAGTTTCACTGTTACCAGTTCTCAGGCCTTATAGACTTCGCAGTACATAATTGAAAAATAACTTACGAAATAAAACAAACTTTTCTTTTAATAGGGTCATAGTGATGATGCGTCTACTCGGTACAGACTTATTTATTTATTTACTAGCTGACCCGGAAAACATTGTTCTACAACTCGAAAAAAATGGGAGTAGGAAGGTTAAAAAGTAGCCTACGACCTATTCTCGGAACTACAAAAAAAAAAAACGATCAAGCCATTTCGGTGATGTTTGATAATAAACACTGTGACACGATACCTACTTTTATATATTAGACTTACGTACACATATAAAGTAAAAAAAGGAGGATAACACAAAAAAAAGTTACAAAGGCTTATTTAAAAAAAAAAAAAAAAAACGGAGAGTTGGCGAGGGGTTTTTTTTTTATTATTGATAGGCTCGCGTTTGACCACTATCTCACCTGATGGTAAGCGATAATCTGGCCGACGCTGGAGCACGCTTGCCTAGAAGTAACCTATCCACTCTTGACTTAAAGACCCATAGGTTGTAGCTATCAGGAAACACAGACTCCGGCAGGGAATTCCACTCCTTAGCTGTTCGCATAATTAATGTGTTCCCAAAACGCTTTGTACGTATGGTAAGACGTATTTAAGTAGATTTCTAAAAAATTTTGTCTTTGCAACATAGCAGAGCAGGTATATATCGGTGTATAATCTACGTAAGTCTGTAATGTGTGAACGCACCATTAGTACAATACATACACTCCTAAATCCCAAAGCCCCAAAGGGTGTTGACCCCTTACCTCTAAACCCCCAAAGGACTTAGTAACCATAAAGTGTAGGTCTTTTAAGTCCATTACTTCAATAATAGATAGATGATTTGAAAAACTCATTTAATTAAAACAACGACGAGTGGAAATACTTAGGTTTCCCATTTTATATTTGTTTCAAAAAAATATCTAGGTTCATCTTCCTGTCCTTGTCTCGTGTTATTTGGGGTCGGTGCAACACGTTTTTTTCTTGCATTCTGTTCTATTACACGTTACACTGTCACTAACTCCCTTTTCTTTCATATCCCTCCTCACACAATCTATCCATCTTTTCTTTGACCTCCCTCTCCCTCTCGATCCATTCACATGAATACTCATAACTTTTAGTAACATGCGTTTAATCCCGCCCCTTCACATAACCAGGAAAAGTTTACTCATTGAAAGAATTCTACGTTTTGTGCATATTAATTGTGCCTACCTTTTCAATTTTCAAGTTTCAATGTGGCTGTTATCAGTTCGATCTTTACGTTCACTCGTTCACTCAGTATTATTGTGCGGATACAGACGATAACTTCAACAGGTTACCGTATTTCTATTGTACTTATTGGGGTATCTGTCTGTGCTATAAATTAGTAGTTTGGCAAACAAGGGCATTGAAGTGTCACCATAAATATGGGACAGTTAGACAAAGTGAAACTCAAATCTAGATCCAGGGTATTAACTGTAAGCCTGCAACTGAAAGTCTGCTAAAAGTTTGACATTCTCTCTCGCTGTAATCTAGGGAATGAGGAATACAGGATTTTGACTGTAAGTTTAGTAATTTCCTCTATTCCTCAGGGTAATTGTAGCTTCAAAAAATTCTCAAAAAAACCTAATGAGTTTATCATCTTTTCAGTTGAAAAACGTCCACAATCACGTCGCCACAACGACCAGTACTGTGCATCTCGCATCTATCGGATTCCAGCGACCCACACAAGGTCATCGGTCCACCATGTGGGAGGCTTTCTAACGCAGTTAATTATCACTCCAGAACCTTTCGGCCTCATCGACTATTAAGTGTTCATAGGTTGCTATAATATCTCACATGAAGTGAACAGTAACTATTTTCCCACATTCGAAATCTTTAAACAGCATAAATCATTCACGAAAGCTGCACAAATGACACTGATGAGACAAGAAGCTTTCACTAAAAGCCCACTAAGAACAAATCAAAAGCAAGATTCATACAATTCAAAGCAGGGAAGATAACACTCACACCATCCGTCTACTCAGCTGATTTACCGGGGTCTTACAATACTTGGCCACAATAAAAGACCCAGTCTCAGCTTTAAAATAATTCAGACTTCAACTGCAAACGTGCTTTCTGTGAGGGCACCAGTGATTAAATATAACCCTTTTGAGATTTATAAGTGTTTATTTCAGGCATAGAGCTAGCCATAGGAATCTCACCTTTGTGTCCGACCTTAATAAATGTTGTTTGTAAGCAAATGTATTGTTACACGAGATGGGAATTGTATGAAAATTTTATGGGCATCTTGCAAAGGATAGCATTACTTTGCTACAAAATACAAATAGTGCAAATCATAACGTGCGTGTCCGCGTTAATGGTTCCTTGGAAGTGTGCTCCAATATTCATGATTGACAGAAGAAGGCTGTGTTTAGTTTACATAATAGGTAGTAGTTGTGTTTGTTTACGCGTCAAGCCGTAACTTCTGCCACTAAATATAGTCTTTCAACGGGAGATTTTGTAAAGATAAGTGTAACTGGTTATCATTATGTTGAATTAAACCCCGTAGCTTGCTTTACCTCTCACAAAGCCGACAAGGGACCCAATTTACCCGGGAGTGATACACCGTGCACTGCTTAAATAATGTTCAGCAGCACTAATTATGCCGATATTTATTATTAACTAAAACAATGTCTATGAAAGTAAATCTCAAATGTCAGTGGCTAACGGTATCAGGAAGGTGCTTATTATAATTCGTTGCGCACTCGAGTGCTTGCTATAGAAGCTATTACATTCTTAACAAGAAACAAAGCTGTATCGGATAAAAGTAAATGGTAGCCGCATAATTTGTCAATGATTACAAAGAGTTCAATCTGCGGCAAGGGCTGGGGCCCATAAATCATAGGCGCAGTATTGTTGGCGGGCGGACACACGACAGATATTACGAAACTACAAGTTTGCCACAACGCTCTGAACAAGGCTGCGACTGAATGGCAGGCCCTAATTAACTGTCAAGTAATTCGACATTACAAGTACAACCGTCAATACCGTTTTAGAAAATTTTTCATGTTAACCGGCAATTAACCATCGATTACACTAACGTGTAACGGACAAGCCATTACATTTGAACTCTCAAGACCTTCGTCCGTTCATAATCAAGCTAGTTCGGTCACAGTGATTAGAGCATTGTCAGATAGTGCTCCCAGCGAACGTTACCGAGATCAGGCGAGATGCTGCGCAGGCGACGACGATCGGATCGCGTTCGCACGCATATTACGAGCTCGCTCGGCCGCGGGCGATACAGCGACCTAACAGTACAACGGCCCTCGTGATTAGACGCCCCACGATAGCGCCCATTGTCGGTACACGATCGGCTCTTGTACGTCTTGAAATTGCGGAAATGGACACGGCCAGCACCCACTACATGCTAGCGGGACATTTCAATTGCAGTCCCCTGCCTTCGGGCAGTGTAACACATGGGATAGATTCGGCGAGGCCAATTTATAAAGCCCTTTAGCGGTTCGGTTTTATGCTTTGACATGCCTTTGAATGTCTCATCCAGTACCGTTATTGCCCTGTGAAAGTTCCTCGTTTAGGATTTTATGGATTGTGAGATTTTTTATGTGAAATCTATCGTTGACTTCAAAGTTCTGTCCACCACAAAAAACCTTTTTTTAATACGGTACCAGTCTTCACCTTCGTTAAAGTCAATCAGTTTGTCAGAGACCCTTAATGGTCATCGAAATCACGCTTGCTCGTTCCCTAGAGTAATTTATAACAATCCTATATCCATTTAAGACCCTTCAACATCTTTAAATTGTCTGATAGTCGTAAAGATTTGACATGAACATATTAGTAAGCGTCAAGTGTCCTTGTTTACGAGGTGCCTAATGAGAAATGTCATCGGGTGAAAGGAGAGATAGGCTTACAAAGCACCGCTTCGCTTAGCTCAGCTTTGATTGTCACCGCAGATTATCAAAGAAAAAAAAAATACGTCAACGAACGTAATTTGGTTCTGAATATTAAAATGTTTCAAAGTCATATTTAAAAGTTGTGCAGGTCTGTAATGTTCATAGGTCTATCCTGGCAGGATAGACGTATTCAGTTAAGGCTCGAAGGAACAATCTAGGAAGGTAGACCCCGCGGTGGATGCTATTGCTCAATTGCCTCTCGCAGGCTCGGGAATGCCTCGCAATCGATACAGCTGGAAACGGCAATATCTCAATGCCGACACTGAATTGCAATTTTGCTGGCTTTACCGATAAACTATCAATTATAATTATGACTGACGTGATTTGGCAGTTAACTATCGATAAATTAGTACATATTTGACACAAATTCCGGAGCAATTATATCGAATTTACAAATAGACATAAACACAATTCATCGCAGGATTTCCTACGGTTCAAACTCAACAAATGATATGTTTTCATTCCTGCCACCGCCCTGACCACTTTTTCATAGAGAAACAAAAATAAAAGTAAAATATTTACACTCAGAGACGTGGTCAACAAAAACTCCCACACCATAAGAAACAATCAATCTTTGGAGCACTGAAAGGAGCCTCAATCAAAACAGAATACGGAGAAGCAGAGGCTGGATAAAGGGCCCTATAAATCATAAAATCAAGCCTTCATTCAAAGCGGTTTATTTGGGCGAGGAGAAAAAACGTTTGACCCTTCGTTCCTTTGAGTATTGTTAACTGTTGAGACCCGAGGGTGCATCTCCAATTTGTCCTATATTCGAATAATAATCAAAGGCCCAATGTTATTTATGGGCTCATTAAAATTTCGATAATCACACGAGTTTTTATGTGTTAGAAATACACTTTTTTCTTCAGCAGATGAGAGCTAGGCCGAGTATCGGAATGCAGTATCATTCGTTTATTACTATGCGTAGGACGTTTTTAATTGGATATCATTTTTATTCAGCAAGTAATGACATTAACTTAAACAGTTTCTACAATTTAAATTGTTACAAATCTAATATCTATTAGAATGATTACGTAACATTTATGTAGATTTTATTTCTGTGTATAGTGTTAATGTTTATAAAGTAGGAGATGATGCAATTTACGACTTGGTTAAATTTGTCTCCAAATACGGGTGAGTTTGAGTTTAAATATTTATATACAAATGCAGTGTGGATGTTGACCCAGAAAAATAAAGTTTTTTATAATACCGTAAACGTCGCGACCACTTACCGGTTACTGAAGCGTCTAGCGTATCATCGTATCATCGAAGTAAATCACTTTGCCCTTAAAATTCAATGAAAAAGGCGGGACATAAGCAAAGTGGTGGGCATGTTGGCAAGCATTGTTTTATTATGTGGTGTTATCGGCGACTCCAGTGCCGCTTCCGCGTCCCCAGGCCGTGCACACACTGCTAAGACTACGCGATAACCTCGTGTCACCATGTTACGACTATGGCTCAACGTGATGACATAAAATGTCGCCTTGATTTCCGTGTAACAGAGAACTTTAAACTCGACATTTGTAGTCATTAAACCTTTTATGGACTGGGGGATTTAACTGGCGCGGCTTAAGTCGGGCGGTCTCCAACGGTTTCCTTAAAGAATTTTTAAAATACAAATGGAAATTACAGCTACAGTCCTTGACATATGAATGTAAACATGTCTCCACAAAAAAAAACCTTGAAACTAAACTTACACACGCACAAAAGATTCTGATCTCACAATACCCAATTTAACACCTCCTAATCTCCCGATCCTATCTGTACCTACCCAATTTATTCTTGTAAAAGGCAATAAGTTGTCGTAAATCGCTATCGCCTATGCCTGTGACAGCGGGCTGTTCGGGCGCACACTCGATTAACCTATGCTCCCGCGCCGATGGGGCACCACCTGACCCCACTCAATTACATTTTTGCCCCAAACAGGTACTAGTGATTGATCTACTTCGAGTACAACACAGCAATGGAATTCCTTAAGCCATGAACTTTACGTGTCAGAGAGAGGTAAAGCGTGAAAACGGTTTGTTTTTATGAATGATTTGAATATGCATGCTGACTGAATTAGATTTACTACTGCTGAAGTACTTTTATTACAAACAAAGGTCGTGAATGCCGTAAAAGTTTACAAAAGAACGACAATAAGAAACTTAATAATAGATACTAAACGCAGAAATAGAATACAACAATCTAACTTTAGCACACGCCCTTCCATTCTCTGTACTGCCTTCAGTTTAGTTTCTTACTCTCAATGAGTTGTTGGTTCTTTTAATAGAATAACAAAATAGAGGAACAAGTTTACTGCGACACAAGAATATGTACGTTTGAGCATATTTTGTTGAAAAAGCTGCTTGAATTTATCATAATCCTGTAGGTCACTGCATATTCTTTGCTTCAATCTTGTACCTAAACCGTAGCGTAGGTCAGAGTGCACATTGTACCTACATCATTCTCAGAAGCGAACAGTTGTCCGTTATTCCGTGCGCTCCATATTGAGCCATAACCGAGATAGCTTTATGGTGATTTGATACCATTCGCTTTGAAATTGGCGTTTAACGTTCACAAGTGTAAGTATTAAGTTCCGGAACGGAATGGAACGAATCGTCTAGCAGTCCCTGAATACGTTTGTTGTCAGTGCCAATTGCAATACGGACTTGCAGAGCATTCCGCGGAATGATTACGAGCTACAATGGAAATATAAATTTTCTTAATACATTTGCATGTAAGGAGTTATTAACATGCGCATTGTAATATTTTATTACAAACTTCATCAGGGGTTCAAGTGCGGCTAGGAAATAAGTTAGATGGTGAAATTAAATGTAGACTACATTCACTTACTTTGGTATCACAAATTCTAATCAAATAAGCGGCTAGACATACATTGACATGACGGAACAGAGGTTAAGCACCCAGACGCGAGCTCAGGTCAAATAAAAGCGCGATGCGCGCTCTGTCGGCGAGTCACGAATAAAAACACTCGATAGGGAATAACAATGAAGTGTTTACATGTAATATTCCACGTAACGACGTATCCGTCGAGGGAAACGATATTTGCGTTGCATAAATGCAAGACGAGGAACCCCGACCCTGACCGCAGGGCGTTAACCCTGCGCGTGACACTTGGGTTCTCTATCGATCACGACTGCGGATCGCTCCATCGGACCATCGACTCGGTATTTTTGTGCGCATCTCTTATCTGATCGAGTTTCGATCGAGTTGGGTCCCGGGCCACGAGTAAGCGTGACTTCAAGTTTTCCCGCGCACTGCCTGCCGAAACCAATCACAATAACTAACTGTTACCTTTTTGTATTGTTAGTACCGTAGGCATGTCGTTTCGATACTATCATCGTATCGTAAACGTCACTATATTTGGTAATACACCTTTGGACGACCTCAAGGCTTACTTACGAACCTGCATGAGCGATACATAAAGCAGCCTTTGAACTAGGACCAAAGATAGTGAAGGAATAAAACAGCTGATTCTTTTGTCCATTTTATTTTATAATCGACTCTTAAAGGCGAACTTTATGTAAGAACGTGACTGACTGATTATCTAAAGTAGATACGTCTTTAATAAAGATCCAATATATCATTTCTGACAACAATAGATTGCAATAATAACATCGCTATGAACAAAAAACCTTACTTCAGTGTCAAAGGTCGAAGACATAACAAGTTGAAAGAGTGGCGCGACCAATTTCGAAGGCCTTAGTATAGTAATTATTATTTGTAATCATGATTTATGGCTTTGGCTTCCTTGTTGTAATGTCAATTTCGAGTTAAATTAGATTTAAGTGTCTAACAAGGCTTTTATCTTTTTTTTTTAATTCCTCAAGCTTTGACGTCAGTCCCCCGCTTATAATTTACCAGAGCACGAATACATGATTTATTTATTGTTTAAAAGTTTATGCAATACGAAGGTGCAAAGGTAGTGATGTGCTATGGCTTAACTATGTAAATGAAATGAGGGCCTGGTCAAGAAGTGAGATATTTGACTGAACTCCTTCAAATCTGCTATCAACAACAACAACCTTAGCTTCTTTTTTTTTAGCTTAAAATAAATGTAGACAATAGTATGTAATAAGTTGTCAGTGAAAAATCGTTTTTATCATAACACACTTTTATCGCACCGTAAGTAGTATAGTACTGATCAAGACCGTTCTAAAGAGATCAAACACGATGGAGTAATCTCGTAGCGCTCAGTAACAGCCTCTAACCGCCTCCATTAACAGAACGCTCCATAATACCAAATTAATGCATTGTCATCCAATTAACATAAGTATACCAAAGGAGACAATTTTTTTTGGGCCCAATATTAAACGGTTACGTTTATTAATAATATTGCACATGGAAAAAGCGATCATCTTATTATAATTAACAGACCAAAAATTATATAGAAATCTAACCGGAATAATGAAATAATAGTAAAAAAGTGTTACGGCAAAAAATGCTTGTTTAGGAGCGTTTTCAAGTTTATTTTAACGTGAAAAAAAAAATGTTACTATAGTGCGCAGCGGTGACATCGGATTTAAATGCGTTTCAAGAGATAATAATTAATTGGTCCAGCGAACTTGTTTTTAATGCTGTTATTAACGGTTAACACAAATATCAAGTAACGTACTTTAAAAATCATGTGGAACGAAACGTAATTAATAGCCCGTTGCAGATGCTCTGTGGTCCAGTTTCAATCAGTTTGACACTGACAGACAACTAGTGGTGGGTCGTTGTCGAATTTTAGACGGACGAGACGTAACCGTTTTGGCGACGACAAAAACGGTTGCAGAAAACGATCGTCGTCGCAACTGGTTTGAAGACGAAACTACCTATCGTTGAGTGAAGTAGTTGCAGAAAACGTTCGTTGTCGCAACTAGTTTGAGGACGGTAATAAATTCTGTACTCGTCGCGTCGTCGTTTCAAAACCAGTTATTACAATGAAAAATGCCTGCCATATTGTCTCTCCACTACCCTAGGTTGACTGGTAGAGAATGCCAAAGGCATTAAGTCCGCCTTTGTACCTTTTGTTGCATGAAGATTAAATAAATAAATAATAAATAAAAATGAACTTTATGACTATAAACATAAAATGGATTTTCGACCTTATTTTCTTAACAGTAAGATAACAATTCGCATACAGTAATTCGAAGACTGGTTTATGCAACGAAAACTGTTTGGTCTCAGGATGGAAAACGGTTGTTACGTTGCAGAACAAAAAACGGTCTTTGAAAACTGTTCGTCGTTGAAACCCCCACCGCTACAGACAACATTATTATTGTTTCCGATTACTAGATAGCATGTTTCTTCTGTTCTTTTCGTATTTTTATTCGAAAGATTTTATGAAAATGGCATCTGTAGATACATGCATAATCCACAAAGCCGTTATATCAATTGTGCAGCACGATTTCAACGGAATGTTGAATACTGCTCTTGCTGGATACTGTTGTAATTGTTTAATGGGCAGACGCACTGTTGGCTGCTGTGCATATGTGATGTGTATAGTGTGGTTTTTGAGGTGAGGTAGGTGAGGTAGGTGAGGTTGAGCCACCTGCATCTTTTTTAGATGAAATACTGCTTTTAAGAGATGACTTTGAAAATGATGATGATGAACAGTAATAAATACTTGTGATGCTATAATGTGTTTTTTTTTCTCCTTACACAACCAGCATAAAACACATCACCTTATTATTTTAGATCTACAGTCAATGGCCGACAAAAGCCGCGCTATTTCGAAATGAATACATCTACGCATTTTCATGAATAAGTCTATCAAATCGTGTAAATCACATCAAAGTCTGTCACGTAGTACAGACGTGACTTTGTTTTATACTGTATATTATTGAACAGTGCACTATTTTAACTTAAAATACCAAGGAGACCTATCCACTCATTAGACGATCGCTCTTGTGAGATTTTAGGTTATTATGACAGTCATGTTTTGACTGTCGTATTTCACGGTACTCCAGTTAGATACAGTTTTGCCAATATTACCAATGTAATCTAGAGATTATAAGGAATAAACTAACGTGCATTTCATTGCTATACGCCACAATTTGTGGTGGGCCTATTCCCCAAACAAAAAAAATTGTCTCCTTTCAGCTCAATCGTTTAGGGGTAACTGTTTGAAAATTCATTCACAAATTAACCCTTAATAGACATTCCAAGTTTAAAAAGCTTATAAAAAAAACAAGAGAAGAAGTGTATGTCAAATCTCAAGGTGAAGAATCAAATAAACCTACACATATTTCACATATTTTACATATTAAATATTAAGAAATACTTATATAACTACTAACGGTCCCGACAGACATTGTCTTGTCTGAATACGGGCTTTTCGTAAGAAAAAATAATTGAGAATCAGATTGCAGCGCCACCTACCAGGTCGCATTGTATTTACAAACCATCCAGCGACTCACTCAAATAGATATAATTATACACTACATTTCATCCAAATCCGTCAAGCCGTTTAGGAGGACATAGGGCCTGTGCACGCCACGTTTTTAAAAGCGCCGTTGACGCGCGTTTGTAGCGATACAGACGCGATACGCACGCGAGTCAGACGCAGCCCTTTAATAGGATAAAAGCGCGCCGTCGACGCACGTTTCTAAAACGCGCGTCAACTGCGCGTTTAAAAAACGTGGTGTGCACAGGCCCTTAGGTGACAAACACACGTACAGAAGAATTATATATATAAAGATAATATACCTACTACTATAAAAAGATATACAATAATATGTATATTCCTTCTGCATTTAATCTGAAGCAAAACTTCCGATTCACATACTAAGGCAGTCAAAAGTCAAGTTCCTTTAAGGGTTAGTCAGACTACACCGATTCTAAAAGGATGAAAGGAGAGGATAGTCTGAACATATCGCTCGATCTGCCGATGGTATCCTGCCTAAACTAAGCACCGCCCTTAGACGCGCACGCGCAAGTTATTCGCCTCAACTCGCGCACGTCATTTAGATACGCTTTCGATACTAATCTTAGCATTTTACTTTGCATATTTTTAACGTTAGCTATAGGAAAGTAGCTTTATCTTTTATAAAGTGTGAAGTGAAAAGAGCTTTGGAAATTTTGCTTAGAATTCTGTTATTTTACAGCCAATAGGAGGTTCCTTGCCAAAAGATACGTTCCATGATATAGCCAAAATATTTCTTTAGACAAAGACCCGTGTGCTTGGAAGTTAGTAATTTTTTTTTAAGGTGGGAAAACATCTAATACGCTCTTGGGCGGAGCTGGAAGTGTGTCAAAGTTTTACCGACTAATACATCACCTATGTTTCTTCTTTGCCCTTTGCGTTCCAGGACCATGGGTTTCCCTTTCGGAAGTGAACCTATGGCGGCTCCAGTAGGTTCATTTACGTAACGGTAGGTAACCTTTTTTTTTGTTGCCGGGGTGGAAAATCCTCATGGATGTCCTTCGCCTGGGGCAGGCGAAGAGGTCTGTCAGACTCTTACTGACTAAAAACCACCTCGGTGTTCCCTCCCACACTTGGACCGGGGATCGTGGGAGCTGATACGCCATCCATGATCCCCGGGGGGAGTGTGATAGCCTAACCTATTGGGGCCGCCATAGGTTCTGGCCCTGCTAGGCCCCTACGGTTTTACTGATATCTCTTTTTCAGAGAAACACGTGTGTGTGGATGTTAGTGAAGGTACACTTATTACCAATCAAGAAGGTCGTTGAGCTTCAACTACCTTGAAAAAATAATTCAGTCCAACAACTGCACAAATTGCTATTAGATGCCAACGATTGCAAACTAGACCATATAAATAAGAAGTTGCCATTAGTGCCGAAACTATTGTTACACGTCCATAATGTATTATTAATGTACAACATAATGATAATTCACACATACCGCCGCAGCTATAAATCCGAGTTGATTGCAGCCTAGCGTGCATTACACCGTTACGTACAATACAGTCGACGACATTTACACCGATACGCACAAGATGTATACAACGTCTATAACCAGCGACGCCCACACAATCTACTCTTTCGACACTCAAATAAGCCATAAATTATAATTTTAAAACACGTCTTGTGCCGGAGCATGCGTGCGTCCTATAATAAATGAGCCCATTGCAACTTCATAAACATTTCACTGGCTCGTTGCCTCTAATGCGACCAATTGATAGATGAATGAGGCTCTGCTGGATACTTTTAGTTCTTGACAACTTCCGAGGATATAAGCTATGGCTGTAGTTCGTGATGGGGTCAAGCAAACCCCTAAATCTGTTAAAATGATTAGTTGCTTGCATGCATCACCGTCATCTTTGATAGCTCCGATATACTCGCGGAGCAAAATAAACAAAAAACGATCACGCATCGTAACAATGAACATTACGTATACAACGGGGTTAGTTCGCAATATCAACAGTAGAAAACTTACGACTTTCTCATACACACTATAAAGTTTTATTGAGTTCATTGCAGACAAAGTATGCTAGTCATATTCAATAACAACAATTTACAATCGTATGGGTGGCATTTAACGTAGCGATGGGTTTAGTACTAAAGCAAATATAAGTTGTATGGGAACAATGCCCCGGGCGGAGTGACCGACCGGCTCGCCTCTTGTCCATTGATTGTACCTTACGATGACAAGCTCACGGTATCGCAAATAAGTATTTATTGCAGCCACACAAGTGCTCCAAGATCTGAAGCTTTGTTTGTGGAAGTGCTTGTAACGAGGCCCAAGATCGAGCCAACCAAGTCGTTTGTGTTGCAACAACGGACTTAAATTCATATTCAGGTCCTTGAAATGCATAGATGCTGTCTCCGAAGGAAATGGATTGGAATGTTAGGTTATTCCTCGTTTTTATGTGACACTATAAATATGAGTTTCATCGTTGCTTAAGCATCCTATTGCACTCCTTTAACTAAGTCGATGACTCTTATACACAGTGCTCATTCTCCTCTGTCTTCTAAGTTTTCTACAATATTGCATTGTTTATTTATCAATTTCGCCTTGTTCCTCAATAAAACTTCTATACCGACAGGTGAGTATACTACCTCCCGTTTCGTTATATATTCGAAAAGATTTGTATTCTAGGTTTACGACTCCTGTAGAACTACTTCACTTTCTCGAGCTCGTATATTACGTTTCTTGAAGCTTAGAGTTGTAGCTGCATTCCTTCCACCCTTGTAGAGTATTCAGAGATTTGTATAAGTACAAAGGTTTGTGACCGCTATAAACTTCCTCGCCTCCTCCAACTTGTCTTCATTTCCAAGAATAACACTGTCCCAGTTATCCGAAAGCCTATTACTATCGAATAAAGACATCTCGTTTACACTTAGCCGTACAAAGCAGTTGCAAAGTCATCGTGAACAAGTGCCGGTCGTTGTGTGACGGTGTCGATACTAAAAAGGTACAATAATGCCCACCAAATACGATAGCTACACGATTATTAGCGGATCAGGGGTCAAAAGATTCGTATCTATAACCAGGGCTAATCTTACAATCTCTTTGCCGTTAATAGTATTCGGTTCGACAAAGGAACACTGATTTAAAGAAAAAATTAGAAGAATCTTCCTTTATAATTTTGTTTCACGGTCTCATAATTAGTCAGCACATTCTCTTGGTTTGTCGTACTGTTATCAAAGAGATTTTGTAACAGTTGTTGTGTTTGTTAACCACTTATCCAGCTACAATTTTGAGGTTAAGTGTTTCAAGAGTTTAATTTGCTGGAGTGTCTTTAAATGTTTCTGTAACCTTCTATAGACTCAAGTGTGTTTACTTACTTGCTTGTACCTAGTAATGTTTGTCTTCATTTATTACGTTCATTCGCTACTTAATCTGAATCAAGAAGCAGAAATTAAAATGAAATCAAAGCCATTTAGATCTTATGAAAGATGATTACTATCATGTGCAATCATTAGTCTAAGACCACAGCTCGCAGGGTCTATTTTGAAACTAAGCTCGGAGTCTTGGACATTTCCTTAAACTTTAATACACGAACACACTCAAATACAGCTACAGAAATCAAGCAAAATGGAACGATGTAATTGTTGCCCTAAGGTCAACGTGTGTAGGGAGATAGCTCACGTCGGCTACTGCATACTAGCGGGCGACCCGGGTTCGGCCGCGCATTCCTTCTTAGGCTTAATAATACACATGACTTGGACGTAACGATCCGACTCGAAGCCTCGTTAACTTCTCTCGTAGATTCGTGTTCAACTTACCTGCAGTGCTCTGGTATTTTGTAACGTAACATGTTAAATTACATATGGAAATATATAGACGAATGGGTAAGATAGTAAAAGTCATATGAAAAAAATGGCCTGAACTGTTTCGAGAAAAGGATGGTACAGCCGTGCCGCGTTTTTGCTTGCCTTGGCGGGGCACTGCC
The DNA here is from genome assembly GCA_905147345.3 of Mythimna impura. NCBI lineage: Eukaryota > Metazoa > Arthropoda > Insecta > Lepidoptera > Noctuidae > Mythimna > Mythimna impura. Next base: position 11,137,033 of record LR990345.1, read on the forward strand.
GTGTTCCCTTCAGATACTAAAGCTCTATGCTGAGGCTGCATTTTTTTTGTTAAATACAAAATTTAAAAATTATATCATATTCTAAATTCAAATCTACCTGTAGATATGCTAAATTAGAAAGCTAAAAAGTTTACTTGTTTGTTTGAACGCGCTAATCTTAGGAACGGGTCCAATTAAAAATATATTTTAGTGTTGGATAGCTCATTTATCGTTGAAGGCTATATAACATCACGCTATGACATACGGGAGCGGAGCAGTAACCAAAGAAGCAAGTGAAACCACGTGAGACAGCTAGTATAGCAACATATTATGCTAATCTGTACCCTTGATAATTAAAGAGATTTATGACCTGTAAATTCTATCCGTTTTACTATTAAATTAGTATTAATATTAATTAGATGAGGACCTGGCGATTTATGTAATAAACGTAAACAAACGCCTAAAACAAAAACCAGCTACACATATTAACTTGGCTGATAAAAGTTTCTAAATAAGGTCCAATTTTGTGAGTAAAAATGAACAAAAATTATTATTATTATTAGGAGTGGAATTCCTTGCCGGAATCTGTGTTTCCTGATGGCTACAACCGGGAAATCTTTAAATCAAGAGTGAATAGGTTACTTCTAGGCAAGCGCGCTCCATCATCGACCGCATCGTCGCTTTCCATCAGGTGAGATAGCGGTCAAATGCGAACCTACCAGGAAAAAAAAAATATTTAGAAAAAATATCTAGCCTGAAGTATTCATAATTTAAAATTTAAAACCACTACAAACGAGTGAACTAAAAAAGCAAAAGCTTCAATCAAAAAGCTCTTTTGTTTTCTTTTTTTCTCATCTACTTAATTATTCTTTTCTAGTATCGTGAGACCCCGGATTAAAATTGACAGCCTCATTTTTTGTACGAAGGTAGATCCTTTTACTAACAATTAAAGGATTATTTAAGATGAATGAACAGTAGCTGGAAGGGGTAATGTCCTATAGAATAAAAAGATCAATAAAATGGTCATGGACACTGATTTTATAGCTGTAATAATAAGCCAATCTCAACAGGCTGCCTAAGACTTTAATACCAAATAGAGCCTGTCAAGAGGTAAACAACAAAAGTTTTATACGTTAAGAGCTCACGACAGTTCTTCAATTAAAAAATCAAACCGTCAAAGTGACAGTGTGCTCAAGCGCAACCTGATTACCCGATCAACAATAAACAAAAAAAAAGTTTATTCACAAAGTAATCTTGAAATCTTTAATACCTCAATTTTAAACATAAAATCGAAGCACGTAAAAGTGACAAAACCCTACTATTCTACAATAATATACAATTCGTCAAAGCTGACACCGAAGTGTAATAAAAGATAAACTAGAAATTGAATCGTGAAATTCCCGACAGTGATAGAATTATATTATGGTAATAAGATTGTAGAATGATTGAACATCCGGCACCACCTTATTGTTAGGCGACATTGCTTGGCTGTCGGTTATTAAAGACGTTTATAATTCAACTAAGAAACCACTGTAAGAGGTCCGGTGGCAAAATACAGAACTAAAATCAAAATCTACTGCATTTGACATTTTATTGACGTTTGTCGTTGCAAGTGGCGCCTCCACCATGTGTCAGATTATATTTTACAGTTGGTAATACTCGCCGGAAACCTTTACAATGTGCCATTGTGATGCGAGATAAACCATATCATTAGACCTCGTCTGGAATTCGTCTCTCGCGTCATTTTTTATGATGCACCGTAGTAAAATGTTCTCGTCCCCGATGACAACTTGACAGATAAGGTCACAATCATCTTGTTCACTCAAAATGTAAATAATGTTCCATTGTTTGGTCAAAAAAATATTTAAAAGATCTCATGATTTGATTTTTTTTTTTATTATAATTTTGTTGTCTGTTTTCTGTTTGCTCAAAACTATAGTAGAATGACTGCTTTGTTTATGGTAAACAAAATTATTTGAGCTATAAAATATTTAAATAACCCATTTACATTGAAAGCGTTGTTCCTGTCCGTTTGTTTCTTTTATAGGTTCATTTACGTTATGTTTAGCTGTTTAGCTACACTGTTACTTTTTAAACACGGACCAATAAGTTCCAAGCCAATAAAAGCATTTAATGTTGGACCAGATGTGGGGCATTTAACGATCGTAGCAATATAAGAATTCCTCACATCACGATACCAAAGATCACGACTCCAATTCTGATAGCAATAAAAAGTCTTCTTCAACGCATGGCCCCACTTTCAACAACGATGTTTGGTAGAAAAAAATTGTTCCACTTTGTAATTGAATTGGGCGTAAAATTGAATTAATCGGACCTAGTTATTGCAAAGCAATATTCCTTTACTTTTTGATCTTTTTTGCTAGGAATGACGGTAGTAGAAAAAGTAGCTACTATCAATGATACGGTAAATCGTAGCGTATTTAAATTGGCTACTACAGCTACGGTATTTGCGGGTTAGCCATAAATGTGCCAGTACTTCGATACGATTACATTCTTAACCGCAGCGAGTGATGCAGGCTTTTATTTAGATTAGAGGATGGCTTTAATACAAAGTATCTTGTTATTTTACGAGGCTGGAAACTTGATTTTGTAAAAGTTCAGTAAAATGTCTGTTTGTATTTTTTCTCTTCTCTTTATCCAAAAGATTCCCAAAAGTATTTCTCACGGTTATCACTTATCACGCTGGGTAAACAAGTTGTTGACAATTTCCTCAATAGAAGACTTATGTATGATGTAAAAGAAACTGCTAACTCAAAGAGGTTTATTGTGTATTTTTTTTTATTACAGTCATAAAAAAAGTTAACGCAACGTTCATGAATTTGCTGACGATCGCTTCATTCAATCCAAAGCACCTTAACATGGTTAATTTTATTACAACGAACAATTTTGTTTACTAAGCCTGACTCTGACAATAGGTCATTAAGTTCAGTTTGAAGGTTTAAAACCATATGAAACCGCGGCCCAGTCATAATTTAAATTTTAACAGCTTTATGTCATTCGAATTCATTTTGTAGAAACTTTTAAGGCCCTGTGTAATCAACTGAAGCCATAACTGTCGTGTGGATGAAAAACGTTCTTTCGTTCGTTCATCGGTCTTCGTTCCCACGCGGACGGGTGTTAAAAGCCTCTATTATAATAATCGGTGTTGCCACCAAGATAATTCTTAATTAGTATCTTTGATTTATTGCGTGCTCTTAATACGGACGTCAAAGATTTAAATTAAGAATTTCAGTTTTCTCGCCAGCCAGTATCTAATTGTATTGACACTTTCATAACGACTGTAAACTTTTTCGGCGCAATTAGGATATCCACTTTACGCCCCACAAATGTTACCATTACACAATTTTAAATAGCTTTCGTAATGGTTTATTTTACTGGGTTCTGCCCCGTTTAATAGCTTGTTTGACTTATGGGGCAGATAAAAAATCATCGTTCCTATCTCGGCGCTATTTCTCCACACATTCCTCTTACAAAACACCATTAATTGATGTAATTAAAATTATAATACACGTCATTATCGGTTCAGCGTTTCTGTGGTAAGTGGTACCAATGACATTGACACAATTTAGTTTTTTTTAGGTGTTTAGTGTAACGGTGTGTAACAAATTGTTCCCAGATAGTTGTTACCTCGGCTTGTCAGGTAAACAACAATCAGAGGTATACCGTAAGAACATAATAGGCACGTATCTCACTCGTTTCTCGGACGAAACGAAAGTCTCATTTATCTGCGACACGTACTGGAATTGGCCTTCTAAAAGAGATTATTTGACCGATTAAGTGGCTATGGGGGGGGGGGGGGTTAGTTCTTGTAGATTGATCGTTGTTTTAATTAGGTATTTGGAGTAAGTACCCAAGTTGAGTGAAGTTTATTTCCACGTGATTGATAAGTGTGCTGTTTCATGTATGCCAATTAAAACATAAAATTACAATCGCTTACAGTTTTTACACTTATTGTTTGTGGAAGTCATTTACTTTTAATATTTAATTGTGCTTATAAGCAATATGTATTCAGATCGATCGCACCACCTCGTAATATGAAATTCAATTTTAAATTTATAGAATAGATTATAAATAATAATATAAACTTTTGAGAGCATTGGTGGCCGAGTGGTAACGGCCCGACTTACGAGTTGTAGGTCGCGGGTTCAAACCCAGCCAGGCGCATTGCTTTGTATAATTTATTTCATCACCACTGCTCTCAAAACGGTGAAGGAAAACATCGTGAGGAAACCGGCATGTCCTAGAGCCAAAAATTCGAAGACATGTGACATCCACCAACCCGCACTGGGCCCGCGTGGTGGATTACGGCCCATTCCCTCTCCTAGAGAGGAGGCCTGAGTCCCAGTGGGAACAATATAAGGCCGACTATGCTAATAATATTTAAAACTTTACTGTACACCAAAATAATAACATAACTTTAACATTAACTTAAATCAATGGGTACAATAGCGTCAATACAATAGCGTGGTAGATATTGCTGTCAGCGATAAGACATCGCTGACAGCAATATCTACCAGACAACGTTTTTATGAACTGTAAGAACTTAAACTAAAAAAAGAGGTAGTCTATGGTGTGCTGCTAGAAAATTAATTGAACAAAATTTTACATTAATAATATACTACTTATACTCGTATCTCTAAATAAATAATTCTTTTGTACGTGTGTTTGTCCACTCCTCCTGAACGGCTTGACCGATGTGGATGAAATTTTATGTGTATATTCAAGTCCCTGGATTGTTTGAAAATACAATTCAACCCGGTAGATGGCTCTGCAATAAAAAAAATGATGGTTTTTGTCTGCCAAAAAGCCATCTATCGGACAACGTCTGCCGGGACCGCTAGCAAAGATATAAAATTTTCTTTAATTATGTGGTATATCAGTGTAATTTTAGTCAACTCTAACTTCATAAAATCAATAACCACATTTTAATAAATACCGATACTCTTTTATTATAAAATGAGAACATATTTACAACACCCAAACACAAAACAGAACACATTAACATAATTTAAAATTTAAATTGCTTAAACAAACAAAGAAATTGATATACAATCGATACCTTAACGTACAAATACGAATACAAACATACATATAGTACTGTTCATTGTTTTACTTAATACTAGGATACAATAGCCGAGTGGGCAGTGTTGGGCAAAAATGCCCACATTGTGAAACTACGATGGGCTAGCGATTGAGCAATATGACATAAATATAGTAAACCAGCCATCCAAGACCTGTGAACTAATATCTTTGCTTTTACAGAGCTATAAAGCGATAGGTCTTGTAAAACTGGCTGCACATTCCGAGCTGTCGTTAGAAACTGCTTCAAAGTGAACGCTAAATAAGAAAACAGTGGAAGTTTGAAGAATGCAAAGCAACAATTTACAAAGAAGCAACATTTTCCTTGATTGGAAAGGAAGCAAGATGGTAGCTTTTTCATAAATAATGCAAACTTTAATCAATGAAATAAGGAAAATGGTCTCTCGGTTCTGAATTTCAAACTTAAATAATACAATTTTGAGGCCAATTGAGTGTGCAAAAGGCCTTCCCCGGTAATAACCACAAAGAGACGATTTTATACAGTAATTATGATGATCAGGAAAGTAAAAAGTGAAAAAAAAGCAGTGGTGACAACTCCGACAACCAACACACACTTTACCATGTGTACTTCATCACTACCGGTCGCAAAACGGTGAAGGAAAATATCGTGAAGGCCGAAATATCATCAAACGAAAAGGTCGTAGAGACAATATATCAAAAAACATGTGACACCCACATTGAGCTTGCGTGCCCCAGTCCCTTTCATAGAGGAGGCCTGTCTCCCAGCAAAGGGAACGTTTTAAAGCGTATAGTGCCGCCAACGACCTTGAACATCTGGGCGGGGTTAAACGCAAACATATTCGTGCTGCCGTCTGCGGTCTGCACAGAGCCCCAATAATCTTTAAAACTATTTATTTTACCCACCACTTTTGTGTGTAAGAATATTTCTATGGATCAAAACCGTTTGAAAGGTACGTATAGTGAAAACAAGCAAAAAAAAATAGATTTACTGTATTTTTTTTTGTTTTTGGTAACATTTAATATTTTTTATATATATATATATTATGTATCTTATATACTGCCAGCCAGTCATATGAAAAAATCATGTATCAATAATGATAGACATAAATATATGATAAACGTTTTTTTTTTCACGTCTATTAACTCAACCGTTACCAACGGGCTTCTAAAATTCACTGTTGTATAAATGTGATCAAGAGCTTTAAGCTGAAAACTGCTGATAAAACTGCACAAGTCAAAACGTAATTTCAAAAATTTTATGTCAAACCAGCAGACTTTAATAAAGCACTTAACTACGAGTTACTTCGATCTCTATCACTCTAATTAAAACATATAGTTTGAAACGCGTTTCAAGAAAAGCGAAATGAACTGTAATGAAGAAATAATAGCCGGTGATTTGTTACGGCTATGTTAGTCGAAGACGTGACCAGGGAAAGTTGGCCAGCGCGAATTTATCAAGACCTGGGGTGGCCAGGTAGTTACGTAACTTAAGACTGTTCTATTTTAAAACCTAGTTAATATTTCCCTTCGATGACTCACGAACCATTTTTTGACAGTTGAAAAACTAGCATCTTTCAGCAGCTGCACCCACTTGAAAGTCTGAAATTGTCCATCGGGTACGTTCCTTTCCCGAGATATAAAATATCATTAAATATCCTGGCACAGTATAGATATATAGAACAGTACGGAAACTACCTACAAATGTTCGAAACGGCTCACTCACACAAACATACGCACTCGACGAGACTCCTAAGCGGCATTCGCTACTGACAGGACCGCGAGAAACGCTTAGGAGTCTCGTCGATGCGTATGTTTGTGTAAGTGTGCCGTTTCGAATATTTGTAGGTAGTTTCCGTACTGTTCCATATATCTATACTGTGATCCTGGTCTATTGATATCTCATCTCAACAGCATCATTCACCGATGAAGGTGTTGTGACGATCTGATCATATGCACCGGGCCAACTTATCCAGACATCGCCCAAGATAGAAAGGTTTAATGGTCGATGTGAACAAAAGGTTCTGGAGTGGCGACCACGTACCGGAAGACGCAGCGTTGGAAGGCCTCCCACAAGGTGAACCGATGACCTGGTGAGAGTCGCGGGAATCCGATGGATGCGAGACGCACAGAACCGGTCGTTGTGGCGACGCTTGGGGGAGGCCTATGTCCAACAGTGGACTTCTTTCGGCTGAAATGATGATGATGAGAGAGGTTTGAAGGAGAAAAGGGAGGCTTTTATCCAGGCGTGGGACACTATATAGGGTGACTGGTAATTAGTGTACGATACGTATACACGTGATTGTGCTCATGATAACCTACAACTTTTACTATGGGAACAAACCTGAAATCGCGAAAAAAAATCAGCTGTTTAGTACATTTAAGTTTGTCTAATGTACTGAACAGCTGATATTTTTTTCGCGATTTCGGCTTTGCTCCCATAATAAAAATTGTTTGTTATCATGAGCACAATCACGTGTTTAAGTATCGTACACTAATTGCCAGTCACCTTATATAGGCACTATATAGGCAGATAAAAAGTTTCAACTATCTCTGTACTAAGTTCGTTACAAATGGTACTGAGGTGTAGACGTGAAAAAGTAACATAGATACACTGTCGTATTTATAGTAGGTATTAGCTTAGACTTCCTGTCCCCTGCGGTTTTACTCGCATCTTTGGTTGCTGCACATCTCCCGTGGATGAGCGTGATGTTATATACCTTCCTCGATAAATGGACAATCTGAAATTAGCGCGTCCGAACAAACAAACTCTTCAGCTTCATAATATTAAGTAGGTACAGATAAAAATAAAAATAAAATTTTAAACGAAATTTGCCACAAAAGAAAGCTTAAAAATATTTCTTTCCATCTGGCTATTCAAGTAGCTAACATTTGTAAAAAGATTTTAAAATTGAATTGACCCGTCAAATTGAAATTACTTATAATGGAAAACGGTTTTAAAAGTGACCTCTTCAGAATTCAGTTCAGTTGAAAAGAAAGGTAGAAAAACTACTCACAAGTAGATAATTTTATTGCTGGTATTTCTACATTCGAGATTAGCCAAGTAATTTATAGTCGTGTTATGTTATCTTCAACAAATAACGTGATACGAAATAAAAATGTAATTGAATAAGCCATTAATCAATTATATCTGGAGCATTTTATAATAGCTTCGTTAGAGTTACCCAACAGTTTGTTTATTTGCATCTGATAATAAAGTTTTATACAGCCGTGTACCATTACCATCAGGTACCTAACATAACCTACAAATTTCCAAATACCTTTCAAGTTATGCAATAAATAACAAAACCGGCCTCATCTAGTTTAAAAATGACGAAAAAAATATTGACGTGTAAAAGTGATTTTTTAAACCTATTTACAAAATAAATATCATTTATCAAATAAAACACGTTATTTTCAGTTTTATGCCCAAGATAAAAGCGTTTCCATTGCAGAGGCCTGTCGTGTTAAAATGCCCGCCGAGCGAGCGAGAAGGAGGGATGAAGTCATACACCTTACATAGCTCCATCCCTTTAACAATTCAGTTTACGCCGTCAAATGAATCGCGTTAAGAGTAGTTTGCAAAACATTTAACCACAATTTTGTTTTTGTGTAAAAATATTTTGCCCCCCTAGCCAAGTTACAATCGTTTTGTCTGACGCCTACGTCATAGGAGGAAACCTAGTGCAATATTTCATGTTCCTAGTCCCAATAGCTTCGGCTGTGCGTTGATATGTCAGTCAGTCAGTTTCTCTTTTTATATTCTATGTATATAGATACCGCGATATAGAAGCTTGTTATGAAGAAATTATTTTTATTGAAAACTTATTATATTGTATACCTTTTATAGCTCCATCCCATTAACAATTCAGTTTAGGTTGTTAAATGGATTGTGTTAAGATCTTGTGGTAGAGACTCAGTTCTAAATATTTCCTTGTTTATTTAACTTGTTTGAAATAAATTGGCTCACTGACTTCCAATATAATGGGAAACAAATCACTTTTGGCAGAAATTAATGCGTTTGGTTAGAGGAACACAAATGTTAGTCGTAGGACCTCATATCCATCACGGGTTATTGAGGTCCGTTTTGTTTTAGAACATAAATTCATGCAGCATTCTCTGTCCATCGTTTCGTAAAATTAAGTTTCTTCGGCAGCTTTGCTAATGCTAATATGTTTGTAGGTAAATGTTTGAAGAACATATGTAATATTGAAGCAAACGTAAAAAGGTTTTTGTAGAATCATAAAGAAACTTTACATATTGCATTTAAAATTACCAAAGGTGCTCACGGAAACACGCTTAAATAACTTAAATGAGTTACACCACGTTTAGTATATTACTTTTTATTTTAATAAACTACTAATGTTATAGTGTTATTCTGTAAGCACAGGCCAACTTACACAGTCAATGGGGTCACTGGGGTCAGTTTGCGTGATTCTCGCTATAAAATTACGTTTTTGTACAGATTTACCGCGCCACGATACCCCCTTAAATGGGGGTCATGATTAACTGCACGACATTAATAAAGTTTAATAAGTTCCCCAGAGCTTCTTACTTGTAGCTAACCGATTTGCGGTTACCGTTACTCTACATTATTAAAGCCTATCTCCGACGATATCTTCATGAAGTTATCGAGAATAGAAATCGATACATTTTTCGAACAATGTTATTATTATCTGCTATAATCGACTGCTTCTATTTGTGCAGACAGTATAATGTCTGTTTTACTGAACAGCCGAGCGCCTCATTAGATACACGGACGTCGATTTACTTTGCTACATTATTGATGTGAAGGAAAAATCAATAGTATCCATACCCACAAGGCCAGAACGGCTGAGGCCATAAACATTGCTGTTACGAAACCTGTAACCCCGATAAAAATAAAATAAACTACTTAAACCGAACTCTTACGCAGCAGAAAAACCTCATAAGATCACATTATGTTAATCTCGGATCTAGTTAACACCTCCCAATATAGGATTAGGGGCCGTTAATCCCATCGCAAGAACTCGTCCGACTTCCTACGATTTCAGTTTAGTAAATTGAGCCCTCGGTATTATTTACACCATAAACAATTCGCTTGTTTTATTTTTCTCGTAGTTACACACAATCAGACTTTATTCGTTTGATCATAAATAGGTAAATTAGCAATAAAAGTTTATGAGTGAAAAGCTGGGATAGCTGCAGGCTGGGAACCCTGACCCCGGTATCTTTACAAATCGATCGGCGGCGCATAATGTTACTTTGTTACGAGATTGTATATTAGAATTTATAATAAGCACGAGACCATGAGGCTATCTGTCGGCGAGAGGCGCACGTCCGCTCCTCACACACTCCGTGTTATGGTAATGGGGTTCCGTGACCAAAAGGGAACAACGCTCGATTACGCGCCGCGCCGGGGTCGGCCGGCCAGGCGAGCGGTCTCCAACGACATCGTGCACCTTCCATTTTTGCCGCGTATCTCCCACTCTTAAGGATTAAAGCCCCAGGACCGACCACCGCTACTTCCCACTTCAAAACGAAAACACTCATAAATAATAATGACAAATGGTATTCCACTACGATCTCAGTACTCGTTACCATTTCTGGTATAGTTCACGCCTATAACTTTTTATGGGAATGCTGTGCCTATAAATAGATTGTCCAAGATACCCGTTTTGAGGTTTACACCAAAATGCTTTCGTCTACCTGAAAGAACATGATTTTCTTGGAGAATACACGTTGCCATACCATAAAGCTCATATTAATGTCAAGGATAAACGGACTGTCAGATGATTTAAAGCTAAATTCTCGGTTTGCATGGACTCGGAGATAATGATACCTTAATTGCGTTCCTGTGCTTTCCCGAATGATCGAATGGCAGTAATAGCTCTCTGTCTGCCCGAAATGACTTTAATTGGCGTCGGGAGATGGGGAATATTTCAATAGACTTTGTTATTATTGTTCGGAAAGTAATAATTAAGTGCGGCTGGCATGTTTACAGTTATGGAGGAAATTGTAATTTTATTAGTAGTGTTACAACATTTAGGTGTGTATGAAAATGTTGTCGATATCGTGGGCTAGATGTAGTGTAGTTCTCAGTCCGGGTTGAGCACGCGACAAGATTTAGTGTCGTAGGCGGCGGGCGCTCGCGTCAGACAAATATTTCACCTTGGTCGCGGCGCCACAAGGAAACACCGACGTGACGCAGCGCATACTGAAATTCGCTCGCGCTAAATCAAACTCCGAGAGCCTTTACGTCCACATTCGTCTTCAGATCCACCTCTAAAACACCAGCCTCCCTATAGTCCCACCGACAAGCAATAAGTTTTACTGCTGAATAATTGCCTCTCAGACGTTTGGACAATATTAATAGCCCTCGCATACCAAGCCTATACATCCTCCAGTCCAACTTGGAATACAAAACAAAACATTTTCCAACACAGTAAAATCTTGAAAATGTTTGTCTGAACAGAAATCCGATACATATCACTTTCGTTGTGTCAATTTCCTTCCGCAATATTTTCTTCGCGAAATATTTATCCGAAAGTTCCTAAGTTAGACATGTTCCATGTTAGCGTGCCAGTGAACTTGTTCGTTGTTGGTGTTACTTACACAACTGCAGCGCACTAGATAACACAAGCAGACAACATGAGAATGGGTTCGGTTTACTTTAGTTTGCTGGCCGGATTTAGTTTTAAAATAGTTATACCACAGTTCAAGGAATACGAGAAAACAACACCGATTTCGTAAATGTTTTGAACTACTTTTAGAAATAACTGGTATATATTAACCTATTGGGAGTGATAACTTTCTGCAACGAAAAACAATAAATTTTAGTTAGTGTTGATAATAAATAACAGCGAGCAAATATCATAGTTTTGTAATAGAGTATGAGTTACGACCATAACATAATTGCAGTTATTTTATCGCACAATGCTGATCCGAGATTAGAAACGCAGGTTGCGTACGGAATTAAAATAAAATTGAGTTGATAGCACCCCTAAACGAGTTATTACGGGCGAGCCATACAGAGCGGCTACTTCCTGGTCGGTACACAGAAGCGGTAAGATTTCATAACTCGAATTTCCCTTTCGCAAGGCTTGCTAGGTCTGCGTTCTGCGGTTGAAGCTGATCCTAAGAATATCACGGAGATACGGCCAATTTATAATTTAATGCCCGCTTCGCTCGCTCCCGACATAATCGTACAAGTGGATGTATATGCAGACGTGGACCTAACTTTTGATTTCAGCTATTCGAAATATGATTTAGTGAGTTATGTCTAGAGATAATGAAGTAGGTCGGTGCAAGATCTTGTTTCCAAGTTGTCGCTGTTGTTCGTCGAGTTGGTACTGTGAATCAACTTGGTGTAAATGGAATATTGGAAGTGAGGTCGGAAACTTTGTCTCGGTGTTTCTTTTAGAAAAAGAAAAACTTCCCTAAGTGAATGTTTTGTGAAACACTAACTAAAGCAAAGTAAGATTGCTTTCTAAGAAAGATAAAGTATGAAGAATACAGCGAGAACTGTTATGAAAGAGTGTAGTCTCAAAAAAAAAAAGATTCATAAAATTTTACCCATTTTAATTTTACAGTTGTACTTTGTTGCTACTCGACTATAGTTCTGCGAAATTTTTGCTATTTATACGTCTTAAGATGCGCTCGAATAATTGCGAGAACTGGTGTAAAACAGTATGTCTTAAATAATTTGATACCCATACTGCAGTAGCTATCCAAAAAAACAAACTTATACTTTAAACTATAGGGTCACACAATCGATATGTTGTTTTTTTTTACTTTGCCTATCTAAGAACACTTGAGTTCTCAAGACGAATCTGACGAATTGACGATATCTTAAGTATGTAAATCAGTTCAGCGGTTTGGAAGATATAAGGTAATAAAGAATATTACATACATACAAGATCCGTGCGGAAAAACATATCCCTTCTTGCAATCGGTTAAAAAACATAGCTTTCTTAAAATTTTACCCATTTAGTTTTATAGCTATAAGTTTGTAACGCTCGTTTGTATCAGTTCTTGTTCACATTGAACGAATGCCATTGATAGATACCAAACAGTTGCAAAAAAATATCATGGGAAACCTCTCAAAGCGTGTGTTTTTGTACTGCATTCCTAACAATCAAAGAGCTTAAAGCCGTACCAAAACTAATTCATTTGCATCACCTAAAACTAAAAAAAGTAACTTAATTAAAACAGTCTTGTCTTGTCTTTTTTTTAATTTCTCGACTTATCGCGTAACGTATTCTGGATAAGATGAATGTTTCTAACCTCTCCCATATCCCCGTCGCCATATTTTTAAGGTGTGAAGCCAGAAATTCGATTTTCGAAGCCATAGATAAAGGAATGAAATACGTAGTCATTTCACTCTTATCGTTTTTATTTCGGCGTTTGAAATTCGAATTTTGGTTTTAACACCTTAGAAATATGGCCACTGTTTTTTTTTGTTGCCTGCCTGTTTTTTCCTACTCCTAGGCAACTAGCCCTCCCTCCACTCGTTCCAGCTTTTAAAAACCCGCGCTTAGTCCTACCAAGGCTCTTAATATGACGTGCTAAAATTTACCTGATATGCGAGGGAGAAAGAGTGATGGAGCTATACACCCTATATAGCTCCATCCCTTTAACAGTTTAGTTTAGGTCATCATGGTAGAGCTACTGTACCCTAACAGCAAAAAAAAATAATGTATCTGCTGAACTAGAAAAATCTGATTGTGTCTTCGATTTCTAATATTCCTCTTCTTTCCAGGATGACCTTCGCCTTGGCGCTGGTGGTGGTGTGGTGGGCGGCAGGCGCGCGCGCCGGCGAGCCGGTGTTCGACCCCAGTACCCTGATGCGGCTGGTGCTAGTACCGGCTGACGTCCCCGTCGGCTCCGTCATCTACCGCGTGCGCGCCTCCGACCCTGACTTCGATTACCCGCTGCATTTTGAACTTATTGGTAAGGAGATAGAGCTTGAATTTGAACTTGTACTCTTTATAATGAAGCCTGAGGAGAACAATAACTGAAAACCATGTAAGATGATTTTTATTGCTAAGACCACCTATGTAGTAGAGATGTAACAGAAACGGTTATATCGGAACCGAATTTGGAATCAGAGTTTTTAAATTTAGTTTCCGATAAACACTAAATTAGGTTTCACTGTATTATAAAATGACACCTCCAGTCGCCCGATTCCGTAGTCACACTAGTATTATAAAGACGACAGTTTATGAGAGTGTAAGTTTGTTAATTCTTCATGCTCAAACGGCTGAACGGATTTATATTGCACGCGGGTAGACCACGTCCTGGAAAAGAACATAGAATATACTTTTTATGCCGAAAGTAAGTTTTCTTGAGTCAATTTTCTACTTTCGACACATGGACTGAGCCTATTTTAAGACGAATCTAAGGAATTTAACTTTGACCGTAATCTGAGGACAACTTGAGTATTGTTTATACTTAATTTGTTGTGCTTTTCTGCAGTCACAAAAGACAATGTAAAACTTTACTCAAGTAAACTCGATATCCCGTAACCGAATATCGCAAAACCAGGAAGAAAACAAAGCGTTATTGCATTCCATTAGTCGCGATACCCGAGAAGTTAATTTCTCATTGATTTACAGAATAAGGTTTCCGTAAAGCAGCAAACAATTTCTGTTATTACGAGAAAAATCAGTTTTTTTTTGCTTTGTTTTATCCAAAACTCTCTAACTTTTTGTGGAGAAGTATTAGAACAGCCATTTTCAGCAAGAAATCTAATGACTTCGATCGTGGCCCCTTCAGATTTTATCGTTCAGATTGGTAAAATAAGCCTTGATAAAAATAAGATTATACTGCAATGACTGGCATATAAGATACAATGATTTATGGACATTCCTAAACAGCTGTTGGTTTCGTAGGTCACAGAAGAAGGTCATGTACTAGGAGACTATAAATGTACAAGATCACAAGCTTCTTAACGCTCGATGAAATTTGGTACAAGGGTAGATTATGTCCTGGAATAGAACATAGTATACTTTTTAACCTGGAAGTATGTCGTACCTTTATTGCAAAAACCAACTAAATGCACCAACATTTTTGTATTATTATATTATATTCAATCAAATTTGTAGGTTATTTACTTTTTGCCGAAATTATCTTTGTAAATAAGTGACGTAGCTAATAATCAGTTTTACCTGTAGATTCATCTTAATGAGACGAATGGATGAATGGATTTAACTTTAATTTGGGTAAAAATTGCAGATAGGTAGTTGGTTTTTGCAATAAGGGTTTTTTTTTTATGTGGGAAAATCATCTTATGTCAAATCCCGCTCTTGGGTGGAGCAGGAGATAGTGTCAGACTTTTACTGACAAAAAACCCACTCCTGTTCCTTCGTTGCCTTCGTCCCAGGGCCCCGGGTTTCGTTTTCACACTACCGGTACGATTGTTTCCTCGGGATAATTTTCTATTATCACGCCGTCGAATTCGCTGTCAGCAACTAGTATAAGATATTTTGGAACTTTACTCCTGTCCAGGTCAAATGGGTCGCCTAGACATCGGTGTGGAAACTCTACCTTGCACCCGGTACAACTCGGTGTGCCAAGCGAACGTCATCCTGCTGAGGAGGCTGGAACCCGGCCGGTACGTGGACTTCAGGCTGTCGGTGCGCAACACTAGGGGGCGAAGCACCCGGATCGCGTGCTCCGTCACTGGGACCAATGCTACGACCCCCAGGGACACCATTTTTCCCCATCAGCCTGGGATAATTTTAGTGCCGGAGGTTAGTAACCTTTTAAACAATAATTAATTCAATTAAAATAATATTTCATTGCTTTGGAATTTTACGATTTACTTGATCATAATTTGGTCAAAAACATGTTTGTTTTATTTATTACTCACAAAGTGATAGCATAGCTTAAGCATAAGCATAATCAGCCTTTTAATGTTCCCACTGTTGGGAGTCAGGCCTCCTCTCTCTAGGAGAGGGAATGGGCCGTAATCCAACACGCGGGCCCATAGCGGGTTGGTGAATGTCACATGTCTTCGAATTTTTGGTTCTAGGACATGCTGGTTTCCTCACGATATTTTCCTTCACCGTTTTGAGAGCAGTGGTGATGAAATAAATTACACAAAGTAATGTGCCTGGCTGGGTTTGAACCCGCGACCTACAACTCGTAAGTCGGGGCCGTTACCACTCGGCCACCACTGCTCTCAAAGTGAGAGATCACAAAGTGATACACATATTTAATTATAGACCAATTTTCCCTATATGGATACAATGACCCTGTTAAGCAAACAAACTTAAAACTGACTTACTAGTTTATGACTAATTATTATAACACGAATAATGAATAATATAACATTACAATTTTATTGGGTGCTTGCTTGGGCAATGGCTTATCAAATGGGCTTATCCATTTCAGCACAAAGGGCGAATTTGGCGTCATTGAGCTGTAAATGCTGACTGGTAAAGGCAAAATACTCATGATTACCGGACGTTTTTAAATTAATTGAAAGATTTAACGAGCCCCTTTACCGGCACTCCATGTAAAGTACCACTTAAATAGACTACTTAAGAAGATAACTGAAATACTGCTGCAAGCACCTGAGTACTTACTTCTGCATTATGCATAAATTCTTTAAATTATGCTCACATAATAACCTATGCCTTCGTAATAGTAAGTGCAGAACTATATAGAAAATTACATTTCACAACCAATTACTGTAAACAGGGGTTGCAAACTTTAAATAGCAGGACTTCATCAGTTCAAATGACACATGATGCTTCATTAGACTTGCATAAGGCTGGCAATAAAAGTCGACGTTACTGGGATACTATGACGCGTTATTGACATCATGAATCCGCCGCGCCGTGAAAATGAGATACTATCATTCGTAATGTATAGCTCCTTCTCTTTCTGACAACGGAATCATAATGGCATTTACACGTTATAGTAAGTACCCTGGTGTAAAGATATTCATTTGCATAGTCCAGTTATAATAGTGGATTTACGTGGAAAAAGCACCTATCGGAGTATGAGGCAACAAATGAGGTGCCGAGAGCGTGCCCCGAGCGTGTGACGTCATGATTGATGATGATGATGACGTACTGCATTCTGACACAAAGGACGCCAGATATCGGAAGTAACATTACTCTGCACTGAAACTCGTTAAAAAATAAAAGGCCCGTTTTGACATTTAAGAAAATCCCTAGAATGAAACTTGGAAACGAAACTGATAGAAACCATAAAATAATAATTAGGGGTCCGGTTTAGTAGTAGCTATTTAAGTAGAAGCTAAACTACATCGGACAAGTCGCTAGGTAGTCAAAATACAAATGTCAAAATGGGCCTTTTATTTTTTGACAACTTTAGATATGATATCATAGAGATGTTTGTAGTGCGAAATGGAATAGAAGCATTGGAACCACGTTAATAGCCCTCTCTGATCTTCATACTTTTGGTTAATTATTTCTGTCGTAATCTTATAGAGATTTTTTCTCATAGTTTTAAAACATTCAAAGGGTGGTAGTGGATGATTCAATTGGTGTTACTTAACTTAACCAGCCTACCTGCAAACTTTTACTTTCACAAGTTATTGTAGGAATTCAGATTCCTTTTTACACTGTGAAGCACACTTTTAACAAATTGTTATTGTTACAGGATGCCAAACGCGGTACCGATCTCGAGATAGTAATCGCGAGAAAGAACCCTGTAACGCCCAAGCCTTTGGAACTTGAACTTTGGGTAAGTGGACTAAGTAATTTACATTTAAAGGAGACACGATACGAAGCGATGATTAGGGGTTAGCTAATGATATTTTCCGCTGCGTCGTGTTTGACACGCATTTCACTGTAACCACATAATGAAGTTTCGCTCGCACGTTAATAGGGATCATTTTCACAGCGTTACGACTGACGCGGGGTACGCCTTTGCGAAACTCATTTACGCTTTATGTGGTCGGCCTAAACGTTACGTACTATAGTGCAAGCTGACGAACCGGCTCCCACAATTTTGAATAGGCAATCAATCTCAAAATTACTACACGAAAGTTCTAAAAATCATGTAATACGTAACATGTAATTCCTTTTCTGACAACAATATCACTTGCCGACAACTTGATGATCGTGCGAAATAATCTGATTTACGTTAAATTATAATTGCGTACCCGGTAGAGTACCATTTCAAAATGATAATTGTTTATAACAACAAAAACGCGTTGAAAGCACAAAAAGATAATGAGGTGAAAGCCTTAATTTGCTCAATTTACTGTAACAATATGATGCTCGTCCAAAGATTTATGCCTCATTTTTGATACAGTTACAGATCTATTCATCTTTGGAGCTGAACCAATTGTTAGAGAGCCCCGTGAGCTGCAACTAGTTGATATGAATACATTATTTCGCGAATGAGCTCACATTAGGTGGCTACTTAATGGTGTATGTGGTTGTCTGTATTTCGCGATGGGCCACCGTCCGCCGGGATGCAATTACCGGACATTAAGAGCTAAGCGTGTTAAAATTCTCACAGAGCCGGAGAATGGCTAGCACCCGCAGTCGAGGTCGTTTTATAAGCTTAAATGCTATAATAATGGAGATCGTGTCCTTACATGTGGAGTAATTTTAGAGCGTCGGTTGTGGGCCGGGTAACGTGCAGTTGAGAGGATAAGTGAATTTATTGGATCGTACCGACCCCTATTTCTGTAATGGGTACATAGTCATCGCTAAGTAAGCTGTGGGAAATAATATTGTTATTAGTTTCGAAAGGATCTGGGAACCAGAATATCTTAATGTATACCAGAGTTGCTTGAATTCTGTTCCCTGAATAAGCATAACAATAGCTACTTCTTCTCTACTTTGATCTCTTAAAACGGTGTCATTATATATTTTTCATTTCAAGCACGAAAATGAAACAGCTTTTTAAACAATAAATACTTACTTTCTGTTCCCTGAATAAACATAACAATAACTACTTCTTCTGTACTTTGATCTCTTAAAACGGTGTCATTATATATTTTTCATTTCAAGCACGAAAATGAAACAGCTTTTTAAACAATAAATACTTACTTTACTTTCTTAAGTTTCATCCAGACATTATTAATTATAAGCAGTTTTGTGTAGACCCCTTATAATTAATTTAATTCTGTCCTTTGTGAAAAATGACCTGTCTAATTACAATTTGTATTCACAGGGATCACCACTCTTCGCTATCCGGCAACGTCGCGTATCAGCTGAAAACACTGAAGGGACTATTTTCCTAGTAGGACCACTAGACTTCGAGGCCCAGTCTATGTACCATTTGACACTTCTAGCTGTGGTAAGTATATGCTGACCATGAATTTTTTACTGCTGGGACACGCCTGGGTGTAGGCTCATCTAGTGTGGATTGATTGGCAGAAATCAGTCCCATGTCTTCAAATTTTAGTTCCAGGAGATGCCAGTTTTTTCACAACGCTTTCTTTTACTGTTTTGAGTGCATTACTGTTTTTTTAGGGTTCTGTACCTCAAATGGAAAAAACGGAACCCTTATAGAATCACTTTGTTGTCCGTCCGTCTGTCTGTCTGTCACTCAAGACCCTTTGTCTCGGGAACGCGTGGAGGTGTAAAGTTGAAAATAAAACCATGTACTTAAATCTGCAGTCCTTTGAAGCTGTGAAAAAATCTAATTTCTGAGTTAACGAGAAAAAAAGATACGGCCGTTTATGTCGCAAAAAACATGTATTTCGACACTCTCAAGGGAATCAAAATTCATAGGTAGGTACTTCCCGTTGACCTAGAATCCTGAAATTTGGCATAAAGCACGGTCTCATAGCACATATATAGAAAAAAAACAGAAAACTGTAAATTTGTAGTAACGTCACAAAAAAAAAAACTGT
The DNA here is from genome assembly GCA_905147345.3 of Mythimna impura. Taxonomy (NCBI): domain Eukaryota; kingdom Metazoa; phylum Arthropoda; class Insecta; order Lepidoptera; family Noctuidae; genus Mythimna; species Mythimna impura. Next base: position 11,156,918 of record LR990345.1, read on the forward strand.
TTTTGAGATTCGGAAAAATCTTCATAACTCAATTCGGAATTGAACTTTTTTCATGGGTAAGTTAATTTTTACGGAACCCTCAGTACACGAGTCCAACTCGCACTTGCCCAGTTTTTTTTTATTATTGATTGACTCGTGCTTGACCTCTATCTCACTTAATGGTAAGCGACGATGTAGTCGACGATGGAGCATGCTTGCCTAGAAGTAACCTATTCAGTCTTGACTAAAAAGCTCCTAGGTCGTAGCTATTAGGAAACACAGTGATGGTATAACTAAATAAAACACAAAATAAAACACCGTTGTAACTTGGCTAAGCCCCCCTAGCCAAGTTACAACCGTTTCGTTTCGATTCTCTTTCGTCGATCGTCTCGAGTCGGCCACGCCTCCGGTTTCTTTATTCTGACGTTTTATCAATGCTCAGTCACGTGGTCAGAACAAAGGAATAGGAGGCGTGGCTGACTTGAGGCGATCGACGAAAGAGAATCGAAACGAAACGGTCGTACCTTGGCTAGGCCTGCTGGCTTCGAACCCATGATTTTTATCCTTAAAGTTGTGGCTGTATCTAACTACTGAGCCATCGCTGCTCTCAAAGCTGCTGGTCGTGGTTGGCAATGTGTTTATTCAAATGAAACCTATTCCCCTAATTAGGGTTAATTATTCCAAGTCCCTTACGACATCAAGCCCGCAATCTGGTACACTAATGATCAGTATTTAAACTGTAATTAATTATGCCAAAACAAGTGCTATGGATTTTGTGGCTTGTGGTACACCCAGCTGATGTATGTATGAAATTATAGGTATGTCGATAAGACTACTTGCTTTTCTATCATTATTTTTGTCCGAGAACGACCTTAATTTAAAAAAATATAAACCTATGTATGTTATGTCGGTAAATACACAGTACATAGGTTATGTGTTGGTATTTATTTATTTATTGAAAGTTTATGCACTAGTTAAAAAAAATGGGTAAGTGCGAGTCGGACTCGCGCACTGAGAGTTCAGTACAAATTAACTACCCATGAAAACAGTTCAATTCCCGAATTGAGTTATGAAGAGTTTTCCGACATGCATTTTTTTTTTGTGACGTAACTACAAATTTACAGTTTTCAGATTTTTTCCTAAACTTGTGCTAATAGACTTTGCTTCATGCCAAATTTCAGGATTCTAGGTCAACGGAAAGTACCCTATGAATTTTCATTCCCTTGAGAGTGTCAAAATACACGTTTTTAGCGACATAAACGGCCGTATCTGTTTTTTTTCGTTAACTCGGAATTTTGATTTTTTCACAGTTTCAAGGGACTGCAGACCTGAGTTTATGGTTTTAATTTCAACACGATGCCACTACGCGTTCCTGAGATAAACGGCCTTGACAAACAGACAGACAGACAGGCGGACGCACAACAAAGTAATCCCATAAGGGTTCCATTTTTTCCTTTTGAGGTACGGAACCCTAAAAACATTGTAGATATAAAGGCAGACTTAATGCCTTAGGCATTTCCTACCAGTTCACCTTAAGGTGGTGCAAAAACATAACACGGTGTCTATAGACCAGTATTACCAACTCTTTGTACTTCATCACCATCCACAGCCCAACTTTGCCCATGGCTGGCCGTGGGCCTCTCTTTTCTTATGTCAATCTCCACGTTTCTGTGATGCTTGAAATTAGAGCTATTTCAACGAGTCTGCTTGCTTTTCTGTCATTATATTTGTCCGTGAGATCTTAATTTTTTTTAAATATAAACCTTTAGTATGTTATTTCGATATCGTTTGTCTTGGTATGGTCATGTGAAGAGGAGGGATGAAACGCATGTTACTAAAAAACTTATGAGTTTACATGTGGATGGATGGAGAGGGAGAGGGAGGCCAAAGAAAAGATGGATGGATTGTGTGAGAAGTGATATGAAAGAAAAGGGAGTTAGTGATAGCGTGACGAAAAAACCGTGTTGCGCCGACCCCAAATAAAACGGGACAAGGGCAGGAAGATGATGATGATGTATTATATTTGTCGGCGTGTTTTGCTCGTTTTTGATATTATAATACGGGAGCCTTCGAGAGCGAATCTAATTCGCACTTGGCTAGTTTTTTATTTTTTATTTAGCCTATACTTTCCTACTGCTGGGCAAAGCCTCTCCCAACTTCTTCCAGGTAGGTAACTAGCTTCTTGTGGTAGGCGTTTAAGTCATCTCGCCACCTCTTCTTCACTTTAATTCGATTAAACTTAAAGGATTAGTTTCACCAGCTATTATTAAATTTAATGAGTTCACATTCACATTTAAAGTCTTTTTAATATTCATACGAAGTTAATAATTCCTTTAACGCTTATAGACGACAGCCTTTATTACTTAATTTAGTTTAAATTTCTGTATAGTAATACGATTTAATGATAACGGTACTATTGGATATTAAAGAACATTATTAAACTGTTTAATACTGCACTTTGTTCCTGTAAGAATAATGAACATAATGCTAATCAGTGTAATATATATATTACAATCATATGATGCACGAGCGCTTGAATATCTAAATATGACATGGTTACACTATTTTTTATGACATAGACGAAGAACATGCACCCCCAAAATGACCAGAGTTAGGGTCAAACCAAGTGCAGGTCACACTTGATATAGTTATGTACGTGTTACAGAATCACATATGTGAGTTGAGTATTTAAAAAAAAAACATTTGTAGGGAACATTGGGGTGTGTTGTGCTTTGTAGTGTCCTCCAAGATAATAGAAAAGCTTAATCTTTGTGTTTGTGCCAAATAAAAGTATTTTCTTTCTTTCTTTCTTTTTTTCTTGCTTTCTGTCTTTGTTTCCTTTTTCTTTCTTCTTTTTTTCTTTCTTTCTAACAAACTAGTGAATTTAGCAGTGTTGCAAGCATATTAATTTTCGTTAGTGTACTTTTTTTTATTTTAAATGAAAATATAATGTCCTCCAGTTGTTCAGACACAGTTAGTGCTTTTTTTTACAAGAATGTACCTCAAACACTTCACCGATTTTATTGGCTCATAGTTTAGCTGGATGGCTATAACGCTGCGTGGGAGTGCACACATTTATCGATTAAAAGTCGCCCTATAAAGTAATACAAACAGAGACTCTGCAGTGTGGTCTCAGGCTAAGAATAGAACCTATGTTGTCCCGTGGGTGTCCTTACGAGAGGATTAAAGGATTTATAACAGGTGGATAATGCTGGAGTACTGGATAAGCTGCACTTAGGTACTTTTATTGCGATAATATTTAAGACTTACATGGTATGTAGCTGTCGCGCATTTCAAAGTCAAAATATTTTATTTTATATTTACTTAGTGCACAGCTTATATTGGCCGTTTACTCTGGTGAAAAATCGACAGGGAACTTCATAGTTGTTTGCTTGTTTTAATCTGTAAAACCTTTAAAATATCTGTAGTTAAATAAAAAGAAAAGTGAATAGGTTACTTCTAAACTAGCGTGCTCCATTGTCGGTCACTTCGTCGCTTACCATTAGTTTAGATAGTGGTCAAACGCGAGCAATCAATAATAATAAAAAACTGGGCAAGTGGGAGTCGGACTCGCGCACTACGGGTTCCTTACTTACTTACCTATGAAAACTGTTCAATTCCCGAATTGAGTTACGAAGATTTTTCCAAATCGCAAAATATTTTTTTTTGTGACGTAACTACTGATTTACAGTTTTCAGATCTTTTCCTATACTTGTGCTATGAGACCTTGCTTCATGCCAAATTTCAGGATTCTAGGTCACTGGGAAGTACCCTATGAATTTTGATTCCCTTTGAGAGTGTCGAAATACACGTTTTTTGCGACTTAATTGACCGTATCTTTTTTTTTCGTCAACTCAGAAGTTTAAATTTTTCACAACTTCAAGGGACCGCAGAGCTGAGTATATAGTTTAAATTTCAACTCGATACCTTCACGTGTTCTCGAGATAAAGGGTCTTGACAGACAGACAGACAGACAGACGGACGGATAACAAAGTGGTCCTATAAGGGTTCTATTTTTTCCTTTTGAGGTACGGAACCCTAAAAAGAAATGAGAAATATGAATAAGTATGTATATTTTTTTTGCGTTTTGACATTTGATGCTCCTGTTCACTTTATTGTAGTCGTAGCATAATCTCAGGCTGGCTTACATGACAAGTAGCAGCTACAGCTTCAAAATATTGTAATAATGGTTTGAAACTCACAAAGAAACAATCATGTCTTGCAATAGAATTATTATCGCTTTTAGGATCGCAATATACTGTTTTCCGCACCAGTGCGGAAAAGTGCGCTGGTTCGCCCCACTCAAATTTATATTATTTATCATATCATGCTGGGTGCCAAGCAGCCCCTACTAGTTGCCAGTCAGCCTCCGTCAATTTATTTCTTTGTAAGTATATTGAAAAAATGTCCACTTAAACGACAAAAGTACTATTGTTACGAGCAGTGGAATCGGGTCTACAAGCCGTGTTTAAACATCCATGTAAAGGTTTTTCCAACTGACCTAACCTTACCATTTCTTTTTCCAGGATCCCTACATAGAAATAGGCAAGGATACCCGCAACATTGCCGGCTTAGAAGTAGTCGTCGTGGTCCAAGATGTGCAGGACATGCCTCCAGTCTTCACCGCTGCTCCTCCTATCACCCACCTGCCTCGCCAAGTGGCTCCAGGAGACATGGTCGTCAGGGTACGAGCTGAAGATGGGGATAAGGGCGCTCCGAGGCAGATCAGATATGGTCTGGTGTCTGAAGGGAATCCATTCACGCCGTTTTTTAACATCAATGAAACTTCGGGTGAGTTGACCAATTATTTTGTTGATTGTGTGTAGTCGAACCAGATGTTATGGTCTGAGTCATTACCATGAGGTGGTAAAATGCAGGCATGCGAGCGAGATAGAGGGATGGAGTTATATACACCATAAATAGCTCCATCGAACCCTTTAACAGTATAGTTTAAATCGAAAAATGCTCGTGTAGCTGTCCGGACCGAACCCAAGTCCTCGACGGAGCGTACTATTCCACGCGCGCCTCAAGAAGATGTCAGCAAACCGTAGGGGCCCAGCAGGGTCGAAGCCTACTGGGGCCAAGGGTCTGCTTCTGAAAGGAAGACTCGGCCTTAGTATGAAATGCAACGAAGGAACAGGTGTGGGTTTTTAGTCAGTAAAAGTTTGACACCATCTCCCGCTATGCCCAAGAGTGGGGGATGTCAAAAAGGCCTCTGGTCCTATTTCTGGTGGTGGTGACCACCACTGTTGATTCTTGATTTCATTAATTGCAGTTGTAGGGAATATTTATTTTTGGTGGGTTTGTCCCAGAAAAAGAGCAGTCAAAAATGTTAATCTTGCCACTAACACTATGCAACTGTGCATTAATAACTTTTTAAGAAAGCGAGAGATATTTAAATATTATGGTGGTAATACTGCTACAACGAAAAAAAGAAAAGAACTTCAGAGATAAACAACGGAACTCATCAATAAGTAACCACAAATCTTTTGAGATTATTGCAACGGTTATCGATTCGGGCATTACTTTCTTTTTGTTTTGAATTTAGATAAAGCTCAGTCCAATTACTTATAATCCATTTGCATTAGATACGCTAGCGCATACCTCAAATATAACTAATTATGCATACATGTACAGTGATTCAGATACTGTATTATACTCCATTCACAATAAGACTAGATAGATTACTGTCCCTAGGTAAACTATCGGAAGTGAAATGGCTTACATTACAGAAAAGCGATTTGAAATTTATCATTAATGACTATATGTGTATATAAATTTGGTTTCATATATGGTTGGGTTTAAGAATCATTAGTCAAAAATATTTTTATTAAGCTAGCTAGCTTTTATTAAGCTTAAAACAGAAACAAAAAAAAATCTAATTTCCAGATACAATAGAAAGACACAGAACAGAACTCGAACTTATTTACATAAAAAATAAAACAGACTTCCAAATAAAACACAAAAATTGGCAAAAATAACTAGTTTTTTTATTTATAAAAATGATTACCTATGGTTCCGATAATTCGCCAAAAGTAGCTATATTTATTTATTTTATTTTAATTACGTGTCATCAACGTTAAAATTATTAATATGATTACATAATTATGTTAAATAATATATATTTATATGTATATGTATGAATTGTTCAAAATCTCTCTTAAGATTTCGTAATAGTCGTGAGTAAGAAACAATGGGTATTATAACATAAAAGGCTATAAAGTTGAAATTATCATATTATTACAGTAAACTAAAGTCGTAATAAAAACAACGACTCTCATTTACATAAATTCATTTTGTATCCGATCCTCATTAACTTAACGTAAAAGCTTTTTAATTAATTAATAAAATCTTGAATGTTTCCGGCGTTTCCGAAAATCTTTATAGACCTCAAAGATTACCCATTAATTTACATTGCATCTAAATATTTTATTTTGTGTAACTCCATTTTAAGCCAAAATGAGAGTAGAATTCTCTTTGCTGGATATTTAAATACCGCATCCACCTGCGCACTAATTTTATACGAAGGATTATTCAGTTACGTGTTAAGGGTCAGCGGCATTTTAATGCCCAAGACTATTTCAGCCTGTTTATTAAAAAACGGGTGCCTAAGTCGTATTTCTTGACAATTTATGATTTAACAACCTGCGTTCTTTGTTGTTGTTTTTGTAAGTTTACAGTAAGGTTAGGTTTGAAAAGTCGGACAAAAAAAAAATGCAGTGTACATTGCTCACAGACCAGATAGTCGATGGGGCTGAAAGGTTCTGGAGTAATGACCTCGTACCAGAAGACGCAGAGTTTGAAGGCCTTCTCACAAGGTGATCCGATGACCTGGTGAGGGTCGCGGAAATCCGATGGATTCGAGACGCACCAACCGGTCATTATAGCAACACTTGGAGGAGCCCAATGTTGGACATTGTGCTCTTAGTGTGACAGTGGACGTCTTTCGGCTGAAACGATAATGATGATAACGGGCTAGGTAGTTTAAATCAACCTACCTTAATTCAGTTACCAAACAAAATTTCATTAACAATAATTAGCGAACGTTTCACAGTTCAAAAGCTTTTAATCTAAACAATGAACGACTCAATGTTGCGCAGTCCAAAAAATAAAACGGGGGTTCGTAAACGACCAATATATTTCGAAACCGCTTCTATACTGCGAATTTATTAGCGCTACTTTACAGTCTGATAAGGTGGTCGTGAAAGAGGTCTTAAACAGCGTTTTGAATAGTCTACAACCCACTTAAACTCAACATGGCCTTGATAGTGTTGCTAACTTAGTTTCCAAGAATTCTAGAACTTAGTTTTTACCGTGTTTAGAGTAGGTCAGTGAAGTTTTTCATACGTTTCGTTTTTTGTGATAACATCGGTACATCCGTCGAGTGTCCGGCTTCCGTAGGATATCCTACTTCCTTATCGCTGGTCGGCAAGGCCCCTTATGGCCCAGTTGCTGCCACTGCCCTCAACCTTACGTGACCCACTTTAACTACTTCTATAACACTATCAGATTTAGTTTTCAGTAATTCCCCCCCAAACTTCCATTTTATGGCATCAAATTTAATAGCAAAAGTTTGTTAGTTAAATGTAACAATTAACGTGTAGACAAACTGGTTGGAAATAAGTTATGCTTTGTCGTGCTCTGGTTCATTGTGTTTGCTTTGAAATATTCTTGGTTAGAGAATAGCGCTTAATTCAAACAAACCAACTGTTAGCGAGATTGAACCTTCATTTGATACGAACGTAACATCCGCTAGACGTCTGAAATCTGCTTAGCATAATATCTAGCATAAATCCCGCCATATTGTTGAGAGCGAATTTCCAAGTACAAAGTAAAGTATAAAGTTCAAGCTTACATCTAAATTCCCCTAACAAAGCCATAAGTTGATGTTGAGTGCGTGGTATCGGTAGCACTGACAACACTTGAACAATGCGTATTTGTTCACTAACAAAACTACAAACACGACGGACTTCGAAAATGCTAACAGGGCTTTTAATGCAACCTTGCATTCTGCTGAACAAGCACATAATGGCTCATTAGACCTTACCGGTCGCGCTCTCGCCTTCCCATCCATTGTTTGTAAAGCTGCCCTACCTAACTTCATAATAAAGGCACGTCCTTTGAATAGAGTCCCGGTACCTACCTAGTAGCTGACAATACAATCCCGACTTGCTCTGACATTATCAGGTCGATAACTATGCTCGCCTCCGCAAACTTGTCCCTTAAGAACCGTTAAAACTTATCGGAATATTGGAAGAGCTGTCGCACTTGAGAATTTGTCGCATTAATCAGAACACACCTTATGAACGTATGAATGGGTATCGAGATTCAATTTCGTAGGGCCAATTTCGAAGTTCGTAAGAATGAATTTCGAATTGGGTGCTACCCGTTGGTACATACGAATGTTCGTATTGTGAACACCCGCCCGTAAAGTTTATTGTGATTCTGGTAAATAAAGTAGGTGGTATATTTCTGAATTCATTTCAATTTTCGTGCATGCAGCGTTATTGGCACTTTGTTGACTGCTTCGTTGGTCTCGTGATTGTAAACTGAATTTTGAGCGTGGGGTCCTGGGTTCAGTCAAAAAGTAGACTAGTAGGTTTTTTTATTAAGAATTACTATGTCGCAGTCTGAAGTTTGGCGATCATGTTGGATTATGAGAGTAAAGGGAGAAAGTGTGCACCTGTGTTTGCACTCATGTTTGTGGACTATGATTATATCCTGCCGACTTGACTAATTTCTGTTGAGATTGGTCATCGTGATCGAAATACAGTCGGAAGGATTGTTACCACTTGGCATACGTTATTTCCTGTTCTTAGTTTCTGTCGCTAATTGATATCAATAATGTTGAAGAATGTAGATAAACCATTCGGTACATTTAATTATAAATCGTGGAAGGTGGGTAGGCCTCTAGTGTGGGACGCAACCTATATCGACACCCAAGTTTCCTTTTTAACACCTTTCTATTTCTTACCGAAAAAATATTACCTGCAGAAGTTTTCCAGTAATTTAATTATTACAGGTACAATGAATGAGTAATGTCCAAGCATAAAGGTTAATCTTTGCCATTAAATAAGAGACAGAAATGAATAAAAGAGGCAATCAATTCGGTTCATTAGCTAAGCCGCTGGACCGCAGTTAATGCCGCGTTGGCGTAAAATGCCAGCTTTTCCATTTAAATGTGACTGAAGTTAATACATTTTTAATCTTAAATACGATACAAACCGTTAATTGTTTCTTTTTGTATGCTCTTAATTTTTGGTCTGGGCCCATTTTTAGTTATCATTTCGTTACATAATTGTTTACGATTCCCATTTTTGGATATTAGAACTTTCTAATAGATGAATTCTTCAAATTCAAATAGCCTTTATTACTGATAATATAAATAAGTACATTTATTAAGATGAATTCTTAGGATGGTTTTAATCTTTGGATAGCAATTTATGGTACAGTTGAGTACATCTGTTTTTATTTACAATAAATCAATCAATTGATCTTTATTTTGGATCATAGGAAATGTGTATAATACAGCTAGTGTTAATGATTGTTTTGCGAACAACTATATCCTAAACTCAATAAAATATAGTGTGTTATCATGCATGTCAACAATAATATAATAATATATCGATTTTGTCTTTTAACAGCCAGCTATTTTGTATAATTATCTGTGGATAACGTCGTTAGTAGTGTATATGTTACTTCTATTGACTAAGTGCCGATATTATTGTATTGTATACTGCTGTTTGTTATCCCTATAAAATAAAATAAAAATAAAATAAAAACATTATTAGACTATTCAATATTTGCTGAAATAACAAATTTTAATAATAATTCACTTAACAATAACTTTGAAAAATTTACAAAACTTCATAAATGAAAAGGTTTATCTTATCATGTTTTTCAGAGTTATTCATCATTGAGATGCATCATGTATCTTTAAAAAACGCATCATGAGCTCATGACCCAGGCAGATTGTATAGTATACGTGTGTATAAGCGTTTATTTTTTCATAAACGAAGGAGCAATAAACACAAACAGCATTAATTTATATACCTTAGCAATAATTTATTCGGCCCATTCAAATCATACTAGTAAATAATTAATGAGGCCCTCATTTGCCTTGTCATCGCCGACAGATGATCTCGGAGGGTTCATATTAAGAGTAGATGCACCACTTTTGTATGCTAATCACTCTTTACGACTTTTTTCAAACACCTACTTGGCATAATGGAAGACAAGGTACCAGGCTGTTATGAATGGAAGCACGTTCTTGCACATATGAATGTGTCATTATTAATCTCCATATTAAGTAGCGTCATTCATGATTATTTATTCGGTTTTGATGAAGTATTCGAAGCAGAGAAATGTTTGTGGGATTAATTGAAAATTTCAGAACTCAACTAAGTATATGTATAAAAGCAGGAACTCACTGACTGTCATATCGACGCACAGCCAAAACTACTGTGACCAGCAACATGAAATTTTGCACAAAACTTCCTTTCATAATAATAATACTTTTATTTTATTTTCTTTATTAGGAAAAACTAACAATTACACACTATACAATATGATTAACAAAAGACTAGTGTGTTGTATGTATTTAGTTTTATTGACACAAAGGAATAATGATAAGGTAATAATATTTATAAGAGAGCATCAAGAAGGGGTTTTTGTAAATTTAACTTTTAAGGGGGTGAAAAGGCGAAAGAAATTCTTTGCATGCTTAGTTTTATTCCTTGGACTAATGTACTTGAAACTTAGTAATAAACAAAGTAATTACTTATTAATAAACTAGTGCGCATCACCATCAATGATTGCATCACTGCTTACCATCACGCTGTGGGATCGCAGTCAAGCACTGGTTTATATCAATTAAGCTGTTGATCCCCGCATTAACGCCGGCGTTCACGCGCCATTGTCTTACTATTGTGTCTCTAATAACGCAATCAAAAGGTTAAAAAATAATAATAATAAAGGTAGTCATTATTTGTTTTCAAAACTACCCCCAGTAGAAGAATCTAGGGGGTTTTAAAGATTGTATGGAGGATTTTTATTTCTTGTTTATATTTCGTTAATAAACTTGAAACTGGACAGAAACTCTAATCAAAATGAATAACATAGACTGCCATTATATATTTTTAAACTACCCTAAAAATAAGATAAGGCGTGTTAAAGTTTTTATGAAAACATTCTGCAAACAAAGTCGCTGGCAAAGTACTACTTTAATAATAAAGGAAGTTGATAAAAGAATTTCATTATAAGGAAAGGGACACACTCGTGTAACTGTTTAGGTATGTGACGTGTGACACTTGAATGTTTATTGTTTTTCTTTTAGCATTCCGTGAAAGTTGTCTAAACAAAGTCTTTGGTTTTTTCTTTTAATTTGATGTTAGTAACTTAGCGGCTGGCAACATTTTTATTGACTACTAGCTTTTGCCGTTCAGGATGTCTACACCATATAAGGAACCTACCTGACAAATTTTAAGTTTGTAGGTATTATAGTTTCTGAGATTTCGTAATTAATCAGTGAGTGGTATTTCGCTTTTATATATAGGGTGACTGGTAATTAGTGTACGATACTTAAGCACGTGATTGTGCTCATGATAACCAACAACTTTTACTATGGGAACAAACCTGAAATCACGAAAAGAAATCAGCTGTTCAGTACATATATGTTTGCCTAATGTACTGAACAGCTAATATTTTTTTCGCGATTTCGGCTTTGCTCCCATAATAAAAATTGTTTGATAAGATGAGCACAATCACGTGTTTAAGTATCGTACACTAATTGCCAGTCACCCTATATATTGAGTATGTTGTTATAAAAATAATTAAAAACCCCCGATACAAAAAGAAAGTAAAAAATAAGTTAATAAATTACTTACTTAACCTTTTAACTACGAATAGATCTATAAATATTTTAAAGATGAATATTTAATACCGAATAGTTAAGTCAAATTTACTTATGAACTTAGTGTTTTTTATATCAATTTATAGCCTACCTAGGTTCCTTACTTAGCGGTCCCCCAACTCAGTGACGCTCATCTTTAAAATATTTATAGATTCTTTTAATAAAGTTAAAAGGCTGTATAAGTAATTTTTTACTTTCTTTTTGTATCGGGGATTTTTAATTTTTTTAATTTTATGTTTATTTCACACTTTTTAAATTATTTGCGGAACCCATATTGTGATAATTACTTAAATTACATTTTCTTAAATATTATCAACTAGCGGTTCGCCCCGAATTCGTGCGGGGAACAATTCAGGTACCTACCTACCAACATATAATATTATACCTACAGACAAACCACCTACCATTTCTAGCATCAGGTTCTTGTCATCGTGTGAATTGTATAGAACTGGTTAAGACGAATCTAGCGAGCCCAAATTCGACGGGTTTACTAGTAGGCATTCCAGGGTTCCATCAGCCACCTCCCAGTTGTAGCATCAGGTCCTCGTCATCACGAGAAATGTATAGCACTGGTTAAGGCGAATCTAATGAGCCCAAACTCGATAGGTTTACTAATAGGAAATCCAGGGTTACGTCTCTTACCTTTGAGCTCCATCATCATATCAGCTCAATGACACCAGCATGTACAAGAGTATTTCAATTATTAGGTCACACATATATTTAAATATATATATATATATAAAAATATACTTACCTTTTATATTTAAAATATTTTTCTTTCTTTCTTTCTTTCTTTAAAAGTAAAGAAAATACCCATTAAGTGTTTAGGATCCCTACCGCAGTTAACAAACAACTGATGGCCTTGAACACCTGGACAGATCTTCATAAATTGTAGCTAAGAACCATCTCGATTAGGTCAGCTTTCAAACAAAAAAAAACACATCAAAATCGGTCCATTCGTTTGGGAGCTACGATGCCACAGACAGACACTAAGATACACACACACACAGATACACAGATACACAGACACACAGACACGTCAAACTTAAAACTTATAACACCCCTCTTTTCCGTCGGGGGTTAAAATAGTAGATTATGTGACTAGGGGATAAAGCAGTGTCTTTAAGTCGCGGGCGGCATGTTGAATTCAGAACGAAACGAAGATTGCTAAGTTTAATCCCGAACGTCAGTGAGGGATTTATATAATTAACTCCCGAGCACTGCGAGGGAGTTAATAAAGAAACCTGAGTGAAGTGAGGAATTCAAGCCGCCCAAGACAAAGACAGATTTATCCCCGTGTTGGATACTCTACTTTTTACACCATCTGTGAGATAATTAAAAGACAATTTAGTAAAACAAATCATATAAAAGAGAAATATAAGTATTATTTACGAGTTAATCTTAACTATCACTCACGAAACCGTGGCCCTGGGACGAAGGCAACGAAGGAACAGGAGTGAGTTTTTAGTCAGTAAAAGTCTGACACTATCTCCCGCTCCGCCCAAGAGTGAGATTTGTCATAAGATGATTTTCCCACCTATAAAAAAAAAAAAAACTATCACTCAAAATGTTTTGAAATTTGAAACAAACAAAATTCACCACTCAAAGATTCTATAGTTTAAATTTTCTTTATCGCTCCCGCTTGTTCATTACTTTTTTTTAGATTTTTTTTATTCTGTGTTTTTTTGTTAGTGGCCAGTTTGAAATTTGAATAAACTTGTTTGATGCACTACTTACATTTTAATTCACATAATGCTGCAAATTCAAATCTCATTATTCCCTAGGGATCGCCCATACTGCATTATCTCCCTTATCCCTAGGGACATATTGACTTGCTTTAAGTGATGGTTGTATGACGTATAAAAGGGCATTATCGAGCAGGTGGTGTAAAAATACATTTACATGCGCTGGTTTTCAAATGTTTTTACATAGTACCTAACTATAAAACAACATCGCTTTTAGCATTTGTCTTTTAGTTTATTTGCTCCTTTATATAGAAAACCTTATCAAAATCAAATTTTTATATGTTTTCACTAGGTAATAGAAAAGTAAGAACGATAAATTACTTAGGTATCACTACCATCACACTAATATTATAAAGGCAGAAGTTTGTGAGTGTGTTTATTTGTTTGTTACTTCTTCACGCTTGAACGACTGAATGAATTTAGATGAAATTTTACACACGGGTAGAGCATGTCCTGGAATAGTACATAGGATACTTTTTTTATCCCGAGGGGAGTTCCTTTGGGATAATTTTCTACATTCAAGCAGGTGAAACCGCTGGCTGCAGCTAGTAAAGTTGTAGCTGTTCAAAGACGGGGTGGATCGCTAGTTTTTTTTTTTTTTGTTAGCCCCATTCTTGGACAACGACCTTCCCCTTCTTCCATATTTCGAAAGCCCGCGCTTCCTACTTCTAGTTCTGGTGTTAGTTATATAACAAAAAAATCATTAGAAAACAGATTTGTTTCATCATTGGTTTAAAAGAAAAAGAATAGTGTCGGTGTTAATAGCTTACATTATTTTTTAAGTGAAAACCTTAAACTTCAATAATAATTTGTTCTTCAATTTCTATCGGTTAATAAACCGATTCAGTTGAAGTTTCTAGGATGCGTATAAAACGCCATCTATGAACAAGAACTGAATTCAATTTCACGAAACTGCAACGGCACCAAGAGACGTTTATTTCAGAGTACCTAGTTGAAAAGGGTTCCGGGTTGACGGTATAGATGGCGCTGCAGGTCAGAACTAAGGCAGCCCAGTAATATTTATTAATTAGTAAAAGCCAAAATATTAATTTATAATAGTATTTACAGCCGTAAAGAGCTACGCTACTACTTATGAATATATTAAGTATTAAGAAGTACCTACATAACCCTACATAACCCAATATTAGTCTTTTCTAATAAAAGGGCAGTATTTGTTTTTTTTAGACTTGATTCTTACGTAAAACCATTTTTTTATGGTCCCGGACGATTATAAAGTACCTAACCTATTCACTCTTGACATTACAGGTGAGGTGACCTTAGAGCGTCCTATTGAGGAGATAGCAGCGATATCCCACGCCGGAGCCCCAATCCTCCTGACAGTTGTGGCTGAGGAGGTGCGGCTGTCGAGAGAGGAGCCCGAAGCCATGTCCTCGACGGTCCAGCTCGCGTTCATACTTCCCGAACGAGAGAACTCCCCGCCGTACTTTGAGAATCAGTTGTAAGTGTTTAGATTGATTTACCTAGTTTTCTATAATGATATGGCAAGATAAGCATCAGTAGCTAGTGATAGGACTTGGGTACCTCGCCGTCCGGCCATCCGGTAACCGTCCGGACCAAACCCGAGTCTTCGGCGGTACGTTGTGTAACACAAGATGTCAGTAAATCATAGAGGCCCAGTAGGGCCGAAGCCTACTGGGACCATGGGTTCGCTTCTGAAAGAAAAACCCGGGGTCCTGGCACACAAGGTAAAAAAGGAACATAGGAGTGGATTTTAGTCAATAAAAGTCTAACACGTCCTCTCGCTCCACCCTAGAGCGAAAGAAGTCATTGGATGATTTCCCACTTCAAAAAAAAGCTAGACTTATAACACCACAACGACGGTCGTATCAATATAATAAGGGCAATACCTAAGACCCTTTACAAATTTTATTGAATATTTTATAAGTGATCAATAAAACTTTACAGTTACAACGGTTCCAGTAGAAAATATTTATTAAACTCATAACATTGTGTTGAGGGCAGTGGTGGTTGCGGGTTCAAACCCAGCCAGATGCAGTAACTTTGTGTAATTTATTACATCACCATTGCTCTCGAAACGGTGAAGGAAAATATTATGAAGAAACCGGCATGTAGGTACTAGAATCAAAATATCGAAGACATGTGACATCCACCAATCCGTACTGGGTCCGCATGGTGGATTACGGCCTATTCCTAGAGAGAAAGCCTGCGTCCCAGCAGTGGAAACTTTATTAAGGCTGATTATGCTATGTGTTATGAATCACCGTACATAGGTTTCCAGCGGGACCTAAAAACGTACTATCGTAACGTCACAAGATAGAATCCAAGTGTGTTAGTAATCAGCTTCATTTGATAGAAATCCAATCATTATTTTTCCAGCTACATCACCTACTTAGACGAGAACGCTCCTCAAGGCACAGCATTAACGTTCAGCGATCCGTACATACCGCAAGTGAACGACAACGACGCTGGCAAGAATGGCGTCTTCTCTCTGTCGCTGGTTGGCAACAATGGAACCTTCGAGATATCGCCCACCGTCGCCGAGAGACACGCCCAGTTCATCATCAAAGTGCGGGACAATACCATGCTCGATTTTGAAGCTAGGAAGTCTGTTGTGTTTCAGGTAAGCATTGTTTGAATATTATTATATCATAACTAGCATATACCAGCCAGCCAGCCAGCAGCCAGCTATTATTATATACCAGCGGCTTCATCCGTGTGAAAGTAGGTTTCGCCATACAAATTTTAGATCCCCGTTTCATACTCTTAGGGGATAAGTTTTGGAAAATCCTTTCTTAGTACTCGCACACCTTGTGCATTTCACTCTCCTAGTCTCAGTAGTTACGGCTGTGCGTTGATGTATCAATCAGTCAGTCAGTTTCTCCTTTTATATTATCATACTATGTTTGAGAATCAAATGAGATAGCTAAATGAGTATCTACACCTATAGATAGTGTAACAGAAATTATATACGGAGATCATATCTTAAGTACTGTTTCTGCTCATGGAAATTGAGAAATTACTAATTCAAGCATCATTGTACATTTCAGATTTTAGCTCAAGAGCTTGGTCCTGCAACGAATTTGTCAGTGACAGCGAACGTGACAGTTTATCTAAACGACGTCAACGATAATCCGCCAGTTTTCTTGGCGCAATCATATGACGTAGAACTGCCAGAGAACGTAACAGCCGGCACCAAGGTCGTACAAGTCGCAGCAGACGACGTAGACACCGGCGCGTTCGGCAAAGTACAGTTCACTGCCATATTAGGATACCTCAACACTTCCCTCAACTTGGATCCTATATCGGGAGTCATAACTGTCGCAACGAATAACCACGGTTTTGATCGTGAAGCGATGCCAGACCTGCATTTCTTAGTAGAGGCTAGAGATAATGATGGAGTAGGTTTAAGAGTAACAGTGCCATTAATTATTAAGTTACTAGATGTAAATGATAACCCACCAGTGTT
The DNA here is from genome assembly GCA_905147345.3 of Mythimna impura. Lineage (NCBI taxonomy): Eukaryota > Metazoa > Arthropoda > Insecta > Lepidoptera > Noctuidae > Mythimna > Mythimna impura. The sequence continues at coordinate 11,174,001 of LR990345.1, forward strand.
TGAGAGATCGCTTTACGAGTTCGTGCTGTCGCCAAGTCTGAATAATTTCACATCGGCAGCATTTGTGAAGGCAGTTGACAGAGATTCCGAATCACCAAATAATATAGTCAGATATGAAATAATACAGGGAAATGGAGATGGGAAATTCGCAATAAATGAAGAAACAGGTACATTTACATGATTAATACAAGTCATGAATTTATAATACATCTAAATCATACTGTTTTTTACAAAGAAGAGAACATAAAATCTAGAAAATGCTAACAAAACCGCAAATTTTAACATTTTATTTGTAAATTTCCAGGTGAACTGTATCTTTTAGAAGCGTTAAAAAGAACAAAGAAACAAAATGTTCACAGACGAAGACGTCAGTCGGATAATGAAGAGGAAAGCCAAGTATTTGTTCTTACAATCAGAGCTTACGATCTCGGTGTCCCTAGAGCATCCTCTACAACTATAGTGAAAGTATATCCTCCGGAAAGTAAGACTAGGACGATGTCCTTTATAGTTCCTGGTGCTAACCCTGATAAGAAGAAACTAGAAGAGGTACTCAGTACACTTTCTGGAGGAAAAGTAACTATAGTTGACATAAAGCCCTATAGAGGCAGTGATAATGGTGCAACAGATTTGAACGGTCAGGAATCTAGTCAAGAAAAGTAAGTTGGATTCATGTTATTTAAAATTGCTAGATAGATATACGAGTACATAATTATGTGAACTATAGGATTGGAGATAATTTATAGAACTTAATTGTTTGGAGAAAACTGGTTGAAGAATACAAAATTATGCATCAGAGAATATAACTTTTTATTCACAGCTTCAAAAGAATTTTTTTTATCAATTATTTTATTTTTTCTAGAAGTGAAGTAATCGCCATAGTCCGCATGAGCGGAAACACTGCCATTGATGTGGCTAGGCTTCAGGAGCAACTGGCAAAGAACGTAACGATCTACACGACTGGCGCCAACTCTGGTGGTGTCATCAATACTGGATCAGGTTCAGGGTCAGGAAAGGCAGATCAGACAGCTGATGGTGATTCTGTAAGTGAAAAAAAAAATTATCGTTCACACTACTTGATTCTATATAATTATGAAGATATTGTTAAGTTGGAATAATATATTTTAATAATATGTTTTACTTTTTCAGGGTCTGTACAGAGCAGAGAGCCGGCTTTTATTCTGGCTACTAATACTGCTGGCGATATTAGTAGCTTTAGTACTTCTACTCCTTATATGCTGCTGCATATGTGAAGGATGTCCACTTTATATGCCTCCAAGGTAAACTTCCTATTTCATATCGTCATATTTTCGTAACAGCTTAATTTTTCACTAAATTGCTAACTCTTGACACTTAGATCCAAATTCCTCATTAGGTACACATTTTTTTTTCTACTAATATTTCCTTTTTTCTTATTAACAGACTGAAATGCACCAACTAATGCAAGTTCCCACACCAGCTTAACACTTTTTTAGGTAAATATTTATTTTGTTTTAAAATGCACAATGTTCATGAAATACTTATAATATTTCATCATCAAAAAACATGTATGTATCACTGTTTGGGATAACACTAACTTATCCAATATTATATTTGAAACGCTATTCTTCTTATATTGCATGTCACCTGAATTGGGAATAATTATGTTAGAATGTCTTCCACACCTTTAACACTCACCATCGCATTCTTATACTACTTAAGTGTTGATAACAGAACAGCTAGGTACATAGATATCCATTAATAAATTCTAGGAAAAGAGTGATACGTGTCAACTCCACAGAGGACGACGTGCATTTAGTGGTGAGGGACAAAGGACTTGGGAGGGAAAACAAGTCGACGCAAAATTTAGAAAATAAGTCCATACAAGCTAATGAGTGGAGGAGGCGCGAGGCATGGAGTGCCGAACAGGCAGACTTGAGGACGAAACCGACGCAGTGGAAATTCAATAAGAGAAACCACAGATCCAATAAAGAACCATCTAAACCAGCTTCAACGCCAGGAGACATCCACCAAGAGTTCGTTCATACGGCGGCCGACAATGATTACAGATATAACGACAATAGGCAGTCATTTCGCAGGTAATTTGTAATTGATTTTTGGTTATTATTTCATGCTGTAGTATGGCCATTCCTTAACATCGTTGTTAGGTTGGCGACACATTGTCACCAACCTAATGGTAGCGTCTTACCGCCCGCGCCCCGAACCTGCGACCCCGCTCTCTCCTAAAAAAAAAGGAAACAAACGACTCTCTCTCGCGCACGCGCTCTGATCTCGACTGGACTCCATTTTGACACATTGTGAAAATTTTGCAAAAATATATTAATAAAACCCCTACAATGCATATTACTATAATATAACTTGCAGAACCGGCAAATATTGTTTTGCCATATAAATTATTTTGGGCCACTCTCATCGCCAAGAGGACGTAAGCTATTCTTTATTTATTAGAATAGCTTACGTCCTATTCTCAGACTTACCAAATATACACAAAAAAAGTCGGTCAAACAGAGATTTTAACATATTAAATTTCAACATTTTCTTTAAATAAATTATTGTCTTTTCAGAGATGGACCTAACATAATTTACACAAAAGAGATGCAGCTGCAAGAAGCCTTTGCCAACAAACATAAAGAATACATCGAAGACTTAGAAAACGGTTACGATAGAATTGCCACACTACATTATCAACGCAGGGAACAAGATAACGATTCCATACGTAGACACGAAATAGATCGTGGCTCTGAAGTAGGAGTCTTCCTCAAGTCTGATGCTGATAAAAATATCCACGACAAGACGGACAGCAAAACTAAACGTGAATATTCAGAAAAAATGCGCGCCCCATCTTCTCAAGGCAGGGATCAATATTTTATTAAAGAAGGCAATACAGAAATTTTAAGACTAGTAACTAGAGGTAAGAATGAAGAAGACCGTTATGTTAATCTGCCCGTTCAACAACAACGACCAGTGACGCTTATACCACATACACAGTACGTTGTAGTTGATAGCGGGAAAAACCTTTTGATGGAAAGATTTATTAGAGAACAGGGAGAAGAAGCGAAAAATATCAGAGAAAGAATGAGTAAGGTAACAGATTTAGATAACATATCAAATGGAAAAGATGCTAAAAGCTATGGACAAAGATCACAAGTAGGAAGTGATGTTCAAAATCAATTTCATGATTACACTAACCTACAACCCGAAGTACCAGGCTCTGTACCACTTAAAACGGACTACTTACAGTCAGCATTATTAGAAATGCAAAACAAATCAACAATTCATCAGGAGTTACTAGAATCTTCACTCAGAAAACAAAATGAACTATTACACCAGATACTAATAGAACGCGAAAGAATGTTACAAAATCAAGAAACAGCTTCTCAAGTTGAAAGCAAACTCGAAACCCAAAGTCTCCCCGGTCATTCTGTAATGGCAACTCAAACAGAATGTCACATTGGTACACAGACCGAACCGCAGCTTATGAAGCCAACACGCAGAAAAGCAAGAAGCGATAACGATTCTTACAGTGAAGATGAATCTCAAATGGTTGTAGAAGATGAAACAAGAAAAGTAGCATGGGTGAAAAAGAAAAAGCCCAAAAAGAAATTAAAACACAAAGACCCCAGACGAAGTATGCGAGTTTACGACTTAAGTAGAAAAATAAAAACACCAATTCTCGAAGAAAGTGAAGTGTCTCCTTCGTTAGAAAGCGAAAAATATGTAAAAATAAGTAAATCTAATGAGAGAGAAGAACACATTAAAAATTACGGTGATATTACAAAAAGCACAGTAACAACATCTAAGAATGAAACCGTTTCCTCCACGCAGATAAAAATTTCAGACGGTGACAGAAAATCAAGACTAAGAAGAGAAGTTTTGATGGAAATTTCAGATTCTTTAGACGAAAAAGTCGAGTCCGACATAAGTGAAAGGAGACTGAGGCTACAAAAGCAATTTTCCGTAACAACAGATGACACTCCATTAAAAAGCCCCCTTGCCATCCAAAATGAAAGTGACAGTAAAAGTAGAAGCAGTTCAGCTTCAAAAGATAACAGAAACTTAGTATTTTCAAGACAAGGGTCTTCGACGGAAGCTCGTGAATTAGCGGCAGAACATTCTTCAGGAAAGTCAAAATCATCAAATATGGATGCACGAACAACTAAATTAGATAGTCCAAGTAATGTGGAACCTAGTAGCAAAGGAGTTAACGAAGCAAGTGAATCAACAAAGTCGTCAGAAAGTGTTAAACCCTCACAAAAAAGTTTACCACGCTATATGCAGTGGTACGGAAAGAAATCTGCGGCTGCTAAACCTGCTGAAAAAGTGGTTCCAAGCAAACCAAAAAGGACATCTAAAACAAAAAACGAAGACGATAAAGACAAGGTTGGTAGATACGGAAAAATAATGAGCAAAGACATACAAGGAGATTCAGAGGTAAAAAAAAACTTCAAATCAAAAGAAAATGAATTCATTCATCCTCGGATATTGAAGGAAGAAAAGGTTACTCCCGTACCAGAAGGCCCATTACCAGACGTTCACCCTTTGCTTCAACATTCTGAACATAGATATGAACATCAATACGAAAATCAAAATCCACTTTGTTACATTCAACCTACACATATTCCAAAATATTTAGGCCACCAACCAATGCCACGAAAGCAAGCACCTGAACAACAACCTATCTATGTAAATCAAGACGATGTCCAAGATACGAAGCAGGATATATCAGAAAGTGCTTTGACTCACAGTATTTCTATATCTACAAGTTACGAAGAAGATCAAAAAAATACTGAAGTGCATGTTTCTAAAATAAAAATAGGAGGTGATAATGTGCCCGATATAATGCATAGAAATACCTCAACAAAGATAGATGATAATGATTCGGGCATAGCCATGAATACATTGGTTCAGCAAAACATGAAGAGGTTGCCAATTACAGAGAAGAAAAGTGTGTTCACGATTGCGTACGACGATGTTCAAACCAAACAATTGCGACCAGACAGTAGCTCCACTTCTTATTAAACCACTTTTTATATCTCTATCCGTCGATTGAGTGCCTTACGATCATTGTAAAATTAGGATATTCCCAAAATTAAAGACTCTTACTCTGTATATCCGTCCAATGTTAAAAGTATTAAATTATTGTAGTATTTTTACGCTGACGTTTTGAGTAACTTTTTAGCTAATATCCAGGTACTTAGAATAAATTAGATTAAGCTAGTTTCGTTACACGTATAGGATTTTAGCTAAAATGCATTCAAAGTCAGCAGAATTTGTATAGTAAGTAAAACTTGATACAACTGCCTTTGTTTATTGACTGGTTTATGATATAATTTTAGAATATTTTCCTATAATAATGTACATAGGCCACATGTTGAAAGTATAATTAAAAATATTTAAATTAATTGTAGCTTTAATAATGTCTCTTTGTAAATATTATTTCTGTAATACCTTATAATGCATTCTGATACAGTGTGCAGTTCTATATTTGTTATAAAATATAAAGTTATATATTACATATTAAACCATGAGTATTATTTAAACTTTGTCTTTATTTCATAATATTGTGCACTATACATTAATCGTTAACCTAGGGCCTTGGGGGTTACCATGACGTTCAAAGCAAGATTGTTTTGTTACATTCTTATTTCAGTGTGGGTAAGAGACAGAGCTATACAGGTTGTCTAGCGCCATCTCTTACCCACACTGGAAATAAGAATGAAACAAACTTACTTTAAACGTCATGGTACAGGTCCTTACCATGATATGTTAACATGTTAAGTGTGTGAACGAGAAAGAGTGATGGAGCTATACACCCTATATAGCTCCATCCCTTTAACAGTTCAGTTTAGGTCGTAAAATTGATCGCGTTAAGAGCTCGTGGTAGGGCCTCAGGTATAGAGAAAACCTAGATTACGTATTTGAATGAACCAAGTAGACTCATCATCATCATCATCTTCCTGCCCTTGTCCCGTTTTATATGGGGTCGGCGCAACAGGTTTTTTTTCTTCCATTCTGTCCTGTCACTCGTCACGCTATCACTAACTCCCTTTTCTTTCATATCACATCTCACACATATTTTCTTTGGCCTCCCTCTCCCTCTCCATCCATCCACGTGTAAATTCATCTCTTTTAGCAACATGCGCTTCATCCCTCCTCTTCACATGACCATACCAAGATAAACGATTCCCTTTCAACTTTTCAGTCACTGGCGCCACTTTCAAACTTCCCCTAATATACTCATTTCTCACTTTATCCATTCTTGTCACACCACACATCCATCTTAACATTCTCATCTCCGCTACGTGCAATCTTGTTTCATCCGTCTTTTTCACAGCCCAACATTCTGATCCATACAGTTAACAGTATGACAGGCCTTATCACGGCAATGAACCAAGTAGACTACAGTAGGTATAAGCATTTACACATCACTAAAACTATTTGTTTATTGAAATGAAAAGAACAAAAGCAGATAGAAGAGTACAAAGGTACTGCTTATTTCAAATGAAATTTCTTCCAGCAGACCTGCGACAGGAGTGTTGGATGAGAGATGTAGACACAGTGTATACAAACTATATTGTTTGTTTGAATTGAACTTATAGAAACAATCAATACGAAATGTGAATAAGTTAAATTAAAATGATCACTAATAATACTTTAACCCCATCCACAGTGAATAAATCTTAAGCTCTTACTATAATTGCCATTAAATGCAGTGAGTCTGAGTAGCGACTGTATAAAGTAGATATCGTTATTCTATTTTAGTCGAGTGTTGATACTGAGTGAGAGGCAACAAGTTCAAGATCGATCGCAGCGAGTTCGGTAACGAGGATACAGACAAATATTGTTTGATGGCACCCGTCCTCCCTTTTGTGATAGGTTCTTTTAAACTCTGCAGACAAAAATAGCAACAATAGCACAGACTTTATGGTCTCAATTACAGTAAATACTGTTTATATATTTCTGGTTAAAAAAGAAAAAAAACTTTGCCCTACATTAGGAATGACTCGCGGGTGCGTTCACAAACATGTACCTAAACGCACATACACAAGACACTTATACCCGGAACACTTATCTGTAGGTCAAATCGAAGAGTGCAAAGTAGGTAAATAAAGTTGTCTGCAATTTTGCGATTTTCTGATAATTAGTATTAATAAGTGAATTTAATAAGCAGTTATTTAGTAATTTTTTAACCGACTTCAAAAAGGAGGAGGTTATATGTTCGTCTGAATGTATGTTCTTTATTTTTATTTTTTATGTATGTTCACCGATTTCTCAGTCAATTGTAGACCGATTTAATTTTTTTTTTATTTTTTATTAAAAGGTTATGCTTCCGATTTGGTCCCATAGAAATATTGTTATGATCTGATCATGAACTTCGAAGATATGGAACAGAACTCCTCATAGAATCACAGCAGAACCGTCGTAACAAGTATAATTGCTTTGTTTATACGAGTTGTTGATGACTGCCTGAAAGTAAAGGGGAATATATCGAACTGATCTGATGATGAAGCCTTAAGTTAGGCACCGGAACTCTGTAATAAATTAATGTAATCTAACCGTGTTTGGGATTATTAGAATTGTCATGAGATGCACTCTGGCTATAACATATTTAAGTTTGGCTGACGGGTACTTTTTAGTGGTGGTACCATAACTAAAAAGTCATCATCTTCCTGCCCTTGTCCCATCTTATTTGGGGTCGGCACAACATGTTTTTTTCTTCCATTCTATCCTGTCAACGGTCATGCTATCACTAACTTCCTTTTCTTTCATATCACTTTTCACACAATGCATCCATCTTTTCTTTGGCCTCCCTCTCCCTCTCCACCCATCCACCTGTATACTCATAACTCTTTTAGTAACATGCGTTTCATCTCTCCTCTTTACATGACCATACCAAGACAAACGATTCCCTTTCAACTTTTCAGTCACTGGCGCCACTTTTAAACTTCCTCTAATATACTCATTTCTCACTTTATCCATTCTCGTCACACCACACATCCATCTCAACATTCTCATCTCCGCTACATGCAATCTTTTTTCATCCGTCTTTTTCACAGCCCAACATTCTGATCCATACAATATGACAGGTCTTATCACGGACTTGTAGATTTTACCCTTCAACTTGGGGGGCATCCGTGGGTCACAAATTGTTCCAGTGACCTGTCGCCATTTCATCCATCCTGAATTGATTTGATACGTCTCGGTCTACCTCGCCATCTCCTTGGATAAGCGACCCGAGGTACCGAAAGTCGGAGCAGATTGGTATGGGCGTTCCAGCGAGAGCTAAGGGCATAGGACCGGAGAGACCACCGAAATCACAGAGCAAGTACTCGGTTTTCGTTCTGCTCAATTTTAAGCCAACACTCTCCAGTCTGTGCCACCACACCTCCAATTTGCTCTGAACCTCTAGGCCACTCTCGGCAACCAGTACAATGTCATCGGCAAATAGCATACACCAGGGAGCCTCTTCCTGGATGCCCGACGTAAGAGCGTCCATTATCATCAGGAAGAGGTAAGGGCTGAGGGCCGACCCTTGGTGTAAGCCGACAGCCACATTGAAGCTGCCAGTGTTGCCCACTGTAGACCGGACTTGGGTACTGCATTGGCTGTACATCGCTCGGATCAACTGCACATACTTCCCAGGCACACCTTTCTCCTTAAGGGCCCACCACAGAACCTCACGAGGTACCCGGTCATATGCCTTTTCGAGGTCAACGAATACCATGTGCAAGTTTTTATGCGCACCTCTGTATTTCTCGCAAAGCTGGCGTATAGCAAAAATGGCATCCGTTGTACCCCGACCAGGCATAAAACCGAATTGGTTCTGTGAAATTTCACTCTCTTCTCTTAGCCTCCTTTCAATAACTTTCTCCCAGGCTTTCATAGTATGTGACATTAGCTTTATTCCTCTATAATTGTTCCATTCAAGCACATCACCCTTGTTTTTAAAGATGGGCACCAGGGAACTGTTGCACCACTCATCAGGTATGGCTTCTTCCCGCAACAACTTATTGAAGAACAAAGTCAACCACATCCATCCATCCACTCGCAGCAACTTCCACACTTCAACTGGTATTCCGTCTGGACCAATTGCCTTACCATTCTTCATTCCATTTACAGCTATTCTGACTTCATCCATACTAATCATTCTCACTAAACCCACGTTCACTGGTTTGCTCTCTAAAATCCCATTCCAGTTGTTTTCCTCATCCATCAGTCTTTCAAAATAGTCCTTCCACCTCTCTTTGATTTTATTATCTACCATAACTAAAAAGTGTAAAATAAAAAACTTTTTACAAAAAAAATACAACCGACTTCAGGGTAAAATAAACACTGAAAAGTGCAAATTAACTTTAATTTCGGAAGTCGGTGTTAAATAATGAAGAGACAAAACTATTACCTATAGAAACATCGACTTCCGAAATTAAAGTTAATTTGCACTTTTCAGTGTTTATTTTACTCTGAAGTCGGTTGTATTTTTTTTTGTAAAAAGTTTTTTATTTATTTCAAAAATATTGTTGAAAAACAACTATCATTACTGCATTTTTGACACTTAAAAGACGAGTTTCCAGCCTATTATTCACTTATTAATACTGATTATCAGAAAATCGCAAAATTGCAGATAACTTTATTTACCGTAAAACGGGGTGAATAGAAACTTAATAATCTAACTGTTCTACCGTACACTATAAATAAGGTTCAGTTGAAAACCAGCGTCAGGCAACTACCACGAAGTTGTCTGGCATTTTTGCTGAACTGGACCTATTTGGTGCAGGCGCGAGACACACAATGTTAGTAATTTTATTTTCTTATTCTTTTTTATCTTAAGTGTTTAAGTTTAAGGTGAGCCAAATAAAATATTTTTCTTTCTTTTTTTTTAGGGGTCAACAGAAACAAAACTTTGGTTTGGTTTTTCACTTTGATATCATATTATCGGCTTCTAACAAAGCATCGACCGCACTCCTACCTTACATTTAAACCACGGACGTCACGTTCGTGCCCTTGTTTGGTAATTATACATTATTTGCTTCTGGGCAACTCCACGTGCAAGTGGCGTCACTCCAGAGCACCTTTCAGCGATCGCAATAAATCCCGTCAGAATTTCAGGGTTTAGAGGCCACCAGTCCGAAGCGATACCCAAGCGACAACGACCCACATACGCATCAAAAATCAGGAATCTCCCAACCTTCAACACACATACAACTCATCGCCGCCCAAAATGCCGCACCAAACGAATGGCCCCTCAACCCCAATAACTATACTTAATACTAGGTAATACTTAATAGGTACTATACATAATATTAAATAAATACATATAACCATAAATACCATCTAGTTTATATTACATATTATTAATATCATATTTTATATTATTACATATTATCGAAATCTTTGTTTCGTGCAGGAATCGAACCCGCAAAACGCAACGTAGCAGCCAATCGCTCAACTACTACGTTGTACCGTCTATACTTTTGTAGGTTAATGAGTTTTTTTTTATAGCGGTTAAAATTATTAGTGGGGTTCTAAGTTGCCATTTTTGAATTGGAATGCTTCGTGCGACGCGATCTAGCATTAAACCCCAAGTGAACGCCGGCGTTCGCTCGCTCATTGTCTTTCTATCGTGTCTTTAATTACGGTACTCGATAGAATTTTAAAATAATAATCTACTAAAACTAATTAGTAAGGCTTTTTCAATTGTACTTTGATACGCACTAGTTATCTCTTGCCGGGCCTTGGTACAGGCCATGGTCCGGAGTGAGGAGGAGTGGCAGGCGGTTGCCTCCTTCTGCGAAGCAGTAATGCTAGCAAAGGAGGCGGCCGATCGCGTGAGGCAACGGTCCTCACGCCCCAACCGCCGCCGGGATTCCGATCGTCCGGTAACTGTCCGGACCGAGCCCAAGTCGTCGACGGCGCGTAGTGTTCCACGCGCGCCTCAAGGAGATGTCAGCAACCGTAGGGGCCCAGCAGGGTCGAGGCCTACTGGGCCCATGGGTGATGCGAAAGTGATCCCCGGGGCCCTGGAAAAATGGCAATGAAGGAACAGGAGTGGGTTTTTAGTCAGTAAAAGTCTGACACTATCTCGCGCTCCGCCCAAGAGCGAGGGATGTCATTAGATGATTTTGACACCCGAAAAAAAAAAAAACTAGTTATCTCTTATTGCAAAATGCAATAACTATTCAATGATTGGCAAAATGAAACGCATGTTATAAACGATACATATAAAACAGTTTTCAAAAGCAACCTTACTCACAATATGTGGCAGTCAACACTGAAGATGTAATAGTGTAACTTGGATTACAAGGAGCAGCTAAGAAGTCTTGCCAAAAGTAAATAGGTTACTTCTAGGCAAGCGTGCTCCATCATCGCTTGCCATGACGGTAAGATAGTGGTTAAACATGAGCCTGTCTATACTAAGAACCCTTAAAGGATCACTTCATTGTCCGTCTGTCTGTCCGTCAGTCCGTTTGACCCTTTTTCTCAGGAACGCGTGGAGGTATGGAGCTGAAATTATCGAATATATCAAAAGCAGCAAAGTTGCCCAAGCAGCAGTGAAAAAAAATTAAACTTCTCAATCAAAAGATAAAGCCGTTTATACTCCGTTTAGGCGCATATTTTGACACTCGCTAGGAAATCAAAATCTATAGGATACTTCCCGATTCAAAATCTATAGGATACTTCCCGATTCAAAATCTATAGGATACTTCCCGATTCAAAATCTATGGGATACTTCCCGATTCGGGAATGGAACTGTTTACACAGGTGCAGTGCGCGAGTCCAACTCGCACTTGGCCGGTTTTTTTTTATATTCGCCAAATATTAATATTAATTCTTCACTACCTTCTTTTTTTTAATTATGTATGTATGTCCCTAAGATACTTGCGTGTCTTATTTAGAAAAAGTAGTTTACAATTTCTTACGATATTATTATACAATCTTACGGCATTTGCAATTTTCCGGTGACATAATATACTCGTACGTATCACTAATACAAGTAACACATAATAGAATATAACATATTAGTTTATATTCCTAATATATTGTATTCACTCATACCTAGTAAATATCTTGAACGAACGCATACGACGGTTGATATCTCTATATATCACTAATACGTAAATATTAGTTTAAATATTATATATCCATAGGTAGGTATATCTATACTTAAATTAATACTGATAAACCCTGATAAATATCGGTACTAGTTCATACCTATGTTAAACTCTGCACCGGTGCTCGAAACGTAATGCTTCTTTTCAGTTATGGATTACCAGGGTAACAAAGCTTAGTAGAGCTCTTCTTAAAACATTCCACAGCTTGTACAATTCCGCGCCATTCCGTATAAATATTAGTGAACATTTACAATGATAATTAATTATTTTAATATTTTAGCTTATAAAAAAATTACTTTTAGTACTTAGCGCTCAGCAAGCGATAGGAAATCGACAAGAACAAACGAAAAGATTATTGCAATTTGACAGCCAAAATTGTTCACCGATGGCTGTTGCTCGGCTGTCATTGTCAAAAACGTTCCTCCACATTTTATTTTAGTTAAATTATCGTTCCATAGAGGCGGCACTATCGCTAGTTTGCTGTTATGTATGTACCAATGGCTACTAACTTCTGCAAGATACGTTAGTCTGTTTCGACACAGTTATGTGACTCTTTGTATTGAAGAAATACCAGGGAATGATAGCTACAAGGAACAATACATTATATCACCGTTAGAAATTGTGTTCAAATACAACATTTATGTGATGCTGTGTGTTACTGAAGCTAGATGGCACTGTTTCCAAATAAGAGGTAACAGGACTCCATAAAAACAATGCACCAGCTATAACACTTTAGCTATTCATCACTAGATGGCGTGTCAGTGCCGTAAAAACTTGGGATCGTGATTATGAATTATTATAACTTAATATTTAATGCTTCACTAGCGATCTGCCACGTTTATTTTTGAAAGAGAAGGAACATAGGTTATTAAGCAAAAGTCTGAAACGCCCTCTCGGTCTAGGGCGAGCGGGAAAAGTCATGATGATTTCCCATCACTTGTTTGTATTTTTACAAGTGACACTAGTGACACTTGTTTGTATTTTTACAAGGGACACTAGTGACAGCGGCTAAACGCGATTATGCGAGGCAAACGTTAAATAAAACGCGATTAGTTTTATTGGTGAATTCCGCCCTAAGTACAGGTATCCTATATGTTGGTGCAGATGTCATACTGACAGGGACATTTTTTACTCTTACCTACCCTAATTAATGAATGATAAAAATAACAGTTTTCAAAAAAATGTAAAACTATGGCTTTGACTGGGAAGGTACCTGTAATTGTGATGTGATACATGAGCTCCTAAGGTCTTTCCACGGAGCAATGGAAAGCACAACCTCAAAAAAATAAGTGAAATTGTTCACTCTGAAAAATGTAGGCATTTTAGGCCTACAAGTAGTTGCGGTACCTCTGTTATTGATGTTTTAAATAGGTATGTTTCATTTTTCCTTTTCGGTTGTCTTCTTATTTATCTTTTATGAGCCCCATTACAGTTCCCAGGAACTAGATAGGAAGCTTGTTTTACCATTCTCGGTTACTTATCCCCACTATCAAGACAAGATATATATTTGCTCTCGACTAAGTTGGATTTAAATATTTCTGATTGTATGTATTTTGTAGATATGTCAGATGCCAGATCATTTTAAACGTTAAAGTTTGACGATATTTAAATCCTTTTGACGTTTGACGAATTTTACTATCACAGAAATCCTACATCAATGATAAGGCCAATCGAGGATCGACATATCATCAAAATTTGATGACATGTCGATCCTCGTTTGGTATCATTGCAACTGGCCAGATCATTTAAACATTAACATTATTTTAATGTTAACATTTGTTGTTTAGTTGACCATATCATGAATTGATCAATTTCTATGATCTGGCCACGACAGATATATACGAAGAATCGCCAAACTTAAATGGCAATGGGCGGGGCACATGGCTCGCAGCATAGATGGTCGATGAGGACGATAGGTTCTACAGTGGTGACTACGCACAAGAAGACGTAGCCGTTTTAAGGCCTCCCATAAGATGAACCGATGACTTGGTGAGGGTCGCGAGAATGGATGCGAGACGCATAGGAGCGGCCGATGGCGACACTTGATAGAGGCTTATGTCCAATAGTGGACGTCTTTCGACTGAAATGACGATCATGATGATGATAATGATTTTATGTAGGTAAGAGTAACCACGGAGTTTCTTGCCGGTTCTTCCTCTACATAGGAAACGACCAATTTGGAACCGTGCACTAGCCTCTGACGTTTTATAATTGCCCATGTAGGCATATGTGAAATAAAAATATTTGAATTTTGAATTCCCAAGTATCCATAGATGGCGTTGACTATTTATCATCAGGTTCACAGTCTGCTTGTTTACAACTCTATGGGATACAAAACAAAGAGTGATGAACCTCGCAACAGCAACGTCTTTCCAAACTGCTATTCTTTAAAAATAAACATTACATAGACGGGGCCATCTTTAGTAATCAAAACAGATTTTAGACAACACCTTAAACAAACTGTCATCACTGTATACAAGGGCTTTCGTCTTCTTATTTCGTAGTTAACGATTCGAACTTAAATATTGTTTCATCAGAGAACACCGTTCAATCATTCGCGTGAGCAGTTCCTTCATTCAGCTCATTTGCACAGGCGAGTCGCGCGGAAAATTATTTCTTTTCTTATTCCCATTTTTCACGTCTTACTTAAAGTTTTCATAACTGGGGGGGGCGAGTTTGCGATTCGTCTGTTTATTTTTCTTTTCTTTTTCCGGCGATTGACTAATTTTTATTTCGGCTTTTGTTTAGTTAATTCTGGAAGTAGAAAGATCTACAATAGACGAGAGAACAATATTTTTTTCCTCAAAAAAATATTGTTTTTTTTTCGGCCTGTGATAAAGAAATTGGTGACAAAATGATAATTATGCTAGTAGCAAATTGTCATAAGAACATGCAACTCGACATACATTTTCACTGTTTTTCATACAACATTTTTCAATAGATATTTTGGAAACAAAGTATCTTTTGGATATTATCCAGGCTTCTATTGAAATCAATATGTAAATTTTTGTAAAACTAATCCAGTAAAGACCTCTGAAAATCTGCTATTTTTCATGAACTTTGACACTTCATAATTTACTCAAAAAAGAAAAAAGTCAAAAAAGTATAACAGTAGAAGTCTTGCAAATTTAATCAAGATTCTGAATGACGACCATTTTTTTCAAAAACTTAAGGGTTTAAAAAAAACACGTATTTCCTGGAACAAGTTTTGTAAAATATTCGAGAAAATCACGGAATTGCCGAATGCTAACAGAGAATTAGAATTATTATTATTACTAATGATAGGCGAGTGAAAAGGAAGGAAAATAAATGATAATTCGAATGTGTCGAAGTGGTTCTTTTATAGGTACAATTTATCTTTAAGTCGAAAAATCTTTACTGCCAACGTTATTTTTCGATGCATAAACATCACGAAGAACCTACAAGCACATACAAAACCTTATCAACTTATTTAATTTAGTAATAATAAAAACAGAACCGCAACTTTTATTAAGAAAGTACCAGGGCGACAGAAACAGACATGAGGTATGGAAATTACGTCTCCCCGCGGCAACTTGCTTTCACGGTCCACTGGGCTGATCATAATAAAAACTCGCGCCGTCGCCTTCACACAGAAGTTTGACCATAAATTCGGTGGTCGGTGCAGTAATCGCCCGACGCTCGCCGACGGCGAAATTCATACCAAGCGACCTCAAAAACGGCACATCCAAAATTCAAGCTTCATTTCGCCATCCAATGCTGTCTGTCTTGCAAACATCCCATTAAAAGGCTAAAGAAAAAATGCAATGTATTTCAAATAAAATACACAGACACGTTTTTTCAAACTTAGCCAACATCCCCCACCTTTAATATAATAATAAATATCACCAGAATACACTACTTTTCCCAAAGTTTTTTTTTCCGCTTTTGTTTTCCCCTAGGGTGAGCCAAGACCATTAAGAAGGTTAGGGCGAGCGATATTTTATGCGATTTTAAGTGTGTAACGGTTCTAATGTCCGTTTTATTGCGATGTGAATTATGAAGGCATGGTAACTAGTGCCGAGAGTTATTGCGGCTACAACACAGGTGGATTTTAGCCGGTAAAAGTCTGCAACTTTGCTCTGGGATGGAGCGAGAGGAACCATTTGATGATTTTCCACTGAAAGATAAAAAAAATGGTAAGTTGTGCTGTTATAAGACTTTCATCGATTAAGAAACTTTTTTCTTGTTTTTTCGGTGGTAAAATCATCTAATGACTAATCTCGCTCTTGGGCGGAGCGGGATATAGTGTCAGACTTTTACTGACTAAAAACCCACTCCTGTTCCTTCGTTGCCTTTCGTACCAGGGCCGAATCTTCCTTTCAGAATCAGGCCATTGGCCCCAGTAGGCTTCGACCCTGCTGGGACCCTACAGTTGCTGACATATCCTTGAGGCGCGCGTGGAACAGTACGCGCCGTCGACAAGTTGGGCTCGGTCCGGACGGTTACCAGACAGCGTCGACCGTCCGCAATCCCGCGCCTACGGTGGCCGGAAATCGGGATCGGTATCCCGGCGCGGTTGGAGCGTGAGGACCGTTGCTTCACGCGTTCGGCCGCCTCCTTTGCTAGCATTACTGCTTCGCAGAAGAAGGCGACCGCCT
The DNA here is from genome assembly GCA_905147345.3 of Mythimna impura. NCBI lineage: Eukaryota > Metazoa > Arthropoda > Insecta > Lepidoptera > Noctuidae > Mythimna > Mythimna impura. Next base: position 11,190,727 of record LR990345.1, read on the forward strand.
GCCACTCCTCCTCGCTCCGGACCATGGCCTGTACAAAGGCCCGGCGCAAGAGCTCGCCGCCACCGATCGCCCCCACGAAGACACGGCGTTGCTCTGCCCAAGCGGGGCACACCTCCACCGTATCGATTAAGAAACTGCGAATTTTAAAGATTTTTTTATATAAGTACGAGTAATATTATCTGCAATGAAAGCTCTTTGGAACGTTTAATGGTAAAGGGAAGAGTAGAGGGCCAAATTTCTCGCGGCCGATCACCTACCAGATGGACAGACCTCATTAAATCTTCGAAGTGTTCCCATTGTTGTTTTCATCGAATGAACACGTGGTGCCACGAATAGAGAGAGATGGATAAGCCTCACAAAAGCCGCAACCAAAGTACCAGACGATCCATGACCACGACCACTCCGTCTAGAGTGTACGACTGAGAATAAGAGTGCTGTTTATCTCCGAAGAAAGAAAATAGTAGTAAGTTTATACCTGTTTTCTTTTTGGTGTGAAATCATTAAACGACTCCTCCCTCTCTTGGGTGGTGCGAGAGGACGTGTCAGACTGTTACTGAGTAAGCCCATATTTGTTACTTCATTTGTAATTTGCATTTTAGGGCCATGGGCCATTATTGTGCACTTACTAGCTCCACTAATTATTGGACTTCCTTATCATCCTAATATTCTTAGTCAGTAGGTAAAGAAGCATTGCCTAAGACCAGTTTTTTTTTCTAAGGTGGCCATCCAACGGTCACATCTGTGTCCTTCAGTTGCCCTTAGCGTTCTAAGACCACGGATTTCCTTTTCAGAAAATCCCGCAGCGGTTTGCTGACATCTCTTTGAGGAGCGCATGGAACACAACGCACTGTCGACGACTTGGGCTCGGTCCGGTCGAATAGCGGATGGTTGGATGACGTGCTGCAGTAGAACATAAAAAACCCTGACGCCAGATTGGATGGGTTATCAATCATACTAATATTATAAAGGCGGAAAGATAGATAGATATATATGACATTTAAGTTTGCCTAATGTACTGAACAGCTGATATTTTTTTCACGATTTCAGCTTTGCACCCATAATAAAAATTGTTTGTTATCATGAGCACAATCACGTGTTTAAGTATCGTACACTAATTGCCAGTCACCCTATATATATAGATAAATATTTACAAATTAATGGAATTATATTGTCATCATTTAAAAAGATAATTTTTTATTCAGATTATATTATTCATTATTTAAAAAGTTCCTTACACTCTTAAATAATAATCTGTAAATACCATAACGGAAAACCCAGAACCAACACATACCAAAAACTTTAAGTCTCATTGTTTTTCATCCCCGAAAATCTGCTTAATCCATCAGATTAGACATTTGAAACACAAGTGGAGGTTGATACCTCTCATTATCCTCAGCAGCGAGAGGGTTAACTTTGAAGTATCATTGCCATTTATTAATGGTCAAGTTCAACCCGCCGCTGCTGCCGCTTCGCCCCAAATTAGAACTGATTGCTGTAACTGAATTATTAAATTGATGTCATTTGTTCTCAGATATTTTAATAACGGAGAATTGTTTTGGGTTTTGGATGGTATTAATTATTTGTTTGGGGTTTTTATTAGTCTTTTAGATTATTTTTTTCAAATCATCCAATGACATCTCCCGCCCTTGGGTGCGGCGGGAGGGCGTGTCAGACTTTTACTGACTGAAACCCACTCCTAGTTCCTTTGTTGCCTTTCATACCAGGGCCGGGTTTTCCTTTCAGAAGCGAACCCATGGCCCCAGTAGGCTTCGACCCTGCTGGGCCCCTACGGTTTGCTGACAACTCTTTGAGACGCGTGTGGAACAAAACGCGCCGTTGACGACTTGGGCTCGGCCCAGACGGTTACCGGACGGTCGGAAGGCGAGCTACCCATTGCTCGCCGTCGGTCCGTGAAATAGTTTGCGATAGCAGCTTCTCCCGCGTAAAATTATTCCATGAGAACATACTCCCGAGATAAAAAGTATCCTATGAGCTATTATAGGACACGGTTTACACGTGTGACAAATAACATCCAAATCCGTTCAGCCGTTTGAGCGTAAAGGAGTAACAAACATACTACATACAAACTTTCGCTTTTGTGATCTTAGTGTGAAGTTTGATAGCTTCTTCTTCTTCTTCTTAGCGTATCGATGGCAAAACTAGTTAAATTCCTTGCCTGCCCAGTATTCGGCCACGGCAGTGCCGTCCGCTGATGCTGTCATTAGGTCCCTATGTGAACAGGTAACAGCGCAAGTGATGCAGGATCGAAGGTGGGACATGGTCTGCGGCGAGACGCCGCACAAACACTCAAGATCGGAACCGTCCGAGAACCCCCGTCTGTGGAGATTGTCTTTGCTGTGCCCAAATTGGGTGCGGAGTCTGTTTAGTTTTCCAGGTGGGCCATGGCAACTCGTGTCTAGGAGAGAGGCTCTCCGACGGCTCGACAAAATCATCAGGAGGTTTAAACTCCTCCCGCCAGAGGTCGCATCTCTCCGAGCTGGTGTTACCTCGATATGGGCTATTAAGACTTTTTTTATACATAGAAGCTACCTTCTATTTATACTCATCATGGATTTTTGATTTTCCGTCTAATAAATATTTAGAGAAAAAACGAGACCTGACTTTTAAGGATTATAATTGTGACAAGTATTTATTTATTTATTTATTTATTTAGTACATGGAGGACTTAGAGCTAATAAAACCAGACAAAAAAAAAGGAAACCATAATCACTAGAAAGCCAATTACAAGTCCTCACGTATAGACACTACAATAAAAATTAAAAATGGTGTGAGCACAAAAACAATAAAGCTTCGCTTTTTAGTTACGTAGGAAGTACAGCATAAATCCTTGGTTTGCACTTAAACAACTAATAAACAATCTATTAAACCTAATGCTACTTGAAGAATTTGAGGCTTAAACACCTTCTGGCTAGTAAGTAGCGTTATTATTGCTTGCATGTGCTAACTGTTACAACTATATTATATAGTAAGTACAAAAGATTTATCAATTAATAATCAAAGGACCAAAACACACTTTAAGTAAAAACATACCAGAGCATTAATTAAAATTTTCTTTATTAATTTTTCCAATGAATCGCGAACGCACAACATTGACACTTATTGCTTTTCCCCGAAATTATCCAAGAAAACCAATTAATCACGTCGCCTCTGTCCAATAAATCCCCTTACGGACTTGTAATTATTTTCTTATGATTTTAATTTTTGCTCTCCGTACGAACCCTCGGCCGAATCAAGGATTTGTGAACAACTGTCTCCACTCAAATTTTTTCGACTCCAGTTGGACTTTTATTAATAAAGGAGGAAGACAATTAATACTACTTAAAATTTGTTTAAGCATTTCTAAACTTAATTAGAAATCTTTTCCTTGTTACGGATAAATAAGTAGGATTTCTATCCTTGGTGGAGATAAGACTACGTGGTTCATGTTGCTAACAGATTTGTTGTCATCTATAGAATCGATTTATAAGAACTGGGCGGGACATACATTTCATATGGAAACTAGACTTGTAGAACTACACTTGATCCACGCCACGCGACGTCGTTCTACGTACAAATCAGGCGTGTTACACGTGTGCGTCGGTCGAGTGTAGTTCTAGCTTTACAGTTAAATAGCCTTTATTGACTAAAACTCACCACCTGTGTTCTTTCAGTTGCTCTTAGCCTTCCAGGGCCATTGTGACTCTTTCGAACATTCCCGCAGCAAGTTAATTAGCCTTGATTAGGTTTAGAAAAAATAATAAGTGACTTCATCAACAGTATCTACAGTTTTGCTCAAATAGACGTCCAAGCTACTACAACTAGATGCTGAGAACTGCAATAAGAATCCAGAGATTTGCTATAATGATGGTGGAACACTGTTAACAGCAAAAAGTAAGTAGAAAACAATAAGACATTTTCACAATACACATAAAGTATTACATAAAGTATTTCAGACATTAAGGGCATTTAACAATCAGGCAGCGAGCGATTATTTTCCGAATTGGTCCCAAAAACCACGCAATTAAATGCCATTTGTCCACAACAAAGGAGCGGTCCTCTCACCCCCTCTTTTCTTCTGAAATTAGTGATGACTTCAATAAAAATAATTCTTGTCTTTTAGGCAAATTGCATCGCGAAAAGTCCAAAAGCCTTTAATTAAGGGTCGCCCCTCGCCACCCCGTAAACAGCGTCGCGGCCGTCACCTTTTATTTTTGTTAATTCTTGGGGCTCTTTCTTCGCCGCATAAGTTACTTCACCCCTTCCTTCCCGCCCGTGATTCTTTACGCCTTTTTGTCACCGTTTGAATTCTTTTGAAGAAACCCTTTCTTTCCATCTGCCACGCCCGTCAATATTAACTCCGGTACGACGAGTTAAACTTTTTAATATCCGTTAAATTTTGTTACACTCAGCGCGAATCCTTTTAAGGAGGTTTAGAGAAAAAAAATCTAATTTAAAAGTCGTGTCAGTATTTCTTGTGCAGTTATTTTTATTTTTGTTTCATTTTGATATTTGCATTCATGCATACCTACATTGTTTCGAAATTAAAGAACAATATCAACAATAAGACGTCCCTCCGTACCGCAGAAGGCGATATTTCTTAAGATTCATTAAATTATTCACGAGGGAAAAGGAAAAAAATAATGCAAATGAGATCGGAATGTTTAAAAAAACTTGTTGGAAAACACGAGAGATCGTGACGGAGCCCGCTTGCGGTTGTAGAGACACGGACACGAATTTTTAATCCATTTCCCTCAGTCGATTAATATTCAAGGCCCGGCCGGTCTGGTTCATCTCCTTCACCATTATTGCTTGGACGCCATCTCCTTCGAGTCTTCGGTTACTTTCACTTTGATTTCGTACAAGCTAATTACTTTCCTTTTGTGAGTGACTGTATTCCTGGAAAGGTTTTTGTTTATCGTCTTTGTTGATTATGCAGTTGTGGCATTTTGTTTATTTTTAAGTCACTGTCTTGCTAATTACGTAGACGGAGGCTCGAAAAAAACCAAAGTACTTCTTAACTAATTTATTTTAAATAAAGAAATTACAATTAATTTTAGTGAAACTTAATCGATGCTAGAATATGGAATGACCAAAAAACGTATTAAAAATAATTTATTGCTAATATGCAGTTTTGCTGCGTCGGCGGCTCGTGGCTGGCCCAAGTGTCGACGATGCAGTTTTCATGTGTCAATTGAATGAATTGCTGGGTCAGTGATATCCATTAGGGATCCGTATGTAACATGCTTCATTGACTTGCAAAATATACATCAATGATTGTTTAATTATAATAATAGTCCAAACATGACCAAAGTTGTCACTGTAACCAACCACAGCTAACCAAAACACCCAGGGATTCGCAAATGCCAATTATACAAACACATAATTCCTGCTTTACATGTTCAGTTGGAGCAATATTGCCTTAATATATTCAATATCCGGGAAGATGATAATTTACCGACTCGGGTAGAATCCATTATGGATGTTTACTTGACCTGCGCTTAGTGCTTACTAAGACAACAGGGGTGACCGCTGCGTACTTATGCACTCCTAGTAGAGTAGGACGATTCAATATGGAGGATTGGAGGCTCTTGAAGTGTTTCTTTGGTGTACCGAAGAAAACAGGTAATTCTATTTGCTAAATAACGAAATAAAAATAACTAAAGATAACTATACTATTACTAGTACTATTCCAAAATACAATAGTACCTGAGAGATAACTCATAATTCAAATAAACAACAAACAGGAAACCTCGAATTTTTGGCGGGATTTCTTCGAGTGAAGTTTAGTGATTGTTTTCATTATTCACAAATTGATTCCTAGTAGATATTGTCATATAAATTCTAGTTTTGTATCTGTATCTACACAACTGGACAATATGTGGAATCATTAAAACTGGCGCGAGATCTCGGCAAAATTGTGCTGAGAATTTTATTTTAGTATTATTAGGCGAAGCTTGCCAAAAAGGCTAACTCGATACATTTGCTACCAAACACAATACTGCAACAACATTAAAATATCAACAACATCCGTATTCTAATGGAACTCAAAGTGAGGTACTAATACGAAGATATAGCTCAAAGGACTTAGCCAAAAACATTTATTTTGAAAAACATCCTAACATTATTTCTCCGTTTTTTTTTTCTCCACAACGATTATTTTCGGAAAGAAAATCATGTGCCAGTAACAAAATAAAAGACGGTAGATAAACAATAAGAAGGAAAACAGAAAGGTGAATATCGAAGAACAGTGAATTTGAATTTGGAATTCAAATCTCGCACGTTGACTTTAGCGTCACGCACGATTGTGGTTGCAAAATCAAAATGAACGAAAAACAAAATAAAGTAAGCTAAATAAAACAAGACGCCAACAGTATTTCTTTGTATATTATGATCTTTCTGCATAGTTTTACATAGTTGCTGTTTACTTTCTAATCATTTTGGAATAAAAACTTTTGGACTGTTACTACTTTATCAATACTAGCTTGCAACATTTTTTTAAGGTGGGAAATCATCCAATGACATCTCTCACTCTGGGTGGAGCGAAAAGGCGTGTCAGAATTTTACTGACTAAAACCACATCTGTTCTTAAGTTCCTCATTGCTTTCTAAGACCACGGGTTTCCTTTTCAGAAAATAACCTTCGCTAGTATTGCTTCCAGAAGGAGGCCATACCGGTTCGCTCCGGAACATGGCCTGAACCAGGGCACGTCGCGAGAGGTCGCGGCCACCGATTGCCTTAGCGAGGACTCAGCGGTGCTCCGCCCAAGCGGGGCACACCTCCACCAAATACTTCACTACGTGCACCGCGATCTCCGAGCGGTACACACAATCGTGACACACGGGCGTTTCTTCCGCCTGAATCCGATGCAGGAACCTCCGGAACTTACCGTGTCCGGTGAGAAACTGCGTTATGTGGAAGGTGAGGACACTATGACGCCTCTCTAACCACTCCTCAACGAGGGGATTTACCGCCATGATTATGTCGTGTGTATCGCTTACAACATGGATATTATATTACTTTACTCAATCATAAAGTAAATGAGGTATCTGTTTCAGATACTAAACATCACTAGTTCACTTTTATCTATGTAAAGCATAAAGAAGCATAAGCAGCTTTTTTAATGTTCCCACTGCTGGGACTCAGGCCTCCTCTCTAGGAGAGAGAATGGGCCGTAATCCACCTCGCGGGCCCAGTGCGGGTTGGTGGATGTCACATGTCTTCAAATTTTTGGTTCTAGGACATGCCGGTTTCCTCACGATGTTTTCCTTCGCCGTTTTGAGAGCAGTGGTGATGAAATAAATTACACAAAGTAATGCGCCTGGATGGGTTTGAACCCGCGACCTACAACTCGTAAGTCAGGGCCGTTACCACTCGGCCACCACTGTATCTATGTAAACCTAGTAAAAACTCTTGCAAAAGAAGTCACAAACTAGCCTATGTTGAAACACAACAACCCTGAGTCAGGACATCATCTAGCAAAACTCGTTACTCTTGCATGAATAGAGCCATTTTTCTATTATCTCCTGTAATACGTTGATGCAGAGATATGTTTATAGCCTTACGAGGAATATTTCGAGAGGAAAATCCGGGATAATCTATAAATATCACCCTCGACACTTCGCCGTGGCAAATTCTAAAGTGACAATATTCCGTATTGTACCCGAGACGTGAAAAATGCATGCACACCCCGTGTTTCACGAAGCGGAGCAGAGACCAAAATATACGAGGCGCGTGGGGAGTTATTAAAATTATAAACAAATAAAATTATTCAGTGTTCACCCCTTACGAAGTTATTCGTGGCCTGAATTCTTCATGTGTGAGGTTTATTGCATATGGAAGATCTATCGTTTATTTGATTTATGTAAATGTTTAGATGTCTCAGTTAATTGCTATTGGACTTTGGGAGAAACTACAAGTTGTAAACACTTCAAGGCTGACACCAAATAAAGCCAAATCTTCCACATCACTTCATACTGTTTGCTTGCTAATGTCACCTCATTTTCTAAATAACCATAAAAAGATTACTATACTTTTTCAAAAGATTTGAATATGATATATCTCAACCTTCAAAAAAATAGAACATCCATCATTCTAAAATAATCTTTCGACAGCTAAAACAAAAAAAAAAATACAATTTCCGTCTCCGAATCTCGTATAGAAGTTTTTCATCTATTGGCATATCAGTAACCCCGTTCCCTTTATTTTATATTAAAGCGATAAACATGTCGATTGGCAGAGACACGCCTGGCCGCTCTCCCTTCGTATCTGAACAGCGAATCTGCGTAGATGTTACTGTAAAGGAATAAACCGTGGTAGAACCCTAAAATCTATAAAGATGGACTTTAATTTGGTTTACTTTCATGTGACTTTTTCTGGGTTAGACAAGTTCAGATAAGCAATCACTCCATGTTAAATACTCATATACAGCTGCATCTGAAGCTCATCGTCTGCAGCTGTGGCTTCCAGTCTGGTTACAAAAAAAGGGTTGCATTTTGTGGTTGCCCTAGGAAAAGGCTTGGTAGATTCATTGACTTCTATATGGCCTTTGTTTAAAATAGAATAGAATAAATCTTTATTGTACACCAAAATAGTAACAAAACTTAAATCTAACAACAACTAACTAAAATCTAACTTAAATCTATGGGTACAAATGCGGTCTTATCGCTGACAGTGATATCTACCAGACAACCTTAGGATGGACTGTAAGAACTTGAAATGGAAAAAGGGGGGTAGTCTGCGTTGTACTTAAATTAATAAAGTAAATATTAAAATTATATACCCTCTTAAATGTGTCCGCCATTTTGTTGCAATTTTTTGTCTGTGGCGCTACTGGAATTTGACCTTGGCGACTTCGCGCGATGTCGGCGCGTGAATTTTTCAGTCAAGTTTTTCTCCATCATTTTCATCTTTCATTTTATCAATACTCACATTTTTGTCATAAATGTATTTTCTTTATTATCTCGTCTTCTCAAAAACCACAACGCATCAATACAAAAATATTTCAAAAAGAATCTATATTTAAATGTCTAGGTTAAATTTTCCCATTACCAATATCACCCGTATCCGAATTCTCACCGTAACATCAGTGGAATATGCAAGTCATGAGAAAACGCTTATCATGGGATTTGATAGTGGCCCCGATAGACGGGGATGAGTTATGGTGTAACATATTGCCGTGTGATCTGTGACTATTAGTTTTAGAGGTCTGTGGGATGTTTCTGAAATTCGGTAAGAAAATGCAGACAGAGGGAGACGGGAAATTGAACCAAAAAAAGTAGTGAAGGAAGGACTGAAATTGGTGTTGGTGGTAGCTGAATTGTCTTCCGCCACACTAAAACGATGATACGCACAGTATTTTTGAAAAATGTTGACCTCTTTCTAAATATGCGAACCAGTAAAAAACTAATGTAAACACACTATGATGAAATCAAATCGAAGCATATACAAATAACATGATGCAGAAAATAGAAATTGGTACTATACGGAAATCAAGAGTTTTTTTTTAAATTTATATAAACCAGTGCTTGACCGCGATTCCACCTGATGGTAAGCAGTGATGTAATCATTGATGGTGAGGCGCGCTAGTTTATTAAGAGCCTATTCACTCTAGCCTTGAAGACACCCAAATTATAGTTAGACGGGAAGACTGCAGCAGGCAAATTGTTCCAGTGCTTCAATATACGCGGTATAAACGACGAAGCGAAACGCTTAGTCCGGACCGTTGAAGTTTCGACAACGTGAGGGTGGATTTTATTCAATGCTTATCTTCCCTACTTCATCTCCGTAAGTCCAGCAAAGCTTTTACACCTCAAGTCCTGCATCTATATCCACACACTACTACCATAAATTACGTGCCGATTGACCACTCATCCCCTAGGGTCGGCACTTCACATAGTGTGCCGCTGCAGATGGACACTCCAACAATAGCGTTAAAAATGAACTCTGCCGATAACTGTCAGCCCTGATGAATCGCTCCGCTGCACCTTTGAAAAGGAAAGTAATCGGTAAGTGAGTTATTGGCACGCTTTAGTTTATAATCAATCAACAATGCGTAAGCGCGTTTGGTAATATCATGATGAGGTAAAACATTTTTTATGAACTGCTAAACAGTGTTTTTTGAAGTTTTGTAAGCGGCCAAAAGACTTCTAATTCTATTTTTGAAAATAGCACCTACCACGTTCACCTGCAACACACATCTAAATTAAATGTTCACAATGGAACAACATACCATGTAACGAAAGGGTTTTACAGCGCCGTTATTAGCAATAACATAACACGGAGCATCGCTTTGGTATTTTCTTCAATAGCTGTAGGCCCATAAAGCCACCGTGTTCAACAACGATTGTGTGAACAAGCGGCCGCTTGGGACGCCAAACTTCACAAATTCCCCGTCGGCTTGTCGCGAGCAGAGTTTTACGGCCAAATTAATATGGCAAATTAATGCGTTTTGCTACCGTATAATTTTCGCGTATGGGGCTTGGGAGGGTGTTTCTTGCGACGTCCCGGCACAAAACCGACATATTGAGTTTGAGTTCCGACACAGGGGTATCTAAACGCCCCGGATTCGTATCATTTTTCCATATGGAAATGATGTAACGAGCGGAGCGCAAGACAACAGTGATATGCTAATTAAAGGAAAACACACGAAACGTATTCTGTGTTTATTTTCGGTCGGCGACGAGATGGAGGAAACGGTGGCTTTTTTAATTGCTGCGCAGGATCTGAAATAAAACGCAGAGCTTCCATCTAATCTTTTTGCCGTGGTAGGACAATTTCACGTTAGCGTCATTTATTGCATTAAACTTCTGAATAGACGTACTGTTTTATACAGTTTTACCAAAACAACGCTCCACGTACGTAATCAGACTTGAAACACGTTTTACAATAATAATAAAGACCCATTTAATTAAAGGAAAAGTTCATAAGTTGCTGTAGGAAGTACTCAGAGTGTATAAGGAAGAAGAACATGTGAGTTTATGAGTGCGATTCGTCACGGCAATTGAGAACGTGGGTCCTCCCGCTTGACTCGGGTAATGAGAACACCTTGCAATTTCAACGTCAGACATGCAATAAAAAGACGACTTGTTTCAAAGTAACATTTAATTTGGATTTTCTTACGACAGAAGAAGAAGGAAAGCTAAAATCAAGATATATAAACATCAAGTTCTCTTACTTGACTAATATAACTCCTGACTAATGTTGTTTGCGTAAACAGGGACTACCTATAGAATATTACGAATACACGGACGTCGACAATATCGAGAGCAAACAATTAGAGGCAAGTTAGGGAGAAGGGGGGCGCCGATTAAGTTATACACATGCGGGTTAGAGGGTAACCTGACTCAGGAAGATTAAGATTCATCGAAAGGCCCTTACATGGAAGCAAACATTGTATTACGAACCGGTGTCTTGGCAATGTTTGCGCAAGGTAGCGGATGTTAATTTAGTATTCACCCTTGCGTTACGTGCCCAATATTAATATTTTGGTAAAAGCTGTCTGAATCCCAGAAATGTCTCGAAAAGATTCATTTCGTAAGTGGAATGAAGGTGACATCGGGATTACGTTTTCTTGGGCAAACTAATTTGAGGGAACAAAGTAGGGGAGGTGCCGGACGCTCGTTAATGGTCCCGGAACGCCTTTGGGCTGTCCACGGTACTTGACCGCCGTTTGGGGACTCCTCACACTATTAAAGTGCTAAGAGGGACATTAGTATCCCCTGGGGCCTGTCATCTGAATAATTTAACGTCTTAATTGTGTTTAGTTTTTGTGGGAATAATGCTGATGTCTTATTTACGTTATGGGGACAGTAACAACAAATGGAGAGACTGAGCATTTTGCTTTATGAACTTCTGAATAGCTGTTCAACTATTATTTCTAATTATTATCATTATGTTTATAAAGAATAAAACTGATTTGATTGAAACACAAAAGGTGGGCTAAATATAGCATACACAAGTAGTACAGTATTGCCAATTTTTTTGTGATACTACTAAAAACTTCTGAATACCCTTATCTACAGTATCTGCTCTTTTTATTTGCTACAAAATTATACACTAAGCTTTACTCCACCAAAAAAATACCCTACCAACCAAATCTAAGTACGTCGAAATCCTCAAAAACGTAATACCTCAAGGGCAGCCGGTCAGCGATAAGCAAGTTAATCCTAAAGATAAATAGGCCCCGGTCATTGTGTCCAGCATCCAGTGAGCGATGCGTTTCTTTTGTCTCCGCCCGCACCGCCGCCGCCCTCGCTAGACAATGTAAGGAAGGACCAGTCAGCTATCGACAGCGGACGAATATTTTTAGCGTAGAGTTAGGAACGGGCGGTAGCGTAAAGTAATTTAACTTTAAATATGTATTATCAATTTTTAAAAACTTCAAACTGTCAGACAATAGTTTCTGCAAGATGGTAGTTTTACCTGTTTTTTACGTGGGAAATTATCAAATGACTGCTCTCGCACTGAGTGGAACGAGAGGGAGTATCAGTCTTTTACTGACTAAAATCCACCTGTGTTCCTTCAGTTTCCCTTTGCGGTTCAGAGTAATGGTAACTCTTTCGAAAAATCCCGCAGTATCGGCAGACATCGGCAGCAAAGGAGCCCCGCCAATTTAGCTGACATCTTTTTGAGGGGCGCGTCTAGAACACAACGCAACGTATGGTAGTTTTGCTTGCGGTAGACATTATTTGTATTTTTTGTTCAGTTTTGTTGCACTTTTTATTGTTTTTATATTAGTCCTAAAATATTGAATTTAACCAGATGTTGTAGGTACTGTGGAGTCATTATATTTTAATTTTGTTTTCTAGATTATAGAGGCAAGAGCTTCATAATTTGTGTTCGGTGATATTTTTTCTGTAAACTTATGTGTGTTTTAGGAAAATAAAATATTACTTCTCCAGTGATTAGATAACAAAAGTAACTAAGTCGTATTTTTATACTCTTATGGTAACTTTTAGGATACAACGAAAAACAAAGGCTAAGTTCCTTTCTATTCATTCTATACTCTCTGCGTTACCCAAACGTCTGAATTCTAAATGTCCAGCACATTAACTTCAGACCGCAAGGCGCGGGGTCCGTTTGACAACTGTGGGTGGCTTTAATTTAAATCACCACCTATTGTGTCTAAGAAACTATTCGGTCAGTGTCATGACACTAATTTATTTTAGGGTACATTAAAGAAAACAGGTGGCGTTTTGAAAATACGTTTGTATTTTGTAAAACCAAATTGAAGATTAGAGAGAAGAGAAGCAACTACGATGTGGCACAAAACGTTTGTATGTATTTTTCAAAAACATCTATACGAAATGGAATGGAATGTAGCAAAGTTTACTCAATAAAATCCGTACAGCAAACACAAACGCAATTACGTATGATAATATCAACATAGAAGAAAACTTGTTCGTAACACCATGAAAATCCCCTGTTTTATTTCTTGGGCAGTTTCCAACGATATCGGTAAATCTACCAGGCAAACAGGAGTATAGCAGAGATTTGCGAACACCGCACGAGACTATCGGATAAATTGACCGGTAATAATAAAATGTAAGGGGTAAGAATGTAGATGGCTATTTAGATAATTGTTAGCTGCGTCCGCACTGCCCAATAGGCAGTGTATCGGAAAACTGGGCAGATAGTGGGTGATTTTATTGCCACCCCGAGGTGGTCATTTATGGGAAAACTATCAACGGAACAGAAACGGAATTGATGACAACGCATTTCGTTGTTTCTATCCCGATGTGAGAAAATGATGGGAGTCTGACAGTTGATTTATTGGAACGAGTTTCATTTACTGCTGACTGTTTCGATAAAGAGATATCACATAAAGCACCTAAGTTGGTTTATTCTTCTGTTTTTAGAACAGTTGTAAGGGTCTTCAAATTTTCTATACGCTCATCTATAACTATGGCCTACTGTCCACGAACGCGTAGCTTTTTAGACGCTTATTCGTCATTATACGTTTGGTGTACGCTTGTGTGAAGCTTACATACAAAACTATGAAACTCTATCGACCGTCGTGTCACGTCTATGAATCTACATTAGTAACATTAGGTAACTCCTTATTAAAAAGCTCAAACTGCACAAACAAAAGGTCATCCCAAAAAAATTCAATAAAACGCATTGTCGATTTGTTTACACATGTATTCACCCCCTAAGTTCAAGCCGTTCAATATAAAACGCGGGGGAGGCGCGCTAAGCCGAATATTATGAGTCGATGGCCCTAGCAGGTGCTGCTAAACATTCAAGTTGCAAATCCGACGCTGTTACATTACAAGCAGCCATGTCAGTCACGTCTTGAACGACGGAAACTTGGCAAACTATGCCAGGCTTTACTGAATTTGTATTTGGCATAAGCAGTAAAAGTGTTGGGTTTGATTGTGTAGCAAGATCCTGTAGTTTGCGTCTTAAAAAGTAAGCTGTCTTCGAGGATTTCTGTTGTAACGTGAGACACTAGCCTCGAATCGCGAATTTAATAACGAAAGTTAAATGAGTATATAGCTGATGATGACAACACCCTTATACTCATTGATGAGAACAGTTGTGGCCCAGAAACGGCTCCGACTTTAGTCAAAGTCAAAGTCAAAACGTTTATTGCAAACTACACTGCAATTGCTATGGAATAGTGCTGGTGACAACTGTCGGGTTCATACAATGTAGCATATACACATATCCTTTCTCTCATTTTAAAGGGGCATATATATCACTGGGGAGCAGTAATATTTTGCGTAATTTACTTCATCACCACTGCTCTCGAAACGGTGAAGGAAAATATCGCAATAAAACCGCCAAGTCCTACAACCAAAATTCAAAGACATGTGAACTGGGCCTACATGGTGGATTACGGCCCATTCCCTCTCGTAGAGATGTTGCCTGAGACTCACCAATAGGAATGTTATAAGGCTATATGACTGATAAAGATGTAGAAATAGAAAAAAGTGCTCTACCGATCTGTAAATTCCATTCATTTTCTCCTGAAAGTTGTAGCGTCATCTATGACGTCACATAAGAGCTAAAAATCCAAAATTCTGTATCGCAGTATTAAAGTTCTCCACGCGATTAGAACAAATACAACAGCCCGAAATCAACTATCGGGCAGTTGCCCGGACCAGATACAAAACCCGTCTGGTCGGAGAATCTTCGCTTTTCAACGGAAGTATTTGGGACTTGACACCCTGTTCAACATACCTCTAAAAAGTTATAAAGAACTTTATATTTATAGGTTGCTGAAACCGTATGTTTTGATAAGATCCGTACAATCTAACTGTTCCATCACCGTGCTAATCAAATAACCAAATTATCGAATCCCTCCGCCGTTCATCCACATAGATAAGCAAAACAATGTCATTTTACCTTTTATCAGGGACTGTTTGTTGATCTGATTATGAACGGACTCCTCAGTCGGGTGGCCAGTTGACCGTCATAATTCGGGGACCAGAATGCGTTCATTGGTGCATGAAATATTCGCCAGCGGACACAGCCGGCGTAGAAAGCGCAAATGGTGAAAATCGCACGCCATTACACTTCTCACCTGACGGACTAACGCTCCAAATGTCTGGAAAACAAACAAACAGTTTAATCTTCTGGGTGTTTTGTGAATGCGATGTTTGATTGTGTGGTTTAGAGGTAGGTTTTTATTTTTTGTAGCCATTTCAGTTCTACCCTTCCAGCTTCGCGAGCAATACTATTTACACCTCCGATTTTGGTTTTATTTATTCTAAACATTGTGAAATGACATTTGTAAAAAAATACTAATAGATTTCCCCCCTTGCTTACCCCCTCTCCTCCCCTTTTTTTGAACTACGGCAATATCTTTGCCAATACCCGTTTGTGACTTTTTATTTGGCAAAGTAATTGCCAATGCCCAGTTAGAATTTGTCAATTTTTTATATTTAATTGCCAATGCCCAGTTAGAATTTGTCAATTTTTTATATTTAATTGCCAATGCCTTGTTTTCTTCATATATTTTGGCGCAACTTTTAAAATTGGCAATTATTTTGCCAATGCTCGCGGAAGGGTTAAATATTCCATCAAATCATAGGGCGGAGTTAATAGGCTTGTTAATTAATCGAAGACCTAGTTTGCGAACGGGCAACTAGATTTACGATTAATTGACAAGCCTATTTAAAATAAATACTTAGTCTTGTCTTTTTTTGGTTTTCTCCGTAAAATCCTTTCCCTACACATCAGTTATCAACTTTGATACACTGGAAATAACCGGTATCCACCTTGATATCTCAGCATGATATGTCAGTAGATATCTAGTACATTTTGATATAACTGGAGAAAGTTTGCTATTGTGTCTGAGGTGGAATTCGCCCGAGCCGCAGGTAAGGGTTTTATGGAGCCGAATGCTACATTGTCAAATTTCGACGTGTATCAGACGACGTTTTTCAATACACTTACGAAGAAATAAATATACAGGGGCTGCCTGGTGAATCGTGGGGGGGTCGCTTAGCCCCCAACCTGATA
This sequence comes from Mythimna impura, assembly GCA_905147345.3. NCBI lineage: Eukaryota > Metazoa > Arthropoda > Insecta > Lepidoptera > Noctuidae > Mythimna > Mythimna impura. The sequence continues at coordinate 11,207,194 of LR990345.1, forward strand.
CGATAAATACAATAAATTGTGGCGGGTGCAAGCTCGCGCACTTTTCCGCACTAGTGCGAAAAAAAGTAAATTGCGTGCTTAAAAGCGGTAAGGATAGGAGCGGGTTTACAACTGTGTTAAAAAACATATATCCTCTATCCTGATAATGCTGAAACCAAGTCTACATTTTTCATCCCAAATTGAGTTGCAAGGTCAAACTCATCTCTAAAAGTGCCTAGACTTTCATTTGTTTCCACATTTGTATCGACAGCAATAAATTCACAATTGCGCAGCAAATGGTCTTCGTAAGAAGAAAGTTTTGCACTCTTACAAAATACATACTCGCAACAAACATTTGAAAAATTATTCTGCGTACGTGCTCCCGTGTCCCATAAAAAGGCACCGGGACTTATTTCATATAGTTACGGGCCCATAAAGCATAAAAGGCATTCAAATGTGATGTTATTTTGCCGCCAACACGGGGTAATTTATTTTGGTGCGATTCATAATTTTCTTTTATTCACTTTATGTTGATTTTCCTTGGAGTGTGAGTACTCGGTAACGATAATATTATTTCAACGGCCCCATGCATCACGGTGGTGTAAGGGCCCGCTCCGATGGTTTATTTCTTTGTTAACTTTGTTATTATTACTCGTGAGTGTTTTGTTTGCTATTGTGTTGTGTGTGTAATTAATAAATTGGCTGTCATTTTAATGGTCTATGTTGAATCTCCTTAACGGGTACTGAGGTCCTACCACGACCTCTTAAAGCGATCCATTAAACGACCTGAACTGAATTTAAAAGAGATGGAGCTATATAGGGTGTATCTCCTTTCTCGCTCGCACGACTGACATTTTAAGACATCATGGTAAGGCCCCTGGCAGTTCTATTTTTTTTTTTTTATTCTTGATAGGTTCGCGCTTGACCACTATCTCACTAGATGAAAAGCGACGATGCGGTCGACGATGGAGCGCGCTTACATAGAAGTAACCTATTCACTCTTTACTTAAAGATTCCCGGGTTGTAGCCATCAGGAAACACAGATTCCGGCAAGGAATTCCACTCCATAACTGTACGTACGCACAATGAATGTGTTCCCAAAACGTTTTGTGCGTATAGGTGGGATATCCAACATTTGTCATGAAGTGAATGAATGATTGAATGATTAGAAAATAAACATCTTTGACGACTGCGGCAACAAGGTTCTTTGCAGCAATTTTTCCAGACAGAAAAATACCGCCTGACGTTCAATAAATCTCCAAAATCTTTTTAAACAATAACGATTATTATATTAACGATTATTACATATTTTTTTATTGTATGTATGTATTTGTGTTATTATGCCTTATTAGTATTATTTCTGATGTTTGTACACTGATAGTCCCAAATCTATCTTCTTTCGTTCAGTCCATCCAAAGGTTGTGTAAGAAATTGCCCTGTGCGATAAGACCGCCCATTGTACACTTATTTTTAATAATGTTTGTCCTGTACTTTTTGTTTATGTGGTGTACAATAAAAATTATAAAAAACTAGCTGTTGCCCGCGACTTCGTCTGCGTTAAGTTCGTAAAACTGTACAATCATTCTGTGCTTGCAATTCATTCTGAAAGCATCGTAATTATTTATTGTACTTTCACATAAAACTGTTAATGGTAAAAACGCAAATTACCTTCAGGATACATGTTATGTACTCGTCCAGATCCAGATGTATTAACGTCAATGAATAGAAAGAGTATGTAAGGGTCGTAGCAGTTGGCATTTCTGCCTACCCCAAGGGAAAAGGCACTAGTTTATGTATGTTTCTGGTTTATGTTCTGGTAAAACAACATTGTCATAGTGAGCACGTCACAATCGCAGCGGTAATGCCTGTCTTTGAGGAGTGGCTACAGAGGCGTCACGGCAACCTCTCTTTGTGCAGGACTCACCGGATGTGGGTGTTTCGGGAGGTATCTGTATCGAATTCAGCGAAAAGAAACACTCGAGTCTCACCATTGTACGGATCGCCCGGAGAATACGATGGAACTTACGGTGGAAGTCAGTCCCGCTTGGTAGGAGCGCCGGCGCCGCCGTGTCCTCATGGAGGCGATTAGTGGAAAAAATGCCAACCAGTAGCCTCGAAGGTGGCTGAAACTATGAAGGATGATGAGGGAAGTGATGCTCCAGGTGTTGAAAGCCGTAGGGCGATTGCGGTGGAGCCGTCCGGTCATCTGGTCAAAGCAATCCTGAATCGACGGCGCGTACTAATTTACGCGTGACTCATAATGATGTCAGCAAATGGATAGGGCCCTCTAGGGCCAATGTCTGCTAAGGCTGCGAGATTGTTCGAAAGAGTTACCTCCTGTAAAATTTTCGCCTCAATAATGTTTCACTGAAGAGTTTAAGCCGTCAGACAGCTTTGCTAGAGGTAAACGAAGGAACATAATCGGGACACCGACCTTCAGCTGGATAACGTTTGCACTGATGGTGCAAAGCCAAAAAGCCAGTGAATCCAAAAATTACTATCATCATCAACTATCTTCCTCCACAACAGTACTTATGAAGAATTTGCGAGAGCATGCTTGAATTGATTGTTGCAGCTTGATCATTTGGGGCGTAAAAATTACTTGTTCATTTACCTAGGATTTTTTGGTGTGTATTTGACTGACGTCCTCGTATATCAGACAAATGTTATTCCATAGTGGGAACTACCCTATGAAGAGTCTCCAACTTTTGAATGAATTTCGGTGAAATCTTGAACGCGTGTATCCCTGTCCAATCGAACTCGCATATTGATGGCCAAACCGAGAGGTCACTGACGCCGATTGCCTATATGAAGACACGGTGGTTCACCCAAGCAGGATAGACCTCCACCGCATGCTACAACGGGTCCTCCGGGCGATTTGTAAAATGGTAATATCAGGGTACTTCCAACCGAATCCGGAACAGAAACCGCGTGAAACACCCTCAACAGTCCTGAGCTTGTGTATCCATAAAACAATGAAATTACGGTAAACAAATGTAGCAGCCGATTAGTGTTATCCCTGAGACTGGCCTCCCTCAGAGGGTGATTCCAGTGTTGGTCACCACTCACTGCAAGGAGGTAACGTACGGATGTCGACGTAAGGCTGCAAGGAATCTGAGATACATCATACGTTGTCGAACTGTGATCAGGAACGCAAACCTTTCGACCCAGTTTTATATGAAGCAGTGACTGCTAATAATAAAACACACCATTATTAGGCCGCAAGGTGCCATCATCCCGGAGGACACAGTGGAGCACACAGAGGTGTGTGTTGTCCTCGTGGAGGCAATCGGCGTCAGTCACCTCTCGCGCTGGGCCTTGTGACTTTGGGCTATGGTCCAGAGCGAGGAGGAATGGCAGGCGGTCGCCTCCTTCTGCAAAACCGTAATGCTAGTGAAGGAGGAGGCCGCACGCGTGAGGGAACGAACGTCCTCACGCCGAGCCGAGATTCTGACCCCGACGACCAGCCACGGTAGACGCGGGCTCGCGGACATCCAGCAATGGGTCGTCCACAGCCGTCCGGCCGTCCGGTAATTGACCGGACCGAGCCCAGTCGTCAACAGCGCGTAGTGATCCACGCGCTCCTCAAAGAGATGTCGCAAAGGGCAACTGAAGGACACAGGTGTGGTTTTAGTCAGTAAAAGTTTGACACGCCTTCCCGCTCCAACCAGAGTGGGAGAAGTCATTGGATGACTTCCACCCTTAAAAAAAGAAAAATAAAGGTGCCATCGTTATCATTTCAGCCGAAAGACGTCCACTGTTGGACATAGGCCTCCCCAAGTGTCACCATAATTACCGGTCCTGTGCGTCTCGCATCCATCGGATTCCCGTGACCCTCACCAGGTCATCGGTCTACCTGGGGGCCTTCCAAAAGTAGGATTAAAAATGTCTCCGTCTAACTCCAGTTTAACCATAACGGTTTTCGTCCAATTTTAAACAATAAAACTGTCTGCAAACTTGAGCGATGGTCATTCTTCCGCCACTCAGAAAATTACGTAAAATATACAATGCCATCTATCAAATATGACGTTCAACTATCATTGTCATCATTATTTCTACTTTCAGTCTTTAGATGGCGTTGCGAGTATCTGAATTGCGTGTGGTGCCATATTTACAACATTTTAGTACGTGATTTTACTCGCCGCTTTGATTTTATTATGTGTTTTGATTAGTTTTTACAAAATATATAGAAGATATCGAATAGAAATGTCAATTTTATTTTGAAAAAATGGTAAAAGTGATTTTATTACAAAAAAGAAGATAAAATAATGACAAAATTTTTAACTGTAGCTGGGGATCGAACTCGTGGCAAATGTCGTTCAATGTCGACATTTTGGATTATTGTTCACCCCCCATAGCAAATAGCGTGATAGTATGTAGCCTAACAGTTGACCCGGCCTATAAGGATTATGTATGCAAAATTTGAACAGGATTGGTTCAGTAGTTTTTTCGCCAACTAATAACAACGCTCCACCATTTTACTGTTTTATTATATGTATAGATAGATAAATAAATCAATTATTTAGACACAAAAAATCTTCCCTGTAATGTCTCTAACAATCTCACCTAAATAGATACTAAACACAGTTCACACAACCGCCTGCCACTTAAGAGGCGCGGAATAAATTTCCAATAATTACATTATCGAGCAAAAAAGTATAAGCGCCACCTCACCTCCGGCAAATTTTTCTCCGGCCTACCTCGGAAGCCCATAATTCCTAATGACATGCAATAACCGTACCCCCAATTTTCGACATAAACCCGCCATAACAATATCGACATCAGCGAAATTTTTCCTCCGGTATTTTTTATTTGAAAATAAGTAACACTTTTCGGTGTAATCAAAATTTTGCGAGAACCCCACGTCTAAGAGTGTTTATCGGGCACTCAATTTGATTTTTACCACCGCACTGATTCCACAACCAGTGAGGAATGCTAAACGCACGTTAGGAATGCCAATGAGGTGGCGATATCTGATTTATTGTGGATACGGTTTAAAAATTTTAACCTCCTTTGACCAAATGGGAAGCATTATAATAATTTTCTGGATACAGACGATTTAGAACCACTTGAAAAATGTGCGATGAAAAGAACGATAAATATGAATGAATACCAATTAGAGAATGCTCTGGTTTACTATTTCCACAGGATGACATTAAAAATAAGCAACATTTACATGTGACTCATCCAATATAACAGACTTAGAACAAAATTCTACACCGAAGCAAAAAAGCCACCATAAAAAGTCTAAACATCATCCCACTTTATGACCAACGGTCAATGAAATAAAAATATCGGAATACAAACCGCAATCCCTAGGGAGTGTTCTGAAGAATATATCCGCAAAAATCCGACAAATTTGATGCTCATCTAAATAACGGTGTTCGGTGACCACGCTACTGGAAACATCGTATATTTAAATTCAGTGCTGTCCAGTGCGATGTGATGTTTCAATTGTCACCATCTATACCTTCCTAATCCAGTTATTGGATAAGGGTGCGACATTTCCTTTCTATTTTTGATTTTATATTATATTCTGGTCATGTATCGAGATATAGAAATATTCAAATGGCAACATTTATTTAGTTAACAACCGTGGGGTTTCTATCTTACAGAGGAAGAAAAATGTAGCCACCGTTGGGTCTTTCCTTCGAACATTTACAATAAAAATAATAATAAACATATATTTCGGACGAGGTCCATATTTTGTTGGTAACAATATCACAATGATGATTATTAAAACAAGTCTTTGAACACCGTGAAGTGAACTAGCTAGAAATGGCAGATGCTGTAATATGTAACATCAATTACCAATAAGAGACAAATTAGCATAATTTCAGCCACGAGGCAACAGCACACTACATACACAAAGTGTAAATACTCGTAGCTAAATATGCCAAGTGCCAACCACGTGTGTGTCGTTTACGCCTAAGTGCACATGTCCGCCAGTGTACCGAATGTCCCGATAAGAAGTAGCTCGATTACACTTCAGGTCACGTTTTAGGGAACGCCGCCTCTCGCGTTTATGACTAATGATAGGCTCACATGCGGCACCTCATACTCCGCTTTATATTCAAATGACGCTTCCTGACCCTGATTAATGCTGTTTTCTTTGCAAACATTTGTAAACGTCTTTAAATTGAGACGGGCGTCATGTGTTGTCACGTGTTTTGGGTTTTTGATCATTCAAATATTAAAATGATGGAATATTTAAAGGTTACTACTTATTTTTTGTTTTAAAAAGTTTTTTTTTTATTCCATCAGTATTTAATAAAAGATAAACGAACTAAAATAAATACCAAAGTTTAATAAAACATTTGACTTCCAAAAAATTATTAGTTTGTTATCCGAATGCTATCTTAAATCAGAATAACACGAAATATCTTCCGTACTACCGAATATAGATATGAATAATATAGCAAGTTTGATTGAATTAAGTGAATCGCTCCGCTTTAAACAAATGTTTGTTCGGTTCTCATTTGTAAGACGTCTGGGTAGCTCGCCTTAGACAAATTAATAACAAGATAAAGAAACTCGACGGGTCTTAATTCATTAATTAACCTAATTGTATTTGCCATTGCGCCCATTATTATTGTTTGTGCGAATTTGTACAGTGGAATAAAAATCAGTGTACCAAGAAACAAAGGGTTGGAAAAAAGGTATTGATTCTGTGCATAGACTAAATTAACTTCTTGTTTTTTTTTTATCATATGGTCTTACTAAAAACTAACAAACAAACAACGTGCCAACACAAAGCCGAAGTTAATAATAAATCAGTGTACCAAGAAACGAAGGGTTGGAAAAAAGTTATTGATTCTGTGCATAGACTAAATTAACTTCTTGTTTTTTTTTATCATATGGTCTTACTAAATACTAACAAAAAAACAACGTGCCAACACAAAGCCGAATTTAATAATAAATATATGGTCCTAAAACCAAAACAAGCCACCACTATAAAGTTGATCAGCTGTTTTATCCTACTCTGTGGAGTATCATGTGGCCGCCCAGAGATTTGCCTGATTACCGTAGAAAGGGGTCGAATCAAAAAGTTTTCGCAAGAAAAATTTGCTCAATTTAAAGAAAGGGAATAAGCGCCGAATAGCAGGCGGCGCTGGAGTTTTGAAAGATTTTTCACTTTCAACGTTAATTGCTACTGAAAGTAAAATAAATCTTTGCTTTTCTTGAGGCTTGTTTTGGGCTCAAGCCTTGAGCTAATCAATTAATTAAACTGTTGATATTTTACGGAGAAAAATATTGGTTTTTTCTAAAACTTTACGGAAGTTTCTCTTTAGATTTTTCTTCGAAATTTTCTTTTTTCTACAATTATATCGAGCATAACTCTAAATCGTAGGTGGGGATCGAGATTGCTTTTCTGATTATAATGTAGCTCCGAAGTTTGTAAATAAAATAGATACAAATACAAAATATCGTTCCCCGTGTGCCCCATTCGATACGCCATCGTAACATTTTATCATAGGTGTAATAGAAATATCAAGCGATAGTAAAAAACTTCGGTTTCACTCGGAACTGTTATTTGGAAAGTTTGCTTTACGTTTGTTGTTTGTTTTGATGCATGTCGCTCATAAAAGGATTCAATTATAATTTGGGAGTGATACATTGGTATATTAGAGTGTTTTATTCATAAATAAGGTAAATGAATAAACAATAAACTCTTTATTTGGTTAATTTTCACAAAGTACGAAGTAATACTGGTGAGAGTCGCGGGAATGCGGTGGATGCGAAACGCACAGGATCGGTCGTTGTGGAGACGCTTGGGGGAGGCCTATGTCCAGCAGTGGACGTCTTTCGGCTGAAATGATGATGATGATGACGAAGTAGTATGGTGTACAATAAAGAATTAAATAGATTAAAGTACAATAATTAGACAATAATGCGTTACATGAGAGCCTTAAGTGCTAGATGCTTAGGTGGTGAAAGGTAGAGTAATTTAGTTTTTACAATTTGTGTTGATAAACTTACATAATAAGAAGTGTATGAAACGAAAGGCAGTATTGAATGAAGAACTTGTGATGAAAATGCACCTAGACGGGATTATTTGTTAAAAAAAAAAAAAGAAAAAATCTGACATGCACAATTTTGAAAAACTTGAACCATTTACAAAACTAGTTTCATAAGAAAACAACTGTACCTATCTAAGTTTTACATAAAGCACACTTTCCTTGCAAAAGAAAATATTAACTTGGGACGTCTCTCGGGCAGGTAGCTGCTGTCCCCTCTAAGTAGCAGTTGGAAAAGATCAACATGTTGGCAACACTTCACGGACACTCAATTTAAAAAGTTTTCTCACTCTTTGTTTTGTCCTGAACAAACTCAATTAAGTGCCCTTTGCCTTTGAAATATTTAATTTTATGTGTACACGTTTTTTGAGACATTTTAATAGCACTTTTTATTTTAGTGTAACCCAATTTTAATTTTACCTTGTGTATTTCAGTCTTATTTGGACATACGTTAATTTATTATCAAAGATTATCTCACTAAAGGGGTATTTTAATCAACGACGACAAGTACCAGGCAATCAGAGCCGAGTGGAAGTGGGTGTTCCGGAATTAGAATTGAATGTAAATGTGCGGGCTTTATCGGGGATTATAGTGTTCGTGTCTGCAAGTGGGAGATAGTTGAGACCCGAAGCTGGCCCGTCCGCAGCCTCGTATTAATACATGTTAGAAACCACCAGAGTAACATGACCTTCCTTGCCCCTCCCCGTACCTGTTAGACTAAACGCTAGATGAGTGTTAGACAGAATCTTTGCAGGTCATCTAATAATGGTCGGTTGGTACAGCCGCGAGGCGCCCGTATACTGAAAGTCCTCTCTAACAAATTTTACTGCGTACTAATCCGCCCTTTTCGCTACATGTGGAGAGGCTACCCCTAACATGTCTTGTACCACACAGTTACCAGTTATGAGGTTATTATCCGCATATAAATCTAGGTTATGCGGGGTAGCTTAAGTTGGTTTGAAAATACAATTAATTTTGAGATACACCTTATTAATATGTCTGCCCCTGTCAGAAACGTCGTGGAACTTAAACAACGCTTAGTTCGGCTAATGTTACCAGTAAGCTATAAGTCCCTAATCTAACTTTTAAACCAAAGAGTCATCGACATCCAATACTTTCATTTTCACGACGTATTTTCCACTTAGCAACATCCATTAACAATTTGGTAACAACCCTGTTCCAAAGTTTAAATTAGTACCATTAATTAAATCACATATTGGAAAACAGTACAACTCAAAGTATCATTAAGGTTCGGTAGGCAAATAAGGCCCAAGATATGCTGCATGAGAGAGCGGGAAACGCCCCGCTGCAGAAATAAAAAAAACTGAAAGAAATATTTTTAAGGTGATAACATCGCCCAAATAAAAAAAACACCTTATGTTGAATGAAGTTTGTAGATTATTCTTTTTGTACGATTAATATATAAAAAATGAAGGGGATACTTAGGGTCATTCTAATAAATTGTATCGATTACGCTTTTTTTTTACAGATAATAATGTCAAGCAAAGTTAAGCTGTTGATCCCCGCACGAACGCCGGCGGTCGTGCGCTATTGTCTTACTATTGTGTCTCTAATTACGCTACTCAAGAAGTTAAGTTCCCTTAATTTCACTTTTTTTTTAAACTAGTGAATTGAGAATATCAACTCTTCCACCTTCACATGTGGCATCTGCGTAATTCACTAAAACTACATCTACCCTTTTTACCAGCAAGTCCTATGAAAACAATTATTAGATTAACCTTAGATTGGGTATTTTATATGGCAATTTAGGGTAGGAAATTAAAATTAAGTTACTTTAGCATCTTGAAGAGGCCCTTAGTGATACAATGGTCAAGAACTTTAAGATAGCCATTGAGCTCCTCCTTGCAGTATATTTATCCGATAATTAAAAGAGTGTTCCATGTTATACAAAATTGTTGGAACAGCTCAAAGTTCTGGTGTGACGCAACTAAGAAAAATACATTGCAGTATGGGAATTTCAAAATCGGTACGAATCTGAACAGTAATTTCGCTCGCTCTAGCCCCAAAGCATCTGCGTTAAACCTGTCAATCCGACCAAACCGCGCATTAAGCCAAATGGTTCGAGTAACGGGACAGGATTCCTCCTAGCTAGGGACTAGGGAGGCAGAGGAAATAGTAACAAACAGTTAGAGAATCACGCGATCCAAGCTCATGCACAATAAAGCAATGTTACAACTACCGGACCCAGGAAATGAGCCTTGTTATTTGATGAGCAGTCGGATTGTGGTAGTTTACATATGGTTTATAGTCTTGGTTAAGTAATGAGGTTCCTGTTTTATGATTTGAATGCAGTCTAGCTTAAGCCAGAAAGCTAATGATGGATGTCTGACTATCTGAATTTTACGTGCTTTTGATTTTTAACCGACTTCAAAAAGGAGGAGGTTATATGTTCGGTTGAATGTATGTTTTTTATTTTTTTTTTATGTATGTTCACCGATTTCTCGGTCAATTGTGGACCGATTTTGAAAATTTTTTTTTTTGATTGAAAGTTTATGCTTCCAAGTTGGTCCCATAGAAACATTGTTATGATCTGATCATGAACTTCGTAGATATGGAACAGAACTCCTCATGGGATCACAGCAGAACTGTCGTAACAAGTAAAATTGCTTTGTTTATACGTGTAGTCGATGACTGACTGAAAGAAGAGGGGTAATATATCGAACTGATCTGATGATGAAGCCTGAAATTAGGCACCGGAACTCTGTAATAAATTAATTTAATCTAACCGTGTTTGGTATTATTAGAATTGTCATAAGATGCACTCTGGCTATAAGGTATTTAAGTATAGCTGAGGGGTACTTTTTAGTGTTGGTACCATAACTAAAAAGTGAAAAATAAAAAACTTTTTACAAAAAAAAATATAACCGACTTCAATGTAAAAAAAACACTGAAAAGTGCAAAATAACTTTAATTTCGGAAGTCGGTGTTAAATAACGAAGAGACAAAACTATTATAGAAACACCGACTTCCGAAATTAAAGTTATTTTGCACTTTTCAGTGTTTTTTAACCGACTTCAAAAAGGAGGAGGTTATATGTTCGGTTGAATGTATGTTTTTTATTTTTATTTTTTATGTATGTTCAGCGATTTCTCGGTCAATTGTGGAACGATTTCGAAAATTTATTTTTTGTTTGAAAGGTTATGGTTCCGAGTTGGTCCCATAGAAATATTGTTAAGATCTGATCATGAACTTCGAAGATATGAAACAGAACTCCTCATAGGATCACAGCAGAACCGTCGTAACAAGTAAAATTGCTTAGTTTATACGTATAGTTGATGACTGACTAAAAGTAGAGGGGGAATATATCGAACTGATCTGATGATGAAGCCTGAAGTTAGGCACCGGAACTCTGTATTAAATTAATGTAATCTAACCGTGTTTGGGATTATTAGAATTGTCATGAGATGCACTCTGGCTATAAGGTATTTAAGTTTGGCTGAGGGGTACTTTTTAGTGGTGGTACCAAAACTAAAAAGTGTAAAATAAAAACTTTTTACAAAAAAAATACAACCGACTTCAAAGTAAAAAAAAAACACTGAAAAGTGCAAAATAACTTTAATTTCGGAAGTCGGTGATAATAACGAAGAGACAAAATTATTATAGAAACACCGACTTCCGAAATTAAAGTTATTTTGCACTTTTCAGTGTTTTTTTTTACTTTGAAGTCGGTTGTATTTTTTTTGTAAAAAGTTTTTATTTTTTACATTGAAGTCGGTTATATTTTTTTTTGTAAAAAGTTTTTTATTATAATTTTATTTTCATAGCTACAAAATAAAACTTAGGTACTACTGATATGTAAAACATATAAACAATATTAGCCCACAGCGCTGCTCACAGAAGAGTAAAAGAAGAAAAAAAAAGCAAATAAAAACACTTATGAAAGCCCCTTATGAATGAGACTTTTGGACTTACACGGTGAACATGCAAAAATATCTGTGTTCAAAAATAAATTATTATTAACTCACTAATTTATTAATTCACTGCACTATTATGCGTGAAAGGGAACAAAATTAATCCAGTATTACGCACAACAAGCAGATCCATGCATCCGATTAAACTTTTTTTTTCATGCAGGATATTATCAAATAACTCCTCTCGCTCTGGGTTAAGCGAGATGAAGTGTCAGATTTTTACTGACTAAAACCCACCTTCGTTTCATCAGTTGCCCTTTGCGTTCCAGGGTCACGGTAACTTTTTCAAAGAATCTCGTAGCTCGATTAAGCTTAAACTTGGCACAACATAATTTCAGAAACAATTCAATAATGTGGTTCTATACAGCTTGCGGACGGCGAGCAATGGGTAGCTCGCTGTCCGATCGTCCGGTAACCATCCGGACCGAGCCCAAGTCGTCGACGGCGCGTACTGTTCCACGCACGCATCAAGGAGATGTCAGCAAACCGTAGGGGCTCAGCAGGGTCGAAGCCTACTGGGGCCAAGAGTCTGCTTCTGAAAGTAAGACTCGGCCCTGGTATGAAAGGCAACGAAGGAACAGGAGTGCGTTTTTTCAGTAAAAATCTGACACACCCTTTCGCTCCGCCCAAAAGCGCGGATGTCATTGGATGATTTTCCCAACGAAAAAAAAAATACGTCAGATTATGCAGTCAACAGCTTGCCATAGAAACTTTACAACCAAATAAAATAACACTATGATAATTGGGCAACAAGTGATTAATAACTCATATTTTATTTTCTAACTAAGAATGATCTGTTTGCAATGTTTACAAAAGTATAGTAGTAGCTAAAATATTACCCTCCAAAACATTCAAAACTTCGCAAACAAATGGTAGATACGTCACAGTCGGCAAAAATATTCAAACGGGATTCACATTATCGCTGTTTGACTTCACATTAAATCTTAGAACGTCCCATAAATAACGCAAACTTTTATCCTGCTCGAAATAAGCACTCAAAAATGCAAAGAGCAGAACGCTATAGAGCACGTTCACTAAATTTATTTTGTTTCGCACAATTCAAATAACCATAATTCACCGGCGAAGGAACCAACCTAAGCCTACCTAACGATGTAATGAAACACCATTAAGTTTGGAGAAGTAAGGCTTAAGTTTAAACTCGTATTTACTTTCTTACCGTACAGATAAAGATGTTACTTCTCGATTTATTGATCCGACGTTTGCCGATAAACGGGAAGTTTAATTTTCACCTGCTGGCGTTGAAGATATACAGAACACTTTTAGAAGTATTGTCTTCAGATTTTCTGTTGAAGATGATGAATTTGAATTACTAATTCTTTTAAACGAGCCCTTAAATTTTATCGAGAAAATGCTTGCCATCTCATTACATGGCCAACAAGTTCAATCAATAATCAATCAACCGTAACACCTGAAGCGCAACTTAAACTTACAAGTACGTCTGCAAGCCACATTTCGTTCTCTCCTCCGCCGTCGCCATCTTGGCGATTGTGAATATAATTAGGCTGTTTGCATTCAGCGCGCGCGGCCCGTATGAATTTTACCTATTGTCTGACATTGGACCTTTGGAGCTATATCATTTCGCACCTATCGCCTCCAAGGGTAGGGACGGAAACAGGGAAACAGGAAAAACGCGTTATGAAATTTAAAAAGGGGTACGACAATACATAATTGTTTCAACCGTTATGAAGAACGGTTACTTACAAAAAGGATGAAATAATAATAGAAGCTCCCAAATAACCCGTAGCTATTTTCTAGAAATAAAATAAACAGAAGCAATATATCCATTTTACCGCTAACTAGCTGTTTCGTACACCCTTGTTTGTTGAGTCTGCACCCATTTGTTCTGAGACAGTCCCTCAACCTTTGTATAAAAATATTAATCCCGGGATGCCGCCTAATAGATATTTATGCATGGATGGAAGCAATTTCCATGAAGGCTGTCTGCGGGAAACCAGTAGCTACATATTTTATTTCATGAGTGCATCGTTAAGTTAATGAGATGTTGTTCACTACCAATACAATTATCCGCCTCACTAAGTATACCGAGGCTGATAATATATTATATCTAAGTATCCTAACCATCCTGAGCCACAGACTTGGTAAATAATTGATGGACGAGTCTGGATGAGAGAGTTAATTGCGTCATGTGGAATCGAACGAACGAGAGAAAAGTTCGATCAAAGCCCGTCAAAATTAAAAAAGTCAAACGCGATTATTACGAGGGCATAGGTTTTAAATATGTAAAGCTGGCACATTAGACAGTCTGGCGGAGGCTGTAGAGTGTAGCTCTGTGTGCGTCTAGACGCGACGGTGAGGCATGAATCTCCATTGAGCTCCGAACGATTATTTGATTATGGAAAGAACCCCAATAGTCAAAACTGTTCCTATTCCTTTTTTTTTAAATGACTCACCTATGTGGATGTGATTAGGGTATTATAGAAAATGGTAGAAGTGATGATATTAGATAAGTAGGCAACTATTATATTTGCCATGCATCTGCTCAAAAAGAAAATACCCACTGAAGGGTTAAGCAATCCCAAATAATAGAAAACATGGCGACAAAACCGCAAGATGCAATGAAACCACTAAAACAAGTGAAGAGCTAATGAGAAAATAACACTGCTGCCATTGCACGAATCATCTCTGCCTTTTTAGGAAAAGTCCGTTACGTTGGATTCCACCAATGAAACGTTGGCCAATTATGTTCCATCTCCAACACGAAGGAACAAAACCGAAACAGCGTAAATTAAAAACGGTGGAAAAAGGAGCATTCGCTGCAAGAGGCCGGACCCCGGCGACACAGACAGGTTATGACAAATATGTGAGCCGATGGCGTTAATGAAAATGAACCTTTTTTTAAAAATGAAATGCCATGAATTCGAGGAGCACGTCCTAATGTTTGTGTGGAGAATCGAGAGGTTTTGATCCTGGTGATCTGATATTTTGATCTTTGAAAAAACTTTGACCTACACTTGTAATTACTCCTATATCGTGGAAGCGTTCACAAAGATGTAAGCATATGTGTAAATGACAACCAGATCTGGAACAACTAACGGTAGACCATACAAATATTTGCTCCGTGTGGAAATTGAACTCAGTAGCCAATCGCTTAACCAATATGCTAATCGTGCCGTCGTTTGAAGTAACAGTTACAAGAAAGATATAGTAATAATTCTAAATTGGCACATACATTAAAAGTTTACAAAATGAAATTCATCAATTAATGAATTAATCATCTCCAAGAAACCCATTGAAGTCCTAACTGCAGCACTTAGCTAGACTAAACAAAGGGAAAATATTCATTTGATTTACAAACAATCATCCAATAGCAACGATCAAGACCTCTTCCCGTTTCACAGCGCACCCTTCCAATACGCGTCTAATTTTTCACAAATCACAAATAGCCGAGCAATTTTGTACATGAGCATCGGAACTTAGCAGACAAATGGTTTAATTAACCTGATGGTGGTGTGACTGATCGCCTTGGATGCGTAAATTTCTACGCAATTAGAAACACTTGCAAATCTCATACCAATTAGGCAGCCACCCAAATTCGCGCCCTCGTAATTGTTTTTGAATGTGTTACTGTAGTTTGTGTTTCGGGTGATTTATTCTGATTTTAGTGGTAATTCGTTTCATTTTGCATGTATTATGCGTAAACGTGGGTTATCACCGCGTGATATGGCAGTTTAGCAGTTCTTGCTTTGTAAAGTTTATGCTTTAACACCTTCACTGCGGAACAGGCCCTTTTCGGCCCGTCGCGGTACTTCAGCTGGTGCGGACGAAGAAAACTTTGTCCCCCACGCTGGTGCGGAACGATTATCTCAGGTGTTTGTAAAAGTTCTACAGAGACAAATATATATTTCAGCTCGCAGTCAAAATTGTAGGTGTTCCCCAAAACATCACGGCAGGCCCTTTTCGGTCAACCATGCACTGACGGTGCTCAGTGCAGCAGTGGGCCGGCCCGCCGTCCCAACAGGCAGCAAGCGACCCGACACCGCACAGAGCGTGCGCCCCGCCAGTTAGTGTTGTGCTATGCTATCTAGCTGATCTGACGTGACGTGGAAAAAAATATATACAGGGTGACTGGCAATTAGTGTACGATACTTAAACACGTGATTGTGCTCATGACAACAAACAATTTTTATTATGGGAGCAAAGCCGAAATCGCGAAAAAAATATCAGCTGTTCAGTATATTAGGCAAACATAAATGTACTAAACAGCTGATTTTTTTTCGCGATTTCAGTTTTGTTCCTATAGTAAAAGTTGTTGGTTATCATGAGCACAATCACGTGTTTATGTATCGTACACTATATATATATTTTTTTTTTAAATAGAATAATTCGCCCTGCAGATATTGATGGTCATAGTGACAAGAGTGAAGAAATATTTTCTTCCTTAACTTTTTAATTTCATTTGAGTACCTATTTATTCGTTCTCAACAGTGAGTCCACTCATATGGTAAATTAATCACACGGAATTAAAAAAAATATTTCAGAAAATTAAGTAAAAGGACAATGAGCGCTTAACGGAGAAATTGTGCAGGAGAGACTGCGGAAAAACTTTAATAGTAACCAAGCAAAAAAAAAAAAATATTGCAGGAAATTCAAGCAAACCTTTTCGTGACATGTTTTAAAGACATGCATAGGTAAATAAAAAAACTTTTTATTTTTTTAAGGATAACTCTATTTTATTTTCGATATACCCTTATTTTTGTCTGTCCCATCACTACTAAAAGTACTTTCTAGTGCGGTCCATGTTGATATCGGCCTGCCGCTTTCTCTGGTTTATTTCTTATTTCCTTTTTGGTAGATCCCGGGGCGAATCAAAAAGAAAGTTGAGTTTTAGGTTATTCTAACTGTACAAAAAAATAATTGTATACATCATGTTTTCGCAAAGTTATAGCATTTTAATTTGCCCTAGTGCTGGTGGGTCGAGAAAGACCTGCCACGCACTGGCAGAAATGTCGTTGGGGGCGCATTTCGACCCGCCGCACCATATGAAGGTTTACTTGCCGCAGCCAAGGTGTTAAGTTATGGAATATTTTCATTCTAATTTACTCCATCAATTTGCCACACTATATCCTCAAAAAGCTTAAAGAGTATCTTTGATTAAAGTTTTTTTCCAAAATATATCGAAATAATATATTATCGACTCTACAAGTCAGTGATTCTGCAACTTTTTATGCGTTTTCCTTATACAATAAAGCAACAAAACGAAAGAAATCACTGGAGACATCCCTTGAATTATTCGCATTTCTGGGACTGGCACGTCGAGCTCAAGTCTGCAGCCTTGACAGCTAATTAGGACCTCATTGTTAAACGAATCTTGTGGAATCCTCAATTTTGATACCAAATAAGGCCCAAAATATTAGAGCACAGGGTTGAGTATCCTTTGGGCTTAATCCAAGATTCATTATTCCTTTCTTAAATATTTCGGGTGCTGGAAAAATACAATAATTCGTTGTGAATAGCGGCTATTGTATTGGGCCAGTGTCCAGGAAGGATGTTTTGTCGGGGTGTTCTTTTTATTGCCGAATTTGCGTTTTATGGCATAGGGAGTGTTGAGGGAATGTGACAATTCTACACCCTTGTTGTGTCTATTTTTTTTTTTTTTTTGCCTTAGCTCAATAAAGTCACTTTATATTTACTTATTGATTGAGATGTTGAAACGGCTCATGCATTGACGTTATGATTATGTATATTGTTTTCTTTAGAATCTGTTACATTAGAAACAGTTGTTTTCTTTCTTGCTACAATCGTCCCTTTGACAATTATTTCTGGAGCGAGCCCCCTCTTGTCTCAATAGCCGGTGTCCAGATGCAAATGACTTTGAAATATGAATGATATTTATAACCTCCTACGTATTAGACATTCGGTCGGTTCATTTACATTTGAGTTTCTCATGTGGAACTGGTTTAATTTTTCGTTCAATTAGTGTGTTTGTTTGAATAATTAAGTTTTTATTTTACTCAATGAAGTGTTTTTAGAGATCACTGACCTACGCAATCGATCATAACTTGTGTCAGCAAGACAAAATCAGCAAACTATTATGAAACAGCAAATAAATCCAAACATTACTTTTCCTTTTCAATGTCATCGCAAACTGACGTCAACATACCAAAAAACCGGACAGTGGTCACCGTCATTACCGAATGCGGTAAATTGTACCGTTTTCACTTTCGATCACACGAATTGTTACCAGGCGCGCATCAACCGCAAGAGTCAATAAAATCGTGCCCCGAACTAGGGCGTGCCGACGCGTCGCTGTCGTCAGCGGTCGGACGTGACGCAGCGCCTGACGACGGTCACTTTATTGCTGACCTCCGTCTACCTCTCCGCTCCTAATCACCGTATCGATACTTTACATTGATTTTATTCAACGTTTTTGGTAACAAAAGCCAATTTATTGACAACACTGATTTTACGTCTACCAAAATATTAAGCAGATGCTCATTCACGAGTTCTTTTTCTCTTTTACTTTATACGCTATACTCTTTCCACACTCCTAAAATAAAGTGGCCTGTTTATCCCTTACTAATGATGGGAGTACATGCAGGATCACTCCATTACGTTAGTCTAAAGACAAACAACAGTTTTGTGGCGGACAGTTACAATAATCTCTCGTCAAATTTGCTTGACCCTTGGTCATACGAGGGGGCGAGGGTCTTTATGATTGACGTAAAACGTTTAAGAAGTTTTGCCTTTATTATATTTTAGCAGAAGCAGATGAGAAATTAGAAACGAAAGATATGGTACGTGTATCTATTAAAGCATACAGTCAAGTGTTTATCTACTGAAGCATTTTAACTTCTCTCCCAAAAATGTGTGTATTAAACTGACTGAAGCATGATTCACATAATACGTC
This sequence comes from Mythimna impura, assembly GCA_905147345.3. Classification (NCBI taxonomy): domain Eukaryota; kingdom Metazoa; phylum Arthropoda; class Insecta; order Lepidoptera; family Noctuidae; genus Mythimna; species Mythimna impura. Next base: position 11,226,012 of record LR990345.1, read on the forward strand.
TACGTGTATTGTCTGCCCATTTAAACTTTTCTCCGCGAGCGACCGGTCGGAGCTCGTTACCGGCGGATTATTAAATATTGAAACAGTGTTTGCGAGATGAAAGCTGCCTCCTAGACGACCAGTGCAAATCCTACAACAGAATGAAAACAAAGACTACTTAACTCAACAAAATTTATTCCAATCTACGGTTTTACCCGTGTAAATAATGCCGTTTATTCAGTATGGATATGCTTTAATTTCTAACAACTTGCTCAATATTCGTCGACACGAACTGTCCATTCGGATACATTAGAAACTGATCCGGAAGTAAACTCTCGTGATTGTCGGATTAGGAACGGAACGGACTAAAAAGAGATACAAAACAATCTCAAATTGAATGAACAAACATCAGTTGGAAACAACGTTTAAAACACAGGCATGAATGAGTGTTTTTGCACTTTGTTGGTTCTATATACAAGAGCAATGCAATATTGTATGGAATACTCCATTTGATCTTTATTTGAATATATCTGACCCGTGCCCACTTTGCTGGGCATCAAATATTTAAAAAAAAAAGTTGTGTACATTAAAAAATATAAGAATATTAATCAGAATCAAATATAGCCCATGTCACTAAGGAATAGCTATCTACTGGTGAAGAATATTCAAACTCACAAACTTACAAACTTTACCACTTTATAATATGATTAATGTAGATAGTGCAGATGAATCAGGCGAGCTACCAATTCGTTGGACAACATGCTGATCACAGACCTTACAAAATATTAGGCGTAGCCAAATTCCTCTGATTTCGTTGACTCTTGAGCAATTTGGTCGCGCTCAAGCAATATGACCTCGTTATACATCAGACGATATAAAAATAAACGTTCTACGAATGAGATACAAAATTTTATATATGACAATCGTAAGTAAATCCGTTCGGTTTATCAGCTCTTCGACACCCAGGGGGTGGTTAATTGTGAAAAGAAATCTTTGCTCTTTGTGAGTCGCGTGCCGCGAGGGGATGCTATTGATTTCTTTTGTTTTATGCTGATTGAGACACCTTCGCTATCCGCGATCCGCCACCCTCACTGCACGCCTGACAAAACACTTTATTCTAAAACGAATGAAAAAAATCGCAACGTGAACGGTACTGATAATTGTGGTAGAACATTTATAAATGGTTTTAGGTGATTGGCCAATGAAAATTCCTTGCTACTTATAGGGTTCAATGGTAACGTTAGTAATGATAAAACAATCATTGTTCCGTCAGTACACAAATCAAGCCAATGGTAAAACATGTTTGCAATCTAGTAAATAGGTACGCAGAGTATTTCCCCTCACAAATAGTTTCATGACTAGCAAAGACATAAATCTTCGTCAGATAACCGACTGGTGACAAGCCTCAAACAGAGCGTGCATCGCTCAAATCATTGAAACCGAAATATAAACTTAACGTCAACAATTTTAAAGTTTAAAATCCCAAATCCGTTACTGCTACAGGGTGTGGTAAGCCAATCAACATTAGTCCCTTTGATGATCGCTTCTAGCCTCATTTATCTGGTGATTGACTGGGACTTAAGAAAAATTTGATTGCGATTGCCACCTCAACGCGCGCGATAGCATCGACGAATTTTTTCGAGGACTTTACTAATGGGAGTCTGTTTTATCTCAAGCCCCTTAATGCTCTTATGCGGGCGACAATAATAAGATTTTGACACGTTAATGATGAAAATAATTTGGAACTTACACACAGTTGGTGCTGGGCGAATGATAAAAGATTCCGCAGGTTTAATTGTCAAGCTAATTTTAGAAAAAAAAGAACATAAAACAAATTGAGAACATCCACCTTTTTTTTAAATCGATTGTAAACACAGTTTTTCAATATCCGAATTTGATGGTATTGAAAGTCTGCATTTGGTAAAAGTCAAGAAATTTCCTTTTTTTAGATTTTCTAAAATTTAATATTTGATAGCGAATCAATTTTTCAATTCCATCTCAAGGTGTCTTCCTAGCTCAAAGAGTCTCTCAAGGATCCCTCTGGAAGGGCCAAGGGTGTGACGTCAGCGGCGACTTAATTGCGCACCACTTCGTTAACGGCCGACTTGATGGCATTTTTAATGAACACCCGAATTAATGTAGTAGGAGAAATCGAAAATCGAAGTGTGGGTGCCGTCGGCGTTGCCAATCCAACACTGTTTACTTAGGATTGCTTGGCTATTATCCCGACTGTTGTCGCAGACCAATATGACCGTAAAGAGAAAGCTACCAATATAGCTAATTATGCACAGACGAAGATAACATTGTGTTTAGATAGTAATGGTGGCTATTTGAATAATGACATTCATGAATACCATGAAATTGTTCAACTAAAATAACCCTAAAGTCAATAGTGAACCAGTATCAAATCTTCGCAGACAATTGACTAATTGAGTTATAAGTCATCACGTCATACAATATTTAAAACCAAATTATAATACTAATCATTCTTTATTGATACAACACTGGATAGCAAATAAGTGAAGCTCTGACTCCTGAGCTAGGTTAGGTGCCTATATTTTAGGAGCTAGTGATTTCTTCCTTTACATTACAATTCGTTTTACAAAATTATTTATAGTGCCTCTTAAAGTACCTCTAACAAAGGTGAAATAAATCAACAGTCTGTAGTAACAAACATTGGAGCCCAACACCCTAATGAACAAAAACTCAAATCACAAAGCATCATAAAATCAATCAAGCCCCCGAATTGATAAAAATTCAACTTGCCTCTTGTTTTTACAGTCCTAAATAAATATGCTAAAATAAGAGTTTTTAAAATGACGGCTCAATACCAAACACTTGAGATCCCGAAGAGGAGGAATCGAAATAAAAAGTAGGAGCGGGAGTAGAAGATTGACAGGTGCGTCTTAATAAGTCCGGCGACAGGTGCAAAGAGACGAAATGAGAAAATTTGATTGCTGACTTTATGAATGCAGGCTGTAGATTTAAAGGAAATCATTGTGAGACAGAAAAGTATACTTGGGATTATATTAATCAAAATTTTTGTTTTTATTAACGGCAAATTAATTTTCCGTGCATTAACGTTACAGAAAATGGCCCTATTTTTGTATGTTGACTAAAACAATAAATAAATAAAAAATAAATAGCAAATATAAAAACTCCAAAATTAACCTACTTGATGCACAAGCTAATGATATACTCTACAAGCTTCTGTTAGTGGTTTCGCCCGCGTAAATGGAGAAAACATATGCCAATGTCACTCAGCAATAAAGAAACAATATTTTTTTTTTTAAACTGGGCAAGTACGAGTCGGACTCGTACCCTGAGGGTTCCGTACAAACTAACCTATGTAAAGAGTTCAATTCCCGATTGGAGTCTCGAGGTTTTTTTCAAAATCGCGTAACAACAAATTTTCTCTTTTCAGATTTATTCCTATACTTGTGTTATAATACTTTGCTTTATGCAAAATTTCAGGATTCTGGGTCAACGGGAAGTAATCTAGAATTTTGGTTCCCTTGAATGTCGAAATACACGTTTTTTGCGACATAAACGGCCATATCTTTTTTTCCGTTAACTTAGGAGTTTGATTTTTTCACAGATCTAAGGGACCGCAGACCTGAGTATATGATTTTAATTTCAACTCGATACCTCCACGCGTTCCCGAAATAAAGGGTCTTGACAGACAGACAGACGGACGGACAACAAAGTGATCCTATAAGGGTTCCGTTTTTTCCTTTTAAGGTACGAAAACCCTAAAAACAAAGATACAAACATTCAAATATACAATCCTCTTTTTAGTATACATAACAACCGTTCTTAAGATACCAAGATACCAAGTAGCTCCTAAAAATACTAGGCTCTAAATCTACCTCCCCAAAATTAAAACAACACCCCCGTCCTCTTTATTCCGCCCATGCCCACTTCACGATCGCAAGTTTACATAGGTTTCCATTATTATTCTCTCTCACAGATAAAGCTGTTTTAATCTCGTCATACGAGTTTAGACAATGGGAGGGCTACTCGGCAACTCGGGTCCAGTCTGGGTATCTAGCCTCACCACTTATTCCGCCGGCCTAAGCAAATTTTCAACTGACTCTGTTGGTTTTTCGTCGGATTCCTATTTCTTCACTTCTGATTATATTATTCTATACTTTGTGTAAACAATGGTTGGTAGCGTACCCCAACCCTTCCGCACTATTGCCGTTTTCAAACCGCGTCAAGCTTTGTAGTATAGAGAAGGATTTTATTCTTGATTTCAAGACTATGTATCTAAATGACTTTCAATCTGTTTTTTGTTTCTATTTTACTTCACATATTAACACCTGCATTATTGAAAAAAAACCTGGCAAGTGCGAGTCAGACTCGCGCGCTGAGGGTTCCGTACAAACTTACCTAAGAATACAGTTCAATTCACGAATTGAGTTTTTTCTATTCTTAGATTTTTCGAATCGCAAAAAAAGTTTATTTTATGACGTAACTACAAATTTACAGTTTTCTGGTTTTTTCCTATGAGGCCTTACTACGCGTTGCCGAGATAAAGGGTCTTGACAGACGGACAGACAGACGGACGGACAACAAAGTGATCCTAAATGGGTTCCGTTTTTTTCTTTTGAGGTACGGAACCCTAAAAATGGTCGGTTATGATCTGAATTTTGGAGAATGTACCCGGGAATTACATGACTTGATTCTGCCATAACCTTTGTAACATCGGACAACCCGATGCACGGTGAGTGTCCTCCTTTAATTTGTTTACATCTCTACGTTCCAGAGTAAGCATTTCGTCTCGTTGTTTATATACCGCGTACATCGAAGGACTGGAACAATTTGCCTGTTGCGGTCTTCCCGTCCGATTATTTATAATTTTTGCGTCTCTAAGGCTACAGTGAATAGGCTCTTAATAAACTAATGCACTTCACCATCAACGATTGCATACCATCTTACCATCATGCTTATACTTAGCATCAGGTGGAATCACAGTTAAACACTAGTTTATATCATTAAAAAAGAGGCTTCTGCTCGCTGTTGTCTTAAATATAAAATTATCTTACAACAATCAGCAAAGTACTTTACTTTTAAGATACTACGATTAAATTAAAGGTAAAGCGAACAGTAAGTAACCAAAACAGAGCATCCACAAAACATCTGTAAGTCCAACAACACCAGAGCTCTAGGCTTGAGCAAAAACAAGCACTCTCCTCATCTAACGAGCGTTTTATAAATATTTTTCCGGAGGTCTAACCGCTGTAAAAGGTTTTTGTATACGTTGCTTTTTGGCTCCTTTTGGCAGCTAATCCAATATTGACCACCCCGCCAGGCTATTGACTTATGTTTGTGTTACTCATAATAATTCGACGGGCACCACCCGCCTTTTATTATTCAAAATATCAATTTGCTCGACTTGCTTTCTTTCAGTAGAAGTTCGCTTCATTTTATTATGCATTGACTCAGAATTATTAATTATCTGCTTATAATTTCAGAAATTGCAGAGATGGAATATTTTTAATTCTCTCGTCGTAATACCTTACATGTGAACATTTACCCATAAATTAAAGATAAGACTAAAATTAAATCAAAATTTTAAAAGGGTGCAGAAGAAACAGTTTCCGTTTTGGACAAAGAGTCATCTGTGGTATCTAAATGTTAATCTTTGGTCAGTCGCGCAAAAATTATGTTTTTCGGACTGGGTCGAAAGTTACTGGGCTGGAAACGGACAAACCACGCAAGCTTCATTAAATTCACTTGTATGAAAACACAAATTTTAGGAACAGCTCGTATTTTATCACACTCCAATAAACTTTGTGAAAGTTAGGAACTTAGAATAAATATATGAGTAAATCTCAGTATTTTGAATGACAGAAAGTGCCTTTGAAAAATACCATCGCCACCATTTTAATGTGGAGGACGCTATCAAAGGCTTCGTTTTATTTCGCGTCAATTTCCACAAAGCGAAATGACTCCAATTTGAATATGTAATGGCGGCTTAAGATAATCGTCTCTGGCTTACACTAATAAAGGCGCTCCAACTTTAAAACGAGAATCGTATCAAAAGAATCGAACAATCGTTCGATTCAGTTCGGGGGGTGGTATAATTTATTCGAGTGTGGACCGCCATTTTGCGGCGGGGCGTTCTCCGCTATCGCACGCCGGAAGACGCTTTAAGACATTGATGCTGATTCTTTTTTTTATTATGCTCCCCTGGATTCCCTTAAAGACGCTAATATAAAGACGGCCATATATAAATAAGCCGCCTTTGTGAGGATTCTGAACAGACAGGAAACCGAACGACCCCTCCATGGAAAACAATCTAAATTACATTTTCACGCAACTTCAAATGTCTTATTAATTACGTACGACTTTTCAATGCTATAAATTTTCTTTTAACGCTTCCTTCTCTAAATCGGCTTAATACACAACGCTGGTTCTGCATACTGATCACTCAATTGTATTGTGAAATAACTTCTGAAACTTCCCTTTTTGTGCTCTTTTACGTCTTTAAATTGAGATAATTCTGATATTTATATTCAATATCATATCACAAAATGTGATTTCTTTTTCATTCAATTTAAAATATGTTCCGAATCCTTCGCATAAATAACTAGAATCCATATCATCTGTTTAAAAACGAGCACCCTAGTCAAATAGAAAATACCTGGCTGGTCATGATTTAGTAGGGCCTTTAGACAGCTCGCGATACCGCCTTCATCACCTCGAGAATGACCCGGCATCCCTCAAGCTTAGATAATATAGGGGATAGTGTCGCTTATTCCCGGGGGATTTGTCAAACAAATGCGTCGCCGTGTATCGGAAAAAAATCGCCGGCTCACTAGTGGCCATTAAGACTATTTATGGCCGATTCACAGAAGCTTTTTTTATTAATAAAACGTATATTATGCGCGCAAGTGCGTTTTATATCGTCGACCGTCCTTTCTTCGTGGATATTATCGTCCTTCTTCGGACATCTAATAATATCGATCTAGGACAGATAGGAGATTTGCTTTTTGTAATATTGTAATATATTTCTATTGTATTTTCGTCGAGCCATGTTGAATTCAATAACAAATATTTTTGTTTATCGTAGAGAGGGAAAACAAAGCAGGTTCGTAGTTCAGGTATGGATATGACCGTGTTTACCCCACAGTCGCACAGCACAAAGTAGTTATGCTAACACGAGATATTGATACGGGAACTTTGTGACAGACAAGAAAAACAAAAGTCACATTTAGGATAAATAGGTATTGGTATCGGAGATATTTTGACGTGAAAATATTTATAAGAAAGGTAAACATTTGGGGTGATATATTTAATCAATGAAATTTAGGATTTTGAAAAGTTCCAAAATGTGAAAATCTAAGGGTCTGGAATGTTAAAATTTAATTTGCAACTCTAAGAATAATGCCAGAGTAAAATTTTAAACAGCAATAAACAATTTTGAATAGATTAAAGTGGGAATCTCAACCCGCTATCACTGGTAATTGTCGGGAATAAAATCATTAATTCCAAACCGAATAACGCATTAAAAGTAACAGCTTGTACGCGGCTTGCCACCATTGAGCTCCCTGGAGGGAAAGCAAATGAAACTTATACAGATATAGGATGAACAAATAAACATTTTCACAAGTTGAGACTTTTTAAGTGTTTACTCTAAGATGGTGGTTAATAAAGCACTGAATGAGTAAATTATGATTGGAATTGGATTAAACCGAACATGGTTATCATTTCTAATACACTTATTTTAAAAGCTATTGGCGTAACCGTAACGTAAGTAAATTATAGTGGTAGTCGGAGTTTAGTCATATAATTCCAGAATAAAGTTGATTGTAGTTAAAGTTTGTAAATTAAGTAAAATTTTAGAACAGCTAGAATTGCTACTAATATAATTAGGCTTACCAAAATTTTAGAAAACGAACCACTTAAAGTAAATGGAGAAGGTAACAACACAGATTAAACCGAACCCTCCGCACATAACGATACTAATTCAGAAGGCGTACCTCCAGCCATATTCTTATAAATTAATTACTTGTAATCTACTCATGAAACGGGTCTTACAGAAATGAAGTTACAACGTGGCGTAATACCGGCCGGGCTCAAGGGTTCGGAACGACTTAATGTCGCATAGAGAGAACAAGTCTGAATTAGAAATGAACCCTGCTACAAGTACCTGGTTAATAAGACACACATGTCGCGTTTCGGATGTTACTTTGTTATAATCACGGGTTGAGACGTCTGTCAGACAAGAAAATAAAAGTTAATTATTGCTTTTATAGTGGGTCTGAAGAAAATCATTAAATAGGTGTATGATCTTGAATTGATAAATGAAATTTTGATGTTTAAAATGTATAAAAGTCCTTATACATTTTAAACCTTAAGCTTCCTTGGACCTTAAGCTTTATTAAAACATCGATATTTCCTACAAGTGTAGGAAATATCGATGTTTTAATATAGCTTTGAATATTTAATAGCAAGTGCTATTAAATATTTGCAATTAATTCGCCTGACTGAATAGCACAACTATGAATAAAATAATAATGATGGCTTTACATTTTAGTTCAAAATAAAAATCTTCAAACTAACAATAGATATGAAAAGACTCATAAAATAAAACACATACGATAAACGCGATCATATTACGCAGGCAAGTCACCAACTATTACATAAAAGAGGCGAAGCGAACAAAACTGACACGTTATAAAAAGTACTTTTAATTTTTTCGCCACTGCAGACTCATCTGAATGCCTGGGGGAGAGGTGTCCCCATGATCGCGTCTTATCCACTACGCAAACAGTCTTTACAAGGGCCTCACTCATTCTATTCACTCCTCTAGAGGTTATCTTTTATTATTTCTCTCGACATCCTCTTTTTATTGCCTACCATATTGACTTTTTATACCGCTCACGAATAAATACATTTTGATTTACGCTTACGTAGACACTGTTTTATGCAGACGTTGAATTAGTACGCTTGAGGTGTCAAATGTTACAATTCCTTTTATTCTGAATACCAAACTTAATTTTTTGAGATCCAAAATTTCTTCTTCAGTATTTTTCTTGACACGTTCGAAGTGCCAACCACAAATACTTATACGGAATAAAATGTGTTTCTGTAAGCTCTTGAACAAACATTGAGGGATTGCAAAGTTCCGGGAGAGGAGAAAAACAAAGATAAATCCAACTTAAACCTTGACAAGTGCGTATCTACGATTTGTAGATCTGCACCGCATTTTACTGGCTTTTGATTTCAACTAATTATTGCAGGGTTAAATGGTCTGTAACGGTATTCATTATCTTGAGTTATTAATTTTTTTTAAAGGTTTTTATGTAAACGGTGTGTTTCATGAATTCAACAATTAAAAAAAGAAATATTTTGCTATTATAGTATATCCGTAATTATATCTATAGGTCTAGATGATAATAACACAGACACTATTATTTTAAAAGTAGACACCTTTGTTATTATTTCCTTGATACCACACTCCTCACTACTTTTCCTTTGATTCTCAATTCGCAAGTCTCATGGCATCGTCCCCTGAGAACGATTAAACATGTAAAAGTATCAGGATAACAAAGTATCTGGGAGTCTCGTTCGAGGCCGGCCATTTAGCACGTGCCGCGGAATTGCAGTAACACGTTCGCAAGAACTTAACGACCGGAGAAATAGATGTCGTCTAACGTTTGCTGAACCGATCACTTTTCTTCCTCGTTTGTGTCATCAGAAAATGTACTAAGTGGTATTTATTTGGGGTTTGCGAAAATCAATTACTAGTTTGAAGAATGCTTGAATAGGAAACTAATGATTTTCATCTTTGATAAGACCTTCAATCTCATTATTTATAATTTCATTTTCAGTTATAACGTTGTTCTCATCTTGTGTTACAGTTTAAGGAATATCTGGTGCAAAAGAAAAGACTTCAATATACTTATTGTTTCATTTTACATAATCTAACCATATATCGTTGTCTCACACTCGTGCAAACTTAATGAGATGTTTAGGTGTCGAAGTTTCAACAGTCTGGCGTCTGGCCAACAAAATTCTTGTTTCAAATTACATTACACTTTATTTTTCTTTTCCTCTTGTTTTCTTAAATGTAAAATACTCTCAGTTTCTTGCGCAAAATGATTACTCGGTTTATCAAGAAAGAATAATGACAAACTTACGACCATAATTACTTCTTTTTAATGAATTAACGACTTTTGTTTGCCAACAGCGATTAAAATAATTAAAAGTATCATTATAAGTGCCATCAATTCGATCTCAAAGGAGACATTAATGTTTTTACGGGTTGCTCCGTCATAATAATTAATAACTGTACTATCCAAAACAGTTGTAAAATGAACTTTTATTGCGTTCTCTATTTGAAGATTCAATAACATCATGGTGATTCTGGTACGATTTCAACTTTTTGTGTGTCCATTCCTAGTAGATTTGCTGCTATTAAAATTCCATAATTATAGGACAAAACGTACCAAAAATTAACTGCGGTTTTATATATATTATGATGTTAGGTTAAAATAATTGATTATGTTTAATTGATGGCAAAATTATTCTTTGGTAATAATATAGAAGATAAGAGCCTTGTACTAGGGTACATATTTCCTATTATGCACCTTAATAGCAAATATTTATGCACCGATTATAATAACTCAAGCTAAATGAATACTGCAGCCACAATATTTATCTAGCCTATCAAAGTAGAGATTTCCAAAACGGTACAATTTTGCAGATTTAATTACTTTGCAAAGATATTCGGCAGAGTTGTTCTTACGCGTTCTTATTGCAACAATTATTGTCAAGTGCGACGGTTTTATCCGACTTTTAATTGATCCTGGAGGGCGAGTGGTAGATAAAACTCGGATATATAAACTTTCTCTATTACAGTTTAAGAAAACCGCCGCCGCAGTTTTGTTTGGCCGATAACAAAATTTTCATTACGGTTTTTGGGTGTCCCTGTGCAATGTGACGCGAAATGTTGGGTTATGAGTTTAGAATAATTCTTGTTTTGTATTAATTATAATATAATTGTTTTACTTGGATTTAATTTACTAAATTACTTTTTTATGAACGAAATCTATTTTCAAAATCTATATTCGAAATCTATACAGTATTATAAAGAGACAAGATAAGTATTTTTTTATTGTATTTTTATATTATATTTTATATAAACTCAAAAATTTCTGAACCGATTTATAAATTCTTTTACCAGTATAAGAAAAAATACAATAAAAAATTTCGTCTATCATAATTATTAGTTCTATTTGATACTCTGGTTGAATAAAATAAAAATCTCATTGCTGGAGAAAATCTTCACATCAGGCCCATTGTCTACCTTTTCGTTTTGCCAACCAATCATAAACAAGTCTATATATCATAGCACCCACCAGTGTTTCTTAATCCAAATTTTCAAAAAGTCTAGATAAAATAATATTTATTAAAACTCCTCAGGAACTTATCATTTATCAACCTCATACTTTCTCATCATCCCAAAACGATACCGCCATACTCTTTACAATAAACCGTTTAGTGTAAAAGTGTAACAACAAACTTCCATATTTTATTATGATCGTTATCGTAGAGGCCCCCGGATTCCCGCCATTTAAAAGTTCCGCGTCTACGCTCCCCTTACAACCCGTTTGGAAGATTTCATTATAAAATTAAACTAAAACTAAAACTTAAAGCTATAAATCGTAATGGAATGGAAGTTAGTATTATTTGTTAAGGAATTGAAATGAAAACATTCGTTAAAAAGATAAACTATCACTCAAATTAAATTGAAGATTCAGAACACAATGAGGATTATGCTGTAGATTTAGACGTATTTAGTAATAATCATAAAAGAAGCAACAACTAATAAAACAATAAAATTGATCCAAAAGAAGTAAGACGAGAAGAGAATTGAGTTTTCCAAGTACGAAACTTCTTAAGCAACGAAAATAATAGCACTGGAGTCCTAATATGCCAATCAGAGGAAAAATCGGAGGGTAATCGCGAATACATCGAAGCACAAGTTACGGACCCCTCTCCGCCGAAACGTAAACACATAAATTCGCGGGGAACTCCTTTTAATTGTCTACCAGCCATACCTTAACGAACAATTACATGTTGCTGTTATTTATTTGTTTTCCTACAATAAAGAATAGGTTTCAGAAAACATCTTGTTCTTATTTTGGTGGCAAATGTACCGGAAAATTTATATATATAAAAGCGAAATACCACTCACTGATTAATCACGAAATCTCAGAAACTATAACACCTACAAACTTAAAATTTGGCAGGTAGGTTCCTTATAGGAGTAGGAGGAAGTTTGTATGGAGAAACCTATTTTCACGCGGGCAAATCCGCTGGCAGAAGCTAGACTTTTATAATTTTTGTAACGATTTTTGGTCTAGATTTTTTTTTGTGCAGCGTATAAGCCTTTTCGAGTGAATCGGAATCCAATCAAAAGAATAACAGAGCAGTCGTTTTGAATGCTCGGGACTAATCGTTTTCTATTGTTCTTGGGGCCACTATCTGGCGGTCTTTTGTCACTGGTCCCCGCCAGTGAACTAGAGCTGGACATTTAATAAAAAATGGCATCGACAAACAGGGTGGGCACAGTGCACACGCATGCAAACGGCCAGACCATTGAGATGTCTAAATTGAAAGCCTTAAAATTTTCCGAGACTGCTAAAAGGAATGGCAAAACAGTTAAAATAAGCTTTATTTCCACGTCCCGTGAAAATCGCCTTTCGGTTCCGCAGATAGTGGAACTACAAAACACAAACGATGACCGGCGACCGCTCGGCGTGAACGTGACAATGACGGCTAAGCTGCGCGCAAGGAACGTTTTACTCCTTTTGTAGCCAACGTATTCGGCAACACACCACCGCTTTCTGACGACGTTATTTTTTAATCAAATATATCCGTGGAGCGGGTGACGGACGATAGGGTCGCAGCGACAATGAAAAACTAAAAGGAAAAAGTAGCACTCTTTTAAGCAAATACAGGCGAGACCAAGTTGATTGGTTTTGTTAGCGAGCCTGTTGATTGGCACGGGCGTAAACAATACGCTTCCAATGTTTAAGTTTCAAACGACAATTGAGACTTCTTTTAAGCAAATACCGACTAGACGTGTTGATTGGTTTTGTTAGTAAAACTTTTCTATTGAGAGTTACCAGCACTGTTATCCATGTATGAATTAGCCACTTTATTGGCTAGAGTTTGACAATGTTTTCATTGCGAACAATGCTTTCGAACATTGTGTTCTCGTTTCAACGATACTTGAAAGTTTTTTGAATTTGTTTTACTGTCGACATGTGATCCAGAGCCGCTTGTTGACGTAACACATAACCAAATAACCGCAAAAAATATGAACGAAACGGTGGTCAGGTAAAACCAGAAAAGCGTTTAAAAAAAAAACAATGTATTTGGGTGGGTTTGTTCGTAGGAGTTTTCAGAGATCATAAATCCTTGGTTATATTATTCACGGCGAGTGCCCGGGCGGGTATAAATCAGGACTCCTCAGCCGCTATCAGCTCACGCTTCCATTAGTGACCTCTTTCGCCTGTGAAAAGTGCCAACTCTACTTATCCAAGCTCTTTTTATGTAATTTATTGGTAAAGAATACACGAACTTGGTATTATTGCATAACAACGAACTATTTATATTGAAATACATTAATGCGTATTATGCAGTGGGGTTTTGCATCTATTATCTACTGTAAATCTTAGATATTATATTTCATTTTTCAATTAAATTTATGTATTGTATCTATTTATATGTGGTTAATTACTGTTATTGATAAATATATGTAAGGATTATATGATTTCATTTAGATAAGATAGTATATTTTAACTTTTCTAACTTATTTGTATACACTATGTCTACATCTCTCATTCAACTCATTTGTCCCAGGTCTGCTGGAAGAAATTTTATTTTAAATAAGCAGCAGTGTTTGTGTGTAAATAAATAAATAAAATCTTGGCGAATAACATTCCATGCTACAAACCTAAAAAAAATCAGTACCACTACTTTGCGATAGGCAGCACCTCAATTTCCTTTTACACTCAATAGGAAATTGTAAGAAGAAAAAGTGCCTACTTCCTGGGCGAGAAACCCTACCTCCTGCAAGAGAAATATGTGTTTCTAAAAGCTTAGAATTAAAACGTTAACGGTGATATTAATAGGGGTTTTAATATTATCTGTAGATTATTTTTGTATCAAAATTATGCACACTCGAATGGGTGGCCAGACTTGAATAAATTTATAACGGACGAGAATTTTGGGTGGCTCATTACTGGGTATTTATGTGAGGAGATAAAAATATTAGGGACACATTTTAATCGAGAACGGATGAACAGGGGGTGCCCTAGTGTTGTGCGCCTCTGGTTGTGTTTTGTTTGTTAGGACAATGTGTCGTTCTGATGAGGCGATCCTTGTTTTATATTTTCTTGTGTTTTTTTTTGCTTTTCGTTGACATTTTAATTACTGGAAACGTTTTTATTTAAAAGGTGTTATTTTTAATGCAAATCTCGTTAATAAACACTGTTATTATGAATTTTATGAGAAACAAATTTTCGCTATATTCTTAAGCATTTATAATTAAAAAAATAAAACTTAGTGTTAACTTAGTTAGGTATAAAAAAAATTGAATAAGTAAAAAAGATTTCTCTTATTGTTTTCTTCAATTTATATTGCAAAATAAATCAATTCCCGTATTTATACAAGTATTAGCTGCAAGAGGAAAATTCAATAATATAATTCACAATTAAATTAGCTTCTTTCATTAGTGTAGTAGATGTTAGCATGAACTAACTATCATAGCGACATCTGAAGTAAGCAAGCGGCAATTATCCTCAACTTAACTGTACTGTGTACAGTGTGTGTGTGTGTGTGTACTGTATGATAGTGAATATCATATATTCACATTTCACAGTTAAGCAATGTGTTTACAAAATATTTTTCTTTTAGTAAGAACACTAATGTCTCATGACAATCAAACTCAGACCACACTTTTTCCATAGATAATGAATAAGCAAGCAACATTTATCAAAACGCACATAAAGTCAGCCGGTGTTTAGGACAGTTTTAAACGCCTAAATTAATTTCCTTTAAGAAGTTGTAACTCTCCAAGTGGGGATAATGCGATGATATATAAAAAAAGGTCCCAGTGAGCCAGGGCCCCTAATAAATTATACCCTCGATAACAATGGGATTTTTTCGCCGGCCCTTTGTTGCAACTTTGATATCACCTGAACATAGGAAACAAAAAACAGAGTGAAATTTTTTAGATATTTTTCGGGGCTGAATATGTTTTTATTTTAAAATTAAATTAGGGCAAGATTTTTTCAGAGTGTACTGAAATTTTAGATTGATTAATTAAGCAAATAATCAATTTTTAGGGTTCCGTATCTCAAAAGGAAAAAACGGAACCCTTATAGGATCGGTTTGTAGTCCGTCTGTCTGACTGTCTGTCTGTCAAGACCCTTTATCTCGGGAACCCGTGAATGTATTGAAATGAAATTAAAAGTATTTACTCAAGTCTACGGTCCCTTGAAGCTGTGAAAAAATCAATCTTCTGAGTTAACTAAAAAAAAGATAAGACCGTTTATGTCGCAAAAAAACATGTATTTCAACACTCTCAAGAAAATCAAAATTCATAGGCTACTTCCCGTTGACCTAGAATCCTGAAATTTGGCCTGAAACAAGGTCTAATAGCACAAGTATAGGAAAAGATCTGAACACTGTTTTGTAGTAAACAAATTGATAGTTTATAAAACAAAGGCTTTTAACATCTAAATAACTGATCATTATAAAAAAAACAATGTTGAATGTGTGGCTGTATTATTCAAAGTCTGCAAAAGCTCTTATACTAAAATAAAATTGAAAATAAGGATATGACCATGACTTTGGTCATTTGTTGGCGGGCTTATGATAAACAGTAATAGTGCAATAGCCACTTCCTTCAATATACCGCTTGAGCACTTTTTGTCCCGAACTATAAAAAATAAAGCCCTAATATCGTCGAATGTTCCTTTGGGGAGTGACCGGACAATCGCGCGAAACTTTTCAGGGCTGTCAAGAAAAATCTGGAATAAAAAAACTCATTTCTCAAACGATTTTCTAAACTAACACTATAGCATAACTTCATCAGCCTTATAATGTTCCCACCACAGAACAAAGAATACTTTTCTTTATTTCGTGGTTCCCACTGATGGGATTCAGACCTCGTCTCTAGGAAAGGGCTGTCAGGCAGTGAAGGTGATTTAAAAAAAAATATTATTATGGATGTAAAATTAGTTTTGTTTATTTGTAGGAGGTAATCTTTTGAAGCAATAATTGGGTAACATATTATTTTAAACTGAGAGAAAACTGTACTTTCGTTGATTGACTTCAAGTGATGTCCTTCAATTCGACTTCACCTCGAAAAATCAAAGTGAAAACATTAACTTGTTATTATTATACTCTTCGAGAGTTTTTGCCGTTGTCATAGTGAGTAATCAACCTGGTAAGGATCCTTCAAATTTACTTGGCTTAGGTGTACTTGTATTGTATTGTTAATGCTGCTTATTTTTTCGAGATTAAAAGTACCCACTTTTAATCTCGAAAAAAATAGGGTTCGAATAAAATAGACCTCGGGAGAGAAGCCACGGAAAAAGACTAGTCCTAAAAAGTGACGTAATTATTTGTGTTTTCAGAGATGATTTTTCATTAAATTAAAAACTGTACCCCTTCACATACAATTGCTCGTCGTGTGCAAATATAACTGTACAAATATAATTGCTTAAAAAATCTTGTTAGAAATTTGCCAGCCCTAACCAATCGAATGGGCAACTGTGGACAATTTATATAGCAATAATCCACACGGACATTACGGCGGCGGCCGAGAGAAGTCGGGCCGAATGCCGATATTAACGGAGGTAAAAAGCGTTGCTAGTTTGAGGACAAAAAACGAGCTCTCATTTATCGGCCAGTCGGCACTTCGGCGACAGGCCATCTTGCCTCAAGCAGTCAAGGCACCCTCGGTAAAACGTCGCACATTACTCGCCATCGCTTTAGGGCTTACGGACTCGATTAAGTCTCCTTGGTTAGAAAGTACTGATGAGTTTCTTTTTAACTACGTAAATTAGATAAGATTAAAAATTACGTGAAGTTTGAAAAAAGTTAAACCCAGATATATCGCAAAATTAATATGACAAATATCAAATGCTCCTGTGATTGGATAAATTAATTTGAACAGCCATTCGCAACGTGTGATCTGATTTTTATTTTACAATTTGACATTTCTTTTAAATAAGTTTGACATGAATATTTACTTTCTAAAGTATTACAGTTTTTTAAATTTTATTTTACATTTTTTAGGTTTTTTTTCTCAGGGTAGTCAGCTACAAACACTGGCCTCATCTAGTTTAACCGACAAAATATCAACGTGTTCTATACAACCTATTTGCAAAATAAATGTCATTCATCACTTGGAATGTGTAGACAATTTCTTTCCAAAAATCGTGATATAAAGCCATGCCAATGGACGTATAGTGTACAAATATGAAAACAGACACAAAAGATGTGTATGACAGCGAAAATCAACAGAACAGGAATTCAAAAATCTTATTTATTCGGCAGTTTTATTTGTCACATGCGTATACGCCGAACCGACGCATTGTGATGTAATTGAAAAATCGGTACTACGAACTACCAACGAACGAGGAATCCATTATTCAGAGGACAATCACGTGAATTTCACGAAAAACGAAGCGAAAAACGTACGCCTGTTGTTTCACGACGATCTGACGTATTAAAAATTCAGCGACTTAATCGCAATGGCGACCAAACAAACGACGATTCGATGAATTGGTAAAGCAAATGATCGACAAATAGTTGGCAATTTGTAGGTTGTTTGCGAAAATAGTCGTTAACTTCGCTTTATGGACGTTAAGTGGTCATTACCGAATGAATCAAGCCTTTTAGCATACGTTTACTTTCACAACTTTTATTTCGCCATAATATAAATATAATTAAACCAAAATGTTGTTGTTGTGTTTTCTTTTTTAGCCCAAAGTTTGGCTGGTAGAGAATGCGAAGCCAGAAAAAAAAAACAAAAGTGTCTCTATGTTTCTATGACACCAGCTCAAAATTTACAGCTTAACACAATCTATAACAATAGGCTGGATGTGAGACAAAATCCACCTTTATCCAAACACAAATTGGACTGTTCTATACCATCCCGAACCCAAAGATATTTTTCTCCGGCAGCAGCATATGCGGGCTTAGGAAGTGCACCCGGACTTCGGCGTGGGGGAAAAATGGCTGACTCATCAAAACAATAAACAAAGTATCGGAGCCCCATTTTATTATGTTATTATGCACGCCGCCCTATGATTTAACGCTGCATAGATTACGCAGTGTTTTTGAAAAAAATTTGTTCAGAAAATCTGTAGATAATACCTAATAAATAGACGGGTGCAAAGTAAAAAAAGCTATCTACAATTTGCTGATAATTACCATAATTTCCTAAAAAAATATTGACTGGAAAAATGTTTGATGCTTAAAGCGGGAACTACGTTAGACCAAAGCACACGTGAGCACACCTGATTTGTACGTAGAGTCGCGTTGCGTGGCGTCGCGTGGCGTGGATCTAATGTAGCTCTACAAGTCTAGTTGTCATATAAAATGTATGGTGACCGACGCGCCCAGATCGGCATACGTGGCCCACGTGTGCCCAATGTAGTTCTACCTTTAAAATTCACGAATAGTTTTTTTTTTTTTTTTATAGGTGGGAAATCATCAAAATGACTTCTCGCGCTCTGGGTGGAGCGGGAGGGCGTGTCAGACTTTTACTGACTAAAACCACACCTGTATCCTTCAATTACCCTTTGCGTTCTAGGACTACGGGTTTCCCTTTCAGAAATTCTCCGCGGTCCTAGCTACTGGGCATTGGCCCTGCTGGGCCCCTACGGTTTGCTGACATCTCTTTGAGGAGCGCGAGGATCACTACGCGCTGTTGACGACTGGGCTCGGTCCGGTTAATTACCGAACAGCCGGACGGCGAGCTACCCAGTGCTCGACGACCGCAAGCCCGCGTCTTCCGTGGCCGGTAGTCGGGGTCGGAATTACGGCGGCTAGGGCGTGAGGACCTTCGTTCCCTCACGCGTGCAGCCTCCTAGAAAGAAAGAAGAAAGAAAGAAAAACATTTTATTTGGCGGAACAAGGCGCAAATTTAAAACTAACAAATTATAAATACATTATGTTGAAGAAATATGCGCCACATCCACGCAAAACGGCCGAACGCTCAGCATAATGCCGTGACCACACGCAGTCACTCCTCCTTCGCCAGCATTACTGCTTCGCAGAAGGAGGCGACCGCCTGCCATTCCTCCTCGCTTCGGACCATAGCCTGAACCAGGGCCCGACGCGAAAGGTCGCTGCCGCCAATTGCCTCCACGAGGACACGGCGGTGCTCGGCCCAAGCGGGGCACACCTCCACCGTATGCTCCACCGTGTCCTCTGGGTGCTCCGCACAGTGATGACACTCGGGCGTTGCTTCCGCCTGAAATTCACGAATAGTTGGTTTATGAAGTAAACAGATCATTTAATAACAATATAAATATACTGTGACCGTCTTATAACTACTGCTATGTTAAGTTTAAATGATAGACGAGGATGCTTTTTTTAAGGTGGGAAATTTAATTTCTATATTTTGAATTACTTTATTTTATTTATTTATTTCTCTGGCGGCTGCGCTTAAAACCAGAAGTTACTCAAAAAGACTGAAAAGGAAAGACATAACATAGTCCAATTGCTAAAGTGGACTCAGCAACTGATTAGGTAGATGGCTCAATGGAGTCACGCTCATCCCGCCACGAAATTAAACTCCAACACACCTGCTAAAAGTAAAACTGATTGCAGATTGGGAAAAAGAAAAAAAAAATATTTCTCTTCTCTCAGATTTGATATACTTACAGGAAGTATGAGGACAGTTGAATCAGCATCTTCACACAGTACCCACTGTGACACTCTGAAGGCACCCACTTATCTGAAGCGTTGGGAGTTGCAAGGCAATTCCCGCCTACCGTAGACGCAGGCTTGAGGAGGGTGAGCAATAGGTAGCTCGCTGTCCAGCCCACAGATGAGGACCAAACCCGAGTCGACGGCACGTTGAGTTCCACGCGCACTTCAAAGAGATCTCAGCCAGATTCATGGGGCCAGTTAGGGCCGGTGCCTGTCAGACTTCTGATTATTCAAAAGAGGTACCGTGGCCCTCGCAAGTGAAGTCCAGTAAAGGAACACTGTTGACATAAAGGGAGGTTTTAGTCAGTACAAGTCTGACACTCCCTCCCTCAGAGAGAACTAATTTGATGATTTTCAACGTAAAAAAAAAACTATTAGAAAAAATGCTAGATCTGCCACTTCTGTGTTTTACTGTTTTTATAGGTTTCACATTATTGTTTATGTCCTCAGTCAGACATAAGGGTTATATATATTGATTTCCATGAATTAGGAGATTTATATACATAATAGAAGATTTTCTTGAATTAGAAAATTTAAACTGAAATAGACTAAGAATCTCTCATTTTCACACTTCACCACAAACCATATCAAACTGTTTACACTAACCACTGTTTTCCTTCCAGTTACCCAAGAGATTATCAATCAAGGAGCATTTCCCGGTACAAATTTATCACGAGCTTCTTATTGTGACGCCGGATAACACAATATCCACCGGATATCCGAAGGGGAGGCTCAACATCATATTTTTATCATCATTATGTAAAGAAAAAATTAAGCGTTGGGTTAGTATGGATTTTTGATTCCTATTTCTTATTGTACACCATAAAAAGTTACAATATAAATGTGGAAGTGAAGTGTATAACAATGGCATTTTGGTATGGCATCTAGGTGTGATTTATCTATATATGTCTGTATTTAGAAATAATATGTATGTAAGTATGTTTATCAGCTGTCTAGTACCCATAACACAAGCTCTGCTTAGCTTGGGACTAGACGGCGTTGTGTTTATAGTTGTGGAATATTAGCATAGCATAGCATAGTCGGCCTTATAATGTTCCCATTGTTGGGACTCAGGCCTCCTCTCTAGGAGAGGGAATGCGCCGTAATCGACCACGCGGGCCCAGTGCGGGTTGGTGGATGTCACATGTCTTCGAATTTTTGGTTCTAGGACATGCCGGTTTCCTCACGATGTTTTCCTTCACCGTGGAATATTTATAATTATGTATTATTTTTTTTTTTTATTGTATTATACATTATATATATTATGTTGTTGTTCACTGACAGTTCCAAAGACCCCGTTTCCTTTCGTTCAGTCCATCTACAGGTTGTCTGTAAGAAATTGCCCTGTGCAAAAAGACAGCCTATTGTACACTTATTTTTATAAATGTTTGTCCTGTGATAAGTTTTTTTTTTTTTTTAGGTGGTAAAATCATCTAAAGACAAATCCCGCTCTTGGGCGGAGCGAGAGATAGTGTCAGACTTTTACTGACTAAAAACGCACTCCTGTTCCTTCTTTGCCTTCATCCCGGGGCCCCGGGCTTCGCTTTCACACTACCCGTGGCCCCAGTAGGCTTCGGCCCTGCTGGGCCCCTACGATTTGCTGACATCTCCCTGAGGCGCGCGTGGAACAATACGCGCCGTCGACGACTTGTTGACTTGACAGTTACCGGACGGTCGGACGGCGAGCCACCCATTACTCGCCGTCCGCAAGCCCGCGCCTACGGTGGCCGGAAATCGGGATCGGAATCCCGGCGGCGGTTAGAGCGTGAGAACCGTTGCCTCACGCGATCGGCCGCCTCCTTTGCTAGCATTACTGCTTCGCAGAAGGAGGCGACCACCTGCCACTCCTCCTCACTCCGGACCATGGCCTGTACCAATGCCCGGCGCGAGAGATCACTGCCACCGATCGCCCCCACGAGTACACGGCGTTGCTCTGCCCAGGCGGGGCACACCTCTACCGTATGCTCCACCGTGTCGTCCTGTGATAAGTTGAGAAATAAATAAGTGTGCAATAAAGAAATAAATAAATAATAAAGACGAGCTTAACTCAAAGTCGAGTTTTCTTCCAGCAAACGATTGAGTGATAGAGAGATTTCTTTCAAGACAACAAGAATATTTTTCCTAATTCTTCCGTAAAAACTTTGTGTAACAAAGTAGTTATTTTAATATTCTGCCCTTTATAAATGAACTAGCCGCTGCCACCGACTTCGCCCGTGAGAAAGTAGAAAATTATCCCAAAAGAACATATTCCCCGGGATATAAAGTATCCTATATGCTATTCCAGGACATGTACTATCCGTGTCCGTTCAGTCGTTCGAGCGTGAAGAAGTTTCAAACATGATACAAACACACTAGTGTCTTCTTCTAAGCGTATCGATGGCAAAACTAGTTATATTCCTTGCCTGGCCCAATATTCATACCGCTGATGCTGTCATTAGGTCCCTACGTGAACAGGTAACAGGGCACGTGATGCAGGATCGAAGATGAGACATGGTCTGCGGAGAGACGCCGCACAAACACTGAAGATTGGAACCGTCCGAGAACCCCCATCTGTGTGTGTCACTATAGTATCTATACATATATCTATGATTTTTTTTTACAAAATAATAAATAATTTGTTACTGTGTATCCTTTTAATAATAATAATAACACTTTATTTCAGACCATGGTGTCCAATTTGTTAGTAACAATGTTCTTATAGACTAGTGTTAGTAATACTTAAAACTACCCACAACAAAACATAAAATCACTATTGTGCCATTATGTGTCTTTTAGTGTCATGCAGTTTTTGTTTGATGAATGCGTGAAATCCGTGTGCGTGAAATTAGGATGGTACATATTATTTTGTATCTTCTTTATGGCCAATGACACTAGATTATTTCAAGTTCCCACAATATTAAAATAAACAGATACAGCTGTAAAACAGACTTTTTTTGCGTTAATATTTTGCAATTTAAAAAAAATCTCTAATAGCATTTTGATACGATATACAAATAAAGTATGCATTCTAAAATGGTTTCAAGTACAATCATGCACATCCATTCTAGATTGCGAGATTGCGCGAAAGAGTTACCGCGGCCCTAGAACACAATGGGCCACTGAAGGAGCATAGGTAGGTTTTACTCAGTAAAAGTCTGACACTCGCTCTTGCTCTACGAAGAGCGAGAGGAGTTATATGATAATTATCTAACTCAAAAAGGCACATCCATACTATTCTAACGCCTTCATATTTTGATCCGGTGCTGTTTTCAACAGGGAGTGCATCTTATTGGCTGATTAATGACTGCACAATCACCTAGCTTAAAGTTCAGGAAAAACAAATTTATTTTTAAATCATCGTGAGGAAACTTTGATGTTTTTAATCTGAAATAAGCAATATAAGTGGATTTTCGACAAATCTCACTAATATTATAAAGTATGTAACTGAGCTAACCAAAGGCTCAACTGGCTGCAAAACAGCTGGGAATTCTCGCGAAGGTCAGACAGTACTTCACGCCGGAACAGCTGCTCAAACTTTATCAAGCGCAAGCTCGATCGTGTATGGAGTACTGCTCTCATCTTTGAGACAGATCTGCCCGATACCAGCTTGATGCACTTGAGGCAATTGAGAGGCGAGCCAAGAGGATCATTGGCAATGATGCACTCGTCGAGTCGAGGTTTCAAAGTCTTGAGCATCGACGCCGAGTTGCTAGCCTGTCGGTTTTCTACCGGTTGCATTTCGAGGAGTGTGCCAATAACCGACCATCTTGATCTTCTTGGCGTTACGCTGACGTCAACTCTCAACTTTGGGCCATACATCGAAGCAAAGGCTCAACTGGCTGCAAAAAAGCTGGGAATTCTCGCGAAGGTCAGACAGTACTTCACGCCGGAACAGCTGCTCAAACTTTATCAAGCGCAAGTTCGGTCGTGTATGGAGTACTGCTCTCATCTTTGAGACAGATCTGCCCGATACCATCTTGATGCACTTGAGGCAATTGAGAGGCGAGCCAAAAGGATCATTGGCAATGATGAACTCGTCGAGTCGAGGTTTCAAAGTCTTGAGCATCGATGCCGAGTCGCTAGCCTGTCGGTTTTCTACCGGTTGCATTTCGGGGAGTGTGCGTCGGAATTGCATAACCTAATTCCGCCTAGCCCGTTCCATCATTGGACCACCAGGCGTACGGCGTTGCATCACCGGTACATGTAGACATCCCTATATCTAGTATACGCACAATGAATGTGTTCCCAAAACGTGTTGTTACGCAAAACACGTTTTGGGAACATATTCATATCGTACAGCTAAGGAATGGAATTCCTTGCCGGAATCTGTGTTTCCTGATGGCTACAACCCAGGAATCTTTAAGTCAAGAGTACATAGGTTACTTCTAGGTAAGCGCGCTCCATCGTCGACCGCATCGTCGCTTTCCATCACAGAGTTAGCGGTTAAGTGCGAACCTACCAAAAATAAAAATAAAATACTAAAATAATGCATTGTAGGGGTACAATGCATTATTTCTAATTATATTTTAAAAAAATAGGTCTCAATCGTGATTCATTCATCATTCATTCATGTAATTCATTCATTAAAGCACAGAAATTTTCCTTAAATATAAATCCCAATATTTAAGAATAAAAAAAACACTTAAGAATACTTATATTTGGAAGGAATACAGTGCTTGAATTATGTTAATTACTAATCACAAATTTCTCTAAAAAAAAAAGCTTTTTGACTGACTGTTGTGTTAAAGAGCAGGCCCGAGTAGTCGGTGTGTAGTGTATGTTCCACGCACGCCTCAAAGAGATGTCAGTAAAACTAACGGGACCCAACAGGGCCTATACCTGCTAGGGCAGGTATAGGCCCTGTATAGGGAAAAGTGACCGTGGCTTTAGAACGCAAAGGACAAGTAAAGGAAATAGGTGGTTTTAGTAAATAAAAATCTGACATGCCCTCTCTGTCCATCCTAGAGCAAGAAGTGATTTGATGATTTCCCACCTCAAAAAACTCCCTGGTCGTCTCTTTCGGTGGCGGCTGGAGCTTGAGGATGTGTTGTGGCCATCTTCTTCGCTAACATTACTGCTTTGCAGAAGAAGACGACCGCATCGCACTCTCCGGACCATGGCCAGAACCAGAGCCGTATGCTTCACCATGCCCTCCGGTCGGTCCGAGAAATGAGTCAACCCGGGCGTTTCTTAGGCTCGAATCCGAATCAAGAACCTCCCGAACTGCTCATGGCCGGTGAGGTGCATTAGGTGGAAGGTGAAGACGCCGTGGCAACTCTCCAGCTACTCCTTAAAAAGAGGGGACTTAACGTCATGATTGTAGCGTGCCCAGCGTTAGGTTGGGACAGTTACTAGGTCCATTCCACCACCAGATCCCACTAGCACTCTCTCGGCATACCGCAATTTGTTGTAGCAGCGGAGTTTTGCCCCATAGTTGAATCTCCATGGGCAAGTCGTACATGTGTGCAAGGACTAGAACTTGTGCGCTGCATTTTAGTTTAGTTAGTGATATTACGTCATAAACTTCACACGTCATCGATATTGTACGTGAATCAAAATGGTTGAGAAGCTAATTGAAAGTTTAACTGATCGGAACTCGACTCAATGGAGGTCTGGTCGGCCCAGCTCAGCTCAACTACACTCTGCCCCGTCCCGTTTTAATAGAAGTAGCACTAGCTACTTTTCACTGCTCTTCTCTACTCCACTCTGCCCAGCACCGCTTCAAACGCATTCTTATACCCTGATTGCTTAAGAAGTATTTCTTCTAATTAAATTATTATGTTATTCTTTAGTGTTTAAATTTCATCATCTTACTTCAGACCTAAATAAGCCTTATAGCCTTAGTTCCCCTCGCTGGGACTCAGGCCTCATCTCTAGTAGAAGAGAGAGGTTTGGTTCTAGCACATGCCGATTTCCTTACAATGTTTTCCTTCATCGTTTTTTAAAGTAGAAGTGATGAAATAAATTGTACAAAATGAAGCGTATCCCATCTTCTGAGTACGACGGGCTGTGCTGGGGCGGCTGCTGCAGGTGCAGAAAACCTCAAACGGCGTAAGTATTATAACCTCTTCGGAGGTTATATATTTGAGCCGTTTGGGGTTGAAACACTGAGGCCATGGGGTCCAAGCGCTCATCGAGTTGTTCGGGATATCATGGCTCACAAGATTGACTGTCCACAAATACTGAGCACTTTCAATTTCCCTGCACCTTCGAGAATTCCTCGCAGCCAGATAACACCACTGCGTCCACCGCAAAGAAGAACGGTTTTAGGCTCCAATTCTCCTTACGCGAGATTTTGCAAGGTGGTTAATGGTTGTATTGACATAATTGATCTGCATTTTAACTCTTTAAGCCAATTAAAAACCAATATTTATAAATATCATCTCAATCTTTCTTTTTTTTTTCGGGCGGGAAAATCATCTAATGACATCCCCCGCTCTTGGGCGGAGCGGGAGACAGTGTCAGACTTTTACTGACTAAAAACCCACTCCTGTTCCTTCTTTGCCATTTTTTTTTTCCAGGGCCCCGGGGATCTCTTTCGCATCACCCATGGCCCCAGTAGGCTTCGACCCTGCTGGGCCCCTACGGTTGCTGACATCTCCTTGAGGCGCGCGTGGAACACTACGCGCCGTCGACGACTTGGGCTCGGTCCGGACGGTTACCGGACGATCGGACGGCGAGCCACCCATTGCTCACCGTCCGCAAGCCCGCGCCTACGGTGGCCGGAAATCGGGATCGGAATCCCGGCGGCGGTTGGGGCGTGAGGACCATTGCCTCACGCGATCGGTCGCCTCCTTTGCTAGCATTACTGCTTCGCAGAAGGAGGCAACTGCCTGCCATTTCTCCTCGCTCCGGACCATGGCCTGTACCAAGGCCCGGCGCGAGAGATCAACTCGATCAATATCATCTCAAATATCATCAAATATCATCATATCAAATATCATCTCGATCTGGATTAGACATTTATCAGGTCGAGTGTTTTCGGTAATAATTTTAGATTAGATTAGTTTAGTTAAGTTTGCTTTTTTTTTCACTCATTATGCAACTTTTCCTTAAAGCATGCGGAGTTTACCTATAAGTGATTGTTACACTATTGTACTCTATTTTATTGCATGTTACCTCTAACTTAATACCAGTGTAAACAATTGTTGGTGAACCAATAAATAAATAAAGTCATCAAACAGCTGGTAGACTCTTCGCGTGACCAGAGGGCTGGGTTTTTCTTCGGTCAACTAATCAGCATTGCCATCCAGCGTGGTTATTTGCTTTTCCCATTGACACTTTTCCCATTGACATCGATGTGGATAAATTTTTTGATGCCCTATGATTTCTTTTTCTATCCGTTTGTACATATTATTATTTCAGTTTGTTTAAATACCTATTAAGTTATAATATTTAATAGTAAAGATGTATATAAATAAATTATAAACTAAAAAAAAAGTGAAGCGTCTGCCTGGGTTTAAACCCAAGTCGAGAGACTATTAAAGTATATTCTAATAACCAACGAAATTATTGACCACTTAACCAAATTTTTTATAGCACTTTGGTCAAGTAAAACGCCTTGGTTAATATTGAACGTCATGATGGATTTAAAATCGTCAGGTTTTTGAAAACCTGTCTTCCTGTGTTCTAAAACAATTGAGGATCTTATTAGGTTCCTATCTCAAATTTTTATTAGTCAATTTAATAATGTCAGGTCTTCAAAAACTTCCTAACGCGTCCTACCTACTTACTGTCAGCTGTCAGCCTTGTCATATTTATCTATATATTTATATAAAAGGTGAAACTGACAGAGTGACATATCAACTTACAGCCGAAACTACTGAGGCTAGGAGTGTGAAATTTTGCACAAGGAATTCTTTTATCACGTAGGCGAGCACTAAGAAAGGATTCTCCAAAATTCAGCCCCTAAGGGTATGAAACGGGGTCTAAAGTTTGTATGGAGGTTGTAGGTCGTGAGATCAAACCCTGCCAGGCGCATTAATTTTAGAAATTTATTTTATCACCACTGCTCTCAAAAACGGTGAAGGAAAACATCGTGAGGAAACCGGCATGTACGAGAACCAAAAATTCGAAGACATGTGACATCCACCAACCCGCACTGGGCCCGCGTGGTGGATTACAGCCCATTCCCTCTCCTAGAGAGGAGGCCTGAGTCCCAACAGTGGGAACATTATAAGGCCGACTATGCTATGCTATGCTAAGTGTACAGCTGCTTGTTACTTGAACTTTTAAAATATACAGTCTGTCTCTGTTACCATGCCATGATAGCTACAGGATGTCACCAACGTGAACAAAGGCAGTCTCCAACTCAAATATTCATACTACACATTCCTACATACATAATCCTTACCTAGGTATTTAATCAATCGTCTAGAAAGTTGCAAGGATCGATATTCTGATCGCCATCGTATTACACGGCCAAATCAGATATCGCAATTTTTCACACACTTTCTTCTCACAATGGTTTTCCTACATTTGCAGAGTTATCAAGGATTTTGTCTCGGATGAAAGAGTATGGAGCTCAGAAACGAAGTAGGCGGTAGGCGTGGCGATTTAAACCACGCCTATTAAGTGGGCGTGTCTGTAGAATTTCAAAATTCATTATCTGTATGTATTGCATAAATATTCTTGGTACCAATGAAGATAAGTGAGAGGCATTTAATAACGTCGAATAGTTTGAGTAACTTTGTAACGACTAACAAATTTTATATATATATACATACATTAGAACAAAACTGTCCATGACTTATGTCATGGATAGTTTTGTAATGAACGAGAAAAAAAAACACTAACAGAAAAAAACTTGAACCAAGGTATGAAACGTGCTGAACAAGTGTCACAGATTTCAAAAGCCCTAGAAGTATAGTCAAACAAAAATGTTGAGAGATGAAAATAAAAAAGAAAACATAAGCTTGTAATAAAATAAACAACATGCTATTAGAAATTAACCTAATGACTCTATTGTGTTCCAAAAAAATACTTACCAATATTTTGCTTTGCTACGCCACTTTAAAAATCCTGCATATTGTAGGTATACTGGTAAAATTAGGATTACCTGCTCACTACGAATGTTCTCTTTTATTTTTAGAATTTTATTTCAAGAAATACGAATTAAAAAGAACGAACGACGAAGTCGCTACGACAATGGTTACGACAAAGCTGTTATTGGCTACGCAAAGGCGGAGCCTGAAACGACGTCACACGAAATTTTCCGATCACCTCCGACGACACACACGTAAACTGAACAACCACTTTTCATTGACCCCTTCTTTTTCCTAAGTAATACCCCAATGGCATCGGAGTGACGTAAAGAGAAGGGGAGAGGGGTAGGCCAGTGGAAAACGGTTACTTTCTAGGAGAAAATCATGGGGGTTGAGAAAAGGGATTCGCCAGGATAATGTTACGTAACGTCAGTAGAGCGACGGCTACGCTCGTGGAAGGTCGTCTCGCGCTCGCTTTTCCCGGAAAACATAAACAACAACAACGTGTTTATTGACGTAAACAACTCGCGAAACTTTGTTCTCGGACTTTCTTGCAGTTGCAGTTTTAAAGGTAAGGTTATTTTGTTTTATTGTTGTGTTATTTATTTGTAAACATAAGATGTTTTTATTTCAGTTGTGTTTAGAGCAGCTAAAAATTATAATATTTTTCTGTTTATTTTTACATGATTCTCCAAAATCATTAATTGTTTGACAAAAAAAATACCGAGTATGTTTAGAGGCGTGGCAAATTGTCAAGGTTGATCTTGGTTAAATCATAAACATATTTTAATAAATAATTAGTTAAAATTTATTTCAAATGACTTGAAAGCTATCAAACAAATGCAAGTAATTAGTCCTAGAGGTTCTAATAATGAGAAATCGTTTTCATTAAAATTTTAACCATACTCTTAATAAAACTAATTTGAAGGAAGGTCCGTTCTGTAAATTATAAACTGTGCTTACTTTAACCAATTATAAATAGTCACATCAAGAATTTAACTTAATTTTAAATGTGAAATATGACTTCAGGTCTTTTATTAAATGGGTCAATTTATAAATTATTCACACTTCAGGACGCAAATATTTTACGTTCTCAACAACAATATTTAACAGACATTGTTAAAAAAAATTGCTTTAAGCAGAAAAATTAAAAAAATATTAGAACTTCTTGATTCAACGGCCTTGTCCTATTAAATTAGGTGATAGAAATCCATAAATATAACCAATAGATAGGTAAATAATCATATGTTTTAGTAGTAATTTGATTTGCAAGTTTTCGCATTTAAAGATTTTAAATGGTATTATAAAATACTATTAACACTTATCAAATAAGCAAATCTGTACATACACGTGGGACACTCAGAAAGTTTTGAGAAACTAAAAAACTAACGTCTATGGATAAAATATTTTTATTAAATCTTTTCAAAGAACTCTCCACCATCCTCTATACAAAGTTTCATGCTTCTGAACCAATTTTCGAAAGACTTTTCCCAGTCCGCCGCAGACACCTCTTCCACGGCCTTCTCGAACGCTGCTAGCGCGTCTTCCGGCAATGAAAACTGTATCCCTTTGAGCTGATTTTTATTTTAGGGAGTAAAAAGAAGTCACACGGTGCCAGATCAGGACTGTAAGGAGGGTGCCCCAAGACTCTGACTGGTGTGGTGTCCAGGAAGTCCTTCGTTTTGAGCGCTGAGTGCGCGGGCGTGTTGTCATGGTGAAGTAGTACCCGGCGAAGCCCAGTGTTCGGACGCTTGTTGCTCATTGCAGACAAAACGTCTGGCAGGCATTATAATATGTGGTATACCAATCGATGTTGATCCTGCTTTGGTCTCGTAATGGAATTGAAATCAGATACCCCGTCAAAGTGAAGAAACTAACAAATTAAAAAAACAAATTAAAATTAAAATTTTCCCTGCGCTTCTCGATCGCTTCACTTTCGTTGGTGTTAGTTCGTTTTGAAACAGCCAAACTGTCGATTGACGCTTTGTTTCTGGATCGTATTGAAAAATCCAGGATTCGGCACCTGTCACAATGTCGTAAACGCGCCGAAACGAGCCTGCTTCCAATTTTTTAATCATATCACGGCACCACTCCACACAGGCCTGCTTCTGAGCTTCGGTGAGGTTGTGCGGCACCCAGCGGCAAACTATCCTCCTCACGCGAAGGTGCTCGTGTAGAATCTGTGTACGCTTCCCGAATCAATCTGCAGTGTGAGCTGAATCTCTTCGTATGTAATTCGCCTGTTTTCTTCAATTTTTTTTTACTTCCAGCACACTTTCTTCCGTGACAGCCGTCGTAGGACGACCACTCCTTTGTTTATCCCCCAAAGTAAGGCGACCGCGCTTGAATTCGCTATACCAGCGGTTGCTTTTGAAGGACCTTCATTCATAAAAGCAATTTGACGTTGATCAAATGACTCATTAGGTTTTAGGCCACATTTAAAATCGTAGAAAATCATCACACGAAAATATTCTCGATGCAGATCCATTTTTAAATGAGACACGATAATTTGATTTGGCTCTCGAAAAAATGTGGAGGGAAATTCAAAACTCGATTAATGGTATTTTTACCTTTAAATAACTAAAGCTTTCAAAATAATTGTAAGTGGCCAGTGCCTTATACATAAAAACTTTTTTTCGCAAAACTTTCTGAGTGGCCTGGTAATAATTTTTTTTTTTTTCTAAATCTTTCGTAGTATAATTTTTTTTCTAAATTCATATTAAAGTATATTTATTCACTACCAATAACAAAAATGCACATTTTTAAACTTTTATTGATCTGTCTGTCTGTTAGTTTCGGCTAATATCCGAAACGACCGGACCGATTTTGACGAGATCTTCATTGCTAGATAGGAGACGTTATAAGGACTAACTTAGGCTACTTTTATTTTAGAAAAAGAACTAGGGAAAAATAAATCTAAAAATTTTGAAATTGTGACCAAATGCATTTTGTTGCCTAGTATACTATACTTAAGCAAATTAGTAATGCATAAAACAAATCTCAAAAGAGATTTCAATTTTATAAATTAGAAAAAGAATATTTTACCCCGTTTTGTTTTAAACCAAGCTGACATTATTTTACGCGCATTGTAAAAAATCTAGGAATGATTTTATCATTTAATAAATTAATACCTACATGATTACTTATTTGCACGAATCTAAGCAGTAGGTTATTTTGTTAAAAAAATATAGGAAGAGATCAAGATCAAAATTTATACGTGATAAGTATTTATTTTTTACATCGTAGCACTTTTCCGACAAACTGTACCCTTGCAGCTAAAAGGCATATATAAAAAAGCGGGTAAGTTAGGACTGGGGATGAGAAAAGCCTTTATAGGATCAACACCTTGTACCAAAACGAAAGTACCAAAATTTTACATTACTGTTTTTCGCTACTCTACCTAGACTAATCAAACAATATCTGAATATTTAATTGTCAAAGCCAGAGGGTAACACAGGCTTGTGCTAATAACTCAGAGATTCAACAATTGAATCCGCCCGCGATACCTGTTATTAAATATGTAAATTAGTTATTTATTCAAGTCGCGCCATTTTCTGAGGGGCTCTTTATTGTAACTTACAGTTAAATCCGCGACTTGCCTGTCATGTCAATGTGATATGAAGTTGTTCTAATTTGGAGTAGTCGTTTTGTGACACTTAAATTTGTTGTGATATTAATAAGGTGGTTAGATTAAAATGGCTACGTATTTTAATCTATAGGAAATGAACTTTCGTTAATTTAAAAATTAGCTTTCTTACCTAATAGCTGCCCTCCGCGATTTGGGCGATATTTGGTTATGTATTGCTCCGTTTCCATGAGTCATAGCGCAATATTATGCAGCCTATTGCAGTCTGTGTGGACACGGCAAAACGGCCGTAGGCTCAGCATAATGCTGAGCGTACGGCCGTTTTGCTCGGACGAAGGACGTCGGAGAAGCTGTTTGCCTTTTCCGGCAAATATTTTTTTTTTCTTTCTTTTTTCTTTTCATACAGAAATATTTTTTTCCAATCTGACTGTTCCAGAGTTAAGCGCGTTTAAACAAACAAAAAGATCTCTCTCACTTTATTATATGACCTACTTGACTTAAGAACCTATGTCCCCTAGCTGGGGCAGAAAGCGTTGACAGTAGTCACCCATCGCGACCGGTCTTGAGCTTTACGCTTCACCTCGCTCCATGACAATCCGATGGCCGTCACTTCTGCCAACACGGTGCATCGCAAGGTTTGCCGAGGACGACCACGCTCTTCCTTTTCCCTTGGAGATTACAGTCCAACGCATGTATTACTTAATTACTATATTAGTATAGTTTTTTTTTAATATATTTTAATCAGGTGAATAAAAATGGATGGAAACGGAAATAGGACAGACAAAATGGGATAATCATTGCGGCTAGACTAAAGACTAAGTTTTTTTCTCGTTAATTGATAACATAAAGTGAGCTTCTATTTAAAACAAATATATTACAAAATGTCATGTCTATATTCTTCAGCAGTGATGGCTCAGTGGTAAGATCCCCGAATTACGAAATGTAGTTCGACGTTGGTATTTCAACATCACTGCTCTCAATACAGTGGGGCAAACATCGTGAGGAAATCGGCATGTCTTAGAACAAAAAAATCTAAGATATGCGACCGCGTACCCGCACTGGGCCCACGTGGTTGATTACCGCCCATTAGGGAAGGAGAGGAGCCGTTAGGAGAGGGCTCCTAGAGAGGAGGCCTAAGTCCCAGCAATGCGAGCATTATTGTTATATTCTCCGAAGGGTTAAATCCTCTTACAAATAGCACAGTGTCAACATAATCTCAAGTCAGTTTTCCAAGAAAACAAAACCAGCATTCCTAATCAAAATTATTAATTGAAGAATATAAATATAAAACAATAAAGTAGCAATACAGTCTTCGTCCCTCGAGGATCATTCAATTTAGATTATTTATCGCAAGGCGAGCGGGCACTGGCGGCGAAGCTAGCTAATTTACAAAATAAATATTAGCTCAATCAGACGGTCTGTCTTAGTCGTTGTTTTTACTAATTGTTATTTCTACATTATTGTCTCGCTTAGAAATATAGTCTGTATTGGTTTATGGTGGTAGATTCTAGTTGATATTTTTTTAAATAAATGTTTGAAAAAGAAATAATGGTCTTCTAATATCTTTCATAACTATTTAATTATGAAATAATAAAAAATATATAATTCTTGTAATAACATACTGCTTACAATTTAACAAATTATGTTTCGGTTCATTATAATCTACCGACAATTTATAATCTCACGAAATAGATTACAATCTAACGGTATTTACAATTTTACGAAGAATATATACACACACATACAAAAGGTAATTTGCATGGAGGTAATCATCATCATCTTCCTGCCCTTGTCCCATCTTATTTGGGGTCGGCACAACATGTTTTTTTCTTCCATTCTATCCTGTCAACCGTCATGCTATCACTAACTTCCTTTTCTTTCATATTGAATCACTGTTCACACAATCCATCCATCTTTTCTTTGGCCTCCCTCTCCCTCTCCACCCATCCACATGTATACTCATAACTCTTTTAGTAACATGCGTTATTCTTACAACATGGAGGTAAATGAATGATTAAAAGTAAAGTATAGACCTGCCTATAAAATTCAGCTCCATTACGTAAAACCAAAAAAATCTCCAAAGCCTACTTACATTATCATAATGTAACCTTCCAAGCTTTTAGAATTGTTTATCTTAGTACTATTAATATCGTCACTTCCCCTGCACTGACCGCCGCAAGCGTCACCCACCATCATCTCCAACAACAACATACATCAATACAAACGGACAACAAGACGTCCGTCCTCCTTGCTAGCATTGTTTTCAATAAATTAAACGTAGGACAAGAGGCCCGGGCCTCCGTAAACAGCCCGGGGCCTCCGACAACACAATTATTATACTCGGACAGCTACCCTCGTGTCGATAAACACCCTCTAAATAAATTAACTGGACTCTATCCAAAATATTTGTTTAGTCTCGGAAAAAGTTAATTAGTTTATATGTCTTCATTTGCTAGGTTTTTGGCAGTGTTTAGATCAGTGGTTTCCAAGCGGTTCTGGACCTGAGACCACTTTGAATTTTATGGTGTTAGCAAGCACTAGAAGTCCAGAAGAAAATTTGCTTACGTTGTCTAAAAAACCGGCCAAATGTGAGTCGGACTCACGCATGAAGGGTTCCGTGTCGTCCGTAGCAAGCCGCAAGGATTTTCTGAAAAGGAAATCCGTAGTCTTAGAACACAAAGGGCCACTGAAGGACGTAGCTTTGATTTTAGTCAGTAAAAGTCTGACACGCCCTTACGCTCCACCCAGAGCAGGAAAAGTTATTTAATGATTAGACGGACGGTTTTTTTTTAAGGTGGGACCTTAAAAAAACCGTCCGTCAAAAAATTACAAAAAAATCACCTTTATTGTATGGGAGCCCCACTTAAATATTTATTTTATTCTGTTTTTAGTGTTTGTTGTTATAGCGGCAACAGAAATAATATATCATCTGTAAAAATTTCAACTGTCTAGCTATCACGGTTCATGAGATACAGCCTAGTGACAGAAAGACGGACAGCAGGGTCATAGCAATAGGATTTCGTTTTTAACCGACTTCAATAAGAAGGAGGTTCTATGTTCGGCTGAATGTATTTTTTTACCGATTTCTCGGTCGATTATGGACCGATTTTGAAAATTATTTTTTATTGAAAGTATATTTGATGAAAGGTTATACTTCCAAGTTAGTCCCTTAGAAATATTGTTAGACCATTAACTTCGACGATATGGAACGGAACTCCTCATAGGATCACAGCAGGACTGTCATAACAAGTAAAATTGCTTTCTTTATACGTGTAGTCGATGACTGATTGAAAGAAGAGGGAGAGGAGATATATATCGAACTGATCTGATGATGAAGCCGGAAAGTAGCCGTAGCACCGGAACTCTGTAAAAAAATAATGTAATCTAACCGTGTTTGAGATTATTTGAATTGTCGTGAGATGCACTCTGACTATTTTGTTTAAGTCTGGCTGAGGGGTACTTTTCAGTGGTGGTACCATTAAATAAAAAGTGTAAAATAAAAACTTTTTCAAAAAAATACAACCGACATCAATGCAAAAAAAAACCCTAAAAAGTGTAAAATAACTTTAATTTCGGAAGTCGGTGTTAAATAACGAAAAGACAAAACTATTAGAGAAACACCGGCTTCCGAAATTAAAGTTATGTTGCACTTGTTAGTGTTTTTTTTACATTGTGTCGGTTATAAATTTTTTAAAATACTTAAGTCGTTTTACCCTTTGGATAAGCCCTAGAACCCTAAAAACAAATCATAATTCAAAACTTGTAAGCACACTTATGTATTTTTTAAATTAAAAAATAGCGACTATTGTCATAGAAAACACAATACAGATAGATAGATAGATATATTCTTTATTGTAGACCAAAAATAAAAATTATATTAGGAACTTAAAATTAATAGGGTGTCACAATGGTCTTATCGCTACAAGCGATACGTTAATATTGGATTTACCAAACGAGGATTGACATATCATCTAACGTCAACGTTTAAACGATCTGGCCAGTTTTAGTTGGCCATATCATGAAGTGAATAATTTTAAGATCTAGCCAAGACATATACAATTATACATTATGATGGCTAAACAAAATGTAGGGCGACTTCTTCTTTCGATACTATTCCGAAAGTTTGTTTTATATTCTACTAATAAACTACATGGGGGACCTATTAACTATATTAACTAAGAAAATCTAAACTCTGGATACCCAATCAACACTTAAACTCGGTACCCCTACTTTTTACTCATGACTGTATTCTTTTTATTCCAGACTGAAAAATGGCCGCTCGACCAGCAACTACAGTCCCTCGAACCAAAAAACAAAACCATGCAAATATTCCTTGCCCGATTGAGAACTGCGCACGATTCACCTATGGCAAGCTACCAGACCACCTAACCAAGATCCATGGTCTTACCGGCGCCGAAAGAGATGCTCTCAACGAACAACAACGAAAACGATTCTTCAACGGCGAACTCTGCCAAGTACGATACCTGAAAGAATCAGCTATAAGGGACCTATGGGGATCGGACTACGAAGATCCTCGAATCCGAGCGAAGATACACCAAAGTTACGGTCTAGTCAAGATACGAATCATACCTCTAGCTGCTACCCAACGTGCTCGACCATTGACAGAACAAGATGCAAATGTCTTAACAGCTTACAATGCTAGAACAGCACCAAGACCTGCTAGGGTACAAAAAACTAGAAAACGACCACGGCCTTATCCAGCACCGGAGGCTAGTCCAGTAGCTCGAAGAGCTTCAAGCGAATCCAGTGAAGAAGAAAACACGCAAAACCCACTTCCACCATCTCCACCTCCTTCGTCCCCGTCCCTTCCACCTTCACCAGCTCCTTACGAACTACAACCAGTCGAAACTCGCCTTCGAGACATATTCGATTCGAAAATTGATGCAGGATACAAAGCGGTAATTGATGACATGAAGAAGTCGATGACTATGGGCAGGACGCTTGGAGCACGAAAGCGTAAAGCGTATCGAACATACAGACGCTATGCCAAGAGATTGATTGCCTTCCTACATAGACAACATTCTCCATTGGCTTATGATGTAGACGTACTCCTATGTGGAGAGAGCCAAGTGTGCGCCTTTCTAGAACGCATCAGTGCTGAACACAAGACAAAAACTTTAAGGAACTACATCGTGGCTGCTATCAAGCTTCTCGATTCCCGACTCTTTGCCATAGAAACTGATCCTTCTTGCAAGGAGAAGGTGGCTTCAATGACCCGGGTCTACGATGTTCTTCACGGTCGTTTGACGGAGTGCGATAGATTGCTGGCACAAAAAGAAGTGGCTTGCCAGAAGAAATCATCGCCATCTTTCGAAAGTGTTATAGATCAAAGTTTTAATGACTCGTACGATGAGTTAGTGTAAAATAATAGTGGATATTTATTGACGTTTTCTAATTATTCTGAACCCTGCTGCTATTTCGTCCCCGCTTTCAACGTAGGCCGAAAAAAATGTGTTGTTGCTATTTACTTAATTAATGTAAATAAACGATACGATGAATTTAGTAAACATAACAATAATTTTCGATCTATTTCGCAGCCTTCATATCATAAGTATCGGTTAACTTACCTGCTAGATATAATGTACCTACTAATTTTCATACAATTACCTACAGTTTGATTTCTTATTTTTTTCTATTTAGACTGCGAAACAGTCCCTTACTGCATTAATTTGTATCTATGTAGAATTAAAAATACAACTTGACAAATTACGTTAAGTTTTAAAAACCTTGTAAATAAAATAAACTACGTGTTTCAAGCAATATGCATATTGACATGAATGTTAGTAGATAATAAACATTATTATATTTCTGTGTTAACTGAAGAAAGTTATACTTTCTATTAGCGTGCAATAATATGCCAAATATCTAGTATTATTATATTTGTGTATTTTACTGTAAAAGATCGAATGACGGAAAATTTTACCACCTTTTCGAACTTTTACCATTATTTATTAGGGCACTGAAAACTTTCATGTAATGGATGGATCTCATTAGATTATTTTACTTGTAAATGTTTAACATACTTACTTAACTATTTAATTTTCTATTCGTGTAAATATTACTCTGCTAGTTAAATTAGTTCGAACAAATGTTTGTTTTATTTTTTAATCTAACCCTCAAATAAAGATGATACAATAGACATTTTAAATGAAATCTTAGTGGCAGGCGGTCGCCTTCTTCTGCGAAGCAGTAATACTAGCAAAGGAGGCGACCGCACGCGCGAGAGAACGGCCCTCACGCCCCAGCCGCCGGGATACCATGATTGATGATTTTCCCACCGAAAAAAAAATTAAATCTTTAAAAAATGAGAAGTGTCGTGGAGACACACAGTTAAAACGAAGTTCCT
Organism: Mythimna impura; assembly: GCA_905147345.3. Lineage (NCBI taxonomy): Eukaryota > Metazoa > Arthropoda > Insecta > Lepidoptera > Noctuidae > Mythimna > Mythimna impura. The sequence continues at coordinate 11,264,884 of LR990345.1, forward strand.
TTTCCTTTTTAAGATGTTTTATTTTGGGATTAGGTCAAGTCTTTGTTTTATTGAATATAGTTATTTTGTTTACCATTAGAATATTGATGTAACTCATTCCTATATTTTTGTAACATTTGCCACCAAATGTTTCGAGTTAGCCTTCTTGGCAAGCTTTGCTAAAGTTAGTCAACACTACAAGAAAAAACAATCTCGGCCTCATTTTACCAAGATCTTTTTCAATTAATCCAGATATTCTTCATCAGTTATGCAGACGCTTGAAATACAAAACCTTTTTTATTGGTCTGAGTACAAAACTATATTAATTTCGCAGTACAATATCCACTGGAAATCTAAGTTGCAAAATAATAATAAAAAAACTTTTTATTTTGTTTTAGTGTTTTTTGTTTTTAGTGAAGTCGGTTATTTTTTTTGTAAAAAGGTTTTTATTTCACACTTTTTAGTTGCGATATACTTGTAGCCAGAGTACCTATTTCTCATAACAATTAACCCAAACACTGCTAGGATACATAGTTTTATTATGAAGTTCCCGTGTCTAATAGCATCCACCTTCCGGCTCCATCATCAGATCAGTTCGATAGTACCTTATAGCCAAAGTGCATCTCATGACAATTTTAATAAACCCAAACACGGCTAGGATACATTGATTAATTACGGAGTTCTGGTGCCTATGTTCCGGCTCCATCATCATCAGATCACTTCGATCATACCATTTTCAATATAAGTCGTCATCATCATCATCTTCATTTCAACAGAAAGACGTCCACTGTTGGACATAGGCCTCCCCCAAGTGTCGTCACAATGAACGGTCCCATGCATTAGGGAATTTTACTACTACTCGCGTTTTCCAACAAACAAAACTCTGGGTGCATTGATTACATGCGATTTTTCAAAGCAGTACGTCCCTTCCGCGAGTAACTTTTATTACAAAAGTTACACTCAAACTTCTTCAGATCATTTTAGTCTAATATAATAAAAGTCTAGATACTACTTTTTATTGGTAGCGACATTTTTATTTACTTTTACAATTAATATTTATTTATTGTAAAAAAAACGTAGAATAACAGAGTAAACAAACACTAAAGAATTCACAATGGGAATCAAGTCGATATGTAAAACCAATTCTGTAGAATCTTGTCACCAATACTTCCTACGGGTCAGTGTCGGATGCGAATATCTGTAACGCTCCTAAGATAAAGCACTGACACTTAGATACTCGTGATGTCCAACAAGCACAAGATAACTTTAACTTATAAGTGGCATGGGCTTGCGGACGGCGAGCAATGGGTGGCTCGCCGTCCGACCGTCCGGCAACCGTCCGGACCGAGCCATGCCAAGTCGTCGACGGCGCGTACTGTTCCACGCGCGCCTCAGGGAGATGTCAGCAAATTGTAGGGGCCCAGCAAGGTCGAAGCCTACTGGGGCCACGGGTAGTGTGAAAGTGAAACCCGGGGCCCTGGGGCGAAGGCAAAGAAGGAACAGGAGTGGGTTTTTAGTCAGTAAAAGTCTGACACTATCTCTCGCTCCGCCCAAGAGCGGGATTTGTCATAAGATGAATTTCCCAACCAATAAAAAAAAACTTATAAATGGCATTATTCTTCTGTACATATTTGTTATTTTTTTTTATATTTATCTTTTTCTTTTTTAAAACATCATTAAAAAAATATAAAAATGTATCCCACCTGTATCGGTAACCGTGTCTAAAAGTACTGCTTTCTGAATCAAACCTTCGATCCAGCCGCCTAACGATAGCCTCTTAAAATGTCGGTTGAGGCTCATGGATATTAAGTCTATAAAGAATATTGGCTGGCGCGACTATCGGTACAATAATCGCCGAGTCCAATGTAATTTGCTAGTCCTTCATAACTTTCACAATGTTCTCGTTATACTAGACGGTTATATCAACAATCATAGCACGCCTGGCGATTCGGTCCACCACCATTATATCAGATATATTGTCTACAATAGTCCTGTCAGTAATGATGGACTGAACCCAGTACAATGTGATTAATATTGTAATACTACCACTAGCTTCAAAAAAAGGTGCGTGGCGCGGTACTTGTTTTGATAAAGATGACGTCGCCCTAGAACGTGATCTAGAACCGTGCACGTCTTTGCAAAAAGAAATCCCCGATAGGATAGTCGACTGTGATAATCTATTAAAATAAATAATCAGATATGACGTAGCTGAGACGTAGCGCTACGACAATCGCTACGACACTTCCAGCGGCCCTGGCTCCACTGTCGTAGCAGCATGAGCCGTAGCAGTCGTAGCAGTAGGAATAGGTAAGCATAAAACTGACGGTGTGTTTTGCAAAGAATTTGTCAAATTTGTGGGAAACCGTCATTGATAAAACCCGTGAACACGCCCACCGCGATAATGTTTTACCGTTATCACGGTAATTCCCGTCTGACCTACCTAATAGTACGATAAAGGTGAAAACGGTAGACAAATGGTTTAAAAATGTATGATGATTTTTCTATGCATCACGTAGTTTTGTTCTACGTAAACTAGCTCCATTATATATAAATGCCCTTGCCATGAGAAAAGGATTTTTTTTTATTGTATGAAACTATAAATTATATCTGTATTCTTTCCCGCCAGTAGAGTCACTATGTTGTTACGCACATTTTTTAATATAGTGACATCTATGATCAGCAACTAAAGTGAAAACTTGACGTCATACTTGAAAGTGTCGCTATTCGCCGCCAGGGGCAGTAAATCCGCCTGATTACTACGCAGAAAACTTCTACGAGCTCATGTTGTCCTAGTACATGGCGATCGTAACTGCCTGCTCCAGATTCTCCACCTACGTTCCAAACGTGCCATTCTTGTCGCCCCGTTCGCCTTGTCATTCTTGACAAGTGACCTCTTTTATTACCAAGGAGTCTATCCAGTCAGCAATGCTGGAATACTTTTGAAATAGCTTTATCTGTCCGTTTATACGTGGAATTATAGAACTTAGAATTAGATTTCTTTATTATATTTTGTTCCTTTTTCAAATAACTGTTCTGGATTATTTCAAAAGCTACGTACACGTAGTCACAGATCTGGTATTGTTTCGTGAAGATTAAGTGAGTACCCCTTGAAAGAAAAAGAAAGTATTTGTTGCAATAAAATCTAAAAAAAAATACTTTTCTCATAAAATTCTAAAATATAGCTGGCAAACACATTTTCCACCTCTGCCAAGTCGGTTATACAACACAAAATACCTCGTATAAAAAGCGTGTGACTCAGAAAAAAAGTTTTTCTTAACATCATTAGTAAAACCTAATGTAAAAATCGTTTAATGGAGGCTAAAATAATAAAACCACCAAAATTATTTTGAAATAACAATCAGTACTATTATTTCAATAAAATAATTCTATTAATAGTTAAAATGAAATAACATAGATTTTTGTTGTATGTTAAGGTGGTGTTGCCCACAAAAACTAATAGATGGTGCCGATAGATGAGCAAGCGTACCGTCGAACGACATCTATAGGATGATATTATTAGCAGTTTACTCACAGGCTATTCCTGTACCCATATACTACCTTGAACCGTTCAGAAGTACGACCTATTTCAGTTTACTGACTAAACGAACAGGCTTGTTCACGATACAAATATAACATGTTTTTCAATAATATCTCCAGAGGGTGGGACGTAAGGGCAAACACGTCAAACATTATTCAATCATCGCTTTGCTTAAAATATCTTTGAATCATTGTTTGAGATAATATTATTCAAAAACGAAGCCAAAGAGAAACTATTTCTTGAGTCTTGATCAAATGTTCGAAAAGTGGAAATTAGTTCAAGGAAATATGCAGAGTTTTAAATCAGTTGACCTGGTTGTACCCCGGATAATTTTATGTACTTACCTATTTTATTTCATTTTCCACTTTTTACTTATCATGACAAGTAAGACGATTCAATAAAGTATTAGTCGTAAATTTGTATATTTTGGTATTTATCTTTAGTAATTCTCCTAGATTATTTGTTTTACTGCATATACAATAATTTGAGGCATTTTACGTCCTGATTCAATACCTTAAACACAGGACTGCTTGCACAAAGTACGACAGATATAACAGCGCCAGTAATTGAATGATTACATTAAAAAATTGCAATGCAGCGGTAAACAATGCAGCACGAACTAAATGACGTCACGCTCATTCGGTGCAAAGTGCATGTATGCAGCTTAACCTTCTAGCGTTCATGTTACCCTGGTGCTCGTTCCTTTTGTAAGCGACACCAAAGGGGCCCTATCCCCTTCGAGCACCCTTCTCTGGGTCAATGCGCATCTCTCGGTCATTCACCGGACCGACCTTCATCAGTTGTTTTTGTCTTTATGCGTGTCTAGTTGTCATATTTGCATTAAAGCATTTTTGCGTTCTTTTTTGCATTTTTTCTTCAATTTAATATAAAAACATATAAATTCCATACAACATTTTGAAATACTATCCTGGGACTAAATCTAGAAATCTTGCAATAGATGTATAGACCAGACGCTTTTTCACTGATATTTCGTTAAGTTGAAATTATGCCGTAAACAGATGCTTCGATTTTTTCCTGGCTGTGCGTAACAAGTGTTTTGCAAATACATATCTATGAAGTAAAAAAAAATACAAAAGCAATCCTTGGAATCATCAATCCCCAAAATGACAATCAGCAAAATTAATACTGAGGGTAGAGTTACATAGAATTAGTTTTTCGATCTTGCATACAATCTTACACATTTGCATTACAATTTGTGCATGTAATTAATCCACAATAGGATGCTGCAACAAATTGTCTTACCAGGAACTCCATGTACGAGGAATGCAGAATAAAGAAGTAGGTCGATGCACCAAAGCGCATAAAACTGCCGTGCAATATAAATGCATCGATAACTGATATGACGAGCGAAGCCGCACACTGCTGTAATTTTTATACTTCACCTACACATACATGAAACGTAAAAATAATATATTGTTACACTAGCGAAATATTTAATTAAAATATAAATATAATACATATTATATCATGTTGAAGGATAGATACATTCTGGAGATGGATTCCCAAGTTCCAATCGTGAATTGAGAATATTAACTTTGTTTAGCACTATAAGAAATAAAGGAAGTATCGCTAAGACAGAATTTCTACCTACAAACTATTATTTGGAATTTGCTAAGATATTATGATCTTATTGTAGGTATTTAATTAGGCTTCATTAAAGTTGCTCTCTATTCGTTATGAGTTCATTTTTTACTTTTCATTTCATTTACTTACGCCATTCCGATTCAAAGCAAACCACATCAGTATAACTCAAATATGAGTGACAAAGCTTAAAAATAAGAGTGTGAAAAATTTCAACCTCATTTCAGTTTAGGCTAGGAACAAATTTCCGATTTTCTGGTCGAATACTTGAAACGCCTCCTGTGGATGTCTAATAATAACATCTTTTATAATTTTAACACATTGCCGTCCCGCGTGAATTGGAAGAGTGTATATTTGTCGGATAGAATTATCGGACTAGCGAATTCTGGATTCAAGATCAGCCTTATTGCAAAAATATAATCTTGACTATCTATTTATAAATAACGCCTGAACACGTGTTAATCTTCTCTTGAACCGACGTTTATCAGTTCAGTAGGGATAGCAAGTTAACAAAGGAAAGATCACAGTCGAATTGTTGATCCATCCTTTTTCATATAAATATTTAAATATTTTTAGATATAAATGTAGGTTAAAAGGTTCAGAAGTTTTTAAACAAACCAATTGCTTCACACTTTTCTTAGATTGCTTTATATAAACCAATTATTATTTCTATTTTATGATTATATCACAGAAAGAAAAAAAGTTGTTTTCTTCATTGCTACTTAAAAAAAGTATTATAACCTATATTTTCATGAACAAAATTTTATAAATAAATATTTAAAAAAAGTATTAATTCTTGAGAAATTCATAGCAAGCTGCTGCTGAAAATCTGGTTGCCAGTGAAGTTTAAAGTGTCTGTACCTATAAGTTTATTTGCAATTGCAGTCTGAGAATGTTTAGCAAAACTATAAATTGGCAATTTGTATTGCTAATTTATAGTTTACAGTGTTTATTTAGAAAGATTGCACTCTTCTTGGTATAAAACAGAAAATTATCTAGTCTAGCAATTAAATGGTTATATTTAAACAAGTGGATGGACTATGGACATGGGTGTGAATTATCATCGTATAAACCTATATATTTCAAAGAAATTCCACAATAAACGGTACTGGCCACGTAAGGGGATATTTCTGTCGATCGTTCCCTCGTTTCTGCGTCGTGTTTCTTCGCACTGGTATTTACATCGATAGAGCTTTGCTGGCGTATAAAACAGGTTATAGAAGCGAGTAACGCTTATTTTGTTCTCAACTTTGGTGAGAGAGCCATCTAGTGACCACCGCGCGAAACGTTCACGTGTGTGATTTTGTGTATTTTAGTGTCAGTTTTTGGAAATCCTTGTTTTTCAAAATGCCTGGACGTCCTCTTTGGCAGGTGAGAGATTTTATTTTTAGTACACCAAGTATTATCGGAGATACGCTGCTAGTATTTTAAATTAATATTCCATGACCTCTTGGAAATTATAGGTAATTGTTATAATAACAGTTTGCATATTATGTACCCAAAAAAAAATTAGAACAGAACTGAAAGATGTGTTAGTCTTCATCTTTCAATTCTGTTCTATTTTTTTTCTGTTCTCAGTTTATATTTTATCTTGAATCAATAGTTGAAGCTTATTTAGGTTTTGGCTGACCTTAGTTTCAAAATTGGAATTGAACCTAGTTTTTATAGTTCGATTTCATATTGCTGTAAAAATAGAACGATGACTAATCCTAACCTTAGCCTAGCTACCTGAAAATAACAGGTGTGTAAACAAAGTGTGGTTTCGTAAAACTCCACGTTTTGGCACGGTGTCAAGTTTCACTGTAATGATTTATTTACCAAACTCAAGTAAAGCACAAGGATGAAATAATTGTTCACTAACGAGGTTTTAAATAAAAATGCACTCGAATGTGTTTATAATTCTTAATATTTACACAACACAACCGTTTTTCAGTCAAGATAACGCAACTTTATTCGGTTATTTAACAATTTCATTCAATTTACAACCAATTAAGTATCAGATGTTAATTTACAATAGTCGATAATTATATAATCGTATTTAATACTTTATTGGAAGAGTAACTAATTCACAAACATAAGCTCTCTTTTTGCATTCATGATTCCACAGTAAGGTACAAAATATTTAGGTAGGTACCGTAAAAAAATATCTTAGACGTGTTTCAAATAGTTAATCCTAATTTAACTAATTAGTTTTTAAATAATTATTTGTATTTTAAAACTATGATAATTACTGATTACTAAACTTTTTTATCCGTCTTTTTACTTGGCACGCCAATTTTGACATCTCCGATCATGAAATGTCCTGGTAAATTGTTAAATAATTTTTGCATAAAGCCCAGCAAAATATCTTCTATTGTCTTTGATAATATTGGTCGTAAAGATTCGGACACTGGTCGCCAATTTGCATTCAAATAGGCGTTGGTACTCTCCTCTGGAAAAGAAAAAAAGAGGGGATTAAACCTTCAAATCGCTTTCTTCGATTTTATTTATTTTCAATAGTAAAAAAATAATAACTGTTTATGAATCTTATGGTACAGTAACCGCCATCTATTGTTGTGTAGAGAAACTATACGTCAAGGTTACTGTAGATACGTTTGCAAAATATTTTGCGAACATTAAATAATTATTATTTCTGTTTAATAATCCACAAGACGACATTCACTATGAATACTGTTATTTCTTATTATTCTCACAGATTTTTACACAAAGTTTTATAAAGATTAATAAACAAACAACCCTTTAATATGATGTTTATTTCAAATCGAGATCTCAAAGAGGGCTTGCGAATAAAATTGGCAACGCTGAGCGAGCGGTTGTCAAACGTACAGCGACGTCGAAACGTCTCAACGTTGCAATTTGTAACACGTTAGTACCAGGGCACCATAGAATGACCGAGTTAGAAAAAGACTTGACATAAGGTCCGCACATCAGCGCCACCTACTAGCAAATGGAATACCTCTGTAACGTGGCACATTATTATTTCTATTCAATACGAGATGGCGCTTTTAGACTTCTGAGTTGGAGTACAGAGGGCGTTATTATAAACTTGTTCTAAGAAACCATTATCATACTGAAGAATATTTTTAAGCTTACATTATATACATTTAAATAATGACCTGTTGTAATTTATATTGATTTGAAAAACCATTTATGAACAGAAAGCCGCATGATAAAGAACATAGTGTAAATTATTATATTATTTGAATGTTGTCGCTATTTACTTAGATAATTATAACTTTTTAAGAATACATCGTAACCGACGTTCAAAAGTATTGACTAATAGAATAACGTTTTTTCAATAGGTTTTATCAATAAATAACTGAACCTAGGCCTTTTTTACTTACCCAATGACTCAATGCCATCAAATAAATTGTTCATGCGTAATTTTAACCCTCCAATGGCATACTTGACATGTGCCCCAGTGACGTTGAAGAATACAAAATCATCTTTAGTATACGTTTTCACATCGCTAATAATATCAATCGTCATGTTGGCTGCAAAAGAAATATAACTATTAAAATCGAAAAACAACATTGGTCAAGAAATTAAAAAAAAACTTTCTTTTACATACTTGGCTCAAACCAACATACTCCGCGTCCAACCAGAGGAATCAGCAAGATTTTTCCTTTCAGGTCATAGGTACCCTCAATCCTTATTTTTGGAACTCGAACTCTTGTGTGAAAGTCGTACGTTTTGCCATCAACTCTGAAAAGTTAAAAGGATATCGTCAAACAGGATCATTTCAGTATCCAGTTTCTATGACAGTTTTTCAGATTTTCAGGCTATACTTTAACCTGTTACATTGTAAAATTTAAAATTCTTAGGTACCTAATTCATTTATCGGGATATAGTTCGTGCTTGCTGTGGACAGCAATGTGACGATGATGATGAGGGCAAACTTTAACATTTCGTTGTCTTATTTTTAAACCCGTACAGTCATAGGAGATCACAAAAGGATATTTAATTTTCTTTTGAAATTAGTTTCGTAACTGGCAATCTCGTAACTTGTCTATTAATCGAACAAGATAACAGCTAGTAGTTTGCTCAACTTAGTCGATCAAACAGTCGTCTTCGGTACCAGGGTGCAATGAATTCACAGCGATCATACTTACTGGCTCGACAATACTTCGGTCTTGCCAAACCCTGTCACAATCACGTCATCGAGAGCAGCATTGACGTTTACAGGGCCGTCACCTTGCAAAATCCTTATTTTTGGAATTTTCAGGGGATCTAAAGGCTGCATTCCAATATCTGAAAGACCTGAAGACAAAAATAATAATTGCTTCAATGGGCTAAACACAGATGTCGCTAGTTGTTTCAGCTACATATGTAGGTACACAAATTATGTTTTTAAATGATAATAGAAAGGACAATAGTGATATTATCTGCATTTCTTCTACTTATATTAAATGAAAGCATACCCATACCAAACAGCTATATTTGATACCTTGTCGCCGTCACATGAGTATGGTGAAGAAATAACGCTTTCGCTTTCCGCAAGTTATGTACAAATGTTTCGTAATTGAGGCTATGTGACTAGCCCAGTGGCTTGTGAATCTACCAACCCACTATCATGCTAGCTTATTAACAACACTTAGTAGTAGAAAATGCAATGCATTTCTTTGTGGAAAATATGCACCAAAAGTAAAAATTACAGAAGTAAAAAACAAATGAGTGTTTGTAGACAGCAAAGAGTAAGTAACTGAGGCAATGCCTTTCCCAATATTCTATAGCAACAAATTAATAAATAGTCATAAATTTTGTCAAATTTAAAAATCTTATATCAACAGTAACAGTTGATCAAAACACGATATAAACGAAAGTAATTAGCCGATTAGTGGCAATCCACAGTGCAAACGTTAACAAACGCGTGGGGGCACATTGTACTAGGAGCGCAGCGGCGACAAGTGGTATACTATCGTGCACGGCGCGAAACACGAACAGCTGTGAGCAGTTGTGCAACGAACCAGGCACTCAGAAAGCGTGCCAGCTGCTTACGAAGTTGACTGGCTGACCGGTAGCCACTAGCCACTCGTACCTAAATAACAACGTTCCACTCAAAGCAATCAAAAGTGTTGCGTCTGTTTTGGTAATTTCACTAATATATTGCAGCTACGGGCTACAGCTACTTGACTGTGTTTACAGATGTTTTGATTGAGCAAGACAGGTTAGTTATTTTTAGACTGCGAACCGGTGGGTTAACAGTTGCACAAGATAAGGTACGCAAATCGAAATGTGAATTCAATGAACGAAATACCGATTTAAATTTTGAACCAAATCTTTATGATTCTGTTGTTGCTTAAGCAAACTTTAACAATGAGAAATAGTTAACTAATATTTGAGAGCACCTTTAAAGGTTTCTGAAGTTCAAGCTTTAGGTATATATAAAAGGTCAATATTGATAATTACCTGGACCAAGTGCATTGAACAGTTGCTGCACTGCTTGCCGCGAGCAATCGTCGAAATCTGGATCGCTTTTGAAACATGTCTTGACGAAACTTGCTGAAATTAATAGAAACAAACAGACTATTAGACTGCTTCAAATAAAATAATTATATATTTACCCTATGGATGAAATAATATCAATAAAAAAGAGTAATTGTAATGAGAACAAACTATACGACAAGGTACCTGTTACTTTCTGCCAACCTTGACATTGACATGTGAGTTGAAATCTAGGTCGAGTAAGTACTCACTTTTGCGTGACATCTGTCATGTTTCTACGATTTACAGTGGTCTAGGGTTAATGACTATAGATATAAATAATTAAATAGATAAATAAACAAAAATATAATAAACAATAATAAAAGCGTTTATTTTAAATAAAATTTTGTAAATAAAATGGTAAACATAGCTAGTTACATTAAATGATGAAGCCCTAATTGAAGCCATATTTGACATTCATAATAATGAAAATAATGAATACGGTAGCTTCGAAGATGTTAGACCAAAACAGCTTGAGCTTTATGAAAATAAAAGTAATGAAAACGTTGTCGATGTAAAACAAAGTTAGTCAACATTAACCACTACTTGGACTCACAATGTTAAGGGAATTATTATCGTTGATAAACATTGTTGCATTGCTGCACCCAAGTTTTATTTCATAACATAAAATTTTTATTTTACCCTTACCTACTCTTAGGATCTACAAATATGCCAATATTCCGATAGCATACATTAAGTATTATATTATATTTTAAATTATCCATCTTTTGCCTATGATTTGCACAGTTTTTAAACCTAATCGACACACTGAAACGCAACTGCTATACCACAAAATTATACATATAGATAGAATCACGTTAACTGGCAGTCAATCAGCAACATTTTAATGTAGTGTGGAAACAAATCTTTCTTGCTCCACACATTTTAAACTACTTTTACTTTGCGTCACAAATATCATAAGGACACTGTGTTACAAAAGAACTGTAATCAGGCGTTGTTAAGGAAAAAGTTGTAATTAAATGTTATAAGAAATTAGCAATCGAGCATTGTCACCGCGAAGCGATCTTTCCACTCTATGCCTTAGAAAATGCCGTAACTCTTCATGATATAACGGCTTTAGCCGATTTATGCAATACAGAACATTATGGAATGCAAAAAGGCGACACCGAGACTATCAGATTATCACAGAAATAAAACGTTTTACACTGTACATATGTAGGTCATCATATATATTGGCACGATGCAATAGCGTGTACAGTTTACAAAAACACTTACGTTTCGTTTTAAAATATTCTCCGGTGGTACAGTGGAGCACTAATGTCACTATAAATAATTTAAACTGCATGTTTTGGTTTGGCACCAGTTGTGGTAGTAGAAGCTAATCAAAATCGCCCCGAGCAGGCAGCTCGAGGTGGTGGTGCGATACTAAAGCCCCGCTCTCTGGGTCTCCACATGCCTCAAGAGTGCCAGGAGGAGGGGGGCTATACGCAATTGTTAACTATGTAAATAAAGCTTAAACTTATCGTTGCTCAAGTTAATATTGCTAATAATGCATATAAAATTTTTAGGATTGCCTTTTTGTCAATTAGAAGGCAGTTATGCCATAGAGGTATGAATAATGTGGAAATATTTGAGAATGAAAAATTTTAAAAACAAATAGAGCATTTAATGTGAAAGCTGGAAGGAAAAGCATTCAATCAGTAACTATAGTCAGAGTAGTAAGTTAAGGCAAAGTTTTAATCTAGTGCGCAATCAACGTTAATTACGGAAATTCTAGGTACACAATAGTACAGAAATTATATACAAGGGATAGTTTTACATAACTATTAGAGAAACCATTGCTAGTACTGCAGTAAACAAGGAAATCAAGACGATTTCCTTAAAGGCACGCATATAACTAGTTCAGGTTAAATAGACTACTTGACTGGCAATTAAGACCTTACGTGTAGTAAGTAGTAAGTGTTACATTCGTTCCATAACATCGATTCCCTCTTCTTCGACACGGCGAACGTTTGGTAATTGTGTGTACCTACGAAGACTTATTATTTATTATTGACTAATTATCTTGAAGTTTACGGTTACGAGTTTAAATTTTATTACCATGTTACTACATTTTCCGATTTCACTTTCCATTTTTTTTTTCACTTTATTGCCAGTCATGTTTGTAGCCCTAAAGCAATTTTCAAAATTTTCTAATTCTCTACGTAAATTTTATTAGTGTCGATCTATTAATTAAATAAAATTAAATATTTTGGAACACCTATCTTTGTGGCGACGTTTGGGGGAGGCCTATGTCCAGCAGTGGACGTCTATCGGCTGAAATGATGATGATGATGATGATCTTTGATTTAGAAGCAGACATATTCAGTATTGCGTTTTCGTGTGTATCTAGATTCGAAAGAGGTTGCGTGTCAGATTTTGTCACTGTCGATCGCGCGATGGTTTTCGTTCAAGTTCTTTGCACAACCTTACAACACATATACAGACAAGCCCTCTTGTAGCTGTACTCGTGCTGATCGTACGATGACTTGCTTTATAATTTGCTCTTTACTTTACTTTTGCGCAAATGTATGTTATTGCTAAATATTGATCGCATCATTGGATATATGAATCGCAAATTATGTCATGCTTGATATTGTGATATTATTGCTAGTCTGCTAGATCACCTTGAACTCTGATTATTACGATGTCTAGATTACTATAATATATAGAGTTTAGCTAAGAAACAAACCATTATCATATCATTAATATACATAGATTTTTTATTGACATTATAACGATGTGATTAGTGACACCATGTGTGCCCTAACAATATTTATGTTTATGTATTTTCCTCCAATGTTATCAAGTTTGCTTATATGTGCATATTGTTGAGGAATAGGCTTCCATGGGTCGTAATAAAAAATGCAATGACGCAACTTTGTTTCTCATAGACATTGCGATGATATTATCAAGTAAATCTTATATCATAACACACCGATGACATAAACCATTATTTAATGAGAAAATATCAATAAAAGCTGGTGATTATGTCAGTTTGCCGCGTCAAAAAAAAACGTCGTAATGAAAAAGTATGAGATTACTAAGAATCCTATACATTATGAACAGGATTCTTAGTATCCATACTGAATGGATATCCATACTTTGAGATTCAAATATTTTATAGCTGTGGAAAACACCCACTCACACTCGATCTCGAATGTTTTGAGATAGTATCCTATGCCATCATAAAACTAAGCCATCAAGATACGCGGCCTTGAATAGAGCTTTCTGACAAGCAAACATAAGCTCGATATTTTGTATATTTCAATAAAAACAAACAAGACATAAGACAATTAGCGAACATTTAACAAGACCTCTAATTCTAGTAGAACTAGAAAATCTCCCGTCACTTCTTATTCAGTTTGTACAAACAATGTACCGTTTCGTGAAGCTTAAAATGAAATAGACAACCACATAACATTTGACCTCAAGCTAAGAATGATGCAAAGGGACAAACAAGTCATTTAGCAACGCGACAGAGTGATGCGTGGGACACACATAAAATCAACCACGAAGAAAAAAGAGAAAGGTATAAATTATTTTTATTTGATATTTTTTAACCAGAATGTCATCACGATACAATACATGAGTTTACAGCTCGTAAACAACCTTCAACTCACGATCTAGATACATCAACAGCAACATGTTATTTTAAAGTTTATTTTTGTTTGAGTAATTTCTTAAGAGTTTTATAATAATTCTTAATGTTGTTCTCGCGGTCGCTGAACGACTTTGACCCATAAGTGAGATGCAATCGGTGCAGTTTAGTCAACCACTGGTGTATCTACCACACGTAGTACCAGTCACACGGGCACTAGATATCTAGAGGAGGTCGTTGTGAAATAATAATAGTGATCATAGTTTAAGCGGTAAGGTAATGGTTGAACGTGTTTGCATTTGGTCCGCCTTCGTGTTAGAAATTATAAGGACTGAATTAAGGAAGATTTTATTATGTATATTCAGGATATACTTACTGGGGCTGCCTCTACTGTACATATTGTTACTACTATATTTGAGACAATAAACATTTCATTATTCGTGGGGCATACTGAAAGTCTCTCGATCTGGCCACTAACAATAAAAGAATGAAAAATCAATTATAGAAATCGAAAATGAAACTCAGTAATGACATGACAAGTAATGACAAGAACATTACGTTTCACGAAAATCTCGTTTTATGTTATGCTTTAGTTAAATGTGTATCACTATACCAAAAGAAAAAAGTAAACGAAATATCGCACGCAGTTTAAAAGAACACAGAAGTAAATAAATACATTTATATTTTGTTATTTAAATTCAGAAAGACAGGAAACTTTACTATCTGAAAATTAGTTGAATTAAGGGCGTTATGAGACCCTTTACACTAAAATATGAGACAACTTTGTTACTGGTTTCAACCAATAGTCTGCTGTGTTAGATTGACCAATTGTCCATTCGCAAGTCTGTTAAGAAATAATTTTTGATTTTGCAAAACCAACCAGTTTCTGACAAAATTATCTGTACGGTAAAATCAAATTCCTAAGTAGCGATAAAGAATGTTTGCTTCCCATTTTCAAAATCTGTTCGGATCGAAGAATGACCTTCATAGAATTTACACTTGATTGTAGAATTTAATGATGTAACGTTAGTTCTGTTTTTACAATGAGAACACACATCGAGGGGTAGCCCTTCGTTGGAGCTATTCAGTGAAAGAATTAAGAAAGATTTCCTGTCAACATGACCCATAAATACACCACTAATTTTTAATTAGTATTCATAAACAGCAAAGTTATTAGCGTTTGTTTATATCCCAAAATGTCACTCAATTTATGGAAATATTGTACAGGCTACAGATTATGAATGAATAAATAATGATCCAAATGGAAAAACACTGCGCGTAATATTTTCTAGTAGCAATTGTTATGAATAAATGATTCTATTATGAATTTACCAATTACGACAAATTTTCGTGGGATTTCGTTTTTTTTTACTTTTGACTACATAAATATGATCAGTGACGGGTACGAATAGAGCCCCATTTTTTGTACTAATTAAAAAATAATGTATACATGTATAGGTTTTTATTTATTCTATACATTATGTTTATGTATTGTGTGCTGTACACATATTTCTTTAGTATGTTTTTAGTTTTATGTATATTTAATTTAATTAATGAGCTTAAATTTTTGTTGTGTCTTTATAATTGTCCTCAAGTGCCAAATTTATCTCTCATTTGTATAAGGTTTGCCGTAAGAAAAACCAATTGTGGGTTGCTCGCCTGTATGTATATCAGCTGTCCTATTTTGTTTGTTTTATAATAGTTGTGTGTACAATAAAGAATAGAATAGAAAAACAAACATAACATATCCATTTTTAATAAGGAACATGGCGTTGGCAATGCTAGGTAGTGTCACTTGCGAAACTAGGTTGAAAATCTTGAAATAGTAAATTTTATAAAGGCCATGTTACCAAGGGCGTTTCTCGGTTAGCGTAAAACCCTTCTTTGTGTACAGCATAATGGTTTTTTATAACGAATCTAAAACATTCTGAAAATTGAGCTTTTGCCAAATTACTCGCAACATTGTTAGGTACTTTGTGATAATCACACTTTAACTAGAATTTTGGCGTCTTACTTGCGTACTCCCTTGGCCTTGACGTAATGTCTCGTAATTATAAGTAATTAGTCTACGAATATAATACGTAATGTCAAGGTGTCGTGTGTTGTGAGAATAAATCCGACAGTGTCTTCGGATTTTGGCCGTTGATCAAGATAAACAATCTTCATAGTAACGTCGAACCCACGCTCGGATGATGGAACTGCTCTTTCTGGAACACTGACTATCTGATGCAATAATTTATTTATTCTTTAGTTTATACAGAAACTCGTCAAATTAATGTTCGTGGCTCAAATAAACAAGAAGCTGCAAGACGCAAACCGTGCACGAGTACACGCTCGTCCGCAGATGACTTAGCAAGTACTAGGCTAGCAGAGAATGAAAGAGTTCCCTTAATGTATAGATGAACTTTCCTTACTTTTCTTACTATCGGGATATTATGATTTTTTACAATAATTCAATTTCTTTATTATTTATTTATTTAAACTTCATGTACATACCTTGGTGGACTTAACTACAAGGCATTATCTTGGAGTCAACCTACGCCAGTCTAAAAATACGATTCTGGTATAATTAAATTCGGGTTTAGTATGTTTTTCATAATTTTGTTGACAATTTTGTTTGCTTCACTTTTAAACAAAAACAATTAATGACCTCACTTTTTCATTCTACTCTAACCATAGGACACTTAACCTACTAATGTTCTTGGCTACACGAGATTCCAAGACCACAAACATAAAATATATGGAACTATGGAGTTGTTATTTCCATAGACAAAGTAAACGCTGAAGATGAGCACAACAAGAACACGATGTTTGTATAGATTTAAGAATGAATAGGTTGAACGACCTCCCAGTGTCTTTGAGCTAAAATAATAATCTAAATAGCGCACCGCTCCGGCGTAAAATCGTAAATTATATTGCGTATAAGAGTGTCATTGGATGGCGGGATTTCGTAAAAATTTCTACTGGTTAGCATATTTTTCTCGAAATTACTGGGAATGACGAGTTACTAACAAACAAAATAGACGAACGATGAGACTAAAATAATGAATGAGTTAAAGACCCAGACACTAGCATAATAAAAGGAAAACACACCCAATTTAGGAAGAAAAAAATTACTATAAAACAGAATTTTGAAAAAAGATAAGACACTATTTACTGATATAGCAATGTGATGATGATAATAATCAGCTGACAATATTTGACAGGACGAAAATGAAGAAGGAAACGTGTTGCGGCCACCTTAAGTAACATAATACTAGATGATGATAAATTATACGATAATTATACACTCTTGCTGAATAAACAAGAAAGAGAAAAATGAAAATATCTGCACACTAAAATAGCTGCCGGATGAAGAACTTCATAAATTACCAATCCGTTGGGAATTAGTTTCGAAACCACAAATCCAACAGCACTTTAATGTATTATTTAGAAATATACAAAAATGTTTAACTGTCTGGCACAATCTGAGACAGACTAAGATTGAAATGAATAAATGAGATGTCCAAGTTCTAAGACATTCCGTTCCGATAATTTTAGAAAAGTAACTATCTACTTTTTAAACTTGAGGAAAAAAGGAAGTACAGATTCTAAAGAAAATTAAGATGAGCGTAGACTTTGGGACTTATTTAACTATTAATTGATTGCTTTAATTCCAATTACATGTTGTTTATTCACTAACATAATACGGTTATCTGATAAGTTTTTAAATCTTAATGACCCATGTGTCTTACAAACAATGTATTACGAACAGTTTGCTAACTCTACCGATAATATAAGGATTAAACAGATAGGTTAGTTATTCCCGGTTAAATATCAAATACTTCAAATACTCGTATGTAATTAATAGAAGCGTATGGATGGCGATAGGTGTTTCAGTATGTTCTCAGCAATACTGTTATCGGCTAAATTTTGCATGGGACCTAGCAGTTGCGACGGTTTCAAGTCTCATAATTCCACATTGGACAATAGACGTACGAGTTTAGTGTGGTCGTTCTCGTCGTAAGTTTGGATGAACTTCATCTTCATGGTAGCGTATCAATTGTTTTCCATTGCGTTTTTGTGTCATAAACAATATTTTGTATCTCGTAGAGACCTAGCAGGTCGACTTGGCGAATAAGCAGCTCCGATAATTCTTTTTCACTTAGCTTTCCAGCAGACACTATCGCTTCGAACTACAAGAACCAAAGTTTGCTTCTGTTTTTCCACCGAGGCCGTATCCGCTGGTTGTATGAGACGGTAGATAATTCTTGCGAGTCTTTTGCGGTGACGTAGCTTCACTGCCATCGTTCGATTTTAGAGTATTCAGGAACATTATGGTCACGGTGGGGTCACCACTGTTGGGTTTGCAGGATTTAAATTATTTACACAAATGCAGGTTAAGTATGAAAGAAGCGTGCATCGCCATCTGCAATAGGAAACTAAATAAGGGCAAAAATTGGAAGATATGATGAATGTTATGATGAAAGGCACAATACAATAATAGATCGGCTAAGTCCTACCCTTGACGGTTAAGGAATGTCAGTTATTAAATTTGGTAACTCTGGTTTACATAAAGTCAACCGCATGACCCAATTCAGTCACTTGAGCCAAATAGACTTGAATAAATAAATATTAAAAACAAGTGTGATGAAGTTTACCCTGATTCAAAATTACGAATAACACAAATTATTTCGGTTTATTTGTAACCCAATAATTCTGCAACCTGTCAACTAAGAAATTTGGCACTGCAGCGGTGCGTGTGATGAATTAGATTTTGGATAATAATTCATCACAAGTCATAAAGATGTCATAAAACGCTGAAACCTGTCACTCATAAATTGTAACACATTGTAAAATATCCAGCTTGCACTTTTGATGGCAGTAAGTTCTGCAATGCTCTCAAAGCTTAAATTAGATTTAGTGTTATCATCCCTAATACTATCAGGTTTATCAATGGTAGGGGTCCTCTGTAACACCCTTCCTGATATTCATATATGTTACATACTATTCTATTCTGTTTTAACACGTCAAATTATCATAATTTCATAAATTTATCTTAACCAATGCGCTGATGATGTTATGTTTATAAATTATACATATGTCACTGTCCTATTCTCGACCATTTACATATCACCAGTTTCATAGATCACTAGTTTTTTACTCTTATCCGTTTTATTATTAAACACCTAGGTGCCCGACTGCAGAACAAAATCGTCCCTACTCTATTTCTACTGCAAGTGACTAAGGACCATTTTTTATCGAAAAGTTATATTGAACTAACTCACGGAGATGGCGATCTCCGCCTAGGTTTGCTGCGATGCTAGATGCCATCAGCATTCTATGATTGCAAGGGTGCAATTCTCAATTCAAACAAAACCAATACTTACAAACGATATTTATTAGATAAGAGTTAAATATTTACAATTAAATATTCGTATAAAAATACTTAACGAAAATAGCGCTGTTAGGAGTTTATAATAGGTACCTACGAGTAATAATTTAATACTATCACACAATCTTTGACGTTGTTAAGCACTGCAGACATTAACTTAGAAGAGAATACAAATCATGTAATTTCGACCTTCATTTGACATACACAAGAATACTGTTTTACTCCGAATAGTCCGGATGGTCTCATTGGCAAGCATGTAGGAAAGCGATGAGTTGGTGATGATTTACATATGACGGGTGTTGCCGAAACCGCCGTGCCCGGATTGAGACGCTCCCTTGTTGAAGCCCATTTGTAGGTTCAGTTCACTCTCATGGGCACGCAGTTGCTCTTCAGTGAATGTACGTTCGTTCTTATCTGCCATCTTGGGTCCTAGTTGGGGACCGGTCCATTCGGGGTGCTTTTGAGTCTGGAATAATATCAATGAAATATTAATCACTGTGTTAATATTTCTTATTAGTAATCTTGTAGCGTTGAAGATATACTTACGATTCTGCCCAAAGCGTACAAGCAGAGTGTGACTTGAGGAATGTTACGCCTCTCGAAGAGGTCAGCTGTTTGGAAGATTTCTTCTTCAGGCACTCCGTACTTCTTGATTGCGGCTTGGAACCTGAAAATAGATAGATTACATTTGAAAATAATTGTAACTGTGATACAATGAATGTTTTCTATGAAAATAACGTTTTCAACTTTGAAAAATGAATGTTTAACATTTTGGCACCAGTCACTATTTTGTTTTTTGTTTACAGTTGACTCAATGTTTAGTAGATAGATAGATTTAATTTTTTGAGCACCTCTGAATGTTTTCCATAAGCTGGAAGTTGGTTCCTCTCTCTTGGATCTTCTTTACTGATCCTGGAGCCAATTTGTTAATCAGCTTGCAGAGGACGATGCCGTCTTTCAGGTAGTCTTCATAGGCGGCACTGGGGGGGGACTCTCCGAGGACAGCACTGATCCAGTTCAGCACTTCCTGTTCTTGTTCCTTGTTCCTGGGCTGAAAAGATACATCCTTGTTATGATAATGAACGTATCGAGTTTCATTCTGGAGCGGAAATTTTCC
The DNA here is from genome assembly GCA_905147345.3 of Mythimna impura. Taxonomy (NCBI): domain Eukaryota; kingdom Metazoa; phylum Arthropoda; class Insecta; order Lepidoptera; family Noctuidae; genus Mythimna; species Mythimna impura. The sequence goes on from LR990345.1 coordinate 11,285,579, forward strand.
AGTACAATTTTATAATGAGAAATGCTACTGGCTTGAAATAATGTTGCTGTTTACTACCGAAAACCATAAATCACGTTTAAAAAATCGAAACATTCAAGTTTCGAACGCTAGCCGTAAAACACACGCTCCAGTGCCAAGTCGTTTGATGGCGTGCGCGCAGACTCCAGCATCACCTACGAAAATAGCCTCGTTTACGAAACAGATCGCTGTTATCCCAAACTGATGGGACGGGGTACATCTGGAAAGCTTTTAAGAGTTACCTAAAGGAGGTTACAGATATGATGGGTGGGCACAGCTGCGCGCACGCTTGTCATTAATCTAAAGTATTCTAAAGCCATTGACGTCATCAAACAGTCGGTGCTGTATATTACTCTAATGTGCTCTCTGTTAACTATTAAAACAAACTTTTTAGATGCTCACTTTGTTTAGTTTATGAGTAAATGTATCGATGAGTAATGAAGAATCAGTGGAGTGTTAGATTGCTGAAAACTATATTGAGTACGTTGATAGATAAACTACATGTTACATATTATAAATGCAATGGATAATGTTGTGTAAATTTTCTAATGTCATATTGACATTAGAAAGTAGATGACACAAAAAGTTAAAAATGTATTTAAAAAAATAAATGATAAATGAAATGCAGAAGAAACGCGGAATAAATAATAATCAAATAGTTATTAACAAGAAATGTATTAATGAGTGTTAATTCAAAATAGTACAGTGTTGCCAAGTGATACGTACAGCCATGTTACTATATGTCACAAAACTTTTTAGTTCTAACACTTATGAGCGAGCTTTCGCCTCGAACTCAACTAGTTGACTGTAAGGCAGTGCAATCCGCCCGCCCAAGCAAGCAGCGGCGGGGGCGGGCGGAGTGGGCACTAACTCTTGGGCTTCGGACTGGGTGAGGAGCTTGCGCGTTGTTTAAGGCGGGCTTGACCGCTATCTCATCGACGTTGTGGTCGACGATGGGGCAAACTTGCCTAGAAGTAACCTATTCACTCTTGACTTAATGAATGAGTCCTCTGTTTGTATCCATACGCGATCGAGTGAGCATAAAAACTCAACCGTAGTGATTAAAGCGGGTGCCTATGCGCGACACGAAGGAACAGCCTTACTAGCGAGAGATCGTCTTTCGTTTTACTCTGAAAAAAAAACCGTCTAGTCCAATCTCTATTGCCCGCTACCACAACTCACGATGCTCTATTACCACCTAACCGCGTCCGCTCCCGCTTCCGCCTATACACTGAACAAGGCCTTAAGCTACGTACACACGTAAATGTACGATGGCGTCAGTGTTATTTACATTTTAATTATTATTATAAACCCTTTCTTTCATTCATGAGGTCAGCACACGGCTGTTTCTAATTCTTTTACACATGTAGTTCTTGTTATATTTTTTTAGTAGTCTATTGTTTTTTCTTGTTGAATAGGCAGTTTATAATTTACATCTGTTGGAAATGTAAACAAACGTAACGAAATTTTCTAATATTGTTTATTGATTCAAGGGCTTATATATCAACGTTTATTTATTTAAATTTTATCTAGAGTAGCGGTACATAAACGGACTTAATGCAACAAAGCATTTGCTACCAGTCAACGTTTGGGTTAAAAATTAATACACTATTCTAGATATTATAAATAAACATAATTTTAATTCGAATTAGTATAATTAAGATCAGGTATCTACTTATACTAATAAAATACAAATATATGCTAAAATAATACTCTAATAAATACTATGATAAATATTAAATATTTGAGTGCGTAATTATAGAAACAATAGAAAGACAATGGCGCGTGAACGCCGGCGTTAATGCGGGGATCAACAGCTTACGAGAACTCAAAATATTTAACAAATCTGCCGAAGACCACACTATGTTTGACTCTTAGTTTTCTATTTTGTGTGCCTAATAGTTAAGGTATAGCATAGCATAATCAGCCTTTTAATGTTCCTACTGCTGGGACTCAGGCCTCCTCTCTAGGAGGAAGGAATAGATCGTAACCCACCAAGCGAGCCCAGTGCGGATTGACGGATTTCACATATCTTCGATTTTTCGGTTCTAAGACACTCCGGTTTCCCCATTTTGGTGGTGATTGATAATATTTATAACAGAAGAAGTATGATAATCCTCCTTGCGTCGGTGTCGTCGTATTCTTTATTAATAAGGGTCGTGATTCCCTCTATGACATGAAGTCTATCTACTTGAAATCAAATCTGTGGTCGTTTGAGCCTACTCTTTACTTATAACTTATGACATAAATCGATATATTCGCTTAAACTACAATAATTTTTAAATTTTAGATAGCTATGAATCTGTAGCGGAAATGATAACGTTGAGATGGACATGTGGTTTGAAGTCGAATCTGCGAAATACGTAAGCGAATATTGTGAATATTGCGCGCCTTTATTCATTAAGATTATTAAAATTTATATTTTTTTAACATTAGAATTTAGTCAAAGATATGGTTCGCATAAAAACAAAATGTCCAGTTAGACCTCGTGTTATTTGTATAAAAAAAAACATGTTTTATGAATTATACCATGAGATCCATTTATTAAAAAAATAAGACAACCGGATATAGTAGAGACGTGATTTAGTTCTAGTATCTCTAATAAAGTTATTAAAAAAATATATTTTGTAACAGATGAGGATGACATACGAAATAAATACTGTGAAAAATAAACAGCTGTTGCCAATATGTTGTTTCTAGGTGAAACTAGAGTGGTAAGCGTAAGTGGGTATAGCAATAAACTTGAAATGTTATTTCCATGTAAACAAGAGTATTTTTAAAGAATGGAAATATTTTGGCACTTATAAATTCAAGTATCGTAATGTTATCGTAACGAAAATTTAAAATATTTGAATACACTTGTATTGAATCTAAACTAATATCTGATATAACAAAACTGGGCAAGTGCGAGTCGGACTCGCGCACTGAGGGTTCCGTACAAACTTGGAAGGTAAATTGCGGTTTACGATTTATGACGTATTAAAAAAAAAACTACTTACTAGATCTCGTTCAAACCAATTTTCGGTGGAAGTTTATAAAGTAATGTACATCATATATTTTTTTAGTTTTATCATTCTCTTATTTTAGAAGTTACGGGGGGGGGGGACACACATTTTACCACTTTGGAAGTGTCTCTCGCGCAAACTATTCAGTATATAAAAAATGATATCAGAAACCTCAATACCGTATAGCTCTTATAGTTTCGGAAAAAAGTGGCTGTGACATACGGATGGACAGACAGACACATGACGAATCTATAAGGGTTCCGTTTTTTGCCATTTGGCTACGGAACCCTAAAAAGGTAAAATAATGTGTTGTATGTTTGTAAAAGAATCCAATCTGTAGAAGTAACTACTTTTACTAGCAGAAAACTAGACTAACATTGAGCTTCTTTTTGTTATGTTATAAATTAGTGCTTGACTGTGATCCCACCTGATCGTAAGCAGTGATACAATCGATGATGGTGAAGCGCACTAGTTTATTAAGAGCCTATTCAATCTAGCCTTGAAGACATCTAAATTATAATCATATGGGAAGACCGCAGCAGGCAAATTGTTCCAGTCCTTCGATGTACGCGGTACAAGCGACAAGACGAAACGCTTATGGGCCTATTACACCATTCGATATTCAGACAGTTTTAGTCTATGATTCGACATATCGCGTAGTATAATAAGAGTTAGACCGGTCTTACTCGGAACAAAAAATAAGACAGTCTGAATATCGTGTGCTGAATATCGCGTAGTGTAATAGGCCCTTTAGTCTGGACAGCCGTAGTGTCATAAGCTGAGGCCACAAGATCGAACCGGCAGGAAAAATTTTGAAGTTTATAACAAGCTAGCAGGTTGTACTTTGCAAATTATATTCCCAACTAGGCTGTAGAAGTCAGACTTCATGTATAGTAATGGTATTCAGATGCATCTAGTTTGACTGGAAACCAACACCAACATATTTGGGAATAGTACACTTTGATACAAGTGCAATAAGTTTGTCATTGCGACCGAGGCGGAATTCGCACGAGCCGTAGGCGAGTGTGTTATGGAGCCGAGGGCTGCTGACAAATTTGCACGTGAATCAAACGACATTTTTCAATACACTTACGAGAGGAATAAACGGAGGTTGACCGGCGACTCATGGGGGTCGACGCGCGCCCAGTCTGATACGATAAATGTAATAAAATTGTGGCGGGGGAGAGCACGCGCACTTTTCTGCACTAGTGTGGAAAACAGTCTATTGCGTACCTAAAAGCGGTGGGATAAGAGCGGGTTTTCGTGTGTGTATTGAAAAATACTTAGCAGGCAACTTATAAGAAGGCGACAGGGTAATAAATTGTAACCCAACTAATTTTATTATTGATCTGTTAGAAACACCACCACCACCAGGTGGTGGTGATCGCTGCTTACCATCAGGTGGGATCGCAGTCAAGCACTGGTTTATATGAATTAAAAAAAAAAAAAAAAAATGGAGTAGGTGATTCAGTGATTTTGCAATGACTTATCTATTTTAGTATCCGTTATTCATTGGTAGTAGGTAGGTAAACAACGAAAAGATTTCGTGACAAACAAACAGCTTTCCACGAAAAACATTCTTAACAGCTCTGTCATTTCCCGAATGGTTATGAAATAGAGCGGACATTTCATCGATTTATTGAAGTCGAGTCTATTTTTTTTACTATTTCTGTTTGACTGTGGCTTAGACAGTCCATGTTTTCTAGGACGTTTTCTTTCTTTCAAGCTCATATTATTTTGGTGAATTTGAACTCATAGAGATAAGAAGGAAGTTTTACAATACATTAAAAGGCTTTTTGAGCAGCCAGGCGCATTACTTAGTGTAATTTATTTCATCACCACTGCTCTCAAAACGGTGAAGGAAAACATCGTGAGGAAACTGACATGTTCTAGAACCAAAAATTCGAAGACATGTGACATCCACCAACCCGCACTGGACCCGCGTGGTGGAGAGCGGCCCATTCCCTCTCCTAGAGAGGAGGTCTGAGTCCCAACAGTGGGAACATTATAAGGCCGACTATGCTATGCTAAATGGCTTAAATTAATGCTGAATTAAGCCAATCCAATTAATTACATATGCAGGAACAGTAGTCTGTTTAATAAATAATAAACGTTTTATGTTACCACTGCTGGAACATAAGCCTAGCTCCTCCTATTGAGAAACTATTCTACTCCACTGGGTCACAGGATGTTCTATTCTCATAACGTTTTCGTTCACTGGAATGATTGAAAAAGTTACCATGGCTCTGAAACTCAAAGGGTAAGTAACTGAAGGAACACAGGTGAGTTTTATTCAGTAAAAGTTTCACTTTCCCTCTCGTTCTTTCCACAGCGGGAGCAGTTCTGCAGCTCACCCGAAACATAGGTTTTACAAACGTAGTTCGGGCAAGTCACTATTTATACATAATTCTAGGTGTAAAGTTAATTTTCCTTAAGTCCTTAAAAATTGATAATTTAGTTATACTCGTAGTTATTCGTTGGGAATTAGTATATCTATATTTTGTTTAATATTTACTTGTGGCTATTACATGTTACAATATTGTATAAAGATTAAATAAAGTTTATTAAAGATTATTAGTTATTTGATGATTGAAAAAAATACGTTGTGAAACAATATTCTAACAGTTGACCAAGCAGCAATGTTTTACAAATTTTCCAACCGCTTTTTTTGTAAATGTGTACTCTATCATATTAATTTCTCAAATACTTTACATTATTTTTATTATTCAAAGTTAAATAACGAGTAGTGCCGTGTGCCTAAGATAGTATAAATAAAATAAAGAGCTTAGCTTCAAAACAGCTGTGAAATACATAATGTTAAATGGTAGGCATAGTATGCGTTTAATACCGCATAATAAAATTAGATCACTCTTTACGACTGACGAAATGATTTTAATTTTAGTTCAAACTGACGTCAAATTCTTACGTCAATCGTGTGTGGAGATCCTGTTTCGAACTTTGATGTATGTTGAATGATAGATCAATGAAATATTTTATATGATGGACTAGCTTTTACCAGCGGCTTCGCCCACGGATAGTAGATTTCTCTATACAAACTTTTTACTTTGGACTAGTGATGCAACGGAAGTGTCTTAACGGAAGCGGAAACGGAAACAGATGTCAAAAGTAAATCTTCGCGGAAGCGGAAGCGGAAACGGAAGCTGAAGCGAAAACGGAAGCGGAAGCGAAAGTGTTAATACTATGAAAAAAAGCATAATTTTATTTTTTTAAACAACAGAAGGTTTACGTCGTAATCACATCACGAGGCGCAGATTGAACCAAAAAAATAGAACAATAAAGGAACTCGTTGCGATACGATTGTGTACCACCCTCGCCCCGCGCCTCTTGCAATGTGTCCAGTCATCCACGCGCCCCACACCCCCGCGCTCCTCGCTGTATTCTTCCGTTTAGAGTTCTGTTATAAATTTTGCGGAAGCAGAAGCGGAAACGGAAGTGAAAAGCTTGCGGAACTTCTGCAGAAGCGGAAGCGGAAGCAGATTTCTGTTGCAACATTGCTTTGGACCCCGTTTTCATTCCATTAGAGGCTGAGTTTTGAAAAATCCTTTCTTGTTCTTTGTATACATCATAAAAGGAACATCTGTGCAAAATTTAAGTGTTCTAGATCCAAGGGTTTGTTCCGGGCGTTGATGAGATAGTGAGTGTTTTACAGAGTCATACAGATGTCGGTATGCCTTTGTGTAATCGAGATAGATCTCTTATGAGATTATTTTGTCATGATATGATGGACAGTGCTAAGAATTAAAAACACTTTTATTTGTAGATTTTATAGTTTATTTTGACGGAAATATGTTGGCATTGTTGAAAGGTTATTGAACTCTTTGAATTCTTTAAATGTTTTCAAATGTACTCGTAGATATGATGTTTGTCCAATATTTACGTAGGTACCTACTAATTAACACAGAATCTATGTATAGTTGTTTTTTCTTAGAAAATATAGATAGATAATAATACAATTAAGTATTGGATGCAATTATAAAATATAAACTAAGCACTTCCATTAAAACCGTACTATGCAAATAAAAATAAGAAATATAATAGGTAGATAAAAACGCCTTTAGGCGAAATGGAAGGATGCCCTTCATTTCCATGAAAAATGAACTATAGCAGCTGTCGTTAACTTTTTCCTAATTATCTTGGCAACCAGTTAATCATTTGTTGTTTGTCGGATGCCCCTCAACTCAGTCAAGACTCGGCATGTCTTGCGTACTTATTAAAGCAGTTTGTTGCTTATCACACACCATATAAAAGGCCACTTCCCATAGAGAAAAGGAATGAGCGTTGTGATTAAACAACTCTATCTCATGGTGGATTATTGATTGACCGAAGTCCAAGGTTGAAGGATGTTTACCTTCATCGTCAGCCAGTGGTGTCTAGGGCGCAATGCACGTAGTACAACTTTCGAAAAGTCACATCGGTGCTCGCTATAGTTTGACCTCGCTTCTTGGGGCGTAAGGAGCGGATCAGATTAAGAACTGGCCACCACGACTTCAGGAAATAGATTAATTTCCTACCACTTAAACTATTCAAAACACCAAAAGAGGCTATTATAGGGGAATAGAGCAGTGGTGGTCGAGTGGTAACGGCCCCGACTTACGAGTTGTAGGTCGCGGGTTCAAACCCAGCCAGGCGCATTACTATGTGTAATTTATTTCATCACCACTGCTCTCAAAATGGTGAAGGAAAACATCGTGTGGCAACCGGCATGTCCTAGAATCAAAAATTCGAAGACATGTGACATCCACCAACCCGCACTGGGCCCGCGTTATGGATTACGGCCCATTCCCTCTCCTAGAGAGGAGGCCTGAGTCCCAACAGTGGGAATATTATAAGGCCGACTATACTTACTATAGAATAAAACTGTGCACTCCAGAGAAAATGTAAACACACCTAATATAAATCAAGAGACAATAACTATCAGCCAACGGACAGCCACAAATGAGTCTAATAACTCCAATCTCACCTGCTTTCCGTAGCCAAATATAGAAATGATATACAGCTTTGGAAACATACAAATGTGACACATTATAACAATTATGGATATGGTAACTGTTATACCCACGTAGACAGATGCTCAATGTATTCTATAAATGTGATCTGAGTTGGCTTACAGCCAAGCGGTGAAGCTTGGAAGCATGTCCGGAGACGCAGTGGGAAACCCCTAATATTATGGGATACCCATAATATTAGGGGTTTCCCACTGCGTCTCCTCAAGATTATTTCGGAAAGATGTACTTATGTATGGTTGAAATGATGAGTATGTCTGGCAATAGTGTCATTAATTTGATAAATTTGGTTTGAAATCCGAAATTGGGCCAAGTTGTCTTCACGCGGTCCATTTTACGACCGAATTGAACTGTAAAAGTGATGGAACTATATTTTATAATTTTTATAGTTTATTTTTTAGAGTTTATAGCTCCATTCCTCTTCTTCTCCTCCGACATTTTAACTAACACGTCATGGTAAGTACCCAGGAGTCAGGAAATCTAACACCAGTCTTTAGTTGTTGCCCAGTTACTGGGATCGTGGGGGTCAAATAAGTAGTTGCTCCATGTAAAATATCCATCCTAACATAGTTTGGAAAAGGCTAGACAAACTGTTATAGATAAAGATCGCATAAATGATGAATGTCTCGCAAGAGAATAAATACTAACTGAGAAGAGGTAAGCTCATAATGACAGATGTATGATAAATTTCTTGTACAGTTAGGGGCCAAAAGTGCAGTTGCATTCTACCAATACTAAAGTGTCTAAAATTTCTGTGTAGAAGAGGGTCAATGGTTCATGACTGATTTAATTTGAAGCATTATAGAATACAAAGTATTGAATAAACTAGTTGTAGACCATTGAATTTCAACTACAAAGAAATTTTTAACACTAGCGTGAGTAGAGTGCGACTGCACTTTTGACTCCTGACATTGAGATTGGTTAGGATTTCATGAAGTCGATGATGATATAGAGATCAAATAAAAATTTCACACCACATTTAAAGGAGATGAAGAGCGCAATAAAACCACTGATACTTACAACTTTTGAAGCGGCAAAAATAAGATTGCATGCTTCTAAAAGAAGGAGAAGTAGACATGGACGAACGATGATCGAAAGCTTCTTCATTTTTAAAGCACCATTTCTGGAACAAAAGGTAATCATAAAATGAATATAAAAAATTGAAAAACGCGCACTAGCACAACAGATTCAATAAATTAATTGGGTTACATACTTTAGTTTATTTTTTAAATATTTCATAAATCAAAAGCTAACTTTGTCCAAAATGAATATGAAAAATTGTGAAACACGCACTATAGCTACTGTGATTCTATACATTAATTAGTATACTATTTTTTTTAATTATTTTATATTTCAAAGCTAACTTTATCCAAAAATTTAAGTAGAATTTTTTCAACAGCATTTTTTGCATCACTTGCCTTGCATTAAATTCATGATGAATCGAAAATTAGAATTTATTTACAGAAACCGGGGTAAATAGCATGGATATACACTTACTTATAGCAAAATTAAACATAGCATAGCATAGCATAGTCGGCCTTATAATGTTCGCACTGTTGGGACTCAATACTCCTCTTTAGGAGAGGGAATGGGCCGTAATCCACCACGCGGGCCCAGTGCGGATTGATCAAAATTAAACATACAATCAATTAAATTCGGTTTATTTGATAAGGACGCAAATGATTATAATTATTAATTATGATTTATGTAACATGATGTCAAACAGTTTTATTTGAACACTAGTTAATTATCTAGACTGTTAATCTCATTACGTCTCATTATAATAATTATAATGATGATGACGATGATGACGTTTTTTATTGATACAATTACACTAAGATTTGGGATTTGAAAGTGTGTCTGTTTTTTATATCGTCTCTTTTTAAGAAGAAGACAGTAAGCAATAGTTTGTGGTGTTTTTTTTTTGCAGGAGTGGGTTTTTTATGATAACATAATTCTAAATAAATATTACTTATCTTCTTCTTCTATATATATATGTCGTGGCTAGATCATAGAAATTGATCACTTCATAAAATGGCCAAGTAAAACTGGCCAGATCGTTTTAAACGTTAAAGTTTGATAATATTTCAATCTTCGTTTGGCCTATTTTCTTTAGATCTTTTATTATCATCGAAATCCTACATCAATGATTTGGCCAAACGAGGATTGACATATCATCAAATGTTAACGTTTATACGATCTGACCAGTTTTAGTTGGCCTTATCATGAAGTGATCAATTTCTATGATCTATGGCCACGACATACTTATAAATAAAAAGAGAAACTGACTTATTGACTCTGAAACTACTGGGACTGGGAGCGTGAAATTTTGCATAAGGTTTCCTTTTTTGACATTGGCGAGCAGTAATAGAGGATTTTTAAAATTTTTGCCCCTAATGAAATGAAACGGGGGTCCAAAGTTTGTATGGAGAAACCTACGTTCACGGGCAGAATCTAGTTATTCATATAACTATTGATCTAAAGCAATAGTTGTTTTAATTATGGATAATAAACAGGTATTCTATGATAGGATACCTTCTTAATATCCCAGAAGTAAGTTCCCTTGGCATAATAAAGCGCTTCACTCACAGGTGAATCTATGGGTAGAAGCTATAGTTTTCTATGTAATTTCTGTCAAAGACATTATATACCTTTACCCTTTAAAGGACATTGAGCGGGAATGCGCAATTATTATGATCATCATCATTACGGTTTTCAAATGTTTTGCTAAGCTAATACCTACTCATCATGTCAGTTGGTTTACAAAAAAACACATGATTCATACATTCAATGAACAGTAAAAACACTGTTATTTGTACGATTAACATTTTGTTTGATATCATTGTTTATCCATCCGACAGTCTGTTTCCAGTGCCCCCTTTGAACGAAGACGTCGAAAATAGATTTTACCCAGTTCCTGAATTTAACGGAGTCGCTTTAGTTACCTACTGATGCTCTATTTGGTAACGTGATATCACGTCATTACCGGCATCATCGCTGTCAAAAAGAGCCCACAAGAAAGGGAGCATAATCAGCCTTTTAATGTTCCCACTGCTGGGACTCAAGCCTCCTCTCTAGGAGAGGGGATGGGCCGTAATCCACCACGCGGGCCCAGTGCGGGTTGGTGAATGTCACATGTCTTCGAATTTTTGGTTCTAGGATATGCCGGTTTCCTCACGATGTTTTCCTTCACCGTTTTGAGAGCAGTGGTGATGAAATAAATTACACAAAGTAATGCGCCTGGCTGGGTTTGAACCCGCGACCTACAACTCGTAAGTCGGGGCCATTACCACTCGGCCACCACTGCTCCCTAATAAGGGGACCATTTCCACTTAAATGAATAGTATTTTATTTTGTCAATATTATCTTCGTGGGTGCGTTCACAAACATGTAAATTCATTTATACCAGACACCCAGACCAAAACAAATATCTGTAGGTCATTCAAATATTACATCAGTGCGGGAATCGAACGCACGACACTCAGCTGACGCAACACAACAGTCAAACTTTTAACTACTGCGTCAACCGTGCGTCAGTGCTGATTTTTTGGTCTAAAAAACTATTTTTTGTATTAGATAAAATGTACCTATATTGTGTCACCGTAGGCGCGGGCTTGCGGACGGCGAGTAGTGAGTGGCTCGCCGTCCGACCGTCCGGTAACCGTCCGGACCGAGCCCAAGTCGTCGACGGCGCGTATTGTTCCACGCGCGCCTCAAGGAGATGTCAGCAAATCGTAGGGGCCCAGCAGGGTCGAAGCCTACTGGGGCCATGTGTAGTGTGAAAACGAAACCCGGGGCCCTGGGACGAAGGCAACGAAGGAACGAGAGTGGGTTTTTAGTCAGTAAAAGTCTGACACTATCTCTCGCTCCGCCCAAGAGCGGGATTTGTCATTAGATGATTTTCCCACGTAAAAAAAAAACCTATATTGTGAAAGAAAAGGGAGTTAGTGATAGTGAGACAGGATAGAATGGAAGAAAAAAACGTTTTGCGCCGACCCCAAGTAATATGGGATAAGGGCAGGAAGAAGAAGAAGAAGATGGAATCAAAATCTAATAATGTGTCAAACCTCTAGAACATGCGTATAAATGCGTAAGTCGAGGCGAACCAGCAACGGTATAGCATTACAGAATGCAATTAGACTGTAATTACACTTGTGCACCCACTGGCCTTAACCAGATTAGCCAGTGACATAAGGTACATAATTGCTACCAGATATAACTACATCTAAGACAGCTACCTAGCTGTACCTATATGTACTTAAATATAATTATGAATGATTTGATTACACATAATTGTTTCTACTCATATGTATGTAGGTTACACACGCAGAATGATGAATGAGGAGGTGAAGTAGCTCTCATCTTATTCTGAACTGTATACCTTGTATTAGACATCGACGCGTTTGAACGTGTACCACGGATGCAGTAGGTACATGCTTGCGGACTCCTAGTGGTGGAATTTTTCGGCTATTTTTTTAGCACATTGCTCGCAGATCAGACGTTCGATAGGGCCGAAGGGTTCTAGAGTGGCGACCACGCGCCGCAAGACGCAGCGTTAGAAAGCCTACTACATCGGGGTGGCGACTGGGGAGGCCTATTTCCTAAAGTGGACGTTTTTTGGCTGAAATGATGATGACGATGACAAGACGATTAAAAACTACTCTGAGCTCTGACGAATTGGTACCATGATAGTTTAAACTTTCAATCTTAATGTCCCCACTGTTGGGACTAAGGCCCCCCCTCTCTAGGAGAGAGAACGGGCCCTAATCTACCACCACCATTTTTATTCTACCACGCGGGGATGTCACACGACTTCGAATTTTTTTGTTCAAGGACATGGCGGTTTCGTCACAATGTCTACCTTCACCGTATTGAGATTAGTGATGACGAAATGAATCAAACATAGTAATGCGTCTGGCTGGGTTTAAAGCCCCGACTACTGGTAAGGTAAGGTAGGGTAGTTATCAATGGGCCAAAATTAGTGGGTAAAACTTTCATAAATAATAATTACAAATACTTTGCCTCTGGGAAAATCTTCAAAATTCTTTCCAAAAGGCGAACTTTTGTTTAAATAATAAGTATGTACTATATTTACTCGAATGCATCTGTGGATACCGTGATAAGATGTGACTAACAGCCTACCTGAAATATACCTTGTACCTATATGACATGAAGATACTGTGTACTTTAAACATAACATGATTGAAAAGTGTCCATGGAGTTTCTTGCACATTCTTCACCATAGAGATCTACGAGCATATTTTTTCTGACTAACTGACTTCTTGATATTTCAAAAGTGCCTGTAAATGGTTTATCCATACATTATAATAAATCTGTAGAATTTTTTAGTTGTGCGCACATCACGTAAAATGTACGAAATCGATGTAGACAACTTTTATCACGGATATCTATGACTTTTATACATCATTGTGTGTAACTTGATATATTAGGTTGTCTATATCGAAAGATATACTACATTCATTGACTGTTAGGCGGTAAGAAGTTCGCTGGGTCGGTTAGTTTGAAATAAAATGCTTTGAATCTTTGAATCTTGAATCTAAAGTAAAAGTGACTGATTTACACCAAAGTACAGCCATCTTGTGTTCTAAACTGGCACTAAGTGGAGGCTGCTAGGTTTTACGTAACTAACTTTCACAAACTCAACAATGATTATGGAGGCTTGCAATAATAGGCATTCGGTATAAAACCGTTCACGTCTTTCAGTTCCAACTAAGTAACACAGATGGCGCTATGAATATTCGCCGAGAATAGGGGCTGTCAATAAATTACGTCACACGTTACGGAGAAGTGTTGTGATGGCCCATTGGTTAAGGTTACCTCTCATGTATGAGTTTGCGGGTTTGAAACCGGGTAAGTATCAAAGTGAATTTTTCAATTCATATGTACCTACTTTTCTAAGTTTATCTAGGATATTACCGATACCCCGTGCCTTGGAAAGCACGTGTAAAACCGATCTTTGACAGTCATTATAAGTAGTCAGACTCCATAAATTCTGACCATCAGTCTAATGAAGGTGTATCGTGCTGCCCAGTAATTGGGTTGTGGAGGTCCGTTAGATAGTCGCTCCATGTAAAACACGGGTATTCAGCCGAATCCAGTTACACTGAAAGCCGACTCCAAGCTGGTCGGAAAACGGCTAAGGAGATAATGTTACGGAGAAGGGAGGGAGTCGACGAAGTGTGACACTATAATTATGACAAGGGGTGGGAGGAGTTATAAGTTTCTTGACGGTAAATCTATGTACTAAAACGTGAAATTTTATCTATTAAAAATATTTCCAACTCTGTCTGTATGAAGTCAGGTTTAAATCGTTGTGTTGGCGAGTTTGAAAACTACTTTCAGTATTGCTATTTCAATTTAATAATTTCTAGATATTACATTACAAAATATGTGACGTCACGGTAAAGAAGGAGAGTCTCACAAAAATGTGACTAGCTGTGGCAATAACGGGGGGAGGGGGAAAAAACCATGAAATTCGGTCTGACGTAATTTATGGATTAACGACATTTTTTATAGCAGTAAAGAAATGATAAATGTTTGTATAATTTTTTTTTAGTTCATAGATAGTTGGTTTGTTGGCTTGCTATATAGGCTTTGTTGCATACTGTAAGTTTATCAAGCATTGGATAAATAAATAAATAAATAATACAATGCCAAGGGAGGGTTCTTGGTTTCCATCTTCGAACGGACCGTAAGGTACTTGATAGCTTTGTAGTATTGGTGGTAAAATGGATTTTTTCTGAGGTGGAAAATCATCAAAAAATTTCTCCCAAGTGAAACGAGAAGGAGGTTCAGACTTTTACTGACTAACCTGTGTTCTTTCAGTTGCTCTTTGCGTTCCAGGGCCACGGTAACTCTTTCGAACATTCCCGCAACCCATATTGTTTTTTTTTTTAAGGTGGGTAATCACCTAATGACGGTGTGCTACCTATTGCTCATCGTCCCGAAAGAATACGCCTACGATGGCTGGTTGTCGGGGTCGGAGTCTCGGCAGCTGGCGCGTTAGTGCCTATGTCCGTTCTCTCACACGTGGCAGCCCATGGTGGGCATAAATAACTTTTCGAAATGCAAATTGAGCACACAGAATTACACATGGGCGATAATACAAAATGTTACTAAACTGTGTTTGATTACTCATTCTATTGTTCACTGAAAGAGTCAGGGTCATAGTGTCAAGACGAAAACCAGAACGATGACTACGAAA
The DNA here is from genome assembly GCA_905147345.3 of Mythimna impura. Taxonomy (NCBI): domain Eukaryota; kingdom Metazoa; phylum Arthropoda; class Insecta; order Lepidoptera; family Noctuidae; genus Mythimna; species Mythimna impura. The sequence continues at coordinate 11,300,851 of LR990345.1, forward strand.
ATGCCTAAAATTATTTTTCAAAACACGCTCCTAACCCTACCGCTTTTAGGCACGTAATTTACTGTTTTCGCACTAGTGCAAAAAAGTGCGCCAGCACGCCCCGTCAGGTTCTTAGGTTTCTTGTATCAAGGTTGGTCGCCAAACAGCCCCCACGAGTCGCCGGGCGGCCCCCGTTGATTTATTTATTTGTAAGTGTATTGAAAACAGTCAATTGATCGTGGACTCGGCTCCATAACAAAGAATTTCGCCTCCGTAGCAATGACCAAACTCCACTTGTCTTGTATCAGAATGTACTATAAACGTTGCTACTGAAGTAGCTGTATGTAAAATCTTTAGCACCATAGACACAGTATAGATATATGGAATAGTAGGTACAGAAACTACCTACAAATATTGGAAACGGCACACTCACACAAACATACGCATCGACGAGACTCCTAAGCGTTTCTCGCGGTCCTGTCAGTAGCGAATGCCGCATTTGTAGGTAGTTTCCGTACTGTTCCATATATCTGTCTATAGTGTGCCATAGACATTGTTTACAAAGGACCGCCAAAGTTCTATCGTCTATGGCTATCAGCCTGCTTGAATTTTATTATGGTTAACATGGGCCATTGTGTACGGGTAATGTAAGCGATGGCCATTTGCCAATACCTTAGAATACCTAGTGCTTAATGATACATAGGAAGCTATTGTTATAAAGACCATTGTCTAGGTTATTCTACAATGTTAGGTAGGTACATTGTTAGGTACAAAGAGATTTAAAGAGATACAATAGAGCGGCTATCAGAACAAATGTCTTAGAAAAACTGTCATCCTATGTCTCAGTGACGCCATCTGGCTTTGAATAGCCAACACGCGAATTAAATTTGTCAAAATTTATAATTATTTAACTATCGCTCGGTAGATGGCCAGGGGCCGTACCATGATAATGTTAAAATGTCAGTCGTACGAGCGAAAAAGTGTGATGGAGCTATACACGCTATATAGCTCCATCCCTTTAACAGTTCGGTTTAGGTCGTAAAATGGATCACATTATAAGCTCGTGGTAGAGGGTCAGTGTGTGATAAAGGTAAGGTTAAGCTTTTCAGCAATAGATGGCGTTATCACAAAATCAGCAAATGTTCTAGAACTATTTATAAAAATTATTGAATTTTAATTAATTACTTCGTAAATACCAAAAATATTTACGAAAATAAACCGAACTTAGGTCCAGTCATTTTATCATAACAAGATTTGCAATAGCGTAATGCGCAGTTCGGCATATTTTCTCAGAAAATGATTTTCTTTTAATGCATAGAGCGGATACAAACACGACTTGACGTGTAGGGTCGTCATACTAGACAAAGAGATACTAGACTGAGCGTGAGCGACTTATGACCACTAGGTAATAAGCTGTATCGGAGCACGATTTTGTTCGCTATGTCCTGTCTATTGGTAGTATATATTTAATGTCTTTGGTTAGGTACCATGGTTTTTGTAACTATTTTTGATATCAAAGAGTACCTATCCTTGGAGTTTCTAGTACGTTCTTCTCCATAAAGAACTTCGCAAAAAAAAAAAAAAATAGACGCCTACCACCATAAATTCGTTAGTAATTTATTTTGTTGACATGTCATTTATTGATAGGTAATTGTAATTATTTATTTTTCTTGCTTATTTTATATAGCCTCTTTTTTATAATGTGAATGTGAGAACACTGTAGACTCTGCGAATTCTTAGGTTACTTCCTTTTTTTTTAATATGATTATTTTTTTTGTGCTTTTGGGTACAATATCGACTGGTCTACACTGTTCTTACATAATATCTATTAATACTTTAATATGAAAATATTGTAAACAACTACTTTTTTAAAAGAGTAGCCATGGAGTTTCTTGCCGGTTCTTCTCCATAGGAAACGACCAATTTGGAACCGTGCAGTAGCTTCTGACGTTTTATAAGTGCCCATGTAGGCCTATGTGAATTAAAAACTTTTTGACTTTGACTTTGAGTGACTACCTACTACAGTAGTAAAGGTAATTAGGATTTGAAAGAGTTTATTTGACGCTTATTGAGGCATATTTATCATTAGTTACATCAATTGTAAGACGTAGGCATGACCTACATAGATTTACCCTCAGGAAGTTTCTCCAAGCATTACCTAGTATGGTCCTTCCAGTCTACGCCTTCCGGTACGGATTGACTGTTGTAATAATGTTGACTTCACATGACAATCATGTAGTTTCGCGGTCGGACGGCGAGCCACCCATTGGCATTGCTCGCCTTCCGCAAGACCGCGTCTACGGTGGCCGGAAATCGGGATCGGAATCCCGGGCGCGGACAGGGCGTGAGGACCTATGGTGAGGACCGTTGCCTCAGGCGATTGTCAAACCTAGTGTGCACAGTAGCCGAGTTGTAGTGTAAGTGCTAGTGTATAGGTACTACCCAAGCGTAGTCAAAATGTAGCCTTGTCAAGCGTAGTCTACGCGCACGCACAATCCACGTGAATAACGTAATATTTTTTCTTTTAATAATCTGTACTCAATGCTAAATGGAAATGTTTCAATATTAAAGTAATGTTCAAGGCAGGTATTTACTTGCAAGGCACGTTTATTTTACAAATTGTACCCAAGTAGGTAGGTATTCATTCGAAAAAGTGGCTGGTGATTTATTTGTTAAAATTTGACCTTGAAATGTCCTTCTTTAGTTTTAAAGTCATAACTCGTTATTTGAAAAACATAGCTGTAGGTACGTCAAGCATAATGTGTGTAGTGTTGCATAAAAATCACATTAGTTAGGTACCTAGCTAAAGAATTCATGGGCACGCCACAATTATGGCGGTAAGTCCCCTCTTTGAGGAGTGGCTGGAAAGACCACATGGCGTCCTTACCTACCGCATGACGCAGGTCCTCACCGGACATGGTAAGTTCGGGAGGTTCCTGCACCGAATTCGTGCGGAAGAAACGCCTGGGTGCCGCCATTGTGTGGACCGTCCGGAGGACACGGTGGAGCATACGGTAGAGGTGTGCCCCGCCTGGGCAGAGCAACGCCGTGTCCTCGTGGGGGCGATCAGCGGCAGTGATCTCTCGCGCCGGGCATTGGTACAGGCCATGGTCCGGAGTGAGGAGAAGTGGCAGGCGGTCGCCTCCTTCTGCGAAGCAGTAATGCTAGCAAAGGAGGCGGCCGATCGCGTGAGGCAACGGTCCTCACGCCCTAACCGCCGCCGGGATTCCGATCCCGATTTCCGGCCACCGTAGGCGCGGGCTTGCGGACGGCGAGCAATGGGTGGCTCGCCGTCCGACCGTCCGGTAACTGTCCGGACCGAGCCCAAGTCGTCGACGGCGCGTATTGTTCCACGCGCGCCTCAGGGAGATGTCAGCAAATCGTAGGGGCCCAGCAGGGCCGAAGCCTACTGGGGCCACGGGTAGTGTGAAAGTGAAACCTGGGGCCCTGGGACGAAGGCAAAGAAGGAACAGGAGTGGGTTTTTAGTCAGTAAAATTCTGACACTATCTCTCGCTCCGCCCAAGAGCGAGATATGTCATTAGATAATTTTCCCAACTAAAAAACAGCTAAAGAATTCAAATTTCAAGATTATTATCATTTTTGCACAACCAACCAATTGTGTGTGTTAATAAATAAATATATAGGTAACTCTATGTCCCCGTAAATAGTATGGGTTACATACTATTTTCGGGGACTTTTAATAGAAATAGTATCGTCAAAATCAACTTAGGATACACAGAAACGAAGTCGTCTCTTGCTTTGGTGACAATGGATTGAAATTATTTCGAATTTTGAATTCAAGTACCTACCTACCTATCTATAGACCTGCTGTGGGAAAGTTCGAAAGAGTTACGGTGGCCTTGGAACGCAAAGGGCAACTGAAGGAAGACAGGTGGGTTTTAGGCAGTCTGACACGCCCTTTTACTCCACCCAGAGCGAAAGAAGTTATTTGATAAAGTATCTGATACCATATACCTACGTATCAAGTTAGGTAGCTTACGAATTTTCAGTTTTCCTACTTCAGTTAATTTATTAGACGATAAGTAAAAAAAAGAACCAATAATTTATTTACTTCTCAGAAGCAAAAATAGTTATTGAGGTGTATTATTTTTATGTTGTATTGAAAATAGGGTCACTACGTTTTAAAATTATAGTATTTTGAGAAACTTCTGGAAAAACCAATAGTGCACATTTAAATTTGCGTTAGTTCTAGTTATTTATGGCACAAAATTAACAAAGACGTTGAAATCAAACAATGGTTGATTAAGCTAGTCGGCGGTTTGGCTTTTGCAGCCCTGGGGCGCTATTGGCTAACTTTTTCAATAACAGTTGACAACTAGCATTCGTTGCACACTAAACTTAGTTGTCAACTGACAATTTCATAAAATTGATATTACGTATCACACAAGTGACTAACAAACTACGGTGGAAATGTGGTGAATTATAAAAATTTACGGTGCCTATTGTGACCACTCTAAAATTTTATCAACTAATAAACAGCTTCAAAAGCTTACACAATCGCAATTTTTAAAGTATCGATACAATAACATCTGTCAAAACGTGTTACGGTGGCTATCAAAGGCACCAGTGGCTAATGACGTCACTGCAGTTGGTCACTGAAGATAGGCAATACGAAACTAGCTGTTTGACAGTTCAATGATGCACATTGTTAACAAGTGAGTGAGAAAGATAGAACGAGTGAAGCGAGATCCGAATCGCTCGCTCCCTCGGAATTGAGCAGGTTGAAAGGTAGTTAGTACCTTTCAACCTACCTTTTAACGTTTCATATGGTAAGGGAAGGCAGTGAGCTGCTAGAGCGAACAGCTGAGCTTGAATTTGGGCTCCGTTCCAACTTTTTGCTAACGTGTTTTAGCATTTTACGGGACTTTATTAAAAATCCTCCTCAAATTTTGAAATATCGATGAAAATATAGTGTTTGGCGTAATATATATATATTTTTATAATAACTGAGTTTAAAGAACAATTGACAAAATTACCTGCATATTTGCATAATCAGCCTTTTAAAGTTCCCACTGCTGGGACTCAGGCCTCCTGTTTCTAGGAGAGGGAATGAGCCGTAATCCACCACGCGGGCCCTGTGCGGGTTGGTGAATGTCACATGTCTTCGAATTTTTGGTTCTAGGACATGCCAGTTTCCTCACAATGTTTTCCTTCACCGTTTTGAGAGCAGTGGTGATGAAATAAATTACATGAAGTAATGCGCCTGGCTGAGTTTGAACACGCGACCTACAACTCGTAAGTCGGGGCCATTACCACTCGGCCACCACTGCTCTCCTAAATTACCTGTAGTAGGTACAATATACAGATGGCCGTTGGGGCCGAAAGGTTCTGGAATGGCGACCACGTACCGGAAGACGTAGCGTTGGAAGGCCTCCTACAAGGGGGACCAATGACTTGGTAACGGTTGCGGAGTCCGATAGATGCGAGACGCACAGGACCGTTCATTGTGGCGACACTTGGGGGAGGCCTATGTCCAGCAGTGGACGTCTTTCGGCTGAAATGATGATGATGTACAATATTATCTTTACATAGGGTGACTGGCAATTAGTCTACGATACTTAAACACGTGACTGTGCTCATGATAACAAACAATTTTTATTATGGGAGCAAAGCCGAAATCGTGAAAAAATATCAGCTGTTCAGTACCTTAGGCAAACATAAATGTACTGAACAGCTGATTTTTTTTCGCGATTTCAGGTTTGTTCCCATAGTAAAAGTTGTTGGTTATCACGAGCACAATCACGTGTTTATGTATCGTACACTAATTACCAGTCACCCTATATATATAGTATATAATTCTTCTGTACGTGTGTTTGTCACCTAACTACTCCTATAAGATATATCCGATTTGGATGTAATTTCGTGTTTATTCGAGTGGGTCCCTGAATAAAAAGTGCTCAATGGTTGCTTAAAATGACAATAGATATTTAGTTACATAAACGTTTCATTGTTTAGTATTGTGTCGTCTCTTTCTTTCGAAATCTGAAATTCTGAAATAATTACAGAATATTTTAAAATACTTACGTACGTACTTACATTTTCAGAAAATCTTTCAGTCCAGTAGGTACTTAATCCATTTTCTACTTTTCCACAATTTTATTTACGAATACTATTTACGTAAAACTAAATTAAAACTAAAACTTTAGTGCTCAACTCGTTACAAAATCAAGGAAAAATGTTTAGGCACATAGAAGAACAGAAAAAGAACTATGAAGGGATGCGCTTGCACCGCTGAATACAATAAAACGGAGCATAGTAAAATAAGCAGCATTTTTCCACACTAGTTGAACTATCACTTTTAATAATATCAATGTTATTTTGCTGCACACACTTCACTGTCTCAGTATTAAATAAAGAATATTTTATATGCAAGAGTAAATATATATAAAAACAAATAAAAACTTTTTAGAAAAAAAAAAATAACCGACTTCACTAAAAAAAACACTAAAAGGATCAAAATAACTTTAATTTTGGAAGTCGGTGTTTCTCGGTATTGTTTGTTTCTTATTTAACACCGACTTCCGAAATTAAAGTTATTTTGATCCTTTTAGTGTTTTTTTTAGTGAAGTCGGTTATTTTTTTTTTTCTAAAAAGTTTTTATTTCACACTTTTTAGTTGCGATACACTTATAAACAGAGTGCCTATTTCTCATGACAATTCCAATTAACCCAAATACTGCTAGGTTACATTGTTTTATTATAAAGTTCCTGTGTCTACCTTCCTCCTTCCGGCTCCATCATCAGATCAGTTCGATAGTACCTTATAGCCAAAGAGCATCTCACGACAATTCTAATAAGCCCAAACACGGCTAGGATACATTGATTAATTACGGAGTTCCTGTGCCTACCTTCCGGCTCCATCATCAGATCAGTTCGATAGTACCTTATTGCCAAAGTGCATCTCATGACAATTCTAATAAGTCCAAACACGGCTAGGTTACATTGATTAATTACGGAGTTCCAGTGCCTACCTTCCGGCTCCATCATCATCATCAGATCACTTCGATGATACCATTTTCAACGTAACTATTCAGAATCATTCATTTATTTGTATTGTCATAGTCGCTTAACTATCTTCATTGTGATATCTATTTGAGTATGAAGTTCCGTTGACCATTTCTGGTCTTCTTCATCAGTTCCACTTCATCAAATGTTACTTTTTGACTGTAAATGCTTAAGTTCTTGATGAAAATACTAAAATTACCATAGGGTTGCCTATAATTTTTGAGGAGTTCCCTCGATTCCTCATGGATTCCATCATCAGAACTGGATTTTGAAAAAAATGGGACCAATCTGGAAGCATATCCTGTATAGGGAAAAAAAAATTTTGCAAATCGGTCCATAAACGACGGAGTTCTGAGGTAACAAACATAAAAAAAAAAAATAATGATAAAAAAAAAAAAAAAAAAAAAAAAAAAAAAAAAAAATACAACCGAATTGAGAACCTCCTCCTTTTTTTTGAAGTCGGTTAATGAAAGTCAAGGATCGTACCTACCGTATGCACTGTTATCTACAACTGCCGATTGTTTGGTCCAACGCCTGACTTAAAAGGCGTCCTATACAATAAATAAATATCTTTTGTCTGCCCATTAATTACGATGATCACTATTCATGTCTTATTATGCATGGCATTTGAATTGCAAAAAGGGGAACGACGTGATTTGAATAGGGGATTTTAAACAATGTCGATAACTCCCTCTGTCGATGTGTTTGTTTACTTGACTAAAAATTGATAAGTACATTAGTTTATTAGTATTAGTTGCACCATTTATAACTCAAGAACGGGTGGACCGATTTTAATGATCTTTGCTTTGTTGAATTCGTGTCCATCCCGAATAGCAGCGAAATTAAAATATCGGAAAGATTGACGTAAAAAAAAATAAAAAAATATCCAAAATCGAACAATTACAGCAACTGTCAGTTACATCAGTTACATTGGTCTTGCTAGCAAAGGTGGCCGCACGTGTACGCGCGAGGCAATGGCCCTCGCGCCCCAGCCACCGGGATTCCGATCCCGATTTCCGGCTACTGTAGGCGCGGGCTTGCGGACGTCGAGCAGTGGGTAGCTTGCCGTCCGACCGTCCGGTAACCATCCGGACCGAGCCCAAGTCGTCGACGGCACGTACTGTTCCACGCGCGCCTTAAGGAGATGTCAGCAAATCTTAGGGGCCCAACAGGGTCGAAGCCTACTGGGGCCAAGGCGGTCTGCTTCTGAAAAGAAAGACTCGGCCCTGGTACGAAAGGCAATGAATTAACAGGAGTGGGTTTTTAGTCAGTGCAACAGTGCTTGCTTCTTCACACAATATGCCAATTGGTCTCAATATCAGGAAGCTATGTTTGTTTGCGGAATCTTAATTCTTTTTCTAAATTAAAAGTACTCAAAATTACTCCTTATAACAGCTGTCTATCTGTCCGAGTCCTGTCAAAATTGGTCCAGCCGTTTCGGAGATTAGCCAAAAGAAACAGATAGACAACAATTTTAAAAATCACATAGTTGCTATACATAGAGCAACTATGTAAATAATATACGTATGTATATGTATGTATGTATGATACCTATCAAATACATATACATATCATGTGCATTTAGTAAAAAAAAATATTTTGATATTGCAAACAGAGTCTTTTATTAAATGTTACATATGTAGTATACCTATTCTATTCAAGTGTTTTTTTTTTTATCTTAGAATAAAATCGTTATCTCGTGTGAATAGACTTGATACACGCATTCATTATTTCATCAAAATAAATGTATGTTCAATAATAATTGAAATTTTTTTAGGTGTGGAATCATATTTTTTTTTTAAGTGTTTAATCACCAGAAAACTCTTCCCGCACTGGGTGGAGTGAAAGAGAGTGTCAGACTTTTACTGACTAAAAACAACCTGTGCTCCCTCAGTTGCCCTCCGTGTTCCGGCTTAGAGCTGTGGTAACTCTTTTAAACAGTCTCACAGATCCTAGCTACAGCTGGTACCTAAATGAGGATTTAAGCTAAACGTTTTTTTTTTGGGTATCAACTAAATACTTCATCCTTCATCTCTAAGACCGGAAGCCCTTGGGTCGACTCCGTAGACATTGACATTTTGCTGGACTAAAAGCAACGAAAAAGGCATGATAGAAAATGATAAACACTCGTCTACTAACGTCAAAGGGGCAGAGTTCAGGTACTTGATAGCCAATAAGCCAACGGTTACATTGGCCCTTCTAGACAAACGTTGGTCCTTCGATCCAAATATTGGTCCTGGCCACAATTAAAGCCAGGTTCTGGTGTTAAAGAAGAAACGTAGGTACGCTTCCGACCAGACTAAAATAGAATAATTTTTATTGTACAAAACCAATAATAACAAAATTTTTACACAAACTAAAAGACTTGTATATGTACAATTGCGCTTATATCCCTGACAGCGATATCTACCAGACAAACTTTGGGTGAGCTGTAAAAGTTAAAAATGAAAAAGGGGTAGTCTGCGGTGTACTGCTAAGAAATAAATAAAATTTTATATTAAAACCGTATAATACATATAAAATTATACTTTAAAGCTACATAAAAGACAATAAATAAGCTTACATAAATAATTTGGACAAGGTGGATCAATGAGCTGGTGAAAGCTGTATTGATGCGGTAGAGGCGAATAGCACAGCCCCCCTAGTCAAGTTACAACCGTTTCGTTTCGTTTCTCTTTTCGGTGATCGCCTCGAGTCGGCCACGCCTCCGATTCCTTTGTTCTAACGTCATTTCAACGCTCAGTCACGTGGTCAGAACAAAGGAATAGGAGGCGTGGCCGACTCGAGGCGATCACCGAAAAGAGAATCGAAACGAAACGGTTGGAACTTGACTAGGGGGGCAGAACTGGTTAATATGTATAGTGACGCTTAGAAGAGGCCTACGTCCAGCCGTGGACGTCTTTCAACTGGAAGTATGAACTCTTATCTAAATTTTAGTTTTTCTTTATTCCAGTGTGCTAACAAGCGTGAACCCGAGAAGGAGCAAGAAGCCCAGCAATGGATCGAAGCAGTCATCGGCGAGAGGTTCCCCAACGTACCTTACGAGATTGCCCTCCGTGATGGCATCATCCTGTGCAAGCTGATGAACCGTCTCCAGCCTGGCATCATCACCAAGGTCAATGTATCCGGTGGTGACTACAAGTACATGGACAATATTAACCAGTAAGTTCAAAAGATTTTAAAGAACCTTGTCTTATCGTTCAAGCCAATGCAGCTACTTCTTGAGATAGACAACTTTAATATTTTCTCTATTTACAATTATCTCCAACTGGAGGAGACAACGATGGATAAAAAAAAAACTCATAAATTCAAATAAATCATTTTCAAGCACTTTTGAATTGTCAAGGTCAATCATTCACAAAAAAGTGCCACGTGCAAAAATAACACGTTTCGAAGCGTAGATCTCTGTTGAGAAAAAGTGCAAGAAACTCATTAAAATCAGTGAATAATTACAATGTTATCCATTCTATTTTTTTAATTATTATTACTTATCTACATTGTGCTTACATATCAGAAGCAACTAGAAATATGTAACCAACATTTATGTAACTCATAATATGATATAAAAGAGTGTCCATGGAGTTTCTTGCACGTTCTTCTTCATACAACAATTCACAAGTGCCTGAAATTGGTCTATTTGAAATAAACGTTTCTGATTTCTGATTCGGTGGTCCTTTTTGTCCACTTCTCCATTACATGTTAAGATAGATAAAGATAGGTAATTTTATTTTGCAAATATGGGTAACAGTATAAGATGACAGAAAAATATAGGTAGCAAGTTCAGCCATATTTTACCATGTAGGCATGCAAAAGACATACTATAAACTACGTACAATTTTAAAATAATACACGATGATGTACAAACAAGAAAATACAAATAAAAAATTTAAACTAACTTAAAATATATAAACTAACATAAAAAATCTTTCTCATTTAGGTACTCACATATGTTATAATAAGATTTCACCACTAAAAAGCTTCGGAGTTTTTTTTTAAATACTGATAATGGAAGCTCTTTCCAACTCTTAGGCATCTTATTATAAATGACCGGAGCCATGCAGTAGACACTTTTGCGCATAAGTGCTGTCTTGGCTGGCTCCTGACATAGCAGGCTATTATCGCGTCTGTTGCGGGGAAATACATCAGCTATGCGTTTAAAACGACTAGGGTTGGTCTTCCCAAACACAGCTACTTCTAAGATATACAGACAAGGCAATGTTAAAATCTTGTGATTTTTAAAATATGGTTTACAACTGTCAGTAGGTTTTAGCTTAAACATCGCTCGAATACATCTTTTTTGTGCCTTGAAGGCGGTTTCTCTTTCGGTAGAGTTTCCCCAAAATATTCCCATACCTCAAACGTGACTCTACTATTCCATAATAGGCAGTAAGAAGTGAATCTGTGTTGATTATGGTTGACAATGCGTGTAGAGCATATGCAGACTTACTAATTTTCTTACACAAAATATCAATGTGGGATTTCCAATTTAATTTTTGATCTATTTCTAGACCCAGAAATTTTGTACTTTCAACTTCTTCTATATTATTATTCCTGCAGTGTATATTCAAGTTAATACCAGAGGTCTGTTGTTTAAATTGGATAAGTTTCGTTTTAATCAAATTTATTTTCAAATTATTTGAATCTAGCCAGTTTATCGTCTGTTTTAAACTATTATTAATGTCACTCTCATACGTAACTATACTTTTACAAGGTATTGTAATCGTGCTATCATCCGCAAAAAGTGTTATTGGGTGCTCAATAGATTTTGGTAGATCATTTATGTATAAAATGAATATAAAGGGACCTAAGACGCTGCCTTGCGGTACCCCAAATAATACTTTACGCTCTGAAGACCAAAATGTCTCTTCATGTTTAGTAGCTATATTAATTTTATTGACTTCAGTTATTTGTTTTCTGTTTTGTAGGTATGAACTAAGTAAATTAAGGACATTGCCTCTAATCCCGTAGGCTTCGAGCTTGTTTAATAGAGTAGCGTAGTGGACATAATCGAATGCCTGGGTCATGTCGCAAAATATACCACATACAGGGTTTCGGTGATCAACATTTTTAATTACATTGTATATAAAATCATATATCGCCATATTAATAGTCCTATGTAAACGAAATCCTTTCTGTTCCTCACACAAAATATTATGTTTATCTATAAATTTATAAAGTTCCCTATAAATATACTTTTCAAATACTTTAGAAAATACTGGAATTAATGATATTGGTCGGTAGTATTCCATTCTTTCTCTATTCTCTTTTTTAAAAAGTGGCTTTTTAATTGATGTTTTTAATGCATCAGGGTAAACACCTGCGCTAATACTTAGATTAATTATGTGACTTAAATGACCGCTTATTTCTCTTGACACCTGTTTTATTATTTTTGTGGCAATACCGTCATATCCTACACTATTTGTATTGTTTAATGAATTTATGATCTTTTCTATATCTAGTGGCACACTAGGAGCCATAAACATTGTTTTATTATTGGTATCAATTTTGTTATATTTGGGTTTGCTAGTCACATCAAGTTTCCCTTGTACTTTGTCGATAAAATAATTGTTAAAAGCTTCAGCAATGTCTTCAGGTTTTGAAAAATTCTGTTATTATGTATAATTTTAGTAATATTAGATTTAGGTAGATTATATTTAGCACGATTAATAATTTGCCACGTAGTTTTAGACTTATTTTTAGAAGAATTTATTTTATGATTATTTTGTGCCTTTTGTGTTAGATGTATAATTTTTTTGTGCAAGCGAGAGTAGGCATTGAAGGTATTTTTATTAATTTTACTTGGGTTTAACCGATATTTCCACAAAAGATTTTTTTTTTACTGCCTAGTTTGATTCCCTTAGACAACCATTTAGGTTTTTTTAAGACATTTATTTTAATCAATTTAATTGGAAAACACAAATCATATATTAATTTAAATAAATCGAGAAATTTATTATAGGCTTCATTTGGATCGACTGTGTCATAAATCTCTACGAAGGATAGACTTTTTATGTGATTTTGAAACTTTAAAATATTTTCTACACTGTAGTCTCTCTTAGCCGTATACCAATAATTTATGAGACATTTGGATTGAACTGGACAATTAAGCAGCTGTGCCGTGTGATCGGACAATGCTAGTTCTATTACGTCAGTTTTACACACTTTACTGACTGACTGACTTTGTTCAGCCCAATCTCGCTGAAGATTAGCGGCTTTCTGGGAAACTTCCACAAATTTGGTTTTGTTGCGGTTCGAAAAACAAACACCCAGGATACTGAGCTCCGTGGATTGCTGAAATCTTAGTATCTAAAATATGTCATCAAATCTTCATATCATATTTGAAAAAATGGGTTGAGTTTGATTTTATTCAATCATGATCAAAAAATATGCAGGTATGACTGAGACAGAGTAAATATTTTGAAAACCAAAAGCAAAGATCACAGTCTCAAATGACACAACCAGGATATCATTTTTTGATGTTTTGCTTTTATTACATACCGGTTTCCTGTTTCAACATGCAACTACAATATAACATTCAGGTTTAAGACGCGGAAAAAAAATATCTCGCTCAAAACTTTCCATCAACCTTCAAATTTTTCCGGTGTTATTGAAACTAGCTCTCCCCCGCGGTTTTACCCGCGTCTTTGGTTACTGCTCTCTTTTTATTCGTAGCATGACGTCATATGGCCTTCCTCGTCATATGGGCTGTGCAAAACTGCTGTCTGTTTTTCAAATCGAATCAGTAATTTCTGAAATTAGTGCGTTCAACCAAACAAACAAACTCTTCAGTTTTATATTAAAAAATATAAGTATATTTTTGCTTTAATTAAATTGTCAACAAAACGTTAAAAACTCTTGTTATCAGTTAATTAGCCAGTTACGCATGTACAATTACGATTACATTAATTGGTCCTATTAAAACGTGTAGCGCCAAGTTGCAAGTACCTACAGAAAATCATTTAATAAGGGTAAACCCTGGATCAGATCAGTACTGTAGCGGGCGGATTGGTGCGAGACAAAAAATGCCACAGATTACATAACAAGATATTAGAGATGTTACAGATGTACCGATTGATTTTACTACTCCATATTCGAATCTGATTTAACAACTTCCGTTATATCCTTAGTAGATATGTCTTTACCCAGTAGAGGCCAAAGTCAAGCTGTGTATAAAACCAGCTTCTGCCGGCAGCTTCGCCTGTAAAGCTCATGATATCAAAATAATTTATAGCCTAATTATAGCAATTACGAGATAGTGCAGCTACAAATTAATAAAAAAAAAAAAAACAGAATCTATTCCGTGGTTTCAGAAAAGACCCCCTACATCCAAACTTACATTTACTAGTATATAATGATAATAATTAGGGTGCTTTTGAAACAAAATCTTTTTTAACGAATACATCGTTTTGTTTTCAGGTTCCAGAAAGCTTGTGTGAAGTACGGAGTCCCTGATGTGGACCTCTTCCAGTCAACAGACCTCTGGGACCAGAAGAACATCGCACTGGTCACACAGACCATATTCGCTCTTGGCAGGACGGTACGTATGTGTATAAAGCTAGGTTCACATCTCTGTGTCGGCTTGTGCAGCTCTACGGGGAAGCGACAGGAAGTGTAATGGCCCGTTCACGACCTTGCCGCTGTGAGCGGTAGCTAAGCGCGGGGCGTCGAGCAATAAGAACAAAAGTATGAAAATGTTTGAAGGACGCACGCACGCCACGAGATGCGCCGCTCATATCGGCGCGCGCCCGCCTTCCGATACCGCGCCGTTCGCCGCGTCAGTCGTCGCTAAAGCGCCTATGTACACCACTCGATATTCAGACAGTCTTTAGTCTATGTTTAACTATTTATGTCATCATTCTGTTTCATTCCTTTACACGACATTGGCGTAAGTTGCTCTTTTTCTTGTGTGACGGTCTGAATATCGAGTAGTGTAATAGGCGCTTTAGACCAAAGTCGTGAATAGGCCGTAAGACTTTACTGACTAAATTCCGCCTGTGCCAATAAAAATATTCCTGTGTATATCAGGCAATAACAGGCATCTGCCCTAGCTGAGCCCATTTGTTATTCCATTCCGTCCTGTCAATGAGAAGCCATTTACCTTTTTCACAAAAACATATTATTTATCAGACAAAAGACATTACTGAGAGTAATTATTTTGTTTCGTTGAAGGCAATTAGTTCTTATTCGTTAAGTATTTATTCAAGATAAGTTCATTAACTCTTTTAAAAGATAACGTTATGACTGAATTAAACAAAAAGGTACGTCAGAGGACGATTTTTTTTTTTTAGGTGGGAAATCATCTAATGACATCCCGCCCTTGGGCGGAGCGGGATGTCGTGTCAGACTTTTACTGACTAAAATCCACTCGTGTTTCTTCTTTGCCTTCGTTCCAGGGCCCCGGGGTTCTCTTTCGCACAACCCATGGCCTCAGTAGGCTTCGACCAAGCTGGGCCCCTTCGGTTTGCTGACATCTCCTTGATGTCAGACAATGATGATACACTTTTGTTTATCACGTTAGTAGTCCCATCATCCCATTTTACAAGACAATTGCTGCTGAACTCCAGACTGTAAGCTGGGTTTGCACTTGGGCTACGGGATTGTTAGAAAGAGTTACCATGGCCCTAGAACGACCAGGGCAACTGAAGGAACCCAGGTGGGTTTTAGTCAATAAAATTATGACACTTCCTCTCGCCCCGCCAAGGGCAGGAGAAGTTATTTGATGATTTCCCACCCAAAAAAGGGTGCCATTGATATAATAATAAAAAAGGTCACTCGCTTGCTATTGCGCTACTGAGAATTTTCTCATACCAAAACTACTAAAGCACATGCGGAGTTGCAGCAGCCACAAACTAAAGCATCGTTCATTCATAAATCAATGATTGCATCGCTGCTTACCATCAGGTGGGATCGCAGTCAAGCACTGGTTTATATGAATAAAAAAATAAAATAAAAAAACTTCATTTTACAGGCGTACAAGCACCCAGAATGGCGCGGGCCCTCCCTAGGACCCAGGCCTGCTGAAGAAAACCGCCGTGAATTCAGCGAGGACGTTCTTCGTGCTGGTCAATCAGTCATTGGTCTTCAAGCTGGCACCAACAAACTAGCAAGCCAATCCGGACAAAGCTTTGGCGCTTCTCGCAAGATTATTCTTGGCAAGTGAAGTACTAGGCTGGCAGAAATGGAAGAGGGTTTAGTTTTAGTTTCGCGCCTGTAATGTTTATGTATGGATTTCTCGTATTGATTAATTTATGTATGTTATGTAATTTTAAATAGAAAGAAAAAAAAAGTATTTATTCTTGCAGAGCACTCTGTAGTGAAAACAAAATTCAAAATTGATTTTATGTAAGCCTAAAAACTAGTCTCCATCACCAAAGTTGATTATAAATATAATTAGAAATGCTTAGTTTATTACTTACTTCATTACTTAAATATTTTACGTATCTATAATTAATTTTATTTTTAAACTTTATTATAAGTTTTAATCAATGTACTGTGATTTTTTGGAGTTGGAAGTGGTTTAACAGTTCGTACAAAAACTTTTATTATAAAACAAAAATAAATAATTATACGACTACATATTTATATAAAATCTTTTTTATTTTATTTTCCATATGACAATAACTGATGATCTAGTGGGAGTCACGGGGATCCCATGGATGCGAGACGCACAGGACCGATCGTTATGGCGACACTTGGGGGAGGCCTGTGTCCAACAGTGGATGTTTTTCGGCTGAAATGATGATGATGATGATGAGTCTTCCTGTCCGATTTTAATTTAGGTGTTTTCAAGGCTACAGTGAAAAAAAAAACTAGTGAATGTTACTAGTGCGCCTCATCATCAGCGATTGCATCAAAGCTTACCATCAGGTTTTTTTTTTAGGTGGGAAATCATCTAATGACAAATCCCGTTCTTAGGCGGAGCGAGAGATAGTGTCAGACTTTTACTGACTAAAGTCCTGTTCCTTCTTTGCCTTCATTCCGGGGCCCCGGGCTTCGCTTTCACACTACCCGTGGAGCTTACCATCAGGTGAGATCGCAGTCATGCACTGGTTTATTAAAATATATCAATTAAAAAAAAAGTTCCACATAATAGGAGGTGAGCATATTATAATAAACTCCGTGTGGAGTATGGAGTACTGGGCTCATCTTTGGGATAGATCTGCCAAATTAAGTACTATCAACTTGAAACTCTTGATTCAACTGAGAAACGAGCCATATCATCGGCAATGAAGCACTCGTCAAGTCAAAACTTAAAATCCTGAGCCTAGACGTTGAGTTGCTAGCCTGTCGGTTTTCTATCGTTTACATATTTCGGGGAGTGTCATCGGAATTGCACACTTTAATTCCACCCAGCCTGTTCCATGTTCCATCATCGGACCACCAGACATAGGCAGCATTGCGCGACTGGTATAATTGTGAATCCCACTCATATCCACTAGGTAAACGTTTTGAAAACACCTTCTCAAACGCAAGCGAACGCCGGCGTTCGAGCGTGACGTCATCGCGCCATTTGTGCGTACAGCTAAAGAGTGGAATTCAGAGTAAATAGATTATTTCTAGGCAAGCGTGCTTGCTCATGAGCTGATAGTTTCCTTGCGAATGACATGAGAACCGAAGCTAGCGACATAGCCTGAACAATCGTCAAACTAAAGTGGCAGTGCGCAGGGCACATTGCTCGCAGAACAATTGATCGGTGCGGCCTAAAGGTTCTGGTCGACTGGCGACTGCAAATCCGATGAACGCGAAATGCACGGTATCAGTCGTTGTGGCGACATTTGGGGGAGAGATATGTCCAATAGTGGCCGTCTTCCGGCTGAAATGATGATGATGATAAAGCGTGCTCCATTGTCGACCACATCATCGTTTACCATCAGGTGAGATGTATATAAGAAATCTAGTATTATCACACTTAGGGCGCCTTCCAATAGCCGCAAAGTGCCGCGCGACGGCAGCGCGTTGCTTTGTCTATAAAAGTTATCTATATACATATATAAAAGGAGAAACTGACTGACATATAAACGCGCAGCCGTTTAGGCTGTGGACTGGGACTAGGAGCGTAAAATTGGAGCGTAAAAGCCGCTGGCAGAAGCTAGTTCCATATAAATAAGAAACGCGCAACTGTTGCGCTACACCCGTGCTGCACGCTACTTTGTTAATATTAGAAAGGCGCCCTTAACTTCTTGAGTAGCGTAATTAGAGACACAATAGTAAGACAATAGCGCACGACCGCCGGCGTTCGTGCGGGGATCAACAGCTTAATATTATAAAGGCTGAGAAGGTTTTATGTTTGTTACGATCATCACACTTAAACGGCAGAACCAATTTCGATGAAATTTGGTACACGGTTGGACCATGTCCTGAAATAACACTTATTATTCCAGAGGTATGTTCCCTAGGGATAATTTGCTAACTTAACGCGGGCGAACCGTTGGCAACAGTTGGTTATAAAACAAGACAATACTTATTTTAAAGTCTCATTTGCTAATTGCCAGTGATTGTCCTGATGATGATGAATATAAGACCTTGGTCACAAAAGGCGATCGTTCGGCCACTGAACCGATTTTGGTATGCTCCATAAATAATGTCCTCACTGCTCGTTTTTGGATCATTTGTTAATTTTCATTCTGGACATGCTAGAAGAAAATGTCTTCTTAATTTCTGTCCACTAACTAGGACCACCCACGGAGAAGATACGTACTTGCACTTACCATACCCGTTATCTGCACCTTACTATTGAAACCTAACAATATATTAGAGAAAAATCTAACAATATATTATTAACTTTTTGAGTAGCGTAATAAGAGACAATAGAAAGACAATGGCGCGTTAACGCCGGCGTTATTGCGGGGATCAACAGCTTACGATAGCTTAGGTAAAATGCAGTCGGTAAGTGTTAGTTTTAGTTCATTAGTAAAATTCAATTCAAAGTTTTCAGTTTTTTTATTATTTGTTCTTTATCGCCACGAAATAGTAGCCACCATGTTATTACGTCATTCGGCTGTGGAAACTAAAGTGACAGCTGTCAACTGTCAATTGAACGGCCATACTGAGCACATTTGTTTACACAGCCAACTGACGTCACGACCACAGCGTAAATATTGCGTCCACTATTACGCGTGTAATTTGAAAATGAAAATTTTAAATGCATTTTTACGGTACTTAGCGACTGATTAAAAATTTTGTGTTTTTTTTAGTGGTTTATTAGCACTATAGAATCTAATTTTCATTTTCAAAAACTTTTCAAAAATAAGTGTAATACCCTGTACAAAACCGACACTATACCTACTACGTTACCTTTTTTGAGGTAGGAAATCATTAAATAACTCCTTCTGCTCTGTGTGGAGCAAGAGGCAGATGCGTAGCGTAGACTAATTTAGAAGTGGGCGAAGGCACATTATCAAGGTATTTTTCTTTCATTAATTCGAAAACGAGACAGCGACTGTCGCAACCCAGTGTTCGACCACGTCATCGCTAATCATCAGGTCAAATTGTAGTCAAACGCGAGCCTATCAATTATAAAAAAAAACTGGGCAAGTGCGAGTCGGACTCGCGCCCTGAAGGTTCTGTATAAACTTATCTATGTAAATAGTTCAATTCCCGAATGTTGAAGATTTTTCATAATCAAAAAAAATTTTTTTTTTTGACTTAACAATGCTGTTTTCATATTTATCCCTATACTTGTGCTATATGACTTTGCTTTGTGCCAAATTTCAGGATTCTGGGTCAACGGGAAGTACCCTATGAATTTTGATTCCCTTGAGTTTGTCAAAATATACATTTTTTTACGACATAAACGCGTTCCCGAGATAAAGGGTCTTGACAGACAGACAGACAGACAGACGGACGGACAACAAAGTAATCCTATAAGGGTTCCGTTTTTTTTCCTTTTGAGGTACAGAACCCTAAAAACAATCTATACTTATAAATAAAATTTAAGTTTCAAGGTAAGGCGTTTTAATGTATGTTGCTATGACAATATACTTATACTATCAATAAGTAGGTACCTATATTCTAACTTGATAATACTTACTAGTTTATTTTTAACTTTTACTAATGGGAGGTCTTACTTAGTAAGACTTACTTACTAAGTTTGTAATTATTTTCTATTTTATTGATTTCTTAATTCTTATTGATTTCTTTAAATGATTTCTATTACTGATTTCTTATCAATAATGACTAAAAGGCATTTTGATGTGATAAATGACTGACGAGGACTTGAAGAAGCAGTAGATAACATTTTGAACGAAGAAGATGATCTGGAAACTGCTTATAAATGTGCAATCATCACATTGGCAAACATCCTGGTCCAAATATTCTATATTCTCTAAAAGATGAAGAAGAGTTAGAAGAAGACAACATCCAATAACCTCATAAGACCCAACCTAAATTTAGGTCTACTAAACATTATGACCCAATGTACTAAAAATAGTCGCAAGTAGTTGCGGTCCATAACATTTTTCTCTTTCTTTCTTCTTTAATGCTTTTGGCTAAATTCTTTTAAACGGTATTTCCCTTAAAGTTAACTATTTGATGTAAAAATATACTGAAATAATAAAATCCGCTCCGTTAAGACATTTCCGTTGCATCACTATTTAATATAATAAATATAATGACTACGGACGGGCACCATCTTTCGCAAATAAAGAGAGGACACTTTACAGAGGAAAAAGTAGATAATATCTTCATTTATCTTCCCATACATTTTCCAAAACTGTAATAAAGGAATGGAGTAGGTGTTGCCGACCAAGCAGACACCTAAATTTGTTGCAGTACACAGATCCACAATTCGAGGCGAAAAATGATGGTGGGTGCTGATATATGGTAGATTTAGTTAGTGCTTATGGTGCTAATGGTTGGTAATTGCGTATAGATTACGATTTATGAAGAAAAAATAGATCAGCTTCAATTTCGTCACGCGATCTTGCTTGAAATCTAATAAACGACAAGATCAAAGATGAAAATCATCATCCGCAGTACCAGAACTGGCAACAGATGGAGTTTGGCACTTTTCTCAGAGATTACATATTAAAAAGTAGGTAGGTACGATAGCAATGCAAAAATACATACCTAAATCCCTGTGCATTAAAAATAACAATTTCTTTGAAAAGTAGGTACCTAGCTACCTACCACCAGGGGCGGACCATGAATTTGTGGGGCCCTGGGATAGCACTACTCAAATCTAAAGTTATCAAACTTTTTGTCAATAAACTTTTCTTTTCTATTTTTCTGATCGATACAAGGAGAGGTATAGGTTGTGGCGAGAGTAGGTATTTTGCTCCCTTCTCCATATTCCCCACTACCTGAAAATCCTCCTACTGCTCATGAGTTACCTACAATACCTACTATGCCCAGCTTAATAATATTCTTTAGGTGAACTTCGAACAAAGGTTGGCCGAACTTCACCAAAGACTTGTACTATTTCTTATTCTGTGACCAAAGTCTATGTTATAGGAATGCGTGCACAACTTCTTGGTTGCGGCCCTGTTACAAAAAACATTGAACATTTCCTTGAGGTTCTTCTTCTATTTATATAACTTAGTTTAGCTAAAAAGATAATATTATCTTTATCATTGCCTCCCTATCTTTTACGAAAGTCAATCATCTTATAGAATACGCAAAAATAATTAAAAGTCATTGATACATGAAATTACTAGGTACGTTAACAATTACCTATACATAAAAAGGTACTCTGTGCAATTACCTAGGTACCCGAAAAAAGAGCAAAATTATTTAGTATAAATCTTCGAAAAAGCGACATCTAGTAAATAAATGTAAAACAACTTACTCGTATCACATTTTGATATTGTTCAAATATTTGAGTCTAGATGGCGCAAAATCGTTAATTCAAGGTCGTAAGTAGTGATGTCCACGTTCAGCAGTCTATGCTAAGTGTTGATTTTATGTTGAATAAAACCTTGTTTCATAACGTTAAAAACTGCCGAAGGAAGGGTTTTATGTGGTTTTTTAATACCTCTTAGAAAAATATTTTCCTATATTTCTGTTAATCTAAGCAGTGATCATTGTGATCAATAAAATGTCTCTTTTCTTTTAGTAGGTACAACTACTAAAACTATGTGTTATTTTATAAAAATAAATCACTATAAGTAGTTATGTCATTTCATTAGAAATTATTACTTTCCAGATTATAATCAAACAGATAAATAAAAACTACTTACTAGGTAACAGATATGTATTGTTCATTGAAATTATTGATTGATTGGAAGAGATAACTATCACAATTACATCAAATTACGTAGTATCTAAGTAATTTTAGTTTCCCTTTTACTTATTTATAACTATTTGTTGTTCAACAGTTGCTACATACTAACAAAATATCACTTACTTTACTTACATCAGTATCTAACCTTTTGACTGCCACGTCAAAAAAGCAAAAGCGTGGTCTCGACGCCAAACTATGGCTTTATTTGACTGTCCAGATTATAATCAAACAGATGTATACATTTGTAATGTATACATTTGTAATGTATTCATGACTGCATGCATTTGTAGTGTAAACATGACTGTGGCGGTCAAAGGCGACGAAAAACACCTCCGTATCGCTAAGGACTAGTAATCACTAGTAGGTAGGTACCTACCTAATGTGCCCTAATAACTGGCGGTATTGCCATGCGTATGGAAATTCATTTGCTCTGCCCAAATTAAAAGCTAACCCAGTGATCACATGCCAATAATGCCTTTAAACAGGTCTTAGTGGTCTTTAGAGCGGTCTTTGTAAGTACAATTTCTGTAATAAGAAATAACTATTTTTGAGTAGGTAATTACAATATATTATAGATAAAAAATGTAATGGCAACTGTTTAAAAGTTTCAAACTAAATGCAAACATTAACTTTATTTTATAATCGGTGTTGTTTTATTTCATTACGTAAGTTAAAGTTTTAACAGTTATTGTCAAAGACAACAACAATGTTGAAAGTTGAATTTATGTGCGAGAAGTACATCACGCACATCACTATTGTTAAATAACACAAGCCCGCAAATAGTTGTTGTGGAATTTATTTTTTTATGCTGCGTAAATTGAATGTGAAATGTGTGTATAAACTATCCAAATGTTAATAAACACGTGAGAAAATGATAACATTCGGCGGTGGGAACAATTCCACGGCGTTAGAAGATACAGGTGCGGTGTTGTGAACTTTGTTTTCCGTTTTCGTTTTGTGGGACTTTGGGAGTTTATTGAATTGTTATTTTGTAGGGGAAGTGAGAAGTATCTGCGAGAGTGTGTGCAGCGATGGGTCCAACGCGACGGTGCAGCCGGGGGGCTCTAACCAACGGCCTCGGATGGATATAGCATGTGTTTTGGATATAACCCAAACATTGAATCTTGCTCACAGAAAAAGAGCTTTGGAAGAAGTTCGATTGGCATCTGAACTAGTCAATGCAAATTTACACCATATACATGTAAGTTATCTCATTTATTCTGTGTTTTTCTAATAAGAAAAATGACATTGCTAATGTCCAATAGTGTCCTTCAAACAACTCTTTCCTGTTACCATTTTTAAAGCAATTTAGAATGTGCAATTTTTTGAGACAACATTGAAAAGATTTGAAATCCGCCCCTAAGATGACCCACTGACCAATATTTGAGTAAAAATGAAAATACCCTTGTTTTAATCAACACACTCTTGGATGCTGGTTTTTTCTCTGTGGTCAGTAGAAATTCCACTAAGAATCATTCAAGTGATAAGTAGTTTTTTATCATAAATTAATAATTTTTGTAGCAATTAGTCACTTAATAAGGTGGAGTAAAGTTATATAAAACTAAAACCTCAAAAATGTTGGTAAATCTAAAAATACCATTGGTAACTTTCTTCTTTGATTTTTTATTATTATTTTGTTTACAAATTAGGTAAAACAATAACCATAAACACACCTATGCTCTGGCACTCTTTGATAATAAGTAAAACAGACTACATCGGACTTCCTTACAAATAGCAAACAAATCTTGCTAAATTCAAGATCTAAACTTTCCTACTACTGTGACCTTGCCAATTGACCTTGAAATACATCTATCCAATGCACATAGAATTCCAACAATTCATATTATTAAGTGGCTACAGATGTTGGGCTTTCCCATGCACTATTTTAGGGTTTATTGTTTAAAAACCCATTACTCAACCTTAAAAAGAACATCATCTTAATTCTTGCAGACAGATGTTATTTGGCATTTAATTTTTATATACTACTAGCTTCTGCCAGCGGCTTCGCCCGCGTAAAAGTAGGTTTTTTCATACAAACTTTAGACCCCCGTTTCATCCCATTAGGGGCTGAATTTTGAAAAATCCCTTCTTAGTGCTCGTCTACGTCATAAAAGGAAGCTTTGTGCAAAATTTCATGCTTCTAGTCCCAGTAGTTTCAGCTGTGCGTTGATATGTCAGTCAGTCAGTTTCTCCTTTTATATATATAGATTGCAGAGATACAGTAATGTAGATACTAATTAAGTCAGTAGACCACATGATCATATTGTTACTTGTATCTGTAGAAGTTACCATCATATGGAGATGTTAATGGTAACATATGCAGAAGGAGTGGCATGGGACACTTTGAGGTGGTCCCAAGAAGGTGATATCTTATTAGAATGAAAAGTTTTTTACCCTAATAAAGGATAATGCAGACATGCCGATAATACATGGGTTACATTTTGGCAGAACTTATACGTTATCTAATAATTAAGAAGTAATCAAACAGAGAAGACATTAGAAGTGGCCATGGGCCCCAAACTAAGCACATCTTGTATCTTGGTGGCCTAAAAGGTCTATTACACTACTCGATACTCAGACAGTCTTAGTCTATGTTTATCTATTTATCTCATCGTTCTCTTTCATTCCTTTACACGACAATGACGTAAGTTGGTCTTTTTCTTGTGTGACGCTACATAGACTAAGACTGTCTGAATATTGAGTAGTGTAATCGGCCCTGCTGACACCAAGCTGCAACCCCAATGCCATTTTCCCACCGGAAAAAAAAAAAAAAAAAAAAAAAATGCCACTTAGGCCAAACTCCTGCTTAGCAGTAGCCTTTACAACCAATAGACCAATGTAACACTCCTAGTCATATTAAAATATACTTCTTTATTTCAGTTTGAAAAGCTTGACTTTGGCGAGACAAATGTGCTGGACACATTCTACAATGCCGATGTGGCACTGGTGGATCTCAGCCTGCAGTTGCAGCAGAGTTCTCTGCTGTATCACCTGGGAGTACGGGAAAGCTTTGACATGAAGGAAAATGTACTGCTGTACAATGATGTTGATGCGGATTCTACACTTAGACTTAAGGTAAATCTTTTTTTTTTATTGTCTATAGGCACGCGTTTGACCACTATCTCACCTGATGGTAAGCGATGATGTGGCCAACTATGGAGCACGCTTGCCTAGAACCAACCTATTCACTCTTGACTTAAAGACCCCTAGGTCATAGCTATCAGGAAACACAGACTCCGCAAGGAATTCCACTTCTTAACTGTACGAATAATCAATGAGTTTCCAAATGCTTTGTACATTTGGATAGGAAGCCCATCATGTACCGGTGGCGCAACGCCGTACGTCTTGTGGTCCGATGATGGAACTTGGCGAAATTAAAAAATCTTAATAATGTAATCTGGTGTGGGCACATTGCTCGCAGAACAGATGGTCGATGGGAACGAAAGGTTCTGGAATGGCGACCACGTACCGGAAGACGCAGCGTTGGAAGGCCTCCCACAAGGTGGACCGATGACCTGGTGAGGGTCGCGGGAATCCGATGGATGCGAGATGCACAGGACCGGACATTGTGGCGACATTTGGGGGAGGCCTATGTCCAGCAGTGGACGTCTTCCGGCTGAAATGATGATGATGATGATGAATGTAATCTAACTTTTTTTTTAAATTTTGTCCCACTAGGAATTACTCCTGTACCATGGGTGCATTCACAAAGATAAACTCACATACACAAGACACCCAGCCTTGAAACACCTATCTGTAGGGCATACAAATATTTATTCCGTTCGGGAATCGAACCCGCGAAACGTAGCGTATCAGTCAATTGCCAACCGTACCGTATAACGGTACAGCAACGACACAGTACAGATATGGTACAGTACGGAAACTACGTACAAATGTTCGAAACGGCACACTCACACGAACATACGCATCGACGATACTCCTAAGCGTTTCTCGCGGTGCTGTCAGTAGCAAGGACCGCTTAGGAGTATGTTCGATGCGTATTTTTGTGCGAGTGTGCCGTTTCGAACATTTGTTTTGTACGTAGTTTCCGTACTGTTCCATATCTATACTGTGGCAACGAGGAGAGGTAAGACAAAAAAATTGTGGTGAAAATTAATTTAATCTGATAGGATAGGTATTATATTTTTTAATGTAAAACAAAGCAATAAATTAAATAACATGTTGTCATATCAGTGGTAATAAATAATTAATAGCTGCTACTGCCAATATAGCAATATTGTAAGCACTTTTTATGTGAGGAAATTATCAATTATCAAATTACTCTTACGGCTTTGGGTGGAGTGACAGGTAGTGTCAGACCTACTGACTAAAACCCACCTGTGCTCCTTCAGTTGTTCCATGCAGTCTACAGCGACAGTAACTCTCGAACAATCCTGGGGTCCTAGTAGGCATCGGGCCTGATGGGCTCCGTCAATCTTGCTAACATCTCCTTGAGGTACTGGTGCACTAGCTTCTGACGTTTTATAAGTGCCCATATAGGCCTATGTGAAATAAAAAACTTTTGACTTGGCTTGTACGCGTGGAGCACAATGCGCCATCGACCTCGGCCTTCTCCTTATCGGACGGTGAGCTAGTCATTGCTCACCTTCCTTAAGGCTGTCTGCCATTAGCAGCCAACAAAATAATAACCTCGGAATTCACACCTTCATTAACATATCAATTTATCTGCCTAGTAATTCCAGTAAATCTAAATTAGGATGCTAAACACTCATTCTCAGTATTGAGATATCCTATTTCATTGTTTTGACTTTAGATTTAGATGGATATAACTATTTCTGACCTTGAACAGCAATTTGACATAATGATTTAAAACTTGGGAAGTACTGTATAGAATTATTTTCATTTATAAAATCCAACCTTGAGAATGATTTATGGTACAATACTTGGGCAAGGTCACCAATCATGAGAACCTAGGCTAGCCTATTGTTACAACATACTTAGTACTAATTTATAACCAGAGAACTGTCTGGTTCCTAGACTGTAATAGAATGTATATATAGAATAGAAATGAGGTATGTCTGACCCCCCCCCCCCCAAGCCAAGTTACGACCGTTTCGTATCGATTCTCTTGCGTCGAACGCCTCGAGTAGGCCACGCCTCCGATGCCTTTGTTCTGACCACGTGACTGAGCGTTGAGATAACGTCAGAACAAAGGAATCGGAGGCGTGGCCTACTCGAGCCGTTCGACGCAAGAGAATCGAAACGAAACGGTCGTAACTTGGCTAGGGGGGCAGATAAACTGAAGCTCATAATAAAAAAATAATAAAGCCATTTATTTCTATAATTTTTTTCTGTTTGAGTTACAAGTTACTAGTTAGAGTATGTCCGCTCAGTTCAGTATGCCTTTTTGGCATAGGCCTCCACCAACTTTGACAGCACGGTTGGCACAGTGGTTGAGCGATTGTTTGCAATTTATTTATTTTTTGGTTTATTTTTTGTTTATGTTTGTCTCTGTTGAGGCCGGCGTCAAAATGCAATAGATAATCTAGACAGCTGTGTTGTCTATGGTCCTAGTGGTGCAAATCATTTATGCCTGATACACACATGGCCTGTCAGGGAACTTGGTTTTTGTATTTTTGAAACGAATTGTGCGTCTATTCAGGCAGAATAAAGATATTTTCTTTCTTTCTTATTTTTTCTTTCTAAGCTGTGTGTCGCAGGATCAATTCCCGCACAGAATAAATATTTGTATGGCCTGCAGATAGTGGTTCCGGGTCTGAGTCTCTTGTGTATTTGACTTCACATGTTTGTGAAGTCATTTCTAGTGTGGGACAAGGTTTTTTTTTATATAAAAAAAATAATGAACCGCTCTCACTGGATCCTGTTCACTGCTACTCTAGTCCAGTATGGAACCAAGGTCAGGCGGATTCGTCTTCCCATCTTCTCATGTTTCGATGCCTCTGTTTTTTTGACGCTATCTCTTGGGTACCATAGTGTTACCTGTTTGCTTCATTTGTTGGTCCAGCCCCATTTTGGATGGCCGATTCAGGTCAGAAAGTTAGAAACCTTCGTTTTTATTCGCGTTCTAGGGTCACGGTTATTTATTTCAAACATTTCGTAGCAGGCTTCGGCAGTACCCCGTCCCTTCGGCAGTAGACGCGCGTGGAACACTGCGCCGTCAACTCTGGCTTGGTCGTTACTTAACGGCTAAAAGGCAAACTACCCTATCAGTCCCTATCTGTTAGTTTCTAAGTTTTTGTTACTATTTTGGTGTACAATAAAGTTTTATTCTATTCTTTCTATTCTACCCATTGCTCGTAGTCCGCAAGCCCTATGGTCTATGGTAGCTACGGTCGGAAATCGCTCTGCGACTCTCGACGCGTCTCCGGCGGCGGCTGGGGTGTGAGGATGTTCGTTTCCTCACGGTTGCGGCTGGGCGTTTCTTTCGCCTAAATCCGAAAGAGTATCAACCTTCCGAACTGGTCATTTCCAGTGAAGACCTGCGTTAGGCAAAAGTGAGGACACCATGGTGCCTCTCTAGCCACTACTGAAAGAGGGATCTTAACGCCTCGGCCGTGATCCACTATCTAACCTACTTCTCTCCATTGATTGTTGGCATTTTGCTGATGATTTCCCATTTAAAACAAGGTTGTCATTGCAGTAGTAAGGTGCCCATCTAACCGTATCATCTTCCACACATATCCAAAGCTTTTTTTAGTCTTTGTCTACTCTATTATAACTACATCTGAATTAATACTAAAAACAACAACATTTCCCTCTTGTTCATCACGTGCCCAGCTCCGTAACATTATTATATCTAGCTTGTACAGGAAAAACGCCTCCCTCCATTTCCTCTATTGTCGACGGGTCTGGGCTACTTCTTTCCAATTCCTAAGAACATCTAGAAGTCGTCTTACCATCTCTTTCGTGGTCTACCGCGACCCGGTCTCGCGATTTCAGGCCACCAATTTCGTGTTTTACGGTCCCACCGCTCGTTTGGCATGCGATAAATAAGTCCATTATCCAACACAGTCCCGCTAAAAATACAACAACAACAAAAAATACATACTAACAAAAAACACTCCAAAAGATGTAGCTGGGAACAAAGTATCTAAGCGCCAGCTGCACGGCGCCACTTATCTCAATAATAGACAAAGTCGTATCTTACTTACACGACACTATTATTAAGAATGCTGTACTCTGTAACATGCAATCATGTCATTATGTCTTTTGTCCACAAACAATACTGTTCTCCTGGACTTTACGTATAAATATAACAGCATTATCAATCAATAAATAAATGCTAGATATACCTTTATTTTTAAATATCGTATTTATACAAAGCATCCATTTTAATATTAAGAAAGCGCAAGTAACTGTATGTCTGTTTGTTATGCTTCCACTCCTAAAATCCTGAAACAAAATTTATACAATTTTAGTGTAGAGATAGATTGGACCGTATAAAAAGACATAGTTACTATATTATGTATTTACCAGCTGACCCGGCGAACTTCGTACCGCCTAACAGTCAATGAATGTAGTATATATTTCGATATAGTCAACCGATTGCGACGAAACAAAGCCTAAGTAGTATATCAAGTTACAAAAAGTTATCTACATTGATTTCGTACATTTTACGTGATGCGCGCACAACAAAAAATTTCTTCAGATTTATTATATGTATAGATCAAAAACAGTTTTTCAATGATACTCGGCTATAATGTGACTTGGTATCAGTATTTTCGCATTGGATCAGTAATTCCTTGAGCGAAGCACGTGCCGAGCTCAAATTCGTGTAGTGTGGACCGACTCTATAGGAGCCGAGCACGAGCGGAGCACGGGCCGAGCTCAAATTCGTATAATGTAGACCGACTCTAAAGGAGCCGAGCACGAGCGGAGCACGGGCCGAGCTCAAATTCGTGTAATGTAGACCGACTCTAAAGGAGCCGAGCATGAGCGGAGCACGGGCCGAGCTCAAATTCTTATAATGTGGACCGACTCTAAAGAAGCC
The DNA here is from genome assembly GCA_905147345.3 of Mythimna impura. NCBI lineage: Eukaryota > Metazoa > Arthropoda > Insecta > Lepidoptera > Noctuidae > Mythimna > Mythimna impura. The sequence goes on from LR990345.1 coordinate 11,331,048, forward strand.
GAGCACGAGCGGAGCACGGGCTGAGCTCAAATTCGTATAATATAGGCCGACTAAAGAAGCTGAGCACGAGCGGAGCACGGGCCGAGCTCAAATTCGTAGAATGTAGACCGACTCTAAAGGAGCGGAACACGGGCCGAGATCAAATTCGTATAATGTAGACCGACTCTAAAGGAGCCGAGCACGAGCGGAGCACGGGCCGAGCTCAAATTCGTATAATGTGGACCGACTCTAAAGAAGCCGAACACGAGCGGAGCACGGGCCGAGCTCAAATTCGTGTAATGTAGACCGACTCTAAAGGAGCCAAGCATTAGCGGAGCACGGGCCGAGCTCAAATTCGTATAATGTGGACCGACTCTAAAGAAGCCGAGCACGAGCGGAGCACGGGCTGAGCTCAAATTCGTATAATATAGGCCGACTAAAGAAGCTGAGCACGAGCGGAGCACGGGCCGAGCTCAAATTCGTGTAATGTAGACCGACTCTAAAGGAGCCGAGCACGTGCGGAGCACGGGCCGAGCTCAAATTCGTATAATGTGGACCGACTCTAAAGAAGCCGAACACAAGCGGAGCACGGGCCGAGCTCAAATTCGTATTATGTAGACCGACTCTTGAAGGAGCCGAGCACGAGCGACACTACCCAATACCCCAAAGTATTCTGTGAGGAAAACAAAAAAAAAAATACAGAAAAAGTTTAATTAGATGCAAAAACCCATATCCTTTTCATGCTATTTTGTGAAGTAAACTCTAAACCAATATAACGAGTAATTACTATGTATTCAATGTAATTAATCAATACCGTTTTTATCCAGTTGTTTTTCTGCTAATAATAAAATAGGCTATAAATAACAGCTTATTGATGCTTAATAATTTTTTAGTAAAGGTAACATTCAGAGATAATACCTATTCACTCTTGACTTAAAGACTACAACCTAGGGGGGTCGTAGCTATCAAGAAACACAGACTCCGGCAGGGAATTCGACTCCTTAGGGCCAGTCCACACGGCGCGTTGCGTCGACGCAGCGCAAATATTTCGACGAATCGGCGGGCACATGAGTGATGCCACCCCGCTCGTACGGCCCGCCGATTTGTCGAATTATTGCGGTGCGGCGCCGCAACGCTAACGCAGCGCGCCGTGTGGACCGGCTCTTAGCTGTACGCATTATGAATGTGATCCCAAAACGCTTTGTACGTATGGGTGGGATGTCCACCATGTACCGATGGCGCAACGCTGCTGTACGTCTAGTAGTCCGATGATGGAACAGACTTGGTGGAATTAAATTGTGCAATTCCAACGCACACTCCCCGAAATGTAATCGATAGAAAACCGTCAGGCCAGCAACTCGGCGTCGATGCTCAAGGCTTTGGAGTTTTGACTCGACAAGTGCATCATCACCGATGATCCTCTATGCAGCTCCATCACTCTTTCTCACTCGCACGCCTGACATTTTATGTGCCGGTTGTAGTCACAGAGTATTTTGTACGCACTGGCCCGGATCTCGTGTCGACTTCGCGGCACCTTAACAGCGATTTTATTTTTATAAAAAAAAAACATAGTAACTATTCAATATTTTTGTTTTTGCCAGACCCTTTTAAAAAAACAAGCTTTATTGTTTTGTGTAACTTTCAAATATTTCCGTGACGTAATCTCGTAGAATACACGTTTGAAATCGTAATTTAGGGTCAGATTCGTGATTCTTTTTAATTGAGCAAACTAATTTATATCATGTTTTGATTTTTACCCAGCGATTGGTCATATGGTCAATTTTAATAAACAATTTTTTCACGGTATTTATTCTCTTTTATATTTGTTGATCTGCAGAGGTTCAAAAAAGTTGAAAATGAGTAAAACCTGGCCTTAACACGTCATGGTTAAAGCTCTAGGTTTAACCATCCGCATTGAAGAACTGTCTCCACTTGGAGGCACACTCGGCATGACCAAACGCACTCAACGAATTTGCTTATAGCCAACGACTGTTCGCAAATAAACACAGACAAAAAAAAACATATGTGGTTCATTATTTCTTTTGCTTACACTCTTACAGTACGTAAATGACTAATATTGACCATTATTGTGAGGTGGGTAGGAGGAAAATTATCTTATTCTTTTGTACCTATTGGTTTTAAATGAATAATTATGTATTTAGATTTGCATGTGAAGTGTTGTATGACTTATCATTGTGCAATATTTGCGTCTGGTCCCTAGTGTCGGAAATCCTATTAATCTTCATGTAGTCAATTTATGATGGCCCAGTGGTCACGGCCCTGACTTTGACTTCGAGTCGTACATCGTGGGTTCTATTATTTATTAATATTGGTTTTGACTTTACTTCATAAAATAGCATAAAAAGGATATGAGGTTTTGAATCTAATTAAAAACATTTTTTGTCTGTATTTTTTCTTTATTTTCTGTATAGTATATTAAAGGTACCATACAGCAAAATTTGTTTAAGCATAGGCCATGATCTAAATTTTAGACTAATATAAAAAAGAGGGAAATCTCAGGAATTACTGATCCAATTATGAAAATCGCAAGTAACACAATCGCTGAGTATCTTTGATCACTTTTAATCTTGGAAAAAATACTTTGTTCCTGTGGGACGCCACGGGAGCGAAAATGGAGAATAACCTGGCTGAAGCTGGCTTTTCGTAAAAAAAAAAATCTGAAACCCGATTGCAGCGCCACCTATCGAGTTCAATTATATTTTTAAACCATCCAGGGACCCACTCAAATAAGTATACACATACAATTTTATCCAAATAGGTCAAGCCGTTTAACAAGAGTTATGTGACGTACAGAAGAATTATATACAACATTAGTATTTTTATGTAAAGAATCTGTGTGCAAAATTTAATAACTGTACGATGAAAAATCACGAAGTTATAAGCTTGTTATGTTACTTGGTTGGCCGCACAAATACATGATCACCGGGCCACCCGGGCGACTGAGGGGTTGTTTTACTACCGTATCCAGCTGTGCGCGGCTAGTGTCTAATGTCCGCTATAAACTGCCGTGACTTGTGTTGTACTTTTTTTTTTTTATTAATGATAGGCTCGCGTTTGACCACCATCTCACCTGATGGTAAGCGATGATGTGGTCGACGATGGAGCACGCTTGCCTAGAAGTAGTCTATTCACTCTTGACTTAAAGACCCCTAAGTTGTAGCTATCAGGAAACACAGACTCCGGCAAGGAATTCCACTCCTTGGCTGTACGCACAATAAATATGTTCTCAAAACGTTTTGTGCGTATGGGTGGGATGTCAACCATGTACCGGTGGCGCAACGCCGTACGTCTAGTGGTCCGATGATGGAACGGACTTGGCGGAATTAGATTGTGCAATTCCAGTGCACACTCCCCGAAATGTAAACGATAGAAACTAGAAACTTAGTGTCGGTGGTGTCCAACTTGTGACCTTTTTTAAATATTTTTGGAAAAAAATATAACGTGGTGTAAAAATTATTGGAATCGCTTGAGTTACTGATTCTGAATGAACTATATTCAAGTTTCGCATAGACTAAAATTAATGTTGTTTATAAAGATAGATATATTCTACTGACATAATTTACAGATCTCCACACCAACTCAGTCACACTTTATCAGCAATTTTCCTATTACATATTTAAATATATATCTATGTAACAATGTGCTGTCATCTACGTCTTGAATATGCACCTATCAAGCTATTACTCTCAATTTGTCAAATGGTCCCGTTCGTGTGTTCAATCATGCAAGGATGACAATTCAAATACCTCTATGCCTAATTCAATTACGGCTCGGGTTTTTATTTGAGGAATTGAAGAATTGTATGTGTATTGTGTTTTCGAGTTTATTTAGTGATTGCTGTTATCCGTGTCTTATTTGAGAGACGTTAGTGAAAACTATTGGGCACAGAGAACACAGAGCGGAATCTATAACTATATGATTTTTAGAAGAGATAAATTTGAAACGACATAAAGCTGAAGTAACATAGTTGAAACTAAAACACGACTGCTGAAAAAACACGATACATAAACGCAATAAAAATATACCTATTGTATAGGCTGTCCCAAGTTTAACGCAAGATTTGAATTTGCCGCTATTTGTGCAGTAAAGTGTTGGCATCCACAAAAGAAAATTAAAACTGTGTATTCTATTTAATTCAAATCTTCCGTTAATTTTGGGACACCCTATGAAAATGTATTTCTATCGCTCTATTATTTTGTACTATGTTGATATATTTGAAATTTTGAACTCGGAAGTATCTCTTCTGTCTTTTGACATACATGACACACGACAAATTTGGACCATAATAATGAATCGAAGGACAGATGCTATGCTGAAACATACATGCATACTAGACAACTAAAATCATTTTTGACTTTGCCATAGTTTAATAAAAGGAAATATCGTAACATAAGCAATTCTGTACTTTTTGTCTGACCCCTCACGGGAAAAAGGCGCGTGTTTACGTATGTACCTATGTAAAATTTCCAATGTTAAATTGGAATCGGCCATTGATTAAAATGGTCTAATTATAGAAGTTAGCAATGATAATATTTCAGGCAGAAAGGGGATTTACCACACTTTTGGGAAAAACCTGCCACAAAAATAGTTTCCTTATCATAATTTTAAACACTTAATTTATTAAAAAAAAAAACGCGCTCTCTGTTTTTTTTTTTTTACCCGACTACGGAGGGTTATGATTTTGACAGGCTATGTATGTATGTGAGTTTGTTCATCTGTTCCCACATAGCTCCTAATCTACTTATCGGAACTCGACGTATGAGGTATCGTTAGAACCGTCTTAATTGTCCGCTGAACATAGGTTACGTGACGTGTCACAAAACTTGATATGGCGCCCTCTAGCGGACAAAAAGTAATGTGTAAAAAATAAAAATGGAGATAAATACGCCGTGTTTGGTATCATTTGAAAGGGCTTTACTTGTACATTTCCAAAATATTGTTCAAATTTAAAGTGACGCCCTCTAGCGGACAAGAAGTCATGTGTTAAAAAAAATGTTAAGATAAATACACCGTGTTTGATATCATTTGAAAGGGCTTCACTGGTACTTATCAAAATATATCATCAAAATTCAATGTGGCGCCCTCTGGTGGACAAAAATTAATTTACCATTATTAATTAGAAATTTTAAATTTACCTTTTGCAAATGGTATAGAAGCACAGTGATTTAACACCAAAATAATTTAAATAAAAAAAAAGTAAAAAAACTAAAACCCGACTACGACAAAACTAAAAGTATGAAACAAGATTTCCAGGATGCTGAAATAAACAAGGTAAAAAGAAAAGCCGTAGTCACACGTTATTAAAGTGTTTCGGTTGTTACCTATAACGTGTGACTGCGGCTTTTCTTTTTACCTTGTTTATTTCAGCATCCTGGAAATCTTGTTTCATACTTTTAGTTTTGTCGTAGTCGGGTTTTAGTTTTTTTACTTTTTTTTCATTAATTGATCAGGACTTCTAAACTGAACATTATTTGTATTTGTTTTTAAAATTTTTATTTTTTATGTTTTTCGATTTTTAACCGGCTTCAAAAAGAAGGTATTTTTTGGCATACAAATTGGCAAGTTCTCTGTAAGGTCTTGAGAATAAATAGGTAAGTACTGAAAAAAAAAACTGGGCAAGTTCGAGTCGGAATCGCGCACTGACGGACCGCAGACTTGAGTATATGGTTTTAATGTCAACTCGATACTTCCACGAGTTCCCGAGATAAAAGGTCTTGACAGACAAACAGACAGACAGACGGACAACAAAGCGATCATTATAAGGGTTCCGTTTTTTCCTTTTGAGGTACGAAACCCTAAAAATGCCTCGCTGATGCACCTTCGCCTACGTCTAGAATTAGTCCACGGTACGCCTCTGACCATGAATACAACTAAAATCATCTACCAGACTATCCGCCGGTGCATGTTGACCCTTACAACTACCATAAAATCATGTCAAGACCTGGCGTAGGTATTATAGTTCCAACCTGCGATTAAAAGATAAAACTTATTCAAAGACATTTATTTACTAATAATTTACCTGTACTTGCATTACTAATATTTACAAAGCGATATAATTGTAGGCCACAAGGTGGACCGTGAATGCGGTGGATGCGAGACGCACAGGATCGGTCGTTGTGGAGACGCTTGGGGGAGGCCTATGGAGTCCAACAGTGGACGTCTTTCGGCTGAAATGATGATCATTATGATGATGATATAATGTAATACTAATATTTAAAGTACAAATGATGGTTTTATCTGGATGAGGTCTATATGTTATTGATGAATTAGATTTAAATATCAGAAGCAATATTTTTAATGATCAATGGGTCTGTTATTCTACAGCGATTGAGTGAGTCATCATAAAATGCGGATAATGCTACGTAGTATCTATTTAAAAGAATATTTATCAAACTAAACACCTATTTTCCTTACATCTTAAAATTAGTCACGTAGTAAGCTAAAATACTTGTTAAATTCATCCATATCATTAATAAAGCTACTTGCATAATATTCCTCTTCAATGAATGACTCATACTCATCAACTCACAGAAATACATCTAATTCTCCTTAATCAATTATTTATCCCTTTGTTATTTTCCATGACCAGTTGTCACTACCGAATTTCCTGTTCGTGTCATACAAACTGACCGATGCTGGAACCTGCGTGGTGACAAATCCTGCGGCTACCAAGTTCAAGGGCGAGGACTCTGCTGACCCCAAACAGCATCTGACCTTGAGACTGAAGAACATACTGCAGGATGTTGAAGTTCAGACGAAGTAAGTATAACAGCGAAGACCAGATGATTTTCTGATGACAGGGAAAAATAGTCTTTATTGCATATGCTATAAATTTCCATGTTCGCAAACATCAAACTACTCTTTGAACGTCCTTGACGCGTTTGCGTGGACTCACTTCAACCAACTTAAAATATTTATAGTATGGTTTAGTATTCAATAACAGCCGCTTTTCTCGCTGTTTTTAACCGACTTTAAAAAAAAGAGGAGGTTATCAATTCGGTTGTATTTTTTATTTTTTTATGTGTGTTACCTCAGAACTCCATCGTTTATGGACCGATTTGCAAAATTTTTTTTCCTCTTAGAGGATATGCTTTCCGATCGGTGCCATTTTTTTCAGAATCCAGTTCTGATGATAGGATCCATGAGGAATCGAGGGAACTCCTCAAATTTTATAGGTCGAAATTAAAGTTATTTTGATCCTCTTAGTGTTTTTTTTTTAGTGAAGCCGTTTATTTTTTTATTGACTAAGGATACTAGCTAGAGGCTAACTCTAACGATCTTGGATCGGGGGTTCGATCCCCTGATCGTTTTAGATAGGTTAGTAAATGAAATGATAAATAATAATTATTTTGCAAATAGGTTTTTAAAAAACACTTTTACACGTCAATTTGTACTAGATGAGGCCGGTTTTACTAAGGAAACTACCGGTCATTACTTAGGAAATTCGCAGAAGAAACCTTTATTCTGGGTTAGTGCACTGTGTATGTGCTTAAAAAGTAACTGGCGAAATATGATTAATCTATTGAGTAGCGTAATTAGAGACACAATAGAAAGACAATGGCGCGTGAACGCCGGCGTTCGTGCGGGGATTGAGAGGTACTAGCTTCTGTCAGCGGCTTCGCCCGCGTGAAAGGTTTCTTCTTACAAACTTTAGACCCCCGTTTCATCCTCTTAGGGGCTGAATTTCGAAAAATCCTTTCTTAGTGCTCGCCTACGTCATAAAAGAAAGCCTTGTGCAAAATTTTACGCGCCTAGTCCCAGTAGTTTTGGCTGTGCGTTGTTATGTCAGTCATTCAGTTTCTCCTTTTATATATAGGGTGACTGGCAATTAGTGTACGATACTTAAACACGTGATTGTGCTCATGATAACAAACAATTTTTATTATGGGAGCAAAGCCGAAATCGCGAAAAAAATATCAGCTGTTCAGTAGATTAGGCAAACAGCTGTTCAGTACATTTAGTACTGAACAGCTGATTTTTTTTCGAGATTTCAGGTTTGTTCCCATAGTAAAAGTTGTTGGTTATCATGAGTACAATCATGTGTTTAAGTATCGGTCACTAATTACCAGTCACCCTATACATATATAGATTATGCACCTCGATTCCATTTAAAACATACAGTCGATCAGTAGTAATGTAGGTATGTATGAATGTAAGGACAATTTGCTCGCAAATTGATAAAGGTCAACTTGTGTTCATTCAAATGTTGTTCATTCAAGAAACAAGTTTCTTTGGAAGTATTATTATTAACTGGAATTAATAGTGCATTTACAGCGCACATGTGTTTTTATTGTTTCCTGATTGTTGATTCTTATAGGCACTTTTATGATCACCTGAATAATAAATACTTGACATTTACATAGTACATAGTATTAGCTCACAACCCGTTTTTTTTTTTTTATCTACACTAATATTATAAAGAGGTAATCTCTGGAAGTACTGGTCCGATTGCTAAAATTTTTTCACCGATAGAAACCTGCTTTATTCCTGAGTTACATAGGCTATATTTTATGTACGCAGGCGAAGCCGTGGGCAAAAGCTAGTCCACTATATTTCCGCTACCTTCATCAGGTCTTCGGTATACGTCTCCTTTTGCCATCTATGCAACGTCTGGTGCGTGTGATTTAGGAAATGCCTGTATCCAGTAACGGATATCTTTCAAATTCCACACCGCGTCTGTCAGTCTATTCGCGACTAACTCAAAAACTACTGAATGGATTTTCATGCAGCTTTCACCAAAAGACAAGAGTGATTGATGACGAAAGTTCAAATATATAAAACATGCATATTTTAGTAAATTGCTACAAAAAGCTTAGAAATTCAAATATTTCTAACACCCGTGTGAAGATTTTTTTATTTAATTGTTGGTAGGCTCACGCTTGACCGCTCTTGCACCTGATGGAAAGCCACAATGTGGTCGATGGTGGAGCACGCTTGCCTAAAAGTAACCTATTCACTCTTAACTCAAAGATCCCCAGGTTGTTACTATCAGGAAACACAGACTCCGGCAGGGATATCCACTCCCAAGCTGGGGCGGGCTGGTAATGACCAATAATGACGTAACAATAAAACTGTGTCAACTACAGTCCATTAGACCACTTATGCCTGAATAACCAAATCTTATTTTTCTTCAGAGCCCATCTTCAAGAAAAATTCCTCTCGGACCTTCGCAAAGCTCGAGAAACCTACACGGGAATAGAACTCGCCAACATGCTCCATGCTATGCGCCGTCGCCTAGACGACCCAGCAGTGTTATCAGGAGACACTATTCTCAACATGCTCATATCATACCGAGAAATACAGGATTATGACGCCATAGTACAAGTCGTTGATGACCTGAAGACTATCATGAACAGAAAGAATTATGTCAACATGCCTATTATTAGGTTCATGTACGCATTTGCAATGAATCGGTAAGTTTTTATTTTTATTTTTTGGGTTCCGTACCTCAAAAGGAAAAACGGAATTCTTATAGGATCACGTAGTTGTCCGTCTGCCTGTCTGTCAAGATCCTTTATCTCGGGAAAGCGTAGAGGTATCAAATTGAAAATAAAACCATATACTCAGGTCTGCGGTCCCTTGAAGCTATGAAAAAAATCAAACTTCAAAGTTAACGAAAAAAGAAAGATACAGCCGTTAATGTCGCAAAAAACGTAATATATTTCGACAGTCATAAGGGAATCATAATTCATTGGGACTATTTGGGACCTAGAATCTTGAAATTTGACATAAAGCAAGGTCATATAGCACAGATATAGGAATATTTCTGAAAGCAGTAAATTTCAACAAATTAGAAATGTATTTTTTTTTGTGACGTATCGACATCGCCACAAAAACAAAACTTTTTTGCGATTCGGAAAAATCTTCGAGACTCCATTCGGGATTGAACTATTTATGAAGCAAGTTTGTACGGAACCCTCAGTGCGCGAGTCTGACTAGCACTTGTCCAGTTTTTTTTTTTTTAACATAATAGTAAAGTAGTTTGTTATTCAAATAAGGTCGACAACCAGGTTTGTTTTGAAAGAACAATTTCTTGGTATCCTATTTATTTATAAACTTCATTACTTGTTAAAACCTCAATTAATCACGGTTTTGTTATTGCATTGTAAAATAAAACATAAGCTATTTATTAATAGAACTGTGGAACTTTTGTCTGTGGTTTCATTTTAATACCATTTATGACAAATATGCTAACCAAGGTATAGATACCGGCACGGATCTTGAGCGCTGACTTCTACTGTTCTACTTGCGCAGAAGCACGCAGAAGTGAAATATCGGGACTCTTTAGTGGTATGAAGAGAGATGCGGGGGCGGGGAGCGATATCCTTGTACAGTGATTGGCTCGCCGATATTGTACGATGCGCAAAACGATCCCCGATCTTTCGCCGAGCGCTCAAGATTCGTGCCGCTATCTATATCTTTTATCAATGTTTGTCAAAATGTCGGGCGTAGAACTGCAATGGGGGTCATCATCAAGATGTGTTAAATTACCTTACCCTTAGGATTAAATCATACTCATGAACCGTAGCAACGCAACACCAACTTTGTGTACGACGAAATAAAGTCGAAACTAATTCGCTGCGCAGAAATGCACCAAACCATATAAATAAAAGTGATAAAATGCATCCTCCCTTTCTATTTGTACAGGAGAAACAAAGAAGGAGATAGAGAGAATGCTCTCAAAGTATGCGTTAAAGCTTTGGAGAAGAAAGAGAACAGATTCCCTGACATGCTGTGTCTTTGTGGACGCATATACAAGGACAAGTTCGTTGAATCTCAACACACGGATAAGGAAAGCTTGGGCAATGCTATCAAGTGGTATGTATATGATGTTGTATCTTCTCTTTTTTGAACACTGAAATATCAATATAGGTATAATTAAACACAGATTTCTTCTATGAAGCATTTGGTTAAATTTTTGGATGCAATGTGTTATTGACAGAGCTCGGATAGGTAGAGTACGTTTACGTAAAGTTTGTAAAAGGTAACTATAAGGTATAAATACTTGAATGTGCCCTAGGGCAGTTTTTTTTTTTTAAGATGGGAAAATCATCTAATGACAAATCACGCTCTTGGGCGGTGCGGGAGATAGTATCAGACTTTTACTGACTAAAAACCCACTCCTGTTCCTTCGTTGCCTTCGTCCCAGGGCCCCGGGTTTCGTTTTCACACTACCCATGGACCCTAGGACAGTTGGAGTTTTGCTGATTGTGTCGCATATACTGGATCATTCCGTACCCCTTAAATTGAGCTGAATGGTGCTAGCACATGAGTCATGTTCGTGATTGAGCTCCATCAGTTGGGATTGGTAAACTCTCAACTGTCATGGTTTATTTTAATTATTTTTTTCTTTTTACTCCGAAAATTTTCAACGTTCACGTCTTTCTACATCGTTCCGACATAAATGATATTTGTTTAGCAAATAAGTTATAAATAACACTTTTACACTTTTTTTTTGTCGGTTTAAACTAGATGAGGCCGGTGTTTCCTACTAACTAGTCTAAAAAAAAACACCGAATGTATATATGAATGTCTGTGTGTCGGGCTGGGGTCCGCAACTCCTCGTCTAAAACGCGTACCTATTTTGCGTACGGGTGGAACAAAAAACACCGAAACAAACTTAGAGATCAAAATCTCTTTTAAAGACTACAGTAAATATATTATGGTCAAATGAGAACCATGCAGATTAGTTTTTGAAATGACCTTATGAGGAAAGAACTACACAGATTTGAGTGGACCTGTTTAGTCACGATAATCTAGCATAAATATATAACAGTAATTTTGTTTTAAATCAGTCTCCGTGGAGTCTAATCTAGTCTATCGGAGCCTGGTTTCCGCATTTCGTCGCATTTTATTTTAAATAAAAAATAATCGTAATCACGCAATAGCAATAGCTTATCATACTACTCCTCATTGTGGGAAAAACTTATTCGTTTTGTAGCCAAGTAACCAAGCGTTTACTGTAGGTATTATGATTATTTTGTATTTAAAATTAAATATTATAGAAAACTCACCAAAAATGTGGTAATAGTGAAGAAGTCAAAGGTACATTGGAAAAACATAACAATGGTGTACTTTTTTTGCACGTATGAACTCAAATTACAAAGGGCCCTCAGGCCCTGCTGGATAGACAAATTTTTTCGTGCTGAATTTCTCTTGTTCTGTAAAAGATCCTTAGTTAATGCATGAATCGAGAAGTACATTGGTAAAAGTTACGATTAGTATTACATATTTTTATGTATTCTGAACGTAACAGAATCGAGGGGGCTGGACGGATGAGGCGATTAATTGTTACCAAACTTTGTGGCAACTGTAGCAGACAGTTGCTCTTTTAGTATAATAACGTTATCGTCAAAAATGTAAAAAGCAATGATGACCTAACTAGAAAATAAATTTATGTTCGTTTTATTGATGTGTCTAATTTTTCAGGTACAGACAGGGTTTCGAGGTGCAACCAAATGAGTATGCGGGCATCAATTTGGCAACACTTTTAGTAATAGCTGGCAATGACTTTAAAAATTCACAAGAATTGCAACACATAGGTAAGTAACTTTTATATTTTCATGTAACCTACAATGTGTGTCTTGTGTATGTTAGTTTACGTGTTTGGTGAACCCATGATATAGGAGTGATTCCTAATGTATGAAGCAGTATTTTTTTTTTATTGATATAAACCATTGCTTGACTGCGATCTCACCTGATGATAACGTTTAAAAAACAAAATGTCCCTCTGAGCCACCTCGAACCTGCCCTTGTGGTGAAGACTTAAGGACGGCTCGTCTTGCCACCCCTTCCTGGCTCCACGGTGGATCGAAGATCGGCTTCCATACACTAATGGAATTCAAATTACAAGTGCCGGTTTTTTTTTTTTGGCAGATATTGCTTTTACTAGCAATTACCAATTACAAAAATTAGGCCTGGATTAATTCTGCACAAAATCTTAAGTAATTATATTTTTTTTACGAACCTCCTCACTCCGTTGAGATTTCTTCTTTAGCGGGCCCTGTTAAAGCGACTCAAAATCACTGAAATCGGTTAATATTTTTTTAGAAACTCAACCCCTAATCAAATCTATATCAATAGGTGAACAAAGTTATAGAAAAAACTTCGTAATTTACAGTTTTTTTTTCTTTGGGAGTCGAGGGCGTGCTCTGTTATATCGATTAATTGGCTGACGCGTATTAGTAACATGGAGTAACTATAGCATTATGTTTAACGAATATAGTCTACGATTCTGCATTCGTGAAATACTTTGAATTACATAGTTTCGTGTCGCATTGGTCAACTAACTATTACTCAGAAATTCTTTTCATCTAATTCTGGCTAAGCGCCAAGTAGACTATAAATCATGAAGCATTTGACATAACACATTTTGTATCATAAAGTCGTCTAAATTATATTATTACGTTTCGTTTAATCTCCTTGGCTGTAGGTTAAATACCAAATGGGTTTGTCATGTCACTGCATACTAGAACAAGAAATAGTTCTTATTACACCGAAATGATTTATGTTTTTTTACAAGCTTTTATTTAGTTTCGACTGAGCAGTGGTGGCCAAGTGGCCCCGGCTTACGAGTTGTAGGTCGCGGATTCAAACCCAGCCAGGCAGCATTACTTTGTGTAATTTATTTTATCACCACTGCTCTCAAAACGGTAAAGGAAAACATCGTGAGGAAACCGGCATGTCCTAGAACCAGAAATCGAAGACATGTGACATTCACCAACCCGCACTGGGCACGCGTGGAGGATTACGGCCCACCTCTTCTAGAGAGGAGGCCCGAATCCCAGCAGTGGGAACATTAAAAAAGCTGATGATGATGATTTAGTTTCACCTGTCCCGCCGTTTGTTTGTCTGTAATCAAATCTTACAAATTAAATATGATCCACTTCCCAGTTACCGATTGAGCTGAAATTTTGCATGCATGTGTAAATCAGATGATAATGCAAAATTATTATGACATGAGGCTGATCTGATGATGGAACCGGAAGGTGGCCATAGAATGGTCTTGATGAGTATTAATTATATAGGTATATACCGCGCCATAAAAGCTTGATAAAAAAAAACGATTTTCATTGAAAACTTGTTTTTCACCTATCGATTCCTGCCAAATTTGAAAGTCATCAGTCGTACTAATGTACAGACGCCTGCAAAAGTGCTTGGATACCTTAACGCCTATTTTCCCTTGCACGTTAAAGTTCAAGTTTTCTAAAATTAAACTAGATGGCGTTGGTTTCTTCACAGCTAAGTGGCGAGCAACAAAGCCAATCTCACAAAGTATTAACTTGACTTTTAGTTTGACAGAAAATAGACAAGCATCATCATTGTCGTCAACAACTGATTGTAGTTCATAATTTCATCACTAAAATTAGAGTCATGATGGCCTAGCGGTTAAGCATGTGCAGATTGATGCGTGAATCAGTGAGCCGTGAGTTCAAATCTCACGTAGTACTTTACACTTTTTGTAAGTTATGAATAACAAAAGAAATCGGTAGGAATTATATCAAAGCTAACAAGTGGATATTTATTTGTAATATAATATTCAAGTCGGTAGTTAATCATCAAAATGATAAAAGAGCAGGTAAACAGGCTCACCAAACAAAAAGGGACTATTGAAAAAATATAGATGTTTATTTCTTACAGTTTATTATTCAAATTTAACTGTCAGTTTATTAATCATCGAATAACATTATAATATTATATATAATTTATTTTTGAGGCCATAGCTTAAATATTCGTTTCCAAAATTCGAAAGAGGATTGAAGCGTATGTAACCTTAACAAAAACAAACACAAAACTAGATAATTTTATCACAAAGGTCAAAAGGATTAAATATAGGCTAAAAAATACAAAATTGCATAACGAATTATCAAATGGTTAGTAGGTAACATAAAAAAAAAAAAAATTATGTTGTGTTTTAACTTGAAGTGTTCATAACTTTTTTAAGTTATTTTAAATATTTACAAGTATTAGGTTAAACACACATAACGAGATCTCCAGTTAGTATAGAGAATAAGTACTGAGTAAATAATATTAATAAATTAAGTATAAATTATTTAATAGCTCGTGTAACCACCATTTTGGTCAATAACAGCTTGCATTCGGGAACGCATTGAATTAATCAAATTTTTACACAAATCTGAACCACGAATACTCTCCCATATTTGTAAACAATGAGCCTCTAACGCATCTGGAGTACGCTCATTTTGATTATTCCACCGTTGAACAATGACACCCCATAAATTTTCAATTGGATTTAAATCCGGTGATCTAGCAGGCCAAGGAATAGTGCAAATGTCATTATGCTGACGAAACCAAGCCTGCACACTGTGGGAACGGTGTATTGGACAATTATCCTGTACAAATTTTATCTGTGGTAATTCTTCTCTTGGATACACATTTCGAACTGTAGGCAACATGATCTCCTCCAGCACTTTTATATAATTTGCACTATTTGCTCGACTAGGTATTCTGACAAGTTCTCCCGGATCGGCTGCACTCATCCATCCCCACATGTTCACAGTTATATGACCAGATTGCATATTGGGCACTACATGACCACTTGTGTATCGCGTATTATCTCGACGCCACAAACATAAGCGTCCGTGTTCGCTGGACTTAAAAGTTTTTTCATCAGTAAAGATGACATTACTCCAATCAAAGTTTATGTGATCCGTAGCAAACTGCAATCTTGCTCTTTTATGGTTTTCCGTAAGCAAGGGTTTCACAGCATGCCTTCGATAATGCAGCCCTTCGCTATGAAGAGCACGACGGACAGTGTCAACACTTGTGTCAAATAAACCAGCATAGTGATTCGTCGGCAGAAATCCATTTTCTTCGTACTCCCTTACCATGGTTTGACGCTGAAACATGTTTATGAGTTTTGGTCTACCAGTTCTTTGACGGTGGTTCAAAGAACCCTCTTCTTCAAATCGTCGTACCCATAGAACAACTGTTTTTCTCTGCAACAATAAAACAAAAATATACAATACCCAAAATTATGATTATTATATAGTGGGTTTATTGTTATATAAGAGTATAAATAAAATTACTTACGTTTACACCGGTCTCCCTGGCTATTTCTGACAAGTTTTTACCTTGATTATGCAAAGCAATTATTTGAGCTCTTGTTACTAAATCGATATTACAATAATTCGTACTCATTTTGATAAAACAAGTAGATAAATTCTCCTGATTAAAAATAAAATTGAACGAAAGGAGCGCGAACGAGGTAACCGAAATGAACTTAGCGAACAATCAATTAAGCTTAGTCACAATCTTCGGTTTAAGTATTATTTAGACTACCTTCTAATTATTATTTATAAATCCATATTCAACCTACCCTCTTAAGTTTGAAAACTAACACATAGATAATAGATATATATTTATAAATTGATATTCAATTTTAATATCTTCATCTCTTTAAAATAAACTATAAATTATTTTAATGTTTGAAGAAACAAAAAGAAATAACAAAAATAAGCATTAGCATAACATAAACATTTGAAGCACAGCAACGCCATCTAGTAACAGTATAATGAGATGTTGTCGATAACAACATTTAAATCTGATTTTACGCTAGATGGCGTCATTTCTCGCTTCACACGATTTTATTTCTGTACTATCCAGGCACTTTCACAGGTCATAGTACGTCAGGGACAACCGTTTTATCAAAATAAGAGTTAGACCCTCCGAGTGTCGCTGCTGGCGTAGCTACCTAAAAGCTAGGCAAGGTCAGGGGCGGCCCATAACCTGATTAGCAAACATAATCATTCTCCCAACTTCGAAATCTAAATAAAATATGTTGCTAAAAAACTTTAATCATGGCAACTTGTTTTAGTCAGTAAAAGTCTTACACTCGAGCAGAAGAGATTATTTGGTGATTTCCCATGTAAAAAGGGGCCCCATTTTTTTTTCCACCAGGTCACCTTGCTGCGTCACTGAGTGTCGCCTATAAAACATTATCCAATATCATCGTATTTTGTAGGTTTAGACTTTCGGAAAAACGATGACTTCATCGCTTAGATATTACCATAAACTTAAAAAAAAAACTAATGATTACTGAATAGTTATTAGCCAACGTGTGTACAGTGAAATTTCCGTCGTGTTGTTCTTATGTGTATACATATGGGTGTTCGAGGGGTCGCTAACGCGAATGACAGACAATCTTTCGCTCTTCTCAATGGTAGATTTATCATCGACTCATACCTATGTCACCTGCCCCCCTAGCCAAGTTACAACTGTTTTGTTTCTATTCTCTTTTCGTTGATCGTCTCGAGTCGGCCACGTCTCCGATTCCTTTGTTATGACGTCATCTAAACGCTCAGTCACGTGGTTAGAACAAAGGAATAGGAGGCGTGGCCGACTCGAGGCGATCAACGAAAAGAGAATCGAAACGAAACGGTTGTAACTTGGCTAGGGGGACTGTTATTATTATTGTCGATCGTCCAAACTGACCAGATTTGGGTCAAGGCCTTTGACCTAACCCAAATATCCGTGAATGATACTTTTAAAATGACCTGCCCCCCTAGCCAAGTCACAAACGATAAACGTAAACTCTCAGTAGTCTTTAATAGATTTTCAACTTTATGTTATTGGATATAAAGTTGAAAATCTATTGAAGATTACATTGTGTTTTCGTTCGTTCCGGTCGCTAACGCTCAGTAGTCTTTAATAGATTTTCAACTTTATGCTCTTAGGTATAAAGTTGAAAATCTATTGGAGATTACTAAGCGTTCACGTTTATCGTTTGCAACTTGGCTAGGGGGGCTGGTGGGGCTGCGGAAACGTTCGAAAGAGTTACCGTGACCCTGGAACGCAAAAGGCAACTAAAGGAACACCGGTGGGTTTTGGTCAGTAAAAGTCTGATACGCCCTCTCGCTCCAACCAGAGCGGAAGAAGTTATTTGACGACTTTCCACCTAAAAAAAAAACTGAATACCGGTAGCATCTGGATGAGAGAAGCACAGGACCACTAGATGTAGCGACGTTTGTGAGAGGCTTCGGTTCAATAGCGGACTCAGCCAGGGCTGTGGATTGTTCGAAGGAGTTCCCCTGGCCCTCGCAAAAGGACAACTGAAGGAACACTGGGTTTTAATCAGTAAAAATCTGACACTCTGAAGAAGTCCCAGCAGTAGACATCTTTCAGGTGACGATGAGAGAAAGCATAACTCAACGTGTTTTATGTTTATTTCCAGGAATGGTCCTAAACCATCTAATAGGCAAGAAGGGCAGTCTATCATCACTCAAAGACTACTGGGACGTGGCGACGTTCTTCGAGATTTCAGTACTGGCACAAGACTATGTGAAAGCAATACAGGCAGCAGAATGTATGTTCAAACTCAAACCACCGAATTGGTATCTCAAATCCACTATTGGAAATATTGAATTAATAGATAGGTAAGTTTTTGTGTATGCTACTTTAATCAGTAACCACTATACTCTTTTGATATTTATAATGAATGTAATTCTGACAATTGAAGAATGTATTTTGACATTTAATGAATTTATGACATTTACAATTTTCATTTACTATGTTAGTGACATTTGTATTTCATTTAATTTGAGTTGTATATCCGATTTTTTTTCTAATTATAACTTTGTTCTCTTAAAGTTGAAGGGGAATCGTTTGTTTTGGTATGGTCATGTAAAGAGGAGGGATGAAACGCATGTTACTAAAAGAGTTATGAGTGTACATGTGGATGGGTGGAGAGGGAGAGGGAGGCCAAAGAAAAGATGGATGGATTGTGTGAAGAGTGATATGAAAGAAAAGGAAGTTAGTGATAGCTTGACGAGTGACAGGGCAGAATGGAAGAAAAAAACGTATTGCGCCGACCCCAAATAAAACGGGACAAGGGCAGGAAGATTATGATGATGAACTTTGTTCTCTTAAAATTGTACTTCTACCTACTTTATGAAATTGCTGTGCCCGACACCACTATTCTTAAGATCTTATGGAACACATGTGATGTAGCAATAAAGAATTGAATACTCCATTTCAAATAATATTGGACATTTAGACAAACCTTTTCTTCTGTCCGTTTAATCGATTTTGACTTTTATCACGTTCATACAGACCGACAGACGCAGTGAGGGTCTTTGTTTTATAATATGTAAGGATAGTAAAAGTATGATGAATGCATAGATGTATCAACTAGCTATCAAATCACACGATAGCCGTTAAGATTGTCAACTACCGATAATATAAATTGAGACGAGATTCGACTGATCAATTTGTCTCTAATAGGCATTATTGATTTGTGCTGTTTTAAATTAGCTTTCAATGTCTATCTTTCTATTCGTACCTAGCCGTGATTAGTATTGATATCTAGCAATAAAACAAAAAATAATAATATTTCAAGTAGGTAACTGCACTACAAATGGATAAATGCACATGGTTGTTACCTATTAAAGACCGCTTTGGACACCCTTTTGTGCAATGCCTTTTAGGGCACATCCCTGAGAAGGCTAAAAGGACTGTAAAACCATGAACCCTTATGTTATTTCTTCTTACCTTTACCGAATGAGATCGGTCTTTTCACGATCCCTCAAGGCGGCCTCCTTCTATAAAATAACGTAAAGACGCAGCTCCAGTTTTGTCTCCGCCAGTATAATCCTCACGTGCTACTATTCTCGCCTGATCGGATTGGCCGCTCACAGTCCTACGTAGGTTACTTCTCGAGCGTGTGCGGTGCAGAATCCAGTGTGCCTAGTGCGAGGTTGTTGTACGTTAACGCGACACGTTTAGGACGTTCGGCGCTCCGATTGGCGCGCTCCAAGCTCTCAACCAATCAGAGAGCCAAACGCGGTAAACGTTTTCATCGTGTTAACGTAAAAACTACTCTCACTCAGCGCTCTGGTCGCATCCACAATGGAGGCAATTTATCGTGGACTCTAGCCCAATCCGGTTCAGGTACTCACCGAAGCAACCATGCCCGGTCAGCATCTGACGTGCTCCCCTGTTTTCAACCAGTATCCGAAAAGTTAACCGCTTTTGACTAAGTACTATATTTAGCTATAGGCAGACTATAATGGTAAATGAATGGCGTAAAATATCCACAATGATTTTATTAATCACTAGCGACTCACTCCAGCTTCAAACGGGTCTGCAAAATTGAACAAGCTTTCCTCATAAATCACTATCTATTGGTGAAAACCGCGTGAAAATCCGTTCGGTGACGCAGTAGAAGGACCTAGTTTTATCATATGAATATGTAAGGAAGGATGTTATACTTACAATTTCTTAGTCAATATGATGAGAATATCATTAATTTATACTTGTATGCCGCAGGTTTAGAAAAAGTGAAGAAATATCACCGGAACAGCAAGTATTTTCGTTCTGGATGGAGTACTTTGTGGAGGCAACTAAGACCGATGATTGTGATAATATTATCAGGTTTCCTGTAAGTATAATATGTCGTGTCTATACTGGACTTTATTTGACGCTATGCTAGCATACCTAAGAAGGCTTGCGAACCACCCTAACGAACTTGCAACCAAGCTGACAACCCAGTCTTACCATAAACGTCTTAGAAGAAAAGACATCTTGTTAACTTCGCCACGACAGACGTAGTACTTACCAAACGAAATATGAGTAGTTGTCCTCGCTGGGGGCACACTCCACCTGTACCAATCTTCCAAGACATCTGCTTATAGTAGTAACTGATAGAAAAATTTAATTAAAAAAAAAACACATTCTTCGAATATTATGCATGTCATAAATCGTCTTATGTAATCACGAAACTGAAGTTGCATTGCTATCAAATCCATAATTTTTATTATTTATGTAAATGTAAACAAAAATTACTACAATTAGGTATGCTTACTAAAAATGTTTTTCATCCTGTATCATATTTTAATAAGCGAAATGATATTGGTAATTTGGACAGGTGTGAATTGAAAAAAGTTATCTACAATTTTGTGATTCATTGATAATCACAGTAACATAATTAATGTATTATTATGAAATTCCACGACATTATAAATCTTCTTTCTTGTGTTAAAATTGCAAAAAAATAAGGCGGTAATATTTTACTATATTTGTACTGGAATTATCTGAAAATCGCAAAATTGCAGATAACATTTTCGCTTTATATTCATCAGTCAAAATCACATAATTTCTTATCCATGTACGAATGTATAGTCCAGTGAATGCGAGGTGGACAAAACCATTTAATGTGACACTCAGGATAAACCTGTGTTCAGTAATGATTGTCTCTCAGCTGAAATTGTGATGATGGAACTGAAGCATACTGTGTGATAATAAACTATTATTTCTCTCTTCTATACAGGTGTTAATCTTAGAAACTACGAAAGAATACGTGGCATCGTACGTGAATGTGAACATGGGAGCTGAGCAGAAGTCGGTGGAGATCCTCAACTTGTGCCTGGACGCCATGCGCGGCCGCTGCCGCCAGGTGCATCGCTGGTTGTTCACCTCCGACATGATTAGGAGTTACAGGTAATCTGCTGGTTATAATGAACCAAAGATATCGTAATGAAAAAATATAAAGTCCTCTGTTCGGGCGTAAAAATGGGTAAAATGGGTAGGGTTCCTTGGCAGAATTGCCAAATGAAATGTGTATGTGTGCGAGCTTTACTGAAGAACATGTGGTCGTTTTGGATATTACATAGCCACTTTACGGCTTAAATTTACAGTGATGATCTCTGATTATGAAACTATTCAGCAGTCGTCCAAAATTATGCGCTTAGGTCGAGTCTAAAGTGTCTGTCAAAATGTGACAGCTCAATACCAAAATCGTAAACCATAGAGCAATGCGCATAGAGAACATAGTACACAATAGAAACAAGTAGAACACAATAGTTCAGAAATCGACTATAAAATTAAATTCGTGCGACGAGGCGAAAACGACGCGTTACAATATGCTGCGGGATTGTTCGAAAAAGCTACCGCGGTCCTGGAACGCAAAGGGCAACCGAAGTAACACAGGTGAGCTTTAGTCAGTAATAGTCTGACACACCTCGCTCCACCCAAAACGGGAAGTTACTTGATGTTTTCCCATCTCAAAAAATAAATAAATAAACAAGCGTCGCTTCTCCTGCTCTGAATAGAGCGAGAGGGAGTGTCAGACTTCTATTTACTAAAACGCACCTGTGTTCGTTTAGTTGCCCTTTGCATTTCAGGGCTACGGTAACTCTTTCGAACAAAGCCGCTAGTAGTAGGCATTAGTAGGTATCGTCACACCTGAAGGTACTTTTAAACACCCCATCATGAATATTGGTTAGCCAATCCAGATAATTTGAGAATCACATAAAACCTTAATCTGAAAGATTTCCTTTTCTATTTCCCAAGTAATAATCCAATCAATGTATTTATTCCAGTTTGTACAAACGCGACGAGCGCTGCCTCTTCCTGTACGTCAGTGAGAACTCTGATGATTTCCAAATCTTCCTGCCGTCGCAACCGTGTCGCCAACGTCTGCACGATCTGTTGGGAGAGCTGACGGCTGACCATGAGAAGGTCACAGATTTGGATACCAGTGTTATGCAGGATCAGTTGAAGGTACAGAGAATTCTCTTATGTTTTAAATATTGTGATAATTTTGATACAAATAATTGCTCTGATTATTTTTCAATTTCACACTGGACCCTGCTGGGGGATTAAGGCTGCTTGTTCTTCTCACACAGGCATGACACGCTGATTATGCAACGTGATCAACTCACACTCAACCTCAAATTATTTGATTCCTCCATTGTGCTATAAATGTGATGTAAAAGTCTACATTCATGAGAATAATGTAGAATAATTGATTAGGATAGAACTTTATTCCGACAGATACATTACTTTCGTGATTTAATAATCAGGGAGTAAATGTACAGTCCTACTACCTACTCCCATGCTATAGTGATTTTCTATGCAATTAACGTTTTTGGAAATAAATGATCACGAATTTCTTCTCAAAATATGACTATTTTCCGCTATTTGTTGCAAATGAAATACAGATTCTCATATTGAATTCTGTTTATGTGAACAAAATCTTTATCTGAAACATATTTATTTTCGCCACAGTTCGAATACGAGTTAGACGACAACAACAAGCGCGTAATCCTCGGCAAAGGCACGTACGGCATCGTGTACGCGGCCAGGGACCTCAACACGCAAGTGCGTATCGCCGTCAAGGAGATCCCCGAGAGGAACCTCGGCGACGTGCAGCCGCTGCACGAGGAGATACTGTTGCACTCGCAGCTGCGCCACAGGAATATTGTACAGGTAACTAACTAGTGCTTACAACCTGGACGAGGCACGCGGCCAGAGACCTCAACACGCAAGTGCGCATCGCCGACTGCCCGATTTCCGCGAATACTATTTCTTTGACTTAATGCAGCTCTAATTACATTAAAAGCAAGATAAATGAAAAATACTGACTTCAGCGCCATCTATCGAGGAAATAACACACGGAAGGGACCGTAGCCTTCACCTTAAAAAAAAATGGTTTTTTTTGTTGTATTTACAGTACGGCCGTTGTAACTTGACGGCCCTGAACATAGGCTCTGCGAACTTTCGCGCATGTACACTCGTAAAAAAAACTGTTATTGACATTAATTTTCTTAAACCAAATTACGAATAAAAATTTACTAATACAGGAACCAAGTACAAATAAAATAAATATTAAAACACTTTGAGACAGAAAGCTACAAAAATAACTTATGAATTATAGAAACAAACCTAACACTACACAAAAAACCACGGAATATAGAGAACACCGGAAGTAGCTTCAGAAAATGTTTGTACCAGAACCGGTGTCGCCAAACTCATACATTTACGATTTACTCTTACTGCAAACCGGAAGATACGATTGGCTAAAAAAAAAAATAAGGGCGTAAACGAAATGCAAACAAAATATTATACGAAATGCAACTTTAATATCAACAGCCTATAAATCAAATTGGCAAAAACAAGAAAGAAATACATATTGGACTACCAAGTACCGCCACTCGTCGCTAGATGGCACTGTTCAGTATGAACTGTAACTACGTAAAAATAAGGGTGGTATTTGAATGGCGTATCACTGACACGAATGCAGGTTGCTACTCAAATAGTGATGTAACCTAATTCGATCGAAATAATATTGATAGTACGAAAACGTATTTAAAACATATAATGCGAAAAAAATATTGTATGCGGTAATGTGATAGTATCAAAATAATGAAATTGATATTTCGTAGGGCAATTTTTAAACGTATTAAAAAGGGTATTTTTTTTGCTCCCGGTAGCGTAGATCCATACAAATTGGAACATTAGAAAAACTGAAATTATTAAGGAAGGAAAATAAAATCTAACAATTATCATCATCTCAGCTGAAATCATCGTTATCGTCAACTGCTGTGTTGTACTCGTACCTAACTCTTCAGATAGATGTATTTAAAATTATATCACGAATATCATCCTACAATTTTTATTTTATTAACTTTATTAATGTAATAATTATCTATCTGTATTATAATTACTTACATACATATTTTTAAATACTTTTATTTTAAAAAGGCAACGTAATACATGTCGATTGATTTTGTCGATAAAGTCACGCACTATTTGGATAGCGTCAAAAGTATAAGTAGACAAGCGAATATTCCAGAAAGGCTAATAACTGGGAAAAGAAAATCAACTTTGTAGTCATGAAATTAAAGACAATTTTTGTTTGTATATCTTGTGCAATGTTTGACGAAATTTTATTTTTTCATTTTATTAAAATAAATCCGAAAATAATACTTCTCGATGGTATGATACACCTCCATGAGTTGGACTTTTAGTCCGACTATGGTTTTTACAGTCCAATATGGCACAATAAGGCATTTTAATATTATTAAACTTAAATTGTACGTTGACGCAGTCTAGTTTGCGAATGAGAGCGCTTGAACAGCGAGTGCGTAATGCGGTACTGACTAGCGGCGACACTGTCACGCCTACTTACTATTTCCAGTGTTCTCTATATTCCGTGCAAAAAACTTAACAATATAATAATAACAACCAACGAAAACTTTTGTCAACGCCTGTGCTCAAGACAGAGACAGCGACACGAATATAACACCAATGCTAACGTGTGAGTGAGACATATTACTGCGTACCGAACATTGCCGAATAAGTACGAAGCTTTACGAAGTTACCGAAGAGAGATGTCCAATACGCGTGTCTGATGGTGTTGTTTAATCGATTTTTTTTTCAAATCGATTTAAATTAAGTTATAAAAATATATTTATATTCAATTTTCTATGGAGGTTTAAAATATGCTCAAACAATCGTTATTCTAGTAGTTGTTTATAAATAACTGATATTAAACTAAATCATGTCTTTCAACCAAGAAAATAAAATTTTATTAGTTTTTTTTTCATTAAAGTCGAAATCTCGTTTACTAACGACAACATTCACTATGTTTGTAAATCTATTCCGTTCAATATCTCATAGAAACAAAAATTAATAAATTCTAAATCGATAAAAATCGATTGCGATATTTGTTTGAATAAAGGGTCGATTGTGTTTACATAGAGTCAATCTCGTCGCCTAGACCTCCGCCCCGCGCACGTCACCTCATGCCACCATTTTGTTCCTAAAAAACGTTCGTGCGCAGCCTTCTGCGCAAAGTTCGGGCTCGCCAAAATATAACGGCCGTACTATATACAGCTGTGAAAATGTATATAATATATCTAATTGCTCATATTTTCAATCTATCTTAACTTCTGCTATTCAAGAAACAAGTGTATGACAAATGGTTCTTTATTACATGCCCATCAAATAGGTCATTTACAACCAATTGTCGTGTACAATGTAGATCTTGAATTTCAGACTTTAAGTTTGATTGTAAATGTGACAATGTACATATTTTATTGCTTGTGACTGTAGACATAAACTCCCATCATAGTATGTTGGTTTCCTTTGGGTCATCCAAATCTTAAACAAAACAGGATATCTTTTTTCTTTGAAGTGGTCTTTATCGAATAAATTCTCACGCTCTAGTTGCAGCCAGACGGAGTGTAATGCTTTTACTGACTTAAACCTACTTGTGCTCCTTCAGTTAACCTTTGCATTCTAGACTGACCAATACAATATTTTATTCCAGTACTTAGGTTCGATATCAGAGGACAACTACTTCAAGATCTTCATGGAACAAGTGCCGGGAGGTTCACTCTCTGCATTGCTACGTTCCAAGTGGGGACCTCTCAAGGAGAACGAAGCTACTATAGCGTATTATACTAAGCAAATTCTAGAAGGTGAGTCCTATGCTATGTAAGATATTTGTTATATCACTTACTTTACTAACTCAGTGGCTGGCCCAGATAAAAGTGAAATTATTCTAATTTTTACTTTATTTTCTCGCCTTCATACTAATATTATAAAGGCGAAAATGAGAATCAGTCAAGATTTTTGTGGAGTATACAGACTTATAGCGTTAAAAAAAAAACAGCAATTACTGTGAAGAAATTATTTAAATCGGACCAAAAATGACGAAAATACAGCAATTTTAGTGCATTAGTGAGAGAGAATGAAGCGACTCGCTGTGACGTCATCTGTCATGATCGGTCTCCACCGGCGAATAAATACGATCAAGCCGTTCGTCGCGCGGATTATGACAGATGACGTCATCGTAAACAGACCAGCGAGAGCGCGCGGTCCCAAGTAGCTGTTCAGAAAAATTAATAAATCCACCATTTTTCTGACGGATTTTAATAATTTAAAAAATTAAATACTCAATAAATTATTACACATAAGATGTACTTAGTAAAAATCTGATTTGTTATTATGTTATTGATCCTCATTTATACGTAAGTAAATATGTTACTCCTTCACACTCAAAAAAGGCTGAACGGATTTGGATGAATTATGGCACACGGGTAGACCATGTCTTGGAATAACACATGTGATACGATTTATTCCTGGAATATGTTCTTTTAGGTTAATTTTAGACTTTCACGCGGGCAAAGCCGCTTTTATAATCTAGTGTTTAATAATGATGTAAAAGTAACAAAAACAGACACTGACACATAAAACTATCGACTGAAAGTGGTAGTGGACCGCATTGTTGCCTTTATGTTACCGCCACCAAATAGGTGCTAAAACGTTTTATAGTCAGACATTGTTAATGTACTTGGACATTTGTATGGAGCCCTAAAGCCACTGACAACATAATACATATGTACAGTTGGCGTCATGGATGATGGGAAGGATATGGCGAAGTGAGGGAAATGTCGGTTTTGAAGATAGTTAAAACAAGCAAAAGGAATTCCTGAAGTATATTAGGCGATATAAATAAAATGTGTAAAGGTTCTGAAGTTTATAATACAACGAAAGTATTTTGTAATTTTAAGGATTTCAATAATAACAGTTTATTACACTTTTTAACCGACTTCAAAAAGGAGAAGGTTTTAACAAAAACTCAACGTAAACAAAGGGATGCACGCAAGTGTACTTTGCAGCAAATGGACTGACCAACCAATCGTGCGCTCGGAATTATGGTTCCCCGTTCCCCGCGTCCCGCATACCACCATAGAGACTTAAAAAACTATTTCTGCTCATCTAACGGCTCATGCTAACTTTCATGTCGCCAACTGTACAGTTTACACTGCATTATAAAGATGCTAATAGACAACCTTTCTTCTTTCAGGTCTTAAATACCTCCACGACCAAAAGATAGTCCACCGCGATATAAAAGGCGACAACGTACTAGTAAACACATACAGCGGCGTAGTAAAGATATCAGACTTCGGCACGTCCAAGCGTCTCGCCGGTTTGTGCCCGTCTACCGAGACGTTCGCCGGCACGCTGCAGTACATGGCGCCTGAGGTCATAGACAAGGGACAAAGAGGTTATGGAGCCCCGGTAAGTTCTTTATTATAATGACCCGTCTTTACTTTTCACAGATCTTTTAAATTTGCCGACCAGTATATAGCTACTCGAAACAGCTTTGTCATTAGCCACGTTCAGTTCCGCGAAGGTACACGAGAGCATGATGGTGGGAAGGAAGGTCATACTATTCTGCTAACGGTGTACAGATGTGGTTACATGTATAAGCAGCGAGATTTCTAGGATAGTAGAAATATGTAACACACCTCCGGCAAGTTGGGGGACCGGCCCCAACATGATTGGAAAGAGGCTATGTGAATGAATATGTAAATGAAGGTGAAAAGGGAATCGAAAATCCATTCATAACAAATAAAATTTTAGAAATTAGATTAGAAACATCATATTACATTAGAAAAACTAAGCAGACAAACGAGAAAAGCGACTATGATTTATATTTTTATGATTGCATAGACTTACCGATTATCTTGAGCACAGTGTTATGCATTTAATTTAATCGCATTCCTTATTGGTTATAATTTGTTGGCTGGCCCTTATTAATTAATCAACAACTATTATTTGATAAGAGATCTTATACATACTTGATATCTCTTGAGATATTCATTCAACATTATCTGTTTACTCAGTTTCAGTATGTTATATATAAATAACGAGACTTAATGATATGGTACTTCAGTGCACAATATCGATTCTCTTCGCGTGATACACACTAGAAAACTACGCTAAAGTTACATAACTTTTTATTACTTACATTCTACGATTGGGCGCGATGGATATGTTTTTGCTTTTTGTTTGTAATAGTTTTTACTATATTGTATGTTTCTAGGCCGACATTTGGTCGCTGGGTTGTACAGTGGTTGAGATGGCTACAGGAAACCCGCCTTTCATTGAATTAGGATCTCCACAGGCAGCTGTTTTCAAGGTATGTGCATTATGTATCTTACTTGATATTGATAGTTGTTTATTTAACATATGTGTATACTTGTATTATAGCAGAGCACATTCTTCTCCATGCGTTGGAATGTGCGATTAGCACCATTTTTCTGACTGACTGACTTCTTGACAATAAAAAAAAAAAAAATTTGAAATAATTACTTTGAATCTTGGGCATGTTGTGACGATTCCATTAAAATTTCATCAAAGTAACGGCTCCAGGCCGAAAATATTGTTTGTCACGAGCAAGAGCAGTTATTTTGGTTACTCTCGCTAGCTTTCTATTTAACCTGCTCTATTCTACATTATCTGTGGCGTAGCCTTTTGACTGTGTCAGGACACCACTAAGTCCCGCTTGCCCCAGTGTTAAAGTATTAACTCCCGAGTTTGTTACTAACTCGGGTGCATTGTGTGTTCATTATTTATTACTTAACCCCTGTATTACCTGTTTACTCTGACTTTTTGGTGCAAGTGGACCATATTGGTTATTTGAATGATTTTATAATGAAAGTAATTAATATATTAAGTTTAAAAACTATCATAATTACTACAGGTGGGATACTACAAGATGCATCCAGAGATCCCGAGCGAATTATCAGCTAAAGCGAAGAGCTTCATACTGCGATGCTTCATACCAGAGCCGGAACAGCGCGCCACAGCAGCAGAACTCTTAGAGGATCCCTTCCTTTGCGAGTATGTATCTGGAATTATTTTACTTTATTGGGTTATACCACAAAAGGAATGTTGCTATCTTCAATCTGCCTAACTTTTCCCTTATCTACGTTGGGCTCAGCTTTTAATCTAACTGAAAGCAGCTGGGTACCAGTATTTTACATGGAGCATCTTGTCCATCTGACCCCCCACAACACAGAAATTGGATAACCCCCTTGACAATACTGACAATACTGTTTTTAGTGAAACTATACGGACGACTTTTAAGCCAGTGCCTGATTGTAAGGGAACTTGAGTATGAAAGTGCTGAAAGAATTAAAATGTATCTAGACTGCTCAGATGGTGACTAACGGAGTAGTATGGAGGAAGACATGTTAAGCCAACTCCTAAATTGAGCTGAGGGGAAGATAATGATGATGAGGGCAAGATAATGATGATTTACGGGGCCCACCAGGGCTATAAGATTGTTCGAAAGAAACCGCGGCCCTGGAACACAAAGGGCAGCTGAAGGAACACAGATGGGGATGGGATAACCTGACGGGATGGTCAGTAAAAGTCCCAGGTACTCAGAGCGGGAGAAGATATTTGATGACTTCCCCTACTCAAAAAAAAAATGCAAAAGAATGATAAGGTCAGATAGACATTCGCTCCATGTTAAATACTTACTGATACACATTCAATAATGGCGGTAAGTCCCCTCTTTGAGGCGTGGTTGGAAAGACCTCACGGCGTCCTCACCTTTCGCATGACGCAGGTTCTCACCGAACACGGTAAGTTCGGGAAGTTCCTGCACCGGATTCGTGCGGAAGCAACGCCCGGGTGTCGCCACTGTGTGGACCGCCCGGAGGACACGGTGGAGCACACGGTTGAGGTGTGCCCCGCTTGGGCAGAGCAACGCCGTGTCCTTGTGGGGGCGATCGGCGGCGGCGATCTCTCGCGCCGGGCCCTGGTACAGGCCATGGTCCGGAGCGAGGAAGAGTGGCAGGCGGTCGCCTCCTTCTGTGAAGCAGTAATGCTAGCAAAGGAGGCGGCCGATCGCGTGAGGCAACGGTCCTCACGCCCTTACCGCCGCCGGGATTCCGATCCCGATTTCCGGCCACCGTAGGCGCGGGCTTGCGGACGGCGAGCAATGGGTGGCTCGCCGTCGGACCGTCCGGTAACCGTCCGGACCGAGCCAAGTCGTCGACGGCGCGTATTGTTCCACGCGCGCCTCAGGGAGATGTCAGCAAATCGTAGGGGCCCAGCAGGGTCGAAGCCTACTGGGGCCATGGGTAGTGTGAAAACGAAACCCGGGGCCCTGGGACGAAGGCAACGAAGGAACAGGAGTGGGTTTTTAGTCAGTAAAAGTCTGACACTATCTCTCGCTCCGCCCAAGAGCGAGATTTGTCATTAGATGATTTTCCCACCGAAAAAAAAAAAAAAAAAAAAAACTGATACACATTTTTTTTTTAATAACAAGACTGAATAAGGGCTAGGGACAAGGGGACGGTCGAACAAAGATTTACAGATTGTGATGATTGGGTTAACCGAAATTATAGTTCCGACATTTACCGGCATTGTAAATTTTATAAACTTAAGTCTCATTGATAGAAAATTATGCTAAATAGTAAAATGTATTTATTATGTAAATATGGTGTCATAAATAAAAGACGTTTATTTGCAAGCGTCCGGCGATTCGTGCGTTCCGCTCAATCGTCGCCGATCAAGTGAGTACGAAGGCGACTCGTGATGCACAAATGTTTGTAACCATTATTTACTTTTATTTAAAATTGTTGATTATGTAAATTAGCTGCTAATATATCCTATTGTGTCTATTATTTATTTGTTAATTAATGGTAATATTATTCTGAATGTATTCGTAGCATACGGTAGTTTCGTTCGTACTGTTTAACAATATTCCTCGTAAGTGCTGAACCTTGGTCTGTATAATTTGCTAGAAATGTTTGCCCTTTAGACTAGAACCCTGCAAGGTTGTCAATTTTTACATCTATTTCTTAAGGGTCAGTTTACACCGAGAGGAGTCGTGACGCTGCGTGAAAAGCGACTCCATATACAACTTTATTTACTACACGAGAAGATAAACATTTCAGATCAAGATGTCTCGGGGCGCAGCGCTGCGTGGTGCAATTATTCTGAATTCTCACAATGAAATGTGTATCTTTTGGTGCAGTAAATAAAGTTGTTTTGAATCTCTCTTTTAAAAGGTGCGCGCAGCGTTGCGGTCCGTTGCGTCTCAGTGTGAGCTGATCCTTACTGTTTCCTCGTTGCTTGAACATCACGGTATCTTCAAAACTATTTTATACTAAAATATATTTTTATATATTTTATTTTATACTTGAATTACAGAAAGAAAAAGCCTTCAAGCCGTCTAGGCAGTAGTATGGACTACAGCAGGAGCATATCAGTACCTGCCGACAAGGCTCGATCAGTTACAGCACAGAAAAAAATCTCCGAGCCATGCATGGCCAATGTACCGTGCTCTCCGGAAATCGAGTAAGTGAAATATAGTGCTATTAGCATATTGAAGTTGCTTTAGAGTTTGCAACGCATGGTATTTAAACGCCCTAGATTTTTGAATAAAAATGTAATCCTGATTGATCTGGTCGTTGCCGCTGATTTGTGTGTGCAGTTGCTATTTATATTGTAAAAAAAAAAATAAGTTGCGATACTTCAGTTTTATCTAATTTAAAACACACGTAGAACGCTGAAAAAAAATGTAGGATGTTCCTACCATATTTTTTCTAATTAGTTTTTTTTACCAAAAGTAATTTTGTTCTGCCACCAATCAGCTTTATTTTACTGATGTGATTGAAAGAAAGAAAATAGATCTAATTGGTACAACTCAAGGCACACAAACACTACGAGGGAAAAGGCAAAAATAAGTGTGTAATATTGACTGAATTAAAGCTAGGCCTACTGTCCATGGACGCGTAGCTTCATAGACGCGTATTCGTCATTATACGCTTGGTGTACGCCTGCTCACAGCTCACATACAAAACTATGAAACTCGTGTGAGTTGACAAAGCGGCAATTTCTTGCCACACACACACAAAGTTATTTAATGACGAATACGCGTCTTTGAAGCGTGATTGGGTGGAGAGGGAGGCCAAAGAAAAGATGGATGGATTGTGTGAACAGTGATATGAAAGAAAAGGAAGTTAGTGATAGCATGACGGTTGACAGGATAGAATGGAAGAAAAAAACATGTTGTGCCGACCCCAAATAAGATGGGACAAGGGCAGGAAGATGATGATGATGATGACGCGTCTTTGAAGCTACGCGTCCATTTACAGTAGGCCTAAATTAATTTTAACTTTTTTAAACCCATCATCATCATATCACCAACCAGTTTAGCTATTTCTTTAATATATTAGAAAATATTGCGCAAACAAACTCAGCTGCAGCGACCATATTGAAAGCATGAGTCTTTAGTATTAAAGTTTGATTTTTATGCAGCGTTCTTTAAATGTTCTACGTTGTGTGATGTCCTCATGTCATCATACATAAATGGTGAGAGGGAGCTTATGTATTGGGCGAGGACATACTTTAACAATTATGTTAAATGTTGTATTGAGTTGTACATGAAACAAATTGGCATACATAAACTCATTCACACTCGAACATACATGATCGATTGTTGTGATACGGAATTTTCTGTTTTATATTTCATAGAAAATAAAACATATTATCTTTAATTGAGATTGCTGGCTCTAATAACCTAATATTTCTGAAAAGCCCAAATTACGTACAATGGTCAAATAAAGAGCTAACACCAAACCCCAATGGAATATTGGTAGTATTATTGGGTGAGATAGTGTCGGCTAACAAAAAATATATAAAAGATGGTTAGTCGACAATAAGTTGTAGTAGATTTCGTTGAATATTGTGTCTTTCCTGTACTCAAAAAAAAAAACTGGATGATATGTGTAACCGCATAACCGACCCGGAAAGATTCGTCTTGAAAATGATGAGCATATCTTCGTATTTTGTTCTATAGAAAAATCCGAAT
The DNA here is from genome assembly GCA_905147345.3 of Mythimna impura. Classification (NCBI taxonomy): domain Eukaryota; kingdom Metazoa; phylum Arthropoda; class Insecta; order Lepidoptera; family Noctuidae; genus Mythimna; species Mythimna impura. The sequence goes on from LR990345.1 coordinate 11,364,472, forward strand.
CACAACAAAACAGATTTACAAACAACTTTAAAACATAAAAGTATCACTCAAAGCCACACTTTTATGGAACAGAAAAACACAAAAACACTTTAACATTAGACCTGACGTGTCAATAACACATGTCCATAACATTGTCGATGCTTGGCACCTAAGCGTGTTTTTCCATTTGTTCCCTGCAAGGGTGAAAACGATCCGGTCTAATCCAACAATCACTAGGACTGCGTCGTCGATGCTCTCACCAATACTGATATACCCACCGGACTTGTCCAATAGCAGGTAACAATCACCTTTTTATAAACGCACCTGTTTGATGTTCGAAATTCATAGAATACTTTATTTATTTTTTTGGCCGAAATTTTTTGCACTAGGTTTCTTTGTTAGAAATTCTTGAGAAAAAAGTATAAGACAATTTGAAATTTCTCTGAGATGACAACGCATCTGCATTTGGCTCTGTATTTACTTTGACCATATAGATGACAGTGATCACTTACCATAAGGAGAGCCTGATCTGCCACGCTTTCAATAAAACTGCTGTGGTAAAAATAAGGAATATTCGACATTATAAATTACTAACTTCTGCTAGCCGTGTCTAAGCAGATAATTTATAGTGATAAAGTAACACTCTACTGGTGAAAGAATTTTTTAAATCGATCCAACAGTTTTTGAAAACTAAAATATAAAATAACAAATCTTTTCTCTTTATAATATTATTAGTACAGATATGCATTTATATATCTTAACATAATCTAAACTATTTTCTCTAAGTTATGTGCACGAAAATATATATTTACTCTTAGTGCATAAAACAGCATGATACGTAAGATATTACAATATACTTTAGTATAGTAAACCTATTAAATAAGATAAAGGTTGTATTAGATTATATTGCAGCAAGTAAAATATTGCATTCTATGAAATACATCTGTACACGTATTTTAAACTTACGCACTAAAGCAAATAAGTAGCGCGCATAATGCTTCAATTGTTTTTCATCACTACCTAAATAAGATGCTTATAAGAATTGTCGTAGTTCTCCTAAAATACGAAACGAAAGTAAATTGATAAAGTTAATCCCATCGACATATATTATGTACTACGCACTAGATTACGCGTGCCGAACACTCACTTCAATCAACTCAGGTGTAGTGTAATCCAACCTTGAACATTACACTATGTTGAACGAAACGCGTAAGTGCCACGAAATTCATGGCGCTTAAGACATTTTGGTCGCGAAAAAAGTATCCTCTAAAAGCTATCTTAGCGCTGTATGTTTTAATAGTTCTATTAAACTGCGTGTTGCCAATGTAGCGCCGCAGCGAACTTTTGTTTTAACTTTTCAGTATTTTGACAAATATTTTCCATGAACGTGCTTGTCTATCTCTAGAATATAAGTCGATGGTTAATCCCAATTCCTAAAGATTTTTCTTAAAAGCAACTTAAAAGGTATTATATAATAAATCAATCATCGCCCTGTTTTGTAAATGTTGCAAAATATATACAAAAAAGGTTCACCATCTGTACATAGAATTTGTGTATTTATTTGTAGTTCAATTCAATATGTGGTAACGTTCTTTTCAAGTTGCAGTATCAACACGAGCACATATTTTATAACACTTATAATTCAAGGCATATCTATCAATTTCGTGTAAATGCTCAATCATTACTAACGCTTTATCAATCTAACTTGGAAATGATAACTAACCTCACTTTATTTTAAATAACCTTACGAAAACGTTGATCACTTTTAGAGTTCTAACTTATGTGCTATGGGCCAAACTTCCGTAAGCTCATCTTCAAGGCAATATTTGCATAGCAAAGCTCGCGACTCGATCGCCCGCTGCATGAGTTTTGAACAATAGGATGCGCATATAAATACAATGATGTATAGAAGTGTGACACTCGCACTATATTATATGTGCTATGCTCACTAGTTTGTGAGATGATTGTGAGTGCCAGCGCAAGCTCTTTATGAATTGTTGTTAACAAGAAGTAGGTTTACTTATATCTTCTGTGTCAGCCCGATACATATGAACAATGAAATGGCAATAGCAATGGAAAGCGTGGACAATTAGAAATATGCAAATGGAGTATCCATTTGGTTAATATTTATTTTTTGAAACACGCACTGCTTTCACTCAAATATATCTGGACTTAAATAAATCTTGTCTTGGGCGAAACGAAAAAAGGGCGTAGTCTTATACTAACTGCGCTTCCGCGAGAATATTTACTAAAGTGAACTTGCTTAAGTTTAGCCGATGGCACTTCGCAGTACTAAAGTACTCAAAAGACACATCGAGAATATCTCATCTCGTCTTACGAAAGAGACAGTATTTCAGGAATGAGTGATCGAGACAAGGCTCTACAAAGCGAAACGTTTGGTAAAACTCCATGTGATAAATTAAACGTCTGTGTACTGTATTTATGATTTATATATTGTGCTGTTTACACGTCATTTATATTAAAGTCTAAAATATATGATCAAAGTTTTCATAGGTCAGTTGTATAAGTTACTTTGCTGGTATAGTATTAACGTACAATAAGGGGTCAAAATTGCAGTTGCACCCTGCCAATGCTAGTGTCTACATTTTTTTTTTGTAGTAGGTTCATTGGTCCGCTACTAGTTGATTCAATACTTTAGGTTGTATGCTACAAACTGAACATTCAGTCATGAACCATTGAACCTTTTCTACAATGAAATTTTAGACACTAACGTTATTAGAATGCAACTGCACTTTTGACCCCTGACTGTACATAATGATCTGGTGACGTTTTAGTACTATGCCCAACACGCCGTCGACTGATGAGATGGAAGGCAGTGATACACTGCTGAATCGTAGGAGTTCGTCGGGTGGACTACTGTCTCCAGAGGTATGTAGTCTTTGTTAGAGGATCACTTAAAAACCTACACATGACTGTGAACCCCTCCCCCCAACCTCCGTGCAGTTAGTTCAACTACAGTACCAAGGTACTGTAAAAAAAATTTTTCATTAATTATATTTTCTGTTTTCATTTACCCAAAGGGTTGCAATATTTACATCATTTTCGTACTTTAACATGCTCTCTAAACCCGTGAGTGTGTCTCATTTAGAATTGTAAAACATGCATACATAATTTCAAAAAAAGTTTTGATGACCATGGCCTTCTCAAAAATCATTTCTCGGATCTCCAAAAATTATTTGTATAGCCCTGGCTTAAATAAAGACTTCGTGACCAGCGTTCAAAGCCCACCTGTGTTCCTTCCCTTTTATTATGCATTCCAAATAAAAATAGGAAAGTCAATAACTTTAATCTGTCAAATGTTGAGTGAAAAGTACGGTTTGCTAAGAAAACTTATTTGCGTATAAATAAAGGGGTTTTTTTTGCTTTGTATTACTAAGTCGTAGTTAAATCTAGGTGCAGTAAAAACGTTATTGTATAATATAAAAAAACTTTTTACAAAAAAATACAACCGACTCCAAAGTAAAAAAAAAACACTGAAAACTGCAAAATAACTTTAATATCGGAAGTCGGTGTTTCTATAATAGTTTTGTCTCTTCGTTATTTAATTTATGGTACCACCACTAAAAAGTACCCCTCAGCCGAACTTAAATACCTTATAGCCAGAGTGCATCTCATGACAATTCTAATAATCCCAAACACGGTTAGATTACATTAATTTATTACAGAGTTCCGGTGCCTAACTTCAGGCTTCATCATCAGACCAGTTCGATATATTCCCCCTCTACTTTCAGTCAGTCATCGACTACACGTATAAACAAAGCAATTTTACTTGTTACGACGGTTCTGCTGTGATCCTATGAGGAGTTCTGTTCCATATCTTCGAAGTTCATAATAATAATAATTAATAATAATATAATGTTAGGAACAATTCGCCTTCTTCTTCCATTTGCCACTACTCAGACACTTCACACAGTGACGCAGAGATAAGCAAAATTGAAGAACTGGATTCTGATTAAAAATTTTTCGTTCACGATTCGTAAAAATTTCTTGTTTTGCTCACCCTACCCAATTTCTTCGATTTGACAGTATCACGTGACGTCACAACATGGCAATCGATCCTATTCTTATTTGGAACGCATTGTACACTTCAGTGTCATGGTAACTCTTTTAAATAATCCCGCAGCCCCAAATAAATGAAACTCATGATAATTCACACAATATTTTTAGGTGGACATGCCAAACGTACCTCGTTGTTCAATAGACGGCCCTGAACATGACGGCTTCTACCTACTAAAGAAGGACTCCCAACGAAGACTGACGCTTTCCCGTGTGTTGGAGCAGGACAGCGAGAAGATCTGCTCCAAGTGGATGCTCAGTATACACCAGGACTTTGGAACTACTGTGCTGACTATGGTAACGTTTTCATTGGTGTGTTACTATGTAATAAAATTTGAAAATAACGCTAATTTATCTTTATGTGGTGGAGAGGTTAAAGATTCTTCTACACAAGTGTTATTCCAATCAAAATTTGCAATTCGGTGCATTATGATATATTATTATTATGATATATTAAAATACGACTTGTTTCACAGCCTCGGGATAACTTCTACTTAGATTATTATCTACTATTTGAAGCTACCATTATGGCGATGCAATAAATGAAGAAATCGTCCATTTGGCACTAACAGGCTAAAAAAATGTGATGATTAATTTTCTTAAGGTCTCCCTTTGTTTCTTCCACTTTTATCTGTACTTAGCTACATTTCGCCAATCAATTAGGTAGGAGTTCAACTCGTCACGCCATCCTCTTCTGGATCTGCCGTCAGTGGTTGCCTTCGAACCATTTTATTGTGATATGGGGCCGATACCTGCCCAATTCCATTTTAGTTTGGCAACTGAGTTGCGTATGTCTGTGAGTTGTGTTTTGGAACGAAGTATACTGCTCCTTATTTAGTGTTGTTTATATTATAATTTTTACAGTCACATCTCGAAATGCTCCGCTGCGCCCTCAAAGAATACATAATGGATCAGAACAGAACCGTCATAGAACAAGCCATAATAACTTTAAAAGAAGAACTGGACTTCGATTCAAACGCCATCAACGAGTTACATTCAGCCATATACATGTTCCAAGAGGCGGTCAATGCTGTTTTGAGAATGCATAGCATAAAACCTCATTGGATGTTCGCTTTAGATAATCTAGTAAGAAATGCTGTCCAGGCTGCTATTACTGTTTTGTCGCCAGGTAAATATATTTGGTTTTTTTTTTGTTTCATAAAGAAATATTTAGCATACTTGGGTTTAAGAAACCTAAGTATGCTAAATATTTCTTAAACTAGAAGGAAAAGCAAAATGCACCGTATACGGTGCGTTTATTAAAATTTATTTTCAAGCTTTTCAAATTTGGTTCCAAAAAACTTCATTATTAAATGTTGCGCCTTATAAACGGAACATTGACCAATACTGTACCATGATTACAGCAAATATTTTGATTTTAAAACAGATGTGAAAGCCGTTTTTGGCTAATGAGTTTATTTTATGTTAATTACCTATTAGTTTATTCTAATTACCTATCAGATTTTTTTATAACGCAGTTGAGAAATGACTTTATTTAATACTTTATTATCCCCCTTCTCAGACGATAATATCTCGATTACATCTGATTTCTGGATTCTGGAAATCGACACGTTTTGGGACTACTATAGAGATATTGGTAAAAATCATATTCGTGTTGTCCTCGTATGCTAATAGAGTGTCCGAAACTCATGTTAACTTCTTGTGATTGACTGAAAATCAACAGCCAATCAATTAAATCCTTTGAAATTAGCTCATTAGGGTTCCACCCTCAAAAAGTAAATTGGAACCATAGAAGATCACTTTTTGTCCGTCCGCCACAAATATTTTTTGTATGTGTTATTCCAGGTGTATATATTGTCTATAAACGGAACCTCTTTTTAGAAACCATAAAAAAACATGTGTACATTTCTCACTTCTGTTACTATAAACACGATATACCTATCCTACAACAAATCCAATTGAGCTTATATCTAAAACTGTCATACCGAAAAAAATACCAATAACAAATCAATAAAGTACCAATAATAGTACATTATGATACAAGTGTGTAATGTTGGTGATTACCGCTGAGGCGGTATCTTAAGAGAGCCGAGGACGGTAATCATCAATATTCACGTGTATCATACGACGTTTTTCAACACACTTGTGAAGAAAAATAATTTTATTAACAATTTATTCAACAGCAAAACTAGTAATAGTGTTTTTTTTTTGTGATATGGCGGTAAAAAATTGAATCTGTTTACTTATGCGCGCGCATCTTACTTTCTTTTTCTTCACTCCATTTGGGCAGGCTAAAGTCTTTAGACCATGCCACGTCGTCATCAGTAATAAATATGTATGTTATTGCGGATGCAACACATTTTACCGTTTTTGCCGTATTTGGCAGCCTTCTTGGCAAGCTACGCTGAGGTAGTCAGTACTACAATAAAATTCTCAGCTTCATTTTGCCACTGGGAATCAATTTGTAAATAATTAAAACAGCCACTGTGACTGAACTTCACTCGAAAAAATCACGCCAAAAATCGCGTACATCGTAAAATGGCGACCATAGAGTAGCTAGACTGTTTAAAAAAAATAAGAATGAAGAGGTTATCATTCTTTTTCTACTATTCAATCTTCAAAGAAAAACAAATCTTATTTGAATGAACAATTTATTTATTAAACATGTACTTATAAGTTGAAATGGTTTATTTCAAAACGAAATTGCATGAAATAAGCATGTAAGACACTAATTTTTACTACCTATTGCACGCAATAACCTAATGTGAAATTGAGTTTTTAGCGGGATTTCTTCGAGTGGAATTCAGTTGGCGGTTTTAATTATTCGCAAATTGATTCCTAGCAGATATTGTGATCTAAAATTAGTGTAGCTTTGTATTTCAAGTGTCAGCGCAACTGGACAATCGTTGAAACTAGCGCGATCTCGGTAAAATGGAGCTGAGAATTTAATTGTAGTGTTGATTATCTCAGCGAAGTATGCCGAGAAGGTTGACTTGATACATTTGCTACTAATTACTACAAAAAACATTAGAATGTGTGCATCCATATTCTAATGGTAAACAAATTAACTATTCAAGCGCCATTATATACCTAAGTGTCGTGCAATTACAGTCAATTTTTGAGCAAGTATGTTGAAAAGATCCTAATAGCACTGTAGCTACATTACTACCACTAAATAGAAATGTTTTGTAGAGCTGGGCGCGAACTTAGCGGGACAAGACGGGCGGCGAGGCGGCGCGTGCGCCGCGCCCGACGCCACGCCCTCCGCCATGTCGTCCACCAACTCGGCACGGGATACGCACGGCCTGCATGCTTTGAGGCATGAGAACCAGAAGTGAGTTTCGATAAATCCCTCAGAACCATCAGATACTTTGTTCTTGTTGTTGTGCCCTGACAGGGTCTATAATTGTACTTAGACTTTATACAAATCATTTAGAATAACACTATATGTCTTCCTGTAATGTTGCTGTCTTCAAGGCTAGAGTGAATAAGCTCTTAAAAAACTAGTGCCCTTCACCATCAACGATTGCATCACTGCTTACCATCAGTTGGGATCGCAGTCAAGTACCAATTCATATCGTTTAGAAAAAAAATTATGTAAGACCCGCGTTTAAACAAAGACAAATTTCCTTGTATTGCCCCAATAATTTCATAATCCCTTGTCGTAGAAAATTAGCTTATAACCATTATTACCGAATAGATCAGACTCAAATCTTTCATGGAGAACCCCCAATCCACTATCCGACACGGATCAAATCTATAACAGGATCCTATGTCTAACGGGGGCTCCCACGTAGGCGATTTAACGCGATAGCGGAGCGGTGTGGAAGGGACAAACAATAAATTGATATTCTAATGCGGTGGCCTACGTGACCAACCGTACGTGGGTGCGGTGCAGCGACGAGCGAAGCGAACGCGAATTCCTACTAATCGCATCGGATCGCTTCGAAATCGTATTCGTGTTGAATCGCTCACGTGGGAAGCTGTCTAAAAGTCGCATTTACTACGTGATCAATTAGGTAATCAGCGATAGGATGAGTAGCTAATACAATTCCGCTTTATTTCCAGATTACATCAAGAACTTCTAGAAAGTTACCAACAGTATCAGAGTCTGTTACGACAGATGTTAGAGGAACAGAAAACACACACAATGATACTTAGAGAAATTGTCGAAAAGAAATCACGGTAAGTTAATAGAGTTTTTCAACTTAAGTTTTTGTGATTACTATATTGAGATAATTTTATAAACACTCGTAAGTAACGATATCAACAGAAATGTTACTAAATTAAAAATTAATTCTATTCAAAAATATGTATTTTAAATAAGCCTTTATGGTATTTTTTTTTCCCGCCCGTCGGACCGGAGATTATGGCTAGCACTCTTGTGCATCCGCCGGCGTCAAGTTGTTTTATGGCCACTTATAAAATGTTAGAAGCTAGTGTGCGGTTCAAACAAACAATGCACGTTTCGGTGAATTTAATAGAACGGAAGCTTAATTAAGAACGAAAGAACGAGCGAAGTGATGCCGCCACGTCACTTTGACAGAATCCGGGCTGACATTTACGCGAATCCACAAGATAAAACTTCCGACCGGAGATACGCGTTACAACATCTAGTCTGGAGACTGTCTCACGGCTTGTTGTGAAGTGAATGCCTAAAACTTACATCAGAATAAATCAGTTGGGTGGTCTGGAAAAGTTTCTTTATTGCTCGTTACCCTCTCATCGCACACAAAATCGAGTATATGGAAAGCATTTCTACTGTGATCGGCATCCTGTACCGACACACATATATTCTTTGAATAGTCTACCACATTCAGCCATCTAATAGTCCCTTTGATAGATAGAGAAGGATAAGCCGTAATCCACCACATGGGCTCATTAAGGGTTGATGTATGTTACATGTCTTTGAATTTTATGTCATACGTGAGTTATAATCTCGTTTTCCTCACAGCAGCCCCACCCCAGAAGTATTCGCCAGTCCAAGCGAGCCACCTTCTGAAGCGGGCGAATTGTCCGAAGATGTGGACGAGGCAGAAGCCACGCGCCTGCGGGAATGGGTGCAGGCCAGGGGCTTACCTGCTGTAGTGGCCACCGCACTGCAGCGGCACTGCTACGTGCTACCAGACTTATTGCTGCACGCGCAGAGGGAGGACATAGCCAGGCTCAACTTGAAGTAAGTGAAACTGTTTAAAGCACTAGTATGTCCGATTCGAATTTATAATTTGTCAAATGTGTAATACAGAACACATCATGGGAATGATAACACGATTTCTATTTCAACCGCTAAACAACATTAGTAGTATTCTTGTTTGAAAAGCCAACCGGTTCCCAATGTAATGATATTTCAGCTTTGTTTTCAAATGATCACCATTTAAAAATCAGTGACTAACAGGCTGATTGCCGCCCAACAACATTACTCAACATAATTTCTTCAATGTCATTCATCACCGACTTTTAAAATTGACATGACAATGTTTTATCAGTCTTTATCTCGTGCGGCATAAGAAAAAAAAGCTTCCAATTTATTAATAACCAAAATTTGCCTTCCGCAGAGGCGGCATTGAGCTCCGACTATGGCGTGCAATACAAGAACACCGCCTCCACAACAGCCCCGCCCACCTCCGCCGGACCAGCAGCACAGAAACCGACATGGACACCAACTCAATAGTCGTCGTAGAGTGCCAGAGGTGTAAGGCCACCCGCCGGACTTTGTCAAACAATTCCTCGTGTTCAAACAACCCGACAATAGTCATCAGGGATCAGGTGAACGGCGATGTAGCCGAGTACTACGGAGAGAACGGCGCCGTCAACCTTTGACTACTGCGCGGATGGTGCACTCTGCAGTGAATGGTCTCTGACGTCACGGCCAGGGGTTGTCAATATGTTCTGAATTTGAAAGTAGAATGTTTTGCACGTTTACAGCTTTATGTGTAAGGGTGTTGTCACTCCCACGTGGCGATGCTATTGGTCAACGTCGATCTAATACAGCTAACTGGTCTATTATAAATGAGTTTAATCTGACGTCGGTGATCGGACGAGAACCGGTGTATTCAACGTAATATGGACGTCGATTATTGTTGCCCATTGATCGATGAAAGCATATTTTTTTTGTATATTGATCGTCATTAATTCTGAGCTGACACCTAATCAAAAAGTTTCACAGTATTTAAGAGTTTAGCTACATCTGATCGCACTTTCCTTTAGTTCTATCCTTTTCTGCCACTTAGAACCGTCATTTACAAGAGCGAGAAAGAGTGAAATCGACGAGGCGTTCGACAATACGCTCGCTTTCTCGGTGTGGCCAGTTGTAGCTCAAACCTTATACTTTCGGTGCCAAGGAATTATAATAATTTGTTCGTGTACCCACAACCTGCCTCCCAAATCGTTGTTTTACGTAACTATTGTAGACTTTTCTTTCTTACCCAGTACCCGACTAGCGAGTCCAAATCTAAGTATGTTGCATACTGATTTTTTTTTTTAGATTTTTATTTAATGGGTCCTTTGGCACCAAAAGTGTTACTCGACGTTGGTCACGAGTGTAATGTCACCCTTACTAAACCTTAGTTACTTTCAATTTAAAGTAAATGTCGCACATTAGAATATTAGTATGCTCAATACTAAATGTAGCAATATGAAATTTTGTTGACTAAAACTGGTCGTTTCTGGTTGTATTGGTAAAGTGATAAGCAATTTTGAGACAATATCTTACCATAAAGAAACTAATGATTTCTCATTTTAGTGTGTTCATTAAAGCATAAAAGAATTGAGTGAAAGTATGTCACAAATGTTGAATTTTATTGTCATATTAACATAAGTGTGCTGTAGCAATATTAAAAAAAAAATAACACGTAGAAGTTTTAAAAATAAAAAAGTAGATGTTCTTCTTTTAAAATTGCTGTTGCTGTTAAAAACTATAACAACGCTTGAGGCCTTGAGTGCATCATCCGATTAATTCTCATGTAAATATAGCTTCGTATTTATTAATATATTGTTACTAGTCTCTGTAAATAATATAATTTCATTAATAAGCATAATATTAAGATACGCTACGAAGTTTTTTTCGTGCAAGACGACCGAGAAAATTAAACAACAGGATGAAAACCAAGCGGGCTGCGGGACTGTTCGCAAGAGTTACCGTGGCAACTGAAAGAGCACAGGTGATTTTTCAGTCTGTCTAGCCCTCTCTCACCACCCAGAGCGGGAGAAGTTATTTGATGATTTCTCACCTCAAAAAAAAGTAAGAAATCAAATGTGATATATGGCAACACCAACGGAACTTCAATATGACTGGCCAAAGCCTCAGATTTGATACTTTAAGGATCACATGTACCCCCAACATGACGCGCAACGCTTAATCTACGTGACCCCCTTAATTTTACAACACATTTACGTGATGCAAAACAAATTTGACAACGTAACCCGTCATGTCGGGAAATATTTTGTCCCCCAATGAACAACGTTGTTATGTATCTGAGACTTTAATATCCTTCTACTATTCATGTCTACCTTTGGGCAATACAGGGTGACTTTATGTGACGTCACAATCATCAGTTGTCTAATTATCTTGGTCGTCTAGTAGTTTTGCACAAACGTTTTTTTGAATGGTGCTATCGCGTTGTGACAGTTTAAAAAGTAACAAGTGCCTTCTATTTACGCTTGCACTTTGAGCTAAAATAAACGAACGAAGTTATGCATATTATAAATATGTAATTGTAATGATGAAAGATACGATTTCGAAAGTTTTTCGAAGGGAAAAGATTGCTTCCATTCTAAATTGTTGTTTATGATAATTCATCCATTGTGAATGCGCTATTCACGCAGAAAAACAGATATATGAATCAAGTAATAAGTACCCATAATTATTATGTTAGGTATATATTTCTGTAAACCATTACAATAATGATAGATGACAATCTGATTCAAAGATGGCTACTAAGATGTGTAGCCATGTCTGGGTAAAACAGATTCCCATAAAAACGACATTGAGAACGCTTAAACGTGTTCCAAATAGTTTTTTACCACTCAAAACTAATAAATCATCATCTAAAAAGCTGAAAGCATTGCTATTTACAAGTGCCTACATAAATGTCGTATAAACAATAAAATAATTGTATGTATATTCATCATAAGAAGCTATATCTTTTGAGTGCCATACGTCATATTTTTCTTATAATTATTATAACACTGTATATTTTCTTAAGATTAATGTTTACTGTTATTAACTAAAGATTTTATTAGAACTTATTAATAATATCAACGTGATCTGAAAAGCTTAAATATAATTCAGAATTAATTATGTCGCTAGTATTACTAAGATATTGGGCCTAGATAACGTAACCAGGTAACATGCTATCCAGTGTGTATTTTGTATGTACATAACTATAATGCATTGTATTTTGAAGGTTAGAAAATATCAAATGACAAATCTCATGATTTCATTATTGGCATTGAGAGACGTAATATTAAAATTTAGATGACCCGTGCCTACTTCGCTGGGCGTCAAACAAGGAATTATATTGCTGAAATAATTTTCAAAATGGATCCAGTACTTTCAGAGATTACTTCCTAGAAAGAAACTCGCAGACTTACAAACTTTACCTCTATATATTCTTTTTTTAATTAAATTAACGTGTTTGACTGCGATCCCACCTGATGGTAAGCAGTGATACAATCGATGATGGTGAATCGCACTAGTTTATTAAGAGCCTATTCACTTTAGCCTTGAAGACACCTAAATTATAATCGGACGGGAAGAAAGCAAATTGTGTAGATAACATAAGTCATGATATAAATTGTATCCATATAAGTGTTTTCTAGCCTCTGAAAACTCTGTGCGTTACCCACTAGCCAGTTATGTCTTCTGCCGTACAGTATGTAGCCGTAAGCTATTGCATATTGTATAGCAACTTAACAATACTCAGTAATACTGTTGTGAAGTACAAATACAATACCTTATATAAACAAATAGAAATAGATTCTATATTTACATTTAGGTGTGACCAAACTACCATGGATCGATAAACTACCAACTGTCTGTTACTACATTAATCAACAGTGATCGGAGTAGGTAGATTGATTTTTGGTACTTGTATCATAAATGCACACAGAAAGAATAACATGGATAAGTCATTTTTCCGGAATGTAATTCCGGTATTTCCGGATTCAATTAAATATTGTTAATGTTAGTAGTGTTACTACTTAATTAAAAATTTAAAGGAAGGTATAATGTTCTGATTAGTCGTTGGGTTGTGTCAAATCGTGACTGTGTACCGTTAAAAAAAAAATATGAAGAATATAATATTGCTCATTTTAATACAATTCCAACCTAAGTTCCGGTTTTTTTAATAATCAACCAATTCCGGAGGAATGTCCATATTAATATATAGGGTGACTGGCAATTAGTGAACGATACTTAAACACGTGATTGTGCTCATGATAACCAACAACTTTTACTATGGGAACAAACCTGAAATCGCGAAAAAAAATCAGCTGTTCAGTACATTTATGTTTGCCTAATGAGCATAATCACGTGTTTAGGTATCGTACACTAATTACCAGTCACCCTATATACGTTTCGGATCAATGACCCCAATTCAATCTACCTACTCCGATCACTATTAATCAATAACTTTGTTAAATTTCCAATCTCCTAGTCCGTAGTCCCACCACACGGATATGTTATATCGATCAATGTTATCGATCCACGATGATACCTATACTCCATTCGAAATCTAAACTGACCTTTTTCACTGTCCGTTCAACCGATTTTGGTTTTTATTGCGTGACTGGCATGACAAATTACAACTGCAGTAAATAGTTAGTATCGTAACCACTTTTTAGGGTTCCGTAGCCAAATGGCAAAAAACGGAACCCTTATGGATTCGTCATGTCTCTCTGTCTGTCCGTCCGTATGTCACAGCCACTTTTTTCCGAAACTATAAGAACTATATTTTTGAAACTTTGGAAGTAGATGTATTCCGTGAATCGCATTAAGATTTTCACTCAAAAATAGAAAAAAAAAAACAATTGGGGGTTCTCCATACTTGAACTGAAACCCAAAAATTTTTTTTTCATCAAACCCATTCGTATGAGGTATCTATGGGTAGGTCTTCAAAAATGATATTGAGGTTTCTAATATAATTTTTTAGAGAGACACTTCCAACGTGGTAAAATGTGCCCCCCCCCCCCTGTAACTTCTAAAATAAGTGAAAGATAAAACTAAAAAAAATATATGCAAACTTCCACCAAAAATTGGTTTGAACGAGATCTAGTAAATAGTTTTTTTTTAATACGTCATAAATCGTAAACAGCAATTTACCTTTCAAGCTTGTACGGAACCCTCAGTGCGCGAGTCCGACTCGCACTTGCCCAGTTTTTTCACTTTTAATGTCATCTTTCATGAGAAAAACGTGTTTTATTTTTTTTTTAAACTAACCAGTTTAAATGTCTTATTTCGAATGAAGTATATCAGTGTGGTCGCACCTTTATTAACTAAACCATACGCTTGGGATCAACCCCAATAACTATGAATTGTTTATAGTTTTATTTAGAAATTAAGTGTTATTAAATACGTCTCGCGTTAATTTGAGCTAAATAGTAGAGGAAACTACTAAAATTATAGCTTTAATTTAATATCATTAATATTAGGCGTAGAATTGTTTTGTTTGGATATTCGCAGATTATTTTTTTATACTTATGTGTAGTGTCAATATGTAGTAAATCGCAAGTATGGAATTTATAATTATGCTTAAAATTCTCCCTTTCTTGAGATATGGCATTTTTACTTGGTCACGCATATTTCTGAAATATAACATAAAACAACTCCAAAATTAAATAACTTCAAATATGTTCAGTAACCTACAGAAATAGCCTAACATAGATACCTATATATTTAAAGCGTTTGAGTTTTTTTTTATTTCTCAGTATTTACAATATTTATAAATGTCATCACATATTCGCTTTATATTTATTTGGAAATTATTAAAACATTTATAGCATATGAAAACGAAAGATCTGCGTTTTTGTACGACAGCTTTGTTCGGACCTCGAACGAAGTCTAATAGCATATTTTTAATTTTATAGACTGTTTATATTATACTTATTTTATCACCTTTTTGTGTTTCGTAGCCAAATCATAACAACAGAACCTTTAAGGTGTTACCAACTAACCGATCGAAGCGATTGTAACATTTTATTTATCAATCGATATCGATTGATATAGTACATACCTGCTACACAGATCGAACGTTCGATAGATTGATGTTGATGTGTAACACCTTTATAATTTGAAAATATTTTTTTACAAAACCGTTTTGTCTATCATTGCACTTTTTCATAGAAACCACTTATAAATATTATTATTATATTTTTCTTTGAATGTTAAACTACGATAAGCCTGTAATAAACATTCATTTTCTACCTTTGTCGAGTAACTGACTATGTACCTACTGTTAGGTAGAATCTGCCCATATAATTTAAAATGATTTCTTTGAGTAGCTAATTAATAAATGATTAATTATGAAATGTTTTTTTTATATAACACGCTGTATCTACGAGTAGGTAGATACCTCTTCCTTTCTCCCTATATTCACCTTATTTTGTATCGAAGTTCAGGGTTAGGAATCTACTCATCCTCAATGCCTACGGAGTTTGAGAAAGCTGCATCACTACTCAATCCTGCATCACTATATTATGTAGGTACTATAATCGAGTACAATTAGTGCCAAAAAGTCCTACTTAGCGTTGCTTGTATGCACAAGATTACTATTAGTTTTGGGACGGATTTGCCGAATACCAACTTGATTCGCTTCAGTTAATTGAGAACCGAGTTGAGAGGATCATTGGCGTTTCCTGATAGCTAAGTACAGATAAACAGATTTTACGTTATAAGAGTGAAATAACATTTTTAATAGGTTTTTCAGGTACCTATCATTTACGCAAAAATATTTTTTTAAATCATCATTTTGAATAATAGTCTTTTGCGACTCGATTCACAATTCTAGCGTATTCACAAAGTTATAAAAAGATTTTTATGGCATGTGGCACATCACTAGCAAGAGGATAGGCAGTTTGAAGATTCCGAGCGCTTTTGGTTTTCTTTTTATAGCCATGTAAATAGCTGTAACATGGACAGCTTTAATTTAAGTTCAAAACTTTGCGAGTAAATTAAAAAAACTAGATACTCGTAGTTAATGCCACTAATTATAAATTTAAAAGTAGATACTCTAATACAATACATGTACCTACATCTAAATAAAATAAAAATTCAGAGTCTACGCCTTATATATTTTTTAAATTTGTAGGTATTTGAATGAAAAATTTGGGTCTTATTTTCATAAAACAAGTCGATGAAAAAAAATCTGCAGGGCATGAGAAGTGTTTAGGGGTCTGAAAGGATAGCAGATGACCCGTCCCGTCGACCATTTCAATTTGACACACGATGCACCAAACGCCCTGTATTTTAGATGGCTAATCGAAGATGGACTGCGTCTGATGATCAAATCAGCGCCTGCGTAGTTGCCTTAGATGGCAATGAATCAGAAGATGGGGCTGAAGAAGACGAAAGTGAGGAAAATGATGAAGAGGTGCAGTTTTATAGGGACCAAGATGAAATTCGTCGAGTTTTGGAATCAGAATCTGATCGAAGATGCTGAAGATGATATTCCTTTGGAAGACGAACCTCTTGGTGCTAATGTAGATCCCAGTGAAGAGGTTCCTCCAATAACCCAAGACCCAGAAATTGAACAGGAAGTTGCTGTTCCTAACGGGCAAACTCCGCGTCAAGTGATGAGAAGAAGAATGAAATTCTGTAACAATGTGGAAAGACAACAAAATTGTTACATTGTTATCGACCTGTGTGGGAGTTGATCCAGTTAAAAAAATAAATAGATATGACAAATCTAAAAAAAAAAAACTAATTGACTGCCCACAGATCGTCAAAAACTACAATTCCCACATGGGTGGCGTGGATCTCCTGGACAGTTATATAGGAAGATACCATATATCCATATAAAACAGAAAGTGGTATATGCGATTGTTCCATAATTTTTTGGACCTTGCCATGATAAATTCATGGTTAACTTACAAGAAACTTATATCACAAAAACCCAAATATGGTGGGAAGCTGTGTAACTTGGGCACCTTTCGTCTAGAAATAGCCTTTGACTTTTAGGAAAAAAAATTAAGTAAAAAGGGGTAGACCAAGTTCTGCATTAGAACAGGAAATACAGGCGAAAAGGAAGAAAGGTGTTTTCCAGGTTGCACCAGTAAAAGATGTTCGATTAGATGAAATAGCCCACTGGCTAGTTTTTTTGTGACAAAAGTAACAGGTGTAAAATGCCTAAATGGTTTTACCAAAACAATATGTGATAAATGTAATGTCTCACTTTGTTACACTAAAAGAAAAAAATGTTTTAGAGATTACCTACCATAATAAATAAATTAAACACATACCAAATCTGATTGTTTTCAATTCAAAATTGCCCTACCTACTTACGTACATACATTTTTTATTTATTTATTTATTTAATGCTTTATGCACACAAAAAGTATAGAGGCGGACTTAATGCCTTACTTGGAATGCATAATGTAGGCTGGATCCTACAGAGACAAAATGAAGAATTCAGTGGACTAAGAATTCTCAATATTTTTTAAATTATTTTTCCAGTAATTTCCATACCCTGAGACATCACGTATATATTTTTTAAATAAAAAATCATGCATGGGTTAAGGAAAGCGACTTCAAAACTCCAAAACATTTTCGTGTTTGAAGAGGTGTTCTTTCAATTGTTGTGTGTACCTACTTTTAATGATAGATGGCGCTTCCTACCTCGTCCGAGATAATAAACGTATTTGTTTATAAAGTAAAATGCATTTCTGTAAAAAAATGTCCTGACGGCTATAAATAAATAATGACACCAATAATTGGCGGTTGACAACGTTTTGCAGGTGGACTTTTACATAAATTAAAACTTAATCTTTTTATTATGGGTATAGGCTCGCGTTTGACCACCGTCTCACCTGATGATAAGCGATGATGTGGCCGAAGATGAAGCACG
Organism: Mythimna impura; assembly: GCA_905147345.3. Taxonomy (NCBI): domain Eukaryota; kingdom Metazoa; phylum Arthropoda; class Insecta; order Lepidoptera; family Noctuidae; genus Mythimna; species Mythimna impura. The sequence continues at coordinate 11,382,549 of LR990345.1, forward strand.
TTTGCCTAGAAGTAACCTATTCACTCTTAAAGACCCCGAAGTGGTTAATTTCACTAACATATTGACTTTCACTCGCTAACTTATTTAAATCGGAATATAATTAAATGTAAAATAGGGAAGTACAGAGACGGCATCACTGACTCCCCGGGGGATGTATAAGACGAACAGACATTAATTCACCCAATGTTTGCGGCTAACGTCAGCTCTAATTTACATAGTACAGTAAAACGTATGGGTTCCGCACCCCTAATAGCATTTGTATTAGTTTGTTGGTTTAGGCGACCATCTATCTTGAGACGAAACTAAATAGAAAATCAGAGGTTTTTTTTATCTGTTCATTTTGCTAGAAGAAGTCCTTCAGCTTCAAACTGTGCCTGGTCGGGTGGGAAGTGTAAGAATCTGGTTATTTTGCTCCATGGTAAGAATCCTCACCATTACGACCCGGTCACCATCAGCACTTAAAAGCCTACTCGCGACCTCACCTATTCTATGCCTGTTCGGTAGGATAGTAAGTACTTATGTACATCTGCAGTTCCTTTTATATTTAAGCTAAGGACATATCCCATTTCAAGTAAGTGACGGATGATACGGACATATTACATTAAATACGGGTTAAAAACATTACCATTCTTGTGGCTTTGCGAGAGTCGGGTAAAAAGTTCGGTGCGATGAAGGTTGTAAAGTCATTGATGCGATACTAAATCTCAGTGATAGAATACCGATTAGTCACTACTTTAATAGTTACGTGCAAGCAACAACGATCAATCCAATAAATATGAAATTGTAAGAAAAACAATCGCAAAACTTTCAGAAATTATCGTTCTCATTGATAGAAGTTAATCATTATTGGTAGAATAAGCATCACCTCTGTACCTATTTTTCTGTTTCCTTCTTCTAATCTTTTATTTTGTGTGTTTACATAAATCGTTAAATAAAAATAAATAAATAAGTTTCTGTCTAGGGTGAATGTGTACTCCGTTACCGAACCGTAATAATTATATTAGATACTAAGCTACTGCCAGCGGCTTCGCCCGCGTGATAGTAGAAAATTATCCCAAGGGAACACACTCCCGGGATAAAAAGTGTCCTATGTGCTATTCCAGGACATGGTCTACCCGTGTACCACGTTTCATCGAAATCCATTCAGTAGTTTTTGCGTGAAAGAGTAACAAACATTCATACATCCATACATACAAATTTTCGCGTTTATAATATTAGTAGGATGCTGGAGAACGATTTGAATTTCAATCCGGAATTGGATGATTATCCCACCGAAAAAACCTACGCTAGGTATCTAACTGAAAATCTCCCTGTGACTCCAGCCCACCCGGCACATGTCCTTCGCTCGCATTACTGCTTCGCAGAAGGATTGGCTAGTACGCCTCTGCTTAGCCCACTGGAAGCCACTTATAGGCATGGTGTTATGTTAGTTATTCTAGACTAATTTAACTCCCAAAAATTGTAAATTAATAATAGGTAGGTAGATACCTAGGTACTTAATTAAATACGAAGCATCATATTCAATACAAGGTCGAGGTGGCAAAGTCCGGCATGGTTTATTGCGAGCTTGATTTGATAAACACCCTATGGCCGATTTTTTAACTTAATTGTATGTTTTGAATATTAATGATGACTAAATATTCCTTACTTGTCAGTTACACCTCGACCTTGTATTGAATATGATGCTTCGTATTTAATTAAGTACCTAGGTATCTACCTACTTATTATTAATTTGGGAGAGAACTTAGTCTAGAATAACGGTATATGGTCCCTAAGTTTACACGCACATACCGTTTTATAGTAGGTACATCAAACGTCGTATAGATAAGGGCCGTAGTTCTCCGCCAAGCTTCGTATGATCGCATCCCACGGCCTATGAAACCCTATAGTAGCACGCAGCACGAAAATTAAGTTATACTTAGTAGGAACCAAACGTGCAAACGTATCGCATGTCCTGAGCATTACAAAGCTATGTTTATTTACGTTGCTACCGCTATAACTAAACACAGTTAGGTAATTACAACACATTGCCACTATTATTGTTTGTTTACATAACATTACTTGATGACAATCGCAAATACAGAGCACGGAATCGCCGTGCAGGCGGTGACTAGATATACGCCACTCTTCAAGACGTTTGTGCAATCTATGGGGTAACCATGACGATCAAAGTAAGATTGTGTCGGTAGAAGACAAAGCTATACAGGTTATCTAGCGCCATCTCTTACCCACACTGGAAACAAGAATGAAACAATCTTACTTTAAACGTCATGGTACAGGTCCTAGGCATTTGTGAAGGGGATCCTGCGGTTCCTGGCCTTTTAAGGGGCTCCGGCTTAGGCGTGGTCGCTGCGGAAGCAGCCCACAAGCTCCTAAAACTGTCATCCGGATGTTACTGATACGGAACGGTTTCTCGCAATGCGACGCGCCTCCTTATCGCCGTGGCATTTGGAGGCTACAGTCCTTGCACACATGCACGAGTGGCATGTGGAGGGAGGTGCAATGCCAGGGCGAAAATCCGCTGCCGTGACAAATCTCGGCACGGCGGTCAGCTCCGGCGGATATCATGTGGGTATGAAGACAGCAACCCAGCGCTGGGCACACCACAATCTCGGTGATAAGTCCTCTCTTTGAGGTGTGGCTACAGAGGTACGTCGTCCTCACTTTCCGCTTGACGCAGGTCCTCACTGGACATGGGTGTGTCGTGATTCCTACCTGTTTCGGATCCGGCAGAAAGTAATGCCCGGACGTCGCGTACGGATCACCTGGAGGATACGGTAGAAGTCTGCCCTACTTAGGCAGAGCACCGCCGTGTACTCGTGGAGGCATCGGCGGTGGCGAACTCTCGCGCCTGGGTCTGGTTCAGCCCATGGTCCAGAACGAGAGAGAACGAGAAGCGGTCGCCTCATTCTCCGAAGGAGTAATGCGAGCGAAGGGGATGTGCCGGGTCGCCAGGAGTCGCAGGGCGATTCTCTTTTCTCTTCAGGGCCTCTTCCTTTACCCTCATGGCCCAGCGGCCGCCGCAGGAGACACCCTGACTTTCAGTAGTCACAGTCAACATAATTCCCGGTCACCGTAGGCGAGGGCTTGCAGACGGCAAGGAATGGGCAGTTCGCCGTCTGGTCGTCAGGTAAGGACCAAGCCCGTAACGACGCGACGGCGCACTATTTCACGTGCATCTAGAAGAGATATCAGCAAAATACATCTAGGGTCCACTAGGGCTAGAATGGTTCGAAAGAGTTGCCGTGGCCATGAAAAGGGTAACTAAAGATAGACAGGTGGATTTTTGGCAGTCACTCTCGTTCCACTCAGAGCGGGAGAAGTCATTTGATGATCTCTCACCTCAAAAAGAAAGGGCGCTTGTGAACTTAGGTATTTTTTTATAAACATTAAAATTGATCAGAATCTATTCGTACAAATAGTCAGTTTTTCTGTTACCGTGTCAGTTTCGGTTTCAGTTACTGGATGAGGAGTCGAACATTTGGTTTCAGTCGGTCACTATTAAATAGTTTGACATTGCCGTGTATATCAGTGGGCCGCTGAGGCTTTTGCTGGCTCTGTGGTGAACTGGTGACAAAGCTGGACTGTGTTCGACAGAATTATCGACAGTGCGTGCTTATCGCATGCTACACCACAATTACACACTCAGACAGAATGGTCAATGGTCTTGTTTTAAACAATGCTAGGCGCGCCCTTGATTTTAATGAATTTACATATAAACAACGTGCCTATATCACGGTTGAAGAGATCTGCGGGGTTACCATGACGTTCAAAGTAAGATTGTTTCATTCTTATTTCAGTGTGCGTAAGAGACAGAGCTATACAGGTTGTCTAGCGCCATCTCTTACCCACACTGGAAATAAGAATGAAACAATCTTACTTTAAACGTCATGGTACAGGTCCTGGTACGAAGAATATGAACAACTTTCATGCCATGAAATATCGAAGAGAAATAAAATATCCCAACCAAATGATAGAACAAGATTTTTTCTAAATTTCAGTAGTCTTTTTTTATTTTTGATAAGCTCTCGTTTGGCCACTCACCTGATTTTAAGTGATGATGTGGCCTGTGGTGGAGCATGCTTGCCTAGAAGTAACCTATTCACTCTCAACCCCCAGCAGGGAGATGTCAGCAAATCGTAGGGGCCCAGCAGGATCGAAGCCTACTAGGGCCACGGGTAGTGTGAAAGCGAAACCCGGGGCCCCGAGATGAAGGCAAAGAAGGAACAGGAGTGGGTTTTTAGTCAGTAAAAGTCTGACACTATCTCCCGCTCCGCCCAAGAGCAGGATTTGTCATTAGATGATTTTCCCAACTAAAAAAAAAATGGCACAACAAAAAGAAGGCCAAGTTAAAAAAAAATCTGAAGCTGTTCACCCTGACTGTACGCTGCTTAAACGGAGTTGATACTTTTGATTATTCATGAAAATAATGTGCGATGCATGTTTATTTACAATTAATAAATAAAACCAAAAAATATTATATTAGTAAGTTTATTTATGAAATAAAGCGCTTCTTACCTTTAAATTTAAATAAAACAAATTGTGTATCATTGAAATTGTTTTATTCGTTTGAAATACCTATTGATGCCTTAGGTATAGAAAACAGTAACAAAATTGCATTAGAAGTATTAGAACTCAACAGTACGGAAATTCTACAAATTGTAACCCTCAAATTATGTATGTTCATAGGGCATAAATTTGTTATAAATAATCGAAAAGTATCAAGCTGTTATAATAGATATTCAAATCACTAACCTATAAATGAAATTATTGTATCCAGTCGTCGCATTTTCTCAGCAGATTTCTGATTAATCTCACATTTTTTGTCTTTAAATTTATCAGTCATCTTGAAGAGAAGCCTCCTCTTCGAAATATTTATTGTTTTCCGCATTATTATAACATAATAAACGAAAATAAGATTCACGTAAACACGAGATGAATGAAGTATGAAACGTCAATGACACAATTTAGACATTCCTTAAATGCCATATATGAACTTTTAAAAATATTTCGTTGCCCTCTTTAGATGGTCAGAGTCTAGGAGTGAGTTTTAGTCAGTAAAAGTCTGACACGCCCTCACGCTCCGCCCTAGAGCGCGACAAACCATTGGATGATTTCCCACTTAAAAAAAAACTAGTTCAGTGGGTTTAGCAAAAAAAATTGTGAACGAAACCATAGTGGTGTGGGTTCAGTGGTGTCGTTGACAATACATGCTGTCTATTGGAGAATTTCCAGCAGTCTGGGGTCCAGTGTACCTCAAAATAATATCTTTTACAAAAAAAAAAATATGGCCCTACTGTGACAACATTTTCGTTTATGCTGGGATCGGTTTCCTCTATAAATTGTGCTGTGGAATTAACGTGTGCTATGCATATTATTGCATATGTTGAGCGTCGCAGTCGGCTGGCAGTGAACCAAAACGCTGTAACTTACATAATGTGGATTTACATCAGGCGAGAGATCGCTTAAGCGAAACCTTAGGGTGCTTTTCCACCAAACATGCACAAGGTAGCAGGCGCGAGGAAAATGAAAAAGAAAAATACAGGAATAGAATCGCTTCATTTTTCAAGCAGGGCTAATTATTTTTATTTACATTATATAATAAGCGAGAGATAGAAAAAAATAAAGAAAAGTAACAAGTAATGAAAAATTTAATTAAACATAAAAAAATATACCTAAAAATCAAAACAAAAGTTGAGGTCAACAATAAATAGGTCCAGTTCAGCGTAATACCAGACAACTCCTTAGCAGTTGCCTGTCGCTGGTTTTCAACCGAAACTTTGAGTGTAAGTACGGATGAAAATCAGTTTTGTTTTAAGCGAATTAAATAAATAAATGTATACGTCATTCACCTGCAGCTGCAGGTATTTTGCCTTGATAAATTAAACCAAACAAAAGTACCACAATTTCTTTTTTTTTTTTTTTGTAAAAAAGTTAGTTTCTGCTAGCGCCATCGCCGAACTTTGGACCTCCGTTTCACCCCATCACGGGGTGAACTTTAGAAAATTCTTTCTTAGTGCTAGCCTACGTCATAAAAGGAAACCTTGTGCAAAATTTAACACTCCTAGTCCCAGTAGTTTCGGCTGTGAGTTTATATGTCAGTCAGTCAGTCAGGCTCTCCTTTTAAATATGTATATAAATAGACTAGCTTCTGCCAGCAGCAGTAGATTTCTCCAAACAAATTTTGGACCCCTGTTTCATCCTCTTATGGGGAGAATTTTGGGAAATCCTCTCTTAGTGCTCGCCTACGTCATAAAAGGAAACCTTATGCAAAATTTCACGCTTATAGATAAGCGTGAAATTTTGCAAGTCCCAGTAGTTTCGGCTGTGCGTTGATATGTCAGTCAGTCAGGTTCTTCTTTTATATGTATATACATAGATAAATGAAATGATATATAGGGTGACTGGTAATTAGTGTACGATACTTAAACACATAATTGTGATCATGATAACCAACAACTTTTACTATGGGAACAAACCTGAAATCGCGAAAAAAAATCAGCTGTTCAGTACATTTATGTTTGCCTAATGTACTGAACAGCTGATATTTTTTTCGCGATTTCGGCTTTGCTCCCATAATAAAAATTGTTTGTTATCATGAGCACAATCACGTGTTTAAGTATCGTACACTAATTGCCAGTCACCCTATATAATGTGTACAAAATGATAAATCATAAATAGATGTTTAGTGTAGATATGTGTTTCTAATGTGGACGATAAATGTGTGTGCGTTTACAGCTGACAAAAGTCCACTACGCATCCTCGCACCGCCCATACACACACATCATAGCACCAGCTCTGCTCTGGCTGCTCTGTTTGGTGGAAAAGCACCCCTTTAAGCGGAACCTTGCTACCTCGCCGCGCGGCGGCGCCCGTCTGAGCCGCCAGCAATTTGCAAGAAAGTGAGTCTTTAACGTGCACTCTAATACGTTACCCTAATCTGAGATAAGTTATTGTAAGTCTGCCTCGGTTATTTGTTCCTCCTTGTAGAAAATTGGAGTAGATTCGTTCAGAAATAACGTAGGTATTTAAAATTATACTGATGAGCTCTCTCGTCGTGAATCGTCGCAATAAGTTCAAGTCAATTAAAACAAAAAATCTTAGAACAATATCTTCTGTATACACCACTAGTTTTTAATTAGTACAAATACTTAAAGGGCTTATTATAGAAGGTCTTGTTATTATATACGTAAAGTCTCATTAAATAATATTCATAAACAAAAAAGTTATTAGCGTTTGTTTATATCCCAAAATGTCACTCAATTTATGGAAATATTGTACAGGCTACTGATTATGAATGAAAAACAATGGAAAAACACTGCGCGTAGTATTATCTAGTAGCAATTGTTACGCATAATTGATTCAATTATGAATTTATCAATTATGACAAATTTTTGTGGACAATTTTAGGATTTCGATTTTTTTTTACTTTTGACTACATAAATATGATCAGTAACGGGTATAGATAGAGCCCAATTTATTTTTAACACGCTTTTATTAGCTTCACTTGTAACTATGTATGTAAGAAAATCTTGGAATCTTAATTTGACCCACTTCCCGGTCTTCGATTAGGATGAAATTTTGCACACGCTCTGAGTTTTGATGACAATACATGGCGGCCTCCCCAAGATGGCGGACTGGCTGTTTGAAATCCACCCCCATGATATGGGTATCAAATGAAAGGGTTTGCTGTCAGGAAAACGAAAAAAATAGTCACGTGGCTTAAATCCAATATGGCGGACGTCCAAGATGGCGGACAGGCTTTTTGAAATGCACCCCCATGATATGGGTATCAAATGAAAGGATTTGCTGTCAGGAATACGAAAAAAATAGTCACGTGACTTAAATCCAACATGGCGGACATCCAAGACGGCGGATTGGCTATTTGAAATGCACCCCCATGATATGGGTATCAAATGAAAGGGTTTAAATATATAAATAATAGTTTAAAAAACTAAATAAAAAACACGCTTTTAGCGCGCAATAAAAATTGCAAAATAATTCGAACATTTAGTTTGATGACTCAAGAGTTTTCCCTTTGCCAAATCTTCATTAGATCGCAGGTAAACATAAACAATTTCAGTTCGTGATGAACGATAAATAATTACCTATGCGAAATGGTTATAAGTAGGTACTCATCTTTATTGAATATTTACTATGATTTATTATGAAAGAAAGCGTGGAGCGTTTTGTCCAAAAAGAGTAAAGATTACATAAACGCTAAACTAAAACTAAAAAACACGCTTTTAGCAAAGCGTGTTTTTTAGTTTTTTAAACTATTATTTTTAACTAATTAAAAAAATAGGGGTGTATATAAAAGGTAAAGTGCTGACTCACTGACTCGATCAACGCCCAGTCCAAACCCATGGACCTTGAACAATGAAGTTTTGCATAGAGTTTCTTTTATGATTTATACAAATAATAAGAAAAGATTATTAAAAATTCACCCCCTAAGGGGATGAAACGGGCCTAAGTTTGTATGGAGAAACCTATATTCACGCAGGTGCAGCCGATAGCAGAAGCTTGTTCAAGTAAAATAAGACAAAAAAAAAATCAATATCAATAGAAATAAAATCAAGCGAATCCCTAAGTTTTCGTTGTATGCATAGCATCGGTAGCACCTTTATATAAATTTATTTAAGCCCGTGTTTTGCGACACGTGCCTCACTGCACAGAACACTTTACTTTATACCCCAGAGAGGCGAGAATCGAAATCCATAGATCGCATCGACAGACGTTCTACCACGTGTTGAAAGGTCTTAGATAATATAATATAAAAGCTTTCGAGAGAATAGCGCTTCACGGCGTGTCTGAAGTATCAATTCAGCTTGTAAGATGACTACCTCGAGGATATTCCAGACCTCTGATGGCTGTATTGGAAAATTGCTACGGCGCTTTCGCTACCGAGCGAATCTCCAAGGAGTTGATTTTTATTAAAACTTTATAAAAGAGATACTTGATCATGCACGTAGCGTCTCATTACATATTATGTTATCACTGTTATTAAGATCAGTGTTTGTTAGAAAACTTGAGACTTTTCAACACTTTTCTGTTGTACAGTGAGCGGATAGGGTGGTATCGTTAAACACAAAAGATGTTTTCCGAGCCGGTGGCTCGCAGCGAGAATCGTAAGAATGCGTACCGACTGCCTTGTGATATTTTATCATAGATAGAAAGGAACTTAGGGATTCCACTGTTTGTTTGAACAAACGACTAACAAATACGTTGCGGAAATGCAAACTCGCTTTTATTGACGTATGTAAACAATTCAAAGGGATACCAAGCTTTTGAGGTAAAGACGCAATAGTTACATTCACTCAATAAATCGGCGATTCGCTGAATTCATTCGTGCTTTGATATGCTCAAAGGGGTGTTTGTAGGAACAGAACTTTACAGGTTTAGTTTTAATATGTTCACAAAATAAGACTGTAGCGTTGCAGTTTTTATAAATAAAATGGGTTATAAACAATATTTGTTTTGAATGTAACGTGCATACGATGTGGAAGCCGGTGGGTGTATTTGCATATTGGCAAGGCAAGCTGTCTTAATTTTGCCGTAATATGTGGCGGGGTCGAGATTGTGTGACTACTCCCTACAGTCTACACATAGGGTGTCTCCCATATGTTGCTGTAACAATGCAATTTATTGTTTCAATCTGTGTACACGTTGAAATTAGAATGACATGAATATTGGATGCGTACAAATGTAATAATTTGGATGGAAATTCATGTTGCCTTTATGAATTCCCGGGTAGCAGAGAACGTAATTAAAATACATGCCAGACTAGAAACATGTGTGCAGCTAGATGTAGGTACAGTCGGTCTGTTCGTTTGTTAGCTATTCTGCTATTCCCAATCGAGGTAGGCACTGGTCTTTGAGTGCATGACGGTTCGGACACTATGTGTCTTTATGAATGATGGAAGTGAAATGACAAAAGCTGCTACAGATGGATCGCAGTATCAAGTTGGCACAATAGACGGCCGGAGAGCAATGTCCGATTTCGCCCTTTGTACGCAACGTCAGTATTAATGGAGTTAGATTTCTCTCTTTGCGTTCCTATAAAACATTGAAAACGTTTTATGATGAAAATTCTCTCTATTTAAAGGAGAGATTGTTCGCATAAGTGTCCTCGAGAGGCCAAAACACCGGAGACTCAGATGCAATAAAAATACCAACGGAGGGTCAATCAGGTTAAGTGTTTTTGTCCGGCGACTTGCGTCTACCGAAATAATATATTTTATACGAGGTTTATATTTGAGTGGATGAAGAAATAGTTGGAATATGTTGGTGTTGGGGGTTCGCGTGGTGGGTGCGATGCTATGGTATTCTACTCGCGCGCAAACCTTCGCTGTATACATTCCAATCTCGGGCGAAAATAAAGCTATTTGCTCAAAAATTTGTTTCGATTACGTGGTCTTATTTTATGAGGTTCTATCAAGGTGGTTGTGGTGTCGAAAGTATGTATGTACAGGCGTGGTATAGAAACGTCGTAGTCTATAATCAAAAACTATATCAAATCCCTCTCGTGAATACAAGCTCGAAGGCGGCGAGACAGACGACTGTGAAATGTATTCAGCACCTGCGATAGATACATTTTCATTTCAGGGCTTCCGCTGTTCTCCAAGTGTGAATTTACTTTACGTTTTCTTTCTTTCATGATTGTTTTTCGTTTTAATCAGCGATGCAAAAAGAGGCATTTTTATAAGTTTCCGCTATGCATGTCAGTCTATCACCAAACCGATTTTCCAGTGGCTGTTAGCTGCGATCACAACCTTTGAGGGTCTGTTCGTATCATATATATCGTGTCCGTAGCACTGAACTGAATTGGATGCGGTTATTTTAATTTGAAAGTAGTTTTTTTTTCGTTAGTTTTTAGACTTTTTTGACCTAAATCGGTTTGCCATTTACAAGACATGGGGGAGGGGGCTGAAAGTGGGAATGAACATCTGATTTTTTCCAAATTGGTCAAGAAAAGGCTTTCGATAAAATTTCATTTACTAAGAACACCTTTTGCAGCCGTGCAGGCTAGAAGATTATCTTTGCTTAGTGTGTGTGTCTTAGTACTAACATAATATTTTCTTTACTTGAAAGTAAGTTGGACACTCTAAGCAACAGGTAAAGGCAAGGTTTCTTCAGTCCTAAGTATGTAGTTCGTCACCCAACGCTTCGCAGAAGGGTGGCAATACATATTTTATATTACGAGGCAGATGGAAAATGTCTCAAATAAATTCAATGAGGGTTTGTCAGCTTTTCTTTCTTGGAACAATGGAACGTGATTAGAACAGCGTTTGTAGGTTTTTCAGTTCGCTGAGTGCGATTTGTTTTTAGGTTATCGAGAGTGAAATATTTACTGCGTTTGGCTAAGAGCGTCCTTCCTGAGGTACAGTCAGGGATCAAAAGTGCAGTTGCACTTTACCAATGCTAGTGTCTAAAATTTCTTTGTTATAGAAGTTCAATAGTCCACAACTAGTTTATTCAATACTTTAGATTCTATGCTACCAATTAAATCAGTCATGAACCATTGACCCACTTCTACAATTTTAGACATTTTAGCATTGGTAAGGTGGAACTGCACTTTTGACCCCTGACTGTACATTTTCATACTATCGCTCTTACGTGATTAGGTATGACGATATTACACATCTTTCTCTAGATATTTTGGAAAAATAATCTTGTGGATATTATCAAGGTTTCTATTGAAATCAAGTCCTAATTTTTTGGCGTGTATTTTGGCCTTTCATAATGTTAAAAAATATTATCTTTATACATATAATTCTTCTGTTCGTGTGTTTGTCACTTAATTCCTTGTAAACGGAATGAGGTACATTTTCATACAACGGCTCTTACGTGAAAGATTATGATGTTATCACACATCTTTCTCTAGATATTTTAGAAAACACATATCTTGTGGATATTATCTAGGTTTCTATTGAAATGAAATCATAAATTTGTGCAAGAGTAATCCAGTAAAGAACTCTGAAAATCTGCTATTTTGTGTGAACTTGGGCCCTTCATAATGTACTCATAAATTAAAAAAATAAAGAAAATATAACTATAGAAATCTTGCACATTTAATCAAAATTGTGAACAACAAAAAATTTATTCAAAAACTTTTAAGGCTTTAAAAAAACACTCATTTTTTCTGGACACAACACACACATATTTTCTGGAACAAGCTTTGTGAAATATACGAGTAAATGACGGAATTACCGAATGCCAACAGAGTTTTCAGGCGATATCTATCTTTTTTCGAGTAACCTCTTCATCAAACATTGCATTGGATTGCAATGGATGAATTAATAAGTTTTTAAACTACGCTCACGTTGACTATGGACGAGTGTGAAGGATCTCTTAACTGATTTGGATGAAAACTTGTGTATATATTATTTTGAGTGGGTCCCTGAATTTGAAAATACTGTCGGACCCGGTAGGTGGTGCTGCAAATCGGGTTCTCATTTTTTTTTCTGAGCCTTTGAAGGTTAAAAAAAAAACATTTAGGTATTTCCTGGAAAAAGTTTTCTGAAATTACCGAATACCAACAGAGCGTTCAAGTGTTCTGTCTTTAACCAACAAGCTTTTAACCCATGGTCAGGTTGACGATAGACGGGTTGGGAAGGGTTCTCTAAGAGCTTGCAGTAGGCCAATGAGCACCGAACGTCAAAAACGTGTCGATCGCGATAACGTAAAACACATTCGTAGTTTTTTTTTTGTAGTTTGTTTTTTTTTTCCATTATGTAAAATTAACCCTGCTCCTCCTGCAGCAGGGTCAATTTTATCGACACACATATCTGAGGAAATTAACATTTAGTTCAATTTGTGTAGTTAGTACAAGTTAGAGCTCAAACACACGATCGGCATGCTACTAACGGCAAAGATAACTGCAGTCATCGACGCGTTGGCGACAGCCGTCGATAGGTACCTACGTGAGCTTTAGGTTTTTTCGAAAGAGTCAAGTACCGTAGCCTGGACCGCAAAGGGCAAATGAGGGATCGCAGGTGGGTTTTGTCAGTAAAAGACTGACATGCCCCCTTGCTCCACATAGAGCGGGAGAAGTTATTTCATGATTTCCCAAATAAAAAATAAATAAATGGTTAGTGGTAGATATTTACTACTGCTCTAATAATTTTTTTTTTTCATAACTTTTAGAAATTCATCAGTCGTATAGTAGAATTTTTCAATTACTGTTTTAATTTTTTTTAATTATAATTAATATTATACATAATTAAATAATTAAAAAATTATATACTATATAATTCAATTTGTTTAGGGTTCCGTACCTGAAAAGTAAAAACGAAACCCTTATGGGATCACTTTGTTGTCCGTCTATCTGACTGTCAAGACCCTCAAGTCAAGAACACGTACTTAAAGGTATCGAGTTCAAAATAAAACCATATAGTCAAGTCTGCGGTCCCTCGAAGCTGTGAAAAAATCAAACTTCTGAGTTAACGAAAAAATAAGATACTGCCGTTTATGTAGCAAAAAACGTGTATTTCGATACTCTCAAGGGAATAAAAATTCATACCCCCATCATCATTATATTCCCGTTGATCTAGAATCCTGAAATTTGGCATAAAGCAAGGTCTTATAGCACAAGTAAAGGGAAAAATCTGAAACTGTAAATTTGTAGTTACGTCACAAAAAAAAAACGTTATTTGCGTTTCGGAAAAATCTTTGTAACTCAAGGTTTTTTGTTAATGACGTCTTTAGTTTTTTTTTTTTTTTTTCGGAGAAACACTATCCCACACTAGGAATCCTGTTGTTCACAAACATGAAAACTCACATACTTATGACACCCAAACCGTAGTAGAAGTCACCAATCGTAGTGAAAAAGCTTAAAGCTTATCGTAGCATAAGCTGAGTTAGGCGCCTTTTTGGCCTTGCACAGATTTTAAAGTTTTTTTTCTACTTTACGTGTGAGGTACGAATACGAGGATAACGTATTTTCATTCTTTCTTTCTTTAAAAAGGCTGTCCAAGCTATACTTTTTAAATTCTATCTCAAATGAAAACAATAACAATGTTTGCGGTAGTACCGACCAACTATAAATTTAAACGCAAGAATATTGTCAATGCAAGTTAAAAAGCGAGCTTGGCAGCGCCATTTTAATTAGCACAGACCCGTCTGCAATAGTCTTGCTGTTTAATAATTTATGGAATGCCAATTTTTCTCTTAGCAGAGCACGTCTCTTCGTAATAATGAGAAATTAAATTGGAGTGGCGTCTTCGCCGTAAATTTTAATGGGCGTGACTACAGCGAAACACATTGTCAACAGCTTTTAGTATTAGTGTGGAAAGATAAGGCAGAAGGTACACTTGAAGCTAAAGTATTTTAGGTAATAACTTTGGTCTTCTCTTGATTTAAACATGGAACAAATGGTACAATAGTGGTACGTGCACATTATTGCTATGTACACATCTAACCCATTTTCTCTATAACATTTAGCGTTTCTGGCTTTACGCACACAGAAAAAAATATTTGAATCACTAACACACATATCCAAGGTTTTTTGAGATATATGTATACACAGTGTTTTTGACATCGACGCTCAAACGAATAACACGGATCCAGTACGTGATTCTGGGCCCCCTGAAAACTGTGAAACTGAGTAAAATCGTTATTCTAACCAAACCCGACGATATTTTCAGTAAACAAAAAAATTTATTAAAAAGTCATCGGGTAGATAAAATCGTTATTCTAATCAATCCCGATGACAGTTTTTAATTTTAAAAGTAGTTTATTCAATTTTTCACCAAATATATTATAAAATTTAAAAAAGTAGGTAAAGTTTTTTTTTAGTTAGGTAAAAACCGACGAAAATTTCCACCACTAGGGTGTCCAGAATCATGTACATGGATCCATGGTATTCGTTTATGCATCAATTTCAAAGACACCCTGTATATGTACGTATGTATGTACCTACCTGAATGCATTGTTATGCTACCCAATACAATGGTCATGTATTTTTTTTTGAGGTGGGTAATCATCAAATTACTTCTCCCGTTCTGGATGGAGTGGAAAGGATTGTCACCTATGTTCCTTCAGTTGCCTTTGGTTAGGTTTCGAGGATTATGCCACATTGTTTGGAATTTTGAAGAATTCCAAATATTCTACTTTTCTCCGTCATAACTAGTATCTACTTGATGCTGTGGTCACTCAGACCCAATGCAGGTCTCCTACATTGCACGCCACGTCCCTGTCTTAGCCTTCCGCATACTACCCTTGCCTGCTACTTCAACCAGGGCCTTAGTCCATCTGGTTCGTAGTCTGGGTACGCTTCTATGGTCAGTTCCATTTTCTACTCCCCACCACACCTAAACCCCTACTCTACCCTATTAATTTTAAGCTTCTACTGTAATTGTACTTATGGTGTACAATAAAGAGTACATCTATCGACCGCATCGTCGCTTTCCATCGGGTGAGATAGCGGTCAAGCGCGAACCAATCAAGAATAAAAAAAATATATAAGTATATCTATCTGCTCTTTCAACACCTATTCTACTATACGATGCTGTCAGCAGCATATGTGAAAATATTTTTCCGACTAAATTCCTGGCATACTGGGCCTTCTTCTTCACACTCCTTGTTCAAGGTTCGTTACCAACGAAGGTTCAAGTTGCGTCTCGACCTCTTCAACTACTTGATTGAGTTGCAAGACATATTTAATCGATTTTCGACTCGGTATAGTGCAGGTAATTAAAACTTCAAGCAAACAGTGTTGCGAATATCTTGGTGTAGACTGATTGGTTTGTAAAAGCCCGTTGATTGTTTAGAAAGTCTTAAAGAGTATAGAACCTTTCCATAACTTTGGTTTGTCTTGTGGCAGGCACCTGCTGGATTTTATTCCCGTTTTTTTGGTGGAAAATAATGAAATAACTCCTCGCTCTGGGTAGAGCGAGAGGGAGTATCAGATATTTTCCTAAAAAAAAACAATATTTTTTTATTTCACATAGGCCTACATGGGCACTTATAAACCGTCAGAAGCTAGTGTACGATTCCAATTGGTCGTGTCCTTTGGAGAAGAACCAGCAAGAAACTCCTGGTTACTCTGTTTAAGACATTGACCATACACAATGTGGTGTTCACTAAAATCACTAGTTAGGGATTCGAATTTATAAATTAAACAACTAAATTATCAGTAAGAGGCACAACTGGAGAAAGACGTCTAGTCGTTCTCGGGGACAGAACGAGACTGCCCACGACGTCACACTTCAGTTGGTCTAATGTGTATACGGTCGTTGGTATAAGAAAATGATAGATAGATAGATATTCTTTAGGCAAATGGTTGGTTTTAATAGCCTACTGACTAAAACCCATCTGTATTCCATCTGTTGCTCTTGGCGTTCCAGGGTCACGGTAACTGTTTCAATCAATCCCGCAGCTCGACCATCTGACCTGATGGTAAGCAATGATGTGGCCGACGATGGAGCACGCTTGCCTAGAAGTAACCTTCACTCTTGACTTAAAGACTCCCTAAGTTGTAGCTATCAAGAAACACAGACTGCAGCAGGGAATTCCACTTCATGTTTTCTTCCAGGTCCTTTCCATACAGTGAAAAGGCAGCTCTATTGAAGCGGGACTACCAAATGACGCTGATATTCCTACACACTAAAACGTAAGTTTGCTCGTTCTTAGACTGCACTAATTAGCATAAACACTACGTTATTTCTAGACATGGATACCTAATTGTCTGTAGTTCCTATATGGCGGTCTTAACTACCTAAGAGCATCTCCGCTGTCTCGTGTCTTCTTGAAAGGATCAAAATGTTTTATTTATAAAACCTGGATACACCCTCGGGGTACTGCGAAGTACTCTCGTAGACTTTGTAGCGAACACTGAGAAAATTATCTTTGTAATGTGCGAGAAAATAATTATTGTAGGGGTTTTATTTATATTATTTAATTATGTTATTTGATTGCATTACTGACCATCAGGTGGGATCGCAGTCAAGCACTAGTTAATATATAGGGTGTTAGTTATCATGAGCACAATCACGTGTTTAAGTATCGTACACTAATTACCAGTCACCCTATATATTAAAAAAAAAAAAAAAATTGC
The DNA here is from genome assembly GCA_905147345.3 of Mythimna impura. Taxonomy (NCBI): domain Eukaryota; kingdom Metazoa; phylum Arthropoda; class Insecta; order Lepidoptera; family Noctuidae; genus Mythimna; species Mythimna impura. The sequence continues at coordinate 11,399,605 of LR990345.1, forward strand.
AAAATTTTCACAATGTGTCAAAATGGAGTCACGAGAGAGAGTCGTTTGTTTATTTTTTTTAGGAGAGAGCGGGGTCGCTACCATTAGGTTGGTGACAATGTGTCGCCAACCTAACAAAGATGTTAAGGAATGGCCATACTAGATTAAGCATTTTCTAGTTTATTGTTTAGTAGTAGTTATCTCGCAAATGAGTAAGTCACTTAATGAAGTAATAATGTAGGTTTTAGGCTTTTAGAACACCTGACTTACATAACACAATAGCATCTTACTTCAAATCCTACCTAGAAAAAAAGAATCCTCATTAAAGAGTATATCTGTCTCTCTAGCTAATCAATATCAATGTATCTGAAACACCCATTAGTTTGTTTTTGTTTTTATAATAAATCATTTTATTGCCGAATAGTTTCTGCACCAGTCACCCGCGTAAAAGTAAAAAAAAAATATAATATCTATTTGCCTATGTCACTCAGTGATAAATTAGCATTCTACTGGTGACAGAATTTTCACAATAGGTCCAGTAGTTTTTGAGTTTATTCATTACAAACAAAACTAGTAACTAATTCTTTCCTTTTATTATTAGTTTAGAAAGAGACGTAGCTTGGACTAATATAGACGTAGGTGAAGGCTCATCAGCGAGGCCTTTTTCTTTCATAAATTTTAAAACGAGACAGCTACTGTAATGCTGTGTAGTGTATTAAGAACGAAGAAATTTGATACTTAGTTCTAGAATTTAAAAAACTTCTTTTCCGTGAAAATTAACGTGAAAGAATTTTTTTTGTCGCTAAGTACCAAATACCATTCCAAATTACTGCTTAAATTAATTAGGTAATCCTGCCCTGTGGATGCGTTCACAAAAATATAAATTCACACGCACCAGACAACTAGACCCCATCTGTAGGCCATTCAAATATTGGTTCCGCACGGGAATCGAACCCGTGACATACGCACAGCGCAGCAGCTTATCGCTCCACCTCTACGCTAACCGTGCCGTCTAATAGTTCCTGTCGATTGTTGTGCTCATAGAAATGATCATTGTCAATAGAAAGGTACACACATCCACCATCCATAGACCATTATTCTCTTACCCCTTCGCGCGTAAACCCGTATTATTATTACGTAATCGCGCGTTTTTTACTAAAATCCCCAAAAAAAAAAAAAAAAATTTCTTTTGGGTAGACCTTAAGAAAAACGAAGATATAATGGTGTGTCCAGACGCTCGCGAGCCGCTTAAAAGCTTCTATCGCGATTGAACTATTTATAATATGTGTACTGCGAGCGGCACTCGCGCATTCCCAGCGAGCGCCGCTCGAGTACGGCGAGTGGCATGCGCGCTAGGGCGCAGGGATTTCGTACGAACATGAAATACACGCGCGCAGTCCGCAAGCAGCTCGGGAACGGCTCGCGAGCGTCGCATTCATCAGGTCTGGACACACCATAAGAGACCAAAATTTCGTATATCCGTGTGTACAGTACGACGCTTAAGCGTTTTTCAAGGTCATTCAGTTGTACATAAGTACAATCGGTGCGCGAGGAGAAACTATCATCATTTCCCTAGCCTTTTCCCAACTAACTTGGAATCGGCTTCCATTCTAACCGGATAAGGCTGAATACCCGTTTTACATGGAGGGACTGCGTATCAAGGTGGACCGATGACCTGGTGAGGGTCACGGGAATCCGATGGATCCGAGACTCACAGGACTGGTCGTTGTGGTGACGCTTGGGGGAGGCCTATGTCCAACAGTGGACGTCTTTCGGCAGAAATGATGATGATGATGATGACTGCCTATCAGATCTTGACACCCCAGTTACTAGGAAAAACGATACTCCTTGGATAGACTGATGATCAGAATTTCTGGCGTCTGACTACCTGTAACGACTGTCAAAGATCTAAGAGTGACAACCGGGACCAACGGCTTAATGGCTTTCCGAGGCCCGGGGTGTCAGTAATGTCCTAGATATACTTAGAAAAGCACATACGAATTGATAAATTCACATTGGTGCTTGCATGGGTTTGAACTCGATATCCGTGGTTCGAACCCACCTCATACAAGAGAGGCGGATGCCTTTATCACTGCTCCATCACGACATTCTTATTCTCATACAATGTAAAGGTATTTATTTACACTATAATGTTAGCTTAGTTTACATGTTACATCCTCTCAATTGTTTCGTGTTTTATCACCGCGGAAGGCGCAAGTGTACACCCAGCATTATACAAAAGTTATTATATATAGGGGACGAGGAGGGGGGCGAGGCACTAATTGGAAATACATGAGAATTTGCATTTTACTTTGTCTGTCGAACTCCCGACGGAGTAACGTCTCGCTTAAAACCCCTTTGTCGATTCTGAGTGCACCTTGCAGCGAGCACTTGCAGCATTTATTAATACTACAGCTTAAATTTCCACGAGCACCCAAAATAGATATATTTTGAATGCAGGTTGTCGTTTGTTTTGAGCGTTGATTGATTGAAGAGCTACTTCCAGGATGCGCTAATGATTGTCTCATCATTACCATCTTTAGAAAGTTTTGGCTAAAAAATTGAGCAGAGAAAGACAAGCAATGCCACATTAATTTTGACGATAATTTTCGTTTTCTTTCTTTTATTTTTGATAGGCTCGTGTTGGACCACTGTCTCACTTGATGGTAATAAGAGACGATATGGTAGTTCATTGTAGTTGCGTTGTTCACAGGAGCAGACGTCTACATAATATATTCTGTTAATTTGTGATTTATATAATTATTCAATACCCTACGATAACTCATTATGCGACTCTCCAAATACTATTTTTAGGGTTCCGTACCTCAGACGGAAAAAACGGAACCCTTATAAGATCACTTGTTGTCCGTCCGTCTGTCTGTCTGTCGGTCTGTCAAGACCCTTTATCTCGGGAACGCGTGGAGGTATCGAGATGAAATTAAAACCATATACTTAGATCTGCGGTCCCTTAAAGCTGTGAAAAAATCACACTTCTGAGTTAACAAAAAAAATACGGCCGCATATCAAAAAACGTATATTTCGACACTCTCGAGGAAATCAATAATCATACTTCCCGTTGACCCAGAATCCTGAAATTTTGCATAAAGCAAGGTCTTATAGCACAGATATGGGAATAAATCTGAAAACTGTAAATTTGTTGTTACATCACAACAAAAAAAATACATTTTTGCGATTCGGAAAAATCTTCGTAACTCAATGCGGGAATTGAACTGTTTTCAGAGGTAGGTAAGTTTTTACGGAACCCTTAGTGCGCGAGTCCGACTCGCACTTGCCTGTTTTTTTTTATAACAACTTTGCCCCCTAGGAATTACACAAACATGTAAAGTTACGTACATAAGACCGCCAGACCCGAAACAACTTATCAGTAGGTCATACAGAAATTAATTCCGTGCCGGAATCGAACCTGCAACACGCAGTGCAGCACTTTTTAATCGTCGTCATTTATTAATTATTTACTTTAGCAATTAATACCTTGGTTTTATCTACGTAACAGTTGAGAGTTTTATTTTTTTCCGTGGTATCTGGCAACCTACTGGTTTGGACTCTGGGCACGCCATCATGGCGGTCAGTCTCCTCTTTGAGGAGTGACTGGAGAGACGTCACGGCGTCCTCGCCTTACGTATGACGTAGATCCTCACCGGACATGGCAAATTCGGGAGGTTCCTGCATCGGATTCAGGCGGAAGAAACGCCAGGGTATCACCATTGTGTGAACAGTCTGAAGGACATAGTGGAGCATACGGAAGAGGTGTGCCCCGCTTGGGCGAAGCATCGGTGTCCTCATGGAGGCGATCGGCGGCAGCAACCTCTCGCGCGTGGACCTGGTTCAGGCTATAGACCGGAGCAAGAAGGATTGGCAGGCGACCGCCTCCTTCTGCGAAGTAATAAAGCTAGTTAAGGAGACGGCCCCACGTGTGAAGGAACGGACATCCCCACGCCCCAGCCACCGCGACCCCGACACCGACTACCAGCCACAGTAGGCGCGGGCTTACGAACGACGAGCAATGGGTAGCTTCACCGTCTGGCCGTCTGGTAATCATTACTGAGGAGCGCGTAGTGATCCACGCGCTCCTCAGTAATATGTCACAAAACCGTAAGGGCCCAGCAGGGCCAATGCCCGCTTGGGCCCGCGGGCATTTCCTGAAAAGGAAACCCGTGGTCATAGAACACAAAAGGCAACTGAAGGACACTGGTGTGGTTTTAGTCAGTAAATTCTGATACGACCGCCCGCTCCACATAAAAAAAAACCTGTTTTGGGCTCATCCCAGTTATAAACACACTTTGTGCCTGTTCTAGTTCTGTTTTATCTCGTACTTGATAATGGAAGAAGTGGAAGTTGTTTCTTTCTTACTCGTACCTATTCCTGATCACAAATTGATTGAAACCGCGACAATGCAGAGACAAATTCCAAATGGCCATTCTAGATGGATGGCCATAATAATAACAAAAGAAAATCCAATGACACTAGCATGTAATATCTACCATTTACGTATCGTTTCAATAATAAGTTCTGTTCGCCTGTTTATAACCCCGGGGGAGTCTGGCAATCAGTGTGAACACTCGCAGCTCGTTCTAAACCCATTACGGATAAATTAAAGCCGGATCACAAGCGCGTATGCAAATCTAACAGCCATGCCACCTGGTAACTGAGTTTTAGAGTGGCAACACTGGGAAAAGTTAGTTAAATTAAAACGTTTGAGGGTTTGAGGATTGTTTGGTTCAGTGTGATTTTTTTTTTGGTGGGAAAATCATCTTAAGACATCCCCTGTTTTGGGTGGAGCGAGAGGTAGTGCCAGAATTTTACTGACTAAAAACCCACTCCTGTTCCTTCGTTGCCTTTCGTACCGGGGCCGAGTCTTCTTTTCAGAAGTTCAGCGTGGGTGGGTTTTCTTGGTAATCGTGTTTTTAACAATAAAATAGTGCTTGAAATATTTTATTTCGTTGCTAATTCACAATTATAAACAAGGCGAAAGTTGTGTGTGTGTGTGTGTGTATGTTTGTTTCTTCTTCATGCCCGAATAGCTGAACGGTTTTGGATTTAATTTGGTAGACGGGAAGACCATGTTCTCACAAAAAGGAAGAACTGATACAGACAGACATACGACAGACATTAGTAATAACTCAAGATCGCAGGGATCTCAGTCAAGCACTGGTTTATATCAATAAAAAAAAAACTCCTGTGTCGTGAGTGACAACTATCTGAAGACAATATAAATATTAATTCGTTTGTGGAATCGAACCTGCGACCTGCGCAGCGTTGTTGCGTCCAATATCTTACTAAACCACTGCGCTAACCGTGCCGTGTTTATTATTTTTATAAACATATTTTTAGATTAACATGTTTTCATGAAAAAAAAATTACTCTCTTTTTGCTTTTTCAGCTCACAGAAAGATAATTATACTATACCTATTTTAAAATAAAATGTATGAATAAATAACAATTAGGAAAAAAGTGCATACAAAGCTCAATATATTTATTATACGTGCGTGTGAAATATTGTTGCCATCCATTCAATGTTTTGACAGAATCTCCTTTTGAAATCAACTTTTCAATATGCGTGTGTATTTGATTCTCAAGCGAGGCCTGGAGGTCATTTATCTTAGGGGGATACATATGCATCAGGGATATTTATGGCAAGGTTTATTGTAGATTAATTTACTTTTTAGGGTTCCGTAGCCAAATGGCAAAAAACGGAACCCTTATAGATTCGTCATGTGTCTGTCTGTCCGTCCGTATGTCACAGCCACTTTTTTCCGAAACTATAAGAACTATACTGTTGAAACTTGGTAAGTAGATGTATTCTGCGAACCGCATTAAGATTTTCAGACAAAAATAGAAAAAAAAAAGTTTTGGAGGTTCCCCATACTACTACGAACTGAAACTCAAATTTTTTTTTTCATCGGACCCATACGTGTGGGGTATCTATAGGTAGGTCTTCAAAAATGATATTGAGGTTTCTAATATCTATTTTTTCTAAACTGAATAGTTTGCGCGAGAGACACTTCCAAAGTGGTAAAATGTGTCCCCCCCCTGTAACTTCTAAAATAAGAGAATGAGAAAACTAAAAAAAATATATGATCTAGTACATTACCATGCAAACTTCCACCGAAAATTGGTTTGAATGAGATCTAGTAAGTAGTTTTTTTTAATACGTCATAAATCGTAAACCGCAATTTACCTTTCAAATTTGTACGGAACCCTCAGTGCGCGAGTCTGACTCGCACTTGCCCAGTTTTTTTTTAAACAAATCGATTTATATAAAATTAAATAATGTTCGCGGGGCAGATTTGGCCAGAGATTGCCTAAAACATGGAGGTTTAGAAGAGTAGGGGAGTCCTTTGCCCAGCCGCGGGATAAAATATAAACTTATTTTAAAAAAAAAACCGTAACTGCATCAATCCCGATGTTAATGCTATCACCGAAGATCTGTTAATATCCGGCGGCTTTGTTCCCATAATAAAAATTGTTTGTTACCATGAGCACAATCACGTGTTTAAGTATCGTATACTAATTGCCAGTCACCCTATAGATAGGTAAGAGCACCTTCAAATTAGCCGCAAAGTGCCGCGCGACTGCTGCGCTACGCCCGCGCTGCAGTCGCGCTGCATGCTCCTTTGTTATTTAAATGGAATAACAAAGCAGCGCAGCGGCAACGCTGCAGCCGCGCTGCCGTCACGCGGCACTTTGCGGCTAATTTGAAGGCGCGCATAGTTTTTTAATTATGTCAATTAAAATTAGTGGTGTATACGATCGAGTACCTAAATATAATAATCAGCCTTTCAATGTTCCCACTGCTGGGACTCAGGCCTCCTCTCTAAGAGAAGGAATGGGCCATAATCCACCACGCGGGCCCAGTGCGGGTTGGTGAATGTCACATGTCTTCGAATTTTTGGTTCTAGGACATGCCAACCCTCACGATGTTTTCCTTCACCGTTTTGAGAGCGAGTAAATATACTTAACATTATTATATTATAACTAGCCTATAATGTCCCACTGCTGGGCAAAGTCTTTCCTTCATTCCTTCCATTGTTCCCGGCTCTGAGCCATTTCTTTCCAATTCTTGACAGACATCCAAGTCGCCCCGCCATCTCCGTTTTGGTCCAGGCATTTTCTGTTCGGCGTGTTAATTCTTTGTCTTGCCTGAAAGGATCTAATATTAAATGTATTATTTTTTATGCTCAATCTATTGAAACAAACGCTTTCAAATGAACACTCCATAGATCAAAGCTCCATAGTTTGTCAACAATAATGAATTTGGGTCCGAATAATAATGAATGTAATAGTCAAAATCACTTGCCAACATCTGCGCCGCTTATATTTTTCCTAGAAGTGTCACGCTTCGCTCGTAGAATGAAGTGAGTCTGTCCACTAACCTAATCGCAACATATTAAAAATCGCGCATAAAAACGATTTCACGAGTGGACGACAGCACTGAATTAAGTCATATTCTATCTCTCTCACTCCCAAACGAAAAACAAGGACATCGATTGTTCAACCCGCGCAAAATTTAATTTCGCACAAGGGCTTGAGATTAATAGTAACCGTCATTTCACCCTTGGGTTAAAAAAATGGCGTCGTAGGGTCGTACCGTATCATTGTGTCGTTAGTTTGTCGACCATCACTCATGTCTATGCAAAATCTGTTTTGAATCGCGCTCGATATAGATGTCTTGCTAAATTTCGATAACGGATGACGGGTGCGTTTAAATTACCGTTTAGATACGGGATTGGGTGACTTGTTTTGTTTACTTTTGAATACCGAAGACGCGTCGGTGGGATATGGGATTCAATTAAATGTTACAAGATAAAATACCTGAATAAATCGTGTCTTCATATTCACTTACAGAGTTTTTGGATTTCATACTTTTTGCTTTTCTTACGGATTCAATAGGTAGTACATTTTGATACGTGGAGAAAGTTTGTCACTCCGACCGAGGCTGAATTCATCCGAGCCGTAGGCGAGAGTGTTTAGGAGCCGAGTGCTGCGGTGACAAATTTCGACATGTATCAAACGACGTTTTTCAATAGGTACACTTCTTTCTCGTGGTTACGCTTAGCACCCAGCCGTTTATGTTCAATTATCAAATCGAGTCTGAAAGATTTTTCCGAATCGCAAAAAGTATTTTTTTTTTTGTGACGTAACGACATACGGTGTTCATTTTTTTTCCTATACTTGTGCTATGAGACCTTGCTTCATGCCAAACAGGATTCTAGGTCAACGGGAAGTACCTACCCTATGAATTTTGATTCCCTTGAGAGTGTCGAAATACACGTTTTTTGCCACATAAACGGCCGTATCTTTTTTTTCGTTGACTCAAAAATTTGAGTTTTTTACAGCTTCAAGGGACCGCAGACTTGAGTACCTATATGGTTTTAATTTCAACTCGATACCTCCACGCGTTCCCGAGATACAGGGTCTTGACAGACAGACAGACAGACAGACGAACAACAAAGTGATCCTATAAGGTTTCCGTTTTTTCCTTTTGAGGTACGGAACCCTAAAAAGACGGATTTTTTAATTTTTATTTAGTTGTAATTTTGTTTACATTTTAATTAGACTAACAAGAACAAAATAGAAAGCATTTCTAATTTAGTTGCCTGCCTCAAGATATATTCAAAAAATATAATAAATCATAATAAGTATATCAGTTGTATTATCATTCTATATATTTCGTACCCATTTAATCAATATATTATTTCCTTTTTGTTTGTCAAATACATTCGTTAAACATTCGCATGTTTTTGGCGAATACAAATGCGAATGCGAATATTCCTTTAACTCCGCCCGATAAATAAAGATAGTGAAGGTAGATTTGGGAATAGGACTTATTCCTACATTTCCAGATTTTTTTTTTAGGCGGGAAAATCATTGATTGACAAATCTCGCTCTAGGGCGGAGCGGGAAATAGTGTCAGACTTTTACTGACTAAAAACCCACTCCTGTTCCTTCTTTGCCTTCGTCTCAGGGCCCCGGGTTTCACTTTCACACTACCTGTGGTACAATTCCAGATCAAGTTTCCGCCCAGTGTTCCCCAAGGCCGGTGAAAAATAATTACACACATTTCGTATGAACTTGTTCATAGATCCGTGTCAAGCGCATCCGGGTCGTTGATGATCTTTGAAAAATTGTCTTCGGATCATTATCGCTTCGCCGCATCACACCTTTCTGCGGGCGGGGGTGCCTTAAGAGCGGCCCTACCGAGATAGATTTCCATACAACTGCTCTTAAGTGATTATGACGTTATTACACATATTTCTCCAGATATTTTGGGAACACAGATATCTTGTGGATATTAGGTTTCTATTGAAATCAAAATATAAAGTGTAGAACTAATCCAGTAAAGACAACTAGTTATTTTGCGAGTACTTTAGCCCTTCATAATGTACCTACTCAATAATAGCCAACAGGGTTTTCAGGCGTTATCTCTCTTTTTTCGCAGAAAGCGACAAACTTTTTAACCGACTTCAAGAAGGAGGAGGTTCTATGTTCGGCTGATTGTATTTTTTTTTGTATGTTCACCGATTTCTCGGTCAATTGTTCACATAATTTGATTTTTTTTTTTTTTTTTTATCGAAAGGTTATGCTTCCGAGTTGTTCCCATAGAAATATTGTTATGATCTGATCATGAACTTCGAAGATATGGAACAGAACTCCTCATAGGATCACAGCAGAACCGTCGTAACAACTAAAATTGCTGTACTTATTCGTGTAGTCGATGACCGACTGAAAGAAGAGGGGGAATATATCGAACTGATCTGATGATGAAACCTGAAGTTAGGCACCGAAACTCGACGTCGAAGTCAGTGTTAAATAACGAAGAGACAAAACTATTACAGAAACACCGACTTCCGAAATTAAAGTTATTTTGCACTTTTCAGTTCACTTTTTGTTTTTTTTTATACATTGAAGTCGGTTGTATTTTTTTTTTTGTAAAAAGATTTTTATAAATCATGCTCTCGTTGACGATAGACGAGTGTGGAAGGGCCCTCGTAAAAGTCAATAACACTTAAAATTTACTTACGACCAGTATCAGTCGACGTGTTGCCAAGCACTTAATAAGAGAGCGGCAATCTATCAAGTTACCGCGGTTGCTCGTGGTTGCTTGGCTCCGGAGACCGCCCTCTATTTATTATGCATGACTCTTCACACGATACACAGCCATAGCCGTATTTATAAATAGATATTTTGAACGTAAACTTGTAAAGGTAGAATAAAGAATATGCATGAAAAAAATATTTGTTAACCAACCAATCGGTCAATCATCATCATCATTTCAGCCGATAGACGTCCACTGCTGGACATAGGCCTCCCCCAAATGTCGCCACAATGGACGGTCCTGTGGGTCTCGCATCCATCGGATTCCCGCAACCTTCACCAGGTCATTGGTCCACCTTGTAGTGCCTTCCAACACTGCGTCTTCCGGTACGCGCTCGCCACTCCAGAACCTTTCGGCCCCAACGGCCATCTGTTCTGCGAGCAATGTGCCCTTGAGTGAGCAATTTGTCAATAAATATACAAAATAGAATGCTAATTGAAAACAATATTAAATCATAGCATTCATGTAAATGTCATCCTTAACACAATGCACAATATAACTTTTATCGGTTTTTATAGCTCGGGGTTTTACAGGAATTATACAATCCATACTAATAATATATTATAAAATAATGTGAAAATTTGTCTGTTACGCTTTTATGCTTTTATGGTTAAATCGATTTTGATGAAATTTGATACGGGGTAAGCTTTAACCCCAAGAAAGGACATAAGGCTACTTTTTCTCTGGCGGACGAAGCCGCTGGCAAAATAATTTTCCTACATAATGTTTAACAAACTGTCATACACTTCTAGACTTAAAACAGTTTTAAAAACGTTTTTTGGTAGTAGGTAAGTACCATAATATCACCGAGTATTGAGTAACCTAGTCCACCTGAGTTTGTTTCGGTGTTTCTTCTCAGGGTAGTCAGCTAGGAAACACCGGCCTCATCTAGTTTAAAATAACGAAAAAAAAATTACGTGAAAAAGTGTTTTTAACCGACTTCAAAAAGGAGGAGGTTCTATGTTCGGTTGAATGTATGTTTTTTATTTTTATTTTTTATGTATGTTCACCGATTTCTCGGTCAATTGTGGACCGATTTTCAATTTTTTTTTTTTATTGGAAGGTTATGCTTATAATTGTTATGATCTGATTATGAACTTCGAAAATATGGGACAGAACTCCTCATAGGATCACAGCAGAACCGTCGTAACAAGTAAAATTGCTTTGTTTATACGTGTAGTCGATAACTGACTGAAAGTAGAGGGGGAATATATCGAACTGATCTGATGATGAAGCCTGAAGTTAGGCACCGGAACTCTGTAATAAATTAATGTAGGTAATCTAACCGTGTTTGGGATTATTAGAATTGTCATGAGATACACTCTGGCTATAAGGTATTTAAGTTTGGCTGAGGAGTGAGGGGTACTTTTTAGTGGTGGTACCATAACTAAAAAGTGTAAAATAAAAACCTTTTAACAAAAAAAAAATACAACCGACTTCAAAGTAAAAAAAACACTGAAAAGTGCAAAATAACTTAAATTTCGGAAGTCAGTGTTAAATAACGAAGAGAAAACTATTATAGAAACACCAACTTCCAAAATTAAAGTTATTTTGCACTTTTCAGTGTTTTTTTTTTACTTTGAAGTCGGTTGTATTTTTTTTTTGTAAAAAGGTTTTTATTTTAAACCTATTTGCAAAATAAATATCATTTATCATTTACCAGTTGACTAAAATTAATTAGGTACCTACTAAATTTATCGAAAGTGAAGGAGCCGACGATAGAAGCATATTCAAGTGTGTTGTACCTTCATAACTAACTGAAGTAACTAACTTTTGTAATGAATTTTCATGAATCATAATTTTGAAAACGCTAAACACTCAAAAATAATCATATGCTTGCAAAACCTAACAAGAGCCTTTGTAAATCTGGATTCATATCACAGTTCACAACTCTCTAAAATTTAAACAATAACAGGAGCTCATTCGAAACAAAGGCGCTTATAAGCCGTTCTAAACATTAAATACCATAACAGAATTAGGCATGCACCAATGGTTTACAATGTGGCCGTATTGGCATCCGTGCTGCTCCGAGATAGGAGGCTTAAAATAATAATAAAACAATATTAATTATCAATCGACGCTTCAGCGAGTCCTTTGTCGGCCCCGCCGTTTAATAAGCGTGGTATGCACGCATTAAACCTCTGGCATCTCAGCACTTTTGTTTAAATAATAAATTGGATTTCTATAAACGATGCAGCTAAGAATTTCGCTCGCGATTATTAAATATTTTTTGATGTGCTTCTGCGTAATATTTTCCGTAATATTGCTTGGAGTGTTGTTGGTTTAATTTATTGTTCTGCTTAATCGAATTTGCAGAGATGTAATACGTTCTATTTCTGTATGGGTGTTAGCGATCAAATTATTAAGTTCTAAGAACATTGTCAAGACACATAATTACATAAAAACCGAATGAATTTTCTATAAAAAATCAATTTGTTTCCCCTCCAATAGTAAGCACAGGGCGGTCTCGAATCAGTTGTTAATGAATTCAAATTTATTCGTTGATCGGGCGCGTCTCCGTGCTAACGTATTTAAAAAGTGATTAGAAGTTAAATTGACACAATATGAACTTTTTGTGTCGTAATCAGAAACAGGATTATTCAATTTCCAACGTGAGACTCGAAGTTGATTACTCGCGATGATTCCATTTACATTTTTAAATTCAGTAAAGAGGAATAATTGTGGCATCTTAAGTTAAAGCCGCTATGCACGAATACTAATGTCTGTAACTTAAAAATGATGCAAGATAATTATTATTATGAACTACACCTTTATGACACTTAGGACATATCATGCAAGTGTTTGGACACTTGTGACATTTGTGGCACAAAGTCATGCAAGAAGCTTGCAAATCTTGTGACATTTGTGGTACAATGACTGCATGGTTTGTTGTGTATGTATTTGCGGCTTTAGTTTGAGAAATGAAGTCAGATAAAAGCTAAAAGCTAAGCGTAAGCAGTCTACCGTCTTTAAGACATGGAACTTGCGTTATATACAACGAGAATTGAGATTAAATTTACATTGTTGCTTTTACGATGCGGGCTTGGCTTCGTCTGTTATGGTAAGGTATTCATGAAAGCCGAAAGCAAGTGTTGAGTCCGGGGGCGAGCAACGTAATGCAGAGCACTTGGCGGAATCATTGGCCTGCGTTCTAAATTATGATAATTATATTTGGAATAATCCGCCCAAAGCAAAATTGCAGCCAAATATATATATCTATAGGTACATATTTGGCTATTTCAGAAATGCTTAGTAATAATTTTGCTCATTTATTCTGGCCTTTTCTCACCATTAGAAATATAGAGACCTAATTTTTTTTAGTTTTAGAAAAAATTACGAATAAAGATTCGTAGGCCACGACATTTTACAGAAATTTGTTGACAATTTGGATAGTTATTGCTTAAAAATAAATATGTTTCGAAGCCTTTTAGAAATTACCTGCTTATTTTTTTTTTTTTTTTTTTTCCTGTTCCTTCTTTGCCATTTTTCAAGGGCCCCGGGGATAACTTTCGCATCACCCATCTGATTACCTGCTGCGGTCTTCCCGTCCGATTATAATTTAGGTGTCTTCAAGGCTCTTAATAAACTAGTGCGCCTCACCATCAACAAATGCATCACTGCTTACCGTCAGGTGGAATCGCAGTCAAGGACTAGTTTATATAAAAAAAAGATGAAGTTTTATTAGAAGCCGCTAGGCATATTCGTTTTACGTCATTCTATGATTTAAATCGAAATATTTAAATTTTGCAAAGTTGCATTTTTGTAGATAATATTCGTGAAAAAATTTTTTTAATGCGATGTTTAAATCGGTGAGATTTTTTCCTAGACTGCTGAAAATGCTGTTAAAAATGATGTTTTTAAGAATATACCTTTACTTAGTTATTTAAGATAATAACTCCGACAATCGTTGTTTTGTGCTATTTTTGTTATGTAAACTAGTCAAAATTAATGACCATTTATTCCATTTTAATACCAAAAACTAATACCACTGGTATTTATTTCATTTCAGGAGCCGAACAACAAACTCCATATGGTATTTCTTTCTCGACTCTCACTCTGTCCAATTTCCCTAGCCAAGTCAAGGGTTCTCTTCCGCTTCTAATAAAACGGTTATAAGACAGCCAATTAATAATTTTGAATGTGCTGTGTAGTGACCGCGACCCTTCTGTCCGGTGCCTTCTCAAACTGGAGGAAGTGATGCTTCTGACACCTGTGACCGTGTGGCCCAAGTTATAAACTTCAAAGATACCGGTAATTCAAAATATTTTTCTAGTGATTGAAGGTATCTCTGTATCTATCAGTGGAACCTTGTACTAGGACTGGAGTAGTATAGTAGGTATGAAAATATCACACAGTTCGGACTCACCGAAGCGATTAGAGATGTTACTCACTAATCTCTATTGTGTCATATTGGTACCTGATCAAAATACACAGTGCACATCTTCTTCTTCTTATAAAAATTTATTGCTGTTCGCTAGTCTCGCTAAAACTCGACAACGGCTGGGCATTTTTAGGGTTCCGTACCTCAAAAGGAAAAAACGGATCCCTTATAGGATCACTTTGTTGTCGGTCGGTCTGTCGGTCGGTATGTCTGTCTGTCTGTTGGTCTGTCTGTCTGTGTGTCTGTCCGTTAAGACCCTTTATCTCGGGAACGTGAAGAGGTATCGAGTTGAAATTAAAACCATAATACTCAGGTCTGTGGTCCCTTGAAGCTTAAAAAGACACAGCCGTTTATATAGCAAAAAACGCATATTTCGATACTCTCAAAGGAATCAAAATTCATAGGGACCCAGAATCCGACAATATCTCAATCAAGGGGTAACTTGATGTTTGAAATAACTTGTAAAAAATCCAATACTCTTGTCACTTGGACCACACATTATTGGGACTGGACAAAACCCTTTAGAAATCTTGTAGAAGTACACCCATGGGGACTAAATTGACCCTCATAGTTGATTTAATTAATTGCCGCTCAATAATTAATTTAATTAAATGCTTATTGATGTTATGGACGGACATTTATCAATGGCTATGCTATCGGTGGTCATGGGGAGATTCTGCCTAACGTCTTTACTTTAAAGCCTTTAGTAGGCTTTATGTAGGACATTAACGTCCAGCCACTTGATGCTATAACACCTCTATGGACTGTGATACACGGCGATATTATTCGCGGCGATTCGACGTGACATTGATGAGCAAAAAAACATCAACTCACGTTAATTTGAAGTCAACTCGCAGTGATTCAGTCACTTGTGGAGGTGCGCCCAAAGGCATGGAAGGATTTTACTCTTTCCTGGTAACCTCTTTGAGCTTCATCACCTCACAGAATATTTCAGTTCCATAACTACACTGATCACCTAATTACCTGAAGGTCAATTCTCGTATTAAAAAAATCGCAGCAATACTTATATCATCTCAGCCTTAATCAGTTGTAGTATGCAGCTCGCCTAGCGTTATATTTGTAACTGCACACACCAATTAATGGCATTATTACACGAAGCGTTGCACTCTATTGAAGTGAAAACAACGTTTTTTATGGCTATTTAGCTATAGCAATGGATAAATAAACCGATTATCCGATTATACATATAATCGGAGATATTTCCCAATAATCATTCCTAGATCCAGTAGTAGCTCTAGTGCGAGTTTTCCAACTTTAATCGTAACGTAAACGTCAATTGGTAAAACTGAATAAGCAAGGCGCCGTGAGAATAATGGAAAATCTTTTTGTCATACGATTTGCTATAACCGCAAGTTTACGTTTATGACACGATCCAGCTCAATACGATCCCTGAAGTTGAGCTGCGGATTGTTCGAAGGAATTACCACAGTCCTCGCAATAAAGGGCAACTGAAGGAAAACTGTGGTTTGTAGTGAGTAAAAGTCTGACACTTCCTCTCGCTCTGTTAGGGTCGAGTCACACCGGAATGGCAGCGACGCGGCGAGCACTTTTAGTGTGAAATATCAAATAATTTTAAACTTTATCTACATACTTAATAGACCAGTATCGCTTGAAAAGCATGAAAAGGTCGCGAGGCCGCCCACGATGCCGCGAGCGGCCGTCTTGTCGGTAGTTCTAGCCTAGCCAGCCGCTGCCGGCCGCTGACGGCTGCTGCCATTCCGGTTTGACTCTGCCCTTAATTGACGATTTCCCACGTAAAAAAAGGCTCTCTGGGAGTTAAACTTGAACTAAACAACGTCAAGTAAAATCTTTTTACTACCATACAAAAAATTCTTAACTGCGTTTATTTTTAAGAGGAAGTTGGAAAATTAACTGGATTTACTTAACTGTCTGCTGCGACTGCGAGGAAGTAACGATAAATGTTAAGTTAAATTTATATTATAACCGGAGCACTTTCTAGCGGTTATTATGGCTGAAAAGTTTCACGCTAACTATAAGTTACGCGTCTGCTGGTTAACTTTGTTATAGTTCCCTCTTGGCTTTCTATTAGTTAGATCTATCAGTTTTTTATGGGGCTATTTTACCAGCTTTTTTACGATTGCTCAACAAGAAAACTTGGTACAGAAAATATTGTATTAAATTTACTCCAAATATTGACAAACAAACAAAACTGAGCTGAGTGACCATTTCTCATAATTTATAGAATTTTAGATTTGTAATTTCGGTCTTATTCTGTAAAAAAAACCTGTCATTTCGCTACAGTTTGAAAACTGGCTTGGGAGAGGGTTGGCAATTTATATAATAAACCCGCCAATAATTGCTAATACTTAAATAGTGTCTTATTTTTTTTACAGGTAAACACCACATAACCTTAAATCTACAAAATACATAGGATATCATAGTCAAGAGTAAATAGGATATTTTTGGGCAAGCGTGCTGTATCGTAAACTAATAATAAAGAGAAGGCAAAGGACATTGCCAATCTTTGTATGGGAGTTGGACCAAGTGCTGCTTAGAATGAATTAGTAGGTAGTGCATTTTATTCCTCAGGCCAACCAATCAGTAAACTGAAGTGCTCCAAAATCTATCCCAGGAGTCAAGAGAAAAAAATCAGCTACAGAACAATGTGCCATAAACTATTATAGTTTATGGCATATCAACAACGACATAACAACAAATATTGTGGCTGTGAAAATAAGCATAGTAAACTAACCTAGCTGTGGCTATACCTATCTGTCAATTCCTAGAAAAAGTTATAAGTAGGTACCTATCTAAAAATACTGTTTCCGCCAAAACATCAAGTTTTTACCGCCATGGATAAGATTGAGGCCAACTTGAATATTCGGCTACGGTAGACTATATATACACTATCCTTAAACACTAACTTGAACGGTTTTGATATAAGAAATAAGAAATATTTATTAAAAACAAAAGTTGTTTTTATTATTTGGTTTTCCAGGGACCAATGTTTTTTTAATTTACAGGGTGTTTGGTGCATCGTGTGCCAAATTGAAATGGTCGACGGGAGGGGTCATCTGCTAATCCTTTCAGACCCCTAAACACTTCTCATGCCCTGTGGATTTTTTTTTCATCGACTTTTATTGTTTTATGAAAATAATACCCAAATTTTTCATTCCAATACAAATTTAAAAAATATATAAGGCGTAGACTCTGAATTTTTATTTTATTTAGATGTGTATTGTATTATAGTACTTTTAAATTTAAAATGAGTAACATTAGCTATCTAGTTTTTTTTTTTAAATTTACTTGCAAAGTATTGGACTTAAATTAAAGCTTTCCATGTTACAGCTATTTACTTGGCGATAAAAAAAAACCAAAAGCGACCGGATTCTTTCAACTTCCTCAAAAATTCTCTAGTTTATCCTCTTGCTAGTGATGTGCCACATGTTATAAAAATCTTTTTATAACTTTGGGAATTCGCTAGAATTGTGAATCTAGTCACATAAGACTAATATTCAAAATTATGATTTAAAATTATATTTTTGCTTTAATGATACCCGAAAAACCTATCAAAAATATTATCTCATTCTTATAAGGTAAATTCTGTCTCGTATCTCTCTTTTCATGTGTTTTACTAGAAAAAAATAAAAATAAATTGCATTTTTAACATTTATTTCATAATTTTTACAAATCCTGCTCAAATTGTTGACCTCCGTTGTGAATGCAGGCCCAACATCTGTTTCGTATTTCAACAGTTGTTGTACGAAGCCGTATTTCTTCCTTAATTGTCTATTGAAAGCCGTTTCAATGCATTGTTGCAAGTTACTCTTATATGACTCATTCACAATTCTAGCGAATTTACAACATTGTAGCAGTTGTTGTGCAGTAATGATAGTTGGAAACTAGGGAGGTACTAGTTCAACGCATTGAACACAAAAAAGAATTTTTAAAATTGGTCCAGACGAAAAATTAAGGAGGAAATACGACTTCTTACAACAACTGTCAAAATACGAAACAGATGTCGGGCCTGCATTCACAACAGAGGCCGACAATTTGAGCAAGATTTGTAAAAATTTTGAAATAAATGTTAAAAGTGCAATTCCATTTTTTTTTTATTTCTATTAAAACCCACGTAAAGAGAGATACGAGACAGATTTTTCGTTATAAGAGTGAGATAACGTTTTTAATAGGTTTTTCAGGTACCTATCATTTAAGCAAAAATATTTTTTAAATCATAATTTTGAATATTAGTCTTATGTGACTCGATTCACAATTCTAGCGAATTCACAAAGTTATAAAAAGATTTTATGGCATGTGGCACATAACTAGCAACAGGATAAACTAGAGAATTTTTGAGGAAGTTGGAAGAATCCGGTCGCTTTTGGTTTTTTTTTTTATTGCCAAGTAAATAGCTGTAACATGGACAGCTTTAATTTAAGTAAAACACTTTGCAAGTAAATTAACAAAAAACTAGACAGCTAATGTCACTAACTTTAAATTTAAAAGTACTCTAATACAATACACTTCTAAATAAAATTAAAATTCAGAGTCTACGCCTTATATATTTTTTAAATTTGTATTTGAATGAAAAATTTGTGTCATATTTTCATAAAACAATAAAAAGTCGATGAAAAAAAATCCACAGGGCATGAGAAGTGTTTAGGGGTCTGAAAGGATAGCAGATGACCCCTCCCGTCGACCATTTCAATTTTGCACACGATTCACCAAACACCCTGTATATTTTTTAGTGTAAATTAGTGCTGCGATACCACTGGAACTACTTTCATTCCTGGGCAGCACTTGGTCCAAACCCTGGCAATATCCTTTGTTAATAATATTTGGAAAACATATTTGTCTAGGTTTTTGTTAGTGAATAATGCAATAAACCTCGATATTATATAATAGGCTGTCTAATGAAAATATATTTTTCAGAAGGTGCAATGAAATTCTCTTTTTTTGTCAGAGACATATTTCTTTAGGCAAAAATAAAGTTTTCAGTTTATTTATTCTTCATGCACAAAGAAGTACAGAGGCGGACTTAATGCCTTAATGCACAAGGCAGTTTCTTGCGCACCGACTGTTAATACTTACCACTTATTAAGAAAATCAGGACAATGTGTTAGTTAGGTATGATTAAAAAGTGTCCCTGTTATTTTCTTCAAACCAAAAGTTTAATTATATCAATGAAATGTCACAGGCGGTATTAAATGTTTAGTACACTAACAAGGTGCAGACGATTCCGTCAGTTCGTACAAATTTAATCAGCCCCCAGCGATTATGCAAATGGCGTCGCAAATGAACGGATTTACCCTCATTCAAATTAGACTTACAGCCCACTGCCACCTGGAAAACTGCTTATTTATTATATAAACAACGCTTCCTTGGATCTAATGTTAATTCTTAAGAAAACACTCTGCTTAAGAAGGATTTGTTTTAATAAATTAACTATTTGGATAGGTAGGTACTTTCTAATCTAAGCATTATTGACTCAAAAGTTAAAAAAAATACTGTTGATCTGATATGATTTAAGTTTTTAAAGTTTATATACCTATGTTATCGGAAAATTGCAGACTCCGTATTATTGTAAGAAATCTTTATTAGATTATAATTTTTCGAAATATTATAAAAATGGTTTTGAATACGATAAATCACACCTATTTTCATTAGTTTCCAACATAACCGTTTTTTATTCAGAAAAGAATAAGTTTACAATTTCTCTCCATATTTTACAATCTTACGGCGCAATTTTCTGGTGACATTCATATTTTTTTATTTTTAATAGTTTTGATCCATGGAAAGTGTTTGACACTTATGACTAGAATAATATTCTACAAAACAAATATGAAAATCAGCCATAAAACATAAAGTTAAGTAACTCGTTATTTTTAGTTCCCTTTCTCACCTCGTACCTGCCAAAGTTCCCCAAGGGGGAGCTCCACAAGTACACAGGTATTCAAAGCACATGAGACGCTACTGAGAATCTAAGGTTTCATTCATGTGAAAATAAGTTATGTCTGACAGCTCTGGGATCTTCGTATATAGTGACTTCTGGTGGTTCTAGGGTGGAGCGAGAGGGCGAGTCAGACTTTTACTGACTAAAACCACACCTGTGTCCTTCATCAGTGAATGCCTATGTATAGCCTATGGGCTCACTGGGTGGCAATTGGTGTCCTTTTGATAACCACCAAGAGTGATGTCTACATTTCACAGACAAAACAATTCAAACTATACACACTTCATATCGGAACACGCCAGACCCTGTCGGCGGTAAAAATAGGCCCATATCCTCACAAGACATAGGTAACATATTTTTTAGTTTTAATAGTGTTCCAGACATGTTAAATTAGTTTACACCCAAGTCCCTCGTCACTTACTTGCGGTCACCGCATTGGACCCCAAATCTCGGAGTGGGATCTTTCTACGTCTTACGAAGGGGTCAAGAATGATTGCAATTCTTGGAGCTGGTGTCTGCGGTCGCTGAGGTAGCAGATATTAATTAGGATCGACCTCCTTATCTGCGTGTTTTGAAATGACTTGTGTACCTATGTGTTTGTTAGTTGCTAAAGTGGATGTGTGGAGTTTGCAGCAAAATAATGTGTGGGTCAGAATGACCAGCCCCCCTAGCCAAGTTACAACCGTTTCGCTTCGATTTTCTTTTCGTTGATCGCCTTGAGTCGGCTACGCCTCCTATTCCTTTGTTCTGACTACGTGACTGAGCGTTGAGATGATGTCAGAAGAAAGGAATTGGAGGCATAGCAGACTCGAGGCGATCGACGAAAAGAGAATCGAAACGAAGCGGTTGTAACTTGGCTAGGGGGCGAGGTGTGTTGTTTCAGAAATGATTAATGATGGAATGATCAAACTATGAAACTCGGTCGACGAAGCGGCAGAGTTGATACAGTTTCATAGTTTTATATGTAAGCTTCACGCAGGCGAATACGAATACGCGTCTATGAAGCTATGCGTCCAAGAACGCTTAGCCTGATTGTTAATAATCGCCAAACTTAAGTGGCAATGAGCAGGGCACATTGCTCGCAGAACAGATTGATGGTCTATGGGTACAAAAAGTTCTAGAGTGTGACCACGTACCGGAACACGTAGCGTTGGAAGGCCCAAGGTGGACCGATGACCTGATGAGGTTCGCGGTCTATTGAAATGTCATTACTTAGTGAACTATTTACTCTCGCCCCAGCTTCGTACGACTGTTATAAATCTTTCCCGTTCAGTAGTTTTCGAGTTTATCGCCGACAGACAGACGCAGTAAGGGACTTTGTTTTAAAGTAAGGATAAGGATTATTGTGTGTAGTAATTAAATAATAGGCAAGGATCTGTTGATGTCATAATTTTATTTAAAATTATCAATAGTATCTAAACTAAAATAGAAAACAATATAGATGGTGTGCTAGAGGACTGAGAGCAAAAATTTATGTTAGTGTTATGCAATCAATTTTTATCTTTATAAAACTTTTGTTAAAATTAATTAGACAGTTCCTGCGTTCTTAAGGGTCTGTTCTTGAATTAGTAATTAAGAGCGTGTCTAACCCTACTTGAAAGGTTTACAGAATAGAATTTGGTAATTATTCAATTCCCAATTCTCAATTCAGAAATTATATACGATGTGATTCTATTCCTTAACTCTGAACAAAACTCGAGAAATAAATGTAGGCTAATCCTACCTAAGTAGGATTTAATTGATTAGGGTAGTTTTAGTTTCTATGGAAAAAGAATCTACAAGAAGTTCTTTGGGTTACTCTATTAAAAAATGATTGATTCTTTGGCTGGGAAAATGGTTCAGTATCACGGTTTTACCCGTGATTTTGACGTACGCTGGTGACAAAATCAACAAACTGTATTAAAAAAAGCAATTAACACAAACAAACCCGTACTTTGCTCTCTCTCCTTCATCATTACATAATGACAAAATTAATAATGTAATATCTTGAGATTATATTGTTTCTCATAAGAAAACCTAAACTTAGTTTTTACAACAACTTAAAATGGTTTGTTTTATGACTTATCTATTGGGAATTGTTGACAAATGTGGGACACAATTAACCTCTCAGGTCCCAGTGTACCGAAAGCGGTACACCTCGGTACCACCTAACGTTATCCTAAGGCCTGAGAGGTGTACCGTTTTCGGCACATATATATGTATATGTGCCGAAATCTATACATAGGATTCAAATGTGATGCTGTTGTATATAGGTAAAGTCTTCACTTATGTTTATAAATCTAAAATATTTTTAAAATCTTAATTGTACTTTCAAAAACAATCTAATAATATTTAGTTTAGTTTCTCATTATAAACGAATATATAATGTAAACAGCCTTATTTTACAAAACTCTGTAACCGCAGATTCTAAATTCAAATTCTCCATAGAAAAAATTTAATTAAGAACTTGCTGAGGTTTAAAATTATAGGGAATATGCATGAAAAAAATGTTATAGAACCAGTTTATCAGTAAATATACAAAAATAGAATACTAATTGAAAACAATATCAAAATTGGTAGAAAACAAGATATAACCATTTAAAAAAAATATATCGTCTCTCTCGCCAAGATGCCGTTTTCAATGGCGAGTGTACTGGCGTGATGAACTTTGACGTCAAAGTATGGACTTTAGTCCAAAATAAAACAAAAAACAAAAAACTCCAAAGTTGACTTCTTTCTTGTTAGCAACTTTGAAGTTTTATAACTTCGTTGATGATGAAAAAATTATAAAAAAAAGTGTTTGCTATAGCTAAAAATTAATTAGGTACCGAATTTATCAAAAAATAATAATTACGCGCATATTCCCATTTCTTTTTTGTAAATAAGGCCTATAGTGAAGAAGTATTAGTAAGTCACAAGTAAATCGATCAGTAATAGGTGGTGCCGCAAAATCTTCCCAAAGACTTGCATTTCTGGCACAGTTCCTGTGGGTGGCTCTTCTCCGGGTCACTCTTGTCCAAGCCGTCCGGCTTGAGGAGAGGCCTCTGAAAAAATAAATGTATGTAACTTCTAGTTTTTAAAATAGTTACGTTGATCCTTTTGGGGTTCCATACTACAAAAGAAAAAAACGGAATCCTTATAGGATCACTTTGTTGTCCGCCCGTCTGTCTGTCTCTCTGTCAAGACCCTTTATCTCGAGAACGCGTGGAGGTATCGAGTTGAAATTGAAACCATATACTCAAGTCTGCGGACTCACAGCTTCAAAGCTGTAAAAAAATCAAATTTGTAAGTTAACGAGATAAAAAGATACTTTTGTTTATGTGGCAAAAAACGTACATTTTGACACTCTCGAGAAAATCAAAATTCATAGGGTACTTTCCGTTGACCCAGAATCCTGAAATTTGGCATAAAGCAAGGTACAAATATAGGAATAAATCTGAAAACTGTAAATTTACGTCACATATTTTTTTGCGATTCAGTAAAATCTTCCGAGACTCCATTCCGGAATTGAACTATTTACATAGATAGGTAAGTTTGTACGGAACCCTCAGGGCGCGAGTCCAACTCGCACTTGCCCAGTTTTTTTTTATAATAAAATTGGGCCGTTAGGAATAATCCTGTATGGTGGATGCGCTGACATACATACAAACTTACAGACACAAGATACCCAAAGCCGGAACACCTGTAGGCCATACAGATAGTTACTAATATTTATTACGTGCGGGTATCAAACCCGCGACCCATAGCGCAGGCAGCCAATCACTCAACCACTGCGCCAACCGCTTGGGCGCTGCCCTTTAATTTTGCTGACACATACAGGGCGCCATACCGGACGGGCGGATGAAGAGCTACCCATTGCTCGTCGTCCGCAAGCCCGCACCTACGGTGGCCGGAAATCACACTACGCCTCCCGACGCTTTGGGCGTGTCCTTCGGCGGCAATAGTACGACATACTCGTACCTACTTGTACATAGGGTGGAGATTGCGACATTTACCTGTTTGTGAGGCAAGACATTGATCTTGCAAGAGGTGCACTCCTGGCCGTAGTTGGCCCAGGAGTTAGCGCTCATCCAGCTTCTGTTGCACTGCGTACACCTGTACTCGCCGAAACAGCGGCCCTTGCCTTGATATGGAGTCTGAAACAAAAAAAAACGTGAGATACAAAAAACTAAATTAAATTTCTTATTGATTAGCTGGTCATGGTCTAGTAGAAGTACCTACTTCTTCCAGTATCGTAATTAGGGCGGTGCCACCATTGCGAGCGTTGTTACCTGAGCGTTTCTTCCCACCAGATCCGAAACTCCTCCCGTAACACTCATGTCCGGTAAGGACCTTCATCAGGTGGATTAAACTTAACCCAGCTCGGACTTTTTTTAGGGGCGCAGTTTCAGAAACTGGCACCGGGCGTTTAAATGGATATTTAAAATTTTGCCCGACCAGTATGGGTATCTATATGGCGATGGGTGTGCTTTACACCCATCGCCCTCTGCTTGTTGCCACTTCAAGAACTATTGGCACGGTATGTTATAAATATTTTTTTTTTCGGTGGGAAAATCATCCAATGACATCCACGTTCTTGGGCGGAGCGAGAGATACTGTCAGACTTTTCTGTCGGAAGGCGAGCTACCCATTGCTCGCCGTCCGCAAGCAACGCCTACGATATATGTTGTGTTGTCCTTGCATATTACATATAAAATATAAACAAAAAGTCTACCGCGCCTGTCAGTCTGTTCGCGATAAACTCAAAAACTACTGACGGATTTTCGTGCAATTTTCACCATTAGACTGGGCAATTTATTATGAAGGTTCAGATGTGCAATACATGCGTATTATAGCAAAAAAAAAAACAGAATTATTTACAAAGATTTCACACCCGTGACATCTACTCATGTGCCCGTGAGGCGGGGGTCGCTATCGTTACGTTAATATTTATATAAATAATTCTTCGGTAAGTGTGTTTGCAGGTTAGGTGTGGTTAGGAAGTGGAGAAGAAAAAAAAAGAAAGAAAAACATGTTTGAATCACACAGACAAACAACAATAAAAATAATTAGTCTCTTACAGAGGAATCAGCAAAAAATACATTATTTTATGTAACATTCTAAATCAGAGGTTCCCAAATGTTTTTTGTCCCGTCGACTCTTTGGCTATTATTTTAGTTTTCGGACACCCCTGCTGTTTTAAAGTAGCTTAAAAGGGTTTGCATAGTATTATTGAAGCTGCAATATTACATGTAATTAGCATAGCATAGCATAGCATAACCAGCCTTTTAATGTTCCCACTGCTGGGACTCAGGCCTCCTGTCTAGGAGAGGGAATGGTGAATGTCACATGTCTTCGAATTTTTTGGTTCTAGGACATGCCGGTTTCCTCACGATGTTTTCCTTCACCGTTTTGAGAGCAGTGGTGATGAAATAAATTACACAAAGTAATTCGCCTGGCTGGGTTTGAACCCGCGACCTACAACTCGTAAGTCGGGGCCGTTACCACTCGGCCACCACTGCTCCTATGTAATTAGCACATTACGTAAATAGAAGCGTTACCTAATATTAGGTATACTCAAGTTTGCAATCTCAAATCAATGATGGAAAGTCTGAAATTCTTCTTGCGGGGGTCCGTAGTAGTACGTAGACCTCTGGGAGTGCAGGTGGACCACTTCGGGAATTACTGCTTTGAATTGAAAAAAAAAATGCCAATTAATAAATAATATTTGCCTACTCACCGACATATTCGAAGATAGGTACTCAAGGACACACTGCACAATTTATTTGGAAAAAAAATAGGTTATTTTTTAATGCTTTCACAAGAAATACTGTGAACTCACTGATGCATTTAAAAACTACAGTCACCTATATATAACCATTCGAATATCGTAGGGACGTGATATGGAATACAATGACAAATACTCGTAATCACTGTTCTTAGTTCTGTTATTATTAATCACCCACCCAAGTCAACAAAATACTCAATTCTGAAATTGGCCCTTAGGGCAGGTTTCTGAATTAAATATTTTGATTTAAGAACTTAAATATACCTACCAAATTTTGACAGGTTTTTAAGACAAAGAAGAGTTTAAGAAATACTCAGTCAAAATAATGCAATCGGGGGTCAGTAGGGTTTTTCGAAAGAGTTACCCGTGGCCTTGGAACGGAAAGAGTAATTATAAGATCTCAGGTGTTCTTATAATTACTCTTTCCGTTCCAAGAACAACGGGTAACTCTTTCGAAAAACCCTACTAATTTTATATTAGGTTTTAGTCAGTAAAAATTTTACACAGTTATTTGTTGTTTTCCCATTTTAGAACAAAAGGGTCTTTAGTAACTGGATTGGAATCACAGTAGTGAATTGATTGCGAGGATTAATGGCAGTAGCTGCGAGATGTACCGTTTATAGATGTTACTTGTTTTAGTACTCTCTTTTTTATCTCTACAGTAATGTTTTGTGTAAATAGCACACTTTCTTGTTAGCCGTTATTTTTTTTCCAAAATCTGATCTCTGATTAGCAGTTATCACGTTTTCAAAGAACGTTTTTCTGTATTTACATCGATTAAGGCAACCTGCCTTTCCTGTCCCGTCTCGTATCTGTCTTGCGCCGTCTCACAAATCCACCCTGAATAAAATTATAGTACTAAGGCTCTTCTGGACCCCTCACCATCTATATACAGCAGTTCTTTAATCCTATTTGCACCGATAGATTGGGAGAATTATTATTGCAAACATGTGAAACACATTCAATTACTCATAATTAAATACGCAATAAAAACTTTTTACAAAAAAAAATACAAACAATTTCAGTTGTATTTTTTTTTTGTGAACAGTTTTTATTTTACACTTTTTAGTTGTGATACCTCTCAGCCAAACTTGAATACCTTCCACCAGATCAAAGTTCGATGATACCTTATAGCCAAACAATTCAAAGAGAGTCTCAAATAAATATTTGTTTGTTTCTTTCTTTCTTTTCTTTTCCATAAAAAACGTATAGGATAAGTTCCAGCTTCATCATCAGATCAGTACGATGTATTCCATCCCCCACTTCCGACAGACTAAATAAACAAAGCCATTTTACTTATTACTACCGTTCTCCTAAGATCCTATGAGGACTGCTAATCCATAACTTCAAAGTTCATCATAAGATCATAACAATATTTCTATGGGACCAATTTGGGAGTATACTACTATAACATTTTAATAAAAAAAACATAGTCGGTTCACGATTGACCGATAAATCGGTGACCATACATAAAAAAATACATTTGAAGTCGGTTAAAAAAGATGAATATAACAATGTATAGGAATATTGTGTTTAGCAAAAGGTATTTTGTAGAATACCAGTGTACCGTTCTTTTGGAACTGTTATCATTAACGTTCGTTGAATGCTCTCGTACACAATTTGCGGGGAATTACCGAAACGCTTCCTTCGATTGTCTACATCATAGGATAATATTGATGCCAAACATATGGGTGTGCATCTAGGTATAACTTTGCATGCAATCTTTTTAATTGTTTTTTCTTTATTCATTTAATGTATAAATTATAGGTAATAATTAAATATAAAAAAAAACATTCAACACCACCGATATTGAGAACAAGATCCAAGCTTACCACGGCCAAGGGCAGGGCTTCAGAGAAAGGAACCTAACTATACGAGCTTTGTCCAGAAGTACCGCTTCCTGAATCAAGTCCCTTGATCCAGGCGTCTGACGAGAGCCTCCTAAGATTTTTGGTCGAGGCTCCTGGCTATTTAGCCATTGGCTGATTATAAAGTACTATTATTTTTACTGCCCTTTTTCGGTAAGTAAGTAAAATGTTGATACTGACACTCACCCTCTCGCTCCAGCCTAGAGCGAGAGAAGTAATTTGATGATTTCCGATCTCAAAAAAAAAGAAGAGTAGGTACCTACGGACAATGAAAACAATGTTATTGTACTGTGATATTCTAACGTAAGCATTTGTTTTGAGGAACTTAGCTTTGCTGCAATTTATTACCTAATCTTATCAAACTAGATAGGTAGGTATTACTAATATCATCATAACAGAAGCGATTGGAGTAGGTAGATATATTTTGATGTGTGTGTCAGTAGCTGTCACTGTCTTCAAAAATATTGTGGTTCTAAGACATGATTGTGTTTGTATTTGTATTTGTAATTCGGGCTGGTGTCCGCATCGTCGCTTTCCATCAGGTGAGATAGCGGTCAAGCGCGAACCTATAAAGAATAAAAAAAAAAAACGACGACCAAAGCGCGTATTTTGCGTACGACATGATTGTGTTACTAACATCCCGTACCTCGGAAAACCCGTAAAACCGTTGGTCCTGGTTGTCATTCAGAATCTTTGACAGTACAATGCGTTCCAAATAAGAATAGGATCGACGCCATGTTGTGACGTCACGTCATACTGTCAAATCGCAAGAAATTGGGCAAAATTGAAGAACTCAGAGATGAGCAAAATTGAAGAACTGGATTCTGATTAAACTATTTTCGTTCACAGTTCGTAAATAAATTGAATTTTAAAATTTTCTTGTTTTGCTCACCATAATAATTCTTCGATTTGACAGTATGACGTGACGTCACTACCTGTCAATCGATCCTATTCTTATTTGGAACGCATTGTAGTTATGTTACAGTTAGTCAGACGCCAGAAAGTCTAACCATCAGTGTATCCAAGAAGTATCGTGTTGCCCAATAACCGGGTTGTGTAGGTCTGATAGGCAGTCACTCCAACTAAAACCCGGATAATTAAGCCGCATCCGGCTAGACTAGAAGCCTACCCAAAGTTGGTCTAAAAAAGCATAGGAAGATGCATAAGACATGTTTAATTTATTTATTAAAAGGACTTTAACTAAACTACCTTACTGAACAAAAACTATCGGAACCGGCTCAGTTGCCATAAAAAAAGTCATTTCTTTATTTTTTTGCTACCCCAACATTGTATTACATCTCGTCATGTGTTCTAAATTGCATTGCCGTTGAAACCTTTACGGGCTGCGCGAATGGTGCCAATTTCTCTGAATAGTAAGCCACAGAGTGACGTGGCAGTATGCCAACTAACTAATCCCTGCGCTGTACCTTCCAACACTGCGCCCTTTATATTTGAATTAAATACCAGCCCCCCTAGCCAAGTAACAATCGTTTTGTTTGCGCCGAACGCCTCGAGTAGGCCACGCCTCCGATTCTTTTGTTCTGACCACGTGACTGAGCGTTGAGATGACGTCAGAACAAAGGAATCGAAGGCGTGGCCTACTCGAGGCGTTCGACGCAAACGATACGATTGTAACTTGGCTAGAGGGCCAGGACGCCTTTCCATATTATGGCGTTATTTTTGAGGTATTTATAGAGAGAATAGGCAAGCGAACTTAATATTCAATTAATATATCTAACCTACACAGTGCCCGATTGTTGGGCAAAGGTATCCTTCCATTCCTCCCATTGTTTCTGCCTCTGAGCCACTTCTTGCCACTTCCTAAGTAAGACATTTAAGCTGTTGATCCCCGCACGAACGCCCGCGTTCGTGCGCCATTGTCTTACTATTGTGTCTCTAATTACACTATTCAACCAGTTAAGTCGTCCCGCCATCTCTCTCGTGTTCTGTCGCGACCCCATCCGTCGTGCGATTTCAAGGCATCAATTATGTGTTTTATGGGCACACCTCTAGATTGGCACCGATCAAGTCCATCAGTACCTAATAAAAATCTGGTGATAGCGTAATAGGAATTGTTTTGCAACTGGTGCAAGTGGTCCTCAATTACAAAGGCGCCTTGACAGTCTTTGTTAGGCTCACTAGTCGAAGAATAGGTCTATAGTCATTCTGACTCTCCATATAAACAAAAACCTTTCCGAATCAGTTTAACCAAATACAAAACATACTCAATGATGATGTTTAGGGAAGTACTTAACCCTCAATCATCGCTTAGTCGAGGCAAAGGTGGAGATTCTTGACGTAATTTCGTCTTAAGTGTAAGTAAACAGGGCGGGAGTGAGCGCCATGGTAATTAGACGAGGCGAGCACGAGGCGCAAGGCGGACTCTTGAATCCTTAATCGGTGCAACCCGACCATCCCTGGGACACAAGACAGACGGATGCAGAAGGTCGGCTCCATACAAAGAGCGAAAACACGCAAGATACGTGTCTCACAATCCAATGGTGTATTGAAGAAGATTCCTGATCTTGTCTATATATTTAAAAGGAGAATCTGACTGAAATCAACGCACAGCCGAAACTACTGAGACTAGGAACAACGTGAAATTTTGCACAAAGGTTCGTTTTATGACGTAGGGGAGCACTAAGAAAGAATTTTCCAAAATTCACCTCCTAAGGGAATGAAACAGGGGTCCAAAGTTTGTGTGCAGAAACCTACTTTCACGCGGGCGAAACCGATGGCAGAAGCTAGTTGCTTCATATATTCGGAAACTTCGTCTACTCTACAACGTAGAGAAAGCAATACTAACTAACAAAGAGTATGTAAAGAGTACTAACTAATATCAATATTTAGTTTAAGAGCGTCCTATTCGAGGTACATTTTCATACAACCGCTCTTACGTGATTATATTTTATTACACATGTTTCTCTAGATATTTTGGATACACAGCTATCTAGCTAAAACATAAATTTGTGTAAAACTAATCCAGTAAAACCTCTGAAAATCTGGTATTTTGCATGAACTTTGAAAAAAAGTACGTCAATAGAAGCCTGAACATTTAATCGAGATTCTGAATGACAACAATTTTTCTGAAAAACTGTTAAGGGTTTAAATAAAATACGTATTTCCTGTAACAAGTTTTGTGAATGCCAACAGAGTTTTCAGGCGTTATCTCTCTTTTTTTGCATTGCCTCTTCATCAAACATCGCATTGGATTGCATTAGATGAAGCAACAAGCTTTTAAACCACGCTCGATCTTGACGATAGGCGAGTTGAAAAGAACCCTGTTAAGTATATAATATTTTATTTACCATACCAGCCTTACGGGTAAAGGACAAAAACTTCAATAATTTTCAAACATTTCAAAAGTGGTCTTACATTTATGGTTTTTGCAGATTTATCGTACAAAATGTCACTAATACACAATCGAGAGACCACTGAAACTTTATTAAATTAAAGAAATTAAATCTGTGGGCTGCGGGATCGTTTGAAAGTGACTGCAAACCAGGATCTCAAAGGGCAACTAAAGGAACACGGGTGGGTTTTCCCCCAAAAGCACTGTTGTGCATTTGATTTCTGTCTTTGTATGTAATGGACCTTCTGCACCTTTCTACCTAGTGCCCACCCTACCTGAGTACATACCTCAGAGATGTCGCTTTTTGTCATGAGATTGAGAACTTCAACTGTTGCTAATTATTAGTTAACATTTGTGTTTCTTTTGGGAGGTAATTATTCACTTTTGTTTGCAGGAAATGTGAATAAGCGTGTGAGATTTGTTTGGAGAAGGATTTTCATCAAGTGCTTTTTTAAGGTGGGAAGTCTAGGACGCAGCGGGAGGGCGTGTCAGACATTTTATTGACTAAAACCACACCTATGTTCCTTCTTCGCCCTTTGGGCGCCAGAACCACGGGTTTTCCTTTCGGAAGTCAACCCATGGCCCCATTAGGCTTCGACCCTGCTGGGCATCTTCATTAAGTTCTAGAGTTTTTTTAATCAATGATTACAAAAACGATAATGATTGCTTACGCAATTTGGTGTTCTTTTTTCAGTGGGAAAATCATCCAATGACATCCCCCGCTCTTGGGTGGATCGGGAGGGTGTCAGGCTTTTACTGACTAAAAACCCACACCTGTTCCTTCGTTGCCTTTCATACCAGGGCCGAGTCTTCCTTTCAGAAGCAGACCCTTGGCCCCAGTAGGCTTCGACCCTGCTGGGCCCCTACGGTTTGCTGAGATCTCCTTGAGTCGCGCGTGGAACAGTACGCGCCGTCGACGACTTGGGCTCGGTCCGGACGGTTAACGGATGGTCGGACTGCGAGCTACCCCTTGCTCGCCGTCTGCAAGCCCGCGCCTACGGTGGCCAGAAATCGGGATCGGGATCCCAAGGCGGCTGGGGCGTGAGGGCCGAGCCCCCGCGCGTGTACGTGCGGCCTCCTCCTTTGCTAGCATTACTGCTTCGCAGAAAAAGGCGACCGTCTGCCACTCCTCCTCGCTTCAGACCATGGCCTGTACCAAGGCCCGGAGCGAGAGATCGTTGCCGCCGATAACCCCCACGAGGACACGGCGTTGCTTTGCCCAGGCGGGGCACACCTCTACCGTGTGCTCTACCGTGTCCTCCGGGCGGTCCACACAGTGGTGACACCCGGGTGTTACTTCCGCACGAATTCAGTGCAGGAACTTCCCGAACTGACCATTTTTCATCTTTCGGGTGCCTGTGCTTCCTCCTTATAGTTCTGGCGAAATCTGTCTAGATCATCCTGCCATCTCCTTCGTGGTCTGTGGCGTAAATTGTGCCAATAATATCCGCATTTGTAGGTCATACACCTCCATAGTCGGTAGTCTTGATAGTCACACATTATCCTCCTGACTGTACAGACTGTAGACATACGTCTACACCTCTACAAATACACGGTCTCCCATTCCTGAAACCCAGCGCGTTCGGGTTGAACGTATTACCTATAATATTCTCATAAATATATGCAAACCCACCCAAACCGTATTCACACGGGTGGCTGTCCAATTCCATCAGAAAAGACCGAAGCACACACCGAAGCCAGTTTAAATATTCCATGTGCGGTCAAGAGTAAAATCCACAAAGAAAAATGTATTACATATCCTTTATTGCATTTCTCCCTCTTTTTCAGTGACCATCGCTTGGGGTACTAACACAATTTTATGATGCTTTATCAATAAAACGAGCAGTGCACGCGCTATAAATATTATAAAATGGTGTCTGATATATGAAAATGGGCGATAACTGACGTGCTGTGTGTGAATCCTAAATTGTGTCGTAAATTATTTACTTACTCGTTATATTGAAACGTTATGTAGAATATCTTTGTCAAGGGATCATAATATGGTAGCAGATGGTGGCATGATGGTTTATGACTATATTTTCATTGCCAAGTACTTGAGCCCAGACATATTTTTAAGTGGTCATTAAATTAATCAGTTTTGTAATTTTAAATGCTTGAATGTGTACCTGTATTGTGCACGTTAACACAGCAATAAATTATTTAGAGTGAGTTTCACCTTTGACGGTCACCAATGTCTCATTTGATGTCAAATCTCTGGTTAAGTGAAATCTCGTACGTTGCACCAATTTAGCAATAGTTGAGATGACGTTACGAATAAAGATAAAGGCTGGAATACCTACATACTCGTATGTCTGTAACTTGCACAAAAGTATGCAAGTAGCTGGTTTTCCAAAATGCCATAAAAGTTCTGATTGGTGTGTCACTATGGCACTAGTTACTTGCCATGGTGACACACCAATCAGAACTACAGAAGGGTAGGTACTTGCATACTTTTGTGCAAGTTACATGAATGTGTGTTCTGGCTTTTACGAAATGATGCTAAAATTCAATGGTCATTGTAAATGGTCCCGTTTAAATTACCTTTAATGGAAACCATAATGTAGGTACGTTCTTGGTGCAACCCACTCTTATAGACCTACCACACGCACAAGCGTACTGTTGCGTATGATTGGTAAAACTCATACAGTTTTACACCGTGTTCCATGTACAGTACAAACCGGCTAGCGCAGGCGAAACTGTGGTGAAGCTTGTGCGTGTGGTAGGCCCATAAGTCACCAAATAATTTCAGTAACTTCTTAAATATTTACTACCGTCTTTCAAAGACTTTGTAAACAATTTACACAAGGGTTCGTTATATTGTAATCTTGAATAAATGCTTAATTATCGCCTCTACGGTGTTAATTAGAGCCGGCTTTAAAAGGCTAAGTGGGGTTCTAAGTATCCACTCAATCAGATCGTGTCCTTTGAGAAACAACCCTTTTTCTAAGATGTCATCGGCTTCTTTTCGTGTCAATTGCAAGGGGTAAGGGGATCCTTTAATTGAAATAAATATTTGGCTATAGAATTTTATGGCGTAACGAAGTTTGTCTGTCGTCTCTCAATTAGTAAACGAAATCCTTTACAATTATGTACTTAATTTATTTGTTTAATTTTAATGAAGCTGCTTTTTAGGTTTGTTTTGATTTGAGATTTGTTTTGTCGTTGTTTATTTCTATATTATGTACGTCTTATATCTTGAGATTTATGTTGGCTTATAATTATCGCCGGATTATTATTGAAAAATCAAGGTTACTACAAATCCCGCTAGATGGCATCATAGTACTAGTGTAGAGGTGAAAGTTCGTATGTATGTGTGGATGTGTGTGGATTTGTTACTCCTTCTCGCTTAAACGGCTGAACGGATTTGGAAGAAAAAGCAATTCTTGAGCATATCCTTGTGATAATAATCGTTAATAAACTAGTACGCTTAGGGTAGCTAGGTCTTCACCCCGAAAAGCCGGACAGATCGGCCAATTTAGCAGGACATTTGAGTAAAATGACCGTCAATTTTTTTATAAGTCAAACTCGTCTATTTTATTCTTGACCGTAATATAAATATATATTTTTTAATTCTAATGAAACAATAAAATTGGCTGCTATAATTGCTAGTCCGCTCCGCTTACGCTAGCGATACAAGATAAACTAGAAGACTTGATAATGTGACAGTCTAATTTAAAAAGCCTAATAAAAGCCGGACAGGCCGGAATCCGCCTAATTTGGCCGGACACGCAACGAAAAAGCCTGACCCTGTCCGGCTTTATCCGGACGCCTGGCAACGCTAGATAAGTGCGCTTCACTATCAACGATTGATTCACTGCTTACCATCAGGTGGGATCGCAGACAAGCACTAGGTAGGTAATTATTATTAGAAAAAAAAAAAACTTTTTACTCGGGTGAAGTTACTGACAGAAGAAACAAATCTACAATACATATTAAAAAAAAATGTGATTTTGCATGGGTGGCCTCTTAAAAGTGTTAAGTAGGTACTAATTTAAAGGAAGCAGAGCCGCGGACATCAACTAGTTCTAAATAAAAATATGTATCTAGCTATCTTGAAAGTTTCTATTAGACTCAATTGCAAGTTACTTCAACACCAACAACACAAGAAAATTTCTATTTATTTCAACGACGGCAATCGAATGCCACTAATGGGATGGTACAATTGAAACTGCTCGGTGGAAAATCGCGCAATAAGTATGCATCACATGGCCTGGCTGTGGCTGATGGCTGCAGAGATGTCTGGCCCGGAGTGTGCTCGTAGACTCAATACCATTAGTGCTGCGCTTACGTTGCTAGATAAAGGTACATGCATATGAGGTTGGACGGCCATCTCCTCAGCTGAAGTAGTGATGGTTCCAAACATGAGCGAACGATCTATACATATATCTTTGTCATAAATTTATAAAAAATCATGTTATAAATTCGATTTTATGTAAAAGTTATTTTTATTATTATTACTTATGGTCCACATTATATGTTAGTTCAAACTTTCAATAATATTACACTCTTTATTTGTTCCCTGGAAACAAATGACATAATTATTAAATTTAATTGCAATTGTCACTAAATTAATGTCATAAATAAAGCCGTACCTAGCATGTTTTTTGAATAATATTGTGTTATAAAAAAATATCACTATTTCTTATTATATCTAGCGTCTGGTACTGTGATCTTAAACTGATTTATTGATTACGTAAAGCAAAAATATCGGTTAAGTGTTTCACAAATTAATTATATCATTAAAAATTACAAAAAACGGCTCTACGGAAAAATGGCGCTTCTTGCCTTACGACATCGAAATATTTTTTATATAGATGCACAAACCTTTTTATTAGTGAAAATCGTATCAAAAATGGTTGAGTGATTTATGAAGAGTTTGCGAATAAACAGACAGACGCTGAAAGCGATTTTATTTTAAACTGTGTACTGATTATATATGTATAGGGTGACTGGCAATTAGTGTACGATACTTAAATCATGATAACAAACAATTTTTATTGTGGGAACAAAGCCGAAATCGCGAAAAAAATATCAACTGTTCAATACATTAGGCAAACATAAATGTACTGAACAGCTGATTTTTTTTCGCGAACTCAGGTTTGTTCCGATAGTAAAAGTTGTTGGTTATCATGAGCACAATCACGTGTTTAAGTATCGTACACTAATTACCAGTCACCCTATAGTATATTCCTTTGGACCCTCTCTCTGACTCTCTTTGATTAGGATTCTCTGTCTCTGACTCTCTTTGATTAGGACCGTGAATTTGGAAGTGTAGAAAACTCGGATTGCCAACCAAATTTGAGCCTTCACTATCACTTTTGTGCTGCAAAGTGCAGCATAACCTTTCCTACTTTCAGCAATGCATCTGTCTGCACCTTAACTCAATATACACACGTCGAGTCATACCAATACAAGTAAATAGACGTCGAATAGGACTGGATAGGATTCCCGTACATGCGATAATAAAGTTCTAGGAATGTCTCTAGAACGATAAGCTTGGTATATATACGAGTATATAGCACTTGTTTCTATCGCTGCTCTGAAGTTGTTTTTGTATGTTTATTGATATTAAAGTGTTAGTAACAAAATATGTTTTAAATTGAAAAGTATAGCTGTTCTATCCAATGTTATGGGAAAACTGAAGCGTTATGTAAGTACCTAAATCCTTTCCTTAAATGTTGTGTGTGCTAGCTATACCTTATGCTCTTGGTTACTTCGCATAGTTTCTAAGCAATAGATCGTACCACAGTTGTTTACAGGTACTGCCGTTCATTATCATCAGCATCATCGTCCCTAGCCTGTTCCCAACTAGCTTCGAGTCGGCTGAATATCTGTGTTTTACATGGAGTGACTGCCTATCAGACTTCTATCTATAACCCAAATATTGGGCAACGCGATACTCCTTGGATAGACTGATGGTCAGACTTGCTGGCGTCCGAGTATCTGTAACGACTGTCAAAGATCTACGAATGACAACCAGGACCTAAGGCTTTAC
Organism: Mythimna impura; assembly: GCA_905147345.3. NCBI lineage: Eukaryota > Metazoa > Arthropoda > Insecta > Lepidoptera > Noctuidae > Mythimna > Mythimna impura. The sequence continues at coordinate 11,436,978 of LR990345.1, forward strand.
GTGCTTTCCGTGTTTTCTTTTTTTTTAACTGTGCTTTTTTTAATTCATCAACCAAGTTCTCCCGCTTTGGGTTTAAGAGGGGAGTGAGAGGGAGAGTCAAGACTTTTATAATGAATAAAACCTACCCGGGCTCTTGCATAAATGATAAATCTATGTATATAAAAGAAGAAACTGACTAAGTGACATACTATAGTATAGGGAATCCAATCCCGCATCAAAATCGCGATCCCGCATCCCTGCGGTATTGAATTCAGAAATCCCGCGGATCCCGCAGTATTTGCGGGATTGGGGTTTTTAATTTCTTTTTGTTTTAAGTAGGTCCCTAGTAATAAAAATAAAAATCGATCAAGTGCGAGTCAGACTTGCACACCGAGTATTTCTTTTAAATTTTCCTACCTTTGTAAATAGTTTGATTCCCGTATTGAGTTTCGAAGATTTTTCGAATCGCAAAAAAAAAATAGGTATATATTTTGTAATGAAAACTTACGAATTTCATATAAATAATAATCAACTGCTTTTATAGAAAAGTCTATTAATATATTTAATGGACCTTCATCTAGGAAAGTAAATTCACGTTCTGTGGGGTGGGGAATCCCTGATCATAGAGTACTTAAACTGAAATTGATTACGTTCCGTTTTAGTTGCGATATAGAACTCACACAACAATATGAAATGGAAATTCAAAAATTATTTAACTGCAAGGTAAAATCGAAAACAAAATAATTATTTTCCATACAAATTCTTTATTTAAAAAATGTCACGAGTTCTTGTAATGGTCAAATCATGCAAATTATTATCTGAGATGGTCTTTTAAAGAAAGAACCACATAGATTTAAGTGGAACTGTCCAGTCAGTGCAAGAATTTGTCAGTATTCGTGTAGCTCAACTCAGGAGTAGTAAGCTTAAGAGGCTCCTTCCCCACTCGCCTATCGTCAACATCGACCATGGTCTAAAAGCTTGTTGCTTCATCTAACGCAATCCAACGCGATGTTTGATGAAGAGGCAACGCGAAAAAAGAGAGATAACGCCTGAAAACTTTGTTAGCATATATTTTACAAAACTTGTTCCAGGAAATATGTATTGTTTTTTTAAACCCTTATGTGTTTGAAAAAAATCGTCGTCATTCAATTTATTTTGTTATACTTTTTGGCCTTTTTTAATTTTTGAGTAAATTATGTGGCAAAGTTCATGCAAAATAGCAGATTTTCAGAGGTGTTTACTGGATTAGTTTTATACAAATTTATAAATTGATTTCAATAGAAGCCTAGATAATATCCACAAGATACTGTGTTTCCAAAATATCTAATGAAAAATGTGTAATGACGTCATAATGGCGTAAGAACGGTTGTATGAAAAATTGAAAGAAGTAGCAAAAAGACGTGCAAAAAATATTACTTTTGTTGTATGAGAGCCCCCATAAATATTTATTTTATTTTGTTTTTTAGTATTTGTTGTTATAGCGGCAACAGAAATACATCATCTGTAAAAATTTCAACTGTCTATCACGGTTCATGAGATACAGACGCCCGGTGACAGACGGACAGACAGCGGAGTCTTAGTAATAGGGTCCCGTTTTACCCTTTGTGTATGGAACCCAAAAAAACCTTGAACCCCACCACTCGCCAGTCCATAAAAGGGAAATTGAATACCATTGTCAACTTTTATTTAAGTTTTCATTTTCTTTTCGTATCAAAAGGCAATCTTAACAAAATTAAATTTCACTGCTCACCCATACAACCAAACATAAAGGCATGTTCACATTGCAGACAAAGAAAAATGAATGAGACAACGTAGGGACATAAGGCCTGTGGCACAAGTGCTGCAAATGGCCACTACGCCGTGTTTACGGTTATTTGAGTGGGCGTATACGTCCTAATTTATAACGTTAATACGGGGCATGAAAGCGACGTCCCATGTGGTATTGTACTTATGATCTCTAGCGTTCATGTGACTTCGTTATGTGTGAGGGGGGTCTTGAATTTGTGTTTGGATTGTGTGGAGTGTCCTTTATGAAATGATGGAGGCTGTCGCTGCATATTTTTCTCATATGTATAAGAATGAATTAATCTTTCATTATTGTCAATTTTTAGTCTTTCTCAACAAAATATTGTAGAAAAACTTGTAAAAAGTGAAACTCGAATTTTTGGTCATGTCTTGTTAATTATCGAAATATAAACCACAAGTGACCTGCGCACGGCTGTTAGAATTTGAAATCTTTGAAATTCTTGGCGTTTCTCTACAATAATGTGCCCCTTTCTCTCTCTTGAACCTTTTTCTTGAATTACTTTATATATTAGTGAAAACCGCGTGAAAATTCATTCAGTAGTTTTTGAATTTATCGCAAACAGAGAGACGCGGCTAGGGGACTTTGTTTTATAATTCGTAAGGATAGTTGTAATTGATAAATGCACTGCATTATTAAAATTCAACTATAAATCTAGAACTACATTAGACCGACGCACACGTGTAACACGCCTGATTTGTACATAGAATGACGTCGCGTGGCGTCGCGTGGCGTGGATCAAGTGTAGCTCTACAAGTCTAGTTTCCATGTGAAATGTATGGAGACCGATGACCAGAACGGCATGTGTGGCACACGTGTGCGCAGTGTAGTCCTACCTTAAGCACAGAATAAGTAATAGTACAAGTACAGAAATTGCACTGCGTGATAGCAAACATACGAATTTAAACCTAATAACAACAGCGCTAATGTTCATAATACATTGCACGGCACGGACACAACCTTGATTTTATTTGCCTACCAAATCCAGTGGCGCTCGTAACGATTCAAAGTGCACCGTAAGTCCGCGCGACGAGAGTTTCTTTTATTATGCCCGTTATGAACCTTTGAACAAGCCGCTTCTGTTGTAGGGTTGGTCCATTGTCACAGTTATTAGTCCATTGGGACCAACAGGGGCTAAGCCCCTGGTCTAAGAACGCAAAAGACAACTAGAAGAACATAGGTGTGGTTTTAGTCAGTAAAAGTTTGACACGCCCTCTCACTTCGCCATAGAGCGAGAGAAGATTTGTTTAGGTAGGTACTTTACTAAATGTAAACATTCTTGATAAGAAATCCCTTTTAAAGTAGGTATGTACCTATATTATCTACAAAATATATTTTCGTAAAATGCGAAATTAGTAGTAGGTACACAATGGTACACTACGTTTTATAGCATAAAATAAATTCAGAGTTTTTTAGAATTACATGGTATAGATAAAATTGATTTACATGTACCTAAGTAGTAATTTCCATACTTTAAAATGTATTTATAGAGAGACATGTTAAGATTGTTTACAATTAGTTAGTTAGGTATCTAATTGTCTAAATAAATGGAACAAAAGATAAAAGTAAAGTCAAGTGGTACCTAGGTAGGTACTTGGATATTGTCAATATTGTAATATAACTTTGTTGATTTCGGCCACAAAATTACCTATCTATTTTATGTTTCAGCTATGCGTTCGTAGGTAATTTTTAAATGATGATAGGTAGTTCACGATTAGTAATATTGTGAACACGATTATTTAAAAAACATTATCGCCGGCCGCCGCGCCAGCAAAAAATTACGAATCTAATAGTGAAAAATGATGATACGAAAAGGAACACGAATCGTCCTCGTGTCTATAAACTGCAACAATAACCTACCTGTTATACCTACATAATAATTATCATATAATAGCAAGAAATAAGAGCCACTTTAAGAGTGTTGAAAATGTTATAATTACTTAGGTACCTTTCGGGATCCTTTGGAAGAGTAAAGAATGAAAAGTCCACATTTTTGTTGTTATTCATGCACCCATATGCTATGCAGTATCTTTTGGCTTTTTGCGTGCCCATATTTATAATAAAACCTCTGTTGAAATGCGAAAATATTTTTTGTTAGCACGCGTCAAGCGGCATGCGGCAGTTCGAACACGCGTGTGACACTCAACTGAACTAGCCTCATAAAAAGGGCCCCGAGACGTAGGTATAAATTCAACCTACAGTAAGGAGTGCGCCAGGCCTGCCTTAAGTAGAGTACCAAAGTAAACACAGACGATTCGAGTTAAGCTAGAACTACCCTGCGTACACGTGTGACATACACGCCGATCTGGGTGCGTCGGTCTCCATACATTTTATAAGGAAACTAGACTTGTAGAGCTACACTTGATCCACGCCACGCGACGTCGTTCTACGTAAGTACAAATCAGGCGTGTTACACGTGTGCGTCGGCCTAATGTAGTTCTAGCTTTAGTAATACATAATACTTACAATACAGCGTCGACACAATAACGATACATACCTACCATACTTAATCTATGTACCTACAGCTATTTTTAATACAATGTCAGCTTTGTACTCACAACAATAGACCACAATTATATCTTTTATACATTTTTTTAGTTCAAGACTTTTATTTATTCCTTTGAACGAAACACAGACAATCTTTTTCTATCTTCAAAGACTTTGTTTTCAGAAACACTAGTCGGAAAAAGGATTTATAGAGAGAGTAACAGACAAAATATAAAACACAGATACAATGTGGTATGTGTGTATGTATGTACCTATGTTTTATCATGCCTAGAATCTGCTATTGTCGTGGTAACTTATTTGTAAGTATTACGAACCTAAAAATACTAATACATAATAATTTGAGTGGTATAAATGCTTAACTTCTCAAATGTCGCATAATGTCGCATAGGTTCTTATGAGAAATCGCTCGAAATGTCTGTGTAAAATTTCAACAACAATCTGTGATTCACAACATTTATTACAACTAGTGTTGCAAACACAAACAGTATCGAATCTCCAACAAAAAGAGAAAAAAAATAAACAATTACGATAAAACCCAGACATAAAATCAGCATTAATGTCGGATGAATAGTGGGTAGGTGTCAATTTTAAATTTAGTTTGCAATCAAGGGTCGCAGGGGACGCTAGCTGGACGATTGTTAGAGGCACTACTGTACACGCTGGCCTACTACATGGATTGCATAACGATTTGTAGACTTTAGGGCTGGCAACACTGATTTAGTCGCATAAAATTAACTTAGTTTTTGCTACGGATAAGTTTCCAAGGTAAACTTCAAGTATTGCCAGCAAAGGACGTTATCAAACCAGATAAATTATATTATTTGTTCTTGACGATCCAATCCTTTATTAAAGTTAAAATAGTCCAGCTACAAAAATAAGACAACCCACTGACCAAAAATACATTGCTGTTGTGGACATGGTAATAACAATTAAATTAATTTCACCGACCATTCATTAATTAATACCACTAACCGTACATTAATCTCACTGACCGTACTTTAATTTCACTGACCGTACCTACTTTAATTTCACTGACCGTACATTAATTTCACTGACCATATAAATTAATTTCACTAACCGTACATTAATTTCACTAATGGTACATTAAGGCCACTGACCGTACAGTAATTTAAACGCCGGCGTTAACGCGCCATTGTCTTTCTATTGTGTCTCTAATTACGCTACTCAAAAAGGTAATAGCCTAATTGCACAGCCTTTGATTTATGTTAATCCCTGCAAAGTATAATATTATTTTGAGTAGCGTAATTAGAGACACAATAGAAAGACAATGACGTCCGAACGCTGGCGTTCGCTCGGGGTTTAATGAACTAATTGATTATCCTAAGCGTATCAGGTGTGTATCTGATATCCAGTTCCTTGCCATGTGGCAGGATGGTAGAGATTGAACTCACGATCCTTTTACTAACCACTTCACGTTTAAATCATTTGGATGTGTAGGAGTTGTAATTAATTAAAATAAATTTTAAGTGTCTGTGTCTACACACTTAAAATTTATTTTAAATAATTACAACGGCTATACAAAAAATTACGGTAATTAAACAAAAACAATTAAAATTGTAAACACTCATTAATCCCTCTCACAATCTACTCCTGAGTACTGAATTGATAAAAATAATTATGTGTTATGATTATTTAAAAAATCAAATATGTTTATATTTTTTGGCAATACTGAACGCGGGAAAAACCCTGCCAGTGTGAATGACTCGAACGCTATAAATAGATGGAGATATGCAAACCGCATATTGATAAATAAAGTAGGTGTTAACATAATATATAAACAATATGACCTTCTTGATTACATCAATGATACGAGTACCTTATCAAAAGTGCATTGATTTAAAACAGCGCGGTGCCAGCAGCGGCAGCATTATTGAAAAGTTTCACGATATATAGCGCCATCTATTATGTTTTGTAAGAACTATTGGTTGCTTTTTCCATCAGGCGCTTTGTAACAGCAAACTTGTAAATTGAGAAGTAAGTTTTCTATTAGGCGCTACTTATTTCTTACATGAAAAAAAGAGTTACGAATCGATTCCCACGTTATTGTGTTTTGGATGTACTATGTACGTATCCGAATAAGAATAGGAAAGTCAATAACCTCGATCTGTTAATGTTGATTTAAAAGTACGGTTTGCAAAGAAAACTTATTTGTTTATTAATTACGGTTTTTTTTTACTTTGTTTTAGTCTGTTAAATCTAGGTAAAGTTAACGTTATTGAACACTTCGCCTTCTTCTTCTATAATTTGCCTCTACTCAGACACTTCTCACAGTGACGCAGAGATTAGCAAAATTGAAGAACTGGATTCTGATTAAACTTTTTTCGTTTATGATTCATAAATAAATATTATTAAAAAAGATCTTGTTTTGCTAACCCTACCAATTTTGCGATTTGACAACTATGACGTCACAACATGGCGTAAAAATCGATCCTATTCTTATTTGGAATGCATTTTATTTAGCTTCTTCTTTATTATAATGTGAATAAATGTTATTATTATTATTATTATTATTTTTTTATATTTTTTTTATCTCAGGACCCTGAGGTCCTGGACCTTTGGGAGGCGTACGAGGAGCCGAAGCCAACTCGCAGAGGCCCTTTAGACAATTATAATGGAACATGATACCAACCGTATGAATTATCCCTGTACGCGCTATGCTAGTGCACCCAAGGACAACCCCCGGTTATTGAAAAACTGTTGCAACATATGGAGAACAAAGATAATAGGGCTATGGTTTTTGGGGTCTTAAGTGGACTGGTAACATGGAACTATGTCAAGACTATGGCCCCTGCCTGAACAACGTTATTAATATGCATCGAAAAAAGGCAGGCGGTGACTTGCACACTCAATAAATGGGCCCCCAAAAACGGCCGCTAGCACGAAGTGACGTAGCAACAAGAGGACAACATATCCTGAGGTGCTTAAGGAGTGGAGAGGTATACCACGGCTATCAGGACAATCCCGGAAGTACGGTCAAGATCCCTACCAGCACCTTACTGGATTATACATCCTTCTCCCGAGCACGTTTGCTCTTGCGAATCTCCACTCAAGCCAGCCAATAAAGGCAAGAGAGAGGTGGGAGCTCAGTTCCTCGTCAGTGTTCACTACGGCCGGCCAATAAAGGCAAGCCGGAGATGAAGAACAAGAATTCTCCCGGGAGATCGGGTCCGTGGGGTCGCTAATGCCCAATAGTTCGCCACAAATCTGCACTGCGGATTGTATCTCTCTTAGTCTGGCCCCTCACCCTAGGCATATTACGGAAAAGCAAACTTTACCGATACAGACCTAGGGTATATTGGAGCACGCAAGCCCCACCACGACGTCAACGTAGAGATACGGCGATGGGGTTATTATTATTATTATTATTATTTAACACAACATTAAACTCCGCAGTTAGATTATTTTTCATTTCCGTCCACTTTTTACTATAATATATTGTACTTTTTGGAACTATGATGACAGGTCTACACTGTCCTTCTTATAATATTGTTAAGAATGGAAATATTGATTTATACATATTTATATATACATATATATATCGACCGTAGCAATTAACATTGTCGGATCTACATTTTTGCAATTTTCGTTTTATTGCACTAAAGGTCTTAGAATAAGTATATAAATACCCCCGCAAATTTTTGAATTCCTAAAATCAACCATCTTTGTTTTTCTAAGTGAAAAAAGTAGTATGTGTTCAGTGCGCACGATTAACATTGTCGCATAATACATTGAGACGTTATTTACGGGGCGCGGGAGGAGAACAGACGCGAGCGGGCGACGCGGATCTGCCACTTCCGACAATATTAGTGGGAAGAGCGCACTCGTCAGTTATATTTATAAAATGTTAATAAATTCGCCAACTATAATATAAATTTAATGTTCCCTTTATGTCGAGGTCAAGACGGATATTAGACCTATTGTATCCACCAGTCCCGCCACAAAACAATCCAAATTTTCAATTAACGGACACTAATTATGTGGAAAATAATGTAAGAAAAAAGAGAAAAAGTAAGTAAAAACTGTTGCTTAAAACATTTCATCATACCTATAATTTTTGTTTATTATCAGCGACTAAGTGAATTATTATTAAGTCATATTTATTTTAAGAAATATTGAAAACTACTCTGAACGGACAATAATGTCGTTTATACCAGATACTACAATGTTTGTGGTTTTTTATTTCGTTTACTGTGTCGGATGTGTCACATACTACATTATTGCTCGATCGGAGATAGTTTTATTTTGTCGGATATGGTACAACAGACTTTGTTGCATGTTCATTTTATAAATAGTATTGTATGATGTACCACTTCCTACATTATTGACTGCTGTGTGTTTGATTGTATTCGGTCGGATAAGGAATTACTGACTTTGTTAACTGTTTATTTCTCATTTTTTGGTGTCGAATGTTGGACATTCGACATTTTTGTTCGCTATGATAACAAGTTACTGTTGAATATGGTACTACAGACGTTGTTATTTTGTTCATAGTTGCTTTTTTTGTTTTACGAGGAATCAATCAGTTTTATTTTCTCTTAGCTTTTCTATTGTATAATAATTTTTCTAACTGCACTTACTTGGTTTGGTTTGCTTACTTTATTTGCTAACATAGTAATTAATTTTAGGAGAACCGTTGCCTCTTCCTTTTGGCTATGAAGAGGAGCTTGTGTAACTGAAAGACTTAATTGAAGACATTTTTGATGTTTGTTTGAGCAGCTGTTCTGGCGTGAAAAACTGTTTGCGAGGATTCCCAGCTTTTTTGCAGCCAGCTGAGCCTTTGCTTCAATTTACGGCCCAAAGTTAAGATTTGACGTCAACGTAACACCAAAAAGATCAAGATAGTCGGTTATCAGCACGGTTGCACCCCGGAAAGTTGAAGCAGGTCTGAATTGGCTCCTTTTAGCGGAAAATAGAAACGCCTAGGTTTTAGCAGCATTGAACCTGACCAAATTGTCATCGCCCCAATCAGAAACTGCCTCCAAGGACAAGTTAAAGCGCTCAACCATAGCCTCTCGGAGAGACAGGATCTGTGACCCACTAGCTCGCACGCTAGATATGTTACTCTCAGCAACAGTGCTGTCGTCTGTATACCCAAAGGTTAAGCAGATCGTTTATGTGCAGCAAGAACAGTGTTGCCGAGAGCACTGACCCCTGAGGGGACCCCGGCATTAATGACCATTTGATCGGACGAGAAGCCATCGATGACCACTCGGATGTACCGGTCACTCAGGAAGTCTGCGATCCAAGCACACAATCTAGCAGGTAAATCGAAAGATAAAAGCTTACTAGTAAGGCTTTCGTGCCGGACCTTATCGAAAGCTTTCGATATGTCTAGGGAGATAGTAAGCGTTTCCCCGTGCTTCTCGATGGCCTCACTCCAGATGTGGATAGCATACGTTAAAAGATCGCCAGTTGACTGATTTCAGCGAAATCCGTATTGATGGTCACTTAGAATGTCATTAGCTTCTAGGTATGTCAAGACCTTAGTGTTGAGTACACGTTCCATACTCTTACAGAGAATGGATGTTACTGAGATTGGTCTGTAGTTAGCTGGGTCAGCCCAACTACCCTTCTTAGGCACGGGCTGTACGTTAGCTTGCTTCCATACAATCGGCACTTTTTCAGCCTCAAATGAAAGCCTAAATAGGCGTGTCAGGATCGGAGACAGTTCAGGCGCACACGATTTTAAAACAATTGCAAGTATCCCGTCCGGACCGCTAGCCTTGTTCACGTCAATGTTACACAGCACCCTACGTACGTCCTTCTGATGGATGCGATTATCCGACTTACTCGTCTAGCAACCATCAGGTTAAACGGAGCCGCGCTTCACCAGGATCTAGACGTGACGATACCGCGAAGAAAGAGAAACAAATTTGCTTTCTCCTCAGCGGTGTGGTCCAGTGACCCATCGGGTTTCAGCAGTGGTGGTAGTGAGGGACGGCAGAAGTTCGATTCAACCGACTTAGCCAGGGACCAAAACGCTTTACTATCAGTCGGGTATGAAGCGAGTTTGTTCCCAATGCGGCAAATGTTGTCAAACCGAGACCTCTGCATCACTTTCTTGCAAATCTTGGCCACTTTGTTGAAGGCTCTCTTCTTCTGACTCACATCATTCACCTTGTGCATACAAGCCCATTCTTGGTTTGACACGTATTTAAGCGCATTAGAGTGATCACACTCCGCACCAAACCAAGGGCGAGCTTGGCCAGACATTGTTACGTCGAAGAATGGAATGTAGTACTCCATCCCCATGATTAGTTTTAAACCGATTATGTTCAATCTGGTTCTGGAACAGTGTTTTATTAACGGTAGTACGTATATTAAGGTAATACTTACCATGTGCCGTAAAAGGTTGTGAATTTAGATTAAGCTAGGTACCCACTTATTTTTATAAATGATAGATTCATTCCCTATTGTCTTGACTGTGTACCTATGTTATTTTTCTGGTCCCAACTAGAAATATAATCGTAGGTACGTGCTGTGTAATCTATCTACTGTAGCCTAATCTATGAATGTTGTCTTGGATATAATAGTTTGTAGTTATAGTAAATAGATAACAATAAAAAAAGTTTATGTAAAATGAGGAAGATCTGAAATGTAACTTACTAAGACTGTTAGTTTAATTGTTTTGTTGTTTAGTTGCAGGAAACTCAATTCCTGTTTTGTTCATTCATAAGCGAAGTTATTTAGTATTTTCGTTATAAAACTCTGGATTACTATATAATCTTCTAATAAAGGATTTTAATTTGATTACATTACACAGTAACTTCTTATTTTGTGGGAACGTATAAAAATGTCTGGCATGTACCTTTCTTTTTGGATTGTAAAATCATCAAACTAGTCCTCCCGCCCTGAGTGGAACGGAAGGTACTGTCAGACTCTTACTTGCGTTCCAGGGCCGCGGCACCCTGTTTAACAGTCCCGCGACCCTGGCAGGTATTTGGCCCTATAGTGGGCCCATTAGTTTGCTGACAGTTCCTTGAAGCACGCGTGGTATACGACGCATCGTCGACTCGAGCCTGGTTGTTGATCGGACGGCGAGCTACCCATTGTGTCGTGAGGTAGAGGATGTCCTCTCCCTCACGTATTCCGCCTTCTCATTCGCTAGCGTTACTGCTTCGCAGAAGGTGTTTGCTTCCCATTCCCCCTCGCTCCGTAACATACTCTGAAGCTGGGCCGGACACTCAGGTCGCCACCACCTATCGCCTCCGTGAGAACACAATGGTGCTCCACTCAAGCAGGGCAGACCTCCACTGTATGCTCCACCGTGTCCTCCGGTCTGGCATGTAATTAGAAGCACGCGCGGTATGTAACTCAACATTGTATTACCCAAATCCAAAAATAATATAAGTGGTATCTACATCTAAATATTCTTATCTTACGGGCAATATCGTATTAAGTGGTACATCCGACACAAAAGAGATTTCCAAGTCCAGGGAATACTGCAAGTTGTGTCACATCCGACCAAATTCAAAAATTCTAGTTCGGTTAATAATGTCGGATCTACCATTTCCGACAAAACAGTTGCATGATTTAGCGGTTAACAATGTTGCATGTGCAGTTTCTCATATTTCCGATACCTTTTTGATAAACTTGCATATACCAAAACGTCAGGTAATTCATATTTAAACGTCATATGCAATTTGGTTAAGGTACATTGATTATTGTTCACTTTATACATATTTGAAACTTCAAACGGCCGTACTGTAAAGTAGCGATTTTTCACATACGACTATGTTAATTGCTACGGTCGATATTTTAAAGAATAGCCGTGAATTTTCTCTCCTTTTTTTCTCCATAGGAAATGACTAATTGAAACCGAACCTCCCAGGTAAACTGGTAGAAAATGCCTGAGGCATTAAGTCCGCCTTTGTTCTTTTGTGTTACATGATGAATAAATAAACCGTGCCTATCTTCTAATCTACACTAATATTAAAAACAGGTAAAGTGTGTTTTTTTTGTTTGTAGGAGGTAATCTCTGAAAGTACTGCCCCCCTAGCCAAGTTACAATCGTTTCGTTCGCGCCGAACGCCTCGAGTAGGCCACGCCTCCGATTCCTTTGTTCTGACCACGTGACTGAGCGTTAAGATGACGTCAGAACCTACTGGCCTACTCGAGGCGTTCGGCGCGAACGATACGATTGTAACTTGGCTAGGGGGGCTGGTCTGATTGCTAAATTTTTTTTCACCGATAGAAAGCTGCTTTATTCTTGAGTGACATTTTACGTACGCGGGCGAAGCTGCGGGCAAAAGCTAGTCATGTTTTAAAAGTGCCTAACTAGGCCTATGTGAAATAAAACATTTTTTAATTACATTGTGTTACTAAGTAAGTGAATGCAGGAAGTCTGATAAGTAATCACTCAATGTAAATCGTTGTATTGTACAATCTGGTTTATTTGCGGCATCCTCTCAAAGCAGGAAGCCGACCTTATTGTGGTTGGATAAGGTAAATGTCATCATTGGGTTATATTTGGTCAAATAAAAAAAAGTGGCCATGGAGTTTCTTGAACATTCTTTTCAACAGAGATCTACGCTTTGAAATGTACAATTAGAAAGAAAAAAAAGAAAGAAAATTGCGTTTATTTGGCATTACAAAAAGAAGAAACAAAACACCTTAAAATTAAACAAATAGTACAATCGTTAACGTACATACGTACGTACGTTACGTCAAGTAACGTTAATTAGCATTATATTTGTGACTAGCTTTTACTCGCGACTTCACCCGCGTACCTACATAAAATATAGCCTATGTCACTGAGGAATAAAGTAGCTTTTTCAGTAAAAATTTTAGCAATCGGACCAGTAGGTACTTTCAGAGATTGCCTCATACAAACAAAAAAAAAAAAATACTAAGAAAAAACAAAAAAAAACTACCTCTTTATAATATTAGTGTAAGCGAATTTTTATACTTATTTGTCTAGATGTTTTCCAAGAATTATGTTTTTTCAACATTTTTTTTCTGCTATATTTCCTATTGAAGTCAATAATGTTTTCAACCCATCTGAGAGTAGACCATATAATGATGTTAGTAATATTTTTTTAAATGTGTGTAGTTTTGTGTAAAACGTAGCCAAACTTCACTCGCTCGTTACTTTTGCGAGAAAAGGGTTTTGAATATGGGTAATAGCCATAATACACACATTATTTAAAAAAAATACTCAAGCCAACTGAGAGAATAAGAACTTGACTTTCATAATCCTAAAAAAGAAGGTTTAAATTTTACTTTTCTACTTACTTTTCTCACAAACCATGATCAAAAAGGTTCAAAATGAGTTCATTTTATGCACGGCGCCTTAAGAGCGGCCAACTCGAGGTACATTTTCATACAACCGCTCTTACGTTATTATGATTTTATTACACATGTGTCTCCAGATATTTTGGTTAAACAGATATATTGTGGATATTATCTTGGCTTCTATGGAAATCAAAATATAAATTTGTGTAAAAGCAATCCAGTAAAGACCTCTGAAAATCTGCTATTTTACGTGAACTTTGGTCCTCCATAATGAACTCATATATCACTACATAGTATAAAACAAAGTCGCCCGCTGTCTGTCTGTCCCTATGTATGCTTGCTTAGATCTTTAAAACTACGCAACGGATTTTGATGCGGTTTTTTTTAATAGATAGTGATTCAAGAGGAAGGTTTATATATGTATAATACATGCATAATATAGTAGAGAAACACTGATAATTTTAGTGGTTTCTAATGTGATTTTGTGTGTGAAACACATTTTTTTGCGCTTACATTGCAAACGCTGGACCTACGAGATAGATCAAAATAATATACTACAGTATTGACACCTTAAAAAGTAATTTAAATAAATATACTCGAAGATATTTCAGATTTAATACTGTAGTATATTTAGTATCAGCATTGCACCCGTGCGAAGACGGGGCGGGTCGCTAGTTAAAAATATAAAAAAGTACATCAATAGAATCTGAAGCCTTTGCACATTTAATCGAGATTCTGTATGACGACAATTTTTTTTCAAAAGCTTTTTCTCTTTCTTTCCTGGAACAAATTTTGTGAAATATTCGAGTAAATCACAGAATTACCGAATGCTAACAGAGTTTTCAGGCGTTATCGCTCTTTTTTCGCGATGCCTCTTCGTCAAACATCTCGTTGGATTGCGTTATATGAAGCAACAAGCTTTTAAACCATGCTCGATCTTGACGATAGGCGAGTGGAAAAGGGCCCTCTTAATAGTTTCTTCTTTGAAATGGTAAATCATCAAATAACTCCTGCCAATCTGAGTGGAGCGAGATGGAGTGTCAGACACTCACTGACTGACAGCCGCCTGTGTTCCTTCAGTTGCATTAACTCTTGCTAACATTCCCGTAGCCTAAAGCAGGGACCTAGTTTAGATAACTATAATATAATTTGAGTACATAATCAGCCTTATAGTTGCCACTGCTGAGTACCTACATACGGGTTCAAAACATTCAAAATATTTTTATTTCACATAGGGCCTACATGGGCACTTATAAAACGTCGGCGAAAATAACTAGAATAAACACGGATTCCCGTATTAATAACGGCCGGTGGAATACCTATCTATGTGTATTTCTAAGGCAGTTTCCTAATGCGATCCAACGCGACGGCGAATGCGAAGCGATGCGGTGCGATTGGAACAAACAAAAGTGGCCTACCGGCCTACGTGACCAACCGCACATAGTAGCGATGCGACGACGAGGGAACGAAACTGGCATGAACAGAGTCCCTATTGCGAGTTTGTTTTACGTTAAAGCGTTGAACACATATCATATTCGGCGCTTCGATTGGCCCGCTCCTAGCTCCTAATCAATCAGAGAGCCAAACGCGGTAAAAGTTAGAGCACAGTTGGTTTGATATTTTCGTGCGAAGTGTAGAAGTGCATCGCAAGAGGCGAAGAGGTGATTTTGTGCGCACCACGGATATCGAACGTAGGTACGTACATCGGACGTAGCCGCCGCGTCGCGTTGAATTTGCGAGAACCGCATCGGATCGCCCAAGTAGGAAGCCTCGTTAAGGCCTACGCAGACCGGGACGGCATCGACAGAGCAAAGGATAAATTTATTACCAATGGACATTCAAACATATAGAAAAAAAGAAATAGGTACTACATAAATTCCTATGCTTCGAAAGGGATGTCGTCTCACGGCATTGAAATACGCGTCACGGGCTCCCGCGACAGGATGCCGTGGTGTGCTGCGGTAGGCAATGGCATGTCGGCGCCTGCCAACACTATCAAAAGCTACATATGACTGAAATGTGTGAGCAGCAGAAGCTGCCGTGGCAAACTTCAACATAACGCGGCATGCCGTGGCAAGGCGCTGGAATGCCGCGGTATCTAAGCGGCTAATGTGCTCTGACTGCCGGCAAAATCCTTTGTTTGCCATGCTGTCCCGGTCTGCGTAAGCCTTTACCTACTTCTGGAAAATTAGGTCACACATAATGTATTTATCTAAAACAAAAGAAAATCGCAGTCAAGTATACTTATTCAGTTTCTTTTATACTGAGTGATTCAGTGGCGTGCTGAGTCACCTCTTTCAATATTTCGAGGTCAACTGTTACCGCCATATTGACTCACCGAATGTAATTCAAAAATAAACACATGCAATACGTTACACTAACAATTGAAGTTTT
Organism: Mythimna impura; assembly: GCA_905147345.3. NCBI lineage: Eukaryota > Metazoa > Arthropoda > Insecta > Lepidoptera > Noctuidae > Mythimna > Mythimna impura. The sequence goes on from LR990345.1 coordinate 11,452,918, forward strand.
TTGTCTTTATACTATTTGTATATTTATGTCTGTCTTGTTCTTGCACTTGTCAGTTATTTATGTGCGTTTGAATGATTCGTTTGTTTTTGAATCTTGAAATACTTTTCGGGTTACTTGCAGTGTAATGAATATTTTTATATTTGATTGCGACTCGTGGTTTTGCTCTCGTTAGACTATTCAGCAGAAAGCCGTGCATTATTTTTGAGTTTATAACTAGGTTTTTATGCCATGACACACATTACTTCCGCAGGTGTACTGTGATTATATTATTATTATTCCACCCTTACGTTGTTGAAACTTCAACGATCTGGACTAAGCGTTTTGCTTCACCGTTTATACCGCGTAGGTACATCGAAGGATTGGAACAATTTGCCTGCTGCGGTCTTCCCATCCAACTATAATTTAGGTGTCTTCAAGGCTAGAGTGATTAAGCTCTTAATAAACTAGTGCGCCTCACCATCAATGATTGATTGCATCACTGCTTACCATCAGGTGGGATCGCAGTCAAGCACTGGTTTATATCAATAAAAAAAGGTGACCAGGAGATGAGGGATGACGTTTCAATCAAACAATTGTACCACTATGAACCTATTTCTGAAATGGGTAATTTGAGTTAAGAACTACTCAAATCTCTATTTTAATACCGTATTTTGACAGATTTTCAGGCGAAAATAGTTTGATAAATCATCATCATCATCATCATTTCAGCCGAAAGACGACCACTGTTGGACATAGGCCTTCCCCAAGTGTCGTCACAATGAACGGTCCTGTGCGTCTCGCATCCATCGGATTCCAGCAACCCTTAGATACCTTTATAAACATTCAACTTCAAATGCTTAATTCAGAAATTGGGGATATAAATAACATTATATTGAATTATTGCGCCGCGCAATTTCTTCAGCATGGAGTTTTTGACAGGATTCGAGTATTTTCCTAGCATAAAACGTTATTTGGAAATCGTGACTCTATAGGTGATTCAATCGTCGAATCCGACTTGGCTGGGCAGCGTTCGGGAAGCTGCGCGGTATCTTCTCGTCCAATATACCACAGTGTCTCAAGACGAAAGTCTATGACCAGTGCGTGTTGCCAGTGATGATGACATATGGCTCCGAAACGTGGTCGCTTACAATGGGCCTCATCAGAAGACTTAAAGTCACCCAAAGGGCAATGGAGAGGGCTATGCTCGAAGTTTCCTTGCGTGATCAGATCAGGAATGATTACCGACATAGCACGAAGAATCGCCTTAAGTGGCAATGGGCAGGGCACATTGCTCGCAGAGCGGATGGCTGTTGGAGCCGAAAGTTTCTGGAATGGCGACCACGTACCGGAAGACGTAGCGTTGGAAGGCCTCCTACAAGGTGGACCGATGACTTGATAACGGTTGCGGGAGTCCGATGGATGCGAGACGCACAGGACCGTTCATTGTGGCGACACTTGGGGGAGGCCTATGTCCAGCAGTGGACGCCTTTCGGCTGAAATGATGATGATGATGATGACAGGTGATTAGGTGGAAAGGTAACCGGATTTATATTTTCAGAAATTTTCGTTTACCACTTACCTAGAAATAGTCGAAATTTAAATGTTCATTGTGAATGACTGATATAATCGGCGATATAGGTACAAGTAAATAAATCGACAAACAACGAAAAAGAATGTCCCTTCTAATCTGGTTGTTAATTTTTTGGAGTATAATAAAGTTTATTCTATTCGATTCTACCCCTTTTTTGAGATGGGAAATTATCGAATGACTTCACTCGCACTGGGCGTCTCAGAATTTTACTGACTAAAACTCGTCCATGTACCTTCAGTTGCCCTTTGTGTTCCAAGGCCGCGTTAACTTTTTCGAACATTCCCGTAACGGCAACCCTACCCTTAGTTTTCAGGCTGAAACGAACGGGCGGATGCCCAGAATAACTTAAACAATGCGTCTGAAATCTTGCCTAACTGCTTGACATACCGAATGTTCAATTCCCGACGCCAGTCTGTGGGCACTACCTTCGTTCCTAGTGTACAGTCTCGAGCATTGATATGTGACAACAAAGGTTCTGACGCAGAATGCCAATTTCTCAAAATGGCCACAAGACGCTAAACGCCAACTTCCCAGAGTGTCAACTTCGCGGAATCTAATGTCAACTTCGCAGAATATCAACTTCGTAGAATGTCAACTTCTTTTTCAAAAAGTCAATATGTTCGACGTACATGTTATAGAAAGAACAATTTATTATAGAATTAAATATAATAATTTCTAATAAGAACGTCATATTTTTTTATAATCTAACTGTCCTAATCAATTGAAAAATATCACAATCTAAATACTTTATAAATAATTATCACTGTCCCTTACTTATAGGTATCGTTTCCCAAATTCATCATCGCCTGACTCAGTAGGTATCATCCAAGTGTACCTGGAATACTTTGGGGAGGCTTTTTCCCAGCAGTAAAAAAGAGCAAGCTAATAAAAAGAAGTAGCCTACGGTTACTCAGCAGCGAGTATAATTTTCTTATTAGAAAAATATTTTTCGTCATGAGATTTGCCCACAAAGGGACTGTGTTGTCCGACCTGGGGCCCAAGTCTGCTATTTATATAAATTCGTCATTCCAACACAATCCCATTGTCATTTTGCTAAAAGTTCGTAATCTGCTAATTTATAATAATCGGTCAATGCTCTCGGAAAAGAATTGTGGTAGAATGACAATATCGAACTATCTCGTAACAAATTAAAAGCAATGACTGCACAATGACGTTCTAATATAATGGTAGGTCACTGATCAAAGGAACTGTCAAAATGTTAGCAGATAACCGCATACGTCAGACATTCATTTGTCAATATGTATGAGATTACCATTCTATGCCACTTCTTTCAATGGAGTGTCAGTGGTTGACCATTGGAAAGTCATAATGACGCCATTATATTAGTGGATTACCAAAACTGGTCAAAATCAACAATTATGAAATCAATTATAAACTATTCTGACATTATTGTAATAGTAGACTTGAGGCCCTGTATAGTACCGTCTCTCTCCCACAATGGAATCATAATGGGACTGGTGCATCATAGTAGGAGTGCAGGAGCCTTACTATAGTGTGTTAAAATATCAGTCGTGCGAGCGAGAAAGAAGGATGGAGCTATACACCCTATGTAGCTCCATCTCTTTCAGTTAAGGTCGTAAAATGGATTGCGTTAAGAGCTCGTGGAAGGGCCTCAGTGCTAACGGAGATTATCTTTTTTACAAATATGTAATTTGACCTCTTAATAATATTAGTTACGAAAATTGAAGGCATTTTTCTCCTAAATTGTAGTCATAGAAATGTTATAGTGTCACAAATAGAAAATCCAATCCCGCAAGCGCGGCTTCCCGCACCTTTTTTTGCGGGATCTGAAATGCAGGATTACTCGTGCGGGTTGCCGCACGCTTGCGGGATTGAGTTTTCTACTAAGAAAAATTGATTTAGACGACGCGCCGTTCTGATTATTAGTTAGACACAGCACAACCTCACTAATATAATAATATGATTTAACAACTTTTCATGGAAATCGTGACTTTTCTGTAGAATTTGTACATAATAATATGGAAAATAATTTTGTTTTCAATTTTTATTTTACAGCTAACTTTTGAATTTTTTGTTTGTGTTGTACGAGTTTTAAATCGGAAGTGGATAGGAACGTAATCAATGTCAGTTAAAGTAGGTACTACGGTACTCGAGCTTCCTAAATCTGAAAGGTGAAACGTTGTCGCCGGCGCTGTGGAAGCAGCCGGCAGCCCGGCTGAACGTATGCCAGAGGGTCATGGCCATACGGATGGTGCGAGGATACCGGACGATTTTCCGCGAATCGGCGAGCCTCCTTGCTGGCCAGCCACCATCTGGATCTGGAGGCAACAGTCCTTGCACACATGCACGATCTGCGCATGTAGATGCAACGCCGGGGTGAAACTCCGCTACCGCGACAAGTCACAGCATGGCGGACAGAGCTCCGGCGGGTTCTCATGGAGAAATGGCAACAGCGACTGTCGCGACCCAGTGCTGGGCACGCCACAATTATGGCGGTAAGTCCCCTCTTTGAGGCGTGGTTGGAAAGACCTCACGGCGTCCTCACCTTCCGCATGACGCAGGTTCTCACCGAACACGGTAAGTTCGGGAAGTTCCTGCACCGGATTCGTGCGGAAGCGACGCCCGGGTGTCGCCACTGTGTGGACCGCCCGAAGGACACAGTGGAGGTGTGCCCCGCTTGGGCAGAGCAACGCCGTGTTCTTGTGGAGGGCGATCGGCGGCGGCGATCTCTCGCGCCGGGCCTTGGTACAGGCCATGGTCCGGAGCGAGGAGGAGTGGCAGGCGGTCGCCTCCTTCTGCGAAGCAGTAATGCTAGCAAAGGTGGGGGCCGATCGCGTGAGGCAACGGTCCTCACGCCCTAACCGCCGCCAGGATTCCGATCCCGATTTCCGGCCACCGCAGGCGCGGGCTTGCGGACGGCGAGCAATGGGTGGCTCACCGTCCGACCGTCCGGTAACCGTCCGGACCGAGCCCAAGTCGTCGACGGCGCGTATTGTTCCACTCTCGCCTCAGCGAGATGTCAACAAATCGTAGGGGCCCAGCAGGGTCGAAGCCTACTGGGGCCATGGGTAGAGTGAAAACGAAACCCGGGGCCCTGGGACGAAGGCAACGAGGGAACAGGAGTGGGTTTTTAGTCAGTAAAAGTCTGACACTATCGCTCCGCCCAAGAGCGAGATTTGACATTAGATGATTTTCCCACCAAAAAGAAAACAAAAGGTGAAACGTTAAATATTTTATTTCATCATTCCTGATTATATATAATTATCTCTGCAAAATTCAAATTGTCTTAAGTTTTTTTGCATTTTGCAGGTCAGAGTGGCACTGTGACCTGCAAAATGCAAAAGAACTTAATAAAAATTGAATATCGCGGACTACGTATGAGCATCCTTCTTAAAATAAAACAAAATATTTAAAAATCCCAATCCCGCAAATCCCGCGGGTTCCGCGTGATTGCTGATTTCAATCCCGCAGGAGTGCGGGATCACGATTTTGATGCAGGATTGGATTCCCTAGTCACAAACATATATTACCAAAACCAAACTATTATGATCTATGACTTTTTAAAAAGCTATAATCGATAAACACGAGTAAATTCTGTGAATTTTACGTAGGTGTAAGTTATTTATGCTGGTGACTGTACAATCCCGCAAATGTCTTGACGGCATTCGTGAATACCTGCGAACACTAACATCTTTATATATCAGTACGTGGTTTTTAGATAGGTTCTGTTTTTGTTTGTAAGTTTCCAAGTCTTTAAGTTTCACCATTGAATTTATGTAGTGTGGAAATAAAGGTCTTTTTTAAATAGCTGTGGTAGGTAGGATGACAGCAGGATGAAAATATGGAATAGGATAGTGATATGAATCCGACAGCTATCACCCGCACCATCCTATAGTAATTGTAAAGTAGTTGTTCAACATGTTAGCGATTTTTATGATTAGTTACATACACTATGATTGTTTTCTGTATTGGCAACATTAAAATGTATTTATTTTGCACTGACAACTGGAACGTTATGCGATTTGACAGCTCAGCGCTATGACAGTTGACAAGGTTATAAAATAACGCGCTGCGCTGTCCTGACACATTCCGTTCCAGTTTTTGGGGTAAGCAACATCTCAGAGTAAGTGCTACTATATAATTATTATTATTTTAAATGGTATTGATTTATGATATTTGTAATAATTGTGTGCTGTCAAGGCAAAAGTATAGAGGGTGTGTTACCCGTTTTGGTCGTTTTATTTAAAAACCTTCCCGCTACACTTATCTAGGTACACTAAATAAGTTTCTTATCCAATCTTTCTCTAAAGTTAACACATTAGCTAACAATTCAGAAGTGGGATAAACGAATCGTTTATTTAAATGCATTCGTTTATCCCGCCCACAAGCGATTTTTTTTCCTAAACTGCATCTTCTACTTTTGCTTTGAAAGTACCTACGTATGTAGGCACCGTTACAATGTTGTTGATAAAATAGTACCTATCTAAGCGGGCATAGTGATGTGTACTTTAAAATGGTGAACTTTAAAATATTCAGGCTAATCGCTTTTGTTGTACTACCTTATTCAATATGAGTTTCTTCTGACACCACCACACGTGCCTTGCCAGGGCTACACTCTGGAGGTACTACCACACCACCACACGTGCCTTGCCAGGGCTACACTCTGGAGGTACTACCACACCACCACACGTGCCTTGCCAGGGCTACACTCTGGAGGTACTACCACACCACCACATGTGCCTTGCCAGGGCTACACCCTGGAGGTACTACCACATCACCACACGTGCCTTGCCAGGGCTACACTCTGGAGGTACTACCACACTACCACACGTGCCTTGCCAGGGCTACACTCTGGAGGTACTACCACACCACCACGCGTGCCTTGCCAGGGCTACACTCTGGAGGTACTACCACACCACCACGCGTGCCTTGCCAGGGCTACACCCTGGAGGTACTACCACACCACCACACGTGCCTTGCCAGGGCTACACCCTGGAGGTACTACCACACCACCACACGTGCCTTGCCAGGGCTACACCCTGGAGGTATTACCATACCACACGTATGTTAATCTATTGAATACCTAAGGACAACTCAGGGTGTGTTCAGATGGATTAGGGACCGGTTTTGGATCATTGTTAAATGACCGTAGCAAACATATCTACCAATTTATGAATCGTTGTTACCATGACCTGCGTTCTGAGCTTACTTATAAAGTAAATGAGCAGACCAGTAATACTTTTGATTAGGAATAATCTAAATGCAACTAAAGAGGACAATGTCAATGTCAATGAAATTAAAATTAGGTAAATTAACCTTTTGACGTGCGTAATTAGAGACACAATAGTAAGACAATGGCTTCCGGGCGCCGGCTACCGCCTGAGCGTTAATGAATTAATATTATATGGATTGCCTTTTGACAGATAGTCTGACATTTATTACATTTGCCTCCTAGCTTTTGCCCGCGGCATCGCCCGCGTACTTACATATTAATATAGCCTAGGTCACTCAGGGATACAGTGGCTTTCTATGTGTGAATGCAATCGGACCAGTACTTTCAGATTCAATCAATATTTTGATACCTTTAGATTCCAAGTTATAGATTTTTAAAGTGAGCATGCGATGACCGATCATTTGACCCTTGATTTCATAGTGCAGCGCTCGCTCAGTCCATTCCCACTGCCTTGCGTTATTAGATATTCTGTGCTTGCATTTCACTATAACTTATAAATTTATTATTTTTCCTAAATGTCTAATATTCATACTAGAAAATCATGCGTTGTGCCAAAATGTACAGATTTACATTTCAACGGCAAAGAAAACATTATTTGTCACTAAATAATGAGTAACCATTCTAATGTATTTTAGGTAGGTTATCTGATTGTCCCTTTTTCGAATCCTTGTATGATAAAATAAAACGAAATACTGTGCGAGTAAACAGTTCTACTTCAGCTGGCGAATTGCGGCTGAGCGGAGCGTAGTAAAATGACGTCACACGCGGTCACGTGACTTTACCGAGTTTTATGCAAACATTGAATGCAAATATAACTTCTTGGTATTTCCAAATAAAACAAAAGGGTGTATCTGTATACAGCTTTATTTTTGGTATATGCGAAAGCTGAATATAGTTTGTTCAGAATTAGTAACTGAATAGATTCCAACAATTTTTACACCAATGTATAAAGTTGGACACTACCGACACTAAGTACGCCACAGGTCATAGCGGGCATTAGGCACCAGCGCACAGCTGGGTGCGGGAGCAAAACAACCCCTCAGTCACCTGGATGGCCCGGTGACCATGTATTTTTCGGACAACCAAGTAACATAACAAACTTATAACTTTGTGATTTTACATGATACAGTTTGAAATTTAGTACATAGTTTCTTTACATAAAAATGCTACCCACGTGTATCAGGCTTCACATATGCTGGAACTGGCGTTGTATATGCTTTACTGTTTACTACAGTTTAAAGCGATTTTACATACCTACTAGTATTACCCATTTAACTGAAACCAGGTGAAGAAGAGTATTACGAGTATCTAGTATGCCTAATGATGCTGAAATAGATTCTTTGCTCTTAGAAGCGGCAGAAGGGTAGGCTAATAATAACATTTTATTACATCACCAGAGTAAATCGCTTTACTGGAAAAACTCTAGATGTAGAAATATTAATAGTCAAATCTTGTTTCCGTGAAACTCCTTTTAATGTGTATAGGTATTCTGTAAAACATGAGCCTGTAGTTGGTACAAATCGGAATAGTAAGTACAGTAGAACATTATGTCTAAGGTGATGGCCTATATAATTTGCCATAGGTAGTGGTGCGAAGAATATACAATTGCATATTATCCAATTGAACACAAGTAGTTGCCAAATACATAGTTTAACATAGTTAAAAAAGAAACTGTGACAAAATGACATTTTTGTCTAATGAAGGAGTTAACACACAGTAAGAGGAAATCTAGCAAGTAATTAAATTACTATACAAAAAAAAAAAAAAAAGTGTAAAAAAGTTTCAGCACTTTGTTTAATATTATAGGTGCCAGGCGTATGATACATATATGCATCAACGCTGTTGGCTCAATTGAAACAGTGACAATAAATAAATAATAATACTCATAGTTAAATAAGCAAGGCAGAATAAAAATATTATATTTAATAAAATATGGTTGGCAGTTGTCGATAGTGTTGAGTCCAAATATTACCCTAATGCATCTTTGTTGTTGATTAAATATTTTTGATTTTGTAAAGTGATGTGGGTATCAATGGAAATGGAGAAATGACACAAGTAATTACACAATATTTTTATGTGGTACCAAGGGGCTCGTATACTCTATAGGTTAAAAGAAGGTCCCTTACAAAATACAACACCAAATGAGACACGAGAGCGCACAGTGCCATGTTATGCTGTTGGGATAGCTTCATTATTGACAACTGCTAGGTTTAGACGAAGTTCTTGTTCAATTATTAATATCTATCAATTGTGCTATGTAGGGTACCAAGAGTGTGTTTGTTCTTGGTTTAAAACAAAGACATTAAATATATACTACCAATAGACAGGACATAGCGAACAAAATCGTGATCCGATACTTATTACCTAGTGGTCATAAGTCGCTCAGTCTAGTATGACGCCGCTACACATCAAGTCGTGTTTGTATCCGCTCTATGCACTAAAAGAAAATAATTTTCTGAGAAAATATGCCGAACTGCCCATTACGCTATTGCAAATCTTGTTATGATAAAATAAAGAAGAAAGAACCTAACTTCTGTTTATTTTCGTAAATATTTTTTGTATTTACGAATTAATTAATTAAAATTCAATAATTTTTATAAATAGTTCTAGAACATTTGCTGATTTTGTGATAATGCCATCTATTACTGAATTAGCTTAATCTTACCTTTATCACACACTGAGGCTCTACCACGAGCTCATAACGTGATCCATTTTACGACCTAAACCGAGCTGTTAAAGGGGTGGAGCTAATAGGGTGTATGGCTCCATCACTCTTTTTCGGTCGTACGACTGACATTTTAACATTATCATGGTAAGGCCCCTGGCCACCTACCGAGCGATAGTTAAATAATTATAAATTTCGACAAATTTAATTCGCGTGTTTGCTATTCAAAGCCAGATGGCGTCACTGAGACATAGGATGACAGTTTTTCTAAGACATTTGTTCTGATAGCCGCTCTATTATAATTATCTCATTAAATCTCTTTGGTATAAAAGGAGTACATACTGAGTATGTACTGTGTACTTTCAAGGGAATAGCCACACGCAATTTATTTTTTTAAGTATACCTACCTACACTGATGAAAAGTTGTGTTTTTATATACAGTTCAACAGGAAAACACCGTAGCTCATGTTGTTCAATAAACCACGTTTCTGAACGAAACATTGTAGAATTTAACATTATTTTCATGCTCGGAAGTCATTGTTCATAAAATGGCATTTGTGGACAAATTAATGTTGACTAGGCGTGTAACTCTTTACTGAACCGACTCACTGTTCCGAAATATTTTAGTGTTCCGAAAGATTGGAACATCAGTAATGTTTTAAATTTTAATGCATCATTTGGAACAATTGGAACTCTGAGACACTCTTTACTTTAAGTGACCAGCAGTCTTTTAAAAATTCAAATTATAACGTAATTGGCGTACATATAATTAATGACCTGAACTAAAAACCTCTGCTTTAAATTATTCTCAAATCAAAATTCAATTAAATAAAACTTTTAGTGTATATGACGCAACGTAACAGATCACGACTCAGTGTGTATATTTTGAGCCATTGTTCCAAATAATATGTTCCAATCGCAAAGATGACACACTTTTTTCCACGCCTAATATTGACCTACAATAAAAGTGGTGACATGACAGCAGTTTCATGTCACTGACATAACACTGCCGTCAAACAAACGTTTCATGAATTTTACCGAACTTGGATACTTGCCTTTTGAGATTAGTTTGAAACTTCATAACGGTTTTATCTTCTATATAAAGTTAGAAGACCAAATAAATAAGATTGACTTTGAACATAACTATCGAAATGGATTTAGTGAAAGTATATTTTAAATACCTTCTGCGTAATAAATTTTCGTATGAGATTGTAATTCGTGCAGAGACATCTGAGGACATGATCGCTAAGCTTCGTAAATAACTCGAATGTCTGATTTGGACTTTAGTCCCGCAGAATTTGCAATGTAATGTGAATTCTATTTAATGACTCCCAGAGCACTTCCAAATCATATTCATGAATTACTAATTTTAGTGTACCAACTTAGGGGCTAGCATTGATTGAATTATAGGAAGTAATTTTCATGGAAAATCAGATGGTGCGGCAAAAAGTAGTTGCTAAAGTCAGTAAGCCTTTTGTAGGCATTTTTGTTTTGTTTTTAGAGATTTGTCTTATCAGGGGGATGTACCTAAATATCTGTAAATGTTGAGTATTTTAGGTATGGTAAAGAGTTATTGTGGATAAATATTTATAATACAATAACTCCCAATTTGTTCACTAGGGACATGGAGGGATACAATGATTTATTTATTTAAAATAAAATGGTAACATCCAAAAGATGTCTCACTGTAATTTATTTAGTATAGAATGTCTATGAATATTTTGATTACCAGAGGTTATTTTTACGGAAGTGTACCTGACTTCCCACATCTAAAATTATGTTAACGAAATAAGTGATTAACGTAAAACCTATTATTCTTACATTAAGAGAAAGTAGTCTAGACTGAATTTGCCTTGAGTATCTTAAAAGTGATGGTATTTACAGCGTACGTACTGGTAATTAATAGTTGGTAATTTTAATGAATGAAATAAAATAGACGAAACAATTTCATAGTTCGTGATCTCGCATTTTGATTAGTTATTGTATCGAAATTTGGAGTTTCAATAAAAACTAATCAGAGCCAAAAGAGTAAATTAAATATATACCCTCACGTTTTAGTCGGGTCAGTGATTACAACTGATATCAAATGTAAACAAACGGTCATTGTTGGTCAATGATTCACAAATAACGGGTGAAATTTTGTGGTTGAGGTAAATCATTGATGTTATTGTGACATGCACTTGAAACTTATCATGTACCTGGCCTGAGTGGCCATATCAAAATCAAAAGGGTATTTACAGAAACTATTGAGGGATCTGTTTAGGACCATTGAGGGATCTGTTTAGGACCATTGAGGGATCTGTTCAGGACCATTGAGGGATCTGTTCAGGACCATTGAGGGATCTGTTCAGGGCCATTGAGAGGCCTGTTCAGGACCATTGAGAGGCCTGTTCAGGACCATTGAGAGGCCTGTTTAGGACCATTGAGAGGCCTGTTCAGGACCATTGAGAGGCCTGTTCAGGACCATTGAGAGGCCTGTTCAGGACCATTGAGAGGCCTGTTCAGGACCATTGAGAGGCCTGTTCAGGACCATTGAGAGGCCTGTTCAGGACCATTGAGAGGCCTGTTCAGGACCATTGAGAGGCCTGTTCAGGACCATTGAGAGGCCTGTTCAGGACCATTGAGAGGCCTGTTCAGGACCATTGAGAGGCCTGTTCAGGACCATTGAGAGGCCTGTTCAGGACTATTGAGAGGCCTGTTCAGGATAAACCAATTGGCTTTATCAGGCAATTGTTTATTTACTAATGTTTGTTTTTCATTACAGGCAGGACATTTGAGGGACCTGTCTGTTTATATTAGAGGCAGGACATTTGAGAGGCCTGTTTTTCTTCAGAGGCAGGACATTTGAGGGGCCTGTTTGTTTTTCATTAGAGGCAAGACATTTGAGGGGCCTGTTTGTTTTTCATTAGAGGCAGGATATTTGAGGGGCCTGTACGTTTGTCATTACATGATAGCGACAAGAAATAAGTAACATAGATTTGTAACTTGACTTCTTGACATTTCAAAAGTGCCTGTAAATTGTTTATTTGAAATAAAATGCTTTGAATCAGTAGAGGCAGGACATTTTAGAGACCTGTTTTTGAATGACTGTGTAAAGAATAAGATAATGATTTGTAAGAATAATAATAATATATATTTATTGAGCAAAAAAGTAAAATCATGTATACACAATTGCTTATAAGCTACTTTTACATAACAACTAAATAATGCAATCAATTGTGTCTAAATAGTAATTGGTAAATTGATAATTATGTTTAGTCTCGTTCCTAGGTACAGCAACCAGTGTATGAATAATCTAAAGTTTTATTCGCTACTGTAATAGATATCTGTTTGCTTTATTGCTGTTATTCTTTTTTTCTTCTCTCATTATTTTGTGTATAAAACCAATTTATTTATTCTTTCACATACGAGGTCGTATTTGTAATACGGATGGCCGACTGTTAGCGATTTTTATGATTAGTTACATACACTATGATTGTTTTCTGTATTGGCAACATTAAAATGTATTTATTTTGCACTGACAACTGGAACGTTATGCGATTTGACAGCTCAGCGCTATGACAGTTGACAAGGTTATAAAATAACGCGCTGCGCTGTCCTGACACATTCCGTTCCAGTTTTTGGGGTAAGCAACATCTCAGAGTAAGTGCTACTATATAATTATTATTATTTTAAATGGTATTGATTTATGATATTTGTAATAATTGTGTGCTGTCAAGGCAAAAGTATAGAGGGTGTGTTACCCGTTTTGGTCGTTTTATTTAAAAACCTTCCCGCTACACTTATCTAGGTACACTAAATAAGTTTCTTATCCAATCTTTCTCTAAAGTTAACACATTAGCTAACAAACATATGAGTGCCAAGTATTGAATCTTACGAAAAGATAATGTAACGAAACGAAAACGATACTTTAACTTACGAAAGGGAAACCCGTGGGCCTAGAACTTAAAGAGCAACTGAATGAACGAACACACAACGGACACCATGGCGGCGCGACCAGTTGCGCCGCCATGGTATCCCGGTGAAATATAGCCCTTTCATAAGATAGATTTTTATCTTACATACTCTTTGGTGGGGGCGTCACTGGCAGCCGAACTGGCGTCCGAACTGGTCGCGCCACTAAACACGTTGCGCAACCAAACGGACACCAGGTGAGTAACTCTCTATAGAGCTGTATACATTTTGTTGGTAGCGGCGAGTGGTCGCGCCGCCATGGTGTCCCGGTGAAATATGGCTATATTTCACCGGGACACCATGGCGGCGTGCTTAGTCAGTAAAAGTCTGATACACCCTCACGCTCTGCCTTAGAGCAGATGAATTCATTGGATGATTTTCCACCTAAAAAAACCATTGAATTTGTTTAAGAAGTAGTGTGGAAATTAGTCGTCGATCAAGTGACTGTCGAGTAGGTACAGAGTCCTACGGAAAAGAAAACCTATGTTGTACCTGAGTTTTCATTACCGATAGGCTCCTCATATATTGCACACCTAATGATGCCATGGTTCATTTTAGGTCTACAGTTTAATTTCTGTATTTGCTTTTAGCCTTCTACTCTTCTTCTTCATTTTAGTCTCATTTTCTTCAATCGAACAAAAAATGTATACATACAATTAATTCAATTCAATTTAAAATAAAAAAAAACCCAGCCAGGCTCATTATTTTGTGTAATTTATTCCATCACCACTGCTCTCAAAACGGTAAAGGAAAACATCGTGAGGAAACCACCATGTCCTAGAACCAAAAATTCGAAGACATGTGACATTCACCACCCCACACTGGGCCCGCGTGGTGGATTACGGCCCATTCCCTCTCCTAGAGAGGAGGCCTGAGTCCCAGCAGTGGGAACATTGAAAGGCTGATTATACTATACTATAATTTAAAATATGTACTTTAATTCAAATACTTAGATACATGTGCACTCACTTGGTCGTTTCCTATGGAGAAGAACTGACAAGAAACTCAATGGCTACCCTTTACAATATTTCCATATTACAAGGTATGAGAGAACAGTGTAGACCAGTCGAATAACACAATAAAAATATAGCACAGTGAAAAGATAATCGTAAGTAACATAAGGGAAACATAATACAATTAAACCACCAAATAAATCTAACAATATCTATCAAAGCTAACATAAATACCCGGAGTCTCTTGCAAACATATTCTTAACATTTTCTCTCCCGGCTAGAAAAATGGACGGACATAAAACTAACGTCTGCTAACATGACGTGGTTTTATCATTTTCTTATGTACGCAGGACGGCAGGACGACACATCAAGCTGTACACTCCAATATATGCTGGCCTCACGACGACGGCTGGTGCTGAAAATCAGCGCTGAGGCTCATCTTACATGAGCTCCAGCATTTTGTTGAGCGCTGGCCGTTTTACGCGGATGTGACGCATAACCTACCACTTATAAATTAATAAGTCGTTATTGTTATTTGTTTTATTTATAAGGTGTGCGCCATATTTGACGTAAATAAACTGTTTTTCTTACTTTCTTCTTTTTCTTTTACCTCTCCCGTCGGAAATGACTGGGGTTACCCAGGAGTCCCAGGGCGATTCCCGTCCACCGTAGGTGCGGGCTTGCGGACGGCGTTCAACGTGTAACTCGCCGTCCGGTAAGGACCAAGCTCGGGTCGAAAGCTCGCTGTATTCATGCCATACAACGTGGTAATGTCGCCAGTCTTTTGGTCAGTCGACAGCGATGCGATGTGGAGGAATTTTTTGATTAAAACAATCTATATATATAAATGAATAGCTGTTCGTTAGACTAGCTAAAACATGAGAATGGCTGGACCGATAGGGCAAATTTTGGTAAGAAAAAATGGAAATAATCACGAAAAAAAAAATCCGAATACAACGCCATCTCTAATTAAACTGTAATTTTAAAATGAATTATGTTGTTATGGTAATACCAGTAGATGGCGTTATCCTTTGAAAGTTTAGATAACACAACAGGCGGTATGAAGTTCGCCGGGTCAGCTTGTATTCGTATATAATACTAGTAGTACCTATCTACAGACGTTGTCCTGTCTGAAAGCTGACTTTTCGTCAAAAAAAAAATTGAGAACCTGATTGCAGCGCCACCTACCGCATCCAATTATATTTTCTGACCATCCAGCTCTGCGTTCAAAAATCACCAGAGTAGAGTAAAGTCGCTATTCCAACCGTTCAAAAATGCTTCGAGTTGCAACCCAGGGTCTTTTATAACTCGAGTTAACCCAACTAACTCTAACTCCGAGCAGGGTTGGTTGGTGTAAGCGGCCATAAATGACACTTGCTTGACATTGACAGTTGAACTCGAGTTAACTCATTTTTGAACGCATAGTAGGGACCCACTCAAATATACACACAATATTTCATCCAAATCGGTCAAACCGTTTAGGAGCAGTTAGTTGACAAACACATGTATAAGTATACTATATAAAGATACAGTTTCCAGTTTTTTAGGTATTCTTTGTACTTTGTACTTACAGAATATTCGTTCATTGAGAGGTCACCTTATACTGGAAGATTATGACTTATGTTGTGTGTGTGTGTTATTTTTACCTTTGTATGTTTCTAGTATTTAAGTCTGAATACATCGTCTGGCTCTTATCTACAATGTTCTGATGTCATGTTTGTGTTTTGTCGTGGTTGTCGCGATTTTAGTTGGGAGTTCAAATTGTGCTTTGAATTTACGTTGTCTCGGAGATCGACTTGTGGGTAAACAAAAGTTTTGAGGTAGTAACTGTTATCAGTAACCAATATCCAGGGCCTCAAGTCTGATAATACAATAGTGTCAGAATGGTATATCATTGATTTCATAATTGTTGATTTTGACAAGTTTGGTAATCTACTAATATAATGGCGTCACCTTTGGCACTATGACTTTACAATGGTCAACCACTGACACTCCACTGAAAGAAATGGTATAGAATGGTAATCTCATACATAATGACAAATGAATGTCTGACGTATGCGGTAAAATTTTGACAGTTCCTTTGATAGGTGACCTACCATTAGAACGTCATCGTGCAGTCATTGCTTTTAATTTGTTGCGAGAATGCTCGATATTGTCATTCTATTACAACTCTATTACGAGACCAGTGACCAATCAATGATCGATCATTATGAATTAGCAAATTACGAACTTTTAGGAAAATGACAATGGGATCGTGTTGGAGTGACGAATTTATAAAAATAGCAGACTTGAGCTTAAACTGCGACGCGATACGACGCCTCATCGCAGATTGCGATGCGATTTCGTGCGTCAAAGTTTCAATTCTGGTGACCATACGCAAGTTCTTACGATACATCGTGCGAGCTCGTAGATTTTTACGATGCGACGTTGTATCGCAGTTATGTGTTTTGGCCCTATGATTTAGGTACTCGTGCGTCAATTCGTTCAACCAGATGAGGCGTGATTGGTTTAAAAAAAATATATGACGTCATCATCTTCCTACCCTTGCCCCATATTACTTGGGGGCAGCGCTTCATGATTTTTCTTTCTGTTAGCAGTTACGCTATCACTGACTCCCTTTTCTTTCAGTAGGGTATTATTGGGCATTCTATGCCACTGTCGGCAAGTAGCTCGGCTAGTGCGCCTCGCTATCCGACAGTGGCATAGAATGCCCAATAATGAACGATCGACTCGACTGTGTAGTATATTACTGTACTCACCTGGAGATCATGTGAGTTATACCACTGGCCGCCAGTAGCCGGGCGAGTTCACCGTGCTGCGGACGATGGTATGACATGCGTTTCGTTGTTAGAAACGACTTGATGATTTTGATATGCGCTTCATATATGGTGGAAACGACTTGTTGGGTTTTGTAATGCGCTTCAGCATGGAAACGACTTGTTGAGTTTTGTAATGCGCTTCAGCTTGGAAACGGCTTGATGAATTTGGCACGTATTTTAGTATTAGAAACGACTGGTGTTACTGGACTCATACAAAGATCATGCGAGTTATACGACTGGCTGCCAGTAGCTAGGCAAGTTTGCTTGGCATCGGACAGTAATGATAACCATCGACATGATCAATGATTAAGATTTAACTTAGTCATTTTGACATGCGTTTCGTGGTTAGAAACGACTTGTTGGTTTTTGTAATGCGCTTCAATGATGGAAACGACTTAGTGATTTGGTCATGCATTTCAGTATTAGAAACGACTTGTTGGGTTTTGTAATGCGCTTCAGCATGGAAACGACTTAGTGATTTGGTCATGCATTTCAGTATTAGAAACGACTTGATGATTTTTGTAATGCGCTTCGTGGGTTGAAACGACTTGGTGTTTTTGAAATGCGTTTCAGTATTAGAAACGACTTGTTGGGTTTTGTAATGCGTTTCAGCAGGGAAACGACTTAGTGATTTGGTCATGCATTTCAGTATTAGAAATGACTTGTTCACTCACTGCTTTGAAGGGATCTGCATAATAAACAAGATACATTTTATATTTGGTTTATTTGTCGTAAAACATTGGTTTTTCTGGAAATAATGTATCTACCGAACGCACGAGCTCTTGTAGTTTTCGCCACTGAGACGAATCCGAGTCGGTCTGGAACTTGAGTCGCACAAGCGCCTTCTTCCACAGCTCCTGGGAGTCGGTGTGGCGCGCGTCGTCAGCCTTGTACACCTTGCAGTCGACGTAGTACTCTCCGTTGATGCTCGCTGCTCGCCGCTCGCAGCCGTTGGCGACTCGGTTAACGAAGAATGATGATAGACATGTACTCGATGAATCGTCTTTTGGCAAGGTATCAGACCCGTAGTTGCTACTGATACCGAATACATCATTATCAGTACTGGTTTTTTTACTGAAACAACAACGAAAACTTCTATTAGTTCATCATACACTTACAGGGTACATTTACCGTTTAGATACGCACAGGAAAAAAAAATACACACTTAGTCAATATGCCTGTAGAACATGAGAGACGTACAAATAAAAATATATCAGGCACTTATAAAGTCATATCTGTCAGCAGACTTGTAACATTACACGAATAACTGATGATTATTAACTGGTATGGCGAACTAAATTATTGAATAGTTTGTTTACCTCGTACGAATTAAACTCGTTGATGGTGGGTTCAACTTGCGTTTCTTATTGTTGTCTGCAGACGGCTTGCGGCTGGGTTTCGTTTTCTGGTCGGGGATCGGAGCTAGTTGAAAGTACTCGCACTCAGAATCAGACCTGAAATAAAGATACAACAAAATAATAGTCAAACATAATTATTACTATCACCTGCATCGGGTCAGATCTCTGAGCTATGAACCGAGCGGGAATGTTTTATACTTACATTTTCCAATTATCTCCAATCGATATGGCAGGCTGATGAAAGCAGTCGTAGTGACTGACAGCAGCAGGCAGCGGTTAGCTATCAACACTGATATTGACAGAATAACGCAGCAGGATCGCAGAGCACTTCTTGAAGATTACTTCCACACTTGTAGACTTCAGTTAGTTTGTACCGAGTACATCGAAAACATGTAGCTTATAAATCGGAAAACGAACGATAATTCACCATATTAAAAATGACGGCAACCGTTCA
The DNA here is from genome assembly GCA_905147345.3 of Mythimna impura. NCBI lineage: Eukaryota > Metazoa > Arthropoda > Insecta > Lepidoptera > Noctuidae > Mythimna > Mythimna impura. The sequence continues at coordinate 11,471,906 of LR990345.1, forward strand.
TAAAATATTGTGTAAAACAACTTTTATCCTTAGACGTATTATACTTGTTCAAAAAGTGCACAATAAGGTTGTCTCAGGTAGCATCGAATGACGAGACAGTGAAGCGACTTAGGGTTGACAAAACGTTAACCAGTAGATAAGTTATCAACAACGCTAATAGGGAATATTCTTGCAAGTAATTTAAATATTTGGCAATCTAGAGACAATCATTAGATTAGTATTTATTATGTTATACATCCAAGTTTTACTTCTAATACTTTTATGCTCGAGTGAAGTGGGTACAGGAAATAAGTTAACGTTTCTAAGGTACTCATTTGACCATCTACGTTTTGGTCTCGTCGTACTTTGCTAGACTTCCTAAAATAAATCAATAATATAATTCCCATAACCACACTAACAGCCATGAGTGAAACCACGCTCATCAATATCTAACGATATACTATGATATATTATAATCGTAATAGTGCATTGTATAAAATTTGTATATTGCTTATAAATAAAATGCGTACCAAGTTATTACCAACCCTAACTAAAATAGCTGATTATTGTGAATGTGAATTAAACAATTAAGTTTGACACGCGTGTCACATTTGTGCAAAAACAACTTTTATGATGAAATATTTTTCTGCTTGTAGACAAAAAAATAAAATTTCGTAAGGCATCAATAATATGTTGCTATGTTGTAAACTCTAAAATATTAGATACTTATTGTTTCAAAGGTACGATGGAGTGAGCACCTTTCTAAACTATCACAGAACAATTAAGTAAATTATAAATAATGACTTACTTAATTGTTCTGTGACAGTTGAAGAAATGGAGCTCCCTCCATTTTTTGTCTAGCAGTGGGATAGCATAGACTTATTATTCAATAATTAATATTAATAATTATTATAAATAAATATTGTATTGATCACACGAACGATTTCATCTCCTGGAGCAGCTGTAATCGCTATATTTTGGGACCCGAATTATATCTACATAATTGGAACACGTGTATAAATCATTTCATACTGAGCAGGTAATTATCAAATATCAGAACATAATGACTATTTTTCTATACCCAGAATATATAATTACATGTATACCTAATTATTTATCGATACCTCAAATAAAACCCTTTTTTTATTTCAGATACATTGCTTAAACGTACCAGTGAAGAACTATATAATGACCCGAAATATAACAACATATTTGGACCAAGCAGATGCACATTCCTATATTTAAAACATTTCATATTTTGCTGGTAATTATTACTCATTACTAATTATTAATACATTTTCTTCCCAGAACATACAATTATCTACCTAATTAAATTATGTACCTAATGTAACCATTTTTTTTTCAGATAAATTCTACCTAAACATAGTTACCGACTTGCATGTGAAGAATTATACAAGGAATCTTGGAACGAATGTAAAATAGTCCTGATCAAGTTGTACTAATAATTTAAATATTTTGTAACTGGTATACCTAAGATCGTGATTATTAATTGTAACTGTTGTAAGTATTACCTAATCTATTTTATTTAAATAAGCAATTATTTTAAGTGTTCTTTAATTTTTAAAATAACATAATGCCTTACTGTTCTGATTGCAAAGTATTTGTAGTAAATCGTCGATGGTCTGGTCATTTACGTAGCAATGTACATAAAAACAATAGCTCTACCTCTATTTATGATAATGTTGCAATTATTAATTCTTCTTTTAAAGAACGAATCATAAGTTACAAAATCATAGCAACTGGCGAACAAATAAATAATTTTCCTGAAATGTTCCTTAATAATATTAGTAAACAAGTTGAAACTCTAATAAACCGATCATTATTGAAACATACAGCTCTGAAAATAAATTTTGAACTTTTTTCTTTTTTTCTTATGTTTAAAAATGATCAAAAGGAAATGAAATCGTTCGCCACAAAAAACATTATTATTAATTTTAATTACGATTTTGATTCAATTTATAAAGCAACGGTTGATTTACTGTTAAAGAAAATTGAAGAGTTTCAGGAGAGAGATAGTGGTTGGACATTTTTGAGCAATTCCCATGTAGAAATAAATATTAATAAATATCAGCCTCTCGGTGGATCTAAATTTATAACTTTACCAAAATGTATAAAAAATAAAAAAGCTTGTTTGAATATTCGTAACAATGATGAGTATTGTTTTTTATGGTGCGTAGTGGCGGCTCTGTACCCTGCTAAACAACACCCCGACAGAGTTTCATCTTATCCCTACTTCCAGGATGTTTTGAATGTTGATGGTTTGACATTTCCGATAACATTTTCGGGTATAGCTATATTTGAGAAAAATAATCCGTTTTTGAATATTTACGTGTATGGTTTAAAAAATAATAAGACTATCGTTGGACCTTTGTATTCAACATCGAATCAAAAATCTAAGAGTATCCATCTATTGTTCTTAGAAAATAATACTAATACCCATTATTGTCTTATCAATGATTTACCTCGTCTAGTCAGAAATCAGATAACTAAACATCATGGTAAACTGTACTTCTGCGAAACGTGCTTATTGTTTTTTCCGACGCGCACTCAAATTGAATCACACATGTGTGGAGGGATTGCCACGGTATTACCAGAAGAAGGAACATTTTTAAAATTCAAAAATTATGATAGAAAACAAAACATTCCTTACGTCATATATGCTGATTTCGAAACGATACTCGAACCGATTTCCGGCGATAATTTCAACACCACTAACACGTCATACTCACATCGTCACGTACCGGCCGCGTTCGCCTATAATGTAGTGTCATCATTTAACGATATGGTTGGCGGCTATAGAAGTTATCGCGGAAAAGATTGTGTTTCAAAATTTATACATTTACTGATTGAAGATGCTAAAGCAATACACAGAATTCTAACTAAAAGCGAGCCTATGATATTCACAGAAATAGATGCTCTTGATTTCAAACGCGCTATTAAGTGCTACCTTTGTGAAAATTTACTGTTGACAGATCGAGTAAGGGATCACTGTCATATTACAGGCCGGTACCGAGGTGCAGCACATCGACACTGCAACCTACAACACAAAGTACCAAAATTCATCCCAATATTTTTTCATAACTTATCCGGATACGATTGTCATTTATTTATTAAAAAGTTAGGCGAAATTCCAGGACAAATTAAAATAATACCCAAGACTAAGGAAAAATATATATCGTTTACAAAGTTTATTCCTATTGCTGATAATGAGTTTATACAAATAAGGTTTTTAGATTCTTTCAACTTTCTAGGAACTAGTTTAGACAAACTTGCTAAAACTTTGCAAGTAGACGATTTTGTTAACCTTAAATCAAATTTTTCTGATGAAACACAATTTAGTTTGCTAATTCGTAAAGGTGTGTACCCCTATGACTATATGAAAGATTGGAAATGTCACGAACAAAAGTCATTACCATCGAAATATTATTTCCATAATTCTTTGACGAACGAAGGTATAAGCGATGAAGATTGTAATCATGCTCAGAATGTATGGGCTGAATTCAATATTACTGACCTAGGCGAGTATACAGATCTATACTTAAAAACTGACGTGCTTTTGTTGACAGACATATTTCAAAATTTTCGGAAAACATGTAAACAATATTACAAACTCGATCCTGCCTTTTACATAACTGCACCCAGTTTATCGTTCGATGCAATGTTGCTAAAAACAGGTGTTCAGTTAGAACTGATTTCGGATCTAGCTATCATCAGAATGATTCAAAGCGGTATACGAGGTGGCTTGTGCATGTGTTCCCATCGGTATGCAAAAGCAAATCACAAATACATGCCAGAACATGATGCATCACAGCCTCAGAGTTTTATAGTATATCTAGACTGTAATAACCTATACGGCTTCAGCATGTGTCAGTATTTACCATATTCTAGTTTTAGATTTCTTGATGAAATTGAATTAACTAATTTTCGTGTAGAAAATATCGAGAATAACTCTGAGTGGGGCTTTATATTAGAAGTCGATCTTTTTTATCCTGAACATTTACACAAACACCACAATGATTTACCATTTTGTCCTGAGAAATGTATACCTCCAGGAGGTAAAACGAAGAAACTAGTTGCAAATTTGCATAATAAGTACAACTACGTAATACATTACGTTCATTTAAAAAAATGTTTAGAACATGGTTTAATATTACGTAAAGTTCATAAAGCTATTACTTTTAGACAAAGTCCCTATTTAAAACAGTACATAGAATTAAACACTCGATTAAGACAAAAGGCAAAAAGTTCTTTCGAACAAGACTTTTTTAAGTTGTTAAACAACAGTGTTTTTGGCAAGACATTAGAAAATACTGAAAATAGAGTAACCGTTCATTTAGTTAATCAATGGTGTGATCAATCTAATCGAACTAAGAAATTTATATCCTCCGAGAGACTTGTAGCCAACCCCTATTTTCATAGCGCTTCTATTCTAACTGAAAACTTAGTTGCAATACAAATGAAACCTGACCAAATTATTTTAGATAAACCTATTTATATTGGATTCACTGTATTAGAACTTTCTAAGACACACATGTATGACTTTCATTATAATATTGTTAAACCTTTTTATGAAGATCGAGTGCAGCTGTGTTATACAGATACCGATTCGTTTGTTTATAAAATATTCACGTTTGATTTTTACCATGACTTGAAGTGTAATTTTTTGCAATATTTCGACACCAGTAACTATGATGATAAAAATGATTTTAACATACCGATTATGAACAAAAAAGTGCCAGGTTTGTTCAAAGACGAAATGGGAGGAAAATATATCTCAGATTTTGTTGGTTTGAGATCCAAGCTTTACTCAATAAAAACCGTTGATAAAGTCATTAAAAAAGCAAAAGGAGTAAAATCAAGTGTAGTAAGAGACTTAAATATAACAGATTATGAAAATGTTTTATTAAATGGTGGAATTATTCGTAGAAAAAATATTATGTTTAAATCTATAAAGCACGAAATATTTACTAAGTGTGTCAACAAAATTGCTTTATCTCGAAATGACGATAAACGCTCAATATCTGTAGATGGAATATCAACGCGTGCCTGGGGTCACTCACTTATTTTAAAGAGCGAAAATGTATTTTAAGATTAAGCTAATTAGTAATAGAGTTCGAATATGATTTATGTAACGTACGTAATCTTAATATAGCTTTTAAAATATACCTAAATAACTTTTTAATGTATGATAAATATAATTCATAGTTTTAAAAACCTAAGTTATTGTAAAAATATAAATAAAATGTGAATGACTATGACTACTTGTTTAATTTATGATTTAAGACATCATCCTCCTTTTTTGTAGTTGGTTAAATAAAATGAAACCCGACCAAGATTCAAGTTGCAACATGAACTGCACGTTGAAACTTGAATCGTTCGTTTTTCAGAGGCAAAATGTATTTTGTACTTATTACAATAAGACTGATTATACAAATTTTGAAGAGCCATGTTTGCGTCAATTGCATAACGCTGATCATACAAAATACCTATTACAAACACGTAACAGTGCATTACCCTCAGAAAAGCTTAGTTAACATTTTAATCTAAATTGGGAATCGTTGCGATGGTATTTTTTTTTTTTGTCATTTACGAAATAAAACTCACCTTGAGTACTTGTACGAAGCACACAACGTATTGCTTATCGCGAGCATGTCATTGGTAAGTTTCTCAATTTATTTTTATTTTGTTTAGTAACTAGCGATAGAGTTTTCAGCAATTTTGCTCAAAGCTATTAGTGAATCTGCTATGAATGTTGTAACCCGTTGACAATTCGTTTATGCAGCACTATATCAACGTCTACGGTTTAGTTTAAACTTAATGAGCGTCTATTTTTGTTCCAGAATACAGAATCAGAGATTATGTTTAGCCAGTACGCTCAAAATCCTTATGAAGGATTCTCCGAAACGCTTCACAACGAACCCGAGCACAGCAAACATGTGACGAAAGAAAAAAAGTCAAAACAGCGATGCAGGGAAAAGTCGAAGAAGCACAATCCAACTAAATCTTTTGTGATGAGCCGATTACAGCGACGAGGCATGAAATTAATAAAAATATCAGTCGTAGATCTAACCAATAACAATTCGCAAACCAGTGACACAGACAGTGACAGTGAGAACGTTATTATAAGTGCTCAATACATTGTTAAAGACGCTATCGACAATGTTATGGACGAAACTGAATCTTTAGTTAAAAAAATATCTAAATCTTTAATAGATAGTGATTTTTAATATATATCTGTTTGCGTAAGAAGTTGATTAGGCAAATATTTAGTACTTATTATGTTGTTTTATTTAATTTTAAAGTAGAGTGTTTTATTTGAAGAAGTGTTGGGTGTTTAACAAAATAAAAGCAGTTTTACTATACAAATGTTTTTTTTTTTATTTATAAAACCAATAACCATATAAGTAGGTACACATTTATAACTCTAAATACTTTCTTATACATAACACATTTTTAAGAGCACAATGCTTTAAATGTTTTATACAATTTAAATTAATTCTTCCTTCACAGTATTTTTTATGTAAAATATAGAAATTAGGACATCCTTCGGTACCAAGGTCTGATACATTACAGTTCTCACAAAGTTCCTTTATCCACTTTACTTTCTCCAAACCATTAACAACGATTTCCTTATTTTCTAGATAGGGAACGATTACACGATGAAATTCTTTATAGTCGATATACCCTTCGTTCCAATAAATGCCTCTGTTTCTTTCCAGCCATTTAACTTGCCTCTTTTCGTCACTTGTTAAGTATTTAAACAAGTATGGTGGTTTTATTAAAAATGTTTGCGTATAATCACGGGTAGCAAAAGCTAACTCTTTTATTATAAAATTATTGTACAGATCTTTAAACCCTTGAACATCTAATATGACAGTATTCGGATTCATGATATTTTCCTGACTGTATTACTTAAAGGTTTATATTCAATAATACAGTCATTCAATATAAGACAATACGCAGAAGTTTGATCGGGTATTTCTGAATCACTCTCGATTTCCACTCTTACGTCTACAACAGGGCCTGTCTTTACATTATCAGCTTGTCTAGAGCAATCGATGACAAATAGTGGCGCCAAATCTTTAAATTGTTTTTCACTTAATAAGGGCTCCGGTCGACGCCCGTAATAAGACTGTTGAAATCTGACGTATTGCTCGTATAATAAAGCGATTCTGTTATTCGCGAAACTCACATTTAGGTTTTCATACGGAAAGTAAGTAGAGTTGAGGTACACTTTTACATCACGAACATGACAATGATCGAACTGAGACATATCAGAACTGCTATTGTTTTTTCTATTTGTCTGTAGTCCCATAATAATGTATCTTGGTTTCTCTATTTGCGAGGATGTTTTGATTGACCAGGTATGTTTTGTAGTTTTAGGTAAAGCAGGATATTCGTACAGATCCCAATTTCTGAATATCATCTGGAGTGGTCGATCTTTTTCTAATAGTTTCAGCAAACTTATTTTTTCCTTGTCAGACACTTTAACGTGCGGCACGCGCCAAATGATTTTATTTATCTGTACGTCTTCTACAATTTCACCAGTGTTAAGTTTTACAGCATTCAGGTTAGTGTTACTTCGTAGCAATATCAGTTCGTGCCTACAATTTATCACGACTTTCTTGAAATCCTCTGCGAAACCGATAATATTACAGAGTGGTATAGAAGCAGAAAAATTACCTCCGTTAATGTTTTTTGTACCATCTATATTCCAGCCCCATGAATTCGATGTCTTTGATTCGTTCTCATTCATTGATATTAATGATTTCATGGTGGTAGTTACGCCAGCATTTTTTATTCTATCAATTTCTACTCCATTTAACTCGTACCTTATGTCTTGAAACAAGTAGAGTAAAGCATTATTCGTGAAATGAACACTAGTGGCTTTATCTTTCATATCCTTTTTGCTAACGATAACGGATCCTTCCAAATACAAGGTACTCGCTGATGGGAGAATGTACAAGTCCTGTTGATTAATAGGTATGCGAATTTCGTCGTTTCTATTAAAACTAGTTACATAGGGCTTGTAAGAATGAAATTCAATTCCTTCAACCGTATTATCATAAGTTGGAGCGGATAAAACGTCTAAGATATTCATTTTAGTAAACCAATCACTTTGAGAAATGTCTTGTTGTCTTTAGTTAATTTTATTTTCTTCTTACAGCGAGCTCTTAATGGGGTGGATGCTTGAGCGGGACTGATATTTTGAATTTGTTGATGCACATATTTATTGTAGTCAATCATTTTTTGATTCTAAGATGCAAATACAGCTGCACTTCTTCACCGCGTAAATTTATTAAGCGGTTATTTATATCTATCAATCGGATATGTATGCAGCTTATGTTGTTTTGGTTGACTGGAAAGTATATTGCGTTTTTTGGAATTTCTATAATTCTATAGCCAGGAGGTACGTTAAGCGCGAATTCGTGAATTATGTGACTCGGTTTTCCGTTTGTGTACGAGCCGCTTACGATATCACATTCGATCCTGATCACTGTCGTAGGTAAAATGTTGACTGGAAACTGTGACACATGCCATTTATTTGGTTCCAAGATCTGCTTATCAAAACCTAATAAATTTCTGATAGTATCCTCTTTACTAAAATTTATGTTTTTTGTACAGAATACAGTAGTTTTTAATGTATTGTTATTGCACTGCAGTTTGATTGACGCATCTTTAATGTTAGATTTTAAGTAGTCATTAATATCTTGCAATTCGTAGGTGCCTTCAGGTATTTCAATAACTTCGTTAGAGCCATAATAGAATTTGTTATTTGTTTTGTCGATGTTTGGAATAGAATTAAATGTTGAAAAATGCAATAAGGCACACTCATACTGTTCATTTAGTTGCAATGTGTTAGGATAGTACGTAGATAAAGTTGACGAGTTTCCAGTTATTGACAATGTGAATGACATCTTGCAAATGATAGAAATAAAAGAAAATTATAATTTTTATACGTTTTTATTCCAAAAAGTCCTTAGATATTCTAAACATAAGTGACCACAGTTTTCTGTGTTAAATTTCTGATATCTAGTATAATTATAAAAAATATTACATTTCTTAAAATATCGCATTAATTCCAACGGAGGTTTCAAATCCCCAAAGCTATCAAAATATTCACAATAGTTGTTAACTTTAACATAAGCTACCCAATGTGTTCCAACATTCTTATAATTATCCAAGTTAACGACACCACATTCAATCCGTTTTGGCATCCTTGGTAATTGATCTTTCATGTAGACTCCTCGAAAGTAGGGGATGTTACGTGCATACTTTTGAATATCTACATTAGTTAGAGGACGATTAGGTAGCTTATTTCTTAGTTTTTTGAAGATTTTATAAATAAACCTTTACCATTTTTATGTGACTTAATGTATAAGCCCTTGCCTAACTTTAAAGACTCCATGGCCTTATTGTGTCTTACTGTTTCTTGCAAATTTTGCTGACTAGTTTTGTAATCGTTTACAGTTTTTGCAATACCCGCCGCACCACCAGCTAAAGTACCTAAAGCCGATAAACCCGCAAAAATTGGGATTAAAGGTAGAATTCCTCCAGTTTTTGGCAATGGTATCACACGCGGTACTCGAATTTTTGAAATTTTTGGAAATATTTTTTTTGCCGCTGCGTAAGCAACGTTGATTAATGTTTTGTTATCCTTTGGGTTCAGTTTCTTGATCGTTGAACTTATTTTTGACACGAAACTCTTAAACGTTTTGACGCCGGCACCAGATTTTAATTTAGCTTTCATAACTTTGCTCACTATCCATGAACTCAGTTTTTCACCTTTTCTGGCATCTTTCGACTTAAGTCTTTGTTTAGCCATATTTAATAGTTGTAAATCGGCTTTGTGGCGATTGGGTAAGTCTGTATGGTTTGCATAGGCAATGTCGTGATGCATACAAGCTTCGTCTAGCTTATTCACACCGCGATCACCTCGTTGTAATCGTTTCTGGAGTTTGGTTCCTGGCCCGCAATAATTGTAACCAGGCAAATGAAGTTCGAACGGCAGATTATTAATTAATGAATTAACTAGTTCACCTCCTTGCATTGTCCGAATTGCAATGATGAAAATAGTGCAAAAATAATGTTTATATTAATATTATTTTAACCCACAATTGCATTTTTGTCTATCCAACTGTTTTCTGAATTGTTTAGACCCAACCATTTTACGAACATTTTTGATCCTTTTCTTTTTAAAACTCTTTCTATCAAATAAACACCAGGATAGTTAGATTTTTGAAGTTCTTGCTCGTAAAAAGTTCCCAATATAGCTTGCTTTCGCTGATCTTCTAAATGATATGTAACAGGTATGGTAAAATTAATCTTTTTTATGGTAAATATTTCAGTTGACCAATTAGGTGTATAACCTTTCTCAAACTGGTGTTTGTATTTACTGATCCGAACGAAATCACCCACTTTGAACTTAGGTTTTCTACAAATAGGAACATGTTTAAATGATTTTTTTATATTTTCTTCTATAACTGATACATTAGCTTTATTCACTTCGATTGGTTTAACTCTAATTGTTCGATGTTTTGTGTTGTTATATGTCTTTAATATATCTTGTAACGGTAAATCTAACCATTTATAGTTTCCATTCAGACTAAAACATTTATATAATTTATTTTTAATAGTTTTAATGAGTCGCTCTACAATCGAAGCTTTTTTGGTAGAATATGATGAGTAATGGTTAATATTGTATGACTTCATAAGCATCTGAAATGAGTTGTTATAAAACTCTGTTCCCATATCCGTTTGTAAATTATCAGGTTTGCGTTTGCTGTTTATCAATATTTTTTTGAATGCTCGAGTAACATCGAGTTTATTTTTTGTTTTTAATGGCTCTGTCCAAGCATACTTTGAGAAGCAGTCAATCACCATTAAAATGTAATTATAACCTTTATTATATTTCTTTAGGTTTTGCATGTCCATCAGATCAGCTTGCCACAAGTCATCGACTCCCTTTAGAATGACAGGACGTCTAAGGAAATTTCTTCGTGCTGCTTTGTGTATTTCATTAACAATTTGCTGTTTTGTCATTACTGAGTTTTTTGAAGTAATTTGTCGACCTCTTCTTTAGTATAAAACTTATCTTGCAAATGACTTATAATTGCAGGTATCTTGGCTTTTAAAGTAACTTGAACTGTTTCCCGTGCATCTATAATACTTTGTGAACGCAATGTACCAATAAGTGTATTAAATTCTTTTATCATATTAGCACTCATTCGATCTACATAATCCTTGTTCACTGCATCACCAGCTTCTACTGGATTTTTTATTCCTCTCAGTCTCGATGTTTTTAAATCAAAATCTCCGTTTTCTGATTTTAATAAGGTATTTTCATTAATCTCAAATAACTCTGATAATCGCATTCTTTTATGAATATGATGTCCGAATTTATCTACGTTCATGTTTAAGGTGTATTGTGTTGTGAGGTTTATGATAAAATGAACACACGTTTTAAAATATGTAGGTATTTTATTTATTTATAATTTTACTTTCACGTAATTCTTCAATGATAGATATAATTTCATTATCTAATCCTGTGTTACCAGCATCTCGAGATGCAATTAATAATTTTAATCTATCCACCAGTTCATTTGGATCGTTCCAATATACAAAATCAACCTTTTTCTTCCACATTTTTGTTAAGGGTAGTCCTTTTCCCTTCGATTGAGGGGTCTGAATAGTACTTTGTAGTTTGAAAATAGGCTTAATAACTTGCATATACTTTTGACCTTTATTACTTTTTATTGGTTTATCCGGCTCATAGTCTCGTCGATGTGCATTTGTATCAAGTAGCATTGACTTATAATGCTGCATGTCACTCTCTGTAACCATGTTTAAATCTACGGTCTTCTTCAATAACAACTGTTTCAAACCAGACGTATTTCGGTATTTGCGTCCAGCTACAGTGATATATTCATCGCCGATCGTTATACGAGCAGAACCTAACATCAATTTCCCGTTCTCTACTCTGACACCGAATGGAATATCTGACAGTGCTTCTGAGGATACAGACCAGGATGACGTGTCACGACCTGGGTTGTTTTCAACTAATGATTTATATGAAGAGTCACTTTCGATATCAGATTCATATTCATCTGAATTGTCTTTTTTATCATTGGCTTCTTGATTCTGCAAAGTTTTATCAATAAACGGAAGTTCTTCATTTTTTGTAGGACACAGTGAAGAAGTCTGCTTACTGGCTTTAGCAATCTGGTTGAGTGGTCCTGTTACAGGCTTGAAAACTGATTCCAGTGTTTGCTGATTGTTAATGTCAACATCTCTCATTTTACGTACTTTTTTCTTAACAGCTTCGGCTGCAACTACTATTTGTCTTTTTAACGATTTTTCCATTGCAGAAAAACAAGCCGATAGTGATTGATTAAGCGATGATTGAAGAATAATAATATCACGAAGGTAACGGACTTAAATAACTATATTCTTAATCAAAGACTACAAAGGTATCAAATTTGTTTCTGTAACATCCCTTATTTTTTGAACAATCTTTATTAATTACTACATAATTGAAGGGCTCATTCCATATTTTTGAACACATTTCACGAAATTCAATCCACGTCATATCAGTGTTGACATGTTCTTCATAAATATGACGTAAATTAATGTCATCTTGTTTAAAAATTATGATTAAGTTCGCGTTGTCTCTTACTAACTGCTTAGGGATTTTACTATAAGTTTGATTTAGATAAAAACAATCGATGAACTTATGTCTTCCCATTGCGAAATAATCACGCATGCTATCTTGATTTTCGCAAGCAACATCATCAAATATTATCACAGAGTTAGGTTTCGCGTCTTGAACTCTTAGCACTTCCTCATTTCCATGATATTTCTGAAGTGAAATACCTGGTACTCGTTGTAAAACTTTTTCTAAAAAAATGTATTTGGGTTGGTACAGAGTTTTCGAATAAACATAAACATTTTTAAATCTTAATCCATTTTCGTGTATGAGAAGACCAATCAATAAATTGGTTTTTCCACAATTGGATGGTCCGCAAATGATACATCGAACTGAGTCAGGTAACAATTCTCCGTGACGAAAACTAGTCTTACAAACATCCTCGCAGATTGTTGTAACATGTAGTGATTGTGGTTGCTTTACAAACTTCATGATTACACTTGGAAACCAACTGATTGCTAATGAGTAAATGTATCTGATACATTAATATTTATAAACTGAAATAGTACTCTATCTTTTCCGCGATAGTGCGATCGTTTGAACAATGACAAACTCGCAAGATCATTGATTAAGTGGTTTGGAAGCGATCGTACAATATTCGATATTCTACGCGAGTTTTGTAGCAATGAGAACTCGCCCTAGCTACTGGCGGCCAGTGGTATAACTTGCAAGATCTCGAAGAGAGTACAGTAATTTGCTCTACCGTCGAGTCAATCGTTTATTATTGGGCATTCTATGACACTGTCGCGTAGCGAGGCGCACTAGCCGAGCTACTTGCCGACAGTGGCATAGAATGCCCAATAATACCCTACTTCTTTCATATCATTCCTGACACAATCCATCTATTTTTTCTTTGGTCTCCCTCTCCATCATCCACATTTATATTCATAACTCTTTTAGTAACATGTGTCATTCATCTATGTACGTTTTACGTACACAACACGCAAATATCCAAATATTAATTTTTACTTCATTTTTTTTTGTAGGTGGGAAAATCATGACAATTGGGAAAATCAATGACATCCCCTGCTCTTGGGTGGAGCGTGAGGGCGTGTCAGACTTTTACTGACTAAAAACCCACTCCTGTTCCTTCTTTGCCTTTCGTTACCAGGGCCGAGTCTTCCTGGCTTACTTATTAAGTAATAACTGAATTAATTAAGTAGGTAACATTTTCTTCAATGAAGTAATTTTCTTTCCATATTATCCACAAAAGGTTAAAATAAAAATACCTTTAAAATTAAGTCACCTTTGTTAGTAAGAAGTTACTGACGTAAGTTACTTTAAATTCACGTTCTGCCCGTACGCCTTTTATCAAAAATTGTTCAGCCGTTGAGATGTGAAGATTTGTTAATAAACATTCAAATCTGTTTGGATTTCTAGATAAATCTAATTCTAGTCAACAGACTTTTGCTCTTATAATGTTAACAGGAAGTAGCATGGAGGCCAATTAATTTCGTTTATACCGCGTACATCGAAGGACTGGAGCAATTTGCCTGCTGCGGTCTTCCCGTCCAACTATAATTTAGGTGCCTTCACGGCTAGAGTAAATTATAGGCTCTTAATAAACTATTGCGCCTCACCATCAATGATTGCATCACTGCTTACCATCAGGTGGGATCGCAGTCAAGCCACTGGTTTATATTAATTAAAAAAAAAAACTATTTGGTATCACAAATACACACGTGACTTTCACTGACTGGCCGGTACAGACGTGACTTCCACTTATTTGCCTGAAATTGACATGTTATCCCTATGCTAACTGAAGCAATCAAAATCTAGAATAGATTCTTCTTTTTTGTACCCACAAAAAGTTCATCAAAATACTTTTAAAATTAAAACAACCCCTATACTCCGAAAATAAGGCTCTAGTAGTAAAGCGAATACAGTGTCGTCTTAAAAATGTCGAGACCCTTTAAATTCAACAAGCATTTCGGTTCTTGTCACGTGATGTTTTACATCAAAGAGGAATTACTCTCGAAAATCGCACTCCATTACACAACCTCGATATGGACTTGACTACACCAGTCAGCTTGTCGAAGCGATTATTTATGTAAATATTACTTACCCGTACCCAAAAGTGTCAAGTAGTTATAAGAAACTGCATTAAAAAAAAATGAGTTTTGTCATGAAAACGTTTTAGGACAAAAAAAGGGATAAAAAAAACGTTTAGTTAACGTTGTTTTGGTTTACTTGAGAACCTAAAAAACGAGGCTTTTGATATATAACTACTAGCTTCTGCCAGCGGCTTCGCCCGCGTGAAAGTCGGTTTCTCCACATACTTTGGACCTCGTGTCATCCCCTTAGGGGTTGAATTTCGGAAAATCCGTTCTTAGCGGATGTCTACACCCTATAAGGAACCTACCTGCCAAATTTTAAGTTTGTAGGTGTTATTTCGCTTTGATATATATAGATAGATAGACTTATATTTCCAAACAAATCATTTACAACCACCAGCAGGAAATAAACATCAAACATGTGTCTTACAATCAAGTGTCAAAGTCACATTATCCTAACCGATCCTTAAATTACACTGAAAGTGTTTCCTTTCATTTACCCTACAACAAAAAGTAAACACCAAACTCTTGTCTTTTGAACAGGCGTCAACAGTCCATAAAAGTCTGTCGCATTACCGAAACTGATCCTAAAATCTCACCAAAAGTATTCCACCGACATAACGAGGCCAATCCTCATGAAGCGGACCACTGAGATACAAAAGCCACTCCATCAGGACGACGATGCTTGCGAGTGCATAATTTTGACAAACAGAGTAATGAGGAAATGGAGGAATAATGAGGTGTGTAAATGGCGAGAATGAGAGAGAGGCCAGTGTAATTTTGTTTTTTTTTTCTTTTTGCAAATTCAGGAAATACTTTTATGCGTCAAGTTTTTAGCCAATATAAACTAGATGAGGCATACGAAGACATGACTCCGAATAGGTTTTTATCTCCTTCCTTCTCTTGTCCAACTTTACAAGAATTGTTCATGTCCTTGAGAAACGGTAAGTCAATCCAACAAAGTTGTTGCATCAGGTACAATTTAATATCGTACTCGTAGAACTACTAGTATCAATTTTTTGAGATATTTGATCAGCAATAGAATTATTTGTTGCTACGACGTCTTGATTCATTGTGTCTGAAATAAGTCATTTCTGCGAAAAGATTTCTGTTGCTGAATATATGCCTTCCCATGCGTCGTCACATTGACCGGTCCTATGAGTCGTATTCAGCCGATTTCCGCGGCCTGACCAGATCATTCTTCCATTTTGTGGGAGGTCTTTCAACGCTGCGTGAGCCCTCTATTTTCTCTTTATTCCATGTCACAAACAGACGGCAAGCATAACGACCGCCATTAGCCACTCGTTAACAAGATCCTGGCTAAAAGAAAAATATTTGAATTCGAAAAAGATATTTAAAAAAGTGGAAACTTTTAGCTCTGAAGCGATGATGAATGCTCAGTTTGTGAAGATATAAAATTATTAAGATTTAGAGCTTTTGAGTTCCACTCGTTTTTTCTTTTTCGGACTCTCTAGGGCTTGGAGGAAAATATTTGCATAGTTTGTCTGTTGTGTTTGGATGGGTTAATGCTCCTTCGACTAAAATGCACTGGTGAGACGGTACATACTTTGAACGCACCGATACTTATGCCTGTAAACATGCCAGTGTGTCATAACATGTTCTAATAGGTGGATGACACCAGCTCCCGTGCAACACTACTCGTCCTGCACGTAAGACCCGTCGAAGGCTACCAAAAGTAAACTCTCAAGCGCTGTTAGACTAGCTGTGTTGGGCGTTAGAAGTTGTCCGAGCTTAGAGGACTTGTGTTACCTCCCTATACAAACCTGCATTGGTAAATAGATTCTAAAATAGTTTTAGGAAATCAGAAATCAGAAACATTTATTTCAAATAGACCAATTACAGGCACTTTTGAATAGTCAAAAGGGAACTGACTACTCTAAAATTACCATAGTCAAGACTATGATTTTTTTTAAATATTATATAGGTAACGGAACGAAAATACCAAATCCACATATGCCCAAATAAGTTTCTTTTAAATCCATCAATGTTTATTCGTGAGAATTAGAATAATATTTTTATAATAATTCTGGAAATCAAAACGAGACAAAATACTGGTAAATAGTTAAACTTTTCCAATTAACATAGAAACAATAAAATTCTATTACCATAGTAGTTTATAGCTACGAGTAGGTACAGTCTGCAAGAAACGTCAAAAATAAATGATGTTCTAAAAATTAAGTAATGTAAAGTAATATGTTCCACGAAAGTCTGGCGAACGCCACGAAATACTGCTAAAATGAAACTAAAATTATTTTGCACTCTGTACTTTTTTTCCGTTGCTTTTTACTCACTGCCGTCACGAACCTTTGATACTTTGAAGTAGGTAAAGTAATTAATACCAGGTACCTACGAAGAAATTAAACTTAATTGCTAATTAGTTCAAGATTTAAACAGTTCTAGGGATGCAAAAATAAAACAGCTTCATTTTAATCTTGGTTTAATTAAAAGTAAGTTTTTCAATCGAATCGCATAATTGGTTAATGTTGTCTAGCTTCCTAATGGTGTGTCCAGACCTGGCAAACGCGCCGCTCGCGAGCCAGCTTGCGAACGGCGCGCGTGCATTTCGCGCACGAATCGTTCGTACGAAGTCCCTGCGCCGCGCGCGCTTCGTACGGACATGAAATGCACGAGCGCAGTTCGTAAGCTGCGCATTCGCCATGTCTGGACACACCAATATGATGGTTTGTTGCAATGCAATGTTCAATTGATTGAAACTAAAAAAAAAATCTTAATCCTAAGCTTCTACCAGCGGTTCTGCCCGCGTGTTAGTAGACAAATATTCCAAACGAATATACTCCCGGGGTAAAGTCCTATATGTAAGCTATTTATTCCGGACATGATTTACACATGAAATTTCATCCAAACCAAAACAGCCGTTTGTGCGTGGAGGAATAACTGATAGCAACTTACCCATACATACATTCAACTTTATTTGTGTGTTTATAAAATTACCCAAAATAAATCCAATCTCCTAAAACTTACGAGAGACGGAAGGCTATAAAATTTAAAATTAAAAACATATCTATTTAACATTTCTTTCAATATTCCTTTACTTACTTTCTCGGATTCTTGCAGGTGACATCGCTTTGTACAGTTCAAAAGTAGGTTCTCAAACTACTAAATTGAAGGTCTTCCCCTTAGTCATCACATCTTTCTTCATTGGTAAGGACACTTAACGGTTATTTTGCTGCAAGGTTTTACTTTTATCGATTTTCCCAACAGATTGAGCATTTCTTTTATTCATCAACATTAAAAAACTTCAACCACTTTAACTTCCCAAGCAGATTCGCTTTCATCAAAATGAAAACGGTTTTATTTTTTAAACCCTGCTTCAAAACGCAAGTAACCACGTTCGTTTATTAAACAGTTTGTCCGTACACAAGACCGTCTACAAACTGGGAGTACAAAGGTAGTTGAACATTGTAACTCGTACTGAGGCCAAGCCTGTCGTCTATTGTTATCCACTTTGTTACTTCATCTTGACCAGAACTTTGAGAATTCGTTGTTGGAGCTAAAGGTGTTTCTTTTACGAGCTTTATGTAGGATTAGGGGACATAGTCAGTTTTAAAAACGTAGTCGATTGCGTTAACGTTAACATCAATTTATATTAATACTGAAAGAGGTCCGCCGAAAATAAATGCAATAATAATAATAATTCTAAATTGGTCCAGTCATTATCAAGTTCTGCACGTAGCAACAGAATTAGCTATTCCTATTTTTAACCGACTTAAAAAAGGAGGAGGTTATTAATTCGGTTGTATTTTTTTTTATGTTTGTTACCTCAGAACTCCGTTATTTATGGACCGATTTGCATTTTTTTTCCTTTCAGATTGGTACCTTATTTTTCAAAATCTAGTTCTGATGATGGGATCCATGAGGAATAGAGGGAACTCCTCAAATATTATAGGCAACATTTATAGTGATTTTGGTATTCTCATCGAGAAGCATTTACAGTCAAAAAGTAACATTTGATGAAGTGGAACTGATAAACAAGACCAGAAATGGCCAACGGAACTTTATACTCACATAGATATCACAATAAAAATAGTTAAGCAACTATGACAATACAAATAAATAAAATTAAATGGTTCTGAATAATTATGTTGAAAATGGTATCATCGAAGTGATTTGATGATGATGATGGAGCCGGAAGATAAGGGGCCCTGGAACTACATAATTAATCAATGTAGGTAGTAGGTATCCTGGCCGTGTTTGGGCTTTGCATTTTGGCTATAAGGTATTATCGAACTGATCTGATGATGGAGTCGGAAGGTGGAAGGTAGACACGGGAACTTTTTATTAAAACAATGTATCCTAGCAGTGTTCGGATTAATTGGAATTGTCATGAGAAATAGGCAGTCCGGTTATAAGTATCGCAATTAAAAAGTGTGAAATAAAATAAAAATAACCAACTTCACTAAAAAACACTAAAAGGATCAAAATAAAAATCCGAAATTAAAGTTAATTTCGGAAGTCGGCGTTAAATAAGAATCAAACAACACCGACTTCCGAAGTTAAAGTTATCAAAGATCCTTTTAGTGTTTTTTTTAGTGAAACCTTAAGATTTTTTTTTTTTGTATAAAGGTTTTTTATTTATATACGGTACGGCGGTGCGGTGGTTTTAGGTACGTTGTGGTTTAATATTTCAATATTTTAATTGAAATATTAAACCACAATGCCTTACAATTCCCAAAAACATTTCTAATTTTCTAAACATACCAAGTTAATTTGGAGTGCAATATTTAATCTTGTCCCAAGTCCCATTACTATTAGTTTTAAGCCTCAAAATTGAAATCGAATTCTATCAGATTTCAATCCCTTTATAATTGAGTTTTCGAAATCGAAATTACACAAACGAAGCATAGTCTGTCACTCCTGGTGTGCTCCTGGGTACGATATTATTAGCCTTCGAATGGTTGATGGTCATTTTGACCTTTGATTGAAATTATACATGGTCTACGAAGCATAAAGGCGAGGGTTAATTTGAATAAATCTATGCGCAGATTTTGGATTTATCGTCTCGGGGTTCAACAAGTATTGTTTCTGTCTACTTTGTCGTTTACAGGAATGTGATTCAGGTTTTACCTGCATTATTATCTTAGTCGCCTTCGGTTGAAAGAATAATTAGTTTTTTGGGGTTCATAAACCATAAGAGGTAGAGTTGATATTTTCACAAATAATTAAATTAAGATAAAGTTAAGGGGGTCTCCATACAAGAGACTTGTTTATTTTTTAGCGTTTTTTTTATATTTTAGTACGGAACCCTTCGTATGCAAGTCTGATTCGCACTTGGCCAGTTCTTTTTTCAATAGCACAATTTCCATACTTTTCCGGTTTCAAGTGCTAGATTGAAGAGACTCAGTTCAAAAGCAACAACATACAAAAGATGCATGTAAACCGCACCTACATCTTTCTTTAACATAAACGATATCAAAATAATTTTCCACATAACATTTCCACTTCACACAGACCATTGTGCACACAACACATACTTACATTTACACATTGAGCCAACTAAAAGGACCGCATCGCTTTTCATTCCTACGGCTTGCCTATTTCGAACTCTGCGAAAACATCTTTTAAAGTTGTTTTCCTAAGAATTCTCGGCATATTCAACATTTGAGTCTATTTAGAACGATGTAAAGGTTCGATCTGCAGACGACTGGTAGTAGGGGGAGCTAGTAAGTCAGCCACTTTTGCCTCCCTGGGTAATGGCCTCGACACCTTTGGCCCGCTTGTCCCAAACACGTTAGGTAGCCCGTTAAATGTCAACTGTATGCTTTTTGAGACTACAAAGGGCGTTGGATGCGCTTGAATTTTGTTTAGTCAATTTCTTTTGGTTATGTAAGTCATACATAACCAAATGATGTTGATTGATGATGTTTGATTGCGGGAGTCCGATGGATGCGAGACGCACAGGACCGTTCGTTGTGGCGACGCTTGGGGGAGGCCTATGTCCAGCAGTGGACGTCTTTCGGCTGAAATGATGATGATGATGATGATGTAAGTCATCAGCGGACTTTCTTTTTAGCAAGTGTAGGTTTGTTGTTTATAAAGCTATAACGTTACTTTTGTACACAGATCTTGTATGAGGCATTGATAGGTATGGATTAGACTAGGGAATTAATAAAGCTGAAAAATTCATGTTCTTTTATTATGTGGTAAAAAAGCAAAACATGTACCGTGATTTTAAGCTGCAACCCAAGCTCAGACATAATCTAAATTAGGAACTCTTTAGATACTTGAAATCATTTTTAGTTTAGCGTTGCCATTAAAGTTTCAGCCGTCAAACAGCGGCAAAGCTGACAGTTTAAAAAACGTTTTTAGAAGAAAAAAAGCCATACGGAAATTAGCCGGACGAAATATTCAGCGTGTGTGGGGATGGAAAAAACAGCGAAAGTGGAAAGTGTCACGAATGGCAGAATGGCATTTGGCATTCAGCCACCCGTCGGTATTGATGCGGCAGACGGGGGCTGCTTACTTATTCATAAACGTTGAAAAACTTGTCAGTGGTGGTGTGGTGCACCTATGACTTGCATATTAGTAAGTTTTCTGTTTATTTTATTCCGCGAACATATTCGGGGTTGCCAGACGTGGCTGTTTCTGCTACTATAATCGGAGAAAACGTCATGTGGTAGATTTACTCTGTTTTTGTTTGGCGACGTCTAGAAACGAATACACTTCGATAAACAACGAATTTTGTTAATCGTACTCCGTTTGCTTTGAGAGACGAATATGAAAGTGAACGTTTATTTTTGTTTGTAAACTGTTTGATATGTTTGGATGGTTTTAATGTACGCTCAGGTGGGTTGAGACAGGCTTTTATTATTAGTTTCAGGCTTATTTTACCTTGGAAATATTAAATGATATTGTGGTGTACTCACCTGCACTGTGGCTCGATAGTTAATAAAATACGTTCAGCATTTCATTAATTTTGTGGAGAATTATTCGAAAGTGTCCCCGCGGCCCTGGAACGCAAACGGCAACTGAAGGAAGACGAGTGGGTTTTAGTGAGTAAAAGTCTGATACTGCCTCTCGGGGTAGAAGAGCGAAAGAAATTATTTGATGGTTTCCCCACACCAAAAAAAAAACATTTCATTTATAGGTAATCTTTTTGGAGTGAAAACTTCTTTAGGCGCAAAGAGCACTTTATTTGTGGGTATAGAATGAGGCTGTGCTGTCACGCTCGGCTATGTAACGCTCGTTCGGGTGCGATCGGCTCAAGTCGGCCGACCTTACCCGAACCACAGAATAAGAATGCCCGAACGCTTATGATTTTGTATTATTAAACTCGCCTTTTCACTTTTGCACGCATGACGCACCATTTATTCTCTTAAGTCCCATCAAGGTAATTTTTTATCTACTTGTTTTGGTGACAATTAACGGCTGTTACAACAAAAAGAAAATAAAAACGGAAACATTAAGAAACGTAGTTCACTTTTCGTATAAAAAGTCTCAATTTATTTACATCCAGAAAAATATTTGCAGCAAACGAAAGTACTTTCCGTTCCATTTCGCATTTCCAAAGGTACTGTTACGATAATATTCTTTAACAAAGTCGTGCAGATAGCGCAATGGTCTGTAAAAGGAAAATCCAAAACAACTGTATTTCATTCTCTCGAACTGAAAACTTATCGTCGATGTTGTCAAACTAGACATTTAGTGCTAAAAAAAACAAAGAATTTATTGTTCACTAGGTACTTGTTTAGCTCTTTTTTTACGTCGGAAATCATCAAAAAATTCTTTTGCTTTGGGTGGAGCGAGAGGGATTATCAATGGGTACATTGCTCGACGTCCGCAAGCCCGGTCTACCGTGGCTGGTAGTCGGGGTCAGAATCTCGGCGGCTGGGGCGTGAGGACATTCGTTTCCTCACGCGTGCGGCCTCCTCCTTCGCTAACATTACTGCTTCGCAAAAGGAGGCCACCACGTGTGTTCCTCTGTGGCCGGACCACAGTTTAGTACTCAGATGCTATAGTTCGAAATAATACCTACCTAAAGTCTACTTTCATCGGAATATATATATATTTTTAGTAGTCGTAGGGTGTGGTCCGGCTGGAAGGTATACTCTGCAGCAAGTCAATTTTGCAATATTTATTATTAACTATCCATAAATCAATTTATATAATAGTACCTTTTCTCTACTCTTCGTTTATACTTTTTTCTCTCAAGAAACTATTCATTTTGATTAATTAATCTTTAAAGTATGTGGCGCGGCTAGGGAGGATTACTTTCAGCAAATATAACGAAATATGCTTTATTTCTTTATGCCAACTAAAACTGCATAATAAGTACTTTATAAAAACACCTGGACTTATCCATAAACTTTTATTTTTATTACCAACAATGATTTTGAAAAAGGTGCACTTTTTGGTTTTTGTTTACCTATCTACCTAAGAATAGGTAGTTAATTTGACGAAGTAAGTGAAAATTTTGGTTTAAAATAAACATTATGTATACGAAAAACAAATATTTATTTTCTTAATCAAATATAAACAATAAAAAATTGTTAATACAATAGGTTTTATTAATAGTTCATTATACTCAATTTAATTTTAGGTGGCGCGGCCAGAGAGCACTGCCTGGCGGCCGAACCACATAAATTGTTAATTAAAAAGATATTTCTTGAGGTACTAAAAATATATATATATTCCGATAAAAGTAGACTTTAGGTAGGTATTATTTCGAACTATAGCATCTGAGTACTAAACTGTGGTCCGGCCACAGAGGAACACACGGCCACCGCCTGTCATTCCTCCTCGCTTCGGACCATAGCCTATACTTTGTGCTCTTCTATCTGCTTTTGTTTTTTTTTTCATTTTTAAGTGTCTATGTGTACATAAATAAATAAATAAATAAAATAGCCCGAACCAGGGCCCAGCGCGAGAGGTTGCTGCCGCCGATTGCCTCCACGAGGACACGACGGTGCTCCGCCCAAGCAGGGCACACCTCCACCTCCACTGTGCTGTGCACTGTGCACTGTGCTCCACTGTGTCCTCCGGGCGGTCCACACAATGGTGACACCCGGGCGTATTTTCCGCTTGAATCCGATGCAGGAACCACTCGAACTTGCCATGTCCGGTGAGGACCTGTGTCATGCGGAAGGTGAGGACGCCGTGTTCCCGCTCCAGCCACTCCTCAAAGAGGGGACTTAACGCCATAATTGTGGCGTGCCCAAGAGTATGGTGGGTAAGTGGGGTCGGTCTGCAAGGTTAAGCAATATTTACCGACCAATATTTGTCGGTGTGTGGATGGGTGACTAATCATTAGATTCCAAGATTCCGTGTCTCGTGTCTCGTGTGGTTTTGGCTGTCGTGTCGTTCATAGATACTTACCAAGGGGAACTTACCGGTGTCAGTGGTTACGAATGTCGGAAAGGTGTTCCAGTTTTAAAATGGTGCTACATCCAAACTGAAAACTGATTTGTTGCACGATTTTTAGTAAAGGTCTTTCATAAAGTTCAGTCGCGTCGGACCGATTACTGGCTTACAATCTTAAGTATTACTTGGTTTAACATTGCCCAGGTTTACGTAGAATTAATGACCGCTGCGTGACTGAGCTCACTTTTCATGGACAAGGGAAAGTTTTATGGCTTCGCGGTCCCGTATCCTTCTTGTCACATCGTCAGCTAATCCGCTGAAGCGCTTTTACTTTGATATGATTTACCGCTATGTGTGTGTGTTAATACGCGCCCGATTGATTGAAACTGATGGATTAGCTTTATGGGCACTTTACACAGATGTGCTTGTAATACAGGGGTTTATTGTAAAATCGATGAGTAGATTATGCGGGCAATCACCTACAATGTTTTTTTGGAGATTTTTCTTGTTTTTTTTTTTTATAGAAATGTGTGTAGATGTTTTGAGACGAATTCATTTTTAACTGACTTCAAAAAGGAGGAGGTTCTATGTTCGGCTGAATATATATTTTTTTTTAATGTATTTTCACCGATTCCTCGGTCAATTGTGGACCGATTTTGAGTTCTTTTTTTTTAAGTTTTATTCTTCCTAATTGATCCCATAGAAATATTGTTATGATCTGATCATAAACTTCGAAGATATGGAACAGAACCCCTCATAGGATCACAGCAGAACCGTCGTAACAAGTAAAATTGCTTTGTTTATACGTGTAGTCGATAACTGACTGAAAGAAGAGGAGGAATATATCGAACTGATCTGATGATTAAGCCTGAAGTTAGGCACCGGAACTCTGTAATAAATTATTGTAATCTAACCGTGTTTGGGATTATTAGAACTGTCATGAGATGCACTCTGGCTATAAGGTATTTAAGTTTGTCTGAGGGGTACTTTTTAGTGGTACCATTACAAAAAGTGTAAAATAAAAATCTTTTCACAAAAAAAAAAAAACAACCGCCTTCAATGTCAAAAAAGCACTGAAATTTTGGAAGTCGGTGTTAAATAACGAAGAGGCAAAGCTATAATAGAAACACCGACTTCCGAAGTTAAAGCTATTTTGCACTTTTCAGTGTTTTTTTTTTACATTGAAGTCGGTTGTATTTTTTTAGTGAAAAGTTTTTTAGACAACTCGGATTTCGATGGTTTGGTTT
Organism: Mythimna impura; assembly: GCA_905147345.3. Classification (NCBI taxonomy): domain Eukaryota; kingdom Metazoa; phylum Arthropoda; class Insecta; order Lepidoptera; family Noctuidae; genus Mythimna; species Mythimna impura. The sequence goes on from LR990345.1 coordinate 11,497,252, forward strand.
CTTCTAAGTATGAATTTCTAGCTTCTTAGCGGCTTCACCCACGTAAAAGTACTTAGAAATTATATCCCAAGGGAACATAGTCTCTGAATGAAAGTATCGTTTCGTCTACACCTGTGCCAAATTTCAACCAAAGCCGTTTAGCCGTTACGACATAAAGATATAACAAATAGGAAAAACCGGTCAAGTGCGAGTCGGTATTGCGCACGAAGGGTTCCGTACCGTCCCTAGCAAAAAAACTGCGAAAAAATCACGTTTGTTGTATGGGACGCATTTGGGGGGCCCCATAAATACTTATTTTATTCGGTTTTTAGTATCTGTTGTTATAGCGGTAACAGAACAGTATTGATGTCCTGAAAAACCTGAGATGTCTTATCTGTTTTTGGAGAGAAGTGGGCTGGTTGGAATAAGCCCACCTAAGGTTATAGCCGCCATGGCCCACGTACAATGGTCCACATAGGACTAAGTGCGGAAACCATACAGAAATAGAATAGCGGTAACAGAAAGACATGATATGTATTTCTGTTACCGCTATAACAAAAATTGCTTTTGCCGCTGTGAAAATTTCAGCTGTCTAGCTATCACGGTTCATGAGATACAGCCTGGTCACATACAGACAGACGGACGGACAGTGAAGTTTTAGCAATAGGGTCTTGTTTTTACCCTTTGTGTACGGAACTCTAAAAATAGCCATGCATAAAAATATGTAAGTAAAAAAAGTATTCATTTATTTTTTTAGGGTTCCGTACCCCAAAAGGAAAATACGGAACCCTTATAAGATCACTTTGCTGTCCGTCTGTCTGTTTGTCTGTCAAGACCCTTTATCTCGGGAACGGGTTTAGGTATCGAGTTGAAATTACCATTAAAACCAGCTCTGCGATCCCTTGAAGCTGTGAAAAAATCAAACTGTAAAGTAGTTACGTCACAAAAAAATCTTTTTTGCGATTCAGAAAAATCTTCGTAACTCAATTCGGGAATTGAACTGTTTTCATATTATGTCGCAATTGCCCGGTGTTTTTAACCGACTTCAAAAAGGATTAACTAAAGTGACTAAGCATAAGTATTTTATTACAGTTCACTTTTTGCAAAACATGTCAAGTTTTTAGTACCGCAACAGTGGTAAACAGATCAATAACAGATAAATAACAATTTTACTGCAACCCTGTAAACCTATCACCACGTACTTTAGCAAATAAAATGTAAAACCGACTGTAAAACTTGGGAGTGGCGTCACTGAATAAAAAACGTACATATAAAGTTTTAAAATGGTCGTCAACAACTCATCAAAATCTAATAACACGGGCTTAGTGTCTCCGAGGATGGGACTTCAGTTCTAGGGTTACCAGACGACGGGAATTTTCCCGGTATGGCTTTTTTTTTTAAGTGGAAAAACATCCAATGACTTCTGTCGCTCTAGGGCGGAGCGCGAGGGAATGTCAGACTTTTACAGACTAAAACCCCACTCCTATGTTCCTTCTTTACTTTACTATTTATTTATTTATTTGTTTATCCTCACATCGGAACGCCTTGCAGCAATTACACCAATAGAGCACAATTAGTTCAGAATCTGCTACATTCTAACATCATATAATAATAATAATAATAATAATAATATATTTATTCAGACTTAAAATTTGGTAAAATAGTTACATAAAATCATATATGCGCAGTGGAATGGTCAAAGACATTGAATATTTGAGAGTGGTAGTCAATCTCACCGGCAGTGGGTTACGTACGTACGCCCATCAGGCAGCATCAGGCCAGCGCTCCTCCAGGATTTCACATGTACCAAATCCCATATCGACCATTCCATTTTTTTATATTTTAAAGCTCTTTCGATGACTTTTTCAAATTAATTTAAATTGAAAAATACGGTATGTCATCTTGACGTGACAGGACGGCGGGGTTCTTTTATCATAGTATTACGTTGCTATACCAAGGCTAAGTAAACTGCTGAACTAGCTTCAGTTGTTTATTTGGTTTCTACCTAAAGCAATGACGTCACTGTAAAGTTATTGTAAGCATAATTATGTGTCAAGTTAGTTCGGTTTTTCATTTTGATGTGGATACTATTTCTAATCGTGTAATTTCTTCCAATTTCTTTAATTAAAGTTCCAGTAATTCTAAAAAGTGTTTTTTATTTTTCACCCCGTAACAGTTCCCTTTCAGACAACCCATGGTTCTAGGTGTAACTGGAATTTCAAGACGAAATTATTAATTTGTCTGAAATGTTTGAAAGACATCAATCAAATCTCTTCGTCACATTAATATTATAAAGGTGAAAATTTTGTGTGTGTATATTTGTTAGTTCTTTACGCTTGAAGGGTTGAAAGGATTACGATTAAACTTGAAACATGGGTAGACCACGTCCTGGTATAATCTAGTAATAATCTAATAAAGTAGTGCGCCTCACCATCAAGAATTGCATCACTGCTTACCATCAGGTGGGATCGCAGTCAAGCACTAGTTTATATCAAATAAAAAAAATAAAATAAAATAAAAAATAATATTCCACAACAATATTCAAGAGTTGCATTATACATACCTCTAGCTTTTTCCCCGGTGTCGCTCTCGCTTCTGTGGCTTATGCCACAGGGTCCGTGCGCTGCGGTACAAAAAGTTAGCCCTCAGTGATAGTAAAGTTTTCTTTTAGTAAAATAATTATCATAATTAATATTTTTAATGGGTAGCTCCTGCAAGCGGCTTCGCTTACGTGAAAATAGAAATTTCTACCAAGAGCACATGGAGTATGTTCTATTGTGACAAAAAAGTATCTTATACCTATGCTATGACTGAATATGGTCTACAGGTTTACAAAATTTCACCCAAATCGAGCCGTTCGAGCGTGAAGTAACAAACGTACACACACCTACTAACTTTCGCCTTTATAACAATAGTGTGAAGTGTAATTAGTTTAGTTTTACAGCTTTTGAATTGTAAGTAAATTAGTAGAAACGTCAGTTAGTCTGAAAGTTTAATCCAGTTAGTGCAAGTAATTTGATTAAAAATAATGAAAAATTGTCTTTATTCTTTTTGTACACCATAATTTAACATATTAGGTGTACAGTGATTGAACAATGTTCATGTGTGAACTCAACGATGACTTGCTGTAACAGCTAACCTAACCTACCTTGAGTGATAGAGAGTGATTGCATTTGAAGGTAAGATGCAGTGTACAATATATCTTCATATACACCACTAGTTTTTAATTAGTACAAATACTTAAAGGGCTTATTAGAAAAGGTCTTGTTATTATTTAAGTAAAGTCTCAATAAATAATATTCATAAACAGCAAAGTTACTAGCGTTTGTTTGTATCCCAAAATGTCCCTCAGTTTATGGAAATATTGTAGGTACAGGCTATTGATTATGAATGAAAAAAACAATGGAAAAAACTGCGCGTAGTATTTTCTAGTAGCAATTGTTATGAATAATTGATTCAATTATGAATTTACCAATTATGACAAATTTACGTGAACAGTTTTGGGTTTTCGTTTTTTTTTTACTTTTGACTACATAAATATGATCGATCAGTAACGGGCACAGATAGAGCCCAATTTTTTTTGTACTAATTAAGAAATAGGGGTGTCTATAATATTTTTGTACGTGTGTTTGTCGCCTATCTCCTCCCAAACGGCTTGATATGTATGAAATTTTGAGTGTATATTTGAGTGGGTCCCTGGACGGTTTGAAAAAAAATTGGATCCGGTAGGTGGCGCTGTAATCGGGTTCTCAATTTTTTTTTTGTGATGTAACGCCAGCTTTCGGACAGGGCAACGTCTATTGGGACCGCTAATAAACCTATATCTATAAATAAATCTAATATATAAAAATCTACTAGCTTGTGCACACGATTTCTTTCGCATGAATATAGATTATAGTAGACGCGAAGTCAAAATCAAAGCGTAGGTACCTTAAATTTCATCAAAATAGGTTCAATAGTTTAACCGTACAAGTGTAACAGATATACGAGTTACTTTCATGTTTAAAATATTAACATGGATTTTATATTTCTTTCTGGTGACCCTACATAGCTCTCGTCATCCCAGTCTAGACAAAGATTCGTGACTTTTTCACAATTCGCAATCCCACGACAATCATACCTGTAGAAGCCTCTGTACCTCTATATGATATCGTCTTCGTCGAACATAATATTAAATTTTACTTCGAGCTCCCCGACTATCCATTACGGTACGACATCGAAATTAGAGTTTTATAGTTGGATACGAAAATGAATTCGCGAGAAAAATAATATGACGGATCGGGTGGTGGTCTCAAGTTTTTTTTTTTTTGTTTTTTTTTTTATAGTAAGTACTGAAAAGTTGTGAAAGACACTCTTATTTCTTTCATGTAGTCTGTAAATATCTTGAGAAATTGTTAGATCTTTTTAGTTATAGACATTCAATTGTAGAAAAATTTGGTTTATTTTTTATTTTTTTTGGAGATAAAATGAATCTATCTGAAATATCGTCCGCGCGACAGACAATTATGTACCTATCTAAAATGGTGAACACATCGTCTCATGGTCTGTCTTTGAAGATTTAGCTAAAGGAAATGTGCTATTTATTCTATTTTATTAACCTCTGCGCTTGTATTGACCCTAAACGTTTAAAAGTTATTATACTTAGTCATAATGTTTTGAATGACCCTTTTGTGATGACATTTTACCTTTAATCCTATACTTAACACCTTTTTTTTTACCTAACGTGACACTGACCGAATAATCGAAACCGGCTCAATTGCCATAAAAAAAAACCTTTTTAGGTAGTATCAATCATTTTTGAGAGAGCAGTGGTGGCCGAGTGGTAACGGCCCGGACTTTTTTTTTTTTTTTTTTGGTGGGAAATCATCCCAATGACTTCTCGCGCTCTGGGTGGAGCGCGAGGGCGTGTCAGACTTTTACTGACTAAAACCACACCTGTATCCTTCAATTACCCTTTGCGTTCCAGGACTACGGGTTTCCCTTTCAGAAATTCTCCGCGGTCCTAGCTAGCGGGCATCGGCCCTGCTGGGCCCCTACGGTTTGCTGACATCTCTTTGAGGAGCGCGAGGATCACTACGCGCTGTTGACGACTGGGCTCGGTCCGGTTAATTACCAAACAGCCGGACGACGAGCTACCCAGTGCTCGACGTCCGCAAGCCCGCGTCTACCGTGGCCGGTAGTCGGGGTCGGAATTACGGCGGCTAGGGCGTGAGGACCTTCGTTCCCTCACGCGTGCAGCCTCCTCCTTTGCTAGCATTACTGCTTCGCAGAAGGAGGCGACCGCCTGCCATTCCTCCTCGCTCCGGACCATAACCTGAACCAGGGCCGGACGCGAAAGGTTGCTGCCGCCAATTGCCTCCACGAGGACACGGCGGTGCTCCACCCAAGCGGGGCACACCTCCACCGTATGCTCCACCGTGTCCTCTGGGTGGTCCGCACAATGATGACACCCGGGCGTTGCTTCCGCCTGAATCCGATGCAGGAACCTCCCGAACTTGCCATGTCCGGTGAGGACCTGCGTCATGCGGAAAGTCCCGCACGAGTGCGAAACGGCCCGGACTTACAAGATGTAGGTCGCGGGTTCAAACCCAGCCAGGCGCATTACTTGTAATTGTAATTTATTTCATCACCACTGCTCTCAAAAACGGTGAAGGAAAACATCGTGAGGAAACCGGCATTTACTAGAACCAAAAATTCGAAGACATGTGACATTCACCAATCCGCTCTGGGTCCGCGTGGTGAATTACGGCCCATTCCCTCTCCTAGAAAGAGGAGGCCTGAGTCCCAGCAGTGGGAACATTAAAAGGCTGATTATGCTATGCTATGCTATGCTAATCATTTTTACTTCTTGTTTTAACTACGAGGTATGTAAATTAAGTAATGTTACTGATTAAAAAAAAATTCAAATAAGTACAATTTTATATTGTCACCCTCAAAATAACTTCCTTCTGAAGCCATACAGTGCTGGAGTTGGTACTTCCACTCCTCATAGCAGTGCTGGAATTCCAATACTGGAATAGCCTTCAGCTGGTCGGTTACAACCGAATAATTGAATGTTTTCGAGTGTTTCATAAAAACTTTTTAGAAAAAAAAAATAACCGACTTCACTAAAAAAAAACACTAAAAGGATCAAAATAACTTTAATTTCGGAAGTCGGTGTTTCTCGGTATTGTTTGTTTCTTAGTTAACAAAAACAACTAAAAAATTTTTATTTCACACTTTTTAGTTGCGATACACTTATAAACAGAGTGCCCATTTCTCACTCATGACAATTCCAATTAACCCAAATACTGCTAGGTTACATTGCTTTATTATAAAGTTCCTGTGTCTACCTTCCTCCTTCCGGCTCCATCATCAGATCAGTTCGATAGTACCTTATAGCCAAAGAGCATCTCATGACAATTCTAATAAGTCCAAACACGGCTAGGTTACATTGATTAATTACGGAGTTCCAGTGCCTACCTTCCGGCTCCATCATCATCATCAGATCACTTCGATGACACCATTTTTAACGTAACTATTCAGAATCATTCATTTATTTGTATTGTCATAGTCGCTTAACTATATCTTCATTGTGATATCTATTTGAGTATGAAGTTCCGTTGACCATTTCTGGTCTTCTTCATCAGTTCCACTTCATCAAATGTTACTTTTTGACTGTAAATGCTTAAGTTCTTGATGAAAATACCAAAATTACCATAGGGTTGCCTATAATTTTTGAGGAGTTCCCTCGTTTCCTCATGGATTCCATCATCAGAACTGGATTTTGAAAAAAATGGGACCAATCTGGAAGCCTATAAAGGGAAAAAAAATATTTGCTAATCGGTCCATAAACGACGGAGTTCTGAGGTAACAAACATAAAAAAAAATGATGATAAAAAAAAAATAACAACCGAATTGATAACCTCCTCCTTTTTTTTGAAGTCGGTTAAAAATGAGTTCCCTTGAGGTGATCTTCCGCTTCGTGGTTAGAATAGAATAGAATAGAATAAACTTTATTGCACACTAAAATAGTAAAAAAAAACACATCTTCAATCGACTCTCTTCCTTCTGATAATGCCTTAAACCTCCGTTAAATCTGGGCTCTTGACAAAACACTGTCTCCGTAGTCCTGCTGAAGTTTAGCAAGTGTTTCCGTTGTACTGTACCCAAGTCTGAAGCAAAACCTGATAGAACACATGTTTTATATGTAACTATTTTGGTGTACGCCACTCCTTTGTATCTTCCATCTATCAATATAATCTCGCGGGATTCTATTGATAGATGGAATTAATTAATGTTGTCTTAAATCGAAAGCGAAATCTCGGCATTCATACTCATTTATATGTGGACGTACGAGTGCACAATGCAGTGTCAGTCTCGCTTCTCCTTTATCACGTCACTCAATAATATTTAAAAGCTTTCCATATACGAATTGATTTGATATAATTTCGTCTGCCGTTCGTGCAGCCGACGATTCGACCAGCCAATAAGCGACCGCCACCGCTCAATTTCCGTGTCGAAAACGAAATATCGAGAGGCTATTTTAACATTCGAATTTCGAATTATCACATTTGAATTTTTGAAATCGGGAATGATTCTTTGAAAAGCTGCTTTTTTTAGCAACATGGCAAGGACCAAATTATTTGAACTTAAAGATTTACGGTACCTACACAAGTAAATCTTAATTATTGTGGGAACCCTGGTCTGACAGGTAGATCTTGGTTTCCGGGATATGTTCTCGAAGAAAATCAAACTATACGTCATAGTAATCATTTATTAGTCGGCTGAACTCGGCTTTACGAATTGTATGATGAAAGGGTTCTTGTTAATACTGCTGAATTTAGTTCATATGTGCGAAATTATTCAAAATTATTTAAAAAAATTGTTCTATAGCGAAATCGCGTTATTTGAGTTCCAAAATTAAAAACAGTAATAATATAATTAAAACTACTTGGAATGTTATAAATAGTGAAACTGGAAAGTCTACAAGACCATCTAGTGACTATAAACTTGTAATTAATGACAATGTGATCACATCGGACTCACAGGTTGCCGCGGCTTTTGAGAACTTCTTTTCAGAGATCCCCATATCAACAACAAAATCTCTGAACTCGTCACCCACTGCTGCAGAGTCTCTGCTTAAAGAAAATGTTAAAGTTTGCGATTCTGATTTTAATTTCGAACATGTGACTTATGTAGATATTATTAAGACGTTTAACTCCTTGAATGTAAAAAAGACTGCAGATTTATGGGGTAATTCTGTGGACGTTGTTAAGTCTATAATCCACATTATAGCTCCTTCTTTAGCTTTTATTTTTAATAATTGTATTGATCGCGGTGAGTTTCCTGATCTAATGAAGAATAGTAAAATAATTCCATTGTTCAAAACGGGTAGTACATCTGACCCCACGAATTACAGACCCATTTCAGTGCTACCCACTTTTAGTAAAATATTTTAGAAACTTATTTTAGAGCAACTACAAAGATTTTTTAACAGACATAAATTATTGCATACCAAACAATTTTGTTTTACAAGGGATCGTTCAACAACCGATGCCGGTGTTGAACTTTTAGGACATATTTATAATGCATGGGAAGACAAATGCGATGCCCTGGGCATTTTTTGCGATTTGTCAAAGGCCTTCGATTGCGTTCTCCATGAAACATTAATCAGGAAACTACACCATTACGGAATCCGGAACTGAGTGAAAGGATTCAGAGAGTTGATGTAAACGGAAAAAGATCTCCTGGATCTGTAGTAAAAATGGGTGTCCCTCAGGGTTCAATTCTTGGCCCATTTTTGTTTCTTATATATATAAAAGATTTACCTTACCTCATAAAGGATAACCATAACATAGTGTTGTTTGCAGACGACATTTCACTTTTGTTTAAACTTAAACGTCAGCAGCCAGTTACTGACGATATAAATATAGCTCTTTCAAAAATAGTACACTGGTTTGATGTAAATAACCTTCTTCTTAATGAAAAAAAAACTAAATGTATAAAGTTTACCATGCCTCATGTTAGGCAAGTAGAAACTAGTGTGCTAATAAAAGGTAAAGAGTTGAGTCCTGAAGATAATACAGTGTTCTCTACCCTAGATGCTAAGCTGCAGTGGGGCCCACATATAGACAAATTATCAAAAAAACTTAGCTCTGCAGCATACGCTGTTAGACAGATTCGAAATTTAACTGATGTAGAGACTGCCCGTTTAGTTTACTTTAGCTATTTCCATAGTGTCATGTCGTACGGTATTCTACTGTGGGGAAATGCCGCCGAAATACAGTCAATTTTTGTATTGCAAAAAAGGGCTATTCGTTCAATTTATAAATTAAGTCCCAGATACTCCCTCAGAGATAAATTTAAAGAAATCAATATAATGACTGTACCTTCACAGTATATTTACGAGAACATTTTGTATGTACATAAAAATATAAACATGTTTAAAAAATACAGTGATGTTCATAATTTTAATACTAGGACAAACACAAATTTGTGGTTCCTACAACCAGGCTGAAAAAAATAGGGGGCTCATTTAGATGATTTGTAAAGCGAAAACTTTGCCAAAAGGCTTTTTACACTATAAAGGACTATGTTGAGGACCAAAAGGCTTGGGATTGACCTGCTCCAGTACGCACTGCAACTGTTGTCTTATTATTATTATTTTTTCTTTTGTTTTTATTTTTAAATGTTTTTTTTATTATTTATTACAATTCGATATTGTAGATTATTTTTATTTTGCAATTTGACTTTTTTTTTATATTAATTTTTGACAAAAATGTTTACTTTGCTAAAGTATTACATTTTGTAAACTATATTTTTCCTTTTATTATTGTGAACGTGAGGACTATGTTGATTGTTTTTTTTTTTCCTTTTCAGTAATTTTAATGTATGTCTGGCAATTTGAGTATTTTCTGCGGCCTACCCAAATGTCCTTTCCTTGGTATTGTTCGTCAAGTCGTTGAGCTCCTTAGTAGTCCTGAGTTGAGCTTTACGAATACTGACAAATGCTTGCACTGACTGGACAGGTCCACTCAAATCTGTATGGTTCTTTCTTCAAAAGACCATTTCAGACAAATCTGCATGGTTCTCATGTGATTTGACCATTACATATTTACTGTATGGACTTTAAAAGAGACTTTGACCCCTGAGTTTGTTTCGGTGTTTCTTCTCAGGGTAGTCAGCTAGGAAACACCGGCCTCATCTAGTTTAAAAATGACGAAAAAAAAATTGACGTGTAAAAGTGTTTTTTAAACCTATTTACAAAATAAATATCATTTCTCATTTATATTTTTTTTTTTGTCTTCAAAATTACATTTGCAACCAAAAATCACTTCCACTTCTCCAACCAAAAAAATAATTGTCATCAACTTCAAAACCTATTCTAATGCATAATCTTTAAAAAGTATATTTACCTAGCCAGGCCGCCAACTAACAAGAAAAACAACCCATGCGATCTCCTTCGTTATCACATTATTTGTGGGTTTCTAGTTTTGCGTATTACTGAATCCAATACAATGAAAACTGGTTTTATTCATTAAGAAATTACGATATGTATGTACATAAATGTTTATACACCCCTAGTTTTTAAATAGGACGAAAAAAATAGGGCTTTATCCGTACCCGTTACTGATAATATTTTTGTAGTAAAAAGTGAAAAAACGAAATACCAAAATTTTCAACGATTTGTCATAATTGATAAATTCATAATAGAATAAATCATTCATAACAATAAAATTGCTACTAGAAAATACTGCACGCAGTGTTTTTCCAATTTGATCGTTATTTATTCATTCATAATCAATAGCCTGTACAATATTTCTATAAATTGAGTGTCATTTTGGGATATTAACAAACGCTAATAACTTTGCTGTTTATGAATATTATTTATTGAGACTTTACTTAAATAATAACAAGACCTTTTCTAATAAGCCCTTTAAGTAGGTATTTGTACTAATTAAAAACTAGTGGTGTAGGTATATTTGCATAAACTGAATGATCTAGATACAAGTAAAAACCTAAACCTTTTATACCTCTTAAAAGGTTTTCAGACTGCTAATTATGGCAGCGATTTTTTTTATTGATGTAAACCTAGTGCTTGACTGCGATCCCACCTGATGGTATAGCATAGCATAGTCGGCCTTATAATGTTACCACTGCTGGGACTCAGACCTCCTCTCTAGGAGAGAGAATGGGCCCTAATCCACCACGCGGACCCAGTGCGGGTTGATGGATGTCACATGTCTTCGAATTTTTGGTTCTAGGACATGCCGGGTTCCTCACGATGTTTTCCTTCACCGTTTTGAGAGCAGTGGTGATAAAATAAATTACACAAAGTAATGCGTCTGGCTGGATTTGAACCCACGACCTACAACTCGTAAGTCGGGACCGTTGCCACTCGGACACCACTACCACCATCGGCCTGATGGTATGCTGTGATGCAATCGTTGATGGTAAAGCGCACTAGTTTAATAATCACTCTAGCATTGAAGACACCTTAGGCACGCCGTAATCACGGCGGTAAATCCCCTCTTTGAGGAGTGGCTGGAGCGGCAACACGGCGTCCTTACCTTCCACATGATGCAGGTTCTCACCGGACATGGCAAGTTCGGGAGGTTCCTGCATCGGATTCAGGCGGAAGACCACCCGGTGGACACGGTGGAGCCGTGTACATACATGCATATTACATACGGTGGAGTTGTGCCCCGCTTAGGTAGAGCACCGCCGTGTCCTCGTTCGGCGGTAGCGACCTCTCGCGCCGGGCCCTGGTTCGGGCTATGGTCCGGAGCGAGGAGGAATGGCAGGTGGCTGCCTCCTTGTGCGAAGCAATTACTGCTTCGCAGATGGAGAGCACAAAGGTATAGTCTCAAGCGAGGCGGATTAGCAGGCGAAGGCCTCCTTCTGCGAAGCAGTAATGTTAGCGAAGGAGGAGGCCGCATGCGTGAGAGAACGAACGTCCTCACGCCCCAGCCGCCCGAGATTTCGACTCCGACTACCAGCCACGGTAGACGCGGGCTTGCGGACTTCGAGCAATGGGTAGCCTGCCGACCGGCCGTCCAGTGTGATTAACCGGACCGAGCCCAGTTGTTAATAGCAGGTAGTGATCCACGCGCTCTCCAAAGAGATGTTGAGTCAGCAAACCGTATAGGCCCAGCAGAGCCGATGCCCGCTAGCTAGGACCGCGGGGAATTTCTAAAAAGGAAACCCGTAGTCTTAGAACGCAAAGGGCAACTGAAGGCCACAGGTGTCGTTTTAGTCAGTAAAAGTCTGACACGTCCTCCCGCTCCATCCAGAGCGGGAGAAGTCATTGGATGATTTCCACCCTTAAAAAAATCTTTGGAGACACCTAAATTATAATCGAACGGGAAGACCCGCAACAGGCATATTGTTCCAGTCCTTTGATGTATGCGGTATAAGCGCCCAACCGCCTTGATCCCGATTTCCGGCCACGGTATTCGTGGACTTGCGGATGGCGAGCAATGGGTAGCTCGCCGTCCGGCCGTTCGGTAACCGTCCGGACCCAGCTCGAGTCGTCGACGGCGCGTAGTATTTGACGCGCGCCTCAAGATGTCAGTAAAACCGTAGGGGCCCAGCAGGGTCGAAGCCTACTGGGACCTTGGGTTTTGCGAAAGTAAACCCTGGGGCCCAGGAACGACAGCTAAGAGGGGACAGGAGTGGGTTTAAGTAAGATCGGGAGAAGTAATTGGATGATTTCCCACCTAAAACAAAAAACGACGAGGCGAATTTTGTAGTTCATCCGGTATAACCGGACATTGGAAAAATGATTAACCTTGCTTTTTATATTTTTCAGGGATTCTAAGTTCATAAATTAAATGCGTCATAGTATTTTTCTTTCGTTTATAATATTGACCTTTACTATTTCACTATTTTCTTATTATTATACCTACCTCTTGTTCTTGGAAGCCGTGAGACATCCACCAACCCACACTGGGCCAGCGTGGTGGATTACCGTCCATTACGTCTCCTAGAGAAGATCCCTGAGTCCCAGCAGTGTGATGTTATGCTTATACCTCTTGAATAATAGTATTTTCTAACTTATTAGGCAACTGTTTCCTACTACCTAATTGTCTTACGAACTAACTGTGTTCGTGTCATAAAGCTATAAAGTTTGCAGACATTAATCACGATTAAAAGTTTGTGTGCCCCATCTTCCATAATTTTAGGAACTAAAGCAAAATTGTAGATCATCATTGTTATGCTTACTGCAGTTAAATGGAACAAATGGGGAACTGCAACGCTCATTTGCGAACTTTACGGAAAGAATTGGTTTTCTAAAACTAACTTTTGGTGTCTTGCTGTTCAAATCTTGTGTAATGGTTTTATTTCGCATTGTAATGCGAAAAATGTCACTCTATAGTGACTTTGCTAATTAGAAACTACTACAAAATCTTCAGTTAGCTATATCTTATTTGCAGAAAAATAGTGAATAGCTAGTGCAATCTTGAAAAGATTAGGTAATCTTAACAGGCCAGGGTGTGCTTGATTTAGGTAGATAGGTACTTACATATTTTGTTGCTTCAACTTGTACGCCACTTTATGCGGATGAACATATCTGTATTTCATTAATACCTTGCATACACCATGTTTAAATAAATAAATTTTTACCTACTTACATTCGCTACTTACTTGAACTTAAGGCTAAGAACTCACGAAGCGGTTTTCACCAGCACCTGCCGCGGTGGACAAGAACAGCTGTTTTTTTCTAAACTCACGAGACCGGAGTTTTGTGCAGTTACACAGCCTTCGCGGTTACGATCATCACTCGCAAACTTGGCGGGTGATAAGCGCAAGACGTGCGGTTAATCAACAGCCGAGCTCCAGACCGCCATAGACGCATACTATATTCTGTACCCTCCGCCGGCCACTGCGGGCACCAACCGACCGCAGAGCGTGTGGGCGCAACCCGCCGAGGCTGCGGGTGACCGCGGCCCGCTCGGTTCTAGTAGTTGCCCGCCGGTGCAGCGGGAGCCACAAACAACCGCACACACCGCGGGCGTAAAACGCGTAGTGAAATGTGCTTTGACTTTTTTCATGTTTTATCTGCATTCTATAGAAGCTGCGGATCCCCAACCGCGCCAGACGCGGATGAAAACAGTTACTTGATTTCTTAGCCTGACTTTCGTGCTCTAGTTATTCTGTTGTAGTACGTTCTCGCCAAAGTTGCTTAAAAAGTCATTGCAAAGCACAACCATCGCAAAAAAAATCGAATATAGAACTACGAAATTCTCCTCAAAGTCACATATCGAGCGCTTCGCTAATAGTCACCTCTCTCCGGCGCCGCTACATGTCAGATAGGATTCGTACACGGAACCGCGTCGACAATGACAGTCCATATGCCGCCGGTGTTAGTACGGTACGGTTCGGAGCCGAATTCCGTGATAGAGGCTGTCATAAACTGACTAGATAGCCCTATAGGTATATTATTAGCTTTAAAGGGTATAGTAAAGTTGAATCTGAGCTTAGAAAGAAAGAAAGAAAAACATTTTATTTGGCGGAACAAGGCGCAAATTTAGAACTAACAAATTATAAGTACATTATGTGAAAGAAATATGCGCCACATCCGCGCAAAACGGCCGAACGCTCAGCATAATGCCGTGACCACACGCAAAATGCGATGAGTCTACGGCGCTGGTTTTCAGCGTGGGCCGGTAACGGTATCGACATAAAGACGTCGGCACGGTATTGTGTGCTAATAGATTAACCAATCAATTTGCCTAGTCTAGCAAAAATTAATAAGTACATAAACTTACTTACTTTTTTTTCTTACTTACGTACGTACGTACTTACGTACTTTTTTTTCCTACGTGGGTAGGCGTGACAAGTAAACATACTTTTATAGCTCTGTATTTAAATATTTAATTAAAATAGTTATTTGATATTTTTAACAATATATATGCACTAAATAACTCATAAACCCACCTTCGCTTTATATTATCCTTCAACTTTCTCTATATCACAACCACAACACTTCTATTTCTACATTATTATGGACAGCAAGCTTGTGCACAGCATGGCGGAACTAGAAAAGTTGTTTGGCTCCCGCATGAGTGACTATGAAGATAAGCTGCAGCGAGCTACAGCTGGAACAGGTACCACTCACTCTGACCTTGCTTCTCTTTCAAAGGATTTCTCTGAGTTCAAGTCTTTTGTCTATAAAACGCTATCTCACTTAAAGACACAGATTGAGTATTTGTCACTGAGTTTGGACAATCATGAAACTTCAATGAGAAGAAAAGTCTTAATGTTTCATGGTATTCCTGAAAAGTCCGGTGAAAAGATGAGTGACACTGTGCTACATATAATCTCTAAGCAGCTGCATATCGGAGACTTCAAACTGGAGTACCTTAATGTGTGCCACAGACTTGGTTCCCCCCAAGATAAAACCAGACCTGTGTTGGTGCGTTTTGACAAAATGGAGCATCGTCGGTTGGTCTGGGACGCTAAAACGACACTCAAGGGTAGCGGGATCACTATATCGGAATTTCTGACTAAATCACGCCATCAGGTATTTATGGCCGCACGCAAGCACTTCAACATCAATAGCTGCTGGTCTGCTGAGGGAAAGATTGTTATTTTAACGCCTGACAAGTCTCGCCGGAAGATAACAACAATGGGTGAGCTTCAATCTCTAATCGCGCTATTCCCCATCGCCGCCGGCGCTGCTACTTCGATCGACCACGGGCCTGCTGCTTCATCCTCGTCAGCAGGTGGGGCTCCATTGCCTATTGCAGCAACCCCTAAAGGAAAAGTTCTGAGGAAAGCCCGCCGCTAAGTTTTCTGTCCTAGACTACCCATGTTCGGCCAGGATTCATATTGACTGTTTTATTGTAGTTAACGTTGTAGGTACACTTTGCTTTCTTTCACTTGTACCCAAGATTTCCACAGTTTTGCTCAATTTGTAATTATATTTTTTATATCAACATCTGTCGGTAGATCTATTAATTTTGTTTTCTTTTTTTTTAGTTTTGTTGTCTGACATGACATTTGACATCTGTCAGATCATAATATTTTACGTTTTGTTGTACCGTGCTTCATTATTGTAGATGTTATTCTCGCTAGCCTTACTTATTCATTTGATTTAGCAAGTTTGTGTTTGTACCTTTTTGAGTATCTATATATTTTGTTGTTAAAATCTCTTCCAACAACAGCGTTCGGGTGGTTTTATTAGTTAGGCGTATATAGTAATTATCTTAATTTCTATTTTTATTTCTATTAATATTATTTGTTTAAGTATATATTATTATTATTTTATTATTTAGTATTTTTGCATAATATGCGCGATGGTGATTTTAATGATGACTTCTTCTCCTGTTCTTCCTCTTCTAGCAGCTTCCTTAGTGCTGCGAGTGATAATTCCTCTCCTTTGAATCTTGGTGATCAGATTTCCTCTCTGTTTTCTCACTATCCCAACAACCTTAATATAGCGCACATCAATGCCCAGAGTGTTCCTCGCCATTACTCTGATCTTCTGGCATCCATTAACTGTGCACATTTAGATGCTTTACTTATCTCAGAGTCTTTTCTGAAACCTTCTCTTCTTTCGGTTCACTATTCCCTCCCTGGCTTTGTTCTCATTCGTAATGATAGAACGGGGAAGGGCGGTGGTGGTGTTGCTATGTATTTGCGTGCTGGTATTCCTTACAAAATTATCAGTGCATCACCATCTTCCTTTTCGGGGTCAGCGGAGCATCTTTTCTTAGAGATTTCCTTGCATCATGTGAAAATGTTCCTTGGTGTAATGTACAGTCCTAACCTCACTATTGATTACTTTGATTCTCTCGATACACTTCTAAACAATTTCTGTCCTACTTATGACCACGTAGTCTTGATGGGTGATTTTAACACATGCCTCCTTAAGAATGACGCTCGTACCCATAAACTTCAATCTCTCACATCTTCATTTAACCTCAGTATTCTGCCTCTCTCTGCTACTCATCATTTTCCGAACTGCTCCCCTTCTCTTTTAGATCTTATGATTGTTTCCAATCCTAATAACGTATCTGTCCACGGCCAGCTTACCGCTTGCTTTTCCTATCACGATCTAATATTCATGTCTTACAAGATTCGCCCTCCTAAGCGTAAGCCACAATACATTCATCTTCGGAACTACAAGGGCATGGATCTGGAGGCATTGTTGCGTGATGCTGCTGGCACTGACTGGACTGATGTTTTCCATAGTTCCTCTGTCGACGATATGGTTAATATTTTTAACAGTAAGATACTAAATCTTTACGATCGATACGCCCCTATTCGTCGAGTTAAAGTTAGGTATGCTCCGGCTCCCTGGCTCACTCCCGCCATTAAGGATGCGATGGCAAGTAGAGACCAAGCCAAAAGGAGGTTGAAGCGCTGTCCTTCCGAGCGCAACCAGGGTTTGTTTAAGGAGCTGCGTAATCGCTGCAGTCGTATGTGTAGAGATGCAAAGAGACGCTACTTCCATAATTCTCTTGACAACCGGAACTCCTCCGAAGTTTGGAAGTTTCTGAAAACTGTAGGTATTGGTAAGTCCCCTGTCATCTCTAGCAAAGATACTGACGTGTGTGCTCTAAATAAACATTTCTCTCTTCCTCCTGTCACTATAGATCCACACGTCAAATCAGCTACCTTAAATATGTTGTCAGGTTTGCCATTGCCTCAGTGTTCCTCTTTCGAATTTAGTCCTGTAAGTGAAAAGGATGTCAAAAAATCTATTCAAGCCATCTCCTCTTCCGCTGTAGGTAATGATAACGTGTGCTCAAGAATGATTTCTCCTATTCTTCCCGCAATACTTCCCGTCTTAACCCACATTTTTAACTTTTCCTTGTTTTCGTGCGCGGTTCCCGATGCTTGGAAACAAGCCCATATTATCCCGTTACCCAAAATCCCTAACCCGGCCTCTGTGACCGATTTCAGACCAATTTCTATCCTTCCGTATCTTTCTAAAGTTCTTGAGCACATTGTCCATCAGCAACTCTCTCTTTCTTTCTAGTAATCATCTTCTTAGCCCTTTCCAATCCGGTTTCCGGCCTGGTCACAGCACTGTCACAGCTCTTTTAAAGGTTACTGATGACATCCGCTGGGCTATGGACCACAAATCTCTCACGTTACTTGTTCTTCTTGATTTCAGCAGTGCCTTCAACTCTGTTGACTTCGATATCCTTCTTGGAATCCTTAAATCCCTAAACTTCTCCTCCTCCAGTGTTAGATGGTTTGATTCCTATCTTTATGGCCGCTCGCAGCGGGTACGCCTCGATGAGTCTTCATCGGATTGGTGTTGTCTTACTGCGGGTGTGCCTCAGGGTGGCGTTCTCTCTCCTCTTCTCTTTTCTATTTTTATTAACTCTGTCACTAGAGTAATTTCCTCTAACTTCCATCTCTATGCCGACGACTTGCAGCTTTATCATCACTTTCGTGGTGAAGATGCTGAAGCCGCCGTGTCCGCTGTGAACAGTGACCTGGAGCTAATTGGGGAGTGGTCGCGGTCCTTTGGGCTGCAAATAAACCCCAAGAAATCCCAGGCTTTGGTCATCGGGGGCAGGTTTATGCGGAACAAGCTTGATGTTGCGACGCTGTCTCCGCTCTGGTTGAATGGAGTTCAAATTGATTACGCGAAGACGGCTAAAAATCTGGGGGTTATCATAGACTCGTACTTATCGTGGACTGCCCATGTCGCTGAAGTCAGTCGCAAAGTGCACTACACATTCCATTCCTTAAAATGCCTTCAGAGTTTTTTGCCCTTGAAAACCAAAATTTCCCTCGCTCAAACACTCATTCAGCCCATCATTGACTACGCTGATGCCTGTTATTTGGATGTCACCGAGGAGCTTTTAAATAAACTTGAGCGTTTGCAAAATATTTGTATTCGTTTTGTTTTCAATCTTAAAAAGTATGATCATGTCTCAGGCTTTCGCAAGATACTCAAGTGGCTCCCTATTCGACTTCGCAGGAACTCTCGGATATTATGTCTGCTATTTAACATCCTTCATAACCCTAAAACGCCCTCCTATTTGCGGGAACGCTTTTCCTACTCACGTCCTTCTGATGCACCTTGCAGATCGCATCTAAAGAATCTCCTAAAATCCCCTCCCCACTCCACCGATTTCTATTCCTACTCCTTCACTGCGCACGCGGTACGGTTGTGGAATTCACTACCACCTGACATTAGGGGCTGCCAAACTATTGCAGTTTTTAAAAGAAGAGTGAAAGAACACTATCTTTCTATTTCGTCATAGTTGCATATTAGTAGGTATGTATTATTTTATTATATTATTTAGTATGTATTTTTGTGATATTTATTTTATTATGTGTATATAATTATAATAGTATATCTTTTTTTTTTATTATTTTTTTTTTTGGATGTTATATGTATTTTGTATGTACCAATTTTCCTTTTACTTCTACACACAGTGTCTACATCTCTATTTTCTCCAACTCTCCTTTCGCAGGTATGCTGGAAGAGATTTCTTTAGAAATAAGCATCACCTTTGTACTATTCTTCTGTTTCCTTCTTCTTTTCTTGTATTTATTATTGTGTGTACATAAATTGTTAAATAAAATAAATAAATAAATAAATATTATTCTATTCTATCTTCATAGAAATAATTCTTCTGTACGTGCGTTTGTCACCTGACTTGTCTTAAACGGCTTGACCGATTTGTATAAAATTTCGTGTGCGTATTTGAGTGGGTCCTCTGGATGGTTTGAAAATCCCATTGGACCCGGTCGGTGGCGTTCTCGGATTCTGATATGTAATGATACCGCATCACACTAATATTATAAAGGTGAAAATGTGTGTATACTGTTTTACTGCTTGTCGCTCGAATAGCTAAACGTATTCGGATGAAAGAGACCATAATCCTGGCATAGCACATAGGTTACTTTTTTACCCTGGACGGAGTATGTTCCCTTAGGACAATTTTCTATTTACACGGGTCGCAGCCAGCACCAGCTATTTAACAAGACTGCCCGTCTGCTCCCACTCTAACGGCCTGTTCACGACTTCGGTCTTAGCGGCGAGCGGGGCGGCACCGGTACGCGAGCGCGCGGCGCTATGAGCGGCGTCTCGTGGCGTGCTTCAAACGTTTTCATACTTTTGATCTTACCGTTTGCCGCCCCGCGCTTAGCTCCCGCTCACAGCGGCAAGGTCGTGAACGAGCCGTAACCGTGGGCATCGGAACACTTATATTTTAGACTAGATAACCTGGCAATCTTCGTACCGCTTAACAGTCCATGATTGTAGTATGTATATCTTTCGATATAGTCAACCGATTGCGATGAAACAAAGCCTAAGTAATATATCAAGTTACACACAATTTTAATGATAGATAGATAGATAGATAAAAAAATTATTTGTTGCAACACAAAACGCACACAAAAGCACAATTAAATTATACAGAACTAAGCACTTACACAGAAACAAACAATAAAAAAAGCAAATTAATAAAAATTAAAAAAATGAATGAATAGTTAGGACATTGATTTCGTACATTTTACGTGATGCGCGCACGACTAAAAACTTCTACAGATTTGTGGAGTTATTATCTAGGTAACACTTGCCATTACTGGTGAGCAAAGTTTCGGTCTACTGATCAATGCTATAAAATTACATCTGGGTACAACGGCTTTAGATATCTACAAGGTTTTTTTGTAATAAAAAGAACTTTGCCCCTTACCAGGAAATAAATACACTTATATCACTTAACTTTAGTTTGGTCTTCGTCAGAATTATTATTAAGTTCTCCTAATGATTTGGTATTTTTCATAGTATTTATTAGTTTATAATTTTAGCATATATATGTATTTTATTATTATAAATAATTTTTTTTATATTATTTTGTCTGTTTGAAGTATCTGTTTTTTTGTTTATTGTGCTAGCCTACCACAGTGTTGTCTTTTTTAACCCAAAGGTTGACTGGTAGAGAATGCCTTGTTGCATTAAGTCCGCCTATGTACCACTACTGTACATGAAGTTTAAATAAATAAATATCGTGGGTACGTGCACAACCATGGAAACTCACATACTTACACACGACACCTAAGGGTGACTCTCGTAGTAAATAAATGAGTTATTTTATAATTTCAAATCGGGATTCCACAGATATTGAAATCTTTGTCACTTCCTACTTAATGTACCGTTTGTCTTGCATCACATTGATTTCCCACACCTAAATTGAAAATGAAAAAAACAACAAGCACGATAAAATCATACCAACTATCCATGACGCGGCCATTGTTCCCCAAATATAATGCTGAGCTTCCAGCCCCCCCCCCCCCCACGTCGCAATATCATTGCATTACATCGCTTCAAACTAGCGGCTGTAATCTGGCGTCATACATCGGATACCAAGGAGTAGGAAATACATGGAGTGACAATGTCTGGCCAATGCAGCGTAAACTATTTTACACCTTCTTTGGGTGGTGCGGCCAGCACTAAATTTATTATTTTTACAATTCAAACACATGGAGTTATATGATAGCGTTTACCGGTTTTACACGCGTTTGCTTGAAATCAGGCGGAGCACCATCGCGTGGCACCTGACATTGTCGCAGTGTCGATGCAAAAAGTATTATTCTCTACTCGTATGCCAAGTTCATCATCAAAATACATTCTACGTAGAGAGGTGATTACACATTACATATTAAACATTAAATATTTATAAAATCAGTAGGACACAAAATCGAAATATTTAAAAAAAAACAGAAATTAATCCTATCCCTTGGTTTTGTAAATTGCTATATTCATTAACTTTGCAAACTGATTGCAAACATTTTATTTTCTTGTGAAGTGATTTCTCCATAACTGGATACCTGTAACCTGTGCCTTTGAGTGGTAGTCTCCATAAAAGGGGATACAACTCTGGAAATCGTCCAACGAACAACGTAGCCTAAAAATTCATCGGCCTAAGAATTTCAGCTAGCACTTCATTGATGTGCCCTCCATGTCCATCGCCATACATCGCATATTGTGTTTGCTCTGGTGGTGCGGACCATTGTCCGGCCGGCCGACTATCTGCTAATATCACTTAAGCGCTACCACCCGACTATGTAGCGACTACGCGTAGTCGGTGTACATACGTGGGACATTGTCTGACAAAATCCCTTTATGAAACGTCTGGCCGCCATATTTTTATGGAAACGTGCATTTCTTTGCCGTTGAATTACTGTGTGTTGAACGGTTAAGCCTTTGTCAATTGTATTACTATTGGCAATCTTCGGCTTTGTGATTAGAGATAAGTTACATAGGTATTTTATTTAACTTATTAACAAATAATTTACTTTTTTCAATACAAACAAAAATATAAAAACACTTAAAAATATAAAAAATTGTAGCCCACCTGTATCGGGAACAGGGTTCAAGTTACGCCAGTAACTTGAATCCTGTCAGGGCTCCAAAGAAAGAAGCTTCTTAACTATACGAACCGTGTCCAAAAGTACCACAAGCCCTTGATCCGATCGCCCGACGAGAGCCTCCTAAGGTGTTAATCGAGGCTCCTGGCGATTAAGCCATTGGCTGACACGATTATCGGTACAATGATCGCCTAGTCCACATCCCATATGTCGACAATCTCGCGAGCCAAGTCAATATACTTGATTTGTTATTAAACATTTATTATTATTAATTTCAGGGTCATAAGACAAAAATATTTTGTCATTTTTCATATCACATCTCTGCTGCACCCTCTACAATACTCTCCATTATACAAAATGTAACATAATAATAAACACACATCCTGAAAGTAGTATGTTCAAAATCGGCTACTGAATCGATTTCAGCTATGTTTAAAATAGGTAATCTTTTTATCAAACTAGCTTTTGCCCGCAGCATCACCCGCGTACATAAAATATAGCCTAGGTCACTCAGGAATTTAGCAGTTTTCTATCGGTGAAAAAATTTTAGCAATCGGGCCAGTACTTCCAGAGATTACCCCAGTAGTTTCGGCTGTGCGTTGACATGTCAATCAGTCAGTTTCTACTTTTATAAAATATACTCGTATACAGATAATAAAAACCTGTAGGTATCCACGTTTATTATTTGGGACGAATGGATCTTTAATATTGCGAGACGCAAATGAAAAGGCTTATATTTCAATTTACTATGATTATATTATTAAAAGCACTCTTTTTACATTATCTAAATAAAATATCTCATTAACTTAAACTTTTCTTGTTTGACAATCTCTCATCAATTATGTTTCGAATTTCTACAACTATGCTTTTCTTACCTTAAACCTTAAAAGTATAACCTACCAGTAATAATATATAAATTAGTGTTTTACTTACTTATTTCATCCAATTTACAAGTTAAAATTACTTAAAGTAGAAGTAGAAGTTTGCAAGTTAATAGTGTTAGCGTGGTCTCCATGGTCGCCACAATATTTACGAAGGGGTATGCAAAAATATGGCAAGACTTATTGTTTACCCGAATAATGTGATGTTAAAAGTTCATTTAACGAAACATTTTTTGAGTAAACACACTGGGTGAAGAAAAGTACCGTCAACTGCATGTTAGTCATGTAAATAATGCAGTTGATTGACGCAAAGAGGTTAGAACACTCGAGGAGACCATAATATTCGTCAATCCATCACTACTTTATTGTGGCAATTTCAAACAAAAGAATGACGTTCGGAGTTTGAAGGGCCTTTATGTTAGGGCTTGATGAAACGTGATCAAGTGTTTTTTTTAATGAATATAATTATTTTTTTTACCGCTATTGTGCTAGAAATTGCATAGACAGATGTGCGTTTGCTTAAATAGTTTGGTTAGTAAAATAATAATTTGAATACCTATAAATATAGATAATTTTTTATGACCCGGTTGGCGCAGTGGTTGAACGATTGGCTGCTGTGATGCCTATCGTAGGTTTGATTCTCGTACGGGACAAATACCTACTGTATGATCTATACTTAGGTAATTACTCCGGGTCAGTGGTGTCTTGTGTATGGAGTTTACATTTCCTCGTGTGGAGTATTTTAAAAGATTAATAAAAAAATCTCGTTTAACTAAACTATAAGTTAACAATAGACCGGGTTGTTTACAATATCTCAATATTATAATATTGTAATTTGATTGAATGTAATATTGTAAGTTGATTACAATATTGAGATATTATAATCAACCTGGGCACTCAGAGTATTGTGACTCAAGCCTATGGTAAAAGGTCTACAAATAATAATAATAAAGTTTATTTGTTTACATACAGTGTTACAAAGTTAAATGTGACACTGGATCCCGCACTAGGATACCCTGTGTCGCAGGATCCAGTCTCTTTCGACAGACCTGAAACCAACTTTCGAGGCAAGGACAAATCTTGATATATTAAGGTGGTCACCATCTAGACATGGACCATCTAGACATCACCATCTCCACCCAAAATATCCCCGTTCAGGTTCCACCCGTGTTATTACAGAAAAAAAAAACAATTCGACCAGTACTTAGATTAGTGCGTTCAAACAAAGAAACAAAACTCTTCAGATTTTTATAATAATTATATTATTAGTATTAATAAAAAGCGCTTTAAAAACAATTAGTAACTGAATGGGTTCTGCATCATTTGATAATGCTCTGAAATATATGAAAAGTAAATTACCGATTGACCTTCAAAGTGAAGGTTCGCGAGTACATCCGTAAGAAGTTGGCAGCAGTATCGTCACAGCGCTAATTTGTTTTCTTATTTTTTTTAGGTATTCTCTTTTTTTCCTTCTTTCTAGTCTGAGTACATATAGATATATTATGTATATTGTATTTATAGTATTTAAGTATATATTTGTATAAAATATAATGTGTTATATACAATATGTAATGATTGATATTGCACCAACCACAATTGGTCTCTGCATCACCCAAAGGTTGACTGGTAGAAAATGCCTTAAGGCATTAAGTCCGCCTCTGTACTTTTGTGTGCATAAAGAATAAATAAATTGACGACAAGGAGCAAACTCGTGAGTGCGCCCTTAAGTTATCGATCATCGTTTCATGTTGCAACATAACTCACCAAAGCTTTTTACTGTTACAAAGTGAGATAAAACATAATATTACCCTTACACAAGTAGGCTGCCATTATGGCATGAAATAAGCGATCATTGTTGATGCTAAGTAGGTAATTTGAGTAAATTTCTTATCGCGCCGGGAGCGGGCTATGAGCCTATGGAACGGTTTTCCCGAAGTGAGGGTAGTCGCAGTTTATCGGCTGCGAGTACCCGAGAGTACCACTCGACCGTGAAGATAGTGTTTATATGAAAAACAACGGAATGACGCTTCGTATGCATTTTAATTTTTAATGTGAATATAATGCCTGCTTTTGAATCTGATCCGCTGCGTGCGAGTGAATATTCATACAAAAAGTTGTGGGCATTGCTTTTTATTTTATCACAATGCCGTTGATTCGATATTAAATTACTGTCAATTTTGAGGTAATTAAAGCAGCACCATATACCTTATTTAATAATGGCAGGAGGTTCCTCCTGCCTTTTTATCGATATTTGTCTATTAATAACATTGTTCAGGCCCGGGCCCATACTTGTTGGTAACCAGTCCACTTAAGCCTTCCAAAACCAAAGTCAATATTTTTTTTACCATATACGTAATTATGTCGCAATAGTTTCTTACCAATCGGTGGTTGTCCTTGAATGCACTTGTATAGTGTACAATATATATTTGAGATTGAATGTTTTCATGAAACATCCATGAAAAGAGTCCAAGGGGGCTTTGCGAACTGGCTTCGGCCCCTCGTGCGTCATCCAAATTTCCAGGTTAAGTAATTACAAACAAAAATATACTACACTCTTTAAAAAAAATGACATTTGAGAAAAACCCTAGTATGTAACATGAAGCGAAACTGAAAGAAACAATAAAATAATAATGAATTACATAAAGTGTTTTAAAAAAATACTTTTTTGGCGCGTTAAATACATGATGGAATATATTGCGAGTATTCTTTTTGCGTATTCATTTAGACAAATGTCAAGACAGGTCTTATTATTTTTTGTCAATTTTACACTATAAATCACACATCCCTAAAACCAACACAATTTTCGCGCCAGATAAATAACAGCCAACCCTTTGTCAGAGCTCTCTAAAAATAAAAAAATAAACATAATTAGCAAAACATCGAGTTTCCGGACAGCTGACAGTTGCACCTGCGGCAAAGCGCGCCAACCCTAACTGCGGCTGCGTCGCCGCAGCGGGGACGCAGCGGCACGCAGCGGGGCGCCGGCGGCAAAGGACGATGTCTCGTGAAAAATGGTCAAGATAATTTACTAAGCATTTTTATGAAAAACTGATTTATAATATGATCTGTTTTAGTCAAAATGCTGTCCACGTTTTCCTTTTGAGTTATAATTATTAGGAAAAAGTTTTAGGTAGAGAAGTTTGTAATTAAGTATAACAATGTATCTACTTACCTATAGTAAGTAGGTGTAGTCACCGCCATTATTTTTGCCTTTGATTTTTTGCTTTATAGAAATTTTATCATGATTATAGGCACACGTATTAGACGCCCTTTACTTCTAGAAATCTTTACTCATAAAGAAAGCTCGAATCTATTTGCCATCGGATTTATTAAATTCACAGTCTATGAATTCGAATGTTTTAAATATCATGGGCATAAAGTCCTGCCTTAAACGTTGAGCAGGAAGTTGCAGCAAAAATGAGACCAACATGCAGAAATTGATATCAAAGACAACCCTAGAACTACCAACCTAACAACATTAAAACGAAAACTTTTCGCCGTAATTTGAAGTCACGTAGTTTTCATTATATTGCACCGTACGAGTAGAAATTATTACTTGGAAGTTTAGACTTTATCACGACGTTGCATCGATGGGATAATTTTGAAACGAATTTCGAACTCCTTGGAAAACAGTTGCGGCTTTTGAAAGTTGGCAATCATGATTATGAAGTTAACGGGAATTGCTTCGTTGTTTAAGTAAGTGTTTTTGATAAATTGTAAATATAAATATAAAAATTTTGTTATAATTTAATAGTGAATCATTTTTTGTGAGCTTTTGATACGACTGAACAAAAAAAAATTAAATAGAGGCACGAATTCATTTTACATTGGTCTTTACATTGATCCTATGTGAAAAATTCATCGTACAACCATTCACTCGTATTGAAACCTCAACTTATTGTCTCCTTCCTATAAAAGCTGCTTTAACAAGATAAAATAAAATCCTAATTAATTAGCGGGGATAAAAAATCTACTTCCATAAGTAGCTTCGAGATTTCCTCAAAAAAATATCCTCAAGAAATTCGAGATAAAGGTATCAAATTAATTTTTAACAAAGCAACAACGGATCTCGCGTTTTTCTTTTGTGGCAACATTACAATGAAAATTCGTTTTGAAATTCGAATATGGCGCGCTATAGGGTACGCGGAAGAAAATATAATGATTTATTTATGTCAATGGGCTCTATTGGAGCGGTGTTTTCTTACCCAAATTGTTTATTGTACGGCATAAAGTTCTTTTATTAAGGTTTGTTAGTAAAATGAGCAGGTAGAGGGGGTTTAAGAGTATAATAAGGATGTTTTTATGAAAACAATTTCATGTCAGAATGGCCGTAAGGTGAATTTTTACCTTGAGTTTGTTTGTTTTTTTTAGAGTGAATGTGTTTTCTTAATACAAAGACATTGGCAGCGTCTAGACTATGCCATGTGTGAAATAACCTGAGAATTGTACACCCACTAATAAACGTTAAACGTAGAACGTAAAACTAATAGTGAACGTCACTCTGTTGTAAAGCGTGGTATTAACGAATAAGAGCCTTGGTGTTCGTTTCCATTGTTCACAATTTTGAAATGTATATCTTTCTTTTTCGTTGGGGAAATCATCTTATGACATCCCCCGCTCTTGGGCGGAGCGAGAGATAGTGTCAAACTTTTACTGATTAAAAACCCACTCCTGTTCCTTCGTTGCTTTTCATACCAGGGCCGAGTCTTCCTTTCAGAATCAGACCCTTGGCCCCGGTAGACTTCGACCCTTTGATAGTGACTGATTTATTTATTTTATGTATTGTCGAGGCGTTCACAAACATGAAACCTCGCATACCCAAGACACCCAAACCCTGAACAACTATCTGTAGGTCAGGTGTACAAATATTTGTTCCGTACAGGAATCGAACCCGCGACACGAAATACAGTAAGTACTAAACGCTCAACTACTGCGCCAACCGTGCGCCTAGACGGAAACTCAACAAAATTGTCAAGAAAATCAGTAGGTACCTAGTCTGTTTAATAAAAAAAAACTGTGTGCTTAAGGCCACACAACAGGGCCTCAAGTCTGCTATTACCATGAAGGAATTTCCTTCATGGCTATTACAATAGTGTCAGAATAGTCTATCATTGATTTAATAATTGTTGATTTTGACAAGTTTGGTAATCTACTAATATAATGCCGTCATTATGACTTTCCTATGGTCAACCGACACTCCATTGAAAGAAGTGGCATAGAAATTAGAATGGTAATCTCGTTCATAGTGACAAATTAATGTCTGACGTATGCGGTAATCTGCTAAAATTTTGACAGTTCCTTTGATCAATGACGTACCATTAGAACGTCATTGTGCAGTCATTGCTTTTAATAAGTTCGATATTGTATTGTCATTCTACCACAACTCTATTACGAGTCTATTGACCGATCAATGATCGATCATTATGAATTAGTAGATTACAAACTTTTAGCAAAATGACAATGGAATCGTGTTGGGATGACGAACTTATAAAATTAGCAGACTTGGGCCCCAGAAGTGCCGTTAGGGTATGGATGGCTCGAGTCGGCTGACCTTACCCGATAACCGAACGAGCGTTACATATCGTGACGGCTCAGTCATTTTACCTACAGAATAAAGTGCTTAGCGCGCCTGTTTTAGTTTAATAGTCTATTTAACGTCCGTGGGGCGCGGGCCCTACTGGAATACCTGAGCTGCGTTATTTAAAATTATAAATCGTCGTCAAATAACGCAGCATATATTGAGTTAGACGTACGATTTTTTGACCTCGTACTGATTATAACTTTCTTTTTTAATTGTGTATTTTTAGTTTGTGCCATTGTGCGAGGCATAAATAATCGTTTTTTCTTTCTTTCTTTAAAAAAAAACACTTCAATATTTCATCCATTCCTTATAATTCAAAACACATAATTTTTAACGTTTTTTAAATTACTTAATCCCGACTGTTTAATCAAAATTGATGATTATCTGAAAACCTAAACTGCAGCAAACCAAAGTGAAATTATATAAAAGAAAGCTTACAACGTCTAACTTCACTTCAGTTCATTTGCGACTGACTACTTTTTTACCTACAGTAAAAAAATAGTCAGTCGCAACTGAATTGAAATATTAATATATCGCCCTAATAAACTCAGAAGAAAAAAACTTCCTTCAAGGGGTCATTGTTTACCGTTACACAATGGACCCACTCAACTCATTCGTTCTCAAAAGAGACCAAAGATGAGCTGCCAACTTCTTTAATGCATCACATGATGTCTAATTTCTCGTGTTTATGCTATTTCTTTTACTCACACTAAACTAAACTCAGTTGCAAGAGAAAATACTTCTCCATCTTATTATAATTCCTATGCTAATTGTGATAGGGATCGATTTCATTTGACATCTGACGCGCCAAATGAAGGTATACAGATAAGGGGATGAAACGATTTTCCTGTAGTATGAATATTAATGAGTGTAGGTTCTAGACGAGTTAACTATTCAAGGAGTTGAGCTAGACGAAGGTAAATGTAAGGGATATCAGTCGAATTGTCTGATTCAAGTTACTGAGAAAGGATAATATAAGCGGCAGTAGACTACAAAAGAGAGGACCTGGTGGAGGAGAGGAACTTGGTTATATAAAAGCCCCAAGGATCGAACCTCGAGGTTAAGCTACATTTTGCTGAAGTCAGTCCTAGGATGGGTGACCGTCCATTGTATACCAAGTTTCTTCAGTGCCTCAAAGCATGTTAAGGCATTTGTCCCAGCTGTCATTTCAAAAATGGTTGCCAAAGGGTTACTGGGTTGTGGAAGGCAGAGATGGATAAACTAGGAGCTGACCCCCAACATACATACATAGTCGGAAAAAGTACTAAAAAATATCATATTTAGAAAAACAAATCCACAATCCACAAATCGTGAGTAAGGGTGTTTTTAATATCGTTCTGATTACATCACGCATGCGGGATTGCCCCGCATGCAGAAAATTTCATAATTCAAAAGGACGCGTCCCGCGTGCGTATTCCGTGCATTGCAATAAATACTTGTGTGAAATGGACATTTGTGGGGTTACACGTGCGGGGCAATTCCGCATGCGTGATCAAAACCACACGACATTAAAAACACCCTCAATTTAACAATGAAATGACTGTTTCTGATCAATTGCTGTTTTACGAAAAGTTATCTCATACAGAGAAAAACTAGGCAAGTGCGAGTCGGACTCGCGCCCTGAGGGTTACGTACCAACTTAAGTATGTAAATAGTTCAATTCGAATGGAGTCTTGAAGATTTTTCCGAATCGCAAAAAAGTACGAAGACGTAACAACAAATTTTCTGTTTTCAGATTTATTCCTATACCTATCTATACTATAAGACCTTGCTTTATGCCAAATTTCAGGATTTTGAGTCAACGGAAAGTACTATGAATTTCGATTCCTTTTGAGTGTCGAAATGTATGTTTTATGCGACATAAACGGTCGTATCTTTTTTTTCGTTAACTTAGAAGTTTGATTTTTTCGCAGCTTCAAGGGACCGCAGACTTGAGTATATGGTTTAATTTCAACTTGATACATCCACGCGTTCCCGAGATAAAGTGTCTTGACAGACAGACAGACAGACGGACGGACGGACAACTAAGTGATCCTAAAAGGGTTCCGTTTTTTCATTTTGAGGTACGGAACCCTAAAAACTAGCACTGATCGAAGAATTCACAGAAAATCTTAGACTGATATACCCTATATTGTACACTTAAAAATATTCAGGTACAGGAGCTTGAAAATAATGTGTAAACAAAGGGTGGTCTTACCACTAAAAGAGGTTTTTTACAGACATCCTTTAAATTGATTTGATTAACATTTCTGAACAATGAAAACTAACTGCAGCAATCACTGTTATTCAAATGAAGTATTCGCGTAGTTAAAAGCATATCTAATAACACTACATAACAGTCCATAACACTTTCAAACAAGATAATATCGTGATTATTGCTCTTATTGCTCTTATGGGGACCGTGAAATAAAACCTCTCAATCCGGGCAATAAGGCTTTACCAAGCTTTAGTTGTGTAATGGTCAACTTAGGAAGATATTAATGAGTTCTCCGTGACTCGCAAATGGCGACGGAGGTCTGAAAACAAAGGGAACAGTGATGTATCGTACTGGTATTAGTTTTTGGAAGCAATATTAGGTGGGGTCGTAGATTTAGTTCTGTATCTTGTTTAGGGTTCCTTACCATTTGGGTAAACAACAGAACCTTTTTGCCAAGCCTCCACTTACTTTCTGTCTGACTGATGATCCGACTGTCTGACTGACGATCCAACTTTCTGACTGTCTGACTGACGATCCGACTTTCTGTCTGACTGACGATCCGACTATGTGAATGAACCTTAAAAGCAACATGATGAAACACAACACTAAATAAATAGGGATCAGGGCAGAAGGATGATCTAGGGCTTCGGGATTGTTCGAAAGATGTACCGTGACCCTGAAACGCAAAGAGAGCAACTGAAGGAACGCAGGTTTAAGTCGGTAAAAATCTGATACTCCCTCTCGCTTTACACGAAGCGGGAAGAGTTATTTAATGATTTCATGATCTTTTTTAATTGACTTTATCTTAAGTGACAGTGGAATGTTAGTCACTATTATCCAGACATTAAGGGGCGTATTTAAAATATCGGGGAAGAGTGGGGGTTTTCAAGTTTAGTGTGAATAGGTTTCTTGTATATAAGTGACACCTGCTCCACCCAAGAGCGCGATTTGTCATTAGATGATTTTCCCACCTAAAAAAAAAAAAACCATTTGGTGAGATAGTATTCAAAAGTGAGCCCATCAATAATAAAAA
Organism: Mythimna impura; assembly: GCA_905147345.3. NCBI lineage: Eukaryota > Metazoa > Arthropoda > Insecta > Lepidoptera > Noctuidae > Mythimna > Mythimna impura. The sequence goes on from LR990345.1 coordinate 11,529,252, forward strand.
TTTAAAATGTGTCCATCACCCTATTATGAGCGGCCAACTCCAGGTGCATTTTCATATAGTAACCGCTCTTACTTGATTATGATGTTATTACACATCTTTCTCCAGATATTTTGGATACACAGATATCTTGTGGATATTATCTAAGCTTCTATGTAAATCAAAATATAAATTTGTGCAAACATAATCCAGTAAAGACCTCTGAAAATCTGTTATTTTACGTGAACTTTGGCCCTCCATAATGTAATATTAAAATATAAAAAAGAACATCCATAGAAGCCTTGCCTTGCAAATTGTCGTCATTTCCACACACACACACACACACACCCACACACAATTTTCGTCAAAAACTTTTAAGGATTTTTAAAAAAAACACGTATTTCCTGGAACAAGTTTTGTGAAATATTCGAGTAAATCACGGAATTACCGAATGCTATGAGAGTTTTCAGGCGTTACCTCTGTTTTTTCGCGTTGCCTCTTCATCAAACATCACGTTGGGTTGCGTTAGATGAAGCAACAAGCTTTTAAACCATGCTCGACGTTAACGATAGGCGAGTGGAGAAAGGCCCTCTTAAGACAATTTCAGGGATTCATATAAAACGTCAACCGAAAGTTCAAATGAATTTTTTAAATCAAATTCGTGACTTTTTTGAGTGCGAAATTTTTCGATATGGTTTTGACATTTATAAATACCGTGTTAAAACTTTTTCGTGTGATCGTTATAATATGCAACTCATGTCACGTATGTGTGTCAACTTGTGTTTATCACCTAACTTCTCCTAAACGGCTCGACTGATTTGGGCCAAAGTATTGTGTGTATATATTTGTGTATCTCTGGATAGTTTGAAAATACAATTGAACCCGGTAGGTAGTGCTGCGATCGGGTTCTCAATTTTTTTATTCCTGACTGAAACCTATCTAAAGGTTTTGGGCAGGACAACGTAGTGTCCGGACAGCTAATAAATAATAAATTTTGATACAGAAACTGCGTTTATTAGGTATGATTTTTCCCTCAACAACTGCAGTTTTCAAACCTAATAACGTAATCCTAAGGGTCACAGCAACGATATAAACATGCATGAATAGAAAAAGTGTGGAGGTATTTTCAGTTTGTCTCGTTTTTTTGTGGCTGGCAACAACGTGCGGGAGCACTGTTGGTTTAGACACACCTTTTTGCTATCCCTGCTGCGAATATGGCGCCAAAAAAGTTATTTTTAGAGTTCCATGTACGTGAGTGTGCTTATATTAGGGTTGGATGCAAAATACATACCTAGTGCATTATATATTTAAAAAAAAGGGGATTGTGACTTGAATAAAACTTTATTATTTCACGGAATTGAGTACCTGCTATGATAATTAGGACAAGGTAAATACGTTTATATAGAGGTACGTCATTTCCCAAGTCGTCGACGGCGCGTACTGTTCCACGCGCGCCTCAAGGAGATGTCAGCAAACCGTAAGGGCCCAGCAGGGTCGAAGCCTACTGGGGCCAAGGGTCTGCTTCTGAAAGGAAGACTCAGCCCTGGTATGAAAGGCAACGAAGGAACAGGAGTGGGTTTTTAGTCAGTAAAAAGTCTGACACACCCTCGCGCTCCGCCCAAGAGCGGGGGATGTCATTGGATGATTTTCCGACCGAAAAAAAATAGGTAGGTACACACGGTGACTTTGATAGCGTAGCAGGGCACACTAACATGATAAATGTGTGCGTAAACGCTAGCGCGTGAAACACAACAGGTATTATCGTTGTGTGATACAAAGTAACTCGTTTCTACACTCACACTCTTGAAAAAAAAAATTGTAGCCGTCTAAGTTACACGACTATGAAAATACAGCAAAAATTGGCTACTGTTATTAATGGCGCTGTGGCGCAATGCGTATGATACTTAACTGACGAGTAAGAGGTCCCAAGTTCGATTCCAATTATCTGTTATTTTCTTTTTGTTTTACTCATGTTTTTTTTGAATAGTAATGTTATGGTTATTCTCGTAATAATTAAAATATTCGAAATATATTTTTGTAATTTTATACATATAAACTATGTATATTTACGAAATTAATTAACGAAATTTTTGTATATAACTTGTAATATAAATAATTTTATAATATATATATATATCATTTACGTAATATAACAATACGTTATTATTAATAGTTGACAATCCTTTCATTGTCAACTTTTTTTTTTTTTTTCGCAAACATTCACTTATGAAATTATTATAGTTATTTAAATTAGCATCAAACACTTACACTTAATCTTTGGAAAGTAATTTTGATGATATGGGTAGGTAATCAGCAATAATGTTCACAATAATCAAGTAGCTGTGGGTATCAATACAAACAGAAGTAAAACCGAGCGTGCCATCCCACAATAATTCACCTATTCAAATAATATGTCTCCAGCTCAACTCGCAAACAAAATAAAACTCGTTTACTACTCGATATACACACACACATATTTGTTTATGTGTTTGCTACGAATTAGATAAAAAAATTCGCTTCGTTCATTAGATGGAAAATTAGCACTGATTATCAAGTGCTTGCTTGCCGTTAAAGGTGTATCGAGTTCGATCCTAGCCATTGACAAAACATTATTTTCTATTTTATTGTAGTATAATGATAACGAAGTTTATTAAAGCTAAAACTTAGAATATTTGCTTTAAAAACTAAGTGTATGAATATTATCATCTACCCACTTTATTAGTTATTTACTAAGAAATGAGTCGGATAATAAGTTAACCTGGCATAACGCTTTTGCCTATCACGATCGTGTGTTCTACAACTTACTCCGAGACAAAAAATAATTAATCGTTGTGGAAAGTGATACTTTTTACAAGTAATAATTAACATGTCTCATTTGTCTACACTTTTGAGGGCTGAGATAGTAGTATTATATAAACAAAATGTATCCATAAGTGAAATTTCGAGGAGACTAATGCTACCGGTAAGTAACAAATCCAAACTTAACATAATGCGAAATAATTTAACATTGTTGATATTTGTTAGGTTTTAACGTAATTTTGTGATTGTTTACAGAGGAAAACTGTGCAGTTTTGGGTGCATAGATATACAGCTGAAGGGACAATCGATGCCAAACGTCCGGGTCCAAAAGCAATTGCATATACGGATGCCAACCCACTGCATCGAAATATTGTTGCTACGTATAGCGCTGACGGCTTTGCTACAACAAGAAACACTGCGATTATGCACGACGTGTCTATGACAATTGTTCGACGCCACTTACGAGCAGCAAAAATTAAATGTCGCAAGCCTGCGAAAAAAATTTTACTGACGGCGTTGCATAAGGAAGAAAGGATGCGGTTTGCAAGAAAATTTATAGATTTTGATTGGTGCAATAACATAGTTATATTTAGTGATGAAAAGTGTTTTAAGTCAGATAAGGATGGGCGTAAAATATTATGGAGAAAAGATGGAGAACGTTACCATCAGAAAAATATTCTCCCATGCAGGTCTAGTGGTCGCATTACGTTAGGTTATTGGGGCTGGATGTCATCGATGGGTCCCGGTGAGTTAGTGGAGGTAGGGGGTCGCAATACCAGTCAAGGTTACTTGGACATCTTGCAAAATGTTATGTTGCCTACCGTGACTTCGTGCACGATAACTGCTCGGTGCACCGCGCACGAATGGTGCAAGACTGGTTAAGTGTCCAAGAAAACTTGACTGTTATTGAATGGCCCTCTAAAAGTCCCGATTTGAACCCCATAGAAAATCTATGGGGTCACATGGTGCTCAACTGGGATTCATCTGATGTGAGATCTAAACGTAATTTAGATAATTTAGTGTCATCCATGTGGGAATCGTTTCGCGGCACTGACCTGTGTGAAAATTTGGTGGCTAGCATGAGAACGAGGTTACAAGAAGTAATCGACAATGAAGGTGCACCAATTAGATATTAATTTTGATTTAAATTGAATCCAATTATAAATATTTTTAAAAAGCTGTATTACTGTATGCTGTTTTTGTTGTTGTTGTTTTTATCATGTTATTGTTATTGAAATCAAGAGTTACGATACCTATCATAGTTCATTTTTTAAAACATGTTGATTGATATGTTATAAGTAAAAAAAAAAGACTAAGAAGTAAGCTGTAGGTAATTATACTGTTGTTGTTATTATGTGACATGATGTTATTGTTATTGAGATCAAGAGTTGCGATATCTATCATAATTCATTCTTGATAACATGTTGATTTATGTCACTAATAAAAAACTTAAAAAAGTGACGTCCATCCTTGTCTGACTTAGAATATTTTCACTTTATATATTGTATTAAAGATAATCATGAACAGATTCGTTAATTGTGACCATTCCGTTTAATGTATGTAATTAATAAGTTGTAATAAACATAGTTGGATCGTTATCGCAGTTTTCTTTGTCACAATATTTTCAAAATATTTTAATTATTATAAGAGTAACTATAACATTACTATTAAAAAAAAAACAGGGGTAAATCAAAAAGAAAATAAAAACAAGCAAACTTTTTGTTACATCAGACGATTGGAATCGAACTTGGGACCTCTTACTCGTCAGTTAAGTATCATACGCATTGCGCCACAGCGCCATTAATAACAGTAGCCAATTTTTGCTGTATTTTCATAGTCGTGTAACTTAGACGGCTACAATTTTTTTTTTAAGAGTGTGAGTGTAGAAACGAGTTACTTTGTATCACACAACGATAATACCTGTTGTGTTTCACGCGCTAGCGTTTACGCACACATTTATCATGTTAGTGTGCCCTGCTACGCTATCAAAGTCACCGTGTGTACGTAATTTTACCACGAGCATGAATGTATGGTTCCATGTTCTGTTCCAAATTTATTTTTATTCACATATAATTTAGCCTATTCTTTACCATTGCTAGACAAAGGCCTTTCCCAAATCCTTCTAGGTATCCTTTTCTCGAGACACCTCAAACCAGTCCTTGCTGTAGGCGCGTCTTTCTTACAGACATTTAAACTGTAGACAAAATCTCCTTTTAATTTAACTGAACTGGAGAAACCTAGAAACTATTTTGCTTAAATTTTCAGGACATTTTTTTTAAGTAAAGGCGCCCACATTAGGAATATATTTACCCTTGTATAAAGGGTGCTTAAAAACATTTAAACTCACATACACAAGACACCCAGATCCGGAACAACTATAAATTCACTAAAAAAACTGGGCAAGTGCGAGTCGGACTCGCGCACTGATACTTTGGAAGTGTCTCTCGCGCAAACTATTCAGTTTAGAAAAAAATGATATTAGAAACCTCAATACCATTTTTGAAGACCTATCCATAGATACCCCACACGTTACACAGAATACATCTACTTATCAAGTTTCAACAGTATAGTTTTTATAGTTTCGGAAAAAAGTGGCTGTGACATACGGATGGACAGACAGACAGACATGACGAATCCATAAGGGTTCCGTTTTTTGCCATTTGGCTACCGAACCCTAAAAAAGCCTGGAAACAGTTTCTTTTTTTTAATCCCTCCGATTTTGTGTAGGTAGGTACCGACAGTTTTTCGTCGGTACGCGCCGAAAGACCGTACAATAGCTTTCATATCAATTATGTAAAAGGGATGGTGGAAATAAGTTTTGCGAGCTTTTTTTACTATATATCTGAATAACTGGTTTTGCTTGATTCAGCTGACAGCTCCTTCAGCAGCAGTTTTCTTAAAGGTTATTTCTCCTTTCGATGTATCTAGTAGTTTGCTATAACTTTGCCCAAGTTGTGATTTGATTTATACTTATAGTAAATGAGATTGTGATTTGATTTATAGTAAAAAAGAAAAATATGCAAAAATAGAACACTAGCTGTGAAACCGACAAAAATGAAAATCGAAAAGCAAACGAGATATAACATTTTTGCACTAATGTATCGGTCTCCCTCGAAAGATTCGGATTTCTATGGCGGCCCGGCCGTACAGTCAAGATTGACTTCGATGGACATGGAGTCCTTGACGAAGTTATATATTATATTTTAAGATATTTTATTTAAGTATTTATTTTGAAGGTATGCGGAACAGTGTAAAGTCCCGCAAGCCTCCGTTGGAAAGGGAGGATCCTCTTTTCAGACGGATGTTATGTCTGGTGTGGGCAATTGCCAGATAGATGATTTCGGGCTGTTCTATAAGTTCAAATCGTGCAGTGAACACTAATTGCGCGATGCAGGATTTCGTAGTTTACATGTCATTAGATGTCGCTACAAATTCTATCATATTTATTTCTTTATTGCACACCTTATTACAGGACAGACATTTATAAAAAATAAGTGTACAATAGGCGGTCTTACTGCACAGGGCAATTTGTACCAGACAACTTTTGGATGGACTGAAACGAAAGGAAAAGATTTGGGCTCTCAGTGTACCCTGAGAGCCCAAATCTACAACATAAATAATTCTAATCATATTAGTTTACCAAAGGTAATAAATATTTCATTAAGCACATTTGAAAATGACGTGCTTATTTCCTATTCTGAATGCTCTTCTTCTGTCTGACACCTAATTAGGCATCTCTACTTACGCCATCCGTGGTTTAGCGAAGGGTTTAGAAAAGACATAATTAAGTTAAGGGGAAAAAGGGAAGAACTGCTATACAATTGTTTAAGCTTGACGTCATATTCAGATAAAACAGATAAACATATGTATTTTATTGGTAAAAATAAATGTACAAGTCACTATCTTTCAGTTAATTAAATAGTTGCGTAAAATATTTCTACAATTATTTCATTCAATAAAGAAAATAATCAAAAAAACGCCGATTTCTGATTTAAAGATTTGAAGTTGAGTATTTCTCAAACTGTACTTTACTATATGGTTTGTCGTGTTCTTAACTAAATTCAGAAACCCGCCCACCTGGATGGTGAGCCCACCTGTGTTCCTCCAACTACCCTTTGCGTTCCATGGCTACGTCAACTCTTTCAAACAATCCCATAAAAAAAATAAGCTCTAACTTTCTTAACAGTATGTACATGTACATCTACTGTAGTACTACCTACCCCGTTCGATCGTTAGCAAATGAAAACCTCCTTAGTTTTTAGGGTTCCGTACCTCAAAAGGAAAAAACGGAACCCTTATAGGATCACTTTGTTGTCCGTCTGTCTGTCTGTCAAGACCTTTTATCTCAGGAACGCGTGGAGGTATCGAGTTGAAATTAAAACTATATACTTAGGTCTGCGGTCCCGTGAAGCTGTGAAAAAATCAAAGTTCTGAGTTAACGAAAAAAAAAGATACGGCCGTTTATGTCGCAAAAAATGTATATTTCGACGCTCTCAAGAGAACCAAAATTCTACTTTCAGTTGACCTAGAATCCTAAAATTTTGCATGAAGCAAGGTCTCATAGCACAAGTATAGGAAAAAATCTGAAAACTGTAAATTTGTAGTTACGTCACAATTTTTTTTGAATTGAACTGTTTTGATAGGTAAGTTTGTACGGAACCCTCAGTGCGCGAGTTCGACTCGTACTTGCCCAGTTTTTTAATTTTTTAAAACATCAACTTCAAGATAATAAATTCCTCTAAACAATCACAAACTTATATCAAAACTTAGCGTACGTTCAGAATGCATTAGCGACCGCCGCCACCGCCGCCGCCGCCGTCGGCAGATGACGCTTGCGTCGACTAACACTAATGACGTCGCCCTGCGTCGCCCGCACTAAATAATTTTTACGACCACCCGCGAGACGCGGTCTACCCACAAGCGCAGATTCTTGGCACTATTTATAATGTTTTTAATGCTGTCATAGAATGCAACAGACGCTTTCAGCTAGATTATATTTATGAATATTGGTTTTGACGCGAATGTTTTGGTTTGAACGAAAATAGTTCGAAATATAGGGGTGGTTTCTCGATTATTTTTTAGGTGGGAAAATCATCTAATGACAAATCCCGCTCTTGGGCGGAGCGAGAGATAGTGTCAGACTTTTACTGACTAAAAACCCGCTCCTGTTCCTTCTTTGCCTTCATCCCGGGGCCCCGGGCTTCGCTTTCACACTACCCGTGGTCTCGATTATAGGTATCAACTGATTATTCAAAAATCAACAATGACGTAACTGATAGACAGCCTCATCACCAGCCACCATCGGCAACTTCTGGCCAACCAGTCTTTTCCTGAAATCAGCCATAAAAATTGGTTGTTCAATGAAGCATGGGCCCAGGAACGCAAAACAAAGAAGTAACATACTGAGAAGAGAGAGAAGAACACAGAACATTCAAAATAACAACCAGCATTTTGCTGAGCGCTGGCCGTTTTGCGCGGATGTATCGCATAAATGATAAATGATATTTATTTTGTAAATAGGTTTAAAAAAACACTTTTACACGTCAATTTTTTTTTTCGTCATTTTAAACTAGATGAGTCCGGTGTTTCCTAGCTGACTACCCTGAGAAGAAACACCGAAACAAACTCAGGGGTCAAAGTCTCTTTTAAAGTCCATACAGTAAATATCTAATGGTCAAATCACATGAGAACCATGCAGATTTGTTTGAGATGGTCTTTTGAAGAAAGAACCATACAGATTTGAGTGGACCTGTCCAGTCAGTGCAAGCATTTGTCAGTATTCGTAAAGCTCAACTCAGGACTACTAAGGAGCTCAACGACTTGACGAACAATACCAAGGAAAGGATATAAAAAATAAAGAAAAGAAAAAATATATATATTTTAGAATTTTTTATTTTTTTATTTTTTTGGAATAAAGTTTATTCTATTCTATTCTATTCTATTCTATTCTAGAACTCACTCTATAGTATAGATTTGTTATTGTTATATTTTTTAAGTTATGTGCCATGTTTGTCGTAAATAAACTCATTTTCTTTCTTTCTTCTAACATAGAAGTAGGTTTTAGTCAGTAAAAGTCTGACACGCCCCACTGTTCCGCCCAAGAACGGAAGAAGCCATTGGAAAATTTCCCACCTAAAAAAACAATAATGTGTGTGTGTATTTTATCCTGCGAATATGTTCTGTCGGGATATCTTAATATCTTTTCTACTTTCACGCCGGTAAGCTAATATTTACATATACTAAGATTTTCAGTCAATTTAATCTAGGAAATATATATTTTGTATGCTATATACCTACCCTACCTAATACTATTTTTTCTCTTGTGTGTGTGAACCTTCTGTGTGCGTGAACTGAACTGAATATTTGAGGTGATTGAGTCATGTAGAGAGTGACTAAGCGATGATTCATTACCTAATGAGTTTATCAAGCATGAAACAAAACTAAATCCAATTATAATTACAGTAGGTAAAATGTTACGTTTTAGATAAGGATTCTCAGAACTTTTTTTATAGTTGCATGGTTAATTTTTTCACGGATTTTTATTTTAAATTAGCGACCCGCTGCAGCTACGTACGGGTGTTAGAAATCATTTAAATTCTCCGCTTTTCTCTGACATACTATGCATGTATTATACACTTAAACCTTCTTCATGAATCACTCTGTCCATTGGTGATAACTGCAAGAAAATCCGTTTAGTAGTTGATACAGATAGACTCACACGATGGAGGAGTTTGTTTTATAAAACGTAAGGATTAGCCTACAGAAATATATTACACAAACTGACCCCTATAGACGTTGTTCTGTCAAAATCAAACGTTATATCGTAAATGAAAAGTGCCAAATCTACGGATAAATTATTTTTAGTTTGTAGAAAGGATTGACGGCTAACTTTAATATTCACAACTAGGAATGGTTCTAGTTTTCTCTTCAAATGAACTTGAGATATCAAAAATTAGTTCAAAAAAAGTTAATCCTAATTGATCCAGGTGTTCTTGAGTTTTGTTCCTAGCAATAATTTAGTCATTCTATTTTATTTTCATATTTATAAATATGTATATAGATCTTCTTCTTCTTCCTGCCCTTATCCCATATTACTTGGGGTCGGCGAAACACGTTTTTTCCTTCCATTCTGTCCTGTCACCCGCCACACTATCACTAACTCTCCTTTTTTCTTATATCACTCCTCACACAATCCATCCATCCTTTCTTTGGCCTCCCTCATCTACATGTATACTCAGATATATATATAGATCTAATATATAAAAATCTCGTGTCACGATGTTTGTTATCGAACTTCCCCGAAAATGGCTTTACCGATTTTTATGAAATTAATAATAATATTCACACTGCCCCCACGCCATTATTTGTCACTACCGTGACATGGCGGGCAGAGTTCCGGTGAGATGTCATGGTGAAATGGCGACAACGACTGTCGCAACCATAGAAATATCTTATATCTATCGTCGCAACCCAGTGCTGAGCACGCTATAACCACGGCGGTAAGTCCCCTCTTTGTGAAGTGGTTGGAGCAGCAACACGGCGTCCTCACCTTCCGCATGAAGCAGGTCCTCACCGGACATGGCAAGTTCGGGATGTTCCTGTATCGGATTTAGGCGGAAGAAACGCCCCGGTGTTGTCACCATTGTGTGGACCGCCCGGAGGACACGGTGGAGCATACGGTGGAGGTGTCCCTGCTTGGGCGGAGCACCGCCGTGTCCTCGTGGTGGCAATCGGCGGCAGCGACCTCTCGCGCCGGGCCCTGGTTCGAGCTATGTTCCAGAGCGAGGAAGAATGGCAGGCGGTCGCCTCCTTCTGAGAAGCAGTAATGCTAGCGAAGGAGGAGGCCGCACGCGTAAGAGCCGAGATTCCGACCCCGACTACCAGCCACGGTAGACGCAGGCTTGCTGACTTCGAGCAATAGGTAACTCGCCGTCCGGCCGTCCGGTAATTGACCGGACCAAGCCCAGTCGTCAACAGCACGTAGTTGATCCACCTTAAAGAGATGTCAGCAAACCGTAGGGGCCAGCAAACAGCAGGGCCGATGCCCGCTAGGACCGCGGAGAATTTCTGAAAAGGAAACCCGTATTCCTAGAACGCAAAGGGTAACTGAAGCACACAGGTGTGGTTTTAATCAATAAAAGTCTGACACGCCCTCTCACTCCAACTAGAGCGAGAGAAGTCATTGGATGTAAGGTTTCTACTTCATTCCAGCTCCAATTTATTTGGCATCTTCTTCCACATATCTTTATTTTCCGTCGTTTCAATTCAAAATCACCTCCAGTTTAGCCCTATATAATCTTTACACCATTCATCTATCGTTTTTTTTAATTTTAGAGTCCCATTATCTCTCTACAATGAAAGAAATTCAGACTCAAGAAAGGGTCGAGCTACTTATTTAACCATAAGGGCTGTGCCTCACTGAGTCACCATAACGGCGTAACCAGGTCATGACGTCCAAAAAAAATATAGTTGACTGCGTGACCAATACTGGCCAGGTGAGGACGTGAGGTATAGGTACATCACAGAGGTGCATGCTTTTTCTGAGCTGCGTGCGCAAACTGGCAGAACCACCAGTGACAGTGAGACAAGGGCCTAAAGTTTTAAAGTACGAATTACCGGTTGTTTCATGACTATGACAAGGGACTAACTGCATAAATACCTTTTCAATATACTTACTCGAAAACCCGCTCTTATCCCGCTCTAAGGCTCGCAATTTACTGTATTTCGCACTAGTGCGGAAAAGTGCGCATGCTCGCCCCCGCTAAAATTATATTACAGTTATCGTATTAGGCTGGGCGCGGCGCGACCCTCACGTGTCGTGCGTCCACCCCCGTTTAATTTATGTATTCGTAAGTGTATTGAATAACGTCGTTTGATACAAGTGGAAAATCACTGCAGCCCTCGGCTCTATAACACTTTCGCCTTTGGCTCGGGTGAATGCCACCTCGGTCGCAATGACAAACTATCTCCACTTGTATCAAAATGTACTATTTTTTCAGTCCATATTCGATTTTCATACCGTATAAAAACATTGCGCCATATATTAACATTAGGTACACAGTGCATCTGCAAATGGAGCCACAACTTCGTTTACAGCAATATGAACTTTAGAGCTTAGTATTAAAATATTTTAATCGTCCTTTATCCCAGGTGTGGAGTAACGGCGACTAAACTAATACACAACACAGCACAGTCGTAAACTGTATTAATAAGTGTAAAACAGCTGCGACTAACATACACTGAGTTGGTCTTAAGTGTATTTTCGGTCCATTTTATGATGATTGTTAGTAGTTATGATGACTCATACCTAATAGGACTCAAATTATTTTCGTTACACACACACACACAATATTTTTGGCTTGGATACTAAGTTCTTTAAGCCATATCTTAGTATTTATAGTTCATTATTTTACTACTAGAATGCGGGTGCAACACATTCTAATACCTTTGGAGTATTTGGCAGCAAATGTATCAAGTCAGCCTTCTCAACAAACTTCGCTGAGGTAGCCAAAACTACAATAAAATTCTCAGCTCCATTTTACCGAGATCGCGCCTGTTTCAATGATTCCACTTATTGTCCAGTTGACACTTGAGATACAAAACTACACCAATTTTACATAACAATATGCACTAGGAATCAATTTGCGAATAATTAAAACGGCCACTGAACTTCACTCGAAGAAATCATCGTAAAGGTCTAAGATTATCCCGCATATTATGTAATAAAAAAAACCTTGAACTTTGAAAATTAAGATATCCGCATTAGAACCAAGGTCGCAGACATAGCCCCAAGAATCGCCAAACTTAAGTGGCAGTGGGCAGGGCACATTGCTCGCAGAACAGATGGTCGATGGGGACGAAAGGTTCTGGAATGGCGACCACGTACCGGAAGACGCAGCGTTGGAAGGCCTCCCACAAGGTGGACCGATGACCTGGTGAGGGTCGCGGGAATCCGATAGATGCGAGACGCACAGGACCATTCATTATGGCGGCACTTGGGGGAGGCCTATGTCCAAAAGGGGACGTCTTTCGGCTGAAATGATGATGATGATGATGAAACAAATCCTTTGTCCCACACAAGGAATTACTCCTGTATCGTGAGTCCGTTTATAAACATGTAAACACGAGATATCCATACTTGGAACTGGAACAACATGTTTGTTTCGTGCGGGAATTAAACCCATGACACGCAGCGTGGTAGCCAATCGCTCAACCACTGCGCCAAGCGTACCGTCATCACAACCATTGTGTGAGGCGGTCTTATTGCTGACAGCGACCTTTCAATTTGACTGAAAGAACCCGCGTCATCATCATCTTCCTGCCCTTGTCCCGTTTTATTTGGGGTCGGCGCAACACATTTTTTTCTTCATGACCGACATGTAAACTCATAACTAGTTTTTTTTTTTTCATTTATTAAACAACAACAATTCATTAAACCCCGAGCGAACACCGGCGTTCGAACGTCATTGTCTTTCTATTGTGTCTCTAATTATGCTACTCAATCATGCTCATGCTAACGTATTTACATACCATTTTTAATAACATGCGTTTCATCCCTTCTCTTCACATGACCATACCAAGACAAACGATTCCCTTTCAACTTTTCAGTCACTGGCGCCACTTTCAAACTTCGCCTAATATACTCATTTTTCACTGTATCCATTCTCGCCCACCACACCTCCATCTTAACATTCTCATCTCCGCTACGTGCAATCTTTTTTCATCCGTCTTTTTCACAGCCCAACATTCTGATCCATATAGTATGACAGAACCCGCGTGAAGGCCGAAAATTATCCCGCGGCAATATATTACTTAAATATTAAAATATGTCCTATGGCCTAATCGAAGCCGTAATCTACTCGTGTTCCAATCAAATCCACTCAGCGATTGATGGGCGATTTAATAATCTTAATTGTCAGTCATAAATAACTTTTTAATCACTAATCAGATTAACTTTTCAATCGTTAATCTGACTAACTTTTAGACTGGTTCACTAATATCTCGTAGCATATCCCTTGGTCACCTCGTAGCACGCGTAGCACCGTAGACTCCGTAGATAAAGCTTAACGATAAATTATTATTGGAATGGTCAATTTGACATTAAATTATTTTAAAAACAGCCGTAGTACGGTTATTGCTCTCATGTCAGTTTATTTGGGATCAATTGATCTCGTAGATTTTTTTTAAATAAAAGGACATTGTCCGACACTTTTTTTTTAGGTTGGAAATCATCTAATGACATCTCGCGCCCTAGGGCTGAGCGCGAGGGCTTGTCAGACTTTTACTGACTAAAATCCACTCCTGTTCCTTCTTTGCCTTTGTTCCAGGGCCCCGGGGTTCACTTTCGCACAACCCATGGCCCCAGTAGGCTTCGACTCTGCTGGGCCTCTACGATTTGCTGACAACTCCTTGAGGCGCGCGTGGAACACTACGCGCCGTTGACAACTTGGGCTTGGTCCGGACGGTTACCGGAAGGTCGGACGGCGAGCTACCCATTGTTCGCCGTCTGCAAGCCCGTGCCTACGGGGTGGCTGGAAGTCGGGATCGGAATAGGAGTTACTCCTGTATCTTGTGGTGCATTCAGAAACAAACAAGTTTTCTCTAGGAAGTAGGTATGTTTCTTTGAAATAATCTTCTGTTTTCACGCGAGCGAAAACAAAGCTAGCAGAAGATTAGTAAACAAATAAGAATTTGGTCACTAATATCTCATAGTCACGTCCAATGGTCACCTCGTAGTGGCGCTGTAGACCCGTAATAAAGTTTAACGATAATTAGAATGGTCATCACTAAAGACATGAACGTCAAACTGATTGCGACACGTTTTTATTGTTAAGTCGCCGTAAGACGTTTCGTGAGTGATTGAGTTTTATTTTATTGTTATCTAAGGGAGATTTGAACTGAGGTTAATGTTGTTAGGTGGTTATGGGTTCAGGGTTACCATTTGATTAGATGGTATAAGCATAGCACAATCAGCCTTATAATATTCCCATTGCTAGTCTGTATCCGCCACGTGGGCCCAGTGCGGATTGGTGTATGTCACATGTGTTCGAATTTTTGGTTCTAGGATATGCAGGTTTTATTACGATGTTTTCCTTTACCGTTTTGAGAGCAGTGGTGATGAAATAAATTATACAAAGTAATGCGCCTGGCTGGGTTTGGGGTTTGGACCAGCGACCTACAACTCGTCAAGTCAGGGCCGTTACCACTGGGCCACCACTGCTTTTGAGAAGATAGTTACAATAATTTTGTTAGGTTTAGGGTTCCGTACCTCAAAAGGAAAAAACGGAACCCTTATAGGATCACTTTGTTGTCAATCTGTCTGTCTGTCTGTCAAGACCCTTTATCTCAAGAACGCGTAAAGATATCGAGTTGAAATGAAAACCACATTCAAAATTCTAAGTCAACGAATAAAAAAGATACGGCCATTTATGTCGCAAAAAAACGTATATTTTGACACTCTCAAGGGAATCAAAATTCGTAGGGTACTTCCCGTTGACCTAAAATCCTGAAATTTGGTATAAAGCAAGATCTTATAGCACAGGTATAGGAATAAATCTGAAAACAGTATATTTGTTGATACATCACAAAAAAAATATATCGAGACTCCATTCGGAAATTGAACTATTTACTCGTACATAGGTTAAGTTTGTACGGAACCCTCAGTGCGCGAGTCCAACTCGCACTTGCCCAGTTTTTTCTGTCTCGTGTTGCCTCTGTTTTTGGGTGGTGAGAAATCAAATCTAAATCTCCCACTCTGGATTGAGCGACAGGGGGACTTGTGTTCCATTTGTTTTTGTTGGTTTGTATTCCTTACTTTTGGTGGGTAAAATCAAATCACTCCTTCCACTCTCGGTGGAGCAAGAGTGTCAGATTTTTACCGAATTAAGCCCACCTGTGATTCTTCAGTTCCCCTTTGCATGCCAGGGCCGCGGTGACTCTTCCGAGCAATTGCGCACTTGTTATGTGGCCCCTAAGACCCTTTTGAGACTCTTTCCAACATTTATTGCGATTCATATCCATAATTCGATTGTAATACACCAGAAAAAAAAACTATATTGAACACTAGCTTCTGTCAGTGGCTTCGCCCGCGTGAAAGTATGTTTCTCCATACAAACTTTGGACCCCGTTTCATCCCCTTAGGAGGAGTATTTTGAGAAATCCTCTCTTAGTGCTCGCCTACGTCATAAAAGTGCTTTATGAAAAATTTCACGCTCCTAGTCCTAGCAGTTTGGGCTGTGCGTTGATATGTCAGTCAGTCAGTTACTACTTTTGTATTATTGAACATTACTAGGAGAGGATTCTTTCCTCACAAATACACTTACTTTTGACGACTGGGATATTTGAGAGTTCGTCAAACAAACAAAACTACCCAAATAAAAGCAGGAACATCCAGTCAAATCTTTGCCTTTGTTTCAATTTAATTCGGTAGTCTGGCTTACTGGCGCAATGAAACTGTAATTAAAGGAATAATATCGTGTCGGAGTCGCCTCAAGCGCCATAAGACTGCATACGGGAGCAGCTGCAGAGATGTCACAGAGTAGAAAGACTATGGAAAACTAATACGATGTAATAGATGAATCACCAATTAAACGCATGTCAAGAGTGATACAATTGGTTCGTGCCCCTCGGGTGCCTATTTCCTTATACTAAACACAAAAAACAAGGTGTTTTGAACCTACTGCTTATAAAAATAAGGAGTTCGGCTGATATTTAGAGCGCTATGTATTATGTACGTAAGCAGTAGGTATCATGTGCGACAGAACAATCAACTAACGGCCTTTTGATGATGAAATGTTATTTTCAATTCCTCAGCATAACTAGATTATAACCTATTACTCATTACTTCGAACTGCCTTTTAGTCAGAAAGTTGATCAAATTTCCGAACTAGTTTGGCTATATTAGAATGGATAAGAACAAGAAAGAAATTACCATCGAACCTGTCAACCAACTTTAGAGCTGCACAATGTGAATGTTTTTTTTATCCGTAGCGCCTTCTTTTTGCCAACATTGTCATCTTTCACTTTTCTACAGACTGTTCTCGAATATTTGTTCGAACATTATCGCTCCATTTCCTAGTTATTCTGTGATAAGAGTGCAGTTCCGAGATAATCGCTGCAATAACAACAATTCCTGAGATCTAATTACAGCGAATCCGAATACCGAGACACCATACACCAGTATTAAAGCTCGTTTAGCCAAATGGCATGTTCAGTTTTGGTAGTTTGGGTCCAAGATGGCGTTACCAAACATGCATATTTACTTTATTTCGTCATTACAAAGGCAGAAATATTTAATTTGATAGTGAATCAATTTATTTGTTATTTGTATCAAAAATTACTTGATCCGAAATCGTTACCTGAAAGAATTTTTCAAATTCGTACAATAGTAAGTAAGTTAGAAACCTTTTAAATTTTGTGAAATGGCAAACTGTCAAGTAACAGAATATTTTACAAATACTAAAATGTGACGTCACTGCCATTAGGTTACGTGTGTACAAAAGAGATAGCAAGATATTCCGACTACGCCATCACTCAGCTCATACCAATATTTGAAATACTAATAACCGCTTCCTATAAATAACTAATTCTGCTGCTGTTTTCAGAAAAAGTTTTCTTTTTAGTGTTATTTGTTATATAAGGGTTATCTTTCACCGGGATACCATGCCGGCGCGACCAGTTGCGCTGCCATGGTATCCGTAAGCTACCAAACTAGACACCATACAGACACCAGAGTCGCTACACCACACTGAGACAGTATCAAAATGAACCTTAAGTGCACGCGTCCGAGCTGGTCGCGCCACCAAATTGTTTGCGCAACTAAACGGACACCAGGTAACTCTCTATAGAGCTGTATACTTTCTTGGTAGTGGCAACTTTTTATTTTTATTTTTTTTATTAATGATTGGCTCACGTTTGACCACTATCTCACCTGATGGTAAGCGAACTGGTCGCTCCGCCACGGTGTCCCGGTGAATTATAGCCCTTAAGGTCCATTTTGATACTGTCTCAGTCCGGTGTAGCGACTCTGGTGTCTGTATGATGTCTAGTTTGGTAGCTTACGGGTGTTCCAATCCATAGCCCTTATATAACCAATAACACTAAAAAGAAAACCTTTTCTAAAAACAGCATCAGAATTAGTTATTTAACTTTTCGAATACCGTAATTATTTTTTTATAAGTAAAATATCGTGTAGCATGACCTAGATTCCATATTTAAGATTCAAATAAAAATAAAACTTTAATTTGATTGAAAATACCGACCTTTTTTGTGACGTACGGAACATCAATCAACATACTTATTTTTTCCGCCCAATAATTTCGGTTAATGTTAACACCTAAAAAACGTTCCACTTCTAATATTGTAACGTCACAAAACAAATTAACTATGAATCATATATGTTACCCTTGAACCCGTCACTCAGCAGTCTGTCTGCAGTTAACCCATCATTAACTAATCCGTGATTAACTATAACATTAGTTTACGGCATAGTAATTATTGCTAACAGCGATCTGTTAAATAACGAAGGTTTGTTTTCGCGGCCGGCTTTTTTTAGTGTTCATATTTTAAATTGGATTCTCATGTGAATCGATTTACAGACTAGTTACGACATCACATATCTATTATTTTTTATTTTAATAATCGTTACTCATACTAAGAATTCTCTTGTATCGTGGGTGCACAAAAAAATATCGGATTGTTAAAAAACACATCTAATAACGTTCCAAACTCAGTAAAAACATAAGGTGGCCGCACGTGTGAGGGAACGGATATCCTCAGAATCAGAATCAGAATCAGAATCAGAATAATTTATTTGTAAACATAGGTCAGATTACAACAGAGTGTGAGGTGTTAAAAATAAGTAGATCCTCTATGTTTTACCCAGAGGCGTACAAATATATACAATTAACATTGTCAGTTTTCATTTAACTTCTGAGATTATGTAAACTTTCACATCATTAATAAATTTAAAATCAATATTAATCGGCACATCATTACAAATTAGATTAAATTATATCAGTTTTACTAAATGTCACAGAGATTAAGTTATATATCATATTAATACTAATGTCAAATACAGTTCAGAACCATCAAAATACTTAGGTCAAATTTTATATAAAGTCAATAATAATAATAGGCACATGCATATCATTACAAATTAAGTAAAATTAATTTCAATAAATGTCGGATATTAAGTTTCATGTCATATTAATGCTTATGTCAAATACAATTCAGGATTATCAATATAGGTCAGGTGATGTGCAACTTCATTATGTAAACTCTATAACATTATAAAAGTCAATATCAATAGGCATATGCATATTAAATACAAAATTTGTTTCAATAAAATGTCAAAAAGATTAAATTATTACATGTCATATTAGTGCCAATGTCAATAAAATTCAAGATAAGTTGGGTAATGTGAAATTTTCTGAAGCAGTAATTATAGAATTGTCGTCTAGATAGTCCTTTATTGAGTAATAGCATTTATTTAGCAAAATTTTTAATAGTTCTTTTTTGAAATTATCCAGATTTAACGTTTTTAATTTCTCAGGTAGTTTGTTAAATATTTTTTGGGCCATACAGAAGGTACTCTTATTCATTAGTGCAGTCTTTCCACAAGTCACTTCAAGTTCCGACTTATTTTTATCGCGTAATTTTCGGTAGTAGCTTTTAGTAGCTGTTTTATATAATGAAATATTAGATTTGACAAACACATTTGTTTCGTATATGTATAACGATGGCAAGGTAAGGATTTTTAGACGTATAAAGAACGGTTGGCAACTGTCTGTGCTTTTAAGGCCACACATAGCTCTGATACATCTTTTTTGGGCTCTGAATACGAGTTCTCTATCTACTGAATTGCCCCAGTATATTACGCCATATCTGAGAGTAGACGCAACATAGCCGTGATAGGCTGTTACTACCGATTCCAGGCTCACCATTTTTGATAGCTTGTAGAGAACATAGGCAAATTTATTAAGCTTTTTACGTATTTCGTCTGTCTGGGATCTCCAAGTCAAATTGTTGTCAATATTAATACCAAGAAATTTTGTAACAGTTGTTGGTTCAATTTTTGTCCCTAAATAATTAATGTCCAAGATATTGTTTGGAATCCTTTGATAAAAATGCATAATTTTAGTCTTTTCTAAGTTAATGTTTAAATTATTGTTGTCAAACCATGATATAATTTTATTCAATGTCATATTTATTTCATTTTCATAAGTATTGGGATTGTCACACTTAATTACTACAGTGCTATCATCGGCGAATAGCACCATGGGGTGGTTTATATGCTCTGGAAGGTCATTTATATAAACCAAAAAAAGAGGGGGTCCTAGCACGCTACCCTGAGGAACGCCGTATTTAATTGTCTCGCTTTTGGAACAATATTTTTTCTCGTAACCGGTATCGGGGCATACTTGTGTGATTTCCACAAATTGCCTTCTGTCCGTTAAGTAAGATTGAATGAGATCGAGTATATTTCCCCTAATACCATATTTTTCAAGTTTACTTATTAATATAGGATAATCTACATAGTCAAAGGCCTTAGTTAAATCCATAAAAATAGCACATACAGGATTTCTTTTATCTACATTAGATAAGATGGGAAGAAGTAGGTCATATATGGCCATATTTATCGTCTTCTGCTTACGAAATCCCTTTTGTTCCTCTACTAATATATTTGATTTCTCAAGGTAACTGTATAAAGACTTATAAATAACTTTCTCAAATATTTTTGAAAAGACGGGTATCAGCGCGATAGGCCTGTAGTTTGACATAATTTCTCTATCGTTTTTTTTGTGCAATGGTATGATTATTGACGTTTTTAATTTGTCAGGGAAGATTCCGTCAGAAATACTCATATTAATTATATGACTGAGATGTGGAGCTATGTATTGTGATACTTCTTTGATAACTTTAGTGCATATTCCGTCATGACCAACACTATTCGTATTTCGAAGTGAGTTAATATGGTCATTTATATCTTGGGTTGTAGTTGGCTCCATATATAAAGAGTTTGAAGTATTTGAGCGTACATTAATTTCTGGTATAGTGTTGTTTTTTGATTTAGGAACTTGATTAATATAAAACTCGTTGAAAGCCTGAGCTATTTTTGATGGGTTCGCAATTTTCTGTGTCTCTGTTTGAATTTGTGTTATTGGTTCTTTAGGGAAGGAAGTCTTAGAGTTGTTAATTATGGTCCATGCCGCTTTAGATTTATTTTGAGATGTCTTAATGAAGTAGTTATTTCGTGATGATTGTGTTAAAGTTACAACTCTTTTAAATCTTGCAGAATATGTCTTAAATGATTGTTTATTTTTTGGGGTAGGATTTGTTCTATATTGCCATAGCAAGTGCCGCTTCTTTTTACTACACTTTCTTATCCCTTTAGTGATCCATTTGGCTTTCTTAGTAATTGACTTTGTTATTATTTCGAAGGGAAAACAAAGGTCGTAAAAACATCTAAATAAGTCAAGAAAATGGTCGTAGGCCTCATTAACGTCACTAGTCGTATATATGTCCGAAAAACTGAGACTTTTAATGCAATTTCTAAATTTATCTACATTATCTTGACAATAATTCCGTCTTTTTATTTTCCAACGCTTTAAGACACATGTCTTTTTAACAGGACATTTCAAAAGTTGTGCGGTATGATCTGACAGGCCCAATTCTATAATTTCCCCTTTACAGCCTTTTACATTATGTGCTATATTGTCCAAACACGTCCCACTGCTTAGCCTAGTGGGTTGACAAAATTGTAATTTTAGATTATAATTTAACAATGTATATTCGAAGTCTAAAGTTTGTTTGTTTCTTTTGAGTAAGTTAATATTAAAGTCCCCACATAGTACAACCTTTTTATTATTAAATTTTAAACACATTAAATGCAAAATATTATTTAAATTTTCAAAAAATATATCCATATTAGATTGGGGCACTCTATATATACATACAATAATAATATTGTGTTCTGTCAATTCTATCGCGCAGCATTCGATTACATTGATTACAGAATATTTACCTAAATTTAACACTTTATACTTGTGACCAAACCTAGTTAAGATGCACGCGCCACCTCTTTTATTATGTCTGGAGAGACTTGTTGCTAGGGTGTAGTTTGGCACATTTAGTAGTCCTTCTTGCTCAGGTGTCATAAAATGTTCGGTTATGCATATAGTATCGATCCGTCGTCTACTATTTTCTAGGTCTTCCAAATACACAGTAAACGTATCGCTTTTATTCAAGAGTCCAGCAATATTTTGGTGAAGGATATGTATACTGCTATAAACGAAAAAAATTAGGGTTTTCTTTCAGGCTTGAATTGAGTTCGTCATCAATGGGAGTCGTTAAGATCTCGTCACATTCTTGCCTGCTGTCGTTATTTGTCAATCTGCTTGTCTTACAATATAGGTCTTTATCAATCTGAATGTTACTCATAATATTGTCATATATATTTTTGATTCCGTATTTATTGATTCTACCCGTAGTGTACGAGAACATCTCAAGTGTTAGATCACGATTGCTGTCGAAGATGTATGCGTATTTATGGTTTTGGTTGTCTAGGTGAAGAAGGTTGTTAAACATCTCGACTTTGAAGTTATATATAAGTGATCCTGTCTTATACGTGGGAAGACAAATCACTACGTTCGTATGTGTAACTTTACGAAGAGACTCATTTAGTAATTTTATTAAGTTTATGTAGTTGTTTTCATTTGAAATTAAGTGATTTTCTCCAATAAAAATTAGACAATAGTCATTTAAGGTGAACTTCTTTAATTTTTCTTCAATGCCGTTCAATAATTGATTTATGGTGCTGTTAGGCATTAAGTAGTGACAGTAGTCGAAGTGTTCGGAGAAGACTTCCTCTATGGAGGACAAACATATGTTGTATTGGTTACTACTTAAGATACATAGTTTATTCTTTAATGGTTTCGATATTACAGTTTTCGGTATTACAGGATTGGTTGTTGGCATAGCAGCAGCTGACCCTCCACCTCTGTGTGGTGTCTGATTACGACTATTAGCAGTTTGTGTCCCTTTATTGTGTTTGTTGTTCGAGTAGTCAGGTGTACTGATTAGAGGTTCACGCCTAGTGTTTAAGTTATTTGGTGAATTAACTTGGCGTGATGCTTTACTTATGCGTGTTGGTGCTGTACTTTTTTTCTCAGCCTTTTTTCCTCACCCCTTGTTTCCAGCCACCGTAGGCATGCAGACGACTAGCGAGGTAGCTCGCCGTCCGGTAGCAATCTGAAACACACCAGAGACGTCGACGGCGAGTAGTGTTCCACGCGCGCCTCAAAGAGATGTCGGCAAAACCATAGGGGCCCAGCAGGGCCGAAGCCTACTGGGGCCATGAGTTGACTTCCGAAATGGAATCCAAGGGTCCTGGAACACAAGGTAAAGAAATAACATAGGTGTGATTTTAGTGTAGTAGACACGCCCTCCTGCTTCGCCCTAGAGCGAGAGAAGTCATTGGATGGTTTACAACCTTAAAAAAACAACATAACGTAACGCTTGCATTCTCCGATAGATTAAGAAGAGATGATTATGTCAAACACTTTAAAATATCTATCAAAGCCTTACTTTTCATATTTATTTACTCGTCTACCAGGCTACGTACTGTATACCTTCGTACCTACATAAGTTACTTACCTATAATACAATATTACTTACCTATCTATCCATATATCGCTCTAGCTGTAAATTATTACCTTTTAATGAACACCCCGAAGCGTCTAGCAAGTTTTTATCGGTTCATCCACACGTAAGGATCGTGCCTTATGATTAGACAAAGTTATTTCAAGTTAAAGGTACCTACCTACCATTAAGGAAATCAAAATCACTCGGTTCATTGGCTCTGATTATACGCTGTTTGTTGTTAATCGACGTTTATGTGAAAATATAAGTGAATATGATAGTTAATTTTGACTTAATTGATAATAGATAATAAATAAATAATTAATAGGAAAAGTAAAAACCTTTTGGAAACACATTTAGGTAAGGAGTGGAATTCCCTGCTGGAGTCTGTATTTCCTGATAGCAACAACCTAGGGGTCTTTATGTCAAGAGTAGTGAATAAGTATTTTTAGGCAAGCGTGCTCCATAATGGTCGCCCACATAATCGTTTATCATCAGGTGAGATAGTGGTCAAATGCATAATAAAAAAAGTAGTCATTTTTATTTTTTATCTGCTTTCTATCCATAGTTATATTCAAGTTTTTTCCGGAATTAAAATGCAATTTTAACAGAGATTACGTCATATTTGCACTCAATTTCATCGTTTAATTACCACTAAACGCTGATTTCGGGACAAGCTCTAATAGATCACCTACAAAATTTATTGTAGGTGATCCTGTAGATATCTGATCCAAAAATCACAAAACAGTATCTTCTCGGTCTATTATTACAAATTGTCCTTTAATACATACTTATATATTCTTACAGTAACTTATAAAATTAACATAGTTATTTGAACAGTAGACTCCAAACTAGGCAGTGCCTATGTCATGGGTGCCCGAATTGCGTTAACTAACATTTTACAATGACAATAATTATATCATTAAAGTCTACATGCTGTAACTTGGGTCTAGTATTTACCTAAGATCCAAGTAACAGCCAAAAAACTACACATTCAACTGACAGTTAACATAGAGCCGTCTGGACATTTTCAATTCAATGATGGAGGGTAGTTTCAAAAGAACTAATTCGGTCTGCAAGTTGATCCAGGCGGGCCCATTAGAATGATTGCTGGCCCAACGGACAGACGCTGATGCAAACTGAAGTATAACAGGCGCTCTTAACAGATTGAATTTTATATACGACTCATAGACATGTTTGGTTGGCTATAACTAAGTTAGCTGTATGGTGTACGTCACTACTTGCGGCTAGAACGAATAGTGCTGGTTGGTGAATTAAAAAGTTGTTTTTTTTTGTTATTTTTTTCTACACTGTTTAGAATATAACAAAAGTAAAGATGATGAAACATTAATAGGTATTTGGGAAGCTAGCAAAGATTTAGATAGAACGATTGTTATAACGGAAAGTTTTTTAGCTAGTGCAATCATAGTTGAGTATAAATAACTTTCTTTTCATTTTCCTGAGTCATCGATCGATATCTAGGCTATGTTTGTTATATTAATAAATTAATCTTTTTACATTCTTATACAATATTATATTTAACCAATTACAATATGCTATACATTAAATAATAGGTATTTTAAAAACTGAAAATAATATGTACAAACGCGTCTAAAAATAATTCATTAGCACCAAAAATTTATCCCACATCGCTGTCTAATCGATAAATGCTCAGAAAGGTAGATTGCATCGCTTTGTTTATATTAATAGCAATGCACACAATCGTCACATATATTTATTACCCTAATCAAATTTTCTTTAAAAAGTGAAATTGAGGATGGAAATTAAATTACAAATTGCAGTCAACATTTAAACGTCACAAACCACAATTCTAAACCAGTAATATCGCAAGCACTAGACTTTTACATAAACGCAAGCAATTTCAGCGACAAACGAAACGCGAACGTTTATAGCGCATTTATATACAACGTAAATAAAATTACAATTTTCAATTCAGAGTCGTCATAACCCGATGCAGTAGTAGGTACGTCTAAATTTGTGAAGAGAGCAGTCGACGACATTTGGTTGGGTCCCCAAGCACTCGGCAAAAGAGGTGTTTACATGCATTTTATACCGCGGGAGCTCTTATCAATTCGCAACGTTCGCGTTCGCGCCGACGGCGTCGTCAACCTTGTAGGAATATATACTTTTGAAAGGCCGCTTTCAACTTTACGCGGCCATATTCCACGTGAAAATTGAAAAAGTTTATGTTACGACCTTTTTTTAACATCTTTGAACGGAATACGGACTTTAATTGATGTACCCGAGGCTGTTACCCCAAGTGTTGTGCATTCATGAAAAAGTATAAAAATGTTCGTCCGTAATTACCGTCTATGAATTTAATTATTAGTATTCTAATTGAGGGGAGGTTTTAGTGTTTCGCTTGGTCTTGCTTCTTTAGGAGGAAGCGGTTTTAACAAGTGTCGGTGCCATCAAATTTTTTAATCAGTCATGACTAACTTTTTAACCGACTTCAAAAAGAAGGAGGTTCTATGTTGGGCTGAATGTACTTTTTTTATGTATGTTCACCGATTTCCCGGTCAATTGTGGAACGATTTTGAAAATATTTTTTTTTATTGAAATTTTATGGTTCCAAGTTGGTCCCATAGAAATTTTGTTATGATCTGATCATGAACTTCGAAGATATGGAACGGAACTCCTCATAGGATCACAGCAGAACTGTCATAACAAGTAAAATTGCTTTGTTTATACGTGTAGTCGATGACTGACTGAAAGAAAAGGGGGACAACGAACGGTCTTGTGCGTCGCGCTTCCATCAGATTCTCTCAGCCCTCACTAAGTCATCGGTCCAACCTGTTGGAAGGCCGTTCTACCGACTTGAGACAATTTATTAGAATTATCTAACGCGACAACGGTAGCAGAGGTTTGAAATCGAAGTTGCTAAGTTTTAGTTTCGCCGCATTCTAAGTAAAACTAACATTAAACAAACGACTAATACAATGTGGCGATTGCATGCGAACTATTCTAGGAAAGATGACGGAAGATAATGTGGCCATTACAACAATTTCCAGGGTGGAGCGCAAACGCATATAACCAGACGCGTTCGCTCGTAAAACTGAAATATTATAACAGCGTTCACTGAATTTAAAAAATCGTCTTTGCTTCAAACTACAGAATATGAGCACTAAATCATATAGTAAACCGACTGGTTGTCTTTTATTTAAAATGGCTGACTTTTAAGTCGATAATTCTGGAAATAAGTGGCTTTGTTTTCGTATGGTTGAACTGTGTGAATGTTTTAACAACGATCTGCGGTTATTTCGGTTTAAAAATTGTTTATGGCAAACGGGTATTTTATCCGCTTTTTAGACTACGAAAAATCTTAGTAGGCTACGAGTTTTATTAAAAGTGCTACGAATCCAAAACTCGTAGATAGGGGGGCTACGCGCTACGTTGCTACGAAAGTTTTCTAATAACAAAGATATAATATAACATCACGCCTGTACTCGTATATCACGTAGGGATAATGAGAAGTGGTAGGTCAGTCGAGTATTTAGGGGAGAAGGGGGGCGGCGAGCATTTGCAATTGAAATTAGAGATACAATGGAACAGTTATTTTTTTATATATAAATTATCTCTTAGCGCAACTGTATATAATAATGTAAATTATTTAAAGTCAGATATTTATCAAAATATCTACAACTCCAACCGAAACACACGAATTATAATTTAATTATAATGTGGGTTGCGTTATTGCCAAAATTTGTCTTAAATTTAATTAGTTGTAAGATGTTATAATGTGACTGTTAGTTGCTCCTATTTAATAAAATAAAATAAAACTTTCCACAAAATCCTGTCCAAGTTAAGGCGTATTCTACATCGTCGTACTCGAGAAAGTGGAAGTGCTCGACGCTCGGAACAAGCGAGCAAGGTGTAAAAGGCGCTATTAAGGACTCTCCACACTTAGCAGACTCGAGTTATCTTAGCCCTCATCTCGCTCTGTTTTTAACGCGTCGCAATTAAGATCGCGAATAGGTAAACACATTGGGAGTAGTGGCAGGGGTGCCTCTGATTTTTATCTGCGGTTTACATGAAAGCAGAATAACAGTTTTTTTTTTATTTGTATTCATTAATTTGTTTAAGGGCCTATGCACACCACGTTTTTTAAACGCGCCATTGACGAGCGTTTGTAGCGATAAAGACGCGATACGCACGCGAGTTAGTCGCAGCCAGTAGACCTTAAAAGCGCGCCGTCGATGCACGTTTCTAAAACGCGCGTCAATGGCGCGTTAAAAAAACGTGGTGTGCACAGGCCCTTAAGCGAGTGTATAGGGGGAAACGTATCTTTTTTGTTTATTAGCTACCGTGGAATTGTCGTAATTGTGTCATGACTATACCCCTACCCCTACTTCTTTTTTGTGGGAAATTATCTGACTGGAAGGTAGGTTTCTCCATACAAACTTTGCGATCATTATTTATCATCATCCAAAATTCATCCCCTTAGGGAGTGAATTTTGGAAAGTCCCACCTTAGTGCTCACCTTAGTCACAAAAAGAGGCCTTGTGCAGAATTTTACGCTGTTAGGCCCCGTAGTTTTGGCTGTGCGTTGAAATGTCAGTCAGTCAGTCAGTTTCTCCTTTTATATATACGTATAGAAAGATGATTAGCAATAGGGCTAGTCAGACTCTTACTGTCTTCCCGTCTTTTTTGATTGGCCCTTTTAGGGCCACGGTAAATCTTGCAAACGTACCGATAGCCCTAGCAAGCATCTCCTCCTCTCTAGTTTTGCTAACATCTCTTTGAGGCGCGCGTTGAACACTATGCGCTCGGGTTCATTCCTTACTGAACGGCGGGACGGCGAGCTACCCATTGGTCGTCATCTTCCGCAAGCCCGTGCTTACGGTGGCCGGAGATCACCCTACGACTCCCAATGCCCAGGGCGTCTACAGGCGCAACCATCTCCTTTACTAGCATACTTATCGCTAGATTACTGCTACGCAAACATACGCTTAGGTACGCTTCCCATTGCCTCTTGGTCCGGACCATGGTCTGAAACAAAGCAAGAACCAGAGCTTACCCTCTAGTATCAAAGTGCAAACAATTGTCCATCTATAATTTCTGTAGTTTAGGCGCCTAGAAACGGCCCGTTCTGACATAATTTAATTTCTTAAAAGTATGTAAAAATTCTGTTTGTTTTGGAACAAAACCTTTTGGACAATAGCTGTCTGAACACTGTTCTACATTCAAACAATAAATTGAAAAGGACAATATTCCTTAAGACGCACACAAAAACATTACTTCCTTCCCAAATTAATTAACGTGGAATTGCCTGATGACTAAAATAAACGTAATTAAAACTTTGGAAATTAACTTTCGCCTGATTTCTTTTTTAATTTGCCCCTGACTTGCCTAATTTTGCCGCGCAACGGGGGTTTGACACACCCCCTAATCTAAATCTGACCCTTTGTCATAGGAAAGAGATTTTTTTTTAAAGATTCGCAAAGAATGGAAGAAGGAAGTTTTGTCCTTAATTCACTTGACTTATTTCGTTTTGATAAA
The DNA here is from genome assembly GCA_905147345.3 of Mythimna impura. NCBI lineage: Eukaryota > Metazoa > Arthropoda > Insecta > Lepidoptera > Noctuidae > Mythimna > Mythimna impura. Next base: position 11,558,187 of record LR990345.1, read on the forward strand.
GGTAAATTGTAAAGTGTTTAGAATGCCGTTCCGAGTTATTAAATATTTTAGACGAATGGGGTTGAGTGCTAACTTTGATATTGTTTTTTTTTTCTCTTTCAAAATAGTAGCGAGGAAACAACGCTTTGCTAAAAAGATTACAAATTGGTCCCCCTACATTTCCAGACAACTCATGTTCCTATGCTACGCACAATACAAACAAAGATGGCGGCGCGGCGCGGCGGTCGCCTCCTTTTACGAAGCAGTAATGCTAGCAAAGAAAACTGCCGCACGCGTGAGGGAATCGGCGTCTAACCGTTGGGAACCGTCCAGACCAAGCCAGAATCGCGCGTCTTCTTCTTCGGTTACCCGTGGTACTGGAAAGCAAAGGGCAACTGAAGGAACACAGGTGTAGTATTTAGTCAGTAAAAGTCTAACACGACTCCCGCCCCACCCTAAAGCGGGAGAAGTCATTAGAATGTAATGACTTCTCCCGGCTTCATCTCTCTCTAGGGGGTAGGGATCAGATGATTTTCCTCCTTAAAAAAAAATATAAAGTTAAAATATAATTATATCTACACACAAACTTTATATTTCTGAAATCTAAACCACATTGAAAAATCAACTATGGCGTAAGTATTTAGTTAATATCAGCAAGTCGTTGCCAGTGTACCTTAGTCTAAATACAGAATATTACTAGAAGATGGTATGGTTGGTGCAGTGGTTGACCGGATTGAAAGAAAGAGAAAGAAACAAAACATTTATTTGAGACTCGCACAGGACAAACAACAATAAAATAAAAAGTAAGTACTTAATCTATAAATACCTAACTTAAAATAAAAATAAAATAAAAGAAAACAATATTAAAAGATAAAAATAAAAGCCCTGTGCGAGGCCAAAAAGGCTCCTATCTCAGCTTATGCTGCGATATTTAACAAAAGAGTTAAATAACGCAGCGCTGGTATTCAGATAGGGCCTGGATTGGATGCTGCACTGCATATCGCAAATTCAATCAATCAATCATTGAACAAAGATGTTTGGACAGTTATAGTTTCACCATATTCAGCTTATGTTCGCATGCAAATGTATAATAAAATGTCATATGATATTATGGTTTATCTTTAAAATATAGGAATACATTGATAAAAGTCAATCCAAATAAACATAAAAAATTATTAATAAGATTATAAAAAGTCAGGTGGTACATCATGATTATAATAAATTAAAAGTTAAATTAAATAAAGTTCAAATTAATTACGTCAAAAAAAATTCGATTCCCACACGGAACAAAGTTTGTATGACCTACAGATAGTTGTTCCAGGGTTTGGATGTGTTGTGTATGTGAGTTTATACGATTGTGAATGCACCTACGATACAGTTTTTTTTCTAGTGTGGGGACAACGTTAAAAAAAGGCTGATGAAATTGAAATACCCCCCTCATAACTACGGCCTACTGTCCCACCCGAAGCTATACTAAAACGCCACTATATAACATAGCATACCGAGGTCCTTTACCTGTCCGTCTATTTTACACCGCTCAGTAGCTTTACGAGTCATTACTTTCGCTGACCGGGCGGTGGACGTGACGATCAAAGTTGTCTATAGGTAGGTACACACTGTCTGCGATGCGGAGCTATAAAGGTCACGGGTAAATAGTGTATGCCTTTTATCTATTAAGTAGTTATTTTTGCGATTTTTCTTATGGACTAATTTACATAACGATATTATTAAGGTGTAAGAGCAGACCTCATTAAATCCAATTAATTTTCACTTGGTCTCATAAGTAAGCGAGACCAAGATACTCTCTCACCCACACATACACTCTCCATACACATACATATACATACATTCCTCTTCTCACATCTTTAAAATTATACATCACACTCTCACTCTCGATACCGAATCGTCTATTAGTACTGGTACTCTGTAAAATGTCGTATTTTAAACTCATGGTTAACCCCTGAGATTGAGGTTACCACCTAGGTCAGAGGATAGGATCAAATAACTGTGCATATCACAGCCACCACATTATATACTGCACTAAAATGTAAAATGCTGCTAAAATGTAAAATATTGCTTTGTATCAAGTACTTTTAAGTGCTTCACACACGAGCGGCATATTGCCACTGACAGAGGTAAAATGCATGTCGTTCGTGTGTATGAGCTTTATATTAAGTTCATTTATAATTGTACACTTTTAGTGGTGAGAAATAAACAATAATTATTATTATCGGCAGAATATACTTTTTCGTTAAAAAGTAATTGACTATATTGATGGAAAGTACATTTGTTACGGGTTTTTTTTATAGCATTTAATAAAGTTTATTCTGTGTTTCTTTGGCTCTGCCTCTAAAAACGAAGATATTGAAAGCTATATTTCATCGCTTAGCTCTCACTTTTGTCAAAAACACGGCGTCTCAGACGTGTATGCGACATAAAAACATTTTATAGACAAATATAAAGTCTTAGGGAGTTCATCAAGGCGCGGTAGGCCGACAGGGAGATTGCAAAACGATAGGGTACCATAGACCCAATTTTTATTGCTTGTTACGCACCATAAACAAGAGGTGGCGGTTACAGATAATGTAGGCTGAATGGTTTTTTTTTCTTTTTGATGGGAGCAATAAAAGTCGTTTAATAGGATAGTGGGTGACGTTATTACTTTGTTCCGGGTGCTCCTATGTGGACTGTTGCGTGTTTTTTTTTGCATTTTTCTGAAGTTTTTGACAACTTCTACGTAAATCTGCATCATGATGAGACGATGATGATGCTTCCTTTCTCTGGAGAATAGAGGAAGTGTAATAAACCACGCGGGCACAGTATCTGTGTGAGTTAGTGGAAGTCACAACCTTTGATTTAATCTGGTTTTATACCTAAATATTATCAGAAAAACTTCTAAAGAAGAGGCGTCGGATGTCGAATATTCCAAACTGTATGGGATGGCCAATGTCCATCCCACGCTACTGAATGTAACGTGGTGAGGGACCACAGTACATTTAGACAAAACTTTGTGTACTTTTGACAATTGTTATGAGTGTCTAAACAAAGTTAAAACCAAAAAGTCAGACTAGCCTTGAATGGCCCACTGCTGAGCAAGGACCTGCCTCTCCCTTTTCCACATACGTGTGTTTACGGCCATTGGTCTACTCAAATCTTTGTGGTTCTTTCCTCAAAAGACCTTCTCAGACACTAAGTAGCATGGTTCTCTATGGTTTGACCATTAGTTGTTTGCTGTATGGATTTTTAAAGAGACTTTGAGCTCTCAGTTTGTTTCGGGTTTTCTTCTCAGGGGAGTCAGTTAGGAAATGATTGCATCACTGCTTGCCATCAGGTTGGATCGCAGTCAAGCACTGGTTTATATCAAATAAAAAAAAATACCGGCCTCATCTAGTTTAAATTAGCGTGTAACAGTGTTTTTAACCGACGTCAATAAGGAGGAGGTTATATGTTCGGCTGTAAGTGTTTTTTAAATGTATTTTTATCGATTTCCGACCGATTTTGAAATTGTTTTTTCTTCATTTATTACCAATTTACAAAATAAATATCATTTAATGCGGGCCAGTCCCTCCGGTAAGAATAAGTTCATTTCTCTTACGTCTATTGCGACATCGCCTAGCTTTTGATAGTGTCCAAAAAGTACTTACTACAGTAAAAATTACATGCAAATATATGTACTTTTTGTTGAAGTTTTACCATAATTTCCAGGTAGAATAACAAACACGCATGTTTAAAACCGTACACTAAAACTTAAAACGTTATTTTTTAAACCATTGCAGTTTCCTTTTAAAGTAAAATGTTTTTACGAGCAGTAAGCAGTTCGCATAACGTGTAGTAACTTAGAATTGTGCAGACAAATCGTAAAACTGTAACTACTCGTTAACTTGACGTGTTATTTAGTGAAAACATGTTACCTCTAAGTTATGTAAAATATTACATGGGTAGCTTCACTTTGCGTTGTTTGACAGAAGACGTCCCGGACGTCGGGAATCGCAGAGCGATCTCCGGCCACCGTAGGCGCAGGCTTGCGGACGACGAGCAATTGGTAGCTCGCCGTCCGCTCGTCCTATAAGGACTGAGCCCGAGTCGTCGACGGCGTAGTGTTTACAAGCGCGCCTCAGAGACGTCAGCCAACCGCAGGGGCCCAGCAAGGCCGATGCCTGCTAGGGCCATAGGAAAACGTTTGAAAGGGATTACTATTGGTCCTAAAACGCAAACGGCAACTAAAGGAACATAGGTGTGGTTTTAGTCAGTAAAAGTCTGACTTGCCCTCTGGCTCCACCCTGGAGGCGAGTGTAGGTTTGTACGCTCGTTACTATTTCACGCTCGAACTGCTGAATGGTTTTGAATGAATTTTAGCAGACGGATAAACCATGTCCTGGAGATGACGTCAGAACAAAGCAATCGGATGCGTGACTTGCTCGTGGCGTTCAACGCAAACGAAACGGTCGTAACTTGGCTAGAGGGGCTGGAGAATGCACCGCTCGCGAGCCGCTTGCGAGCAGCGCGCGTGCTACTCGCGTGCGGTTCAGCCTAAGTTTGGTGCGCCGCTCTAGTTCAGCTCTAGCAAAGCTCGAGTGAAGCGCGCCTTGACGCGCGTCTGGACGCACCATAACGCTTTCACGGTTAAACTACTGAACCAATGTTGAATGTATGGAGCAAGCTGAACTCCAAAGATGGACAAAGGCTACTTTTAATCTGTCTGCGACTTCAACTTCGCGTCTGCAATAACCAACATTCACGCCGTGGCCGTCGCTGGCAGAATCTAGTAAATAAATAAGTACTGAAGTGGTGATGATCAGCTACCCACCATCGTGTGTAACAACACATAATTTTTCCACCATAAAAAAATAACTTGAAGAAGCATCACTTCTTAAGCAAATCACAACCAAATCCAATTACCAAGATTCTCAAACGTTTCGGAATCTCTCCTCAATAGACATTCCTACTTAAAACCGCGAGCTTCAAAAACGTTGAACAATTTAGTTCATGCACGATCGCACTAATACCTACTTTCTGTTTCATACGATAGATTGTTAATGGCCATCGCACGAACTATTCGGTACTATTCTATTAAGTTAAATAAAAATACAGAGTACAAAATCACCTCGGCTGGCTGTGGCTGAGACTGAATTGTCCAATCTTCCCATACGAAACAAGCGTGTCAAGGAGTGTCACTGTGTCAATGTCATCAACTGCCTCGTTGGTCTCGTGGTCATAATCGTGACTGCTGAACGTGGTGTCCTAGTTTCTATTTAGAAGAATTCGATTGAGAATTACTCTGTAGTAACCCAGAGTTGTTGGTAGTGTGGTACCTGTTTTTTTTTCGATGCGCAAATGTCAATCATCAAATAGCTTCTCCTGCTCTCAGACTTTTGCTGACTAAAACCCACATGTGTTCCTTCTGTTGCTCTTTACCTTCTAGGGCCACGGTTACTCTTTTAAACAATGCCGAAGCCCTAATAGTCCTCGGCCCTACTGAGCCCCTTCAGTTTGCTGACATCTCTTTGAAGCGCACGTGGAAGACAAGGCGCCGTCGACTCGGGCTTAGTCTTTACCGGATGGCCGGACGGCGAGCTACCCATTGCTCACTGACCGCGAGACTGCCTGTGGTGGCAATCTCCTCGCATTACTACTTTGCAGAAGGAGATGACTCGCCTCCTTAGCATGGCCTGAACCAGGTCCGGACGCGAGAAGTTACCGCCGCCATAGCGTTCCATGGTCTGTGGCTAAAAATAACTATGCTTTAAGTAAATAAAAAAGGCACGAATCCAATCAAGCCGGTAAACAGAGGAGAGCGGGGACTGGACATCTATATAAAATGTTTATAGGATTTGTGATAGAAATGTTAGAACGCGTATGTTACTGAATATACAAGAGTTTCAGTTTACACAATTCAGTCTGAAAGTTAATTGAATGTGCACGGGTTAATTACCTAGCTGAAATTGGTATGGGTTCATTTCTTAATTTAAATGTATTTTTTCGCATAAACTGATCGCTGACAATCAATAAATTTGTCCTTTTTTTGTAATAGTAACCGATTATCGTTTTTTTTTTATGGTTCCGTACCTCAAAAGGAAAAAACGGAACCGTTATTGGATCACTATGTTGTCCGTCTGTCTGTCTGTCTGTCGGTCAAGACCCCTTATCGAGTTGAAATTAAAACCATATACTCAAGTCTGCGGTCCCTTGAAGCTGTGAAAGAACCAAACTTCTAAGTTAAAAAAGATACGGCCGTTTATGACGCAAAAAACGTATATTTCGACACTCTCAAGGGAATCAAAATTCATAGGGTACTTCCCGTTGACGTAGAATCCTAAAATTTTGCATAAAGCAAGGTCTTATATTAGCACAGATATAGGAATAAATCTGAAAACAGTAAATTTCTTGTTACGGCACAAAAAAAAAACTTTTTTTGCGATTCTGAAAAATCTTCGAGATTCCATTCGGGGATTGAACTATAGATAAGTTTATACGGAACCCTCAGTGCGTGAGTACGGCTTGCACTTGCCCAGTTTAAAAAAAAAAACTTTGCCCCACTAAGAATTGCTCCTGTACCGTGGGTGTGTTCACAAACATATAAACTCACATACACAAGACACCCAGACCAGAAACATCTATCTGTAGGGAACACAAATATTTGTATCGTACAGGAATCGAACCCGCGACACGCTGTGTAGTAGTCCGTCGCTCACCCACTGCACCAACCGTGCCATCATACTTATTAGCAGAATTTCTCATATTTCGCACACGTGGACTTTTGAACAAAATCTTTATTTCGGATACCAGCTATTTTTATGATCAAAAATATCAAAAGAGACTTAACTATTTCGTTATTAAAATTTACAATCTGTATAAATAAAAAATAAAAGGACCTCTTGACTCACTCTCAGACTCATCAACGCCAAGAACAAACCATTTAAACTATGTACAACGCTGTAATTTTGCACAGAGTTTCATTTTATGATGAACAATAAAGTATTTTCCAAAATTAACCCCCCTGGTGGATGAAACGGGGATCCTAAATTTGTGTGGACTCAGGCGAAGCCGCTGGTTGAAGCTAGTAGATACTATAAGAGTGACAATGAAGTCAAAGTCAAAGTCAAAAGTTTTTATTTCACATAGGCTTACATGGGCACACGGATATCATGCATGGGCACTTATAAAACGTATGATAATGATAATGAGAAACTAAATCCTAAGAAAAAAATAATTGTACATAAAAATATGTTTGTAGCAATTTCCCTGCAGCGGTCTTCACGTCCGATTATAATTTAGGTGTTCTCTGGGCTCGAGTGAATCTCTTACCATCATGTGGAATCGCAGTTCATATAATTTAAAAAATGAAAAAAAAAAAGATTGATTGAAAGATTGTTTCAATCAACCGATAATATTATTCAACAAAAGTTATCGCTAGACAACGTAACTTTAATTTCTCTCTATATAATATAACAGAAAACTCTTTAGAACCAATAGATATTGAATATAAGTCAAATATAGAGGAAATGCAACCAAACTAGATTATAGTGGATATAAAATTGTATTACATGGACGCAACACGCAAAATGCGATAAAAATGTTATGTTCACGTAAGCCAGGAAAACACCCTGAGGTCTCGACCGTAGTCATAGAATAAGAAAAACGTGTAGAAGTGAAACTCGCGTCATATATTCATTTGTATCTACTTAGGTTACAAAAATAGAAAACAATTAAAAAATGTTCTAATAAAACATTATCTGTCTATGTGTCCGTTGTGGTGCTGCATCTGTTTACCTCACAACGAGTACCTACCTACAAACTTGGGGGGTGACCGGATGTGGTCTTAGTAATAAGCGAAATCCACGAGAATGTACTGCTGACAAACTGCTATGCAGTTTGGCAGATGTTAAAAATGATTTTTGATGTAACAAATTAATAAAAAAAAAAACAAAAATTGGTACTTGTTTCTACCAGCGGCTTGGCTTGCGTGAAAGCACAAGATCAGCTCAAAGGAATATACTCCTGGAATGGAGTGACAAACATACAAACAAACAAACTTTCGCCATTATAATATTAGTGTGATTACATTTTTTATTTTTTCCCTCTTTTCGAAGGCTCCGTGTCGTACATATATATATACCTACCTAAGGAAAATCAACTATAGTTTTTTTTTAATAAAAACTAACCTCCACACTAGGAACCACTACTCTATTGTAACGTAACAAACATTTAAAACTCACAAACACAAGACACAGAGTCGGCACAACTATCTACACCACTAATTTTTAATTAGTACAAATACAAGGGCTTATTACATAAAGGTTTTGTTGTTATTTGAGTAAAGTCTCAATAAATAACATTCATAAACAACAAAGTTATTAGTGTATGTTTATAACCCAAAATTTCACTCAATTTATGGAAATACAGTACAGACTATTGATTATGAATGAATAAATGGCGATCAAATTAGAAAAACACTGCATTTTTAACCGACTTCCAAAAAAAGGAGGAGGTAATCAATTCGCTTGTTTTTTTTTATGTTTGTTACTCAGAACTCCGTCGTTTATGGACCGATTTGCAAATATTTTTTCCCCTTAAAGGATATGCTTCCAGACTGGTCTAATTTTATTCAAAATCCAGATCTGATGATGGGATCCATGAGGAATCGAGGGAACTGGAATCAAAATGGAAAAACACTGCGCGTAGTATTTTCTAGTAGCAATTGTTATGAATGATTGATTCAATTATGAATTTACCAATTATGACAAATCGTGGAGAATTTTGGATTTCGTTTTTTTTTTTTACTTTTGACTATGATTAGGTACTATCAGGTACGGATAGAACCCCATTTTTTTTTGTACTAATTAAACAATAGTAGTGTATAAGACCGGCAAAATGTGAATTTTACCAATAAAAAATGCGTTTAGAGCAGGAATGTCCCTTCTATGCAATTTTATTCTATTTCTGAGTCCAGTTTATGGCTCAACACTTTATGACCATCGAATTACTGTAAACTTATCTTTACATAGAAGTAATGTCTGACCACCATGCTACCCTGGTCACACACGCACAATTTTCATTTTACGAGAAAATTTTAGGCACCCCTTACAAGTGAAAGGAAAATATATAAAGATTGTTAAAGAAGGGTGCTAACTGCTACCACTGTTTTAATATCGCTGTTTGACATTCGTTTGGTAACATATCGTTATTTGATTTGACAGTTTACTTAAAATACACTGTACCTACCTGTCATTGGATCTCGTTTTTCTTTTATGTAACATACAACGACCCTTCCCAGGTTAATGTCAGCAAATCGTAGGGGCCCAGCAGGGTCGAAGCCTACTTGGGCCACGGATAGTGTGAAAGTGAAACCCAGCCCTCGGACGAAGGCAAAGAAGGAACAGGAGTGGGTTTTTAGTAAGTAAAAGTCTGACACTATCTCTCGCTCCGCCCAAGAGCGAGGAATATCAATAGATGATTTTCCCACCGAAAAACCCTTCCCAGGTTCGCACGGGTGTTACAAATCTTTGAAATTGTAGTCTTTTCTCTAGTATAATATGCATGTATTATACACCTAAACTTTCCTCATGAATCACTCTTGTCTATTGGTGAAAACTGCATGTAAATCCGTTTAACAGTTTTTGAGTTTATCGCGTTCATACCGACAGACAAACGCACTGGGGGGGCTTTGTTTTATAATATGTAAAGAAGTATCTCGGATTCTTTTTAATTCCAATTTTAAATTATTTGTTCCATTCTTATTTATGTCAAAGGCTGTTGTTCCCGACGGCGCGTAGTGTTCCACACGCGCCTCAAGGAGATGTAAGCAAACCGTAGGGGCCCAGCAGGTTCAAAGCCTACTGGGGCCATGGGTTGTACGAAAGAAAACCCCGGGGCCCTGGAACGAAGGCAAATAAGGAACAGGAGTGGGTTTTAGTCAGTAAAAGTCTGACACGGAAAGGCGGGAGATGTCATTAGATGATTTACCCACCTAAAAAAAAGGCTGTTGTTCCCGCTGCGCTATAGAGCAAGGGTGCAACATAAGGTGGCAGCACCAAAGCTTCTATGTGGCTGTCGGCTTACATCAAGGGTCGGCTCTCAGCACTTACCTCTTCCTGATGATAATGGATGCTCTGACGTCGGACATTCAGGAAGAGGCTCCCTGGTGTATGCTGTTTGCCGATGACATTGTGTTGGTTGCCGAGAGTGGCCTAGGGGTCTAGAACAGATTGGAGGTGTGGTGGCACAGACTGGAGAGTGTTGGCCTGAAATTGAGTAGAACCAAAACGGAATACTTGTTTTTCGATTTCGGCGGTCTCTCCAATCCAGCGCCTTTAGCTCTCGCTGGAACACCCATACCGATCTGCTCCGACTTTTGGTACCTCGGGTCACTCGTCCAAGGGGATGGTGAGGTAGACGGGGACGTAACACATCGGATCAACGCAGGATGGATGAAATGGCGACAGGTCACGGGAACAACTTGTGACCCACGGATGCCCCTCAAGTTGAAGGGTAAAATCTACAAGTCCGTGATAAGGCCTGTCATACTGTATGGATCTGAATGTTGGGCTGTGAAAAAGACGGATGAAAAAAGATTGCACGTAGCGGAGATGAGAATGTTAAGATGGATGTGTGGTGTGACGAGAATAGATAAAGTGAGAAATGAGTATATTAGGGGAAGTTTGAAAGTGGCGCCAGTGACTGAAAAGTTGAAAGGCAATCGTTTGTCTTGGTATGGTCATGTGAAGAGGAGGGATGAAACTCATGTTACGAAAAGAGTTATAAGTTAACATGTGGATGGATGGAGAGGGAGAGGGAGACCAAAGAAAAGATGGATGGATTGTATGAAGAGTGATATGAAAGAAAAGGAAGTTAGTGATAGTATGAGGAGTGACAGGGCAGAATGGAAGAATAAAACGTGTTACGCCGACCCCAAATAACACGGGACAAGGGCAAGAAGATGATGATGATGATGACCAAAGCGTGAAACTATTAGGGTTAAGCTTTCACTAAATTATGCTCATTGATTAAAGCCAAGCCTCTCATGCACGAGGTTCTGTTTGCAATCCTGGCATGGATATTTACAGGTTATCGTAGCGCTCCGTAGCTCTTTATGGAAAACAAAGTTCTGAAATTACAACGTTATGTGTTTCTATCTTGAACTTCATTGACATCAGTGAAGGAAAACCATAAAAAAGGAAACCTGTACCTACTTATAGATGGTGATATTCTGCTCTATATAATATATCATCATTCTTGATAGTTAAAGGGAATCGTTTTTCTTGGTATGGCCATGAGAAGGGAAGGAATGTAACGCATGATATTTTTTAGTAAAGAGTATAAATATGGATGGAATAAGAGGAAGAGGAAGGCCAAAGAAAAAATGAATGGTTGTGTGAGAATTGATATGAAAGAATGGGTTTGATAGGAATTGATAGGAAAGAAAGAATTGATATGAAAGATAGCGTGACTGTTGACCAGACAGAGTGGAAGAAAATAAAACGTGTGGTACCGACCCCAAATAACACGGGACTAGGGCAGGAAGATGTTGATGATTTTTTTTTTAAGGTTGGAATTCATCTAATGACTTTTCCCGCTCTAGGGCAGAGCTAGAAGGTGTGTAAGACCTTTGCTGATTAAAGCAACACCTATTTTCCTTCTTTGCCTTGCGTTCCAGGACCCCCCGGGGTTCCCTTTCAGACTACCTTCGGCCCTACTGGGCCCCTACGGTTTTGCTGACATCTCTTTTAGGCTCGCGTTGAACACTACGCGCCGTCGACGACTCATCGTCATCGTTCGACCGGACGGCGAGCTACCCATTACTCGTCGCCCAAGCCCACGAAAATGATGATGACAACATCATCTTTCTAAACACAACATTTATCGTTGTCACAGGAGAACAGTATGAAGGCAGTGAGAAGACGAACATCTCGTACTGGCGACAATGATGAAAAAGCCACGAAAGGCGACCAAGTATTTTTATAACATAACAGGTGCGCTCAGGTGTATAATCATGCACTTTAACTTATTAAATAAATTGCCATATCTAATCTTTTACAAACGACCTCTGCCTCCTCCTAGGGCTGATTCACACCGAAATGGCATCGGCCGGTAGCGACGCGGCAAGGACTATCAGAATGAAATAATTTTAAACTTTATCTACATGGTTAAAAGACCAGTATCGCTTGAAAGGTTCAAAAAGAGCTCATGGGCTCGCACGGATCTGCGAGACAGCTCGTGGTGCCGCAAGCAGTTAAGCGACCACGTGCAACCTGTCGAGCGTTCCTGCTAGGAGCCGTGCCCGGCCGACCGCGGCCGGCTCCGTCGGCCTCTTCGAATCGCGACCGGTGGCTGGCATTCCAGTGTGAATCGGCCCTAAGCTTCAAACGAGAATCGCAACAGCACAGCTCCATTTGCTAATTGTAATCGTAGATAACCGTGCAAATAATTTATAGATAAAGTAAAGACTTAAAGAGCCCCGTTTGCTCGAACACTAAGTGACTCTCTTAATAAGTACCCATAAACAGATTATGTAGGATAACATTTATCAAGTTATGGGTATGGGTCAGTGAGGATAGCCTATGAGGCTTAAACAGTCGTTTAAGATAACTTGTGCGTGCCACACTGGTCCCTGATGCCAAGAAGCGGTATCTCACAAAAATTGAAATAATCGGTTTTCCTTTTTGCAGCAGATAGCTTAAAATGACTTGACCTTGAATGACCTTCAAATGCTACGTATTCTGGTACGCGGTCGCCACTCCAGCACCCTTAGCTAACTTGATAATCTGCAATCGTTAACGCTAGTCGAAATCTAATCAAATGTATGGGAATGACATCATCTCAACGTTAAGTCATGTGGTCAGAACAAACGAAAAGAAAATTCGTAGCCAAGTTCACATCGTTCCAAATGATAGAATGAATTATCGTTTCTACAATGTTCAATGCTACATCCTTTGTTATTGTAGAACGACATTGTAGAACGAGCGGCCGACTCAGGCGCGTCAACATGGCTAACAACTTATTTTTTCGTTCGTTTTCTACAATTGCTGACATCGAGGCGTTACCGATCGGAGAACGGAATTCGACACAAAACGGTTGTAACTTGGCTAGGGGGGCAGAACCTTTCGGCCACGTCGACCATCTGTTCTGCGACCAATGTACCTACCCAGCCGACTGCTACTTAAATTTAGCGATTGGATAACATTGGCATAAAATAATAACTTGTGCATTATTGTGACAGGGTACGAGGTTTAATATTATCTTTGGTACGAGATGTTTCTTCGGCCGCCAGACGAGACTACACCTAGAGAAGGCATTATCAAAACTAACCATACAAACCAAGCGTGCAGTGTCATCGATTCAGATTCACCTTGAGATAAGTTTGCCGTAGGAGAGGGAGAGCCATATAGGTAGGTATGGTAATTAAAGGCACTATAGCAGTAGGAGGTAAAGAATAGTTATTTTTTACTTTTATAGGGAGCTCGTGACTAAGTAAATAACAGTCGCTCAAGTTAATCTCCAAGGTTAAGCTACGCTTACGGAGGTTAGTTTGTGAATGGGTGACCATCATCATCATCACTTCCACCGAAAGACGTTCACTACTGGACATATGGCGTCTCGTATCTATCTGATTCCCGCAACCCTCACCAGGTCATCGGTCCACTTTGTGAGAGGCTTTCCAACGCTGAGTCTTTCGGTACGTGGTCGCCACTCTAGAACCTTTCGGCCCCATCGACCAACCAGCGCAGATGCTGTGACGGATGTGTTGCTGCAGGGGATGGAGTAAGTACTACATTCCATTCTCCGACGTAACAATGTCTAACCAAGCTCGCCCTTGGTTTGGTGCGGAGTGTGATCGCGCTAACGCGCTTAAGCACGCGAATTACCAGCCATGGGCCGACGCTTGTATGCACAAGCCGAATGACGTGAGTCAGAAGAAGAGAGACTCTTCTACTACACAACAACAAGACTGAAACTCGCTATGACAAGTCTAAAACTCATATCCAGCTGGTAGTAAGGTGTTTTGGTCCCTGGTTAAGTTGAAGCTGGTTGAATCGAACTTCTGCCGTCCCTCACTACCGCACCTGGTGAAACCCGACTGGTCGCTGGCCCATACCGTTGAGGAGAAAGCAAATTTGTTTGCCTATCTCTTCGCGGAATCTTCGCGTATAGATCCTGGTGACGCGTGGCCCCCTGCTTATCCTGATGGTTGCGAGACGAGTATGTCGGATATTCACATACATCAGAAGGATGTCCGTAGGGTGCTGCGTAATCTTGACGTGAACAAAGCTAGCGGTCCAGACGGAATACCAGCGATTGTTTTAAGCATGTGTGCGCCTGAACTGTCCCCGATTCTGACACGCCTATTTAGGCTTTCATTTGAGGCTGGAAAAGTGCCGATTGCATGGAAGCAAGCTAACGTACAGCCCGTGCCCAAAAAGGGTAGTCCGACTGACCCAGCTAACTACAGACCAATCTCAGTAACGTCCATTCTCTGTAAGATTATGGAACGTGTACTCAACACTAAGTTCCTGGCACACCTAGAAGCTAATGACATCCTAAGTCGCCGTCAATACGGCTTTCGCCAAAATCAGTCAACTGGTGATCTTCTAGCGTATTCCATCCACATCTGGAGTGAAGCCATCGAGAAGGACGGGGAAACGCTTCCCGTCTCCCTCGAAATCTCAAAGGCTTTCGATAGGGTCTGGCACGAAAGCCTTATTAGTAAGCTTACCTTCTTTCGGTTTACCTGTTGGAATGTGTGCTTTGATCGCAGACTTCCTGACTGACCGGTCCATCCGAGTGGTCATCGATGGCTGCTCGTCCGGTCAAATGGCCATTAATGCCGGGTTCCCTCAGGGGTCAGTGCTCTCGGCAACATTGTTCTTGCTGCACATAAACGATCTGCTTAAGCCCGGTGCCTTTGGGTATGCAGACAATAGCACTGTTGCTGAGAGTTACATATCTAGCGCGCAAACTAGTGGGTCACAGATCCAGTCTCTCCGAGAGGCTATGATTGAGCGATTGAACTTGTCCTTCGAGGCAGTCTCTGAATGGGGCGATGTCGACTGTCGAGGAATTGCTAGACTTCCCTGCCAGAGTCTGTGTTTTCTGATGGCTACAAGCCGGGAATCTATAAGTCAAGAGTGAATAGGTTATTTCTAGGTAAGCGCGCTCCATCGTCGACCGCATCGTCGCTTTCCATCAGGTGAGATAGCGGTCAAGCGCGAACAAATCAACAATAAAAATAAAAAAAAACCTACAATAACAATTTAACTTACTTACCTAACACATTGCATAAAGGATTTAGTGATTGGTAGGTACAAGTACTACATAAATCCGGTTTTAACTAGCTACTTAACCAAATCCTTTATTTATGCAAACTCCCGCGATACCTCCAATCAGATTCGTCTGTATCATCAACTGATTACCAGCTTACCCGAAATCCGTACATTTTACACTTGAATGCAAATTAAATCACCCCAACACAGCTAGTAACGCATGTTTGCAAGGAACTCAGTACACGTTATCTCAGAATTAGTACCGGCAGATTAGCAGTACGGAGACGCCGAAGCTCCAAACGATTCCTCTAAATCCTTTTACGAGGGTGTGTGAGATACTGCTATGGTGTTTTTGGACCGTTATTTAGTTTGCTGAAAGGTGTGATATTTATTGACCAGGACGTTGGCTTAGATACCACCAGGGATGTTGTGGAGCTTTGTAACCGTAACTTTCAGATATCCGAAGTAAATAAATAACCGTAACCGTATCCGAAACCGGTATAAGTTTCGGATAGTTTATGATAATGGCGGAGACTTTGTGGTACATTCGGTACATGACTGACAGACTGATTGTAAAAACAAATGATCTAAAAAAAGTCTAAATGATACTAAAAAAAAAGAGTCTAAATGAGACTAAAAAATAAAAGTCAAGTTTTGCTATTTTTATTTGGACATGTGTATTCTCTTCTCCCCATTCCGACCTATGATGTATAGATGCTGGTCTTTGATTAACATCCAAAAGTCCAAACTTAAGGTTTGCCAACGTGCAATGGAGCGCAGCAATGTGCGTGTGGGTTAGTGCTCCTTTTAAAAATTTAGGAAATAATTGTGATAACTTCATGATGAAGATAAAAAAATTGTGAAATCTATGGGAACAAAGTCGTCGTTAATTAACTGGAACACTAAATCTGCTAACCTGAGAAAAAACTGTAACTCGTATCTCAAAAAAATGTTAATTTGTGAAAACTATTCACAATTTGTGAATCTCAAAGCTCAATTGATTTTAACGTTCTATTTGGATTTAATAGAGGTTTATTTAGAACACTCCATCTCCTTATGATGCATACTGAGTTTTCCCGAATACTCAAACTTTGGCTAAATCTGATGGTAAGGCGTGATGCAATTGTTGATGGTGAAACGCACTAGTTTATTAAGAGGCTATCTACTCTAGCCTTGAAGAGACTTAAATTCTTCAATTCTTCATTGGATGATTTTCCTCCTCAAATAAAACCTTCAGGTAGTGTTAATTCTGTTCTCAATTTTATCATCTTTCTAAATATATTTTCATAATTTTCATGTTATCGCAGGTGAAAGGAGAAAACGATCAAAGCAGGGAGAAGGCGGGACACGTTACGAAGATACCTTCGGTGTAGAGACCTCATATCATCGGTACCACATTGGGACCTGCATCTTTATGCCTTCACAGATGTGTACAAACCGGATCAAGTAGTATATAATATGAGTCGCAAAGGTATACGCCTAAATCTACTGACGGATCTTGATGATTTACCTACTTACTTTATGAACTCGAATTCTAACTGCACCTGCTTTCGCCATGTCCTCAATTTTTTTTTTCTCGTGCGATATCATCCAATGTCTAGGGCAGAGCTGGTCGTGTTCGACTTTACCTAACTAAAACCACACCTAAGTTCCTTCTTTGCCTAGCGTTCCTGGGCCCCGAGTTTCCCTTTTGGAAGGCAACGCATGGTGCCAGTGAGCTTCGGCTTTACTGGTTCTACAATTTTGCTGACGTCTCTTTGAGGCGTGCATAGAAAACTATGCGCGCTTGACGACTCGGGCTGGGTTCTCATGGTTACTGGACGGCTGGACGGCGAGCTCCCAATTGCTCGTCATCCGCAAGCCTACGTCTACGGTGACTGGAATTCGGAGTCGGGATCCCGGTGGCTGGAGTGCGAAGATGTCCGTTCCCTCACTCGTGCGGCCTCTTCCTTCGCTGGCATATCTATGGGGCCTCTGCGAGTTGACTTCGGCCCCTCGTACCTCCAAAGGTCTTTTACAACTTATTCAAATAGTAGATTTAGATAGCTTCAAGTATCAATAGTAATCGCTCCATTGCTCTGGGATCTAGATGTGTGGGATTGTTCTGTTTAAACGGATTTTTTTTTAGGTGGTAAATCATCCAAGGACTTCTCCCGCTCTTGGGCGGTGCGGACGTGTCAGACTTTTACTGACTAAAACCCACCCTGTTCCTTTTTTTCCTTCGTTCTAGGGCCCTGGGGTACACTTTTGCACAACCCATGGCCCCACTAGGCTTCGACCCTACTGGGCCCGTACGGTTTGGTGACAGCTCTTTGAAGCGCGCGTGGAATACCTACTACGCGCCGTTGATGACTCGAGCTAGGTCCGGACGGTTACCGGACGACCAGAGGGCGAGCTACCCACTGCTCGCTGTCCGCAAGCCCACCATAGGGTTGGCTGGATATCGGGATCCTGGCGGCTGGAGCGTAAGCGCCGTACTTCCCTCACTCGTGTGGCTGCCGACGTCTTTCCAGCTATTCCTCAAAAAGGGGACTTGCCGCCATAATTATGGTGTGCCCAGTCTTGTATACACGGCTGTGGTAATATACATTTACTATCTTTCTACTTATCAGGATATTTTTTTTTTCTTAGGATATGCTGCCCCTTTGTGACTTAAATCCTATTCTAAAGTCTATTTTTGGGGACTAGATATTGAGCCATTTTATCCGTTTCTCAAGCAGGGGGAAAGGCCTTTCATAATTCTATGTAAGTACCCAAGCTTTTCCCTTGAGATTAACCACCATATCTTACAACAATCCTGCTCCATCGCCAGTCGAATAAATGTCATAATGGCGGACCAACTCTTGTATTTGAATGATTTTACAAAGGATTTTACCACGTATATTTAGTACGTCTATGTCACCCCCCGCGCCCGTTTTTCACCCAGAAATAGTAAACTACCTAACTATCCTAGATAATTATGATTAGAATTATGATATCTTTTATAGGACTCGATATAAAAATGTAAAAATTGGATATTTTATTGATTATATTTCAGTTCTTTAATTTTTTTTTTATTAATGCTTATTGCTCGGATACAGAGTCTTTTGAGTTACGTCTTCTTAGTATAATTATTTTACCTTATTATTATTTCTTGGCAATGTAGATATTTTACAATACATTGCAATACTTCTTTTCACTGTAAATGGAGTTTTTATTTTATTTTTCCTTTCAAGCGCGTATTACTGCTGCTGTTTATTGATTAAAATAACAACAAAATTATAGGTACAGCGAAGTCTACGATGAACTCTTTATTAGAAAAAAAAAATCACAACAGCCATGTCACAAATCCAGCAAAAACTCCCATTTTCAAACATTTCAATTGTGTTGTAATTATTTACGGCATCACCTATACATACTATGTATAAGTGATGCCTGTAAGTTAGTTTCGGCTCCCTATTTTTGAATCATCAAATAACTCCGCCCGCTCTTAGTCTAGCAAGAAAGACATATTTACTAACTAAAATCTACCCGTGATCCTTCAATAGGCGTTTGCGTTCTAAGCCGCAGATAAATCCAAGGAGCAGGATTTGATTTAGTCAGCTTGAACTACCCCGCTCCAGGGCTAAGGCCTTCCTCCATTCCTTCATGCTGCGGAAGATATATGCTGTGGATATTTATGCGGTACTTACCTATATCCTATATACCATTTGCTGTCGTTCCAAATAAACCACGAAGACTTTTCACGCTAGCGTTGTAGGTACCTATGTAACTATATAGCTACTTGTAGCTAATATTCCTAAATATTATTATAATCTATTCGATTGTGCCATTATATTAAATATTATTTATAAATTAAGTAATTAAATTTTAATTTGTGTGTGTATAAGTGTTGCAGTGAGTAAATGGCAGTGTATTCATTTTAAATACCTAGGTAGGTAAGTACTTCAATTTGAATAATCTCCTCGATTTGATTTGTTAAAGTTTATATCAGGTATAAATAAATAAGGACAAAAAATTTGAATAAAACGCAAGATATATTTTTTATAGAATTTATTTTTATAAAGGTTTCATTGTATTTATCGTAGGTAGTGTCATTTGAATATTTCATAGCTAAATCAGCTTTCCAATCGATAATGTGTAGTAGGCGATTACGTATAAACTTAGAACAAAGGTAAATTATTAAAAGACGCTGACAATTGAACAAGAGCTTACACGGCCTACAAATTCACTGAAACTTGTCTACAGTACAATTAGTAAAAAATGAAAGTAACTTATTGGGTTATTAAATTGTGCATTAACTAAAATAGGTAAATTATTAAAATTATTCTAACTTAAGTTAAAAGCTGCTAAACATAAATTGTAATAACCTGCTTAAATAAACGATTTATAACGTTTAGTTAGGCGCGGCAAATAAACGATTTGATTATGGATTTATTTCAACTAGTTTTGTTTGTTTACTACAACATTTACGCCCTCCGCCGGCTCTAATAACATAATGTCTGCCGACTCGTCAGTTTGCCATTTAAGTATGGTGCGAGCTAGACGCAGCAGGGTTAGTTTGAGAACGAGGCGACGCCGGCCGCGCCACGTGTCGACATGCTCGCCAACGAACGCTCGCTAAAATAATTTCCATTCAATAACATTCAAACAAAATTGGACTAAACAACAAGGAATTTGTACTTTGGGAGTGTGATATATAGAGAATCGACTAGGTCCTCATCAAAATGAATATTAAATACTTAATAAACATTGTATCCATAATATATAATATAAGCAATATAAAACGTAACATAATCGGAATACTAGACAATAATATAATTCTGCTAAATAACTGAAAGAATTCAGGATCATCGCCAATGTGCACTGGATGGGCTTGGGGGGTAGTTTGAACCGCGGGCCAGTTGTTACAGTTGGTGAAGCCGACGGTACAGACTAGAAACGGCTTGCAGAGATCGCGCCGCAAGCCCTCCACTACACCACTGTCAACACAGAATTGTCTAACAATATATCATAAATCGAATAGAATTAAAAACTTTACTAAGATTTTGTACCGAAAAATGTATCTAGCGTCGTATTAAAATGATATGCTTGCGAACAGCAACACTTTGGTATTAGATCACTTGCGAGATGCTGCCCGCTCGTGCCCACGAAAGGAAAACAACATAATGCATTCCGAGTACCGAGTAGAACCCACTACACATTCTGCTATTGATCAGTGTTGGCTGCTTGTTCCGTAGTACATACTTACTGCGTTTACAATATCATATTAAAAAAAAATCACAACATCAAGCATCGTATAAAAACACTAAGCCTACTACCTCAAAAACTCTTTTAAAGAGCAAACTTACATCTAGGTTCGTAAAGTAACACAAAGTCCGCCCAAACGGCGCAAATATCGGATCCGTATAAAATATAACATGTTGTTTTTTTCGCCTCTCCAGTTTTATTACAATTTTCTGAAACAACCTTACATCTAGCTTTTCGCTTTCCCAACGTTACTATAAAGACAATACAACGCTCACTATCGTTACAAAAATTAATAGCTTTTCATCAAATATTTTTAATTCGTTACAAAATGGAACTTTTTTTTCTTAACTTTAATCAGAATAATCTTACACTCTTATACTTTTATATGTGCCAATTCCTTACGCATCGACTTCGAATATACAAAAATATACGTTGAGACGTATCGAAGATTTAAATAATATCAATTTTCAATGGTATAGACGTATTTTATAGCATAATTTTAAAACGATCCTTACAATAATCAAGCACTTATACTTTACTTAAAATTAATCAATTGGCGTTTCCATCTGAGCATCTCAGCATCGTTCCACGACTGTAAACCTTTATTTCAGTTAATTGTAAGTAAACAAGAGATCATTATAGAAAAGAACACTTACATAACACATGACCACACTCAATATTAGTAAAAAATATTACGGAGATATCCATTGTACCTACACAGGACAACGGAAATATTATAAAATATATAGAAGTTATTCATTCATTCAAACGTACGTTATCAATACACATAGTTACATAAAAAATGCTTCATTAAAGTTGAGATGCTTTCAAAAGACAGGGCTGGTACATACGCCAGTCAGTCTGGCCGCGAGTTGTGCTACTGTTTTTGCAAGCGCGACAACCGATCGATCATTCGCTGCTTTAATTAGTTTTATACGGTATTACGCCTGAAATATTTCACTCCGTAACGAGGATCAACGAAGCGAATAGACTGCGTTACATTAAAATGCATCGATTTCATGCTGTTCGTTTTTGCATTCCGATTAACGAAAATGTTTCTCGAATGAGTGACTTTTATAAAGCATCCAATCAAATAGAAATGCACGTAAATAGTTTAAGACACACTAGCCTAATTACACGATGACCTTAAGAGATGCGCGTCGGAAGTTAACAAGCAACCCTGAACACTGATTTCCGAGGAATCCTTCAAAATATTGAAGATGTTCGGTCAAGATTACTTCTTAACATCGGACACACAATGGTCTTACACAATACCTATTATCGCTGTGATACACGTACGAGATCGAGTCTCGTTTGTCTTACAAAAATACTACATCTACAATTCCAGTAAAAAAAGGTATATTACTTGATGTTTAATTTAAGCGTTATTATACATATTAATAGAAAAAGTTTTATCACTAAATTACTTGTTACCTTTACGAAAGTACAAAAGTTAAGTTTATTACAATTTATGACACTCATACCCTGATGCACCCCGCGCATTACGTAGTATATCGTTTAGTCTAATCTACGCAATAACTTAGTTATTATCATTACCCAATTCGTCAGATTATCACCAATTTTATAAACCTGCGTACAAAATGTATCGGTTTTTACGTCGGAGCCTGCACGAGGCTTGAGAACGTTAACTTGTATTGACATCAACCGCTTGTAGTACTTCGGGACTGTAGCTAATGATTGTAAAGGTGAGTCTACGCTAGAGGAGCCAAGCACGAACCGAGTACAAATTCGTGTACAAGCCTCGAACGAGCGCATTTCGAGCGTTTGGTTCGTGCTCGACTGTGCTCCGCCTATTGTCGGTTTTTGACGAACACAAAGGGATTTGCATCGCGTTCGAGGATAGTGATTGTTGTAGGCTTGTTGTAGTACGTCCACAAAGTGCTCGGCTTGTGCTCAGTTCGTGCTCGGCTCCACTAGAGCAGACCCACCATAATGTTATATCACATTCACCTTTCACAATCGTATCGCATTCGATAGTTTGAGAGCTGTATCTGATGTCAGTCTGAACCTCCCGATGAACTGCAAAGATTATTACACTTACTGGTCCGTCTAAACTACTAAATGCGTACGAGCGCGTCGTTAACCCTACCTACACAAGTTAATACAAAAGATTAATACGAACTTACTACATTAGTGTAGAAAACATCGAGTATCAAAATATAATTAACATGTTTTTGATTTGCATCTTTTCACTAACCAATAACAGCCGTATACTAGAATCAGCCAATGCGTTTTGGGAAATTTTGAGCTTATGGACGCCGGGTATCATTTGGATGCTGAATGTCACATTGATGACTGCCTCGGACCTGGATCCGAGTACAGCTTCGCGTAACGCGAGATCCTATAAAAATATCAATGTGTTCTACACGTGTTCACTCATAAAGTCTTGTTGAAAGTTACTGCGATTAACACAGACAGTTCGTTGTTAACCATTGCTGTTTTATGGGACGACAAATGTTTTGAAACAACATTTATTATTGGCATTATGGAGACATAAACATGCCATTATCGAATTTGCAATTTAATTTCAGTTTTATTTGCTTGGTACAAGAAAACATTACGGAGTGGACACGCGACGTCGTTCTACCGTTAAACATTTTATGTCAAAAGTCGGCAGTGACTTAAGCAGGCATTACATCGAGGGTGTGTCTACGTTACATATCACGGGAAGATTTTTAAGTTAATTTCACATACTTAGCGTGGTGCGAGCGAACCCCTATGACCAGAATGTACACCATTCATTATAACAATACTCGCTTGGCACGAGATTACAATTACCGATATAAGAAGAGAACGAGACATGACTAAACTTAATGTTAAGTGTGACCACATACATACATCCACATTCACATCAATTATTATTAAAGAAAACCCTACGATTCTAAATAAGAACTACAGTGGAAATAAGATTTGATTAACCTATAATCAAAAGCGAGACAATATAATACCTATAGATCAACGAATATTATGCCGATGACGTAGTCCTACTTACTGAGTGCTAGAGGTACAATGTACGATTTCTAATATAGCATTCGATAAAATATGTGTCATAAAGTAATGAAGATCAAAGTATTATAAGATATATATAGTTTTTTTTTTACAATTAGTAACAATTTTGCTCCTAAATTTTAACGAACGTAAAACAAAATACCTTTTTATAAAACCAATAAAACTGTTAATATTACATAATTCTGAAAACAAAAACAATTGCGGTTATATTAGGATTACAGCAACTATTTCATATAGATTACCTAAGTGAGGGTTACTTTTAATATGTATTTGATTTACTTTATAAAATTTGCAAAAGTAACAAATTGTTTCTTTGTACTTTTAAGCAATTCACTAAATTACACCACATTAAAATGCAACATGAAGAAATTCGAATGTCGGTGTCTAAATAAATTGTCATTAATTACAAAATTTAACAAATATGTGCAAATAAACTAAGAAAGTTGGCAACGTTTGTGTTAATTACATTTAAGTATTATTAAAACTGAACGAGTAACTAAGTGACTAAAATATGAATAATCAAACACATTCACATAATGTACCGTTTGTGTACGAAAGTTAGGAAAAACCAAACCATTGTACAGATGCACTACAGACATCCGTGGACTATTAAATTATCTACACAACCATTGAAGTGTCAATAAAATCTTCAAAATAATAAACGTACTCTAAAAGAGCTCAATTTGTAGAGGAGCCTTGAAATGAAGATATATTTTGAATAAAATGGGACAAATACTATAAAATGTTCGACGCAGTTGAATCCAAGGATATTTTCTTCAGTGGCTACAATAAACATTTTCTCTGGATTGTATATTTCGCAGAGTCTAAAGCACACAACTTTGTCACCGTGTGTACTCTTCGACTCATAACTGTAAATATTCTCTAAACACAATTTATTTTCTGGAGCCACTCTGTTTGACACTATAATTTACTATTTTTTTTTTTTGTATCTAAAGAGGTAATGTTTCCAAGATCAATATTGAAATATCTATAAAATATGAAACAAACAGCCTTATTATTGAATCAGAGGACTTTGATATAAACGTCTTATTGGATTTTGTTTTCAATATAGCGTTTCAAAATACTTTGATTTTGTACGTGTGGATAGAGGGGGATTCAATGACTGATACATACGATGGGTCATCGTATACATGTATCTACTATGATTATACATCTACATAGATGGCTCTGTATTTGACTATTAAACAATATGATTTTATATTTTGTGTCGACCACTATGCGAGCCTCGACTCGATCACGCTTCACTTACTTTTGTACATGCTCACCATCAGATGATCTGGTTCATTTTTAATATTTTTCTAAATATACCAACAACAGCTCGCCTTAATCTTTTTTTTTTCAAATACTTTATTGGATACATACATTTATTTAAATGTATATTAAACTTTTAAATATAATTCTATATTTCGAACGAGCAAACTTCGATAAAATTAAAATTGATTAACATATGAAGTGTGATCGCTTCGCGGCTAGAACGCTTTAAAATAATTGGGATCTTTGATATTATTGAAATTATGTACTATCGATTTACTGCTAAACTAGAAATATGCAATAATATCTCATTAAATACTTTTTGTCAAGCATCTGCGTGTAGTAGAATAAACGGCATATTTACAAATATTACGCCATGCTATGATATAATGTCCTGTCTCAGATATAATATTTTAGATCTTAGAGTAACTTTAAGCAGAGGGTACTAATTTAAAAATATTTAAGAGGTATTACAACCACACTTGGCGACTGGCTACTATAATAGTCCGGTGATGTACGAACTGCGCATGCGACGCTAAAACGTTAAATATTTTATGAAAGCTCGAATTACTGTCTGACTTATTGTTTTCTATCCGCGTACTTATCGGATGACTTTAATTGATCTGACATGTGTTTTTGTGTGAAGAGAAAAAGCAGCTGCCAAAATTGTTTGAGCAAGTTCCTTTATATGCGAGGTTGGTTCTACAGCTGACACTTCGAAGTATGGAAGCTATATTTTAGTTATTTTTGGAAATCGACCAGTTTGTAATTTATGAAAAAAGCTAGTGAATAAATGCTAGCACTAATAAGCTACTAGTGCCAAATGTAAAGCTTTCAACAAATACTTAACCGAATGGTTCGTGTTCGATTCTGTGTTTTATTTCTGGGGACATAGAGGCCAGTCTGCCGTCCACTCAAACCGTGCCGTGATGACGATGACGTATGAGGTGCAGTGATGCGGATGATGGCGTGATGCGGCATGAAGGTGACCCTATAACTACGCAACAGTACCAACTAGTCGTAGTCAGTCCAAAATAAGAGCGAACACATTATCTGGCCTGATTCAATTGTGTACGCTGGCCTTTATTTGGTTTGACAGGCGGTGTGTATCGAATCATAAAAAGTAGATATTGTTCTAAACAATATTTTAGAGCTTGCAATTTAAATAAACTAAAATCAGATTGCTGCATGCATAGTGACTGCTGACCAGAAAGAGGTAGCGAGATGAAGAATGGAATCGAGACGGCGCAGGAGCAAAATGTCTGGAAGGACTTCGTGGAGGCCAAAAAAATAATAATCTGACTCAATAGTCATAAAGATTTTTCTGTATTACATTTAATATTTTTATCGATTTTTAACCTGATTCAGAAACACTAACTGTAAAACCACCTAAATTCAGCGTAGAACATCGAAACAAACAAGACAATGTCTCGATTAGATTAGTAAAATGTAAATGGCAGTATCAATTTAAGAAGGATAATGCAAAAATTTTTTACCTATAAAAGTGTCAAGTCTTCTTTAGAATTATTGCCTAACATTGCGGAAATCCCGCGGATATTATCACTTTTTTCTGTATACACCCCTATCGCCTAACTATCCGCACCACTTTTTTTAGTTGTTATTATTTTCATTAATCACTAAACACGCACTATTACTAAGAATTATCACTTGTAATCACGTTGCGAGTAATAAGTATCAAATGTATAAAAACCTTACCTAGAACGTTAACGTTAAACAGTTATTACTGAGTAAATCGCACATCACTTATACGCTTAGTAAATGTCGAAGCGCTATTCACTTACAAATAAATAGACATCCATGATAATAAGAAAAACCCTTAAATCTAAACTATTCAGATAGCCAAACGTACAGTCGATAATATTTTGAAAAAAAAACTATCATTCTTTTTAAAAATTAAACATCAGTTTTCTCAGTGATTAGCGGCATTCACTTTTTATTTTATTTTTTTATTTCAAGGATTATTTCACCTTTTTTCAACTGATATGGCACTATTCCAAAAAGTTATATTTGTTTATTTTTTTTATAATTCTCCATGCAGCCCGCTAATCACTGAGATTGAATTATTTGAAAACATAAGTAAAACAACAATTCGACATTACAAAACTCTACAATAACGTAAGTAATAGATATAGACAGGCTAATCATATTATTGGTGACACAGCAATTAGGTACTTACAATTAAAATCCTCTACCATTACTGTTTAAATAAGGTATGTGTCTGAAAATATAATAAGTAAATGAACTGATATTAAAGACGATAACCTAACATGGCATCTTTAGTAGAAGTAAACTTATCCCTTACACTATTAAAGTGCCATTTGGTGGGAGAAAATAAAAGTACATAATAAACCTACGAAAATATTGTATAACACTTAAGTTAGGTTTAAAATTTTGCTAAAATAAAACATAACTAATAAACTAAATTGAACTAAACAACACTCCACTCGAACGTCCCTATCAGATAGGGTCATCAGTATCACTGAAATACAAGGTTATCAATAATTTAAAAAACTCACGTCTTTAACTCCTTCAAAAGGAAAATACTTCCCAATTTAAGATTGATCCAAAACAAAAAAATGCAATTTCTGGCATCACTACACAGCTAATTATTATTTTCGTTAAAAATCAACTCCTAATCAACAAAGTGCAGAATAAAAATTAAAATAAAATCAATAGTACGATCTAAACTGACACATAAAATTATTTTCAATAATACCAACTTAATTTAACAGAAATTATTTCTAGCGTATTCAGACGCAATTAAACTTCAAGAAAAAACATCGTAACACAGAGGAGTCCAATCGTCGCCGCGTCAAATCCATCACGTCACATCACTCCGCGAGACCACGAGCCTATGCGATCTGGTTCAAGTAGTCAATGAAGTCGTTAGAGAAGAGCTGCAGAGAAGGTTCGGCTACGGGCGTGTGGCGCGGGATACCGCAGCCACCGCCCAGGGGCGCCAGGGGACGCTCGATGGTGCGTTCCATCGGGCGCTCGACCCTCTCCACAGGCTTGGAGCGCAGTGAAGCCAAGTAGCGTTCAGCCAGCGACTCGCCCAGGCTCATGGCCAGCGTCTCGGGGCTGACTCCAAGCAGGGATAACGATTCAGTGAGGCTCGCGAGGGTGGGTGCGAGGTACTTGGTAGGAGCGGGTTCTTCAGCGGGTGGTTCTTGTGAGCGGGAAGCCATGCTGGTGTTGATGACGGGACGCAGCGCTGGGGGTGAAGCGCGGCGTGGGGGCGACGGCGCTAGACCCCAAGAGTCAGAAGAAGGGGGGGTGCCGGGAGAGCCTCCCGGCACCGCCGACTGTTATGGCCACTGCTGGAACAGCGGAAACGTCCTCTTGGTGAAGCAGTAGCTCAGCGGCTTGACGAAGTGGTTGTCGACCACGCGACAGTGCGGGCACGGCGTCGGATGCGAGTAGTCCGAATAGTTCATCCGCTGCTGTGGGTGGAGCAGTGCCTTGAAGCAGTTGTTGCACTGTAGACAATGAAAAAAAAAAGCTTTAGTGTTGTCGTGAATGAAAAAATAAGTTCCTATACCAAATTTTCACCAACAAGACATCTTACGACATCGTGAAATGTAGGCTTTTCCTCACCTTCAGTCTCTCAGCGCAGCACGGCGTAGCCATGAAGATGTCATAAGAGTACATGGTGCCAAGCACGAGGGACGAGCCGTCCCACTTCTGACCGCAGAATCGGCAGCGGATGGTACGCTCGGGATCACATCGCTCCAGGCAGCCCATGCACACGCAAGTCAGGTATTGCGTGCGTCCTTCCACTTTCACCTGCAAACAAAAAGAGGTTTAAATACTTGATAGATCAGCAAGGTGTATATTAAGTACTATCTGCATCCGATAAGACTGGAAGCCTAATTATGGATAAAGAAAGAAGAGTTTATAACAGTCCCGACGCCACGATGGCGTGGCCTACTCGAGGCGTTCGACGCAAACGAAACGATCGTAACTTGGCTAGGGGGGCTGACAAGATATGTCCAGGTTTCTTTTTGAACTGGTAAGTACATCCTGTTTACCCATGACGTGAGATACGACGATATCTTTCAATTGTTTTCGTTTTCTCATTGCGTACCAACTTCAGTTATCAGTAGTTTACCTAAAAATTCGCTAATGAGAGAATTATGTAAGTTTTATTGAATAAGTCAAGAAAGACAAATGTTTTTGTTTACATTGCATAACTTGATGTAAAATTATTTGCGTTCATACGAAGCTTGTTTGTTTTATACGTAACCATAAACCAACCAAGGTATCTTAGCTGTCTTTTAATATTTTAAACCTGAGCGAAAAATGATCGATATTATGTCTAAAAAGGGGACTGTTGAGATAACACAACTAACAGTATATAAGGAAAGAGAAAACTTGTTGTATCTAACCCTAATACATAAATTCGGATGAGAATATGTCAACGATGATGATAAGTCAGATAGACTACAGTCATGAGACAGTAAAACAGTTCAATTTCTGTGAATGTTTAACAAACGTTCTGCGTCATCAAACTATAAGTTAGGCGAATCAAAACTTAAAAGATTGTGACAGAATGTAAAAAAAAAATACTGGTCCTTCCATCCGAAAAAGTTCGTATAAAATTCAAAAGTAACTCAAGCTCAAAACATTTTTTTTCATTTGCATTTTCAAGACGTTCGTCAGTCAGAAAGATGAAACTAGTTGTACATTCCGAAGAGTTGATCTTTATGAAGAAGAACGTGCACGAAACTCTTATCTCTATCTGGACACCCTTTTAAACCATGATAAGTCGGTATTACAAAAATCCTGTTTACTTATTTCTTGTCGCTTCTATTATGTGTAATAAAAAACAAATAAAAATATAGACATTAAAATAAGACAGGTAAAAGATGACCGGCCTCAACTGACAGCGCTACTGACCATTCAGCTCTAACATTTTGAAGGATAACATTAACAACCAAATAATTTCCCGAGCTTCGTTTGAATGATGCAGAAACTCAGACTATCCGGGGCTCCATGCTAATTCTAACGCCAAACAAAAGCGAGAAGTCTCGTCTCTAATCCAGCGAACAAACAAGTCGACAAGACTTGTACGGCAACGTTTGTCTTAAAACAAACTTCAACATCTTATTTAAGTTTTCTGTTTTGAATTCGTACTTAAAACTGCTGGCTTATTGCTTGTTTTTTATTGCTAAGTTACCTATGTATTTAATGGCTGTGTCAGTGATTAGATTGCGTGAAAAGTTTTCTAATTTGAATTCAATATGCGGTTTCCATTATAAAATGTCATTGATATCTACTAGGTACTAAGTTTTTGTGGAATCATTTCGATTCCAGTTTATTTTTTACTTGTCTGATTGCGGTGACTTTTTAGATGGTGCATTCATCATCAATATCTACTTCGCCCATAGCTAGCCATAGGTCTCTTTTTTCTCGTGTCAATCCGTACGTTGCTATGCCAAGCTCATCCTGGTTCTACCCGCAATGGTGCTATAAGGACCAATCGGTCCTTTGAAAATCTAGTTGCCTGGTAAGTACTTTATTTAGGGAGTGGCAGATTTGTTATTTTTTTATTTTTTATTATAACTTTGCCCCACACTTTTTAAGATCGTCCGTCTCTTGGGTGCATTTACAAACATATAAACACACATACTCGCTCATCCTGTTTCTACCCGTAATGAGGACGCCTTTGAACTTCTAGTTGCCTAGTATGTTCATTACCCTAATTAGAGAGTGGTAGATTTTTATTTTTTAATAAAACGTTGTCCAACACTAGGAATGACTTCTGTATCGCGGGTACGTTTACTTACGACACCCAGATCCGGAACAACTACCTCATCATCATCATCATCATCATTTCAGCCGAAAGACGTCCACTGCTGGACATAGGCCTCCCCCAAGTGTCGCCACAATGAACGGTCCTGTGCGTCTCGCATCCATCGGAATCCCGCAACCGTTACCAAGTCATCGGTCCACCTTGTAGGAGGCCTTCCAACGCTACGTCTTCCGGTACGTGGTCGCCATTCCAGAACCTTTCGGCCCCAACGGCCATCTGTTCTGCGAGCAATGTGCCCTGCCCAACATCAACAACAATTACCTATCTGTAGACAATACAAATATTTCTTCCGTGCGCGAATCGAACCCACAAAACGCAGCGCAGCGGCCAACCGCTCAACCACTGCGCTAATCATGCCACCAATATCTTCATATTGTTTCTTCTGTACGTGTGTTTGTCACCTAACTCATCCTAAAAGGCTTGACCGATTCGGATAAAACTTCGTGTGTATATTTGAGTAGGTCGTAGGATGGTTTGAAATATACAATTGAACCCGGTAAATGGCGCTAAAATCGGGTTCTCAATTTTCTTTTTTGATGAAAAGCTAGTTTTCAGGTAGGACACCGCCTACCTGCTAGTAATATTGTATTATTTAATACCAAAAATTAACAATTTGTTTACCTCGACAGCTCCGCTGGTATGTTGACGCGGGCTCAGGAAGAATGTGCCATCTACGAGCGGATATCGGTCGAAGACATGCAGGGTCTCCTTGCAGAGCGCGCAGGACACCTTGGGTTTGTGCTGGCCCGCAAGCGTCGACAGGATGAAGAGTCGCGTGTCGTCATTGCCGTGGTTACCTTCGTCCTCGATCTAGAACAAAAGAATTGGCAGGTGAGTAAGAGAACAAGTGGTCAAGTGCGATTTGGACTTGCACACGAGCAATTCGTCAACTCGTCTCACATGCTTAAGGCCCATTTGGGACGAGTTGCACACGAAGGGTTCTATAGGTATCATAAATAAAAAGCATCACGTTTCTTGTATGCACATCCAGACCCACTATTATTTTTTTATTAGTTGTTATAGCGGCAATAGAAAACCACAATGTGAAAATTTTAAACTGTCTACAGTCCATGTGATACGGCCCTCTAACAGATGGACGGACACGGACGCGAACGAGTTCCGTTGGTTAACCTTCAGCTACAGAATCCTAAATGGAAACAGTCGTAGTTGTAACGGTGTATAACTGATCGAATGGCTAAATAAAAACGTCGGTGTGAGAACTTCGGTAGGATAAAGATTATTCTTAAACGCATAAATAACAGCCTCAAGTGATAACCCCGCTAATAACCGTAATATTCTACCAAAAACAATAGACAAGCACGCCCCTATTCGCCCAGAGCGCAGACGTTATTGTAAATCCACGCCAGCAATTTCAATATTTCATATCCCATTTACATATTACGATTAATGCATCCACCCACGACACTTACCGCAACAACTCTCCCTTCGTAATAACACAAGTAAATGACTGCATAAAGTTGAATAATGAAAGACTGAAAGGCAATTACGCTGAATTCGTAGTCGAAGTCAAACAAAGGCTCACGAGCCACGGAGATCGATTGTAAAGCACAATTCGTTCACGTACGAGCAATTTGTGAGAGCGAATAATAATGAAAGTTTAACGAGTTGCTGTTGCAGCGTAGGCACCGCGGTACGCCTTAATTAAACATAATTTTATGAGCTGTCAAAGCGTAATACGTCCAATCCCATTTTCTACTCAACGTATTGATTGACAAACCATTGTTCCTCGTTAGTCTTGCATTAGTCAGACAGACTCGTTCAACATCTGAAATTAATATCATCGGGCAGTTAATTGTCTACACGCTGACTATACATGAAACAGAATGCGCAACGCATAAGTTAGGAACTCTTCTTACATTCCAGTGTGCATTTATTGATGCTAAGCATTCCAATCTATTATTAGAGTGACGTCGTGACACCAGGAACACATAAAACGTACCCGGCGAGAGCGTTGACCTACGCAAACAAACTCAGTATGATTTGCAGTATAGTGCAGTGCAGTTTGCCAAGAGACGAGCGGGCGGGGGCGGGCCATCCGGCATAGCAAACACCGGCGCGATATCTCGCTACCCAACTCCAACACGAGCGCCGTCTATTCCGGTCGTGTCGAACATTTCGTTATTCAACCGATGATCATAACATTCGCCACCGAATGTTAATGCTCCTCTCCATTTGTAAATTGCAATCGTCAGACTGGTGTTGTCGTCTGAGCGTGATAAATAACTGGCCGCGAGTGCTGCCGCCTGCGCGGGACTCGCGTGATTGATTCCACCCAGCAGCTGCTCACACGACACATACCTACTTTATGATTGATAACATTGAATCGCAGGACCACTTTGCTGGAGAACGAGAGAGTGGCTAATGAAACGTCTATGAATTACTGTGTTAATTAAAACGGCGCTAGACTCGACGCCTTAGGACTAATGAGTGACAATTAAATTGTCAAGAGTCGCGCACACGACAGTTTAGTGAGGTTGCAGGCCTCGGCCGACGAACCCGCGGTGAGTGCTGCAAACTTGCACAATTTACTTTTGTTCTGCAAGATTGATGAGCACTCCGACGCAGACTATTTATTTACTCAATCCGATCACGCTTTGTCTCGCAATCGTCGCCTTTTATAGTTGTCTACGATGACTCGACGTTGCCGTAAACCGACACATAAAACTTTCAGCCGCGTTTAGGTGATGAGATGGTGAGATGTCTCTTAGGTAGTACCAGTCGTCGCGACCGCAAATATGTGAACAGAGTAGAGAGTGATTTGGTCTAGTATGGAGTCGGTTAACAAGAACGGGCCGAGCCATTCGCCTAGCGTAGACGGTCGTAGCTTCCTCTAATTACGTCTACTGAATTTACATAGTGCGGGGAAACTTGGCAGCCAGTAAACTTTGCGGTTCCAATGGTGTCGAAACGGCCCGATCCCGACCGCCATATCCTCGAAGCAACTTCCGTAACAGAACAGTTTTAAAATAAAATTAAAGCTGAAACAAAGAATTTAACATTGTTGGAATAATGTGAAAAGTTGGGATTGTTTGTCGCACAATTCGCAAATTTTAATCGTGGTTCTGTTCGTTTGTTTCGATGTTCAAACAACAAGAGCGAAAAGAGCTCGTCGACAAGGATACGAGAGGTATGGAGAGTGCTCGAAGCGTCGTTAGTACTCCACGTCCCGCAGAACGAATGTACACACATTAAAACTTTCCGAATTGAAGGTGACGCCATAATTAAAGAGCCGTACGGGGTGCCACGCCACCCCACGCGGAGCGCTTTTATCGCGCGGGAAATGGAAAACAACCGTATCAAATAAACATTACTTCAATTACATTCCCGGCACTACTACACGACAGATCGTGTTAAAATACAAACAGTAGTCGCTCTTAACTTCAAAATGTAGTCATCAAATATCAACAGACATTCACCATATTTGCTAAAAAGTAAAATAAAAATAGAGAACAAAGTGGATTCGCCTTTCATTTGTATTTTCTCTTATTAAACAGTTGCAAAAGGTACTCACGCTACACTGTCAACATCGTTTCCCATTGTTCTTAGTATCTATGTATTCAGTAAAACGTTGGCAAACGAGCTTTTATAATAAAACGGCAGACATAGCCGACCTAAGGTTGAATAACGGCGATAAATTGGGATAGTACCCAAGGGTGGCTTATTTTTAATTAGCCAAATGAAACTTTTCCTATTATATTTCGCCGTCGTCGGCAATGAACACTTAAATATATAGTAAAGATAAAAATTAAATACAAAGCGAAACGGGAGAGAGTGCTGAAAGGCCGAGGAAAAATGTGAAACCTCGCCGCAATCCAATTAGCAGCTACAAGATATCGAATACTATGGATCTGATAGCAGTGAAATTATTTAATTGAATTTTAAATGGCTCGATTGGTTATAACAGATGGGTTGTTCGATTTTGGAATGAAGAAGCTATTCAGACGTTGAAATATTTGGAGTGATGGTGGAAGGGGGAAGCAATTTTTCAGCAGTGCCATCTCAAACAATAAGTCTAGGAGGAACGGATGGTATTTGTGGTGCTCGATACATTTATCGTGAAGGAGTGCGGTTCCGCCTGTGTTTACCATTGTCTGAGAGCTTCACGTTAATACTTTGCTCTTTGTAACAGAAAATGCATTCTATAGTAATGCAATTGCAGGATTTTGTACAACTTTCGTGTGCATTCGAGGGTGAAGCTTGTTTGGAAAATGTACAACTCAAATCACAGTACAGAAAGTTTTATCTCCAAGATAAATGAGAATAACGCAGTGAATGCTACCTGAATCACTGACAGTTACCTAGCCCCAGAGCACAGGGCAACGCAGATTACAACTTTCTAAAGGAAATTATGGGTTTGTTCCATCACGCTGGTTATTCTCAAGCGTAACTTGTCTACTCATCAGTATTCGACTGTCAAAGGACGCAGCGGTTTATGTAAATCTAGAGCATTTATTACGCTTGCAACTCTGTAAACGTCGATACTCGAAGCGAGCGGGGAATTCATGAAGCGAACAATTTGTTAATCTTCGCAAAGAGGAACGTTACGACCGGTATTGAAGGCATCTCGAGTAGTCGGAAAATGTCTACGCACGCGTTATAAGTGTAAATATTTCGCAAAAATTCAAATGTCTTGAAGATATTTTCTCGCGTGAATTAGTCGCGTCCCGACATTCCACATTACGCGGTGATGCGCGATATGAATGCCGAGATATTGTCGACTGACAAAAGGTATCTTAATTCGACGCAAACTGGTGTCGAGAAAACTCTACGTGCTGTACCTTCGTATGTATAAATCTTCAAAGATCTTAAAGTTGAACTATGCAACAAAGTCGTTATTATTTTATTGCTCCGTCTCCGGAGGATATGAAGTGTCTGAAGGACCGCGTCTCAAAGTTAAGTAAAATTTAGATTCAAATGGGTGTTAAAAATGTTCGAACGAACCGAGTGGGTGTTCGGGGGTGGTTTGATGCGATTTTGATGAGGTTCCACGTCGGATGGCAGTGGAGACTGAACGGTGACATTTTTATTAAAATGTTGTCCGACAATAAAACGATGTTCGATGAACGAGATGTCGTAAATTCGTCGGAGGTAATTGATTGCGTCCCTGTCCGAATTTGCCGACATGTTTGAATGGTGCAATCGGAATGAAAAAAGGCGATATCTTTTAAAGAATGGGAACGTGGCGAATGTTACGCTGTTTGTGTTGAGCCGCAGACGAGACGGTTCGGTCTTGCTACATGGAAAACTACTTATCCTAACTTCGTTTTATCGTTAGGAGGATTGTTATGTCAGTTAGTGGCCTTCAATGAGACGTCATTAGTGCCTCGTAGATGTGCCCTTGTAGTTTAGAGTCGATAGTTTCTATCGTTTTTCTCAGTTTTCTATCGTCTTACCGAAGTTAGCCCTCATTAGAATCCGAGATATATAATTGCTTAAAACGGTGTGAAATTCTAAATCTTCAATGTCTTGACTCCTATAGACGTAGGTGGTACCTGTACATATTATCTAGAAAGTGTGCAATCAAAGTTAATTAGCGATTCGTAAATGCAATTAATATAAGGATACTAAACGTCGTGAAATGTTTCACCATCATATTGGATATTTGTTCTGTTGCTTAAGTTTTCGAATCTTCATATGAAATTGTAAAAAAACAAGTAATTAGCACTACACGTTTAATTTAAATTTTGCCCATTCACGATCATACTCGTACCACTTGATTCAGCAATCAACTAGTTCAAGCGGCATCAGTTTCATATTCAGCCTGTTAATGTTTCCCACTACTGGGACTCAGGCCTCCTCTCTCTAGGAGAGGGAATGGGCCGTAGTCCACCATGCTGGCCCAGTGCCAGTTGGTGGATGTCACATGTCTTCGAAGTTTTGGTTCTAGGACATGCCCGGTTTCCTCACGATGTTCTCCTTCACCGTTTTGAGAGCAGTGGTGATGAAATAAATTACACAAAGTAATGCGCCTGGCTGGGTTTGAACCCGATAATATTTTTTTTGCACCCGGCCTTATCGCCACTCGACCACCACTGTTCCGACACAAACCACGGCATCAGTTTACGCAAAGAAAGTATTTCCCGAGACAAATGGTCTTGACAGACAGACAGACGGACGGACAACAAAGTGCCGTTTTTTCCTTTTGAGGTACGGAACCCTAAAAATAATATAACATCAATTGAATGCCAAATGCATGCCATTAAAATCGATTTGAATACAAACGTTAAACTGGCTAAAAAAAAATACGTTTTCAATTTCCAATTTGCACAAACATTCGTGCTTTCCGTTACTATCCATCATTTTAGTTATTTCGAGTAGTCAAACTCATTCGCTCAACAAACATCAGAAGAATTTGTTTTACCAGTTTGTTCATACATACGTTAACATGCAATGTTCATGAATGTTTCATGAAGATGCATCATATCTATCTTTAACGAACCGAAAAAAAAATGTTTACCTCTAAAATGAAGCCGAATTCTCAGGAGATTCACAAGGACCAAAAAGTGTAGGTTAAATATTTTGTTGAAGCTGAATTTGGTCCTTTGTTCACTAAATACTTACGCACGAGTCCCTAAATTATTTCTTAATGAACAAGACCGATTCCACGCTGTCTGGGTGCTATCAAATCTCCATAGAACTTTATCATCAGTAGCCAAGCATTCGATACTTGGTACCAACTTCATTTCATACACAAGCTGTTTTACGAATCTGACGCGGCCGAAATCGCGTGCACCAGTACTAGTAAGAAATAAATTTAGTAAAATTGGTAATCGGTATCGTTTCACGATAAGAAAATATTTACATTCAGATGAGTTATAAGTGTTATTGCGATAATTCTGTCAACGTGGTCGGCCACGTGCGGAGCACAGACAGCTGAGTCAACACATTCATGTGTATGAAGAAATGGCTGGCTGTTAGTCTATCTGTGCACTGTGTGCCTGTTGTGTTAACGTTAACGCGATCGAAAAGTTTACCGCGTTTAGCTTTCTGATTGGTTAAGAGCTTGGAACGAGCCAATCAGAGCGCCGAACTTTATAAAAGTGTCGATCGCGTTAATATAAAACAAACTTGCACTAAGCACTCTGACATGTCTTGTGAAATCTAACGTTATCTTCAGTATATGCTGCTTGAAATACCACAATGGACTTCGTTGTTAGATGTGATAAAGCAGTTTCCCCGCACCCTACAGCTGTTAATGACACAGCCAAAAAACACCAGTCTTGCCTAGGGTAACGTATGACAGCATCAGCTGCATTCACTTAGACTGGAAGTCGACCTAAACATTGTTGGGGAAAAGGCTGTGCAGAATGATTAATTTGTTGATAAAAGCAACACCCCGACTCACTGAAGCATCACCGCAGACAGTTCCGACTCACCGAGAACTATGCGGCATTCGGTTCCGACCCACTGGAACCAACCTACCACACTGGCCTGGCAGCATCAAGAATCATCGATCTCCGATCTCCGGAGGTGAGTGATGTAGTGACATCTATGGCGTCATATAAGAATTAATCCTGAATCGTGCAATTAAAGTTCTCCGCGCGATTAGAACTTAAAGAACAGCCCGAAATCATCACCTAGTACCTATGAATCGTTAGTAAACATATTTATTATTTCCAAATGCAATCGTATTACCCGTAAATTGTATTTTTATGACTTGTTTCAGGACCTGACTCATGTTCTGACGGTCGCCCCCAGCAGTAATCAAACGAAGAAAAATAGACCAAGCAGTAGTGAAACTGCAAAATTTGATTCATTCTGCCAAATTGTATCAAAGTAAAAATTTATTTGACATCGTTTAAAAATTTTATATTTCATGTTTATGATCGCACTTGGAAAATATTATGAGTTATGACAGCTGAAAGTATCTAAAGTTATTACTTTACGTATTTGAAATCATAACAAACACTAAAATCATCTCGGTAACTGCTTGTCTAAGTCTCTAAATTAGTAGCAATTTAGAAAAAGGTGGTTTAGTGGTGAATTTTGGTAAGTTTCCAAACGAATAAATAAATTCGTAGAAGCATTTGTTTTATTGAGTGTTTTCTAGCTCTCCATTACGCATCGACTAAAGCTAGAACTACACTCGACCGCCGCACACGTGTAACACGCTTGAGTTGTAC
The DNA here is from genome assembly GCA_905147345.3 of Mythimna impura. Classification (NCBI taxonomy): domain Eukaryota; kingdom Metazoa; phylum Arthropoda; class Insecta; order Lepidoptera; family Noctuidae; genus Mythimna; species Mythimna impura. The sequence goes on from LR990345.1 coordinate 11,596,934, forward strand.
GTAGAACGACGTAGCGTTACACGCCACGCTACGTCGTTCTACGTACTTCTAGTTCTACGTACTGCTCTACAAGTCTAGTTTCCATATAAAATGTATGGAGACCAACGCGCCCAGATCGGCGTGTGTGGCACACGTGTGCGCAGTGTAGTTCTAGCTTAAGTCTTCTGAATTTTTCGAGTTTATATTCTAGGAATGGTGCACCAATTTTATAATAGCAATGATACACGGGTCAAGCAATTTGGTGTAATACTCGGTTGACGTAACCAGAATTAAAAAAAAATAGCCTAGTGTGAGTCGGACTCGCGCAGGAAGGGTTCCGTATCGTCCGTAATAAAAAACGGCAAACAAATTACGTTTGTTGTACGGGAGCCTTAACTTATTACTTAAATATTTATTGTATTCTGTTTTTAACCGACTTCAAAAAGGAGGAGGTTATATGTTCGGTTGAATGTATGTTTTATATTTTTTTTTTTTTATGTATGTTCACCGATTTCTCGGTCAATTGTGGACCGATTAAATTTTTTTTCCGAGTTGGTCCCATAGAAATATTGTTATGATCTGATCATGAACTTCGAAGATATGGAACAGAACTCCTCATAGGATCACAGCAAAACCATCGTAACAAGTAAAATTGCTTTGTTTATACGTGTAGTCGATGACTGACTGAAAGTAGAGGGGGAATATATCGAACTGATCTGATGATGAAGCCTGAAGTTAGGCACCGGAACTCTGTATCTAATAAATTAATGTAATCTAACCGTGTTTGGGATTATTAGAATTGTCATGAGATGCACTCTGGCTATAAAGTATTTAAGTTTGGCTGAGGGGTACTTTTTAGTGGTGGTATCATAACTAAAAACTGTAAAATAAAAAACTTTTTACAAAAAAAAATACAACCGACTTCAAAGTAAAAAAAAACACTGAAAAGTGCAAAATAACTTTAATTTCGGAAGTCGGTGTTAAATAACGAAGAGACAAAACTATTATAGAAACACCGACTTCAGTGTTTTTTTTACTTTGAAGTCGGTTGTATTTTTTTTTTTTTGTAAAAAGTTTTTTTTTAGTATTTGTTGTTATAGAGGCAACAGTAATACAACATCTTTGAAAATTTTAATTGTCTAGCATTCATGGTTCATAAGACAGCCTGGTGACAGACAGACGGGCAGCGGAGTGATATCAATAGGCTCCCGTTTTTACCATTTGGTACGGAACCCTAAAACAAATTGCTGTCACGTAAAACTTTAATGTTTACCGTTTTTACGTAATTTAATTTGGTTGAATGAATCAACTTTAAAGCAAGTTGAACAACAGATACAGCAATTCACATTCAGTTAGAAGTGCTGAAGACTAAAACAGAAATCACTAAGCGTGTAATAATGTGTAATGTAATCTTTTCATTTCAATATTACAGGTATCTTCATAGATGCGAATATTCATATATATTCTTATGTGAAAGGCTTCAAAGAGATCGGCTGTGCTCAAAGGGATGTAAAGTTGTTCATGCGGCACTAACATGTTGGATTCAAACGTCACAAATAGTTACAATATAGTTCTGGCCCTTAAGTCTGATATTACAATAGTGTCACAATGGTCTATCATTGACTTCATAATTGTTTATTTTGACAAGTTTGGTAATCTACTAATATGATAGCGTCATTATGACTTTCCAATGGTCAACCACTGACACTCCATTGAAAGAAGTGGTAATCTCGTACATACCTACTGACAAATGAATATCTGACGTATGCGGTAATCTGATAAAATTTTGACAGTTCCTTTGATCAGTGACCTACCATTAGAACGTCATTGTGCAGTCATTGCTTTTAATAAGCTCGATATTGTCATTCTACCACTACTCTATTACGAGACCATAGACTGATCAATGATCGATCATTATGAATTAGCAGATTACGAACTTTTAGCAAAATGACAATGAAATTGTGATGGAATGACGAATTTATACAAATAGCAGACTTGGGCCCCCTGATATAGTCACAGGTTGACGCACATCGCAGTATCGAAACTATGAGTACCTACTAAGATCAGCATTTAACTGATTTTTAAGTGAAAAACTGTTTAATGGTTATCCTGTTACCTAGTTGCTACATATATTTATTTACCTCATACCTAACAAAATTAATTTACGTCCAAACAATCAGGAAGGTTCAGTTGAAAACCAGCGTCAGGCATTATAGTTGTCTGGCATTATGCTGAACTGGTTCTACTTGGCATAGCCGTGAGCCACGTTGTTTTTTTAGGGTTCCGTACCTAAAGTGTAAAACGGGACCCTATTACTAAGACTCCGCTGTCCGTCCGTCTGTCACCAGGCTGTATCCAATGAACTGTGGTTGTAAGTAAGACAGCTGAAATTTTTTCACACACAAATACTATAATAAAATCAGAATAAAATAAATATTTAAATGCTCCCATACAACAAACGTAATTTTTTTGCCGTGTTTTGCTACAGACGGTACCGGTTACCGCGTTTGGCTCTCTGATTGGTTAAGAGCTTAGAGCGAGCCAATTGGAGTACCGAACGACATAAACGTGTTAATATCGCTTTAACGTAAAACAAACTCGCACTAGGCAGCCAGCCCCCCAAGCCAAATTACAACCGTTTCGTTTCTCTTTTCGTTGATCGCCTCCTATTCCTTTGTTCTGACCACGTGACTGAGCGTTGAGATGACGTGAAACGAAACGGTTGTAACTTGGCTAGGGGGGCTGAGCAGTAACCAAAGACGCGGGAAAACCCACGGGAGACAATTAGTTACTACTAAAGTCTTACAAAATTACTAACAGCCTTATTAACCGTTTCACATAATAATACCGTAACATTCAACTTGCAAATATTTCGCAGTGATTGTCATCATAAAACCGATGTTTGTAGTTTATAGCGGCATAAACCCATCTAGATAACTACTCGTATTTGTTGTATGAATAATTAGAATGAATAAGTACTTACATTCCTGTAGGCTAGACATATTCTAGCGCCACTGAACGGAGGGCCTTGCTAAACGGTTCTACAGACGGCGCCTGTTATTTATTTTGTTGCTGTTATTTGTGCAATATAAAACTGTAATGGTTTTCGTGAACACAGGATATACGTTATCGCTAGGACTTTTTACTTCAGTAAAAGATTGGGATTTGCGATTTTGCTATCGTTAATTTTGGGTACGAGTTTGTAAGTTGGCTATTTTATTTATACAATATTCCTTGTTTTAGAAGTACATCTTCCAACTGACTAGCCTGTTGGTCTAGTGGTTAGTGGCCCAGACTGCTATGCTGGAGGTCGTGGGTTCGATTCCCACGCAGGACAAATGTTCGTGTGATGAGCACGATCATTTGTTCTGTGTCTGGGTGTAATTTATCTATAATATGTATGTATTTAGAAATAAATAAGTATGTTTATAAGTTGTCTAGTACTCATAACACAAGCGCTGCTTAGTTTGAGACTAGACGGCGTTGTGTGATAGTTGTGGAATATTTAAAAAAAAAAACTGTCGTGTCTATTTTTAGGGTTACATTATTGTCTCAGTCCGTCAGTCACTGAACTATCTAGGATGGGAACAAAATATATGCAATCATATATTTTGGTATCGCAGCATTTAATTCATCATTCCGATTAATATGTACTAGGGACTTATAAACGCGTCAGTAATATCGATATTGATCCGCATCTGGTTACAAGTGGAAGCCTGCCTCAACGTACTTCGGAAGACGCGGCTGATGACGTCACAGCAGTTCAATCAAGTAGGTTCTTGTTTATATTCGTAATTTGAAAATATTGTTCTGTTCACTAAAGCTTTGTAAGGAAAACAGTGATTGGCTTTATATTCGAAATTTGAAATGAGGCTGGCCACTATAAACCACATAAATTCAGGTTTTTTTTATGAAGTCATTATTAGTATTAAAAACAGCTCTAAAAAACGGACTGGTTGCAATGGAATTTGAACATTGTCATGGACAACATAGTTTGTTGTTTCAAAGAGCCATGACCGTTTATTTGCAGTCGATCAAAACGCAGTTTAAAAGGGCTTAATTAGAGGATCAGAAGAAATTGATAAACGGAATTTGTAGATATTTAGAGTTAAAAGTTTGGATTTTCGTAGCGAAAATGTCGCAAATGCTCGCTAAGGCTCGGGATAGGTTCATTTCTGAACGAGGTTCCTTCGTGCGTGGGCAAGTAGGTAGGCATAATACTCTCCATCCCGGCAGTTGTAAGAGTGACCGTGACTCTAGATTAGAACGCAAAGGGCAACTGCCCGGTCCGCCCAAGGGCGGAAGAAGTCATTCGATGATTTCACACCTAAAAAAAAAAGGAACAAAGACGGGTTTTAGTTAGTAAAATCCTGACACTCCTCAATCCACCTAGAGCGGGAGAAGTTATTTTATGATATCCCAAGAAAATAAAAAAACATCTCAATTGGAAATAAAAAAGAAACTTGTCCATTTATTGCAAATCTTATTTCTAAATTGTAATGGCTAAAATTCACCGTAACCTCGTGTCTATGCCATTGCAATACGACTACAGCATTAGGTAAACAATACATAATACCGTCTGGGAATGCTTTACACTGGCTTGCGTCAAGTCTATTATTATCACAAGAATCAAGAGAAATTTACTATGACTACTATGAGTTTTGATATGGCAATAACAAAGGATTTGTTAAACCCAAGCAACAGAGATAATGTGCGGACGGAATCCTTATAAATACATAAGGAACCCTTAGGTTTAAGTGGTTGAGCTTAGGGATCTCGGATAATGGAAATAAATGGAGAACTACACTGTGGTTCCTTAAGTTTGCAAGCTTCCATTTTGATCTCGAAATGGTCTTTTATTTTTCATAAAACGTTTATAAAATCTTCAGAGACGAGAATTGTAGGTATTTTTTGACATCAAATATTTTATTTTAACCTTTATTTTACAAACACTGATATCGGGCTTTTTTAGGAAGAACATCGTAGATAAACAACAATTTGCGTTTTATGTAGTAATGTATTTTCTCTTCCCTAATTAAAAAGCATTTTTGACAATATGTTAATAGCAACTATTCTATTAGATCAATAGTTATATAAATAATAATTAGTTATATTTTTTTAGAATGATATTTTCATTACTTAATAATTTTTAATAATGGCAGAAAAAAAACATTCCCGCAAAAAACGCAAACTGTCAACGTTGGTAAAAGTAAAACTCTCGAAAGTCTCTATCGCAAAAGGGTCGATAGAATCTAGTTGTACTTTTTTATTGTAAAAATCTCTACGACTCGTTTTCCCTTATCGTCCCAAAAATCAGTCAAAACAAATAATAGCAGTAAATAGACACTGTGGTAGGTGCAAATACAGACGGTAATCTCAACTTACTACACAACATCTGGTATAAACACCAGAATACAAAGCATACATCTTGTAACTGATACACTTGTCCAACACAAGTACTATAGGTACTCGCACATTCCTACACGAACAAAAACAAACCACGATTACACTATCAGCTGTATGATACCAGTATAACCAACCATTTGGCTTGCAGTGATAACCCTGCACTTACTGCTATGTCACCTCAGAGCAAACTTTATCTGTTTTGCAAAGTTGCCAACAACAGCCTTGTAAGCGTTATCTCGTAACGAGAATACGAGTGACAATTATATAGATAAAGTGAAAATTAATAAATAACTCAACCAAATTACCGTTTCACTGATAAGGCGCCGAGAAAGTCGTCAATATGAGTTCTTAGTGTCGGGTACACGGTTCACCTCGACTCCACATATCGAACCTTTTCAGGAAGAACATCGCAAGTGACAGTTTGCGTTTTTCGTAGAAAGGAATTTTTCTTTCCATATTAAAAAGTATTTATCATACGCTGAGAATGTCGTCAATATGAGTTGTTTAGTGTCGGGTAGACTGTTCACCTCGATTCCACATATCGAACCTTTTTAGGAAGAACATCACAAGTGACAGTTTGCGGTTTTCGTAGAAAGAGATTTTTCTTTCGTTATTAAAAAGTAGGTATTTATCATACGCTGAGAATGTTGTGAGTCCGGTTCATCTCGACTCCACATATCGAGCCTTTTTAGAATAACATCGTAAGCGAGTTTGCGTTTTTTTGTAGAAAGGTATTTTTCTTTCCTAATTAAAAAGTATTTATCATACGCTGAGAAAGTCGTCAATATGAGTTGTTAGCGTCGGGTACACGGTTCACCTCGACTCCACATGTCTAACCTTTTCAGGAAGAATATCGTAAGCGACAGTTGCGTTTTTTGCAGAAAGGGTTTTTCTTTCCATATTAAAATAGTACATTTTGATACAAGTGGAGAAAGTTTGTCATTGTAACCGAGGCGGCATTCGCCCGAGCCATAGGCGAATGTTTACTAGCTGTCCCTTGAGTTTTCACCCGTCTTTGGTAACTGCACCACTCTTATTGGTCAAAACGTGATGTTTTATAGCCTATATAGCCTTCCTCAATAAATGGGCTATCTAAAATATTTTTTCAATTGGAACCAGTAGTTCCTGAGATTAGCGCGTTCAACCAAATAAACTTTTCAGTTTAATAATATTATAATATAGATTTCATTTGTTTCATCCCCGATAAGCTCACGTTCGAGCTAATATTATAACGTCCATTTTGAAATGTTCACATTGGCATTAAACAGGAAAAATGCATGTTTACTACTATTATCCAAAATAAACAGTAAGTATAAAGCGAGAATTGTATTAGACCGACGCGCACGTGAGCCACGCCTGATTCGTACGTAGAGTCGCGTCGCGTGGTGTGGATCTAATGTAGCTCTACAAGTCTAGTTGCCATATAAAATGTATGGAGACCGACGCGCCCAGATCGCCGTACGTGGCCCACGTGTGCCCAATGTAATCTACCTTTATAATTTCAAACACAAATAATGAGTAAACTCGTGTTGTTATTTGTAAAGTAGTATAGACACAGTAATTAAACAATAATTATGTATGGATATTAAATTTACTTTAATCGATTTATCTTTATGTTAATTGAGATAAATATATCAGGTGTCATTAGTCATTCCCATGACTACGTCATAGTTGGTAGTAATTACAATAGAATTTATGATCTGACCTGAGTTTGAATTTAATTATGTACTATTATTGTATTCAAAAGCAAATTCTTGATTGTTTTTGTTTCAAGTGATCTAATAGATTTTCAAATTACCATAATTTAATTCATTAGGTATAAACAAGTATAGTTACGATATCAAATACAACCTTCAATGACCCGAAAGGTGCTTTATCAAAAAAAAAATATCTCCGTGTTTTGATACAAAGTTTTATGTATGTAGCTTTTTTTAGAAGAGAAGTAATCTAATGATTTGTCTCGCCCTAGGGCAGAGCGCAAAGGTGTGTCAGATTTTTACAGACTAAAACCACACTTATGTTCAATCAGTCAGTTGACCTTTGCGTTCTAGGGTCACATGTTTCCCTTTCAGAAGTCAATGTATGTAGCTCCAAAATAGAACTAAACTAGAGAGAAAATATCTCACTCAGTAAAACAAACTTATAAAAAGTAAACATTGAGCTTGCTTAACTTTATTTCTGAGTTCAACGAAGCAAACAGATTGAGAGAAGAAACAACTGCAAGCGTCAGGTCATGCGTCCTTTTTTGCATCGCTTGAACTAAATCATATCAGTTGACTTGCATTTGTGGAGCCGTCGGAGGCAACCTTTACGACTTAGATAAAACTGCCACATGATAAAATAAATTTATCTGCTGTGAGATTATAAACGGGAAAATTATTGGTTCTATTTTAATATGAACTGTTTTATTGACAGTTGCATGTAAAACTGACTTTTATGGGTCTTTTTGAGTAACAATATTTGACACCTACATAAATGGGTACATAAACGCGCTGTTGGATTCGACTTTAGGTCTCAGTACATAAGGTTGGAAATCCAAGAGTGCACTTGGGTATCTAATTTTTATTTTTATTACTTGTATCAAAAAGTAAATCTAACCAAAATCACGAATAACCTTCAAAATGGAATGGAAGGGGAAACTGTCAACAAAATATATACTTTTTTTTTCTTCTAACACATTGCTTTTGCAATATTTTTTATTATATTATTAGACGCCAACCACCATTATTTTATTTTTTATTTTGTTAACATGTCATTTATTGATAATTGTAATTATTTATTTTTCTTGCTTTTTTTTAGATAGCCTCTTTTTTTATAATGTGAATGTGAGAACACTGTAGACTCCGCGAATTCTTAGGTTACTTCCTTTTACGACTCACTTTTTTTTTTAATATGATTATTTTTATTGTGCTTTTGGGTACAATATTGACTGGTCTACACTGTTCTTAAATAATATCTATTAATACTGTAATATGAAAATATTGTAAACAACCACTTTTTTTAAAAGAGTAACAATAGAGTTTCTTGCCGGTTCTTCTCCATAGGAAACGACCAATTTGGAACCGTGCACTAGCTTCTGATGTTTATAAGTGCCCATGTAGGCCTATGTGAAATAAAAACTTTTGACTTTGACTATAATAAACTGAAATGTGACGTCACCGTCACCGCCGTTAGGTTACGAAAGTACAAAAGAGACAGCGAGATGTTTCCACTACGCCCGCACTCTTTACTCATAACAATATTTGAAATGTTAATTGCTGCCTAATCAAATTATCTACTTTGATGCTGTTTACAGAAAAAAAAAACTTTAAGTATATATATTTTTTTTTTTGGTTGTTTAGTATAAAACATTGTACAAATGAAACTATGCAATTTTATTTATAGCTCCCATTTAAGTGTTAGTGAATATAGGTACCTATTAATGTTTCTGAATAGGTATTAATGTTTCTGAAATATGTGATCTTAGAAATTACAAATAAATGATCAAATCCATCCTTTAGTCGACCTCAGAACGTGCAAATAACAAAGAAATAATAGAGCAATTAAATATATACAAGGTATTACAACCGATCAAATAATAGGTCATAATTGCTTTAATAAAGCAATTACTAGGTCTATGCCAATAATGCATTATTATTATAAAACTAATTAGTAATTAAAAGGAACAAATGTAGCGTGCTTACTAATTGCATTCGTTGTTATCAAAAAACATATTGTACCTAAATATAATAATATAAATAAACTACCTCGGCAGTCTCGTGGCATCAAGTGCGACTGCTGAGCGTGGGATCCTGGGTTCTATTCCCAGGTTCGGCAAAAGTGCTATTGAGTTTCACCATTAGAAATTAATCAGTAACAACAGCCTGGAGTTTGGAAGTTGGTGGTGTGACAGTTGTGACACCACCGTGCCTTGAAAACACTTAAAAACTTTAGTCTTGCATCTGATCTCTCTCCAGCCGTGTCAGATTGCCGTCCCATCCAGAGGCGTAGCGTGGACTAATTTAGACGTGGGACAAAATCACATCAGCGAGACCTTTTTCTTTCATAAATTAGAAAACGAGACTGGCTGTTGCAAGCCAGTGTTCGACCACATCGTCGCTTACCATCAGGTGAAATAGTAATATAATATAATAAAACAACTATTAATTATAAAAAAAACCCTCGTTCTTAAAGAGCCCTCGCTTATGCGAGGCCCCTTTGAATGCGATGCCGTGGGCGAGGGCCCACGCCTAGCTACGCTACTGGCCCCATCGGACTATGAGAGTAAAGAAACAGAGTGCACCTGTGTTTACGCACACACTTGTGCACTATAATATCTCCTGCGTACTTGGTTAATCTCTGTTGCGATTGGCTACCGTGATCGAAATTCGGTCGTGAGGATTAAGCTAGAACTACACTGCGCACACGTGTGCCACACACGCCGATCTGGAAGCGTCGGTCTCCATACATTTTATATGGCAACTAGACTTGTAGAGCTACATTAGATCCACGCTACGCGACGTCGTTCTACGTACAAAACAGGCGTGTTAAACGTGTGCGTCGGTCTAATGTAGTTCCAGCTTAAAGCTAGAACTACACTACGTACACACACGCCGATCTGGTACAAATCTTTGAAATTCTCGGCTTTTCTATACTTTAAATTGCATGTAACATCCATTTAGATTATACATTTATACCTTCCTCATGGATCACTCTATCTATTCATGAAAACCGCATGAAAAGACATTCAGTAGGTACACTTATGCGTAGTTAATTAGTATTGGCTACCCTTATAAGTACCTATAGAACATGTTAACTCAGGATATAAGCTATTCTGATACCAAATTTAATCCAAATCCGTTAAGCCGTCTTCATGCCCCAGGAGTAACAAACAAACAAACATATGTAAAGCCTTTGATTTTTGGCGCGTAAGTGTAAATTAATAAAACAACCACGTTAATTATTTTCTAACATTTATCATACCATTCACGAAACTGTATACTGGACACAAATAACTAGAAATTAAAATATGTCCTGTAATTACAATGATTTTAATATCTCACTTACTTTTACCAACTATAGAGTTACAGTTATATGGTATTATTTTTAAGATCTGCAAATATAAAAATTTGTTGAGAACCAATTTAAGAAAGTTTAAAAAGTAAAATTCTATTGGTCTGCGTTAATGACCAAGGCGGAGGCATGCACTGCACACAGCACACAAAATTGGCCTTAAGGGTGATAAACCGAAAAATTGGCTGATTGTACATACATACACACACACACACACATATATATATGTGCAAAGTATCATTACATTGTTATTATTATGGTAATAATTATGTATAAAATGTTAATCCAATAATAATGTATGGATGTTTGTTACTCTTTCACGCAAAAACTACTGAATGGATTTCGATGAAACTTGGTGCTCGGGTAGACAAGGTCCTGGAATAGCACATACGATAATTTTTATCCCGGGAGTATGCTCCCGTGCGATAATTTCTACTATCTCACGGGCAGTCGCTGACAGCAGCTAATAATACCATAAATACAAATAAATAAACAACTTATTTAAGCTTCAACTTAAGTGCTTATGTACCTACTTACAAAATTCTAGTAACCGCCTTTGACTCCGATAAAAATAAAACAGTATGCGTCAAGCGTTTGAAATAGGCTTTTTATCGCACTAGTGTTGAATGCACACAAATGCATATAAGTAAACAAGCGTACGAGTATATAAACACATTGACGGCTGATAAGCGTTCTCGTCCGGCCCAATGTGTATAAAAGATAGTTGGTAAAAATTAAATGTTGTATAAATAAAGATGTCAAGATAAACTGTATCTTAATATAAGAAAATATTATTTATATTATGATATTATGCAGTTATCCTGAGTACTTTATTTGCTAAGGTATAGAGAATAAAAGATACCTACCTATTTTTTTTACTTCTACAATAAGTATGTTACGTATCCAGTTTTAATCTGTTAAATAATGTTTGTTTGCACAAAAATAGGTTATCAGAGTGATACGAAATCTTATCTGCTGACAAACTTCGATCTGATTTTAATTGAACGTCTAGACTCCTACGAAATTGCAGTAAAAAAAAACTTCATATGCGTCTCGAAAGCGGTGCCTTAGCCGCGCATTTTGTTACTACACTAGCGAGCTATGCGTGCCGCACATACCTATAATACCTCGCGATAAACCGCGGTCTAGTATCGCGGTCGCAGAGGATAACGCCCGCGCCAAGGCGAACGTATAACAACAATAAACATGTCCGCTCGACCCTTACATAACATGCTAAGTATTGCACTACGCTAGCCTACTACAAATTGTCTACATTGTTACAGCGAAGCGATTGAGACTTGAGTGATGGGAGACGAGCGATATCGGCAATTGAAGTTACGCTAATTTAGTTGCGGATATATTTTTCTCATTGAGATTTCAAAGAAAATTACTTATTACTAATTATTGTAATGTGCAAATTAGCGACAGGAAATTTTTATCAGGCAGTTTTAAACTACATATTGATAAGAGATTATGAAATTACCAGCTCTTTTTAAAGCTTATTAAGGGTAATTTAAAGGTAATTTGAAATTATAAAGAAAGACATTTACAGCCTCACCGACGAAACTGTCGCTTGTCTCATTTAGCACGCCTCTTTTGCAATGTAAACTTAATTAACTACCTTATTAGGACAAACACATGGTCCAATTTCATTTAAATGTGTAACATTAAGACTAAATTGAGCATACAAACCCATTTAAAAGGTCCGACACCTCAATCCGACCATTCAAACGAGTTCCACTTAGCATACATGCATCCGGCGGCCTTAATAACTAAATAATATAATTCAGTACTATAAGTAGGCTAGTCAACACTTGGCAAGGCAATAGAAATCCAGTCTATCGGTCATTGTACCTAGCTCTTATGTAACGGTATATTATCTAAAGCACTCATCAAAATTCGTGATATCACATCAACGGCTATTCATTAGAGTATTAGCGGCGTACTTATCAATCTTCTATTACATTAGTAATTGATAGCAAAGGTGGAACAATTGTGAACAATAATATCTGTCGTTGGCCACGCTAAGATTGGGATTTATCTATCTATGAAAAATTATGAACGGATTTGAAAAAATATTTCTATTTACGATTTTGGATAACTATGTTTTGACATAAACGATAAAAATTTGAGTCAAGTACCCAATAAAAAAAATAGGATTGTATTGAGTTTTACAATATTGGAATCCTACCGATTTTTCGTTTACCTACCACATTGATGCCAAATGTGGCTCCGATAAATACTTGGCCACTAATTAACCTCATAACTCTGTTTATCTGGCAACAGAAACTTTGTTTTTGTATTATGCTCTGGGCAGAAAAAAGTAAAATTGTTTTTTTTTTGCATTGATAAAAATAAATTGTTTACTGATGTGTCACATTGTAAAAATACGTCAATGTGGTGCTAATCGATCTATTTATATAAAAATTAATCCCTATTTCCCTTGGTCACGTAATTACGCGGAAACGGCTGGAGCATATCTTTTTTGTTGTGTTTGTTATTGTAAGGAGAAGGTTCTTATGAAAGAAAAAAATAAGAAAGATGCGTGGAACATTAAAAAAAAAAAATGAATCACTTTGCGCATTTGACAGTTTTCACGTTTGACGAACTGTCAAACGTGAAAACTGCTAAATAGCTAAGACAGAACAACGTCTTGGTCACCTATACTCCATCTGTTTGGGTAATTAACTAAATGTAAACAATCTTGACATGTCTTTTATCTAAAAGTTGTCTAAAAATGTTTACAATTTGTTATTTACCTATACCGATGTTTGGTAATTAACTAAATTTAAATAATCTTTGTATGTCTTTTATACGATTCTTTTTTAATAAAAAGCCATATCAAGATTGTTTACATTTAGTTAACTACCTAAACGAATGGAATATAGTATTATCTAAATATTATCTAAAATTAGAACAACTTTATTAAAAAAAAAAAACTAAAATAATCTTATTAACATTTTAAATACTCCAAACAGTACGTTGTATTTCCATCAATTGTAAAACACATTTATCCTGAAGTAGTTAGCCTTCAAATTAGAGAGAATATTAGCATTCCGTTCCCATAATAATGAATCCATTATTACATTGATATGCAAATAGATGCAACAAATTGTGCTCCGAAAGGATTTAGGATACAGTTTAATAGAGTTATCGTCGTATGCGTAGGAATGGTAAAGCAGGTAGTTGAAAATACGCTTCTTTTTTACTTTTTTATAACCTGAGCATCTATCAGTGATGACCTATACGTAAATAGAATCTCAATAGGTTTACTCTCCTACGCAGATTTTTTCTTATAAATAAAACAAACAATGTAAATACTTTTATGTTTTTATCACACATTGCAATAAAAAAATATATTAACTTGCAATAACAACTGGAAGGTCATGCTATGTTTATCATATAATATTTCTGATGCGACCGCATTTGGCATCCACCAACGCGAGACCAATCTACCTACAATAATAAATACAGGAATCGCAGATGACTAAGTGGTATGAATAAAGAGTTCACTTCATTCATAAAAATGATTTAACGGTACAAATTACTAGAATAAATTAAAGACTTCTGCAAGTAAATAAAAAATTAAAAAAAACAACTGCGAAAAAATAACTTTTAATAAAAACTTAAAAGAAAAAAATCAAGTTCAGTCCAGTAGCGTAGAAACCAATTTAATTAAAACAAAACCATATTATATGGAATTATTTTAGTCTAAATTATTTTAATGGGTCCCGACTGTTGTGGGTTATCACGACGAATCTAACGATATCTTAATTATGTAAATCCGTTTAGCGATTTGGAAGATATGAGGTAATAAAGAATATTAAACATACATACATACAAGATACGTGCGAAAAACATAACCCTTCTTGCAGTCGGGTAATAATAATAATACATTCTTTATTGGCACAGGTAACGTGTCAATTATTTGTAATAAAAATGGTATTTGTAATAAATAGCAACTTTATCCAAAATCGCAACTAGAGATTCTAGGGAAATATGTTAGACTAGGCGTACCGCTTGTAACAAAACTGTAAGCTGTCATTAACTTAACAATTACATTTGCAATTATTAATAAATACTATTAATGTAATATAAGGTATGGTGGATGCTGCAGAGGCGAAGCGTGTACCAAGATGATGTATATCTCAGTTTACGGCGATGCTCGACGCTCTTAATCCCAAGTATTAACCGGAGGCACCGACCCGCCACGATTTATCGTCCCGGGCCACAACTAGGCGGGGCCACTAACAACTAGCACTGTTGTACCTCGCAACCTGATAGCTCGTTTTGTATTTTTCTACAACTCATGATGTATTACTGTAATACTTTGTACAAAACCAGTCACGTAGCTTGAATTATGTGACGTGAACACATGAATTATCCTCCGCTTGTAAATGTTACGGCAGACGACACCCCAGACATACCTAAACTGCTAAATCCTGCCACTAAACGGTAAATATAATGACGGACTAAAAGACATAAGTGCAGAAGTAGTTAAAGAGCTAACCCAGTTTACAATTTGATCCGAGAGTGTTGGCACAGTGTTCACGAGAATCCTTTCAGTGTTTAAGCAGTCGATTCCCTTTTTATCCGCTGCCGCCGACTCCTCGGGGATGCTGGAGGATTTGGCGCATTTACAGACGAACAAAAAAAGTAAGGAACAAAAACTAGGGACTACGAAAGAAAAGCCAAGATTTCCGCCGAGCGATTTCAGCGAAGATAACATCCTCTCACACACTATTTATTTTGTCTTACAAACTCTCGAATGAAGCGAGCGGTTCAAAGGTTTTGAACAAGATGTCGAGTGGTTTACGAAATTACAAGCGTTGCACTCGGTGGCAGAAATACAAATCATTGATCGAAACGATAGTGTGCAGGGCAGAATTAAATAATGGATGAGGTCTATGACCTATAAGTAATTCATAGAATGAGCGAGTGAACGTGAGGTGCGGTGCTCGGCCCGATATGGCAGGTGCGTTATGTAAGCGGCCAGCAGCGCAGGCGCACGCTTGTGATACCAAATGCCACTACGCTATTCCTATGCTGGCGGACTAGCGGCGAGCTCGTGCCAAGGCCCCGCAACAATTGAAAGTAGATGTCCAATAACCTTTCGAAACAATATCGATCTAATTGAAACAAAATAATCGATAGAAAACAAATAATACGCAAAGTTAAAGGTCGAACCGTTAAAGGGCAAAATTACGCCAAATTCATATCAGGTGTTGGCTGAACTGAACGAAACTTAGAAGCCAGACATATTTATAATGATATAGCCCATTACCTCTCGCAGTGTCATAACGATAACCATAGATATAGTCGTTACCGTAGTACACCCGAAGGACTTAAAAGCGGACAATTTAAAACATAAATTAGATAGTGCAGTGTCTAAATACGGGTAGAAACCGGGAGGCAGCCGACTACCGGGTGGTTAGGGACGATGAATAACGAAGCGACAAGGATGGTGTATCGGGGAAGGTCGTGGAATGGAGCGAGACAAATGATCGGTCGCGGTGCAGCAGCCAGAAGCAGTGCACACAGACATCGATCGATTAGCGGCCGAGCGACCCGCCCGCCGCCACAGCCAATCTATCGACCTTTATGTTATATTTTAAATTTGTGAACTGCCAAATTGTATCGATCATAATTGACAATCAAGTAAGCATTAATTATTCAGCCGCTCTTGTTTCCTTTGTGATTAATATGTTTTGTCTGTTTATACTGGCTGAGCGCTAAATTTGTGTAAATCAAACCCACACACAGTAACATTTGTCATACAGAACAACATAGAAATATTCTGAACAGAACGATACGAGATAAAAATTCTGTATAATTCATGGCAAGTTAAAAAAGAAAAAAATAGTACCCAAGTACCTAATTCATGCAAATCTATTACCAATATAATATAAACTTAGGTACAAAGCCATCGCGGTTCAGCTCACGTCCTCACCGACCGGTGATCACTTATTTGACTTGTAGGTGCTGTGATTCTATAGAATCACACCGGAGCAGACACCGCTCGCATTTTTTATTTATGAAATTTTCTATTTGAACCGCTGCAGTAATGGAATAATTTCGATGGAACTGATCTGTATTCAGCAAAAACATCTCGGTGTGTCTTCAAGTTTCCGCGCCCCGAACGGCTTTGCAGACCATCCCGAAGATTAGAGCTAGATTGAATTTAAAATTATCGCTCCCTCTGAACAAATTGGAAGCCCTAGAATCAAAAGCGGATCTCGCATTACCCAAGCATATCTTTTTTTTAATTTAACTCATTCTCTATAGCCTTCCCTTTCAATAGCAGGATCAGCTAGTTTCGTTTTTTCATTTTTGTCAAAGCTCTTAGGTAGATGGCTTTCAAATAAATTGGCTGTGACTTACAGAATTCTGGAATTTGTAACGGTCCATTGAATTTAGAAGAACAATAGAGTCTGACTCTTTGATAAAAGGTCTAACTTTCATTTAGATACCTCAATAAAATTCTTTGTACTAAAATTCTTATCAATGAAAACGGGTGCCCAGACGGCCAGAACTAAGAAGGTAATTGCGTAGAAACTAGGAAAAAAACTAGCAATAAGCTTGTTATCAGAAAAAGAAAGTTTAATGTCGCTGTCAACGACATCATAAGTGTTGCTTAGCAAGACACCTTGTGCAGGAAACGAAGGCAGGCCGTGGAACTTGTAGCTGTCGCCCAGGAAGTGCCTCGACATACTATGTGGTGATAAGAAACCCGAGGATAACAGACAAGTCTAAAGTAGACATATTCTTATGTATTTGAAACGATAAAGCTATGTTTAGACACATTGTAATGGAAAACTACGTGACAAAATACCTACCGATAACGCCAAAGGTACGCTTAATCTTATCCAGCCAATTGTTAACAAACATGGCCGTGCATTTAATAAACTCACAATAAAACATGCACTATTTATTTTCCTCTACAACGGAGACGTAAACAATACAATATAAGTTATTTGTGCGACTGAAAACTTCGCAAACTTTACTGTCACGACCAAGTTCGAGGATTCATTTTGCGTACGAATAACTTCAGGATCTCAAGAGCCGTCGTCGGAGAACAAAGCTCCGACTAACTCAACAATGTGTTTAGTTTCCAGATTAGAGCAATCCCGACCAACACCTAAACACGGATTTTAGATAACATTCAAACTCCGACCGCACTGAATATAAATGAGATTTTAGAACGCCGCAGCACCCGTCTTAGGGCTCTCGTGCATAATTACTAGACGTTACAATCGTTCAACTACATTTAAACGCCGATGAATAACTTTAACGGACAATTCAATCTAGACGGCGAACTTGAAGAGACTCCCGGGAGTTTTGTTTTTTGTTTACAGAAAAACGAGAAAATCTATATCGGAAAGGTCGGCTGGGCGGAACGCGGGAGGCAAGACAGGCTCGCGTGAGGAGGGCCCGGGCTCCGGCACCCGGCACGCACCCTCACTTCCCAGCTGTTTGCGTCTATTACGATTTCAATGTCAAGTCCGATCAATACGGCCGGGGATGTAAAATTTCGGCTGGTCTCGGCGCGTTCCGGGAGCTACGAACGCCGCCAGCCACGGGCTTACTAACCTACCGTAATACGGGGTGCGTGCTCTCTGCACGATCAATAGGCGCCAAGTAAGGCTCGGCTCGTTTTATAAATAGTCTTGAACTTCACCTCGGCCGCCGCTGTCGAGATTCGTGGGCGAAAGTGTGGAAATATCTTTCGTTACGTCACGAGGGCGGCCGTTTTGTATACCTATATCAACGAGCGGACTTTTCCCTTGTCTGAAATGAATAATCTCAATAGCAGCTATGATAAGCCGCTGCAGCTGTAACACAATGCCGGGCATCTCATTATGCAGATGAGATGCACAATCCCGACGGAGAGAAAGTTTGAATATCTCAATATAACGTGACAATCGGCCACTGATGTGAATATTTTACTAAGTTTCCATGTAAATCGCCCTTCGTCGAGTACCTACTGGCGTGGATGGCGCGAGGAAACCGCTGGAAAAATGTCAGAGGGAGCTCGAATTGGAAAAACAACTGCGGTGAATTTCTCTACCTAGACTGTAAAGGCACTCGAAAAGCCAATATCGCCGAGCTTTATACCTCATCAGCATGCATACAGACACAACTGAAACTCGTAATATTAAGGATTGTAAATTGAAATCTGGCAAAAAAACGGTGCGCTCGGAAAATAAAGGAATTAATTAGAAGGATACAGAACCGATGAGATGAAGTGAAATCAAGCTGGAGGACTATTACAGTGAGTAAGGGGAGTAAAAGCGGTGATATTAAAGAACGAAAACGAGCGGTTCATTACTGGGAATGTTGGTAATAACAATACGGCTAATGGTCCTGGCGCGATCCGCTCAATTCCCACTTCTACTTGAATATCTCCCTTCGCAACAAATCCCTGGCAATTGCAACTTACTTTATTTTGATAGTATGATGTCCTGTTCTGTAAGCTTCATATTCTTTGCATGAAATTACTCTGCTATTTAATGGGCCAGCGTCAATTATATCGCATTGTTGACTAACAACGTATCTTTGTAATCGTTGTTGTAGTTATTCATGGTAATTATCGTGTATAATTACTGTTTTAGGTATTGTTTCGTGTTGTAGATAGTTCTACTACGCCTTACGTGTTCTTAGAAGTGAATCATGACCTAAGGCATGGAGGACTGTCATAACTTGAGCGACGTGTTCCTAGGTCACGTAAGCCATTCATGTTTCATTTATTTTTTACTATTATAGGTTTATTTTGGTTCGCTCTACAAACAGTCCGTTGATAAACGCTGATGATAACTTTCCTTCTATTTTTTATAATTTTTATTTCTGTTTTATATATACTTGACAACTTCATGGAAATAGTCGGATGTTTATTTATTAAGGTAAGGATAAAATATATAGTAATATGGCTATGAGTTATGATGTAATATTTCTGTTCGACATTAAAATACCGATTAAGTATTATTTTAATTGGTAGGTATAAATTATAAAGTTGTTAGTATATTTTCGAGGTTAAATTATTCTAAAATTCATAGTGCAACATTAGAAGCAACGTCTATATTAGGCTGACATAACATTGACGTGGGCGGGAGCAGCTATAATCAAATAGCAACGCGATTAAATCAAGCGCCTCTCAATTTAAATACGACTATAATTATAGAACATTTAGTAGACGGTGATCGAAGATAGATAGACACGATACAACATGGCCGTGCAATTTATACTAATTTATAGGAACCAGCTAAACGTTTTGTCGCAAGAAAACTGGTATTCGAAAAACCTTTGTTGCGCAAATGCTCCCATATAAAGCGTGGATTAGTTCCGAAATATTCCGAAAACGTACTTTCAAAAGGCGAGTAGTTAAGGGCCAATTGCTCCACTTTTCTACACGAGCTTCGTGAAACTAAGAACATTATCGAACGATAAATCGCTGGTTCGTAATGTTCGTATGTCTAGCAATCACTTTATCCATAAAACTTGTATCATAAGAGTGTAGTAGGTTGAGCGTGACCGCTCGCACCGTGCGCGATCACGCAAGTTTATCTCGCCTTATAATAATTAGTTAGAGCAATAACGTATCAAGACCACACCTCGCAATTAGGTCTGAATAGCTTATGTGGCGGAGTTATTAAAGTAACACATAAAACATTCTTTATAAGGAAACTCGAAGATAAATACGATGTTGATGTGGAGCCCATGTTATGTAACAAATCTTGAATCTTTATTCGTTTATATTATTAGTATTTGGTCTCAGAACATCTCCTTAAGAGGTCATCAGCGGATAAGATCTTTATGAGAATGGATATAATGTTAAAACAAATGGATCTTTAGAAACCCTTTGAGAGTTTGGAACAACGTGAAAGCAGACTGAATTGAACAGTGAATTTATTCGATTGTGATTTTATTTTATTTTTCACATCAAATAATGAATGCACAATAGCCATTGCTACCAGCAGTTGTTAATTAAAACAATTGTATAATGAGGTGTCAAAACATAATGAAAATTGACGCCCAATTTATCACCACATTACCCAGGCCCTCATCATTTGAATAGAGGTTGGCAAAAACAAAAGCATTTGAACCGTAGCCAACAGGTATGCGAATAGATGTACATAGCTAATTAAATCACACAGTATAGTGGCATTAGGGTTATAATAATTAGTTTCAGAAGTTTAATGCAGAGATTGAATGCTAGATTCTAGCCGCACATATTCAAATGCCAGTGGAGGTGGACTAGAGGTTGGTTGAAGCCTGGTTGAAGCCTGGTTGGTTCCCCGTCTTTAGAAAAGGGCTAGAAATAAGTTTAATCATTTCTGAACCCGGTGGAAAGCATGTCAAATATGTCAATATCAAGACATGCTTTCCACCTGATACCTTTCCAGTGATAGATTTTTTATCTGGACTGAACGCAAATTCCCTCAAACTGCAGCTTGATGCTGTCCCTAAATTGCCGATAGTCGCTACAAAAAACACCACGTCTGCTGTGTCTGTGTGTTTGTGTCCTAACAAAATCACACAATAGTGGTTGCCATTCTATGCGCCACGGTACTTTGTCACTTTTCAGAACACTAGACTCTGAAACCCATACATCGGATGCCAGTCGCAATTTAATAGCTTTTGCCATCTAAAAATCATGGCGCTATGCTCATTTTTTTTACCAGGACCAAAATAAAGCGACTAAATACGCGATGCAGTTGCCGATCGATGCTGCTAAAAGCATCACGTCTGCCATAACCCTAACAAATCAAATCACACAATATGGCGGCATTAGTCGTTGCTATTCTATGCGCTAGAGATTTGCAAGCGGCGCGGCGACGTGCACTGTAAGTGGGTCGTGCGCGTGCGTCGACCCCGCGTCCGACTTCAGGGTTAACGCCAAGCCAAGTGCTCATGGGTAGGGCTGTCTACTGCTACTTACCACTGCTGTTTGTCTACTTGCCAGCTGTGCAGGGGATCAAAATCTAGGTGACTTTTATGACTATAGGTGCAATATACGATTCTTAAGAGGTGAAAAGCTAGAGAAAGGAGTACAGATAATGAGGAGAAAAAAAGTTAATAATAACGCGAATTCGGTAGAAGTTAGTGAGCCCCTATATTTAGCCTAGAACGGCAATTAATCACAATGGTATTATTAAAGAAAATGCTTTAAAAAATTCTAATATGGCAACAGTGGGTCCTCAATTTAGAAGTAGCATAAATATTTTTTCGACACACAAATAAACATGACTAAGGTTAAAGAATTCTATGAATTAAGCATCTTTTCATCTTTGTCTAAAAACCCGGTTTTTACTTTTCAGGATAGTTTTACCATAATTTACAACAGCAATGCTATATTTAAGTATTTTCCGAAGATGAATGTCGACGATTAAGAATGATTTATTATCAATCTATAACCATTTCTTATTGAAGAAGTATCGGTGCATCTCAATTCTGATGAATCACTGAAATCAGGCGCATTATGGTATTAAGTTGATGTTTTATTGCAATGTTTTAATTTCATTTTAAACTTTTTAAGAGCTAACACTACACATTTAGTAATATCAACAGTTAATTCAATAATGGGATATATTACTAGGTACGCATAATTCTTGGTTATACGAACATTAAAATGTGAGAACAGCAGGCAGTACAAATATTACTGTCAGAACTTAATTGAGAGTCCTGGTACTAAAGTTGACGGAGTCAGCCTACTCACGATCTTAAACGACTTGTCACCGATTTCTGAACGCCTAGTACTTACAGATTATGTAAGTCATCTACGCACTTGTAAATCTACGGATATTTCATGGATATTTGATACTATTAATTCGCTAATAAACCCAGAATTTTGGCCTGAAATCATGCTCGTGTTTTCCAAACATTATTGCCGTAGTTATCGCGGTAATAATAGCAGCACGGGTTCATTGACCGCTCCAGTTCTATTCTAGTTACATACAACTAGTGTTACAACTTTGTTTCTATGAATTTCATACGCTGAAATGTTTGAATTTGGTACGCATTAGGGCAGAAACTGTGCAATATAAAAAATAAAATAATAAATGCTATGGACGGATTTAACTTTTTATGAGTTAGGTACGGTTTTATATACCCGGTCTATTGTTTGATTAATTTTCTTTGCTTCTGTTTTTCTTGCTCCACGTATTCCTCAGAGATCGAAAGAGCGCTATTTTAATTTTTTACAGCGAACTTTACTGTTAAGTCTTCAGGATTATGAAAAAATACTGATGAATAATTCAGACATTTCTAGGGATGTGTGCACGAATACTTTTTTACTAAGAATATTATGAAACTGATTGATGGTTACATAAACTCGCATGAGCTCATAATTATCTTCAGTTTACATATAAATGCTGATTACTAGTAAATATGAGCGATAATATCTACAATAAAATATACGAATATTTATTTTGATAGGTTAGTCGTAGAACTATAAATTCAGATTTATTAGTAATTGAAGTAAACTCGACAAGAATCATAACTTAATTTCAACCAAACAAAAATGATAAAAAAATAAAGTTTAAACCTACTTAAATTAATTAAAATAATGTTGTTTGTTGATGAAAAGCATGTACTTAATCTTTCGTATCTTGCGCACGCGTCGATCTGTGAGTCGCAGGGCGTGGGCGCAGCAGGCGACGGCGACGCGACGCGGCAAACTGCGCCGGCGCAACCGCGTGGGTTAGTGCGGTGCATTATCCACGGATATTCATTCAGCTCTCAGCGATACGCATTCTATCAACTAGATACCCAAGAGATTACTCACGCATCAATATATTCTACAGGCAATTTAAAAAATAGGAAAAGTGCTGTAGGTGTTGAAACTGAACTTAAATATGGACGCTACTGCGAAATATTAAACCAAACGACTCCTAAATGTACGCAAACAAGACCCATGTTTATCAAGATTGAATTCAACAGTACGATGCCAACAAAAACCGGCTCCAAAGCCCTTCCATGTATGGAAAATGTCCTGCAAGTGGATACTTGCGATACCTTTATAAAAACTTGATCAGAACTACACGAAACGGTCTTGCAAGCCGCGAGTTGGCTAAAGTTCGCACGCTTGCTACCTTTTATAGATTTGCTAGCCTATTCCAGCTGTGTCGAAAGCTAAACACCAAGAAAATGCGAGATACACTATCTATTGCAACACACCATCACAGCATGCTCGCAAAATTCCATCTGATCTAAAGAGATTCGTTCGTCATACTTAAAATAGTAAATTTATCAAGCATCTGTGTAATGGAGTAATTACGTTCATCGAGTTCTTACGAAATGATATCCGAACTAGTAAAGAAGTTATTGCACGCCTTGCTATCATTCTACAACTTTTTGTAACGAAGGAAAGTTGCGCCGCGAAACCTATCCAGCCCTATTGTATCTATTAACCGTCTACTTTCTCATTTCTTGCCATTTACGGTCCGTTGAGAAAATCGAGATGCATTTTGCAGTATATCAGCGCATGATGAAGAGACGGAATGACAGCATAACTTAGACCCACTCACGGTCGGCCTGACTCATTTATCGTGGGGCGTATACATTATTTTTCAAAGGCTATAGGAGCATTTGTCTTAGACAAAAAACTTGAAACCGACAGGCAAAAAAGGTTAAGCGACTGTTGCGCTCGCTGAGCAAGATGATTTAAAGAAAAACGTGGTGTTAATCCACATGGGAAGCCTTGAGCGCGGTATCGAGTTGCGGCCGCGGCTCCGTCGGCTTCAGTTACACGGACGACCGCGCGTCCGCCACATCTTCCTACGTGCTTGTCGGCTAACACACATCACTCCTTATTACTACAACCGAAATTTAAAGCTCCCCCTTTGATCTCAGCGATAAAGGCCATCTGTCACACTTGAGGAGTCGCAAACACGTGAGCAAATGAAAATCTGCAAAACATTTTATGAAGTCGTTCAGCTCGTTAGGCCTTGTTTGATCATGAGACGCGATGTAAGTACGTATATGCAGGGTGGACGTGAAAATTACCGCTGCGATAAATTCATAAGCCTGGCTTTAGGTCTTACGAGCGGTGCAACCGGTCGCCGCAATCAATATACTGGCAGACATCGGGCCACCATAAATAGAAGAAGTGGACTGGGATTTAATGATGCCGCTCCGCGAAAACGTGCCTCGCTTGTCTCCGTTATCAATCATGCTTACAGCTTAGTTCCAGTATCTCCGCATCGTTTCACTTGGTTATTAGATTCCAGTAGGAAGAAACCGATATTTATTTTATAGCGTGCCTATTGAATTTTATTGCCGAGCTCAAACGGACGTGATTTATTTTTTAGAGATCGAACAGCGAACTGAACCAGTTAGAGATAAGTAAAAGATCATGTAAACGGTGTTGTTGAATGTTGCTTTAAGTAGGGTGGGGTAATACAGGGGGTGCGGAGAATTATGAAGTTTCCCCTGTCGAGCAAACGGGGTGTTCTCACGCGAAACGAGTCGGCTACAAGACAATACTGGTCGCGTTATTTACGCGATAGATAAGTGAAGAAAATGTTTTAAATTATCTCGCGTGTTTCAGCCGGTGCACGAGCGGACGTTAGCAGCCACAATGGTAGCACTTCGCGCGTCAGAACAGCACGAAATAGCATTTAAATTACCGACGCTGATTATCTATGTAAAAATACTATCTAAATTACTTTGAATATCTGTCTGGTACGAAAATCGTGACTAAAAACCGGTCTTATTTAGAAAAAAAAGTCTTTATGTAGACAGGTAAACACTTAATTGGCTAACTGGCTTGTTAATTGAATTTAATTAAGGGTAATTATAATACAAATTTTATGTTCATCTAACTATATTCTCATGAGAAACAAGCAAATTGCTTAATAAGATGTTTAGTGCTTTCTCTACCGTTCCAGTTTGTAAACGGGCGGTTATTCATAAAGTGCGAGAGGCATAAATATACTTTCAGTTATATCATGTCTAGGTTTACTTGCTTAATCAGCCGGAGAAAGTCTTTGGTCTAGGCTACTAAGCCAAGATCTAACAAGATTGACTGAAAACTATTTCAACCTCGTGATTCTATCAAAGCTTGCTGATTTAGACCCCACTACCCCAGCTTTTTTTACATGACCATCACATTATGCGAATTTCACTTAGACTAACTCCAGGATAACGAAATTGTGGACTTGGTATTAGACAGAGTAAAATGGCGAACTCAACAAACGGAAAGGATTAAGATAATTATGACAGCACTAGACCAAATCCTTATCCTTACACTCTTATATACTAGCTTCTGCCAACGGCTTCGCCCGCGGATAAGTAGGTTTCTCCATACAAAGTTTGGACCCCCGTTTCATCCCCTTTGGGGGTGATTTTTGGAAAATCCTCTCTTTGTGTTCGCCTACGACATAAAAGGAAACCTTGTGCAAAATTTCATGATCCTAGTCCTAGTAGTTTTGGCTGTGCGTTGATATGTCAGTCAGTTTCTCGTTTTATTTGTATAGATTACTAGTAGTTTCTTCTAATACTTGACTTATAATAATGACTGGCCTGTTGGTCTAGTGGTTAGTGGCCCTGACTGCTTGCTATGCCGGAGGTCGTGGGTTCAATTCCCACCCAGGACAAATTTGTGTGATGAGCACGATCATTTGTTGTGTCTGGGTGTAAGTTATCTATAAAATGTATGTACTCATAACAAAAGCTCTGCTTAGCTTGGGACTAGACGACGTTATGTGATAGTTGTGGAATATTATTATATTATTATTTATTTATCTCTATAGCAATTCAGTTAAGGTCATAAAATGGATCGCGTTAAGAGCTCGTGGTAGGGCTCTTTACGAAGCTGAGGTGGGTCGCTAGTAGAACATAATGGAAATTGCTACAACGACATGAGCGTAACGCTTAAATTTCAACTTCTTAAACACTGGCAAATATAATTGTAAAACTTAATTAGAGAACTAATTCTAAACTCCACGTATGAACCACTGAGTGTTCCGAGAAGCAGTATCGCAACTCGAGAACCCATCCAGGATCAAAACCAAAAACGAAAACGTTCGCGTTGTCTAACAGTTTACGTATACCTACATAAACTGCACCTAACTACATGCAGTCACAAACCTAATATAACTCAGTAACTGCGTACAGTCAAGCGTGTGTTGAGTGTTGTAATAAATAACAAACAAACGTCGGGCAAAAATAGCAGCGAGCACTACGGACAGGGGAATGACCGTCGGTTGACACAGAACTGGCTCAAGGCCTGCAGAGATTAGATACCAGAGTCGCATAACAAATACACATAACGACTGACTATTGCAAAATAATCCGTGGCGAGCACAATTCAGTGAAGAATGGCGGGGTTAAGTTGATGATCTGCCGACTTTGCACGGAAAAACGCAGCAATTTTTTGGAAAGAAAAAGAAGTTTTGAGAAAAACTTATAAGTAGACAGCTAAAGATTCTATACCAGAGCACAGAATAAGAAATAGTACAAGTAACCAGAGGTAGAAAAATATCAGACAGTGCATGGAGAGGTACAGATTCTATAGATAAAGGAGTCAGGAAAAACGCAGCAATTTTTTGGAAAGAAAAAGAAGTTTTGAGAAAAACTTATAAGTAGACAGCTAAAGATTCTATACCAGAGCACAGAATAAGAAATAGTACAAGTAACCAGAGGTAGAAAAATATCAGACAGTGCATGGAGAGGTACAGATTCTATAGATAAAGGAGTCAGGAAAAACGCAGCAATTTTTTGGAAAGAAAAAGAAGTTTTGAGAAAAACTTATAAGTAGACAGCTAAAGATTCTATACCAGAGCACAGAATAAGAAATAGTACAAGTAACCAGAGGTAGAAAAATATCAGACAGTGCATGGAGAGGTACAGATTCTATAGATAAAGGAGTCAGGAAAAACGCAGCAATTTTTGGAAAGAAAGAGTATTTGAGAAGAACTTCTAAGTAGACAGCTACAGATTGTTCCAAACGCCGAAAAATATCATGTTTACCTACTGTGACGAGAATAGTTGAAAGAAGAATGGCGAGGAAAGTTTATGATCTGCCGATTGAACGGAAAAGCGCAGCAATTTTTGGAAAGAAAAAGTGTTTTTGAGAGGAACTTGTATGTAAACAGGTGCAGATTCTGTACCAGAGGCAAAAAAAATTCAAACAGTGTAGGTACAAAAAGCTAGATTCTGTAGATACCAGAGTCAGGAAAAACGAAGCAATTTTTGAAAAGAATTTTTGAGAAGGACTTCTGAATAGAAAGCTACAGATTCTGTACCAAACGCAGAAAAATATCAATCAGTACTAACACTTATTTGTTTACCTACTGTGACTAGTTGGCGGGATAAAGTTGATATTGTGCCGACTGAACGGAAAACGTAACAACTTTTCGAAAAAAACTTCTTAGTAGACAACTACAGATTCTGTATAAGAGCAAGACTATTTTAGTATATTATTGACTGTGACGAGAACACTTCAGCGAATAATGGTGAGCTAAAGTTGATTGGATTATAGATGAAAAAGGCATACGAGTGCAGCAAGTTTTGGTAAGAAGAAAGAAAATAGGTTTAAGCAAGTTATCGAAGGAAATTCTAAGATCGCCTAGAGATTGGATACTAAAGCACATAACAAATACGTTAACAATTGAAAACAAAAATACCAAGACGAGAGTGCAATTTTTAGCAAGAAATTGTTTTCTTCACAGGAAGACCAAAATTTAAACTTTGGAGAAATCTTTTGTGAAAGTGAATTGTATATGATAAATCTTATCATGAAACAGGAATTACCTTATGCAATTATCTACTGATTCAATACAATTAACTCGTCAACTGATTCTACCAGCTTATCTACTGAAAGATAAAAGAGCAAATAAGTAACGTTGCCGAGAAAGGCTAAGCAGCTTAAGATATGCGTAAGAATGTGCTCGGGGTAATGAGATCAAAAGGGTAAGCAAAGTATAAAATAATTACATTACATTATTACGTATAGGTACAGAACAAAGTCCCCGAGAACGAATAACTGAATGTTCCGGTTGATTCTGTTAATTTCGGCTGCCCTTTTTGATGATTACAATTAGCTGACTTTTTTTAAAAAAATTCTTCGGAATACTTCCACCTGAACAATAACCGGTGCCAAATCAATCAATACTAAAATCATGGCTTCAGCTACATTAAGAATTAATACAACAGCCACATCTATACATTCATTAAACATACGTGCATTCACCGGCAATCCGCTACTTAGATTTATTAGTGTAAGTACTGACAGGACAGGTAGTGAAGCCACTATCACATGCACATCAATTTCTCCAACGTGACTATTACAAACTGCAACACGACTTACAATTCGTACTTCGTTTTTTATCTCTCTCTTTCCATCAGAATCGTATGAAAAAAAAGATGCTTCTCTATTACTAGCGTTTTCTGATATATTGTGAGAAATTGCCATCAGTTAGTGGTAATTAGAATTGCATATTGTTACAGTGTTCAAAACAATGAGACAATAAAGTTGATACTGCGATGAAATTTAATGCATTCGTTTGTTTGGCTTGTTAACCAGATAACATTGCTTTAAAATTTTTAATTAGTAGGAGTTTTGAATCTGATAATATACTTGAAATACATGTAAAAAAATGCTATCTGTACTAAATTATATTAATATACAAAACAAACTAGGTACGTGACGACGATAATGTTTGCAAATGAAGTGCCGGAATAATCAAAACGATCTCCACACAGTAATTGGTCAGATTATAGCGATTCAGCTAACGTCGAAACTCAAAGGAATGTTTGCAAAATCAACAGCATTCCTACTGGTTTTTTATCGAACCTACTTATCCACTTTTCGCATACGTTTACGTACTGTAAAGCCATCAATTATATTTTTTGTGGGCGTAGTAACTGCTAATCGATTCGGTTCCGATTCAGTAATGTTCTTATGAATATTTCACTAAAAAATAGCAACAAATTTTGCCAACATTACGTTGTTATTATTATATCGGTTTATGCAATACATTAGCACACAAGCACTAATAACAATTTCATTAATTTTAAACTGTCGCTTGGGTAGGTGCAAAGTTATGCCAACTCGAAATATGGTAGCGCAGTAAGTACTGGCATTCATTTTGTTTATTTTGTTTGGAACGACGCCATAAAATAAATGAAAACAAATAAATACATTTTTTCTGATGTTCGGTAATAGTTGTTATTGGCTGGCTGGTTTTAAAAATTACTTCCAAAGTCGTATGGAAAAAACCTAAGTACATAGTTTTCAATTAATTTCCAAAGTGTCTAATAAAAAGCAAACATAAACCCACCTTTTCTTTCCACAGGCGAACCTGTTATAAAGCCACATTAAACCGAAATAACGTTTATTTAAAACACTAAAAAAACAACATTTTACTTTCGTCTGACGGTTACAGTAGCGTCGCATCACCCAGTGGTGCGATTAAATTACAGAAAAGTTACGTTTATTCGGTGGAAAATGTACCGACGACGGAGTTACCGGCCACCCCCAGCGACACCCGTGACAGCGTTTTATCGCGAAACTGTCACCCTGTGTTTTTATGGCGGCGGCAACTAAAGCAAACTTTCACCTCCGCGAAGCTTTTGTGCAATAAAAATATTTTATTGGGCACCTCTACGACCTGTGGCCAGTTAGACGAACACATCTCGTTGCACAAAAGATTAATTAAGGAAAATTTAGAGTTCATCTGCCACTTCCCTTATTTTAAGACCGCATTTGACGTCAGTATCGTTTTTGGCTGCTACCGAGACTTTTTTAAATAGAAATGTGCAATTATCGTGCTATTTTTACATTTGTTACTTAATCGCTTTTCAGTGTTAACAGTAGTTTCATGTTCGGTTTTATACGCTGGATAATACATAAAAATCCTATTTGAAAGGACTGTTTAAGTGTTTACGCTAGATGTTAGAGCTCCCGAAGGAATCGGTCCTGTCGTTAAATTGTTATTTTCTCTTTTCTGTTCTTTAATTCTTTAAGTATAAAAAGAGGAAAACGTACCTTGATTTGATATGAGTTGACTTTGTGCTTCGGTAGAAGATTGAAAGTAGAAAAGTCCAGTCTTCGGGAGAAAATGCCGTTAGCTCCAGCTCCAGCTCTGAGAAAAAAAAGAAGATAATTTTAAAAATCGAACAAGTGGCATCTGTTATTGTAAAACATTTCAACGTAGCCTGAGGTAAAGCCATTACCGTCCTTAACAATATGTAATCTTGGATATTACAACGCCAGACATCACGTTTACTCCATTCCGATTTACCAACTAATATCTTTTCCTCGCCAATCTCGGAGTCTTCCAACTTTTAACCCTTTCACTGCGGTGATGAATCGGAAATCCAATTTTCTGTGTATAGGTACACTGCCCTTTGCGACGAGCACATTTCGTGCCGTCAATATTGAATGGTTCATGCCTAATCGCGTTACAAGGATTTGCAGCTAACGCAGACTTGCGGATTTAAAGCAGACGCCATTTTTAATCAAATGACGTTTTTTTCCCTTATTTTATGTAGCAAGAAGGGCATTCTGCATTCGTAAATAGGAAGCCCTTGAAACAAATCATTAATATACAAAACGACATCTGTATATTATAAAGGAAATCGCAAAAAAAAAGACAAATAAAATCACGCCAACTCGTTTAGCGCTTAAAAACCTCTCAACATTTTTATAATGCCATCAAGATATTACAAGTATGTAAAAATCTACATAAAAAACTTTAGATCAGGCCCGTAATGCGTATAAAACAATTAAATAAAAATGTTGAAAAAATATTGTGTCTGTGTTAATAAACTGTAAACTAGTACAATATGCATCGTTTTTTTTGCCATACACGCGAAGCAAAAAGCAGTCTCAAGGTAGCGCAAAAAAACTTGTTTTTTTCACTGCCAAGGCCAACAGAATTAGATACCGGCTTTCGTATCGCGGCGGGGCGTGTCAATACCAACTATGTTTACATTCGGGTATAGATAAAAAAAAAACGATTATAATGTTGACGCTGTTGTTTTGGGTCTTTTTCCACGACTGCGCGGCGCAAAGGATGTATTTATGTATTTATCAGACAATGTATGTATCTATACATATATGTATGTTTGTTCCTTTGTGGCGCCCTAGACTAAACGATTTTTATGATTTTTACGTCTATCGATTTTATTCAATGAGTGTAAAGAAGACATGACAGTAATCAAAATTCAATATGGCGACAACCAGACGCCACTCTTTGATATTTTTTTTTTAAATTATGTCGTTGAATTATGCCATGTTGGATATTGTTGAATAGGTGTTTGAAAATAATCATCAAATCATTTTGAATGACCATTTAGGATTTATAATAATTTAAAACTGTTGAGTAATCAATAATCATTCTCCCTTTTTTGTCGAGGAGACGATTACAAAAATATACACTAAAAAGAAAATAAAGTATTTTTTAAAACCTTACTATCACAAAAAAACAAATCATTTTTCAAGCGGTCTGAGTCTGATGCAGTTGGTAGCACATATTTTATTTTAATCACAGATTTGATGCTATTTTCAAAATTATTGTCGAAACTATCGGAACATAATTTTTACATCAAAGGAGACAATTTTTTTTGTTTGGGGAATAGGCCCACCACAAATTGTGGCGTATAGCAATGAAATGCACGTTAGTTTATTCCTTATAATCTCTAGATTACATTGGTAATATTAGCAAAACTTTATGTAACTGGAGTACCATGAAATACGACAGTCAAAACATGACTCTCATAATAACCTAAAATCTCACAAGAGCGATTGTTTAATGAGTGGATAGGTCTCCTTGGTATTTTAAGTTAAAATAGTGTACTGTTCAATAATATACAGTATAAAACAAAGTCACGTCTGTACTACGTGACAGACTTTGATGTGATTTACACGATTTGATAGACTTATTCATGAAAATGCGTAGATGTATTCATTTTGAAATAGCGCGGTTTTTGCCGGCCATTGACTGTAGATATAAAATAATAAGGTGATGTGTTTTATGCTGGTTGTGTAAGGAGAAAAAAAAACACATTATAGGTACATCACAAGTATTTATTACTGTTCATCATCATCATTTTCAAAGTCATCTCTTAAAAGCAGTATTTCATCTAAAAAAGATGCAGGTGGCTCAACCTCACCTTGATGCCGCGCCCAAGATAAAAACCACACTATACACATCACATATGCACAGCAGCCAACAGTGCGTCTGCCCACTAAACAATTACAACAGTATCCAGCAAGAGCAGTATTCAACATTCCGTTGAAATCGTCCTGCACAATTGATACAACGGCTTTGTGGATTATGCATGTATCTACAGATGCCATTTTCATAAAATCTTTCGAATAAAAATACGAAAAGAACAGAAGAAACATGCAACTATCTAGTAATCGGAAACAATAATAATGTTGTCTGTAGCGGTGGGCGTTTCAACGACGAACAGTTTTCAAAGACCGTTTTTTGTTCTGCAACGTAACAACCGTTTTCCATCCTGCGACCAAACAGTCTTCGTTGCACAAACCAGTCTTCGAATTACTGTATGCGAATTGTTATCTTACTGTTAAGAAAATAAGGTCGAACATCCATTGCTTCAACTATCACACTCGTCGCGTCGTCGTTTTTAAAACCAGTTATTGCAATGAAAAATGAATTTTATGTTTTTAGTCATAAAGTTCATTTTTCATTGTAATAACTGGTTTTGAAACGACGACGCGACGAGTACGGCCCTCCTAGCCAAGTTACGATCGTTTTGTTTGCGTCGAACGCCTCGAGTAGGCCACGCCTCCGATTCCTTTGTTCTAACCACGTCACTGAGCGTTGAGATGACGTCAGAACAAAGGAATCGGAGGCGTGACCTACTCGAGGCGTTCGACACAAACGAAACGATCGTAACATGGCTAGGGGGGCAGAATTTATTACCGTCCTCAAACTAGTTGCGACAACGAACGTTTTCTGCAACTACTTCACTCAACGATAGTTTCGTTTTCAAACCAGTTGCGACGACGAACGATTTCTGCAACCGTTTTTGTCGTCGCCAAAACGGTTACGTCTCGTCCGTCTAAAATTCGACAACGACCCACCACTAGTTTTCTGTCAGTGTCAAACTGATTGAAACTGGACCACAGAGCATCTGCAACGGGCTATTAATTACGTTTCGTTCCACGGTGATTTTTAAAGTACGTTACTTGATATTTGTTTTAACCGTTAATAACAGCATTAAAAACACAGACGTCTAAAGAGTAAATTAAAAACAAGTTTGCTGTGCCAATTAATTATTATCTCTTGAAACGCATTTAAATCCGATGTCAACGCTGCGCACTGTAGTAACATATTTTTTTTTCACGTTAAAATAAACTTGAAAACGCTCCTAAACAAGCATTTTTTGCCGTAACACTTTTTTACTATTATTTCATTATTCCGGTTAGATTTCTATATAATTTTTGGCCTGTTAATTATAATAAGATGATCGCTTTTTCCATGTGTAATATGATTAATAAACGTAACCGTTTAATAGTGGGCCCAAAAAAAATTGTCTCCTTTAGAGTGATTAATCGATTATTCTGACTGACTGACTGATTGAATGCTAATGTAATCAATCCCTCTTAACAGACGAGTAATGACTCAAGCCTTCAAACCATCAAGATTTTTTATTTTTATTTTCGTAAGTACCTAGGTACCGACGAAGAACATGCGCGATGCATTTTAAATATCCCTTTATTGTTACTGTAGACATTTTGATTCAAAGACGGAGTTAGCTTGTCTGAACGGAAGTGCGCTCGACTTGATATGGGTGACCTTGGTTGTACAATAGGTTAGTTTAATTTCATGAACAAAAACGCCGACACAACAGTGGCCCAGTTACGTAACACGAGCAGTTTAGTGTTACCTCTTAATGTCTGCGCGTGTAAATTAAATTAGGACATAAAATGATAACGCGTTCCGAAGTTGTAAACAGACCGACGGGAAATGCTAAAGGTGCCTTAAACCTAAGCATAAGGCTGATAACGGCGAAATATATCTGCTTACTTATTTAAACCTTTAACCGCTTGTGTCGGATTAGTCCGACTCGTCGGACTAATCCGACACAAGCGGTTAAAGGTTTTCGTGTCCTATTCGCCAGGGTCGTGTGTTTACGACTGGGTTAGGTACTCCATCTCGTTTAGCTCTTCAATCCCCTTATGTGACAGATGTGGTGAAGAGATGGAGCGTTTGGTCGTGAATGTACGACCTTGGCGGAATAAATGCGGGAGTTTTTGTCGGATATATCCGACAAAAAGGCGTAGGTGGTTAAAAGGTGAGATAGTGGTCAAGCGCGAACCTATCAAGAATAAAAAAAAGGTTAAACCTAAGTATAAAGCTGATAACGGTGAAATACCTCTGCTTATTTAAACATGATGTCTTTTTGGGATAACTACATAATGGTTGCACATAAGTGCCCGTAAAATCTCAAGAGAAGCTTTGGTTAGTTTTTTTTTTGAGGTGGGAGTCATCACCTCATACCTACCGGGTGGACCTCATGGATCGGGAGGCGTGATTTTTCCTGACATAATGACACTTGTGTTCTTCAGTTTGCCCTGTGTTCTAGGACCACGGTTTGCCTTTCAGAAATTCCTTGTGGAAGGGAAGCTTTAGGTGTGCTTCAGATATCCAGAAAACAAACTGCTACTTTTAAAATTCTAAGAAAATACTTTGATGTTAAAGATATCTACAGAAAAAAAAAAAACACCTAAAGATATAAGCTAATCGGTAATCCAGTCGCTATCAAGGCAAGGTTTGGTTTAAAAAAAAAAAATGAATCGGAAGAAAATCCTTCTTTCTTGACGTTACCCAAATCGCTAAATTCCATAAATTAGCAAGTAAACAACACAAGTTTCACTCTTTCAGGACGCGATGACAGAAATACTTAGCCCTCTTTTGGATGAACACTCTTCCCAAATTCATGGAATGCCCAAAGAATGTCAAAAATTCAAAATTGGAACGATTTTGTTCTGACAGATGAAGCTTACAACGATCTAAATCTGCATGATTGTAGCAAAACATGTATTTCACGTATTTCGCTCGCCACTCAAACTACGCGTTTGCCAACGTGAATCCGATTAGATTTGGCGCCTCGCATAATGATGTTTTGGAAACAAAATAAATAAAAACTTGCCTTATTTACGATAAGTGTTAATATTTTTACTCTACACTGTATATTTTTAAATGGACTGAATAACAAAATAATGACTAGAGTGGATTAATGTATACCGTACTGAGTATATTTCGAATTTTCGATAACTACACTCAATTAGATATGGGCAAAATATGGGATTATTATGGAATTTAGATTACCAACAAAGCTCGAAGTATCGCCAAAGGGCACATTGCTCGCCGAACAGATGGTCGATGGGGCCTAAAGGTTCTGGAGTGGCGACTACGTACCGGAAGACGCAGCGTTGGAAGGCCTCCCACAAGGTGGACCGATGACCTGGTGACGGTCGCGGGAATCCAATGGATGCGAAACGCCCAGGACCGGTCACTATGGCGACACTTGGGGAGGCCTATGTCTAACAGTAGGCGTCTTTCGGCTGAAATGATGATGTGATGATGATAGGATTAAACTAAAAAAACTGGGCATAATCCCGGTTGAATGCCCAACTACATTAATGGCCAAGAGATAGGTTTAAACCCTATTCCCTGTCCATTTCAACTCCCAACTATAAAATATTGTACTTAAATGCATCATCTTGATATTCAAACATATAAAAGACCTTGTTTACAGGTCCAACATTGTCGTGTCGTACAGCGAATGCAATATGGCGGTGTGGCCTTGGCTGTTGAATAAAAATAACGATGTTTTTGTCGAGTTGATTTTATATCAGAAGTGCGGGCGGACGGGCGTCGTGTGTGCATTCGACCAAAATACTCGACACGCCTGCGCTCGCGCACCTCTAGTCAATAAACAATATTTACTTAGGATTATGAATTAGGAATTGACGATAGATAATTTAAGTTTTATGCTCATTTCTACCTATTTTATAAAGAGTTATTTTTATAGTAAGGTAACGTCTGAAAGTACAGATAAAAGCTGCACTATCTTTGTATGTCTTAAAGTTTTATCCAGAAAACCTTTTGCTCTATCACTCAAAGCATAATGGAAGACCAGCGTAAGACAGCCTCTATCTGGCAACATTATCTACTGAAATGAACTTTTTTGGTGCAGCCGTGAGGCACACACAATGTATTTTTTTTTATTGATTGGTACTTTATATTTTATTGTTGTGTGAACCTGGTGACTGTCGCCAAGTTAATATACTTACATATATTTAATTGATATAAACCAGTGCCTGACTGCGATCCCACCTGATGGTAAGCAGTGATGCAATCGTTGCAATAGTATTCTTAAATAATTATATATTTCATGATTCTTCTTTCTGAAAAACGTACAGTTTTATAGAAACAATATTTATTTATGGATGGTGCAAAAACAGTTCGTTTCTATTTAGGCATACTATACATATAGATATAGCCTAATGTTATTGACGATGGACTCAAGTTTGCCCAAATTATTGCCCAAGTGTTGTTAACACTCAAATGGCAGTATTGTCCAAAAACTGTTCTTTTAAGACGTTGTTTTGTTTATCAAGACCTCTTAAATTAACATTTGTGTTTAACAAATACCGCTATTACAAGGCTAGCAGGTACACAAAAATATTTAGTGTATTCTTATTGCATTAGTTGCTAAAAAGTTGCAAGCAAATTATTAATGATAGATTTATTCAATTGTTTATTGCGTTTAAGATGATAAAATTAATTAAAACAATTTCCATAACCTTACTCCATTTAAAATTCAATTGGAGTCAATTTATTCTGGTGGTATTTTAAGCCCGACACGAGTTTTATGATCCAGAAGCTGTTTGTTCGGTTTAGTACTGAGATAAGTCGAATGTCTATTGTGATTTGAAAGTAGACACCTCAGTGGAAGCTGACTGCGAACCGGTTCCAGACTTTCTCATTCATGCGGCCCACGTAGGTACACCAGTACACGGACCGGCTTCTCAGACACAAACCAAAATGTAATGAAACATTTTCTTGTACCTACCCACCTTATTATTAGATTAGAATCACGTAAGTAAGCTAGCATTGTCTGCCGCAAATTGATGTGCTCCACCATGAAGTTTTTTGTACGAGCGTAAAGTAACACAATGATTTTAACCCTGCCAATGCAGGCCCATAAAAAGTGTAACAAAGAACTGGCTGAATATCATAAAAAGAATTGGAATATTAAGTTTTTTGAATCACTGCTAACAGCCTGCCAGTACTCTTCACTACATTCTTTATTTAAAACCTCGAGTTTTTTTTTTACATAGCTGAACCGACAGGCGTCGCTCTGTCAATGGTTACACCAGGTTTATTGACAGCTAGGAACAGTTTGAATTTTAATTTAATTGTTTATTAACCAATGAAATTTTTCCAAACTTCTCGTAAGAACCTTCCCGAGACTTTAATAAGTAGTTTTTTTTTAAAGTTCATCCAAAGACTTTGAGCAAAACATTTGGGCTATTTATTATTATCTATTTACATTCCTTACATACGCAAAATTCTCAGTTCTACTCGTTTATTTGGCGCTATAAAGATCCTAATTTAAATAAAAACTACATTAAATAAATAGTAACATACCAACGCACATTGGGCTTTAAATTGTGACATAAATTGAGCATTGTGCTGTATCAGATACAATCAAATAGTTTATATGGTGGAACGCTACGATTTACATTAGATGACCTCTACAAGTACTCAGAATGTTGATAGGCTAATTCTATAACAAAAAATTACTTAGTATTCTTAAATATGTTTTCTCACAACATACGAAATAAAATATTCACTAAAATTAATTTAAATTAAACCATGCGTGTTTGCGAGTAGCGTTCCGTTTAACGCATTTATTTTGGTCACGGTCCAGATATTTTCACCCTAAACGGACTCCCACAGTTAGACCTTGAGACGTAACAATTAACAAACGTATGACAAAGGAAACTGACGCTTAAAGACAAAGACACACCAAGGTGCCATTGGGCGCCATTCACACATGCGTGAGGCGAACGTGCCTCGAAATTTCTTACGATGCTTACGTAATTATTGGTACCTACAGAACGTTTAACATGCCATGTGCAAGCAAATACGTATATTGATTTATCGGCGGTTGCTCAGCGAGCAGACATGCTCTCAGTCAAGATAACCAGTATTCAATATTCAACGTCAAAGAAGTAATGTTTGAACACATCTCTGGCACGCAGACGTCGCTAACAAAGTTTCTGGTTAGGCCACGATTCACAAGTGCAGTGGTTCCCAACCTGTAGCCCGCGGACCACTGGTGATCCATCAATAACATTGATGTGAACTGATTTACTGACTTTATTGTCACACTCACACCCCATAAAAACGCAGGACAAACATTTATAAAAACAAGTGTACAATGGGCATTGTTATTTTATTTTTTATGTTAATGATTTTAGAACAATTTCATGAGATATCGCGCACGATCAACTTTTTTCTCCGCAACTAATTTGTCTCTTACATCAAGTCTACGGGATTGTATGAAAGTCCCCCTCGAGGTCGCGACGCGTCAGCTCGGAGAATTTTTATCCGGGGTCTGTCGGCGACGCAACAATCGCCCCGTCTATTTAATTAGTAGCATTCTTTTACGAAAAAGTCGCGTCACGTGTCGCTCCCGTGCCTTCTTCCAAATCTCTACGAGGAGATAGCGACAGAGACAAAAAGTTGCTGGGAAAGTAAGTTACTCGTAAGTCCCGTGTCCATAAGTTCCTATCAGAAATTTGTTTTCTATAAAAATTCTCGGTACTACTTTTGGTTTTAATTATTTAATAAAAACTTTTTATAAAAAAAAAATAACCGACTTCACTAAAAAAAACACTAAAAGGATCAAAATAACTTTAATTTTGGAAGTCGGTGTTTCTCGGTATTGTTTGTTTCTTATTTAACACCGACTTCCGAAAGTAAAGTTATTTTGATCCTTTTAGTGTTTTTTTTAGTGAAGTCGGTTATTTTTTTTTTATAAAAAGTTTTTATTTCACACTTTTTAGTTGCGATACACTTATAAACAGAGTGCCTATTTCTCATGACAATTCCAATTAACCCAAATACTGCTAGGTTACATTGTTTTATTATAAAGTTCCTGTGTCTACCTTCCTCCTTCCGGCTCCATCATCAGATCAGTTCGATAGTACCTTATAGCCAAAGAGCATCTCACGACAATTCTAATAAGCCCAAACACGGCTAGGATACATTGATTAATTACGGAGTTCCTGTGCCTACCTTCCGGCTCCATCATCAGATCAGTTCGATAGTACCTTATAGCCAAAGTGCATCTCATGACAATTCTAATAAGTCCAAACACGGCTAGGTTACATTGATTAATTACGGAGTTCCAGTGCCTACCTTCCGGCTCCATCATCATCATCAGATCACTTCGATAATACCATTTTCAACGTAACTATTCAGAATCATTCATTTATTTGTATTGTCATAGTCGCTTAACTATGTATATCTTCATTGTAATATCTATTTGTGTATGAAGTTCCGTTGACCATTTCTGGTCTTCTTCATCAGTTCCACTTCATCAAATGTTACTTTTTGACTGTAAATGCTTAAGTTCTTGATGAAAATACTAAAATCACCATAGGGTTGCCTATAATTTTTGAGGAGTTCCCTCGATTCCTCATGGATTCCATCATCAGAACTGGATTTTGAAAAAAATGGGACCAATCTGGAAGCATATCCTGTATAGGGAAAAAAAAATTTTGCAAATCGGTCCATAAACGACGGAGTTCTGAGGTAACACATAAAAAAAAAAAAATAATGATAAAAAAAAAAATACAACCGAATTGATAACCTCCTCCTTTTTTTTGAAGTCGGTTAAAAAGGGTGTAAGTAGGTACTACAAATTTTTGAATTTCTGAATGTTTTATATAAATTAACATAGTTAAATTTTCTTACGGACTTCTGGTCCCTGCTTACAACAAAGAAATCAAAAATTCAAAACCTGTTTTTGACTGGGGACCCCAGTCAAAAACAGGTTGGTTACTATTGCACTAGTGCAATAAGTGCTTGTGTACGCACTAGTGACCAATAAGACGCCAGTCGCGACTATTCTGTCTGAAATCGTAGGTTGGCTACTGTGAATAGGCGAGACGGCGGATAGACACGGACGGACACACTGTCCGACCAAATCGCGGTTGTATCTCGTAGCGAAACATGGACATTACAATTTACATTGCTTTATGTGTGTATCAGCAGGCCTTCGCCCCCGCAGCAGTAACGTAATACATCACTTTACATATTTACACATTATAACAACTGTATTAATCTCAGTAGGTAGGTACGTGGG
This sequence comes from Mythimna impura, assembly GCA_905147345.3. Lineage (NCBI taxonomy): Eukaryota > Metazoa > Arthropoda > Insecta > Lepidoptera > Noctuidae > Mythimna > Mythimna impura. Next base: position 11,637,734 of record LR990345.1, read on the forward strand.
AGTCGTCCGTATTCCGTAATATTTATGTTACATCATTTACTGAAACGCTATAATTAAATTAACAAAATAGTGATTATAAGTTTAAAAGTAACATTTATTAACAAGTTCCACAACAATAACATTGTGCTAAAATGTAAATCGTTGTAAATAAGAGATCGTAATCGCATTTAACAGCTGTGTACTGTAATGTAATGAGTTTTACGGCTGCTTCGAACAATTGTTATTATGAATTCGCTGGCCAAGGTCAATGGCAATACCAAACACAACAGTCATCTAGATTAGGTAATACTTACCTATTGCTTTCCGTAATGTTTTTATAATAAAATACGACTTTTTCAGTAGCTATTTTTTTCCAATTTCTTAAAGTATTTGAAACCTAGCTTCTGCCTGTGGCTTCACTCGCGTGACAGAAGAAAATTAACCCAAAGGTACAAACTGATGAAAAAGTATCCTATGCTATTCCAAAACATGTGCAGTCAGCATGTCTATCCGTGTGCCAAATTTCATCTAAATCCGTTCAGCCGTTTGAGGACGATTGATTAATAAACATTAAAAATAAATCACGACTGTTTCAGTAAATTTTCCAATTTCTAAAGAATTTGAAACCCAACTTTTGCCAGTGGTTTCGCCGTACATACTTCCGGGATAAAAAGGTATCTAACCTATGATATTCCAGAACACTCACTACATGTTTGCCAAATTTCATCTAAATCGATTTAATCGTTTGAGCCTGAAGGAGTAACAAACACAAACTTCCGCCATTATAATATTATTAGTCTACACATCACACTTTTTGCGGCTCGTGAAGAGATGTCTGTGCTGTGGCAAGACTAGAGCGGATCAAAATATATTTCGTGCTGTTCCGATCTAGTCTTGCCACAAATTATTCGTCGAGGTCACGTACCTCAGTATTGAAGATAAACGACGCAAGGAGGAGGAGGAGGACACATAACATCATGTAATGTGTAGATGTAGACTATTCACTTTTCTTAACCAATATTTTTCCCATCCCAGACTTTAACGAGCATAATAATTCAATTTAAAACGTTGCTTGCTTTGTAACCTAAGCTCCAAAGCCACACCTACTCGGTATTGACACGTCTCGTTTTTTCAAACGCAACCTACCATTAAGGTGCGAGTTTTAGCGGTCATAATGATGCATCATCATCCAAACGTGCGATGTAAACACCGAAGACCTTGGCCTCGGCGAACAATAGAACCCGACGGCCCCACTAAATTCGATTACCTAACAGTCTCGGCTATTTCGCTCACGATTTTTGCCATAAAAGCAAACTGCGCAGCGCTTTAGCCGCCATAATTATTTGCCGCGAAAACAAAAACGTCTAAGTAGGTAGTAGATATGTTTGCAAAAAATGCTAAATATAATATGGGCACGATTTTATAGTATAAGCTATAGAAATCAAGGTCGATAGAACAAGCGTTGACAAGTATGACGATGACTAGAGCTTGTTTTTTTCGTGTGACTGTTTATTTTATTGGTAGCTAGCTGATGCCCGCGACTTCCTTCGCGTCAGACGTACAAAACAGCACAATGCAATTTGGTTACAATTTTTTATTGCGCCGATCTCTAATTAATTCTCTAAAATAAAAATGGTCAAGTATTCAAAAACTATTTTGAGACTACAAACAGACAGTTCAATAAGTTTGAAATATCGAATTAAAATTCCAGAAAATGTTCCTCTTACGAACAAAGATACCGTTTCCCAATACCACTTAACTAAATCACGACATTCCAATTAAATCAAATATCTTTTAACAAAGGTGAAAATACCGTGGGTGAAGAATTTTTAAAGAATGGACCCTAATTGACAAACGAACAGAATGTTTATTGGTTGAGTCGAGGATTATTTTACAATTTAAAAATTTCTTGAACGTTGAAGAGTTAAATTGAAAAATTGGATGAGAGATGTGCTGGGCCAAACAAACGGGCAATAAAAATAATTATGCTATTAGTTCAATTGCACGCGGGGGCGGGGCGATCGATCTACGGCTATCTTCATTAAACATAGGCAGGGCTGTCTCTAATGTGATTACATTATTTTCACATTAAATTAAGATTTTTCTTAATGAATAATAACTGTGCACTAAGTGTAGGTAGATGAAATCTAAACTTAATCTGCAACTAAAGCGAGTTTATAGGCCAAAAATTTTGTCTATACTGTCGAGCCAGCGACACGAGGATAGACGAATCTACGTTAGATTTTTATTAATGAGATTGTGAGCAATTGTATACTTTTAACCCGGTACTATGATATCTATAGGTATATTATATCTATAGGGAATAACGGAAAGGTTTGCTTATTTTCGATATTTACACAGTAAGAACTTCTTATATAAATACCCTATAAATAAAACGCTCGATATTTTAAAATCTATGCGTTCGTTTGGTGTTTGACCGAAATAGCACGAAATCACGGCGTTCGCTTGTTTTTTTTTATACTTGTTAGGTTCGCGCTTGACCACTATCTCGCCTGATGGAAAACGACGATGCGGTCGACGATGGAGCGCGCTTACCTAGAAGTAACCTATTCACTCTTGACTTAAAGATTCCCGGGTTGTAGCCATCAGTAAACACAGATTCCGGCAAGGAATTCCACTCCTTAGCTGTACGCACAATGAATGTGTTCCCAAAACGTTGTGTGCGTATAGGTGGGATGTCCACCATGTACCAGTGTGGTTTCAGTAGAGGTGAAAGCCCTAGAGCCCTAACCCGCTAAATTCAAATTATGGCTATTTCACGAAAAAGCCATTCGATATGGTAAGATGAACTGAGATGGTTTCAATGTTTATACGTGAATAAATACGAACTACGCCCGCGGGCTACCTTTAAGTTCCTAATTTAAATACTGTCAAACAATGCATAAATAAAATATACGCTCACCTGGCCAGGAATCATACAAATTGAGCTGTAGCAATAAAAACATCAAATCGTTTCAATTTCATTCAATTGTAAACAGAGAACAAACGTGAAATAATTTCCAGTGAAATGGCGGTAAACACAGCCCTGTTACACTATGTAAAAAGTAAGCTGACTCACTCAATCGGGCGTAACGATGAACAACAGTGTTTTATTTTAGGCCTGTTTGATTCACTGCAAATATAAATAAATACGATAAAGAATGAAACGGAATGTATGCCAGCCACTGTTTACATAATTTTGTCCGCCATTTTATCATTTTTACACTGTGTTATTAATAATGATTACGTATTTACGTTCCAGAGAAGGATAATTCAGACTCTTAATTGGAAAACTGTTTGAGGTTGTCGTATTTTATTTATAAGTTAATTAAGTCTTGAATTGAAATGTCCTAATTAATAGTTTTTGTGTTAATTATCATAAAAAAAAACAATCTGATTCGGCTTATGATATTCAAACACATAATTGGGTCTTATACAAACATGATTTTATTGCATTTGATGATGTACAAATTATTGTAGGTAGCTTAAACAATTAACATATTTAGATATTTCTTATCCAACTAGTTTTTAGCCACTTGGATTCGCTATGTTTGCTGTTTTTTTATAATGACATAACCGGTTTATGGTGATTAATTGTTTATTGTTATAAGACATGTTTTAAATCTACAGGAAAATCCTTAGTGTTTTACACATTTTATTAAACACAAATAGACCATTATAGTTATCTTTATAAAGCTTCTAATATTAACCCGATGTGGCCTCCAGCGAGCTATAAATATTTAGCAACAGTTTAATGATATTATTTTAGAGCAATTTTATGATTGTTGCCCAACCCTAGTTGTCGTAAAATTATGTATTTTGAAAATTTATGGTCAATAGATTTGTCAATGTCACTGGTTTTTAGAACTGTCGTATTTTTATTAATTGATGATTATATTATACTTTTGTGTACTATTCTGACAGTGAGCTATATGTTTAATAAAATTGCAGAATCTACAATAAAATATTGCCTTAATCCTGTACCTACCAACCAATACTATGCCAATATTTAAATTAATCGCCACTATTCTCAACTAACAAAGGAACATAATTAACTTTTTGCACAAAAACACAGTTTTTATATTCAGTAGTCGTGTTTAGCTACAACAACCATTTTGTTTGATGTCAAAAAAATCTACAAGTCAAACAATGATTTCATGAATATTTATTCGAATTATGCGAAATAGTCGAGTAATCCTTACTTTATTCGAGACATGTAGCGTCTTTATATAGCCTACTTCGAGTTAAATGTCACAATAATAAGGATGTGGAATTTTATTATTAACAGTAACTATACCTACTTTACGCACTAGTGTAATAAATGGGTAGCACATTAGTGAATCCTAAAATGCCAAAGGTCCGACAAGTACCTACCAACATTAAAAAAAAATGATGGAGAAAACTATGAAGGTTGTAGGTATGTAGGTAGATTGTTGTGTACTAAGATGGAACAAGTAAGTCAAGTTTAAAGTTTCCGATATCCGCGATTCTCTTTTCAAATTTATGTAAACAACCACACTGTAAAACTATTTTATTTTTATAAATGCTACTGTCTGGTTTTATCATTTACATTTTACATCCAATCTAAGAATAGACCTAAAATAAGGTTTTCCTTAAATCACAATCAGGTGCACACGTCAATCTACATGCATTTATTAAAATAGATTTAAATTCGTATCTGTAGTTGCATAAGATGTAAACAAGCAGGCGCTTAAGTTATTCTATTAGCGAGCAAGACACAAATCAACGACAATAATTTTCATATTACGAGTGCACAAACGTAAACGCTTAAATCACAAAACCTGTTACAGTGTGGGAAACATTACGTTAATGTGGCGACACAGCACAAGCGTTACAGTGGGTTCATTACATTTCTTTCTCACAATCGCGGTCATCGCAAATATTTATGTCTGACGTTTGCACGAACGAAATTACAAACATTTTCGTTTCTTTTTTGTACCCTAAAATTATTGCTCTTTGATACATGAAGTTTGTAAGTTTCGTTTTGTATACTTTATTCGAGTTTCTGTTACTACAATTAGGGCTTTTGTGAGTCAATGATGTGTAATGTCTCGAATCAGATTCAGGTATTTCGAAGTTGAAACTAAACATCAATAGACTTAAAGCATCGTAGCGAATCAACGAAGGAATCGACTGAGTTATATCCATCAAGTCCGATTTGTCTTATTCAGAATGTTCAGTCGAATGTGAAAATGATAAATTGGAAGCAATTGTTATTCACAGTTGGGAATTTTGTTTTAAATTTTCATGTGAGCACAACGAATAATACTGGAAAATCTGGTATCAGATGGGACATTTTTGTCGGCTTTAGGTATTCCTTTAAGTAAGGAATTAAAGTTTTCATAATGCATTTTTATTATTATGTAAGTATACTGCAATTATCTAGCCTGTAACTCAAGCCATGCCGTTACAGATGGTCATATTATTAAGTTGACTAGCAATTGCTACTTATTAGCGTAATTATTATTGATTACAAATTACATGCAACTGCAATCGGTGTTAAGTTAAACTACGGCCTTATACTCTATTCGCGATAGCATTAGACAAAAGTTAAAAAAAGGTTGTTTTAGGGTACACTTTGTAATTATATTGTGCTTTATTACAGTTAAGATTGATGCTAATTGTAATTAACTTATACACCAACTGATAAACTTAAATGAATTCATTTAAACTATCCTAAATGAACCAAAATAAACACTGGCCATATTTATTTGAATTCAGACTGCTAAAATATGACAAGTATGATGAGTATAAACAAGACGTGCGATGAGGGTTAAATGACTTAATTTTTATGACAAACAAAAAATTTTACGTTTTTGCGCCGCGAGTTGTATTGTTTCTTGTTCCAACTAATTTATCCTTGTATAATTTTATAAATTAACCAGCAGATAAGCATCTTTATTACAATTATTAATATTGCTAAAATCTAGACGAACTTTTGTAAATATCTTAAAAATATCAGTGACTGGGTAGGAGACGGACGGAAAATGGAGCAAATAATATGTAAATGTGATGGTCACAATCCGATTATAGATGTCAAAGATTCATCTAGATAGCGAACATTTAAAGTAATAGGTCTGGTCGAGGAAAATAAGATTGACTTTTAAGTTTATTTTTATACGACTTGGTTTTAAACTTGAATAAAACTGCATCTTTTGTTGTCGTTTTTCTTTCCTGTTTCTAACTTGTGCTGAATGACATGGTAATTTTGAGAACTGCCAATACAGTTCTCAAAATCGCAAACCAAAACTTTACAATGCAATCAACAATTTGCACTCATGAGTGGGACTGTACGTCAATTTACTTTCAAAATATATTTCAGTTCTCATTCCTCATCGTCAGCAGTAACCACATATTATATTTCAGCTCCTACGTAATCATGTTTATGACAGGAAATAAAAGTGTAAGTACTGGTACTACAAAGTACCGACAGTTGTTGCATGAACAAATGCATTATGTGTAACACATTGACCTTCCTAACTATGCATTTGTTGAGTATGGTTAGTGTTGACACACATAAAATACAATTTTATTGCATTTCAAACGTGCAAACTGCGCCGTGTTTTATTCAAAGTATTGGCCATATTTACGTTCGTGGTGCCTGAAGAATTTTTATATATTTTATGATAATTAGTAACTGGCAACTGAAAATAGCAGTTTGCGTGAAATGTATTCAAAAATATTCTTGAAATCGCTACACGTTGGTATTTAAATCCACGTAGCATCGTAATAATTATAAAGTGACCAATCCTTGCACGAAAATTTAAATGCATATAATCTCATGGTATTAAAACGTCTGGACTTTATTTTATTCTAGAATAATTTTGTGATTTTGCATCAACACGACACTCCGGCAACAATTTATGCACACAAACTTGGCAACCAACAGCGCATTTTTAACCAGATATCAAATGAATTGAATACAATGATAATAATATTAAAATGTCTGGTGAAACAAATACCCAGACTATTCGATTGCACTTAATACAAACAATCGACATAGCTGTTAATAATAGCTGTGTAATACTTGATACGATATCAAGTTAACGAGTCGACACAACCATAAATCTGCTGTGAACGTCATTCTCGTGGTGCAGCGAGCAATTTGCAGCGAATATATTGCAAACAATCATGGCACGACCAACTGACTAGGCAATGAGACAGGGGACAAACTTAGAATTTATTGCACGTTGCGTTTGTCATTCAGTATTACATGTGTGTTGTGACGCCCCTTCTCTTTGCCTACTGAAAATCCTGTGCTGTGGCAAATGCCACAAATGTGGTTTGCAATTTTTTTTAATCTACTTTTTATTTTATTTATTTACTCTTATTTGTAGAATTATACGTGTAGCCACAAGTTACTGAAAAATTAATAAAAGAGGAAAGAGTGACACTGTATAATTAATAAACCCCTGATTCCGATTTCCGATTAAACATATTAAACCTGTACTATCGAAATAAGTGATTCCTCCAATTGCGTACGATATATTAATTGACCTAATAATCTAATAGTCGTAGTTTTAGTTTCGTTGGTTTACTATTATTTAATAAAGTAATATTAAATAATAATTTTCACTGTGCCCAACAAGTTTAAATAGCCGTTAGGTTCGTAAGACCAGCTCTAAAATAAAGAGAAATTCATTCATAATAATTGTTTATGACTTCAAAGACTTCAAAAATTATAACATCATCCAAAAGGGAAACTTACTATTTATGTGGACAAGTTTTTGATAGAGCGATATCCAACAAATACACCGCTACGTAATTAAGTTAAACAAGATATTGCTGTAATTAATTTTATCTATGATCGTAATTATGGCATAACAAAGCTACTTTCAGAGTCAAAAGTCAGACAGGGATCGCAAGGTGCATGAAATATTACTTGGATACTACAATCTCCTCTGGGGAAATTGAACAAAACATAAAATAAGATATTTACCTGAGAAGTAAAACAATTAAATTGCAGACCCTATTTTTATTTTAAAACATTAACATAATTTATAATTAGAACATCCGCAATTTAATATATGTAAGCAGATAAAATAATAAGTATAATACAAATATGACATTTATAATTTTTAATTAAAATGAAAACAAATTCCAGATTCGCAATTTAAAAAAACAGGTTAGGAAACAATTAGAATGGAACTGATTTGTGTTCTAAATTCATTAGTACATAATATTATAACAAGAAGAACAAGATAAATTAATGTTATTTAAAATATGTTTTTATTTATAAAAGCATAAATTATAAAATTAGCATTTTTATGAGGTTGAATTGTGTTGCTTATGTAATATTTTTGTTGCCAACTCATCTGGTAATTAAAATGAAGGAAATAATAAATTAATTATGTTAATAAAAACTATCAGCTGCACTCCAGATGATGTTTTTGTTCGCTTCATAAGGTTTTTATAACTTATGAACTAATTAAGAGAGATCAGGGAATTATTCTTTTTTTCTTTTTTAATTTCCGTATCGTAAGTTATCTGCTTTTACCAGCAAGGCCGATGCTTACTAGGGCCATGGGTGTCCTAGAACGCAAAGGGCAATTGAAGGAACATATGTGTGGTTTTAATCAATAAAAGTCTGGCACCCGTCCTGCTCTGCCCTGGAGCGTGAAGTCATTAGATGACTTTCCACCTGAAAAAAAAAACTATTTGCTACTTTTTATTTTTCGATATTACGCCTTTCAAATTGGACCACAACTTGCGAATGTTTAGCGCGTTCCTTTGTTTTTCAACACAGTCCACACATCCCAGTATTGTTATATTTGCAAAGCTCAAGGCACACAAGATAGGCGACTGTAACAGATTTGACCTTTGCGAAGGGACAATGAACGCGATAGGTGTTCGAGCGCATTGAACTACTGAACTTTGTTTTACTAGCGATTGCTACATCCAACGCTCCCTCTTCTTTAATGACATTCTCTCGTATACGTACAGTAGCAAATTTAATTTAGTGTACAAAGTTGATTGAAGAGCCCAACATTTAAATTATAAGTGAATACACATAAATTAACTCGCATTAATCATCGAAAAATAAATTACCTCTAAATGGGTTCCCTGCAACTCATCGAAAAAATTCGATTGTCAATCGCAATTCCAAGAATACAATAAATTAAAAAAAAAAACAAGTTCTAAATTTAAATGAAAATGTGTTTTCAGAAAAAACAAATTAATTTTGCAGCTGTGTGTTTAGCCAAACTAAAAGGAGGAAACTGTTCACGAAGCATGTTAAGGAACAATTGGATTGGACGCAGGGTCTCGAAGCGGGAATGCAACGAAAGTGATTGCGTTGCAGTCGGCACGGCAACGTCGCGCGATCCTCATATATTTAGCCCGGGAACATAAAGCTTCGTTTACAAATTTAATTGCATCGACGATCGCCCGCCACGAGACGCAAATAGCCACAACTCGGCCCTGAACCTACCCGAACTTTCTCCCACTCGACTCGCTGCAAGTAACGCTGTGAAAATATTTGTTAGTTTGTTTTTAAACGCTCAGACTTGCAGCGTACGACTATCCCACTAAGTGCATCGATGCACTACAAGAAAGGGACAACCCACTCGCGTCTCGTTTCTCCGCCGTATTTTGTTCTTAAATTATTTTTATTGCGTTCAGTCCGAATCGGTACAAACTTTCAAAGTTTCATGCAAATCTGTCGCTTACATTATGTCGAGGATGGTCATCGCGGTCTGGCGAGAGCAGAACTTCCAAGAGTCATTTTGAGAATTAATGGATAAATTATGCATAGTTCGCTCTGAATTGTCGCGAGTCCGCTCGACTACGTAATGAACTTAACTGCAGTACTGACCATGTACATGGTAGCTCGATAAAATACCACATTTCATAAACATTTTCCAATGAAATCGAAGCAGAAACCAGTCGTAGAGTATAAATTGGTAATGAACGCCACGACGAAAGCGTCGCGCCTGGGTTCAATTTCAATAAATTGTTAAATAGGATGAAGTAGAAAACAGGACGACTTAAAACGGCAAACACGCCACACTTAGGAGCCATTAATAATTTTCGTGGAGCAAAGTGCATCCTAGCAGCTAGGGTAGCATCGATCATTTGACTCAGACTGTCGCATGAAACAACGCGAGGGGAATTTAGGTACGCCGTTTATGTGCTGAATGTCGCATGGAGTGGGACATATTGGTGCGTGCCCACACGCATACACCACACAATGCATACAATGCACACGTAAATACATCTTGCCCGACTCCACTATGCATAATCACGTGAATTTGCAAGTAAAATGACGAGACACGGCACTTTTTAAGCTTTGCAAATGTAAAAAGGCAGCATTGTTTCGGCTGAACCGACTTTCGTTCGGCAAAGGTGAGTATCGTGTTCCAAAAATTCGATACAAGGTCGACCGCAATAGATGCATGACAGTGTGAAATATTAGAGATGCACGCAAAAGGGGTTCGAGTGGGTTTTGTATTTGAATGCAATTTATGCAGGCATGCGCCGTTGCGTCGATCACGCCCTAAAAACGGCGCTAACGAGCCGTGCCGGCTACCGGCGCACTGCCGCCGCCGCCGCCGGCATGGGAACGGAAACCACCGCCTCTTACCGGCGGGAAATCCAGACACACTTCAGACAATTGACCACGACGACGAATAACAGAAAAACATTGTTTAATCTAAGAAAATTACGGCACGGTTGTTACTGGTTGCCCTGGTAACAAATTGGACCATGTACAAAGTGAATGCTCCACATTATTACTCCGAAACATTTGATGATTTAAAATGGCAAACACAAGCTGTGTTTATATCTTCCGCGGATAATTCACAATAGACGAATGAGAAACGAAAAGCAATTCATGTTTAAGAATAACTGCTATCACAATTCATAAAAATAAAGGTTTTATTTTATTCATTACGTCTCGGCGTAGGAAATCATGCGCACATAGGTAAGAAATAACCGCAAGTGTGTCGAGAATGTATTGACTCATTAGATAAATGCAGTACATAAAATGTACAATGAGGTTAGTTGTGTGTATAATGCAGATGTTTTATTCAGTCGACATGCCTACACTATGTTATACTTTAAATGCGTTTTAATTTAATTTTAGAATTCCAATTTAACCACAATAATTTTGGCGCCAGTGACAATTTTTTGCGATTCTATTTTTAAATGTGTACAGTCAGTACATAAGACAGTTCTTATAAATTTATTGTTTTAAGATAAACTAGTGATCCTTTCGCATGGCTGCAAATTATAAACATCACTTTTTCGTTTATTGCCCTTTCTATTACTGAAAATCGTATCAAAATTCGTTGTGCGGATTAGTAGGATTTAGCGGATAAACAGCAACACAGACGCGAAAAGAAAATGATTAAATAGGTACTATGTAGCGATTATTTTGAAGTAAAACATCTTGCAAGTCGTTTCTAAATTGGATGGAGGAGTTTCAATAAAACCTGACACACACTTTAAGACGTGTTCAATGTGGTGCAGTGATATCCTTAAGAGGCCTCCCCTCCTCAAGTTTACTTCACGCCCGACTGGCGACTGACTCACAGTGGTCGCGCCTCAGACATGCTTTGGACTGCACTTAAATGTAATTTAAATAAGTAGCGTAAGTACTCAGAGTACACATTTCAGCTTTATTTCGAGGATTGACAAGCATTAGCCAATGTTTGACATTTACATTGCTAATTTTCGAGACTAGACTTTTGAAGCAGACAGAAAAACAAAAATGGCCGACAGAATTAAGAAATTAGTAGGTACTATGATTAATTATTCTTTTTTGTGGTCATAGCACAAAATGGTTCTTAATATGGATATGATCAATATTAAAATAAAAAAATACAGCGTACAGTTGAGTACACAATCATTTATAGATAAATAGGTGCTACATCCTGGAGATAAAATGTGACCATTCGAGAAAAATGGGTAAATATGGAAAAATACCATAACATTTACAAATATGAATGAAAATTTACGATTCGCAATACTAGCAAGGTCTTAAACTCGTGTTTACGTCGGACTCGGCCCAAGGCCAACGGCATGATTCTATATAGCTAATGCTTTTTATGTAAGTAACTAAAACATATCGCTATATTTATCAAATAAATATTCATGAGATTATTCATCACTGTAATAATTTTAAATGTATTCAGGACTACTATAAGAAATGAATGAACGTAAGAATGAGTAAATTATACTGCATTGACGTTTAATTAGAATAACCTAATCAAAAGTTTCATACAACCACATTATAAAACAGTACCTAATCATACGCATTACCGTAACTTAAGAAACATACTATGTTACCGGAATTACCAAACAAAAAATACTACACTTCATTCATAACACAACAATTATATATTTTGTAATGTTGCTCACGCTATTACGTGATCCTTAGATAATAATTATAATAACTACATTATACTTTGAAAGCATAAAAACACGCTGCCAAAAGTCTAAACAACAGAGTTTTTTACCAAAAGAAGTCACGCCCACTCATTAATATTTAAAGAAACCGGTTTTTTAGGAACCGCTTTATCATATTATAATGTTTTCGAATTTCGACCGATGTAAACTGCATTTTATTTAAGAAGCAGAACAGGTATTTATGCTTATTTTTTATTTATTAGATCTAAAAGGATATTAAAGTATTAGCAGTATTTCATTTGGAATAGTTTCTTTGAAGGTTTTAAATTCTACATACATGTAAAGGTATTTTTTTCGAAGTTAAAAATTCTTAAAAATACAAATTATGATGAATTAATGAATGTTATAACTATAAATAATAAATTTATGACAAACAAATAGTTTTTAATATAAATTATCGAACAAACCACTGACAAAACATTGATAATAAAATAAGGACGAAAAAAAAAGCCAATTATTTTGATTAAAAGTAAAAATATTTTTTATTGTTCTATTTTGATATCATCTTAGCCAGCCGGCAGCCTGTCTTATCGTCAATGGTCACTATAATTATATTGTATACAGTAGTCATTAATGCTTAAATTATAGCGTCTACTAAACACAATAATTGTATGTATGAATAGCAGGTTGAAGATTTTATATTTATTATAATACTTTTTGCACCGTTTTTTTTTTTAAATACATTATATTTATGACTCAGACTGAACTATGGAATAATGTAGCTTTGCTCTCGATTAGTAAGGACATGACAAGGCTTTTTTGTGAGCATTATCCTTTACAAATGACAAAAAAGTTCGAGCAGCTTAGAACATCAATCACTTTTTGTCCATTTTTTTTTTACTCCGGCAGCAATTTTGTTACAAATCTTATGTAACTTGTTTGCACAAAACTGGGCTGAAACGGTAATCGGAAAATACAGAACCATAGCTGCATAACCCGTGGCCGATCACTAACCTAGGTAACGAACCACTTGGAGGAAGTATTTCAACTTAAATTATTGCTTAAATATCAAAACCAGACGTCTTTTTGTTTTGAGGTGGTAAATCATCAGCGCTCTGGGTAGAGCGGGATGGAGTGTCAGACTTTTTCTGAATAAATCTCATCTGTGTTCCTTCAGTTGCCCTTTGCGTTCCAATCCCATGGTAACTCTTCCGAACAATCCCGCAACCTAAAACTAGGCGTCCAAAGTAAATAGTAGGTATTCAAAACGACAGCTGTACTTCTTACACAATAAATTCACGCAAGATGTCTTAGGTATGTGTACACAACACAATATGCGACGCACTTTAGACAGACGCGGAATGCAAATGGCTTTATTTTAAACAGGTAATTTCCATCAGTTTTATATAGCAACAGGAATACGACTTAAATCATGGACATTGTTTTACAGATAGTTGCTGGATTCCTGACTGGAGTTTATTCAAGGAACTTTAGTGGCGATATTTTGTTAAAAGAAATGAAAGTTATTATACAATTTTTACGGTTTTTTTTTTTAAATATAATCGGGTAGATACCTACTTGTACAAATAATCACAAAATTTTAATCAATCGATATGTCATCATTTTGTGTTCAGTTTTCAAATTAACCTCCATACATCCCACATATTTCAAATTGATGTCTGATATAAAGAGTCGAGACTTAATAGACTGTATTTATGCGTTGGTAACATAATTGAAAACAAAACGATGCGCCTGCGCATACTAACTGCTTCATTTGTTCTGTTTGGAGTCGATTTGAGAGATCTTATTGGTAGTTGGTGCCTCGCCTAATGACGTAAGATTTATCATGACGGGTTTATCGGTTTTTGAGATTTTTAGCATTTTTGTTTGAAATGTATTGACTGTTAAATGGAAATAATTTTGGGAAGATATATCTATTCTGTAGCTTGTAAGCGATGCGTTAAATTAAATATTTTAACCGTCCTTATATACATTGCACATAATACAATTATTATTAAAAAAAAAACATATTTTAAGTTCCGAATCCAAAGAATAGAATTTGTATGATGAGATCTTGTATTTAATTTAAATCTGAACTATTGAGCTCCTACTAAGCAAATTCGTAATTCAAATAATTATAGTTAAGTTTAGTAATCAGTTTTTTCTCAAAAGGTTAACAGTTCAGAGATTTTGATTAATAAAACATTATCATGTTTGAAAACAAAACACCCAAAATATCCAACAGATTCATGACGAGATTTTTCAACGGCACGTATAGATTTTACGTATAAAATCATCGAGGTTATTGCATAGATAGATCATCTTTATTAGGTCAAGTTAAAATAACGAATGAATAAAGAGTGGTTGGATGCGCCGGAGTTCGCCCACGATTTAATAAAGCAAATACCGACCATCACCTACACTCGAATACACGTAGAGGAGTCACGTCGTTGCGCACACTTCATGCGATTCTTAAATCTGAGGAAAATGAATGTGATATGCAACTCTTTATTAACCTGCTTAAAAAAATCAAAGATTAGTTTACCACCTTTGATTTTTTGGTACATTTAAATCATGTTAAAAAGATACTTTTTGTACCTACAGTATAAAAAAAAAACTATCTGACACAAATTTGTAACAAGATAATAATTTATAATGTGAATTCATTTTAACTGAACCTTGTCCTTTATGAGTTTTTTTTATTATTATTGATAGGTTCGCGTGTGACCTCGTCTCACCTGATGGTAAGCGATGATGGTCTAAGATGGAGCACGCTTGCCTGGAAGTAACCTATTTACTAGTTCACTAGAGTAAATAAATTCTTTTAACCTATATAAATTAGATTTTTTTCAAATCTATTTCTTAACCAAAATATAAAATTAAATGTGATGTGTTAATTATCATGTTTGATCAGTAGATTCAAATGAAATGAAACGCATAATAAACTGATTGAAATAAAACTTTATTAATCGAATTAGAGGTCTATAAGAAAACTTACTACCAATGCAGTTTTGACTTTTTCAGTGTGGAAAATCATCAAATAACTTTTTTGCTCGAAGTGGGGCGAGAGGGAGTGGAGTGGATTTACAGGTGGGTTTTAGGTATAACTTTAAATCGTGTGGCAGGAGGAAGGGGTTGGTAGTTGGGGGGAGAGGGGTGGGGTAGACCCCTTCGTCCTGGCATAAAAAGGTAACTCACCATTTCCGAGAAAAACGATCTTTTGCAATCTAACCTCAAAACACTCAAAAATTTCTTAAAAGGCGTGTTGACGGGCTCGTAGGTACTTCTAGGTTGGTTACAAAAAAATACCCATGTCCCGATATTTATTGAATCATAATTTACTACTTTAATTTGTTCCTCATAAGAATCTCTTTTTTGCCTTTTTACGTCTCTTCTCCACAGATATTCATCAATGAAACCATTCATGTTTACACGATTAGTATTATAAAACGGATGACAGTGACATAAGACACAAATGTCATCTTCTTTTTTACGTTCCGTTTTAACGATTTTGTACGATATTTTACACCAGAGATAATATATTGAGAGTATTGTGACAACTTTAGCTTTATCAAATCACCTATTTTAACGTTCCGTTTTCCTTTTTATCTGATTCGAGAGATAGAAAAAATATGCATTACCTTTTAATAAGAGTGGTAGCGTTATAATCGTTGACCCAAGCCCTACCAGTTTTACCCCTTTTTACCTCCTAGCTCCTGCCACACGATACTAAAGTCAAGCTTACCAGGGCCGGCCCTGGAAACGGGCCGCGGTAACTCTTTCGAACAATCCCGCCATTAAAAAAAAACAAGCGACAGAACAGGTATGATATTCTGTATGTAATGAAAACTACATATTTTGAAATTGGTTTTCAACGACAATGGTAGTTTTTCGCCTGACAAAAGTTATTAACGGTCTAGATAGAGATCTCGCTACATTTAGAAACTCGAATGAATCATTTATGCATCTCTCAATTTCCTGTTTTCAGAACATGTCCAATTTACAGCTTATATTAAATGCAGCTTGTTTATTGAATCTAAAAATAAAAATTATAAAGTGAAGTCATTGCAGTATCCAATTTAATTCACATAGAATTAATAAAAAACCGGTCAAGTGCGAGTTTAACTTGCATTCGAAAGGTTTCGATTCTTATTATTGGTTGTTATAGCAACAATTGAAAAGCATACTGAATATTTCCACTTTGAAATTCAGCCCCCTGACAGAGGGACAGTGGAAGCTTAATACAGACGGTACCCTAAAAATGCAATTTTCTGTGTTGAAAATTAAATGAATTTACCTTTTTCGTTGTTCATAGTTCAAATTACATAATCATAGTAACAATATAAAGATATTCGTTTTTATTTTTACTAAAAACCTCAGCAGACGGATACGATAATTGATAAAAACTCGTTTTACAATAAAATTTTCTGTTTTGCCAATTTCGGTACGAAAACAACAAACAAGTCTTATATAAAACGATATGATGTCCTAAATTTTGAATGCATATCTGTGATATAAAACTTATATCAACAGACATCACAAGACAAGAAAGATAAGATTACCACCATAACACACAGTATCATGTTTAATCAATGCATAATCTATCAACGTCGAAAAATAGGAATTTTATAATACTTTAGATTTACTATAAAAACCATACACACCAAAATATTTTAAGCTGTTTTTTTTTTAAACAGCATTGGAGTTATTTTCATAAAAACTACGATATCAAAACAGGATAACGTTGTTCATTATTTCATTCATGTGTTTTTCTATTTATAGACTTACTAATGCTTACAGCTTACAACCAGTAAGGATAATGACGGCGTTTCTGTGTCGACTAGGTAGTTAATGATTAAAACAATTATTATTGGTATCCACAACTCAGGATAAGATATTTTTGTGTACGACTGTACTTTTATATGAAATAAAGTTTTTTTTTATTTAGTGTTCATTATGTATTTGTGAAAAGTACAAAATTAAATAGACTAGGTAAGTACTTGCGATTTGATTGTTTATTTGACTGTCAAAACTTCGGTTACCTATCATTCAAATAGTTTTGTCTTTTGCGATATACCTCTCGAATGTCTTATGTTACACAGTTCGACATAAGAAAAAATGCTCCAAGTGTCTTAAGTCGGACAGTTACACTTAAGGGCTTGGTCAGGATTGGTCGCTAAATATCTGTGGTTGTGTTGCAAGTAGCAATATGTTCTGCATTTATATGAAAGAAATGGTTCATTCACTCTTTATTTTAATATTTTTCAACAGCAACAACACTATTTTGAACGAATAAAAAAATAAATAAATTCATCTGACATTCCACTGTTTGACGTTAGCCGTGAGTGCAAATTTCTGCGAAACGTACGGAGTTATAGACGATGAATAGAGGCAATAAACGGTAGTTTTCTTATAAAAATCTATATAGAATTACTGAGAAATAAGTGTAGATTCCGTTGCAAGTGTTTGTTTTTGGAAAAGTAATAAATATGCCAGTGTAAAAGTGACGAAACTTGTGAAGATGCGTATTTTTTTCCGTCATGGCCGTCGTGTTTCGACTTGTTTTAGTGCAAAATTTATCTCGAAATGCTTTGAAATCTACATAAGTTGTTAGTTTATTTACCTATAAACATAATGAAGTTACTACAAAGTGATAAAATTGCATATTGTTATCATAATCGTTGTTGAAAGAAAATAAACCGGTAAAAATGGCGCCACAGTCGTGAACATTACCTATAGATAGTACAGACAGTGTTTGTTTACATTTCGCGTGCCGCCGCGCGACGCGCGCGGCGCGTGCCTGTGGCCGATTTTGTTGAGTTGCGGAAAAAGATAATGTGTCGTGTAATTATTGTAATTTGATGTGATATGAGTAATATTGTTTTTGCGCAAATGTATGGACTATCGTATTCAAGTGTTTTTTTCGAGAATATGTGTGTGGTTTTGGTGTAATGTGAGAAAGTTAAAGGTTATGTGTAAGAAAATTTTCAAAATGCCAATTTATTTCGTCGCTACGAAGTCAGGTCAGTTTCATTTATTTATAATCTTACACAGTTCGATAGGAAAACTAATGGGCTTTCCGGGAAGGTATAATTTATTGCATATAATTATCAATATAACCACGAAATTTGCGTTTTTCTCAAGGTCAAACCAAAAAAAAAGAATAATCGAAAAATCCTCGACACGTAGGGCATTTCGGGGAATGTTCGCGAACGTTCAAGAGGACTGTCAACAGTTTTCGAATTCAAAAACGTGTGGTGATCATGTATTTAAATAATTATATATGTAGATACAAGATGTTCTACCTATCGATAACCAACAAATTTAAAGAATAATAAGTATCGGAAAGGTTTGCGGTAAGCGACGCAGGCGGTGTAATGACTAGCAAACGTCAGGTGTTTCCTTTTTTAGCGCAGACAACACGGGAACAACAATTTTGCCAAAGGACAGCTGCCGCAATTTCGGGAAAAACGCACTTTTGCCAGGAAACGGAAACCAGCTGTGCAGCGAACCGCGGTTAATGTATTAAGCCGACGAAATTGCATTTTTAAGGCTCCACCAATTTGGGCGCAAATTAAAACTCGACGTTGTACACAAAAAACTTCTGTGACAGTTGAAAGCGCACTTAAACAAATTGTTTGCAAATTGCGTGCGGCTGAATGGTGCCCTTGCATGTTTTTTTTTATCACTTCCTAAATATGACAATGACAAACAATTAATTTTGCAACACTATTTATTTAGATGGCAACATTCAACAAGTGATATTCGATACATTCTAATTTCAAACTCGTTTTATTTACATGTGGCCTTATTTTATCTAAGTAGGATTAACAGTTACAAGTTTATTTTCTGGATCTGTCTATTGTTATGTTACAAGGGATTTTTTGTACATTACCCACACATAAAAACACTGCAAGGTTGTTTTTTAGCAACAAATAGCACACAAATAATATCAATCATGGGGATCAGGAAGTGAATGGATGTTTTATACGTTTTAAGATAACAAAATATTTTAATGGTTTGTTTACTAATAGTTTTTATCAATGTATATAAATAGGTATCTATTACGTTTCTAAAATAAATGAACATGAAATATGTTTCTTGTGTTTATAATTTTTCGGAGATTGACAATAGACTTAATTGCAAATAAAATTAAAATGGTAAATTGATTAGTTCCAATTTATAACCAATCTCAGGTGAAAAAAAAATAAGTACTTTATACAGTTTAGTGCCTCCAACTTCATATTTTCAAGATTTGAACTTGACTCTGATAAACACACATTTCTATGATTTTTCTACTCAAACTTACCTTTCGAAGTTTAGCTCGTCAGGCACGTAGGTAAGGAGTTGTTAGCACCTTAGGGTCAAACATAGGTAGGTCCATGGATTGCAACTTGCATCTTATCTAAATTCAATAGCGGAGCGTAGGGCCGCCATGCTTACCGGCCGGTTTCCGAGCGCTCGCCGCCACTGCCTCGCTAGCGCTACTGCCCAGACCAGTTCTACGCCAATTATGTGGGGCTGCTATTCGATACGATATAAACAACCGTCAAGAAACGCATTCAACACACACACCACCACGTAGGTGTACCAACCTACACAAAATTCAATGCACTTACTCGTACAATCCGTACGTATTTAGGTGTTTATAATTTGTAACCTCAGACCAATAAAAAAGTTTTTATTGGTCGGAGTTTGTAAGACCATATTCACGATGAGTGTACATAACAAGTAAGAACCATTTATCTACCTATATTTCTCTCATTTCTGGTACAGCTTCGAATACCGCCGGTTATGAACTCAAGTTGAGTAACTGAAGATATTTCGTAACCCTCGTAATGTGTGTAAGTAAAACCCAAAGATAACCATTAAGAAAAATATAAGAAATAAGTTTGTAAAGTTTCTTACCTGATCCTGTCGGAAACAATTTCTGGTTTGGATAATATCTTCTTAGCGGGCGTGAGGGCGTGCGTCGGAGCGTGAGTCGGGCTGGCTGACGGCTCGGATGGGGCCGAGGGTGGTGAGCACGAGCCTGAGCTTGACAGGCTAAAGGCGCGCGCGCGGCCGTCCGTAGCCGCCGGTGTGCGCCCAGATCGGGTGCGCCGGCGACGCTTCTTCTCCTCTTCAGCACGAATCGCAGCTCCTGGAGGTGCCCAGTCCAGATCTTTCTTCAAATGCCCTCTTCCACACCGGCAGCCGCAAGCCTTGAATGCCAGATCGTACCCTTTCTTGGTCCATAGATTCTGATGCCTCTGGCGTTCAGACCAGGAGCGAGCTCGACCGCAGGATTTGAGATAAGCGAGAACTCCTCCTTCCCATTGCTCGAAGCACTCTCGGTGCATGTACCGGCCGGCAGCGCACGTGTCGTTGTTGCATAGCACGCGCACGGCATCCTCGATGCGGACAGGTTCCCGGGGGCGCAGGCACTCGCCGGGCACGCAGCACCCGCGAGCCTCCTCCGCCTCGCGCTCGCCAGTGGCGCCTTGCCGTCGCGGGGCCATGCCACGATCGACTTGCCAACGAAAACGAACGTTGCGCGCGGAAGTAGTAGAGCGCGTCACGCGAGACACATGCTTGCCGGAGCGCGCGCGGCCGACTAATAACCGCGAGTGAACGAAAGCGAAATTTCAAGAGCGCAGCGCGTCGCCGCGCCGCCGCCGCCGCGCCGCCCGCCTGCACGCGGGGCTGACCTTGCGCCGCGGAGCGCGGGGGACTGTGCAGTGAGGGGCGGGCCGATGCGACCGGGTGGGGAGAAAGTGCCGAGCGAATTTTCACTTTCGCGCGGTAGCGGGGCGGGTAGCGGGCGCGGGAGCGGGTACCGCATCCTCCCGCGTCCATCAGGCAGGGAAGTTGCTGTTGCCGTTGCAGCATTGCAGTAGCAGCCCCACCCTTCGACAGTAGAAACAATATTGGTTGTTGAATGACTCGGACGTCACAGTGACTCCATCATCACAGCTTTGTTCACCGATTCCCAATCCAGGCCTGTTACCAGAATCTTGTATTGTAGGTACTACATAAGTAGGTAGTTGCTTTATTATTTTGAATGGAAGAAAAGGGAATATAATATTTGAACAGCATAAAACAATCTGCTTATTATGCTGACAAACATAAGTACCTACTTTTCTTATCGCAACCTCATTACGTCAGAGTTCACGCTCGTCTATATATATACACATTGAGGAGTTGTTTACTCTGATAATACCTGTGTATTATTTATAAGTAGATATTAATGGACTCAAGATACTTTCCACATTGTGAGGAGATAAGATTAGATGTGTCATACTTAGAACTATATCAAAACTTTCCTACCTAATCTTCCACACACACACACCTACCTACGTAAACTTTTAGAATGTTTTATTAAAAAAAAAAAAAAACGATTTTTCGAAGACACCTTTTTTCATTTTAAAGAGTATAATTGGGACTTGGGAACTGTGTGATGTAAAGTTCTCAAAAATAAAAGCCCGTTTTGACATCTTTCAAAACGAACAGGTACCTACTTAAAGACGCAAAAGAACACTCGCAATATACTTATTCCGTCATATATTATTTAACGCGCCAAAAAAATTATGTATTTTTTTAAAACACTGTAATTAATTATTATTTTATTGTTTCTTTCAGTTTCGTTCTAAGTTACATTCTAGGGCAGGGATGACGAACCTTTATTGTCGAACAAACCAAATAAATGAAAAAAAAAATATGTTGCTCACAACGTGCCGCCCTGAATCTTGACTTGCTGGATTGATTAACAGCTAACTCTGGCGTGCCCGAATTATTTTCACCACTGGCACGTGTGCCATAGGTTTGCCATTCTTGATCTAGAGTATTTCTCAAATATCAAAACGGGCCTTTTATTTTTTAACGAGTTTAAGCCATGCCTACTAGGGCTGCGGATTGTTCGAAGGAGTTACCATGGTCCTCGCAAAAGGGCAACTGAAGGATCACTGTGGGTTTTAGTCAGTCAAAGTCTGACACTCCCTCTCACTGTCCCTCTTTACCCATGTAAAAAAGTATATGTATGAAGGCGAAAGTTTGTATTTATGTGTGTATGTTTGTTACTCCTCCACGCTCCCACTCTCAAACGGCTCAAAGGATTTTCTATATATATATTCATTAACGGTACTTAATATAAGCTTTATATCTATATCAGAATAAAATAATAATTTATAATTAATACCTACTCAAACCAGGCGGGCGATCGCCGCTTGTAGAAGCCAGTTAGTAATTAAAACTAAAATAATATCTAATTAGTAATTTATAAATATCTCGCGTCACAGTGGTTGTTATGGAACATCTCCGAAACGGCTTGAACGATTTTCATAAAAGTTGGGTTTGACTGAGAATAGGTCGTAAGCATTTTTTTATACCCCTAGGTCCTAGGGGTTTTTTTTATACCTACCGAAATTATTTGTGGCCACCCTTATCACCTAGGGTGATAAGAGGATGGCCACAAATAATTTATATTGCAAAACAACGTTTGTCAGGTCAGCAAGTAATACCTAGTAAAATATTACTTCTTTGCCTATAATTTTTTTTTTGAAAATTATTTCTCTTAATAACTATTTTTTTTATTAACTTATACTAGTAAGTACTGACTGCTTTCCCACGAACCAACCAACTTTATGTTTCTTACTATTATTATTTGCATTAATCCTTCTATATAATATAGTATATTCCAATATATTAAAAGTATAAGAAGATCAAAAGTTCCGTATATCCAAAACTAGTTATTTTTGAAGAAAATATATTTTATTCTGTTCCATTTATCTGTCATTGTGGATTTAAGCGATCCCCGCATTAACGCCGGCGTTAACGCGCCATTGTCTTTCTATTGTGTCTCTAATTACGCACTCAAAAGGTTAAATAAAGAAAATGTTAGTTTTAAAGTTTACCTAATGTCATCGACCGTAGTACCTACCATGGTTCAACAATAAGCAACTTTTTAAATAATTTGATTCAAAAGTCGGTAAATTGTGACTTTTCATTACATAGTTCATAAACGTAGGTACCTACCTCTCATTATCATGTTGCCCTGTTGATGTGCTTGGAGTTTCTACAGCAATGAAAGACAATCATTATATAACTAAGTAATTAATTATTAAAGTATAATTAAAATAAACAAAAATGGTAAAACCTATAGGTATAATATAGGTATATATTAAAACTAACTAAAAATCAAACTAAAATATAGCATCGAAAAACTCATGCGGAGTTTTTCGATGCTATATTTTAGTTTCGCCGTCGACTTAATATCTCATAGAAATATAAAATATTATGAGATAGGTACTTATCTATAACCTACTAATACAACCGTGAATGTAACCAAAAAGACTGGCAGCACTGCTCTGAATTGCTCTGTGAATTGTTTCTTTTTATATTATTAATTAAACAATTAACATGATGTAAAAAAAAAATATCAGTTGCATATTTCTCTGCAGCAATCTTCTGCAGAGATGTACTAAACTCAATTTTAAAGTGTAAAATTACGTCAAAATGTATTTAGGAAAGCACTATGCTTTTGACATTACCAAATGCACATCGAGTGTTAAAATGACAAACAAAATGTAGTAAAAATAAAAAATCACACCTGGGTCGTTAGGATCCATCACTTTTACTCCAATAAAGAAGCACAGAAAAGGAATACATTATTTATTTTGTAACTTTTGGTTACAATAAAGTCTGATAACGAAACGGAGCACATCGGTCGGAGGTCAAATGCAGACTACCTACTTGTATGCTCTCACGGTGTATTTGTTGAAGGTGCTGAGGGTAGATTAAGATTCTCGAATAAATCTCCTACCTCTCGACTCTAATTACGCTTGTACACGCCACAATCATGGTGGTAATTCCCCTCTATGAGGAGTGGCTGGAGAGGCGCCCGCCAAGGCGTCCTCACCTTCCGCATGACACAGGGCCTCAATAGACTTGGTAAGTTCGGGAGGTTCCTGTTCCGGATTCAGGCGGAAGAAACGCCTGGGTGTCGCCATTTGTGGACCGCCCGGAGGATACGGTGGAACAAGCGGTGGAGGTGTACCACGCTTGGGCGAAGCACTGCCGTGTCTTCGTGGAGGCGATCGGCGGCGGCGACCTCTCGCGCCGGGCGTTCGTTGGTTGAGATCATGGTCCGGACCGAGGGGAAATGGGATGCAGTCGCCTTTTTCTATGAAGCAGTAACGCTAGTGAAGGAGACGGCCGCAAGCGTGAGGGAACGGACATCATCACGTCCTGACCGCCGTGACAGTAGACGCCGTTGGCGTTGGAATTTGCAGAGCGATCAACGGACTCCCTGATTTTTTTTTTTTTTTTTCTTTTTGCTCACACAATCGATCTATCTATTCCTTGGACATATTTAATGCATCTTGGGCATGATTGCTGACAGACTGGACTGCTGTAATCTAAATCGTTGCTCCAGCATCTTTGCTGGGGTGCTGAAGCAATGATTGTATTATTGTGGTTGTGTATGTAATTTTTAGTTTTATTTGTGTCACTAACGTAGTTGTAAGTTTGTTTTGTTTTTACTAACACTAAGTGAGTCTTGTTGCTCGGAATAAAGAATATTATTATTACTCGTATTATTCACTTTATTTATTTAATATACAAATTACATTTTTAAATATATTTTTTTTACAAAATCCTATAAAAAAAGCATTTAAAAATATAAAAAAATCATAATAATAATAATAATTATTATTATACTCATAAATATTATAAATTTCTGAAAAAATAATAATAATTAATTATTAATTTCTGTAATTAAACGCTCGAATTTGGTTCGACGGACCAAATCGGTTCTCACAACAGACGATCGAATCGGACAGCTGTTGCTTTGCCTACGACGTACACAGACTCTCTATAGATGGACTGATTTGGTTGGGACGGTACCAAGTTCGAGTATCTTATAGAGTACAATAGGTAAAATACTCTACCTCCTGCTTTGCCTTGTATCCTAATACCAACCTTCTTGAAAACGTTAAAATTAAAAAAGAAAAATTCAGAATGTTTTTATTTCACGTAGTAGGGCTACATGGACACTTATAAAACGTCAGAAGTTAGTGCACGGTTCCAATTGGTCGTTTCCTACGTAGAAGAACGTAAACATTGAACTCGAGAAACCACGTGTAAAAACCCTCATTGTTATCACCCTAATACACAATTTAAAAAAAAAAACTAAGCACTCAGTGAATCAGAATCCGTCATTCATGTGAATCGATGTGACGATTCTAAGCGCGCACGTGTTTGATAGGGGTCGCTTATGAAAGGACCAAAGGAACAAAATCGCCTTGTTCCGTAAAACCGGTCCAAGGCTGAGAGGGAACTAAGAGGGAATATAAAGAAACTAGTGGCGTAACGTGTGACCCAATTTTATTTCTTAGGGCCAGGTGATAGGTGCATTTCACCGGGAGGGGAACGTAGGAACACGTGTATCGAAACACCAGCCGAATTATTTCCCTTACAAACATAACATTGCGGATCAATAACACAATTTGCGCGGAAATACGGACCTTAAGTCTTACAATCGGAGGATCAAAAATGTTTGGGCCGTGTGAATGAATACACTAGCAAAGCAACTGCGTCTCAAACAAACGAGTTTCAGCAATATTATTACGAAGCTTTTGTCTGTAAAACCCGCCATCTGTGTGACCTCTGAATAGCCATTCAATATTATTTATTCATAAATAAGTACGTAAATAAGGATAAGTACCGTGCATCTGGCTCTTTATACTTTGAATGGACCCTATCATCTTGCATATAAAATGTAGTTATTCTAATTATGAACCACATATTTTAGCAGAAAAATACTAAATAAAAGCCAATATCGAAATTCTTTGCTGTTTGAATGGGGCCGTCTAAATTTTTCCTTCAAAAATTTATTTGCAAATAAATTATTATTTCAGTATTGTGAAGTCTTGCAGCGGCAGCGTGCGTCATACAAATTCAAATAGCGAATGGCGTGGTGTTTGTGCAGGTAAATAATTAATGTTACCATAATAATAATTTTAAATTTACAAAGAAATTATTTTTGGCAACAATAACTGTATTGCATTGGTAAACTCGATTGAAATAATGCATGGAATGATTAAATTCATGCGTGTTTAGTTGCTATCGTTGTAATAATTATTGACCTTTTCGTTTTGGTGTTTGTGGTGTTGATGTATACCAAGTTTAATACATTCTAATAGTACGAGTAGGTACGTAGGTAGGTGTAAAAACGACAGTTGTAAAATTTTACATAGACCCCCATTTCCTTTCGTGCAGTCAAGCGGACGTGCAGTGGAACATAAAAAATACGTGGCTATGTTAGTCAAGTGCTTACATAGTAGCTATAGGGTGAATGTTGGGTTCTGTACTTGTACAAATATTATTTGTTGATACCTAAGTCCAACTTGCGTGATACTGTTGCAGTTGGCTAGAATGGAGAGGACTGTTTTGCTGACGGCGAATAAAGACGATTGTATGGGAGAAGGAGACACGCTTGCCCACCCCAATTGCATAAGTTAGGATTAGGGGAAGTGAATGATGCCTACAAAATGTAATGGGAAAGTTAGGGTATCTAATAATATATTTTTTTTAATCTTGACCCAGTCACTTTGCTCGTGAGCCAGGTATTTTTCTCACCCCTTTTGCTTTTTATTAAAACTGGTTTGAATTTTTGCAGAGTAACTGCAGGCTGTTTGACCTTCGCAAGTTTAGAATATTGGTCAGCTTTTTGGCAGGTGATGACTTTATACAAATTTTGACACCTGCCTATCTTTTAAGTCGAAAGACCAGGAGAGAGCGGGTTTTTTTTGCTTATTATTTTGCGAATCTTTACATTCTTGTCTATTATCCTTATCTTATACCTACATTCTTATTGTCTTGATTAATCTAATTGTATTGTTTGTTTTTTTTTTTAATTGTAGGTAAATGTTAGGAATGGAATTTAATGGTATTTGAACTGTACCTACCTATGTTTCTATGCAGGAATCGTTCGGCTATGCAGGAATCGTTCGGTCCATGGCCCTTTATGGGGCGCCGGTATGGGCGCCGTCGCTTCGAAAGCGACCGGCGGCCAAGCTGAACGCAAGCCAGAGGGTCATGGCGATCCGGATGGTGCGGGGATACCGCACGATTTCCCGCGAAGCAGCGAGCCTCCTTGCTTGCCAACTACCGTGGGATTTGGAGGCAAAAGATCTCGCACGCATGTGTTATATATAATGACGAATGTCATTATATATGACGTAGTTAAATCACGAATTTTAATATTTCACGAATATTGTTTGTTGTATTGTTTACATTGGTAACATTTATGCAGTTCAAATCAAATTTAAAAGTACCTACCAAGATTAATCAGTAATATTGTTGTGTATACAAATATAAAACTTGAAACTTAGACGTATTGATGATAATCCTATAAATTATTTCGTAATTATTAATGACCATAATGCTATATCTCTCATTTTAAATTAATATTTTACTGTAATAAGTTGTTTGAGTTGATTAGTACAGAACTGTCAGTCGGTATTATATTCTTTGAATTAAGAACTAAGAAATACAAACCAAGTGTTGTAAAATTGCTTAAATGATCTTATAATGTTTTAAAACTGTTTAACTATGTAACAATTGTAATTAGAGACCTATAAAATAAGTTAAATTATGGTAAACTGTGATTGGTGGAAAATGGCGGGATATTATTATTTGACGTTTAAAAAAAGATGTCCATCCACCCGTCGACAGTTTACTATAAAAGGGTTTGTGACATTTTGGTGATAATAATAGTTGTGATCCAGCAAAGCTCACGTAAGTTGATTAATATTATATCTTGATTATTGTTATTATTGCTATTGGTTGTATTGATTCTGTGTATGTGTCTTATTATGGCTTTTGTTTCTAATTATGTTAAACGTTATTTGAGAATACTTATTCAGCTTACTATTATGAAATGACCCAAGACATAGAACATAGAATTTCTTATAGATGTTATTGTGATAAACCATAATTAATGATGTTGTAAAATGTGCCTATAAAATACTATAATTGAAGCTACCATGGGTTTTCTTGCTTGTTCTTTCCCATGACGACCTAGTTTTGGAACAAGCAACTAGTTATTCGATTAATTGACAAGCCTATTTGAAATAAATACTTGGTCTTGTCTTTCTGTGCTTTTCTTCATAAAACCCTTTCCCTACACACCAGTCATAGGAACTTTGATACACAGTATCCATCTTGACAACTTAGCATGATATGTAGGTACATATATATATATATAAAATCAATGTAGTTATTCCACCCTCCTCCATAATTCTAACACATGCACGATCTGCGCATGGAGATGCAACGCCGGGGCGAAACTCCGGTGCCGCGCCAAGTCGCGGCATGGCGGAAAGACTCCCGGCGCGATCTCATGGTAGAATGGCGACAACGACTGTCGCAACCCAGTGCTGGGCACGCCATAATTATGGCGATAAGTCCCCTCTTTGAGGAGTGGCTGGAAAGACCTCACGGCGTCCTTACCTACCGCATGACGCAGGTCCTCACCGGACATGGTAAGTTCGGGAGGTTCCTGCATCGGATTCGTGCAGAAGAGACGCCCGGGTGCCAACATTGTGTGGACCGCCCGGAGGACACGGTGGAGCATACGGTAGAGGTGTGCCCCGCTTGGGCAGAGCACCGCCGTGTCCTCGTGGGGGCGATCGGTGGCAGCGATCTTTCGCGCCGGGCCTTGGTACAGGCCATGGTCCGGAGCGAGGAGGAGTGGCAGGCAGTTGCCTCCTTCTGCGAAGCAGTAATGCTAGCAAAGGAGGCGGCCGATCGCGTGAGGCAACGGTCCTCACGCCCCAACCGCCGCCGGGATTCCGATCCCGATTTCCGGCCACCGTAGGCGCGGGCTTGTGGACGGTGAGCAATGGGTGGCTCGCCGTCCGATCGTCCGGTAACCGTCCGGACCGAGCCCAAGTCGTCGACGGCGCGTAGTGTTCCACGCGCGCCTCAAGGAGATGTCAGCAACCGTAGGGGCCCAGCAGGGTCGAAGCCTACTGGGGCCATGGGTGATGCGAAAGTGACCCCCGGGGCCCTGGAAAAAAATGGCAAAGAAGGAACAGGAGTGGGTTTTTAGTCAGTAAAAGTCTGACACTATCTCACGCTCCGCCCAAGAGCGGGGGATGTCATTAGATGATTTTCCCACCCGAAAAAAAAAAAAAAAAAAAAAAAAACCTACCTATGTTTGTTCAAATTGTAATTTAAGTATATTTTTTCTATACTATCGCACTGGGTTACTAACATGATAGCTGCATGTATGTTATAAATAAAAAAAAAACCCTTACATCCTTATACATATTTATTCTTACATCTCACAAAACAAAGTATCCCACCGCTTCTGTCTGTCTGTATTGTAATAGTAGGTAATAAAGAATTTCAAAGAATACTTACTGTATTTTTTACTACAAATGAAAGGCCTTGCATTATAACGAAATTAAGTAGATACCTGTGAAATGTTAAGGAGTTATCTGAGACTCTTTCTGAAAATTGTTTTAGTGAAAAAAAAAAAAGTTAATTCTTAACCTGAAACAATAAAGTCGGTTCTTAAATATCTCGCTTGAAAAATATCTCGATTAAACTATTTTCTCTTAATTAATTAAACAATTATAGATTAAAACCCATTATTTCAATCTCACGGACCCTTAAAACGTCCCTTTTTATTTGACCCACATCTAAGGGATAATTGTTGGGGAATAAATTATTTAATTATTGCCTTTATAGGTCAGTGCATAATGCCAGCAGGTGCACGGATGGATGCACCTGCAGGGCAGTTCAAGGTCTTGGCAAATGCGCCTTACGTACTTATACATACTTACTTACTTACCTATATAACAGCGTGAAAAGAAAAAGAAGTCGATTTTATTTATTTATTTTATTTTGTATCGCAGAGTTAATTAAGGTCACATTTTAAGTTAAAAACCACAAAAAACTTTAATGGCTTATAATATGGCCAGTGAGTTCGGAATATTAGTAATGTAAATAGATTAGATAGTAAGTAAAGTAAGTTTTACATTTAAAGATGGTAGAAAATAAGTAAATAATGTTGTATGTCGACTCTCTTGTAGGTAGTAGATAATGTTGTATATCGACTCTTGAAAGGATTGAAGTCGGCAATCCCGCGAATCCCGCGGGATTGGGATATTTAGAGGTTTTAAGAGGGATGCTCAAAGGTAGCCTGCGAAATCCAAATTGCTTTAATTTTTTTGCATTTGCGGGTCACAGTGCCACTATGACCTGCAAAAAAACTAAAGGCAATTTGAATTTCTAGGTATTTTTTTTTTGTAGGTGTGAAAATCATCCAATGACATCCCCCGTTCTAGGGCGGAGGAGGGCGGGCATGTCAGACTTTTACTGACTAAAAACCCACTCCTGTTCCTTCTTTGCCTTCGTCCCAGGGCCGAGTTTTCCTTTCAGAAACAAACCCTTGGCCCTAGTAGGCTTCGACCCTGCTGGGCCCCTACGGTTTGCTGATATCTCCTTGAGGCGCGCGTGGAATAGTACACTCCGTCGACGACTTGGGCTCGGTTCGGACGGTTACCGGACAGTCGGACGGCGAGATACCCATTGCTCACACCGGCGCATGAAAATCATAAAGAGCCATGGACCGAACGATGCCTGCGTAGAGCCTCCGGCAGGAGGCGTCTGGACCCCCTAGGTTGGGCAGGAGCCGCTTGAGGGCAGCCCCAGTCCGATTCAGTTTGGAAGCCAGACGTCGGAAGTGCTCCTCAAAATTCCACCGGCTGTCGAGGACGAGTCCCAGGTACTTCATCGGCGACCCGACGCCGATGTGAACTCCTTTTACCGTTAATTGGGCACGCCGTGGTGGCGCGCTCCGAGGGCCGTGAAAACACATGTCCTCGGACTTGTGCAGCGCCACCTCGAGTCCCAACTGCTGGATCCTCTCAACGACTGTCGCATCCCCGCGTGTCGCTAGTTCGACCTCCCTGCGCCAGGACCAGTGTGTCGTCTGCGTAACAGACCACGCTGACCCCGTCAGGGAGGTCGCCGCGCAGCACGTAGTCGTACCCGATGTCCCACAAGGGCGGTCCTAGTACCGATCCCTACGGAATACCGCGAATATCTCTCGCCGTTTCCACTCTGACCAGGGTAGATGATGTAGGTACCTACCTGTCCGACAGGTAAGCCTAGATCACACGAAATAGGTAGTCGGGCACCCGGTGATACCGGAGTGAAGAGGTATTGGTAAATAATCAGAAACGATAAAATATTTAACGTTTCATCTTTCAGATTTAGGAAGATTTAAGAGGGCCCTTCCCCACTCGTCTGTCGTCAACCGGAGCATGGTTTAAAAGCTTGCCGGTTCATCCAACGCAACCCAACGCAATTTTTAATAAAAGGCAATGAGAAAACAGAGATAATACCTGAAAGCTCTGCTGGCACTCGGTAATACCGTTCACTCGAATATTTCGCAAAACTTGTTCCAGGAAATACGTGTTTTTTTTTTAAATTCAAAAAGTTTTTGGAAAAAAAATTTCGACATTCAAAATCTTGATTAAATTTACAAGGATTCTATTGTTATATTGTTTTGACTTTTTAGTTTTTGGGTATATTATAAAGGGTCAAAGTTCATGCAAAATAGCAGATTTTCAGAGGTCTTTATATACTGGATTAGTTTTCCACAAAATAAATTGATTTTAATAGAAACCTAGATAATATTATCCACAAGATATCTGTTTCCAAAATATCTAATGAAAAATGTGTAATAACGTCATAACCGCGTAAGAGCGGTTGTATGAAAAATAGTGAAAATGTATGTCGGGTTGGATGTCATTGATTACTTTTCTTTCCGCTTCAGTTATAGGGCTCACACAAAACAAAATAGAAATTGAAAATTTATGTAGCTGTAGGTAAGATAAAAAATTGAAAACAAAATTATTTTCCATGGGTATAAATTTTAGAAAGAAGTCACGAGTTCCATGGAAAGTTGTTAAATTACTTGTTAATGAGGCTGTACTGGGTCTAATAAATAGGTAATCAGAACGGCGCGCGTCGTCTAAGCCCATATTTATTAGAAAAAAATTGAAGATTCATTTGCGTTCATTAGACTGTAGATTGTAGTCTGCATTGATTAGTAATTACTAATCAATGCAGTCTGCATTTACACAATCAAAATTTAAAATATGTATAAAAAGAAAATAATATCGGTATTTTATTAAGCATTTCTTGTAATTAGAAAAAGTATCCTTTGGGCTTTCTTGTAAATATTTGAAAAAGTATTCTTTGAGTTATTTAGAGGTATGCGAAACGAGGTGTTAAGTCCCGCAAAAGTCCGTTGAGAAGGTTTATGTAATCTTTACTCTTTTTGGACAAAACGCTCCACGCTTTCTTTCATAATAAATCATAGTAAATATCTAATCTATCTATTGAAGATTTGGCAAAGGGAAAACTCTTGAGTCATCAAACTAAATGTCCGAATTATTTTGTAATTTTTAGTCCGTGCTAAAAGCGTGTTTTTTAGTTTTTTAAACTATTATTTTTATTTTATACTTTTTAGTCTTCTTATTATTCATACTAAACCCTTTCATTTTATACCTAAATCATAGAGCTGCATTTCAAATAGCCAATCCGCCACCTTGGGACGGCCGCCATGTTGGATTTAGGTCACGTGATTTTTTTTTTTCGTATTCCTGACGGCAAACCCTTTCATTTGATACCCATATCATGGGGGTTCATTTCAAATAGCTTGTCCGCCATCTTGGACGTCCGCCATATTGGATTTAAGTCACGTGACTATTTTTTTCGTTTTCCTGACAGGAAACCTTTCATTTGATACCCATATCATGGGGGTGGACTTCAAACTGCCAGTCCGCCATCTTGGGGAGGCCGCCATATTGGGTTTGTAATGACGTTTCTTTGCTAGTCATGTATTGTCATCAGAACTCAGAGCGTGTGCTAAATTTCATCCTAATCGAAGACCGGGAAGTGGGTCAAATTAAGATTCCAAGATTTTCTTACATACATAGTTACAAGTGAAGCTAATAAAAGCGTGTTAATAAGTGCAAGCACCGTTTGAGTTTTTATGTAATTTGAAAAAGTATCTTTGAGCTGTCTTATAATATGGAAACGTATCTTTTGAGCTTTTCTTGTAATTCAAAAAAAAGTAGGAATCCTTAGAGCTTTAACAGTATTTAAAAAGTGTAAATACATATATACAATAAAACGGTTCCTTTCCTATAATATGTGTACCAGGTACCTATTGTGATAAATTATTCAGTATATATAAAACCACAATTTAAAAATGTAGACAAGTTTTGGTCTCACAAAATACTCGTAACAAAGAAACCACGTCGTACCTATATGCAAATGTATATTCGGAATATATTATCGCAAATACAATACGAGCAACCGAACATATTTCGAAATTGACTGGATTCCTCGAATGCCTTATCAAATTTTGTTTTTTAATGCGAAATAATAAAGCAGATAGAGTGTAGGAAACAGTACCTAAATTACGAAATAATTCTATTATTTAGCA
The DNA here is from genome assembly GCA_905147345.3 of Mythimna impura. Taxonomy (NCBI): domain Eukaryota; kingdom Metazoa; phylum Arthropoda; class Insecta; order Lepidoptera; family Noctuidae; genus Mythimna; species Mythimna impura. The sequence goes on from LR990345.1 coordinate 11,671,593, forward strand.
AAACTTATTAAAATTCTATTGTGAGCAGAAATTTGTATGCAAAAAAGTCGTCATCATCATTCAGAAAGACGTCCACTGTTGGAGAGGACTCCTCCAAATGTCGCCACAACGAACGGTCCTAAGCGTCTTGCAGTCTACCTTTTTTTTCCGAGTATATCATCTAATGTCATCCCCCGCTCTTGGGCGGAGCGCGAGACAGTGTCAGACTTTTACTGACTAAAAACCCACTCCTGTTCCTTCTTTGCCATTTTTCCAGGGCCCCGGGGATCTCTTTCGCATCACCCATGGGCTTCGACCCTGCTGGGCCCCTACGGTTGCTGATATCTCCTTGAGGCGCGTATGGAACAGTACGCGCCGTCGACGACTTGGGCCCGGTCCGGACGGTTACCGGACGATCGGACGGCGAGCCGCAGTCTACCTTGTGGTAGGCTTTCCAACGCTGCGTCTTCTGGTGCGCGGTTGCCATTGCCACTCCCGAACCTTTCGGCCAGCAGAACCTTTCGGCAGTCCTGGTGCGATCAGGCAAGGAAACTCCGAGCATAGTCCTTTCATGCCCTTTGGGTGACTTGAAGCCTTCTGATGAGGCCCATTGTAAGCGCGGACCACGTTTCAGAGCCAAATGTCATCACTGACAATATGCACCACTGGTCATAGACTTTCGTCTTGTAATAATATCTATTAAACTTATAACAAAACCTTCTGACAAATATCTTAAAATAAATATAGCATTTAAATTTTCTCCTCGTTGATGTGGATTGGAAGTGTGCCCAAAAGACTGGCGGTATTGTCACGTTGTATGGTAATGCTTACTCTCTTGCTTAGCCTTAGCTCTTAGGTCACGCGAAGTGTCAAGTAGGTAGGCGTTTGAATAAATATTTCAGTTTTTGTTTTAAGAGGCTCCTTTTTCACTCGCATAACGTCAACATCGAACATGGTTTAAAAACTTGTTACTTCATCTAACGCAATCCAACGCGATGTTTGACAAAAAGGCAACGCGACAAAAGAGAGATAACGCTTGAAAACTCATTTTCACTCATTCGGTAATTCCGTGTTTTATTCGAATATTTTACAAATCTTGCTCCAGGAAATACGTGTTTTTTTTAAAACCTATACAGTTTTTGAAAAAAAGTGTCGTCATTTAGAATCTTGATTAAATTTGCAAGGCTTCTATTGTTATACTTTTTTGACTTTTTAAATTTTTGAGTAAATTATGTAGTGTCAAAGTTCATGCAAAATAGCAGATTTTCAGTGGTCGTTGCTGGATTAGTTTTACACAAATTTATAAATTGATTTTAATAGAAGCCTAGATAATAACCACAAGATACTGTGTTTCCAAAATAAATCTAATGAAAAATGTTTAATAACGTCTTAATCGCGTAAGAGCGGTTGTATGAAAAACAGTGAAAATATATGTCGAGTTTCATCCCCTTAAGTGTGTATAGAGTATAGTCAGGTAGGTATGTCAATTTCCGCTACTTCATTCCCGGTAGTAGTAGGTATTAGTAGAGAGACAAAAAAAAAAACATTGTTATGGTTCTCTATTTCTTTCTCTCTTCTTCTACTTACACTCCACTTTACTCAGCCTTGAGCGTCTCGCACCTAACCCTTCCATCGCATTGTTTCTTTGTTACTTAAAAATAAAATAAAAACAAAAATTACTCAACTGGCAAATATTTTAATATCCCACGTTGTCTACAACAGCTCAGGTGTTTAAATACTAAATGGTTTGTTTAAGTGCATTTCCGTGCCATAACAATTAAACGTCTAAACGACTTATTGTAAAACGAAGAAATATTTTCGTCTACACATGAACACACAATGCCTTCACAACTTTATACTTAAATAAAATTATTTCAGAGAAAAATAAATGAGAATATTATAAACAATCTTCATTGTACACCAAAATAGTACTTCTTATACAAATTAAAATCTAGAGGTACAGTTGCGGTTATATCGCTGACAGCGATAAGTATTCATCCACCAAATTATGAACTGAATGGATCCAAAATAAAAAAATATTTTACAAAAAAAAAATAACCGACTTCACTACAAAAAAACACTCAAAGGTTCAAAATAACTTTAATTTCAGAAGTCGGTGTTAAATAACAACCAAAAAAAAAAGCAGAAATATCTACTTTTTTGTAGTGAAGTCGGTTTTTTTTTGTTAAAAGTTTTTTATTTTACACTTTTTAGTTGTATTGTAATACAACAGTAGAAACACAATAGCCAGAATATCTACATCTCACGACAAATCCAATTATCCCAAACACTGCTAGAATACATTATTTTATTATGAATATTGACTAATTGAGTGGTAACAGCCCCGACTTATGAGTTGTAGGTCGCGGGTTCACACCCAGCCAGGTGCATTACTTTGTGTAATTATTTCATCACCACTGCTCTCAAAACGGTGAAGGAAAACATCATGAGGAAATTGGCATGTCCTAGAACCAAAAATTCGAAGACTTGTGACATCCACCAACCCGCACTGGGCCCGCGTGGTGGATTACGGCCCCTAGAGAGGAGGCTTGAGTCCCAACAGTGGGAACATTATAAGGCCTATTATGCTATGCTATTGACCAATTATGGAGTTTCTGCGCCCACCTTCCGGCTCTATCATCATCAGCAGATCAGGGCCTCAAGTCTGCTATTACAATAGTGTCAGTATGGTCTATCTTTGATTTCATAATTGTTGATTTTGACTAGTTTGGTAATCTACTAATATAATGGCGTCATTATGACTTTCCAATGGTCAACCACTGACACTCCATTGAAAGAAGTGGTATATGTAGAATGGTAATCTCGTACATATTGACAAATGAATGTCAGACGTATGCAGTAATCTGCTAAAATTTTGACAGTTCCTTTGATCAGTGACCTACCATTAGAACGTCATGGTGCAGTAATTGCTTTTAATTTAAAAAAAAAATGCAAATCGGTCCACAAACGGCGAAGTTCTGAGGTAACAAACATTAAAAAAAAATTACAACCGAATTAAGTACCTCCTTCTTTTTTGAAGTCGTTTGAAAAGGGGCAGTCTGCAGTGTGCTGCTAATAGTGTACCAAGGTCAAGCATCACTCAGCGTAAATTTGATCCGGTGTACCAAGTTTAAATTAATCAATAATTAAATTGAGCCTCCTGTGCTGCCACCACCACGACCTCTACGGATGTCGTAGTCCTTAGACCTACTGTTTTGTGGTGTCCAAAATTTTGAATGTCATGATACATAATGCTATGTTTGTGACAACTTTAACTTTTGGATTTTATATTCCGAAATTCAAATGTCCGACCCTCAGGAATAAAAAAGAAAACAACAATTTGTTTCTCTTCTCCTCAATTAAAAAAAAATGTAATTATCTTTCTTTTTATTGAAAAGGTGGTCGGGAATATAATAGGTATTGAATTTTTAGTAATAACTATATACGACAAGACGGCCTACTTTTACAATACACGAGTACTATTTGTTTTTGCAATAAGAACACGGTACCCACGTAGGTGCATGTTATAACAGTCGTAAATGAAAACAGCTTGGAAAAAATATTAACACAAAGAAAATACTCATATTTAAAAAAAAAACAATAAATTAACAACAATTTATTATTCCATTGATTTCATTCTAAATTAGACGGCGTCATTTATGAAATCAATAATTCAATAACAATCTTTTTTGGTCATGTATGTAGATATCTAAATAAAAAAAAAAACCGGCCTTTTAAAAAAAAATAACATGTTTGATGTCAATGTACTGATTAGTAATTCAAATTGGTGCTCTAAAAATACTAAATTTGAATTAAATTAAGGAACATTATTTTTCAATAAATAATATTGTAAATGTTTAACAACATTGTGTGAGAGAGAATTTCTCGGATGAACACAACCTACGCGCGATCCACACACAAATATGTTGGTTATAGGCATCCTGCAGAACCGGTGGACCTTGATATCACAAAGGGACCCTCGATCTGCGAGTTAACCTTGAGTTATTTTTAAACCACGCTCGCTGCATACGAATCCCGTCGAACGACTCCTTCCGAGTATTACATAATGCGAAATTATAGTCTTTTCTTTTTGTATAGCGTCTCCTTGAAAAGCGTGTGGCCCTGTCATTTCGGTTTTATACCCTTTGTTTTGGCTCGCACATATTTTATTTCTTTTCTTTGAATCGTAAAAGGAAGAGGCAATGAAGGGTTAGCGTTTTTGTGTAGTGGATTATTTATGGTGCGGAATAATGGGCGTTCGAAGTTCGAAAAACACCGCGAAATGTTGGTTACAGCTGCGGTGTTTTCAAAAATATGTAATCGTTCGTTTTCGGTCACCCAGAAAGTTGTTACAGTTCGGTAAGTACTGCGGTGAGAGTACTTACTGAACTGTAACAACTGTACATGTACATGCGCTACAGAAAGCATACAATTGAGATGTTTTATTCCAGCCTTTGTGTGTTCGCTGCCATTATCACGCTAGTATGCTCCCCCGTCCCCCCTATTTTATTGTGTTGTTTGTTCACTGAAAGAAATTGCATACCTACCATATAAAAAAGATACTTCGGTAATAGGACCTGAACCTGCATAACTTGTTTCGCTTAATACATTCGTTGTATCATTCTTGTTGGTCATTTTGCAAGGAACTGGAGGTACAAGTATGATTGTTTCATTATTTTATAAATGCTTGCACATTGTATACTTGCATCTGATCGACCATCTGCATGTTACGTTTTAAAAACAATAAAAAATAATGATTTCGCGTTTAGATGTCTTGTTAAGAATTAAGTTATTCAGTTTACGGTATAGTTCCTATTCAATAATTAAACAAAGCGATTGTAATAGTTTAGTCATGTCATTGTCAATAACATTATTAATTTGTCCTCTATAAACAATAGAACTATCAAAAGCACTTAAGCTCAACTAACACAATAAGTAAAATGTAAATCATGCGCGTGAATCATCTATTGTGACAGAACTAATAGAAAGCGTAACCCTACTAATGTCAATAAACCCTCGGAATGCAAAAGCAAATTATAATCCAGATTAATCAGCAAATGAAATCCTCTAAACTTCGAAAGCTATGCTCCGAATCCCGGCTATGTTCCCATATCGTGTTCGAATCAATAAAACCTCCAATGTTTTTCTACAAAGCACGTTTCTTAGAACAATCTCACTGCTAAAGTTTCAACGTGCTTGCATAACCGTGGGTCTAACAACGCCACACATTGTAGACGATTATTGACCTGACCTTAATAAATTTCAACGAAACGGGAGAACTATTTAGATATCTCTTTATTGGTCATTATTTTTTAATTTATTTAAGTAAATTTATCAACAAAGGAGACTTGGGAATGAAAAACAGTGTCGCGGAGACGTGGAACAAAATGTGTAGCAAATTAGGTGCCATATGTAAGACGTGAGATGCATACTGAGCCATCGATACTGTATCGGCATTGTTTATGTGTTCGATCAAGTGTTCGCCATGTTCTTTATTAAAAAAGGGTACAACAAACTTAGGTCCAGTTATATTGACAATAAAGGACCACTTGTAAAAGCGGTTAGCAGAAACATATATCGATTGCATCGAAAAACCAATTTGTTTTATTTTATTAACATTATTTAATTAAAGCCGAGTTGGTGATTTTATAAATAAGGGTTTGTTAAAGTTTATGGTGACGGTTCTTTGAAATAAACGAGTTTTGCACCTGTTTGAGATTATAAACACTGACTTTTGATAATAACAGCAGCAATAAAGTGTTACACAGTTAACAAATGGGTGTCTGTATTTGCTGAGGCCTCCTTTAGACCTTAAGAAACTCTTGGCGAAAACTGGAACAAACCAATATTTAATCTTTCATTATTACTGATGTAGTTGGACGAGCAAAGATAAACATGGATTCAAAGACCCGTTGCGAAGGACCAAAAGAGTCAAGAGAGCCACTGGCTTTTGTGAAAGTACAGAATGCATGCCATTTTCAATTATAAAAGCTGAGCTTATAATGGTTTTGGTGGTTTTTCATGGTGGTTTTGGTGGTGATGTAGTGGACTTACGTTATGTTTTTAGGTTTGGTAAGGATAACTTTAGCATCTTATCTGACATTAAGCTATAAATTCCGATACCTTACAAAATATGTAGATTCCTATCTAAGTAGTTCTTCTTTTGTAAGTTTCTGTTTGTCTTCTTTCATTCTCCGTCCAGTTTCACTCCCTTTTCATCTATCTATCTTTGTTGTTCTTTATATAATTCCGCCATGTTTTTTTTGTCTTTCTTTTCCTTGAAGTCTACTTAGTTTTTTTCTATCTAAAGCATACTTAAATCTATGGTATATTCACGAGTATTATATAGACCATTATATATTTTGTTATTGGACATGTTTATCAATAAAGCATCATAATTGGTACAAAATATTAAAGAAATAACGCTTCTTTGTCTCTTTTATCGGATTGAGTTTAATATTCTCACGGTACACAGCCACATGTTTTTCATCGCGTATATTTTTGTTCTTATTGGACAGTCCTCTTATGACATCATGTGACTATAAATTGGAGCAATTTTTGAATCAACTCGTGTTGGCAATAAAATTGGATTTGTTTATTTTGTTTTTAAACTCATTATAGTCATCTGTTGTAATGAGTGCAGTCGTTTTATGATGAAATATTTTTGTTCACAGTAAACATGAGTACTATTTGAATGTTTTAAATGCCACTCGATGTACCTATATGGCTGGAGAAAAAAGTAATACAGGTTACTTGTGCGCAAATAAGGACATAAAAATGTCTACTAAATATTCTTGCCGAAATCAACATCTACAGGCAGTTTCATAATGCAAATGAGATTTTTATAGCGCTACGGTGAATAACATTAAAGGTAGGTACCTCAAGTAGAGCAATAAAAATAGGAAGTGATTAAAAAGATATAAGATTTTTTTATTAAAAATCCCTTTGATCCACCGTTCATAATCACTACGACAGGAAAAAATATGACATCAGTAAAATTATAATGGGCCGCCTCGTAAAGCGTACATTTGAATAGGAGAGTTACATATCAAAAATTTTCAGTGATCCGTGTTTTACGAGTTTGTCGTAAACGTGTACTTAACAGGAAGAATAAAAGGGGCCCCTTCAATACGCCTGTGTTTAAAAATCTATGTGAGCATGCGAGGGTTGGCTCGTAATCAGTTCGCCAACAGTCAAAGTTTACGATGTTTCCACATTTTAATATCTACATAATATGTTATGGATTTAACCAGGCCTTTCAGAGGCACTCATAAAAATAACTTGAATCGTTTTTAAAACCGGTTGGTTTCGCTGTGTGTAATCAGAAAGAAAATGATGGATTTATGCGTAACTTCCGCTGGAACGATGATTATGTTATATATACTAGTTGTCCCCTGAGGTTTCACCCGCGTTGTTACTTGCTCTGGACAAATGGGCTATCCAACACTAACATTTTGAATTCTTCAATTCGAACCAACTGGATTTCTTGAAAAGATGTAAACGTACAAACACAAGACACCGCGATCCAGAACAACTATCTGTAGGCCATACAAATATTTTTTTTCCGTGTGGGAATCGAACCCGCGACACGCAGTGCAGCAGTCAATCGCTCAACCACTGCGCCACTGCATAAGCATAATCAGCCTTTTAATGTTCCCACTGTTGGGACTCAGGCCTCCTCTCTCTAGGAGAGGGAATGGGCCACCACGCGGGCCCATTGCGGGTTGGTGAATGTCACATGTCTTCGAATTTTTGGTTCTAGGACATGCCGGTTTCCTCACGATGTTTTCCTTCACCGTTTTGATAGCAGTGGTGATTAAATAAATTACACAAAAAGCAGTGGTGGCCGAGTGGTAACGGCCCCGACTTACGAGTTGTAGGTCGCGGGTTCAAACCCAGCCAGGCGCATTACTGCGCCACTGTGCCATCAATTAATAAAAAAACAATTGATCGCGAAGGCGTTTCATTGCGTTTGAAAACTGAGCATAGGATTAAAAAACGCAAAAATAGCTACCTAATGCGAAATACGAGTTTCATTTACGCTTTAAAAGTACCAATATTAACACAGAACTGGCACTGAACGAACAAAATCTCAAAAAACCATTGTATTAAAGTCATAAATATAAAATGAACTCGGTCCCTCAAGTAACCAGATGCCCATTGAAAAACATAATAAGATTTACTTATTTTGAACTTAGCTAAAGGAAATACAGGTGGACTAACAATACGTTAGAGTCCCTTGAGGCTTCCCTCTTTGACTATTTTATAATAAGAAAAAATCTCATTGCCTCCCAAAGCGAATTACTTTGAAACGAATAAATAAATGAACTAAAGGATCACGAGATTGAATTAGAAAAAGAATTCGTATGTAATAAAGAAATCTGTTCATTCATAAAAGTTATGAGGGTTGATCACAATGAGGAAGTCGAAGTGTACGATGATCTCAGCGATGACAATGACGGCAGGTATCGAACCGGAAAAGGGATCAGTTTTCCTTTTGATGTCACATCAAAAAGATCCTTAAAACGAGAAGCCAATATTGGACTTAGTGAACTTTCTGAAGTCCCCGAAATTAGGTTAATACTTGTATTATGAAAGCTTTTTTCAAAGAAATGTCTGATCTTATAAAATTCTCGTCAAGAACTTCTCCATATTTTTAAATCAATTCAATTATATTTAAACAGGAACAATTTATATTGTGTTTGAAATAAAATAGAATTAAACATTCAATAAAATTATAGATAGGTAGGTACAAATTTACAATTAATTATAGAAAATAACAAAATAAATAATATTTAATAGCATTGCAATTTACTTACTACATTCTAACATCAAAAAATTTCTATATATCATATAATAGCATAATCAGGCTTTTAATATTCCCACTGCTAGGACTCAGGCCTCCTCTGTAGGAGAGGCAATTAATATCATATAGATATAATTTTGGTTTGTGGATATGTCATCATCTACCGAATAGAGATATTTCTCCAATAGGAAAGCTTTGAGTTTCGACTCGAATGAGGTCTTTTAAATATTTTTAACTGCTTTTCGCATCTCACTCTTTAATTATCGCAAGTCGTTTTTCATTGTACAATTTAATGCATTCCATTCTTTCTTTAAGCACCGAGCTACACAAAGCCAGAGGTGTATTTTTTACATGCAGACATTATTTTTGAGGAACCAACCCACAAAAATCATATTTTCGCCTCAGCACTCTCCCTTGTTTTACGGTTTTTTCATTGCAGCCGCTTTACGAGCATCGGTGATGGGAGCCACTCTTCTTTTATAACCGAGTAACAGTATTCTGAGACCTCAGAGATCGCGTGTTTGGCGCTAATTAAACGTCTTCATGGCAGTTCGAATACGTGATTCGTCTGGCCGCGGTGAATAATGTGCTCCGTTTTTATAGGGCCAAGCTGCAGCAAAAGTTTCGCCACTTCAGTTTTCAGTGAACAAAAAGTGCATGACTTTAACATATTGCATTCACGTGGTGGTATTGAGCGGATTCAAATGAGATCTTCAAATATAGTTCTTACGTCATCAGAGATGTTTTTAAATTAATAGTGATTGTAAATCTTGTCGCGCATTAGAGATGTCATCGTCTGTAAATTGGAAACACCTCGGCTTTGCGCTTCATGGCTCAGTCGGGGGCTTCTCTCGTTCTATTCCTGTTCCTGACACCACCGCCGCCCCAGGACACGACGCGTCTTTGTTACAGACAACGCAACGCACTGTAATTATTTCCACTTGTACTTTAACGTCATCGTCTCGATTAGTTAGAGCGTTAAAATTTAAGCCTGAATTTATAATATAAACATGACAGAAACAGAGTGTGTTGTTTTTTGTTAACGCTTAGTTTTGATTTCTCTCCTCATGACTGGATTTGAAATATGATCCCCATACTTCGTTGTAACAATCGTCTCATATTTCACTGTAATTATGTTGAATGACGATGAATTTCAATAGCTGTAAATATCATTACAAGCGAGCGATCAACGTTTATGTTCCTTTTAATCAAACCGCCTTTCGACCGGCTCTCACGAGTGGATATTTATCTTTAGTCTGTACAAACAAATGTAGCCGTGAAACCATTTCATCATTCAGCACATTGTCGTCAGCGGCATGCGAGATGGGCTCTGACGCAACCGCACGCTCCTTGAGGACAAAGAGTAACTTGAAAAAATAATATTTTTCCAGATTTGTGTTACCGTGGCTGTCACCGGCTTGATTTACGTCGAATCTGTCAGGTTCGGAGACAAAGGAGTGTTGTCTGAACTCGCGGGAGCATGATGTCATACATTCAGGAACCGCCTAAGCCGCGGCCCCTAATTAATAGACCGGCTTTTACGGCTCGCTAGGGTAAAATCATTCCGAGATGTTTCAAAGAAAAATAAGAAATATGCGTGTCAGCCAGCATAGTTTATGGGCCGTTGTTTATTGTGAACGCTCCAAACCAAAGCCGAACTCAGAACCAATTCTTTGTTTTGTTCACAATTTATTACGAGTAGGTAAAGTTCGTGAAATCAATTCAAAGGCATAGCTCGTTAAGAGCACACCTTTCTATTTTGTGATCTTTTGTATCTTATTTCTACTATCTAGCTAGATTTTTATTTGCATTGTTGTGAAGATTACTTTGTATTGAGATCTGTAGCCCGTATTTTTCTCATAGTTTATTATAGAACTAAAGGTCCATGTACAGAATTGAAAGCCTCCGACGAAAAATAAGTAAAAGAAGTTTCAATAGAAGTTTACTGGAAGATATCAAAGACGAATAGAACAAGTTACATGAAAGCATTCAGACGCCCACGCATATACCTAATATAAACCTTGCAGGGAGGTAAACATTTATAAATGAAGGTACTGTCAAAATCTAAAACGCAAAATACCACGACTACTAAGCTCGTCTAGACAATATTTATGACATAACAGACTTAATAGTATTTACGTTGTTCTATCAACAAATAGTAGTGATGAAGTATAACAAGTCTAAAATTTGCAGCCAGTTTAGTGTTATCTTTATCTCCATCTCTTGAGATCGTGCAGGAATATCCGTAGTCACAGCTTGTTATCAAGATAGTGAGTCGAGATCGTGTGTAAGGTATTAAAAACTATAATCCGGAGCTCTATGAGTGGTTCAGAACTTGAGATTCAACGGCCGGTGACAAGGTATAATATTTATTTATATGCAACTGAGTGTTAATGGACATGATTGTTCGTAGATGGATCTATTAATACGATAAGAAAGATTTGAGTGAATGACAGCACAGGAAATGATACAGTTACGTCTACTTGAGGAATGGAGAGTAACACAATCAACAATGTAGGTCTTTCCCAATGGTCTGAGTCAACAATAAAATGTACTGTCTCCAATAGAAATTTAGGACGAACAAAATAAAAGGTAAAGAATGAAACAGAAAATATATAGCACGGCTTATGCGTGAATCGGTAGCGCAATATTTCCATTTAAGTGAGTCTTACCTTAGATAAAATATTGCAATATTTATACACTGGACCACAAAAGTAACGGGTCACAATGAAAAACTGCAATATCTCCTAAAGTTATGTAAGTATATAGATCGCTTGTTTGAATAATATGTTATAAGCAGACGTTAATTAGAAATCTCAAAAGAGGTTTCATTTATAATAATAAGTTACGGCTTAAAAAACAGATATTCAAAATTTAGAAAAATAAAAAAGCAAAACTATTTAATTAATATTTTTTCCGAATTTTTTTTTCAAACTTAGCTGCCGATTTATGATATAAAGGAACAATTTGCACATATTAAACAAATTTATGTAAGATATATGTTACTTTACAGCGTTCTTGTCAGTTTTAACCGACTTGAAAAAGGAGGAGGTTCTATGTTCGGCTGAAATGCTGAATGTATGTTTTTTTTTTATGTATGTTCACCGATTTCTCGGTCAATAGTGGACCGTTTTTGAAATTTTTTTTTTGATTGGAAGGATATGCTTTCAAGTTGGTCCCATAGAAATATTGTTATGAACTGATCATGAACTTCGAAGATATGGAACAGAACTCCTCATAGGATCACAGCAGAACTGTCGTAACAAGTAAAATTGCTTTGTTTATACGTGTAGTCGATGACTGACTGAAAGAAGAGGGGGACTATATTGAACTGATCTGATGATGAAGCCTGAAGTTAGGCACCGAAACTCTGTAATAAATTAATTTAATGTAACCGTGTTTGGTATTATTAGAACTGGCATGAGATGCACTCAAGCTATAAGGTATTTAAGTATGGCTGAGGGGGTACTTTTTAGTGGTGGTACCATAACTAAAAAGTGTAAAATAAAAAACTTAAAAAAAAAATACAACCGACTTCAATGTAAAAAAAACACTGAAAAGTGCAAAATAACTTTTATTTAGGAAGTCGGTGTTAAATAACGAAGAAACAAAACTATTATAGAAACACCGACTTCCGAAATTAAAGTTATTTTGCACTTTTCAGTGTTTTTAGGGTTCCGTAGCCAAATGGCAAAAAACGGAACCCTCATAGATTCGTCATGTCTGTCTGTCTGTCGGTCCGTATGTCACTGCCACTTTTTTCCGAAACTATAAGAACTATACTGTTGAAACTTAGTAAGTAGATGTATTCTGTGAACCGCATTAAGATTTTCACACAAAAATAGAAAAAAAAACAATAAATTTTGGGATACTTAGCACTGAATCTCAAAAATTATTTTTTCATAAAACCCATACGTGTGGGGTATGTATGAATAGGTCTTCAAAAATGATATTGAGGTTTCTAATATCATTTTTTTCTAAACTGAATAATTTGCGCGAGAGACACTTCCAAAGTGGTAAAATGTGTGCGGGACACACACATTTTACCACTTTGGAAGTGTCTCTCGCTCAAATTATTCAGTTTAGAAAAAAAATTATATCCCTAACTTCTAAAATAAGAGAATAATAAAACCAAAATAAATATATGTACATTACCATGCAAACTTCCACCGAAAATTGGTTTGAACGAGATCTAGTAAGTAGTTTTTTTTAATACGTCATAAATCGTAAACCGCAATTTACCTTTCAAGTTTGTACGGAACCCTCAGTGCGCGAGTCCGACTCGCACTTGCCCAGTTTTTTTTTTACATTGAAGTCGGTGGTATTTTTTTTGTAAAAATTTTTTTTAGCCTTTTAATTTCATTTTTACGACTTTCTACTTAAAATGATCGGCTCTAGTTGACAGTTCTAGTTGACACTACAACCAAGTTTACCATTACCTACTGTATCAAAATCTTTTACATCACTTGCAATTTCTAAGTACCTACTTAATTTTCTTATTCCCAGAGATTCCAGTTCATTTTACACAACCAATATAAATACTAATAAATTAATATCATTCAATGCTCTTGCCAATGTCTAGACGTTAATTTGACATAATGTTTAAAAGCCAGCCTTTAATATGATTTTGTACGTTTATCCGATTTGGGTACACAGCGAGGACCGCCAGACAACGAAAATGTTTCAAAAGGATTAAAGTGATTTCGGTTTTTGAGGTGTGAATATAATACTTCAATTAATTGATTTAGAGTTTGCGATGAGTTGGGATGTTTTTTTTTTCGGTACGAAAATCATCTTATGACATCCCGCGCTCTTGGGTGGAGCGAGAGATAGTGTCAGACTTTTACTGACTAAAAACCCACTCCTGTTCCTCTGTTCCTTCATTGCCTTTCGTACCAGGGCCGAGTCTATCTTTCAGAATCAGACCCTTGGCCCCAGTAGGCTTCGACCCTGCTGGGCCCCTTCAGTTGCTGATATCTCCTTGAGGCGCGCGTGGAACAGTACGCGCCGTCGACGACTTGGGCTCGGTCCGGACGGTGAGCTTCCCATTGCTCGCCGTCCGCAAGCCCGCGCCTACGGTGGCTGGAAATCGGGATCGAAGCGATTGGCCGCCTCCCTTGCTAGCATTAGGTACTGCTTCGCAGAAGGAGGCGACCGCCTGCCACTCCTCCTCGCTCCGGACCATGGCCTGTACCAAGGCCCGGCACGAGAGATCACCGCCGCCCATCGCCCCCGCGAGGGCTCGGCTTGCTCTGCCCAGGCGGGGCACACCTCCACTGTGTGCTCCACTGTGACCTCCGGGCGGTTCACACAGTGGTGACACCCGGAAACCAGGGATGTTAAGGATATCTGTACTCCATTTGTTTAGGTAGTTAACTAAATGTAAACCATCTAAACATGTATTTTATTTAAAAATTGTCTAAAAATTTCATCTGTTTACAATTATTAGTATTTTCTTAAACCGATGTTAGGTAATTAACTAAATTTAAATAATCTTTGTATGTCTTTTATACGATTTATTTTTAATAAAAAGAAGATTGTTTACCTACTTTTAGTTAAGTACTTAAACAGATGGAGTACCTATATGTGTCGTGGCCAGATTTTAAATGATCAATTCACTTCATGATGTGATCGGCCATATCATGAAATGGTAGCATTTCATGATAATAGAACCTCGTCCGCTGGCCACATCATGATATGGGCAAGCCAAATCAATGAACACTCTGCGTTTAACGATATGAACGGCTAAACGCATGATTATTTCATGATATCGTCAAACATGGCTGATCATATCGTAAAATTGTTACATTATCCACCGTTGGAGGCGCTGATGTTGTTTTGTTTTTGTTACAGCGGTGGACAGTAATTCTTGTGGTTATTCTGATAAAACTGCTAGTAATAATGTGTCAATTGATAATAATGACAGTGAAATGTCATTACGATAAAAAATACTTGAATTTTACGAAAGCCATTCAAAACACAAGCGTAACTTAAAAAAACCTTGTAGTTTGGAACGAATTTCACAGGTTAGTAGATTTCAATCTCGAATAGTGTGATTTAGTGATTATTCTTTTAAAATTAAAGCTATTTAAAATATTTTATTTATCTTTCATATTCTTATTAAACCCTTGATGTCATGGAAACCCTACAATATGATATGGCTAAACGTTGATTGAAAAATTATGAAACGTTGACGTTTAAACGATAACTGGCCAGTTTTAGTTGGTCACATCATGAAATGCAACCATTTCATGATATGGCCGGTCACATCATGAAGTGATCAGTTCTACGATCTGGCCACGACGTATGTAATTTCGAATCCTGATACGGTTATAGGAATAATATTAAACCGAATAATATTAAACCGAATAATATTAAATTATTTCAGATTATGTGTTAGTTTCGGTTACAGATATTAGAATTTTAAAAGTATAATACAAATCGACGGCACGGTTGGCGCAGAGCTTGGTCGATTGACTGCTGCGCGTGTGTGTCGCGGGTTCGATTCCTGCAAGGAACAAATATTTTTACGGCCTACAGCTAGGTGTTCTGGGTCTGGATGTCTTGTGTATGTGAATGTGGTGAATTTACATGTTTTTTCAAAACACCCACAATACAGGAGTAACGCGCACACATTTTCGTTATGAGCGGCGTCTCGTCGTGGCATGCTTCAAACATTTTCAGACTTTTGATCTTACCGCTCACCGCCCCGTGCTTAGGTACGCTCACAGCGGCAAGGTCGAGAACGGGCCGTTACGTTATTCCTGTATGTAGTTTACTACACAAATTCAATATTTTATGAAGGGTTTGACACTAATGACATGATACTAATTTAAATTGAACTAATTTGAGTGAAAATTTTATCAGCCTAGGGTAATTAAGGAACTGTCCACAAACCCGGATTAGGCTCTTTTTAATTTTTGCTGTGGGAAATCATCATATAACTTCTCTCGCTATGGGTGGAGCGAGAGTGAGTGTCGGATTTTTACTGATTGAAACCCGCCTGTGATCCTTCAGTTGTCCTTTGTGTTCCAGGCCCACGGTAACTATTTCAAACAATCCCGCAGCCTTGACCTGGTCTAGGCTCGCGTTGTGGATTACCTACGGTCCTTATTTCTTCTCATAGAGGGGAAGCCTGTGACCCTGTGTCCAAGCAGTGTGAACGCTAAATGAACATCCACGTTCCCCAGAGATTTGCTGATTCGATTCCAAAGTAAGTCAAAACCCAGCTGGGGTTCTCAACAACAACCATCTTCATTATCATCATCATCAACATTTCAGCCGAAAGACCACTGTTGGACATAGGCCTCCCAAGTGTCGCCACAATGAACGGTTCTGTGCGTCTCGCATCCATCGGATTCCCGCAACCCTTACCAGGTCATCGGTCCACCTTGTAGGAGGCCTTTCAACGCTACGTCTTCGGGTACGTGGTCGCCATTCCAGAACCTTTCGGCCACAACGGCCATCCGTTCTGCGAGCAATGTGCCCTGCCCATTACCACTTAAGTTTGGCCATTCTTCGTGCTATGCCGGTAACCTTGGTTCTCCTGCGGATATCCTCATTCGTGATTCGATCACGCAAGGAAACTCGGAGCATAGCCCTTTCCATTGCCCTTTGGGTGACTTTAAGCCTTCTGATGAGGCTCATTGTAAGAGACCACGTTTCGGAGTCATATGTCATCACTGGCAACACGCACTGGTCATAGACCCGGGTCTATCTACCCTCAACCAGATTTATTCGTAGTCGGTGTGCTATGTGTGCCTTTTCTGCCATCAACCAAACCACTTAGCCAATCGCAGTCCACTGCTGGTCTACGATACGTTTCTCAGAAGTTGCACGAAACCATCAACAACTACCACTGACTACCATGTAGTTACCTGGCATTTTTGCTGAACTGGACCTATTTGGCGCAGCCGTGAGACACACATTGTGTCAGTGCTTTTTTTTATTTTTCTTCTTCAAGTCTTAAATTTTGTTTTCACAGTGTGTGTATCCATTGGATACGTGACAAATAAAATATTTTTCTGTCTTTTCTTTCAAACCAAAACCGCCTTTCGCTTCTATACTATCCAGGTTATCTCTTGGCTTTTGACGAAAGACATGGCATGTCCACTGCCACTTCACCTATTTTACCTACTACGTACTCTAAGGCGTCCATTACACGGTCATGCAAGCGTCAATCAAAACCATCAATCATGAATGAAGCTTGACTGACGGAATTTTATCGCAATACATTTTTCGTCATGCAAACGTCAGTCATCGCATTACACGTTAGGTTTTTCGTCAGTCAAGATATTTGACTGTGGCAAAACTGACAGCAAAACCTATCGTGTAATGGACCCCTAAGGAGTAGTTATGATGATCAAACTTGTCCACAAAATACAAAGATAAACTAATCCCTTACTTATAAAAACTAATATCCATAAAACACTTCTAAGTGCTTCTACCTTAATACACTATCAGACTTGTCAAACTTACTTCGAACAGCATAATAAATTAATAACTCCTTATACCTCTGAACGCTAACTACTCTGTAAAGTTCTGATATTAAGGAACTAAAATCCGTTTGGCAGGGCTGCTCAAACAGTCGATCGCGAAAGGTTTTCGAGTCGACTCTTGAAAAAGTCTAAAAAGTTGTGAAAAATTCTAAAAAAAACAGCAGAATAGCATTTAACGTTATAAGGTCTCATTTCACCATGCCTGTCATTTTGAGGAAATTTTATTAATAATTTGATTTTGAATTTGATGGCCGAGTGGCCCCGACTTACGAGTTGTAGGTCGCGGGTTCAAACCCAGCTAGGCGCATTACTTTGTGTAATTTATTTCTCTCAAAACGGTGAAGGAAAACATCGTGAGGAGACCGGCATGTCCTAGAACCAAAAATTCGAAGACATGTGAAATTCACCAATCCGCTCTGGGCCCGCGAGGTGGATTACGGTCCATTCCCTCTCCTGGAGACAGGAGACCTGAATCCCAGTAGTGGGAACATGAAAAGGCAGATTATGATAATGATGATTATTTAGTTTTTTTCCTTAAATAAATTTTACGAGTAGGTATGTAACCACTTCAAGTTACTAGTAATTGTTATACAAGCTGTTACGAAAATGAGTAGTCAAATTTTAGGTAGGTACTGCTTCTGCCCGTAGAATTTTTCTTTCTTTATGAAAGTCACAGGGATACTCCAAAAAATATGACTCTCCTTAAAGTTATCATGAGCTGATCAATACGGAACGGAAGTTCAAATCATTCGAACTTCTTTATGACTTAAGGGGTCCACAACACTTAGAGATTTGTTTTTTTCTTTCGCAATAGTTTTTTTTTTCAATTTATTGAATTCGGGGTTTTTATCCACATGGATACACCAACCCCATCGTAACCTCTTAGTTCTAGTTTTCGCAATAGTTGCAGTCGATCTCTTGCTGCCGAAATATTTTGAGGTTGATCGTCGACACCATAAAGGTCACACACTCATCAGTCATTGATTGCTTGTCTATTGTCTACCGAGAGGCACCGGTCTTGACGTGGAGGAGCCATTTACCTTTTTTTGTGCATAGGAAATCGTCAAATGACTGCTACTCTGGGTGAGGGAGCCTTGGGGAAGGCCTATGTCCAGCAGTGGACGTCTATCGGCTGAAATGATGATGATGATGATGGGTGAAGCGAGAAGGAGTGCCAGACTTTTACCGACTAAAACCCACTAAAGCCCTTCAGTTGACCTCTGTGACGGTAACTCTTTCGAACAATCCAATAACCTGGTGTCGATATCCTACGAAATCTTTTTTTTTTCACTTAGACAACTTTTTCTTATCTTACAAAGGCCTCCCTCATATTTTGATCGGCTTCTCTGGAAGATGAATCTATACTTTAAGACTTTAGTGGTATTTATTTAAACTTCATGTTCAGTAGTGGTACAAAGGCGG
Organism: Mythimna impura; assembly: GCA_905147345.3. Taxonomy (NCBI): domain Eukaryota; kingdom Metazoa; phylum Arthropoda; class Insecta; order Lepidoptera; family Noctuidae; genus Mythimna; species Mythimna impura. The sequence goes on from LR990345.1 coordinate 11,690,298, forward strand.
ATTTAATGCAAAGGCATTCTCTACCAGTCAACCTTTGGGTTTAAAAAGATAACACTGTGGTAGGTGTGCACAATCAATAAATAACAGATATTTCAAATAGTTTGTAGTATCATTAAAATAAGTTGGTTGGTCTTTGGTTGGGGCACCCCTGGTTTAGGGGATGTTGAGGGAAAATAAATCAGAGACGGCGCCTGGTCGTTCATCGAACTCTCAGTTGGGAACAATTGGTGCGGAGATGTAAATTAAATCGAGTGGCTGTGGTACGGTTTGAGTCTCGGCTGGCCACTGACTCGGCAGAAGTACAACGACAAAGTACAGGTGTTAAAATGTTTAAGTCATTGGCTCTATTGTTAAAGAACTCTAAAGACTTATAAACTAAAAGGAGAAATTAGGAAGACTTTTTCAAAAAAAGGAAATAATAGAAGATGATTTTAATCATAATATTTTGGTTACAGTAGTAAGAAGACTAATTGGTATCTAATTATGGCGGCGGAACCTGGTTCAGACTGAATGTGGAAGGACAAGAGTCAGGTATTGTAGATAGTGCCACTTGAAAAAGCCCAAAGTTCAGCAATGGTCTGCAATAAGCTTATGATAGGAGTGATTGCTTGGTATGATTAAAAAGGACAAATAGATAGAGATGAATATGCTGTAGGCAAAAAAAAAAAAAAAATGCGTCGCCACGCTTCGACTCCGCACCATCGCCAGTGTGAATTGAGCCTTAGTCCCTTTCGTTTCTCTTTGTTGCGACTGGTTCCTCATAAATAAACACCCATTTAGACTACCCAGTTGGGACTAACTAGGTGGTCCAAATGGGTGATCATACAACCTGCGTAATTTACAATTTTGGCTAGACTAGTTCAAGTTTGGTCACTAATATTGACATAGATTACATGAGTAGGATTTTTTATCAGTCTATATCTTTTAATCACTGGCAGTATGCTAATTATTGTAATAGTTCGGTGGTTACCTAATGGAGTGACGAACTATAAATTTATCACCCGATTGCTCCAGACGGCGGGTTATATTTTTTCTTTGCACTTCTTAGAGCCTGGCCACATCTCCACGGCGTGCTGTCGTTAATGCGAAACAGTGCGGCGCCTGACCGTATTGTGATGCGGCATCGTGTAAATACACAACAAGGATACGTTTCAAAACCCTTCGGTTAAAGACTAATCGCGTTTTGACGACGCAGCATTTGAACAACACGGTGTCGTGGTAAGGGCCTGGCTCCAACACCTAAAGCGGCGCCGCAATCGTGAAAAGTCGCGGCATCTGATTGTATTTACCTACATGACGGTACGGTTCGGCACTATGTTGTGTATCTACGACAAGATAATCTCGCAAAACCCTTTGGTTGAAGATTAATCGGTTTTTGACGACGCAGCGCTTGAACAACACGGTGTCGTGGTATGAGGCCCTGACTCCAACATCACGGTACGGCGTGACACCGCCATTGTGAAAAGTCTCAGCATCTGACCGAATTTACAAAACGGTACGATACAGTACCGTGTCGTTTAACTATACGACAAGGTAGCGTCGCAAAACCCTTTGGTTGAGACTAATCGCGTTTTAACGGCGCAGCGTTTGAACAACACGGTATCGTGGTATAGGCCTGGACCCAACACCACCGTACGGCGCCGCCCGTCATCATTAAACTTCAATGGCGCTGCCACCGTCACACCGCACGACGTCGTGCCGTAGCATTTTGCGCCGAATAGCGAGCGACTGGTTCCTCGACAGTCGATGTATCGCTAAAATGTCTGAAGCTGTAGGTATATATTATTGAACACTCTCTTTTGGATTTTCAACATAGAATAGATGACGTTTCTATAGTCATAGTTATATTTTTGTTATAGTCATATTTTGACTATTTTTACCTATTTTATTTCACGGTGATCTGAAACATAATTAGATATAACAAAGGTAGTAATTTCCTCTCACACTGATTGACAACGCGTTAGTTTAAAGATAAGTTATTTTTAGGTGGTAACATTCCTCACGCCTTCCATCCTTGTATTAGCAACCCTATACGTCACTTTTTTTTCGCGCGCTCAACGACATCGCAAGAAAAAATTATAATAACAATTAATTTGATTAATTTGTGGTTTTACGTGTATACAAGTAAAATAACGAAATGCCAAGTAACAAGAAACTTATTAAATGCATCATAAGTGCGTTAGATGGAAATCGGAAACGTAAACGACGCCACCGGCGTCGTCGCAAGAGCAAGGCACGGTCACGGAGCCCTCGACGACACAGTTCGTCAACGACATCGTCATCTCATACGACGGAGCCTGAAAGCAGGACTCCCAGCCCCAATTTTGAGAGACGTGAGGTAAATCTAGAGGCCACCGAAAACCCTAATACAGGTAAGTTCCGTTTTATAATTTAAGGTTAAGAACGTGGTTTTGGTGCGGGATCTTCTTTCTTTTTTATCTTCGGTTATGAAGACCTCGGAACAGCTTAGCTTTAACCCTGCATTTTGCGTGTGCGCTAACAAAGTGTTACACTATAGCAGCCATTTATGAAGTACAAGATACTACTAGCCATGTTAACTTTTTACATCGCCATAGCTGCATGGCTACCAGTGAGCACGAGATGCTCCTAGCGACATTAATTCCATGTTGCTAAGCTGGTATGCATGAGTCACTGTGTGAGCATGTCCACTTTGACAGACCACTGAATACGCGATATTCACTGTGCCGCATGAAAGCACGAGGTGGTCCCTGCCATTAAGTACGTGATACTTACGCTAACATAACTATGTTACAATGGCTGCCAACAAATGCTTCACTTTCTTTGTTCTCTTATAGATACAACCGAAATGGAACCAATAAACCCTTACAAAGAGGCACTAGGTATGGACTATGAAGAGGCGCAACCATATATTGGTCAAATCCATAAAGATATAAAATTCAACCATATCCTAACCAAAGGCTTAACAAAGGAGGAAAGAGAGACAATAACTAAAAAACACACAGTACCAGACAACTGCACCCTACTGGACGCTCCTCTTCTTAACCCGGAGGTAAAAGCAGTTCTCACCGAAAGCTCTAAACTAAGGGACCATGGAATTGAGATGGCCCAAAAACAACTAGGACTGGCTACCTCCATCATAGCCAAGTGTATGACTGATCTGATTACACCAGAGGAGATTAACAAAACAAAATTGTTAACTGATTTGGCCGATGCAACTAAAATATTAGCCAACACCCATTACCACCAGACACAAACCAGAATTAAGCTAATCTCTCCATTACTAGATAAAAGTTTTAATCAAATCCTGTCCAAAACAACAAGGGACTCCTTCCTATATGGTGAGAATTTACCAGAACTTCTCAGAAATTTAAAACAAATGCAGCAAGTGGCTGCACAACTAAAAAAGCCAAATCCTGGCCAATCAAACATCAGATCCAATACCAACATTCAAAGACCGAGACAGGAAAACCGGAATGGCCCACCGCCGAAAATGAAGAGGAATGTACGTGGTGGGCCACGCAAGACCACTCAATCCACCAACCAACAACAGCCCCGCTGGAAACAATACTCAGAGAGGGCAACTCACCAACAAGGCCGACACCGGAATGCTCCCGTGAAACACTAAACAACCAGGTACATGCAGGCAACTTACTTAATTATGTACAATGCTGGAAACAAATAACTAATGATGCTATCATCTTGCAGTGGATACAGGGGTACGAGATACCGTTTGTAACCACACCCATACAGTCAAAAATTCCAATATCTAAGCTATCACAGCTGGAAATATTAAACATGAATAAATCCATTGACGACCTACTCGAATTAGGCGCCATAACTCCTTGCCAACACACTAAGGGAGAATTTATTAGTAAAATCTTCCTTAGACCTAAACAAAATGGTAAATTTAGGTTCATTCTGAACCTAAAACCGTTGAATAAGTTCATTGCACCTAAGCACTTCAAAATGGAAGATATTAGGACTGCCATTAGACTCGTAGGAAAGGATTATTACATGGGCTCAATTGATCTGAAGGAATCATATTTCCTAGTACCTATCTGTCCACAAGACAGAAAGTACTTACGCTTCATTCACCTAGGTAAACTTTACGAGTTCACTGCTATGCCCTATGGCTTATCAACAGCCCCTAGTGTATTCACAAAACTACTCAAACCAGTAGTATCCCACCTAAGAAAACAGGGATTCTTATCAACCATATACCTTGATGATTGCCTTTGTATTGGTAAAAGTTACCAAGACTGTGTCGAAAATATAAATGCCACCATAAGTCTATTTAAATGTCTGGGATTAATAATCAATTACGAAAAGAGTAATTTAACTCCCAGTAAACAATGCAAATTTCTAGGCTTCATTATCAATACTCAAGACATGTGCCTTGAACTACCCATAGGAAAACAAGTATCTATAAGTGCTCTAATTCAAAAACATTTAAAATTAGAAAGATGTTGTATAAAAGACTTAGCTAAATTATTGGGTACACTAATATCAGCCTGTCCAGCCATTCCTTATGGAATGATGCACACCAAAATTATAGAACGACAAAAATACTTAGCCCTCAAAGCCTCCAATTATAATTATGACTCAAAAATGGAGCTGTCAAAGAAAATACTCCCAGATTTACAGTGGTGGTTAGAAAACTTAAATAAATCTAGAAAACTAGAGGAACAACCTTTCTCGTTAGAAATTTTCTCAGATGCGTCTTTGACTGGGTGGGGAGCACATTATAATGGTGAATGTATTGGCGGATTGGTCAGAACAAGAACAAGATTATCATATAAATCAACTAGAATTAACCGCAGCATATTTTGCATTAAAATCATTTGCTCACCAAGAACAAAACAGCTCAATATTATTAAGAATTGACAATACAACTGCCATTGCATGCATCAACAAAATGGGAAGTATACAATACCCCCATTTGAACAAAATAGCCCGTGAACTATGGGAATGGTGTTCAGAGAGAAATATTCGGGTTTATGCTTCATATATAAAATCCAAAGAAAACTCTATAGCGGATCAAGAATCCAGAAACATTAACATTGACACAGAATGGGAATTATCACCTTATGCATACAAATCAATTTGTTCTGAACTGGGTGAAGCAAGTATTGACTTATTTGCCAGCAGAATTAACCACAAATGTAATAAATATGTTTCATGGAGGAAAGATCCGTATGCTTTTGATATAGATGCTTTCACTTTGGATTGGTCAAAATTCTTTTTTTATGCTTTTCCCCCTTTTGCCCTAATCACAAGATGCTTGCAAAAAATAAAAGATGACCAAGCGAAAGGCATACTAGTTTACCCACTATGGACAACACAAGCATGGTACCCTCTAGCCAAATCGCTACAAATGTCAGATACTCTTGCATTTGGCCCTGATGATAACCTTCTGCTATCACCTTTCAGAACAATACACCCACTGAGCTCGAAACTTACCCTGGTTGCAGCAATCTTCTGCGGAAAGCATTCCAGCAAAGAGGTCTGCCAACTAAGTCACTAAACATAATGTTGTCCTCACTTTCTACAGGTACTCAAAAACAATATAATGTTACTTATAGAGCCTGGTGGACTTACTGCAAAACTCATACATTAAATGTATACAATGCATCTGTACCACAAATAATACAATTCCTTACTGAGAGATTCGAGGCTAATGTGGGTTACAACAGTCTTAACTCAGATAGGTCAGCCTTATCTATGCTAATAAGTTCTAAGGTCGGAAATGATGACAGAATTACGAGATTCCTTAAAGGTGTATATAGACTCAGGCCAGCATTGCCTCGATACTCTCATTCATGGAACCCTTCAAAAATATTTAACCTTTTAACTTCCTGGCCTGACAACGAAGAACTAACCCTAGAAAAACTGACACAGAAGTTAGCTGCCCTACTAGCTCTAACTTCAGCTCAGCGGATACAAACATTGTCACTAATTAAGTTACCAAACATTGTTAAAACTAGTGAGAAGATAGTCATAGATATAACTGATCTCATTAAGACTTCTATTATAAATAGGACTCAACCTAGAATCTATCTGCCTTTCTTCACACAAAATCCAAAAATCTGCCCAGCCAAAACTATAATAGATTATATTTCAAGGACTGAAACTCTTAGAAATCATGAACCTTATCTTTGGATAACTTACAAAAAACCACATAAGAGAGCTACTAGCCAAACCATTAGCAGATGGATAAAAAATATCATGAAAGAAAGTGGTATCGATACTTTACAATTCAGTTCCCATAGTACAAGACACACAGCTACCTCCTCTGCAAAAAGAGCTGGCATTAACATTGATACCATAAGAAAGGCAGCTGGATGGACAAACAATTCAAAAACATTCGCAAAATATTATAACTTACCACTATGTGAAGAAACATCCCCTGAAAACTTTGCAATATCTGTCCTTAACAACAAATAAATGTATGCTAATACTAACAATTAACTATAAATAAGTAATTATTTTACCCTCGCAGGCATACTAAGACTATAGTCTTAACCTATGACTTAGCATAGTCTAAATTACTTTGATTACACATGTGATTTGTTGATTATGACCTAGAACTAACAATAGTTAAGTGTCTATTTAATTAATGACAATTAAGAATAATAAAGATTTAATTAACCAAAAGCCTATGACTTAGCATAGTCTAGATTACTTTGATTACACATGTGATTTGTTGATTATGACCTAGAACTAGCAATAGTCAAAAGTGTCTATTTAATTAATGACAATTAAGAATAATAAAGATTTAATTACCCAAAAAAATGTAGTAGCTTATTGACTAGATTAATTATTGCAGCAAACTCTAAACATCTACCTTTGTTATATCTAATTATGTTTCAGATCACCGTGAAATAAAATTGGGAATCAAACGAGCTTACCTGTTAAGCGAAGTCTTGATTCTAATTTTATGAACGGTGATCTGAAACATAATTACCCACCCACCACTAACTAACAACCCCAAGCTGCAATAACTAGACTACCTTTTTTACTGTTAACCTTGCAGGAAAAATTAGTGAATTTAGTAAGTATGCAGAACCAACCCTTATGAAACATAATGCGCCGCCTACCCTAGGATCTCTAAAAAAAGTGACGTATAGGGTTGCTAATACAAGGATGGAAGGCGTGAGGAATGTTACCACCTAAAAATAACTTATCTTTAAACTAACGCGTTGTCAATCAGTGTGAGAGGAAATTACTACCTTTGTTATATCTAATTATGTTTCAGATCACCGTTCATAAAATTAGAATCAAGACTTCGCTTAACAGGTAAGCTCGTTTGATTCCCAATTTTCTAATACTTTAATGGCGAAACATGGCACGCTACCGTTTGTTTGCATGACGCGGCAAAATTTTATGATCAGGTGCCGGTGCCGCACCGTGGACGTGATTGTAGCCAGGCACTTTTTGTTTAATGTGCTTTAAATTGATCTTGATGTTGATATCAATAAATTAGTATTGGATCATTGATTGTGTAATTAATGATGACTGTTTGGTCATGCAATGAAATAAAATATAATTTATAAAACTAGTTTTAATAATACATCATTGATCATTTAGGGCCAAAGACCTTCATCAGTGACGACTGTAATGATTTATTACCCCGCGATGCGACTATATTGTTCTAGACTGGCCTTGAAACATCTGTATCTAGAATTTTCCTGGCTCTGCGTATAAATACGAGCCCCCGACCAGAAGTGAGTCAATTTTGATTTCGACCGCGAAAAGTAAGTACTAACGGCGATACCTATACTCCATCGGTTTAGGTAGTTAACTAAACGTAAACAATCTTACTATGTCTTTTTATTAAAAAAAATCGTATAAAAGACTAGTAGTAGTAGTACATATTTAGTTACCAAACATCGATATAGGTAAATAACAAATTGTAAACATTTTTAAATGAAAATTATAGACAACTTTTAGATAAAAGACATGTCAAGATTCTTTACCTACCTTTAGTAAATTACCTAAGCAGATGCAGTTTAAGTGATAGTGATTTTACCTAACGACCTAAGTGATTCTGTACTTATTGATTAATTTTACCTTGTGATTGGCTTTTGTTGATTTTGTTATTGTTTGTGGTACATAAAGCAAGTAAACCGGCATTTAATTAATCACGTTCATAACAGTACAATATAAAGAGAAGGGGATGGCAGGACGAACTACACAGATTTCAGCGAAAGTTGGAAGGAGTAGGAAAAGGCCTTTGCCCAGGATTGGGACAGAACAGGCTATAAAAAAAAAAACAAGCGTGTCTTTGATTCATACCTAATGTCTGATAAAATCTTGTCTCTCTCTCTCTCTCTCTTTCGAATAATCTCACATTATTCGAAAGAGTCACTATGGCCCAACGCGATGGGCAGATATTTATTTTGAAGTAATCATAGGAGGAGTACCTTAGTGCTTATAAGGTTCTGGTGACACCCCTGCCCGTTTGGGTACGGAACCCTAGCCAAACCCGTTCATTTCACCTAGTACAGGGGTCATTGATCATGTATCTTGAACCTCGCCAATTGTACTCTGAATAAAGTGTCACTTGTAATTGTGTATTTTTGCTAAATAAAATATTAGATATTATTATTTTTGCATTTATTTATCTTAGGACCCTGAGGTCCTGGACCTTTGGAAAGCGTACGAGGGGCCGAAGCCAACTCGCAGAGGCCCTTTAGACACTTAATAGAACATGATACCAACCCACGATTAGCATAAGCATAGCATAAGCAGCCTTTTAATGTTACCACTGCTGGGACTCAGGCCTCCTCTCTCTAAGAGAAGGAATGGGCCATAATCCACCACGCGGGCCCAGTGCGGGTTGGTGAATGTCACCCACGATTAATAATAATTATTATTTTTGGAAAGTGTTTTATGTTTTCAGCTATTTGGCTGCTTTTTAACTACATTTACGAGCCGAAACCAAGTAAATGCAGCGTGTTGTGTGTTATGTTGAGGGTGTGTTATGATGGGGACCTAATTCTTTTTCATCTATTTGCATGAACTTTCTAACAATTCGACATGTATTTTGGATAACAGCTTTTTGTAAGGTGATATAGGGAATTTCTTTTAGGTTTAGTAATTTCAGATTTTGTAGTAGACAATTCAGAATGACGCCTGTTGCGGTAAGGACGATCGGGACCGCATAAACTTTTTCTTGTCGCCATATTCTGGTAACTTCATCCTTGAGTTCTGCGTTATTTGCTTATTTTCTCAGTTATTGTTTTCTTTATATTATGTGTGTTGGGTATAGCAATATCTATTAAGTATGTAATTTTATTTATTTTATCTTGAAGGGTTATATCTAGTCTATTATAATGAATTATTCTATCGGTGACTATGGCGCGGTCATAATAAAGTTTATGTGTATCATTTTTGTACAGTTTGAGGTGTATAGTTATAGTAAGGAGTGTTCGTGTTCTGTATGAGTGTTGGTGTATTACGTTTGCTACCTGGTTGTGTCTATGAGTGTAATCAGTTTGCGTGAGGGTGGTGCACGCTCCTGTGATATGCTGGATAGTTTCTGGTTGGATGTGGCACTTACGACATTTATCATCTCTAACTGAAGGATTTTTGATGATATATTTTCTGTGATTTCTAGTGTTAATTATCTGGTCTTGAATGGCAATCATAAATCCTTCAGTTTCCGGAAACAAACTAACCATTCTGAGCCATTTGTTTGAAGCTATTTTGTTTACGTGGGATTATTCTAAGTCGTGAGGATTTCGGCCATGCAATACTTTTCTCTTCCAGTCTTCCATTTTTTGTATTTGCGGGTTGTCATTGTGCATTTAAGTTAAGTGGGGTGTAATTCGAATCATGTAAAAATACGGATTGATGGATCTTACTTGTGCGAGATTTTGACTTAAAAAATGTTTTTAGTTTGAAGACTTGTTTTCGCCACATATGCTGGACTTCTATTAGGCCTCTCCCTCCGTTTTGCCTTTTGTAATAAGTCTTTCTATTGCAGATTTAGGATGTAAGTGGTTACTTTTTGTAAGTGTTGTGAGGATTATTCTCTCTAACTGTTTTGTGTCTGTTTTTGTCCATTTAACACTAGAAAGACGGAAGCAGTCATTTGACTGCAATTTGAATTTAAATTTGGAATAACTCAAAATCTATTTGACTTAATGTACTGAGACTTTGTGACTTTTATTAATATTACTAGTTAAATGAAAATAGGTATGAAAATAACTCTCGTCTCTTTTGTTTATTGTTTAAAATCTTGATATACCGACAAAGACGGCGGCAGTCATTTGACGGTTGATATCGGATAAGTATTTATTTGTAATATGAGAAGGTAGAATACGAAATAATGTGCGCTTTGTCCATTGTTTGGAGTATGCAAGTCAAATGAGTCAGTATAGTTACGACTGCCTATCAATTTTGTCAGAATTATTGTAAGTGATTCGTGAAAAATGTCTCGAAGCCTTCAAAATGAAGAAATACTTTCAATGTTGCAAAATATTTGTGAAGATGAATCGGATTGTGGCTCTGAAAGTGAAGAGCACGGTAGTGAGGATGAAAATGTACCATTTATCAGTTCGAGTTCCTCTACGGATGAAAGTGACCTGGAAGATCAGATACCTCTAGCAACTTTACGAACCGTTGACAGCTTGAGTTCTCGTGGCCGCGGTCGTAGCCGTGCTCGTGGTCGAGGTCGTGGTAGGAGTCATTGTTTGGAAGATTCTGAGCTTCAAGGTCTTATCACTTCTATCGACGGTACCTCATGGACACCTCAAATGGAATGCTACCAAGTACGGCGTGGATGTAGCTGACCAGATGGCAAAAAAATATAGTGTCGAAGCGGCATCTCGAAGGTGGCCTGTACAGGTATTTTTCAATATTTTGGACCTAGCAGGGATAAATTCCTTCATTTTGTATAAGAAAATGTCAGGCACCAACATAAAACGAAGGAATTTCATACTAAGTTTAGCAAGTGAACTTAGCGGCAAAGTAGAAATTGAACCGAGACCCTCTGAAACCGAACTGTCGCCCGAAGAACCCACGCCTTCTACTTCTCGATCTTCTCTTCAAAATCCGGAAATTCGGAAAAGGCGAGAATGCTATATACAGAAGTGCAAAAATAAAACTAATAAAGTATGCGACTCTTGCAAAAAGCCACTTTGCGGCTCTTGTAACGTAAATAAAATGTTAAAATGTAAAAATTGTATGTAAATTAAATAAATAATTATATATTATACCCTGTTTTATTACTATAGTTACCAATTTTAGCACATAAATAAAAAAATATATTAAATAAATTGGGGCAGTCATTTGACCGGTCGCCGTCTTTGTAGGTAGATAGATTTTCCCGTCTTTCTAGTGTTAATAACCCGAAATGAGTAGGTTGAATGATGTAGGTGCAATGATCTCCATTGCACCTACATCGACTATAAAAGTCAATTATTATCGGTTCCTTGCATCCCATATGACCCCGCCTGCAACCTTTCTGCTCTTCCGCCATTAAGTTGTGACGTTCAATGTGTGAGTTGATTTTTGTTGTGATAAGTGATGTTAATTTTTTACATATCGTAGGTAGGCATTTTTTTTGGCTGGGAAAATCATCTAATGACATCCCCCGCTCTTGGAGGGCGTGTCAGACTTTTACTGACTAAAAACCCTCTCCTGTTTCTCCTTTGCCATTGTTCCAGGGCCCCGGGATCTCTTTCGCAACACCCATGGTCCCAGTAGGCTTCGACCCTGCTGGGCCCCTACCGTTGTTGCCGTCTCACTCCCATTACGCGACGTTGCTCACCGTCCGTAGGCCCGCGCCTACGGTGGCCGGAAATTGACCATTTTTTCATTGCCATTGTCTCGCGCGTGCGGCCGCCTCCTTTATTACGCATTACTGCTTCGCAGAAGGAGGCGACCGCCTGCCACTCCTCCTCGTTCCGGACTGTACCAAGGCCCGGCGGGAGAGATCATTGCTGCCGATCGCCCCCACGAGGACACGGCGGTGCTCTGCCCAGGCGGGCACACCTCTACCGTATGCTCCACCGTGTCCTCCGGGCGGTCCACACAATGGTGACACCCGGGCATTTTTTCTGTACGAATCCGGTGCAGGAACCTCCAGAACTTACCATGTCCGGTGAGGACCTGCGTCATGCGGAAGGTAAGGCGCCCTGTTGCCTTTCCAGCCACTCCTCAAAGAGGGGACTTACCGCCATAATTATGGCGTGCCCAATCGTAGGTAGGCAGGTGATTGGTCTATATAGGTTGTGGCGAATTTTTAGTTTTGGGCAACATGTAAGTTATGCCTGTTGCAATAAATTCGGGTATGTTTTGCTGACCTAAAATTATTTCTTTTAAGTTTTTTTTGCTATGGGTTTGTACAATGAAGTTAAATTTTTATTCCAGAAATCATGTATTTTGTCTATACCTACCTATTATTATATCATTACTTCAAAGACATACCCGTTTGGATTTTCTCAGCATCCCATTTTCCTGTCGCCGGTACGCTCTTAACATCTTCGCAACGAGTTCTTTTTAGTTTTCTAACAAGTTTCTCGAGGCTCAAACGTTTGTCAGTTCGAGTGGACGTGGAAATCTCCAGTTACTAACTTTCAGATACATACGTGTTCACATTCACATATTGCTTGAGAACTATTAGAACTTTGAAATGTTTTTAAAGTAGGTTTTTTTTAGGAGGGAAATCATCCAATGTCTTCTCCCGCTTTAGAGCGAAGCGGGAGGGCGTGCGTGTCAGACTTTTACTGAATAAAACCCAATCCTATGTTCCTTTTTTGCCTTGCGTTCCAGGACTCCGGGTTTTCCTTTCAGAAGCGACCAGCTGACTGACCCGACGATCGACCATTCTGGGCCCCTACGGTTTACTGACATTTCTTTGAGAAGCCTGTGGACTACTCGCGCACTGTCGAGTGTCGACGACTTCGGCTCGATCCGGACGGTTACCGGATGGCCGGATGGCGAGCTATCCATTGCTCGTCGTCCGTAAGCCCGCGCCTGCCGTGACTGGTAGACGGGGTTGGGACCGCGGCGGTTGGGGCGAGAGGATTTCCGTTCCCTCACGCGTGCGGCCGTCTCCTTCACCATCATTACTTTTTCACAGAAGGAAGCGACCTACGAGAATGGATAAAGTAAGAAATGAGTATATTAGAGGAAGTTTGAAAGTGGCGCCAGTGCCTGAAAAGTTGAAAGGAAATCGTTTGTCTTGGTATGGTCATGTGAAGAAGAGGGAAGAAACGCATGTTACTAAAAGAGTTCTGAGTATACATGTAGATGGATGGAGAGGGAGAGGGAAGCCAAAGAAAAGATGGTTGGATTGTGTGAGGCGTGATATGATAGAAAAGGGAGTCAGTGTTAGTGTGACGGGTGACAGGACAGAATGGAAGAAAAAATAATAATAATGATGATAAAAAAAAAATACAACCGAATTGATAACCTCCTCCTTTTTTGAAGTCGGGTAAAAAAACGTGTTGCGCCGACCTCAAGTAATATGGGATAATGGCAGGAAGAAGAAGAAGGAAGTGACCGCCTGCCATTCCCTTGCTTGCTTGGGATCATGGACTGAAACAGCCGCCGATCACCTTCATGAAGATACCTATGGTGGTGCTCCGCCTAAGCGTACACCTCCACCGTATGCTCAACCGCGTCCCTCAGGTGGTCCGCACAATGGTGACACCCGGGCGTTTCTTCCGCTTGAATCAGGTTCAGGAACATCCCGAACTTACCATGTCCGGTGAGGACCTGCGTCATGCGGAAGGTGAGAACATCGTGACATCTCTCCAGCCATTTCTCATAGGGGACTTACCGCCATTGTTATGGCGTGCCCAAATCTGACTGGTAGTTCCCGAGATTAGCGCATAAAAACAAAAAAAATAATCTGCTTTATTATGTTATGTAGACATTTTCATAAAAAGAAATGCACATCACGATCGTCTAGGTTATGCCAAGACTGATTCATTTTCTATGATTACTCACATACATATTCCTAAATAGGTACTTCAAAATCACTTATGAAAATATTGGATGCAATTAAAAAATGATTAGCAACTAATTATAAATCTAAACATTTGTATTTATTTATATAACAATTAATGTTGGTACAAACACATTATAATATATATAATTATATAAAATAAAAAGGACAAGAAGAGGAGGAACAGAAAAATGGTTATGAAATCACTGTCAGCCAGACACTCTGTAATAGTAGTCATCAGCCGATAGACGTCCACTGTTGGACATAGGCCTCCCCCAAGCATCGTCACAAAGAACGGTCCTGTGCGTCTCGCATCCATCGGATTCCCGCGCACCTTTATCAGGTCATTGGTCCACCTTGTAGGAGGCCTTCCAACGCTGCGTCTTCCGGTACGCGGTCGCCACAAAGAGTAGTGAATATCTATTGGTCAAATAAATATCACAAGAATACGTCATAATCATTTCAGACTAAAGACGTTCACTGCTGGACATATGCTTACCCGAGGGTCGTCTGGAATCCATCGGATTCCTGCGATACGACCCTCACCAGATCGTCAGTTCACCTTGTGGGAGGCCTTCCACCGTTGCTTTTTCCGCTACGTGGTCACCAATCCAGAATCTTTCGGCTCCATAGCAACATACAAGAACCAAGAATACCAGGTTACTCAGAAAGTTTTAGTTTTTATGTATAAAGGCACTGGCCACTTGTAATTATATTGAAAACTTAAAAACCTTATAATTATAAAATTGTTATGTAGATTACATGTTTTTTACGAGTACTAACCCTTGTGTTCGTCTTTCCAGTTAAACTAACATCTACCACGAAGTACAAAGTTCGACCGCCGTCGCCGCCGTCCCAACTTGACACTGGCAGAATAGTCGAAACCGGCTCAATTGCCAAAAAAGAAAAAAAAAAACCTTATACTAATCATGTTTCCCCATTCGAATCTTTAGTTAAACATTTTGAAAACTGAAATTGTTAAGAAGTACTTGAAATCTTTTTTCAATTTAGTACGGTTTATTTGCCTTTATTTATCTGTTTTTAAATTAAGAATTTAAAAATGTAGGAGAGTCAATGACCGCTATAGCCATACTAAAATGTAACAGCTGTACCTACTAATTACTATGTTAGGTAGACTAATTAAAATTCAAAAAGACGTAAGTCCAAAAACACGGCAACAGATATGTTAAATTAATTCGTCTGTCTTATGCAGTTATTATTACTTATAGGTCATAATCATAATCCTCTTTTTTTATAAGCAATTCGAAATCTTAAGTTACTTCCTATTACAACTCACTTTTTATTATGATTATTTTTGTTGTACTTTTTAGTACAATATTGACCAGTCTACACTGTCCTTATTTCCATACTAGTTTCTGCCCGCGGCTTCACTTGCGTGAAAGTAGGTTTCTCTATACAAACTTTGAACCCCCGCTTCATCCCCTTAGGGAGGGAATTTTGGAAAATCCTTTCTTAGTGCTCGCCTACGTCATAAAAGGAAACCTTGTGCAAAATTTCACGCTCCTAATCCCAGTAGTTTCGGCTGTGCGTTGATATGTCAGTCAGTCAGTTTCCCGTTTTATATATATAGATTACAGTATAAGTAAATATTATGATATTTACTTATACTGTAATATGGAAATATTATAAGAACAACAATTATTTTTAAAAGAGTAACCATGGTGTTTCTTGCCGGTTCTTCTCCATAGGAAACGACCGATTTGGAACCGTGAACTAGCTTCTGACGTTTTATAAGTGCCCATGTAGGCCTATGTGAAATAAAAAACTTTTGACTTTGACTTTGAATCTAAGAGACAAACTTACGTATGAGTCGCGATTTCACCCGTGTTTTTGGTTGCTGCTTCGCTTCCATAGGTTTTAGCATGATGTTATATGTATACATAGGCACCCTATATTATTTGATGAATCTAACTGATCCCTGTCACCCGCACACACACATGCTCACACTCACACAAGTGTGAACACATATTCATTCACACGCACACAACCTCACCTGTTCACCTTTAATTAATAAAACTCCTTAAAATTATATTTAAAACTAGCGGTCCCGGCAGACGTTGTCGTTGTTGAGGGTTCCGTACAAACTTACCTATGAAAACAGTTCAATTTCCGATTCGTGTCTCAAAGATTTTTACGAATTGCATAAAAGTATTTTTGTGACGTATACAAATTTATAGTTTTTAGATTTTTTCATAAACTCGTGTTATGAGACCTTGCTTCATGCTAAATTTCAGGATTCTAGGTCAACAAGGTTGTCTGGTAGAAATCGCTGTTAGCGATAAGACCGCCATTGTACCCATAGATTAACTTTATAAGTTTTTGTTACTATTTTGGTGTACAATAAAGTTTTATTCTATTCTATTCTATTCAACGGGAAGTACCCTATGAATTTTGATTCCCTTGAGAGTGTCGAAATATACGTTTTTTGCGACATTAACGGCCGTTATTTTAACACACGGGAGTCAAAGACAGTTTCCAAATATAAAATGTTTATCAAAGTACAACCATACGTCTCCGAGACGAAAATCTTTGTATCTTGATGTCCTTTCATAACAGTGACTACATAAGGAACTATTTGCATGTGAGAACAGGCTTACCTCGGAATATTCTCTTCAATCCGTGTAGAAAGGATAGGTATTATTCTGAAAAATATGAAATATTATTAATTGTAGTAACATCAGGTGAAAACACAAACGCATATCATCATCATCTTCCTGCCCTTGTCCCATCTTATTTGGGGTCGGCGCAACACGTTTTTTTCTTCCATTCTATCCTGTCAACCGTCATGCTATCACTAACTTCCTTTTCTTGCATATCACTGTTCACACAATCCATCCATCTTTTCTTTGGCCTCCCTCTCCCTCTCCACCCATCCACATGTATACTCATAACTCTTTTAGTAACATGCGTTTCATCTCTCCTCTTTACATGACTATAACAAGACAAACGATTCCCCTTCAACTTTTCAGTCACTGGCGCCACTTTCAAACTTCTTCTAATATACTCATTTTTCACTTTATCCATTCTCGTCACACCACACATCCATCTCAACATTCTGATCTCCGCTACATGCAATCTTTTTTCATCCGTCTTTTTCACAGCCCAACATTCTGATCCATACAGTATGACAGGTCTTATCACGGACTTGTAGATTTTACCCTTCAACTTGGGGGGCATCCGTGGGTCACAAGTGGTTCCAGTGAACAGTCGCCATTTCATCCATCCTGAATTGATCCGATGCAATACGTCTCCTTGGATAAGCGACCCAAGGTACCGAAAATCGGAGCAGATTGGTATGGGCGTTACAGCGAGAGCTAAGGGCATAGGACCGGAGAGACCACCGAAATCGCAGAACAAGTATTCGGTTTTCGTTCTGCTCAATTTTAAGCCAACACTCTCCAGTCTGTGCCACCACACCTCCAATTTGCTCTGGACCTCTAGATCACTCTCGGCAACCAGCACAATATCATCGGCAAACAGCATACACCAGGGAGCCTCTTCCTGGATGTCCGACGTCAGAGCGTCCATTATCATCAGGAAGAGGTAAGGGCTGAGGGCTGATCCCTGATGTAAGCCGACAGCCACATTGAAGCTGCCAGTGTTGCCCACTGTAGACTGGACTTGGGTACTGCATTGACTGTACATCGCTCAATCAACTGCACATACTTCCCAGGCACACCTTTCTCCTTAAGGGCCCACCACAGAACCTCACGAGGTACCCGGTCATATGCCTTTTCGAAGTCAACGAATACCATGTGCAAGTTTTTATGCGCACCTCTGTATTTCTCGCACAGCTGGCTTATAGCAAAAATGGCATCCGTTATACCCCGACCAGGCATAAAACCGAATTGGTTCTGTGAAATTTCACTCTCTTCTCTCAGCCTCCTTTCAATAACTTTCTCCCAGGCTTTCATAGTATGTGACATTAGCTTTATTCCTCTATAATTGTTGCATTCAAGCACATCACCCTTGTTTTTAAAGATGGGTACCAGGGAACTGTTGCACCACTCATCAGGTATGGCTTCTTCCCGCAACAACTTATTGAAGAACAAAGCTGACCACATCCATCCATCCACTCGCAGAAACTTCCACACTTCAACTGTTATTCCGTCTGGACCAATTGCCTTACCATTCTTCATTCCATTTACAGCTATTCTCACTAAACCCACATTCACTGGTTTACTCTCTAAAATCCCATTCCAGTTGTTTTCCTCATTCATCAGTCTTTCAAAATAGTCCTTCCACCTCTCTTTGATTTTTTAACCGACTTCAAAAAAAAGGAGGAGGTTATCAATTCGGTTGTATTTTTTTTTATCATTTTTTTTTTAATGTTTGTTACCACAGAACTCCGTCGTTTATGGACCGATTTGCAATTTTTTTCCCTTCATAGGATATGCTTCCAGATTGGTCACATTTTTTTCAAAATCCAGTTCTGATGATGGAATCCATAAGGAATCGAGGGAACTCCTCAAATATTATAGGCAACCCTATGGTAATTTTGGTATTTTCATCAAGAACTTAAGCATTTACAGTCAAAAAGTAACATTTGATGAAGTGGAACTGATGAAGAAGACCAGAAATGGTCAACGGAACTCCATACTCAAATAGATATCACAATGAAGATAGTTAAGCGACTGTGACAATACAAATAAATAAATGATTCTGAATAGTTACGTTGAAAATGGTATCATCGAAGTGATCTGATGATGATGATGGAGCCGGAAGGTAGGCACTGGAACTCCGTAATTAATCAATGTAACCTAGCCGTGTTTGGACTTATTAGAATTGTCATGAGATGCACTTTGGCTATAGGGTACTATCGAACTGATCTGATGATGCACCCGGAAGGTAGGCACAGGAACTCCGTAATTAACCAATGTATCCTAGCCGTGTTTGGGTTTATTTGAATTGTCGTGAGATGCTCTTTGGCTATAAGGTACTATCGAACTGATCTAATGATGGAGCCGGAAGGAGGAAGGTAGACACAGGAACTTTATAATAAAGCAATGTAACCTAGCAGTACTTGGGTTAATTGGAATTGGCATGAGAAATAGGCACTCTGTTTATAAGTGTATCGCAACTAAAAAGTGTGAAATAAATACTTTTTACAAAAAAAAAATAACCGACTTCACTAGAAAAAAACACTAAAATGATCAAAATAACTTTAATTTCGGAAGTCGGTGTTAAATAAGAAACAAACAATACCGAGAACCACCGA
Source organism: Mythimna impura (assembly GCA_905147345.3). Taxonomy (NCBI): domain Eukaryota; kingdom Metazoa; phylum Arthropoda; class Insecta; order Lepidoptera; family Noctuidae; genus Mythimna; species Mythimna impura. The sequence goes on from LR990345.1 coordinate 11,709,479, forward strand.
CTTCCGATCATCAGGTATTTTGATCATTTTAGTGTTTTTTGCTAGTGAAGTCGGTTATTTTTTTTTTTGTAAAAAGTTTTTTTATCTTCTGATAGAATCATAACACAAACACATAATAATAATGAAAACACAAACACATAATAAATAAGTAAAAATACGAAAACCAGTTTCGTTTTCTTTCATGATGTTGATACGATCGTAGATTGTTGCAATATTGTTTTCCACGTACTAGCAGCGGCTTGGGTAGTAGTACAAACACGGGAGGCTAGTAAAGAGTAAACACTAATGCCGTACAGAAATGAAGATATCCGCAGAAGAACCAAGGATACCGATGTAGCCCGAAGAATCGCCAAACTTAAGTGGCAGTGGGTAGGGCAAATTGCTCGCAGAACAGATGGTCGTTGGGGCCGAAAGGTTCTGGAGTGGCGACCGCATCCCGGAAGATGCAGTGTTGGAAGGTCTCCCACAAGGTGGACCGATGACCTGGAGAGGGTCGCGGGAATCCGATGTATGCGAGATGCACAGATCTGGTCGTTATGGTGACACTTGGGGGAGGCCAATATCCAACAGTGGATGTCTTTCGGCTGAAATGATGATGATTATTGTGTAACACGAAAATTAGTTATATTTTTTAATGAATACGCATATTACTAAAAAAAGCAATCTAAAGTACGGCGTCGAAAAACTCCTCCACATGGCTGTCGACTGGTAATGTACCCAAAAGACTGGCGGCATTGACACGCTGAATGGCAATGCTTATCCTTTGTCCGAAGTAAAAGCCAGCTCTTGGGTCATGCGAAGTGTCAACAAGGCGTTTTGAAAGTTCTTTAAATAATTTGTGAGCACTCTGACCCACCATCCGAGAGTTTCAACCCCAAACGGCTCGAAAATATAACTACCAACAAGGTTATTATATTTTTATTTTGTAAGTTAGTTTTAATTACGTTATTATTAGATTTAAATGTATATACAATGTAAAATAAATGTTCTTTCATACGCAAAAGATAAGATGCGCTAGCGCAAAGTTTCATAACGTTGATATGACCGTACATTTTCACAATAAGTATTACTTTGTCTCTTCGAAGAACCTTGGTAATAGAACGCACACTTATGTGGTTAGAAAACAGTAAAAAAAAAACCTAGACTGTCGATGTAGTTGCAGACCATATTATTGTTACAATGTAAAAATAATAAACTTACCGACATTTACGGAAAAATAGAATTACAGTTTCCCACATAATAATTAATACACAAAGAAAAAGTGTAAGTATATTCAACCCGGTTTTATTACATATAATACCTATGTATATAGTTTTAAATAACTGTAACAAATTAATTTATATCGAAAGAACTTTAAAATATTTGAACTGGTACTCTCACGCTGTCAGTTAAAATCGGCACCATCGTTGCCACAATTCTTGCGATTTTGTTACACATACACACATACGAGAAGTTACAAACGAGTAAACAAAAATCAATAATAGACATGTACTTACACAGAATGAAAAGCTTAGTTTTTAAATAAATACATACATAATAGATAAAATACTTTAATGTATAAGCCAGCCGTGTTTTTGTGCCAAAGCAATGCTACGGGGTGTTTTTGAAGCCATGGGCAATTTCTGAAAAAGAAACCTGTAGTCAACGAACTAAAGGGCAACTAAAGATGCATAGGTGGGATTCAGTCAGTAAAAGTCTGATACGCCCTCTCGCTTTACTCTAAATTTCCCACTTCCAAAAAAAAATTTCCAGAGTAATGATTTTTCTTGTTATTGATGTAAGTAACCGTTTATTGTTGCAATATTTCCAAAACGAATTTTTCATAATAAATCCAGAAATTATACCTAATTTAACTAGCGCTCCTGACAGACGTCCTGTCCTAAAGCTGGCTTTTTGTTAGAAAAGAAATGAGAACCCAATTGCATTTTATTTTAATTTGTCCAGGGAGTACTCAAATAATTTATTGGTATCGATCGGTCAAGCTGTTTGGGAGGAGATAGGTGACAAACACTTTTATAGAAGAATTATATATATAAACATAAAGATTTATTACAATAATACGGAGACTGCGATTTTCCGATGACGTATAGGTAGGTACTTAAAGTAATAGAACACACTCGATTGTTTGGATTGGAATCATGTAAAAACTACTAACTTTACATAGAAGTGCAGGCATCCGCTAAAATATAACATACACCCAGACATAAAAATGTAGTACTTACTAGGTACAGAATTTCTATACTTACGAAGAATATTATCAAAAATATTTTTCTTATTATTCTTTTTCTTTTTAAGACCATGGTATTGATAGTACACATTATATTATATACAGGGCCGTCTTTTACCTATTAGTGGTCCTGGTCACATTAGGATAATGGGACCATATGACCATATGACCATAATAAAGCACTATTTTGTTAGAAGAGATAAAGAACGTAGATATGCAAAGTTTTAGCTTTATTTTTATTTCTTTACAGTTCATGAGATATTATGATGAATAGACAACATAATGTGATCCACACTAAGTACATCCATGATTAGTCCTTATTTAAAAGTATCTATGCTGATTGAAGAGTTGTACCCTTTTAGCAAAATCGTTAATCACATCTTCAAAATTTGTGTTTTTATAAGTACTGCTATATTACACAAAATATAAAACACAAAGAAACCAATAAATACCTAATTTCAAAAGGAGAATAACATACCTTTAATATAAAATTTATTTGAACTTATGATTCCAAGTCAATCCAATGATATAAAACACTTCAAAGCAACCCGTTTTAAAAATCTCCAATTTCAGAGGTAAAGACCTATTATTTAAATGAGTTGGTCCTAGTAGGCGGTCATGCCAATAGTGATATTAGTTACGTTTTGAAGTTCCTGAGAAGGTGTAGGTATATTTCGAATTCATTAAAAGAAAAATGGTTCACGTATAATGGTCAAAAAACTGTAATTGCATAATATTATCACATTATTGTAACAGGTGTTATAAAGTAGAGCAGAAAATGTGTGAAATATAGGTAGTTATAAAATTCGTGGTTGGCATCTGTCACCTGATGTTATTTATTTATTTAAACTTCATGGACAGCGGTACATAGGCGAACTTAATGCAACAAGGTATTCTCTACCAGTCAACTTTTGGGTTAATAAAAAACTTTTTACAAAAAAAAAAATACAACCGACTTCAAAGTAAAAAAAAACACTGAAAAATGCAAAATAACTTTAATTTCGGAAGTCGGTGTTTCTATAATAGTTTTGTCTCTTCGTTATTTAACACCGACTTCCGAAATCTTGCTATCCAACGTGGCAATGCTGCCAGCGTTCTGGGCACTTTTCCCATTGATATCGATGTGGATGAATTTTTTGATGCCCAATAATTTCTTTTTCTACCCGTTTTTAAATATTAGTATTTTTAGTTAGTATAAATTCCTATTTATTAATTAATATTTATTAGTTTTGATGTTAGTTCTAGTTTTAGTAAAAGTGATAAATAAAATACCTAGATTTTAAAGAAAAAAAAAAAAAAAAAACACCGACTTCCGAAATTAAAGTTATTCTGTACTTTTCAGTGTTTTTTTTACTTTGAAGTCGGTTGTATCTTTTTTTTGTAAAAAGCTTATTATTTTACACTTTTTAGTTATGGTACCACCACTAAAAAGTACCCCTCAGCCAAACTTAAATACCTTATAGCCAGAGTGCATCTCATGACAATTCTAATAATCCCAAACACGGTTAGATTACATTAATTTATTACAGAGTTCCGGTGCCTAACTTCAGGCTTCATCATCAGGTCAGTTCGATATATTCCCCCTCTACTTTCAGTCAGTCATCGACTACACGTATAAACAAAGCAATTTTACTTGTTACGACGGTTCTGCTGTGATCATATGAGGAGTTCTGTTCCATATCTTCGAAGTTCATGATCAGATCATAACAATATTTATATGGGACCAACTCGGAAGTATAACCTTCCAATCAAAAAAAAATGAATCAAAATCGGTCCACAATTGACCGAGAAATCGGTGAACATACATAAAAAAAAAACGTACATTTAACCGAACATATAACCTCCTCCTTTTTGAAGTCGGTTAAAAAAGACAACACTGTGGTAGGTGTGGACAATAAACAAATAAATTAGATTAGATATTTTAAATAGAATGAAGTATTAAGTTAATTAAGTTGCTTATAATAATAAAATACATAAATATGCTAAAATTATAAACTACCAGAACATTATAACTAAGAGAACTTAAAATATAACAATTATGTCGAAGATCGAACTAAGGTTGAGAGGACTTCAAGTAATAGTTCCGAATTTTACGCTGGAAGGAAAATTTACTTTCAGCTTTTTTTGTTGTCAAGGGGAAGCACATTCCAGAGTTTTATGGTAGAGATAGCGTAAAAATTAGACATAAATCTTGCACGGTGAGATGGACTATGAAGAAGAATGTTCCTGATAACCACCACAGTGCATGCCACGATGTCTGTTGATGTTGCCATGATCGTTCCAAGTTGATTAGAGCAATATAATTTTGTCTTTTTTAACCGTTTGTGTAATAGTGCGCACACACAAGTGGTTAGAAAAGAGTAAACACTACTGCTGTCACACAAAACTGGCTAGTTTCTGAATTGAGAATTCTACGTTGTATTGGACTGAAAACCTGTCAAAGGGGAATGAAATTTTTCCCATACCTACATTGCTGGCATGTAATTTTTTTTTTTTGCCAAAAGTGAAAACTAGGCCATATCTTAAAGGACTGTATGATAAATCAATTGCAAAAAGAATTATGTCTACCAACCGTAACCAAACGAAGTTAGGGACTATTTAGTATATTGCTATAGTTTGTTATCAGGCGTTATTTTTCTTAAATAAAAATACTGTATGTCTGATATTTTAAGTTTCCCATTGTTAAATATAGTTTCAGTTTCGGATTTTATGGTGAGTAGGTACGCATTAAATAGTGTCAATCACTATCACAACATTAACGCTTATCTTTTCGATTCGTTTATCACTAATTGTTTTTACTAGTTTGAGTGATGAAAAACTGCGAATGTGAAAAAATATAACAGTAATAAACAATTTTTTTTTTTTTATCGATGGAAACCTCTAAATATTACGAATTATGTTTCCATTACATTATAATATAATGAAACTAGGTAACGTCTGACAAAAATTATATATAGCAATGCTTCTATACTGTATCTTCGTTCGGTTACGGTTTAAAGACCTGGTTCTTTTAGCTATTGATTGCTTGTATTGTCCTCTAACGTATAATCTAGGTTTCATATCTGGCGAAAAGAAAAAGTAAAGCATGCCAATAGTTTGCATTGGCCTTTCAAGCTACATTGCTAACTCCAAATTCTTAATTCAGAATTCAGCCATTATTATTCCTATGTAGGTAGGTTACCTATTTCTAATAATCCTATAACCGCTTGCGTCGGATTGTTCCGACGAGTGTTTTTGTGTCCTATTCGCCAGGGTCGTGTTTTTGCGACTGGGTACTCCATCTCGTTTAACTCTTCAATCTCCATAGGTGACAGAACAGCTGACGAGATATGTAGTATTTGGTCGTGAATGTCACAGGGTCGCCTTGCCAGAATAATCATGAGAGTGTTTGTCGGAATTATCCGACGTAGACGGTTAAAGAGATAATTAACAAAACATTAGTTTTTTTTTCCCCAAGCGTATTGCTGAGTAGTGCTGTGATGAAGGTTCGCGATGCCAGCATATTTTTTTATTTTATTTATTAATTTATTATTCTTCACTAACAACTATGCTAAGAACATTGTTACTAACAATATATGGAAGTAATTCTGAAATAAATTTTATTATTATTCTCTTTATTCGATAATTCTTAAAAAATAAAAAAAACATTTAAAAATATAAAAAATATATAATTAATATAATAATAATAATATATCCGCAGGGCAGTTTTGTGGCGAACTGTTGGGCATTAGCGACCCCACGGACCCGATCTCCCGGGAAAATTCTTTTTCTTCATCTCCGGCTTGCCTTTATTGGCTGGCTTGAGTGGAGATTAGCAAGAGCAAACGTGCTCGGGAGAAGGATGTATAATCCAGTAAGGTGCTGGTAGGGATCTTGACCGTACTTCCGGGATTGTCCTGATAGCCTTGGTATACCTCTCCACTCCTTAAGCACCTCAGGATATGTTGCCCTCTTGTTGCTACGTCACTTCGTGCTAGCGACCGTTTATGGGGGCCCATTTATTTAGTGTGCAAGTCACCCCCTGCCTTTTGTCGATGGATATTAATAACATTGTTTAAGCAGGGGCCATAGACTTAACATAGTTCCTGGTAACCAGTCCACTTAAGACTCCAAAAACCATAGCCTTATATCTTAGTTTTCCATATGTCGCAATAGTATTCCAGCAACCGGGGGTTGTCCTTGGATGCACTAGCATAGTGCGTACAGGGATAATCACCGGTTTGTACCACTTTCCATTAAAAGCGTCTAAAAGGGCCTCTGCGAGTTGGTTTCGGCTCCTCGTACGCCTTCCAAAGGTCCAGGACCTTAGGGTGCTGAGATAAATAAATGTATAAAAAAAAATATAATTATTATTATAATGCTGGCCGTTGATTGTAGCAATATCGTTCAGTCTTATCTCACCGCTTTTGTTATAGCAAATAATAATAATAAATTCCTTTATTTCAGGCTTGGAATATCCATAGTTACATTACAATTATAATTACAATACAATTTGAAAAAGTTAAAATTTAAAATTAATAATAATAATACAAATTCAGATTCAGTTCAATAGTTAATACAATGTCAGATTTAGATCAATAAAATAACAAAATGTCAGAATTCAGTTAATAGATAATACAATGTAAGATTCAGTTCGATAAATAATAAAATGTCAACACAAAAGTGGCAAGAAAAGAGTGAACACTATCACTGATGAAGTACTGAAGTAGATATTATTATACTTATCTGCTGAAATAAAACTGGACGAGTAGTACCGATGTACCACAGTGGACCGCAGAGGCCTTACCGCGAGTTCTTAACGCGATCCATTTTACGACTTAAATTGAACTGTTAAAGGGATGGAGCTATACATATAAGGTGTATGGCTCAATCCCTTTTTCTCCCTCGCGCGCCTGACAATTTAACACGTCATGGTAGGGAAGAAAGAAAGAAAGAAAGAAAATGAATTTATTTTGTCACAACGCAAGGCACACGAACAATATATGTAAACACGGAACCATACAAAAGAGAATTAAAAAAACGCGAAAAGCGGAAGGCGGTCGTTGGTAACGCTTTGACCTTGAGTTGACCTAAGATTAAGTTCGGAGTTTCAAACTAAGATGGATACATTTCAATTAAACTAAATGGTTCAAGTGTGAATTGTCAAGGCCGGTCAGACTAAAAAAAGATGAAGCTATTTGCACATTCCAAAGCGTAGATCTCTATGGAGAAGAACGTGCAAGAAAGTAAGTTTCAATTGAATATTGGGTCAGCTTATACTGGTTTTTTACTGTACTGTAATATAGTAAGAAAGATGAAGAAAAGATGGATGGATTGTGTGAACAATGATATGAAAGAAAAGGAAGTTAGTGATAGCATGACGGTTGACAGGACAGAATGGAAGAAAAAACGTGTTGCGCTGACCCCAAATAAGATGGGACAAGGGCAGGAAGATGATGATGTAATACAGTAGGACCACTTTTAGCCCTTATGATCTCAGCATTATGGCTGAAAAGTAGTTGACGGGGATTATTCACAGGTTATACAAACACCGAGATAATATTTGCATGACGAAAATAGCACACGCGATGAGTAACAATTGTTAACAATCTTATCATTCAAAGAAGAAAGAAAGAAAGAAAAACATTTTATTCGGCGGAAAAGACGCAAACTTAAGACTAACATAAAGGTGCTCTCTCACCGGGAGCATTCGCATGTAATGTAACGTTACACATTTGAGCATTACATCAGTGAAGGAGGAGAACCGAGCATTACAATGCGCACCTTGTAATGATACAAAACGGGCATACATCAGTGAAGGAGAAGAACCGAGCATTACAAATGCGCACCTTGTAATGATACAATGTGTAATATCTTGATACAACTTGTAACATCAATGCGCTCCACTTCCCCCAGCACCCCGCCTGCCCGCTTAGTAGCCTGTATTTTTCCGGTTTTGAAATAATTCATGACACCAATATCGTTTCTTCTGTGTTTTTTTTTTACGTAAATAACAATGTCGAATTAATATTGCCCACTCAGCACAACGACCGCTTCGTCTGACATCTTGCTATGAAATGCTCAAAGTCGAATCAATATGTTACATTACACGCAAATGCTCGTTAGTCAGGGAGGTATTATTGTAATGTAATGCTCAAAGTCGAATCTATATGTTACATTACACGCAAATGCTCCCGGTGAGGGAGCACCTTAAAGTAAAGCAGAGTACAAACATTTTCCATGAAAAAAATATAGTATGCATCACGTGTCCGCGTAAAACGGCCGAACGCTCAGCATAATGCCGTGTCCACACGCAAAATGTGACGAGTCCACAGCGCTGGTTATCAGCGTAGGCCGGTAACGGTGTCGACTAACAGACGTATGATGCATGCGGTAGTGATCGACGTTTTCAAATTTTGGTTGGAATACATAGAATGAAAGTCCGGTGGAATTAGAATAAAGTATCCTAAATAAGTATAAGGATAGGAGACTATCCTTCTAATATTATAAATGTGAGTTTCTGAGGATAGAAGGATGCATGGATGTTTCTTTTACTTTCAGACAAAGTTTTATAAATTATAATGTTTATAATTATATATAGCATAGCATAGCATAGTCGGCCTTATAATGTTCCCACTGCTGGGACTCAGGCGTCCTCTCTAGGAGAGGGAATGGACCGACGAAAAAATTATTAATTTGTATAAATTATTAGTTAAAATAAATGGAAAAACGCATGTGTTCCATAATTAAGACAGTCCTAACGTTGTGGGTTGAATTATTGCCAACATTTGTGTATTAAATTTAATTAGTTAGTCATAATGTGACTTAGTTACTCCTTTTTTATAAAATGAAATCCCTTCAGCAGTTTCAGCGTGAAAGAGTAATAATCATACACACAAACTTTTGCCAAAACCAAAAACCTGTTGTATGCGTTCTTAAAAAATTGGAAATTGACAAATTATAAAACCAAAAAAAAATGGGAATTGATTACATTATAGTTCTAAAAATCATTTTCCTTAGCATGATACCTACTCGTACAGACCTTTGAGAATAAAATCAAGGTACGCTTTCATACCTTCGTACCGGGAAATAAGTTTCAATGTGCGCTATCCTATTTGCTGAAATTGGCTACCTGCGAGCAAGGCTAGACAAAAAGGCAAATATACTAGACGATCTTGCTGAAATTAAAGAGCTGCTACGAAATAGGGAACTCAGCGTTATTACTTACCTAAGAAAGTTAGGAAAATATTCGTTCGTTCCTTGTTGATATTTGTAATAAAACCAGCTAATCAAATACAATGAAACCTGGATAACTAATAACTCAAAATACAAAGAACATTTGGAGGCTTTCTTAGGGTTCCGTACCTCAAAAGGAAAAACAGAACAGTTATAAGATCACTTTGTTGTTCATCTGTCTGTCAAGACCCTTTATCTCGGGAATGTGTGGGGAGGTATCGAGTTGAAAGGTCTGCGGTCCCTTGAAGTGGTGAAAAAATCAAACTTCTAAGGTAACGAAAAAAAAAAGATACGGCTGTTCAAGTCGCAAAAAACGTATATTTCGACACTCTCAAAGTATTCAAAATTCATAGGGTTGACCCAGAATTCTGAAATTTGGATAAAGCAAGGTCTTATAGCACAGATATAGGAATAAATCTGTAAACATTAAATTTGTTGTTACGTCACAAAAAAAAATATTGAACTATTTACATAGGTAAGTTTGTACGGAACCCTCAGTGCGTGAGTCTGACTCGCGCTTGCTCAGTTTATTTTATTAAAAAACTGTTTCCCATAAATCCAGGATAAGAGGGCTACAGGAGCTAATTGCAAGTTTTGGAATGTTCACAGAAGTTCATTGCAGTAAACAGAATCAAAAAAATATGTCTTAGATACATCATCATCATTTCAGCCGATAGACGTCAACTGCTGGACATAGGCCTCTCCCAAATGTCACCGCAATGAACGGTTCTGTGCGTCTCGCACCAGGTCATCGGTCTACCTGGCCTTCCAACACTGCGTCTTCCGGTACGCGGTCGCCACTCCAGAACCTTTCGGCCCCAACGGCCATCTGTTCTGCGAGCATGTGCCCTGCCCATTGCCACTTAGTCTTAGATACTTTTCAGGATAAATAAAGATTATAATGAAATCTGTAGATTTTTAGTTAATTTCTAAAATGCTTCATATTTTCTAAGCATTGTATCTTTGTACATCTTTTTCTTTTATATGCAGTCCGAAAGGGACCGCGCTTCAGGAATGGAGGGAAGACTTTGCCCCAGTTGTGGGACAGTACAAACTAGATATTACCTACATAATAAGATAATGGAGCAAAGAAAATTCTACACTCAGTCTGTATGACTGTAATAATTGCATGACTAAGGTAGGCACCAGATTTAGCAAAAGCGGTCATTGACCCTTATACATTTCCGTTTTTTTAAATCGACTTTCTTAATTTCAAAAATGGAAATAAAGACGTACCTAATATTTTGTGCTAATGCTGTCCATCATCGATATTAATTATCGTGATTCTATACATTTTCTCGGAATTAAAACTGTTAATTCCGAGAAAATGTGTTTGTTTTTCAGGTATACCCACGCGATATTAGGAAGGAAGGTCAATGTACTTCATTGTAAATTTATCTGGCGTCTACCATAGTAGTAGTCCCGAGTCGTCGGCACGTAGTGTTCCACGCGCGCCTCAAAGAGATGTCTGCAAAACCGTAGGAGCCCAGCAGGGCTGAAGCCTACTGGGAGCATGAGTCGACTTCTGAAAGGGAAACCCGTGGTTCTAGAATGCAAGGCAAATGTAGGAACATAGGTGTGGTTTTAGCCAGTAAAAGTCTAAACCGCCCTCCCGCTACGTCCTAGAGCGAGAGAAGTCATTAGATGATTTTCCATCTCAAAAAAAGAAGTAGCACATAGTCCTATTTTTAATAAACAGCGCGATTCCGATGCGGTCTTATACAATTTTACGTTCTTCTATTTTTACGTAACATCGACGTAGTACTTACCTACCTCAACGCTATGAATATTATCGTTGGCATAATGTATTATTATGGGTTAGGTATTGTGTTTAAGTGTTTACCTAGAGTCAATGTGCGTGACGATATAGGTACTAAGAACCTACTATGGCGTTACATAACATAACTCAATGCCACTGCGCAATAACGAACGGCTGAAGTAATTTCTAATCTTTGATTCTCGCATTCATGATATTTTTACCTATCGAATATATAATTTATGTTTTTTTTTTATCGAATTTAAAAAAGAGGACGTTTATTGAATTCGATTCAGTCGAATTGAAACCGTCCTCCTTGTTTTGAAGTATTTCAAGACCAAAATTACCAAATAGGTCCAGCTGTTTTTGAGTTTTAGCGAGACTATCGAACAGCTATTCATTTTTATATGTATAGATTTATCAAGAAAGACAAAATGCCAACTACACTGATTATATTAGACACAAATTATTAAAATTTGTGTATATAACAGATATAATAATATAACTAAACCTCTCATCTCACTCAATCTTCTTGCAAATGACCAGACACTCAGTCAGTATCTCCTTCCATTCATCAGCGAATAGATCTAGTCCAGGACTGGATTCAAGGAAAGACGATAAAAATATAATTCGGTTTGGCGATGACGCCAAATGATAACCGAATTGGTTTATTTTTTTTGGTTTGAAAACGTATTTTCCGCAGGTGGTGAGCATATGGTAGAGGTGTGCCTCGCTTGGGTAGAGCACCGCCGTGTCCTCGTCGGGGCGATCGGCGGCAACGATCTCTCGTGCCGGGCCTTGGTACTGATCATGGTCCGAAGCGAGGAGGAGTGGCAGGCGGTCGCCTCCTTCTGCGAAGCAGTAATGTTAGCAAATGAGGAAGCTGCACGTACACGCGCGAGGGAGCGGCCCTCTCGCCCCATCCACCAGGATCACGATCCTGATTTCCGGCCACCGTATGCGCGGGCTTGCGGACGTCGAGAAATGGGTAGCTCGTCGTCCGACGGTCCGGTAACCGTCCGGACCAAACCGGTTCCAGGAACACGGTATCTCTTTCAAAAATTCCTGCGGCCCTAGTGGGTATTGGCTCTGCTGTACCACTATGGTTTTGCTGACATCTCTTTAGCGCACGTGGAATATACTACAGCAATATCTATCCATCTGTAAAATCACTCGCGGCCCGCCGCGCTAAATTCTATTGTAATCCTACACTCTTTCTGTGTTCTGTCATCTTCATATTTCTACCACTCCTTCTGCTCTTGTGGAACTGTTGTGTACTATGACTCTGTGCAATAAAGTTTCTTTCTACTTCCCTCAAACTACACCTAGTCAAACTCCTACACTATCACCAATCCGACTATCAAGGCGCCAACTCGCCAAGCGTAGTATATTGCATGATAAGGTCATTCTATTTATATTTTACTAGCTTCTGCCAGGGGCTTCACCCGCGTGAAAACAGGTTTCTCCATACAAACTTCCAACCCCCGTTTTACCCCCTTAGGGGTGGAGTTTCGTAAAATCCATTTTTTTTTTCTTTTTTTTTAATTGATATAAACTAGTGCTTGACTGCGATCCCACCTGATGGTAAGTAGTGATGCAATCGTAGATGGTGAGGCGCACTAATTCATTCAGCATTCTTAGCGGATGTCTACATACACCCTTTAAGGAACCTACCTGCCAAATTTTAAGTTTGTAGGTGTTATCGTTTCTGAGATTTCGTGATTAATCAGTGAGTGGTAATTCGCTTTTATATATATAGATTAATTATGAAATTTATTATAAATTTAGCAATCAGATGTTGACGATAAATTAAAAAAGAAAACAAATTATTTTACATATCGGCTGTAGTTGATTAATCTGTTCAAGATTTAGAAATTTATTATAAATGTCATGAGAATAATATTTTTGGTCAAGTCATATTTTTTAATTGATTTATCATCTAAATCGAACATAAATTATTGATTTACAACATCCTATCAAGTAGTTTACCTGCAATACTCACTTTAGATAGCGGTTTTGCTAAACCTAGGCAAAGTATGGGCTGTGGAAATGTCCGAAATAGTTAGCATTGCACTAGTGCCATGTTAGTGCTTTTATAAAAGAAAGTCTTACATTCCCCTCGTTACTCAAAAAACCGAGGGTTCCGTTCAAACTTACCTATGAATACAGTTCAATTCCCGAATTGAGTTACGAAGTTTTTTCTGTATCGCAAAAAAAAAGTTTTTTTTTGCGATACAGAAAAATCTACAGTTTTCAGATTTTCTCCAATATTTGGCCTATAAGGCCTTGCTTCATGCCAAATTTCAGGGTTCTAGGGCAACGGGAAGTACCCTGTGAATTTTGATTCACTTTAGAGTGTCGAAATACACGTTTTTTTCGATATAAACGGCCGTATCTTTTTTCCTGTTAGCTCAGAGGTTTGATTTTTTCACCGTCTCAAGGGACCGCAGACTTGAGTATATAGTTTTAATCTCAACTCAATACCTTTACGCGTTCCCGAGATAAAGGGTCTTCACAGACAGACAGACAGACGGACAACTAAGTGATTCTCTAAGGGTTCCGTTTTTTCCTTTTGAGGTACAGAACCCCAAAAATGATGCTAATTGCATATTAAAAAGCATATATTTCTATAGAGAAGAATGTGCACGTGTCTAAGACAAAGTATGGAATAAGTAATGTTTCAAAATTTGCCTGAACATTTTAGGCTTTTAAAAATTGCCGGTAACAAAAAACGTACACTCCAAAATGGATACACAAACAGATCAGCAAAGGTAGTTACGTAATACTTATATGACTGCCTAATAAATAGGCACCTATGTAACCCCTACACACATTTACAAGTATAAATAGTCGGTTAATGGTAATGGTAAGCTTATCAGATGCTCTCAAAGACCTTTAATCTGTCTGATTGAGCTCCCCCTCCCACAGACTATGCCAGCTACTTTTTTCTGTGAGCCTCCAACGCCTTTGGTTTTTATCATAGCAGAATTTTATTATTACAACTAGTAAAGTAACTTTTGTGAGCGCTATCTATTGATCTATTGAATGTATTTGTCTTCTTCTTCTTCTTTTCGTGTCGATGTACTCCAACTAAATTTTATCTGACCAGTATTTGGCAACCTCTACGGCTCTGTTGTTGGCCTCGTATAGATCCTGAAAACTGCAGTTGGTTGTGCAGGATGGACAGCATAGCAGATGACGCATGTCCTGTACAGCGGCTCCACACTGGCACTGTGTTAGAGAAGGATCGAGGAAGCCCCATTTGGCTAAATTATTTTTACAGCGGCCAACCTGAGTCCGCAGTCGGTTAAGAGATTTCCAGATTGGCCACTGCAATTCGCGTCCAGGGGGGAGATGCTCTGACGGGGTGATAAAATGTGTAGGAGTTGGGTGCTTCTGCTTCCACAGCACGCATCTCTCGTCCTCTGCACTGTCTTTTGAAGAGGTCGTAAATCGCATAAAGCTTTTACGACTCTTTAGACGTGCAGGTATAAGTTGATGAGTTTTTTTTGAGTTTGTTGTTGTTGTTGTTGTTGTTGTTGAATTTTGGTTGAGTTGTTGTTGATGTATTTGTAAAGGCTTTGCAATTACTTTGTATAAGTGCAAAGAGTGGCTTATATTTTTAGATAGGTATTGTTTAATTCTGATAAAAATAAAAATGTAGCATTGCTGAAAATGAGCACAGCAGGGCTGAAGTTTACTGGGGTCCTGGAACGCTAGGCAAAGAAAGAACATAGGTTTGGTTTATGTCAGTAAAAGTCTGACACTCCATCATTGGATGATTGGAGTCATTGATTGACCTTAAAAAAAAGCATTGCCGAAACTATTTTTCATTGAAAAAAAAGCCTACCGTTCTCGAAAATGTTGCAGAAGTTAAATTACTAGAATGAACAAAATTCCAAAAAAACTAAATTAAAAAAAAAATACAAAAAATTAACCATCAACTACATATTCATACCCTACAAGAACTAATACAAAGTAACACAACAACCTCGCAACAAAATATTTTAATTATCAGTAGGGCGTGACCCGATAGCTTACTACCCTCTTCTTAGGGGATAAAAATGACGTCATCTCACAACCCCTGCAGGATGACATCATCCGACGCATTGCTACAGCTTGCTACGCAATATCTGGCAGGCGTAACCGAATTATTCACATTTTGTATGACAAATAGAATTTCCGTAACAAATTACGTATTAAATGGTAACTTTTGGTTTATTATGGAATGAGTAGGTTGTAGGTTGTAGTCCTGAAATAGATTCAATATTGATAAATGAGTAATAGAGTGTCTAGTAGGCAGGGGCGCCGGCTTTTAGAAAATCTCATGGGTGCATATGCTCATTTGATGACTCGAAAAAGTGGCGAAGTGTGAGAAGAGAAATGCACACTGATCGACCGGCAAATAAATAAATGTCCTACTTACATACTGCGTACTTAATTACTAATTATGTTTGATAAAAATATAATAATAAAATGAAACCATTATATAAAAATGAAATTAGTTTTTATTATAAAGAAATATTATAATTTATACGTAACCTAAAAGGCGATTACTGATATGTCTCTTGATGTCTATTCTCAGAGGTGCTCGGCACCACTGTTTATTTCTCATAGGTGCCCGAGCCCCCGAGCACCCACGGAGTCGGCGCCCCTGCTAGTAGGTATAACGGAAATGCCGGCGACGTGTAGTGATCTTTGATTGACTTTGAATTATCGTAATAATAATGTTAAGGATACAACCTTGTAAAGAATGACTACCTATATTATTTTTTAATTAGGTACACTTGCACCAAGACCATTACTAACTTAGTTATAAACCATTTGCTGTCTATTTAGTTACAGTAACGCAGTCATCATCGTCTATCGTCTATTGGCTGAAATGATGATGATAATGATGATGAGTCATCATCATCATCATCATTTCAGCCGACAGACATCCATTGTTGGACATGGGCCTCCTCCAAGTGTTGCCATAACGACCGGTCCCGTGTGTCTCGCATCCATCGGATTCCCGCGACCCTCACTAGGTCGGTCGACCTTGTGAGAGGTTTCCAACGCTGTGTCTTCCGATGCGTCGTCGCCACTCCCGAACCTTTCATCTCCATCGACCATCTGTTCTGCGAGCTGTGTGCCCTGCTTACTGCCACTTAAGTTTGGCGATTCTTCGGGTTATGTAGGCAACGTCTTCATTTCTGATGTGATCACGCTAGGAAACTCCGAGCACAACCCTTTCCAGCCACGCAGTTCACCAATAAAATTCCGAGATAGGCAAAGATAGGTAACTTACATTTATTTTTAAGATTTAAGGTAATTTGTCTTCAAACCTATTTTAACTGAAGAGAAATATACCTATTATCGTCTATAAACAAATACTCCTAACTAAATGCCTATCTTCAAGATAGGCATTTAGTTAGGAGTATTTGTACATGGCGTTAATTTTTTTTTAAATTTCGAATATACTTTAATGAAATAACATTTTTTTACTAAAGGTATACATACATTTAGTAAAAAAATGTTATTTTGATATTACAAATAGATAGGTACTTCAATTTTATTAATAGGTATGTGTTACATGTGTCGGTATAGATTTATATATTTAGGTAGGACTGTTTCAACTTTTGATTTATTATGGAATGAGTAGGTTGTAGGTTGTAGCCCGGAAATAGATTCAATATTGATAAATGAGTAATAGAGTGTCTAGTAGGCAGGGGCGCCGGCTTTTAGAAAACCTCATGGGTGCTCATGCTCATTTGATGACTCGAAAAAGTGGCGAAGTGTGAGAAGAGAAATGCACACTGATCGATCGACAAATAAATAAATTTCCTACTTATATACTGCGTACTTAATTACTAATTATGTTTGATAAAAATATAATAATAAAATGAAACCATTTTATAAAAATAAAATTAGTTTTTATTATAAAGAAATAAGTATTATAATTTATACGTAACCTAAAAGGCGATTACTGATATGTCTCTTGATGTCTATTCTCAGAGGTGCTCGGCACCACTGTTTATTTCTCATAGGTGCCTGAGCCCCCGAGCACCCACGGAGTCGGCGCCCCTGCTAGTAGGTATAACGGAAATGCCGGCGACGTGTAGTGATCTTTGATTGACTTTGAATTATCATAATAATAATGTTAAGGATACAACCTTGTAAAGAATGACTACCTATATTATTTTTTAATTAGGTACACTTGCACCAAGACCATTACTAACTTAGTTATAAACCATTTGCTGTCTATTTAGTTACAGCAACGCAGTCATCATCGTCTATCGTCTATTGGCTGAAATGATGATGATGATGATGATTCATCATCATCATCATCATCATTTCAGCCGACAGACATCCATTGTTGGACATGGGCCTCCCCCAAGTGTTGCCATAACTACAGGTCCCGTTTGTCTCGCATCCATCGGATTCCCGCGACCCTCACTAGGTCGGTCGACCTTGTGAGAGGCCTTCCAACGCTGTGTCTTCCGATGCGTCGTCGCCACTCCCGAACCTTTCATCTCCATCGACCATCTGTTCTGCGAGCTGTGTGCCCTGCCTACTGCCACAGTTTGGCGATTCTTCGGGTTATGTAGGCAACGTCTTCATTTCTGATGTGATCACGCTAGGAAACTCCGAGCACAGCCCTTTCCAGCCACGCAGTTCACCAATAAAATTCCGAGATAGGCAAAGATAGGTAACTTACATTTATTTTTAAGATAGGTAATTTGTCTTCAAACCTATTTTAACTGAAGAGAAATATACCTATTATCGTCTATAAACAAATACTCCTAACTAAATGCCTATCTTGAAACATGGCGTTAATTTTTTTTTAATTTACTCAAACGCCTAGTTGACACTTCGCGTGACCCAAGAGCTGACTTTTACCTCGGCCAAATTAAGCATTTTCATATAACGTGGCAATGCCACTAGTCTTGGGCACACTTCGAGTCGATAGCGATGCGGAGGATTTTTTTTGTCGCTATATTTTCGTTATAGGTATCGAAATACTTTAATGAAATAACATTTTTTTACTAAATGTATACATACATTTAGTAAAAAAATGTTATTTTGATATTACAAATAGATACTTCAATTTTATTAATAGGTACGAGTATGTGTTACATGTGTAGGTATATTTATATAATATTTAGGTAGGACTGTTTCAACTTTTGATTTATTATGGAATGAGTAGGTTGTAGGTTGTAGCCCTGAAATAGATTCAATATTGATAAATGAGTAATAGAGTGTCTAGTAGGCAGGGGCGCCGGCTTTTAGAAAACCTCATGGGTGCTCATGCTCATTTGATGACTCGAAAAAGTGGCCAAGTGTGAGAAAAGAAATGCACACTGATCGACCGACAAATAAATAAATTTCCTACTTACATACTGCGTACTTAATTACTAATCATGTTTGATAAAAATATAATAATAAAATAAAATGAAACCATTATATAAAAATGAAATTAGTTTTTATTATCAAGAAATATTATAATTTATACGTAACCTAAAAGGCGATTACTGATCTGTGTCTATTCTCAGGGGTGCTCGGCACCCACTGTTTATTTCTCATAGGTGCCCGAGTCCCCGAGCACCCACGGAGTCGGCGCCCCTGCTAGTAGGTATAACGGAAATGCCGGTGACGTGTAGTGATCTTTGATTGACTTTGAATTATCATGTTATGGATACAACCTTGTATATGTAAGAATGACTCTCACAATATCACTGTTTATTTCTCTGTTTATTTTTCTTAGGTAGGAGTGTTTGTTTTAAGGGGATGCAACTCGACATACATTTTCACTGTTTTTCATACAGCCGCTAATACGCGATTAAGACGTTGTTTCACATTTTTCGTTAGATATTTTGGAAACACAGTATCTTGTGGATATTATCTAGCCTTCTATTAAAATCAATTTATAAATTTAAAACTAATCCAGTAAAGACCTCTGAAAATCTGCTATTTTGCATGAACTTTGACACTTCATAAATTACTCAAAAATTAAAAAGTCAAAAAAGTATAATAATAGAAGCCTTGTAAATTTAATCAAGATTCTGAATGACGAAAATTTTTTTCAAAAATTTTTAAGGGTTTAAATAAAACACATACTTCCTGGAACAAGTTTTGTGAAATATTCGAGTAAATCACAGAATTACCGAATGCTAACAGAGTTTTCAGACGTTATCTATCTTTTTTCGCGTTGCCTTTTCGACAAACATCGCATTAGATTGCGTTAGATGAACCATGCTCGTTGTTGACGATAGGCGAGTGAAAAAGGACCCAAATTAAGTGTTCATACTTATACATAGATCATAAGTCATTTAATCATTTGTTAAACATAGGTACAATAACAATGGTGTAGCAATGAAATAAAGAGAGCGCTATGTTATGCCAGAAGGCGTACAAATGTTTGTGAGAAATTTACAATCAAGCCAGCCAAGTCTCAATTTTCAAATAAAATAAGCCTAGACAGTAAAAACAATTTTGAAGGATTCCGTAATACAAATTAATTAATAATAAATAGCAAAAGAAAATCAATGTCAAGGCGTCTAATGTTAATTCACAATACTAATGGCAATATATAATAAAGTAAGATCTATAACAAAGTAATGTTTAAATCTTTATAGGTAATCAAAACACAAGTTTATGTAGGTACTTTAAAAGCATAATAGTAACAAGATTTTAAACTCAAAAGCATAACATAGTTAACAAACACATTTAACGTGAAAGCAAACAAGATTTCACGCAACGCATTAATTCCATGTTTTGATCCCCGTCGCGAACATAACCAAAATGAAATTATTATTGCTTCTGTAAACGGTTACGACTTGCGATTAAAACTAACCACAAAGCAGGAATATGAGAATTATACACACTTTATAACTATAACATGGTTTTATAGCTAATATTCTAGTTTGAAATGACGATATTAAAAGTAGATACAATGTATCTTGTCTTGTTAATTTAATTTATTCATTCATTTATTTCAAGTTAAGACATACTCATTTTACACCAAAAACATTATATTTCAATTAAAGCAAAGTTATGCCAGAAATAAATTAAATTCACACAAAAAAATGTGTACACACAAATAAATTAAATTTACACACAAAAATTAAATTATTTAATAAATTAAATTTCATAAAATGATATCTAGTAGATATTAGTAGTAGTAAAAAAAAACATAATTACGTGTGAATCTGTAAAAAGCAAATAGGTACAGATTTTTTGTGTTGCTTAGGTAGAAAATGATCAAATGATTTTTCTCGCTCTGGGCGGAATGAGAGAGAATGATAGATTTTTACTGACTAAAACCCACCAGTGTTCCTTCAGTTTGCCCTTTGAGTTCTTGAACTGTGGTATATAAACTATAGTATGACAATACTTTAAACTATAAATTATGACAAAAAACTTTAAAAGGCTACGATGAAACGTTTTATTTTTAAGTTTTAAGTTTTTTTTCAAAATGGTTGTATCTACGCTACGAACCATCTTACTAGCTTTGTTCAAATGCGGCAGAACCGTGCCTAAATTATATGTCTATTACACCATACATTATTGTTTACAAAAAAAAAAAAACATTTTAGTTACAGTTTTTGAAGGAAAAGCTACACATTTCCTCTATACTTATCTCGTATGTATCGTACGAGATAAGTATGTATGTATGTTTGCAGTTCCAAACCCTTGCTCATAAAATCGTTACTCTAACGCCACCTTAGATTTTAATCACGACAAAAGCTATCCGTTGATGATACTGCAATATAATCGCTCCCTTTTCCCTCTGTAGGTACTAGTGCAGACGGTAAGGGCGTGGACACACTGTGCGACAATGCGCAGTGTTGTGTTGCGTCCCGTGTAATGCAATTTCGTCTGGTTACATGTCGATCCAGTGGGTAGATATGTTGTGTGTGTTTCGTGGAGGTAAAATTGTGCTATTCGTATTTGTAGCACGGTTGTGTTTATGTTTGTGTGTGTCTGGTATAATTGTAATTATGTATTTGAAAACATCGTAGGTAAAGTAGCCTAAGTTACTCCTTGTGATATCAGTTATCTACTGGTAAAAGATCTGTCAAAACTGATCCAGCCGTTTTGGAGGTACAGAAGTTGTGATGTACCTATATGATTTGATGATTTTGGTATCATGAATTGTGAAGCTACCAATGTAACGGTTGGCACATACATATATATATATATATATTATGTATGTTAAACAAAAGCTAGAAAGTCAGCGTCTCGCGAACTAAAGTTTCGTACTGCTGCAATTTTCGACACTGGCTAAACGTATTCATATAGTGTAAGTCTTCATCATCATCATTATCATTTCAGCCGAAAGACGTCCACTGCTGGACATAGGCCTCCCCCAAGTGTCACCACAATGAACGGTCCTGTGCGTCTTGCATCCATCGGACACCCGCAACCGTTACCAAGTCATCGGTCCACTTTGTAGGAGGCCTTCCAACGTTACGACTTCCGGTACGTGGTCGCCATTCCAGAACCTTTCGGACCCAACGGCCATCCGTTCTGCGGATACGGTGACCTTGGTTCTCCTGCGGATATCCTCATAGTGTACTTACTGACTATTGATCTAGAATTGGTTGCGTTGGATGACGGTGACAATCTTTAAGATTTTTTTTTTGTTGCCATGTTCTATCCCACACCTGGACAAAGGCCTTCCACTCCATCCATCATTTGCGGGTCTGCGCTTCCTCTTGCCAGTTCTAGGCGACCCGCTATCTCATAAATTGTTCAAACTTCTTTTAGTGTACTGGACACTAAAAGAAGTTTTCAAAAGATTGGCAGCCGATTGAAGGGAGGCATCGTCATTGGCGAGACAAGGTTAACGAATCTCCGTTTCGCTGATGATATAGTTTTATGCATCGCATGCTACAAGAGCTAAGTGATGCAAGCCTCGAGGTTGGACTGAAGATGAGTATATGTCGAAGACTAAAGTAACGACCAACGAAGCGCCAAAAACAATAAAAGTAGACGGGGAGACTAGATTTTTTTTTTCGGGAGCTGGGAAACCATCTAATGACTACTAACTTCTGGTGACTTGACTTGGCGTATCAGACTTTTAGTGACTAAATTCCACCTATGGACCTTCAGTTGCCTTTTGCGTTCTAAAACGACGGGTTTCCTTTACAGAAATTCAGATTGCTGAAATTATGTTTCTTTTTTCAGTAGGAAAATCATTTAATGACAGCCCCCGCTCTTGGGCGGAGCGGGAGATAGTGTCAGACTTTTACTGACTAAAAACCTCTCCTGTTTCTTCGTTGCCTTTCGTACCAGGGCCGAGTCTTCCTTTCAGAATCAGACCCTTGGCCCCAGTAGGCTTCGAACCTGCTGGGCCCCTACGGTTGCTGACATCTCCTTGAGGCGCGCGTGGAACAGTACGCGCCGTCGACGACTTGGGCTCGGTTCGGACGGTTACCGGACGGTCGGACGTCCGCAAGCCCGCGCTTACGGTGGCCGGAAATCGGAATCGGAATCCCGGCGCCGGCTGGGGCGTGAGGACCGTTGTCTCACGCGTGCGGCTTCCTCCTTTGCTAGCATTAGTGCTTCGCAGAAGGAGGCGACCGCCTGCCACTCCTCCTCGCTCCGGACCATGGCCTGTACCAAGGCCCGGCGCGAGAGATCGCCGCCGCCGATCACCCCCACGAGGACACGGCGGTGCTCTGCCCAGGCGGGGCACACCTCCACCATATGCTCCACCGTGTCCTCCGGGCGGTCCACACTTTGGTGACACCCGGCTGTTTCTTCCGCACGAATCCGGTGCAGGAACCTCCCAAACTTAACATGTCCGGTGAGGACCTGCATCATGCGGAAGGAAACTATGGATTCACAATAATTATACGATAATGTGTTACTACGCTACAATTACTATAGGATGGTGCGGGTGACAGCTTTCGGGTTCATATAATGTAGCTACCTATCCTTTTTTCTCATCTTGCATGCATATTTTTGTCCTGCACACACCCTACCCGTGCTATGTAAAAAATTACCTTTTGCAAAATATGCAAAACAGATCGTTGAAAAGAAGTAAAGACTAATAGAGAGCAAAATTAAATATAAATAGCTGACCTATTGTATACGTAACCTACAGAATTGACGATGAACAGTCCCATTTCATGAAAAAAACATATCATGCTTCAACTGCACCATTTCGAAACAGGCAATAAGTTAATAAAAAACAAATGACGAACGAAACAGTTCTGCAACATGGCGTGAAGGAAAACTCTCTCTCAGAACAATGTGCCAAAGCCCTACGTTATAAGAACAAGTATTTTTCAAATGGATTTTTGAGTACCCGAAACTTTGATGGGCAAATCCAAGTGTCCGTATTTACTGAGCTCTGAGAGGGGAAGGTTTTTACTTTTACATTCTTTTTATAGTTAATGCCAATAAAACGCCACATTTGAATTTCACCTTACTAAGGACATTTTCACCTCGGATCTTCGATAGCGCCTTACAATTTACTTTAGCAATCAGAAGACGGTTTACAGCAAATAAATTGGTTTGCGAAGTGCTACGTTTATTAATATTTGATCCTTATTTTCGAGTGAAGTTTTGAACCTTTATTTACAAACTAGTTGCTACCAGCGGCTTCGCCCGCATGACAGTAGAAAAATTTCCTAAGAGAACATACTCCCGGGATAAAAAGTATTCTATGTGCTGTTCCAGGACATGGTCTACCCATTTACCAAGTTTCATCGAAATCCATTCAGTAATTTTTGCGTGAAAGTAACAAACATCCATACATACAAACTTTCGCATTTATAATAATAGGTCTTTACTGAAATTGACGTTTTTAAAACGGATTGCTTTGATGTGTTATATCTTTGGATTGACTTGGAATTATAAGTTTAAATCAACTTTATGTTAAAGGTACGTTATTCTTTTTTCGAAATTAGGTATTGGTTTCTTTGTGTTTTGTATTTTCTGTAATATCGCAGTAGTCTCAAATAAATGTTTTCTTTCTTTCTTTTAGTTATAACCATTTTTGTATGAAATCTAAGAAAACTCGAATTATTTTGTAATATGACTTCTACCGTGGAAACAATGTGTCTCAAGCGGTATGCAATATTACTAGACTTAAAACTGCTAATGACTGGGATGTCTATTTTTGTTTCAATCACTTTCATGTGGGAAATTTTATCTTACGAATAACTTTTCTTCTCAGGGCTGCTAAAAACAAAATTTCCAAAACGAAAGCTAGAGTTTTTTTGTTCGAAGAAAGTCGTAGGTATACGTCATTGATATTGCTTGCTCTTTGAAATGCATACTTTCTACGTCGGAACTCTTAATATGAAAAAACGTTTTTTTATTAGCTTTCATGGTTATAAGTACTGCGATATTACAAAAAATACAAAACACAAAGAAACCAATAAAAACCTAATTTCGAAAAAAGAATAATACGTACCTTTAATATAAAATTTATTTGAACTTATAATTCCAAATCAATCCATAGATATAACACTTCAAAGCAACCGTTTTAAAAAAGGGAATTTCATAGGTAAAAACCTATTATTAAAAGAAGTATGATAAGTGTTAAGTTTGGTGTGTAAATGTTAAGATTTACAAAGAAACTTACCTTTGCAAGCTGCTTTGTGATATCGATCTATCTACAATGTAACTTATATTGTAAATGGGCGCTTCAAGTCTTTAGTGTTCTTTATCTATGTCCTCATCTTTGTCTACTGCTGAGTTATACGAGATTAAGAGATTGGCTTATTGCTTTCTAGCATTTTCTATTTTTATCGAGTTTGAAAAACAATAGATATCAATTTAAAGGCATTTGCAAGTTATAATCGTGAACTTCCTTAAGGTCTTTTTTACATACCATGGGTAGGATGACAGCAGAACGAAAATATGCATCTTTAAGATGAGAGAAAACATAGGTAGCAACATTGTATGTATCCGACAGCTGTCACCCGCACCGTCATATAACAATTGTAGTGTAGCGAGTTAAACTCGCCATTCCAGAACTTTTCGTCCCCATCGACCATCTGTTCTGCGAGCAATGTGCCCTGCCCATTGCCACTTAAGTTTGGCGATTCTTCGGGCTATGTCTGTAACCTTGGTACTCCTGCG
The DNA here is from genome assembly GCA_905147345.3 of Mythimna impura. Taxonomy (NCBI): domain Eukaryota; kingdom Metazoa; phylum Arthropoda; class Insecta; order Lepidoptera; family Noctuidae; genus Mythimna; species Mythimna impura. Next base: position 11,734,759 of record LR990345.1, read on the forward strand.
GATATCTTCATTTTTGACGCGATCACGCAAGGAAACTCTGAGCATAGCCCTTTCCATTGCCCTTTGCCACGTACCGGAAGACGCAGCGTTGGAAGGCCTCCCACAAGGTGGACCGATGACCTGGTGAGGGTCGCGGGAATCCGATGGATGCGAGACGCACAGGACCGGTCATTGTGGCGACATTTGGGGGAGGCCTATGTCCAACAGTGGACATCTTTCGGCTGAAATGATGATGATGATGATGATGATGATGAGTTAAACTCGTTAAAAAATAAAAGGCTCGTTTTGACATTTGAGAAATACCCTAGAATGTAACTTGGAACGAAACTGAAAGAAACAATAAAATAATAATTAATTACATAGATAGTGTTTTGAAAAAATACATACATTTTTTTGGCGCGTTAAATAATATGATGGAATATAACGCGAGTATTCTTTTTGTGTATTTAAGTATTCGTTTTGACAGATGTCAAAACGGGCCTTTTATTTTTTGACATCTTTAAAGCTAGATGCTAGATGGCGCTTAACTCATTTTCTTTTAGTTTAATTTGATTTGAGTGTATTGGAGCATTATAAAGTCAAAGAAATGGTATTTGCTAAAATCAGACATTCCACTTTATTGAACTTAGATTATTGCCTCAAAATCCACCTAATTCTGACTGTTCATAACTCAAACTTTAGTGCTTAAGTAGGTATAGCACTATGCATGCCTTTTGCATTCTAGGACCACGAGTATCCCTTTCATACTTTTCCCCATGACCCTAGCAGGTGTCGGCCTTGCTGGCCCGATGCCTGCTAGATGTTTGCTTATAAGATGTGCGGACGGCAAGCTACCCATTGCTCGTCGTCCACACGCCCGCGCGCGCTTCACCTTAATGTTACAAAATAAATTTAAAACCAAATAAAATTTTATGTGAGCTTGCATTACAACTCCACTGTTCGGTAGAATCGCGCTTCGATATAAAGCCATATAAATACCAATTTACATCTAAGAACTGAAAAACAACGACTTCAATACTGCCATTCGATTCTATTTCCAATAAAACTTAGAACTACACAAAACCGAGAGTTTTAAAATCGATAACTTTCAATATCTCCTTATATATCTTGCGAGCTTTATTCTAGTATGAGATTGGGTATCCGTCTGCAGAATGGCTCGCCGAAATGGCCTTATTAATTCCCTTTTACGTCTGGAAGCACACACGATCGTATAAACGATTTACGTTGCATTTAAAACGTTAGGTTTCTTTATGTTGCTATAAAGTAAAGAAGATTGAGGTGGTAGGTGGGGCGAGGTGGTACAATCGACCCCTGGATGTGATATTTTGTTTTAATTGCACACGACTTGCCACCTGATGCCGTCAGTAATTGGGGAGCCTTTGTTTTTGGTGTACGTTTTGTCTGTTTTTGAGATTAGTTAGCTATATTTGCCTTAAGGATAACATAGTAAGGTCAAGCAAATAGTTTGAAGAGGAAATAATGTTTAATCTTACACCTCCGCTTCTCTTCTTTATCTTTACCTAAATATTAGTCCACAGACACCACACTTTTTGTTAAAATAATGATTTTAGACGTGTGCGGAACAGAGTGTGTACCTCCCGCAAACCTCCATTGAAAAGGGAGGATACATCGACCAGACAGATGGTTTGTCTGATCTGGGTAACTGATACGATAGATGATTTCGGGTGGTTGTGTATGTTCAAATCGCGCGGAGAACTCTAATTGCGCGATTCAGGATTTCGTGATTTAGTTCCTATGTGGCGATGGCGCCCCAAATATATATTTATCCTTAAATATATATTTATCCTGTAGTGACATCTATGGATATGTCGCTACAGGATAAATATATATTTAAGGCTCAAACTACCGAGCGGTGCTATAAAACAGTGACTTTCTGAAGCGTACTCCTCAGTGACTGCTAGGTAAATAGGTCTGAAAAAAAAAAATGTTTATTTATTATAGATTCATATACAACATTATCAACGTATGATTTTTCGTAAGAATTTTGACAAAAAAGAAAAAATTAACAGCTTGATATTTTCCGCTTGTTCTCCCTACACCTTACAAACGGCTTTGATCTTTAGAAATATATTTACACAAAAAGATTGCTGGTTGAGTGTTCTTCAGAATGTAAATAGCATGTGTAAATTAATCAATATTTTGCAAAGAAAATTGATTTCAAGATCAGCGGTGCTCTATCCGGCTAGCCACCCTAGCCAAGTTACAACTGTTTCGTTTCTATTCTCTTTTCGTTGATCGCCTCGTGTCGGCCACGGCTACTATTCTTTTGTTCTGACCACGTGACTGAGCGTTGAGATGACGTCAGAACAAAGGAAACAAAACGGTTGTAACTTGGCTAGGGGGGCTGATGTTCAAGGGACTATATGCCTTATAGCCTTGTTAGTGGCTTCCTTTTGACGAATCTAGCGCACTTTTTAAGGACGACTTTTTCGAAACGGATGCGTTTTCAGGTTTAGGACAAGGAGGTTTTTGTATTTTCCCTTTCCAACGTAGGTAATTTACTCTCTGTTTCACATATACAACGTGAATATACAATGTAATTTGTACCCATGCGAAGCCGGGCCATGTCACTCATTAGGTTCTCATTATTAAATCTTACGGGATCCAAGACAGATAAATCGTTTCTGGGAGTCCTCGAGGTTCATTGTCTCGGCTTTTTTTTTGGTTTTGTTGTTGCAGAAATTGGGAAAAGTGAAGTCGAATCATACTAAGACTAATTGCCTATATTGATGATTGATTATTAAAATATTTATTAGTCGTCATACCAATTATAAGAGGTCCACTGTTGGCTCAATATTAGACCATTTTTGCATAAAACAAAGTAACTTTCCGTGTGTGTCTAATTTGTTAACTCCTGGCGTTGGGAGTCGCACACGATCACCGGGCACTTTAGGCGCGGGTTTGCGGACGACGAGCAATGGGTAGCTCACCATCCGGCCGTCCGGTATGGATCGGGCTCGGGTCGTCGACGACGCGTAGTGTCCGTAAGGTGAACCGTAGGGGCCCAGCAGGGCCAATGCCTGCTGGGGGCCTTGGGGAGTTTCTGAAAAGAAATCTGGCTGTTGTAGAATATAAGAGCAACTGAAGGAACATAGGTGGGTTTTGAAATACCCTCTCAATCCACCCTAGAGATGGAGAAGTCATTATATGATTTCTCACCTCCCAAAAATCTGCTAACTTCTCTTAAACTCCATCCTAAAGACCGAGGTACTATTCTCTCTTAGGTGAGGTTGCTCACAGATGCGTCATGAACATCATCATCTTCGTCATCTTATTTCAAAATAGATAATACTGATCTATATATATATGTCGCTTCAAGGGTGGCCGAGATGCGAAACATCGGGTCTTCATACGTTCCGACATAGTTCTTGGTAGGTGTAGGCACTGACATGGGTACTCGAACGAAAGATAATTTGAATCAGAATAATTTTATTTTGATAACGGTTTTACAAAAGGAAACAAACACGTGCGTTGGTACTGAGCGCATGCCGAGACTGTCCGAGGTAGAATGCCGCACTTCTCAGGCTTCCCTCCAGTCCTCGCTGCATCCCCTCTACCGACGATCGTGTCCAAGCGGTAGGGCGCCGCTTGCGTTTCCGGTGACGATATTATTAGTTTACGGAACTAATTGTTAGATGGCGCTGTCCGTCGCACCCTTGCGCCATCAATCCACGACACGGCCATCCCTGACTAGCACCCGTCCTCGGGTGTAGTACCTGGGGACAAAATATGCTCAGAGAGTAAACTAGCTCGGCTATCCTGCCAATACACACAAAGGTGGCTGATTCTCATTAGTACTTTATTTCTTCTAAATCTAAGTACAATAATCAACTTTCACACCTTAAAATGCCTCGTAATTAAGCTTACGTACACAGTGCTCCCTGCACAATATAACTCACTAGAAATGATCCGACCACCAAGTTAAAAGGAATAAACAAGGTAATTCTAACAATTCTGTTTCTTTACCATAATTCATAAGCAAAGCATACTCAACTCATTAACTTTCCCTACATTCTATGCACCAACACAGACCCGAATCGCACCAACGATTCGTTACAGACCCATCGCCACATGTTACTCGTGAGGTGCGGTCTAGAGTTTCGAGTATGAGTATACAAGCCATTCTTAATCAGATTTGGTTTCACTACCACTGTCATCAACTATGACATCCAATTCTCGAGAAACTTGGTGATCGGGGATCTTCCTCACACGATCATGGGGGTTTTTGTAAGTTCGCTTAGAGTCAAGCGCCCTTGGTAGGTATCTATCCCCGTCTAACAAGTCAATAATCTTAAATGGACCTTTGAATTTAGGATCTAATTTTGTTTGATTTCTTTCCTCATTTTCAATCAAAACATAATCATTAATAGCCAACTTAGAAACCTGAGCCTTTTTTTTTAATCAAATCGATTTTTATCATAATTTGCATTTTTCTCAATATTCTATCGCTTGCTCTCTAATCTCATCTAAATTAACCTCTGTCACATCATCATCGGCGGTCACTCATCTCGTTTACGCACCAACGTAAACAAGGATAACTCACTACAGGCGTCGCACCAACGACTCATCTCGTTTACGCACCAACGTAAACGAGGATAACTAACTACAGGCGTCGCACCAACGACTCATCTCGTTTACGCACCAACGTAAACGAGGATAACTCACTACAGGCGTCGCTACAACGACTCATCTCGTTTACGCACCAACGTAAACGAGGATAACTCACTACAGGCGTCGCTACAACGACTCATCTCGTTTACGCACCAACGTAAACGAGGATAACTCACTACAGGCGTCGCTACAACGACTCATCTCGCTTACGCACCAACGTAAACGAGGATAACTCACTAAACGTTCCAATTCTAAAGCAGCAGTGATTAAATAGTGCCATGATCACTTTACCCACCTGCTTCCTATACATCTAATTCAACCGGAACCTCATGTTTTAGTATCCCTCTCTCTGTAGGCCATACCAACGTCTGCCCCCTGCGGGAATCGAACCCGCAACGCGCAGCGCAGCAGTCAATCACTCAACCACTGCGCCAACCGTAAATTATGAAGGTTCAACAAAACTCGAGATGTATCCAAACTCTAAATTTCTTTTAACTAACCTACTCATTCTCACTACTGTTCATAGTACTGCTAAGTAAGTTCAATTAAAGAAAATAAATTAACATCAAAATTTCTATATCGTTTCAATATCAGAATCGATAATCAGAAAATTCAAAGCATAACCGTCAATTAATTATCATGGTAACTTCACCACAAAATCAATCAAACTAATCCAAAACACTAATCATTAATCTCTGGCTACTCTTAGTCCAATAACTTCTAGCTACTCAACTATTCCTGCGTATCCAGGATTGCCAAGTCTCCCACGACGTTATTGTTTCCCACAATATGTCCCAGGTTTGATCATAGTTTGAATTGAATTGAATAATGCGTAATTACGGACTACTGTGACCGCTAGATACCGATTTCTATTTAGCTACGGCTACAGAACAAATCTCCAAGAGTCCGATCATCATGTAATCTCAATTAAATTACGCAAGTAATCTGAACACACTAAACTAACCCTTCAATGTAACAACACTGTGTTTACGTTTGCCGTGAAATAGTGATTACAGACCTTAAAGTGAAAGAGAGACAACACACACACAGATCAAATTTGTAGGGTACTTTGCAAACTAATATGGTCGATACCTATCACAATGTTATTTACACTAAGCTTGCCACTAAGTTTTGACGCAACAAAATCTTTGATGAGAGAGCTTCCGACACCAGAATCATAATAAAATGGATATGACTCACCAGATTCATCAGCGTACTGCTGGGATTGCCAACATAGCAAACTTCAACACGTTTCGTTGCGCTTTGCTGCCGCAGGCGCTGCCCCAGAACTGCTCGGGCCTCCAGCCGCACCGGTACCTCCATTGTTGCTTTATGGCATCAGGAACAGACGACGTCCGAAGGCTGCTTTGGTCTTGAAGAACTTCTTCTTTGGTCTGAAGTGGTAACATTGGTTGCCTTGCCCAAGGTGACGATCAAGGCACTTCCTTGAAGTGGTACTTCAGATAGGTACAGATCCACTGTTGTATGCCGGACACGTGCGTCTTCATCCGGCTTATCTGGGTCAAATTCAGGCAAAGAAATACGCTTGGTACTTGCCGGGCCCTTGATGGATTCTATCAGGGACATCATATTCTGGTTTTGAGCAGCCAGCAGCGTGCGAAGTAAATTCTCGTCGCACCATGACGTCATGGCTTCATTCTGCAATATTTCTTGAGTTTCTTTAGTTCGAGTGAATCCCACTTCTGATGTCGCTTCAAGGGTGGCCGGGATGCGAAACATCGGGTCTTCATACGTTCCGACATAGTTCTTGGTAGGTGTAGGCACTGACATGGGTACTCGAACGAAAGATAATTTGAATCAGAATAATTTTATTTTGATAACGGTTTTACAAAAGGAAACAAACACGTGCGTTGGTACTGAGCGCATGCCGAGACTGTCCGAGGTAGAATGCCGCACTTCTCAGGCTTCCCTCCAGTCCTCGCTGCATCCCCTCTACCGACGATCGTGTCCAAGCGGTAGGGCGCCGCTTGCGTTTCCGGTGACGATATTATTAGTTTACGGAACTAATTGTTAGATGGCGCTGTCCGTCGCACCCTTGCGCCATCAATCCACGACATATATAAAAGCGAAATACCATTCACTGAGTAAGCTGTTGATCCCCGCACGAACGCCGGCTTTCGGGCGCCATTGTCTTACTATTGTGTCTCTAATTACACTACTCAACGAAATCTCAGAAACACCTAGAAACTTAAAATTTGGCAGGTAGGTTCCTTATAGGGTCTAGACATTTGTTAAGAATGGATTTTTGGAAATTCAACCCCTAAAGGGATGAAACGGGGGACCAAAGTTTGTATGGAGAAACTGACTTTCAAGCGGGCGAAGCCGCTATCAGAAGCTAGTTTTTTTTATTCGGGTGGGAATTTCATCTAATGACATCCCCCGCTCTTGGGCGGAGCGCGAGATAGTGTCAGACTTTTACTGACTAAAAACCCACTCCTGTTCCTTCTTTGCCATTTTTTTTTCCAGGGCCCCGGGGATCTCTTTCGCATCACCCATGGCCCCAGTAGGCTTCGACCCTGCTGGGCCCCTACGGTTGCTGACATCTCCTTGAGGCGCGCGTGGAACACTACGCGCCTTCGACGACTTGGGCTCGGTCCGGACGGTTACCGGACGATCGGACGGCGAGCCACCCATTGCTCACCGTCCGCAAGCCCGTACCTACGGTGGGTCAGAAGCTAGTAAGGTATAAATTTTCTTGATTGTTTTTTTTAATAATATAAACTAGTGCTTGACTGCAATTCCGCCTGATGGTAAGCAGTGATGCAGTCGCTGATGGTGAGGCGCACTAGTTTATTAAGCGCAATTTTTTTAGAATTGATTGCTAATCTTTATGGATGTCACTAGTCCGAATAAAAGATTATTATCATTTTATTGTTTTAAACCACGCAAACGGATTTGATATGGCTTTCACAAAACAACAATCAATATGATTTGAAGAATGGGTCCAAGAGTACTTGATATTCAACTCCTTGAAGATTCTGTTACAAATACTGAGTAAACGAAAAGGCTACTCCAATAAATTATAAGATCATAGATTAGAATAACATTCTACAGTTAATTGACTTCAGATAATTCAATCGAAGTGTAATTTAAACCGCAGACAGCCAGTCCGAGGATAGAGATATTTGATTTCAATTTATTGATCACTTTGCATAAAGTCTGCTAAAGATTAATTGGTTTGAGTCAATTCGTCATCTCATTTGTAAATTATACTGATCCTATTTCAATATCTTGAATATCTTGGCAATGCGGTACTTTAGGGGAACAATGTAATTTATTGATAATTGTAATTATTTATTTTTCTTGCTTATTTTTTAAAGCCTCTTTTTAATAATGTGAATGTGAGAACACTGTAGACTCCGCGAATTCTTAGGTTACTTCTATTACGACTCACTTTTTTTTTAATATGATTATTTTTATTGTGCTTTTCGGTACAATATCGACTGGTCTACACTGTTCTTACATAATGTCTATTAATACTGTAATATGAAAATATTGTAAGCAACCACTTTTTTAAAAGAGTAACCATGGAGTTTCTTGCCGGTTCTTCTCCATAGGAAACGACCAATTTGAAACCGTGCACCAGAGAGTATGCCGTGCACTAGCTTCTGACGTTTTATAAGTGCCCATGTAGGCCTCATCATCATCATCTTCCTGCCCTCGTCCCATCTTATTTGGGGTCGGCACAACATGTTTTTTTCTTCCATTCTATCCTGTCAACCGTCATGCTATCACTAACTTCCTTTTCTTTCATATCACTGTTCACACAATCCATCCATCTTTTCTTTGGCCTCCCTCTCCCTCTCCACCCATCCACATGTATACTTATAACTCTTTTAGTAACATGCGTTTCATCTCTCCTCTTTACATGACCATACCAAGACAAACGATTCCCTTTCAACTTTTCAGTCACTGGCGCCACTTTCAAACTTCCTCTAATATACTCATTTCTCACTTTATCCATTCTCGTCACACCACACATCCATCTCAACATTCTCATCTCCGCTACATGCAATCTTTTTTCATCCGTCTTTTTCACAGCCCAACATTCTGATCCATACAGTATGACAGGTCTTATCACGGACTTGTAGATTTTACCCTTCAACTTGGGGGGCATCCGTGGGTCACAAATTGTTCCAGTGACCTGTCGCCATTTCATCCATCCTGAATTGATCCGATTTGATACGTCTCGGTCTACCTCGCCATCTCCTTGGATAAGCGACCCGAGGTACCGAAAGTCGGAGCAGATTGGTATGGGCGTTCCAGCGAGAGCTAAGGGCATAGGACCGGAGAAACCACCGAAATCACAGAACAAGTACTCGGTTTCGCCTATGTGAAATAAAAACTTTTTGACTTTGACTTTGACTTTGAACCTTTTTTTGGGGTGGAATTATGAAATAACTCCTCCTCTTAGTGGGGCGAGAGGGAGTGTCAGACTATTACTGCCTGCTTGCGGATGACGAGCAATGCCAATGCAATGCAATGGTAACCCTTTCAGAAGTCGACTCGTGACACCAGTAAGCTTCGACCCTGCTGGGCCCCTACGGTTTGCTAACATCTCCGTGAGGCGCGCGTGGAACAATACGCGCCGTCGACGACTCGGGCTCTGTTCGGACGGTTACCGGACGATCGGACGGCGGGCTACCCCTTGCTCGTCGTCCGCAAGGCCAGGCCTATAGTGGATTAATTAAAGTCTGATACGCCCTCTCGCTCAACCCTAAAGTAGGAGAAGACATTTGATGACTACCAACCAAAAAAAAAAATTACCAATTCCTAAGATGTTTCCGGCAGCACTAATCCGGCTCGAAGGACCATTTATAAAGCCTCGCTTTGAACTTCTCGTTGAATTCCTTTGGGAGGTATCATCTACTGTACAATTTATACAGTGTTACGTAGACATTTACGAGTAAGTAGAAAAAGTGTATGACACCATAATATGGTGTCATACATTTTTCCACATAAATGCGAGGTAATATTATTACCTCGCTATACGTCTTGTCGAATGGATTACCTACCCTCAAAAAACCTTTCCCATTTCAGAAAACCGAGGCACTACCGATCGACGTAGTTATAGAACCTACCCAGGTCGTCATAGTTACCTACAAAGCTATCTCGGGAGTTTCATATGACGTTATTTCCTGTTTTCTTTTTTCAGGAAAATGCATATAAATATTATGGGAAGAAATTTCCCTAACGTGATGCAAGGTGCAACGCATTATGGTTTTTCTAATAGAAACTTCGTCTTCACTTGTGGTTTATATTGTGATTGCAATTATTCATTCATGGATGGAGGATGCGAGATGCATAGGACCGTTCGTTGTGGCGTCACTTGGGGGAGGCCTATGTCCAACAATGGACGTCTTTCGGCAGACATGATGATGATGATGAATTATTCATTTACCTAGTATAGTTTTAAATAAAAAGTGTTGAATATGAACTACTAGCTTTTGCCCGCGGCTTCCCCCGCGTACATAAAATATAGCCTATGTTACTCAGGAATAAAGCAGCTTTCTATCGGTGAAAAACAAACTATATGCCTAATAATATTAGTGTAGAAGTGCAGTTTGTTTATTCCAAAATAAAACCCTATTTACTAGATACAGTCAAATGAGGTGAATAGAAACTCAGGGGTGAATTGAAACAAAACTTCAAAGGATATTTTCACGATATTTGAATAGTTTTTTCAGCATTTAACTGTATCAGTTTATTAATGAATTGTGATTCTAAAAAGTCGATGCTTTGTTAGAAGCCGATAATATGGTATCAAAGTGAAAAACCAAACCAAAGTTTTGTTTCAATTCACCCCTGCGTTTCTATTCACCCCGTTTTACGGTATCTAATTCATACCTAAATCATATCATAATACACAAATCTACATCTATAAAGTAATATAATAAAGTAGAAGAGTTTTTTGTTTGTTTAAAAGCATTAATCTCTGGAACTATCAGTCAGGTTGCAAAATGTACCTATTCCTGTATGGGATAGCCAGTTTCATGACGATTGAGATTCGATTATAGGTCAGGGGTGGCGAACTAGGGATGGCGAGTCTTAAAGAAAAAGATGGATTTTTGAACTGATTTGGAATTGATTCAGTAATAAATCGAGTTCTAAAAGATTGATTTCTTAAATATCGATCCGTTGGTACAGGCCATGGTCCGGAGCGAGGAGGAGTGGCAGGCGGTCGCGTCGCCTCCTTCTGCGAAGCAGTAATGCTAGCAAAGGAGGAGTCCGACCGCGCAAGGCAACGGTCCTCTCGCCCCAGCCGCCGGGATTCCGATCCCGATTACAGGCAATCATAGGCGCGGGCTTGCGGACAGCGAGCAATGGGTAGCTCACTGTCCGACCATCCGGTAACTGTCCGGATCGAGCCCAAGTCGTCGATGGTGTGTATTGTTGTTAGGGAGATGTCAGCAAATCGTAGGGGCCCAGCAGGGTCGAAGCCTACTGGGGACACGAGTACTATGAAAGTGAAACCCGGGAACCTGGGTCGAAGGCAAAGAAGGAACAGGAGTGGGTTTTTAGTCAGTAAAAGTCTGACAATATCTCTCGCACCGCCCAAGAGCGGGACTTAAAAGAAAAAAGAAAAAAATATATCGATCCGTTGATTACTGTTACTGAGCATGTACTGAGTCCTAAAAAGTAAACGATAATTTAATAAGTAAACGATGGTTTGTGCTTGGAAAGTGTTGTCCACGCCGCGTCTATCAATAACTTTACTGCAGGAGCATTTTATTGTACGCACCTGACTGTACTTACATATATATGGATCTACCAATACCGAATGATACTGATCAATGAAAGCGGTTGCAATCCTCATTAGTTGCTATTGAGAGTGCAATACGGGATTATTAATTAGCCATTTGATTACTTTAATGGCTGTTTCGCTAGTGAAAATGTTTTGTTGTACTGTACTTCATTCACTTTGTGCTCGTGACGATAGTCTGTTTTCCTTTTCATGGGTAGTTTGTCAATAAAGGGGATAATGGAAAGGGTACCTAGCCGTTTGAGTATGTTCGTAATCAAAATGAGATGCAGTAAGTCTGGCCGCACACATGACACCGACCACAACCACAAAATGCATCCACCGATCTATTTCCTTTAGTTTTCATACATTTTTATATGGATTTGTCGCACATGATGCCAGTTGTCGCAACACGCTACAAATCGCCGCTACTCTCTTCTTGTGGCCGGCGCCGACGACGACTTTTTATCGGCAGTTGCAGAATAAAACCTTCTTCGTCGGAGTCCATTATGATACTGCAAGCATGGCTTAAAAAAAGTTGCGGCCGCCGACTGCAAGTGGTTGTCGTGCGCGTGTTCTGCCTTTGCTGGCTGGCGATTCCAGACTACGGGATAGTCTTTCGTAGATCTTTGATAGTCTTTACGACATTTTTTTTTAAAGGTTGTCAAATCATAAATCAAACTCGCAGCATCAGTGCTTTTTATTTTATTTACCTGCACCCTAGGAATTACTCCTGAAATGATTCGGTTTTTTTTTTTGTTTTTTTTTTTTTGAGGTTAGAAATCATCTAATGATTTTTCGGCCAAGGTAACTCTTTCGAACAATTTTGCTACCCAACAATTCTCAACTTTGTTAATTGCCGGTTTCATACCAGCTAATAGTTTTTAATTCTACTTAATTGAATAACATTGAAAATTAAGTTAAAAAAGATACTGCTTCTTGTGAGGTCATAACATTTGACTGGCCTGTTGATCTTTATTACGACTTTATTGGTTAGTGGCCCTGACTGCTATAATAATAATAATAATAACCCCATCGCCGTATCTCTACGTTGACGTCGTGGTGGGGCTTGCGTGCTCCAATATACCCTAGGTCTGTATCGGTAAAGTTTGCTTTGCCGTAATATGCCTAGGGTGAGGGGCCAGACTAAGAGAGATACAATCCGCAGCGCAGTTTTGTGGCGAACTGTTGGGCATTAGCGACCCCACGGACCCGATCTCCCGGGAGAATTCTTGTTCTTCATCTCCGGCTTGCCTTTATTGGCCGGCCGTAGTGAACACTGACGAGGAACTGAGCTCCCACCTCTCTCTTGCCTTTATTGGCTGGCCTAAGTGGAGATTCGCAAGAGCAAACGTGCTCGGGAGAAGGAAGTATAATCCAGTAAGGTGCTGGTAGGGATCTTGACCGTACTTCCGGGATTGTCCTGATAGCCGTGGTATACCTCTCCACTCCTCAAGCACCTCAGGATATGTTGCCCTCTTGTTGCTACGTCACTTCGTGCTAGCAGCCGTTTTTGGGGGCCCATTTATTGAGTGTGCAAGTCACCCCCTGCCTTTTTTCGATGCATATTAATAACGTTGTTCAGGCAGGGGCCATAGTCTTGACATAGTTCCATGTTACCAGTCCACTTAAGATTCCAAAAACCATAGCCCTATTATCTTTGTTCTTCATATATCGCAACAGTTTTTCAATAACCGGGGGTTGTCCTTGGGTGCACTAGCATAGCGCGTACAGGGATAATAGTCGGTTGGTATCATGTTCCATTATAATTATCTAAAGGGCCTCTGCGAGTTGGCTTCGGCTCCTTGTACGCCTCCCAAAGGTCCAGGACCTCAGGGTCCTGAGATAAATAAAATATATAAAAAAAAATAAAAAAAAAAAAAAAAAATTATAATAATAATAATAATAACTCACGGATTCCATAAACCTGAGATCCCTCTCTCCAACCGAAACCTATAAGTATTTGGGTATGTCGGAAGCTCTAGGCATCAATATCACTGACATGAAGCAATCGTTGAAGGAACGTTTCTTTGGACGCCTGAAGAAGGTATTCAATAGTCTTCTTTCAGGCGGAAACAAGGTGCGTGCCTTCAACGGTTGGGTCATGCCGGTATTGATGTACTCTTTCGGCGTACTCAAATGGACTCAAACGGAACTTGACGCCCTGGATAGGAGGGTCCGCACACTGCTGACTGCATACCGAATGCATCACCCACGATCGTCGGTGATGAGACTGTATATCCCGCGGAAGTGTGGAGGTCGAGGTTTTTTAAATGCTAAGACCCTACACAACCGCGAGGTATGCAGTCTCAGGGAATATTTCCTAGCCACCGACGTGGGTATGCATCGAGATGTAGTGGCAGTGGACAAGGGACTCACCCCGCTCTCTCTGGCTAACGAGAACTGGCGTAAACCGGTAGTGCTTGACACTAACGATCGCAGGGAAGTATGGCAGAGCAAGGAACTTCACGGACGCTTTTTCCGGGCCTTTCACGGGCCCGATGTAGACCAATTGGCGTCCGTAGCCTGGCTGCGTTTCGGTGACCTCTTTGGGGAAACCGAAGGTTTTGTCTGTGCAATTATGGACGAAGTTATCATGACGAATAACTACCGGAGATTTATTGTGAAGGACGGCACGGTTGACATCTGTCGGGCATGTCACCGTCCGGGAGAATCAATTCGTCACATTATCTCTGGTTGTTCTCGTCTAGCTAACGGAGAGTACTTGCATAGACACAACCTTGTAGCCAGGATTATCCATCAGCAACTTGCTCTGAAATACTCTCTTGTGGAATCGGAAGTGCCGTACTACAGGTATGAGCCCGACCCAGTTCTTGATAATGGTCATATCACTTTGTACTGGGATCGGTCCATCATCACTGACAGGACTATTGTAGCCAATAAGCCTGATATAGTGGTGGTGGACCGAAGCGAGAGGCGTGCAATGATTGTTGACATATCCGTTCCGCATGACGAGAACCTCGTGAAAGCCGAGAAAGATAAACAAATCAAGTATATTGACTTGGCTCGCGAGGTTGTCGACATGTGGGATGTGGACTCAGCGATCATTGTACCGATAGTCGTGTCAGCCAATGGCTTAATAGCCAAGAGCCTCGACCAACACCTTAGGAGGCTCGCGTTAGGCGGCTGGATCAAGGCCTTGATTCAGAAAGCGGTACTCCTGGACACGGCTCGTATCGTTAGGAGGTTCCTTTCTCTGGAGCCCTGACCGCCGGTAGCTTGGACCCTGTTCCCGATACCGGTGGGGTACTATTTTTTATATTTTTAAATGTTTTTTTTTTATTTATGTTTTAAGAAATATTTAAAAATGTACAAAATATGTATATAAAGTAAATAAAGGATAATAATAATAATCATTTTATTTTCAGGCATCAGAGGCCCATAGACAAAATACATACAATAATCTTAAACTTTAATAAACTAATACATATAATAAAAACAAAACTTAACTATTATTAAACACGTAATCTAGTCGGCGTCGTGTTGCGCTGCGTGGTATCGCATAACCGTCCTCGGAAACGTCGGTATACGACACCTTTCGGCCAGAAGTCCTCTTTCAAGAAGGTCTGCCCCCCTAGCCAAGTTGCAAACGATAAATGTGAACGCTTAGTAATCTCCAATAGATTTTCAACTTTATACCTAAGAGCATAAAGTTGAAAACCTATTAAAGACTACTGAGCGTTAGCGACCGGAACGAACGAAAACACTATGTAATCTTCAATAGATTTTCAACTTTATATCCAATAACGTAAAGTTGAAAATCTATTAAAGACTACTGAGAGTTTACGTTTATCGTTTGTGACTTGGCTAGGGGGGCTGTAGCTGTTGGGTTGGAACTCGTACCACGAACGACTTGAAGTTGACGTCGTGGCGCGCTTCCTACCTTACGACGGCTATGCCGGAGGTCATGGGTTCGATTCCCACCCAGGACCAATATTTGTGTGATGAGCACGATCATTTGTTCTGTGTCTGGGTGTAATTTATCTATAATATGTATGTATTTAGAAATATATAAGTAGGTTTATCAGTTGTCTAGTACTCATAACACAAGCTCTGCTTAGCTTGGGACTAGACGGCATTGTGTCAAAGTTGTGGAATATTGTGGAATATTATAACCGCCGGTTCTTTGAAGATCTAACTGAATTATAGAAAAAAGATATGCCTGTAGAAACTAAACCGACAAAATGAAAAAACTCAGACCAAATGAAAAAACTCAGACATCCATCTTACTACCAAGTTTCACAAAAAAATCCTTTAAAACATAATAAAAACAAATTTCTTCGATAAAATCGAATAGCTTTCGAAGTTAATTTACTTGTTAGCATTACATTGCTCTGCGCAATCGTCGGCAATCATTACCGGGACATTTGCGGCAGGCAATCTAGTTAAACATTGACGTTAAATAATGATTCCTATTTCCTTCGGTTCCGTTTGCTTCGAGACTCGGGGCTAAGTGGTTTGAAAGGCAAAGTTTGTAGATGTTAATGTTCTTTTTTTTTTGTTTGGTTTTGTATTGGAAACTAGCTTTTGCCCGCGATTTTTCCCGCGTGATTTACGATTTGACAACCTTAGAAAAAATCGCAAAGACTGTTAAAGATCTACGAATGACGGGATAGTCTGGAATTGACAACTAGCAAAGGCAGCTGACGCGCTCATTCACTCAGGAATGAAGCAGTTTTCTATCAGTGAAATTTTGTTTTGTAATCGGACCAGGACCTCCTACAAACAAAAAAAAACCAAATATAAACTTTACTACTTCTTTATAATATTAGTGTAGATGTTTTTTTTTTCGGTGGGATAATCATCTTCTGACATTCCCCGGTCTTGGGCGGAACGGGAGTTAGTGTCAGACTTTTACTGACTAAAAACCCACTCCTGTTCCTTCGTTGCTTTTCCTACCAGGGCCGAGTCTTCCTTTCAGAATCAGACCCTTGGCCCCAGTAGGCTTCGACCCTGCTGGGCCCCTACGGTTGCTGACATCTCCTTGAGGGGCGCGTGGAACAGTACGCGCCTTCGACGACTTAGGCTCAGTCCGGACGGTTACCGGACGGTCGGACGGCGAGCTACCCATTGCTCGCCGTCCGCAAGCCCGCGCCTACGGTGGCCAGAAATCGGGATCGGAATCCCGGCGGCGGTTGGGGCGTGAGGACCGTTGCCTCACGCGATCGGCCGCCTCCTTTGCTAGTAAGTGAAATATCGGGTCTCTTTAGTGGTAAGAAGAGAGATGCGGGGGCGGGGAGTGAAATCCTTGTACAGTGATTGGCTCGCCGATATTATACGAGGCACAAAACGATCCCCGCTCTTTCGCCGAGCGCTCAAGATTCGTGCCACTATCTTTATTGACAAATAAACTATCTTTATCATAATCTTCTGAAATTGCCTAGTTTTCACCCATTCATGGTGCATTTCTAGGACGAGTGAGTGCATCTTTCATTAATGCCATACTCATTTAAAAGGGGCTGATTATCTGTACATATTACTCGTATATATACTTTTTTACCCTTGTTTTCATAATCTTTTCTTTTTTTATGACCGGTAGAAAATCTGCAAGGCATTTTAATAAATAAATAAACAATAAAATTGGGGATAATTTCGGCATATTCATGTATTACATTTATTCATTCGTATAAGGATGGATGATAGATGACAAGGAAAGACGTAACAAAAATTGTGTTGGCTCTGTGTAACATTAGACAACAGAATATCACCCTTGCATAACTTGAAGGGAAGGGCAAAGTTATACCTGTAGAGTATCTACATTTCGCTAGTTATATTTCTATCCAGTTTTGTTGTTATCAAGCCTGCACAAATCCAGGCTACAGAGAAATCACGAGTGGACAAAATAAACAACACTTTGCCAGAAGCGATTCAAAGCCAGGACCTCATGCCCAAAAATGCTTGCGACTATACCACTGGCTGTCCTGTTGATCTAGTGGTCAAGAAAGAAACAAATTAATTCGATATTTCATACAAAAACATATTTTTCATTCCTAATATAATGTGTCTAATATAACGACAGAGAATTCCATAGATGTCATGTTTTCCAAGTCTTAAAATTAGTGATACTTCTAGGGCTCGTAGATCGTTTCTAAACAGGAGTCTAAGTGATAATCGTTTAGACAATTCACAATCAAGTCCCCTCTTTGAGGAAGTCCAGTCAGGCTAGAGAGGCGTCACGGCGCGGTGACGTACTCACATTCCGCCTGACGCAAGTTCTCACCGGATATGGTCGGAGTTGTAGTCAGAGTAATTTGAAAGAGTTACCGTGGTCGTGGTCGTGGTGGTGATGGTGGTGGAAAGGAAGGAGGAAGGCGTTGTTGAAATTTCAACAACGACCTCTCGCTCTTCCCTAAAGAAAAGTGATAAGGATTTCATTCTTCGCTGAAGATGATTTATAAAAGTTAGCAAATAACGCAATGTATAACCAAAGGAACTTGTTGTGTAACAAAATAAAAAAACTGAGCACTACAAACTGCAATTCCCGAATGGAGTCTCGAAGATTTATTCGAATTGCAAAAAAGTATTTTTTTTTTGTGACGTGGGTAACAACAAATTTACTGTTTTCAGATTTATTCCTATACCTGTGCTATAAGACCTTGCTTTACAAAAATGTATGTGATTCTGGGTCAACGGGAAGTACCTTATCAATTTTGATTCCTTTGAGAGTATCGAAATATACGTCTTTTGCGACATAAACGGTCGTATCTTTTTTATTCGTTAACTTAGAAGTTTGATTTTTTCATAGCTTCAAGGGACCGCAGATTTTAGTATAAGGTATTAATTTCAACTCGATACCTCCACGTGTTCCCGAGATAAAGGGTCTTGACTGACAGACAGACAGACAGACGGACAACAAAGTGATCCTATAAGGGTTTCGTTTTTTTCCTTTTAAGGTACGGAACCCTAAAAATACAAGTCTTTAAGTTGTACAATTTAACCTTGTTTACAGATACGTCCCAAGATGGGCCTAATCAAGATGACCAACAATCAACAGTCCATCGTTTATTAGAGTGGACGTTCAACAAACGACGCATCCCATCCCTACCCTTGATTTATGTCCAACTCTCGATGCACAGACTACTCTCATTTATATCAATGTGGAGAAAAAAGCTTTTACCGAAAATGCTATTCAAAGTAAACGTATATAGTAATGAATGTTTCAATGAAAAGTTGTAATGACAGTTCAGAGTTGTGCCGTGATTCAAAAGTTTGCCGTTCGTGAAATTTTGTCGATTTCTTAACTGTAATAAGATGAAAGTGTCGGTAATTTTGTTTACTGGTTTTTCGTTATAGGTAGTTTATTTTTTTGTAAGAAATGTTTCGAGGATGAATTTGTATGGTAAAAAACTATACAAACCATACATCATCCTCAAAGGTAGATAAAGACCAAAACATCTGTGGATCAAGAGTAGAATGGCTAGAAAACTGATTACTTACTTTTAAAATGGCGGCGAAATAAGGTTCGGAAGAAGGGAACACAGGCTGCGGCGACTTCAAGTATATTTATTTATTTATTTATTACATTGTATAATATTGGAATGAGGAGAAGAGGATGACTATATATTTTTTGTCGATTTATGAACTCGTTGGTTCTTAATTAAACTTAAGTATGTATATTTTCAATTTAATGAAAGTTATAAATGTGTGAAGATGTTCGCAGGACAACCAAATTTACCGACATAACCCGAAGAATCGCCGAACTGTAATGGCAGTGGGCAGGGCAAATTGCATGCAGAACAAATGGGCAATGGGGCCGAAAGATTCTGGAGTGGCGACCGCGTACTTCAAGACGCAGCGTTGGTAGGCTTGCCACAAGGTAAACCAATGCCCTGGTGAGGGCCAGAGAATCGGATGGATGCGAGACGCATATTATCGGTCGTTGTGGCCTGTGGCGACACTTGGGGAAGTCTATGTCCAACAGTTTTTCGGCTGAAATGATGATGATGACTAATGTATTGAAAGAAAAGTAAAGTTCTTTACGGAACAGAGTGAGAAATTGTGAAATACGCGAAGTTTCCTCACTTCTTTGTCCAAAAACTTAAAGTATTTTCACAAAAACTACCAGGGCGCAATAAATCAAAGATGGCCGTAAGTGTTTGCGCAAATATAGAAGGAGCGTCAGTACTAGGAGCGAAGCCGGCTGAGACGACCATAAATAATATTTAGGAGCCATCGATAACTTGTCTGACACTGGCCATTGATACTGAGGCATGGATGCAATCTCTTTCTGTACGTATTTCAATATTTTCTCTATGAATTTGAGGAAAGGCTTATCGGATTTGGCAAAGGCGATTTTAAACGTATTTGTTTACACTTATAAATAAAAAGAGGGTGATCCTTATGACCACACAATTGAAGTGACACTTAAAAGTATTATAAATAATAACATGCGCATTGTATTAAATTAAGTACTCAATAATTAAGGACTTTATAAAAGAAAAATGAAATCCGGGACCTCATAAAAATTAGTTTTGTAGAATGCTTAATACGCATCATTTAGCTTTTTATGACAGTTATGATTGAATAATAAAGTGATGACTGTGATTGTTGGCGCTTTGAGAACCACAAACCATAATCTTTTCAAATTGTTTGATGTTTTGGCGTCACCTACATGATTTGGTCTAGGCTATGTTCTATAAGTCAATGGGTTGGTATAGTCAATGGGCTCGTTGGTCTCGTGGTTACAAACGCGACTGTTGAGCGTAGGGTCCCGATTATAAAATAAAAAATAAATAAAATTCATTTATTTCGGGTAAAAACTCAATTAGAAATCATTCATACAAAATAATTAGCTTAAAATACAAAACTTAATAAGTTAAAACATTGTATTTCATTACGAAAAAATAAATAAAATAAAATCATTATAAGTATGTATTCAAAAAATTAAAATCCCAATATTCAATAAATAGTTATTCCAAAAAATACAATAAAAATCCAATAAATAAAATTCAATAAAACAAAATTCAATACATTAAAACCATCCAAAAAAAAAATAGTAATAATCACACCAAAAATTCAAAATTATTATGAATTACTCATGTAGTGTAATTACTCCTGGAGTTTGGATGTTAGTAGTATGACTGCCCCGTGGCTTGGTAACAAAGCCGTTGATCCTGCATCTGATCTCTCTCCTGTCGTGTCGGATCGCCGTCCCATCGGACCATGGGAGTAAAGGAACACCGTGTGCACCTGTGTTTGCACACGTACACACAATTGGGAAAAGGTTAGGTATATTGATTGAGTAAGTAGGAATGAAAATATCCGCAGGAGAACCAAGGTCGCCGACATAGCCCGAAGAATCACCAGACTTAATTAAGTGGCAGTGGGCAGGGCAAATTGCTCGTAAAACAGATGGTCGATGGGGCCGAAAGGTTCTGGTGTGGCGACCGCATAACAAAAGACGCAGCGTCGGAAGGCCTCCCACAAGTTGGACCGATGACCTGGTGAAAGTCACGGGAATGCGATGGATGCGAGACTCAAGGCCGTTCATTGTGGCGACACTTGGGGGAGGCCTATGTACAGCATTGAACATCTTTTGGCTGAAATGATGATGATGATGTATTAGGAATTTCTTGATTGTATAAGTTTTTAACTATAAAGAAAGATAAGTATGGCTCAATATTCTTTTATTATTGTATTCACTGTTGACTGGCCTGTTGGTCTAGTGGTTTGTGGCCCTGACTGCTATGGTGAAGGTCGTGGGTTCAATTCCCACCCAAAACAAACGTTTGTATAATGAGCACGATCATTTGTTCTATGTCTGTGTTTAATTTATCTATAATACGTATGTATTTAGAAATATATAAGTATGTATATCAGTTATATGTAGTACTCATAGCGCACTGCACAAGCCCTGCTTAGTTTGGGACTAGATGGCGTAGTGTGAAACTTGAGGAATATTATATTATAATTACTGTCTGTAACTGTCCACTGTCTTTAGTTCAAAGCGGTCATAGTATCAAAATTTGCCCCAAAACCAAATCAACTGTGATGCTGCTGACAAATAATTTCAAAGTATCAAAATATCCATCATATTTTCCAACATCTATAACCTTATCCATTATTAACTGTAAAAATTTAACTTTCTCTTATTTGTGTACGTCATTAGTGGTATTGCACCCTTTTGATGCACGCCTCATGCTCGTGAACGGGTGCCGTCAGTTGAGACTGGTTATCTCTTAGCTGCCAGTGGCATAAATCATTTCTATTTTTTAATTAGTTTTTTTTTAAATTATTATTACTTATCTACATTGTGCTCACATATTAGAAGTGACAAGATATATGTAACCAAGATTTATGTAACTCATAATATGATTTAAAAGAGTGTCCATGGAGTTTCTTGCACGTTCTTCTCCATAGAGATTTACGCTTTGGAACGTGCAATTTAGCTTCACTTTTTTTTTGACTGACCGACATTTTGACAATTCAAAAGTGCCTGCCTAATTGGTCTATTTGAAATAAACATTTCTGATTTCTGATTTGCTGCCTTATAATCGGAATTTCCGAAATACATTTTTGACCAAAATTCCATAAAATTAATGGAAGAATAATATGGGAAGGGGGCAGGAAGAAGAAGACTTTCATGAAATTAATAAATTCGGCCTCTGTATACCTCAGTAAGTCTTATTTATCTATTATTATTATTAGGAAAGTGTTTGGTATGAATCAACTTCCTGACTATATCCAAATATGTTAAAAGAGTCACCGAAAGGAACGCAAAGAAACACAGACACATCCTCGTGCTCCAACCAGAGCGAGATAGGTTTCGATGATTTTCCTGCTCGAAAAAAATGAGGGCTGAGAAGGGGCGTTCTAGGACATACTCAGATTTTAATGGTGACGTTCTTCGGAAAGGCTAAGTGCGTAGTATTTCCAGCTAGCGTACGTGTATAGCCCGATGTGTATACCATATATAACAGCATAATCAGCCTTTTAATGTTCCCAGTTTCCCACTGCTGGGACTCAGGCCTCCTCTCTCTAGGAGAGGGAATAGGCCGTAATCCACCACGCGGGCCCTGTGCGGGTTGGTGAATGTCACATGTCTTCGAATTTTTGGTTCTAGGACATGCCGGTTTCCTCACGATGTTTTCCTTCAACGTTTTGAGAGCAGTGGTGATGAAATAAATTACACAAAGTAATGCGGCTGGCTGGGTTTGAACCCGCGACCTACAACTCGTAAGTCGAGGCCGTTACCACTCGGCCGTCACTGCTCTCACTGCTCTGCCGATGTGTATATGAGTGTGTAATGATTTCCAAGGAAAATATGCGTGAGTTTATACATGTTTGTACTTGAGAAAAAATATTATATTATTAAAAATATATCAAGTGTTACGTAGTATTGTGGACAGTATTAGGAAAGAAAGAGAAGAATAAAAATCTGTGCATGGATTGTATGATAGATATATTAACATGGCTATGATGTAAATTAAGTCGAAGATGACTTGTACCGATGTCAAATGAAACCATGCCACAAAGCATCTGGTTTATGTGCAAACGCAGGATACCGAGATAAATATAAAAAGTTGAAACTAGTCAACATATTCATTTCCTTCATAATATTTATTAAAAAATCGTATAAAAAACTATGAACAGAAAATAACCCGACTATAACAACTATTTTTTTGCGTGTTTTAATGATTTTGGGGTATCTTATGTTTTATTAACAACCTACTTAAATAATTCAAAACGTCATGGTCACTAGTAATTCCCGAACATTAAACTATATTAATTAAAATTTTAACCGCAGTTCTGGCAGAATTTACATTCCATCATGGTACCATATATGGTGTTAATAGGAAAAAAACATAACATATTTAAATATATATATATTATATTTTCCGGCAATTAAATCAAAACAAATAACTAAAATTTAATTGCACTAATGCACTATCTATCTATCTAATGTTGGCAGGATATACCTATACATTCCATCATGATACCATATAATAAATGGTGTTAATATCTATATACATAAGCTAGTCAAAGAATATTACCTCTCTACCATCACGTAAGTTATATATTATATTTATATGTATTTTTATAATTTAATTTATGTTTGTATCTATTTATGTGTACATTTATTTACTGTTATTTATATATTTGTATGTATTATATGATTTAATTTAGATAATATAGTCTATTTAATTCTTCTCTATATTATTTATACACAGTGCGTCTACATTTCTCATGCAACTCTCCTGTCGCAGGTCTGCTGGAAGAAATTTCGTTAAAAATAAGCAGGACCTTTGTACTCTTTTATCTGTATTTGTTCTTTTTGATTTTAAGTGTTTGTGTGTATATAAATAAATAAATACATACATATATATATAAGCGAAATACCACACACTAATTAATCATGAAATCTCAGAAACTATAACAACTACAATCTTAAAATTAGGCAGGTAGATTCCTTAAAGGGTGTAGACATCCGCTAAGAACGGATTTTCCGATATTCACTCCCTAAAGGGATGTAACGGGGGTCGAAATTTTTGTATGGAGAAACCGACTTTCACGCGGGCGAAGCCGCTGGCAGGAGCTAGTTAAAAATAAATACATACCCGCATTAAATTAAATCATATCCTGTCAAAGAAAAATATCTGAAAACCGATGAATTTATTTTTAATATTTCGGGACCAGCTGGCACGTCATCAAATAAATAGCCCGAATGACGTAAAGGGTAAATAAAATCGTTAGTATTTAATGTACGGAGTTGCCTTCCCCAAACCAATATCTGAAGTCGACCACCGCGATCTGGTCGCATCACTATAGCACTATTTATTTATTAAAAAAAAAAACAATTGTAATATTTATTCAAAATAATTAATTAATTTAAAACAGCATTGTTTTGTTATAACAAGTGACAATTTATTTAACAAAATGTGGAAAAGTTTAAGTGTATTTTTTGTGTCTACTTTACTATGGAGTTTAGTACGTAAGTATCTGATCAATTGACTGAGAAATGGTATGGGATTATGGACTATAGACCTTAAATCAGCGGCGTAAAGATTAAAATAGAATTAATTATTTTGGTGAGTTTAAGAACCTTAATTCTGATCAAACACTGACTGCAATAAAAATTAAACAAACTGATCAAATCACATTCTTTTTACAATGTGTTTTTAAGATATATTTTTCCTTTGCGGGTAAACATAGCACTACTTATCATATTTTTTGTGTACTCTTAGATATATTAAATTTAAAATCATAAATAGTATTAATTAATGACATAAACCAGTTCAACTTAAGTAAAACCCCCCGTACCCGTATCTATTGATTTCAAATCAGTACTGTACTAAAAGAGTTATGAGTTTACATGTGGATGGATGGAGAGGGAGAGGGAGACCAAAGAAAAGATGGATGGATTGTGTGAAGAGTGATATGAAAGAAAAGGAAGTTAGTGATAGTATGACGAGTGACAGGGCAGAATGGAAGAAAAAAACGTGTTGCGCCGACCCCAAATAACACGGGACAAGGGCAGGAAGATGATGACTGTTACATACACTAACAATACTGAATATGGACTCTGACTCACTGCCTGCCTTGAGGACCTTGAGATGTTATTTGGCTCCCGCATGCAGGAGTATGAAGCAAAATTGCAAAAATCTACATCTAGTACAACATCATCTGAAAAATAATATATCATACTTTTTAAAAGTATTTCAAAGAAAAAGAAAAGTATTTTTCAAAATTTTATTTATTTATTTGACTGACCTGTTGGTCTAGTGGTTAGTGGCCCTGACTGCTATGCCGGGGGTCGTGGGTTTGATTCCCACCCAGGACAAATGTTTGTGTGATGAGCACAATCATTTGTTCTGTGTCTGGGTGTAAATTATCTATAATATGTATGTATTTAGAAATATATAAGTAGGTTTATCAGTTGTCTAGTACTCATAACAAAAGCTCTGCTTAGCTTGAGACTAGACGGCGTTGTGTGATAGTTGTGGGAAAAAAAAAACTGTTCCATTACTATTTACTATTTTTTTTTTCTTTTGAAGATATGTTTTTATGTACTTCTACTAATAGAAGCGCGGGAAGCTACTCGTACGTCACTCCCATTGAATTTTTCATTGAAGATTCAACATGTTATTGCTATTGTTAAGGGTTAAATTTCAAACAGAAAATTTGTTAATACTGTTACATCAGTATTAACACATTTTCTGTTCGATGTTTATATTGCTGATATAATATTTACATGGTCACTTTTTAGTCACAATAATTTGAAACGCTACAACCTAAGATAAAAAAAAAAACTGCTTTTAGTCAACAATGAAACAAAATCATCTAGTTAATCATATTATTTCTCCAACAGTCAGCCAGCCAGAGACCTGCACGACTCCACTCGGAAGACAAAGCGTGTGCGTCTCTCTATACAAATGCCCGAACCTACGGAAGGCCGCTGAGCAGAACCCACTGGCCGAAAGCGTGGTCAGCTTCTTGAGAAAATCACATTGTGGCTATGACGAGTATATTCCCAGGGTGTGCTGCGGGCCACTACCTTCGGACCAAGAGGAACCAGCAACGCAGAGGCCGATGGTAAGAGACAATATTTGATCAGTCTTCTCTGGTCTTCACCGTGACAACATAGTTGAAGGCAGCTGTCGATCTCTTCCATCTAGACAGTGATATAACGGCTCTTTGTGTGCTGTGTTGTGTATTTTGTGCTCACTTTATCCGTGTTTTCAGAGTGACATAGATTCTTACAGTATATTTTATAGAACCACTAGACGATGCGCCATCCTTACCTGGTGGACATCTGTCCCATACTCACAAAACGTTTTAGGACATTAATTGTGTGTACAAGCTAAGGAGTGGAATTTCCTGCCAGAGTCTGTGTTCTCTGATAGCTAAAACTTAGTAGTTTTTAAACCTATTTGTCAATAAAAGTGAATAGGTTACTTTCTGGCAAGCATGATCCACCGTAGACTACATTATCGTTTACTATCAGGTGAGGTAGTGGTCAAGCGCAACAGTCAATAATTCAAAAAATATCTTTAGCAAATGACAAAAGGGAAAAAAATATTTTATTTTAGCTTTATACTACTTTTTAAATGACTTAGAAAGTTAAAAAGCTCGTCTATGTTACTAAAATCTGTGTAAAAAAACAACGTCCAATGATGTAAACATGAACAGCTGACAGAAAAATTAAGTACAGTATATCCTCCACATTTCATCAGAAGGAAATAACTTGGAGATAATAAGCATGACGACTTTTACCGTAAAAAGGCGTTCATAACTCTTAATATGGTTGCCATGAACGACGGTCCCGGAATTAAAGCTAAGCTTTGACATAATATACGATATTATTCATTGCACTAGAACACCTATCGATGCTATAAACATAGGTAAGAGAAAAATAGCAAAGTGTAGGATAAATAAATACTTGGGAATATGGATGGTCTTTGTTTTCTACCAGATTTTGGAGTAATATTTTAAACTTCATGTGAGTTATACGACATTGAAGGTCCGGGAATGTTTACAAAATAGTATTTACTAATAGCAAGATCATATTACGGTCTACATCTTCTCACAGAGATCCTAGCCTATGTCCCAGTCACTTGGAACTTTATTGGTTAATTATGCTAAGCCCGAGATGCATTTAGTTGTAGCTTGAGCTTGCTTGACCATTTAGCAATTTTCATCCTCAGTGTGTATTTTCAATTTATTCCTAAAAATAATCCTGTACATATTTAACAGCCACGACCAACCCAGGCTCCGGGCCAGAGTTGCAGTTCGTTCAACCAGGAAGACTCCTCACTAGCTCCAAGGAACCAATGCGGTGTGGATACCAATGGAGACAGGATCTATGGAGGGCAATTTACAGAATTGGATGAATTCCCCTGGATGGCTCTGCTGGGATACAGAAGTCGTAAGTATGGATGGATGGAGAGGAAGAGGGAAGCTAAAGAAAAGACGGATGGATTGTGTGAGGAGCGATATGACAGAAAAGGGAGTCAGCGATAGCGTGTTGCGCCGACACTAAGTAACATGGAACAAGGGTAGAGGGCAGAAATGATTATGGTAATAAGGAAATAATAAACTTTTTTTTTTCTTACTGTACAGGCAATGGACCGATCACATACCATTGTGGTGGTGGACTGATCAACCATCGTTATATCCTGACTGCTGCTCACTGCATCATAGGAGCGAAAGCGATTAAACATGGGCATTTGTAAGTAGTTTATTACCCTTGTTCTTAGTCTTTATGTCATCTACCAACTCCAGTACTAACTAGAGTTCTTGTTGGGGCTGGCTTCTAGTGTTACCACATGTGACGTATTCATCGTATCATTAGTGTGAGATTTTTGACATACTCGAAAGCGTTTAATTTGTACTTTAGCTGTAATATAGACAATAAGCGCCATCGGGGGACCATAATAAAAACGATTTTTTTTCTACATGATTTGACATAAGTGAACGTTTACGTCATCGCGATCGAGTACTTTAAAAAACTCGCATTAAGGTTTCAGTATTTTACATGCCATGACTGCCTATCCGACTTCTACGATCCAGGTAATGGGTGGTACAGTCCTCAGGTAAGATTGGTTGTACGCTTTGGTGGTACGGTGCCTTGGTAAGATTGGTTGTAACTAATACTTATTTTTGAAGTCGTAAAACGTTATTTAATATACATGTCATTACAATTTAAGGAAACTGACTCCAAATGCCTTGATCTTTAAGACACATGTAGCAAGCTGTAGATATCTGTACTTTTTAATATCGCTTGTCTTAAGTTTGACGGCGAATTCTTCGTAGATCGTAAGCAAGGAGTTATATGTTTATCTTTGTATAAGTGAAACATTCTGAAGCTTGTCGACCTCGAAACCGACCTCGTCGAAAGTGCCGTGGTTGAAAGTTTCTGTCGTCGAAAATGCCGTTTTTTTTCTTCTAATGACATCCGTCGCTCTTGGGTGGAGCGAGAGATAGTGTCAGACTTTTACTGACTAAAAACCCACTTCTGTTCCTTCTTTGCCATCGTTCCAGGGCCCCGGGGTTCTCTTTCGCATCACCCATGGCAGGCATGGCAGGCTTCGACCCTGCTGGGCCCCTACGGTTTTGCTGACCTCTCTTTGAGGTGCGCGTGTAGCACTACGCGCCGTCGAGAACTTGGGCTCGGTCAGGACGGTTACCGGACGGTCGGACGGCGAGCTACCCATTGCTCGCCGTCCGCAAGCCAGCGCCTACGGTGGCTGGAAATCGGGATCGGAATCCCGGTGGCTGGGGCGTGAGGGCCGTTCTTTCGCGCGTGCGGCCGCCTCCTTTGCTAGCATTACTGTTTCGCAGAAGGAGGCGACCGCCTGCCACTCCTCCTCATTTCAGACCATGGCCTGCCCGGCGCGAGAGATCACTGTCGCCGATCGCTCCCACGAGGACACGGCGGTGCTCTGCCCAAGCGGGGCACACATCTACCGTGTGCTCCACCATGTCCTCCGGGCGGTCCAAACAATGGTGACACCCAGGCGTTTCTCCTGCACGAATTCGGTGCAGGAACCTCCCGAACTTACCATGTCCGGTGAGGATCTGCGTCATGCGGAAGGTAAGGACGCCGTGTTGTCTTTCCAGCCACTTCTCAAAGAGGGCACTTACCGCCATAATTGTGGCGTGCCCAGTCGAAAGTGCCGTGGTTGAACGTTTCTGTCGGTGAAATCTTATCCGTAGGTGAAAGACTCTGTTAGAGAAACGGAAATAAATGAATCGTCTTGTCGATGAACAGTCCAATGGCAAATCGGTTTTAGGAGAACGGTTACAGAATCAAGACACCCATTTTTTTTTCTATTTGACTGATACTGATAATAATATTAATGCTGTCTTGCTTATTATGTTTAGAACAACAGTCCGCCTGGGAGAAAACAACATGCAGACAGAAATCGATTGCGTGGGCTCGGTGTGCGCTGATCGTCCCCAAGAGATCTCGGTAGCGTCTGCGTACCCTCACCCTGGTTACTCCGACAAGCGCAGGAATAGGAGAGATGATATCGGTATCGTCAGGCTGGCGACGAGAGCCCAATATACTTGTAAGTGTCTTGAAACTCGCTTATTTCTTTTATTAGCAACGGTTATATATGACAGGTCTCTTTTTTGAGGTTGACAATTATCAAATGAATACTCTTCTCCCTCTTTCGTTGGAGGGAGAGGGAGTGTCAGAGAGTTTACTTACTAAAATCTACCTGTGTTCTTTGTGTTGCCCATTGCGTTCTCTCGACTCTTTTATACATAATTTATGGTTGTCATAAGTTTGTTGTTAATTTTTTTATATCAATTGTTTCACAATATATTTTTTTTGTAGACTATGTTCAGCCCATCTGCATAACATACCACAAGGAACCACTAGAAGGAGATAACGTCTACGTAGCAGGCTGGGGGAAAACCCTAAACGGTAAGTAAACAATTACTATCGATTTTTCTACGTTTTGACTCTGTAATGTTTCTACGAATAAGGAGTACTTACTACTTACATATCAATAACAATTGATATGTAAGTAGTAATAATATAAAATAAGTAAATAATTATCGGAATTCATGTGTAATTTAAACGCAAGGTTGATTTATTGTTGAAAGCCTGTTTTTGGACTTACATAAGTTTGAATAGATAATTTCATTTTGTAGTATATTGATTCTAAACTCGAACCCAGCCAACCCTTAATATTGATTAAGAGTGGACTGGTGACTAAGATTATTGAGGTTCATATTTGTAGTTCGCTCGATGGAACTCAAGTCGACTCAGTCGCAGTGACAACGAAACAAAATCTTCGACTAATGTCAAATAATAAGCTTTAGGTATCTGTCAATTTATTTATTCGATGCAGGTGGTGCAGTCGAGCTGGGGGACATAACTAAGAAAATAGTAATATTATCGATCAAGGATGAATTAAACTATGCCAAAACTAATCAATCATACATTTTACTTACAGGAAGGAATAGCCCCACCAAACTGAAGCTCAGTCTCCCGATCCTCAACAAAGACAGTTGCATCAGCAAATTCAAAAATACATTTGGATTACATCTAGGAAAAAAACAGCTCTGTGCTGGAGGAGTCTTTTCCAAGGACGCCTGCACTGGAGACTCAGGAGGACCTCTGATGAAGAGGAGACCTGAAGGCATCTGGGAGGCAGTTGGAGTGGTTTCCTTCGGCTACGGCTGCGGAAGAGACGGCTGGCCAGGAGTCTACACTTCAGTTGCCAAATACACTGACTGGATAAGGAATACGCTTGAAACCTCTAATGCCATGTCATCATGTGCCTCAAATGTCTAATGCCATAATACTAGTCTTTAAAAGAAAATTCAGAATTCTTTCAACTTCTCACTCAAATGAAAGAGTTCTTGGAGGCGCTTCTATCATGCGCCGTACGCGCAACAGTCCCAACACCATCCTGCGCGCGCTGGCGGACCGTAGGGACTCTCCGATGCTGGCTCGCTGGATACGTCTGCATGCAGTCGTGTAGTGATTTTCCACCATCATCGGGAAGTCCACCCGGATTGGCCATTTTTTTTTTTTTTTTTCTACTTCTAACACTAGTTTGTAAGCTCGTATTGTACTAACAATTATGGATGTAATCGCAAGATGAATCTGAAATAAATAATTTATTATTATGAGTTATTATATCTCAGAACCCTGGGGTCCTGGACCTTTGGAAGGCGTACGAGGATTCGAAACCAACTTGCAGAGGCCCTTTATACGCTTTTAAAAGAACGTGATACCAACCGGCGATTATCCCTGTACGCTATGCTAGTGCATCCAAGGACAACCTCCGGTTAATGGGAAACTAATGCGACATATGGAAAACTAAGATATAGGGCTATGGTTTTTGTAGTCTTAAGTGGACTGGTTACCAGGAACTATGTTAAGACTATGGCCCCTGCCTGAACAATGTTATTAATTTCCATCGATTAAAAATATATTTTTTTTTTTATTTTTTTTTTTTATTTATCTCAGGACCCTGAGGTCCTGGACCTTTGGGAGGCGTACAAGGAGCCGAAGCCAACTCGCAGAGGCCCTTTAGATAATTATAATGGAACATGATACCAACCGACGATTATCCCTGTACGCGCTATGCTAGTGCACCCAAGCACAACCCCCGGTTATTGAAAAACTGTTGCGACATATGGAGAACAAAGATAATAGGGCTATGGTTTTTGGAATCTTAAGTGGACTGGTAACATGGAACTATGTCAAGACTATGGCCCCTGCCTGAACAACGTTATTAATATGCATCGAAAAAAGGCAGGGGGTGACTTGCACACTCAATAAATGGGCCCCCAAAAACGGCCGCTAGCACGAAGTGACGTAGCAACAAGAGGGCAACATATCCTGAGGTGCTTGAGGAGTGGAGAGGTATACCACGGCTATCAGGACAATCCCGGAAGTACGGTCAAGATCCCTACCAGCACCTTACTGGATTATACATCCTTCTCCCGAGCACGTTTGCTCTTGCGAATCTCCACTCAAGCCAGCCAATAAAGGCAAGAGAGAGGTGGGAGCTCAGTTCTTCGTCAGTGTTCACTACGGCCGGCCAATAAAGGCAAGCCGGAGATGAAGAACAAGAATTCTCCCGGGAGATCGGGTCCGTGGGGTCGCTAATGCCCAACAGTTCGCCACAAAACTGCGCTGCGGATTGTATCTCTCTTTGTCTGGCCCCTCACCCTAGGCATATTACGGCAAAGCAAACTTTACCGATACAGACCTAGGGTATATTGGAGTACGCAAGCCCCACCACGACGTCAACGTAGAGATACGGCGATGGGGTTATTTATTATTATTATTATTGCTGGATCTGAATACAGGATCGCCCAGTGCTTCGGTCACTTGTGACGTCATATTTTGATTTTATAATATTAATTTAAGTTAAATATATTTGGTTTATGATTCCTAATTAGACTTTTACTTCATATCCTAAGGAGCTGTCAATAGTAGTTGGATTCAACTCAATGTGGATTTTTATTATTTATAAAACACTAGCTGCTTCCAGTGGCTTCGCCCGTGTGAAAGAAAAAAATGGTCCCGAGGGAACATAATCCTGTGATAAAAAGTATCCTATACTTATGTGTTATTCCAGGACAGAGTCTATACGTAACAAATTTCATCGACATCCATTCAGCAGTTCGAGCATGAAGACGTAGCAAACATATACACACACGCGCACATTCACTCACAATCTTTAGCCTTTATAATATTAATTTGATGGTCACCACAATCACAGTATAGATATTATGGAACAGTATGGAAACTACCTACAAATATTCGAAACGGCACACTCACACAAACATACGCATCGACGAGACTCCTAAGCGGTATACTGACAGGATCGCGAGAAACGTTTCCTAAACGTTTCTCGCGATCCTGTATTGATCGAACATTTGTAGGTAGTTTCCGTACTGTTCCATACATCTATACTGTGCCACAATCCTCCAGGGCTTCGGAATTGTTGGAAAGAGTTACGGCGACCCTGAAACACAAAAGACAACTGAAGAAATGTGTTCCCTGTTAACACTATGGGGTTATACCTTTTCATTTTGTTTTCGAGGGAAAACCTTCAAAAGGCACCTGGACTTTGGTGAGAAGTCCGGGAGTTTGAGATTTTTACCTTTTTAGGGTTCCGTGCCTCAAAAGGAAAAAAAAAAAGAACCCTTATAGGATCACTTTGTGGTCCGTCCGCCTGTATGTCTGTCTGTCTGTCAAGACCCTTTATCTCGGGAATGCGTGGAGGTATTGAGTTGAAATTAAAACCATATACTGAAATTTGCGATCTCTTAAAGCTGTAAAAAAAAACAAATTTCTAAGTCAACGAAAAAAAAAGATACGGCCGTTTATGTTTCAAAAAACGTATATTTCGACACTCCCGAGGAAATCAAAATTCATAGCGTGCTTCCCGATGACCCAGAATCCTGAAATTTTGCATAGAGCAAGGTCTTATAGCACAGGTATGGGAATAAATCTGAAAACTGTAAATTTATTGTAACGTCACAACAACAAAAAAAATTGCGATTCGGAAAAATCTTCGAGACTCCATTCGAAAATTGAACTGTTTACATAGGTAAGTTTGTACGAAACCCTCAGGGTGCGAGTCCGACTCGCACTTGCCCAGTTCTTTTTTATTCTTGCTAGTATTGCGCTTGACCGCTATCTCACCTGATGGAAAGCGACGATGCGGTCAATGATAGAAGTAACCTATTCACTCTTGACTCAAAGATTCCCGGGTTGTAGCCATCAGGAAACACAGATTCCGGCAAGGATTCCACTCTTTAGCTGTACGCAGAATGAATTTAATTAAAAAAAAAAAAATAATTTCATAACAAGTTAATTATAAAGGAGCAAAATGGTTTTAGAAAGAATACCACGATCAACATGGCTATATTTAGTTTTTTACGTAGTATTATGTCAGCAGTAGACCAGAAAGCTCCTGTTTGTGCTTTACGAAAGCTTTCGATTATGTAAAGCACGACGTCTTATTAGACAAACTGCGAAACTACTAATAGGATTCTAGTAATAGAACGCAATGTAGAGAGATTACAATAGTATGTAAAAACACAAAATTTGAAAAGAGTTTTTTATCTCAGCCTAGATTGATTAAGTTTGGTGTCCCACAGGGTAGCGTCCTTGGGCCCCCACTTTTTTAATCTATATAAATGATCTTCCAAAGGTAACTCAACATCAAATGGTAATATTTGCAGACGACAGTACTGCTATAGTTAAATATATTAATCGCAATATTTATCAAGATGACATAAATAGTACGCTATCGGACATAATAACTTGACTTGATAAAAATAATTTAGTAATAAACTTAAAGAAAACCAATATTATAATGCACTTTCACCAAAGAACTTCAGTATCAAAAGTAAATATCAGACTTAGTAATTATGACATTGAAGAAGTTGAAGTAACAAAATTCTTAGGTTTATTTCTTGATAACCACCTAACTGGAAGGCCCACATAGATGACCTAAGTCAGAAAATAAATAAATCAACATAGGCACTTTTCCAAATTGCTAGGAAAATAAATATTGATGCACTACTTGTTGCATATCATGGCTTGGTAGCCTCAATTTTGTGATATGGCATTATTTTTTTGGGTAATTTTACTGATAGAGATATTGATTTTAAGGCACAAAAAAGATGCATAAGATCAATGTAATATATTTTTGAAATAAGGTTTTTCCCTAAAACAAACATGAGTTTATTCGAGAAAGTGTCAACGTTACGTGATGTTGCAATTCAAAGCCAATACGCAAACACTTTAAGCAATCAGCGTTGTAAGACTGCCTTAATGAGAAGGAGCGTTTTAGGCATGGCGCCGCGCATCTACAATAAATTATCAGATGTCATAAACAATTTGAATATTAGACAGTTCAAACAAAAATTGAAATAGTTATGTTAGCGATTTTTATGATTAGTTACATAAATTATGATTGTTTTCTGTATTAGCAACATTAAAATGTATTTATTTTGCACTGACAACTGGAACGTTATGCGATTTGACAGCTCAGTGGTATGACAGTTGACAGAGGTTATAAAATAACGCGCTGCGCTGTCCTGACACATTCCATTCCGGTTTTCGGGGTAAGCAACATCTCAGAGTAAGTGCTACTATATAATTATTATTATTTTAAATGGTATTGATTTATGATATTTGTAATGATTGTGTGCTGTCAAGGCAAAAGTATAGAGGGTGTGTTACCCGTCTTGGTCGTTTTATTTAAAACCTTCCCGCTACACTATATCTAGGTACACTAAATAAGTTTCTTATGCAATCTTTCTCTAAACTTAACACATTAGCTAACATTTCAGAAGTGGGATAAACGAGTCGTTTATTTAAATGCATTCGTTTATCCCGCCCACAAGCGATTTTTTTTCCTAAACTGCATCTTCTACTTTTGCTTTGAAAGTACCTACGTATGTAGGCACCGTTACAATGTTGTTGATAAAATAGTACCTATCTAAGCGGGCATAGTGATGTGTACTTTAAAATGGTGAACTTTAAAATATTCAGGCTTATCGCTTTTGTTGTACTACCTTATTCAATATGAGTTTCTTCTGACACCACCACACGTGCCTTGCCCGGGGCTACACTCTGAAGGTACTACCACACCACCACACGTGCCTTGCCAGGGCTACACCCTGGAGGTACTACCACACCAACACACGTGCTTTGCCAGGGCTACACCCTGGAGGTACTACCACACCACCACACGTGCCTTGCCAGGGCTACACTCTGGAGGTACTACCACACCACCACACGTGCCTTGCCAGGGCTACACTCTGGAGGTACTACCACACCACCACACGTGCCTTGCCAGGGCTACACTCTGGAGGTACTACCACACCACCACACGTGCCTTGCCAGGGCTACACTCTGGAGGTACTACCACACCACCACACGTGCCTTGCCAGGGCTACACTCTGGAGGTACTACCACACCACCACACGTGCCTTGCCAGGGCTACACTCTGGAGGTACTACCACACCACCACATGTGCCTTGCCAGGGCTACACCCTGGAGGTACTACCACACCACCACGCGTGCCTTGCCAGGGCTACACCCTGGAGGTACTACCACACCACCACGCGTGCCTTGCCAGGGCTACACCCTGGAGGTACTACCACACCACCACACGTGCCTTGCCAGGGCTACACCCTGGAGGTATTACTATACCACACGTATGTAAATCTATTGAGTACCTAAGGACAACTCGGGGTGTGTTCAGATGGATTAGGGACCGGTTTTGGATCACTGTTAAATGACCGTAGCAAACATATCTACCAACTTATGAATCGTTGTTACCATGACCTGCGTTCTGAGCTTACTTATAAAGTAAATAGCAGACCAGTAATACTTTTGATTAGGAATAATCTAAATGCAACTAAAGAGGACAGTTAATAGTATTGACACTTATTGAAATTAAAATTAGGTAAATTAATATTATATGGATTGCCTGTTGACAGATAGTCTGACATTTATTACATTTGCCTCCTAGCTTTTGCCCGCGGCATCGCCCGCGTACATATTAATATAGCCTAGGTCACTCAGGGATACAGTGGCTTTCTATGTGTGAATGCAATCGGACCATTGAGGGATCTGTTCAGGACCATTGAGGGATCTGTTCAGGACCATTGAGAGGCCTGTTCAGGACCATTGAGAGGCCTGATCAGGACCATTGAGAGGCCTGTTCAGGACCATTGAGAGGCCTGTTCAGGACCATTGAGAGGCCTGTTCAGGACCATTGAAAGACCTGTTCAGGACCATTGAGGGGCCTGTTCAGAACCATTGAGGGGCCTGTTCAGGATAAACCAATTGGCTTTATTAGGCAATTGTTTATTAACTAATAATTGTTTTTCATTACAGGCAGGACATTTGAGGGACCTGTCTGTTTATATTAGAGGCAGGACATTTGAGAGGCCTGTTTGTTTTTCATTAGAGACAGGATATTTGAGGGGCCTGTTTGTTTTCCATTAGAGGCAGGACATTTGAGGAGCCTGTTTGTTTTTCATGAGAGGCAGGATATTTGAGGGGCCTGTACGTTTGTCATTACATGATAGCGACAAGAAATAAGTAACATAGATTTGTAACTTGACTTCTTGACATTTCAAAAGTGCCTGTAAATTGTTTATTTGAAATAAAATGCTTTGAATCTTTGAATCAGTAGAGGCAGGACATTTTAGAGACCTGTTTTTGAATGACTGAGACCTGTTTTTGAATGACTGTATAAAGAATAAGATAATGATTTGTAAGAATAATAATAATAATATTTATTGAGCAACAAAGTAAAACCATGTACACACAATTGCTTACAATCAATTGTGTCTAAATAGTAATTGGTAAATTGATAATTATGTTTAGTCTCGTTCCTAGGTACAGCAACCAGTGTATGAATAATCTAAAGTTTTATTCGCTACTGTAATAGATATCTGTTTGCTTTATTGCTGTTATTCTTTTTTTCTTGTCTAATTATTTTGTGTATAACACCAATTTCTTTATTCTTTCACATACGAGGTCGTATTTGTAATACGGATGGCCGACTGTTAGCGATTTTTATGATTAGTTACATAAATTATGATTGTTTTCTGTATTAGCAACATTAAAATGTATTTATTTTGCACTGACAACTGGAACGTTATGCGATTTGACAGCTCAGTGGTATGACAGTTGACAGAGGTTATAAAATAACGCGCTGCGCTGTCCTGACACATTCCATTCCGGTTTTCGGGGTAAGCAACATCTCAGAGTAAGTGCTACTATATAATTATTATTATTTTAAATGGTATTGATTTATGATATTTGTAATGATTGTGTGCTGTCAAGGCAAAAGTATAGAGGGTGTGTTACCCGTCTTGGTCGTTTTATTTAAAACCTTCCCGCTACACTATATCTAGGTACACTAAATAAGTTTCTTATGCAATCTTTCTCTAAACTTAACACATTAGCTAACAGTTACTAATTGAAAAAGGTTATTACACGACTGATAAATTTCTAAATGATGAAATTAATTCATCATTAGTAGAGTTTATTTGACTGTAGAATTTATGATTATTGTGTGACTAATAGTAATTAGTGATTATTTATTTACGCATTGACATTACTCCATATTGTGACATGACATTTTTAATTTTTGATTATTTTATCATCATTATATTAATTTTGAGATACCTTCAAATAATTCGAGTTTACGTCTTTCATGATCAATGTATTTTTTCTCTATGCATGCAACCATATTTGTACGCCTCTAGGCATAACATAGTGATCTATGAACCTTATTTAAGATCTGTTTTAACTACCAATGTTAAACAAATAATAAATTATTATTGATTAATGTGTTCCGAAAACGTTTTGTGCGTATAGGTGGGAAGTCCACCATGTGCCATTGGCGCATCGCCGTACGCCTGGTCCGATGACCACTAGGCGTACGGCGTACCTCACTAAAGCCACCCTGGTGATCACCATCAGCATATATAGCAGACCACAATACCCTCCGATGTGTGTACTTCGCTCTATGCCAATCTATCTTGAGTTACTGCATAGCGGCATGGGGTGTTGCAGCAAAGAACCATTTAATAAAACTCGAACGAGCACAAAGGGGCATCTAAAAGGTTGCTTATGCAAGGTCCTATCGGTATCCTACCAACAGGCTATACCAAGACTGTAAAGTTCTCAGGATAAGGCAACTTTTCATTCTATCAATCTTACTACGCTTTCACAGACTAGCACCCTTTACCCAAATCAAATCTACCAAATCCTGTAGACAGAAAAAATGGAAAACACCCATTACTCGTACTAAATTCGCACAAACATCTCCTAGTTACATGGGTCCATTCATTTATCAAAAGATCAATAAAATTCTGGACATAGTAGGTTGCTCAAAGCGCACTTGAAAAATAAAAGTTATCAAGTGGCTATCAGCTCAAGACTATGCACGGACTGAAGCTCTTCTCATTCCCTTAATAAGAATCTCTTGCAATGACTTCCCCAGGTGCAGCACTTTATAACATACATACATTCCACACTACACAGTCTCTACTTCTATTTACACTTTTTACACACATTTACACTCTTCACACACCTTTTAATTATATTTGTGCATAATTCCTTTAATGAATTAAGTTTAAATATTGTTTAGTTTTGTAACCTAACAACCATTAGTGAACTACCACCACCATTACCATTAGTATACTTATAATGTGTCACGAATGTCGAAAAAAAAAACTAGATCCCACGACACAGGGTATCCTAGTGTGGGGTCTAGGGCTACTTTATTGCACTAAATAGTTGTTTAGTCTTAAAAATATTGTGATGATTTTAATTGTTGTGCTTAACGTGTAATATGCAGTGTCTTAATAAATTTATTATTATTATATAGAACAGGCCCCGTTACCTCGCAAAAGACTATTCCGGAACCCCCTCTGTGCAACGTCTGTTACGGTACATCCCTGAGGAGGCTGTACAACGGTCTCCCCGAGATAGGGTTATACCACAGCATAGATATATGGAACAGTACAGAAACTACCTACAAATGTTCGAAACGGCTCACTCACACAAACATACGCATCGACGAGACTCTTAAGCGGCATTCGCTACTGACAGGACCGCGAGAAACGCTTAGGAGTCTCGTCGATGCTTATGTTTGTGTGAGTGTGCCGTTTCGAATATTTGTAGGTAGTTTCCGTACTGTTCCATATATCTATACTGTGGTTATACCTAGTGATTACCGGCCACCGTAGGCGTGGGCTTGCGGGCGGCGAGCAATTGGTAGCTCGCCGTCCGACCGTCCGGTAACCGTCCGGACCAAGCCAAAATCGTCGACGGCGTGTAGTGTACCATGCCTCAAGAATATATCAGCAAACCGTAGGGGCCCAGCAGGGTCAAAGCCTACTGGCACCATGGGTTCGCTTTTGAAAGGCAAACCCTGGAATGAAAGGCAACGAAGGAAATGGGAGTAAGTTTTAGTCAGTAAAAGTCTGATACCATCCCATCCTACTCCGCCCAAGGTTCGGAGATGTTATAGGATGATTTCTCACCTAAAAAAAATACCTAGTTACTAAAAGTCTGAAAATCCTTCTCGCTCCAGGGTCCTCGGAAGTTATTAAAATTTAATGATTTCATACCTAAAACGAAAAACTAAAACTAAACCACAATTTTCGTCACAATGATGACGAACTTTAGTAAGATAAAATCAATAATATTAATAGATTTAGTACCTACCATGCAATTATTACTGTTATTTCCCTTATTCCGACAATTTTAATTATTCATTGCGCTTATTGTACATTTTATAATTACCAATTAGGTTATTTTCCTTCCGTGTATTTGGAATTTGATGGACTAATGTTATTTATTTACCAAATAGGTAGGTATTCTGTATCTATCTATACAACGTGTAACTGGAATAATTCACATCTCAATTAGAATATAAAATAAAAATAAAATAAATTTCATCATCATCATCATTTCAGCCGAAAGACGTCCACTGTTGGACGTAGGCCTCCCCCAAATGTCGCCACAATGACCGGTCCTGTGCAACTCGCATCCATCGGATTCCCGCGACCCTCACCAGGTCATCGATCCGCCTTGTGGGAGGCCTTCCAACGCTGCGTCTTCCGGTACGTGGTCGCCATTCCAGAACCTTTCGTCCCCATCGACCATCTGTTCTGCGAGCAATGTGCCCTGCCCACTGCCACTTAAGTTTGGCGATTCTTCGGGCTATGTCTGTAACCTTGGTTCTCCTGCGGATATCTTCATTTCTGACGCGATCACGCAAGGAAACTCCGAGCATAGCCCTTTCTATTGCCCTTTGAGTGACTTTAAGCCTTCTGATGAGGCCCATTGTAAGCGACCACGTTTCGGAGCCATATGTTATCAAAATAAATTGATTTCAGACTAATTTCAATGTCCATAATTATTATGTTAGTGACTGAAACTTAAAACTACGTTAGTAAACATCATATAATATTAAGTAACAATAAAAATATTATATGAACTGCAATTTTACTTAAATAAGTTAACAATTATTCGAAGTAATCTAGTCCTCATTATGAACTATATGTAGTTTGCACTTCGCACGCTGTATCTCATTTTTTAAAGAAGAAAGCTTTCTTCAAAATATCTAGTAAACAGTGGTTTATCTGTGGGTACCTGCACTCTGTGGGTATCAATGTCATTATTTTAAAGCATATATATAAAACATAGATACTTTACTCAACTATCAATGGGGTAAGATGATATACCGAAGAATCTGGGAAGGGTTAGGATCTAATGAGGACGAGATTACTTCACATAATTGAGGATCGGACGTCACTAGGTAAGTTAGTCCGATCTGTTTAATTATGGTTGCAATCTCGTCCTCATTATGTACTAATACTGTATGTAGAGGCTTAAAGATTAAAGTTGTGTTAAGAATCGTAACTATTTATTTGTTATAGATAAAGTAATAAAAGATTTCATCATTGTTAGGGACAGAGGGAAGCCAATACATAACAACAAAACACAATGGTTACGTTGAAAGGCCTCGGCT
Organism: Mythimna impura; assembly: GCA_905147345.3. Classification (NCBI taxonomy): domain Eukaryota; kingdom Metazoa; phylum Arthropoda; class Insecta; order Lepidoptera; family Noctuidae; genus Mythimna; species Mythimna impura. Next base: position 11,776,171 of record LR990345.1, read on the forward strand.
GTTTTATTGTAACACATAAACGTTTATCACAACAGTAAATACACTATACAAACGGAGTCCTTTACTTTACACACGTGACGACGCATTACAGTATTTTACCGACTCTAAATAACCAAGGAACTTAGAAAATCTGGAATCTAGGGCCGCTTTACGAGTCTAGGGTATGGAGACAGACTCACGTGGTCACGTTTCGCGTCGAACTGTAGAGAGAGAACGTCGTCTTGCCAAAATGTACCACTATAGTACCCTCACAGCTGATCGCAAGTAGTGCCAGAGAAACCATAAATATTATTATTATCTAAAATTCATGTGTTTATGTCATGTTGAATTGTTGGTCTTTTGTAGTTTGTATATTTTTTACAATTGCAAACAAGCCTTAGGTAATGACGTAATGTCCATGGTTTCTCCACCTGAAAAGAGAGCTTTGCCCAGCTGTGGGAATCATTATCTTCTTGCTTTTGTCTTCTGTAACTTGGGGTCAACGCAACAAGTTTTTTTAAAAAAATTAAATTCTAGGTTTTTTTTGTATCTATTTTACCGCAGACATGATGGTCCGCGCCATTTTTTAGTGTCATTTATTTATAAGATTTTTGCATTGGCATTCTGTCGTGCCCTCATTTTAACATTTACTTAAAAACTAATCTTAATAACTACGCCGAATATAAATTCGCAATCGTCTATCGCTAGACTGTGTGTTATTTTGTCCCTATAACATTATCTGTTGTTATTTAAGATTTATGCTTCGCTGTCAATAACTTATTTTTCATATCGCTTCAAAAACCAACTTGGGGCAAATAGTTTTTCTTTTAACAGCGCCGCGTGTTAAAACCTCCTAAAAGCTTGTTTTTATTGAGTTACAGATTAGTAAAACCTAGTAATAAGATAAGGGTAATATTGTCCCGTTTAAGAGTACCATTACATCTACTCTAACTATATAATATGTTACCAAGGACTAGTTTTTTTTTGTTTTATCCATTTTTTTTTAGTCTGCACCTCACTTCCCGACCCCCGCACCCCGTTAACTCGCCATTGGCCATTAATAGTGTCGTCTTTGAATATATACTTGTCTAGATAGAGCAAACATACGACGCGCTAAAACTATCTCCAATTGCGTGACATGTGTGAGTACCGCACGTGTACTTATTGTCGTCAAACTGTCACGATGTGCGTGTTGAGGGATGCCTGCTCCACATTATTAACTTTCCTTTTCTCCATTATTTATTATGACGAAAGTTTAATAAAATAGGTTGAATGAAATAATTATTTTGTAGATTAAAGAAAGAAAGAAAATACATTAATTTAGCACAGACTTAAAGACACACAATACTCCATTTACATGTAATTACATAAAACAAACAAATAAAAAGAAATGTGTGCCTCACGGCTGCACCAAACAGGTCCAATTCAGCAAAAATCTGAAACCCAAAATATTAGAAAAAAAAACTAAAAAAAAATACTATTTAGTGCATGACGTCATGGGCTTCATTTTTTTGTAGGTATAGATAAGTTATCATTTACTGATCAAATAAATAATGTAATTTTTAAAATAATAATGTTCTCCTGATCGAAAGATGATGTAAATGATATTTGTATTTTGTCACTCATAGTTTCGCCAAATCTCCCTAGTAATAAACTGACAACACCGGCTAATCGGAATAACATACAAAAAAACGAATTAAAAAATCGTGTTTTCTATAATAATAGTGGTTAAATAACAAAACTTGGGAACAAATTCATAGTGCGTACAGCTAAGGAGTGGAATTCCTTTACCGGAATCTGTTTTTCCTGATGGCTACAACCTGGGAATCTTTAAGTCAAGAGTGAATAGGTTACTTCTAGGTAAGCGAGCTCCATTGTCGACCGCATCGTCGCTTTCCATCAGGTGAGATAGCGGTCAAGCGCGAACCTATCAAGAATAAAAAAAAAACTTACCGATGAAAAGTCATCTTGATGTTATTATATTGTTTTCCCACATAATTACAGCACAGTCTGACAGCACAAACCGGCATAATTAATTATTTTACGTGAGCACGTTATCCTTAGGTGTTTCAAGTGACACTGACGTAAGGGAGAAGCGAGTCTACCAATTTTAGTAGACTTTATTTAGGCCGTTTAGTACGGTCAATGTGGCATCTAGACAAGTGTATAATCAAAGAGTGGAGTGATTTCATCAACCCAATATCACCAGTAAAAAGCCAGATTATACGTAACGGTTTTTCTGTGTTATTTACTTCTTGGAACTCAGTATATAGCCCTATATACTTCCCATAGCTCTGTTTGGTGGTTAGTTAAGCCTCTGATTGGCTGCCTTTTTTGGATTATGTACTCTAGCCTCGTACATAGCTGATGTATCAAACTTATGACGTCATGTCGCTGATGTAAATGTTTTTAATTACATGCTCGTTTGTCCGTAACAATCATCATAAGTGTTCAATTCATTAAACCCCGAGCGAACGCCGGCGTTCGGACGTCATTGTCTTTCTATTGTGTCGCTATTCAATAGGTTAATAGTTTTAATTGTGACATATGTAGATACCGACGTAACACGTAAATATTAAATGTTTATACGTACAGAATTATCCGTTGAATATACTGTTGACACTGGAGGTATCAAGTTGAAATTAAAACCATATACTTAGATCTGCGGTCCCTTGAAGCTGTGAAAAAATCAAATTTCTAAGTTAACGAAAAAAAAAGATACGGTCGTTTATGTCGCAAAAAACGTATAATTTGACACTCTCAAAGGAATTTAAATTCATAGGGTACTTCCCTTTGACCCAGAAACCTGAAATTTGGCATAAAGCAAGGTCTTATAGCACAGATATAGGATTAAATCTGAAAATAGTAAACTTGTTGTTACCTATGTAACAAAAAAAATAATATTTTTTTGTAATTCGGAAAAATTTTCGAGACTCCATTCGAGAGTTGAACTATTTACACAGGTAAGTTTGTACGGGACCCTTAGTGCGCGAGTCCGACTCACACTTGCCCAGTGTTTTAATGTTCCCACTGCTGGGACACAAGCCTCCTCTCACTAGGTGAGGGAATGGGCCGTAATCCACCACGCGGGCCCAGTGCGGGTTGATGAATGTCACATGTCTTCGAATTTTTGGTTCTAGAACATGCCGGTTTTTTCCTTCACCGTTTTGAGACCAGTGGTGATGAAATAAATTAAACAAAGGATTTGTCATTAGATGATTTCCACACCTAAAAAAACATCAAAATGTTAAACAATAAATGAGTCTTCAGGATACAAGGGCTATTGCAATTGAATTGAAATTGAAACACAGGTTTTTGTTAACCTAGCTCAGGCAAGTCGCTACAAGTTGTTATGGCAGTACTAATACACCATTAATAATTATAGGTCAATATACCTAAATATGTGTAAATAAAACTAGTTTTTATATAATAAGGTAATTAAGCCAATCTTTTTAGAAATTAGTACTACTAAGTATTCATAAGTTTGTTTTATGTATTTCTTTGTAAAAGTACTTAATTAAATTATTATTTATTATTATAATTGAATCTTAAATAGCTCGCTGGACACTATGAAGTCTTCAATTTCTTAGATTGAGTAAAAACTAAGGTTCTTTCACTCTCTATCTATCTGCGCTCTGACCAGCAGTGCAGTGACTAGTTTTTTATTTTTTTGAGGAGTTTTACAAAATAACGCCACAGTTTTACAAATATGCTATGGGATCCACCTTCTTAATAAAGTAAGTTTTAAATGATAATGTCTTTAGCAGTTTCTGAATATTGCTAAGTACTCAGCACACATTATCAGGTACGCAACCACCTCAAGGTCCTTTCACGGAACCATACATTTTTAGGTGATAAACTCACTAGGGCTGTTTGCGCGGTTTAGGCGAAAGATTTCGAATTATTTGGCCTTTTGGATTGATAAGTCGTAGGAAAGAATAAGTTAGAACGACTTGTCATCTAAAAGGAAGGTTTCCGCAGTACCTGGTTATCCTGAGTACAGCTTAGCACACGCCAGCACGATGGCACGATTTTTCGAAGCGCAAACACCGTACACACGATTTCAAATTTTGTTGAAGAAGGCAGTGCGCACGCGTTCAGCCATTTGACGCCATTGAAAAATGCGAGTGTCATCGAAATGTCATTCCAGAAATGATTATACGGGTAGTCTAGTCGTTCTCGCTCACTCAAGTGGAACGCAACAATCAGTCGAAAAAAATAATTTGTCCCGATTTCAGGTTACCTGTAGTCCTGGAATGCGAAGGTGTGGTTTTAGTCAGTAAAAGTCTGACACGCCCTCCTGCTCCGAATGATTTCCTACCTCAAAAAAAAGCTAGCGAAATGCAAACGTTCTATAATTATAGCCTTCGATATAATATAATAATATAATATTCACACAACTATCACACAACGCCGTCTAGTCCCAAGCTAAGCAGAGCTTGTGTTATGAGTACTAGACAACTGATAAAAATACTTAAATAATTCTAAATACATACATATTATAGATACATTACACCCAGACACAGAACAAATGATCGTGCTCATCACACAAACATTTGTCCTGGGTGGGAATCGAACCCACGACCTCCAGCATAGCAGTCAGGGCCACTAACCACTAGACTAACAGGCCATCAATTCTATGGTCTAATGTTACATGGAGCCAACACAATTGTGGTTACGTCCTTACCTGTCATTTATCATTATTCCTTATAATGAATTAATTACTAAACAACATGATACATAAAAGTATGACGTAGTTATCCTTATATTTTCAATCTAATATCTTCAATAAACCAACACTTGTGTGACAAGTCAAAGGTCGGCAACATTATAACATTTGTAACAGAGGACAATTGGTCAGTTACAGGAAAATACCACTATGGGCAGTCCTCAGTTAACTGCACGTTCAATGACCCTGATGATAATCACTTAGTAGTAGAATGCAACGGACTGTGAATGCATTACACATATTCTCAGAAAATTATTCTGAGTTCGCGAGAGTCGCTTGATTATGTCGTAGGGATTTTCTTGAGCCCAGGCTGCCGGGATTATTCAAAGAGTCACTGCGACCCTGAAATGCTAAGGGCAATTGAAGAATCATGGGTGGATTTTAATCAATAAAAGTCTGACATTCCCTCTCGCTTCATCCGCAACGGGAGGAGTAATATGATGACTTCCATTCAAACACAGAGATCAGTATCTTTTATATCATCATTATTTCAGACGAAAGATGTCCACTGTTGGACATTGCCATAATGACTGGTTCTGTGCGTTTCGCATCCATCGGACTCTCGCGACCATCACCGAGTCTTCGGTCAGCCTTGGGGGAGGCCTTCCAACGCTGCGTCTTCCGGTACGTGGTCGCCAGAACCTTTCAGCCCCATCGACCATCTCGCAGCTCGCAAAAGAAGAATGTGCCCTGCTCACTACCACTTCATCCTATTCCATCTTTTATGTTCATGGGGCGAAATTACTTCAAATAGTTATATTTATTAGCTTAGTTTACTAGACAGACTACACACACTGGTGGGTAAAGGCCTGTCTTCATTACGTCCATTGTTACCGGCTCTGAGCCATTTTTGTGCCAATTCCTAAGGAAGACATCTAAGTCTTCCCTCCATCTACTTCTTGGTCTGCCGCGACCCCGTCGTGTAGACCCTCCCCCCTCGTGTGCGGCGTGTGAGTGTGTGTATTGGAAAATATTTTCAATTTTTTAGGAATTTTTTGTTTGCTGATGACATGAAAACAAATAATTTTACCTCTGTAAGATTAACCATCAGCCTTATAATGGTGCCACTGCTGGGACTCAGTAACTTTGAGAGGTAATGAGCCGTGGTCCACCATGCAGGCCCAGTGTGAGTTAGTGGATGGCCCAATCTTCGAATTTTTTTGTTTCAAGGCCTTGCCAGTTTCTTCATGATGTTTTCCTTCACCGTTTTGAGAGCGGTGGTGATGAAATAAATTACACGAAGTAAAGCGTTTCCCCGGATTTAAATCTGCTGATACTACTGCTCAACTCACCTATTACAACAAAATGCCTTGTAACAACATTATAATGTAGCGACATCGATAGCGCCATATATGAACTAAGTTACAAAATCCTGTTACTTGCAATTAGAGTTCCCCGCCCGATTTGAACATATATAATTGGCCGAAATTATCAACTGGGCAGTTGCCCACACCAGACATAACACCTGTCTGGTCGGAGGATCCTCTCGATATGACTTGACACTCTGTTCCGCATACTTATCTCTAAAATAAAACAAGTTAACAAGATTCTAGAAAAAAATATTTAAAAAAATGTCCAAAAAAAACAAGCAGCGCAATTTTTAGTGCAAATAGCAAATATCTCAGCTTACAGTGCGGATAGAGCACGATATCGCTAACACTAGCAGTCTAGTCTACGGAATTATTTACCTAAGCTTTTGAGACAGTCCAAGAGGCTACAATCTTTGGAACCACGAGCCACGATCGCCAATTTATCATTGCATCTTTGAACTTCGAAGCCAGAGGGTTATTCTTACATTTTTGTGGTTACATTTCTTATTCTGCAATGTTTGTTTGAAACAAACAAAGATTGCAGAATAAGAAATTTTATGTTTGTTTGATTGTAATAACGTGACCGATTTTGATGTGAGACAAAAACATTGGGTTAGGGGTTTTAAAGTTTTTCTAATGTGTTTGATTTTGTTAAAAGTGAGTCAGGTGACATGGGCTGCGGGAATTTTTGAAAGAGTTTCCGTGGCCCTAGAACACAAAGGGCAACTGAAGGAATACAGCTCGGTTTAGTAAGTCTGACACGCCCTGTTGCTCCTCCGAGAGCGTGAAAGGTTATTAATGACTTCCTACCTCAAAAAAAGAGGTGGTTAGGTAGTTTACCTATTTTAAGGTCAAATTAAAATTATATAATTTAATACTCGATTGAACTGTTCAATGGTAAAGCCATTTTTTTCCAAAAGCTTACCGATATTAGGGGGCACGATAGTGCCTCCGCCAATGCGAGCAAAAAAGTGGCACGGCCAATCATCCTTTTCTCGAAACAGTTCAGGCCATTTTCGTTGTATGTCATGTTTCGTAACTTCGTTTTCTATTAAAATAAAAGCCTGAATTTGCAGTATCCAAGCAGGCATTGTATAAACACAGTATATTTAAAATTTCAATCAATTTGAACCAGTAGTTTAAGAACTATAACTGGTCAAAATTTCTTAATTTTGTCACTCACTGACTGACCGATCATCAAAACTCAAAGGCACTTCTAGCAGACATAGAAGCTTCAAATTTAGAATACAATTATTGTTTAGTGTATAAATCAATGAAAAGCTAAAATAATTTGCAATTTCGGAACAGTTTTCTAGATATACCAACTGCATAAATAACTTTGTAATCCCATATAAATATATAGGATTACAAAGTTACATTTGCAGTGAATGAATCAGTGTACCTGTATATTTATAATATAAAGACATTCTCACAACTTTTTACGGTAAAAGAACTGAGTTGCGAGCCTTGGTTTTTTACAAGTTATGTTTTTGATGGCATCTTTTATTTTTGAAGTAGTTGTTATATAAGTAACAGAACATATTAATCTTCACAAAAATAATACTACCTTAATTTTTAGCGATTTCAAGCGCGCGTTTTTAATATACTTGCATACATGAATGCATATTCATGGATGCAAGTATATCGAAAATGCGCTACGAACTTTCCGATTTCTAAAACTACTTATTTTACACTATTTCTTCCTTTTTATTTATAAATGTCTATCACCCCAAAATATTTATACTCGTACAGAAGCTATAAATATAAATGAGAGACCAAAAATAAATGCAGCCCAGGATTCGAGGATATACCTCGCTCGACTGCGCCCGGTCCGAAACTTCCAATGTTCGATTGAAAACGTGCTTCACTTACAATACCAAGATTTGCTGTCCACTATAATATGTATAAATAAACATTGTTATGTATTAGAAACATGTTCTGCATTTTTGTTTGTTAAAATAATCAAATATGTAGGTATACAGTCGTTTGTGTCCTTCTGTATGTTTTTTGCTTACTTATTTACAATAACTTTCATCTCCATCATCGTTGTCGGCATGAGTGCAGGGAGGGGGCACAAGGGGATGTACTTGCACCCTTTTTTTTTGTGGGAAATCATCATAATTAAGACTCCTTCTGCTCTGGGGATAAAGAGAGGAGAGTTTTAGATTTTTACTGGCTGAAATCTACTTGAATTCCTTCAGTTGAATTGTGTGTTTTAGGCATCGGCCTTAGCGGGCCCCGTCAATTTTGCTGACATCTCTTTGAGGCACACGTGGACTTGTACCCCTCTGGCTTTTAATTTAATATTAAAAAACTGGGCAAGTGCGAGTCGGACTCGCGCCCTGAGGATTCCGTGCAAACTTACTTATGTAAATAGTTCAATTCCGGAATGGAGTCTCGGAAGATTTTTCCGAAATACAAAAAAAAAAATGACGTAACAACAAATTTACAGTTTTCAGATTTATTTCTACACTTGTGCTTTACGACCTTGCTTTATGCTAAATTTCAGGATTCTGGGTCAACGGGAAGTGCCCTATGAATTTTGATTTCCTCGACAGTGTCGAAATGAACGTTTTTTGCCACATAAACCGAAGTATCTCTTTTTCTCGTTAACTTACAAGTTTTATTTTTTACAGCTTCAAGAATCCGCAGACCTGAGGGTTTTAATTTCAACTCGATACCTCCACGCGTTCCCGAGATAAAGGGGTTGACAGACAGACAGACAGACGGACGGACAACAAAGTGATCCTATAAAGGTTCCATTTTTCCTTTTGAGGTACGGAACGCTAAAAATATCAAATACACCTCTAAGAATATTATTATTCTTAGGATATCCGAGGCGACGTGCTACAATTATCGAACTCGCTTCGGGTCGCTTTTGCTTCCTTCTTTTCCAGTTTTAAAGATGGGTCTATCTCTGTATAAGATGATATGCTCAAGATGCATCCTTCTGAAAATAATTGTGCCGACGCCCATGATCAGCGGTCATCTTTCTGCTTGTCTCCTTCCATTTATTTTATTTTCTTTTATAATCTACAGGCCTCGTACAGGTTTTATATATATTTTTAAATGTTGTTGCTATTGTTTTTGTATTTCAGTTAGCATTTATATTTTACTAGCTTCTGCCAGCGGTTTCACCCGCGTGAAAGTAGGTTTCTCCATACAAACTTCCAACCCCCGTTTTACCCCCTTAGGGGCGGAGTTTCGTAAAATCCGTTCTTAGCGAATGTCTACACCCTATAAGGAACCTACCTGCCAAATTTTAAGTTTGTAGGTGTTATAGTTTCTGAGATTTCGTGATTAATCAGTGAGTTATTAGTATTTCGCTTTTATACGAATATTTATAGATTTTGCTGTTTGTCCTGTGCAAGTCTCAAAAAAAAGTTTTTCTTTCTTTCTTTTTCCATTTATGAATCTATTTGAATGATTTCAATAGTCAACTTCATTCTAATTAGACATATCATGTTACTGCTTTCACTCAATTTAAATTAAACGAGGGCGGACTACCCTGAGAAAGACCAAAACAAACTCAGAGATCAAGGTCTCTTTTAAAGTCCATACAGTACACATGTAATGGTCAAATCATACGAGAACCATGTAGATTAGTGTCTGAGAAGATGGTCTTTTGAGGATTCTTTCTTCAAAATACCACACAGATTTGAGTGAACCTGTCCAGTCAGTGCAAGCATTTGTCAATATTCCTGTAGCTTGACTTGAGACTGCTAAGAAGTTCAACGCTACTAAATGTTTGCTTACCTTTTTTATTTAACCTATACTTTCCCAGGGTTAGGTAAAGATCTCCCCCACTTCTTCCAGGTATTCTTTTCTCGAACCACTTCGAACCAGCCCTTAGGCTTACCTACCAAGTTAATTTTAAATCTAGCCAAATCTATTACCAACGGTACGTTTTAGATTAGATGAAATAATTACACATTAATTTAATTCCGATCTCGCATTTTCGATCTTGCTTCAATACATTAACTTTAGAAACTTTCTGAATCCACCATTAAAATCCTATTTACTCTCTCGTAACGTTCAATTTATCATTCCAATCAAAGTACGGACATAACGTATATTTAGCAAAAATAATGAACTATTTCGGCATTACAGGGGCGTAATCAAATGCTGTGCAGCGGAACTGGGGACCCAACGCGATTAGCAGACGCGACCTGAAAGTTAATGTTGTTAATAGCTAAGCGAATTGCAAGGAGGAAATTGCGTCCCACTTGGGATAGAATTTGGTTGATTGGGCACTGGGTTAGAGGTCCTGCAAGATAGGTATATATATTTCTTTGATGGAGAGGAATTAATGGTAATATGCTATGAGATAGAAAATAAACAACGTTGGTAAATAAATTGGTCATATTTATAAATCAATCGTGGTATTTTTACAGTTATGTGAACAGCTTTTAAAGAAGCCTATAGTGCCCATCGTATGCACACTAAGCCGCAAAAATAACGGGTCCCATAGAAAAACTGCGATATCTCCCAAAGTTATGTTGATAGATCGCTCGTATAAATAATGTCATTAAACAAGATTAGTAATGCCTCATAAAAATCTCAAAAGAGGTTTCATTTGAATAAGTTTATTTATTTATTTTTAACATTTTAGAAAAGGACTAATAACAACATAATGACAATTAAATAGTAAATAACCAAATTGCTAATTACAAGCTTCCACATATATTATGACAAAAATCTTCAAAGTTGGCTTCACAATACCTTAAACTGTTAATAACTTTGAACAAATAATAATATGTATTATACAAAAAATGTCTTTGCTAAGAGCTATAGTTTAAATAAAATATTTTCGGAATTTTGAAAAAAACCATAATTATAAATTAAGAAGCTTATGTTTTTCCATTTTGGCTTCAAACAGAGTTTTTATTTTTTATTTATTTTCCAACTTACTACTATCTTTACAGGATAACCTAATGCGATAGTGTATTTTTTGTTTTTTCTGTTATCATTATCAACATTTTTTTTTAGATTGGTCACTATAAGCAAACCAGAACACATTTCCTTCTATCCTATTTGGGATATATTCAGTGAACTATCATTTCGATAACACCTGAAGAACATACACAAATTAAAATCATAGTAGGTGCAAGAAAGAAGTCAGCGTAGTACTGTAGAACAGTAGGAATACCTTTGTCTACGGTCCAAAGAACGCACCAGCAACTTGGGAATTGAAGGACAAGGTGCACAACTACACGAGTAGATTGATTTATCATAAGTACTATGCTAAGAAATCGACATCCCACAGCAGCTGTACTAGTATGAAACAGCCTTTGAGGAATCCACCACAATAATGTGAGCTCCGGCAAGACACTTAGATGACTTCATAAAACTGTTATAAAGTCATTTAGCTCAGAGAACATCGAGTAGCCAAGTTACGCTTTGCCCGAGAACACAATCGAAGAACTGATGAAGCTATCCATCTTTTGTATTTAAGAAACTGTCACATTTTTTAATTAGTGACCCGATTTTTGTGTCCCAGTGTATTTTAATACATTTCAAACGCATTCAACTTCTGCCACTTCTGGGTCGTAATCAGAAAATGATTTTATAAGTAAAGAATCTTGTAGATTGTTTAATTAGAAATGCTGCAAATCTGGATACCCCAAGCGAATGCGTCAAGAAACAAGTTTTCAATTAAAATCATTAATTTGTCAAAGCAAGCTTTTATAGCGCGGTGTATACCTATATAATTAATAATCATCAAGACCATTCCAAAAAACTCAAACACGATAGGATTATCTGAGTTCCTATGTCCACCTTCCGGTTTCATCATCAGATCAGCTCCATGTCATAATAATTTTGCATTGTCATCTGCTTTACACATGCATGCAAAATTTCAGTTCAATCGGTTACCGGGAAGTGGATCAAAAATTGAAGACTCGATTACAGACAAAGAAACATCGAGACAGATGAAAATAATTAAAAGCTTGTAAAATAAAATTATTTCAACCTTGTTGTACACTGAAGACATTTGATATCAATTTTCTTTGCCGTTTACGCATTTAGAGCGGAACAGTTAGTGCTTGTGTCAGCGATAAGAATTATATCGATAGGTACTTTTATGTACCTGCAAGGTGAGTGAAATTGATATTATATATGTATATTAAAATCGATTTAAATATAAAAATAATATCTGTTTGTATGTCCTGTTGAACGAATAAGTGTGTAATACGTAGAGAGATTATGTCTAAGTATTGGCAGCTGCACTAATCGATATTCTAAGTTAAACCGCACTTGATTGCGCCATCTCCTTCGCTAGCATTACTGCTTCGTAGAAGGAGGTGACCGCATCCCATTCCCGTTTGGGCACGTCATAATCACGGCGGTAAGTCCCCTCTTTGAGGAGTGGCTGTCACATGACGCAGGTCCTCACCGAACATGGTAAGTTCGGGAGGTTCCTGCATCGAATTCAGGCGGAAGAAACGCCCTGGTTTCACCATTGCGTGGACTGCCCGGAGGACATGGTGGAGCATACGGTGAAGGTGTGCCGGCCACGGTAGACGCGGGCTTGCGGACGTCGAGCAATGTGTAGCACACCGTCTGGCCGCACGGTAATCGACCGGACCAAGCCCAGTCGTCAACAGCGCGTAGTCCACGCGCTCCTCAAAGAGATGTCAGCAAACCGTAGGGGCCCAGTAGGGCTGATGCCCGCTAGGACCGCGGGGAATTTCTGAAAAGGAAACCCGTAGTCCTAGAACGCAAAGGGCAACTGAATGATACAGGTGTGGTTTTAGTCAGTAAAGGTCTGACACGCCCTCTCGCCCCACCCAGAGAGAGAAAGTCATTGGATGATTTCCCAACTTAAAAAAACCCGTTCCCGTTGTGAAATAAATAGTATACGAAACGTGGTTGTTACCTAAAAATTCGTCAATGGAATTTTGGTGAACCATTAGTGAACCTGATTTCTCGCCTCAAAATAAAATTAATATAGGTATTTAGAGTCACCGAAGTATATCTACATCTGCCTCTATTAGCCATCATATCAGTAGCTCAAATTAATAATAATAGTAGTAATTGAGGGCTAAGAAGGGGCATCCTAAGACATACACAGATCTTAATAGTGATCATCATCATCATCTTCCTGCCCTTGTCCCGTGTTATTTGGGGTCGGCGCAACACGTTTTTTTCTTCCATTCTGCCCTGTCACTCGTCATACTATCACTAACTTCCTTTTCTTTCATATCACTCTTCACACAATCCATCCATCTTTTCTTTGGTCTCCCTCTCCCTCTCCATCCATCCACATGTAAACTCATAACTCTTTTAGTAACATGCGTTTCATCCCTCCTCTTCACATGACCATACCAATATAAACGATTCCCTTTCAACTTTTCAGTCACTGGCGCCACTTTCAAACTTCCCCCAGAAAAGCTAGGTCCGTAGTATTCACAGCTGGTGTATGTGTATAACCCGATGTAGTAACCTTAATGTCCCTGTTGCTGTTGATCCCCGCATTAACGCCGGCGTTCACGCGCCATTGTCTTTATATTGTGTCTCTAATTACGCTACTCAAAAGGTTAATGTCGCAAAGAAGTATATAAAGATTGTGATAGGTGGCGTTATATAGTTTCCGCCCCCTCTAAGGTAAATAAGCGTGACTTAATGCATGTATATATGTACTTGAGCACTAATCCGGCTCGAAGGACTCGAAGGTTTTGGATTTGTTGTTTAATTTCTTCGGAAGATATCGTCTGTCGCACAATTATTCAAGTATTAGGTAGATATTATTGTGGACGGCATTAGGAAAGAAAGAGAGAAGGATAAAAATATATAGATGGATTGTATGATAGATACCTATGGTGAAAATTTACTCGAAGATGAGGGCTAGTAGAACAGATGATAACTACGTGTTGTATCGATCTCCAATGAAACCGAGTAATTCCGCAAAGCGTCTGGTCTTATGCACAAACGCAGGACATGAGATAAATAAACAAAATATAAAAAGTTGAAACCTTTCAACATAGTCGTTTCCTTCATAAAATTTTAGCGGTGAATCATATAAAAAACTGTGAACAGAAAAGAAACCCGACTATAACAACTTTTTTTGCGTGTTTTAATACTTTTGCGTCGGCAGGTACAATTATACACATATTATTTTTAAGACACGGGTAAATCCGTGAGTCATGCTTGACTATCGGTTCTTGAGAAATGTTCGTATTTATGTGTGTTATGTACTCGTGAACAAGTATATCCAGTTATATGTGTAGAGATAGCAAGATATGTGTAATGTATGGCTTGGTTTATGTACCAACTTTTTTTAAAGTTGGATAACATTAAAAGTATTTTATTTATCTTAGGTTTCTACCTACTTACATATTTCAAACGTCATCTTCACTAGTTATTCCCGAACATTAAATCGAAACCAATCATTAATATTTTAACCGCACTAAGTCTCTTAACTGGCAGGGTTTACATTCCATCAGAATACCTTAAATGGTGTTAATTAAAAATCAGTACACACCAGAAATAAATTAAATCATAACCGTGATATAAATATGCGTGTGGCACGGGACGTACCTGCAACGTCATAAAATAAATAGACCGAATGACGTAAACAGTATTTTTATTAATAAAACTAATGATTAATATTTTAACATGCCGACGGTACAGGGTACAACAAGACTACGTATTCGTTAGTATTTAATGTACGGAGTTGACCTCCACAAACCAGTATCTTAAGTCGACCACCGCGATCTGGTCGCATCACTATACCACTATATATTTATAAAAAAAATATCATAATATTTATTCAAAACAATTAGTTTATTTAAAACAATATTCTGAGAGATAATAGTGTATTATTTTGTTATAAGAAGTGACAATTTATTTAACAAAATGTGGAAAAGTTTAAGTGTGTTTTTTGTGTCTACTTTACTATGGAGTTTAGCACGTAAGTATCTGATCATCTGACTGAGAAATGCCATGGGATTTTAAACCTTAAATCATCTGTGTGAAGATTAAAATAGCATTCATTATTTTGAGGAGTTTAAGAACTTTTCTGATCAAACACTGACTGCAATAAGAACTAAATAAACTGATCAAGTCACGTTGTCGACGTGATTCAAAGATTATAAATGAATATAATTAAGATCTATCTACAGTACGTGATAGCGAGATGGATTACATTTAATTAAGGGTGATTATATGAAGCAAATTAACAAGCTTCTATTAAAGAATCATCAATTTGTTCCTATGAGGAAAATTATTAAGTAAAATCAGCTTCGAAACGAGTTTTTTTTTACTAGTTTTTAAGAATTAAATTCGGAAATCCCATGCGGTTTACCAAAACAAGTAAAGATTTATGATTAAACATCAAATCCAATTAGTTTATTGGTAAAAATAGGTATTCAGTTTCTTTGTTTACCTACTGCGTTAGCGATATCGTCATCGTCTGTCATAACATTTTGATCAGTTTTGTTAACAATAATAATTTAATTGTATATTATTTATTATTGGATTCTTATTTATTTGTGGCAAATTCCTTGCATTATTCGATCACGTCCTGCCTTAAATTTATTGATAAGTCCCCAGACATCCGCATTATTATGCTTAGGTAGGTAACGAGAATCTTGTGGTTAAAATAATATATTTACTGCACGAATCGATCTATTGTAACTCAGGAACGTTTGTTAATTTATGGGCCATTTTAACTCAAGATTCCTAAACCATGCCTTGGCTGTCATTTGTAAATATTTGACAGCTGTTACGGGTACTCAAAAGCCAGGTTATAAGACACCAGTCTCATCAAGGGGTATTGTGTTATCCTATTTCTGGGTTGTGAAGGTCGGATAGCCAGTCGCTCCATGTAAAACACTGTTATCCAGCAGCATCCAGTTGTACTGGAAGCCGATTCCAACATAGTTTGGTAAAGGCTAAGTAGACAGACAGGTCAGATAGATAGTTGGTAATCTGATTGAGTTCACTTTAGGAATACTTGTCGATGTTAGTGTCTTTGTGTTTACAATCTTGTTTATAACTTGTTCATATTTTTATTAGCTACGCATTGACGAGTTTTGTACGCAAGCTAGAAATGTTTACTGATATTATTAGTAGATATTATCCTGCTTCGGTTATATTAAGAAAAACTGTTTACCATTTCAACAACACTGTGTCCAATTCTACTACAAAAATACCCTTCAAATGCAATCAAATACAGAAAACATCAAGCCCTGCGTTCCGAATTGCGTCAAAAGCGATAATATCGCGAATCCGACCAACGCGCGACGTCACAATTATTACTCAATAGCCCTTACATTTTGCGACTATTAAATTTGGTCGGTATAATCACTTTTATCGCAATTCGGAACACGGGGTTTCTAGTACCATGATTGTCAGTTTATTTCATATGTCAGCAACCTATACCGGTATTCTCCTCTGTTATTTTTTGCTTTTGTGTACCTACTGATCAACAAGTCTATGGTCAATTACCGCATATTTTTTACACTGTATTAACCTGTTTTATGAAGTCCGTGGGTAATCATGTTTAATGATTACTATTGGTATGTTTACAACATTTGAACCGGCATACTAAATTTTATAGCCTGGTTGAAACGCTGATTAGCTTAGAAAATATGTTTTTTTTTGGATACAGGTTTTCTAAAATTGTTTTTTGTTTTTTATTTCGACATTCACATTCGTCTTTTGACAACTTGTTTTGAATGTGTGAATTAATTGTCTTTACAGTTACTCTTTTTGCAGAATATGCAAAAATATTGATAAATTTGCATCGAAATTTTTGCATATAAAAAACAGCATTATTGATTTTTATTTAATTATAAATGACTTGATGCAGATGTTTTAAAATCAACTGGTGTTTAACATTTTATTTTATTATGAACTTGTGACCTGTCCCGGATTTGCATGGGTGCAAATGACATATTATACACTAGCTTTTGCCCGCGGCTTCGCCTGCGTACATAAAATATAGCCTATATCACTCAGTAATTAAGCAGCTTTATATCGGTAAAAAAATTTAGCAATCGGACCAATACTTTCAGAGATTACCTCCTACAAACAAAAAAACAAACTTTACCACTTTATAATACTAATGTAGATAACAGAAATCTCTTCGTTTACTTGTTTTTTCTATAAATAAGTAAAAACCACTTCAAATAAACAGACAAACGCAGGAAGCGGCTTTGTTTTATACTATGTAAATAAAGATGATGTTTTTTTTTTATCAGAAATAATGTTTTTTTTTAATAAGAAAACATTACCTCTTTTTTTAATTTTTTTTTTTCGGTGGGAAAACGTCTTATGACATCCCCGCTCTTGGCGGAACGGGAGATAGTGTCAGACTTTTACTGACTAAAAACCCACTCCTGTTCCTTCGTTGCCTTTCGTACCGGGGCCGAGTCTTCCTTTCAGAATCCCTTGGCCCCAGTAGGCTTCAACCCTGCTGGGCCACACACACACACACACTGGTAAGTACAGTTGCTGACATCTCCTTGAGGCTCGCGTGGAACAGTACGTGCCGCCTTGGGCTCGGTCCGGACGGTTACCGGGGATATCTTTTGTATGGGGGGTGCGTTCATACAAATTCACATACAAGTCACCCAGACCCGGAACACTTAGGTATCTGTAGGCCATAGAAATATTTGTTCCGTGAGGGAATCGAACCGGCGACACGGAGCACAGTAGTCATTCGTTCAACCACTGCGCTTACGTCAGCAATTAACGAAATAGTGATGATTTTCCTAAGAATGACCCTTTTATGGAGAAGTTCACACGGGAATTCCATGTTCTAACTAAGCCTAACACGTGTAAACTCGCTAATAATTGCAATGACACAAGATAAAGACGATAATAACATAAATCGTCAGTTCACTGTCTAGTAATAAACGTAACTATTGTAGCTATGCTTGTTATTTACATAATTGTTAATAGGTTTGTAAGAATAGGCGCCTATTTGTCTGTTGAAGTTGACAGATGTATAAAATTAAAAAACAAAGTAACGTATTAATTCATTAAACCCCTAGCGAACGTTCGCTCGCTCATTGTCTTTCTATTGTGTTTTTAATTACGGTACTCAAAAGGGGAACTTCGATAGAAATGGTTTACTAAGTTTTTCAAATTAAATGGGAAAAAAAATAATTGTTTTTTACTTTTAAATACTATTTTTATGGCGGCGGTTTTTTTTATTTTAAATTTTATTTTTATTGTTTGTAACGAATAAACTCAAAAACTTTGACATTTCACAATAATAATTTACTCAAAACAATAAAAAGTCATAAAAGTATAACAAAGAAAATAAAATATATTTACTTAGTTATTGAATGTTTCAGTGAACTTATGTTTATATACAAAAAAATAATATGTAAGACGCGTTTGAATTATCAAACGCGTCTTTCCACAGTGGAGTTTATTGTACTCAATTTTACCTAAATACTACATTGTCGGCACTATAGGTCTATTGTAAGGAAACAATTATCTTAAGAATTATATTTTTTGTATATGACTGTTTGATGCCAAAATTTAAAAAAATAAAATAAGTGTGATTGACAACTGTAATATAGTTTAGTAATCTGTGTTTAGGAACACAGGTAGTAAAAGTCCAACACTTCCTTTAACATTCCATGGATTCTTTTGCACATTCTTCTCCACAAAGATCTCTGTGGAGAAGAATGTATGCTTTGGGATGAGCAATTAGCATCATTATTCTGACTGATTAACTTCCTTGCAATTCAATAGTGCCTGTAAATGGTTTATGGTTCTTGATTCTCGCCTTCGCCCAGAGCGAGAGAATTTATTTGATGATATCCCAATTAGAAAAAAAGTTTTATCTTACTGTAGAAACCAAGTTCAGTAAATCTGAGAATAAAAAATTCGAAAGAAAAATTCATATGCCCTAAAATGGGAAAGTTTACTCTGCCCCCTAGCCAAGTTACAATCGTATCGTTCGCGCCGAACGCCTCGAGTAGGCCACGCCTCCGATTCCTTTGTTCTGACGTCATCTCAACGCTCAGTCACGTGGTCAGAACAAAGGAATCGGAGGCGTGGCCTACTCGAGGTGTTCGGCGCGAACGAAACGATTGTAACTTGGCTAGGGGGCCTGAACTCCTGAACAGTGGAGAATAGAAGAAAAAGAGTGATGAAAATGTGTAGACAGAGAACAAGATCTTAGTGGTTGGACAGTTTTCGACATTGGATCTGTATCTACATATAGTATGTATGTACTGCTCAGTTAAGGTGTATAGTCCCTTGAACATCTGGCCGGAGTTAAATGCACACATACTCGTACTGCCGCGTAGGCGGCAAGCTGCGCCTGGATGAAGCTCCGCTGACCTTTAAATCCATTTTCTTTGCGAAATATTGATAAATTTACATATGCTGTGTATATTCTGAAGAACAATTAACCACCTATTTTTTTTTTGTGTAAATATATTTCTAAAGATCAAACCGTTTGAAAGAAGTAGGGAAAACAAGCGAAAAATATCATGATGTTAAATATTTTTGACAGGGCAGAATGGAAAAAAAATAACGTATTGCGCCGACCCCAAATAAAACGGGACAAGGGTAGGAAGATGATGATGTGAAATATTTTTTAGATAAAAGTATTAATCGCACGAAAAAATCATATGTTGATAATGTTGTACATGAATCTATAATAAACACATATTTTTTTCAAATGTATTAACCCAGCCGTTACCGAGGAGTAGGCTTCAGAAAGTCACTGTTTTATGGCACTGCTCGGGCGCTAGGGCCTGCTTTACTCGGTTTGTTTGTCAAGTAAAGAAAGTATGTAGTTTTTAGTCCAGAATACAGTCACTCTTTTTAATCATTAGAATCCGAATGTAACACAGTCTAACACTTCTGCCATATTTTACAGCAAATGTATCAAGTCAGCCTTCTTGGCAAGCTTCGCTGAGGTAGTCAATACTACAATAAAGTTATCAGCTCCATTTCAACGATATCAAGGTTGTGTTGATAATTCCACGTAATTATTGTCCAGTTGTGTAGACACTACACTAAGAATCAATTAGTGAATAATTAAAACTACCAATGGACTTCACTTCTCTTCACTACCAATGAACTTCACTTCTCTTCACTTCTTTTTCTTCTTCTTTTTTTTACTTCCAGATCCATCCTAAGGTTGTCTGGTTGCCATCGTTGTTAGCGATAAGACCACCATTGTACCCATAGATTTAAGCTTATGTATAAGTTGTGTTACTTATTTGGTGTACCATATAGTTTATTCTAGTCTATTCTATTCTATTCACGCCTAAAATCCCGCCAAAAACCCCATCTAAATGTTTTGAAAATTTTAACGACAACAAAAATAGTATTCCGAGAGTGAATAGTTTTCTACCTAATAAGTGTTAAAATAATAAAGTCGAATGTATTGTTTTGTTATTCATAGCATCGATGAATAGGTAGTATTTAGATTAAAATAATAGTCATAACACATTATATTTCCTTATTATAACTTTATGATACTAAGGTTATCTTACAAGTTGAAATGACGAAATTAATGTATGTCAAATAATTACAAAAACAATCGATTTTTTTATGTAAACATCAACTCAATAGATTTTTATTAGTAAGAACAGTAAAAACAGCAGAATTATGAGTTTAACTAGCTTTTGCCGGATATTATAACAAAGGATCGCTATAATAAAATAAAAAGTATTAGGTCTTTATATATGAAATTGCCGTTTTCTAAAACGGGTTGCTTTGAAGATTGACTTAGAATTATAAGTTCAAATAAACTTTATATTGAAGGTACGTTATTCTTTTTTCGAAATTAGGTATTTATTGGTTTCTTTTTGTTTTGTATTTTCGGTAATATCGCTGTATTTATAACCATTTTTGTATGAAATCTAAGAAAACTCGCATTATTTTGTAATATGAGTTCTACCGTGGAAACAATGTGTCTCAAGCGCAGAGTTAACCCCTATTATTAATTCTTGTCATGATCTCCATATAAAAGTCTTTTGTATTTTATATGCACAAGATGTTGCATATTTACAGTGTCTACCAATTTTTGTTTTGTTTTAATGATCTCGTTTTTAATGCTCAAAATTTTAGTAGTAAATATATAATTTCATCATCATCATCTTCCTGCCCTTGTCCCATCTTATTTGGGGTCGGCACAACATGTTTTTTTCTTCCATTCTATCCTGTCAACCGTCATGCTATCACTAACTTCCTTTTCTTTCATATCACTGTTCACACAATCCATCCATCTTTTCTTTGGCCTCCCTCTCCCTCTCCACCCATCCACATGTATACTCATAACTCTTTTTAACCGACTTCAAAAAAAAGGAGGAGGTTATCAATTCGGTTGTATTTTTTTTTTTATCATCATTTTTTTTTTTTATGTTTGTTACCTCAGAACTCCGTCGTTTATGGACCGATTTGCAAAATTTTTTTTTCCCTCTATAGGATAAATGCTTCCAGATTGGTCCCATTTTTTTCAAAATCCAGTTCTGATGATGGAATCCATGAGGAATCGAGGGAACTCCTCAAAAATTATAGGCAACCCTATGGTAATTTTAGTATTTTCATCAAGAACTTAAGCATTTACAGTCAAAAAGTAACATTTGATGAAGTGGAACTGATGAAGAAGACCAGAAATGGTCAACGGAACTTCATACACAAATAGATATCACAATGAAGATAAACATAGTTAAGCGACTATAACAATACAAATAAATGAATGATTCTGAATAGTTACGTTGAAAATGGTATCATCGAAGTGATCTGATGATGATGATGGAGCCGGAAGGTAGGCACTGGAACTCCGTAATTAATCAATGTAACCTAGCCGTGTTTGGACTTATTAGAATTGTCGTAAGAAGCTCTTTGGCTATAAGGTACTATCGAACTGATCTGATGATGGAGCCGGAAGGTAGGCACAGGAACTCCGTAATTAATCAATGTATCCTAGCCGTGTTTGGGCTTATTAGAATTGTCGTGAGATGCTCTTTGGCTATAAGGTACTATCGAACTGATCTGATGATGGAGCCGGAAGGAGGAAGCTAGACACAGGAACTTTATAATAAAACAATGTAACCTAGCAGTATTTGGGTTAATTGGAATTGTCATGAGAAATAGGTACTCTGTTTATAAGTGTATCGCAACTAAAAAGTGTGAAGTAAAAACTTTTTAGAAAAAAAAATAACCGACTTCACTAAAAAAAAACACTAAAAGGATCAAAATAACTTTAATTTCGGAAGTCGGTGTTAAATAACAAACAAACAATACCGAGAACCACCGACTTCCAAAATTAAAGTTATTTTGATCCTTTTAGTGTTTTTTTTTAGTGAAGTCGGTTATTTTTTTTTTCTAAAAAGTTTTTTAGTAACATGCGTTTCATCTCTCCTCTTTACATGAAAATAAAAAATAAATATATAATTTATGATCTGTTATTTGCATGCCTATAGGCTTTTGGTGATACTAAATTGTATACCTTAGTATCATCATCATCATCATCATTTCAGCCGATAGACGTCCACTGCTGGACATAGGCCTCCCCCAAACGTCGCCACAACGAACGATCCTGTGCGTCTCGCATCCATCGGATTCCTGCAACCTTCACCAGGTCATCGGTCCACCTTGTAGGGGGCCTTCCGACACTGCGTCTTCCGGTACGCGGTCGCCACTCCAAAACCTTTCGGCCCCAACGGCCATCCGTTCTGCGAGCAATGTGCCCTGCCCATTGCCACTTTAGTTTGGCGATTCTTCGCGCTATGTCGGCAACCTTGGTTCTCCTGCGGATATCTTCATTTCTGATTCGATCACGCAAGGAAACTCCGAGCATAGCCCTTTCCATTGCCCTTTGGGTGACTTTGAGCCTTCTGATGAGGCCCATTGTGAGCGTCCACGTTTCGGAACCATATGTCATCACTGGCAACACGCACTGGTCATAGACTTTCGTCTTGAGACACTGTGGTATATTGGATGAGAAGATACCGCGCAGCTTCCCGAACGCCGCCCAGCCGAGTTGGATTCGACGGTTGACCTCTTTCTCGAAATTAGATCTACCCAACTGGACTGTCTGTCCAAGGTAGACGTAATCGTCTACAACTTCGAGTGCAGAGTCTCCGATCTTGATCGGAGTGGGTGCTACATGGTTATTTACCATGACTTTGGTTTTGTCCATGTTCATTTTAAGACCCACTCTTTCGGAAGCTCTACTGAGGTCATTGAGCATTGTGCTGAGCTCTTCCGTAGTCTCAGCCATGACTACTATGTCGTCGGCAAACCGAAGATGAGTGATGTACTCGCCATTGACATTAATGCCCAATCCACTCCAGTCCAGAACCTTGAAGACATCTTCCATTGCGGCCGTGAACAGTTTCGGAGAAATGACGTCTCCCTGCCTCACACCCCGCTGCAGGAGAATAGGTTTCGAGGTCTGGTCCTGCAGTCTGACTGACATAGTGGCGTTTTCGTACAAACACTTCAGCACCTCGATGTACCGATAGTCAATCTGGCACCGTTGGAGAGACTGCAGCACAGCCCAAGTCTCGATCGAATCAAAGGCTTTCTCGTAATCCACAAACGCTAAGCAGAGAGGCAGATTATACTCCTCGGTCTTCTGTATAACCTGCCGTAGCGTGTGTATATGGTCTATGGTGCTAAAGCCTTTTCGGAATCCGGCTTGTTCGGGAGGCTGGAAGTCGTCGAACCTGCGCGCGAGACGGTTCGTGATGACTCTGGAAAACAGCTTGTAGACATGGCTCAGAAGTGAGATGGGCCTATAATTCTTGAGCTGCATTGCTATTCTGAAAAGTTTATTTGCGAAATCACTTCTGAATCCGCAGTGAAATCAAAGTTTCGTATTCTGAAATGGAGTGAATTTGACACTGGCGCCAAAGAGTGATGATCAAAGTGAGAGGAACTAAAACGGTTGAGTATTTTGACGTTTGTCTACAAATTTGTCTATAGGATTTGGTATTCTGAAATACAATTCGCTGAGTGTGACATTCGAGATGATTTGTGAAATGATTTTCGAAATGATTTACCATTTACAGAATAGCACGGCAGGGCCTTGTCGCCCTTCTTAAAGAAGAGTACCACCACACTTCCGCTCCATGCCTGTGGTGTTTTTCCCTCGAATATGACGGAATCAAACAGCTTCTGAAGGGCCTTAAGGATCGGTTTACCACCCGCCTTCAGGAGTTCGGCTGTAATTCCGTCATCACCCGGTGCCTTGTTGTTATTAAGCTGCTTCAGAGCCATCCTAATCTCGTACAGGCTGACGTCCGGGATATCTTCGGTATAGTGTCGGGTCAACCTTGCTCTTGGGTCGTTTGCTAGATTCGTAGTGGGTTTTGTGATTGACGTGTATAACTGTCCATAAAAAGCCTCGATCTCTCCCAGAAGCTCCGATTTGGCGGATATGACTCTGCCATCTTCGGTCTTCAGTTTCGTGAGCTGGCTCTGCCCAATAGACAGATCTCTTGCAAACACCTTGGAGCCCTTATTTCGCTCAATCGCGTCTTTAATTTTTCCAGTATTAAAAACCCTATACCTATACCTTAGTATATTATACTTCTAATACCCATTTAGGTACCTAATCAGATTTGTAAATAATATTATTTGATTTGATTTGATTTCCGTGAACATGTTGTGGCGTGATTGATTTAGGAACTTCAGTCAATAGTTCGTCAGTCAATAGTCGTTTTCAGTCAATAGCAAGATTTTTGTTTCAATTTTCTATCTGACTACCATTGCGTGTGATTTTCCCGGCGGCTGTATCCTTTTAGACAAAAAGATGGACGAACCAAAAACATTCCGTTGTCCCTTTTCCGGTTGTCTTTTTTTGTTAAAAACTCCCGTACAATTTTGCTGTAGAATTGTAGACATTACAGAAATAGATATTAGCAATCTGGTTCCATACGTTTACTAGGATGGTTTTCATTTCGTCAGTTATACGCATGTCCGATTATAACTTTGGTGTCTTCGAGGCTAGAGTGAATAGGCTCTTAATAAACTAGTGCGCCTCACCACCAACGAATGCATCACCGCTTTCTATCAGGTGGGATCACAATCAAGCGCTAGTTTATATCAATTAAAAAAATGTGGTTGCACTATATGTATACCTTCAATTGACCCTCATCGAGCAGAGGAGTGTTGTTATGTTAGGTATATTATGTAGGTATGTGTTGTTCCTATCCAACTTGTGATACGATTTTGATAGAAGTTGACACTTGGACAAAGGCTAGAACGCAAAGGGCAACTAAATGAACACAGGTTTTAGCCAGTAAAATTCTGATATTCCCTTTAGCTCCACCCAGAGCCGGAGAAGTTATTTGATGGTGTCCCATAGTAAAAAAGTGTACATAAAATGAATGGTTCCTGTTCTCAGAATATAGTTGCTATATTTATATTTGGGGTTAATTTTTCAGGTGGGTGTAGTGTTAGTAAGGTATGTCATTACTTCCTAGAATTTGATCTTTATTAGCGACACTATCGAATGGTGTAATAATACAGTGAGCGTTTTTTTTATTTTCTAAAGTCAACGAATAAGATTCCTGACTACAAACGTTGATTTTTTCAAAAATCAGTCAATTAATGATACAGTTTTAGTATTCACCAAAATTGGCATTGAGACTCCTTTAAGTATTTTTGAGCATTTTTCGATATACCTCCGATTTAAATAAAATAAAATAAAAAGCATTTGTTTCAGGCAACCAATAGCACCTATACAGCAATCACAAAACAGAACACATACACATAAAGAAATACATTACACTATCGGACGAAGCCAGCAACATGTCTGCTACAGCAATTGGTCTTCCACAACTGCTTAAAAAATTCAACCTGTATATAACCATTATGCACAAATGAATGTAACCTTTTTGTCTTGTGCTAATAAAACATTTTATTTTTTACTAGTTGTCCCCCGCGATTTTACCTACGTCGTTTAGTTACTGCTCCCCTCATATTGGTCGTAGCGTGTCGTTGTAGAACTTTCATCGATAAATGGGCTAAACTACACTAAAAGAATTTTTCAATCAAACGAATAAACACTTTATTATGGACCTAATAATCTAATCTAATAAATCGATTCGAACCAGTAGTTCCTTAGATTAGCGCGTTCAACCAAAGAAACAAACTATTTGGCTTTTTTATATCCCCTCGGGCGCCCCGGGGGTATTATTATTACGTCATTGCGCGTTTTTACGTAAATCACCAAAAAATAATAATAATAATAATAAAAAAAAAACTTTTTCTGGATTTTTCTAGAAAAAACAAATATATAGAAACCAAAATTTTCGGGTAAAAAAAAATCGTACAAACGTGTGTACAAAACGACAATTAAGAATTTTTCAAGGTCATTCAAGTTGTACAGACGTATGTACAATCGGCGCTCGAGGAGATATTATTTGAATCATCTCCCTAGCCTATTCTCAACTAGCTTGAAGTCGCCTTCCAGACTAACCGAATGTTGTTGTTGTTGTTGTTGTATACCCGTGTTTTACATGGAGCGACTGCATATCAGACCTCCATAACCCAGTTACTGGGCAACACGAGTCTCCTTGGATATTAGATATGACTATCGCTTTTCACCGAAGCGACTATTCGCTATTACGTAGTGCGTTATCGCTGATTCTCAGTGGCCGATTATTGCACTACGCGTAGCATGCCTACTCTTTTGTTCACACATGTAACGCATTTTACGCTATAGCGTATTGTCGGCTTGGTGAGAACGCGTACTGCTGACTGAGTCCACATCCACACTGGGGCTAACAGTGAGCATACTCATGACAGTCGGCGGCGAACAATACGTTTGGTGTGAATGGTGCCTTAAACATCAGAGTTTTAGAGTCCTTAAATTTAACCTTACTCAGAAATAGACGTTTAAAGCCAAAAATTTGTTAATACTGTTGTAAACGATACGATGAAATTGGTCGGTAAATGATATGATGTTGTTGTAGCTGCTAATACGAGTATAAGATTGATTTACATGATCACTTCTTAGTTACAACAATTTGAAACGCCATAACCTAAGATAAAAACCACCTTCAGTCAACCATGAAACAAAATCACGTTATTAATCTTATTATTTCTCCAACAGTCAGCCAGTCAGAGACTTGCACGACCCCACTCGGAAGACAAAGCGTGTGCGTCTCCCTATACGAATGCCCGACCCTGCTGAATGCCTTTGAGCAGAGGCCACTGCCCAACAGCGCGGTCAGCTTCTTGAGAAGATCACAATGCGGTTTCGAAGGGTATGTACCCAGGGTGTGCTGCGGGCCATTGCCTTCTGAACAAGAAGAACCAGCAACGCAGAGGCCGACGGTAAGAGACAACATTTGATCAATCTTGTCTGGTCTTCATCCTAGTTGAAGTCAGTTGTCGATTTCTACCATCAAGACAGTAGAATAACGACCCCCCTTCCTGATAATTTTATTCATGTTTCCAGAGTGAAAAATACATAATATCTTCATTTAAGATTCCCGTACACAAAGATAACAATGAATGCATTTTTAAATCTGAAAAAAATCTGATAAATTGTTTTAAGCAACAACATAAACAACCAAAAAAGATGTGAAATCCATCTATGTCACTAAATATGCTAAACACATGAACAGCTGACAGAATACTTAAGCAATATCCTCCACATTTCATCAGAAGGAAATAAGTTGGAGATAATAAGCATGACGACCTTTACCGCAAAAGGCGTTCTTAAATCTTAATACGGTTGCTATAAACGACGGAACCGGAATTAATGCTAAGCTTGGCATATATGATATTATTTATTACACTAGAACACCTTTAAAGCATCCATGCATTAAAGATACGAGAAAAAATAGCAAAGTGTAAGATAAAAATAAACTTGAGGATGTCGGTGATCTTTGCTTTCTACCACATTTTGTTGTATTTTTTAGCCTGTTTATGAGATATACGATATTGAAGAAGTAGATGTTTGGCAAATTCACAAAATAGTATTTAGGAATAGCAAGACCATATTACGGACTATATCCTCTCACAGGGAGCCCGAGCTGCATTTAGTTGTAGCTTGAGCTTGCTTGATCAGCTAGCAATTTTCATTCTTGGGGTGTATTTTTAATGTATTCTTAAAAAAAAATAATTTGGTACATATTCAACAGCCACGACCAACCCAGGCCTCGAATCAGGGTAGTAGTTCGTATAGCCAGGAAGACTCTTCACCAGCTCCAAGAAATCAATGCGGTGTGGATACCAATGGAGACAGGATCTATGGAGGGCAATTTACAGACTTGGATGAATTCCCCTGGATGGCTCTGCTGGGATATAGGACTCGTAAGTACATGGCAGAGTATTCTTACACACAAAATTATTTATTTTTAAAGCCGCTTTTTTAGAATATTTTTAATGTTGTATTTTTTAAAATTTATTGTCATACGTGTAGGTATCCTATTTGTGGCATTCTAGCTTCCAAACACATTATTGTATCCAACTTAGTTGCCTACAAGCATACTAATTTAAAAAAAGTGGTTCGAGTTCTGTTTAGGGAGAGTCTATTTTATTGTGCGCTAAATGTGTAGAGTATCAGAAGATAGGATTGAGCAGGCAGATGCATTAGGGTGATTTTTTGAAATCGAGAGAATGTCTCATTCATCTGGCCTAGTTTTTTCTTTAGAATTTGATATTTTTATTTGCATATTAGTTTTCCCCTATCACTAATTGTATCAAAGTCACTCATTTGCGCCCAGTGGCTTACGACACAAAATAGATAGGTACGAAAACTAGGCCAGATGAATGAGACATTCTCTCGGTTTCAAAGAATCACCCATTATTCTAGGTTTTTAGGGTTCCGTACCTCAAAAGGAAGAAACGGAACCCTTATAGAATCACTTTGTTGTCCGTCCGTCGGTTTGTCTGTCTGTCTGTCAAGACCCTTTATTTCAAGAATACGTGGAGGTATCGAGTTGAAATTAAAACCCTATACTCAAGTCTGCGGTTCCTTGAAGCTGTGAAAAAATCAAACTTCTAAGTTAACCAAAATCCAAATTCATAAGATACTTCCCGTTGACCTAGAATCCTGATATTTGGCATGAAGCACGGTGTCATAGCAAAAGTATAGGAAAAAATCTGAGAACTGTAAATTTGTAATTACGTCACAAAAAACGCTTTTTTTGAAATTCGATAAAAATCTTCGTAACCCGAATAGGGAATTGAACTGTTTTCATAGGTAAGTTTGTACGGAACCCTCAGTCCGCGAGTCCGACTCACACTTGCCCAGTTTTTTTAGTATTGATTTACTTGACTTTCATCTGACATCTAATTTAAGGAATTGAAAAATAAATTTATATATGCGGTTGGTCAAATTGTAGGTAGATATCATTTATATCATTGATTTTTCCGAGCAGTTGCTCAAATACCAAGTCTTGCAAAAAGAAGTTACATCAATTTGCAATTTCAAGTGTTCTGAACTTGACTGTGCAATGATAATACATCAAGATCCTTTAGTTCAGAAAGTCTACCGTCTCGATATAACGAGTAGTTATCCCCAAAAGAGCCATTTAAGTAATTGATGCTGTCTCCTTGGCGATCTTGTAACGATTCAGCTTTTAAACCTGTTTAAAGTTCAATTCGATTTAAATGAAGTATGTAATTGTAATGTCAAAAAGATCATCTCGAAGATGATCATTTTTATAAATACATCTCTTGAATATTATTATAACAATTTTTTGCCATTCATATAGTGTGGTCATTAACCTTTTTGTAACATAAAAGTTAATGTAAAATATGAAGATTATTTATTGTGGAAGAATACAGAGCAAACTAGTACTATTTGAAACTGGTCTTTTAAAATATATTAGTAGACAATATTAAATATAGAGTGGATGTTTAAAACCGTAACGTTGTAGCTGCAAGAAACCAGTTTACAGCAGACTGTTCAACTCTTTTTGAGCAACTGTTTTAGCTGATTTAAAATAAAAACTTACTATCATTATAAAATCAGATATATATAGATATCAGTTGGCAGCAGTATCGTCACAGCGCTAATTTGTTTTCTAATTATTGGTCTTTCTTTATTCTTTATTGTATACACAAAAGAAAACTTAACCTTAATACATTGATTTGATAATTTATGTACAAAGGCGAGCTTAACTCAACAATGAGTTTTGTCTGCACCAATTGTTTTACTAGATTCGTGTATTCTCTTTTTAACCGACTTCAAAAAGGAGGAGGTTATATGTTCGGTTGAATGTATGTTTTTTTTTTTTTTTTAATGTATGTTCACCGATTTCTCAGTCAATGGTGGACCGATTTTGAAAATTTTTTTTTCGATTGTATGGTTATGCTTCCGAGTTGGTCCCATAGAAATATTGTTATGATCTGATCATGAACTTCGAAGATATGGAACAGAACTCCTCACAGGATCACAGCAGAACCGTCGTAACAAGCAAAATTGCTTTGTTTATTCGTGTAGTCGATGACTGACTGAAAGTAGAGGGGGAATATATCGAACTGATCTGATGATAAAGCCTGAAGTTAGGCACCGGAACTCTGTAATAAATTAATGTAATCTAACCGTGTTTGGGATTATTAGAATTGTCATGAGATGCACTCTGGCTATAAGGTATTTAAGTTTGGCAGAGGGGTACTTTTTAGTGGTGGTACCATAACTAAAAAGTGTAAAATAAAAAACTTTTTCCAAAAAAAAATATAACCGACTTCAAAGTAAAAAAAACACTGAAAAGTGCAAAATAACTTTAATTTCGGAAGTCGGTGTTAAATAACGAAGAGACAAAACTATTAAAGAAACACCGACTTCCGAAATTAAAGTTATTTTGCACTTTTCAGTGTTTTTTTTACTTTGAAGTCGGTTATATTTTTTTTTGGAAAAAGTTTTTTTTCCCTTCTTTCTAGATGAGTACTTATAGATATATTATGTATATTGTATTTATAGTATTTAAGTATATATTTGTATAAAATATAATGTGTTATAAACAATATGTAATGCTTAATATTGCACGTACCACGATTTGTCTCTGCATCACCCAAAGGTTGACTGGTAGAAAATGCCTAAAGGCATTAAGTCCACCTCTGTACTTTTGTATAAAGAATAAATAAAATAAATAAGTTATCTTCCTGGCCTTCTCCCCTTTTGCTTGGGATCTGCATAACACGTTTTCTCCTTCCTGCCAAATTTTACACTATCACTGACCAGTACTTACACTTTACTTTTATATCACTCCGCACATAATCCATCCATCTTTTCTTTGACCTCCCTCTCCCTCTCTATCCACCTGCATGTATACTCATAACTCTTTTAGTAACATCCGTTTCATCCCTCCTCTTCACGTGACCGATTTTGCAAAACTATGTGCAATTTACATATTGACTGTTTTGATCAACCATGTTTTTTCTTAATGCACAGGCAAAGGAACGACCACATACCAGTGTGGTGGTGTGCTGATCAACCATCGCTATGTCATGACTGCTGCTCACTGCCTCACAGGAGCCATTCTGACTGAAGTTGGAACTTTGTAAGTAGTTTATTTCCCTTGTTCTTAGCCTTTATACCATCTAACAACTTTAGTTCTAACTAGAACTTTCGATGGGGTTGGCTTCTAGTCTAACGCAACGTCCCACGTGGGCAACTCAACGTAATTGTGGTTGCGAAGTGATCTGATGCAGTTCATGTGAATTCAGCGTGACGCGGCAGCTCTATCTTACGTTTTTTTTTTTTTTAAATTGATGTTACTACTGCAGTGATGCAATCGTTGATGGTGAAGCGCACTAGTTTATTAAGAGCCTATTCAGTCTAGCCTTGAAGACTCCTAAATTATAATCGGATGGGAAGACCGCAGCAGGCAAATTGTTCTAGTCCTTCGATGTACGGGGTATAAACGACGAGGCGAAACGCTTAGTCCGGACCGTAGAAGTGTCAACGTAGTGTGTTCGCCGTACGTCAGGTCGTCTGATGGTAGAGAGGCGATGCCGGAATTAGGTCATGTTATTCCCGCGTACACTCTCCAAAATGCATCCTTTAGAATACTGAAAAGCTGGCTAACCTAAGCCATTGCTCCAAACGCGCAACGCGCTACGTGGACGCGAAGTCGCCGCTTTAGCCGTCATTTATATAAAACAAGTCACCGCACCGCAAAAGTTCAGGCAAACATATCAAACACTGCGACCGCTTCGCTTCGCTCGTCGCCGCACCGCACCCACGTGCGTTGAGTAACGTAGACTTCCGCAATAAAGTATAAATTGTTTTTTCCTTTCGCACCGCGTTGAATCGCCTGCTTAGGACACCGCGTAACAACATGTGACGGAATTATCGTATTATTAGTACGAGATTTTTAAAGTAACCTCAATTTTTACATGTCATGACTACTTATCTGACGTCGAGAACCCAGTTACTGGATGGTACGGTCCTTTGGTAAGATAGGTTGTACACCTTCAAGCTTCTGATTTCTCGTAATGACTGTCAAAGATGCACCATTGATAGCCAGGACTAACGGCGTGGGCTAAGGTATTGTTTGTAAGAGTTATCACGGCCTCACAACAGACTAGGGTGTTAGACTTGTGTTTCTTCAGTTACCTTTTTCATTTCAGAATGCAAAAGGTAACTGAAGAAACACAAGTCTGATACTTCCTCTCGCTCCACCCAGAGCGGGAGAAGTTACTTAGTGATCTAGACAGCGTATTGTGCTTTCTGTCGCACAGAGGTTTTCAAAATTCCAAGTAGCCTTTAGCTGAATAGACTACTAGGTAATATGAAGTTTATCCTCCCCTTGTCTAGTCGTATTCCTCATAACTGAGGGTCATGCAGTTCCCGTTTGATTAGCTTCTTACTGATGGTGTCTCGCCTTCTGTGACGGTTCTTGACATCATGAACAAATGAATGCGATGTGCAATTGGGTGTCCAGTGTGGAGCGGACCTGATCTGCCCAACTTTTTGGGCTGCGGCCTCTTGGTGGTTATATATGACTAAATATAAGTTTGTAGTAAACTAATATTTAGTCCTACACAACACTAATTAGTCAATTTAAATAATTCCTTATTAGTGTATTAGGTGACAAGAATATGTAGGTGTAAATGCTAGCCAGTTTTTTCTGTAGTGTCAAACTAATTAACACATAAAACTTAATTACAATTTGTCATTACAAAAAAGATTACTGTGATTTAAACCTACGTAATTGAATATTTTTATCCATAATTATACCTGTTTTTAATTTATGCATATATATGTGGACTATGGTACCACTCATATTTGTGTGTTTTTATAGATTATTATAGAAGATTGCTTGTATGCAATTATAGGCTGCCGTAAACAGGAATGACGCACATCAAAAATAAACTAAATTAAAGTTATTTACAATGATAATATACCGCCATATTGTAAGGAAAAACAGAAATAGATACGAGGTTAACTCAAACATTTGGTTGATCATATATTTTATTTTTGCGGTTGCAATATTTATTGTTTCTATGAGGATATGAGTTACGAAACAATCATGTATAATTATGGAACCACTGGTATGTACCTATATCTAGAATATGTATATATCTAAACAGAAGGGTTAAAATGTAGAATAACCAACACAGGGATAAAGCTGTCTTCGTCATGGGCGGCTTGAATTCCTCACTTCACTCAGGTTTCTATATTAAACCCCTCGCAGTGCTCGGGATTAAAACTAAGCAACCTTTTTCGTTTGGGATTCAAAATACCGCTCACGACTTACAAGACACTGCTTATCCCCTAGTTACATAATCTCCTATATTGCATTATAGGTTCATTCACAAAATCTAAACTCGTAAACTGCAACTCATAAGCTGCTGCTATGCAGTTGCAGTGAGATTTTAGTTTGTGTATCTCCTCTTCGTGCGTACAAAAGACATGGCGAGATGTTACTACTACGCCCCCTCTCTTAATCACACCAATATTTGAAACACTAATTGCTGCTTCATTTGTAAACCAATTTTGAAACTGTTTTTGTAACAAGATTTCTTTTTAGATTTATTTCTTGTTTATTATAAAATATTAATATATTATAGATAGGTAAGTAGTGTAATTATATATTAACAAGGACTTAAATTATTATTCTCATTAATTTTCCGGGCGGAAAATAATTTGTTATTGGTAAAAAGTATTTTATGTGCTAAGGCAGTATTCGTCCGTTGTAGCTACCGTAATTTAGCTACAGACCCCAATATACTTTTCTAAGTAGACTGATCATCATCTCCGTTGCCTTTTTTCCAACTAGTTTGGGGTCGGTTTTATGGCTTGACTGACCTGTTGGCTTCGTGGTTAGTGGCCCTGACTGTTATGCCGGAGGTCGTGGGTTTTGTGGGATTTCCACCCATGTTTGTGTGATGAGCACGATCATTTGTTCTGTGTCTGGGTGTAATTTATCTATAATAATGTAATATGTATGTATTTAGAAAAAATATAAGTATATTTATCAGTTGTCTAGTACTCATAGCACAAACTCTGCTTAGTTTGGGACTAGATGGCGTTGTGTGAAAGTTGTGGAATATTATTATTATATTATAGTGGTTGGTTGCCAGATACTGATATTTATCCTCTCTTTCTATTATTTCTAGAACAAGAGTCCGCCTGGGAGAATACGACACTCAGAACGACGTCGACTGCGTGGACTCGGTGTGTGCTGATCCTCCCCAAGAGATCCCGGTAGCCTCTGCATACCCTCACCCTGGTTACTCCGACAAGAACAAGAACAAGAGAGACGATATCGGTATCGTCAGGATGGCGGCGAGAGCTCAATATACTTGTAAGTACCTCGAAATCAACTCTTCTTTTGAAAGCTTATCTTGGACGTCATTGACATTGATTAAAGAAATCATCGTGAGGAAACCTGGACTTATAGTTGACATAAGTTTGAAATCACCAACTCGTTTTGTGCAAGTTGATTAATAAGAATAAAGTTCATTAGTTCTTTGTGCCTACAAAATCTGACTTGACCAATTACATAATCATTAGTAACTTGTCTTTAAGTAAAGAGTGACTAGGTTACTTCTAGGCAAGCGTGCTCCATCGTCGGCCACATCATCGCTTACCATCAGGCGAGATAGTGGTCAAACGCGAGCCTATCAATAATAATGATTAAAAAAAATATATAATTGGTCAAATATATTTAATCCATTCTAAAAATCACAAAAGCCTTTAATGGCTTATATATGGATAGTGAATTTGGAATAAATAGTAATATAAATAGGTTAGATAGTAAGTCAATTCGTAAGTTTATATCTGTAACTATTTTGAAAATCAGTTAATGTTGGACGGTGACACCTTAAAAACAAAAGATAGATAAATATACTCTTTAATCATCATCATCATCATTTTAGCCGAAAGACGTCCGCTGTTGGACATAGGCCTCCCCCAAGCGTCTACACAACGACCGATCCCGTGCGTCTTCCATCCACCGCATTCCCGCGACTCTCACCAGGTCGTCGGTCCACCTTGTGGGAGGCCTTCCAACGCTGCGTTTTCCGGTGCGCGGCCGCCTCTCTAGAACCTTTCGGCCCGATCGACCATCCGTTCTACGAGGCACGAGCAATGTGCCCTGCCCGCTGCCACTTTAGTTTGGCGATTCTTCGGGCTATGTCGGCGACCTTGGTTCTCTTCCGGATATCTTCATTCCTTATGCGATCACGCAAGGAGATTCCGAGCATACCCCTTTCCATTGCTCTTTGGGTGACTGTAAACCTTCTGATGAGGCCCATTGTAAGCGACCATGTTTCACTTCAGTCTTTAATGTTCACCATAAAATTACAGTAGGAGCTTAAAATTAATGAAAGCAGAGAATTATGTACTTAATGACGTTCAAGAAGTGAGATAGTGATCCTTGATCATATTTTTTAAACTTACATTTCGTTTTCGACCGTTGCTAATCAAGCGATTTGTAAAACAATATTTAAAAGTAACTTGAACATCTTAACATCATTCAGGGCTCAAAACATACCGACGCAAAGATGGAGTATATTTTTAGACTTAAAATATATTCACATTAAATGCAGCCAGTAATCAATTCCAACATTGATATTCACGAAGTGCGTTTACATATTATGTTATTGGTGGTTTTAAATGAACAGGACTGTCCTAGGTCAAACAAGTCTATACTTGTCTATCCAAAGCACGTCAGAAACGACTTCTTTAAGAGAAACCAGTTTATAATGTATTCGCTGCTTATACCGATTATACCAAGCGATTTGATCTCAAGGAAAAAAGTCTTGAAATAGTTTGAACATTCATCATCATTTCACCCGAAAGTTGTCCATTGTTGGACATAAGCCTTCCCCAAGTGTCGCCACAACAAACGGACCTGTGCCTCTCGCCTAATTCACATTTCCGCGACTCTCACCAGGTCTTCGGTCCACCTTGTGGCAGGCCTAGTCTGACATTATATTTTCCAAAAAAAACATTGGACCCCCGTTTCATCCTCTTAAGGAGTGAATTTAAAAAAATCTATTTTTAGTGGTCGCCTACGTCATAAAAGAAAACCTTGTGCAAAATGTCACGTTTCTAGTCCTAGTAGCTTCGGCTGTGCGTTGATACGTCAGTCAGTCAGTTTCTCTTTTTATATATGTGTACGACCCAAGAGCTAGATTGACTCGACACTATACCGAAGATATCCCGGACGTCAGCCTGTACGAGATTAGGATGGCTCTGAAACAGCTGAAAAACAAGAAGGCGTCGGGTGAGGACGGAATTACGGCCGAACTCCTGAAGGCGGGTGGAAAACCGGTCCTTAAGGCCCTTCAGAAGCTATTTGATTCCGTCATACTCGAGGGGAAAACGCCACAGGCGTGGAGCAGAGGCGTGGTGGTACTCTTCTTTAAGAAGGGCGATAATGCCCTGCTTAAGAATTATAGGCCCATCTCGCTTCTGAGCCATGTCTACAAGCTGTTTTCCAGAGTCATCACGAATCGTCTCGCGCGCAGGTTCGACGACTTCCAGCCTCCCGAACAAGCCGGATTTCGAAAAGGCTTCAGCACCGTGGACCACATACATACGCTGCGGCAGGTTATACAGAAGACTGAGGAGTATAACCAGCCTCTCTGCTTAGCGTTTGTGGACTACGAGAAAGCCTTTGATTCGATTGAAACTTGGGCTGTACTGCAGTCTCTCCAACGGTGCCAAATTGACTATCGGTATATCGAAGTGCTGAAGTGTTTGTACAAAAACGCCACTATGTCAGTCCGACTACAAGACCAGACCTCGAAACCTATCCTCTTGCAGCGGGGTGTGAGGCAGGGAGACGTTATTTCTCCGAAACTGTTCACGGCAGCAATGGAGGATGTCTTCAAGGTTTTGGAATGGAGAGGGCTAGGCATTAATGTCAATGGCGAGTACATCACTCACCTTCGGTTTGCCGACGACATAGTAGTCATGGCTGAGACTACGGAGGAGCTCAGTACAATGCATGGTGACCTCAGTAGAGCTTCCGAAAGAGTGGGACTTAAAATGAACATGGACAAAACCAAAGTCATGGTAAACAGCCATGTAGCACCCACTCCTATCAAGGTCGGGGACTCTACACTCGAAGTTGTAGACGACTACGTTTACCTGGGACAGACGGTCCAGTTGGGAAGGTCTAACTTCGAGAAAGAGATCAATCGTCGAATCCGACTCGGCTGGGCAGCGTTCGGGAAGCTGCGCGGTGTCTTCTCGTCCAATATACCACAGTGTCTCAAGACGAAAGTCTATGACCAGTGCGTGTTGCCAGTGATGACATATGGCTCCGAAACGTGGTCGCTTACAATGGGCCTCATTAGAAGGCTTAAAGTCACCCAAAGGGCAATGGAGAGGGCTATGCTCGGAGTTTCCTTGCGTGATCGAATCAGGAATGAGGATATCCGCAGGAGAACCAAGGTTGCCGACATAGCACGAAGAATCGCCAAACTAAAGTGGCAATGGGCAGGGCACATTGCTCGCAGAACAGATGGCCGTTGGGGCCGAAAGGTTCTGGAATGGCGACCACGTACCGGAAGACGTAGCGTTGGAAGGCCTCCTACAAGGTGGACCGATGACTTGGTAACGGTTGCGGGGGTCCGATGGATGCGAGACGCACAGGACCGTTCGCTGTGGCGACGCTTGGGGGAGGCCTATGTCCAGCAGTGGACGTCTTTCGGCTGAAATGATGATGATGAATGATGATATATGTATATCTATAGATTTTTGGTTGTCTATAAAGTCTGACCAGACAGGACAATTTTTGTTAATGATAAAACTATCATCAACAAAAATTCTCCTGTCTGATATAAATTGTTTAACAATTGTTTTTTCTTTTTTGTTATAGACTATGTCCAGCCCATCTGCCTAGTAGACAACAGGGATCGCCTAGAAGCCGGTAACGATGTCTACGTTGCAGGCTGGGGAAAAACCCTAAACGGTACGTACACAATTACTATTGATTTTCCTACCTTCCAACTCTGAATGTTTCTACGAATAAGGAGTTTACAATCAGTTGTATCATTATCGGGTTTTACGTGTAATTTAAATGCAAGGTCGATTTAATGTTGAAGACCTTTTTTTGGACGTTTTGTTGTTGCTATGACTAATATTAATTTGTATAGATAATTTGATCTTTTAGTATCAATATCAAGGACGGCTGGGTTCGAATTTAGGATAGGTACAGAAAATTTGTTTTTGTTTTTGTGACTTTGGAATTACTGTTTACTGTTGGGAGAGGACTGGGTTCGATTCATTGGCAAAACACTCGCCCGCGTGAAATGTAGATTTATAGCCATCATTTATGATTTATGTAGATTTTCGCTCAGAAATAAAGTAGCATTATACTAGTAAAATATTGTTGAAAATCTGCCCAGTAGTTTTGAGTTTATTCATTACAAACAAAAATACAAACATACAAATATTTCCTCTTTTATTATAATAATAGTATATATTTCTTCTTTTCTTTTTCAAGGCTGCATTTTGGGTGAAACGTGACCTAGACCTGTACCATGACGTTTAAAATAAGATTGTTTCATTCTTATTTTCAGTGTGGGTAAGAGATGGCGCTAGACAACCTGTATAGCTCTGTCCCTTACCCATACTGAAATAAGAATGAAACAATCTTACTTTGAACGTCATGGTAACCCCGTTGATTTGTCATTGGGAAAACCTTAAAACATGCATCCGTTTATAAATTATTAGGAGATATTCTTCTAAGAAATAATGCAGGGAAAATGTAGTAAACAAGGTTTTATCAATATGCTTATCAATCACGTGTATCTATTGAATCGAGGTTAGAGTTCTCAACGGTTGGGATCATTGTATAAATAATTCAGTAATTGATACCTGATTGCGTTTGGAATGTATTGAGATGAGTCTACAAAGAAAGATTTACATGTAGTATATCGGCAAGCCAATATTGGTATGCTATAAAATGGTTTTAGAATAAAAAAATATGTATATTTTGCTAGGCATTAGATATGACTCTGAAACAATATGACTGAAAATTAATAAATGATGCAATGCTTGAGGTCAATTTGTAATAGAAATACATGCAATAGTTCAGCATAAACTTTGTATTAATAAGGCTCATATGAAGTTCGCTTAAATAAACTCTAGTCAACTTAGCCACCATGATAAATGAACAAAATCTTTGCATAATAAGCATAAGCATAATCAGCTTTATAATGTTCCCATTGCTGGGACTCAGGCCTCCTCTCTAGGAGGGCCGCAATCTACCACGCAGACCCAGTGCGGGTTGGTGAATGTCACATGTCTTCAAATGTTTGGTTCTTGGATAAGCCGGTTTACTCACGATGTTTTCCTTCATGATTTTGAGAGCAGTAGTGTCCCAGTGGTAACGAACCCGACTAGGGTTTAAACTAGGGTTGTAACGGAACTTCGCCTCCGCTTCTGTTACTGCTAAAGTTCCGTAAGAAATCGTATCTTCGCATCCACCTCCACCTCCGCAAAATTTTTGCGGAATTATAACGGAGTTTTAGATACGTCATATTCATAGAACAATATCGCGCGAGCAGCGATGCTCGACGACGACTCAGCCGTCCGGCCGCGTGTTGCGTGTGAAATGGTTACTATACATAAAAAGGTACTCTGTGGAAATGGTCAAGAAGCAGCGTGTGCGTGGTGGAAACGCGGTCGGGGTTGGGGAGAGCGAATGCCAATTTGAAGGATAAAGTTAATTAGGTACTTTGAGAAATATGATTTTATTTATTAAGGACAAGTTAATTAATAGATACTTTAATAAATTACAAAAAATACCAAAATATCTATTGTTTAATAACTTGACAACATATAATTCATAAAATAGACGTGATACAAAGTTCTGAAAATGGTTTCGTATTCAGAAACTCCCAAATTAGTAAAAAAAAAAATTTCATTGATTACAGTATGGGATATAAAAAATTTGAGGCGAAACTCGTCGCTGCCGCATCCGCCTCCGCCGCCGCTAAGATGGCCTCCGTTACAACCCTATTTATTTCATCACCACTTCAGTAACAATCAATTAAAGATAAATAACACTAATTAATCGTACATTTTATTTACAGGAAAGAACAGCCCCATCAAATTGAAGCTCGGTCTGCCAATCTTCGACAAAGACGATTGCGTCAGCAAATATAGAACACTTGGAGCGGTTCTAGGAGAAAGCCAGCTCTGTGCTGGAGGAGTCTTTGCCGAGGACGCCTGCAGAGGAGACTCAGGTGGACCTCTGATGAAGAGGAGACCTGAAGGAATCTGGGAGGCAGTTGGAGTGGTTTCCTTCGGCTACGGCTGCGGAAGAGACGGATGGCCAGGAGTCTACACTTCAGTCGCTAGATACACTGACTGGATAAGGAATACGCTTGAAACCTCAAATGTCTAATGCCATAATACTAGTCTTCAAAGGAAAATTCCGAATTCTTTCAACTTCTCACTCAAATGAAAGGGTTCCGGCGATCCAGTGTTTCGGTTACATGTGATGTCATATTTCGTTTTTATGATATTAATTTAAGTTAAATATATTTATTTTAAGATTCCTAATTAGACTTTTACTTCATATCCTACGGAACTGTCAATAGTAGTTGATCTAAGAGAGATTCAACTCAATGTGGAGTTTTTTATTTATAAAACACTAGCCGCTTCCAGAGGCTTCGCCCGTGTGAATGAAGATAATTGTCCCCAGGGAACATAAACCCGTGATAAAAAGTATCCTGTATGTGTTATTCAAATTACATCGACATCCATTCAGCAGTTCGAGAAGACGATTTTATTTCATATCGAAATACAAAACTTGAATCTCTCTTCGATGAACCACTATTGACAGTTCCTGTCAATAGTGGTTGTTCTAAGAGAGATTCTAAGTTTTGTTTTTCTATTAGATTCGATCGACTTTGAGATTCCAATTACTGGAATCTCAAAATAGTAAACTCACGTACTTACATAAGACAACCAGATCCAAAACACCAGATGACCAGAGAGTTTCGGATCTGGGTATCTTGTAGGTCATACAAATATATGTTCCGTGCGGGAATCAAACCCGCGACACAGCGCAGCAGCCAATCGCTCAACTTCTGCGCCAGCCGTGTTATCAACATAAAATAAATTTATTTATTTATATTTATTTAAACTTTATGCACTAGTAAGAAACACTGTACAAAGGCGAACTTAATGCTTTAGGCATTTTCTACCAGTCGACCTTAGGGTGGTGCAGAAATATAACATGGTAGGTGCAACATAATGGTAAACTAGATTAGAAATACAATAATAAATATATACTTAGATAC
Organism: Mythimna impura; assembly: GCA_905147345.3. NCBI lineage: Eukaryota > Metazoa > Arthropoda > Insecta > Lepidoptera > Noctuidae > Mythimna > Mythimna impura. The sequence goes on from LR990345.1 coordinate 11,817,859, forward strand.
ATACATACAAATTATCAATGATATTATGAAAAACGAATCCAACAAATCAACGCTGTCATGATTACACTAACTTCCTGCGAATGTATTCACGTGCCTTAACCTTAAAAGTGAACCGACTGGAAGCCGTCCTGATGTTCAGAGGGAGCGCATTCCAAAGAGAGATCGCCTGGACAAAGAAGGAGGACTGGATAAACCCAGAGCAATGTGTGGAACATCGTGGTAGGCGAAATATTAGATTAGATTTATCGAACCTTCATATTCTATTCAGCTATATGAAAAATAAACAGAGCCGTATGAAAATACTCATTTGTAAACTTTTTTGTGTGACGTCAACACGTCAACGCCATCAGTACCGTGCGCCATCAATTATAAACTTACTCTACCCTCAACAAAAAAAAAAGTGTACACCTAAAAAGCAAAGTTGTTCAAGTACAAAATAGTTTTATTCTTCTATTATAAATCCAGCAATTTGTGATGCATTTGTAATGTTTCTGTCAGTCTCTCCAATTAAGACGACCGTACTCTTGGAATGGGTTCGCCGCGATAGTTCAATGATTTGGTGTTTGAACCTGTGACCCTGATCGATTCTTACGTTAACAGATAGATATTTTATTATTGTGTATTCTGGCGGTTCGTTTGGAAAGAAGACAAAAAGAAAACATGTTTGTTTGGCACGCACAGATACACACAATGTTGTAACAGTATGTAGAAACTTAAAAAAAGGACCAAACGAAAAGAAGGAAGGAGAAGGGAGGAGGGAAGGACTTAGGAAGGGTCTAGTTAAAATAGGTTACTTCTAGGCAAGCGTGCTTCGTCGTCGCCCACACCATCGCTTACCCGCTATCAGCCCCCCTAGCCAAGTTACAATCGTTTCGTTCGCGCCGAACGCCTCGAGTAGGCCATGCCTCCGATTCCTTTGTTCTGACCACTTGACTGAGCGTTGAGATGACGTCTGAACTAGGGAATCGGAGGCGTAGCCTACTCGAGGCGTTCGGCGCGAACGATACGATTGTAACTTGGCTAGGGGGGCAGGTGAGATAGTGGTCAAACGCGAGCCCATAATATAAAAAATAACAGCGTGTCTCACGGCTGCGCCAAATAGGTCCAGTTCAGCAAAATGGCCGATAATTACATACCTGTTGCCTGATGCTGGTTTTCTATTGGACAATACTTTGAGTATACAGATGCAAATCAGCTTTGTTAGGTATAAGACAAATCAATATTTATATGTATTAATATCTATTTAATAAATAAAGGTTTAATGTTAAGGCCTAAATACATATGCCTGTAACTTGCACTAAAGTATGTATAGTTAGTAGCTGGCATGCCATAGTGACATCCACTAATCAGAATTAGTTATAGCTCTCTGGCATGCAAGCTACTTGCGTACTTTTGTGTCAGTTACTGGCATGCGTATCACCACCTATAGATTTGTACGTAATAATGAATGAGACAACAAGAACAAATGTTATCAAATCCAATAAAACTACTCATAAGTAATCAAACATTGCGTGCGACTAGAAACCGGTTCGGCATAGAGGCTGAGCGATTGGCTTTTGTTTTATGAAGACTAGCTGTGAACCACGGTTTTACCCGAGGTTTTGGTTACTGCTTCGGTTCTATTGATCGAAGCGTAATGTCATTCTAGCCTTTCTCATTAAATGGGCTAACTAACAATAAAACATTTTTCCAATTCGGACCGGTAGTTCCTGAGATTGGTGCGTTCAAACAAACTCTTCAGCTTTCTAATAAAGTAAAGATTGAGAAGACTTTAGCTGCGACTTGGACAATTTATTACTTAAAAGTTGAATTACGCATTTATTGAAACTTGTTTATAAGAAATAATCTATCAAGTAAGATACATTTCTACTAGAAGGAATAAAACAAGCTATTATCGCGTGGTAAAGTACTGTTGACTATTTTCTTAGGTGTAGAAAATTATCAAATGATTTCTTCATCCAGACGCTCTTGGCCCAGGCGTCGAACGCGAAGCGCGCGTTTAAGATTTTTACTGATTGTCTTTCATTTACACTTTTCGTTTTGAGCCACAGCAATTCTTTCAAACTTTCCTGCAGCCCTAGTAGTTGACTTTTAATTTAAATTGTTCATAGATAGAAAAACAAAGTAGGCAGGTTGATAGAAGTAGTATTGGGAAGGCAAAATAAGTATTTTCATATACTCTTAACTGCTACGAGGAAATGTTAATGAATTTGAATGCACTGCACGTTATTTTGTGGTTAGACATGACGTCACAGTTTACTTAGCATCGCATCAATTCTTATTCTCATGAGACAACGTAATGACTTAATACATCCGCATTCACTTATAGAACTTAACCATCTCACGTCAAATAACCCAGTTAGATTACATTTGAATGTTTTAACTAACATACCAGGGGTCCAAAAGTCGTTGAGGAGTCCCCAAACATTTTCGAACAAAGATATTCAATTAGTCGTAACGCATCATTTGCATATAGGTGTCGCTAGCTATCAAATTAAGTGGCGCGCTAACACTTTGGCTCGCATAATTAAATCATTTACCCTTTTCAAAGTTATGCGCTCCTGGTAACCCGAAGGGGTAGTATGCAAATTTTTGTTGACGATAAAATCGATTTTTTTTAGTTTGTTGGACGATTTTTGTGATTTTTGATATTCATAATAGTAAATTAAGTTTTAGTCCCCATTTAATATGTAACAGAATTGTGAAGTTAAAAATCTATGCAACATTTTTCATTTGTATTGATATTGGAAAAACCTAATAGATATTTATTAAACATTTATTTATTTTTGTCAATTTTATAAATATAAGCGTAGCTAAATTGATATCTATTTATAATAAAATACCTTAGAGGCGTGTATATTCTAATAGGTTTATTTACAGTTGCTGTGGGTCACATTTAATTGACATTTATCGATCAATGACTTCACAAGAGATTCATATGTGAGTTGATATGGTTACGTAAAATGTTATTAAATAAATATTGTATACGTGCTTCAATTTTGGGATTCCCAAATTTGAGGAAAAATCAATACCTACATACTCGTACATTACGCAAGATAAATATTAGCAATTAACATTAGAGGTTTACTTGTGATGTTAAATTTCTTCCGTGAATACTCATCATCGTCATAGCAACACATAACAAGATTTGGCGTGATGAATTTACAGGTTGCATTTTGGAGAGTGTGCGCAGGAATTGCATGACTTGATTCCGCCATCTCCTTTCTATCATCGGACAACCCGACGTACGGCGAGTATCCACCCTTACGTTGTTGAAACTTCAACGGTCCGGACTAAGCGTTTCGCTTCGTCGTTTATACCGCGTACATCGAAGGACTGGAACAATTTGCCTGCTGCGATCTTCCCGTCCAACTATAATTTAGGTGTCTTCAAGGCTAGAGTGAATAGGCTCTTGATAAACTAGTGCGCCTCACCATCAATGATTGCATCACTGCTTACCATCAGGTGGGATCGCAGTCAAGCGCTGGTTTATATCAATTAAAAAAAAAAAAAAAAAAATAATAATAATTTTATTTGCGCGATTTCAGCGAATGATTGCGAACTTTTTGAAATATGGCTTGTTGCAAATTTTAAAAGTAATTGTAGTTTGGGTGTGGAATTGACCAGTAGAGGAAAATATAGGTCAGAGTGATTCGTCATTTAAAAGGAAGGTTTTTACAAAATCTAGTAATTCTTGGCACAGCTCAGCTCGCACGCTGTTACAGTTTTCAGGTCACTAACACCAAATATCAATCGATTTTCGAATTTTATTTGCGGACGCCACATTTCACAGATCAGTCAACGACGCCATTAAAATTGTGGAGTATACATAGAAACCTCATTCCATATTCGAATAAGCTGGTAGTTTAGTTCTACTCGCTCACACAAAGGCGATAGGCAAGTGCAGGAAAAGGATGGGTTAAGAATGTAACAGCTAGTCGAAAAAATGAACCTATCTTGACAGTATCAGCATAACCATGTTTTGTTTTGACAATAGATTTTTTTTTCCAGGGAAAACGTCAAATAACCCCTATCGCTCCCGAGTGAAGAGAGGGAGAGACAAACTTTTACTTACTAAAACCTACCTGTGCTCTTTCAGTTGCGCTTTTCGTTCCAAGGACTAGATGATCAAGCTCTTTTTATATTGAAAATAGCTATTCGTAATCCCGGGGTTTAACCGTCTGTACCGTGTTTATGATTCCGGGATTTTAGAGAAAACTCTATGTTGCTTACTTCCACGAATTTTAGACACTACCTATTCCGACCTATGTTCCTCAGAAAAATGGTAAAAACAATATCCATTCCTAATGAATCTATCGCGACAGTATCAGCGTAACCAAGTTACCAATTATATTGAAAACAGTTATTCTTAATTCCGGGATTAAACCGTCATGTTTATAATTTCGGGATTTTAGAGGAGGTGCAGCGACATCTATAGCGCCACATTTGAACTAAACTACAAAATCCTGCATAACGCAATTACAGTTCTCAACGTGATTTCAACATATGCAACAGCCCATAATCATCTCTCGAGCAATTGCCCAATCCAGATATAACACCAGTCTGGTCGGAGGATCCTCCCTTTTCAACGGAGGTATGTGGGACTTTACCTTTCTGTACTTCGTGGACTTTACACTCTATTTCGCATACCTCTAAAGAGTTATTATCAACTCTACGTTTCCACGAATTATAGATACTACCTATTCCCACCTCTACTCATCAGAAAAAAGGTAAAAACAATATCCATTTCTAGGAGCCTGCTAACAAGAATATGTAAACATCATCTAGTTCTAAAATGTATCTTGGCATCTCTTCTTCAACAACAATGACTCATAATAAGTAATGACACTATAACACGGAAACACCAGCCATTAGAGGAACCTGTTCACCTGTTTTTGGATGCTGCTATGAATGAATGATATTATTATACATTGTATTTGAGTTATCTTATTAATTCAACATCTACACTAATATAATAATATTATAAAGGGATAAAGTTGTTTTTTTTGTTTGTAGGAGGTAACCTTTTTTTTAATTGTTATAAACCAGTGCTTGACTGAAATCCCACCTGGTAAGCAGTGATGCAATCATTGATGGTGAGGCGCACTAGTTTATTAAGAGCCTATTCACTTTAGCCGGGCACATAAATTATAGTTGGACGGGAAGACTGCAGCAGGCAAATTGTTCCAGTCCTTCGATGTACGCGGTATAAACGACGTATATATACATATAAAAAAAGCTCAAAGCTCTTCTATTAACACCTCTTACTCTCTTGTTCAACAAGATCTTAGACGAAGAAGCAGTACCCCTGCAATGGACAAAATCTGAAATAATATTACTATATAAAAAAGGTGATCCAGCAGACATAGGCAACTACCGCCCGATAAGCCTTATGCCTTGTGTTTATAAATTATTTGCGTCGTGTTTACTCGATAGAATATCGTCAGAAATCGATTCATTCCAGCCGATGGAACAGGCAGGGTTCAGAAAGGGATTCAGCACTACTGATCATATTCATGCCATGGATCAAATTATTCAAAAATATCTGGAATACCAAAAGCCACTCTATATAGCTTTTATTGATTTCAAAAAAGCTTTTGACTCTATCTCTCATAACAGCATCTGGGAGGCATTAGATAAACAAAATATCAACGCAAAATATATAAATATTATCAAAAACATTTATTCAAAAAGTACAAGTCAGGTCAGGCTAGATAGAGTCGGTGATAAAATTAATATTAACAGAGGAGTCCGGCAAGGTGATCCTATCTCTCCCAAATTATTTATTTCTGTCTTACAAAATATTATGGCAGACCTTCTTTGGTCAAAGCAAGGCATTAATATTAATGGAAAACATCTTAGCAACTTACGGTTTGCCGATGACATTGTCATACTAGCAGAAAATGCCGAGGAACTCAATGTTATGGTCAACGAGTTACAAGCAGTGAGCGAGTACGTGGGCTTAGAGATGAATCTCAGTAAAACAAAAGTGATGACCAACAGCAAAATGACGCCTATCTCAGTTAATGAAATGCCACTCGAATATGTCAAAGATTATATCTATTTAGGCAAACAAATTTCATTTAAGAAAACCAGGAATATAGATGAAATAGACCGAAGGATAGCTATAACGTGGAAAAAATATTGGGCGCATAAAGAGATATTTAAATCAAAGCTTCCTGTTGAAATGAAAAAAACAGTATTAGATACAGCAATCTTACCATGTCTCACTTATGGCTGCCAGACCTGGATATTTGATTCCAAAGTAAGAAATAAAATTCAAACAACACAAAGAGCAATGGAGAGAAGCTGCTTACATATCAAATTAAGTGATAGAATAAGAAACACTGATATTCGCCTTAAAACTAAAGTAACTGATGCTCTTACATTCTCACAAAGCCTGAAATGGAGGTGGGCCGGACACATTGCAAGGTTTACTGATGATCGCTGGACAATAAGGGCAACTAAATGGAAAGGTCCAAAAGGATCCAGATGCAAAGGTCGGCCTTGCGCTCGTTGGCAGGACGAGATTGTAGAGAATGCTGGTCAAGACTGGACTGTTACCGCTTTAGATAGAGAAGCATGGAATTCTTTGGAGGAGGCTTTTACCCGAAGGGGGTCCACACTTAAAGTTACCAATATGGATGATAATTTGTAACTACGTACTACAATATTTTTTACTAAATGATAATAAGAGTACTAAATATTTTATTATTCCTAATGAATTGTTTTTACTATAAATCATTTTTAATGCTATTTAACAATTTTATTATACAATTAATTCTTTATTTTAATCAATTGTATGTAAATTAATTTTATTTTAATCAATTCAGATATCATTATTATACAATTCCATTTTAATCAATTGAAATTATATTTTTATTTATTTTTATTTGTATCAATTTATTGATACAGTACTCATTAATTAATTGATTTTTTTTGTTTTTTATTGCATGTGATCTTTATGATATAAGTTATTCTAATTGTCAATCTATTTTTTATTCTGGTTATGTTAAAATTGTGTGGAATGAATAAAGCTTTATTATTATTCGTTTATTCATAATTATAACATGTAAATTATATTTTTAAATATTTCAATAAAAAAAATAAAAAAACATTTAAAAATATAAAAAACAGTGTCCCACCGGTATCGGGAACAGGGTCCAAGCTACCGGCGGTCAGGGCTCCAGAGAAAGGAACCTCCTGACAATACGAGCCGTGTCCAGGAGTACCGCTTTCTGGATCAAGCCCTTGATCCAGCCGCCTAACGCGAGCCTCCTAAGGTGTTGGTCGAGGCTCTTAGCTATTAAGCCATTGGCTGACACGACTATCGGTACAATGATCGCTGAGTCTACATCCCACATGTCGACAACCTCGCGAGCCAAATCAATATACTTGATTTGTTTGTCTTTCTCGGCTTTCACGAGGTTCTCGTCATGCGGAACGGATATGTCAACAATCATTGTACGCCTCTCTCTTCGGTCCACCACCACTATATCAGGCTTATTGGCTACAATAGTCCTGTCAGTGATGATGGACCGGTCCCAGTACAGCGTGATATCGCCATTATCGAGAACTGGGTCGGGCACATACCTGTAGTATGGCACCTCCGATTCCACAAGAGAGTAATTCAGAGCAAGTTGCTGATGGATAATCCTGGCTACAAGGTTGTGTCTATGCAAGTATTCCCCGTTAGCTAGACGAGAACAACCAGAGATAATGTGGCGGATTGATTCACCCGGTCGGTGACATGCCCGACAGATGTCAACCGTGCCGTCCTTCACAATAAATCTCCGGTAGTTATTCGTCATGATAACTTCGTCCATAATTGCACAGACAAAACCTTCGGTTTCCCCAAAGAGGTCACCGACGCGCAGCTAGGCTACGGATGCCAATTGGTCTACATCGGGCCCATGAAGGGCCCGGAAAAAGCGTCCGTGGAGTTCCTTACTCTGCCATACTTCCCTGCGATCGTTAGTGTCAAGCACTACAGGTTTGCGCCAGCTCTCGTTAGCCAAGGAGAGCGGGGTGAGTCCCTTGTCCACTGCCACTACATCACGATGCATACCCACGTCGGCGGTTAGGAAATATTCCCTGAGACTGCATACCTCGCGATTGTGCAGGGTCTTAGCATTTAAAAAGCCTCGACCCCCACACTTCCGCGGGATATACAGTCTCATGACCGACGATCGTGGGTGATGCATTCGGTATGCAGTCAGCAGTGTACGGACCCGCCTATCCAGGGCATCAAGTTCCGTTTGAGTCCATTTGAGCACGCCGAAAGAGTACATCAATACCGGCATGACCCAACCGTTGAAGGCGCGCACCTTGTTTCCGCCTGAAAGAAGGCTATTGAATACCTTCTTCAGGCGTCCAAAGAAACGCTCCCTCAACGTTTGCTTCATGTCAGTAGCATTGATGCCTAACGCTTCCGACATACCCAAATACTTATAGGTTTCGGTTGGAGAGAGAGATCTCAAGTTTATGGAATCCGAGAGTTGGGTACCCACGGATTCCACAATCTCCCCTCTCTTTACATGCATGACTGCACATTTATCCACATCAAACTCCATCCTGATGGCACTACTGAAGGTTTCAGTTACCTTCAGTAGCTCCATCAGTTGCAGATTGTTGGGGGCAAAAAGTTTCAAGTCATCCATGTAGAGGAGGTGAGATATAACCTGACCACCTCTCTTCAACCGATAGCCTAGGCCTGAATTCTCCAGCAGTGTGCTTAGAGGATTCAAAGCCAGGCAGAACCAAAGCGGACTCAAACTGTCACCCTGGAATATACCTCGCTCGATCCTTACAGGTTCGCTATTCCTTTGGGTATGTCGACATCCTGGATAGCGAAGGACCGTCCTCCATTGCCTCATACATGACATCAGGAAGGTGCGTAATGTTGTATCAATTTTGTATAATTCTAGCACCCTCATGAGCCATGTATGAGGAACTGAGTCGTAGGCCTTCTTATAGTCTATCCAACATGTCGACAGATCCTTTCGGGAACGCCGAACCTGTTGGCTAATGGCCATATCGATGAGGAGTAGCTCCTTAGCACCGCGGGACCCATTCCTACATCCATTTTGAGAGGCAGACATGATAGCGTTATTATCTACATGGTGGTTAATCTTTGCTCTCAAAATGGATGTAAGAACCTCTCAAAATGATGATAGACTGTCGGCAGACACGTAATCGGTCGATAGTTTTTGGGTTCCGCGGTGCTACCAGATTTGTGGAGCAGGTTGGTAACTCCTGTTGTAAGAAACTCAGGTAGCGAGCCAGACTCCAAGGCGGTCTGATACTGAGATGCCAAACGAGCGTGCGATCTTTGAAGCCACTTTATCCAAAAGTTGTGCAGTCCGTCCGGCCCTGGAAATTTCCAATTAGGCAACGGACGGACTGCACGGGCCACATCTTGGGGGCTGATTGTGATTGCCCCCATTTCTGGAATCGGTTCGCACGCTCGTTCGACCTCTCGAGTCCAACCACCTTCAGTATGACTGACAGGCACCGACCAGATGTTACGCCAGAACGAACTCATGGCGTCATCATCCGGAAGGCGCGTGTCAGTCACACCTTGGTCTGGCTGCTCCCAAGCCCTATATACCCACCTTTCATTACTCCGGAATGTGCGATTCTGGGTGTACCGCTCAACCCGCCGCTTATACCTTCGGATACGGTTTGCCCATGCGTACACCTTCTGCTTCAGGAAGTCGATGCGCTCTGTGACACAGGACATATAGTCTCGGGGGCTGATATCAGTCCCCGAAAACGCCCGTCTCACAAAGCGCATCACTCGTGGGCGAGTGTTGCCCTCCCTGAAGCAGATTAGTTTGCCGATGAGTGCTCTGGCCCCACCAATACGACGCTCGATCCTGCACTGCCAGGCTGGCACAGCTGGTTTTGGTCGTGTAGCTACGTCACTGTTTGGAAATTTGACGTGAGCTACACGACATGCCGCTACAGCCGCGCAGAACATTATCGAGTGTGTATCAGTGAGATCTTCGCAGTCATCAAAATAGTTTGACAACTGCGAATCCAGAGCAGCCACCAGCGCCTTATTCTTATTACACATGGGCAAACGAGGTAACCGTGGCCTGAGTTCAATAAAATAAATATTATTATTATTATTATTATTATTATTATTCAATAAATATTATTATTATTATTATTATTTTATATACATATATATCGTATATCGATTAAATATCGTATAGCTAATCTTATGTGTTTTAATCAAATGTTTTGTATTAATGTTGTGATTGTCTCTAAGTGTTGCAGCACTTGAATAGAGTTTTATAATTGATCCTGTAAGTTCCCAGTGCATGTAATGTTGACGATCCTAGTAATAAATAAATAATTTTTTTACGCGTGCGAAGCCGCGAACAAAAGCTAGAAACTAATATATATTTGTACATATGACAGTAAAAATTGTTTCTGTTCAGAAGACTTGTTAGTATGTAGGTGATAATTTAATCTAAGTAGGTAGGTAAATCTAGTTTGCATAAGGATTTGTAGCGTCAGATCTTGTTCAGAGAATCGAGAAATCCAGGAATTGGTAAAGGATTTGGTTTTTAAAGCTGGGAATCCTCGCGAAGGTCAGACAGTACTTCACGCCGGAACCTATACGCATGAAACGTTTTGGGAACACATTCATTGTGCATACAGGTAGGGAGTAGAATTCCTTGCCGGAGTCTGTCTTTCCTGATGGCTACAACCCGGGAATCTTTAAGTCAAGAGTGAATAGGTTGCTTCTAGGTAAGCGCGCTCCATCGTCGACCGCATTGTCGCTTTCCATCAGGTGAGATAGTGGTCAAGTGCGAACCTATCAAGAATAATAATAATAAAAATCAAGAAGGAATGAAAACGCTCGCTTGGAAAAAAACTAACTAAACATGACTTATCTTAATTTGGATCTCTGACTTTAACACATTCATTCACATCTCGATTGCAATTCGGGGAGTGTGCGTCGGAGTTGCATAACTTAATTCCACCAAGCCCGTTCCATCATCCGACCACTAGAACCTCTCCCTTTCTGGGGCGAGAGGGTGTGTCAGACTTTTACTGACTAAACCCACACCTGTGTCTTTAAGTTGCCCTATGCGATCTGGAACCACGGGCTACTAAAACTCCCCTGTGTTCCATTAGTTGCCTTTTGCGTTCCAGGGCCATAGTGAATCATACGAGCAATCACGCAGCCTATATACCTAACTTGCTAGTATTTCCCAACATTCAGATAATTCCTGAATAGGTATTATAATGACCTAGCAAGGACATTAGCTTTTAATTAATTAGTAACTTAGTTATCCTTATGCTTAGAGCATCCTTTCATGCAAGACTGATGAGCTGCAAAAACAATATTGTTATCACGATTTTCGAAACACTTTATTTGACATCTAAGTATTTTATTATTATAAATTGAAATCTGTTGTCTATTTATTTATTTGTCATTTTTATTTTTAATGAACTGAATCTGATATTATGTCATTTATTGATCTAAATCTGACATTCTATTGAACTGAATCTGACTTAAGAGCAGTGGTGGCCGAGTGGTAACGGCCCTGACTTACGAATTGTTGGTCGCAGGTTCAAACCCAGCCAGGCGCATTACTTTGTGTAATTTATTTCATCACTACTGCTCTCAAAACGGTGAAGGAAAACATCGTGAGGAAACCGGCATGTCCTAGAATCAAAAATTCGAAGACATGTGACATCCACCAACCCGCACTGGGCCCGCGTGTTGGATTACGGCCCATTCCCTCTCCTAGAGAGAGGAGGCCTGAGTCCCAGCAGTGGGAACATTAAAAGGCCGAATATGTATGTGTGTATGTAATCTGACTTTGTATTATTATTATTAATTTTAAATTTTAACTTTTTCAAATTGTATCGTATTTGTAATGTAACTATGGGTATTCCAAGCGTGATTTAAATGAATTTATTATTATTATACAACAAATGAGCCTGCAAAACCACAAAACCGCAGACCTAATTATTTACTGTTTTGAACTAAATTGTCCTTCACCAGTTTCATTATCAGTTGGTATTATTTTAATTAATAGGTGACGATATATTTATAAAATACTCGCAACATAATTCCAGGTTGGAAAGTATCCTAATATGTTCTATTACACAACATGGTCTATCCGTGCGCCAAGTCTCATCCGAATCCTGGAGGTAACAAATAGACAAACAGATTTATTTTCGATATTTTTATAATACTAGCTTAGCCAGCCAGTAGAACAGCAGCAGCAGCAGTTACAGACACAGAGTAGCAGTTGTAGCGTTGTAGTTGTAGTGTTGTGTGTGTTGTGGCGTTGTGTTGATGTTGTTGTGTTGTTGTTGTTGTAACGGTTTTTGTGGTTGTTGTTGTTGATGTTGTTGTTGAGAGTTGCAGTTGTAGTTAGAGCAGTTAGTGTTTAGCCAGTGGCTTGGCCCGCGTGTTATTAGAAAATGAATACCCACCTGTATCCTTAATTTGCCCTCAGAAACTCTTTCAAACATTCCAGCATCTCGTAGGAGTACCTAATGTAACTAACGTTCTGTTTTCGCCACTCACAAAAAAGCGAGTGTATATTTTTATGCTCGAGAAGCATGCAATATGAATTTCTTCAAGACGTTTTCAGTTCCACGCGAAATATCAAACCGGTCGTCCCGCTGGGAACGTTTGAAGCGAATATGAATCATTTCTTCCTGCTACATACGAGTATGTGTAAAGAAACGTGTTTATTTATACACGTATTTTTTTTTTCGTTTATACCGCGTACATCGAAGGATTGGAACAATTTAGGTGCTGCGGTTTTCCCGTCCGATTATAATGAAGGCGTCTTCAAGGCTCTTAATAAACTAGTGCGCCTCAACGATTGCATCACTGCTTACCATCAGGTGGACTCGCAGTCAAGCACTTTATATAAATTAAAAAAAAATGTAAAGCTGAACTTCAAAGCTTATAATTTAGAGGTAAAACCGTTCGTCAGATTTTTTTTTTTTTAGGTGGGTTTGATCATCTAATGACAAATCTCGCTCTTGGGCGGGGCGGGAGATAGTGTCAGACTTTTACTGACTAAAAACCCACTCCTGTTCCTTTGTTGCCTTCGTCCCAGGGCACCGTCGACGACTTGGGCTCGTTCCGAACGGTTACCGGACGGTCGGACGGCGAGTCACCCATTTCTCGCCGTCCGCAAGCCCACGCAGTTTCTCGGATTAAGATTATTATCCTTCGACTGATAGAAAGTTAATTTTTATTACGATACAATGAATTTTGTTTTTCAATGTGGGAAATCAAATGATCAAATGACAACTCCCGCTCTGGTTGGAGTTGAGACAATTTATAATTTGAAGCCCTGACAGGTATCGGTCATCTATTCTTTTTGAATCCCGCGGGGAACACAATGCGTCATCGTCGCCCGGGTTTGCTTCTTACAGGATGGCGAGCGAGCTACAATGCACGGTTCCTATTTGGCTTACCATGTGACTGAGGTTTTAGGAAAAACGGCACATCATAGTGTGCATGCGTGGTGGTGGTGGTAAGAGTAGACTGCAAAACACTCTGCTCTGACAAACCTTTTGGTTTTCTTTCATATGCATTGGGAAACATATTTTCCTTCCATTTAGGTAGACTTAAATTCGTCATTTCCTTCGGAAATATATAGGAATATATAAAAGCTAGTATCTTTACTAGCTTCTGCTTCACCCACGTGAAAATAGAAAATTATCCCAAGGAAATATAAATAAAATAAATAAAAATAAAATAAAAATAAAAATAGCTTTATTTTCCTTCTACATTTTTTTTTCCTTTATAACTAGTAGATAGTAATATATTTGGTCTGTACAAAGACCGCTAGACAGCGGTAAAAGCCTCCTCCAGTCGTTTCCACGTTGACCTTTCTCGGGCCACTCTGCTCCATGTTTTTCCTGCTGTTTTTATGATGTCGTCACTCCATCTCTTTTGTGGTCTGCCTTGTCTGCGCTTTCTTCCCATAGGGTACCAGTTTGTGGTGATTTTGGTCCACCTTTCATCTGATGCTCGTTGGATATGTCCGGCCCATTTCCATTTCAAGCCAAGCACTTTCTTGACCACATCCTTTGCCTTGGTTTGACTTCGTATGGTAGCGTTCTTCATTTTGTCCTTCAGTCTGTAGTTCATATAACTCCTTTCTATTCCTCTTTGGCATACTTTAAGTTTTTCTAAATTACGTTTAGTCAGGGGCCAAGTTTGGCCCAAGTTTGGGCCCAAGGAAATATACTCCTGGAATAAAAAAAGTAAGTATATCTACTATAATTAGGCTATTCCAGTTTATCCGTGTACCAAATTTTATCCAAATTCGTTCAGCCGTTTGAGCGAGAAGGAGTAATAAACTTGCGCCTGTAATATTTATCTTAGTGTGAAGTGTCATTGCACGAGATAGTTGCCAATACGATTTATGTATGTATTTACAATAGTGCTTTTTTAAACAGTACCCCACACTAATAATGTCCTCACGCCCCAACCGCCACCGGGATTCCGATCCCGATTTCCGGTCACCGTAGGCGGGGGCTTGCGGACGGCAAGTAATGGGTGGCTCGCCGTCCGACCGTCCAGTAACCGTCCGGACCGAGCCCAAGTCGTCGACGGCGCGTACTGTTCCACGCGCGCCTCAGCGAGATGTCAGCAAATCATAGGGGCCCAGCAGGGTCGAAACCTACTGGGGCCACGGGCAGTGTGAAAGTGAAACCCGGGGCCCTGGGACGAAGGCAAAGAAGGAACAGGAGTGGGTTTTTAGTTAGTTAAAGTCTGACACTATCTCTCGCTCCGCCCAAGAGCGGGATTTATCATAAGATGATTTTCCAACCCAAAAAAAACCCACACTAATAATTACGCCAGTATCATGAGTGCGTTTACACAGACGTGTAAACTCACATAGGCATACAAGACACCCAGAACTAAAATAACCATGGGCTACAGAAATATTTGTTCCTCCTGGAATCGAATACGCAACACGCAGCTTAGCAACCTATTGCTCAATCACTACGCCGTCATAGTCAATAGTGTATTTAGAAAGACGAGCGTAAAAGTAAAGGCACAAAAAAGAAATGCACTTATCTATAAATTTATCGATGGAAAATACTGAACAAAAACACAGAAAAAGTTACAATGATAAAAAACACAAAGTTGTTTGAGAATAGGTAGTAAATCAAAACTGTGAATACATTCATTCATTTCTCGGTTAGATAACAAACACTCTGAGGGGGAACTCCAATCGGAATATAAAAATTACGACAGTTTAAAAGTAGGCACCATTTACATAAAACTACTATATTGGAAATGATATACAATGTGTAGGCCGCCCCATTTGTTCTTCTCATGAAATATAAATGTGCTTTGGATGCTGGTGTAGCTGTAGTATAATATATTTTTATACGTGATTTATTCTGTAAACAAAAAGTATACAAAAATCATGAGACAATAATATTGTCTCATGATTTTTGTATTTTAGATTTTTGTTTTTTGTATTTTTTTTTTTTTGGCTTCGGTTCAATAATATAATATTGTCTATTAGGTATTGTTATTTTGTTATTATTTCGTTTATTCATCATTTTATCATACAAATTATATTTTTAAATATTTCAATAAAAAAAATAAAAAAACATTTAAAAATATAAAAAATAGTGTCCCACCGGTATCGGGAACAGGGTCCAAGCTAGCGGCGGTCAGGGCTCCAGAGAAAGGAACCTCCTAACAATACGAGCCGTGTCCAGGAGTACCGCTTTCTGAATCAAGCCCTTGATCCAGTCGCCTAACGCGAGCCTCCTAAGGTGTTAGTCGAGGCTCTTGGCTATTAAGCCATTGCCCGACACGACTATCGGTACAATGATCGCCGAGTCCACATCCCACATGTCGACAACCTCGCGAGCCAAGTCAATATACTTGATTTGTTTATCTTTCTCAGCTTTCACGAGGTTCTCGTCATGCGGAACGGATATGTCAACAATCATTGCACGCCTCTCGCTTCGGTTCACCACTACTATATCAGGCTTATTGGCTACAATAGTCCTGTCAGTGATGATGGACCGACCCAGTACAAAATGATATGACCATTATCAAGAACTGGATCGGGCTCGTACCTATAGTACGGCACTTCCGATTCCACAAGAGAGTATTTCCGAGCAAGTTGCTGATGGATAATCCTGACTACAAGGTTGTGTCTATGCAAGTACTCTCCGTTAGCTAGACGAGAACAACCAGAGATAATGTGACGAATTGATTCTCCCGGACGGTGACATGCCCGACAGATGTCAACCGTGCCGTCCTTCACAATATTATTTTGTTTATTATTATTTTCTATTATTAAAACGATGACTATAATAAGACAATAAAAGACGAGTTTATAAAATAAATATAACGTCACGTACATCTAAATTATTGTTATTAGGAAATAAACTTTATAAAATTGTGTTTTGTGACCCCCGACGCAATAATAGAGGTGTTATAAGTTTGACCGCTATGTATGCGTGTGTATGTGGCAACATAGCTCTTAAACGGGTGAACCGATTTCAATGCGGTTTTTAATATTTAAAAGCAGGTTTTGTAGCGATCTAAACATGTTTTATCAAAATTAGTTCAATAATTTACAAGTTATGTGGGGCAGGTGAAAGTGGGAATGAACCACCAAATGTTTGCAAATATGGCCAAATAAAAAGGTAGGTACACGGTGTACATTACAAACTGTAAAAAAAAACTTTATTTAATTGTTTAAAAAATATGGAGGGTGAAAGGTCATGGTTAGAGGTCGCAACAACGTAGAGTTATTCATGTATTTGCATCGAAATGTTGATATTAGTATGGATCTTCCCGGGATTTCTAATGAAAAATTCCGCGTGGTCAACAATATTAAAAGTAAATAATAATAAAAACCTCAGAAATAGATAAGGCAAATAAAACAAAGATAATTACCATACAATTTTTATTAGTATTTTTCATTGAAAAAGATCTCTACGTCAACTGAGGTTCGCTGGAAATAAAAAAAAAATAGCTGAAAGAAAACTCAACTTTGAGTTAAGCTTGCCTATGTACAGGAACTCTGATATCCACTTATTTTATAACTTATATTGGTGTACAAGTAATGAGGTGAGGTTAACATAAACTTCCTCCTCCTCGTCATTAATGCAGGAAGACATTTTTTCTGCTATATTTCTGTAGTGATATAAAATAAAGCGAAGACCCGACACGGAATCGTGAATGGACGGACCTTGGAAAATCGACAGAAAAACTCTAAAAACCAAACAGACAAGACAAAGGAATCAAATAATGTCTTCATTGAGATAATGTTAAGTACAATACACTCTCGTGAGCGATGCGAGTAAACACAAATAAGGCTAGAAAAAGTGAAATGTCTGTAGTGAACATTTCTTGACAGGGGCGCCGGCTTTTAGAAAACCTCGGGTGCTCATGCTCATTTGATGGACTCGAAAAAGTGGCGAAATGTGAGAAGAGAAATGCACACTGATAAATAAACGTCCTACTTACATACTACGTACTTAATTACTAATTATGTTTGATAGAAATATAAAATGAAACCATTTTAGAAAAATGAAACTAGTTTTTAGTATCAAGAAATACGAGTATTATAATTTATACGTAACCTAAAAGGCGATTACTGATCTGTTTCTTGATGTCTATTCTCAGGGGTGCTCTGCACCCACTGTTTATTTCTCATGGGTGCTCGAGCCCCCGAGCACCCACGGAGTCGGCGCCCCTGTTTCTTGAACATTCCTTTCTGGACCTTTGTTACAAGTAGTTGTAGTTTTTTATGACGCTCTTTATAGTATTTATTTGTTGTGTTTAGATAAGTACGAGTACTTTTGTTAAAATGTTGGGCTGTGAAAAAGACGGATGAAAAAAGATTGCACGTAGCGGAGATGAGAATATTAAGATGGATGTGTGGTGTGACGAGAATGGATAAAGTGAGAAATGAGTAACGGCCTACGGTGGCCGGAAATCGCGATCGGGATCCCGGCGGCTGGGGCTTGAGGGCCGCTCCCTCGCGCGTACACGTGTGGCCTCCTCCTTTGCTAGCATTACTGCTTCGCAAAAGGAGCTTAGGCGACCGCCTGCCACTCCTCCTCGCTTCGGACTATGGCCTGTACCAAGGCCCGGCGCGAGAGATCATTGCCACCGATCGCCCCCACGAGGACACGGCGGTGCTCTGCCCAAGTGGGGCACACTTCTACCGTAAGCTCCACCGTGTCCTCCGGGCGGTCCACACAGTGGTGATACCCAGGCGTTACTTCCGCACGAATCCGGTGCAGGAACTTACCGTTACCATGCTCGGTGAGAACCTGCTTCATGCGGAAGGCGAGGACGCCGTGAGGTCATAACTATGGCGTGCCCAGCACTGGGTTGCGACAGTCGCTGTCGCCATTTCACCATGTGTACGTGTCCTGTACACTTGGTATACTATAAACGTTTTGACTTCGACTTTTGATTTTGATTCAGCTGGAACGCCGCGCAGCACGTAGTCGTACCTGATGTTCCACAAGGGCGGTCCTAGTACCGATCCCTGTAGAATACTGCACGGCATCTCTCACCGTTTGTACTCTCCATGCTGAACTGGACCTATTTGGCGCAGCCGTGAGACACACAATGTTGATGTATTTTTAAGTTTAAGTATTTATAAAAGTATCTATATTATAATTGTTATCTCATTGTGTGTACCTGTGTGCCAAATAAATGTGTTTTCTTTCTTTCTCCCTGGTGACCAGGGTAGATGATGTACCTATCCGGCAGGTAGGCCTCGATCACACGACAGAGGTAGTCGGGCACCCGGTGATACCGGAGTGCCCTCCAAATGCTATTCTAGGGCAGGGAGTTAAAGGCGTTGGCGATGTCTAAAGACACCACCACGACACACCTGCCCTGTGACACCGCATTGTCCGCACGCGCATGTTGGCGTCCACCGTGAGTTATAAATTCTAGGAAAGACAACAGTTAGTTTCCTTATTTAATTGTGGTTTACTTAGTTATTCCATATACTAGCCTCGGATGATAATGTTCGTGTAATTCTAATAGACCAATAATAGGTAACAGATATTCAAACATATATTATTCCTTTACTTGGTCAAGGAATAGAGGTTCTAAGGAAAACCGCAAATACACTATTGGTTCAATCACAAGACCTAGCAGATATCTATTATACATTTACCTATTAACCATTCATCATCTCAGTTCTGAGAAAGCTGCAGTGTAAATAGACTATATTCTAGAAATCGCGGATGACAAACACGACACACACGCATTCAGAAATTACCAACGGACCGGAGACAGCAGATTCCAATAAAAGAACAACCAGCAAATATGATTGAAGTGACTGTAATGTTAAAACAAAATATACCTTAAGACTGGTAATAAATATAGGTACATGTGGATGGATGAAGAGGGAGAGGGAGGCCAAAAATGGATGGATTGTGTGAGGAGTGATATGAAAGAAGTTTTGTAAGTTTGTGTTTTTTTAACTGTTGACGCAAATAAAAACTTCAATATAAAAAAAAAACTGAAAAGTGCAAAATAATTTTAATTTCGGAAGTCGGTGTTTCTATAATAGTTTGGTCTTTTCGTTATTTCCAGGAGGAGGAGGAGGAGGAAGAGTTCTGTTCCATATCTTTGAAGTTTATGATCAGGAAGCATACCTAACCTTTCAATGAAAAAAAAAAATCAAAATCGGTTCACAATTGACCGAGAAATCGGCGAAAATACATAAAAAAAAACATACATTCAGCCGAACATAGAACCTCCTTCTTTTTGAAGTCGGTTAAAAAAGGGTCTTACAAGTTTGACTACTAAGGACCATGTTCACCGAAACAAATTTAAACGGTGATTTCGTAACCGGCCCCTTAATATTTAAACAATGATCAAACAAGGAACGGTTTTTTCCTGTAACGAAGTGATGGTGTGACTACTGACAGTATAGAATGGAAGAAAAAAACGTGTTGCTTCGACCCCAAGTAGGTAATATGGGACGGGGGCAGGAAGATGGTACCTTAAGACTGGGAAATGTCAGGCTGCGGGATGGATTATTCTAAATAGTCACTTGGAGTGCAAAGTGCAACTGAATGAACACGGGTGAGTTCGAGGCAGTGTGTCTGTCACGCCTTCTTCTTGTGTCTTCATGCTCCACCCATAATAAGTAAGTGAGAAGTTATTTAATAGTTTTCTTTTTTCATAAAAAAGGACAAACTGACTGACATTTGCGCACAGCCGAAACTAGAAGGCCTAGGAGCGTGAAATTTTGCACAAAATTCGCCCCCAAGGGGACTAAAAACCCACTCATGTTCCTTCTTTGCCATTGTTCCAGGGCCCCTGAGATCTCTTTCGCATCACTCATGGCCTTAGTAGGCTTCGACCCTGCTGGGCTCCTACGGTTGCTGACATCTCCTTGAGGAGCGCGTGGAACACTACGTGCCGTCGACGACTGGGGCTCGGTACGGACGGTTACGGGACGATCGGACGGTGAGCTACAAATGGCTCGTCGTCCGCAAGCCCGCGCCTACGGTGGCCGGAAATCGGGATCGGAATCCCGGCGGCTGGGGCGCGAGGGCCATTGCCTCGTGCATGCACGTGCGGCCTTCTCCTTTGCTAGCATTAATGTTTCGCAGAAGGAGGCGACCGTCTGCCACTCCTCCACTCCCCCATGGGAAGAAATGGGGATCCAAAGTTTGTATGAAGAAATCTATCTTCACGCGGTCCAAGGCACTGCTTGTGTGTGTGTGTGTGAAGATAGGTTTCTCTCTGGCAGCGGCCAGAACCTAGGGTATCATAAAAACAGTCTGAGAGACGTTAGAAGTAGACGAAGAAGTATTAGGGAGTGTTTTAGGAGTGTAGACATCGACCGAAGATTCGGTTTCGCTTTCAGCCAGTATAGTACAAAAAAAATAAAAAATAATATTCGACTCGACCGAAACTAGCGTCTTTGAGCTAATCGTTGTGATAAATACCTAAAAATTGATTAACTCGTTCGTCTATGTATGTTATAATTTTTGTGGAATCGTCGATTTATTCGATTATGGATAGATAGATATACTCTTGATTGTTGTACACCATAAATAATAACAATAATTTTTACAACGATTTTTTACAGACAATCTTTAGGACAATATCTTTGTTATATAGTATATTATGAAAGTTATAACGATATATATAAAAAAAATACTTAGGTATAACTGTATCAATTTTTTTAGTCAGCTTTTGTTACCACGTCAATTTCGAATTCGGTTACCGCCAAAACTGGCAAAAGAGCCGAATATTCGGTTATGGTTTCGGCTGCAAATCGTGTTTCGGTCGTTCACTAAAAAAGAGCTGCTTTGCGCCTATCAAATTATGAAGAGCAATTACTTTCTAA
Source organism: Mythimna impura (assembly GCA_905147345.3). Lineage (NCBI taxonomy): Eukaryota > Metazoa > Arthropoda > Insecta > Lepidoptera > Noctuidae > Mythimna > Mythimna impura. The sequence continues at coordinate 11,839,233 of LR990345.1, forward strand.
CCATAGCAAATTTACGATTTTGCAGAACACTAAAAATAATTAAAAAAAAAAAAACAATTCAATCAAGGAAAAGTATCCCATAAATTGATCAGAAAGTACCACATCGTCCTTGGCAATGACTAACAAGTTAATAACGTGCGATATACCTACTTGTTTACAACACATGCAATCCTGGTACAACATATAGCAATTATCATCATTGCCATCAGTTATGTTCGACTGTAGTTCTGATTGCTATCGAACTCTATATAAAAACTATGTCGACACGGAATAAAGCTTACTAATTTTTACTGAGTTTCATTTCCAATCGACCATGAGTTATGGTACAGCCATAATGAAAATTCCAATATTATTTTTGTTCAGTTCCGTGTTTTTGGAGACGAATGGCGATGTGAGTATACAGTTAAGTAACCATATGTCTGGTTATGGGTTCCTGGTAAAAACATTGCTGTGTTTTGACGAAAAAACTGGTTTAAAAATACAGTCCTTCCAATTCGGATGTAGATTGTGCTTGAAGTAATTAATTAAAGTAATTTATTTTTTTTCCTTATTTGTTTCCATCCTTTTCCTTATCTATTTTCAAACCAGTGATACCTACACTATCTATGTATATGATTAATTTCAATAGGACACTTTTGAGCAGAATCTCGAGAGTAACCAAAACAAATAGCATCTCAATTTTTGACGTAACCCTGTCTATTGTCATTTTGATTCTCTAGACAAAAAAAACAGCAAAGTTAGCTTGGAATAAAGATATGAACCAATTCACAACGAACTAGCTTCCAAGGCGACTTGACGATCTGGCCAATTTTAGTTGGCCATATCATGAAGTGATCAATTCTATGATCTGGCCAAGACATATGTAAAAGGCAAAGTCCCTGGCCTTGCCGAAACCCTTGGACCTAGAACGCTGTTGCGCAGAGGTTCCTTTTTTCCTTTTTAAATTTTAGATAATCCTCTTTGTATAGGTACATCAGTACCTATACAAAGAGGATTTTCTAAAATTTACCCACGGGGGTCCAAAGCTTGTATGGAGAAAACTACTTTCTTGCGGGCGAAGCCGCTGCAGCGCTGGCAGAAGCTCATCATCATCATCATCATTTCAGCCGAAAGACGTCCACTGTTGGACATAGGCCTCCCCCAAGTATCACCATAATGACCGGTCCTGTGCGTTGCACATCCATCAGATTCCCGCGACCCTCACCAGGTCATCAGTCCATTTTGTGGGAGGCCTTCCAACGCTGCGTCTTCCGGTACGTGGTCGCCACTTCAGAACCTTTCGTCCCTATCGACCATCTGTTCTGTGAGCAATGTGCCCTGCCCACTGCCACTTAAGTTTGGTGATTCTGGCAGAAGCTAGTCGAATATAATCTTAGGGACTACTGCGGGGGGGGGGTACTTCTATCAGCATAATTGAGGGAGCCTGCGGGAACTTTCGAAAGAATCACCGCGACCCTAAAACGCAAAGGGCACCTGAAGAAACACATTTTGGTTATAGTCAGTAAAAGTCTGACACTACCATCTGCTCTACCCAGAGAAGGGGAAGTTCGCAGGACGAATACCGGCCACCATAGGCGCAGGTTTGGGGACGGCGAGCCATGGATAGCTCGCTGTCCGGCCGTCCAGTAAGGACCATGCCCGGATCGACGACGGTGCGTAGTGTTCTACGCGTGCCTTAAATAATAATATTAATAATTCTTTATTGGCATAATAATAGTACAATTTATGAAGCCTCTGACTTACTAAATTTATTGTAAAAAAATTTATATAGGTACATTATTAAATAATTTGAAAAATTAAATAATTAAAATATTAAAATTAACTAACTAAATCGTGCTGTATGTGTAATTGTGTAGTGTCGTGTATGTGTGCGTGTTTAAGAATGAGTATATGTACGCCCAAAATATAATTGCCCTATTTGTAAAAATGACTAAGCGAAAAATGATTAATTATGAATAATTTTTTCTATGCTATGGTAATCACTTCGTAATATGGTACCTAATCAAGAGAAAACAGACAGTTCCTTACTTTTAATTTTCTCAAAGAGACGTCAGCAAAATTTTAGAGAGCAGCTGTTAAGGTCGACAACTGCCAAGGCTGCCGATTGCTCAAAGGAGTTACTGCAGTCCTCGCAATAAAGGGCAACTGAAATGTTCTTTCAGTGGATTTCTGTGGATATTAGTCAGTAAAAGTCTGACATAGGTCTGAGCAGAAGAAGTTATTTAATTTTCCACCTCAAAAAAAGGGGAACGTACCTAATCCCTGGATAGAAAGATTAGTCCTAATATAGGACATGGTATCCGTGTAGCAAGTCTTATCGAATTTCGTTTAGGCTTCAAATATTCAGATTTTTTCATTTATAATCTAATACCTATATACAACTCTCGTATCGTGTTTGTTATCGAAATCCTCCGAAACGGCTTGACCGATTGTTACGAAATATTTCGTGTAAATTTGGTAGGTCTGAGACTCTGAGAATAGGTCGCAGTTTATTTTTTACCTTCCTACCCTTACCCCCATTTTTTTCTTTGATAATATACGAGTATATCGCAGAACAACTTTTGCCGGGTCAGTTAGTATTATTAGGGCTAAAACTGCATAAAGCGGACGATCGCGACGGGCAACCGTCGCGTGACAAAGCGCGTGTATTCACGCGAACGGTCACTAGTTTAACTTTAACGGTGCGGTGTAGTCGTGTCAATGAGGAACTTAATTTATTATCACGTAGCTAAACGTGAACGGGCGCGGGACCCGCTCCTCGCAAGGATGCCCGCGCGGGTCACTGCTACGGAACTCTTTTGTATGGGACTGCGCGGGCGTCCGCTTAATGCAGTTTTGGCCCTTAGAGTTGTAGGACTAATCCATAAACTAATTTCCTTTTCTATCTTTTCTAAGGTATGCTACATACCAAAAATGATGGACAGCGTGTTCAGTTGTGATGACTTTGACAATGATTTCCTGAACTGCGATGATCTAAAATTGGGTTCAGATAAAGGAGACGACGGTGACGATGCAGCAAAACTTAGTGGAAGTATTGTAACATCTATGGATATTGATGACATGTTTGATGTAAGTCAAGATTCCTCCATGCTTTTTTTTCTTACTGATAGGTTCGCGCTTGACTATACTACCTCACCTGATGGAAAACGACGTTGTGGTCAACGATGGAGCGAAATTAACAGACAAAAACAGTATTATTAGTATACAGTACATAGTGTAAAAATCGTGTTATAAACTTTGAAAAGCTTTTTTTTAAATTATTATTGATAGGCTCGCGTTTGACCACTATCTCACCTGATGGTAAGCGATGATGTGGCCGACGATGGAGCACGCTTGCCTAGAAGTAACCTATTCACTCTTGACTTAAAGACCCCTAGGTTGTAGCTATCAGGGAACACAGACTCCGGCAGGGAATTCCACTCCTTAGCTGTACGCATTATGAATGTGTTCCCAAAACGCTTTGTACGTATGGGTGGGATGTCCACCATGTAACGATGGCGCAACGCCGTACGTCTAGTGGTCCGATGATGGAACGGACTTGGTGGAATTAAATTGTGCAATTCCAACGCACACTCCCCGATGTGTAATCGCTACTGGCCATGAAGATGATAGTGAAAGATCTACCAGTCTTCTTGAGGTGAGAACTCATCGATATGTATATCCTGCCCATCCTAACCTACGGTGCTAGTAATGCCATCCAAACCCATCTAAACTAAATTGTTAAACGTATGGAACTATATACGACTATAACGATATTTCGACTGGCCTGTTGGTCTAGTGGTTAGTGACCCTGACTGCTATGCCGGAGGTCGTGGGTTCGATTCCCACCCAGGACAAATGTTTGTGCTATGAGCACGATCATTGATTCTGTGTCTGGGTGTAATTTATCTATCTATACATATAATAAAACAGTAACGAAAAAAAAACTGTGCATTGAGAATTTTCGAAAAAAAATAAGAGGCTTTTGTTAGAAAAACGTAACTGATGACAAAAAGTGACTTTTTAGAATTTTTGTCTGTTTGTCTTTTTGTCTGTGTGTATGGTACGGCTTCACGCCAAAACTACTAGATAGATTGAATTGAAATTCAGCAAAAATGTTCTTTGTAAACCAAGGAAGGCTTTAGGCTACATATTATCACGCCGTATGTTATGGGAAGTAAGCAATATTGATTTTAAAAGGTTTTTGTTCGTAATTGAAAGCACAAAATGACATGTTATTTAGTTAATAAAAAATTAACTCTTGGAACATAATAATCACGCTATTTTTATAAAGGAGCAGGGCAGTAATATTATAAATTGCAAGTTACTACGGGGAATTTAGCGGGGAATTTAAATTTATTAAGTATGTAGTTCTTAGTTTTGTTCCTTGCTTTTGTTACCATATTTTTTTTATGCAAAAATAATGTAGTTGTCTGTTAAATTAGCGACAATGTGGTTTTATTCATAATTTAATTTGGGTAAATAATATGTAGTTTCCGTTTGCTAACTAGATGGCGTTGGCGTCGATTTAGATCGCGCTATGGTTTCGTTCCCAAAAAGTGATGTTATAGGTTCCGATGTGCCGCTCTCATCCTATAGAAACAGGGGTTACCTTTGTTTTCTGTGCTGGTTGATGTGTTTAATTTTCCTGCGAATAATTATTATTTTCTACTTACTAGCAATTCTTATATACTTATTCGATTACTTTTCATTGATTTGAATATCATTAGTATCGGATTAACCTTTTGAGTGCGTAATTAGGAACACAATAGTAAGACAATAGCGCGTGAACGCCGGCGTTAATGCGGGGATCAACAGCTTACGAAGGAATTTTAGCTATGCCTTTTAGAAAAAGATCAAATCTGTCTCGAAACTCAAGGGTTTCTAAGATGCGCAGGTAAGTTCGATCTCTCGAAACCGACGCAGAGCGTGAACAACGGCTAGGTGCTAACCGTGAGCGTAATGCACTAAGTTTGTCCGCGGAAACTAGCACGTAGCGCCAATTACGACTAGAATTTAAACGAGTCCACACTACTGCTTCTCGATCTCAGGAAAGTGTGGAACAACGAGAAATGCGTTTAGCTATCAATCGGGATCGTCATTCTTTGTCTCACGCATCCGAAACGGTTACACAGAGGGATCAGAGATTGAGTCTTCAGAATATCCGCACTGAGACTGCTCAATCACTTGAGAGCAGTCACGAGCGTGAGATACGACTTGCGCGTGACCGCGAGCGTCATTCTTTATCTCGCGCTTCCGAAACGGATACAGAGAGAGAGCAGAGATTAAGTCTTCAGCTTTTCCGCACTGAGACTGCTCGGTCGCTAGACAACAGTCAGGAGCACGATACACGCCAAGCAAGCGATCGCGAGCGCCACGCAATATCTCACGCTTCGGAGACTTACACGCAGAGAGACTCACGCTGCCACATCTCGATCACTTGAGAATCCTGAAGAGCACGAGACGCGCCTTAGTGCAGACCGCTCACAGTATGGTCTAGCTCGGTATTTGAAGATAGACGAGCAGCGCGAGCAACGCAACGCACTTGCTCGCCAAAGATATCACGACATGCGTGTTGAGGTGTCTGTTCATTCCACGCAAGAACGTGAGCGGATTCAGGAAATTCGGGCAAGTCAGTCAGTTGATCAGCGTGTGGCCCAAATTGATCTGGAACGTATACGTCGCAATCTTCGCAATTCAACCTCAACTGATACTGAGTCTATGGTTTATGATCCTGAAGAGCAACCGTGGTTCAATAAAGAAAGGAGCGCGTTTTCCTATAACCCATTTATTCATTACATCGAACACGGAGACATTGGCACCATGTCTGAGGGGTGTGCACACTTTCACATGTTCAGTAGTGTCAGGATGTTCAATACCCACATTAACGTCGAGTCGTGCACAAGCGTACAGTCGATTAAATACATGTATAAATACGTCAAAAAAGGTAGTACCCAGGCAACGTTCGCTTTACAAAGCACTGACGGGGATGAAGTGACCAAGTACCAGTATGGTCGCTACATCAGCACTTCTGAGGCGGTTTGGCGGATACTGGCCTTCTCTATACACGACAGGTATCCAACAGTCATGCATTTAGATATCCATTTAGAGAATGGCCAGCGCATTTATTTTGATCCTGATAACGTTCCAGCAAGATTGGAAAATCCGCCAAACCACTTTGTTGGCCTTTATCAGACTCCGTGAAGGGAACAACTTTGCTAGATCACTCTCCTATGATGAGGTGCCGTCGTACTATACGTACGACAAGCAAAGAGGTGTATTTAATCGACGTCGACGTGGACACGCCGTGGACGGGTTTCCAGGATGTTTTAAGGACACCGCATTGGGACGGGTTTACACTGTGCACACAAATAATGGCGTGAGCTATTATTTGCGAATGTTACTGCACACAGTGCGGGGCCCAACATCATTTGCGTTTCTAAGGACAGTCGATGACATTGAGTTTCCCACATACCGCGCTGCTTGCGTAGCACGCCACCTTCTCGACGGTGATCAGCACTGGGACAACGCACTTAAGGAGGCCAGCATTAGTGACAGTCCCAGTCGTTTGCGACATCTGTTTGCCGTCATGTTGGTGTTCTGCGGTATTGCAAATTTGCTTCTGTTGTGGGAGAAATATCGACATCTTCTGTCCGAAGACTTCCTAAAAGCTCTGAGACGCACTACTGAAGATAATACTGAGGCAACTGATGAGTGCATACAGTTGGTATGCCTTAGTTCACTTCAAGACATGGTCATTTCGATCGGCGGCAGTTCTCTGGTGGATTATGGGCTACCGACTCCACAACATTTGGATGTATAAGAGCGTGGAAGCAGAGAGTACAACTCTGAAATAAATTATGATCCGAGAGCTATGAGTATCGTCGTCAATGACCATGTCTCTAAGTTTACCTCAGAGCAAAAGCAAATTTTCGACACCATCCTTGAATGCGTTGGGCTCGGCCAAGGCAAAATGTTTTTCTTGGATGCTCCTGGTGGAACAGGGAAAACATTTGTCACCACTGGTATTCTCGCAGAGGTCTCGAATCGTCTCGCCCATCACGTTGTTTTCCCGTTCCCGGGCTCTTAGAATTCGACATCAGACGTTTCAGATCTTCGATTTTGACGACCCCGTTGTCGCTGGCATAAGCAACAGGATCCGCGTACGAAGTCGCGGGCAGAAGCTAGTCTATAATATGTATGTATTTAGAAATATATAAGTATGTTTATCAGTTGTCTAGTACTCATAACACAAGCTATGCTTAGCTTGGGACTAGACGGCGTTGTGTGATAGTTGTGAATTATTATTATATATAGAATGCCAACAGAAGGGATCACAGTCAAGCGCTATATGATATATCATCATCATCTTCCTGCCCTTATCCCGTGTTATTTGGGGTCGGCGGAACACGTTTTTTTCTTCCATTCTGCCCTGTCAGTCGTCATACTATCACTAACTTCCTTTTCTTTCATATCACTCTTCACACAATCCATCCATCTTTTCTTTGGTCTCCCTCTCCCTCTCCATCCATCCACATGTAAATTCATAACTCTTTTAGTAACATGCGTTTCATCTCTCCTCTTCACATGACCATACCAAGACAAACGATTCCCTTTCAACTTTTCAGTCACTGGTGCCACTTTCAAACTTCCCCTAATATACTCATTTCTCACTTTATCCATTCTCGTCACACCACACATCCATCTTAACATTCTCATCTCCGCTACGTGCAATCTTTTTTCATCCGTCTTTTTCACAGCCCAACATTCTGATCCATACAGTATGACAGGCCTTATCACGGACTTGTAGATTTTACCCTTCAACTTGAGGGGCACCCGTGGGTCACAAGTTGTTCCCGTGACCTGTAGCCATTTCATCCATCCTGGGTTGATCCGATGTGTTACGTTCCGGTCTACCTCACCATCCCCTTGGACGAGTGACCCGAGGTACCGAAAGTCGGAGCAGATCGGTATGGGTGTTCCAGCGAGAGATAAAGGCACTGGATTGGAGAGACCGCCGAAATCGCAGAACAAGTATTCCGTTATGATTCTACTCAATTTCAGGCCAACACTCTCCAGTCTGTGCCACCACACCTCCAATCTGTTCTGGACCTCTATGCCACTCTCGGCAACCAACACAATGTCATCGGCAAACAGCATACACCAGGGAGCCTCTTCCTGAATGTCCGACGTCAGAGCATCCATTATCATCAGGAAGAGTTAAGGGCTGAGAGCCGACCCTTGATGTAAGCCGACAGCCACATTGAAGCTGCCAGTGGTGCCCACTGTAGACCGGACTTGGGTACTGCATCGACTGTACATCGCTCGGATCAACTGCACATACTTCCTAGGCACACCTTTCTCCTTAAGGGCCCACCACAGAACCTCACGAGGTACCCGGTCGTATGCCTTTTCGAGGTCAATGAATACCATGTGCAAGTTTTTATGCGCACCTCTGTATTTCTCGCACAGCTGGCGTATAGCAAAAATGGCATCCGCTGTACCCCGACCCGAAACGAGAAACCGAAACCGAATTGGTTCTGTGAAATTTCACTCTCTTCTCTCAGTAGCCTTTCAATAACTTTCTCCCAGGCTTTCATAGTATGTGACATTAGCTTTATTCCTCTATAATTGTTGCCATAGCTATCTAATACCCTTTTATAAAAATAAGGGAGATGTAAGTAGCTGCAGTAATTACAGAGGTGTCAAGCTCACCTCTCATACGCTCAAAATCTGGGAGCGCGTACTTAATAACAGACTTGAAAAACTTACAACCATATCTAGCAATCAGTGTGGATTCGCACCGGGAAAATCCACATCAGATGCTATCCAAACCTTGACGGTATTACTGGAAAAGCACCGAACCAATAAAGAGGACCTCCACCTTGTGTTCATAGATCTAGAAAAAGCTTTTGATAGAGTACCGCGGGAATTGGTCTGGCAGGCCATGAGAGCGCAAGGGGTCCCAGAACATTATATCGGTTTAGTACAGGATATGTATGAAGACATTAGCACTCAGGTGAGGGGACCGTCGGGGCTAAGCAAACCGTTTGAAGTTAAAGTGGGGGTGCATCAAGGATCGGCACTTAGTCCGTTCCTGTTCAACTTAGTTATGGAATACCTAACAAAAGACATCCAATCCCCACTACCTTGGTGCCTGCTGTACGCGGACGATGTCGTTCTGGTGGATAAGTCTGCGAGTCAGCTGCAGATCAATCTTCAACAATGGCAACAAGCGCTAGAAAATCACGGTCTTCGTATTAGTCGCAGTAAGACCGAATACATGAGATGCAGTTTTGGCGATGAGACCATGCCCGACACCGATATCTCCATCGATGGTCAACCATTGCCCAAAGTCACCCATTTCAAGTATCTTGGATCGATACTGTCTGTGAACGCCAAAATAGACTTAGATGCAGCTCATAGAGTCAACGCCGAATGGTTAAGATGGAGAACCCTAACAGGAGTACTCTGTGACAACAGTATGCCAATAAAACTGAAGGGCAAAGTCTACAAAACGGCTATCAAACCCGCCATGCTATATGGCACTGAATGCTGGGCGATGAAAAAGACTCACGAAAACAAGCTGCACGTCAATGAAATGAAAATGTTGCGATGGTCGGCTGGCGTTACGAGACTTGATAAGGTACGCAACGAATACATCAGAGGCTCCTTCAAAGTGGCACCCATAGCAGATAAGATGTCAGAGAGACGTATGCGCTGGTTCGGACATGTCATGAGAAGGGACGAAGAGTACCCAGTAAAGAAGGCCTTAGCTATCCCAGAAAGGACAAAAGTCAGAGGGCGCCCTCTAGCTACGTGGTGGACAACCGTATCCAAAGATCTGGAACGAGCTCAGCTGAACGCACAGACAACCCAGGATAGACTATCCTGGCGCCTAAAAACGAGGAGAGCCGACCCCAAATGAAGGGATAAGGCAAGGAAGAAGAAGAGAGAGAAGAAGAATTGTTGCACTCAAGCACATCACCTTTGTTTTTAAAAATCGGCACCAAAGAGCTATTGCACCACTCATCAGGTATGGCTTCTTCCAGCAACAACTTATTGAAGAACAAAGCTAACCACGTCCATCCATCCACTCGCAATAACTTCCACACTTCAACTGGTATTCCATCTGGACCAATGGCTTTACCATTCTTCATTCCATTTACTGCTATTCTGACTTCATCCATACTAACCATTCTCACTAATCCCACATTCACTGGTTTATTCTCTAACACCCCACTCCAATTATTTTCCTCATTCATCAATCTTTCAAAATATTCCTTCCACCTCTTTCTAATTTTTTCATCATCCGATAGAACCATTCCAGTTTCATCTCGAAAAAAAAGCGGAATATAGATATATTAACTCTATTGATTATGAGGGCGCTTATAGCGTCATACTCAAGGCCAGACTTCCGTGTAACGCTTACTGCTGACTCAAAATGCCAAGTGCTGACCTACAAACCATCGTTTTTCAATATATTTAAACATATTTGTCTAATGTAAACATAACTATTTAGTATTAAATTAACGCAACCTCGACTTTAACCCAATTCATAATTCTGCTGACGCCAAATCATGTGTGTGTAATTATAGAATAAAGTACAAGAAACAGTTTTATAATAAGAAATAACATAATTGTGACTTTTAGTGTTTAAGTAAACTATAACTGTAGGTTTATAATATTATAAATAATTTTATTAAATTTTTCCCTATTTAGAGACTTTGAATGTTAAATATTGTTGTGAATTTTATTGTCCTAAATACCATAGTGTAAGAGCTTTTACCGCCTGTGATACAGGTTTATCCTAGTACAGGCACTTAACATAGCGATACCTTTATAATTATTCCTAAGATTTTATGTAACTATTTTACCAAATTTTAAGTCTGAATAAATATATTATTATTATTATTTTTTTTATATTTTATTTATCTCAGGACCCTGAGGTCCTGGATCTTTGGGAGGCGTACGAGGAGCCGAAGCCAACTCGCAGAGGCCCTTTAGATAATTATAAAGGAACATGATATCAACCGACGATTATCCCTGTACGCGCTATGCTAGTGCACCCAAGGACAACCCCCGGTTATTGAAAAACTGTTGCGACATATGGAGAACAAAGATAATAGGGCTATGGTTTTTGGAGTCTTAAGTGGACTGGTAACATGGAACTATGTCAAGACTATGGCCCCTGCCTGAACAACGTTATTAATATGCATCGAAAAAAGGCAGGGGGTGACTTGCACACTCAATAAATGGGCCCCCAAAAACGGCCGCTAGCACGAAGTGACGTAGCAACAAGAGGGCAACATATCCTGAGGTGCTTGAGGAGTGGAGAGGTATACCACGGCTATCAGGACAATCCCGGAAGTACGGTCAAGATCCCTACCAGCACCTTACTGGATTATACATCCTTCTCCCGAGCACGTTTGCTCTTGCGAATCTCCACTCAAGCCAGCCAATAAAGGCAAGAGAGAGGTGGGAGCTCAGTTCCTCGTCAGTGTTCACTACGGCCGGCCAATAAAGGCAAGCCGGAGATGAAGAACAAGAATTCTCCCGGGAGATCGGGTCCGTGGGGTCGCTAATGCCCAACAGTTCGCCACAAAACTGCACTGCGGATTATTATTATTATTATTATTATTATTATTATTATCTCTTATACATCTTACATGACAAACATCCCTCGCCTTTCTCTCTCTTATTCTAGTAAGCCGGTATAGCTCTTTTTGGCCTGCAGGACTGTCCAGTGCGTCATATAGTTTGTCCTGGGCTTTTGATTTTGCTATTGCCACGGCTTTCTTGGCTTTCTTCTTTAAAACGTCATACTCACTCTTTTTTTCAGCTTTTAAACTAGCGTTTCCAGGCTCTACACGCTGCCATTCTTTGAATTTTCTCTTTTTTTCTTTCAATACACTCTGAACTTCTGTCGACCACCACCATGTATCCCTATCTATTATGCCCTTTCCTCTCGTCTCTCCCAAAATATCTTTCGCTGCATGCCTGATACACTCAGCCATCTCATTCCAGCTTTCATTTATACTTCGATCATTCATATCTCCCATCTCTATCATTCTGTCCACCACTCGCTCCCTGAACTTCTTCGCACAATCATTCCTCTCTAACATATGCCATTTTATTTTAGGGGGAGGGCGCTCTTTGTGTTTGGTAGACAGTATTTTAACCACTGATGTCGTAACCAGGAGTCTGTGTTGTGAGACTAGGTCTTCTCCTGGCAGTACTTTGCAATCTTTGACGTGCTTTAAGTGGTTGCGCCGAACTAGAAAGTAGTCGATTTGGGTCTTATGATTACCACTTTTGTACGTGATCATGTGTTCGTCTCTTTTTTGGAACCACGTATTGGCTACTGCTAGGTCAAATGCAGTAGCGGATTGCAGCAGGGTCTCTCCTTCACTGTTCGGACTACCGAAACCCCATCCCCCATGTACTCTTTCATAAACACCTTTCATTCTTCCCACATGTCCATTAAAATCACCTCCAACTATCAATTCTTCATGAACAGGGATGTTCATTAAAGCTGTATCAAAATTCTCCCAAAACTTCTCTTTTACCGTTTCATCACATCCTACTTGTGGTGCATACACACTAACTATATTCAACATCACATTCTCTAACATAACTTTCACAACTATAAATCTATCACTAATCCTTTGTACTTCCATCACACTTTCTTTCAATTTACTGTCTAACACTATTCCTACACCATTTCTTTTTCCATCACTTCCACAGTAGTAGAACTTGTATCCCTCACCAATTTCTCTCGCTTTTGTTCTTCTCCATTTAGTTTCCTGCAAGCATGCTATATTTATCCGTCTTCTTTTCAATACATCCGCTAACTCTCTGGCCCTTCCAGTCATAGTCCCAACATTCCAACTTGCATACCTCAATCTCGTTTCCCGAGCTAGCTTCTTACGTTGCACCCGCCCGAGGTGGTGCAACAACCCTGGTCCATTTCCCACAGGAGCCGGGTGCTGCCCCTGCGCGTCTCCTGTGGGGTACGCCCTAACCCTATCGCGCATTCCATTAAAACCAAACATGTTGCAGATGGGATTTGGCTAGTTTTTTTTTTAAAGTCGGCCGCCAGCCTGACACCAACCCTCCTTGGGAATGCTTTTGTTGGTAGTTTACCCGCCACCACGGGGTGACCTAAGGTGCTGTAGTATGCACAGAATCTAAATATCCCTTAGTCGCCTCTTACGACACCCACGGGAAGATATGGGATGGTGCTATTCTTTACGTCCGACACCATACAGTACGCTATATGATATATGTTATCGGCAAAATGTAAAAAAAAAATACCTACAGTAATGTATGAAATATTATTTATTTTATACTTTGCCTAGGTATTCTATACAATACCGAATGCGCAGCCGATAATGTATGTAAGTATATGTCGGTTATGTGTGTATGTGTGAGAGCAGGGAAGAAGGTGACGTAATTTTAGGGCACCCCAACATGGACAAGTTAGGTTAGAAGGCCTTAGCCTTCGTGGTTGTTTTTTTTATAAACATCCGGAAATAGAAGCCTTACTTTAAACCCCGTAGATAAAAATAGGACCTGAGTACTTTTAAGCAAATTAAATTATGCTACTTATAGCCAGCAGAATTTTTTATTTTATTATGTATGACTCGGCGAATTTCGTAGCACCTTATAGTCAATGAATGTTGTGATACATTTTAGGCTCTCTTGTGTGATAGTCATAATATATATGTATATATATATTATGTATTTATTTTTAGTATAAGGTATTTCTAGTTATATAAGTATTTATTAGTTTAATTTAAGATTTCACAAACTCTTCTTTGCTTATTTTCTGTCTGCTGGAAGAAATTTCTTTTTGAAATGAGCAGTACCTTTGTACAAATTTTTATATTAAGAACCTCTCCTCTATTAAGAATCTTCTTCTGTATATTTGTGTGTACATAAATTATAAAATAATTTATAAATAAATGAATGTTGTGATACTTTTTAGGCTAACTGTATTTCAAAGGATAACGCCATCTACTGGCAATACTAGAACCAGCATAATTAATTTTAAAATGACACTTTAATCAGAGGCTTTGGACTATGTCGGTAACTTTGGTTCTACTGCGGATACCTTCATTCCTGATTAGATCACGCAAATAAGCCAAGCATAGTCCTCTCCATTACTTTTGATGAGACCCATTGTAGGCGACCACGTCTATGAGCCATAATATTTGTCATCTCTGGCAACATGCAAGTTTGGACCGTCTGTCCCAGGTAAACGTTACCATCCGTCTCCGTTCTTAACAGGAGTGGGTACTTCATGGTTGTCTACTATGAATTTGAATCTCTACTAAACTCCGCTTTAGTCTCAGTCATGACTACTATATCAGCGGTATATCGAAGGTGAGTGAGGTACTCGTCATCAACATTAATACCTAGCCCTCTCCAATTCAGAACCTTAAAGACATCTTTCATTGCGGCCGTGAACAGTATCCCTGCCTCACACACATCCCGCTGCAGAAGGATACGTTTCGAGGTCTGGTCCTGAAGTCGAACTGACATGGTGACGTTTTCGTACAAATACTTTAGCACTTCGATATACGAAATAGTCAATCAGACACCGTTGGAGAGACTGCAGTACAACAGTCCAAGACTCGATCGAATCAAAGGCTTTATCGTAGTCTAGCTAAGCAGAGAGGCAAATATGATTTTACTACTCGGTCTTCTGTATAATCTGCCACTACGTATGTAGGTATTTGGTCTATTAACAGTACTAAAGCCTTTTCAAAACCCGACTTGTTCGGGATACTGGAAGGCATTAAACCTGCGCGAGACGGTTCATGATAACTTTGAAAAACAACTGGCTCGGAAGTGAGATGCGCCTATAATTTTTAAACATTAGCGTCCTTCTTAAAAAGATTATCACCAAACGTCTACTTCATGCCTGTGGAGCATTGCCCAGCTGTGAAAAAGTATTGGTTAAATTAAAAAGAAATCACAATTTTTTTGTCTCTTCACCACCCTAGGTTGACTGGTAGAGAATGCCTCAGGCATTAAGTCCGCCTTTGTACATTAATGTTGCATGAAGATTAAAATAAAATAAATAAATAAATAAATATTTGGTAATAATTACACTAAATGAGTAGTATCAATATTGAACAATAATGAAATAAAACATATTTATTTATATAAAATTTGAATCAAATAATAAACTATATGTTTATCTACACTATAAAATAACAAGGAGGTAAAGTTTATTTTTATTTTTATGTTTTTTTTTTGTTTGTATGAGGTATTCTCTGAAAGTACTGGACTGATTGCTAAATTTTTTTCACAGATAGAGGGCTGCTTTATTCCTGAGTGACATAGGCATTTTTCAAGTACGTGGGTGAAGCCGCGGGAAAAAGCTAGTTGTGCATAAAATCACATTTAATACGAAGTTTGATAGAAGAAAAATATTTTTCACTCAATTTGAAATTGTTTACCTCGAATTGCCATCCCTAGCTATTAGTTTCATGAATAGTTGACATTACAAATATTCTAGTAAACATGTATTTTAAATGAATTCTATTTATTTACAGATTGAAATAGACATATATAAAATGTTGTTAAAAGACGAAAAAGAGTTCATGACCAGTTCTCGGGCAAACCTTTGCGGCTGCCTACAGGATCCTGACGCACCTTGGGCACCAATAGTCGAAAAATTAAATATCACTGGCTGCCCGATCCCTATTGTACGTGATTTTCATTTAATATAACATATTTTTAATATCTATTTTGACTAAAGATTTTTTAGAAGAGCTCCTGCCTAAAATAAATACAGCCACATGGTTTAATCACCTCACGCCCTGACCCCCACCGAAAACGCCCCAGGTGTCAGGAGTTGCAGGACGTTTCACGGACAACGTAAATGCGGGCGTGCAGACGGTGAGCTATGGGCAGCTCGCCGTCCAGCCGTCAGGTAAAGACCAAGCCCGAGTCGACGGCGCGTCGTATCAGTAAAATGGACGGCGGCCACTGGGGCTGATGCTTGCTAGGACTGCGGAATTGTTCGAAAGAATATCGTGAACCTGGAACGCAAAAGGCAGCTAATGGACACAAGTGGGTTTTAATATTCAAAATAACAGAAAGATGATGCGCACACTGAAATGTGACGTCACTGTCATTAGGTTACAAGCAAATAAGAGATAGGGAGATGTTCTCATCTCGCCCACCCACTTCCTCATTCCAATATTCGAATGCTGCAAGCAATTTTGATGCTGTTCAGAAAAAAGATTTCTTATAAAATATATAGGGTGACTGGCAATTAGTGTACGATACTTAAACACGTGATTGTGCTCATGATAACAAACAATTTTTATTATGGGAGCAACGCCGAAATCGCGAAAAAAATATCAGCTGTTCAGTACATTAGGCAAACATAAACGTACTGAACAGCTGATTTTTTTTTCGCGATTTCAGGTTTGTTCCCGTAGTAAAAGTTGTTGGTTATCATGAGCACAATCAAGTGTTTAAGTATCGTACACTAATTACCAGTCACCCTATATAAGAATAATTATAAAAGATGTACAAAAATAAACTCAAGAAAATAACTAATTATATATTTCGTAATGTAATTAAATTACTAGGGAGCTGAAGAAATTCAACAAATTTTTATTTTCAGAGCACCTTCGAAGTCCAAGGCTTGACGGTATCCTTAGCCTCAATGAAGGATGTGATGTGCCATGACTTCTGTGGAGAGTATCTCATTCAGATGCAATTCATAAAAGCTAATGAAAAACTATCTTGCCATGTCATTCAAATGAGTATTGTAGAAGTGGATGATGAAGATGAATAATGTTGATTAATAAATTGGTTTCAAATCGAAATTTCTTTTGATTATGTCTGCATCTCCATTTAGGATGGTTTTTGAACAACCGCGGGATAGCCATGGCATGTTAAAAAATCTATGATTAGGAAGAAACCTCATTAAAATATCGGACTATTATTTGTATAAGATTTTCTCCTTAGGTATGCCTATTTGTTAATAGTTTTGAACTGAGAAACAAGAAGGATACTTTAGTTTTTTTAGGGTTCCGTACCTTAAAAGGAAAAAACGGAACCCTTATAGGATCACTTTGTTGTCCGTCCGTCTGTCTGTCTGTCTGTTTTTTTTTATTCTTGACAGGTTCGCGCTTGACCGCTATCTCACCTGATGAAAAGCGACGATGCGGTCTACGATGGAGCGCGCTTACCTAGAAGTAACCTATTCACTTTTGACTTAAAGATTCCCGGGTTGTAGCCATCAGGAAACACAGATTCCGGCAAGGAATTCCACTCCTTAGCTGTATGGAAACGCGTGAAGATATCGAGTTGAAATTAAACCCAAATATTCAGGTCTGCGGTCCCTTGAAGCTGTGAAAAAATCAAATTTCTGAGTAAATAACGAAAAAAACAATACGGCCGTTTATATCGCAAAAAACAGGTATTTTGACACTCTCAAGGAAATCAAAATTCATAGGGTACTTTTTGTTGACCTAGAATCCTGAAATTTGACATGAAGCAAGGTCTCATAGCACAAGTATAGGAAAAAAATCTGAAGACTGTAAATTTGTAGTAACGTCACAAAAAAAAAAAATATTTGCGATTTGGAAAAATCTTCGTCACTCAATTCGGGAATTGAACTGTTTTCATAGGTAAGTTTGTACGCAACCATCAGTGCGCGAGTCCGACTCGCACTTGCCCAGTTTTTTTTTATTATTATTGATGGGTTCGCGCTTCACAGCTATCTCACCTTACGGTAAGCTTACCGCCGTATCCTCGTGGGGGCGATCGGCGGCAGCGATGTCTCGCGCCGGGCCTTGGTACAGGCCATGGTCCGGAGTGAGGAGGACTGGCAGGCGGTTGCCTCCTTCTGCGAAGCAGTAATGCTAGCAAAGGAGGTGGCCGATCGCGTGAGGCAACGGTCCTCACGCCCCAACCGCCGCCGGGATTCCGATCCCGATTTCCGGCCACCGTAGGCGCGGGCTTGCGGACGGCGAGCAATGGGTGGCTAACCGTCCGATCGTCCGGTAACTGTCCGGACCGAGCCCAAGTCGTCGACGGCGCGTAGTGCTCCACGCGCGCCTCAGGGAGATGCCATGGGTGATGCGAAAGTGATCCCCATGGCCCTGGAAAAATGGCAAAGAAGGAACAGGGGTGGGTTTTTAGTCAGTAAAAGTCTAACACTATCTCGCGCTCCGCCCAAGAGCGGGGGATGTCATTAGAAAAAAAACCTTACGGTAAGTGATAATGTAGTCGGTGATGAAACACGCTTGCCTAGAAGTAACATATTCACTCTTGACTTAAATAAGTACCCCTAGGTTGTAGCTATCACGAAACACAGACTCCGGTAAGTTTTTCCACTCCTCAGCTGTACGTACAATGAATGTGTTCCCAAAACGTTCAGTTACAAATCAAACACTACGTTGTTATGCTATTTTTGTGGTAGTACCCATTTTAGTTTGGCACTGATTCACCCGCTCTAGATAGTGCGAGAGGGAATGTCAGAGTTTTATGGAGTAAAACTTACCAAAGAATATTCCATCAGTTGCCTTTGACGTTCCAGAGCTGCAGTTAAGGTCCTCGCAGCCCTGGCATTCATTTTTAGGGTTTCGTACCTCAAAAGGAAAATTCGGAAACTTTATAGGATCACTTTGTTGTCCGTCCGTCTATCTGTCTATCAAGAAGGAATTAAAACTATATAATCAAGTCTGCGTTGCCTTGAAGCTGTGAAAAAATCAAACTTCTAAGTTAATGAGAAAAAAAAAGATACGGCCGTTTATGTCGCAGAAAACGTGTATTTCTTCTACACTCTCAAAGGAATCAAAATTCATAGGGTACTTCCCGTTGACCTAGAATCCTGAAAATTGGCGTGAAGCAAGGTCTCATAACGTCGGATTCGGAAAAATCTTCGTAACTCGTTTCGGGAATTGAATTGTTTTCATAGGTTGTACGGAACCCTCGATGTGCGTATCCGATCCGCACTTGTTCATTTTCAAATATCTTTATTAATCATCTACACTAATATTATAAACCGGTAAAGTTAGTTTTTTTGTTTGTAGGAGGTAATCTCTGAAAGTACTGGTCCGATTGCGAAGAATTTTTCACCGATAGATAGCTGCTTTATTCCTGAGCGACATAGGCTATATTTAATGAACGCGAACGAAGCTGTGGGCAAAAGCTAGTCAAAAAATAATTAACAAAACAGTACCTACAATACATTAAAAAATAAAACTTCTAAGATAATGAAAAAAAAATACAGCCGCTTATGTCGCAAAAAGCGTATATTTCGAAACTTAGAAGGGAATCAAAACTCATAGGGTACTTCCCGTTGACCCAGAGACCTGAAATTTGGCATAAAGCAAGGCCTTATAGCACAGATATGAGAATAAATCTGGAAACAGTTATGTTGTTACATCACAAAAAAAAACAATTTTTGCGATTTCGAAGAATCATCGAGACTCCATTCGGGAATCGAACTATTTACATAGGTAAGTTTGTACGGAACCCTTAGGGTGCAAGTCCGACTCGCACTTGCCCAGTTTTTTTCTAGACAATACCAACACTGTCTTTTGCAACTACTTGAATATTACACCGATAACTTCCAAAGTCCTAATTTGATCTTAATTTTCAACTCTTTAATCGCTATCCAAAGGGAATACAAATTAAAAGTATCCAGACTACACTAGAACTCAGCAAGCGATTGTGTTGTGCCTAATAATTAGAAAAATAAATAAAATAAGGGGAGTGCAGACGAATAAATTTATAATTGCCTGGGGCAGCCAACTTCAAGCGTTATTAACTTTTTCCTCTGCCGGTCGCGAATGCCTCTCGTCCTTTGGTCAGCCTATAAACAGTTCAACCCTCATTAATTTTATGAACTCCTGGTACTTCTATGGCATTTCTGTTAAAATTCACAGTCTGATGTACTGGTAAAAACGGCGAGAAGTAATTTTAATACCAATATTATTAAGTGATTTTGTAGCTTTTATTAGTTTTTCATATTGTGAAAATTAAAAGCAGTCTTGACAATTGCGAATTTTAATATATTGAGTTCATAATTATTGGCAATAAGGCTGACTGATTTTGGGGAGGATGTAAATGTAGACAAAAAAAATTCAGGATAAATCAGGAGGCGTTTCATCTTTTTGACATGGTTGGCGCAGTGGTTGAGTAATTGGCTGCTGCACGTCGTATCGCGAATTCTATCCCCTCACGTAAACAATATTTGTGTGGACAGATTGTAGTTCCGGGAATACAACGATGATACAAGAGGACCTGATATCTAGTAAAGGTTTAACATATTTTTTTGTTATAGTACGTACTATGACAACAAAAAATGAAGTTTTAATCGCTTACTAAAAATCCTCTTCTCTTAAAATCTACTAGCAAACGCAACCCATGTATTTATCTTCCCATTTATCGTGATATGAATAGAAACTCTCAAACATTTTAAAGTCTGATTCAGTAGCAAGATGCCGTTATCAGTCTGAGCCCAGCTTACCCATAATGCTAATCTAACAAAAAAAAAAAACGAGCATTATTCAAAACTAAAAGATTTAGCTCGAGTATTCGCTGTAAATTTTCCCTCTAACGTTCATAAACTTAGAAAAACATACGTGAAAACTGCATTATGAAGAGCTTCGTGGGTCACTAGCTGTTTGGCAGCGGGCCTTGAAAGCAGCGGGTTAAGATACAAATGAAAGTGCTTGATACAATACTTGAACTTTATTTAAATATTTTTTCTATTTACAATCTAGTTCTGGTTAGCCTATTATGTCGCAATGCTTTGCGAAGGCCTCCCCCTCCCTTTTACAAGTATATAGGTTTAAAGAATCTTTATTTCTCATAAGAACATATTATAATCGTTCACATAAACGAGTTTAAGCATTTTAGATAAACAGTTGTCGTCTATTGACGAAGCACTCAATACACCATAGAGTACAATTACAATAAAATACACAATAGGCTTACAACATCACGTAATACTATGGTACATTATAACAGGGCACAACAAAATCATTGAAAACAAACATGTAGGTACATCTAACACAATATGGCACAGCTGACTGACTAGACGTCATCGAGGTACCCTCATAATATTATATCCTCGGCCATTGCGGGCCTTCACTGTTTTTGAGAAAACGTTGAAGGAAAACCTCGTGAGGAAACTAGCATGTCTTATAACCAAAAATTCGAAGACATGTGACATTCACCAACCCGCATTGGGCCCGCGTTGTGGATTATGGCTCATTCTCTCTCTTACAGAGGAGGCCTGAGTCCCAGCAGTGGGAACATTAAAAAAAGGCTGATCATGCAATGCTTTTTATGCATTGCGGGCCAGTCTCTCCGGTAACAGTCAATCTCATCTCTCTACCTTCTCCTTGATCTGCCACGATGTAGCCTTGCGTTTAATGGGACCCAATAAGTGGCTCATTCAGCCCACAGCTTATCTAACATGCGGCAAATATGATCAGCTATAATTCAATTTGTCTGACATCATTATTGATTTTTGACATTTAGCAAATCTTCATCTTCAATGATGTGTCATCTTATTCCGAAAGTATCTTCAGATTGAAACTAGTTCTGTCCTTCGGAATTTATTCATGAGGGCTTTCGCCAATTGGTTTTTGTGACGTTTTAGTCTTTGTTTGTAGGCCTTACAGGACCGGTCTATCTTTTCTTTAACAGTAAGCATTTTTAAATATTCGTAGACTTACTGTATTCTTTACAAAACAGAGCATTAATCGAAGTGTTTAATGCTTTATTTTGGAAGCCTTAGAGAATTTCAATATTACAATGGCTTTACCGATCCCCAGAGTTGAATTCCGTGTACTTAAACTGGTGCCAGATTATGTCAACAAGAATAAAACTGAGGATCATAGTGTTACAAAGGCGAAAGTTAGTCATCAAATGAAATAAATAAAGGTCAGACTTTTACTGACTAAAACCTACAGTACTCCTTCAGTTGCCCTTTTTGCGAGGGTTATGGTAACTCTTTTGAACAATGCGCCAGAGGCAGACATCGGCCCTAGCTGGCCCCATTAATGGTCTAACATTATGTTTGTTCTACGTATCGATTATTTTACTTTACTTCACGTTATGTAGCAAAGCCATAGTTCGCTCAAGGTAAAGAATCGCGTTGTACCCACCGATCTCGTGGCCCAATCCTATCCATATGCAAATGTGGGCCCCGCCTCAGTCGACGTTTCAGCGATTCCAAATTGTAATATTATTCAAATAACACATTTATACGTCATACAGATTTATGTACAGACGGTATTAAGAATTTAATTATGAGTCAAACTTATGATATTTCTTATTACATTTTTATCTAAAAATTTCACGTTGATATATTAATATTTTTTTTTTCCAAATGGAGTCGTGATTAGCTTGTAATTGAAGCTGACTTTAATTTCGTCTACAACGGGACCGTTTTAACAAACTGTGTATCATATTTTCTTTGTTCGAATAATTTCAAGAATTTTATTTCAAAAGAAACTATTTTAGAGAGTGTTTTAAGTTCAAATCAGCAGGCAAACAAGACTTAAATTAGTTTAGTCGACGGAGTTCAAAGGTTCTTACAATCAAGTGATCTTGTCATGTTTAAATAAACCTATGAAATGAAGGTGATGAAAAGGTATTTTATTATTAGTTTACCTTTGTGAAACTAAATTGGAATATCCTTTTTTATTAGCCTTTATTGTCCTACTAATTTATATCGCCAAAAGGTTAGGTCACGCTCAAGGTGGAGTCCTTAGCTGGGGAATTATTCGAAACAGTTACCATGGCCCTGGCACGCAATTGGAAGCTGAAGAAATGCAGGTAGAGTTGGAGTCAGTAAAAGTCTGTCACTCCCTCTCGCTCTACCCAGAGCGAGGGAAGTTATTAGACAATTTCTGATAAAAAAAGAAAGATAAAATTGCCACTGGACCAAAGTGGCAGCGCAGGGTGGCTGCAACTGGATGAGAATACCCGAGGATTGAAATAAAATGGCGTGTGATTGAAAGGTCCTATACCCAGCTGTGGCAATCATCATCATTACCATTGCAGCCAAACGACATCCAGAATTGGACATAGACCTCTCCCAAGTATCTAGGACAATAATGCCACAATGAACGGTCCTCTGCGTCTCGCATCCATCGGATTCCCGCGACCCTCATCAGGTCATTGGTCAACTTTTTGGAAGGCCTTCCAACGGTCGTTATGGCGATACTTGGGAGAGGTCTATGTCCAACAGTGGGCGTCTTTCGGCTAAAATGATGATTATAATGATGAAGCTTTCGCTTCAAAATTATTCCCAAATTTTACCGAGTTCTTTTTACAAATTAAGCAAAAACTCTCCACTTATTTGAAAGTAAAATTAACTAAACTTGAAGTAAAAGTCGCAGTTGACAGTTACACTAATGTTGAACACCAATTCTAAGTTACTGATTGCGGTAAAAACAAATGTCAACGCTGTCTTCTGGAGTCCTGTTGAAAAGGAAATGCTTAAGTTTGCAAACAAGCTCCACAGACGAATTAGTTGGGCCTTTGTTTTAGTAACTTGTACTTTGATGAGACGAAAATGGAAAATTTTAACTTTGTTTTCTATTGGATAACATAGTTAAAAGAAAGAAAGAAAAATATGTTATTTGGCGCACATATTATATAGATACACACAATGTAGAAAACATGTTGAAACTTAGAAAACAGAAAAACTAACATCATGTGTCTCACGCTAGCGCCAAAAAGGTCCAGCCCCCCTAGCCAAGTCACAAACGATAAACGTAAACTCTCAGTAGTCTTTAATAGATTTTCAACTTTATGTTATTGGATATAAAGTTGAAAATCTATTGAAGATTACATAGTGTTTTCGTTCGTTCCGGTCGCTAACGCTCAGTAGTCTTTAATAGATTTTCAACTTTATGCTCTTAGGTATGAAGTTGAAAATCTATTGGAGATTACTAAGCGTTCACGTTTATCGTATGCAACTTGGCTAGGGGGGCAGTTCAGCGAAAATACTAGACAACTACGAGGTAGTCGAGGTAATTTGATAAGTATAGACTATAAGTGGCTGTAGATTACTGCGTCACTTATGTTGCTATAATTTTCATATTTGAAAAAATATTAAATTTATATTCAGTATAATAATTAATAAAACATCTCATCTCATTCATCAGCGTAACTCTAATTACGATCCACTTCATAAAAGAACATCAAAATAATATCTCATCTCATTTAATACTTTAATTCTTTGACAAGCATCTGATACGAGAGTACCTCGGCTTAATGCGTCCGTTGTTGAAGAATCGTGTTTGAGAACTATTTACTAAATTGAAAAAGCGTGTCCTTCGACGGAGTCCTCGAAATAGAGCGAGTGAGGAAAATCAAAGCGGTCACTTGAGGACAGTTAGATGTTCTTGAATGGGGACAACTCTTGGGGACACGTGTCGAGTGTGTCGGTCCCTGACGTTGATTTCTGAAAATCAGACCGCAATTTTCTTTCAAGTGTAGGTAGGTAACAATTTTGATTGAAGATTGTTGGGTTTTAATGCTGATACTTATGTTTGTAAATTTTTTAGGTCTCTTTGTTCAAGATGTAAGTAACTGACGTGAATTAAGTAGGTGCCTATATTTAAACAGGATGATTTAGTAATTAAAAATACGAAAATGTTTATGTTAAGACTTAATAAACATGCAAACATGGAACAATAATAAATGTAGCATATAGCATAGCATATTCAGCCTTATAATGTTCCCACTGGGACTCAGGCCTCCTCTCTAAGAGAGGGAATTGGCCGTAATCCACCACGCGGGCCCAGTGCGGGTGGATGGTAGTGGATGTCACATGTCTTCGAATTTTTGGTTCTAGGACAAGGTGGTTACCTTACGATGTTTACCTTCACCGTTTTGAGAACAGTGGTGATGAAATAAATTACACAAAGTAATGTGCCTGGCTGGGTTTGAACCCGCTACCTGTAACTCGTAAGTCGGGGCCGATACCACTCGGCCACCACTGCTCTTATATAAATGTAATTTTATACAATTCCAAAATTAACATTGTAAAGACTTTCAGGCCGAAATTACTTCAATAAAATACTAACCCCTACAATTCAGCTAACTCCGCAAAAAAAAAAGAAAATTACATCCACACCCACCCAATTCGACCACACTCAATATGACAGTAAGCAAACAGCAAAAAGAACGTCATGAGTGGTCTAAAAGAGGCGTGCACATCAAAAAAACGTGATAACTAGCGTTAAGGGGGTGACGAGCACCCTTACACTCTTTCAATAATACGGCAGAGTCGGCAATAAAATTGTCATGTCAAGATCTGCTAACGACGCAGCTTCTGAACCCCGAATTGAGATAAAAACCGCATTATGAAATGGATTTGGGTGGTATTAAGTCATGGTTTTACTTTCCTTTTTGACACTTGTTTGTAAAGACTTTGAATTGAGAATATTTTCGTGTTTGCAAAATTGACGTATCTTGTCGTGTACATTTTTTCAGGAAGTTGTGATGTTTCCGACTACGGTTCTTAAAATATATCAAGTTAAAAAGAAAAGATAAAAAAAAATATTTGCAAGAAAAAACCAATATTATTAATGCCTCACACTACTTATTAAAACTAAAAATATATAATAAGAACTTTATTTCAGATCAATTTGATCTTAAAAATACAGATCCATATTTGTTTTCCACGTATAGTGTGAAAACGAAACTCGGGGCCCTGGGACGAAGGCAAAGAAGTAACAGGAGTGGGTTTTTAGTCAGTAAAAGTCTGACACTACAAGAGCGGCATTTGTCATTAGATGATTTTTCCACCTAAAAAAAAAACCATATTTGTTTTAGTAAGTACCTAAGAACTATGTTAGTAAACTATAGGTCTTATATTACACTAGCAGTCCTGGCAGACGCTGTCCTGCTCAAAAACTGCCCTTTTCTCAGACAAAAAATTTAGAACCCGCCATTTATCGGGTTCAATTTTATTTTCAAACCATTCATTCAAGAACAAAATCATCACATATATTCATTCAAATATACACACAAAATTTCATCCAAATCGGTCAAGCCGTTTAAGAGGAGTTAGGTCACAAAAACACGTACATGAATACGTAGAAGAATTATACACTACTAGTTTTTAATAAGTACAAATATTTAAAGGGCTTATTAGAAAAAGTCTTGTTATTATTTAAGTAAAGTCTCAATAAATAATATTCATAAACAGCAAAGTTATTAGCGTTTGTTTATATCCCAAAATGTCACTCACTTTATGGAAATATTGTACAGGCTATATTTATAAAAACACTGCGCGTAGTATTTCCTAGTTGCAATTGTTATGAATGATTGATTCAATTATGAATTTACTAATTACGACAAACTTTCGTGGACAATTTTGGGATTTCGTTTTTGTTACTTTTGACTACACAAATTTTAATGTGATTACTAACGGGCCGTACTCGTTACTGATCACATTTGTGTAGTCAAATAGAGCACCTTTTTTGTACTAATTAAAAAATAGGGGTGTATACATAAAGATATATACAAGACAATTAAAAATACATATTATAATATATATACATACTAGCTTCTGAAAGCGGCTTCGCCCCCGTGAAAATCGATAATATAGTCTATGTCACTCAGTATTATTACAGAGTGACATAGACTATATTATCGATTTTCTCTATGTCACTCAGTAACGCAGCATTCTACTGGTGAAAGAGTTTTTAAAATCAGTCCAAAAGTCATTACAAACAAAAATGAAAATCTTTATTCATAATAATATTAATAGAGATTAGACATATCCACAAGTTTGCAATATAAACCTGCTAAATCGAAAACAGAAACTGTACTTTTGGACGTAATTAGCATGAAAGTAATTAATGAAAAAAAAGAAGTTATGAAAGGAATGAAGCTAGGCAGTGGCGGATTTACCCAGCGCGGGGTCTGTAGCAAATTCGACCGAGAGGCCCCTGTCTAGACCTATTAAATACTTCTTATTCTATCACCAATAACCCCGTGGATTTTAAGATTGGGTAAGGTACGTGGAAAGTACGATAATGAGGGAAATCTAAGAGATTGATTAGCATATTTAATGATAATAATCATCTGTATTCGGATTTCGATAAATTTATATAGACTAGATTTTTTTAACGTTCAAGTGCAGGATCCTCGAACACGCGGGGCCTGTATTATTTTCTACTCTTGCTATATGGCTAATCCGCCACTGCAGTTAGGCCAACTCGTAGTTTATACCGCGTACATTGAAGGAATGGAATAATTTGCCTGCTGCGGCCTTCCCGTCCGATTTTAATTTAAGTATCTTCAAGGCTAGAGTGAATATGCTCTTAATAAACTACTGCGCCTCACCATCAATAATTGCATCACTGCTTACCATCAGGTGGGATCGCAGTCAAGTACTAGTTTATATAAATTAAAAAAATAAACTAAGTAATTGCTTTTTTTATTTTTATAAATTTCTTAATTTGTATCTATGAAAATATTGCTTTTGTCAGCTAAATCTTAAAAGACGATCAGCTTAAAGGATTAGTTTGTATTGTACATTTTCAGCTTTGTCAAATATTTAAAAATAAATATTAACCTAAACAATATTATCCACAGTAAAGAACGTAGAAAATTAATAAATCCTTTCGTCGAAATTTGGTGATATTAGATTTAGATTGTTTACAGAAAAAGTATTATAAAAAAACCCACACAGAATAGGTATCTTTTCAGTTCTATTTCAATTGATGAAACTTTTTCTATGTAGATTGTAGATACTTCAAAGAGATTTTCTCCAATACAGTCGAAACTAATTTGAATTTGGACAATAAAATGTCCAATTTCATTTATGTGCGGAACCCCATACGCCATAGACATTTAGGAAAAAAGTTAATGGTGCTTAAAGCTTGGCCGCTGTCCTGTAATTACGAATTAAAAAGTTCGTCCGCCGGACCCCAGTTTTTTCTCATTTATTTGGATGCGAAGATAATATTGCACCCCAAATCTATCTCTCCTACATCCAAAAAAGAATCTTATTTCCACAGTGAAAAAGTTCAGAGTCGGCTGTCGACACACCTAATTACTTTTAATGTTATCTTCTCATACGAGACATTTGTATGTATGCATCTTTTTATAAAGAGACAGAAAATTAACTTTTACGAGGAAAACTCAGGGCTTTTCATGATGTAAAATGATATTGGTTTGCGTCTATTGCCCTTCCCTTTGATGAGAAGTGGAAAAGACATTTGATAAGTAATTAGATTTAAAATAAATGTATTGGCAATGTAAGCTATGGTTAACCGTGTCTTTGAATAAAAAGCTATAGAATAAGAACCACCAGAACAGGCAGCAGCAAAAGAAATTCTAGATTTCAAAAAATATTTCGTAATTTCAACAATTTCAATGAGGCCATTTATGAGGCACTTCACGAAAAAGTGAAAGAAAGAAAATGACATATACATCTGTCTTCCACCATAAAAAAATCAAGTATTCATGCAACAATGTATCCATAGAACCACAAAGATCATGACATCATATTACATTCGTCGTATCATTTTCATTTAGCAATAAAACAACCGCATGTATATAAAAATGATTCACAATGCGTCTATAATAAAAGTGTCGTGCAGAGAATCCGTCTCGTCGAGATTAGAGGGTGCTCCCATTATTGTTACAGTATTATTTTGTTGTTTTACGACAGGAAAATAATAAGCACCGCCGTTTATGACGACACAATAAAATTCGTATTAGAAAGGGACGATTGTTTGTGGGGAAAAACTCAGTTTTTTATTTTTGTGGAGATAGTTTTATCAATTAGTGTTGCTCTTGTATAATTCAATATGTTGTTTTTATGTTTCGTTTCTTACCATAGAAATGATTTTTAAATTTGATAAAAAGCATTCGAAATGTCTGCAAAACAAACATAGAGAGTTTCGACAAAGCTCAGATTTTGAAAAACGTTTGCAAAAATCAGGCAGTTTGGATATAGAGATAAAATCAGAAAGCAAACTACAGCAATACGGAAAATACAGGAATAATGCAGTGTATAAATGTGTAGTAGATAGAGAGGGTCGGAGTTTCACTCGCTAGAGAGAATATTTATTAATAGTCTGATAAACTATCAGTTTGGTAACATTCCTAACCTTCGAAATTCTGGCAACTATGAACTATCTATTATTTTCAATCACTTTGATCAACAAACAACTCAAAAATCTTTATTCAAAATTTTAATAAGATTGCTTTATTTTAAAACAAAATAGTTTGCGATCCTATATAGGTATATCAATATACAAAATTATCTTCACGGAGTTGTTGAACTCGAAAAACTTTGGCAACTCCTTTAGTCTTGATTGATGGATGTTCTCGATGTATAAAACATTTATTTTTTTGCTTTAAAATACATTTACCGATGAGACAACATTCCTGAGAATCTTTGAATAGTGGAAATGGGCAGGATTACATTGATTTTTTTAGTGCTTAATATTTAAGAAGGTCTAACAGCGACGACGGGACTGCATCCAGACAAGCTCTGCTTTTCCTAAGTGCTTTGTTTACTTCTCTATAAAGTTTAAAACTTAGGGAATACTTGATGGAGTTTTAATAACAACACTACTTAGAACAAGATCTCCATTAGGCGATGTTTAGTTGCACGTTTGTTTGGTTTTGTTTATGTTTGACTTCTTTCTGCAAGCAATTTTTTATTAATTATTGAATTTTCGAGAAATACTCTTAGGTACTATGAATACCGATGACTGGCTAGCACAGACATGGGCTTGTGGACGACAAGCCATGGGTAGCTCGCCGTCCGGCCAACCGGAAAGGACCGTGCTTGAGATGATGACGCGTAATAATATTCAGGCGCCTCAAAGAGATGTCAGCAAAACCGAAAGGGCCCAGTAGAGCCGATGTAGAGTAGTACGTGGGACACTCAGAAAGTTTTGAGAAACTAAAATACTAACTTCTATGGATAAAATATTTTTTATTAAATCTTTTCAAAGAACTCTCCACCAGCCTCTATACAAAGTTTCATGTGTTTGAACCAATTTTCGAAACATTTTTTCCAGTCCGCCGCAGATACCTCTTCGACGGCCTTCTCGAACGCTGCTAGCGCGTCCCTTTCAGCTGATTTTTTATTTTCGGGAATAAAAACACGGTGCCAGATCAGGACTGTAAGGAGGGTGCCCCAAGACTCTGACCGGTGTGGTGTCCAGGAAGTCTCTTGTTTTGAGCGCTGAGTGCGCGGGCGTGTTGTCATGGTGAAGCAGTACCCCGTGGAGCCCAGTGTTCGGTCGCTTGTTGCTCATTGCAGACATAACTTCTGGCAGGCATTTTGTGGTATACTATTCGGCGTTGATGCTGCTTTGGTCTCGTAATGGAATTGAAATCAGATACCCCGTCAAAGTGAAGAAACTAGCGATCAAAATTTTTCCCGCGCTTCTCGATCGTTTCACTTTCGTAGGCGTTGGTTCGTTATGAAACAGCTAAACTGTCGACTGACGCTTTGTTTCTGGATGGTATTGATAAATCCAGGATTCGTCACCTGTAACAATGTCGTAAACGCGCCGAGGCGAGCCTGCATCAAAATTTTTAATCATAATATAATATAATATATAATATGTATATTCCACAACTATCATACAACGCCGTCTAGCCCCAAGCTAAGCAGAGCTTGTGTTACGAGTACTAGACAACTGTAAATAAATTTCTAAATACATACATATTATAGATAAATTACACCCAGATCCTGAACAAATGATCGTGCTCATCACACAAACATTTGTCCTGGGTGGGAATCGAACCCATGACCTCCAGCATAGTAGTCAGGGCCACTACCACTAGACCAACAAGCCAGGCTCAGAAAAAATGTGGAGGGAAATTCAAAATTCGAACAACGGTATTTTTACTTTTAAATAACCAAAGTTTTCAAAATAATTACAAGTGGCCAGTGCCTTATACATAAAAACATTTTTTCGCAAAACTTTCTGAGTGGCCTGGTATGAGTAGAGGAATCTATGAAGGTTTGAGTCAGTAAAAGTGTCGCCCTACACGGGAATATTTGAAAAATTTCGTGGTTCTGAAAGGCAAAGGGCAACCGAAGGACACAGGAAGTTTTTAGTCAGTATAAGTCTGACGCCATCTCGCCCTACCCTAGAGCGAGTGAAGTCATTTGGTGATTTCCTATCTCAAAAAGGTACTAAGTAGAACAATGTCGTTTTGTCACCACATAAAGGTAATTCCAAAGATGACTTTTACCGAACTTTACGACGGCTTAATATTACAGCTTCGTTACATACTCACTGACCACAAAACCAGCTTCATAAAACTCCAATCAGGGTATAAAAACAAGAAATGACAAAAAAAAATCTTTATCAGAATTTCCAGTTGGGTCGTAATTGTAGCGAACACAAAGGGGCACGGCTATGGGAGATCAATGGTGGCCGATGGCTCGACGATGTACAAATATTTACGGCCTACTGCACTGTAAATCTGGTGATATCTCGTAACGCCCAGGGCGGTAATACGACGTGTATGTTTTGTAAACTGTACTGGAGGAGCTCTGGTTTGATTATTAAGTTTTTGTGAGCAGTCATTGAAAAATCTGCTACGTCCTACGGTTCCTTACCTGGGGGTAATTACCCCTGTGGGTTTTTTTTTTAGTTTGGAAATCATCTTATGACATCTCCCGCCCTTGGGCGGAGCGGGAGGGCGTATCAGACTTTTACTGACTAAAACCCACTCGTTTGTTCTTTCTTTGCTTTGCGTTCCAGGGAACGTTTCTTCAGCACGAATCCGGTGCAGGAACCTTCCGAACTTACCATGCCCAGTTAGAACCTGCGTCATGTGGAAGGTGAGGACGCCGTGTTGTCTTTCCAGCCACTCCTCAAAGAGGGGACTCACCGCCATAATTGTGGCGTGCCCAACCCCTGTGGAGGTAAAACTGGTAGTCTGCGGGGGTAATAACATGGTAAAAAAAAATTATTGATGCCCTATCTGTGTACTCAAAGGATAATTCAGAGCGACCTGAATTATTTGATTTATCTCACGAAAAGAATTTACGTACGACATGTACAAATTGTACGAGTATGTTGTATATGTAATAAAGTCGATCTATATTTATAGTATAAATATATAGGTATGTCGCTGAAGTCAATAATACGGAAGTTTGAGAACGAATGAACGAGCTAGGTGAAAAGTGACACATGTCGCTTTGACAGAATTCGGACTGACGTTTGCACGAACCGAGCAGATAAAGGTGCCGACCGCAGAGGTGCGGGGCTGTTTCCTCTGTCGGCAGCCGTGCGAACAGTGTCTAGTCTCGGGGACTGTCTCACGGCTCGTTGAGTGAAGCGGATACCTAAAGTTTGCATCATAATAGATCAGTGGTGTGATCTGGAATAGTTTGATTATTGCTCGTTACCCAGTCATCGCCGACAAAATAGAGTTTCTCGATGGTGATCGGCATCCTGCACCGACATGTACTATATTCATTGCTAACGTCAAGGAGTGGAGGGGGTAAATCAGTATCCCTAGCTAAATCATAAGAGTGCCAAGATCGAAAAGGTCAGGAAGCACTGGCTTATTCAGTATGTAACAGGTGATCTACAAAGTTTTTTAAAATATCAAAATTAGAATATATTCCAATTCGATTGATATATTCAATACGTTTTGACAATATCAACACTAACACAGTGGGGTAAGTTCTTAATGGGAGTACTAATACATAAGCCATTTTATTAGGAGCAGTAGTGGCCGAGTGGTCACGGCCCCGACTTACGAGTTGTAGGTCGCGGGTTAAAACCCAGCCAGGCGCATTACTTTGTGTAATTTTTTTAATCACCACTGTTCTCAAAACATTTATTTATTTATTTAAACTTTATGTACAGTAGTGGTACATAGGCGGACCATTCTCTGCCAGTCAACCTTTGGGTTAAAAAAGAAACACTGTGGTAGGTTTTTACAATAAACAAATAACAGATACTTCAACAGAAAAAAAAGTTATTTATAAAAATAAAATACATTTTTATGCTAAAATTATAAACTACCTAATAAATACTATGAAAAATATCAAATCATTACGAGAACTTAATAACAATTCTAACAAAGACTGAACTAAGGTTGAGCGGACTTCAAGTAGTAGTTGCGAATTTTACGCATGAAGGAAAATTTACTTTCAGCTTTTTTGAAAACATCGTGAGGAAACCGGCATGTCTTAGAACAAAAAATTCGAAGACATGTGACATTCACCAATCCGCACTGGGCCAGTGTGGTAGATTACGGCCCATATCCTCTCTTAGAGAGGAGGCCTGAGTTCCAACAGTGGGAACATTAAAAGGGCTGATTATGCTATGCTAAGCTATGCATTTTATTAAGATGCTTCAACTGCTTAAACTTCACTTCACTAGAAAATATACCGTCCGTTAGCGGCTTCACCCGCGAGATCGTCAAAAATAATCCCAATGGAACCTACTCTACGAATAAAAAGTATTCGATGTCCTAGTCTTGAGTATGCTCTACACGTATGCCAAGTTTCGTTCAAACCTGTTCAGCTGTTAAAGCGTGAAGGAGTTACAAACAGACCCGCATACATTCATTCAAATTTATGCCTTTACAAGATTAGTCCAATTATAACAAAGGTATTAATTAGTTTTAATTATTTTTTTTTCAATTATGTAAACTAGTGCTTGACTGCGATCCAACTTGAACCATCAAGTTGGATGGTTGATGTACTTAATTGCATCACTGCTTGCCAAAGCAGTAATGCAATTAAAGTACAGGTATTCATTTAAAAAACTAGTAAAACAAGTTACTAGTAAAATACACTAAGCCATCTCACGTAGAATCTTATTGAGTAAGAATAACTGATCAATATTTCCTGTAACACAGACTATTTTCATTCAGCAACGTGGAATTTCACCCTACTTTCCCCCAAGATAAAACACCAAAGATCTATTAATTCAAAAAATAGCTACGAAACACGAAACGAATTGCAACATTTGCAACTCCCGTCAAATACTTAGCTCAGCAATGCACTGGTTGCAGCAATTGCAGCTATGTCTCACTAATTGTGAGTAAGAACACTTTCCAGCGCTCCCTTTTGTTAACTAAATTAAATTAATTGCGAGGAAATATTTAAATAGAGGAGAGCTTGAGTCTCTACGGCAATTGGCAGCAAACCTTACAACTTGCTTTGTCTAGACTCTGGACGAGACGATTGTTTAAATGTACTCTTGTTGCATAATGAGATCATATTTCGGTGTTGTATTGCTTCTGATTTTGCTTTTTAGTTCGTTATGCGAACTTAAAGTGCTGTATTGTAATTGTGGTTTAAAACGGTTAACTTTAAACGAGAGTTTTTTGTGTCGAATATACTTGTTAGTCAATTTTTAAACTGCACTATTATACACCGTAGTGTTCTGCACTTTTAGTGATTGTTATAAGCCGTAAAATAATAATGATACTTTATTGACACAAGTCCATACAACGAGTAATTCATCAACTCGTACCGCTTACGGAACGAGTTGCAGAAAATAAAAATAAATTGTATTTTCATTGGTCAACTCGTCCAACGTTTCTTTTTGTATGGAACTTTAAACCTTATCAACGTTTGATACAGTTATTAACACAACATGCTTAATATCCCTTAAGTTCACAAAAGTAGAAACCTCAGTGACTTCTAAACTAGAAATTCTCTCTACTGCTACTTGGACACTATAAACCCACAGACCCACAGATAAAAATTTTAGAGATTTTGATTTCGATTCAATAACTTATTTGTAATATTGGGTAAATGAGGGTTCGTTTGTAAGTTAATAATAATAATTTATTCATTAAATTTCAATATGCTAACCCTATTCTATCAGCACCCTAATTTAATGACTATGCCCTAATTTACTATCCCAATTTAAATGGCTAAGTAAGCAACATGTGAGACTTTAAGCACAATGACAACTTATCAAATGTGCCGAGGGATCTGTACTATCAAATTTTACAATGATGTTTTACAGTGTGGTTTTTCCTGCACAAAGACTGCTTTTTCTAGTACCTAAATAATGGAAGCTAGCAAGCAGTCTGCATAGCCAAAATGTATTGCAAACTACAAACCACCCACTTACCATATTACACTGTAATTTACTTTACTCCGAAATTGCATATCTGCAACTAAGTAATCTCACTAATTCAGTTCCTACGCCTACAGTTTACTACTCCTACACTCTACCACTCCTACAGTCAGTTACCTACTACATACACTTTAAGTTAGGAAGTTCATAAAGGCCAATTATAAGTCTGGTACAAAGTTAGGCACAATCGAATCTGCTCAGTTGGCGTCCAGTTCAGTATTAATAGATTTAAGTGGTTTCGGAAGTTGGCTGAAAATCATTATTCTGAGCTTACAATGTTAAATTTCTGTTATCGATACCGGATTTGATCCGTTGAAAATGAGGAGGAAAATCATTTCCATCTATCTTATCTGAGTGATATAATGGAATAAAATGTGAATGTCTGTATTAAATGTTTTAATTAAAGAGAGATCAAAGTTATTAGTTTTTGTTATTTTTTTTTGGTTGAGTTACATTATTTTTTAACAACTTCTCCCGCTCTGAGAGGAGCGAGAGTCTGACTTTTACTGACTAAAATCCACCTGTCGACGGTGAAGTGCCAATACCTTCTAACATTTTTCGAGAAAATTACTTTTTAGCGCTTTTAATTCAAATGTGTGTATCCGCATGTTTTTTTGAAATCTCTGAAGCGAATATTTAGTTGCAACTGCACCATATTAAATTGTGGAAACACTTCCTAACTAAACCAACATGTCAATTTTTAGTATTACCTCCTAACGTTTTTAAGACAAAAATTTTTGACTTCGACAGTTAGGAGTTCTTGTCACTTCGCCGTCGCTGTGTTCCTTCACTTTCTCTAATCTTGGATAATTTATTACTTTCATACGAGCGAAGCCGTTGGCAATACCTGGTTTGTTATAAACTAGCTTCAGCCAGCGGCTTCGCCCGCGTAAAAGTAAAAAGTATTTAGTATGTCAAATTTGATCCAAAGCCATTTGAACGTGAAGGAGCAGCAAACATACAAACATATGTACCTATAAACTGTAGCCTTTATAATATTTGATTTAGCAACTGGTTTTAGTGTGATAGGGTTATTAAACTTTGCCACCATAAAACTAGAACTACATTAGATCGACGCACACGTAGACCACGCATGATTTGTACGTAGAACGATATCGCATGGCGTGGATCTAATGTAGCTCTACAAGTCTAGTTGCCATATAAAATGTATGGAGACCGATGCGCCCAGATCCGCGTACGTGGCACACGTGTGCGCAGTGTAGTGTCTAGCTTTATACGTAACTTAATGCAACAACTGCAAACTACCTAGTTTGCTGTTACATCCCTATGTAACGAACGTGGTTATTATCGAATAAAAAAAAATCTAATTCAGAATCGGAATTTTTAAATTTGGATTGTCGGAATCCGAACCGAAATCGGAGGCGGATTTAAAAGCATCAAATGAAACACTACTAAAACTAATCAAAAGTCGGACAAGTATAAATGAATAGCGAACTCGGAACATTCCAAATATGAAACTAAACAAAAAATTAAAGAGTATGCGCACGGGTGTGGCACGGAGGAAGGGAGGTTCCCCGTGCAACAAGTATAAACATAATTATAAGTTCCGATTAAAATTTATCGGAACCTAAATCGAAATCAAAAGTGCAAAATCAATCAGAACTTCTGTACTCTCGGAATTGGAATCAAACCTCTGTAACAACAGAGATGTTATGATAATATGTTCGCAGTATTTTATAGGTTTTTGTTAGTTTTTGTACTGTTTTTTTGGAATTTTTAATTAATCAATTAATGAATTTTCTGAATGAATTTATATGGTAGCTAAATTCTTTAATTTATTGTTTCATGCATGTGGTGTTTACTAGTAAGTAATTGTTGCGTAGAAGTTTAATTTTATATATGTGTTATTATGTTGCTGTATTCAGTGTGTGCCGTTGGTGAACTAAATTTAATAAATAAAATAAAACATCAGAGATTTTATGATGTATTATTGTATATATATATATGTATATAAATATATATATATATAAACCTGTTGGTCTAGTGGTCAGTGGCCCTGACTGCTATGCCGTAGGTCGTAGGTTCGATTCCCACCCAGGATAAATGTTTGTGTGATGAACACGATCATTTGTTCCGTGTCTGGGTGTGATTTATAATATATATGTATGTATTTAGAAATATATAAGTATGTTTATCAGTTGTCTAGTAACCATAACACAAGCTCTGCTTAGCTTGGGACTAGAAGGGGTTGTGTGATAGTTGTGGAATATTATGTGGAATATTATATATGCAAACGATAATACGCGTTGACAGGACTAGAAAAAGTTAAAAAAAATATATTATTTGCAATAAACTGAAGTTACTGCAAGCGTTATTTCTAAGTGTTACCTTAATTGCCAGAGTCATTGTGCTTACGAGGGTAAAGTCCATTTGAGAGAACCAATAACTTAGTTGTTAGTGCCTATAATAATTGCTTTGTAAACAGTTTATTGGAAAACTATCAGTCAACTCGATAGACTTTCAAATATTAATAGAATAGTAATCGACAGACTAAATTGATACGAAGCTAACATGTTAAATTAATTTCTGAAGACGAGGCTTCCAATGATTTCAAAATGGCAATCTATAATTGAATAGTTCAATTAAATCTATATATACCTATACATATATTAAAAGTCCATTCTCACTGACTGATCAACGTCCAGTCTAAATCTCTGGATTTAGAAACCTGATTTTTTCCTCAGTTGTGATTTTTAAGACGAAATAAAAAAAAACCGTGGGGTGGAAAACCGTTTCTTGGTGGTAAGTCGTCTTTGAGGAGTTTTTAGAGAGGCGCCACGGCATCCTTACCTTCCGCATGACACAGGTTCTCACCGGACATGGCAAGTTCTTGAAGTTCCTGTGTCTGATTCAGGCGGAAGAAACGCTCGGTTGTCACCATTGTGCGGACCGCCTAGAGGACATGGTGGAGCATACAATAGAGAAGTGCCCCGTTTGGGCGGAGCACCGCACCGTCGTGTCCTCGTGGAAACGATTGGTGGCGGTGACTTCTCACGCCGGACCCTGGTTTAGGCCATGGTTAGAGTGAGGGAATGGGATGCTGTTGCTTCCTTCTGCGATGCAGTAATACTAGCGAAGGAGATGGCCGCAGCCATGAGGAAATGGACATTCTCGCGCCCCAGCCGCCGCGATATGTGATGCCCCGGATATACAGATGACGAGCAATGGGTAGCTCACCGTACTGGCGTATGGTAAGGACCAAGCCAGAGTCCGTAGGACCATGGGAAATTTCTGAAAAGGAAACCTGTGTGTGGTCCTAGAACGCAAAGGGTAACTAAAGGGCATAGGTGTAGTTTTGGTCAGTAAAAGTCTAATACGCCCTTTCGCTCCACTCTAGTGCGCGAGAAGTAACTGCATAATTTCCCACCTCAAAAAAAGGGTTGAAAGGTATTTCATGGCACCGAAGCCGTGGTCAAAAAAGCTAGAATCTATCTAATATAATCTGTTACCCAAAAACCGTTCCAAACAATAAATATTCAAGTAGACAATCAATTTAAGGCGATACCACGAAAAATACAACTAAAAATGACCGAACAAAAAACTAAAGGTTATTGAACTTCAAACTTTTTACAATGAACAAAGAAATCCATGTGATTAGGCATCACTGTCTGCTTATCAAATTGCACATGGACGAAATTTAGACTTCACCTGGAGGCAACTTTTACAGCCAATACTGGACGCGAATACAAAGTGTTTGGCTTGAAGCTAGAATCGTAAAATGCTAACATGGTACCCAACCAGTAGCGTAGCTAGGCGTGGGCAAAGCGGCCCCTCGCCCACGGCCTCGCCACTAAAGTGGCCTCGCATTTTTCCTCGGAAGCGAGGAAAAATAAGGAGAGAAAAAAACATGAGGAATGGGGATGAGGATTTTTTATCATTGATAGGCTCACGTTTGACCACAATTTCACCTGATGGTAAGCGACGATGTGGTCGAACACTGAGTTGCGACAGTCGCTGTCTTGTTTCCGAATACATGAAAGAAAAAGGCCTCGCTAATGTGCCTTCGCCCACGTCTAATTTAGTCCTGGCTACGCCTCTGTATCCAGCCATTTGTTAACCGTAAACAAATATTGCTTTACTTAAGTTCTGCTTGTGTTTCATGACGTGAAAGGTAAAACAATGTCGTTGGCTCAGAGACAAATGTTGTGAATTTATCGTGATTTCTGTAGATAGGTACGATTGTTGTAAAGGTAATTTAGCGGTGAAACAGATTGCCTGAAGATTTATATTGGGATTTCGTTTAGCTTTTAACTTAATTATTATTATTTCGTTGATACCAGGCCACTCAGAAAGTTTTGCGAAAAAGAGTTTTTATGTATAAGACACTGGCCACTAGTAATTATTTTGAAAACTTTGGTTATTTAAAAGTAAAAATACCATTGTTCCATTATTGAATTTCCCTCCACATTTTTTTCGAGAGCCAAATCAAATTATCGTGTCTGCCTCCTTAAGGAATTAAGTCCGCCTCTTTACTCTTGTGTGCATAAAGAATAAAATAAATAAATAAATAAATGGAACCAAGTCCGCCTCTTTACTCTTGTGTGCATAAAGAATAAAATAAATAAATAAATAAATGGAATCAAGTCCGCCTCTTTACTCTTGTGTGCATAAAGAATAAAATAAATAAATAAATAAATTATCGTGTCTTGTTTAAAAATGGATCTGCATCGAGAACATTTTTGTGCGATGATTTACTACGATTTTAAATGTGGCCTAAAACCCGATGAGTCATTTGATCGACTTCAAATTGCTTTTATTTAAAGAACCTTCAAAAGCAACCATCTACCGCTGGTATAGCGAATTCTAGAGCGGTCGCCTTACTTTGGGGGATGAACAAAGGAGTGGTCGTCACGGAAGAAAGTGTGCTGGCAGTAAAAAAATTAATTCAAGAAAACAGGCAAATTACATACGAAAAGATTCAGTATACACTGCAGATTGGTTCGGGAAGCGTTCACAAGATTATACATGAGCACCTTCTGTTGAGGAGGATAGTTTGCCGCTGGGTGCCGCAGAACCTCACCGAAGCTCAGAAGCAGGCCCGTGTGGAGTGGTGCCGTGATATAATTCAAAAATTTGAAGCAGGCTCGTCTCGTCGTCAGGTGACGAATCCTGGATTTATCAAAACGATCCAGAAACAAAGCGTCAATCGACAGTTTGGCTGTTTCTAAACGAACGAGAAGTACCGGAATTTTTTTTATCGCTAGTTTCTTCACTTTGACGGAGTATTTGATTTCAATTCCATTACGAGACCAAAGCAGCATCAACGCCGAATGGTATACCACAAAATGCCTGCCAGAAGTTTTGTCTGCAATGAGCAACAAGCGACCGAACACCGGGCTCCGCGGGGTACTGCTTCACCATAACAACGCGCCCGCGCACTCAGCGCTCAAAACGAGGGACTTCCTGGACACCACACCGGTCAGAGTCTTGGTTCAGACGCATGAAACTTTGTATAGAGGCTGGTGGAGAGTTCTTTGAAAAGATTTAATAAAAATATTTTATCTATCTGACGTTAGTTTTTTAGTTTCTCAAATTTTGCTGACTGTCCCATGTATATATTACAAATATTAGTGTTACATAAAATTTACCATTGTAACATCATGTAGAAAGCTCAAAATTAGTTTTAGAAATTACCAATTCCAAAAGCTGTTAAACCAATACTTCATTATATTTTTAATTTACAAAGAGCTAATTAATTTTTAAACTACGAACAGTCTAGAATGAATGTTAGAAAACTTGCTAAAGTGATAATTCTAAAATACTGAGAAAAAACTACGTGTTCTGCGAAATTGTGTATAAATGTATACACTAGCATAAAAAGAGGGGAAATAAACTAGAAGTATGCAAAAACTTTTAAAATTACTTCAGAAGAAAAGATTTATACATTCTAACTTCAGTAGCGAGGAACGTAAACTAGTGCTTTTATATAAACAAGAGAAAATATTGTAAAAGAGCACTTAATGAATGTGTAGGAGAGGCTAAAACAAAGCCTTTAAAGAAAAATAAAAAAGAAGTGTGTGAAGTTTAAAGAAGAATGAAGCTTTTTGTATCAGTTTTTTCTTTGAATCCACACAGTTTTGTAGGTTTTCTAGACATTATTATGTGGTATTCTATTATTACTTTTTGCGTAAACCTAAATAGCTTCCTAAACTTTATTATTCGTTTGTTAGTTAAAGTGATATATATTTTCTTTAGTAATAAAATAAAATATATTTGCCTGAAATACGCTACTGGTTTTTTTTTATCTTTTGGCTATTTTTTTTTTACATATTGGTTATTTTTTTTTATCTTTTGGCTATTTTTTTTTTACATATTGGTTATTTTCGTCTATTGGCTATTCATATCTTTTGACTTTTATTTACTTACTAGATAATTATATGTATTGGCATTTTTTTACCTTTTTGCTATTTTTGTCTATTGGCTATTTTTATCTAACAGTTTTTTTCATCTATTTTCTATTTTATCTCTCTCTTTTCTATATTCCTTCTCTTTATTCCTGTTGCCCATCCTCCAGAAAAAAAGACACGGGTAAAAAAAAAATTAAGACAATTACCAAATAAGAGAAATATAAAATTAACCTACAAAAAATACCCACTATTTATATATATACATTCACGCCAGCCGTCACGTTTCACGTAGGTACCGTATAGAACCCAACGTTGATACATCGTATGCCAAGCATTCGCCACAACGCTGACACTTGATTAATTATCCCGACTCGCCTCTCGGTTCAAATAAGCGACTATTTTATATGTTCCTATGTTGTATGTTGCCGTGATCTCAATTAGGTATATGATAGAATCAGGGGTTGAAATAAATCGTTTGGTGAGAAGACTAGATACATATTGTATTAAGCAGTGGAAAGAATATCTCATCTTATAAACTTGAGGCTAGAGATGCTAAGATATTACATTTTTTTTTACGATAAATCGTTCAAAGTTAAAAAAGTGCGGCTATGAAATGTTTTGCCCGTGTCGGTGAGACTAGCACAAATAGAATTTGGTAGAATCATCACAGCTTTGATTTGTTGGATTCGTTTCTCATATTGGTTATTTGTATGTAGATAAGTATGTATTTAATATTGTATTAGTTTTCTATTTTTTAGTTTGCCATTAAGTTGCACCTACCATGTTGTTTCTGCTTCACCTGAACGTCGACTAGTAAAAAATGCTTAAGTCATTAAGTCCGCCTTTGTACAGTTTTTACTAGTGCATAAAGTTTTAATATATAAAAATATTGATTTTTAAATATTGTCACTCTTCTCTTGAACGCCATTAAATATTTGTACACATGTCTCTATAGTATTATTTTCAATAATAATTTGTTCATATTATTTTATCTTGACTTATCAATCCCAAACATGTAAAATTTCATGCCATTCGATTTAATTTTTATTTTTATTTTATTGTATTGTATTGAATTCATATTTTCATTTAATTTAATTCAATCATTCAATAATTCAATCATTTAATTCAATTAGACATTAATGTATTTCTATAATGTAATGTAATTATCAATTCCCATTTTTATTTGTTCTGTATTTTCGTGTTATTATTACTGACATAATTCTAATTATCATTTTTCTCCTTGACATCTTATACAATGAAATGAATTAACTAATCTTATATGTTTTAAAATCAAATGTTTTATGTTAATGTAGTGATTGTCTCTAAGTGTTGCAGCACTTGTTATAAAATGAACCTGTAAATTCCAAGTGCTTGTAATATTGGCGATCCTAATAAAAATAAATAAATAAATACATATGTATTTAATTAGGTTGTTTGTAAAAAAATCACTTTTATTGATAAGACACACCATTATTACACCTTATTAATTTTGAGCTTTTGATATATTTTTTATGGTACCTATACAATAAATAATATATCTATCTATTTTCCTTCCGTCTGTATCTCAATGTATGCGAGTTTTGACAAATCCGGTTCTTGGGCGGAGCGGGAGATAGTGTCAGACTTTTACTGACAAAAAACCCACTCCTATTCCCTCTTTGCCTTCGTCTCAGGGCCCCGGGTTTCACTTTCACACTACCCGTGGCCCCCGAGTTTTGCGTTGAAGAAATGATACAAAGCTGAAAAGCACTAGAATCGCAGAACATAGAATATTGCCCAAAACACACAAGAAGGAGAAGAAAGGAAGAAAATAGGTTTATTTTCCGGAACAAAAGGCACACATACACAAAAAGTTAAAAAGTAAAAACGAAAAAAGAACCAAAATAAATGCCTATCGCCAAAATAGCACACATGAAAGACAACTAGAGTAGTGACGTGACGAACGCAAAACCCAGTTTAACAAGATATAAGATATTCAAACTTTTCCACGTACGGACGAATTAATCAAACTTCGTAGAGGTGGACCTTTCATCCCTCCAGCAGTTCAAAGGCTTCTGATTGGCGCCCGTGTGTGAACTAATCCCGATCCGCGACCCGACAAAAAAATCACTCGGTACTAATACTCTTTTGAAAGCGTTCCGGTGTATTTTCGTTGAGCTGAAAACTTTCGCAATACCGTGAACGGCTCAAGTTTAAACTCTCGCGGAAAAGGGGGATTCAACGATCATCTCGCTTCGTCTAATAAAAGGCCCCGACGTTTCTGAAATATGTTGTCACTGCATAAAGTTTATGACTTTAGTTTCGTCTAGCAATGCGAGAACTTTCTCCGGTCGTGATGAAGCCGTTTTTGAGCTGTTATTTTGTCACACGTCAGTGGCAGTCTAATAAAACTTAATATATGAGAGAGAATAAACAAGCAGTGAACTCGCAAAAAATATCATACGATGAAATTCGTATGTGTGTGTGTGTGTAAGTTAATTGGTATATAATACTCCTTCACGTTTTTAAACGGCTGTATGGATTTGGCAAACGGGTAGATCATGTTTAGGAATGAAAAATACTATACTGTGTTTAAAATACTTGTAAAAGAACATTACTTATGACTGTGATTATGTTTTCGTTTTAGTTACTTTCAATTTAGTCATCACTTATTCTCCTTTCTATATATATTTTGTATAGATTTATGTATCTATATCTATTTTAGTCTTAAGTATTTAATTTCTGTTTATTTTCATATTACCACTAAGTGCAACGTCATTTTGTATTTAGGTAATCTCTGTCCATTCCAGATTGCCTGGAAGAAATTGCCGATTGTGCTTAGGCCGCAAATATTATGTTTAGCATCGTAGGTTTTTTAATGTACCTTACATTCCTTTT
Organism: Mythimna impura; assembly: GCA_905147345.3. NCBI lineage: Eukaryota > Metazoa > Arthropoda > Insecta > Lepidoptera > Noctuidae > Mythimna > Mythimna impura. The sequence goes on from LR990345.1 coordinate 11,883,568, forward strand.
TGTAAATTAGAATTTTAGTGTGCAATGAAGTATATATAAACTAGTGGTCTCGACAGACGTTGTTCTGCCCAAAAACCGTTTTTAAGTCAGAATTGAAATTTTGGAACCCGATTGCAGCGCCACCTACCGGGTCCTATCGTATTTTAAAACCATCCAGAGACTTAAATATAAACACAAAATTTTATCCAAATTTTTCTAGCCGTTTAGGAGGATTTAAGTGACAAACAAACGTACAGAAGATTTATATTTATAAATATACTTTTTGGGTCATTTTTTTACTTTCACGTGGCCAAAACCACGGCCAGAAGCAAGTCAAAACGTGTTACGTTTACCTGGAACAGACGGTCCGGTTGGGTAGGTCTAACTTCGAGATAGAGGTCAATAGTCGAATCCGACTCGGCTGCGCAGCGTTCGGGATACTGCGTGGTGTCTTCTCGTCCAATATACCACAATGTCTCAAGACGAAAGTTTATGACCAGTGTGTGTTGTCAGTGATGACATATGGCTCCGAAACGTGGTCGTTTACAATGGGCCTTATCAGAAGGCTTAAAGTCACTAAAAGGGCAATGAAAAGGGCTATGCTCGGAGTTTCCTTGCGGGATCACATCAGAAATGAAGATATTCGCAGGAGATCCAAGGTTACAGACATAGCCCAAAGAATCTCCAAACTTAAGTGGCAGTGGGCAGGGCACATTACTCACAGAACAGATGGTCGATGGGGATGAAAGGTTCTGGAATGGCGACCACGTACCGGAAGACGCAGCGTTGGAAGGCCTCCCACAAAATGGACCGATGACCTGATGAGGGTCGCGGGAATCCGATGGATGCGAGACGCAGAGGACCGGTCATTATGGCGACACTTGGGGGAGGCCTATGTCCAACAGTGGACGTCTTTCGGCTGAAATGATGATTATGATGACTCGTACATAGAAAAAAAATATATTTTTCGATCAATTTATTCTATTTATTCCCATTGTAAGTAGTGCAGGTACTTTGACTAAAATTTGTGTGGTGTTATTTGTTTTAAAAATGTAATTTAGAGAGTTTGTATTTTTAATAACACTTACTTTAAGTTTTACTGTTTGTATTTTACGTGAATTCTCATTAAGTACGACTATATCCTGAGCATAAAATATGACCCTTAAATCAACCTTAATAGAGTTATAAACGGAAAAGCCAACCCCATTCGTATACAATATTCAGAATACGTAATTTACCATTTCCAATTTCGCATCAATGGCCGTGATTTAAGTATTTCCCGTATCATTTGTTTCTTCCTGGATTCCATTATAGCATTTTTTATTTTGTTAAATTGCTTTCCTTTGTACAGCCCCCTTCACCTAAACATGTGCGTGGATGCTTCCAACACAGATTTGTTCTTAAAGACGTTTATTTGTTTTTAGCTCACGGCGAAATTGATTATTTTTCGTTGTTTATTGCGCATATATGAGAGTGATGTGTTTTTGAATAAGTTTATATATCTGTCTTAGTTCGTTTGATTTTCTCTCGATATAGATTTTGTGATGGATAAGTTTATTTGCTTTTAGTTTAAAATTTTTAAATGAGAAATATATCTTTGAGTGCTATTTTGAATATCAAATGGGTTTTTATTTTTTATTACACTTTATGTACATAGGCGGACTTATTATAACAAGACATTACCAGTCAAAAGATTTTTATTTTCAAAATTGGAAAACTTAATGTTGATACCAACACTGTTTATGATTTTAAGCTTTAGTTAAAGATAATTAAAGTTGTCGTGGTATTGTGGACCACTTAGGACCTGTGCACACCACGTTTTTTTAACGCGCCTTTGACGCGCGTTTGTAGCGATACAGACGCGATACGTACGCGAGTCAGACGCAGCCTCTAGACCTTAAGCGCGCCGTCGACGCACCATTCTAAAACGCGCGTCAACGGGGCGATTAATAAACGTGGTGTGCACAGGCCCTTACGTTAATATCTACAACACAAGTCTCATGAAGAAGCAAGGAAGAAAATGTTAAAGACTTTTATTCAACTGTTATAGCAGGATCAGCAAAGTACGAACTAAAACCTCACATAATAATTTATTTAGCCCATTCAATAAAGCGAAACCACAAAATAAAACGCAAAACATCGTTATCTGACTCAATAAATCCCCAAAAATATCTCTTAACACAAATTCATTTTTGATTGCTTACTCATATGAAAGCAATGTCATATCCGGGGTGGTTTTTAACAAGCACAAAACACTCGCGTCGGCATCCATGCAAAATACCATTCATTACGCACTGACAATAAATAGATTACGTGACGTCGAAAAGTGCACAACTTGACGGGTTTTTTTGCCCTCGTTTTTCGTAATACAATAACCAAAGGAATATATGAGGGGTTCAGGAATCAAACGTTTACGTATGGAGCGATAAAGAAGTAAGATTTGGAGTATTGGGCGTGCAGGGTTGTGCTTTAATTTTACTTTATATTTTTGTTTCATTTTCTTTTGTGGTTTAAGAAGTAGGACGACCTGGATTGTAAAAATAAAGCGAGGAATTGTGATCGTTAGAAGAACTGGAGGGAAGCATTTGCCCAACAGTGGGACAATGTGGTTAGTAATAGTCATTTCTTGTGTGAAATTCTTATTAGCTTACGTTGAGTTAAGGTAATATATCTTTTTTTTTTTCTTAAAACTTTATGCACTAGTAATAAACACTGTACAAAGGCGGACTTAATGCCTTAGGCCTTTTCTACAGTCGACCTTAGGGTGGTGCAGAAACAAAAATGGTAGGTGCAGCTTAATGGTAAAGAAATAAGAATAAATAAGTTACCTGTGAAATATAATTTGCCTTAGATAGTTTTTATTTTGGAAACTGTCGGAACTACAAAATGTTGTACAGATAAAGATTCTATTGAAAAAAATCAAACCTTAATTTGTTTATGGCTAAAGTTAATTAACTTAAATGAAGTTTGTATCAAAGGACCAATTAAAATAATATAATGACGAAGATATAAAATTACTTCATAACGCAATCGGTGCTATTCTGTACCATGTGCATTATTCTGTACAACACCAATTACTGCATAATAAGGGTATCCTTATTACAGGCAATTATATAATGTTATTAACTTCAGCGGCTTGTCATTATGCATACCTACACGATATTGCAATCATAATTAAATTGATAAATTTAAAATTAATCAGATTGTACGTCCCTTTCCCGCAAGAATATGAAAAGTAGCTTAAGGTACTCATTATAATATTATCTATATCCCAATGAAAGCCCCGTCAATTTTTGTTTAACCATTTTGCAGACGTATCCCATATTTTGAAATCCCATTCCCGCGGGAAAATGTGGATGGATGGAGAGGGAGAGGGAGACCAAAGAAAAGATGGATGGATTGTGTGAAGAGTGATATGAAAGAAAAGGAAGTTAGTGATAGTATGACGAGTGACAGGGCAGAATGGAAGAAAAAAACATGTTGCGCCGACCCCAAATAACACGGGACAAGGGCAGGAAGATGATGATGATTCCCGCGGGAAAATAAAAGGAAGCCTAAGTTAATTCCTGTAACATCAGCTATTTGTCAGTGAAAAAGTCCCTCAAAGTCGGTTCAGCCGTTTCGAAAATGTCCTGTACTATTATAACCCAACATCTACCCACTATCCATACGCACAAAATGTTTTGAAGATATATTCATTATGCGTACAGCTAAGGAGTGGAATTTTCTGCCGGAGCCTGTGTTTTCTGGTAGTTACAATCTAGGGATATTGACAAGAGTGAATACATAGGTTATTTCTAAGTAAGCGTGCTCCACCGTCGACCGTATCATTGCTTACCATTATGTGAGATAGTGGTGCAAGCATGTGATGATAATAAAAAAAAATCTGCAACAAAGTAAAAAAGTAAAATCAAAATAACACAATACCCTACCTGTTCCCGTTGTTTAGGTACCAGGGCCACAGAGACTGAAACAGCTGTCACGCATGAGATAATCCACCGAGAAGCGGAAAGCACGCCCTCAGCGAATTGCGACTTCGCCATGTGATCCCCCAGCGCCTACCAGGCACACATGATAATGCGATAAGTAATTTTTATATTAAAGCTTCGTCAAAACATAAAAGAGAGATTTCCGTGAGCATCTTACTCCAGCCCCAACGAATGCGCCGCATAAATTAGTTTTCCCGGAGATTGTTTGTTCAGTCGATGCTTTTTATTATTTTTACGTTAACATTTATGAGTTTTTCAGCGTCGGAGTCGTTGCTTAAACATTTTGTGTTACCATTACATTTTAATAGTGGAAAAACTAACAACCACAATATGTGAGAGAGCTCTTTCACCCAGGAATTGTTTAATTACATCGTTCGGTTCGTATGTTATTTTTGTGTGGCTTGTAAAATGAAAAGTGAATAAAAAAGACGACGAGAGAGTTTTGTTCATATGCCGTTGAAACTTCCCGGTATCTGGCCAGTAATTAATTAAAAGCTTAGGTGGTGCCATTATGGGTTTTATGCTAATAGGTGGCGGCTAATATGGGAGCCTTCAAAGGGTCTCATACACGGGCGAAACATTAAATTTCAGCGAAGCGTGTGGTACAAAGCAACGTCGGCCGGCCGCGTTGCGTTATGCACGTAGATTAGATTAGCGACCGTGTTTTGTTTTGGAAAATTTAAACCAACCTCCTTTACATGTCTGATATCCTGGTATCTAGAAATTACAGTTGGAAATGTAATGGACTTAGTTCTAAACCGAATTAGTAATTAGTGAAATTAACGTATAACATGATAGTTTATGAGAAGTTTGTATATAAATGATGATTCTGAGTGCCTAAAAGATTGAGCTCAAGTTAATTTAGTTAAGAACTTTAAATTGGTGAGTAATTGAAGTTAAACATAGTTTCTTTCTAATGAAATGAGCTTAATATTTTCTAAATCTCCCAATTAGTATCAAAGTGGTCGTTTTGTAATGAAGTGTCATGTCTCTGGCGTGATTGTTCACTGCGTGCATATACACAATATGCAAGCGTGGGCGGGCGGGGGCCCAGGGCGGGCGGGGGCCAGGCGGGGGACGGGCGGGCGGCAGAGCGGGTACCAGTTAAATTGAGCACCGCTACGCCCAGACTCTCATTTCCTCCATCTACCATTGTGTGCCACTCACAATACAAAACATTTTTTTACGAATTTCGACAAAAAGTGCTTTGAATTTTTTCCAATCTTCGCCTCTATTCAGCTCGTAAAAACTTATTGTCTCGCCGCAAAAGAGAGTAGGCGTGTCCTTTGGGAACGTTACCCTGAATCGCATTAAAGTACAATAATAAAATTTTACACAATTCTTAAAGTATAATTTAGTGTTGCCACATTAAACTCAAAGTTTCTTAATTTTATTGCTGCGATAATTAGGAAAATGATAACTCTTTAAGAACAGACATAATTCATTTAGAACTTCATGGAGATTTGCGTTTGAAATTGCCGTATTATACTAATTAATTGTCCTAAGGAGGGCTTAATGGGCGTTATACGTCTAGAGATTTATAAAATCTGTCAGTAAAAACAAGAATATAACATTTAGCTCCATTAATACCGCTTAGAGGGGATTATTTTAATGTAGATTTAAAAATACATGAATAAACTTGTTTTACAAGCAGTCTAGGTTATTGAAAACTTTGGGAAAATTCGATTTCACAGACACTTTGTAATGGAAAATACATTTTCATAACAAAACGAAGCCGTTATTCGTGGAATATAAAAATAAAACGTGGTTTCTATATTCATATCCAAGCAAATAGAAAATTGGAGTCTTTACACGTTTTTAGGGTTAAATCATGATTCTTGTGTTTCTAAAAAGTTACTGAAATTCATTTCTGAACTTGACTTAACTTTTTTGTTCAAAAGAGAAAGTACGTACAGACTTCTATTGTATTTACCGTTTTTAGGGTTCTGCACCTAAGTCGGCAAAAACGGAACCTTTATAGGATCACTTTATTGTCTGTTATTTCCGTCTGTCCGTCTGTCAAGACCCTTTTTCTCTGGAATGCGTGAAGGTATAAAGCTGAAATTAATATCAAATACTTGAGTATAAAACAGTCTTGAGTCTTCTTGAGGTAAGTGAAAAACAAATCTCCTAAGTAAGCGCATATTTTCGCTAGGGAATCATAACCTATAGGGTACTTTCTGTTGACCTAGAACCCTGAAATTCGACATGGTGCAAGGTCTCATGGTAAAAGTATAGGAAAAAGTCTAAAAATTGTAAATTGGTAAACGTCAAAAAATGCTTTTTGTGATTCGGAAAAAGGCAAAAAGTTAGTACGGAACCCTCGGTGCACGAGTCCGACTTGCACTTGTTTGGATAAGACCTATATATTTGAGTGGGTTCTAGTTTGTATAAAATAAAAAACTTTTTACAAAAAAAAATATCCGACATAACTAAAAAAAAACACTAAAAGTATCAAAATAATTTAATTTCGGAAGTCGGTGTTAAATAAGAAAAACACGTTGGTGTTTCTCGGTAAGCAAACAATACCAAGAAACACTTTTTATTTGCGATACTTCTAACCAGAGTGCCTATTTCTCATGACAATTCCAATTAACCCAAACGCTGCTTGGATACATTGTTTTATTACGAAGTTCCCGTGTCCACCTTCCAACGTCCGGCTCCTTCATCGGATCAGTTTGATAGTACGTTATAGTCAAAGTGCATTTCATGACAATTCTAATAAGCCCAAACAAGGCCAGGATACATTGATTAATTAAGTAGTTTCAGTGCCCATCTTCCGGCTTCATCATCATCATTATCAGCATAACTATTCAGAACCATTTGTTTATTTGTATTGTCATAGTCGCTTAACCATCTTCATTGTGATATCTATGTGGGTATGAAGTTCCGTTGGCCATTTCTGGCTTCATCAGTTCCACTTCATCAAATTATGTTACTTTATGACTGTAAATGTTTTAAGTTCTTGATGAAAATACTAAAATCACTATATGGTTGTCTATAATATTTGAGGAGTTCCATTGATTCCTCATGGGTCCCATCATCAGAACTAGTTTTGAAAAAAAAAGAACTAATCTGGAAGCATATCCTTTTAGAGAAAAATAAACTTGCAAATCGGTCCATAAACGATGGAGTTCTGAGGTAACAAACATAAAAAAAAATACTGCCGAATTGATAACCTCCTCTTTTTTTTGAAGTCTGTTAAAAATAGTGACATGCGACCATAAGTGTACTGAACAGCAGATTTATTTTCTTCTTATTTCTGAATGATCCTATAGTTCAAGTTGCACACATTTGTGAGAACTTTCACTACCTGATGTACTCACATAGTTACTTTATAGACGGTTAAAATTTCGATATTTGATGACTATGCAAGTGTCAAAACTCAAATTATAATTTTATAAGTAGAGCTGTCTCGGCAAACCTAGTTCTGCCATATAATTTATCAAACAAAAAAATGGGGGGTGGGGGTGGAAGCGTAAAAAGTTGCCTACAACCTATTCTCAAACCTACCAAATATACACAAAATATCACATAATCGGTCAAGCCATTTTGGAGGATTTCAATAACCAAACACTGTGACACGAGATTTTATAGGTATATATCTACATCTACACTAATATTATAAGGAGGTAAATTTTGTTTTTTTGTTTGTAGGAGGTAATCTCTGAAAGTACTGGTCCGATTGCTAAAATTTTTTCACCTATAGATAGAAAGCTGCTTTAATCCTGATTGACATAGGCTATATTTTATGTACGCGGGTGAAACCGCGGGCAAAAGTTAGTTAGTTATAAGTACTGCCCACCTGTCTCAAAAATACCCATCCTGAATTATAACCATTTTCACCTATAAAATAAAATGTCATTTTTTACACTCTCTAACAAACGAACTTAGTGTGACTTACAGTTTAAGGCGGGCCTCATAACTCACGAATTTATAGTGATTGCAATGGCGGCCAACAAAAATGGCGCACTTTTGATATACGACCCCACCAACGAGATTAATTGGGGACCGATGGATACAAAACTATAAATTATGTCTTTGTTCTTTTTAGATTTTAGTAATAATACTTGGAAATGCATGTATCTTTTAAACTTTGAAAAGGTTTAAGCTAAAATACTTCTAACTTATTATGCCTTATAACATAAATAGTAATAAGGAAACTATTGCGAGAACGGCTTTTGTTACGATCTAGCGACCCGCCCCAGCTTCGCATAGGTTCAAGACTAGCTAAAAGGGTGCCACAGGTGGCGTCGTCACCTTCCGCATGACACAGGTCTTCATCGGACATGAGTTATTAGTAGTAAGTCCTGGAGGTTCCTATTCCAGAATCAGGCGAAAGAAACACCCATACCCGAAGAACACGGTGGGGCATACGGTGGAGGTGTGCTCCACTTGGGTGGGGCGCCGTCGAGTCCTAGTGGAGGCGATCGGTGACGGTAACCTCTAGCGCCAGGCCCTGGTTTATTTTTTATCATAATTATACATATTTTACAAAAAGCGTTGTATACGTAAATAGCTGCATTAGTTACAAAACTGAGTCACAGTTATTAACGTCCACTTTCAAGAGAGAGACGACAGCGTTCCAGGTTCCAGAGACGGGTATGATGGAAATATCATCATCGTTTCAGCTGAAAGACGTCCAACGTTGGACATTGGCCTCCTCAAGCGTCGCTATAACGACCCGTCATGTGCGTCTCGCATCCATCGGATTCTTGTGACCCTCGACAGGTCATCGGTCCACCTTTGGGGGATGCCACTCGACATACATTTTCACTGTTTTTCATACAACCGCTCTTACGCGATTATGACGTTATTACACATTTTTCATTAGATATTTTGGAAACACAGTATCTTGTGGATATTATCTAGGCTTCTATTGAAATCAATTTTTAAATTTGTGTAAAACTAATCCAGTAAAGACCTCCGAAAATCTGCTATTTTGCATGACACTTCATAATTTACTCAAAAATTAAAAAAAAAAAGTATAACAATAGAAGCCTTGCAAATTTAATCAAGATTCTGAATGAAGACAATTTTTTTCAATAACTTTTAAGGGTTTCAAAAAAACAAATACATACAACAAATATTCGAGTAAATAACGGAATTACCGAATGCTAACAGAGTTTTCAGGCATTATCACTCTTTTTTCGCGTTGCCTTTTGGTCAAAAATGGCGTTGGATTACGTTAGGTGAAGTAACAAGTTTTTAAACCATGCTCGACGTTGACGATAGGCGAGTGGAAAAGGACCCTCTTAATATATTTTATGTTAAATAAAAACTTTTTACAAAAAAAATACAACCGACTTAAAAGTAAAAAAAACACTGAAAAGTGCAAAATAACTTTAATTTCGGAAGTCGGTGTTTCTATAATAGTTTTGTCTCTTCGTTATTTAACACCGACTTCCGAAATTAAAGTTATTTTGCACTTTTCAGTGTTTTTTTTACTTTTAAGTCGGTTGTATTTTTTTTGTAAAAAGTTTTTATTTTGTACTTTTTAGTTATGGTACCACCACTAAAAAGTACCCCTCAGCTAAACTTAAATACCTTATAGCCAGAGTGCATCTCATGACAATACTAATAATCCTAAACACGGTTAGATTACATTAATTTATTACAGAGTTCCGGTGCCTAACTTCAGGCTTCATCATCAGATCAGTTTGTTATATTCCTCCTCTACTTTCAGTCAGTCATCGACTACACGTATAAACAAAGCAATTTTACTTGTTACGACGGTTCTGCTGTGATCCTGTGAGGAGTTCTGTTCCATATCTTCGAAGTTCATGATCAGATCATAACAATATTTTTATGGGACCAACTCGGAAGCATAACCTTTCAATCAAAAAAAAAATTTTTTTAATCCGTCCACAATTGACCGAGAAATCGGTGAACATACATAAAAAATAAAAATAAAAAACATACATTCAACCGAACATATAACCTCCTCCTTTTTGAAGTCGGTTAAAAAGGGTCAGGTTGAAGGTATGGTTCCACCAAAAAATAGGTAATGAAGGAAAAAAAATATTTTAGTTTTTTCAGCACCAGATATGCACAGCTTCCTGTAGCAGTGAACACTCTAATGTACAATTGGGAAGTGCGGGTTAATTACATTCTCAAAACGCAATATTTTATCTTCCTTTGTCGCTCCCTTTATTAAAATTGAGTCCTCATACGGTATTGTCTCCTGTGTTCGTGAATAGTTGCTTGTCCCGACGTTAAACGAGTTACGCCCCAGGAGATTGTGCGCAATGGAAATGGGGAGGTACAGGGGAACAGCAGAAGTGCTAATACGGGTTTGTAGGTTGAGGAGAAGTTTTTAGATGATAAGAAGAAAAAACAGTTGTGTGTTTTTGAGTGACTAACTTTAGCATAATCAGCCTTTTAATGTTCCCACTGCTGGGACCTTCTCTCTAGGTGAGGGATTGGGCCGTAATCCATCACGCGGGCCCAGTGCGGGTTGGTGAATGTTACATGTTTTCGAATTTTTGGTTCTAGGACATGCCGGTTTCCTCACGATGTTTTCCTTCACCGTTTTGAGAGCAGTGGTGATGAAATAAATTAGTCAAAGTAATGTGCCTGGCTAGGTTTGAACCCGCGACCTACAACTCGTAAGTCGGGGCCGTTACCACTCGGCCACCTCTTCCGGTTGACCTAGAATCCTGAAATTTTGCATAAAGCAAGGTTTCATAGCACAAGTATAGGAAAAAATCTGAAAACTGTAAATTTGTAGTTACATCACAAAAAAAAAACTTTTTTGCAATTCGGAAAATCTTTGAGATTCGATTCGTGAATTGAACTGTTTTCATAGGTATGTTTGTACTGAACCCTCAGTGCGCGAGTCTGATTCGCACTTGCCCGCACTTTTGTATAACTTTTGATAGAAAGAAAAGTCCTACGCCTTACCGAAGACTTCCACTCTGCAGGAGTGCGGTTTGAATAAATCAGACACGTCTATAAGATTATCGACAATTCTAGAAGAAGTTGTCACATGGAAATTAGCAAGTGGGGAGGCATTGATTATCAGCTAGCTCATATTCTTAGTTGCTGCAAACAAATGCAAGTTTTTTAAATGGTTACATAGGATCCGGCACGAAGGGCCAAAGAAATGATTTGTATCAGTCGTGCTGGCGGTACCAAGACTCTTCATCAGGGATAGAAGTACTTAATTTTCATTAACAAGATACTGATTAAAAGACCTTTCACATGATACTAAAAACAGATTTGAACTTCTCTCCCTAACCTGTCGTATCTAAGCAAATCGTTCGCGAGTTTTGTATAACTTTTGATAGAAAGAAGTCCTACGCCTTGCCGAAGACTTGCACTCTGTAGGTGTGCGGTTCGAATAAATCAGACGCGTCTATGAGGTTATCGACACTTCTAGAAGAATTTTATATCTCAAGGCTCTTTGAAATGTGAAAATAAAACAATTCTTTGAAGAATTTCTTGAGATACGTACGTCATATCGTGTTTAAGGCTTATTGCATTGCGATGCGCAGCTACGTGGATTTCTTGAGGCGGAAAACGTATGTGAACGTATAACAAAATAGTATTTCTCAAAGTTTGATTTATAAAAATATGTATGAATCTACATATAGGTGGTACTTTACATGTGGATGGATGGAGAGGGAGAGGGAGACCAAAGAAAAGATGGATGGATTGTGTGAAGAGTGATATGAAAGAAAAGGAAGTTAGTGATAGCATGACGAGTGACAGGCCAGAATGGAAGAAAAAAACGTGTTGCGCCGACCCCAAAAAACACGGGACAAGGGCAGGAAGATGATGATGATAGGTGGTACTTTTTAGCGGTGTCGCTACGCATTTCACTGTAATAGGTGTAAAAAGATGCTCTACGAAGCATTTTTTTTAAGGTGGGAAATCATCCAATGACTTCTCCCGGTCTGAGTGGAGCGAGAGGGCGTGTCAGACTTTTACTGACTAAAATCACACCTGTGTCCTTTAGTTGTTCTTTGCGTTCTAGGAATATGGGTTTCCTTTTCAGAATATCCCCGCGGTTCTTGCGGGCAACGGCCCTGCTAGGCCCCTACGGCTCAATAAAGCTGAGGGTCACATATATTTAAATATAGAATTATACGAAAACATTTTTGAATACTTTTTTCAACAATTATAATTATTTATTTAAATTTTTATAGGTACTGAAAATGTCGGCTTTGTGACGAGTCGTTATGTGCGTATTTTAATAATAAATCAATTTTGGTTTTTGAACTTAAAGTATCTAACACGAATAGAAATTTAAGCCCTAGAAATAAAATAAAATACAACACTTTAAGAGTAAATATTTGACACTTGTTTTAATTAAGCGATAAATTAACAAATAAAACATTAAACATTTACACCAAGCGTTCGAAATCGCAACGATTAGCTATAAAGCAACATTTTACAGCATAATTTTCACTGAGCTTTATGGCTCATGTAGAATTGAGACGTTGCGACGACGCATTTCTCTCAAATCGCCCGAAGACGGCCAGACAACTTGGAAAACTAGTTGTAGTAAAAAAAAACTGGGCAAGTGCAAGTCGGGCTCGCGCACTGAGGGTTCCGTACAAACTTACCCATGAAAACAGTTCAATTCCCAAATTGAGTTACGAAGATTTTTCCGGATCGTAAAAGTTTTTTTTTTTTGTGACGTCACTACAAATTTACGGTTTTCAAATTTTTTCCTATACTTGCGCTATGATACCATACTTCATACAAAATTTCAGGATTCTAGGTCAACGGGAAGTACTCTATGAATTTCGATTCCCTTGAGAGGCTGTATCTTTTTTTTTCATTAACTCAGAAGTTTTATTTTTTCACAGCTTCAAGGGACCGCAGGCTTGAGTATATGGTTTTAATTTTAAACTCGATACCTCCACACGTTCCCAAGATAAAGGGTCTTGACAGACAGACAAACGGACAACGAAGTGATCCTATAAGGGTTCCGTTTTTTCCTTTTAAGATACGGAACCCTAAAAATGACAGAAAAAGATCGCACAGACGTAGTGTCAGACTTTTAATGACTTAAAACCTCCTGTGTTCCTTCAGTTGTGTTTTCAGGGCTGCAGTGACTCTTTCAGCCTTGGTAAGCATCGGTTCTAACGGGCCCCGTCAATTACATTAACATCTCTTTGAGGTGTGTTTGGAACACAACGCGCTGTCAACCTGGGCCCGGTCCTTATCGAACGAGCTACCTATTGCTCGCTTCTTTGCCTTCGTTCCAGGGCCCCGGGGTTCTCTTTCACATCACCCATGGGCCCCAGTAGGCTTCTACCCTGCTGGACCCCTACGGTTTTGCTGACATCTCCTTGAGGTGTGCGTGGAACACTACACGCCGTCGACAACTTGGGCTCGGTCTGGACGGTTACCGGACGGTCGGACGGCCAGCTACCCATTGCTCGCCGTCCACAAGCCAGCGCCTATGGTGGCTGAAAATCGGGATCGGGATTCCGGTGGCTGGGGCGTGAGTGCCGTTCTCTCGCGCGTGCGGCCGCCTCCTTTGCTAGCATTACTGCTTCGCAGAAGGAGGCGACAGCCTGCGACCCCTCCTCACAGAAAAAATACTTCTGCTTATTACAAAAACACACATATGCTGATATCTTCATTTTTTCCCTTTTCAGGTAGTATTCAATAACGTAATGGCAGTATGCCATAGATGCTGGCAGAGAGCCAATAATAATGACGGTGGACAACTACGTCTTGAGAACGCTCCCATTGTAGAAGGTAATTACATCTGTGCTATTAATCCTTATCAAAATAAATTATTTCATCACTAAGTACAGTCTAGCTTCGCCGGGACAGCTAGTAATAAATAAATAAATAATTTTAGATGCTGACAATCAAGAACCCCCCAATGTTGCTGAAGCCCGCAATGTTGCTGAAGCCCCCAATGTTGCTGAAGCCCCCAATGTTGCTGAAGCCCCCAATGTTGCTGAAGCCCCCAATGTTGCTGAAGCCCCCAATGATCCTCAGGACAATCCAGAGGATGATGCTCGTTTCTATGTTCGCGATTACGTACGTGCACCGAACACTTCACGGCTCTGTATGTATAGGCAATGTAGACATGAAAATCTACGACGAGTTCCTGTGTCTATCAAGCTACATTTGGTATGTCATTATCGATTATATATTCCACCGAGTTCGCGAATATGTGAAGAACATTTAAATAACTATGATTTTGAAGAGTTACTGGATAATGTAAATGTTACACATTATTTTAATGCTTCATTTTTTAGTAACATGACAAACATGTTAATTGAAGCAATCAACAATAGGACAAGATTCGATTTTGAAACATTATCTTCACTGAATAATAGTGAACTTATGTTTTGGACTGGATTCACTTTAGAGCAGTTCAACGTCATTTTGGAAGAAACGCCATCGCTCGCAGAAAAATGCAGACATCCCCGATCAGTTCTCGGAGCTTATTTAACGAAAATACGAACTGGAGAACCTAACGAGCGACTAGCTACGCTTTTCGGCGTAACACGTCAAGTGTTTGAATATCGCCTAAAAATAGCGCGACAATGCTTGACAGGTCAATATGTACCAAGACATCTTGGTATAGGTCATATTTCTAGAGATGAGCTTCTAGAGAGAAATCTATTTTTGCCCAAACATATTTTTGGAAATGAAAACAACACCAAGTTAATTATTATCGCAGATGGCACATATGTATATATTGAAAAAAGCACTAATTATTTATTTCAAAGAAAAACTTATAGCCTCCACAAGTTTCGCAATTTATTGAAACCATTTATTTTAGTAAGCAGCGATGGATATATCATAGATGTCATAGGCCCTTTTCCTGCAACAACATCAGATGCAACTATTATGCAGAACATAATGAATGACGAGGAGCACTTACTACATTGGTTACTACACAGAGAGGACGTCTTTATTTTGGACAGGGGCTTCAGGGACAGTATTAATGATATTGAGTCCCTTGGCTATGAACCTCACATGCCACCTACCAAGGACAGGAACGCGACCCAGCTATCAACAGAAAAGGCAAATGATTCTCGGTTGGTGACTGTGTGTAGATGGATTGTGGAGGCGGTTAACGGCAAATTCAAAAACCGTTTTAAGTTATTAAAACAAACTTATTTTAACCGAGCTTTGCCAAACATGTTTGTCGATTTCCGCATAGCAGCATCATTAATAAATGCTAATTACCGTGTTGCTACAGACCACAGGCTTGCGCCGGAATTCTTTGAAATAATTCAAACTAAGGTTCATCAACCTAACCTTTTGAAAAATTATGTCGAAGGCAAAAATCTTAACAGACAAAGAGTTAACTTTGTGACGATGGAGGCCACCATGCCACATCTTGAGGACTTTCCAGAACTGACTGATGATGATATCATTTTATTCGCCTTGGGGACCTACCATATAAAACTTGCAAAATCCTACTGTGCGGAACATATTCGGAATGGAATTTATTATATTGAATTATTTCGAGAAAACCAGCTAACTGATTTGCCAAGGTATAATATTCGAGAAGATAATGTCTGGTTAATTAGAGGACGAATACAATCTCGACACGTTAGATCGCGCGTTTATTATTGTTACATATTAATAAACCGAAGTGAAACTGGCAGACGTGCTATTGAACAGTGGTATTGCACATGCCTAACAGGGGCGCGTACGGTTGGAAGTTGTGCCCATATAATATCAATTATATGGTATATGGGCAAAGGTCGACATATCGACTTTAATCTACCAGCGGCAATGTTATCGACTATTATAATAGATGAATAATATAACGTTATTTTTGTCTGGATAATAGTTCTGTTGTTATTAAGTGTCTACTTGCACAATTGTTTTTGTGTTATTAATACTTAAAATGTCTAGTTGAACAATTGCTTTTTGTAATTATCGTCTAAAATGTAATTTTTTATTTTAAAATAAAAATACTTTATTTTTGTCAAAAGTCTTTTTAAAAAAAAAACCCCGTCGAATTCCGAACTAAAAATTGGTACTGACTTTTCATGGGACGTAATAATGATATTGAAACTTGTCCCATGTCTGTTGATGGGATGGGACACTGCCCATACATTTTTTTGCATGGTCCTTTATTTATTTTTTCACAGTGTGATGTTTACAGAATAGTACTACAAATTAAGGTGTCAACAGGACTTACGATGAACACTACTCTAAGAAGAACCACAGACAGTGTACCATGGAGCCTCGTCAATGAACCCGTCAAGGCAGGACGGGCACTATCATCAGTAATGAAGAACACGAATGAGAAGAAGGATTTCTTCCAATTTAAAGACTAGCAGGATTGTTTGAAAGAGTCACCACGGTCCTTGAACTTAAAGAGTAACTGAAGAAGTACAACTGGGTGGGTTTTAGTCAGTAATAGTCTGACACCCCCTCTCGCACCACCTAGAGCTGAAAAAGTTATTTGATGATTCCCTACTCCAAAAAAGGCCTTAAAGTCTAAACTGACGGGCTGCAATTGAAATGCACGCCAGCTGCAAAATTGCACGATGCAGTTGTTTTAATTACTTTGAAACATTCCCCTTGCAGTCGGCATGCAGTTAGTATGTAGTTTTAACGGTTATTTCGATACAGTTACGCAAATAAAGCCAAACTGTAACTACCTAAAATTATTTCTATGAAAGCGCGTGGTCGTATTGTCGCATCCCATTTTTTTTTGAGGTTTGAAGTCGTCTTAAGACTTCTCTCGCACTAGGGTGGAGCAGGAGGGCGTGACAGACTTTTACTGACTAAAACTACATCTATATTCCTTCAGTTCCCCTTTGCGTTCTAGGACTTCGCTAACAGAAGTCAACTTATGGCTCAAGTAGCTGTGAGCTGACATCTCTTTGAGGCGCGCGTGGAACACTACGCGCCGTCGACGGCTCGGCTCCGTTCGGATGTTTACCGGACGGCTGAACGGCGAGCTATTACTATACATTACTCGTCGTCCGCAAGCCCACGCCTATGGTATTGTCGCATCTCGTCTGAGAACTTTTGATTATGCGAGAGACTTAAGGCGTATAGTCCCGTGAACATCTGGCTGGAATAAATGCACACATACTTATACTGCCGCGTAGGTGGCATTATCTGTTCATTTAATTTCGGCCAGCTGCGCCAGCATAGAGACCTTTAAATCCATTTTCTTTGTGAAATATTGATTGATTTACATATGCTATGTACATTCTGAAGAACACTTAACCAATAATTGTTTTGTGTAAACATATTTCTAAAGATCAAACCCGTTTGAAAAAAGTCCTACTCCTTTCAAACGGCTAAACAAGCGAAAAAATATAATGCTGTTAATTTTTTTTTGGCAAAAGTGTTAGTTTTACAAAAAAATCATATTATTATGTTGATAATGTTATAATAGACATTATTTTTCAAACCTATTGACCTATCCGTTACCGAGGAGTAGGCTTCAGAAAGTCACTGTTTTATAGCACTGCTCGGGAGTGAGGGCCTTAAGTAATTCCTCGTTAGTTAAAGTTTTTGGTCACGTAGTCGTGTTGCCATTGACCATTCAAATATTAAACGTACTATGCCATAAACCAATGGTTTATTACCTTTCCAAGACGAGTACTCATATTTTATAGACTGGCTAGCTGTTACCAGTGGCTATGCTTGCGTTTGATTTGGAAATTTCGTAGAAACGTTTCATTGACAAATTGTAACCTTTTTTTCGGTGGGAAAATCATCCAATGACATCCTCCGCCCTTGGGCCAAGCGGGAGATAGTGTCAGACTTTTACTGACTAAAAACCCAATTCTGTTCCTTCTTTGCCTTCGTTCCAGGGCCCCGGGGGGGTTCTCTTTTGTATCACCCATGGCCCCAGTAGGCTTCGACCCTGCTGGGCCCCTAGACAAAATGTAATCTATGATTAAATACTGACCATAGAACAAGTTTTTTTTTGAGGTACGAAATCATAAAATGAATTTTCTCACTCCAGAGTGAAATGAGAGGGTTTGTCAGACTTTTACTGACTAAAACACATAATTCATCTATCTTTTCGTTGGCCTCCCTTTCCCCCCACTCTAGGTCCTAGGGGACATCTATACAAAATTACATTAACATTGGTCTGCTACCTACCTTATTTGCTTAGGCCAGGCAAAACCTGCGTGGTTTCCTCAGTCTTTCTCTAGATCCTAGGGTAGGGTAGGGAAATTACATTAAGATTGGTATAGCAGCTTAGGCGTGGAAACTTATCAAACACACAAACAGACATTTACTTGCCTGTTTATTATAAAACACCTACGTTTATTAGTGGGGGTAGTATATCATAGAATGGGTAGAATAAGGTGTAGAGGAGACTAGCATAAATGAATTGGTAAAATAAAGTTTTTTATGATTTCGCTCCGTGAATAGGTGAGACTTGAATCTTGATACTTATTGAAGGAATAAAATTTCAAAAGCTTTCTTTAAAATCAAAGTTTATAAGATTCGTTAATTTAAAGTTTATGGCATTATTTTACATTGTTATGGATATAGGGAGCTGTTGAGAATTCGATCTACAATAAGAGGTCTCCAGAAATAGATCAAGACAAAGCAGCTAAAAAAATGCATAATAAATATAATAATATATTTGACTGAGTCATTCTGAGCATTTTTTTTTTGTAGGTGGGAAAATCATCTTATGACAAATGCCGTTCTTGGGCGGAGCGGGACATAGTGTCAGACTTTTACTGACTAAAAACCCACTCCTGTTCCTTCTTTGCCTTCGTCCTAGGGCCCCGGGTTTCACTTTCACACTACCCGTGACCCCAGTAGGCTTCGACCCTGCTGGGCCCCTACGATTTGCTGACATCTGAGTCATTCTGAGCTGGACTCCCATATGATGCAACAATGAGATGCACACCCTACTACCTATATATTTCTAAGTACCTACATGTTTTATTATTTAAGTTGATGCATTCGTATAAGTGCTTAGTTTTTATAATTTAATTGTGATTTGGTGTATTGTGCATTTTTTTTGTGGCAAACAAATGCTTTATCTTGAGTGACTGAAAACTGGAAAGGGAATCGTTTGTCTTGGTATGGTCATGTGAAAAGGAGGGATGAAACGCATGTTATTAAAAGAGTTATGAGTTTACATGTGGATGGATGGAGAGAGAGATGGAGAGGGAGGCCAAAGAAAAGGTGGATAGATTGTGTGAGAAGTGATATAAGAGAAAAGGGAGAGTTAGTGATAGCGTGACGAGTGACAGGACAGAATGGAAAAAAAAAGTATTACGCCGACCTCAAATAAAACGGGACAAGGGCAGGAAGCTGATGAAATGCTTTATCTATCTATCTGAACGAGTAAAAAGTAGCAAATCGTACTAAGTGATACAGTATAACTTTCAGTATATGACTTATCATAAACGGATTCAGTATTTCCAAAGATTTTCATCATCATCATCATCACCATTTCAGCCGGTAGACATCCACTGCTAGACGTGGGCCTTCCTCAAGTCCCTAAAGACTTTACAAAAATCAAACAATAGTAGTTTATGATCAAGTAACAAAGGTTGTTAAAATATGAGTTTGAGTTTATTACCCGAGTCGCAGACAACGTCATATAATAAAAAAAAACCACTACCAAAAACTAACCCACCAAAAAGTTGGTTTTTGGTTGGTTAGTCCACAGTGTTGACTCGTCGCATTTTGCGTGTGGACACGGCATTATGCTGAGCGTACGGCCGTTTTGCTCGGACGTGGCGCATATATTTTATTTTTATTTATTTTTTTGTCATGGAAAATGTTTGCAATATTTTAATCTTAAGTTTGTGCCTTTTCCGGCAAATAAAAAGGTTTTTCTTTCTTTCTTTCTTATATAAAGAAACTAGCTTCTGCCCGCATGAAAATAGGTTTCTCCGTGCAAAATTCCAACCCCCGTTTTACCCCCTTAGGGGTAGAGTTTCGTAAAATTCGTTCTTAGCAAATGGCTATACCCTATAAGGAACCTACCTGCCAAATTTTAAGTTTGTAGGTGTTATAATTTCTGAGATTTCGTGATTAATCAGTGAGTGGTATTTCGCTTTTATATGTAGATATTTGAAATTGAAATGCTATTGAAATATTTTAGAATGAATTCATTAGATATATCCGTGTTAGGAGGTTAAAAGAGTTATGAGTTTACATGTGGATGGATGGAGAGGGAGAGGGAGACCAAAGAAAAGATGGATGGATTGTGTGAGAAGTGATATGAAAGAAAAGGGAATTAGTGATAGCGTGACGAGTGACGACAGAATGGAAGAAAAAAACGTGTTGCGCCGACCCCAAATAAAACGGGACAAAGGCAGGAAGATGATGATCCATGTTAGGAGGTCAAGATGACCCTGGCTGTGTTAGACATTTTAGCTGAAAAGGTACTTGCAGTAGCTTGTGTTTCCAGATAGATAAAACCTTGTTCAAGTCAACTTTAGGTAAAGTAAGTTACTTCTAGGTAAGCGTACATCGTCGATCAAATAATCGCTTACCGTTTTTTTTAGAGATGAGAATTATCTAGTGAGTTCTCTCGCCCTGGGGCGAAGCGCGAGAGCGTGTCAGACTTTTTCGGACTAAAACCACACCTATATTCCTTCTTTGTCCTTTGCGTTTCTGGATCACGGGTTTTCCTTCTAGAAGTCATCCCATGGCCTCAGTAGGCTTCGAGACTGCTGGTCCCCGACAGTTTTGCTGACATCTCTTTAAGGCACGCGCAGAGCGTTACGCGCCGTCGACGACTTGGGCTCAGTTCGAACGATTATCGGACGGCCGGACGGCGAGGTACAAATTGCTCGTCGTCCACAAGCCCGCGCATACTGTGGCTGGAGGTTGGGGTCAGGGTCCCGGCAGCTGGCGCGTGAGGATGTCCGTTATTTATGTACACACAAACACTTACAAATGAAAAGAACAAATATAGATAGAAGAGCACTAAGAACGTTCCCTCACGCGTGCGGCCAGTTTACTTCTAGGTAAGCGTACTACATCGTCGACGAAATCATCACTTACCATGAGAGATTTTACGATGAGATAGAGGTCAAGCATGACTCTATCAATAATAATAAAAAAGCTAAATGAAGTTTTAATTTATTTGAAAGGCAAAGAAGTTGCTTAATATTAACTTGATTATACCTATAACTTAAAAAATCTAACTTATTTTTTATTTTTTTAGAGGTTTGCTATAATCTTTTATTTTAAATCATTTTAATAAAAACACTTAACTAATTAAAACTATATATATACACTAAAGGCAAAAACTACTAGCTAAAATATGGCGTCATAAAATTCCTCCGCATCGCTGTCGACAGTCGCTGTCGCTTAGTTGACACTTCGCGTGACCCAAGGGCTGGCTTTTACCTCGGTCAGAGACTAAGCATTGCCATACAACGTGGCAATGCCGCCAGCCTTTTGGGCACACTTCCAGTCGACAGCGATGCGGAGGAATTTTATGACGCCATATTTTAGCTAGTAGTTTTTGCCTTTAGTGTATATATAGTTTTAATTAGTTAAGTGTTTTTATAAAAATCTAACTAGTTAATCTAAATAACCTAGAAAAAACATATAATTAATTTTTATGTGTATCGTATCGTCTATTTATTAGTTTCATCAGCTAAATAACAACTCTCTTACATAAAATACATAAATATTAACTAAACTATACTAAAACCTAACTATGTACATAAATATAATACAAAAATCTTGCGCCATCCCATGTTCCAAGTACGGCGGGCTGTGCTGGCGCTGCCGTTGCGGCTGCTGAGACCCTTAAACGGCGCAAATACTGTAACCTTATTGGTAATTACAGTTTTGAGCCGTTTCGGGTCGAAACGCTTGGGTCATGGGGTTCAAGTACGCGTCTCCTTTTTAAGGAAATTTCACGCCGACTGTTCGACACTTTGCGTGAGGGCTGGCTCGTTCTTCGCCCAAAGAATTAGCATTGCCATTCACCGTGGCAATGCTGCCAGTCTTCTGGGCACATTTCCGGATGACAGCGATGTGGAGGAGTATTTCGACGCCTGAGTGTACTTTTTGTATCGTATTAATTACTTTATTCAAGTTTATATTTAGATACATTTTCGAGTTTAATTTACCAAATTAGATAATTGACTGAGTTATACTCGCAAATCTACACTAACATTATAAAGAGGTAAAGTTTATTTTTTTGTTTGTAGGAGGTAATCTGTGAAAGTATTGGTCCGATTGCTAAATTTTTTCTCCGATAGAAAGCTGCTTTATTCCTGAGTGACATAGGCTATATTTTATGTACGCGGGCGAAGCCGCGGGCAAAAGCTAGTGTTGAATAAACTAAAGAAAATCGCAAACACACAAATCTAATAACATTAATTTTCATGTACCTATTAATTCTAGTATTTTCATTTCATTCAAAAGAATTTCGCTTGAAAGATGTTCAAAGAAGAAAAAAAAAATCGTATTCAACTTAGCAAAACTTAGAATCTTTAACTAACGTAGGCATTTTTATTCATGTCTGTGGGAATATTTGAAAGAGTTACC
This sequence comes from Mythimna impura, assembly GCA_905147345.3. Classification (NCBI taxonomy): domain Eukaryota; kingdom Metazoa; phylum Arthropoda; class Insecta; order Lepidoptera; family Noctuidae; genus Mythimna; species Mythimna impura. The sequence goes on from LR990345.1 coordinate 11,905,989, forward strand.
TCGGTCCTGTAACGCAAAGGGCAACTGAAGGAACAAAGGTAAGTATTAGTCAATAAAAGTCTGACACTCCCTCTCGCTCCACTTAGAGCAGGAGGGGTTATTTAATTTTACACCACAAAAATGAAGTTATTTTATTCACGAAATTAGAGAAGTGGTGGCCGAGTGGTAACGGCCCCGACTTACGAGTCGTACTTTGTGTAATTTATTTCATCACCACTGCTCTCAAAACGGTGAGGGAAAACATCGTGAGGAAACCGGCATGTCCTAGAACCAAAAATTCGAAGACATGTGACATTCACCAACCCGCACTGGGCCCGCGTGGTGGATTACGACCCATTCCCTAGAGAGGAGGCCTGAGTCCCAGCAGTGGGAACATAAGGCTGATTATGCTATGATATGTTATGCTATTCACGAAATTATTAAAGCCTATTAAAAACATTGTTTTCGTACCACATTTATAAACATTCAGTGTTCAAATCCGTGGCTCAATTAACACTTTATAACGCTGACGGAATTTTGTAAAAAAAAAAAGTTTGACAGTAATTAAAGGTTGGTTATCTCTGGCGTTAGAGCAATTTAGCTAATTGCTCAGGCGATAGATGGCAATTTCAACTCTTTACGACATCGCCCACCATGATAACGGACTAATTGTCGAATAAAAAAGGATTACAGCTAATCCTTGTTTAATAAAAATGTTAATCATGAGATTTCCCGTCGCAATATGCAAATGTTATAGTATCCAAACCACAGACCTAGGTAACGCTTCATCAGTCACTGTCGTAAGAAAGAAAAAATAATCAATCACCTCACACTATATTATTTTAAAGGCGAAAGTTTGTAATTGTGTGAGCGTGTGTGTATGTATGTATGTTTGTAGTTGTGTTGTATGTTGTACTTCTTCACGCTCAAACAGCTGAATGGATTTCGATGAAACTTCTGACACGTGAATAGCACATAAGATACTTTATTTCCCGTGAGTACCTATGTTTCCTTGGGTCTTTCGATATTTAGACCACGTCGGGGTCACCAGTTTTGGAGGTATGCAGAACAGAGAGTAAAGTCCCGCAAACCTCCGTTGAAAAGGGAGGCTCCTCCGGCCAGACGGTTGTTATGACTGGCAACGGCCCGATAGATAATTTCGGGCTGTTCTATATGTTCCAATCGCGCGGATAACTTTAATTGCGCGATGCAGGATTAGTTCAGTGACGCCATAGATGTCGCTACAGGTCCATCGGTTTCCATCTATCGGTTATACTATCACAACGCTGGCAATAGTTAATGACAAATATTTACGTATCACAGAGTCGTGTATCTCTATGTAGTATCATTAGCGACTGTCACCAGCTTTGCACCGGTGTTTGAAATTGTCGGTTTTATTATAATATTATGCATGTACTATACTATCATCATGAATCACTTTGTCTATTGGTAAAAATCGCATGAAAATTAGTTCAGTAGTTGTTGTTTTACACCTAATAAGGTCATAAAGGTTACTCTTTCTAAACCTTACACCACATTTTAATACGGATTTCAATAATAGAAAGAGTAGAGTTCACTAATGTAAACGAAAGAGGTTTATGTTTATAATTAGCACCCAAGCAAAGCCGGGAGAGTCGCTAGTACTGTATTTTAACTTTCCATACAAATCACGCGTGTCAGTGCGAGTCACCATTAACTCCTAGAAATTGACAGTATGGTGGCCCTTGTTAATATATTAGCTGTGCCCGTGACAGCCGACGCTTGAGCTCAAACCCGCCATGTTATTATCAACTTATTTGTTTGTAACGTCTCTCGCTCTGGGTGGAGCGAGAAGGAGTGTTAGACTTTTATTGACTTAAATCCACCCGTGTTCTTTCAGTTACTGGCGTTTCTGGGCCGCGGTGATTCTTTCAAGCAATTTTGCAGCTGCAACGATGTCTCTAGTCACTGCCCGCGCGGTGGTTCCTTACTCTGGATCATAGAGTTCGTGATTGGCCGTAATATGGTAATATAGGATATCGCATCTATTTATTCAAGTGGGACTCCGTATATTGAAGGATTTTATTTTGCTGTTTAGGTGGTCTGACTTTTTGTTCAAGACTTAGACGACTTGCTAAGTAGGTGCTTGAGTGAATCAACATGCTTTGATGTAGTGTCATTTTGTTGGTATTTCGTGTTGTTTTGTGTAGGTAAGAAGAATAAAGGGTGAGGGTCGCGGGAATCCGATGAATGCGAGACGCAGAGGACCGGTCATTATGGCGACATTTGGGGGAGGGATAAGTCTAACAGTGGACGTCTGTCGGCTGAAATGATGATGATGATGATGATGAAGAAGAATAGATACTTGTATTTGCCACATATTTTTTGATGACACGGTTGTGCGCAGTGGCTGAGTTAATTAATTGGCTATACTACGCTGCGTTTCACGGATTTGGTTCACGTAGGGAACACATATTTGTATGCCCTACAGACTGTTGTTCCGGGTCTGGGTGTCTTGTTTACATATGTGTGAACTCAGTGACGATATAGGAATAATTCCCAGTGTGGGGGCAACGCTTAAAAAATCATTAGCATGTCACTCTGCAGACCTTGTCCTACCACACATGTCTGGCACCATGAGCCCTGTTACGTAAGATCTAGTAACAGCGTCAGCAGATTAATTCAATTTAGAAAATAACTGTTTTTACCATTTTTAGGGTTCCGTACCTCAAAAGGAAAAAACGGAACCCTTATAGGATCACTTTCTGTCTGTCTGTCTGTCAAGACCCTTTATCTCGGAAACGCGTGGAGATATCGTTGCAATTAAAACCATATACTTAGATCTGCGGTGTCTTGAAGCTGTGAAAAGATCAAACTTCTGAGTTAACAAAAAAAAAAAGATACGGTCGTATATTTCGACACTCTCAAGGGAAATAAAATTAAAAAAAAAAAACTTTTTTTCGTAACTCAATTCGGGAATTGAACTGTTTTTATAGGTAAGTTTGTACGGAACCCTGAGTGCGCGAGTCCGACTCGCACTTGCCCGGTTTTTATTTTTACGACACATTATGAAAAAGAAGCACATCTAAAAGTTATTTATTCGATATTTCGGTGGTGGTGGCATCGCTTGTGAGGAGGATTCGGGGGAGTGACAATAGCATCCTGAAAGTCGTTGCTGAGGATCCGAGAGCTCCTGTGCTGAGGCATCTCATGAGGAATCATTGTCCGCCTGAAGTGCCTCGTAAGTACATGACTCACTAATATAATTTGTTGTCTGTTGTAATTATAATTACTAATCCTAGTGTTTAAGTTTTAGCTTGTAAGTTACTAACAAAAATGGTTCCATTGTTGTCCGGAAATACTTAAACAATTTATTATTATTATTATTTCACGTCGAATTTCATTCATTTGCATGATAACTGTCAAATTTGTACTTAACTAGTCCACACACATTGGTGTGATTCTTTCTTCAAAAGATCATTTAAAACTAATCTTCGTGGTCCTCATGTGATTGGTGTGACCAAGATGATGTCTGGACTTTAAAAGCGATCTTTGCGTCTGTAAAAAGACATAGACACAGGTGTTAACCTCTCACACATACAAAATAATAAATACAGAGATCTCCAGAAAATAAGCTGACCAATTATCCAAATTAAGCGCCCCAATTCGAGGTTCCAAAGGTAAAAGATAAAGGCAATATCCATACGAATGGATGCATCATTATAGAGAATTCTTGGGGATTATAAAAAGGGTCTGCACTGAGCACGTTTCTAATTTTTAAAGCGTGGTTTTACGATCTGCATACGTAGGTGACTGTAGTGTTGTGCTGGCATAGTTTGAGAGAGTCGATAGCGTGAGTTGGGGGTGGATATATTATAATATATCCATACTCAGGATTGTTCGCAAGAGTTAGAGAACAACTGAAGGAACACAGGTGGATTTTAGTAGGTCTACCCAGAGCAGAAAGAGTTATTTGACGATTTCCCACCTCTAAAATGAAAGGCTATGTATAAACAAAAACAGCTCTTTACGATAAGATTTACTTTTGCCTAGTTTGATATTTAGTTGCAAATTATTTGCTTCTTAGCAACTCTACTTTAAAAAGTTGAATGAATTTTATAAAACCTTATATATTTTGAAACTAAATACGATCCCTTATGTAAAGACACATGTTTTTAAATTGAAAAAACTTAAACCTAACCCAAGAAACTTGCGAAACAAGTGGCCACTTGTAACGAACGAACAAATAACTTAAGAAAAAAGTCTCGAGTAAATAAATATCGATAAATCGTGCGACCGTAATCCAGCCCTAGTGGAGAACACGTCTGAAAACGAAATTTATTCTAACAATTCATGCGGAGCTCCCACAAGTCGGATTATTGTAAATAAGTATTACGACCAACGCCCGCATTAATCCCTACTGCTTTTAACGAAACGCAAAAAAGTTAGTTAACTAACTTTTCAGCCCGCGTTGACTCAACAAAAACCACCGGTGAAATATAGTCCTCCCTCGCGAGAATTATTTGTATCAATAGAATGTTTGTAGGGAATTTGCCTGTTCAAATATACCACGCTATACCCTGGGGCTCTAGTTTAAAAAGGTATGTTTGACTTCGCTAATAAGCACGGGTGCAGACACCCATATATTTCTCCAACTTTTATGCATACAACGAGGTTTTATTAAATAACCCATATCCAGAATTGTTTATTCAACCGCAAATTCGCGTTTAATAACTTCGTATACAAATTCAGGTGGTTGTTACATCCCAGTGAACACATCGCGACCTACATACATCGAGCCAAAAGCTATCTCGTTAATTGACTGTTAGAATAATTTAAATATATTGCGGCCAACGGCTATATTTCAACGGTCTATTATAAATCAAAGGATTAGCAGCGAATGAAACCGGGTAAATGGATGCTGGCAATATAGATAATACATGTTTTATTCTGCATACGTTATAGGGCGGGCGATAACGACAATATAATCGCGTTGGGACCAGGAGGCACGGCGGGGGGTGGCGGACAAAAAGTACTAAGTACGAGTTAAATACCCTTTGTGTCGCATGCTCTCCTGGTCGCCATTCATCGACGTACGCCGAGGGTCCTCTCATTATTCAGTCGAAATTCGATTATTTTCCCATTTCGTAAAATATCCATATCGTCCCCAGCTTTCACTCTAATTGAAAATGGAGCGATGGCCGTCATCGTACTGATCGCATTTAATTTATTTGCACTCAAATTTCGGTTACTTTCCGCGCTCAGCTTAATTACGATACAATATGATTTAGGTGCTCTTTATTTGCATTAGCGTAGTGCGACTATTTTCTCAACATGGATCCTTTTAATAAACGGAGCAGTTGTCGTATATCAGGAGAACAGACGGAAGTAAATATCCTGTCCGAAAATGATTACTCGGCACGCGCAGTTAACCGACGTTATGACCGGCTTATTCCCCATTCCGGGGGTATTAGTCTCGTGGCCACCAATTTCTGTAATTTATTAAGAGTTTCGCTTATATTTTGACCGGTCTTTGGTGGCTTCTCCTTTCTCGCTTGAGGCCGGAAAGAAATATAAGCAGTTAGCAGCGTGTGATCAAAGGCTTTCATGGGGCGGACTGATCCCTAATATTTCACTCATAATTGGTTTATTCTAAGCTCGCAGCGTTTCCGTGTGTGGTCCTTTGATCCGTCTAGTGTATTAAGTTGTAGCCAGAGATGTATGGCGGACATTATTTGTTCAGATCTGAAGATTTACTCGATAGCGTCATTTGCTATTTGAAAGCGAAGGTGGTGGGGGCGCTTAAAGGATTTCTCGTGGTCGCTCCTGTAATAATATTTTTTATTTAAACATCTGTGTCTCGCCTTCTTTGAATTGAAGGGTGGCTAATATTTATTTGGCGGACTTGTGATTCAGAGCGAAAATCTGTGTAATTTGTAAAAGTCATTACTGCTAAAAAAAGACGGCGTTTATTAGTAACTGTTTAGTTTAAACTTGTAATTTTTATATGAATTCTAGCTGACCCGGGAAACCTTGTTCTGCCACAATTATCTATTATATATTCGACAACAAACATTGCAACACAAAATTCTTATATATTTGTTAAATATATACGTATAAAATGATCAAGTACATAAAGATAAGAGTCAACGAAAGCCTTCTCCATATCATATTCCGTTCCTTTACTTGGGTCGAGTAAAATGGATCTACAAAAAATAACCTATAAAGGTAAGTAAACTACCGTCAACATGTATACCCACTACCATGATTTACGTACGTTAATTTCCTTCCAATATGGCCAGTTAGATTGTTTTTGCTTAGTTGTCACAGTCGACCCCTCGAGCCGGATCCGCCGCTGTTGTCCCTTCCATTTCCGGCCACAAGCCGTCAAAGCCTCGGAAAAGTTTTATGTTATCATACAATGTGGTGTGCTTTTGATATTTTTGAGTGTTGTGTTCATATTTTGCTTACGATATATCAAAGAGAAAAGGGAGGAAAGTTGCTTAAAGGGAAGTCAATAGAACAGGTTATACTTGAGAGACTGGAAAGTGTTGTACTAACGAAAACACAAACTGGTTTGAGGTAGCTTAAAAAACAGGATACGCGGAAAAATGTGGTGGAGACTTTTGTCCAGCAGTAGGGAAGATTATTATTAAACTGGTTATAATAAACTATAAAACTGCTCTCAAAACGGTGAAGGAAAACATCGTGAGGAAACGGGCATGTCCTAGAAACAAAAATTCTAAGACATGTGACATCTACCAACCCGCACTGGGCCCGCGTGGTGGATTACGGTCCATTCCCTCTCCTAGAGATGAGACTTGGGTCCCAGTAGTGGAAACATTAAAATACCGATTATGATATGCTTATGTTAAACTTTGAAATCTTTCTCAATTATGAACAAAAAGGTGAAGAGGAAGGATTCTTTCTTTTGGCAATCATAAATTACAGTTGAATTGTATTACCATTATACGAAAGCACATAAATAAATCTTACACAGCAACTTTACACAGCTGTAGTGAATAACTTGGTAAAAAATTCTAATAAGCTTTCAGTTAAAATAATGTTGAGAGCGGAAAAAGCTGCTTCACATACAAATTTTTAAATATTTAAGATTCTTCTGTCTGCGACTCCCGGAATTTTGTTTGTTAAAAGAGTTTTTCCATATGAAATAGCTTTTTCCCGCCGTGCGCCGGTACGCTTCTGTGATCCATCCTATCCATATGATCCCCTGTTGCTGGAGGCTATTGCCCACGTGTGGGACAGAACAGGTTAGCAAAAAAAGGAAACGAGACGAAATACATGCTCAGGATGCTGTTGGAACTGACTCGCACCATGGTTCTCTCTCTCTCTTTTGATTCCTATTAATATTGTGTTTTTCTATTAGTAAAATAGTTTTAATATTGGAATCATTGGTTCCAGAGATAAATTACCTTTTACAGGCATATAATAAGCAAAAGAACATTTTATATAAAATAATTAAGACTGTCTTGTCTCAGGGCACCAACTTTAAAACTACTGTGGCCCATAGTTTGTCGAACATGCGACAGACATGTCTTGACCAGTCCTATCAGGTATCCTGGTTTTAGAGCGCAGAATAGTTTTTTTATATAATATAAACTAGCGCTTGACTGCGATCCCATTTGATGTTAAGCAGGGATGCAATAGTTGATGGTGAGGCGCACTAGTTTATTATGAAAAATAAATTAATAGAGCCTATTGACTCTAGCCTTGAAGACACCTAACTGTAATCGGACGGGAAGACCGCAGCAGGCAAATTGTTTTGAACTCAATCCGATTATTTAAGAGGCCTTTGCCCAGCAGTGGGACCAAGGGATGTTAAAGAATTATCTCTAACACACAAAATTTCATTTGGTTCCCGAAAATAACTAAAGTTATTATGGTAGTCTGGCGTATTCTTAATTTACGATAAAACTTGTGGACTCGTCGTACATTCGGATTGAAAAAAAAGAAGACAGTTGCTGTGATCCCGACATCCCAAGAGTGTAGTTATTAAAATGAGAAATAATGCCCTTTTAGTCTTTGTGACTGTGTTTATACCATATTGCCAAAGTCTGTACACGGGCAGTCTATGGGTCAATTGTACTAAGAGATCGCCGGATGTCCTTCGCGTTCAATATAATAATGCTTTCAGGATGCTGTTGAGACTACCTCGCTACTGTAGCGCGTCGGAGATGTTTACGCAAGCCCGTACCGACGGTTTCTACGCGATTATTCGTAAAAAAACTGCGTCGCTACTGAGGAGAGTGAGGGACAGTCGGAACAGCATCCTGAAAACTGTCGCTGAGAGCTTTGGCTCTCCAATTCTTCAGAACTTTGTGCGGAGTTTGATAATTACTAACACTAGGCAGTATGTTTTTCTTTGTTTTTTTATCCTTGTATTTTACTAACACTATGGATTTTTGGTGTCCGAAATAATATTATTATTATTACATTTATTTTCTATATATACATATTATTTACATTTTTAAATATTTCTTAAAAACAAACATATATTATTATTATACTTAATCTAAATGCTATGTGATGCGACTCCTGAAAGCTGTTATCAATAGTAGCTGCCAACAGAAAGTTATCAAAAAATAAGTTAGTCATTTTATTATTTTGATTGTATCACATTCTTACGCAGCTGTGTGGCCTTATGGTAATGGCCCGACTTACAAGTTACAGGTTGTGGGTTAAAACAAAAGAACAGGCAAGCGATTTAATTTCTGTAATTTATTTCATCATCACTGCTCTCGTAACGGTGAAGAAGAATCTTAAATTCGAAGACATGTTACATTCACCAGTCTGCACTGGGCTCGTGTAGTGGATCACGGCCTATTCCTTCTCCTAGAGAGGAGGTTTGAGACCCATCAGTAGGAACATTATGAGGCTGATTATTCTTAACATCAATTAAGAAAACTGTATTTAAATCTAGGTAAAATCTACAACTACATTTTATACCTTCAAAAACTAAAGACCAAACCTAAATAAATTGGCCACGTTAATCCGAAAAAGTAATTACACCATCAGATTAAAAAAGATCTCCAAATAGCTCTAAACTACAGTCAAAATTATATCGTTAAAACCGTTAATAGCCGTCTGCAGGCGATTTAAGGATAATAGATTAATACGAGGGTAGTTTCAGCAGACTATAGTTTTCATTAAGGATCTTATTTCGCATTTTATCCAGCGCCATTGTTGGAAATGAAAGGCCACTGGCTGATTGGAAGCATTTGTGAAAAGCACGAGTTTTCCAAGCGGTAAAGGTTCTATTTAACCACTGATTAATGTTTACCAGCGTAGTTATGGAAGACGACGTTGTAAAGAGGCAATCTCTAACGGTGGTTTAACTTTTAGATGGAGTTGATTATAGGTTTTTTAAACCTGGTTAGCGGCGGGTTTGATCGGAAGCTGTGATGTGGCTTTTTAATTTTGTTCGTTATGTGTGAAAGGAGAATTGGTTAGGTACCAGAAAACAAAGGTGTATATCCAGTGGTAGGTGAAGACTGCCTATAAATGACGATGCTGACAATGTGCGAGTTAATACAGCTTTAAAAAAAACCATGTTTTTATGACTCCGAAAGGGAAAACCGTGGTCCTGGAACGCAAAGGCAAAGAAGGTACATAAGTGTGCTTTTAGTCAGAAAAAGTCTGACACGCCCTCACGCTTCGCCCTAGAGTGGGAGAAGTAATTGAATGAATTCCCACATTAAAAAAAGTGCAAAGTGCAAAAAAAAAACTTTATTTTATACGGCGATTTTGTATAGTAAATCCAAAAGTAATGAATAAAATAAATTACGAACAGACAACAATGTGTCCCACATCTACCCCACCCAAAATTTATCTCTCCATGTATTTTATTTCTTGGCGTAAATAATTACGCATCCGTAAGTAATTGAGGCAAAAACCCTTGTTGAAACCGTCCCCGGGATCTGTTGGGGACACTATTGTTACGCCCCATGGTTTCACTCACCAACTGACCGAGTACATCCTAAATTGACCGTTAACTGCTAGTTAATAGTTGATTTGGCCTATTGTCATTTACACTTGAGATTTTGGACCCCTTATCTAAAATCTTGTTTCTAATTATCGAAGAAAATAGAGGTTTATATATGAAAGGGCAGAGAGGAGGAAATCGTCCAAATAACTGTAAAATTTCAATAACTATACATACAATAAAAAAAGACTTTTTTGAGATCTTGAGCAATGAGTTCTGCGTGATTCTTCGAAAGAATCACTGCTGCCTTAGAACGCAAAGGGCAACTGATTGAACATAAGTAGGTTTTAATCAGTAAAAGTCTGACACTCTAGCTCCACCCAGAAAGCGAGTTATTTGACGATTAAGGCAAAGAAGGAACAGGAGTGGGTTTTTAGTCAGTAAAAGTCTGACACTACTTTCCGCTCCGCCCAAGAGCGGGATTTGTCATAAGATGATTTTCCCACCTAAAAAAAAAAAAAAATCTAAAAAAAAGAAGAGTCAAGTGGTTGTTAGACACGTACTATTTTATTTTACGTTACTAATCCAATTTGTCACGAAGTTTTTTTTGAGAAAATACTCTTGCGTGTGCATTTATTCAAATCCTACTAATAGGTACAAGAAGTTCATATCACAATGTCAGTAAACCGTAAGGGCCCAGTAGGGCTGATGGCACTAGGGCCACGGGAATTTTCTGAAAAGGAAACCCGGTCCTGGAACGTAAATGGCAACTGAAGGACACGGGTGTGGTTTTAGTCAGTAAAAGTCTGACACACCCTCTCGCTCCACTCTAGAGCGAGCAGGAGAAGTCATTGGATGATATCCCACATAAAAAAAAAACGCTTTTAAAAAATGTATGTATTTTTTAAATTAGTGGTTTAAGGAATATAGGGTGACTGGTAATTAGTGTACGATACTTAAACACGTGATTGTGCTCATGATAACCAACAACTTTCACTATGGGAACAAACCTGAAATCGCGAAAAAAAATCAGCTGTTCAGTACATTTATGTTTGCCTAATGTACTGAACAGCTGATATTTTTTTCGCGATTTCGGCTTTGCTCCCATAATAAAAATTGTTTGTTATCATGAGCACAATGACGTGTTTAAGTATCGTACACTAATTGCCAGTCACCCTATATATAAAAACGTATAAAAAATGCTAAGATAACGCCTAAACGATAATAATAATAAAGCCTTTTCATACCTTACCATATTGTAGTCTGCTCTTATCTAATACAAAATCACCATCCTATTGTATAATTTTGAATTACTTTATAGACTACCCTATGTCGATCGAATTATCGCTAATCAGTAACGAACCCCCACTCAAATTACTTGCAAATGGTTTGGAAGTCGGTCCTGGAATCAAATCTGCCTATGAGAGGGCAAAGGGCCTCTCCGGTTTCTAATTCACTTAATTTGAGCCTTAAATCTCATATTGCAAAATGGACGCGGGTAATAATTGTGTTTGGTAAACACCATGCCATTTGGTGAGAGTGCTATTATGGGAGAGATACAGTTGGGCAACTAAGGTCCACTGACGATGTTTCGGCGATATCTCAAAATGTTGGCACAATTTTGGAACTGGACCTTAGTTGCTAGATGCCTTAAAAGTAGAGAAACAGATGACGTAAGTTGTCTAGTCATTGAGAAATAGCAAAAATTAAAAAAAAAACCGGTCAAGTGTTAGACGAACTCGCACACCGAGGTTCCATTAAAACTTACCTATGAAGATAGAAGATTTTTCCGAATCGCAAAAATCCGGTCTTGACAGACGGATAGATGGATAACAAAGTGATCCTATAAGGGTTCTATTTTTACCAACGAAGGCATGGAACCGGAAAAAAGACGAAAAAGATAATAGTATATTCCTGCCCAAGGTCTATGTTAATTAGGGCTGGCGCAATATGTCCATATCATCCATTTCTCTATGTTAACCGGCTAGCTATAATTCAAAATCGTCTTTAAATAAATAGTGTAACAATTCACATAGCTTTGTCAATAAAAGTACAATCGCCAACAAAAGTGCAACCACAAAAATCAGTAGCAAATCTCGCCTACCCGGTAAATACGTCCATAGCTGACACTTTGATACTAAATAACCCATCTGTTAAATTAACACAGGGTATGCATTAGAGTCCTTGTCTACCGAGCAACCGGGCTACGAGGCTTATTGCCCGTAATTATATTGCCCATACAACAAAGGTAACTTTGTATACAATTAATGCTCATGGCTGGTCGTCAATAACGTTTGTCCATTATAACGCAGTAATTAGCTTAGTTGGAACAACGTTTCTATATGATTTCGGACGAAATTGGCTTTGAAAGGAAGCTATCAGTCTTTTGAAAGTCTAAAATGGGAGTCTATTGAGTTAGTGACGAGTGGTCGGTGGTTTTTGCAAAGTAAAAAATATTTTGTTTTTTGTTGAGCGTTTGTTTAGGAAAATAGAATATTAGGGAAAATATTTGTGGGCCGCGAATGTACACTTGTTTTTATAAATGTTTGTCCTATGTTTTTATGAGCTTTACAACATAATAATAAAATGTCTGCTGAGGGATTGCATACTTTTACCGCGGCCCTAGAGCGCAAAGGGCTATTAAAGAAACGAAAGGTAGGTTTTAGTCAGTATAATTGTGGCACTCCCTCTTACCCAGAGCGGGAGTAACTATTTGTTGATTATCAACCTAAACAAAAAAGAGAAAATATCTGTCAGCCTAGAGCAAATACGTTTTTTTTTGTATAATTATTTCGTGAGAACATTACGCTCAGAACTGTGTGGTTCTTTCTTCAAAAGATCATCTCAGACTACAATCTGCATGGTTCTCATATGATTTGACCATTACATGTTTGCTGTATGGAGTTTAAACGAGACTTTGACCCCTGAGTTTTTTTCGGTGTTTCTTCTCAGGGTAGTCAGCTAGGAAACACCGGCTTCATCTAGTTTAAATTGACAAAAAAAATTGACGTGTAAAAGTGTTTTTAAAAAACCTACGTAACGTACGTACGTTTATGTTTAAGTTGTGTTACTTTTATGGTGTACAATAAAGTTTATTCTATTCTATTCTACTTGCAAAATAAAGATCATTTATCATTTATATGCAAGTAATGTTTTCAAAATAGCTTTTTTTTCGTAAAGGTGAAAATAATATTACTCAATGAGATTTTAAAACTTGTCATAGGTACTGTTTAGACCCAATTACTTTCTGTGGCAATTTAAAGGGGTAATATTTCTTTTGTGTATATTTATTATTTGTGCCCATTGTATGAGCACAAAAAATGAATTCAAATTAGTACATTAGGCTCAGCTTTAATCTTTTATAAGTCTTTCTCTTCGTTGTTCGGGGGTCAGTTTTGAATAAAAAATGACTGGTCAGAATATACTTATTAATCTTTCGGCCAGTTTCTCTCCCCTACAAGTATCCGATTTCTCATCACACACCCAAGTACAGTCGTAAACAAAATACGTAGGACCGTGCGTACAATAATAATTCCCCTCATGAGATGTAATAATAAGCGTATTGTGCATTATTTCTGCGTCTATTAAATACAGAAGAAAGACGGTATTATTATGTTTTCCGCACGATTGTACACACATGTCGTATCATGCAATAGTTGTTACCATCATGTTACTGTGTTACTTTTGTGGAAGTTATTATTGTGCGTTATTGTACTCTGGCATTTTATTAGCCTTATTTGTCATGAGTGGGTATGTATTATACGAAGTTATTTAGTACAAGCCGGTGCGTGATGTGATTTTTTATAGAAATAAATTGCTGAATGCCATATTAATTATTTTCTCAATCTTAATAAGACAAAAACTTAGAATTAATTGGTCATTTAGAAATCTTGTTTAAGGATTTATGTTGGTATCGACAGTTGAGTCTATGCTGTACGTTAAGAACTTAGAATTTTTTTCTCGATGTTTTTTTTTGCCATTCTGGCAGATGAAAAAGTACTTATACTAAATCTACTGTACTTTTTTGTTGGTTGGTCATATCTAAGTCCTGTGAGGTAGTAGTTCTGTATCGAGGTTTTGGCTCTTGGGTTCTCGGGCACGTACCTACGCATCCTATTCTGCAAGAACCTTTAAAAGTATATTTTATTCTATCAGCCCACATGCTAATAAGGTACTATGTTTATCATGCGATCTGCTTCAAAATCACAGTACCTAATTAACAATGCATTAGTTATTTGATATGCGCTCTCATTACTTACCTACTTTAAGATAATACATGTAACTAAGTTTGATTTGAGTATTCGTGGTCCAGTGGTAACGGCCCCGACTTACAAGTTGTAGGTCGTAGATTCAAACCCAGGTAAGAGCTTTACTTTCTGTAATTTATTTCACCACCTCAAAAAGGTGCAAGAAAACATCGTAGAAACCGGCATGTCTTAGAATAAAAAAATCGAAGTCATGTGGACATCTATCAACCCGCACTGGGCCAGTGTGGTGGATTATGGTCCATTTCCTCTTCTAGAGAGGAAGCCTGAGTCCTAGCAGTGGGAATATATTAGGTTTGATTTTACCACGAAAAACATGGCTGTAAAAAAAAATCCAGCATTACACAACATTCCACTAAAACCCATATAGGAGCCATAAATTTTTTAATTCTAATTTTTAATTGTTATTTTATAAGTTAACATTTTATTTATCTTTCATTTATTGCCTTTTTATGTCACTCTAATTGTATAATTTACTAGCTGTGGCCCGCGACTTCGTCTGCGTTAAATTTGTAAAAACGTACAATCATTCTGAGCTAGCAATTAATTCTGAAAGCAACGCAATTATTTATTGTACTTTAACATAAAACGGTTAAAAGTAAAAACCCAAAGTACCTTCAGGAAACATGTTATGTACTCGTCCAGATCCAAATGTATGAATGTCAATGAATAGAAAGAGTATGTAAGGGTCGTAGCAGTTGGCATTTCTGCCTACCCCAAAAGAAAAGAAATTAGTTTATGTATGTTTCTGGTTTATGTTCTGGTGAAACAACATTGTATGATTTTAACCCCTCGCCCAGTGAGCACGTCACAATCGCAGCGGTAATGCCTGTCTTTGAAGAGTGTCTACAGAGGCGTCACGGCATCCTCTCTTTGTGCAGGACTCACCGGATGTGGGTGTTTTGGTAGGTATCTGTATCGAATTCAACGGGAAGAAACACTCGGGTATCACCATTGTGCGAATCGCCTGGAGAATACGATGGAGCATACGGTGGAAGTCGGTCCCCTTGGTCGGAGCGCCAGCACCGCTGTGTCCTCATGGAGGCGATTGGTGGAGAAAATGTCAACCAGTAGCCTCCTTCAGTGAAGCACTACGATCGAAGAAGGTGGCTGAAACTATGAGGGACATTCTGACTCCTTAGCTGTCGCTGCAAGTGATGCTCCGGGTGTTGAAAGCCGCAGGGCGATTACCAGCTATCGCAAACCGGGATTGCGGTGGTGCCGTCCGGCCGTCTCGTCAAAGCAATCCTGAATCGACGGCGCGTTGTATTCTACACCGGACTCAAAGAGATGTCAGCAAATAGATACGGCCCTCTAGGGCCGATGTCTGCGAGATTGTTCGAAAGAGTTACCTCCCGTAAAATTTTCACCTCAATAATTTTTCACTGAAGAGTTAAAGCCGTTAGACAGCTTTGGTAGAGGTAAATGAAGGAGCATAATCGGGACACCGACCTTCAGCTGAATAACGTGCACTGATAGTGCAAAGCCAAAAAGCCAGTGAATCCAAAAACTACCATCATCATCATCAACTATCTTCCTCCACAACAGTACTTATGAAGAATTTGCGAGAGCATGCTTGCATTGATTGTTGCAGCTTGCTCATTTTGGGCGTAAAAATTACTTGTTCATTTACCTAGGATTTTTTGGTGTGTATTTAACTGACGTCCCCGTTGAATGAATTTCGGCGAAATCTTGAGCGCGTGTATCCCCGCCCAATCAAACTCGCATATTGATGGCCAAACCGAGAGGTCACTGTCACCGATTGCCTCTATGAGGACACGGCGGTTCACCCAAATGTGATAGACCTCCACCGCATGTTACACCGGGTCCTCCGGGCGATTCGCAAAATGGTAATATCAGGATACTTCCAACCGAATCCGGAACAGAAACAGCTCGAAACGCCCTCAACAGTCCTGAGCTTGTGTATCCATAAAACAATGAAATTACGGTAAACAAATGTAGCAGCCGATTAGTGTTATCCCTGAGACTGGCCTCCCTCAGAGGGTTGTTCCAGTGTTGGTCACCACTCACTGCAAGGAGGTAACGTCCAGATGTCGACGCAAGGCTGCCAGGAATCTGAGATACATCAGTGATCAGGAACGTAAACCACTTTCGACCCCGTTTTATATGGAGCAGAAACTGCAAACAATAAATCACGCCATTATTAGGCCGCAAGGTGCCATCCCGGAGGACATAGTGGAGCATGCAGAGGTGTGTCCCGCAAGGGCGGATCACCACCGTGTCCTCGTGGTGGCAATCGGCGTCAGCCACCTCTCGCGCCGGGGCCTGGTTTGGGCTATAGTCCAGAGCGAGGAGGAATGGTAGGCGGTCGCCTCCTTCTGCAAAGCCGCAATGCTAGCGAAGGAGGAGGCCGCACGCGTGAGGGAACGAACGTCCTCACGCCGAACCGAGATTCCGACCCCGACGACCAGCCACGGTAGACGCAGGCTTGCAGACATCGAACAATGGGTAGCTAGCCCTCCGGCCGTCCGGTAATTAACCGAACCGAGCCCAGTCGTCAACAGCACGTAGTGATCCACGCGCTCCTCAAAGAGATGTTTCAAAGCGTAACTGAAGGACACAAGTGTGGTTTTAGTCAGTAAAAGTTTGACACGCCCTCTCGCTCCAACCAGAGAAGTCATTGTATGATTTCTACTCTTAAAAAAAGAAAAAAAAAGTACCATCATTATCATTATCATTATCATGGACATAGGCCTCCCCAAGTGTCGCCATAATGACTGGTCCTGTGTGTCTTGCATCCATCGGATTCCCGGGACCCTCACCAGGTCATCGGTATACCTGGGGGCCTTCCAACACAAGGTGCCATGCAACCCCTTCCGAAAATTTGGCCGTGTTATTTTAAAATCAATAATTAAATACATATACTTGTTTACTTTTATCGCCTTTTTTGGTTGGTATCCCTTGAATAATCATGGTCAATTATCTTGTTACAATCATGGAAAAAAAAGCAGTAGGATTGTTAAAATGCCTCCGTCTAACACCAGTTTAACCATAACTATTTTCCTCCAATTTTGAACAATTAAACTGTCTGCAAACGTGGCCGATGGTCATTCTTCCGCCATTCAGAAAATTACGTAAAATACACAATGCCATCTATCAAATATAAAGTTCAACTGTCATTGTCATCATTATTTCTACTTTGAGTCTTTAGATGGCGTTGCGAGTATCTGAATTGCGTGTGGTGCTATATTTGACTAATTCGATTTTATTATGTGTTTTGATTAGTTTTTACAATATATTTAGAAGATATCGAATAGAAATGTCAATTTTATTTTGAAAAAAATGGTAAAAGTTATTTTATTACAAAAAAGAAGATAAAATAATGACAAAAATTTTAACTGTAGCTGGGAATCGAACTCGCGGCAAATGTCGTTCAACACGGACGTTTTGGATTATTGCTCACCCCCCATAGCAAATAGCGTGATAATTTATAGCCTAACAGATGCACTGACCTATAAGGATTATGTATGCAAAATTTGAACAGGATCGGTTCAGTAGTTTTTGCGCCAACTAATACCATCGCAAAATAATTTTACTGTTTTATTATATGTATAGATAATTTTAATTCAAATTGTATTTTTACTCTAATTTTTAATATGTATTTTTCCACCTAGTTCTATGTGAATGCTGTGGTCTACTGTAACTGAAGGAGCACACGCTACAGGACCCCTCGTACTATTTGTAATTTATAATGTGTTTACTGTGTATCCTTTGTTGGAGATCCCAAATAAATAAATTAATTAATAACATACTAACTGCAAATGTAAATACATCGCGTCTATGTACCAGGCATTCATAACTAATAGGAAGGGATATCGGACGCTGCAACGGACAGCGAATGTCCATCGAATGTCAAATCATCCCGCCCGCCAGCGAGCTTTAGCAGCGGCCAAAATATTCGCTTTTGATTTCATTATGTCATTTCACTTGATTTAGAGTATAAATTAATTATGGAAGTAGCATGAAAATTAATGTGATTTTTATACGTACTTTGCTGAAAGGTTTCATATTCGAACTTCTGTGTATTTTTGTTACTTCATCACGCTTGAACGGCTGAACGGATTTCGATGAAACTTGGTATACGAGTCTTTGTGCTGGAACAGCACATGTCTTCGAATTTTGGTTCCAGGATAAATATCGGTTTCTTCGCGATATTTTCTTTCACCGTTTTGAAAGAAGTGGTGATGAAATAAATTACATAAAGCAAAACTCTTGCCTGGGTTTGAAATCGAGACGTAAGAATAACCATTACTGTAATTTAACATCTAGTACAACCATATTTTGTATTTAGAACCTATTGGTATTATCATCATTTCAGCCGAAAGATTCCTACTGTTGGACATAGTCCTCCCCTAAGAGTCGTCATAATGAACGGTCCTGTGCGTCTCACACATGGCATTGACAGGGCATTAATCCAGATTTAATGCTGAAAAAATTCAAAACATTTTTTCATTTTCTTAGATTTTCATAACAAGCAAGGCTTACGCTAAGCTACCGCATAAAAAATAAGTTACAATATTGAACATTGGACACAACAATCCTACTTTTATTTGTAAAATACATCACAAGAGGTACTTCAAACCCAACCCTTGTCAAAAAAAGCCTTATCAAATAATTGTCTCTATTTACCCAAAATCTTCTGATAAACATTCGAGTGGGGCGTATTACCGTTGCGTAGACTTAACAATGCCAATCAATGAAACATAAAATCCGGCTAAGCAGATGCCATGATTCTTTGTCAATGGTCCTAATACAACACTATATAAAAATCAACTTTATAAAGATAAAGATAGGGTGTAATTTTCTGTGGGAGGTTACGAGGTTATAATCTTGTTCGACGTCTAAAGGGTGTATTGTTAAGCAGAGCTGGCCAATCAGTTCCATCACCTCTTGAGAAACCAATGATCCGTGTCTAATTCTGCGCTCGCGAGCCGAGGGTTAAGTCTTTACGCGTTTGGTTTTGTCATTTTATCAATATAGGCTTCATAGCTTTCATCTGTTGCGTTCGTGGCAATTCGGGGCATTTCGGAGTCGGTCGGCCATGTTGTACGCCTGAATGGTCTTTGTGTTGTCAACATATCAGCAAGTTTCGTGAATTTCGGATAACGATCTCGAAGCTGCTTTTGAAGAGTGGAATAAAGAATTCATTGATACTGTCAACCTGCTGTCAAGTACTTAGAACTGTTTTCGCATGAGATATTTTTGACAATTTTATTTTGAAATGTTTTTTTTTTAAATAGTTTTATAAACAGCATTATTAGCACTCAGTGACACAATAATTTAGTAAATTTCATAAACTAGCAAAATATAAACCTTTCGCCCATGTTTTACAAGTGCCCATGTAGGCCTATGTGTAATAAAAAACTTTGATTTTGACTTTGACTTTTTCCCCATGTTATTAATTTTGTTGGTGCAAGAATAATAATTCCAAGTAATTTGGTTTTCCAAATAATACGCACCTTTCACAAATCATAAACCAAGTATTAATCGACAACATATCTAAAAAAACCTAGCATTTTCTACGAAGCTCCTCTGTTTCTTCAAGGATAATAACAAACATATTCTAGTACTGATCAAAGGATTATTTCGCATATTGAAAACGTAAGATCTGGATAAGCTCATGGCATTCGATGTCAACGACATGTCAACAACTCTACGACCCTTTAAAAGGTTACGTTCAAGGTACATAGGTAATTAAATAGATGCGAGTTTAAAGATATCAGTTCTTTCGTGGACTAAAAGATAAGTATTCGGTAAATTATATTTTACACAAATTTAAAAGCTAAAAGGGTTTTTTTTGTATGAATTCAGCTGTAGAAATGGTAATCCGATTTTTACTTGCTGGCAGAAGAAATATGAGATATATGAGACTTTAAATTGGGTATAAAAGTACTTAAATTAGTTTTAAGGTACTTAATGAGGTACAGGTACTTATTTAAGTAACTCCAAAGTAATTTAAGTACGTTTAAGTTTATTCGAAATTAATTTAAGTAATGTTGTTTACCGGACTTGGCATTTTCGATTTGTCAAATTAAACCCTAAAGTTAATTCTACCGAGCCCTTGTCATTATTGAACCATTTGGCGTATAAAACTTTTTATGAACACATTTATTATGCGTACTGCTAAGGAGGTGAATTTCATGCCAAAATCTATGTTTGATGATAACTACAAGCTGGGGTTCTTTTAATCAAGAGTAGATAAATAGGGTACTTCTAGGCAAGCGTAGATCATGACTTACCATCAGAGGGCAGGGCTTAGCTAAGTTGATAATCTAAAATCGTTAAAGCTAGTAGAAAACATCAAATGTATGTTCCACGCGCGCCTCAGGGAGATGTCAGCAAATCGTAGGGGCCCAGCAGGGTCAAATCCTACTGGGGCCATGGGTAGTGTGAAAACGAAACCCGGGGCCCTGGGACGAAGGCAACGAAGGAACAGGAGTGGGTTTTTAGTCAGTAAAAGTCAGACACTATCTCTCGCTGCGCCCAAGAGCGGGATTTGTCATAAGATGATTTTCCCACCTAAAAAAAAAAATGTATGGGAATGACATCATCTCAACGTTAAGTCACGTAGTCAGAACAAAGGAATCGGAGGCGGTACCGACTGTAGAAAGAGATTCGAAACGAAACGGTCGTAACTTGGCTAGGCCTACAGGGAAGATAGTGGTCAAGCGCGAGCCTATAATATATAATAATATAATAGCAAAATCAGCCTTATAATGTTTCCACTGCTGGGACTCAAGCTTCCTCTCTAGGAGAGGGAGTGGGACGTAATACACCACGCGGGCCCAGTGCGGGTTGGTGGATGTCACATGTCTTCGACTTTTTGGTTCTAGGACATGCCGGTTTCCTCACGATGTTTTCCTTCACCGTTTGGAGAGCAGTGGTGATGAAAATAAATTATACAAAGTAATGCGCCTGGCTGGTTTGAACCAGCGACCACTCAACACGTAACAACACGTAAATCGGGACCGTTACCAGTTGACGACACTTGACTAACTAAAAGATATTCCTTTTGAAATAAGCAGCACCTTTGTTTGTTTATTTACATACATGAAGGAATAAATAGAACAGTGACTGGCCTGTTGGTCTAGTGGTTAGCTGCCCTGACTACTATGTCGGAGGTCGTGGGTTCGATTCCCACCCAGGACAAAAGTATTAAACGATCATTTGTTCTGTGTCTGGGTGTAATTTATCTATAATATGTATGTATTTAGAAATATATAAGTATGTTTATCAGTTGTCTAGTACTTATAACACAAGCTCTGCTTAGCTTGAGACTGGACGGCGTTGTGTGATAGATGTGGAATAATATTTAAAAAAAAATGATAACTAATAACTGTTAAGTTAAAATTCGTAGTACCAACATACGCCATGACGAATGAATTTTGAGAAAATTCCTAAATAACTAAATCCTACGTAAATTCCAACAAGGAAAACTGGAAACTGAACAGTGACTCATCTAACAAAAGTGAATGATGACATCACTAAACCCAAGACGCGTCACCGAGTCTGCCAAATTTCCCTTCTGGGTCAATAATAACATACTACCTCCACATTTGTTGGGGCATACCTTGAAATGGGGGCAATTAAATACAGCGGGATTACTTTAGTGGTTGTTGCCTAGTGACGTCACCGTACCCAATGATCGTAATCCGATTAAGATAATTGCTCGAAATCTTATCGAACAAAGGCTTTAGGAAGTACGGAAATTGGAGCAATATGTGGAGTATTACTTAGGGGCTATATTTTGAATAATAATAGTTTGGTAGTGAAGATGATTTTCATTTAAGTGGCTTTTTGTCGTATCGATGATTCCTTAAATTAAATATCTTTTAGCTGGGATTCAGCCACGTGGACAGCCTGTCGGAGCTGTGGGATTGTTCGAAAGAGTAACTGAGGCCTTGGAACGCAAAGGGCATCTGTGCTTTTAGTCGTCAGTAAAAGTCTGACACGCCCTCTTGCTACGCCCAGAGTTGGAGAAGTCATTGGATGATTTCTACCCCTAAAAAAAAGTTGTCGGTGGGTTTTAATCTTGTAAGCGGTTCAATTCTTCCAAGAGTTTATAGGGACTATTTTGTGATTTTTTTTTTATGTGGGAAATCACCGAATGACTTCTTTCGCTCTGGCTGGAGCGAGATCGTTAGACTTTTCCTAAACTAACTAACATCCACCAACATATTATGTTCCTTCAATAGCCCTTTGCAGTCCAGGGCCACGGTAAAGGTAGAACTACACTGTGCACACGTGTGCCACACACGCCGAACTGGGCGCGTCGGGCTCCATACATTTTATATGGAAACTAGACTTGTAGAGCTACACTAGATCAACTACAAATCAGGCGTAGTCCACGTGTGCGTCGGTCTAATGTAGTTCTAGCTTAACTCTTTCGAACAAACTCGCATTACAAATACAAACACAGATACTTTACGAACCAAGATTTAAATAAACGAACGATTTTATATCTTTTATATTAGTTTTGCTACATTAGAGCGACGCACACGTGTAACACGCCTGATTTGTACGTAGAACGACGTTGCATGGCGTCGCGTGGCGTAGATCAAGTGTAACTCTACAAGTCTAGTTTCCATATAAAATGTATGGAGACCGACGCGCCCAGATCGGCGTGTGTGGCCCACGTGTGCGCAGTGTAGTTCTACCTTTAGTCTTCCTTATTTAAGACAATTTCAACGACCTGAAAAACAAACATTGAAGTTAGTTTTGATACCTTTGATGTTCTCAGGATAATTTAATACTTACCTACCTTATCTTCATTTAAATTGTAATATTAATTTATTCCTCTAAATGAAATATTCATCATTTATCGCATTAATTTAACTTTCTGAAATCTATTTAAAGCTAACGTTGAAAATTGTTCCAAATTTCGCATGAAGTATAGAAATCGTCTGAACTTAAAAACAAATTATCAAGATCTGTTTATTTATACATTTCGGATCATGTTATTTTTTCGCTTTCGTTTTGTTAATCCTCGATAAATTGAGTTCTTTCAGTGTTTGTAATGGCAGAGAGGGCCATTCTACTATACTTTTACTACAAAACCCAGTACCTGAGCAAAAGTAACAATTTCTCTTTATAAAAAACTTGACGTTTTTAATCCTTTAACCACTTACGTCGGATTAATCCGACAAATATTTTCGGGTCCATTTCGCCATTTTATCGTTTTATTTACGAACAAATATTCCCTCTCGTCAGCTCTTCTTTCACCTATAACTGACACTGAGAATTGAAGAGTTAAACGAGACAGAACATTTGGTCGTAAATATAAGACCCTGGTGAAATGGACCTGAAAATATTGGTCAGATTAAACTTAAGCAGTTAATGCACACAGAATACACACACGTTAAGTCATTATTTGACTACCCTACTGTCACATAAATGACGAGTAAGTATATTAATTTACCTAATAAGTTTTTATTTTAGTAAAACGTTGCCCCACGATAGGAATTACTTCGGTATTGCAAATGTTTGTGACGACATATGTAAACTCACACAAGACACCTAGACCCGGAATACATATCGGTAGACCATACAAATATTTGTTCCATGTAGGAATCGAACCAGCGACCCGCAGTGCAGCAGTCAATCGCTCAATCTTATATAATAATAATAAGCAGTTATTTAGCCTTTTTTTCAAAAATAATATTGAAAAATATACTATTATTTCTACATTTTTGACACTTGAAAGACGATTTGCCATATCTTAGAATATGAATTTTTAGTAAGTATCTGCAACTATCAGAAAATCATAAAATTGCAAATAATGTGCTTGCAAACTGTCGCTCAAAAGTAGAATCGCCCAATTATTTATGAAAGGTGAAGAAAAAAACATTGAAACCTATCCAGTTTTCGATTTCGATCGTAGCCGGGAGCTGTTTAGTAAATGCTGATGGGGCATTGCATTAGACAAAGAGGATTCTGAGCTCAGGTTGCAGACACCTGGCCAGGCTGTCTAATTGGCAATCAGACGGTTGGCTACCCCTGGCCTGGGATCAGACTTGATTGAGTAGCTGATATTGATAGATTGCTATTTAGATTTGTGTGATGGTCGATGCTAAATTGTGTATATATAGTATTTGCAATAAGTGTGTACAGCTTTTTTTTTTAATGATATAAACTAGTGCTTGACTGCGATTCCACCTGATGGTAAGTAGTGATGCAATGGTTGAAGGTGAGAAGCACTAGTTTATTAAGAGCCTATTAACTCTAGCCTTGAATACACCCAATTTATAATCGGACGGCAAGACCGCAGCAGGCAAATTGTTCCACTCCTTCGATGTACGCGGTACAAACGACGAGGTGAAACGCTTAGTCCGGACCGTAGAGGTTTCAACAACATAAGGGATTTTTTTTTCTTTTTTCGGGTGGGAAAATCATCTAATGACATCCCCCGCGCTTGGGCGGAGCGTGAGATAGTGTCAGACTTTTACTGACTAAAAACCCACTCCTGTTCCTTATTTGCCATTTTTTTTCCAGGGCCCCGGGGATCTCTTTCGCATCACCCATGGCCCCAGTAGGCTTCGACCCTGCTGGGCCCCTACGGTTGCTGACATCACCTTGAGGCGCGCGTGGAACACTACGCGCCGTCGACGACTTGGGCTCGGTCCGGACGGTTACCGGACGATCGGACGGCGAGCCACCCATTGCTCACCGTCCGCAAGCCAGCGCCTACGGTGGCCAACAACATAAGGGTGGATACTCGCCGTACGTCGGTTTGCTATGGCTATGGCGTTGTTTGCCCATCTTGTTTGAGGGTTATGTACAGTGATTTATTTTTTAACCACCTTCTGCTAACGGCTTCGCCTGCGTTAAAGCAGAAATTTGTCTAAATCTCTTGGTTTTGGGATAAATAGTAAACTTATGTGCTATTCCAGGACATACTCTACCAGATGGCCAAATTTCTTCAAAATCTGTTCAGCTGTTTGAGCATGAAGGAGTAACAAACATACACAGAAACTTTCGCCTTAACAATATTAGTGTGAGTGAATAGAAAAAAAAACAGAAACCCTTAAATGCTATATTCGTTGAGTATACACTAACTGAACTAAAAAAGAGCAAATATTTTTTTTTAAATAAAATGATATTATGCTATGGGCGGTAACCGTAAGGTAAGACATTGTTTTTTTTTTAATAGTTATGTCATCTGTTTTGTTTACGATTATAGATTTTTGAGTTTTTTTTATTTTTTAATGTTTTTTTCAGATCGTCGAAATTTTATACACAAACTTATATGTTTGTGTATAAAATTCAAAAATTCAAAAGTTTTTATTTCACATAGGCCTACATGGGCACCTAAAAACGTTAGAAGCTAGTTGTGTTACTTTTTTGGTGTACAATAAAGTTTATTCTATTCTATTCTATCTACCCAAACAAAAACAGAATTTCATAAGTGCGAAATTCTAAATTTGACAACTAACGGTCGGGTATTTCGTGCAAAATATATATTTACCCTGTGGTCTAACCATGATCATATTTTACATTATAATATTTAGAGAGCAGATGGCTATAAATGATGTAGACATTCAAAATTAACGTTTAATTAAGTTTGTAAGCGATACCTCTCCTTTTGCCAATATTACCTTGCGTCCTTTGCTGTAAATAAACTAAGGTAACCTATCAGATAATGTTACAGTTTAGTGAGAAATTTGACGCCTGGCTGTATTTTGGTTTTGTATAATATAATATAATTAACAATAAATGTATTCAACATATTTAATTTCACATATTTTCAGCCTTCTGGGCACATTTCCGGATGGAAGGACAACGATGTGGAGAAGTAGGTACTTCGACGCCTGAGTGTATTTTGTTTTTTGTATTATAATTTATGTATGTCATAGTTTGGTTTAGTATAAAAGTATTTGTAGTTAATATTTGAGTTTGCTACGTAGTTTGTTAAACCAATAAAATAAATTAATTTCACGTCTTTCTTTTAATCTAATTGAACATTGACAATTAATAGAAAACTGCGTAGGGGGATGCAACTCGACATACATTTTCACTGATTTTCATACAACCGCTCATACGCGTTATTACAATTTTTTTTACTCGTATTTTGGAAACACAGATATCTTGTGGATAATATTACCTAGGTTTCTATTCAAATCAATTTATAAATTTGTGTAAAACTAATCCAGTAAAGACCTCCGAAATCTGCTTTTTGCATGAACTTTGACATTTGAGAAATTATTGTTTTTTTTTTGTTATTTTGACGTAAAATATTCATTAAATTAAATAGAACTCTTGAGTCAAAACCAAAAGCGAAAATTATTTAGTTATTTGCCAAACATTAATTGATGCAGTAGACTCCCTCAAACTCCAAGTTCGGTAAATACCTGCGACATGCTCGGTTCGATTAGCACGTCTTGTTTGAACTTAATTAAGAGCACACGTTAGTAACAAAATGAGCGTCGACTTAAGATCAAAGCGCCCAATGTTAATATTTGCAAACGTGTATTGAAAGAAGTCATTGGCACTGAGAAACGCACACACACAATCAAAAACACAAAATCTTATTGGCACACCCTGTATAATTAATTTTGACACAAGCTAGTGTTGTCATCATGTAACTTATTGTATAGTAGAGTTTTACAAATACTCAACTTTAAATCTTAATTTAAAAAATTGGGGTTAGAGTTTTTGGCGGGATTTTTTCGAGTGGAGTTCAGTGGCTGCTTCAATTATTCGCTAGTGGATATTGTGTAAAATTTGTGTGGTTTTCTACACAATTGGACAAATGTGGAATTATTGAAACAGGCGCGATCTCAGTAAAATGGAGCTGAGAACTTTCTTTTAGTTTATACTACCTCTGCAAAGTTTTCCGAGAAGGCAGACTCGATACATTTGCGACTAAATACTACAATTACATTAGAATGTGTTTGCTACATCCATATTCTAATGGAACTCAAAGTGACTGTAAAAACTAAATAATTTCTAAACTTAGCATTAGCTATATGCACAAACAAAATAATAATTGGGGTTTAGAACGCTACACTATCGCTTAGTGCAATACATATATTTTTCATCTCAAAAAAATACACGGTTCTTGCACGAAGCCAAATCGCGAGAAAAAATAATTTCAAAACAAAATAATTGCAATGCAACACAACACACAGTCAAGGTGAGAAATTGAAATTGAATTTCGTTGTTTGTTTTTTTTTTTTAATAATTTTGTTCTTTCTCTTTTCAATTTCCATTCATTCTAACTTTAAATGCTAGTTTTTGTTGAACTAGAGTAAAAATTCATCATAATGGAAGTTTGGTTATTTAAAATAAATGAAGGTGTTTCATGATTTATTTCAATTAAAGTCGTTGTTATTTTCATTCAGATTTTTATTTTGTTTTGATTTTAATAAATCTTGTTTTTGAAAAACTGTGTTTTATTTATACAATGCAGTTTATTTTTTTAAACAAATAAAACGTGAACATTTTTTTATTCCAGTAAGACCGTTTATATTCTAAGTAAGTCCAATAAGGTAAGATATGAAGCATGTGATCTCTCTTGACTCTTGACTACCTACGGGTATCTTCTTTGCCCACATAGATACAAATAGTTCCGACCAACCACTTTGATGTCTGAGAATCCACACTAGATCCTAAGCATGGTAAAGTAGACGCGTGCCGCGACGAAATCACATCCTGTATTATATTGACATAAGAGGCCTTACTACTGGTTGGAGGATTCATTTCACAACCGTCTTTCGAGGGTGATAAAAAGAGATTAGTGTCATTGAGGCCCTATTAGACTTTGGTGTTATGAAAACGATTTTTTATTGTCTTATTTCCGTGTGTTTTCCGAAGTGACTGTTGGAATATGTCTCTTTTGTATGTATGTTTGTTACTCATGCACTCTCAAATGGCTAATCGGACTTGAAAGAAAGATAGCACACGTGTTGTGGCAGAGTTCCAGAAGTGTGTTCCCTTGGGATAATTTTCTGCCATCACGTGGGTGAAGCTACTTGCAGCAGCAAGTAGCTCCACCCAGAGCGCGAGAAGTCATTTGGATGATTTCCCAACTTAAAAAAAAAAAAAAGCAGCAAGTATACAATCATTTTTTTTTACTTAATAGGGTTATAAAAAAATTAAGAAAAGTCAGACATTTAGAATAATTCTGGCACTTGCCATGCTAATTACTTATTTCATTAAATATTCGATTAAATAAAGATATTTAAGAAAAAAAAAATTGTCACACACAACCAAATAAAATAAAAAAACATATACACCCCTATTTTTTAATTAGTACAAACAAAAAATGTGGCGATAGTCAAAAGTAAAAAAACGAAATCCCAAAAATGTCCACGAAAATTTGTCATAATTGGTGAATTCATAATTGAATAAATCATTCATAACAATTGCTACTAGAAAATAGTACGAGCAGTGTTTTTTTCATTTTTAACGCCATTCATTCGTTCATAGTATGTCTGTACAATATTTCCATAATTTGAGTGACATTTTGGGATATCAACAAATGCTAATAACTTTGCTGTTATTAATATTATTTATTGAGACTTTACTTAAATAATAACAAAGCCTTTTCTAATAAGCACTTTAAGTATTTGCACTTAATAATTAAAAATTTGTGGTTTATAAAAAACCTAAAAATTAAATAATAATCTCTGCGAGACCAAAAAGCACCTTACTCAGCATATTATTATACTGCGATATTTAAAAACAATAAATACCTCACACGGTACAATCTGTACACGGCACACTTCTACATATATTTGCCTGCTGCGATCTTCCCGTCCGATTATAATTTAGGTGTCTTCAAGGCTAGAGTGAATAAATAATAGGCTCTTAATAAACTAGTGCGCCTCACCATCAACGATTGCATACTATTATGTGGGATCGCAGTCAAGTACTAGTTTATAATAATACAAAAAAGAAAACTATTTTCATAGATCCAGTTCCAAACAATCGAGAAACAATGGTATTCACGTAAGCTGATGTCAAGTTTCGAAATCTCGCAATAAGGCTGAGACGATCCCATACTGCCGCCGGCCACAAGTTTCCAATAAGTAATTAAAATCCTCAGACGCGGAGATTACGCTCCTGTGTCTCTGGAGTGTTTGCTCCCGACCACTCCAAATCTCTTATGATTTCCTGGTATTTCCAATACTGTTAGCCGGTTCCGCGCAAATATGTATGTTAAAGAAAAAATGACGGGAAAGTGAGAAATTGTGGAGTTTTATTTTTAAATGTAGTCGATTGAAATAAAATGTTTTGACGAGATCAATCTTAAATGTATAAGTTGAGCAATAGATAGGATTTACTCATTAGTAATTTAAATCTTTAGACGCGGAGATTACGGCTCCTGTGTCTCTTGACGGTTTGCTCCCGACCACTCTAAGCCTCTTATGATTTCCTGGTATTTCCAATATTGTTAGCCGATTCCCAGGAAATATATTAAAGGAAGAATTGTCTGAGAAGGGAGAAATTGGACGTTTTTATGATGGTAGTTTTAAACTTTCAAGCGGGTCTTTAAAAATGGTTTTTTGTTTTAGTCAGGGACATTGATCAAATTTTTATACGTTTGAATTTCGAAACAGATTGGTTTCGAAAAAATATGGAATTAAACTTTATCTTAGTTTATGTGTTCCGACCCTTATAATTTTGAAGACAATTCCAAAAAAATACATCCGATTGCGATACCAATCGAGTCATTTTTCAAGCAGTTTGATGCAGTTGATGGCATTAAATCTGTGATTAAACTAAAAGGAATTCCACCAACTGTATCAGAAGGGAGTTAAGATTTTTCGAATATTTTTTTACAGAATCTATTTTAGGAATAAGACGTAAGAATGTAAAACAAACCAAAATTCTTATTATTAAGTCTATTGGTTCGTTTTATGTTCAACAACCTCCTTTGTATTCTAAAAAAACAACAAAACAGTTAAAAAACTCAACACCGTTTAAAAAAAATACCAATAAATTACACCCAATCCACTCGCAAACCACGAAAAGGATTACGTCCGATATGATCACAAAACCAACCGTTGAACATTATTAAAGGTTTGCCCTTGTTTATCATGCCCGTGCTACTGTTCGGGCATTTTTATGAAGAACCGGGCAAATAAGCGGGCACAAACATTAATCTGCTTTGAACAACAGACAAGATGTAACGGGACCCCAGTAGTGTCAATATTTGTTTAGGGGACAAAACTCCGCTTTCTGCTATCTCTTGACGACAATTAGAGCGTGATATGATTTTTTATGTAAACTTAATTTACTTGAGTTTCGTCGAAAGATTTTGATTTTGTTTAATTTTATTTAATTTTGCTTTTGGGAATGTTGTGACGGAGTTGATTTAAGAATGTCTGCAGTAGTTCTGTTAATATCCGTTTGTACAGTCTGGTGTCAATATTAATAGCTTTTATTATTAGTTCGTTGTGTCTAGCATTTATCTGGAGTAATATTATAGATAGAGGTTTATATTTTTGCTTGTAATGAATAAACTAAAAAATCGAAACGTTGAAGAAAAACATTGTAAGGAAACCGATATGTCCTAGAATAAAAAATTCAAAGACTGGACGTACTGGACCCACGTGGTGGATTACGGCCTATTCCCTCTCCTAGAGGGCAGGCCTGCGTCCCAGCAGTAAAAACATTATAAGGCTGATTATGCTACTTTATCATTGAGTGACATAGCCATATATTTTCTACTTTTACACGGATGAAGTCGCTGCCAAAAGCAAGTTAACAATAATAAAATACGAAGTTTCCTTGCTTGATCTCAGAAATGAAGATATCCGCAGGGAGCACCAAAGTTACGGATATAGTCCGAAGAATCGTCAAACTGAAGTGGCAGTGCGCAGGACTCATTACTCGCATTACAGATGGGGCTGAAAGGTTCTAGAGTGGCAACCACGTACCGGAAGACGCAGCATTGGAAGGCCTCCAACAAGGTGGACCGACGACTTGGTGAGGGTCACAGGAATCCGATGGATGCGAGACGTATAGGACTAGTCATATTGTCAACACTCGGGGGAGGACTATGTTCAGCAGTGGACGCCTTTCTGCTGAAATGATGATGATGAATCTAAGTGGGGTACGCACATGTGACATCATAGGAAAAAAAGGCCTCCTCTAATAATAGACAGACAGAAGAAAATAATGCGAGTTTTCTTAGATTTCATACAAAAATGGTTATAAACACAGCAATATTACAGAAAATACAAAACACAAAGAAACCAATAAACAACTAATTTCGAAAAATTAATAACGTACCTACCTTTAATATAAAGTTTATTTGAACTTATAATTCCTAGTCAATCCAAAAATATAACACTTCAAAGCAACCCGTTTTAAAAAATAGCAATTTCATAGGTATAGACCTATTATTTTCCACAGGGTTTTGTCTTTCACTACCCTTTTCCAACGGTGTTCAGTCGTGAGTTTAATTTCGTCTTTTCCTATGTTGGCGTCCTGTCTGTTGGCGTCCTCTGTGGCCATCTCTAGTATTGAGGGTACCAATCAAAGATAGTTTGACTCCATTTCTTCTGTGCAACTCGTATCATGTGCTCAATTCATGACCACTTCTGCTGGTCTATTCTAGTAGCAATTTATATCAGTCTACAACTTAAAAAAAAAAAAAAAAACAGAAGGTAGAAAAACGTCACCAAAATAAAATGAAACATCAAAAAAAAAATTACATTTTCGCAATAATTAAAATTTCTACAATAAACAGTAACCCTAAACACACAATACATAAATATTAATACCTACAGCCTTCGCCCGTGCTCTAACTAAATCTTTCAACCCTTTAATGCCTACGTCGGCGACAACAATTTAATTATAAATGTCATTAAACAATCGATGCGTGTCTCCATTTATTACATTCTGTTATAGTTTAAAATGTGGTTGTTATAACAATAATTTATAACCGCTGTTATATTGTTGATTTATTAGTGTTAAGTCAAGGGGTAGATTTATGTTGACTGTGCGTTTTGTTGCTCCTTAAGCTGTTTCTTTGGGATGTATGTACAGGCTGATCTTTAACGTATGTAAATGGAAATATCTGTTTTTTTTTGTTTTAATTTAGCAACTGATACAATCTTTATAGAAATCAGAAAAATACAGTGTCTATAAATTACAATAAAAAGTAACCAACGGGTTCGTCGGTGTTAAATAATGATGCAACAAAACCACTAACTATTTCCGATATAATCTGTTTATTTATTTTTTTATAGTCGCTTTCGCTGATTTTGGCAACTGACGCAATATTTGTTGAAATCAGAAAAATACCTATAGGTACAGTGACAATAAAATATTAGATATTTATTTGATCATAAAAATATGGGAATTATATTTATTTTTTTCAACAAAAACACATATCATTTAAAAAACTTTGCACTAAGATAAATATTGAGTCGTTTAGATTCAGTACGTTTGCAATGTAAATCAAAACGCCAAACTAAGTAAATTATTCTAACACATTGTAATTTTAAAATCTGATCACTAAAATCAGACTTACAAAATTCATGTTAAATTCAATTCAACATTACTTCTGCTTAAAAATACAAGTGTGTTATTTTAAGGGATTCCACTGAAACTAAAGTTAGCAAGTAACATTAAAAATGCAACTTTGGAAACTTCTCGTTATTTCAAAGTTATGCTAGCGAAACCTAATGCGTGTAGAAAATTAATTCTACGAAATTGAGAATGTAAACACCCTGTAAAACGATTTTAGGGTACCTCCACATTATAGGAGGTCTCAGAAAGTTTAGATTTAATTTAGCGGATTATTAATTTTGAATAATGAACTTAGTTCTTACCTTTTAACGCATCGATGAATAAAATTTTCCCAAAAGTAAACGACCTGCCCATTATTCATTTAGTATTTTAACTAACTGCATTTAGTTTAACTATTTTTAAATTAAAATTCAAATCTAACATTAATACTTTGATTTACACTTTTTAATTTATTATTCAAGGACTTGGAAAAAAGTTGAATTTTAATTTTTGAAATAATACCTCGTTTCGAACTTGTGTCCTTGTGGATTTAACTTAGGGCGGGTTGTTTCAAACGGTCGGTTAACGTTACATACGTACGGTTAAAAGTTACTATTACGTGAGATGTTTAACGTTCGTTAAATACAAAGCGTTGTTTCATCACAAAAAAAACAATAGTCAACGTTATTCGGGTTGCCAGTAGAAAGCAACACTTTTTCCCAATAAAAATGTTCGGGAGATTTTTCTAATACGGCAACATTTCAATGTTTATGTCAAAATTTGATCTACCGGTGGGGAACTGGGGAAATTTTTTGCGGGATTTTTTCGAGGGATGTTTAGTTGCCGTTTTAATTATTCACAAATTGATTCCTTGTGGTATCTCAAGTGTCTACACGACTGGACAATATGTGGAATCATTAAAACAGCCGTGATTTGGGTAAAATGGAGTTGAGGTTTTTTTGTACTTAGTGCTGATTACATTACATTTTGTACATTGCTGCTAAATACTACAAAAACATAAGAATATGTTATATCTGTATTCTAATGGTAAACAAAGAAACTGTATTAAATTAAACTAAAGACTTGACCAAACGGTCTCAGTTACCAGGTCATAAAATCCCAAATACAAAAAAATATCTACCTAGAAACGAATACAAAAGAGAATCTACATGTTGGACGTAGCTACTTGAAAACGACAACAAAAAATGGCGTAAAATGACGTTAACTAGTGGGTAGAGCATCGGTTATGGTAATAGTAACTTTTTAACGTACGGTAAGGGCGTCATTTTGTGAAACAACCCATTTTTTGGTTTAACGAAAGTTAACGCCATTTTTGACTGTTACCCGTGAGTTAAGTATGGTTGAAGCAACCCGCCCTTAATCTCAATTTCATACGTTGAAAAAATGGACTGGAGAAAATTATTATCGCATTATGAAAAGTAAAGTCGAAAAGATAAAACAGTATAAAAATAAAAGACATTTATTTTAAAGCGTTACATCCATTTGCGTATTTAAATTATAAACGCCCAGTTTGCGAGATTACTGGGACTTTGGCAACTCAAGCTAATTGCAGTTGTTGGAGTTAACGAGACTCCAGCCAGATCTGTTAAACCCGAATGAGTGTTAAAAGATTTATATCAGTGGATAACGGCGATTCAAGATCTTAATCCCGGAGTCCACAGCAGGAAATTAAGACGTTTACGAGATTCTCGCGTTTGTTTTTCGCACTTGTTACATAAAAGTCGTTGGACTGCGCAAATATGAAATCGCATTTCAAATGATTCGAGCCGCACTTCCAATTAGTTTGTGCGAATAAGAAAATTTAATTATGAAAAATTAATGGAAATCGTTTTCAATCTTTTTGCGGTGGTTCTTCTTTTTATTAGGTAGCTTTTATTGAAATGTGTTAGGGGTTCATTCTAGGATTTTTCTCTTTTATGACTGAGTTGTTTGTCGTGTATGGCATGTCCTTCTTTTGTAAGTATTACGCTTATAACGTATCTTTTTTAGGATATAAACAAGCACTTGACTGCGATCCTACCTGATGGTAAGCAGTGATGCAAAAATCGTTGATGGTGAAGCGTACTAATTTATTAAGAGCCTATTCACTCTAGCCTTGAAGATACCTAAATTATTTTAATACCTACATTTCCTTAAAATATTATTTTAATCATCATCATTATCATCATCATCATTTTAGCCAAAATTCGCATACTGTTGGCTATAGGCCTTCCCAAAATGTCGCCACAACGACCGAACCTGTGCGTCTCGCATCCATTGGATTCCCGCGACGCGCACTAGATCATCGGATTAACCTTATGGGAGGCCGTCCAATGCTGCATCTTCCGGTACGCAGTCGCCACTCCAGAACCTGTCAGCCCCTTAGAACATCTGTCTTCCGTCCGTCTTTTAAATATATATCTACTAAAAATAAAAATGTACAATAACTTGAGAAACATTAAAAATGCATCAAAAAATAAATTGCATTCCTACACGAAAAATCATGTTAAAATAAAATGTTAGTCAAAAAAAATAAAATACAGTCTTCGAAAAGAAAATAATATATACTACTATACACTGGTTTTATCAAATCTTCGCCAATTTACCGGTGACTGCCCCACTTAACCCAAGTGTCAAAGTTTTCAGAATATTCCGAAGACTTTCTTCTAATAATACACAACTTTCTAACCTCTTCAAATTTTATTTGAGGAGCAATTTTCGTGTATTTACAGCGTGAACCCTCTTGAATCACTAGACTGTTGATAACGAAATATTTTTATTATCTATTGTACTTTATTTTTTTCTTTAACACTCTATTAGTGTGCGTAGGTAGGTGCTTAAATGTATATTATAAATTCTTAGAAAATATCTCTTCGATATTTAAAAAAAGAAATAAATGTAAGAAGAAGAAAAACAAATTAAATTCAGTGAACTGTATCGTGTGAATTTGGGTTTTTATAAAAATTAAGTTTTAAAAACTTAGAGAAATTGCAATTTTTGGTTCAAAAGTAAGTGTGAGTGACACCAACTGTATACTCACGACTTAAAATTGAATAGATATAGATAAGTAGATATAATTTTAGAAAAAAATATTATTACTACAAAATGTTTTTATTTTATTTGCGTTAAATATTGTCGGTGTCTAAGTCGTGGCCAGATCATAGAAATTGATCACTTCATGAAATGGCCAAGTAAAACTGGCCAGCCCCCCTAGCCAAGTTACAATTGTATCGTTCGCGCCGATCGCCTCGAGTAGGCCACGCCTCCGATTCCTTTGTTCTGACCACGTGACTGAGCGTTGAGATGACGTCAGAACAAAGGAATCGGAAAAAAACCTAAAAAAAACCACGATATAGCTACAGAGAAGTTCTGCAGTAACTGAATCGATTTCAATAATTTTTACACTATATATTTATCCAAAAATATTTAAAAAAAGGTCACAATAACCAATACTAAGTAAAACACAGGTCACAGCAGGTCATAGCAGGCATTAGGCGTTAGCGCACAACTGGGTGCAGGGGCAAAACAACCCCTTAGTCGCCCAAATGGCCCGATGACCATGTATTTGTGCGGACAACCTGGTAACATAACAAGCTTATAACTTTGTGATTTTTCATGATACAGTTATGAAATTTTGTACATAAAAATACTAGACACGTGTTTCGGGTTTTGCATAATTATACTAAAAAAAATGTTGTATTGTGTAATTATATGTACACACAAAACACTTCACTTAGATAGAAGAGCACAAAGCTGGCTTATTTCAAACGAAATGTCTTCCAGCAGATCTGCAACAGAAGAGTTATATAATACATGTGAATTTAATCACTGATTCATTAAACTGTCACACATAACACATTAATCGAAAACGACACGTAACATACAACGAACAACGAGTAGTTAGATATAGAACTGATATCTCCCTCTAAGAAAACCGCTGACGCGCGACCCTGATTCGATTTCACGTTGAACGCTCATAGTTATCTCGGTAAATCTCTAGCTGATGTGATTTACTTTAATTTAATTTGTATCTACGTTTTCGCCCTTTAATTACGTTTAAGGCACAATCTGTCACGTGAAATAATTGCAGTCTGCGGTTTAAATGTGTTGTTTCAGGCTTCGATGATTTTGGTTGAATAAAATGGTGTATGGTCTGTTGGAAAGTTGAGCTTTGTAATTGTTTTTATATAAACTGGTTAAGTATACAAACTATTTTTCTTTTGTATCTTCGTACGTAAGTAGGTACTTATACAAAATTTAACATCATAAACGGACATTCTGAAAGTAATGTGTTTAGAAGTTCAGCATCTGATACTGAATCGTTTTCAGTTGTTTTTAAGATAGGTATTTTTTTTTTATTTAAAAATAATTCTTGATTATTAGCATAGCATAGCATAGTCGGCCTTATAATGTTCCCACTGTTGGGACTCAGGCCTCCTCTCTAGGAGAGGGAATGGACCGTAATCCACCACGCGGGCCCAGTGCGGGTTGGTGGATGTCACATGTCTTAGAATTTTTGGTTCTAGGACATGCCGGTTTCATCACGATGTTTTCCTTCACCGTTTTTAGAGCAGTGGTGATGAAATAAATTACACAAAGTAATGCGCCTGGCTGGGTTTGAACTCGCGACCTATAACTCGTAAGTCGGGGCCGTTACCTTTGTTTTCATCAATAGCGTACTTCTATGTGCGTGTGTAGATGCCCTACTAGTGACTACACATAAAAAAAATCTGGTATATGCTAGTGATGATGCTAGTGGTGATGCTAGTGCATCGATTTCCAGATTATTTACCTACTATTAGATTTTTTAAGCTATTGCATAGCTTCTATCGCGGGCCTTGAGCGCGGGGACCGAATCCAGAAATTCCGTAACGAAAAATATACCTCACGCTCCCCACTCCGACGGGCACGGAGGTGTGGCTTGAATGCCGACAGAGACCGAACACCTATTTTAGAAAAGTCGTTAACGACCTGTGTGGCGCATTGGTACAGCGTTCTACCTATGTTATCATCGTGCCTCGAGTTCAAATCTCGGTCAAACAAAATAGTCTTTTTGTATTATAATAGATTATAGTAATGTTCTATGATAACAACTGAACATACTTGTAGCAATTTATGAAGTAAACAAGAAAGAAAAAAAATTGTTTTCTTATCGGTCACCACGCTCAAGAAGTGTAACTTGAATTAATATCAAAGAAAAAGAAATACTGCATAAATAAAATAAATAAATAATTATAATTGCATAAGTTGATACAAAATGCTATGCAATAGCTTTACCGCGGCAGTCCCCGAGTGCCACACTTATTTATTTTATTTTTATTTTTTATTATGGATAGGCTCGCGTTTGACATCCATCTCAACGACGATAGAGCACACTTGCCTAGTAGCAACCTATTCACCCTTGACTTAAAGACCCCTAGGATATAATCAGGAAACACAGACTCCGACCGGGAATTCCACTCCTTAGCTGTTCGCATAATGAATGTGTTCCCAAAACGCTTTGTACGTATGGGTGGGATGTCCATTACGTACCGGTGGCGCAACGAGGACTTGGCGGAATTAATTTATAAGTGTATAAGGGTTTGCATTTTTACAGTTACATGTTGTATAATATAATAATAGTAATATTCCACAATTTTCACACAACGCCGTCTAGTCCCAAACTAAGCAGAGTTTCTATTGTGGGTACTAGACAACTGATAAACATACTTATATATTGCTAAATACATACATATGTAGATAAATTACACCCAGACACAGATCAAATGATCGAGCTCATCGCACAAACATTTGTCATAGGTGGGAATCAAACCCACGACCTCCGGCATAGCAGTCAGGGCCACTAACCACTAGACCAAGAGGCCAGTCAAAATACCTCACCCATTACCTACTGACCTCAGCCATTTTGGTAGCGCAATCGTTTGCTAATGGAATATTACTTGATCTAGACCCACTTGTCATATAAACCCTTCTAACTTTCTTTAATCGGACGATATTACAAAACCATACAGGCATAAAAACTAATAATAATCCTGCCGACCGAATTTAAATCACGGAAGCCGATCTCGACATAGATTAGTCAAGTACGCAGGAGATGTTATAGTGCACAAATGTGTACGTAAACACAGGTTCTTTACTCTTATAGTTCTCTGGGACGGCAATTCAACGCGACTGGATAGAGACAACTTTAATTGCTTTCCGAGGTACGGGGCTGTTACACTACCAACATCTAATCTCTGGGCTACTACCAAGTAATTCTAATTAGAAAAACGTACTAGCATTTTTGGCCCAACTTGAAATTAAACTTGTGACCACGACACCGACAAGGCGGTTAGCATAGAAACTTATCGTAGGGACTTGGAAAC
The DNA here is from genome assembly GCA_905147345.3 of Mythimna impura. Lineage (NCBI taxonomy): Eukaryota > Metazoa > Arthropoda > Insecta > Lepidoptera > Noctuidae > Mythimna > Mythimna impura. Next base: position 11,945,003 of record LR990345.1, read on the forward strand.
CTAATAATTCACCAGATTATTCTTTATGACTCAAAAGCCTTCATTAACTCCTTGAGTAGCGTAATTAGAGACACAATAGTAAGACAATAGCGCACGACCGCCGGCGCTCGTGCGGGGATCAACAGCTTAATTTACGGCCTCCATAAAATTAATCTAACTGAATACCTGGGTAAAATACAATATGCTTTCAGCATCAATGTTTAAACACCCAATATTAAATATGTTATCAACTGTTCGCGTAGCTAACCCGTCTACGCCATTCGCGTCTGTCAAATTATGGAATTAGCGGCTACCCAGCGTCGAAATTATTCGCAAAGTGCCTACAAATCAACACCGTTTTCGCATATACATTAAATATTAACAAAGTTTCTTAAACATGTGTTCTTGACTCGCACGCAGTGATTTAACAGAATGTTATGTGGGCGCATTGCTAGCGATTAGTAAAGTAAGTGCAATTAATTTCAATGAAATAAAAATTCGAAGACATGTGACATTTACTAAACTGCACTGGGCCTGCGCGGTGGATAATGACCAATGGGCCGTCTCTTAATCCTGAGTTAGAGAGTTAGGCCTGAGTGCCAACAGTGGGAAAATTATAAAGTTGATTATGATAAGCATAATCATCTTTCCACTGGTTATGGGCTAGAAAGTGATGACAATCTGAAACATGAATGACGAATGATGATGATGAATTATATAAAGTTTTTAATTTTTTTTTTTACTTTAGGTTCGATGAAAATGACCATGGATAATGCAATGGTCATTTCAAAATTTCATACAAGCATCTATCTGCCACTCTGCCTTAGAGAGGAAAATATTACTTTTTACATGATTTCTCACCTTTAAAAAAATCGTAGATCTTTTAAAATAAGTCAAATCAAAATCAAATCAAAAATATTTTTATTTCACATAGGCCTACATGGGCACTTATAAAAAGTTAGAAGCTAGTGCACAAGTAGAGACAGAGAACTTATAAAAAGTTAGAAACTAGTGCACTAGTAAGTAATCCAACTTTTATGGTTTGTTAAGCTATCTGAAGAATCACGAGTTCTAAGCCACAGTGACATACACCTAGTTAAAAAATCAAAATTATTTTAAGTCTTTTTTTAATAATGGTCTAGAGTTAGGAATTTTGAAACAATTTTTAAAAAACATAGTCATGTTATAGGATCGATTAAAATAAAAAAAAATAAAAACAAAATAAAAAAAACAAAGACTGACTAGTCTTTGTTATCTACCTTTTTAAAGTATGGTCATTCATTGAATTCCGAATTCCCCATGCAATTCACACCAGCACCTCAGTCTACCACAAGACTTTGTCAGTCTATTTGAATACGTGCATATTACCCCAACGATTGCCAATTCAGCGTCACCACTCGAGGACGCGTCGCTTTCAACGACCATCAAACCTAGACGTATTGCCTCCTCATGCCAGTTCAGTTTGCTGATTGTGCTAGCTGAATGTCAATATCATTGAATGCTCCGGCTATTTGTCTGATAGTAAAGGTATTTAAAGATTTTTTTAATCTGATTCGTAACATATTTCTAAAATGTGGATCAGTTACCTAGGTCGCTATGATAAGCATAAAACGTTCTAACTGCTGAGATGCAGGCTTACTCTGCTTGAAAGAGATTTTTTTTCTGAGGTGGGAAATCTTCAAATGACTGCTGCTCCCGCTCTAGGGTGGCGCGAATGGTCGTGTCAGATTTTTGCTGATTAAAACCCACCTGTGTCCTTCAGTTGCCTTTTGCGTTCCAGGACCACGGTAAATCTATCAAAATCGCAGGGGCTAACGGGCATCAGCCTTGTTGTGCCCCCACGGTTTTGCTGATATCTCTTTGAGGTACGCGTCTAACACTACGCAAGGTCGACGACTCGAGCTCGGTCTTTACCAGATAGCTGAACGATGAGCTACCCATTGCTCATCATCTCCTTGAAATAGCATGGGCTGTGAATGTGGCTGGTTTACTCATTGTGTTGCTATCATCATCATTTCAGGTGAAAGAAGTCGATTCTTTAGCAAAGCTATTAAGTACACTCAACTGCTGTACACGAGACTGATTTTATTTATTTATTTTATAAAAATAAGGGTTTTCCTTAAATATTGAAAAGGCAAATAATTAGACCCCTTGTGTCTGTCGCAGCGTGCCACAGCATGGTAATTGGTCAACGCGCTATAAACTGTCAATGCCTAATTAAATCGATATAGTGCTCCTTAAACTTACGCTTTAAATTTTTATTATCTGATATCTACCGGTATCTGGTTTATTAAAATCGTGAACCAAGTCAAACGAGCACAAATCTAGACACTGAATTTCTACCAAGACGGCCCATACGTAAGAAACTCAATAAACCCTAATGATATATCGTTTGGGTTCTATGAAATTTCTTTCAGGAGGCTTGTGAACCCAGTGAACCAGCAGTGGAAAATTGTAGGCTGATTATTTTCAATACTTAGCCAAATAGGTAGATACGAGAACTAACGCTTAGAGGACACGCTGGAGCACACGGTAGAGGTGTGCCCCGCCTGGGCAGAGCACCGCCGTGTCCTCGTGTGGGCGATAGGTGGCAACGATCTCTCGCGCCGGCCTTAGTACAGGCCATGGTCCGAAGCGAGGAGGAGTGGCAGGCGGTCGCCTCCTTCTGCGAAGCAGTAATGCTAGCAAAGGAGAAGGCCGCACGTGCACACGCGAGGGCGCGGCCCTCACGCCCCAGCCGTCGGGATCCCGATCTCAATTTCTGGCCACCGTAGGCGCGGACTTGCAAACGGCGAGCAATGGGTAGCTCGCCGTTCGACCGTCTGGTAACCGTCCGGACCGAACCCAAGTCGTCGACGGCGCGTGCTGTTCTACACGCGCCTCAAGGAGATGTTAGCAAACCGTAGGGGCCCAGCAGGGTCGAAGCCTACTGGGGCCAAGGGTTTGTTTCTGAAAGGAAAACTCGGCCCTGACGAAGGAAAAGAAGGAACAGGAGTGGGTTATTAGTCAGTAAAAGTCTGACACGCCCTCCCGCTCCGCCCAAGGGCGAGGGATGTCTTTGGATGATTTTCCCACCAAAAAAAAAGATACGAGCCATCAGGTGGTTCAGTGGCAATGGCTCCGATGATTTTCGTTTCAGGGCTCCGGGGTTCATTTTCACTTAACCCATGGGCCCAATAGGTTTTGACCCTGCTGGGCCCCAACGATTTGCTGACATCTCCTTGAGGCACGCGTGGAACACTACGCGCCGTCGACGACTTGGGCTCGGTCCGGACGGTTACCGGACGACTGGACGGCGTGCTAACCATTGCTCGCTGTCCGCAAGCCTGCGCCTACGGCGGCTGGAAATCGGAATCGGGATCCCGGTGGTTGGGGTTGAGGGCCGTTCCCTCACACGTGCGGCCACCTCCTTTGCTAACATTAGTGCTTCGCAGAAGGAGGCGACTGCCTGCCACATGCTCATTATGCTTATATTTCAAATCATCATCATCTTCCTGCCCTTGTCCCGTGTTATTTGGGGTCGGCGCAACATGTTTTTTTCTTCCATTCTGCCTTGTCACTCGTCATACTATCACTAACTTCCTTTTCTTTCATATCACTCTTCACACAATCCATCCATCTTTTCTTTGGTCTCCCTCTCCCTCTCCATCCATCCACATGTAAACTCATAACTCTTTTAGTAACATGCGTTTCATCCCTCCTCTTCACATGACCATACCAAGACAAACGATTCCCTTTCAACTTTTCAGTCACTGGCGCCACTTTCAAACTTCCCCTAATATACTCATTTCTCACTTTATCCATTCTCGTCACACCACACATCCATCTTAACATTCTCATCTCCGCTACGTGCAATCTTTTTTCATCCGTCTTTTTCACAGCCCAACATTCTGATCCATACAGTATGACAGGCCTTATCACGGACTTGTAGATTTTACCCTTCAACTTGAGGGGCATCCGTGGGTCACAAGTTGTTCCCGTGACCTGTCGCCATTTCATCCATCCTGCGTTGATCCGATGTGTTACATCCCGGTCTACCTCACCATCCCCTTGGATGGTGAGGTATACATGCTTATATTTCAAATACAGACGCAAAAACATAAATAAGCCAATCGCTCCCCGCTCTCATTCTGCCCCTACCCAAAATAGAATCCCTCTTCGCTATATCCCTAATTACTAATCGTGATTACACACGCGTCGCGTTACCGTGTTTACCTAGACTATAATTAAAGCAAGTTAATCTAAAATGTTCCCGTCTTATACAAAATGCAAGGTGCTGGGGGTAACTGAGTACTCAGAAAGTACTCAGAGTACTTCTGACGGGTTTAGCAGCCACTTAAAAAGGCGTCTTACGGGCTGCGAAGTTTTTATTTAAACGAAAATTTTGCGCTTAGACAGGTCTTTTGTTTTTTGTTGCAAGTATTTAATTCTTCAATTATTTATTGTATGTCATAACTACTTTTAAGTGGATAACAGAAATCAGAAACGTTTATTTCAAATTGACCAATTACAGGCACTTTTGAATTGTCAAAATGTCGGTCAGTCAAAAAAAGTGAAGTTAAATTGCACGTTCTAAAGCGTAGATCTCTATGGAGAAGAACGTGCAAGGTACTCCATGGACACTCTTTTAAATCATATTATGAGTTACTTAAATCTTGGTTACATATTTTTTGCCGCTTCTAATATGTGAGCACAATGGAGATAAGTAATAATAATAATAAAAAAACCTAATTAAAAATAGAAATTAAATTAAATCACTGGCAGCTAAGAGATGACCAGTCTCAACTGACGGCACCCGTTCACGAGCAAGACGCGTGCATCAGCCCCACTCAGCTCAACTATTTTGAAGGGAACTGAATGACCCAATAACACGTGCCACCTGATGGTGGCACATTTGAGTGAGCGTGACAAACTCTCAACTGCCATGCTTGTAATAGTTGTAATGTCAAACAAGTTGTAACCTATTAAAAATGCTCCATGGCACATTCACAAAACTTGAAAAAAAGTGCTTCTACATTATTCAATGCTATTGTTTCCAAATAAAAAATGTAATAAATTATAAGCTCTATTGAAATAAACAAATAAAATAAAAACATTTCGATAACAACAATACAAAAAAGGGAATAGTCTCTCTTCCAATATGTATAATAAATATATTAAAAAAAAAAAAACAATTTGTAGGTAAAAGTGTCTGAGGCTGTGGAGCAGGACCGGCATTTAGCTAAGCATTTGCTTGTCCACAGAGAGTTCTCAAAAACTCCACTTTTAGTTAAGCTCGCCTATTTTATAGGCAAGCTTTAGTTTTCTTCCAGCAAACTATTGAGTAATAGAGAAAGATCACAATAGAGGGTTGGATTTTGGAGGGAAGGCTAGTATTTTAAAGTAATTTTTAAATTTGACTGAATTTTGACGCATATTTTTTAGTTCGGGAAGTTCCTGCACCGGATTCGTGCGGAAGCGACGCCCGGGTGTCGCCACTGTGTGGACCGCCCGGAGGACACGGTGGAGCATACGGTGGAAGTGTGCCCCGCTTGGGAAGAGCAACGCCGTGTCCTCGTGGGGGCGATCGGCGGCGGCGATCTCTCGCGCCGGGCCTTGGTACAGGCCATGGTCCGGAGCGAGGAGGAGTGGCAGGCGGTCGCCTCCTTCTGCGAAGCAGTAATGCTAGCAAAAGAGGCGGCCGATCGCGTGAGGCAACGGCAACGGTCCTCACGCCCCAACCGCCGCCGGGATTCCGATCCCGATTTCCAGCCACCGTAGGCGCGGGCTTGCGGACGGCGGGCAATGGGTGGCTCGCCGTCCGACCGTCCGGTAACCATCCGGACCGAGCCCAAGTCGTCGACGGCGCGTATTGTTCCGCGCGCGCCTCAGGGAGATGTCAGCAAATCGTAGGGGCCCAGCAGGGTCGAAGCCTACTGGGGCCATGGGTAGTGTGAAAACGAAACCGTGGCCCTGGGACGAAGGCAACGAAGGAACAGGAGTGGGTTTTTAGTCAGTAAAAGTCTGACACTATCTCCCGCTCCGCCCAAGAGCGGGATTTGTCATAAGATGATTTTCCCACCTATAAAAAAAAAAAAAAAAACCTCTTTACATAGCATAGTCGGCCTTATAATGTTCCCACTGTTGGGACTCAGGCCTCCTCTCTAGGAGAGGGTATGGGCCGTAATCTACCACGCGGGCCCAGTGCGAGTTGGTGGATGTCACATGTCTTCGAATTTTTGGTTCTAGGACATGCCGGTTTCCTCACGATGTTTTCCTTCACCGTTTTGAGAGCAGTGGTGATGAAATAAATTACACAAAGTAATGCGCCTGGCTGGGTTTGAACTCGCGACCTACAACTCGTAAGTCAGGGCCGTTACCACTCGGCCACCACTGCTCATCACCTCTTTACATAACATTGTATATATATATATATATGTCTCTGCAGTATTATACCGCCAGACTCCAGAATGGGCTGTTTGAATGATTTTGGGGGGATAAGCACACTATCAATGCGTTTCACAGGAAATTCAGTGACTACATGATGTATTCGCCTATAGCTTTTTTTTCGATGAGAAACCATACAATGACTTCTCTCGCTCTAGGGCGGGGCGAGAGAGCGTGTCGTTTACTGACTAAAACTCACTTATTTGTTCCTTCTTTGCTTTGTGTTCCAGGACCCGGGTTTCCTTTTTGGAAGCCAACCCGTAGCCTCAATAAGCTTCGGCCCTGCTGGGCCCCTATGGTTTTGCTGACATCTCTTTAAGGCACGCGTGGAACACTACGCGCCGTCGACGACTCGGGCTCGATCCGGACGGTTACCCGACGGCCGGACGGCGAGTTATCCATTACTCGTCGTCCGCAAGCCCACGCCAACGACAATGGCTTGAAATCGGCTGGGGCGTCAGGAAGTCTGTTCCTCATGCAAGCGGCCACCTCTTTCGCTAGCGTTACTGCTTCGCAGAAGAAGGCGAATTCGTCTATGGCTGAAAAATACAATAAATTATCTTTATTTCTCCACTAAGAGCAAAAAAATTACACAGAATCTATCAGGTACATTCCCAGAGGAACTCAGTTTGAGATGAACAAAAAACCTGTCAGCACACACCCCATGAGAAAGTGGTCGGTCGATATGCAAACACACAATTTCAATGTCAGAGTTATAATAAAGAACCATTACAACACACAAAAGGCCTGTATTACTCAAATAATGAAACGTTATAAAGGGTTACACAGGGGATATTCGCGAGGGGATGGCGCTTCAAGGTCAAAATGCACACATACACACGTAAAATGTAGATGTGTATTGCAATGAACCCCTAGCGAATATATTTAAGACACAATATAATATGATTATCAGGCTGTCCCCCTAACACAGACAAAATCAATAGCGTCTGCATGGACGTATATGCAAAATAATAGGATGCAGCGCATTGCGGAACACTCGTTTAAAAGCTTGTGCTACGAACTTATCACTGGTGACTTTAAAATGTAAGCAAATTCCAGCATTTTTAATATTGAATATGAACTAAAAGAGCGTTGAAATATGTACCGTAACGATATCAAAGATAAAAAATATTATAAAGATAATTGCGTGCTTCTTTTTTTCACTGAATAAAATTTTTAGTTCCATTCACTGAAAAATTCTATTCTCATTATAAATTTTTCTAGAGATAAAAAGTGAGAGATATATTTTATTAAATCTGAGTTCACTCATTTAGATATTACTTTTGACTTTTAAACTTATACATATTATACTCGTAGATAATACGAGTTTATTTTAAGAAGTGGAACATATTTTTAGCTTCTATTTTCATCTACACTCATTAAGAGTTTCTATGTAGGTAGATACTTACGCAGGTACTCTGAACACAAAAATGTTCTGATATTTTCCTCTATACATCCTCGTCAGACGACCGGTAGATATACTTGTTTGTATAGTATTTACAGTGATTGTTTCGTAATATTTATGTACCGGACCCGAACCGTGACGGAACCGGACCGGTACTTTGTGTACGATACTCTCTTTTAACTTCCATGTACGAGTAGACAAAAATAGTGCAAAAAGGAGGTATTTTGTGATGGGAACATTGAAAAATCGCGTAGTAGCGATAAATGCAAGGAAAAGTCTTTTGATTTACATGTTTTATTTAAATGAAAAATACGTTTATGATTTAAATAAAGGGTAGGTCCTTACTCCTTGGTATGTAAAGGTTCTCACAGACTGGCGGTGCTGCAATGATGCGATAGCAAGCTTTTATATCTGGTTTTCTTTACACATTTTGTTAGTATAAGTATAGTATAATCACTTTTAAGTTAAAACGTACATGAAATATTCGAGGTTCATCTTCTCCCTAGCCTTTTTCCAACTAGCTTGGACTAGCTCGGATTATTTCTCATCTAAAAAAAAGCTATAGACGAATGCATCATGTGGGCACTGAATTTCCTGTGAAACGCATTGATAGTGTGCTTATCCCCCCAAAATCATTCAAACAGTCAATTCTGGAATCTGGCGGTATAATAATGCAGAGACAGATAAATACGATTATGTATAAAGGTAAAAAATATGCGTCAAAATTCAGTCAAAAAGAATTACTTTAAAATACTCGTTCCCTCCAAAATCCAACCCTTTATTGTGATCTTTTTCTATCACTCAGTGGTTTGCTGGAAGAAAACTCAACCAACCGTTAAGCTCGCCTATGTACATGAACTCTGTTTGGACAAGCATATTATAAACTGGAAAATTATATCCTTGATAAAAATGCTTGGCTAAATGCCGGTCCTGCACAAGCACAAGCACCTCTACTCTGCACATAGCTACACCACTGGCAACTACCCACAGTATGCATTCATCGACATGAAAAATATAGCTTAGTTGAACCCGTTTCCACCATTTCCGCGAAACATTCGAGGTTATTGTTCTTAACCAAGAAAACATGAAAAGTAATATATGGTCTATTAAATATGACCTGGCATTTTCAGTCTATTAAATTAAATTATTTTCCTCAGTCATTGCACCTAAAACACATTAATTTGCAAAATTACCGACACTACCTCGGGTACAAAAGTGGTGATTAACATTTTTTCGTCGTCTTTTCAAAAGATCTCTACCGATATCATGAACGTGTAATAATATTTTAGCGAAGCGCGGTTACAGTATAAAACATCCCTAGGCGATAGTTAGTTAGCAAGAAATCGTACACTTGAGATAAACTCCTTTATAATTCCACTACTTCTTAATTTGCGTTCACTGGCAAATTTAAATAAAATAGCCATTTGAGTATTTTTGCCTTTTGCTGGTGTAAACCTGAGGAAAATATCTGTTTGTTTTAATTTGAATGAAATGTTTACTTGATCGTTAATTAGCTTTCTTCTTATTGTGTTTAAGTATCGCTTTGAGCGAACGATTAATAATGTTTTCTCTAAACTTTTGATGGGAAAAAAGTGAAAGGAAAAGTGTTTTTTGTTTATTATTTATTAAAAATATCATAATCCATATTGCAAAATAAAAATACAAATATCGCATTATTTTTTGGACTTTCAGTATGTGAAAAATTCTAAGCAAAAATTTAGAATTCAACTACATATAACCCGAATAAAATATGCATGGCGTGCCCTATTATAATACAAATATCGTCTAATATGCAAAATAAATTGTTTACTTTGCAATTGAAGGTGTAATTTTAATGTAAATTATTTACGTTTATACAATAAACAAGGCACCCTTTTGTTATTTATTAAGTTGGCCATTTAAAAATCATTTAAAAATACAAAAAATAGTAACCCACCGGTATCGGGAACAGAGCCCAAGTTACCAGCGGTCAGGACTCCAGAGAAAGGGACGCCTAATAAGAGCCTCCTAAGATGTTGGTCGAGGCTCCTGGCTATTATTATTATTATATTTAGCCTATACTGCCCCACTGCTAAGCAAAGGCCTTCCCTACATTCCTTCTATAGTTTCCGTCTCCAAGCTACTTCTTGCCAATTTCTGAGAAAGGCATCTAAGTCGTCCCGCCAGCTCCTTCGTGATCTGCCACGACCCCGTTGTCGGTCCCCGCATAGGCAGAGCAACACCGTGGCCTCGTGGGGGTGATTGGCGGCGGCGATCTCTCGCGCCGGGCCTTGGTACAGGCCATGGTCCGGAGCGAGGAGGAGTGGCAGGCGGTCGCCTCCTTCTGCGAAGTAGTAATACTAGCAAAGGAGGCGGCCGATCGCGTGAGGCAACGGTCCTCACGCCCCAACCGCCGTCCGACCGTCCGTTAACCGTCCGGACCGAGCCCAAGTCGTCGACGACGCGTATTGTCCCACGCACGCCTCAGGGAGATGTTAGCAAATCGTAGGGGCCCAGCAGGGTCGAAGGCTACTGGGGCTACGGGTAGTGTGAAAGTGAAACCCGGGGCCCTGGGACGAAGGCAAAAAAGGGACAGGAGTGGGTTTCAGTCAGTAAAAGTCTGACACTATCTCGCGCTCCGCCCAAGAGCGAGATTTGTCATAAGATGAATTTCCCACCTAAAAAAAAACCGTTGTCGGTTAGGTAATGAATAATAAAGAAATGGCTATCGTTTATGCACCATAAATATTTTTTTTGTAATTATGACAATATTGGAGCTCCTACTGCATACGACCAATAGGTACGTAGGTAGGCAGTAGGGTATTGTCTTGTGGAGAGGAGGGATGAAAAGCATGTTACTAAAAGAATTCTGATTTCATGTAAATGGAGAGGGAGAGGGAGGCCAAAGAAAAGATATATGGATTGTGTGAGGAGTAATATGGAAGAAAAGGGAGTTAGTGATAGCATGACGGATGACAGAACAGAATGGAAGAAAATAGGTATTGCGCCGACCACAAATAACAAGGGACAAGAGCAGGATGATGATGATTATAGAAGGTATTAGTCGTCGATCGATGGACAAATCTAACATTCGATGTCGATCAACTGATCCTGCTACAACACTCGACCGACATCGATCAACATCGACAAATGTAATCAATCGACGATCAATCGATTGATGAGATAAAAAATTTAAGAGATATTTCACAACTACAGGTTCCTGAGCTTGTAAACGTTAAAATTGACTAATCCATTCACAATTCCTGTTGTAAACGTGAAAAGTCCACGAAATAGATATGCCCTGCAGAATTTGATAATATTATACTATCAAAAAAGAAGATTATTCTATTTTAGTCCATCAGTAGATCATTGTTGATGAGTCGGCACATACGAACCAATCAGAATGCAGCTAGCAGAAGACTTTTAACATCTATAATCACGTTCGCAATAAAATCCAGCAGCATTCCCTTTAGTACTTTATAATCCTTTGATATTTCAATAGGTAACACTACACTCGCAAAATACATCTGTAGTTGTAGGTATGTGTGCCTGAATGCATCTCTATTCAGATTTATAAAATTACGTACTGACCCTCCGAATTTCATCCCCCTAGCTAGCCGCTATACTTAAATAATCTGGACACTATAGGCTTCCACTGAGAGTTTCGTTTCAATCAAAAGCTCGGTTTTTTTGTAGGGATTCCGATTAACAAATAAAGTTTTGGATAGCAACAATATTGATTTTTTGACCAGCTAGGGGTTGATGGGATTGTTAAAGTGCACGCTGATATTTTTGCAAGGTTAAAAGGTTAAGTTCAAATTGATATTATTGTTCCATTGTGAAGACTGCACAGCATTTCTGTGAGAGTCGTACTCGAGAGTTAGTCACACGTCTGAATTTTGAGTGTGGAGCTTATGGGTTCAAGGTATGAAAATTTTTGACAAAGCTGCCGGTTTGTTCGAAAGAGTTATTGTGGCCCTGGAAAGCAAGGGGCAACTGAAGGAACTGTCTCAAGGAGATGTCAGCAACCGTAGAGGCCCAGCGGGGTCGAAGCCTACTGGGGCCATGGGTGATGCGAAAGAGATCCCCGGGGTCAGTCCAAAGAAGGAACAGGAGTGGGTTTTTAGTCAGTAAAAGTCTGACACTATCTCCCGCTCCGCCCAAGAGTGGGAGATGTCATTGGATGATTTTCCCACCCGAAAACGAAAAAAAAAACAAGACTGAAGGAACTTAGGTGAGTTTGGCACATGTCTGGCAATCCCTCTCACTCCACTTAGAGCGGGAGAAGTCGTCTGATGACATCCCATGTAAAAAAAAGAGAAAAACTACAATGCAGTTGTTAATGAGTAACTTCAGGATTCACGGATGAGTCCTTTACTTACCTACTACTACTACTTACTTTTTAGTTTTTCTTAATTGATGTTTTGTTCAACCAAGTAGACGTTTCCAGAAATGTTGATCGCTGAGCGTCGACAACTACTTAGTACAAAAGAAATTTATATATAATTTATTTTTTATATATTATTATTTTTAAAAAACATTAAAAAAACAACCTATACATACCTATATATATATATATATATATATATATATATATATAGGTATGTATAGGATACTATTTAGTAAACTTACTAAATAATGCAAGTAGTTATTATTCTCCTTTTTAAAATATTCAATGCATAGGAAGACTAAAGACTGATTAAATAAAACTTTAAATTGTTAGTACTAAGTTATAATGGATTCTGTTTCCACATCAAGAACCCGCAAATTAAATGAAGCTTTGTGAGAAACTTGTAATATTTCTTCAATGGAGACTTATCCTTTAGGGTGGTGCGTACTTTGAATGGGTTTCGTGAGGTCAGATTATGTAGGGCATTTTGCTGCGTAGAAAATTTGTGCACGAGCATAGCTATAGAATCAATATATGTATGTGTGATCTGGTTTGATGAAATATTCGGCGCAGTTAGTTAGTTATGCTTATCTATAGTGTTTGATTAATTTGTTAGTAGTACATTGCAGACTCCCTGTATTATTTTAAGTTCTTACGATTCTTTAAGGTTTTCTGGTTGATATCGCTGTCAGCAATAAGACCGCCATTGAACCCATAGATTTAAGTTTGTGTGTAAGTTGTGTTACTTTTTTTGGTGTACAATAAAGTTCTATTCTATTCTAGTTGCTATTCTATCAATAAATGAGTCTAGCTAGAGGAATACCAACATAGTTTTAAATAAATATGGTAATACTTGTTCTCTTTACATATACCAAACTAATTTCTAACATCGGCTTCGCTCGCACGCTGGCTTGATAGTAGAGAATTACCTCAAATGTCATTTCTTCGGGATATAGTCTGTGTGCCAAATTTTAGTTAATTCCTTTTAAACATTAAAATGTCTTTATTTATTTAATCTAAAACTCACATAGATATATTTTTCGCCTTTATAATACTCATGTGATAAAAATTATGTCGATGTCTAAGTGAGTCACATTTTTCTTTTAGTTCATCATCATCATCATCATCATTTATGCCGATAGACGTCTACTGCTGGACATAGGCCTCCCCTAAATGTCGCCACAATGAATGGTCCTGTGCGTCTCGCATCCATCGGATTCCCGCAACCTTCACCAGGTCATCGGTCCACCTTGTACTTACTTAGGGGGCCTCCAACACTACGTCTTCCGGTACGCGGTCGCCACTCCAGAACCTTTCGGCCCCTACGGCCATCTGTTCTGCGAGCAATGTGCCCTGTCCATTGCCACTTAAGTTTGGTGATTCTTCGTGCTATGTCGGCAACCTTTTGTTTTATTTATTGATATAATACATTTTTTTTTATTAAATAATAATGAAAACGTTCTCATTTACTTCTTTAATTACATACCTCCATATTAAGCGACTCATTTCAATTTAGTTTCTCTTTTTACTCACCAATCATCTACCAATTCAACGAAATTTTTTGTAAATATTCTTCTCATTTACGCAACATAGAAGCCTTTTATTTGTTGGAAAGATTGACAATGTATACCTCCTTCCCATTAAAATACCACATAATACCGTTAAGACAGAATACTATGTAAACCCCAAAACTATCAGATTTATATAGCCTTTTAATACCATTTGAAAGACAATAAATACGGCGCCAATTTCGCATAATGGACCCACCATTATGCGAAATTGGCGCCACAATGTATGGTCATAACGCATCGTTCGAATAACGCTTTAAGACAGGTATAAGCCATTAGGGAATAATAAAATACCCTTATCGGGCCATTAGGTGCTCGTAAAATAACAGTTAGTCATAACATGATAATGTGATGGATGTTAATATCCGTGTTTTTCTGTCGAGATTATTGTAAATGGTTGTAGCACCTTCTAGTTTGGTGGTAGGTTTGTGAAACACGAGTGCGAACATAGATTTTTTACACCATCTGCTCGATAAGCCCTTTTATACGTCATACAACCATCACTTAAAGCAAGTCATTATGTCCCTAGGGAGATAATGTAGTATGGGCGATCCCTAGGGAATAATGAGATTTGAATTTGGAACGTGAAAAACCGTCAGCATTATGTGAATTAAAATGTAGTGCATCAAAAAAGTTTATTCAAATTTCAAACTGGCCACAAATAAAAAAAAAACAATAAAAAAAGTTTCTAAAAAAAAGTAATGAACAAGCGGGAGCGTTATAGAAAATTTAAACTATAGAATCTTTGAGTAGTGAATTTTGTTTGTTTCAAATCTCAAAACATTTTGAATGATAGTTAAGATTAACTCGTAAATACTACTAAATACTTAAAGGGAGTGGTCCAGATACGGCCAGAGGTTTTCAATGCCGTGGACAAGATTATTATTTATACTAAAAATCTTAATAATTACTAGAAATAATTATTAAAATAATATAACGTCAGTTAAAGTTCGGAAAAATAATATTAAACAATAAGTATATTCATTTATTCAGTGTTTCCTTGGTTCCTGCAACCATTTTGAAGTTTTTATTTGAATTATTTCTTGACCATGGATACAAAGTCCTTTAGGTGGAATAATAAAAATATATGGATAGTATAATAATCGACCAGAACATCAATTTTTTAACATCATTTATTATATCAATAATATGCATTTGGTCCATTGATAAAAATGCAAATGTTTGGGTGTTTTTAGCGGGATTTCTTGAGTGAAGTTCAGTGGCTGTATGGTCTTAAGACCTTAGCCTACCCAAATGGGGCGAAAAGTGGCGGCAAAAAGTGTTACATTTTGGCGCGTAGCATAAAGTAGCATTTGAATTGCGACTATTTGTTACAGATTGTGACTATTTGCTATTATTACTATTCGCTTTCATAATGAACTCTGCACTCGCTTTTCCCAACGACCCCAGCCTGCCTATGGATTCTGAATCTGCTATGTACGACAATGACCCCGGCCGCTCTATCTCGGACTCTGTTTCTACTTCTTTGAATAACTCCAGCGTCCGACAGATGGAAAGCGACTCGTATGTACCATATTTCGACCCGCAGAAGCCAACGCTGTGTTAATTGTGCTTTAAATATTACTCAAATGAGACAATATTCTTTGGAAGTTGCTGAAATCCGTGATCTGTAATACAAGAATGGGTTTATCCACGGCAGTTAAGAACTATTTAATTAAAATTAAAAAATATGTAAATAAAATACTACAGATGTTGATGTTGAATGATACTTGTTGATGAATAAATAAGCTAATACTTAGAAGTCACTTACATAATGTTTTTAGACGTTGTTCTAATTTTAAACGACGAAGAAAATGATTAACCAAATGAATAAATAAATGTTTGTTTATTTTGCTGTGCTACAGCCGCCATTTTGACTCTAGCAATATAAAAATTAAAACTCGATTTAACTCATTTCCCCCAACTTTTAGATAAACCTGTAATAGCTGTAACAGGTTTATAATTACATAAACTATGAATTGAAGTTGTCTTAATATAATGTCCACTGGTGGCCAAATTTTGTATGAATGGTGGTCCATACCCTTTTTGTATTATATGATTTCTTTTACTAAATTGTCTTTTAATTATCTCACAGATGGTGTAAAAAGTAGAGTATCCAACACGGGGATAAAGCTGTCTTTGTCTTGGGCGGCTTGAATTCCTCACTTCATTCAGGTTTCTTTATTAACTCCCTCGCAGTGCTCGGGAGTTAATTATATAAATCCCTCACTGACGTTCGGGATTAAAATTAGCAACCTTCGTTTCGTTCGGAAGTCAACATGCCACCCGCGACTTAAAGACACTGCTTTATCCCCTAGTCAGATAATCTACTATTGTAGACTTTTGTTGTGACTGCGAGATATATGAAAAAGAAAATTGCAATTTTTATTTTGTCATAATTTTGATGTATTTTGCTGTACAAAGGTACAGTATGAACGTTTTCGCATGGTGACTAAAGTGTGGCTATGCATTTTCATAAATACTTGATAGTGAGTACGGACAGCGTCATCAACTGGCCCTTTACTGGGTATTTTTTGAAGTCGATTGTTGTGACTGCGAGATACTTAAATAATGTATCTGTAGTATCGTATCTGTTAGCATACATGACACATTTCAATTATTCACTAGTTGAACTAGATCCATAATTTAGATGTCATATTTTTTTTTTAGGAAGGAAATGAGGTACAGGTAAAGGTATATCGTATTCATTTTTGTATAGTGACTAGAGAGTCACTATACAATTTTGTTTTTAAAAGCCTACACGGGTAGTGTTTCATTGCAGAACAAAAGTCTCTTTCCCTTCTCCTTCCAAACTTCACTATCTTGGACGATCTCTGTCCACGTTTGCCACGCTATACAATGTGAATATAAATCCTGGTGATACACACTCTATAGAAAATCATCTGCATTACTTTAAAAAGTCAACAAAATCACAAACATCAATCTTACTCACCTGAGATCCACACAGCACGCGCCCTTCTCGTCAACTCGTTCATTTTCGCACTCCCCTCCATAATCGCACTCCCCTCCATTTTCGGCTAGGTTCGCCCTTCGGCATTCTTTCGGCGTCCACCCGTCAGAACCGAAATCGCGCACGTGATGTTAGGAAAACATACATCATGTGCACAATAGTGCAGTAATAGAGTAGCGCGATAGCGATTTTAATATGGAAATTCATCCGCTTTTCGCTTCCCGCGTGTAATAACATTTCTGAACGATAAAATGCGTTTTACTCACTTTTTCGGCAATATTTTTTCACATGGCACGTCACTATTGTTGAGATAATCGACTATTTTAATATTTTCACCGATCGTATTTTGTAATATATAATGGGATCAAAACTCAAAACATACTTGTCTAAAGCAAATTAAAAATCTGCTAATAGGCATTCAGCAATCAGATTCAAAGAAACTTAAATTAAAAAAAGCTGAAGAGAACACTTTGGTACTGAA
Source organism: Mythimna impura (assembly GCA_905147345.3). Taxonomy (NCBI): domain Eukaryota; kingdom Metazoa; phylum Arthropoda; class Insecta; order Lepidoptera; family Noctuidae; genus Mythimna; species Mythimna impura. The sequence goes on from LR990345.1 coordinate 11,962,202, forward strand.
CCACCTCATTAGTACAGAAAAGCTTTTTTACAAAAATTAAATGGATTTTCTATCAATATCCAATTTATTATTGAATATTCATGAATCATAATAAGTAAGCAATTTCTCTATGAATGCGTTTCGAACTTGTTAGCTTTATTGAAAGATAAAAAATGTGATTACTTGCCGATACCATTTTTTGATTTATATTTTATTGTTTATTTTTCATCTGAATAATGTATTGAAATCATTCAACTGTGTAGGTAGCAGAAAATTAGATTGCAAATGGATGACGAATCGCGTTTAGGTTTCAATTATAGTTTAGGGTTGTTTGGTTTAAAAAAAAAACCCTACAACTAACGTTGTTTTTATTAAACATAACCAAAGTCTTTACATTAGTAAATACTTTGGTTCCAGAGATAATAAAGTACAATAATTAATACTTTATACTTTTTTTTTTCATTTTCAAAACGTTGCCTCCTGCATCGTAGGTGTTTTCACAAACATATGAACTGACAAGACACCCAGACCCGACACTATACTCGTAGAATCGTGGACTCAATGACAAAGACAGACGTGGAAATAGGAGATGGCGGCCATTGCCCAGATATTTTTTTTTTCGGGCGGAGCGCAAGATATTGTCTGACTTTTACTGACCAAAAACCCACTCCTAAGGAACAGGAGTGGGTCAGCTTTGCCATTTTTCCAGGGCCCCGGGATCTCTTTCGCATCACCCATGGCCCCAGTAGGCTTCGGCCCTGCTGGGCCCCTACGGTTGCAGACATCTCCTTGAGGCGCGCGTGGAATTCTACGCGCCGTCGACGACGTGGGCCCGGTCCGGACGGTTACCGGACGATCGGACGGCGAACTACCCATTACGCGTGGATTACGGACTAATTAGACTAAATATTTGATTATATTTTTATTTAAACAATAGTAGATACTGATGAAAATAAATAAGAAAGAAACAGTTTTTATGGTATCAGGACTAACATTTACACAAACTATAAACATAGATAGTACTAATAACCTTATTCATCGTCATCATCATTTATTTTGTTTGTAAAACGTAGGTATTACATAGTGTGGTATATAAAAAACTTTTTACAAAAAAAAAAAAATAACCGACTTCAATGTAAAAAAACACTGAAAAGTGCAAAATAACTTTAATTTCGGAAGTCGGTGTTTCTATAATAGTTTTGTCTCTTCGTTATTTAACACCGACTTCCGAAATTAAAGTTATTTTGCACTTTTCAGTGTTTTTTTACATTGAAGTCGGTTATATTTTTTTTTGTAAAAAGTTTTTTATTTTTCACTTTTTAGTTATGGTACCAACACTAAAAAGTACCCCTCAGCCATACTTAAATACCTTATAGCCAGAGTGCATCTTATGACAATTCTAATAATACCAAACACGGTTAGATTAAATTAATCTATTACAGAGTTCCGGTGCCTAATTTCAGGCTTCATCATCAGATCAGTTCGATATATTACCCCTCTTCTTTCAGTCAGTCATCGACTACACGTATAAACAAAGCAATTTTACTTGTTACGACAGTTCTGCTGTGATCCCATGAGGAGTTCTGTTCCATATCTACGAAGTTCATGATCAGATCATAACAATGTTTCTATGGGACCAACTTGGAAGCATAAACTTTCAATCAAAAAAAAAAAATTTCAAAATCGGTCCACAATTGACCGAGAAATCGGTGAACATACATAAAAAAAAAAAAAAACATACATTCAACCGAACATATAACCTCCTCCTTTTTGAAGTCGGTTAAAAAGTACACTGCGCTATGTTTTGCCAAATCTTCTTCTTCTTTCTGCCCTTATCCCGTATTACTTGGGGTAGGCGCGACACGTTTTTTTCTTCCATTCTGTCCTGTTACCGTCACACTATCACTGACTCCCTTTTCTTTCATATCATTCCTCACACAATCCATCCATCTATTCTTTGGCCTCCCTCTCCTTCTCCATCCATCTACATATATATTCAGAACTCTTTTAGTAACATGCGTTACATCCTTCCTCTTCACATGACCATACCAAGACAAACGATTCCACTTCAACTTTTCAGTCACTGGCACCACTTTCAAATTTCCTCTAATGTACTCATTTCTCACTTTATCCATTCTCGTCACACCACCACATCCATCTTAACTTTCTCATCTCCGCTACATGTAATATTTTTTCATCCGACTTTTATTGGCATGTAAAGAAAATATATTTCCTTTAATTAGAATTCAGGCCGCGCTACTACCGCCATTACGGTAGCAAACGCAATGTCGCCGGCATTTATTGTATCTGTGGCCGTGTTAGAACAATTGTGAAAACTATTACTTGTTAGTTAGGAAATAAGAATTGATATTGTAATTATAAGCATTAAATGTCGTTTCTTTTATTACAGGTAAGGTTTTTATAGTTAATTTAATGTTATATTTTGGAATTAGTGTCGAACAAACATGTAAATAACAAATATAACTCTTTTATTACAGAGAAACTCAATTGTGTTTTGATTGACGGTATCATCTCACCTAACTATCGAACAAATACCATTATAAAACGACATTTCTTGTAATTATCAAGAAAATGGACAAGCTAAAATTTGTATTCAAATCAAAAGCTACAAAAGACGGAAAGTCAACCTATATCGCCATAACCTCAATTATTACACAAGATGATAAAGTTTTCCTGATTCCTGAGGAGTACGAAGCAGTGTCACTTCACAAACATATTCTCGCCTCAAAAGCTTACAATACAGTGCGAAATACAATTAAGAAAAGACATCAAACTAGAAATGTTTGGATAAAATTGACAGAGGATATGGAAAAAACTTACTTTGATGAAGATGAAAACTTGATATTTGAGAACCAATATCTAGAAGAAATTACCCAAGAACAATTGGTAAATAGCAACAAATACAGTTCAGAAGATCACTTGGTGAAAATTTTGGAAAAATTAGTTGAAAGTCAACAAAGAAAGGAAAAACAAAGTGTAAAAAAATTAGCCGACAGATTTGTACTGGAAAAATTTGATGGCAAGAATGTTAGTGCATGTCAATGGATGGATAATTTTGAAAAGGAATGCAAAAGATTTGATGTAATAGAAGATGAAGAAAAAATTGAAATCTTCAGATTATTTTTAGAAAAGTCATGCACAGATTGGTATGCTTCCATGATGATTAAGCATAGTTTGCAATCCGAATGGTCAGAATGGAAATCAAACTTTGTAGAAACCTATGCAAACAAGGGTTGGGCTAGTAGTAAATATGCTATAGCTTTTAAATATCAATCAGGATCTTTATTGGAATATTCCATTAAAAAGGAGAAACTTCTACTTGAAGTAAGAAAGACAATTGATCAAGGGACCTTGATTGATCTAATTGCATCCGGTTTGCCAGACTTTATAACAGACAGGATCAACAAAGAAGAAATTTTAGAAACAAAAGATTTATTTAATGAAGTAGGCAAATTAGAACATTTGATTAACAAGAAAAAGTATCTGAAAAAGAAAGATGACATTATGCCATTGAAAGAAAAGATGCAAAAATGTAGCATCTGCGAAAAGCTAAAAAAAGGAGCACGCTATCACTCAGAAGATTCATGCTGGTTTAAAACAAAAGACAATAAAGACAATGAGAAGAAACAATTAATCAAACTCGTTAATAATTCTGAATTGGAATGTGAACTGCAGTGTGAAGACTCAAAAAACTTATAGTGCCGCCATTAATTAAAGTAAAGTTACTTTTGAAGTATTTGGAATCTATGATTCAGGCTCAAATGTATCATTAATAAATTCAAGATTACTGAAACTTAAGCATAAAACATTAAGCAATTACAAAAATACTAATTTAAAAACAATTAATGGCGTTAAAAAAGCAAGTGGAATAATAACACTTGATGTGAACATTTTGAATGTAGAAAAAAAAACTGATGTCTTTGTAATAGACCAAGATAATTTTGATTACGACTTTCTGATTGGGCTTGACTGTATAAAAAAATTCTATTTAATTCAAAATGAAAATTTAGAAATCAGTCAAAAAATTCCAATACAAGAAAATAAAATCAAAAATTCAGAGACAATCAACATTTCTAAGGAAATTAAAAATAAAGACTAAAAATAAAAAATAAAACTATTACAAACGAAATAAAACCTGTTGATTCTCAAAATAACAAAAGAAACCTTATAAACTTTAACGAAAACATTAACAAAGATAATTTCAATATTTGGATACACCATTTAGATTATGACAAACAAGCAATAATTGATGACTTAATAATAAACAATAAATATGCTTTTGCAAAAGATAAATATGACATTGGCACAGTAAAAGACTATGAAGCACACATTGATCTAATAGTAGAAAAATATTGCAGTAAAAGGCCCTATCGTTGCACAATAGAAGATAAAAAGGAAATTGAACAACAGATTGCACAATTATTAAAAAAAAAATTAATAGAAGAATCGTATAGCCCATTTGCAGCTCCAGTAACATTAGCTTACAAAAAAGATGAAAACACAAGATCAAGGTTGTGCATAGATTTTCGTGACCTAAACAAAATTGTTGTGCCACAATCACAACCGTTTCCTCTTATTGAGGATCTAATGATCAAAACAAGGGATTGTAAATACTTCTCTACACTGGACATAAACTCTACATTTTGGTCGATACCTCTACGTATCACAGATAGGCACAAAACTGCATTTGTCACACAAGAAGGTCATTTCCAGTGGACTTGTTTGCCATTTGGTCTGAAAACCTCGCCAGCAATATTTCAGAGAATAATGTGTAACATTATAAGAAAACACAAACTTGCAGAGTTCACAGTAAATTACATAGATGACATTTTAATATTTTCCAAAACTTTCTCTGATCATGTCAAGCATTTAACACAGCTGTTTCAAGCAATTAAAAGTGAAGGATTAAGACTTAAATTTTCAAAATGCAGTTTTGCAGCTGACTCGGTTAAATATCTGGGTCACATAATACAGAATAATTCAGTTAGTCCTCTTAAAGACAACTTGATATCAATTAAGAATTTTCCAACACCAAAAACACAAAAAAATGTGAGACAATTTTTAGGAAAAATAAATTTTTATCATAAATATGTACCAAAAATAGCAATAAAATTGGATCCATTGCATAACCTTTTGAGAAAAGGACAAGCCTTTGATTGGACCAAAGCGTGCCAAGAATCATTTGATGAAATGAAAAAAATACTATGTTCGCAACCAATATTAACTATTTTTGATCCAAAATTACCTATACATATATACACAGATGCTAGTATACTAGGAATGGGAGCCGTCCTATAACAGCTGCAAGAAAACAAGAAAGAAAAACCTGTAGCATACTTCTCAAAAAAATTGAATGAAGTGCAAAAAAGAAAGAAGGCTATATATTTGGAATGCCTAGCAATAAAAGAATGTGTAAAGTATTGGCAACATCTGTTGATAGGTAGAAAATTCATTGTTTTCACAGATCACAAACCGTTGGAGAATATGAACATAAAATCAAGAACTGATGAAGAACTAGGAGATTTAACATACTACCTATCACAGTATGATTTTGAAATAAAATATTCTCCTGGACGATACAACTTGGAAGCTGATTGCCTGAGCAGGAATCCAGTTTTAGATGCCAATGAAAATCAGGAGGAACAATTAAAAGTGGTAAACTTAATAAAACTAAAAGATATCTTAGAAGATCAAGAACAAAATGAATATATACAATGCAGAAAAGAAAAACTAAAATCAGATCACAATGTTTATTACAAAAAATTAAAAAAAAAGATAAGATAATCCTCTCGGAACAATTTAGCATAGAATTCATTAAAAGAATACATACAGACCAAGGTCATTTAGGAATAAATCAAATGCAAAAAACAATAAGTTCATTGTATACAGCAGAAAACTTAACAAACAATATAAAAAAAATCTGTAAAAATTGTACAGTATGTTTAAAAAACAAATCAAGAAAACAAAACAAATTTGGAATGATGTCACACTTGGGCCCGGCCACGAAACCTTTTGAGATATGTTCTATAGATACAATTGGAGGTTTTGGAGGTTCCCGGTCCACAAAAAAGTACTTGCACCTGCTATCAGATCATTTCACGAGGTACGCATTTATTTTGACATCTAAAACACAAAATGCAAATGATTTTATAAAATTAGTAAAGAACACCGCAGAAACTGATAATATTGGCAAGATTCTCTCAGATCAATACCCAGGTATTAATTCTAAGGAATTCAAAAAATATTTGGAAGATAATAATATTCCACTCATTTTTACTGCAGTGAATTCACCCTTTTCCAATGGTTTAAATGAGCGATTAAATCAAACATTGGTAAATAAAACTAGATGCAAAATTAACGAAAAAGATACCAAAGTAGCATGGACAACCATAGCACAAAATTGTGTAAAAATATATAATGAAACGGAGCATACTGTCACTGGATACGCTCCTACGTATCTACTAAATGGTACCGATGTTACGATTTTGCCAAATGAGCTAAAACCAAAGAAGACAGAGACCGATTGGATTCAAGACAGAAAAAAAGCTCTAGCAAATACACTTCAGTCTCACAATTACAACAAGACAATTTATGATAAAAATCGTAAACAGTCCGACTTCAAAGTGGGTGATATGGTGTTTGTAGACAATGGCAACAAGCTGAATAGGAAAAAGCTGGACGAATTAAGAATCGGACCTTACAGAATCGAGGAAAAATTGTCAAACACCATTTACAGGATTAACACTGGCCATAAAAAACCAGAGTCAAACTTTTTCCACATCTCGAAATTGGCTCCAGCACCAGCACTTGACGAAGAAGTATAGAAAAGTACAATATGTTTTTACTACTTATTAGACTTTTATAATATTTAATTAGTACTAGCTTTCCCAGGGGGGGTGATGTAAAGAAAATATATTTCCTTTAATTAGAATTCAGGCCGCGCTACTACCGCCATTACGGTAGCAAACGCAATGTCGCCGGCATTTATTGTATCTGTGGCCGTGTTAGAACAATTGTGAAAACTATTACTTGTTAGTTAGGAAATAAGAATTGATATTGTAATTATAAGCATTAAATGTCGTTTCTTTTATTACAGGTAAGGTTTTTATAGTTAATTTAATGTTATATTTTGGAATTAGTGTCGAACAAACATGTAAATAACAAATATAACTCTTTTATTACAGAGAAACTCAATTGTGTTTTGATTGACGGTATCATCTCACCTAACTATCGAACAAATACCATTATAGGCATACAAACTTATAGTATTTCAGCATGCAATAGTAACAAATATTTAAAATTATATTATAAAGTCAAAAAATTAAACAGTAATTAAAAAAAAATGTATTATGCATTATATAAGTATATATTTATTGGTAAATATAGTTTAAGTCATTTGGGGTCAAAACATTTGGATCAAGGGATCCAAGTCTCTCTTTTAAAGATATTTCTCGTCAACTGACCAACACTTTGCGTAACCGCATTCGTTGGCTCGTTCTTTGCCTAAAGAATTAGTATTGCCGTTCAACGTGGTAATGCTGCCAGTCTTCTAGGCACGTTTTCGGATGACAGTGATGTGGAGGAGTACAAACATATATGCACGTAGTCCGGTTTAGTATAAATGTTTTTTAATAAACTTGACTAACTATACTATATAAGTAATAAGCATTATATTGCCACTTAGACCAGTCTTGGGTTACGCGAAGTGTCAACTGGGCGTTTGAATAAACCTTTAAATATTTTCCCTCAAGCAGCGAAAAACTTCAATAAACCCGTTAGTTAATATTTAAATTTCTTCAACAATGTCTAATAATATAAGTGCGAATATAAATAAAAAAAAGTTTGTGTGTGTGTAGTAAAAATCAACAAAGAGAGGGAATTAAGAAAAATAGAGGGAAAGTAATAATTTACATTTCAATTCTGACGAAGAAGTAAGATTAAGTTAACTTGTTATTGTCTGAAAGTAGGTCAATGAATCAAGACGTGCCTGATTTATCTACCGCAAAAAAAGAGATTCTTTCTATACGACAAATAATATTTTAGCTCCGTTATCCCTGGTTCCAATAAAATTGATTGAAGTTGATAATTTTGCAAGATGGTAAAAATCGGTCAGAGAAAAACTACTTCTGAACTTTGCAATGGAATGGAATGCCAAGGTTTGTTTGGTTTTCCACAGGAAAGTTCTACTTTTTAAAGCAAGCGAAGCTGCTGATTGTGTTATATGTTATATATAGCAAATTACTTAATAGCCAAAAGCTGACTACTATTTTTAAATGTTTTTATATATATATTGTTTTTAATTATGTCCCACTATTACTCTTATATCATTGTGTGCACCAATGGTGTGTAATATTTTTAAATATTTATATAACTAAATGTATTTGATATAAAATAAACGGAATAATAATTGAGATTTTTTAGGGTGGGAAATCATCTAATGACTTCTTCCACTCTAGGGTGGTCACCCAAAGGGCAATGGAAAGGGCTATGCTCAGAGTTTCCTTGCGTGATCGCATCAGGAATGAAGATATCCGCAGGAAAACCAAGGTCGCCGACATAGCCCGAAGAATGGCTAAACTCGCAGAGGGCCGGGCACATTGCTCGTAGAGCGGATGGTCGATGGGGCCGAAAGGTTCTAGAGTGGCGACCGCGCACCGAAAAACGCAGCGTTGGAAGGTCTCCCACAAGGTCGACCGACGACCTGGTGAGAGTCGCGGGAATGCGGTGGATGCGAAACGCACAGGATCGGTCGTTGTGGAGACGCTTGGGGGAGGCCTATGTCCAACAGTGGACGATTTTCAGCTGAAATGATGATGATACCCACATTTTGTCTTTATTTTTTGGTACACTTTTGTTTTTTTCGTCTATTAATTATTTTTCACACTAAACAAACACACTGTTTTACAAATATTTATTATAATAAACCACAATACTATTTTGATGGTTTATATTATTTAAGTATGCATCACCGATACATATATATTACAATCCAAAACTGTTTTGCGTGCGTTGCGTCACAACCACAGTTCAGTTGAAAACCAGCGTCAGGCACTAGTTGCCTGGCATTTATGCAGAACTGGACCTATTTTGGTGCAGCCGTGAGGCACACAACTATATTTTTTTTTGCTTCTGTTTTTTTTTTTTTTTGTTTCGTTTTACCTAATATTATGTTTGTGCCTTGTGCTGTACCAAATAAATTCTTTTTCTTTCTTTCTTTCTTTCTATGATGACTGGGTGGAGCGAGAGGGCGTGTCAGACTTTTACTGACTAAAACAACACCTATGTTCTTTCAGTTACCGTTGCGTTCTAGAATCATGTGTATTCTTTTTGTAATTTTCGACATGGCCCTAGCAGGCATCGGTCCTGCTGGGCCCCTACGGTTTGCTGACATCTGCTTTGTTGTGCGTGTGGGTGATACGCACCGTCAACAACTTGGGCTCGATCCTTATGGGACGAGCGGACGGCGAGTACTCATAATAATTGTGACGAAATTCCAATTTTGTCCGAGTACTTTCGGCGTTATAGAACTTAGGATTCTTTATGTCAAGAGTGAATAGGTTACCTATTTCTAGGCAATCTTGCTCTATTGTCGACAACATCGAGCGAGTCTATCAATAATAAACCAAAATAAAAAAATATTATAGAAATTGTAAATGCGATGCGATTTAATACAGTGCGTCTCAAATTTAATTTGTTTATTTTGAGAATCGACATAAAAATACGACGCGAGCTAAAAAAAACAAAATCTGACGTTATTTCTTCATAAGTTAAATGCAAAACTGATAATTTCATATTTAAATTTTAGAAAGAAATCAATCCTGTTCTTTTTTTCTCATTTCATTTCATTTGTAGTTAACACGCTTTTATAGTGACACGTGCTTGTCCTAAACAAGTACCAACCTGTATCACTTACCTATTTACATATCACCATAGATTTATTACTCTTCTCAAAAACTAGCCAACTTTCATTCTTCAGGATAAAAAACCGCGTCATGCTAATAAATAATTCATACATCAGTCGTTCTCTGTCATTTTCAAAGATAATGTGTTATGATTTATTGCGGAGTCAACTCCTCACCTTAAGTGCCACGTCTTAGAAGCTTGTTTAGACTTGCTAGCGACAGGTATACGTGTGCAAATTTATGGAGACAGCAATAAAAATAGCTAAAATTGTTTTAAAAATGCTGAACAAGAATTGAAGCAGACATAAGGAGGGAATAATTTTTCGAGTCGTCGACTTGGATGAAAATAATGATATCTTAGTTTAGTATCAAAAAATGTTGAATTCGTATTTTTATCTTCTTAGAAAATTATAAAATTTTAGAGATAATAAATTGACTGAATATCTCTTGTCAAAAAATCATCATTGTGTGAGTTTCGTAGCACCTAAAGTGATTTCTCGTAGCTTCGTAGCAGTGCTACGCCAGGGTATTGTAGCAATTTTCATTGTTGGGACCTGTTAGTCGTAGCAGGAAACAATTTTACTATAGGTCTCTTTTTTTAGTTATTTTTTTTTTTTTTTTTTTTTTTTTTTTTTATAATAATAACGTTTATTTCTCACCACAAGCCAAAATATACAGATAATCTTACAATAAGAAACATTGCTAGCAATTTTTGGTTGTGGATCGCTGGTGCCTGTGGTAGGTAGTAACACCTGTAATACAGGTCACCAGGTCCCCACCTGTTCCGAGTTACATAGTTAGTAGCTTACATATCAATTCAGCAAGTAAGACAAATTACAAATATATAGTGAGTTTAATAACCTCAGGAGTAAATGACTAAAGACAGTAAGAAAATAAGATAAAATAATAAAAGTAAGTATGTGTAGGTATGTATGGGGAGGTGTTAATGTAAGTATGTTTGTGTATGAGAGTGTTATGATGTGTGTTGTGTGTGTTTTGGAATTTGTGTGATTAGACTAATACGTCCAAGAGAGTTTCTGTGGCAGCGTATGTTTGGCCTTGAAGCCAGCCTTGTAGAGTGAGTTTAAAATTATGTTTGTTTAATGAGTGCAAGGAAAGAATTCGGTGTAATTTATTGTAAAGATGAGGACCAAGGAAAATAAAGAACCTATGACTAAAATATGTTTTAAGAGGAGTAGCTTTAGCTACTAGATGGTTGCGGCGATTTGTTTCCTGTGAATAGTTGGTAATAGCATGTTGTTTGATAGCAGTGGCCAATACGAATAATTGCCTAACCGTTAGAACTTGACAATATTCATAGAGCTCAGTGGTGGGATAAAGTCTTGGCTTGAAACAGCACACCTTAAGAACGGCTCTCTGTGCGCGTTCTATCTGAATACAGTGAGATTTTGCTGCACCACCCCAGGAAGAGATACAATAAACCAGAACTGATTGGCACAATGCTTGATAGGTCATTTTCATTATGGTAGCATCCGCCGACTGGCGTAGTTGTTTAAAAATGTAGATCAACTTGCGCACTCTGTTCGAGAGGTGTATTATGTGATCCCTAAAAGTAAGGTTGCAGTCAATTACAATCCCAAGATACCTAACCAATGGGACTCGTTCAACCTTGCAGATGTTGTGATCATGATTGCTATTTCCGTCGCCATTACTATTTGACTGATTCAACTGGGCAGCAACATACAGTGAACTTGAGGCTGGAACATTGGTATAACGAATAGAAAAATCCAACATCTTCGTTTTTGCGATATTCAGTGTGAGCAAGTTGTTAGTAAGCCATTCACTGACTGTGTTGAAACCCTTCTGTGCATGAAGATATGTGTCCTCCCAACTATCCGATGCAAATACTAGAGCTGTATCGTCCGCATACGAAAATATTGAACCGCATTCTAGGCTGAGGCTACACAGGTCATTCATGTAGATTAAAAATAAACTGGGACCGAGAATACTACCCTGTGGTACACCAAAAGTAATGTTTAAGTCAGTGCTAAAACAGGTTCCAATTTTAACACATTGTGTTCTATTCGTAAGATAGCTCTGAAATAGTGAGAGTTGGGTACCTCGTATACCTAGACACTCGAGCTTAGTTATTAAGATTGGAATTGAGACCGTGTCGAATGCCTTTGCGAGATCTAGGAACAGCGCAACGCATTTCTTACCATTATCAAGTTTTTGAGCTATGTGATTAACCAATTTATGAACGGCATCGGCAGTAGACAGATTCTTTCGAAAGCCAAATTGGTTGATCGACAATAGTTTGCGTGCCTCTAAATATGCAACCAGCCTTGAATTTATTATTCTTTCCAGAATCTTGGACATTGCAGGTAGTACAGATATGGGTCTGTAATTTTCGACACGGTCACGATCACCAGATTTAAAAATAGGGTGAAGAAGTGCCTTTTTGAACAAGTCAGGGAAGACACCAGTATCAAGGCACAGGTTACAAACATATGTCAGCGGAGGTATAATAACATTTTTATGCCGTTTTAAAAAACTAGAAGAAATACCATCCCAGCCGACCGCACAATCATTCTTGAGTGAAACGATTAAGCGTTCCACTTCCAGCTCATTTGTCCTAAGTAGGACAAACGATTCCTTCTGAGGGCTGGGCAGCGAGAAAGACTGTGGGTCTCTATTTATTTTATCGGCTAGGCGTTTCCCTACGTTTGCAAAATAGTAATTGATTTCATTTATAGTGCTTTGCTTATCGTTATTATCCGCTAAGAGATCATGGGCTGAAGACTTTAATTGACCTATGCTTGTGACATTCTTAATTACTCGCCAAAGCTGTTTAGAATTTCTACCTGCTTTTTCAAATTCCAGTCTCTCATAGTCTCTTTTTGCTTTTCGAAGTAGATTTGTACAGAAACTACGATACCTTCTGTAGGACACCACGAGGATTTCGTTTGATGGATCTTTTTTTAACTTCTTGTATAGATTGTCTCTGTGGCGCATACATTTCAGTAAACCTTGAGTTATCCAGGGCTTAATCGGCCTGCGTCTACGTGAGATAGAGATAGTTTTAGTGTTCTTAGATAGAGCCAGGCGAATTGGTTCAATTAAATATTCAGTAGCCAAATTAGGGTCCCTCGTTGCATAGACTGAATCAAAACTAATATTGCAAATGTCATTAGCAAGCTCATCGTCATTTATTTTCGTGCTTTGGTTAGAGTTTAGTGTTTTGATTCCATTGAATGACAAAGAAAGTATAACTGCAGAGTGATCTGTGACAGTAGACTCTAGCACCAAGACTGTGCTAGCGAAAGTTGTTTTTATATTGGCATGGTCGAGACAAGTAGATCCGTGAGTAGGCAACGTGTGTCCAGGAATAAGTCCATGGTGAGATAATAAGTCCAAATAATCTAGCGAGTACGAATCTTTATTATTGTGGGTAATATCAATATTTATATCTCCCATAATTACAATGTTTCTAAATGATTTAACTTCACATAGTACACTGTCCAAAGATTTTATGAATTTTGAGAGATCTTTAAATGCATAAGGTCTGTAGATAGCAATTATGGCTACATCAGATCCAATCATGACTGTCAGACAGTTTACTTCGGACAGGACCGGTTCTTTAACTATCACATTTGCTAATGAATTATTGACATATACAACCACTCCATCATTCTGATTGAAGGTTTTTGATGACTTATGGGAAGTATATCCATCCAGAATGGGAATTGCGGGGTTGCGGGACAGCCAACATTCTGAAAGAACAACAACATCACTAGGCACTGCAATTCTTTGTAAAAGAGTTAAGAGCCCCGCGTAATTAGCCTTTAAACTGCGTATGTTTTGTGACAAAATAGTTAAACAGGTGTTAACGGGTATCAGCTTGGAACACTGATCAGGGTTGCATGTTGTCGCATTTGAGAAAGTAATGTTATCCAAATTTTCCAGCATATCATTTATTATTTGAATTATCGAATGGTACGGTTTGAAACTATTGGGGACAAAGTACAGAATTTTTAAATTTACTATTTTTCGAGTGACATATGAGTCACGCCAGTATTCCAAGGAAATGCAAGAGCCACCACTAAAAACTACTACCTGTCTTGATCGTAAATGTGTGTAGGGTATAAAGTGTGTATTTTGAGAAAGTGTAATTGTATGAAAGTGTGTGTGTGGATTAGTATTTTATAAAAATCAATTTTTTTTAACATTAAGTGACAAAAATTATTACAACAGTTCGAATTAGGTATTCCAAGTTTTTTGATTAAAACAAAGTAATAACACAAGGAACAATTAAAAATATAAAAAATGGGCATGCAGGGTTTTGTAACTATGACGTAATATGTGTACAGTCAACTTTGAGATATCTTGGCTAAGTCTTTCTCAGAATTCACTACGATACGTTGCGCTCCGTCTTCTTTTCGTAGGTAAACTTTACCGTATGCCGTCCAGCAGTGTTTGTATTTATGCTGAGCTGCGAAATCTCTTGCCAGAAAGTGTATCTTTCGGGTTTTTGAGGGCAGGTTATCACATATATAGATAGGTACCTTGGGACCGTTGAGTCGCAAGTGCGTTGTATTGAGCTTGTTGTTAATGTTGTTTTTATTGAAGGTCCTGACTGACTGAAGTACTTTTGTTTTAAGCAAAACCGTAGTAAAATCGACAATAATGGTGTTATTCATGGAACTCTGGGAGTTTATTCTATATACATCCTTTATATCAGATTCAACGATGGTGGTGTCAAGGACGTTACCGACATTTCTCACTGCGTTTGCCAGATCCAGTTTCGATTCATTAGCAATTTTAGGGATGTTTTTAATTTCAAGACTGGATATTCTTGAGTGTTTTTCCAGCTGATCGATTCTTTCCTCAAGTTTACAAATATAATCCCGATTTTCTTTTCTCTCAACTTCAAAATCATGCATTTTTTTCAACATCTCGTCGTATTTCGCAACAGAAAAATCTACGTAGTCTTGAAGTTTACTGCATTGATTCTTGATTTCCAGCAACGACGCCGCAGTGTTCGAGTGATGCAATGTTTGCTCCTTTCTAAGGTCTTTGATTAAGTTGGAAATTTCGTCCTTGAACTCGTTCATTTTGAAAACATTTTGTTGATCATCCCACTTCCGTTTATTACGCGAGGTTATATTTGCATCCATGCAGGCATCATTCGATTCCCCGAGCGTACATATGTTCGGCTCAGATTGATGAAGAACAGGAGACTGTCTATTTATCACGGCCGGAGATGCGGGAGGAGTGCGTTTTAATGACATCATTTTATGGAGAGCAATGCTACGATTTAGTTTTCGTCAGTTTTTATTATGTATTTATATATATTTATAAACAATCAATAAACAATCTTAAATAAAATTAAGATGTATTCAAACTTTCATTCATATAGTTTTAAAATACCAAAAAAATAAAACTACAAAAAGTGCAAAAACTCCAGTCTTAGATTCGAACTCGAGACAGTGCGAACGGCAATGCGCTGCCAATACCGCAGTGCTACGACGTAATTATACTAACGCACGCAAAAATTACGATCCCAAGCGAGGCGTAGTAGGTGCTGTAGTCCGTATCCTTTGTGTTTAATAATGAGTCCAAAGTTCAAACTGAGCACTTTTTAACAATGTTGGTGTTTGTTTAAAAGTTTAACTTGTGTTTTGGAATAGATATAATTGTTATTTCACTATAATTTTCGCACAGTTTGTCACTTGCTCACTAAGGTTTATGAAGTTATATTTTGCTCGTATGAATAATTACTTTTTTCACTGATTTGTAATTTAAGCACTACGAGAGCAAAAAAACACGTCTGTTCACCGTGACACCGCGAGGGGGGGGGAGTTACAAGTTAGTAATCATCCAACAGCTTCTCTCGCTCTAGGGCGGGACGGGAGGGCGTGTCAGACAACCCACTCGTATGTTCCTTCTTTGCCTTCGTTCCACGACCTTGGGGTTCTCTTTCGCACATCTCATGGACCCAGCAGGCGACCCTGCTGGGCCCCTATAGTTTTGCTGACATCTCATTGAGACGCGCGAATTAATCTAAAAATGGTGAATTGGTCTGGGTGGAGAAGTTGAAATAAAAAAAAGATTACTGCGGAAAACGTGATAAAATCGAAAAAAAACTTTATTTTATAAATATCAAAATCAGATCCTGCTTCTAAAGCCAAAGTAATGAAACCTTTCAAAAATAATGTCCTTTACAAGAACACCTCAATTTTCTCTGAAATTAAGTCATAAAATAAAAAGGGCACGTCTTTCAAAAGCCAAACATTATTGAGTGATAACATCGACGAGACCGCAAAGGCTTTTGAAATGAGGTATTACGTTGTATCAATGGAGCATTGCCGCAGTTTGTATTCAGGCAAAGGACGGCCCTTTACGATATTGAGTCATTCCTAATGGATATTGGAGTGCGATGGTAACCGGTTACAGGAAACCGATATTTTTTAAACCCACATGTGGTTTATGGGGATGAGTAACTGTTGATTTTTAACCTCAGGGGTGTGAGATATTGTATCATAAATAATAGGGAGAATCTGCCTTGAATATACAGAGTATATTTGCGGTAAATCTTTTCTTTTTATGAGTTCCTCAAAGGGTAGTAATGTAAATCCCACTTTGTTAAAAAGAGTAGCAATTATGGAAAAATACTCTAATTACGGCCTTTTGTAGAATTATTATATGTTTAATTTGTTTCTGTATGTATAATTTGGTTTCTGTATGTGCAGTGTTTTATGGAGTCTGACTGTTCGAAATAAAAAAAAACATTATTGTTATTATTAAACAAAAATGTGTGCGTAGTTTTGTACACTATGAAAGCCGGTAAACAATGAAAGTTGACAAATGTGTATGTCGAATCCCACTTCTTTTTGAAATTGATATAAACTAGCGCTTGACTGTGATCCCACCTCAAGGTAAGTAAGTGATGCAATCGTTGATGGTGAAGCACAATAGTTTATTAAGAGCCTATTCACTCTAGCCTTGAAGACATGTAAATTATAATGCTGCGCTGCGCCCGATGAACCCGCGATAGGTAATCGCGGGTTCGATTTCCTCATGGAACAAATATAGGCTGTCCCATAATTAACGCAAGATTTGAATTAAATAGAAAACACAGTTTTTAGTCTTCAGATTGTGATTTTTTATTGAATCAAAAACTAAAGGGTGTCCTAAAATTAACGCAAGATTTGAATTAAAAACACACAAAAAAAAATTAAACAAAAATTACTGACCTGTTGGTCTGGTGGTTAGTGGCCCTGACTGCTATGCCGGGGGTCGTGGGTTCGATTCCCACCCAGGACAAATGTTTGTGTGATGAGCACAATCATTTGTTCTGTGTCTGGGTGTAATTTATCTATAATATGTATGTATTTAGAAATATATAGTAGGTTTATCAGTTGTCTAGTACTCATAACACAAGCTCTGCTTAGCTTGAGACTAGACGGCGTTGTGTGATAGTTGTGGAAAAAAAAAGCTGTGTTTTCTATTTAATTCAAATCTTGCGTTCATTTTGGGACACCCTATATTTGGATGACCTACTGATAGTTAATCCGGATCAGGGTGTCTTGTGTATGTGAGTTAACAAAAAAAAAACAATACCAGCCCATGCCCATGCCCATGACAATTCCAACTAACCCAAATACTGCTAGGATACATTGTTTTATTATGAAGTTCCCGTGTCTACCTTCCACCTTCCGGCTCCATCATCAGATCATTTCAATAGTACCATAGAGCCGAAGTGTATCTCATGACCCAAATGTGGCTAGGATATATTCATTAATTACGGATTTCCCGTGCATACCTTCCGGCTCCATCATCATCATCCGATAACTTCGATGAGGCCATTTTCAACATAACTATACAGAACCAACTATTTAGGTGTCTTCAAGACTAGAGTGAATAGGCTCTTAATAAACTAGTGCGGTTTGATGATGAAACTAGTGCTCACTCAATCAAACTCACCGTCAATGATTGCATCACTACTTACCATAAGGTGGGATCGCAGTCATGCACTAGTTTATTTATGAATTTAAAAAAAAAACATTTATTTATTTGTATTGTCATAGTTGCTTAACTAGTATCTTCATTGTGATATCTATGTGAGTGTGAAGTTCCGTTGGCCATTTCTGGTCTTTTTCACCAGTTCCACTTTATTAAATGTTACTTTTTGTCAGTTCGATAGTACCTTATAGCCAAAGTGCATCTCATGACAATTCTAATAGGCCCAAACACGGCTAGAATTCATTGATTAATTACGGAGTTCCGGTGCATACCTTCCGGCTTCACCATCATCATCCGATTACAATGAATGTACAATTTTCAACAAAACTATTTAGGGTTCTAAATAGTTTTGTTGAAATTTATTTATTTGTATTATCATAGTCACTTAACTATCTTCATTGTGATATCTATGTGTGTATGAAGTTCCGTTGACCATTTCTGGTCTTCTTCATCAGTTCCACTTCATCAAATGTTACTTTTTGACTGTAAATGCTAAGTTCTCGATTAAAATTCCAAAATCACTGTATGGTTGCCTACAATATTTGAAGAGTTCTCTCGATTCCTCATGGATCCCATCATCAGAATTGAGTTTTGAAAAAATGTGCGACCAATCTGAAAGCAGAAAGTTTTTAAGGGGGAAAAATCGGTCCATAAATGACGGTATTCTGAGGAAACAAACTTAAAAATCATCATCTTCCTGCCCTTGTCCCGTTTTATTTGGGGTCGGCACAACACGTTTTTTTCTTCCATTCTGTCCTGTCACTCGTCACGCTATCACTAACTCCCTTTTCTTTCATATCACTTCTCACACAATCCATCCATCTTTTCTTTGGCCTCCCTCTCCCTCTCCATCCATCCACATGTATATTCATAACTCTTTTAGCAACGTGCGCTTCATCCCTCCTCTTCACATGACCATACCAAGATAAACGATTCCCTTTCAACTTTTCAGTCACTGGCGCCACTTTCAAACTTCCCCTAATATACTCATTTCTCACTTTATCCATTCTTGTCACACCACACACAAACAAACTTAAAAATAATGATAAAAAATAATACAACCGAGTTAAGAACCTCCTCCTTTTTTTTTAAGCCGGTTAAAAAAATATGCAGATCCTTTGTACTTTTATGGATAAATATATAATCTATTACTGTTTCAATATGCGTACGTAAATAATAAAATTAATAAATAAAGTTATCTCCAGTATTGGAAACAAAATTTTAAAATTTATTGGTCCTTTAAGTTTTAATGGTGAATATGTTAACCGTACATTTTTAACTTTGTTGAGCTTGAATAACTTATGAGCACAGTGTGTTTTTGAATTAGTTTATTTACCAAACTAATATAAATAGAATTCGTACCACAAGGCCAGTTGAATTCAACTGTACTACATTATATATTTGAATTCAAATATTTGCTTATTTGATTCAAAGTTTTAAAAAGGAATCCTTTTAAATTGAGTTCTGAAGCTAGTTTAGTTCTGATGCGTGGATTTAATATCAATGATGAAATGTGAATTATTTAAACACATACCTTTGTAAATAAAACGTGTAATTATGTTACTAATTTGATATAGTATTTTGTGTAGTTTAGTAGTGCTATTTAGATGGTTATTTGCATGTGGATGAATGGAGAAGGAGAGGCAGGTCAAAGAAAAGATGGATGGATTAAAAGGGAGTTAGTGATAGTTTGATGGGTGACAAGACATAATGGAAGCGTGTTGCGCTGACCCCAAGTAACATGGAACAAGGGAAGGAAGAAGAAGTGTTGTTATTTAGGATCTTTTAGCGGTTTGTTTGTTTTTTTTTTTTTTTTCATTATTTGTAAGTATGTTTTTTTGTCAAATTTTTCAATATACAGCAGTTACTCGTAACCAATTGATCTGAAATGTTGCAAACATGTTCAGTTTGGATGGCAATGCATAGTTAGCTGAGTGACATTATTTTAAATACAATATGGGGGACTTCTGAAGATAGCTAACTAGTTATTTTTTTGAGTATTCTATGATATGGGTATCAATTAACAGTGTTTGGTGAGAAAAAAAAATATGGGAAATTCAATATGACAGACATTGCATTGCATTGCATTGTGGCATTTTTTTAACTTGTTTTTTGTAACATCAATTTTGAGTTATTTTTAAAGCTAGCGGCTAAAAAACAATTTACTTTAAAAGCCAAGAGATATCAACCAAATCCAAATTTATAATAACTTATAATACCAAAACACCTATAACTCCCAAAGGTTATGATTTAAAATCTCTGCTCATACGTGTGGGTGATATTTTGTTTATTTTATTCCATTTTATCGGCACCGATGGGCATAAAGCCGGGATAAAATTTCAATTGGCTGTACTGCAGACAGTGGTGGCGGGTCTCACCACTTTATTTATTGTCGACTACAAAGTACTGCTGCTGTAGGATGCTGTGTTTCTAGATATGTCATTACCTATATTTGAAAATATTATTGAAGATAAAGTCTTGAGATTAAATTTCGTTGTGAAATTCTCCCTTTACTAACGAATTAAGTGACGTTTAAACAAGATTACATCGTATTAAATTCGATAAAAATTCAAAGACGTTCCGTACGATATTCAGAATATGATAAACATAATTACAGTAGTCATAATGTACTTTGAATTAGAGTTCCTAATTATAGTTAAATTCAAGAGAAAAAACTTAAACTAATTTAAGGAAAAATAAAATCATGAAATTGTAATTTCTTTAATAGTAAACTAACTCCAACCTAATTAGTTGTAACTCCTAAGTAAATTACAATTTAATTATATTTTTTTACTGATTTTTTTTTTGTGGCATCCGATCGTAAAAAAAATCCAATTAATCGATCGTAAAAATGTTTTAAAAACCAGCTGCAAGCGTACTAAGAATAGTACGCTTGCAGCTGGTTTTTAAAACGTTTGAACTATGATATATTTTTTTTATGCAAAAATTCACGTAGGTATCTACTCTGAGGTAAAACATCACCCACCCAGTATTATTGTCATCAAGTGACTTCCAGCACACCTATATCCATGTCTCTGGTAAGCCTTGTCGCTTCCACTCGAAAAATTTCAATCGTACCTAGCCACCGACTGAGCCCGCCATGAAAATCCCTAGAAAACGTGAAAATGTTCCCGAAACTTGCACTGCCAACGAAATACCTTTAATTTTGGCTCTAATTAATTCTCGAGCTCGAAACCCTCTGGAAATCTGCACGGATTCCTCCAGCTTTGAGGGATTTATTTCTGTTAAATGGATATGAATTAGTGGATGGAATCCAGTAACGTCAGATATATATAGTTTAAGTAGGTTTGTTAGAAGGCTGCTTGAGATTTATTTGTGGTATTAGTTACTTTGTTTGCAGATTGTTTACTTAAGCATTTTCAGGAAATGCTGAAATGTTTAAATTGAGGAATCAAGACTATAAGTTCTTTATTTAGCCTATAGTTTCTATTTCTGGGTAAAGGACTTTCCCAGTGTATATTGAGAAAAAGGCCTTTGCACATAATTATGTAGACAAAGTTACAATATATGAGCGATTACAATTGTCCCAAAGTGTAAAATATATTGGATTGGATTGACAAGCGCTAATGAACTGTCTACATACTAATTTTAAACATTTCACAACCGTGGTCACTCACAGAATTTCACTAACTCTAGAACCTGGTCAGGGTCGCGGGGATCCAATGGATGCAAGACGCACAGGACCGGTCGCTGTGACGACACTTGAGAGAGAGCTAAGTCCAGCTGTGAATGTGTTTCGGCTGAAATGATTATAAGAGTCTAAGATATGAGATTCAAAGCATTTTATTTCAAATAAACCATTTACAGGCACTTTTGAAATGTCAAGAAGTCAGTCAGTCAGAATAAATGATGCTAATTGTACATTCCAAAGCTCAAAGATCTCTATGGAGAAGAATGTGCAAGAAACTCCATGGACACTATTTTCAGCCATGTATTACAAATATCTCTGTTACATGTTTCTTGTCGCTATCATGTGACAACAATGTAAATGAAGTAAAAATAAAAACAAAATATAGATTATGGTAGGTTTTGTTCTAGGTACTGTGGCATCTAAGAAAATTGTAGGGGAAAAGAGCCTTTCAGCATACAGGCTGGCCGATTAAATATACTTTTACAAGATTCTGCAAGTTTATAATAAGATTGAAATATAGAAAATAATTAAATTTTGTAGTAGACTATGTAACAGAGTGTCTGAAAATATAAATATCAAATATTTTTGTCCGAAGTTTCTCTTCACACACCAGATCACAGAAGCACATGCCTGGAACCCACGTCCCCAAATATCACAGACCTTATCATTGAAATGTATTCAATTAATTTTTTAATTGAACACATTTCAATGATAGGGTCTGTTGTAAAGAAGACTATATAATCTTCTAAGAATTTTATACAATTTATATACATACATATATGTATGTATATAAATTGTATAAAATTCTTTAGCAGTAACATAAAATAAACCCACATGTGGACGACACATGCAAATAAACATTCAAAAGTCATTTGTACGGAACCCGATAAATGAGGGTAGATATACAATTTTTATCAGCTCGTCGGTGTCCATAAATTTGGGATTACAAGCTGAAATCGCTGTTCGAGCAAGCGGCCGGCAACACATTGGTCTGATATGATGATAAAAATATGGAACAAAAATGAAAATATGTAAAAGATATTTATTACAAAATGAGTTACCTATTATGTAAGTTTTTTTCGTAACACAACATTTAGTCAGATGTTTAAATAAAAACTGATCAGTTTTATCAGTTTGTTGGTGTATCTTTATATATAAAATTCTTCCGTACGTGTGTTTGTCACACGGCTAAACGTCTTGACCGATTTAGATAAAATTACGTGGATTTTTTTGACTGGATCCCTGGATGATTTGAAAAAAAAAAATGACCCGCTAGAAGGCATCGTGATCGCATTATTATCTGGCGCCTCCTAAATGACTGAACTGATTTGGATGAAATTTCGTATGTATATTTAATTGAGTTCTTGGATGTTTTGAAAATACAATTAGACCTGGGGGGTAGTGTGGCAATCGGGTATAAATTTTGTTTCTGACGAAAAGCCAGCATTTGGGCAGGACAACGTCTGCCGGGACCACCAGTATGTCTATAAAAAACTTAATTGCCCACGACAATATTGGTGTTCTGATAAATCTCAACTTTTTTTACTCAATATTACTTTATAACCTAAAATTTAAACTGTTATACATTTTATTAATGGTTTTTTAGTTCTGTAAAATTCAATTATAATACATAAATTAATGTTATCTTACTCTAGTTACTAATTCCATAATAATGAATAATAAATTATGTTATTTTATTTATTTGTTAGCTATGAATTCAGTTAGGATTATGTTCAAATATTAGTGGATTTTTCACTAATAACAATCTGAAAATGATTAAAAGGTTTAATAATAAAATAAGTTGATTATTTTTCTTTTGGCAAAAAAATAATATGATTGCAATTTGTTCTGATCCAGACGGGATGCGATAAAGCAGAAACTTGTAAAGTATTATGTGTAATCACATCAATTAAATGTTTGGAAGCAAGCTGAGAACAATATCTCAGAAAACTGCATACTTAAACCCATATTCTTTATGTAATTCTTTACGTAAAAAAGGCAGTTATTTGATAATCTTGACAAATAAATTTAAAAATGTTAGTAATTATCTGTATTTTAAATGAAAACTTTACTAAGTTACATTGAAAGTAGTTCAGAAATAATTAGTAAGGCATAGCATCTTTAATATAATAATTTCACATATAACTGTGGTTTATTTGTATCTATATATTTTATATTCACCATTTTTTTTTAATGTCTCAAACTAGTGCTTGATTGCGATCCTATCTGATGGTAAGCAATGAGGCAATCGTTGATGGTAAACCGCACTAGTTTATTAAGAACCTATTTGCTCTAGCCTTGAAGACACCTAAATTATTTTCTGACTCAGACCGCAGCTAACAAACAGTCAAAAAATCCAGTCCGCCGGTGTACGCGGTAAAAATAAAGAGGTATTGTATTTTCTCTGCTTCATCCAAAGGTTGTTTGAGTCCGCCTCTGTACTTTTATGTGCAAAAAGTATTAAATAATTAAAACTAAACTACAAAAATACCAATAACAAGATATTCCGATCTCAACTAAAATACACAGTCAGCCAACGTTTTTACAAAATAAATTATCTTCTACACGATTCAAACGATAAGTGCGGTATAAATTATGCATGCAAGCCCAAAAGATGCAAGAAGACGCGAGAAGAAGACGCCAGAGATAATCTTGGTGATTTACGATGTGAACTTGCATTTATACAGCTATTTATAAGATCAGAGAGTGTTTGTGTTGCTTTGATGTATAGTTGCATGCAAACTGCACAAAGAGCGGTATAAACATCGTGTAGATGGGTATCTAGGGTTTTATGGATGGTCTTAAAGCGAGAGTTTTTATGTCTAAAGTTGGGACGGGAAAATACGGTACGGACGGTTATTTTTATTTATAACGGAAATGTTTAAAATAGGATGGAGTATTTAGTTTGTTATGTTATTTGGGGATTTCTTATGGAAGTAAAATTTTGACGGCGGCAAAGTAAAAAAGTTATCTGCAGTTTTGCGATTTTCAGATATTTATTTTTTAATGTTTTGACACTAGGTTGTGCTACAATTTTGTTAGTGAATTCTTTCTATTTTATTGACGTACCTGTGTTCCTTCAGTGGCCCCTCGCGATCCGCGATAACTTTTTTCACAATCACTTAAATGGCAGATCTTACGGTTTCAGCAAATTTCATTTTTAATTCAACTATCGGTTGGTCAAATCCAATCTGTGCAACTTTTTTTGCACTATTTCGATTTGAGACCAATTTTTATTCTATTTTAAAGTGAACGAGTTGTAATTTTGTTTTGGATACTAACTATTTAAAACTATGCCCACTGTATTAACTTTAGTAATCGTATTATAAAGTTCCGACGTGAAATGAAAAATGATCTGATTTTAACCGACCATTTTTTTTATTCTCATGAGTTTCGTCATATTATTGCAGATTTTCCTGTTGGAATAACTAAAACGATAAATCATGTTCAATTTTAAATGCTAAAAGTAGAATATTTGTTACTTTGGTAGTCGGATACTTAAAAAAGTATGCAAAAATAAGATTTAAAAAAACTAAAAGCTACTAAAAATGCAATATATTTTAGCAGGTGAAGATTTGGTATAAGTTGTTATCCATACAAAATAGCGAAACCTGTGTAATTATAACCTAATGTAATGTAATATAGATTTTTGAAAATTTTCGTTTAGTAAAAATATCATCATTTGAAGTCCTAAGTACCAAAAAGGTTGGACACCCTGTATTTATTATGTATTTATTTGGTCCCAAAGTGCTATTAGTGAATTAAATAGATTTGATGCATTTACTTAAACTTCAAGTGAACCTAACAGATTTATTAATGTGGTTGGTTATTTAATTAGTAATCCAGTGGAAAGCAGACGACGTAGATGGAGCGATATTAGTCCCAACGGGAAGTTTGCAATTGAGCTAATTATTGTCTAGCTAGATGGGGTAAAACGATACAAGTTTTGTGTCTGATGAGGTTTTACAGATACAAGTAGCAATAGTTCATAGAAATACTGTAGCTGCTTTGATTTTCGAATAGTTGATTTTAATCTTGATATTCTATCTATACATATAAAAGCGAAATACCACTTAATGATTAATCACGAAATCATGATGAGGCATTGTTTTGCTCCCGCACTTAGCTGTGCGTCGGCGCCTAATGCCCGCTATGACCTGCCATGACCTGTGTTGTACTTAGTGTCGGTATTGACCAACTTGTGACCTTTTTTAAATATTTTTGAGAAAAAATATAACAACTGAACGTAACTATATTCAGGTTTCGCATATACTAAAAATAATATTGTATATGTTTTGTATGTATGTAAACATGTATTTATCTAACTATTAAGTACCTATTTTAATTTCTGTTTACTTTTATATTTTTGAACAAAGTGCCAACCATTTTGTGTCCAGGTAATCTCTGTGCTTTCCAGGTAGCAAAAAACCGTCGAGTGCGTATGTTTTTTAATTAAAAATTGTAATCTTGGTGTATAATATACAAATAAATAAACTAGATTTCAACATTTAAATCCAAAAACCACAGATTCTTTCAGATTAATGTCAAACGATGCCATTTTTTGCCAAAAAACTGTTGATAAACTAGTTTTATGACAGTAAAAATCTTTCGTACTTCATTAAACTTAATTAGGTTATTACGTTACTCACCTTCTTCTCTAATCAATCAAATTGAATAAGCCATTATGTCCCACTGCTGGGTGAAGGCCTCTCTCTCTTTTCCACACACGTCTGCTCAGTCATCATCGCAGTATGTAGACAAAAAAATAATTACACTTCCATTAATAGTAATAGAAGATAGAAGCGTGTTTCAAGGCTGCAAAGATAGATCACAAAAATGCAATAAAAAACACACCATATTTCAGTATGGACATGATCTATATTTATAACTGCTCGAGATAGAGTCATAACTGAATGATGCTTAATTTTTTTTTTCGCTTGCACAGATCTAAGCAGATGGAAACTAGAAAAGTCGTGTAGAAAAAGAAAAACCATACGAAGAATAACTGAAAATACAAAGACATGAAATCCAATCCCGTACGCTACAAAGCCAAAGGTTTTAACTTCAAATTATCTCCCAAAGAAGATAAGTACAAAATATTTTTTTTAAATCTCCATGCGTGTTCAGGCGTCTCTCTTGATGGAAAATAAACATTATTACAGGATAAGCTTTGGAGGGGTCCCAACCAATCTAACGCATGGGATTTCTTATATTTCACTACTCCACTAATATACTTGGCACTACAAAAGGCTTAACCCTTTTGAGAATCTGAATAACGCGGACGTGCCAATTCTTAAACCGTCAAGTCGAAGGTGATTAAATGTAGGTGCCACTGTTAGCGGGTTGGTTAATAGAGCTAATGTTTTTCGAATTGTCGTTGATCGCAGTTACTAGCCTAGGACCTATTACAAAACGACGATAATCATAGGGCACCCCAACTATTATAGGCTGAGTTAGAATTGTGACCAAGCTAACCAACCTATAGCGCAAGCCGAATGAGCAGCGCAAGTGGTGCCATGGCAGCGTCTATCCCAGCGAGCGCTACATCTAAATCTCACATCAGAGCGAGGAGGAATGAGAAGCAGTCGTCTCGCGAGAGCGTCAGCAGGAGATAATCTTCACGCCCGGGCCTCCACTCGGTAGATCGTCATCCGTTTAGGTGAAGGTCCGGGTAGATGGCGCGGCGTGTCGTGTTCTATGCCCTTAAAGAGGTATCAGCAAAATTGACATGCCCCTCAAGGAGTGATGCCTGCCAAGGCTGATGGATTGAACGAGTGAGTTATCGCGGCCCTGGAACGCTATAATGGAATAGTTTTAATTTCTGAGAGTCTGACACTTCACTTAAAGCGGGAGGAGTTATTTGATGATTTCCTACCAAAACAAAAAAAATTGAAAGACGATCAATTTCCTGGTTGGACTTCTTTCGTTTACTTTTAAAGCAAAACAGTAACATATCACAAACGGAGTCGCATGGCTCACCTGAAGCTTCTGCTTATCATTTTGGCACCGTAATCGCTACAACAAGAACAACTAACATACAAAAACGCTGCGCAAACAAGCTTTTAATTTTTTAACAGATCGATTCATTCCATCGGTGGACACAGAGTAAGGCTGGTCTATCTAGACGCTAGGAAGAATGCGCGCGCAATAAATTTCCTGTTTTGAGGGAAGTATCTAGATTGATTCGTAGCCCCGAGTGACCCCGAAAGGTCCTGAGCAAGGTCGAAAGGATGGATAAGGCGTGGGACGCGTGCGCGGGCTTTGCACCTACACAGGTATATTTCCTTGAGCTATTAATATAAAGATCCGTTCTATCGATCGGTCACAAAAAACAGGAAAAATCACCCGTTTGTACCTATATGACGGAAACGAGGAAAACAGAGCTTTATTCCGATTTATTTCTTAACGTATCGGAAAAACCGCAAAAGTAACCATCATCATCTTTCTGCCCTTGTCCCGTGTTGTTTGGATTCGATGCAACACGTTTTTTTCTTCCATTCTGTCGTGTTACCCGTCATGCTATCACTAACTCTCTTTTCTTTCATATCACTTCTCACACAATCCATTCATCTTTTCTTTGGCCTCCTTCTCCCTCTCCATCCATCCACATGTAAACTCATATCTCTTTTAGTAACATGCTTTTCATCCCTTCTCTTCACACGACCATACCAAGACAAACGATTCCCTTACAACTTTTTGATCACTGACGCCACCTTCAAACTTCACTCATTGCTCACTTTATCCATTCTCGTCACACTACACACCCATCTCAAAATTCTCATCTCCGCTACATAAAATCTTTTTTCTTCTATCTTTTTCACAGCCTAATTTTCTGTTCTTGCTTTGAAAAGTAACCAACAGATACGAATATCTACTATTAATAGCTATATGGGTCACATTTTTTCCTGTTCCATCGCGACACGTGTACCTTCCCGAAAATCGCCTACTCTTAATCTTATGTGAGTACCTTCCCCGCTATATTTGGCACCTCACCCAGCAAGTGGCATTTTTCTAATCTTTTCCACTTTTCATTGGATTCAGTACAGCGAATCGTATTTACGCCTCAAAGAAATGTCTAGGAGATTGTGTGTCGGCAAGCAAAACGATCCGATAAGCTATGGGAGCTAAGGGGAGTAGGAGTAAGGAGAAGAGGGGAGGTACGGTCAGAAAATAAAATCTGGGATAAGGAACTGCACTTTATTTTTGCACTGCACATCCTCGAAGCACATCACAGACACTTTACGTAACGTCACTTGTTTGGTGGTCCTATTGGTCCTTTGTCATGCGACCTATACGTATATTTTTGAACCACATTTTTTTCCGATTTGGACTTTAGATCATCTTATCCCATTATTTTTGTCACACTCACTATCATCACTTCACAATACACATTGGTCCTTCGATAGTCCTGTTGGTCCTTTGTTTCGTGACCTACATATTTTTGGACCACGCACTTTTCACCATTTTAATTTAACCACGAGATATTCCTTAATGTTTAAGGATAGTTCTTGAAATAGGGGCGTAGTTTTATAGGGGCACGGTATTGAGATGCACTAGGCGACATGGTTTGGGGTACACTGCTGCGTTGCTCCAGTAGCCCAGTGCAACGCGCGCAACTGACCTCGACCGATAGCGAAAGTGAATCAATACTCGCTCTTCTTGCATATCACCTCTCCTTCCTACTTGTAATTAGCTTATCAGGACGATTTGTGTAATTTTTAATTCGTAACACTACCAAATAGTACAGCCAAACTAAAATAAATCTGTCACACACCTTCAGAACTGCTTAAAATCGGCATTTTGGGTGTTTGGTCAGTTAGGCATCAATCGAACTATTCTTCCGTTATACATTTTATCTGTGCTTCAGGAATTTTAATATTAATACTCCTGAAGCACCAGCAGCAGCAGCCGGTATATACCAGCGCAGGTATAACTATAAATGTATCCTGGATGACCCAAATATCTAAGTACCTGTAGTATTTAGAAAAATTTTTTTTTTGGTATAAATTTTAGGGTTTATCTGGCTGCAAGCCACAAAAAAATAATTGATATTGTATGGTTATACTTGAAACAAATCGTGTGTTTATTTTCTTACTCACTTATTAACTTCTTACATTCCCACTGCTCAGTTCACAGTAAGAAGTCTTATTTATTTATTTAATACTTTATGCACTAATGAAACATTGTAGAAAGGCGTATTCAACTAAGGCATCAAGTACGCCTTTGTTGCATTATCTACCAGTGGACCTTAGGGTGATGCAGAGACATAACATGGCAGGTGCAAGTGCATAATATGTAGGACACCTGTGAGTTGCACATCACAGATTCTGTGCGTGTCACAGTCTGGATTTCACATGTCTTGAAAGTTTTTCATTTAGTTCTTGTTAGGTATTAGTTGAAGTTACCTTAGGATGTTTTCCTTCGTTTTGAGAACAGTGGTACCTATCTCTTATGTGGCAGTGGTGATGAAATAATTTAAAAAAAGTAAAGTACATGTCTATGTTTCTATCCACGAACTCTGTCCGCCAACCGAGTGATCAAGGACGGAGGCAGAGTGATCACGTGCTGCCATGCACAACGAGGCTCAGGAAAGACCATTTTATAGTTTCCGCCGGGACGTGCTTGAATAAGTATTGCCCAGAAAGACATCCAGGATGGTCTTCAAGAGGTCACCGAGCCCTTTCCATGGGTGGATTATGAGCACCGGGGTGATTTTTGTGCGGAAAAGTTCCCGCACTCTCTAGTCATTTCCTCGTAAATTCAGGATTTAATATAAAAATAAGTTTTTACCCACGATGGGTCTACAACTTGTAACTCGCGGCTGTAACTTCAAGCCAAGGGCCAAAACGTGTTTCGTGGTTATGTCTTTGTTGTTTAAGAAGAGCTTAAGTTTCAGGCCTTAACTAAAGGAGTAATTTAACATTGTTCATGTCACATTAAAAAGGCAAGCAGCGAATCTAATACAGAAAATGGTTCTTCCAAATGCAATCTTCTGCTATGACTAGTACTGCCCCCTAGCCAAGTTGCAAACGATAAACGTGAACGCTTAGTAATCTCCAATAGATTTTCAACTTTATACCTAAGAGCATAAAGTTGAAAATCTATTAAAGACTACTGAGCGTTATCGACCCGAACGAACGAAAACACTATGTAATCTTCAATAGATTTTTAACTTTATATCCAATAACATAAAGTTGAAAATCTATTAAAGACTACTGAGAGTTTACGTTTATCGTTTGTGACTTGGCTGGGGGGGCTGACTTTATACGGTTAGGTGCCCATCACTCATTAGGTACCCAACATCTTTTCAAAATCTGCTTTACGTTAAATTCAGATTGCTACGGGTCTGTTCGAAACAGTTACCGTGGCCCTGGAACTCAGAGGGCAACTGAAGGTACACAGGGGGTTTTAGTCTGTACAAGTCTAACACTCCCTCTAGCTCCGCCCAGAGAGGGAAAAGTAATTAATGATTTCTTACAAAAAAAACTGGGCAAGTGCAAATCGGATTCGCGCAATGAGGGTTCCGTACAAACTTACTTAGGAAAACAGTTCAATTCCTGAATTGAGTTACGAAGATTTTTCCGAATCGCAAAAAAAGTTTTTTTTTGGTAACGTAACTACAAATTTACAGTTTTCAGATTTTTTTCTATACTTGTGCTATGAGACCTTGCTTCACGCCAAATTTCAGGATTCTGAGTCAACGGAAAGTACTCTATGAATTTTGATTCACTTGAGAGTGTCAAAATATACGTTTTTTGCAACATAAACGGCCGTATCTTTTTGTTTTCGTTAACTCAGAACTTCGATTTTTCACAGTTTTAAGGGACTGCAGACCTTAGTATATGGTTTTAATTTAAACTCGATACCTCCACGCATTCTCAAGATAAAGGGTCTTGACAGTCAGACAGGCAGACAGACAGACCGACGGACAACAAAGTGATCCTATAAGGGTACGGAACCCTAAAAAGGTTCAATTGTAAAGATTTCCCATTCGGGAAATCTTCATTTTCAATGCAGAAATATTATGTTTGTATCTGGTCTCCATTAGTAGGTTTCATAACACTGCATGCCTTTCCAACCTCAACTAAAATGAGAATTCCAAAAAAAATATCAACAATAAATTATAATTTTAATCAAAACCATCCAAACACCAGTCTTCCAATTATTAAAATCGAAAGATAATCTCTTTATCTCCAGATCCTTAATTACTAACAATAAAAATTCTTGGAATAACGAATGAAGTGAAGTGTGAAGGATTATAAGGGGCCAAGACTGGTTCACTGCCCCTCTCTACCCACCCCAGCTTCTTACAATAGATGAGGAATTATTAGATATTAAATAACTGTTGTTGGACGCTCACGGTATAAAGAAATCAAAGAAGTGTGAAATATTTTGTTGTAAGAATTGATATTATTTTTATTGTGCTATAAATTGGGTACAATGACTGGTCTATACTGTCTTTTCATTCCTATTAATATTGTAAAATGGAAACATTAGAAAATCAATTTCTTTTTTGTAAGATTAGCTATGAAGTTTCTTACCGGTTCTTCTCCATAGGAAACGACCAATTAAAACCAGGCACTGGCTTCTGACGCTTTAATATAAGTGCCCATGTTGGCCTATGTGAAACAAAACATTTTGATTTTGATTGACGTAACTAACTTACTATTCAAATATTTCTGCTACAAGCTCAACATTGAGGTTGCGCTTGCAGCAACGATTCACATATATTTTTTTATTGATTTAAACTAGTGCTTGACTGTGATCCCATCTGATGGTAAGCAGTGATACAATCATTGATGGTGAAGCGCACTAGTTTATTAAGGAGCCTATTCATTCTAGCCTTACCTAAATTATAATCGGCAATGCTAACATACAAGCAATCCAGCCTGCTTGCAATGCAGTGCTGAATAATTTTGGAGTTGGTCCGCATCCTGCGCACCACGGATTTTATGAGTAGTCAATGGCAATAATATATGAGTGTCTTTTTATGCCATTTAATAAATATTTATAAAAAAGTTAATAAAATTAATTGGGCAATTAATAAGACATCTGCTAGTGCTTTTATAAGATTAGGCTTTCGTCTGTCAAATATCTACATATTGCAGCCAAGACCAAGAGTGAATAGGTTACTTCTAAGCGCGCTCCATAGTCGAACGCATCGTCGCTTTCCATCAGGTGAGACAGCGATCAAGCGCGAACGTATCAACAATAAAAAAAGACCAACTGCTTACTATAGGCAATTTTTACTTAGGGTATTTTGTATTTTTTCGCCACCATTATTAATCCAGACGTCGAGACGTCACATAACATTATGCGAAGCACTTATACAAATATAAAAACTAGTTTAAATCGACCTTAGTATTAATATAACTTCGATACATCCTAATGTAGAGATTTTTTGGGTTAATCACTAGCACATTTTTATCCCCCTTTGAAAGTGTAATCAATGAGTATATTTTCGCTTCTACCTGAATCAATTGATACAAAAACTTAATTACATTGTAGTTACCTTTGATAAAAATTCAGTTCGAGGAATTTAATCCGAAGTTTCAATTTAAATTGCACAGACTTACCTCTCAAAGCTTTATCTACCTCCTAACGTACCTATCTACAACATACATAGGTACCCAAGTTATGTAAACGCGGCTGTATGAGCCAGGACTTCATGATTCCATACCCGGTACAATACAGTATACACAATTATGTTCCGTATTGCATTAAAATAAAGCTTGTTATTGCGTAAACAAAGCTACAATATGCATGGTCCGAATCGCCCCGCACAGATCGAATTTGTCTGCAAAGTTTGAATGTTTCTGTACACAGGGTGGAGTTTAAAACGGCGGTGTATGGTGAGGGGACGAGTTATTGACGCGGCCTGTATATGATGAGAGATATAGCTTATTTGACGTAAGTATTGAAATATTAGGAATGTTATTGAAGTTTGTTAAATTACAGAATAAAACAGTTCACATTCCTACATTTTGCTTTGAATGATAGACATTGATAGATGGCGTACGTAATTGATTTAGTGATTTATGTTATTTTTAGACCCTTTTCCAGTCAATTAAACGATGTACAACATGGACCCTTTCATTAATAAAATAAAACGCAATTTTACGCTCGCAAAATTAATAAGCTTAATCAATAATCTCGAAAATTTCTTAATACAAATTAACAATTAACAAAGGAGAATGAGGACCAACCGTGAAATTGGATGAGGCGCATCTAAGGACCAGTGAAGCGTGTCGTTCTATCGGCGTGTCTTAAAGACAGCCCCTGATAAATACTTTATTTATTGGATTAAATTATATTATCGTCTTTATTTCGTCTTAGCGTTATGTCTGTTTATTGCGAGTATTTTGTGAGTTCAATCGCTGTTTTGAGAATTACTCTAAAGGGCCTGCCCCCCTAGCCAAGTTACAACCGTTTCGTTTCGATTCTCTTTTCGTCGATCGCCTCGAACAGTCCACGCCTCCGATTCCTATATTATGACGTCATCTCAACGGTCACTCACGTGGTCAGAACAAAGGAATAGGAGGCGTGGCCCACTCAAGGCGATCAACGAAAAGAAAATCGAAACGAAAAGGTTGTAACTTGGCTAGGGGAGCCGGGGCTTTACCATGACGTCTTAAAATCTCAAATGTGCGAGCGAGAAAGAGGATTGGAGCTATAAACCATATATACTTATCTCCATTCCATTAACAGTTCAGTATAGGTCGTCAATTGGATCACGTTAAGAGCTCGTGGTAAGGTCTCAGGGTATTACGGATCTGAATACGGATATGGACATAGGTACAGAACAGATAGGAATAATATTACACCGGTTTCAGATACGGTTACGGTTATTAAATTATTTCGGTTTTTCCACTAGTTTTAGATGATTTAGGTTACGGATATTAAAATTATAAATTATAAGAGTAAAAACTAAACAGCGAGATCTGAATTTTATTTCTAGTCTAGATTACTATTTTTTTGGCCGTGCAAAACAGACCAAAACCGGTTTTGACCTGTCATTAAGACTCCGCTTTTATCCGAAAGTATCGGAAACTTTTATAACGTTTTCGGTAACGGTTACGGATATTGTTTTGTTTCGGATATTTGATAATTTCGCTTATGGCGGAGCTCCATAACATCGTTGGTGCAGATATACAGAGAGTCGTGTTAGGGTCCACTTCATCATCATCATTTTAGCCGAAAGACGTCCACTGTTGGACATAGGCCTCCCCTAAGCGTCGCCACAACGACCGATCCTGTGCGTCTCACATGCAACGCACACCCGTGACTCCAGTGTGGGAGGCCTTCCAACGCTGCGTTTTCCGGTGCGCGGTCGCCACTCTAGAACCTTTCGGCCCCATCGACCATCCATTCTACGAGCAATGTGCTCTGCCCACTGCCACTTTAGTTTGGCGATTCTTCGGGCTATGTCGGCGACCTTGGTTCTCCTGCGGATATCTTCATTTTTTATGCGATCACTCAAGGAAACTCCGAGCATAGCCGTTTCCATAGGGTCCACTTGCATCATATAAAACATTAATCTGTAAATGAATTTAAGCCAACGTTCTATTTCTACTCGTTTGAACAAGGCAAAGTCCGAGTGAGGATTAAAATAACTACGTTCGCGTTATGCAATAAGTGATTGTGGTGAAAGTATTTTTAAACTTATAGAGGAAATTTATCAACATGATTTTGCACTATCGTATTTTTAGGTGCATAATTACTGAGTACATTTTGCTGATCGATCATTTAGTATCCATTATCGGCGAGCAAATGATAATGGAATGTTTTTAATGATGATCGGCATTGATGGTCATCAACTGCTTTCAGGATTTATAAATAACTAGTATTTGTACATATATTATTTTATAACACCTCTAGTATTACAAAATAGCATAACCAAGCGGTTTATTTTCAAATATAGAAAAGAAGAAGAGAAAAAGACCCTGACTAACCATAGCCTTTCTTCACAGAATGACAATTAAAAACTATAGAAATGGTTAGGAGATCACCGCTGTCTACTATATTCTAATAACAGTCGCACCATTGTCTGCTACGGCACATTAACAAGTAGAAACAAAAGCTTCCAGCGCGAGCAAACAAAGAAAATTATTACCTTTCCCACCATTAATAATACCTTAAACCCCTTGTTTGACACATTACTATAATGGAGCTGTCATCTGAACATATTTCGCGACTTCACGTTGCTTGGGATCCGGCTCGAAGAACCAGTTTTTGTGGACCCCTTATTTTAGTAACGTGAGCTTTTTGTTGCTTACTTTGTTGCCGAGACGACGGGTCGATTTATAATGGTGCAGACAGGGTAGAAATGTAGCCGTCAGTCGCAGGTGATAACTGGATCGAGTAATTAGAAACTGACATGCCAGTTAATAACTGTGGATAACTTTGACGCGACGCAACCAACGCAGACGTGAAGCGAACTGTCGTGAACCGTGACAGAGTCTGCTCTTACATATTTTTAATGAGCTTTTCCTTATGTTTACTTCCATAAGATATATTTCACGCACCTCATTATACACGAGGTAGAGGGAAAAGTCAATTTAATTGGGTGGATAAAAGATCGATCGACGGTAATGGTTCATTATTATCTATTTATAACAAGACTATGGCTTTTTGGTGTTCGAGTGATCCGTTTTAAATCGAGTAGTGAAGATAATTTGCAAAGAATAAGATTAAAAAAATGATCTCCTAAGTAACCTTTAGATAAGCTACTTTTATTTTACTAAACAACTATTTGATCTAACAAAACATTCAGTGCAGCGCGTTTTTCAATCCTAACAAGCAAACAAAAACAACAAATAAGAGTTTCCTTCATTTAAACACATGATTACGTGCTTCCAAACATTTGTTTGAAGTTCAAAGTGAACGCCCGTTCGACAACAAAATGAGTTACTGCAGAACTAAGCTCATGTTGCTATTCAGACAGTCATTAATCCCAAGTACGGGCTAAACTTGGGTCTCAAATTAGTGTGGGGTCCAGCAAAATCATTTATATCAATTCTCTGGACGGTGGGAATTATTAAAACCGCAGCCGGACCGCGGTTCGCAAGGCTTCTAATTAACTTCGGTTCACGTACGGAAAGCTGAACAGCTGTTGCTGGCTAATGCCTTCTTGGTTATGGACGCCTGGTACTCGTATATATGGTGCAGCAATGTCGTGCATACGTGCTGGTTACGGTTTACAGTTTGTGCAATGCTACGGATTCTGACTGGAATAAAGGATTACCCTAATAAGGGACATGCTTTTTCGAAGAATTTAGTGACATTATAAATATCACATAACATTCTACTTGTTTTTAGGGTTCCGTACCTCAAAGGGCAAAAAACGGAACCCTTTTAGGATCACTTTGTTGTCCATCTGTCAATCTGTCTGTATGTCCCTTTATCTCGGGAATGCGTGGAGAATCGAGTTGAAATTAAAAATATATACTCAGTTCTACGGTCCCTTGAAGTTGTAAAAAAATCAAAATTCTAAGTTAACGAAAATAAAAATACGGCCATTTATGGCATAGGTAAGTTTATACGCAACCCTCAGTGTGCAAGTCCGACTCGCATTTGCCCAGTTTTTTTTTTCTGAATGGATAGGTAGAAGTGTACCTGTAGTAATACCATAAGAATTTAGTGTTCAAATGTAAAAAAATAATGTAATTATTTTTCCAAGATGGACATCTTGACGATAAATTGTCACTAATCGGTAAAACTAACTCGGTATTTTTTTTCTGAAAGATTGTAGACCACCTACAAAACGCTGTCTGGATAGAAAACATTGCAAGAAAAACCAAAACGTTCGTAGCAAAATCCAACGTGTGCAATGCACTGTAAAGAGCGATAGGGCACCACCTGCAATGAACTATCGGTTTATTCCAAATGCTGAACACATCACCATGTTTGTTTTCAACGAATAAAGAAGATGAATTTTTAGATAAAGCAGTATGGGTAGGCAATTTTTCCATCAAATAACTTCTCCAGCTCTCAGTGGGCAAGAAAAGTTATGTGAGATTATCAGACTTTTACTGACTAAAACCCGCCGCCGGGATTCCGATCCCGATTTCCGGCCATCGTAGGCGCGGGCCTGCGGACGGCGAACAATGTGTAGCTCGCCGACTGACCCCAAGTCGTCGACGGCGCGTACTGTTTCACGCGCGCCTCAAGGAGATGTCAGCAAACCGTCGAAGCCTACTGGGGTTACGGATCTGATTCTGAAAGGAAGACTCGGCCCTGACACGAAAGGCAACGAAGCACTATCTCCCGCTCCGCCTGAGGGCGGGATTTGTCATTAGATGATATTCCCACCTAAAAAAAATATGTTCATTCAGTTGCCATTTGCGTTTTACGGCCACGGCCCGCGGCCCATGGGCAGGTACCATAACTGTTGTCGCTACAGAAAAACGTTCGTAGGACATTGACCTTTTTTTGAATTATTGATTCTTTTTGAATTATTAATTCACTGAATTAAAAAAAGGGTAGTCAGTAAGAAAATTAACAATTAAGATTTTTAGTGCCAATCAATCCTACTTCTAATTAAAATCTAAAAATATCTCCGATCAATTGAGACAAACAAAAACCCACCATTTTTCCACTCAATGCTCTTCGTAATCAGCGAACTTAATTAAAAACGAAACACTCACTATTCAAACAATGCGTGAATAGATCCTAAAAAGCAGACTTTCCCCTTAATTTACGTCATTCGATCTTCCTTTGTTACCGACAGCAATTAAAAGAGGAATAATAAAAATGGCGGAATTTTAAAAGCTTCAATATGCCTTTTAAAATGTTTGGTGGATTTCATAGCGATTTTGCTTTTCTGTTTTGTTTCTTTTTTTTTAAGTGAGTGCTGGGGTGAATGCTGAATATTTTGGTTTGAAAATATTCGGGAATATAATGCTACTGACTTAAAGTAAGCTATATAAAAAGCCCAAACGCATTTCAACATCGGATCACTAAATGTACAGTGATGCACCATCGGTACATAGAGGACATTCCACCTATTCGTAAAAATCTTTTTGGGAACACTTTAATCAAAATCCATAGGGTACTTCCCGTTGACCTAGAATCCTGAAATTTGGTATGAAGCAAGGTCTCATAGCACAAGTAGAATATATATATAGGAGAAAATCTGAAAATTGTAAATTTGTAGTTACATCACAAAAAAAACTTTTTGCGATTCGGAAAAATCTTCGTAACTAAATTCGGGGATTGAACTGTTTTCATAGGTAAGTTTGTACGGAATCCTTAGTGCGCGAGTCCGACTCGCACTTGCCCGGTTTTTTATTTATAACTTCATGTAACACAAAGTTACTCAGGTGGACTTCTCCTCCAGTCAACAAAGGGTAATTATGCAACCAAGGGTATCAATAATAAAAAGAAATATAGTAATGTTTAAAAACACACCCCTACCAATTACTGTCCATTCCAGGTTGTCTGGAAGAGATCGCGGAATGCGATAAAGCCGCATTATATGTGTTTTAGCCATAAGTTTTTCTTTGTTATGATTCTTATAAATACCTACAATAAAGTACATAATAAATAAACAATACCTTTCATTTATTTTTAATCTTATGTCTGTAAAGAAAAAACGTGCTGCTATGTAATTATAACTCTTTTTAATATCAAACAGACAAATCAGCACTAATAGTAGTGAATCAAAAAAATCCAAAATACTTCTACTAAATAATCCAAATAACTTACTACACATTATATTTACTTCAAAAATCTATCAATCATTTGAAGAAACGGTTCTCAAACTTTACACATCTCGTAATATTAAATCTTTTTAGAGTGTCCTCACAAAAAATAAGTACAATCAAACTCAACAGAGACAAAAGTAACACTGAAAAAATAAAATAAAAGGGGCTCACCCACCTCTAGTTTCCGGCACTAGTCGGATAAAGGGGCTCTTGAAATTCGGTGCTCGTCGGTCAACTCCGGTCCTTAGCCGGAACCCAAATTATACGTTGCGACTAAATTGTCTCCGTTGGCCTATCTGCTTGATTTTGAGATGTCTGCGTACCGTCGGCATAATCGAGGTGGAAATACTTGTTTGTGGATCTCTAAAATCTGAAATATGTTTAGCTTTTGTTGCTAGCAGCAATGAATGTTCAAGCATTTAGCAGTGGCAGGAATGGCAATGTCAAATTCGAACATGGTTTAAAACTGTTTTGAATTTGGCATGGCTCGATATATTTTATAACCCCAACAACTCCTCAGGGATAATTAGTAAAACAATAACAAATAAATAGAAAATAATCCGCTTTTGTTCACATATAAAATCTCTACATAATAAATCACATACGTTTCAAAAGTAGAAAGAGATTTGACGTTAAGAAATTGACAACCATATTAGACGTACACTCGAAAAAGGCTTACATTTCCGACGGTACAAGCAAAACCGAGTGCACTCGAAAAGTTAATAATTCGAAACCCGTTCGTGTACTTGTCTGATTCCCCATTCATATTCATATTTATTTCGTTTCACCTATTCGCCCCAGGACGCTTCACAAAATTTAAATTTAAATCCTTAATTTTAACAAGATACGCGGCGTAAGTTATATTCAAATTTTCTCTTTAGACATATTGCTCGGCGGGTCGGAAGCAATTCTCATTGTACCACGATTCCGAATCAACGGTGTTTAAGTATGATTATTCGCGAAAATCTCATATTTATGTAAATTAGACGTCAAATGAATGCGATTGTTGTTGTTCTTTGTTCGCTCTTGGGATGGTTGCTTAGAATTCTATTGAGAATGAGGGTTTGAGTCAAACCTTCATATGTGTGGATTAATTTTTGCGTATAATTAATTAGGAGCTTAAATTTTAACTAATCAGCAGGGTCGATGTCTGTTAGGGCCATGAGGAAAAGTAGAACGCAAAAGGCCACTGATAAAGATAGGTGTGGTTTTAGCCAGTAAAAGTCTGACACGTCCTCTCGCTCCACCCTAGAGACAGAGAAGTCATTAGATGATTTCCAACCTTAAAATAAAATAAAATAAAAACACCGTAACGGCTTTAAGCATTTCGTATGTCAGCATTTTAGCTGCCCTTCGTCCTTTGGATTAAAAATTATTTATATGAACACTACCAAATGCAGAGCTAAATAAGTATTCAAAGTAATATATTTTGTGACTTCCACCAACCAGTAATTGGGTAAGACGATACCCCTTTGCAGGATTTTTTTAACTTGAGAAATCATCAATTGACTTTTCTCGCTCTGTGTGGAGCGAAAAGAAATGTCAGACTTTTACTGACTAAGCCCTGTGTTACTTTAGATTCTCTTTGTGAGAGCCACAATGCGCAGTACCCCTTTCTAAGACTGGTGTAAGATATCCTGGCTCCTGATTATCCATAGCGACAACCAAATATCTACAAAAGACAGCTGAGACCAACGGCTTGAAGTGCTTTCCGAGGCATGAAATAATCTCGGTATATTAAGATGGTCACCCATCTACAGACCGACCTCAGCAAGTGTCACCTTGGAAAAAACTCCTCAACTAAGTTTTTCACAACATTAGCAACAGTTTATAATAATAACAATAAATCATTTAAGACTTAGGACTATGTTAGTAACACTTCACTATGTTCACTTCATGCTGTTCCGTGGCACCTGTCCGCGCAAGCGACGGAACACCACTCCCTGCGGCCAAAAGTCTTCCTTCAGCACTAGGGGTAGGAACGTTTTCGGGAGTCGCACAACGAACGCCTTTAAATTGACGTTTTGGTGCGACTCCAATAGCTGTACCTCAGTGCGAACTTCGTCTTTTGACGCACGTACTCCACGATGTCTTCCACCCTTCACACATTCAACCTTCTCAGTTGCAACAATCTTAGAACAAAGAAATATAAATCTTCTAAATTAAAAACCGAACTCCAAACCTCCTCGCCGCTTCGAAAGCAGTAAGCTGTCATCTCGAACCATTACTAATTTATGAACTCAAATAACTATGGAGACCGCGACCAAGGAATGCAATCACCATTCGGTTAATTAATAATTCTAGACTGGTCTGAGGACATAAAGTCTGCGGTTGTGAGGACCCCTCCCCTCCTATTAGTACCCGTTTTAATACTGCCCACATTTAGCAAGAGCCACTCCCTACATATTAATTTTACGAGACTACCTCTTATGCTCTCGAACCCGACAATTTGGCTTTTCACAATTGCGGTGTACCTCGGCTAGACATCCGAATATAGGGTCTGTTACTCTGTACTCTGTATAGAACATATTTATGATGTACCTATTAAACTTTGCATAGTACTAGAGTTTGAGGGTTCTTGAAAGTTCAGGTTTATTTGAAGGCTTCAAGTTTTGATAGGGTCTTTTAGGTTTCTTAATTGGCTCCTTACATTATTTTTGAATCATATGCAATCCGAACCCTTATTTCAATACTATTAATGTGCAATTTTTTTATCACCATCTAGTTCGCACACCAAGAACCTAATTCTTTATAAACTTCTACACTGTCACTAAACACTTTTGGTATAATAGCACCAAAAGAAGAAGTAAAGAAAAGTAGTAGTAGTATAGTTGAGGAATTGAGTTGAATGTTTTCTCCTCTTATTTCCGAAAGCACTGAGATTTAGGTAAAAAAAAGAAATAAATAGTTTTCACTGATATATTACAGGATTTTTTTTTCTGAGATCTATGAATATATATATAATCACCATCATCATTTCAGACGAGAGACGTCCACTGTTGGACATAGGCCTCCCCCAAGTGTGTCGCCACAATGAACGGTCCTGTGCGTCTCGCATCCATCGGATTCCCGCAACTCTTACCAGGTCATCGGCTCACCTTGTATGAAGTCTTCCAATGCTACGTCTTCCGGTACGTGGTCGCCATTCCAGAACCTTTCGGCCCCAACGGCCATCCGTTCTGCGAGCAATGTGCCCTACCCATTGCCACTTAAGTTTGGCGATTCTTTGTGCTATGTCGGTATGAATATAATAAAACAACATATTGAAAATATGTGATTAATTCGGAACCCTTTGTCCATGAGCCTGACACGTACTTCTTTTAATAAAACTCTTATTTGAATTTTATTGTTATCAAAATGCACAGTAACATAGCTTATACATCAGAATAACACATAGGCTATAATATATTATACCACTGACAAAATTAAGTGAATTCTAAACAGATTTAACATCTCAATAGGCACGTCCTCTTTCTTGCGTTATAACAATTATGCTAAGTACTCAACCATTCACATCTCGTTAAAATGAAACCATACTAAAGTTATATTTAAAAGAAACTCTGATAAAGATAAAAATTAAAGTAAGAACAGAAAAATTATAAAAAATACATGTCTTCAGCAATATATTTCTTGCTGTAAGTTAGTTAAAATAAATGAATTAACAGATCTCAAGACGATTGTTCTCAAGAATAATATCGCAACTAGTTCTAATAAACGGGTCTTCATTTAATTAATGTTTATGAAGTGTGTTTGCGTGCTTTTCATATTTTTATTTAGATTAAATCTGTATTTCTATACTATGATATGATAATGCTGAAGAGAATGCTTGTTTTTTTGTTTGAATGCAAACTATGGAACTACATTTTGATAGCTCGATTCTTGAGGAATGTTATCGGCAATTTAAGGCCGTGACATACCCTAATGCGCGGTCTCTGTGAGATAACCCGATGCTTGTAATACTTTGTAAAATATGAAGCACTTTATCAATTTACTCAAAAATTAGTAAAGTTATTAAAAATATAAAACACCTATGTTTTGATTCATTATTGTTGTTAATTTTACCACTGTACATTGGCTGGTTATACGAGGAAACTTTTTAAAAGGTCAGCCCCCCTAGCCAAGTTGCAACCGTTTCGTTTCGATTCTCTTTTCGTCGATCGCCTCGAGTCGGCCACGCCTCCGATTCCTTTGTTCTGACGTCATCTCAACGCTCAGTTACGTGGTCAGAACAAAGGAATAGGAGGCGTGGCCGACTCGAGGCGATCAACGAAAAGAGAATATAAACGAAACGGTTGTAACTTGGCTAGGAGGGCTGATATAGACGTAAGTTTCATGATAATTATTATCGCATTTTTAAATGTATTTTGTTAACAATCACGTTTCCAGAATTATAGTCAAGATTAATATGTTATTTTTCAAACTAAACAGAACTACTCAAAAAAAGTTTTTAGAAAGCAGAAAATTTTTAATTGACGTCACGGTTGGTGCAGTGGCTAAACGGTTGGCTGCTGCTCTGCGTGTCGCGGGTTCGATTCCCGCACGGAAAAAACATTTGTATGGTCTACAGATAACTGTTCTGGCTCTTGTGTATGTAAGTTTAGATGTTTGTGATAGCACCCACGAAACAGGAGTTATTCGTAATATGGGCCAAAGGTTAAAAAAGATCGAATGACAGCATCTTGACCTCATGATTGCTATGTCTCTTAGGATTTGAAAAAAAGAAAATAACAGCCAAACGTACGCGAATGAACGGAAAACCGTGGAGCACAGCTATATAAACTATTTTAATAAAATACACCATTACGTGCTTTGTCACTTTTATGAGGTGAGCTCAATTGTACATAATATTTATAAGCATTATTTTAACTTAAATAAAAGATAAAATAAGCCACGCCTTTACGTGTTCACGAGTCACAACTGTCTAATTAACTAAAATTAATGTTGTCTTTATCTTTCATTATGCATTTGAGTGTTAAAGGTTCTCATTATAACAAAAACCTCTCTTAGATCAAAGATAGAATT
Source organism: Mythimna impura (assembly GCA_905147345.3). Taxonomy (NCBI): domain Eukaryota; kingdom Metazoa; phylum Arthropoda; class Insecta; order Lepidoptera; family Noctuidae; genus Mythimna; species Mythimna impura. The sequence continues at coordinate 12,006,469 of LR990345.1, forward strand.
GAACAATATTTTCGTATCGAGATTTACATAGCACTTAGCACACCTCTCCTAGATAGGAGGCCTGAGTCCCAGCAGTGGGAACATTAAAAAGGCTGATTATGCTATGCTTATGCTTTATAGCACTTAGTACTATAATCCTAACTCTAAATAAAATGAAAACCGGTTTTCTCTCACTACATAATGTTTTATAGGGTTTCTGTACTGAACAATTATAAATACCGTCAATCGGGGAAATATGAATGCTGGGATGAATAGAAATAAAACTTTGAAGGGTATTTTCACGATATTTATTTTTTTCTGCATTTAATTACTCTACTAATTACTAACTAAAAATTATTTAAAAATATCAAATGTTTTTTAGAAACTAAGAGGACTCTATCATAGAGATAAATCCTATCAATGTTTTGTTTCTATTTACCCCTATGCTTCTTTTCACCCCGTTTGTAGGTAGCTCCTCTAAACCTTGTTTTATTTATTTAGGATGTCAACAGCGCTCCATAAAATAATTTACAGAATATGTGTGTTGTAATTTTCTATGGCTAATAATAATAACAATACGTTTATCTTTGTAACCGGGATAATACAATAAGACATATCTACTACGTGTAAATGGCATAATAAAAAAAAACATGAATTGAAAATCACCATATCATAGAGTCACAGGACTGCGCGAATATTTAAAAGAGTCATCGTAGCCCTAAAACGCAAAAGGCAAATGAAAGAAGACAGGTGGGTTTTAGTCAGTAATATTCTGAGACGCCCTCTCGTTCCACTCTAGAGCGCGAAAAGTCATTTGCATCAAAAAAAAAACATAGTTAAGAAGCAAACTTCAGTCTGCCTCCAACAGATTCAATATTAAACCTAAATATAATCTGAAGTTAAACCTGATATCCAAAACCTTTCATTAACAAAAGGTCGGGATGTAGTCTCGCCAGACATTTTCCTAAGGCTTTAATGAAACCACACACTAACGTATATGCTACGCTTCGTAAATGCTACGTTATTATGACGGTGGAATTTAGCTGCCGAGAGTATTAAACGTGTTCCTTGTGCAATTGTTATTTGAAATTTTGTTTAGATTTTTTTATCGGAGTGTTTTTTCTATGTTTATTATTTTGATAATACGACTACTTTTTGGTATTTTTCAATCAATCATGCATCAACATACGGATGAATGCATTTGGATGTAGGCCATGACTTGGTTAAGGACAGCATATTTTTTTGTTTTATCCCGGTAGTATATTCCCGCGGGATAATATTCGGCAAAGCGGGTGCAAAAATTTGTCCGTAGGTAAATAAATCTTGAAGTTTTTAAGATTTCCACTTTGTTAATTTACACTTCTCTTTTGGGGTTTATAAAAACCCTAAAAATTATCGACTTGAAATAGTCTCGCTATTTAAAGTCAGAAATTATTAGGTTTTTTTTTTGTTTTGGCATCCTCTTTTTACAAATAAAGGTTTCTCTTAAAATTGGAACAAAAAAACGTTGTTTCCTTTCAACTGCCTCGTTGGTTTGCATGAGGTCCTGTGTTTTTTTCACAGGTCAGGAAAAGTTTTACTCCAGGATTGCGGATCAGATCCAAGGCTGCAGAATTGTACCAGGGTTGCAAGTTTATCACAGAGCAGCCGCATTGTTCAAAAGAGTCACAACGGCTCTGGTAAGCAAAGTGCAACTGAGGAAACACAGGTGGGTTTTGTCAATAAAAGCTAGCTCTCGCTCCACCCAGAGGGGGAGAAGTTATTTGATGATTTCCCTCTCCAAAAAACACGGCCGTGTGTTATTGGGTTTATTGCATCAGGAACCCCCAGTTGATGGCAAAAGGCTTATTATTTCAGACTAGTTTTTGTCAGTGGCTTCGCCCGCGTGAGAATAGAAAATAAACGCCTATAACACTCTGTGATAAAGTAGTATTATACTGGTGAAACAATTTTCAAAATCGTGCATTAGTTTTTGAGTTTATTTATTACAAACAAAACTGTACCCGAGGTAGAACTCTACCTGTTTTTGGAAACATTGGCGAGGTGTTATGTAAGGACTGTATAAAGTCAACCAACTCGGCTGGACAGCGTTCGAGAAGTTGCGCGGTATATTCTCGGCCAACATACCACAGTGTCTCAAGACGAAAGTCTATGACCAGTTCGTGCTGCCAGTAATGACATATGGCACTGAAACATGGTCGCTTACAATGGGCCTCATCAGAAGGCTTACAGTCACCCAAAGGGAAATGGAAAGGGCTATGCTCGGAGTTTCCTTGCGTGATCGCATAAAGAATGAATATATCCGCAGGAGAACCAAGGTCGCCGACATAGCCAGAAGAATCGCCAAACTAAAATGGCAGTGGGCAGGGCACATTGCTCGTAGAACGGATGGTCGATGGGGCCGAAAGGTTCTAGAGTGGCGACCGCGCACCGGAAAACGCAGCGTTGGAAGGCCTCCCACAAGGTTTGCGGGGAGTTGCGGGAGTACGGTGGATGTGAGACGCACAGGATCGGTCGTTGTGGCGACGCTTGGGGGAGGCCTATGACCAACACTGGACGTCTTTCGACTGAAATGATGATGATGATGATGATAAAGTCAAAAAACCCTACACATCCTAATTAAACATGTACATTGTAAGTAAACGTACACATTTTTAACATTGAAGACTAAAATTTGATTTCACGAAATGGTAATCTTATACCAACTATATTTATATTTGAGAAGTGTAACGTAAAAATCTCTGCAAGGAGCATATAAGCTTCAATAATCCCAATCTCGGGGAATTTCGTAGTTTTCGAGTAATATTGTGCGTGACAGTTTGCGTGTTAAGGGCAGGGCTCCCACGTGAATGTTTTATACAACATTTGTTTGCAAGTATTTAAAAAAAATTGTAGTGGTTTTCCTAGTTATTTTGTATCTGCCTGATTTAGCAAATCAGGAAGAAGACAAAATCGTCACGCAAAAAAAATCTGGCATGACAAACAATACAGTCAATCATCCGAAAAAAAGCATCAAGTTTCTAATGGAAATAAAAAATGACCAATTATTTGCTTATTTGATTACAAATAATTAGCTGAACCTAAAACACGAGATATAATATTCTAGGTTTACTTGTATATTACTACCAAAGTTAATTCTTCGTAACTGCTTTTTTATATATTGTTTTTTTTTTTTTGCTAATAAAACTTATCCCAATATTTTAAAGAGAAAAGATTTTTATTTTTATACTTTTATTTGTAATGAATAAACTCAAAAACTACTGGACCGATTTTGAAATTCTTTCACCAATAGAATGTTATTTTATCTCTGGTTAGATAAGCAGGTTTCATTTTTTATTTGATTTTCACACGGGCGAATCCGGTGGCAGTTTTTAGTAATAATTAATATCACTCATTTGTGTGACAACCCTGCCTTAACACGTTGCGGTGCGTACAACGGAAGCGGGAATGCCGCTCGTGCGATAAACGTTCCGTTCCGTTCTACGTACGTTTGTAGATAACAGTGTACTATCTGCCTTCCTAATGAAAATATGCGGCACAATAGCCAGACGGAGGCTGGTAATAATCAGGAGCTTTACGGAAAATGTTGCGTTAGGAGGCTGTTATTTTATAAGTTGGCAACTTTGTGTGTGTTTAATGAAGCTCAGTTTGCAAGATGAGCTTCATTGCCAATTAAAAATAAGCTTTTTATAGAAATTAAATGGGACTCAAAATTATTGCCGTGACTGCCTCGGTGGTGTACTGGCCGTAATTCGGGGGATGTCATTAGATGATTTTCTAACCCGTAAAAAAATACTCAAAGAAATGTAAGGGAAACCGTAGGGGCCTGCTATAGCCACGGGGATTTTAGAAGAGTTACTGTGGTCCTGGAACACCTGCAAAACAAAATTTCATGTCTATATACCAATATCTTATGAATAACGAGTTATAAGACATTGGTTATCAGTGATGGCCAAGCAACTTACAATGGACTGCTTGATAGATAACTTATAAATATAAATGAAACAAAATAAAATCCCAATCTCAAATAAGAATGGCTAACACCAGAAGGTTATAGGTATAGCATAAGAATAATCAGCCTTTTAATGTTCCCACTGCTGGGACTCAGACCTTCTCTCTAGGAGAGAGATTGGGGCGTAATCCACCACGCGGGCCCAGTGCAGGTTCATGGATGTCACATGTCTTCGAATTTCTGGTTCTAGGTCATGCCGGTTTCCTCACGATGTTTTCCTTCACCGTTTTGAGAGCAGTGGTGATGATATAAATTACACAAGGTAATGCGCCTGGCTGGGTTTGAACCCACGACCTACAACTCGTAAGTCGGGGCCGTTACCACTCGGCCACCACTGCTCCCAATTTTATCAGAAGGTTAATGAGTCTTAACTCAAATTACAGAACTTGTTTGAAACATCGAACAGCAATGGTTCTAGAGTCACGTAACTTCATTATAAAGTTGGACATCTTAATATTACATACGAGCATATGAAATAAACTTTGTATGCAAGTTATATTGCTTATGTTAGTCATACATTGTACAAATATCATTCACAGTACGAAACAAATTCCAATTAGTATCAAAAACTTCTTGAATGCACGTTTGGGAAAAGTAATTCTAGTTAGAACTTTGAGAAACCTATATTCTCAGTATGCATTTGCCATTTCTACGAGTATTAATGTTTATTCTTCAATATGTATTGTCATAAGTCATAAATATCATGTTACCTAGGAACTGCCCCCCTATCCAAGTTACAATCTTATCGTTCGCGACGAACGCCTCGAGTAGGCCACGCCTCTAATTCCTTTGTTCTGAGTACGTGACTGAGCGTTGAGATGACGTCAGAACAAAGGAATCGGAGGCGTGGCCTACTCGAGGCGTTCGGCGCAAACGATACGATTGTAACTTAGCTGGGGGGGCTGGGTTGTGGAGGTCTGATAGGCAGTCGCTTCGAGTAAAACACGAGTATTCAGCCGCATCCAATTAGACTGCAGACCAAGCTAGTTAGTAAAAAGGCTAAGGAGATGATAATATCATAATTAGTAATGCATGTACCACGGATAGTTTGCTTGCGAATGTAGTAATGAAAACAGCCTTGAAGTGACTCACATGAAGAGATGTGTGGAAGTCCCAGGGCAGGCCATACTTTTCGTATAAGTATCTCTGTAGCCGATTTTCTGCATTGTGTTTTTTCTTTCTTTCTTTCTTTAGTCCCAGGGCAGGCCATACTTTTCGTATAAGTATCTCTGTAGCCGATTTTCTGCATTGTGTTTTTTCTTTCTTTCTTTCTTTCTCTCTTTCTTTTTTTCTTTCATTCATTATTTCTTCCTTTCTTTCTTTCATTATTTCTTCCTTTCTTTCTCTCTTTCTTTTTCATTCCTTCTTTCTTCCTTTCTTTTTTTCTTACTGTCTTTCTTTCTTTCTATATTTCTTTTTCTTTCTTTCTCTGGTACGAAAAAGGCAACATGTAACACTTAGCTGGGTTTAGTCAATAAAAATCTGATATTTCCTCTCGCTCCATCTAGAGCGAGAGAAGTTATCTGACGATTTCCAACGTCACAATAAAAAACCGTCGTTTACCTTCTCAACGATGTCAATGACGTATAAAAAATTGCCATCTTTTTTTTTATTGACATTGTCTCTGACAAAACTTAATTTTTGAATCTAAATTTTGCATGCCAAAATTGATAGCACATAATGAATACATGTGAGTACACAAAACCTAGAAATATTTTTTGTGTATTTGTGTTTAACAATAAAGCTTTGACTTTGACTTTGACAGGAGCTGTGCGATAATTTCTTGTTGATTTCATCTGGAATAGATCCAATTTACTTCCATCATCCCAAACAATTTTCAAATCCTCTCAGACATCAACCGATATAAAACTTTAATTCACATTCATAAGTTTAACGATGTCAAGCATCCTTAAGAGTCATAAATCGCTTGTAGGGACTGCAGGACATTATTAAAATACCGCATCACAGTGTGACACGTCTCTAATTAAATTTCGCACGAGATCGTAAAATTTTAACTACCCTTTAGAGTTTTAGAAGGTTTATTGATGTTGGAGTTAGTGTTGGAAGATATATTTGGATGGCCTTTGAGGGGGTTGTGTATAATGTGTATATGTGACTTTGGAATAATCAAGGTTAAGTGAAATCCTGTGGGATTGATCGAAAGAGTCAACTTGGTCCTAGAACTCAAACGGCAACTACAGGAACACAGGTGGGTTTTAGTCAGCAAAGATCTGACACTCTCGTTCATTCTACCCAGAGCGGAAGGAGTTGTTCTCAACACAATAAAAAAAGGTTAAGCGGAGTTGATGCAGTCAACTGTTCTGGAGTAACTTATTTGTTCAATGTGGAGACTAAAAAGGATTCACACAACACACAATTTAGCTGGCACTATATCTGAGTGGAACAGGAAGACAACAGCACGAGAAGTTGAGGAGATGTAACATCTCTAGTCTCAGGGCCAAATTCGCATAGAGAGATGAGATCGACCGTGATTCACTCTCATTACAATAAAAAAACATAAACGAACTAGAAATCGGTCAAGGCAGTGGCAAATGAACAACAAAAAAATGTGGGGACAATTTTGAATAATCAATAGTTTGGAGAATGATTGTGATTGACTATTAAAGTAAAGATAGACCAGAGAAATGATAGATTGACTGTGTATAAGATGGTGACTGCTGATAAAAAAAATGTGAAAGAAGAAGACTCTAAATAAATTGGGATAAGGGTAATAGAACGAAATGATAATGATTACGAAAATTTATTAGTTTATCCTCACATCGGAATGCCTTGTAGCAAATATACCAATGGAGCACAATTAGTTCAGAATCTGATACTTTCTAACATCATGTGCGCAGTGGAGTGGTTGTAATCAAAGGAGCGGCGCGGACCACCAGGGTCACGTACGCTCACTTACGCAGCATTTAACCAATGCTCCTCCAGAAGTCCATATGTACCAAATCCCATATCGAACATATCAAACACATTTTTGAAATTTTAAAGCTCTTTCGATGAGTTTTTTAAATTTAAAAACTCAAAAAAAATTGATATCTCTTCTTGACGCTTGATCATACATGACCTCAAGATATATAGTATTGCCAATCCATTTTTGTACTTCAGCATGGCCATAATATCACAAGCTTACAAATACGGAATTCAAGATCTAAGCTCAGACAAAATTTAAGCTACTTAGTTCACAGCTTCGCAAACATATATCTACGATGTAACTCTATATGCTCTCACAAGGAAAACTTACATAGTCGAGAGGTTTTCCTGCAATCAAAGAAAATACTCTTGGTCGTATATAAGTCTAATACAATACTAACACATTAGAAACACGGTAACGTAACCTTAAGTACACACCGGGCCGAGTAATGAATGCCCCTGAGAATAATAAGCTAACAAAAGAAAATCGCTATTTGTTTTTCCGCATTTTCCTTCCCTAGTTTCGGATCACGTCATTATTCTATGGTTCGAGGCTTTTATTCTTTTTAGGGTTCCGTATTGATTTTGGGTGTTATGCACTTTAAAATAATTAAAGATACATACATACATATACATATTCAGCCTTTTAATGTTCCCACTGCTGGGACTCAGGCCTCACGCGGGCCCAGTGCGGGTTGGTGGATGTCACGTGTCTTCGAATTTTTGGTTCTAGGACATGCCGATTTCCTCACGATGTTTTCCCTCACCGTTTTGAGAGCAGTGGTGATGAAATAAAATACACAAAGTAATGCGCCTGGCTGGGTTTGAACCCGCGACCAAGAATTCGTAAGTCGGGGCCGTTACCACTCGGCCACCACTGCTCACACTCGAATCTTGAGCGCTCGGCGAAAGAGCTGGGATTGCTTTGCGCAGCGTACACATCGGCGAGCCAATCACTGTACAAGGATTGCACTCACTGCCCCCGCTTCTCTTTTCATACCACAAAAGAGACCCGATATTTGACATCTGCGTTCTTCTGCGCAAATAGAACTGTAGAAGTCAGCGCTCAAGATCCTTGCCGGTATCTGTAGCAGTGAAAGTTTCACATAAGATTCTGAATGTCCATGTACGCAAACTATATAAAAATAGAAACAAAAAAATAATTAACGCACAGAAAGAAAAAAACGTTTATTTGGCACACAAACAACGAGTTTAAAGGTACAAATGAAAATAAATAAAAAATATATAAGTTGCTGCAAATTAAACCAGTTAATAGGAAGTAATTATAGTTATACTTACGAAAATATTTGGAAAGCGAAAATTTAAAAAGGCTGAATGGATTTGGATGAAAACTGGCCCAAGAGTACACCATGACCTGGAACAGCATTAGCATACTTTTTATCCCGGGAGTATATTCTGTTAGGATCATTTTATACTTTCCCGTAGGCGAAGCCGTTGGCAGGTGCTAGTGCTGTTCATGTTCAGACTCAACTACTACTAAACAATAAAGCCATGAGCACAGGCGTAGGGTAGCCAGCTTTCGGTGTTTTACAGGATGCATTTTGGAGAGTGCGCGGGAATCGTATGACTTGATTCCACCATCTCATTTCTTCCATCGGACAACTCGATGAACGGCGAATATCCATCCTTACGTTGTTGTAACCTCTACGGTCCGAACCAAGCGTTTCGCCTCGTCGTTTATACTGCAAACATCGAGGGACTGGAACAACTTGCCTGCTGCGGTCTTCCCGTCCGATTATAATTTACGTGTCTTCAAGGCTAGAGTGAATAAATAAACTAGTGCGCCTCACCATCAAACGATTGCATCACTACTTACCATCAGGTGGGATCGCAGTATAGCACTAGTTTAACAATAACAAAAAAAAAAAAACTTAAATTATTTTATCTTATACAGACCCTCAACAACTTGAAAGAACTTTCCAACTTCACATTTTTTTGGCTTTTATCATCGTGTAGTAATTAAAGATAAATATAATATAAAACGAACCACTTCAGAAAATCGTGTCTCGTTCAGCTTTTGTCTTCTATTCTGTAGATAGATTGTCATCCATTGTTTATTTAATCTCTGGCGAAAAGAATAAATGATTTATAAGTTACTCTTAGAGAAACAATAGACGATGTCCAAAGAAAGAACAAGGTATAGTCATGAACATAAATATGTACATAGTAACGAAAAATTTAAAAACGAATTTGTCCTAAAGTGTTGGTAGAAGTCACATGATGCAACGAGTGTATTTTTTTTAAAACAATACTTTAACAGAATAGGTCTTTTGTTAAAGCTTTGATTGTTATTTCAGTAGAAGATTACTTTATGTAAGTGTATGGTAAAGTGCATTTTGCTGGCGACTGTACTTACATACCTATTTTTTTTTTTATTAAGCTTAATGAAGTTTTTCCTTATTCAATTAAAAATACAATAGCAGTAGCAAATTAGTCTACGAGTTGTTTTTACCTTATATTTTCTCGACGATGTTATTTTAGTGTAATATCGCACTGTGGCTTAATTTATTTTTGCTTTCAGTATCTTCAAAAAGAAAGAAGTAGATTTTTTTAAGTTATTTTGTTTTTAGTAACGTGCAAAGCTGTTTTTTAATTGTTAACATTTAAATTGTTCTATCTTTTATAGGAGATTGGACAACACATCTTGCCATAAATCACTTTCAATTAAATTCTTCGAAATTAATTTCAGTCACTCCAAATACACTAAAACTTATAAGTAGAAAAAAAAACCTATAAAAAGATCGTCTAATTCGATTGTATCGTATAAAATGAAACACTACACTCCGCTGTACACCCTCACACATCGTATTAGTGAGAAATAAAGTTCTAACAGATAATGTAACAAGTTATAAGTGAGCTGGATTGTGACCAGACCTACACCTGTCTGTTCCCACTGTGCTCACGATACGAGAGTTTTCTTTGATTCTCTATCTATAAAGTGCCTATAATGGTGTGGCTACATTGTCGGGATTCAGCGAATAATCGTGTTATTGCGACAAATGTGGCCGAGTAGATTCGTCGGCCTCAGCAAGGTGGACCGATGACTTGGTGAGGGTCGTGGGAATCCAATGGATGCGAAACGCACAGGACCGTTTGTTGTGCGGACACTTGGGGGAGGCCTAAGTCCCGTAGAGAACGTCTTTCGGCTGAAATGATGATGATAATGATGATGAATTTACTGGATTGCGAAGTATTCGGGTGAACACGAAATGCGATTGACCGTTTATTTAGATAACAACATCACGTATACACGAATACGATGATTTTATCGTGACAATGCGGCACAAGTATTTATGCGATAATGTAGCTAGTAGATACTTGTTCTTGTACATCAGGCTCACAGGTAGATCCCTATGAGCCTGATGTGTCTCACTGCAGGACAAAGGCCTTTCTTTCATTTTTCCGTTTTCTTCTATCTTCTGCTTCATTTAGGTAAAAGTCCAAGTCATCACGCCGTCTCCTTCTGGATTTACCGGGTCGCCAGTTTATGTTGTTTGGAACTTAATTAGTTGCCACTTACACCCAATTTTAGTTTGGCGGCTATGCAATCTAATATATAAAGGTGCAAAATATTTAAGCTTTGCTGTTCATCTTGACGAGCTATCCAATTTACCGTCGCCGAGAGCTTTCACTGAATGATAGGACGAATGTAATTCTTGTTGCTGACGACACTCCTGGGAATCGATAGCCTGATCTATTCTCAGCCGAATCATACGTCATACAGCGAGACAGTCATCGTGCCATCTAACATCATAAAAGTGTTTATTTTCAAACATTTGAGATGGCCATTTTATCCTGACCTATCTACCAGCACTGGCTGTAAACAAAAACGTCAATCTAAATGTCAGATCCAGTACATTTGGACTTAGTTCCGTTTCTCACCGCGTTTCAAGTTATGCTGGCCCATATAATAAGACCTGGAGAAACTACCCAACATAGTGACGTAAAATAAGCAATTTCCTTTTGTATCAACCAAGGTGTTGGCTGTTTATGACGCTAGCTTTACGATTTGTTTGTGTTTGAACCACGGAGCGGTTTTAAAATCGAATTTTCTAAAGTAGTTTCAATAAACGTGAACGTAAAATGTAATGTTTTATTAAAATAAGTTACTTAGACTGTCTGGTTTGCGTTTTATGTGGACTCAAGTAAGTTTATAACTGTTTTGTTGCCACAGTATTTAATTGTGTGTTTACGTTGGTCTGTTGGGGTAATGGACGTTTTGGATAGATGGCTACAGTTAGCAATTTATAGTTGACGTTTGCCTTTTACATTATTTTAGTTTTTGTACTCGTATTTAATGTCACGTTGTTGGACTAGCGCAGCATTAAATCTATTACGGTAAAAATCCCATAGGGAAGTGACGACGTGAAAATCTAATCTTTTTATTTTTTTTTGCATTTTGCACATCGGTGTAAGGTTTTATGTTCATTACAATATGATTAAACATTAAAATTTGAGAGGTATATAGAGAGGATAAGGTCCACTAAATTTTATTAATGTTCTTAGTGCTGGGCATTTGAATTGGCATTTTGGTTTCCTACATAAAGGTAATTGGACCTATTTGGTGCAGCCGTGAGGCACACAGTGTTGGTGCTCTTTTCTATCTTAAGTTTCTACATACTTTTTTCTACATTATCTAGGTGCGAATTAAAAATGTTTTCTTTTTTACTAAAGTGTGATTGCGAAATTTGTGAGTGTGTTCTGGAAGCTACACAGTATCTTCTCGTATAATATACCACAGTGTCTCAAGACGAAAGTCTATGAACAGTGCATGTTGCCACTGATGACATAAGGCTCCGAAACGTGGTCGCTTTTATTGGGCCTCATCAGAAGACTTAAAATCACCCAAAGGGCAATGGAAAGGGCTATGCTTGGAGTTTTTTTGCGTGATCATATCAGAAATGAAAATATCCGAAGGAGAACCAAGGTTGCCGATATAGCTCGAAGAATCGCCTAACTTAAGTGGCAATAGGCAGGGCACATTGCACACAGCCCCCCTAGCCAAGTTACAATCGTTTCGTTTCGATTCTCTTATCGTTGATCGCCTCGAGTCGGCTACGCTTCCTATTCCTTTGTTCTGACTACGTGAGTGAGCGTGGAGATGACGTCAGAATAAAGGAATCGGAGGCGTGGCCTACTCGAAGCGATCGACGAAAAGAGAATCGAAACGAAACGGTTGTAACTTGGCTAGGGGGGTAGAACAGATAGTCGATGGGGCGAAAAGTTCTGGAGTGGCGAGTTGGCGACTAAGTATCGTCATGTGCAGCGTTGGAAGGCCTCCCACAAGGTGAACTGATGACCTGGTGAGAGTCGCGGGAATCCGATGGATTCGAGACGCACAGGACCGGTCGTTGTGGCGACGCTTGGGGGAGGTCTATGTCCAACAGTGGACGTCTTTTGGCTGAAATGATGATGAAAGTGTGATTGTAAAGAAAACTAAACAATCCCAGATTTTTAGCGTTTATTTTAGAGGTTCTCTGTTTCTGATTATTTTTTTTCAAAATTCAACGCACTTTTTTGCGATTTCTTGGCGTTTATCTTCGAGGTTCTCGGTTCCTAAATCCTGATTCCAATTTTCCAAAATTCAACTCAACTTTCAGCAATAAGTACCTATTGATTAAGCTGTTGATCCCCGCACGAACGCCGGCGGTCGTGCGCTATTGTCTTACTATTGTGTCTCTAATTACGCTACTCAAGAAGTTAAAATCACAAAAAGTACAACTCAAGTGAGTTCCTGCAAAATGTTGCTTTCTAAAGTGAGATTGTCAAGAAAACTATACAATCCCAGATTTTTAGCGTTTATTTTAGAGGTTCTTTGTTTCTGATTATTTTTTTTCAAAATTCGACGCAACCTTCAGAATTTTTTATTGAAATTACAAAAATTGCAACACACCTCAAAACAGTAAAAAGAAATATACAAAACAGTGTTCCATCAAACATTCACATCAGGGAAACACCGATAAAAGACTCGAATCAATACAATAGAGGAATCAAAACATCGTGGAATGTCGTCGAAAAACACTGTAATTTTAGTCAGTGCACATTCTGTTGGCTGTTAAAAAAGGAACGCAAACGTGAGAGGAATGAGGAACAAAATGGCGGCCGGCTTGCATGGACGAATGGACACGGAATATATTAAAGAGAAGATACTCGATTGCGAAGCTGGGCGAGCCAGTGTGTACACTGATGTCTGCCTAATAGTTTTTAAAAATCGAACTAAATATTATTTATATCTGACAGTAGCGTTTTCCCGTGACTTCGTCCTTATGAATGTTGGTTATTGCAGACACGAAGCCAAATAAGAAGTAGCCTAAAAATCCTTTCTCGGATTTTAAGCTTCCTCCGTACCAAAATCAAAATCAGTTTAGTAGTTTAACCGTGAAAGCGTAACAGACAGAATTACTTTCACATTTATAATACACTATCACACACACACACACACACACACACATCAGATACACACACATTCACGTTCACATTCACATTCACATTTATACTTTTATTTATACTTAATATGGATTATTTATTTTATATTATTTATGTAGATTGAAAAATTTTTGATGTGAAGGAAAGAACCTTTCCAAATTAATCTAGTATACAGCTACTAGTGTTAGCTTGCTAATTGCTTCAATAGTCTTCAACCAATTTTGCGAGAATCGGTAATAATTGATTATTCAGGAATTATAAAATTCATAATACTAAATGCAAGTAACGTAGGTAATTTGGTCGTCTATGAATTTGTTTTTCAAAAATACGTGAGAAATCCTGGTAAACCAATTAGGTATATTATATTATATTATATTATATTATATTATATTATATTATATTATATTATATTATATTATATTATATTATATTATATTATATTATATTATATTATATTATATTATATTATATTATATTATATTATATTATATTATATTATATTATATTATATTATATTATATTATATTATATTATATTATATTATATTATATTATATTATATTATATTATATTATATTATATTATATTTATGAGCAATAGGTATATAATATCATTTTATATCTATTTATAGTCTAGTATAAGTTTTTAATGTGAAATTTAATACTTCATTAATTTGCAGTATACTACCCGTATAAGAACTTAAAATAAAAAGGTTTTAAGTTCTTATAATCCACCCTAAGGTTGTCTGATAGATGTTGCTGTTAGTAATAAAGACCGCCATTGTACCCATGATTTAAGTTTGTTCAAAAGTTACTATTTTAGTGTACAATCAAGTTTATTCTATTCTATGTGAAAAACAGTAAATATAGTACATAAATTAAAATACGTCATGATTACTAGCTTTTGTTACACTTGCAATGTGTGTAGATATTTATAAGTATGTAACTATGTTTGTTTGGATGAAATCTTGCAACTCAATTTTGAAGCTAATAATATATTCATCATATTATAAAGATAATAATATATTCAACCGATTGAGCTGAAATTTTGTATACGCGTTTAGTTTGGATAACAATGCATGGTTAGCTATGTGACGCTGTTAATCTTTCTAATCCTAATCTTCTTCTAAATAACAAAACAAAAACGCTTAAAAACGCTTTTATATCACATAAATTGTATAATGACGTGTTAGCTAATGTGTTAACTTTAGAGAAAGATTGCATAAGAAACTTATTTAGTGTACCTAGATATAGTGTAGCGGGATGGTTTTAAATAAAACGACCAAAACGGGTAACACACCCTCTATACTTTTGCCTTGACAGCACACAGTTATTACAAATATCATAAATCAATACCATTTAAAATAATAATAATTATATAGTAGCACTTACTCTGAGATGTTGCTTACCCCGAAGACTGGAACGGAATGTGTCAGGACAGCGCAGCGCGTTATTTTATAACCTCTGTCAACTGTCATAGCACTGAGCTGTCAAATCGCATAACGTTCCAGTTGTCAGTGCAAAAATGTATGTAACTAATCATAAAAATCGCTAACAGTCGGCCATCCGTATTACAAATACGACCTCGTATGTGAAAGAATAAAGAAATTGGTGTTATACCCAAAATAATGAGACAAGAAAAAAGAATAACAGCAATAAAGCAAACAGATATCTATTACAGTAGCGAATAAAACTTTAGATTATTCATACACTGGTTGCTGTACCTAGGAACGAGACTAAACATAATTATCAATTTACCAATTACTATTTAGACACAATTGATTGCATTATTTAGTTGTTATGTAAAAGTAGCTTATAAGCAATTGTGTATACATGATTTTACTTTGTTGCTCAATAAATATATATTATTATTATTATTCTTACAAATCATTATCTTATTCTTTATACAGTCATTCAAAAACAGGTCTCTAAAATGTCCTGCCTCTACTGATTCAAAGATTCAAAGCATTTTATTTCAAATAAACAATTTACAGGAACTTTTGTAATGTCAAGAAGTCAAGTTACAAATCTATGTTACTTATTTCTTGTCGCTATCATGTAATGACAAACGTACAGGCCCCTCAAATATCCTGCCTCTAATGAAAAACAAACAAGCTCCTCAAATGTCCTGCCTCTAATGGAAAACAAACAGGCCCCTCAAATATCCTGTCTCTAATGAAAAACAAACAGGCCTCTCAAATGTCCTGCCTGTAATGAAAAACAATTATTAGTTAATAAACAATTACCTGATAAAGCCAATTGGTTTATCCTGAACAGGCCCCTCAATGGTTCTGAACAGGCCCCTCAATGGTCCTGAACAGGCCTCTCAATGGTCCTGAACATGCCCCTCAATGGTCCTGAACAGGCCTCTCAATGGTCCTGAACAGGCCTCTCAATGGTCCTGAACAGGCCTCTCAATGGTCCTGAACAGGCCTCTCAATGGTCCTGAACAGGCCTCTCAATGGTCCTGAACAGGCCTCTCAATGGTCCTGAACAGATCCCTCAATGGTCCTGAACAGATCCCTCAATGGTCCGATTGCATTCACACATAGAAAGCCACTGTATCCCTGAGTGACCTAGGCTATATTAATATGTACGCAGGCGATGCCGCGGGCAAGAGCTAGGAGGCAAATGTCATAAATGTCAGACTATCTGTCAACAGGCAATCCATATAATATTAATTTACCTAATTTTAATTTCAATAAGTGTCAATACTATTAACTGTCCTCTTTAGTTGCATTTAGATTATTCCTAATCAAAAGTATTACTGGTCTGCTCATTTACTTTATAAGTAAGCTCAGAACGCAGGTCATGGTAACAACGATTCATAAGTTGGTAGATATGTTTGCTACGGTCATTTAACAGTGATCCAAAACCGGTCCCTAATCCATCTGAACACACCCCGAGTTGTCCTTAGGTACTCAATAGATTTACATACGTGTGGTATGGTAATACCTCCAGGGTGTAGCCCTGGCAAGGCACGTGTGGTGGTGTGGTAGTACCTCCAGAGTGTAGCCCTGGCAAGGCACGTGTGGTGGTGTGGTAGTACCTCCAGGGTGTAGCCCTGGCAAGGCACATGTGGTGGTGTGGTAGTACCTCCAGAGTGTAGCCCTGGCAAGGCACGTGTGGTGGTGTGGTAGTACCTCCAGAGTGTAGCCCTGGCAAGGCACGTGTGGTGGTGTGGTAGTACCTCCAGAGTGTAGCCCTGGCAAGGCACGTGTGGTGGTGTGGTAGTACCTCCAGAGTGTAGCCCTGGCAAGGCACGTGTGGTGGTGTGGTAGTACCTCCAGGGTGTAGCCCTGGCAAAGCACGTGTGGTGGTGTGGTAGTACCTCCAGGGTGTAGCCCTGGCAAGGCACGTGTGGTGGTGTGGTAGTACCTCCAGAGTGTAGCCCCGGGCAAGGCACATGTGGTAGTGTCAGAAGAAACTCATATTGAATAAGGTAGTACAACAAAAGCGATAAGCCTGAATATTTTAAAGTACACATCACTATGCCCGCTTAGATAGGTACTATTTTATCAACAACATTGTAACGGTGCCTACATACGTAGGTACTTTCAAAGCAAAAGTAGAAGATGCAGTTTAGGAAAAAAAATCGCTTGTGGGCGGGATAAACGAATGCATTTAAATAAACGACTCGTTTATTCCACTTCTGAATTGTTAGCTAATGTGTTAACTTTAGAGAAAGATTGCATAAGAAACTTATTTAGTGTACCTAGATATAGTGTAGCGGGATGGTTTTAAATAAAACGACCAAAACGGGTAACACACCCTCTATACTTTTGCCTTGACAGCACACAGTTATTACAAATATCATAAATCAATACCATTTAAAATAATAATAATTATATAGTAGCACTTACTCTGAGATGTTGCTTACCCCGAAGACTGGAACGGAATGTGTCAGGACAGCGCAGCGCGTTATTTTATAACCTCTGTCAACTGTCATAGCACTGAGCTGTCAAATCGCATAACGTTCCAGTTGTCAGTGCAAAAATGTATGTAACTAATCATAAAAATCGCTAACAGACGTTATAATAGATACTAAAAATTTTAACGGAAAAGGTTATTTTATTATTTTTAAATATCTATAGGTAGGTACACTAACAGGTTTACAAATATTTTCCATATAACTGCCCACTAGATATCACCTCCTAGATATAAATAAATCCCTTTTCCCGACGATTCCTTCTTTATTCCCGAACTACAGTGTATATTATTGAAAACGTGTTCATCCGTGCGGCCATTCATATATGTGACCAAACTCTAGTATCTTTTGTGAGACAATGAGGCTTTTCCTTTCACGGTACATTTGCCATATGAAATAAGATTTCGATTAACATCCTTACAATTTAAAGCGTCACTAGGATATAAATTTGGGAATAATGGAATTTTATTTTTATAGTGTTTCTTCACTTTGTTTTCAACGGAGCTTTTTATTTCTTGATCTTCACAAAATAAAGATTGTTATTTGCCACAGAAATAGCAGTACTAAAAGGGGGTATGTTGCAGCTTTGGTGTACAGCTATTGTACAGTAAATTATATAATATTTATCTGAAAGACATTCAAAATTTGAATTGCTTTATGACTGCCAATGTACCTATATGACTTTTTTATTTCATGATATTTATTTCAACGTATTTTTACTCAAACAAAATTACAAAAAGATAAAATTAAATACGATTGTATATTAATATTTATTTATTAAATTATTTGTTAGTTTAGTTATTCATAAGTACACTAGCTTTCGTCTACGACTTCGTTTGTGTGAATGTCAGTTATAGCTGACACGAAGTCAAAGCTGATAAAAGTGGGTGTGTATCTATTATATCCTTCCTTCGGGTAGCTTACTACGTACGATATTTCATCAAAATCGGTTTAATTGTTTACACAGTTACTTTTAAATTTATAATATTAGTATCTGTATGTATTTAGAAATATATGTGTATGTTTATCAGTTATCACTCACTTTACAGGCTCTGCTTAGTTTGGGACTAGATGGCTTTGTGTGAAAGTTATGGAATATTATTATTATCTCTTATAATCGTCTTCTTATCATATTGTTTGGGTAGCTCGCCATCCGACCGTCCGGTAACCGTCCGGACCGAGCCCAAGTCGTCGACGGCGCGTACCGTTCCACGCGTGCCTCAAGGAGATGTCAGGGTCGAAGCCTACTGAGGCCAAGGGTCTGATTCTGAAAGGAAGACTCGGCCCTGGTACCAAAGGCAACGACAAAAAAAATCATATTGTTTACATTTTGAAAAATTTCTAAGTCAATACTTTTTTTATTATTATTATCTATGGATGTATTTACATTCTATAGTGATTAAAAAAGTTGTGTTGAATAAAAATACCTATATATTAGTATAAGAAACAGCCACTATCGCATACGTCATCAAAGTTCACGGCCTTCGAAAGTTCAGATATAATTGGAAACTTTGGTAAGAATCCTAAACTTGGCATTATTTAGGGGTTAATAACTTTGGTATGTCGAATACAAATCTCTAAATTATACGAGTAAGTCCGAGAAATATTCGATTAATTGTATGAATCGGTTTGGTCAAATTGGACGACGAAAAGGTCAATAATCAATATTATATGAAGTTTAGTATTCACGGTGGGGCCAACCTTTAGGGTATGAAGCAGATGTGTGGACGTGGGTGGGATGTTCTGTAGTTAGGAATGATTGGGTTAGTAAAAGAAATGTGATAATTATATTAATACTGCCAATTAAGTTATAGAACCGAAATATTTCAGAAAACTTCACTTCTAGTAGAAGACTTTGAAAGGCAACATTTTATTTCTTAAAGGTTTTTTAAAAATTAGGTAGGTACCTAATGCTCCACGGGCAGTGTGCAAGTGAAACCTGGGGCCCTGGGACGAAGGCAAAGAAGCAACAGGAGTGGGTTTTTAGTCAGTAAAAGTCTGACACACCCCCTCGCTCCGCCCAAGACCGGGAAACGTCATTGGATGATTTTCTCAACTAAAAAAAAAGGTAACTAATGCTCATTTTTTGTCCAGTCGAGTAAAAATAAGTACTTAGATTAGGTAGATGTAGTTTGTTTTGTTTTCTGAACATTTACAAAATAAAAATCAAGTACGTACAAAGGTACAATGGTCACAAAGAAATGTTTTCCTTCTCCTTATTAATTAACGTGTCCACGCTGTCATTAGGTACCTAACGTGAACAGGTAACAGCCCCCCTAGCCAAGTTACGACCGTTTCGTTTCTCTTGCGTCGAACGCCTTGAGTAGGCCACGCCTCCGATTCATTTGTTCTGACATCATCTCAACGCTCAGTCACGTGGTCAGAACAAAGGCATCGGAGGCGTAGCCTACTCGAGGCGTTCGACGCAAGAGAATCGAAACGAAACGGTCGTAACTTGGCTTCGGGGGCAGGGCACGTGATGCAGGATGAAAGGTGGGACATGGTCTGCGTAGAGACGCCGCACCGACACTGTAGGTAGATCGGAACCATCCGAGAACCCCCATCTGTGGAGATTGTCTTTGCTAACCCAACCTGGGTACGGAGTCTGTTAAGAGTTTTCCAGGTTGGCCATGGCAACTCGTTTCCAGGCGAGAGGCTCTCCAACGGCTATATAAAATCATCAGTAAGTTTAAGTTTCTCCCATCTCATGTCGCATGTTTTCCTTATTTTTCTTAAAATAATACCATACTTTTTAGGAACGTTACAATCAAAACTCATTTTATTCACTATAATCTCATTACTAAACCAAATGGTTGCTATTAGCAAAAATAAAATGGCGACTATCTCTTAAAATAAAAGAAAAATAAATGCAAAGATCAGTCTGTCTAATCTAATTTAATCTTAAAAGGATTGACTTTTGTATCGGATATTGAAAGCACTAGACTTCGACATTCGTTTAAGGTAGAAGTCAGACCTATAAAATGAAAGCCATCAATTTTATTATGTCTCCTTTATAGAAATGTAGATGCATTGTACCTACAGTAGAATTTATATTATGTACGTTTTTAAGGACTATATTCGGAGTTTCCTTGTCCGATGGAATCGAGAATGAAGGTATCTGCAGGAGAATGAAAGTTACCGACACAGCCCGAAAAATGTTCAACTTAAGTAGCGGTGGGCTGGGTACTTTTCTCGCAGAGCACATGGTCGATCTTTGCCGACCGTGTATCGCAAGACGCAGTGTTGGAAGGCCTCCCATTAGATGGACCGATGACTTGGTGTGGGTCGCAGGAATCCGAAAGATGTGAGACGCACAAGACCGATCATTGTGATGACACTTGGGGAGGCCTTTGTCTAATTGTAGACCTTTTTCGGCGGAAATGATAACTATGTGTTTAGCGAGGTTGTTGGACAGGAATGGTGTAGTTGGGTGCAAGTTTGGTTGTTAATTTTAAAGGTATGTTCAATTACATCATTGTTCAAATACCGGCCTTAAGTTTGGTCCAAGCAAGTATCTTTCTGTCTTCAACACCATTAAATACGAGCCACCACCAAAAAAGAGTATTTTTTTTAAAATAAATATTAGCTTTGGAATTCTTACTAAATTGTTAAAGAAAGGATTTAAACAAATCTTGAACACACAAAATATACTTTTAATAACATTTACGAAACAAAACTAAAAGTTAATCAAAAGACAAAATATCATGAAATGGGCACAAAATTTAATGAACATAAATATATCAATACTCATATTGTTTAGTATTTTCGCACTCGTACGATATTAATGACGATTTCACGCATGGCCGAGCTCGATCGGAATGGCAACCGTTTGTATTCGAGTAGAGACCGCGGGGTGGCTCCGATTTCATTATGTGATTTATTTTTTTCATCTCCCCTTTCCAATAAATCCCCACGCGGCGATAGCGGGTTAATTAATAATTTAAGGCTATGGAAACCATACTAGATTTCCTGGCTAATGGAAAAGAGGTGACAATTCAATTTTTAAAATTTAAACTTTGAATTGCAGTTTGTTAGCTCGCGGAATGTTGGTAGTACTGAAGTTTTAAATTGAAGCTACTATGGTATTCTGTTCGTACTGTATCCGATCAAAGAGAGTTGATTGGATCGTAATTGTTTTTACTATACTGCCCTTTTAAATATTATGACGTTTGCAAATTGAAAGTTATATTCTTGAAAAATATTTATGTTTGTCACGACAAAATTCATTATCACAAAACTTTTTATGGGAACATTAAAATAATTGTACCGTACAGTCCTCGGACCAATTTAATCTTTTTTTCCAAATTACATCTCTGACAGTGCACTCGGGCAATTGTGCGAGTAATTTACGACTTCAATAAAGTGTACCTTAAAATTGTTAATGAAAAGGCATTAAAACACAGCAGACCCCTCGTAAATAACCCGGTGACAGTGCAGAGGAAAGAAAAATTCACTTGGATTTGAACAAATTGTACCGACCGTGGCGTTATGTTATAACTAAATTGGTCTATACGTTAACCCTATGGAGTTCATCCATCTCTTGCTAAATGCCGGACGCATTCGTAGGGTTAATTTCAATCTAATTGAGTGGCATTTTTCATGTGAAATGATTTTTAATGAGAGAGTACCTAATGGTTGCGAAAATAATTGTTTTGATAAAATATTATTAGGAATTTAAATGAATATGTACAAAAAACACATAAAAAATGCATGGTGTCGATTCGTCGTATTATTTATTTATTTTGTAACTATAAATGTAGCGAAGTACCACTGGAAAAGAGTCTCCACGCTTTGGGTTCCTGCAGATGGAAAGCTCTGTCGAGGACAGCCCATAAAGTGGTGACGTGATGATTTACTCGCATACTACAAAGACTTATTCGAGATGGCACGAGAGAAGAATATCTAGAAGGACTCTTGGAAAGGTCCTTGCCCAGAAATGAGACAGTAATAAAAAACTGGGCAAGTGCGACTCGGACTCGCGCACTGAAGGTTCCATACAAACTTGAAAGGTAAATTGCGGTTACCTACCTATGTAAACAGTTCAATTCCTGAATGGAGTTTCGAAGTTTTTTTTAATCGCAATTTTTTTTGTGACGTAACAACTGATTTACTGTTTTCAGATTTATTCCTATATTTGTACTATAAGACCTTGCTTTATGCCAAATTTCAGGATTCTGGGTCAACGGGAACTACCTTATGGATTTTGATTTCCTTGAGAGTGTCGAAATATACGTTTTTTATTTCAACTCGATAACTCCTTGCATTTCCGAGATAAAGGGTCTTGACAGATAGACGGACGGACAACAAAGTGATCTTATAAGGGTTCCGTGTTTTCCTTTTGAGTTACGGAACCCTAAAAAATGTGGTAAGTAAAAGCTTTATGTATCAATCTATACTTTGTTTAGATAACTCTATTAGTTAGGACCAGCAAGTCATTTTTAGTAAACAGCATACGCTTTTATAACAAGCTGCCAAAGGCGGTGACTGAACTTAGCGAGGGAAAGTTCAAAACCCATATTAAGCGTGTCCTAACTAAAAAAGCGTATTACAAGGTTAAAGACTATGTCGAAGATGCGCTTGTTTGGCAATGACTGCTTCTGCACATGTGCCCCCCTGGTAACTCATACTATTGTGTAAATGTATCTATTAACTGCTCCATATTTGTTGTAATATATACTTTTTTTTCTCTCTCTTTTTCTTCTAACACGTTGCTTTTGCAATATTTTTTATATTATTTGACGTCAACCGCCATAAATTCTTTAGTAATTTATTTTGTTAACATGTAATTTATTGACAGTTGTAATTATTTATTTTTCTTGCTTTTTTATATTTATATATTTTTTATATAAAAATTGATTTATAATGTGAATGTGAGAACACTCTAGACTCCGCGAATTCTTAGGTTACTTCCTATTACGACTCACTTTTTTTTTAATATGATTATTTTTATTGTGCTTTTGGGTACAATATTGACTGGTCTACACTGTTACATAATATCTATTAATACTGTAATATGAAAATATTGTAAGCAACCACTTTTTTTTTAAAGAATAACCATGGAGTTTCTTGCCGGTTCTTCTCCATAGGAAACGACCAATTTGGAACCGTGCACTAGCTTATGACGTTTTATAAGTGCCCATGTCTGCCTATGTGAAATAAAAACTTTTGACTTTGACTTTATTTGGTATGTTTGCTAAAGTGCATACTAATGGTTTCCAGGTGCTAGGCCAGGTTATCATGCTCAAATAAGCAGCTTCCCTGCTGGCCCATATATGAAATAGCAATAACTGCATTCTGAACACAATAGCTGTACGTTTTGAATGTCTCTTTCAAAATCTCAGGGTCATGTCTTGTGTAGATGTAGATAGTCATGGTGAATAAATATATACTAAATACTAAGAATTATTTCAGGTACCATATATTTTATCCATAAAAACCATAGTTGTTATGGGTACCCACTCGAAATAAAGTTATTATTATTTATCTTAAAAGTATCTCAAATTCTTTAGTTTTCAATGCAATATCTGCAACAAATCAAATCAATCCAACAAAAGTCCCTTCAGTACGACTGAAGCTACATTTATATACTTGTCTATGCATTTATTTAAAAGCTTACTCATTTATTTATGCCATTTGGCTTATCTGCCTCCCAGTTGACTTCACAAATATGCGGTCTGACTTCTCCGTTGAAATATATTGAGAATTGGATACAAGTTTTTTACAATTTGCGGTATCAAACGTTTTTATGCCACAAGAGACCAATAGCTAATGCAGACTTCATGTCCAAAATATAAAATTCACAATGTTAGAAAGTTTTATTGAAGGTTGGCTGAAAACATGTTATTTTGGAGATGCATTACGATTTACAGAAAAGTAAAAAGGTTAATTGAGATACAAATACAAACATAAAAACTAATCCGTAATTTATTTGACTTTGAAATTACTTAGGGATTAAACAGAATTTATAATTAGTGATTTATAATCAGTAATTTTATTTTTAAGTAGGTACTAAAAGCAAATCACTCTTTTTTACCGTTTACATTATTAATGAGAATAGTAATTTAACTTTGATAAAAACTCCAACTACCTTGTAAGACAACAAATTTATAAAAACAGTAAGGGCTATATTTATTGAGCAGTGGTGGCCGAGTGGTAACGGCCCCGACTTACGAGTTGTAGGTCGCGGGTTCAAACCCAGCCAGGCGCATTACTTTGTGTAATTTATTTTATCACCACTGCTCTCAAAACGGTGAAGGAAAACATCGTGAGGAAACCGGCATGTCCTAGAACCAAAAATTCGAAGACATGTGACATCCACCAACCCGCACTGGGCCCGCGTGGTGGATTACGGCCCATTCCCTCTCCTAGAGAGGAGGCCTGAGTCCCAGCAGTGGGAACATTAAAAGGCCGATTATGCTTATGCTATATTTCACTGGGACACCATGGCGGTGTGACCAGTTGCGCCGCCATGGTGTCCGTAAGCTAGCAAACTAGACATCATATAGACGCCAGTGTCGCTACACCACACTGAGATAGTATAAAAACGGAATTTAAGTGCACGCGTCCTCGCTGGTCGCGCCGCCAAATTGGTTGTGCAACCACACGGACACCAGGTAAGTAACTATAGAGCTGTATACATTTTGTTGGTAGCGGCGACTAGTCGCGCCGCCATGGTGTCCCGGTGAAATATAGCCCTAAGAGCTACATTAATACATCCATAAATAAATTGACAGTCCGAAAAAAAAACAAAAACACAAGACCCAGATGAAAACACGAACAGACAAAACAAAAGAACTACAAATACAAACTCATCCCTCAACGCACATATCCGTAATTATAAAACAACCAATGAAAAACCCAGGAGGGACTCCAAACGCTACAAAATATTTGTCCTAATAACACAAGTATAAAATGAATCGATTGCAGTACAAGTACACACCTCCCCTCGTATAATTTGATAGTCTATACATGCGCTTATGAAGCATTCTGACCTTGGGGAAGTCTGGTAACCTAGCAACGCCAGTATTGTACTTGGGCCCCCTAGCAGGGTCTAATCTGCAGATAATCATACCTATAGGGTTCCTATATCTGGTTTTTGTGAAGTTAGAAATTTTTGTGTTTTCGGCGTGCGCTCATTTTTTGAGACTATCAGAAATATTGTCATTTTATTGTTTGATAAGATTAAAATGGTACTACTGTTTATGTTTCGTATTATCGACCTCAGTTTGATTTTGGATAGACGCTGTATAGATGGTTTTTGTTCATCATATAACATAATAATTACCTTTCTAGTGTTACTATTTTTGTTTCGAATACAATGATACATCGTTGGAAATTTACGTTAAGAATTATCAAAATTAAACACCTTAATTTCTAATTGTGTACAAATATTTTCATATCCTAAACCTGCATTCCTCAATATCTTTATTTAATTTAATGTTATATTACTCAATTTCACACATCAAAACTGCGATGAAGTTTACAACTGTACTTCATTCTAAGAATTCAAAAATAATAGCTTTAAGTCCGTCATGTCCATCCGCGATGGCTTCATAGGTATTCCCTGTCCATGCGTCAGCCAACCCCCTGGCAACAGGGTTGCTACACCCTACCCTCCCGAGCCACAATCAAACTGATGAATACTTTCAACACTATATCAACCTGTATTGATGTTTGGCACAGACCTCTGCAACTGATGGAATTGAGATGAGAAATTTTGACGAAAATGTTATTTGGAGAATGAAATGCGGAACAGTTGCTTGAAAAGTTTGATATTAGGTGTTTTCGATACGTTTTGTTGGAGAGCTTGTGAAAGAAACTTTTGTATGAATACCTACTTTAAAAATTTTTATTTTTTTGAGTCTAAATTATTATTATTTTTTGTTCGTTCTTTGATGATCTGGTGATCATGTTGTTTTTATGTCTCTATATGAAGCAGCAGTCAGATGTTATTTAATATGACTTAATTACTGTACCTCTAGTTAATCTGTAGTTTCATCACCTATTCGTAAAGCACCGCTTCAAAAATTTACATCTTTTTTAATAACCAGATCATCATAACACTTTCGTCCTTTATTATTTCATCAGCAAACAATTCATGCAGTATCAAGTAATAAAATATTTGCACCTGGTATAAATAAGCAAAGAACAATGTTTATTTAATAAATATTCACACACACGCACTTAAAATAATTTCACAATGCAGTCCCGTTGTATGCAGAATGTATTTTTCTGTTGCCGCGGTGTTCGCACGAATTCCCGTCCCCCAAAAACTGCATATGTGTGCATGTAGAAAGTTATACGAAACATCTTCAAAAGATCAGCAGTGACACAGTGAACTGATGCGTGGCGAACTGGCGACACACTTACCTTCTATGCAGTCAGCCCTCACATTTTTGTCCTTACAACACAGTCTCCCTGTGACACACTTGATGTTTCCCCCCAGTAATTACTTCCCCTTTCCCTCGCCCCTTTCCCTAACCATAATATCTAGGTACCGACTGAGTCTAGATATATCTACATTCGGGTGCTCGACGGGATTTGCGAGGGGAATGCTAAAAGGGTACGAGCGTCGTGTGATATAAATTCGTATCAAACTTATAGTGTACATGTTTGTGCGCGGGGAAGCACGATACGCCGCGTCTGCCTTGTATTTTAAACAAATACTTTGCATGATACACACGATATCCGATATTTCACGAGCAGAGGATTAAATCTGTTTACCTTTTAAGGTAAAATTTGAATCAAAGACAGAAAGGAAATTCATCAAAGCATTTTTGGTCCGTCGTTAAAAGGATATCAAGTCAATGCTCGGTTTTAATGAATATTCCAGTCAACCAAATAAATTGGAAGTCACCTAAAAGAGTGTCCATTAAAAGGAATCTAACATCCACCTCAAATTAACTTCGGAGAAAGTTTACCCTCAAAATAATTAAGGATTCACCACAATTATCACCGCAAAATCAAACTTCCCTTTGATCGTTATTTAGAAAAATTATAACTTCGAATATTTACTTTAGCAGGACGAGAATACGGTGGAAAATTGTGCAAGCGTAAAGTTTAGACAAATTTGTGTGGAGAAAATTTTAATAACCAAGAGGGCGTCAACAAGAAGTTTTACGCTTTGCCTTTTTGTGGAATCACCAGAGGGAGCCACAGTGATAATTATAATTATTTACCAATTGTGAATAAAGTTCGGAGTAGGTCCTGCGTAATTGCGAGCCGCTTAAAGTATCATTTAATGAATAATGTTGCGATTTCAATGGGGAGTTCGACTCGACGCCGGCGAGGGCAGAATTATCGAGGAAACGGGATGTATTTCAATTTTTTCCCAAAGAAAGCTCGTTTCGAAGTTAAATCATTTCGCATGAGGAAATTCTTTAGGGCTTTACAATTTGCTACTGAATGTATTTGATACTAACGCGATATTATGAAAATTTGATTTAATAAGGCTGTACTTCAGACAGGCATTCTCTCGTAGCGAACTTATCCCAGAAAACGCTCTTTGTAATTTGTCTCGATTTAAGCATTTAATTTTATCTCATTATTATTCAAGTTGGTAATTTTCAATCTATTCACGATTCATCCAATTTACGCTTGTAATCTGAATGCAGGTGTTTTAATTGTTGCCAAAATGCAAATTATTTAAATTCTGCCTCACTTATGTAATTAAAATGAAAATTAATGGAGGGATTGATGATTAATAATTAGGCCAGCAGTTTTAAGCATCTATTCCAGATTCATCTTACTTGACTTTTGATGGTCAGCGGCGTTTACTTTTCGTGATTCTCTGTTGCAAATTTTTAAAAGCCCTTGGATCGCAAATGCCAACTGAAGTAACACAGCGACACCTGCAAGGAATAACATCGTCACTCAATTTTAGGTAAATTTAATTTTGCATTTTTTTGTATTGTAATATCGATACCTATACTCTTTAAAATAACTCAAAAAAAAACAGTAGGAGCTTAAAATTAATAACATTGGGCGATTTTATCGCTAAAAACGATATTTTGCAGACAACCTTTGGATGGATATTAGTAAAATACATATATTACAAACAATATGATATAATTATATATACTTAAAATCAGAGAAATAGTTACTAAAATTCAAGAGGAGAGGTAGTGTTCCTTGACCATTGTATTTCTAGTTTTTAAATTTTAATATTCGCACACGATGTGAATTTTTTTTAAAATAAATCAATCAAAATCAAATTAAACAAATCATAAAAGCTGTTAAAATTTGTGCTTGCCTTACTGATACGGATAAAGCATTCTACAGCCGTACTGTTTCACCCTCAAGTTTTTCTGAAGTTAGAATAGTGTGAGTGTTAGTCAGTAAAAATCTGACACTCCCCCTCGCTTCAACCAGAGCGGCAGGAATTATTTGATGGAGGTTAATTCAATTAAAAATAAAATATTTAGACTTGACTATTTGGAGTAATAATCTAGCCACCAATGTTTTCTATTACATTTTTCGTAGGCAACTTCACATACACGTACACTACAAAAATAAAAATATTGTACCTTCTCAGGAAATCAGAAGTGCCTTATCGTGGCGCTACCAATACATTTCATGTCGTTACAGCATCGAATTTCCTCTGTAGCATAAAGGAAAATAGCGCGAGGGGCATGTACAATGTGCCTGTATTGGTATATAAAAGGAGTATATTGTGAAAAGTATGTGTTGACATTGTTAGCTGACGTTCTGCAGTAAACTATATACTGTGGAAAAGTTTATTTCTTCTGCGTCATTATTCCTTGCATAGTTTAAAATACACGTAACTGTTTTGGCTCATCAGAAGACTCAAAGTCACCCAAAGGGCAGTGGAAAGGGTTATGCTCCGAGTTTCCTTGCGTGATCGATTTAGGAATGAGGATATGCCCAGGAGAACGAAGGTCACCGATATAGCACGAAGTATCGATGGCAGGGCACATTGCTCGCAGAACAGATGGCCGTTGGGGCCGAAAGGTTCTGGAATGGCGACCACGTACCGGAAGACGTAGTGTTGGAAGGCCTCCTATAAGGTGGACCGATGACTTGGTAACGGTTGCGGGAGTCCGATGGATGCGAGATGCACAGGACCGTTCATTGTGGCGACACCTGGGGGAGGCCTATGTCCAGCAGTGGACGTCTTTTGGCTGAAATGATGATGATGATGAACTGTTTTGGTCAGACATCATCAAGATCTGGATTTACAAGGAGCTCTATTATTCTGACTGGAGTCAGCGCAGCCCTGATTCGCAATGGGCTGAAATTGAAGAAACACATGTGGAATTTAGGACTCCCACTTAAAATTTTTATTTTTTACCTTACCATTATTATTTACCTCATAATGTTTCGGCGGTGTATGCTATTGCCATACAATTTGAACTTTTTGACAACCATTTTGCTGTAGCAGACATGTTGCTGGCTATTTCCGATAGTGTAAAATGTGTATTTCCTTATGTGTGTGTGTTCTGTTTTGTGATTGTTGTATGGGTGCTAAATTGCCTGAAATAAATGCTTTTTATTTTTTATTTTTTTATTTATAACTGATAGAATTTCTCTTTCTCTAAAGACAATAGTATCCTTATCCATCTTTTGTTTTTTTTTATATTTTTTGTATGATATCATGGACTCCAGAACAGTAACACAAGGATTTAGAAGGAGGTGTACGTTTAGACGTTTAACTTTTAGATTGATTGAAAATCCTCCTTGTGTCGTACTCCTCAATGCTGAGGGTCGTGACCTCCCTGCTTCATCACTTTCATTCGTACGATATTCTTACATCTGTTTCTGTCTCTGGCGGTATGAAGGGCATTGTATACCGTAGAGTCAAGAGCGGTGCGGAGGTTGTCACCGTCTTTTCTTGCAATGTGACCGAAGTATTGTTGAATCTTGCGTAGACACTCTGACGACAACCGCGAGAAGATTTTGAGTTCTCGCAATATGGATATGTATCCATAAACACAGCTGTATTTCGGACCAACGTTGGTCCAAAATGCTGTCATCAACATCCTTCTCCAGCACTACATTTCAAAGGCGTCAATATGTTAGCGGTTTGCAGCTTTTAGTGTTCAAGTCCCAGCGCCATACGAAAAGATCGAGTAGACCAGGGTCCGTACCAGTTTGGGTTTAGTCTTTACGGAGTTGTTGCGCTATTAAAAGTAACTATCTCTAAACCCTTACTTAAACGTCATATCCCTCATCTTTCCACCACCAAAAAAGTCAATAACCCTGCCGATTTTATTAGAAGACGTAAGAAAACTACTCAAGACTTCAACATAATCAATCATCGTTATCATTTTGTTATCATGCACGGCTTTATTTAGTAAAAAGCCATGAAATGAAGCCGTCAGGGGTTCGACAGGGCCATCCATCAGATGACGGATTCTGAGCTTGTCAAATCTTATCGTCTTTAGTCCAACGGAGCGGGTAATAGCTATTTACCTGTTCTCGTCTCGGATTATCGTGGTTTGATTCTTTTTAGATATGAGGGGTCGTTTGTTGCAATTTGTTTGAAGAGATGTGTATTAAAATTGGTTGATACGGATTCTTTAAATTGTGTTTTTCGGGGAGTTTTCTGCGTTACGATACAGTGAGCGCGATACTTTATATTATGTCTTCTTCTTTGTTTTGTTTTTGTCTTTATTAGGCCTCCTACAAGGTGGACCGATGACTTGGTAACGGTTGCGGGAGTCCGATGGATGCGAGACGCACAGGACCGTTAATTGTGGCGCCACTTGGAGGAGGCCTATGTCCAGCAGTGGACGTCTTTCGGCTGAAATGATGATGATGATGATGTCTTCAATTTAAGTTTTTATTGGGTTTCACATTCATTGTGCGTACAGCTAAGGAATGGAATTCCCTGCCGGCGTCTGTGTTTCCTGATAGCTACAATGAAGTGGTTTTTAAGTCTAGAGTGAATAGATTACTTCTCTGTAACATGCTGCAGCGTCGACCACATCATCGCTTACCATCTGGTGAGGCAGTGGTAAAACGCGAGCCTATCAATAATAAAAAGCTGCACAAGAGCGAGTCGGGCTTGCGGGAAGAATTTCATACAACAATAGACACTATATTATTACCTTTTTTACTTTTTAGTATTTGTTATTATTGCAGAAATAGAAATACATCATTTGTGAAAGTTTCAACTATCTAGCTATCACGGTTCATGAGATACAGTCTAGTGACAGACAGACGGACAGTGGAGTTTTAGTAGTAGGACCCCGTTTTTACCCTTTGGGTAGGGAACCCTAAACAAGGTAACCGTTTTAAGGAAATTGGTGTAGCTAGCTTTTAATTAAAGTTTAAAAAAAGATTTCTAAAATAATCCTGTTTATACATTGTCTGGTAAAGTTTCGGAGGTACAAATTAACTCAAAAAGTAAACAATCATAAATAAACGTACGCCTTTAAAGTCAGTTAACTTACAAGTTTCTTAGTTCTTACTAAGTTTCTACACTTTCTACTAAAATCAAACAAAAACCTGAGTTGTTAAAGACGGGTTCGTTATAAAATAAATCTATTAACTATTCCTTTACCTTGTGTTTTTACGTTAAGCTTAAAAGGAACTTTTAATTAAGTTTAGATTAGATATCGTAGACTTATCGTAAATATACTTTTAATTTTATAAGTGTACGTTAGTTTAAAATTTATTTTATTTTGAATGAAGAGTGGGAAAAACTTTATATTAAAAAAAAAGTTATGACAGGCATCCGGTACTGAAAGAACAAAATAAAAAAAATATATATTCAATGTTACAATTTTTTCTTGTTTTTTTTTCTCCATTTTTTTCTTTATTCAATGTTACAATTTTTTCTTGTTTTTTTTTCTCCATTTTTTTCTTTATTCAATGTTACTCTTGGTTGAATTACGATAATTATAATAAGCTATCGAAAAAAAAAAACTCGAAAAAAAATAATATAAATACTTGAATTATTATTATTTAAGTTTAGGTACCTAACCTAAACTTAAATAATAATAATTCGAGTATTTCATTCCATATTGCAACTAACTCAATTATCGACTTCATTTTTGTATGAAAAAATAAAAGACTTTATATTAGAAAGGTCCTACATAAATTATATGAATATAGAGAATGAAATAGAATAAAGTTTCGTTTTGCAAAAATTTTAATTAATTTTTTCAAATCCTTAATTCAAATATAGGTACTACCTTTTTTTATATGCTCGTCTATTATGTTATTGACTAGGAATATAACATGATTGAGTTGGGTCAACCCAATAAGGTAATTTTAAGGAATGGAACAAAAATACTGAGAAAATTGATAATTATTATTCCGCGCTGGTCGTGGGAAGGGCTTGTAAGAAAAATATAGCAGGGTTTCATGTTCTGTACCAAACTAACATCAATATGAGTAATTTTCCTTCTGTCTGAAAATAAGACTTTTTCACTTTCTCAATCTTAAACATAATCTATGCTAGGATATTGGATAAAGACTTTTTCCGTGGCCATTTTTATATTTTTTTGTTATTTTGATAAAATTCTTAGACCTGCACATCTTCATCGTCTGTTTGTAACACACTGTTTGAGAAAACATAAACAGAACATTTTATTTCATATAAACTATGAGTATTTAAGACAAAAGCTTTCTATGAAGACGAATCGGCATGCAATTTCATGATTAATCTTTGATTGGCTTTTATATTTCTTATTACCTACCTACAGTGACACTGATTGTAGCTAATATAACTATGAAAATATAAGATAAAAATTCACTCACTTGTGTACGACTATCATATATGCATATATGGATAAAAACGACTTTCATGTTGGTGGTTTAACATATTTTGCAATATTCGGCTTACTAAATAGTTTATACTTAATGCTTCTTAATAAAGGTATCAAAGAATAAACAGTGTAGGCATGTCAATAACCAACAATTAGATACTGTGATATCGAAGGAGATTGCACGAGAAAAGTATACCTTGTAAGCATGCAATCTGATTGGTCAAAGCACAGGTCCGTTCGAGTGTGGAGTACTGCAGCCACATAAAGCTGGTGCTACAAAATGCCACCTAGCAGCTTTGGACTCGGTGGAAAGGCGTGCGAAGAGGCTAATTGGTGATCCAGATCTGGTTAAGTCCAATCTACAAAGCCTTGAGCACAGGCGTAGGGTAGTCAGCCTTTCGGTGTTTTACAGGATGCATTTTGGAAAGTGTGCGCGGGCATTGCATGACTTGATTCCACCATCTCATTTCTACCATCGGACAACCCGACGTACGGCGAGTATCCACCCTTACGTTGTTGAAACCTCTACGGTCCAGATCAATCGTTTCACCTCGTCGTTTATACCGCGAACATCGAGGGACTGGAACAACTAGCCTGCTGGGGTCTTCCCGTTCGATTATAATTTAGGTGTCTTCAAGGCTAGAGTGAATAGACTCTTAATAAACTAGCGTGCCTCACCATCAACGATTGCATCACTACTTGCCATCAGGTGGGATCGTAGTCGAGCACTAGATTATAACAATAAAAAAAAAACTTTTTAAGAAAAACAAATTAAATTAAAAAAAAATTAGGCAATAGTGTCGTGTAAGAAGACAAGTAGATTGAATGGTGTTCATGAGCTGGTAATGATTCCTATAGGTTCGCTACATGACACGTTGAAGGAACTGCATGACGATCAATAGTCAGGAGATCATTTAGGTTTAGCCGCAATATTGGCTAAGGATAGAAGCAAAATATTTTATCAAGGATGAACAGGATCTACACCAAGTACGTAAGTAAAAGTTAAGACAAAATATGAAATGAAAGAATCGAAAAAAAAAAGACTTCCAATCTAAGAAAATAAAATGCAATGTTAGCAATCGGTTGTAGGGGTTGCATCCGAATAGGGGCGAAGCTACGTGGAAGAAGGGTGCTTCGAAAGATAAGACGCATTAATAAATAACAGTCGCTAAACTTTTCCTTTTGGAAGCCTTGACCCATATTTTTGAAGATTTGTTGTTGGACCTTTTTATAAAATAATCACTGGTCAACAAAAAATAACTTTTTTTTGGACAAGATTTTTTTTGTTATTTTTGGCTCCCTTTTGTAAAAAGAGGTTAGTTTTTTTGTGGCGGCCATTTTATTTTTTAGAAAAAATATTGATCTAATCAAAAATGTTTTTTTTTCAAAGCTGCCACAATAAATCTGTGGGTGGTAGATACAATAGTACGTTAGATATATTGAGGGTAGGTAACTAAGTTAAAAATAGAACAGAACAAGTAACAGAATCCATGTGGCAAAAACCTTGTCGACAAGTATAATGGACAACGAACACACGCAAAAATAATTAAGAAAATTATACTCTTCCTTTTTTGCAGTTGTTAGTTAATTTCCTAGATAATTTCTACCCAGTAAGTGGTAACGTTAATACCAGCGTCAATGGTGCTGCTAGAATCCTCTCAAGAGCAGGAGTATTTACGGCTTGTGGCATTAGTACTCTTAAACAATCAACACGCAGTAAAATACAGCCCCCCCTAGCCAAGTTACAACCGTTTCGTTTTGATTCTCTTTTCGTCGATCGCCTCGAGTCGGCCACGCTTCCGATTCCTTTGTTCTGACGCCAACAACAACTTGGCTACCGTGCTGCATTACCTAAAATTAAGTCCGCCGCTGTACGTTTGTGCATAAAGAATTTAATAAATAAATAAATAAATAAAATAAACATAAACGCTCGGGAAAAAACAAAAAACGAAAAAAAAATAGCAAACTCCAAATAAATATAAGTAAGTTTCACACTACAAACATGAAACAGCGTTGTTAAATTATTTCCCGCCCGCTAATTGCTAAAGCATTAAATATTCCAACATATCGCATGCATCAGGGCTCCCGTTCCCATTATCCCAACGCAATGTTCTGATTAACACAAATTCTCGCCCCGAATAAAATACTATGTTGTAAAGTTATCAACAAGATTGGGACCTTACAAAATATAAACGGGACCTCTAATGGGTCACAAGGGACCTCTTATTTAATGGCCACTCGTAAATTGAACGAAAATAATTAAAATCGCGTCCTTAGTCCGTGCAGAGACCAAAACAAGGCCATTAGGAGAGTGGACTCGTATGGCACAAAAGGGTTTTCCATCGGATAAATAAAGAGTCGGGTTTGTAGGTGTTGAAGCTAGAGTAACAGGGGACGTCTATGTGTAACTGTCAATGTGGGTTTTCTGTAAATTGGTATAGGATTTCCATGTAAGAGTTCGATTTTTTAGCTCGAGACCTTTGGCAAATTGTCCTTTAAGAAAAGTTATTGCTTGCAGTTTCTGTTTTTAAAAGACCGAATTGAACATTTCAAATCTTCCAGTATTATTTAGTGTCACAGCAACACGTTTTTTTTCTTCTATTCTGCCCTGTTTTCACCCGCTACGCTATCACTAACTCCCTTTTCTTTCACATTGAACTGAAAATTTCACTTCAAATGTTCAACAATATTATAAGTATTTATTTATAGAAGTTTTTTTGTAAAAAAAGGAGAAATTAAAACACAGAATCTGCATAAATAACCACCAATTCAATCAACAGAGCAGTATTGTGTGATATCCATTATAAATTCAACTTTTCAGCAAAAAGGGACAGACAGAAGTGGTATTTTCCGATCGTTTGGGGACCGATAATAAATACTGCAAGCCCACGTCCACCAAAATGACCGTATTTCCAATCCAATGCCACTCAGTTAGATTAAATTTGAATGTAGTTATAAAAGAAAGATGGCGTCCGCTAGATGAGAGTGACCGTTAAAATTCTGCGAAAAACTATAGGGAATAAAACTGGTCGGTTTTTGCTTGCTATTTCACTGGCAGTGCTTTTAGATTTAGTACTTAGGACAGTTTATAGCTTAGTTTGAAATACCTTCTAACTATAATTCAGTTACAACCGCAGATATTTTAAGTCGAGGATCGTAAAACAGAAAATGTTTTTAAGAGCTATTTAATTTTTATATATATTTTTAGGTACCTAGTAAATACTGAAATAAAAAACTGTTTTAGCGTGGGTTACCATAGCAACTTTAAATAATAATTTAGACATAAGTGATAACTTATACATTATTTTATCATGTTTTTGAAACGAAAATCATCGCTAAATTAATGTGGCAAATGGTGACACGCGCATTGAACGCTGTCACTCTCATTTGGCTTGCGTTTAATTTATAACGCGTCGAATATTTTTTTTCCAAGTACTAGGTGCAAGTTTTGTAAAACATAACACAAATCTATTAATTATTCGAACATACTTTAAGGTTCTGGAATGGCGACCACGTACCGGAAGACGTAGCGTTGGAAGGCTTCCTGCAAGGTGGACCGATGACTTGGTAACGGTAGCGGGAGTCCGATGGATGCGCGACGCACAGGACCGTTCATTGTGGCGACACTTGGGGGAGGTATATGTCCAGCAGTGGACGTCTTTCGACTGAAATGATGATGATGATGATGATGACTTTAAGGGCCTTATGACATTTCAACTGTGATTTTTACAATATTTATTTATTTATTGCATTTAGTGTACCTACACATGTTTAATTACAGCCTAATGACTATTACACGGCCAACTGTGGCATTCTTATTTAGAAAAATTGAAAGACTGTCAACTTCGTCTTATTGAATGCTTGAGAATAGTTATAAGTGGCCTCACTTTTTGCATTTTCTTCAATTTTCTCTACATAATTGATAGCCGAAATATATTCACTGGTGGACATTGGCCTACCCCAAGTATCGCCATAATAATCGGTCCTGTGCGTCTCGCACCTGTCGGATTCCCGCGACCCACACCAGGTCGTCGGTCCAACTTTTAGGAGGCCTTCAAACGCTGTGTCTTTCGGTACGTGATTACCACTCAAGCACCCCTAGCCAAGTTGATAATCTGCGATCGTTAACGCTAGTCGAAAACTAATCAAATGTATGGGTATGACATCATCTCAACGTTAAGTCACGTGGTCAGAACAAACGAATAGAAAATTCGTAACCAAGTTCACATCGTTCAAAATGATAGAATGAATTGTTATCGTTTCTACAATGTTCAACGCTACATCCCTTGTTATTGTAGAACGAGCGGCCGACTCAGGCGCGTCCACATGGCTATAAACTTATCGTTTTCTACAGTCGCTGACACCGAGGCGTTACCAGTTGGAGAACGGAATTCGACACGAAACGGTTGTAACTTGGCTAAGGGGGGGCAGAACCTTTCGGCCCCATCGACTAACTATTCTACAAGCAATTCTACGTAATTACAGCCGCAAAAATGCTACATTATGAACTGCATTAGTCATTTCAATTGCGCCCTTAAACAGCCGGTGTAGAGTGAACACAAATCCAACCACAATCACACATGGGGTTGTACACTTTAGAATCCACTTCTAAAATGACATACAGCCTTGTTGTCTTAATATACGCCTCGGCTTTCGGCCATTAGTGTCTGTTAAGGACTAAGTGAAAGTTGAATTATACGCGTTTGTCTAGACGACCCATTGTGAGAAAAACAAATTAATTTGCCTTTCTATTGCAAGCCCGTCGAAAAGTGCCGTACGAAAAATTTATGTCCTCCATTGAATTATAGCCCAAGTGCTAAAAATGAAAGTGAAAATTAACTAACGTGTTTTTGTGAAAAAAAAAATATTAATGTGTTGAGCTAAAAGTTTATTGGTATTTGTTAACGTTAGGCTGTAAAATACTAAGTCTGGATTTAATAGTTTCGGCCTTAAAAAGTGTAGGTAGATTTTATAATCCACCTCTACTTTTTAAGGTCGAAACCGTGATGGAAAATATAAAGACATTAGACAATGGAATTTTGGAGCAATAAAATTTGAGTTAGTGATTATGAAGAATTACCACAAGACGTCTTCGAGCTTCGTAGAGTTCGACGACAAGTCAGTACGTGGCAACACTATTGGTATGGGTGTCAAAATTGAACAGTACAGTCGAATTTGACGGGCTAAGGAGTCATGGAAAAGTAGAGCGCCGCATGCTACCGCTTATATTATGTTGGGCCGTAACAGTCCACAAGTTACAAGGGACAACACTAGACAGAGCCTTCGTGGACCTAGGCCCAAAAATTTTAGCCAAAGGGCAAGCTTATGTTGCGCTTAGTCGCGTGAGGCAACTAGAAGGTTTGGCAATCAGCGTTTTGGATCCACGTAAAGTGATTCACGAGTCACACGGCAAGAAGTCGCTTGATGAATTTTATCGCCTCAGAAATCTTCAAAAATTCTATATGAAGCGATTAATCTTCATCTCTTCTTGTGATCGTATAAATGCTTAGAAACTATATTGTGATGCATGACATGTTTTAAAATTAAACTTATTACTAAAAGGTTTAAAATAAAAATAAATAATTAAAAAAATTAAAAAACACGACTGCCATGTCAAAAAAAAAATGAACTAAAAAGCAAAAAACAAGATGTTGGCTAAATTATATAAATAAAAATTAAAGTTGTCACTCATTCACTCACTTATTAAACACGATGTCTCGAAAACTACTTGATCTACAAAACAATTTTTTAATCGCAGTCGGGGGACTTTTTATATAAGAAAGTATTCTACAGACTGGTCCCCCGACGGCGATGAAAAAATTGTTTTGTAGATCAAGTAGTTTTCGAGACATCGTGTTTAGTCAGTGAGTGAATGAGTGACAACTTTAATTTTTATTTATATAATTTAGCTAACATCTTGTTTTTTGCTTTTTAGTTCATTTTTTTTTTTGACATGGCAGTCGTGTTTTTTAATTTTTTTTAATTATTTATTTTTTTCTATCAGCCTTCATGTGTTTTCCTTGTTGTGTTGTGCTTAACCTCATAATAAGGCAAAAAGTAAGTTGAAAATAAATGGTTTGGAAGCTAGACATTTGAACTAAGTTTAACAAATAAGACGTCATTAGTTTCCTCCCACGTTTAGCAGATTGTTAGCAATTAGTGCTTTTACATTATTTGTAGGAGCTTCACTTGATTTCGAGATTTATACCTACATTATTTATTTATTTAAACCTCATGTACCTTCAGTAGTAGTACATAGGCGGACTTAATGCCAAGATAATTCCAAGGATCCGTTTTCATTATCTATTGAATATTTAATAAAATGGAGAAGATAGCTTATTTTAATAACAATTCATATCTATACTTTACTTTTAATATTAAAAAGATGATGAAGAGTTTCCTGATTTGCTTGGTTGAACGCGCTAATCTTAGGAACTATTAGTTCGAATTGAAAAAAATCTTTAAGCATTGGATTTATTGAGGAAAGCTATAGGCTACGTAATTATGTATTATATAACGCCACGACCGACGGGAGCAGAGCAGTAACCAAAGACGAGAGTGAAACCGCGGGGGACATGTAGTTTTAGATATTAGATTTACTGAGTGAATCTACAAAAAAATAATATTTATAAAACTGCGTATTCAGAAGATAAAAAAAAACTTTCGTAAAATAAAAAACGCTACAAACTACTTCGTAACACTAAAATCTGATAAGTGAAAAATTTTATACAAATTGAAGTAATACTTTGAAATACTAAGTAGAAATCAAATAATGGAAACCCACCCATTAGTTTATTTCTAGAGTTTGAGGTTAGAAAAATAAAATCTTAATAACGTTCTAGACAAAAAGCCTTAAATAGAATAATAAGAAAAGATTTTACGAACTAGGCCAAGTTCGAAGGATTCATTACAAATAAATTATTTGCAAAGACATATGAAAGGTCAAACCTCTAGATTTTATTGCTGAACTCAGAATGTAAATCACCTTACCAATCCCTCTCTCTCTTATTTACGATTAAAATAAACACAAAGTTAAATACAAAGCGAGTACGTAGTAAAGGTTGGTCCACACAAGAGCTTTTCCATGTAATATTATGAAATTTAAACGAATGATACAATAAGCTACTCATTCATTCAGCATCATTTCAGCCGAAAGACGTCCACTGCTGGACATAGGCCTCCCCCAAGTGTCGCCACAACGAACGGTCCTGTGCGTCTCGCTTCCATCGGACTCCCGCAACCGTTACCAAGTCATCGGTCCACTTTGTAGGAGGCCTTCCAACGCTACGTCTTCCGGTACGTGGTCGCCATTCCAGAACCTTTCGGCCCCAACGGCCATCCGTTTTGCGAGTAATGTGCCCTGCCCATTGCCACTTAAGTTTCGCGATTCTTCGTGCTATGTCGGTGAGCTTGGTTCTCCTGCGGATATCCTCAATAAGCTACTAAATTTTAATAAAGTTAACATCGACTCGAAAAGATGAAGAATTCCTACTTTTTTACATGGGAAATCATCAAATAACTTCTTCCGCTCTATGTCAGACTTTTACTGACTAAAACCCACAGTGTTCCTTCAGTCGCTTTTTATTGCGAGAGCTGCGGCGACTCCTTCTAACATTAGTATCAAATGATGTATTAGATAAAAAAACTGAGCAAGTGCGAGTCGGACTTCCGTTCAAACTTACCTGTGTACCTAAATAGTTCAATTCTCGAATGGAGTCTCGAAGATTTTATAGTTTTTTTTTTGGTTCCTATATCTGTGCTATTCGACTTTGCTTTGTACCAAATTTCAGGATTCTGAGTCAACGGGAAGTATATGAATTTTGATTCCCTCGAGAGTGTCAAAATACACGTTTTTTGCAACAAAAACGGCCGTATATTTTTTTTTTTCGCTAACTTCGAAGTACGATTTTTTCAAATAATAATAAAACAAAAACAAGCAAGGTAAAAACATTAAACAGAATTAGCACATATCAAGCTTCATCTTTCTGTTTGTTTCTTTTCTCTAAACGATTAATTAAAATAAATACTTTTGGTTTTCTTCAGTATTTTGTTACAAATAAATGCTCTAATGTGTCCTCACCTTAAATTGTCTTCGCTCAGTATTTCAAAGTCTGTGTCGGTACGGCGACTTCTAATGTTTATCTGTAACGGTTCGTTGATTTTACTACCAAAGTTACAGACCTTTTTAGTGAGGGTGACAGAAAAACTATGTATCTTCTTATATTTTAGTTTAGTTTTGTATACAATGTAGTGTTTCATCTTTTGAGTAGTGGTGCAGTTGTGGAATTGAGTGGAATGATTTCTTAAGAGGTTACTGGCTTCATTATTTTTGAAATCCCATTTAATGAAAACCGTGATACTAGAAGGCAAAAGGCAGCTGAAGGACACAGGTGGGTTATCTATCTATTATGGTCTAGTTTCCGCATTTAACCCCTAGCGGACCATTGTGCGTGCCAGCGAATTCGAAGCCATTGGATAATTTGTCACCTCAAAGAAAAAATGTAACATATCGTTCTAACGTGACATTTTG
Organism: Mythimna impura; assembly: GCA_905147345.3. Classification (NCBI taxonomy): domain Eukaryota; kingdom Metazoa; phylum Arthropoda; class Insecta; order Lepidoptera; family Noctuidae; genus Mythimna; species Mythimna impura. The sequence continues at coordinate 12,048,022 of LR990345.1, forward strand.
AGAGAGTCTAAAGATTCTGGAGACGGATGTAATGTATTTTCGTTAACATTGTCTTAATTTGTTATATACAACTTGTATCTTCGTATGGTTGCCTATAGCTAGGTAAATGTTTGGTGTATGTATGAAAACTTCGAATTTTAATCTGTGTTAATGTGAATGTGCAGTCGGAGTCCACAGTGTGAGAACACTGTGGACTTTGCGTATATAGCGTGTATATAGATTACTATTTTCATTGTTCCTTTGGGTACGAAGTTGACCGGTCCACTCTGTTCTCTCATACCTATTAATTTTGTAATATGGAAATATTGTACTCCTGAAATACAGGCTAACCTAACCTAACCTAGCTCAGGAGTCAGGGGTTGACTTATTTGTACACGTATTACAACAATAAAGAATTATTATTATTCTCCTTTATTACTTTTAAATACCTACAAATTACATTTTTAAATATTTTTTAAATGTAATAAAAAAAAAGAAAACATTTAAAAATATAAAAAAATAATATCCCACCGGTATCGGAAACAGGGTCCAAGCTACCGGGCGGCGGTCAGGGCTCCAGAGAAAGGAACCTCCTAACAATACGAGCCGTGTCTAGGAGTACCGCTTTCTGAATCAAGCCACCTAACGCGAGCCTCCTAAGGTGTATTATTATTATTATTTTTGTAAAATCAATCATTTTCATGGAGTTCTCCATATGAAATGACCAATTGGAACCATGCTCTAGTTTCTAGCATTTCATAAAAGCGCATGTGAAATAAAATGTCTTTGATTTAAATTTTGAGAAGAAGAAGTTTTCTTAATGCTGTTCAATTTTCTACACACTTTTCCTTTTTCAAATCTCATTTACAATTTGTATTCTCTTTACAACAACGTCTTAAAAATCTGCATAACAATAAACCCATTTAATAATACCGAAAAATATCTTGTGGCACCTATAATAATTAATATTCGTCGTTAAAACTACACTTAACACCACTTTTATGTCTTATTAAAGGGTTGTAAAATTTTATGTAGCGTCAGAACTTTCTTTAATTAAATACGTCCCCTGAATAATCAAGGAGGTTTTAATATTTTAATATGTTTTCAACGCGACATTGCTTGTTTCGTGTATGAATGCTATCAAATTATCTTTTATGGCTTTATTTTATGTTTTAGGTGATAAACTTTAGACTGTTGAATGAGTTATCGGAATAGTTAATTGGGTTTTGAATTAAGATTTATATTGAAAACTAAAGCAAAACTGGCAGTACCACTATCATAATAGTGGACAAACGCGAGCCTAACTTCAAGCCCGGGCCTTGGTACAGGCCATGGTCCGGAGTGAGGAGGAGTGGCAGGCGGTCGCCTCCTTTTGCGAAGCAGTAATGCTAGCAAAGGAGGCAGCCGATCACGTGAAGTAACGGTCCTCACGCCCCAACCGCCGCCGGGATTCCGATCCCGATTTCTGGCCACCGTAGGCGCGGGCTTGCGGACGGCGAGCAATGGGTGACCATCCCAGCCCCATCCAGCAATGGGGATCGTCCGGTAACCATCCGGACCGAGCCCAAGTCGTCGAGGCGCGTACTATTCCACGCGCGCTTCAGGGAGATGTCAGCAAATCGTAGCCAGCAGGGTCGAAACCTACTGGGGCCGGAGTGGGTTTTTAGTCAGTAAAAGTCTGACACTATCTCACGCCCCGCCCAAGAGCGCGATTTGTCATTAGATGATTTTTCCACTTAAAAAAAAAGCCCATGCCTTGTAATTTTCAAAATAAATGACACCTTGAAATAAATCTTTTTATACTCTGACAGACAGGTTCTGAGTAATCAATTCTTTATCAAATAAACTTTCTCACTACGAGCAAAAATATTTTACTCCCACGTATTTGATTTATCAGTGAAAAAAGGTATAGACGAAATCATTCCTTACTGTTCAAAAAACACGCACATCAAAAATCACAATATGACGTTGGCAAGATGAGATATCAGAAATCGTAATATTTGTCAAAATTTATGAAATTGTAGCAACCCTAAGCTGGTATTGATAGAAAATTTCAATATCAATTTCACAACATGATATTATTATCAGTGAAAAAGTTGCTCTAAAGGAGTAGATACCTACCTGAAATCTTAGAGCTGCTGCATACAAGGCAATTTGGTACAACTCTTGATTTTTATATAGGAATCATAATAATATTCAGTCAGTCAGTTATGGGAGTAACGAAGTTATAGTTTTACCCATACAATATAAAATCATTTCAGAGTAATGTGCCATACACCAATTACGACACACATCCATACTTCCATACTAATATTATAAATGCGAAAGTAACTCTGTCTGTCTGTCTGTCTGTCTGTCTGTTACGCTTTCACGCTTATACCGCTGAACCAATTTTGATGAAATTTGGTACAAAGATAGAATAGAGCTTGAGAAAGGACATAGGCTATAAATTATCACGCTATTTGCTATGGGGGGTGAGCAATATTCCAAAATGTCAGTATTGAACGATTTGCCGTGACTTCGATCCCCAGTTATAGTAATAATTTTTGTGAGTATTTTGTCGTCTTTTTGGTATATAATATGCGATGCTACTTCGATTACAATAATAATAGAACTTTTAGCATATTTTTAACACATCTTAGACATTTTTACTTCATATTTTTGTAAAAAGTAATCAAACATGTAATAAAATCTAAGTGGAAAAACGAAAATAATATTTCTTTTTTTCATTTAGCTACAAATTTAATATCTGAGATGAAAATCATCACGCTATCATCGACAAAGGGTTAAGCAGACAATGATGACGTTTATATAAGAACACCTATTTTACACAAAAGTCAACGAACGCCGTAGTGCAGTCGTGTCTGGATTAGATCGGCACGTAAGGGGATAGTGGTTCAAAACTCAGTTTCTTTTTTGTGATAGTTTTGTTTTATTTTACTGTAAACAAGAAATTTTTACATATTTTTGCGTTCTTACTATTATTTTTATCGACAGTCTGGTTTCTACATCAGCACTTTCGAAGCAGTTTGGCAGATTATACTGACCTTCACTATACAAGACAGAAATCCAGCGGTTATGCATTCAAACGTCTACAAAGTCTACAAAGAGATCTAAAGAGATACAATAGAGCAGCTATCAGAAAAAATGTCTTAGAAAAACTGTCATCCTATGCCTCAGTGACGCCATCTGGCTTTGAATAGCAAACACACGAATTAAATTTGTCAAATTATTTATTTCACTTATATCGCTCGGTAGGTGGCCAGGAGCCTTACCATGATAATGTCAAAATGTCAGACGTACGAGCGAAAAAGAGTGATGGAGCTATACACCCTATATAGCTCCATCCCTTTAACAGTCCGGTTTAGGTCGTAAAATGGATCACGTTATGAGCTCGTGGTAGAGCCTCAGTGTGTGATAAAGGTAAGGTTAAGCTTTTCAGCAATAGATGGCGTTATCACGTAATCAGCAAATGTTTCTAGACCTATTTATAAAAATTATTGAATTCTAATTAATTGCTTCGTAAATGCCAAAAATATTTACGAAAATAAACCGCAGTTAGGTCCAGTCATTTTATCATAACAAGATTGGTAATAGCGTAAAGCGCGCTGGGCCTTGGGCGCGGTCGCCTCCTTCTGCGAAGCAGTAATGCTATAGCATAGGAGGTGGCCGCACGCGCGAGACAATAACCCTCGCGACCCAGCCGATCCGAACCGAGGGGTTCCGATCCCGATTTCCGGCCACCGTAGGCGCGGGCTTGTGGACGGCGAGCAATGGGTAGCTCACCGTCCGTCCGTCCGGTAACCGTCCGGACCGAGCCCAAGTCGTTGACGGCGCGTAGTGTTCCACGCGCGCCTCAAGGAGGTGTCAGCAACCGTAGGGGCCCAGCAAGGTCGAAGCCTATTGGGGCCATGGGTGATACGAAAGAGATTCCCGGGGCCCTGGAACAATGGCAAAGAAGGAACAGGAGTGGGTTTTGTGTATGTTTCTTTCTGGTTTATGTTATGATAAAACAACGCTGTATGATTTTAAAATTATTGGTTCATTAGATATACTAAAAGTATATTATACCGTAGAATTATCTTTTTTACAACACTAAATAAATGTTATTTAACGTAGGCTATCAAAAAAAAAGTGGATAAAGTAGTTTTCAGTTGCCAAAATGTATAAATAGTCTGAGTCACGGAGTTGATACTGAGGTCGATACCCACAGTTTTTAGTGTGTGCACCTTTTGCTTTTAGGTAGGAAATCATCAAATACCTTCCCCCGCTCTGGGTAAAGCGAGAGGTAGTACCAGACTTTTACTGACTGAAACCCACCTGTGTTCCTTTAGTTGCCCTTAGCGTTCCAGGACTATGGTAACTTGCACGCCATAATTGCGGCAGCAAATACCTTCTTTGAGGAAAGTCTAAAAAGGTTCTCTTTCCGCCTGACGCAGGTCTTCATCGAACGTAGATGTTTCGGAAGGACCCCCAAAAAACCAGCAAATATAGGTAGGTACTTAATCACAGAAAGATGCTTCTTGAGCAGTTCGTGAAGGTTACCAGTACTTCAAGTAGTCTCTCCCTCGGACTTGACCACAACCTACTGTTTGGAACAAGTACCTAATTTCAAAGATTCCAAAAATTGAAGATCATTAAGAATTTCATGAAAAACCCATGAAGACATATTTCACACAAGGTCCCCACGTGGTTTGCGTTCCTGAAGATAGTTTGATTACGTATGATGTATCCTACATTACTTGCAGCCTTAAGTCGACAACTGGACGTTACCTCCTTAAGAGTGGTCAGTGAGTGGTGATCAACACTGGGACATCATTCTGACGGATGCCAGAGTCAGTCACAGCCCCAATTGGTTGCGACATTTGTTCGCTGTCATTTTATAGTTTTGTGGAGTCACAAACACGGAGTACTGAGGGGGTATTAGGGTGTTTCGAGAGGTTTCTGTTTCAAATTCGACGTGATGTAAGTCAACATCAAACTGCAACAATTTTTTCACAAATTCTTTATAAGTACAGTTGTGGAGCAAGATGACATCGTAGGTTACTCTGTAGTATTTTAATAATCGCTAGCAGCAGTGGACTATCAGTGCACGTTATCCAGCTGAAGATGGGCTGAAGCCGATTATGCTCCTTCGAAATTCACCTCCGCCAAAGTTGCATAACGGACCCGGCTAAAAGTCTGCAGAGAAATATCATCGAGGCAAATTCTTATGGGAGGTAATTCTTTCGAAAAATCTCATAGCTCTAGCAGGCATTGGCCCTAGAGATCTTCGTCAGGCGACAAGAGAGGACGCTGTGGTGTCTTTAGAAAGACACCACAGCGTCCTCTCTTTTCCTCAAAGAAGGAAGATTTGCTGCCGCGTGCAAGTTACCGTAGCTCTAGAACACTAAGGGCAATTGAATTAAAGGAACACAGGTCGGTTTCAGTCTGTAAAAGTCTGACACAAACTCTCGGTTTACCCAGAGCGCGGGAAGGTATTTGATGATTTTCTTCCTAAAAGTAAAACGTGCAGACACTAAAAACTGTGGGTATTGACCTCAGAACAAGATCCGTACAGACTCTTTATACATTTTGGCAACATTTAACATTTTGAAAACTACTTTATCCAATTTTTTTATTGCCTACGTTAAATAACATTTATTTATTGTTGTTAAAAGAAAACAAAGGTTTATTACACTTTTAGTCTATTATAATGAACCAATCATATTAAAATCATACAGCAATACAGCGTAAATCATACAGCGTTGTTTCATCATAGAATAAACCAAAAACAAACTTAAACTATTACCTTTTCCTTTTCGGGGTAGGCAGAACCACAGTTTATCAACTACTTCGACCTCAACATGTCTGTTTCTGTTTATTGATGATGATAAGTAATTTATTTGATGTATATCATGAACGAGTATTCTATTACTGGTGAGCCAAATATATAAAATAAATTATATATCTGGACATAAGAAATACATTTTACATAATATATTTACTGAAATTAATTTCCGTTATTTGAATTAGATGTTTTTAGCACGAATCACAAGCACAGAATTATTAATTACGTTTGTGCAGTTTTACTAACTTGACGCAGACAAAGTCGCGGGTAACAGCTAGTACATAATATATGAAGACTCTAGGACCGATAAATCAGATAACTACTTGATGCGCTTGAATCTCTTGAAAAACGAGCTAAGAGGATCATTGGCAATGAAGCACTGGTCGAGTCGAAGTTAAAATCTTGAGCATCGACGCTGAGTTACTAGCGTATACTATCGATTACATTTCAGGGAGTTAGCGTCGGAGTAGCATATTCAAATCTGCCAAGCCCGTACCATTATTGGACCACTTGACGTACAGCAATACGCCACCGGTACACATCCAACCCACTCGCACAAAACGTTTTGGGAACACACACAGTTAAGGAGTAGAATTTCCTGCTGTAGTCTCATGTTTCCCGATAGCTAAAACCTGGGGGTTATTAAGTGAACAGTGAATAGGCTGCTTCTAGCCAAGAGTGCTCCTCATTTCATCACTCATTACGTGAGATAATATTCAAACGTTAGCCTATCAATAATAATAAAAAAAACTGGGCAAGTAAGAATCGGACTCGCGCACTGAGGGTTCCGTACAAACTTAACTATGAAAACAGTTAAATTCCCGAATGAGTTACGAAGATTTTTCCAAATCGCAATATAAGTTTTTTTTTTGTTACGTAACTACAAATTTACAGTTTTCAGATTTTTTTCCTATAGGTACTTGTGCGAGAGATGAGATGAGACCTTGCCTCATGCCGAATTTCAGGATTATAGGTCAACGGGAAGTACATTATAAATTTTGATTCCCTTGAGAGTGTCGAAATACACATTTTTTGCGACATAATTACACATTGACATTTAGGGTCCAATGGTTAGTAAAAAACTTATCAACTAAAAGGGTTAGTAAAAAACTTAAAACTAATGCCGCATTAACAATTGCAACCAGTGCTTGATCACTGGCGCATCATGTTTATCGGCTAAGGTTCGAAGAAGAAGGTACATAAATGGCCGTATCTTTTTTTTCGTTAACCCAGAACTTTGATTTTTTCACAGCTTTAAGGGAACGCAGACCTTAGAAGGGTCTTGACAGACAGAAGGACAGACAGACAACAGACCGGCAGACAGACGGACAACAAAGTAATCCTATAAGGGTTCCGTTTTTTCCTTTTTCTGAACCCTAAAAAACTAACTTTTTTCATGGAGATAGGCTGAAACTGCGGAACGGCGGCTGTAGCGATCCAAATACAACTTTACTGGAACTGTTAATAGTTATTTCAGTTAAATGAGCTCTCTTTTTTGAGTGTCAAAATCATCAAATACTTCTTTCGCTTCTGGTGAAGCAAGAGGGAGTGTCAGACACCCTTAAAACTCACCCATGTTCCTTCAGTTGCCCTTTGCATTCCGGAGTCGCGGTAACTCTTTCGAGCAATCCCGGAACCCATCTTAGAAATGCTCCTTTTTTTAGTTTGAGGTGGCAAATCATCAAATGACTTCTCCCGCTTTAGGGTTGGTTGGGCTAGAGGGGGGCGTGTTAAACCTTTTACTGACAAAACCCACTGAGTCCTTATCGGCGGCAACGACCTCTCGCGCGAATTCATGATCCGAAGCGAGGAGTAGTGGCAGGCGGTCACCTCCTTTTGCGAAGCAGTAATGCTAGCAAAGGAGGTGGCCGCACGTGTATGCGCGAGGGACAGGCCCTCACGCCCCAGCCGCCGGGATCCCGATCCCGATTTACGGCCACCGTAGGCTCGGGCTTGCGGACGGCGAGCAATGGGTAGCTCGCCGTCTGACTGTCCGGTAACCGTCCGGACCGATACCAAGTCGTGGACGCGTCAGCAAACCGTAGGGGCCCAGCAAGGTCGAAGCCTGCTGGGGCCACGGGTAGTGTGAAAATGAAACCCGGGGCCCTGGGACGAAGGCAAAGTAGAAACAGGAGTGGGTTTTTAGTCAGTAAAAGTCTGACACACCCTCGCGCACCGCCCAAGAGCGAGAGATGTCATTGGATGATTATCCCACCTATAAAAATAAATTATAAAAACCTGTGTACCTTAGGCCATGATAACTCTTTCAAATTCATATATAACGTACCTCGTACGCAACCAAAACATATCTCATCCAACAATCCTTAAAAAAAGATCACAACACAGCGTGATATTTTTTTTTTACTTCAAAACTGAAACACCAAACGAGCTTATGTGACGATTTGCATGCTAACTTACTATTAGGTAAGCAGTGGTATGTTTAGTGGCCGCATTATGTAAACAGCACCGCGTATGCCAAAGTTTCAATTATTCATCAAGAACAGTTAGATAGCGCGCTCCTATTTTGCATTACGTATTTTGTATGCATTCATACATTTTTGCCTGTAAAAGGTAAAAGTGCTTGTGCCTTTTAATTATGGAAAGGCTTTAGTCATATGCTGTATGTAAGAACTAATCTGGCGGGTTCAAACCCAGCCAGGCGCATTACTTTGTGTAATTTATTACATCACCACTGCTCTCAAAACCATGAAGGAAAACATCGTGAGGAAACCGGCATGTCCTAGAACCAAAAAATTTCGAAGACATGTGACATTCACCAACTCTCACTGGGCCCGCCTGGTGGATTACAGCCCATTCCCTTTCCTAGAGAGGAAGCCTGAGTCCCAGCAGTGGGAACATTAAAAGGCTGACTATACTTATGCTGTGCTTAAGAACTAATTGGTATAAATTTTCCTTGTTGAATTTCTCACGCCAAATTCTTAAACGCATATTTTAATTAATTAAACTTTGCTCCAAACTAAGAATCATACACACACTCCTGTATCGTGGGTTTTTTTTTTTTTGTAGGTGGGAAAATCATCTAACAACAAATCCCGCTCTTGGGCGGAGCGAGAGATAGTGTCAGACTTTTACTGACTAAAAACCCACTCCTGTTCCTTCTTTGCCTTCATCCCGGAGCTCCGGGCTTCGCTTTCACACTACCCGTGGCCCCAGTAGGCTTCGACCCTGCTGGGCCCCTACGGTTTGGTTTGCGGTGGTTTTATCGTGGGTGTGTTCACAAACATGTTAACGCAATTCAATATTGTACTACTCAATTATAAAACTTTATTGGATGGTTGCCCAGACTAGACACAAGACAATTCTAGTCGGAGAATACATCCTCTCTTTTAAATAGAAGTTTGTGGGACTTTACGCCCCATTCCGCTTACCTCTTTAGCTTTTATGCAACACATCAATCTACTACCATGGTTGAAATCTTATTTCCAACACCACCAACCAGCAGGCTACAAATTACTTTTCTGTTAGCGTTCCCGCCAAACACTAAGTACAAAATGTATGGCGATGACATTACCTGCGGAGACGTCACGTGACAAGTGACATGACAGGTATTGTCATTGCCATAAAAGACAATGCCTATACCCCGTACCACACTGCGTCACAAGTACAGTAATACCAAAAATAATGTAAAATAATGTTTTAATAAGTGTCTAATGTACTGATTTTTAACCGCTTTTTTTAACCGCATAAAAATGATAATAAATGATTAACAATTCCTACTTCCGCAAAAAATAAGATGTCATTTTTGAAATCTTTAAGTTCGATTACAGTTGTCAGTTATTTTCGTAATCTGACAATGAACATAAAAATATTGTTCGCCTAGTTAATTTTATCTGCTTTATATAAGATAACATAGTAGAAAATAATTAAACTACTGAACATGATTTCTCTTAAATTATTTTATTTTAGCTTACCATTTTTTTTAAATTGTTATAAACGAACTAACTACTATTTTATAAAGTAAACACTGCGTATATTAGAAACTCAAAACTTGACACTTTCAAATTGTAAAATTTTGAGTTTCAATGCAAGTTGGTACGGATCCCCATACAACATTGGGCATTCTCTTATTGTACCTACTTAGCGCTTGGCAGGAAGGCTAATCGATTCGTCATTTGTCTAAGCTACTACAGAATTCGTCGATTTTCGTCAAGATAAACGAGGTAAACGAACCCCTACACATAAGTTCAGGCAAAGTGGTAGTGGGCTGGTAAATGTCATGTGATTGCAGCATCCCCAACCATTCCGAAGATATTTATGGTGATCGTCGCTTGTCTCCCAAATCACTTATCGTTATTCAAGATTACTTTAGTGATCTTGACAACATAAGTTACGTAATTGACTTAGAAGTTTGCGAGAAAATATTTTGGGGTATCGTTTTTAGTTGTGATCATAAATGGAGGTTATCGCGCTGTTTTGTTCGGGTTGCGTAAAATTTACTACTATTACTAAAACTACATTGTAGATTGTATTTTGATTTCTGTAATAGAAAGCAGTGAGAGCAGTGGTGACCGAGTGGTGGCCTACTTACTCGACTTACGAGTTGCAGGTCGCGGGTTCAAACCCAGCCGAGCGCATTACTTTGTGTAATTTATTTCATCACCACTGCTCTCAAAACGGTGAAGGAAAACATCGTGAGGAAACCGGCATGTCCTAGAACCAAAAATTCGAAGACATGTGACATCCACCAACCCGCACTGGGCCCGCGTGGTGGATTACGGCCCATTCCCTCTCCTAGAGAGGAGGCCTGAGTCCAAGCAGTGGGAACATTATATGGCTGAATATGCTATGCTATGCTATGCTATAATAAAAAGCAAAATAGCACTCTTATATGGCTTTGTTTATGATTAGCACGAAGCGTTGAATTAAGTAATGCCGATGCCCGCTAGCTAGGACCGCGGAGAATTTCTGAAAGGGAAACCCGTAGTCCTAGTACGCAAAGGGTAATTGAAGGATACAGGTGTGGTTTTAGTCAGTAAAAGTCTGACACGCCCTCGCGCTCCACCCAGAGCGCGAGAAGTCATTTGGATGATTTCCCACCTTAAAAAAAAAAAAAAAAAAAAAAGTAATGCCCATGGGTTCGTAAATCTGCTGCTGTAAAAATCAAAACATGATATAAATTAGATGGCTCGATAAAAAAAAAAACACGAATCTGACCCTAACTTACGATTTCAAACGTGTACAAGATTACCTCACGGAAATATTTGAAAGTTACATAAAATAATAAAACTTTTGGATAGATATGATGTTTTTTTTATTAAAATAAAATCGCTGTTACGGGCCATAGACCCGGGCCAGTACCTTCAATATACTCTGTGACTGCAACCGGCTCTTAATTAAATTGTAAAATCTGTTAGAAACATCATTTACTAAAAAGGTTTATTTTAAACATTTCATAGGGGTCGAAGTGTACTTGTTCATTTGTTTAGACCGTTTCTTACGGTTCAGTCGACGCTTGTTCATTAACACTAAACTGCTTACGGCTCGATCACGTACAAAACAGATTTGAGCAGCTGCTACGGGTTAACAAATTGAATGAGAAGAAAATATTCTTGAGGAGTTTCCTTTGGAATAATTTGTTGCAGCGGAAAATACATTGGAACACACAAGTTGTATGGGTTTGGATTTGATATGCCTAGTGCATAAATGATAATAATTTTCTATATTCCCTCGAAGATCCCTAATGAACGCAGAAGTTTATAAATGGATCATTCTTTTCTATCCTGTTGTTTATTTATTGTATTAATAAATAAACAACAGGATATTTTATACTAATGGATACCCAGCGTCTGCTTACTATGGTAAATTTTAATGCATTTTCTAAAACCATCTTCACACTATTTGCCTTTACAATGAAACCGATTTAGCAATTTGATGGTTTCAAAGTCTATTACAGACATAGGTAGAGTTTTTTTGTGTTAGGTATACAACGTGGTTTTTTTTATATCTCGTAACTCTAGGATGTGAATAAGACCATATCAAAGAATCAACCGGCATGTGAATTATTTTTAAATTACCTTTTTTTTGTTTTCATTTTCCATACATAATAATTCGCGATTATTTATGTAAAACACCTTTATGTGAAATATGACAGCGTAAATATGTAATGTCATTTGTTTATTTGCAAACTGCTTTAGATTAGGTATAGAATAGGCAACGTCACAAAAGTAAAGATTTGTTATATGGGTGTAAATTTTTGACCTAAATTAATTATGACTGATGATATCTTCGAAACCATGCATTTTTGGACCACATATTCTAGGACTTTTAGTATTATTTTCCTTATATAATATAAACCTTGAGTTATGGGATATCAAAAACAACACATTGTATATAGGTATATATTAGTAATGTTAGCTGTAATACACCCACCCAATCGCCGCCGGGATTCCGATCCCGATTTCCGGCTATCGTAGGCGCGGGCTTGCGGACGGCGAGCAATGGGTGGCTCGCCTTCCGACCGTCCGGTAACCGTCCGGACCGAGCCCAAGTCGTCAACGGCGCGTGCTGTTCCACGCGCGCCTCAAGGAGATGTCAGCAACTGTAGGGGCCTAGCAGGGTCGAAGCCTACTGGGGCCAAGGGTCTGATTCTGAAAGGAAGACTCGGCCCTGGTACGAAAGGCAATGAAGGAACAGGAGTGGGTTTTTAGTCAGTAAAAGTCTGACACTATCTCCGGGGGATGTCATAAGATGATTTTCCCACCAAAAAAAAAAAAAGCTGTAATACACCCAATTATATAAAAAAGATAAAATAACAAAATAATAATAATATTCAATTTTGCTAATAATACACATTAACTGTTTTTTTTAAAGTGGCCTTGCTACCATTGTGAAAACGAGTGAGTGCTTTTTTTGTTTAGTGCAGTCACTTCAGTGACAATTTCAGAAAATTTCTCTAAAATAAGTGTTCTAGCATTTGTAGATCATAATTCTTTTGTCTTTAAAATAAACACCCTTTCAATTTACCAAATTGCTTAGAACAGGTACTCTGAAAAAGACGACGATTAAACAGAGGCACTTTAGACACATAAAACATCGAAACACTTGAATCAACAGAAAGAAAAACCTTTTAAATTAAACTAAAATCCATCTGAACGACTACAAAATGTTCAGTTACGACTCAACTACCGGACACCATCTCTCAAAGTATCGTTTGATAGTCGTAAAAACATCCCTTAACGATCGTCCGATCTCACTCGCCTTTAAGGCTATGAGCGGAGAGCAGCGGAGAGGAGAGGAACGGGTTTGAGCTAGATAAATAATAGATATACAAAATAGAATAGAAAATATTTTTTTTACACAACCTGCTCGATAATGCCCTTTTATATGACTCATACAACCATCACTTAAAACAAGTCATTTCGTCCCTAGGAAGATAATGAAATATGGGCGATCCCGATTTACACGACCTAGACATGAACAGTCTGTGCACAAACTTTACACTATTTCACTAAGTCCCAACATCACATGCACCACACTTGCATAAATGAAAGGCTCAATTTTGATTTTTACCTTTTGGCTTTGGAGTTTTTTTGCCTTCTGATATTCTTTTAATGTTCTTTTAATGTAAAAATAGCGTGAGAATCCTGGTACCCACAACAAAAGTTAAATCTTTCCTTGGGTACCAGATTCATTACAAATACTTACTAGTTACTTCTGACTCTAATTGTTCTTGTTCTCTAATATCTGTTTGTTCTATGTGTTGTTTGTAAGTGTTTGGGTGTACAAAATTTTTTGATTCAACAAATTATTATTATTTATTTATTTATTTTATTTATTACTAACAAAAAAATAAAAATAAAATGTGGTTACTAAAGAGTCTCTGAAAAAAAAAAATGAAAGAGCCGCAGCGCTATAGAAAATTAAAACTATAGAATCTTAGAATAGTGAAATTTGTTTGTTTCAAAATAAATCTCAAAATATTTCGAGTTGTAAATAATACTTATATTTCTCTAATATATTTGTTTTAGTAAATTGTCTTTTAATTATCTCACAGGTGGTGTAAAAACTAGAGTATCCAACAAGAGGATAAAACTGTCTTTGTCTTGGACGGCTTGAATTCCTCACTTCACTCAGGTTTCTATATTAACTCCCTCGCAATGCTTGGGAGTTAATTGTATAAATCCCTCACTGTCGCTCGTGATTAAAACTTAGCAACCTTCGTTTCATTCGGAATTCAACATGCCGCCCGTGACTTAAAGACTGCTTTATCCCCTAGTCACACAATCTACTAATGCGACACAGACAGCACAACGGTAACAAACACAAAATAAAAGAAAACAAAAGACGTTGGATTAAATACTATATAATATTTAAATAAATGTTGATAATAACTAATGTTAATCAATAAAGAATATTATAAAAGATGTAACTGATAAAATACTACTATTTCTTACTATAGCCACAATATATTGTAAGCCCACCCCACACTCCATCGATAAAATAATGCAGTTTCGCATAATCGGACCTAGGACTAAAACCAAATAAATAAATTTAAGAAGCCAGTGAAAAACAAAAAAAAACGTTGCCCTACATATAAAATTTAAATGAATTCACCGCTCCGTTTAAAAAGAAATTGGATCGGAGATTAATGTTTTACCTGGATACAATCATTTTAAACACAGTATCCAGGTCTATATTTTTTTTTTTCATATTTGTGGATAGATAGACGTCACAGCAGTTACAGGATACTAGAAAGATATCGTAGATGCTTCGACACCCCTTGATTCTAAAGCCTTATCCCTCTTGCGTCAAATTCGTTCCGATGCACTAGTCACTTTTCTGCATTGGTCCTACCTTTTCTCCGTTTACCCGCTCCGCTTCCACCGACAGGCAACCTTAACTCCGCCCACACTGTGCGCCAGCGCTTTATGCCCTGTTCGTCTTAACCCCAATAATAAAATGCGGGTTGTAAATAGATAATAAGGGTGAAATACGCGTAGAAACCATTAAGGGCGCCATCACAGTACTTTAACTGTCGCTATCTCAACGCACTAATCGACGGCGTGTACTATTTTAATAAAGGTTTTATTGCTCGATATGTATCATTCTGTTGTGGTTTATGGTAGAGGAAAAGATCTTGATAGACAATAAACCATAGAGCGGAAGTCAGCATTTTGACTTGATTTTTCCGGTGATGGAAATGGAGGGTTAAGATTTTCACTTGATTGGTCCAGGTAACACTAGGTTGAATTATGATTTAGGGCGGCTTACTACACAAATCACTAAGATGCGTATGCACCCGTGTTGTTAGTATTTTTCTTCACTCGACTCAATCTTGACAGTTATTCGCTTGTTATTGATTTTTCCGTTGATATGGCAACTAAGTACATCGAGTAAAGTTGCTGCTTCAAAACGTTTCCCGATCCCCGTCAACTCGATGACACTTGAAAGAGACTGCTGTTTTGGTTAGCGCAAGACATAGGTACCTCTTTTTGCAAAAATGGGTGAGAAAACCCATTTTTGCTTTCTCTTAATGACAACCTTTCTAAAAAAATGTAATTTGTTATTCATACAACTACTGATCTATTAGAATAGTTCAAACTAACATAATTATTATTTTTTACACCACCTGCTCAATAATGCCCGTTTATATGTCATACAACCATCACTTAAAGCAAGTCATTATGTCCCTAGGGAGATAAAGCATATGGGCGATCCCTAGGGAATAATGAGATTTGAATTTGGAACGTCAACATTAAGTGAAGTAAAATGTACGTGCATTAAACAAGTTTATTCAAAATTCAAACTGGCCACTAAAAAAAAAAAGTGGTCATGGTTACTGACGACGTTCGAAAAAAAAGTAATGAAAAAGCGGGAGCGATAAAGAAAATTGAAACTATATAATCTTAGAGTAGTGAATTTTGTTGGTTTCAAATCTCAAAACAAGATACTTAAGATTAACTTGTACGTAATACTTATATTTCTCTAATATTTGATTTGTTTTACTAAATTGTCTTTTAATTATCTCACAGATGGTGTAAAAAGTAGAGTATCCAACACGGGGATAAAGCTGTCTTTATCTGGGGTGGCTTGAATTCCTCACTCCACTCAGGTTTCTTTATTAACTCCCTCGCAATGCTCGGGAGTTAATTATATAAATCCCTCACTGTCGTTCGGGATTAAAATTAGAAACCTTCGTTTCGTTCGGAATTCAACATGCCGCCCGCGACTTAAAGACACTGCTTTATCCCCTAGTCACATAATCTACTATTAATACCTACAAAAAGAGGAACCCCTCTTTTTGTAGGTATTAATAGTAGATTTTACTTTACTTTTTAATTACCTACGAATTTTCCCATTCGTAAGTAATTATAAAGTACTTAAAATACGTAAGTAAATACATTTGCTACAAAAAGCGCAAACTATCGCATAAATGATGTTCGTCCTAAAAAGGCTCAATATTAAGTTATTTATGGTCTTAAGAGCTATAAATGAACTAATAAAGTAACTTGAATACGTACCATATCATATATAAAAACACGTGTTCAGTCGTAGTCGTGATGCTTTTAACATAAAATACGATCCATGAAAAACATGTTCAATATTTAACTAGCAACATGAAACATGATCCGTATAAAATGCTATTTTTTAATACCCACTAGGGATGTAATAAAAAGAGTTATCTATATCGAAACCGAATTTGGAAACGGAATTTTTGGTTTGTCGGAATCTAAAACGGAATTGGAACGAAAAATCAAAGGCGGAGGTGGAGACAGAATTGTCAAATTAAACCGACTATTAAAAGTAATAAAAAACTCGATTATATTAAGAGCGAATTCACAACATCCCCAATACGAAACTAATGTTAAGTGAAAGAGTAATTGACAGAAGGCACGGGGGGAGAGAGATTCCTGGCGCCACACGTATAAACTTGTTTGTAACTCTGATATAATAGCATAAGCATAATCAGCCTTATAATGTTCCCACTGCTGGGACTCAGGCCTCCTCTCTAGGAAAGGGAATGGGCCGTAATCCCCCAAGCGGGCCCAGTGCGGGTTGGTGAATGTAACATGTCTTCGAATTTTTGATCTCTTTTGACTCACGATGTTTTCCTTCACCGTTTTTAGAGCAGTGGTGATGAAATAAATTACACAAAGTAATGCATGCGCCTGACTGGGTCTGCCTACCACTCGGCCACAACTGCTCTCACTCCCACTCTGATAAAAGTTCCGAATAAAATTCATCAGAATCGAATCAATCGATAGTTCCGAATTTTCAGAAACGGAGTCGAACCTCCGTAACAACTCTAATACCTACATAACGCACTGAATAGCTTCCATTTGCCATTTCTGATGACGGATCAATACACAAATAATACCTTCAATGAGTTCAATTCAATTTTTTGATTTGTGTTCATATTTGATGAAACAATAACGTCATTTTGAACGGTTTTCATTCATTCAAATGTTATTGAAAGTTTTTCATTTTTCCAATCGCGATGTTTGCATGCTTAAAAGCAATATAAAGTGATATTTATTGCTATAGATCGTGCGATGTTACATCAATTTATTCGACTTTTCTTGTGATTGGATAAACTGTGGTATTTGCTTGACTTCAATTTTCTATTTCAAATTGAAATGTAGTAGAATCCGAATAGAGAACTAACCCGTTCTTATGTCATCTTTTAAATTTGTTCATTCCCACTGTTGGGACTGAGGTCTCCTTTCTAGAAGGAATGTGCCGTTATCCATCACGCGGGCCCAGTGCGGTTTGGTGGATCTCACATGTCTTCGAAATCAAGGATTTGCCAGTTTCCTCACGATGTTTTCTTTCACCGTTTTGAGAGCATTGGTGATGAAATAAATTATACATTTACCTATTCCGCACTACGGCAAGGAAAATCGAAGAGAATACATCTATTAAAACTTGAATAAACAAGGTCCCCTTTTCTTCTCTCTCTCTCTCTTTGCCTAGCCTTATCCCATTTCATTTGGGGTCGGCTCTCCTTGTCATTTTTCGCCAGACATTTCGGTTCTGGGTCGTCGAGTCATTCACTTGGGCTTTCTTTAGGTCATTGCTAATTACAGACATCCAAGTCAGAAGGGGTCTACCGCGCTTTTTTGGACCTTTATTTATGTGTAGGACTTGCCTAGTCATATGTTCTTCAGATCTTCTCATTACATGACCATACCATCTGAGTCGCGTTTCACTGAGTTTTTCTCCAATTGGGCGGATTGGACTTTGCCTTTGACACGTACTGGCATTCTGCTGTCGCACAACACACCTGAAAGCTGCCGCCACTTCATCCAGCCAGTGTTAATACGATGGGTTACATCGGCATCTATCGTGCCGTTATTGGAGATCACAGAGCCTAGGTATTTAAAATGATCGACTTCCTTCAGCCCGTGACTTTTCTTCAAAGTTATTTTTTTAAGTAGGAAAATCTTCAAATAAGTTTTTCCGTTCTGGGTGGAGCGAGAGGCAGTGTTAGACTTTAACTGACTAAAACCCACCCGTGTTCCTTCAGTTGCTCTTTGCGTTCTATTTATTTATTTATTTATTTATTTTATAATTCATGTACACACAAATATACAGAAGAAGATAGGTATCTTAATATAAAGTTTGTACAAAGGTACTGCTTATTTCAAAAAGAAATTTCTTCCAGCAGACCTGCGAAAGGAGAGATTAGAAGAGATGTAGACTATAGTGTGTAGAAAATAAGCAAAGAAGAGTTTGTGAAATCTTAAATTAAACTAATAAATACTTATATAACTATAAATACCTTACACTAAAAATAAATACATAATATATATATACTACTACTTGAGTCTTAAAGAGTGAGATAGTTTTCAAATCACGAATGCTAGGCGGAAGAGAGTTCCACAGCCTTACTGCATGGACAGAGAAAGAGTAGGAATAGTAGCTGGTTTTATGAGAAGGGGATTTAAGAAGGGATCTTAGATGTGATCTGCACGGTGCGTCGTTAGGGCGCGCGTAAGAAAATCGGTCGCGCAGGTAGGAGGGATAAGATGGATTGTGTAGGATGTTGAAGAGGAGGCATAAAATCCGAGTGTTCCTGCGAAGACGGATAAGGAGCCACTTGAGTTCCTTGCGAAGATGAGAGACATGATCATACTTTCGTAGACCAAAAACAAACCGAATGCATAAGTTTTGCAGTCGCTCAAGCTTGTTTAACAGCTCCTCAGTAGCATCCAGGTAGCAGGCATCGGCATAATCTATAATCGGCTGAATAAGTGTTTGGGCCAAAGAGATTTTCGTTTTCAAAGGCAAGAGACCCTGGAGGCATTTTAGTGAATGAAAGGAGAAATTTACCTTCCGACTGACTTCATTGACCTGCGCACGCCACGAAAGATTGGAGTCAATAATGACACCCAGATCTTTTGCAGTTTCGGCGTAGTCAATACATACACCATCAAGAACTAAAGGCTGCAGAGTAGAAACTACAGCCGCATTGCGAACGAATCTACTGCCTATGATCATGGCCTGTGATTTAGTTGGGTTGATCTGCAGGCCAAAAGACTTAGCCCAAGCGCTGATACAGGCTAGGTCATGATTCATGGCAGCAATAGCAGAATCCGCGTCAGCTACAGTAAAATGTCGGTAAAGCTGCAAGTCATCTGCGTAAAGATGGAAACTAGAAGAAATTACTCTGGTAACAAAATTAATGAAGATAGAAAAAAGAAGAGGAGAGAGAACGCTACCCTGAGGAACACCCTCAGTGAGACTACACCAGTCAGAGAACAACTCTTCAAGGCGGACACACTGAGAGCGACCCCGAAGATATGAATTGAACCAGGTTAAGGTGGAAGAAGAGAAATTAATAGATTTAAGGATGCCGAGTAAGATATCGAAATCCTCTGAGTTAAAGGCGCTACTAAAGTCAAGCAAGACAAGGACTGTAAGGGACTTGTTCTCCATAGCCCAGCGGATATCGTCAGTTACTTTTAAAAGCGCACTTACAGTACTGTGACCTGCGCGAAAACCTGATTGGAAAGGAGAAATTATCGAGTTTGACGTTAAGAAAAGAGATAGCTGTCTATGAACTAAGTGCTCAAAAACTTTAGAAAGAAATGGGAGAATAGAAATAGGTCTAAAATGAGTTAATAAAGTGGGATTGTTAATTTTAGGTAAAGGAATAATATAAGCCTGTTTCCAGACTGTCGGGAAGGAGCATGAGGTAAAAGAGTGATTGAAGATATGAGTGAGAACAGGAAGTAATGAGGGAAGGATAAGAGTAATCATTCTAGAGCATAATTTATCATAGCCAACCGCAGAAGAAGTAATCGTGAGAACAGATTTCTTAACGTCATTCTCAGTAACATCGCTAAAATTAAAGTGGGGATACTGTGGCATCGGCAAACTAGAAAGATTATCCAGTGTCGAAGCTTTGACACAAGGATCAAGAGAAAAGGGAAGGAGAGAGAAATGCTTGTTAAGGTCATTAAGGTTGACATCCTTACACTGGTTTGTAGGTGATTTGCCTATGCCAACAGACTTAAGAAATTTCCATACGTCGGAAGAACTACGGTTATGGAGTTGTTCGTGGAAATGGAGGGGTTTGTCAGACTTTTACTGACTAAAACCACCCCATTGGTATTCCCTCGTACCTCGTGTAGGCTACAGTTTGACTTCAGCTGGCCCGGACTAGTGGTGACCCGATCCCCGTGTCGAGACCTACGTATCTGAGACTGGCTCTCATGTCTAAGAGAGACGCGTGTGGAACATTACGTGCCACCATCTTGGGTACAGTCAAATACCCTGTATTAACCTAATCTCCTTCAGGCTTCTACAACAAAACAGCACATTTATTCCACATACCAATTGCCACGAAAATCATACAACCTAATGAATATTCCTAATTCACTTACAAAGACATTTGAGTAACTACGAGGGCTACACAACCACACAACATCATCTAATAATGTGGAAAAAAATAGTGTCTGTGCGATTACAATGCGAGACTCGTGTCAGGTAATCTAGTTAGTGCGGTCGCCCGGCGCCGATCATTACAGCAGAGCGCGCGACCACGTACGAGGCACGTGGAGGTAGAGAGACTGGATGTGTCAGTGCAAATATTAGAAAGGACGATAAAATCTATCAGCTTTAAGTACAGAAACTTTCTTACCTTTATATAATACTCTTTTTCTTTTTGAATCGATGATTTTCTTTGACTTAACAGCAGGGGTTCACGTTCATAACTTTATGCACATAACACTGTACAAAGGTGGACTTAATGCCTTTGGCATTTAATGCCTAGTAGCATCAGTAGCGTTTATCAAGTCTCAAAGGAAATAAGGAACTAAAGACGAAACTTTTATAGATGGACCGATTAAAAGGAAAAAAAAATCTCTTTTAATCTTTCCCAATAAGAAGAAAGGAATGATATTTTTCACATCAGTGGGAATTTCGGGCTTGTGATACAATAATAACAATTATACTAGGGGTTCAAAGTTAGCTAGAGTAGTTCATAAGCGAACGCTCATGAATAACAGAAATAAAAATGGATTACACTAAAACACTCGTTTCCTAAAATAAATGAATTCAACCGACAAAGATATTTAAGGTTAAACGGTATATAACCAAGTCTTTTGCCACATCCAGTACCTTCTACAACATCGTCGCAGCAACGTCTCCACATCGCGTCAGCAGTTTTGGCGAATGCAGGATAATTCCGATCGCCTCGCGAACGGATCGCCTTCCGAACGGGTCGCCCGTGTAAACTTGTTACCACACACATGATACGGATTCCGTCATTTAATTTTTCCAATTGAGGAATATTGTACTGAATTACGTGTTCATTTCTTGCCAAATTTATTCGGTTACAGAAAGAAATTGCTTGCATGAGGAAAAAGACGTTCATTTAACACTGAAATGTACGTATAAGTGCTGAATACTACTAAGTATTACAAATAATTAGTAGATTTCTCTTGTAAACTATTTATACCCAAATTCAACATCATTCAAACAGTAATACTTGACGCGCGTTAGACAATATTTCACAATTTATTTTTACATTATCGTTCCCAAAACCGAGTCTTTTTTTAGGTGGAAAATTTCAAATTACTTCCCCCGCTCTAGGGTAGAGTGAGATGGCGAATCAAACTTTTTCTAACTAAATTACTATATTCCTCCACCTGTCCGTCGCGTTTTAGGGCCACGGTAAATTTATCAAACGTTCACGCACTGAAACAACCAGGAATGAATATTGTCATTTTTATTTTTTAATAAATATTTATTTATACACATACAATACAATTGACACTTACAACACACAATTAAACAACACATACAATTGTTTTAACGGGTATACCCAAGGTAACAAATGTAACCGCAAAAAAGCCGCACTCAGAGACGCCACCCACAGATTATATGGTATTTGGTGGTATATGGTTGATTAAAATCTGGAATAACTCTTGTATCATCATCATCATCATTTCAGCCGAAAGACGTCCACTGTTGGACATAGGCCTCCCCCAAGCGTCGCTACAACGAGCATTCCTGTGCGTCTCGCATCCACCGCATTCCCTCGACTCTCACCAGGTCGTCGGTCCACCTGGTGGGAGGCCTTCCAACGCTACGTTTTTCGGTGCGCGGTCGCCACTCTAGAACCTTTCGGCCCCATCGACCATCCGTTCTACGAGTTCTATGGTCCGTGCCCACTGTCACTTTAGTTTGGCGATTCTTCGGGCTATGTCGGCGACCTTGGTTCTCCTGCGGATATCTTCATTCTTTATGCGATCACGCAAGGAAACTCCGAGCATAGCCCTTTTTATTGCCCTTTGGGTGACTGTAAGCCTACTGATCAGGACCATTGTAAGCGACCATGTTTCAGTGCCATATGTCATCACTGGCAACACGCTCTGGTCATAGACTTTCGTCTGCGCAGCTTCCCGAACGCTGCCCAGTCGAGTCGGATTCGACGATTGACCTCTTTCTCAAAGTTTGACCTACCCAACTGGACGGCTCTGAAGCTTTCTTGTATTGTGGGTGACATACACAATACACGCAGACCCGGAACATAATTATCTGTAGGCCATACAAATATTTGTTCCGTGCGGGTATCGAAACTGCGACACGCAGCGCAGCAGCCAATTGCTCAACCTCTGCGCCAAACGGACCGTGTCCTAGTTGATAGTTGAGAATAGTGTCGGCTGATAATGATAGCATTTAATGTAAGAGGCGGACAAAACAAATGACTATTCACTTCATACGAATCAGCGAGAAATCAGATGGTTTCCCCAAAAAAGGATGACACTACACAGAGAATATGCCATTAAGGCTGGCCTCATACATCCGGAATGGCTCTCTGGATTCATAATCTAAAATTTATAATTTAAATTCTCAGGAATATAGATTTTTATTCAGATTGATCAGTAGACTCGTGATTCCCGGCACGTGCAAACGTCTTTATGGAAGAGGAATTAGTACTGATCGTATTGATTTTGGTTTTGGCATTCTCAACTGAAATAATTCATAATCTGATTCCAGAATGTGTGTGACGAGGAGCATACTGATAACGTATGGTATTCCGGTCTTTTTGAATTAATAGAGAGCCTTTCCGGATGTGTGAGGCCAGCCTTAATAGTCTTACAAACTCCGGACAACTCAAATGACAAATTAGCAAGCCTGTCAAAACGCGTATCCATTATAATGGTATTTCGAGATGCTGTCGGAAACAAATAAATCTGCACTATAACATTAGATGTCAGTGGAATAAATGTGACGTCAATCCGTGGCCATTTGTCGTCGTTAAATCTTCGGTTGTGACCCACGGGTAGAATGGTTGGCTAACATTTGTAACGAAGTTTGAACCATCTTCAGATTTACAAAAGTAAAGTGAAAAGGGACGTATCGTACTTATTAGTGATTGGTTCGAAGTTTCCAAAGAAATCCTGGTTTGGTATTACTTTCTCGAGTTAATGTTGGGATACCGTTGTTAAAAGAAATAGAAATCTCACTAATATATTTTTCCTTAGCCTGTCAATATTTTTAGAATGAAGCAACTTTTTTTGAGGTGGGAAATCATCCAATGACTTCTCTCGCTCTAGGGTAGGGCGTGAGGGCGTGACAAACTATTACTGACTAAAACTACACCTGTGTTTTTCAGTTGCCCTTTATGCTCTAAAACCACGGATTTCCTTTTCCTTCAGCGCGTCAAAACTTGTCGGAAAAATTGAAAAACAAGAGAAATAAGTATTAAAAATAAATCAATATTTTAAAATATTTCAATAAACCACATTTAAATTACATGTTATTAAAGATCTAATTTGGTTTGCCTCTTGAAAAGTTACGTATTTCGCAGTTACGAGGTATGAGATAGATATAACATTTATTTGATGCACACAGAAAAATAAACAGACAATACACAAAAGCACAATTAAATTATAAAAGTAAGCACATAAATTAACAAAAAATAAAAAGAAATGTAAACAATAACAAAAATCACTGTTAGAAGTACCTATAATAAATAATATATAATTAAACACATAAACATGGGTGGGTACTTTGTTTTGTGAAACAAACAAATAAGAAATTATAGTGCGGTGTGCGCTTCTAGGAATTCACTATAAGCTATCGATATTTGTGTTGGTTGGCCACACTTTCTCGCCGTATTCACCGGACTATAAGCCTAACATCCAAGTGTAAGAAGGGGGAAAGACAAAAACTTAATGACAAGTGGACAATGAAAGAGATTCGAGACGCTTGTCGCCACGAGATTGTCAGGAAACGTCACGGAACAGGGGGATCCGACAACTTTATATAATCCTTAATAGAAACCTTGTTTCTTTTTTTAACAAAGGAAAAATAAAGAGAATTATTGTTTTGTTTTTATGACAAGTTTTTGTTTCTGTTACTCGGCTTAGATAATTTTTCATTACGTTTAGATGGGATACCACCCAGCACTGGATAAAAATTTGAGTGTGATAATTTCATTGGCTTTCAAAACCAAGTACCGTACTTAAAAAATGCAATGTGTCCTACATTATTGAAGTTAGTGGTTTGAAATAAAAACCATTTCATAGCAAATTTTATCAACTTTGTTTAGAGCTGTAGTTTATTATATACTAACTTCTGGCTGTGGCTTCATCCGCGTGAATGTCAATTATTGCGATCGCAAAGTCGAAGTCCAAGTCAAATAAAAAGAATACTTCCTTGGAGTTCAAGCTTACACCATAAGTACTAAATTTAGTATTTATGAGTAGTACAACTACTCATATGTACTAAATTTCATCAAAATCGGTTCGGTAGTTTAACCGTGAAAGCATAACAGACAGAGTAACTTTCACATTTATAATATTTATATGGATAATAACGTGTGAATAATGGCCTAAATTAATAAGTCACCAACAAATTTATCTGATTTAATGATGATGATATTTATTTTGTAAATAGGTTTAAAAAAACACTTTTACACGTCAATTTTTTTTTCGTCATTTTTAAACTAGATGAGGCCGGTGTTTCCTAGCTGACTACCCTGAGAAGAAACACCGAAACAAACTCAGGGGTCAAAGTCTCTTTTAAAGTCCATACAGTAAATATGTAATGGTCAAATCACATGAGAACCATTCAGATTTGTCTGAAATGGTCTTTTGAAGAAAGAACCATACAGATTTGAGTGGACCTGTCCAGTCAGTGCAAGCATTTGTCAGTATTCGTAAAGCTCAACTCAGGACTACTAAGGAGCTCAACGACTTGACGAACAATACCAAGGAAAGGACATTTGGGTAGGCCGCAGAAAATACTCAAATTGCCAGACATACATTAAAATTACTGAAAAGGAAAAAAAAAACAATCAACATAGTCCTCACGTTCACAATAATAAAAGAAAAATATAGTTTACAAAATGTAATACTTTAGCAAAGTAAACATTTTTGTCAAAAATTAATAGAAAAAAAAAGTCCAATTGCAAAATAAAAATAATCTACAATATCGAATTGTAATAAATAATAAAAAACACAATTAAAAATAAAAACAAAAGAAAAAATAATAATAATAAGACAACAGTTGCAGTGCGTACTGGAGCAGGTCAATCCCAAGCCTTTTGGTCCTCAACATAGTCCTTTATAGTGTAAAAAGCCTTTTGGCAAAGTTTTCGCTTTACAAATATTTTGAATTTATTAAGGCTTAGTTGTTGAATATGACTAGGAAGTTTATTATAGAAGTGTATACATTGGCATCTAAATGAGCCACCTATTTTTTTCAGCCTGGTTGTAGGAACCACAAATTTGTGTTTGTTCCTAGTATTAAAATTATGAACATCACTGTATTTTTTAAACATGTTTATATTTTTATGTACATACAAAATGTTCTCGTAAATATACTGTAATAAAAAATACACATGATACAAATTAAAAATACAAAATACTAGATAAAGTTGTAAGACTGAACTAAGACTTTTTTAAAAGAGTAACTACAGAGTTTTTTTGCCGGTTCTTCTTCATAGGAAATTCCCAATTGGAACTGTGGACTATCTTCTAACGTTTTATAAGTGACCATGCCATGTAGGCCTTTAAAAAATAAAATATTTTTAAACTTTAAACTAAGAATTTAAACTTTATCTTCCTTCGTTGCACAGAGAAACGTTAAAATTGAAAACACATAATACAAATAGGCGACGACAAAAAAAAACTCAGTCCCAATCAACATCGAAAAATAAACCAAAAACGAAAACAAACTCTTTTAGAAAAGGTAAATGGAAACCCCGGACTTGTCCGAAGAGGATTATTTCAGACAATCTATTTGCTCGGCAACCTAGGAGGAGGCCCTCAAGAAAATCAAATCAGACAATCAAGTGGAAAAATCTATGTTCGTTGAACAAACAATCAGCTTTAGTTACTGTGGGTAGAGTGACGTAGGGTCCTCACCTACCATTTATTTGATCAACTCTTCAATCTCCTGGGAGCCTGCTACCTATTTGTTTTAAAGCTTTATTGCTAAGTAATGTGTGCATAGGTCAACCCTCTAAAAATATTCCAAAGATGTTGACCAATATATTTAATGGAGGTTCAGTATGCGTATTTTAAAGTTGAGTTATTTGTACAGTTGCTGATATGGGCCGGGCCTTTGGTATTAATTTAATATAAATTGTAGTTTGACTTGCCTTTCTATTTGTATTTATTAAAGTGCATATAAATTATCATTATTATATCGAACTGGACGCCTGGAAATGTTAAAAGGAAAAGAGGCAGGCCATTTAAAAGGTGGAAAAATGATATAGTCAAAGTAACTGGTAAACTCTGGGCCAGAACAGCCAGATTACAAGAGCGATGGACATTTGGAGGAGGCTTTTACCGCCATAGGCGGTCCTTACATTGAACATGAGAACAACGAAGACGAAGATACTGACACACAACACTAACAACTATAGGTATAATAATTCTTTTTATTATAGGTACTACTAACAAACTAACCCTTAATTATTTGCTGTAAGGAATAATAAAAGCTTTTTTATTTTAATTTTATATGTAAATTATCAATTCGCGAAAGTATATATTATTAAAATCAAAAGGAAAACATTTTCCCTTCCCGATGTATTGAACAATTATAGAAAGAGATAAACCACATCCACATCAATTGCATTTGGCTGGTATGGCAATTTTGCAAAATAGACAATCACACTAACAAAATTATTAATAAAATGGACACTTAAATTTATCAATATACGAACTTCCGACAGATCATTGATATTATAATAACATCAATAAATAATCCATTAATATATTTCATTACTTTCCCCACAATAAATTAAATGCAGTCGTAAACCGAAAACCCCATTGTGTCCAGTAATTTATTCACCGTTGGCAACACAGAAAACTTGTCCATCCCGGGAGAGGGTAACCCCGGTAAAAAGGTGTCAATTTTTGAAAGATTGGGCCCTGTCATGAATATTATATGAACGAATCGAGTTAAGGGTATTTTGCGATAATGTTCGACGTCGGTGGATACTGTCAGCCTATGTCATTTCATGAGGATTTGCCCTTTGTTAAAAGTAACACGTAGTATGTCAGGGGGGGCTATCGTGTGTGAAATTTGCTGCTGAAAGCTCAGTTATGTTTGCGTGATGTTGAGGGATGGGCTCGTGAATTTGTATTGAGATTTATGCTTGATAAGTTTGTTATCTATATGCCTCCCGAAGCTTTGAAGTTTGTCAAATTTTGCTTGGCTAAGGGATGACTCGGGATGAGCGTGTGTTGAGATCAAATCTGTTCGGTTCTTTCTTGTCCCCCTAAGCCAAGTTACGACCATTTCGTTTCAATTCTCTTGCGTCGACCACCTCGATTAGGCCATGCCTCCGATTCCTTTGTTCTGACGTCATCTCAACGCTCAGTCACGTGATCGTAACTTGGCTAGGTGGTGCAGAAATCTAGTTTTATTGGAAAAAGTACCTTATTTTAGAAAATCTGAAATATGTTTTTAATTTCAACAAAATGTAATGAAAGTAATTATTTAAAAACTTAACTAACTTTAGGTACTACATTTACAACAAACACTCACTAAATAAATTAAAATTTTAAAAATTGAGAAAATAAATACATGTTTTGGGCAACACAGAAACTAAAACTGTATTGCTTATTAATTTTGAATGTCTAGGTACTAACTTAGAAGTAACCTACCGACATCAATGTTAATTTTCAGATATTTTTTTCTGACTGCGAAAAATATGTTTTAGAATCTTCCACGAATATTTTAAGATGTGTTCACAGAATTTTCCACGCCGGTAGTGACCAAAGCTTTCCATCAAGGGGCGATTTTATTATTCAGCGAAAACACATAAAGCGTTAACGTCCCTATGTCTGCAGTTTTGCAAAAAGTAGCAACAAATGTAATAAATAATAAATTTTACGCGTTAACAGTTCTATAGTAGATATAGAAACGGAAATCGTAAACTATCGTAAAAAAATAAGTTTTTCTCCGTCGCCACCGTCGTCTGTTGAGCGAGAGATCTTGTTGCTGATAATAATATATTACCATAGAGTTTTTTTATTTTTTTTATTTGCAATGCAACAAATTAATGTTAGGAAAATCGATCCTGAATAACGGAACGTTCCATCTATCTTTATACAGGGATCAGTTGAGTTTTTTTTTTTAATTTTACTTTTTGTTGTAGGTACTTCTTTAACAGTACTATGGAGTATTATTACAGAAGTTGATTGCGCATATTATGTTCTTCATTTATATTTTAAAAAGTGGTGTAAACACCACGTGTTGTTTAAGGACGAAAAACATAAGATTTTATGTTGTTCCGGTTTAAATACAATACAATTTTCATGAAACCAAAATAAAAATTACTAAAACGTAAAAAAAACTCAAGCATCTTCATCTTTGACCGTTTTTAGGGTTCCGTTCCTAAAGGGTAAAACGGGACCCTATTACTAAGACTCCGGTATCCGTCAGTCCGTCTGTCTGTCCGTCTGTCACTAGGCTGTTTCTCAAGAACCGTGATAGCTAGACAGTTGAAATTTTCACAGATGATTTATTTCTGTTGCTGAACAGCAAAAACATAATAAAAAACAGAATAAAATAAATATTTAAGTGGGAGCTTCCATACAATAAACGTGACATTTTGCTGTTTTTTGCTACGGACGGTATGGAACCAGGCCAAGCTATATTTCTGGTGTCGTGCAGTCAGATTGTACGGTGCCGTACCGAGTCGAGTGGATGCGTGGTACGGTGCCGCGTCCACACCACGACACCATGTTGTTCAAACACTGCATCATCAGAAATGTCGCGATCATTGTTCAACCAAAGGGTTTTGCGACACTGCTTTGTCTTGTCTTTTACACAATACGGAACTGTACCGTGCATCCGCTCATCATGGCTCGATACCGTATATAATCTAGACGACACGATAACGTGTCGCAATAAGGCGCCACGCCGTTTCACATTGAAGATGCCGTGTACGACACGGCCAATGTGGCCAACGTAATGTGGCCCATAACCCATAGAAAATGTACTAATCAGCATACATATGCCAACGACGGTTAAAAATGTCCTCCCAAAATAGTAACCCGGCGTCACTAGCTGCATTCTGATTGATGCGGTTAGACATGATTTAAGATTTCTTACCCGCTAAGAAACATGAGTTGTGCGAAATTGAACCCCGGGCCCTGGAACGATGGTTACTGACTAAAACCCACCACTGATCCTTTTTTGCCTTAGAAAGAAGGATCAGGAGTGGGTTTTAGTCAGTAAAAGTGTGACACACCCTGGCGCTCCGCCCAGGGGCGGGAGATGTCATTAGATAATTTCCCACCTAAAAAAAAACCACTAAGAAATGAATCGGTCGGTCCATAACAAAAGGTGTGTAGCCGCCCTAACATCAGCATCTGAATACTTTTATGTAAGAATTATTGTAATTAATTAGCTGAATGAAGACGAATTTGAAGCACAAATTATAAAAACAAATATTATTAATGAATCTCGCGACAGAACTAATCCAATTAGACATATTTAAGAAACACGAAGAGACAAAGAAATTATTACTTTATTCGTAGAATCTAATTATAATATTGCAAACAATCAGTATTTGAATATTTTATGTTCGTTACAAACGATTCTTTTTTGTCTTTAAATACTATATTTTAAATCTTTCTTATTAAATTAGGATCTTTTGAACGCTAGAATTTGATAATGAACTTCAAAAATTCAGTTTTCATATGCAGATATGAGATTTTTCAGTTATTAAGAATGTAAAAGAGGCAATTATCTCAGAAAATCCCAGCTTATATTTTAAACATGTTGTTGGTAATTGAAATTTTATTAAATAGAAAAACAATTTATTTTTAATTTCATTGAAAAACTTGCCAATTTTTCCAAACCTAGGTAGACATGTAAAGATTTTTTTATAAAAAGATTAATTCTTTTTTATTAAGGTTCAATATGAAAAGAATACCAATTTGCATTGATAAAAAACCCATATTTCTGTTTATAGAGAAATATTTTAAAAATTTTCAATACTAACAAACCTACTCATCATGTCACGAAAGCTTAAAAAAACGTACAAAAAAAATACTTAACAATTTACCGTCGTCGACACTCCAATTTCGTTTTGCTTTCCCAATTTTTATTAGCCATCACTCGCAAGCAAGTCAATTTTAAGTTGTTTTCGTGTTGTATCCGAACGAATAATGTTTATGTCAAACACAACGTTTTGGCGCCAACAAAGATGGCGGTGAAGTGAAATGTCAAACTGCAACGATTACACTTGATATTTTGTATTGTTGTAAAATTGTAATCTGAACTTTTCATATTGTAGTAAAATTGGTATCTGAGTTTGTATTCAAGTATGTTTTTGAAAATTTGGATTAAATTTTTTTAACAATTGTTGTGAGTTACGTTTTTAAATGTTGTCTATTAAGTATTATTATTTTTTATAACTCTGAAAATTTCTTTGAATTCTCTAATAAAACAATCTTGGAATAAATTAAATATCTAATTAACTACTGAGGTATTGTTTTTTAAGTAAGTTTCAAAGAAGGCTCATTAGCAAAAAAAAAATACCAACCTTGTGGTACCTAAATAGTACCTAACATTATCCACCACAGAAGGGCATAATACCCGTTCATCTCATCTTGGTATGAATAAAATAGCACACCTACCTATTTATTATTCAATTTCAAATATCGACACGTTGACAAACCCCAAATGAATTCCCTTTCATGTCGTTAAAGCAACAAAAGTGAAATGGGAAATCATATTAGTCTACGTCGGTCCCACTTGAAATTCATTAAAACCTGTTCTTAGTCAAATGTAATAATTTATTTAAGCAACAAAAATCCCCAAAAGTAATATCCATTGAAGCGTATTTAACGCTGAAACGTAGATGAGAAATAGTGATGGGGAGATACGATGAATGTGAATATAATGTTGATACAACCTAGGGGTATTTAGGTCAAGTGTGAATTGGTTACTTCTAGACAAGCGTGTTTCATCGTCAACTGCACCATCGCTTATCATCAGGTGAAATAGAAGTCTGGCGCGGACTTATCAATAATAAAAAAAAGGTAGATAAAGATTATAAGGTAGTTAATCGATTATAAGTAGACTGGAATTATACGGATTTGACTAAGACCGTGCAGATCTACATATATACGAGTATTTATTACACTTTAATGAAATATTCAGTCAACATTGAATTTAGAATATGAAACTACTTCTTAACCAGTTCCAAATAAAAAAAAACATTTTTTTATTCGTTTTATATATCATAGTTGAGTAGTTTATAAGTATGAAAATATTATCTAGCTATTGTTAAAAAGTATATTGGTATTAATAAATATAGATTATAAAATTTTTATATTTTTGTAACCTTAAATAAAATGCAATAGATTTATTTAATTAAAATAAAACTATCGATGCATAATGCACCACTCTCTAACCCCTCACTAAAAAGCCAAGGCTCACAGTGCCGTATTATCACATAAATAATTCAGCGTATCTTCCTCCGCATTATGTCATTTACGGCGTTACCTTTTAGAAGAGTATTTACACAAAAGAAGAGAGAATCAAAAATGATAATTACATGTAAATCTGGGGATCGTTCGAGGGCACTTCTCTTCAAAATGTCTGCCTCTATTTGATGTTTAGGAAAATTCTTTTTAAGATCCTTAAAACGGTTGAGTGGTATAATGACAAGCTTGAATGAGCTGTTAGCTGCGTTTAATATTTATGTCTGTTAATGCAGTTCAAATAATCCCTTGTACTTTGTTCTTGGGAAGAAGTTTTGTATTGTTCTAACAGTCAAATTTTAGAATGGTCGAAAATATGAGAGGTTAGAGGTTATTTATATATGACTTTTTGTCAAACAAAATATTGTGGTCACTACGTTTCTGCTGAAAAATAATGAAAGTAATATTTTAAATATATATTCATTTAATTAATGCCATAGCTCAAAGTTTCCTAGCGTGATCGCATCAGGAATGAAGATAACTGCAGGTGAACCAAGATTCCCAACAAAGCAAAGTAGCGGTGAGCTCATTGCTCGCAGATCAGATGGTCGATGGAGCGCAGCGTCACAGGAATCCGATGGCTGCGAGACACATAGGACCGTTCGTTGTGGCGATACTTGGGGGAAGGCTATGTCCAGCAATGGCATTTTTTAAATGGGGGTCAGCAACATATTTAGTCATTCATTTATATTTCTATATAATCTATATACTTACATAAAAGTGAATAGCTGTTCGTTAGTCTCGTTAAAATTCGAAAACGGCTGGACCGGTTTGGCTAATTTTGGTGAAATACTTATTTGATATAGTCCAGGGAAGGTTTAAACGGTGAGAAAAATGGAAAAAATCACGAAAAAAATTTGAATACAACGCCATCTCTAATTAAAATGTCATTATAAAATGAATTATGCTATTCTGGTAATACCTGTAAATGGCGTTATCCTTACTATTAAGCGGTACGAAGTTCGCCGGGTTAGCTAGTATTATATATAAGAAGAAAATGTATGTGCCTGCTGGGCACTATAAAAAGGATTTTTTTTAATTGTTCAATAATATAAAACAAATGAATGAAAGTTTGTATCTGAACTTCGATCTTACTTACTTTTACCCATTTAAAATCCAATGGACTTGTAGTATATAACTGTTTACAAACCACAACAAAATCCTTAAAAAATCTATTGTATATTCAAACATTGTTACTCTAAGCGCATCTTCGGACCAAAAAACAAACTAAAAATCCTTGGTGACATCAAGTATTCTCCGAACGAACGGTCTTCGTTAGACCCAATGCATACCTGCACTGCATATGTTACCATACACAGTTTTCGAACTAAAATCCCATTCGCATTGTTTATTCGCTACAGGTTGACGTATAGGGACGACAAATCGAATTTCCCTTTGATTTTTCGATACGTTGCTTTAAAATTAAGCACGTAGAATAAAATAGTTTTAAGAAATCTTTAGTAGATTTTTAACTTTTCATTCCCATCTAGGTACCTATCTAGAAAAAAGTTAAGTATACTCGTATGGCTTCAAAAGTAAGAAATTTTCCTCCTACTTAATAAACGTGGCTTTTAAGTATTTGCATAGGTACGTAGCTACTAGCGTCGCGAATACGAAATTTAAAACCCGAAAAATAAAACTGTATTTTCTTGAACTACACATTTCATTGCAGTGGTTTTATTTAACATCAGTTTATTCTCGCGGATGCACTCCTGTGGTTTATATAGTATGTGTGAGAAATGATTTTTCTTATCGGATCAGAATTTGTCGGAGATTCTAAAATTATAAAAAAAACGTCGCATACGCAGTTTTTTTTTGACCACACGACTAAAGTGAAAACTACATCAAGGCGAAGTTAATAATACAAAATACAACTATTTGTTTGTATCCATATTCATAAAATAATAAAAATTACAACGAACTGATATAGCAGTGTTGCGTGGACTATATCTTTCTCGCTCCAATAGTCGACTCGAGCCAATCTTACCCGAACGAGCGTTACACATAGCCGAACGTTACCGCTCAGTCTCATTCAATACTTAGAAAATAAACTGCGCAGCGCGCCTGAAATTGTACATTTTGATTCAAGTGGAGAAAGTTTGTCATTGCGACCGAGGCGAAGTTTGCCCGAGCCGCGAGCAAGGGTGTTATGGAGCCGAATGGTGCAGTGACTTTCCACGAATATTAAACGACACTTTCCAATACACTTACGAAGAAATTAATAAACGGGGATTGACCTGCCACTCCTGAGCGTCCAGCCTAATACGATAAATACAAAAAATTATGGCGGGGTCTCGCGCAATTTTCCGCACTAGCGCGAGAAACAGTAATTTGCGTGCCTAAAAGCGAAAGGGATAAAATCGGGTTCTCGGGGAGTAAGTGTATTGAAAAAGTTTTTACTTCTACAAGTAAACATTGTTAACTCTTATTATACATTACATAACCCGTGCCGTAGCCGTCGGCATCATCAGAACTGCCTGAAGGGTTGGTAGTACTGAAAACAAAAAAGTAAGTCTTAAAACCCTTCTCACGTTTTGTACCACCACCTCGAACTATTAATTCCCCACTCGATTATCACTCCTTAACAACTTAATCACTCACATTAAGATCACTAACCCAATATTTTCAACGAAAATGCCAAAAAGCGCCATAAATAACTTGGAATGTCCCCATAAATACATATTAACGAGAGTATAAGACAAAGGAGGTCTCAACCCTTCTCCTTAACTAATGTATTTCATTATAATAATTGCTTCAACCACAGGACTGACCTCTTAGACGATGACTCGAAGTTCGTTCTGAAGTAATTAATATTCCTATTATTAAGATTGTCTGTTAATAATTAAATAGCTTTTGATTATGATTGTTGAGTCTATTTATTTTATGGGAATTGATTGTTTTATTTTATTTGCGTTAATTTTAGAGTAGGACTATATTATTTTACGTTTCTGTAACGGTTTAAGAATACGTTGTGCTAATGGTTATTATAATTCCACTGATATTATGATTTATGAGTTACTTATTCATAAGTCATATGTGGAATTTATGGTAATATTTTGATTATGCTTCTCAGTCAAACCCCAAGCGAACGCCGGCGTTCGCGCTTGATTTCACGCCGTTTAGGTTAAACGCGTCCGCATAGATTATATAAAATATTGAGCGATTTTTATATAGGGTATTTATCCAAGTACATAAATAAGAAGTTCTTCATAAAGTAGTCTGTAAATATCGAAAATAAGCAAACATTTCCGTTATTCCCTATATACCTATAGGTATTCACAGGTTAAACCGAAAATCTTTATAAAATGCTGATAATTCAGCATTATTTTGTGTTCTGGTTTTAATCATGGCTTTTGATGTTAGTGTAATCCCCTATTATATTCAGGACTATAATAGAATAGAATAATATCACTAAAAAACTTACACAATTCTTACCGAGGCTATAGACGCTTCAGCGTGGCAATGCCGCCAGTCTTTTGGGTACATTACCAGTCGACAGCGATGTGGAGGAGTTTTTCGACGCCGTACTTTAGATTGCTTTTTCTTAGTACTTTAGGGCTTTTATTTTTATTTTGTAAGTTAGTTTTAATTACGATATTATTAGATTTAAATGTATATAAAATGAATAAATACAATCAGAAGTTTATAGTTATAAGAAGTTTCAAAGTCTCTTTCACCAATGTAGACAATACATTAATCTTCATAAGTAAAAAAAAAAATTATTTTACTGACAGTGATATTTATCGGACAATCTTAAGGTGGGCTGAAATATCTTTGAATTTTGTACAAAGAGAAAAAACATGAAAAAAAGGAGCTAATGATGAAAGAGATGAGAAAAAGAAACAGAAAAATGTCTGCTGCTTGTTATATTAAGTCCGCCTTTGTACCGTTACTGTACATGACGTTTAACTAAATAAATAAATAAAATCAAATAATAATAAAGAAAGGAAATGGTCTGCAATGGTGATAGTTTTTAATATAACTGGTGAAATGTTGGTACCCTGTAGAACACCTCTACCCAATCCTTCAGGTAATACAAGTATGGGGTGTTCTTTTTGAAAGGAATGAAAATGAATCCACGCTTGAGATATCTAATAATATAATTGTTTTAACTGTTCCTATTATATTTAATGAATCATTGCAAAAAAAGAACAATTGCTTTGGGAAATGTCAACCTCAATCATTTTTGACTTTCCCTTTCCCCCACGATTCGTTCCAACCGTGACGAGTAGCGCCATCTCTTATTGGGATACTGAACTAGAAACATCAAGTTGTGACTTTGTGATAGAAAAAAAAATGAATTCGGCTAGTTACGTAAGATATTTTGAAGTGATTATGTAATAACATAAATGGGATTAGAAGACAATGACAATATTTATGCGAGAAGTTAAATTAATATGTCTTTGTGATCTCGCTTACAAAGTGCTCTCGTAACAAACTATTTTAATAAATGTTTGTACTGTTTTTACATCACCATAAATCGGTGATTTAATGGCTTGATAAATACTAAATGTGAAATATAAAGCTATGTAGCTAGACAAATAGTTTATTGTTGTAGCTCTTAAAGCATTTATTGGCCTATTTATTCTAATATATTACACGTAAAGGTCGCGTTTCTTGTTTAATCTCGAGATTTTTGAATACGTATTTTCAAAATTCACGGTCAGTCCGACCCTCAGTGGTTTAAAAGTCAAACGACAAAAAAATCTCATAGTTCCACACTTTTGAGTTTCTTTAACTTTTAAAATAAAAACTTCGTCGATAGACTTGAAACACGTTTTTAAAGTTATCCAAGTTTGAACAAGTAATTTAAATAAAATTCAAAATATAATGTCTATAAAATTTTCTAACATACTAAGTTAAGAAAATCTTGTAGCAAATATAAAAGATTTTATTCAACCGATTAAAGTTCGTAAATAAGAAACTCGTCCAAACATTTAACTGGTATAGCAAAAATAAAACACAAAATTATGCGTGCTACGATTAAATTGATCTAAAAACAAACAAACAAATGTTAATGCTATGCAAATACAAACAAAAACCGATATATTTACCGAAAAATCTATGAAGAATAAATTTTTAATAACCCGTCTAGACCAACATTTAACAGAAAGCGATTTCAGCTTCGCCAATCTCAAGTTTTCCACTTAACCAGTAAACATAACCAACATTGATCGGAAAACTGTTTTATTCGTGGTTGTTCGACTTCGTTCACTCAGCATTCATTCACTCATTCATTCCTCTTGTTTAGACTCAATCACATTCAACATAATAAAATAGAAAATAAAAACTATAATGAACCAAGTTCATCTTGCGAATATTTTCTCGTCTGCCAACGCGAGAAATAATGATCAAGAAGTTGTGCCAACTTTGCGAAACTTTTCTCTGTATTCGAATTCGCTGTAACGGCTAATTTTTATGTTAAGGTTTTATTATTATTTGCATTTTTACTGCATCGGAGATTTTATATCTCTGTTGTCGTAATGAATTATCTTGTGAAAGTAAAAATGAAAGAGCCAGACTTTAGGGCAATTGAGTAAACTAGAATTTGTGTACATTGACCAGGTTTGATCAACATATTTCTAAATTCGTGTATAAATTGAGCACACATTCAATAGATATCCACGTAAAATACTGTTTACGAATGATAGTAGAGAAAATACGTAACGTTAATTGTTCTTGTTTTTTGGGAGGTAAATCATCAAATAACTCCACCCGCTCTATGTGCAGCGAGAGGTGTGTCAGACTTTTACTGACTAAAACCCATCTGTGTCCCTTCAGTTGCCCTTTGTGTTCCAGGACCATAGTAACACTTTGAAATAATCCCATAATCAGCCTTTTAATGTTCCCACTGTTGGGACTCAGGCCTCCTCTCTCTAGGAGAGGGAATGGGCCGTAATCCACCACGCGGGCCCAGTGCGGATTGGTGAATGTCACATGTCTTCGAATTTTTGGTTCTAGGACATGCCGGTTTCCTCACGATGTTTTCCGTCACCGTTTTGAGAGCAGTGGTGATGAAATAAATTACACGAAGTAATGCGCCTGGCTGGGTTTGAACCAGTGACCTACAACTCGTAAGTCGGGGCCATTACCACTCGGCCACCACTGCTCTTGAAATAATCCCGTGGTTCATAAATTATGTTAACACTGCAATATTATATATCGTAATAACTTTTTATTATGTCCTATAACATGACAATATCTTCCAGACTTCAAAGGGCAGCGATGGCAAGAAATTAAAATAACTACTCTTATCTAAATTATACTGTACCTACTAAATAATTAATTCATTTTGCGTACATACTTCATATTCAAGACAAAGACCAAATACCTAACAACTACCCCTTTTTTGGGTTCCGTACCTCAAAAGGAAAAACGGAACCCTTATAGGATCATTTTGTTATCCGTCTGTCTATCTGTCTGTCAAGACTCTTTATTTCGGGAATGCGTGGAGGTATCGAGTTAAAATTAAAACTATACTATACTCAGGTCTGCCGACTCTTGAAGCTGTAAAAAAATCAAACTAATAAGTTACCAGAAAAAAAGATAAAGAAAACTGTAGCAAAAAAACGTATATACACACACTAGGAAATCAAAATTCATAGGTTACTACCCGTTGACCCAGAATCCTGAAATTTGGCATTAAGCAAGGTCTTATAGCACAAGTATAGGAATAAATCTGAAAACTGTAAATTTGTATAATACGTCACCTAAAAAAAAACCATTTTTTGCGATTCGGAAAAATCTTCCGAGACTCCATTCTGGAATTGAACTATTTACACGAGTTTGTACGGAACCCTCAGGGCTCGAGTCCGACTCGAACTTTCCCAGTTTTTTTTAGATTTTTTTTTTTAGTGAGGCCCACTCCTGTGATTTGCTGAAATCCCCTGAGGCGCGCGTGGAGTTTTTTTAGGTAGGAAATCATCAAATTACATATCCCGCTCTAGGTGGAGCGAAAGAACGTATCAGACTTTTATTGATTAAAATCCTCCTATGTTCCTTCAGTTGCCCTTTCGTTCCAGAGCCGCATTAACTCTTTCGAACAATCCTACACCTAATAACTACACCCTTAACGGCACAAACAAGGCTCACAAACTTCTCAACAACGCAATATTGACTTAAGTCCAATGTCTTGTTACCATCAATCTGGCAAAATGGCCGCCGCATTACAAAGTTACGTCCCTTAAAGCCCAAGAGGTCACTTCCTCTTATAGTTAATTATAATAATTGGCAAAAGGGTCGGCCATGTGCGTTATATTGAAAAGCCACTTTTGGTTAACACACTGTCAGGACGGTTTATGTTTTAAATATGGAGTATTATGTTTTAAATATGATAAGGTAACAAAAATAATTTGTTCTGGCGCTTCTGATTTTTAAAAACAAGCACCTAAATCGGTTGGATGCCACTGCCGATATGCGTTTGGCTTTGAGTAGCACTGAACCAAGGATTCAGAAGTTAGTAAAGAGTATGCGGTCACAAAAATTGCACTAAAATCGTAACTGTAATGTCGTAAAGAAAATTAAAATACTGAGGGCTTTAAATAATTTTGTGCGTGTATTATTTATATATGAATTGGAACAACCGTTCATTTATTTACATTTAGGTACTTTATATTAACTACAAACTAATTAACCAACTTGGTGGTCCACGGCAAGACAAAAATTTTGTCATATGGTCCCTCATGACCTTAGGGTTAAGAACCACTGGTCTAGACGCTTTATCTCGGGAACGCGAGAATGTATCGAGTTGAAATTAAAACCATATACTGAAGCAAATGATTAAGTAAAACTACATTGTTACTGAGAATAAACAATAGAGAAAATTGTCTACGTAATTAAAAATCCAATTGCAAAAACTCACGGCAGTAAACAACATTAAAATATAAAAATACCTCACAGCTTATAAAATTTCCATTTCCTTCGCAAGTACAAATTACAATGAGGGGCTCAATTGACGCATAAACTAATTACCTGTTCTAGATAGCATGAGACCCTTCATTTATACTGCGTAACTTAATTACTCACACTGACAGACAAGCACCATACTAGACACCCGACCGTGTTCACTAGACCCCTGGAAATAGAACTGTAAGGAAATAACACACGAGCATAACAAAACATTGAACTCGCACGGGGGTCAATAAAACTGGTCGGCTTACCATGTATTGCTGAGGTATATTTGAAAATGTAGATTAGCTATTGCCGCTTATTATACATCGGAGAGGAAAGTCAATTACTTGAGCATAGTTCGAATACGTAGTTAGTTCAAGAGCAATTGTACCGTTATAGAAACTAATAAATTCGCGAAATTGCCAATATGATGGCGTCTTTGACGAGAAATCGAATTTTCAAGGGTTTTAGACGCTTGGAATTTGATGGAACGATGTCGTTCGGGTAATGACTCTAAAATCTGATTAAATAAATGTAAATAGTCAAACAAACAGATAGTAAGTGGGGCTTTTACATGGAGTATAGCGGATGTCCTTCTTTTTACGGCTTCAATCGCTTCTTCCCTCGAAAAACAACGATGATATCGTTGTTGCTTTTAAAAAAATTGTGTTGTTTTAATTTTTCTTTTATTTTGAATCTTTACATACGTATAAATAATTGTATTAAATATCAAATATAAATATATTTTTTTTATTAAATTAATTTTTAATTATTATTTTTTTTGTCTATCAGTATGTCCGTCAGTCTGTTCGGGCTAACGTCCGAAACAGCTGGATCGATTTTGATAGGATTTTCACTGGTAGATAACTTATGTTATAAGGAACAACTTAGGCTAGTTTTATAATATTAGAAAATAATTGATAGTGCCAATAACATGATAATGATAAGAAATATGTAACAGAGATATTTGTAATTGCAAAACATGATTGAAAAGAGTGTCCATGGAGTTTCTTGCACATTCTTCTCCATAGAGATCTACGCTTTGGAATGTGCAATTAGCATATTTTTTTCTGACTGACTGACTTCTTGACATTTAAAAAGTGCCTGTAAATGGTTTATTTGAAATAAATGCTTTTGAATCTTTGAATTAGGAATCTGCGAAAACAAAATTTCTTGAAATTGTGACATTTGGACAGAATGTGCTATTTTACGAGTTAGTCGCGAACGAACTCGCGGGCACCGGCTAGTATAGCACATACCGGCATGGCCGGTTAGTAAAACACATAATATTCGAAGGCTTTTAAATTGAGTAATATTATTTTATTATTTCTTTTATTTGCGAGACAGAGTGGATGAAACATGCCTCCATCACACTTTTTAGGGTTCTATACCGGAAGAGTGCCAACGCGACCCTATTACTAAGCCTCCGCTATCTGTCCGTACCGCGTCCGTCTGTCCGTCTGTCAGCGGGCTGTATCTCAAAAACCGTAAGAGGTAGAGAGTTGAAAATGTCACAGAATATTATTTCCATTCGGCTCCAGCATCAAATAGTAAAATCAAAATCAAGTTACAAATTAAACGGCCTCCTTTATTTTTTATCTTTATTTTAATTTATATACAAGAAACGTTATTTTGTCGGCGTTTTTTTTTCGCTGATTTTAATATCCGTTTATTTTTATTTACGGAACCTTTTGTGTGTGAGTCCAACTCGCACTTGGCCAGTTTTTGTACTGATTGATTGTCGGTAAAGAAGAACGTTCCAGAGCTTGATGAGACATGCTGCGTCGACAAACACCAATTAATGAAAAAAAAAAAGCGAATGTGATAGATTGTCAAACGTGAGTTAATTGCTGTAATTGTGTACAATTTGTGACGATTGACGATTAAAATTTATTTTAACACACAATGTAGAAACAAGTATATAGACACTTAAATTTAAAAAAAAAAAAAAATATGTATCTCACGGCTGCGCCAAATAAGTCCAGTTCAGAAAAATGCTAAACATCGCAGTTGCCTAACGCTGGTTTTCAACCGAATCTTACGAATCTAAATCAGTTGTGTGTGGTAAATAAAGCTGATAGCATTGAAATTAATACACCCACCAAAAAGTGACTGCAGAGTTTTGCAGACAAAACTTAGAAAACTCAGCCGTCACCACATCACTTACAAGCAACGTGGCTACAATTCACGAACAATAACAGTTACAAACAAAACTTCTCATGATATACAGCCCACAGTTTCATTTAAAATAGAAAACTTTAAAATATCCTTTTTCCTACCGTATGTTTATATTTTGCTGGTAAACTTATAATGTATGCCCGCTTCGCTTGTGAATGGGGAGATTCTGTGGAGGGAGAAGGGGGGTTAAAACTTGCTCCGTCGATTCCAGAAGCTTGAAGAACTAATTTAACTGCGTCCCCTAACTGCCACTTCAATAAATTCTAAACTAGATATATATTTTTTACTAAGTTTCAATCTTTTAGAATTTACAACAACCTTCGCGAAAGTTTTAAAAGTAGAAACAGATTTGGATCGTGGATTTTTGAGATAGATCTTTTTAGCTATCACTATTCATTGTACAGTCACGAGCAATAAGATACAAGCATTGTCAGATTTTCTGTTTCTTGTAATTTCTGTTATTCGAGAAATATGTGCAAAACAATTTGTTTTAAATTATCTAATTTAAAACAAATTGTCGTAGACTTATTTCTTGAATGACAGAAGTTAAGATAGAAATTGCAACAACGTTTATGTCTTATTGCTCGCGACTGTACGTCATATGGACGTGTTACAAATGGTTTTACAGCAACCAATCTTTTTAATGTTTTCTGAGATAGTAACGAGTGGTTTTTAAATAGTTAAAAGTTTTCAGTTTTTAAAATTAATGTTGAATTGATTCTTACAATTTTCTGTTGATAAATTATATTGTAGAATATAAAATTATATTGTAGAATATAAAACTATATTGTTGAATATAAAATAGTAAAATACCTTATTGGTTTTGTGATCGCAAGGAAGACTGCTGAGCACAGGGTTTTGGGTTAAATTTCCAGGTCAGGCAAAAAACGCCACTGAGTTTTTTCATTAGAAATTAATCTATTGCCGCCCAGTTTTGGAAACCGGCATGTCCGAGAACCAAAAATTCGAAGACATGTGACATCCACCAACCCGCACTGGGCCCGCGTGGTGGATTACAGCCCATTCCCTCTCCTAGAGAGGAGGCCTGAGTCCCAACAGTGGGAACATTATAAGGCCGACTATGCTATGCTATGCTATGCTTTGGAAGTTGGTTAATACCTCCGTGCTCGGAAAACACCTACTGCCGTTGGTCCTGCGCCTAATCTCTCCCCGGTCGTGTCGGTCTACCGTCCTATTGGACTGTGAGAGTAAAGGAATAGAGAGTACACCTGTGTTTGTTCACACACTTGAGTACAAGTAGAATACATATCTTGCGTAACTGGCTTATCTCCATTGAGATTTTCCGCCATGATCGAAATTTAGTCGGGAGGTTTATAAAATGGTTATTACAGATTTTACAGCTGGGATTACGTTTCTAAGCTAAGACATACCTACTACAACATACAAAGAGTACTTCGTGAATAATCCCTAGTATTATCACGGTCTAACACCGCATAAAGGGTACAAGTAATCGAGTCATCAGAATTTAACCCGCAATATTACAACAAACGGCCCGACATAAACACTCACTCTAAGAGGTAATATCTAGAAATTTTCATAGCCATTTCGCAAAATGATATCTGCAGTCCTTGTCAAAGTAGTTTTCCTAATTAGACGGCCGACTTCACGCCATGCATGTTAACGACTGACATTTGCATTTGGATCCCGGTTCGTGCCTTGAGGGGTGGTTTCCCTGCGCGAGTCTAAGAATTAGAAAAAAATTGTTGAATTGGTGGGACGTTGCAGTCAAAGTTTTTTTTATTAAAGTTTTGTGCAATCTGATATGGAAAACAATACACTCTTTAAGATAACCTAACATCTATTGAGTAAATATCATATTTTCATCGGTCCATATTTTCCCACATTCCGTTTTGGAATTCCTACTCAGAGTACGTCATAGATCAATCAGGTTACTAATCCATATAGCAATACTAGCTGTTGGCAGCGGTTTTGACCGCGTGAAAATAGTTTTCTCCATACACACTTCGGACCCCCGTTTCATGTCATAAGATGATATTCCCACCTAAAAAAAACCCCGTTTCATTATAGGGTCATTAAGGGATTATAATATATATGATATATATATGTA
Organism: Mythimna impura; assembly: GCA_905147345.3. Lineage (NCBI taxonomy): Eukaryota > Metazoa > Arthropoda > Insecta > Lepidoptera > Noctuidae > Mythimna > Mythimna impura. The sequence continues at coordinate 12,092,417 of LR990345.1, forward strand.
ATATCATGACAACATCAGTGGACGGCATTGCCGTGGCCGAATACTGGGCCAGGCAAGGAATTTAACTAGTTTTGCCATCGATTAGCGTATCGAAGAAGAAGGGGTGAATTTTGGAAAATCCTCTCTTAGTGCTCGCCTACGTCATTTAAGGAAGGCTTGTGCAAAATTTCACGTTCCTGTTTCGGCTATGCGTTGATATGTCAGTCAGTTTCTCCTTTTATATATATTTATTACAATATATATAATCTCTTTTTCAGTTCATAATTATTATGTAGGATTAAAATAAATCTAAAAACACACGAGCCCCCAAACGAACATTCGCCGCCCCAAAACGTCAACATAAATGACAGCGAGCAAAGCCGGGGCAACTGTCAAAATCACCACGTGATCATTACACCGGGGAATGAGTCGGAAAATGAACGCTCACGGATAATTGGCGGCCCGGAATGAATTTGTGATTCTGTAATGTGATATTTTGATGAGGTGCAGATGACGTTGACTGTACATTGTACAAATGTTGTGTTGTTTTGGTTCACTGGTTAATACGGTGTGTTAGCGTAATGTAGACGGTTATTGGGTATTTGGATTTCGAATTGTCATTTACCATGTGTTAGTGTTTCAATGGTAATTCGTGTTTGTGACAGCGAAATGTTTTTATACGCCTGTATCATAAATATAGGCATATTTTACAGATAAATTGATAATTCATTTTTGAGCAACAAGAAACATTATTTTGAAAGTCGCTTTTAAAAGCCGAATGCTTCAGAGTGGATTATTCCATTCCTACATATGTAAGTAAGACATGAAATAGTACATTTCGATACAAATTCAGAAAGTTTGTCATTGCGACCGAGGTAGAATTCGGAATTGTGTTATGAAGCCGAGGGCTGCAGTGATAAATTTGCACGTGTATCAAACGACTTTTTTCAATACACTTACGAAGAAATGAATAAACGGGGTTGACCGGCGAATCGCGAGGGTCGACGTGCGCCCAGTCTGATACGATAAATGTAATAAAATTGTGGCGGGGAAGAGCATGCGCACTTTTCTGCACTAGTGCTGAAAACAGTCTATTGCGTGCTTAAAAGCGGTGCGATAAGAGCGGATTTTCGAGTAAATGTATTGAAAATACTTTTTCTTATCCCGGGAGTATGTTTTGCTTGTGATAATTTTCTACTATCACGCAATAAATAAATACGCAATAAACTTTGATAAGTATGTTCTAATAAAATCAAGAAGCTCATAGGAGATAGAGATACCTTTATCCAGATTGTGAGTTTCTAAAGGTATTGCTATAAGCACATATCCAAGCTATTCGAGCCAGCATTAAATTGTTATGGCGCTATTTACCGTAAACTGTTGTAAGTGGTGTCTGGGGCTTGTGCACTGTGCTTTATTATTAAGGGAGTAGCCAGACGTGCATCCGCACGTAGTAGCGTAATTTGCGTTACTCAAATTTAGTCACCGATTTTTTGCTTGGGATTTTGGTTGGGCTAATTTTCGGACCGAATCAAGCGTAAGTTACTTTAATGGTCTATTTCGTGCAACACACATTGTCAGCTATTTGCCCATCATTCTACACGGGCGGTCTGTGGGTAAACTATACGCGGAAGGCTCTAGATGCCCTGCAGATCTAATATAATAATGGTTTCAGGGTGCTGTTGGGGCTGCCTAGATACTGCAGTGCATCGGGCATGTACGCTTTAGCGCGTGTGGATGAATTCCACGCTATAGTGAGAAAGAAAGCTGCCTCATTGCTAAGCAGATCTAGGACCAGGTCCAATGGCATTCTTCGAACCTTAGCCGATAAGCATGATGCGCATTAGTTTAAGTTTTTAACTAACCCTTTACTTGATAAGTTTTCTACTAACCATTGGCCCATGTAGTCTTAAAATTAAATTATTATTATTATTCTTATATTTAGTGTTGCTTTTAGATTAGATGTCCGAAAGAATATTTTCCTCGTACTAGAAGACAGTGTGATAGGAGCTGACTGAGTAGACTTAAGACCCGGCGACAGACACTGGAATCTGCCAGAAGAAGGAAGCTTAGCACCGGTCGCTGAGTTAAAGCTTGAGGAAGCCAACATCATTCAGAAGAAGTTTTACGGCTGCGTTGACAATGATCATCATAATCATTGTAAGCCATGCAATTCCGGCTTATTTATCTGAGAAGCATGAACGTCTACACTGCAATAACCTTTATCAGTGCCTAAGGTGAATGTACCGGTATGTTATTTTATACTTTTTCTTAATTAAGATGCTCTCAGCAGTAAATCAGTGCGTACTTTCTTTAATGGAGCATTTTAATTACTATAGAGTTTCAGTTAAATGGATTTATGTTAAGACTTTTATAAAATAAAATATAAAATATTTTATTTCATCTAAATAAAACTTTTTATATCTAAGTTAGAAATATTAATTAAATGTTACAATTATTTATATTCCATTTCGCAGAGTTTTAGATAATTATCATTACATTATTTAAATTAATCAAAAAAGAGTGACATCTATCACACTTTAAAGCTTTCTAATGTTAAGTATCTAGCTACTATTTAAAAAGAAATTAAGTCTTTTTTAAACACGTGAGTACTGAACAAGATTTTCCTTCGCAGGTCCTGTGCGTCTCCCATTCATCGGATTCCCGACCATCGGTTTCACGAGTAACGTGCCCTGCCCACTGCCACTTAAGTTTAGCAATTCTTCGGACTATGTCGGCGACCTTGGTTCTCCTGCTGATATCTTTATTCCTGATGCGATCACGCAAGGAAGCTCCGAGCATAACCCTTTCCATTGCCCTTTGGACGACTTCAATCCTTTTGATAAGGCCCATTGTAAGCAACCACTTTTCAGAACCAGTATTACTTGAGTGACATACATGTTTGTTACTGTCACGCGGGCAAAGCCGCTAGTAAAAGCTAGTATTAAATGCAAGAAAAAAATAAACATTGTATTTAATAAAACTAGTTGCCAATAAGACAAGTTTTTTTATCCCTCGGTTTTATTTTTATATATTATAGTTGCAAGATGGCAGTGAAATTGCACTCCCTCCCCTGGGATATTATCTCGCTCTTCCTACTCCAGCCATGTAAAGTACCTTCCTGTTTATCGAAATATTGTAGACCTGATACTATTATACTGTATTTACGTTTTGTTTACATTAACTTTGGCTGGCTCCCGAAGGATGGAAGAATATTTTGTTCATATCGGTTTTCAAAGTTGTTTGGTTGAGAAAAGTAATTTTCTTTGACGATTTCGCGTATGTTTTCCGGTGAAATTGAGGTTAAGCTTTATTTCATATTTTGTGTTATATGAAATAAAAATCATATCTAGGTTTTTACTTATTTATTAAAACTTCATGCAACACAAAGGTACAAAGGCGGACTTAAAATGCGTTAAGCCGGTCTCTACCTGTCAACCAAGGGTAGTGAAGAGAAAACATGGCAGGTGCATAAAAAAAAGAAAAGATTATTACGAAAACAAGTGAACAAATGTATATATATATAAAATAAACATACATATATATTTAATATAATATAAACCTACATATATATAAATATATATTATTTATATAAAGAAAATGAAAGGATTTTTGAGTAATTGTGTAGAAAATAAAGCCGCAACTTCCGTTTAAATGCATGGTGGCGGTCCTGATGTCAAGAGGAAGCGCATTCCACAAAAGTATGGACTGTATATGAAAGGAAGTCAGTGCACGCAAACTTCTTCACAGGCAAATGGGCATCCATTTGAGCTCAGATCTGTAACTAGAAATATGGTTTCGCCTTTTTAACATCGGTAGGTACGCTGCCACACTGTATCACAATAATATTATAAAGGCAAAAGTTTGTGTGTGTGTGTGTATGTTTTATACGCCTTCACGCTGAAACTACTGAAAGGATTTTTATGGAACTTGGTAAACAGGTAGATCATGTCTTAGAATAGCATATCGAATACTTTATTATCCCGGGAGTATGTTCCCTTAGGATAATTTTCTTCGATCACGCGGGTGAAGTTGCTGGCAGCAACTAGTATGAAATCAAAATGTTATATTATCGTCTTTTTGATATTGGTAGGTACTGCTACAGATGAAATGCAGGATTATTCGAAAGAGTTATCGTGGCCCTAGAACGCAAAGAGCAACTGGAGGAACACAGGTGGATTTTAGTCAATAAAAGTCTAACACTCCTTTTCGCTCCGCCCAATACGAAAAGAGTCATATGATGAATTCCTACCAAGAAAAAAAAGGTTGCAAACATTGAAAAGTAATCGACATCTTTAAGTTATAACGCATGGCTATAATATTGTAAGAGCAACTTTTTTTGTGGCTTATTCCATAGCAATCGGGCAAATTTTTAGAATAGAAAAAAGAAATTGGTTTTCATACAAACAATGAAACAAACAATATTATTTTCAATTATACGCCTACTTGAAAACCCGCTCTTATCCCGCCGCTTTTAAGCACGCAATAGACTGTTTTCCGCACTAGTGCTGAAAAGTTCACGTACTCCCCCGCCACAATGTTATTAAATGTATCAGGCTGGGCGCGCGTCGACCCCCACGAATCGCCGGTCAAGCCCTTTTATTAATTTCTTCGTAAGTGTATTGAAAAAAGTCGTTTGATACACGTGCAAATTTGTCACTGCAGCCCTCGGCTCCATAACACACTCGCCTACGTCTCGTGCAAATTCTGCCTCAGTCGCAATGACAAACTTTCTGCACTTGTATCAAAATGTACTAGAACTATTTTTATGTTGTGACTGCAAAAGCATTTATTCAATCAGTCTTATGTTTAGAAAGTACCTATTGAGTTTTTAATACAATATACAGTCGCTAAAATTTCCATTAGAACGCGGATGTGCCACATTCTAATGCTTTTGCAGTATTTGGCAGAAAATGTGTCGAGTCAGCCTTCGTCAGGTAGTCGTCGTAGGTAGTCAATAATTCTCAGCTTCATTTTACCAAGATCGCGTTTCAATAATTCAACATATTGTTTAAGTAATGTTTAGTTTCTATTTCAAATGTCTTTACGCAGAACGTTTATATAAATTTTACATCACAACATGCACATAATTTCCGAATAATAATATAATTAAAACAGACCGCTGATTTTTTTTTTTGTAATGAAAAAATAATGAAGTTAATTTATTTCAGTAAAGGAAAAAATCCCACCAAAAAAATAAACTGGAATTCTTCTCAATATTAGTGTAGATTTAAAAACAAAACAAAATTCCAACAATTAATACAAAACGATGCATTTAAACAACCTAATAAGCAAAACAAGGGTCCAAATAATTACTCAGAACAGGTACTCGCATTTATTAAGAACAGCGGGGGGGTTGATTATGCACATTCCTGCCAAAAGTATTTTAAAAAGGCTTTTGTGAACCACCCTTTCAGCATACGAAACGTTCTGTGAAATGCTCTTTTATTCGTCAAGAGACGTACGAATAATGGCGTCGAAAACATGAGCTAGCAGAAACAGATACTCGTTCGTACTCTCAGGCGTTGTCCAAAGTGAATGAGTGATGGCAAGAGCGGGTGCGGGCGCGGTGGTGGGCGCGTTTTGGCGGTTGTATTTATAAGGGACGTTAGCATTCGCATGGCAATGTGTCAAAAATACTCACAATTTCCCTAAATTTTAACAAGATTTTTGCTGGGATAATATTACGACTTAAATTGAATAAAAACGTTTCAAGTGTTAATATGTTATAAAATTTTGGTCTTCTGATGTGTTTCTAAAGTTACCGACATAGCCCAAAGAATCGCCAAACTGGATAGGGCACTTTACTCGCAGAACTGATGGTTCTAGAATGACGACCACGAACTGGAAGACGCAGCATGGCTTGATAGATCCACAAAGCGGACCAATGATCTGGTGAGGCTTGCAGCAATCCAATGGATACGATGCACAGGACCAGTTGATGTGACGACACTTGATTATGAACGTGTTAACTCAAGATTGAACAATAGATGATCGTTCGGTAGCGAAACCGCTCCATCATAAGGCGCTAGTCACGTCAGTAAACACGCAATTATCGGTTTCATATTTTATTTTGATATTTCGCACCGGCTTTAGCGTCCGCGCAAGCTCATTACCTTGACCGTAGCCTTTAACAATGTGCGTTTTGATAATATAACGCTTTTTGATGAGGGTTGTATGAAAGCCAAGAGGTTCCACGCAATTGGTGGTGAGAGGTTTTTATTTGTTTTTCCGATGCTCTTTTTTGTGTTCCTTTGTAATTAAGAAAAGGTAGATGTAGGAGTATGTTTGCTAGTTAACATTTTGAACAATAAGAGACCTAGACCTAGGTACTTCATCATAACTCTCAGTTTTGGTCGGTCGTGATCGTCAGTTTCAGTCATTTGGTAAGAACTTAAGGATTCATTGAATCGTAAAAAGGGAAAATATAAATAAAGATTTTTCTTATCTTGGTATAATGGTTTGTTCTATCGTCGTCGTATATTTAGAAATTTAAAAAACACACACAAACATTATTTGTTATTGTGCACTGACTAGTAGAGAATGCCTTATTTTATTTAATGCACCTATCGTACTCTTATTGCAAAAACCAACTAAATGCACCAACATTTTTGTATTATTTATTTATTTATATAATGACACACCAACGACTTATTCACTAATTGTTTACAGTAGATGTTATGACATTCTTGTATTGTGCGGTGAATTCGTCACTTATAGGCGTGCACAGCACTTAACGGTAGTCAATATAAGAAGTTAAAAAAAAAAGATGACAAAATAAAATAGTACTAGGTAGTTATTGAATTAGGAACAATAAAAAATTTGGAACATTAATTAAACTGGATTATAAAAACAAATATAAATTAGGACTTAAAATAACAAATAAATTAGGACACATTACATTGATTATAATTCAAATAGATTGTATTGTCAGACATTGAAATTAAAATATACCAAAAATTAATAATATCGATTAAGTTGAAATACAAAATCAAAATTTCTCATTAAAATAACAGAAAACCAAGTGAAAAAAAAAAAAATACAAATTGATTAGGACACATTACATTAATTACAAGTATAATAGATTAATATTTATTTATTTTTTTGTTTTTTAAAATTAAAAGATTAATTAAATTGAATTGATTCACACGAAGTTAAAATATAAACAAATCAATCAGGAACCGAGAACACACATCGTCTGAATTCATTAAAATTGTTCGCAAATATGTCTAGGTTGTTGGTGCGTGTGCTCAGTTTATTGTAAACAGACAAACACCGGTATAGAGGAGCTGAACGACCAAGATTGGTTCTACTATATGGCATCACAAATGTTTCTGTTTTAAAATTGGATCTGTAAGAAGTACGGCGGGGCACAATTAGACCGATCTCCGAAACCAACTCCGGTACGTTCGCCAAATCGTGTAAGGTCTTATATAGGAAAATCAAGTCCATGTAACTTCTTCGTTTTTCCAGGGAGTTCATCTTAAAGTGACTAAGTCTTTGCGGATAATCAGCTTCGCGTTCACAAGTCGGTGATCTGTACCTTAGGTATCTCGTGAACTTTTTTTGGACGCGCTCCAATCTGTCAATGTGGACGCGATACGTTGGATTCCATACAGGAGATGCATATTCCAATATACTTCTCACCAGAGAGTTATAGAGAACCTTAAGTGTGCCAGTTGATCGGAAATCCTTGCAAGTTCTCCTCACAAATGCGGACATTTTATTTGCTTTGGCAACGATAGTGTCAAAGTGATTTATGAAGGATAATTGACTATCAAGTTGGACTCCTAAATCACGAATGGTATCGAATTTTTGAGAAGTTATGCCGTTTAATTGATACGTTGAAGGCTGAAACAATCTTTTCCGGGTAAAAGTTATATGATAACATTTTGCGGCATTGAGACTCATTCTGTTACTGTGACACCACTCATTAATAGCGTCCAAGTCCTTTTGAAGCAAAGCAATGTCGGCATCTGATTTAACTTCCTTGTACAGTTTTAGATCATCCGCAAACATAGAACATTTTGAGTGTTTTATGCAGCGTATGATGTCATTCACGAATACCAAGAAAAGAACAGGCCCAAGATGCGACCCCTGTGGCACCCCAGAGGTTGAGGAATATAGCGGTGAATGAAAACCCCTTATAATAACTCTCTGATGTCGTTCGGAAAGGTATGATTCAAACCATCGCAGCAAATGGCCATGCATTCCGTAGGTCTCAAGTTTTTGAAGTAGGAGCACATGATTCACTTTGTCGAAAGCGCTACTGAAGTCTGTGTAAATTGAGTCCACTTGTATGCCTGAGTCCACGGATCTGGTTACATCATTAATGTAGTGAACTAAGTTGGTGGTAGTGGATTTGTTGGTACAGAAACCGTGCTGTTGCGTAGCCAATTGAGTTTTAATTAGCGATGTTAAGATAGGACAGACCAGTGATTCGAAAAGTTTCGAGAAAATTGAAAGAAGAGATATGGGCCGATAGTTTTTAACATCATTAGGCTCCCCCTTTTTGAATATTGGAATTACGTGAGCGTTTTTCCACTGCGTGGGAAACTTAGAAGACATAAGGGACTTGTTGAAAATAAGTTGGAGCGGTGATGCTAAATATTTGGAACACTGCCTTATGAAATGCGGCGGTAGGCCGTCAGGCCCCGGACCCTTGCAGATGTTAAGCTTTTTCAGTTCTTTGAGTACATTATTATTATTATCATCATCTTCCTGCCCTTGACCCGTTTTATTTGGGGTCGGCGCAACACGTTTTTTTCTTCCATTCTGTCCTGTCACTCGTCACGCTATCACTAACTCCCTTTTCTTTCATATCACTTCTCACACAATCCATCCATCTTTTCTTTGGCCTCCCTCTCCCTCTCCATCCATCCACATGTAAATTACTCTCTTATTACTCTTTTAGCAACATGCGCTTCATCCCTCCTCTTCACATGGCCATACCAAGATAAACGATTCCCTTTCAACTTTTCAGTCACTGGCGCCACTTTCAAACTTCCCCTAATATACTTATTTCTCACTTTATCCATTCTTGTCACACCACACATCCATCTTAACATCCTCATCTCCGCTACGTGCAATCTTATTTTCATCCGTCTTTTTCACAGCCCAACATTCTGATCCATACAGTATGACAGGCCTTATCACGGACTTGTAGATTTTTTCCCTTCAACTTGAGGGGCATCCGTGGGTCACAAGTAGTAAGTTATTATTATTATATTCAATCAAATTTGTAGGCTATTTACTTTTTGCCGAAGCTATATTTGTAAATAAGTGTCGTAGCTAATAACTGGTTTTACCTGTAGATTAATCTTGATGAGACGAATGGATAGCTATATTTAACTTTAATTTGGGTAAAAATTTCAGACAGTTGATTTTTGCAATAAGGGTATCTACGCTATGTACTACGATTTTATATAAAGTTTAAATAAATAAAAATGTGTCTAATTCATTATATAAATAAACGACACAAAATTAGGACAGGAAAATTCTATAGATGGTGGCCTGTTATCCAGAACCTTTCCCATACATTAAGAAATATCTTCGTCTCAATAAGGGGCACAAAACATTTCACATAATAACCAAAGGTAGATTTAGATAAGGTCTAACTTCAAACATAGTTCCTCCACGCATTAAGTTACATCTGCGTAATAATCTTCAGAATGCAAACTCTTCATCCCTTTCAAAGTTCGAAGGTACCAATCAGGGAGGTTTATGATATTACAGTAAAATTTACATCGTAAACACTAACTACTATCAAAATTCCCCAATAGTTCCTCTTAAAGGATTACCTTTTGTAAACTAAAATGGGACGCAATCATCATCTTGCGGACAAGGATTACATGAGGGCATAGGATTATTGGTCAGGGCTGTCCAGCCCTGGTTATGGAAATTGTCGACCACATGCTGCAATCTTACATAAGTGTAAGATACATCTGTATCAAAGATTAGTTAAAAAATACTGTCTTATGAGGAATTCAGAGATTGGTGTAAAAAAAAACTTGATCACATCTTATCAGACCCTTGAGTTTGTTTCGGTGTTTCCGATCGGCCTGATCTAGTTTAAATTGAAGACAAAATTGACGTGTAAAAGTTTTTTTCTAAAACTCGTTTTTACTAGGAAATATCATTTATCATTACCATCTAATCAATCAATAAGAGTAGACTCTGAGACACGTCCTAGCTCGAATTGGTGGTCACATTTAGATATCACAAAAAAAAACTGTTTTGAAATCGTAAGCAATACTAAGTATTTCAAAAGGATTTAATGAAACCTCGCTAGTATGACAAAAAAGCGTGTTAAGTTGGTAAGCAGTAGAGTTTAAGACAACTCAGTGAAGAGACAACCCTACGTCCAACTATGTCTTACTTATGCAATAGCCGTCTCGCCCGCGGCCAAACATCCCTTTGGTCCTCTACAAATATTCCATATAATGATTCGCTTTTAATTATTATTGGTAGTGGCTAAGTTTTGTTTGATGTATTGATTAAAATCGTGTTTGTTGCCAAGTGCCATCATGGCGGGTCGCGTACTCGTGTCAATAGAGCTCCCGTGGGGGCCTATATCATTTGAGTATTGTGTGGGGTGAAATCGAAATCCAGTGACAAAGTTTTGAGGAGTAATTATTTTGTGGTTTTCATTTGAGATGGCATTGAGAACAATGGTATATTGTGGGAGTAAATATTCATTTGGTTTGTCATAACTTTTAGAAAGCTTGGTTACATCTGTTCCAAATGCTCTTAGAAATAATAAATTGGTGAGACAATATAAAACAAAAAAGTGAATCATATTCAGACAGTAATTTTTAAAATTCAAGACATTTTATGGAACAGTTTCTGAAATAAACTACAAACTAGGTACATTATCACAACATAAAACAGATATAAGAAATGGAGAAAACACACCATTAAGGGGCGTTATCAACTGAGTATCATGCCTCAGTAATAAATACTCGCTCAGTGCCCGTAACACTGAAAATTTCATACACAGAACGTAAACAGGAGCGAACACTGTTGCAAACTAAACGACTAGAAACTTTACGAGGACATAAACATAAAAAACTCATCGGCAAAAATATGAAAAATATACCTAATGTTCCGTACATGTGTGGGATAAAAGTTTTTCCCATCTAGTGGGTACATCGCATTGTATTTCCCTATAGAAGTCATAAACACGATGGTTAGCGGGCAGGGTCTCTTCGCCCTCTTCGCCCCTTTCACCCCCTCCAACCGGATTTTAACGTCTAAAGTTCAATTTTATTTCAGTCTTTAGCGCAGTTTATGCGAGAGAAAATGTTGCGCTTCCTTCTCCATTAACCAGTTTAAATTGGACTTTTAATTTTTAAAATGAATTTATCTTTCAAGGGAATTGAGCTTTGATAAAAAACCTGGATTCACGTAAAGAGAACGACGATAAAGACTAGAGTCGTGTATAGGTATACCGGTTTGAAAAATTAATTAGCTAGGAACCTACCTAGATAGAAAGATACAGTAATTCTGTCTGCCTTTTCTGACGTTGTTTACATCTACCCCCTAGCCAAGTTACAACCGTTTCGTTTCGTTTCTCCTTTCGGCGATCGCCTCGAGTAGGCCAAGTCTCCGATTCCTTTATTCTGACGTCATCTCAATGCTCAGTCAAGTGGTCAGAACAAAGGAATAGGAGGCGTGGCCGACTCGAGGCGATCAACGAAAAGAGAATCGAAACGCTTGTAACTTGGCTAGGGGGGCTAGAGTGTTTACATCTACAAAAATAAAAAGAAAAAGAAAGAAAGGTAAAAAAGGAAAAAAAAGAAGGAAGAAAGGAAGAAAAGAGGAAATAAAGGAAAGTATAATTTTCTAATTATAATAATAATAATAATAATATTCCACAACTATCACACAACGCCGTCTAGTCCCAAGCTAAGCAGAGCTTGTGTTATGGGTACTAGACAACTGATAAACATACTTATATATTTCTAAATACATACATATATAGATAAATTACACCCAGACACAGAACAAATGATCGTGCTCATCACACAAACATTTGTCCTGGGTGGGAATCGAACCCACGACCTCCGGAATAGCAGTCAGGGCCACTAACCACTAGACCAACAGGCCAGTCAAAGTTAATTATACTTTTCTGTGACTTTTGTTTAATTACAACTAATCTTTTTCGTTTGAATCTCAAGCACATTTTATTGTAGCTAAGTCATTTTGATGACGGTTATAATTAATTTTGTAATTTTACTTATCATCATTTTAGCCAAAAGACGTCCTCTACTGGACATAGGCCTCCCCCAAGTGTCGCCATAACCGTTATTTTACAACTTTTTTGAAAAAGGATGAAAAGTCAAAGAGAAATGAAGAATCATTTCAGAATATCTCAAACAAACCACGCCAAAGTGGATCACTTTAAATTAAATGGAACATGGAAACACAACCTCCTAAAGCATTAAGATGAAACAAGCAATAAAAACAAACGCACAACGAAAATTTTCCACAAAATTAACTACGCTTTGAAAAATGTATTCTAATAAAAACCATTTCCCTGTAAATAAAGGCAATTTTTAATAATTACGTTATGTTGCCGTTTGAAGCAGAAACGTCTATCAGAGGCGTGCCGTTAATGTTATCAAGAGGCTTGAGTAGAACCACGAGAGCAAATAAAGATATACCCAAAACGCGGCGTAATGAGAATTCATTGGATTATGAGGCTTATGTAACCCCCAATAATAATAATAATAACCCAAAAACGCACGTGTACCCTGTGGTATTAAATAACTGACTCAATATTGTCTAATTTGGTCTGAACGGACCCGCGTGAATTCTTGCCTCGGGATAAAGGTTTTGCAAAGCCCGGCTTGCGGTTCTATGTTTACGGTTATTTTCATTACGCTAACCGTTCAGTCTCTTGTGTTTATTTTTAAACATAATTCGTTTCGGGTTTACGAGAACCAGTGGGTGTCTAAGTTATGTGATGTAGGGAAGTACAATTAAGGAGGTCTATTGTTTGTACCAAAAAAACATATTTAGGGGTTGTTCGAAACACCCCATGAACCATGTTTATGGTTAGATTCTTTTTAAAGCAAGCAAGGATGCATTGTGAAGAGTGTGCGCGGGAATTGCATGACTTGATTCCGCCATCTCATTTCTACCATCGGAAAACCCGACGAACGGCGAGTTTTCACCCTTATGTTGTTAAAACCTCTACGGTCCTGACCAAGCGTTTCGCCTTGTCGTTTATACCGCGTATATCGAAGGACTAGAACAATTTCCCTGCTGCGGTCTTCCCGTCCGAAATAAACACCTCACCATCAACGATAGCATCACTACTTAACATCAGGTGGGATCGCAGTCAAGCACTAGTTTATATCAATTAAAAAAAAGCAACAGCACAAATTTTTTTTGGTTATGAAATAGATTTAAATGATTGGTTTATGCTTCATAAAATTATAAATAACCTACAATTTTAGCAATGTATACATTGCTAACAGAAGAATTGCTAAAATATTGTTATTTACTGAGAACCATACGTACTTGTTAACAATTTGAAAAAATCACCGAGGCCCTGTAACGCAAAGGGCACTGAAAGATCCCTGGTGGGTTATTGTCATTAAAAGTCTGACACCCCCTTTCGCTCCAGCCAAAGCGGAAGTAGTCATTTGATGAAAACAAACTCTAAAAAAAAATAACGACTAAGCCTTGTGGCAAAAAAGAATTAGTTTTACTTACACCTTATCCCTAAATCCAGACACACATATTATAAAACCATTACCACTTAAATGTCCATTAAAGAACGTAATTCCCATTTTCTCTAAAATATTTGAGGAAAGGTTTTTCGTTCAATCTTTCCGATGCAATTTAGCAGAACATAGACAATGCAAGGGACGGGACTATCATTTATTTATAAAGCTATGCTGCCATCGAAGCCAGAAAGTGGTAACTCAATCAAAATAAATTTCGAGAAAAAAGTGATTTTGTAAAAATAAAAAATCATCACTTGAATGATATATGTTAAAGTAGTTTCTGTCCGCGGCCTGTATGTTTGCTCTTTTTTCTGCATATCGTTGAAAAGTAATATACGAAGTCTTTCTTTAGAGCCAAGAGTGTACTTACCTATTTTTATTGGAAACCAGAAAGCGATAACACAATCAAAATAAATTTCGAGAAAACCGATAAAACCGTCAAATTGATAAAACCATCACTTTGATTATATAATTTTACGTAATGTATATTTAAAAATAATTCCTGTCCATGGCTTTGCCTCTGTATGTCGTTAAAAAGTAATATGTGAAGTTGTTCTAGACACTAGAGTGTGCCCATATCGAATTTCATTGGAAGCCAGAATGCGATTTTGTTAAATCTAGAAAACCGTCACCTTGTCTATACATGTAATGTATATTTAAAACTAACTTCTGTCCACGTCGTCACCTACTCTGTAAGTCGTTCAAAAGTATGTACTTCTCTAGAGCCTATAGTGTATCTATTTCAACAGTGACTTAACATAGCTAAGTCTTTTGCATTTATAATGTAAGTAAGCATAGTGTTTTTAATGAATATTACGATAAATTTTCAGATTTTTCGAACAGCCTATTGACGCGGAATGTTAAAAACAATCTGATAAAAAAAAACTGAAATTTCGAGTTTTTTGAGATACTGCTCTTTAGTTTTTGAAGGCAGTATAGTGGATAGTCGAGGATGTCACCTAGACATGTCCCGAGCATGCTTTCAAATTTAATACGGTGACAGTGCAGAGATTTTACAGTGCTGAAACAACACTGTTACTATTGTTAACTTCAGTTTAGTGAAATCCGGTTTGTAGATGTTGAAGTATTGTGTTTTTCTTAAGTGGATCTCGCCCATGGTGAAGACCAAGAGGGAATGTCAGACTTAGTGACTAAACCCCACCTGTGTTCCTTCAGTTGCTCTGCGCTTTCTAGGACTGCGGTAACTGTTTTAAATGTAGACACGACGAAATTGTTACGTGGGTATCGCCCCCAAAATGAAAACAAAATGAAAATTCTTGAAACAGTCATTAGTAAATATGGATTCTCATACAATCAAATTCACTACGATTGAATTTTATAATAAGCGTAGCATGTAGTCAATGCACATAAAATAAAAACTAAAATACCAAGCATAGCATAGCATAGCATAGTCAGCCTTTTAATGTTCCCACTGCTGGGACTCAGGCCTCCTCTATCTAGGAGAGGGAACGGGTTCAAACCCAGCCAGGTGCATTACTTTGTGTAATTTATTTCATCACCACTGCTCTCAAAACGGTGAAGGAAAACATCGTGAGGAAACTGGCACATGTCTTCAAATTTCTGGTTCTATGTCCTAGACATAGAACCAAACATGTGACATTCACCAATCCGCACTGGGCCCGCGTGGTGGATTACGGCCCATTCCCTCTCCTAGATAGAGGAGGCCAGATAATACCAATCATTACTAATATTCAACTAGAACTATGCTTGACTAATTCACGCGGGAATATCTCTGGTAACACAAGACGCAGAAAACGTGCATTTGTGCATTCACTACAAAAAAAAATACTATAATCCGTACAGTACAGCTGAGCACATCACTAGTCCGCAGGTGTCCTATCGGAACAATTTGGACTTGTTCATCCCGCCAGCGACGCAGTAATGCACCACGCTCCATTTACACTTGCAGCAATTTGTTTTAGATTACACGTGCATTTTTATCGCATAGGTATCTTTTCACTTCGCCAGTGCACTTTAAAAACGATTTGGAAGTCTGTTTACTTTTTTTTTGCCGTAAATGGCTAGTGCTTTAATTTGTTTTTGTTTTTTTTTTTTTGGATTGAGAACGATAGATAAATAAGTTACAGATGTCACTGGCTGGAGTGAAAAGTATCTAAAAAGTAAATTGTTTTTCTTAAGAAACAAAATTTAATCTTGACCATCTGTAACCATCTAATTCCTTACTAAGAGTTTAAATGGGCCTAAGATTTTAATATTTTATAATTATAATATATACCACTAGTTTTTAATTAGTACAAATACTTATAGGGCTTATTAAAAAAGGTCTTGTGATTATTTAAGTAAAGTCTCAATAAATAATATTCATAAACAGCAAAGTTATTAGCGTTTGTTTATATCCCAAAATTTCACCCAATTTATGGAAATATTGTACAGGCTATGAAAAAGAATGAGAAAACACTGCGCGTAGTATTTTCTAGTAGCAACTGTTATGAATAATTGATTCAATTATGAATTTACCAATTATGACAAATTTTCGTGGACAATTTTGGGATTTCGTTTTTTTTTTTTACTTTGGACTACATAAATATGATCAGTAACGGGTACAGATAGAGCCCATTTATGTTTGTACTAAATAAAATATACGGGTGTATGTAATTATGATGCAAAAATCTCTTTCGATTTTTTAAATAGTTTGTGGCTATTGAAGATGAAAGCCTTACTGAAAAAACACTCAAGAATTTATAACACCGCATCATTCTCACAACCAATTCACATCGCGCACCCAAGGAAATCATAACAAACCGTCCAATATAGCATTAATACAGAAAAAGATTCAGCTCCACGTTGTTGCTTTATATCTTTTGTTTCCGTTTTGTAAAATTTCACCCCATAACATTATGTTGATGTTGGTAATAAAGCTTGAAATATTTACGAATATCCGAACAAACGAGGCGGTTGTGAAAAATAGTCGGTGCCGTGTCAGATTGACCGTGCCTGAATAAAGATTAGCCAGGGACCGCAAACGTTTTTCACGCGACGACAATTTGTAGTAAGCTTCGTTGTTTTGCAAGAATTTGGTTTTATTTATGGACCTGTCTTAGTACCTACTATCTCGTGGAAATAAAATGGTCGGTGATTTTGCTGACTGGTTTTATTTTTTTATTGTTTATACCTACAGTAGTAGTTAAAGTCTAAGTTGTACAAAAAAAAAAAACAATTAAACGTCACAAAAGGAGTAATCCTGAACAGCAATCATTTTTCACGCGATAACAATTTGTCGTTTTGCAAGAATTTGTTTTATTTCTGGCCAGCTCTTAAATAAAATTAACACTATGGAAATAAAGAGGAAACGAAGTCTCAGTTTTTTTTTATCCTTTTAAGATAAATATTTGCTAATATTTATTTTAAGTTTTAACTAGAAACTCAAACTTCACGTCACCAAATAATGATCATGCTTTATGTTTTTTTTTTCCCTTTGACTATTTACTTCCTATATTGTGTAACGTTTCATTTTTACATTGTAGTGGTTAGCGTTTAACTAATTTATAATTTTATTAGTGACCCGCCCGGGTGTAAATTATATTTATCCTTTCTCGTTTAATGCTTTTTCCATTAGTGGAACCTGCATCAAAACAAAACCCGTTGCATAGTTTAGGAGTTAAATAAATAGACGCGGAAAGAAACTTTGTTTATAATATGCAAAGATATCTCAGAATTAAATGAACACTTTGTTTATTTTTATTTAATGACGAGAGCGCTCTTGATCGCAATCTAGATTGATAAAAAAAGGAGATATAATATTCAATCAGCCTTCCAGTTTGTCAAATTTTATAAATAATCATCCACCTAATTAAACTATCTCATGGTAACGCAAGCCGAATTATCGACAGTCCCTCCTCATTCAATCTGTCGGGTGTGGCGTCAGTCCCACAGCGCTTCAGTCCCTCTCATCTCAGATTATATCGGCTCTAAATCCCTGACGACTGTCCGGCCACTTGGACCAACTCACTGATGCTCGTTTTGCAATTTGTCTGTTGATACACACGGACGCATAGTTTAGTTAGTCTATTGTTCTAAAGTTTGTTTGGTCACTATAGTTATGATTTCTGCTTTTCATTTCATTTTAGGTTTGGCTGTACAATGACTACATGTTTTTTTAACATCAATATAAGAAAGATAAAAAAAAAACATTCTTACACTGAAGTAGACTATCATCTTCCTGCCCTTGTCCCGTGTTATTTGGGGTCGGTGCAACACGTTTTTTTCTTCCATTCTGCCCTGTCACTCGTCATGCTATCACTAACTTCCTTTTCTTTCATATCACTCTTCACACAATCCATCCATCTTTTCTTTGGTCTCCCTCTCCCTCTCCATCTATCTGAAGTGGACCAATTACGTACATTGTAACTAAAAAAAAATCAGTGACAAAAACATCTTATAAAATTATACGTTTCGAAAATGTTTACGATCTCACCGGAAATTACTGACGAAATGTATTTTGTTTACAAATCATTTTACTTTTATGAAGTATAATTTTTGGACTGCCTCGTTTGTGTCGTGGTTGCAAGTGCAACGGTTGAACGTGGGGTCTTGGGTTCGATTCTCAGGTCAGACCAAAAATTATATTTTGTTTTTCCAACAGAAATGACTCAGATGGTGGTGTCATATCGCCGTGCCTCGTAAAACACGTTAAGCCATTGATCCTGCACCAGATCTCTTTCTTAGAATTGTCAGATTGCCCTCCCAGTGACAGAGTTTATATCCATCTACGACAGCAAAGGAACTGAGAGTGCAACTTTACTTACACACACACTGGTGCACTTTGTCCTACGTACGTACCTCCTTGTCTAATATACGTTGAGATTTGCCCCCGCGATCGAAATTCGGTTGGGAGTTTCATTTTTTATATAAAACAAGATCATTGAAAAACTACACTCAAACATTTTTAATTCTAGTCGACAACAAACTCAGCCCTTTATAAAAGACAAAAGACTTACAAACTAGCAACTATTTCGGCCTGTGTGTAGTATACGGTCAGTAACAATAAACTCGACTCTTGTACCTCCCTTAATTAGGCTGGACTCGCCCTCACTCACCCAATTAATATACATATTTTGTAGTTACACTAATTGGCGAGTTGCTCTTTCGAAAGCCTTTGTACCAAGTATGAAGAGCCATAATATACGGATAAATAGGATAGATATAGGTAACTATATAATAGTGATTGTGTTTTTCATATGAAGGGTGGTTTCTGGACTTGCACCTGTTGAAATTAATTGGCATCAGCTTCATGTTTGACCAGCGCTGCAGTGTCCGTATACTGGAGCGAGAATATAGGTTTACTAGCTTTTGCCAGCGGCTTTTCCGCTTTTAAAATAGAACATGTATAACCTATGTTACTCAGTAATAAAGCATTCGACTGGTGAAAGAATTTTGAAAATTGGTTTAATAGTTCTTGAGTTTATTCATTAGAAACAGAAACACAAATCTTTTATCTTTATAGGTAATATTAGTGTATAAAATCTACTGCTTTTTTTTAACAGGATGGAAAATCGTTAAATAACTTTTGCCACTTTGGATGGAGCAAGGAGTGTCATAATTTATCTCAAGATCAATATATTCTTATTCTTATATATTCTTCACTGGAGAGTCTATGGACTGTGATGGCATGGTCGCCATGATGGAGTATAGAGATGTTGATGGGACACAGATCCCAATCATGATGTTCTTCAACACGGTCTTGAGGAGGAGAAGTTCTAAGTGTAAAGTGTAAGTAAAACTACTCATAATATTCCACTTCTAAAACAGGCGCCTAAAACTCATATCTTTTTTATTTATTTACAAAATCATGTAAATCTGCGCATCGGCTAAAACCGGCTTCTCCCATCACAAGGCTGAACAATTTTGTAAATTAATAAATAAATGTTGCATACTATAAAATAAATTAATGAACTGACTAAACCCCAGCTGTGTTCCATTAGTTGCTTTTTGCGTTCCTGAGTAGTATAACTTATTTCAAAAAAACCCCGCAGCCCAATATTGTGAATACTTACATAATATTATATTTCTAGTAAATATGCAAATACCCAGTAACTAAATAAAAAAACCAGTCCGTTACATAAAAGACTGTAAAATAGACGCAAAATTATGCAAATTCTCAGATCAGAAAACTGACCGCACTGTACCATTAAACTACCAAAATGATCCTCAACAAAAGCTAGTCACCTTTGATCATATATTCACAAGCTTTGTTAGTTAACAAGTAAATCAAGATACCAAGCTTATCTTTCCTAATTCATGCAGAGCCACGATGTCTCTCCGACTCAATACGATTTCCCAGAGGACCGACTCAACAAGATGAAGATATCTAATTACAAATTCGATGTACCCAATAAATATTCCAATCGCATCAAATTTACATAACCTCCTTCGTCTACAATATCCAATATCCACGAAATACATAAGTAGGTTTATTTCATGATAATAAATGAATAGTTTATCTCATCAGAACGAAAACAGTTGTTGAGATAAACAAAGCAAAAATAAAATCAAAAAGTAGATACTATGCAGACGACATCAAAAGAGTACAAAGAGACTCAATTACAATTTCCAATTGATAGTTCCAGAAAACCCTTATTAGGTACACCACGAAATAAGGCAATTTCGAGGACAAAAGACCGTACCTTATTGTATGGTTGCTTGGCCGCTGTCGGCGATTCAAAAGTTTCCAGTTGATGGCCACCCTAGCTGTCCGAATTTATTGAATTTCGTCCAAAGGAGAATGACCACACGTTATTGTTCCCTCGGAACATTGACTAGGGTGAACATTGTAGCAGGTATACCGAGTAGGTATGTATGATTTATAATGATGTCGGGGAGTACGGTGCTCATATTTTATCTAATTGAAAGTTTGATGGACAGTAGATAGAAACTTGTTTATGTAAATGATTAGGGGAGAAATTGATGCCCGGTTTGGACGCTACAGATGAATAGAAATAGGTGTGCTGTGCTATCAGGTCTGAACGGTTTTGGATGATACGCACTTGGCACATAGGTAAGACGTTCTCTCGGGACATATGACTTTCAAGCCACACAGATTGAAGTTAGTATATAGTAAATAAAAAAAACTTTTTACAAAAAAAATACAACCGACTACAATGTAAAAAAAAACACTAGAAAGTGTAAAATAACTTTAATTTCGGAAGTCGGTGTTAAATAACAAACAGACGAAACTATTATAAAAACATTGACTTCTGAAATTAAAGTTATTTTGAACTTTTTAGTGTTTTTTGTTTACATTATACAATATTTCTGTGGAATCAACTGGGAACCTTTTAATCAAAAAAAATATTTTCAAAATCAGTCCACAATTAACCGAGAAATCGGTGCTTATACATTAAAAAAATACATACATCCGAACATAGAATCTCTTTCTTTTTGAAGTCGGTTAAAACAGAGAGAAATGCACAATTTAATTCGGACAAGCGACCACGTACCGGAATACGCAGTGTTGGAAGGCCCCCTACAAGGGGGACCGATGACCTGGTGAAGGTTGCGGGAATCCGACGGATACGAGACGCACAGGACCGTTCATTGTGGCGACATTTGGGGGAGGCCTATGCCCAGCAGTGGACGTCTATCGGCTGAAATGATGATGATGAATGATGAAGCCCGTTCCGGGCATCAATACGTACGGCGATGTGCCATCATTATATGAAGGACACAAAACATTTTGTAAATTATTTATTTATTACATGCAACACACACAATTACATTTAATAAAAAAAATAACAAAACACACACATTACAAACACACATACAACAGAACACACACACATCACATTTCATTTTTTATTTTTTTCGACTTTTTTTATTTTTTATTAAATGATTTAATTATGCGTACTTACAGATAAGGAGTAGAATTCCATTCCATAGTCTAAGTATGCAAGTATCTTGATACTTGTAGCTGTGTGTCTTTAAAAAATGCTTCATCGTCGTTGTTTCCGGCGTACAATCACTTTCCACTATTCAGCAGTAGATTTTAGAAAAATATGACATTCTTCTGTGTTTACCCCTATCTTTTGCTTACTTACTATTTACTTTAGTCTCGCTATTTTCAGGAAAAACATTAAATCACCACGTTCCCCGACCGGAGTAACAAGACCAGACACAAAGCAAAACGTTCCTTTCACAAAACATGACAGTATCTTATAAGCGCTCTGTAAGCTTTTCTGTTGCTTTGAAATCAAATAATGTTACAACAGCACAACAGTTTTGTTTCTAGATTGAACTGAAAATAGCCTGAATATAAATAAAAGTAAAAATCTACTGATAGAAAATTTAGATTGGAAATATGAGTGAACTTGTTGGTAACTGACGATTGATTTAAAATTAAAATGAATTCTTGCACAATCATGACCTTGAATAGGTGATCGATGGGGACGAAAAGTTCTGGAGTGATAACCACGTACCGGAAGACGCAACGTTGGAAGGCCTCCCACAAGGTGGTCCGATGACCTGGTGAGGGTCGCGGGAATCCGATGGATACGAGACGCACAGGACCAGTCACTATGGCGACACTTGGGGGAGGCTATATCAAAAAATGGACGCCTTTCGACTCAAATGATTATCACTTTGAAATCATCAAATAACTTCTCTGCTCTGGGTGGAGCGAGAGTGCGTGTTAGACTTCAACTAACTAAAGCTCAACTGTGGTCCTTCAGTTGGCCTTAGTGTTCCAGGGTCATGGACTCTTTCGAACATTCCCTCAGCCCTAGCAGGCATTGGCCTTACTGGGCATTTTACATTTTTATTCGTCGTATCATTGATTTTAAAAATAAATGTCATTAGATCAAATATCGTAAAGGTCTTTCAAAGTGCAAGTGTTGTTGCACAGTTCAATAGCATGACAAGAGGCGAGGCATTGTTAGGGACGTATCTCTGCAATCGCAATGTGGCTCATTGGAGTATCCCTATCTGGCTAAGTTGTGTATGCAGCGACCCACCTGACTTTGTAGTCAGTTTAGATATTTCCTGGTAAGCCATGGCAGATGGTGGCCCGTGTATTCAAATTTACATAGAAAGGCCATGTATGAAATTTCATTCAAATCCATTCAGCGTGAGGGAGTAACGAACATACAAATTTACACACTCACAAACTTAGGTTTTTATAATATTACTAGCTGCTGCGAGCGGCTTTTTCCGCGTAATCGTAGAAAATTATCCCAAGAAAAAATACTCCTTATAAAAAAAATATCCTACGAGCTAATTTAGGACATGGTCTACTCGCGTACCAAGTTTCATGGAAATCCGTTCAGCCATTTGAGTGTGAAGAAGTAACAAACACACAAACTTTTGACTTTATAATATTAGTGTGATGTGATTCACCCTATTCAATAAAATTGTCGGAGCAGTGGTAGCCGAGTGGTAACAGCCCCGACTTACGAGTTGTAGGTCGCGGGTTCAAACCCAGCCAGGCGCATTACTTTGTGTACCTAATTTATTTCATCACCACTGCTCTCAAAACGGTGAAGGAAAACATCGTGAGGAAACCGGCATGTCCTAGAACTAAAAATTCAAAGACATGTGACATTCACCAATCCGCATTGGGCCCGCGTGGTGGATTACGGCCCATTCCCTATCCTAGAGAGAGGAGACCTGAGTCCCAGCTGTGGGAACATTAAAAGGCTGATTATGCTATGCTTATGCTTAATAAAATTGTCAAAGTATGAACAATTTGATATAACAATTTGTTAAAAGTTCCTTAAATAAATAAATTAAAAAAAAAAAACAATTTATGCTTTACTTTTTTTTAGGTAAGTTAAAACTAGACCCTAAACTAGGATTTCCTATACCTTGGAGTCTTCTAGTTTAAACGGAAATACTGGAAACTAAAACTGAATTTATAGTGATAGATTCCATATTCAACTAAATAATGTAAAAATATCAACATCATTCACAATTTTAAAGTATTAAATTAAAATCTTCTGATTGAAATACCCTCGTCAACATAATTCGTTACCATATAGGTACCAATATCATAACTACGACAGTAAACAACAAACCTTCTGTCCCCACGCGGTGGTCGCCGTCGCTTCGCAACGCTCGACAATTTGTCCAAAACCAAGGGAGCTTTTCAATAATAATTCCTCTATAAATTCTACCGGTGACCGCATCTCGTACTATAGCCATAGTAGAAGTATGAAACAGTAACTCAACTGGGCTTTTTATTAGGTGGGAAATCATCTAATGACTGCTCCCGATCTAGGGTGGAGCAGAAGGGTGTGTCAGACTTTTACTGACTAAAATCACACATATGTTCCTTCAGTTCTTTTTGCGTTCTAGGACCACGAGTATCACTTTTATACTTTTCCCCATGGCCCTAGCAGGCATCGGCCCTACTGGGCCTTTACGATTTGCTAACATCTCTTTGAATCGCGCGTCGAACACTACGCGCCGTTGACGACTCGAGCTCTGTCTGTGTTCGCTCTCGAGCGAACGGCGAGCTACCCATTGCTAGTCGTCCGTAACCCTGCACCTGTGGTTCCCAGCAAACGCTCTGCGATTCTCGACGCCTGGGGCGTCTCTTGCCTGGGCTGTCAGGGCGAGGCGTGAGGATGTACGTTCCCTCCCTCTTACGAATGCTGCCTCCTTCGCTACCATTACTGCTTCGCAGAAGGATGCGACTGCAATCTATTCTCTCTCAACCCAGAACATGGCCTGAACCAGAGCCCGGTGCGAGAGGTCATCGCCGCCGATCGCCTTCACTAGCACACGGCGGTGCTCCGTCCAAGCGGGTCACACTTCCACCGTATGTGAAAATTTCTATGAAAACGCGTTATCGCTTCGTCGGCGTCAATCTAGTTGCCTTGAAAGCATTACAAACATTACTAATTTAATTTCATTGATTTAGATGTTCGTTTGTAGTTGTTATACTGTGTATTTTGTATCGTACATAAACTGGACGTAGGCTAGTGGACATAAGCTATTAATTATTATATTGCCTTTTTGACTTCATTCATGGAATAGTTTCTTTATTGAGTCTCCTTTGTTATTTAGTTGGTATTCTGTGGTATTTTGATTCTGTAATAAACAGACAAGTTTCTGTGAGGGATGAGGTTTCATAGAGAATGATGTAAATTATTGTTAATATAATACCTAAAATATGTTTCTTATGAATTAAGCCCTTTTTATTCAATGGGACCTGATTTTAAAATGAAACAAAATCAAATTCAGGCTTGTAGCTTCACGTGGCTAGCGTCTAAAATGTGATGCTGAAACAAATAAAATGCTGTTTTTCCTCCGTGTCATTCAGTAAGTTTGAAAATACGAGGCTAAGAACGTGTCGAATTCTTCATAAATAAATGACAATTGACAAGCTTCTATGTCAAGTTTTCAACTTGAAATTCTTAATTCAAAAACTGGCGATATACCTGAACATTGACATTCAAGATGTTAACCATTTTAGTTTTTACAAGTCATCAAATATGACAGTTACACTAATATTGCAAAATCGAAAGTTTTTTTTTTTTAATTCATATAAACCAGTGCTTGACTGCGTTCCCACCTGATGGTAAGCAGCGATGCAATCATTGATGGTGAGGCGCACTAGTTTATTAAGAGTTTGTACGCATGTCTTTATGAATAGAATTCTTCTGTACATGTGTTTGTCACTTAATTCATTCTTAACGGTTTGACCGAATTGGATGGTTTGATAATACAATTGAACCCGGAAGGTGGAGCTGCAATCGGGTATCATTTTTTTTTCTGACGAAAAGACAACTTTTTCGGACAAGACTTCCGCCGGGACCGCTAGTTACATACATACATATTCAGCCTTTTAATGTTCCCACTGCTGGGACTCAGGCCTCCTCTCTCTAGAAGAGGGGATAGGCCGTAATCCACCACGTGGGCCCAGTGCGGGTTGGGTTGACCGCTAGTTACCCATATAATATTTTTGTAAACCGATGACCTGGTGAGGGTCGCGGGAATCTGATGGACGCGAGATGCACAAGACCGGTTGTTGTGGCGATACTAGGAGGAGGCCTTTGTCCAACAGTGGACGTCCTCAGCTGAAATGATGATGATAAATATTCAAGTAGTATAACAAAAATAAAATTTCGTGAATAGTAGTAGACCATGTCCTGAAATAGCATTTAAAATACTTTTTTATAGTGAGAGTATATTCCCTATATTCTCACATCGTGAGGAAACCCGCATGTCCTAGAACCAAAAATTTGAAGACATGTGACATCCACCAACCCGCACTGGGCCCGCGTGGTGGATTACAGCCCATTCCCTCACGTAGAAGAGAGGAGACCTCAGTCCCAGCAGTGGGAACATTATAAGGCCGACTATGCTATATTTCCTTGGGATATAATACTACAGAAACTAGTAGTAAGTCATATGATTGTTTTATAAGAAAATCTACTATTTTGATTTACTCGTATTAACATACTGTTCAAATATAGCTTACGTAAATTTCACAGCAACTACATAAAATTTTATCCAATAAATTTAAAATAAACAAAATCGTGAGCATTTTTATAACATTACAATTTAATTGTTGACGTATTTTCGTGCAAACTGCGAAACACGAACAATTTAATTATCTATTTTAATAGCCAATAAAGTTTATCAAATTTATAGCGACTATTACGTGTGGGGAGAATCAACTGTGGCCGTATCCTGCCATATCCAACCGTATCCTGAGACTGTATACCGTATCCTACTCATGAATAATAGGCTAGACCTTTAAAGTTTAATAAGGTCCTTGTGTGCAATGTTATATGAGTAACGATCTCAATTTTACAATTTTCCCTTAGTTTGCCTCGTGGATTTATTGAACGGACGGGGTGCGAATTAAGCAGTTTCGAAATTTTGATATAGGAGGATTGTGCTGTATGTAGATGTTTGCATAGTAGTTTTATGTAGCTTAAACTGGTTGTTTTATTGCACTTCCGTATTCGTAAAGTTTGGCGGACATAAAATTTAGGTTTGTAGGTTAACTTCGGGCTTGCGGACGGCGAGCAATGGGTAGCTCGCCGTCCGATCGTCCGGTAACCGACCGGACCGAGCCCAAGTCGTCGACGGCGCGTACTGTTCCACGTGCACCTCAAGGAGACCGTAGCGGCCTAGCAGGGTCGAAGCCTACTGGGCCAAGGGTCCGCTTCTGAAAGGAAGACTCGGCCCTGGCATGAAAGGCAACGAAGGAACAGGAGTGGGTTTTTAGTCAGTAAAAGTCTAACACACCCTCTCGCTCCGCCCAAGAGATGTCATTGGATGATTTTCCCACCGAAAAAAAAAGGTTAACTTAAATTTTATGTCCCTCAAACTCTTAACTGATTTTAGTATAGATTTTGTAGCGATATCTATGGCGCCAAATAGAAAATAAGATTCTAAATCTTGCATCGTGCAATTAGAGTTCTCCGCGTGATTTGAACATACACAACAGTCCGAAATCATCCATCGGGCAGTTGCCCAGTTCAGACAAAACACTTGTCTGGTCGGAGAATCCTCCCTTTTCAACGGTGGTATTCAAGACTTTACATCCTGTTCTGTATACCCCTAAAACTCAATAGTTTAGAAGAAACTACTTGAAAGTAGTTCCTTCTCAGAAAATACTCATATTAACTTACATGAACAAAAGAAAAATATTTTCATAACTTTGATGGTCAAAATTTATAAAAGTGTGGGGAGCATGTGAGTCAAGGTTAAATCATTATTAGGGGTTGAAATTATGCAGGGGTTGGTATAAGGGGTCGCATTCGTGCTATGCTTTGGTATACTACTATAATACTTTTATGATTTTCATTATGATGTTTCTCGATAAACGCAATTTGGACATACTTTGATATAAAGGATTTGAGTTAAAATAATACTCAACTTTAATTAATTATTCGGCAATAGTCGGTGTTGTAAGAATACTGTTATCTAGCTTTTTATTTAGGTGGGACATCATCCAATGACTTTTCTCGCTCTAGGGCGGAGCGAGAGGGTATGTCAGACTTTTACTGACTAAAACTCACTCCTATGTTCCTTATTTGTCTTGTGGTCCACTGATATCTAGCTGCACTTCTTTTTTTCATTTTGGAAAAAGCTGGATTCATGGGTGGTGTAAAAATATGTAACACAAAAAAAAATTGTAGCACGAAAACATAATGTAACTCCAAAAAATTGTAGCCTATAAAAATATGTACTTAGCACAAAGAAATGCGTAACAACATAAAAAATTAGCATAAAAATATATGTAGCACAAAAAAAATGTTGTTCAAAAAAATATGTTGCACAAAACAATTGTAACACAAAAAAAAAATATAGCACGTAAACAAATGGTGTAACACCAAAAATAGTATCCCAAAAAAATATGAACTTAGCACAAAAAAGTGCATAACACAAAAAATATGTAGCACAAAACAAACACCAAAAAATTTCACCCCAAAAAACATGTACTTAGCACACAAAAAAAATGCGTAACAAAAAAGATGTAGCACGAAAAAAATGTTGTTCTTACAAAAAAATATGTAGCACATAAATATATTTAGCACAAAAATGTAGCACCAAAAACAAATGTAGCACAAAAAATCATCATCATCATTTTAGCAGAAAGACGTCCACTGTTGGACATAGGCCTCCCCCAAGTATCGCCACAAAATATATGCAGCACAAAAAATATAGATATAAAATAGTTTTAACGTAAATCATTTAAAATTTCAGTTATTTTAACTTGTTTCCTTGTCAATAAAAAAGTTATAAAAAAATCATGAACGCCACATTTTTCCTGTTCTTGTTTTTTCCGCTTCTAATTTACAGTCTGGCTCATCACATAGAAAATATTGCCTCATAACTCCTCCAAATTGATCACGTCAATCCATATCTTCCCTGTCGACTGCTAAAAAAACTATTTCTATCACAATAACAATAAAAAAGCTAACAAAATCGCCATTATAGCGAACAGGGCGCTTATAACGTGGTCTGAGTTATATTGCCCCGCGAACGACAGATTGCTCACATTACAGTAACGAATTGCCCCAGACTGGCCTGGAGGTGGATGAACCTATAATATTGCTCAACTATGGTAATACACGGTAATCTGTTTACGATTTTGTTTGCGTTTTAAGTTAAACTTTTTTCTGTGAACTGTGAACTTGTAGGTACGAGCAGCGACAATTTTCTTTTATACGGAAAAGTTCCACTCATATTTTAGTGTCTGGGTGTAATTTATCTGTAATATATGTGTGTATTTAGAAATATATAAGTATGTTTATCAGTTGTCTAGTATACTACAAGCTTAGCTTAGTTTGGGACTAGATAACGTTGTAGAATATTATATTATTATTATATTATATTTGCTGTGTAATTTGAAAGTGATAAAATATGCTTTGATTTTAGGTTTGTTTATTTTCCTTTCTTCTAGAACCTACAAAAATATCCACACAAAGATATCGTTTTTATAAATAACATTATTTTCTCTACCATTTTAAAAACGCAGACGTCTAAATCCCCCTATTTTTACCAGTCAAGTTCTCAGGTAAATAATAAAACAGGACATATTGTTAGACTAGTTCAGAAGTCTTGGATATTTTATATCCATTAGATGACAAGATCAGACGACAGACAGACGCTCTGAAATAACGGGCTCATTAAATATGAAGAAATCTTACTCGACAAAAATATTCAAGTACCCTCTTAAAAAGATGGTAGATACTAATTTTGCAACTTTATATATTGTGAAAGTGTACTTTTGTGTAATGCCCCGGTCTTCTAGAGAGACTATTTTAATTAGTACCAATGTGCATAGGTACTTATCGTTCGTTGAAGCTCAAAATAAGTACCATAAGGAGCTCTCCTACTAGAACTGTGCGAGGTAACTAAGCGATGGAACGAGGAAAGTTATTTGATGATTTCCCGCCACAAAAAAGCTAGGCATTGCGCAAGGGAATAGTCTACCAATAAGATCACTTCATTTTTCAACTTACGCAGTTGTGGTCGAGAAAGACTTATGAAGCTAGGTATTTGTACTTACAAACGAGCGGGCGATGTGGGCAAGAGACAATAATAATATTATTGATTGACATAATACAACAACAATTTATGAATCCACTGACTCCTGAACATTCTCCCGCAAGTTCCTCACACAGTTTTGATGGAAACAATCGCACACATTCACAGCACCGTTACACATCCTCGTTTTGCTTAGTTAGCTACCTCGCACATCTCAGGTAGAAAAGCACCCTCAAAGTTCGAGCCACTTATACAGTTAAGAGTTCTTGTTTACATTTTGTTCTACTGTAATTTTGTGCTCGTGAAAAATGTAAAGAACCGCTCACAGTATGTTGTTTGAAAGAACTAATTGGCGACTGTAGCAAGAGAAACTGTTTGCTATAAAAATAAATACTTTGATGCTGATGTTAACGTTGATAGCTACTCAGCATGAAAGAAAATAAATATGTGTTTTATTTACATTGTGTTTTTTTCTTCTTGAGTTTTTGTATAAATTTGTGAAGATACTATTGCACGTATTTTTGTGTAATAGATCTTCACAAATGTACGATGTAGTAGATAATAAAATTATTATCTACCACATAAGGTTGCAAGAGGTGGGACTATAAATTTGATCGACTGTATGACCAGTCGGTACTCTAATGGCTGAATAATCTCAAAAACTCATCATTATAAAAATGTGGTCGGCTTTCCCAAAATGACCGTCAAAAGTTTTTCATCGGTACTTATTATTATAAGTACCGATGAAAAACTATGAAAAATTTTGCAGTCAGAATAAATGAAAGAAAGGTAAAGAAAGAAAAACAATTTGTTTACGCGAAATGACAATCTTAAGACTTGCTTACAATTATAATTTATAGGAGGAATATGCGTGTATATTTGGTTGGAAATGTACGTGCGATGTGTGCGATTAGGTTCAACTCTTACCATATCATTTCATTTTTAGAGAGCAGGTGGTGGCGGAGTGGTAACGGCCCCGACTTACGAATTGCAGGGTGCGGGTCGTTAGCCAGGCGAATTAATTTGTGTAATTTATTTCATCACCACTGCTCTCAAAACAGTGTAGGAAAACATCGTGAGGAAACCGGCAAGTCCTAGACCAAATAAATCGAAGACATGTGACACTCACCAACCCACACTGGGCCCGCGTGGTGGATCATGGCCCATTCTCTCTCCTAGAGAATAATACGCGGAGGCCTGAATCCCAGCAGTGGGAAAATTAAAAGGCTTATTATGCTATGCTATTATGCTTACAATTTCATCACCTAATTACACCGTACCAATCTTTACTGACAGGGCCATCTTGTTGAAAAGAGGACTTTTGATCCTCAAGTCGAGAAAAAATCAAAAGGACAGGATTCTTTTCACTCACACATAATTTGAAGAAAACCAATATCCGACTCCACATTCAATCAAATTCTCTAACACAGAACCGTAATCAAATAGTAGTAATTAAATCAGACACGAATTCAGGAACTGCGCACAATCCCTTGACTTCACGCCATCCAACTTTCGAGATCCGGATTTCCATTAAATTAAACACCGTCTTCGCAAAACTATTTATAAAGATTCCGGGTTCCGTGGTAAGGGGAGTCCTATTCAGGATGTGAAATTTGACGTGTGAGACCTTTACCGGTTCAAATAAAGCGTTCAAGAGGACCCATTGTGTAGGGCTGAAAGGTGGAACATATCTATCTCATAACCATCGCAACGCCTTATTATTCCTTGTGATTTCTTCATTTTGATGGAAAAAGAGGAGTTTTATAGAGATGTTGATACCGGTGACAACACAATGTGCAAAACATTATTTTGAGTTAATGCTTTATTTGGGTGAAGTATTTCTGGTGATAAAATTAATTACCAGATTAGGTTTTAGTATATACCTACATATTATAATACCGGCAATTTGAATAATACGGCCATGTCGGCCATTCTATCGAAAGGTATGAAAATAAAGTAATTTTAAAATGTATTATTAATTAATAAAATTTATTATTAAATTTAACTAAAATGTAAAAAAAAACTAAAATGTATGTATTAATAAATTAAATTAAAATGTATTATTACTCTGGGTGTAATTTATCTATAATATGTATGTATTTAGAAATATATAAGTATGTTTATCAGTTGTTGTCTAGTACTCATAACAATAAGCTCTGCTTAGCTTGGGACTAGACGGCGTTGTGTGATAATTGTGGAATGTAAATTATGTCTGGGTATTCTATACAATGCCGAATGTTCAGTCGCTAATGTACAAATGACGGTCTTAAGTATGATAAACTGACAGTTTCTGTAGCTTGCTTGCTCTTATGCAGGGTTTAAATAAACCTATCACAAAGAGGCTGACGTGAACAACATTCGTTCACTCCAGCTCCAGCCCTTCGAATCTAAGCCGGGGTGCCCTTAATACCCGAGTTGTCATGGTCAAGCAGTCACCCACTAAGTATACACAAATTCCATTTTATATTTTGCCTGACTTGATCATGGAATTTCATACAATGACTAGGTATTGTTTTTTCAACCCATTCTAAACTGTATGGTTTACATTGACTAGGCCAGTGTATATAATGATAAACGATACATAAAATATTTTAGACAAGGCCTAGACGAGCTCGGCATTTTATACAATGCCTGAAGTACTATGTTGGTAACCTAGTATTCACCAATGGGACAATGGACATCGATACTACTGCTGACCACCATACGGTCTGCAGCTTTATACCGCTGATCAAATATTTTGTTTCAAACAGTAGGTAGGTACTCAGAGTTACGCCTAAAATATTAGTTACCCAAAGCTCATACTCTAGCCCACCTTTTTAGCGTAGATGCTGTTTTTAACCGACTTCAAAAAGAAGGAAGTTCTGTGTTCGGCTGTATGTTTTTTTTTTAATGTTTGTTCACCGATTTCTCGGCCAATTGTGGACCGATTTTGAAAATTATTTATTTGATTGAAAGGTTATGCTTCCGAGTTAGTTCTATAGGTATATTGTTATGATCTGATAAATGAACTTCGTAGATATGGAACGGAACTCCTCATAGGATCACAGCAGAACTGTCGTAAGAAGTAAAATTGCTTTGTTTATACGTATAGTCGATGACTGACTGAAAGAATAGGGGGAGGGAATATATCAAACTAATCTAATGATGAAGCCGGAAAGTAGGCACCGGAACTCTGAAATAAATCAACGTGACCCAACCGTGTTTAGGATTATTAGAATTGTCATGAGATGCACTCTGGCTATATGGTAATCTGATGATGGAAGGTTGGCACGAAAACTTCGTAATAAAACAATGTATCCTAGCCATGGCTTGGCTTTTTGGAGTTGTCATGCAATGTTTTAATGATTAAATTTTATAAAACTTGCACACTATTTAAGTTTGGCTGAGGGTTACTTTTTAGTTGCGGACAACGGAAAAGTGTAAAATAAAAAACATTTTCCAAAAAAAAAAAAATACAACCGACTTCAATGTAAAATGTTTTAAATACACAAAATCTACGTTAAAATTTTCGGTTACTAAATAAAATAACAAATTGTATCAACAACTCTAAAGATATTTTCATCTAAGATATGAAAACGTAGCCCATTGCGTGTGAATAAGAATACACGTAAAGGGCTCTGTACGACCCGCATGTATTACAGAACCGATATCAAATGGCCCTCGCAAATTCATTTCAAGAGCCCTTTTCCTCCCATTCTTTTAGAAATACAGGAGGAAGGGAAGCTCGACTTATGCTGGTCGTTTTTGAAGATGATCGCAAAGCGTGTAAGTTCGCATTTATAAAGATTCTGAACGCATTCCGCAAATGAACACAATTTAAAGATGAATGCGTTTTTGGATTCTCAATTTGAATGAACATTCGGTCCTCGATTCGACCGTAATGACGTCATATTTTGTCAGTCCAATGTTTGGGGAAGACACAAAGGATGACAGCCAAGTCGTTTATGCAGATGAGAAATTTTGTAGTTACTTGGTATTGATAGCTTGTACCTAGCTATGGAACTTACGCCTGTCGTATGTCTATGTCACCATTATTTTCCTGTCCTTATATAAGGACAGGAACTTTACTTGGCGTCGGCGAAACACGTTTTTTATTCCATTCTGTTCTTTTAACCGTCACACTATCACTGACTTCTTTTTCTCACATATCACTCTTCGCACAATCCATCCCTCTTTTCTCTCTCCCGCTCCCTCTCCATCGTCCATTCACATGGTATAGGTACTCATTACTCTTCTAGTAACATGTGTTTCATCCCTTATCTTTATATGACCATATCTATGTTATTATGTATTATTATTTTCGAGTTCAGTTCCCATACGGAACAAATATTTCTATGACCTACCGATAGTTGTTCCGGGTCTGAGTGTCTTGTGTATGTAAGTTTACATGTTTGTAAACATATCCACAAATAAGAGTAATTCCTAATGCGACAATGAAAAGTAAAAAATGCGGGGAAATGTATAGGTACAAGATTTTTTTTAGCCTCGTCTGTGTCTGACGTCCAGCAAATGCTGAAGTGGTCACCCTTTCGGTACGGGCACGTTTGGCGCACTCTGTATTTTTGATCATTTTTTACTTTGTGTTTGTAACCGTTGTGCCGTGTCTATCCCGAATAAAAGTATTTCTATTCTATTCTACCACGTCACATCTACCGACTCTATCTGAAATCATAAAATTGATTAATTGTCTATTAACATCAATCAAGAGTTTTATCCATTTTCTGGGTAACTGGGCTGAGTGAGGGTCCTTTAAACTGACTTGATATATATACCATAATCTCGTGTGGTTCTATACGAAATTTAATCGTCAGAATAATTTTTTGTGTCTTCACTTAACTAACTACTTCCAAAATACTCGTACATGATAACGCTCTAATACCACCACTTCTTCGTACTTACAATGCAAATTAATTCCACCAATAACAAATACTTGAAGTGCTCATCAAATTGCAATATTTTGTTCGGCAAATAACCTGAGGGAATTGTAAAGCCGGAGAAAGCCATACTTGTATAGCATTAGCATGAAGTACGTACGCCGTATATGTCATACACTCGACGAATTAATCCACATTAAGCATGCATCAAAGATCCCCAACGACATGGGGTTCGCCTGTGATTTGAACAATGGGAATTATGAGAGATTGCTACGTTAGAAAGCTCCTTGACCTATTATCAAATTACAGAGCTGTGGAAGGGAAATTGGACTTTGAAATGATGAGAGCAGGTTTCAAATTGTTTTTATCAGTGATCCAATACAATTGTGGGATTTTGATGACTTTTAATGCCATGTTAATGGCAGATGTGAATAGTTTTGAAATTATTATAATAATATTCAGTTGCTGGTTCGAAGCGGAACGGGAGGGCATATTATACTTTTCCTTACTAAAACTCATCCTAGTTTCCTTCTTTGCCTAGTGTTCCAGGACTCCGGGTTTCCCTTTCAAAAGCGAAACCATGGCCCCAGTAGGTTTCGGCCGCTACTGCTACTGGGCCCCTACGGTTTTGCTCACACCTCTTTGAGGCACGCGTGTAACACTATGCTCCGTCGACGACTTCGGCTCGGTCCGGACGACACACAGTATCAAAACAATTCAAAGGAAAAATTCAGGGCGGAAGGGAAAATTATCGCAGGCTGCTATAATCACGCTAATATTATAAAATTGAAGATTTGTGAGTGTATGTATGTATATTTGTTTGTTACTTCATCACGCTCGAATGGCTGAACAGATTTTGATGAAACTTGGTTTTCTCAACGACCAAGTCTTGAAACCTAACCTAGTCTATCTTTGTGTCGGGAGTATGTACCCTTGGGACAATTTTCTACAGACTACAGCAGCTAGTCTAATAAATAAATGTCAATAGTACTTACTTGACCTGGTTTTGATTTGTGATATGACGATAATTTAATCCTAAGAACCACGGGTTAATATCTACCGATAAGCTATTTGATCAATTCGCATTACATTGAAACTAAAATCATTAAAGGGCCGCGTAATAAGCACTCACGCTAACATCAATGTGAACCTTTTGATCTAAGGAAACAACTAGTCATTTATTATATTTTGATTGACTTTCAAGAACTTTTACACGTTACGACTTCATAGCAAACTTTGTACTACTTGCTTAGAACTTTCCTAATTTTAAAATAATCGTATAGTATAAAGGGATGAATCTGTAACAATGTCTACTCAGGCAATTCAATATATTGATTTAAAAGATAGCTTTACTTCACTTCTGTTCAGGCAAAGGGTAAGAAAGCACATTTACTTAACTGACCCAGAAGGAGGGATTTTTTTCTACAATCATGAGTAAATCGTACAAAACTTACGATGCCTTAAAACAAGATTTTTTGGGTGAAATGGATTTCATTAGTAACATCGGAGCCAAATTCTTCATTTATCTTTACATTAGCCACTCCAAACTGTCTACGTACTGTTTCTACTTCACTTATGGCCTCCTTTTTCTCGTTACAACTCAGTTAATCGTCACCCTTTGCTTAATATGCATCAACAGCTTCGACTGGTTCGAAGTCATCAACGTCACTCCCAATACCGGAGTATGTCTTATGATACTGGTTAAATATGGAAAAATACATAAAAATAAGAAAGTGTACGACGAAATATTTAAACATTTTCGATTTGACTTATGGGAAACAATTGCTGATACTGCAGAACACAAGTCAATTTTAAAGCGGTATACGCAGACTACAAGGTTTCTTGTGAGATTTGATTTCTATTATGCCATTGGACTAACAATAGTTGTTGATTTATTTCCAAGAATCATTATGATTTACCAGAATAATATTGTTGGTAAAGAAGATCAGTATTTGTACCCATTCGATGGCTGGTACCCTTTTGACAAGCAACAGTGGTATAACACTGCATACATCTGGGAAAGCTTCATGACTACGGTCGTCATTTTTATATTTGTATTTATTAATATTCTTCACATTTCTTTTACTCGATACATTTGTATGGAACTGAAAATTCTCGGGAGTACCATGGAAGAGCTTATTACTGATGATGATGTAGTTAAAATCAAGCAAGGAATAGACATTGAGCAAACTCATTACAAGGTCAAAAACAAATTAAAGTTTATTATAAGTAAGCACCAGTTTTTGGCCAAGTAAGAAAATCGTATATACAATTTTTATTATATGTTTTATGTTTATTATAATCAGCTACCAAAATAATTAAATACCTTTATTATTTCCAGAATTACATCACAGCTAGATAACGTTTTGGGGGAAGGAATGTTTCTCACATATGCCTTTGGATCTGTATTTATATGTCTAACAGCATTTACAGCAACAGTAATATTTTTCTCTTATTTTTTATCAATTCTCAGAGGGTTTACAAATGAGCTAATGACTATTTGTTTTCTAGGTGGTTGACGATTTCTACAAATCGACGCGTTACTTTTCTTTCTTCTGTTCTTTGCTCTTGGAAGTATTCATTCAGTGCATTATGGGGCAACTACTCAGTGATCACGTATGTGAACTAATAATATTACCCTATTACTAAAAAATAATGAGCTTTGTTGTTCTTACTAAAATCTATATCTGCGCTAAGCTAAATAATCTTCAATCTGTATTATCAGCTCATACGGACTGGAATATTATTATGATGTTCCTCAACAGTTTTTACGTTTAAAACATCAAACAATAATATGTTTATGTCGTTTCCAGAGTAAGAAATTAGAGAAAGCCGTATATTTCGCAGATTGGGTGTATGCGGATTCTGATACGAAGAAGATGTTGTTAATATTTTTGATGCGTGTTCAGAAACCTTTTGAGTTTAGTGCCAAGGGTTACAAGAATATGAATTTAGAAGCTTTTAGTGGGGTATGTACAGATTATAATAGTATGAATACAAGTATGTGCGTGATGTATGTTTTAAAAAATCTTGCAGCTGCTTTTGCTACACAACTTTGTTTTACAAACAATCTTGAGAGTGATAATTTAATGATCATTTTGATTCTTGTCTTTGTAGATATAATGTGTGGTTGATGGTTATGACAATATTTAAAACAATATAAATGTAAATGGTGTGTTTTTTCAGATCTGTAGCTTGTCCTATCAGTTTTTCAATTTGCTTCGCACCGCTTACTACGAATAATAAAAATATGGTTTCAACCTTTCATAACTTCGTGTTCGCCTGCGTCGATAATATATTGATTTATTGCAATAATATCTTACTTTAAGTATTGTTTTATATTAGATAATGTAGCTCTACATATGTAATAGCTTAAAATAATAGTAAAATTTATAAAAAAATATTTTAGCCCTAACTTGTTTCATTTTATTTACATTGTTAACTTCTTAATTCCCAATTTTCACTGGTATACTTGCTGTTGCTGACCCGGGAATTTAATTATAATGCAAAAATCCTTTAGTTTATCCAGGTTTTTTAAATATAATTAGTTACTTCCATCTGAAATTCCTTAGTAGCAGCTAGGAGCCTGGAGTGGCTAAAATGCTGTTTTTAAATCTGAATTACTGCTTAAATTTCAAAGATAAGAAAGACGCAACAAAAAGATATGTAAAATAATTCAATTTCAAAATAAAACTCACAAAACTACACAAATCTAGACACCTACCATACCTACAGTATGCAAGGTATACTAAAATTCAATTTAAGTATAAAACTAAACACAATATGAATATTTGCAAGGAAATTTCACAAAATAACGGTGTGCACACGACGACGGTGAAATCGTGGAAAACTGAACATGAACTAGCAATGGCTTCGTCCCTATATTGAAATCAGCTCAAATCAATAACAAAATAGTAAAGAAGGTGAGCTCTGTACGAATATCATAAACAGGAGCACGTAGATGCAGTGATATCGCTCTGTCGCGGTCAAAGGCGACTTCATAAGTGAATTTGTTTTACAATATCTAATTATTGTGCGTGATTTGTCACGTTTTACAGCCTTAGAATTTAGAAGAATAGAAGCGTTCCTAGTGGAGGCAGAGTAGCAGACCAGAGGGCAGAAGTGGAGGTGTAGGTCTAGTACACAAAATAAAGTTAAATTAAAAAAATATATATTAAAAGGTGCTACGGAATAGTTGCTCATTTGGTACTGAACTCGGGGGCTGCATCGGAACAAAATAAGCTATAATAAAATTTAATTTAATTATGGGAATTAAAGTTAAAAGTTTGAATTTCCATAATTAACACTTTTAGCTTAGAGTTAATATATTATTAAATAATTCCATTAATATAAATTTATAAATATCTATTATATATAGTGGCAATAGAACGAGGCGATGTCACCATCCCTTATGACGAGAATCTTTTTACGAGATTCTCGTCATGTAGAAAGAGAAACAAATCAAATATCTCGAATTAGCACATGAGGTCGACATAATATGTAATGTGGACTAGACTGACATTATGCCGATTGTCGTGACCGCCAACAGCGTAATGGCCAAAAATCTCGACGACCAGATTGTCGTCGAGGTTCAACGACAGCTTCGACAGAATAGATGTCGAAAAAAAGAGGTGGTGGAATCAATGGACTGATACAGAATACAGTACTCATCGATACGATTCACATTGTGAGGAGGTTACTATTTCCAGAGCCCTAACCACCAGTAGCTTAGTTCTGAAGTGACGGTGTCGTGTTTCACTGCGAAGTCGGTGTCCTTCCACGAAATCGTCGATCACACCTCACACATTCAGCCAAAACGAAAAGAAAATTAATGTGAAGGTAAGCTGAGACTCCATCAATACCCAAATAAAATCAACCTTCTGTATTTATCTATTCTGTGGATTAACGTCATAAAAGCAAGATGTCTACATTCATATCGAGAGACTTCGTGAAAAATAGGCATATTGAGACGGTATTGTCTCACTGCATATTTTGCACCCTATATTGAGTCGTTTTATTTCGGAAATAAAAGCCTAATGGGTTTATTTAGATGAAACTTCTATGCAAAAACAGGGTAGGTACAGAAAAGATAATATTACCTACTCTTTGGAGCTATATGATTATTTAAAGATGAGGGTGTAATTGACAGCTATTTGCCGTTGTAATTATTATTGATACGGGTTTTTATGAAGGAATAGATATAAGTAGTTACAGTTATCCCATGATAAATAGTAATACAACTAGAATAAGTAAAAGATGATTTCTCTTGCATTAAAACTCTACTACCCTAGGCCAATTCAAGATCAAAATATTACTACCCACATGCGAGGAGGCGGCTTATAGACAGACGGACGGACAGCAAAGTGATCCTATAAGGGTTCCGTTTTTTCCTTTTGAGGTACGGAACCTTAAAAAGGATGGTCCCTCCGAACCAGCATGAATAAAGTAAGGGTAGCGACATCTATGGCGTCACATAAGAACTAATCCTGCATCGCGATTTGAACATAATTATAGAACAGCCCGAAATCATCTATCAGGCAGTTGCCCACCAGACATAATACCCGTCTGGTCGGAGAATCCTCTCTTTTCAACGGATGATTGCGGAACTTTATATTCTGATCCGCATACCACAAAATAATTTTAAAAAGAAATGAGTGTATGAAGATGAAGTTTGAAAGTGGTGTTAGGGATTGAAAAAAGTGATCAAAGAAACGTTTGTCTTGGTATGGACTGGTGATAAGTAGGGATGAAATGCGCGATGATGAAAAGAACGAATACAAATTTAGGAGATAGTGGGAGGTTAATTCATTAAACCCCGAGCGAACGCCGGCGTTCGAACGTCATTGTCTTTCTATTGTGTCTCTAATTACGCTACTCAATAGGAAAGATTAACGATTTATATATTATAATATATAAGATAATAAAGTCAGTAAATCGTATTTTGTAATTGTAAGTTGGCGGTTTTGTAATGTAGAATAAATTCGTCATGGTACCTAGTAGAAACGTAATTATATCAATTTAATGTCAATGATTTTATGCATAATGTTGTTTCAGTATACGGATGTGAATTTGAGTAAAAAAGAAAATATTAATTTACGACACAAATCGTTTAGTTTCATTGTCTACGCCTGTAATGTTGTCAAGCAATATTAACGTAAAAAAATAAAACGAGTTCTAGAACACATATACAATTAGTAATTTTGCTAATGGGACGAACAAAAATTATTTAACCGATACAAAAGTGAGTGCCATTGTTTCTGTAGAAAAAGTCACGAGAAAAACCAATAATAATTTATACTTATTTAAATTGTCCTTCTATTTATATTTAAGGTAATGTTTATTACTTTTAATAAGGGGGTTGCTCCATACCTTTTCGATTCCTAAGAACTATCTAGCGCTATGTCTATCTCATGTTTTAGCAATGTTTATAATTAATCTACTAAATTAGTAATTGTATTCATGATAATTGAGAGACACACAAAATATAATATAGTTTTAAAGATATTATTAATATCAATAAATTATTGATCTTGTTTAGAAATTTATTTTATTATGTATTTATAATTTTATTTTTGGAAGGAGGCCAAAAAAAAGATGGATGGATTGTGTGAAGAGTGATATGAAAAAAAAGGAAGTTAGTGATAGCATGACGAGTGACAGGGCAGAATGGAAGAAAAATACTTGTTGCGTCGACCCCAAATAACAAGGGCAAGGGCAAGAAGATGATGATGATCATGATTTATAATTTTATTTTTGACGCCATATTTTAGGTAGGAGTTATTGTGTATATGTAATTTTAATTAGCATAGCATAATCAGCCATTTAATGTTCCCACTGCTGGGACTCAGGCCTCCTCTCTCTAGAAGAGGGAATAGGCCATATCCACCACGCGGGCCAGGTGCGGATTGGTGAATGTCACATGTCTTCGAATTTTTGGTTCTAGGACATGCCGGTTTCCTCACAATGTTTTCCTTCACCGTTTTGAGAGCAGTGGTGATGAAATAAATTACACAAAGTAATGCGCCTGGCTAGGTTTGAACCCGCGACCTACAACTCGTAAGTCGGGGCCGTTACCACTCGGCCACAACTGCTCTCCTAATAGTAATTTTAATTAGTTAAGTGTTTTTGTTTTTCTTGATCTATCTATGTTTCAAAACCTACCTATTTAACTTCCAATAATAATATCAAATTTAGAAAGATTATTTGTAAGAATACCGATGAGAGTGTTAATATTTTGATACAAGAAATTAATAAAGTTTTGTGCACTGAATCTATTTGTGTTTTTAATTAGTATTACATGGTGTCACTTTATTCGACTTTTTTAACTTCCCGTGTGGAAGCATGGCGGGTAGCTAAGGCACGTGTAACGAACAAATAAAATTTAGAAGCTATAATGAATACGACGATAACTTATATATTATAATACTTTGCAGTGAAAACTGTTATCTATCTATATAAACAATATGGATCACGATTACAATAAATGTATAAAAATATTCCACAAATACATTTTTTTTATTAAATTAATTACTCACGAATGTTGTATAATTGTTTTTTTATTGTCTTTCGTTTCCTTTAAAACCCGGGGCTTGGTTGGCTATCATCAGTACAGTCACTCGTCCGAAGATGGATACCAAAAGCTGGGCTTTCTTCGTTTTGTTTATTTTGCCTTTGGGCTCACTAGCCTCAAATGCAAGTAAGTGTTTAATCGTCTTTTAAATTTCTCCATTTTTATATTTGTATAAAAAGTATCAGTACAGACTAACTTTATGGCCTAGAGGTTGCAAATGCTACTGCTGAGCACAGTGCCAAAGCTATGGATCCATGACCTAACATCTCGGATTCCAGCTCAAGCACTGTTATTGAGTCTGTTCATCTGGAACTCCTCATTAGCAGCCTAGCAGCCCGATGTCTAGATTTGTGTCCAATATAAATATGACAATAGGCTCCATGCAGCTTAGACACATTTTTTTTTAATATTAAACGATTTTTGGCCATAGTGATCCTGTTTTACACGATTCTTGGTTCGAGACCTATGTTCTTCGGTAAAATTACATACCTTTGGAGTTCAAAAACTCTACAGCACCTACCTAATTGTTTATAAAAAAAACGATTCCTTGTTAATGCCAATGTTGCTCCATGTAATGAAATAGAGCAGCCTTTCTTACTTAACGCCCTACAGAGAATATTATAGACCATTTCTAATCAGAGAGAGAGATAATAACTAATTTTTTTGTGTCATTTTAGATAGATTACGTTACGGAAGTTCAGCTTCTTCCTTAGCTCAATCAGGTAAACTATCTTATTCTCTTCTGACTCTTACATTTTTGCTTATATCATTATTCTTATATAAAAAAATCAAAATACATACAAATTCATTTATTTACGCTTTACGCACCATTGCTAACGAAGACACATAAAATTCTCAAATAAACTCATTAGTTTTTATCAAAACTATCAAAATTACATGCGCATTGATACTTACCATTTGAATTTTGAAGTGATGTTTCAGGGATCATACTATGCCATTTTCAAAGCATCATTTTTTTAGTCTGGTTGTGTGTGATAGTATGTATAGTCAACTATTCTACACTACACTATCCCTTTTCATGACGAAATCATAATAACATTGACATGTCACAGAACGGACAAAAATCCTTAGAAAAATTACAAATATTCTGTGCAGCAAAATACTGGATATTTGTTCTATGATCATAACTTAGGAAAAATAAGCATATTTTGGAAACACTCAATGTACATAATCCTAACTCAAGGCATAGCATGCATTTTTTTAAACTACTCATTCTTAGTTTATCTTTAATCGACACAAAAAGGAGACGCTTCTACTAAGAATTATTATTAGCATGTATAGCTACATAAAACGTTTTAAAATGAAGGAAACTTTAGTGATAAATACTTTTCAAATACAGCGTCTTACGGAGATGACAGCTCATCAGGCGCAAGCAGTATGGCTGCAAGTGGTAAGATATTATTTAATTTAAACAAACTAACAACAGAGGAAAATAGAAAGGCAAAAAGTAATTATTGTGCCTCTCAATATTCTGCAAAACCCAACACACATGACATATTGAAATATTACTTCATTTACTACTTTCAGCTTCCGAGAATTACATACGACATGGCAGTACTTGGGTAAAAGAAACACGCAACAATCATAAAATAAAACATCTATTGAATTTGCATAAACCGCCAAAACTACTAGGACCTATTAATAATAATGCCGGAGGTCCGGACATAGGGAACATACCAAGTATATGCAAACGAGATAGTATATCATTCACTCGAGACAGTTATTTTTCTCACGCTGGAAATCAAATATCTGTCACTTTGAAGAGGTTAATAAAACGATAAAATAAACTTAGACTAAGTTACATATTTTTTTGGTGATACAGAGTCGGATGGAGATGATGGAGATGATGGAGATGATGACGATGCGGATTCTATGTCTTTTAGCGGTGGTAAGATAATAATTTGATTAATATAATAATGTAATATTCCACAACTATCACACGACGCCATCTAGTCTCAAAC
Organism: Mythimna impura; assembly: GCA_905147345.3. Taxonomy (NCBI): domain Eukaryota; kingdom Metazoa; phylum Arthropoda; class Insecta; order Lepidoptera; family Noctuidae; genus Mythimna; species Mythimna impura. The sequence goes on from LR990345.1 coordinate 12,136,542, forward strand.
TAAGCAGAGCTTGTGGTATGAGTACCAGATAACTGATAAACATACTTATATATTTCTAAATACATATACATTATAGATAAATTACATCCGGACACAAATGCTCGTGCTCATCAGACAAACTTTTGTCCTGCGTGGGAATCGAACCCATGACCTCCGGCATAGCATTCATGGCCACAGACTAGTCCAGATTCCAGATTATTTTATTAATGAACCAAAAAAAGTTGGCTATCGATCCAAGCCAACAGGAATGCGAATATTTAAAAGACATACGCACTAATACTACTAAATCACAAATATCCTAATCAGAAAATATGTAATACTACTGGTGGCTCTGTGATCTTGCTCTAAAAGCATTAAATAAAAGTCCAACAATTGTTTTACAGCTAAATCTTTCTAAAATGTTACTACCCTGCTTTTGTATTTATTATGCTTATGAATATTAAAGAGTCAGTCAGACATATTATTGAGTTATAATTAATGCCTATTCAGTTTATTAACATAAGATTTTCAACATTATAGCATCCAGTGGAAGTGGCGGAAGTAACTCACAGTCTCAATCCTTCTCAAGATCAGCCTCAAGTGAGAATGATTTTAATATTATTATAATTTGTTTCAAAACTAATAACTCTAAAACCAAATATAACACTTATCAAAAGATCTGATCAATTATAGGGACCCTTCAAAGAGATAAAAGATATTCTCTTAGCCTCTAGATAAAGTGACTTTCTATTAGCAATACTTTCTATTAGGAACATTGGCTCCTAAAACACAGGCTTTTGGCCTAGTTTAGGAGGCAGCAGTTCGCATTTTAAATTTGCTATTATGTACAACATAAGTAATAAGTAACTGTGTACTAATTTATTTATATTGTAGTACAAATAAACAAATTATTATTATTAAGCTGTTGATCCCCGCACGAACGCCGGCGGTCGTGCGCTATTGTCTTACTATTGTGTCTCTAATTACGCTACTCAAGAAGTTAATAATAACAACGAAAGCACAAAACTATGCATAACGCATGCGCTATTGAAATATCACGTGGTGAATTCCTAACTTTTTGGCAATTTGACAATCGTTAGGGTCAATAGATTGTCCCTGTTTGTCTTGAGCCCCTAGTAGCCGTGTCTTTAAGAGTTTATTCTATAGTTTAGAGGTGCAATCAGATTTTACATTTAGCTAAGACATCACGAACACGAACATTTGATCAAAATGAATTCATGCCGTATCGATTCGATGTTCAATTGTTATTCTTGCATTTGTATGCAATGCAATTATATTTGAATTGTATGGTATTTTTATACCAATCGATCGATCGATTGATATGTTACTTCATTCTACAATCGATCGATTGGTGTGATAACTCTTAGAGCACATGGACAAATATATAAACTTGTATGTTGAATTACAGAAGGAAGTGGTCGATCACAATCAGGATCATTTTCAAGTGCTGGAAGCATAGGTGAGAATTTAGATATACTAGAATACTGTTTCTTTAGTATCAACATTCGAAAATTTCAGAATTCTATGCGCTATTGAAATATCACGTTGTCAATACCAAATTTTTGACATTACAATGCGTTCCAAATAAGAATAGGAATGACGCAATGTTGTGACGTCACGTCATACTGTCAAATCGCAAGAAATTGGGCAAAATTGAAGAACTCAGAGATGAGCAAAATTGAAGAACTGGATTCTGATTAAACTATTTTCGTTCACAGTTCGTAAATAAATTAAATTTTAAAATTTTCTTGTTTTGCTCACCATAATAATTCTTCGATTTGACAGTATGACGTGACGTCACTACCTGTCAATCGATCCTATTCTTATTTGAAACGCATTGTACAATAATCGCTAGCGCCGATAAACTATCACTGTTTATCTTGAATACCTTTAGCTTATGTCTTTGAGTGCTTGTCCGATAGATACAAATAAATATACTTACTTGCATGTTAAATTACAGGAGGAAGTGGTCTATCACATTCAGGATCATTTTCGAGTGCTGGAAGTGGTAAGAATTTAGAAATTCTACAATACTTGATTTTTAAGTAATACCAACTGTCGACGACAGAACATAAAAAGGCAAAAAAAGTACTTATCCTTTCTATCTATATTCTGCACCACAATCCCAACGCATACGAGATATTGAAATGGTATTCAAGTACATTTTTAAGAGTTTAAAAAAAATATAATATGATGTTACACCTACCAGTACACCTGGATTGGAATGCTTATATAACAAACGACAATAAATCCAGATAAATAAGGATCCCGCTTAACGCGACGTTGGCCCTAATATAGGATAAGAACAGTAAGATGATTATGCATACGAGTAAACTACTAGGGCATATTAATTCGATGTTGAAGATCTGAATTTAAGAAACATACAAATATATTCAAGCGAGCTAAGCGGGTGAAGCGTGCATATGCCCGAGATAGTTATTTTTCACACGTTGGAAATCTAAGCTAACCGTAACTATAATTTGAAGAGGTTAATATAATGATACAATGAACGTTCAACCAATTGATCGACCGATGTTCGTCGATTGGTGTAATGGAAACTGTTGATCGACGTCGACTTCATTCTATCATCGACAGATTGGTGTGGTAACCCTTAAAGCACATGCGGATTAAGACAAATAAATTTAATTGCATTTTTACATTACAGGAGGAAAAGGTCGATCACAATCAGGAGCATATTCGAATGCTGGAAGCGGTATAGGTGAGAAATTAAACATACTAGAATACATGAACAAGGCGTTACTTTGAAACGTTCCTATATAAATAGCATGAGATATTCAAAACACGATATTCAATTTACGATATTCAAAATCAAAATCTTGGAGAAACTAATACTACCTACCCACGGACTGGGCAACTTAGTCTGAAATGACATTACCAAAATTAAACTTTAAAATATACCAAACTCAAATTTAAATAATGTAGTGGAAAATATTAATTTTACCTTCTATTAACACAGGATTTGGAGGATATCCCGGTTTCTTCGGATATCCAGGTTACAATGACGGTAAATACTTTTACTTAACTTTTCTGAATGTTAATTTGTTAAATTTTCAATTGTGAGATGAGTTTATTATGTGCCTATTAATTCCCTTGTTTTCAGTAAAATTAGATTACATTTAATTTAAATGAATGCATATAGCTGGTTTCTAAACTCGGTATTTGGAGGAAACCAGCTAAACCCTACCTTAATTTCAAAGTTTGTCAAGTTTTCAAGCTACAGTAGAGTTTCATAAATAGATAATATAGATACAGAGGGTTTACTTAGGAAATCTAAGTTTCTTCTTTATCCATTGGGTTAAAAGCAATTTCTCACGCTCGTTCAAATGTCAACAGGTCTGTCGTATGGTGGTTCTTCATCATCAGGTAACTATCAATTAATTCCATTCGTAGTATCAAAGTTCACTTGTTTAAGACAAATAAATTCAGATAGGTGCTATACTTTTAATGAACCTCGTACTGCGGGAACGTCTCAAAGAGTTACCGAGGCCTTGGAACGCGAAAAAAAGAAAGAACACAGGTGGAATTTACTTAGTAAAAGTCTGATACGCTCCCTCATCCTACCCTAGAGTGGGGGAAGTCATTTGATGATTTCCCAAATCAAAAGCAAAAAAAAAGGTTGCGTACCTATTCCTAGTAACCAACGGAACCCTATCAATAAGCTACAGTAGGCAGGGCACATTGCTCGCAGAATAGATGGTCGATAATACCGAAAGGTTCTGAAGTGGCAATCACGTACTGGGAGGCGCAGTGTTGGAATACCCCCCACAAGGTGGACCGACGACACACTCGACTCGAACTTGGCTACCTTTCTTCTTTTATGTTACAGTGTTTTGTAAAATTATCCACGGTAGTTGTATAACAAAAGGCTAGTTAAAATAAAACTTAAGTTATAAGTAGGTGTACTTAATAAGTCAAAAAATAAAAATATTTTCCTGAATTTCAGCCTTTTCAAGCTCTGGCAGTTCAGCAGGAAAGTCTTCATCTCGATCTAGTACGTACATAAAAAATACATATTTCTAAAAATGATGCCTATGAGAATGAATGAGTCTCCTACTAACTAAAACTGAATAACAATTTAACTTTTTTTTTTAATTTTTATATCTATATAAATCCTTTATTTTTCATTATAAAAGCAACTACAACTTGCACCTAACCTTAATGAACATGACTAATTTTTGGTTTTATTATTTATTCTGATTTCTTTTTTCAGTATGAATTTAAAACCAGGTGCAAGACAGTCAAAATATTTTTTCCGTATCCAAGAAACAAACCTCTAACTTGTATCGTTTATTTTCAGTGGCCAGTTCTTTTGCCAGTTCACAATCTAGCAAAACGAAACAAGGCAAACCAGGAAATGAACCAGAGAGTCCACTTTCGGAAGCAGAGAATTCTCCTTCGGAACCACAGACGCCTCCTAAGGGACCTAGCAAGACTCCTAGTGAAACTACTGGTAGCAATATCATCTCCGGGTCTACAAGTGGTAAGTGTCATTAATTTAACCTAAAAATCAGTCAAATGGTGGGTTGAAATATCGTCTGCATGTGTCAGTTCTTAGATGGGTGACGTATTTAAGCACATAGGGCCCAAGAGTCTCAATAATACCACACCTTGGAAGTTCTATTTCCACGAATCGAGTAGCAGTGTAAATGAAGCCCTATAGAAGTGTATACCAAAGTTAAAAACAATTTATTTTCTAGATGCCAAGTCGGGCCCAGGTGGAAAAGCAGAGACGTCGGGATCGTCTAAAGGTACTTCTGTAGTAACATATATCTTCATTAATCTTAAAAACATTAACACAGACAACTTCCGAATTCCAATATGCTTACTGTCTCTCATGTTAAAAACATACAATTGAAAGCGATATTTAACACTTATTTTTTTGTCAGGAGACAGAAATAACTTATTTGTACGTAGTACATTGAATTATTGCCTAATACTTTTTACGTGTAAACCTTTTTCAAAATTATAAATTGCTTACAGGTTCAAGCAATAACAAGGGTGGATCGAAATCATCCAGCGTAGAGACTGAAACCGCAGGTAAATACATAAAACACATTAAAATTTATTCTTATTCTTTACTCAATTATGAAGTAGTAATAAAACATGAAAATATCATGCGTATTTCGCGTGCTAAGCACTTGCTAAGCGGATTTTAATTTTTGATACACGGATAGACCATAACTTGGGTTTGATGTGTCCGAAACCTAGGTGTTGATCTACCTCAATAACAGGTTCTGATTGCAAGTTTTCAAATATTTAAAGTGACAAAATTTCAGGAAAAGCAAATCCCGTCCCTTATAAATATAAGTGATGAAATACAGTATTATGTTAAAGTCAAAAGTATTGAGATGATTTTTATTAACAAGCCTACCCAAAGAACGATGCCTCAGCCAACTCTACTGTCTGCTGTCAAAGTTTCTGATATCTCAGAAAACGCAAATTCCTATCCTTTATAAATATAAGTATTGCTAAGATACGGTAATAAGGTAGGATCTGAAGTATTAACACGATCTGTTTTGACAGCTTCCACACAGAACGATGGCTCAGCCAGCTCCACAGCCGTGGCAGGTTCTAAAGGTACTATTTTTACGACCTTATCAGTTACCATTTCTATTGAAATCCCTATCCCGTCTACCAGTGAAATCATAATTAGGTTTTGTAAGCAATGAGCTGCGCATGTATAACTAAATACGATTACAAATTATTATTAGACTTTGAAGGAGAAAACCCAACCGCCAGATATACTACTTAAGCACTTACCATTTCTATTGAAATCCCGTGCTGTGTACTTGTAGATATACAAGACCGTGGAATCAGAGCTTTTCTAATAACGTTTTTCATTCTTTTTTTCCAGACGAAACACCAGCACCAGTACCAGAAAAACCAGCACCAGAAGAAGCAGCACCAGAAGAACCAGCACCAGAAAAACCAGCACCAGAAGAACCAGCACCAGAAATGCCAGCACCAGAAGAACCAGCACCAGAACAACCAGCACCAGAAAAACCAGCACCAGAAGAACCAGCACCAGAAATGCCAGCACCAGAAGAACCAGCACCAGAACAACCAGCACCAGAAAAACCAGCACCAGAAGAACCAGCACCAGAAGAATCAAGCGACACAGGCTCATCGCAGTCTATCTTTACTGGTTCTCACAGTGGTAGGTATACAGTGCTAATTAAGCTGTCTCTTCTATTGTATCGAATTATGCAAAGAAAACAAGGCTGGCATTTTAGTAATATCTCACCTGATGGTAAACAACGATGTGATCGATGACGAAACACGCTTGCATAGAAGTAACCTATTCCCTATTAGTAAAACAGTAAAGTACAGATGCAAGCAGACTCCTTTATTGTATCGAGTTGTGCGAACATTTATAAAGTGTACTTAGCAATTTTTTCCATGTTTTTGATAAAATTCTAAAGGAAAACAAAAGCAATTCGTGCTTCATGGAATATACCTGGAAAGTAACGATCTCCTCAGTGACCGACAGTACGGGTTTCACCCTAATCGGTCTACTGGGGACCTACTAGTTTATGCCACCCACTTATGAGGCGAAGCCCTCGAAAAGAATGGGGAAGCGATTGCCTTGTCCTTAGACGTCTCGAAGGCTTTCGACAGGGTATGGCACGCTAGCTTTTTGAGTAAGCTTCCAGCGTACGATATTTCCCCTGATCTGATTAACTGGGTAAAAGACTTCCCGAGTGAACGGTCTCTCCGAGTTGTTGTCGACGGATGCTCATCACAGCCCATGACGAATAATGCTGGAGTTCCTCAGGGGTCTGTTCTCTCTGCAACTCTCTTCTTGCTAGTTATCAACGATCTGCTGATGCCCGATATTTATGGGTATGCAGATGATAGGAGAATTGTAGTGAGTTGCAGAGAGAAAAGACCCCTGAGGAACTCCGGCATTATTCGTCATGGGCTCTGATGAGCATCCGTCGACAACAACTGGGAGAGACCGTATATGAATAGGCTCTTAATAAACTAATGCGCTTTATCATCAACGATTGCATCACTGCTTACCATCAGGTGGGATCGCAGTCAAACACTAGTTTATATTAATTAAAAAAAAAGACTAATGATAGCTAACCAAGTCGAAACCATCTTGCACTTAATACCAACATTATGTAAAGACTTCGACAAAGACTTAGAAGAATTATACATAGTGCAAGGCGTCAAAATTATAACAATTTATTTTCTAGCTGCCGAGTCGGGCCCAGGTGGAAAAGCAGAGACGTCGGGATCGTCTAAAGGTACTTATGTAGTAACATATATCTTCATTAATCTTAAAAATATTAACACAGAAAACTACCGAATTCCAATATGCTTACTGTCTCTCATGTTAAAAACATACAATTGAAAGCGATATTCAACACTTTTTTTGTCTAGATACAGAAATAACTTATTTGTACGTAGTACATTGAATTATTGCCTAATAATTTTTATGTGTAAACCTTTTTCAAAATTATAAATTGCTTACAGGTTCAAGCAATAACAAGGGTGGATCGAAATCATCTGGCGTAGAGACTGAAACCGCAGGTAAATACATAAAACACATTAAAATGTATTCTTATTGTTTACTCAATTATGAAGTAGTAAAGATACATGAAAATATCATGCGTATTTCGCGGGCCAAGCACTTCTATCAGAAGTATTAACACAATCTTTTTTGACAGCTTCCACAGAGGGCACTGCCTCAGCCAGCTCCACAGCCATGGGAGATTTTAAAGGTACTATTTTTACGACCTTATCCGTTACCATTTCTATCGAAATCCCGTGCTGTGTACTTGTAGATATACAAGACCGTGGAATCAGAGCTTTTCTAATAACATTTTTCATTCTTTTTTTGCCAGAAGAAACACCAGCAGAAGTACCAGAAAAACCAGCACCAGAAAAACCAGCACCAGAAGAAGCAGCACCAGAAGAACCAGCACCGGAAAAACCAGCACCAGAAGAAGCAGCACCAGAAGAACCAGCACCAGAAAAACCAGCACCAGAAGAACCAGCACCGGAAAAACCAGCACCAGAAGAACCAGCACCAGAAGAATCAAGCGACACAGGCTCATCGCAGTCTATCTTTACTGGTTCTCACAGTGGTAGGTATACAGTGCTAATGAAGTTGTCTCTTCTATTGTATCGAATTATGCAAAGAAAAAAAGGCTGGCATTTTAGTAATATCTCACCTGATGGTAAACAACGATGTGATCGATGACGAAACACGCTTGCATAGAAGTAACCTATTCCCTATTAGTAAAACAGTAAAGTACAGATGCAAGCAGACTCCTTTATTGTATCGAGTTGTGCGAACATTTATAAAGTGTACTTAGCAATTTTTTCCATGTTTTTGATAAAATTCTAAAGGAAAACAAAAGCAATTCGTGCTTCATGGAATATACCTGGAAAGTAACGATCTCCTCAGTGACCGACAGTACGGGTTTCACCCTAATCGGTCTACTGGGGACCTACTAGTTTATGCCACCCACTTATGAGGCGAGGCCTTCGAAAAGAATGGGGAAGCGATTGCCTTGTCCTTAGACGTCTCGAAGGCTTTCGACAGGGTATGGCACGCTAGCTTTTTGAGTAAGCTTCCAGCGTACGATATTTCCCCTGATCTGATTAACTGGGTAAAAGACTTCCCGAGTGAACGGTCTCTCCGAGTTATTGTCGACGGATGCTCATCACAGCCCATGACGAATAATGCTGGAGTTCCTCAGGGGTCTGTTCTCTCTGCAACTCTCTTCTTGCTAGTTATCAACGATCTGCTGATGCCCGATATTTATGGGTATGCAGATGATAGGAGAATTGTAGTGAGTTGCAGAGAGAAAAGACCCCTGAGGAACTCCGGCATTATTCGTCATGGGCTCTGATGAGCATCCGTCGACAACAACTGGGAGAGACCGTATATGAATAGGCTCTTAATAAACTAATGCGCTTTATCATCAACGATTGCATCACTGCTTACCATCAGGTGGGATCGCAGTCAAACACTAGTTTATATTAATTTAAAAAAAAAGACTAATGATAGCTAACCAAGTCGAAACCATCTTGCACTTAATACCAACATTATGTAAAGACTTCGACAAAGACTTAGAAGAATTATACATAGTGCAAGGCGTCAAAATTATAACAATTTATTTTCTAGCTGCCGAGTCGGGCCCAGGTGGAAAAGCAGAGACGTCGGGATCGTCTAAAGGTACTTATGTAGTAACATATATCTTCATTAATCTTAAAAATATTAACACAGAAAACTACCGAATTCCAATATGCTTACTGTCTCTCATGTTAAAAACATACAATTGAAAGCGATATTCAACACTTTTTTTGTCTAGATACAGAAATAACTTATTTGTACGTAGTACATTGAATTATTGCCTAATAATTTTTATGTGTAAACCTTTTTCAAAATTATAAATTGCTTACAGGTTCAAGCAATAACAAGGGTGGATCGAAATCATCTGGCGTAGAGACTGAAACCGCAGGTAAATACATAAAACACATTAAAATGTATTCTTATTGTTTACTCAATTATGAAGTAGTAAAGATACATGAAAATATCATGCGTATTTCGCGGGCCAAGCACTTCTATCAGAAGTATTAACACAATCTTTTTTGACAGCTTCCACAGAGGGCACTGCCTCAGCCAGCTCCACAGCCATGGGAGATTTTAAAGGTACTATTTTTACGACCTTATCCGTTACCATTTCTATCGAAATCCCGTGCTGTGTACTTGTAGATATACAAGACCGTGGAATCAGTGCTTTTCTAATAAAATTTTTCATTCTTTTTTTGCCAGACGAAACACCAGCAGCAGTACCAGAAAAACCAGCACCAGAAGAACCAGCACCAGAAGAACCAGCACCAGAAAAACCAGCACCAGAAGAACCAGCACCAGAAGAACCAGCACCAGAAAAACCAGCACCAGAAGAACCAGCACCAGAAGAACCAGCACCAGAAGAACCAGCACCAGAAGAATCAGCACCAGAAGAACCAGCAACAGAAGTACCAGCAGGTCAGCTAAAATCTAAACCAGAATCACAGGTTCATCTCCAACTGGCTCCCCAGGTTCTCAAACCAGCGGGTAAAGCAATAAAATGCTAATGCAAGCAAACTCTATCGCATCGAAATCTTATAACGTTACAATGATATTAGGCTAAATTAGATATTTTTTGTTTAAAAAAAGCCTGACGGAGACGATTCTGGTTCAGAGTCATTAGCAAACGCTTACAGCAGTAGTAAGACAATGATTTGATCATTTTGTTATTGAAACTAAAAAATAAATTGAGTATTGGCATCAACTAGCATGTTTATGTAAATTCAATGAGTATTAACATGACTCAATCGCGTATAAGCCAATCGCAAAAAAAGAAAATAATATCTGGTGGATTTGGGATCACGCTTTATAAGCATTACATAAAAGACTACACACCTTGCAATAAAACCCTTATGAATAAAAAAATACTAAAGAGACAGTCGGACATGTATTTGAGACGTAATCTAATAAATTAAGTTTATTGATATAAGATTTTTATCTTTACAGCACCGATTGGAAAAGGCAGAAAAGGTGGAAGTATTACACAGTCTACGGCCTATACAAGATCAGTCACAAGTGAGAATAATTTCAATAAAATTTGTTTCAAAAGTGATAAATCTAAATCCAAAGAAACACGGGAAGCACAAACTTTGTGTCAAACATCCCTTAGCGTCTAAACAGATAGACTCTCTACTAGCGATAACGACTTCCACACAGCTCTAGTGAAATGTTACATAGTTAATCCCAAACTTTTTGGCATTTCGACAATTGCTAGTGCCGATATGACTGCCACTGTTGTCTTGAACCCCTTGTAGCCTTGTATCTTCAAGAGTTTATCCTATAGTTTTGAGCCACTATCAGACTTGACAGCCAGGACATCACGAGCATGAACAGTATTTGGTTATTCTTAAAAAGATGTCAACAAAACTGAAGGGGGGCCAGTAAGGCCAATGACTTCTAAAACACCGGGTACGTTTTAAAAAGTGACCGTGACCCTAGAACGCAAAAGGCAACTGAATGGCACAGGTGGGGTAGTCCGTGAAAGTCTAACACCCTAAAGCGGGATCAGTCAGTGGATGATAAGCCACCCTTAAAAAAAAATGTTAGCATTGGGTGTAGTGGAAACTGTTGATCGTCATTGACTTACCTTAGAGTACAATCAGATTAAGACCACTACATATTACATTGTGACATTACAGGAGGAAATGGTCTAGCAGAAGCAATTTCAAGTGCTGGTAAGAATTTAAACATTCTATAATAATAATAATAATATTCCACCACTATCACACAACGCCATCTAGTCCCAAACTAAGCAGAGCTGGTGCTATGAGTACTAGATAACTGATAAACATACTTATATATTTCTAAATACATACATAATTATCATGCTTAACACACAAATATTTGTCCTGGGTGGGAATCGAACCCACGACCTCCGGCATAGCAGTCAATACTTGATATTTAATAAAAACTATCGACGGAAGAACATAGAAACATTTTAATACCTCTTTATATTCTGGACAACCCCAACGCACACAAGATATCGAAATGGTACCTACTCAAATATGTATTTTTCCTGGGTATTTCTTCATACATTTTTTATGAACTTTTTGAATACCTTTTTTAAAACTCATATTTTTATTATTATTGATAGGCTGTCGCTTGACCACTATTTCACCTAAAAGAAAGTTACGATATGGTCAACGGTAGAGTACGCTAGTCTAGAAGTGATATATACACTCTTGACTTAAAAACTTCTGCCAAGAAAAACAGATTCTGGCATCGAACTCCACTCCTTGTTTATAGAGACAATGAATATGTTCCCAAAAGATTCTGTGCGTATAATTGGAATATTTACAATGTACCGGTGGTACCTAACTGGACTGTTTGTGCCAGGTAAATTTAATCGTCTACAACATCAAGTGTTGAGTATCCGATCTTGATAGAAGCGGGTGCTACATGAGTATTGACCATCACCTTAGTTTTATCCATATTCATTGTATGACCCACGTTTTTGGAAGCTCTACTGAGGTCATCGAGCATTGTACTTAGCTCCTCCATTGATAGTCTCTAACCATGACTACTATCGTATATGTCATCCGTAAATCGAATGTAAGTAATGTTCTCGCTAATGACCTTAATACCTAGCGCTCTGCTGTCGAGAACTTTAAGAACATCCTCAATCACGGCTATGAATAGTTTCTGAGAAATGACGTCTTACTTCATCACACTCCGCTGCAGAAGGATAAGTTTTGAGGTCTGGTCCTTATTTTGGACTGATAAGGTGACGTTTTTGTACAAACACTTCGACCCCTTGACGTGCATAAACCACTAGCATAAACCAAAAAAAACCACTAGGATCTGGTAACCTAATGCCGAAGGTCTTAATATAAGACATATACAAAGTATATGCAAGCGTGCTATTGTAATATCATATACTCAAGACAGTTATTTTTCCCATGTTGGAAATCGAAACTTACCATTACTTTAATTTGAAGGGGTTCTTATTGAGATACAATAAACTTAGACTAAATTAAATTGTTTGTGTTGATACAGAGTCTGATGGAGATGATTCGGATTCAAAGTCAGTAGCAGCAGCTTACAGCAGTGGTAAGATAATGGTTTCATTATTTTATTATTAAAACTAAAATACGAATTGGATATCAGCACAAACTAGTATGTATATGTTAAAAGTATGTACTTCATCAGAAAATAAGTAATACTCGATGATTCTGGAATTAAAATAAGTTAAAAGACCTTTATATTTCTTAGAAGCAATTCTTTTTAAAGTGTCTACTAAAGAGACAGACATGTTATTGAGCCATAATCAATGCCTATTAAGTAAATTAATATAAGATTTTTATCCTTATAGCATTCGGTGAAAAAGGCCGAGGTATTGCACAGTCTGAAACCTTCTCAAGTTCAGGTAAGAATTATTTAAATTTAATTTATTTTAAAAGTGATAAATCTAAAACCGGGTATACAATAAACAAACACGGGAAGAACAGATAATCTGTTTAATTGTAGGGATTCTTCAAATATCCCTTAGCCTTTAGGTAAAGCAACTTCCGAAAAGTCCAAAGATGGGAAGAGAAGAGAAAGAGAATCTCGTGGTCAATCCGAAACTTTTTAGCATTTTGACAATCGGCCTCAGCAGTTTTGTGGCCTTTATCATGAATATTTGATCAAAATGAATAGATCTGTATTGATCAGAAGTCCGATTAGTAGTCATGCGCACAAGCAAACAACATATCAATATTCGGGAGTTTTCACATCAGTCAATCGATCAACGTTGGTCGATTGGTATGCTAGTATTGGATGTAGTAGAAAGTTCTATCAATCGACGTCGACTTCATTCTACCATCAATCGTTTGACGTGGCCACTCTTAGTGCCCACATAGATTGAAATAAATAAATATAATTGCATTGTTACCTTACAGAAGGAAATGGTCGAGCACAATCAGAAGCATCTTCGAGTGCTGAAAGTGGTATAGGTGAGAATTTATACGTACTAAAATAATTGAAAAAGGCGTTCCTTTAAAATAATAATCCTACAGAGATAGCATGAGAAACTAATGAAATTTGACTACTCTCTTTATTCCTACTAACTGATAAATTAATGCAAATTTTTATTAATTAAGAATTGTAATACTTGAAGAAACTCACAATATCTACCCACAGACTACTAATATTATGATCCGTTAAATATACTGAGGTCTTACTTATATGGTATCTATAATTTCGCTTTCTACAATTGATCTCATATTTACCTAAAAGTAGAATAGCCTAAGAAAATAAAGAACATTTGGATCACGGCGGATTATAACACCGAAAAATGGGCGGTGCGAGTTGCCCACTTTGTTGTTTATCAAAACTGATAACAAATTATTTTTTATTTAGTATACAACTATTCACTTGGTTCTAACTTTTAACTGACAGTAATTAGCCAACTGCGTTTTTCAATAGAAGTCTAAATAAAAATACTGTTGTGTAATAGGTAATGAAATTTATGTTTACGTCTATGGTGGGCATTTGAATAACTTTTTTACTTTACTTTTTTTGTCATGTATGTACACAACCAGTTAACAAAAAACTTAAAAAAACCATGTTTTTTTATTATTATTATTCTTGATAGGTTCGCGCTTGACCGCAATCTCACCTGATGGAAAGCATATATCTGGCTCGTTGGCACACAACGGTAGAAATAAGACTTTTCTAACATTATATCTCATACCTTTTTTGTCAGAAGAAGCTCTGGAACAATCACCAGAACCAGCACCAGGATCAGCACCAGAACAAGCACCAGAACAAGCACCAGAACAAGCACCAGAAGAAGCACCAGCAGCTAAACCATCAGAAGAACCAGCAGCTAAACCATCAGAAGAACCAGCAGATCAGCCAAACCCTGAACCAGAACCAAGCGACACAGGTTCATCGCAATCTGTCTCTACTGATTCTAGTAGTGGTGGGTAAAACAATATGGAACTAATGAAACAGTCTGATCTATTGTATCGAATTGTGCAAATAATTAAAATTAAAGTTACAATACATAGCGTAAATTATCAAAATTAAAAACCATTTATGTTCTAGATGCCAAGTCGGGCCCTGGTGGAGAAGCAGGGACATCGGCATCATCTGAAGGTATATTTGTAGTAACATATATGTCAATTAATCCCTAAAACATTAACATCGAAAACTTTCGAATTTTAAAATATTTACCGTCTCTCATGTTAATAAAGGACAACGTAAAGCGATTTAGTCAACTCTTTTTATTTCTTTTGGTATAATACAAGGATAACTCATTTGTTTACGGTGCATTAAATCATTATCCAACATTATACTGTCAATCTGTGTAAACCTTTATCAAAGGTATAAATCGTTTACAGCCTCACGCAATAACAAAGATGGATCGACAACATCTGACGCAAACTCTGAGACCGAAGGTAAATAAATAAAACTCATTTATTATTAATCTTTACTAAATGACGAAGCACATAATAAACATGAAAAGCACTAGTGTTTTACAATTCACAATTTCATCATATATTAAGAAGTGCTTAGGTAACTCTATTTGTTACATTTTCACGCCTTAAAGGCGTGATTAGATTATAAGACTAAGCGGATTTTATTGTTTGTCACACGGATAGACTATAATTTGGGTTTGGTTAGTCCAAAACCTAGGTGTAATTGGTCTATACTGGTAAATAATAAGTTTCTGTGGCAAAGTTTCTAATATCTACGCAAACATAGCAAAAAAAAGGAAAATCCTATCCTGTATAAATTCAAGTATTGAGATGATCTTTTTTGACAGCTTACACAAAGGGCGAAGGCACAGCCAGTTCCAGCGCCGGCGCAAATTCTAAAGGTACTATTTTACTATCTTAACTGCGACCTGTAAACTATTGAAATCACTACCCCGTTCAATTGTGAAAGCAATTAGTTTAGTAGGCAATGAATAGCCTCTGTATAAGCAAACATTTTTACAAAGCAATATTATGGTGTTTAAAGCAAAAAAAAAACAACCGTCAGTTATAACGCTTAAGGCGTTACGATGGACCATAATACTGATAGTTTTTGAGTGATGCGTGGTTTAAATTTTCATTATGTTGATTATCAAAAT
Source organism: Mythimna impura (assembly GCA_905147345.3). Classification (NCBI taxonomy): domain Eukaryota; kingdom Metazoa; phylum Arthropoda; class Insecta; order Lepidoptera; family Noctuidae; genus Mythimna; species Mythimna impura. The sequence continues at coordinate 12,152,213 of LR990345.1, forward strand.
TAAAAGTCAAGTTTTAGTGGGCTTTTGAACCACTACTTGTTTTCAGTTATATGCTTACACAATCAGATAACAAATAAAATTAACATAACCATCTATCTGGCTTATTAGCACACAAGACCGGGGAATCAGTCCTTTTCTAACAGTATGCTTGATTCCTTTTTTGCCAGAAGAAACACTAAAACAAGAACCAGAATCAGCACCAGAACAAGCACCAGAACCAGCATCAGGATCAGCACCAGAACAATCACCAGCAGCTAAACCATCAGAAGAACCAGCAAATCAGCAAAAACCAGAACCAGAATCAAGCGGTTCATCGCCATCTGACTCTCCTGCTTCTCAAACTGGTGGGTAAAACAATAAAGTGCGAATGAAAGGAGACTCCTCTGTTGCATCGAAATCTTATAACGATACAATAAACTTAAATTAGATATTTTTGTTGATACAGAGCCTGATGGAGATTATTCTGAGTCAGAGGCTTACAGCAGTGGTAAGTGATTGTAGTGATGGAGCGATTTGAGATAATGATTTAGTTATTTCATTAATGAAAAATTAAAATTAATTGGCTATCAATCCCAGCTAGCAGATATATGTACGTTTTATGTACATGAGTACTAATACAACTTAGTTACATACATCCCAATAAGAAAATGAATAAAATCTGGTGGATAAATGAATCATCAATAAACAGTAATTATAATAATCATGCTCTATAAGCATTAGATAAAAAAAATAATTGGTTTACTACTTTCATTCAAATACATTGCTTTTGAAGTGAATACCAAAGAGACAATAAGACATGTTTTTGAGATATAATAAATGTTTTTTTAAGTAAATTAATATAAGCTTTTTATCCTTATAGCATCCAGTGAAAAAAGCCGAAGCAGTGCACGGTCTGAAGCCTTCTCAACATCAGTCAGAAGTGAGAATGGTTTAAACATAATTTATTTCTAAAGTGACAAATCTAAAACCAAACAACAAATTGTTCAATTGGAGGGATCTTTAAAAATTCCTTAGCCTCTAGACAAAGTGAATTTCTATCAGCAATTACGACTTTCAAGAAGTTCAAAATATGTACACATGCACTATTGAAATTTCACGTTTCCAATCCCAAACTTTTTGTCATTTCGATCATAGCTAGCGCCGATAGACTACCACTGTTTGTCTTGAGCCCCTTCTAGACTTGTGTTATTTTCCGATAATTTTGAGATGAAATCAGACTTGACAGAAAGCCACATAGGATACCAAGAACTCGAACATTAGATATTTTTTTATTGATTTAAACTAAATTATAATCGGCTGGGAAGAGCGCAGCAGGAAAATTTACACCATACAATAATGAGTTCACACAGCATCGATTTGATATGCCATTGATAGTCGTGCACACAAGTAGACAAAGCTGCTGCGTTTCACCGATCAAGTGTATGCACACTTATTGACCGATCGACGTTGATCGATTGGCATGTTATTGGGTGTTTTTTTTTAATAAATGGGTGTAGTGGATACCGTTGAACTACGTCGACTCTCTATTCTATCGATCGATTGGTGTGGTAGCCTAAGAGCACGTGCGGATTTAGACAAATAATTAATCTTGCATTGTCACATTACAGGAGGAAAAGGTCGAGCACAATCTGGAGCAATTGCGAGTGCTGGAAGCGGTGAGAATTTAGACATACTAAAATACTTGATCTTTAATACAAACTATCGACGAAAAAACAAAGAGAGACAGGAATAATTTTAATGCTTCTATAAATTTTACACAAACATAATACAAGATATTGAAATGGTACTCAAGTATCCACTTTTCCTGGCTTCATACTTATATCAGAGACCTTTTTCATCCCTGTAAGAGCGTTTTAGATAATGTAATAGGATGGAATGCTTTGGTCGCATTTGACCAAGATTGATTGATTTTTGATTTGATATTCGGACAAGTAACAGAGGATAAGAGGAAAAAAATGATTATCTCAGTCTCTGAGAAGTACACACGACATGGCAGTACTTGTCAGAAAGAAACTCATAACAATCCTTATCATCATCATATCAACCAAAAAATATCCACTTCCGGACAAAGGCCTATCCTAAGTGTCACCACAACGACTCGCCCTGTACGTTGCGCATCTTTGGATTCCCGCAATCCTCACCAGATCATCTGCTTACCTTGGGAAACCTTATAACGCAGTATCTGCCAATACGCGGCTACTCCTTCAGAACCTTTCAGCTTTATTGTTGTGACAATGTGCCATGCCCACTGCTAATTTTGCCGATTCTTCGGGGTATGACGGCAACCTTGGTTCTTCTGAGGCTATCTTCATTTCTGTCTATCATAAGTAAAACACCGTGCTTAACCCTCTTCATTGCCCTTTGGGTAACTTTAAAGCTTCTGGTAAGCGACCACGTTTCGGATTCATATGTAATCTCACTGATCATTTCATCTTGAGACACTATAGTACGTCAGACGAGAAGATACCGCATTGTTTTCCGAACTCTACCCAGCCAAGCCAGCTTCGACGATTGACTTCTTTCTCGAAGAATTCAATCAGTTGCTGTAAATAGTTTTGGAGAAAAGACATCTCCCAGCCTCACACGCTCCTGCGAAAGGGTAGATTTTAATGTCTGGTTCTGAAGTCGGACTGATATGGTGGTATTTTCTTACAAACATTTCTGCACACCAAACATAGACCCATTTATTTGCATAAACTATAAAAACTACTAGAACCTGATGTCGGTGGTCCGAATATAAGAAGTATAGAAAGTATACTATGCAAACGTGCTATTGTAAAATCAAATGCTCGAGACTGCAACTTTTCTCACGTTGGAAATTAAAACTAACCATTATTTTAATTTGAAGAGGTGTTTATAACGATGCAATAAACAGTCTAAATTATATATTTTTGATTGATACAGATTCTGGAGAAGATAATGAATCAATAGCAAGTACTTACAGCAGTGGTAAGATAACGATTTGACTATATTATTATCAAGGGTCGGAATTAGGTAGATTTATTCTAGTACTTGCATCGAAATGTTGATAATAGGGTTAAAGTATGAAATTGTCGTTTTTTAAAAATAATAAGCCTTCCAGCAAGTATGCGTACCTACTAACACTACTCAATTTGGAATCTTGCTCACGTGTAGTAGATAAAAAACCTGCTTAATTCATAAAAACAATAGTTTGCTACTTTTTATTTACTGAAAAAACTACTAAAGAGACAGTCAGACATATTGTTGAATAATCAAAGCCTATTAAGTAAACTGATATGAGATTTTTATCTTTACAGCATCCAGTGAAAAAAGCCAAAGCAGTGCACGGTCTGAAGCCTTCTCAAAATCAGTCACAAGTGAGAATGATTTAATCATGAATTGTTTTAAAAGTGACAAATGTAAAACCAAACAATCTGTTAAATTATGGGGATATTTCAAACATCCTTTAGCCTCAAGATAAAGTGACTGTCAATCAGCGATAATGACTTTGGTAAAGTACAAAAATGTACGCACTTGTGGTAATGGAATGTCACGTGGGCAATCCCAAACTTTTTTTGTCATTTCGACAATCGCTAGCGCCGATAGATCACTGTTTTTTCTTGAGCCCCTTATAGTCTTGGGGCCTGAATACTTGATCTAAATTTTATGCTGTATCGATCTGATGGCTGATCGTTAGTCGTCCTCACAAGCAAACAAAATATTTGGCTTTCATTGTTCGTGAGTTTTCACACCAATCTATCGATCGACGTTAGTCGATTGGTACGTTAGCATTTGGGTATAATAGAAACTGTTGATCGACGTCGAATTCATTCTACCATGGATCAATTTATGTGATAACTCTTAAAGCATGTGCGGATTTAGACAAATAAATATACTTACATAATTACCTTACAGGAGGAAAAGGTCGACAACAAGCAATAGTAATTTCGAGTGCTGAAAGTGGTATAGGTGAGAATTTAGACATACTAGAACACTTCTCTTCTTGTTTTGTTTAAGTGAGTTCACATGTTTGTGAACGCACTAACGATACAGCAGTAATTCCTAGTGTAGGACTAAATATATATAAAAGAAATATACCTATACTTGAACGAGGCGTTGCTTTAAAACTTTCCTACAAAGATAGTTCTCGTGTAATGCGAGATGAAAATTAATTAAGGATTTAGTTATAACTTTTTACTAACAGTAAGTTCCTAATAGACTATTAATTGAATCATAAGGTTTTTTTAAAAACTTTATTTTTCTTACTTCTATTTTGTGTCTACACAAACAGTCAGCAAACAAACTCTACAGAACCTTGAATCTGGCGTGTGGGTGCCCAAGACTGGACTCAAACCTTTTCTAACAATATGTTTTATACCTTTTTAAACAGAAGAAGCACCTGAAGAAGCACCAGAACAAGCACCAGAACAAGCACCAGAACAAGAACTAGAACAAGTACCAGCAACTAAGCCATCAGAAGAACCAGCAGATCAGCCAAAACCAAGCGGCCCAGGCTCATCGCAATCTGTTTCTACTATTGCTGAAAGTGGTCAGTAAGACAATAAATTGCTTATCAAATAGTGTTCTCTATTGTATCGAGTTATGTAAACATTTAAAACGTGTACTTTGTAATTATTTATTTTTTTCTTATTTCTGATATAATCTCAAAATAAAAGCAATGAAAAAAGAACAATGAAAGCCAACCTAGTCGAAACCATGTTATTAATAATATTAAGTTACGACTTCGACGAAAAATTACATGAATTTTACACAACGTGAGATATCAACACTTAAAAACAATTTATTTTCTAGGTGCTCAGTCAGGCCCAGATGGTGAAGCAGAGACATCGGCATTGTCTGAAGGTACATTTGTTTTTTTACATACATCTTCATTAATCCCAAAAACATTTCTAACATTATTTTCTAGAAAACTTTCGAATCCTAATGTTTTCCGTCACTCATATTAAAAACGCACAATTTAAAGAGTTTTAGTCAACAATTTTATATATTTTGACTAAATACAGTGATAACTTTTTTGTCTACGGTGCATTAAATTATGTTCTGATAACTATAATGTCTTCGTGTGTAGACCTTTATCAGAAGTATGAATCATTTACAGCCTCACGCAATGACAATGGTAGAATGGAATCAACTGACGCCAAATCTGAAACCGCAGGTGAATATTTACTAAAATAATAATGTGTTATTTATTACTCTTCCTTAGATGAAGTACTAAACGAAAATGAAATAGTTACGCGTTTTTCTAGTCATGATTTTATCATAAATATAATAAGAAATGCGTAAGTAACTCGTGTATATTTGTCACATTTCCACACCTTTACGACTGAATAGATTGTAAAGTTTGACACACGGATAGACCATAACTTGGGTTTGGAATGTCCAAAACCTAGGTATTGGTCTACATTAGTAAATGATACGTTTCCGTGGCAAAGTTTCTAATATCAAAAATCATATCCTGTACATACACAAGTATTGAGATGATCTTTTTTGACAGCTTACACGAAGGGCAATGCCACAGCCAATTCCGCAGCCGGCGCAATTTCTGAAGGTACTATTTTACTATCTTATCTGCAACCTGTAAACTATTGAAATCACTACTTCGTTTACTTGTTAAAGAAATATATATTCAGTAGGTGATGAACAGCCCGTACATAAGCAACTATTCTTACAAAGTAATATATTAGTGTCTGAAGTAGAAAACTCGACCCTCAGTCATAATGCTTAAGCAATTGCTTAGAGCATTACGACGAATCATAATACAGATTATTTTAGAGAGATGGGTAGTGAGAGTCGTCCTTATTTATTTATTACTAGCTTCTGCCAGCGGCATCGCCCGCGTGAAAGTCGATTTCTCCTTACAAACTTTGGACCCCCGTTTCATCCCCTTAGCGGGTAAATTTCGGATAATCCGTTCTTAGCGGATGTCTACACTCTATAAGGAACTTACCTGCCAAATTTTAAGTTTGTAGGTGATATAGTTTCTGAGATTTTGTGATTCATCAGTGAGTGGTATTTCGCTTTTTTATATATAGATAAACTTCCAACTTTTTTTTGTTGGTAACAAAATACAAATATATATATATATATATATATTTTCTAGTTGGACATAGGAAAATCTATTTATTCTTCATAATGTTGTAACTGTTCGCTGACAGTATTTTTCTAATAGAGTTCTAAATAAAAGTTACTCTTACATCAATAAGTAATGAAGTTATGGTTACTTTTGTGGTGGGTATTTGAACCATTACTTTTTCACCTTTATTGTTAGGTGCGTACACAATCAGCTAACCAATAAACTTAATAAAACCATAAAATCAGGCCTTTTCTAACAATGTGTTTTCTTTTTTTTTGCCAGAAGAAGCACCAGAAAAAGTACCAGAAGAAGCACCAGAACAAGCACCAGAACAAGCACCAGAACAAGCACCAGAACAAGCACCAGAACAAGCACCAGAACAAGCACCAGAACAAGCACCAGAACAAGCACCAGAACAAGCACCAGCAACTAAGCCATCAGAAGAACCAGCAGATCAGCCAAAACCAAGCGGCCCAGGCTCATCGCAATCTGTTTCTACTATTGCTGAAAGTGGTCAGTAAGACAATAAATTGCTAATCAAACAGTGTTCTCTTTTGTATCGAGTTATGTAAACATTTAACGTGTACTTTGCAATCTTTTTTTTTTAGTTCTGATATAATCTCAAAATAAAAGCAACGAAAAAAGAACAATGAAAGCCAACCAAGTCGAAACCATTTTATTAATAATATTAAGTTACGACTTCGACGAAAAATTACATGAATTTTACACAACGTGAGATATCAAAACTTAAAAACAATTTATTTTCTAGTTGCCCAGTCAGGCCCAGGTGGTGAAGCAGAGACATCGGCATTGTCTGAAGGTACATTTGTTTTTACATATATTTTCATTAATCCCAAAAACATTTCTAACATTATTTTTTAGAAAATTTTCGAATCCTAATGTTTTCCGTCACTCATATTAAAAACGCACAATTTAAAACGTTTTAGTCAACACTTTTATATAATTTGACTAAATACAGTGATAACTTTGTTGCCTACGGTGCGTTAAATTATGTTCTGATAACTATAATGTCTTCGTGTGTAAACCTTTATCAGAAGTATGAATCGTTTACAGCCTCACGCAATAACAATGGTAGAATGGAATCAACTGACGCCAAATCTGAAACCGCAGGTGAATATTTACTAAAATAATAATGTGTTATTTATTACTCTTCCTTACTTAGTCATGAAGTACTAAACGAACATGAGATAGTTACGCGTTTTTCAAGTCATCATAAATATATTAAGAAATGCGTAAGTAACTCGTGTATATTTGTCACATTTCCACACCTTTACGACTGAGTAGATTGTAAAGTTTGACACACGGATAAACCATAACTTGGGTTTGGAATATCCAAAACCTAGGTATTTTGGTCTACATTAGTAAATAATACGTTTCAGTGGCAAAGTTTCTAATATCAAAAATCATATCCTGTACAAACACAAGTATTGAGATAATCTTTTTTGACAGCTTACACGAAGGGCAATGCCACAGCCAATTCCGCAGCCGGCGCAATTTCTGAAGGTACTATTTTACTATCTTATCTGCAACCTGTAAACTATTGAAATCACTACTTCGTTTACTTGTTAATGAAATATTAATTCAGTAGGTGATGAACAGCCCGTACATAAGCAACCATTCTTACAAAGTAATATATTAGTGTCTGAAGTAGAAAACTCGACCCTCAGTCATAATGCTTAAGCAATTGCTTAGAGCATTACGACGAATCATAATACAGATTATTTTAGAGAGATGGGTAGTGAGAGTCGTCCTTATTTATTTATTACTAGCTTCTGCCAGCGGCATCACCCGCGCGAAAGTCGATTTCTCCTTACAAACTTTGGACCCCGTTTCATCCCCTTAGGGGGTAAATTTCGGATAATCCGTTCTTAACGGATGTCTACACTCTATAAGGAACTTACCTGCCAAATTTTAAGTTTGTAGGTGATATAGTTTCAGAGATTTTGTGATTCATCAGTGAGTGGTATTTCGCTTTTTTATATATAGATAAACTTCCAACTTTTTTTTGTTGGTAACAAAATACAAATATATATATATATATATATATATATATATATATATATATATATATATATAATTCATCATTCAATTTTAATAATATTCAAATCTAATCAATTTCAATTTTTGAACTATGTACATACAAACTATAAAAACTATTATACTAAACCTAACTATGTACATATAATACAAAAACACCTATTACACTCAGGCGTCGAAGTACTCCTCCACATCGCTGTCATTCGGAAATGTGCCCAGAAGGCTGGCAGCATTGCCACGTTGAATGGCAATGCTAATTCTTTGGGCGAAGAACGAGCCAGCCCTCTGGTCACGCAAAGTGTCAATCAGACGGCGTGAAGTTTCCTTAAAAAGGAGACGCGCACTCGGACCCCATGACCCAAGCGTTTCGACCCAAACGGCTCAAAACTGTAATTACCAATAAGATTACAGTATTTGCGCCGTTTGATGGTATATATATATATATATATATATATTTATTTTCTAGTTGGACATAGGAAAATCTATTTAATCTTCATAATGTTGTAACTGTTCGCTGACAGATTTTTCTAATAGAGTTCTAAATAAAAGTTACTCTTACATCAATAAGTAATGAAGTTATGGTTACTTTTGTGTTGGGTATTTGAACCATTACTTTTTCACCTTTATTGTTAGGTGCGTACACAATCAGCCAACCAATAAACTTAATAAAATCAGGCATTTTCTAACAATGTGTTTTCTATCTTTTTTGCCAGAAGAAGCACCAGAAAAAGTACCAGAAGAAGCACCAGAACAAGCACCAGAACAAGCACCAGAACAAGCACCAGAACAAGCACCAGAACAAGCACCAGAACAAGCACCAGCAACTAAGCCATCAGAAGAACCAACAGATCAACCAAAACCAAGCGGCCCAGGTTCATCGCAATCTGTTTCTACTATGGCTGAAAGTGGTCAGTAAGACAATAAATTGCTAATCAAACAGTGTTCTCTTTTGTATCGAGTTATGTAAACATTTAACGTGTACTTTGCAATCTTTTTTTTTTAGTTCTGATATAATCTCAAAATAAAAGCAACGAAAAAAGAACAATGAAAGCCAACCAAGTCGAAACCATTTTATTAGTAATATTGAGTTACGACTTCGACGAAAAATTACATGAATTTTACACAACGTGAGATATCAAAACTTAAAAACAATTTATTTTCTAGTTGCCCAGTCAGGCCCAGATGGTGAAGCAGAGACATCGGCATTGTCTGAAGGTACATTTGTTTTTTTACATACATCTTCATTAATCCCAAAAACATTTCTAACATTATTTTCTAGAAAACTTTGGAATCCTAATGTTTTCCGTCACTCGTATTAAAAACGCACAATTTAAAACGTTTTAGTCAACACTTTTATATATTTTGACTAAATACAGTGATAACTTTGTTGCCTACGGTGCGTTAAATTTTGTTCTGATAACTATAATGTCTTCGTGTGTAAACCTTTATCAGAAGTATGAATCGTTTACAGCCTCACGCAATAACAATGGTAGAATGGAATCAACTGACGCCAAATCTGAAACCGCAGGTGAATATTTACTAAAATAATAATGTGTTATTTATTACTCTTCCTTACTTAGTCATGAAGTACTAAACGAACATGAAATAGTTACGCGTTTTTCAAGTCATGATTTTATCATAAATATATTAAGAAATGCGTAAGTAACTCGTGTCTATTTGTCACATTTCCACACCTTTACGACTGAGTAGATTGTAAAGTTTGACACACGGATAAACCATAACTTGGGTTTGGAATATCCAAAACCTAGGTATTGGTCTACATTAGTAAATAATACGTTTCAGTGGCAAAGTTTCTAATATCAAAAATCATATCCTGTACAAACACAAGTATTGAGATAATCTTTTTTGACAGCTTACACGAAGGGCAATGCCACAGCCAATTCCGCAGCCGGCGCAATTTCTGAAGGTACTATTTTACTATCTTATCTGCAACCTGTAAACTATTGAAATCACTACTTCGTTTACTTGTGAAAGAAATATTAATTCAGTAGGTGATGAACAGCCCGTACATAAGCAACCATTCTTACAAAGTAATATATTAGTGTTTGAAGTAGAAAACTCGACCCTCAGTCATAATGCTTAAGCAATTGCTTAGAGCATTACGACGAATCATAATACAGATTATTTTAGAGAGATGGGTAGTGAGAGTCGTCCTTATTTATTTATTACTAGCTTCTGCCAGCGGCATCGCCCGCGTGAAAGTCGATTTCTCCTTACAAACTTTGGACCCCCGTTTCATCCCCTTAGCGGGTAAATTTCAGATAATCCGTTCTTAGCGGATGTCTACACTTTATAAGGAACTTACCTGCCAAATTTTAAGTTTGTAGGTGATATAGTTTCTGAGATTTTGTGATTCATCAGTGAGTGGTATTTCGCTTTTTTATATATAGATAAACTTCCAATTTTTTTTGTTGATAACAAAATACAAATATATATATATATATATATATATTTATTTTCTAGTTGGACATAGGAAAATCTATTTATTCTTCATAATGTTGTAACTGTTCGCTGACAGTATTTTTCTTATAGAGTTCTAAATAAAAGTTACTCTTACATCAATAAGTAATGAAGTTATGGTTACTTTTGTGGTGGGTATTTGAACCATTACTTTTTCACCTTTATTGTTAGGTGCGTACACAATCAGCTAACCAAAAACTTAATAAAACCGTAAAATCAGGCCTTTTCTAACAATGTGTTTTCTATCTTTTTTGCCAGAAGAAGCATCTGAACAAGCGCCAGAACAAGCACCAGAACAAGCACCAGAACAAGCACCAGAACAAGCACCAGAACAAGCACCAGAGCAAGCACCAGAACAAGCACCAGAACAAGCACCAGCAACTAAGCCATCAGAAGAACCAGCAGATCAACCAAAACCACCAAGCGGTTCATCGCCATCTGACTCTCCTGCTTCTCAAACTGGTGGGTAATACAATAAAATGTTAATGCAAGCAGACTCCTCTTTTGTATCGAAATCGTATAGCAATACAATAAACTTAGACTTAACTAAATATTTTTTGTTGATACAGAGCCTGATGGAGATGATTCTGATGCAGAGTCCATAGCAGAAGCTTTCAGTAGCAGTAAGTGATTAAAACAATAATGGAGTGATTTGAAATAATGATTTGGTTATCTTAATATTGAAACTAAAGAATGAATTGTGTATTTACTCAGATAGCAGGATAAACCTGCTGTATGTTCAATATATATGGGTAATATCTTAATTGCATATATTCCCTTCAGAAAATAAGTAATATTCGGTGGATCTGCTTCGTAAGCATTATATAAAAGACCTTCGTAATTTACAGTAACAATTGTTTTACAGCCCTTGATTCATTTAAATAAATTGCTTTTGAAGCGAATACTAAAGAGACGGTTGGACTATGACATATTATTGAGACATAATGAATGCCTTATACGTAAATTAATTTAATTAAGTTTTTTAACTTTATAGCATACAGTGGAAAGAGCCGAGGTAAAGCACAGTCTGAAGCCTTCTCAAGATCAGTCACAAGTGAGAATGATTTAAACATAATTTGTTTCAGTAGTGACAAGTCTAAAACCAAAGAACTATGGGAAGCAGATTATGCTTACCGTAGTTGTTTGCTCAATTGATGGAATCTTTCAAACATCCCTTAGCCTCTAGACAAAAATGAGACTTTCGAAAAGTCCAAAAACATATGCGCTTGCGCTATTCAAATGTCATGTGATCAATTCGGCCTCATCTAGTTTAAAATGCCAAAAAAAAAAATTGACGTGTAAAAGTGTTTTATAAACCTATTTGCAGAATAAATATCATTTATCATTCATTTATCATTCCAAACTCATTTGGACTATCGCTAGCTAGACAAGTATCAATATTTCTCTTGAACCCCTTATAGCTTTGTTAGTATACGGGGTAACTATTTATTACAAAATTACAAAACTATTGGACATGCTCTTAAAAATACCAGTTCTTAACAGCTTGCCCGAGAGTTTTGAGATGTAATCGAATTCATACTGCATCGATTCGATATTCGATATTCGTGCGCACAAACAGACAAAGCTACTGCGTATCAATGATCCGAGTGTTTTAACACCAACCAAAAGTTTTATTGCCTCTTTATATTCTACACAAACTCAATGCACACGAGATACACAAATGTTACGTATTTTTTCCTCACTACATTCAGATTCAGATTCAGATTCAGATATTTTTATTTGTAGAACATAGGTGGGTAAACAAAAAGTACAGATGTGATGTCAATATAAATGAACACTATGTCTTGCCGTCAACGGCGTACAAATATTCACATTACAATTGTATTAAAGAATTGGAAAAATAATTCTTAAAAAAACATTCAAAAATAATCAAAACAAATTCAAAAATAATCAAAACAAATTCAAAAATAATCAAAACAAATTCAAAAATAATAATTAAAAACAAAATAAAATACAGTACAAAAGCATCATTAATAAAATCAATTATAAATTCAACCAAATAATAAAATTAAAATTAAATTAGATTAAATAAAATAATTAAGATGATTATGTCCTTACATTAATTTGTCTTCCAAGTACTCATTGACTGTATAGTAAGTTTTCTCGCACAATAGATTAAGAAGAGCTCTTTTAAAATGGTGTATGCTGTCAAGATCTTTTAATGTATTTGGCAATTTATTATATAACTTGGGTGCCATTCCCAAAAAGCTCTTTGAGTATAGTGCAGTCTTGTGTGGAATGGCACATATCTCTCTGTATCGTCTTTTCGACTTCAGTGTAGGAAACAAATGCAAGTTTGATTTTGCGAATACTGCTGTCTCGTAAATGTACATACAAGGTAAAGTAAGTAGCTTATATTTATTAAAGAAGGGTCTACAACTATCAGTTTTTTTTAACTTAAACACAGCACGTACACATCTCTTTTGAGCTTTGAACGCAATGTCCCTATCAGTGGAATTCCCCCAATAGATTATACCAAAACGTATGGTTGATGAGACAAACGCTTTGTATGCTATCAATACCACAGACTCATTAGATATTTTCGCAAGATTATATAGCGCATAAGAATATTGGTTTAATTTTTTACAAACACTATCTACATGATTTTTCCAATTTAGATGACTATCCAAGTAAAGTCCTAGAAATCTGGCACTGTTGGTTTCATTTATTTTTTGGTCTGCATATCTTATATTTAAATTTTGTTTCTTCCTTCTTTGTTGGAACGTCAAAACCTGTGTTTTTTCTAAGTTTATTTTAAGTTTATTTTTACGTAACCAGTTGATAATGCAATGGATGGAATTATTTATTTCATTTTCATATGATTCTAAGTTTTCACACGGTATAATAATAGTGCTATCATCGGCAAATAGGACAGTCTGATAGTCGGTACATTTCGGTAAATCATTTATAAAAATGAGGAAAAGCAAGGGCCCAAGGACACTCCCTTGGGGTACACCGCAAGTTGTAAACCTAATGGACGACTTGTGAGCAACTTCTCTCTTAGATTTGGGACAAATTCTGTTTATAACCGTGATTTGTTTCCTTCCATATATATAAGATTTGATTAGGCTCAGTATATTTCCTCGGACACCATAACGTTCCAATTTACCCAGTAATATTGTATGGTCCACATGGTCGAATGCCTTAGACATGTCCATGAGTACCGCGGCAATTGGATTTACATGCTTTTTTACTAAGGCTTTTTACTCCTTTTAGAGCCTTTTAGATATTGTAATGAAATGGACAATATATTCGGATAAATAAAATAGGACAAATGCAGAAAGCTGATTATAGAATAGAATAGAATAAAACTTTATTGTACACCAAAATAGTAACAAAAACTCAATCTCCGAGAATTACATACGACATGGCTGTACTTGCTTACCATTGTAGACCATGATTTCAAACTTAAGACGTCCATTTCTGTGCTTCTCCCATCCTTTTGATTCCCGCAATCCTCTCCAGGTCATCAGCCAACATTTACCATTTATTTATTTAATTATTTATTTATTTAAGGATCACCAACGAATGCTACAAAAAAAAAACATAGTAATAAAAATTGGTACACGTAACCTAGTCCTATAACGCAAACTCAGTATATACCACATATGTACACTCAAGACATTTATTTTTCTCTCCTTGGAAATCTTATAACTACACAATAAACTTAGACTAAATTATATATTTATTGATACAGAGTCTGACGGAGATGATTCTGAGGCAAATGCTTACAGCAGGGGTAAGACGTCGATTTCATTATTTTATTATTAAAACCAAAAAATAATCGCTAACAGCCCAAGTTAGTAAGTATATGTTAAAAGTATATACTTAGTACCCACGTAGGTATTCTAACAGTACTTAATCGCGCAAACCTTTATCAGAAAATAAGTACCTAATAATTGGTGGTTCTGGAATCTTGCTCACTAGCATTAAATAAAAGAAACAATTATTTTTTACCTTTTATTTATTAAAATAAATTACTTTTGAAAATATTATGAGATTATTGAGACATAATCATCAGTGCCTATTGAGTAAATTAATATGAGATTTTTATCCTTATAGCATCCACTGGAGAAGGTCGAAGTAAAGCACAGTCTGAAGCCTTCTCAAGAGCAGTCACAAGTAAGAACGATTTAAATGTTCATAATATGTGTCAAATCTAAAACCGTAGCCTCTTGTTGTAGCCTCTTTAAAACATCCCTTTAGCTCTAAAAAAGATGGCTTTCTATCTGCAATAACGACTTTGGCAAAGTCCAAAAATGTATGAGCATGCGCTATTGAAATGCTCTGGTGAATCCTGGGCACGTCACAATAATGGTGGCAAGTACAGAGGGTACTTGCCACCATATTGAGGAGTGCTGGAGACCCATCTCCAGCTCTCCTCAAAGAGGAGACACTACGACGTTTTCACCTACCGCATATCACAAATCCTCACCGGATATGGTAAGTTCGGAAGTTTTCTGTTCCAAATTCAGGCGGAACAAACGGCCGGCTATCACCATTGTGTGGAGCTCCCGGAGGACACGATGGATTATACGATGTAGGTGTGCCCCGCTTGAGCGGAGCACGGCCGTGTCATCGAGGAGGAAATCGGTGGTGGCGACCTCTTATGCCATGCCATGCCAGGTCATGGTCTGTAACGAGAGGAAATTAGATGCGGTCGCCTCCTTCTGTAATAAAACCAGGGGATATCTGAAATGGAAACGCAAAGTCGCAAAAGGCAACTGAAGGACAATGCCAAACTTTTTGGTATTTCGACAGTCGCTAGCGCCGACCACTGTATATCTTGAGCCCCTTATAATCTTGTAGCATGAATATTTGATCTAAATAAATTTATAAGTACTGTATCAATTGGGTATCCCATTGTTAGTCGTGCTCACTAGCGAACAAAGTAGTCACGTTTGATTGTTCTGGAGTTTAAACAACAAACGATTGATAGACGTCAATCATTCAGTAGACCCTACGCTAAGGGTGTAGTGGAAACTTTTTATCAACGTCAAATTCTCTCTACCATAGATCAATAAAATTGATGTGATATGCCTTAAAATTCGCGTGAATTAAGACAAATAAATATAATTACATTATTACCTTACAGGAGGAAAAGGTCGACAACAAGCAACAGCAATTTCGAGTGCTGAAAGTGGTATAGGTGAGAACTTAGACATACTAGAACACTTCGCTTCTTGTTTTGTGTAAGTGAGTTCACATGTTTGTGAACGTACTTACAATACAGCAGTAATTCTTAGTGTAGGTAGGTAGTGTGTAAATATATATAAAACAAAAATACCTATAATATACTTGAAAGAGGCATTCCTAAAGAGATAACATGAGAAACATAATGCGTGGGGCCGCAGCTTTATGCTGAGCGTTCGGCCGTTTTGCGCGGATGTGACGCATATCTTCCCTATTCAACTGATAATGTTTGTTAACTAGTTTTAAGATTGCGTCATTTCGCGCGAATAAACAGTTTTTCTTTCTTTCTTTCTTTCTTTCAAACAAAAAATTAAATTTAACTATAAATCACCCTACGCCCTACTGACCAATAAATCAATGATAATTAGTTTTTTAATACATGAAATAAGTCACAGTAACTACTCATAAACTACTATTTTTATGATCGTTTTCTTCAATTGATTCTTCTTTATTACCTAGAGTAATCTTCAGACATAATGCATGCAATTACTAAATGCATTACGACAGAATATAACAACGACTGCTCCAGAGAAATGAGCGGTGAAAAATGTCTATATTGTTGCTTATCAAACTTCAGAATAATTTATATTCCAGTTAAATGTGAGATAAAAAAAAATGTTTAGAATTTTTGATTTAATTGACTAGTAAGTTTCTAATAAAAACTACACCTGTTTTATTTAATAGACTATTCAATAAGTCTTAGGATCTCCTTTGTGGTCGGCTTTTGATCCACTACTTTAGATTTCTTTCTTTTATTGTGTGCATGCACAACCAGTTAGCAAATATAGCTCTACAGAATCGTAAATCTGGTTTGCTGGCGAACAAAACTATGGACTAAGGCGTCAGGCGTCTGTCTATGGTTCATTATTTATTGCATTTTAATTTTATAAATATTTTTCTAACACATGACACATTTTTCCACAAATTCACGCTTTTTTACCAATGTTACTTATGTATTTGTTATTTTTTCCTATGTTTGTTTTATCAATGTTTGTGTTTATTGTTTTGTTTCGATACTTATATCGTTTTATTTAACCTCCGTGAGTGTGACCGTGGCATCATCGCGGGCCCTAACAGAATACCAGCGCTGCGATATTTATCGTTTTAAATATCGCAGCATATGCTGAGTTAGGCGCCTTTTTGACCTTGCACAGATCATACAGTTATTTTTTGTTTTCTTTTTATATGTAGGTACTTAATTCTAGTATTCTACTGTTATTTTAAAAAAAAATTACTGTATGTGTGAGGTACAAATAAATGTTTTTTCTTTCTTTCTTTCTTTCTTTTCTTTTCTAATAATATTATTCATATCTTTATACCAGAAGAAACACCAGAATCTGAACCATCAGAAGAACCAGAATCGGAACCATCAGAAAAACCAGAATCTGAACCATCAGAAGAACCAGAATCTGAACCATCTGCAGAACCAGAATCTAAACCATCAGAAGAACCAGAATCTAAACCATCTGCAGAACCAGAATCTTCACAATCTGTCTCTTCTGATTCCTACAGTGGTGGGTAACAATACAGTGATAATGCAAGCAGTTTCTTCTATTGTTGTGCAAATATTTCAAGTGTACTTAGCAATTTTTTTTTAAATTTAATCTCAAAGTAAAAGCAGAAAAAAATCAATGATGACCAAGGAAATCAAAATCATCTGGCACATTAAACCAGTATTATGTAAAGACTTCGAAAAAATTTGTTAGAAAATTATATATAACTTAAGCTTTCAAAATTAAAAACAATTTATTTTCTAGCTGCCGAGTCGGGTCCAGGTGGAGAAGCAGAGACATCGGCATCTTCTGAAGGTGCCTTTTTAGTAACATATATTTTCATTAATCACAAAAATATCAACATAGAAAACTACCGGATTCTAATATGATTATTTTCTCTCAGGTTAAAAACGTAAAATTTAAAGTGATTTAGTAAACACTTTTCATAAATTGTGGTCTATATACAGGAATAACTTATTAGGTCGTGGTGCATTGAATTATCGTTTAATAGTTATAATGTGTGTAAACTTTTATCAAAAGCATAAATTGTTTACAGCCTCACGCAATAGCAAAGATGAATCGGAGTCGTCCGACGCAAAGACTAAAACCTCAGGTAAACAAAACACATTTATTATAAATCTTTACTCAATAATGAAATTACTAAACAAACATAATAATGTGATGCGTTTTTCAATTCGTAATTTCACCATATTAATAAGCGCGCAAATAACTCTGTCCATTAGTTACATCTTTACAGCTGAGCAAACTGTAATGTTTGGAACACGGATAGCCCATTACCTGAGTTTGGCGTATCCAAAACCCAGGTATAGGTCGACTCCAGTGGTACGTTTCCAAAGCAAAGTATCGGCTACCTACGCATAGTAAAGCTTCAGAAAAAGCAAATTCCTATCTCTTATGATATGAGTGAGATCATATGAGTGTTATTAAAATAAAGTAACAAGGTCTGACTCTAAACAAACGTATTGCATTTTTTTTAACAGCTCACGTAATAGGCGATGCCGCAGCCACCTCCCTAGCCGCCGCAACTTCTGAAGGTATTATTTTTACTGTCATTCCCTTTACCCTTTTTGTATTGTACACAACCCCGTTCATATTGATAGCAAAATTAGATTTTGTACGAAATAATATTGTAGTGTCTGAAAGAAAAACCCTAAACATTAATTATAATGCTAAAGAGATTGCTTAGAGCATTACGATGGATCACAACACCAACTATTTTAGAGAGATGGTTGGTGAACTCTGTCCTGTATTCAAATTAAAACAATTAATTTTTTCGTTAAATGTAGTAAAAACAATTCATTCAAAAAACAATTGGTTGTAAATTTTTACTGACAGTGATTTTCTAATAGAGGTCTAAGTTCTACTTACTATTGTTTGAATGAGGGTACTCAATAGATCTTGAGATCTCGTTTGTCTGGGTATTTTAACCACAATTTATTTTTTCTTTTTTTCTGTTGTATGTGTTCACAACCAGTTAACAAATAAACTGTAAATAAACGTTATCCTGGCTCGTAGGCACACAAAACTGTGGAACCAGGCCTTTTTAAACGGTATACCTTTTTGCCAGCAGAAGTACGAAAAGAAGAACCAGAATCTGAACCATCAGAAAAACCAGAATCTGAACCATCAGAAGAACCAGAATCGGAACCATCAGAAAAACCAGAATCTGAACCATCAGAAGAACCAGAATCTGAACCATCTGCAGAACCAGAATCTAAACCATCAGAAGAACCAGAATCTAAACCATCTGCAGAACCAGAATCTTCACAATCTCTCTCTTCTGGTTCCTACAGTGGTGGGTAACAATACAGTGATAATGCAAGCAGTTTCTTCTATTGTTGTGCAAATATTTCAAGTGTACTAAGCAATTTTTTCTTTAATTAATCTTAAAGTAAAAGCATAAAAAAAATCAATGATGACCAAGGAAATCAAAATCATCCGGCACATTAAACCAGTATTATGTAAAGACTTCGAAAAAATTAGTTAGAAAATAATACATAACGTAAGCTTTCAAAATTAAAAACAATTTATTTTCTAGCTGCCGAATCGGGTCCAGGTGGAGAAGCAGAGACATCGGCATCTTCTGAAGGTGCCTTTTTAGTAACATATATTTTCATTAATCACAAAAATATCAACATAGAAAACTACCGGATTCTAATATGATTATTTTCTCTCAGGTTAAAAACGTACAATTTAAAGTGATTTAGTAAACACTTTTCATACATTGTGGTCTATATACAGGAATAACTTATTAGGTCGTGGTGCATTGAATTATCGTTTAATAGTTATAATGTGTGTAAACTTTTATCAAAAGCATAAATTGTTTACAGCCTCACGCAATAGCAAAGATGAATCGGAGTCGTCCGACGCAAAGACTACAACCTCAGGTAAACAAAACACATTTATTATAAATCTTTACTCAATAATGAAATTACTAAACAAACATAATAATGTGATGCGTTTTTCAATTCGTAATTTCACCATATTAATAAGCGCGCAAATAACTCTGTCCATTAGTTACATCTTTACAGCTGAGCAAAATGTAATGTTTGGAACACGGATAGCCCATTACCTGAGTTTGGTGTGTCCAAAACCCAGGTATAGGTCGACTCCAGTGGTACGTTTCCAAAGCAAAGTTTCGGCTACCTACGCTAGTAAAGCTTCAGAAAAAGCAAATTCCTATCCCTTATGATATGAGTGAGATCATATGAGTTTTATTAAAATAAAGTAACAAGGTCTGACTCTAAACAAACGTATTGCATTTTTTTTAACAGCTCACGTAATAGGCGATGCCGCAGCCACCTCTCTAGCCGCCGCAACTTCTGAAGGTATTATTTTTACTGTCATTCCCTTTACCCTTTTTGTATTGATCACAACCCCGTTCATATTGATAGCAAAATTAGATTTTGTACGAAATAATATTGTAGTGTCTGAAAGAAAAACCCTAAACATTAGTTATAATGCTAAAGAGATTGCTTAGAGCATTACGATGGATCACAACACCGACTATTTTAGAGAGATGGTTGGTGAACTCTGTTCGTATTATTGGTTATTCAAATTAAAACAATTTATTTTTTCGTTAAATGTAGTAAAAACAATTCATTCAAAAAACAATTGGTTGTAAATTTTTACTGACAGTGATTTTCTAATAGAGGTCTAAGTTCTACTTACTATTGTTTGAATGAGGGTACTCAATAGATCTTGAGATCTCGTTTGTCTGGGTATTTTAACCACAATTTATTTTTTCTTTTTTCTGTTGTATGTGTTCACAACCAGTTAACAAATAAACTATAAATAAACGTTATCCTGGCTCGTAGGCACACAAAACTGTGGAATCAGGCCTTTTTAAACGGTATACCTTTTTGCCAGCAGAAGTACGAAAAGAAGAACCAGAATCTGAACCATCAGAAAAACCAGAATCTGAACCATCAGAAGAACCAGAATCGGAACCATCAGAAGAACCAGAATCTGAACCATCAAAAGAACCAGAATCTGAACCATCTGCAGAACCAGAATCTAAACCATCAGAAGAACCAGAATCTAAACCATCTGCAGAACCAGAATCTTCACAATCTCTCTCTTCTGGTTCCTACAGTGGTGGGTAACAATACAGTGATAATGCAAGCAGTTTCTTCTATTGTTGTGCAAATATTTCAAGTGTACTTAGCAATTTTTTTTTTAATTTAATCTCAAAGTAAAAGCATAAAAAAATCAATGATGACCAAGGACATCAAAATCATCCGGCACATTAAACCAGTATTATGTAAAGACTTCGAAAAAATGTGTTAGAAAATAATACATAACGTAAGCTTTCAATATTAAAAACAATTTATTTTCTAGCTGCTGAGTCGGGTCCAGGTGGAGAAGCAGAGACATCGGCATCTTCTGAAGGTGCCTTTTTAGTAACATATATTTTCATTAATCACAAAAATATCAACATAGAAAACTACCGGATTCTAATATGATTATTTTCTCTCAGGTTAAAAACGTACAATTTAAAGTGATTTAGTAAACACTTTTCATACATTGTGGTCTATATACAGGAATAACTTATTAGGTCGTGGTGCATTGAATTATCGTTTGATAGTTATAATGTGTGTAAACTTTTATCAAAAGCATAAATTGTTTACAGCCTCACGCAATAGCAAAGATGAATCGGAGTCGTCCGACGCAAAGACTACAACCTCAGGTAAAAAAAACACATTATAAATCTTTACTCAATAATGAAATTACTAAACAAACATAATAATGTGATGCGTTTTTCAATTCGTAATTTCACCATATTAATAAGCTCGCAAATAACTCTGTCCATTAGTTACATCTTTACAGCTGAGCAAAATGTAATGTTTGGAACACGGATAGCCCATTACCTGAGTTTGGTGTGTCCAAAACCCAGGTATAGGTCTACTCCAGTGGTACGTTTCCAAAGCAAAGTTTCGGCTACCTACGCTAGTAAAGCTTCAGAAAAAGCAAATTCCTATCCCTTATGATATGAGTGAGATCATATGAGTGTTATTAAAATAAAGTAACAAGGTCTGACTCTAAACAAACGTATTGCATTTTTTTTAACAGCTCACGTAATAGGCGATGCCGCAGCCAGCTCCTTAGCCGCCGCAACTTCTGAAGGTATTATTTTTACTGTCATTCCCTTTGCCTTTTTTGTATTGATCACAACCCCGTTCATATTGATAGCAAAATTAGATTTTGTACGAAATAATATTGTAGTGTCTGAAAGAAAAACCCTAAACATTAGTTATAATGCTAAAGAGATTGCTTAGAGCATTACGATGGATCACAACACCGACTATTTTAGAGAGATGGTTGGTGAACTCTGTCCGTATTATTGGTTTTTCAAATTAAAACAATTTATTTTTTCGTTAAATGTAGTAAAAACAATTCATTCAAAAAACAATTGGTTGTAAATTTTTACTGACAGTGATTTTCTAATAGAGGTCTAAGTTCTACTTACTATTGTTTGAATGAGGGTACTCAATTGATCTTGAGATCTCGTTTGTGCTGGGTATTTTAACCACAATTTATTTTTTCTTTTTTCTGTTGTATGTGTTCACAACCAGTTAACAAATAAACGTTATCCTGGCTCGTAGGCACACAAAACTGTGGAACCAGGCCTTTTTAAACGGTATACATTTTTGCCAGCAGAAATACGAAAAGAAGAACCAGAATCTGAACCATCAGAAAAACCAGAATCTGAACCATCAGAAGAACCAGAATCGGAACCATCAGAAGAACCAGAATCTGAACCATCAGAAGAACCAGAATCTGAACCATCGGCAGAACCAGAATCTAAACCATCAGAAGAACCAGAATCTAAACCATCTGCAGAACCAGAATCTTCACAATCTCTCTCTTCTGGTTCCTACAGTGGTGGGTAACAATACAGTGATAATGCAAGCAGTTTCTTCTATTGTTGTGCAAATATTTCAAGTGTACTTAGCAATTTTTTTTTTAAATTTAATCTCAAAGTAAAAGCATAAAAAGATCAATGATGACCAAGGAAATCAAAATCATCGGGCACATTAAACCAGTATTATGTAAAGACTTCGAAAAAATGTGTTAGACAATAATACATAACGTAAGCTTTCAAAATTAAAAACAATTTATTTTCTAGCTGCCGAGTCGGGTCCAGGTGGAGAAGCAGAGACATCGGCATCTTCTGAAGGTGCCTTTTTAGTAACATATATTTTCATTAATCACAAAAATATCAACATAAAAAACTACCGGATTCTAATATGATTATTTTCTCTCAGGTTAAAAACGTACAATTTAAAGTGATTTAGTAAACACTTTTCATACATTGTGGTCTATATACAGGAATAACTTATTAGGTCGTGGTGCATTGAATTATCGTTTAATATTTATAATGTGTGTAAGCTTTTATCAAAAGCATAAATTGTTTACAGCCTCACGCAATAGCAAAGATGAATCGGAGTCGTCCGACGCAAAGACTAAAACCTCAGGTAAACAAAACACATTTATTATAAATCTTTACTCAATAATGAAATTACTAAACTTGTACAAACATAATAATGTGATGCGTTTTTCAATTCGTAATTTCACCATATTAATAAGCGCGCAAATAACTCTGTCCATTAGTTACATCTTTACAGCTGAGCAAAATGTAATGTTTGGAACACGGATAGCCCATTACCTGAGTTTGGCGTATCCAAAACCCAGGTATAGGCTTACTCCAGTGGTACGTTTCCAAGGCAAAGTTTCGGCTACCTACGCATAGTAAAGCTTCACAAAAAGCAAATTCCTATCCCTTATGATATGAGTGAGATCATATGAGTGTTATTAAAATAAAGTAACAAGGTCTGACTCTAAACAAACGTATTGCATTTTTTTTAACAGCTCACGTAATAGGCGATGCCGCAGCCAGCTCCTTAGCCGCCGCAACTTCTGAAGGTATTATTTTTACTGTCATTCCCTTTACCCTTTTTGTATTGATCACAACCCCGTTCATATTGATAGCAAAATTAGATTTTGTACGAAATAATATTGTAGTGTCTGAAAGAAAAACCCTAAACATTAGTTATAATGCTAAAGAGATTGCTTAGAGCATTACGATGGATCACAACACCGACTATTTTAGAGAGATGGTTGGTGAACTCTGTCCGTATTATTGGTTATTCAAATTAAAACAATTTATTTTTTCGTTAAATGTAGTAAAAACAATTCATACAAAAAACAATTGGTTGTAATTTTTTACTGACAGTGATTTTCTAATAGAGATCTAAGTTCTACTTACTATTGTTTGAATGAGGGTATTCAATTGATCTTGAGATCTCGTTTGTGCTGGGTATTTTAACCACAATTTATTTTTTCTTTTTTCTGTTGTATGTGTTCACAACCAGTTAACAAATAAACTGTAAATAAACTTTAACCTGGCTCGTAGGCACACAAAACTGTGGAACCAGGCCTTTTTAAACGGTATACCTTTTTGCCAGCAGAAGTACGAAAAGAAGAACCAGAATCTGAACCATCAGAAAAACCAGAATCTGAACCATCAGAAGAACCAGAATCGGAACCATCAGAAGAACCAGAATCGGAACCATCAGAAGAACCAGAATCTGAACCATCTGCAGAACCAGAATCTGAACCATCAGAAGAACCAGAATCTGAACCATCTACAGAACCAGAATCTGAACCATCAGAAGAGCCAGAATCATCGCCAGGTACATTGCCATCTAACTCTCCTGGTTCTCAACCTAGTTGCTAAATCAATAGTGCTAATGGAAGTAGACTCCTCCATTGTATCAAGTTCTACAATAAACATAATTATGCTAAATTAAGTTATGTTGTAATGTTACAGAATCCGATGGAGATGATTCTGATTCTAAGTCAGAGGCAATAGCACACGCTTCCAGCAGTAGTAAGATAACAAATTAACTATCCTTTTATTGAAACTATTAGATATTTAGATATTGACCCAAGCTAGTGCTTGGGTCAATAGCCTAATCATTTATCCTGCCTACTAAGGTTTGCGTATGTTTTAAGTACACAGGTACTAACACTACTCAATCACAAATCTCAATTGGAAAATAAGTAATACATGATAGTTCTGGGATTTTGCTCTATAAGCATTAGATAAAAGACTTTCTAATAAATATATAGAAACAATTATTTTAACTACATTTTATACATTGAAGTAAATTCGTACGTAAATTAATTTAAGATTTTTAACATTATAGTATCCATTGGAAAACGCGGCAAATGTGGAAATAACGCTCAATCTCGGGCCTACTCAAGATCAATCGCACGTAAGAATGATTTAAATATAATTTGTTTAAAATCTCTTAGCTTCTAGTCAAAGTGACTTTTTATCAACGACTAGCTTCTGCCCGCGGCTTCACACGCGTGAAAATAGGTTTCTCCATACAAACTTTGAACCCCTCTTTCCTCCACTTAGGGGGTGAATTTTGGAAAATCCTCTCTTAGTGCTCGCCTACGTTATGAAAGGAAACCTCGTGCAAAATTTCACGCTCCTAGTCCCAGTAGTTTTGGCTGTGCGTTGATATGTCAGTCAGTCAGTTTCTCCTTTTATATATATAGATAACGGCTCCATCGAATGTCACGTGATCAAATCCAAACCTTTTGGCATTTGGACCATCGCTAGTGTCGATAAACTGTCACTGTTTGTCTTTAAGAGTTTATCCGATAATTTTGAGGCACTATCAGACTTGAGCATGAACAGTATTTTGATCAAATAAATTTATACTGTATCGATTTGATGTCTGATTGTTATATCGTGTGTACAATCAAAAAATGTATGTTGTGTGTCAGTTTTCGGGTTCTTAGTTTCCACATAAATCTTTCGGTCGATATCAGTCGACCAGTATGTTAGCATTGGGTGTAGGGAAAACTTACAATCGACGTCGAGTTCATTGTGTCATCGGTCGATTGTTGTGGTCGCCTTTAAAGCACTTGTGGATTAAGTTAAAAAGTAAACTTACATTGTTAAATTACAGGAGGAACAGGTCGAGTCATATCAAGAGCATTAGCAAGTGCTGGAATCAATATAGGTGAGAATTAAGGCATACTAGAACTTGAAAGAGACGTTCCTTGAAAACGTCTTAAAAAGATAGCTTGAGAATCAAATGAAATTAGACTACACTTATATATCCCTGCTAGGTAATAAATCGATGCTAACTGTTATTTATTAAAAATGAAAAAAAAAAAATTTTAGTACCTACTTACAGACAATTTTTTTATGATCCATAAACATACTATTAGACATAATGTGTGTAGATAACCGCGCTTTCTACAATCGATTCTCATATTGTTTTCTTACGACCGTCATTAGCACATTACCAGCTGAACATTCGGCATAGTGTAGAATTCATCATATTTTATACATTGCCTGAACATTCTATTCATTCCATATTATTTTATTTTATTTTATTTTTTTATTTTATTTTATTTGGGTGGCTTACAGCTAACAATACAAAATATAAGACAATTATGCCTGTATTATACAGATTGCCGGTAATATATACACAACCAGATATTAAATAAACTCTGTTAAACCATGTATTTGATTTGTTGCATACAAGACCATATTGGTGTATTGTATTCAGGCGTTTTCTTATAATAGTTTTTCATTCCTTATTTTCTAGGAATTGGATCACCAGAAGAGCAACCAGAAGAGCAACCAGAAGAGCAACCAGAAGAACAACCAGAAGAACCAACAGAGGGAACCAAACCTTCCAAACCTTCTAAACCTTCCAAACCATCTAAACCATCCAAACCATCCAAACCATCCAAACCATCCAAACCATCCAAACCATCCAAACCTTCCAAACCTTCCAAACCTTCGAGACCTTCCAAACCTTCCAAACCCTCCAAACCTTCCGAACCTTCCAAACCTTCCAAACCTTCAAAACCCGGAAAATCGTATAAATCGCAGCAGCCAATCTTGGTGCAAGAAAAACTCAGTCCAATCTCAAGCGGTGAGATAAAACTACAATAATTATTTAAAACATATTAAAAATCGAACACAATTTCATGAAGCAAATATGTAATAAATAAAATAACTTTGTTTTGACACTTGTAGACGAGTCTTTAATGGTCGTTCAAGTGTCTTACAATTTAACAGCGATTAAAAATCTGTTACCTTTTTACAACTTTATAGTGGTAGTTCTTTTTTTTGACGTAGGATGTCATCAAATTACTTCTCTCGCTCTGGGAGGAGCAGGAGAGAGTGTCAGACGTCGACTGTCTAAAACCCACAATATTTCTTCAGTTGCTCTTTATTGCGAGGGCTGCGGTTTAGTTCTTCGAACAATCTGCAGCCGTCGTCGTCGGAGCTTTATGGTGTCTGGCTTCCAATTCAACCAAATGCGGCTGAATACCAGTATTTCACATGAAGCGACTGCCTATCCTGACCTCCACTAGTCAGTTACTGGTTGGCACTTGGCAAGACTGGTTATCACATTTTCATTGTCTTGACTGTCACGACTGTCTAAGATGTTCAAATGACAGCCGATACCAATGGCTTCCCAAGGATGATGGTGGTCATCTGCGGATTGACCTCAACAATTTCATCATCATCATCATCATTTCAGCCGAAAGATGTGCACTGTTAGACATAGGCCTCCCCCAAGTGTCGCCATATTGACCGGTCCTGTGCATCTCGCATCCATCGGAATTCCGCGACCCTCACCAGGTCATCGGTCCACCTTATGGGAGGCCTTCCAACGCTGCGTCGTCCGTTACGTGGTTGCCACTCCAGAGCCCTTCGTTCCCATCGATCATCTATTCTGCGAGCAATGTGCCCTACCCACTGTTACTTTGGCGATTCTTCGGGCTACGTCGATCTCAACAACTTGCTTAACTTCACTATCGACTCATGTGGCTGTTATGAGTCACGAGCTCCTGCAACGGAGAATAAATAATTTGGTTTTCGATATTAATTAATAGTGTTTCATGTTTTATTATAGCTCGTGAACGTGCCAGTAAACGATTCCCACAATCGAAGCCGCGTCAATATAAGACGAGACTGTGCATATGCCGTGACTAAGTACCCAGTTATGACTAAAGGTATAATTTTTATTTTCCTTTTTCTCTTTTTTCCATTTTTGTGATTAGACCACGGTATTATAAATATCGACAAGAAGTGCTAGAAATCAAGAGTATTGGTATATTTTTAAGGTTATGTACGTCTGAATGGAAACACGGAATCCTTTATAGGATCACTCATGTCCTATTGCACCTGTCTGTCCGTCATCACACAACGCCGTCTAGTCCCAAGAAATCAGAAATCAGACAGAGCTTGTGTTATGAGTACTAGAAAACTGATAAACATACTTATATAATTCTAAATACATACATATTATAGATAAATTACACCCAGACACAGAATAAGTGATCGTGCTCATCACACAAACATTTGACCTGGGTGGGAATCGAACCCACGACCTCCGGTAAAGCAGTCAGGGCCACTAACCACTAGACCAACAGGCCAGCAAACCACAACTGAGTAACAAAACCTCTGGGCAATCCATGGAAATATAAATCGTAATCTAATCAACTGTTTTTGTTTCAGTTATTAGAATAAGAAGTAGAACAACCGCAGACAAGCGTTATAAGAAGATGACCGCTGCATGAAAATTGACTCCGATTATATGTATTGAATTTATACAATTTATTATAAATATTCACGGTAATGGATAACTATTTAACCGCAAATAACTGTCAGCAATAAAAAATACAAAAAAAAAACACAATAAATTAAACCAAGCATAACGTATATTTTGTTTTATTAATGTGTACTTTCCCATAAAACACACTTTTAAATCTTTCTGTATTGGACGACACTTCACACTACACTCTTATACATCAACTTCCTACATGATTACTGCCGAGTGAAGTCTATACAAGTATTATGGAATAAAATGACTCGTTAATTTGAACAAATTGAACTAGAGGATAAATTACTCTAAAATGTGAAAAAAAAAACAGCTCACTATTATTTATGAATCCAGCCTGGGCAAAATTTAGAACACAGCTGTTGTTTTTCTTCATATTCTGTAGTTGGTCTCAAATTGAAAGCTGTTCACATATTTGGACATTTACCTTCTAAAAGTAATTTTATTACGAACTTGTTGCATTCCACTGCAGGGCAAAGGCCTCTCTTTCTTTCTACCACATTTTTTCTGTCCTTAGCTACATCTGGTCAATCCTTTAGAATTCTCCACCATCCAAACCAGCCAGTTTACCAGTGGTTACTGGTTTAGTAACCAGTTTTGTTACTATTTTGGTGTGCAATAAAGTTTATTCTATTCTATTCTATTCTATTCTAACTCGGCACGCAATCTCCTTCTGGGCTTACCAAATAGATCCAATAGTTAGAGAGGCTATCAAATATCTTCTTCAAACCATTGAATTGCGATAAACAGCAGACATGGCACAGTTCCGTTTTAATTTGACAGCTGAGTTGCTTACGTTTGCGATTTGTGTTCTGGAACGAAGTATACTGTTCCTTATAACGTATTTTACGACGGACGATATCTTGTTTGGAGGCGGGACCGGGATTATTGGCGAACAGCACAAACTCGGGGTGGTGGAGTGTTGATCGCGGTGAGGAATGATCTGACTGCAGTGGAAAGATGTGACTGGCGTACTTCTGCTGAGGATATATTTATTTATTTATTTATTTATTTAATAACACATACAATTGTTTTAACAGGCATACCCAAGATAACAAATGTAGTCGCAAAATAGCCGCACTCAGAGACGCCACCCACAGACTGATCAAATATTCATTAGTGTAGTAGTAGTCAACATACATACATGCTAGTCGATGATCAGCCTCAAGCAGCGCCCTGAAGAACCAGCACAAGTTACACAGAGGACAACACACTTATTGTCACCCTCTCAAATTCCGCCAATGTGCAAGAAAAAATATCTAACCGCAGAGAGACGTTATTAAGTATTTCAACCGCCCGAGTCACGGGTGCAAACTTTAACAGATTTGTGCGGGCTACCGGGACTTTAAACAGCCTTTCTCTCGGCCCTGGGCGCAGTCTACTGTTTGGAACGAGCAATCTCAACGATTCCAGTATTTGTGGATTATTTAGGATACCCCGTAAAACCAAAAACACATACTTTGCAAGAGCGAGATTGCGCCTTACCTCCAACTTATAGTAACCAACCATCCCTATAACAAAGAGGGTTGGATACATAAGTGGATAGAAAGGGTATACGCCAAATTGCCTCATGTATAAGTACCGAGTAAATTTATTCTGCATCTTTTCCACCATCATAGTATATTTACTTTCATAAGGATTCCAGATGATAGCACTCGTTTCCAGGTTACTTCGCACCAATGCGTTATATAACGATTTCACAGCTGCCATATTAGTAAATTCACGGGTTTCACGCATGACAAATCCAAGATTCTTGAAGGCTTTTTTACATACCTGCACGACATGATCTCGAAATGTCAGGTCCTCAGAGAAAGTGACCCCAAGATCTCGCACTGACCCTACCCGCGGTATCACGTGTCCTTCCATGGTATATTCGTGACGTCGGGGTATCACGGCTCGCGTAAAGGACATAACATTACATTTTGCAACATTGAAAAACAAATTGTTCTCTCTACTCCACGCAACCACCCGATCAATGTCCCCCTGGAGCTCTTCGCAGTGCGATTCGTCCGTTATCCGTAAGAACAGCTTCAGATCGTCCGCAAATAATAAACACCCTGCGCTTTTAATGATTTCTGGTAGATCATTAATCATTATAATAAATTCTAAGGGTCCTAAATTTGTTCCCTGACTTACCCCCGTAAGGGTGCAATACGGGTCTGAAGTGTAGCCTGCGTAGTCGACAATTTGTTTACGGCCGCTCAAGTAGCTCGAGAAGAACTTTAGAAGGGCTGGGGTAAAACCAACCCTTGCAAATTTATTTAAAAGCATGTCATTATCCACACTATCAAATGCCTTCCTGAAATCGAAGTAGGCGACGTCCAGTTGGGCACCCGGCTCAGAGTCCAGCACCGTAGTGGCTTGGTTCATGAAACACATTAAGTTTGAATTGGTGCTACGACCCGGCCGGAAACCATGCTGCGCGTCATTGAGCTGTGATGCTACTTGCGAGTGGATACTAGAGCACAACGCAGACTCGAAGACTTTTGCAAATGCAGAGAGTATTGCTACAGGTCTATATCCACTGACATCAGAGCTTGGAGCTCCTTTAGGTACTGGAGTCACCCTCGTCAATTTCCAGCCCTCCGGATACGAACAATCCCTCAAAAAAAAATTAAATAAATACCAAAGCGGTCGTGCCAACACAGACCTACAATCTTTCACAATGAAAGGTGGCACCCCGTCCGGCCCGACCGAACGTTTGGGCTTGAGGCGCGTGAGCGCGGCACTCACCTCACCGAGAGACAGCTGCCCCACGTGCACGCGGGCGCCGCGCTCAGGCATCGCTTGCCCAGCGGCAGCCGCATCCAACCGCGGTGCCACCTCCCCATATACTGAGTGGAAGTAATCAGCGAATGCCTGGGCACATTCATGGTCGTTCAAGAGTTCACCATCTTTAACTATCTTCGCTTTGCTTCGTTTGGAACGCTGGTTTCCAATAAAACCCCAAAAAGACCTGGGTTCCTGTACAAATTGTTGCTCGATACGGTTTTGATGAAGAAGGTATGCGGTACTGATTTTATTTTTGACAGTAGAACGATAGTAAGAAAAATTTATATAGTCACTATCCAAACCAGTCCTCTTAAAAGATTTGTGCCAAAACGCCTTCTGTTTAATATTACATATTATGTCAGCTGTGAACCATTCTGGGTAGCGATACCGAGAGCAATTACCCTTACCGCTCTTTCTTGGAGTGCTATCATTTAAAACCCTATAGAATATTTCATAGAATACACTATAAGCCTCGTCAGCACTGCTCGTTTCATACAGTGGGCTCCAATCTACCCCGGCGAGCGATAAATATAATGAATGGAAATCCGTTTTGTTAAAATTCCATCGTGGCTGGGAGGTAGAAGTCTGTGGTACGGGGCCACCGGGCCTGGCCGTGTCCCGTGCATAACATATACTTACTCGAAGCGGTGGATGCTGATATGGGTGTCCATCGTTCTGAAGCGGTCTAGACCAGCGGTAAGTTACAATATTAATATTTGTGGCCTGTATTTGTGCAAAGAAAATGTTGGTAATTTATTTTCACCATAAACTTAACCACTTAGTAACCGCACACCCGTTAGATACATTTATCGTCACCGGTGATTTTAACTTTGGTCGTGATGTGGTATGGCAACATTCTGACGATGGTCCTGATTTAAATCCTGAGAAAGTACAAGTCCGATGTATTTTGGATTTCTTTGATACGATAAATGCGTGTAACTTGTCCAAGTTTAATGGTGAGCGCAATGTCAACGGTAGGTTGTTGGATCTTGTTTTTTCAAATGGGGCGGTAAAAGTGAGTGAGTGTGGTGATCCTTTGGCGATGCCTGTCGATGTACACCATAAACCGTTAATAATTAACGCTGATCTTGTTGAGGTACACAAATACATTGAGAAACATAGGGTAAATTACAAATTTAATCAAGGCGATTACACTGCAATTACGTCGGCACTAGATCTTATAGACTGGAGTACATTGTTGTCTGCAGGATCCTTAGACGAAGCCCTTAGTTTCTTTTATAGTAAACTTTACGAATTAAGGGACCTTCACATTCCCGTTAAGCCACCAAAAAGATCGACACACCCCCCCTGGTATACAAGTGCTTTAATTAAAATCCTTAAAGAAAAACACAAATATCACAATGAATATAAAAATTACGGTAATTTATCCGATTACCACTCTTTTTCACTATTGCGTAACCGGGTTAAGCAATTGGAGGCGGTTTGTTTTGATGTTTATATGGAAAAAATTGAAACCTCGATCACCAAAAACCCTAAGTATTTCTGGTCTTACATCAAAAGCAAAAGAAGTGTTCACTTATTACCTAACGTTCTACATTACATGGACCAGTCTGCAGACACCGGCGAGGGTATCACTGAGCTGTTTTCTTCTTACTTTCAATCCACTTTCCAAGAACCTGACTCCAACTCTGTGTCTGATGATTTAGACTTCGAGGATACTCATTCTTCTAGCTCAGTGAACCTGAGTACCGTCAGCGTATGTCCTGATGTTGTACTTAAACTTCTTAAAGGCCTGGACCCCACCAAATCTGGTGGGCCAGATTTGATACCCCCTATTTTCATAATTAATTGTGCAAAGAGCCTTGTGGCGCCAATCTGTTTATTATTTGAACGGTCTCTAAGAGAAGGTATCGTCCCCAAGATATGGAAATCAGCATTCATCACACCTGTCTTTAAAAAAGGGGATAAATCTAATATAGAGAACTACCGTCCCATATCTAAACTTTGTCTTTTCTCTAAGGTTCTAGAATGATTAGTACACACTCAAGTTTACTCAACTTTTCAACGCTATTTTGGCGACGAACAACATGGGTTCCTTAGAAGACGGTCAACTGCCTCCAACCTGGTATTGTCCAACGAACTAATAACTGCTGGGATGGATGAACGGTGTCAGGTTGATGTTATCTATACGGATTACAGCAAGTGTTTTGACCGAATTGATCACCGTGTGCTTCTTCAGAAGCTATTATCTGCGGGAATACACGGTGACCTATTTCGTTGGTTTTCGTCATACTTAGACAATCGGACGCAGGCTGTGGTCTTACGTGGATACACTTCTGGATGGAAATCTGTCCCATCAGGGGTGCCCCAAGGCTCAATCTTGGGACCTTTATTATTTACTATATTTATTTCTGACATTAAAAGCTGTTTTACAAATTCACAGATCTTACTTTACGCTGACGACATGAAGGTCCTTAAGTGTGTACGAACAGTGTCTGACACCGAACTACTTCAATCTGATCTGGATAGATTCGTTCCATACTGCAAAATTAATAAGTTACAACTTAACGTATCCAAATGTTTTCACCTAGTATACACTCGTCAGAAAACTACTATCGGCTCAGGATACACACTTGATGGTACATATATAAGTAAAACAAGCAGTATCAGAGATCTTGGCGTAGTACACGACAGCAAATTACTTTTTGATGATCACATAGAAACCATTGTCAAAAAAGCTTTCAAAACCTTGGGTTTCATTATTAGAGCTTGTTCTAGCTTTCGGTCTCTAAAACCAATAAAAGTTCTCTACTGTTCCCTTGTGCGCAGCCACCTCGAGTACGTTTCCCAAGTCTGGAACCCTCAATACGAGACTTACAAATCTCGTATTGAATCAGTACAGAGAAAATTTTTGCGATATTTAGACTTTAAAGCGAAGCAATATTCAGTCGACTACGAGCACCGTTGCAAACGATATCACTTCTTACCATTAGATATAAGGCGTAATATTAATGACATTTGTTTTTTGGCAAATATAGCAAACGGATCAATTGATTGTCCTGAACTACTTGGCAAAATTTTTCTTCGCACTAATCCGTGCACATCGACAAAGTATAGGCGTAACGCCTTCTCCATACGTAGTGTCATAGCCTTCAACAATTTACCATCGCACCTAGAAATAGATCTGTTTTGCACCAGTGTACAAAATATAAAAAAGATCCTAACCAAGGAATTTTTTGGGGACAATGTTAGATAACTTAATTAGTTTAAATTTAAGATAACGCTATGTAGTCTTTTTCTTCATCTTTGATCTCACTTGATTCGATTAAATTCTTATTATACCTACTTAAATTAATTTTTAACTTTATCTTAAACCTAAAAGATGTCAATGCAATCTGTAGCTAGTTATATATATGTGGAAGCTTGTTATTAGCCTGTAAGCTTTCTTTAAAAATAAATAAATAAATAAATTATGCGGTCTGTGATTTTGACCCGAAGAAAATTTCCGAGAGATTACCATAAAATAAACACAACCCAGTAACTAGCCATAATTATAGCGGTAAGTCCCCTCTTTGAGAAGTGGCTGGAAAGGCAACACGGCGTCCTTACCTTCCGCATGACGCAGGTCCTCACCGGACATGGTAAGTTCGGGAGATTCCTGCACCGGATTCGTGCGGAAGAAACGCCCGGGTGTCACCATTGCATGGACCGCCCGGAGGATACGGTGGAGCACACGGTGGAGGTGTGCCCCGCTTGGGAAGAGCAACGCCGTGTCCTCGTGGGGGCGATCGCCGGCGGTGATCTCTCGCGCTGGGCCTTGGTACAGGCCATGGTCCGGAGCGAGGAGGAGTGGCAGGTGGTCGCCACCTTCTGCGAAGCAGTAATGCTAGCAAAGGAGGCGGCCGATCGCGTGAGGCAACGGTCCTCACGCCCCAACCACCGCCGGGATTCTGATATCGATTTCCGGCCACCGTAGACGCGGGCTTGCGGATGGTGAGCAATGGGTAACTCGCCGTCCGACCGTCCGGTAACCGTCCAGACCGAGCCCAAGCTCTAACTCGTCGACGGCGCGTACTGTTTCACGCGCGCCTCAAGGAGATGTCAGCAACTGTAGGGGCCCATCAGGGTCGAAGCCTACTGGGGCCTAGGGCCTGATTCTGAAAGGAAGACTCGGTCCTGGTACGAAAGGCAACGAAGGAACAGGAGTGGGTTTTTAGTCAGTAAAAGTCTGACACTATCTCCCAAGAGCGGGGGATGTCATAAGATGATTTCCCCACCGAAAAAAAAAAACACGCACTGCAAGATTTGTAAATGTAGATTCTGCGATATAACCACTTCCTCATAGTGCTGATGTACTAATACATGAAGTGCCAAATTAAACCTATGTGCAGGAACTGATGCCAACATGTAATGCTATTGCAGCTGAAATTCATGATCTAACCTTTGCACCTAATAAGAGAGGAACACTAATAACTGACACAAAATGATCTAGATCATCATTTTCATGATTTAAAACGGATTTAAAAAAACATCTTGATTTTTTAAAATATTACTTACTAAAAATAACTGCAAAGATCTCATATAGGAACGAATTTAAATGTATCAAACATTGGATTATAATTTACCACTCAAAATATAATTTCTACAATCACATTTCGACTTCTTTCACAAAAATCTGGGAGCAATGGCAACGCAATGGAGAAAGGCTCCAGCAGGTCATTTCCAGCATGAAAAACCAGTGAAAATGGAGTCCTTGAATATTAGCAGTTTTCAATTGAACGCTTTCAAGCTAAATACTAGAAACAATCGTAACATATGGTTTAAAAAATGTGTTTTCAAGCATAATTTTAAGTAAAGTATCAATAACTTTCATGTAAACTTAAGTGGCTGTCACAAAAAAAACTAAGCGTGCCAAATTTTTTCTATATCTATTTCCTACCAAAGGATTATAATTATAATCAATATAACGCCATATATGGCCATAAAATTCTTGTGACAATAATAAGATATTTTTTGTTGACCAGTGTAATCTTAAGCAAGCAAATAAACATACCTTGGATAAGCTGTGATAATCCAAAAAATAACTTTCGACCTAAACCTTACTGGAACAATATTATATTGTCGAAAAGGCTAGAGTGGTACATAGAGAAAAATAAACTGTTGCCTCCATTTACTTCCGGATTTAGGAGAGGACAGTCGTGTCAGGACTGCCTTGTCAAATTAGCAAGTCAAATTTACTAAGGATTTTCGCGTAAAACTTCGACTATAGCGTGTTTTTTGGATATCACTAATGCCTATAAACTGCTGCGTGATAACATGATGAAGAAAATCACTTCACCGAATTGTGAGGAACGTGGAGTTGTAGAGAACCTACAACATTTATTGATGGAAAGTGTCCAATATGAGTCAAATAGAAATAGTTTGATAAGGTCTCTGAATTTGAACAGAACAAATGTAGCCAATAGCCCCAGATATCAAAATTATTCAAAAAAGCTCTCTTCGTCTCTTGGGGTCTCCTATTTTTGAAGATTCCTTTCCCAATTTTGTTGAGGAAAAATTTTAATGAGGTTTCGGAAAGATTGCTCGAAATTAACATGCATTCGGCCATCACCTTAATTCGTTTCTGCTGTTTCGGCCCTAAACTAACATATATATTTCCTCCGTGCTTCTCATTTTTGGAAATATACTCATCTTTTGGAAATTATGGACCAAATTATCCGACATACTCTTTCATCAATTTTAAATGTGGATCGACGATCCAACTTGGGCTCAAGCTACCCTTCCAATACGATCGGAGGTCTCGGCGTCCGTAAAATTACCAGTATCAGTTTACCAGCTTTTATATCCTCGGTTCACGGCACACAAAAAAAAATAATCAGGAATATTCTATCTTCCTCACTGATTGATTTTGATGTTCCGTGCTTCAGCGAGGCTATAGACGCTTGGAGACTCGCTTGCCCGAATTCTAAACAGCCCGACAACCTTTCTTCCCAAAGACGGTGGGATGGGCCGCTATGAAAAAGTAGTTCAAGAAAATCTGTTGGCAACATCTGTGACTACTGCAGAGCGTGCGCGCCTGCTAGCTGTGGCGGAGTGGGAGTCGGGTCTCTGACTTCATGCACTACTTTTTACCTTCCGCCTCGCTGCTTTCCTACGTCTTGGCGCTCTTTGTTGCCCTCCTCATCGCTGCCACTCTGGCAAAGTTATCAACAGCCTCGGACATCACGGTCTGTCATGCAGCCGAAGTGCGGATCGCATAACGCGGCACGTGAATATCAACGACATCATCCGTTGCGCTCTTGTCACCGTCGGCGTTCTGGCCGTATTGGAACCTCATGGCCTGGCACACGACGATGGCAAAAGACTGGACGGTATGTCTTTATTTCCATGGAAGATGGGTAGGCTTTTATTGCGGGACGCTACTTGCGTTGATACTCTTGCGCCATCTCATCTTCCTAGCTCGTCGTGCTGTGCCGGTGCTGCCGCAGCGGCTGCAGAGAGCTTCAAGGAGCGGAAATATAATAACCTTGTTGGTAGTTATATTGTCGAGACGTTTGGGGTTGAAACTCTTAGATCGTAGAGTCCAAATGCTCACAAATTATTTTAAAAACTTTCAAAACGTCTTGTTGACACTTCGCGTGACCCAAGCGCTGGCTTTTACTTCGGACAAAGGATAAGCATTACCATTCAGCGTGACAATCTTTTGGGTACATTAACAGTCGACAGCGATGCGGAGGAATTTTTCGACGCCGTATTTTAGATTGCTTTTTTTAGTACTTTATGGCTTTTATTTTTATTTTGTAAGTTAGTTTTAATTACGTTTAGATTAGATTTAAGTTTTTGTAAAAAATAGATATGTATTATTATAATATGTAGGCATGTTCCATAACATTTTATCCCATCCAAATAGTGATGATGCAAAAGATTAGTTCAAATTCATGGCCCATGTCTTGTGATGTGCGTGCATTTGTTTAGGATACGATGGGACTGACATACGCTATGCGTAAAAGCCCCTATAATTACATAGGGTGACTGGTAATTAGTGTACGATACTTAAACACGTGATTGTGCTCATGATAACCAACAACTTTTACTATGGGATCAAAACTGAAATCGCTAAAAAAACAGCTGTTCAGTACATTTACGAGTATGTTTGCCTAATGTACTGAACAACTGATATTTTTTTCGCGAATTCGGCTTTGCTCCCATAATAAAAATTGTTTGTTATCATGAGCACAATCACGTGTTTAAGTATCGTACACTAATTGCCAGTCACCCTATATACTTAAAGAAAAGAAAAAAGATAACTATAACATAATAACAAACGTGACAAAATAATTTACGATTGTTGAAAAGTCGAAAGGAATGGAATTGACATAACGAATGTCAATTCCTTCGAAACGTCACGTGATCAAATGAAGAAAGTTTTGCCATTTTGACAATTGCAATTGCCTATATATATTATCACGGTAGTTTAAATTTTTGCTTTCACTATGTTCCCTAAATGAAGAAAAGAGAGCTCAAGGCTCAATTTGACGCAAGTAGTACATAATACTAGTACTAATAGTAGTAGTAATTCATAAAAATATAGCACGATTAATATTTTTTAGTATTTTTTAATGACTTGCTACTACCGCTATATCTGATTATTTTTTGCCCTATATAACTGAAGTCATATACCATTCTGGTATTAGTTATCAAAACAATAACACAAAAATGATGGCGGTGAAACAGTACATTTTAATATATGTTCTGGTTTTAACGGTGGTTTTTGAACTAGCTGGTAAGTAGGTATATATAATCATAACAAGTCCAAAATGTATGGTATTAACATGTGCGACAAAAATTTCAAATAACAATCTTGTCAATCACAGACATTTTGAACTTTTTATAATCGTTATCGCTGAGAAAATGACATTTTGTCTTGAGCCACTACCACACCACGCACACACACAACCAGCAAAACTACGAACTTACTGTAAAACGCATGACCAATATGCTACTGAAAACATATTCGGTATTTCGTGGGTGCGTTTACAAACATGTATCTGAACTTACACAAGACACCCAGGCCCGGGTCTCATGTGTAAGTTTAAATTCGCGATGTCGACAAAAGAAAATAAGGAAGGGTTGTGTGCCACATTGGCAGAAATAATTAATGGTTAGAAGAAAGTTGAACTTGCAAAAGGCGGATAATAGATAATGTGTGGAATAAATATATACACACCACCATGTCGGAGGTCTACCACGGGTCCCTGATACAACAACCCCGCCAGTACAATCATTCGTAATGTTTGATACTGCTGAAAATGTGGTTGAATCGTTGCTCATGTCTCTAAAACCTGATGCTGCCATTGGATGTGACAACATGTCTACCAAGTTTTTAAAAAAAGTTTTTTCTCCGAACCAAATTGGCTTCTGATGAAATAAGTCGATGAATCATGCTGTTTTGCAGTTAACGGGTTGTATTCTCAAGAATATTGATGCAAAAAGAAGTTAGTGTCAGTTTTCTTAGCCTTAAAAAAACCTTCAATGTTTTTATACCTAGTATTGCAATTTGAGAAACTGGAAACACGAAGCCTCCCACTTCAAATATTTATGAATTATCTAGATACTGTACTGTATGGTGTCGGACGTAAAGAATAGCACCATCCCATATCTTCCCGTGGGTGTCGTAAGAGGCGACTAAGAGAGACTGTGCATACTACAGCACCTTAGGTCACCCCGTGGTGGCGGATAAACTTCAACAAAAGCATTCCCAATCCCTTTGCAACATGTTCGGTCTTAATGGAATGCGCGATAGGGTTAGGGCTTACCCCACAGGCTACGCGCAGTGGCATCACCCGGCTCCCGTGGGAAATGGAACAGGGTTGTTGCACCACCTCAGGCGGGTACAACGTAAGAAGCTAGCTCGGAAAATGAGATTGAGGTATGCAAGTTGGAATGTTGGGACTATGACTGGAAGGGCCAGAGAGTTAGTGGATGTATTGAAAATAAGAAGGATAAATATAGCAAGCTTGCAGGAAACTAAATGGAGAGGAACAAAAGCAAGAGAAATTGGTGAGGGATTTATATCACTATTACTTCCACAGTAGTAGAACTTATGTTCTACTACTGTGTGAAGTAATGGAAAAAGAAATGGTGTAGGAATAGTGATAGACAGTAAATTGAAAGAAAGCGTGATGGAAGTACAAA
This sequence comes from Mythimna impura, assembly GCA_905147345.3. Taxonomy (NCBI): domain Eukaryota; kingdom Metazoa; phylum Arthropoda; class Insecta; order Lepidoptera; family Noctuidae; genus Mythimna; species Mythimna impura. The sequence continues at coordinate 12,192,631 of LR990345.1, forward strand.
GGATTAGTGATAGATTTATAGTTGTGAAAGTTATGTTAGTGAACGTGATGTTGAATGTAGTTAGTGTGTATGCACCACAAGTTTTGTAAGGATTTTGAAACAGCATTAATGAACATCCCTGTTCATGAAGAATTTATAGTTGGAGGTGATTTTAATGAACATGTGGGAAGAATGAAAGGTGTTTATGAAAGAGTACATGGGGATGGGGTTTCGGTAGTCCAAACAGTGAAGGAGAGACACTGTTGCAATCCGCTACTGCATTTGATCTGGTGGTAGCCAATTCGTGGTTCCAGAAAAGAGACGAACACATAATCACGTAAAAAAATGGTAATCTTAAGACCCAAATCGACTACTTTCTAGTTCGGCGCAATAAGGGCTCACCGCAGAACCTCACGAGGTACCCGGTCGTATGGCTCTCGAGGTCAAAGAAAACGATGTGCAAGTTTTTATGCGCACTTCTGTATTTCTCGCACAGCTGGCGTCCGTTGTACCCCGACCCGGCTTAAAACCGAATTGGTTCTGTGAAATTTCACTCTCATCTCAGTCGTCTTTCAATAATTTTCTTCCAGGCTCTCATAGTATTTGACATTAGCTTTATTCCTCTATAATTGTCGCACTCAAGAATATCACCTTTGTTTTTAAAAATCGGCACCAAAGAGCTATTGCACCACTCATCAGGTATGGCTTCTTCCCGCAATAACTTATTGAAGAACAAAGCTAACCACGTCCATCCATTTACTCGCAATAACTTCCACACTTCAACTGGTGTTCCATCTGGACCAATGGCTTGACCATTTTTCATTCCATTTACTGCTATTCTGACTTCATCCATACTAACCATTCTCACTAAGCCCACATTCAATGGTTTATTCTCTAACACCCCACTCCAATTATTTTCCTCATTCATCAGTCCTTCAAAATATTCATTCCACTCCTTTTTGATTTTTCATCATTCGATAGAACCATTCCAGTTTCAACTCTTATACATCTCACCTGGCATACATCCCTCGCCTTTCTCTCTCTTATTCTAGTAAGCCGGTATAGCTTTTTTTGGCCTGCAGGACTGTCCAGTGTGTCATATAGTTTGTCGTGGGTTTTAATTTTGCTATTGCCACGACTTTCTTGGCTTTCTTCTTTAAAAAGTCATAGTCATTCTTTTTTTTTCAGCTTTTAAACTAGCATTTTCTGGCTCTACATGCTGCCATTCTTTGAAATTTTCCTTTTTTTCTTTCAATACACTCTGAATTTCTGTCGACCACCACCATGTATCCCTATCTATTATTCTCTTTCTTCTCTTCTCTACCAAAATATCTTTCGCTGCAGGTCTGATACACCCAGCCATCTCATTCCAGCTTTCATTTATACTTCGATCATTCATGTCTCCCATCATATCACTTGTCTCACAATCCATCCATCTTTTCTTTGACTCGCCCTCTCCATCCATCCACATCATCTTCATCTTCCTGCTCTTGTCACGTGTTATTGGGGGTCGACGCAACACGTTAAAAAAAAAATATCTTAAAATTAAAATATTTTTTCTTTTTTTTTATAAAGCATAATAAGGTTATTAATTAAATGTCACGGAATAGTTTGCGTTACGAACCGACATATCTATACTATCGAAGTTATAAATCGCCGGTCTAAAGAGCAATCGCTGTAGGGTTTTTCGCAACAGGATTTTTCATTAACTAACGTTACATCGCACCAATAAAGCATGGATAGAACGAAACATCGTACAACCGAATTATCGATATAATAAAAATCGAATAATCAAGTTTCGACATCAAGTAAAGAACCCGTCTTTGTGTGCATTACTCGAGCGAGTTTTGTATGTAGATTGACTATTGTGCCTATCTATTTTGTGTTTAGACTGATTATGCTATATTCAGTTTTAAAATGATCCCGCTACAATACCTCAAGCCTTCTCTCTAAGAGAGGCCGTAATCCACAACACGAGCTCAGTACGGGTTGAGAAAATACTTTGACACACATAATTTGTAGCACACAACATATAGGCATATAAGCATAATCAGCCTTGGCCAAAGTAAACTTGAATGAAATACCTTTTTAAAAATATTACTTTACTAACAAGGACAAAAGACACAATGACAAATTATTTGAAAATAATTATTACAGTAAAATAACTATTATATTATTACTATCAAACTACGTTTATGGCACATATTTGAATGTCGAACATTAAAAGTCAACGTGGTAAAATGTCAACGTTAAAAAACATCAAAAATTTTAATATCGAATGACCATTATAACCAAAAATTAAAATAATGTAAGTTTATAATGCCGAGTGGTTAAATAACCTACGTCCTAAAATCTATCTATCTAAAATCTAATTGTCTATTAAAGTGACCTAAACATTGAAAGTACAGTGCATCGAATATCATAAATATCGAAGTACAGAGTTTCGAATGTTCTAAATATCGATATTTATTTATTATGTATGTCACAGGGTAATTTGTTTATTTATTAAAACTTCATGCAACACAAAGTTATACAGGCGGACTTAATGCCTTAAGCATTCTCTACCAGTCAACCAAGGGTGGTGAAGAGAAAACATGGCAGGTGTATAAAAAAAGAAATGATTATTAAGAAAACAAGGGTTCAAATGTATATAAATAAAATAAAAATATATATATATTATTATGTTTAAAAAAATACATACCAACAAGATAAGATACATATTTATATAAAGTAAAAGAAAGGGGTTTTAGAGAGGACTCCGGTTATTTGTAGAAAATGATTCCGCAACTTCCGCTTAAATACATGTAATGCATATAATTTAATCATTCGGATTTTGCGAAAACCCGGATAATTAGAAAATGGTGAAATAAAACCTGCGAGCAACTTGGACGTAGTTTTCGCCGGCCGCTGCCGCAACACCGCTCGCTTCGCTCGCTCGGCTCACGCACAGTTGGTCACAGTTCTAACCTAACCTAACATATTTCAACCATTTCAAAATGATGAATTATTCAATCTGCCTACGACTAGATAATGAGACAGTAATGAAAACATTTCTGCGGGAGATTGTAGGTATGATTCGTCATTTTGAACTTAGTGAAATAGGTTAGGTTAAAACTGTGACCAACCGCGCGCGAACCGAGTGAGAGAAGCGAGCGGTGCCGTGGCAGTGGCTGGCGAGCGCTACTTCTCAAAATATTCGAAACAAATTTGTTCGATATTTTAACGAGTAGGTATTTTTAACGTAAATATAATGAACTTGGATGTATTCAATGTTGAGATTTTGAACTTAATGACTATCGATATTTTTAATCATTAGATTTTTATCACTCGGCATTTCAGTGTTAGACATTTTAAGCGAATCGAAAATTGTTATACCTAATATAACAATTTTCGATATTATGATACAATCGATATTTTTGATGTCTTGAACGTTGCCATTTTACCAGTTGGTATTTTAATGTTCGACATTCAAATATGTACCCACATTAAAATTTATATTTGCTAATACACGGGCCAAAAGCGCCACTCGATATTTAGGTATACAGAAATATATTAATTCTTTATTGAATTTACTTTATACAGGCGGGCACTGCAAGATCCGACCAAAACCAAAACCTACCCCAGAATCAAAACCTAAATCAAATCCCAATAGCGAAATCGCTCCTCAGCCTGAACCAACACCTGTCCAGTATTCAGAACAACAGCCTGAAACTAAGGCAGTAACTATGCCAGAACCGACGTCAGCTATACTAAAACTACCGCTAGCTACACTTGAACCCAGTTACGAACTCACTCTTCCGCCTCAACCAAAACCTATCCAGTATTCAGAACAACAGCCTGAAATTATGCCAGTACCTGTACTAGCTCTAGAACAACAGCCTGACACTAGGCCAGTACCTGTACCAGCTCCAGAACAACAGCGTGAAACTAAGTCAGTACCTGTATCAGCTCCAGAACAACAGCCTGAAACTAAATCAATACCTGTACCAGCTCCAGAACAACAGCCTGAAACTAAGCCAGAATCTGTACCAGCTCCAGAACAGCAGCGTGAAACTAAGACAGTACCTATGCCAGAACCGACGCCACCTATACTTAAAGCTAGTTACGAATCCACTCTTCCGCCTCAACCGAAACTTGTGCAGTATCCAGAGCAACAGCCTAAAATTAAGCCCGTACCTGTACCAGCTCCAGAACAAAATAGTGAAACTAAGTCAGTAACTATGCCAGAACCGACGCCACCTATGCTTAAACCTTGTTACGAACCCACTCTTCTTCCTCAACCGAAACCTGTCCAGTATCCGGAACAACAGCCTAAAGTTAAACCAACACCTGTACTAGCTCCAGAACAACAGCCTGAAACTAAGCCTGTAGTACCAGCTCCAGAACAACAGCCTGAAGCTAAACCTACAGTACTATCTCCAGAACAAGAGCCTGAAACTAAGCCCGTACCTGTACCAGCACCAGAACAACAGGCTGAAACAAAACCTGTAGTACCAGCTCTAGAACAACAACCTGAAACTAAGCCAGTATCAGTACCAGCTCCAGAACAACAGCCTGAAACTAAGCTTGTGTTACCAGCTTCAGAACGACAGCCTAAAACTAAGCCTGTATTACCAGCTTCAGAACAACAGCCTGAAACTAAGCCTTTAGTACCAGCTTCAGAACAAAAGTCTGAAGCTAAGCCTGTAGTACCAGCTCCAGAACAACAGCCTGAAACTAAGCCAGTACCTGTACCAGCTCCAGAACAACAGCCTGAAACTAAGCCAGTACCAGTACCAGCTCCAGAACAACAGCCTGAAACTAATCCAGTGCCTGTACCAGCTCCAGAACAACACCCTAAAGCTAAGACTGTAGTACCAGCTCCAGAACAACAGCCTGAAACTAAGCCTTCAGTGCCAGCTTCAGAACAACAGCCTGAAACTAAGCCTCTTATACCAGCTCCAGAACCACAGCCTGAAACTAAGCTTGTGTTACCAGCTTCAGAACGACAGCCTAAAACTAAGCCTGTATTACCAGCTTCAGAACAACAGCCTGAAACTAAGCCTTTAGTACCAGCTTCAGAACAAGAGCCTGAAACTAAGCCTCTATTACCAACTCTAGAACAACAGCCTGCAACTAAGCCTGTAGTACCAGCTTCAGAACAAAAGTCTGAAGCTAAGCCTGTAGTACCAGCTCCAGAACAACAGCCTGAAACTAAGCCTGTAGTACCAGCTCTAGAACAAAAGTCTGAAGCTAAGCCTGTAGTATCAGCTCCAGAACAACAGCCTGCAACTAAGCCTGTAGTACCAGCTTCAGAACAAAAGTCTGAAGCTAAGCCTGTAGTACCAGCTCCAGAACAACAGCCTGAAACTAAGCCTGTAGTACCAGCTCTAGGACAACAACCTGAAACTAAGCCAGAACCAGTACCAACTCCAGAACAACAGCCTGAAACTAAGCCAGTACCTGTACCAGCTCCAGAACAACCGCCTGAAACTAAGCCAGTACCAGTACCAGCTCCAGAACAACAGCCTAAAACTAATCCAGTACCTGTCCCAGCTCCAGAACAACACCCTAAAGCTAAGACTGTAGTACCGGCTCCAGGACAACAGCCTGAAACTAAGCCTTCAGTGCCAGCTTCAGAACAACAGCCTGAAACTAAGCCTCTTATACCAGCTCCAGAACCACAGCCTGAAACTAAGCCTGTAGTGCCAGCTTCAGAACAACAGTCTGAAACTAAGCCTCTTATACCAGCTCCAGAACAACAGCCTGAAACTAAGCCTGTAGTACCAGCTTCAGAACAAAAGTCTGAAGCTAAGCCTGTAGTACCAGCTCCAGAACAACAGCCTGAAACTAAGCCAGTACCTGTACCAGCTCCAGAACAACAGCCTGAAACTAAGCCAGTACCAGTACCAGCTCCAGAACAACAGCCTGAAACTAATCCAGTGCCTGTACCAGCTCCAGAACAACACCCTAAAGCTAAGACTGTAGTACCAGCTCCAGAACAACAGCCTGAAACTAAGCCTTCAGTGCCAGCTTCAGAACAACAGCCTGAAACTAAGCCTCTTATACCAGCTCCAGAACCACAGCCTGAAACTAAGCCTGTAGTACCAGCTTCAGAACAAAAGTCTGAAGCTAAGCCTGTAGTACCAGCTCTAGAACCACAGCCTGAAACTAAGCCTGTAATACCAGCTCAAGATCAACAGCTTGACACTAAGCCTGTATTACCAGGTTCAGAACAACAGCCTGAAACTAAGTCTTTAGTACCAGCTTCAGAACAACAGCCTGAAACTAAGCCTCTAATACCAGCTCCAGAACAACAGCCTGAAACTACATCTCCAGAACAACAGCCTGAAACTAAGCCCGTACCTGTACCAGCTCCAGAACAACAGCCTGAAACTAAGCCCGTACCTGTACCAGCTCCAGAACAACAGCCTGAAACTAAGCTTATGTTACCAGCTTTAGAACGACAGCCTAAAACTAAGCCTGTATTACCAGCTTCAGAACAACAGCCTGAAACTAAGCCTATATTACCAGCTTTAGAACAACAGCCTGAAACTAAGCCTTTAGTACCAGCTTCAGAACAACAGCCTGAAACTAAGCCTCTAATACCAGCTCCAGAACAACAGCCTGAAACTAAGCCTGTAATACCAGCTTCAGAACAACAGCCTGAAACTAAGCCTATAGTACCAGCTTCAGAACAACAGCCTGAACCTAAGCCTGTAGTACCAGCTTCAGAACAACAGCCTGAAGCTGAGCCTGTAGTACCAGCTCCAAAACAACAGCCTGAAACTAAGTTTGTACTACCAGCTACAGTACTACAGCCTGAAACTAAACCTGTAGTACCAGCTCCAGAACAACAGCCTGAAACTAAGCCACTAACTGTACCAGCTCCAGAACAACAGTCTGAAACTAAACCTGTAGTACCAGCTCCAGAACAACAACCTGTAACTAAGCCACTAACTGTACCAGCTGCAGAACAACAACCTGAAACTAAGCCTGTAATACCACCTCCAGTACAACAGCCTGAAACTAAGCCTGTAGTACCAGTTTCAGAACAACAGCCTGAAACTAAGCCTTTAGTACCAGCTTCAGTACAAAAGCCTGAAACTAAGTCTCTAATACCAGCTCCAGAACAACAGCCTGAAACTAAGCCTGTAATACCAGCTTCAGAACAACAGCCTGAAGCTGAGCCTGTAGTACCAGCTCCAAAACAACAGCCTGAAACTAAGTTTGTACTACCAGCTACAGTACTACAGCCTGAAACTAAACCTGTAGTACCAGCTCCAGAACAACAGCCTGAAACTAAGCCACTAACTGTACCAGCTCCAGAACAACAGTCTGAAACTAAACCTGTAGTACCAGCTCCAGAACAACAACCTGTAACTAAGCCACTAACTGTACCAGCTGCAGAACAACAGCCTGAAACTAAGCCTGTAATACCATCTCCAGTACAACAGCCTGAAACTAAGCCTGTAGTACCAGATTCAGAACAACAGCCTGAAACCAAGCCAGTACCTGTACTTGAACCGACACCACCTATGCCTAAAACTAGTTACGATTCCACTCTTCCGCCTCAACCAAAACCTGTCCAGTATCCAGAACAACAGCCTAAACCCAAGCTAGAACCTTTGCCAAAACCGACGCTAGTTATACCTGAAACTAATTCCAAACCCGTTCCTAAACCTGTGCAGGAACCACCGAGTGAAGCCAAACCTGAAAAGAAACGACGCTGGAGAAAAGTCTGCAGAAAATATAGTGTTCCCGTAAGTTTATCTATACTTACTAATATTATAAAGAGAAAAGATTTTTATTTTTGTTTGTAATGAATAAACTCAAAAACTACTTAACCGATTTTGAAAATTCTTTCACCAGTAGAAAGCTACTTTATTACGAAGTAACATAGGGTATATTTTATTTAAAAAAAACAATAGAATTCCCTACTAAGACTCTAATAATGTAAACCAAAGTGTAAATAAATTTCCTTACATCTCGTGCGCTGCGAAAACTATTCATGATAGAATAAAATAATGTACAACGTTTTTGCAGAACACATCATTATCTCCAAAAAAATGTCGCAACACCATGTGTGTAACTGGTATAGTTATGTCACAATAAATGTTATTTTTTATTTCAAAATTGTTCTAGCACCGCCTCTAGAAAGAATAATTCAATTTGGTTATTCGAAAATTTTATTAGAAAATTAATAAAATCGTTGAATGTTGTTTGACCGGTCATATTATCAACAATTTATGAATCCTTATAAAAATAAGCAGGTTTAACAGCACAATTAATAAATACATGTGTTTTTTGCGCTTTACTACGCCTTAGTCCCAGTGGTGGGAATATTATAAAGGCTGATTAATTGATTATGCTTATGCTATCTCCTTCCTTCAGAAGCTATTTGATTCCGTCATACTCGAGAGAAAAACGCCACAGGCGTGGAGCAGAGGCGTGGTGGTACTCTTCTTTAAGAAGAGCGATAATGCCCTGCTTAAGAATTACAGGGCCATCTCGCTTCTGAGCCATGTCTACAAGCTGTTTTCCAGAGTCATCACGAATCGTCTTGCGCGCAGGTTCGACGACTACCAGCCTCCCGAACAAACCGGATTTCGAAAAGGCTTAAGCACCGTGGACCACATACATACGCTGCGGCAGGTTATACAGAAGACTGAGGAGTATAATCAGCCTCTCTGCTTAGCGTTTGTGGAGTACGAGAAAGCCTTTGATTCAATTGAAACTTGGGCTGTACTGCAGTCTCTCCAACGGTGCTAAATTGACTATCGGTATATCGAAGTGTTGAAGTGTTTGTACAAAAACGCCACTATGTCAGTCCGACTACAAGACCAGACCTCGAAACCTCTTGCAGCGGGGCGTAAGGCAGGGAGACGTTATTTCTCCGAAACTGTTCACGGCAGCAATGGAGGATGTCTTCAAGGTTTTGGAATGGAGAGGGCTAGGCATTAATGTCAATGGCGAGTACATAACTCACCTTCGATTGGCCGGCGACATAGTAGTCATGGCTGAGACTACGGAGGAGCTCAGTACAATGCTTGGTGACCTCAGTAGAGCTTCCAAAAGAGTGGGACTTAAAATGAACATGGACAAAACCAAAGTCATGGTAAACAGCCATGTAGCACCCACTCCTATCAAGATCGGGGACTCTACACTCGAAGTTGTAGACGACTACGTTTACCTGGGACAGACGGTCCAGTTGGGAAGGTCTAACTTCGAGAAAGAGATCAATCGTCGAATCCGACTCGGCTGGGCAGCGTTCGGGAAGCTGCGCGGTATCTTCTCGTCCAATATACCACAGTGTCTCAAGACGAAAGTCTATGACCAGTGCGTGTTGCCAGTGATGACATATGGCTCCAAAACGTGGTCGCTTACAATGTGCCTCATCAGAAGACTTAAAGTCACCCAAAGGGCAATGGAAAGGGCTGTGCTCGGAGTTTCCTTGCATGATCGAATCAGGAATGAGGATATCCGCAAGAGAACCAAGGTTACCGACATAGCACGAAGAATCGCCAAACTAAAGTGGCAATGGGCCGACATTGCTCGCAGAACGGATGGCCGTTGGGGCCGAAAGGTTCTGGAATGGCGACCACGTACCGGAAGACGTAGCGTTGGAAGGCCTCCTACAAGGTGGACCGATGACTTGGTAACGGTTGCGGGAGTCCGATGGATGAGAGACGCACAGGACCGTTCATTGTGGCGACACTTGGGGGAGGCCTATGTCCAGCAGTGGACGTCTTTCGGCTGAAATGATGATGATGATGCTATCTCACAAACCCCGTACAGGACTCGCATGTTACTCGCAGGTTAAGTCCACTCCTTTCCACAGTGAGTAGGCCTGTGTACCCAGTAGTGGCTATAATTTTAATGTAATGTATGTGTGTGTTTGTGTGTTTTTAATGTATGGTTTTAATTTTTCCTTTTTTTCATGTACTTGCCCATCATTGGACGAACAGAGCAGCTGTGTCTGGGTTAAGGACTGATAAAGAACTAATTGATGTGATGCGCAAAGTAATATTACAATAATGTGCATTATTGAATAAATTCAGAAATAGATCTGCCATGTTTCATTTTAAACATAAGTAGTCCCTGTAACTTGACTCCTGTCGCTCCTTGGGAACTTCTAACCATGCCGCAGTTAATTTGTATATGATATTAGGGAAAGGATGAAGGTTCAAAGAAACAAGTACATTTAAGTACATTACAAGATTTATTACAACCTAAATCTATAATGTACAAAGGTAATTATCCCTATAAATCTTAACCTAGCCACTCTAGCTTACTTCGTCTCGGTACCGGAGTATGCTAGAGAAGTAAGCAAGAGAACAGAGCACATAAGCTCAGAGTCGGTTGTCGGTAAGTCCCCTCTTTGAGGCGTAGTTGGAAAGACCTCACAGCGTCCTCACCTTCCGCATGACGCAGGTTCTCACCGAGCACGGTAAGTTCGGGAAGTTCCTGCACCGGATTCGTGCGGAAGCGACGCCCGGGTGTCGCCACTGTGTGGACCGCCCGGAGGACGCGGCGGAGGTGTGCCCCGCTTGGGCAGAGGAACGCTGTGTCCTCGTGGGGGCGATCGGCGGCGGCGATCTCTCGCGCCGGGCCTTGGTACAGGCCATGGTCCGGAGCGAGGAAAAGTGGCAGGCGGTCGGCTCCTTCTGCGAAGCAATGTAATGCTAGCAAAGAAGGCAGCCAATCGCGTGCCGCAACGATCCTCACGCCCCAACCGCCGCCGGATTCCGATCCTAATTTCCGGCCACCGTAGGCGTGGGCTTGCGGACGGCGAGCAATGGGTGGCTCGCCGTCCGACCATCCGATTACTGTCCGAACCGAGCCCAAGTCGTCGACGGCGCGTATTGTTCCACGCGCGCTTCAGGGAGATGTCAGCAAATCGTAGGGGCCCAGCAGGGTCGAAGCCTACTGGGGCCGTGGGTAGTGAGAAAACGAAACCCGGGGTCCTGGGCCGAAGGCAACGAAGGAACAGGAGTGGGTTTTTATTCAGTAAAAGTCTGACACTATCTCCTGCTTCGCCCAAGAGCGGGATTGCGGGATTTGTCATTAGATGATTTTCCCAACTAAAAAAAAAAAGATTCGGTTGTGGAGGATCCGTGAAACGAATCGCGTGAGTACGGATAAATTAATAACTAGGTTGTGCTCAGCAGAAAAGACAGAAATTAGGATCCATTCAATAACTGGATTGTACTATCCCTAATTGGTCATAAGCCTACCCTTTTTCTCTTATGATACACTCAACATAAACCTAGCTTCTAGCTAATGTCGTTAAATGAAAACTATCTAAATTACAACAATGAGCTAAAACATTTAGATAGCGCATTTTTGAGTTAGAACAGTTTCTAGTTAGCAGAACAAAGCCCCTTGGGATCGATGACGACATATGGTTGATCGTCAACGCAACGACGAGCATGCTCTATGGGGTGGATATCTTCTCCCGAGTAAAGAAACTGATGACTTCAAATAACTAATGCGATTCCATAAAAGTAAGCTCAAGTAAGGCTGAACTACCGCTACTGTAAGCTGGCCACACTATCCTCACCCACACCTGATCTAACCTTGACTAAGGTCAATTTCGGACGTATACAAGGGCGTCTCATCTCACCAGTATCCCCTACTTTAGGCTAGCCAAAAGAAACCCAAACCGAGGTGCGGTGCGGAGATGGGGTGGTGAGGGGTGAAAAAAGAACTCGCAAAGTTTGAGGGGACGTAACGGGAAGTAAAAAATATATCTACTCACAAGATTACAACCAAATCATCATTTGATTATTATGACCCAGAGGGTTTTCGGGATATACGATGAATTAAAATTCCAGGTCTCATCGGCATCCCTCAAAGCGTGGCGGGGATTCGTGCTGATATAATCCGGCCTTACGTTTGTTACTGGCAATAGATTGATCTGTTCCTTGTTCGAGAAGTGGATTAGACACGAGCAGCCCGTAGTCAAGTTACAACCGTTTCGTTTTGTTTCTCTTTTCGTTGATCGCCTCGAATCGGCCACACCTCCTATTCCTTTGTTCTGACCACGTGACTAAGCGTTGAGATGACGTCAGAACAAAGGAATCGGAGGCGTGGCCGGCTCGAGGCGATCGACGAAAAGAAAATCGAAACGAAACGGTTATAACTTGGCTAGGGAGGCAGTTTTAAATTTATTACTCAGTCGCATTTATGGCCACAATTAGTATTGTGCGGTCATTATAAACTAAGTAAGTACCTAAAGAACTGACGTCAAATTCATACAAAAATTGCACAACTAATTTATTTTTTAGTATTTTTTCATGACGCTCTAATAAATCTGACTAGTTTTGTTCTGTGTGTTAGTTATATATCATTTTGGTATTGGTTATCAACACAATAACACAAGAGTGATGGCGGCGAATCAGTACATTTTAATTTATGTTTTGGTTTTAACAGTGGTTGTTAAACTTGCTGGTAAGTAGGTATTAAGTTTAAAAATATCAAATATGTACCAACTAAATAAATTTTAAAGGCACTTAAAGCAACACTGGAGAAAAAAAAAAACAATTAAATTTTTATTTTATTTTTTGTTAAATGTGCCTTTATAGTTAAATATTTTATAAGTATGGTGTAATTTTTAATAAAATACCAACCATGAAACTAAAAAACCGGGCAAGTGCAAGTCGGACTCGCGCACTGAGGGTTCCGTACAAACTTACTTATGTAAATAATATCTTTTTATTTAAGTAGAATTTTAACTGTATAATTCAATAAAAACACTTAACTTATGTAAATAGTTCTATTTCCGAATTTTCATAGCGCAAAGCTTTGAATGATAAACTTATTAAAAATATTCGTAGTTATTAAGATATATATAACAACGAATTATTTGAATATTAATTCGTTGTTATATATATCTTAATAACTACGAATATTTTTAATAAGTTTATCATTCAAAGCCTTGCGCTATGAATATTATTAAAATAAATATTATATAATATTATTATTATTAATATTATTTCAATTAAAGAACTGGTTATAAATATTGTCAATGTCAAACTTCAGATATATTTGCTTGTCCACCGGCCAAAGACGATACTCAATATGGCCTGTTGGTCTAGTGGTTAGTGGTCCTGACTGCTATGCCGGAGGTCGTGGGTTCGATTCCCACCCAGGATAAATGTTTGTGTGATGAGCACGATCATTTCTTCTGTGTCTGGGTGTAATTTATCTATAATATGTATGTATTTAGAAATATATAAGTATATTTATCAGTTGTCTAGTACTCATAGCACAAGCTCTGCTTAGTTTGAGACTAGATGGCGTTGTGTGATAGTAGTGAAATATTATTATATTATAGTGGTATATTTGAGCTGAATAAAAATTATTATTATTATATTTAGGAATAAAAAAACTAATTCTTTATTGAATTTATTTTATACAGGCGGGCATTGCAAGATCCAACCTAAACCAGAACCTACCACAGAATCGAAATCTGAATCAAATACTTTACCTAAACCAGAAGATAACCCCGATCCCAATAGCAAAGAATCGAAGCCTGAATCAAATACTTTACCTAAACCAGAAGACAACCCTGACCCCATTAACAAAGAATCGAAACCTGAATCAAATACTTTACCTAAGCCAGAAGATAACCCTGATCCCAGTAGCAAACTTGCTCCTCAGCCTGTACCAGCACCTGGTCAGTATCCCGTACAAATAACTGAAACTATGCCTGTATCCATACCACAACCAGAATCAAACACTTTACTCCAAAAAGTACAGATAACTGAAACTATGCCTGTATCCATACCACAACCTGAATCAAATACTTTACCTAAGCCAGAAGATAACCCTGATCCCAGTAGCAAAGAAACGAAACCTGAATCAAATACTTTACCTAAGCCAGAAGACAACCCTGATCCCAGTAGCAAACTTGATCCTCAGCCTGTACCAACACCTGGTCAGTATGCTGTACAAATAACTGAAACTATGCCTGTATCCATACCACAACCTGAATCAAACACTTTACCTAAGCCAGAAGATAAACCTGATCCCAGTAACAAAGAATCAAAACCTGAATCAAATACTTTACCTAAGCTTCTGGCTTTGGTAAAGTATTTGATTCAGGTTTTGAAACCTGAATCAAATAATTTACCTAAGCCAGAAGATAACCCTTATCCGATTAGTAAAGAATCAAAACCTGAATCAAATACTTTACCTAAGCCAGAAGATAACCCTGATCCCAGTAGCAAAGAAACGAAACCTGAATCAAATACTTTACCTAAGCCAGAAGACAACCCTGATCCCAGTAGCAAACTTGATCCTCAGCCTGTACCAACACCTGGTCAGTATCCTGTACAGATAACTGAAACTATGCCTGTATCCATACCACAACCTGAATCAAACACTTTACCTAAGCCAGAAGATAAACCTGATCCCAGTAACAAAGAATCAAAACCTGAATCAAATACTTTATCTAAGCCAGAAGATAACTCCTATCCGATTAGTAAAGAATCGAAACCTGAATCAAATACTTTACCTAAGCCAGAAGACAACCCTGATCCCAGTAGCAAAGAAACGAAACCTGAATCAAATACTTTACCTAAGCCAGAAGATAACCCTGATCCCAGTAGCAAACTTGCTCCTCAGCCTGTACCAACACCTGGTCAGTATCCTGTACAAATAACTGAAACTATGCCTGTATCCATACCACAACACGAATCAAACACTTTACCTAAACCAGAAGACAACCCTGATCCCAGTAGCAAAGAATCGAAACCTGAATCAAATACTTTACCTAAACCAGAAGATAACCCTGCTCCCAGTAGCAAACTTGCTTCTCAGCCTGTACCAACACCTGGTCAGTATCTAACTCAAACTATGCCTGTATCCATACCACAACCTGAATCAAACACTTTACCTAAGCCAGAAGACAACCCTGATCCCAGTAGCAAAGAAACGAAACCTGAATCAAATACTTTACCTAAACCAGAAGATAACCCTGCTCCCAGTAGCAAACTTGCTTCTCAGCCTGTACCAACACCTGGTCAGTATCCTGTGCAAATAACTGAAACTATGCCTGTATCCATACCACAACCTGAATCAAACACTTTACCTAAGCCAGAAGATAAACCTGATCCCAGTAACAAAGAGTCAAAACCTGAATCAAATACTTTACCTAAGCCAGAAGATAACACCTATCGGATTAGTAAAGAATCAAAACCTGAATCAAATACTTTACCTAAGCCAGAAGACAACCCTGATCCCAGTAGCAAAGAAACGAAACCTGAATCAAATACTTTACCTAAGCCAGAAGATAAACCTGATCCCAGTAGCATACTTGTTCCTCAGCCTGTACCAACACCTGGTCAGTATCCTGTACAAATAACTGAAACTATGCCTGTATCCATACCACAACCTGAATCAAACACTTTACCTAAGCCAGAAGACAACACTGATTCCAGTAGCAAAGAATCGAAACCTGAATCAAATACTTTACCTAAGCCAGAAGATAACCCTGATCCCAGTAACAAAGAATCGAAACCTGAATCAAAAACTTTACCTAAGCCAGAAGACAACCCTGATCCCAGTAACGAAGAATCGAAACCTGAATCAAATACTTTGCCTAAGCCAGAAGATAACTCCTATCCGATTAGTAAAGAATCGAAACCTGAATCAAATACTTTACCTAAGCCAGAAGATAACCCTGATCCCAGTAGCAAAGAAACGAAACCTGAATCAAATACTTTACCTAAGCCAGAAGATAACTCCTATCCGATTAGTAAAGAATCGAAACCTGAATCAAATACTTTACCTAAACCAGAAGATAACCGTGATCCCAGTAGCAAAGAAAAGAAACCTGAATCAAATACTTTACCTAAGCCAGAAGATAAACCTGATCCTAGTAGCAAACTTGCTCCTCAGCCTGTACCAATACCTGGTCAGTATCCTGTACAAATAACTGAAACTATGCCTGTATCCATACCACAACCTGAGTCAAATACTTTACCTAAGCCAGAAGACAACACTGATTCCAGTAGCAAAGAATCGAAACCTGAATCAAATACTTTACCTAAGCCAGAAGACAACCCTGATCCCAGTAACGAAGAATCGAAACCTGAATCAAATACTTTGCCTAATCCAGAAGATAACTCCTATCCGATTAGTAAAGAATCGAAACCTGAATCAAATACTTTACCTAAGCCAGAAGATAACCCTGATCCCAGTAGCAAAGAAACGAAACCTGAATCAAATACTTTACCTAAGCCAGAAGATAACTCCTATCCGATTAGTAAAGAATCGAAACCTGAATCAAATACTTTACCTAAACCAGAAGATAACCCTGATCCCAGTAGCAAAGAAAAGAAACCTGAATCAAATACTTTACCTAAGCCAGAAGATAAACCTGATCCTAGTAGCAAACTTGCTCCTCAGCCTGTACCAATACCTGGTCAGTATCCTGTACAAATAACTGAAACTATGCCTGTATCCATACCACAACCTGAGTCAAACACTTTACCTAAGCCAGAAGACAACACTGATTCCAGTAGCAAAGAATCGAAACCTGAATCAAATACTTTACCTAAGCCAGAAGATAACCCTGATCCCAGTAACAAAGAATCGAAACCTGAATCAAAAATTTTACCTAAGCCAGAAGACAACCCTGATCCCAGTAACAAAGAATCGAAACCAGAATCAAATACTTTACCTAAGCTTTTGGCTTTGGTAAAGTATTTGATTCAGGTTTTGAAACCTGAATCAAATAATTTACCTAAGCCAGAAGATAACCCCTATCCGATTAGTAAAGAATCAAAACCTGAATCAAATACTTTACCTAAGCCAGAAGATAACCCTGATCCCAGTAGCAAAGAAACGAAACCTGAATCAAATACTTTACCTAAGCCAGAAGATAACCCTGATCCTAGTAGCAAACTTGATCCTCAGCCTGTACCAACACCTGGTCAGTATCCTGTACAGATAACTGAAACTATGCCTGTATCCATACCACAACCTGAATCAAATACTTTACCTAAGCCAGAAGATAACCCTGATTCCAGTAACAAAGAATCGAAACCTGAATCAAATACTTTACCTAAGCCAGAAGATAACCCTGATCCCATTAGCAAACTTGCTCCTCAGCCTGTACCAACACCTGGTCAGTATCCTGTACAAAAATCTGAAAGTATGCCTGTACCCATGCCACAACCGATGCCAATTAAACTAGAACCCAGTCACGAAACTGCTCTTCCGCCTCAACCAAAACCTCTCCAGGTTCCAGAACAAAAACCTCAACCATATTACAAACCCGCTCCTCAGCCTGAGCAGAAACCTTGTACCAAACTGGCTGAGGCCAAACCCAAGGAAAGAAGACGCTGGAGAAAAGTCTGCAAAAAACATAGATTTCCCGTAAGTTTATTTTATCTATATTGCTCGCCTAATCTCAGGATGACCAATCCTAAAAGCTTGAAATTCTGATTTGTTGTAACACACCAAATGTTTTGTTAATAGACGCAACTTTAACGTGCATCATGCAAATCTGTTTATTCGTTACTAGGGCTTTCAAATACCGGATTTTTTCAATACCGATATCAATACCGGTATTAGTGTGATCAATACCTTGATCACGGTATTGAAAACAAGTTCAGTTACGACTATAATAACACCATTAAAATGCGTGTATTTATTTTCAAATCAGTCATTAATTAATCAATCAGTTATTAGAGTTACTTTCTAAATTACAACATTATTTTGATGGTTTATATTATTTAAGTATGCATCACCGATACATATATATATTACACTCCAAAACTGTTTTGCGACAGTTGCGTCACAACCACAGGTTCAGTTGAAAACCAGCGTCAGGCACTAGTTGTCTGACATTCATGCTGAACTGGACCTATTTTGGTGCAGCCGTGAGGCACACAACTACATTTTTTGCTTCTTGTTTTTATTTATGTTTCGTGTTTTTATCTATATTGTGTTTGTGCCTTGTGCTGTACCAAATAAATTCTTTTTCTTTCTTTCTTTTTTCTTTCTAAATATAACCGATTTCTAAAAAAGAGGGGGTTCTCAAGTCGTCTAATTGTTTTTTTTTTATCTTTATCGTTCCGGATAAAAATCAGTGATATTTTAGTCAAATCATCAAATGTTAACTGATTTCAGTGTTTTTTTTTTTTGAAGAGTTTTCCCACCTCTATACTGTACACTTTAAAATTGGTGAAGATCTAACAAAGAACTACGGAGATAAACCATGAAATACTTCAATAAATAGCAAATCTTCAAGAAATGCCACAACCACATGTCAATTTCTTAACATAGCATCACGCCAGTACGCTCTGAAAGGGAACCGAAAATGTGTGAAGCTCACCCTAATATACCATCAATTCACTAATTATGTTCAAATTTCATGTTATCAATTCGCGCAAAACTTTTTTTTGGACCAGTTATGATGATAACTTGCTCAAAGTATTTTATAAATATCATCCACGAGAAGCGACGAAGCCTGTGTCCCAACAGTGGGAACATATATAGGGCTATACATACTATAGTTTAAATTTTTCCCTTTTTTTTCATGTACCTGCTCATCATTGGACGAACAGCGCTGTCTCTGGGTGAAGACAGCTAATTGATATCAAGAGCAAAGCAATATTGTTGGTGCTTAAACAGCGTCTACAAGAACGTCACGATAATCAATACAATAAAATCAGAAATAGATTAACCTTGTTTCATTTAAAACTTAAGTAGTGCGAACCTAGGAAATCATAATTTTAACTATATAGGGTGACAGGTAATTAGTGTACGATACCTAAACACATAATTGTGATCATGATAACCAACAACTTTTACTATGGGAACAAACCTGAAATCGCGAAAAAAAAATCAGCTGTTCAATACATTTATGTTTGCCTAATGTACTGAACAGCTGATATTTTTTTTGTTATCGTGAGCACAATCACGTGTTTAAGTATCGTACACTAATTGCCAGTCACCGTATATACTCTTAATTTTGCACCTACACCAGTTACAGTGAGAATAACTTGGAAAGTGGTAAAAATAATATTATGAAGTAATCTACAGACAAAAACAAAAGTACAGTCGAAATGGCTTTAGAGGTATGCGGAACAAGGTGTAAAGTCCGACATACCTACGACGTTGAAAAGGGAGGATCCTCCGACTAGATGAATGTTATGTCTGAGATGGATGTTATACCCGATAGATGATTTCGAGTTGTTGTATATTATGTTCAAATCACGCGTAGAACTCTTATTACGCGATGCGGCATTTCAAACTTTTTAGTTCCTATTTATTTATTTTTTAATTATTGATAGGCTCGCGTTGACCACCATCTCACCTGATGGTAAGCGATGATATAGCCGACGATGGAGCACGCTTGCCTAGAAGTAACCTATTCACTCTTGACTTAAAGACCCCTAGGTTGTAGCTATCAGGGAACACAGACTCCGGCAGGGAATTCCACTCCTTAGCTGTACGCATTATGAATGTGTTCCCAAAACGCTTTGTACGTATGGGTGGGATGTCCACCATGTACCGATGGCGCAACGCCGTACGTCTAGTGGTCCGATGATGGAACGGACTTGGTGGAATTAAATTGTGCAATTCCAACGCACGGGGAGTGTGCGTTGGAAGTGCAATCGATAGAAAACCGACAGCTATTTAGCGCCATAGATGTCGCTACATAGCTCTAACACTACGGAAAGTATTGCATAAACACATATTTTACTTTAAATAAATATTGTACAAAGGATCAGCTAGTGTTAACTAGTATGCAAGACTTGGGGCATCGTTTTAAGGATAGAATGTTTACATTGTGATAATATTTGATACAATTGGTGTAAAATAACACTCTATACAAAGTACAATTAGTATACTATCAGTTGTGCTTATCAACTGTCGTATATTCTTAAATATTTGGGATTAACATCGTAACATTTCTATAGAGTGCCCACGTCAAGCCCATACATTTCGGTAGCGTGCCTACGTCAATCACATACATTGACTTTTCAAAAATTCAAAGCATTTTATTTCAAATAAACTATTTACAGGCACTTTTGAAATGTCAAGAAGTCAGTCAGTCAGAAAAAATTACATTTCAAAGCGTAGATCTCTATGGAGAAGAATGTGCAAGAAACTCCATGGACACTCCTTTCAATCATGTTTTGTAATTACAAAATAACTCTGTTACATGTTTCTTGTCGCTATCATGTCAGAATAATGTAAATAAAGTAAAAATAAAAACTAAATATAGATATTAAAATAGCGTCTGGCATCTAAGAGATGACCAGTCTCAACTGACAGCGCCCGTTCACGGACATGACGCGAATATTAGCACCACTCAGCTCAACCATTCTGAAGGGAAGGTGAGACATTTGAGTGAGCATGACAAACTCTCAACTGCTATCTATCTTAGTCTGGCTCAAGAGATGTTGCGGCAAAGCAAGCTTTACAGGATAGACCTAAGGTTCAGTGGAACATGCAAGCCCCACCTCGACGTCAACGCGATGGTCAGATTGACAGTGATGCGGTTGTTATTATTACAGCCTTTTTATTCAACGAATAAATATTAACTTTATTTTCTTAAAAGACACAATTAACTTAGGTACTATCTAACATGCTTAAGTTATCCTGCCTTATTATTATAAACTAGCTTTTGCCAGGGGTATTGTCCACGTGAAACTATATATAGTCAATGGGTGGGTTTCTAAATTGAGTATTTTAAGTAAAGAACACATCAAAACCTACTTTCATGAGAGGCTAACGGCAGGTTTCTGAATTGAGTATTTCGAGTTAAGCACGTCTCAAACCCTACTTAAATGCCAAATTATTATATTTAATTATTATTATTAATTATTATTATATTTTCAGGCTAAAGTAGAGTTTGAGAAATACTCAACTTCAAATGCTTAAATCAGAAATCGAGGGTATGGATTAAAATAGAGTTTGAGAAACACTCATTTGCAAATTATTCTTAAATCAGAAATCGGGACTATGTCACTTAGTTGTACAGTAGTGCAATCTATTGGTGAAACAATTTTTAAAATCGGTCCAGTAGTTTTTAAGTTTATTATTTCTTCATAATAATATTAGTATAGAAGTGTAGATTAGTTAAAATAGGTAATTTTTCATCCTAAATTAACCAAGAATTATTTAAGGATAGAAAAAAATCCTTAAAATATTTAGCCATATCCTTTTATTATAGCCATGACCAAGTTAGTATTGAGCTCTTCCCCAGCAATACTCAGAATGCAGATCTACAAATATAAATCTTTATTTTTGAACCAAATAGTTTAACATTAGTAGGTAATTCGGGTCGCATGTAATGCCTGTATTAGGAGACTCCACTTTTGCACAGCAATTTACAATTATTAAATAACCTAGATACCATGCTTTTTTTCTTGATAGATTCGCGCTTGACCACTATCTCACCTGATGGAAAGCGACGATGCGGTCGACGATGGAGCGCTCTTACCTAAAAGTAACCTATTCACTCTCGACTTAAAGATTCCCGGGTTGTAGCCTTCAGGAAACACAGATTCCGACAAGGAATTCCACTCCTTAGCTGTACGCACAATCAATGTGTTCCCAAAACGTTTCGTGTGTATAGGTGGGATGTCCACCATGTACCAGTGGCGCATTGCCATACGCCTGGTGGTCCGATGATGGAACAGGCTAGGCGGAATTAGGTTATGCAATTCCGACGCACACTCCCCGAAATGCAACCGGTAGAAAACCGACAGGCTAGCAACTCGGCGTCGATGCTCAAGACTTTGAAGCTTGTGTATTTGTGTGTGTGACGGTGCGTGTGTGTGTGTATGAGTATGTGGGTGTTTGTGTGAAAATGTATGTTCATGTTTTACTTTATTTCTTGTAAAAGCGCCTTAGTGTCTACGTAATTTAGAGTTTTTTTATACAATCAGTAAGATTTTTTTTACACTCGTGTAATGGTTTATTGTGTACATAAAAAGTTAACATGATAGTTTATTGTAAAAAAATGGCAGCAAAAGTTTTAGTTTGTGGAACCTTTGCTACGAGATCTTCCCGTCTTCTTGTATTTTTAACCGACTTCAAAAAGGAGGAGGTTCTATGTTCGGCTGAATGTTTTTTTTTTTATGTATGTTCACCGATTTCTCGGTCAAATGTGGACTGATTTTGAATATATTTTTTTTGATTGAAAGGTTATGCTTCCGAATTGGTCCCATAGAAATATTGTTATGATCTGATCATGAAATTCGAAGATACGGTACAGAACTCCTCATAGGATCACAGCAGAACCGTCGTAACAAGTAAGATTGCTTTGTTTATACGTGTAGTCGATGACTGACTGAAAGTAGAGGGGGAATATATCGAACTGATCTGATGATGAAGCCTGAAGTTAGGCACCGGAACTCTGTAATAAATTAATGTAATCTAACCGTGTTTGAGATAACTAGAATTGTCATGAGATGCACTCTGGCTATAAGGTATTTAAGTTTGACTGAGGCGTACTTTTTAGTGGTGGTACCATAACTAAAAAGTGCAAAATAAAAAACTTTTTACAAAAAAAAACAACCGACTTCAATGTTAAAAAAAACATTGAAAAGTGCAAAATAACTTTAATATCGGAAGTCGATCTTAAATAACGATGAGACAAAACTATTATAGAAACACCGACTTCCGAAATTAAAGTTATTTTGCACTTTTCAATGTTTTTTTTACATTGAAGTCGATTGTATTTTTTTTTTTTTTTGTAAAAAGTTTTTTATTACTTGGATCATATGGTAGATTATATGTTGTTTTAGGACGGTATATAAATACGACTTCTTACAACAAATGTCGAAATACGAAACAGACGTTGGGCCTGCATTCACAACAGAGGCCAATAATTTGAGCAGGATTTGTAAATATTATGAAAAAAAGGTTAAAAATGCAATTTCATTTTTTTTATTTCTAGTAAAACCTACAAAAAAAGAGATACGAGACAGATTTTTCCTTATAAGAATGAGATAACATTTTTAATAGGTTTTTCAGGTATCATTTAAGCAAAAATATTTTTTAAATCATAATTTTGTTTTTTTTATTTTGTCTTATGTGATTCGATTCACAATTGTAGCGAATTCACAAAGTTATAAAAATATTTTTATGGCATGTGGCGGCACATCAGTAGCAAGACGATAAACTAGAGAATTTTTGATGAAGTTGAAAGATTCCGGTCGCTTTTGGTTTATTTTTTTTATAGCCATGTAAATATCTGTAACATGGACAGTTTTAATTTAAGTCCAAAACTTTACAAGTAAATAAAAAAAAAATAGATAGCTAATGTCACTAATTTTGAATTTAAAAGTACTCTAATACAATACAAATCTAAATAAAATTAAAATTCAGAGTATATATTTGTATATATTATACAGACATATATTTTTTTAAATTTGTATTTGAATGAAAAATTTAGATCTTATTTTCATAAAACAATAAAAAGTTGATGAAAAAAAATCCACAGGACATGAGAAATGTTCAGGGATCTGAAAAGATAGCAGATGACCCCTCCCGTCGACCATTTCAATTTGGCACACGATGCACCAAACATCCTGTATAGCTTCCTAACAGAAAGTAGTCCACTTTCCTGATACAGCCTTTCAGTAGAGTATCTAATTCTTTTAAAATACATTATTTTTGTCACGGCACGTTGTTCTCGTTCCACATATTGTATAAATTGTGATTTTGCTGCACCACCCTTTACTGAAAACCGGCAATACTGACACAGATCTGTAATTATTAGTGTCATTATGGTCACCGGATTTAAAAAGTGGTATAACCTTACTGTATTTTTTTTTAGGTGGGAAAATCATCTAATGACAAATCCCGCTTTTGGGCGGAGCGAGAGATAGTGTCAGACTTTTACTGACTAAAAACCCACTTCTGTTCCTTCTTTGTCTTCGTCCCAGGGCCCCGGGTTTCACTTTCACACTACCCGTAGCTTCGACCCTGCTGGGCCCTTACGATTTGCGGACATCTCCCTGAGGAGCGCGTGGAACAATACGCACTGTCGATGACTTGGGCTCGGTCCGACGGACGGTTACCCGACGGTCGGACGGTGAGCTACCCATTGCTCGCTGTCCGCAAGCCCGCGCCTACGGTGGGCGGTAATCGGGATCGGAATCCTAATGGGGCGAGAGGACCGTTGCCTCGCGCGGTCGGCCTCCTCCTTTGCTAGCAATACTGCTTCGCAGAAGGAGGAGACCGCCTGCCACTCCTCCTCGCTTCGGACCATGGCCTGTACCAAGGCCCGGCGCGAGAGATCGCCGCCGCCGATCGCCCCCACGAGGACACGGCGTTGCTCTGCCCAAGCGGGGCACACCTCCACCGTGTGCTCCACCGTGTTCTCCGGGCGGTCCACACAGTGGCCACACCGGGGCGTCGCTTCCGCACGAATCCGTTGCAGGAACTTATCGAACTTACCGTGTTCGGTGAGAACCTGCGTCATGCGGAAGGTGAGGACGCCGTGAGGTCTTTCTAGCCACGCCTCAAAGAGGGGAGTTGCCGCCATAATTGCCAACCTTACTGTATTTCAATATATCTGGAAAGACTCCTTAGTCCATATACAAATTAAGTATTAAAACCAAGTATGGTTCTATGGTCTCGATTATAGATGAGCATACTTTAATAGACATTCCCCATAGGTCTTCGATTAATTTGATTTTGATTTGCCGAAAACCTATAAGACTGTCATAGGCTTTATATTATGTTTGAATTAAAATTCAAGCCTGGCACGTTTTCAATAAAGAAATCGGGGCTTCAGGGGAAGAATTTTAAAACTTCCGTTGTCTTAAGAAGTATATCGATGAAATAATTCACAAATTCTTGGATTACTTCTATGTTAGAGCTTATGGGACCTTTCTAAGTCTCGAATAAAAAATCTGTGCTGCGTACTTCATTCCTGCCAGTTTATTAATAACTTTCCACACAGTCTTTATTTTATTGTCTGCCGATTTGATCTTATTGCTAATAATATACTAGACCCTCGCTACTTTGCAAATCTTACTGAAAAGTTTAGAATATTTATTTATATGGCTTATTATATCTCAGAACCCTGAGGTCCTGGACCTTTGGAAGGCGTACGAGGAGTCGAAACCAACTTTTAATGGAACGTGGTATCAACCTGCGACTATCCCTGCACGCGCTATGCTGGTGCATCCAAGGACAACCCCCGGTTGGTGGGAAACTATTGCAACATATGGAAAACAAAAACACCAGGGCTATGGTTTTAGGATTCTTAAATGGACTGGTTACTAGGAACTATTTTAAGACTATGGCCCCTGCCCGAACAATGCTTTTAATCTCCATCGATAAAAAGGAAGGGGGTGACTTGCACACTCAACAAATGGGCTCCCAAAAACGGTCGCTAGCACAAAGTGACGTAGCAACAAGAGGGCAACATATCCTGAAGTGCTTGAGGAGTGGAGAGGTATACCACGGCTCTCAGGACAATCCCGGAAGTACGGTCAAGATCCCTACCAGCACCTTACTGGATTATACATCCTTCTCCCGAGGACGTTTGCTCTTGCGAATCTCCACTC
Organism: Mythimna impura; assembly: GCA_905147345.3. NCBI lineage: Eukaryota > Metazoa > Arthropoda > Insecta > Lepidoptera > Noctuidae > Mythimna > Mythimna impura. The sequence continues at coordinate 12,218,142 of LR990345.1, forward strand.
AAGCCAGCCAATAAAGGCAAGAGAGAGGTGGGAGCTCTGTTCCTCGTCAGTGTTCACTACGGCCGGCCAATAAAGGCAAGTCGGAGATAAAGAACAAGAATTCTTCCGGGAGATCGGATCCGTGGGGTCGCTAATGCCCAACAGTTCGCCACAAAACTGCCCTGCGGATTGTATCTCTCTTAGTCTGACCCCTCACCCTAGGCATGTTACGGCAAAGCATACGCTACCGACACAGACCTAGGGTTTATTGGAGCTCGCAAGCCCCACCACGACGTCAACGTAGAGATATGGCGATGGGGTTATTATATACTTATTACAAGTTTCAGTGTTGAAGAATGGTTTAAGGCCTAGCTCATATAATGTTTCCTTACTTATCCTAATACATTTAGTCGCCCAGTCACTAAATATAAACTTAGAGAAAGTATTTTTCGACTTCTTTTCAAAAGTTGTAAAATTCATTGAGAATCAAATGTTATTACAATCATGAGATTCAAAATTTAGCCTTTTTCCTAAAATTTAGCCAATTTTGAGATATAATGAAGTTTTCACATCACCTTTAAGTAGTGTACTAAGCGCGTTTGTAGGGTTCCGTACCTCAAAAGGAAAAAAAGTCGGTCTGTATGTCTGCTTTAATTTTTTTTTTATAATCTCGAAACGTCATGTGATCGAATTTTGACCATTATGCCATTTTGATAGTAGTTTTGACGTCATAATAAATATAATCCGTTCATCCGTCTGTGAGTGACAATAGATTGATATCAGTTACTAGTCATTCGAATTTATGACCAAAATTAGTATCGTGCAGTCACGAAAAGTTAAGTACGTATCTACTTACGTCAAATTCATAAAAAAAAGCACGATTTATATTTTTAGTACTTTTTCATGGTGCGCTAATAAATCTGATGATTTTTTGCCCTATATATAACCGTAATTATAAACCATTCTGGTATAAGTTTTGAAAACAATAACACAAATAATGGCGGCGAATCAGTACATTTTAATATATTTTTTGTTTTTAACTGTGGTTGTTGGACTTGCAAGTGAGTAGCTATATAATATATACATATATATAACCACAAATCAATCATAATATACATAAAAGATAAAGAGGAAGCTAATTATGGTAGCACTGGTGTATATTTATAAATAATAAGTTAAATATTTTATAAGTGACAGTTGTTAAATAAATTACCAACCGTATTTCTTCTCGAATAGATAGTTTTCTTCTCTCTTCAAGGCCTAGTGGCCAAATCACTAGGCCCAAATATTTTGAAAGCAACCTACTGATGTTGCCACGTTTATAGCGGAGTCAGAAGCGTTTTTAGGTCCTCCAAAGTGCAGATGTAGGGACACTTTAGGCATTCGGTGTCAGAAGGATCTATAATCCCTTTATTCTACTAGCTATTTAAGCAATACAAAGAGGCAATGTAATGTGCTATCCGAAAATACACTCGTATCATAATGTACTATTAAATTCCAATCCAGTCTTAACCGTTTTGTACCCAAAAGACTGGTGGTACGCCTACGTTGTATGGCTATGCTGAATCTCTGGCCAGGATAAAAGTTAGCACATGAGTCACGCGAAATCTCAACTAGGCGCTTAAGAATCTTGAGAAAAATGTCCAAAATTGTAATATGATTTTAACTTATTTCTTAATTAAGTTACATGTTGCTCTGAAAAATGTACTGGCGCTTGAAACATTTAAAGCAAACTTTAATTAAAAAACCCTAAGCTTTTTTATATATTTTTAACTAGTACTAAAGTTACGACGACGAAGTATTTGAATGTTATTATTTCGATTCAGTTAATTGTCTGTTATAAATACTGTTACTGTCAAACTTCGGTAATTTTTGCATGTTTACAGTCCAAAGGCGCCACTTGATAATATGGGTATAAATATTAGAATTATTTATTTATCAAATTTATTTCATTACAGACGGTACATTTATAAAAGGGAAGCCATGGATAAAGAAGGAACCTAACGCTAATTGCCAGATACAACCTAAACCAGAAGTAACCCAGCCTGGACCCAGTAATGAGCCCGCTCCTCAGCCTAGTCCGGTACCTAATGCTCCGTATCCAGAACCAATACCTACACCAACCCCTCAGCCAGTACCGACGCTACCTGAACCTGGACCCGGTAATGAGCCCGCTCCTCAACCTGGACCACTACCTACTCCGTATCCAACACCAATACCTACACCAACCCCTCAGCCAGTACCGACGCTACCTGAACCTGGACCCGGTAATGAGCCCGCTCCTCAACCTGGACCACTACCTACTCCGTATCCAACACCAATACCTACACCAACCCCTCAGCCAGTACCGACGCTACCTGAACCTGGACCCGGTAATGAGCCCGCTCCTCAACCTGGACCACTACCTACTCCGTATCCAACACCAATACCTACACCAACCCCTCAGCCAGTACCGACGCTACCTGAACCTGGACCCGGTAATGAGCCCGCTCCTCAACCTGGACCACTACCTACTCCGTATCCAACACCAATACCTACACCAACCCCTCAGCCAGTACCGACGCTACCTGAACCCGGACCCGGTAATGAGCCCGCTCCTCAACCTGGACCACTGCCTACTCCGTATCCAACACAAATACCTACACCAACCCCTCAGCCAGTACCGACGCCAGTTAAACCTGAATCCAATTGCAAAGTGTAAGTAGTAAAAAACCATGGTGAACCCGTTCTATAAATTTCATTCATAGCAGTTCTCTCAAAATCTCAGGTTGCAAAATCTGACAATTTGAAATTCTGACTTGTTTATAATCGAAACATTTAAGTTAATGATTGTTAACTTGAATAGTAACGCGGTCGTGGATTCGATAGAGCAGTAGTGGCCGAATGGAAAGGCCCTGACTTACGAGTTGTAGATCGCAGGTTTAAACCCAGCCAGGCGCATTACTTTGTGTAATTTATTTCATCATCACTGCTCTCAAAACGGTAAAGGAAACCAGCATGTCCTAGAACCAAAAAATCGAAGACATGTGACCTCCACCAAACCGCATGGGCCCGCGTGGTAGATTACGGCTCATTCCCTCTGCTAGAGTCCCAGCTGTTGGAACATTATAAGGCTGATTGTGCTTATTATTATTATGCGTGGACTCGAACCCAGACCGACACGTATAAATGACCAATTTTTGCAATCGGCTTCGCACATCTAATAGTAGAAGATTTTACCAAGGGAACATTCTCCTAGGATATAAAGTATCCTATAAACTATGTTTTGGAATAGCACATATGCTATTCCAAATCAGAAATCAGAAACGTTTATTTCAAATAGACCAATTACAGGCACTTTTGAATTGTCAAAAAGTCGGTCAGTCAAAAAAAGAAAAGAATTCTTTTTTTGACTGACCGACTTTTTGACAATTCAAAAGTGCCTGTAATTGGCCGTGAAGCTAAATTGCAATCAAAACATAGTTTATTCGTTCTACTAACTTCATCCAAATCTGAAACGTCTGAAATTTGAGCGTGAAGCGTAACAAACACATTGAAACATTACACACACACACCAGCTTTTGCCTTTATAATATTAGTGAAATTTGAAGGACCAAGTTACTAGAACCAAAATATTTAAATATTACACCAACGAAACCCGTACAGGACGTTGGATTAGGGTCCACTCCTTTTCACAGTGAAGAGACCTGTGTCCCAGCAAGGGGAACATTATAGGCAGTACATTTTATGGTTTTAATTTTTCCTTTTTTTCATGTACCTGATCATCATTGGACAAACAGCCCTGAATCTTGGTTAAAGAGTAAAGACCTAATTGATCTAGTGCATAGAGAAATATTTTTGGTGCTTAAGAAGTTGAAACTATTACTATCTGCTTGATTGAATAAAATCAGAAATCGATCTGCCTTGTTTCATTTAAAACGTAAGCCACAATCATCTCCTCTTTTTACCAACTATATGAGGGTCGGCTTCCAGTCTAACCGGATGCGCCTGAATACCAAAACTTTACACAGAGCAACACGAAACTCCTTAACTCCTTGGATAGACTGATAGTCAAACTTTCTGGCGTCTGACTAACTATGACTAATGTCAAATATCTACGAATGACCACCGGGTCCAACGGCTTTAGGTGCTTTCCGAAGCACAGGGTATCAGTAATGTCGTAGATAAACTTAGAGAAATACAAATGAATTGAAAAATTTACATTACTGACCAGTTTCAAACCCGCAACCTCATGCATGAGAGGCAGGTGCCTTAACCACTAAGTCATCACGACACATCATTTAAAACGTAAGTACTTAGTGCCTGCATGGTGGACAGAGCTCCGGCGGGTTCTCATTTATTTATTTATTTATTTACAAGCACTTGTACAACGTTACGGAGGAAGTCCAAGGTGTTGTATAGTAGAAACTTACAAACTAAAAAATTACATTAAATAAAAACCATAATAACACATTGAAGAATAAAAAAAAAAAATTCGTATACATTACCACTAAAATAATAAATATCCCACAAAACAAATGAAACAATGTTTTCTTATTTTTTATCCATCTTCTCACAAAACCTTAGACATTCACGACACACATCTATCCATCTCCCAGCAAACAAGTCACACTCCGGTGTTAGAGTCAGGAGAGCATTAAGCACAGAAAGCGCACGAACGAGCGGCGAGTTAGCTCGTGACACTGTATGCGATAAAGGATCAGCTAACAATCGGTGTGTTCGCGGCCTTAGGTGTTGTTTAGGTACGAGAGGAACAAACAATCTCACCAGCTGAGCAACTAATTCAGGACAATCAGATTCACCACGAAGAACTTGACAAGCGAAGATAAGCAAAAAGTAATTGCGCCTTACTTCTAGAGAATTAAATTTCAGCATTCCGAGCAAAAATTTTGTCGGATATAAAAATGGATAGTATCCAAATAATTTCTTATACATAAATCTAAGGAATGTTTTTTGAACTTTCTCTAGAAGCAAGACGTAAGAAGCCTCATAGGGGTTCCAGATAATGGAAGCTGACTCTAATTTACTCCTGACTAAAGCCATATAGACCAGTTTAATTGCCAAAGGGTTATTAAATTCACGCATATTTCGAATCGTATATCCTAGTCTGCGGTACGAATCAGCGGCGAGATTCCGCATATGTTCATGGAAGTTTAGTCTCTGGTCGAATAAAATACCTAGATCTTTAACAGAAAAAACTCGAGAAATCGGTTCCGCTCCTAAAAAATATTGTACATGCAGAGGGTTATGAGCTCGACTAAAGGACATAACACTACATTTAGCCGTATTGAATAAGAGCTTGTTTGCAATACTCCATTGGAAGACCGAATTAATGTCCTCCTGAAGAGTTAAGGTATCAGCCATTTCCTCAACTTCATATATCAACTTCAAATCATCAGCGTAAAGTAAGCACCTGGCATGTTTTAGAACCTTCTCGAGATCATTAACCATTATTCCAAAAAACATTGGTCCCAAAATGGACCCTTGACTAACACCAGACCTAGTGTGATATGGCTCTGAAACGAAGCAACCATGTCTAACATATTGTAGGCGGTCCCGCATATAACTTGCGAAAAATTTGAGTAGTTTTGGTGAAAAGCCAATGTTATTAAGCTTGGCCAGTAACACGTCATTATCTACGCAATCAAAGGCTTTTTTGAAGTCAAAATATATAACATCAATCTGTATGCCTTTATCTAAGTGCTGCGATATTAAGTCTACAAGCGTCAAGAGATTTGTACTGACAGAACGGTTCCACCGAAATCCGTGTTGAGAGTCGCAAAGAAATGGTTGGATCTGGTAACCAATTAATTTATGTAATACAGATTCAAACAATTTTGGAAGTGATGACAGTATAGCTATCGGCCGATAGTTTTCTACATTTGAAGTGTCTTTAGTTTTAGGTATAGGGTGAACTCGTGAGACTTTCCAGCGTTGTGGATACTGACCTGTGGAGAGTGCTAAATTAAATAAAGAAATGGAGAAATGGCGACAGCGACTGTCGCGACTCAGTGCTGGGCACGCCACAATTATGGCGGTAAGACCCCTCTTTGAGGCGTGGTTGGAAAGACCTCACAGTGAGTACCTTCCGCATGACGCAGGTTCTCACCGAACACTGTAAGTTCGGAAAGTTCCTGCACCGGATTCGTGCGGAAGCGACGCCCGGGTGTCGCCACTGTGTGGACGGCCCGGAGGACACGGTGGAGGTGTGCCTCGCTTGGGCAGAGCAACGCCGTGTCCTTGTGGGGGTGATGGGCGGCGGCGATCTCTCGCGCCGGGCCTTGGTACAGGCCATGCTCCGAAGCGAGGAGGAGTGGCAGGCGGTCGCCTCCTTCTGCAAAGCAGTAATGCTAGCAAAGGAGGCGGCAGATAACGTGAAACAACGGTCCTCACGTCCCAACCGCCGCCGGGATTCCGATCCCGATTTCCGGCCACCGTAGGCGCGGGCTTGCGGACGGCGAGCAATGGGTGGCTCGCCGTCCGACCATCCTGTAACCGTCCGGACCGAGCCCAAGTCGTCGACGGCGTGTACTGTTCCACGCGCGCCTCAAGGAGATGTCAGCAAATCGTAGGGGCCCAGCAGGGTCGAAGCCTACTGGGGCCACGGGTAGTGTGAAAGTGAAACCTGGGGCCCTGGGACGAAGGCAAAGAAGGAACAGGAGTGAGTTTTTAGCCAGTAAAAGTCTGACACTATCTCTCGCTACGCCCAAGAGCGAGATTTGTCATAAGATGATTTTCCCACCCAATAAAAAAAAAGTACCTAGTGCCTAAGAACCCAGAAAATCAAAACCACAATATTATATCGATGGCTCAAATAGAAAAAATACTCTTTTTACACCACCTGCTCGATAATGCCCTTTTATACGTCATACAACCATCACTTAAAGCAAGTCATTATGTCCCTAGGGAGATAATGCAGTATGGGCGATCCCTAGGGAATAATGAGATTTGAATTTGGAACGTGAAAAACCGTCAGCATTATGTGAATTAAAATATAGTGCATTAAACAAGTTTATTCAAATTTCAAACTGGCCACTAACAAAAAAAAAACAATACAAAAAGTTTCTAAAAAAAGTAATGAACAAGCGGGGCGTTATAGAAAATTTAAACTATAGAATCTTTGAGTATGTAGTGAATTTTGTTTGTTTCAAATTTCAAAACATTTTGAGTGATAGTTAAGATTAACTCGTAAATAATACTTATATTTCTCTATTATATGATTTGTTTTACTAAATTGTCTTTTAATTATCTCACAGATGGTGTAAAAAGTAGAGTATCCAACACGGGGATAAAGCTGTCTTTATCTAGGGCGGCTTGAATTCCTCACTTCACTCAGGTTTCTTTATTAACTCCCTCGCAGTGCTCGGGAGTTAATTATATAAATCCCTCACTGACGTTCGGGATTAAAATTAGCAACCTTCGTTTCGTTCGGAATTCAACATGCCGCCCGCGACTTAAAGACACTGCTTTATCCCCTAGTCACATAATCTACTATTATTATATACTTACACTAGTAACTCAGTTTTTCTATTTATCATTATATTATGGGACATAATGCGGATTAGCTGGAAGGCGTTGAAAATAATATTATTTTGAAAAAATCTACAAATAAAAACAAAAATACAGTCGAAATAGTTCTAACACAACTGAAAGTATTGCATAGATATTTCACCCGCACATCTAATATTGTTTTACTCACAGTAAACGGATTTCCGTTCATGATTTGAATATCAAAAAAAATTTTCTTGTAAAAAGTCCGCCTTGTCTTTGAAGGCTGTATACAGGCGTGATAGATTCCCGTAATGGATACAAAATAGAAGGTAGGCAGCATCCGAAACCGAATCTAATTTAAAAATAAATAACCCTCTGAAGAGAACATACGTGTCCTTAGGGTCGAAGAAAACCGGGGGAAGGAACTCACTACATTTAAAATAGGGCTATTTTTAGAATGGCCTCTAGCTTTGTCCTGTCTTAAAAAAAGTTTCATTGGTGCAAAATAAACACATAAATATAAGGTGAGAAAAATAACAAATACTTGTGTTTTATAAAACACACTAGGTTTAGCCCAAGGATTTACACGCGTAAATCTTATGTTCTATTCAAGATATGGTCTACCCATGTGCCGAATTTCATCCAAGTCCATTAAGCCGTTTACTAGTGAATGAATAACAAATACACACATACATACAAGCTTTCGTCTTTATCATATTATACTTATTTAGTGAAGAATTGGGAATCAATTCTTCACTAAACAATTATGTGGTATTGCAGTAATTGTATGTGTAGTCCAACAACACAAGTGCCTAATTAAATCGTGTTTATTCTCATGTTAATTTTGCTTAACGATTACACTGACTATACCAATAAACTATCAAATATTTGTACATGGTAACATTTTGAAAAACATTAGCATAAACACGATGTGTTCGTGAAGGCAGATAAAATGCTAGAACGTTGAGTAATTGTAGCCAGTTCGAAAGGCAAGAATTATTTGACCAATTAAACCATTTGGTCTATTTAGTTCATTCGTTTTAGGGTTCCGCACCCAAAGGGTAAAAACGGGACCCTATTGCTAAAGCTCTACTGTCTGTCTGACACCAGGCTGTATCTCATGAACCTTGACAGCTAGACAGTTTTTCCCAGATTATGTATTTCTGTTGCCGCTATAAAAACAAATACTAAAAACAGAATAAAATAAATATTTAAGTCGGGCTCCCATACAACAAACGTGATTTTTTTTTACTGTTTTTGTTACGGACTGTACGGAAAATTGGCCGGTTTTAACTGTTTGTTTTTGCTACAAACAAAAAAGCTTTTTACAAAAAGATACAACCGACTTCTATGTAAAACAAAAAACACTGAAAAGTGCAAAATAACTTTAATTTCGGAAGACGGTGTTTCAATAATAGTTTTGTCTCTTCGTTATTTAACGGCTACTTTCGAAATTAAAGTTATTTTGCACTCTTCAGTGTCTTTTTTACATAGAAGTCGGTTGTTTTTTTTTTTTGTAAAAAGTTTTTACTTTTACAAAAAAAAAACTTTACTTTTATTTTACACTTTTTAGTTATGGTACCACCACTAAAAAGTACCCTTCAGCCAAACTTAAATACCTTATAGGCAGAGTGCATTTCATGACAATTCTAATAATCCCAAACACGGTTAGATTACATTAATTTATTACTGAATTCCGGTGCCTAACTCCAGGCTTCATCATCAAATCAGTTCGATATATTACCCCTCTTCTTTCAATCAGTCATCGACTACACGTATAAACAAAACAATTTTACTTGTTACGACGGCTCTGATGTGATCTTATGAGGAGTTCTATTCCATATCTTTGAAGTTCATGATCAGATCATAACAATATTTCTATGGGAGCAACTCGGAAGCATAAACTTATAATCAAAAATAAAAATTTGAATATCGGTCCACAATTGACTGAGAAAACGGTGAACATACATAAAAAAAAATACAGTCAGCTGAACATAGAACCTCCTCCTTTTTGAAGTCGGTTAAAAATAGGCATCCCTTTTCACCCTGAATATTTTACCGTAACCCAGTTATGTTCTTCATCCTGTTCTAAGTTAGTCTTCGCTCTTATGGTCTACAGCACAGAGATCAGGCATTATTTAAGACTAGCTTCAGCCAGTGACTTCACCTTCGTGATAGTAGAACATTTTCCCAAGGGAACATAGTCCCAGGATAAAAAGTGTCCTATATGCTATTCCAGGACATGGTCTCACTGTGTATCATGTTTCTTCGACATCCGTTCGAGCGTGAAGAAATAACAATCATATACACAAAGACATTCATTGTGCGTACAGCTAAGGAGTGGAATTCCTAGCCGGAATCTGTGTTTCCTGATGGCTACAACCCGGGAATCTTTAAGTCAATAGTAAATAGGTTACTTCTAGGTAAGCGCGCTCCATCGTCGACCGCATCGTCGCTTTCCATCAAGTGAGATAGCGGTCAAGCTTGAACCTATCAAGAATTTAAAAAAAAGACACCATCACAAACTTTCTATTTTATAAAATTAGCATGATAGGTATGAAAAGTAGCCACGGACTCTCAGTATCGTCTGCCAGTTAACTAAGACATACCATCAGATTAGAAAAGGCGAACCATTATTTCATACTTCTACTGAATTTAAACACTTGGTATATGAATGTCTTCACCACAATTGTAGGGCTGCTGGAACAATAATTCTGTTGAAAATGACGCTTCAATAGATACCTAACTATGTTAATTTATTATATAATCTCTGATATCTTTTCTGCTCATGAACACAGGCCTCTCTTCACTCCTTCCACCTTTCTCGAACCTACGTTTCTAGTCCTAGACTACAAAAAAAATCTCACACTCATAAGTACTCGTAAGTTTTCCGATACACGTGTACAGCCTGCAAAAGCATCTTTTCCTTAAAGTTTCGAAAATGGATATAAAAGATATTTTACCTACTACAAGGTATTACTTATAATATGGATAATATCATCCATACTATGATATATATTCACCCTTCAAAAGAGCGAATTTCGTTTAACCGATGAATTCAGCCGCGAGAGCAGACTGATGTTACTGGCAACTACATCTGAGAACGCAAATCTCATTTACCTTTACTACACACGTATATCCGATAACACTTTTAGAGCACATGTTCTGAAGGAAAAAATCTGTATAAAATCGGCCCCTACAAAGGATGTTTTTACTTTGAATTTGATTCTTTTTTTTGGGGCTATATGTAAAGTTAATAAAAGTTTCATCCTTTTTGATGATAATAGGAAATCGAGATATATTATAGATTGATGATAGCAACAAAGAATTTAAAAAAACAGGGCTATTGCTAGGCGGGATTCGCACAGTGAGGGTTCCGTACAAACTCACCCATTAAAAAAGTTCAATTCCCGAATTGAGTTACGAACATTTCGAGTGTGGAAACATACGTTTTTTGCAACATAAATGGCCGTATCTTTTTTTTCTCATAACTCAGAAGTTTGATTTTTTCACAGCTTTAAGGGACTACATACTTGAGGATATGGTTTTAATTTCAACTCGATACCTCCACGCATTCCTGAGATAAAGGGTTTTGACAGACAGACAAACAGACAAACAGACAGACAGACAGACGGACGAACGGACAACAAAGTGATCCTATAAGGGTTCCGTTTTTTCCTTTTGAGACACCCTAAAAATATCAGTGAGTTTTTACTTCTTCAGGGAAGATGGATATAAAGACCCAGCAGGTCATCCTCCATCATCATTTCCCCAACCTTTTCCTAACTAGCTTAGGGACGGATTCCAGTCAAATCGGATGGAGCTTACCACCCGTATTTTCACTCCTCAACCTAGTTACTAGGAAACACGATACTTTTTGGATAGACTGACGGACCGACTTTCTGGCGTAGGACACCTGTAACGACTGACAAAGATCTACGAATAACAACCGGGGCTTTACTTGCTTTCCGAGGCACGGGGTGTCAGCAAAGTCCTAGACAAACGAGCATGCCACCCTCCAATCGTTGTACAATTAAAACCAACACAGAAAATATATTACAGTTTTATTTACATACATTTTTCCATATTTATATTTATTTACATTATTTTTCATAGAAATTCTCATAATCCATACAACATTCGGCACATACTTTGCGGTATAAAAATATTTTACATCGGTCACTCCTTCAGTAAATACATACTTATTTTATGGTTATCACAGTTTTTCGTCATTGTGTTGTATTTAAATAATATTATAAGAATACATAAAGAATAAGACGTGTTCCACTATTATTTCAATGACTCAGTTGTAGCTTCTTGTACGTGCATTCATATTTCGCATCATTTTGATTCGAGAAAAAAAAACATTTTTAATCAAAGAGTTGCAATTTTGTTTTGGATTGTTTTTTAAGTCCGTAACTGTATTGACTTCAGTATGCTTTGGAACCTGCAAATTGCTTTTAATTGCAATTCAAAAGTGACTGTTATTGAAATAATTATTTTGAGTTTGAGTAATTATATTCTTAAGTTCTACTGAATAGAAAATGGACAATTTTTTTATCAATAATAATTTATTTTGGGTAACTTGCCGAGTGTACAACTGACCCTTGTGTGTACAACACACGAAGTTCGACAAATCCTAATTTATTTCCCTGGAGGTATCAGTAAGGATATATATTGTGGTCAATCTCAAGCATAAAAGTGAAATATTTGTTACTTTGTCCTAATTCAAGTAAACAATTTATTTAAAAAAACACACGACAACCAGCTGATGCATTTTTTATCCAACAAACGGATAAAGATTTAGTTAATGTTTTAATACATACAAAACTGCAAAGCTTAAATTATGTAACTTTGAAAAAATATCTGATAATTTGGTTGGACAAAAAAAATATCTTAATTTTTAGTTGTACATTCGAGTTGGCCACCACATACAGCCCTGTACGAATTAAGTTATCGATTATTTATTAAGCATCCTGTAACTTTTTCAATCATACTAATATTAATTATTTACCTATGCTTTTCTGTAGAAGACCGTTAAATATTTTTTTTAGTATCTGTCTACGAGGTAAAAACTATAGCATCAAAATTATTTGATAGGTACAATTATGTTACGGGTACACAAATTCTTAAAGTTAGCCATTTTCTAACGAGTAACACAACTCTAGGTAAATATTCCTTTATAATATATGTATCTACTACATACATATAGTACAGAACCAGCTAGATTATGGCAACAATGCCCAAATGACTTAATCGTTAATTGTCCTGTAGTGAAACGTATGTCATGAAGTCAAAAATATGACTTAATTCTAAGTTTAACCTGACATACTTAATTTGTAGGACAAACCGTTACTTTGAATAGCTATTGTATTAAGGATCAGATAGTCTTAACTAGTATGCAAGACCTTGGGACATCATTTTACTCGTAAGGAAGGTTTACATACATTGTGATCATATTTGATGGCTTTGATCCAAAATAATACTCTAAGCAAAGTAACATTCTAACAGCGGTGTGTACCTTACTTCGGTAGATGTCTACGACGAGCACATACAATTCGGTAGCGTGCTTAGTGCTGCTTACGTCACGCACATACATCTCAGTAGCATGCCTACGTCAAGCAAATACATTTTGGTAGTATGTTTACGTCACACACTACCTTACGCACATACATTTTGGACAATCTATATCGCTGATAGAATGTTACGAGTTCTTTGTCCAGGCCCTCTTGGCTTATAATCATCACATGTAGTTCATTCATTTTTTTTTTTAAATCAAGGTAAATTCTTTATGTAGTTATATATCTACCTCATAACATGATATTTATGTTAAAGATTTGCCTTAATTTAAAGATGAGATGTTATATATTTTTGAGTCAAGGGCTCTTGGACACTTCTTGATAATTACTTTATTATGTATAATTGTGAAATACGTCTTAATCAATATTTATATACACACTGCATTCATTAACACGTTCATAAATCAAGATTTTCATTAATTTTACACAAAAAGGTACTCAGGTAATAATTAAATAATTATTTTGTACAAACAAACGTAGACACCATTTCGCGTTTTTTATTTTACTAATTGTTCTACCTTCTTAGATAAATACGTCTTCTGTAGAAAAACCTCGGTATCGCCGGTCCTGAAAGAAGAAAATAATATGTGAGATAAAGTGTGTGGGGCATCTATACTAAATGGAGGTGTTGCAAGCAAGTCTTCTTATTTATTTTATAGAACGATCCTTTGATTGCCTAATTCAATCCAAAAATCGGGTTTATGAAACGAATTGATTCTTAGAAACGTTTATGAAAACAATGAAAGGGTAACATTTGCTTGCTTTACTCGCTTCTCTAGACCCCGTTATCTCCTTCGATCCTAAACTGTATGTGTCCTAATATTCTGAGCTTGAATCGCTCGCTTATGGACTCGTCGGTCGAACACATTTATTTTTAATATTTTGATTATTAAATAACTACTTATTAATTGAACATTGATACTTTGAACTTTCGGTATTTAGTTCGTAGGTAAGGTGTCTGTTAGGACCAATGCCTGCCAAGCTGCAGAATTCTTTAAAAGAGTCACCACAGCCCTGGAAGGCAAAGCCAACTGAAAGAACAAGGGTGAGTTTTAGTCAGTAAAAGTCTGACAATCCTTCTTGCTTCACCCGGACCCAGAGAAAATAACAGATGATTTCCCACTCTCACAAAAAAAAAAAGTTTTGTACCACCTACTCTGAATCTCGACATTTTAAACGGAGATCATTTATGAACAACGGAAATAATAATTTTCAGCATTTTGAACAGAAGAAGAGTTAGACATTTTATTTCCTTGTGTGCTTATAAATAAATATTGTAGTTTAAACAAAGGTATATGTGGATATAATGCAACCCACGGTATTCGAACTCACGACTTTAGAGCTCCTACGCTTCAACTATTGGGCCATTACCGATTTTGTTAAACTTACAATTTAAATAGGTGCATGTTACCAAGTTAATAATTAAACTATTAAAGTACACTGTTACGACAATTTATTAGAGTTTGATACTTTCAAAAAAATATTACTAAAAAACATTTGTTGTTGTACTACATTTGATTGCTTGTAATATTTACAAAACTGACCACAAGGTTAGAATCAAATAATAAAAGTCAATGAACAATAAGTTACTTGTAATAGAGACTTGTTGTATTTTTTTTTTTGCCTTGATTTCATTTCTATTGTATCGCTTTCAGTAATGTATTATAGATAAATATTATTTGTATTGTGTCTGTCTAAATGTTGATAGGCCTCCAAAGTCTTACTAAATACGTAACTAAATTGTAACGCTGTCGCAATATTTCAGGGTTTCTCCTACTCAAACTTTAACTGATAAAACGTCATGAACTATAAAGGGTGTCATTGATTTATTTATTTAAACTTCATGTACAGTAGTGGTACATAGGCGGACTTAATGCAACAAGGCATTCTTTACCAGTCAACCTTTGGGTTAAAAAGACAATACTGTGGTAGGTTTTGATATAATAATAATATTTCTTTTACAAATTAAGTATACGTGGTATGTGATTCGGCGATCATTGTACCGATAGTTGTGTCAAGAGCCTCGACCAACACCTTAGGAGGCTCGCGTTAGGCGACTGGATCAAGGGCTTGTTTCAGAAAGCACTGTTCCTAGACACGGCTCGTATTATTAGGAGGTTCCTTTCTCTGGAGTTTGGACCCTGCTCCTGATACCGGTGGGATACTAGTTTTTTTTTTATATTTTTGAATGTTTTTTTTTTCTATTGAAATATTTACAAATATTATTTATATGTAAACATTAACTAATAAACGGAATAATATTTTATTTAATCAAAGACAATTTTTGGTCCACATTATCAGTTAGTATCACTTATTTCTAAGTCAATTCTCATACTGTAGTAACTGATCGACAGTCACATTTTATAGATTGCCGATTAAAGATTTGTATCTAAACATCCTGTATTGCAGCAATTATTATAATTTTATGAAGTAAGTAGTCAAATTAATTGTATGTATTTCTCTATAGGTTTATGTTATGTTAGTATGTCTCTGGACCGGAAATGCTAATCCAATTAAAAAAAAAATTTTGCTGGTAGAAAGAGTAAGTAGGTACACACACAACTATACACGTCACTGAAGTAAATTCACGGGAAAAAGATAGTTCTGAATATTTTTTGCCTATAAAATTGGGTCTGCCTACTATTCCTGCCCAATTACCATAAAATGCCTATTTCAATACTGGTACAAAACAGATTTCATTGTCCTTTTTCGTAGCGTGTAATATACATAAACTTTTTAAAAATTAAATCCCTTGCCTAAGCCAGTATTAGGCCACGACTATGCCGTGCGCTGACGCAATTATCTATGCGCTGAGTGCGAGTGGTTTTTACATCGCGGACGAAACGTTTACCGTGTTTGTCTCTCTGATTGGCTAACAGCTTGGAGAGGGCCAATAGAAGCACCGAACGCCATAAACGTGTCCACCGTGTTAACGTAAAAAATACTCGTATTAGGCACTCTGATGTACCTATATAGGCATAAGGCGCAAGATGGGCCATAGTCTGTGGAGAGAAGCAACACAAACAAGCTATTGTTTACCCTCGCCAACAATTTAATACAAAATGCTCCAAACACATTCAATATACCAAAAATAATCACTCAAGTAAAGTTATATCAGTATTGAAGAGTGCTTCACGTCACTCACAATGAATTTTGGAGCTTACAAAATTTGTTTTAAGGTTTAAAATTGTGCAGGGTGGTTTGTGTCGGATTTCATGCTTGTCGGCTCGGAAATGCACAAAGTTTCCTTTTGTGGCGTTTCTCATAACTTGATTTGTGACGGGGCAACCCTTCAGCCGGTTCCGGGCCGGCGCCGCTACGGCGAGACGCGTCACTTCCGTCACAAGGCTGTCCAAGTCATAGCAAGTAGAGGGATCAAATTATTTTTATCTCGCTTTTGTTCAATATTTGAGTTTGAACGTGGAAAATGTGGGCATCATCCTGATACACAATACAATAGGCTGCAGTGGAACTAAGATTAATTAGGTACTTAATTAGATAATGTCTTGTTTAGTTTTTCATCGATTTTTGTCAGTGTTGGAAAAATACCATTTGTGTTTTAAGATTCCTTAATTAAGAGGAATCTAGGAACCAAGCAAATACAGAACCACATTGTTAATTTCTGTGTTCCAATGATACCTGTCCTATTGTCAAATACCTATTCTTTGTTGCTGTGTAGTACTTATTTCCTACCACAATTAGAAAGGTTTGCACAATTTATTGACTTTTATTGACAGAAACTTAATCGTATACAAACTACCTACTAGCGGCTACCAATGGTTTCGTCCGCATTATAGTAGTATGTATACTCCCGGGATAATAATCCAGGACATGCTCTACAACGTTTAAACGAAATTTATTTAGCCGTTTGAGAGTCAAAAAGTTACAAATATACACACATGCTCACAAACTTTTGCCTTTATAATATTAGTGTAGGTATTTGTCTGAAAAGCTGTAATTCAACCTTTAGAAAATCAACAACTATACTTGCTTACCACCTTCAAAAGTTTAACTTATACAAACGCTCATCGCTTCTCGCTTCACCCATCACCATAACCCCACCCTTACATAGAACAAGCGATGCACGTATTACAGACGTGCAAAGTTTTAAGTCAGACAAGATCTCGTGTTCATTAAGAACAAACCTAGAATTTAACTCATGTAACAATTTAAACTGACTAAAATGCACGAAGACTAGTTTGGGCTATGTTAATTTTGGAAACAGATATTGATTATAAATGGTATTAATAAAATGGACAAGGTCCACAAGGTGGACTGATGATCTGGTGAGGGTCGTGGGAATCTGACACCGTTCGTTGTGGCGACACTTGAGGGAGGCCTATGTGCAGCAATGGACGTCTTTTGACTGAAATTATGATGATAATGACCCATGTAAAGTACAAGTGATCTGCCCCGGCTTCGCGTGGGACTGAATTATTATACAAAAAGTATAATAATTTTGTATAAAAACAAATACAAAATTATTATAAATAACTTCGACAATATATAGGGTGACTGGTAATTAGTGTACGATACTTAAACACGTGATTGTGCTCATGATAACCGACAATTTTTACTATGGGAACAAACCAGAAATCGCGAAAAAAAATCAGCTGTTCTGTTGGAGGCACACCATCCACGTTCATTCATAAAATAACTATCAAATAGCAGTTTTGATTAAAACTAGCTTCTGCCAGCGTCTTCACCCGCGTAAAAGTAGAAAATTGTCTCAAGGGAACATAGCATAGCATAGTCGGCCTTATAATGTTCCCACTGCTGGGATTCAGGTCTCCTCTCTAGGAGAGGGAATGGGCCGTAATCTACCACGCGAGCCCAGTGCGGGTTGGTAAGGGAACATACCTCGGGATAAAAAGTATCCTATGTGCTATCCCAGGACATGGTCTACCCAGGTGCCGAATTTCATCCAACTCCTTTTTGCCGTTTGAGCGTAAAGAAGTAAAAAACAAACCAACTTTAGGTTTTTATAAAGCCGAAAGTTGATATTTAATGATAAAAGCATATTCGCTAGGACGGATGCCTACTAGTGGCCCAAAAACGCAGAGTGAAACTGAACGAACACAGGTGGGTTTTAGTCAGTAAAAGTCTAACACTTCTTCTTGCTTCACCCAGGGCGGGAAGAACCATTTGATGATTTCCCACCTAAAAATTTTTTATGTCAACCTAAATCCTACGTAACAGTGGACGAGCTTCCCCAAAACCCAAGCTCTATCTAAACTGCTATCTGCTACTGATAAATGCCAGACGAAGAAACAAATAATACTTAACCAAACTCGGAAATTAAAAGATTATTTGTGAATATTACAACAACGAGGAAGGAACACCATACATGTGAGTATTTATATATACTTTTCGTTTGCATTTCGGGGAGTGTGCACTGGAATTTCACAATCTAATTCCGCCAAGTTCGTTCCATCATCGAACTACTAGACGTATGGCTATGCGCCACCGGTACATGGTTGACATCCCAGCGTATGGATCGGATGTGGACAAAGCGTTTTGGGAACACATTTATTGTGTGCAGCTATGGAGTGGAATTCTCTGCCGGAGTCTATGTTTCCTGATAGTTACAACTTAGGGGTTTTCATGTCAAGAGTGAATAGTTTATTTCTAAGCAAGCGTGCTCCATCGTCGGCCACATCATCGCTTACCATCAGGTGAGCCTAAATAATAAAAAATAGATTTAGTGTTTAGCTGAACACCTAATTTTTTTTTTCAAAACTTTTGTTTTTAATTCTCTTTCGTAACAAACTAATAATGTAGTTGTTCGACGATGACTGTTCAATTATTATTAGATCATTGGCAACGAGGAATCACCAATTTTTATACAGTATAGGTATATCAGTACATAGTACAGATTTACTTAGTTTCGGAATCAGGGGTTTAACTTTACAGGGTCACACTTTGTTCTTGCTTTGCACTTTGAAACTTGTATCTAGATTTATAATCTAAAGATAAGAGTATTGTAGGTACCTACAGAAATAGAAAATATATGTATAATAAGTACTTCGCAAACAAATAAAATCAAATATCTACCTATACCTGTAATTTTCCTTCATAGGGGAACTTTTACAACAAATCTTATAAAGAATGTCTACAGAACAATGATAAAGCAAAACAAACAAGTCTTTCACAAAACGAAATACATGTCTGAGTTGTCACAGCAAAAAAAGCTTATGAAACTGTCTTAAGTTGGCAACATTGGAGAAAGTTTTTAAGACGTATCCGTTTTTCCTCCCTTCGGTTAAAACAATTGCTATCGTACAAGAAACGCTTAGAATAAAAAGTATCAAGAGATATTAAAACGAAACAGAATAAACGCATATATATCTTGAAAGTAGCATATTTAGAATCGGCTAATAAATCGATTGCAGCTATTTTTTTAATACGAACTTTAGAATCATAAAATAATAAAAAAATATTTTAAGTTAAAAATAATTACCTACATATTTTGACAAATCTTGATTAGCGTTTTTTTGTATGCGTACGTAGACACCAATACCTATCGATGTAATACCAACGTAGTGTGTCGATTCCCATACTATTTTCCTAAAATTGTAGCTAATAAAAAGGATAACTAATTTCTTCAAAAAACATTACCTAACTGCATAAAAAATAAAATTTCAGTGCTTGAATTACGTTTATTACTATTTTTTTTAATTGGGGTGTCTTACAAGGGTGTGCAAAATTCCAGGTATATATTGTATAAGAAATACAATTATTTATTTATTTATTAACAAATACAGGTAGAAGAGCACATCTGTTCACGTAGGGATCTAATGACAGCTTCAGCGGGTGACATTGCCGTGACCGAATATTGGGTCAGACAAGAAATTTAAATTGAAAACAAAAAACCTAGTTTTGCCATCGACACGAGAAGAAGAAACACAAAAATGCTACTTATTTTGTAAGAATTTTTTTCCTGCAGATCAATTTGCCTAAACTTTTCTAAACTTTGTTGAGATCGTCTTCCAGTCAAACTGGATGCAGCTGGATACCTGTACCTACACATGGAGCGACTGCCTATCTGACCTCTACAACCCGGTAATAATAATAATAATAAGCAGCTGGATCAAGGGCCTGATCCAGAAAGCAGTACTCCTGGACACGGCGCGCATTGTTAGGAGATTCCTTTCTCAGGAGCCCTGACCACCGGTAGCTTGGACCCTCTTCCCGATGCTGGTGGGCTACTATTTTTTATATTTTTAACTTTTTTATTTTTATTGAAATATTTAAAAATATATAATTTATATGATATGTTAATGAATAAAGGGAATAATAATAGTAACACTACCTCTTCGTAAGACTACTGTCAGATTTCCTGGCTTCTGACTCTCCGTAACAACTGTCAAATATGTACAAATGTTAGTTGGGACCAACAGCTTAACGTGCTTTCCTAGGCAATTTAAGACATGTGTTTGAATTGAGTGTTCTTTTTTTAAAAGTTCATTATATTTATACGAAATAGGTTAGTAGGTTGAGTGTTCCAGTTAATTGACCACTACTTTCTTCCCATAGATTTCACAATTTTTTTATCTTCACCTTGAAGTTTTCGCAATTATTACCTAAATTAATCCTTAATTACATAAAAATCTAATGTAATTTTAAAAAAGAGCTGTGGCGGCGGCCGAACGTGTGATGTGCTTGGATGATTTATTGTCGGGTCACTGCACTCTCAATCCACACGCACATCAATTTAAGATCACCAACCCACAAAAAAACCTCGGTAAGCATTGCTTACCTAGGAGTTTGCCCCATGTGTCTGCTATTATTTAACCGCGTGCTCTTCTAGTGTGTATTTATTAAAAACACAAAACAAAAAGGGTTCTAAAGTGAATGAATTAAACAAACACACAACACAACACCCTATTTATGTGTGAGCAAACATTTATATATAAATATTCATTAGATTAATATCAAAGGTCTGACTAAAAATGGCGCCAGCAGGCTTCAATTAATTTCGTAAGTCCAAACTCTTTTATTAAATTACAAAATGTGCACAACCCATGGACTTGTGATATGTCAATTTCATAATTAAAACGCATTTGACCGTGGGACGAGGGCCCGCGAGATTATGAGTACCCAAATTGAATATTCCGGGTTGAAAGTGAACCCGAAAATATATATGAAGTCATCGAGAAATTTCGTCAAACACAATCAAAAAGGTCCGTTATGAATAATTTAATCCCATACTGTTTTGTGTTATTAATTTGATGAAGTCTTAATTTAAGCGGGTGTTTTAATTTTGAAAACGTTTTTGGGTATATTTAATTTTTTAATCAAACCAAACGAACATCACACTAATATTATAAAGGCTAAAGTTTGTATGTACGTGTATGTGTATGTACGTCTTAGTTCTTTCACGTTCAAACAGCTGAACAGATTTTAATGAAACTTGGCACAGGGGTAAATGATGTACTGAAATAATATTCCACAACTTTTCACGCAACGCCATCTAGTCCCAAACTATTCAGAGTTTGTGATAGTACACTTATAAGACTACTAGACAACTGATAAACATATTTATACACCACTAGTTTTTAATTAGTACAAATACTTAAAGGGCTTATTAGAAAAGGTCTTGTTATTATTTAAGGAAAGTCTCAATAAATAATATTCATAAATAGCAGAGTTCTTAGCATTTGTTTATATCCCAAAATGTCACTCAATTTATGGAAATATTGTAGAGGCTGAATTATGAATGGAAAAACACTGCGCGTAGTATTTTCTAGTAGCAATTGTTATGAATAATTCATTCAATTATGAATTTACCAAATATAACAAATACTCGTGGACAATTTCGGGATTTCGTTTTTTTTTACTTTTGACTACATAAATATGATCAGTAACGGGTACGGATAGAGCCTAATTGTTTTTGTACTAATTAAAAAATATGGGTGTATATCTCTAAATATGTACATAATATTATAAAGTACACCCAGACACATAACAAATGATCGTGCTCATCACAAAAACATTTGTCTTGGGTGGCAATCGAACCCACGACCTCCGGCATAGCAGTCAGGGCTACTAACCACTAGACCAACAGGCCAGTCTAACTGAAATAGGACACAGGGTACTTTGTCATCATCTCCTTAGCCTCCCAACTAGCTTAGGGTCGGCATCCAGTCTAACCGGAAACGGCTGAATAGCCGTGATTTACATGGAGCCACTCCCTGTCAGTTGAGCAGCGGTGGCCGAGTGGTAACGGCCCCGACTTACGAATTGTAGGTCGCGGGTTCAAACCCAGCCAGACGCATTACTTTGTGTAATTTATTTCATCACCACTGCTCTCAAAACGGTGAAGGAAAACATCGTGAGGAAACCGGCATTTCCTAGAACCAAAAATTCGAAGACATGTGACATCCACCAACCCGCACTGGGCCCGCGTGGTGGATTACGGCCCATCCCCTCTCCTAGAGAGAGAAGGCCTGAGTCCCAGCAGTGGGAACATTAAAAGGCTGAATATGTATGTATATGTATATACTCCCTGTCAGACCTTCACAACCCGGTTATTGGGTAACACAGGGTACTTTTAATTCCGGAAATATATAATATAATGTAGGATTTTTAGAATGTTAAGATTTGTAGAATGTTAAGATTTTTGACTTTCACGCAGGCGAAGCCGCTGACAAAGGCTAGGTTTAATTAAATAATACATTATATAACCTCTACAATGATTTATCTCTCTAAGTTCGTACACAAACGAGGCGATTTGAATTTACTGAGTGCAAGCTGTCTGCAAGTATTTGTGAGGTTGCATTTCAGGAACAATGCTGGTACAATGTAACAGACATTTCAACAGCAATGACTAAGCTACATTCAACAAAACTACTTTAAACTGCGTCATAATGTTTCCTATACAAAGTTTTACAACTAACTCAAATTTAATTGATAGATTACAAACTTGACGTGTCAAAATGCAATGCCCTCAGGTCAATTCCTCAGCACATAATACATAAGGCCCCCTACATACCAGGCGAGTTAGTCAACTGGCCATGATTTCAATCACCTGACACATTCACACTTAATCAGTTTTTGTTTTATTTCGGTTTACTCACTGGAGTTCCCGTTTTGGAATGATAAAGGGGTGAATCAGTATAGGTACAAGTTGTTTTAATTATGTTAATAAATTACCTTTTTTTTACTTTCCTTTTGCAAAAGGCTAAAATATTCATAATCTTGATGTAGGACGAAACGTCAATTCTATAGTAGGTACTCGTATTCCATTCCACATTCCCTCAGATTAAAGAAACCATTTTTTTTACGAATATTACATCGCATAAAAATGCAGACAATACCTAACCCAACCCTAACCGTTAACAATCAGGTTCTCACTATAACAATTGAAAAGTGAAAGACGCTTGTCCCAATAATAACCAATCATCCAACGATCCGCGTTTACAAGCACACTAACACCACTTGTTTTGGAAAGATGAGAATGGATAGTATTTTCTTATATAAAGCCATATCAAAATTTAAGACAAAATGAAGTTTCTGAGATAGGCAATCTAAAAAAAAATGCGAAAAGAAATCTAAATATGCGATAAGGCCGCCCGTTATACACTTATCTTTGTAAATATTTATTCTGTTCACATTATGAGATGTACTATAAAGTATATATAATAAATAATATAACGTTTTTATTTTCTCGACATTGAGTATAATTTCATGTCTAACCAGATGCTGCTGAATATCGAAATTTAACATGGACCAACTACCTATTCTGGCCTTCGCATAATCGCGTCACGTGCTCCAGTTCCCTTAAAAAATTTAATATTTATCTAGCTGTCAATCGTCGGACTGTCTTTGTGTAAACAGCCTAACGTCAGAGTCAGATCACTCATTCCGGCAAGCTCGCGTGCATGATCAAATGACCTTCATAATGCCGGATCAGAAAGCAAGCACTCGTTTCCCTATTAAGTTTATTTATAATTATTTTCTTTGTCCACTATTGTCGAATCAATCACGACTTTCGATATGCACCGATTGTAGCGCAGTTCTTAATTTCAAGTAATAATATATGTCGACAATTTAATCTTAGTTGTCGACCTAGTTTTATTGACATACATACATGTTAATCGTTTTACCTTTCTAGCTTTTGTCGTTAAAGTTAATTCGGTTATCTGGAGAATACTGTCGTCCACATATTGTTTTTGTTGTATTTATATTTTTTAAATATTAAATTATGTTACATGCAATACAATTTCAACAATACATCATGTTCCCGGCCTTTTTATTATTATTGTTGTCAAATAAATGCTAAACCGAAAGCTGTTTATAAATTGTAATAAATTTATGTTGCTGTATGTTGTCTTATATATATGGTTAGAGGTAAGCTTATTATTATAATGAGCATCTTACGTTTTAAACAAAACATGTTTCCGGTTGTGGAAGTCAACATATTCAAAACAAACAAAATTATAATTATTTAATGGATTATATTATCTCCATCTCAGTGTTTTTATGTACATATTTTTTGTATATTATAACTACATGCTTGATGTTTTCTTTATAATTATTATCTTAGAGTTAAATCAACATGACGATGGATCGCTTTTGTCATGCCTTACCAAGAAAATCGTGCAAAAGTCTGGATCACGACTAATTTGACTATGATACAGTGTAATTAAAAAAGCTATTAATTTACTACTCTACAATGCTAATTATAAATTACATTCTCCATTGTTATTTATACTATGTACGTATTAGTAGATAACTATCTAAATAAAATGGCAGTGCAAACATGCGTATTATTGTGCAACGCAAAGGAAAAAAATAAAACAGATAAAAATTCATTCGTTTATTTTTATAAATTATAAATAACATGGGCTCTAATCACAACTTCATTCACAACACTTATATAATACAAAATTCTTTTTTTTCAGCTCTCTTATGTACAATATAAATATACATACTAACATGCCTAATTTACCTGTAATTTTTATATACATATATTACTCTCAAAGACAGAAATCGCTCAATGAGCCAAAAAATGGCTCGAAACTCATTGTGAATTTTTCAAACAGCCACACATCGAATTTCACGTCATATCCCTTGTAAAAATGACTATAACGAGTTGCAGAAATGATGAAAAGCCATGACGCGTTCTGAGCTCTAAACGTTATAACCTCATCGCAAAATAAAGGTCTCATGTGTCTTAAAAACATGTTCGAAACGAACAGTACGAGGAGGTGTCCAACAGACCTCCGCGAGTTCGCTTCGGCCCGTCCTAAACCATTGAAACGTTCGGGAACCAAGCTTTGCAAAAATGTCAAAGACACACAAATAAACATAGTAAAAAATACTAATAGATATCTATCAAACAAATTTATTTTGCGGTGTGGTTGCATCAGTTATGGGGATTGACTTTTTGTCGATCAATTTCAGTCTGACTTTAATCACCTGCTGCCTATCCAAATTGGCATTTTACGGTCCGTTTTCGCCGTGCGGCGATAATTGTGCGGCTTGCAACCGTGTAAATCCTGCATTAGGACTCAGAACGCATCATAGCTTTTCTTTATTGCCACAACGCTTCATGGCCAGTTTTTTAAGTGCCCTGACGCGATATTCGCGATGTGGCTGCTTGAAAGAAGCCACAGTCCGTTGCGAGTAATTGTATCGTTCATCCAGCAATTTGGGCCTTTAAGTGTAAGTAACACATACAATAAAACTGACATCCCATTCTCCCACTAAAGGTTCGGCCAAATAAAAAACCCATCCCGTGGGATACAGTCAGTTGGGAACAACTCATGCAAAAACTACCCATGCAATTAAATTAAACTACAGCAATATGTAACAAAAAAATAATTTACAATCAATATGCTATTCTCCAATTAATATTTTTTGGTAGAATAACATATTAAATAGTTACATTTATTAGTACAAACTTGTAACACGAGACTAGAAAATGTGTAACTTTCCTAAATTGTTAGTTTTACCTCAACGCCAGTCTTCGTCTCTCGACGATATTCTCTACTTACAATAACTCATAAAATATATACAACTCAACTATTTTTATTATTTTACATACTTCGATTTCTTGAAAAATCACAATCAACCATTTATAAATCTAAGTTTTCAGCCACCGTTTTGTTAGTAAACCTTTAAAAAAATTACGTAATATATAAAGCCAAACTAAATATTTGTCTAAATTTGAGAAGAAATAAGGATCTGTTTGACTATTCCTTGACAGAAATTGTCAAACAGGGGTTTATTTCTTGAGCAAAAATGCTCAAACAAACATTACTTTTCTACAAACCTCGTGTTACAATTTATACTTTAATATTAGTGCTAACTACGTATGACTAGGGGGAATCATCGGCCGTAGGTTTTACCTTGCGAGCCGGGGGGTACAAAGCCGTAGCCTGATGCTCCTACCACGACGCCGCTGGTCTGGGAGGGGTCACCGTTGGGAGAAGGAGGGAACAGCACTGGACCTGGAACAGTTACACATCTTATTTTATTGGTGTCTTTGGAATTCACGAGGCTTTTAGTGGTTGGTAAAGGGTCCAAATAAATACAAAACTAGATTATGCTCTGTCTAAGAAAAAACGTCAGTAAAATCTATAGGTACTATAATATTATAGGCTGAAAAGTGTTTGTTTTGGTTAAACGTGCTTGTCTAAGGAACTACCGGTTCGAATTGAAAAATTAGTTAGTGCTGGATAGCTCATAAGAAAGACGATTAATAATTGAAATGGTATATAAATAATCAAACATATTCACACAAATTAGATTATTAATGGAGTGAGCACCAATAACACAAGTTTAATTTTAGCTTGAGTGCCACAGATCGTTAATCCGTGTTAGACTGCAACTTTTAATGGAAAGAATATTTCCTTGTATAAAAACTGTATATTTGGATAATATAAATTATTTATTTTTTTTATTTAAGCTATTTACATTCATTACATTTTTAAATATTTCAACAAATAAAAAATATATATTATTATTATAATAGTAGTGGTGCAGTAACCAAAGACACGGGTGCAACCGCAGGGGACGAAAATATATTTAATGCCTACAAAAAGAGGGGTTTTTAGTAACAATAAAAAGCTTATTTTCAAGAAAACATAACCTCAGTTCAACCTCAACATTCACAACATTCTCAGAATTAAATCGAAAACGAACAAAGGAACGTTTATTTTTGATCATACCAGACGGAGCGATTATAATCAATCTGTCAGTTCAAAGATCAGCTAACGACCATTATAAAATTTGTCAGCAATCTGACAAAAGTTCAATATTTAATCGTTAATCAATTGTCAAGATTTTATCAATTAGGTAAACGTGAATTTGACAATGAAAAAAAATAGAACATTGACACTACTATTGCTTGATAATTGAGTGACAATGGCCTTTGGGAAAAAAAAAGTGGGGAGAAACGCTGAATGCACACGCAAATCCTGTTTTTTTTTTTAAACTAGATGGACTAGAACGAGAATTGACATATCATCAAATTTTAACGTTTAAACGATCTGGCCAGTTTTAATTGGCCATATCATGAAATTATCAATTTCTATGATTTGAACATGACATAGACATAAATCGCTTCATTGGTTCAGTGGTTAGCTCAATTTTGGTAATTTAACTTATTAAGAAGGAGCAAAAAGTTCAAATTGGTTTGACATTGGAATTATTATCATGGGATGGTCATAGGCTAGCTACCTAACGGCCTTGAGTTCACCACTAGCAAATTAGTTAATGGATAAACTTATTCTATGCTTCAACTTAACTTTGTAGGTATATTCTATCCGTCCTTTCTTACGATAAAATTGCCTCTAAATCGCACAGCCAGCTGTCTGTTGTTGCATTCTTTGCCCACTGGGTGTGACAGTCTTTAAGATAAATTATAGTACTTGATTAAGAAACTTGTTAAACACACGCGCAAATTATATAATAGGCTCAATGAACTGAAATTGGTAGCCTTTTTTTTGAGGTGGAAAATCATAAAATTACTTTTCACGCTCTAGGGCGGGGTGAGAGAGAGGGCGTGTCAGACTTTTACTGACTAAAACCCACCTGTGGCCTTAAGGTATCTTAGCAAGGCATCGGACCTACCGGGTTCCTTCAGTCTTGCTGACATCTCTTTGAGACGCGCGTGGAACTCAACGTCTTCCGCAAACCTTCGCCTACGGTGGCCAGAAATCGCCCTATAGTTCCGACGCCCGGTAAAAATTGGTAGACTTTGTAACAGTTATTATTTGATCTAAAAGGTCTTGTTTGATTGAAAGAAGTGTTCCACAGTTACTGGGGTTGTCCCGGTTGTTCATACTATCCTGTCAGTTCTGTGAGTAATTACAGGAGGAGCTCTTGGCTAAGTAGCAACAGTAGCTCAGCTCGATCTGCTAGGCAAGCAACACTTGCCGAGGCCAGCCTGTGGATGGGTGACCATTTTAATATATTGTGATTTTTCTGTGCTTCGGACAACACGTTAACCCGCTAGTCCCTGTTGTTATCTGTAAATCTTTGACAGTTGTTACAGATAGTGAGAAGACAGAATATTTGACATCAGTCTTCCTTAGGAAAATCGTGTTATCCAATTGATGGGTTGTGGAGTTCAGATAGGCGATTGATCTATGTAAAATACTGATCCAGCTGCTTCTGTTTAGACTGGAAGCCGACCCCAACATCGTTGAAATAAGGCTGGGCAGATTAATTGTGAACAATTATAGGTTATAAGAATTTCTATCAGACACTAATCTTTAATTCTTTCAGAGATTAAGCATTTCCATACAATGTGGTAATGCCGCCAGCCTTTTGGGCAGACTTCCAGTCGACAGCGATACGGAGGAATTTTATGACGCCATATTTTAGTTAGGAGTAGCCTTTAGTGTACATATATCATTTTAATTAGTTAAGTGTTTTTGAAATAATCGTATAATACTCATAAATAAATCTTCCTGATAGGTAAAAAAAATAAATCTTTAAAGAAAAAGCCTATGACTACCAACGATCGCAAGATAGATCGAAAAGATACAAAACCCACAATCAAGTCCATTGTAGACGATTGCTTCAGTTTTACCTCACAGATCTGAACCTGATAAATCAAGATAATCAAATTATACCACTAGAAACGAAGTTTCAATAAAGGCTAGATCCTAGAGATAAACCATAGACTAGTTCCAAACACAAGATAAACACCCTTTCCCTCTTAATATAGACAAAACACTTGCATTTTCATGCCGATATTATCTATCGAAGTTCTCAATCAGCCATAATTTAATATGTCGAAGTAAACTTTATTTATCCTTTGACACTATAATGAAGATTTGCGACCAATAATTTAATCGGTAATTGAGATATTATGCAATTACGCCGTATTATGTAAAGCAAACCGGATTAAGATTGTAAGTATTCGATTGCGATGAGATTTTCACATTTCTGTAAATAACAGTTACGTTTCGTAAATATGCGTCATTTTATCATTCATATTTTGTATCAACACTTTCCTTATCATAAAATAAAAACCACACAGAGAACCAAACACGTTTGCTTAAAGTTCAGGGGCCCTACCACGAGCTGTTAACGCGATCCATTTTACGACCCAAAATTGAACTGTTAAAAGTATGAAGCTATCAAACGTTAGCTATATGTAAGGGTGTATACTGAGTATAGCTCCTGGCTGCGAAATCGCTCGAAAGAGTTACTGCGGCCCTAGAACGCAAAGGGGAAACTAAAGGAGCACGGGTGAGTTTTAGTCACTAAAAGTCTGACACTCCCTCTCACTCCACCCAGAGATCACTAGACCAATTTAAACTAATATCTTAAAAAGGTAAAATTGTTTATTTGTTTATATCTTTAGTAAAGGGTAAACATTCTCCGGCTCAAAAGCACTGATCCCATTTTAAATATTTGTTTATTAACTGAAAATTATTATCAAGATTTTTTTCACTTTCGTCTAATGCCAAGAGCTACTTCTAACCCCGAAAATATTAATATTTGCCACTTGAAACGCTGCGGAAGCAGAGGTGAGGGGAGTACACTAGTGAAGTAGGTATAGTCATTCCATGTAACATTCTACCATCCCATTATCTACCGAGCTAAAAGAACCTAAGTAGTCATGAGATTATACGCAAGGGCATGTCGATTAATTCTTGCATCCACTCCATGCAACGTTTAAGTACAAACGTGTAATCTCAGTCATCTTACATTCGTCACCCTTATTAGTTCCGTGTTTCCGTATGACTACATCATGACAGGTATACCTAAGGATATTCTGTAAACACTGTAATATCCTACTGATACAAAAAGTTGAGAAAAAGGTCATTTTAGAAAACTGTGCGACATCCTTGTCGTAAAAGAGACTGTACAATCTTGAGATCAGATTTTATTCAAAGTGTTCAGGAGATTTTTAGTAGGATGATCAGTGGCAGTATGGAGTCTGTATTACTGTCCAGTACGAACTGCTAAAAGACCAGGAACCGGAACCAACACAAAATAAGCTTTCATTAGGCGGGCTTGAAGCAAAAAATGGACAGACTGCGCTGACTGTGCACACTCCAGTCCTGATACCAAAAGACTACTATTTGTCATTTGGCTTCACTTCACATAATAGGCACCTATAGTGTACTGTAGCCAAACAAATAAATGTGAGTGTTTGCTTCAGTCAACCAATTCAAAGAATACCAACTGGTGTGATGTTATTTAATTATCAGTGCCTATTTATAATTATGTATCTGTTTCCTGAACTTTGTAGCTATCAGGAAACAGATAAGGGTCTTTAAGTCAAGAGTAAATAGGTAGGTTACTTATAGGCAAGCGTGCTCCATCGTCGACCACATCATCGCTTGCCATTAAGTGAGATAGTGATCAAACGCGAGCCTATCATTAATAAAAAAAGTCTATTGAATGAAATAAAGACTCGCTAAGCATAAGTGGAGAGATGAGCTTGACAACTACTGGAGGGACTGACCCGCAATAGCTGAGGACAGCCTCAGCTATTGCGGGTCAGTCCCTCCGGCAGTAAGTACACGTATGTACGTGTGTGGAAAAGGGCTCTCCCTTGGATGCTTTTGCCCAGCAGTGGGACATAATAATAGGCTAACAACAATAACAACAACAACATTTTACTCGATATATTCCTTGCTACAATAAGGAAGCATTAAAGATTTCGTCACATCCGTCTTAAATTTCCTCCATCTGTTATTAAAGCTTCACTCATAGATTTTTTTGGATATATATTTTATTTCCTCATACCAACCGTACAACTGTCTTCATTATATGATCCAATGATATTAATGATATGCTATGATATTCACAACATTAAGTATCTCTAAGAGATTAATGACTATAATTATTAATGAGTTCATCGCTCTAAATTAATTTATTTTAGTGTTGTACTTTTAATTTCTTTTATTTGTTTTGATTAACGAAAATAGTCACACAAGCTTTTATTTATTTACTGTCGTTTTTTATTGAGAATCTGTATAACAGACCCTTAGTACATATCCGCTACCAGAAGGCCAATTCTTATTCATATAAAAACGTTAAAAAATAATTCAGAATAAATGTCAGCGACCATCAATTTCATAAACTCACAAAAATTTGAAAATATGTTATGTGAGAGTGAAACTAGAACGAAAACTTTCTGAATAAAATCGGTTAAAAATATAAAAAAATGTCCTTCTGATTATTTACTTAGTCTACCTAATATAATTTAATTCTATCCACAACGTACTTAATCAGATTAATAGTTAAGCAACCCAAAAAATAATACCAACCGAAAATAATAATTACAATAAAAACCTAGATAATTACGCATACCAAAAGAAAACCTTTCAAATTAAAAGTCCTTGATAGACTTGCTAATTAGCGAACAATAAATAAGTCCAAATACGACTTAACGTGCAATTATTACACAATTGATTTCAAATGTAAATCAGTAGCACGATAAGCTTTCGTTAACCTTTAGTTAACTGTTAATTATTTGTAAACCAAATTATAAAGCAATGAATGTCGGTCTATGACAAATAAGATGTAACTGATAGTGTCCGACCGCAGTTTTGGCTTTGGCCGAATTCGACGAAAAGGACTGGTTTCGGCGAAAAGGACATGTGATTTCGGCCTAAAAGCGGGCAAATATTCGGTTTGACTTATACTGGCGTTCTTGAGCCGACGGTTATGATAGGTAATAAGTAAAAAAATCTCATTAGCTAGCTATATAGCACATTAGTATAATTATTGGGATCGATTTCCAAGTGGAACAAACTTATGAAACAGTTGCTTTAATTTTCGAGATTTCAAGCTTGGGCCTGATGTAACAGATGTTTATTATAATGAGTACAACAACCAATATATTGACAAGATACATTTTTTAAATATTTTTAAGGTGGCAAATCATCAAATAAGTGCTCTCGCTCTAGGTGGAGCGTTAAAACGTGTCAGACTTTTACCGATTAAAACCCAACTGTGCTTCTTTAGTTATTTTATGCGTTCCAGGGTCGCAGTGTATCTATGAAACAATCCCTCAGACTATTTTAACTACATTCATAAACATCGGTTATGGTTTCAGCAACTAGAAGTCGAGCCGAATATTTGGATTCGGTTTCGACTGTTTTGGTCGAACACTAGTAACTGACATAATGGGAGACATAAATGGGACAATTATGGAATTATGTGGCTATTCAAGGATAAGTCGAATTGTAGATCAAATTATTACCTATAGTTTTTGCTATATTAGGACATAATTTATGTAAATCGATTGTTTGTTTGTAAGATAAAGCATTACGTTTATGCAGGTGGAATAAAATTATGTAAAAAGGTACAAATAAATTGTATGTGAGCATCGATATTTATTACATTTGCTATGTCAGGTTTTGTTCAAGTTTTTTACAGTATTACACTCTCGTCACTCGTCTCAATGTAACCTTGCGTTTTCAAGGGATTAAAAGCAGGCGACAGCATCCCTGCCACGGATTGTTTGAAAGTATTACCGTGGCCCTAGCAAAAAGTAACTGTAGGAACACTGTGGGATTTCGTCAGTAATAGTCTGATACTCATTCCCGCTCCACCAAGAGCGGCAAAAGATATTTGATGATTTTCTACGTAAAAAAAGGAAATAGCGTCGTTTTTTATCAGTGTAAGTTTAATAATCGAATCACAACTTTCACCCTTCCTAGAAACAAACAAACAAGTATTTTTCTCTTTACAAGGTGTAACAGGAAGGTGTGGTGATATTTTGAAAATTGCTTCAACTCATGATATTGAACAACTGTCTTTAATAAAGCCAAAGTCAATCTCCAAAAAAATTGTACTACTCCTAATAATTTTGATCTGCTGAAGTTAATATGCTATGAAAGAACTCCAGTCCAATTATCTTTTGAGAACTGGCCTATGAATTTTATTTAATTTCGTGAACTTTTTAAATGCGCCGAATAAATTACTGCATTTGAATTTAATATTGGAAAAACATAATATATTGATGAATCTGTCAAGGACCAGTTTTATATGTCACGCATGCAGTTTGCAATAAGGAAGTATGTCTTCCTAATCAAATCTATTTATAACCCAATAAAAGTCTTCTTAAAGTTTTAAGCATTAATAATAACATTATTTATTGCAAATTACTTTACTCATAAATTTATATTTATTAGTAATATTCTAGAGTTACGTCTCTATAAATAGACATCTTAAATGTCTTAATAAATATTAATTAGGCACTACGTTGATTGTTTTACAATCTGCCTAGCCCAACTGTTTTGGGGTAGTGACTGGATAACAGCCCTTGATTTCTTTTTTTTATTGTGAAATCATCAAATAATGTCTTTCGCTCTGGGTGGAGCGAGTGATTTTACCACCTTTTTTTTTAAGGTGGGAAATCATCCATATGACTTCTCGCGCTCTGGGTGGAGCGGGAGGGCTTGTCAGACTTTTACTGACTAAAACCACACCTGTATCCTTCAATTACCCTTTGCGTTCTAGAACTACGGGTTTCCCTTTCAGAAATTCTCCGCGATCCTAGCTAGCGGGCATCGGCCCTGCTGGGCCCCTACGGTTTGCTGACATCTCTTTGAGGAGCGCGAGGATCACTACGCGCTGTTGACGACTGGGCTCGGTCCGGTTCATTACCGAACAGCCGGACGGCGAGCTACCCACTGCTCGACGTCCGCAAGCCCGCGTCTACCGTGGCTGGTAGTCGGGGTCGGAATTACAGCGGCTAGGGCGTGAGGACCTTCGTTCCCTCGCGCGGGCAGCCTCCTCCTTCGCTAGCATTACTGCTTCGCAGAAGGAGGCGACCGCCTGCCATTCCTCCTCGCTCCGGACCATAGCTCGAACCAGGGCCCGACGCGAAAGGTCGCTGCCGCCAATTGCCTCCACGAGGACACGGCGGTGCTCCGCCCAAGCGGGGCACACCTCCACCGTATCCTCTGGGTGGTCGTGATTTTACGACCTGAACTGTTAAAGGGATGGAGCGATATAGGCTGTATAGCTACATCCGTCTTTTTCGCTCGCTCGACAAACATTTTGACACGATTTGGCGCCTGTGTTCCTTCAGTTGCGATTTGCATACCCTAATTTGGAATCCTGCAGTGTTTAGATCCTTAACATACTAAACCTTTCACTAGTTATGATTCATTCTAATTCAACCAACAGGGCAAAAAACTAGTTACCAGACTGTCTTGGAGCACCAAATGGTTATCACCTAATTACTGACCCGGAAATCGAACCCAAGACCACTAACCCAGCAGTAGTGCTTGCGATCCCTAGGGCAACGAAACAGTCTACTTAAGTTCATATCATAATCGGCCTTATAATGTTCCCACTGTTGGAACTTAGGCCTCCTCTCTAGGAGAGGATAAGGGCCGTAATCCACCACGCGGGCCGAGTGCGTGTTGGTGGATGTCACATGTCTTCAAATTTTTGGTTCTAGGACATGCCGGTTTCCTCACGATGTTTTCCTTAACCGTTTTGAGAGCAGTGGTGATGAAATAAATTACACAAAGTAATACGCATGGCTGGGTTTGATCCCGCAACCTACAACTCGTAAGTCGGGGCCGTTACCATTCGGCCACCACTGCTCTCCAAGTAAGTTTACTTACGTCAAATTTTATTTTGTCTTAAAAATGTCTAATTATTTCTTCAAATTACATCTGCATATCGTCCACGCATTTCATAATCCATTATTATTATCAAATGAGGTCCCCAAAAAAAACGGTTGCTTTAAAAATCATAATGATTGGCCCGAATTGGCCCCCACGGCTATTTCAGTGGCCCACATAGGACCATTACGCAATTGACGATTGTACACATTATTACAATAATGTAATTATTACAAACGCATAATTAATAGTATCGAAATGTAGAGACAAGAATGTGTCGAAATACTAAACTGATATTGAGGACAATTTTTTTGGTTAGGAATATTGGTTTCTCAAAAGATTTTTATATATTAGGGTTATAGGTTTTTTTTTTTTTTTTTTTTTTTTTTTTTTTTTCGGTGGGAAAATCATCTTATGACATCCCCCGCCCTTGGGCGGGGCGGGAGATAGTGTCAGACTTTTACTGACTAAAAACCCACTCCTGTTCCTTCATTGCCTTTCGTACCAGGGCCGAGTCTTCCTTTCAGAATCAGACCCTTGGCCCCAGTAGGCTTCGACCCTGCTAGGCCTCTACAGTTGCTGACATCTCCTTGAGGCGCGCGTGGAACAGCACGCGCCGTCGACGACTTGGGCTCGGTCCGGACGGTTACCGGACGGTCGGAAGGCGAGCCACCCATAGCTCGCCGTCCGCAAGCCCGCGCCTACGATGGCCGGAAATCGGGATCGGAATCCCGGCGGCGATTGGGGCGTGAGGACCGTTGCCTCACGCGATCGGCCGCCTCCTTTGCTAGCATTACTGCTTCGCAGAAGGAGGCGACCGCCTGCCACTCCTCCTCGCTCCGGACCATGGCCTGTACCAAGGCCCGGCGCGAGAGATCGCCGCCACCGATAGCCCCCACGAGGACACGGCGTTGCTCTGCCCAAGCGGGACACACCTCCACCGTGTGCTCCACCGTGTCCTCCGGGTGGTCCACACAATGGTGACACCCGGGCGTTTCTTCCGCACGAATCCGGTGCAGGAAGGGTTATAGGTACTTCATATATATTTGAGCTTGAAAGATGTTTCTTTTCGTGATCCTCTGATCAACACAACAACTCTGTAATCTCTTCAGCTATTTCAATACATTACTCTTGCTAAAAAGCTTAAATAATATATTATTAATATTATAAAACTGAAGAGTATGTATGTTTGAACGCGCTAATCTCAGGACCAGGAACTACAGATACAAATTGAAAAATTCTTTTACTGTTGGATAGCCCCAAAGCCAAGCAAAAGTTGTTTGTAAAATCGCTTTTAGCGATAAGACCGCCCATTGTTACACTCTATTAATTCCAAACTCCTACTACATTTTTTATGGTGTACAATAAAAAATATATCTATCAACTACCTATCTAATTGTGCATCCCCTTTGACGCAACATTTATAGCTATTTAATAACTAATTATTCTAAATCCAATTATGCAAGAACTAAGGTCACCAAAACTTAATATGCAACTGAAATTCATACTTGACCTCTTTTTTATCGGATTATATATACGTAATTATATACTGATTAAAATTACACACATGCGTCTCTTTCCCTCACCTTTCATATCCTGTTGCTCAGCTTAAGTATGTGGACGTTGATACTTCTTATAACCTTGTTTTTTGCATTTAGACATACCAAAAACTCTTCCACTTTAATATATTAGTACTAAAAGTCCCCCGCAGTTTTAACCGCGTCTTTGGTTACTGCTCCGCTACCAGTGTGATGTATAGCCTATATAATATATAGCCTTCCTCGTTAAATGGGCTATTCACCACTAAAATATTTGTTTCATTCAAACCACAAGTTCCTGAGATTAGCACGTTCTAACAAACAAACAAACTGTTCCGCTTTATTAGATATGTTATAAATATAATATAGTATGGGTGACTAACCAGAAGTGCAAATCAGAGAAAAAATATATACCACTAGATCAATCTATATATTTCACTAGATTAGTCTGATCAGACAGTTGTATATTATTAGATCATCCTAATGGCATAGTTATATTCTTAATAAGATAGTTTTCATGTGACTATATTACGATTATATTACGACTATATGCCTAGGGATATAACCAAATCTTCGCTTCAACCATCTTTCTACTTATACTTAAGAAATACATTCATAGGTTATTAAACTCAACCTCGACAGCTGATTCATGATAAGTCACTATTTACACAATTCCCTCACAATGTATGTAGGTGGGTAATAGGTATAATTTACTTCCGAGATACACACTTAATGATAAATGTTATTGTCTTTCTATTGTACCTCTAGCACGCGACATAAATGGTCGTTGCAAAATATTTGTCCTTAGAAACTGAGGTACTATGGCTAACTAGGATGTCAAGTTCTGATGCTAAACTCGTGTATTACAAATGCTTATGAGTCATTGTGCCCCTTTGGTTGCATGGAAACTGTCATATTTGTTTTTGACTGGCCTGTTGGTCTAGTGGTTACTGGCCCTGACTGCTATGCCGGAGGTCGTGGGTTCGATTGCCACCCAGGACAAATGTTTGTGTGATGAGCACGATCATTTGTTCTGTGTCTAGGTGTAATTTGTCAATAATATGTATGTATTTAGAAATATATAAGTATGTTTATCAGTTGTCTAGTACTCATAACATAAGCTCTGCTTAGCTGAGACTAGACGGCGTTGTGTGATAGTTGTGAAATATATTATATTATATTATTACACAGTCAAAAGAAATTATGTAAATACTAGCTCCTTACAGCGGCTTCGAACGCATCTAAGTCGAAAATTATCACATGAGAACATGCTCCCGTTTTTAAAATGCTATGTTCTTTCTATTCTGGAACATAAACCCCTATTTTAAATCCTAATTTTATATTCTATGACATGGTCTACCCATGTGCCAAGTTTCATCGAAATCTGTTCAGCTATTTGATTCGATGGAGTAACAAACTTACACATACATATAATATTAGTGTGATATCTAAAGATTAAAAACTGTAGCCATAAATTGATGGACGCCTCTGTTTTCTTCCAAAAAAAAACTACTTACTACTAGTTACTACCAAGTTTATTTTTTCAATGTAGAAAACCATCCAATGACATCCCCTTCTCTGGGGTGGAGCGCGAGGGCGTTCGAACTTTTACTGACTAAAACCACACCTATGTGGTTTTCCTTTTCAGAAAATCCCTGTGGAACTTACTACCTAGTGCAAACATGATTAAGTATCTCGTCCGTATTCATTTCGAACAAAAAGAATAATATTGAATCAATACGCGTAAAAAACAAACAAATAGTAATTTTCCTTGGAAAATAAATTACAAGCAAATACCACAAAAAACACCTTTTTATTAATAAATTAACTCAAAACAAAATAACTACGCGTAAATCTATAACATCTAAAAAAACTTCACGCAAATGAGTATCATGCTCTAATTACAAAACGAAGCATCGCCATGACATTGGAACAACGAAACAGACCGCGTGAACGTGCATTAGCAAATGCTAAGCTAATCGTGACTGTAACACCAAACAATTATACTAACCACACTTACATGATATTATCTGGTTTATTTTCAAACGTATTGTAATTAAAATTCTTGTCGAAACCACGTTCTAGTGCTAGAAGATGATAATCGATGTTATTGATGAGAATTTGAAGGAAATCTGGCTTCGAAACGTTAAAGTCAATGTAAAACCACATTCCGTCTTGCAGTTCTTTTTTTTTAAACGTTGCACCACACTAAGAAATACTGCTTTATCGTAGATGCGTTCACAAACATGTAAAACTCATATAAATTTTAATTAATCAACAATTTAATTAATTAAACAGGGAACCCGGTTTGACTGTATAGATCCGGAGCCTGATAATTATCTATAGGCCTTTCATCATCATCATCATCATTTCAGCCGAAAGACGTCCACTGCTGGACATAGGCCTCCCCCAAGTGTCGCCACAATGAACGGTCCTGTGCGTCTCGCATCCATCGGACTCCCGCAACCGTTACCAAATCATCGGTCCACCTTGTAGGAGGCCTTCCAACGCTACGTCTTCCGGTACGTGGTCGCCATTCCAGAACCTTTCGGCCCCAACGGCCATCTGTTCTGCGAGCAATGTGCCCTGCCCATTGCCACTTTAGTTTGGCGATTCTTCGTGCTAATAGGCCTTTACCAAAAATTATTATTATTATTTATTTTTATATATTATAAAGGCGAAAGATTGTGAGTGTGTATGTATGTTTGTTACTCCTTCACACTGAAACTACTGAAGGGATTTGGATAAAATTTGGCACACGGGTTGGCCATGTCCTGGAATATTATATGTTCACTTGGAATAAGTAGGTACTTTTCTAAGCTTTTATATCATGTAAATTGTGTGATGACGATGTTGACAGCAAAAGTATTAGGTATATGTTTTTTTGTGCATTTTAAAAACAGATTATTTTTTACTTTTAATTTATTTTTGAGTTGTGGAACGAGATGCAGCGTCAGACTTTTATTGACCAAAACCCACACGTGTTCCTTCAGTTGCCCTCTGCGTTCCAGGGCCGCGGAGACTCTTTCGAACATTTTCGCCGACGAATCAGGCATTTAAGTGCATTTACAACTAATATTTGATAGCAGTTCTATCTAATTCCTAGGTCCTTGGGATCGGTTCTGAAAAGGATAGACTGGTCCTGGAAAGCAAAAGACAACTGAAGGAAAATAGGTGTGGTTTTAGTCAGTAAAAGTCTGATAAACCGTCTCGCTCCACCCTAGAGCGAGTCATAAGAAATGATCTTCCATCGGTTTGACTGCTATCATCATTGACTGCTATGTCGGAAGTCGTGGGTTCGATTCCCACCCAGGACAAATGTTTGTGTGATGAGCACGATCA
This sequence comes from Mythimna impura, assembly GCA_905147345.3. Lineage (NCBI taxonomy): Eukaryota > Metazoa > Arthropoda > Insecta > Lepidoptera > Noctuidae > Mythimna > Mythimna impura. The sequence continues at coordinate 12,258,132 of LR990345.1, forward strand.
TTTGTTCTGTGTCTGGGTGTAATTTATCTATATATGTATGTATTTAGAAATGTATATAAGTATGTTTATCAGTTGTCTAGTACTCATGTCACAAGCTCTGCTTAGCTTGGGACTGAACGGCGTTGTGTGATAGTTGTGGAATATTAAATTTATAAAAATGTGTTTAAAATTATATTTTAAAAAAAGTTCCGTCTACTTATTGCACGGTAACTATTTTATTTTAGCAATGCACGACTTCATGTATTCATTCAATTTGAATATGAACTTTTCAACACCTCTACTTAAATAAATGGGATGTCCAACACTGATCGCTTTATGTGGCTTCTGGTATTTATAGAATTCGTTTGAGATCGGTTAGTAAATTCCAAAATTTATTACGTTTAATATTCAATTTACATCGTTACCCAACCGTGTAATATATACAAATCGACAAATATCTTATAAAATGTTAATTTTATGTTTAAAACGTGATTAGTTAATTAAATCTAGTCCATTCGGATGTAGGAGTAGAAGAAAAACAGTGTACCGTACTTTGTTGAAGAAAAACAAGGTGTTATGGAAATCGTACAGTAATAAATGGTCCCGATTCACCGTGTGTCAATGTCCATTAACAGGTCAGGTACTACTGTTTTTTTATAGACTCCTGGTACTTCTACCAAATTAGCAGTAGCCAAAGAGTACTTCAAACTTGGCATTAATTAGCAATTGTAGCATTTATGGGCCTTACTGTAACTGCACTGGGCCACTGCTCTCAAAACGGTGAAGGAAAACATCGTGAGAAAACCGGCATGTCCTAGAACCAAAAAATTCGATGACATGTGACATGTGATAAGTGACCCGCACTGGGCCCGCGTGGAGGCCTGAGTCCCAGCAGTGGGAACATTAAAAGGCTGATTATGCTTATGCTTATGCTTTTATGGGTTTTACTGTCAAAAACAATATCATATACAATCAAAAATCTATTTTTTTCACTTGAGTTATCATTTCAACCAGTTCAACCGATAGACATCTACTGTTGGACATCCTCCCCCAAATATCACCAACACGACCGATCCTGTGCGTCTCGCAACCATTGGTTTCCCAATGCCCCTCACTAGGACATTGGTCCTAAGTGGCTTTTTTTCATGTTTTTTTTTTTTGTCTTGATCATGAAGACTAAAGTATCGAAGATACTTACGCTTACATTCATATTCTAGCTACAATTAAAAATCATTTGTTTGATTTTACTTAAGTTATTATTTCAGCCGAAACACATCTACTGTTAGATGTGTATCTACGTCCGATCCTGTGCGTCTCGCAACCATCCGATTCCCGCGACCCTCACTAGTACACCAGTCCACCTTATGGAAGGTCCACATGAGTACAACAAATGTAATTAATTGATAAGCACACATTAAATAATCTTCTTCCACTTTCTAAATATAATTCTACGTTATGTATCTGTGACGCTGTCCCTATGTATTTCATTTACATTACTTAATAACAAAATATATTTTAAGTAGAAAAAAACCGGGCAAGTGTGAGTCAGACTTGCGCACTGAGGTTTCCTATGAAACCTATGAAAACAGTTTAAATCCCGAATTGAATTACGAAGATTTCCGAATCACATTTTTTTTTTTGTAATGTAACAACAAATTTTCAGTTTTCAGATTTTTTCCTATACTTGTACTATGAGATCTTGCTTCATGTCAAATTTCAGGATTCTAGGTCAACCGGAATGATGATTTCCTTGACAGTGTCGAAATATATGTTTTTTGCGACATAAACAGCCGTTTTTTTTTTTTCATTAACTTAGAAATTGGATTTTTTCGACTATATATCAGAGCAGAGTATATGGTTTTAATTTCAACTCGATACCTCCACGCGTTCCCGAGATAAAGGGTCTTGACAGACAGACAGACAGACGGACGGACGGACAACAAAGTGATCCTATAAGGGTTCCGTTTTTTACGGAACCCTAAAAATAATTAAATTACCCCAACAAACACTGGCAACCCAAAATCATACAACCCAAAACATTATTTGTTTAGGAGAAACCTAAGATTAAGCCATAATTAATTCCTATCGAGGGATGCGTAGTGTCGATCTGTCAAACGCTGGCTCACAACATGTCCTCGGTTTTTGCTCGACGAAGCATGATTCTGTCATTAGGACCCTTCTAAGACCGTGTCACACTGCGGTTACGCACATAAAATTTGAACGGGAAATATGCCATGGCTAGATGACCAACAAGAGCATGTATATCTTAATTTGTATCGTTATAATAGACAGGTGGTGTTAAATTGCTGGCTTATTAGCTTCGTCTTGAGCCATTGGTGCGGAAAATTGGTGTAGACATGCGTGTGGCCAAATTATGGTTAAATTTTAATTTAATCTGTTAATTTGCACACCTTGACTGCTCAGGTGCTCTGTCATTTAAAACCTCGACAATTCTTTTCTCCCTTTTCGCGTAAGCTATAGAATTTTATCTGTATTTATTTATTATCCAGAATAAATGCACAAACTGCTCCCACTCAGGGTTTTTTTTTAAGGTGGGAAATCATCAAAATGACTTCTCGCGCTCTGGGTGGAGCGACAGGGCGTGTCAGATTTTTACTGACTAAAACCCACCTGTGTTCCTTCAGTTACCGCAATAACTCTTTCGAGTATTCCAGCAGCCCACACTAAAAAGTTCTGATTCAAAAATCAATGGGAATTTAAAGCGCTGTATTCAAGAGTACATCAAATAACCTTGCCTTCACAATACAACAAATTACGTGACACCAAACATAAATTTCTAATTTTATGTAATGTTTAATGCCTTAACACTTAGAGCATTAGCGTTACATTTACCTATTAAAGTTTAACAACACTTTGTCTCGAACAAAGTTTGACAACAAACAATTGTGACAACGGTATGTGTCGTTGTTTCTAACATAAACAACTTAAATCATGTATTACACAGTTGGGATCAAGGCCCGAGTTTGTGCCACATTTCATGTCATTTACATAACTCCTGTGACTTCTATCTTCACACAAATCAAGTAAGCCGTAACTAATGCCAAATAAACAATATCGTTAACCTTTTTTGTGCAAATTGTCGCAAATTTAACACTGCAATGTTAAAAATCTAATTGGCAAGATAAAATTTTGCCAAGTGAAGAAAAAATAAAGACAATGCAAAAATTATGAATCTGTCGGTCGTTAAACTTATTCACAATTAGGTACGATCCCGCGCTTTTTCACACAGATATTGAAATATCTCTGAGAATAAAACTACGGGGGCAAAGTGAAAAAATTAGCTTCAAATTTGCGACTTTCTTATAATTTCAGTAACTTAACTAATAAAAATAACATATTCCGCAACATGGCAACATTTCTTTACAGATATCCTTATTTTTTGCAATTTTAACATGTGTGAGAAGACTTGCCATATTGTTGAATATGATAATTTTAGTAAGTTGCAGCAATTATCTGAAAATCACACAATTGCAGATGTTTCACTTTGCACCCATTGAAAAAAAACAAACTTTTGGAATGCATTTTGAAAATATAAATAAAAAACAAAGAAGAAGTTGAAAAAAAGCGCGGGAAACTTTGAGCGGACCGGTGCATTTTTTCTTGTTAGAAAAATCAATTTTAATTTTTCACTATTTAAGGATCAGTTTTGTATTATATTGTAAATATTATTAATATTTAGTGTACATATATTAGTTTTAGTGTATAGTTTGCCGGATTCGGTAAGTATTTTTTTAATATTCAATGAACGAGCCGCCTGACTTGGCGGACCCGGGGGTCTTTGTACCCCCGGCTACTAACTTTGTAATAGTTGCTTCGTCAACTTTATCAAATGAATCAGGAATGGAGACGGATGGTTCCAATGCCCAACGTGGGCGGAAAAGAAACAGACTGCATAAAATATGCAGAGTATGCAACAAGAAAAAAAGGAAGCACAGTCAGGCTATTGACGGTAAGACAGGATGTTGCTGTGCTAGTGCAGATAGTGAAAACAGTGACTCTGCCCCTGCTGTAAATACTTCAGTCAACATTGTCACGCCGATTAGTATTCCGAGCCCTCAGGGTTCAGTATCTGGTGTTGCAAGGAACAAGTATGAGGCCACTGACATCAGCCCGTTTATTGTTCATGTACAAAAAGAGGTCAAGTCACCTAGTGATAATACCACCTTACACCCGGTCACATTTGGTAAGTTTCTAAAAACCCATGCCTTTCACAACATTGTAGATGGATCAGTTAAGAGGATAGGCAGAAATAGAATTTCTTTGGCGTTTTCGAACATTAACAATGCTAATTCATTTATTTCCAACACAGAATTAGCAAAAAGTAATCTAAAAGCTTTCATACCAAGTTTTCACATAACACGAATGGGTCTTGTACGTGGTGTTCCATCAGATTGGTCGCCTGAAGAAATAATAGAAAATGCTTCAGTGCCAGATAATTGTGGGAAAATTCTCAAAGTTAGGAGGATAAATTATAAAACTATCGTAGAAGGATCACCTGTTTGGAAACCAACGCAGAACATTGTGATTACGATTGATGGTCAGATTCTTCCTAAGCGTATATTTATGTGCTACAACTCATTGCCTGTGGAGTTGTATGTATATCCCACTATCCAATGCTACAATTGCTGTCGCTTTGGTCACACGAAAATTCAATGTAGATCAAAACCTAAATGTTATAAGTGCGGTCAGGAACATACTGGTGAATCTTGTGACGTTGAAGAAGGAAAGATATCTTGCTGTCATTGCTCTGGCAAACATTTTGCTACGTCTAAATTATGCCCAGAATTTTTACGACAAAAAGAAATTAAGACTATTATGGCAGAAAAATGTATTTCTTATGGTGAAGCTGCTAAATTAATTGCGCCCATTTCGAAACCCTATGCCGATGTAGCTAGCACTCCTGTGACTACATACGCTCACCCAGTCTCACAATCTTCGTATACACAACATTCTCCTACACATAGCTCACATAAAAAAACAGTTTATATACAACGTCGTCCTCCCCCCAAACCGGGTAAAAGTTACAATCGTGAAAAACACCAACAGATTCTTTATGAATACAGTTTACCGAATCCACAAAATGGCTGTGCCTTAAACACAGATACTGATCCTAAAATGATGTCAGTATCAGATATTATTCAAATTCTAATTCAAACACTAACACAATCCAATATAGAAATACCGTCCAACGTTGCCTCTATAGTCAAAATGTATAAAAATCCTAAACCGGTCCACAATGTCAGTTCAAACTCAGAACATTTTACAATGGAACTGTAGAAGTGCAGTTTCTAAAAAAAACGAAATTATCTATTTGTTAAATAAATACAATGCTTCGTTATTTGCAATATCTGAAACCTGGTTAAAACCAGGCTCCATTTTCAAAATTAATGGTTTTTCTTGCCTAAGAGATGATAGGTCTGATGGGTATGGCGGGGCTGCTATACTCATCAGAAATTCTGTCTCTTACTATCCTCTATCCCTTCCCGTATTTAATGATTTTTCTGTGGTAGCTGCACAAATAAATAATACTAGTATTGTTTCTGTGTACATTCCTTCTCCTTCTTCGTCAGTCCTTCAACAATTCAACAATCTTGTATCTAGTCTTCCTCGCCCTTTTTTAATTTTAGGTGACTTCAACTGTCACCATATTTCTTGGGGTTGTACTCTTTCATCATATTGTGGTGACATACTATTAGATATATTTGACCATCATAACATTTGTGTACTAAATACCGGCTCTCCAACTCGACGTACAGGGCCTAAAGAAAATTTGAGTGCAATAGATCTTTCCATTTGTACCCCTAACTTAGCTTCATCTCTTATATGGTGCACTTTGCCATCTTCTTATGGAAGTGACCACTTTCCAATCCTTATGTCGCCCACACGTCCTTGCAGGTCTCCTAGTGTGTCGAGGCGGCCACGTTTAAAATATAAACTTGGTGAGGATGGGTTATGGGATAGGTTTAGAACTCTTGTAGAAGTTAAGCTTTCTAATTTACAAAATAATTTATCAGACGATCTTATTGATTGTAATGATAATTTTACGAATGCACTTATACAAGCTGCAGATGAAACTTTCCCTTTAAAGAATTCAGCCAATGGTCGCATTCCTTCTCCTCCTTGGTGGGATAAAGAATGTTCCCAAGTAGTGAAAGCCAGAAAGGAAGCGGAAAAAAAATACAAAAATAACATGACAGAAGATAATTTTAAAATTATATGTGATGCTATGGCCAAAGCACGTAAATTGTTCAAAGAAAAAAAAATTGAAGGATGGAAAAAATTTTGTCTTTCGATCTCCCCTAATGTCAACGCTTCTATTGTGTGGCAAAACATCAGAAAATTTAGAAATGGAGTTACTCCTTCTAATGTTTCTGGCATTCCCCCCAATTTAAGGAACTCTTTTCTCAATCGGTTAGCTCCGCCATCTGTTCCAGAGCAAGATCTTATTTATGATAACATTCCTCCTTCTGTCTCTCATAACCAAAGTCCACTAAATTCTCCCTTCACAATGCAAGAGTTACAGGGCGTTCTATCCTCAGTTAAAGATTCCGCTCCAGGCGAAGACGGTATTCCTTATTCATTCCTGGCTAATTTAAATAAAACTGCACTTGAATTCTACTTGGACTTAATTAACAAAGTTATGTTATCAGGCAAAATCCCTCCGTCATGGAAATCTCAAACTGTTATTCCTATTTTAAAACCAGGTAAAGCACCATTAGAACCTTCATCTTATCGCCCAATAGCTTTATCACCCGTAATTGCAAAAATAGCTGAAAACTTAGTTAAAAATCGTCTTGAATGGATTATCGAAAACCGCGGAATTTTACCAGAATCACAATTTGGATTTAGGAAAGGCAAAAGTACACTGGATAGTGTGGCTACGTTTGTAACAGACATTAGAGTTGCGTTTTCTCGAAATCAATCGGTACTCGCAGTATTTTTAGATCTAGAATCAGCATATGACAATGTTCTCCTGAGTGTCCTTAAAGAAAAATTAAAGAAGCTTCACATCCCTGAAATGTTGATTTGTTTTATAATTAATCTCCTCTCAGGTAGAAAAATTAACTTAGATCAAACACAGGATGACAGTAGGCTAGTATGGAAAGGTCTCCCACAGGGTTCAGTTCTCAGCCCTATATTATTTAATTTGTATACGTATGATTTACATTCCTCACTTCGAAATTCAACAAGCATCCTGCAATATGCAGATGACTTAGTTTTGTACGTCACGGGGAGTTCATCAAGTTCTCTTTGTACTCTGCTATCTAACTCTCTAGTCGGTTTAAAAGTTTGGATGGACAAAAATGGTCTGAGCATATCAGCGAGTAAGAGTTCACTAGTCTTATTCACTCGCCAACGTATTCACCCTCCGATATCTATAGATTGTGACAATAATGAAATACCAGTTAAAAATCATGTCAAATTTTTGGGCATCATTTTGGACTCCAAACTTACAGGTATTCCGCACTCTGATTACGTTCTAAACAAATGTCAAAAACTCCTAAATTTGATGAGGTGTCTATCAGGTGTTTGGTGGGGTGCGCATCCGTTTTCCTTAAAGCTTCTTTACAACGCTCTGGTTCGAAGTGTTCTTGATTATGGAATTTTCTTATTGGAGCCTTGTAACGTGGCTGCCCTTGGGAAACTGGACTCCATCCAATCACGCGCCTTGAGAATAATCACAGGAGCTATGAAATCTAGTCCTATTAACGCATTACAAATCGAGTGTAACGAACCTCCGCTCTGTCTAAGACGTCAATTTTTGGCTGACCGATTGTTTTTCCGTGTTTTACAGTTTACTAATAGCCTTTTAATTCAAAAACTTCAAATACTTGCTGATCTCATTGACTCATCAAATTATTGGAATCACAAAACTCTTCCTTGTTTAGTTAAAAGTTATATCCGATTTAAATCATTTCATGCTCCCACACACCGGTCTCCAAAACTTGATTTGTTTAACAGTGAATACGAAGCCCTGGTTAATACGCCATCTGTTAAGTTCATTGTAGATATTGATAAAAATAACGCTAATCCACATTTTAATTTTATTGTTCAACGAAATTGGCCTGAGTGGCATCATATTTTTACTGACGCATCCAAACATGAATTTGATGATTTTGTAGGGGTAGGAATTTACCATGCACAGTACAATATTGTTCAAAAGGTAAAGTGCCCACCTGAAGCAACTGTTTTTACTGGTGAATGTCTTGGTATCCTTAAAGCTTTAGAATACATTTTACTTTTAAAACTTAGAAATAGTTTAATTTTAACTGACTCCATGAGTGCCCTTCAGGCGCTCCTACGATATCCTTTTAAGTCTAAACCACCAATTCCTCTTATAGTACATATTAGGAGTAAACTTTTCGACTGTGTTGTGAAGGGCTTTTCTGTTGTTTTTGTCTGGATTCCAAGTCATTGTGGTATAAATGGTAATGAAAAAGCTGATAGACTTGCCAATGAGGCTTTGGTGTGTGGGGACACTGTTCCATTTAAAAATTATACTCAGGACTTGGCTACTCTTCCTAGACATTATCTTAGGAATTCCTGGGATAGAGTTTGGGCAGAAAGTAGCCTTTCAAAAGGGAAATACTACTTTAGTATTCAATCACAAATTCCACGTAAACCTTGGTTCTCTGTCCTCAGACTTGGCAAAATTGCGACAACCATTTTAATAAGAATGCGTTTAGGTTATACTACTTGTCCAGCGCACCTCGCACGCTTCCATATTACAGACAGTCCTCAATGCGAATGTGGACATGACTTTGGGGATCTCAACCATATATTCTTTTCCTGTCCGATTCATGACCGTACTTCCTTTTTGAATAGTTTGATATCCCTCCGTGTCCCTTTCCCTACATCAATAAAAACTCTTCTTTTTTCTTTTAACCCGTCCATATATAATGTTCTTTCTAATTATATTTATGACAACAATATCCATCTGTAAAAATATATTAATATTTATTAGTATTTCAACAGACTTCTGTCTTCTTTTTTATTTCTTTGTTAACTTTTAATAACTAAGTTACTTATTTTATACTTAGTTACTTAGTAGTATAGTTACTTAGTTATACTTTTTTTTTTATACATTCCTGATCCTGTATCCATGTTGTTCTAAATTCCGTTTCTTTTCATTTTCGCGTTAAATGTTTCCCTACCTTTCTCTTCAAACCTCACCCAAAATAAAGTCCTATCGATAAACAACTTGACGCTGGCGGATGCACAAGAGTGCTAGCCATAACCTCTAGTCCGACGGGCTGGAAAAAAAAAAAAAAAAAAAAAAAGAAGAAGTTAATAGCATTCCATATTTGAAAATGTAAACATTCGAAAACTAAGAATAAAAGGCTATAGATATTTGCGTTTCGCGGTCACGTGTCATTTTGTGTGGCATTATGAAGTTCTTTCACTAAAAAGTTGACAAGATGCCCTTGTAAAATATAGACTGGTAACAAAAAGTATTTATCGGCTATTATGCATGGTTCACTACCGTCTAGTCTTTTGTCCGTTATTTATTCACAGCAAAATATTTATCTTCTTAACCAAATTGATATTGAAACAATCATAATTAAGAAATAATTCAAACAGTGCAACAAGATTTCTATTTATTTATGACAACCAGAAAACCGTCGTATAATGAATCACGTCATTATTTGGAAAGCGAAGTTTGCAAGTTCAATATTGAATACAAACGAAGGTCCTTGTAAATATATCTAAGTACTTAATTTAATAAGGGCCCGAGTACCAAAGATAAGCAATGAGTTGGTCCTTCAAAACAGGCCAATCAAGAAATTGTCTAAGTAAATAACTGTTCTAGGGTTTTTTTTTTGTATGAAAAATCATCAAATGGCTTTTTCGCTCTAGAGTGAATCGGGAGGACGTGACAGACTTTTATTGACTAAAACCCACCTGTGTTCCTTTGGGCACGCCACAATTATGGCGGTAAGTCCCTTCTTTGAGGCGTGGTTGGAAAGACCTCACGGCGTCCTCACCTTCCGCATGACGCAGGTTCTCACCGAACACGGGAAGTTCGGGAAGTTCCTGCACCGGATTCGTGCGGAAGCGACGCCCGGGTGTCGCCACTGTGTGGACCGCCCTGAGGACACGGTGGAGCACACGGTGGAGGTGTGCCCCGCTTGGGAAGAGCAACGCCGTGTCCTCGTGGGGGCGATCGGCGGCGGCGATCTCTCGCGCCGGGCCTTGGTACAGGCCATGGTCCGGAGCGAGGAGGAGTGGCAGGCGGTCGCCTCCTTCTGCGAAGCAGTAATGCTGGCAAAGGAGGCGGCCGATCGCGTGAGGCAACGGCGACGGTCCTCACGCCCCAGCCGCCGCCGGGATTCCGATCCTGATTTCCGGCCACCGTAGGCGCGGGCTTGCGGACGGCGGGCAATGGGTGGCCCGCCGTCCGACCGTCCGGTAACCATCCGGACCGAGCCCAAGTCGTCGACGGCGCGTATTGTTCCGCGCGCGCCTCAGGAAGATGTCAGCAAATCGTAGGGGCCCAGCAGGGTCGAAGCCTACTGGGGCCATGGGTAGTGTGAAAACGAAACCGGGGCCCTGGGACGAAGGCAACGAAGGAACAGGAGTGGGTTTTTAGTCAGTAAAAGTCTGACACTATCTCTCGCTCCGCCCAAGAGCGAGATTTGTCATAAGATGATTTTCCCACCTATAAAAAAAAAAAAACCTGTGTTCCTTTTTTTGGAGGTGGGAAACCATCAAATGACTTTAGGGTGGAGTGAGAAAGCGTGTCAGACTTTTACTAACTACAACCTATGTCCTTCAGTTGCCGTTTGCGTTTCAGGGCCACTGTAACTCTTTCAATAAATTCATTGGCCTATCTATGTTTCTTTATTTGCCCTTCGCGTCTAGAGCCACGGTAAGCCCTAGGAGTAATTCTACATTACAATTGAATCAAAATAAACTTAACGAGTGGGTAATCTTCTTGAAATTTCAACAACCATCGAAATCCATTTAGACCTATCTCGTTGAAAGGTCCATCAAAGAAATAGAACACAAAAAAACAGCTTGATACGCACGTCCTCGTTGATTGTTTTCTTACTTAAGAAAACAATCAACTTATTTGTCAAAGAAAACATCCAGTAAATCCTTTAACATTTAAATAGCATTGTCTTAACTAGATTCAATCGATTTTCTCATGACAAATTAAACACTCTCTACAGATCCCTCTCGACGTCTTACACCGAATAAAACCGAGATAACTAACATAACAAAATGCAAATAGAGCAACAACTGCCGTTTGTTTAACCGTATAAAAGGACCTGCCATTTAATTAGGTATGTTTAATTTCCATACAACAAGACTTGTATCAATCTACAAAGGTTCCGTAAGAGCGAAACTTTGTTCGGTCATTCCAATTTGTTTTATTGCACACAGCTTTTACAAATACTTGTTGCAATGTAAATAAACTACGGATAAAAAGACCAAAGTATTTTATAAACTTTCCGGACTTGTTCCGCAAGCGCCATTTTTTTTCTCCTGCCATGTTATGCGGTAATAATATGCCTTGTACTCAATGCTTCCACGTCCCGGAATTTGGGTGTGTCCATTAATCAAAGTGTATTGGAATGAATGGATAATTAATTATAGGTATAAGCTCAAAATCCAAGCAATCGCGGTTAATGCTTAATCTACTTCCTGCAATGATTTTAGGGCGCAAGGTGGTCTCGTAACTTAAATCACGTGATAAAAGGTACGATTTATGTTATAAACTGGTGCCTTTAAGTACCCGTTTTCTTCTCACAGCAAAGGAATTCAATTCTCGCAATGCAGCAACTACATCGATTTACTAATGGTGGAACTGAGACAAACGACATGAAAACCAAACACCGCGAGGGGTTTATCAAACGACACAGGACATTAGCCATAGAGCAAAAGGACCAGCGCTTTGTACTAGCAACAACAAAAGCCTTTACCAGGGACGAATGTTATATCAGTTACATGCAATTAATTATAGTACAGTCGTCCACAGCCGTACTTCCTCAATTTCATCGCTACGGACATTAGTGAGTGCCGCGCCTTCAGGAATTGCTGGTTATGCAACTAGAAAAATGTCATTATGGTGCTATTTCGCCAATAACTAGTAACTACAGGACTCACCTAAGCAATCTAGCATCTAGTGCAAGTATCGTCACATCATGAACAGCTCGTAAACTGGTAACTAGTGGTTTGCTAGCCGACAGTTTTGTAGCGTATTTCCGTCTAACTAATAGTTACTTATTGAAACTCAATTAAACTGGTGTAACTTTAAAATCGGAAACTAATTATTCATTCGGCGATTTGAGTGAAAAACATGATTTTAGGTTTGTTTTCTTCGTTTGCAAAATAGTAAAGTGTCTACTTTGCGTACTGCATCCGTACTTACAAAGAATGAATATTAAACGTGCACTTAACTGCCAAAAACTGTACGCAATATGGACTTTTCGTAATATTCAAACGCGATATATATCTACATGAGCGAGTTACTTATCAAGCATGTCCGTTTTTGACTAACATTGTGAAATGTTTTGACCAAGTACTAGTTGATTGAATAAATCTCAGAGCTGATAAAATTACGATGACTGATTGCGATACCGAAACAATAAATTATTCAGCAATCGTTTGAATGAAAGCATTTTGAATAGAATTGTAGGAAATTGTGAAAATTGGTATGACGATTCAATTTGATATTTTCATGCAAGTGTTATGAAAGAAATAACGAGTTTATTGAATCATTCATTGTTTTTGACTGCTTAAGCAAAATATTTGGATTTAGTTCCATCTCAGCACCCATGAATTTATTTATCGTGATCACGAAAAATTTCGCGATGGGACTATTGGTGGTATCTATCTTCAAAATCAATCATGTCTGGTCAATTGAGATGGGATTGTTAAACTTACTATTTACTACCAGTAAGTACATGTAATAACAAATTTTTGTTACTACCGATATTGGTATAAAGAGTACGCAAGTAAAAAATACGGTCACATTTTCGATTGTTTACAGATTTCCTAATGTAACATATTAAAATTACCTAATGTTTTTTAAAATACACCCAATGCATCAAATTGGTCACTTATATGTACATTCTTTTACAAAAACGAAACCATTTTCGGGCTCGAAAACGTATAACAGCAGCCGTAGATAGCATGGGCTAACTCAAAGTTTCGCAATCCCCAGATAACCATCGGAGCACAATGTTCTTCACATAACCTTGAGACGCAGGTATTTCTGTCTGTCTTATTAACAATTAAACATTAGGACAACGTTTGACATTGTTTTAATACCTAAAACAGTTGACATTTTTAATTGCTTTGAGGTTATTTGGGTACTTACGTTGCTTGGGAATAATTAATGTTTGACTTGTTAATTAATGTCGGTCATTGAACAGTAATGTATGACAATGTTAAACTCTAATTATTTTTCTACATCAGAATAATAGTAAATTTCATTTGTTCTGAATACTGACTATAAGCTTTAGTAGGTGTTAAGATCAAAAATCAACGTTTTTTGGGTTCCATACCTCAAAAGAAAAAAATGGAACCCTTATAGGATCACTTTGTTTTCCGTCCGTCTGTCTGTCTGTCGGTCAAGACCCATTGCTGACCCCTTTGCCCGTGCTGACTCCTTCTACTAAAACCTTTAGTGTAGCTCTATGAAATGTATTCTTTAACGTAGGTAATCAATATAATACATGCATTTATGTACAAAGAAAAATAAATAAATAGTCATGCAGAATAAATTCCCTATTTTAATTTGCATTTACACGAATAAAAAGAAGCACAGTGACTTTGAAACTACATGGTTGTGTGGTGAACTTGTGAATTGCATAAATTGTGTTTAGCATGCATACTAGAAGCAAGTTTTATTCAGCCTTTGAATACAAACATTCATGGAGGCATTCATTTGACTGACCTGTTGGTCTAGTGGTTAGTGGCCTTGACTGCTATGCCGGAGGTCGTGGGTTCGATTCCCACCCAGGACAAATGTTTGTGTGATGAGCACGATCATTTGTTCTGTGTCTGGGTGTAATTTATCTATATATGTATGTATTTAGAAATATATAAGTATGTTTATCAGTTGTCTAACACAAGCTCTGCTTAGCTTGGGACTAGACGGCGTTGTGTGATAGTTGTGGAATATTAATATTATTATTATTATTATTCATGCCTGTTTACCGCAATGACTGCTAATACATACCGAACCATTCATGCATGAAACTTTTAACAGATTTTTTGATCTAATTCTAGGTCCATGCAAGACAAATTAAAAAGCAGCTGTGACACACTAGAAGCGATGGTATAGCAATATAAATAATGCATAATAATATATATCTTAGTAGACTACGAAATAATGATTAATTTTCAGAATATGTAATACTGCTGCGGAATTATTTGAAGGAGTCAGCTAGAGTGCAAAGGACAACTGAAGGAATACAGGTGGGTTGTAAATGTCTTCTATTCCCTCTCAGAACACCAAGAGCGAAAAAAAAGTATTGCAATATTTATGCAACGCCTAATCCTTTACAAATCTACAATAGGGTCATTGTAGGTTTGTTTGCATGATGAATTATTCCTTTTCGAAGAGAAAACTCCTGGAAATATCTTAGCAGTGAGAATATTAATTTATTACTGGCTTATGATAGTCTACCAAGTGCAGATAACTGCAGCAATTGGGTACTCTTCCCACATTGAAATACCTTAGCAATGGTTGATGTACCAGTTAACGACGCAGTCCGTACCTAGTCATGCAGTCATGCAGAAATAAAAAACAAAAAACCTTGGAATCTCTTACCGGGGTTAGCTCTGGGGTCTCTTGCTGCTGCTGCAAAGTTATTGTAGGTCGGACCTCCGAAGCTAGTGCCGAAGTCAGAGAAGTCGACATTGTATCCGTACTGAGCCGACGCCAGCGCTATACTGGCGCACACGACTAGAGCCTGGGGACAAGACAAAAATAATTTCAGTACTTAAAAAAAAACTTCATCATTATTTCAGCCGAAAGACGTGCACTGTTGGATATAGGCCTTCCCCAAAAATCACCCTAACAACCGGTGCGTTTCGCATCCATCGGATTCCCGCAACCCTCACTAGGTCATCGTTCCACCTTGTGGGAAGCCTTCCTACGCTGCGTCTTCCAGTGCGCGGTCAGCACTCCGGAACCTTTCTGCCCTATCGACCATCTGTTCTACGAACAATGTGCCTTGCCCACTGCCACTTAAGTTTGGCGATTCTTCAAGCTATGTCGGCGACCTTGGTTCTCCTGCGGATATCTTCATTCCTGATGCGACCACACAAGGAAACTCCGAGCATAGCCCTTTTCATTGCCCTTAGGATGACTTATTCATATGTTACATTAAATTTAGTATAAACACAAAGACAAAATAACAAGATCTTATACTTTGCAGGTGGTTTACCTTTCAAACCTTGTCAAGAGCAATGAACACAAAAACTCGTCTACCCGCAAAAAAACCATGCATTTAATAGAACGCGTGCCATTTAATGTCATGGGTTTTTAACCATTATCCATTTTAATGCTCAACAATGAGTGTTTTTTGTTATAATTACGTAGGTATTCTTAAAAGTCATGCAACAGAAAAATAATTCAATCGTTAACGTTTAACTACAACTACTACAAGGGGTCGTTACACTTGCGAGATTGATCGAAAGAGTTAGAGACACAGCGGCCCTGAAAGGGAAAGGGTAATGGAAGGATCGACGGGTGGGTTTCAGTCAATAACAGTCTGATACTCCCTCTGCTCCACCTAGATCGCCAGAAGTTACTTGCTAATTTCTCCACTCAAAAAAAATGGGTCGTTGCTCTATAAACATTGAACAAATTGACTTTAAGGAAACTAAAAGAAGAAAATACAATACTTTGACTATTTGCGAAAATATATATATTATGATAGAAACTCTCTGAATCTCTGCGTTAATGCTGTGCAGGTCATTGAACTGCGTCTCACTGAGAATTAACAAGGACATCCGTTTTCATACCCATTTTTTCTTCTTTAATAGTGCTAAGTTCGATTCAATTCGATTTAACTGTCATAATATAAAAAATATCAATCATATCTAGAAACATAATTATTGTTGCATTATGAACTATATTGCATACTAGCTTCTGTCTGCGGCTTCTCCCGCACAAATTAAACCAAGAGAACATACTCTCGGAATAAAACTAGTACTTTGTGCTAGTGCAGGATATAATCTATCTATGTGCTAAATTTCATCCAAATCCGTCCAATGTATGTTACAAACATACATACCAATTTTCGCCTTTAGAATATTAGTATATTGATGAGTCAGATACTATTTTGGTCAATTAATAAGAAGGCAAAAACTGACTTAGAAAATTCGAACCGTGAATCACGATTTAACTCTACAACTTAAAAGCAGTAAAAAACTTTAACTTAGAACAATTATTAAGAATGTATTGATATTTAATACGAACTATAAACTTTATGGTCTAGATAAAAATCTAAGATTAGTTAAAATGGTTCATGAACACATCGAAGGAAACGACATATCGAACGAGCAAAAACATAAAACAAAATGATATTTCATAATCAGATAATAATCATTGCGCTGATACAAAAATATTTCATACATATGACCCGTATGGCCTGCAACATGGTTATCATTCGAACAAAGAGCCTTTTAATCAATATGAATGTGTTACAATTTAGTAATATATTTATACTTTATATAAATCTCTACGGCACTATCAAATAAGTTTTTGGACGGCGCTATATTCAGACTTCTGATATTTTTGTCATATATGTAACAGTCATCATCAGTATCAAGCTATTTATAAAAGATTTCTATGTAGTCAAAATTTTTCGAACGAACCCAGTTTATTCTAGTTATTAACCTTTCTGACCTTTCACGAAATTCCTAGAGTACACTAACAAAGTAGACACTGATGATGAAAAAATCACAAAAAAACTAGACATAAAACGTTCTGCCAAACACTAAGAGCGTGGGAAATCATCAAATAAATTAAACCACTCTGGTTGGAGCCAGAGAGCTTGTCAGACTACTGACTTAACCCACCTAATAATAATAATATTTATTTCTACTTAAAATTTTACAAATTTGAGCAATAAATTTTAAGTGTCGTAACTGAGCTAGAACAAAAAATATGCAACTGCTCCTGAGCTAGGCCAAACCTATATTTCAAGACGCAGTTCTCTTCCGAGAAAAATTATCAATACAACAACAATTGGGTATCCTTTACATAATTCGATGCCTTTTGCGTTCCAGGGTCACGATAACTCTAACAAACATTTTTACAGCAACTCTATAACGACCTTCACTACTTTCTACAAGTTAATATTTTTAGACAACCAATACTCCTTAGAAAAGAATAGAATAGATTAAACTTTTTTGTACACCAAAACAGTAACAAAACTTTTTACACTAACTTAAACCTATGGGCACAATGGCGGTCTTATTGCTGGCAGCGATATCTACCAGACAACCTTAGGATGGACTGAAAGAACTTGAAATAAAAAAGAGGGTAGTCTGCCCTCTTTTTTATTTCAAGTTCTTTCAGTCCATCCTAAGGTTGTCTGCAAATTGATAAATTATTAAATATTAGAGCTATTGATCCCCGCATTAACGCCGGCGTTCACGCGCCATTGTCTTACTATTGTGTCTCTAATTACGCACTCAAAAGGTTAAAATATATATAAAACAAAACCATATTCATATATATAACAATATATCTACCTTACACAACCGGCTTTTATCAATTCACAATTGCGACAGTAGGAAGGTAGTATACGGAAACGAAATGACGTAAGCAGTGCATACATTCATACGGGCTCGAACTGGTTTAGAACAGATTCGAAACAGGTATGTGATCTTGATATGTGACCTCAAACGGGGCCGGGGACTGGGCGTGCGTGAACCCTGTCTCGACAAGTCGGCACTCAGCTGATATGTGCACACGTGCTTGGATGGGCAGACCGGCGACTTTGACGTTAATTTTACTTTCGATTATGTTGTTTTGGTTTGATTGTTACCGATCTTTGCATATGATTGTTTGTCAATATTCAAACGTCAAAGAAAGAGCTTTCTATGTTTCATCATGGCATATTTCGTAATGTCATAGCTAAAGCTACTTCTTCTATTTATTTGTAGTAATCAATTTGGAAGGCGTCTTAAGAAGGAGAATTAAAATAATCCCAGTTAAGTTTGAATCAAAAATGAATCACTTCTTTCGATTTTAAATTTCCTAAGTTCTTTCAAAAGAAAAGTTTTCGCAAACAATGGTCAGTTTAATTAAAATAACATAATCAGACCAGAATTATAACTATTATAAATTGATTGCTTCCGTATCAAGAAACGACTGCTGCTGGTCTATCTTTCGCAACTGGTCTAGTGGGCCACCCGCCCGTCTGTATCGGCCCTACGCAAGTACGCAACATACCTGTTCCCATTTAAGGACACGTTGTAAATGCTTTCTGTATCGAATATGGTAATAAGTTCGATACACTTTGCTTTGCTTGCAAAACTGTGACAAATTTTATCGCTCAGTAGTTCTAAGCCCTCTAGAGGTGTCGCAATTAGTAATCGTTATTGTCATAAAATTATAAATACCTCCTGTTCTTTATAGTAATGGGTGTCAAGGCAGATTTGAATAAAAAAAAACAAAACGATTTATAAATTGCTTATAAATTTCATCTAATTTCTCAAAGAATATTAGAACTAGATCGTTTCTTAAAAAATCTAATTGTACTATATTTGTTTCATCAGAATTAGTCATCATTCTAACAATCTTCTTAAATATTTGAATATTTGTTTTAATACCCATCAATCACTGCCTAGCAGATAAAACTGCACTTAACTGAAACAAGTAACCGATTAGTTCATCGCGTAACCAAAACAATCGAGGTCCCTATCAACGAATCACTTTCATAATGCCTTTACTGTACGATAATTATTCATTATGAAATGCAAGTAATAAATAAAGTAAATAGAGTAAAGAGCAATAAAATAGTTTGAATATCCTAACTTGGTTACGAAGCAAGTTTAAATGCAGTCTACGAAGTTTAGTAACTAGAGTGTTCAATTGATGAAACTGTTCACGATAGAAGTATACAGATAATTGTGTTATACAACGGCTTTTAGAAAGGCTTCTAGGGTCCAGTGGGTGCCTTACTTCAAGAGTGATGAAAGACTTATCATCGCTCTGAATATTGACACTAAACTTTTTTATTGTCTGCTGTACCTACCAATGGCGGAATTATATGGAAAATGGTATAGCCAGAAATATGGTAACCACTGAGATGACCGCAAATTAATAGAGATGTATGTAGTAACAATATCCCTAAACAAATTAGGATGTCCATCACCAACGAACGCATCTTTGTCGACACATTTAAGTAGAACACTTGAATGACAATATAAAGCTGCGTTTCGTGTGCACGGCCGGGTGAGCATTTTTTTACGCATCCGTGCATCAGTAAATGCCTTGAGCAGAGTGTTAATGGTTGGTCCATGAGGTCGGATGAATGATGGCAGTATTTGCCACGGTTAGACCTAAAACTAAAAACATAGTTGGGCAGAAGCTTAAGGTCACCAAAGATTTGCATGATGGTCCATAACCTGACATGCATAACCATATTTTTTTCAACTTTATCCTGCACTAGTAATTACTCCTGTTATCCTGTATCGTGGGTGCGTTCACAAAAAAAGTAAACTCACATACACAAGACGCAGATCCGGAACAATTACTATCTGTAGGCCATACGTGAATCGCTCAGCCACTGCACCAACTGTCTAGTATTAGAGTAAGCCCCAGCTTGTATGGCCTCCTGTATGCAGCTTAGTGCATGATGATACACGCCAGTTGCTTCATTGACTCCTATTTGATTTTATAAAATAATTTACATAAATTCTTACTCGACAGCTATAATGTGACTTTCCGATTACTAGTAAATTGCTTCGAGTGGGTGAGACAAGTCGTTGCAAAACTGACAGGGTGCAAGTTTCGATAGCACCGAGTTTCCGATACTACTCGTTAATTAAAAGATTAGCAATAGGAATTTGAATACGCGTGGTTAATGAAGTCGCTCTGCTGGTATGGAATAATAGGGATGATTATATTATAAGAGTTATGAGGAGAGGGAGAGGGGGACCAAAGAAAAGATGGATGGATTGTGTAAGAAGTGATATGAAAGAAAAGAGAGTTAGTGATAGCGTGACGAGTGACAGGACAGAATGGAATACAGAGCACCATTATATCATTGATTTAGTTAAAAAATATTATTTGAATTTCTTGTATTTGGCGTATCTGAATACACAGAAACAGCAGCAGAAGGAGGTTGCGGTTGCAGTGCTAACTATACCGTTAAATATCTCTCCTGATAATTATTCGAATTTTCTAAGAATCCTAAGTTTAAGTTATGGCTTAATGACTATTCATAGTTTACGCAAATCTTGAAACAAATTGTTATCGTTTATAAGTTATTCATATTTATGTGGCTTGAGCTTAAAACCGAGATTAAATCGCCCAATATTGACAGTTCCTCCTATTTAATTTAATTTTATAAGTTTATATATAATTTAGCCTAAACGAGGTAAATAATATTGTAAGTAAGTAATATTCTTTCGGACTGTCAGTATTATAATCCGCTAGAATTTACTCGCTAAAAAGTATCTATGTCTTATTAAAACATATATTTATATATTACTAGCTTCTGCTAGCGGCTTTACCCGCGTTAAAGTAAAAAATATATGTATGCTTGTGATGTCACTCAGTGGTAAAGTACCATTTTACTTGTGAAAGAATTTTTAAAATCGATCCAGCAGTTTTTGAGTTTTTAATTACTAACAAAATAAAAAAAATACAAATAAGTATCTCCTTTTTATGTTTATAAATATACTAGTAGGTATAAATATAGATAATTCTCACGTAAATAATAAGCTAAAATTACATAACAGTTATTCTGCAAACTCAATAGTTCTCTACAATCTCTCCATAGGTACCATAAATCTATCTTAAGTCTACCTAACAGCTCTTCCTGACTCGTTTCTGCCTTCCTACTTCAACTGCTAATTGATTACTCAATCCAATACTAAAACTTATTCAAAAATTATTAAAAAGACACAACCACCGGCAATTCTGTCAGAAGCGTTTTCACTATGATATTGATAGCTGTCGTAATAATTTATACTACCAACACAAGTGATATTAAATTACGCAAATATTAAGAAACTGTAACACAAACGTTTCTAAAATTAACCTTTTATTTGTTAAGGTTATGTTGTCTAAAATAACTGTACATAATGGTCCACGTTGGTCAGTTTTCACGGTCCATAAAATCCAAGAAGGGTTTAAACAGATCGTTTAAACCCTTCTTGGTTTTCTTAAAAAAAAGTTACTATCTGCCACTCAAATAAATAAATAAGTACTGGCTGAATAGAAAATCAAACACTGATTAAAAATAAAATATATTTATTTCTTTTTTTAATTTTTTTCCCGTAGTTTTTTTGAGTCCAGTTTTTAATTCGGCTTTTTAAATTATTTATCTTTTTTAAATTATTCGAAAATTGATTCCCGGTGGATATTATGATGTCAAAGTGTAGTTTTGTATTTCAACTATCTACACAACTGAATAATATATGCAATTATAGAAACAGGCGCGATCTCGGTAAAATAAAGCTGAAATTTGTAGTGTAGTATTGACTACCTCGACCAAGCTTGCCGAGGAAGCCGATTTATTTGCTGACAAATACTGCGAAAATATTAGAATCTGTTACTTCTGCATTTTAATGGAAAACAAAGTTACTGTATACTGTATACACTAAATAATGTCTTAACCTGACACTGGTTAAATATAAATAAACCTTACGAAACCAAAGAAAAAAAATGTTCCGTACTTTGTTAATGGCTTGTGAGATTTCAATCAGTCTAATTCAGTCTAATTATTTCAAGCAGAAGCATATATTGCCCAATTCGGTTGTTTTTATTCACCATTTTCTTCCACGGTGTTTTACATTGTCTCCTCCCAAGTTATATTGTTATTTTTTTTTGTTGATATCTCGTCCGTCTATTCTATTATGTCAATTACTCATCTTACACAGGTCTTCTAAACACCTTGCGTCCACTGTTAGTCACGATTCCGTCAAAAATTGCTTAGTTCTTTTCTATTCCGCTTCTCATCGAAACATTGCACCAGAATCAACAAGGTCCTTTACTTAAGTCTACGTGTTCCGAGTACGGACACGGGTGGTCATCTGATTTGAATAACATTCTCTTGGTCAACCCACTCGGTATGATTTCGGGAAATAATCGAATTGGACTACCCGATTTGAGAGTCAAATTGTGGCGAATCGATTCGAGGCTTTTAGTCTTGTTTACATTGGAACACAAAGTACAGAATAGTGCAGTTATTTGATTTTTTGTATGGATATACTTTAAAGTTTCAAGCTACTAGATGAAGTGTTTGGTTTAATTTGAAACTATCAAAGTCCTCTCGGTAAAGGACAACTTGAAAAAAGTAATTCAAATAAATACATGTTTGCGGCGTTATATATGCACCAGTCGTCATAGTCAAAACATTTGTCTATTTATATATTCAAAAAGAAGGCAACCCAGTTTTATCTTGCTTGTTTTAAAAAATACTCACGTGCTTGCATTAATTTAATATTTAAAAATCGAATATCATTAAATTAACTGTCTAAAGGGTATTCTCCAACAATTAATAGTCCGAGACTAATTTCTCATGTCAGAAATTAAGGCAAGGTTAAACAGCGTTATTAATTGACTGACAACATACCTTTGCATTACATTCTTGGAATATATTAAATTCTTTGTGTACATATTAAGTACACTGCACATATGAAACTCAAGCCAACCAAAATCGCACCTTATATATTATGTTACACGGTTAAAAATAAAATGAAAGGTAACGCAAGTTGATTTTAACGACTTCAACACATGCCTCAGGCTGAGTTATATGTAGGAAATTAATTATATTAAAAAGCAGCAGCTACTCTATACATATGCCGAGTTGAAAAATTATCTGTAAGTAAATTAATTTAAATAGTGGTGCAACATTTCATAACAACGCATCATTACTAACTCAAATTTAAATGTAACTGTTTAAATCGTAAACTTAGTAAGTTATTCAGATCATTAGGTAGACACAAGGAGACGGATCGAATTTACTTTAGTTAACTCGTTTAACAATCCAAGTCCTTCACTGAGATTCCCTGAGTCTTATGCTCTGACATACTGTGGTTTTATAATATTGTGATATCGAAAGAGATCGCAAGAAAAATGAATACACTTTCAAACGGTTGTTGTACAAATTTACAATAGGATTTGAATTAAGATAAGGAAATAATTGTATTGTCTAAGTCAGTATTTATAATAGACCATATACCAATGCAACAAAAATTAACCCAGTATGGAATCACGAGATGACATTGAATAGAAAAATTAAACATAATATTCCAAACGTTAAGGCTATCTTTAGTAGAAGCTTCATCCAGCTACATCCAGCAGGCTGAAATAATGACGATGATAATGAAACATTTGACTAAAGACGTTGAACAGAAAGGTAATGAAAAGAATTGCTGAATCTAGGCTATTACAAATTTTAAGAAAACTTTACTTAATTTAGGTAAGCTAACAAAACCTTATGCGACGTCTTGTTGAAAGTAATTGTAAAGATACGAAATATTACAAAAAGAAATTGCTACTTCTCTAAACATTGATACTTCAACTAAATCAAAAACGTTTAAAAAATTAGTTAAGTGTCTTTACTTTTCTTGTTCAGCCTATGTTAAACAAATAATAAATAAAAATATTAATCAAAAATATATTTAAAAAAATCAATATCAACAATCGTTCAATGTACCTAGAGCCTAAGCATTAAGTATGTACGACAATTCACAAATCACGCGCATGCGTGCGGCGAAACCGAATCAAGTGTGAACGCAGAGTTGCGCTTGCGACACTGTGACGCAACTGACCAACGGCCATTGTGTCGAGACACTGTTGTAAGTCCATATTTAGCATTATTCGTCTAATGGTTGGGATCTTGGGCTACTTTTTGTCCGTAGTATCAGAGATGGAGAAAAGGTTTAGGTATTTACATTGATGAAGTATCTTAACCAGGCGATTAAATACAATAGCACCGGTTGGGGCATTAGTCAATTGGCGGTTACTCTAATTCAATCCAGCGTTGGATAAATAATAATAATAATAATAATAATATATTTATTGATACTGGATGATGGACTGAATATTTACAATAGTCTAAAAGCCATCCGATATCCTTGGCAAACTTATATCACTTCAACAGCGCTAGTTTGAAACATTGCATCAAGGTAAATCATCATTCCTCCTGTGTTTCAAAAAAAGCTATCACCTCTTTCCTCTTTTTCTACATTTTTGATAAACACACTAAGCATAAAAATATAATCAATACCATCAGTACAATAATAAAAACCGTAATTCCTGATGTGAGTTGGTCCGAACAACGCGAAATATCATAAAATTATCACTAGTAATGATTACTGAGGCACATAGCTGCTAGTAGTGTACAATGTATCATCAGCCGTATAAGTACCTAACGGACCAAGAAAATATCAGAAAAAAGCTATTGTAGTTATATTAAGTAATTAGTAGTTATTTACACCTGTCTTCAAAACCAGACTACAATTAACAAACTGGCCGCCTAACCCACTGAAGAAAAGGAGTTACACACGCATTTTATTACGAGTACACTTCAAGAAGCAATCGACAGTAAAATTGCTGTTTCAGGTCTATGAAATAATACATTAAATAGCATATTATGGAACAGTTACATTTCATATTGCACAAATGATTTCGGAACAGGCAGACTTCAGTGCGAGCAATTGTTATACGACGCAACGTGTTTAAAATTCGTTGTGTATGCTTGGCTAGAGATAAATGTACGATGTATGATAATAGCCGTCTGCATTTCTCTTTATTAGGTCAGCCAGATTACTTGTTATTTGACTCGTTTACCTGGGCCAAGAATATGATGTAAAGCTGAAATTTCGCACGAGGAAACTTCAAACACCACACAATGTAAATAAAGTAGGATGTATTTGTATAGCTAATTTATAGAGTAGGCTGAATATAATTATTGAAGATAGTCCTTTGCTAGAAGGTTTTCTATCCTCTGTAGATATTACGCGATATATCACTGCCATATGTAATGCAAAATAAAGATAAGGATCAGTAAATCTATGTGGTAGAAAAGGTGTAAAATACATATTGCATCTTGCAGCTATTGGAGTTAAGATATTCTTAAGATCGCCGATACCTACATCGAAGGAAATGACCGATATCCGTATCTACTTATGCCATATTTACAGATGATGATATGTTTACGACTTAAAGCAACAACACCGAATCCTAATAACTCATTTTAGATACTGCATAACGGATATGCCTCGGATCTTAGCACATAAATAATACTCACGAATCTAATCCATCTTGACTACTGTATGGTATTAAAGGATTTATAACTGGCACATTAGCCTCTCACTTCGAAGATGATCGGGTTTCTGCTCCCGTTGTCATGGTTACGAGAGCACGACAAAACTAACTTAGGCTAAGGACTAAGTAACATTTTGTCAGCGATAATGATCCAGTAAAAATTCTAAAAAGAATGGGATTGAGAACCTTTACCGAAATACCCCGTGGTCATCTTTAAATTGTAGAATTGCAACAATCGTTAACGCCCGTGGAATAACATAAATTCCAAAATATATCGAATTGAGTACCGCTACTAAAATGGAAGATCATCTCAAAAATTATGGTGATTCAACAATCACTAACACCTGTAAATAAAAGAATGTTAAAAAATACAAAATGTATGGGATTGACAAGCGTTAATGAAATAGCACACAGTCAACTTAAAAATTGTTGCATTTCAACAATCGCTAACACCCATAGGACATCAAAATTTCCAAAATGTATATAATAAATCAGCTCTACCAAAAAGCAAAGTCTTCAATTTTAGGATTCCGACAATTCTTATCGCTTAAATGATATCACTTTGCCTGGAGCCTGTTTGTCTATCCGAATGTCTGTTTGGAATTCGAATTTCGTTTAAATAAGTGATTGCATTTAAGGTATGTTGAGCAAACGGTTACTTCTCCTGATAGAGGAGTACCTCAAGGATCAACACTTGGTCCTATTTTGTTGATATCTTTATTGTAGAAAATTGAAACTATTGATATAATTATAACTCTAGTAACATCAACGTACTAAACATCGTTAGGTATACAAAACGCAGTTATAGAATTAAAGCTATTCGTTAACTACGCGAAGCAAACCTTGAAACGCAGAGGAAACAATAGACCAAAAAAATACCCAATAAATCACAGATAGCATAATAAATATTATAAGTGGAAACAGTCTAGCCGATAGCATCCTCATTTGTCATGAATCATGGTCATGAACCGTCTGAATTAAACAGCTTAACCATTTAATAATCATGTAATTGGTAATTATAAATTTTATTTACGCGAAGATGTTTTGGTGTTAAGATAATTATCGGAGTTTAGGTTAGCACAACAGATGATTTTTATCACGAATACCGGATATTCTACAGGGTCATGCAATATAAAAATGTTGAACATCACGCGTCTAGTTTCACCTATTATTTTATAATAATTATTGATTCGTATCTGAGTAAGATATATGTTCATCTGAGGTCATCTTATGATTATTGCAATTATTTAGGGCACTATAGTGCGAGGTCCTCTAATGATATTCTTACTGTCTAATATGTCGTGAGAAACTAAGCTTAAACAGGAGTCTGCAATTGGCAAAAGCAAGTTTCCTTAAACGGTAGCAGGACCTTCCAACATCCGCCTTATTTCAAAATCACAGGACGATTAATAACTCAACTGTAATGATAAAAAACTGGTTCTAAGATTACTAAGCGTTATTGATTTAATCTATATATATATGAAAGGAGAAACTGACTAACTGACATATCAACGCACAACCGAAACTACAGGGGCTAGAAACGTAAAATTTGCACAAGGTTTCCTTTTATGACGTAGGTGAGCACTAAGAGAGGATTTCCCAAAATTCACCCTCTAAGGGGATAAACCAGGCGACCAATGTCCACCTACTTTCACGCAGGTGAAGCTGCTGGCAACAACTAGTTTAATATCAAAGAATGCCATTTTTTAACACAGGACTTTAGTACTACTTAATAGTGAAAGTTTAGTTATTAATGCACAGCAGCATTTCCAATATCTCGTATCTTATACTTACGACATTATACCTTATGATCAGCTGTTCTAACGATCCATAAAGAAGGTCCAGCAATAAACGTTTACGGGCCATTATCGATTCGTATCAAAGTAATATGTTGTCTAAGGTCATACCTATTATAAGCTCTATATAGGGCAAATCTGAATATTGTATATCATGATTTACGACATCTAACCGCTATTATGCTGAGTACAATGTTTATTACGACTATAAATACCGATAAGCTCGGTAAGATTTTATTAATGGAGCATTTCTCCATAGGCATAAAGCTCGAACTGCAATTTCGTTTCCGTAATTGAGAAATAGCTGCACAGCTATCCTTGCTGTGTTACGTGGACGTTTCCATTGTTAAATCAGAGGCTCTAAATAAGCAAAATTCCATCAGCGACTATATAAAAAGGGATGGTATTGTCAATCGTAATTGAAAAGTCACGTGGTTAATCCTTAACATTCGGATAATCATTATAGCTGTTAAAATTAAATGTATTATTTTGTCAAAGAATCAAGTTCAGGATTACATTGACACAGAGGAAATGAACTTAAGAAACCAATTTTTTTTTTGCCTTTTACCAATTAAAATATTTAAGGAAAAGTGTGCAAATATCGTCGTCCTGTTTCAAAAAATACAGAACGCTGTATGCAGCTGCGTTTTTCGCAACAGATTTATCCTGTTGAATGTCAATAATTAAATACAGTAACGAGGCCATTTCCGTTTTTTCAAAATATGCATGACGATCATAAAGAAACGAGTTTGTAAAAATGTAAGTTTGATATTCACTACATCACTACAATACAATTGCTATAGGATGGTGTAGGTAACAGCTGTCGGATTCATACAATGTAGCTACCTATCCTTTTCTCTCATCTTAAAGATGCATATTTTTATTCTGCTGTCATCCTACCCATGCTATGGAAAAAAGACCTATGTTTTATTTTAAAACATGCTAAGTATAATTCAAGCAAAATTAATAAAACTGTAAAGTAATCCTTTTAAATGTTTCTTTGTATTTAGTTTGTTACGCTAAGCCAGTTTTTTAAATACTTATGCTAATTCAATGCCACTTCAGATGCTTTTGATCGGTACTATAGTCCCTTCATTAAGGCATGATAGAAAATGTAAACATAGAAATGACACTCTAAATCACTTGGTTTTATTCAAAATAGGGCGTTGATTGAATCGTTATCTTTTATTCAGATTCTTACATATAGGCTGTGCAATGCATTTGTAATGTATACTTGTAGTTTATACAGTACTAGCAAAACAGCAACTTTACTATTTATTTAAATAAAATTCCTACAAACGACACTTCTATTTATTTGTCCACTTTTTTGTCAAATGAATGTGGTAGACTTTTTATTTCAGGCTTGGATAACTTTAGATCAGTGAGCCGTAATTGTAAGGTAAACTACAAAAGCATTATGCAAACAACAAATAAACTAAGGTCAAACAATAACATCTCAGTACACTTGAATGCACAAACATCTCAACATCGCGTTGACATCTTCGATGAATGCGATGCCAATCTCGATCGCCTGGTGTCACCTAGATTCTCAAGGTCTATCTACTACGTCAGAGCGGTCCATGCCAACATCATTACAGCCACGCCTATTATACTACCAACCTAACCAAAGTAGTTACCAACTTACATTCGATTATAAAACTGTCCACGATTGAAAGCAATTCGAGAAGGTCGCATGTCCTCAAGAACCAATTTAACGTATTATGTAACGACTTTCGATGTTTATTTTTAAATTGAAGTCTGCATTGTAAATTGAAGGACATTTAGAGCCTATTTTCCGAACCTGAAGTTAAAGTTTCACTTTTTTGTTAGTTTACACAATTCGATTAGTCTTCTGGTTGCGATAAATAAAATAATTATTTTAAGATTCATTTTTTGTTTCTCAAAAAAAGTTAGTTCAAACTCAATTTTGACTGTCAATTTATGTACAATCTAGCTATTTGTTTTATTCAGCTAGTTGGTTATAATTTATGGTCTTTAATATCGTTATATTGACAAGCAGAGAAGTGGCAACAATGAGGTATTTATCAACGTCCCCTTGACATGCCCTAACAACCAACACTAGTTTGAGATAGCTGAATTATGATACGAGGAATTAATGCATTCCCAGGCATTAAGGCTGCAGGCTATACGGACGTTAAGTCCCATTAATAACCATCTAACTAACAATACTGCTACATCTTACTGCTGCATATTTATGTACTCGCACGTTTTCGAACGGTCTCGGATACGAATAAAATATATTACTTCCCGTGGTTTTAACAACTTTTTTTTCTCACGACGTAAGACCTGACAAGATGATTTTTTGAAAAAACTTGAAGCATCGTCATTAAGAGATTTGTTAAACCAAGATTATACACAGAACAAAAAAGAAACGGAAACAGGATTTCATAATTAAAGTCCAAATCGAAAGTGTTTTGGGTTTTTCAATCAGAAATTTTCACCGAAATCTATATCAATACCATGCTACAGAAAACAAGAGACTTCAATATCATTATTCAAATAAGGGTGTACATTATTTTTTGCTTTTTTTATATCTATTTAAATACATTGTTGTCACATAATAGAAGTGACAAGAAATATTTAACCAGGATTTAATATCGTATTTATAAAATGATTTAAAAGTGTGTCTATAGAGTTTTTGCCGCGTTCTTCTACGCTTTGAAATTTGTAATAGCTTTATTTTTCTGACTGACCGACTTCTCGAAAAATCTAAAGTGAGCTTGAGTTTTCGGTTTGCGTATTCCTTCTTTAAATAAAACATTGGCATAACGTCAATGTTTATTCCTAAGCGATTTGTCAATCGACACGTGGTAGGTACAAGCTGCACATAAAACAGCTATAACCATCACTTAACAATGACCACATACCTCGAAGCTTGCACTGAATAATCCACGAATATTTATCGGGTCCGTGAAAAGTTCCGCATTCCAACAGGCCAGTACTCAACCAAACTGTGGTCTACCAAACGAACGGATTTCTTACATTCTCGTATTTCTCCGTACGATTCTGTTACATACGGATATGTTTCTTTTATCTATGATTGCGTATTTCTGTAATTGTTGCTAATTAGTGTGCGTATCTGTGTTAAAAATAAGTACTTAATTAGGTGTCTTGTCTTGACCGTGTCCGTTTCTGCTTCTTATTATCTTGGAAACTGATATTTTTTATATAATTTGCAGGACAAAAGCGTATTTTGGTGTAGATGGTGATCAAGAATTACGACCCTGTTTAGTTACTTAAAACTAGTAAAAACCTCCTCCCTTATAAAATAAAGTTCTGATACAGCCTAAGCCAAGAATTTATTTCATATATATTACTATTATGTATACAACATTATTTTAGTATATGCGAAACCTGAATATAGTTTGTTCAGAATTAGTAACTGAATCGATTCCAATCATTTTTACACCATGTTATATTTTTTCCCAAAAATATTTAAAAAAGGTTACAAGTTCGACATTACCGACACTAAGTAAAACAGAGGTCACGGCAGGTCATAGCGGGCATTAAGCGCCAGCGCACAGATGAGTGCGGGAGCAAAACAGCCCGCCCCTCAGTCGGCCGGATGGCCCAGTGACCATGTATTTTTGCGGACAACCAGGTAACACAACAAGTTTATAACTTTCAGATTTTTCATGATACAGTTATGAAATAAATTTTGTACATAGATTCTGTACATAAAAATACTAGACACGTGTATCGGGTTTTGCATATTAACTAATGTTGTATACTATATATTGCCAGCGGCAGCGCCCACGTGAAAGTAGATAATTCCAAAGGAACATAATCTCGGGATAAAAAGTATTCTAAGGTCCTGTGTACATTTGATACCCGGGTACAGCACACCGGTGTGTCAAATGTCATCAAAATCTGTTTAGCCGTTTGAACATAAAAGTCAATCTTTCGCCTTTATAATATAAGTGTGTTATATCTGTGATGTCTTTAGTAATGCTACAACAAATCTAAGCTCACTGATCAATGAAATAGAATCTCATTGAGCAAGAAATACATCGTTTTATTGCATGACCATTTCTAAGAGTAATACATGATTCTGTCAACTGTTTTTAACAATATCATTCGATATGACAAAATCAATGTGAGTGTCAACTTGAAATAATGTGTGAAAGGAAAATATTAAAACCAAGGTTGATTTACTATTACAAGGATAATATTTCTTAGCAAAAGGATACCTACCCACCTATGTAGCACGAGATTACAATTAAATATAACTGATATTAATTCATTTAATCTCCAATTTATGTACACCAAAAATACTGAACTAACTTTAATTACAGTAAAACCAAAAAATAATAATAACAACCCTAAACTAATTAAAACTAACAAAAATATGGCATCAAAAACTCCTCCACATCGCTGTCGACTGGTAATGTGCCCAAAAGACTGGCGGCATTGCCACGCTGTATGGCAATGCTTATCCTCTGTCCAAAGTAAAAGCCAGCCCTTGGGTAACGCGAAGTATCAACAAGGCAGTCGCAAAAGTCAATATAACTTAACTAAATATTGAATATTATACCACCATATATTATTTACTATATACCGACAATTGTAGATTAGCAGCTGTGCGTAAAATTATTCCCATTATGTATCCACATTTTTGTAATGTTGCCTTTCCTACTTTTCCGGTCAAACAGGGTATGATTAGTATGATTATTCGGTTAAGTAATCATAAAATTAAATGGTCTTGTCATGCATTTTGAAACTAGGTTAACACTGATAAATACCTACTTTTAAGGACATAACTATCAACATATTTGTTAAGTCAATGACTTATTTGAATATATATAAATATCTATCTATACATAATATGTATATCGAATCCCATAAAACTAAAATAAATATATAGGAACTATTAAAAATCCGAAAAAATTTTTATGATATTCTATTTATTTTTAAATAATTTAAGTCAGTTGCGTCAGAAAGCTGCTGATAATATCTTTTTAGGAATAATTTATTTAAATGCATGTTAATAATTAACATTTTTAATATATTTAATTTAATGACCGCGACCTACAGCTGTTGACACTGACGTGCACACGTGCATTTAAATGAGGCGGATGGGGAAAATTGGAAATATAAGACAAAAACTTTCATTTTTGCGGCATATCACTTAGTATGACATGGACAAATCTCAACTCCACAATAAAAAAAACTTTTCACAAATAATCAGGAAATCGATTTTCTATTTCACACATCGATTAATTTCCTCTTCACGAACTTGTATATAAATCCTAAACATTAAATTATGAAATCAAAAAACTCGCAGAAAACCAGTAGGTTATGTCACGTAATAAAAAGCTTGCACGGACCATGAATGGGCAGCGTATAACATGCGTCACATAGCGGGAAGCCGGCGCAGGCGCATTAAAATACTCACATGATAAAGGTTCATACACACACGTCAGTCACGTCCCTATCACGTCGCCGATCAATCACTAGAACGCAGGAGACACGCCAATCGTGACGTGACTGACTTGAGGGCCGGTGTTCTACGAATACTATTGAATTATATTTTTAACCTGACCGGTGGACTTAAAGGAGCCAATTCACTTGGCTGAATCCAGGCAGTTGAATTCAGTCGGCTGAAATAAGCCAGTTGAAATTAATTTGTCTTTCAGAAAGCTTATAAACACATGTAGTGGGTATATTAAACCATATTACAGTGCGACACAGACGGACTTTTGGCTATTTGTAGTAGGTTAACTTGCTGAAGGCAATCATCCGTGTCTAAATAAAAAAATTTTTGGCTGTTAAAACAACTAATTTCTGCCAAGTGGAACACCCCCCTTAAAACACTCACATGATAACACGTGCAGACCGGTCCTACGCCGTCACTACTTCCGCCTTCCGACTACCGTAAAAACATTTATAGATTCTAAAACATGCATATTGTTTGTTTATTTTTAATTTGATATATTTTACGTCTAATCAGCTGTGACACTCTGACCTTTAAGTGTCCGGAAAAATACTTGAAAACTTGACAAGTGGCTTTATGTTAGAATTTTGATTTAAATATTTTTATGGCTTGTTGATAAATCTTACACTCATCTTCTTTTGAGATTACCTTGATTATTATTTAAGCTATATTGACTCAGTTGAGTTTAATGTAAATTGACAAACGTTCAGTTCAGTGAATACGATTTTTATTTTTACTTGTAAATAATTAAATTAACAATCATTTCATGAGACGTTAGCGTTTGATTTCCTCGAGAGTATCGAAATGTACGTTTTTTGCCACATAAACTGAATTATCTTTTTTTCTCGTTAATTTACAAGTTTGATTTTTTTACAGCTTCAAGAGTCCGCAGACCTAAGTATATGGTTTTAATTTCAAATGGATACCTCCACGCGTTCCCGAGATAGGGTCTTGACAGACAGACAGACAAACAGACAGACAGACGAACGGACAACCAAGTGATCCTATAAGGGTTCTGTTTTTTCCTTTTGAGGTATGGAACCCTAATTAACTGCCTTGAATTCTTTCTAAAAAAAATTAGCTAAACTCTTTCTTTATTTCTTATTTTCTGCTTACACACTATAACTAATAGCGTAAACTCTCACATATGTCGCACATAACTGCAAACTAAACTGCCAGCATTCTACAGACATAAGTGCCTGCGTTCACTCTCTCCGTTACATCAGTGAAGAAAAATACAAAAAATTTCTCATCAGCCGTACGTTGCGAAAACTGCCGACCATAGCATGACTCGATTTATTGACGAATTATGTAATGAGATGATCTTATATGTTGATATGTAAATTATAAAAACTTGGGATAAGAAGCGGTTTACATACGAATCTAATATAATTATCTATCTATTAGAGGTAAATGACCCTTATCAGACGTTATATGTTAATTTGTGATTTTTTCCGAGATTGATCCAAAGAAAACATAAATAATACTTCGAACCTATCTTCATATGCTAATCGCAAAAAAAATACAAAGATTTAAATTTAAGCATTTGAAGTATTTCTCAAACTCTACTTTAACCTGAAAACCTGTCAAAATTTGACATTAAAGTAGGGTTACAGGCGTTCTTAATTTAAAACACTCAAATCAGAAACCCACCCATAGTATTTTGAACCTACTGCTTATGCATCTACGACTGGTATTTCGAGCGTCTTCTCTTATTAAGCAAAGCAATATCATGCTATATTTGAGAAGATAAAATGTCCGAAAAATCATCGATAATTTCAAAAGTTGATAACAACGTTACAAGCCGATAACCTTGACGAACAAATTGAATAAATTGAAAAAGTGCAAAAAAATTAATCGTCAACGTTAGAAATCAATTAGGAAATTAGTCCTTAGATTGTCTTGGGTCACCCAATGATTACTGAATGCTTGATAGCAAAATAGATACCTACTAACAAATTGATAGCGTCGAATACTAAAATAGCTGTGGATTTGTTTGAAAGAGCCACCGTGACCCAAGAACGCAAAAGACAACTGAAGGTACATGACACTCCTTCTCGTTTCACCCAGAGCGGGAGAAGTTATAAAATATCCTCAAAAAAAAAACAAGCAACACTGAGAAACAAAATATTTATAAACTAGCTATCCCAGTGGTTTCACCCGCGTCTTATCTTAACTTTATAAACTGTTTTCCGCACAATAGTCCTCGAAGGACTATTGTACGTGAGTCATGGCTACCTTTATTCCAATCAGTCCACGTTTTCATCCCGTCTTTGGTTACTATTCCGCTAAAGTGGGTCATTATATAGCATATAGCGTTCCTCAATAATTGGGCTATCAATCACTAAAAAAGAATTCAATTCGAAACAGTAGTTCTTGTTCCTAAGATACAGCACATTCAAACAAACAAATAAGCCTCACACAGAACTATTGAAAGATGTCAATTACATAGAAACTGCAGTTACGAGGTCGACATTTATGTAAACAGAGAGACAAGGCCTTTATAACGCATTAAACGACATATTTAAACTTACCTTGACAACAATGAGGCCGTAATACTTGGATTGGAAAAAGGAAGTGGACCTTTACAATAGTTTCGTCCATTGACTGTTAAAAAACGTCGTTTGACGAAGGCTAATCCCTATGGCATTGACACCGTAAGACCATGGTATTAAAGTATCGTTAGCTTCAGGTTTACTTCCCATATGATTTGAGCCATTCAATTGTTTTTTGTACAAATTAGTAGATCATATAATGATTTGATTATAATTTGTGTTATTTTGTAACTAGTTACTTAATTTTTGTGTCTACAATCCAATTGCCAATTGTTTAATTTCTGCACAAGTTTTAAGCCTCTAAGAAAAAAATAAATCTTTGCAAAAATTGCTTCAAGCTTCTGAATATAGTAGTAAGCGACCATTTGTTTTTAGATTGGGACATCATCAATTAACTCTTCCAGTTCAGGGTGGAGCAACCGCGAGTGTCAGACTGTTACTACCTACTTCTAGTGACTAAAACCCTTCTTTCCTGCTTTCCTTCAGTTGCATTTGGCTTTCAAACAATCCCGCTACCCGTGGCATAAGGCTATATTATGCGTTGTATTTCATTGAATGAAGGAATACCTAGTTTAAAAAAGTATGTAAATACCTTCCTATTACACGGACTGAGCCCAACCCTGACATAAACACATACACATTAGTATTGAATTGCAGGAAATTGTTCAGGCTATCATAAACATATATCAACCACATTACGGCTTATAATTCCCATACAAACAGTAACTAAAACAAGCGTTGAATGCAATCGCTGATTTCGCTTTCTATAACCATTTTACGAATGCGCTTTCTGTGTTACACAATCTTACAACACTGCTCTTAAAACTGCGCTAACCCTATCATTAAAGACCTATTATTTTGGTCACCTACGAATTGTGACCACATTATGTCCGCAATCGCTTGTTTGAAGAATTGACATAGTTCTGTGCTTTGATACAAATGAAATATCAACGTTAGCACCAGCACCAGATTAAACCAGATTGGGCCTATAGCAAATTGTACCCCCTAAATATTTATAAATATTGACGAATTAAAACTTATTTTTCAAACAGGCCACGGGGCCGATAGCGATTGATCTATAGCCAGGACCCTACATTGTCATTACGGGAAATCCGGTATTAGTTAGATTTTATATGTATAACTCGTTGAACCCTCAAATATCGCATGATACCGCTTTGGTTCATAAACGACAAAGGTAGGTTCATGAGAGGTTTAAAATACCTTGTTTTTATTTTGCCTTTGGTATAAGGAGATAGGCGTTCGAGTGGTTTGAGAACAAGACAATTACCGTAGATTAACAATAGATTAAACAGGCAATGAACGAAGTTACAACAAAAACTAAGTCAACATACTCTGTCACATACAAAATAGGTCATTCACCCACTATACGCGCAGTCGTGAAGGTCGCTTTTTGCATAACTCGGTCACGAGCCAACTGATGATCATCTGGCGATCATGAATTATATACTTATGCGAATAAACCACACAAAAAAATACTGCAATTAT
This sequence comes from Mythimna impura, assembly GCA_905147345.3. Lineage (NCBI taxonomy): Eukaryota > Metazoa > Arthropoda > Insecta > Lepidoptera > Noctuidae > Mythimna > Mythimna impura. The sequence continues at coordinate 12,294,921 of LR990345.1, forward strand.
TATGAGAACCATTGTTTGTGCACGACACCCTTGGCCGTAATTAATCAAATACTTGTGTTTGATTAATGCATGGAGGTAGGAAGTACTGACCGACTTGTGAGAGGTAACATGGAAACTGTATTCATCTTAGATAATAATGAATTAATTGTGTTAATGTGATGTTCTATCATTACCTAATATTAACTAGGAAGCATGTCCACGGTGATGCAACCAACATACATGATAATAATAATAAAAATAGCTAAGTAAATCAACGTGTATTGAAAAATTATGTGACGCAGAACTAGCATGCATTTATATCATTAAAGTCGTTTGTCATATCTGATTGGCAGCTTACACTTAATATCATTAGGAAGTAAGTTACGCAAGAGTCCCAAAAATAGAAGCTTCCTTTTTAACCGACTTCAAAAAAGAAGGTAACTACTCTAAGAATGTTCTTAAATTTCAATCACTCTGAAGTTTTTGGTAAAACTACTGCAGTTACTTGGAGTATTAGGACTTACTACTGACACCAAGGTCTCATAATCGGAATGTAAATTAGGTGGTTCAAACTGACGTTTACGCCAAGGGAATAAAGCAAACAGTTTGAAATGTAACTAAAACTAACCATGTCCGAACACCGAGGTTGAAATATGCACAAAACACTGCTTAAAATGACCTGACTGCAAAATTACATTGATATTAGTGACAATAATAGTCCTCTCAACCTTAGTTCGGTCTTCGTCATAATTGTTATTTTTTATGTTCTCCTAATTATAATGTATTTATTAGTTTATAATACTTGCCTAAATAAGTATTTTATTATTGTAACTTAATTTAATGATACTACATTCTACTTGATATATCTGTTATTTATTTATTGTGCGCATCTACCACAGTGTTGTCTCTTTTAACCCAAAGGTTGACAGGTAGAGAATGCCTTGTTGCATTAAGTCCGCCTATGTACGAGTACCACTACTGTACATGAAGTATATATAAATAAATAAATAATAACCTTTTTTTAGGTGGGAAAATCATCTAATGACAAATCGCGCTCTTAGGCGGAGCGGGAGATAGTGTCAGACATTTACTGACTAAAAACCCACTCCTGTTCCTTCGTTGCCTTCGTCCCAGGGCCCCGGGTTTCGTTTTCACACTACCCAGTAGGCTTCGACCCTGTTGGGCCCCTACGATTTGCTGACATCTCCCTGAGGAGCGCGTGGAACAATACGCGCCGTCGACGACTTGGGCTCGGTCTGGACGGTTACCGGACGGTCGGCCGGCGGGCTACCCATTGCTCGCCGTCCGCAAGCCCGCGCCTACGGTGGCCGGAAATCGGGATCGGAATCCCGGTGGCGGTTGGGGTGTGAGGACCGTTGCCTCACGCGATCGGCCGCCTCCTTTGCTAGCATTACTGCTACCTATAGGTATTCCAAATGACGTATAAGTCATAGGTCATTGTCACCTATCATAGATTTGCTCTCTGCTCTAAAAACGTGCATGATTATATCAAAATTTTGACGTATAATATAATTTGAAATTTGATTTATCGCAGCAAACAATTAGACAGGCGTGGTATAGAAATAAATAAGATTAGGCAGACAAAAAAATATATCAAGTTAAGTGAGAGGTTATAGAATTGTTTGTTTTCATTGTTATGTAGATTGAATATTCTGTGGTTTTAAATCTCTTTGGAGCATAAAAAGGAGGTTAGTAAAGTGGATTTGGTGTGGTTTGATATAATCACCACAAAAAGGTTCGATGACACTAAAAAATGAAGTACCAAATCAAAAGAGGAATTTCGTTAGAAAAGCAACCGAGTTAATGTTCCAAGTTTGAATAAAAAATAAGGACCTAGTTTATTTAGTAATGTCATAAAGTTACACTTTTCTTTAAAGTCGGGTTTTCTTAGAGTTGGGTCCTGCGACACCGTGTATCCTAGTGCAGAATCCTATGTCACACCTAAATAATGTAAAACTGTATAAAGAAGCAATAAAACTATTATTTTATTATGTTTATAGAATTTGACTAGAGATTAGACCTTTAGCTAACCTAACCTCTTCGGGATTCACAAGGAGATGTCAGCAATCGCAGGGTCGTAGCCTACTGGGGCCAAGGGTCTGATTCTGAAAGGAAGACTCGGCCCTGGTATGAAAGGCATCGAAGGAACAGGACTGGATAAAAGTCTGACACTATCTCGCGCTCCGCCCAAGAGCGTGATTTGTCATTAGATGATTTTCCCACCAAAAAAAAAAATTATCTGTACTCATAGCTCAAAAAAGTCTCTACATTTAAAATCAGTAAATAACAATTTACGAACTGTGAACCCGAGATAATGAATTCAAACAGACCACTTACTAGAACTAGATTAATTCTTCTTAATCTCAGTGTTTATTTCGAACCGTTTTCTGCAATTTATAAACTTCGAATCGTAATGGCCGTAATCTAACGCGATCGTTTAGAACTAGTCTATCGCTCTATCCCGAACCATGATATGAATTGTGAAACTAGATAATAATAGTTTAATATCAAACTATTTTACTTTTGTGTTATTAAAATCTAAAAGGAAAATTGTTATTGATGATAAATATTTGAAAATGATATAGAGTGGGCACTGGGTTCGTTTATTGTTTTAGGCATTTAGTAAACTTAGGTACGTATGTGGGTAAGTATGTCATACCTATTTTGCACTTCGTAACATAAACTTAAAATAGCGTTATCCATGTACTGTTTTTTTTTTAAGCATAACTAATGAGATTAATCTTTTCAAGACATGTAGGATCTACTAAAAAGTGTGTTTTTTGTTCGAAAGAGTTACAGCGGTTTTGGAACGCAAAAGGCAACTAAAGGAATACAGGTAGGTTTTAGTGAGAAAAGGTCTGACACTCCTTTTAGCTCCACCCTCAGCGAGAGGAGTCATTTGATGACCTCCAAACTCAAATAAAAATGAACTTACCTACTGGAAAAAAGTCCAATTATTATTAAGTACCTTTCTAACTTACTACTAAATTAGAGAAAGCTTTTTAACGTTTAAAATCTGATAAATAAATACTTTTTCATACTCACATCTTTAACAATAGATACAATACTTAAATGGACAAACGACAATGCAAAAGTTTTTTCAAACCAATTAAAACTTATGTAACAAAATCTTCAAACTTTTCAGTAACTCTTATCATAATCGAAATGTCAATTTTTGAATACTATCTTTTGTGAAGATGAGTCAGGTTAATTACTTGTTGAATTTCTAGTTTTTCGAAACGATGTTTAGGGAGACTAGGATCTTGGAAAGCAAAAAATTCTCTATCACAATTTGTTGATACTTTTGATAGTAATTTATTAATGAAATGATCGGTAGATTCATTTTTTTTTTTGAGATGGGAAGTCTTCAAATAACTTCTCCTGCTCTATGGTGGAGCAAAGAGGAGTGCCAGACTTTCACTGACTAAAACCTACCTATGTTCGAAGGAACATAAGTGGTGGTGGAGTGGAGTGAGTGGTGGTGAATTTAGTCAGTAGAGCCGGTGTAACTCTTTCAAACGTTCCCGGAGATGATTATTCCCGTATTGATGTCGTAATCTTAGTGCAATTCAGTGTCGTTATTAAATTCAATTAGATAATTATTAACATCAGCTGATTAAAATAAACAAGGTGTCTTTAATTGAAAGTGCTAAATTGCAGCTGCACTAACGAAACTTTAACGTCACGTAACTAATTACGTTTATATAAACTAGTTTAGATCGTAAACAAATAAAGCTACAAATAAAATGAGATTAGCTTTGCAATGAAATAATTATAAAGTCTAATAAATCTATACTTAATGTTATAAAGCTGAAGAGTTTGTTTGTTTGAACGGGTAAATCTCAAGAACTACCGTTTTAAATTGAAAAAAATATTATAATGTTGAATAGCCTATTTATTGAGGGAGGCTGTAAGCTATATAAAATCATGCTACAACCCACAAGAGCGGAGCAGTAACCAAGGAAGCGGCTGAAGCCGCGGGGAACAGCTAGTAAACCTATATATTGATACTTGAACTGATAATTCCAACAAAACTAGTTTTATATTCACAGTTGTCTATCACGCGTCAATAAGTCGTAATTTTGAAAATAATGATCCGGGTTTACTATTACTGTAATTTATGTAAAAATATTCGTATTTTAATCGGCAACAGTCGTTATTACGGAAATCCGTGTTTTAAGTTATCGATTGACTGATTAATGTCTACGACAGTTAAAATGACTCACTCTGCCTAACAATACAATTTAAGTTACGGTTCTAATAGTATAATTAGAATTTATTTCGGTACTTTTCCCCGGCTGCGAAATAAGTTTACTATAATGAATTGTTTAGAGATCTTATCTAGGAGATTAAAAATTTAATGTTTAATAATATCGCCTTTTGTAGTACCTATCTTTGGATTAGATCTAATTATTAAAACAATATGGATAATTAAATTTCTGCATATTTTTATTGAAGTATACAGTTTTATTATTTCGATATTTAAGTTAAGTTTGCGAGCATATCCGTAAGAAATTGGCAGTTGTGTCATCACAGCGTTACTGTTTCCCAAATATCTATATAAACCAATTGTTTGAGTAGATATATTCGTGTATTTTGTTTATTAATTTGAGTAGATCATTGTATTATATTTATGATTTATTGGTATATTTTTAGGGTTCCGTACCTCAAAAGAAAAAACGGAACTCTTATAGAATCACTTTCTTGTCCGTCCATCTGTGTCTGTCAAAACCCTTTATCTCGGGAACGTATGGAAGTATCGAGTTGAAATTTAAGCCATATACTCAAATTTGCGGTCCCTTGAAGCTGTGAAAAAATCAAACTTCTGAGTTAACGAACAAAAAAGATACGGCCGTTTATGTTGCAAAAAAAGTATATTTCGACACTCTCAAGGGAATTAAAATTCATATGGTACTTCCCGTTGACCTAGAATCTTAAAATTTAGCATGAAGCAAGGTCACATAGCACAAGTATAGGAAAAAATCTGAAAACTGTAAATTAGTAGTTACGTCACAAAAAAAACTTTTTGGCGATTCGGAAAAATCTTCATAACTTAATTCGGAAATTGAACTGTTTTCGTAGATAAGTTTATACGGAACCCACAGTGCGCGAGTCCGACTCGCACTTGCCCGGTTTTTTTTCTTTATTCCGCTTTATTTAATTGGCTTTATTTAATTTATTTAATTGCCTTTATTGGCCTTTTTGTCGCTTTTATTGTACCTCCCACTATTTTTCTCTGTATCAACCAAAATTTGAATTATAATCACACTAATAATATAAAGGAGAAACTTTGTACGTGTGTGAATGTTTGTTACTACTTCACGCTCAAACGGCCGAACGGATTTCGATGAAATTTGGTCCACGGGTAGACCATGTTCTGGAATTATATATATTATTGGATTATTTTATAACTTTCACGAGGGCGAAACCACTGGCCGAAGCTGACAAAAGTGAGTTGCGATAAGTGTCCTTCTGTCTAACAATTCGGGAAACACAAGCGTAATATTTTGAGATGTGTTGTTTCGTTTCTTAAATATAAATGTTTAAAACTCAAAAATGTTCATGGACCTTAAATATTAGAAGTCGTTTTTCAATAACGTAATTATTAAGTTTTAAATCTCTATATAAAACAATCATTTTACAACTAATAAAGTTACATAAATCCCAATAATATATTTTAATTTTTATTTAAAACTGTGGTTACGGATCTTCGTCAAAGCAGGTTTCTTACGTAAATCGAGAAACGCACTGCGTTAAGTTATGCATGTGTATCTTGCAATTAACGTGATAATAAAATATTAATTATTTCACTAATTTTAATTATTTTACTAAGAACTCATTTATAACATCCTTATCCTTAAAAGTAACCTTACTATATTCTGTTATCGAACTCATAACTATATTTCCAGTTATCTATATGATTACCTAATTTAAGTAGTTATCAACTTCAGAAATTTTCAGAAACATAATAATTAATCTGAATTGAATATCTATACTAGCTTAGTAAGCATTTTTATTTACTGTATTGCAATAAAATAACACTATATTCTTTATAGTCATAAAAATTATTGTTCAAACAAACATTTTACTATGTTCTAAGCATTATACAAATGCTTAACATACACACGTAAACTAAGAATGATCACTTCATCATTGTGATTCAAGTTCATCATAAACTTATAAACTGTTTTTATTATAGCCGTGTGTTAAAGAACTTGACATAATTGTACAAAAACTGGATCATTGACACTTAACACTTATGACTGTGACTATTCGTGACTTACCGAAATTATTCACGAAAAAATTCAATCGATTACGTGTTTCCGATTATTTAATCATAATTGCTAGCACTACTTCTAATCTGTCTAAAATTGTTTGTTTATATTCTAACAGTAGCCGAGTTCTTTAATTAAAATTAATTGTCTTAACGGCCAGTAATTTGAATAAAAAATCTTATCACCCAACCGCGAAGGTCACTACATTTTAATTGGCAAACAAAAGTAAAATTACTTACGATTTTCACGTAGTGGTTCATGTTGGTTTGGTTTACAAGTACTGTCACTGTCACAGTATCACTGTGTTGCGCGCGCACTGTGTCCGAGTGGTAGATGCGTACGCGCAGACTGACTGGTCTCAGAGCTGCAGGACTGACCGCTCCCGCTAGAACCAAACGTACAGTGGTGGGTCCACAATTACTAATGCCACAACACAACCGGACTTCAGAAGTCCATACGCATGGTTTTTTTTTTTAAAAGGGTTACGTTTCAAAAATTACTTTGATTATTGTTGTTCTTTTTTTTAAATATCCTTTATTACGTACAGTATTCAGTAGGGTGATGTTGGCGGCGAGCGCGTGAGTGTGGTAGTGTGCGCTTCGGCAACTCGTTCACATTATATAGAACGCTGCGCGACCTCCGACACGCGGGAAGTGCGTCCGCGCACCACGTGGAGTTGCCATGGCGACCGCTACAAGCTACAGGAAAACTGAAAAGAGGGTTGAGACTGTTGTAAACTTTTAAATAAGTAGTTTCCAGGAATATTTTCAGGGTATAGTTGGTAGGTATAAGCTACTCTGACAAGTTCTATTAGCATTTCTTTTACACAACAAACTTCACAAATATATATTTTTTGTCGATTCGGAGGTATACTATTTTTTGCGTAGATAGAAGTGCGAGTCGTTTATTGAATTCTTTGCTTTTACAGGAACCTGTTTGTTTTTAAGAAATTATTAGTTAAGTATTTTTGTTCGATTCATGTAGGTTGTAGTTGTTGTAGGCATAACGTTTACTAGCTCATTTTTTTGAGATGGGAAATCATCAAATAACTTTTCCCGCTCTAGTTGAAGCGAGAAGGAGAGTCAGACTTTTACTGACTAAAACCCACCTATATTCCTTCAGTTGCCTTTTGCTTTCCAGGACCACGGTAACTCTTTTGTTCTGTAGCGTGTCCTATGCTCAATATCTCGTAACTGATATGCCAAAAAAAAATACCATTATACTATCCATCTACTTTACAAGGAAATATGTAAATTATTGAGCAAACATTTGGGTTCATTAATTTTTTTTTTACATTGAAATACCTAGTAAGTAATTTAAATTAATTCATTTCGAAAAGGAAACTATATTTAGCACCATTTTTGTATCCGCGGAATATATTCCGTAGGCTAACGGCACTTAGGAACAGTGTATGAAGCTTTCGATCAGTACAATAATTTTCCTAATCGGATCAGTGCTTCCAAATATTACTTTTTATATAATCATCTTTATAATGTTCCCACTGCTGGGACTCAAGCCTCCTCTTTAAAAGAGGGAATGAACCGACTTCCAACCCACAGGCCGATTTCAGAGCAGTGGTGGTAAAATAAATTACACAAAGTAAAGCGCTTGCCTGGGTTTAAACCCGCGACGTAGTACTCGTAAGTCGGGGCTGATAACGATGCTATATTTACCTTTTACAAACAAATAATTTTAACACTATTCAATCAGGTAGTACGCAAACATGTACCTAACATACAACTATTTGCATATTTGCACCTTGGGAATGTCAAAAAACATAGAAGGTTATGTTTTTTTTTCTGACACAGTCGCAAACAGTGTGAGAACATACTTTAGGAATCTGGATTAGTTATTGAAGTCTCTGCGATTGCCAACCATCCGACATGGTTGTGTGACCAGTAAACCAATATATACTAAGTCATTGCTTAACAAGACTTTGAATGACGACGTAATGCATTAGCAGAAGTTATAGAATTCTAGTTAACCCTTAAAATGTTTTGAGAAAATTTCATTTTCTTGCTTGGTGTACGTAAAATGAAATTCTCACTCATCGTCGTAGAGTCCTCCAATAAGATACGGAATCTAATTGGAGGACTCTAGCATGTGTCTTTTTAAATTCCTTTCATATTACACTAGCCTTTCCCCGCCGCTTGGCTCCCACCATCTACCCCGAGTACTTTCACGAGATAAAAATAGCTTATGACACCCGGCAGTGATACCAATTTCTTTTGTTTTAAATCGAATTTTCGTATCCAGAGCAGTACTTTCAGGGGTCTATTAAATTGGATCGATAGGTGACTGATGTAAGATAATTTGACTGAGAATGATAATTTTGTAAGTTTATTTCGTTTTCATAAAATAGCACGTGTCACGAGATTGTAGATAGTAATTATACGATTTTTTCAAAAATATAAAGCATTGTCAGTAATAATAATATAATCCTTCCGACTAAATCGCAATAATGGTTACCAATTTTAACGGAGATTAGCCAGATATACAAATAGTATATCTAGCTAGTAGTTTATAGTCCTCAAACGAGATCCTTTTCTCTCACAGTGCGAAGGGACGGCACGACATAATCAAGGATCAATACGCGTAGGACCAAAGGTGTTTCGTGCTATCCGAAGCATTGGGGTATCACGCTACCAACTTCCAAATTCCGAGCAATTAGAGAGTAAATCCTAATGGTAAAACCCAGTAGAAGTTTTTGCCCATCCTGAGTATCCAAGACCAGCACGACCCCACGCAGTAGTCAAAATTGTGACTACGGGACCAACGAGGCAGTTTATATGTATTAGTTAATTGTCGGTTATACCTGGATAATAAATAATAATAATAATTCGTTATTAATTGTGTTGTTGTTGTTGCAATCGTATATTTTTTTTTTATTATTTATCAATTAATATTAGTTAATTTAGTATTTTGAAATATTTTTTTATATTGTGTTTTATCTAAAAATTTTTTATGATTGGAAATCATCCAATGACTTCTCGCGCCCTTGGGTAGGGCGGGAGGGCGTGTCAGACTTTTACTTACTAAAACCCACCCCTGTTTCATCTTTTCCTTTGTTCCAGGGCCCCGGGGTTCACTTTCACTTAAGCCATGGCCCCAGTAGGCTTCGACCCTGCTGGACCCCTACGATTTGCTAACAACTTCTTGAGGCACGCGTGGAACACTACGCGCGCCTCTACGACTTGGGCTCATTCCGACGGTTACCGGACGACCGGACGGCGCGCTACCCATTGCATGCCGTCCGCAAGCCTACGCTTACGGTGGCTGGAAATCGGGATCGGAATCCCGGCGACTGGGGCGTTATGGCCGTTCTCTCGCGCGTGCGGCCGCCTCCTTCGCTAGTATTAGTGCTTCGCAGAACGAATCCGGTGCAGAAACCTCCCGAACTTATGGTAAGTTATGGTCCGGTGAGGACGTCCGTCATGCGGAAGGTAAGGAAGCCGTGTTGTCTTGCCAGCCACTCCTCGAAGATGTGACTTACCGCCATAATTATGGCGTGCACAATGTATTTTATCTATGGGCCTTAGTTGCTTGACAATAAAGAAATAATAATAATACACTAGTTAAATATATAGTTCAGTTTAGTACCTACTACTGGAATCTAGATTGGCTAATATGGCCTTGATCAAAAAGTCCTTGTAACGCGATGAGCCAAGATGCATGGTTGTGACTAACAATTCATTACAATGACACACAACTTTAAATGAGGGCAACTTTATTAATGCACTTACTGCATCATCATGTAGAACTTTCTTCGTTTTAGACCCATAGGTCTTCTTAATATACCGTTGTAAATAATGGTTGCTAAGATAGGTAGGTAAGTATATTGCTAGTTTAATTTTTTAGGTGGAAAATCCTGAAATAACTTCACGCACCCGGTAGACGAGCAATGGATATCTCGCCGTCCGACGGCGCGTACTGGTCCACGCGCGCCTCAAGAAGATATCAGCAACTATAGTGGCCCAGCAGGGTCGAAGCCTACTGGGGCCAAGGGTCTGATTCTGAAAGGAAGACTCGGCCCTGGTACGAAAGGCAACGAAGGAACAGGAGTGGGTTTTTAGTCAGTAAAAGTCTGACACTATCTCTCGCTACGCCCAAGAGCGGGGAATGTCATAAGATGATTTTCCCAACGAAAAAAAACGCACTCGGTAGAGCGAAAGGGAGGGTCAGACTTTTACTGACTTAAACCCACTAATGTTCCTCTAACTACCCCTCTAACTACCCTGCGTTCCAAAGCCACATAAGAAGTCATTTACTAGTCCTGTTTTGAGCTACACGAATACTGACAAATGCTTGCACTGACTAGACAGATCCACTCAAATATATTTGATTCTTTCTTTAAAAGACCATTTCAGACACCAATCTGCATGGTTCTCATATGCTTTGACCATTACATGTTTGCTGTACGGACTTTAAAAGAGACTTTGACCCCTGAGTTTGTTTCGGTGTTCTTCACAGGGCAGTCAGCTAGGCAACACCGGCCTAATCTAGTTTGAATTGACGTGTAAAAGTGTTTTTCAAAAACCTATTTGCAAAATAAATATTTTTAACTCTTACAAACAACCATGCAGCTTATGCATATTTCCATACGGTGGTAAGCAAGACATTGCTTGGCAAATAAATTTATGATTAGATAGTGCTATAATCCTAATTTAGTCACCTTTTTCATCATATGTACTACGAGTATATATAGGTATATATTAGTATAAGGAAGATTAAGAAGCAAGAAGAATCAAGGTTGCCGACATAGCACGAAGAATCGCCAAACTTAAATGGTAATGGGCAGGTACATTGCTCGCAGGGGCCGAAAGGTTCTGGAGTGGTGACCGCGCACCGGAAGACGCGGTCTTGGAAGGCCCCCTACAAGGTGGACCGATGACCTGGTGAAAGTTGCGGGAATCCGATAGATGCGAGACGCAAAGGACCGTTCATTGTGGCGACATTTGGGGGAGGCCTATGTCCAGCAATGGGCGTCTATCAGCTGAAATGATGATGATGATGATGATAAGGAAGATTTGTATTTTTGTTTGTAATGAATATACGCAAAAATACTGGATCAATTTTTTAAATTCTTTCTCCAGTAAAATGATACTTTATTACTGAGTGACATAGGCTATAGATTTTCTACTTTCACGCAAATGAAGCGACTGACAGAAACTAGTTTACAATGTAGGAAACGTTTGAGAATGATTAAAAATCCGGAAGAATCTAATGTTTACGATTGAGACTACGAGTATGTACGAGTAAGTATAATACAGTCTCACCCCTAGTGGTATACAATGCGTCCCAAATAAGAATAGGATCGATTGACAGGTAGTGACGTCACGTCATACTGTCAAATCGAAGAATTATTATGGTGAGCAAAACAAGAAAATTTTAAAGTTTAATTTATTTACGAACTGTAAACGAAAATAGTTTAATCAGAATCCAGTTCTTCAATTTTGTTCATCTCTGAGTTCTTCAATTTTGCCCAATTTCTTGCGATTTGACAGTATGACGTGACGTCACAACATGGCGTCGATCCTATTCTTATTTGGAACGCATTGTACCTACTTTTGTCATTAACCTTTTGAGTAGCCAAATTAGAGACAATAAAAAGACAATTAGCGAGCGAACGACGCGCCGGCGTTCGCTTGGAGTTTAATGTAATAAACAAAATTTACAAGTAGCTTGAAAATATGATCAAGGTGAAAAGAAGATCCCTAAAAATATTGCCTTAACATCATCAACAATCTAAGGACTCTCCCTAAATAAAATGAAAACCAAGAAAAATATGGAGCACGACCTTTGATGTAAATGGTAGCACAATGCCACTTGCCAGGACATATCACTGTACATACATAAATATCGATATCAAGTAACTTTCGTATTAAATAAAACTGCAGGTTGAACTTGCCCTTGTTAATGTTGAAACGTAAAAACAGTTGGTAACTGGTAGCTTAGCTTCCGTGTTTGACTTGGAAGTTGGAAGGTGAATGCCCGTGGGCTGGAAACAGGGCAATGTCAATTGACAGTGAGTGAGACTTTTTAAAATCCTTCTCCATACTTATTTTTATTATTTCGTAATTTTTGTCACGGCTCGATTGTCTTTTGTCGATTATGTAATTTTTTGAAGTGATTTGTTAATATAACTGAAAATAATAATTATTATGCAAGTAATTATGGGTAGAAAAAGAATAATTATTATGCAAGTAATTATGGGTAGAAAAAGAACTCACTGGGCATCAAAAAATTCATCTTCATCATTCATTTGTTAATTAGTGGCTATGATAATATTGTTTTTGCTGTGCCATAAAACAGTGACTTTCTGAAGCCTTCTCCTCGGTAACGGCTGGGTAAATAATAGATTTAAAAAAAAATATATTTATTATTTATAGAGATATAACATTATCAACATAATGATTTTATTGCGACTAATACTTTTGCCAAAAAAAAAATTTTAACCACATGATATTTTTTCGCTTGTTTTTCTTCTCCTTTCAAACGGCTTTGATCTTTAGAATTATGTTTACATACAAAAATTGCTAGTTCTTCAGAATTTACATAGCATTTATGAAAATCAATCAATATTTCACAAAGAAAAAGGTTTTAAAGATCAGCGGGGCACTATGCGGGTGCAGGCGGCAGTACAAGTATGTGTGCACTTAACTCCGGCCAGATGGTCAAGGGATTATACGCCTTAAGGCCCATAGGTAATTGTTAATTTTGCTTAGCTCGTCTCACCATCTCAAGAAGTCATGCATTTGCAGTGGAATGATATATAGGGTGACTGGTAATTAGTGTACGATACTTAAACACGTGATTGTGCTCATGATAACAAACAATTTTTATTATGGGAGCAAAGCCGAAATCGCGAAAAAAATTTCAGCTGTTCAGTACATTAGGCAAACATAAATGTACTGAACAGCTGATTTTTTTTCGCGATTTCAAGTTTGTTCCCATAGTAAAAGTGGTTGGTTATCATGAGCACAATCACGTGTTTAAGTATCGTACACTAATTTACAGTCACCCTATATAGAACCTAATTGGTAGGTAACCAGTATTTTTTTTATATATTCAAGTGTACCATACTAGCTTCTGCCAGCGGCTTCGCCCGTATGAAAATAAGAAATAAATAACCTATGGCACTCGGTGATAAAGTAGCCTTCACCTAGTGAAAGATATTTTTAAATCGGTCTCGGAGTTTTTCAGTTTATTCATTACAAACAAAAATTATAATATGAGTTTTAATATAGATGTATTTTTATTGGAATAAATATAGGGATATTTTACTGTTATTTTTTCATTAATATACTTGTTAATCCTAGAAATTTGACAATGAAATTAAATGAAAGAATAATTATATAAATAATACCTACAAGCTGATAGACTTCGTTTCCGTGTAATAGAAATAGCAAATAAAGGAACAAGAGCACGGAAAAGATAACATTTTTGTTTATTTTTAAGCCAACAATCCTAATCTTACCACTACTAACTTTAAAAATGGTTATGTAAAACAGAAATAAAGATAGTCAACCTAATTTTACTCAATTTCTTACCTATCTAAACTTCCTTATTTTACAAGCAAACAAAACTATTACATACCTAAAGAGTTAATCTTTATAGAAAGAAAAACAAAATGATTATTTGAGCTACACATAATTATGAACAGAAAATGAAATAAAAAGTGTGCGTGACCAAAAAGGTGCCTCACTGCACATTTTTTTTTTTATGAAATCTAAATAAAAATGTGTGAAAATTTAGCATAGGCTACGATATTTAAAAACAAAAATTTGTACAGGGACAAACTTCCCTATAACACTCCCCGAAAAAAATAGAAACAAACTAGACTTGATCTTCAAATAATAGTCATTGTTGTCTTCTGCTAGACAAACTCATAGGTCTCTAATCAATCATCTACCACACCATAAATCCGCACCCTAGCCTACTTCCATTGTCACTTATTTTCAAGTCCAGTCATGCTAAATTATTTTACTTTCTTGTACAGTCAAAAAAGAAGATGAGTAACCAGGGTCGTCAGATCCCATATTGTTGAAGTTTTCATGGACACCGATAGATGGATATGAATGGAACATAATTAAATTCATATTAAATAAACAATAAACAACTCTTTTTTGTAATATAAACTAGTGCTTGACTGCAATCCCACCTGATGGTAAGCAGTGATACAATCGGTAATGGTGAGGCGCACTAGTTTATTAGGAGCCTATTCACTCTGGCCTTGCAGACACCTAAATTATAATCGAACGGGAAAACCGCAGTAGGCAAATTGTTCCAGGTCTTTGATGTGCGCGGACTTACTAACTCAATAATAAAATTAAAATTCATTCAAATCCATCGATCTGTTTCTATAAAAACTTTAACTGTATCTAACGACCCTGGTTACTTATCTCCTTTGTTGACTGTACCAGTCCTCAGGACCTAACAAAATAACGGAGGACATCTTGAGGTTGACTTGTAAAGTCTCTTTAGAAAACGCATAGATTATAATTTTAGTATAGCTTTGAATTAAAATAATATCCTAACTCCAGCTTCTGCCAGCGACAGAACCTGCGATATAATCAAAAAAATACTCTACAACTAAGTATACTTTGGATTAAAAAAAAACAAGAACTGACCACCAAGTTGCGACTTGGTGGACTTCTTATAATAAATAGGTAAGTATTATTTACGTTAACGTAATGTAAACACACAAATTGACATTTTTTAAATAAGTATTTTTAAATATTCAGAAATTAGTTCCAGGACAATGACCAGCCTTGTATAAGGTATTGTACCTATCTGTGTTATTAGCTAGTTTTAAGTATTTGAAATTGAGATCGTATTGGGTAGCTTAATTTGGTTTAAAATGTAATATTTAAAATATTATGATTATTTCATTTAATTTCAATAACTGTGCTACAGTTTGTTTTTCGTTAAAAAATAAAAAATAATATAAAGTTAAACATCCACACATGTAAATATCCAAATTTTCAGAATTTGTAAATAGGATAGAATTTCAAAATTAAATACCTACCTTACACAAAATTGATGCGGAAGCTCTAAAGCTAAATTGCAAAAGAGAAAAAATAATAGCAGCCCCTTTAAAAAGGACCAGAATAAAACAAACACCCAACCACTATAAAAATAATTTTGAACTGAAACCCAAACAAAGCACTGAAAGAAATCTATTTGACATTTCATCATTTTGAACGGAAAATCTGTGTTAAACGAAGTATTGTTAGTGTCATCGAACTTTGATTCGGTCATGGCTAATGGAGTAATAATGCAAATCAGATGGGGTGAGATCGAAACTAAGATCGTCATCTGATAAAAAATTAGAAAATAAGTCAAATGCTTCTTCATTTTCCTATTTTCCTGGTTCCATTATTTACAGTCTTGCCACATTCCTGCACCAAATTGTTCGGTGTAGATTAGAGTCGTCTTCAGGTTGCTTGAGGTCTCTTTCTCCAGCAGACCATCAGTATAGGCGTATATATAGATGGGGGGGGGGGGCGTATTGGCCGTAAGTTTCGGATAAGAGCGAAGTGTAAATGAAGGTTCCGACAAATGGTAATAGTCTAGACTAGACACAAATGTCAAATCTTGCTATTTGTATTTTACTTTTATACATTTAAAATTCTTATATCCGTAACATAAATTACCCGAAACTAGTGGATAATTCGAAATAATTTCATATCCGTAACCGTATTCAGATCCGATATTTCATATCCTTTACATCCCTTTATCAACATCCGATTTATACCACATAGCTGTCACTACATCTTTTTTTTAAATTATTATTGATAGGCTCGCGTTTGACCACTATCTCACCTGATGGTAAGCGATGACGTGGCCGACGATGGAGCACGCTTGCCTAGAAGTAACCTATACACTCTTGACTTAGAGACCCCTAGGTTGTAGCTATCAGGAAACACAGACTCCGGCAGGGAATTCCACTCCTTAGCTGTACGCATGGACATCTATGGGTATAAATAAAGCCAAATCGAAGATGATTTTTCTTAGAAATAATTAAAGATAGGTACGTTTTACCGCATCCGCACTAAGGAAAAAATATTTAGAATACTATCGATGATGTAAGAGAATCGTAATAATATAGTATTATGATCATTATTTCACGTAAGTTACCTACATCGATACAAGAATGCGCTGACATAAGCATGACGAAGATATTTTGAAGATAGCGTTTGAAATAAACACCCTATTTGAAACGCTATGATCGACAGCAAACATTGATGGCTATTGATCCCAAATTCAATTTTGTATCTAGATTTCGTCTAGTATTCTTTACTATTACTATTATTACTTACTAAACCTAACTACGTTCATAAATGTACAAAAACATAAAATACTTTTTACAAAAAAAAAAATACAACCGACTAAGTCGGAAGTCGGTGTTTCTATAATAGTTTTGTCTCCTCATTATTTAACACCGACTTCCGAAATTAAAGTTATTTTGCACTTTTCAGTGTTTTTTTTTTTACATTGAAGTCGGTTGTATTTTTTTTTTTTTTGGAAAAAGTTTTTTATTTTTACCCGACTACGGAGGGTTATGATTTTGACAGGCTATGTATGTATGTGAGTTTGTTCATCTGTTCCCACATAGCTCCTAATCTACTTATCGGAACTTGACGTGACGTGTCACAAAAATTGATATGGCGCCCTCTAGCGGACAAAAAGTAATGTGTAAAAAATAAAAATGGAGATAAATACGCCGTGTTTGGTATCATTTGAAAGGGCTTTACTTGTACATTTCCAAAATATTGTTCAAATTTAAAGTGACGCCCTCGAGCGGACAAGAAGTCATGTGTTAAAAAAAATGTTAAGATAAATACACCGTGTTTGATATCATTTGAAAGGGCTTCACTGGTATTTATCAAAATATATCATCAAAATTCAATGTGGCGCCCTCTGGTGGACAAAAATTAATTTACCATTATTAATTAGAAATTTAGCTTTTGCAAATGGTATAGAAGCACAGTGATTTAACAACAAAATAATTTAAATAAAAAAAAGTAAAAAAACTAAAACCCGACTACGACAAAAAAAACGACGAAACTAAAAGTATGAAACAAGATTTCCAGGATGCTGAAATAAACAAGGTAAAAAGAAAAGCCGTAGTCACACGTTATTAAAGTGGTTTCGGTTGTTGCCTATAACGTGTGACTGCGGTTTTTCTTTTTACCTTGTTTATTTCAGCATCCTGGAAATCTTGTTTCATACTTTTAGTTTCGTCGTTTTTTTTGTCGTAGTCGGGTTTTAGTTTTTTTACTTTTTTTTACTCTTTTTAGTTATGCTACATACCACCATTAAAAAGTACCCCTCAGCCATATTTAAATACCTTATATCCAGAGTGCATCTCATGACAATTCTAATAATACCAAACACGCGGTTATATTAAATTAATTTATTACAGAGTTCCGGTGCCTAACTTCAGGCTTCATCATGAGATTATTTCGATATATTCCCCCTATTCTTTCAGCCAGTCATCGACTACACGTTCGAAGTTCTAGATCTGATCATAATAATATTTCTATGGGACCAACTTGGAAGCATAATCTTTCAATCAAAAAACAAATTTTTTAATCGGTGAACATACATTAAAAAAAAAACATACATTCAGCGGAACATAGAACCTCCTCCTTTTTGAAGTCGGTTATAAATACATTCAGGCTTCGATTACTCTTCCCCATCGCTGTGTATGTAAATGACTACTACCGCTCTAGGGTTTTTTTTTTTTTCGGTGGGAAAATCATCTTATGACATCCCCCGCTCTTGGGCGGAGCGCGAGATAGTGTTAGACTTTTACTGACTAAAAACCCACTCCTGTTCCTTCATTGCCTTTCGTACCAGGGCCGAGTCTTCCTTTCAGAATCAGACCCTTGGCCCCAGTAGGCTTCGACCCTGATGGCCCCTACAATTGCTGACATCTCCTTGAGGCGCGCGTGAAACAGTACGCGCCATCGACGACTTGGGCTCGGTCCGGACGGTTACCGGACGGTCGGACGGCGAGCCACTCATTGCTCGCCGTCCGCAAGCCCGCGTAGCGCTCTAGGGTGGTGCGAGGAGTTCCGTCATTTGCCATTTGCGTTCTAGGGCCATGCACGGTAACTCTTTCAAATGTTCTCGCAGCTCTTGCTGGCCCTACTGGGCTTCTCCGGTTTCACTGACATTTCTTTGAGACGCGCGTGGAAAACTGTGCGCCGTCGACTTGAGCTCGGTCCTTACCAGATGCGGACGGCGAGCTACCCATTGCTCATCGTCTACAAGCCCGCGGCGTGGTAGCGGCTGGGGCGTGAGAATGTTCTCGCCCTCACTGTTGCGATCATCTCTTTCACTCGCATTACTGCTTCGCAGAAGGAGGTGACGGCATCCCATTCCCTCTCGCTCCGGACCGAACTAGGGCCGGACGTGAGAGGTCGCCGCCACCGTTACTTCCTCACTAGATTTACTCAACCTAGGACTTGTCTACGACTCATAGCTCAAAGGCTGCACTTCCGATAACAAAAGATAAACTTGTAGATTGTGATAAAAAATGTCTCATAGAAAATAAATACTAAAATCAACAATGAACAATACAAGAACCTAGACCTTACTACGCGACTGGATGTTCCAGCCTTCGATTTACGAAATAGTTATATAATACCGTAAAAGTAAATATTTTTTTTTACAACCGCCACAAACATTGAACTTGAGTAAAAATAGATCGACATCGACCTAATTATGTCCATGGTCTGTTAAGTAAACCTTTGCGAGTGAGTTGGCAGTAATTAAAAATTCTTTTTATAAAGTCACAATGCCAGACAGTTTGTAAGGAGGAATGTCCGGCCTTTGGATATTTTGTACAGTTTCAATTCGAAGGGTAGATGCGGGGTCAAGGAGGACGGGAGAACTGAATAAACTCCCTTTCAATAAACCAATGTGCGGACGGATGAAGCCTTCCTTAGGAAAAACTAGCTATATATACGAGTATATTATAACTAGCTTTTGCCAGCGGCTTCGCCCGCGTGAAAGTCGGTTTCTCTATGCAAACGTTGGACCCCTGTTTCCTCCCCTTAGGGGGTGAATTTTGGAAAATCCTTCCTTAGTGCTTGCCTACGTCATAAAAGGAAACATGGTGCAAAATTTCATGCTCCTAAGCCCTGTAGTTTTGGCTCTGCATTGATATGTCAGTCAGTCAGTTTCTCCTTTTATATATATAGACTAGCTTCTGCTAGCGGCTTCGCCCGCGTGAAAGTAGGTTTTTCCATACAAACTTTGGACCCCTGTTTCACCTCCTTAAAAATTGAATTTCCAAAAATCCCTTCTTAGTGCTCACCTACGTCATAAAAGGAAGCCTTGTGCAAAATTTCACGCTTCTAGTCCCAGTAGTTTCGGCTGTGCGTTGATATGTCAGTCAGTCAGTTTCTCCTTTTATATGTATAGATAATATATAGAACGAACTATAAATCACATAATTGAAATCACTAATGAAGTCAGTCAGTGGTCTTAATAATCTAAAAACATTGTAAATACTATATCATGAATAAATAAAAAAAAAACGAAATTAAAACAAAGATAATAGTCAAAACGAACAATTTCAAATCGATGGTTATACTTAAATATATGCCCATGCTCCATCTAATTTCGGCATCACCCTCAATGGTATAGATCTCCTTGGGATTAAGGTCTTCAAAGTACTTAGGCTCAGTTCTCTCAGAAGATGTCTCTATAGAAGCAGATGTCATACAGAGAACGTCGTCTGAATGGAAGCGGTAGTGTATTCTCATAGGGGTGCTATGTAACTCCAAGATGGCACTAAGAACTAAAGGCAAAGTGTACAAAGCGGCAATAACGGTAGTAAAGTTTGGACTATCCACGAATAGAGAGAGGAGAACACTCAAAGATATGGTACGCAATGAGGACCGTTTATAGTTGCACCCATCATTGGCAAAATATCCTAATCAGGCTACAGATGGTACGAATACGTATTGCGTATGTTGCCCGATGATTATGTTACGAAATAATGCTTTTCCGTGGCTACTAACAAGAGGGGTAGAGGAAGACCTCAAACCATTTTTGCTGATTTGCTGATTGCATCACTGCTTACCGTCAAGCGGAATCACAGTCAAGCACTAGTTTATATTATATATATTTTAAAAAAAAAAACACCTGTGACAAACGTTGAAAGACACATGTCAACGCTCGGTCTCAACGTTGTGGACACAAGTCAACGGACCACATAGCGCCGCATGATAGGGAAACCTGCCCAGTGTAACGGATAAAAAAGAAGCAGAGTTAATATTCCACACACAATAATAATAATAATATTCCACAACTATCACACAACACCGTCTAGTCCCAAGCTAAGCAGAGCCTGTGCTTTGAGTACTAGACAACTGATAAACATACTTATATATTTCTAAATACATACATATTAAAGATAAATTACACCCAGACACAGAACAAATGATCGTGCTCATCACACAAACATTTGTCCTGGGTGGGAATCGAACCCACGATATCTGGCATAGCAGTCAGGGCCACTGATCACTAGACCAACAGGCTAGCCAAAATTAAAGTTATATCTAAAAATACAGTTTCCGCAATAACATCATGGTTTTGCAGTTAAAGATTAAATTTAGGCCAAGTTGAGGGACAATCGTTAATAAAAACTTGAAACATTCAGTTTTATAAGAAGTTATTAGATGCGCACCATTTCGAAAGAGCAACTCTAGCACTTTCATGGACGACGACATTAAGTATTTTTTCTATTTCTATCTGTATTATCTAATAATAAGGGAAGTGGCATCTGCGAATACAAATATCGATAGGTACTAATAATAAGAAGATGAAAGATTTATATTTTCATATATTTTTGTTTGTAATGAATAAACTCAAAAACTACCTGCCTAATTTTAAAAAATCTTTAACTAATAGAATGCCTAGATATCACTGAGTGACATAGGCTACATATTATATTTTCTTCTTTTACGCGGGTGAACACTGGTCTGTCAGCGGATTCGTCTCATCATTTCAGCCGAAAGACGTCCACTGTTGGACATAGGCCTCCCCCAAGCGTCTCCACAACGACCGATCCTGTGCGTCTCGCATCCACCGCATTCCTGCGACTCGTCTCGATACTCGCGGATTCGTCTAGTATCGGATAAATAAGTGATCATGTTAGAAAGGTCACTAATATCAACTAGAAAATAGAAAGGGCCGACATTTGAACCCCTCTTAATTACAAACCCCGAGGACGTCGTAAAAGTAACCGTTAATGGAGATTAACGGTTACTTTTTACCGCTAGCGAGATAAAAAGGAAAAAAACAAGATCATCAGCTTGTCCACGAATTCCGCAGTGGTGTACTTTACAGATCAAAGCATTATGATCAACGGAATCAATGCTTTGGAGACTTAAAAAAATATGTCATTTGCATCTTGAGACTTCGGAGATCTGCCCCGCTTAGGCAGAGCACCGCCATGTCCTCGTAGAGGCGACCGGTGGAAGCCACCTCTCGCGTCCGGCCGGGTTCAGGTTCTTTCTTCTAGGAAGCAGTAATGCGAGTGAAGGAGGTTTCGGAAAGCGTAAGGGAGAAGCAAACCTCACGTCTCAGCCGCAGCAGGAGTCATATCTGGAGTCGGGAGTTGCAGGGTGAAAGAGTTACCGCGGCCCTGGAACTCAAAGACTAACTGAAGGAACAGTCTCAAATGACATTTGTCACCCACAAAAAAGGAACTTCATCCAGGATTCAAAAATGTGACTGATGTGTGTCACTTTGGTATATTACAACCCCCGCAGCGTAGCTGTGTTCCTGTTTGCAGGTTATGGGTGCTTATTGGTGACTATTCCATCAGATGGAAAATCTGATTTCCATACGAATAATAAAAAACGAATTAGACTAGAAACCGAACACATCACCATCAAAATAAAGCATAATTATTACTGTTTCAGGTGAAATTAAATTTCCAAGGCATATTGTAACCAATCAGTCAATCAAGAATATCATAAAATGAGTGAATTATTAATATAGAAGCGTGGAAATCGAAACTAACCTTGTTTCACACAAATTAGTTAATTAGGACTAACATTAATTTATGAGATGTTGCTGTCACGCCATTGCAGCTTACAATGGGTGTATTTCCCATTTTACTATTCATAAGAATCTGGGATTTAGGGTAATTTAAACAATTAGAAGGTAAGGACTGACTCAAACTCAATTTGTTAGTATCTATTTACAATCACGCAAATGAAAAAAAAAACTGCAGTATTACGTCTTAATACTGTAGATTCTAGAAACTCGCCTGTAATTGTCTGACCACTAAAAATTTATTAGTGGAAACGTCCAGTCGCACTTCCCAACCGAAAACCCAGTCTGTTGACCTCTAGAACCCCATGAAGATACAGTAGTCACAAGCGAGCAACGAGCAGCTTTCCGTAAATAGGTAACTTTCCTTTTTTTTGGTGGAAAACCTTCAAATAATTCCTCCCTATCTGGGTGGAGCGAGAGAGAATGACAGACTTTTACTGACTAAAACCTATCCATGTTCCTTCAGTTACCTATCCCGAACACAAATCTGTGAAACCCTAGAAGCCCGATCTAGGTCGTTTTGACATACACTCCAACGAAAATTCTCTTTGGCTACATTCGTTCGTTAAGTAGATACCATCATCATCATCATTTCAGCCGAAAGACGTCCACTGTTGGACATAGGGTTTCCCAGTGTCGCTATACTGACCGGTCCTGTGCGTCTCGCTTCCATCGGATTCCCGCGACCCTCACTAGATCATCGGTCCACCTTGTGGGAGACCTTCCAACAGTGAAGGCTTCCCAAAAGAATCACCAGACTTAAGTGGCAGTGGCACATTGCTCGCAGAATAGTACAATAAATTTTTTTATTGGAATTCTTACGTATTTTTGGGTTTTATGAAACTGTTGCCATTGTTGTTAAAAATTTGTGTTTTTTTTTTAATTAGCGTTTTATTTTCCTCTGTTATAATAATAGACTTTCAAAAAATCAGGAGGTACTCAATTCATCTGAATGCTTTTTTTTGTAGCGTACTTAATATCTTCGCCAAATGTGAACCGATTTTGATGTTTTTTTTTTTTTGGACGGGTGTTTCTGACAGGTGGTCCCATTAAAATTTGGTGAAGATCTGATAAAGAACTAAAGCCGGAGATAAACCAACACGATGAAGCATACTGTAGAGGTGTGCCCCGCTTGGGCACCGCCGTGTACTCGTGGGGGCAGTCGGTGGCAACGACCGGCCCTAGTACAGGCCATGGTCCGGAGCGAGGAAGAATAGCATTCGGTCGCCTCCTTCTACGTGAGGGAACGGCTCTCACACCCCAGCCGCCGGGATTCTGACCCCGATTTCCAGCCACCGTAGGCGTGGCCGTGCACTGGACCTAGCCCAAGTCGTCGACAGCGCGTAGTGTTCCACGCATGCCTCAAGGAGATGTCAGCAAACAGCCGTAGGGGCTCAGCAGGGTCGAAGCCTACTAGGGCCATGGGTTGAGCGAAAGAGTACCTCGGGGCCTTTGAACGAAGGCAAAGAAGGAACAGGAGTGAGTTTTAGTTAGTAAAAGTCTGACAAGCCCTCGCGCTCTGCCCAAGTGCTGACGAAGTCATTGGATGATTTCCCACATTAAAACAAAAACCAATTATATTCAAATTCCATCATTATTTTGTTTAGGCCGATTTTAATGAAACTTTTTGTGTTTATAAGAATGTTTAATTTACTACAACTAAAAAAGTTAAGTTAAACTATTGACTTGTTACGAACTTAGTCTTTTTTAGGTTTTTTGACACTGTTAAATTTTTATTTTGATACATCAAAATATCCCAGTGTTACTACAATTGAAGTAAAAATTATAAAAAAAATAAAATGGCGGATTTTTGGCGCCAAATTACGATTTCAATTTTTTTTTCACAGCTATGACGAATCTAACGTCACCTCTCAAGCTAAAATGCAAGAGCATGCCAAAGTAATATACACACATACACATGTTCATTAGAAAAACATAACCCTCTTTCTCACGCAGTCGGGTAAAATAGCCCAGTATATGTAATAAATAAAATCATCAAATACAGCCTCTTTTATTGTTACACGTTGATGTCCGATTGAACCTTACGCCAAAAAAAAACGATGGTTCTAGGTGAATACCAACAATCAATAACCTATCAAATCGATCTTTACCGATGAGACTATTCCGCCGCAAATATTTGCCAACAAACATTAACGACATGGTACATCAAACATGATAGACATACCTACTCCAAAATCCTTCACCTTGCCAATCTGTCACTCAAGCATGACTTCGACGAAAAAAAACCGTTATTACTTAACAAGAACAGAATTGTGCCAAGTTCATTGGGTATTATGGCTATTTCGATTGTCTCAAATAAGTTCGAGACAATGCAGTCGATTGTGGACGAAATAATGTGGTTTCGTGTGATTTTTCCCTTCAAAACTAGTCGACACATTCGTTTATTGTCAATTGTTGCGTTTAAGTTAGAATGCCTAAAATAATAAAGTTTTAAAAAATATATGTTAGAATCCAGATGATGAAGAATTCAGAAAAAAAAGAATGTATAGGTGTGTAGTGTGGGTAGGATATAGCAATAACCAATCAAATCGAGCTAATTGAAATCAAACTCCATTAGACTCTAAGAACGCCACCCTCGACGACATGGCTGATACTCACTACAAGGAGACTCCCGAGATAGACTGAATTATAGATATCAAAAATTTCCATAATATGGAAAATCCATGCCAGAGCTACGGAATCGTTCGAAAGGGTTAGGGCGACTCTGGAACGCAAAGCGCACGATGACGGAACATGGTGAGTCATAGTCAGTAAAATTCTGACAATCCCCCTCGCTCCACTTAGATCGGGAGGTGATCATTATTATCATCATCAGTCATCAAATAAATTTGATGACTGATGATGATAATAATGATCACCCTAATAAAAAGTTAGGCTAAAGAGCCATCGTACTTAAAGAATGTAATTTGGATAGTTTATATACTTATGACAATTATGTTGCTCAAGTAAAGAGAATAGATGCTTGCCTGCCACGAGCTCTTAATGCCATCTATTTGATAACCTAAACTGAACTGTTATAGGAATGGAGATATCTCCATCCCTTTAATGTTTGTTTTTTGTTTTTCTTTTTTCTTTCTGCAACATGGCAATCTGTTTCATTAACAATAAGCCTTGCTGATATAATTCATCAGGAATGATTTTAGTCACAGTGAGCCATGCCAATTTGTGGGAGGCTTTCACTTCATGTGGCAGAATCTATCAAGGAGCGTAGGAACACTATGTCTTTTTACACGTTTGTGCTGTAGCGATCCGCATCCATTGAGTTTTACAGCTAGTGTATTCCTATGTCCAGATAGTCTCTCTTGATATTTAACGCTATAGTTGGTGATCTATTCCTTAACGGTGTTAATTTTTAAAAGATTATTAATTTAAAAATAGTTTAAAAAACTAAAAACACGCTTTTAGCACGCACTAAAAATTACAAAATTGGACGTCCGCCATATTGGATTTAAGTCTCGTGACTATTTTTTTCGTTTTCCTGACAGCAAACCCTTTCATTTGATACCCATATCATGGGGGTGGATTTCAAACAGCCAGTCCGCCATCTTGGGGAGGCCGCCATATTGGATTTGTAATGACGTTTCTTAGCTAGTCATGTATTGTCATCAGAACTCAGAGCGTGTGCAAAATTTCATCCTAATCGAAGACCGGGAAGTGGGTCAAATTAAGATTCCAAGATTTTCTTACATACATAGTTAGTTACAAGTGAAGCTAATAAAAGCGTGTTAAAAACCTTTATTATTTAAAATGGCAAGCGAGTGAGAAAGAGGGATAAAGCTATACACCCTATATTATAGGGTAAGGGTAGGGGTAGGGTAGGGGTGAGTAGAAGTAAGGCCCCAGATCTATTAAATACCCATCTAGGTTTAACCTAAACAATTTATGTACTTATTATAAGAAGACATTTTTGACTTCGTAGTGATGAAGGCTACCTCCCTTGTCAATACATATAAATAATATCTACATAGATAAGCGGAGCACGGCACATGCGTCAATAAAACGTCTTCGTTTTCAAAAATGAATATTGATTAATCTAGAATATATTGAGTCATGCAAATAATGATAACTTTAAACGAATTATGAGACAGAATGTCCATATCGTGGCCAGATCTTAGAATTGATCACTTCATGATATGGCCAACTAAAACTGGCCAGATCTTTTAAACGAACATTTGATGATATGTCAATCTTCTTTTGGCCATATCATTGATGTATGATTTCTATGATAATAAAGGTCTAAAGAAAATAGACCAAACAAAGACTGAAATATCATCAAACTTTAACGTTTAAAACGATCAGCGGGGCTATTGCGTAACTGTGTTTACAGTTCAAGAGATGATCACTTGTTAACAATGTGCATCATTGAACTGTCAAACAGCTAGTTTCGTATTGGCTATCTTCAGTGACCAACTGCAGTGACGTCATTAGCCACTGGTGCCTTTGATAGCCACCGTAACACGTTTTGACAGATGTTATTGTATCGATACTTTTAAAATTGCGATTGTGTAAGCTTTTGAAGCTGTATAATAGTCGATAAAATTTTAGAGTGGTCACAATAGGCACCGTAAATTTTTATAATTCACCAAATTTCCATCGTAGTTTGTTAGTCACTGGTGTGATACGTAATACCAATTTTATGAAATTGTCAGTTGACAACTAAGTTTAGTGTGCAACGAATGCTAGTTGTCAACTGTTATTGAAAAAGTTAGCCAACAGCCCCCCTGGCCAGTTTTACTTGGCCATATCATGAAGTGATTAATTTCTAAGATCTGGCCACGACATCCACACCGAATCAACTCATTCATATAACGCCCTCGACCTAACACTGAAACCGAATTGGTCAAATATATGTTATGTTTAAATATACTAAAACATTCAAATTGCATGCAATCGTGCAATAATTACAGATTAACGAACTAAAGTTTGACAAAACGTATTATTAACACGATTTTTTTGCTGTATCGATTTAAGTGAATGTCACAGTTATATTGTGATTAATTTCAAGTACCTGCGTAGGAATGGTATTAGGATATGATAATCTTATAGCGGAAGGAAGGATGACGGTGGCATAGACCTTGCATCTACTTCCTTTAACGTAATCGGAACTAGTGCACTCACTCACAAACTCACAACCTCCACGCGAGCCAATGAAACGTATACCTTGTTAATTTCTTATTAAAAACAATGTCAACCGATTAATATAGTAGTCTTGTAGAAAAAGCTTGTTTTTAACTTGTTTCACTTGAAATTACGTTATTATGTAGCCGAGACTTAACTATAGGTACAATCGCGATTAAATGCAAATGTATTTTTTCGCATTTATCATGACATAAACCAATAATGCGGTGTCGACAATTATGAATACTGTTATGCAATTTGATTTTATTATTATAATACACGGCAGGTTAGATTATAAGCTGTTGCTGTGTGCTAGACAACATTATTATACGAGTTATAGTTGAAAGCTGATAATTGATACATTACTCACTTTTTTTTATCTTGCTTATTGCTTAATTGATTAATATAATAGATATTATATTTACGTATGTAGGTAATTAGCAAACTTTTGTACGCAGAGAGTTTCTTTCAAGACCAAGTGTTGATAGTCCCTTGAACATTTGGCAAACTCGTACTGCTGCGCCCGGTTATAGGCCCGCTGACCTTTAAATCAATTTTCTTTGCGAAATATTGATTGATTTACATATGCTATGTACATTCTGAAGAACACTTAACCAGCAATTTTTTTGTGTAAACATATTTCTGAAGATCAAAACCGTTTGAAAGGAGTAGAGAAAACAAGCGAAAAAATTAATTGCACGAAAAAATCATATTATTATGTTGATAATGTTGTACATGAATCTATAATAAACATATATTTTTTTCAAACCTATTAACCCAGCCGTTACAGAGGAGTAGGCCTCAGAAAGTCACTATTTTATGGCACTGGATATATTTTCACTTCTAAATATTTTGGAAACATAAATTTGTGTAAAACTAAACCAGTAAGTAAAGACCTTTGAAAATTTGCTATTTTGCATTAACTTTGGGCCTCATGATGTACCTACTCATAATTTAAAAAAATATAACCATAAAACCTTGCACATTTACCTAATCAAGATTCTGAATGATGATTTTTTGCAAATAAGTATTTTTAAGGTTTTAAAAAAATTACGTATTTCCTGGAACAATTTTTGTGAAATATTCGCGTGAATGACGGAATCTAATAAGAACCCCGTTTCATTATTAAATCCCAAATTAAAAAAAAAAACAATACCTCTTGCCATTTACAAATACTTAGAAAATTAGTTATTTTCTTTGCAGTGTGACTTGCCAGTTGACTCACACTTGACTAAATTGTACCCGAATTTGACTTGCCAAATAGCATGAGAAGCAAAGCACATAACCACTTTTTTTTTAAAGCAATTGAAGAACGTGGTGTTGTGTAATAACAGGACATTTAATGGTATAGGAAGAAAACTAAAATAACTAAATACTACGAGTATTTCTTATCGTAGGACCAAGGATAACTAAACCCACAAAACAAGAACACAACAATCATCAAGTCGTAAAATTAATTAACAACGATTTTTTAAAAGCAAGCTATGTAAGTACCTACCTACATAAATATTTAGCTAATTCTATACTCAGGAAAATTTACTTGACCCTACATTTGATGAAGTGTGTGCATATCTGCATAGTTTTATTCAAAACACTTTTTTTGGGTGGGGAAATCTTCAAATATCTCCTAACGCACTGGGTGGAACTGGAGTTGCTAGGCGTCCGAATAAAGCCGGACACGGTCAAGCTTTTTAGTTGCGTGTCCGGCCAAATTAGGCGGAGCCCGGCCTGTCCAGCTTTTGTTAGGCTTTATAAAGACCATGTTGTTTAAAATTGTCATTTGAGTTCTGCCTTACCTTATATCGCTAGCACAAGCAGAGCGGACAATTAGTCTAGCAATTACCTATAACACTTAATTTTACTGTTTTTCCATTAGAATTTCAAAAGATTTTATGAATTTTATTGTTATTAAAAAGCCATGTTAGACTTTAAAAAAATGTCGGCCTATTTGCCCAAATGTCCGGCTAAATAGGATAGTCTGTCCGGCTTTTCGGTTTCAAGACCTGGCAACTCTAGGTGGAACGAGAGGGAGTGTCTGACTTTTACTGACTAAAGCCCATCTGTATTCCTTCAGATAGCTTTTGTGTACCAGCAGGGCCGTGTTGCCTTATTTTAATTGGGTTGTCACAACAGTCTGGAATCTTTAAATGCAATAATGACTTAGATACCTTCAAGGGCGGATCCAGCTTTGGCGCCAGGGGGGGGTCACATCACGTCATGGTCAAGTCATAAGAAGTTATGATTTAATTTTGATAATAATAGATACGGGTAAAAATACATACATCAATAAAATACCTACTATTTTATCGATGTATGTACTGTGCTTAAAAATACCTATATTTAAATAACAAAATCAATTTTTCTTTTACGTCTCCCGAAACGCGTTATCACTCCATCTACTTCAATGGTAACGAGAAAAGCAAGTGGCGAACTCAAAAAAAATGGACTGCCAACGGTGAGCCCTAACACAACCCGCTTTCTGTATGCAGACGAACTAGCATTAACTTGCCAAGCCACTGATTTTGAGGAGATTGAGGCCAAACTTACCACAGAGTCTCTCAGATCTTAGCCAGTATTATACTGCTAATGCATTTAAAGCAAATCCCTCAAAAATGTGCGTCTTTCACCTTTGTAACAGACAAGCGGGTTGAATGCTCAATATCTTATGGCAGGAGGTACCAATCATTCATAACCCCTATCCAAGATATCTCTTCATCACTCTGGATAGGTCTCTCAACTACAGAGAGAATTGCGAGAACGTTAAGCAGAAGCTGCATACGAGAAACAACCTGCTACGTCGTCTAATATCCACTAGATGGGGGGCGTCTCCCCAAGTTCTGCGAACAGCTGGAATGGCACTCCGCTTCTCCGCTGGTGAATATGCTTGTCCAGTATGGAGCCGCTCCGCCCACTCTAACATAGTGGATACAGCACTTAATGAGACGTGCCAAATTGCCACTGGTTGCCTTATGCCGACTCCGGTACGAATGCTGTATCCACTAATCGGCATTGCACCCCTAGAAATTCGCAGGACCGTGGCTAGCCGCATAGAAAGAACGAAACAATAAAACGACCCTCGCCATTCTATACACTATTACAGCTGCAGCAGCCCCTGAGACTTAAAAGTCTTAAAAGTTTTGTTGTAAGCGTGAGCACATCTCAAAGTAAAACCATATGGCTTTACTTTGAGATGGGAGTGATGTGTCTCTCCTGGACACGAGTTGCCATGGCCAATCTGGAAAACTCTAAACAGACTCCAAATGCAGGTTGAGCGCAGCAAAGACAATCTCCACAGATGCGGGTTCCTGAACGGTTCCGACCTTCAGTATTTGTGCAGTGTCTCTCCACAGACCATGTCCAACCTTCCATCCTGCATGAAGTGCCCTGTTACCTGTTCATGTAGGGATCTTATGACAGTATCAGTGGACGACATTGCCGTGGCCAAATACTGGGCTAGGCAAGGAACTTTACGTTTTTATGGACATGAAGAAGTGCCAGTCCGGTTAGACATTCGACCATTGAAGCTTCTAGTCATAATTTGATTTTTCGTAACGAGAGAGATCTTCCCGCTGTCGCTACACTAACATGTAGTGTAGCCATAATACATTAAAAAATCTTATATTAAGATACGTCTCAAAATCACAATTTAAAATAAGGTCAGAAAACTTCTATTGATAAAATATTTTTATTGAATCTTTTCAAAGAACTCTCCACTAGCCTATAAACAAAGTTTCATGCGTCTGAAACAATTTTCGAAACATTTTTTCCAGTCCGCTGCAGACACCTCTTACACGGCCTTCTTGAACGCTGCTAGCGCGTCTTCCGGCGATGAAAACTGTATCCCTTTCGGTAGATTTTTTATTTTAGGGAATAAAAAGAAGCCACACGGTGCCAGATCAGGACTGTAAGGAGGGTGCCCCAAGACTCTGACCGGTGCGGTGTCCAGGAAGTCCCTCGTTTTGAGCGCTAAGTGCTCGGGCGCGTTGTCATGGTGAAGCAGTACCCTGCGGAGCCCGGTATTCGGTCGCTTGTTGCTCATTGCAGACAAAAATTCTGGCAGGCATTTTGTGGTATACCATTCGGCGTTGATGCTGCTTTGGTCTCGTAATGGAATTGAAATCAGATACCCCGTCAAAGTGAAGAAACTAGTGATCAAAATTTTCCTTGCGCTGTTTCTGTTTCGTTTTGAAACAGTAAAACTGTTTCTGGATCGTATTGATAAATACAGGATTCGTTACCTGTCACAATGTCGTAAACGCGCCGAGATGAGCCGTTTCAAATTTTTGAATCATATCACGGCACCACTCCACACGGGCTTCTGCGCTTCGGTGAGGTTGTGCGACACCCATCGGCAAACTATCCTCCTCACACGAAGGTGCTCGTGTAGAATCTTGTGAACGCTTCCCGAACTAATCTGCAGTGTATGCTGAATCTCTTCGTATTATAATCCGTCTGTTTTCTTGAATTAATTTTTTTACTGCCAGCACACTTTCTTCCGTGACAGCTGTCGTAGGACGACCACTTCTTTGTTCATCCCCCAAAGTAAGGCGACCGCGCTTGAACTCGCTATACCAGCGGTAGATGGTTGCTTTTGAAGGTCTTTCATCCATAAAAGCAATTTGAAGTCGATCAAATGACTCATCAGGTTTTAGGTCACAATTAAAATCATAGAAAATCATTGCACGAAAATGGCCTCCATAGATGTACTTTTTATATTTTTATATATTAATTAAAAAACGTACATTATGAAGGTCCAAAATGCACGTAAAATAGCAGATTTTCAGAGATCTTTAGTATATTACTTTTACACAAGTTTATGTTTTGATTTTTATAGAAGCCTAGATAATATCTACAAGATATCTCTGTATCCAAAATATCTGGAGAAAGAAAATGTACCTCGGGTTGGCCGCTCTTAAATTAATTAAATATTGAAAGTGTTAAATTAATTAAATATTGAAAGTGTTTACATAAAATCTATATTGTGACAAAAAATTACATAAAAACATTATGTTTAACAATTTTAGTCAGTGGTCCACCTAGGTCCTGGACCCAGCCCAGGGGGGGGTCATGACCCCCATGACCCCCCCCCTGGATCCGCCCTTGGATACCTTACCTACACATTAAAAGTAGGTAGGTAGATACCTATAAGACCATGTGCATACCTAGTAGTAGGTACCTATTACTTAGCTACTTTGAATTCTAAATAATTGTTCGCCCTGTTTCTGGACATAACTAAACAAACAAGTAAGGCATATGAAATTGTCGTCAAACCCACGAATCAAGTTAAACCCTTTTTTATTAGTCTGAGGTTAAACCTGCCAACATTTTGTTAAAAAATCAGG
Source organism: Mythimna impura (assembly GCA_905147345.3). NCBI lineage: Eukaryota > Metazoa > Arthropoda > Insecta > Lepidoptera > Noctuidae > Mythimna > Mythimna impura. Next base: position 12,327,760 of record LR990345.1, read on the forward strand.
AACGAAACATGTTCCAATAATGCAAGCATACCTGCCTAATATCCTAAATAGTGGTCCACATAACTGTGGTTAAGCCCTATCGTTGCAAACAGTAGACAGATAGTTCTGACACAGGCTTACGTGACCACTTGCACGACTACAAAGTCGTGATAACTGCATGATAAAAACAAAGGTAGCTTTACTATTCAATGAACCTTGTTTCTACGAAATATGTGTTAAAATTCAATACCTTGGTAGTAGAAAGAATTGTTTTTTAGTTTATTAGTTTCATTTACTTAGACCCTACACTTTAAAAGCGTGACAATCAAGAATGATCCCACAGGAATGTACCTACAAAAAAAAATCCTATATCCTTTATTTGGCACCAGATTATTTTGACATAAAGTAGGTACCTTTTTCTAATATCTCTGCGTAGATACCAGTAAAATAAACAAAGAACTGTTTTTCACTAGGTACTACAAAATCTAGAGGATCACGAATACGATAGATGTCGATTCAAGACAGCTATATTGGCTACATGTCTTTATTTCCCTTTTTTTTAAATGAAGAATATAAACTTTATGAGGATCAATGTACTTTATTGCAAAATCTGGCGCTTACCTTACTCAAGGGCATAGCCTAGAGTCTAGGCTATGGTCTGTTACAAAAATAATCTGTTTTTGCCGTAAAAAAAAAAATCACATTTTTAATATGCCATTGAAAGATAAATATGGTCAAAATAACAAAATATTCTGCCTAGAATATAATTAATTTTGCAAACTATCAAGGTTCCCTAATACGTATTTGCTGAACCATGCCCGCTTAGGAATGTTTTTCTAGTTTGTTTTTTTTTTTTTTGATAAGTGTAAATCTCTGCTGAAGTAACCTAGCCATAGGTCCAGCATAGGTACAGCAGTACCTACCTTACGTCTTACGGACATGCAAATTCGTCTCTCCTATTCTGATTTCTGTGACTCCTGCGTGTCTCGTAAAGCACCTTAACCCGTCGATTGGGCACGCCATAATCATGGTGGTACCTACCTACAAGTCTCCTCTTTGAGAAGTGGCTGAAGAGACGTCACTGCGTCCTCACCTTCTACATGACGCAGGTCCTCACCAGACATGGTAAGTTCGGGAGGTTCCTACATCTGATTCGTGCGGAAGAAACGCCCGGGTGTCCAAAGTCAGGGTGTGTGGAGCATACGATGAAGGTGTGCCCCGCTTTGGCGAAGCACCGCCGTGTCCTCGTAGGAGGGGCGATCGGTGGCGGCAGCCTCTCGCGCCGAGCCCTGGTACAGGCCATGATCTGGAGCAAGGGGGAATGGGATGCGCGGCGGTCGCCTCTTTCTGCAAAGCAGTAATGCTCGCGAAGGAGGCCGCCGCATGCGTGAGGAAACGGGCGTCCTCACGCTGACTTAAAACCACTGTAGACGTGAGCTTGCGGACGACGAGCAATGGGTAGCTCGCCGTCCGGCCGTCCGGTAACCGTCCGTGATCGAGCTCGAGTCGTCGACGGCGCGTAATGTTCCAAGCACGCCTCAAAGAGTTGTCAGCAAACCGTAGGTACCAAGCAGGGCCGAAACCTGCTGAGGCTATGGGTTGACTTCCCATGGAAAAGGAAAAAGAAGGAGCATAATTTAGTCACATTTAAGTGATTTAAGTCAGTAAAAGTCTGACCTCCCTCTAGTCCCTCTCCACCCTCAAAAAAAGAAATCGGCAATCCTGGTAGGGCGTGTCTGCAACCATATTAGGTAGGTACCTACACAATAAATAAAAGAAGTAACTAGCTATTGTATGTATGCTACTATGTAGCAAGCATAATCCAAAAACTGGCACGGTTTGATCATTTCTGCGCCGTGCTTTGGCACCTGGGCTGGCACTGCCCTAATTGCAGTACCGAGTACCTTTAACTCGGGTAAAACTGGAAGCCGACCTAAACATCCTCCTCCTCGAGTCATATTCCTCATTACTGAGGGTCGTGAAGTTCCCGCTGGATTAGCTTCTTACTGATGGTGTCTCGCCATCTGTGACGGTTCTTTGCATCATGAACTGCAACGTGCAATGGGGTGTCCAGCGTGGAGCGGACCTGATCTACCCATCTTTTTGGGCTGTGTCCTCTTGATCGTTTGCCATCAACCAGTTACGATGTACAAGGTTGTGGGCATTTTTCCTGGCTATGTTGGCTAAAACTCTAGTTCTCTACGCATACAAGTAGTCGACCTAAACATAGTTGGATAGAAAAAAGCCAAGCAGATTGATTGGCTTTGCTAAAATTACCGTAGGTATAGTCCAGCACAAAGAAATAACATTTTTATGTAACTATTGATATGAAACGCATTATTTAAAAGTCTAACATGCAACGGCGACCTCTAGCGGAGCGCAAGGTAATTAACATGCACTCTATGCCGAGGTGGCGTTGAGGCCGCACTAAATAGGACAGAACCGCCGGAAATTATTTTACGAACGTTTTGTGTATTAATGTTACCTGCCTGCGTAATTCTGTGAACTATGTCGTGGCTACGGTGTGAGGATCACTGATTAGATGGTATTTACACGCTTGCCTTGACCACTACCTCATCTGATGATGAATGATGCTACGTTCTGTGATGGTAGGTACATGCCATAAGGAACATGCTCAGCCACAATACCGATAAGGAGAAATATATTTTTTTTATTTTCCGCAAAAGGCGCAAACTTAAGGTGCTTAAGACTAACATAATTATTATTATTACAAAAAAATTCCATAACAAAAAAATTATTAAAATAGGTATATGCAAAAGGCATTCTAAAGTGTTGGTAGTCGAAAATATAGAATAGAATAAACTTTATTGTACACCAAAATAGTAACAAAACTTAAATCTATGGGTACAAAGACACTTACATACTTGACTGGCCTGTTGGTCTAGTGGTTAGTGCCCCTGACTGCTCTATCACAAGAGTATCTGTTTTGTGCTGCTATGCCGGAAGTCGTGGGTTCGATTCCCACCCAAGACAAATGTTTGTGATAAGCACGATCATATGTTGTGTCTGGGTGTAATTTTTCTATAATATGCACCTATGTATTTAGAAATATATAAGTATGTTTATCAGTTGTCTAGTAGGTATGTACTCATAGCACAAGCTCTACTTATTTTGAAGGACTAGAAGGCGTTGTGAAAATGCGTCCAGGTCTTAGATCCTGTCCAGATCGACATCTCAGATCAAGTAAAAAAACCATTTTTTGGTTGATGTGAGATCGATATCAAAAACATTATAAAATGCGACCGTTTTACGCGCAGAGGTACAGACTCGCGCGTAGGTAGTACGCTTACTCGAAATACTAGAGCTAAATAAATCGCGTCCAGAGTTCTAGATTCTTCCGCGTGTTTCTTCTCCTCCGCCCGTATCACGCGCGAGCGCCGCCTGAGTTAGCGGGCATACAAGATACTCGGGCGTCATCGCTGCGTCCAGTAAGTCCGAAATGACGCGTTAACTTCGATACAGAAATTTTTATCGCATCAAGATTATTCAAATAGAAACATAAAACGTATGGATGTTTTTTTTTTCGGTGTGAATTCATCCAATGACTTCTCACGCTCTAAGGCAGGAGGGCGTGTCAGACATTTACTGACTAAAATCCACCCCTACTCCTTTGCCTTCGTTCCAGGGCCCCGGAGCTCTCTTCCGCACAACCCCCAAGTAGGCTTCGACCCTGCTGGGCCCCTACGGTTTACTGACGTCTTTGAGGCGCTCGTGGAATATAGGGTGTATAGCTCCATCACACTTTCTCGCTCACACGCCAACATTTTAACACGTCAATCTTCCATAAAACACGCGTGCAGAAAGTAAGCTATGTAAAACGCGACATTTGGGCCGTTTTTGATAAAGCTGACCCACAAGTCTGACATAATTACCTATGTCAAAAAGGAGGACAATTGAAAAAAACACTGTTTATTAAAAACAGGTGACAAATTATTCTGGTGGAAAATTGATAAATATATCGTATGTATTGTCGTTCGTCACAATTCAAACTTTTTGAGCGACATGTTACAATTTGTCGTGAAAAATTGACAATACTGCTTTATTTAACAAAAAAAAATCAGGACACAATAGAAATCCGACAATAGCCCTCACCCTCGCCTGCGTCTCGGGCGAATTGCACCTCGGTAGTAAAGACAATCTTTCTCCACTTGTATCAAACAAAATGTACTATTTTTATTAATTCTACTTACAATTTGGAAACAGTTTTGATGGTGGAAAGGTGCAAAATAAACCACGTTTTTCCTTAAGTAAACATTTATTCACTACAGATTAATTTAACAGACAGTATATTACTACAATAGAAATAAACGATGTGAATTCTAGTAGACACTAGAAATGCGAGACACCCTGTTAATGATCCTTTTTTTCTTTAACAGACTTCTATAAAAGGAGGTTCTCAATTGGGTTATATTTTTTTTTTTCCTTAGAACTCCTAAATTTATGAATTAATTTGGAAAATTATTTTTTCACTTGATAACATAACCATGAAATAAAAAAAGTATTTTCCAGATTGGTTCCATTTTTATCACAAATTTATGCTAGCCGTGTTTAGACTTATTAGAATTATCATGAGATGCACTCTGGCCAAAAGGTTCCATCGAACAAATTTGATGATAAAGCCTGATGGTAGGTAGACACGGGAGCTCCTTATCAAAACAAAGTCAACAAAGTCGCAGTTCGACTTTTTGGAATTGTCATGAGATAAATTCTAGCTTTAAAATATATATAATAATTACCATTAGGTAATTTTCGGTAGGTACTCGTTTAGCTGTGGGGTACCACAACTATAATAGAAAGAAGAAAAAACTTTTTACAAAACGAAATACAATCGACTTCCACATAAATAACACTAAAAAGTGCAAAATAACTGTTTCCGAGATCAGGGTTAAATAACGTAAAAACAAAATCAAAAACACCGACTTCCGAAATTAATATTATTTTGCATTTTTTAATGATTTTAGGAACCGACTATTTTTTTTGCGATGATGCAAGTAGATGTAGAGATAGAGTAGTGTAAGATGTAGTTTGATTTTTTTTTACCAATTCTAATAACGATAATAGATAGAAAACATGAATATTTTATAAGAGCTGTCACTAATTAATAGTAATAAATTATGCCTACGCAGATCTTTACAAACGTTTATTGACTAACTGTCTAACATAATCCTGAATGATTAGAATAGAGTCCTCGCCTATGGGCTAGCGCAGACCCAGTGTAACGCAACTTCGGCAAACAAATATCAACCTTTGAGCTATTGAAATAAAGTCGAAAAATAACATGAAAGCGGACACATGTAGGTTGTTCATTAATTTTGTACTTTATTTTAAGAAACACAATGTTGCTATTCGTTTGGCAGACACCAAGCTTTTTCTTTGGACAACAAGATTCACTTCGCTTCGTCAGATCGGAGTTACCCCCCTAGCCAAGTTACAGCAGTTTCGATTCTCTTTTCGTCGATCGCCTCGAGTCGGCCACGCCTCCGATTCATTTGTTCTGACGTCATCTCAATGCTCAGTCACGTTGTCTTCTGACAACGTGACTGAGCATTGAGATGACGAATAGGAGGCGTGGCCGACTCGGGGCGATCAACGAAAAGAGAATTGAAACGAAACGGTTGTAACTTGGCTAGGGGGGCTGGTCTTGTGTCACTTGGCTCCCACCACCAGCCGCCATTGTATTTTTCCAATTTGTTGTAATAACTCACTGAAGCACTTGTACCGAGCCCACTGCAGACTTTTCGTAAGAAAAATTTTTCTCGAGAAGCATTCAGTATACGATAGGTCAACGGTCAATTACGATCCATATCGACACCTTTCTTACGACAATACTAACAATGTTACGGTTAAAATTATGTTTCAAAGAAACCAAAGGATTGCTTGCTCCACCAATAAAAAGCTATATAATGACAATAATATGAGTACAATAAGTTGACAATATAACACAATTGATCTCCGTTATACTGTTACAAATATCCGGTGTGTTAACATTGGTTAACTTTTACTTTTAGGCAACCTAAAAAATACACAAAGACTCTCAGGCTTATAAATAAGAGTTAACAAACAAATAATTTACAGACCAAAACTCTTGTCACGTAATTAATTAAATTTCAATTTTTATTTGGCATAAATTTCTTTTGGTTTCAAAAAATAAATGTTTTATAAGGAGCCCTGTATATTAGTAGAATAATTATATTTAAATAGATGATAATGCAGATGATCTTTATTTTACGAAATTGAAACCTAATTCTAACAAAAATCTAATTATTAAATATATAATTTTAAAGGTTGATTATATTACTGTACCTTTAGTATAATTTGACACAATCCTTGCATAATCATCATATTACTGAATAATAAAAATAATAATCGCATGTCACTCTTTAAAATTATTAGGCAAAAATAGATTCCTTAAAATTACGTTTATTGATTTAAAATAAACAAAGAAAAGGATTGATGAAAATAGTATTAAAAATTTATTTTCAAATAATTCTTTTCTTATTTGTAGATTTTAAATAGTACATATTTATTTATTTATGCTACATAAAAAAATATGTATTTTTTTTTTGTTTTACTTTTTTTGTTACTGCATGAATGAAAGTTACATTATTGTAAATACAAATATATGACAGAAATCTAGAATCACAAATATTAAACGGTTATATTGATTTATTAATATTATGGGTAAATATTTACACGAAGAACATTCTGCTGAATTGCAGCATCTTGTCGAGAACATGAAGCCGCTTTGGTTTTTTTTCCAATTCTCGGTTGTCGAATCTCTCGCCACTGTAAATTAAAAAAAAATGTAGCAAAAGCAGATAAATGTTTCATAGTAGAATGACTAATATTCGCATTCAAACTCATTGAGCATTAGAAGTCAGTACACTTAAATAGTGCAATGGGATAGGAATTCGAACAAAAGACCTGTCCATACCTTATAATTAAGTTCAAAATTCAAATATTTTCAATTTCACATAGGCCTACATGGGCACTTATAAAACGTCAGAAGCTAGTGCCAGTGTACAGTGAGCAGTTCGTTTGACCATTGGACTTTTGCAGATTACTAGTCGTAACTGATCTCTTATGGCTTTTTTATAGTGGGTTTAAATTGGTTTAAATCATCCAATGACTTCTCTCGCTCTGTGTGTAGTGGCAGGGCGTGTCAGTCTTTTAATGACTAAAACCACACCTGTGTCCTTAAGTTGCACTTTGCGTTCTAAGACAACGGGTTTTCTTTTCAGAAAATGCCCGCGGCCCTAGCGGGCATCGGACCGTCTGGACCCCTACGGTAATCTCTTATGGCTGAATTCATAAAACCAACTCCAGTTGGGATCGCCAAAACAAAAAGCTACCTATGTGCGTACCTAACGGCGGAGCACGACAACGAGCAAATGTTTAGTAAAAAGAACTTTTGACAAGTAAATAAGTAACCATGTACCATCATAGTGAGTATGGTGTACTGGCCTTTGCTGGCCTAAGGCCAATATCCCATGGAGATATAGAGGCCCATACCATTATTACACGTCTTTCTCTAGATATTTCGGAAACACAGATATCTTGTTTCTATTGAAATTAAATCATAAAGTGTAAAACTAATCTAGTGAAGACCTCTGAAAATTTGTTCTTTTGCGTGAACTTTGGCCCTCCATGTTGTCATAAATTAAAAAAGTAAAGCAAACAGAAACCTTGCACGTTTAATCGAGATTCGAGAGCGTTCAGGCGTTCTCTCTTTCTCTTCTTTTCTTTCTTTATCAAACATTTAGTTGGACTGCGTTGGATGAACCAACAAGCTTTTAAACCATGCTTGACGATAGATAGGTCGGGAAGGGCCCCTTAAGAGGGCCGCTCGCCTATCGTTAACGTCGAGCATAGTTGAAAAGCTTGATGCTTCATCTAACGCAACCCAACGATATTTTTTATTAAGAGATAACGCGAAAAAAGAGAGATAACGCCTAAAAACTCTGTTAGCATTCGGTAATTCCGTGATTTACTCGAATATATTTCACAAAACTTGTTCCGAGAAATAAGGGATTTTATAAAAGTTTTTGAGAAAAATTGTAGTCATTCAGAATCTTGATTATATGTGAAAGGCTTCTATGGATGTACTTTTTTATATTTTTAATATATGAGTATATTATTGAGGGCCAAAGTTCACGTAAAATAGCAGATTTTCAGAGGTTTTGGAATGGTTTTACACAAATTTATATTTTAATTTACATAGAAGCCTAGATAATATCCACAAGACATCTGTGTATCCAAAATATCTGGAGAAAGATGTGTAATAACATCATAATCACGTAAGAGTGGTTGTATGAAAATGCAACTTGATTTGGCCGCTCTTAACCCATCAAAACGTAAAATATAACAAAAAAGAAAATACTTACTGAGTGAGAGATCGGGCCCTTAGGCAAGCAAGATGCGCGTAGTATGTTGGAGTCGGGTAGGACACCGACCTCATACAACGAGAATACAAGTGACACAAGTAATATGTGAGCTGTTCCACCTCATCATCAGGGATCTTGCCGTCGTTGCACACTGCGTGATAGCGGGTGGGACGGGCCGTGCCTTTTATGGCTTGGTGGGATACCTGGAACGAGATTATGTTTATTGTACACCATAAAAACTACACCAGGAGCTCTTTTTTCGAATTGATGTTTTTCTTTTCCCTCAGTTTTTGGGTCCAGTAGGCATGTTTATAGCAGTGTCAGTGGCGTTTTATAGGTCCTCCAGAGCGCAGATGTAGGGACAATTTGGGCACTCTAATAAGTGGGCTATAGTGGGCTCTGGGTGAGAGGAGGAGCTTGAAATGAATGAGGTGTAGCAAACAATGGGAGATCTCATCGCTAAAAGCGATTTTTTACCGAGATATAATCATCATCACTCTTGTTACATTTTAGTTGCGTTCGGTAGTCTGTGTCTTCCTTGAGATATATCTTATTCGACTTAACTCACTAGCAATTTTTAGGAGGTACAATAGTACTTTGGAAATTTTACACGCTATTTGTTTTTAACCAAAGAGAGAGAACGAAAAATTATATTGCAAACTAAACTAAAGCCACTAATTTTTTTATTAGATTACATTGAAAACATAAGTTTGCGTACCAGATAAAAGTCCAATTCGGACGAGTGAACAATATCAGTGTCTACAACCGTTCCTGGTTCCACATTGTATTTTCTGTTGTGTCCTTCGTTGAAGAGTCTGAAAATAAAACAGAAAATGTCAAGAACAGAATACGAATGCAGATACTGAAATGTGACGTCACCTACATTAGGTTACATATGTACAAAACAGATAGCGAGATGTCCCCACCACATCCCCACTCTTCCTCATACCAATATTTGAAATGCTAATTGCTGCTTCATTTAATAACTATGTTTGATAGATTTAAAAAAAAGATTTCTTTGCAGTGTTATTTTTTGTTTAGTATAAAATATTGGACAAAAATAAACAAAAGAAGGAACCAAATTTTAGGTACAATTTTTTTTTTATTGTTATATTATTAGTTAAAATTTTTTTTTTATTGTTATAAACTATTGCTTGACTGCGATCCCACCTGATGGTAAGCAGTGGTGCAATCATTGATGGTGAGGCGCACTAGTTTATTAAATTCCTTCAATGGCTTCAATAATACCGTGTTTTTAACTAACTTACCTCGTGTGATGGCGTTTCTGTACCAGTAAGAACAGCACCTCAGGTTTTTTATCATGGCCCGCCATTCGTTGATAAGCCATGTGTACTGCTGCTAACTCGCTGTTCATCACCTAGCAGAATAAGAGAACTATAATACAATATTTTGTAAAACAAAACACAAGGGGCAATCATCGAAAAACCGGTCAAGTGCGAGTCGGGCCACGCCAATCCTACATGGCGTGGCCCGACTCGCACTTGACCTCCTTGATTTTAATTCATTAAACCCAGCGAACGCCGGCGTTCGCTCTCTCATTGTCTTTCTACTGTGTCTCTAATTACAGTATTCGAAAGGTTAAAAATTATTAGAGCACCTAAAATTACTCTAACAAAAAGATAAGATTCAAGGTAATATCAATTTTGCTGAAAAAACGTTACCAGAAATTAATTTCTCCGGGTTTATTCCATTACTTGTTGCAGTAAGAAGACCTTGCTTCTTGCCACATTCCATGATTCTAGCTCAACGGGGATACACCCATAGGTTTTAATTCACTTGCGAATCGTGTAAAATACGTGGTATAAACACATCTTATTTCAATTCGAACCAGTAGTTTCTGAGATAAGCGCGTTCAAACAAATAAACTCTTTAGTTTTATAACATTTAGTATAGATAGGTTAACCAATGCACCTCGTGGGGGAAACCTATGTCCAGCAGTGGACGTCTTTCGGCTGTAATGATGATGATGATGATGATGATGATAGGTGAATTACCTGAGCAAACTGCCCTTCAGATACGCCATCGCGAAAAACGAATATCTTCCTCGGGAGCATGTTATTGTTGCGTTCCCTGTATAGCTTCAAATGGTCAAACATCATGTCTTCGAATTCGACGATCATCTCTTTCTGTTAACATAAATAAAAATTGTTTTCGAAGCTTAGGATGAATCAATTGCCACTTAAATATCAACTTTAGCATTGTATAGTCTAAATTGATTTTTGAATGAACATTTGTAATGGAACTGGAAGTTTGACTTGAGAGATTTTGTCAGTTGAGTCTAAATTTATTAAAAGAAAATAAACTCTATGCTGTTGATTATAGATTTTGGAACCTAGTGTCAACTAGATAGAGTCTAGAATCATAAGTCAAGTTTATAAATTCTGTAAAAGCCAGTTATGCTTACCTTTGGCGTTTGAATGCTAAGTTCAATGTTATAGATGTAGCATTTGGGATCCAAGGAGGCGGTCACAGCTGCGATGCTGGGCACATTAGACTGCAAGAAAATAATTCAGTCATCATATTTGTGTAAGAATTGATACATAATATCTTAAAATTTTGACGATGAGCTAAGCCGTAATATGAGGTCGATTCTCATGCTATCCAATCCAATGTCATTTTGTAGTTTTACCCTCGATTTCTGATTAAGCATTTGAAGTTGAGTATTTCTCAAACTCTACTTTAGCCTTCAAACCTGTCAAAATTTGGCATGTAAGTACGGTTTGAGACATACTTAACTCAAAATACTCAATTCAGAAACTCGCCCTATTACTTTATCGCTAAACAGATATTAACACAGTATTTAATGAACATAAAAACAAAATGGCAACCAATGGGGACCAAATAGTTATTAGGCTATGAGTGTGCAGCGACGGTTCGGTTGTGTTGTTCTTATACGGGTGTTCATAAGGCCGTTCGAGGAGTTAATACGAATTAACGAATATGACCATTCTCTCAAACGAATATGCACAATATTGCCATCAGAATAAAGTATCATATTCGTGTGAAAAGTTTACTTACTAAGTCTAATGCGATGTCCTACGTAAACGATTCTACGTTCATACATTCAGTGGCCTACATGATCAAACAAACGCATGTGGGTGTTAAGCGAAGCGGTCGCGATTTGTTGGTTTCATATTTTCACACACTCTTGCGGTGCGGTGATATGTTTTAAACAACATTATTTTTAGTAAATGCGAAACCTGAATATAGTTTGTTCAGAATCAATAACTGAATCGATTACAATAATTTTTACACCATGTTATATTTTTTTCCAAGAATATTTTAAAAAAGGTCACAAGTTGGACACCACCGACACTAAGTACAACACAGGTCACGGCAGGTCATAGCGGGCATTAGGAGCCAACACACCTAATACTAAACAACTATTATAAATAAACTAACTTTTCTAATAAGGTTCAGTTTAAAACCAGCGTCAGGCAACTACCACGAAGTTGTCTGGCATTTTTGCTAAACTTGACCTATTTGGTGCAGGCGCGAGACACACAATGTTAGTTATTTTATTTTCTTATTTTTTGATCTTAAGTGTTTACATGTTGTTTCTGCATTGTGTGTATCTGTGTACGTGTACCAAATAAATATTTTTCTTTCTTTCTTTCTTTTCTTTCACACAGCTAGGTGCGGGAGCAAAACAACCGTTCAGTCGTCCGGATGGCCCGGTGACCATGTATTTTTGCGGACAACCAGGTAACATAACAAGTTTTATAACTCTGTGATTTTTCATGATACAGTTATGAAATTTTGTGCGTAGATTCTTTACATAAAAATACTAGACAGGTTTTTTGACATTTCTTTCAACCGATTTTTACTTCTATTCCGTAAGCATAAGGATGGCATTCAAAGCAAAAAAGTTTGTATAGTAACCAATTTCCTTTTTCACTGTCCATTCAAAATCAGTTGAATAGACAGTGAAAAATGTTTGTTTAATTTGTCTAATCGTATTGCGAATGGAGTACAGAATAAAATAAATTCATACCTGATCAGGCGATGGGTGAGTGACGTCAGCGCCCACGATCATAACCCCTCCATCCCTTAAACATCTCGGCGTGGTACTGTTATCTATAGCTTGGTTTATACCCATCAGCTTTGAATTCACCTGTTAGCAAATAAAATAGTTATTGTAACTGGTTGAGAGCGTACTTACTGCGAATATATAGACAGAAGATTTATTTTCCCTTGTAAGAATAAACGAGGGCGTTAATTATCTCAAAAAAAAAAAACACTATTATTATAAAGGCGAAAATTTATATATACGTGTGTATGTTTGTTACTCCTTCACGCTCAAACGACTGGACGGATTTGAATGAAATTTGTCACAAAAGTAGACCATGTCCTGGAATAGCACATAGAGATTTTCTGCTCTGGGTAGATTTTACCTTGGAATAATTTTCGACTTTCACACGGATGTGCTTTGTAATAAACAGATGTAATGACAAAATCTTGTGTTTTTTTTTTTAATAATAAATATATTTACCTTCAGTAGTATGTTTTTAGCTGTCATTGCGTTCATTCTTCGCACCGTCGCTTCCTTGATACACTGGGTCAATATACCCACCTCGCGTTCAGCTAGTTGTTTCACCTGTACAAAATGGAATGCTTTTATCAATAATGTCACATTTTAACTATTTTATGAAGTGACAGAGATTTTTTATGCTAGTTCGATTGTAACTTAAAAGTACAGCTATCTTCAGTTCTTATACTCCATCCTGAAGTTGTCTTGTAGATGATATCGGTGTCAGCGATAAGACCGATTTTAATACGATTTTAATTAAAATTTAAAAAAAGTAGTTTTTTTTTTAAATTAGGAAACAATCGACGAAAAATTCCACCACTGGGGGTCCAGAATCATGTACTGGATCCATGGTATTCGTATGTGCGTCATTTCAGAGACACCCTGTATATATTTCAAAATTCAAATCACACAATACCTTATGATAGTCATCTCGGCCCCTTGCAGAAACGATTATGAAGACGAAACGCACATCTTTGCACGCATTCATTAAAATACCGTGCATCATCTTCATTTTAGCATACAGGTTGACGATCTTGGGCTTTGCAATACTCATACCCATTTGGGTGCCAGTACTTATGATCTGAAAAAATATAAATGAAATTATTATAGTATATATTATTTCCCAAGTAAAACCAACGCCGGGGCACGAGTTCTTCTTCGTCGCCTTGTGGAAACTTATAACGTACACTTCATGGACATAGATATTTTCAATCATTCTAATAATAAATTTAAATCTCTCGTTGTCAGCTATTTAGAATCTAAATTCCAAATTCATATTAATTGACTAAATAACTTATTAAAAACAAAATTGATTTTTAAAATCAGTCTCCGTTTTTCATATACTCATTTGATTATTCCGGGGGCAATAGTGTGGGTTATATGTTTACCTATTTATCTAATAATTCCTTTGTATCTACTTAACATGTAACTGTTTTTTGTCCCTAATAAATAAAATAAAAATAAAGGTCGCGTTTGGCATACAATCGGACAATGAAATAATTAAGCACAATTAGACCAATTTCTCTTGCTGCAATCAAGAATTTACTTTTTTTCAGCAATGTAGCAATAAACATAGTATAATCAGCTTTATAATGCTCCCATAGCTGGGACTCAGGCCTCCTTTTTAGGAGAGGGAATGGGCTGTATCCACCACGCAGGTCCTGTGCGGCTTGGTGCATGTCACATGTCTGAATGTCGAATATTTGGTTTCAGGACATGCCGGTTTCCTCAAGATTTTTTTCCTTCAAATATTTTAAACGCAACTGACAGTACGAAAGGTAATGTGATGTATGTGAATGTATTTGAACAATATAATGCTCAACCTTTATGTGACGCAAATGTACGTCAATTAATGAGAGATTCTTTATCAGAATAGGACTCCAGAAAATTATAAAAAAATCTTACCAAATTAATCATATTATCATAATCAAGCCTCGGGTCGGTATCAACAGCGATGACAGCCCAGGATTGAAGTTGTTCCGGCTTCAATAAACGCTGCGCTTGCCATTGTCCGTTTCTATAACATACATTCATTTTATTACTATCTATGAGACGAGTCAAATGGAGCAGTTAATGGACGTTTACGCGATAATGAAACCAATGAGCTACCAAGGAAGCCATATGTGCAGAAGCAGTCATTGCCAAACTCGATTACAATTTTGTAAAGTCCCAACTCGTCTTTAAAATGTCCAAAATTGTCTATAGGGAGTTTACTCTTTTTTTATAGTAAGCCGTCTCAACTCTATAGTTATATCTAATTAAAGCTTTTTGATTAACTCCAAAGCGTTAATTAGGGAAGACTTTTTTAAGGGTTCTTGTCGCCTCATTAAATGTAAGTACATTTTAGGTTGAAAAAACTAAACAATGAAACAAGTTTACATTCATCAGATTAATTAACTAATACATAGATCAACATATAGGGTGACTGGTAATTAGTGACCGATACTTAAACACGTGATTGTACTCATGATCACTAACAGCTTTCCCAAAGAAACTTTTTTTTATACACGTTTTATGACAATAACAAAACAGCTGTAAAATTCGCGCGCACGCGCCTACGACCGCTCAGCTGTTAGCCGCTTAACACCGTTGTCTCATGTACCTTACCTACGATAGTGATAAATACGCACCCGCGCGGCTTGCAAACCCATCGGTGTACGTAATCAGTGTAGGTACCTACATGTTTCGGTTAAATAATATCCAAAGACAGTTAGTTAATCTAACTAGCAACCATGACCCTTGATGCTTATTCCTAAGCTTCGGAACAAAGGCCTACGCTGCAGATATGACGCCCCGGCCGCCGCCTGGTCATTTAGGTACACAGTGTTATACCACCTACATAAACTTTCTCTGTTTATGACACAGTGAAGAGACTAAAATAAATAATAAATTATCTAGTATTTTGGTACTTTACGTGCGCGCGCTACAATAAATAAATCCATAATCTTTCTAAACAAACTAACGTCAGGAATTGCGTTTGTTTTGTTACTTATCTACGATGTTTAGAACGAACTTAAAAGACACCACTACATTATTAACTGACTCGATACCTACTTGACACTGGGCATTGTTCAAGTTATTTCAAGTTTCCCATCCTTCTTGGGTACAAGAGTTGGTACAATAGCTTTGCTGCTTCCCCCCTTCCGAGAAGTAACACATCACTGACATCACCATGTCACTGTAATCACTCGCTGTGTAATTGTAATTGTATGACACCGTGCGCGCGGGCGTCAAAAAAAAAAGAAATCATGTGCAAATGCACGCGACGCGCTTTCCGGGGTGACTGTTATTATTACCTACGTCACTACTGCACGGCAAAGGGAACGGTGCGGGCGGGGGAGGGGGGCGACTCGTGAGAGTCGTGAGACGCTGTACTACTAGCACTACTAATACATTTCCCTTTCCCGAGCTCGCGCGAATTTTAAACATAATTTATTTTTTACAAAATAAATTATGTTTCAAAATTTTAATTACATAACATTTTGTTTTTATGATAAAACTAATTAGTATAAAAAAATTTTCTTTGGAAAAGTTGTTTGTAATCATGAGGACAATCACGTGTTTAAGTATCGGCCACTAATTACCAGTCACAATATATTTAGGTCAACAAAAATGAAAACGAATTTGTTGTATACTCTATCATATAATTTCACTGACGACACGACCGGTTTAGTGCTCAGATGGAACTTCCAAAAACCACCTGAATTTCTGAGAAGATAACATATACAACATACCTGGGCTTAGCTTTTCCATTCCCAATGTCCAAGACGGGTGGCTCTAACACTTTAGCCTTGACAGTGTAAAACTTGTCGGAGATATCCAAACCGAACCGCTTGAAGTCTCGGTTTTGGGAATATTTCATCTATGAAATTAAAAAATAAATCATTTTATTGGAGAAAAAGGCATTAAATGTACCAAAGTAGATAATTATATTGCCTTTTAACCGCCTAAGTCGGATATATCCGACAAATACTCTCGCATTTATTTCGCCAGGATCGCACTGTATCCACGACCAAATACTCCATTTTGTCAGGCCTTCTGTAACTTATGAGGATTTTTTTTTTTTTCGGTGGGAAAATCATCTTATGACATCCCCCGCCCTTGGGCGGGGCGGGAGATAGTGTCAGACTTTTACTGACTAAAAACCCACTCCCGTTCCCTCGTTGCCTTTCGTACCAGGGCCGAGTCTTCCTTTCAGAATCAGACCCTTGGCCCCAATAGGCTTCGACCCTGCTAGGCCCCTACAGTTGCTGACATCTTGAGGCGCGCGTGGAACAGCACGCCCCGTCGACGACTTGGGCTCGGTCCGGACGGTTACCGGACGGTCGGACGGCGAGCCACCCATTGCTCGCCGTCCGCAAGCCTGCGCCTACGATGGCCGGAAATCGGGATCGGAATCCCGGCGGCGATTGGGGCGTGAGGACCGTTGCCTCACGCGATCGGCCGCCTCCTTTGCTAGCATTACTGCTTCGCAGAAGGAGGCGACCGCCTGCCACTCCTCCTCGCTTCGGACCATGGCCTGTACCAAGGCCCGGCGCGAGAGATCGCCGCCGCCGATCGCCCCTACGAGGACACGGCGTTGCTCTGTCCAAGCGGGACACACCTCCACCGTGTGCTCCACCGTGTCCTCCGGGTGGTCCGCACAATGGTGACACCCGGGCGAACTTATGAGGATAGGACCCTGGCGTGAATAGGACACGAAATCACTCGCCGGACCAATCCGACGCAAGCAGTTAAAGGGTTAAAAATGAGAGGTGCTCGTGGCTAAAATATAAATATCAGCCGCATGGCTCGATCTCCTTTGTTAAGCAACGCTGGTTGAAGTCTGTCTATGGATGAGTGGCCATCATAACATGCAGAGATTCCTCAGCGCCTAGGAAAGCACGTCAAGTCATTGGTCCCAGGTAACATTGGTAGATCTTTGAGTCATCATGGATAATCAAAAGTCAGGTAATCTGACACCAATCCTGTCAAGATTATTGTCTTACCCAGTTACTGAGTTGAGGAGGTAAGACCTAAACCAGACCAGTATTTTACATACCGTAAAATACTGGTCCCTAGCTGCATTATGGTTTTCCTGAAAGCCGACCCAAATATCCAGGGGCTTGGCAGATTGTTAAAAAATAGAATATATGCTTTACTTACGTGGGAAATCGTTTCAGTAATTTTCTTCAAACGCTCATCGGGCGGAGTAGCGGCTTCCCTCACCATGTTCGATACTTGGAAGTCATTTAACTGCCTAGCTAAGGCCTGCAAAAAAAAATTAATTAAGTAGGTACTCTTAGTTGTACAAAAAAGAGTAATGGAACAACTTGAGAACTGCTGTCACACTTAGGTTATATTGTGGCGTCAATAGAGACCACACATATACTGCCAACTTGCAAACTGGCAAGATAGTTATACTATTTAAAATTTATGATACTTTTTAAAATTATAATAATAGTAGATCTAAAAGCAAGCATTTCATTTGCGTCTCCGCCTCGACAATATTGTTACTAACCCTCCGAAATGTAAACTGAACAATATTACAAGGAGAAAGAGGATCCTCCAACCAGACAGGTGTTGTGTTTGGTCCTTGTAATTGCCTAACTGCCGATGGCTCAAAAACAAGCTAAGTTGTCACGTCCGCCGTTAAGAACAGATTTGCACATTTTAATGTACTTGTAATATACCGATATACTAATATATATGGACTACACACGACGGCAGGAAGATTGGTTTCAATCTTTACCTACCAACAAAATCCCTACAAAATGTTTAAATTCATAATAAAAATAACAACATACTTGTCCTTCAGCAACTGTTAGCAATTCGATGGGGAAGTAGATATTTCTGTCCCTTGATCCAACCCACAAGCAATTCAGTTTTGGGAATTGGAGCCTGAAAAATAACGGCGCATTAATGAATTGTTCTTAAAGAAAGATAACTCTTCTTGAAGATTAATAATATTCCACAACTATCACACAACGCCGTCTAGACTCAAACTAAGCAGAGCTTGTGTTACGAGTACTAGACAACTGATAAACATACTTATATGTTTCTAAATACATACATATTATAGATAAATTACACCCAGACACAGAACAAATGATCATGCTCATCACAAAAACATTTGTCCTGGGTGGGAATCGAACCCACGGCCTCCGGCATAGCAGTCAGGGCCACTAACCACTAGACCAACAGGCCAGTCAGATTTCAGAATAAACATTTTATTTGAAACGGACACAACACACAAATCAATATATATGCACAGCATAATCAGCATTATAATGTCCCCACTGCTGGGACTAAAATCTCCTCTCTAAGAAAAAGAATGGGCCATAATTATTCACGCGGGTCCAATCCGGTTTGGTGGATGTCACATGTCTTCGAATTTTTTTGGTTCTAGGACATGACGATTTCCTCACGATATTTTCCTTAACCGTTGTGAGAGCAATAGCGATGAAATAAATTACACGAAGTAATGCGTCGGGCTGGATTTGAATCAGCGACCTACACGTTACCACTAGGCTACCACTGCTCTCAATACACATGGCTACTATCAAAATTGAACATTGAACATACATGAACTTGTTATTTGTACTGAATGTCGCGAAGTCACTGTCTCTGTTTATGATAGATTTTAAAATGCTTACTACACCACCATTTTTTTAGCTTTTTAACCTTTTATGTGCCACGGTTTTGTATAAAAGACAACCGTTATCGTGCCCTCAACACCACTATTAGAAGAATATATTTAAATTAACATTTATTAATAAAAATACACAAAAAATGCTTTGTTTTGTACCTACTTTTGCTATTACCCAAAACACTAACCGATTTTTATTTCAATAAGGACCTTTGTTGCTTTGTTTATTTTTAAAATAGCTAAAGTATATAGTATACAGTTTATAGCTTAGCGCTGGAGGGCACATCGCATTCAGCATAAGTTGGCGCTCAAAAGGTTAAATATTTAATTTAATTTTACTGTCTTATATCTTCTGTCTTCGGTTCTATGAAACCTAATAAAAAAAATGCAGTAAAATACCCTACAACGTTAAGAATGACCGTAACGAGAAGGTTACACACTCAGCATTTTTGAATGAATGAATGTGTTCCCAAAACGTTTTGTGCGTATAGATAGGCTGTCCACCATGTACCAGTGGCGAAGCTAAGTCGATATAGAAATGGGTTACTTCAAGACAAGCCTGTTCCATCATCGAAGACATCATTTCTTGCATGAGATGGTGGTCTAACTCGTAACCTAATAAGAAACATAATACAGAAAATCTTGCACTTACTTGAATTTCTTCTCGTTAGCGAAATAATCAGCAACTGTTATCTTTCGTGAGCGACCGTCTTTTTCAGCAATGGTGAATGTTAACTCATCAGGAGGGCCTACTATGGAGTTGCAAACGAATTCGCGACGATGGCCCGCGGTAGGCGAATCACCGACCAAGGTTGCTACTACCTGCAATTATACAAATACCGTAAATGGGACGTCCCTTTTTTCTACCGATATCGTTCAAAGTGTGATGGGCTCTTGGGCGGAGCGCGAGGGCGTGTCAGACTTTTATTGACTGAAACCCACTCCTGTCCCTGCTTTGCCTTTGTTCCAGGGCCCCGGTGTTCACTTTCACTTGACCCATGGCCCCCGTAGGCTTCAACCCTGCTGGGCCCCTACGTTTGCTGACAGCTCCTAGAGGCGTGCGTGGAACACTACGCGCCGTTGACGACCTGGGTTTCGTCCGGACGGTTACCGGACGACCGGACAGCGTGCTACCCTTTGCTCGCCGTCTATTTCTGGACTGGCCTGTTGGTTTAAGAGGTGACCAGACGGTTGCAAACCAACGTCCCAACCAAGGTGACCTTGCTAGTTTCAATCCGTGTAGACAGCAGTTGTAATCCACCAACCAGTTGTCACCTTCAACGCCCTTGGTTGGGAGGTGCGTTTTCCTAACTATCGAACGTGTTGGCGCGTGGTTTACATCCATGTAGCCGCAACAACACAAACCGAATACATAAACCAAGGTCACCTTGGTTGGCACGCTAATTTGCAACCGTCTGGTCACCCCTTTAGTCGTAAGTGGCTCTGGCTGCTATGCCGGAAATCGCGGGTTCGATCCCTACCCAAAACTAATGTTTGTGTGATGCGCACGATCATTTGTTACCATAAAAAAGTATACATTTTCATTATACCTCCTTTGTGACTAGTATTGGTACAGGTAAAAGAACAAGACTGGTATTCGTGCCTTTATTAGGAGTCACGCTTAAATTCCAGGCTTGAAAATGCTTGAGTATAATGTTATTTTCTATAAGTGTAAGCTAGGTACAGTTATCGAAAAAGCGAGTGAGTTTTTTTTAATAAAAAAAAAAACAAGTAATCGCCACACACAGAGCACGACAGGAACAACCACAATAAAATAATAAAAAATGTTTAAATAAAAATGCGGTAAGTGTGTGCCAAAAAGATCACCAACTTAGCATTTGTTGAGTGTTGGACACACAACCAGGCCTGGCGCACTCCTTACTTTAGACATGAATTTATACCTGCGCCGCGAGGACTCTCTTGTGAGGCTAGTTCAGTTGAGTGTCACACGCGTGTTCGAACTGCGCATGCCGCTTGACGCTAACAAAAAATATTTTCGATTTTCTAAGGAAGTTTTATTATAAATATGGGCACGCGAAAAGCCAAAACGTACTGCATACCATATGGGTGCTTATATAACAACAGAAATGTGGACTTTTCATTCTTTACTCTTCATAAAGATTTATTTTTCTAAAATTTCTTATTCTGTGACACAACCCCGATTTAAAGTACCAACTTCAAGTGTAAGCCTCACCCTTCCGTGGATGCCAACCCTGAAGCGAGACACGGAAGAAAGCGTTTTTCAACTGATATCGTACAGATATACAACTCAAAAATAATGTATTTGTAAAATTGAATCTTGAAACATAAGTTTTACAATTCAATTTATAAATATCTTTTTGAGTAAATTCCCTTCATGATTAAGCGTTCACATTTTCAGTGCACGACGTCGTATGTGATTACAGCCAAGACAAACACTCACACTTACACATAAACTCACACTAACTATATTTGCTGTTAGTTACCTTAAGGCCTTTTACAAAGGCTATGAAATAATCACCACCACGTTGGCCCTCCACAGTGCGACCAGGATCCAGCTTGAAATCGTTTACGAGAGCGTCTATCAAATGCTGATGTTTAGGAAAACCCTTGTGAGCAACTGAAATTTGAAATAATTTATTATTGACAAACTTCATAAAATATTAATCCACATAACTGTTACATCACAAAATCTTAATGTTTTAACTGCACTCACCATCAATGTTGATAAAGGCCTTGCTTGTGAAAATGGCCGATTGGAACAATCCCGTCCACATTTCGTAGCCGTAGCCCAAGTTAACAGGATTTAAGGGACGCTTGAAGAATTGTCGACCAGCCTAAGAATAATACAGGAAAACTATTGAGCTGCTAAATTCTATAATTTGCCGAAAAAGGACTCGCTTTCAATAAAACTCAATACGAAACTGTACTAGTTTGTCTATTAAGGCTGCACTAGTCGAAGGCACAAACTAGTTCGTGGGCATGGCTAAAACGCATGACATCTAGTCCAGAGTAATAATGTAAACGAGTCGCACATTATAACGCAAAACATAATTAATAAACCTAAGTTGCTTTTGACCATAGATGTTTTCAATCTAAATAATTTTTTGTAAACTATATTTGTACAAAGGTATACTTGTAAAACTATACTTGTAACTCGCCAATGCAAACTATTGGCATGCTTTAGTTTTTTCTTTTCGCCAGAAATGAAACCTAGGTTATTTATTAGAAGACAATACGAGGAATCAATAACAAAAAGAACCAGGTCTTTAAACCGTAACCGAACGAAGATACCTATAGAAGCATTGCTAGTATATTTTAGTCAGGCGTTACCTATTTTCGTTATGTTATTATCAAATGGAAATATAATACGTAATATTTTGACGTTTCCATTGATTAAATAGATTAAATTGATTATTACTGTTATATTTTTCCCACTCGCAGTTTTTCATTACTAAAACTAGTAAAAAAAAATAAGTGATAAACGAATCGAAAAGATACGCGTTAGTGTTGTGATAGTGATTGACACTATTTAATGCGTACTCACCATAAAAACCGAAACTAAAACTATATTTAACAATGGGAAACTTAAAATATCAGACTAGTATTTTTAATTTAAGAAAAATAAAGCCTGATAACAAACTATATCAATATACTAAATAGTCTCTTAACTTCGTTTGGTAGACATAGCAGTCTAAATTATAATGATTTTTAAGTAAGTACTAATTTCAAAAAATATATTCAGAAATGTTATTTATATTTTTTCTTTCCAAATTTCTACGATATATTGGTAGTTATTTTTACCATCCAAGAATAATACATACCTTGACATATGACTCCAGAGCACCCTGACGAAGAATTACGTCAATACATTGGATCTCTTCGGTAGGATGGCAGAGAGAGGTACCTCGGGTTACCATATAGCTATAAAATGAACATGAAAAAAAAGCGAATATAAACTTTACTTCTGGGTAAATTAAGTCCCAACAGTGGGAACATTATAAGGCCGACTATGCTATGCTATGCTATGCTAAATTAATTTGAAAATGTTTCTCATACACATAGCATAAGCATAGCATAATCAGCCTTTTTAATGTTCCCACTGCTGGGATTCAGGCCTCCTCTCTAGGAGAGGGAATGGGCCGTAATCCACCACGCGGGCCCAGTGCGGGTTAGTGAATGTCCCATGTCTTCGAATTTTTTGGTTCTAGGACATGCCGGTTTCCTCACGATGTTTTCCTTCACCGTTTTGAGAGCAGTGGTGATGAAATAAATTACACAAAGTAATGCGCCTGGCTAGGTTTGAACCCGCGACCTACAACTCGTAAGTCGGGGCCGTTACCACTTGGCCACCACTGCTCATACACATACAGTGTTACATTACAGCTAAGTTTTTTCAAAATCAGTTATTTTAAAAACATTGTGAACGCAGAAATATGAAAGATCTTACCGTCTTATGTTTTCGAGATCGACAACACCAGTCGCTTTCATTGACACATCAAAACTCATGGGCCTTCCATTCTGGTCCGTTATCTCAATCTGAAATAAACAAGCCGTACTAAATTTATTTTCTGTTGATAAAATACGCAAACAAAAAAGCACACAATAAAATAATATACTTACATTTGTATTGAAACGCTCTGTCGTTGTTATATTTTTAAGAGGATTCAATGAATAACAATTCTTCATCTGATCAAATGCAATTAATTCCTTAGGGAAAAATTTACTTTTGACTTTTGCAAATACTTCAGGCAACATCCTCTTTGGTCTATCTGGAGTAAAACTCACATCATACCGAGACTGCAAAGAAGACAACCATTTCAATATGAAATCGAAATGTTATTTGATTCGATTTACAAAGCCAAAAAAGTAGATCCGGAAAATCAGGAAATATATATATTATCTTAGGTTGATTGATTGCATCTTAAAGAGATAAAATCAAATGCTGTTCGATTTCCAACTCTGCATTTATTGAATGTGATTGCTGAAGCTTCAGCAATCATATTTAATAAATGCATGTTCCGTAGCGTAGTGAGAAAATTGAGTTACTTACTATTTTAAGAGATTTAAACTCCATTTCCAAATAATTTACCAGTAATTTTATGTGTCTGGCACTAACCATACCACCAGGAATTTTAGCAGGTATCTTGTAACGGCATAACACGGGTTCTAGAGACTTAGTGGGCCGAGTAGGATAATATGCTTCAGGCTGCGCAACGGGCGTTGGAGTGGGCATCATCGTCACTGGCGGTTGCTGCCGCACTTGCGGAGGCCCCGTTTGAGGGGGGCCCATTTGTGGGGGTCGCAATTGTTGGGGCGGCGTTTGCATGGCTGACATGCCAGGGGGTGGACCTGTAGCCCAGCTTTGTCCTCTACCAGCACCTTGACCTCTACCATCACCTTGTCCTCTGCCCCAAGGTCCCGGTGGCCCAGATCTAGTGGGCTCTGGCATTTGCATTAGTAAAGGAGCTTGTGCTGATTCTGAAGTTGGCGAGGTCACTTGGGTAGTTGAGCTTGATATAGACAGTGTAGCTATTTCTTCTGTTACAGACTGCACTTCCTGGGGACTCGACACCTGCAGGCTTGCAACTGGTGGAGCATCGCCTCCCTTCTTCTTGCGAGGTTTCCTTTTCTTGCTTGCCCCTGTCAAGCCTAAACCAGAGTCATCAGCTTCTTCAGCGTTCGGTTCTACTTTGGCCTTAGCTGATTCTACTGGTTTTTCGGGAGGAACATCAGATGGTGGCTGTACCCCAACTGATAGTTCAGAAGGAGCTTCAGATTGAGCTCTAGATTGTTGTTCTGATGGAGCTTCGGATTCGGATTTAGATGTAGATTCGGAAAGTGAAGATGGTTTTCGTGAAGCTTGCAGAGCTTGTAAAGCCTGTAGAGCTTTTTCCTTTTTCTCTTTCTTTTCTTTTTTCTTACGGGCAGCTCCTGTAAGACCCGAGTCATCTTCTACCTCAACTTCTGGCGGTGCGGAAGTAGATGGTTCTTCATGGATCACACTACTTTGTGAAGACTCCTCTTTTGGAGTATCCTTTTTCCCCTTCTTCTTTGCTGTTGAAAAAGTTACAAATTGTCAAGTTGCATGTGAAAATATAAGCTGTCCAGCTGTAAATAACAATATTTTGAGTGGTACATTATTTGAATTATGAATTTGATAAGCATGCGTTTGACAACGAATTTTATTAAAAGACAAAAAAAAAACCATAAAGAATACGTAGCTAATTAAATGCTCTGAACGAGGTAATTTCCTTTAGTATGAGTTAAGGGGTTTATATGAAAAATATTTCTCATTTAGAATCATGAGTGGAGGCCAATAGGTCGGCCCTAGTGGGCTGCAAACAGAAGTTGGCGAAATGGTGTTTTATAGACCCGTCGTACCCAATGTGAGTACGGTGCCCCTGTTAAGAACAAGAACCATTCGTTAAAGTGCTTCAAGTACCCAAGTGCCCAGACACCTGCAATTTGGGAGGACTTAGGCCGGTGTTCACCAACACTAAATCGACTGTTTACATATTAAAAAGGCTGTTTAAGCAATATTTGCTGTTCACCAAAGCCAAAACGTCGGTTATCGACGTTAATCAGATGATTATCTTAACCGAGCTTCAAGACATTGTTTAAACGTTGGTTACAATAATCTGACAGAACTTTTGTAGGTTATATTGTTCGATTTACCAACGAAGTATCTATTTATCTGTGAAAAATAATGGCTTTTAATTTTATAATGGATGGTGAATACAATCTCAATATGTTAGATTATTTGGATGAGTTAGAAACGATGACGAGAAGACATAGGATTTTTAAAAATCGTCACAACTTTTATGAAGAATACGACGAAATTTCATTTAAGACTAGATTTCGATTATCCAAGTGCAGTGCTATACATATTTTGGGATTAATTGAAGATAAATTAGAATTTAACACTGATAAGTAAGTGCCTCTACCTACAATACTACTCGCTGACTCTTTTTCATTATTCACATTCACCTGAAAGATAAATTAATTTCTTTGATTTGTTTTCAGGAATAATTCACTATCTCCGATAAACCAGTAACTGTTAAAATTAAGGTTTTATGCAACAGGATGTCACCAGCTTACAATGGGTGATTTTTGTGGTGTCAGTAGATCAACTGCAAACAGAACAATCCTCAGAGTGCCCGCTGCAATTGCATCTTTGAGCAAAAATTTCATAAAATTGCCACAAAATGAAACGGATATCAAAAGAACACAGATAAAATTTTATAATATAGCAAAATTTCCGAAGGTGATTGGAGCTCTGGATTGCACCCACATCAAAATTATTTCTCCGGGAGGACAATATGCAGAGACATTTAGAAATCGAAAAGGCTTCATGTCTATCAATGTTCAAGTAATATGCGATGCAGATTTAATATTTTCCCAACATGTTTTTAAATTATGTGGAGTTCGATTTCTATTCGATGACATACTATTCTTGGGCTAGCCGGGTCCAACCTGCTGTTTTTTGAACATTTGATGTGGCGTCAGTCCGTTTGTTTTCGACCAAAGAGATTTAAAGAGATACAATAGAGCGGCTATCAGAACAAATGTCTTAAGATAAACTGTCATCCTATGACTCAGTGACGCCATCTGGCTTTGAATAGCAAACACGCGAATTAAATTTGTCATAATTTATAATTATTTAACTATCGCTCGGTAGGTGGCCAGGGGCCTTACTATGATAATGTTAAAATGTCAGTCGTACGAGCGAAAAAGAGTGATGGAGCTATACACCCTATATAGCTCCATCCCTTTAACAGTTCGGTTTAGGTCGTAAAATGGATCACATTATGAGCTCGTGGTAGAGCCTCAGTGTGTGATAAAGGTAAGGTTAAGCTTTTCAGCAATAGATGGCGTTATCACAAAACCAGCAAATGTTCTAGAACTATTTCTCAAAATTATTGAATTTTAATTAATTACTTCGTAAATACCAAAAATATTTACGAAAATAAACCAAAGTTAGGTCCAGTCATTTTATCATAACAAGATTTGCAATAGCGTAATGCGCAGTTCGGCATATTTTCTCGTAAAATGATTTTCTTTTAATGCATAGAGCGGATACAAACACGACTTGACGTGTAGGGGCGTCATACTGGACTGAGCGACTTATGACCACCAGGTAATAAGTATCAGAGCACAATTTTGTTCGCTATGTCCTGTCTATTGGTAGTATGTATTTAATGTCTTTGTTTTCGACTATATCCTTGTACTTCATGACAAGCTCTGCTAATAGAGTTTCCCCATAATTGGTAAAATTTGCAGTACGCTGTTTCATATCTTCCATGTCGATCACTTAACACTTTTGATTACAATTACAACAAAAATACCACGAAACTTCACGAGAGAATCAAAATGAATGAAACTGACAGACAAGAAAGAGCGCGCTAATAAACGTTCCAACGCAAAATGTGTTTCTCGTAAAGCCAAAGAAACAATGAACAGCAACTTTCACATTTTATGGCATAGACTATTATCTGGCCATATTAAAGTTGTAAGCGTGAACGAGATTTCAAGATGTAACCTTACATTTTATTTGGTAGTGTTGCATTGCTCACTCATTCATTCAAAAACGCTTCGTTATGTCTCGGTTAAGTAACCGAACACCGAAAGGTGATGGTGAACAGTAATATAATAGTTTAAAAAACTAAAAAGCACGCACTAAAAATTACAAAATAATTCGGACGTTTATGGGACAAAACGCTCCACGCTTTCTTTCATAATAAATCATAGTCATCGAGATATAAGTACTAACGTAGTAACGTTAGTTACGCTAGTGTAGTAACGTTTTCTGCGCAGACCGTGTTGTTGTGGTTTCGGCGACGACTGTGTTCTGTGCGATCTTGTGTTTTCCCTGTTATTCTAACAATATCTTGCTTTGCTTACGGACTCCGATCGAATCTTCTATTCTAGTTAACTTGGCATTCGTTTTTTGGACTTTGATTTCATCTGGTTTTGGATTTGTCAGTGGAGTGGAAGTAGTCATGTCTTCGCGCATTCTGTGTGTAAACTGTGGAATATGCGTTAATCGCATTGCACGACACATTGTCCTAGAACACGATACTAGAGTGGTGTATTTTATTGCTGAAAGGATTTCGCCTCGTATCATATGTATTCAGATATTAATTTACAAGCACCACAACGCATCGTAAGATTTTTCATTTCAGTACCTACATCGTCATCTAAATGTTTTCCGAGTAATTTGTGTACGATACAAATTACACAGAAAACAGTAATATTTACTTTTTAATAAATAATAAAGTTTTGATGCCTAAATAAAAAGTTGATGACTTTCTATGT
Organism: Mythimna impura; assembly: GCA_905147345.3. NCBI lineage: Eukaryota > Metazoa > Arthropoda > Insecta > Lepidoptera > Noctuidae > Mythimna > Mythimna impura. The sequence goes on from LR990345.1 coordinate 12,356,120, forward strand.
AGATTCTTCAGCAATTAACTTATTTTACAGATTGAGGACAGTGATAATATCTGTCAGGCCTGTTTAGATGCTGTGATGATGAGGGTTAATCAAATTATCCATGGAGAAATATCAAGCCATGACAACCAACATCCCGGAAGTAGTCGAACTCAGGTTGTGGGTCACTCTAGAGTTTGCTTGGTGTGAGGATGTTCAATCCTTCGAAGAAAAAGTGATTTAATATTACGCAACAATCCTTCAGAACTGCAACAAATGATTACTACCTGCATAATGAACTCTATCCAATCACAAGAGGTAATTTAGACATTTTTTTAGCACCTATTACTAAGTTAGCTATTATTTTATATAGTAATCAATTGCATTTGGTGTTTATAACTCCTCATCATCATCTTCCTGCCCTTGTCCCGTGTTATTTGGGGTCGGCGCAACATGTTTTTTTCTTCCATTCTGCCCTGTCACTCGTCATACTATCACTAACTTCCTTTTCTTTCATATCACTCTTCACACAATCCATCCATCTTTTCTTTGGTCTCCCTCTCCCTCTCCATCCATCCACATGTAAACTCATAACTCTTTTAGTAACATGCGTTTCATCCCTCCTCTTCACATGACCATACCAAGACAAACGATTCCCTTTCAACTTTTCAGTCACTGGCGCCACTTTCAAACTTCCCCTAATATACTCATTTCTCACTTTATCCATTCTCGTCACACCACACATCCATCTTAACATTCTCATCTCCGCTACGTGCAATCTTTTTTCATCCGTCTTTTTCACAGCCCAACATTCTGATCCATACAGTATGACAGGCCTTATCACGGACTTGATTTTACCCTTCAACTTGAGGGGCATCCGTGGGTCACAAGTTGTTCCCGTGACCTGTCGCCATTTCATCCATCCTGCGTTGATCCGATGTGTTACGTCCCGGTCTACCTCACCATCCCCTTGGACGAGTGACCCGAGGTACCGAAAGTCGGAGCAGATCGGTATGGGTGTTCCAGCGAGAGATAAAGGCACTGGATTGGAGAGACCGCCGAAATCGCAGAACAAGTATTCCGTTTTGGTTCTACTCAATTTCAGGCCAACACTCTCCAGTCTGTGCCACCACACCTCCAATCTGTTCTGGACCTCTAGGCCACTCTCGGCAACCAACACAATGTCATCGGCAAACAGCATACACCAGGGAGCCTCTTCCTGAATGTCCGACGTCAGAGCATCCATTATCATCAGGAAGAGGTAAGGGCTGAGAGCCGACCCTTGATGTAAGCCGACAGCCACATTGAAGCTGCCAGTGGTGCCCACTGTAGACCGGACTTGGGTACTGCATCGATTGTACGCTCGGATCAACTGCACATACTTCCCAGGCACACCTTTCTCCTTAAGGGCCCACCACAGAACCTCACGAGGTACCCGGTCGTATGCCTTTTCGAGGTCAATGAATACCATGTGCAAGTTTTTATGCGCACCTCTGTATTTCTCGCACAGCTGGCGTATAGCAAAAATGGCATCCGCTGTACCCCGACCCGGCATAAAACCGAATTGGTTCTGTGAAATTTCACTCTCTTCTCTCAGTCGCCTTTCAATAACTTTCTCCCAGGCTTTCATAGTATGTGACATTAGCTTTATTCCTCTATAATTGTTGCACTCAAGCACATCACCTTTGTTTTTAAAAATCGGCACCAAAGAGCTATTGCACCACTCATCAGGTATGGCTTCTTCCAGCAACAACTTATTGAAGAACAAAGCTAACCACGTCCATCCATCCACTCGCAATAACTTCCACACTTCAACTGGTATTCCATCTGGACCAATGGCTTTACCATTCTTCATTCCATTTACTGCTATTCTGACTTCATCCATACTAACCATTCTCACTAATCCCACATTCACTAGTTTATTCTCTAACACCCCACTCCAATTATTTTCTTCATTCATCAATCTTTCAAAATATTCCTTCCACCTCTTTCTGATTTTTTCATCATCCGATAGAACCATTCCAGTTTCATCTCTTATACATCTTACATGACAAACATCCCTCGCCTTTCTCTCTCTTATTCTAGTAAGCCGGTATAGCTCTTTTTGGCCTGCAGGACTGTCCAGTGCGTCATATAGTTTGTCCTGGGCTTTTGATTTTGCTATTGCCACGGCTTTCTTGGCTTTCTTCTTTAAAACGTCATACTCTCTCTTTTTTTCAGCTTTTAAACTAGCGTTTCCAGGTGTTTATAACTCCTAAAGGTTATTATTAAAAGAAACAATATTTCGAGGAGAGCTGGGTTTATAATTAATATAGTGGAGTTGCCAAACTGGAGGCAGTTTGTTGGCAGTGTAAGGCACAAGCATTGATCACTATCTTTGCTTGAGGAAGCAAACATAGTGATCAATGCTTGTGCCTCTTTTGTATGAGAACAAGACAATAGAACAAAATAATAGGCGGGTTTTAAAAGTATTTTAAGATAAGTTTACCAATTCTCTCTTTTGTTTTAGCTAACTACAAATGACAGAGTATGTCATTCTTGCTGGATGAAAGCAAAAAGAAATGCTCTGCGTATGCAGCAAGAACAAACAGAAAATGTATTGGTTGATTTTTCTTCAACAAATATGGTAGAAGCATTTGAAGTAGAGAAACATGATGTTGAGACACCTGAATTACATTCAGCAATGGAGCAGTCGGAGATGGCTGGTAATGTCAACCCAGAACAAAGACCTGATGCAATAGATATTGTGTTATCTAATCCCAGTATATCATCTTTATCATCACCTGATTGGGTTCCAGCAGTACCATCAGTGGCTACCGAAAATGTGGCATCATCAAATATTACACTTTCAAACTACAGACGAGCACCCAATACTGCGACACAGTGTGTATTTACTTATTGCACTAATCGGGACTTACATCGAATTTCTGATGATTTACGCATAAAAATAATAATTGACCATAATTTTTACTTGCCTGCACATGTTAGGGTCTGTTCAGACCATTTATTGAGTAACAGTTGGGACACTTTGTACAATTTAGAAAATAGTACTGCTGTTTTCACTGTAGAACAAGTTGAACATATGTTTTCTTTTATTGATTCAAACAAATCTAGTTCTATTGATTTTAATGATCCTTTAAATATTGATGATCACCTGTTCCAATATTGGCTTGGATTAACCAAGGAAAAATTCAACAATTTATTGATTGAAGTTCCTCAAATACAAACTCTGCATCAAGGAGTTATTGGTCTTGTAGCATATTTAATAAAATTAAGGAATGGGGACTCTGATGAAAGGATAGCTAGCCTAATGGGGATATCACGAAGAACTCTCGAATGTTATATGAACAATGTCAGAGAGAAACTTTTGCAATATTTTGTCCCTAACAACTTGGGAATTGGACATTTAAGTCGGCAAAACAGTCTTGACATTAATTTATTAATTCCCAATGGCATATATGGAAATTCTGGAGCAATCACTAGTGTTGTGAGAAATGAGCTCCGAGGCGGAAACTCGAGCTCCGAGTCGAAGCTACTGAGTCTTCAAAGCTCGAGCTCTGAGGGCTCGTAAGTCTAAAAGGTTCGAGCCCTAAAGGCTCGAACCTTGAAGGCTCAAGAGCCTTAAATAAAGGACTCGAGTCGAAGCTCGAGCTTTATTTATATGCCTGATAATATTAAAATGTAATATTTTTGTTTTAATGTGGTAAGTACGTATAGAAATATGTTTACGTGTAATAAGTATAAAAAAAACGAAATAAAAAGATAGAAAAAAGAAAAGTTTATTATACAATGAATGATTATTCGATTTTTTATAATTATTATTAAGTCACGGGTCTAATACAACGGCAAGTTGTGCCATATCACTGTTTAAAATCACGGAGTACTCATTCAATTTTTCAATCATGGCCGTTGCACATTTTTTCATTGGTCCATCTTCTTGTCTGTTAAGAAGATGCTCTGTTAAAACATCAAATATAGGCACCACATAGTACAAACTTGGATAATTGTGTTTTGAAAGCATAACAGTGGCTTCATAAAATGGTTGAAGAAAATCTACCAATGCTTCTACCATCTCCCAATTCTCAATAGTGTATGGAGAAAACTCTGTGTAATCCAAACACATACCTACTCATTAATTAAACACTCTTTTCATTTTCAAAGCTCTTTCCAGCATCATATTAGTAGAATTCCACCTGATGCCTCATATCTTTTATCAAGTTCAGATGAGAAATGCTGGACGTACAACATTCTTCATATAGTTGTTATTTTTTTAGGTGAAAAAGTTATAAATTTTACTAATTTTTGGACCGGTACGATAGTTTCTTTGGCTTCTTCCACACGTTAGAGAAGAGAGAAGTTAGTTTGTAAATAAAAATAAATTATTTGATTAACATATTTATTAGATTTATTTTGGAACATAGTGTTGTGTAGTGAGCCTTTAAAACAGAGCTCGAGTCGCGACTCGAGCCTCGGAACTAGGGTTCGAGACTGGGCTCGAGCCTTCGAAATAAGGCTCGAGGCTGCAGCTCGAGGCTTCATAGGAGACTCGAGCCTTGAATGAGTCGAAGACTCGGGAGACTCGAGCCTTTTAACAACACTAGCAATCACAGATCACCCCATTGTTATTTGTGATGGAACATATATTTATGCCCATAAGAGTGCTAATTATATGTTCCATAACATTTATTTAAGAATGCACTTACCAAATAATTTAGCAGATATCGTAGAAACCAATAATTTAAATAGACGTGGTTCTAATTTTATTAGTATAAGTGCAGATAGAAATAATTTAATTTATTTTCCCCGTCTCCAATATGAGGACCTTATTTTATTTGCTCTTGGGACGTACCAACTTCGCCAAGCACTCTCCTACTAAGGAGAACATATCAGATTCCATGGGCAGTACAGAATTGAAGTCTGTAGGGAAATACCGGATTCTCTGTATTTTTCCAATTTGGATATAGATGAAGTCTCAATTATAAGAGGTAGAATAAAATCAAGACACATTAGCAGAAAACAATATTATGTGTACATTTTAATAAATAATAACACATCTGGGTTAGCTGGCATTAGAGAATATTGCTGTAATTGCCTTGTTGGTAGACGCACACTAGGATGTTGTGCTCATGTTATGACCATTGTTTGGTATCTTGGATGGGCCAGATACGAACAAAATGTAGCTGCTCCTGCCGCATTTCTTGATGAGGTATTCATAAGAGAATTATAATAAAGAATAAAGAAAGTACCTAATTTGTTTTTATTTTTTTCCTAATTTTTATTAGCCTATATTAATTACTAATTTATATTACCTACCTTAGTGATTGTGATCTTGCAAGTGAAGAGGGATAACTAGACTTCTCAAAAATTCTTTATTTAATTTTTATGTAAGGATGTTATTAAGATTCTTATGAATAAAGACAACTTGAGTTTTTAGAACAGATATAGTGTGCCCACAGCCCACCAGCTAAATCTAAAGGCTTATGACTTATATTCATAAACTATGCACCGTTTATAAAACGGTGGGACATCTGACCTCAATAAGTTTGGTCCATACATCGGTTTTGCCCGTGCGCAGGCTTACTAGGTACTCCGGTGAATCTAGAGGATAGTTTCATAATTGTTACTAGGCTCTACTAAGTTTTTAGGTCTCTCTATTGTTGCCATCGACCTTACTATACATAAAAAGTTACTCTGTGACCTGTACTATCCAATAGAAACAGAAAGCAACATCCCGCCGCGTCTATAAAGTAGGTAGTTTGTCCTATTTGGCGCGAAATAGAGAAATTATATATTTGACATATTTTTTGAAATGCTACAGATTATTAATAAACCACATAACCTTAAAAAAACATTTTAATTATTTACTAGTTTCTCCGTACTTTTAAAAATATATCGAATGCCGTACTTAGTAATGTTCATTCAGGCAAATCAAACGATATATGTTTCATCAAGTTACGTTTTACTAATTTTTTATGGTCCATGCATGTTAGGAGAATGACCATTGTTCTTTCATCCTAATCGAAGACCGGGAAGTGGGTCAAATTAAGATTCCAAGATTTTCTTACATACATAGTTAGTTACAAGTGAAGCTAATAAAAGCGTGTTAAAAAAAACCGCTTCTTGTTTAACCATTGTTTAAATATTAAAAGGCCGATTACGAAATCAACGTTTAAATTTGTTTCGGTGAACATAGTCCTTAATGAGTGCCATCGATGCGATGCTGTAATGAACTAGCCGCCTACAAGGCCTAAACCATTTAAGGAATTTATTTACCATCGACTCGAAAAGAAAAAGCGAAGGGTTGGTTATAAGCAGACGAAATTTATTTATTTATTTAGGATCTCCAACAAAGGATGTACACAATATCTGTATCAAAAATGAAGTCAATCCACGATAAAACTTGCATAATTTTGAGTGTAACAGAATCAAACTCAAGATCATTTATATTAAAAAAAAACTGGGCAAGTGCGAGTTGAACTCGCAAACTGAGGGTTCCGTACAAACTTACCTATGTAAATAGTTCAATTCCCGAATGGAGTCTAGAAGATTTTTCCGAAACGCAAAAAAAAAAAAATTGTGACGTTACAACAAAGGTGAATGCTTAAAAAAAACCGGCGGAAAGGAGATGTATCTCAAATTATCAGTAATAATAAATAATAAAACAAAAACCAGATAGGAGTATTATCGTGATCCTTACTGACAAACATATAAAAATTTCCAGTTTTATTAATCAGGCGTCGTCAATATTAAAAAATAAAAAAACAAATAGCTTAACATTAAATTAGTTACTTTTGATTGCTACATTTTTGTTATGCTGCTTTATTTTTCATCAGATCTCAAGCAAATACAGTCAAAAAGTATCACTTGATGAAGTGGAACTGATAAAGAAGACCAGAAATGGTCACCGGAACTTCACAGTCACATAGATATCGTAATGAAGATAGTTAAGCAACTATAACGATACAAATAAATAAATGGTTCTGAATAGTTATGTTACCATCGAACTGATCTGATGATGATGATGATTATGAGGCTGGAAGGTAGGCAGCGGAACTGCGCAAGTAATCAATGTATCCTAGCCGTGTTTGTGCTTATTAGAATTTTCATGAGATGCACTTTGGCTATAAGGTACCATTGAACTGATCTGTGATGGAGTCGAAAGGTGGAAGGTAGGCATGGAAACTTCGTCATAAAACAATGTATCCTAGCAGTGTTTGGGTTAATTGGAATTGTCATGAGATGTTGGCACTCTGGCTGTATGTGTATCACAATTAAAAAGTGTGAAATAAAAAAACCGTCTTCACTACAAAAAACATTAAAACGTTCAAAATTGCTTTTCATTTCGGAAGTCGGTGTTTAATAATAAACTAATAAAACCAGAAACTCCCGACTTCCGAAATGAAGTTTATATGCAGCATCTTCGAAACAGCAAAAACTTTCGACAGTCTGATACGACGGCTTATATGGCTTATGGCTTTATGGCAATGGTTTATGGTTACGTATATCTCGGTGTGCCATATATCGAGTCGTACTCATTTTGCGAGACTTTTTGTACAATCGTACCTTCCAGTATCTCATAGATAGAGGGAACGCTTTCAACCCCCCGTCTCATACGAGCAGGAGTCCCTAAGGGCTCCGTGCTATTCCCCTTAGTTTACACGCTGTTCACCAACGATACCTCAAAAACTAAAAAAACCCAGTTGGCTCTTTTAACTGATGACACGGCCATTTACTACACTAGTCGAGACCCTGGCGCTATCGCTCGCAATCTGTAATCTTCCGCAAATATTTTGGGCAAATAGTTCCGGAAACGTAGAATCAGAGTTAACCCCGGTAAAACTGTACTATACTGGACAACGAAATAATGGGTTTTTTGGGGTGAGGGGGGAGGGGGGAGTGTCCCCCCCCCCCAAGAATCAATCAGAATCTAGGAAACACATACAATGCGTTCCAAATAAGAATAGGAATGACGCCATGTTGTGACGTCACGTCATACTGTCAAATCGCAAGAAATTGGGCAAAATTGAAGAACTCAGAGATGAGCAAAATTGAAGAACTGGATTCTGATTAAACTATTTTCGTTCAGTTCGTAAATAAATTAAATTTTAAAATTTTCTTGTTTTGCTCACCATAATAATTCTTCGATTTGACAGTATGACGTGACGTCACTACCTGTCAATCGATCCTATTCTTATTTGGAACGCATTGTACTTTTGGAAATATTCAAGATTCAAATTTTGAGGTTAGGAATCACAAAATCGTACATTTTATGCATTTTTGGGGCAGATTTGGGGGTTTTAGGGAGGAGAATCACCCTAAACCCCTTGGACTATACCCCCACAGTAGCAATTGTATACTTTCATGTATTTAAAAATGAAAAAAAAAAATTTTGTTGTTGGGGAGCGCTCTACCATTGTCTACAAATATTTCTGCATTGAAATATAGTTTTCTGGGTGCTTTAAAAAAAAAATAACCCTAACCTAACCTCCCACTGTAGCAATTGTATACTTTCATGTATTTAGATGACAAAAAAAAATAATTTTTGTTGTGTCGGGGAGCGCTCTACCATTGTATAAAAATATTTGTGCACTGAAAAATAGTTTTCTGGGTCGTTTAAAAAAAAAAAAATAACCCTAACCTAACCTCCCACTGTAGCAATTGTATACTTTCATGTATTTAGATGACAAAAAAAATAATTTTTGTTGTGTTGGAGAGCGCTCTACCATTGTATAAAAATATTTGTGCACTGAAAAATAGTTTTATGGGTGGTTTAAAAAAAAAAAACCCTAACCTAACCTCCCACTGTAGCAATTGTATACTTTCATGTATTTAGATGAAAAAAAAAAAAATGTTGTGTCGGGGAACACTACCATTGTATAACAATATTTGTGCACTGAAAAATAGTTTTCTGGGTGGTTTAAAAAAAAAAATAACCCTAACCTAACCTCCCGCTGTAGCAATTGTATACTTTCATGTATTTAGATGAAAAAAAAAAGTCTTATTTTTTACTTTTTTCAAATATTATTAATTTAGCATTGGACAAGTTAAATTCACTTAATGATGTATAATATGTCATTTGGCTATATTACTCGTCATTTGGCTATATTACTCGTCATTTGGCTATATTATTCGTCATTTTTAATTTAAATAAAAGAAAGTTTTCTTAAATATTCATTGTGGCTGTATGAACTAATACCTTTGTCATAATATTACAAACAAAGTAAAAAGTGAACTAAATCTGTCAAAATGGCGTCAAATATTACGAAAAATTATCGATTTTCATTATTTTTTTTCTCAAAAACTATATGTTTCCTAACATTGAGACTTTGCATAATTACTTTTTAGACATATTATAAACCTTTCCAATAAAAAATTATGAGCGTAAAACTCGTTGTCCAGTATAGTACAGTTTAGCCTTTTTAAATCGACGCCTGAAAAATATATTTATATAAATGACTTGTAAGAATCCCTTACCAATAAATTACTATGACTATGACTATGACTATAGACCGAAGAAATAATCAAGCATTTGTAACTGAACTAGGCACAGCCTGTATTTCAGTTATCAGCGCTAAATCCCCTCGTTTTAGAGTAGCCATCAGTAAAAATGTGGAATAGTTGTACTATGACTCAAAGCATTTTTTATAGAAATCTAAGTTAGTAGTACAAAAAGTATTATAGAATATGTTAGTGAATTTGGATCCGGATCGGAGGTCCCGCGATGACACGCATCAAACCGCTTGTAGTTGAAAAATAAAAAGTGTAAAATAAAAAACTTTTTACAAAAAAATACAACCAACTTCAAAGTAAAAAAAAAAAAACACTGAAAAGTGCAAAATAACTTTAAAACCGACTTCCGAAATTAAAGTTATTTTGCACTTTTCAGTGTTTTTTTTTTTACTTTGAAGTCGGTTGTATTTTTTTGTAAAAAGTTTTTTATTTTACACTTTTTAGTTATGGTACCACCACTAAAAAGTACCCCTCAGCCAAACTTAAATACCATATAGCCAGAGTGCATCTCATGACAATTCTAATAATCCCAAACACAGTTAGATTACTTTAATTTATTACAGAGTTCCGGTGCCTAACTTCAGGCTTCATCATCAGATCAGTTCGATATATTCCCCCTCTACTTTCAGTCAGTCATCGACTACACGTATAAACAAAGCAATTTTACTTTTTACGACGGTTCTGCTGTGATCCTATGAGGAGTTCTGTTCCATATCTTCGAAGTTCATGATCAGATCGTAACAATATTTCTATGGGACCAACTCGGAAGCATTACCTTTCAATCAAAAAAAAATCTTTCAAAATCGGTCCACAATTGACCGAGAAATCGGTGAACATACATAAAAAAAAAATAAACAACATACATTCAACCGAACATATAACCTCCTCCTTTTTGAAGTCGGTTAAAAAAGGACGCGACATGACGCTTCGGCTCTGGGCATTTTTTTTATGCATTCTAAAAATTTCTTTTTTCTGTTGATTTTAAACAATTACGCTTAATAGATTGTTGTATGTAGAGCTAATTTAAGGTAATATTATATAAAAAATATTTTTCACTTCCAATTGAAATCTTCCAGCCAATAATGAAATTTTTCAATGCTTGAAAACATTTCTGTTTGCCTATCTCTACTCTGCGCCAGTGTGAGTTGAGGTTTAGAGTGTCGATAGCATACGAAGAAAAAATAAGAAATCGAGAAAAACAGGCAAAAATAAAAGTCCTCTGTCTAATCCTTCAGAAAAAACACAATCTAAAATGTACCAACTAAGGATTTTTTTATAGGGCGGAGCGAGAGGGCGTGTTAGACTTACCAACTCAGGCTGCATAACTGTTCAATATGGCATGAATAGACCAGTTGAATTAGTTGTTTTTTATTAGAAAACAACAATAAAAATGTTTTTATAAAATTAAATTTAAATAAAAAAAAAACTACTTATTTGTTAACTGTCAAAAACGTGGCTGCCCATATTGATATTGGTGTAAAGATTTATCAGTGCCTTAATATACCTACATATGTCAACATTTGTAGTAGTTTTTTAACCAAAACCATTCCTAAGAAAATCATAATTGAAATTAGGCCCCCTTAGATTAAATTTTTCCTGATAATTTTAATCATGTTTTGAACGAGTCAACTAGCCTATTGCACTAAAGTTACATCATAACTTTGAAATTATGATGCAACTTTATTGTAATAGGCAATTTTTTAGTAAAAATGCAGTCAAATCAATCTTTACTACATATTCAATCACAGAATTCATTTCAAGCGTCACTGTTTGGGATTATTTATAGTTTTTTATCTTAGTAGGTCAAAAGTCAATAAATGTTATGGAAATTGAACACTCTACAGAGCAATGTATGCAGTTTTATTGGCCATGAATTGGTTGAAAAACAATGCAACATTATGTTTGCCAAACAGAAACACTCTAAAATTCTAATTAAAAGATAATATTTGCTAGTTTACTTACATGGTTTCGGCATTTTAGAAACTTCTCACTTTTGGTTATAATCTGTAAACACAAAATTGAACTGAATACAAATGATTTAAACAATTTAAATAAGTATTTAGTTTGAACAAGTGCAATATCAAACACTGGCAACTTAAGATTGAATGGCTGTTATGAAAATTTTAACAACACAACATGCACATGCAGAATGATATCAGAAAGGTTACTTCTAGATCGTAGTGTTGTGAAAGTGTAAGGATTCCCCTATACCAGTGTTGCTACTTATTTTATTTTTTTAGTCTAGCAATAATCTTCATTTACTTTATGTACTTTTAGTAATATATTGTGAATACAATTAAAATAGTAATAATGAATAATTATATTAATTATATTATTACAGTACTTCAATAATATATTCTTAAAGTTGTTTAAGTTGTTTTATTTTAAGATACCTACAGCTATGCTCAACACAAGTTTAATCTGACGCTGGCGATAGTGACCTTGGCTGTATTATTGTTAAAAAATATAATGGAATTTATTGCTTTTACTGACATTTCCTATGGCTGATTCGCTGATTACATTGATACTAAAGAACATTCTATTTGTAATGTGTACAATATTTCTTTATAAGTCTAATTTTTGTTCTCTATCAGTGACTCCTGTTCCGGGAAACCCCTTGTTCTGAGTCTTGTGTTGGTATATTCATTTCAGATTCCATGTGATGAAAGGATGCAGCATTCTGTTTTATAGACATTAATGAATGTATTGTTTGTTTCTTTATAGAAGAACATGGCTTATATCATGGCATGACCATACTATAACGATAAACTTCAGCATCATTGCATGTTTCAGTATGTAAGAAAATCTCTATTTTTTGGTCAATTTTTCTATTCAAATGCTTCTGTTGGCCAGTTTGCTACCAGGCTGGCTTTAAATCTCGGTTCTCAAAATAAAAACTGGCAGTGAATTGACCATCAGAGATATCTGAAGGTCATGAAAAAGGTTATCAGGCATATCAGAATAATAGTACTTATAAAATGTAAAATTATCAAAATATCTAAGTAATTAAACTTTTTTAGGATCCCTTAGGCAAGTTGACACAATGACCAGGCTTCATTTGGTCTAGTTACAACAATACCATGATGCAATCGTTACTACAGAAATATCCATCCCTTTCTCTCAAAAAAAAAGACCATTGTGACAAAGAATACGCCCAACTTATCGTCTAGCTAACGCCTAATAAGAAATGGCGGATGCTGAGGGCGAATGTTAAACTTGGCTAAATAATGAAGAAAAGACATGGCGAAAATTTGCTTATGAAGAATGGAACTACGACATCATCACATTGGAATATTGACATTTTGTTTATAAAACCAACGACATGTTGCATTTTCAAACCATATTATATTTTGTATTGTATATCGAACGGGTCTGATGTCCGCAACTCTACGATCAGAAGTATATATTTTGAATATGATATAAAACTATTTAATAATATGATAATATTTCATGTACAGCTTCATTACCTGTTATTCTATAGTATCAAAACAGGCAATTTATAGGTAAAAAAACTCAACCAATGCTGTTCTTCTTTTCTACTAAGAATTTTACAAACCTGTAAATCCACTTCGATGCTATGTCGCCTTCAATTCAATTCAATTTTTAAGTGTATGGCTCCATCGACGAATGTCCGGTGATTTTGCCAATGTCAAGGTATGAGTATTTCGCCTTCGAATTTATTAAAATTCACCAATTTTACTCAAGTCAAATATCAATGGCCGTGCAGTGCACAGTAGGACTTTAACTGTCAAATAATAATACTTTTTGTATACAATACAATCAATGTATGTACAATCAATCAATATTCTATCACTAAACTCCTAAGGTTGGTTTCAGCCCTATTCAACTATTTTCACAAATTTATTCGATTAATCTTCTTTTGATTTCTGAATCGACTAAAATAATTTTACTAGTTACTATGCTATGGCTAATACACTGGGGTTGGGACCACCTAGCCGTGGCATTATCCACCAACATTTGTTTTTCTTTAATACGTTTTTTTCAAAGAAATTGAATAAGTTTTCAGGCATTGCTTTTTAGATTAATCAAGCGCTTGATCCTACTTCTCAATGAGAGTCTCCTTAGATATTCGTCGACGCTCTTTGCCTATATAAGCCGTTGGGGCATATCCCCAAAGATTACTCACTGGTTATACACCACTGTTATTCGACCAATAATCACATACCTATGGCTCCCTAGTTTGGTGGCCCAGGACCGAACTGAGCACAGCACAAAAAGATCTTGAAAAACTGCAATGACTCGCCTGCGTAGCGATCAATAGCAGCATGAGAACCACACCCACGGCTGCCCTGTAAGCGATGCTGGGACTGCCCCCACTGCATCTAATAGTGCAGGAGGAGGAGGCCTCAGCGGCCTTCAGGCTCAGCGCATCGGGCACCCTGAGTAAAGATTCCAGAATCAAACACATACGCATAATGGAAGATGCTATTAAACGACAGCCCATGATGGCAGCACCTAGTGACAAAGCTCCAAAGGCGTATCATTTCCAAAAGCATTTCAATATTCAACTAACAGAAGAAGAGCACGACTACTCAGGCCCAGCTGAGCTGAGAGTCTACACGGATGGATCAAAGACAGATACTGGCACGGGAGTTGGAGTCTTCTCCAATGACCTCAATATCAGAATATCCAGAACGCTAGGAGAATTCAACACCGTCTATCAGGCGGAATGTGTTGGTATAATCCTAGCGGCCCACCCACGCCATAGAAACTAGGAATGTAACGGACACACACATTCGGATACTCTCCGATAGTGCCTCAGTCCTACAATCCCTAGGCAAAAACTCTACCACCTCGAAAATTATACAAGAATGCCACTCAGCACTGGAAAGTGTCACAGTGCCGAAACGCAACACGGTGACACTACAGTGGATTAAAGGTCATAGCGGCTCACTGGGCAACGACGCGGCGGACGAACTGGCCAGGAGAGGATCTGGAGTGGTGGCCTTCGGGCCCGAACCAATTGTGCCGGTCCCCTTTGGTCAGCTGCGTAGTTGGCTACGTGAACACACGCATATACAAGCAGAGCGCTGGTGGTAATCGACACCGGGATGCAAGCAGGCCAAGGAGGCCCTGCCACATCTCAATAAAGCCCTCACCAAAAAACTCATAAGACTGGACAGAGGCGGCCTGCGCCTGGTGACGGGGACCATCACCGGACACTGCACACTGAATAAGCACCTCCACACAATAGGCATCACAGACAGTCCCCTGTGCAGAGCATGTTTGGAGGGGGAGGAGACGATTGCACATTGTGCTCCTGGACTGCACAGGTGTCACTGAAATACGCACACGAACCTTAGGATCCCCGAACTCCCTTATTGATGCCCTGAAAAACCTAAGAGGCCTTATCTGTTTTTGGAGAGAGGTGGGCTGGTTGGAATAAGCCCACCTAAGGTTGTGGCTGCTATGGCCCACGTACAATGGTCCACATAGGACTATGTGCGGAAACCACACATAAATAGATAGATAGAAGCCGTTGGCAGTCACAACTATCGGCACAATGAATACCGTATCTCTCTCTCGTAAAAGCTTATTACACTATCCAATTTTAGTAAACCAATTTATGAAATCGGAAGGTGTTATCGCAGTTAGAGCTTTCTTCTACTTCCTAAGGGTGGAATTCACCAATAATACTAATCGCGTTTTAACGGTTGGCTCGCATAATCGCGTTTAGCCGTTAAAACGCGATAATTTTATTGGTGAATTCCGCCCTAAATTGTCCACGATTTAGGACAGTGTAATCGCGATACTACGATTTAGAAAGAATATCTGTTTTCATTTTTAATACTAAAATTAGTTAACCCAAATTTTCTTATGTTTTACTCGCGTAGGGTGAATATTAAGACCAATTTCATTTATCTATTTTTAGGTTAATTTAGTCGAATATGTATCAAAAAGTGTTTAAATATTGTTAAGTATTTCTTTGTTACTCTAAATAATATGACACTTTAACAATTTAATTAAATAAACACGAGACGAATAAGATTTTTTAAAAGGAGGAAAAGTCATGAACTATGTCTCCAGATATTTTTGTTTTTTTATTATTATTATTATTTGAAACAATTCTATTCATTTTGATAACAAATTGAGCATACTAGGACTTGATGATCCGGACAGATCCATTAATGGCATATTTGCAGAATTTTGAGGAGAATGATCACGTGATCTTGGACAATAAGCACATCGAACACTTCTTCCTGTTCTCTAGACATTCCGATCTGCATTTGGTTCAATATCACTGCTTTGATGTTTCAAAAGTATTTAAGCTTTGGTTTTAAGTTCCCGTGGGATATTTTGAGCACCAATTCTAGCGGGGTTCACAAGAGGAATATTTCTAAAATTCAAAAAACAGAACTATTTTCTTCTCTTTAACGTTTGTTCGAAAATCGAAGGTATTTCTGGTTTATTAGAGTTGAGGGTGCCAACTATGGTAGTTATTAATTTCCACACCTCTTGAACTAGTGCCAAACCATTTTATCGATAGTGATATTCCATCCGAGATTGAAAAAAAACAATACTAAGAAACACTTCAGAATCAAACGAGAGATTTTGTAACGCCGGTACTCGCATGGGGTGAAATTCCATCCCAAACATTTTCCAGCCTTTTTTTACCACATGCCGTCGTTGTCGAGTGCCGGGACTATACTGACCTTAAACCTTGTTTACTTAACGAGGATTATACTTAGCGACACAATCTATAATCAAGTACTTCAAATAATATGGATGCACCGAAACATTGTTCTGGGGTGAATATACACCCCACGCGTGTACTGTAGTGCTAACATATTTGAATACCATTTTTTTTAATCTTTATGTAAGCTGTTGATCCCCGCATTAACGCCGGCGTTCACGCGCCATTGTCTTACTATTGTGTCTCTAATTACGCACTCACTAATGCGAATATAACAAGTGATCGAATAACTTGGAATCAAGAGTTACAGACTAATACTTAATTTCCTAAACAATTCCAAATTGAACTTGAAATTCACGGTCATATCAACAATCATTCTGGAGGCGAATTTATGCGATTATTCGACTCGACGCACCTAGTGGACGCAAACCTTTACAGAGCTCTATGGATTGGGCTAATGGCAATGGCAAGCAACACTGATAATAGTTGAGTTGGTCTATTTTGTCTGTGAGTTCAGCAAAAAGCAAAAGCGACTTCAAAAATAATGTTGTGTATGCGAAACGAATTTTTATTTTGTAATTTTGTTCGATGTGCTATGAGAAAACAAACGTTATATAACTAAGGTTAACTTAATTAGATCATTGTCGTAACGTTGATATGATATGGGTAATTAATACGTATCCAAACTTTGCGTAATTGTAGTCATGTGTATTGAAGTGTTGACGGCGACGACATTCGACAGCAATAACGCGAATTTATTTGAAATATGGCTCTTTACAATGCCGGTAATGTCGCAAATATAAGTAACTCATCTGACCAAACTGACGATACAAATAATACGGACGATCTTTCAATAATACCACTAGAAAAAGACAGTTTCGGTGAGTACCTCTACAGGTAATCAAAATATCGAGTGTAAAGATCAATTATTTAGTGTTATTATTGCAGCAATATGCGAATTATGTGGTCGCGTTGGTCGTCGGGGACAGTTCTACCCAAGAAACAATAAGTTTTGTTCGCTTAGATGTAACGCGAGTAACGCGAGAAGACGACAGTGTAATTGGAGGTTCAAACTGATGGAAGGTGCCGAACACATGGCGGGTATGATTCCGTTAGAGCCGTTGCCTCAGCTGCAGCACTGGCAAACTTCATTGAATGATTTACAGGTAATTATAGACCAGTTGATAAGTATTGTTCTCTACCTTAAATAAAGTCCTTTTTTTTTACTTTGACTGTGTCAGCTGACTGTCAACAGTATTAAAAATACTTTTTTAATCTTGTGTACATTTGTGGGCATGTAGTAAATCAAAGTATTTCATTTAAAAAAAGCTTAGATCTTAGATAAAAAATCCATTAACTATACCACCAAGGACAATGCCTAAGTTAATTCAATAACAATGGGTTCATTACAACAAACCTATTACTGATTGTAAACAATATTACTAATAAAAAATAATGACTTATACAAAATGTTTTAGGCCGGACCCATAAAACAATCAGCTGCAGTAGTAGCCAACAGTTATGAATGGAAGGACGAGTTGTTTGGTTGTGACTTCCTTGCTGCACCAGTGAGCTTGTTCAAACATGCTCCCCTTCATGACATGTGGGATAGCACATTTGAAGGCATGAAAGTGGAAGTCAAAAATACTGACATTGAGAATAGTAATGAAAAGATGAGTGACTATTTTTGGGTAGCTACAGTGTTGAAAGTAAGTATTGTTTTATTGTTGGAACGTGCCTGCAACTTAGTTATTCTGGCACCAGTCTTTATTATTTATTCTTGTAAGTAATAAAGACTGGTCCTGTGTCCTCACAGGTGTGGTATTAGACAGTAAAAGTCCATCCTGCCCTCCTGCTCTACCAGATATATGTTACGAGCAGGAGATGTCATTGGATGATTCCGCATCTCAAAAAGAATAGTTATTATTTAATCATCAAGCACAGGTGTTTTATGTTTTCTTTGAATAAATAACACAGGCCAAAAGTCATTTTGGAGTTAAGTATATAGTCAATTTTGTATATGTTCAGAATCTAATTATAGTAGGCGTCAAAATGTGTTTATAATTTTTTTTTATTTTCCCCCTGAATGAAGTCTTATTAGCATGGGAACATAAAAAAAACTAAAACTTGACTACGAAAAAAGAACAACAATTAAAAAGTATGAAACAAGATTTTCAGGATGCTGAAATAAGCAAGGTTACTGGAGAAACAAAAACAGAACAAAAGAAAATCTGTAGTCACATGTTATTAAAGTGTTACGGTTGATATATAAATGACGTGTGATTACTTAAAAAATGATATTTATCATTTTTTTTAACACAATACTTTTGTCCGCTAGAGGGCGCCATATTGAGTTTTGTGACACGTCACGTCGCCTATGTTCAGCGGACGACTAACACGGTTCTAACGATACCTCATTTGTCGAGTTCCGATAAGTAGTTTAGAAGCTATGAGGGAACAGATGAACATACACACTACATACATAGCCTGTCAAAATCATAACCCTTCTTTGGTCGTAGTCGGGTAAAAAGTAGCTTAAATTACATTTTGTAACACCAGCTATAAAACTAAAATGTGTGAATGAAATCAATATCTTTTTACAGGTGAAAGGCTACATGGGTCTATTTCGCTATGAAGGCTTTGGTAGTGATGATTCTAAAGACTTTTGGCTCAATCTTTGTTGCTCAGAAGTTCATCCTGTGGGTTGGTGTGCAACTAGGGGTAAACCACTTATACCCCCTTGTAGTATTGAAGATAAATATACTGATTGGAAAAGGCAAGTTCATAATCATATTGTCCCAATGTTAGGCAAATGCCTCTCTCCATTATTTCCAACAATCATTGCTCCTCGCTTTCTTATTCTCTGATACCATAATTCGTTATTAAAATTTTGTTGCTGTCAGTATACCTATACAGAAATACTTATTCAACTGCAATCAAATCAAAGTTGGCATCAACTTTCAAAAAACTAATTGTTAAAACTGTAAAAGAAGGCAAAAGACTGGCAATTAATCTCCCATAATTTAATCTATTTTTAAAACAATTTTTTAAAATTTTTATTCCAAAATTAATTTCAAGCAAAATTGTAACTACATTTTTGTTAAAAAATTTCTTATTAGTCCGTTCACGTGTTATAGAATTATTCCAGTTACGAAGGGAAACCTATTATTAGCCATAGTTTACAACATAAAAGCACTTACTCTGTAACTTTGTGTATTGCTGTTGGTTACTTAAATAAAAAAAGATAATTAAAATACACTAATACCCACCATATTAGGTGTACGAAAACAATAACCAGTCTGTCATCAAATAAAAATGGAAAAACTTATATCAAATATTTATGACAAACTTATAGGTACCTAACACGTCTCTTTTACGTCGGGGGTTAAAAATATATTTATTCAACTGTTGTAGTTGTAATAATTTGTAATTAACGCCATGTACCATAAACATCAAAACTATGTGTAACAAATAATTACATTTGACTTTGAATCATGTAAATGTGTATATCATTTCCAGATTCCTTGTGAAGCAGCTAACAGGCGCGAGAACACTTCCCGCCAATTTCTACACTAAATTGAATGATAGTATTGTATCTAGGTTTTCTATTGGCTCCATCATGGAAGTTGTTGATAAAAATAGAATCTCGCAAGTTAAGGTATATTATTTTTTTGTTCTAAATAATTGATATTATTAATCTTTCAATAAATCTTGCAGAACTCGTACTAATCTATATAAACAATCAATTTACGGCAATATATTGGGATTGTATTGAAGTTGTCAAAAATTAAACAACTTCAGTTGCTCTCGTCAGTGCACTGCAATATGGAATATATGGAGCAATTAGAAGTAATATTGCCGAAATGAGGATCAATCATATAATAGCAAATCCCATTTTTACTAAGTAAATCGTATGTGTAATAATTTACTGAGCATTTAATTTTTTAAATTATTAAAATCCGTGGATTTATTAAAGTTTTTCTGAACGGTTATGGAAGTTGAAATTAAATAAATTAAGTAAGTAATGGATTTTATTCTTCATTTAAGCTGGATAATGGCACGGTAATATTATATAGAATGGCATTCGAAGTAGCGCATCCCTGAGAGTTCGTTAAATCTTCAAACCGTCATAACTCATAAATCATACGAAACACGATAAAAATATTATGTACGTATATCGGGAACATAGACATATATAACATACAATACACATAAAATCAGAAAAATCGAAATTTTTTAGTTGTCCGCTTCACTTGAAATGCCCCCGTATTCATTCGCCGGTAGAGACCGATCGCGACAGATGACGTCACAGCGAGTCGAGTTCATTCTCGGGCGCGTTTCTGGAACTAATATACTAAAATTGCTGTATCTTCGTCATTTTTGATCCGATTTAAATAATTTCTTCACAGTATTTACTGTTTTTTTTTACGCTATAAGTCTGCATACTCCACAAAAATCATGACTGATCCTCATTGTAAGGAGTTGGGATATTCAGTCAGAATACCCTTTCTGTGTAGATAACACAAAAATACATACATAGTCATTTTACATTCCAGGTAGCTACAGTGTGTGAAATCATAGGAAAACGTTTACATGTGAAATATTATGACAGTGTGCCAGAAGACAATGGTTTCTGGTGCCATGAAGACTCACCACTCATACATCCCGTTGGCTGGGCTTTTAGAATTGGACATCCTTTGGACGCCCCTCAAAGTTATTGCCAAAGAGTGGCTGCTGGACGACTTATACCTAATGACAGTACACCTGACATGTTTTATAAGTACCCAAGCAATGAGCCTCCTCTGTTTGCGGAGGGAATGAAGCTTGAAGCAATTGATCCTTTGAATTTATCAGCTGTTTGTGCTGCTACAGTGATGCAGATATTGAATGAAGGGTATATGATGATTAGGATAGACTGTTATCCTGCTGATGTGTCTGGCGCCGACTGGTTTTGCT
This sequence comes from Mythimna impura, assembly GCA_905147345.3. NCBI lineage: Eukaryota > Metazoa > Arthropoda > Insecta > Lepidoptera > Noctuidae > Mythimna > Mythimna impura. The sequence continues at coordinate 12,377,217 of LR990345.1, forward strand.
ATCATCAGAGATCGCCATGTATATTTCCCGTTGGTTTCGCGCTGGCGAATAATATACCTCTTGTGCCTCCAGCTGGGTGAGTTTTATTAAATGATATTTATTTTCTAAATTGGTTATAAATAACATGGATACCCATAAATTTTTTCGTTAATTTAATCTAAATCAGATGTTTCTTAGCTGACTATCCTGAGAATAAACACTGAATCAAACTCAGAGGTCCATTATCTTCAACAGTCCATACAATAAGTGGACCTGTCCAGTCAGTGCAAACATTTGTCAGTAGTTGTGTAGCTCAACGATTCTAATACAATACTACTAAGGAGCTCAACGATTCGACGAACAGTACCAAAGTACCTTTGTGGACAAAGGACATTAAAAATACTGAAAAGAAAAAATAATCCACATAATCCCCATAATAAAAAATGAAAATAGGAAATGCACCTATTACTTTACAAAGTAATGCTAGAACTACGTGTGCATTTTATATGGAAACTAGACTTGTAGAGCTACACTTGATCCATGCCACGCGACGTCGCGTCGTTCTACGTACTAGTCAGCCCCCCTAGCCAAGTTACAATCGTTTCGTTCGCGCCGAACGCCTCGAGTAGGCCACGCCTCCGATTCCTTTGTTCTGACGTCATGTCAACGCTCAGTCACGTGGTCAGAACAAAGGAATCGGAGGCGTGGCCTACTCGAGGCGTTCGGCGCGAACGAAACGATTGTAACTTAGCTAGGGGGGCAGGGGTGGTACACGTGTGCGTCGGTCTAATGTAGTTCTAGCTTAAATATTCATGTCAAACTTTATACGCTGTAATAATAATCCACGAATATCTGTATATATATATTTTTTTCAGAATCACAATGGAAGAGTTTAGTTGGGAACATTACTTGGCAGTTAGTGGTGGGCAAGCGGCCGATCGTTCGCTGTTCGCGGCTAGAGGTCACGTGGTATCTCACGGTTTTGTCGCTGGCATGCGGCTTGAGTGCGCTGATCTTATGGACCCGCGACTAGTGTGTGTGGCTACCGTCGCTAGAGTTGTCGCTGATCTATTGAAGGTTAGTTTTTCTTATGTTATTGGATTGTATTAAAGCTGATAACCCACCTCATCGTAAATGGTCACCGCCAAATAAGAGAAACGCCCCTGACTTACGAGTTGAAAGTTGTGAGTTCGAAGTCAGGCAGCCACTTTACTTTGTGTAATTGGATGCATCACTACTGCTCTCAAAATAGTGTAGGAAAACATCGTGTGCAAACTGGCATATCATTCTACTCTGTAGTCTGTGGTGAATTACTGCCTAGTCCTGTTCACAGAGAGGAAGCCGGTGTCCCATAAGTGTTTATATTTGCTGATTATGTCTATGGACACCAATACCTACTGGGTTGCCGTCCAGAGAGAAAACTGATGCGGTTCATGTGCTTACAATGGGATTACTACCATCTACACCTATGTTATACTTTCTTACATTCAGTGCAAATCCCCTCTAAACTCATTTTTTTCTAGTACAATAATCCATGGTTTTGATATATGCCAATGTGTTGAACAAGATACAAAGAACTTAAGTTTTCACAATTTTTATTACTTTTAGGTCCATTTCGACGGCTGGGGCATGGAATATGACCAATGGCTGTGGGCCCACAGTACAGACGTGTACCCAGTAGGATGGTGCCGCGCAGTAGGTCATCGTCTCGAGGGCCCTTTGCAGCCCCCGCCGCGGCCGCCAAGAAAGCTCCCCGCTAAGCAGCCGAGACGGCGACGGAAGCAAGGTAAGCAATGAACTCGTAAATACAATAACGTAGAGCTTATAAATATTGTACAAATTCCCTTATCACCTAATAACGGTGGACTTTAATTAGTGGAAAGTTCTAGAGCTTATTTTATTACAAACTTCGATAGAAATTTCACTCGGCGCATTGCTGAGTTTTAATTATTTGTTGCTGCGTTGCGCTACTGTTGTTTTTGGCGGAGATATTGCTTATTAAAGTTTCACGGCGTAATACTGTGTAATAAAAAGTTTGCTTTAATATTAATGGTTCAATTTTCACCCCAATATGAATAGAGCGGGATTTGTCATTAATTTTCACACCTAAAAAAAAACCCCAATATGAATAGGTACGCCTTTATTTTACTGATAAGTCACTATTGTCTTAATGCGAGTAAAAAAAAAAACTTACATCTTTTACTTGCAGGAGGTATAAAAACCGTTCAACCGCCAAACACGACAGAGGATAGCTCACAGAACTCCGACATGGGCGACACCAAGAGCCTATCTCCCCCTACAAGTGTATCTGAAGTGTCTGCAGATGCACCATGTCAGCCTGAAACTGAGTCCAACCCAGCCAAGATGGAGGTTGATACAGAGTCTAAAGATAGCACTGAGCCTTCCGAAGAAAAGCTGGTTGATATCAAGCCAGAGAGCCCGGTAAGTTAACATGAACACACTGTTTTTTTTTATACAGAACAAGCTTTTGCCCGCGGCTTCGCTCCAACAACGTCAACTGACTACTCTATTCTGCTCTACCCTACTACCAATTTTTTTTATTTTTTTCTTTCATAAGCACCGTCTCCTGACAATAAAGAACTCAACAAAAAAAAAAATAGTGAAATCGCCGTCCAGCCGTTCACGCGTGATGGCGTGACCAAGGGAAATAGGGTTTCATTTTTATATACATAGATTATAAATAAAAAGTCATAGAAAAGTCTTTGAAGCTCAAGGTGGTCAGGAAAAGTCAGGACATCCATCCATTCCATCTGGAAAGTCAGAGAAAAATTGAGCTTTTCCAGTGTTGCAAACACTCCAAAACTTTTCCAGTTCCTTAAAATTACAGATAATTCATGCTCTAGCAGCCGAGCATGATTTATCTGTCATTCATCATGTTTGAACCCATAAGAGAGAACCCAGAAAGTTCATAAGAAATACCTGCAGAACACCGTAGGTTCAAAATACCTTGTCTTTTTTTAATTGTACATAAATGAATGTCTGTAACCCAAACGCGGATGTTTAAATTGTGAATATATGAATTTGAAATGGGCGGGGTCACTTTTGTACCATGGTTCAAATGAATATTGTAATAGGAAGCCTCTTGTTTTTTAAAAAAAAACATAATTTGTTCGGAATCCTTTGCGCGCTAGTCCAACTCGCACAATCTTCGGGACGGATAGGTAACTACGGCACCATACACTTGGCCAATTTTTAGTTCTTAAAAATATGTAGTAAATAGGTGGTCAGAGAAATTGGAAAAATCGCAGTCAAGCACTAGTTTATATCAATTAAAAAAAAAAAAAAAAATTAGTCAGCGAAAAGTCAAGGATTTTTTAATTAAATTGGGTATTGGGTATTTGGGTTAATATTTAATACAAATATTAACTTTATCCAAAATCGAAAATAAAATCCAAATCCATTCATTTAATATTGAATGGATTTGAATTTTTATTTTCGTCGTAAGTTACAAACTTTTCAAATCTGAGGGATACTGTCAAGTAACAGAATATGGATGCAGAAACTGATATGTTTCACATATCAGTTTCTGCATCCATATTCTGTGAGACATTTGTCTAAAAGAGATCATATGAATATCTGAAATGCTGATTGCTTTTTTTTATATATAAACCATCATCAATAATTTATTGTGTTAACAGAATGATCACGGGCAAATATACAATCAACTGATCTGATAAAGATTATGTTCTTTTTTTATGCAGTTGCTGTGTATACTCAACATTATGTGTATTGCTTCAATAACAGTAACTGGACTAGGCGAAGCACAAATTTTTGTTGTATTGCAATTCTTCTTGATCATATATATAAAATGTTGTATTTTTACATTTCAGGTTACACCTACAGACATATCCCGGAACACACCAATTACTGATATATCTCAAAACACGCAAGATCACACAGACATATCCCAGGATTCAATTCAAAATGCACCGCAGCTATCTCCTGTTGCTTCCGTAGAGGATTCAGACCCTGACAAGGTGATACCTAGACTAGTCAATACTTCAGTACCCTTAGATGTCCTAAATTCTGTTGATCCTGAAAACTGGACCACAGCAGACGTTGCCAGGTTCCTCACTGTCAATGACTGCCAACCGTACTGCGTTAACTTCACAAATATCACCGGCCCCATGATGCTACAGTTGACAAAAGACGAAATCATTGAACTTTTAGAAATGAAAGTAGGTCCTTCATTGAAAATTTTCGATCTGATACAACAATTAAAATGTAAAATAAAACAGCCTCAATGCAGATTGCTAAGTAGTTTTAAGTAGTGTTTATTTTAATAACCTGCTTCATATCAGGTTTGTAACTTAAAGGTGGACAGACGGTTGCAAACCAGCGTCCCAACAGGGTTGACCTTGCTAGCTTCAATCCGTGTAGACAGCAGTTGTAATCCATGACCTTCAACGCCCTTGTTGGGAGGCGCGTTTTCCCAACCAGTCACTGATTTGCGAACGTGTTGGCCCTTGGATTAAATCCGTGTAGCCGCAACACAATAAGCTCCAACCAAGGTGACCTCTGTTGGGACAATGAATTGCAACCGTCTGGTCTATGTTTTATAAGAAGTTTTAAAAACATTCAGTAAGGAACCGACCAGCATTATTGCATGATGTTGCTATGATTAATCATGAACTGACTTGATTCATCCCGACTAGTTTTTAACCAGAGGTCTTTAAAAACTTAAGTTTTCAATCAATAAATATACAAACATGTAATGAAGTAGCTTATTAAACATTTAAATATAATATTAAACATATTCTACTCCCGCCTATATTTTGGTATTTCATAATAGCCGATGATGTTTTACAAAAATAAACATATTTTGGTCAGTCACTGATGTTTGATATCAGATTTGTGTGTAAACCAGTGCATGTCTTATATTCGCCATTATTTTAATTGTCATATTTATTGATTTTCCTTATTATAAAGTGTGAATGGCTTTGAAATTTTACCGAACTAATGTAATTTTTATCTTCTAGACTTAGTAATGCTTTCGCACGCGGGTGCCATTTTTATTGTTTCACAAATATCTAGCGAATAATATCGGAACACATATTTTTAACGAACGACAATGAATTGATTGCATTTTACGCCTTTTGAATCAAGCTCTATTATATAATGTTTAACTTACTTGTGAATGGAAAAACTTGAATGTGTGATACAAATAATGCATTTTTATTTGAATGTTAATTCTTTAATTTTACTATTTTTGTGGGTTGATATTAGATAAACCTCCCTGAGACAGAACAGCTTGTGGTTTGAATTTAACTCTTTAAACGCTTGCGTCGGTTTATTCCGACGAGTTTTTTCGTGTCTTATTCGCCAGGGTCGTGTGTATGCGACTGGGTAGGTACTCCATCTCGTTTAGCTCTTCAATCCTCATAGGTGACAGGAGATCTGATGAAATGGAGTATTTGGTCGTGGATGTGCAAGCCTGGCGAAATAAACGCGTGAGTGTTCGTCGGATATATTCGACGTAGGCGGTTAAAAATTTAATAGCGTTTCTGAAAATCGTGAATGCATAGGGGTCTGTGGACGATGGTTTATATTATAAGTTCCCTATAATAAAAATGGAAGTCATGTTATTAATATTTTCGTGTATATAAACTGATCTCAGTCAGTGGCGGATTTACAAATTTTGAAGGCATAGGCTATACAGTTTTTGCCGCCCTTGCCTCTACAATTGTCATCTCCTGCATTATTTTTATAAGAAATTTAAAAGAAATACTGCATTCGGCCAAAAAAATTTTTTTTTACTTTAGACTATCCTGACTACCTCACTATCACTGTTCAAGGTTTTTTAAGTATTTTTTTAGAATTCCAATTGAATTTTTCTACTCACGGAATGTGCAATGACAAGTGAGAGAGGAAACATCAGCAAAATTTGTTGCAGACTTCTATCTGTGAGACAACAGAAAACCGTCATGCAAAAATCTTTTTCATTTCTGAGGTAGCAAAAAAAAATTCGGTCCCCAAATTTGCCGCCCTACAGCCTGCTGGTAAATCCGCCACTGATCTCAGCACATCACAAGTATGTATTATATGTTCAGATAATATAAAAAAAATACCCTTTTTTGTGTCTGATACAAGTGAATTTGAATTCTAATAAGCTATTAATGTTATTTTCTTCCGAGTATAATAACACGATGTGACATGTATTTGAGGAAACATTTACGAATTACTAAAGTAAATACTAAAATGTTATTGGATATTTTTATTAGAACTTTAAGATGTTTGAATATCATAAAACAGCGCCCAATTTATCGAATTACAACTTCATGACTTCCATCTCATATTTTTAATCCTATCATTTATATATTTACAAAATTGGTGATATTACACTATTGATATTTATTTGAAATGTAAACAAATCGGTATGTTGTATCAATACATTTTGAAATTATGTGTCTTATATGATTATGATTGGAAATCATTCTCTAAAATTCCGATGATCAACACGAAATTATACAATAGAATCGTAATGGGAGGAAAATTATTGTAAATATAGGAAATATGTCATTCCTCATTTTAATGTGTTGTTGTGAAATTATTGTGTTAATTTAAAATCTGACCAACGGGATTTTATGCTTAGACAAAGAGTATATTCAGTGATAATTATATTTCCTTTTAGGACTTACATAAGAAATTAAATCATTTAGTACCACTGCACCATCAGCATAGTATATTTGTATTAGTTTGAATGTTCTGGTATTAAAGCGAAATTATACTTATTGAGGAGTTTGTTTTATTTATTTATACTTTTATATACATTTTTTTTTTTTTTAGAAATTTACATTTCAGTAACTTATAAACTTCACTTACACCATTTACTTGCAGCATCACTTTCAGCCCAGAAATTATATGCCCTGGTAATTTTAAATTATTAAGTAACGGGGTCATTCATGGCTTTAAAATACTGCTATAGTTGTCTGTGGATTTGTACCCATCACATACTGTGTGTGTATTATCATCATCATCAATATTTCACCAGTAAACATCTTTATTAGTGCTTAAATCTTGCAATATTTGATTTGTTATCAATCTGAAACAAAGTTCGAATTAAAATAGTAATTATATTCTACAACTGATAAACATACTTATATATTTCTAAATACATACATATTATAGATAAATTACACCCCGACACAACAAATGATCATGCTCATCACACAAACATTCGTCTTGGGTAGGAATCGAACCCACGACCTCCGGCATAGCAGTAAGAGTCACCAACCACTAGACCAACAGGTCAGTCAAAATGTTTTTGCTTTTGGTTTTTCAATTGAAACAACTTTATTGGTCCAAGATGAACATTGAGTATGGTAAAATGGGGTGAATAGAAACAAAACTGATATGGTTTGTCACTTTGATACCATATTGTCGGCTTCTAACAAAGCATCGACTTTTTAGAATAACAATTAATTAATAAATTGATATAACTAGTTAAAAAATATTCAATTACGGTGAGAAAATACCCTTTGAAGTTTTGTTTCTATTCACCCTATAAATATAAGTTAAATGTAAGGAATTTAATAATCCACTCGGTATTTGTGCTTTTTTTTAATCTTAGGTTTTAGAGGCTGCAGTGCACTCTTGGTGACTGACAGCATCATAGGGTCAGGCCTCAATGAGGATCAGTCATGATTTTTGTGGAGTATGCAGACTTAGCGTAAAAAAAAAAACAGTAAATAATGCCTTGTTGCATTAAGTCCGCCTGCATGGCTATTACCGGCTGCATGAGAACTACTCCGACTGCAGCGCTCGAAGCCATGCTGGGACTTCCCCCACTCCACCTGTTCATACAACAGGAAGCGACGATGGCGGCAGTACGTCTTAAAACACTGGATCTCTGGGGTAAGAGAGAAACACAACACACCGCTCTGCTTACGGAACTCAATGATGAGTTTCCAATAACGAAAGCAATTAATGACCGGATACCTAAGCAATTTATTTTTGATAAAAAATACAAAATCCAGCTGTACGAGGATCACCGCTGCGAAGGGCTGTGCCCTACAGAGCTGCGGATCTTCACTGATGGATCCAAAACAGGTAATGGCACGGGTGCGGGAGTCTTCTCGGAGGATCTCAACATTCATATAGCCACACCATTGGGGACTCATAACACGGTGTTCCAGGCTGAATGCTTGGGCATTTCCCTGGCAGCCTCGGCCGTCGCAACCAGGGAAGTTAAGTATCACTCAATACGCATACTCTCGGACAGCATGTCTGTACTGCAAGCGCTGAACAGCTACACAGTTAACTCAGGGCTGATTTACGAGTGTCACCAACGCCTAAACCAGGTGGGTGAACATAACCAAGTAACCATCCAATGGATCAAAGGACACAGCGATTCCCGAGGCAACGATGCAGCGGATGAACTCGCCAGAAGGGGATCGAATATGGCAGCAATGGGACCCGAGCCAATTGTGCCGCTCCCCTTCGGATACCTACGCAATCTGGTAAGGAAACGAACTAGAGACCTACATAACAGACTATGGAAAGACCATAGTGAGTGCAGGCAGGCCAAGGACGCACTTCCCTCCATTGATGGCCGCTTTACGAAACAGGCCCTACGACTGACTAAACCTCAGCTGCGAAAAGTGACGGCAATAACAACTGGCCACGGGACCTTTAATAAGCACCTCTCTGTCATAGGAGTTACAGACAGCCCACTGTGCAGAGCCTGCATGGGGGAGGACGAGACAGCAGCACATCTGCTTCTGAGCTGCCCAGTTGTGGCTGGATACAGGGCAAAATACTTCGGTAACCCAGGTAACCTCCGCGAAATGGTCAATAACACCAAGGCGCTGCTGGCCTTCCTGGAGGAGCTGGGGTGGCTCGAATGACGCATTTGTCCCACCCGTACGCAAAATACGCGCTTAGTCGTGGAGTTGCGGATACCAGCCCGAAATACTAACTAACTAACTAAGTCCGCCTTTGTACCACTACTGTACATGAAGTTTAAATAAATAAATAAATAAATGAACTGTGAAGAAATGGACCAAAAATGACGAAGATACAGCAATTTTAGTGTATTAGTTCCAGAAACGCGCCCGGGAATGAAGCGACTCGCTGTGACGTCATCTGTCATGATCGGTCTCCACCGGCGAATGAATACGATTCAGCTGTCGCACCGTCGCACGGATCATGACAGATGACGTCATCGTAAACTTCGTTCAGAAAAACTTTAATAAATCCACCATTTCTTGACGGATTTTAATAATTTGAAAAATTAAATGGTCAGTAAATTATTACACAAATGGTGTACTTAGTAAAAATCGGATTTGCTATTATGTGATTGATCCTCATTGTAAAGCATGCGCAATTACCAGCATTGCATTTGTGCTTGGTTATCAGAGGCTACCACAAGCTCTTAATGCGATCCATTTAACGACTAAACTGAACTGTAAAAGGGATGGAGCTATATAGGTTGTATAGCTCCATCCCTCTTTGTCGCTCGCACACCGGACATTCTAACAGGATCTGTACCATGACGTTTAAAGTAAGATTGTTTCATTCTTATTTCCAGTGTGGGTAAGAGATGGCGCTAGACAACCTGTATAGCTCTGTCTCTTACCCACACTGAAATAAGAATGAAACAATCTTACTTTGAACGTCGTGGTAACCCCCCAGGTCTTGGTAAGGCCCATCAACATCATATACCTACCGTATAGTCTGCATTTGCACTGCTGATGCATAAAGTGTACAGCATAAAATGTTCCCAGATCTCTGTGCATGACATTTGTGGTATTCGGAACACCAATAGGTTTCGCACATGTTAGCAATTTCCTCATTTGGTTCTGGAATTTTCAGGAGAGAATTTGTGAGAATTGTCAGCAATAAAATAAAAATAAACGTCGAAAAAAGTGTAACGGTTTTTTTTTTGGATGGCATCTGATGGTCAGCATGAGAAGATAGCCTTGTGCGGTTACGAACAACTGTCTACAGAAGGTATTGTTCCACCTCTGTTATAATCCGCTTTAGTGCGCTTTCGGTTAAAAGTTTATATATTATAATTTCCAAAGTCAACATTTTTTTCTACAGGTCTGCCACCGGACTTAGAGTACTAAGCCCTAAAAATAAAACGCGTGCTATATAGTACCTTTGGGATTCCCATCCTTGAGCTTCAATTCTGGCGCCAGATCTCTTGCCGAGGTAACGTAAAAGGTCCTCAAAATGTCCATTCTGTGTGCTCCTGACATTCCTCGACCCTTCTGGCTAGATATGTGCAAGTGACGCGAGAATACACATCGTCGCTTATTTATGTTTATTACGAGTACCCTGTAATAAGAACTGATTATTTAGTAGGGCCTCCCTAATGCATTTTTAGGTGCATTAAGGTGAAACGTAGGGCCCCGAGCTTGGCTTTTTTGTATTCAATTGATCCTAAGTAAGATTTCAGGATTCTAGGTAGGTATTAGGCTCTAGGTAGTCATTCATTGAACTCAATTCGTTTCAGAACTTTTGCTGAACATTTTATTTATTTATTTATTTATTATTTATTTATTATTAAATATACACACACTATCTTCACAGGCGGAACCTAATACAATAGTGGTTTCCAAACCGAAAAAAAACATGAAGTTCTTACTATGCAGCGACAGCTATACAGTTGCATCTTATTGAAAAGCACGCTCTGTTGAGTAGAACTTTTGCTGAACATGAAGTTCTTACTATGCAGCGACAGCCATACAGTTGCATCTTATTGAAAAGCACGCTCTGTTGATTAGGTACAGGGTCAGGATTGTGCTTATGTGCCTTACTCTTACTAGACAGGTACTAGGCGTAGGTAGGTCTTCATTTCAGCGGAATGACCGTCTACTATTGGTCATAGGCCTCCCCAAGCGTTGCCACATCGATCAATCTTGTACTTGTCGCATCGTGCGTAGGTACTCTTTGATTTGTCCTTAAGCTCCTTTCGTGTAGTTAAAATACACAAGTGTATAGATTTTTCAAGTACCCTCTTTGAGGAGTGGCTGAAAAGACAACACGGCGTCCTCACCTTCCGAAGTCCGAAGCGAGGAGTGGCAGACGGTCGCCTCCTTCTGCGAAGCAGTAATGATAGCAAAGGAGGCGGCCGCACGCAAGAGGGAACAGCCCTCACTCCCCAGCCGCCGGCATCCCGATCCCGATTTCCAGCTACCGTAGGCGCGGGCTTGCGGACGGCGAGCAATGGGTAGCTCGCCGACCGACCGTCCGGACCGAGTCCAAGTCGTCGACGGCGCGTAGTGTCCCACGCGCGCCTCAAGGAGATGTCAGCAAAACCGTAGGGGTCCAGCCCAGCAGGTTCGAAGCCTACTGGGGCCATGAGTTGTGCGAAAGAGAAACCCGGGGCCCTGGAACGAAGGCAAAGAAGAAACAGGAGTGGGTTTTAGTCAGTAAAAGTCTGACACGCCCTCTCACTCCGCCCATGGGCGATTTCACTGGATGATTTCCCACCTAAAAAAAACCGGACCGGTTGTTATGGCGACACTTGGGGGAGGCCTATATGTCCAACAGTCTTTCCGTTGAAATAATGATGATGATGAAAGGTTTCTACATACCCTAAGACACATGGCTCAAATGTCAAGCTCATTGGAAGGTTGCGTGGGTGTGCAAGTTTAGCTTCTTTTATTATCGATGCGTAGCCTTCCCAGCATTGGAGTACTATTTCATCTATCTGCGACAGAGCAGGAGTTGCGCCACACACCACCAAAATGTAAACATCAGCTAAAAGTTTACATGTTACTGCTCTGAAAGCTACCTGCAAGACACTAGTTATTAAGAAAGCTAGACTGAGATCATTGGATGTGTGGTGTGACGAGAATGGATAAAATGAGAAATGAGTATATTAGAGGAAGTTTAAAAGTGGCGCCAGTGACTGAAAAGTTGAAAGGGAATTGTTTGTCTTGGTATGGCCATGTAAAGAGGGACGAAACATGTTACAAAAAGAGTTATGAATATACATCTGGATGGATGGAGAGGGAGAGGGAGGCCAAAGAAAAGATGGATGGATTGTGTGAGGAGTGATATGAAAGAAAAGGGAGTTAGCTTTAGAATGGGAGAAAAAAACGTGTTGCGCCGACCCCAAATAAAACGAGACATGGGCAGGAAGATGATGATGGTAGACTGAGATCATTTACATATCTAGCTTATGATTATGGTTTACATGTTATAATATTGTTATTTTCTACCTTATTTCAAAGAAATCAAAGTCGGTACCTATTTGTTAGGCAGTGAAAATCCCGCTGCGCACCCTAAGTGGAAAGAGGACATAGTCTGCTGGAATTGACAATTGCCAGAAATGCGGATGTAAATAATGCGGCAACCTAATCGCTTTTGAGTTAGTACAATAATTTGGCTTTTACATTCCAGATGATTTTCCTGTTAAGGATTATATATAAAAAGATGATTTAATTACACTCAGCGGGCTTGTATAAAAGAAGCAAAAGCAGTGTCTAAGATTGTCATGGAAAAAGTGAATTTATGTAGAAGTATACTAACATTTGGGCTCATCTGCGGTAAATACACAGGTGTATCTCTCAACGGTGCACCATCTTGAGCTGCAGCAAGTAGTAACATTAACCGCGCCTCTCTTGGGTCCAGCTCACAGAAGTCTGAACTTGTTGCCACTAAGTGACCGTGAATAATGAGACATGCCCATCGGCCTGTCACACTTACAGCATAGTTATCCAGAGCTTGCTGAAATTAATTATTGATTATATTCATGAAACCATTATGATAAACTATGTTGCCTAATGTCAAAAAGCTAAGATAATAATGTTAAATGATGGGTCAAAGTTACTTAAATCATGACTTTAAAAAAAACATGCAGGAATCCATAAAGCAAATGCAATTCGGAACAGCAATATTAGACAGACAGCGGTGCTTATTTATTTTTTTTGTCCACTGATAACTAAACCGATGTCAACTATTCTGCCAGTGTCATTTGGTGACTGCAGCCCTATGAGGAGAATAAAAATAATGAACCATCGAACTTTATACTTTGAGGTACTTCTAAGATGTTAGAGGCTGTAAGGACTGTGGTTTATTTATAAGGTATAATACAAGAAAGTTTGCATAGAATAACCCTTCAAGTATGGAGCCATAAAGAAAAAGATAGAAAAAAAACCTGTAATTGTTGGGCTTGAGGACACAAAATACTTTGTATTAAATCCAGCACCAATGTTGGAAGGGGACTAGACAATGTATTAGGATCCAAAGACTCCAACAAATAATCTAGGATAGGGTAACACTGTCTCAAATCTCTTTTTATTTGGTCTATGTTCTTTAAATTTTCCAGTTCTTTTCTTCCAATGCAGAAAACCATGGCATCGTGAACGCAAGACAAAAGGAGTTCAAGATCACATTCCAGTCCACCAGTTACTATTCCGATTAATGTTACACTGAAAAGTTAACATAAAAACATTACATTATAATGAAGCTAAAAAAGGATTATTAATTATCAGTGTCAAGAAGCTGTTATAAGTAATAATAATAATATTATTTCACAACTTTCACACAACACCATCTAGTCCCAAGCTAAGCAGAGCTTGTGTTATGAGTACTAGACAACTGATAAACATACTTTATATTTCTAAATACATACATAGATAAATTACACCCAGACACAGGACAAATGATCGTGCTCATCACACAAACAATCGTCCTGGTTGGGAATCGAACCCATGACCTCCGGTATAGCAGTCAGGGCCACTGACCACTAGACCAACACACCTGTCAAAAAGTCTGTATAGTATTGAGTGATATATTTTTGACATCATCATTTCAACTGAAAGACGTCCACTGTTGGCCTTCCTCAAGTGTCGCCATAACGACTGGTCTTGTGCGTCTCGTGTCTTGTGGGAGCCCTTCCAACTCTGCTTCTTCCAGTATATGGTTGCCACTCCTTCGTTTTTGTTTTTTGTCATATATTTTTGACAGATCAACTTTATTTATTTAATTATTTACATTTTACTAAATAGCAATTTAAAACTTTCACTAAAAGACAATGTTATTACCTTTTACAATATTCTTTCCAAAGAATAGATCCATTATCTACCTGAGTATCAATCATGGACAAATTGTGGCATTTACTGAACATATTGATGCCATGAAGCGATGCTATTGTGGAGAATTGGACCTAGTGAAGAGTGGAATAGTTTTTCAGTCAGCATTAAAATGTATGTTTGGAAAAATAGTTTACTTATAAGATATTGCTACTATTACTCTTTTCATTACTTCTTGAATATTTTAAATAAGTATTAGTAGTTATAAATAAGTTTTTTTTTTTAAATAACTCATTACTTCTTGAATATTTTAAATAACAAAGTTTTGGTAAAATATACTTACGCTTTCATTATTACCGCGTTTTCTTGAAAATATAGGAACACCACTTTCAGTGGCTACAGCAATTACAACAACAGACATTTTATTTTAAGAGGTTTAGTACAATTATAATCTGTTTTGTAAAGTTTTAAAAGTTTTTCAAAGTTTATTGACCTCTCGTCTCGGAACGAAATCATGACATTACTAATGACATTTAGGCTTGAGCAAAAAATATCGACATATCACAATATCGACTTTTCTTTAGAAAATAGTCTAATATATCATCGATATATTAAATCACAAAATATCGATGTTCGATATTAACTTCCGAGTATCAAATTCTTATATACGTCGCATGTATTCGAACGCGGACTACTCCAAACACTAATATCTGAGATTTGAAAACACTAGTCAAGTTGTATAGGAACAGAGCCTGTTAATGGTCGCGCCAAATAGTGATTAAAATGTAAATTTTTTCGACAAAATTAAAAGACGAAAACACGTTATCGCTTCGGTTTAAAAGGCTTGTTACACTATCCGATTTTTAGAAAATCTAACTAGGAAATTGGCATAATTATGTAATGCAGTTACAACAGATTGGATCCGATTTAGTGTGGAGGTTCCGACCGCTCTACTTCCTAAATTGTCTACGATTTAGGACAGTGTAATCACGGCGCTATGATTTCGAACGACTATCTATCCTTTTTTAATAATATTTTGAATACAAAACTTTTTTATCTCTATTTAAAGAGCTTTTTCGCTATTGCTATTATAACAAGTGATCGAATTGCTTGGAATCAGTCTCAAAAAATTTCTAAAGTCGTGACTAGTCGCGAGGTGCCTAAACATGCACTAGTGTAATATTGGACCACTTTTTTCCTAATAACAAATCTCGTTTTAGAAATATCGTTAAAAAAAGGTAGGGGTAAAAGGTAGGTAGTTTAAAAGTAGTTTTGTTACTATTTTGGTGTACTAAAGTTTGTTCTATTATATTCTATTCTTTTTTTTTTCTACACTGCACTTTTCCTTTTACTAAGTCTGTTGTTCCAACCGTTACGGCTAGAGTAACCCCAATCTTATGTTATTTTGATAAATACAGCACCATCGATCGAAAATACGAAACGTGCAACCCAGTACGATTCTTCTTCACGAATGCTTCGTCTGTATAATTTAGGATTCAATTTAGTGTAGTGTGATCACTAGCTTTATTCACTATCTTTCATCACTAACTTTGCTTCCTAACTGTTTCTAAAAATTGGATAGTGTAATAAGCCTTTATGTGCTGTGCAGTAATAAATAAGGGTTCATTAATTTTTTACGTTAGCTGATTTAGGGTGCGAGGGGGTCGACCATGTCTTATTTTTGACGTGACAACGTCTTATAATTCGATGGAGCCGGCTGCACGCACGAAAAAGTATGACGCATGCGGCGTTACCTCGCTCTGAGGCGTTCCATTTAATGCTTGAAGTGCAAGCGAGAGCGCGTTCGGCCTCCGCGTTCGGCAGTGTTCGACATCTGTCTCTCTCCTACTTGAGTGAGCGATGCGTCTGCGTCGTGACAACTGCTATAGAATGATACATTTACATGTTTTCGTCAAGTATAAAGTGCAGTGAAAAGTGAATGTCGTGTTAATTATTTATTTGTATTTATGCGTACAAATAAATGTAACACGTTGTCACGTTCAACTATCGTCAGTAAACCGACTTTACAGACAACCGATTTTTCTTACAAGGGGGTGAGATCAGTCTTGATAGTTCTTACGTTACATCACCAAAATACGTAAAGTTAAGATTTGAAAAAGCGCGGATAAGCGCGCGAGTGCTGAATTGCGCTTCACGATGCGTATAGGTAAACTATTTCCATGGCAACGTCACTGCGCCTCCCCACTTGTGAAGTAGACGTTAGTTGTTTGCGTAAACGGCACACTTGTAAACGTTCCTAAAAATTGTTACTTATAAAAATAAACATCAAAACCAACCAAACATATTTTTTCTTTTATTTTCTTACGTAATAAATATTAAAGAGGAGAGGGAGGGGTTTTATTTGCTAATTTATTTGCTAATAATGTAGGTATACAGATAAGGTGTTATAATTGTTGATTGTCCCAATACATTTTGCCTTACGGCATGCAAAATATTCATAATATAAGTCAATAGGGAAAATAGTTAAAAAAAAGTTAAAAATTGTCAGCTCATTAACTTAAATGGTATGTCATACAAATTCAATACAATGTCTAGGGTCTATTCTTATTTTTGGGCAGGGGGTCAAAAAGTAGTAAAAATCGTCTTACGTAATAAAAGAAGGGCCGCTAATGAGCAAGTCTCTTAAAACTAATAAAACTGCCAGATGTGTTTATTTTCTTTACTCTTATATGTGAAAATGATTGTGCTTTTAGGTAACCACGCCTTAGGTTAAAAATATCGATATATTTTACTCCACGGGTTAAAAAATATCGATGTTATATTTTTTTTCCATTTGCTCGTCCTTACTCCTTAGTGACATTGGCCGTCAAAACAGTGTTCAGTGTTGCCAAAATCGAAATAATTAACTCCACCTTACTCCATGCTATTTTTATTATAGACTACACGTAAATAGAAAAGCATTTTTTGTGATAATCTCTCTTATTTCAAAGCTAATATTTTACATATGTTACTGTAAACGTTGCATTGCAGTTCTTCAAAGCAAAAAAGGTTAAAATAACATAAAAAGTCTCAATTGAAAAACAAATGTATATTATGTTAACGTTTTATAACAAACTTATTTACCACATAAATGATTAAATATGTACAATTCATTAAACCTAAAATAATTTAAAAAAATATTCGATTAAGCACGTTTTAAGTACTCACTTAAGTATCTAGTATCTATTATTCATTTATAATAAGTATCGCTATATTTATACTAAATATAATAATTATAATTTATAGCCTATTTTGTAATAAGACCTTTGCTCAGTACCCTCTCTTTTTCCTTTTTGTATAATAAATATAATATTTAAAATATATTGAGGTATTTCGAGCTCAAAATGTCGTGCACTGTGTAAGATCACGTTGTATATTTACTATTCGTAAGTACCTACAGGTGAACAACTCTATTTTTATTTGATATTTAACAACTTTAAAATAACTTCTGCTAGTATATATTATAAGGTCCGTTAGTACTTAAGAGATTGGGAGTGTCATATTTGAGTAGACTGTTGATTTTCTGGATCTGGATTTTGTATCCCGTTAGCTGTAAAGTGACGAAGCACCATGTTATGGATTATCTTTGAAACCGTGCACAATTTTGTAATATCTAATTATATTACTTACTGTCATCCTTAGTGAGCAATCTAGGACCAGCCAGAGCAATAAGTAACGCTCCTAAAGGGGCCGATATCATCACGCTTAACACACTGACAGCTAAGATTGCCTTGGCATAGTATTCTTCATCTGCTTTAGCAGCTCCTGATGTTTGGCCATTATTGACTAAGTCTAACGCAGCTGGTCCTAACGCTGCCTGGAAACCATAAGAGTGTTATGCAGATTCACCGAATAATAATTATAAAATTATTGTACCAATACACGGATGTGTACCTGAACAGTAGCTTTCGCAGTCCATGTGAGACCAATAAATATTTTCTCTTTACTATTGAGACCACAGCCAAAGCTCACAAAATATGTGGCTACACCGCGTATCACGAGACAGGACACAAGGCAGATGGTCGCCATTTTTATAACTTGTGGATCTAAGGCACTAATCTGTTAATTAAATAAGTTATTGTTAAATATTAAAGCATTTCAAGTATAAAACCCTTACTTAGGGCTAACTTACCGTTACTTGAGCTCCTGTGAATGCAAATAATATGGGCTCGAAAAATATCCACAAGATTCTAAAAATGTTACTGACTGGATTTTTATTTACAGGCCAGCCTTGTTTCTCCCAAAAGTATGCCGCTACGAATCCTGATGATACTATGGCTAGGGGACCTGAAATATAAAAGTTATTTCTAAGCTATATGTACTGACAACTTAAATATCAAGTTTTGAGATTGTTTTACCTGCACCGCTCCATCCAATCATACTCGATATGAAATAAGAAAATAGGCCTCCAAGGAAGAGTGCTAAAAATCTCAATGGTACTACGTATGTGTCCCCTTTTTCGGGAACAACCGACGTCATAGCTCCCCAAAGTGATCCAAGGGCTACACCAGCAATAATAGATAATGGGCCCTGAAAGTAAACTAAAAGTGTATTGTTGGCAAAAACATAACAAGTGTTTCCCTGCCATTAATTACCATTTATGTTAGCGGTTCGGTTAATAGAGACAGTGTTGTTTTTTAATAGAGCTCAAGTAAATATAAATTGGCCCACCTTAATGATATTAAAAGTGGCAGATCCTGTTGAGAACATAGCGTTTAGAATAATGGCAAAGATAGCAACGCTTATAGAGTCATCCACAGCAGCAGCAGCAACAACGATTGTTGGTATACCCTTGGAAACCCCATAACCAACGTCACGTAACCTAAATAGACATGGAACTACCACTGCAGGTGATACTGAAGCTATCATTGAACCTAGAAGGAAGGCTGAAACAAATAGAGATTTATGCAAAATGCAGATTATGTCGTAAGACTTCATTCGGAAAAACTATACGCAGCTACCAAAAGGACCAAATCAAAAGGTCAACATATACTGGAGGTCTTAGGTAGCAAAAAAAATAATCTACTAACCCCATATCCAAGGTAAATTCAAGAGGTAATGTGTGCTAACAGATATTGCTACGCATTCGACCAACCATGGTAAGAGACCTAGTTGCAAGACGGCAGCATAATGTTTCTTCAAAACGGCAGCATCCAGACCAAGTCCAGCTCTGGTTAGGATGATGACCAACGCAATTTTCCTGAAAAGTTTGATGCACAATAAGAATCATAGGACCTCGTCAGAGATAAATCTGCCATAGCATTGAAAAGTACGCCTACCTTAAATCTTGATTAAGTTTTCTATAAGAATCTGTCATATGAACTAGATGTAGATTTTGGAAGGCTATACCGGTTACCAGCATGCCTATTAGCGCTGGCAGTGTAGTGATCTTCAGCCATATCCAGCCTATTAAGTACGCAGAGATGACTAGTAATGACATACTAAGTAGCTCGCCGTTTAATCCTATGGACTCACCGAGCTCAGCATACAGGATACCCCAAGTCAGAAGGACTGAAACCAGAAGTAAATCATAGTTTTTCAGTTTCAGTAGAAGGTGTCAGTGTGCACAGGTATCATGAATCAGTATCATGTTTCTGAATTTTATTGTGTCTCGAGTCGTGATCTTTGTCACCTCGTCAGATAGGTACTTCCAATGGAATTGCGTCAATATCAAACACAAATACTTACCTACACATTAAATGTAAAGGTATAACATGACTATAGGTGTAGATGGCTTAGATAAACACGACATTATTAAATTAGGTAGGTATGATAAGGACACAGCAACCACCACCATTAGCTCTGTAATCTGTCCATATTCTATAGCAGCACTCGAGCCTTTGGTTTAAGGTTTCATAATTTTAAAACGAGATGATTTTGCTTTTTAATAATATTGATTTAGTACGATATTGAACGTGTAAATAGAGATAAACGAGATCATCGCAGATAAGCATAACAGTAGATATCTAATCTTGGGTTGTTTCCATGTACACTAAGTATATGTATTTTTTACATTATCTTTGTTGGGTATGCAAAATAGAAAATTGAACTTACAGAACATTATAATGCAGATTTGTTGCGCTGTCTGTCTGTAGGTTGAAAAGAAAGGAAAAGGAAAGAGTTTGGACCACCATGACGGTTGCCATGATGGGGTTGAGTCTGCTTGATGACATCGCAAGCACAAGTTTTCCCACCAACTGTAACTTCAAAATTCGAAAATAAAAAACTCGTACTTTCAATACTTGATTTCAGGTAAAATCAATATTTAGATCTACCTGTTAGGACTTTTTCGTCTTTTGCTGTTCTCATCTGTAAAAAATATTACAATAATTAGGTTACGTTCTAAATATACGTAAGCATAGCGTATCTTAAAATTATGCAAATAGACAGAAAGACAGGCAAACAGATAAAACGAAAAAAAAAGTGTCAGCAAGAAAACAAATAACACAAAAAACAAACACAGAGTAGTAAACAAATGGAGACTTATAGTTAACTGAAAATTTGACGAAAAAAAGCGGTACCTACCAACTTTCTAACCTTTTTACAGACACAAAATTTCCTTCAAGAAACAGATTCCTTGAAGGAAGTTATAAAACTAAGTGACAAAATAAGTGAGATGATGAGTGTAATACTCAATTTCTTTACTACTTGTATCTAAGCAAGGTGTGCAATAAAGTCCCAAATTAAGGTTTACCACAAAGATTTGTTTACCTACGAACGTATATACCCGAACACCTATAAACAGTAAACACACAAATGAATGAGACATATAGTTAAACGACGAGACACATAGATAATACAAATTAAAATAAAATATGTTGTCTGACCTGGAGTTTCATGATTTTGATCCATATCTAAGTCTATGTAACCAAGCCGCTTAGCTGAAAACATTTTGTCGTAAATAATAAATACTTGAAAATTAATTTGCACGTGTTTAACTAATATCACAAGAGTACAATAATTATGAAGTAGTTCCTAGATAATACTATCTTATATGTATAATTTGATTGGTGATTAGGGTAGGTACATAGAAAAAGATATATTATGGTAGTATCTTTTTACTATCTTTAAATAGTGCATATGTACCAACGTGAAAACACGACTGTACGTAACTGGATATACAGTAAATATCCTGAAGATGATTATTATAATCTATGATAGATTAATATAAGTACCAAACTTTTTTATTGAGTTGGTCCTTCCATTCGATCTTTTCAGGGGGTGAGATTTCCTCAGAATTTATATCATACTAACCAAAAACTTTACCGATTTGTGAATAACCATCATCTTTCTGAATACCAGTATACAATTAAATCGACTGACTGCTCTTACGATCTTCTTTTTTAGACTATCTTAAAGTCAAGCTGCAGATGCTCTTAGATTTTCGAAAAGTTATAAATCCACTACCAATACAAGTGCCCCACTACAATTAGCCACCCTGTAAGAGCTTGACCACCGTTCTGTCGGAATCCGTTAGGGGTATAAACATTTATTAGCATTCATTTCATAACCAAATGTAATATTACGGAAACATGAGTCATTATGAATTCCTTGCCGGAGTTTGTGTTTCCAGATAGCTACAACTTAGGGGTCTTTAAGTCAAGAGTGAATAGGCTACTTCTAGGCAAGCGTGCTCCATCGTCGACCACATCATCGCTTACCATCAGGTGAGATGGTGGTCAAACGCGAGCCTATCATTAATAAAAAAAAAAAAAAAAAAAATTATGATTTCAAAATACTACATCAATACTACAAATGAGTCATTGCTATATTTTTGTTGATGTCGTATTTTATGGCGCTTCGCCGCATGTTAGATAAGCGCAGAGATATAGAGGAGGCAGAGATTTAGACAGATGTGTCTGTCTGCCAGTTTTAGATGTCACTTTTCAAGATAAGATTGATAAGAAATTGTAATTTGTAAAGAAAGATAGTTCTTTCTTTATAATTACAACTTCTCGGCAAATCATTATCTTCATCTTCCTGCCCTTGTCCCATTTTATTTGGACGTATACGTACTTGTCGCAAATAGGGTTTTAAAATAAAAAAGGGGCGCAGAAAAAAAACTCTACCAAGTGCAAGTCGAACTCGCGCACTAAGTGTTCCGTATAAACAAATTAAGTTCACTTCCCGAATCGAGTCTCAAAGATTGTTCCTAATCGCAAAAAAAAGGTTATTTTTTTTTGTAATGTATCAATAAATACACAGTTTTCAGATCTTTTCCTATATTCATTTATGAGACCTTGCTTCATGCCAAATTTCAGGATTCTACTTTTAGGTTCTGATTTATTTGCGTGTGTATTATTAATGTTTTGTTTCATAAAACAATCTTTTATTATTAAATTGTTTTTTATTTTTATTTTATTAAACTGTGACCTTGTTAAGGTGCTTTTCCTTGCCTGAGTTAATTGCGCACAAACTTTTTCATTATTTATAGGTATTAAAAACACATCTTAGCAAGCGTTACAGTTTCCACCATTTTTTTTTTTGAAATTTCAAGGTCGATGTCAAAAATATAAAAAACACCACTTACAAATCCACATAAATAAAAAATGTGTATTTTGAGACATGGATGTTTGGAGACTTGACTATTTTGCAACTTGAACGTTTCGAGACTTTGGTCTTATGAGATTTAAACTTTTTGCTACCATACGTTATTTTGCAACTTGAACAACTTGCAACTTACTTGTTTTGCAACTTGCTTTTCTTTTGTTTTTTGACTTCGTTATGAGACTGAACCAAAATAATATGCCTAAACGGAGCATTAACGGCTTTATCTTTAGACTACGTTGACTTAGAAGTTTACTTTTTTCACTGCGGCTTGACGTAGCAGACCTGATTATTTGATATTAATTTCAGATTCATACCTCTTCCTGTGAAAAAGGGTCTTGCTTGACAGACGGACAACAAAGTGATTCAACAAGGGTTCCGTTTTTGCCGACTCATAAAATATAGAAGCTGCAACTTGTGCTGTTTTACGAAGTCGAGAGCGGTAGCTAGTATTAATCAGACTCCGGATGGAAAGTCATTTTAAGGGGGTTACTAAAGAGAAATTCGTGTTATAGTCTGAAAACGCTTGTTGACTTTGGAATTGAACTCTCTTTAATAACTGTTTATGTTTGTTTTTGTTGTTTTTTATTCTACTCCAGAGCGGGAGAAGTTAAACGTATAGAGTTGAGTTTGATTAATTTACATTAATAAAGTTTATTAGTAAGAACATTACACACAATATACCTACTATCATGGCAAGAGAATACTAAAATAGATGACCTTATAAATTGTCTACCGACAACATTAATACACATAAAAACATAAAATACAAATTAAAACAACACTTCTTAGAAAATTTGAATACCTAAATAAAAACAGGAAAAAATAAAAACCTTATGCATCTGTGCCCATAAATCGATTATGCGATGAGGGATGCACGCAGATAGGAGTTTTAAAATAAAGGAACAACCTATATCACTCTCAATAGATTCATTAATTAGGTACTTTGTGCATCAAGCGGCTAGCTCGGTCACCGATGTTACGCCCGTTCGCTCGTCAATGTTGCGTCTTATTTACTTATACTCTTTTCGGATATATATTATTGATTAAGAATGTGATACCTACTTTTTGTTGTGTATTAGTTAAGCAAAAATTTCGTATCGATGATCATGATTTACGGTAAAACTCTAATGAGTTTATGATTTGCATCATCTGTAATGTTGTTGAGTTGTATAAATTCTGAAATAAATAAATGAAAAAAGAATACCCTACGGGTATACGGGTACCACCTTTGGGTAGTGTGAAAGTGAAACCCGGGGCCCTGGGACGAAGGCAAAGAAGGAACAGGAGTGGGTTTTTAGTCAGTAAAAGTCTGACACTATTTTCCGTTCCGCCCAAGAGCGGGATTTGTCATAAGATGATTTTCCCACCTAAAAAAAAAACCCAAAAAAAAGGTATGTTCGTTAGATCTGTAGCAATTTTTTCCCGCTGTCGCTTTTGATTTCAATTAAATAAAATATCAACACAAATAAAATAACTTACCACTTGTTTGTCACAAGTGCCAACAATTATCTTAACAAACGTAAATATTCTAACAGTATTTTAAAATACCTAATTATTCTGAATGAAAACTATAATGTCACGTTACCTTGTGAATTTAATAAAAACGTAATAAAATAATACGAAATTCTATAATAACACTAATAGTAAGAAACTGCTCGGTTTCAATTTTGTTTTCAAACTATTGTCCATTTGTTAAACTTGTATAACGTTATGAAGAAGGCCGCCTAAAGTCAAATGTCAACAAGATAAATGAAATAACTAAAAACATGTGGTTCCTATAACGTGATGATAAATTTATTTGCTCTGGCAACACTAGAAAATGTTTTGCCAAGCACGAACACGAACGAGTTCTTATATTATTATTTCGATTAACTGAAAAAGTAACTAATTAACTACATATTTATTTTACGAGTTAATTTAATTTTTTTTTACCATGTAACATTTTCGAATTTTAAATCGGAATCATTAAACATAATATTATTAGCATAAGTGATATGAACATCAAATATTTGTTGAGTTTTTTTTTATGACGATATATAGTCCGTGAACTACTTTCGGAATACTACTTCACGAATTTTGCCTCAATGGAGACTTTACTATCCATATTGCCTTGAAACTCTATAGCTTCCCTAAAATCAATGAAAATAAAAAAAAATGCTTATCTTAGAAACAGCTGTGTTTTGACAGCTTGAGCCAAAGAGTATAGGTATAGTAAATATAGCTGTGGCTTGAGCTTTTCATTTTGTCAGAAACGCCAAGTGGTGTGTGGTGTATAATTTTGTTTAGGTACAAGGAAGTTTTAGCTTAATTTCTTATTTAAAGGTTATAAGCTTTAAAAAAGCTTTATTACTTTCTTGTCTAGACAAATAGTGTATAAACAATATTAAAGAACATAACCTCAAAATGAGTTCATGCACGAATGAATAAAAATACTTGGCAGCAGAACATCAGCAGAATATTTTTTATTTGCATAAAGTAGTAGTAAATACTTACCAAATTAAGTACCGGCGACGTGCAGTTTATACTCTAAACTTATTTACTACATTGATTTCATTTACTTATCATAACAACAACATTGTGGTAGGTAGGTATATACTATGCGTTCCAAACATGTTCCAAATAAGAGTAGGAAAGTCAATAACCTCGATTTGTCAAATGTTGATTGAAAAGTACAGTTTGCAAGGAAACTTTTTTGCGCATTTAATAACGTTTTTTTTTTGCTTTGTACTATTGAGTCTTTCTTAATTAAATCTATACTCTACTCGCGATAGCATTAGACAGAAGTTAAAAAAGATTGTTTTAGGGTACACTTTGTAATAAAAGTACAATGTATATTGTGCTTTATTAAAGTTATGATTATAAAACATAATATGTACCAAGTTTTATACTTCAATGAATGAGGATCAGTCATGATTTTTGTGGAGTATGCAGACTTATAGCGTCAAAAAAAAAACAGTAAATACTGTGAAGAAATTATTTAAATCGGATCAAAAATGACGAAGATACAGCTATTTTAGTATATTAGTTCCAGAAACACGCCCGAGAATGAACTCGACTCGCTGTGACGTCATCTGTCGCGATCGGTCTCTGCCGGCGAATAAATACGGGGGCATTTCACGTGAAGCGGACAACTAAAAAATTTCGATGTTTCTGATTTTAGTAATAAGTATTTGAGTATGTTATATTATGTTCCCGATATACGTACATAATATTTTTATCGTGTTTCGTATGATTTACGAGATAGGAGGGTTTGAAGATTTAACGAACTCTCAGGGATGCGCTACTTCGAATGCCATTATCCAGCTTACGGAAGTTGAAATTAAATAAATTAAGTAATGGATTTTATTCTTCATTTAATGAGGTTTTTAACTAAATATTCTACAACGAAAAAAAATTTTTCTTTGTAGAAAAAAAATCAGTTTAATTTTTTTAAGCTATTGCATAGCTTCTATCGCGGGCCTTGAGCGCGGGGACCGACACCAGAAATTCCGTAACGAAAAATATACCTCACGCTCCCCACTCCGACGGGCACGGAGGTGTGGTTTGAAGGCCGACAGAGACCGAACACCTATTTTAGAAAAGTCGTTAACGACCTGTGTGGCGCATTGGTACAGCGTTCTACCTATGTTATCATCGTGCCTCGAGTTCAAATCTCGGTCAAACAAAATAGTCTTTTTGTATTATAACAGATTATAGTAATGTTCTATGATAACAACTGAACATACTTGTAGCAATTTATGAAGTAAACAAGAAAGAAAAAAAATTGTTTTCTTATCGGTCACCACGCTCAAAAAGTGTAACTTAAATTAATATCAAAGAACAAGAAATACTGCATAAATAAAATAAATAAATAATTATAATTGCATAAGTTGATACAAAATGCTATGCAATAGCTTTACCGCGGCAGTCCCCGAGTGCCACACTTATTTTTTAATTTTCAACTTCTGCTCCAAAATCTTGATTATAATGGAATAGGTTAGGTTAGTAATATATATTTTTTTATGTTATGATTTGGTCTTGAAGAAGTGTCGTCTTTTAAATCGTCAGATATCATGACAATACTGCCGTGTTTTAAACTCTTCTTATTTTTTATAATAATACACAGATATCAGGAAAGTGGCCTGGTCATTTTTCCAGTGAAACGATTGGGCAGCGTCAACCTCATCATCATCATCATTTCAGCCGAAAGACGTCCACTGTTGGACATAGGCCTCTCCCAAATGTCGCCATAATGACCGGTCCTGTGCGTCTCGCATCCATCGGCTTCCCGCGACCCTCACCAGGTCATCGGTCCACCTTGTGGGAGTCCTTCCAACGCTGCGTTTTCCGGTACGTGGTCGCCATTCCAGAACCTTTCGTCCCCATCGACCATCTGTTCTGCGAGCAATGTACTCTGCCCACTGCCACTTAAGTTTGGCGATTCTTCGGGCTATGTCTGTAACCTTGGTTCTCCAGCGGATATCTTCATTTCTGACGCGATCACGCAAGGAAACTCCGAGCATAGGCCTTTCCGTTGCCCTTTGAGTGACTTTTCAAGCGTTCTGATGAGGCCCATTGTAAGCGACCACGTTTCGGAGCCATATGATTGTCATCACTGGCAACACGCACTGGTCATAGACTTTCGACTTGAGACATTGGTATATTGGACGAGAAGACACCGCGCAGCCTCTCGAACGCTGACCAGCCGAATCAGATTCGACGATTGAACTCTTTCGGAAGCTTATTGAGGTCACTGAGCATTGTACTGAGCTCCTCCGTAGTCTCATCCATGACTACTATGTCGTCGGCAAATCGAAGGTGAGTGATGTACTCGCCATTGACATTTATGCCTAGCCCTCTCCACTCCAGAACCTTGAAGACATCCTCCATTGCGGTCGTGAACAGTTTCGGAGAAATGACGTCTCCTTGCCTCACACCCCGCTGCAAGAGGATAGGTTTCGAGGTCTGGTCCTGAAGTCGGACTGACATGGTCGCGTTTTTGTATAAGCGTGAACCTCCCCCACTGTAATCGATTTGTCTCCACTTAACGAGCAAAATGTTAACACTAAGAGCTTTAATTACAAAGAAAATAAAATGATTAAAGTAGTCCAAGTTTGTGAATATTAAAAAAAATTAAACTGATTTTTTATTCCACAAAATAAATTATTTTTCTGTAAGCTGTTGATCCCCGCATTAACGCCGGCGTTCACGCGCCATTGTCTTACTATTTTGTCTCTAATTACGCACTCAAAATGTTAAAGAATATTTAGTTAAAAAAACCTCATTAATTATAGAATAAAATACATTACTTCATTTATTTAATTTCAACTTCCATAAGCTGGTTAATGGCATTCGAAGTAGCGCATACCTGAGAGTTCGTCGGATCTTCAAACCCTCATAACTCGTAAATCATACGAAACATGATAAAAATAAAAATATTATGTTCGTATAACGGGAACATAGACATACATAACATACTCAAATATTACTAAAATTTCCGATTTACAAAGAAATTTTTTAATTGTCCGTTCCACGTGAAATGCCCCTACGATCAAGCCGTTCGTCGAACGGATCATGGCAGATGACGTCATCGTAAATAGTCCAGCGAGAGCGCGCGTTTCTATGTAACCGTTCAGAAAAACTTTAATAAATCCACCATTCGTCACCATTTCTTGACGGATTTTAATAATTTAAAAAATTAAATGCTCAGTAAATTATTACACATACGATTTACTTAGTAAAAATGGGATTTGCTATTATGTGATTGATCCTCATTCAAGTAAACTATCCTTCTGAATTTATGAGGCTTTTAATTAAATAAATTATTTAGATCTTACTTAAACTACTAGTGTCTCAGAAGATATTGTATCCACTAATCGGCATTGCACCCCCAGAAATTCGCAGGGCTGTGGCTAGCCTCATAGAAAGGGCGAAACAACAAAACGACCCTCGCCATCTAATGCACAATAAATTACAGTTCGATGCCCCTGAGACTTAAATGTCGTAAAAGTTTATTGCAAGCGCGAGCCCATCTCAAGGTAACACCATCTTGGAGAGATGCGACCTCTGGCGGGAGAAGTTTAAGCCTCCTGATGATTTTGTCGAGCCGTCGGAGAGCCTCTCTCTAGGACACGAGTTAACATGGCCTATCTGGAAAACTCTAAACAGACTCCGCACCCAAGTTGGGTGCAGCAAAGACAATGTCCACAGAATCTCTTTTATTATGATACGATAAACGCCTTTGAACTGGCCGCTCCGCGCTCTTGCTATAGGATTACGAGTTATGTTTTTGAAAAATGGGGCCTGCTAGCACGGTAATATTATCTATACAGTATTGTCGTATCTTGGAAATATATGCCTACAGCCGCGCGGTACGTAAACATGCGATAGGGCTGCCCACACTATGGCTGCCCGCCTCCAGCATTTTAATTACATTTGCCTAATTTGTGTTTCCATTTAGTTTTGTGATTGTAAATATTACCGTGCTGCTAGTGTCCATGTTAAAAACTTAAAAGAGGCAGGGGTTGTCAGTACCTGGAACGTTTTTCATTAAACTATAATAATATGTATAATATTAGTTATTTCGATTTGTATGAATGTTAAATAATTATCTTGATGCCTTGTATTGTATATAATTCATTTATATTTTGTAAGGAGGAAACTTGTTGATAAACCATTTTGATTAAATTGTAAAATTGTTTGAAATAAAGTTATGTTTATTTAAAAAAAAAAAACATTTCACTTACCTATCTAAGTGTTTAGTACTTACCTTACAATAATCAAATTTATTTAAGTAGGTAATGTTAAAATTTTATATTGAAACCATTATTTATTAAAAATTGTTTGAATATATCTCGATGTTTTGCACACCTGCTTCTATAACCTCTTTTGTCTAATGCTATCGTGAATGGAGTTTAGGTGAAGTAAAAAAGTTATTGATTAATATAGGTAAATTAGATAAATATATTATTAAAGTCATAATTAGTTTAAAAAAAAAACTATTTTCTTTCTTATTTTCATTGTTAGGAAGAATTCGAATAGTGACGCAGATTAGCAAAATAGAAGAACTGGATTCTGATTAAACTGTTTTCGTTCATGATTTGTAAATAAATATTATTTAAAAAATATTGTTTTGCTCACCCAACCCAATTTTTCGATTTGACAGCTATGACGTCACAACATGGCGTAAGTGGTCCACAGTGTAATTTTCGGTGACTTGACAATCTAATTTATATAATAAAATATATACTTAAGTAATATAATTAAGGATTCATTAGCATTATTATGGAAATAATTGAAAAGGATTTTTTTTATTTAGGTGGGAAAATCATCTAATGACAAATCCCGCTCTTCAGAAAATTGTACATTACCCGACTTATTTCGATGATCTTGACTTTTATTGACATTGGCACTAATATGACATATAATAACTTAATCTTTTTGACATTTAATTGAAACTAATTTTATATTTAATCTGTAATGATATGCATATGCCTATTGATATTGACTTTTATAATAATATAGAGTTTACATAATGAAGTTGCTCATCATCCGACCTATAGTGATAATCCTGAATTGTATTTGACATAAGCATTAATATGACATGAACCTTAATCTCAGACATTTACTGAAACTAATTTTACTTAATTTGTAATGATATGCATGTGCCTATTATTATTATTGACTTTATATAAAAGTTGACCTATTTTGATGGTTCTGAATTGTATTTGACATTAATACTAATATGACATATAACTTAATCTCTGTGACATTTAATGAAACTGATATAATTAAATTTGTAATGATGTGCCGATTAATATTAATTTTAAATTTATTAATGATGTTAAGGTTCACATAATCTCAGAAATTAAATGAAAACTGACAATGTTAATTTATTATATATTTGTACGCCTCTGGGTAAAACATAGAGGATCTACCTATTTTTAACACCTCACACTCTGTTGTAATCTGACCTATGTTTACAAATAAATTATTCTGATTCTGATTCTGATTCTGGGTGGAGCAGGAGATAGTGTCAGACTTTTACTGACTAAAACCCATTCCTGTTCCTTCTTTGCCTTCGTCCCAGGGCCCCGGGTTTCGTTTTCTCACAACCCATGGCCCCAGTAGGCTTCGACTCTGCTGGGCCCCTACGATTTGCTGACATCTCCCTGAGGCGCGCGTGGAACAATACGCGCCGTCGATGACTTGGGCTCGGTCCGGACGGTTACCGGACGGTCGGACGGCGGGCTACCCATTGCTCGCCGTCCGCAAGCCCGTGCCTACGGTGGCCGGAAATCGGGATCGGAATCCCGGCGGCGGTTGGGGCGTGAGGACCGTTGCCTCACGCGATCGGCCGCCTCCTTTGCTAGCATTACTGCTTCGCAGAAGGAGGCGACCGCCTGCCACTCCTCCTCGCTTCGGACCATGGCCTGTACCAAAGCCCGGCGCGAGAGATCGCCGCCGCCGATCGCCCCCACGAGGACACGGCGTTGCTCTGCCCAAGCGGGGCACACCTCCACCGTGTGCTCCACCGTGTCCTCCGGGCGGTCCACACAGTGGCGACACCCGGGCGTCGCTTCCGCACGAATCCGGTGCAGGAACTTCCCGAACTTACCGTGTTCGGTGAGAACCTGCGTCATGCGAAAGGTGAGGACGCCGTGAGGTCTTACTTACCACCATAATTGTGGCGTGCCCAGCACTGGGTTGCGACAGTCGCTGTCGCCATTTCTCCATGAGAACCCGCCGGAGCTCTGTCCGCCATGCTGCGACTTGTCGCGGCGGCGGAGTTTGAGTCACCAGAGCCGCGGGCGAGTGTGGACGTAGTGTACTGTGTACGCGTGCATTGTCGAGCCAGTGATCCTAACGGGTAGGAGAGGAATAAACCAGACACAACAAGTGGCGACGATGAGCATGACAAAAGTGAGCGATATTGACCAATGGACAATGAATGAGAAAATGGCTTCAATTTTTAATTGTTTGACAAGATATCGATAGATGTCACTAATGTAAATATTTTAATCGTGTCTTTTTTTAATCATTTTTATTGCTGTCTGCACCTTGAGCAGAGGCCGTAGCTATACATAAAAAGATACTCGGTGGGCCGTAGGAAATAAAGAGTAGAGAAGTGGTAAAACTAATACCTAGTGAATAAGTAAAAAACTACACGGCATTTTTTTAATATTTACCATAAAAACTTTTTACAAAAAAAATACAACCGACTTCAAAGTAAAAAAAAACACTGAAAAGTGCAAAATAACTTTAATTTCGGAAGTCGGTGTTTCTATAATAGTTTTGTCTATTCGTTATTTAACACCGACTTCCGAAATTAAAGTTATTTTGCACTTTTCAGTGTTTTTTTTTACTTTGAAGTCGGTTGTATTTTTTTTGTAAAAAGTTTTTATTTTACACTTTTTAGTTATGGTACCACCACTAAAAAGTACCCCTCAGCCAAACTTAAATACCTTATAGCCAGAGTGCATCTCATGACAATTCTAATAATCCCAAACACGGTTAGATTACATTAATTTATTACAGAGTTCCGGTGCCTAACTTCAGGCTTCATCATCAGATCAGTTCGATATATTCCATTCCATTCGATATACACGTATAAACAAAGCAATTTTACTTGTTACGACGGTTCTGCTGTGATCCTATGAGGAGTTCTGTTCCATATCTTCGAAGTTGATGATCAGATCATAACAATATTTCTATGGTACCAATTCGGAAGCATAACATTTCAATAAAAAAAAAAAAAAATTTCAAAATCGGTCCACAATTTGACCGAGAAATCGGTGAACATACATAAAAAAAAAAAAAACATACATTCAACCGAACATATAACCTCCTCCTTTTTGAAGTCGGTTAAAAACTAAGCTTATCGCCATGTTTTGTTTGGATTCCAGATCTATAGAGATTGTGATGTTATGTTAATTTTATCTGTTTTATAAGGATTAAGTTTATGTGATAAAGTTGCCGTTGGATGTTAGACACTCAGGACCGGTCGTTGCGGCGACACTTGGGGGAGGCCTATATCCAACAGTGAACACCTTTCGGCCGAAATGATGATGATGATGATAAAACTGCACAATTATTTACAAACATCAAAAATAAAAAATACAGAAAAAGAAAACCAATATTTCTCTGGCTCTTATTCAATCGGCTAGGTTTGATTCTCTCTTACTCTCATTTCTGGACAAAATCATTTTCCAAGTTCATCCGAATGCCATGGTTTTTGTCAAAGTAATCTCGCAGCGTTTCAAGGCTTACTTCAGCGACACCGTGTATCCTCACTTGAGGCATCCGATGCGTGGAAATGAGGTATAATATTAATTAATCTACCTACTGCATGCGTCTTCGCCTGCTTTATTATCTACGAAGAAAAAATTTCAATTTAGTAGCAGCGAAAACGAAGCGTTAATTAATTGTAACCTTCAGTAACCTATTGATATACCTTCCGATGAATGATGACTCGATGATGATGATGATGATGACTTCCAATAAATTATTTTGAGTAGGTAGGTACTTATCTGCTAAACTTTATTCAGCAGCTCAGGTAAGCTAGAATAGAACAGGTACGTTCCGAGATATCCCATATATAAGGTGTAAAAAAATTAACTTTAAGAATTTCGAGGGGACATTGTGCTACTCATTATGAACAACTTTTACTATGGGACCAAACCTGAAATCGCGAAAAAAAAATCAGCTGTTCCCTACATTTATGTTCGCATAACTCGTCAAAACGTATGGAGCAGCTGATTTTTTTTTCGCTATTTCAGGTTTGGTTCCATAGTAAAAGTTGTTCATAATGAGGAGTACAATGTCCCCTCGAAATTCTTAAAGTTAATTTTTTTACACCTTATATATTCATTTAAGTACAATTGGGTTTAGTTTATGTAGTTATTTAATAATTGAATTTCTTGTGAATGTTACCGGCAATCTGTATAATTAAAGAAAGAAAGAAAGAAAGAAAGAAAGAAAAAACGTTTATTCGTGACTCACATAATCGTATAAACTAAAGATACACAATAAAAAAAAAGAAAGGTATAATCAGTGCGAGACCAAAAAGGCACCTAATTCAGGTATTTTATACAATACCTACCTAGGCAATGTGTAGAATACCTACCTGGGCTAACCTAACCTGTCCTGGGGTGCCCTAAAATTACATCACCTCCTATCCTGTCTAGTCTTTTACACACATTACCGGCTACCCATTCGGTGTTGTATAGAATACCTAAAGTCTGTTTTTTAATTAGAGATAATGATTTGACAATTCAAATGTTGCATGATTTTTCCATTTCATGAATAGTGAGGTACCGCAACCGCTATTGACCAGAAAACCGAAAATATACGTAAAAAAAAAGAAAAATAATTTCATTTTAAAATGCAAATAATTATATTCAGCTTTTGTATTTCCTGAAAGTAATTTGATAGATGCAAATGTCACGATCTCACGGGAACGCAAGAAGGGCCTTTCTTAACTGGGTATGGTATGGAAAACCTAACTCGGGGCAGCACTTTGTGGAAATGAGAGAAACTAGAAAAGTTTTTAAAGAAAAGTTAAAATTTTGTCAGAATAATGAGGAACAAATTAAAATGAACATTTTGGCAACAGAACATAAGAGTAAGCATTTTCAAAAATTTTGGAAATCCACTCAAAGACTGAGCCCAAGACCTGTTGTTCCGGTGAGCGTCAGTGGCATATCTGAGCCTGAGGAGATAGCGAACATGTTTAAGAGGCATTTTGGAGTATGTTCTAGGCTTCAATCGGAGGGGCGAGATGGTGTCGCGGAGAGTGGACTGTCTGGTGTTCCGATTAGTATTTCATCCAATGAGATAAGGAGCACAATACGGTCGATGACCGGGGGTAAGTCTCCGGGGCACGATGGCCTCAGCATAGAGCATTTTCAATGTGCTGGTCCGCATCTCTCAAGGGTCCTTTCTATGCTGTATAATCTTTGTGTGAGGCATTCGTATCTTCCAACTGATCTAATGAAGACGATAGTTGTGCCCATAGTCAAGAACAGGACTGGGGATGTCTCGGACAAGGATAATTACAGGCCAATTTCATTGGCCACTATAACAGCAAAGGTTCTTGACGGTGTGCTTGAGCGAAGAGTAGCTGGGCAGCTCAAACTACATGATGCACAATTCGGTTTTAGAGCTGGGCTGTCCACGGAGACTGCTATTCTGGCGCTCAAGTATACGGTCAGGTACTATACTGATAGGAACACACCTGTGTATGCTGCTTTCCTGGACCTCTCCAAGGCGTTTGACCTGGTTAATTATAATATCTTATGGTCGAAATTGAGTAAGCAAGGTATACCTAATGAGCTTATTAGACTCTTAGACTACTGGTATGGCCACCAGATTAACCAGGTCAGATGGGCTGGTGCTTTGTCTGCGGCGTATGGGCTGGAGTGTGGCGTAAGACAGGGTGGTCTGACCTCTCCGGCGCTCTTCAGTCTATACATCAATGGGTTGATAGAGGAGCTCGGCAGCACTGGTATCGGATGCTCTATTGACGGTAGGATTGTTAATAGTATAAGTTATGCAGATGATATGGTGTTGCTGAGTCCCTCGATTGGTGGACTCAGACGGATGCTGGAGATATGTGAAGGGTACGCCACTTCTCATGGTTTATTGTACAATGTGCGGAAGAGTGAGCTTGTGGTGTTTAGGGTGGGTTCTAAAAAGCCATTAACGGTTCCTCCAGTTTTTCTTTATGGTGTACCACTAAATAGGGTGTCGCATTTTAGGTACCTTGGTCACATTGTGAATGAGAATTTAAATGATGACGGTGACATTGAGAGGGAGCGAAGAGCGTTGTCGGTCCGATGTAATATGCTGGCCCGTAGGTTTGCACGTTGTACTAGAGAGGTGAAAATCACTCAGTTCAAGGCGTTTTGCCAGTCTTTCTACACGTGCAGCCTATGGGTTAGACATACGCAGAGGGCCTACAACGTTCTTCGCATTCAGTATAATAACGCGTTTAGGGTGCTGTTGGGGCTCCCGCGGTTCTGTAGCGCGTCGGGCATGTTTGCTGAAGCACATATAGACAGCTTTCAAGCTATTATGCGAAAGAGAACAGCATCCCTGATGCGTAGGATTCGGGGGAGCACCAACAGCATTTTGAGGGTGATAGCTGATAAGCCGGATTGCCCCTTCTTGGGGCACTGGACTCGTTTGCACAGCTGCAGGTCTGGTGCAGCGGCAAGCGGGCACAGTTATAATATGTATTACACAGTTATAATATATAAGTTTATGAACTGATTTTATTTTATTCTATTTATTTTAATGAACAATTTTACTAACATAGTTTTAAGTTATACTAACATAATATGGATGTATCTGATATAAATAATAAATAAATAAATAAATAAATAAAATAAATGTCTACCTCATAAATTAAAATATAATTTAAGCCTAAGAATTGAAAGACTAGCAAAAGCTGTGTCGGTTTATTTTTTCGTCTCGATTTTGATGACACTTTAATATGTATTATTAATAATGACTTCGGTTTGAAAACTAACAATAGATCATTATAAAATATGTTTTTTCTCTTCCTTTTCTTGTACTATTTTCGGGTGAATCTCATACAAATTGTAGCGATAAAAAAACTTTTTACAAAAAAAAAATACAACCGACTTCAAAGTAAAAAAAACACTGAAAAGTGCAAAATAACTTTAATTTCGGAAGTCGGTGTTTCTATAATAGTTTTGTCTCTTCGTTATTTAACACCGACTTCCGAAATTAAAGTTATTTTGCACTTTTCAGTGTTTTTTTTTTTACTTTGAAGTCGGTTGTATTTTTTTTGTAATTTTTTTTTTATTTTACACTTTTTAGTTATGGTACCACCACTAAAAAGTACCCCTCAGCCAAACTTAAATACCTTATAGCCAGAGTGCATCTCATGACAATTCTAATAATCCCAAACACGGTTAGATTACATTAATTTATTACAGCGTTCCAGTGCCTAACTTCAGGCTTCATCATCAGATCAGTTCGATATATTCCCCCTCTACTTTCAGTCAGTCATCGACTACACGTATAAACAAAGCAATTTTACTTGTTACGACGGTTCTGCTGTGATCCTATGAGGAGTTCTGTTCCATATCTTCGAAGTTCATGATCAGATCATAACAATATTTCTATGGGACCAATTCGGAAGCATAACCTTTCAATAAAAAAAAAAAATATTTCAAAATCGGTCCACATTGACCGAGAAATCGGTGAACATACATAAAAAATAAAAATAAAAAACATACATTCAACCGAACATATAACCTACTCCTTTTTGAAGTCGGTTAAAAACGAATAGAGTGTCGGTTTCTTGCAATGCAAACAGTGGCTGGAGAGGAGAGGTGTCACGGCGGCGGCGTCGTCACCTTACGCATGGCGCTGGTCCTCACTGGAAATGGTAAGTTCGGGAGGTTCCTGCATCGGATTCAGGTGGAAGAAACGCCCAGGTGTCACCACTGTGTGGACCGCCAGAAAGACACGGTGGTGGAGCATATGGTGGAGGTTTGCGCCGCTTGGGTGGAGCATCGCCGTGTCCTCGTGAAGGCAATCGGTGGCAGCGACCTCTCACACTACGCCCTGGTTCAGGCTGTGTCCGGAGCGAGGAGGAATGGTAGGCGGTCGTCTTCTTCTGCGAAGCAGTAATGCTAGCGAATAAGAGGGCGCACGCGTGAGAGAACGAACATCCTTACGCTCCAGCCACCGACACTTCAACCCCGACTTCCAGTCCGGTAAACGCGGGCTTGCGGACGACGAGAAATGCGGGCGCTAACCGACCGCAGATCGTGCTTGCGCTACTTGCCAAGGCTGCGGGTGAGTCGCAAACAACCGCGCACACCGCGAGCGTAAAACGCGTCGTGAAATGTGCTTTAATTTTTTACATATTTATATCTAGCATTCTACAAGCTGCGAAGCTGCGAGCCCGCAACCGTGGCTGACGCGGGTGAAAACCGCTTCGTGAATTCTTAGCCTGAAGTTGTCAAAAAATAAAAGACCTGTTTTGACTTTTGTATTTTGACTACCTAGCGGCTTGTCCGGTGTAGTGTAGCTACTATTAAAATATCTTAAATAGCTACTAATATACCGGATCCCTAATTATTATCTATTTTATTGTTTCTTTCAGTTTCGTTCCAAGTTACATTCTAGGGTCTTTCTCAAATGTCAAAACGGACCTTTTATTTTTTAACGAGTTTAAGTACTTAAAAGGCCGAGTGTAAAAAATATGGTGATTATTATAATTATTTTAATTTTCAATTCATATTGGACTCTTCTACTACTACTACTATAAACAAAGACTATCGTATCTTGGTCCTAATTTCCTTAAAGGTTATATTATTAAAAGAACCGGTATAAAAAATCTTGGAGACATCACTTTTATCAAAAAGCTAGCAACATATTTCTGGAGTTTGACATTTGCACATGTCAAATCATTATCTGGGATTAGGAAAGGGACTGTAGGTAAAGTATAAAACATTTCATACATTATCTACACGTTTTACGTATTCTATAGGTACATCGCCTAGGTATAGAATAGGTACATAGGTTGTCGGTAACATGTAGGTTCATAATATTGTTATGTTATAATAGCATCAATTGTGTTATCTCCTAATCTACAATGCGTTCCAACTGTCAATTCGCAAGAAATAGGGCAAAACTGAAGAACTCAGAGATGAGCAAAATTGAAGAACTGGATTCTGATCTCAGACCAATAAAAAAGTAAAGACGGAGCCGTCGTAAACAAAAGCGACGAAATAAGTGAGGACTAGTTTTGGCTTTGTGTGCTAGAGAAAAAATGTTGCAAGCGTTGCGCTGCGACTCCCAAGTACGAGAGATATACTTTGGTTAAGTTTTATTATTGTGTAGGTTTTATTAGTGTTTATCTTGATTATATGAAATGAGAGATAATTTCATTTAATGAAAATCAATTATTTTCATATTAAGTGAAATTATTAATTTTAAAAACACACAAAACTTACATATAAAAATAATAATATATATCCAACGACTATCGGATTAGGTGCGGGACATCGGCGTAACCGTATGTTGGATGACGCCGTACTTGTGAATAAAAAAACACTTTGTTGTAATCTCCGTAAAAATTACGACTTCCCTTATTTTTGGGAAAAAATAATGTTCTTAACTTGCAACACCGACAAAATGGCGTGTTCCGAGAAATTATTTCAGATATTTTTACGATTTTATTTAATTTATACAGTAAAAACGTTACTTGTGAAAAGTAATCCCAGAAGCCTTTTTTTTGCAAACTGGAATTGTTTTTCAGCAGTTTATGACACAGGACGGCATAATTTCGTAATTATTGTGTCAACAAAAAAACGTCTCACGCACTCGCTTGCTAGCAGCAGACTACCGAGCGGCTGGCTTCATATTGCCGATTGGCTTCATATTACGTGTCTCACTTTTAGGAGCACAATGTTCTGTCTATACTTTTTTATTAGTCTGAGATTTTGATTAAACTTTTTTCGTTCACAGTTCGTAAATAAATTAAATTTTAAAAATTTCTTGTTTTGCTCACCATAAATAATAATTCTTCGATTTGACAGTATGGCGTGACGTCACAACACGGCAATCGATCCTATTCATAATTGGAACGCATTGTACTTCATATAAGTACGAATACATAAGTATACGCGTATCTATTATATCCCTCTCTAGTCTGTGATATCTATCTAGCCAGCAGCGGCTCAAAAAGCTCTTTCAATTTCCGACAATCGTGGAGATAGGTTTGATAGTTATCTAAAAAACAATCGTGAAATAAAGTTATATGTAATAGCTCTTTCAATCAATTAGTCTTCAATACTGGCATTTTGTTTTTTTTTGTGTTTGCAGTCTTTCCTTTTCTAGTTCCTGTCTATTTAGTAATGTCTGTTTTGTCAATGTAGATACATTACCTTGCTTTAGTTAGCTGCATTTTTAATTCTTCTGTAATATTTTCTAGTCTCTTGTTTGTTGTTGGTATTATCTATATAGGTACCGTAAAATGCTACAACATTGCCTGTATTTTGACGTTTTTATTTGATAAATCCTTCATTTTAGAGAAAGTCATATGTGTTTTCAATTACAATTCAATATTGTACTTTAAGCTATCGAGATAAAGTTCTTAAAAGCCAAAAAAACTCCTATTACTCACCAACAAGTGCATTTAAAAAAGTAGGCAAAGTTAAGTTGCAAACTGCAACATTGCCTAGCCGAAAATATCATTGACTATTATGGGTGCTAAGGGGACGATTTGGCGCCTATTTTGCTTATAATTTCTTTCCCATGTTAGACTTTATCTAGTCTTTAATTACAACATATATATATATTTAACGGTGGTAGGCAAAGTTGAACACGTTTTTATAGAAATCCATACAACCGTGAATAGGCCTGTAGAGTTGCTCCCAAAGGTAGATGAATTAAAACCTGCTACAACTTTGCCGACTACGATTAGACTCTCTTTTGCTTTGCTCTTTTCTTTTCTCTTTTCTGTTTTTTTTTAACTCGTTTTTCTCGTTTTTCGAAAAACGAGTTAAAAAAAAAACCAGCATATTTTCTTTGCTATACAACTTATTACACTTGTAAATGAAGGATAAATACTCCCCAAATAAAATTTTCTTCCGAGCCCGTATAAACACGTCCACGACCACTGACATTAAAATTAACACTGTCAATTTATTGTTGGACTATTTGAATGAATGATGCGTAAATGTTGTCATATAGATTACCGACTTGCTTTTATTAGTGCCACTGACAATAAAACCGTTTCCATAAGACAATTATTTAACATTTTTAGAATTTAGGCAATGTTGTACAGTGACGGCAATGTTGTAGCATTTTACCGGTAGTCTGAATGGTAACAACGCGCTGCGGAGTGAATTTAGGACGACTAACATAAATGAAATCGCAGGATATGATGCTTGCGGATCCGCAGGCTGTTCTGGGATCCCGCAGTTCCTAAAATTATACTGTAGTGTCCCACTTTGCTAGATTGCAATCAATACGAGACGATGAATACCTAATGAGTGCATTTTTTTATTCACGCTCGTTCGATTGCCCATCCGCGGAGAGTTATAAGTAGTTTAAGTTTGTAGTAACAGTAGGTACTCATTGCTCCACTTGTATTCAAAGAAATCCAAGAATGAAAGGATAAAAGGAGCAATGGATCAGATTCAATTGTATTTGTCGGCTACCGTGTAGGGGCAGGGTCAACAGCAGCATGCACCGTAAATTGCGATCAAGAGGGGCATTTTACTTTTCTCTGCGTGTTGATTTCGCATCGTTGCCGTTAAACCGCTGCACTGGCAGCGCGCGCATTGCGTTCTATTTTTAAATTTCTTTTTTTTTTTTTTGGTATTTTTATTCATGCTAAAGACGAATCCTCAATGAGGTGATAGTCGATTTTTTTTCTAAATTAAGTGTTGTGTGTTTGTGTTAATAATGTGTGTAATGAAGAGCGGAATATTATTGGTTTTTGTGTTTGTATCCACTGAATTAGGCAAGTATAAATAAACTAATTTTAGTTATTTAAATCGTTATTCATTCTGTTTTTGTCTAAAAGTATTTTTTCTTGAAAGTATTTTATTTATTTATTATTTCTGTACACACATGGGGACAGTAAAAGATACCTACAATATAATTTATATGAGTAGGTACAATTAAATAGATTATTTCTTCTTCTTACAGCAGATCTGTGAAAGCGGTCATTAAAATAAATGTAGACAATAGTGTGTAAAAAGCAGAAAATGTGAAAACTTAAACCAAAGTATAAAATAAACATGCATAAGTATATAATTTAAATACTTATACAATCATAGCTGTATCCAATTCTATAAATAGATACATATTATATGCATACATAATATTATAATTATCACAGTTGAGAGCACACCTCTTTTTATGTAAGCAACACCTATACAACTCCAAGAGCAGGTTCAATAATGTAGGCAGCCTTAGCCGTGACTCCAGTTACCAGTCGGCTGTTGTTATTGTTAATGTTTTTGGCTTGGATACTAAGTCTTTTAACTCATGTCCTCGTATGAATTGTTAATTAGTTTACCATTAGAATATGGATGTATAGGTACACGATGTGCCACATCCTATAATGTTTTTGTAGTATTTGGCAGCAAATGCATCAAGTCAACTTTCTCGGCAAACTTCACTGAGGTAGTCAACACGACGATAAAATTCTCATCTCCATTTTACCGAGATCGCGCCTGTTTCAATGATTCCATAAATCGTCCAGTTGCGGAGACACTTGAGATTCAAAACTATACTAATTTTTACATCACGATATCCACTAGGAATCAAATTGCGAATAATTAAAACAGCCGCTGAACTTCACTCGAAGAATTCCCGCCAAAAATGTCCAGTTACTGTCGGCTGTCACTAACTCACTATTTACAGCAACGACAATCACTAATACGGTTTTCTGTATAATGAAACTTGCATGCGATCACTGATTTTTCCACTCTAATGATGTTCGCTTACAATCTGAGGAGAAATTATGTCTTTTTAATTGGTTTACATATACATTGTAATGCCCTGTTTATCTTAATTACTTAGTCATTGATGCGGATAGAACTGTTGGCCGTTTGCATATGAAACAGGTTGAGTGAATACTTTTTTTACTTGAATACATCGATACTATATGTAGGTAAATGTTTCTAACTTACGTAGGTATGTACTGTGAGCGTAATTTATAAAATTTATTAAAACTTCATCTGACACAAAGGTACAAAGGCAGCTTTAATACCTACCTTATGTATTCTCTACTAGGCAATCAAGGGTGATTTTTTTTGAAGTGCAAATTATCAATTACTCGCACCGTGTCAGATCCTTCAGTTGCCCTATGCTAGGGATAGGCGAACCTATGGCACTCGTGCCAGCCAAAATAATTCGGACACGCCAATGAAAGAAGTAGGTACAACATATAGGTGATTTGAAGCACTAGTAATTACACCAATTTTCTCTTTTATACATATAATTTAGTATACAAACTACTGTAAACATTACAATTACGAATTTTGGGCTGCTAATTAAAAGTTTATAGCATTTAGTTTAAATATTTGTTCATTAAATCACTAAGCCAAGATTCTTTGGTGGAACGCAGTGACAACATATTTTTTTTAAATATTTTTAGTGGCACGTGGCATAAGGGTTCGCCATCCCTGCCCTATGCGTTCCAGGGTCGCGGTAACGTAAACCAAGAGTGTTGGAGAGAT
Source organism: Mythimna impura (assembly GCA_905147345.3). Classification (NCBI taxonomy): domain Eukaryota; kingdom Metazoa; phylum Arthropoda; class Insecta; order Lepidoptera; family Noctuidae; genus Mythimna; species Mythimna impura. Next base: position 12,419,971 of record LR990345.1, read on the forward strand.
AATATGGCATGTGCATTCAGGTACCTAGGTCGCTGCAAACACTCACATGCTGGAGTACTTAGGTACTCGTAGGTACCCCAAGTGCACATACACTTGTACTTCTATGAACCACATGAATACTAATAATGCTGCAATTCATGTGGTCACACCTACTAAACACAAAGCTATTGAAAAGGTTAAGAACAACCCGAAAGAAGAAGAAACGACATCATGACTGTATTTTTCGAAGGGGCCGGAAAAAGTTGATCAGTTCGTGTTATGAAGTTACCTAATAGGAATTAGGTACTTACCTACTTATGTTAGCTAATGTGTTAACTTTAGAGAAAGATTGCCTAAGAAACTTATTTAGTGTACCTAGATATAGTGTAGCGGGAAGGTTTTAAATAAAACGACCAAAACGGGTAACACACCCTCTATACTTTTGCCTTGACAGCATACAATTATTACAAATATCATAAATCAATACCATTTAAAATAATAATAATTATATAGTAGCACTTACTCTGAGATGTTGCTTACCCCGCGAACTGGAATGGAATGTGTCAGGACAGCGCAGCGCGTTATTTTATAACCTCTGTCAACTGTCATAGCGCTGAGCTGTCAAATCGCATAACGTTCCAGTTGTCAGTGCAAAATAAATACATTTTAATGTTGCTAATACAGAAAACAATCATAATGTATGTAACTAATCATAAAAATCGCTAACAGTCGGCCATCCGTATTACAAATACGACCTCGTATGTGAAAGAATAAAGAAATTGGTGTTATACACAAAATAATGAGAGAAGAAAGAAAGAATAACAGCAATAAAGCAAACATATCTATTACAGTAGCGAATAAAACTTTAGATTATTCATACACTGGTTGCTGTACCTAGGAACGAGACTAAACATAATTATCAATTTACCAATTACTATTTAGACACAATTGATTGCATTATTTAGTTGTTATGTAAAAGTAGCTTATAAGCAATTGTGTATACATGATTTTACTTTGTTGCTCAATAAATATATATTATTATTCTTACTCTTTATACAGTCATTAAAAAACAGGTCTCTAAAATGTCCTGCCTCTACTGATTCAAAGATTCAAAGCATTTTATTTCAAATAAACAATTTACAGGCACCTTTGAAATGTCAAGAAGTCAAGTTACAAATCTATGTTACTTATTTCTTGTCGCTATCATGTAATGACAAACGTACAGGCCCCTCAAATATCCTGCCTCTAATGAAAAACAAACAGGCCCCTCAAATGTCCTGCCTCTTATGAAAAACAAACAGGCCCATCAAATGTCCTGCCTCTAATATAAACAGATAGGTCCCTCAAATGTCCTGCCTGTAATGAAAAAAACATTAGTAAATAAACAATTGCCTGATAAAGCCAATTGGTTTATCCTGAACAGGCCCCTCAATGGTCCTGAACAGATCCCTAATGGTCCTGAACGGTCCCTCAAAGGTCCTGAATAGGCCTCTCAATGGTCCTGAACATGCCTCAATGGTCCTAAACAGATCCCTCAATAGTTTCTGTAAATACCCTTTTGATTTTCATATACACATACAATAACTCAGGCCAGGTACATGATAAGTTTCAAGTGCATGTCACAATAACATCAATGATTTACCTCAACCACAAAATTTCACCCGTTATTTGTGAATCATTGACCAACAATGACTGTTTGTTTACATTTGATATCCGTTGTAATCACTGACCCGACTAAAACGTGAGGGTATATATTTAATTTACTCTTTTGGCTCTGCTTAGTTTTTATTGAAACTCCTAATTTCGATACAATAACTTATCAAAATGCTAGATCACGAACTATGAAATTGTTTCGTCTATTTTATTTCATTCATTAAAATTACCAACTATTAATTACCAGTACGTACGCTGTAAATACCATCACTTTTAAGATACTCAAGGCAAATTCAGTCTAGACTACTTTCTCTTAATGTAAGAATAATAGGTTTTACGCTAATCACTTATTTAGTTAACATAATTCTAGATGTGGGAAGTCAGGTACACTTCCGTAAAATAACCTCTGGTAATCAAAATATTCATAGACATTCTATACTAAATAAATTACAGTGAGACATCTTTTGGATGTTACCATTTTATTTCAAATAAATAAATCATTGTATCCCTCCATGTCCCTAGTGAACAAATTGGGAGTTATTGTATTATATTTATCCACAATAACTCTTTACCATACCTAAAATACTCAACATTTACAGATATACAGATATTTAGGTACATCCCCCTGATAAGACAAATATCTAAAAACAAATCAAAAATGCCTACAGAAGGCTTACTGACTTTAGCAACTACTTTTTGCCGCACCATCTGATTTTCCATGAATATTACTTCCTATAATTCAATCAATGCTATCCCCTAAGTTGGTACACTAAAATTAGTAATTCATGAATATAATTTGGAAGTGCTCTGGGAGTCATTATATAGAATTCACATTACATTGCAAATTCTGCAGGACTAAAGTCCAAATCAGACATTCGAGTTATTTACGAAGCTTAGCGATCATGTCCTCAGATGTCTCTGCACGAATTACAATCTCATACGAAAATTTATTACGCAGAAGGTATTGAAAATATACTTTCACAAAATCCATTTCGATAGTTATATTCAAAGTCAATCTTATTTATTTGGTCTTCTAACTTTATATAGAAGATAAAACTGTTATGAAGTTTCAAACTAATCTAAAAAGGCAAGTATCCAAGTTCAGTAAAATTCATGGAACGTTTGTTTGACGGCAGTGTTACGTCAGTGACATGACACTGCTGTCATGTCACCACTTTTATTGTAGGTCAATATTAGGCGTGAAAAAAAGTGTGTCATCTTTGCGATTGGAACATATATTATTTGGAACATTGGCTCAAAAGATACAAACGGATCATTTGAAACATCGGTTCACAAAACACAAACGGAACACTTGGAACAAAGGCTCAAAATATACACACTGAGTCGTGATCTGTTAAGCTGCGTCATATACACTAAATGTTTTATTTGACTTGACAATATTTCAAAGCAGAGGCTTCTAGTTCAGGTCATTAATTATATGTACGCCATTTACGTTATAATTTGAATTTTTAAAAGACGGCTGGTCACTCAAAGTAAACAGTGTCTCAGTGTTCCAACTGTTCCAAATGATGCATTAAAATTTAAAACACTGCTGATGTTCCAATCCTTCGGAACACCAAAATATTTCGGAACAGTGAGTCGGTTCAGTAAAGAGTTACACGCCTAGTCAACATTAATTTGTCCACAAAAGCCATTTTATGAACAATGACTTCCGAGCATGAAAATAATGTTAAATTCTACAATGTTTCGTTCAGAAACGTGGTTTATTGAACAACATGAGCTACGGTGTTTTCCTGTTAAACTGTATATAAAATCACAACTTTTCATCAGTGTAGGTAGGTATACTTAAAAAAAAATAATTGCGTGTGGTTATTCCCTTGAAAGTACACAGTTCATACTCAGTATGTACACCTTTTAAACCAAAGAGATTTAAAGAGATAATTATAATAGAGCGGCTATCAGAACAAATGTCTTAGAAAAACTGTCATCCTATGTCTCAGTGACGCCATCTGGCTTTGAATAGCAAACACGCGAATTAAATTTGTCAAAATTTATAATTATTTAACTATCGCTCGGTAGGTGGCCAGGGGCCTTACCATGATAATGTTAAAATGTTAGTCGTAAAATGGATCACGTTATGAGCTCGTGGTAGAGCCTCAGTGTGTGATAAAGGTAAGGTTAAGCTTTTTAGCAATAGATGGCGTTATCACAAAATCAGCAAATGTTCTAGAACTATTTATAAAAATTATTGAATTTTAATTAATTAATTCGTAAATACAAAAAATATTTACGAAAATAAACCGAAGTTAGGTTCAGTCATTTTATCATAACAAGATTTGCAATAGCGTAATGGGCAGTTCGGCATATTTTCTCAGAAAATGATTTTCTTTTAGTGCATAGAGCGGATACAAATACGACTTGACGTGTAGGGGCGTCATACTAGACTGAGCGACTTATGACCACTAGGTAATAAGTATCGGATCACGATTTTGTTCGCTATGTCCTGTCTATTGGTAGTAGGTATATATTTAATGTCTTTGTTTTAAACCAAGAACAAACACACTCTTGGCACCCTACATAGCACAATTGATAGATATTAATAATTGAACAAGAGCTTTGTCTAAACCTAGCAGTTGTCAATAATGAAGCTATCCCAACAGCATAACATGGCACTGTGCGCTCTCGTGTCTCATTTGGTGTTGTATTCTGTAACGGTACTTCTTTTAACCTATAGAGTATACGAGCCCCTTGGTGTAGCACCACATAAAAATATTGTGTAATTACTTGTATCACTTCTCCATTTCCATTGATACCCACATCACTTTACAAAATAAAAAACATTTAATCAACAACAAAGATGCATTAGGGTACTATTTGGACTCAACACTATCGACAACTGCCAACCATATTTTATTAAATATAATATTTTTATTCTGCCTTGCTTATTTAACTATGAGTATTATTAAATGAAACCTACGTTGTCATGACTCGGGACAAGGGACTTTAGTGCTTGCACTAATTTATTAAAATCACCACTACTATTGTTAGGAGTGGTGGTACCTGTAAATCCTTGTATGTTGCGCCTCGGGCTGCTGCGCATTGCGCTGCGCCTCGGGTCGCGCCTTGGGCTGCTGCGCATTGCGCTGCGCATCGGGCTGCGCATCGGGCTGCGCCTCGGGCTGCGCATCGGGCTGCGCCTCAGGCTGCTGCGCCTCGGGCTGCTGCGCATCGGGCTGCGCCTCGGGCTGCTGCGCATCGGGCTGCGCTTTGGGCTGCTGCGCATCGGGTTGCGCCTTGGGCTGCTGCGCATCGGGCTGCGCCTCAGGCTGCTCCGCATCGGGCTGCGCCTCGGGCTGCTCCGCATCGGGCTGCGCCTCGGGCTGCTCCGCATCGGGCTGCGCCTCGGGCTGCGCCTCGGGCTGCGCCTCGGGCTGTGCCTCGGGCTGTGCCTCGGGCTGCGCCTCGGGCTGTGCCTCGGGCTGTGCCTCGGGCTGCGCCTCGGGCTGTGCCTCGGGCTGCGCCTCGGGCTGTGCCTCGGGCTGTGCCTCGGGCTGTGCCTCGGGCTGTGCCTCGGGCTGTGCCTCGGGCTGTGCCTCGGGCTGCGCCTCGGGCTGTGCCTTGGGCTGTGCCTCGGGCTGCGGTGGCTCAGGGTGCTGTGTCTCGAACTGATGCACCTCGGGCCACAGCGCATCGGGCCGCAGCGCCTCGGGCCGCAGTGCCCCGAGCCGCAGCACCTCGGGCTTCTTCGCTCCACGTTGCTGCACCCTGGGCCGCTGCGCTCCAGGCTGTGGCTCCTAGGGCCGCGGTTCCTCGGGATGCGGCTCTTGCGGTTGGGACACCTCGGGTTGAATCCCCTCGGGCAGCCGCGCCTCGAGCCGCTGCGCCTCGGGCAGCTGCGCCTCGGGCTGCTGCGCCTCGGGCTGCAGCGCCTCGGGCCGCCGCGCCTCGGGCTTCTTCGCTCCACGTTGCTGCACCCTGGGCTGCTGTTCCTCGGGCTGTGGCCCCTAGGACTGCGGCTCTTCTTAGAGCTGGGGCACCTCATGCTGGAATCCCTTAGGCCAAAGCCTCTAGTGCTGTGGGTCCTCGGGTATTCAATAGATTAACATACGTGTGGTATGGTAATACCTCCAGGGTGTAGCCCTGGCAAGGCACGTGTGGTGGTGTGGTAGTACCTCCAGGGTGTAGGGTGTAGCCCTGGCAAGGCACGCGTGGTGGTGTGGTAGTACCTCCAGGGTGTAGCCCTGGCAAGGCACGCGTGGTGGTGTGGTAGTACCTCCAGAGTGTAGCCCTGGCAAGGCACGCGTGGTGGTGTGGTAGTACCTCCAGAGTGTAGCCCTGGCAAGGCACGTGTGGTGGTGTGGTAGTACCTCCAGAGTGTAGCCCTGGCAAGGCACGTGTGGTGGTGTGGTAGTACCTCCAGGGTGTAGCCCTGGCAAGGCAAGCGTGGTAGTGTGGTAGTACCTCCAGAGTGTAGCCCTGGCAAGGCACGTGTGGTGATGTGGTAGTACCTCCAGGGTGTAGCCCTGGCAAGGCACATGTGGTGGTGTGGTAGTACAACAAAAGCGATAAGCCTGAATATTTTAAAGTTCACCATTTTAAAGTACACATCACTATGCCCGCTTAGATAGGTACTATTTTATGAACAACATTGTAACGGTGCCTACATACGTAGGTACTTTCAAAGCAAAAGTAGAAGATGCAGTTTAGGAAAAAAAAATCGCTTGTGGGCGGGATAAACGAATGCATTTAAATAAACGACTCGTTTATCCCACTTCTGAATTGTTAGCTAATGTGTTAACTTTAGAGAAAGATTGCATAAGAAACTTATTTAGTGTACCTAGATATAGTGTAGCGGGAAGGTTTTAAATAAAACGACCAAAACGGGTAACACACCCTCTATACTTTTGCCTTGACAGCATACAATTATTACAAATATCATAAATCAATACCATTTAAAATAATAATAATTATATAGTAGCACTTACTCTGAGATGTTGCTTACCCCGCGAACTGGAATGGAATGTGTCAGGACAGCGCAGCGCGTTATTTTATAACCTCTGTCAACTGTCATAGCGCTGAGCTGTCAAATCGCATAACGTTCCAGTTGTCAGTGCAAAATAAATACATTTTAATGTTGCTAATACAGAAAACAATCATAATGTATGTAACTAATCATAAAAATCGCTAACACTTATTACTAATCAGAATACAAATGGGCTACTTCAGAAAAAAATACCTTCTTCGCCTTTGTCCTTTCCTGTTCCTAATATTTGGGGTCGGGTTCCTAACTATTCGGTGCTAATTGTTTCGCCTCGTCGTTTATACCGGGAACTTACATCGAAGGACTGGAACAATTTTACCGCTGAGGTCTTCCCATCCGATTATAATTTGAGTGTCTTCAAGGCTAGAGTGAATAGGCTCTTAATAAACTAGTGCGCCTCACCATCAACGATTGCATCACTGCTTACCATCATGTGGGATCGCAGTCAAGCACTAGTTTAAAAAAAAAACAACTGCTCAAGACAAGCTCAGTGGCATCGCAAGACGTTCAAGCTGTATAGAGGCCTTTCTAAAGCGTCGTATCATCTACCTGTAGGTAAATAAAATAGAGTCAGCAGAAAACAATATTATTTTGCTCTATTACAACATTCTCTCAACTCTATTCAACTGTTTAATCGGTAAAATAGACAGCTGTTGAAAAAAAAGGGTATTAACCACGGATATCTATGGTTATTATACTAATATCATAATGGTGAAAGTTTGTATGTGTATGTGTTTTGTTTTAATTTCACGTACAAACGGCTGACCATTAGCTGGATGAAATTTGACACACTTGTAGACCATATCCTGGAACAGAACACAAAAATTTTGTCTCAGGAGTATGGTCCTTGATAACACTGACTGGAAAATGTTCCCTTGAGATAATTTTCTACAATCACGTGGGTAAAACAGTTGGCCAGATATTTTTTTTTATACAAAAAAAATACAACCGACTTAAATGTAAAAAAAAACACTAAAAAGTGACTTTAATTTCGGAAGTCGGTGTTTCCATAATAGTTTTGTTTCTTCGTTATTTAACACCGACTTCCGAAATTAAAGTGATTTTGAACTTTTTAGTGTTTTTTTTTTTACATTTAAGACGGTTGTATTTTTTTTGTAAGAAGTTTTTTATTTTACACTTTTTAGTTATGATTAATACCATAACTAAAAAGTGTAAAATAAAAAACCACTAAAAAGTATCCCTCAGCCAAACTTAAATACCATATAGGCAAAGTGCATCTCATGAAAATTCTAATAATACCAAACACGATTAGATTACATTAATTTATTACAGAGTTCTGGGGCCTACCTTCCGGCTTCATCATCAGATCAGTTCGATATATCCCCTCCCCCTCTTCTTTCAGTCACTCATCGAATAAACGTATAAACAAAGCAATTTTACTTGTTACAACAGTTCTGCTGTGATCAAATGAGGATTTCTTTTTAATTTTTTTTTTCAAAGTCTGTCCACAATTGACCGAGAAATCGGTGAACATACATAAAAAAAAATACATTCAGCCGAACATAGAACCTTTTTGAAGTCGATTAAAAATGAAAAACGTATGATAACTTGATGGTATTTTTTCGTTATCATCTTGATCTGTATTACCGAATGGGTCATCGCTTGGCTAGGATTCGTCAACCTAAAATACAAGGACGACTACAATTATACATATTTCCTAAGTGCTCAGTGTTCAAGAGAGGCTGTCGGTATACCTTCTAATTGCCATATAAAGAACGGTAACAAAGTTTAATTGCTGAAATTATCACGCAGGACGACCACAATCACGATTGCATTGTACCTACTTACTACTACTCTTACTTCCTTATTGATGGAATGATGCTGCTCCGGCCTTAGAATAAGAAGTAATCATGGTGCTCATAAAGACGAATTGGAATGAATTGAAGGGAGATGAAATTGTGTTCGTTATTCAATCTGTTTTTAAAAGCAAATGATTTCAATATAAACACGCAACAGGTCGGGCGGAGTGTTATAGAAATTTTCCATTCGAACTTTTTTGGTAGCAGCTCTTTCTTTTCCACTCACGTGTGTCTTCGGCAATAGCGGGCCAGTCCCTCCGGTAAGAGGCAAGTTCATCTCTTCACCTTTACATTGGTTTGCCGCGATGTCGCCTTGCATTTAATGAGACCTAATAAGTGGCTCTTTTATCCGACAGGTCATCTGACATGCATGCGGTAGACATGTCCGGCCTAACTTCATTTTTTTTAGGTGGGAAATCATCCAATAATTTCTCCTGGTCTTGGGGGAGCGTTTCAGACTTTTACTGACTAATACCCGTTCCTTCTTTGACTTTGTTTCAGGGCCCCGGGGTTCTTACAACCCATGGCCCCAGTAGGCTGTGACCGTGCTGGGCCCCTACGGTTTGCTGATATCTCTTTGTGGCGCGCGTGGAACATTACGCGCCGTTGACGATGCTCGCCGTCCGCAAGCCTATATCTACGGTGGCTGGAAATTGGGATCGGAATCCCGGCGGCTGGGGCGTCAGGGCCTTTCGACCATGGCCTATACCAGGGTCCTGCGCGAGAGGTTGTTGCCGCCGATCGCTCTCATGAGGACAGGGCGGTGCTCTACCCAAGTGGGGCACACCTCTACCGTATGCTCCACCGTGTCCTCCGAGTGGTTGGAGGACACTCGGGCGAAACCGCCATAATTATGGCGTGCCCAGGCCTAACCTACTTAAGAGCAGCTTTACGGGTAACATCTTTTATCTTAGTTTCGGCGCGTAGTATTGTGTTCCTTCGCGCTCTGAAATTCGAACCACCAGGAATCTGGGCTCCATGAAACTAGCTGCTGGCAGCGGCTTCACCCACGTGATAGCAGACAAATATCTCAAGAGAACATGCTCCCGGGTTAAAAAATGTATCCTATGTGCTATTCTAGGATATGGTCTACCCGTATACCAAATTTCATCAAAATCCCTTCTGCCGTTCGAGCGTGAAGAAGTAACATACACACATACTCTCAAAGTTTCGCCTAAACAATATTAGTGTTAAATACGTAAACAGTTATAGTATTTTAAAAATTATAACAGTTAGAACGGTGTCTGATTAAATATTGTCGCTTTTATTCTATTTTTAACTTCATTAACATTACATATCGGTTACTTTCACTTGATCAGTTATTCATGCGACTACATTACGACACTACACTAGTTGACGATTTGTTTTTCTTTTACACAAATAATTCGAATTTAATGTTTATTAGATATATCAACCATCTTAGTACTAAAATACATAATTATTTCATATTTTTATTAAGTACGTCAATTATTTTTTTTATTACCAGTAGTATAATTACTTATATTAAGTTATTAGTGTTTCTGACTATTACTTTTGTTTAACAATTTGTTTTCAATTTATTCAGGAATCACTACAGAATGTGGGTGAACTTGTCTTTAAATTTCTTTTTTCCGTTCCTGTTTATATTTTTCCTGAGATTATTATATAATATTTACATTTACTACTATATAATATCTACTAATAAGAATAATAACTGATTCTTTCTTGTCTATGTTAAGAGAAACTGACGCTAATCAGAGTAAAAGATGGTGTTATTTGTACCATAATAACAGTGCCGTAACTAAGGCAGTGCCAGCGGTGCCCAGGTACAGGGCGCAGACAGTCTACATATAATAATATAGCGGTATGTAGACTGCAAAAGTGACTGGTGATCTGTCTGTTGTGGCACTAACTGTGGTAACTGGAAGAGGTCAATGGTCCTAAGTATTTCTCGTAAACCTCTAAACGTGGCCTCTAACGCAGGCTAACTGTCTGGGTTAACTAGCCCATACAGTTAGCCCCGTTATCAATCAACTGACTGCCAGATTTTTATGTATGGGAAACGGTCATCATTAATATGCGGGCTGTCTAGACAAAATATTATTTTCCTTAAAAAGAATGGTTCAAAATTATAATACGATTTGAATTTGATTGGAAAAGAATTAGATTGTTTTTTAAGTCGGTTTTGGTTTTGGTTATTGTTTTTTGAGTACTTTGTATTTTCGACACCTTTGTTACATAGGTAACAGAGGTGCCGAAAATACAAAGTATTTAAATATCGTGTCCCAGGTTTGACTGTATCATACCAGATCTTAGAACCCTGCGCCCACAGATTTATATGTGTCTTCACAATATTCTGCGCGTTCTGGCTGACACTAGAGAAGAATAACTTTTTTTCTCTCCCTTTCTCTCTCAAACAAAACGGGATTCACCGTTCCACTTTTTTGCATTAGTACAATAGTAGATTATGTGACTAGGGGATAAAGCAGTGTCTTTAAGTCGCAGGCGGCATGTTGAATTCCGAACGAAACGAAAGTTTCTAATTTTAATCCCGAACGACAGTGAGGGATTTATATAATTAACTCCCGAGCATTGCGAGGCAGTTAATAAAGAAACCTGAGTGAAGTGAGGAATTCAAGCTAACCAAGATAAAGACAGCTTTATCCCCGTGTTGGATATTCTACTTTTTACACCATCTGTGAGATAATTAAAAGACAATTTAGTAAAACAAATCAAATATTAGAGAAATATAAGTATTATGTACAAGTTAATCTTAACTATCACTCAACATGTTTTGAGATTTGAAACAAACAAAATTCACTACTCTAAGATTCTATAGTTTCAATTTTCTTTATCGCTCCCGCTTTTTCATTACTTTTTTTTGAACCTCGTCAGTAACCACGACCACGTACTTTTATCCTGTTTTTTTTTTTTGTTAGTGGCCAGTTTGAATTTTGAATAAACTTGTTTGATGCACGTACATTTTAGTTCACTTAATGTTGACGGTTTTTGACGTTCCAAATTCAAATCTCATTATTCCCTAGGGATCGCCCATACTGCATTATCTCCCTAGGGACAGAATGACTTGCTTTAAGTGATTGTTGTATGACATATAATAGTACATTATGATATAAGTGTGTAATGTTAGTGATTACCGTCGAGGCGGTATTTAGACCCGAGCCGTGGCGAGGGTCTTAAGAGAGCCAAGAACCACGTGTGTCATACGACGTTTTTCAATACACCTGTGAAGAAAACAACAGTAAAAGTAGTAAAATTTTCTGTGACATGGCGGTAAAAATCTGTTGTCATAAGCGCGCATCGTTGTTTTTTATTTACCCCTAGAGGAAGGCTAAGGTACTTTGATCATACTGCCTAGTCTTACATTTATGTTTTCTTGTTGCGTGAAAAGTTTTTACGATAATGTCTTTCGTAGTGACCATAGAATACGGATGTAACATTTTCTAATGATTTTGTAGTATTTAATTTAATCAATACAGCCACTGAACTTCACTGGAATAAAAAAAATCACGCCAAAAACCGCGCGCATCTTAAAATGGCGGCCATAGACCACAATAAAAAAAAAACAAATTTTATTTGAATGTACGATTTATTTACTAAATGTTTTTTATTAAATAAATCGTTTGTACAAGATAAAGGAGATTGTGCAAGTTACTATGAGACTTGGTTGCGGAACTTTTGACACAGTATAATAGTGAAAATTAGAAACGAACAAGGGGTAGTGTCATGCTTTAAAACAAGGGTAAATTCAAAATGATATATTATGGAGTTTTTGAAAAAAAAAATAAGTTGAGTATTGAGGTTATGTTACATCTCAAAACAATTCGTTTTGAAATCCTACCTCCGGGCCAGGCAATCAGTTGCCTCTCTGATTTGGCGGCTAGACAGTGGGTGTGCTAATATAAAAGAGAACAATTAAACAGCACGACATATTATTTTAAGTCTAGATCAAATCACCATAGACGTAAAAACGTTCTAATAATTCACTTCACAGCACACACAAAAAGAGTCAAATCGCTCGATGTAGTAAATGAACGTGAAAGAATCCTAAAACTCAACTCGACACGAATTTATATTTGTTAGCAAAGAAAAGCTAAAAACAATATTCTCGGCTTGCAGTTAACACGGTAAACGATTTTGTTTGACATTTCATCGAATAGTGTTGTGACACATCAATTGACTACGGCGTTATAACATTATCGATTATATCTTAATTGTTTTGTTTTTACCCAGAAATTGCTTTTTAACGAAAGAAATATTAACACAATTAAAGAAAAATAATAATGACAACTCTTAATATTTTTTAGTTGCGAATGTAGATTGTTTTGTTGTTCGACTATTTACGTTAATGTTTAATCGATCGATTATAATTGAGTAAGAAGTCGCTTCACTATAATGGAACGAATTACGTATTTATTGTATTAAATACTAATTAAAGTGAAAATAGAAACCCCACAAATTATTTCAATGAATTTAAGTAAAAAATCAATAAAAATAATAGTTATGAATTATACAATAACTCAAATGGCCATACGCGTCAAAAAGTGAATCTATAAGTGCCCAATCTCCTTTGTCCATTTTAACTTATAAATTGGATGAAATAAGTAAGTAAGACACTAATTTATATACTATTGAACGCAAAAACTTAATGGGAATTTTATTCGAATTCAAAATTGGTTTTGCGAGCAAAGAGGTTGAACAAAAAGGTTTTAACTACATTATAGCACTAGTGCGTAATAGTAAACAAAATGTCACAGTTTGGTAACGAGTGCGATTATATACGGATTAGTGCGGAGTGAGACAAGGTGGTTTGAGTTCTCCCAAGCTCTTCAACTTGTACGTGAACGAGCTTATAGTTGTGCTCAGCAGCACTCGAGTAGGATGCTGGGTCGCCAATGTTTGTATGAACAACTTTAGTTACGCAGACGACATGGTGCTGCTGACCCCGACTGTAAGCGCAATGAGACAGTTGTTAGCCATATGTGAAACGTATAGCCATATGCATGGTTTAATATATAATTGCAAGAAAAGTGAGCACATGGTTTTCAAGGCCTCCGGTAAGGGTCCGACATATGTGCCTGCAATTAAACTTAACGGTACTGAACTGAAGCGGGTACAACAATTTAAATACCTCGGGCACTACGTTGCTGAGGGCCTTGACGACCATATCGATATAGAAAGGGAACGTAGGGCATTGGCGATCCGAAGTAATATGCTGGCCCGCAGGTTTGCGCGTTGTAGTGATCAGGTTAAAGTCACGCTATTTAGAGCTTACTGTCAGACTTTCTACACGTGCGGCATGTGGTTCAATTATACACAGCGATCGCTCAATGCCCTACGTGTCCAATATAACAATGGATTTAGGATGTTGTTGGGGTTACCCAGGTTTTGTAGTGCTTCCGGTATGTTTGCGGAGGCCAGGGTAGATGGCTTCCATGCCATCGTGCGCAAGCGGCTCGCTTCTTTACTAAGCAGAGTCCGGGATAGCACTAACAGCATCCTACAGGTCATTGCTAATAAACAGGACTCAAACATCCTGAAAACATTTATTCGTGCCCAAATTGTTTAGTTTTTTAATATGCGTATAATTTGTAAAATATGGATGAAATTGTCTGCAATAAAGATTTATTATTATTATTATTATATACCTAAGTGTAGTGCAATAAGAGTCACTTTCTGAGCAAGTGTGTTGAAAACGGGCATTATCGAGCAGGTGGTGTAAAAAATATATTTTATTGCGTGCCTAATTGTGGTGGAGTAGAAGCTCTTTATGAAAAAAATATTAGATACCTAATAAAGCTAAATTATTCAAAGTTTATCAAACCATTACAAAATAAAAAAAATAATTATAATAAGCGAGAGCAGTGGTAGCGAGAGCAGTGGTAGCCGAGTATTAACGGCCCCGACTTACGAGTTGTAGGTCGCGGGTTCAAAACCCAGCTAGGCGCATTACTTTGTGTAATTTCTTTCACCACCACTGCTCTCAAAACGGTGAAGGAAAACATCGTGAGGAAACCGGCATGTCCTAGAACCAAGAAATTCGAAGACATGTGACATTCACCAACCCGCACTGGGCCCGCGTGGTGGATTACGGCCCATTCCCTCTCCTAGAGAGGAGGTCTGAGTCCCAGCAGTGGGAACATTAAAAATTAATTAATTAATTAGCATAAAATAGCATAATCAGCCTGATTATGCTATTTTATGCTAATTATAATAAAAACACCATATTTTTTTTTATAATAGCCTCTTATTGCTCAAGTCTTAACACGTGAAGCATAACAATTAAGTAAAAAAGATTTTATTGTTTCACTTTTTCAACACCTAGTTAGTTACAATTATTTACAAAAGCAAAGAAGCTGTATCAATGGCATAATAATGAACGATCGCATTGTATTGTAGTGCAAACAATAACTAAGAAGATAAGTTCTATAGGCAATCATTGCCTTGAGAAAGTAAAAGTGAATTTTGTCATACAATGTCATTATGACGGAGCAAGAACCTTTTATGTTTTTTCAATTAGGTAAGTCTGTTATATTTTTAGTTGCAGACATAATAAACACGTTACATGAAACGTAAACTAGTTGGGCGTCTATGCGATGGAAAAAACCGCCAAAATCACTTCAATGCGTCGTTATAATTGACGATGGAAAAAACCGCCAAAATCACTTCAATGCGTCGTTATAATTGACGATGGAAAAAACCGCCAAAATCATTTCAAAGCGTCTTTATAATTGGTGATGGCAAAAACCGCCAAAATCATTTCAAAGCGTCGTTATAATTGACGATGGAAAAAACCACCAAAATCATTTCAAAGCGTCTTTATAATTGGTGATGGAAAAAACTGCCAAAATCATTTCAAAGCGTCGTTATAATTGACGATGGAAAAAACCACCAAAATCATTTCAAAGCATCTTTATAATTCACCAGGGGCCTTACCATGACGTGTTTATGTCAGGCGTGTGAGCGAGAAAAAGGGATGGAGCTATACACCCTATATAGCTCCATCCATCCTTTTAACAGTTCAGTATAGGTCGTCAAATGTATCGCATTAAGAGCCTCTGGTGCAATACGAGACCATCAACCAATTAATTTGATGTGGGGGACAGCCCCCAGTCAAACTGGATGCCGCTGGACATCAGTATTTTACATGGAGCAACTGCGTATCTGACGTCCACAATCCAGCCATTGGGTAAGGTAAGACGATACACTTTGCAACGCGCATTCCACTACGATCCCCTAAACCAGTCCCCTAGGGGACTACACAGCACTCGCTGTTAGCTGTTGTCGCCAGTAGCTGTTAGTTACGAATGTATGAATACTAACCCAAACAAAGAGAGTCATTGAGCCTTTTGAGCATTCGTTAAATTGAACTGAATTTATTTGTTTGTGTTTGTTTGAAAGGGCCAGTAGCTTGTATCTATGAAGTTTTTTCGCATTCAGTTGTTGTTTTAACCATTACGCTTGAACAATGACCAACCAAGTGGATACCTGATGTGATGATGCATAAAAAGTGGGTCAACTTTCAAAGAAATCAAAATAAATTGTCACTACGTTGGTAGTGTACGGAATTAAACAAGAACGAAAGTACTTATGTAATGCGTAAGCGCAATGAGCGCGGAAAGTTTTTGTTGCCGTAGGTCGGACCGGTGAGCTTGCCGTCCGGCCGTCCGGTAACCGTGCGGACCGAGCCCGAATCGTCGACGGCGCGTAATGTTCCATGCGCGCCTCAAAGAGATGTCAGCAAAACCGTTGGGGCCCAGCAGGGTCGAAGCCTGGACTGTGCGAAAGAGAACCCCAGTGCCCTGGAACTAAAGCAAAGAAGGAACATAGGAGTGGGTTTTAGTCAGTAAAAGTCGTCCGCCCTAGAGCGAAAGAAGTCATTGGATGATTTCCCTCCTAAAAAATAAAGGTCGGATAGGTGGCTGGATACGAACTTATGAGAGTGCAGGAATTCCAGTTAAGTTTGTTAATGTGCTGCAAAGTAGGCTAAGGCGGTTGTATAGGGCGTAAAATCTGGTTTTGAGATTGTTGTATAATTAAAAAAAAATAAAAAACTTTTTTTTCCAACACTCATAGGGTCAGCTTCCAGTCCAACAATATTATTGTTGGATTGGAAGCTGACCCTATGAGTGTTGGAAAAAAATCTCATCAAATTAAGATGTAGTTCAAAAAATATATTTTATTAGTAATTACTCATTCACCGAATTGTTACATACAGTGTTAAACCAATTATGTAATTCAAATATAAATAATAATGGCAAATATGTGAAACAATAATATTATATTTTATTAAATTAGACGCTCTCTGAGTTTCATAAAATATATATTGCACACCAACTTTCTATTCATCATCTTCCTACTATCAACTGAGATAGTTTAATTTATTTAAATGCATTTGCAAAACTGTGCGGTACAATTTAGTTTACGCAATGTATGAGAGGTATCTTTTAAACATTTTTTGTTGTTATAAAAATGGCATTTAGCTGTAAAATCTTCTCCAAGTATTACTAAAGGTTATGAAGTTCAGTTTCACATGACATTTTAAAAGGGCATTCTTGCTCCATGATGGATCCAAAAATTGTTATGGATGCTCACTTGCATATTACGTCAATGTGATTACTTCTCATTAAATGTACAGTCAGGGGTAAAAAGTGCAGTTGCACTGTACCAATGCTAAAGTGTTAAAATTTTATTTATAGAAGAAGTTTATTAACATTTTCCTGCCCTTGTCCCATATTACTTGGGGTCGGCGCAACACGTTTTGTTCTTCCATTCTGTCCTGTCACCCGTCACGCCATCACTAACTCTTGTAGAAGTTCAATGGTCCATAATTAGATTATTCAATCATTTAAATTCTATGCTACAAATTAAATCAGTCATACATGAACCATTGACTCTCTTCTACAAATAAATTTTAGACACTTTAGCATTGGTAAAGTGTAACTGCACTTTTGACTCCTGACTGTATTGACTGTCCTTTTTGGTATTCGAAGCAGCGGACAAGACCTTTTAGCGTTGCTCCGGGGGCTCTAACATGACGTCTTAAAATAATGATGAATCCGGTGTAAGAAAGGGATAGTGCTATACAGCCTGTATAGCTCCGTCTCTCACGGGAAGTATTATGATTTTAAGACGTTATGGTTGTATTCCATTCAGTCAGTTACGTAAACATTATCTACATGTTTGAAAATTTTCTCTGGTATACGAATAAATTATCGTGAACTAACGTTTACAGTTTTTCTTGGTAGATTATAAGTTCTTCTTTTTAGATACCAATTAGCATATGGCAGGCGACTAAAGAAGAATCGCCAAACTAAAGTTGCAATGGGCAGGGCACATTGCTCGCAGAACAGATGGCCGTTGGGGCTGAAAGGTTCTGGAATGGCGACCACGTACCGGAAGACGTAGCGTTGGAAGGCCTCCTACAAGGTGGACCGATGACTTGGTAATGGTTGCGGGAGTCCGATGGATGCGAGACGCACAGGACCGTTCATTGTGGCGACACTTGGGGGAGGCCTATGTCCAGCAGTGGACGTCTTTCGGCTGAAATGATGATGATGAGGTGACTAAAATAAGAAAGATATGATGAGTAGATTTACATTATTTAACAGAGGCCCTACCCTACACTACAGCTTTTAACACAATCTATTTTTAGAACTGAACTGGTAAAGGGATGTAGCTATATAGGGTGTATTGTATCCCTATTTCTCACTCGCACAACTGACATTTTAACATATCATGGTAAGGCCAGTGGCCTTCTTTTTTAGGGTTCCGTACCTCAAAAGGAAAAAACGGAACCTTTATAGGATCACTTTGTTGTGCGTCCGTCAGTCTGTCTGTCAAGACCAAGACCCTTTATCTCGAGAACGCGTGGAGGTATCGAGTTGAAATTGAAACTATATACTCAAGTCTGCGGTCCCTTGAAGCTGTGAAAAAATCAAACTTCTGAGTTAACGAAAAAAAAAGATACGGCCGTTTATGTCGCAAAAATGTGTATTTCGACATTCTTAAGGGAATCAAAATTCATAGGGTACTTCCCGTTGACCTAGAATCCTGGGCATGAAACAAGGTCTTATAGCACAAATATAGGAAAAAATCTGAGAACAGTGATTTAGTAGTTACGTCACCAAAAAAAATCTATTGTGATTCGGAAAAATCTTCGTAACTCAATCCGGGAATAGAACTGTTTTCATAGGTAAGTTTGTACGAAATCCTCAGTGCGCGAGTCCGACTCGCACTTGCCCGGTTTTTTTTTTGGTATGAAATCATCACTTCTTCCGCTGTAGGTGGAGGCAGAGCTACTGATCGATATATCCTTATCCTTTTTGAAAGTTCACTTCAAGTCGCTTGTAATGTTTAGGTCACTGAAAAAATAAATAGGTTTTAAAAAAAAATATTAAAATACACTGAAAAAATAATTAGCTAATGTTTTTGTTATGCATTTTGTATTGCGTTTAAGGCGAGTATGTATATCTGTAATAACCTGATTGTATGCACTTCTGCTATAAACTGGCCAATCCAGTGGTCGGGTGGTGAAAGTGGTGTGATGCTATAGTGGTTTCCCCTTCACTGTCCCTGATAAACTTTATAGGTAGAGGAGTATCGTTTATGTAGCTTTTAATGTTAGTTGCATCCTATAAAATCGTAGCATGTTAATTTAATTAATAATTCTGTAACAATGTAAATTATGAGGTGCGTTCATATGCATACGAGTAGATGAACCGTAGTGTTTCATTGGGGTCGTTTTTTTTTTTCAATATTTTTTTTTACCGAAAATCGCTTGTCTCCTCGAAAAATAATGTACAGTTGATTACCTGTCTCTAATGTTGACTGGTAGACAATGCCTTGTTGTATTAAGTCTGCCTATGTGCTACTAAAGTACATAAAGTTAAAATAGAAATGGGAAATTATACCTATAGCTCAACTTTGTTTATTTTTTCCCCAGGAAAACTGGCAACGACAATTTGTTTCTCACGGAAGCATTTGCAGCGTGTGTGAATGTAAAATAAATTGTTCCGTTTCTTTTATAATTGCAGTGTCTGAAGTGGATGGCGATCTGGCTTCCATGGTGGATTTCCGTTACTTTCGATGCGTTATGAAGCGAGAGTGGAAGTGTCCAGACAGCGAGATTAATTTCTTTATGTATACGCCGTAAGTATATTGATCACTAATTTTGTTGATTGTATATTGATTAGTACACCACTTTCATACTTTTAGTGGTGGCGAAGAGCAGTGGTGGCCAAGTGGTAACGGCCCCGACTTACGAGTTGTAGGTCGCGGGTTCAAACCCAGCCGTAATGCGCCTGCATTACTTTGTGTAATTTATTTCATCACCACTGCTCTCAAAACGGTGAAGGAAAACATCGTGAGGAAACCGGCATGTCCTAGAACCAAAAAATTCGAAGACATGTGACATTCACCAACCCGCACTGGGCCCGCGTGGTGGATTACGGCCCATTCCTTCTCCTAGAGAGGAGGCCTGAGTCCCAGCAGTGGGAACATTAAAAGGCTGATTATATATCTTTACTTCATGTGTCTGTATGTGTACAGTGTAAAACATAGGTTTAAACGTGTTTTTTATTCCTAAAGAAATGTCTACCCGTATACTGGAAGACATTTCCTCAACTCATTGAAAAAAAAAAAGAGATGTAGACACCGTGTTTTTAGAGGAGTAGGAAAAATAAGTTAAAAAAAACTGGGCAAGTGCGAGGAATCGCGCCCTGAGGGTTCCGTACAAACTCACCTTAAATATGTAAATAGTTCAATTCCCTAATGGAATCTCGAAAATTTTACAAATTGTTTTTTTTTCTTGTGACGTAACTACAAATTTACTGTTTTCAGATTTATTCCTGTACTTGTGCAATAAGACCTTGCTTTACGCCAAATTTCAGGATTCTGGGTCAACGGGAAGTACCCTATGAATTTTGATTCCCTTAAGAGTGTCGAAATATACGTTTTTGCGACATAAACGGCCGTATCTTATTTTCGTTAACTTAGAAGTTTGATTTTTTCACAGCTTCAAGGGATCACAGACCTCAGTATATGGTTTTAATTTCAATACAATACCTCCACGCGTTCCCGAGATAAAGCTTCTCATCAGACAATCTTCTTCTTTACAGACAGACAGACGGACAATAAAGAAATTGAAATTTGGCATAAAGCAAGGTCATAAAGCACAGATATAGGAATAAATCTGAAAACAGTAAATTTGATGTTACGTCACAAAAAAAACTTTTTTATCGATTCGGAAAAATCTTCCAGACTCCATTCGGGTGTTGTCAAACTATTTACATAGGTAAGTTTGTACGGAACCCTCAGTGCGCGAGTCTGACTCGCACTTGCCCAGTGTTTTTTTTTAAAGTTATCACAGCAATATTTATTTATTTATTTATTACTTTATTGCACACCTTAACTTACTACAGGACAAAAAATAAGTGTACAATAGGCGGTCAATATGGTGCACGCTAGACGTTCTTGCGTCATGTACAAAGTACTGAGAATAATTTAGATACAGATATGTCATATTTAATATCTTAATCTAAGATTTAGATATTACTTGCTTTATAAATAAGCTTCAAGTATCTTGAGGCCCTACCACGAGTTCTTAACGCGATTCGTTTTACGACCTACACTGAACTGTTAAAAGGATGAGCTATAGGTATAGGGTGTATAACTCCATCCTTCTATCTCGCTCGCACATCTGACATTTTAACATGTCATGGTAAGACCCCTGTTGCGATGGTATAGTCTCGTATTGCTAATTTCGATTTCCCTGTCGTTTACTTTTGTGCAGCACGGAGTTTGGGAGTTGGTAAGGCAGGTAAAGCTAGCAAAGGTGGAGGCTGCACGCGCGAGGCAACAGTCCTCTCGCCCCAACCGCTGCCGGGATTCCGATCCCGATTTCCGGCCACGTAGGCGTGGGCTTGCGGACGGCGAGCAATGGGTAACTCGTCCGGTAACCGTCCGGACCGAGCCCAAGTCGTCGACGGCGCGTACTGTTCCACGCGCGCCTGAAGGAAATGTCAGCAAAACGTAGGGGCCCAGCAGGGTCGAAGCCTACTGGGGCCAAGGGTCTGCTTCTGAAAGGAAGACTCGGCTCTGGTACGAAAGGCAACGAAGGAACAGGAGTGGGTTTTTAGTCAGTAAAAGTCTGACACTATCTCGCGCTCCGCCCAAGAGCGGGGGATGCCATTAGATGATTTTTCCACCGTAAAATAAAAACCCATACCTCGGAAGGTATATCAAACTGTTGGTCTTGCGCCTCATCTTTCTCCGGTTCGTGTCGGATGGCCGTCCCACAGGACTATGAGAGTAAAGGAACAGAGAGTGCACCCGTGTTTAAGGACACACTCGTGTACTGTAACATTTACTGTGTACTTGGCTAGTCTCTGTTGTGATTGGCCACCGTGATTGACATTCAGTCAGAAGAATTTGATTATATTAAAGTTAGATGCTAGATCTTAACCTGATGTTTTCTCATGATTCCAGAGAACACCCTCACCAACATTTTGTAGATCCTCGACATCCGAAGCTCCTCCGCGATTACGGTTGGAAAAAGACGAGGAAGAATGTACTCATCATCCACGGCTTCAACGGCACCTACTCTAAAACACCGATGACTTATATTCGAGATGGTGAGTTTTATTTTACTAATATTATAATAGTTATAATGGATGTTTGAATCTTTGTTCATCAATTACGCCTCAACGGCTGAACGGGTTTGGCTCACGACGACATTTGGCTCACGGGTACATCTACAGACACATTGCACAAGAAATAAAAACCAAGTTTGAACCCCATCTCACCTGGAAATCGATGGTGTAGTTGACGATGGATCACGTTTGCCCTGAAGCAACCCATTTACTCTTGACTTGAGAATATATACTCCGCCCGTAGGGAATTTCGCTCCTTAGATGTATGTACAATTAAAATGTTTTTAAAACGTTTTGTGCATATGTATTTAATGTCCACAACTGGACCGGCGGTGTTGCATCGTCGTACGTATTTTGGTCTGCTTAGCAGACTGCTATTAATCTGAAATTTTGCAATATTCAATCCTCGAAACGTAAGCAAAAATCGATAAGCTCGCAACTCGGCGTCGACGTTCAAGATTTTAAAGTTACGACTCCTATGAGTGCATTATTGCCGATGAACCTTTTATCTCAATCAACTCAAGCTTATCAAGCTGGTTTCTGATAGATCTGTCTCAATGACGAGAGTAATATCTTAAACATGATCGAACTTGAGTTTGATGAAGGTTAACCAGCTGTTTCGGCGTGAAGTACCGTCTCACTTTTGTGGAGGTTCCCAAATTTTTGGCAGCCAGTTGAGCTTTTGGCTCAATGTATGGATCAAAATTGAGATTAGATGTCAACATAAGCTCATGGTGGTATGTTATAGTAATGGTTACACCACGTAAAGAAGGGGCCGGGTGGACTTGGCTCCGTATAGTGGGAAAAAAGACACGCCCAGGTTTTGAACAGCGTTTTGCACAACAATTTGCCGACGTCGAAGGTGTGTTGTGTTCCATGTGCCAGGCCACGCGCCCGCCAGAGCTGCGCAATTGTTCGAAAGAGTTACCGTGGCCCTGGAACACAAAGGGTAACTGATTATTTAACCTTTTGAGTAGTGTAATTAGAGACACAATAGTAAGACAATGGCGCACGAACGCCGGCGTTCGTGCGGGGATCAACAGCTTGACACCCAAAAATATTAAAATAAATAACTTTAATTTCGGAAGTCGGTGTTTCTATAGTAGTTTTGTCTCTTCGTTATATAACACCGACTCCCGAAATTAAAGTTATTTTGCACTTTTCAGTGTTTTTTTTTGTATTGAAGTCGATTGCATTATTTTTGTAAAAAGTTTTTTATTTTACACTTTTTAGTTATGGTACCACCACTAAAAAGTATCCCTCAGCCATACTTAAATACCTTATAGCCAGAGTGCATCTCATGACAATTCTAATAATACCAAACACGATTAGATTAAATTAATTTATTACAGAGTTCCGGTGCCCAACTTCAGGCTTCATCATCAGATCAGTACGATATATTCCCCCTCTTCTTTCAGTCAGCCATCGGCTACACGTATAAATAAAGCAATTTTACTTGTTACGACAGTTCTGCTGTGATCCTATGAGGAGTTCTGTTCCATATCTTCGAAGTTCATGATCAGATCATAACAATATTTCTATGGGACCAACTTGGAAGCATAACCTTTCAATAAAAAAAAAAATCAAAGATTGGTGAACATACATTAAAAAAAAATACATTCAGCCGAACATAGAACCTCCTCCTTTTTGAAGTCGGTTAAAAAAGGGTTTTAGCAGCATTAAATTTCACCAAATAGCTTCGCCTTATCCCGAGACCGTCTTCAACTACAAGTCAGTATACTAAACATACATTTCTTCACGCATCACGCTTTGGTAATAGTAATAAAAGTCATGCATTCTTCTCACGGAAGAACGATTAATGCAGTTTCGTTCTTTCAGCGCTCAGACAAAAACGACTAAGAGCGTTCAATGAAAGTGTGAAAGTGATAAAGAAACAAAACTGTACACGTTTGTTCGGTCTGTCGTATAGCCGGAACACAGACTATCTCATTAAAATTTGTCTTGCATTTTGTTTTTATTTGTAAGTTTTGGTCTAATCCAAAATATATTTATTTTCGTCAGCAAACGTGAATAGTGAATAGAAAGTGAATATAAATTTATCATTAGCATCATCATCATTTCAACCGAAAGTCGTCTACTGTTGCACAATCCAAAAAAAAAAACAATAAAGAGAAAAATGTCCATATTGTTTTAAAGCATTTTTTTATTTCAATATCATGAAGTCCGTTGGATAGTCTATTTTACTGGAATGCCCTGTTGGTCTAGTAGTCAGTGGCCTTGACTGCTACGCCGGAGGTTGTGGGTTCGATTCCTACCCAGGACAAATAGAAAAGAATAAAATAAACTTTATTGTACACCAAAAAAGTAACACAAATGTTTGTGTGATGAGCACGAGCATTTGTTCTGTCTGGGTGTAATTTATCTTTAATATGTATGTATTTAGAAATATATACGTATGTTTATCAGTTGTCTATAAGTACTCATACAACAAGCTCTGATGAGTTTGTGACTAGATGGCGATGTGTGAAAATTGTGAAATATTATTATTATTATTATTTCTGGACCTTTGGAAGGCATACGAGGGGTCGAAACCAACTCGCAGAGGCCTCTTTGACGATTTTAGTGGAACGTGGTACCAACCAACCGACGATTATCCCTATACGCGCTATGCTAGTTAGTGCACCCAAGGACAACCCCCGGTTGGTGGGAAACTATTTCGGCATATGGAAAACCAAGTTATGGTTTTGGGAGGCTCAAGTAGACTGGTTACCAAGAACTATGGCCCCTGCCTGAACAATGCTATTAATGGGGACGTATAGTAACTCGACATACATTTTAACTGTTTTTCGTACAACCGCTCTTACGCGATTATGACGTTTACACACTTTTCATTAGATATTTTTGAAGCAGAGTAGGTATCTTGTGGATATTATCTAGGCTTCTATTGAAATCAATTTATAAAACTAATCCGGTAAAGACCTCTGAAAATCTGCTATTTTGCATGAACTTTGACACTTCATAATATAGTCAAAAGTTTAAAAAGTCAAAAAAGTATAACAATAGAAACCTTGCGAATTTAATCAAGATTTTAAATGACGACAATTTTTCTTAAAAATCTTTAAAGGGTTTAAAAAAAACACGTATTTCCTGGAACAAGTTTTGTAAAATATTCGAATAAATCGCGAATGCTAATAGAGTTTTCAGGCGTTATTTGTCTTTTTTCGCATTGCCTTTTCGTCAAACATCGCGTTGGATTGCGTTAGATGAAGTAACAAGCTTTTAAACCATGTCGATGTTGACGATAGGCGAGTGAAAAGGTATCAATGTAAATCGATAAAATTATTATTTTTACTACTATATACGATACTACTGGCAAAGACGATGTCATAGTACAGTGGCAGTTTTGGGGCAAAGAAATATAAATCACTGTCGTGCCAGTAATACGAAGAAGAAGGACAAGACTATTCTGAACCACTGAACAAGAATCGCCAAACTTAAGTGGCAGTGGGCAGGGCACATTACTCATAGAACAGATGGTCGATGGATCCGAAATGTTCTGGAGTTCGATCGCGCACCAGAAGACGCAGTGTTGGAAGGCTACCCACAAGGTGGACCGATGACCTGGTGAGAGTCCCGGGAATACGATGGATGCGACACGCACAGAACCGTTCGTGGTGGTGACACTTGGGGGTGGCCTATGCCCAGCAGTGGACTGAAATGATGATGATGATGTGACCACTAACTGTGCCAGCTATTTATTTACATTGTCTATAATCTCTTTGTTAATCTGTTACAGCGTACCTGTCTCGCAAAGATTACAACGTGTTCATGGTAGACTGGTCGGAGCTCACCAGGTTTCCTTGCTACCTTTCTGCGCTATCTAATATGAAGTAAGTTTATTTAAATTGGTTACGAGAAATATTACCCACCGTCATTGCCAAAAATAATTTTATTATAGTGTATTTTATCTTGTGTAATTTGTATTTATTTAGATATAATATACTAGCACTTTACATATAAAAACACACTTAAAAATCAGTATATAACGAAATAAAAATAAAAGCACTAAAGAACTAAAAAAAAAAACATGGCAAGTGCGAGTCGGGCTCGCGCACCGAGGGTTCCGCACAAACTACCAAATTTCAGGATTCTGGGTCAACGGAATGTAGCCTATGAGTTTTGATTCCTTTGAGAGTGTTGAAATGTACGTTTTTTGCGTACATACATAAACGGCCGTATCTTTTTTCCGTTACCTTACAAGTTTGATTTTTTCATAGCTTTAAAGGACCGCAGACTTGGGTAAACGGTTTTAATTTCAACTCGATGCCTCCACGCGTTTCTGAGATAGAGGGTCTTGACAGACAGACAGACGGACGGACAACAAAGTGATCCTATAAGGGTTCCGTTTTTTCCTTTTGAGGCACGGAACCCTAAAAAGTAATCTACTAAAGTATGGCGTCCAAAAACTCTTCCGCTATTATGTCCCCGTATTTTATCTTGAATCATCATTTGGTTAATGGTTTGCCACTGGAGTTGGCGCAGTGGTTGAGTGATTGGCTGCTGTACTACGGGTCGCGGGTTCGATTCCCGCACGGAACAAATATTTGTATGGCCTACAGATAGTTGTTCCGGGTCTGGGAGCTGTATGTGAGTTTACATGTTTTTGAACGCACCCATTGCACGATACAGGAGTAATTCGCAGAGAGTGGCATCGTGTAAAAAAAAAATACCTGAAAATTAAGAGTTTTTACACACACATATTATGTGTTCAATGTAAAAACTATTTAGGCGAGGAATAATCCTCGCCTCGCATACATCCAAATAAGTCAAATGACCTTCTGATGTTTTCCAAGAAAACATTAGAAACGCTCCTGTGGGTAGATGATAAATAGATTCCTACTAATAATATTGCTGTAAGACGATACTCCGTCAATATTTGACCGACCATAATACCAGTAAAAGGCAGTATTAAAATAAAAAGAACTTTAAATAAGACGTTTAGTTTCAAAATTGATTTTAATAGGACATAGGGACACTTAGATCTCACGCAAGCAAAGCCACGAGCTGTTTAGTGCTGATATGGTGCGATTCGAACATAAGGTACATCGACAAAAAAGTAAGAGAATAATGCTAGAAGTACACTGCGCACACGTGTGCCACACACACACACGCCGATCGGTCGCCTACGCCATACATTTTATATGGAAACTAGACTTGTAGAGCTACACTTGATCCACGTCACGCGACGACGTTCTACGTACAAATCAGGCGTGTTTCACGTGTGCGTCGGTTTATTGTAGTTCTAGCTTAAGTCAAGCCACATATTTCATTATTGGCCACGTGATCAAACTTCTCATTTCATAACTAAGAAAAAAAGGGAAAATGAGATAGCCTCTATAAACTAATTGTCTTTTGGTCCAAGAGGCAAGACCGAGCGAAGGTAGCTCGGAATTGTAGGATACTCTGGCACGGACTTTTTTTTATAACCACCCAGAAAAGTGGCTAAGATAGTATCATTCAGATGCTCGTTAATTGTGGCTGACTTAGTAATTTAGAAGGCAATAGATAGATTAGATTTTAAGACGCGAATAATGCTATGAAAAAGAAGTCTGTTAATTAGCACCCAAAAAATAATCTTATCCGAACAAATTTTCAGGAAAGCAGCTCAATGCACGGCTCAACTCTACTCAGCAATAACTCAAGCTGGTGCATTGGCTAAGATGACCACCTGTGTGGGACACTCATTAGGCGCTCATATCTGTGGCATGATCTCCAACCATCTCACCGAGAAGCAGTACAAAATTGTCGGTGAGTTACCTACTTTCTTGTATGGAAACGATACGGAATTTTATAGGAACGGCATTGTGATCAGAGCGGTAGCGCGTAGCTCGCCGTCCGATCTGGACCAAGGCCAGGTCGATGACGCGTTGTGTTCCACGCACGCCTTAAGGATCCCGATCGCGATTTCCAGCCGCCGTCGGCGTGGGCTTGCGGACGGCGAGCTACCCTTCCGAACCGAGCCCGAGCCGTCGACGACGCGTAGTGTTCCACGCGTGCCCCAATGACCCAGAAGAGGCCTAGCAGGGCTGAAGCCTACTGGGGCCATGGATTGGTTTTTTAAAGAGAAACCCTGGGTCCTATAACGCAAGGTAAAGAAGGAACATAGGAATGGGTTTTAGTCAGAAAAAGTTTGACACGCTCTTGCGCTCCGCCCTAGGGCGCGAGAAGTCATTGGATGATTTCCCTCCATAAAACTAAAACGTGCGCCTCAAAGAGCTGTCAATAACGAGTTGTCGGGAACTCGGGATTGTTTGGAAAACTTACCGCGGCCCTGGATCGCAAAGGGCAACTGAAGGAACACGCTGGATCGTCTCGCTCCACCCCGAGCAGGGTATATATAGCCTTTGATAATTTTTCATTTAAAAAAAGGGTTTTATCGCGACTGACTACTCGTCTTGCACTAAACATAAAATATTGGCTCTTTCAAGTATTTGCTAGTAAAAAGTAATACTAAGACAATTTATTGCGTAGCTCAATTCAGAGAATTGTTAAAATACTTGTAGGTAAGTATAAGACAAATAAAATAGAAAAGTTTAGTAAGATGACTGCAAGGAGTAACAAAAAATTTGGTAAGGTGCTTTTCATATGGCCGAAGTAGGTACATGATTCTCCTACTCCTTGCAATTGCGTTGCTATATTTATGCTTTAATTTTCTATAAAATAGTATTTTTTTGTGCGGTTTGGAATAATACATAAATAATGCTATACGTAAATAGGTATAATTTAATCTTAAATATAATAAATTATCGGTAAGTTCACAACACGGTTTCACAGCTGTGGTTGTTTCGGCAGCGCCAGGGTGACTGTTTTGATCTCCAAGTATTGGTTGATGCCATCTTCTCCCCTGAGAAAAAAACAACAGCATTATGTATAATACAGGGTGGTCGCATATAGGTCGCTGTCCGATAAGGATCCGGGGCCTTAGGGCCTGCACACACTTGAGACAAAACTGTCTTAGACAGAATTGTCTACAATTGTTGCAGACAAGTCTGCGACGTCGCCGTCGTAGACAATTCTGTCTAAGACAGTCTTGTCTCAAGTGTACTGACTACTAAGCCGGAGGTCGTTGGTTCGATTCCCACCCGGGACAAATATTTGTGTGATGAACACGATCATTTATCCTGTGTCTGGGTGAAATTTATCTAAAATATGTATGTATTTAGAAATATATAAATATGTTTATCAGTTGTTTAATACTCATAGCCACAAGCTCTGTTTAGTTTGAGACTAGATGGCGTATTCATAAATCAGTCCAGCCGTTCTCCAGTTTTAGCTAGACTAACGAACAGCAATTGATTTTTATATACTCGTATATATATAAGATAGATGTTGGAGATCAGATATTACTTACAATTCTCTACCAATACCAGATTCCTTGAACCCACCAAATGGAGTTTGACATGTTGTGTGGTCATACGTATTAATCCTGAAAAAACAATTTAATTATTATTCTACACGTGACAACGGCAGGCAGTAGCCAAAAAGATAAATGCTACCTAAATAATATTTATTTTGGAAATAGGCTTTTAAAAAATATTTTTAGATGAGGCTGGTAGGCAAAATACCTATGATATTTCAAAACATCTCATAATATTTACCAGATAGAGCCAGCTCGGACTTGCTTGGCAAAGCTAAGAGCAGTCGTGATATCATTAGTGATGACTCCAGCGCCGAGACCGTAGTTCGAGTCGTTTGCTCGGTCGATAACTTCCTCAAACGTGTCGAACTTGAGGATGCTTTGAACTGGGCCGAATATCTGAAAAACAAAATCCATTTTATTTACGTGATTTTTTCCCACAATGTAGACAATATTGTCATCTTAGAACAAAGAAAAAGTTATGTTTGAAATTGACCATTATTGACGGCTGCTTAGCCTTTTCCAACTTTATTGGGTCAACTGACTGGATGCCGCTGGATAACCTATGTGCATGGAGAAATTGTCTATCTGACCTCCAAACCCCGCTCACGACCGGGGTAACACGATACCCTTAGCAAGACTACAATTGGTGTCAGATTCCTTGGCTTCTGTTTACCCGTAACGGCTGTCAAAGATCTACAAATGACAGCCGAAACCAACGACTGAAAGTGGTTTTCGAGGCATGGAGGAATTTCAGTATGTTAAAAGGGTTAGTAAAATTATAAAACGTGTGAAAATAAGACCAAACTCGAGCTTAAATCAGAACGAAAAGAATTTAACCAAATGAACTTCCAATTTAGCACCAACGGGGCTATTTAAAGCA
Source organism: Mythimna impura (assembly GCA_905147345.3). Lineage (NCBI taxonomy): Eukaryota > Metazoa > Arthropoda > Insecta > Lepidoptera > Noctuidae > Mythimna > Mythimna impura. The sequence continues at coordinate 12,450,335 of LR990345.1, forward strand.
TAATAATATATCAATGACCTGCTAATGAAACAATACACCAACTGAGAATCTTACCTCTTCTCTAGCAATCTTCATGTTATCAGTGACATCAGCGAATACAGTAGGCTTGATGTAATACCCCTTATCTCCTACCTTATCTCCACCAGCTACACACTTAGCTCCACCTTCCTTACCAGCTTTGATATATCCTAATACTCTGTTGTACATTTCTTTATCGATCTGGGAAAAAGGGTGATGATAAAATATTATGAAACTTTTCGGAGTTGTATGGTGATGTATATTTTTAAGGAGTTTTCAAGGATGATGTCAATATGGCATATTTAGCTATTTTTAGTGAGTTACAAGAGGTACCTAAATCTAAAATACTACAAACGCCAAGTTATTTCGTTGTTACAATTCCTTAGCTGTGATGCAATGAACTTTGTATATATCTATATTTCAATTTACTAATCTATCAATTTTAAAAAAGATACTAGACTAAACAGGAATCGAATTCTTCATCATACCTGGGGTCCTTGTTGCACATCATCAAAAGGGTTGCCAACAGATCTCTTAGAAGCAATTTCTGCGGCCTTCTCTACAAACTGGTCGTAGATACCAGACTGGACGTATGTCCTTGTGCCGGCGCAACAACACTGACCAGCATTTGCAAAAGCCGCTGCGTGAGCTTTCTGAGCTGCTTTTTCAACTGCAATGAGAGAAACGAGAATGTATATTTTTCATTAAAGTAACACCTTTGAGACTACATATAATGTTGATATTACATACATTACCAACATAGATATACATATCTTCAATGCCTTCTGCAAGGATTCAGATTAACTACGGAGACTATTGAAATATCAATAATTACGAAACCTAATCTATTATTGATGATATTTTATTTTCTGATTTATATATACATCTTAACTATTAAATATTATAACTTAATAAGTATATAAACAAACTGAAAAAAAATAATATGTACAAACGGGTAGAAATAAAACTCATAGGGCATCAAAAAATTCGTCCACATCGATGTCAATGGGGAAAGTGCCCAGAACGCTGGCAGCATTGCCACGCTGGATGGCAATGCTGATTCGTTGACCGAAGAAAAGCCCAGCCCTCTGGTCACGCGAAGAGTCGACCAGCTGTTTGCTGATAACCCGAACAACTCGATGAGCGCTCGGACCCCATGGCCCTAGTGTTTCAACCCCAAACGGCTCAAATATATAACCTCCGATGAGGTTATTATATTTACGCCGTTTGAGGTTTTCTGCACCTGCAGCAGCCGCCCCAGCACAGCCCGCCGTACTCAGAAGATGGGATGGCGCAAGGGTGTCGACACATGTTGCATCCCACACCAAAGGCCTACCCAATTTCCAAGGCATTATAGTCATCCCGTCTGGCCTCTTCCCATCGTCACGTGCCAAGCCGTTGGGTTCTAAAACAGCTGGCACCCCGGCGGTGACAAGAGCTCGGCGGATGATGTCATTAATACTGGCATGTCGAAACCTAATCTGAAGTAAGGATTGTCATTCGAAGTGACTAATTTGGTCGGATTAGTTGAAAGGAAAAAATAATTAATAGTGATGATCAGATTTGATGATCTAACTTTATTTTCACGTTCTGTTTTGCTGTTTAGTGCAAAATAATAAGCTGCTGAACAAAAATCCTTAAATATTAAAAAACTTAAACTGACAAGACAAATGCAAACTTATAGTTTGAAAATATAACGATATTTGTAGACACAGCAAACGTTGGTCTGCCATATAAAATGTATCAAAGAAAAAAATGGGGGTAGGAGAGTCAAAAATTTTTACTCCTATATTCACAAACAAATTCATAAAATTCGATCAAGCTTTTTCGGAGGAGATCGATAACAAACTGTATTATACGAGATATTTTTAAATTAGAAGATTTTCAAGCTATAAACCTGTGTTTGCTGCTAAAACATAATGTTATAGTTACCATCAGCATCATTGAAGACAACTAGAGGACTCTTGCCTCCAAGTTCTAAAGTGACTCGCTTGAGATTTATAGCAGATGCTGCGTCCATAATTATGCGACCAACCTGAAATAATTTAGTAAAAGCAATGTCTCCAAAAGAGCGCCTAATATTTGAAAAGTTGGGAACGAGAACTACACTTCTTTTGCCAGCCTAAGTGATGATTCTACATCAGGCTACAAATCAAAACCGATATGTCTAAGTTGCCTTAAATTTGATAAAACTAAAGAAATGCGATATACCTCAGTGGACCCAGTGAAAGCAATCTTATCGACGTCAGGGTGATGTGTAAGGGCTGCTCCAGCAGTGGGTCCATACCCTGGTACTATGTTGACAACTCCTGGAGGAAACCCTGCCTCTTTAATGAGGGCAGCTATTGCTAATGCAGTAAGCGGAGTCTGTTCTGCCGGTTTTAAGACGATTGTGCAACCTGAAATATGATGAAATATGACCTGATGAGTTTAAATATATTCTTTATAATATATTGTTTATTTCAAATTAGTTTTTAGTTCCTGATCAACAAGCTAAAAGCCTATTGTCTAGGATATGGTTGTAAAATGCAAATATGCGTGTCCTATGAGTTCAAATCTCGGTACATATAACCACTTCGGACATATTATTATTTCAAAAAGTAAGAAAGGAAAGAGATAAGAAGTGGAATTCCCTGTCGAAGTCTGTGTTTCCTAATAATAATTACTACAACCTAGTTTTTAATAATAGTAGTATTTAAGTCAAGAGTGAATAGGTTACTTTTAGGCAAGCGTGCTCCAACGTCGGCCACATCATTGCTTACCATCAGGTGATATAGTAGAAAGTCAAACGTGAGCCTATCAATAATAAAAAGAAAAATTGGATTTCAAACCATATTCAATTCAGAAAGAAGAAAAGGTAAATAAGTAGATAGATCTATATTTACATATCCTTAAAAGATAGTAAGCAGTCGTTAATTAAATAATACATAATGCTAATTATGGTAATAAACAGTTTACTCATACCTGCAGCTAATGCCGGCGCAATTTTCCACGACAACATTGGAATGGGATAGTTCCATGGTATAATCTGACCACACACACCTACTGGTTCTTTCAAAGTGAAAGATAATACTTCACCATCTGTAAGACAAAATATTGTTTTACAATGCATCACCGTCATAACATTTATAGGACAAGACGTTGATTAACAAGTTGTCAATTGCTAGCCATAATCAGGCAATCCTAATGTGCAAAAGCAAAACCGAACTGTTTTTTATGGGTTGGAAAATTATAAAATAACTTAGACTTTGTGTGGAGTGAGAAGGAATGTCAGATTTTTACTGACTAAAACCCATCTGTGTTCCTTCAGTTACCCTTTGCATTCCAAGGCCACGGTGCCTCTTCCGAACAATCCCGCAGAAGACAATCAAACCCTGCCTGGTATTCATAAAATTATTTGAGCAAAAGCAATGCACCAATCGGCGAATTTCACATATGGATTAGCAGTATTAAGAAAATAAAAAAAATGTATCAGATACTCGACCATTATGTATGAGTTAAATTTGATAATGATACTCAACAAGGTCATTTCCTACTATCTGAATCTGTTGTTCCCAACCTTTTCTTGAATTGGGGTCATTTTGGTTTCTTTATTATTAGCATGGACCAGAAGTCTAATTTTTTTTTACTGTTTATTAAAAAAAAAACAAGAAAAAACTTAAATTCACAACTTATAGCACACCTTTTAAATTTTATATTGTCATATAAAACACAAATATATTGACAATAAAAATATATACTTATCACAAATTGAAAACCACTGATCTAAATTGATTCTCAATGTAACAGACCAATGTAGTGTCATTAGCAAATACTGAGAACGTAACCTCGATATTCAAACGTTATCAAGTAGAAAACAAATAACGAACAGCTGAGACAGTTTTGCATCTTGCATATTGGAATCACGCTAAATAGAGGATACGAGATCGTGACAATAGACGTCAATGAATTATCTAAGAGAGATAACATTAACAATACCAATATAATACGATGTGATCATAATAATAGAAGAAAATTATATGAATGTTGTATTAAAATTTAAATAATTTAAATATGTGGGTACTGGCAGATAAGAAATCGATATAGAAGAAACAAAAAGTTATGTACGTCTGGCAACGTGTAAATCTATATATTTATATACAAAGAGAAATTGACTGATTGACATAACAACGCACAGCCAAAACTACAGAGCCTACGAGTGTGAAATTTTGCACAAAGTTTTCTTTTATGACGTAAACGAGCACTAAGAGAGGATTTTCTAAAATTCCCCCTAAGGGGGTGAAACGGGGGTCCAAAGTTTGTACAGAGAAACCTACTTACGCGCGAGCGTAGCTGCTAGGCAGAATCAGTAATAATTAAATTAGGTATCTCATTGATATTTGATATACATCTTTTGTATCTTGATCTTTTTCATTTAGATGTGCGCAGATTTGGTATCGGTGCGAAAGTATTTTCTAAGAATCCAGCTATAACCCAAAGTTGTTATTATTTCGTTATATTTTGAAGTATCTTTCGGAATTTGTAGTGGTTTACCTGCAGGAATCGTGTTTCCTAATATTTTGTCAGCTTTGCCGGCGTAATATCTCAAAACTGTCACTGAATAGTATACTTCTTCCTCGGCGTGTTTGACTGGTTTTCCACAGTCCAAGGTTTCCAGCTCTGCCAAGTATCTGGCTTGAGATTCTATCAGTTCTGCCAACTTGAGCAAAAGGAGACCACGTTGTGAGGCATCCATGGTACGCCAGGCTGAGTACCGGGCGAAGGCTTTTTTAGCTGCTGCTACCGCCAGATCTACATCGGCCTATAAAGCAAAGATCATTTCACGATGACTGTTCTTATTGACACGCTTTTAAAAATGGGGTCAATTGATAAATGTTATTCAAGACGTTAGAGTTCGTTAGAGTGGTCCCTAGTATGTTAGTTAATACTTTTTTTTATATTTGCAGAAACAAGGGTAGTCTTTGATTTGATAATTGCCTTGATATCTATGCCGCAGTTAATTGATTTCTTGCTAATTGTATTAATTATATTCTTGATACCTGGAAGCTAATTAATGTGGTTTACGGTGATATGTTAGTGATCGTGATCCATGGTTATCACGATGGCCATTCTAATGATTTTTAGGGTTCCGTACCTCAAAAGGAAAAAACTAAACTCTTTTAGGATCACTTTGTTGTTCGTCCATCTGTCTGTCTGTCAAGACCCTATATCTCGGGAACGCGAAGAGGCATCGAGTTGAAATTAAAACCGTATACTCAAATCTGCGGTCCCTTGAAGCTGTGAAAAAATCAAACTTCTGAGTTAACGGAAAAAACAAGATACGGCCGTTTATGTCGCAAAAAATGTGTATTTCGACACTGTCAAGGGAATCAAAATTCATAGGGTAGTCCCGTTGACCTAGAATCCTGAAATTTGGCATGAAGCAAGGTCTAATAGCACAAATGTAGGAAAAAATCTGAAAACTGTAAATTTGTAGGTAAGTCACAAAAAAAATAAAATTTTTGCGATTCGGTAAAATCTTCGTAACTCAATTTGGGAATTGAATTGTTTTCATAGGCAAGTTTGTACGGAACCCTCGGTACGCGATATTAACACTATGTCCTAGTTGTGAAACTGAAACCGTGATTTAAATAAACTGTTAGAATAAGGCAATGCACATAATATTAAATTACCTAATATCAATTTAATTAACCATGTTCTGTGAGATATTGCAAAGAGCAAGAACAAAAATATTGTGGGTAGTTTTTGAAAAAGCGTAATGAATTTTTATCTGTCATCAAACAGCAGATGTTTTAGTAATGGAGTGATGATTTTAATGCTACCATGGAATCGTAACATGCTACCATGGTATAGTAACATTTGTTTAGGTTTTTAGAGCTATAGTTATGACTTTCGTCATTTTTACATAGAACAATGTTTTTAAATTAAGGTTTCAAAAGAACTGGAAATCGTAGTAATTCGTCGATTCTGTGGACGCTGCAGCAGCCTTGGAGTGCAGGCACTACAGCATCTTAAGCGTGTTCACTGTTCCACAGCTTTGTGGAGCCTGCCACAATTTTTTAGAAACAGTGAAAAGGAACTCCGTTTGACTACCTTGAGTCTTAAGATGGAATCAGACGATTCACACGAAAGAATGTTCCTTCGAGTGCGGGCTTCAATTTTTTTTCATTCCATATTCACACGGCTTAGCTGGAATAACATAGAAATGAATATAGACCTGCTCTTTTCTTTCAGTATGTTGTCGAACGACGTCGTGCGTCTTCGAATTAGTTGTAGGCTACAGGACTCGAGATGATATAGTTGAACCTGAGTGAATGTACTCTGTGTTCAAATTGTTCAGTTTTCTCTCAATTAGAGTGGGAGTCGATAATGCCGAACGCCAAAATCAAACATTGTTGTTCATCAAACCTTTACTAATGAATTGATTCTTTAATTCCATGTTTAAATGTCGAATGAAATATGCCGAAAGGATGACAAAAATTGAAAATGAATCGTTTGATTCCACCTTTACACGTTTTGGTATAGAGTTCAGTTCTAGATGATCGATCAGTCAATCATCATGTGACCCTGTCCCTTCTTACTTGAGGTTGACGCAATACGTTTTCTTATTGCATTTCATCCTGTCAACTGCCACACTACCTTTTTTTATATCTTCATAACACGCCATCCACCTTTCCTACCGTAACTGACTATTCCTTTATCGATGACTGATGACGGACAATGATTGTCATTGGCTGATTGTATGATTGTAAAAAGATAGTTGATTATTGTCTCTTACCTTGTCGCCTTCAGCCACCTGTGTGATGACACTCTCATTTTGAGGATTGATGGTGGGAAAGGTCTTTTTGCTGACTGCATCCACCCATTCATTGTTGATGAATAACTATTGTGAAACAAAAAACAAGAAACATTAATTTATTGTATTACAAATGCAATGCAATTTTTCCTAAAAGATCTTTTTACAAAAAAAAAAATACGACTGACTTCAATGTAAAAAGAAAATACTAAAAAGTGCAAATAACTGATTTTGGAAGTCGGTGTTTCTAAAATATAATAGTTGTCTCTTCATTGTAACATCTCTTCCTCTAAAAGTAAATAAGATCGGGAGTGGAATACATGTGCTGTAATGATTCAGGAATTCTGCAGAGCCTAATAAATTGCCTTGAACCTTGGTGAATGCGTTTCAAAACTGGTTTTTAGGTTCGGTTTTTTATTTAGAGGTATGTCTACACTTTTAGTTTTATAATATAAAAAAAAAACTAGGTACAATATAAACATAATTAAAAAATAAATCACTTTGTTATACTTAATTGCTGTAAGCATTTTTTTGGTCATTTCACGACAAAGATATTAATTAATATGTATCTCTTTAAATCTCTTTGTTTCACGAACTCGTTTATTGACAACAATGAACTGAAAAATGACAAGAATGAAGTTTTCAGTGACTTTTACAGAAATGTTGCAATCTTTTAGCAAAAAGTCTTATTTTCATTACTTATTATCACTTTTCAGAACTTCAGCAAGACTCGGTGGAATTCAATAGATCTTTATTTATAATTTAAACAAAAAAAAAATATTATAAAGAGGTAAAGTTTTTTTTTTTTGTTTTAGGAGGTAATCTGTGAAAGTACTGGTCCGATTGCGAAAATTTTTCAACGATAGAAAGCTGCTTTATTCCTGAGTGACATCTATAGGCTATACTTTATGTACGCGGGCAAAAGCCAGTATCTCATATTCTAAGAATGAAGACATGAACAATGAATATTTTTCATGAAATACTTAACGATTCTCGGTCACAAAATTGTTTAGAAATATACTACTTTTTATGTTGTTTTGGCCGTGGCCGTGGGGATTGGCTTCAGCTCAATCTTCACTTTTTATGATTACGGGTCATTGAAGTAGAAAATAAATCTCAAAAAGAACCGGTTAAGTGCGAGTCGACCTCGCGCACGAACGGGTCTGTACTGAACCATTATGAACGTTAGACACTATTTTATAACCTTTTTTTTTAGTTTCACCTGTCCCGGTTTGTTGAAACAACACGTTTGTTGTATGGGAGCCCCACTAAAATATTTATTTTATTTTGTTTTTAGTATATGTTGTTAAAGCGGCAACAGAAATACATCATCTGTGAAAATTACAACTTTCTCGCTATCACAGTTCATAAGATACAGTCTAGTGACAGACAGACAGACGGACAGTGGAGTCTTAGTAATAAAGTCTCGTTTTTACCCTTCGGGTACGGAACCCTAAAAACATTTTTGTCGTTATGTAGGTAGGCTCGCGGTTGACCACTGTCTCCTTTGATGGTAAGAGATGATGACGTGGTCGACGATGGAACACCCTTGCCTATTCACTTTTGATTTAAAGACCCCGAGGTTGTAGCTATCAGGGAAAACAGATTCCGGTAAGGACTTCCACTCCTTAGCTGTACGCAAAATGTACTTATATGTTCCCAAAACATTTAGTGCGTTCGCTGTACGTCCGATGATGGAACGGGGTTGGCGGAATTAAGTTATGCAATTCCGACGCACAGTCCCCAAAGTGCTGCCGGTACAAAATTGACAGACTAGCAAGTGGACTTTAAAAATCACAAGATCATGAAAGCTTAAACGGGTCTTACGGAAACACAAAAATCATTACATATGAATTGTTTTTATCTTATTTTTAATTTTATGTAGGTAACAAAGTTTTTTTTTTTATCGGATATGTAATTTAGTGTAGTAGGGTAATTAATTTCACTGTCGTCAAGAGCAGTTTGTTTTTCTAGTGATAGCAGAACGGGGGCATAACAAGTAAGATTGGTAAATCATGGATTTTTACATACGAACTTTACGAGTTTGACTTGTGGGTACTTTTTTTTACATAGCTTTCTTTAAAAAAAATTAGAAGCGTAACGTCGGATTTTGTAAAATCTAGACGATATTATTCTGTATCGACTGAGTTTAACATCCAAATTAAAAAAAAATGTTGTTAATATATAACGTTAATAAAGCGGCACCCGCAACAACGCGGTCTATATAAAAAAAAAAACGAAAATGTAAAGATATTTTACTACTTATTCTATTGAAATTTTACAATTGTAACAAATTGAATCTATTTAACACTTACCTTAGTGTATTTGACGTCTACTTTCACCATATTTGCGTTTAAAATATCAGCTGTTTATCTAAAACACTCTTCAAGTATGCGTCCAAAGCCGGCTTCAGACAAACTGTATATAATGTAGGTACTCTGTGGACGAACTGATATGAATCGTAGTTGCCAACATCAAAATAATAAAAAAAAAAAACTATGCTACGTGTAACCTATTTGTCTGGATCTATCACAGTACTTATTTATTTGAAATATAAAAATATATTGAATATGAATAATTATGTATGTCTTGTGATAGGTAAATGAAAGTTATTTAATAGTAGTAAGTTTTGTTAATAGTTATAAAAAGTGAATTAAGATGGGAAAAAAAGGGATAGGGATATCTGAAAAGAATAAAAAGACTAAATAATATAAGACTTTTACTTGACTAAATAATATTAGACTAAATAATTGGCTTTCGCCCAGAAGCGGGACAGTAATAGCTACAACAAAGAAGATAAATAATTATTATAATCTGTGGGTGTTTTATTCGATTTATAATTCTGTATTGTACGATTAATTATATACTTTGATAATTGAAAAACCTACTGAGAATTCTTTTTATTTATTACCTATTCTTGTTACGAACGTATTCTTTATGGTGCGCATGATTGCACTTAAAAAAACAGTAATTTCTAATATATGGCAACTCTGTTCTTGAACTTGACTTGTCAATGAATCATTGTCTGTTTACTGAGAAATAAACTTTATTCCTAATGTTTTATTGCCTTATTTAGAATGGCAAAAGTCTGAGAAAATATGTTAATGCTTTTTTGCTTGAATTGATACATCAGTTTTACTGACAGCATTAGCTAGACTGTTTATACAATTTAGATCCTCTTTGTTAGTGCATGCAATACAAGTCAGATGATTTTGGCGGGATATTTTCGAGTGAAGTTCAGCGGCTGTTATCACAAATTGACTCCTAGTGGCTATTGTGATATAAAATTGGTGTAATTTTATATCTTTAGTGACTACACAGATGCACAATGTCTGGAATCAGTAAAACGGGTGCGAATTCGGTAAAATAAAGCTGAAAATTTTATTGTAGCAGCAAAGCTTGCCAAGAAGGCTGATTTGATACATTTATTAACAAATACTCCAAAAACATTACATCCACATCCTAAGGACAATCAAAGTGACTGTATAAAGTATCAAAAACTAAATATTTTCTAAAATTGACACGACTGAATGCATAAACCGTGCAAAATCAAAATAAAAAGTCGTGCATGATTTTTATAATTTCCAAAGTCGTAGTTTTAAGCTATTGCATAAACCGTCTACTCAAGATATGTACTTCTGCCATAAAATGGAAACAATACTAAACTTGATGTATAGGTGCAGCTTCTAAAGTTATGTAGTTAACTAACTTTATTAAGAAAATGGTCTTCAATGGCCTGGTTTAAAAATTCAAACTTATTCCTGGTGGAAACCGGTTTTTTCATGTTCAGGCAATGTCTAGCAAATATGTTTTTCGGTCTTTGGCAGGGTTTTGAAAATTTAATAATGTAGAATGATCCGCTTCATTAATCATACTATTTATTGCCGATAGCTTTTTTTAAGGTGGGAAATTATCAAATGATTTCTCCCGCTCTTGGGTAGAGCGAGAGGGCGTGTCAGACTTTTACTGACGAAAACCACACCTGTTCCTTCAGTTGCCTTTTGTGTTCGAATTTGCATGTTTGTATACTCACCCACGATACAGGAGTAATTCCTAGTGTTGGGTAAAGTTTTAAGAAACAAAAAAAAACTGGGCAAGTGCGAGTCGGACTCGCACCCTGAGGGTTCCGTACAAACCTACCTATGTATGTTGAAGTCCGGAATGGAGTCTCGGAAGATTTTTCCGAATCGCAAAAAAAAAATTGTGACGTAACAACAAATTTACAGTTTTCAGATTTATTCCTATAGTTGTGCTATAAGACCTTGTTTTATACCAAATTTTAGGATTTTGGGTCAACGGGAAGTACCCTATGAATTTTGATTTCCTCGAGAGTGTCGAAATGTACCTACGTTTTTTGCCATATAAACCGAAGTATCTTTTTGTCTCCTTACCTTACAAGTTTGATTTTTTTACTGCTTCAAGAGTCCGCAAATTTGTGTATTGTATATGGTTTTAATTTGAACTCGATACCTCCACGCGTTCCCAAGATAAAGGGTCTTGACAGAGTGACAGGCAGACGGACGGTCAACAAAGTGATCCTTATAGGTTCTCGTTTTTTCCTTTTGAGGTACGGAACCCTAAAAAACTAACTTTAATATATCATTTTCATGTTTTTAAATAAAACTTTTGTTCCCAGGTTTAGATCCAGGTAGACCTTTGGTATCAGCCTTTGGGTCTCGACAGTTCCGCCTAGGCAGAGATGACGCTTACGTCGTGCATGTCATACATACTAACGCTGGTTTTCTTGGAGAAGAGGGACTGGTGGGCCATGCCGACTTCTGCGTCAATGGTGGAAGATTGCAGCCAGGCTGCAAAGGGCATGTTATGCGTAAGTAGTTCACGAGTGTTCGGTTTTTATTGTTTTTTATTTGTTATAATCTTTTTCAGTTACCTTCAGTTTACCCCTCAGGTTGAAGGGTAAAATCTACAAGTCCGTGATAAGACCTGTCATACTGTATGGATCAGAATGTTGGGCTGTGAAAAAGACGGATGAAAAAAGATTGCATGTAGCGGAGATGAGAATGTTGAGATGGATGTGTGGTGTGACGAGAATGGATAAAGTGAGAAATGAGTATATTAGAGGAAGTTTGAAAGTGGCGCCAGTGACTGAAAATTTCAAAGGGAATCGTTTGTCTTGGTATGGTCATGTAAAGAGGAGAGATGAAACGCATGTTACTAAAAGAGTTATGAGTATACATGTGGATGGGTGGAGAGGGAGAGGGAGGCCAAAGAAAAGATGGATGGATTGTGTGAAGAGTGATATGAAAGAAAAGGAAGTTAGTGATAGCATGACGGTTGACAGGATAGAATGGAAGAAAAAAAACATGTTGCGCCGACCCCAAATAAGATGGGACAAGGGCAGGAAGATGATGATATAATCTTTTTCAGTTCTGAGTCTATACAACATGTTACGTAATAGACGCTAATCCTGAAAGGAGTGTGTTTAGAACTAACTTCTGCCAGTGGCTTCACCCGTGTGAAAGTAGGTTTCTTCACACAAACTTTGGACCCCCGTTTCTCCCCTTAGAGGGTAAATTTTGAAAAATCCTTTCTTAGTGTCCGCCTACGTCATATAAGGAAACCTTGTGCGAAATTTTACTCTCCTCGTCCCGGTAGTTTCGGCTGTGCGTTGATATGTCAGTCAGTCAGTTTTTTCTTTTATATCTATAGATTAGCTACTGAATCGATATCAGCTATTTAAAAAAAATAGGTATCTAATTCATTTAAATTAATTCATAAAAAAGTGTGCGTGCGCGTGCCGATACCAATGCGCTACCACCAGTGTAGTGCGTCGATTTTTATTTTATTTGTCTACAATTAGGATTTCAGTGCTTGAATTAATTAGGATTGTAACTTAATTTTCTAATTAAGGGGTATTTAAGGGTATGCCTGTGCACTATTGTAGTTTTATGTTTATAGTTGAGTCGAAGATCATTTGAGTCGATCTTTCATTGCACCTGTCAAGACTCTCGGCATTTCAAAAGGTAAACTGAGAATTAACTACATAAAGATATTATATTGACACATATTTATTTTTATTTTTGCTAACTAGTTAGTAAGAAAGTGTGTTCAAAATATTATATTGTATAACAAAAGTAAAACAGATAAAATAATCAGACATAGAACTTAGGCCTTCTGGCTTACGCCTATATAGTATAAGACAATCACGGTGTGTTGAAGTTGTCCTAACAAACCAAAATAATTAAAATCTGCCTCTTTAATGCTTAAGCTACTGAACTGCCCCCCTAGCCAAGTTACAACCGTTTCGTTATAATTCTCTCTTCGTTGATCGCCTCTAGTCGGCTACGCCTCCTATTCCTTTGTTCTGATCACGTGACTGAGCGTTGAGATGACGTCAGTGCAAAGGAATCGGAGGCGTGGCCTACTCGAGGCGATCGACGAAAAGAGAATCGAAACAAAACGGTTGTAACTTGGCTAGGGGGGCTGGTAATGCAATTTTAAATTCACATCTGGTAATCTTTTTCATTTATTATCCTTCTACATCTTTCCTCAGGTATAGCCCGTTGCAGTCATTTCATGAGTTCATGCTACTTCGCCGCTAGCGTGCGTAAAAGAAGACGTCTGGTCGGTGTACCATGCGACAGTACATGTCCTAAGGAACGAGGACATTGGGGCATCAAGTTCGACAGAAAAGCCGTGATGCTTGGTGACGAGGTTCCTGATTCGTACGTAGCTTTTTTAACATATTTTTTAGGGTTGCATACACAAGACACCTAAAACTATTTGTAGGCCATACAAATATTTGTTTCGTGCGGGAATCGAACCCGTTACATGCAGCACAGCAGTCAATCGCTCGACCACTGCGCCAATCATGCCATCTGATGGATTCAAAGCATTTTATTTCAAATAAACCATTTACAGGCACTTTTGAAATGTCAAGAAGTCAGTCAGTCAAAAAAAATATGCTAATTGCACATTACAAAGCGTAGATCTCTATGGAGAAGAATGTGCAAGAATTCTAAAATTACATAATATATACACAATAACTCCTACCTAAAATATGGCGTCAAAAAATTCCAAATCATTGCCACACAACGTGGCAATGCCGCCAGTCTTTTGGGCACACTTCCAGTCGACAGCGATGCGGAGGAATTTTTTTCCGTTATATAGGTAGGAGTTGTTGTGTATATATTGTGTAATTTTAATTAGTTAAGTATTTTTATTTTTCTTGATAAATCGTATGTTCAAAACAAAATAAATATAGTCCCAAAAAAAAAGAATTCTAAAAAATATTGTTAATCTATGTTAGTCTGTGAATTGTTTACTTGAAAGAAAAACAGTCAGTTAATGGAGATCTATGGGCATATTCATTCAAATGGTCTTTTAGATATGGAGTTCGGTAACACCCAGGCTACTCATAAAACAATCTCAAGCCAAGTCAGTATAATGTATTGTTATACTTATCGGTTCTTTTTTGTATTCAGGGCACGGGGCATGTACTGCATCAGTTTCGACCACAACGAAGATTGTCCATTCGACTGATTTGATGAAGGTAATTAATTCTTTCGTCTCAAAGAGATGGTTCAAAGTGAAGGGTTACTTATATTTCATAAAAAAATCCAAAGTAAAAGGTTATGTTATTAAGTATATAGGTAATTTATTTGTTAATTAAGAAATAAAACGAGGTTACTTTTATTACCAATGTGTTTTATTTGGGTTTCATAGAATACGTGAATGTGGGAAACAATAGTATAAATATAAAATGACTTTTTCCATGTCGTTTGTTTTACAAGCTTTTATTTAATTTGCAATGTATGTTTGCTTAGGGCAAAATCTTGCAAATGGATTTTGAAACCGCTACCCCTACCCGATTGAGCTGAAATTGGTATACCTAAGTAACTTGGATGACCATGCATTACTATAGTACCGCGGAGCTGAGGCCCTACGTCGAGTTGTTAACGCGATCCGTTTTACGACCTAAACTGAATTGTTCATGGGATGGAGCATATAGGGTGTATAGCTCCATCCCTCTTTCTCGCTCGCATGACTAACATTTTAACACGCCATGGTAAGGTATCAGCCCCCCTAGCCAAGTTACAACCGTTTCGTTTCGATTCTCTTTTCGTTGATTGCCTCGAGTCAGCCACGCCTCCTATTCCTTTGTTCTGACCACGTGACTGAGCGTTGAGATGACGTCGAAATAGTTGTAACTTGGCTAAGGGGGCAAATCTGATGATGGAGTCGGATATTGGCCATAGGAAATACTGAGCGCAACAAAATAACCTCATCCTGTTTGAGCTCTTTGGAATGGTCTTGATCAACACTATACCGCGCGATAGAAGCTTGTTATAAAAAAAAATTAAGGACCATACATGTCGGATGGGACTCTCAAAAATTTGTCTTTTACTAGTGAATGAATGCAAATATTAATTGGGTATACTTGCTTTCTGAAAAAAGGAATTTAATTAATTTTGGTAGCCGTTTAACTGTTTTTCTTCGCCGGAGACATCATAACTTGAATGTTAGAGCAGGAGAAGTTACAAACGTCGTTGTAGAACAGCGCCTTGAATGTCCAATTTCCAAATACGAACGTGCCACCGAAGTAGGATTGCGCTATTGACAGTATGTCAACATTGAATTTGTAGTGTCCCTGAAACAGTGCCAAGAGGTAGAACTAATATCACCACTATCCCTAGGCATAGAAAAATACGGTTTGTATAAACTGAATACCTACCCGCCTAGCCAAGTTACAACCGTTTCGTTTCGATCCTCTTTTCGTCGATCGCCTCGGGTAGGCCACGCCTCCGATTCCTTTATTCTGACGTAATCTCAACGCTCCGTCACGTGGTCAGAACAAGAAGAAAAGTGAGTCGAAACGAAATGTTGTAACTTGGCTAGCCCCCTAGCCAAGTTATTTTATTCATCTCATTTCGACCGGTTTTTTTTTGAGGTGGGATATCATCAAATAACTTCTCCCACTCTGGGTGGAGCGAGAGGGCGTGTCAGACTTTGACTAACTAAAACCCACCTCTGTTTTTCAGTTGCCCTTAATCGCAAAAGGCAACTAAAGGACATGGGTTTATAGGACAAAGGCCTTTTGCATTCCAGGGCCACGGTTCCCGCAACCCTAGCAGTCATAGGCTCTGCTGGACCCCCTACAGGGTTCTCCATCGGCCATCTCTTCGAGATGCGTGTGTCACTTTTGCTTGGTCCTTACCAGACGATCAGACGGCGAACTATCATTGCTTGTCATACGCAAGCCCACGCTTACGGTTACCGGGAATCCCCCTACAACTCCCGACACCCAGGCATCTACTGGTGGCTGGGGCATGAGGTTGTCCTCTCTATTACTACTTTGCAAAAGGGGACTACTGCTTCCTATTGTTTTTCACCCAGAATCAGGGCCGGACGCGAGACGTCGCCGCCGTCCATAACGACCGGTCTTATATATGTTATGCGTTTCTTTCTACGAGCCTTACAATCATTATTAGGTCACCACTCGAGTCAGTCCAAAGAGTTTGCCGTTTGAAATGATGAGATTTGTTCAATTCTCACGATTTCTGATTCTATTTCATAGGATCTTGAGCTTAGTCCTCTCAATATTTTTTGTCTTTGGCTTCTTCCTATATCATCGTTCAGCAATAAAGATCTACCACCATACTTTTTTAAAATAAATATTATATATGGTTTGGATTGAAAAACTCGTATTTTTTGTTAAAGAAGACCAAGATACTCATAAGAGGATAAAACTTTTTACGAATGAAAAGGCCAATCTCTTTCATACAAGCGTTTCGCTTCGTCGTTTATACCGCGTACATCTAAGGACTGGAACAATTTGCCTGCTGCGGTCTTCCCGTCCAACTATAATTTAGGTGTCTTCAAGGCTAGAGTGAATATTATAGGCTCTTAATAAACTAGTGCGCCTCACCATCAACGATTGCATCATTGCTCACCATCAGGTGGGATCGCAGTCAAGCACTGGTTTATATCAATAAAAAAATAATAAAAAAATACATTTTTTGTCAGAAGACTTTTTCTGCCGTCTGCATGTTTCTTCCTTTCTTTCTTCTTCCATGTATGTGATATGTTCCTAGAAGTTTTTCATTGTCAAGCGATGATATGTACCTTAGTGGTTTTTGGTTGCTATTTAATATAGATAATCCTGTATCCTGTATAATCTTTTGTATAAATGATAAATAAAAAAACCTGCTAACGCCTACTTACTTTCATAACGACGCAATCTTTGGTCAAATTTAGTAGTGAGCTGAACAAGGGCCTCAAAAACAGATGATCGCATGGTTTCTTCACCTGCAATCTAAGGAACTCCTTTCCGTTTGTCGTCGCGACGATTTTACCCTGAAATTGTTATTTTAGTAACAGTTAGGAAGGTGCCATTTTAATGCGGGTTGAAATTTCTGTTCAAATACGAATACTAAGGCCAGGGATCTCAAACTACGGCCCGTGGGTCAGATTCGGCCCGCAGCCTTAAGAGCGTCCTATTCGAGGTACATTTTCATGCAGCTCTTACGTGATTATGATGTTATTACACATATTTCTCTAGATATTTTGGATACACATCTATCTTGTGGATATTATCTAGTCTTCTATAGAAATCAAAACATAAATTTGTGTAAAACTAATCTAGTAAAAACCTCTGAAAATCTGCTATTTTACGTGAACTTTGACCCTCCATAATGTACTGATATAATAAAAATATAAAAAAGTACATTCATAGATGCCTTGAAAATTTAATCGAAATTCTGAATGACGACAATTTTTCTGAAAACTTTTATGGGTTTAAAAAAGACAAGTATTTCCTGGAACAAGTTTTGTGATATATTCGAGTAAATCACGGAATGCCAACAGAGTTCTCTTTTTTTGTATTGCCTCTTCATCAAACATCGCGTTGGATTGCATTAGATGAAGCAACAAACTTTTAATCCATGCTCGATGTTGACGATGGGCGAGTGAAAAAGGACTCTCTTAAGATTAGTGTCATAAATTTGGTCTGCGCCAGCCAAAGTCTTATTGTTGTTACTATTGCTATGTTATTTGACAAAATTGACATAGAATGCCAACTTCCACAGCCATTAACTATTTTTTAAATCGTCAAAAGGGTGATATTTCTCATTTAAAAAAAAAAGATCTCTGTTCGAAGTTCAAAAAAGCGATGGACTTTTCCGCAACTAAGCTAGCGTATATCAATGATATGGTAAGTTATTTTCTCCAATCTCTTCAAAAATTAAAACTGTTTTGGCCCTAGGAGCATGTTGAAAAAAATATTATGGCCCTGAAATTAAATGAAATGAAATAATTTATTTGCTATGAATGTAGGTACAAAAATATGGTGTTAAGTAAGAGAAGGATCCAATACATTCTACCGTAAGGCATGCAATTTTTTATAGTAGAATAAATTATGAAATAATTAAAAAAAAAAACAAATATTTAACTTATTTTCAAATGATTAAAATAGACAATAAAAAATATAAACTATTCAATTTGTAAAGCTTTAAAGTTTGAAGACCCTTGCCCTATACCTTACCTTTGTTGGTGATACATTCTGTAAAACCGTCAACTCGTAATTTATAGTAGAGGAGTTGTTAATGCTAGCTTTTGAAGTCGCACAGTCTTTTTGTTTTGGGCCTTTGCACTTTTCAAACTGTGTTATAGTTAGATTGAACGGTCCCTGAAAAGTAAGTATGTTAATTATTTCAATCCAACACTAATATACAAGGTGCAGTTTTGAACCTGCACAAAATTTCAGGAGGTTGTCATAAAACTAACATAATTATGTTATAAAAAAAAATAACTAATATTTTAGTTTTTTAGGGTTCCGTACCTCAAAAGGAACAGCGTGGTCTGCTACGCAGACGACACGCTGGTCCTGGCGCGGGGAGAGTCGTACCAGGCGGCGGCCAAAATAACGACACGCGGGGTTGCGACAGTCGTGGGCAGGATCCAGGAGTTGGGACTAGAGGTGGCATTGCACAAGTCCGAAGCCATGTGCTTCCACGGCCCTCGGAACGCGCCACCACCAGGTTCCCAACTAACGGTAGGAGAAGTTCACATCGGCGTCGGGTCGACGATGAAGTACCTGGGACTCGTTCTCGACAGCCGATGGAATTTCGAGGAGCACTTCCGACGTCTGGCTCCCAAACTGGATCGGACTGGGGCTGCCCTTAAGCGGCTTCTGCCCAACCTAGACGGTCCAGACGCCTCCTGCCGGAGGCTCTACGCAGGAATCGTTAGGTCCATGGCCCTTTATGGGGCGCCGGTATGGGCACCGTCGCTGCGAAAGCGACCGGCGGCCAAGCTGAACGCATGCCAGAGGGTCAAGGCCATCCGGATAGTGCGGGGATATCGCACGGTTTCCCGTGAAGCGGCGAGCCTCGTTGCTGGCCAGTCACCATGGGATCTGGAGGCAACAGTCCTTGCACGCATGCATGATCTGCGCGTGGAGATGCAACGCCGGGGCAAACTCCGCTGCCGCGCCAAGCCGCAGCATGGCGGGAAGAGCTCCGGCGGGATCTCATGGTGGATTGGCGACAGCGACTGTCGCAACTCAGTGCTGGGCACGCCACAATTATGGCGGTAAGTCCCCTCTTTGAGGAGTGGCTGGAAAGACCACATGGCGTCCTTACCTACCGCATGACGCAGGTCCTCACCGGTCATGGTAAGTTCGGGAGGTTCCTGCACCGAATTCGTGCGGAAGAAACGCCTGGGTGCCGCCATTGTGTGGACCGCCCGGAGGATACGGTGGAGCATACGGTAGAGGTGTGCCCCGCCTGGGCAGAGCACCGCCGTGTCCTCGTGGGGGCGATCGGCGGCAGTGATCTCTCGCGCCGGGCATTAGTACAGGCCATGGTCCGGAGCGAGGAGGAGTGGCAGGTGGTCGCCTCCTTCTGCGAAGCAGTAATGCTAGCAAAGGAGGCGGCCGATCGCGTGAGGCAACGGTCCTCACGCCTCAACCGCCGTCGGGATTCCGATCCCGATTACCGGCCACCGTAGGCGCGGGCTTGCGGACGGCGAGTAATGGGTGGCTCGCCGTCCGACCGTCCGGTAACCGTCAGTACTGAGCCCAAGTCGTCGACGGCGCATACTGTTCCACGCGCGCCTCAGGGAGATGTCAGCAAATCGTAGGGGCCCAGCAGGGTCGAAGCCTAATGGGGCCACGGGTAGTGTGAAAGCGAAACCCGGGGCCCTGGGATGAAGGCAAAGAAGGAACAGGAGTGGGTTTTTAGTCAGTATAAGTCTGACACTATCTCCCGCTCCGCCCAAGAGCGCGATTTGTCATTAGATGATTTTCCCACCTAAAAAAAAAACCTCAAAAGGAAAAAAACGGAACCCTTATAGGATCATTTTGTTGTCCGTCTGTCAGTCTGTCTGTCTGTCTGTCTGTCAGGACCCTTTTATCTCAGGATCGAGTTGAAATCAAAACCATATACCCATAACCATACTCAAGGGACCGCACCCTTGAAATTGTGACAAAATCAAACTTTTAAGTTAACGAATAAAACAGATACAGCTGTTTGTGTCGTAAAAAACGTATATTTCGACACTCTCAAGGGAATCTTAATTCATAGGGTACTTCCCGTTGACCCAGAGCCCTGAAATTTGGCATAAAGCAAGGTCATAAAGCACAGATGTAGGAATAGAACCGAAAAAAAATATTTGCGATTCGTAAAATCTTTAGAACTCCATTCAGGAATTGAACTATTTATATAGGCAAGTTTGTACGGAACCCTCAGGGCGCGTTAAAATTGAGTGTAATTAAGAATATACTCTTAATAAACCTCTTTAAAGAAACAAAATCACCCGTTGCGATTTATCACGCATCATGTCACTGTGTGCGTGAGTGCGACAGCGTACGAGGCTCCGCCCACGTAGTCTACGAAGCGCTTCTACCGATTCCCTTAAATAAGAATAAATAAAACAGATACCTATCCATTTTATTGTTATTTAGGTCGAGAATCACTAACATAATTGCCTCCTGAAATTATTGCAGATGAAAAATTGCAGCTTGTAAAAGTCCGTTTATGCTATCTTTAGAATATTGTATATTGTATTTAACGATTACGGGTAAAGACTGACCAACGCATTAAAGGGCCAGGAGTTCAGAGAGGTATAAAATGTTGACTTACATAATCCTTTTGTGCACTTGGTTCTACGTAGACAGTATAAACTGTGATTAGCATAAAAAAAATTATAAACATATTTGACTTGGAGCTTGCAACACGTTTGACAAAAGTATACATTTCATAAAAATGCAGTTAAGTAAACGTAATTTACATATAAGAATTATTTTTGTAAAAAACATGCAATTACTGGCCAATTAAATGGTTCGTTGAACAGAAATTCCTTCATGATTACTGTGGATCATTGGAAACTAAGCATTTAATGTCGGTCACTGGAAATGATTATGAATATTTATAGATCAAACTGTTAGCAGAAATAATTGAGTTGGAATTGCTGATGATTTAGAAAATAATTCAGATAAGATTATTTTTGTTTTGGTGCCGTTTTTAGAAGCTTATAGATCAATGTTATTCATCACCCATTAATCTACGTCATGCTCCCCAGACACTCCATCATCTGTTTGCGGTTTATAAATTCATATTACAATTGTACGCAGCATTTACTAAATTAGTACATACCTATTTAAAACAAATTGGGCAAGTGCGCGTGGGACTCGCGCACTGAGGGTTCCGTACCGACTTATCTGTGTCAATAGTTAAATTCCCGAATGGAGTGTCGAAGATTTTTCCGAATCGCAAAATATATTTTTTTTGTGACGTAACAAAAAATTTACTGTTTTCAGATTTATTCCAATACCTGTGCTATAAGACCTTGCTTTATGCCAAATTTCATGATTATGGTAAACGGAAGTACCCTATGAATTTCGATTTTCTTGAGAGTGTCGAAATATACTTTTTTTGGGACATAAACGGCTGTATCTTTTTTTTCGTTAACTTCGAAGTTTGAATTTTCACAGATTCAAGGGACCGCAAACCTGGGTATATAGAGTTTTACTTTAAACTCGATACCTCTACTCGTTCCCGAGAAAAAGGGTCTTGACACACAGACGGACCGACGGACGGACAACAAAGTGATCCTATAAGGGTTCCGTTTTTTCCTTTTGAGGTACGGAACCCTAAAAATAACTACCTTAACAGGTTAAAAAGTATAAGCAACTGAATTATGGGTTGCTGTAGAGCATCTCCCTAGCAACGCTAAGTAAAATTTTAATAAATGTTACGTAGACACTAATTATTAGGTAAACAAGGGGTTTACCGGTTTAGGGTTTGAACACACATTCTCAGGTGCTTATTATCGAGATGTCTGGGTAGCATGAGGTATTAATGTTGCTTCAGCTTCTTTTTGTGTCAAGTCTCAGCTACCCTTTTTTAAGGCTTTTGGGGGCCTTTTTTAAGTTTTCACGGTTACCTATACTGTTTTAGGTCCTTCGACAGATTTAGTTAAGTAGTCAGCAACCGGCATTTTAGGCTGTTGAAGAATTATAGCAATGGGCTATTGCCTATAGCCGCTGTATACAGCGGCCGAGTTTGCTGAGCTTTCTGTTAAATACGTGATTCCGTTAAATGGTTTTTGAAATCTTAGTCTCCTAACTTTGTGATCAGGTATTTGGTCGATTATAGTTTCATGATTCAGATTTTAAGAAATTTGTCTAAAATTATGAGTAGTCATCAAATAACTTATCCTACTCTGGGTGCAGCGAGAAAAGTAAAAGTAAAAAGTAGTCCGTAAAAGTCTGATATTCTGGTATCGTACCTATTATGTACCTGTGTTTCTTCAGTTGTCTTTTGCATTTAGGGTCCGCGGTGACTCTTCAAACAATCCCGCAGCCCTGGCAGGCATCAATCATAGCGGGCTACATCTTATATTAGCATTAGAAGAAGATGA
Source organism: Mythimna impura (assembly GCA_905147345.3). NCBI lineage: Eukaryota > Metazoa > Arthropoda > Insecta > Lepidoptera > Noctuidae > Mythimna > Mythimna impura. Next base: position 12,473,031 of record LR990345.1, read on the forward strand.
AGATGTTAGCACATCTCTTTGAGGCGCGGGTGCAGCACATCGCACCGTTGATCCATGTCTGGTCTAGCCTTATCGGACGGCGAGCTAATAGTAGATTATGTGGTTAGGGGATAAAGCAGTGTCTTTAAGTCGCCACCCAAGACCACCGGACACGGTAAGTTCGGGAAGTTCCTGCACCGAATTCGTGCGGAAGCGACGCCCCGGTGTCGCCACTGTGTGGACCGCCCGGAGGACACGGTGGAGCATACGCTGGAGGTGTGCCCCGCTTGGGCAGAGCAACGCCGTGTCCTCGTGGGAGCGATCGGCAGCGGCGATCTCTCGCGCCGGGCCTTGGTACAGGCCATGGTCCGGAGCGAGGAGGAGTGGCAGGCGGTCGCCTCCTTCTGCGAAGCAGTAATGCTAGCGAAGGAGGAGAGGAGGCGGCCGATCGCGTGAGGCAACGGTCCTCACGCCCCAACCGCCGCCGGGATTCCGATCCCGATTTCCGGCCACCGTAGGCGCGGGCTTGCGGACGGCGAGCAATGGGTGGCTCGCGCTCCACGCGCGCCTCAAGGAGTTGTCAGCAACTGTAGGGGCCCAGCAGGGTCGAAGCCTACCGGGGCCAAGGGTCTGATTCTGAAAGGAAGACTCGGCCCTGGTACGAAAGGCAACGAAGGAACAGGAGTGGGTTTTTAGTCAGTAAAAGTCTGACACTATCTCCCGCCTCGCCCAAGAGCGGGGGATGTCATAAGATGATTTTCCCACCGGAAAAAAAAAAACAAAAAAAAAGCCACCCAAGACAAAGACAGCTTTATCCCCGTGTTGGATACTCTACGTTTTACACCATCTGTGAGATAATTAAAAGGCATTAGAGAGATATAAGTATTATTTACAAGTTAATCTTAACTATCACTCAACATGTTTTGAGATTTGAAACAAACAAAATTCACTACTCTAAGATTCTATAGTTTCAATTTTCTTTATCGCTCCCGCTTTTTCATTACTTTTTTTTAGAAACTCGTCAGTAACCACGGCCACATTTTTATTTATTATTTTTTGTTAGTGGCCAGTTTGAATTTTGTAAACTTGTTTGATGCACGTACATTTTAAGTCACTAAATGTTGATGGTTTTTGACGTTCCAAATTCAAATCTCATTATTCCCTAGGGATCGCCCATACTGTATTATCTCCATATGGACAGAATGACTTGCTTTAAGTGATGGTTGTATGACATATAAAAGGGTATTATCGAGCAGTTTGTGTAAAAAGAATATATATTTAACCCCTGTTACACCGTAAGCGTCAAAAATCAGGTTACCTAGCGGTAACTGGACTTTTTCTTCTCCCGCTCTCTTGCTTTTTGCGTTCCAGAGCCATGGTAACTTTTTCAAACATTCCCGCAGCCCTAGGCCATCGGCCCTAATAGGCCCCTTCAGTTTGGCTTAAAGGTCCAAGTGAACAGGTCATTAAAATAAAAAAAAGCTCCTTCAGTTTCCGCAGTCGATAGGTACTTGTAATTATAACTATAGATAGGTTGTAAAGAATCAATTTAAAATCAAACAAGTTAACCCCTTTAATGTTTATCACCAACAGAAACCGCTTTTGGAGATATTGACATATACAAATCACCGCAATGTAGGTTACAGAAATCATTATAAAATATCCATCTGAACCTCCAGTTGCCGTAAATGAACTTGCCTCCATAGAAATTGTGAGTAATAGTTGGTATGTCTACATTTAATCGATAGTGGCCCTGAAAAAAAAAATACGAAACAGGTTTAAAACGCACATATTAGTTAAACGTAACGGCTTATATGTAGAATACTTTGCACCAAGAGCTACGTCACACAGTTTCCGAAGAAGTTGCTAAAGGAAAATTCCATCAATCGGATTTAGTTTCTGTTCTAAGATTACCTTATCAATTCCACAATGGTCGGTATTATTAAATAGAGTTTGAAGCAACGGTTTAAGGAAGATGTGATCGCACAAATTTTTCAACGGGACTCGCATCAACGCATTACCATTTAAGAAACCGATAATTTTGCCCTGAAACAAGAGACACTTGAGTTGAAACTGTAAAAAGACTTTAAAATATATTTGAGGCTTAACTCTTCTTTCGCGCCCTTTTATTTTATTTTATTTTATTTGTTTGGGAAAACAAACGGCGGTACATTACAATTTTACAGCAAACAATACAATACAATAAATGAGATAAATGCACAACCAACAAAATTTTCCACATAATATAAATGAGTATGTAAAATAAAATTTAAATTGAGTACGTGCGAATAAATAAAATTGGATATTAAAATTATATCAAAATTAAATTCATATCAAACACTAAAATTAAATCGATATTAAATCAAAATCAAATCCAAATTAAATTATACTAAAATCAAATAAATAAATCAAAAATCAATTAAATTAACACTTAAAACTAAGATAAAACATATTGTACATAAATAACATTAACAACACAGTGTAGCAATAAGGCAATGATCATTCATTATCACAATAAGATTTATAATCCTTATATATATTAGCTCAAACCTTTCAAAAAGGTAGGTTTGCCAGACTTTATTATTTGATGAAATAATGATCAATTCATTCTGGTAAAGGCTTTTCACAAGCCACGGTAAAACACCTGGTTTTTAGCTTTCCGCATGCAGTCTGTCCTAGTCACCTCTTAAAGCAAATTAAATTTTACCAAGCCATTTTATATGACACTCTGCCCCACGCTAGAAATAACTCCTGTATCGGGGGTGCGTTCAGAAACATGTAATCTCACTTAAACAAGTTAGCCTCGGAACACCTATCTGTCTGTAGGCAATATTTTTGATTCCTTGCGGGAACCGAATCCGTGACATAGCAATCAGTCGCTCAACCACTGTATCAACCGTGCCGTCAAATTACTATCGCAGGTTACTTAGAAGTGCCTCATCAGAAGTCTCAAATACAAAAGCAAACAAGGGCAAAAGTCACCACAGATATAACCTGAAGAGGCGCCACATTTAAGTGGTACATTATTTGCAGAACAGATGTTCGAAGGGGTTGAAGGGTGAAGAAGAAGCTGTGTTGGAAGGCCTCCCACAAGGTGGGCCGTAACCTGGTAAAGGTCACAGGAATTATTGGATCCGCACAGGACTAGTGATGTCAGATAGTATGACGACACAGCAGTGGATGTCTTTCGGCTGAAATGATGTTGGTGATGAGTTAGTAGTCCGGGTATCTATCTCGTTACCTATATTAAGTTATGGGGTTTAGATAGGCAGTTGATCCATGTAAAATACTGAGATTAAACTGCTTCTGGTTAAACTGGAAGCTGACCCCAACACAGTTAAAAAAGGCTATGAATTTTATATCAATTTCCTTTATTTATTATTGATAGGCTCGCGTTAGAACACTACCTCACCTGATGGTAAGCGATGATGTGGTGTCCAAAAAGCTTTGTACGTATGTGTGGGATGTCCACCATGTACCGATGGCGAAACGTCGTACGTCTAGTGGTCCGATGATGGAACGGGCTTAGTGGAATTAAATTGTGCAATTTCAACGCACTCTCCCTGAATTGTAAGCGATAGAAAACCAGCAGGCCAGCAACTCAGCGTCGATGCTGAAGACTTTGTAGTTTTGACTCGACAAGTACATCATTACCTATTCTGATTAAAATACATACCTTAACTTTTTTCATATCTTCCATTACATGAAAATCCATGTCCAAGACAGTGTCATTTACAATTCTGGTCTTAGACTCAACACAGTCCTTGCGTTTAGGTCCTCTGAACATCTCTATTTTAGTCACCTTTATATCGAATTCACCCTGAAAGAATTTCAAATAAAAATGGTATTAAGATTATTGGTAATGTACCTATTACCTTATATTTGGGTCATAGTAATACCATACTACTATGAATAGATCTCCCGTAGCCACCTTCACTCTACAGCTAGGTCTACAGAATTCGCATGAGTTTTAACAGCTACAAAATGGGAAATACAGCTCCAAAACACGGAACCTAGTCAGAATTGAAAGCGTGATTTTTTGGTTGAACGTGTTAATCTCAAGAACTATTGGTTCGAATTGAAAAAGTCTTTTAGGGTTGGATAGCTCATTTGTCGATCAAGGCTATGTAACATTATGCTACGACCAATAAGAGCGGTAGTCAAAGACGCGAGTAAAATCGCAGAGACCACTAGTTAATTTCTAAGTGTGTTACATATGCACCCAGTTAGACTGGATGCAAGCCCCAAGCCAGTTGGAAAAAAGCTAGGGAGATGATGTTACAATGCAGATGTAAATCACAAGATTAAATAATCGCTAGTTAAGCAAATTGTGCAAGTACAGTAACCACATGGACTAAGTTGGGCAAAAGTGCGCATACACGCAACATCTATAAGGGCTATAATTCCGTAACTAACTATTTTGTTGTTATCAGCAAAAAAACTTTTGCTCTGCATTTTGATAAATTTTATGATTTAAATAGTTACAAATATTCTACTTACAAATTCCAACGAACACTTGGTAAGCATGATACCAAATGAAATAATCACGAAATATTTTAACATAACGTTGAGTTTTATTTTGAATAAGAATAAACAGAAGTTGTGTTAAGTACTTGTACTATTTTGATGTGCATTAAAGTACATTCTAGCCTGAACTTCATAATTGAAAGCAAAGTATAAATTTCAATTTCTACAAATCATGGTTCGTTGGCTACTAATGAGCATGGTTTTGTCAATGCGTTTCCTATTTATGTATCATTATATTGATAAATGTATGACATGTGTAGATAAGTACTCGAGTGTGATATGCATGAATATATTTTACGGTTCCCCGCACACATTCATCTATGGCTTCACTTATATACTAAGATCCCAGAGCTGTCAGACATAACTTATTTTCACATGGATGAAACCTTAGGTTCTCAGTAGCGTCTCATGTGCTTTGAATACCTGTGTACTGGTGGAGCTCCCCCTTGGGGAACTTTGGCAGGTACGAGGTGAGAAAGGGAACTAAAAATAACGAGTTACTTAACTTAATTATTTATGGCTGATTGTTTTTATATGTTTTGTAGAATATTATTCAAAAGTAGTATCATAAGTGTCAGACACTTTCCATGCATCAAAACTTCTGTCAGAAACTTTAAAGTTCAAAAAAAATAAATGAACTTTATTTATTTTTACATGTCTGATTTGTAAATATGTAAATGAGGTAACTATTACAAAGTTATATTTCAGTTGTCAGACTAATTGTAGTGACCAAACATCCCCTAAATACAAAAATTATTCAGCCGAGAGTATGAGCGCGAGAGCACGCATGCGTTTCAGAGCGAGTGAGACGATTTCATGCACTGACTGGATGTTTGGTCACTACAATTTGTATTATTCTACAAAACATATAAAAACAATCAGCCATAAATAATTAAGTTAAGTAACTCGTTATTTTTAGTTCCCTTTCTCACCTCGTACCTGCTAAAGTTCCCCAAGGGGGAGCTCCACAAGTACACAGGTATTCAAAGCACATGAGACGCTACTGAGAAACTAAGGTTTCATCCATGTGAAAATAAGTTATGTCTGACAGCTCTGGGATCTTGGTCTATTAGTGTCTTCACATCTTCGGTGCATATAGTACTTTTTTCTTCTTTTCTAATCGATGGTTTTTTTTTTAGGTGGGAAAATCATCTTATGACAAATCCCGCTCTTGGGCGAAGCGGAAAATAGTGTCAGACTTTTACTGACTAAAAACCCACTCCTGTTCCTTCTTTGCCTTCGTCCCAGGGCCCCGGGTTTCACTTTCACACTACCATTCGTTATACGGTTTGAGCACAGTAGGTGGTTACGTTTACTGCAGTATCGGTGGCACTCATTAAATCCTTCAAGGTGCAGGTGCGTGAGCACTTAGGCACTTCAGCGTGTGTCTCATGTTCTAAATTGGGTCACCACACATGATATATATTAAAAATGGGACTGATACTGTCTGAAGTCCCTAATAAATCAAGAATAATTATAATAGCTTATTATGTCTTATTAGTATTTTTCGGATGTTGTACACTGACAGCCCTAAATCCATCTCCTTTCTTTCAGTCCATCCAAAGGTTGCCTGTAAGAAATTGCCCTGTGCGATAAGACCGCCCATCGTACACTTATTTTTAATTATGTTTGTCCTGTATTTTTGTTTAGGTGGTGTACAATAAAGAATATATATAGTTACTTATTACTTATACGCATTTGCATGGCTCAAGTATGGAATTATGTTATAGGGAAATAGCACAGATGCGCCTACACTGTTCACTTTACAGAAAAAAATGATAAGAATATTAATGAATATCAAAGATACCGACTCCTGTAAACCTTACTTCAAAGAGCTAAAAATATTAACCATACCTTGTCTTTATATACTGGAAATTTGCAAATTTGTTCGAAAATATCCACAATTCTATACCAAAAGAGAGGACATCCAAACTAAAATCGCACTTAGACATAAAAATAGGCTTAATATACCCACTCCACGATTGTCTATAAAAATATATAATAAGTTACCAGAATTCATCAAAAATGCAGATAGTAATAATATGTTCATCAATAAACTAAAACAATTTCTAATAGACAAATGCTACTATACTATAGAGGAATACTATAACGATAAACATCAACTACAATAAAAACTATTAATTATATACTGTATCGTTGTAATAAATGTTTACAAATGTGCAAAATAATGTGAGTACTAAGGTGAATAAAATATAAATTAAATTGATACATAATTAAATTAAAATAAATACATGATTTAATAATGATGACGATAAAAATAAATAAAAATACCTGACATTTAATTTAGTTATACAAAGACATTACATAAATAAATAAATTTCAATAATAACATAATTTAATGACGACAAAAATAAATAAAATATCTGACATAATTTAATAATAATGACGACAAAAATAATTGAAATATCTGACATAATTTAATAATAATGACGACAAAAATAAATTAAAATACCTGACATAATTTACCAATACACAGACATAAATATATATATACATAATTAATTTAAATAAATACATAATTTAATAATGATAAAAATAAATAAAAACACCTGACATAATTTACTTACATTAAGACATTCTAATAATATACATACATAAATTTATTTCAATATTAACATAATTTAATAATAAATGATGATGATAAAAATAAATAAAATATCTGACAAAATTTACCAATACATAATAAATAACATGCATACACAATTTTATTTAAATATATAGGTACATAATTTAATAATAACAATGATAAAAAATAAATTAAAATATGTAACATAATTAACCACACAATAATTTACACATACATCTATTGAATCTACCTATAATAATAATTAATTCCATGAATTGTTGCTTAGCCTTCATCCTCTCTCCTAACTTTGCTGTGCCCGACAGGGTCCATATTGATCTTGACAATGTTTTATACCATCTATGTACATATGGAATGCAATAAAGTATTGAGTATTGAGTATAATAAATAAATAAATAAATAAGATATTCTAGTGTCACCAGAACACTGCTGAGATTGAGAATGGGTTTGATTCATAGGTTCAAGTTCTGGCAAAACGTTTGTTTAATACACATATGCCAACCCCTTCGGTTAAAAAATCTCCTTAGGCAAAATAACTTGCAGAAGTTGGTGTTAAACAACGAAGAGGCAAAACCAGAAACTATTTTATGTTAAAAAAAATTGAAAGTTTCACTTTTTAATCATAAACCTAAATAGTGTTCTACAGTAGTAAGTGAAATCTATATATATAAAAGGAGAAACTGACTGACTGACATATCAACGCACAGCCGAAACTACTGAGACTAGAAACATGAAATTAGGCACAAGGTTTCCTTTTACGATGTAGGCGAGCACTAAGAGAGGATTTTCCAAAATTCACTCCCTAAAGGGATGAAACGGGGGTCCAAAGTTTGTATGGAGAAATCTATTTTTACGCGGGCGAAGCCGCTGGCAGAAGCTAGTTCTAAAATAAAGTATCTTTCAAAAATGGGTGGCAAACTTGATTCGACCCACGATTTACTGTATACGAACTAAATTCAATGAGTTTCGATGCCTACCATCCTGTTTCATTATCAGATCAGTATGATGACAGTTTGTGAAGTTTTGTCGGCCATCTGTAGTCTTCTTCACCAGTTTCATTCCAATAATACTTTCTCACTGCAAATGACTTCGTGATTTGCCATCACAAAGGCATTTGCAGTGTGAAAATATACCTAAATCGCTATATGCTTATAATTTTTGAGAAATTCCCACAATTCCGCATGGATTCCATTATTAGAACTTGATTTTGATATAAATGGGATAAGTAATAATTTATCACATCAGTTGTTTTTATTTTATAAATGATACAGATCTGAGGACAAAACAAAAACCAAATAAGATCTTACTCCTTTTTTAAAGTCGATTAATATAGAATTATGCTATGCTATATGGAAAGAGCATTAATCTGAAGTGCCGAACTTATTAAAGGTTTCTAGATAGATCTTTGGGAAGGTCTTTTTAATTTATTGGTATTTTGGTTCAAAATCAAACACAACGCACATGTACAGTTTGTTAACATTTTGAATTATAAGACTATTCCTATCATTTTCTCGGAGTGACCATCATCTGCATAATTTGACAGTGTAAATTGCAGTTGTCGTTGAAGAATACAGACTTGTACGTCCAGTTTCCATACACGAACTTGTTACCATAGAGGGTACGGGAAATAGCTTGGATATCCACGTTGAAGACGGTGCGACCCTGAAAGGATTTATTCCTGTTAATCATGTCCAAAATTATTGGTAACATCTTCCAGACAATGGCAACGATTACGCTAGTCACATGCTGTAGATTAGTGAGAAATTCTCAATTCACCAAACTTGTTCCCAGAAAACACATTATACCAGTTTCTCGATCGTACCCAGCACCCCAAGCAGTAGTTTATTATCACTTATCAGCTTAATGGGTTCCGGTTCTGGGAACTGGTACCTAAAGGCGGTAAAAACTCTCCTACCAACACCTTTTTTCGATGACACTCCAATGGCCAAACTGCCATCGTAGGCTCTAGGAGCAGCCGCTGCAAGTACGTGCCTATAGCATTTATTTCCGGGTAAGATATCTAATAAACAGTACTACTAACTTTATAAATCCCGCAGCGCCCTCCAGTCACATTGGATATAGTCTGCATTATTGGTTTAAAGAATATATGTTCGCACAAGTTGTTCATCCGCAGTCTTATTATTTCCTTATTGTTCAATGTACCCACAAACAAGGTCTGAAAATATGAATAGTGTTTAATTTAGTCCAATGTTGAAATTTTTTCCGAAATACTTAGAGTAAAAGATAACAACAATATTGCTCATAAGCTGGAAGCTTTCCACGCTTTGTGGCGAGATGTCACTATTATTTGCAAAAGGGTTAGACTTGTTATTAAATTTTTATACATACTTTGATTTTGGTCATGTCTTCTTTTACTGTGACGTCGAATTTTAACCAAATATCGTCGAAAACGTCCACCTTTACATCACCGCAATATTTTCTTCTTGGTCCTTTACAAAGTTCGAAGTTGAGGATCTTTATATCAAATTCTCCCTGAAAAACCAGTCATCTCTTGAATATGATGAAGTGAGCCGATGGCCGAAAAGTTTTTGTGAAATGGGCATATGATACGGAAAAATGAAGAACATTAATTTAAAGCTCCTACTGTATTTTTTTGTGGTTTACAGTAAAGATTATCTATGTACCAATGTAGATGATAAAGGATGACCAAAGAAATAACGGATGGATTGTGTGAAAAGTTAGTTAGCAGATTCCCGTCCGATTATAATTTAGATGTCTTCAAGGCAAGAGTGAATAGACTCTTAATAAACTAATGTGCTTCACCATCAACGATTGCATCACTCACCTCACAGGTGAGATCGCAGTCGAGCACTGATTTATATCCTTAAAAAAAAAGGAAGATCACAAATATATAGAGTGACTGGCAATTAGTGTACGATACTTAAACACGTGATTGTGCGCATGATATCAAACAATTTTTACTATGGGAGCAAAGCCAAAATCGCAAAAAAAATATCAGCTGTTCAGTACATTAGGCAAACATAAATGTACTGAACAGCTGTTTTTTTTTCGCGATTTCAGATTTGTTCCCATAGTAAAAGTTGTTGGTTATCATGAGCACAATCACGTGTTTAAGTATCGTACACTAATTACCAGTCACCCTATATATAATAACTAGCTCCTGCTAGCGGCTTCATTCAAGTGAAGTTACAAAATGATCCCAAGGGAACCTGCTCCCAGGATAAGAAGCATATACTATTCCAGAACAGGGTCTATCTTTGTAGTAAATTCCATCCAAATCCGTTCAGCTGTTCGTGGGTGAAGAAGTAATAAAGATACACACACAGTCACAAACTTTTATTTTTGTACGTGGTAGTAGAAAATTGTCCTAGGATAACATACTCTCGGGATAAAAAGTAAAAAATTGATCGAAAGTTTTTTCGAAATCCGTTCAGCCATTCGAGTGGAAAGAAGTGACAAACACAAATAAACACTCACAAACTTTCACTTTTATTAGTGTAGTTTTATAATTGTGTAGTTATTAATTATATAAGCTAAAGGTATGTAGAGGATGTTGTTAAGATTAAAATAAGTAAACAATGTTGTCATCAGCTGTGGAATAATATTAAGCAGCAAGCTAGTATGGAGGTACTCACATAATCAAACACAGGTGTTGCGATTACTAAATAAAACGAAATTAAAACTGTTAATCTCAACATCGCGTGAAGCATATCAAAGAGTAAATAAAAATGATAAGTAAACTAAAATATAGTCAAATTTAAATATTCATGTAAACAGTTTAAAGTTGTAATTTGTTGGGTATGGATTAAATGTTACATGGTCTGCTGAACAGAAATGATTTGCGAAAGTACGAGCTTTTTGTTATATTTTACAAGTATATGTTATTATCTATGATCTAGTTAATGTCCCTATGTATAAATTATTGTATTCTATTTTTGGTCTTAGTTGTGCGTGTGTAGGTGTAGACTACATGTACTTGTACATTGTTTTTGTGTGTGTATGCTAGCTATGCTATGCTAGGAGCGGCCACTAACGTTATATTTTTGAGGTAGGACATCATCTAATAATACCTCCCACCTGTTCTGGGTGGTAAAAGAGGGAGTCTCAGATTTTTACTGACTAAAACCTACCTGTGTTCTTTCAGTTGCCCTTTGAGGATCGGGTATTGGTGCGACTTCTTCCTTTTTGGCCCGACGACCCGGACATTTGATTCGCCCAAGTCGAGGCGAAGTAAAATGAGCTAACTTAAGGATTTAAGGTAGTTTCCCTCCAGGGCCCGACTTATTGTTACACACTGTATATGTATGTTTATCATTTGTCTAGTACTCATAACACAAGCTCTGCTTAGCTTGAGACTAGACGGCTTTGTGTGTGATAGTTGTGGAATATTATTATATTATATCGTTTATTCATTACTTGAAACATGTAAATTATATAAAAAAAAAAAAAAAATTGTGTCCCACCGGTATCGGGAACAGGATCCAAGCTACCGCCGGTCAGGGCTCCAGAGAAAGGAACCTCCTAACAATACGAGCCGTGTCCAGGAGTACCGTTTTCTGGATCAAGCCCTTGATCCAGCCGCCTAACGCGAGCCTCCTAAGGTGTTGGTCGAGGCTCTTGGCTATTAAGCCATTGGTTGACACGACTATCGGTACAATGATCGCCGAGTCTACATCCCACATGTCGACAACCTCGCGAGCCAAATCAATATACTTGATTTGTTTGTCTGTCTCGGCTTTCACAAGGTTCTCGTCATGCAGAACGGATATGTCAACAATCATTGCACGCCTCTCTCTTCGATCCACTACCACTATATCAGGCTTATTGGCTACAATAGTCCTGTCAGTGATGATGGATCGATCCCAGTACATCGTGATATCGCCATTATCGAGAACTGGGTCGGGCACATACCTGTAGTATGGCACCTCCGATTCCACAAGAGAGTACTTCAGAGCAAGTTGCTGATGGATAATCCTGGCTACAAGGTTGTGTCTATGCAAGTATTCCCCCATTAGCTAGACGAGAACAACCAGAGATAATGTGGCGGATTGATTCACCCGGTCGGTGACATGCCCGACAAATGTCAACCGTGCCGTCCTTCACAATAAATCTCCGGTATGTAGTTATTCGTCATAATAACTTCGTCCATAATTGCACAGACAAAACCTTCGGTTTCCCCAAAGAGGTCACAGACGCGCAGCCGGCTACGGACGCTAGTTGATCTACATCGGGCCCATGAAGGGCCCGGAAAAAGCGTCCGTGGAGTTCCTTACTCTGCCATACGTCCCTGCGATCGTTAGTGTCAAGCACTACAGGTTTGCGCCAGCTCTCGTTAGCCAAGGAGAGCGGGGTGAGTCCCTTGTCCACTGCCACTACATCACGATGAATACTTCGGCGGCTAGGAAATATTCCCTGAGACTGCATACCTCGCGATTGTGCAGGGTCTTAGCATTTAAAAAGCCTCGACCCCCACACTTCCGCGGGTTTTACAGTCTCATCACCGACGATCGTGGGTGATGCTTATATTATATTATTATTATAACTATAAAATAATTTCAGTGTGCAGGTCATCAAAGTACTGCACTACTTGTCATAACGAAAGGATTCGCAACCTATGGAGCCTTTCAAGTAAAATATAAGGTAGTAATTTAATCAAAAGTATAACCTTTTGATTAAATTACTACCTAACAATTTCTAAAGTTTAGTATTTTCATCATTATTTCAGATCTTGGCTTTTGTGTTTTTAATGTAGGTTCTGCCCTTGTACAATAGTAAATAGTAAATACTTTAGACTGATATTTCTTGATGAAAATTGCAATACTTGAGGTGGGAAATCATCTAATGACTTCTCCCGCTCTCTACTCTAGACCGGGAAAAGTCATTAGATGATTTCACGGGAGGGCGTTTCAAACTTTTACTGACTAAAACCAATAAAGTAATACTTTACTGGAAAGGTAATTCAACTATTAAACCCCCAACCAGCCTTGACTTACAAATTGTAGAAAATAAAGTAAAGGTAAATAAAATTCAAATTTAAAAAATAAATTGATACTTTTGTATTTGCACAAATTAATCAATAACAAGTATTTTATAAATATTTTTATAAAAATATTGGTGGTCACGTATTTAGCGGGGATTTGGCTTTGGTTTCAGTTCTTGCTCTGGTCGGCTTACAGCAATGGTTTCTTGGGGAGGCTGAACGATACTGTCTTGTTCTCCAAGTATTGCTGGATACCGTCCTCACCCCTAAAATATAATAATTACATATTAAAAGTGGGCAAAAGGAAAAACATTAGACACATGAATACAGATCCTCCTTTATTTTTGAAGTCGGTTAAAAGTCAACGTGATTCCGAAACAGTTAAATTATTTATCTTGGACCAGCTTCTTGGGACTTTTGTAAAAGTCGAAACTGTTGATTATCGCTACCAAATATTGTATAATAAATTTTGATGATAATAAAAATTAACGACAGTAATTCTGATAAAGAAAATAAAAAAGTCACTATAGTAAGAATATTGTCAATCGACCATCAATTTTTTTTACGAAATAATTATAAGGAAATGGTCTGTTATGAATTTAATACTTACTTAGGGTAAATTTTTATATAATTATGATTATGCTCAAGCTCGTTAGTGTAAACATCCACTTATGGGAAAGGGAATATAACAAAAAACGGCTTTCATTAGACCAAGCTAATCCAGCTTAAATACAAATTTTATTTTACGTTGACACGATCGAGTAAATATAGAAACGAAACTAAAAGCCACTGAATTCAGGGCAAGCATTCAAGGATGCTGTAAAAAGTATACTTACAATTCGCGGCCGATACCAGATTCCTTGAATCCACCGAAGGGAGTTTGAGGAGTCACATGTTCATATGTGTTGACCCTAGAAACATAATAAAATAAACACGTTGAGTTTTTTTTTCATAAAAGGCAAGTATGACGTAAATATTCTAGTACAAGCAACTCGTTTCTATTTACTAATAATACCATTGGGCCTTGAAGTGATTTTAAGCGTAATAGGTACACGGTTCGCAAGTAATCCAAGTATACAACAATATAAGACTGTTAACTCGGGCATTAATCTATTGCAGAATGTCCGAGACTTATAAATCTTTGAACAGTTACATTTTGATCAGTCGAATTACGCATAAGTACACTACTGTGCTTTAAAAAGAAAGAGTTGACGTCATTTAAATAATAAAGATACTAACGGCAATATTTTAAATAAAATAGAAAAACAAATCATACCACATGGAGCCAGCGCGCACGTGCTTAATGAAAGCAAGGGCGGTGGTGACGTCGTTGGTGATGACACCAGCGCCCAAACCGTAGTTGGAGTTGTTGGCCCTGTCAACAACCTCTTCGAAGGTGTCAAACTTGAGGATGCTCTGGACCGGCCCGAAGATCTAGAGATGGAAATTAACAATTCCATCATATTTTTATAAGAAATTTGTAGGTATCATTATAATTAATAAGGCTAAAATTTGCAGGAAATATTAAAGAGCAGGAAATATTAAAAGCTTTAAAGAACCATGGGCAAATTTGTATGAGATCCGTCCCCCCTATCCAACACATACCAACCGTACCAATTTGAAACAGGTGTCATTCGAAGCGTCTAGTTGAACAGAGATTTTTTTTATTATTGCAACATACCTCAAAAGTGTGAGGTTTAGGATTAAAAAAATATTTTTATTTAAACCTAACCTAATCCAAGTGTTTTAGACGTTAAATGTACTCATAATATAGTACTATCATATTATTACTTTTTTCAATGCGGCTTTAAGTGCCCTATACGATTCTACAAAAATACTTGACAAAGGGCATTGCGTAAAACTGTCCCAAAACATGACACGTGTTAAAACACGTCTAAACAATCTGCTAGTACTTGCCAACATGACGGTACTATGTTAGGAGTATATTTAAGGTCTAAAACACTTGGGTTAGGTTAGGTTAACATAAATATCTTATAAAACCTAAACCTCATACTCTTGAGAGATATCGCCATAGTAAAAAATTCTCGCCTTGCTAAGATCTTTCGATTGAGATACAATTCAAATCTGTTGGTCGATTTAAGAGTTGGGGGGACGTTTTGATTTATAGCCAATTTCAATATTTGATATTTTTTTTGCCATCAAAAAGTTTACGTCACTTCATGATGGTTCTTAAAATGAGTGTACACAAACAACGATCAGTTTTTTAACCGAATGCTATAGGTAGCACCTTTAATATTATACTCGCTAATATTATGATCACACAAACACATCAATGAACAACGGCGAGGAAATTGGTGATGAAATTATTAAGTGTCTACTTGTTACCAGGATATACACCGGCAAAATAATTGACTGTTTTATCAAATCAAGCTAATGGCCAGTATAGCAAAAAAAATTGTCATAATTGGAAACTAAATTGACCAGATTTTTTACGATCGTAAATAATTATCGCTTAGTTTATTTTTTAGCTGACTTGTCTTTATGACTTTTGGCTAAATTCCACTTTTAATGTTTCCACTTTTATATAATAGTAGAATACAGCAATAACACTAGAAAAAAGCATGGCATTGAGACATTTCAACTGCCAACCAGCCTAATGACTTTAGAAGAAAAAAACATATCATTATGACATGACATCATATCGTTTGTTCAAAAATGCGTTTATTGATTTTTAAAATTCCTATGGAGATACGTAGATATTATTGACATAATATACGTAATCTCATCAACTTTAAACTGGAATATCTTTAATACGAGGATTCTATTAAAAGTAATGTCCAAGACAAAATTGTTTGGAAATTGAATCTATATATTTTTGTATATTTTTCATCACTATACACTAAAAATAAAATATGCCAGTAAAACTTTGTTCGAGAATATCCCATCAGTCTTTAAGTATGAGTAGCGCACTTAGAGGCTAAAATTTGTAAAATATTTCATCATATAAGGCATTACGTGCAGGTGTTTATTCATTTTTGACCGAAGATTTATTATTACATCTATTATCTCAGTTGCAATACAAGTTTTTGTCTTCCGTAATAATTTTGTTGTGACCCACCTCCTCTTTAGCAATCTTCATGTCATCATTGACATCAGCGAAGACTGTAGGCTGGACGAAGAAGCCGACCTTGCCTTGGCGGTCACCTCCAGCAACGCAGCGGGCACCACCCTTCTTACCAGCGTCAATGTAACCCATAACTTTGGTGAACATTTCCGTGTCAATCTGAAAACAACGTGGTAGAAAATTAGTACAGTTCACTTTTGTATGATTTATTTGTGTCCAGATAATTGTGTCATGTTTGAGATTTTCAAAATATCACTTTTTTTTCCAAATATTGCTATGAGAGTCACATTTGGGTCGAAAATTAATTCTCTAATCTATCATTCACAACAACTTTCAAGTCGAAAGATGTTGACTGTTGGATCATACGAGTACTTTTCAGAAAAATGCTCTAATAGGACACAATAAATGCTTCACTACCTGCATGTTTTAGTATATGATAGAGAGATGTTGCTCGTGATAATTTTTAATGATAGGAGCCATCTTTTACAAACCTGAGGTCCCTGTTCAACATCTTCGTAGGGGTTTCCAACGGTCCTCTTCTTGGCGATCTCGGCGGCTTTGGCAACGAACTTGTCATAGATACCAGACTGGACGTATGTCCTTGTACCAGCAACGCAGCACTGACCAGCGTTGGCAAACGCAGCCCTGTGAGCGATCTCAGCGGCCTTATCGACTGTAAATAGAGTATAAGAATGTTATTTTCATACCACTAGAAGGAACTAATGGTTGTTTTATGAAAAAGCAGTACTGAAAAATAATTTTGTTTCGATGTTTTCAACAGCGAATAGAAATCGTAGATGCCACATGTGAGGAAAAAAATGCTAAAAAACAGACTTTATGGAATACTAATTGCCAAGTAATGATGACGTGCACTGAATATGTCTTATCCATCTTAGGTACTATTCCAGGCTCAATGTAAAATATTGGGAAATAAACTTGTAAATAACTAGTAAATTATTATAATTTTGATTTCATTGAAAGTAATCATAGGCTGCTTCGCAAAACATTTTAAATGATAGCAAGAAGGGATTAACTAAGATTTCACTAAGAGAAAATAAACCACGGTTGACAATAACATAGATAAATACAATGTAGTGTCTTCGTGTTAAAATAAGAACAGTTAATGAATTTTCATGATTCTGAAACACCATCAGATACAATTTGTATTATAAATTATTTAATAATTATTATAGATACTGAAATGAAATAAGAAACCACGCCATGGATAAGTAAAATAAATGATATATACACACACATTCACACTTACACACGCCCACTCACACTCACACCCATTCATGCACACACAAAATATACATTCACACACACATAAACACACGTATAAACACACACTTATACAAAACACACTCTAGTTTTCACACACTGTCCCATAATCACGATTTTCACTTTACATTTTTCTTTTTATTGGTTTTATAAAAAATGTGTAACTTATACCTAATTAGCACAACGAAACAAGTGTAAATTAATCGAGGAAGAGCGAAGTTTATCCCATCTCAAGTATCTTCGGATTACTTTCTGGGAAGCCACGGCAACTTAATTGTATAGATTTTTAAGATAATAAACACATTTTTTTTTCATACATATGATATAAAATAAAATAAAAACATGCTATGCTACTGAGAACTTAAAATAAAACAGTCGACACTTAGATCATATTTCCACCAAATTATTCAATTATTTTGTGGATAAGTCCGCCTTTGTACAGTGTTGAGGTTGTCCTCTGAAAGTACTGGTCCGATTGCGAATTTTTTTTCACCGATAGAAATGGCTATATTTTATGTATGCGGGCGAAGCCGCGGACAAAAGCTAGTAGATTACATTTTCAATCCAGATGTTTCTAGACCTTACTTAACTATCTTAGATGTCTTTAAAATCGGGTAAGAATTGAGAAGACTTGTGCTTGACAAAAAGCCAGATTAACAACTGCAGTCGTTCTAACACAATTTAAATCGTAAAAAACATTTTCTGTTGTCTCTAATGTAATACCATCATGATTTGAATTAGTATGTTAGATCTGTATTATTACATACGTCAAAGATAGAGATAATTTAGGTTCATTTAAGTGTTTGAAACACTTATCGCTACTTATCTCTGTCTGTGTGCCTTATTGGTGAATATTTAAGGTTATTTTTTATTTCAAAACAAATTGTCATAATAAAGATACGTTTATGAGTGTACAATCGAAAAACGGCAGTAAGTAGTTAAAGTGAGATAAAAACATTACAAGTCTTTATTGAAGCAATAAATGCACGTTCGTTGGTATCCTCAATTTAATTTCCACAATCAATTGAACGATTTAAAACAAGACTGTTACTGACTGGGCAATTGCATTGAACTATGTTGGTGGGTTGTTCAATGAAGACTTATATTATCTTCTACAAACAGCTTTGAATTAGTATTCAATTAATTTTGTATAGAATCTGTAACTAGTTTTCCCACGAATCGAAAATTTGTTTTAGAATTTGTATTTGAATCAAACTAAAAATAAACGTAGAAATGTTAGACTTTCATTACAAAATGATCTAAATGGCCCACTAATTTATTTAGACAGTCGTCATTGGCAATTATATAATATAATAGTTCGTCATAGCGAACATGAATGAGAATACGTTGGTAATGATCAAACAGGCATGTATTACGTCCATTATTTGGTTGTCATGGTCGGTAGTATATAGGTTGTTAGCAATGAAAATATATTTACCATCAGCATCATTAAAGATGACCAGCGCGCTCTTGCCTCCAAGTTCAAGGGTGACTCTCTTCAGATTGACGGCGGATGCAGCGCTCATTATGATCCTACCCACCTGCGCAAGAAAAAAATACATTCTTATATGAATCACTATTCAAAGCACGTAATACTTTGCGTTGCTAATGTAATGTCGCATCAAGTTGGAATACTAAGTAGAGGTAAACATTAAGTTGACATAGATCATAAGAAAAAAATAAATCGAATATCAGATTTGTAATTCTAGAAATGATGGAGGTGGTTAATCTGGATTACCATTACTCAATAGGGAGCGTTTTTAATCAGGATTTGGGCCCAAATATACCTGGGCCCAAATCCTGATTAAAAATAAGAATAAACAAGATAATAAACTTTTGTCCAAACAGGGATATAATATA
Organism: Mythimna impura; assembly: GCA_905147345.3. NCBI lineage: Eukaryota > Metazoa > Arthropoda > Insecta > Lepidoptera > Noctuidae > Mythimna > Mythimna impura. The sequence goes on from LR990345.1 coordinate 12,492,330, forward strand.
TATATATATATATATCAGGATTTAATCATTAAGAGATTTTACTAGAGCTTATATAAGCCTAGATAGGTACTTCGAGAATGAAGTGCATGATAATATAGCAGTAGATAAAGACAAAGCTGTAAACTTATGTCATTGTATCAACAATAATTGATACCTAACTCACAAAATGTGTAAATTAATTTATTATTGTTATGACTATTTTTTACATAACATTGTGTAACTTTTGTACTCGTATCTTATCTCTAAAAGTATTGCAGGGAATTGATAAAATTTTGTTGTGTCATGTTAATTTTGCTATGTCATTCAATCTCACATCTGCTGACATGGTTGTTCGATATAAGATCAGTGAGTAATACGGGAAACGGAGAGAATCGTGCTATATTTACTTAGTTTGTATAGCTTGAATGACATATGCGATTCAACAACGACTTTGTGTCATGCTCTGCCGCAGAGCCACCATTTTAGAAGTTGATCAATTATATCTTAAAATGATGTACGTCAAACGAACATAATGTACGCATACCGTCATTACTGTACGTGCATTTGGTAATGATAAAATAGACATTGATTGTGGCTCTGCTACAGAGCATACTCTCTAGCAGAGCCACACAGAACTTAAACTCAGGAAAGACATACGACACTGTGTTTTGATAAAAACTGTTGTACGAACTGTGTTTATTGCGTACCTGTTGAAAAATATCATTTTTATACAGCTGTTTTATTCATTTCACTTTTTTAAGTTTTCATAGAAAGCGCCTGGATATTTTGTGTCAGCAATATGTTTTGCAGCCACTGCTATATTTGTGATTAGGCGCGCACAACTATAAATATTATGATCGAGGAAAATTTGCATTTATTATTTACATAAAATGAATTACATATATTCAACCTGTTTTCAATGGATTAGTTTCCAATGTATGTTTACAAATTGATCATTATTAACTATGTAATTCATTAAAATATATAGGGTGACTGGTAATTAGTGACCGATACTTAAACACGTGATTGTACTCATTATCACAAACAACTTTCCCAAAGAAACTTTTTTTTAGACTCATTAGTTTTATGACAATAACAAAACAGCTGTTTGAATTTCGCGTGCGCGCGCTTGCTACCGCTCAGCTGTTAACCGCGTAAGGACGTTGTCTCATGTACTTTTTGTACCTTAGCTACAATAGTGATAGAGCACCCGCGCGGCTTGCAAACCCATCGGTGTACGTAATCAGTGTAAGTACCTACATGTTTCGGTTAAATAATATTCGAAGACAGTTAACATAGGCCTACGCTGCAGATGTGACGCCCCGGCCGCCGCGTGGCCATTTAGGTACACAGTGTTAATTTCTAATAAAATATAAGAACTTGCCCTTGTGAATGAATGCAGAAATAAGTATATACCTCAGTGGAACCAGTGAAAGCAACTTTGTCGACATCAGGGTGGTGTGTAAGGGCAGCTCCAGCAGTGGGTCCGTAGCCAGGGATCACGTTGAGGACTCCAGCAGGGAAGCCGGCTTCCTTGACGAGGGCAGCTACAGCCAAGGCTGTGAGAGGAGTTTGCTCAGCGGGCTTGATGACTACTGTGCAGCCTGTAGAGAAATATCCAGTTATTTTATGTTTTTCTTGTAGAGTTTGATGGACTAGTAAGCTGTTCCCAGTAGTGGTCCTTTATTGATCTACCCGTAAATCACCATATTATAGGTATTTAATTTTGAGAATTTCTTCCGGTCTCTTTTTCTTTACAGATTTTTTTATTAAACTTTACTGTTTTACTTTCGTAAGCCAGAAGCTTCTCCCGGTCGTTTTTTTTCTCAATGTTTCAACTCTTCTTATCAATTCTCGTGTGGTTGATCGTGTATTGCACGACTTTTTTATATTTTGAAAAAAAAAAGTGTTATTCCCTAATGTTAATGTTATTCACTACGGTAACCTAAAGTATTATTATTACGGATTAACATTACTTTTAAAAGAAACTTACCAGCAGCGAAAGCGGGCGCGATTTTCCATACGAACATGGGGATGGGGTAGTTCCATGGAAGAATTTGGCCGCATACACCCACGGGTTCTTTCAGTGTGAAGGTCAAGACGTCACCGTCTGAAACACAATGGCGGTTTAATAAGCGACATCAGACAAGGTCATGGCTAAGTGGTACAGACTTTACGCTTTACGATGTTTGAGTTTGTGTATTATATATTATTTGCCATCTAGTCGTCAAACAAATGATTAAATATTTAAAACTGATCTTTGAGATTTTTTTTCTGTAGAATGCTATAAATTCTTAGAACCACTTGAAAATGTATGTATAATAAAGAAGATATTTTTTTAAATTTTGAAAGTTCACCCTAAATTAATTAATGAATCAACAAAAGTGAAACTAATAAATATGTTAATTTGTAAGATTACGATGATTATGATCTAACTGACACGAAATCAGTAACACCATCAAGATTACAATATCGCCATACTGATATTACTTTCTTTGGAGGTTCCCTCCCATTTTTTTTATGAATCAACAAAAACTAAATATCATTAATTAATTTGCTTGTTAAATTATGATGATTACGATTTATCTGATACGGAAAATCAGTCATCAAGATTTTAAGTTAACACTATACTGATATTGATTTATTTTTTACTTTAATCAAAGAATCAAAGCATTTATTTCAAATAAATTATCAGGCATTTGAATTGTCAAAAAGTCAATCAGTAAAAAAAGGGATGCTAATTGCACATTACAAAGCTTAGATCTCTAGGGAAGAATGTGCAAGAAACTCCATGGGCACTCTTTTCAATTGTGATATGTATTACAAATACCTCTTTATAACTACAACACATACTGACGTGTTGTAGTTAAAAAGTATGTGACGTACTGAGAGCCGTCGGTAAACCAGGCCTAATTCCAGTTATAGACTTGAATAACTGGACCTGTTTTCTCGTTGCTTTCTTATTATTTATATTTTTACCAGGTTTTTTTAGGGTTCCGTACCTCAAAAGGGAAAAACGGTACCCTTATAGGATCAGTTTGTTGTCCGTCCGTCTGTCTGTCTGTCTGTCAAGACCCTTTGTTTCGGGAAAGCGTGGAGGTATCGAGTTGAAATTAAAACCATATACTCAAGTCTGCGGTCCCTTGAAGCGTGAAAAAATCAAACTTCTGAGGTAACGAAAGAAAAAGTTACGGCCTAGAGTCTTGAAATTTGGTATGAAGCAAGGTCTCATAGCACAAGTATAGGAAAAAATCTGAAAACTGTAAATTTGTAGTTGCGTCACAAAAAAAAAAAAAAATGTTGTGATTCGGAAAAATCTTCGTTACTCAATTCGGGAATTGAACTGTTTTCATTGGTAAGTTTGTACGGAACCATCAGTGCGCGAGTTCGACTCGCACTTGCCTGGTTTTTTTACTATGGTTACGTTGCTATGGCGGATTCCATATGGAGCCGGGCATTTACTCGAGGTAAGTAGTCTAAGGTACTTAGTCGGTAATAAATATTGTATTTTATCGTTGAAAATTAATTTTAATTGGATAAGTATTTCTCAAGAGTAGATAGATGTTCAAGTAGCCACGTCAGTTTAAAAAAAATATTCAGATTAGGTTGTTTATAGATTTTAAGCCAATTCTTCAATTTGATGCCTTATGTTTAATGTATTTTTCGTGGCATGCAATGAATACCAAATTGTATATATATGGCTTTTTTTCCACAAACTTGTGACCTTAGTCTTGACAGCTATCTAGATAAAACGTCTAGGCAATAGAAAAATAATACCTGGAAGACGTGTTTATGTCATTTAGAGTAGTTTTAAATTCTAAAATATCGTAAAGTACCTGCGGGAATAGTGTTGCCAAGAATTTTGTCGGCTTTGCCAGCATAGTATCTGAGAATGCCTGCAGACCAGAAAACTTCGCCTTCAGCCTGTTTGACGGGCTTGCCGCAGTCCAGGGTTTCCAGTTCACCCAGGTACTTGGCATCCCTCTCCAGGAGGTCAGCCAGTTTGAGGAGGAGACGACCTCTTGCGGAGGCGTCCAGGGTACGCCATTCTGAGTAACGGTGGAACGCCTTCTTGGCTGCAGCCACTGCAAGGTCTACGTCAGCCTAAGACAAAAGACCATCACAATTAATAGAGCAGTTTATTTTTAGACGTTGGTCTATATATTTGAACGACAATTTAACTCCATAGACATGGAAAATGGCTTAATTGTTCCCTAGCTAGGAAGAAGAATACGGGCAGAAAAACGTGGGATCATAAATCAGTCGTGTAGCCAGAAGATATTAAAAAAAAAAACGTTGCTCTACTCTAGGAATGACTCGTGCATCGTAGTTCGTTCACAAACAAATGCACTCACATACACAAGACACCCAGACCAGGGGGGTTACCATGACGTTCAAAGTAAGATTATTACATTCTTATTTCAGTTTGGGTAAGAGACAGAGCTATACAGGTTGTCTAGCGCCATCTCTTACCCACACTGGAAATAAGAATGAAACAATCTAACTTTAAACGTCATGGTACAGGTCAAGTACCTAATATTGTGTCATCATCATCATCATCATTTCAGCCGAAAGACGTCCACTGTTGGACATAGGCCTCCCCCAAATGTCGTCACAATGACCGGTCCTGTGCGTCTCGCATCCACCGGATTCCCGCGACCCTCACCAGGTCATCGGTCCACCTTGTGGGAGGCCTTCCAACGCTGCGTCTTGATATTGTGTACTACGACATGAATCGCAGCCGACAATCGCTCATCTACTGTGCTTACCGTGTCTGCAAAGTTACCTTGTTATTATATTTATATGGACTTTAAAAGAGACTTTGACCCCTGAGTTTGTTTCAGTGTTTCTTCTCAGGATAGTCAGCTAGGAAACACCGGCTTCATCTAGTTTAAACTGACAAAAAATTTGACGTGTTAAAGTGTTTTTAAGAACCTATTTGCAAAATATTTCATTTACCATGTTCCAGAATTTTTATTGATCCAAGTCACCAGCTTGCAGAAGTGAATTTCACGTGGAATGTGAACAACTGCCGTGTATTAGCCGTACCGTTGCTTAGTTTCTATCCATAGTGTGGTCAGTTTTGTAATGGTATTGTTCAGTACATTCTCTACAATGATCATTCTCTAGAATGGTTAACTCGATATTCGGGTATTTTCATAGAGCTGGTACCAGCTACCCCTATTTATTTATTTTTTTATCACGGGGAATCATTGAATTACTCTTCCTGCTCTGGGTAGAGAGAGATTGAGTGTCAGACTTTTACTGATTCTACCTCCTACCTACCTACTTGAGTTTCTTCAGTTCCCCTGTGCGTTCTAGAGTCGTCATAGCTATTTTGAAATGCTGCGAAACTATTTTACCTAATCGTTCAATATTACATTTGTCGATGATACATATATGTATATATAAATATATATATAGTTGTGGAATATTATTATTATTATTCCCTTTATTTACTGAAAACTATGTGTATTCAGTAGTAAATTACATTTTTAAATATTTTTTTTAAACAAAATTCATAAAAAAGAAACATTTAAAAATATAAAAATTGTAGTCGGCATCTGGAACAGGGTCCAAGCTACCGATAATCAGGGCTCCTGAGAGTGGAATCTCCTAACAATACGCGCCGTGTCCAGGAGTACTGCCTTCTGAATCAAGCCCTTGATTCAACTGCCTAACGAGAGCTTCCTCAGATGTTATTATTATTCCGTTTATTCATTAGTATATACATATAAATTATACTATTAAACACTTCAATAAAAAAAAAAATTAGATATATGAAAAATAGTGTCCCACCGGTATCGGGAACAGGATCCAAGCTACCGGCGGTCAGGGCTCCAGAGAAAGGTACCTCCTAACTATACAACGATTTAACGATTATTATTATACGTGTCCAGAAGTACAGTGTTCTGAATCAAGCCCTTGATCCAGTCGCCTAACGAGAGCCTCCTAAGGTGTTGGTCGAGGCTCTTATTATTATTATTATACAGGGCGGAATTTGCTATATCATCCGATCACTATTCGATAAATGTTTAGGAAATATATATAATCATGAAAGATTAGATAGAAATAGCTTAGAATATCAAACACAATATCCATTGCCAAGCAATAGATTACCAGAAACTATATTGTCAACAAAAACGTTGTGTATGTCTAATGCTAAATTAAAGTCAGTACTCCTATAACAGTAGATACAGTATTAAATATAATAATAATATAATAATTTTCTTTATTTGGATAACAATATAATGGTTAGTAACAATTGGAACTTCTAAACTATGTTAGTAGGTACAAAATACAATCCAACATAAATTTAATTTAATTTTATAATTCTAAAAAATAAAACGGTAAAATGTTTTTTTGTGTAAATTTATGTATGTTATGTTTTTGATCCTTATCCATACGTGTTATAAAACAAGGTCTAATTACAGATAAAATAATCCCTATAATGAATATGGTTAAGTTCGCTTTGAACAACCGACCCAAAACCTAACATTATTTTTTATTTTATTGTTTTAGAATAAAAAAATATAGTTAGGTTTTATATAACAAGAGAGTTCGCGTCTAAAAAAAAAATATTTTATGTTTTGAAAACCCCCGAAAGTCTGTCAACTAGTCATGCCCAGTCTTGTTTTACCCAGCAATTGGGCTGTGAAGACCAGCCCCCCTAGCCAAGTCACAAACGATAAACGTAAACTCTCAGTAGTCTTTAATAGATTTTCAACTTTATGTTATTGGAGATTACATAGTGTTTTCGTTCGTTCCGGTCGCTAACGCTCAGTAGTCTTTAATTTTCAACTTGGTATAAAGTTGAAAATCTATTGGAGATTACTAAGCGTTCACGTTTATCGTTTGCAACTTGGCTAGGGGGGCAGATAAGTAGTCGCTCCATGTAAAATACTGGTTATTTAGTAGCATTCGTTAAATTGGAAGCTGACCTTAACATACATAGTTGGTTCATAAAATTTTCTTTGAAGTTTTGTTTCTTACCTTGTCGCCTTCAGCCACCTGAGTGATGACACTCTCATCCTGAGGGTTGATGGTGGGGAAGGTCTTCTTGCTGACTGCGTCCACCCACTCATTGTTAATGAACAACTAAACAGAAAAAAAGTTTGTTATAAAAAGCTTTATAAAACGAACACCTAGAAAGAGCTTACCAATTTGTTAAAAGAAGTTAAATATATTTTCCGTAAATAAGTATAAACATTTTAAATATTTATTAATAAGCATAGCATAATCAACCTTATAATGTTCCCATTGATGGGACTTAAACCCTCCTCTCTAGGAGAGGGAATGTGCCGTAATCAGGGTTGGCATGAATAAAAAAAGTCGTTTTAAAACACATGTTTAAAACAGTTTAAATTTTTACCATGTTTTTATTACACATTTAAAAACACAGATTAAAATAAGTTTTAATCAATGTATAAAACAATAAGAAAGAAAACAAGTAAAATTACTTTTCATGGCGTATGAATGGATATAAAATAAAATAAAAATATATATATTTAAGAGTCTAAATAGCTTGACTTAAAGCCAGTTGAGTCTATGCTATTGCTATGTTATATTTTTGAACTTTTATTGGTATTGTATTTTTATGAGGTGTTATTAGTCGCAGAATTATGAAATGAAATAGGTATTAGAAAGATTTTTTAGCACCTTAGTATTTACAGAATTCGTAAGTTATTCCTCACCGGTAAAGTTCCGTTAGGAAAGTACCTACCTAATGTCAGCTGTCGAAAGAAAGTAATTCAATGGACTATGTTATAAAACATTAGTGTTTCCCCTATTCATAGAAAATAATTCATAGGTCATAGATAATACCTCGCCGTTATAGTCCTGTAAGAATAGACTCTATGTCTTCCAATTTAAAAATAGACATTAGTTAGTTAGTTAGAATATACAGGGTTTTTTTTTTTTTTTTCGGGTGGGTAAATCATCTAATGACATCCGCTCTTGGGCGGAGCGGGAGATAGTGTCAGACTTTTACTGACTAAAAACCCACTCGTGTTCCTTCTTTGCCATTTTTTCCAGGGCCCCGGGGGTCACTTTCGCATCACCCATGGCCCCAGTAGGCCTCGACCCTGCTGGGCCCCTACGGTTGCTGACATCTCCTTGAGGCGCGCGTGGAACACTACGCGCCGTCGACGACTTGGGCTCGGTCCGGACAGTCACCGGACGATCGGACGGCGAGCCACCCATTGCTCGCCGTCCGCAAGCCCGCGCCTACGGTGGCCGGAAATCGGGATCGGAATCCCGGCGGCGGAGAATATACAGGGTGAATGTAAAGCGTTCAGTATTGATTAGAGATACGCAATATAAAATAAATGTTTACAATTGATCGTTATTTGTAAATATTTAATTTACTATGGCGCATTTGAAAATATCTAGTCTAGAAATTAAAACATTATAGGTCGAATTAATTTGGAATAATGCCCTAAACTAAAAAGAACAAAAAAAAAACACTTGTTTAAAACAATTTGAACTGTTTGTATTGTAAAATTAAAAAAAAAAACTGTTTTTTTTTCAACCCTGACCGTGATCCACTACGCGGATCAAGCGAACGGGTTTTACATGTCATCGAATTTATTTTTCCAATACTGTTTGGAGAGTAGTGGTGATGAATTAAAATACTCAAAGAGAAGTGCCTACCTAGGTTTGAACCCACGATTAACAATTCGCAACTCGGGGCCGTCACCACTAGACCACTACAGCTTTATTATTTATTTAGTAAAGAGTTATTCAAGAAATAGTATCTTTTCATGAAAAGTTATTTAAAAATAAAACTCGATTCATTATTTATTCATGTATTAATAACTAAATATGATGACTAACACAATCATCAAACAACTATATGTTTATGTAAAATATTTACGAACGTACGTTTTTCCATCTTTCAAACTCCATTGATCATATTAATTGAAATTACTGGTTTTCGTCTAAGATACTAATAAGTTCATGGACATATATCTTCTTCTTCCTGTCCTTATCCTATATTACTTGGGGTCGGCGCAACACGTTTTTTTCTTCCATTCTGTCCTGTCACCTATCACACTATCACTAACTCCCTTTTCTTTCATATCACTCCTCACACACACAATCCATTTATAGTAGAATTAAAGTCACAAGTCATCGTTACTCAGAAATGACAATGTTATGACTGGAAACGTATTTGGTACAATACAAATTGTTTCGCGAATCACCTATTGTGGTGGTCAGCTAATGTAGAATTTCCAGTACGATGCATTGTACCTACACCGCAAGTATTAGGTACAGGTCTGTAATTACAGCCTCTTATGTGTTGCTAACCATACTGCTTATTTTTTATTTTTTTTTAAGGTGATTAAATCATCTAATGACAAATCCCGCTCTTGTGTGAAGCGGGAGATAGTGTCAGACTTTTACTGACTAAAAACCCACTCCTGTTCCTTCGTTGCCTTCGTCCCAAGGCCCCGGGTTTCGTTTTCACACTACCCATGGCCCCAGTAGGCTTCGACCCTGCTGGGCCCCTACGATTTGCTGACATCACCCTCAGGCGCGCGGGGAACAATACGCGCCGTCGACGACTTGGGCTCGGTCCGGACGGTTACCGGACGGTCGGACGGCGAGCCACCCATTGCTCGCCGTCCGCAAGCCTGCGCCTACCTAACCATACTGCTGCTATTTAACTGCCTGCGATGTAAACAAATACCATCATAGGAAATAGGTTTTTTTTTTAAAGTATCAAATCATCCAATGACTTGTCTCATTTTAGGGCAGAGCGAGAGGGTGTGTCAGACTTTTACTGACTAAAACTACATCTATGTTCCTTCTTTGCCTTGCGTGCCCGGACCTCGGTTTCCCTTTCGGATGTCAACCCATGGCCCCAGTAGGCTTCGGCCCTGATGGGCCCCTACGATTTTGCTGACATCTCTTTGAGAGCTAGGCGCTTGGAAAGTTGGAACACAACGCGCCGTAACATAATATAAGAAATACGTAAATAGACAGAAATATAGAATAGCTACAGCTGTGAGAAATCAACTTTATAACCTTAACAGTAGTTAACATAACCCAAAATATATTTATTTCAGTTCAAGCATTTTTGTACTCGTAAGTATCTTAATATTCACCCAATCCTAATTAAAAAGTTAAATTTTATATTATCTATGGAAACAGGGAACATTGACTTTTGCTAAAGCGATGTCAGATTCTCTAAATAAACACATTTAAACCAAAATTTAAATCAACCTGTATATAATGCATAACATGTAATACATGAAAAGCAACACAATTTATAGAATCCCAAAAATTTAATTCGCGTATACGAACGTCTTATCAGTGAACTATGTTTTACATGCTTATCTAACCATTTATGTAATTCAGAGTCTACACACAAGCCGGTAACGAATTCAACAATTTTATAAACATTTCAGTGTAATTTCCTTCAGGAATATTATTTAAAGGAACAGTTTTTTTAAATTAAATATTATAAATGAATGTTACCTTAGTGTATTTGATGTCTACTTTAACCATTTTCAAGCCGGGTTATTAGAGCACGTGCGTTCGCTCCAGTGGTCTTCTATAAATGGTGAGTTCTCGCTAGCTGAGCCGCCAATAAACATGGCGTGGTGATACACACATGGACACGATATTGTGGATAAGAACGGCTCAGTAATATAGGGACCAGTGTTCCGTATAATTTAACTGATCTTCTGTTGTAGATATTTTATTGTTCCTAACAAGACGTTTGTGTGTTATAAATAATAGCTAGTTAGTGTGTTTTCATCTGTCTGTTGTTCATGTGTCTGCCCACGACGCATGCGCGTAATGCTCAAAATTTATTGCGCATGCGTTAATACTTGTAGAATTCTCTTGTTTTACTACGCAAGATCCAGGGCTTCTATATAAAATAGAAGCCCTGGATTTTCTATAAAAGAAGGGCAAGAGAATTTATACAAACAAAATCGGTTTCTGTGTCTGTTTGTTTATACGCTAACTGCTTCTAAACCATGCAACTGATTTTGAGCAATTTTATTTATGTATACATATAATTTGCACGCGGGCAAAGCTGGGATGGGTCACTAGTATTACATATCTACTACTGTTGCAGCGCCAGGAAGCACACTTCGAGATACACTCATTCATCATGATGAAATGGTGTGTTAAGAAGATGATCGTTGATTCTATTGCATTTACAATCTTTGTTCAGTTTTGACCATTTGTGGACTGTCTTACTTATTACTATTTCTTCTTTTTAATAAAAAAATAAAATAAGAAGTAATTTCTTATTTGTATAAACGTTGACTTTTATATATATTTTCGTTTTTTTTTTTAAAATTTAGATGTAGTGAAAAGGACGACCCAATAGTCTACAATAGCGTAAACCGAAACAACTGGAAGTTATGGAGGAAAACCTTTGCCCAACAGTGACATGGGACAGGCGGATAGTAACCAATATCGAACATACGCCTTTGCTTCTTTTTCGTTTTGGTTTCGTCCGTGTCTGTACTGAATCCTAAAAGTAAATCTTGACATTGGCATTGAGTAGTGGAGCTTGAAATTGTTTTATTATATCATTTGTGTTTAATTTTTGAAGTTATACTTCTTTTGGCGCGATAGAGAAAAATTATGAGAGTGAATTTTTACGATGCGCGCGCACACCGACACCTAAATTCTACATCGTGAAGTTAGTTCTAGGTGGCATGCATGAAAATTGATAACTATGTTCAAGTTGTATAGGTATTCTAGTATTTTTATATTTAGAACACGTGTTTCGTAAGAGTACAATTAAACAGTGTGAATAAATAAATATTATTTTGGTGTTTTTATTATTTAAATAAAATCTTTTTGATTAATTTTAATATTTATCGTTAATCACTACTGCATTTTAGTTATTTTTTTTCCATACGCCAAAGAAGTATAACTTCTAACGCGTGTACATAAGTACACACACTCTTTTTTTATTATCTAACTAATGCGATTATGAGTATGTGTGAGCAATATACTTAATGATTATCAAGCAACATGATTTAATAAATTATGATAGCGTGATAACAGTGATTTTAATAGATCTAGTTTGACATATTTTTTATCGTATTTTTTTTTGCCCCTTCTCCCGCTCCGGGGCAAATGTCTCCTTTATTTTCTATTCCTCCCGGTTTTGGGCATATGGGAATCAGATCTGTCTGTAGCTGTCAAATTTTCCCACCATCTTTGCCTGGGTCGCTTGTCGCTTCAGGTTTTAATTACTTAATGATTGCATTAAAATTTCCTGAAAATTCATCATTATTCAGGATTTTTTCCTAATACCAGAAAAAAAGAGCGGTGCTAAATATTGAACTACAACTGTGACAAATTTTTGCAAAGATCAGATAAGATAAAATATTGATCATGATATATTTTCCAATATAGACCCGTCGAATGTCATTCCAATAAAAATATAGATGTGAAAGAATGCCAAGTTCTATATAACGCCTTCCCTTGTAAAAGAAGTGTGAGTTAACTCTATAGGTATGTAAAGTTCCCTTGAAGTTCCTTAAATCTAATATAACAGGAGGTATCTCCTGTTATACTAAAATGTTAAGTTAATGCAAAACTTGTTGTTTTTTGCTAATTATTAGTGTAATTGGTAAGTTTTTTTATACACTAACTTTAATATTTGTGTTTAAGTAAAATTTTGTCAAGTGTCCAGCGAGTTGTCAAGTCACACTATTAAATAGCAAAGAACATTTTCTATTAAAGTAAGTAATTGGAGAAGGTTGTGCATGGCAGGAGATATGATAGGTGTGCCAAGGTCATTTCGAGATAACTTGGTTTAGCTATATAGTTCCATACCTTTTTTCATTAATCTTTGTAAACAATGACTTTAACAATGTTGTCTTCTAAACCAACCCTAAATGTCGTGATTTCTGATTTCAAAATCTAAGTCCATATCATTTTTAAACTCCTGAAGTTATCTAGAAGTATTTTAAACTTTTGAAGAATGAGTCGGTGATAAAAATAGTGATTTCCGGATGTTATTTTGATCATGCAAATGATTAAAGGTTCTATAAAGACGTTTGAGATTTGGTCTAAGAAGACAGTATTACTAAAGAAATAAACATATTATTATTACTCGAAATTGACCCGAAATGGTTCGTGTAATTTAACCCGCTGCCGCTGTGTCACCCTTTTATTTTGCGAACTTGGCTGACACTCTGCCATGTGAGTGTGCCTAGATTTATTTGTAGTTTCAAGTGTTTACTTACAACAACAATCTGTGATAACGTTTGAGGTAATTATAGATAACCCCATCAATAAGAGAATTATATCTATAAAATTGAATGCATGACCAGTTCCAATAAATATAATTCAGGTTTAAGCACCTTTTTTTTAAGAGTGGAAATCATCTAATGACTTCTCCCGCTCTGGGCGCAGCGAGAGGGCGTGTCAGACTTTGACTGACTAAAACCACACCTGTTCCTTCAGTCGCCCTTTGCGTTCTAGGACTACGGGTTTCCTCACTCCTCACGCGTGAGGCCACCGCCTGCCATTCCTCCTCGCTTCGGACCATTGCCCGAACCAGGGCCCGACGCGAGAGGTCGCTGCCGCCGATTGCCTCCACGAGGACACGGCGGTGCTTCGCCCAAGCGGGGCACACCTTCACTGTATGCTCCACCGTGTCCTCCAGGCGGTCCACACAATGGTGACATCCGGGCGTTTCTTCCGCCTGAATCCGATGCTGGAACCTCCCGAATTTGTCATGTCCGGTGAGGACCTGAGTCATGCGGAAGGTGAGGACGCCGTGTTGCTACTTCAGCCACTCCTCAAAGAGGGGGCTTACCACCATAATTGTGGCGTGCCCAAGGTTTATGCACCTACATTGGCAGCTGACGATGATGTCATGGAAGCCTTCTATAACGCGCTGGAAACTTGCATGACTCAAATTCCAAACAGGGATTGGACCTTTGATTGTTTTGGGAGATTTCAATGCGAAGGTAGGCAGTACTAAAACTGAATCTGGATTGCGGCACATAGTTTGACTATATGGTCTGGGTTCATGCAATCACGAGGAGGAATGGCTATACAGAGAGGGACGACCGCTTAATTCAATTTGCTGTCGATAACAATCTCACCATAATGAACACCGTTTTCAAACACCACCCAAGGAGACTACACGTGGACCAGCCCTGACGGCAAACATCGTAACCAGATCGATTACGTTATGATCAGGACTAGATGGAAGAGCTCGATATCTAACGCGCACACCTTGCCTGGAGCAGACTCTCTGATTAAATAAAAAAAAAAAAAAATAGCTTTATTTTCCTTCTACAGTTTTTTTTTCCTTTATAACTAGTAGATTATAATTATATATTTGGTCTGTACAAAGACCGCTAGACAGCGGTAAAAGCCTCCTCCAGTCCTTTCCACGTTGACCTTTCTCGGGCCACTCTGCTCCATGTTTTTCCTGCTGTTTTTATAATGTCGTCACTCCATCTCTTTTGTGGTCTGCCTTGTCTGCGCTTTCTTCCCATAGGGTACCAGTATGTGGTGATTTTGGTCCACCTTTCTCTCTCTCTGATTATGAATTGTTAATATGCTGCCTGGAACTTAAACTGCGCAACTGTACTGCCAAGAAGATACCAAAACGCAAGGTAATTATAGACAAAGAGACTTTTTATAATACCCTGTAAGAACTGAAACGCTCTTGGGTAAATGAATCTGCTAACCACGATGGTAAACCGGAGTTACTTTGGCAATCAACCAAAACAACTATTTTAAGGCACCAGTAGAGATATCCCAGCCCACGTTGAAGGTTTCAAAACGTCAGCATTGGATGTCGAGTGATACGTAGAATCTCGTAGGAAAGCGGCGCAAAGAAAAAGTATCTGGAGCCAACATGGTGAGACTAAATCTGCTTGGATTTGAAATACAAACTGCTTGTCGGAGACAGAGGCATCTACTGAGGATAAAATGGACTGCTCACCGCACTAACGTTTCCATTCTGAAAGAGCTTCGCATAAAAAAAAAGACTTTCATCGATTGTGCAACTGCGAATCTTGAAAATGTTTGGATATATCATCCGCAATGAAAGCTCTTTAGAACGTTTAGTGGTACAGGGAAGAGTAGAGAGCCAACGTTCTGCTGTCGATCACCCACAAGATGGACAGACCTCCACAAATCATCTTCAAAGTGTTCCCTCATTGAATGTACTCGCAATGCCGTGAATAGAGAGAGATAAAGAAGCCGCAGCCAAACTACCAGACGATCCCTGACCAATCACTTCACCAGGAGTGAACGACTGAGAAGAAGAAAAAGCTAATCAAAAGAATGGGCTACGCGAGATTTGGTCTCCACGTTAAGCAACGTTAGCATACCTACACATAATTTGTCTTATTCCCACGCATGACATGCCCATTATTGCCCATACTATGACTGTCTAAACGGTGATACTACATCTTATTTGTTACCCCTTCACGTACTAGACTAGCGAATTATTCAAGCATAAAAATATCGCGAAGTATTTATGAATAGTCTTGTAGTATCACTAATTAACATTTGAGCTTTCCAGTGTTTGAGTCACGATCAATTATTTATAAATAATTTTTATTATTGAACCGAAAGTTTTATCACTGAATGTTCTCATTAAAATATAACAGAGGTCTGTCTTATCAGAACATTATTAACAATAAATATAATAATCAAACACATAAGAGTGAAATGAAACGATAAGAAGAACAATTCATCTCTTTAATGCAATTAATGTTTGAAGTTATTGTGGTGGAATATTGATCGTAATTATTCCATTATTAAGAATAGGATTCATATCATTATTTCAACCGAAAGACATTACTGGTAGATAAAGGCCTCCCCTAAGTATCGCCACAACGACCAGTCCTGTGCGTCTGCCGTCTAATGGATTCCCACGACCCTTACCAGAAGCTTTACCACAAGCTCTTAATTCGATCCATTTTACTGCCTAAACTGAACTGTTAAAGGGATGGAGCTATATACGGTGTATAGCTCCATCTCTCTTGTTTGCACGCCTGAAATTCTAACAAGTCATGGCAAGGCGCCAGGTTATTAGTCCACCTTGTGGAAGGCCTTCCAACACTGCACTTTCTGGTACGCGATCGTCATTCGAGAACCTGACCTTGGTTGTCCTCCGAATATCTTCATAAAACATAGCTCTCTATGTTGCTTTCTAGGTGACTTTTTAAGCCCATGTGCCTTATTCATTCGTAACGCAATAAATATAAGAGACAAACTCCGCCAAAACCTTGAATTTATGAAATTTTAATAAATAGATGACTACGTGTATTATCATTCTGTTCGCATTATCGAATGATTTGCAGAATATCACGTAAACACAACACTTGGAAGTCCATGATAACTAGACTATAATGATATGTGATGGATTTCAAGGTCTGAACTTGAGGTGTGGTCTAATATAATTATAATTGGGTACTTGACAATTTTTTTCAAAGATTTTTTTTTTGTATTATTTCTTAATCAGTACAAAACCCTAAAAAAACCCTGAAAAGTGCAAAATAACTTTAATTTCGGAAGTCGGTGTTTCTATAATTGTTTTGTCTCTTCGTTATTTAACACGGACTTTCGAAATTTAAGTTACTTTGCACTTTTTAGTTTTTTTTTATTACATTGAAGACGGTTGTATTGGTTTGTAAAAAGGTTTTATTTTACATTATTATTTTACTTTTTAGTTGTGGTACCACAACTAAAAAGTACTCCTCCAAATTTGACCGAGAAATCGGTGAACATACATAAAAAAAATACATACAGCCGAACATATAATCTCCTTCTTTTAGAATTCAGATAAAAATAAATACAGGTAAGTACCTATCCTATTGTGTTAAGTGAGGTTTGAACAATGAAGATGCGATTCGTTCAGTTGGATGAGTTGCAAGAATCAAGAATGAGGTCTGTTGAGGAAGTTGTTATATGAAGATCATTACTGACTGGAAGGCTAAGGGAGAACGTCGTCCGTGTGACGATCCAATCATGTTAGTGGGGCAAACTTGGCCAGAGATCGCCAAAGACAAAGAGGTTTAGAAGAAGAAGAGTCTTTGTCCAGCAGTGAGACACAAGGTTAACAATAAAATAAAAAGATATAAATATGACTTCGCATCTGTTTATATACAGTACACATGAACGATGGATTATATGTATAGGAGCTCGCAATGAAGGGTTAAGGATTAACAACTTTGCCAGTTGATAGCAAACTCGGTCATTTTCCACCTAATTTTGGGGTGCACAGCACTACTTTTTTTTCTGATAATAAACGGATTATCTTTAATTTTTCATTAAATTTTGGAACGCTTCTATTTGAATTATAGTAGCGTTCCATATTTAAATTAATAAACGACCATTCAGTTTTAAAGATCAGGCACTTATGTTATTGTAAGTGCCTGCTCTTTAAAATTGCCAACTGCCGACCAAACGTCGACTTAACAATTTGATCAAGAGATGACCCAATTTACTGTACTGTATGTACCATGAGTACCATAATAGCTGATATTTTATAAAAGTACCTTAGCAAGTTTGGGAAACCCCATTTTTTGGGTCATTCAAAGTTGTTTTGTTGTTTCTCTCCCTACTTTGTTGTTATCCAAAAAGACGTCCTTGAATCGACGTCGTTTCGGTCTGGTATCTTATTGAATTGGACCCTACGCGTTGTAAAACACGTGTCTGATTTTTGAAGGCCAATGTTTAAGTTCCGCGATAGTAAATTTCAATTGATACGTAAACGTTCCATTCGTTTGTCTGCTATAGATAAATGTATAACGGAGCATCGTGTGTATGAATGGTTAAATAGTGCTTTTATTTTACACTTTTTTATAGTTTAATTGATTTGTTTATATGTTTAGTATATTTTATTCTTTTATTATTTATATATTATCTTATTTGTCTCTGTGTTCCGTGAGTGTGTCCATGGCATCACCAGGCCCTATCTGAATACCAGCACTGCGTTATTTATACTTTTTAGTTAAATATCGCAGCATATGCTGAGATTGGAGCCTTTTTGGCCTCGCACAGATCTTTTATTTTAATCTTTTAATATTGGTATTGGTATTTTTAAGTTAAGTATTTATAAGTAGATTAAGTAGTTACTTTTTATTTTATTGTTGTTTGAAAAAAAATACAACCGAATTGAATAACCTCCTCCTTTTTGTGAAGTCGGTTAAAAAGAGACAGAAAGGCCAGGGATGTTTGCCAGGTAAGATTTGCAAGAGATGAAACTGGAATGGTTCTATCGGATGATGAAAAAATAAAAGAGAGGTGGAAGGACTATTTTGAAAAACTAATGAATGAGGAAAATAATTGGAGTGGGGTTTTTAGAGAATAAACCAGTGAATATGGGGTTAGTGAGAATGGTTAGTATGGATGATGTCAGAAGAAATGAAAAATGGTAAAGCCATTGGTCTAGATGGAATACCAGTTTAAGTATGTAAGTTATTGCGAGTAGATGAATGGGTGTGGTTAGTTTTGTTCTTCAATAAATTGTTACAGGAAGAAGCCATACCGGATGATTGGTGCAACAGCTCTTTGGTGCCCATCTTTAAAAAACAAAGGTGATGTGCTTGAGTGCAACAATTATAGAGGAATAAAGCTAATGTCACATACTATGAAAGCTTGGGATAAAGTTATTGAAAGGTGGCTGAGAGCAGAGAGTCAAATTTCACAGAACTAATTCGGTTGTACGCCAGTTGTGCGAAAAATACGGAGGTGCACATGGTATTCGTTGACCTCGAAAAGGCCGACCGGCTCGAAGACCGGGTACCTCGTGAAGTTCTGTGGTGGGAGGAGAAAGGTGTGCCTGGGAAGTATGTGCAGTTGATCCGAGCGATGTATAGTCGCTGCAGTACCTACCCAAGTCCGGTCTACAGTGGGTACCACTAGCAGCTTCAATGTGGCTGTCGGCTTACATTAAGGGTCGGCACTTAGCCCTTACGTCTTCCTGATGATATTTTTTCTTTTATTATTATTATTGTGCTGGTTGTCAAAAGTGGCCTAGAGGTCCAGAGCAGATTG
This sequence comes from Mythimna impura, assembly GCA_905147345.3. NCBI lineage: Eukaryota > Metazoa > Arthropoda > Insecta > Lepidoptera > Noctuidae > Mythimna > Mythimna impura. Next base: position 12,511,320 of record LR990345.1, read on the forward strand.
AAGGTGTGGTGGCAAAGACTGGAGAGTGATGGCCTAGCAGAACCAACATCGAGTACTTGATCTGCGATTTTGGCGGTCTCTCTAGTCCTGTGCTCATAAATCTTGCCGGAACCCCCATATCAATCTGTACCGACTTTCGGTACCTCGGGTCGCTTATCCAAGGGGATGGTGAAGTAGACCGAGACGCAACACATCGGATCAACTCAGGATGGATGAAATGGCGACAGGTCACTGGAACAACTTGTGACCCACGGATGCCCCTCAAGTTGAAGGGTATAAAATCTACAAGTCCGTGATAAGGCCTATCATACTGTATAGATCAGAATGTTGGGCTGTAAAAAAGACGGATGAAAAAATATTGCATGTATGCGGGATGCGTGGTGTGACGAGAATGGATAAAGATTGAAATGAGTATATTAGAGGAAGTTAGAACGTGGCACCAGTGACTGAAAAGTTGAAAGGGAATCGTTTGTCTTGGTATGGCCATGTAAAGAGGAGGCATGAAAGGCATGTTAATAAAAGAGTTGTGAGTATACATGTGGATGGATGGAGAGGGAGAGGGAGACTAAAGAAAAGATATATGGATTGTGTGAGGAGTGATATGAAAGAAAAAGGAGTTATTGATAGCGTGACGGGTAACAGGACAGAATCGAAGAAAAAAACGTGTTGCGCCGAAGAATAGATGATGATTCAAGTTCAGTGACAGTAAATTTTAATTGATACGTAAACGGATTAAGATGCAAAATGGAAATTCCTAAATATTGGTGTTCTGCTCTCAGAAGTGATATGTACACGTAATACATGTTAATCGTATAATACCACATAATGCCTTCGATATTGTTGCTAATTGCTGCAAAATATGATAAAAAATAAAAGATTCAGATCATTTTGTTTGTAAAACATACTTGCAAAATGTTGTGTTGGTTTGAATAATGGCATACATGTTTTGATATAGGTTATAGCGAACAAAATGTAAAAAAAAATATTGCCCAATTTCTACATAGTTATTTAAATAATATTAAAAAATCTAACTCTCAATAAAAATAATGAAAATTGATCTATTAAATTGAAGTCGGTAAATAGTAACAAAATTAATCTGTTTACCAAACGAGTTGAATGACCGAACGAAGATGACTGTAAAAGGTAAAGAAGGTTTAGAAGAAAAAATTGGAAAATATTCATGGAAAACCGTAAAAAACTCATTTTCTTTATTACATTCAAAGTGTTCCTAACTTAGAACTTGTGTACCTAGCAATCAACTAGTTAAATAATTTTTGACAGAATGATGTCTATCGGGTCAGCTAATACTTGGATAGTACTCGTACCTATTTAACAAACTGGACAAAATCAAAATATCATAATTAATTAATTATTATGTATGATTTTCCAATAAGCTTGTTAGGCTATAACAACAATAATAATTGACAATTGATTATTTCTTTAAATTTTACTTAAACCATTTGACGTTTACTTAACTATTTTGTTAGTTTCTGTTTTTTGTTAAATATATTATTAGTACCAGACATGTATTATTATAATTTTAGGCATCAAAACTGTAATGGCTCTAAAACACAGTTTGTCATCATGTGAAAAATAAAATAAAAATAAATAAATAATTATCCCTACGGTTGCGGGTAAGGGTGTTACCACACCAATCGATCGATCGTCGATCGATGCAATCGATCGATGGTAGAATAGATTAGTCGACGTCGATCGATAGTTTCTACCAAACCAATCGATCGATAGTTGATAGATGCCATCGATCGATGGTAGAATGGATTAGTCGACGTCGATCGACGATCGATCGATGGAATATAGCCAAGGTCAATCGATCTACGTCGACCGATGCCATCGACCGGCAATCGATTGATTGGTTAGTCGACCGGTATCCGTCGATCAATTAAAGCTACCACACCAATCGATCAACGTCGACCGATGTCGATCGATGACATCGATCGATGATCGATCGATTGGTGTGGTAACACCCTAACTCAACATCTGATAGATCGGCGGCAACGACCACTTGTACCGGGCCCTGGTACAGGCCATGGTCTGGAGCGAGGAGGAATGACAGGCGGTCGCCACCTTCTGTGAATCAGTAATGCTAGCGAGGCGGCCGCACGCGCGAGGGAACGGACTTCCTCACACCTCAGCCGCCGCCATATTACCAGTATTTCCAGCCACCGTAGGTATAGGCTTGCGGACGGCAAGCAATGGGTAGCTCGCCGTCCGGCCGGTCGGTAACCGTCCGGACTGAGCCTTCGATGGCGCGTAGTACTCCACGCGCGCCTGAAGGAGATGTCAGCAAAAACGTAGGGGCCCAATAGGGTCGAAGACTACTGGGACCATGGGTTGTGCGAAAGAGTACCCAGGGGCCCTGGAACGGAGGCAAAGAAGGAACATAGGAGTGGGTTTTAGCCAGTAAAATCTGACTCTCTGACTGTGCAGGAGAAGTCATTAGATGATTTCCCACCTAAAAAAAAAACATCTGGTAGATGATTGAATAGTTCAGGATTCGTCTTTAAGAAAACTGTTATTCGTATCTCCTAAATAAATAGAGTTAAAAGATTATATTTAATTAATTATGGTCAGTAGTTGTAGTGGTATTGAGTCCAAACATTGCCCTGATGTATAATATTTGTGGGAAACATTAAGCTAAATAAAACTTTATTCGTGGAGATTCCGTAAAATATGACTCCAAATTCGATTATAATTTAGATGTGTTCAAGGCTACAGTGAATAGGCTCTTAATAAACTAGTGCTTCTCACCATCAATGATTCAAGATGGCTTTTTCATGTCATCATACTCAGCCTCTGTATAGCAGTCCACTGATGGACATAATCACACGATTGAGTATTCTGAGAGAGATTGTCGGCAACTATCATCCATCAGCTGTTACCATTCGCCCTATAAAGTTTGTCGCTCTGCCTACCCTGAGAGCACCTCACCCGTTTTTCCATTCCTGGTCTCCACTCACTCTCTAACGGTCATCGGTGGATCTACTATCAAAAATGGTTGATCCATTCGTACTTTTGTTTTCTTTTTGAGTAGACTCCACACGCTCTACGTGGAGCGATCTGTGTCCCTTCAGTTGACCTTGGCGTTCCAAAGCTACGGTAACTATTTCGAATGCTGCGAGATTTCGCAGCTCTGGTATTCCCACTGTAGCTTGATCTCATATTCTGTTGTTTAATCCATGAATTTACAAGTACCTACATTCCTATATCACCTTTTATCGTGAGAGCTTTTGTTATTGTAAGTGTTCTGATAACGAATTATGGAGGGTCGTTACGATATGTGTGTTTTTGGTTAATTAGTATATATTTCTGTTGGATAGTAACAATTTTTGTTTGGGTTTCTAGAAGTTTGGATGGAATGTGGAGAGTCTACCAACTGTATTCTTCTTCTTCCTGCCCTTATCTCATATTACTTGGGGTCGGCGTTACACGTTTTTTACCCGACTTCAAAAAGGAGAAAGTTCTATGTTCGGCTGAATGTGTTTTTTTTTATGTATGTTCACCGATTTCTCGGTTAATTGTGGACCGATTAAAGAATATATCTATCTATCTATATGCAAATTACCTAGGTAATACGCATATTATTAACGTACCTATTCCGTATTCTAGCGGTAACATATACACCATAATATAAATTGCATTCTTTCCTGTAAATTCTCATCATATTGCAATAATGTATAGGGTGGCACTTGTTTACAACAGAAATTCTTGTGTTTCGGCCCTTGTATATTTCCACGCCATGTCACTCATCGCTAGGTTAAACGAACCCTGAAAAGGAAATTGTTGCTATTACAAAGATTCAGGCGCTTTACAAAAAAAAACCCACCGACTTCAAAGTAAAAAACAACACATAAAAGTGCAAAATAACTTTAATTTCGGAAGTCGGTGTTTCTATAATAGTTTTGTTTCTTCCTTATTTAACACCGACTTCCGAATTAAAGTTATTTTGCACTTTTCTGTGTTGTTTTTTACTTTGAAGTCGGTTGTATTTCTTTTTGTAAAAGTTTTTAATTTTACACTTTTTAAATATGGTACCACCGCTAAAAAGTACCCCTCAGCCAAACTTAAATACCTTATAGCCAGAGTGCATCTCATGACAATTATAATAATCCCAAACACGGTTAGATTACATTCATTTATTACAGAGTTCCGGTGCCTAACTTTAGGCTTCATCATCAGATCAGTTCGATATATTCCCCTTCTACTTTCAGTCAGTCATCGACTACACGTATAAACAAAGCAATTTTACCTGTTACGACGGTTCTGCTGTGATCCTATGAGGAGTTCTGTTCCATATCTTCGAAGTTCATGATCAGATCATAACAATATTTCTATGGGACCAACTTGGAAGTATAACCTTCCAATCAAAAAAAAAATCGTTAAAAAATTTCAAAATCGATCCATTATTGATCAAGAAATCGGTGAACATACATAAAAAATAAAATAAAAAACATACATTCAACCGAACATATGACCTCCTCCTTTTTGAAGTCGGTTAATAACCTCCTCCTTTTTGAAGTCGGTTAAAAAGTATAATTAAACTCTTCATGAATTTGTTGGCTCGGAGATTAGATATTTAAAATTGGGCATCATTATCTAACGTTGTGGTGACCGTGCACCGGGAGGTGCAGCTTTGTAAGGTCTACCACAAGATAGACCGATGACCTGGTGAGGGTCGCGGGAATCTGATGAAAGGTTGGAGGCCTATGCCTTGGGGACGTCTTTTGGCTGAAATATCATCATTTCAGCCGAAAGTCGTTTACTGTTAAATATTCTCATTTTAAAACAGCAATTCTGTGGCATATAATAATATAACACATACGAGTAGTTCAAATTCCATTGTGACCAACACTTTTTTGGGCTTTTTTATACAAATGGTCCCTCAATAATTAACAGAAAAATGTGTACCTACATATCATTGTTTTTTTATCTTAAAAATTTATTCAATTTTTATATTAAATATACTTAACGTGTTTAGTTCATTTTGAACTTGAAAATCGTTTTGGACCAGAAATTTTACTATTCTCTACTCTTCTTTTTAGGGTTCCGTACCTCAAAAGGAAAAATCGGAACCCTTATAGGATTACTTTGTTGTCTGTTTGTCTGTCTGTCAAAACCCTTTATCTCGGGAGCGCGAGGAGGTATCGAGTTGAAATTAAAACCATTTACTCAAGTCTGCGGTCCCTTGAAGCTGTGAAAAAATCAGACATCTGAATTAACGAAAAATAGATACCTACGTATATTTCAACACTCTCAACGGAATCAAAATTCATAGGGTACTTCCCGTTGACCTTGAATCCTGAAATTTGGCATGAAGCAAGGTCTTATTGAACAAATGTTGGAAAAAATGTGAAAACTGTAAATTTGTAGTTACATTACAAAAAAGAACCTTTTTTTTCGGAAAAATCTTCGTAACTCAATTCGGGAATTGAACTGTTGTCATAGGTAAGTTTGTACGGAATCCTCAGTGCGCGAGTCCGACTCGTACTTGCCTGGTTTTTTTTATATAGCTTTTTTTTTGTTATGTGAATGTGAGAACACTGTAGACTCCGCGAATTCGATTACTTTCTATTACGACTAACTTTTTTGTTATGACAATTTTAACTTTTTGTACTTTTGGGTCGGTACAATACTGACTGCTGTACACTGTCGTTACATATCTATTAACATTGTAATATGGAAATATTGTAAGATCAACCATTTTTTTAAAAGAGTAACCATGGAGTTTCTTGCCGGTTCTTCTCCATAGGAAACGACCAATTGGAACCATGCACTAGCTTCTGACGTTTTATAAGTGTCCATGTAGGCCTCTGTGAAATAAAATATTTAGCCGTTGTTGTAATTTCACCATAAGGATATGTTCTTGGACTCTAGGTCCATGTTGATAATTTTTCAATGCAGCATAAAATATAGGCTACGTTTTTAGATATCAAAGTAGGAATCCAATTAATTAATAATAATATAAGTAGGAACTTGTATAGACTTATTAGCTTCTGACTGCAGGTACCACCCGCGTATAGCTAGAAAATTATCCCAAGGGGACATACTCGCGATATAAAAACTATCCTGTGTGCTATTCCAGGACATGGTCTTTCCGGGTACTAAGAGTCATCTAAATCCGTTCAGCCGATTGCACGTGAAGGGGTAGCAAACGACAAGGAGTAACAAAAATATTATTATTATAAACATGCATGCATAGCATAGCATATAGCATAGTCGGCCTTATAATGTTCCCACTGTTGGGACTCAGGCCTCCTCTCTAGGAGAGGGAATGGGCCGTAATCCACCACGCGGGCCCAGTGCGGGTTGGTGGATGTCACATGTCTTCGAATTTTTGGTTCTAGGACATGCCGGTTTCCTCACGATGTTTTCCTTCACCGTTTTGAGAGCAGTGGTGATGAAATAAATTACACAAAGTAACGTGCCTGACTGGGTTTGAACTCACGACCTACAACTCGTAAGTCGGGACCGCTACCACTCGGCCACCACTGCTCTTAAACATGCATACCTACATAAATTCAAACTTTTGCTATGACCCCCAACTCGCTAGGACAAGCTTCGAGTGGCTACATAGCGATTATGAATGATGCTATGAGGTCATGGTACGTAGGACGTACTAGATAGGAACCCATTATATTGATTAAATAGTAGCAATTTTTGTTCACAATCACATGTTATGTCAACTAACAAAAAGCGATACTATGCTTCGATGAGCATGAAAATATGTAAGAAGAATGTAAATTGTAATAAAATTATTCATCATTTTTTCATTACATTCGGCTGGAAGCTTTCCAAAAATAGATAATTATGTATCTATACTATCCTTATATATTATTTTAATCATATATAGCCTTTTATATACAAAATAAAAATGCTGGTTCAATGCTGGTCCAGCGCCACTAACACTAGGGTGTACAAATTGTTTAGTTTGGATTCTTTTATTTTTTTTTATTTTTGATATTTGAAAATATAGTATTGTATAATGTAGAAACATTTTTCGTTCAAAAGTAAAAAAAAAAACCGTTATCCCAAAATTTTAGTACGTAAAAAATGGGCCTCTATCGAGCCCAAATATTTTTTGTACTAATTAAAAAATTCAAAATGTTTTTATTTCACGTAGATATACCTATATATACACATAGATATATATCACGTAGATAGATATATATGTAAGATAAAAACATTTTGAAATTTTTGAATTTTAATTGCTGCATTCCAAACCACATGTTTGGAGTTCTATTGCCAGAGAAAGTGTAAAAGAACGAAAGGTCTCAGTAGCTACTGAGACCCTTTCGTTCTTTTAAACTGGGCATAAATTCAGGGTTCAGATAGCTATCTGGACCCTGAATTTATGCCCAGTTTAAGTCTAGTTTACTGTCTGTCTGTTGGTTACGTTTTCATACCTAAACCACTGAATCGATTTTGATGAATTTATTGTATAGAGATTGATTAGACCTTTGATTTACCCAAGATTTACCATTCTACAAGACAAGCCCTAGAACATGTCGTTAATTAGTAGGATTCTCATTTTGATTAACAGGAAATCAGGTAAAAAAAAATGTATCACAAATAACGTAACTAGTTCAATAACCTCAGAGTTTTGCTTTTTCATGGATCTTAAAAAATAATTGTGCGATATCATTTGAATAGGTATCGATTATAAAACAAAAATGTTATTTCATTGGTGTATCGTTTATTTTCTTTACCATACCCACACCCGTATTGTATACTGTTTGTACTTCATCCGTATATTTATATCTAAACTTATTTAGCAACTTTTATTTCAGTTATTTTCTGGGAGAAAACAACAGAACTGAATTGGTGCACAGAAAATTACAATCTTTACTATAGTACACAGCTTTATATGAATGGGTCCCATACAAATACGTTTTCCCGTAGTATTTATGAACAATTTCATCGAAATTTACGCTCATTTTGAAGATGCCCTGAAAAAATATTGAGACATTATTTAATAAATGTATGAAAAGGTCCATCTAGTGAATCTACGCTTTGCTGAAGATAAGAATAAGAATGTAGTACTAATAGTAGTCAGCCTATTATGTCCCACTGCTGGGCGAAAGCCGTTTTTCCACACACATCTGTCTTCAGGCATTGCTCGCCAGTTCCTCCGGCAATTGTCTACCTCATCTCTCCACCTTCGCCTTGATTTGCCGCGATATCGCTTTGCGTTTAATAGGACCCAATAAGTGACTCTTTTAGCCCAAAGCTCATCTGACATGCGGCAGACATGTCTGGCCCAATCACACTTTAGAGAAGCAGTTTTTCTGGTAACAATTTTATCTTAGTTTTGGCGCGCAGTATTGTGTTCCTAACGACTCCGACTGTTTCCGACTGCGCTTCATGGTTCGCTGACAAATCTTGAGCCTGGACTTCTGCTGAAGTGTCAAAGACCAGGTTTGTGCTCCGTACGTAAGTATAAAGCGAATGCAAATGTCCATAATTTTCCGTTTTGGGCATGGCGGGAGATCTCCATTGAGAAGATCTTTCATAGACCAAAAGCTCCTCCAGGCGCTCTCAGCGCGTCGAGCAACTTCACGCCTGAAAAGAGACTATTTGGCCAAGGTAGACCTATTCCTGGACATATGCAATCTCCTCAACCTCAATGTACGACTGTACTGTGTTTTTGGCGGAGGCGCCCACCCCATACTGGATTAAAGCTAAGTGAAAATTTAATAAATCACACACAAAAAAGTGCAAATATAGCACAAGCAATTCTTTTCTCTGGCATAGGATCGAATTCTACATTCGACGATTTCCTGATACAATTTCGCCGTATCGCGGCAATAAATAAATGGCCAGAAAATGACCTAGCTCTGATTATGGGGGCATATTTAGTGAGTCCGGACGTAACCGTTGTAGTGCGATGTAATAATATTGAAGTCCAGTAAAAACAAAATATTCAGTCATAGTAAAAGTATTTCATTTCAAGAAATAATAAAGATCCCGATACCGTCGCAGAGTGCTACAAGTCCTTTTACAGCTGTTGATCAGGAGTTTGGCCTTTGACATGTTCATCTCAAGCCTAATCTCGAGGCTTGCCTTGTTCAAATCTGCGAGCATATGGATGACAGAAAACTGTTGCCTTAATCGGCTTAGATACCCTTGGTTTCTGAATTGAAAGTCAAACTCTATTTAAATGCTAAAGTTTGACAAGTGCTCATACTAAAGCAGGATTTAGGACAAGTTCCCAACTTCGAGATCTCAATTTAAAAACCGGGTGTTAGTTATCCATAGTCAAAATGACTTCATGTTTTATGAAACAAATTACTGTAATAATTACTTTTGGTATAATACATCGATCGCTGGCATTGAAGAAAGCCTGAAACATTGGCTTTAAGAACAAATTATCGCAGGGCTTTTTAAACTGCATTCTTAGACTTTCATTGTTTGCCGTTGAAAAAGCCATCACTTTTGCCTGAAAAATTAAGGAACATGTTATTATGACTATAATTATTAAATTTATTATTTTAATCAATTACTTGCTTCAGTGAAAAAAGCCGGGCAAGTGCGAGTCGGACTCGCGCACAGATGGTTCGGTACAAACTTACCTATGAAAAAAAGTTCAATTCCCGAATTGAGTTACGAAGATTTTTTCGAACGGCAAAAATAGTTTTTTTTTTCGTCAACTCAGAAGTTTTATTTTTTCACAGCTTCAAGGAACCGCAGACTTGAGTATATGGTTTTAATTTCAACTCGATAACTACACGCGTTCCCAAGATAAAGACAGACAGACAGACGGACAACAAAGTGATCCTATAAGGGTTCCGTTTTTTTCCTTTTGAGGTACAGAACCCTGAAAATCAACTGCTATTTCTGCACTACTGGACATAGATCTTTCTAAGTTATACTACAACACCCGGGTTTCTGGTATTACGCTGGATGCAAGAAGCACAGGAACGCCTATTACCATTCTATACAAGGCCAGAACGCAAGGGTGTGAAACTAATCACGTATGGATTGAAAATCACTTTTTTACTAAAGTCCTCCAATCTATACAAGAGTAGTACGCAAATACTTGCGTATATTTCGTAGTGACCTAAGTACCTAACCTTATTCCATAATAATTATACAGTGCCAGTACGAATATGGACTAATCGTGCGTAGATCGAAATAATCGCGCCTGGATTAGGTCAGGTTAGAATAGTGACCATTAGAACATGATGGCGAGCGAACGAAGCGATCATGTAATTGCAGATTTATAAATAGCAATACGAAGTATATACGAGCAGTTTCCTATGGCTGCGTTCAGACCTTGTGTAGAATAGAAATAAGCCACAGGAACGGATGCTGTCCACTTAGGCGGGATTATGTCCGGCAGTGGATGTCCCTGACCTGAATTGATGATGGTCATGATTTTCATGACGAGTAGATTTTCCGCCATCCACATGAAACTGTCCCAGTGATCTAGTGGAAACCTTCTATCTGAATCTGAGGATTCTTTACTCATTCTATAGCAGTATGGGGCGAAAAAGTAGTAAGTAAAAATAAAATCATGTAATTGAAAACCTTACTTTTTCCAATCCAGTACTTTCAGTAACGGTAACTTCTAAAGAAACAGAACTGTTAGATGTAATATTTGCTGAACCTACGGTACAATCCTTAATTTTCGGTCCCTTACATATCTCGAAATTTTTCACCGATACAGTGTATAAACCCTGAAAAAGATTACAAATTAAATGATAAGGGAAAACTTCTGTTTACTGTATGTATTTTATCAGTTACGCGGCTTTTACGAATTAAGTGCGTAATAATATTTACCTACACTTGACCATTGCAACAATTCAAAGCCTGCAAGTGTGATGGAAAATGTTATCATTAGTTAATTACAATACCAACTGAAAAATTATTATCACCATGTGGCGCGTGCGCACCATCTCTGTGAAGATGGGTGGTCAGCGGATTTGTATTCGGGAAAACAAGTCTTCAGGCATCCATAGCCTCAGTGAAGCACGGCACGTTAAAAGGAATTAGTGTGGATGTTAGAATATTCCTAATTAAATTATCAGTGCCATGGACCGAAGATGAATGAATGCCGACCTCTCATACGGATGGAAAGAGTAACTTGAGCCTAAGCTCGATCGTCCGGGTTATCATTTATTTATTTATTTATTTATTTATTTATTACTTTATTGCACACCTTAACTTACTACAGGACAACATTTATAAAAAATAAGTGTACAATAGGCGGTCTTATTGCACAGGGCAATTTCTACCAGACAACCTTTGGATGGACTGTAACGAAAGGAAAAGATTTGGGGCTGTCAGTGTACAACAACATAAAAAAAAGATAATAAAATACATATAATACATAAATAGGTATATTACCAAATAATAAACTAATAAATATTAAAATATACGACAGAGAAAGGAGAAGAAAAATTAAAGTGATAGGTAATGCTCCTTCACCATCTTTTTGAAAGTCGGTAGTGTTTGGGCACGCCTCACTTCTAAGGGTAATGCATTCCACAAACGCGCTGCTTGTATTGTGAAAGATTTATCAAAGAACGATGTGGAATGCATATGAATACTAAGTTTTAAATCATTAAAATAAATGTAACAGTAAGTCGGATAATTTGGACAATTTTTTCCAAAAGGTGAGGGTGCTTCCATAAATGGAAAGCATAGGGGAAATATATTAATTTAGGGCCGAAAAAACAATAACAAATTAGGGCAAGGGCCGAATACATGTTTTTGGAGCAATCTTTCCGAAATGTAATTGAAATTTGGTATTTCTTTATTATAATAATTATAATAAAAGTTTGTTAGTTAAATAAATATAATACTTACATAGTCCTTTGCTGTATCTGTTAAGACCAAAATAGAAGAAAATGTTACAAAAATAATATATATATATTTATTCATGATGTATATCTACTTGTATTTGATATAGGTACTGAAGTTAAAATTGAAGTTAAAGCCATGAGAAAATTTAATGATGACCATTATTCGTATTTCACCGGAAAAACTCAATTTGTTCAATAGCATATCTATGAGAAACAAGAATTATGCTTGATAAAAAGTAATGATAACTAAAACATATATGTATATGAAAAAAATAAAAAAATGGAAGTTATATACCTGTTCACTTATAAAAAAAGTGAGGTCTAACAGTACATCAAGTTCTCTCGAAGTTCCTTAAATTCCTGTCATGCACAAACCTTCAGCTGTTGCTTTAAGATAAAATGTACTTTGCTATTTAAAAGTGTGGCTTGACAAATTGAAACGCAATTGACTAAATTGTACTTAAACACAAAGATTCAAGTTAGTGAGTCGGAACTTACGGAGTTTTATATAGGGTAGTCTAAAGTATGTTAGTGTGAGATGGTGGATTAACCGAAGATATAGAATAGCAATTATGCTGCACACTTCTTTTTTTTCGCGTCCCTTCCGCAAACTTCGTATATAATATTTTTTATAAGCAGGCGTGTCGATTTAACACGCACGGTGTTTACTACCTTGAGATCATTATCATATTTTAATTTTTGTATTGAATGCGGTGACTAATAGTAATTTATGATTATTTATTTATCATCATTAAATTAATTTTGACATACATACCTACCAAATAATTTGAGTTTACTTCTTGCATGATTAATATTGTAATTTTCTTAACATGCAACCATATTTGTACGCCTCTATACTCCATTCACGATAGCATTAGACCAAAGAGGTTTATAGAAGCAGGTGTGCACAACATTTATTTTTCAAGATAAATTCAAACATTTTTTATAAGTAATGGTTTCAATATAAAATTTTAGCATTACCTACTTAGATAAATTTGATTATTGTAAGGTAAGTACTAAACACTTAGATGGTAAATGAAATGTTTTTTTTTTTAAATAAACAGCCAGGGACGCTTCCCTAAGTTTCCTACAAAAAACAGGTTGAAGGATAATAGAAATTGGAAGTAGTCAGGTGCTCACAGGATGCTGGGAGCCGGAAGATCACCACACTGTATCACTAGCAGTGGTAATTTACGATATTTTCAGTTTTCTTAAACCCCGCGCGCGGGTTGACGTGCTGTTGAGTTCGAACTCGTGCTTCTTCAATCCACCGTTAGATGGCGGTGCGATGCGTGTGCAAATGGCGGCGAATTCAAATAAGGGAGGCATAGGAAGGGTTTAAGAAAATCATCCCAAAGTCGGTTCATTAACTTTATTTCAAACAAATTTATAATTTAAAAAAAATGGCGTATCAACAAGTTCCCTCTTTACAAAATATGAATTCTACACAATACAAGGCAACAAGATAATTATTTAACATTCGTAAAAATAGAAATAACTAATACTATATAGTATAATGAAAAACGTTCCAGGTACTGACAACCCCTGCTTCTTTTTGGTTTTTAACATGGACACTAGTAGTATAAGTAAGAACTACATAATTTATTTAATTAAAAGCCTCATACATTCAGGAGATGGATAGTTCAAATGAATTCATTTAAGTATAACAGTTGGTATATAAGTTGATTATAATAATTCAGAATAAAGCCATGATATACCTTTGAACTTTAATTTGAGATCTGTATTCACTAAATTAAAGTTCATGGAATAAAAATTAAAAATAATCAAAATAGTAACAGCCCATGGTTAAAATAATATCTGCCGCACGAATCGATCTTCAAAGTTAAACAATGCTTGCTGAGGTCAGTTTATGAATGGGTGACTATCTCAACATAAAGAGGTTCCTCCGTGCCTAAAAAGCATGGCGTCGGTTCTCAAGTCTTTGAGGCTTTGACTCGACGAGTGCATCATTGCCGATGATCTTCTTGGCTCGCTTTTCAATTGACTTTAGTGCATCAAGCTGGTAATTGGCAGGGCCATCCCAGAAGACAAGAGTCGTGTCTCCATACACAATCGCATTTGCGCTTGATAAAGGTTGAGCAGCTGTTCCGGCGTGATGTACCGATTTACATTTGCTAAAATCCCCAATTTTTCGGTAGCCTGTTGAGTTTTTGCCTCGATATTTCAAGAAGCACAACATGGTCTGTCGGTTGCACCTCGGACAGATGGAGCCGGGTGGAATTGGTAGATAGAAGATATATTCTTTATTGTACACCAAAAATACAAATTACATTAGGAATTTAAAATTAATAGGGTGTCACAATGGGCGGTCTTATCGCTAAAAGCGATATTTTACAGACAACCTTTGGATGGATTTGACAGAAAGGGGAAAAAAGATACGCAGGTAGCTCGTGGTGTACTATTTATATACATACATAAACTAATAAATGTATTTTCATTAATGTATTTTTTTAAATTATAATCATTTGTAAAAATAAATATATTTGCAATTAATTAAATAAACTGACAGTAATACAAACAATATGTAATATTTACATATATATATATATATAAATATATATATATATATATAAATATAATTATGAAAGCAACTTAATGACGAAGTTCAAGAGGAAAGGTAGTGATCCTTAACCATATCTTTAAAAATTGTGAGTGTTTGAGCTTGCCTTACCGACACGGGCAAAGCATTCCACAGCCGCACTGCTTGAACTGCAAACGACTTGTCATAAAAATTGGTGGAATGGCTTGGCATCTCTAGCCTGAAGTTTTCCGATGAATTGGCTCCGTTTAGCGGAAAAAAGACACACCTGGGTTTTAACAGCATTGAATTTGACCAGATTGGCATCGCCCAAATTGTGGGCTGCCTTTAAGGATAAGTTGAAGCGCCCAACCATAGCATCTTGGAGACGTTGAATCTGTGACCCCCCAACGTATGCGTCTGACACGTAGGTAACTGTCCGCAGTAGTACTGTCACTGTTTTCTGTATATCCGAAGGTACTGACTGGGCTTAAGTTGGTCATTTATGTGCAGCACGAATAATGTTACCGAAAGCATTATGCATTTAAGCGGATGTTGCGAAATTATTTTCTGCACAAATAGTGAAGTCGTCTCAATAACCCCCTTTTTTACTATTTATATTAAATTAAATATGTAGGTATGTTTATTTTGTACATATATGTACATACTTTAGAACCCTTATTTTCTTAATAATCTTTTATATTTTATGCAACTGCCATATTTTCTCTTCACCACCCTAGGTTGACTGGTAGAGAATGCTTAAGGCATTAAGTCCGTCTTTGTACTTTTGTGATGCATGACGTTTTAATTAATAAATAAAGCACCGACCTCTGAGGTAGCTGTCCGGACTGCTGCGGCAGCTATCTGGGTCCTGAATTTATGCCCAGTTTAAGTCTCGTTCACTGTCTGTTTGCCTGTCTGCTGGTTACGTATTCACATCTAAGCCGCTGAATCGATTTTGATGAATTATAGTATAGAGATTTATTGGACCTTTGATTTACCATTCCACAAAACAAGCCGTTTGCAGAAGTTAGTCGTTAATTATTAGGAATCCCATTTTGTCTATTTAGAAATATGGTGTTCAAAACTACATAATATTTAACATATTTGTAATTTTAGATACAATTTATTGTTAATGAATAAATGACTATGACTATGACTATGACTATCATAAATAATGTAACTAGTTCAATAAACCCAAACTGTTTAAAATAACAGACGAGTGATTTTTAAGAGCGCTGTTTATGGATCTAGAAAAGTATTGTGCAACATCTTATGATTAGGTATCATTTGTAAAACAAAAACATTGTTTCGATGGTTTAGTGTTTATTTTATTTACCGTACCCCACACACACATTGTATAATTATTGTTTGTTTTACTCCATCCATCCAATTATTTCTAAACTTATTTAGCATCTTTTATGTCAGTTATTTTCTGGGAGAAAAGACCAGAACTGCATTGGAGCACAAAAAATTACAATCTTTACTATAGAACACAGATTTAAATATATGGGTCCCATACAGATACGTATCCCCATAGTATTTATGTAAAATCTCTTCCAAATTCATGCTAACTTTGTAGAAGCCCTGAAAAAAAAAATAAGACTTTACTTAATAAATGTATGAAAGGGCCAATCTTGTGAGTCTATGCTTTGCTGAAAATAAAAAGAAGCATGAACCTAGTAGTAGTAGTTAGCCATGATGTTCCACTGCTGGGCAAAGGCCTCCGTCTTCCTTTTCCACGTACATCTCTCTCCACCTTCGCCTTGGTCTGCCGCGATGTCGCCTTGCGTTTAATATTACCTAATAAGTGGCTCTTTTAGCCCACAGCTCATCTGACATGCGGCAGACATGTCCGGCCCAATCCTACTTTAGAGTAGCAAGTTTTCGAGTAACACATTTATCTAAGTTTTGGCGCGCAGTATTGTATTCCTTACGCGGGCCCATCTTATGAATCTACGCTTTGCTGAAGATAAAAAAAAGCCTATGCATAACAAAAAAACTGTTATCCTAATCGGATTACACTCGGTTTCTGAACTGAAAGTCTAGCTCTACTTAAACGCTAAAGTTTGACAAGTAAGTACTTATACTAAAGTTGGCTTCAGGACCAGTTTCCAACTTCGAGGTCTCAATTCAAAAATCGGGTGTTAGTTATCCATAGCGAAAATTAATTCATATTTTATGAAATATATTACTGGAATAATTACTTTTCGTATAAAACATCGATCGCTGGCATTGTAAAAAGCTTGAAAAATTGGCTTTAGGAACAAATTATCACAGGGGTTTTTTAACTGCATTCTTAGAGTTAAATTGTTTTCCGTTGAAATAGCCATCACTTTTGCCTGAAAAATTAAGGAACATTTTATTATGACAGTAATTATTTAATCTACGCCTGTCACCAATTACTTGGTTCAGCTCAAAAAAATCAATTGCTATTTGTACATTACTGGACATAGAACTTTCCAAGTTATACTATAACACCCAGGTTTCCGGTATTTCGCTGGATGCAAGAAACACAGGCAGGAACGGTTGATGTCCACTTACAGGCCTGTTGGTCCAGTTGTCAGTGGCCCTGACTGCTATGCCGGAGGTCGTGGGTTCGATTCCCACCCAGGACAAATATTTGTGTGATGAGCACGAACATTTGTTCTGTGTCTGGGTGTAATTTATCTATAATACACACCCCCAGTGCGACACTGTCACTTATGCAAAAATGTAGTTTTTCAGGAGAAGCATTTAAAACTTTGACACCTCACAATACAATGACTTAAGAATATATAGATGAGATGAACAGCTTATACTACAACGTCAACTTTTAACTTTACTTTTTGATAAATGTTAATCACTTTATATTGTAAAAAATATACTTTATCATTATTTAACTAATTTTTGCATTTTTTGCAAAAGTGACAGTCTCGCATCGGGGCAGGGTGTGATATGTATGTATTTAGAAATATATAGGTATGTTTAACAGTTGTCTAGTACTCATACCACAAGCTCTGCTTAGCTTGGGACTAGATGGCGTTGTGTGAAAGTTGTGGAATATTATTATTATTTTTATATATTTTATTTATCTCAGGACCCTGAGGTCCTGGACCTTTGGGAGGCGTACAAGGAGCCGAAGCCAACTCGCAGAGGCCCTTTAGATAATTATAATGGAACATGATACCAACCGACGATTATCCCTGTACGCGCTATGCTAGTGCACCCAAGGACAACCCCCGGTTATTGAAAAACTGTTGCGACATATGGAGAACAAAGATAATAGGGCTATGGTTTTTGGAATCTTAAGTGGACTGGTAACATGGAACTATGTCAAGACTATGGCCCCTGCCTGAACAACGTTATTAATATGCATCGAAAAAAGGCAGGGGGTGACTTGCACACTCAATAAATGGGCCCCCAAAAACGGCCACTAGCACGAAGTGACGTAGCAACAAGAGGGCAACATATCCTGAGGTGCTTGAGGAGTGGAGAGGTATACCACGGCTATCAGGACAATCCCGGAAGTACGGTCAAGATCCCTACCAGCACCTTACTGGATTATACATCCTTCTCCCGAGCACGTTTGCTCTTGCGAATCTCCACTCAAGCCAGCCAATAAAGGCAAGAGAGAGGTGGGAGCTCAGTTCCTCGTCAGTGTTCACTACGGCCGGCCAATAACGGCAAGCCGGAGATGAAGAACAAGAATTCTTCCGGGAGATCGGGTCCGTGGGGTCGCTAATGCCCAACAGTTCGCCATAAAACTGCGCTGCGGATTGTATCTCTCTTAGTCTGGCCCCTCACCCTAGCATATTACGGCAAAGCAAACTTTACCGATACAGACCTATTGGAGCACGCAAGCCCCACCACGACGTCAACGTAGAGATACGGCGATGGGGTATTATTATTATTATTACTTAAGCATTATGTCCGGCAGTGGATGTCCCTGACCTGAAATGATGATGATGTCGTGATGACCAGATTTTCCGCCATCGACATTAAATTGTGTCAGTTAACTTTTATGGTCATCGTCATCTGTATTTCGTCCTTGTGAAAATATTCTATCTTATAGTTATAAGTAAAAATAAATGAAACCATGTAATTGAAAACCTTACTTTTTCCAATCCAGTATTTTCTATAACAGTAACTTCTAAAGAAATATAACTGTTCGATGTAATTTTTGCTGAGCTTACGGCACAATCCTTAATTTTCGGTCCCTTACATAACTCGAAACTTTTCACCGATAAAGTGTATAAACCCTGAGAAAGATTACAAATTAAACTATGAGCGAAAACGGTATTCTTTCGTAAAGTATATTTTTTAACAAAAATAATGAAGAATAATTATCATGTTCCAGATACAATAAGGTTTGTTACCTAAAAATATAGTACTTACATAGTTCTTTGCTGTATTTGTTAGCACCAATATAGAAGCAAATATTACAAAAACAGTATATATATATTTATTCATAATGGTTACCCATTTGTTTTTGATATAGGTAATGAAGTCGAAACTGGAGTTAAAGGCACGAGAAATTAATGATGACCATTATTCGTATTTCACCGGAAAAAACAAAATTTATTAAATTGCTTGTCAATGAAAAATTGACAATAAGTAATGATATACCAGCATAACAATCAATGTTAAAAAAATTACAAGTTCTATATACTGGCTTCGCTTGTAAAAAAGTGAGATCTAATTGTATACAAAGTTTTCTCCTAATTCCTTAAATTCCTGTTACGTTGTGCGTGACAGGAACTTCTGCAGCTGCTTTAAATAATATTTTGATGTACTTTGCTACATAAAAGTGTGACTTGGAAAATTGAAACGTATTTAACTAAATCGTACTTAAACACAAAGATTCAAGTCAGGACTCATGGAGTTTGACAAAAGGTAATCTAAAGTAAGTTGGTGTAAGATGGCGGACGAACCAAATCAATTATACTGCAAAATTTTAATCAATTTTAAAAGACATTTTAGGTGTCCGACGCGAACGAAGCTTTTGAAAATTTCTTGGATGATTTCATTCTTTTATTTTAAAGATTATGTTTTGTGGAGAAAAATCAGAACCATTAAAACGAGCAAGAAAGCGAAAGAAAAATATCATATGAAATAAAAACATGTAGTAACAAGCGAAGTTTAAATTGAAATTGTGTAATAAGAGCTTTTTCAGATATTTACCTCACTAATGATCCAAGCACGGCTTTATAACTGATTTCAATCTTTTTGTTTCCTATATTTTCCACAAACCCATTTTTGTTAAAGTTAGTCATAAACCAAAGTGGGTATCACGTAGTGTAAAAATTAGCAGTTGAAAAAAAAAACGAATTTGCTGTGGAAATTCAGATTAAACCTAAGAAAAGACAACAGATTTTAATATTTTAAATATTGTCAATATATATATATATATATATATATATATATATATATATAAATTAAGCAGTAAACTTGACGCATACGGCATAGTTTTGGATTTAATTCGATCCTATTTAACGAATCGACAACAGATTACAAACAGTAATAACTAGAGTGAATCCCAAAACCAAAAAAAACCGGACAAGTGCGAGTCGGACTCACGCACTGAGGATTCCGTACAAACTTCCCTATGAAAACAGTTCAATTCCCGAATTGAGTTACGAAGATTTATCCGAATCGCAAAAAAAGTTTTTTCTTGTGACGTAACAACAAATTTATAGTTTTCAGATTTTTTCCTATATTTGTGCTATAGGACATAGGCCAAATTTCAGGATTCTAGGTCAACGGGAAGTACCCTATGAGTTTTGAATCCCTTGAGAGTGTCGAAATATACGTTTTTTGTGACATAAACGGCCGTATCTTACTTTCGTTAACTTAGAAGTCTGATTTTTACACAACTTTAAGGGACTGCCAACCTGAGTATATGGTTTTAATTTCAACTCGATATCTCCACGCGTTACCGAGATAAAAGGTCTTGACAGACAGACAGACAGACAGACAACAAAGTGATCCTTTAAGAATTCCGTTTTTACCCGACTGCGCGACGCAAAGGAGGGTAATGTGTTTATCAGTCTATGTATGTATGTATGTATGTATGTATGTTTGTTTCTATGTGGCGTTCTAGAGACCAAATGCGTAGGCCGATTTTGATAATTCTTACGTCAATCGATTCGTCTTAACCTTGCGAGTGTCACTAAAGACATGACAGTAATCAAAATTCACCACAGCTACAACCAGACGCCATATTGTCAAAATGAAAAAAAAAAGTCGATGAACTATGTCAAGTGGGGTGTCGTTGAATAGGTATTTTAAAATCATCTTTAGGTTCCTTTTATCATTTTTCATTTTAAATAATAGTTTAGGATATATAACGATTTAAAGTTGTTTAACAAAACAATCATTCTCGCTAATTTTCTTACTTATTGATTTAAGTTTTCATTTCAAGTATAAACGACACACAAATAAACAAAACAGTGAAAAAGCATGAAGAACAAATATTTTTGGTAAAAAAAGTTTACCACCAAACTCGATAGATGGCGTTGTTCATTTTATGCACGTTTGTAAATCTAATCATTCGAGTTTTCCCATCTACTAGACAGGTCGATGAACATAAGCAAAAGATGACAACTATATTGGCAAAAACTACTAGGTTGTATAAATTACATGCAGTTGATATATCAGTAGAATCGAAAACATATGGTCAAAAACCGAAAGATGTAGGTATATGTTTCTGATGATCCTAACAAAACTGGAGGAATCGGTAAATATTTAACAATCGGTTTAGGATCACGAGTTATGTTACGAAGAAATTTGAATGTTACCCATGGTCTTGTTAACGGAGCAATGGGTGTTATAAGGACAATTGAGTGGCCAGCTCTTCGGAGGGACCAATTGGAACCCGGAGAATTGCCACAAGCTGTTTATATAGAATTTGACGACAAAGCAATTAAAAACAATGTTCCTGGAGTAGAAGTCAGTATCGAACCATCGACGACAGAATTCGATGCACTTCGCGGACAGGGTAAAATAGAGCGAAAAATGTTGCCATTGATATTGTGCTGGGGTGTAACTGTACACAAGCTCCAAGGAACTACTTGCCTTGCTTACCCTTGGGAAGATTTGATTGGTAAAATTTGAATGGGCCCCGACTGTGAGTCGGTCTGTTCTGCATTAGAATGTATGATTTGTTTTATGTGTGTATCGATTATAAAACTATTTAAATTGTGTAGTTATTTAGTATTACATAACAGAATTCTAAACTACTGGGCTTGTTTGTTTCTTTTTAGTTTTTATTTAAGTTAATTTTTTTACGTATTTTTTAAAATTAGTTTCGACGCAGTCGGGTTTTTTGTTTTTCTTTAAATATTTTTATTTTTTTCCTTTTGAGGTATGGAATCCTAAAAAGAATTGCTATACACCCAATATAGCTCCATCCCTGTAACAGTACAGTTTAGGTCGTAAAATGGATCTCGTTAAGAGCTCGTGGTAGGACTGCAGAGCACCTGAATCTTTGTAATAGCAACAATTTCCTTTTCATGGTTATATAATAGTTATATACATACGCTATGTAGCCAAACAGTGCGGTTGCGGTCAAAGCGAAAGTTTGTATGTATTGGAATTTCTATCAAAGCAGTTGAAATACATTGGATCTTGTTAGTTAATTCGTGAGGTACTTTAAACAAACAAAGCTTTACCACTAGTTGTTTTCGGCCTAGCTCAAATGGCCCCAGTAGATTGATACACATACGCACGGGAGCATGTCCTGAAATAGCATATAGAATAGCTTTTTATCTCTCCAATTGTCCTCTTGGGATAATTTTCTACATAAACAGCAATTGCAGCCGCTAATATCTTTATACAAGTTCCTACTTATATGCAATTCGTAGTACTTCGAAGTCTTCAGATTTTTACACAATTGATTGCCGTAGTTTCTTACAGAGTTTTAATTTTATTTGAGATCATAGACGTAGGCTACATTTTTAAATATATTTAAGATTATAGAGGTAGACTACATTTTATGCTGCGGTGGCAAAGTGTCATAATGTTTGAACATTTGGTTTACGACCTATTCTTAGATCAACTAAATATACACAAAAAGCGGTCACGACGTTTGGTTTGTGCATTTATTATAATTTATTTTACGAAGTAGAGCGATAACTGTGGCATTTTTTGTACATTAGATATAGCGCCTTGATACTGGAAAATGCTCGATAATGTGCGTGACAGTGCAATGAGTACGATAGGGACCTATTATATATTAAGTTTAATATATACTAACCCGTTTGTTCTCTTAGTCGCATTTGCGATTGATGCACTTGGGGCCTCGAGTCTATATGTGAAATAAAAACATTTTGTAAATTTTGAATTTTAATTGCTGCACTCCAAACCTCGTGTTTGGAGTTCTATTGCCAGAGAAAGTGTCATAGTCAAAGTTACTATCTGGATGTTGAAATTTATGCCCAGTTTAAGTGTCGCTTACTGTCTGTCTGCCTGTTTGATGGTTACGTTTTCATACCCAAGCCGCTGAACCGATTTTGATGAATTATAGTAAAGAGACTGATTCGAGCAACGCCGTGTCCTCGTGGATGCGATCGGCGATGGGTCCGGCCATTGACTGAAGTGAAGTATTTCGCCTCGTTTCAGTCAGGTTGTCGCCTCCCCTGCGAAGCAGTAATGCTAGCGAAGGAGACGGCCGTACGCGTGAGGGAACGGACAGCCTTACGCGGGAAATGTTATTGAATGATTTCTTACCTTATAATAAAAATCGTTTAGTGTTTATTTTATTTACCATACCCACCCATATTATTTTTTAAATTTATTTCAAAACTTATTTCGCAACTTTGATTTCAGCTATATTTTGGGAGACAACACAAGAACGGAATTGGAGCACAAAAAATTACAATCTTTACTAGAGAACTCAGATTTAAATGTATGGGTTCCATACAAATACATTTTCCCGTAGTATTTATAAAAAATCTCTTCGAAATTCATGCTGAATTTGTAGACACCCTGAAAAAATAATAAGACATTACTTAAGTAATGTATAGAAGGGCCCATCTTATGAATCTACGCTTTACTGAAGATAAGAAAATGCCTATAGATAATAAAAACATGTCTTAATTTTGTCAGTGTTGTCATGTTGTCCTGATTTCGAGATCTTAATTCAAAAACCATTAGTTACTTATTATCCATAGTCAAAATGACTTCATATTTTATTAAATATAAATAACTGTAATAATTACTTTTGGTATAATACATCGATCGCTGGAATTGAAAAAAGTTTGAAAAATTGGCTTTAGGAACAAATTATCGCAGGGTTTTTTGAATTGCATTCTAAGAGTTTGATTGTTTGCCGTTGAAAAATACATCACCTTCGCCTGAAAAAGTAAGCAACATTTTATTAAGACACAATTATTTGATCTACGAGTTTCATCAATTGCTTGGTTCAGCGCAAAAAATCAACTGCTATTTTTCCACTACTGGGCATAGAACTTTCCAAGTTATAGTTCACCACCCAGGTTTCTGGTATAACGCTGGATGCAAGCACAGGAACGGTTGATGTCCGCTTAGGAAGGCTCACGACGTCTACGACCTAAAATGGTGGTGATTTACATGACGATCAGATTTTTCACCATCCGCCTTAAACTGATTCAGTAGACCTTTATGGTCGTTGTCATCTACATTTCTACCTGGTGGAAACTTGCTATCTATAGCAGCATGGGGCTAAAGACTTGTAAGTAAGAACAAAATCACGTAATTAAAAACCTTACTTTTTCCAATCCAGTGTTTTCAGTAACGGCAAGTTTTAGAGAAATAGATTTGTTTGAAGTAATATTTGCTGAACCTACGGTACAATCCTTAATTTTTGGTCCCTTACATAACTCGTAACTTTTCACCGATAAAGTGTATAAACCCTGAGAAAAAATAGAAATTAAATTGTGTCATGTGACTGATGCAAATATTGATAAAATTTGTTGGCTAAAAAATATAATACTTACATAGTTCTTTGCTGTATCTGTTAGTAACAAAATAGAAAAAAATATTAGAAAACAAGTGTATATATATTTATCCATGATGGATGCCTATTTGTTTCTGATATAGGTACTGAAGTCAAAATTGAAATTAAAGCCATGATGCAATTTAATGACGACTATTATTTGTATTTCAGCGGAAAAACCTAATTTATTTAAGTGCATGTCAATGGGAGACCAGAATCATGTTTGACAAAAAGTAATATTATCAGATAAAATAATATATCCCAGCAAAAAAATAAATGTGAAAAAAATACAAGTTCTATATACCGGCATCACTTATAAAAAAAGTGAGATCTAACTGTATACGTTGCCACGCTTGAGTGGAGCACTGACGTGTCTTCGTGGAGGCGATCGGCGGCGACAACGTCTAGCGCAGGGCCCTGGTTTAGGCCATGATCCAGAGCGAGGGAAGACTGGCAGGCAATCGCCTTCTTCTACGAAGCAGTAATGCTAGCGATGTAGGAGGTAAACATGTGAAGGAACGGACACAAAGATTCTAGTTAGTAGTCAAAACTCACGGAGTGTAACAAAAAATAACTTAAAGTAAGTTGGTGTAAGATGGTGGATTAACGGTAGATATCGCAATTATGCTACAAAATGAAACACACGACTTTTTTTGTCGCTTCGTTTCTATTTTTTTTTTTTGTACATATTTTTATGCCGTCAAGTCGATTACTGCAAAACTAAACACAAAAATATTACAACTCCATAAAGATAGGTACAGTGTAGGCCGCAAGTCAGTGGTAACAAAACCAGGATAAGCTGGTAATGCATTCTATTGAAAATTCACTTTACGCTAGGCCAAGTCCAGCTCAGCTTTAGGGTGTTACCACTGACGTTAGATTTACTATACATATTTTACAGTAAAGTGCACGACGTCGGTCGTTTTTTTCTGATGGACAGAAACTTTTTAGTCACTGTAAGTTTCTTTCAAAATTTGTCAGAGAAATGAACGCAACATGCGTATTGGAATGCAACTATTCTTTGTCAATCAATGACAATTTAGAATTGTCAGTGATTGTTTTGTTATGAAAAGGCTCTTAATTGTATATTTTCAGACCATATTGCATAAATAGGTCACTTCAAACCCTAAAGATCACTTACAATTACAGACAAATGGTTATCGAGTTTATTGAACTAATTATACAAATATGCAGTATAGGTTTAGTGATAACAGCTGCTGGGTTGTGGGCAGGCGCAGGAGTGAGTTCGAGGCCGAAGCATAGAGACGAACAGACTATGATAGGGGGGGCAATATGGAGCCAAATAATAATACCTATCGGTCTCATGATATCAAAGGTTGTTGAAGAAACCATTGATCAGTTTGTTGAAGGATATTATTTGGTGACAGGAATTTTGCTTTTGTGGGTAACTGGAGTTCTTCTGGTAAGTGTGTGTTCGTTTTTGAAATATTTGTATCAAATCTAGTAAAGATAATTTTCATGACTTGCGATAGTGTGAATGAAACATGAATTATTGGTTTATTGCTACTACAAGTTAATTCACTGTGAGCGTGTATTTGCTGTCAGGTTATTTCTTTAAAGAATTTTTCTGTGTTCTTTTGAAATACGGGTTGACAGACCCTGGCCTAGATTAAGATATTTTGATACTTATTTTTTTATCCCAGTGGAATATTTCCGTGGTAGTTTAATGATCATTTTAGAATTTCACGAGACTAAAACTAAAGGATGGTTGGTATCGTGCTTGTAATATGTTGTGATACTGAGTGGCGCTCTAATTTTTGCCCATTCCTATGAGAAAAAGTCGTGGGTTCATCTATTTATGTATGATTTCCGCACTTAGTCCTATGTGGACCATTGTACGTGGGCCATGGCGGCCATAACCTTAGGTGGGTTTATTCCAAACAGCCCAACTCTCTCCAAAAACAGATAAGGCCTCTTAGGTTTTTCAGGACATCAATAAGGGAGTTCGGGGATCCTAAGGTTCGTGTGCGTATTTCGGTGACACCTGTGTAGTCTAGGAGCACATGTGCAATTGTCTCCTCCCCCTCCAAACATGCTCTGCACAGGGGACTGTCTGTGATGCCTATTGTGTGGAGGTGCTTATTCAGTGTGCAGTGTCCGGTGATGGTCCCCGTCACCAGGCGCAGGCCGCCTCTGTCCAGTCTTATGAGTTTATTGGTGAGGGCTTTATTGATATGTGGCAGGGCCTCCTTGGCCTGCCTGCATCCTGGTGTCGAGGACTACCAGCGCTCTGCTTGTGTATGCGTGTGTTCACGTAGCCAACTACGCAGCTGACCAAAGGGGACCGGCACAATTGGTTCGGGCCCGAAGGTCACCGCTCCAGATCCTCTCCTGGCCAGTTCGTCCGCCGCGCCGTTGCCCAGTGAGTCGCTATGACCTTTAATCCACTGTAGTGTCACAGTATTGCGTTTCGGCACTGTGACACTTTCCAGTGCTGAGTGGCATTCTTGTATAATTTTCGAGGTGGTAGAGTTTTCGCCTAGTGATTTTAGGACTGAGGTACTATCGGAGAGTATCCGAATGTGTGTGGCGTGGGCCGCTAGGATTATACCAACACATTCCGCCTGTTAGACGGTGTTGAATTTTTCTAGCGTTCTGAATATTCTGATATTGAGGTCATTGGAGAAGACTCCAACTCCCGTGCCAGTATCTGTTTTTGATCCATCCGTGTAGACTCTCAGTTATGCTGGGCCTGAGTAATCGTGCTCTTCTTCTGTTAGTTGAATATTGAAATGCTTTTGGAAATGATACGCCTTTGGAGCTTTGTCGCTAGGTGCTGCCATCATAGGCTGTCGTTTAATAGCGTCTTCCATTATGCGTATGTGTTTGATTCTGGAATCTTTACTCAGGGTGCCCGATGCGCTGAGCCTGAAGGCCGTTTAAGCCGCCTCCTCCTGCACTATTAGATGCAGTGGGGGCAGTCCCAGCATCGCTTGCAGGGCAGCCGTGGGTGTGGTTCTCATGCTGCTAGTGATCGCTACGCAGGCGAGTCGTTGCAGTTTCAAGATCTTTTTGTGCTGTGCTCAGTTCGGTCCTGGGCCACCAAACTAGGGAGCTATATGTGATTATTGGTCTAATAACAGTGGTGTGTAGCCAGTGAGTAATCTTCTCTCTCTCTTTTCTTCTTTCTTCTTTTTTCTCTTCTTTTCTTCTTTTTCTTTGGGGCATACGATTTTGCTGACATCTCTTTGAGGGGTGCGTGGAACACTACTCGCCGTCGACGACTCGGGGTCGGTTCGGACAGTTGCCGGACGGTCAGACGGTGAGCTATCCGTTACACGTCGTCTGCAAGCCCATGCCTACGGTGGCTAGAAATCGGGGTATTGATCCCAGCGGCTGGGGCATGAGGATGTCTGTTCGCTCACGCGTGCAGCCGCCTCCTTCGCTAGCATTACTACCTCGCAGAAGGAGGCGGCCGCCACCTGGGGAAATCGAATAACTCCCCCCATAGTGACAATAGTCAGACTTCTACTGACTATAACCCACTTGTGTTCCTTCAGTTAGCCTTTCGAACAACCCCGCAGCCCAATATATGTATTGATTTTTTAGGGATAAAACGGAACCCTTATAGGATCACTCGTTGTCCGTCTGTCATGATCCTTTTTCTCAGGAATAGGCATGAAACTGAAATGAATATCGAATACCTACTCAAGTCTGCTATAGCAGCAGCGAAATAACCAAACTTCTAAGTCAACGTAATCTATATTTATAAAAGGAGAAACTGACTGACTGACATATCAACAACGCACAGCCGAAGGAGCGTGAAATTTTGCACAAGGTTTCCTTTTATGACGTAGGTAAGTGAGCATTATGAAAGGATTTTTCGAAATTCAGCCCCTAAGGGGATGAAACGGGGGTCTAAAGTTTGTATGAAGAAACCTTTCTCGCGGGCGAAGCTGCTGGCAGAAGCTAGTTTAAAGATAAGGCCCTTTATGTTCCGTTATTGTCCGTAGTCCGTTTTTTTGCCACTCGTTAGGAAATCAAAGTATTGTAGCGACATCTATGGCGTCATATAAGAACTAATCCTGCATCGCGCAATCAAAGTCCTCCGCGCGATTAGAATATACACGACAGCCCGAAATCATCTATCGGGCAGCTGCCCACCAGACAACACCCGTCTGGTTGGAGGATCCTCCCTTTTCAACGGAGGTTTGCGGGACTTTACTCTCTGTTCCGCATACCTACAAAGTACTTCTCGTTGACCTAAAAACTTGAAATTTGGCATGAAGCAATATTTCATAGCACAAGTATAGAAAAGAGTAAAACTGAAAATTTGTAATTACGTCACAAAATAATACTTTTTGCAATTCGAAAAAAATTTTGATACTCGATTCGGTAATTGAACTGTTTACGTGAATTGTACGAAACCCTTGGTGCACGAGTCCGATACGCACTTGATCCGTATTTTTACATGGGAAATCATCTAACGACTCCTCCCGCTCTGGGTGCAGCGAGAGGGAGTGTCAGATTGTTACTGACTAAAACCTAGAGTGTTTCTTCAGTTGTCTTTTGCGAGTGCCAAAATAACTCCTTTGATTAATCCGCAGCTCTAATGTGCGTGTTTATTTTTGTAATTTTCGCAGATAGTGTATGAGTCAAGACGGTACAAAAGAAGGCAACGTAGGGACGAGTTGCGCCATGCGATGCACAGAGCTATCTCACTTGCGACAGGGGAGACATCACATGACAACATAAAACAGTCGAGACCCCAGTCATCGACATCGAGAATCTTTGGATTTTTTACCAGACCAACGGACATTTCTAATGAAAGAATTAAATATCCCTACGATAAAGCCTACTACGCTATTGGCATCCTTTGTATTGTATCTGGTGCCTTGAAAATGGTTGAATTTGTCTTGTTTGTAATTTTAGATATGAAAATATTAACGCAAATATAAATATTAAATGTAGAATAATAATTCTGTTGTTAATAAATTCTGCGAGGACTGTTCGAACGAAGAATCGCCAAATTTAAGTGGTGGTGGGCAGGGCACATTGCTCGCAGAACAGATGGGCGATGGGGACGAAAGGTTCTGGAGTAACGACCACGTACCAGAAGACGCAGTGTTCGAAGGCCTCCCACAAGGTGGACCGATGACCTGGTGAGGATCGCGGGAATCCGATGGATGCGAGACGCACAGGGCCGGTCATTATGGTGACACTTGGGGGAGGCCTATGTCCAACAGTGGACGTGTTTCGGTTGAAATGATGTTCGAACGGATCTGGACTAAAAGTGCAGATTGATACGGACTAAGGTATAAGCTCGGTATAGGGCGCGTTATAAAAATTGTAGTCGTTTGAATTCGAAAGGAAGATCGTTCGGGATAAATGGAATACGCGGTATGAACTCTCTTTCTCCCTGGGCAGACCCGGTTAAAAAACTGAATAAGCAAACCAGCAAATGAACTTAAACGCACAATCGAGTAGATAAGCTTCACATACGCAATCCCAATCGTTCATTATGGTTCGTTCTTCGTTTGCTTTATCTATTCCCGGCAGGAACAAGCCCCATTCTTTAGCGTGCGTTTGCGTGATTGCTTGGTTCGGTCCTGGCATTACACATTTGCACCTCTTGATCTTTTTAGCTAAAATCAAAAATTTTCTATCGCAGTCGGGGGACCACTCTATAATAGTAAATTTTGATACAAGTGCAGAAAGTTTGTCATTGCGACCGAGGCGGAATTTGCACGAGCCGTAGGCGAGTGTGTTATGAAGCCGAGGGAGGCAGTGATAAATTTGCACGTGTATCAAACGACTTTTTTCAATACATTTACAAAGAATTGAATAAACGGGGGTTGACCGGCGACTCGTGGGGGACGACGCGCGACCAACCTGATACGATACGTGTAATAAAATTGTGGCGGGGAGAGCACGCGCACTTTTCTGCACTAGTGCGGAAAACAGTCTATTGCGTGCCTAAAAGCGCTGGGATAAGAGCGGGTTTTCGAGTAAGTGTATTGAAATAGTACCTACATTTTGAACAACTGCAGAAAGTTTGTCATTGTGACCGAGGCGGAATTTGCACGAGCCGTAGGAGAGTGTTATGGAGCCGAGGGTTGCAGTGACAAATCTGCACTTGTATCAAGCGACTTTTTTCAATACACTTACGAAGAAATGAATAAACGGGGGTTGACCGGCACAGTACAATGACAGCTCTCCTTAAAATAACTGATTGTATAAGGTGAGGAATGGAAGACTCAAGTTACTAAAGTGTTAATTGACTTCTCCAAAGCTATTAATACCAACAGTCGCGAAGTTCACTTGTCTATTTTATCTTACATTTTGGTCTCTCAGG
This sequence comes from Mythimna impura, assembly GCA_905147345.3. Classification (NCBI taxonomy): domain Eukaryota; kingdom Metazoa; phylum Arthropoda; class Insecta; order Lepidoptera; family Noctuidae; genus Mythimna; species Mythimna impura. The sequence goes on from LR990345.1 coordinate 12,541,952, forward strand.
AGGTACTGGAGTGGTTTTTCTCTTATCTTTAGAGTCGTTAGCAGTCAGTTCGTGCAAGAGACTCTTCATCAAGGTGCTGTGACCTTACAAGTGGCGTCCCTCAAGGCGGTATTTTGTCTTTTGTATTCCGTTTTTATTATTAATGTTATAACCCCTGAGCTTAAGTGCGCATATCATCTCTACGCCGACAATTTGCAGCTCTTCCGAGAGCAGATGTTGATTTGGTCAACATCTGTTGTCAGTAGAGGTGCAAACTGGCAAAAAGCCTGACCTTTTGGGGTTGCAGTTAACTCTGTAAAATGTCAGGCTATCATAGTAGGGGCTCCTATAGTTTCAGAAAGCTTGATGGCCTGACCGTTTTACTCGTAATATTTGACAACACAGTCATGCCGTTTGGCTCCAAGATAAAATATCTGGAAGAGGATCACTCGTCAGCGTAGAGCGCTAAGTGCTTAGCTATCCTGTTATTTTTCATCTTCTTACCTGATTCCTCAAATTCAATTCCTTTGCTCCGGTCATAATAAAAATCTTCGATTTACCAATATCGTCTGCTATGAAGCCCCTGAAATCGCTCTGGATTTATCCGGTCCTCCTTTTTTATCGAGGCGATATATCTTTAGAATGTGCTCCCATTGAACATCAGTACCTCATCCAGTCTGTCCTCCTCTAAGGTTAAGGCTCGTTAACATATTCGCTAGTAGGTGGAATCGTCACAGCGTTGATTTTTCGCATTCGGTTTTCATAATGGTTGACATTGTTTTTTTTTATGCCTTTCTTTTCTATTTACGTATTATCATTAAGTTGCACCTGCTATGTTCTGTTTCTGTACCATCCTAAAGTTGAATGGTAGTAAACGCCTCAGTCATTAAGTACCCCTTTGAGCAGTGTTTCTTACTAGTGCATAATGTTTTAATAAATAAATAAAATTGACTCCTTCTTTTATTGTAAAATAGTTATTGGTTATACAAGAGTGCAAAGTTGCTTTTTAACCGCGTGCTCAATTTTGATGAAGAAGCAAGCGAAGGATTCTAAAATCGAATCACGAGCGTTAGCGAGAGAATCAAAAAGCACGAGGTGAAAAATCTTTGAATTCGAGTGCAACACGTAACTTTTAATCCCACCTCAGCGAGGACTAAATGCAAAATAAAAAACTTTTTACAAAAAAAATACAACCGACTTCAAAGTAAAAAAATACACTGAAAAGTGCAAAATAACTTTAATTTCGGAAGTCGGTGTTTCTATAATAGTTTTGTCTCTTCGTTATTTAACACCGACTTCCGAAATTAAAGTTATTTTGCACTTTTCAGTGTTTTTTTTTACTTTGAAGTCGGTTGTATTTTTTTTGTAAAAAGTTTTTTATTTTACACTTTTTAGTTATAGTACCACCACTAAAAAGTACCCCTCAGCCAAACTTAAATACCTTATAGCCAGAGTGCATCTCATGACAATTCTAATAATCCAAAACACGGTTAGATTACATTAATTTATTGCAGAGTTCCGGTGCCTAACTTCAGGCTTCATCATCAGATCAGTTCGATATATTCCCCCTCTACTTTCAGTCAGTCATCGACTACACGTATAAACAAAGCAATTTTACTTGTTACGACGGTTCTGCTGTGATCCTATGAGGAGTTCTGTTCCATATCTTTGAAGTTCATGATCAGATCATAGCAATATTTCTATGGGACCAACTTGGAAGCATAACCTTTCAATCAAAAAAAAAAAATTTCAAAATCGGTCTACAATTGACCGAGAAATCGGTGAACATACATAAAAAAAAAAAACATACATTCAACCGAACATATAACCTCCTGCTTTTTGAAGTCGGTTAAAAAAACATTTACAATCACAAGATACTTTTTTTTCAGTTTAGGTATTAACTACTACATTTTGATAGGTAAGTATTACAGAATAATCTTTAAATTATAACAAATAATACTTAGGTATAATTAAGCAAAATTGAGAGTAACGTTGCTACAGTTACTTGAGTGTAATATTTTTGTTAGGTATCTACTGTAATGTTGGTGTTAGTGACTTGTATACTGTTTTTTGTTTGCTAAACTATATCCACTATACCGGTCATAATAAGCCTTTCGAGGTTGCCACCGTCTTTCCTTGCAATGTGACCGAAGTATTACGTCAGAACCTTGCGAAGACACGCGGACGACAGCCGTGAGGAGATTTTGAGCAATCCTGCTCATTTTTTAAATCGATACATTTTCTGCCAATACTTCAAAAACATTACAATGCGTTATATCCTCATTCTAATGGCAAAGCCAGAAATTGCGGAGCTAAAATAAAAAAGGAAGTGAATGAAGTGTTGACCCGACTGCGCCGACCCGAGTCCATAGAACAATGACGATCGACGAAAGAATTAAGAACAATTAAATTTTCCGTACCTACAATGTAAGACCTAAAATTTATTATTAATAACATGTATTAATAACAAGTCCAATTTTTCGTATGTGGGAACAAGTCAATGAATGCAGTGAATAATCGTATTTATTATTCACATGCCACTATTCTTTACTATACAAACCATGTTTAGACAACAATATATATAGTTTACTCAGTAGATGGATAGCGTTTGTGCGTAGTGAATGCTATAAGATCTTTGTATCGCTTGAAAAACTTGTAGCATCTAATTTCTGATAGATCTATAAACTTCATGGCAGAACAATGTTTTGTATCATGATAAGTTAATCAGTTTCTACTTTTTTTTTTACTGTTGACCCGTTTGGCAGAACTTAAAAGGGTCCTTTTTCACTCGCCTATCGTCAACATCGAGCACGGTTTAAGAGCTTGTTACTTCACCTAACGCAGTCAACGAACGAAAACACAAAGCGAATTTTTTTTTTTTAAACCCTTAAAAGTTTTTGAAAAAAAAAATAGTCATCCTTCAGAATCTTGATTAAATTTGCAAGGCTTCTATTGTTATACTTTTTTGACTTTTTTAATTTTTGAGTAAATTATGAAGTGTCAAAGTTCATGCAAAATAGCAGAATTTCAAAGGTCTTTACTGGATTAGTTTTACACAAATTTATAAATTGATTTCAATAGAAGCCTAGATAATATCCACAAGATACTGTTGCCAAAATATCTAATAAAAAATGTGTGATAACGTCATAATCGCGTAAGAGCGTTGTAAGTCAATTTTCCGAATGATTATTCGGCAGGAATTTATTTCTGAAACACCTAGTGGTATTTGTTTCACGGTTGTTAAGCCTGAAAAGAAATGGTAACAGAAATGTTAAGGAACTTCTCGGAAGGGTGTATCCGACCAACGAAAGTGCAAGTTGTTGTACACTTTCCCTGTCCAAATATAAAAGGCAACGTCTACTACACTTCAATATTGGTCCGTATTCCTATATTATAATTAATAATGTATCAAATAATATATAATAACTACATACACACAGACAAACAGACGTTGACCTGTCCGAAAGTTGGCTTTTCGTCAGAAAAGAAAATGAGAATCAGCTTGCAGCGCCTCACAAAATTTCATACAAATCGGTCAAGCCGTGTAGGAGGAATTAGATGAAAAACGCACGTACGTTATATTTATAACTAGCGACCCGCCCCGGCTTCGCACGGGTGCAATGCTGATATCACCGCAACCGCTATGTCCCTGCATTTTAAATCTGTAATATCTTCGAAAATATTCATTTAAATTACATGCTGTACAGGGCCATATTGGTCTTTTAAATGTAAAATGTATTAAAAATACTTAATTAGATAAGCATTAATGCTGTATTGCTTAAAAATGCTTCGTAAATAAGCCATTATTTCTCGTAAAAAGAAAAGGATAAAAAATTACTATTGTGGGTTATCCGATAGACATACCATCGCAGACTTTTTTGTAGACCTATTTAAGGTGTACAATACTGTAGTATATTATTTTGATCTATCTCGTAGGGTTCAGCCAGCGTTTGCAATGTAAGCACAAAAAAATGTGTTTATATACGACATCACATTAGAAAACTCTAAAATTATCAGTGATTCTCTACTTTATTATGCATGACGTATTATACATATTTATAAACCTTTCCATTGAATCACTCTTTTAGAAAAAACCGCATTAAAATCCGTTGCGTAGTTTTAAAGATCTAAGCATACATAGGGAAAGACAGACAGCAAAAGCGACTTTGTTTTATTTATACTATGTAGTGAAGATAAGGTTATAAAACATACCAACGTCAAATTTTATTAAAAATCTTGTAACATAGTTTTGGTACCTGTTTTGATATCATTGACAGGGAATGTGTTAAATAACTATTAAATTTTGACTTTAAACTGTCATGTTAACTTGTATAAAATCTACCATAATTTAAGTTTACCACAATGTGGGTGCCGGAAAATATGCGGCGTCATCACGGTAGATCCAGACAAAGATGATAAAAGTGAAGATGGCGAGTTTGGCACCAACAGATAGGATTGGTCCACATTTTAAAAAACGCGGAAAATATAGGCAACAAATAAAATAAATAGTTTTGTATATCGCTAACATCGCTTCAGCTTGCGTTGTAGTATCACCATTAGTATTATTGAGCTATATAAGGTATTCATTGTATCAATTTTACTACTACAATAAAGTGAAGTTAGTGGTTGACTGACATGTGTGGTGAATTCAGAGACATAGAGATTAAAGAAAGATGGCTTTTGGATTGTAAGTGTCAAATAAAACTATTTCGAGTGTAATACAAGTGACTCCTAATTTAATTTCAGTTTTAAAAATTATAGAATTTAGATTTGTTTCAAATAGTTGTGTATAAAAGTACAGTTTTAGAAAAAAGTTCTTAAAAATAATATCCTCCAAATGCGAACCGTTCGCTACCTGAGAGTTCAAATTTTAGAAAAAATAGTGTATCCATACCGCGTTGATTCGAAATGGTTTTTGATTTAAGCTAAAAACCACTTACGTATGAAATTAAAACTGTAAACTGACTAGTTTGGAAACTTAAAAATTGAAAAAAATATGGTGTGTTTTATTATTATATTTCTTAAAAGGATTATGGACGTTTAACTCATATTTAATATAAATACTATATAAAATTCATGTTCTCAAGTGGATGGTGGTATTTGGACGAGAATTATTCTGTTTGGCTTTATGTCACGATTTATTTGTGCAACATCAAACAAATTTTAATATTTTATTTTTTTAAGAATACCAATTTTTTAAATTGCAGTATAATTGTGACGGGATTATTGGCTTTTGGCGCATATTGGACGACAAAGTATTTGATGAGCATGCCGGATCCGACCTACTCAGTGGCGACGCCACCTCCGACCACTACTGCAATTCCTCTCGTCTAGCTGAGTAACCATAGCAACCTCAACACTACTAAAACGTAGTTTGAAGCTATTGAGAAATGTCTGATTTTGTAGTATTTAACTTTGATTTGTAAATAAATAATAAATTATTTGATGTAGGTACTTTGTTACTTTCTGTTATTAAATTATTATTATACATTTATTTTCCATGTCGAATGGCGTAACAGGGCCTATGAGGTCATGGAACACCAATGTTAACTTGACGCGTGTTACTCATAACATTAATATCACTATTTCTCTGTGGAATATGCTCCCACGGATGCTAACTCACCGATTTATCATTCGTACGAAGTTTGTAGTATATTTTTTAGACATATTTCACAATTGTATGTTGTAAGTAAGTTTATTTATTTAAGCATAATTTATGTTAATATATGATTTAATTAATAATTAAATTTAAATAAATCTAAAAGATATAATTCTATTAATTTTAAATATAAAGATGTTTAAAATAAACAGAGTTATATCTTTTATTTATGAAACTGCACCTGTCTGCAGTCTCGGCATCACTTAAAGGTTGACTGATGAAAAGTATCTAAGGCGTAAGTCCAGCTTAGTACATTTTAGTGCTCCTGAAGCACATTATTGTATGCTTGAATAGCAATATTTGCATTAAAATAACTTGGCAAAGACCTGTCGGATTTTGGTTTTATTCTAAACTAGTTTTTTTTCGGAAATTATATAATACTAGCTGTTGCCCGCGACTTCGTCCGCGTTAAGTTCGTAAAACTGTACAAACATTCTGTGCTTGCAATTCATTCCGAAAGGATCGCAATTATTTATTGTACTTTAACATATAACGATTAAAGGTAAAAACGCTAATTTCCTTCAGGAAACATGTTATGTAAACCAGATCCAGATGTATGAACGTCAATGAATAGAAAGAGTATATATGGGTCGTAGCAGTTGGCATTTCTGCCTACCCCAAGGGAAAAGGCATTAGTTTATGTATGTTTCTGGTTTATGTTCTGGTAAAACAATATTGTATGATTTTAATCCCTCGCCATAGTGAGCACGCCACAATCGCAGCGGTAATACCTGTCTTTGAGGTGTCACTACAGAGCCGTCACGGCATCCTCTCTTTGTGCAGGACTCATCGGATGTGGATATTTTGGAAGGTATCTGTATCGAATTCAGCGGGAAGAAACACTCGGATCACACCATTGTGCGGATCGCCCGGAGAATACGGTGGAAGTCGTTCCCGCTTGGTCGGAGCACCGCCGTGTCCTCATGGAGGCGATTGGTGGAGAAAATTACAACCAGTAGCCTCCTTCAGCAAATGTATAGGGCCCTCTAGGACCGATGTCTGCTGGGGCTGCGAGATTGTTTGAAAGAGTTACCTCGTGTAATACATTTCGCCTCAATAATATTTCACTGAAGAGTTTAAGCAGTTAGACAGCTTTAGTAGAGGTAAACGAAGGAGCATAATCAGGACACCGACCTTCAGTGAATCCAAAAACTACCATCATCATCAACTATCTTCCTCCACAACAGTACTTATGAAGAATTTTCGAGAGCATAATTGCATTGATTGTTGCAGCTTGATCCTTTTGGGCGTGGTGGTTCATTTACCTAGGATTTTTGGTGTGTATTTAACTGACGTCCCCGTATATCAGACAAATGTTTTTCCATAGTGGGAACTACCCTATAAAGAGTCTCCAACTTTTGAATGAATTTCGGCGAAATCTTGAGTGCGTGTATCCCCGTCCAATCGAACTCGCATATTGATGACCAAACCGAGAAATTACTGACGCCAATTGCCTCTATGAGGACACGGCGGTTCACCCAAGCTGGATAGACCTCCACCGCATGCTACACCGGGAGCTTCGGGCAATTCGCAAAATGGTAATATCAGGGTAATTCCAACCGAATCCGGAACAGAAACCGTTCGAAATACCAGTACCAATACCATGCTAGCGAAGGAGGAGGCCGCTCCACGCCGAGCCGAGATTCCGACATCGACTACCAGCCACGGTAGACGCGGGGTTGCGGACGTCGAGCAATGGCTAGCTAGCCGTCCGGTCGTCCGGTACAGCGCGTAGTGATCCACGCGCTCTTTAAAGAGATGTCGCAAAGGGCAACTGAAGGACACAGGTGTGGTTTCAGTCAGTACCGCCCCAACCAGAGCGGGAGAAGTCACTGGATAATTTCCACCCTTAAAAAAAGAATAAAAAGGTGCCATCGTCATCATTATCATTTCAGCCGAAAGACGTCCACTTTTGGTGACCGGTCCTGTGAGTCTCGCATCCATCGGATTCCCGCGACTCTCACCAGGTCATCGGTAACGTCCACCTGGGAGGCTTCCAAACGCAAGGTACCATGTAACCCCTTCCAAAAATTTGGTCGTGTTATTTTAAAGTCAATAATTAAATACATATAGGTCAATTAGCTTGTTACAACCACGGGGGGGTAAAAATAGAACTGTCTGCAAACGTGGGTGATGGTCATTCTTCCGCCACTCAGAAAATTACATAAATTACACAATGCCATCTATCTATCAAATTTAATATGAATTTCAAATGCCATTGTCATCATTATTTCTACTTTGAGTCTTTAGATGGCGTTGCGAGTATCTGAATTGCGTGTGGTGTTACATTTTACTTCTTGAAAACTTTTAATTTATACATATATCTTTCGATATAGTCAACCGATTGCGATGAAACAAAGTCTAAGTAATATTTTAAGTGACACACAATTTTAATGTTTAAAAGTTACGAGTATCTACATTTTATATTATTAACATTTTGCGTGATACGCACACAACTAAAAACTTCTACAGATATATTGTGTGTAGATATAAAAAAAAATGTAAGCATGCAAAAATATATAAAAAAATCTTATTTACGGTGAAAAAAAAAATAAAAATTTCTTATATGAGAGCCATATTATGGGACTCGAACCATCTTTATATTACACGCAAGTCTAGATACGAAACCACTGTGCTGAGGGCTCCGATGATTATGTTTTAAAATAGACGTTCTTATAATAAACGTTATAATAGACTGGTTGGCTCCTTATCGATGATAGCGTGATGATTTTCCTTTCAGAAGTTAAATTTGCAGCTAAATAGAATAATGTAACAAAATAGTACGTGATTTTACTCGCCGCTTTGATTAGTTTTTACAAAATATTTAGAAGATATCGAATAGAAATGTCAATTTTATTTTGAAAAAATGGTAAAAGCTATTTTATTACAAAAAAAAATAAGATAAAATAATGTCAATATTTTTAACTGTAGCTGACGATCGAACTCGCTGCAAAATGTCGTTCAATACCGACATTTTGGATTATTGCTCACCCCCCGTAGCAAATAGCGTGATAATTTATAGCCTATGTCCTTTCTCAAGCTCTATTCTATCTTTGTACCAAATTTCATCAAAATCGGTTCAGCGGTATAAGCGTGAAAGCGTAACAGACAGACAGACAGACAGACAGACAGACAGACAGACAGACAGACAGAGTTACTTTCGCATTTATAATATTAGTATGGATAAGTATGGAAGTATGGATTATAATCCATAGAAATTACTACTTAGATATAAAGTATCATAAGTGGGTGTGTCTGTAGATTTTTTTTTAACCTTCGGTCGTTGAGGGGTGCACACTAAAAGTCCTCGTTTGGGCGATCGGCGGCGGCAATCTCTCGTGCCGGGCCTTAGTACAGGCCAAGGTCCGGAGCGAGGAGGAGTGGCAAGCGGTCGCCTCCTTCTGCGAAGCAGTAATGCTAGCAAAGGAGGCGACCGATCGCGTGAGGCAACGGTCCTCACGCCCCAACCGCCGCCGGGATTCCGATCCCAATTTTCGGCCACCGTAGGCGCGGGCTTGCGGACGGCGAGCAATGGATAGCCCGCCGTCCGACCGTCCGGACCGAGCCCAAATCGTCGACGGCGCGTTTTGTTCCACGTGCGCCTCAAGGAGATGTCAGCAAATCGTAGGGGCCCAGCAGGGTCGAAGCCTACTGGGGCCATGGGTAGTGTGAAAACGAAGCTCGGGGCCCTGGGACGAAGGCAACGAAGGAACAGGAGTGGGTTTTTAGTCAGTAAAAGTCTGACACTATCTCTCGCTTCGCCCAAGAGCGGGATTTGTCATTAGATGATTTTCCCACCCAATAAAAAAAAACCTATAAAAAAAAAACATCCCACAGATAAAGTATGGTGATAAGTCCCTACTTATAAGATGGAGTGAGATAACAGTCGACTGATACCTGTAACTATTAATTATACTAACGTACAAGTGTATGTACCCAAACATCAATATTTGCTTGTGTAGCAACAGTACCTAATGACAAAAAGTTCTCATGGATCATGTTTGTATTTACCCTTCAGCAATCATTGTCCAATTCAAAAAAAGTAAAGACTTCTTTACAGTACCGCAAGAAATTATCGCACTCACAAAGTAGCAATCGTAATTTTGTTACGAAACAAAGTAATTTTAAAAAATTATATTATAGCCCTCTACTTATTGAGTGACCTTGCACTCAATAAGTAGAGGGCTATACTATGACCTGTCATACTCTTCAAGATTCCGTTGTGAGAGAGTGAGAGACCTATACAGAACGAATAGTATTATTCTTTTTTTACAGAGGCATAAACGTAATCAGCCTTCTAATGTTACCACCGCTGGGACTCAGACCTCCTCTTTAGAAAAGGGAATGAGCCTAATCCACCACCCGGGCCCAGTGCGGATTGGTGGATGTCATCGAATGTTTGATTATGGGACATGCCGGTTTCCTCACGATGTGTTCCTTCACCGTTATAAAATAAATTACACAAAATAATGCGCCGGAGAGAACAAGAACATTACAGAGGAATCATGATCAACAAGTAGGTCTCTGGGTATACTATGACCTGAAATAGTTTTCACGATTCCGTTGTGAGACAAGGAGTCGTAGCTATGTAGGACAAATAGTATTATCCCTTTTTTCATTCATGATCAACAAGTAGCTCACTGCCTATACTATGATCTGTTATAGTCTTCACAATTCCATTGTGAGAGAGTAACAGAGCTATATAGGATGAATAGTGTTATCCTTTTTTTAAAGAGGAGTCATGATTAATAAGTAGCTCTCTGGCTATGCTATGATCTGCCATAGTCTTCACGATTCCGTTGTGAGAAGTGACAGAGCTATACAAGAGGTTTAATTATCCCTTTTTATTTATTTATTTATTATTTATTTATTAAAACTTCATGCAACACAAAAGTACAAAGGCGGACTTAATGCCTTAGGCATTCTCTACCAGTCAACCTAGGGTGGTGAAGAGAAAATGTGGCAGGTGCATAAAAATACAAAAGAATATCACACATCATCATATACATCATCATCATATATATCATCTTTTTCACAGTTATGACATACGACATCACCACGGATGTGTACCCTTATATTTTGATCCACTTTTTGAAGTGAAAACTTCTTTAGCGGCGTTGTACACTTTTTTTGTAATGGGTAAAAAATGTTAAACTCGCGTCAGGGTCACGTGACCTGATCGAAAATTCGTAAGACGGATGTCGTGCAAAATTGTGTGCAAAAATTTTTGTAATGGGTAAAAAATGTTAAACTCGCGTCAGAACACGTGACCTGATCGAAAATTCGTAAGACGGATGTCGTGCAAAATTGTGTGCAAAAAAATTGTGTGCAAAAAAAAAGCAATTCGTGCAAAATTATTCCATAACCATTCCAAAATATCCAAAACGCACAACGTTAATACTTAAGTTTTCACTTCTGCCGGCACTCCCAGAGTGCAACCCGTCATTTTTTTGTGCTTTTCACCTTTCAAATCAATATTTATGGTACTTGGCGGTAAGGAGTTGCATGGTGATGGTAGTCTCCTGGATATAGCTCCTTTACGAATACTTCTCCATCTATGTACAAGTAATCATATAATATTACTGTTAGAAGTTTCAAACGCCATTAAAAGCGCGCCCTTACTTGTGATAACAATTATGAGAATGGAGTAGTATCATTTGATTTATTAATTCTCACTTTGATTCAAGAGTTGTGGAGGTAAGATAGTCTACCACTCCTCGTAAAATATTGGTATTCAACTACACCAATTTTGACTGGAAGCTGACTCCAGTATAATTGAGAAAAGGCTAGGCACTAGGACTTTGACTCAATAGATAGTCCTACGGACTTCAGGATTCGAGGGGATTATTATACATCAGACAAATGGCTTTCGGATTGTAAGTGTTTTTTTTTTCAATTGTAAAATCTAGTACACGTTAAGTAGAGGTAGAGACTGGATGCATAAGGGAAAAAGTATGTATTTCATTACGCGGCCCTTATTGCGTTGCCGGAGATCGTGAGTTCGGTTCCCACCTAAGACAAATGTTTGTATACTGACCACGATCATTTGTTTTATGTCTGGGTATTAATCTATAAATTATTTATTTATGTATGTATTTAGAAATTATGAGTATGTTTATCAGTTCTCTAGTACTCATAGCACAAGGTCTGCTTAGTTTGGGTCTAGATGGCCTTGTGGAATATTATTATTATATAAGTATAAATCATTAAAAAATAAATTATCTTTTAATATATTATCTTTTAGTTACTTAATCAGGGAATTTCATACTAAAGGATTCGGATTATCATACATTTTTGGATCAATTCTGAAAGTACAATACAGTACAATATGCTGTTCTTTTATAAAAGTTATACGTAGAATGTCATTATAATTATAGTCTAGTTCTAGCAATATTTATAATTATTTTATCATTTTTTCGGCACTTTCAGAAATCAATAAATGTATGAAAATTACATATCATACATAAATATTAACTATTGCCCCAAATGGTTAATTCTACCCATACGTACAATTTTTTTTCGTTGGCCTTTCAGAAAAGGCCCAAAAAATTAACTTCTTTTCAATACAAAGGGTTAGATCCCCAAGTAAATTGCGACTTCTGCGCGCACCGCAATTACGCGCTATCAAAAAACCAAATGGCAGAGCATAGATTGTAAAATATTATGCTTTCAAATTGTAGAAAATTTATACAAGAACGTAAATCATCAAACTTCTTCATATTAGTCTGTTAAAATCGAAAATACACTCCAACGGGGTGAATAGGAACGCAGGGGTGAATAGGAACAAAAGTTTGAACGGGATTTTCGCGTTATTTAAAAAAAATCCCAACATTTAAGTGCTCCTATTTATTGATTAATTGTAATAAAACGAATGCTTTGACTAAAACTGAAAGAAATTAATAATATAAATTTAAGCTGTTGATCCCCGCACGAACGCCGGCGGTCGTGCGCCATTGTCTTACTATTGTGTCTCTAATTACGCTACTCCAAAAGTTAAACTAAAGTGTAAAACCTAATCAAAGTTTTGTTCCTATTCTCCCCTGCGTTCCTATTCACCCCGTTTGACGGTAAAGTCTATAATGAAGATGTTTGAGGATCTTTTTTTTGTTAATGGGTTGGTTTTTAGTACGAGTATCATACAATAATAAGAACTGATGGCGAAAACTTCGATGCCTGTCTCCACTCTGGAAGTGAGATCCGCGGTTTGAGTTGCCCTTTGGGGTTGAAGCTGGTTTTGTTTACTAATTTATTTGCCAGTAAGACTGTGTGTGTGTGTGTGTGTTGTGTGTGTGTCTGTTGTGTCGGTCTGTCTGTCCTGTATTATACAAATAAACGTATTGATTGATTGATTGATTGATTGATTGATTGATTGATGATAGTGTGTGTGACATATTATTGCCTTAACCTAAGTTATAAACTGGTTTGAATAATATATGTATAAATGTATGTATGTTATATAAATAAGCAGAAAAACAAAAATACTCTATCGCATTAGGTTACCCTGTAAATATAGTTGTAAGTTGGAAATAAATAAATAAATAAACTTTATATCTGTGCAAATTCCGATCAAAAGTGAGTAAAATGTACATATCATTCAGTAATATTAAAAATCTGAACAGTGTAAGCGCGGGAACAAGAGTAACCAGTCAAGTGCGAATCGAATCCGTACACGAAAGGTAACTACATACGAATACTATGATAATTTTATTGGTTCACATTTTTTTTAAATTTCGATGTGTACAAAGGCTGTTAAAAGTTACGTTGCTATAGTCTATGAAACACAGACAGAAATACTATAGAATTGGAATAATATTTTTAATAATAATATTAGAAACTTATTGAGTTTTGCTTTTTTTGTGATTTATCGTCAAAGAAAAATAACGGGGAGGACATTATTTCTAAAGCTGTTTTGTTGTGTTGTGGTTGTGTTGTTTGTGTGTTTTTGTTTGTTGTTCTGTGTGTGTGTTTTGTTGTTGTGTTTGTTTTCTCGTGATTTAAATAATTATTTGTTTCAGTATATTGTGCTTTGCTATGCTGATAGTATTGGCGTATTTTGGAACAATGATGTTTTTAGAGAGTGAGGAATTTGGGAATACAAAACCAACTGAAATGACGACTGAGATTACTACAGTAAAAACCACAACACAAATATTCCCCGAATACTATGACGAGGAACATTGGGGTCCGTACAAGAAAATTAAACAATCCCTCAGAAAAGGACAAGAGATAACGCTAAAACCAACATCCATAGATCTTGTTTATTACTAATTTAATTTGACATAAATGCTTTCTATTTTAAATATCTTGATTTTTATTTATTTCCTATATGATGATAAAAATCCTAGAATAATCATATAGTACCTACTCGTAAAAGTAAAAATCTTTAAACCCAACACTAGCGGTGAGAGAACGGAGCCCTAAAAATAAATCTGTTAACATCGAGTTTACAAAAACAATTAAAACATACTATACATACTAATACAAATTTATTTCAGTGACTAGTGTACTATCAAAACTTCGTATCACGGAAACGCGTATTTCCATTGTATACAAGGCCAGACGTAGGAAACTGACGCGTATACTTTGTATTCATCATCATCATCATCATCATTTCAGCCGAAAGACGTCCACTGCTGGACATAGGCCTCCCCCAAGCGTCGCCACAGCGAACGGTCCTGTGCGTCTCGCATCCATCGGACCCCCGCAACCGTTACCAAGTCATCGGTCCACCTTGTAGGAGGCCTTCCAACGCTACGTCTTCCGGTACGTGGTCGCCATTCCAGAACCTTTCGGCCCCAACGGCCATCTGTTCTGCGAGCAATGTGCCCTGCCCATTGCCACTTTAGTTTGGCGATTCTTCGTGCTATGTCGGCAACCTTGGTTCTCCTGCGGATATCCTCATTCCTGATTCGATCACGCAAGGAAACTCCGAGCATAGCCCTCTCCATTGCCCTTTGGGTGACTTTAAGCCTTCTAATGAGGCCCATTGTAAGCGACCACGTTTCGGAGCCATATGTCATCACTGGCAACACGCACTGGTCATAGACTTTCGTCTTGAGACACTGTGGTATATTGGACGAGAAGACACCGCGCAGCTTCCCGAACGCTGCCCAGCCGATACTTTGTATTACTATTTTTAAATCTGCAATTACAATGTATACACGAATTTTGCGCACTGGTCTTGTATTATAGTTTGTAACGTGTACGCGCGCGTCCTGGTTCCAAACTATACTACAGTTAACATCACTTACGCCTGACAAAAGCGGCGATATAGTTTAATAAAATCTTTTAAATGCATATAATGGAATGAAGTTTTAACATTATTAATGTAGAATTAAATAAAAAATAATGGCTTTTAACTTAACCAAACCCAAAAGATTCACTAATATTAGAAGGGGATCTGGATTTTAATAGTCACTGTTCTAACCTAACCTAACCCACATGATCGCTTCGTTAGCTCGCCACCACGTTCTAATGGTCACTATTCTAACCTGACCTTATCCAGGCGCAATTTTTAACATAACCTAACCTAAATGATTCACTAACATTAGAAGGGGATATGGCGCTCGGCGGCCACTGCCGCGGCACGCTCGCTGCGCTCGCTCGCCTTCACGCTTAATTGGTCACTGTTCTAACCTAACTTAACCCACATGATCGCTTCGTTAGCTCGCCATCGTGTTCTAATGGTCACTATTCTAACATGACATAATCCAGGCGCGATTATTCGGATCTACGCACGATTAGTCCATATTCGTACTGGCACTGTATATTATGGAATAAGGTTAGGTAGTTAGGTCACTATGAAGTATACGCGAGTATTTGCGTACTAATTTTGTATAGATTGGAAGACCTCGATAAAAAAGTGATTTCCAATCTATACGCGACTAGTTTCACACCCTTGCGTTCTAGCTATGTACAGAATGTAAATACGCCACGGAAACGGCTTGACCGATTTTTATGAATTTTTTGGTGTATTTTTGGTAGGTCTGAGAGTAGGTCGTAGGCTATTTTTTACCCTCCTACCCCACCCTTCATTTTTTTTTTCTTTATAAATAATTTACCTATATGGCAGAAAAATGTTGGCCGGGTCAGCTAGTAATAATATATAAATATTTATTTTTATGAGTGTGTAGTGTTCGTAAGTCTGCTAAGTGAGTGTGATTTTTAGGTTCGATCTCCATACGCAGTTTATTTGACTTAATGGAGTAGTATTTTTGTACTCTGCTTAACTACACTATACGCCTTTTTAACGTGTATAAATTCCCATAGATATCGTCCGATTGTCTGGCCAACTGTTATTGACTAAAATACACCAATTTCTACGACGAAAATCATTTTTCTTTTTTTAAAAGAGTAACCGTGGCGTTTCTTGCCGGTTCTTTACCATAGGAAACGACCAAATGGAATCTTGCACTAGCTTCTGACTTTTTATAAGTACACATGTAGGCATCTCGTTATCATTTCAGCCGAAAGACGTCCACTGTTGAACATAGGCCTCTCCCAAGTGTCGACACTACGAACGGTCCTGTGCGTCTCGTATTAATGGGATTATCGTGACCCTAAACACCAGGTGTGAGTCGCGGGAATCTGATGAATAACCTCATTGGTCCGCCTTGTGGGAGGCCTTCCAACGCTGAGTCTCCCGGTGCGCAGTCGCCATTCCAGAACTTTTCAGCCCCTTCCATCTTAGGCGTAGGTGAAATAAAATATATTTAATTGGAATGAACTAGCTTTGGCTGGAGCACTGGCTCGCATATATTCATTTGGAACCTATTCATCTCTGCTGTATAGCGTACAGGCATGATATTACGTAATGTACAGACGAAAAAAAAACTCCTTAATTATGTTTTTTTTTTTTTCAGTTTATTGGTTGGCGCATGTATGCTATTTATAGCTTACTGGGGTACAATATATGCTATGAAGTTAATGAATCAGCGCCCGATAATAACAACTACAAGTACTTTACCGCCCACGACTACCCAAGTGTTCGTAACGGAAACTACAACGACAGCAGATCGAATATTCTTCTGAATTTTTTAGCACTTTCATAAATATTTTAAGCTTGGAATAGTCACTGTTTTTGTTTCCCTCCTCACTCCTGAAATAATAATAATAATAATAATAATAATCATGACAAGAACCTCGTGAAAGCCGAGAAAGATAAACAAAACAAGTATATTGACTTGGCTCGCGAGGTTGTTGACATGTGGGATGTGGTGATAGTCGTGTCGGGCAATGGCTTAATAGCCAAGAGCCTCGACCAACACCTTAGGAGGCTCGCGTTAGGCGGCTCGATCAAGGGCTTGATTCAGAAAGCGGTACTCCTGGGCACGGCTCGTATTGTTAGGAGGTTCCTTCCTCTGGAGCTCTGACCGCCGGTAGCTTGGACCCGGTTTCCGATATCGGTGGAATACTATTTTATATATTTTTAAATGTTTTTCTTTGTGATTAGGTTTAAAAAATATTTAAAAATGTAATTTATATGTATTTACAATTAATAAAGAAGATAATAATCATGATCACTGCTTTTGAAGCTGTGGTGGACTGAAAGACTCAACTTGCATTACCCTCCAAAAAGCTGCAAATTTGAACACCTGAAGAAAAATAAGAAAAATTATGCAGATCGAGGAAATTGAAACTCCACAGCACACTTATTCTTCATCTTAAAACTCACAACACGCTGAATTGACTTGGCCCGTTAATATAGGTTAAAAGTGGTCCAGAGGAAAGGGTTTGGAAAAAGTACTATTTGGAAAAACTACATACAGGTTTTTTCAAATAATAATAATAATCTTCTATTGGAATAGCAACACGTTTACAAGTTATTTTCGTACGAACATAGCTACATTAGTTAAAACTGTCTTATGGGTGTATAATGTATAGTGTGTACGTAATGTACATAAAAACCAGTCAAGACTGATACGGACTTGCACAATTCGGGTTCCATATCAAAGAACAGTGATCAGTCAGTATTTAGTCTGCTGTGCAGTCAGCTTTACGTGAAATTAATAAACAAGTAATACCACCAGCCACCGCCAGCCAGCCAGAAACAGCTGTGTGCTGTATGTCTGTACCAGCAGTTATTAACCGTAAAACGATATACGATTAAATAACGAATAAAATTGTTAAAATATATTTTCAAAATCAGCGTTTTGTTCTCTCTATTCCGCTAACGTTCCGTGCGATGCGTTCAATCAATACCTACAGAGGTATTGATATGATTGACGAGTACCTCCATTCTCTGTCCATCGATATTGTGTCTATTTTCTGTGGGGCTATAGCCCATTTCATATATGAAATATCTGGTCTATTCCGACAAAGCACAGGCGATTGCCGCTCGGGTGGCCAACATTTGTGTTCTTCAAGAAATTGGGATACGTGATTGCCGCAGCGATGTTTTGGCCGAAACTATATTCCACAAAAATTATGTCATCGAATGTATGGTAATATCACTTAAACTGTTATATATTTTAAATTAAATATACTCTTTGTAAAAACCCTATACATTATTGCTCCGGGTGCAAGAAGCACTGGCCCGGTTGATGTGGTGACACTTAGGAATGCCTTTGTCCGGCAGAATAATGATAATGATGATGATACCTATATTATTTACTGTTAGTCATTCGTCTTTCCTGTGATAAGATAAATGTTTGTCGTAATTTAAGAATATTTCCTTTAAACAAATATTTCATTGATATCTGAAGAGTTAATAAAAACAAAACGACTTAATAAATAAGTGTGTTTAAAATGTAGCATTGACAAACCATAATTATTATCTTGTAGTATAGAGCGTAATGCAAATTAAATTAATTAGTTTCGTTTAATAAAAGTTAATTTTGTGCAATATGCCGATTTTTGCTGGATTGTAAGTACCCACGAAAAAATAATAGGTTTATTAACTAAGGCCCATATTCTCAAGTCACCAACAGACCTCTCCTCAACAGTCACCATGATAACAGAAAACAACTCTTATTAATGACAATAAATATCAAGACTTGGCATGTTCCCTACATTCCAAGTCTTGCAGGTACTAACATTTTTGTGTATAATATTGTATTTTCTGTCACCAATATTTGTGATTGTGTCATGTTGTGCAAATATGGGCCTTTATTTTCCGTGCTTGGAACCACCGGCCTCATCTAGTTTTATTATACAAAATTGATGTGTAAAAGTGTACATTTGGACCTATTTGCAATACTGCTTACCATCAGGTGGGATCGCAGTCAAACAATATTTATATCATTTAAAAGAAATTAATTTAGTTATTCCAAATGTAAGTAAATAAGAGCATCAATATCCTGGATTGGTAGCGCATCGGTATTGGTATATACGCATGCACACACAACCACGCCTATTTTAAAACACCTATTTTGATAAATCTTGATTGCGTCACTACGCAATCAAGATTTATCAAAATAGGTGTTTTTTTCATCCTAAAATAATTCTTGATTATATTGGGATAAAAAATTACCTATTTTAAAATCGTTTTGTAGCCCATTATTAACATACTACTTTCATAATATGCGTTTATTATATGCTGTATATCATAGCTACAAGCTAACTTTTATTTCAGAGTCTTAATGTGGACTGCTCTCATGGTGTCAGCGTTTCTTGGTGGACGATATCTTTTAGAGTTGGATCGCAAACGCAACAGCATCCCAATTGGAAATTTAACTGGATTTGGTTAATAAGAAATTACCTTAATTAAAATATTCACATTGTTTGACATTTTTGCTTCTTTTAGACGACTCTAAAATGTTTTTTTCTAATTTTAGGACAAGAGAAACTCGAGAGAATGATGGCTATGCATGTTTTTAGATGACATTGTTTAATTAAAAATTATTTTAGATGAAATAGTTTGTAATGTTGAAAAAGTCGTTGGATTTATGGAGTTTGTGTTTTTATTATGATTTAAAAACGTAACAAAAAAGAAATGCAAAACATAAAAAGTAGAAATGTGAAAAATAGAGCATTCTCTAATTTATTTATGTAAATCTTACCTTTATACTGCCTTCTCCATTTTTTTAATTATAAGTACTTCATTTGTCAAAACATTACAATTTTTTGTTTCAATTTTGTGATGAATAAATATATTAAACAATTATAAAGATAGAGTTGTTACGTTTTTTTTGTTTTGTTTTCTTCTACTTCCCATTCAGAAACAATATAAAAAGTGAGTAATTAAAATAAACAAGTAAGTATTGATAGTAAAAAGGCTGAGCTGTGTGTCGTTGCGGCTTCGACTCCCGCACAGAACCAATATTTTGTGTGGCCTAGAGATCTAATAGTTAATTGCACATTGCAAAGCTTATATTGGAGAAAAATGTTCAAGAAATTCCATGGACACCCTTTTAAATCACGTTGTGTATCACAAATATCACGGTTACATATTTCTTGTCGCTACAACAGTCCAAGAGACAAATTGTGCATCCGATCTCAACGATCGCCAACCAAATAAAAAAGCAGCCCCCCTAGCCAAGTTACAATCGTTTCGACGCGAAGTCGAACGTTTCGAGTAGGCCACGCCTCGGATTCCTTTAATCTGACGTCATTTCAACGCTCAGTCACGTGGTCAGAACAAAGGAATCGGAGGCGTGGCCTACTCGAGGCGTCCGACGCGAACGAAACGATCGTAACTTTGCTAGGGGGCTGTCCGGTAAAGTCCGGGTGATGACTCTACTGATTTCATACATCTTTTTTTTAAGTTGTATAATAGGTTTGTACCTATGACATTGGATTTCGCAACCGATCTTCAAAGACTGATTCGTGATTGGACTTTTCGTAGCCGAGACGATTTATTTATTTTCGTTACCCCAATAAAATCTTTCACCAATCGACATTTCGCCGACTGGAACTTTCATTTACATCACTTTCGGCGACAAGCTTCCCAGCCACAGATTGTTTCACCCCCACGATGATTAGCTCAATTCTTTTAACTACAGACTTTTCCATGTACTAGACTTGAACCGATATTACAAAAAAAAAAAATACACACACAATATTATGCGTGTTATTAGAAAAAAAAAACAAATCCTTACTTATTGTAAAACAAAATCCCCCACCACTTTTGTTTATCTGTACAAACGTGATAAAACTACAGTGATTTATAAGGAAGGTTTAAATGTAAAATCTCGCATAACTCGTAGATACATAAACACACTCGTAGATGCATAATTCGTAGAGAAAAGCCGAAAATTTCAAAGATTTCTAACACCCGTGTGAAGCAGGGGTTGGTCATTAGTATAAAATAAACAATAAAACAAACTTCAAAAAAGTATAATTTAATGATAATATTACGTCGTTTTTTATTTGAACTTATAATTCCAAGTCAATTCAAAGATATATATAACGCTTCAAAGCAACCCGTTTTAAAAAACGGTAATTTCATACTTTAACCCCTATTATTATTGTACTTATACTCATTCTTCTTCTCTTTCTTATTTGATTAGTTTAACACCTAAAAAATGACATAAATAAAAACTTACACCTAAAAAGTGGTAACTGTTGGGTGAACTGAACACAATGGTTGAGAAGCTTGCTCGTTTCCAACCAGCTTTGGTCAATCGCTCATCTCCGCTGATCCTATATGACAACCCGTAACCCTATACTGCACAGCCAGATACCGTCTCTCTCCAACTTACAAGAGCTGGGGTTGGAAGTTCCCCGCCATCCGCTATACTCACCATACCTACAGACTTATTCTTTTTCCAGAATTTGGTTATCTTCTTGGCGGGAAAAATAAATCAATACTTGAAAGGCGAGTTGCCTTTGAAGAATTTCTTGCCTCCCCTCCAGCTGATTTTTACAATAAGGTTTTGGAGGTAGGCGAAACAGAGTATAAAGTCCCGCAAACCTCCGTTGAAAAGGGAGGATCCTCCGGCCAGACGAGTGTTATGCCTGGTGGGCAACTGCCAGATAGATGATTTTCGGGCTGCTATATGTTATAATCGCGCGGAGAACTGCAGGATTAGTTCTTATGTGACGCCATAGATGTCGCTACAAGGGCATCAATAAACAGCCACTACGTTGGCTATGCTGCATCGATTGTACGACTGATTGCTTTGATTGATGGGTATAAAGAATACAAAAAAAAAGTATGTATATAAAAAACCTTTTTTATTTCATAAGTAAAGTTCAATGTCCTATTATCTAAAAATCTTACTGCAAAGTATTATACACTTCTGGACACATCTATTGGCCCACCTTAGAGTTTAGGTTTCGATGGCCCCTACCGAAATATGATTGCTAGATTGAACAAAAACTGTTGATGCAGTTTTAAACCTGATACATTTTACCATCTTTTTCGATCCTATTGTTTTAAATTTGAATTCAGAATACCACACGACATAGAGCTACGCCTAACAAGTCGGATATGCGCCTTGTTAAAGGCAATTGATTTTTGAATAAAAAAACATGTTTTATCAAATAAAGGTTTAATTTAATAACGCGTGTTGCCTCCATGGGCATCTACCACAGCTCTCATACGATTAGGCATAGAGTTTATCAACCGCTCTATGAAATTTTGAGGGATCATCTCCCATTCCTCTTCTATGGCAGTTTTCAACTCCTGCATCGTCTGGGCAACTGGCTGACGAGCCCTAACACGTCTTTTTAGCTCGTCCCACATGTGCTCAATGGGGTTCATGTCTGGGCTTCTGGCTGGCCAGTCCATAACTGTGATGTTCACATCCCGAAGATATTCCCTGACGATGCCGGCCGCATGGGCTCTTGCATTATCATGCATAAAAAGGAAATTTGGGCCCACATAGTCCGCGTATGGTATCACGTGAGTTTCTAAGCACTCACGAATGTACCTTTCAGCATTTAATGTTGGCAGCCGTGGTCCTGTAACAACCTCAAGTTGAGTTTTGCCGCTCGCGGATATACCGCCCCAGACAGTCCATGAGCCACCGCCATAAGCAACCCTCTCTTCAAAGCAGCATTGTGCGAAACGCTCTCCCTTACGTCGGTAGACCTTCTTCCTTCCATCATTGCCATGTAACACAATTTTAGACTCATCAGAAAAGAGTACACGGCTCCAATCTTGCTGTGTCCAATTTAAATGACTGCGTGCGAAATGAAGGCGCGCTGTTCGGTGGGCTCGCGTTAGTTTGGGCCCATTAGCTGGCTTGTGTGGTACCATATCGAGTTCTTTTAACCTTCTCCGAACAGTTCGAGCGCTCACAGATACTCCGTGGAAGTCGCGAAGTTGGTTTTGTATCTCAATGGAGGTAAGGTGACGATTTCTCAAGCTGGTCGTCACGATGAATCGATCCTGCCTTTCAGTTGTGACCCGAGATCGTGGCCTTCCTTGGCGACGAACAAAGCCGCCAGTCTCTAGGTACCTCCGATAAACATTTCGGACCGCAGATCGACTTAAATTAAGTTGAGCACTCACGTTTCTTTGGCTGTGTCCGGCCTGAATAAGTGCCACAGCTTGGGCGGCGACTTCAGGTGAAGTATCCATAGATTATTGATAGAACCTCACCTTAATGTTAAGAATAAGTAATGTTTGTTGCAAAACCAAAGATATCAATCACTTTTTCAAGAATTAAATCCAAGTAAACCAATAAAACCAAGTTTTCGTAGTATTCGATTGTTTGATATCAACAAACAGGCTCCAAATTGTCTTTTGTTTCTTTAAATTCTGTGTTCGAAATTCAAAAAAAGATTATTGAATGAAATTGTGAATGTGCCAGGTTCAAAACTGCATAAAAACTTTTTGCTCGACCTAATATAAAATTTTAGCTAGAACCAAACGAAACTGAAAATACAAGGTGGGCCAATAGATGTGTCCAGAAGTGTAGTTTTTTTAACAGGCGCAGGGGCTTTAAAGTTTGTTAGTCGTAACTAGCTTACAGAAAGAATAAACGGGGTCTACACTTATAAATTGTGAAATAAGCAATTTTTGGCCCATGTATATTTCAGTAATTCCACATAGTTACTACTCTACAGAGGTTGACCGGCCATTTTGTTTTAAGAACGGCCGGTCAACCTTAAATGTTTAAATTCTTTTAACCCATGAAATAAGCAATTCTCTTATTATGATAAGCAAATATAAGCAATTGATAAGAAATTTTTAGGCACAATTTCAAAGCTAAATACGACTGTTAACCGGCCATTCTGACGTTTACCTATTCCCGCTCTTAAGTGGAACGAAATAGTGTATCAGACTTTTTCTGACTAAGGGCTACAGCCACAATTTCAAACGTTGCCGCAAGAAGAATTAATCCTAGAGAGCTATGTTTAGCTTCGCGTAGTGCCTCAACTTTTGGGTTATTCTTAAATCAACAGTGTGACCTGTTCTGAACTCTAGGTTGTAGTTAGTATGTCATCTATCCTAACTATGTAATAATAATAAAAACATTTATTTCAGACCATATAGATTACATAGCCTTCCATCCCATCCAAAAATACAAAAAAAAAAATACAAAGTCAAGTCCTAGTTACAAAAGTAAAGAATTATTTTAAATAACAAAAAAAAAGGAAATAAGGTTAAAAAAAAAAACTAAACATAAAATCAAACATCAAAGTTAAAAATTGAATAAATTGGATTTAAAAAGTACGGTCTAGTTTTTTGTTAAAGTTTAAAAATTAAATAAATTCTTAAAAGATGTCGATAGTTTTATATTAAATTAACTAATTATTATTCAGTGCATTTGTTATTACTTAACTATTTATGTCACTAAATTACTTAAAAATTTTCGCCAGCAAGAATAATCATATTTTTCCCAGTAGACCCAACGACCTGCCGTCCAGTGAATTTGTAAACAAAGTAGTAATGTTTTTCTGTGCTTATTCATGTTTCAAAATAATGGATATTCGACATAAATAAATAAACAATAAAGTGACGGAAACGACGCATTCTGATAACTTACAATAATACATTTTTCTTTAGTCGAGTGTAATCTTTGACCAAGAAACTACCACGTACCATAAATGGCTGGATTGTGAGTAATTTTATTTAAGTAACAATAACTCTATGGTAAGCACTAGATAAAGCAATAAAGTACATTGACCTTTTCCTAATAATGTCTGCATAGGTCCCCAAAAACATATATGTACATATGTTGTACATACTGTTTTCATTACCATAGCTGATGGACACGGTTGTCCTTTCATGTGGAAATTAGTACAACAGACAAAGTTACTAATTGTTTATTAGTTTGTACCTGTTTATAAGATGTGGACCTCAGTTATCTGAACAAATAAATTATCATTTTTATTATTCTATTGTGTGACTTTCGCGATAAATTTCAATTCAAGACAATTTTGTTTTTATAAATGTAAGAATATCAATGACCGCTATTGAAAATTTATCTGGCGCCTACCAAAACAAGATCTTCGCGCAGTTTGGTATGTACTAAATACTGTGTTATGTGTTAATTCTTTATACATACCTCAATCTTAGCTTATCGTAATCTACTGTATGTAAGCACAATATCTGGTCCCTGCCATCTATAAGGTGATAGCTACTGGCCCGAGCCATTATCTGCTAGATGGCGTTGAACTCAACATTTTTAGTTTATTTGGTTTTTAGTGTGTGTGCACTATAGGTACACTCACTAATAGGCATGTGATCAGTACATTTGTTACCTTAGGTCTATACCTGTCAAAATAATTGTATGTGTTATTAAAATAAATAATGGAGCAGTAGTGACCCAGCGGTAACAACCCCGACTTACGAGTTGTAGGTTCAAATCCAGCCAGGCGCATTACCTACATACTTTGTGTAATCTGTTTCATCACCACTGCTCGCAAAACGGTGAAGGAAAACATCGTAACAAAGCCGGGTTGTCCTATTAGAATTAAATTCGAAGACATCAAACCTGCCCTGTGCCCGCGTTGTGGATTACGGCTCATTCTTCTCCTAGAATGGAGGCTTGAATCCCAGTAGTGGGAACATTAAAAGGCTGATTATGTTTATATTATGCCATAATATGCAAGCATTAGGTATAGACAGAGTTCGATGTTAGTTTAGGTATTTTGGTGAATTACGTAGGAACATTTTCAGACAATAATTTGAAAAGTTCAATAAATGTTCGATTTTAACAAATATTTCCTTGACTTAATAATGCTCTAATTACACTAAAAATAAAATTAAACTATTATAAAAATGTTGACTGTATCACCATCTAGCGAGGAAATAGTTACGCTTGCGGCCATAGCTTTCATTTTCAAGGTCTTTGGTTCATTTATTTGAAGGGTGTCATACGGTACGCTTGCCGATGCTCAGTTCTAAATCAAGGACTCACCTGCACCACAGCAAATCAATGTTTTCATTCAGCATCGTCGTTGATTCCAGTTTTTATTTCTTTTAAAAAAACCTGAGTACCTCTCTCCAATGTTGCGCTGAGTTTCCATGAATTTTTTGGCCAACCCGACCCGTATGTCATAGTGGGCTGGGCTCACTATGTGAACGACCCACCCATAAATTGTTTAAGTAAATTCATATATAATAGCGATGAATTGTACGTAATGTACGTGATGTATGTATATCTAATACATTGTGCTAAGAGTGATTTTATCAGGCGCTGAATAACGAGTTGGAGCAGTGCAGTGAGATATTGGGCTCTAGAAAAATAATTTCTTTTTTTTTCTCTCTTATTTCTTGTGTTTATCAAAGTTAAGCTTTTCATATACTCAAAGCAGTAAAACAATTTGCAGGTTATAGCGAGTTTATAGACACGGGAGCGTCCTGATGACCTGTAAAGGGTTTTTATGGAAATCTATTTTACGCTCAAGTCTCTCACTTAGTAAGACCTCGGTTTGCTTAGCTTTAGCTTTTACATTTGCAACACGCATCAGACCAGCGTGATAGATTCGTAGCCCACTCCCTCCAGCAGTTCAGTATCGCAGCAACTTGTGACGTTCACGATCCTTGATAAAAACGCTTGGCTAAATGCCGGTCCTGCTCCACAGTCACAGCCACTTTTATCTTCAAATTAGTTTTTTTTTTTAAATATATTTATAAATATTGGAAGAGATACTATATTCCCCTTGTTGTATTGTTGTTTTCGAAATGTTTTTTTTTATTTCATTTTATTTGTTTATTTCAATAGAGTTTATGATAATTTACCTTTTGTACTGAAACGATAGCATTGTATAATGTACGAGTAGAAGCACTTTTTTTTTAATTTTTGTGAATGATACCATGGAGCATTTTTATTAGATTACAACTTGTTTGACATTACGAGCATGGTAGTTGAGAGTTTGTCATGCTCACTCAAATGTCTCGCTGATGGTGGCACGTATTATTGGGTCATTCAGTTCCTTTCAAAATTTTTTGTATAACTTAATAGTAGGGGCGCCCAAGTAGGGATTTTGCGCGTTTCTCGAGCGCGTCAGAAAATCATATGGGGAGAAACCTTGCACTCTGTAATGTACCCCTACTACATATTAACCCTTAAGGGTTCCTTAGGGGATGCCCTCAACGCACCCCATTATATTAATATAATGGGGTGCGTTGAGGGCATCCCGTCGATTTAGTAAATAAAAATCGATCCTCGGAAAAACTCGAAGCAAGGTAAGTTGCCCATAGTGTTGCTCGACGAGGTGGGCAAGCTCTTTGAAAGAGTAATTACACGAGTCGGGCCGGATCTGGCGGACAGACAGTTCAGCTTTCGCAGGAGGCGCTCCACGATGGACGCTATCAAGCGCGTGCGAGCTCTCACGACGGGGAATGCGGTGTCCACGGGCAGGTGTGTCTTGGCGGTGTCTTTGGACATCACCAACGCCTTTAATTCCCTGCCTTGGAGTAGCATTGGGCGGGCACTCCGGTATCACCGGGTGCCTGACTACCTTTGAGGTACGGTCGAGGCCTACCTGTCGGACAGGTACATAATCTACCCTGGTCACCAGGGAGAGTGGAGACGGCGAGAGATGTCGTGCGGTGTTCCGCAGGGATCGGTACTAGGGCCCTTGTGGAACATCGGGTACGACTATGTGCGACACGGCGACCTCCCTGACGGGATCAGCGTGGTCTGCTACGCAGACGACACTCTGGTCCTGGCGCAGGGAGAGTCGTATCAGGCGGCGGTCTAACTAGTGACACGCGGGGTTGCGACAGTCGTGGATAGGATCCAAGAGTTGGGACTCGAGGTGGCATTGCACAAGTCCGAGGCCATGTGCTTTCACGGCCCTCGGAACGCACCACCACCGGGTTCCCAACTAACGGTAGGAGGAGCTCAGATCGGCGTCGAGTCGACGATGAAGTACCTGGGACTCGTACTCGACAGCCGATGGGATTTCGAGGAGCACTTCCGACGTCTGGCTCCCAAACTGAATCGGACTGGGGCTGCCCTCAAGCGACTCCCGGAGGCTCTACGCAGGCATCCATGGCCCTTTATGGCGCACCGGTGTGGGGGCTGCCGCTGCGGAAGCAGCCGGCGCGGCGGCCCGGCTGAACTTATGCCAGAGGGTGATGGGCATACGGATGGTGTGGGGATACCGGACGATTTCCCACGAAGCGGCGAGCCTCCTTGCTAGCCTGCCACCATGGGATCTGGAGAGAACAGTCCATCACGCATGCACGATTTGCACGTGGAGATGTAACGCCGGGGCGAAAGTCCGCTTCTGCGACAAGTTGCGGCATGGCGGATAGAGCTCCGGCGGGATCTCATGGTGAAGTGGAGACAGCGACTATCGTGACTCAGTGCTGGGCACACCACAATTATGGCGGTAAGTCCTCTCTTTGAGCGGTGGAGCACACGGTGGAGGTGTGCCCCGCTTGGGCATAGCAACGCCGTGTCCTCGTGGGGGCGATCGGCGGCGGATATCTCACGCCGGGCCTTAGTACAGGCCATGGTCCGGAGCGAGGAGGAGTGGCAGGCGGTCGCCTCCTTCTGCGAAGCAGCAATGCTAGCAAAAGAGACGGCCGATCGCGTGAAGCAACGGTCCTCACGCCCCAACCGCCGCCGGGATTCCGATCCCGATTTCCGGCCACCGTAGGCGCGGGCTTGAGGCCGGCGAACAATGGGTAGCTTGCCGTCCGACCGTCCGATAACCGTCCAGACCGAGCCCAAGTCGTCGACGGCGCGTACTGTTCCACGCACGCCTCAGGGAGATATCAGCAAACAGTAGAGGCCCAGCAGGGTCGAAACCATCGATATATATGTACTACGCACGTCGAAACCTACTGGGACCAAGGGTCTGATTCTGAAAGAAAGACTCGGCCCTGGTACGAAAGGCAACGAAGGAACAGGAGTAGGTTTTTAGTTAGAAAAAGTCTGACACTATCTCTCGCTCCGCCCAAGGGCGCGATTTGTCAGTAGATGATTTTCCCACCTAAAAAAAAAAATGCCAAGGTAAGTTGAGTACATACAGAAAAGTGTATACATATTTCAGTAATCTGACAATTTGAGCGTGGCATAAGGAAATAGGCGAGACATAAAGTTGTAAAAAAAACGTAACCTCAAAATACTCGAGCGCGATTGAACTTTTATTTTATTTTAAAAGAAATCCTATCAGGATTACAAAAACATCTGACGGTTTTCATGGGGCGATGTAGCTAAAACCATCAATAAAGGATGAAGCGTACAGATGCTGACAACTGTGTATTATACTCCGCGCCTAGAGTGAGAGATAAAGAAAGAGTGAGTGAAGGTCGTATTAATCTTCAATGACCATACTACAATGTACCATTTTTACATTTTCGAAATGTCGCTTGGTTATTTTATTATTAATTTTTTGCTTTATTTTTTTTATTCAAACGGTCAGATAAACCCCTCCATATAATTGTCAGATTATCATTTAGAATGACAAAGACATCAAGTTGAACCCTCTGTATAAAAATCTGACGCGGTCGAGTATCTCAAGGTCACATTTCTTTACATTTTCAAAAATCAGTCATGACTTTGGTCACGTCCAGATCGTCAGTCATTCAAATAGGACACTTTTTTGAGTTTACTTAACATTCACTCTGAATACCTGACACGCTCGAATAACTTTATTTTTTTTTGTATTTTTTACCCCTTTTTACGGCCCCCCATAATAAGAATAATCAGCCTTTTAATGTTTCCACTGCTGGGACTCAGGCCTCCTCTCTAGGAGAGGGATTGGGCCGTAATCCACCACGCGGGCCCAGCGCGGGTCGGTGAATGTCACATGTCTTCGAATTTTTGGTTTTTGGACATGCCGGTTTCCTTCACCGTTTTGAGAGCAGTGATGATGAAATAAATTACACAAAGTAATGCGCCTGGCTGGGTTTGAACCCGCGACCTACAACTCGTAAGGCCCCCCACCAAAATGGAAACTTGTCATAGATTTTTTTCGTTTTAGAACCTAATCTCCACAATCCAATAGGTCCCCATTACGCTTTAGTAACTGCAAATTTAGCATCCCGGCCTCTCCTACTATAAAGTATATCGTGTAGGTACATTATTGAGTATTTTATATATCGGAGCAGGATGTCGATCTTCATCGAAGTTCTGTCCAGGGACTTTGTTTTGTGGGCGATGACTGAGTAACGAGTAATAAACAAACTATTCCAGATCACACAACTGATTTATTGTGATGTAAGATTTAGGTATTCACTTCATACAACGAGCCCTGAGACAGTCACCGAGACTAGACGTTGTTCGCACGGTTGCCGACAGAGGAAAGAGCCCCGCACCTATGCAGTCACCACTTTTATCTGCTCGGTTCGTGCAAACGTCAGCCCGGATTCTGTCAAAGTGATAATTGTGTCACTTTTCACTTAGCTCGTTCATTCGTTCTCAAGCTTCAATACTATTGACTTCACCGACATATATATTTATTTGTGGATTGCGTCCGTGTAGAAAACCACCACCATCGCCATCGATTTTTATACCGATTCGACTTTTATACCTTTCTTTTCTTCCTCTCACACCTTTACGCTTCATTTCACACGTAGTTCTTACGTTCCTTTTATCCATCCTACATTTATGTAACATATGCAATAGATTTAGTTTCCAACCGATTTCAAAAAAAGGAGGCCGTTCTCAATTCGGTTATTTTTTATTTTACATTTGTTACCTCAGGACCAATTTTTTTCTTTATTTTAGTGCTCTTCTGTCCGCTGCCCTAATGATCACTGTATTCCTGGGTGGAAAGTATCTTCTGGACATGGATCGCCGAAACAATGCAGTTCCTCTGGGAAACCTTACTGGATTAAGTAAATAACTAAAATCACACTTACATTATATATGTGTATAAGTTTGTTACTCCTTCACGCTCAAACGACTGAACGGATTTGGTTGAAATTTTGTTCACGGGTAAACCATGTCCTGAAACAGCAGAGAGAATATTTTTAACCAGGGATTATGTTTCCTTGGGATGATTGTTTACTTTCGCGTGGGCAAAGCTGCTGGAAAAAGCTAGTTAAAATTGAATAAACTAAGTATTAAAATATATAAATCTTCAAGGCTAACATTCTCGAAAGTAATTGTCAACACGAGACGAATTATACACAAGTCAAATGATGCGATGGGGTGACAAAAATAATCTTATACTATAAAATAACAAAGTTGAAGATTTCGTTTTGTTTTTTTGATCACGCTAATTTCGCGAACTATTGGTTTGAATTCGAAAATTATTACAATGTCGGATAGCCAATTATTGATGAAGGGTAGTAGCCTTCATCAATAATTAAATAGGAACAGTAACCAAAGACGCGGGTGAAACCGCGGGGGAATGTTAGTAATATAATAATAATTATAATTCAACCAATCGCAGCAACCAACGTACCGTAAAACGGGGTGAAAAACTTTGGTTTAGTTTTTCACTTTGATACCATATTATCGGCTTCTAACAAAGCATCGACTTTTTAGAATAACAATTCATTAATAAATTGATACAGTTAAATGTTGAAAAAAAAAAAAATTCATATATCGTGAAAATACCCTTTGAAGTTTTGTTTCTATTCACCCCACTTGACTGTATATTTAATAACAATAATTTGTCACATTTTCTGAATAATTTTGAGTTGTGTCTGATTTATTGTTTCACTTTTAGGCGATGAAAGAATTATCAAATTGATGTCAGGAAAATTGGTTGGATGATCTTCGGGAAACTCATCGAGTATAATATAATAGTTTTTATTTTGTATTCGGAGACAAAAATACCTACAATCTAGATATGTACCTACCTATTAAAATAGCAACTCGTTATAATGATTTAACAAAGAGAATGTTATATAAAATAGTTATAAATATTATAACATTAGGTACCTATACAATGTAAAATATAACAATCGTCCCAGCTGTTGCAGACTCCTACAATGCTAATTTAAGGAACAATGTACTCTTAATGTATTGGTAAGATTTAAAAAACAACAATTTAATGTTTTTTTTCTTTTTGTTAAATAAGAGAGGACGCCCACGAGCAACTTAATTGCCAGCAACTTTTTGTCTGTATCGCTCCTCACCGAGATTTAGAAGATAGAGACACGGGAGTCAAAGCGACGCAACTTTTTCGTAAAAATTTGCTACTTACTGACAGTACCGTAGCTAAGGCGGTGCCAGTGCCCTGGAGGGGCGCAGTAATGATCAAACCAGGGTCTAAGTTTTGTATAATACAAAACTTATTGCTTGCTTCTTACTTAATAGCATACTATTATTTATCGTCTAATCTACCCTAGGCAGGGTTTTGAAATTTTTGAGCTCGCTTTGTTTGCTCTTGTACCTACTGGCGAAAAAAATTAGATCTAGATAACATTAAAAATGTTTTTCAAAGAGCGCAGTTAAAGAAGCTCGCACCGGGCGTATAAAAGGCTAGTTACGGCATTGCTAATAGACGAGGCGATAGTTGCATCGCCGATCTGTCACAGAACTCGCGGACAAAAAAGTCTGCCGCTGTA
This sequence comes from Mythimna impura, assembly GCA_905147345.3. Taxonomy (NCBI): domain Eukaryota; kingdom Metazoa; phylum Arthropoda; class Insecta; order Lepidoptera; family Noctuidae; genus Mythimna; species Mythimna impura. Next base: position 12,574,408 of record LR990345.1, read on the forward strand.
GCGTTACTACATGCACGATGTCATACAATCCCTTAGACTTCATGTGAGAAACTAATTAGTTGCATAAACTAAAGTTGCTCGTCTGCGCCATCTCTAATAGTCGGGGAAGTAAGCGACAAAAATGCAACCGTTTTTGAAAAGCTGCTTACCTAGTATTATATTTGTGGTGTAGAGAAATTGCCTACCGTCAGTTTACCAAGACGATTAGTGTTTGCCTAGGGGTCAGGTGTTCATTCTTTTAAGACTGATGATTGTGAGTTTATTCCTGCCTGGACTATAAACTGATACTATTTTGATGGATCGTACACCAATTTATTAAAATCTGTCCAAAATTTCATGCTACGATATTGTCTTGAAAATGCACTTACCGGGGCAGTTTTCACAAAATTCTGTTGCACTAGATGTATAAATTCTAGGAAACTCTTTCTTTTTTAATAAGCTTTCTAAAAAAGTATAATAGTGCCCATTTTTATCACATGTTGGGTTGGGATAAGTTAGAAATAAAAATTCAGTGGTTCTTAACATGATAATATTTTGATATCTCGAAGCAGAACATTTTTCGATACACGCCTTGCTTGTTGCAATTTTTTTTTAATTCCTAAAGTACCTGTTACTACGTGTTATTTCTTTACTCCACAAGTGAGTCCACCAGAATCAAGTCTCGAAGATTTTTCCCAATCGCAAAAAAATCATCAGTGTGACGTAATTACACAGTTTTCAGCTATTTTCCTTTAAATGTGCTCCAAGACCCGCTTCTTGCCAAAAAGGAATCTAAGTCAACGAAAAATATTCTTTAAGTTATGATTTCCCTTTACATGTCAAAATATGCGCCATAAATGGAGCATGAACGTCCTTATCTTTAGACTGCATTGACTTAAGAGTTTGATTTTTTCACTACTCTAATCTGAGAAATGCGTTTTGATAGACGAAAAGACAGACAACAAAGTGATCCTATAAGGCTTTTATTTTTACCCCAATAAACAAAATTTTAAAAACCGATGCATTTTTCTCGCTCACCTTTCGAGTTATAAGGGCCACTTGCAGCACAAACACCAAAATAAAAAAAAGCAGTAAGCGACTTCAAATTATCATTCTATTGCGGTACATTGATTGAAGATGACAGAAATGAAACTATGTTTTGAATACGTTTAAGAAATGCGTTAAGTGATAATATATGTGCTTCAAGCGGGCCTAAGCCTTTTTCAAGTACTTGCATAAAATGTTACCTGTTTAGAGTTTTGTTTTTATTAAATTAAACATTTTCAATCTCAATATTGGGTTTCAATCTAAATATTATTGGGTGTCTTGAGTACGCGAGTTTAATGTTTTAATGTTTTTGAACGCACCCTCAATACAGGAGTATTTTCTAGGGGTTGTTCCCAAAGGGCTATGAGTCTATTGTTCTCGAAAAATGAAAGTTCGAACATTAGTTCCCGATGACTCCACGTCATTTTAAAATATTAAATATTTTCTTTCCTTACGAGTCCATGAGAATGTTTGGTACAGTCAGTAGTAAAAGCTGTAGGGATAAATGTTTATTATTTCTATTTCAATAAAACGGTACGCAGACTTATGAAACGGTAAATATGTATTACTTTATATGCAAGTCTCCAAAGAGGTGAATGGTCATAACCATAAAAAAAAAACAATTACAGTAAATAATTTTAATCTTACAACAAAATAGACCGAAGCATTATAAATCACAGTTGAAAATAATCGTAGTTAGTAACTATTCAATTTTTCCAATGCTTACAAACTGAATAAGACAGACAAGAAATGGTTTTTACTGACTGTACTTCCGACAAATCTCATGGACCCGATGGGAATTGATGTAGGAACATTACATTTAAAACAGGATTTTTTTTTCATGGACTCGTTGGGAAACAAGAACAATAGAATCATAGACCTCTCAACTTCATGGAACAACCCGTTTCTAAAAAAATTAAACAAGTAATCTTTTTCAATGGAAATAGGATTTTTCTTCTAAATACTCCCGGGAAAGAGTTCGGACACAAAATAATTTTATATTTATTTAGTTAGTACAAGCAACTCGCCCTGACTTTGCACGAGTGCAAATTATATAATATGTTACCGGCAATCTGTATAATCCGATATAGATACAATACCTAGGCAATGTATAGAATATTTAAAACGTGTAGGTAATGCATGAAATATTATATATTTTATACTTTGCCTGGGTATTCTATACAATACCGAATGCGCAGCCGGTAATAATGTGTAAAAAACGAGAACAGGGAACGAGGTGACGTAATTATAGAGCACTCCGACACGGACTAAGGCGGGAGCGGAGCGGAGCTCACGCCTTAGCCTTCGTGGTTATTTTTTTTATAACCACCTGGAAATAGGACCTAAATACTTGTAATGCAAATAACATTATATTACTTATAGCCAGAACATGTCTAATTTGTCAGTCATTTTATAAGTAGGTCGGTTCATATTGATAAATATAGAGCTGGTGGACCAGCAGGTACTCTATACAATCCCTAGGAATTGTATACTTTACATACTTTATGTAATGGACAATCATATTCATAATATTTGATACATAATCTGGATACTCCAGTATTCTATACATTGCTTAGGTATTGTATAGAATGCCTGAATTATGCAGATTGCTGGTAACATATACAAACTTTCTTAGTTTATCATTCTTTCTATTCATGAAAACCACATTAAAATGCATTGCTTGGTTTAGACAAATAAAGCGAAGAAACCAACAGATTGATAGCGACTTTGTTGGCATAAAACAAAGTAGATATCTGTCGCTTTATTTGAGTAGAGAAAATTTTATGATACATAACACAAAGATACGTTTTTTTTTAAGGGAAAATTACCAAATAATTCTTCCTGCTTCAGATGGAGTACGACGGAGTTTCAGACTTTTCTTGACTAAAACCCACCTGCGGTCCTGCAGGCGCCGTTTGCGTTCTAGGGTCGCGGAAACTCTTTCGGACTTAATGCCATATACTTCCTCTACCAGTCCATTTTCGCCATAGGTTCTCTTTTAGACTTATTTTATCCATTATAGTATCTGTTCAGACAGCAAAGTTTTTAGATACGGGAGTTCTCTAGATTTTTGACCAGAACATGCATGTTCTGTGGTACAGTTGTTAATTGTGGAGATTCTAGAACGTTGCAGCCCGATTCGATACATTTTTCACCAGGTACTGCACCTAAATGAACCATTGGAAAGCCTTTCCCGGTAGTCCCTTTCACGGATACAATACACTTTATTGTATACAGACTGATGCATCATCATAACTATCATATTATTACTTCATGGTCGCTCACCTGGTTTTACAATGGTCGATGTTATTGTTTCCAGTGTTTGCATAACATCATCCGCATATTAGGTTAGTTGTTGGGCACAGGCCCATATTATATCATCACATCCCTTCGACATCGCTCATTATATAGTAACCGTCATGCGCAGTGCCTGTTCAAAACAAAAGAGAGAGAGTTAGAATAAAGAATAAAAAATCAGCTGCTTATGAAGCGACTGTTCTGTGAGAATCTTCTTCAATTGTGTAATTGTTTCACCAAAAACAACCATAAAGCCGAATTTCGTAACTCATTTTCGGCATGAATAGATGATGTAATGATACCAGATTGTTTATTTTTATTGAAGAATAGGAGCCAAATGTTAGTTTAACGACAACAATTTTGAGTAGATACTGATATAAATATTAACATGAGATCTTGCAAGAGTTAGAGATATTCTAGCAAGAGTCGTTGAAAGGACACAGGACAGATTAATACAATGGCGGCGGGACTGTGAGTATATCTTTGAAATTTATTATCTCGCTTTAATTTTCTAAAACGATTATTTATCTCTTGTCTATAGTGAAAATTGTACCTTTATGAATAATAAATAGATTTAGAATAATTATTAAAATTATTTTAAACATTCCATTGCTATAAATTTTATTAATGTAAGTAATGGACAAGAGAAAAATAAAATCATTGTCATTTTTGGTTTTAAATACCTGTTAATTGTAGGACACAAATAAAACGTAGAGAGTTATTAAAAACTACATTTAGTAGAAAATCTTTTTACTCTTATTTCAAAATTGTTTGTAGATTTTTATAGAAATATTCACATAATCTAATAAATACTTCAAGCAATTCCCTGCGTAAAATTAAAGTTCAAAAATTGTTGTTGTATTATAAAAATGCATTAACCTTAATTAAAATTAACGTTTTTAATTATATGACATTATTAGTGTGCCTATTTTGGTTTATTAGTTCATATTAAAAAAACTTTTTACAAAAAAAAAATACAACCGACTTCAAAGTATAAAAACACTGAAAAGTGCAAAATAACTTTAATTTCGGAAGTCGGTGTTTCTATAATAGTTTTGTCTCTTCGTTATTTAACACCGACTTCCGAAATTAAAGTTATTTTGCACTTTTCAGTGTTTTTATACTTTGAAGTCGGTTGTATTTTTTTTTTGTAAAAAGTTTTTTATTTTACACTTTTTAGTTATGGTACCACCACTAAAAAGTACCCCTCAGTCAAACTTAAATACCTTATAGCCAGAGTGCATCTCATGACAATTCTAATAATCCCAAACACGGTTAGATTACATTAATTTATTACAGAGTTCCGGTGCCTAACTTCAGGCTTCATCATCAGATCAGGTCGATATATTCCCCCTCTACTTTCAGTCAGTCATCGACTACACGTATAAACAAAGCAATTTTACTTGTTACAACGGTTCTGCTGTGATCCTATGAGGAGTTCTGTTCCATATCTTCGAAGTTCATGATCAGATCATAACAATATTTCTATGGGACCAACTCGGAAGCATAACCTTTCAAATAAAAAAAAAATATTTTAAAGTCGGTCCACAATTGACCGAGAAATCGGTGAACATACATAAAAAATAAAAATAAAAAACATACATTCAATCGAACATATAACCTCCTCCTTTTTGAAGTCGGTTAAAAATACATATCGTAGCTTATGGTTACATAGATTTTTAGCTTTGCTTTTAAAAATCTTATTCATAAAAAAATCAAAACTGCACCTGTTAAACAATGATATTATTAAAATTCTTCTATAGTCAAGCTAAACAGGTTAAAAATTTAACCTTTTTTTATGAATACGCTTGAATATTTTTTAGCTTTGTTGTGTTTTTGTGAAATTTTGAGAAAAAAACATCCTACACATTTTTTTTTAAATATTAACATCACATTACAAGCAGTTGCTTTGCTAGTAGATTAAAATAACATAATTAAACCAAATAAACTGCATTTAGGGCATATAAATGGTTTAGGTCAAATTTCACCAACTAAACGCGCTTAGCACTTCTAAGCCAAGTTCAACACGTATTAGTGTCATTGTTGCTATGTAATATTGACAGTGAAGGCTTTTGAACGTGGTTCAAATGATTCAAGATGTGGTAATACAGTCTTTCACATTTTTTTTGCAGTTTTCTTGCGCTTGGAGCTTTTGCATTTTCACTTTTCTGGACTACGAAATTCGTTCGTGATGTTTACGACAACAATATTGATACTATAACAACGAAAAAACCATTATTATATGATTATTTTCCGATTTTAAATAAAAAGTATAATCTTACTGTAGAGTAGTGATCTGAATAAATTTGTTTCTGGGGATTAAGAATAAATTAAAATCATTCATTTGATTTGCATGTTATTTATTATTAATTAATCGGTACAAGTGAGGACCAGTATACTCAAAAGATTTAAGTATTATAGATATATTATTTGGGGTTTAACTTGGCATAGGGTCGGGGAACTGAAAAAAAAAAACGTGGTTTTACGAAAGGTGAAAAGCAGTAAAGACAGAGTAGGTAAATAAAGAAAAAAAAACTAGTCATTACCATGATTATATTTGAGGACAAAAAATCCTTGTTCCTATAAGGATTTTTTTTTTTGCTTACATATTTTGTTCACAAATTTTAATTCTCCTGAATTAAAATTTGTGAACAAAATATGTAAGCAGAAGTAAAGATAATATATTACTTTTGTATTTCGTGGAAAGCCAACGTTTAATTAGATGTAGTAGAACTATATTTGTAGATTACTTAATTGCATTTGTAAAGTCTTGTATCTTATTTTGTTGTATTTTCATTAAAGGTATGTAGCGTAAGCACATATTTTAAAACTTATAGTCATTAGTATAAATTAATTCAGATTAAAAAATAAATTATTTTGTTAATAAAATTAGTAACTATAACTTAGTTTTTCAAATAACGTCCTTTTTTTTTTTTTTTTTTTTTTTTTTTTCGGTGGGAAAATCATCTTATGACATCCCCCGCCCTTGGGCGGGGCGGGAGATAGTGTCAGACTTTTACTGACTAAAAACCCACTCCTGTTCCTTCATTGCCTTTCGTACCAGGGCCGAGTCTTCCTTTCAGAATCAGACCCTTGGCCCCAGTAGGCTTCGACCCTGCTAGGCCTCTACAGTTGCTGACATCTCCTTGAGGCGCGCGTGGAACAGCACGCGCCGTCGACGACTTGGGCTCGGTCCGGACGGTTACCGGACGGTCGGAAGGCGAGCCACCCATAGCTCGCCGTCCGCAAGCCCGCGCCTACGATGGCCGGAAATCGGGATCGGAATCCCGGCGGCGATTGGGGCGTGAGGACCGTTGCCTCACGCGATCGGCCGCCTCCTTTGCTAGCATTACTGCTTCGCAGAAGGAGGCGACCGCCTGCCACTCCTCCTCGCTCCGGACCATGGCCTGTACCAAGGCCCGGCGCGAGAGATCGCCGCCACCGATAGCCCCCACGAGGACACGGCGTTGCTCTGCCCAAGCGGGACACACCTCCACCGTGTGCTCCACCGTGTCCTCCGGGTGGTCCACACAATGGTGACACCCGGGCGTTTCTTCCGCACGAATCCGGTGAAGGAACCTCCCGAACTTACCATGTCCGGTGAGGACCTGCGTCATGCGGAAGGTAAGGACGCCGTGTTGCCTTTCCAGCCACTCCTCAAAGAGGGGACTTACCGCCATAATTATGGCGTGCCCAGCACTGGGTTGCGATAGTCGCTGTCGCCATTCCACCATGAGACCCCGCCGGAGCTCTGTCCGCCATGCCGCGACTTGTCGTGGCAGCGGAGTTTCGCCCCGACGTTGCATCTCCACGCGCAGATCGTGCATGCGTGCAAGGCCTGTTGCCACCAGGTCCCATGGTGGCTGGCCAGCAAGGAGGCTCGCCGCTTCGCGGGAAACCGTGCGGTATCCCCGCACCATCCGTATGGCCATGACCCTCTGGCACGCGTTCAGCTGGGCCGCCGGTCGCTTTCGCAGTGACGGCGCCCACACCGGCGCCCCATAAAGGTCAAATAACGTCCTACAATCTACTTATTAACACCACTTAAATAGTTTTATAATATAAATTCATAGTATTAAATTACTTACATCTTTTTTACCTGATTTAAACATACACGGTACGTATTTTTCACTGCTGTCAAAATTTTATATCTCAGAACCACATCTTTATTTTCTTATAGAGTAAAAAAAGAAACACCAAATGCATAACCTTCCCTTTTTTGAAGTCAGTCTAAAATACACAGTAGACGTAGTAACACAGCTTTTCACATTTTCTTACAGCGTTATTCTGCTTGGAGCTTTTGCATTTTCAGTTTTTTGGACCACAAAGTTTCTACGAGAAGTTTACGATGGTAATGTGTACAATGGAACAACGACAATTAAAACATTATTACTAAATAGTACAGTGAAGGATAAGGAGTTCCTGGAATACGTAGACTGACCAGAATGGTAGATATTTCTTCTTTATTTGAATGAATGAACTGTTCTTGAAAAGATTTTGAAGCTCACTGGGCTAGCCATCCATCACCCCAATATGATAGGTATGCCTTAAAAGTTAAAGTGCACGATGATGTGTTCCAATCGAAGGTGCAAATATGAAAAGATCAAAAATAGTGCTTTAAAGTGCTGCGTTGTGAAGAGTTTTAGAGTCAAAGATCTCATATGAGTACTTTGTCATCAAATATCTCAGCAACGCAAATAATTATGGCATTATAGTTTAGTTTGTTTATTTTTTTGATTAAATATCTTTGATTTAACTATAGTTTCATAGTGCACTACAACTTTCAAAGTAATTAACTGGCTTAGTCATTTTTCGCTTTTACATTGATAAAAGTTCCAACTGCTTATTTTCAATTGCTATCCCGCGATTGGTTTATTAATTAATTATTATATATTAATTAATTAATAAATTTCATTCGTAGGTTAGGATTTTTACATGCATAGAAGATATTGTAATTAAATATTTTATTCAATTGCCAGGGAACATGTAACAGAGAAATTATCGACTTCATTAAATCAAATCATGTTTCGGTCGATCACCATGAATTTCTCTCTGTAACACCGTTGTTGTCGATTGTGACGCCAAATCGCTGAAACTGAATAACCGCGTTATATTATAGCGATTTTTTTCAATCCAGCACGACTTATGTCTTACTGAGGTTGTCATTTTAAGCCTCTTTATCTATCAGAAGAGACTTTAGGGCTATAAACTATGCAATCGATGCACAAATATAGTTAGAAAACATATTTGATAACACTTTTCACTCTTACACAGTTCACTTAGTGTTTTTACGAGTATCTAAGTAGTATGAAAATAAGAGATCAGTTTAGTTAGAAATGAAGCATATAAATTAAATTATGGTATTTTTATTCACTTAGTTATTACTTAGTCATCATCATTTTTATTAACATAACAGTAAAACGGTATTATATTTCAGGATCACTTACTGTACAATTTTGCCCAGTGTCCTTTAATTTAATGCTCGGCTTATCATTTTTTTTTGCAGGCAATTCTTATTTAAGGCAATTTAAAAGTCAAAGGCTCGTAATATTTACTTTGCAGATTCTTAGTAAGCGGCGCCATATCTTATTTGGTGTATTATGTATACCCTCCGATAAAGCTAGTAATCAGAAAAATGTTACTAAGCGATGAAATTGGCTCCAGCGATTCTGAATCTTACGAAGCTCATGCAAATTGGACGGACACGTGGACAGCAAATTTAACTGGGAATGAAAGCACGACCGACAACTTTATTGATAAATTACAATCGATTTTAACTTAAGTCAAAAACCTTTCCAAAGAAGTTCAAGTTTATATTATTATTATTTTTTATTGTTGATAGGGTTGCGCTCTAAACCGTGTGGTTTGCGTTATATTAGGTGCTAATAAGGGTTCATAGAACTGAGAGCAATTGCTCTCAGTGGGTACTGCTACCTGGTATACGTCATTTCAGAAAACCTTTATTAGAAGATAGAATAAGAAAAAAAAGAAAGAAAACATGTACATTACTTCTACTTTTATAAATATATTACTTTCATTTGTAATAATTGTTGTACTGTGTGCGTATGTTTGCTCTTTGTGATTCTGTGTGGCTCAATTTCAGATGATCTTATCTAAATTTTTTAGTGAATACAAATATAAATAAAACTTTGGTAACGGGCCTACGACAAGCACGGTGTTCTGTATACAAACCGGACCACGCAGGCAAAACTGTGATGACTTTTGTGCGTGTGGTAGGCCCATTATATTTAGCGTTAAGACGTTAATAAAACGTCTTAACGCTAAACGAGCTGATCTGACAATAGTTACTCGTAAGAGTAACTATTGTCAGATAAAATCAGGTAGGCTTACTTATTAGTAAATTATAAGATTTTGCATATATGTATACTGGATCATTGCATATAGTTTTATTGATGAACAAAAAACTGTTACCTATGTATGTAAGTTTGTTGTATTGTAGTTTATAAATAGGGATATATTTGTCGAATATAATGACCAATATTTGGTAAAATGTGTGGCTTGATTCTGCCTCTTTGCGGAATATATTTACGTTCTTTTACCCAAATACTATATGAAATAAACACTTATCTGATAGTGAAGTACTGTTATAAATGTAACATAAAACAAATGTGTCAGAATATATATAAGAATTTTGTATGTCTTCTTGTTACGAACTATTTTAGACAATATTAAGTCAAATATTAACGTTATGATGAATTATGAATTGCCAAAAAACATTGAATAAATTGTTTGCATGGCTCTTGGCTGGTCCATTACAACATGCAGAATAAGCAATACAACTTCAATCCCTTGCTGGACGAAGCATACTGAAGACATACTTCTACAAGAGATAAGGTAGATATCTAAAGTATTCCAGGTATATAATTTGGTTTAGTTTGTACGGTTGTAAAAGAGAGAGGTAGAAAGTCATGGGTCTCCTTACAATGCTAAATTAGAGTCAAGTTCAATTAAGGTTTTAATTCCCCACTGATTCTCCCAAACTCTTGCCTTTTTCGCTTGATATTTAGGTATAGGAAGCTGTCCCAAATAACGAGATTTCCTCTAAGAATTGTCTTTAATCCATTTATGCTGATTTTTTGTGATCTATTTATGATGTTGTAAATAGATAGAATAGTGGGCAGGACATATTGCTCGTAGAATAGATGGTCGATGGGGACGAAAGGTTCTGCAGTGGCGACCACGTACCGGAAGACGTAGCGTTGGAAGGCCTCCCACAAGGGGTACCAACGACCTAGTGAGGGTCGCGGGAATACGATGGAATTGAGATGCGTAAGACCGGTTATTGTGGCGTGTTAAGACGATAATGATGATATATCTTACGTAATTAATATATAGTCATATCAAAATGTAACAATGGATGATTACTTGTTTTGTTCAATACAATAATATTCAAAGACAATCGAATGAGATGACATAAGTTTCACAAGTTTTGCAGCAGGTTTAATGTGCTGTATTTCAGTGCTCCGTTAACAGAGCCACAGTTCGATAGTACTCAAATTGACAATAGACAAAACATTTGAAGAAATGGTCTGTACATACCTGTAAATATATATTTTTATTTTTTTCTGTGTTGTTGATGTATTGGGTACAAATGCATTTGCTGATTTCGAGTCAGGAATATTGATTTGTTGGTTTTTGCCTCAACTTTTCTATATTCCCAGTAGCTAGAATTCAAAATCACAAAACATTATTACAACATGATCTTAACTATCTCATACAGTTTTTTCTTTTGAGGTGTGAAATCATCAGATATCTTTTCTCATTATAGGGCGAGAGAGTATTACCAGACTTCTGAACTCGCCAAGGTTATTTCAGTTGTTTTTTGCGTTCCAGAACCATGGAAACTGTTCCGGACAATCCCTCTCGTACTCGTTTAGGAATGATATTGGCTTGATACTATTTACTTTACGTTAATAATACCTATTTTATTTACTTTTGCAGAATACTTCTCTCCGGAGCGACAGCTTGCTGTGAAGACCGTGAAAGATACCATAGGTATAAAACGTTCAGCGGAAAACTACGATTATATGGAATTTATGTCATTTGCAGATTTAGCTAATTGGATTTTGAATCAAAGCACGACTACTCAAAGTCCTTTAATAAAAATCTCTGAATAAAGCTATGTGAAACTTTGACCAAAAAATTAATGAAGTTACATAGGTACTATTTGCTCAGAAACCATGTTATATTTTATTTCACTAGGTATAATTAACTAAGAAATATAATTAGCGTTAATATGGACTCTACCAAAATGTCAATGACTTAATATTAAAAAACTTGTAGTGATACATATTAATCTCTACTTCACCACTTTTTTCACTTGTATGATATTCCTTCATTTGTTTCTGTCTCTGGTGGTGTAAAGGGCATTGTATAAGGTAGAGTCAAGAGTGGTGCAGATCTGGTCGGATCAACGTATTGGGCTGGGCCCACAAGACCTTTTCCCATCTACTTTACCAGTCATGAGCCTTACGAAGTTGCCACCCTCTTTCCTAATATTATTAATAATAAGAGTGTAAATATTGAAAATAAATAAATGTAGATAAGAGGGATATAAGTGTTCAATGTATTGTTAATTATAGTTACCAATTATTGTTATAAGTATGCAGCCTGTATAGTTGTAAAACTGAAAGAAAAATAACATCAAAATTAAAGATGTTACAAAACATTTGATTTTTTTTATTTATTGCCTTTTTTCATTTTTTGTTATATTGTGAAGAGTTCTTTTCTTTTGGTGTGCAGAATAAATGATTTATTTATAATCGGTCTTTTGTATATGCTCAAATCGCGCGGAGAAGTCTATTTGCGCGATGCAGAATTTCGTAGTTCATAAGTGACATCATAGATGTCGCTACAAGGTTTTGTAATGGCCTCTGACAGTTCTATAATTAGTGAGAAAATCTTTACGATTGACTGCACTAGTGCACTTACTTACATACCTCGTATTCGAAGACCGTGAAAATTATACAAATGAACTTTGAATCCCTAGAAGTATCCAGAAAAGTAAACTAACCTTTATAACTAAGATTAGAATTATGATATTAATTTGAAATTTTACAAAGGACTGGATTAAAAATATAATATATTTAGAGATATGAAAAGTAGTTTATGTCCTATTCTCAGACCTACTGAATATACGAACAAAATTTCATAAGAATCGGTCAAGCCGTTTCGAAGGAGTTTTGTAAATGTTTTTTTTTTATATATTACTTTGTAATGGGTTGTAACAGTGTTTTCTCAGCAGATACTTTATTTCACTGTAAAGAGAGATAATTTTACGTTTCCTTTCAAGCGCATAATACATGCATACACTGCTACTGTTTATTGATTAAACAACAACATAATTATACCACTAAGATCGCGATGTACGCTTTTTTCACAAATTCAGCCAAAACCATCCCATTTCCATCCATTGCAATGGTATTGCGATTATACTTAGATTATACGGCGCACACTATTTCCATGCATCAGTTCCATGCCTGAGTCTTTTCTTTTGGCAGTCATGTTGATGGTTCGAAGAATCGAGATTGGATATCTGAATGTCGATATAAATGTTATACAGCATTTAATACACGAGATACAACCTATGTATTACAGTGTTTGGATATTAACCTGATTATCTCATCATCAATTGCAATCGACTCAACATAGAGTTAGGAAGGTATTTTGCCAAAAATGAAAATAAGTGCCTAGTGAATAGCTAATGGCAAAGTTGCCAGAAAACAATAAAATGTATGAAACATAGCAGCAAAAAGCTAATATAATAATAATATTCACACAACTATCACACAACGCCGTCTAGTCCCAAGCTAAGCAGAGCTTGTGTTATGAGTACTAGACAACTGATAAACATACTTAAATATTTCTAAATACATACATATTATAGATAAATTACACCCAATACACCCATTACCACCCATTACCACCAATATGTATATCGTCCAATAACTTCTGATCCTGTGTTTTATATGACGTTAAATCTGCCATAGGTTTGTATTTTGGCCATTACTGGGGAAGAGCTGGGGAAGAGCAAGAGAGAATAACAACAAGTTTTTATTTAAATGCTTTACTTGATAAATTTGATTTAACATAAAAGTAAATTTTGTTCTTTTAATAGTATTTAAATTAAAAAAAATAATAATTATAATTTCATAAAAATCTTTCTTTTATATTATTATAAATTTATCCCAAATTATGTTGGAGCCGGCTTCCAGTCTAAGTGCATACTGCTTTATACTACATTATGTTACATTATGTCTTGTTAAATTACATCTGACCTGACCAGATGCGATGCAGTGATAAAATATTATTTTAAACACCCATTGATATGTAGGAGTATTTTAATTAACTGTACACAGCACTATTCTAAAACAGCTTATATTATGATACTTTTTTTGAAGGGTTCTTAGTAGTTTATCAGTCGGCCCATTTTTATTTTTTAAGTGGGAAATCATGCGATAACTTCTCCAGTCGGTCCATGTAAAATAATTTATAGTATGACTGGACCGGTTCCTTCGCTCGTATTACTTCATCGTAGAAGGAGGAGACTGCTTCCCATGCCCTTTTGCTCCATATCAGGGCTTAGACCAATGCCAAATGTGAGAGGCCACTAGCGCCGATCACCTTCATGAGAACATGGTAGTGTTCACACACAGGGCAGACCTCCACCCTATGCTTCGTGTCATCAGAGTGATCCACACAATGATAACAACCATGCATTACTTCCTACCCAATCAGAAACAGAAATCTTCCAAAACAATTGTGTCCAGTAATGACTTGCGTCAAGTGGAAAGTGAGGATGCCATGGTGCCTCTCTAACTACTCAAAGAGGAGACATATAGCCGCGATTTTGGCATGACCAGCGCTGGGTTATGATAGTCTCCTTGCCACCATTAGATCTTACCTGACTTGCCGTGCTGTAATTGCTCGTGGCAGCATAGTATGGAGACCTTTCGGTTGTCTACTAGAGGCAGCATTGTCAACACTTTTTGTGCACAGCAAATTTTTCACCTTTTACAGGGATAAAATTTTCTACTGAAGGTTTGAACGGTGGCAGCGTCCTTGGCATAAGTTATGCATTTATCGCACTTTGGGCAATATGAATTTTATTTGTGATTTCGTTTCAAAACGCTACCTGCCTGTTATAGTGCATGAAATTCTTACTTTGTGTATACTCCCCAAGTTTATCATCAGTTGGTCACATCCTATGGCTGGAGAAGTTCATAGTTAAGATAGGGGTGGTGGCCTTGAAAGAATCTAACCACCACCTTTGCGACCATTACTTCTTCGCAGAAGAATGGTACGGAGTCCCAAGCGCTTCTCTTCTGATCATGAACTAATATAGAAACAAGAGTTGAACAACGCTACATTGTCTTGAGTAGGTACTCTGCAAATGCGTATTATCCTCGAGGCAATTGTGTCACAGTAGTAGCAACCAGGCTTATATTTAACCGGGATTATGCTTTTCGTGCTGGCTTCTAAGTCCGAAGAGCACTTGTGACAACCGTATGATCAGGACGTCGACGTGCTATGTTCTGATTTGAACGTTATTGTCACTTAAAGGAATTTTCGCGTCGAAAGGAATGGAACAATATTGCTGATTGAGAACTCATAAATGGTTGATTGTTGGACATCTAAATGGCCTTATTGATACATTCTTTCGAAGTAATGCATTATTGACTAACCGTGTGTGATTGTGTTACCCAGTCGCTCACCTGAACCCGACCTCACCTAGTTGTTTTTTTTTATAGTTATACTTTGATTCTAAGTTACACAACGTACAGAAATAAATATCTTTATTAGATGGGTTGATTTCTTAAATGGATTGCGGAGGTCAGATAAACAGTCGCCTCATGTTAAATACTGATATTGAATCGACCATCACTGTCTTGCTGCATTCTTTTAGACTGGAAGTGGATACCTACATAACAGGAAAAAACTGGGCAGCTGCATATAAATATAAAATCGTCCATATGAGCCTAGACTATACAGGTGTCATTGATACGTGCATACGAAGCCTAAGATCACTGGATTCCCTCGCAGATGCCCTGAGAAACCTGGAAGACCTAATCTACTTTTGGAGAGAGGTGGGCTGGATGGTATAAGCTTGCCAATAATGGCCACCATGGCCCACGCTTAATGGTCAAACATGGACTAAATGCGGAAGCCAGATTCTAATAGATAGATTGGTTCGGATTGATTGTTAGTATTTTCCTTTTTTGAACAAACAAAATTATTTATAATATTAGAAAAAAACAATTAGTGTTATGAACATGTGTGCTGAAAATGGTCGTAGAATATTGCAAACAATACGAGGAATTGACAATAATTTTGTTATTGGATTGGGCATGTTATGAAAAATGCGTGCTATATATAAAGACCCATAAAAACCATAGATTAGTGTGTGGTGAGAAGTCAAAGGATACGAGAGTTACGAAGTTCAGAGTATTGAAATACCTAAATAAAATGTTTGCTTATCCAGGACTGTGAGTATTTCCTTGTTTTTTTTTTTTGTATTTTATTGAGATAAAGCTAAGTATACGCACGGTTGGTGCAGTGGTTGAGCAACTGTCTGCTTCGCTACGGCTCGTGGGTTCGATTCCCGAACGGAACAAATATTTGTATGGCCTTTTTTTTATCCTTGATAGGTTCGCGCTTGACCACTATCTCACCTGATGGAAAGCGACGATGCGGTCGACGATGGAGCGCGCTTACCTAGAAGTAACCTATTCACTCTTGACTTAAAGATTCCCGGGTTGTAGCCATCAGGAAACACAGATTCCGGCAAGGCATTCCACTCCTTAGCTGTACGCACAATGAATGTGTTCCCAAAACGTTTAGTGCGTATAGGTGGGATGTCCACCGTGTACCGGTGGCCTACAGGTAATGGGGTTTTGGTGTCTTGTGTGTGTAAGATTGCATGTTTGCAATACATCCACAAATATAGGAGTAATTCCTGTGGGGTAAAGTCTTTAAAAAATATTATAATAAGCAACATACCTATCTGAAAAAAAAATCAAGGTTGTTTTGTTTTCTTTTCGCAGATTCTTATTTACAGGCTCAGTGTATTATGGATTGTATTTATTGTACCCTTCAGTGAAAAGATGGTGGAAAGAATTCAAATTTCTGCAAGGTGAGGAATATGAAATGGGCTACGATGATCCAGGATCTTTAGTGGATTATGCAAATTGGACAGACACATGGACGTCAAATTTTACTGGAAATGGAAGTACAATCGGATGAAAAATAATTTAAATTAAAAATGATAAGGTCTCAGTGAATATGTTTTTTTTTGGACAATTTTCGTGACGTGATGGTTTTACTTTTGTCTTAGTTAAACAAAAAAAAATACACATTGTTCTTATGTGTATTTCTATTTTGTTATTATGTATTGTAAACTGGTTTTCGCTGTATGAATGTTGTATGTGTTAGCTATGGACAGAAAAGTCCGAAATTCGAGTCCAAAGAACTTATGGCTAAGTAAAATAAAATCTAAGAATTGTTAAGATTTTAAACAAGTACTTATGATAAAATTAGTGTTAGTTGATATGAAATTAAGTAGATATCGAATTGTTCCAAGTTTTGCATCGAATTATATTTTAAGTATTACATTTTTTGTAAATATTTTTATTTATTTATTTATCAGAGTTTTTGTTTTAAGTGAACATAGAATATATTTAAGTTTTTTTAATAATGTTTAATAGTGGTTTACAAGAGTATAATCTAGAAATAATAAACTTAGACAAGTAGAGCCGGTTTCTGAATTGAGAATTTGGATTGAAAACGGGTCAATGAGTTTATCAAATACACAATCAGGAACCTAACTTTAAAATGTGCCCAATTTCTATACAAATAGAACATTAATTTATTTATTATGCAATCATGTACAAATGTGTTGATTAATAGACATTTAATAAGACACTGTGATAAATAAATTAAACTTTTTAAATACATACAAGTTGTTTTACATCGTGAACCTTTCCAGTTTTTTTTTTTAATATTGATAAAAGGCAAGGTCTTGGCTCTCTCACTGACTCATCAACATAGCATAGCATATCATAATCAGCATTTTAACGTTCGCACTGCTGGGACTCAGGCCTCCTCTCTAGGAGAGGGAATGGGCCATAATCTACCACGCGGGCCCAGTGCGGGTTGGTGAATGTCACATGTCTTCGAATTTTTGGTTCTAGGACATGCCGGTTTCCACACGATGTTTTCCTTAACCGTTTTGAGAGCTGTGGTGATGAAATAAATTACACAAAGTAATGCGCCTGGCTGAGTTTGAACCCGAGACTTAGAACTCGTAAGTCAGGGCCGTTACCACTCGGCCACCACTGCTCTTCATCAACGCCCAGCCCAGACCCTTGAAACCCTTGGACCTAGAACGCTGAAGTTTCTTTTATGAGGAATACCAAGAGTAAGACAGAATTTTTGAAAATTCACACCCGCTAAGGAAATGAAACGGGGGTCTAAAGTTAGTTTGGAGAAACCTGCTTTCACGCGGGCGAAGCCACTGGCACAAGCTAGTAAAAATGTAATTTGATGAGAAGCTCGCAAATGATAAGAAAGAGGAACAAACTGATTATCTGTAATTTTGTAGTAAAAAACTTAAATATTGTAGCGACATCTATGGCGTCACATAAGAACTAATCCTGCATCGCGCAATCAAAGTTCTCCGCGCGATTGGAACATAGAACAGCCCGAAATCATCTATCGGGCAGCTGCCCACCAGACATAAACACCCGTCTGGTTGGAGGATCCTCCCTTTTCAACGGAGGTATGTGGGGCTTTACTCTCTGTTCCACATACCCTTAAACTATCAACTAAACTATACTAAAACCTAACTATGTACATAATTAATACACACAAAGTACACTCAGTCATCGAAATACTCCTCCACATCGCTATCATCCGGAAATGTGCCCAGAAGACTGGCAGCATTGCCACGTTGAACGGCAATGCTAATTCTTTGGGCGAAGAACGAGCCAGCCCTCTGGAAAAAAGGAGACGCGCACTTGGACGTAAGCGTCAGGACCCCTGGACCACTAGCGATATTTGATGTTTAGAGAATACCAAAATTAACTACCTTTTTGCTACTATTTGGTACCTCTATTGACAGCGAGAAAACGCCAGAAGAAAGTGGCCAGACATTCTGACGTCAGGATGTCTGGACCATTTTATTTTTTCATAGTTCTAGACAACACAGCTAATTTATCTTGTTGTAAATATTGACTACCTTTTTAGTACCTCACCATATATTTTTTTCAACATTTTTTAACATACTTGAAAAAAGTTAGATGTGAAATATTTTTTTCAAAATGGATATTTATTTTGCCACATACGCCATGAGATATCTGATGTTTAGAAAATACCTATACTACCTTTATGCTACTACTTGGTCCCTAACGTCAAATACTTAGTACCTCTATTAACAGCGAGAAAACGCATGAAGAAAGTGTCATCAGGTTGTCTGGACCATTTTTTTATTTTCATGGTTCGAGACAACAGCTAATTTATCTTTTGAAAAGTATTTACTACCTACCTTTTTAGTACCTCAACAAATATTTTTTTCAGCTTTTTTGGCATACCTGAAAGATGTTACGTGTATTTTTTTTTTCAAATTGCATATTAATTTGCCATAGATTACTTGAGATATAATATGAGGTTTAGAAAATACCAAAATACACTACCTTTATGCTACTATTTGGTACCTAACGTCAAATACTTAGTACCTCTATTGACAGTGAGAAAACGCGTGAAGAATTTGGTCAGACATTCTGACATCTGGATGTCTGGACCATTTTTTTTTCATGGTTCGAGACTACACAGCTTATTTATCTTTTTGTAAGTATTTGCTGCCTTTATGGTACCTCAACATATAATTCAGATCTTTTTTGTCGTACCTGAAAAATGATACGCATTAAAAAAAAAATACATGATGGATATCTAATTAGCTACATAGACAGCATGAGATATCTGATGTTTAGAAAATACCAAAATATATAAATTTTTGCTACTATTCAATAGCTTTAAAAATGAAACTTCAACGGTACGCACAAATATTTTTTCGCACTTCCGCAAAACTGGTTATCACTATAGTTTATACGGTCACCCATACTGCAACAAAGTTATTACCCTTAACATTCTAAAGACTAATCTGATCTATACTTTTTATTATATAAAAATATATATATAGGGTGACCGGCAATTAGTGTACGATACTTAAACACGTGATTGTGCTCATGATAATAAACAATTTTTATTATGGGAGCAAAGCCGAAATTGCGAAAAAAATATCAGCTGTTCAGTACATTAGGCAAACATAAATGTACTGAACAGCTGATAATTTTTTCGCGATTTCAGGTTTATTCCCATAGTAAAAGTTTTTGTATATCATGAGCACAATCACCTGTTTAAGTATCGTACACTAATTACCAGTCACCCTATATATTGAGGTGCTGAGAAGATAGTAAAAATTTACAAAAAGATAAATTAAGTAGCTGCATTATTTCGACCTATAAAAAAAAAGATGTATAGCCATACCGATGTCAGGATGTCTTACCGTTATTTTTACGCGTTTATTGACTGAGCAAAAAGTAGTAAATGTTGGTATTTTCTAAACATCAAATATCTCATGCTGTCTATGTAGCTAATTACATATCCATCATGTTTTTTTTAATGCGTTACATTTTTATAGAACGACAAAAAAAATTGAATTATATGTGTACTAAAAAGGTAGCAAATACTTACAAAAAGATAAATTAGCTGTTTTGTCTTGACCATGAAAAAAAAAATGGTCGAGACAACCTGATGACACTTTTTTCATGCGTTTTCTCACTGTTAATAGAGGTATTAAGTATTTGACGTTAGGGACCAAGTAGTAGCATAAAGCTAGTATATTTTGGTATTTTCTAAACATCAGATAGCTCATGCCATATGTGGAAAAATAAATATCCATTTAAAAAAAAAATATTTCACATCTAACTTTTTCCAAGTTTACTAAAAAAAGTTGAAAAAAATGTATGTTGAGGCACTAAAAAGGTAGTAAATATTTACAAAAAGACAAATTAGCTGTGTTGTCTCGAACCATGAAAAAAAAAATGGTCCAGACAACCTGATGACACTTTCTTCATACGTTTTCTCGCTGTTAATTGAGGTACTAAGTATTTGATGTTAGGTACCAAGCAGTAGCATAAAGGTAGTGTATTTAGGTATTTTTCAAACATCAGATATCTCATGTCATAATGTGGCAAATTAAATATCCAATTTGAAAAAAAACAATACACGTAACATCTTTCAGGTATGCCAAAAAAGCTGAAAAAAATATTTGTTGAGGTACTAAAAAGGTAGTAAATACTCTTCAAAAGACAAATTAGCTGTGTTGTCTCGAACCATGAAAATAAAAAAATGGTCCAGACAACCTGATGACACTTTCTTCATGCGTTTTCTCGCTGTTAATAGAGGTACTAAGTATTTGACGTTAGGGTTCCAAGTAGTAGCATAAAGGTAAGTATATTTTGGTATTTTCTAAACATCAGATATCTCATAAGTGGCAAAATAAATATCCATTTTGAAAAAAATATTTCAAATCTAACTTTTTTCAAGTATGCTAAAAAAAATTGAAAAAAATATATGGTGAGGTACTAAAAAGGTAGTAAATATTTACAAAAAGATAAATTAGCTGTGTTCTCTAGAACTATGAAAAAATAAAATGGTCCAGACATCCTGACGTCAGAATGTCTGGCCACTTTCTTCAGGCGTTTTCTCGCTGTCAATAGATGAATAGAGGTACCAAATATTTGAAGGTAGGTACCAAATAGTAGCAAAAAGGTAGTTAATTTTGGTATTCTCTAAACATCAAATATCGCTAGTGGTCCAAGGGTCCTGACGCTTACCACTTGGACCCCATGATCTGAGCGTTTCGACCCCAAACGGCTCAAAACTGTAATTACCAATAAGGTTACAGTATTGCGCCGTTCATGTCACGTCATTGCTGAGTCTACGGAGGAGCTCAGTACAATGCTCGATGACCTTAGTAGAGCTTCCGAAAGAGTGGGTCTTAAAATGAACATGGACAAAACCAAAGTTACGGTAAATAACCATGTAGCACCCACTCCGATCAAGATCGGAGACTCTGTACTCGAAGTTGTAGACGATTACCTTTACCTGGGACAAACAATCCAGATGGGTAGGTCTAACTTTGAGAAAGAGGGCAATCGTCGAATCCGACTCGGCTGGGCAGCGTTCGGGAAGCTGCGCAGTATCTTCTCGTCCAACATACCACAGTGTCTCAAGACGAAAGTCTATGACCAGTGCGTGTTGCCAGTGATGACATATGGCACTGAAACATGGTCGCTTACAATGGGCCTCATCAGAAGACTTACAGTCACCCAAAGGGCAATGGAAAGGGCTATGCTCGGAGTTTCCTTGCGTGATCACATAAAGAATGAAGATATCCGCAGGAGAACCAAGGTCACCGACTTAGCCCGAAGAATCGCCAAACTAAAGTGGCAGTGGGCAGGGCACATTGCTCGTAGAAAGGATGGTTGATGGGGCCGAAATGTTCTAGAGTGGCGACCGCGCACCGGAAAATGCAGCGTTGGAAGGCCTCCCACAAGGTGGACCGACGACCTGGTGAGAGTCGCGGGAATGCGGTGGATGCGAGACGCACAGGATCGGTCGTTGTGGAGACGCTTGGGGGAGGCCTATGTCCAACAGTGGACGTCTTTCGGCTGAAATGATGATGATGATGATTGCCGTTTAAGGGTCTCAGCAGCTGCAGCGGCAGCGCCAGCACAGCCCGCTGTACTGATTATCTTGAGTTAGAACATGAGGTTGTAAACATGTGGAGGGTCGTTAGCGCTAACGGTCTGATTGTCAAAGCACAGGTAAAAAACTTCGATGAAAATCTGTCGATGCTGTCAATCTGTGGTTGGATAAGTTAAGGGCTGATACAAAAGCTGCTCGCATTGTGAGGAAGATCCTGTCTTTGGAGCTTAGATCCTGCTACAAATATCGGTGGATTCGTTCTTCTGGAATGCGATGACTTTTTCAACTTTATATTATAATAACTAGCTACTGCCAGCGGCTCTGCTTGCGTGGAAGTAGAAAATATGTCACTTGATAATAATATATAACACTTCTCATCTGAAAAATCGAACACTTCCGTTTTTATGGTTTCTGTCCCAATTTAACACAAAAGAGTTTTCATTCCATGAAAAAAATCACATGATTGTATAGCTGGCAGTTTGGCCATTACAGTGATAAGCGAAAATTCAAAATTCAAAATTAGAATTTCATTTGTTTATCCTATAAATGAAATGATTCACTGTTTTGAGACAAACGTGTGTTTAGAGTTGGACTACATTTCACCTTTAGCCTTGGCAGGCTTTGGCCCTTACTAGTCTGTAGGGGACTAGTTCGCGCTAAAGCCCAGGAATTTGCTGACATCTCTTGAAGGCGCACGTGGGCCACAACGCGCCGTCGACAGAGGCTTGGCCCTTTGCCGGACGGACAGACGGTAATCTAACCATGGCTCGTTGTCCACTAACCCG
Organism: Mythimna impura; assembly: GCA_905147345.3. Lineage (NCBI taxonomy): Eukaryota > Metazoa > Arthropoda > Insecta > Lepidoptera > Noctuidae > Mythimna > Mythimna impura. Next base: position 12,597,306 of record LR990345.1, read on the forward strand.
CGCTCACAGTGGCCGGTAGTCGTCCTGCGACTCCAGACGCCGGGGGCAATATCTCTGGTTCTATCACTTCCTTTGCTTGCAATATTGTTTCGCAGAAAGAGGTGACTGCTTTTCATTCACTTCGTACCATGGTCTAGACCAGGGCCGGACGTGAAAGGTCTCAGCCGCCTATCGCCTCTACAAGTACACGGTGGTACTCCGCCCTAGCGGGGCACACATCCACCGTATACTCCATCATGTTGTGTGGGCGATCCGCACAATGGTGACCCTCGGGCGTCTCTTTCCGCTGTATCCGATACAAGAACCTCCTAAAACAACCGTGTCCGGTGTGGACCAGCATCAAACGGAACGAGAGAACACCGTGGCGCCTCTGTCCTATAGGGGATTTGTGTTTGCGTGTTTGTAGTTCTAGTAATTCATTATCATCTTGTTCCACTAACCTCTCTAAATAGCTAACGTGGCGAACTTGGACAGGTTTTAAGGCATCTTAACGAGTAACAAAGAAGTTCGAAGAAAGAAAGCTCGTCCGTGTTTCTTACATTTTATTCTGAAGATGTAATCAGTGTCTTATTTAGTGTAGGCATAAAAACTTAATGTTCGTAAAAATACGACTAATTTAAGCAAATGAAATCAGGAAATAAAACATTCATACGTGGGGCATACTGAAAGTTTCTGGATTTGGCCACTTACAATAAAATAATGAAAAACCAATCATAGAATTCAAAAATGGAACTCTTTGCGAGCATGTTATTTTTTAATTTGCGAAACTTTCATTTGTTTTTTTAATTGTGGCTTCCTTTTGAAGATTGTTGTCGCTATCAAAATGAAAGCCAGTCGGCAGAGTGGGTCTTTCCTTTTGAAGATTTGCCGACGAAAGTTAAGAAAAGTCGAAGTGTTGGTATAAAATGGCTGCTTCTTTTTTCGGTAAATCAGGAAATTACACTACAGTATCGCTTGAAGATCAAAGGACAGTGACTGCAGATTGGTACGTCAACACTTGATTAACCAGAGTCTTAGAAAAAGTTCGCGGGAAGCGTCCTCGAAGCAATGTACTCCTCCACCACGATAACGCATCCTCACATTCCGCTAAAGTATCAGAAGCCTATTTCAAAGCTTCAGATGTGGAACTGGTGACGCATCTGCCTTCCAGCCCGGACCGTGCACCCTACGACTTCTATTTGTTTCCAAAAATTAAAAACAAACTTAGAGACACACGTTTTACGAGCCCTGAATCGGCGGTGAATGCGTTCCACAAAGCCATTGAAGAGGTCCCTAAAGAAGACTGGTATAACTGCTTTGTACAGTGGTTTCAGCGTATGCAAAAATGCAATAATTGTCAGGGAATATACGTTGAAATAGTACATTATGATATAAGTGTGTAATGTTAGTGATTACCGTCGAGGCGGTATAAAGACCCGAGCCGTGGCGAGGGTCTTAAGAGAGCCAAGAACGGTAATCATTAATTACTCACGTGTGTCATACAACGTTTTTCGATACACTTGTGAAGAAAACAACAGTAAAACTAGTAAAATTTTCTATGACATGGCGGTAAAAATCTGTTTTCATAGGCGCGCGCATCATTTTTTTTTATTCACCCCTAGAGGAATGCTAAGGTATTTTGATCATACTGCCCAGTCTTACGTTTATGTTTTCTTGCGTGAAAAGTTTTTACGATAATGTCATTCGTAGTGACAATAGAATACGGATGTAACATTTTCTAATGATTTTGTAGTATTTAATTAATACAGCCACTGAATTTCACTGGAATAAAAAAAATCACGCCAAAAACCGCGCGCATCTTAAAATGGCGGCCATAGACCACAAAAAAAAAACTAATTTTATTTGAACGTACGATTTATTTACTAAATGTTTTTTATTAAATAAATCGTTTGTACAAGTTAAATTGGTCCATTTTAACTTGTAAATTGGATGAAATAAGTAAATAAGACACTAATTTATATACTAGGTATATTGAACGCAATATCTAAATGGGAATTTTATTCGAATTCAAAATTTGTTTTTCAACACACTTGCTCAGAAAGTGACTCTTATTGCACTGCACTTAGGTATATAATGGCACTCGTTACCAAACTGTGACATTTTGATTACCATTACGCACTAGTGCTATAATGTAGTTAAAACCTTTTTGTTCAACCTCTTTGTTCGCAAAACAAATTTTGAATTCGAATGCGTTCAATAGTACTTATATAAATTAGTGTCTTACTTACCTACTTATTTCATCCAATTTCAAAGTTAAAATGGACAAATTTATATTGTACAAACGATTAAATTAATAAAAAACATTTAGTAAATAAATCGTACACTCAAATAAAATTTGTTTTTTTTTTGTGGTCTATGGCCGCCATTTTAAGATGCGCGCGGTTTTTGGCGTGTTTTTTTTTATTCCAGTGAAGTTCGGCTGTATTAATTAAATTAAATTAAATACTATAAAATCATAGGAAAATGTTCGTATTCTATTGTCACCACGAAAGACATTATCGTAAAAAACTTGTCACGCAAGAAAACATAAACATAAGACTAGGCAGTATGATCAAAATACCTTAGCCTTCCTCTAGGGGTAAATAAAAAAAAAATGATGCGCGCCATTGTGATAACAGATTTTTACCGCCATGTCACAGAAAATTTTACTAGTCTTACCGTTGTTTTCTTCGCAAGTGTATTGAAAAACGTCGTATGACACACGTGAGTAATTAATGATTACCGTTCTTGGCTCTCTTAAGACCCTCGCCACGGCTCGGGTCACAATACCGCCTCGACGGTAATCACTAACATTACACACTTGTATCATAATGTACTATTGCGAACAAAGAGGTTGAACAAAAAGGTTTTAACTACATTATAGCACTAGTGCGTAATGGTAATCAAAATGTCACAGTTTGGTAACGAGTGCCTTTATATACCTAAGTGCAGTGCAATAAGAGTCACTTTCTGAGCAAATGTGTTGAAAAACAATAAATGTATCATAAGTCTTATATCTAGTCTTATTTATCAAAATCCAGAAACTTTCAGTATGCCATAAGTATTATTGTTGCCCTAAGTATATAAAGTTACCTATATTTATTATTTTTAAGAGACCTATATTTTATAGTTATATGTACTCGTATATACTAGCTAATGTCACTAATTTTAAATTTAAAAGTACTCTAATACAATACACATCTAAATAAAATTAAAATTCAGAGTTTACGCCGTAAATATATTTTTTAAATTTGTATTTGAATGAAAAATTTGGGCCTTATTTTCATAAAACAATAAAAAGTCGATGAAAAAAAATCCACAGGGCATGAGAAGTGTTTAGGGGTCTGAAAGGATAGCAGATGTCCCCTCCCGTCAACCATTTCAATTTGGCACACGATGCACCAAACACCCTGTATAACACCCTGTATATTCATCAGAATCAAATCACTCAACACCTAATATTATTGATGTAAGACTGTACATTTTATTATGTTTGTGATGTGTATGACTAATGAAGTAATGACTAACGTCACTAACTTTCATAATATTATTCTTATTCATGTTTTAGAAATAATCGCACGAATGATAAGTCGAATATAGTGAGTCTAAAATTATTTTTACCATGTTTTTATGTAATTACCTATATTCTAACAAGTAAATTTAATTTAATTTCTTTTCATTTTCGTTTTTTTTTTTTAATTACTATAAGATATTTATTAGAAAATGGTGCATATCATTTTAAGCACACTTTTCAAAAACAGTGATGTCGTATCTTCATCTCGTTAAATGAGATTTAAGTTTAAATAAAGCGCATTTTTTTTTAAATAAAATTGATGTATGCTGTTCCTCTAATAATACGATTTTAAACTGCGTGACACACTGACACATTCATATTATTTCAAGTTTATATTGATATAAACAAAATAAAAAGAAAAATAAAGAATAATATGAAATAGAATGTGTTATGAAATCACGATCGTGATTTCAGTGGTCTTTTTGAAGTGCGTTATTTTAAATAAATAGCTGTCAATCAGCAGTTACATTAAAAAAATAGATCTTGACTAAGAAATATTTTAAAGTAAATCCTAAGTTTATATAAAATTAAAAACTATATTTTTAGTTCAAAATTTTATTTATTTTTTCTAAAAACATTTCAGATATCATTTTTGCGATGGATGTTAAAAAAGCTGCCATGTAATGAAAAAACATAAATAACAAATAAAAAAAAATTTCAATAGCATTCACGTAACACGCGTTCTATCAGAGTAAGGCCGAGTACCCACTTTGTCGCGACGACAGAGAATTGTGTGTTTTAAGTGTCATGGCTTATATATTTAAATGGAGGTATTCATATATAGGACGACATTATTAACGGTCGTCTACGACTTTTTTTGCGGTAAATCATGTGTCGTTGTTGCGACTATCTGTCGTGACCACGACAAACTGTTGTTATAATGGGAACAACTAGAGACGTTACGACATAGTGGGAACGCGGCCTTAGCCTTTTTTTAAAGTGGGTATCCATAATAGTTCCAAAATTCATACAGAAATGTCCATAGTCCTTTTTCGACATTTATTTTAAACACAACAATTCAATTAATTTAAGGTAAATTTTCAAATCTATCATCACCATTCTTCATATTTCAATGTATTATGATGTATTCTTGAATTTTTGTATTAAATTCTGTACACCATAATATAAGCTAACCGCCGCAGTTCCGAGGAGCAAAATTCTGAAATTTTTAAAAAATAACATGTAAGTTATACAGAAAACCAATTATCTAAAGCTATTCTTCAAAATTGTAAACGGTTACCTATCATGACCATGAAAAATATTTGACCGAATTTAATTTCACCTAAAACTGTCACGTCGTGTGAAGTCACGTCTGCCACTGTATCAGTTGACCTATTGTTAATTTAATTTTTTTCGTTACTCCGACGTTTCATTTGTTCGAAAAACTTTTCACCGATGTTACACTTAGCCGAAATAACATTTGTTCAAAGTATTATGTTTCTAAAAATTAACCACCACCACACCCCTGTTACCACTGTTTTAATTACCATATTTTCAAACAAGGATGCTTACTTTAAGCCATACCATATTTTTTTACTATATTTCATTTCACCAAACGCCTAGAAATGTAATTATTACACTAGCATGATCGAGGCAACAGGAGCTAATTTCAGATTAGTTTAACCTAATATTTTGTTTAATTACTTAAATGTAATGGCACTTAATGAAATAGTTGATTATGAACAAAAGTGGAAAGAATGCTTACTTTAAGCATGCAGCATGCAAGCAGACATGCAGCATGCAAGAAGGCATGCAGTATGCAAGCAGGCATGCAGCATGCAAGCAGGTATGCAACATGCAGCAAGTTTTTGTCACGGCTCCGGCGCTGCGGGGTTCGGCTTCAGCTTGCTGGCAGGCTACGCCGCCCAGCCTCAGCCGCGGTGTCGGGCCTTCAAACCACCTGTTTCTCAGCTCGCGGGCCACCCTATCCCTCCACGCCTACGCGGGCTTGAATTATACTCTAGGGGTAGAGTAGACAAGGCTGTGTGAAGTCGGTTTTGCAGCGATTTGTTTCTGTTACTAAATTTTGTAGCACAACATATTGACTTTTTATAACACTATTTTAATTTTATTTTGAAAATGCTACCAAGTACCGTCTATATATTTGTGACCAAAATTCCGTAAAATGTTGTTTCGTTGTGGTGAAAACATGGCAAATAAATCATTTGACAAATGAAAAACGTTCTTTTGTAAATCGGCGAAATATAGTTCGGTATAATAATACCTATGACACATGATATTTCAATGATATAAAAATATGTCAAATAATGCATATAGCAAAAAAGACGTCGGTCAATAGTTTTCGGTAAAAAGAAATTCGAACAAAAAAATTTCGGAAAAGTGATCGGTTCCCTTTGTAAACAAATACTTACAACACCATTTTGCGTTTTTTGATCCACTACAAAAGTCGTAATTTCTTGAAATTTTTTATTTCAATTTACAGATAAATCACTTTCATATTTTTTTTTTTTTTTTTTTTTATTGTAGTTCGTAATTTGAACACTGTCAAAGAAAGAATGGAGCTCTTATATAAGTAACGCATGGATTAGCTGTCAAAATAATTTAAATAGACTTTTCAACAAAGGTAATCATGATGATAAACAACGCCTTTGTATATGTATTGTTAACTTTCAATTACGTAAGACATTACGTAGTACTTTCAATTGCTGTTGCAAACTATAATAGGATTCCTATTCTGCAATCTGGTTACGATAGACATACTGGAATTCGGTTAATAGAAGAAGGTTGTGTTTTTTTAAGTATGTCGCAGTTATTTGAAAGAGTTTCAGAGTTTTGAAGACAGAAAATATCGAGAATCATTTATATTCTCTTGATATCTTATACTTGGGTGATACTCAAGGGTATACAAAATTTAATTTGAAAAAGGCTTTTACTGAATAAACGTTAAAAATGAAGTTACAAATTCGTCAACCGCAATCAATTTTAAATTTAGTTAAAAAAAATGCAAGTGTTTTAACATTTTGCGAATGAAAACATTCGTCAAGCATACGTAAATTACGCTCCAGTACCTTATGCTAGTGTTTTTCATCAAAAATTTGAAAGAAAAAAAATCAAACCTTACGAAATTTCTGGCCGTATCCTGATATGGCCCATTCAACGATCTGACTACAACATCGATATACTTAAATAGTTTTCAGCAGTGATTTAGAACAGGAATGTCTAACGTAAGTTATGAAGAATATTTAACAAATAACAATACATTTTTAGATGCTTTGTTATAAAAATAGTAAATAACCTTTGTTCAAAAGTCTATTTATCTTCTTCTGCTGAATAAAACAAGCGTTCAATTGAAGATCCACTCTCTTCCGGCAATGATTAAATTGCAATAAAATAAAAATATTTTGTTGTATGTTTTCTTTTATGATTTAACCTCGAAATAAAACAAGTCAAAGAAACACTTTTATTAAAGGGATTAAAAAAAAAGTGATGATTAATGCGATTGTGATGTATGTATTTGTTTAAAATTTTGGAGAACAGTGTCTGATAGTATTTCTGTCATCATTCTCAATTTTTTTTTCTTCTTTTTTCGTTTATGGATTAATTTGTGATTAATTTTACAGTATGTCTGTCAACGCACTTTTGATAGCTCTCGGATTTATCACTGCAAAATACTTGTTTCATAAGTTTATTTGGAAATAGAATACATACAGATCGAAGATTGAAGATGATGATAAGAGAAGAGAAAGAAGAAGTTATGCCAACTTGTGCCTCAAAATGTGTGTAAATCAATACTGGTCGTATTTTTTGTTGTGATTTTTACCCAGTGCTTTTTGTTGGGTGTTCGTGTCATAATAAAGTCTGATTATATATTCCAAGAGGCTGAATGGGTATTTAGTAGATAAAGTAGAAATAATTTTGTTAACCCTTTAACCGCTTGGCTAAATATCAATTGTCGTGCCCCTAGCGCGAGGCTACAAATCGACAAAATAATACCTACAATAAATAAGGAGGGGCAATCGTTGTATCGATAAAAAAAAGTCAAAGAATTTTTTATGTTTTTATTTTAAATCAGCCTTATGGCTTCTACAAACAGGCGCGACACAAAGAAATCGCTCATGTTTTTGTGTCGCGTGTCGCGCCTGTTTGTAGGACCTTTAAATTAACCACCCTAATCACTTTCTTCGTATCACAATCGTTCATCTTTAAGCTAATAAGTAAATGTTTTTAACAGTTACTAATTGTTTAACCTTACTAAATTCGAATTGTTTACATCACAATAATCTCTTATTAATCGACTAGGTACTTTTTTTCTTTTCTTATAAATCTACCTACAACAGCAATGGCTACTAAATCTTTGTATCACAATTGTTTAATCTTACTATCTAAATTTTAATTACTTACATCAAAATAATCTCTTATTATTCGACTTTTTCCTTTTCAAATCAAACTAAGTATAATAAATCTTTGAATCACAATTGTTTTTTTTTGTTTTTGCTTACCAGTTACTATACTCCATTTGTTTAGGTAATTAAATAAAGGTAAACAAAAAAACCACGTGACTTAGTTAGCCGACTAAACGTAATATCACTCACTTCACTTGTCATGCTATGTCACAGTTGTACTCTTCAATTTAGCAACATTATTAACGAATTATAACGTTGCTAAATTGAAGAGTACAACTGTGACGTAGCATGACAACTGAATAGACTGGTATTACGTTTAGTTGGATAACCACGGCACGTGGTTTTTTTGTTTACCTTTATTTAATTACCTAAACAAATGGAGTATAATACTTTACATCACATTCATTTACACATATTCCTCAGTATACTATAAAATACCTAATAAGTTTTGATTACCTATTAGATCAAATGCAATGATTTACGCATTTATAATAAGTAGGTTATAGTTGTTACAATTCACGAGCGCACTTTTCATTTAGATGTGTGTTGAACTGTTACCTATTTGTAACTACCTATGAATGACGTCCGCGCGCAACTGTTCGCTTCGTCGGGCACACACACAAGTGCAATGTGTACCTACGTGACGTGTACGTACACGAAACCTACACGCAAAGGCTTGAGTGCGCTCGTGAATTGCAACAACTATAATTAGAATTACGCAGTCATAAGCTAAAAACAAAAAAAAGGACAATTAATCAGTCAAACAGTAGGTAACAAGTAGTAGGTACATGATTCATAAAATTATTCGTTGTCTGTTTTTATCAGACGTATTATAGATGTCACAAAATGTGTGTACGTTTCTATAAATTTATTCGTGCGAGTCACATTAGTACCGAAATGTTTTTCGGCTAATATTTTTGCCGTTTTTGAAATCAGGTCAGTGCTGATCGCTTCGTATTGTGTGCCTACACTTGATATTTTTGTTAGAGTTTGTGTTCCTCTTGATACAAATAAATCAGGCGTACTATCTGTACTTCGTAAGTCACCGTCATGTGGTACATAGTAACATAACTGGGATTGTGCTACCGACGAAGGCAAACATACATCTTCTACATCTTCAAGATTCATTTCGTCTTGACTATCGCTAGTTGGATCCAAAATTGATTGACTACATTCCTGAGACTCGTCATACTTTCCTTAAAAGCAATTAAATATAAATAAGTACCTATAAAAATGGCTACAGGATGTGTATAATCAAAGGCTACAAGTATCAATTTGGCACAATTTACTTACTTTTCGATGTCATTTCGTTTTCTATCAAATTTAAATTTAATGCTCAACAAAACTGTGACGTTCAAGGTGTATAATATAACTAGGGTTCAATTCGCATAACACTTGCACTGAACCGTAAAAAAAGACGTGGGCTCGGTGTGTTTGACATGGACAAAGTGAAGTTGAACACAGACTAAATAGAGCAACGCAAGAAAAGAAATTAGTGACAGGATGATCTACCTACTTACTTAAACTATCGATATTTAGTCGATAGCTTCTATCTATGGTATTCCGCAGCACATGTGTCAACGCAAAGATAAACATTACACGTTTTACACATATACCGTGTGTGTGATCTTTTATTCTTAGTCGCGCATACTTTACAACGCTGACTTTTGCCACTGGGAATTCGTACAGGAAAATGTGCCAAAGCATCGATATGTAGACTGCGAGGAGGATTGGACTGAGTACCAGAAGTGAACGCTGGGCTAGTATTTGCAATTAATCTTTTATTTTTTTCTAAAAGTTGCCGTATCACATTTAATTGAAAATCTGCAAAACTATGTTTTTTGTTATTTTTTAAGACTCTGAACAAATAAAAAGCATTAAGCATAAACAAATCGATGATGTGGAAGCCTAATTTTTTATACCACTTCCTAGTTTTCCTTATACAACCTATGCTACTCATCATCATGTCGGTGATGTCCACCGAACCCATATTTTTATTGTAATCTATTACACATTGCGGCTTTAATTTAGGCAGACCAGAAAAATGATCCAAATTGTCTGACGGAACAATTTTGTCATCATGTATGGTAGACAGCATGGTAACAGCTTTTTTGTCTTGCCATTTTAACGCTAAAAGAGGAGGAGATGAAAATGCTTCTATTTCTCCACGCTTAAGTTTTTTGAATTTTGGCATATGTTTCCTATTACTTTTGACCGTACCGCATGCATAAATGCCTCTTTGTTTTAAATAAAGAAAAAGTCGCGGACTAGAATACCAATTGTCGACATATAGCTCTCGATTACTATGATAATAACCTTGTACCAGTTCAGTGACTACTGATCCTGTAATACCTAAATTTGGTACATGCTCTATTTGTGTTTGTGAACCACAGTAAACAATGAAATCAATTATAAACCCTGATTCGACATCACACAAAACAAAAAGTTTTATTCCAAATCTGTTTCGCTTTTTTGGCAAATATTGTTTGATTACCAGACGACCTTTGAAAGGCACAATGCTTTCATCAATGCATAGTTTGCCTCCGGGGACCAATGTGTGTCGAAATTTTTGTCGTGCGTGGTCAATCATCATTTCAATTTTATATAATCTTGATAAATTACTTACATCGTGTACTTCAGAAAATGAAAGCATTGCCAGTATTGCGCAATATCTATCTCTACACATAATACTATGAAATATGGGACTATTTAAAAGGGGGTCTACAGACCAATGTTCTTCAATAGTGAGCCTTTTATTCCTTGTAAAGAGCATCGTAAGGGCTAAAAAGATATAAATGTCATGAACAGTCACATCTTGCCACCTTTTTAAACGAGCGTACACCCTTAGATCCGTATGCCTGACATAGAATTGGTGATATTTGTTAGTAAAATAACATATTTTTTCTACTAAATCATTGCCACAAAAATGTTCAAAAATATCCAGTTCCGAGGAGTCGCTGCTCAAAGGTACTGAAGGTGATACCCCCGAAATAAATTCGTCAAAGTTTTCTTTATCAGGTACAGTTATGTCTAACGTCCAATTAATGCCTTCATTGTCGTCATGATCCTGAAATGACAAATTAAAATTTATTACGTAAGTATATTATTTTTTATATTCATTAGGTAGGTATATAACTTTAACAAAAAGGAACCTAGTTAGCGTTCCTGCACACGATGCCGTCACCGCGCCGTCGCCGCGCCGACGCCCGCCGCACAGTTACACTGTAGAATACGAGTCGCGCGAAGCCCGCCACCGCGCGCGTTCCCGTCCCTGTCTCGTTTGATTCATTCCATTGATTCCATTACCGACCGCGTACGAACGTGCACGCCGCGAGATCGCACGCAGCCGGTACCTAATGGAATGAATCAAACAGACAGGGACGGGAACGCGCGCGGTGGCGGCGCGGTGGCGGGCTTCGCGCGACTCGTATTCTACAGTGTAACTGTGCGGCGGGCGTCGGCGCGGCGACGGCGCGGTGACGGCATCGTGTGCAGAACGCTTATTAAAGTTATCTTTTTTTTAAAGATAACTCATGCACTAGGAATAATTCCTGTGTAGCTTGGGACTTCACAAACACACAAGTCACGGACACAAAACAGCTACACCCAAACTCGAATAATGATTTATGAAAGAGAGAGAGAGAGAGAGAAAAAGAGACAAACGCGAGTGCGAGTGCCTGTCCGGCTTGGTAGGTACTGTCACAGTACCTTAATAATGGTAAGGACAACATACAACACGGTTCCAAATTTGAACAATCAATAGGATATGTAGGTAGTTAAGTAGGTAATATAGGTAATAACAGAATTACATCACAATATTTAAAATACTATTTCGATTCATCAAGGAGTTACCTAAACCCAACGAAAGTCTTATTTATACCTATACCTACTGAATAATGTGCAAATAACCTAAGAAGAAATTGAAATAGGTACTTACCTCTCCATCACTTCTAAATTCTATCGGATCGGATAATTCCAATTCGTCGTCGTCACCTTCTAATATTCTTAATAATTCCTCAGTAGTCGTCATTATTGAAAATTGAAATGTGACTATTTTATCGACAATGCACAAATACCAACGAACAACATTAATGGAACTTTCCATTCGTTTGATCCGCTTGTGACGTAGGCAGTGGTCGTATTAATGTGACAGCCGCGCTAGACTAACTAGAGAAATATGTTGCAAGCATAGGAGTCAAGGGATGGGAACTAACGTCAAATGTTGGCATTATACAAAGATCGTGAGGGATATTTTTCTTATGAATAATAAGGAAAAGAATTAATAACACAAGGCAATATGTTAAATTTAACTTTATTTGGTATGACACCGTTTATTTTATGCTGAATGATGCATTATACCTGATTATTTAACTGTTTGTTATTTCGTTTTTAAAATGCGCATTGCATTGTATCCCATCCCTATGGTCATATTTATGCGACGCGCGCGATAGACGCCGAAGAAAATTTCAAGCTGCCAATTACTTATTTTTGTTTAAGTTTTTTGAATGCTTAGAGTTATGACACATAATTTTAAGTAATTGTTGTAAATAATAGCTCTATTTAATAATAGTTTTAGTTGTACCACGCAATTAATAGGACGAAAATAGAACGAAAAAATCATGCATGTTCTCTGTCGCAGAAATACGACACGCGCGGTAGGGACACGGAAATATTTGTCGCATATATGCGACACGCGCGGTTAAAGGGTTAAAGTTGTTTTTTATCATTTATTGTGCAACTAAAGCCCAGAAAAACCCAGTGTCAATAAACGAGTTATGAGTGAGATCAGTGGTGGCCCCGTGGTACCAATTTCCTCGATTTATGAGTTGTATGTCGTGGGTTCAAACCCAAGCTTGACTTTGTGTAACTTATTTCATCACCACTGCTCTCGAAACGGTGAAGGCCGTTTTACACACATCGTGAGTAAAATGGCATGTCCTTGAACTGAAAATTTCGATGAAATGTGGCATCCACCAACACGTACTGAGCACGCGTGGTGGATTACGGCCGGAGGGAGTCATAGCTTTGAGAACGATATAAAGCTGATTATGTTATAATGTGGTTTATGAAGGCTTAACATTATATAATAAATAAAAAATATGTTCTATGTATCTAGGGATTAAAATGTACATAAGCCGTCCAATTGATAATTTATATGTTTTTATGTGTAATAAATAAGTTGATTAAAAATAAAGTTCAAAGTATCTCAATTACCATCCCGTGAAACCCATTCCTAATCCTCATCATCGTCATCATTTCGTAATATTATGTTATATTACTAGTAGTCCAGAAAGACGTCCTGCCCGAAAGCTGGTTTTTAGTCAAATAAAATTTAGAACCCGATTGCAACGCCACTTACAGGGTACAACTGTATTTTCGAACCATCCAGGGACCTATTCAAATATACACACAAAATTTCATCCAAATCGGTCAACCAAGGAGGAGTTAGGTATGAAAACACATATACTGAAGTATTATAAATATTTTATAGATTATATACATACATGTGAAGTAATTTATGTATTTTATTTATTTACCTTTGTGTAAATTTGTATAATGTAAGAAGTTTAAAATTTACACAGATTACGTATGTTTTGGTTTAGTATGCTATGTTATGTATCTTAATCCATTTATACACACGGTGTACCTACATCTTTATATCCCTGACCCAACTCTTGTCGTAAGTCTGCTGGAAGTTTTTTTTTAATTACGTATACCAGCTCGTTTGTGGTCTTTGTGTCTTTTATTTAATTCTTTAGCTTGTGTTTGTAGGTAATTAAGTTAATAAATAAAGTTTAGATTATATAATTGACAAATAAAATTAGTAGTTTCATTATTATTCTAGTAAGGTTGAAGACTAGTATTGGACGTCGAAAACGAGTATATTTATTATTTTTAGTGAGTATTTATTTATCCCAGGACTGCAGAGTCCTGGACCTTTGGAAGGCGTACGACGAGCAGCCAACTCACAGAGGCCCTTTAGATATTTTGTATGGAACGTGGTATCAACCGACACAATTATCTCTATACGCGCTATGCAAGTGCATCCAAGAACCCCTGGTTGGGAAACTATTACGAAATATGGAAAGCAAAGATACAGAGAGGCTATGATTTTGGAAGAAATCAGAAACGTTTATTTCAAATAGACTAATTACAGGCACTTGAAATTGTCAAAATGTCGGTCAGTCAAAAAAAAAGGCTTAAGTAAACTGGTTACCAAGAACTATGTAAAGACTATGGTTCCTGCTTGGACAATGTTAATGTTTAAAACAATTAAAAGGCAGCGGGTAACTTGCATACTCAATAAATGGGCCCCAAAAATGGTTACTAGCACGAAGTGACGTAGTAACAAGGGCGCAACATATTTTAAGGTTTTTGAGGAGTGGAGAGGCATACTACGGCTATCAGTACAATCCCACAAGTACGGTCAAGATCTCTATCGACATCTTACTGGATTCTACATTCTTTTCTCGAGCTCGATTGCTTTTATGAATCTTCACTAAAGTCAGCCAATAAAGGCAAAAGAGAGGTGGGAGCTCTGTCCGTCATCAGTGTTTACTATGGTCGGCCATTAAAAGCAAACCATACTTGAGGAAAAAGAATTCTCACGGGAGATCGGGTCGTTACTACCCAACAGCTGTTCCCCACGAAACTGCCCTGCGGATTATACTATACCTCACTTAGTCAGGCCCTTCACCCTTATTTTTGGTATGTTAATATTAAAATAGTTGTAATATTGCTAATATTATTATACTGATTATAATAATATATTAAAAAAGGTGATCTGACTCAGCCTCGATTTTTTCATGCAGTATGAGCACGTAGGTATTTAGTAGGATTATTAATAGGCCAATTAAGTATATTAAATTCTTTAATGTACACAAAAATATAACATAGTACACAGGGATTTGACAATTCACGTACAAAGGCGAGCCTAACTCAACAATGAGTTTTTTCCCAGCAAACCTTTGAGTTATAGAGAGAGAACATATATTCGAGGGTAGGATTCAGTGCACAATATAAACTTAAACAAAAACAACTAAAAGTTGACGGGCCCGAGCGTCACCATTTTCTCGCTAGAGGGCGCTGAAATCCAAAATTTTATATACTTTGTGAATCTGGTAAAAAATACAGTATGTAATCTGATACTAATACTTAATGGATAATTAGAAAAGTAACAGGTGAGATAGTGGTCAAACGCGAGCCTATCAATTATTTAAAAAAAAGTTAGTACCTATATTTTGGTCAGTCTAAAAATGAATATGTAAAAATGAGTACACTAATTCTTTTCTTTTAACTTTGTCCCAATGTGAAAACATGTAGACTCATATACATAAGACGCCCAGAGCCGGAACAATTATGTCTAAGTCATATAAATAGTATTTGTAACTTGTGGGACTCAAACCTGCGACACGCTGCGCAGAAGACGATCCCTCAACTGTTACACCAATCGTCGCCATCAAATTGTTAATCTATTGAAATGATCAATAGAACAATGGATATAACACGATTTGAATTCCGAACACCGTCTTCCGAACCTCTACCGTCCCAATTGATTTATTTAAAAAACAATTATAGAATTCGAAAATGGAACTATTTGCGAGCATGTTACTTTTTAATTTGCCAAGCTGTCATTTGTTTTTTCATTGTGGCATCCTTTCGAAGATTGTGTTTCGCTATCAAAATGAAATTAACTCGTGAACATTTTCGTTGAATGATTTTTTATGATTTTCCTTGTGGCTTAAGTCAACAAGAGAGTTGCCAGAGACTTCAATTGGCATTTGGTGATGAAGCACCATATCGCAGCTCTGTGTATTCGTGGTTTGGAGAATTTAGACGTGTACGTGACCATCTCTATGACGAGGGACGTGAAGGTCTGCCAGCGACTGCGGTTACAAACTCAAAAATTGACATCGTACGACAACATATTGAAAGTGACAAAAAAGTTACTTGCCAGCAAATTCGTGCTTTGTTAGATATTGGAATGAGCCAAGTGCAAAACATTTTACATGTGCATCTGAAGGTTCGGAAGCTTTGCACTCGGTGGATACCACATAACTTAACGGAGGACCAGAAACGACTGCATGTCCAGTGTTGCCTTAAAATGATAAAAAAGTTTAATGGAGGACATTCATTGGCTGTCTATAATATCGTGACAGGTGAAGAAACTGGGTGTACTGCTTTGAATCCGAAAGAAAAAGCCAGTCGGCAGATAGGTATTTCCTTTTGAAGATTTTCTGCCGAAAATTATGAAAAGTCAAAGTGTTGGTAAAAAATGGTTGTTTCTTTTTTCGGCAAATCAGGATATTGCACTACAGTATCGCTTGAAGATCAAAGGACAGTGACTGCAGATTGATACGTCAATACATGCTTGCCCAGAGTCTTAGAAAAAGTTCACGAAAATTGTCCTCGAAGCAATGTACTCCTCCACCACGATAACGCATCCTCACATTCCGCTAAGGTAACTGAAGTCTATTTGAAGGCTTCAGATGTGGAACTGCTGATGCATCCGCCTCACAGCCCGGACCTTGCACTCTACGATTTCTATTTGTGTCCAAAACTTAAAGACAAACTTAGAGGCACACGTTTTACGAGCCCTGAATCAGCTGTGAATGCGTTCCATAAAGCCATTGAAGAGGTCCCAAACACTAGTTGGACCAGTCTTAGCTCTGCAGCTCTGAACAGCTTTTTACAGTGGTTTCAGCGAATGCAAAAATGTATTAATTACGAGGGAATATACTTTGAAAAACAATAAATGTATCGTAAGTCTTATATCTAGTTTTATTTATCAGAATCCAGAAACTTTCAGTATGCCCTAAGTACTATACAGGTTTTGATCTTGACGCTACTCTTCAAAATATTTAATCTGCCTCAAACATTTTGAGCAAATGGTTCCGGGAACTGAGAATCAATGTTAATCACGATAAGAGTTCTTTGGTCAAACAGCGGAAGAACCTCCGATCACCATGATCGACATGCCAATGCCTTGGGAGGAGCGAGTCAGATATATCGGTGTGATCCTCGACCCGCATTCGACCTTTGGTGAGCAAAGTCATAAAGCAGGTTCGTTCACGCACCGACTTCGCTTTAGTCAGGCTGATCACTCATAGCAAATTGTCACTTAGGTGCAACTCCCGTTACATCATATGATTCTGACTTATCATCTATCCCGCTCACCAGCGAGAGTGGAAACGGCGAGAGATGTCGTGCGGTGTTCCGCAGGGATCGGTACTAGGACCGCCCTTGTGGAACATCGGGTACGACTACGTGCTGCGCGGCGACCTTCCTGGCGGGGTCAGCGTGTTCTGTTACGCAGACCACACGCTGGTCCTGGCGCAGGGAGAGTCGTACCGGGCGGCGGTTTGTTGTCAAGTTGCTTATAATAATAAAATACATATAATTCTATGATAAATGTCAAATAAAATATGACAAGATGACGAAGACCGAATTAGGTTGAGAAGACTTCAAGTAGTAAGTTCCGAATTTTACGCTTGAAGGAAAATTTACTTTCAACTTTTTTGATGTTAAGAGGAAGCCAATTCCAGAGTTTTATGGTAGAGACAGTTTAAGAATTAGACATATACCAAGTTCGGTGAGAAGGAATATGAAGAAGTATATTTTTGGACACTCCAAGGTTAAGATTATGAGAACTGCCCAGTACTTTCAAATATGATTATGTGGTATGAGTAACTGCTCTTGTTCTGTGATATTGTGTATAAGTGATATTGATATTGTGATTATAAACTGTAAATTACTTTAAAAGCATAAATTAATACAATTTCTTTCTTTCTCTCCTTGCATAAAATAACCAATTCATAGATCTGACCACGACATCGGTATGTATTATAATGCTATAGTTATTTTCAGCAGCAATTTAAAACACGCATGCTTAGCATAGCTAATGAAATAAGAAAAGTCAACAATACATTTTTAGATGCTTTGTTGTAAACATAGTAAATAACCTTTGTTAAAAAGAGTATTTAACTTCTTCTGCTGTTTTATACAGGTATTAAATTGAAGGTCCACTGTCTTCCGGCCGTGTTGAAATTGCAATCAAATAATAAATTTATTTATTTTAAATACATATTTTGCTGACCATAATTGTAGTAAGGTAATGGTAATTTTAGTGAATTATATCAGAAGAAATCAAGGCAAAGAAAATTTAACTTTTAATAGTGGAATTTAAAAAATACCCATGATTTCAATAGTGAATGTGTAAGTATTTCTCTACAATTTTGTTGAAATGTGTAAGATATTTTATTTTATGTATTTGTCAGGAATTAATTTGTCATCAATTTTACAGAGTTTTACTAAACGTACTTTTGGTGACTCTCGGAGTTATCAGTGCAAAATACTTGATATCAAAGTATATATGGAAATAGAAGAATCAAAGAATAATAAGTGAAGTAGTGCCAAACCCAAATCTTGAAAAATGTGTCATAAATCTATAATGGTTGTTTTTTGTTACTCCTCGTTTATTAATGAGGTGACAATCGTTTAGTTTTTTTTTTGTTATCATTTATTGTGCATATAAAGTAGGTACTTACCTGTAAGAAATGGCCCATAAAATTCAGTCAGCTAGAATCGTTTGTGTTGTTTGTGAAGGCTTAATATTTTTCACTAAAAAATGTAATATTTTAATTGTATTGAGATGACCAGAAGCATAAACGAAAACCTCCTCATTTAGACCTAACTTTATTCAAGCCTTTCCTCGTATATGTTATTTAAGTTATTGACTTTTATCTGCCTTGGATAATATGATTAGTTTTGAATTCTGACGTGTAATTTCAATTTTATTGTTATATATTAATTATTTTTATAATTATGACTGTTGTATAGATTGATTTTGATTTATTAATTACAATTAACATAGAGAAACTTATTGATTACATAAAAGTTAGTAAAATATATCTGAACGTTTCGTTTGATTTTTATTTAAATTAATTAAAAAACCTATGACCTATTACTTTTAATAGAGGCTTATTATCTGCAGTTTCCCAATTAGCTAGGTTTGTACATAGTAACGTAGTCTCATTTACAGAGGGCGTCCCAAAGAAATCCAAACGGTTGCCAATAACGCGTCGCATCCTGTCTGGAACTATATTCGAAATTGCTTTTGAGCTAAAACAGTCCAAGTATACAGGTTAACATGGAAAAAATCTAAAAGAGTATCTCAGCTATTGCAGTTTATTGTTCTCAGTAATAGATGTATTCCAATGCAAAAATGTCGGAAACTCCTTGCACATAACAGAGGTTTCTCACAAATCCAGGACACACTTGATCAAGTTTGGCAGTAAAAATTAGACCAACATGCCAATAACTTGCCATTTGGTTTGCATATGCATTAAAAGCATAATCAGCCTTTAAATGTTCCTGTAATTTAGTATGTATTTCAACATAGTATACTAGACTACTAAAGAATTACAATAATGCAACATCTACACGTTACTACTACACGGTACTACATGCTATTGTTTGTGTTTTGCGCCTAAGTAATGTCGAAGTCAAACTTGAAAAGGAAAAAAATATAATATAATAAAGAAGTAAAGTTTTTTTTTGTTTGTAGGAGGTAATCTCTGAAAGTACTGGTTTTGCTAAAAAAAAAATCACCGGTTGAAAGCTGCCTTATTCCTGAGTGACGTAGGCAATATTTTATTTACGTGGACGAAGCTGCGGGCAAAAGCTAGTAATATATAATTTGAATATTGAAGTGATTTAGGACCAGGCCCGGATTGAGGACGCGTTGAGTTCCAAAGTGTTACCTCGGCCCTGGAACGTAAAGGGCAACTGAATAACGTGGTGGGTTTTAGCCTGTAAAAGTCTGACAGTCTCTTTCGCTCTACTCAGAGCTGCAGCTGAGCAGAGATTGTCGTATTGTGGAGATTGAAGTTAAATTATTTAAAGATTTTCCACTTAAAAAAAGCTATGAATCATCGTAATAAAATCAGTGAACAGTTGTTAACCTTCTTGGAAAACCAAACCATGATCAGTAAATCGACCAGTCACCACAGCAACGTTCATAAAGATTATCGCTGTCATGGTAAATTTTACTTCGCCATGCCTAGGGTAAGCGATGGATGGTAATTTAATACGACCGTAAAGATAATTTCTTTGTTTGGTGTTTGTTCACTCTCTTGCTTTCCGAGACAATGGGGTAACACATCGCAAACATTAAGCTACCATTACCACAAAACTTCCTGACGGAGAAACTAATGTAGTAATACATTGTCTATCCTAGGAAGGAACCTACAGCCAGTAGATTCGCTTACAACCGCGACACAAATAATATTAATGAAAGGAAAATGCTCTGGCTCCAGAGAAAGAAAAACCCTGCTCCGGCGGAAAAGAGACCTTACCTACCTACCTACCTTAAATTATTTATATATATAATAAGTAATCCAATAATAACTGGCTATGATCGTTGTCCTTACTGGCAAACATGCAAAATTGCTAGTTTAATTATTCAGGCGTCGATTTTAAAAACTTTATTTAAATATTTTCATTGCATTTTTAAAAAAGTAATGAAAAGGAAGGCTCTTCTAACCAAACGGGTGTTATGTCTAGTCCAGGCAACTACCTGATAGTTGATTTTGAGCTGTTGTATAAATAGGTTCTAATCTCGCGAAAATCTCTGATACCGCGATGCAGAGGTTTTGTATTTTAACCGTTTTCAAAAATGGAGGAGGTTCTCAATTTGGTTGAATTTTTTACGTTTGTTGCTACATAACTCCGTTATTAATGAACTGATTTGTTAAATTCTTTTTTTTTACTTAAAAAGATATGCTTTCAGATTATTCCAGATATAGCCCGAGCCCTGAGGGACTCCTGCTCGTATGGGATGGAGCGATGAAAGCGAGATACAAGATGATCTGGGATACCGAGGAAAGGTAGCTTATATAATAAGTTATTGTGCCAGGTTTTGTTAAAGTTTTCGCTATATCGAAGATGCTGCATATATTTTCACAAAGTATTTTAACAAAAATAAAGTAATCAAAATAATGAGTAATAATAATTAAACTATTTTTAAAATCGACGCCTTATTAATAATATTGGCAATTTTTATATGTTTGCAAGTTAGGATAATGGTGATAGCTGGTTATTGTTTTATTATTATTTATTTATAATTTGGGATACATTTTGTTTCTGGTTTTTTTTCTGAGCAATCTCTTTTCATGAAGTGACCGGAATTTTCATGCAATAGCTCTTTAAACAATTTGACTGCGACATAGATTTCTTTTATGTATAGTAACTGAAGTATGCAATAAGTGAGAATAGTTAACAATAAGTGTTTAGATGCTTTATTTATTATAAGAACCTTTTGTTAAAAGGCCTATTTAAATTCTTCATATATTTAATATAAATACTAGATGTAAGAGCCACTGCCTTCCGGTCGTCTTTAAATTGATTTAATAAAAGAAAAATATTACGTTGTTAACAAGTGACATCAGGAGTGTCAATTATTCGAGACTTATTCATCAATTTAAAGAAAATTTAACTTTCAATAGTGAAATAAAATTTGCAAAATGTTCATGCTGTAAGTATTTACCCAATTTTATTTTAGAATAGCATCCGATATATTATTTCATGTATTGCATATTTTGTAATTTATTTTGTAGAGTTGTATTCAACATATTTGTGGCGAGCCTTGGATATTACGGCTTTAACTACTTGTCCGAAAAGTACGGTTCACCATGGAAGAATGAAGAATCATGAGGATGATTGATTTCAAGAATTGGCTAGTTCGGATTTAATCAATCCACGAGTATTTAACTTATTTAGCTCCTTTATAAACAACCGCTTAGTAACTTTATGCCAAACTTAATCTTCGAAAAATGTGAAATAATTATCAGTAGTTGTATTTTGTTGTGAACTTCACTCGTTTGTGAAGAATTTTATTAAACGTGCATTTGATTATTCGCGAAGTTATCGCCGCCAAACTTGAACCTCAAAAAGTGTGTCGTAAATCTAATATTAATACTGGTTGTTCTTTGTTGTAAACTTTACATCTCATTTATTGATGAGGAGGCAACAGTTTTACTAGTGCTAGATCAGAAAACATAAAAAAAAAAATCCTTAAAAATTGTCATATTTTATTACTCCTTGAAAAAAAAGCTCCTTGATAAAAAAGTGCTGAAAGCTACGAGTAACACTATATAGATCATGATATATGTATATCTTAGCTGTCTTGGCAAACATTGTTCTGACATACCTATAAATATCAAATAAAAAAATGGGGGATAGGGATAGAAGGGTAAAAAATAACCTACGATCTATTATCAGACCTACAAAAAAAACAAAAAAAAATTTTTAAGTCGGTTAAGCCGTTTCGGAGGAGTTCGATAACAAACACTGTGACGGGGGATTTTTTATATATCAAGTTAAATATGACCTAATAGCCCCAAAATGCCTTATATTCTATTCAATTCAAAATGTTTTATTCCACATAAGTCTAAATGGGCCAACAACAAACCAACGGATGGAATGAATATCATCGCAAACACTGCTGGTTTGGGAGTTGGTTTATTTACTATGCGGTCCGGTGAACCCGATCCAGACCCCGATCCATTTTGTATCCAGATTACAATGGTAAAGTAGGGGCTACTTTTCTTTATTCCGTGAGTAGGGGCTTATCGACCTTCTTTATACTAACTTTCCTCTAAGTGAACAGTGAACCACCCAAACTTACAGCACTGATCGTGTACTTGTAAAGTATCTCATTACAATAAAAGCATCTAACGGGGATTAGGCGAGTTACTTCCGGACAACGACTTTCCAAAGGGACACCAAAATTAAATAATATTATTATAAGAAATGTTAACAATACGTATTCAGATGTTGTTTTTTGAATATCATAATAACCTTTGTTTAAATCCCTTTTTAAATTCTGCATTAGGTGTAATAGCCCCTGTCGATTGAGACCAACCGGAAGGTGCGGTTGAACGAAAGATCGTGTTCAAAACCGAACTGCAGTAAACTAAAAATATTATTATTGTCGATAACCTAACTTCTAAAATGGTGATAATTGTTCGTGATTTATTTGTAAATTAAATAAGTAAGATCAAAGCAAAATTCGACATTCAATGCTGGTATTATCGCAAAATGTGGACGTGAGTATTGGCTAGTAAAAATAATATGGTGATGTCAAAAAAGTTTAGAAAACAGTGTTAGAAATTTTATTTAATATATTTTTCATAATTTTACAGACTTATACTTTACGGAGGTATGGCGGTTGGAGTATATTTTGGTTTAAAGTACTATTTAGAAAAAAACAATATTGATACGACGTATTTGAGTTAAAGAATGAAGATGTTTCATTTGAATTCGCCAGTTTGGTTTTAAATAAATCTATATGTACTTGAAATATTTTGTAAATAAATAGTTATCTTGGCAGTTCTTTATTGTAAACTTTACTCAGCGTTTATTAATAAGGCGGCAAGTATCTTTATGTACTCATATTATAATATAATTAAACTTATGTTAAGTGACAATGTCATTGTCACCAATAAAAATTTAGTTGTAATGCTTTTTGTTAAAAGTCAAGGAATGTGTGAATAAAATTTGTGACATCATAAATGTAAAAAATAAAATATTAATAAGTTGTTAGGTAATTTAATAACCTGGTTATCTACCAAGTCAATACTTTTGTAGCGTAAAGACCTAAAGCAGACCTAAAGCAGTTTCAAATTTGAAACTTATGAATAAAACTGTTTTTGTAAAATATGAATCCTTTATTTTTCCTATTTTGTCCTGGTACGAGTATATGGCACTGCTTACCTTCAAGTGGCTTCTGTGCCAACACGAAATCAGTCATTAAATCTATCTACAGGTTCATACACTTTTTTTAAATTTCTAATTAGGTTACTTCATAGGAAGATGTATGCTGGATGCTATTACACTTGTCCGAGTTAAGCAACTTAACCATTTAAAAGGTTAGAAATCATGAGGAAATAATTGAGTAAGTCTATAAGGAATAATTATCAACAGAAACACGTAGGCCCTCAGTTACACTCCAAGTGCATATACATTGCCTAACACAATATGATTTCCAAGGAAATTTAATTTGTTGCTTCGACGTCAAGTTTGATACTAGCCATCGATGCAGAAGACATTAATATCTTTTTTTTTTTTATTCTTGATAGGTTCGCGCTTGACCGCTAACTCACCTGATGGAAAGCGACGATGCGGTCGACGATGGAGCGAGCTTACCTAGAAGTAACCTATTCACTCTTGACTTAAAGATTCCCGGGTTGTAGCCATCATATCGATCAAGTATGTACCACGTACGCTACCTATGAGCACAAAACCAGGCGCACTCACTGTTCCATCACTCTGACGGTCTGTCAAATCTGACGGAACAGCGATACTACACAACCGGAAAGAGATCAGATACAGGACCGACGAATAACGTTCTTTGTAAAGCACAGCGGATTAACACCGCTATCTTTCAAACTCCAAGCTATGACTCAGAAATTCAACGGGGTTGTTTCCCATAGGTTTTTTTTTTGAGGTGAAAAATCACTAAACTAGGATGGAGCGAGAGAGTATGTGCGAATTTTACTGACGAAAATCTACCTGTTTTGAAATGAAGGTTATTTGAACTTTGTGTTCTAGGGCCACGGTAAATTCTTTCGGACATTCCCGTAGATTTCCGATATAGTACTTACAAATGTTGATATTGGCACTTACAAATTTTCAGAAGCTAGTGCACGGTTGCAATCGGTGGTTTTATATGGAAAAGAATCAGCAAAAACCTCCGTGGTAAGTCTTATAAAAAATATTGTTTTTGTGGATTCAAATAAATAAATATAATACACGAAATGGACTAATGCTATGATTGTTTTCACTGGCGATCAAAAACATAAATGCCTTACGTAATGATTATAATAAGAATAGTTCACAATACGTATTTAGATGCTTTGTTTATGAGCACAATAACCATTGTTGAACAACTTACTTAAATTCTTCGGATTTCTAGTTTAAGTGATGAAGTCTTAGATGTGAGAACTATCTTTCCGTACCTAGTGTTTAGATTGTGAGCTGTAATAAAATATAAAAATATTATGTGGATATTAAGTGAATTCTTGAAATAGTATTTAAAGTTCGTGATATATGTATCTGTCAATAAAAAAAATAAGCCAAAGAAAACATTTTTAGGACTTTATAACAAGTGGGAGTAAAAACGTAAAATGTGGATGTTAGTATTTGCGAACGATTTTAAATAATACTGTCTGATATTTTGTTGTATCTATTGTATGTTTTTTTTTTCAGAATTTGGCTCTTGTTGGGTGCTGCATATGGAGTTTATTTAGGTGGAAAGTACGTGGTAAAACAGTTGAAGAATGAAGAACAATGACGATAAATTTTACAAGCAGCTTACTAATAATTTTACAAATAAACGTTTATTATATTTACGATAAACTTGGATTTCGAAAAATGTGGATTACATCTAAAGTTTATACTTAAATTCGAAAAATATAAAGTACATAGACTAGAGATTATTGATACTGTTTTTTTTTTGTGATCTTCTCTCCGGGTATTGAACAAGATGCAAGTGTTTTTATGCTTATTTTATTGATATGCTAAAATTAAGAAACAAAAAAAAACAAAAGATATAAAAAATAGTAACAGGCTAACAATACGCCCTTGATCCAGCCTCCTAAGATGTGGATAGAGGCTCGTGGCTATTAAGCCGGTGGCTGACACGACTAACAGTACAATGATCGCTAAGTCCACTAGCTTTTTATACCTATTCACGATTATTACATGTAAAACAGCGTTCATGAAATAATTGCAGAACATGGGATGTTTTGGGTAAAGTATTTTTACATGATACCTATACTCTATAAGATTATACTAACCTTTTTCACTGTCCAATGAACCGATTTTGACTTTTATACCGTAGGTATAAGGATGACATTCAAAGCAAAAAAACTGGGCAAGTGCGAGTCGGACTCGCGCACTGAGGGTTCCGTACAAACTTGAAAGGTAAATTGCGGTTTACGATTTATGACGTATTATTAAAAACTACTTTCTAGATCTCGTTCAAACCAATTTTCGGTGGAAGTTTGCATAGTAATGTACATCATATATTTTTTTTAGTTTTATCATTCTCTTATTTTAAAAGTTACAGGGGGGGGGGGGACACATTTTACCACTTTGGTAGTGTCTCAGACCTATCCATAGATACCTACCCCACACGTATGGGTTGGATGAAAATTTTTTTTGAGTTTCAGTTCTAAATATGGGGAACCCCTAAAATTTACTGTTTTTTTTTCTATTTTTGTGTGAAAATCTTAATGCGGTTCACAGAATACATCTACTTACCAAGTTTCAACAGTATAGTTCTTATACATTCGGTAAAACGTGGCTGTGACATACGGACGGACAGACATGACGAATCAACGTTTTTTGCCATTTGGCTACGGAACCCTAAAAATGGGGTTATAATACAAACTTTTTACTGCACCTGCCATTTGTCTTATTACCAACGCAATAGAAGTAAAAATAGGTTGAACGGACAATGAAAAAGATGTATTTAAATGTCTAATCTTATTTCAAATGAAGCATACCTACTTATTAATTTTTTCACACGCATATTGCTTATAGTTTGATGCTTTTTGGCATTATTTTGCTTCAGCCTTTTTATCTTCAGTTCATTAATTTATGGCATCTTTTTATTTTACCACGATGTTAAAGAACGTATTGACAAATTTATGAATCCTAATTCTGATAATGTGACGGAAGTTGCAAAAAAATTGGTGGAGACATTCACTTCAAAATATTGTGATGATTATAACGATGATACTGCAGATAGATCATAAGGAAGCTGCTGAATTAATAGAAGAACAATAATTTACTTATATTGTGTCCACAGCTGGGACACAGTCTATTCACAACACGGAACCGCTATCCGAAACTTGCAGGTAATAAGCAAATTTTCAACAATTATACTATGTTTTGGTAAAATATTGTAAACTATTTAGTATCTATATTTATGTAAATGAGCACATAGGGTGACTGATTTATTACAAGATTTAGTAATAAATTATGAAGTAATTGAGATAGTTTTTAAATTCGAAATTTTACAGGTTGCATTTTGGAGAGTGTGCACGGGAATTGCATGACTTGATTCCGCCATCTCCTTTCTACCATCGGACAACCCGACGTACGGCGAGTATCCACCCTTACGTTGTTGAAACTTCAACGGTCCGGACTAAGCGTTTCGCTTCGTCGTTTATACCGCGTACATCGAAGGACTGGAACAATTTGCCTGCTGCGATCTTCCCGTCCAACTATAATTTAGGTGTCTTCAAGGCTAGAGTGAATAGGCTCTTGATAAACTAGTGCGCCTCACCATCAATGATTGCATCATTGCTTACCATCAGGTGGGATCGCAGTCAAGCGCTGGTTCATATCAATTAAAAAATAAAAATAAAAAATTCGAAATAAACCACATTAATCATCTTTTACTTCTTCTTAGCTCATTGATGGTAAAAATAATGAATTTTCCAAATTAAATAATTTTCCTAGTCCCTTATTCGCTAATGGCAATGCCGCCTACTGCCACTGCCTGCCTATTGAACAATAAGTCAACAAAATTATAGATAGTTTACATATGCTGCAGTAGCTGAGAAACAATGTGTTTGTTTAGAATTTTAAGGCTAAGTTCACACATCCTGCTTTTTTCTATTGATAAGTTCGCGATTGACAACTTTCTCACCTGATGTTAAGCTATGAAGTAGTTGACGATGAAGCTCATTTCTCAGATATAACCTATTCAATCTTAACTGAACTAATCTGGGATATTGTATTAGCAAGTATAAGTCTAAGAAGTAACCGCATATAAATTAAAACAAGCTTATCTTCTTCTTCCTTGTCGATATCACTCTTGACAGAGTGGTCGTGGTCATCACTTCAGGTGTTGGTGGCAAGCTTCACAACACGCCGCCACTCCTCTCTGATGGCCGCCTTCCTCGTGCATTCGTGCAGTGTTGATGAGCCATTTACTACCGCTTTAATCTGGTCAGTCCACCTCATAGGCGACCTTCCTCGTAGCCTGGTACCCTCAACCCTTCCCTGAACTACAAGTCGCTCAATAGCCACTTCCCCTCTGCGGCATACGTGACCAAAAAAGGTGAGAATACGAGACTGTACCAAAGATGATAAACGCTCGGCATCAAGGCCGAGTTCCCGAAGTATAGACTCGTTGGTACGGAATTCAGTCCACGATACTCCGAGCATTCTCCTCCAGCACCACATCTCTAGGGCGTCTATCTTCTTTTTCTCTATTTCCCGTAAGGTCCACGTTTCTGCGGCGTACAAGAATATGGGGAAAACAAGTGCTCGAACTAGCCGGATTATTGTGGCTCTATATATGCTGCGATTCCTCCATATTTTCCTCAACTTGTCCATCGCAGACCTGGAAATCGCCATACGCCTCTTCACTTCATCAAAATAAGCTTAGCTTTACTTATTTGTGTATAGCGACGGATAAGGACAATTGAACGAGCGAGTTCAAAAGATGCCCATTCACACTGTCTTAGAAGACTGCCGGGTGATTTATGTTTGGTGGGAAACATCTGTGCTGGCAGAGAGTGTTTCACTGTGTGCACAATAAGTGTGTAACTAGTATATCAAATGCTATCAACCAAGTGCAAAAATACCCTGTAAATCGTCTGGTAGTTTGATAATGAAAGGGATATGTTGGAATCAGGTGAAGGTCGTGGTAGATTTATAGTTCTTTGCCGAATATGTAGTGTCAATTTTTTTTGTTAACTTGGCAAATTATCAAATACCTTCTTCTGCTCTAGAACGTGTCATCGGCCCTACTGGGCCCCTATGGTTTTGCTGACCTCTTTGAGGTGCGCGTGGAACACTATGCGTCGTCCACTTGTGCTCGACCAGAAGGCTGGACTTCGAGCTACGCATTGCTTGTCATCCGCAAGCTCTTACTTACGGGGGCCATGAATCACCTTGTGGTTCTCGAAGGCGTCGCCTGTGGCGGCGGCAGGGGCCTGAGGATATCCATGCCCTCTCGGTTGCAACCATCTCCTTAGCTCTAATTACTGCCTTGCAGAAGAACGTGACGTCTCATCTAGTATGAACACAGCCTTGTGAATGAATATTCTAGTCATCACCTTTGGCATTGTCCATAAAGATTTTAACAACAACACAGCTGTACTACAAAATGGGCACAATGGGGTGAGTTGAAACATCATTATTTCATTTGGATTTTTCTCAATTAGTCTGTAGATGTTGATGAAGTTATATTCCAATAATATTATATATAGAGTAAGAGTTGTTGTATTTTTACCCTGCGATCAAGGATTAATCCTTACCAGGTTTTAGTACCTACACATTTTAAATATAATCGAGGGTTAATTTGAATAACTAAAATCCTCAGATACCTCAATTTATACTTTTTTCTGGAGGTGAAGCCGATACAGCAAGTTATTGTTTTTTTTTTTCAGAAATTATTTAAAAAGGTTCACGTTAGATTCTTCTTTTTATTTAGTTTCAAAATTTTTAAATTCAACAAAAAATAAACTGAACGTTTTGTAATCATCATCGATACCTAATGTGTTTCTGCTCTTAGGTGAAAACAAACATGTTTCAGGTTCTACGTGAGTGAATTAGAAATAAGGGGGCTCTACCATGAGTGCTTATTTAACCTTAACTGTCTTTGGCAAAAGTGTTTCTTCTATTTTTCTTGATGTTTTGCTTCGGTTCACCAAAACTTGAGAAAGCCATCGAAGGAGTCACGTCATTTTTGGGGTTTCGAACCTCAAAAGGCAAAATCGGAACCCTTATAGGATCACTTTGTTGTCCGTCTATCTATCTGCCTGCCTTACTGTCTGTCTGTTTGTCTGACAAGACCCTTTATCTCAGGAATACGTGGAAGTATCGAGTTGAGACCATATACTCTGGTCTGTGGTTTCTTGATGCTGTAAAAAAATCAAACTTCTAAGTTAACTAAAAAAAAAGATACGACATTTTATGTCGAAAAAAACGTATATTTCGACACTCTTAATGGGAATCAAAATTCAACGTTGACCCAGAATCTTGAAATTAGGCATAAACCAAGGTCTTAAAGCATAGAAATAAATCTGAAAAAAGTAAATTAGTTAAATCACAAAAAAAATGCAATCCGGAAAAATCTTTTAGATACTCCATTCGGGAATTGAACTATTTACATAGGTAAGTTTGTACGGAACTTTCAGTGCGCAGGTCCGACTTGCACTTGCCCAGTTTTTTTCCACTGTGAGCCCGTTTAGCTTTAGCCAATTTCTACTCAAATTAATAGATTGTGTTATGTTTTCAGCGTTTTAATGTACGGCACGTTAGCATATATCATATATTTAGCTTTCAAAGATGCGAAAGAAAGATTTGAAAATTACTTGGAAGATCAAGATGAAAAAAATAATACAGATAATAATATAAAGATAGATAGTAAAGATAATAAGGGTGATGATCGTAAGAAAGGTAATAAATTGCGAACATACTTACTTGATGAAGATTTTGATGATGAAAGTACCACTTATAAGCATAAATTATTAAAAACCGACTGGAGTGATACTACTGGTATATCTACAATAACACCAAGAAGAAATTATAGACTCAAATGGCAAAGTTATGCAAGTAATGATGATGGTACTCCAGAGATAAATTAATAAGTAATTGAAGCAGTCCGATGGATGGTTTTTGTTGAACTTCATCATGTTTTATTATTAGATAAAGAAAAGCTTGTATTATACTTAAGATTAATTTGTAGAATATTTTACAATTAAGGTACAGTTTGTTTTCGTAGTTTATTTTTTATAGACATTCTCGGATTTATTAACAAAAAAAATAAACTGCGAAAATAATGTTAAATTTTATGTTAACATATTTATGGCTATGATTTTTTTTAAACATAGCTATAAATACGCAAAATTTGAAATAGGTTTCAATAAAAATACTGTTTTCCATTTTAATTTTTTTATTGTTTGAAACAGACATTACATCAAATCAACAACAAAATATATAATATAGTACAATGTCCTGCAATAAAATAAAAATAAAACAATTGTTCCCTTAAGTACCGATTGAACACTAATAAATTACTAAAACTATCCTTTGTGTGATGTTATATTATGTTAACATAACTTTTATAAAGTTCTATTTTACTATATTTATAAAGTTCGATGCGATCTTACATCTTACCTAGTAGGTATTGTGCGTTGCTACATTTAAAATCGAATATGATATTACTTAGGCTCTTCTCATTTTTTTACTAAACAGTAATAAAGTTATGTACTTAATTAACATCTATTCAGCCTATTCACTACATCACTTCTATCCTAATTAGTTGACAAACAGTGGCAATATATAGTCGAAAATATCACAAAAATGTAATTATAATTATTTTTACTGAAATTAAGCGTTATCATCTCTAGTGTATAAATAATTGTTAAGGTTCCCGTAGCCAGACGAGACGCGAAGATGGGACAAAAGGCAATGAGACTTTTTCATTTTTTTTTTTTTTGAAAACATGAATTGTGGTGGGGTGACCAGACAATTGCAAACTAGCGTTCCAACCAAGGCCACCTTGGTTTATGTCTTTGGTTTGTGTTGCGGCTACATGGATGTAAACCACGCGCCAATACGTTTGGTGGTTGGGAAAACGAGCCTCTCAAACAAGGGCGTTGAAGGTCACGGTTTACAACTGCTGTCTACACTGATTGACACTAGCAAGGTCACTTTGGTTGGGACGTTGGTTTGCAACCGTTTGGTCACCCCTTTACACCTTTTTGCATGCATTTTGGATTACAGATACGAGCATTTAAAAAATGAAATTAAAATAACTTGTAACATACAACTTTACATTTATTAATAATGAGACTGATAGCATTTTTTAAGTTGATAATTATTATTAAATGGATATTGTAAGCG
The DNA here is from genome assembly GCA_905147345.3 of Mythimna impura. Lineage (NCBI taxonomy): Eukaryota > Metazoa > Arthropoda > Insecta > Lepidoptera > Noctuidae > Mythimna > Mythimna impura. The sequence continues at coordinate 12,629,154 of LR990345.1, forward strand.
TCATTGTCATTTGTTTATTATGAAATCGGTGGCAAGAAGTTGGGAAATAACCCTAAATAAAAAAAAAAAGATTTTCTCATATTTTTGTATAACTTAAATTAATACTATTTTATGCTTCATATTGAATATTAGTTACAAAGTGTGAATTAACAAAAAATATTTACAGGGTTTTTCAATAGGTCTTTCTTTTACAGTGTTTTTTCTTTTACAATTTACAGGGTTTTTAACACTCGAACTTTGTCATTGTATAGCGACTCTCTTGGTTAAGCTACAGCTGTCAAATTTTTAAGGCATCCTTATTTATTCTTCATATTTGATCGTGGAATGATTGATACATGATTCAATAACGCCAATCTTAAAGGCTACCTGCAATAACTCACGTTTTTCAAGAAATCTATTCTTCACTAATGCGAAGATAACTTTCAGATTTGATTCACTAGAGTGTGCGATTACCGCGAAGCCGCAGCGACCTTTTGCTTACAATTATATTCCACACATAACGCCATTGAATGTATTTTTAAATAATAAATCAAACGTGACAATGTCAGTTGAACTGCTTGTTTTATTTCATTTGTTATAATTGCGCTAATATTAATGTACTTACAATATTAGTTATATTTAGTATAATATTATATTTGATTGACAAATCATTATCTGCTCTACGGTGTGTAATATTAATTAAACATTGATTTACACTATTTAAGGAAGAAAATTTGAAGTAAAATAAATTATCCATTTGATTTCCTTACGTAAAGAAGATAGATACTTATTACAATTTTTTTTTTAATTTATTAAGTCCAGGTTAAATTCCGGTAGTGGTCTAATAATTATAACAAAAATACTTATGTATGTAGGTATAAATTCCCTTTTATCTATTTCGTGGGTGGAAAATGTTATCTGTACATTTTTATTCTCAGTGTTTTATTTATCAAATAATAGTCTAGTAAGGGCTCTATATGTAAAGTAATTTAGACCATAAATATCAGACAGACAATATTTTATATCTTTTTCATGATATGTAATTTTTGCTATTTCAAATGAATGAATAATGTTTTGGACTAGCTCCATTTCTACATTATCTATGGTAATGTAATTAAGGAATATGCACGAAAAAAATATTGTCATCTAACCAGTTTATCAATAAATATACAAAAATAGAATATGAACAGTGAAAACAATAGCAAAATTGGTAGAAAAGTAAACGAGATTTAACAATTTTAACTTAATATATCTGTCTCCCTCGTCAAAACGCCGCCATAGAAAATTATGGCGGTCGTAAGGGTGTGATGAATTTTGACGTTAAAGATCACATCAGACTTCTGTTTCATAGCAGCTTTGAAGCTTTAGAACTCGTAGTTGATGAAGATGTTTAAAAAATTCTTTGATAATTTGTTTATTAAAACTGAAAATGAACTCATAAAGAAAGTAAAAAAAAAATGCATGTATATTTCCTATTGGCGGCGCATTATTACATTGCGGAAGAATATTAAATTTCGGTGCCATATACATGGTAAGTAAAATTTTGTTTTTGATGATATTAACTAGCTGACCCGGCGAACTTCTTACTGCCTAATAGTAAGGATAACGCCATCTACTGGCATTACCAGAACAGCATAATTCATTTTATAATGACATTTTAATTAGAGATGGCGTTGTATTCGAATTGTTTTTTCGTGATTTTTCCATTTTTAACCGACTTCAAAAAGGAGGAGGTTCTATGTTCGGCTGAATGTATGTTTATTTCTCACCGTTTAAACCTTCCCTGGACTATCACGAATATTTCAAGACCAAAATTAGCCAAATCGGTCCAGCCGTTCTCGAGTTTTCGCGAGGCTAACGAACAGCTTTTCATTTTTATATATGTAGGTAACTTTTGTCAGTCATAGACGACTATTATTATACACAAAAAGGTGCACATTACACTGAAAAACTGTTTGTCTTTGTGTGAACAAAGGCCTTACCATGACGTATTCAAATATCCAACGAGCGAGCCAGAAAGAGGGATGGAGCTATACACTCTATACAACATTAGTTTTAGTATATGCGAAACCCGAAACACGAGTCTAGTATTTTTACGTAAAGAATCTATGTACAAAGAAAATGAAACTTTTCCCATACATTGCTGGCATGTAATTTTTTTTCTTTTCGCCAAAAGTGAAACCTAGGCCATATCTTAAAGGACTGTATGATAAATCAATAGCAAAAAGAATTATGTCTACTAACCGTAACCAAACGAAGTTAAAGACAATTTAGTATATTGCTATAGTTTTTTATCAGGCGTTATTTATCTTAAATAAAAATACTGTGCTGATATTTTAAGTTTCCCATTGTTAAATATAATTTTAGTTTCGGTATTTATGGTGAGTACGCTATACTTTTTAATGTATCAATCACTATCACAACACTAACGCGTATCTTTTTGTTTTGTTTATCACTTATTTGTTTTTACTAGTTTTAGTGATGAAAAACTGCGAGTGTGAAAAAAATATAACAGTAATAACCAATTTAATCTATTCTATCAATGGAAACCTCAAAATATTACGTATTATATTTCCTTTTCATTATAGTATAACGAAAATAGGCAACGGCCTGACAAAAATATACTAGCAATGCTTCTATACTTATCTTTGTTCGTTTACGGTTTAGAGACCTGGTTCTTTTTGCTATTGATTCCTCGTATTGGCCTCTAACATATAACCTAGATTTCATTTCTAGCGAAAAGAAAAAAGGAAATCATGGCAATAGTTTGCATTGGCCTTTCATAACTGTATCATGAAAAATCAGAAAGTTATAAGCTTGTTGTGTTACCTGGTTATTCGCAAAAATACATGGTCACTGGGCCATCCGGGCGACAGAAGGGTTGTTTTGCTCCCGTAACCAGCTGTGCGCTGTCGGTTAATGCCCGCTAAGACCTGCCGTGACCTGTGTTTTACTTATTGTCGGTGGTGTCAAACTTGTGACCTTTTTTAAATATTTTTAGGAAAAAATATAACATTGTGTAAAAATCATTGGAATCGATTTAGTTAGGTACTGATTCTGAACAAACTATATTCAGGTTTCGCATATACTTGTGTTGTGTAACTCCATCCATTTAACAGTTCAGTTTAGGTTGTCAAATAAATCGCGTTAAGTGGTATTCTTTGGACTTACCATGATGTGTTAAAATGTCAATCGTGTGAGCGAGAAAGAAGGATAGAGCTATATAGGGTGACTGGTAATTAGTGACCGATACTTAAACACGTGATTGTACTCATTATTACAAACAACTTTCAAAAAACTTTGTTTTATACTAATTTATTGTAGCGTAGCGCGCTCGCATAAAGTACCCAAATACTAGTCTTTGGATATTATTTTACCAAAACATGTAGGTACATTGCTTACGTCATCGATAACGCGGGCGCGGGTGCCGCGCCGCTAACAGCTGATCGGATGAAGGCGCGCGCGCGAAATTCAAAGTTTCAAACAGCTGTTTTGTTATTGTGATTGAACTAATTAGTATAAAAAAAAGTTTATTTGGGAAAGTTGTTTGTAATTATGAGTACAATCACGTGTTTAAGTATCGGTCACTAATTACCAGTCACCCTATATATCCTATATAGCTCCATCCTTTTTACAGTTCAGATTCAGTCGTAAAATGCTGAAAGCTCGTGGTAGCACTGCTAACCCTCATGTTTAAAAAGTTTTAATGATAAACTTATTAAGTAGGTACTTTCCTTATGTTATGCCCAACTCCATCTTATCAACATTTACATTAACAATAATAATATCACATTTTTAATTTCAGTGTCAGTGTTATTAAAGTCACTGTTATAAATGTGAAACTTTCTAGAAGATTTAGGCTCACTGTCTACGGACGTGTAGCTTCATAGACGCTTCAAAATACCAGGCAGCTTGAGTAGCACAGCTTACTGAACCCTGGCAATGCCGTTAGACGACGAAGAGATTTCCGCCATTTTTATAAAAACATGCTTTCGCTCGAGGTACGCTTCGACGTATGACATGCGGTACGGCAAGCGTCATGAAGCTTGCATGCAGCGACGCGAGCCCTATGCTGCCGCTTCGTCGACAGCGTTTCATATCTTTGTATATAAGTTGTGAGCAGGCGTAAAAAAAGCGTATAATGACGAATACTTGTCTATGAAGCTACGCGTTCGTGGACATTAGGCCTTAGACGAGGTTTTACAATGCCTCTGTGATGTTTTATTAGATATCACACTTAAAGATATTTATTTTTATTTTTTTCTTAAAAGGTTTGGTCCACTGAAAAATCAAGTGGAGTGATGTGTTGATTTTCTCAAAGAGTTTCACAATACTCAATCTTATTTACGGTTTTCTATATCCAGCGATTTTACTAGTTATTTTCATAGTTTTCAAAGATTTTTTCTTTACAAAAAGTATTATCGTACAGATTGAGTATCGCCGTTAAAACACTTTAAAGGGATTATATCCATGTTTTTTTTAATTTTAATCTTATTTCTTAATGGAATTCTTTTTGCTCTTCGGGTACAGTCCATCCATTCCTTTTCCGAACGGCGTTTCAGAATTCGTCGTCAAATAATACGATCCTTCGGCTCTGGAATGAGAAAAACATAATATAAATGCCGATAATATTTGAGTACGGTTTTTTATTAGGTAGGAAAATCATCTTATGATAAATCCCGCGCTTGGGTGGAGCGTGAGATAGTGTCAGACTTTTACTGATTAAAAACCCACTCCTGTTCCTTCTATGCCTTCGTCTCAGGGCCCCGGGTTTCACTTTCACACTACCCGTGGCCCCAGTACTCTTCGACCCTGCTGAGCCCCTACGATTCGCTGACATCTCCCTGAGGCGCGCGTGAAACATTACGCGCCGTCGACGACTTGGGCTCGGTCCGGACGGTTACCGGACGGTCGGACGGCGAGCCAACCATTACTCGCCGTCCGTAAGCCCGCGGCTACGGTGGCCGGAAATCGGAATCGGAATCCCGGCGGCGCGCGGCGGTTGGGGCGTGAGGACCGTTGCCTCAGTACGCGATCGGCCGCCTCCTTTGCTAGCATAACTGCTTCGCAGAAGGAGGCCATACTTATGTGGGTTCGATTTTTATGACCTGGCAGTGTTTCATTTATATTTGCTTTTTCCTTCTTATTAAAAAAGTCAATGTGAACTGTAGTCATATTAATACATATTTTGAGTTAAATTAAAGGTGCGTGCAAATTTTGAAAGTATTACTTTTTTTTTACATGGCAATCAAATGACTCCACCTGCTTTGAGGGAAGCGAACGGGAGAATCAGATTTTTACTGACTAAATCCCACTTGTGTTCTTTTAGTTGCCCTTTGCGGTTCAGGGGCACGGTAACTGTTTCGAACGATCCCGCAAAATAATACTATACCAACGTTTTTAGAGCTATTTATACTTAATATTTTCCAAGATTTTAGTGCTAAGGCAATGAAACACGACGAGGCCGAGGCCCAGAAAAACGATCTCGAAAAATTAATTAGAAAAAATCAGCAGAGATATAAAACATTTCATTTCCTCTATTACAAAGATAGTGCGTCTACACTAATATTTATACAGAGAAAAAAATTGTATTTTTTTTTAAATTTTGGTTTGTAATGAAAAATAAACTTAAAAATTATTGGACCGATTTAAAAAAATCTTTCTTATGTAGAACTAGCTTCTTTATCACTGAGTGACATAGGCTATTATATTTTGTACTTTCACGCGAGCGAAGCCACTGATAAAAGCTAGTATTAAAAAATTCTATACAAATTAGCGAATAGATACTTTGAACTTACGTATTTGTGCAGCTGTAGCCCATGTAGACCATGCCATCTTCTGGGGTCGGATTTTCTCTAAACTTGTGGTAGGATTCGGCAGGGGAGGCTGGGAACGCTTCAGGATTTATTACTGACTCCGCGTAGAACCGCCACGATCGCCAGTGGCTGCATAAATCTGAAAATAGTAAGAAAAAAGTTCCACATTTGAAAGTATCTGCCCCACTAGTCAAGTTACAACCGTTTCGTGTCGAATTCCGTTCTCCAATCGTTAACGCCTCGGTGTCAGCAATTGTAGAAAACGATAAGTTGGTAGCCATGTTGACGCGCCAGAGTTGGCCGCTCGTTGTTCAATGTAGCGTTTGTATAACAAAGGATGTAGCGTTGAACATTGTAGAAACGATAACAATTCATTCTATCGTTTTGAACGAAATGAACTTTGCTACGAATTTTCTATTCGTTTGTTCTGACCACGTGAATTTACATTGAGATGATGTCATTCCCATACATTTGATTCGTTTTCGACTAGCGTTAACGATTGCAGATTATCAACTTGGCTAGGGGTGCTGTATAGGTACAGGTACTTATATTGTTTTCATTTTAGCATGCTTGTAGCGGTTACATACCCTCCAACACTTTTCAATAACGATACGGAATACAGTATCGACATGCATTTATTGTGATCTTCAATTTTTTTTACTAATGAGAAACGATACATAGATTACTGTGTGGTTTCCTGCAAAGAGATTAAGGAAAGCCTAGGCTAAGGTTTGATATTTGCATATTAAACCGAGGCGACTGTGTCTGTTATTAGATTGTGGAAATCTGAAGTTGCCAGTTTGTTACAATTCAGAAATGCCTGAGACCCTGTTGTTTATAAATTTTTTCTCATCGTTAAAATCAATGGTACCTACGTCAATAAGCTGTGACATGTGGATGACATGACATATGTCACAGACAAAACTGATAATTGGTCAAACCACTTTTAACTCTTGACGCTCACAATGGGCCTCATCAGAAGGCTTAAAGTCGCCCAAGGGGCAATGGAAAGAACTATGCTTGGAATTTCCTTGCGTGAGCGAGTCAGGAATTAAGATATCCGCAGGAGAACCAAGGTTACCGACATAGCCCGAAGAATCGCCAAACTTAAGTGGAAAGGGGCACAATGCTCGTAGAACAGATGGCCGTTTAGGACCAAATGGTTCTGGAGCGCCGACCGCGCACCAAAAGACGCAGCGTTAAAAAGCCTCCTACAAGGTGAACTGATGACCTGGTAAGGGTTGCGGGAGTCCGATGGATTTGAGACGAACAGGTCAGTTCATCGTGGCGACATTTGGGGGAGGCCTATGTCTAACAGTGGACGTCTTTCGGCTGAAATGATGATGATGATGACTTTTAACTGCAAGCAAAACGTCAGAAATACTTTTAACCAGTTAAAACTACTTTAAAATTACTAATATTTACTAAACAATAAACCTATTGAGTTGATTGTTGGATTCGTGACCATTTAAAAAATATTTTTTGTTATAGTAATAATTATTGTTAATAATTCAAAACTAGTTTTGACTAATTAAAAGTATTGACTGTATCATACAACTCTGATATACTATCCGAAGATTTTTATAGCGAGCTAACGTGAGTGAAAAAATTGCAAAACTTACAAACCCATTTGAAAGGCAATTAATGTTTTGGTGATCTTTTTATGTTGTTATTGGTGCAAATAAGTATTTTGTCAGGTGTATGGTGTCATGAGTAAATGCACTCATGATATTCATAATTTTCTAGCTATTGGAAAAAAGTGACAATGGCCTCCTCCATACCGATACTTACCTAAATTAATTTAGAATTTAGCTGCGATTAAATACATTCACCAATATTAAGGTAAATTAATGTTAAAAATCAACCTACTATTCATCCTTCGAACTTTTTTCCGAGAGGGTTTGGCTCGTCTCCTGGTGTTACCACGTGAGGCTGAATATCATTACATTTTAGTAAAAGATCTAAAATAATAAAATATTTTCTAATAACCATAAAAGGGACGTCACAATATCGTAGGCAACAGAAAAGCGTAAGCATAATGCTACGAGGAAAATACTCCGCATTTACCTAGGCATAACGAAGCATAATTTGATCAGCTTATTTGACGTCATGAAGCTCACGCAAACTTTGACCGCAAAAGTAAATTAATAAAAAATATATATTAGGTGTACACCATAAAAACACATAAAACTTACTATCATCGGAGAGAGGTATCGGTGCGAATCGGGGACATCCCGGCTGTACACTTTTGCCACCATTCGGCCAAAAGTCTGCTGTTCCAGTCCGGACCGGCGCACCGTAGCCGCCAGCATCCGTGTGGATGACGTCTACATACTCGGCATCCTTCGCGTTGATGTGTTCCATCACCACGCCATCAGGGTAGAACGCTGGAAAAGCAGGATCTAGTGCCGTTACTCTGAAATGTTTGTAGGCTGATGTTAATTTAGTGCGGTTTGGTGGAAATGGAGCTGTGATTATTTTAATATATTAAACGATGTGCCAAATTTAAGACTCAGTGACCCAAAGGCAGGCAATACATCGCGTCGGGCCGATGAAAATGGTGGAATGAGTTAGAATCTTTCAATAAACCTGGTCTCAAATAGCTCTAAATAGAAAGAAATATAGAGTTAATTTAATAATATATAATTAAATGTACGGCGTAGATTTAGTGACTTACTGACGAGTCGGACACAGTATATTCGGACACAGTTTGACTGGCCTGTTGGTCTAGTGGTTAGTGGCCCTGACTGCTATGCCGGAGGTCGTGGGTTCGATTCCCACCCAGGACAAATGTTTGTGTGATGAGCACAATCATTTGTTCTGTGTCTGGGTGTAATTTATCTATAATATGTATGTATTTAGAAATACTTAAGTATGTTTATCAGTTGTCTAGTACTCATAACACAAGCTCTGCTTAGCTTGGGACTAGACGGCGTTGTGTGATAGTTGTGTGAATAAAAAAAAAAAAAAAAAAAACAAAACAGTGTCCGAATTCAAACATTTTTATTTTAATATTTTTTTCATTGTTGATTCAGACACACACTGTTTGGTACAGTCAGATAAAAAGTTTTAAAATATAATATATGGGGAAAAAAGCGTTAGCAAAACAATTTTAGGCAGGATTTAAGGCGGCAACTTCGGGTAATAAATTTCTTTATAATATATTTTAAGACTTTTTTTTATCTGACCCTACCAAAAAGCTTCAATAAATTTTGTGGTGTCCGAATTGTCAAAAATATTGAAAATAAAATGTGTCGATTCGGTCACTGTGTCCGAATATATTGGGTCCGAATCGTCAGTAACTCGAATTAGTAAAGCACTGATTAAGTGACATTGATATATTATATAATATATATAATATGTAATATATTCCTCAACTATCACACAACGCCGTCTAGTCCCAAGCTAAGCAGAGCTTGTGTTATGGGTACTAGACAACTGATAAACATACTTATATATTTCTAAATACATACATATATAGATAAATTACACCCAGACACAGAACAAATGATCGTGTGCTCATCACACAAACATTTGTCCTGGGTGGGAATCGAACCCACGACCTCCGGCATAGCAGTCAGGGCTACTAACCACTAGACCAACAGGCCAGTCAATATTGCTATGAATTAAAACGATTTTTTCAGAACAATTGTAGAAGTGATAAAAAAATGACGAGATAGCGAAGACTCAACGGATTATATTTTTATTACAATGAATGATTTGTGACATAAATTATTTTTAACACACACACACATCTTTAGTTTTCGAGATAATTAGGCTTGACAATATTTGGTTTAAAAAAAAATATCAAGTACGATTTTTTTACGATTCTTGCATTATTACCGGTGATTGGAATAAGTAAAGTATATTTACTTAAAGTTCGTGGAAGTAAGTAACATAGAGTTGATAAATACCTCTTCTAAAATCTCAGAACCATAATACGACGATTATTTAAGGATTTAAGAAATTTGGCCTTACCATGATGTGTTAAAATTTCAAGATTGTGAGCAACAAAGAGGGATGGAGCTATAAACCCTATAAGTATAGCTCCATCTTAATAATTATATATTTTTAATGTAAAATTTAATTTGCTTTATACCGCAGACTACCCCCTTTTTATGTTAAGTTCTTACAGTCCATCCTAAGGTTGGCTGGCGATAGGCGAAAGCGATATCTATATCGCTTTTAGCGATAAGACCGCCATCGTACCCATAGATTAATTTAGTTTAAAAGTTTTGTTACTATTTTGGTGTACAATAAAGTTTTATTCTATTCTATTATCCATCCCTTTGACAGTTCAGCCCCCCTATCCAAGCTACAACCGTTTCGTTTTGATTCTCTTTTCGTCGTTTGCCTCGAGCCGGCCACGCCTCCTATTCCTTTGTTCTGACCACGTGACTGAGCGTTGAAATGAAGTGAGAACAAAGGAATCGGAGGCGTGGCCGACTCGAGGCGATCGACGAAAAGAGAATCGAAACGAAACGGTTTTAACTTCGCTAGGGGGGCAGTTTAAGTAGTCAAATAGATCGCGTTAAGTAGCTCATGGTAGAGCCTCAGCAATTTCCTAAATATAACAACATAACATGATGTGCAAAATCTCATACAAATATTGAGTTATCCTTATAAATGAATATTACCTTTTAACTATTTTATTGTATTTAGTCTTGAGTTCCCTTGCAGTGTAACCAGCCACGTGGCTTCCTAGAGAGTGACCTATTACGTGAACCTTCTCCAGAGGAAGACCAGATTCTAACAGTTTGTTTAACTGTTCGGCTGCCGCTGTTCCAACCTGGAAGAAATAAAAATAATATGAACTGAAAAGTTTTATGTAAGTGCACTTTGTTTTTAATTGAAGCATTGATATTGGTCTAGTTCTATTTTTTCCATTGGCCATTTCAAGCTAATAATCATATTAAACAACTTTCATACAACGCCATCTAGTTCCAAACTAAGCAGAGCTTGTGCTATGAGTACTATACTATATTTGTAAATACATAGGTACATATTATAGATAAACTACACCCAGACACAGAACAAATGATCGAGCTTATCACACAAACATTTGTCTTGGGTGGGAATGGAACCCACGACCGCTAACTACTAGAGCAATAGGTCAGACCAGAAATATATATGAAATACACAAAAAAACTGGGCCAATGCGAGTCGGACTCGCGCCCTGAGGGTTCCATACAAACTTACCTATGTAAATAGTTCAATTTGGATTCCGGAATGGAGTCTCGGAAGATTTTACAGAACCGGAAAAAAAAATTGTGACGCTACAACAAACTTACAGTTTTCAGATTTATTCCTATACTTGTGCTATAAGACCTTACTTTATGCCAAATTTCTGGATTCTGGGTCAACGGGAAGTACCCTATGAATTTTTATTTCCTCGAGAGTGTCGAAATGTACATTTTTAGCCACGTAAACCAAAGTATATTTTTTTCTTGTTAACTTACAAGTTTGATTTTTTTAAAGCTTCAAGTGTCCGCTGACCTGAGTATATGGTTTTAATTTCAACTCGATACCTCCACGCATTCCCGAGATAAAGGGTCTTGACAGACAGACAGGCAGACAGACGGACGGACAACAAATTGATATCGGCAATCCAACTTATTTTCACTTTTTTATTTTGTTTTTTTGATACTTACACCGTCTACTGTATAGAAGGTAACAACTAGCTCAGGAATCTTGACTCCTGAGCTAGATGTTACCAGTGTTGAAGCCCTGACTTCAAATGGAAATATACGAGTAACAACTTCTTTATGTCAATAAAATATTATTATAGACTCCTAATAAACTAGTGCGCCTCACCATCAACGATTGCATCACTGCTTGCCATCAGGTGGGATCGCAGTCAAGCGCTGGTTTATATTATTTAAAAAAAATATTGTTACTCGGTAATTAATAAGAATAAGACGGAATTGCGGTATTAATTGATTGGTAGTTGAAGGATAAAATCTACAAGTCCGTGATAAGACCTGTCATACTGTATGGATCAGAATGTTGGGCTGTGAGAAAGACGGATGAAAAAAGATTGTATGTAGCGGAGATGAGAATGTTGACATGCATGTGTGGTGTGACGAGAATGGATAAAGTGAGGAATGAGTATATTAAAGGAAGTTTGGAAGTGGCAACTGAAAAGTTGAAGGGGAATCGTTTGTCTTGGTATGTTCATGAAAAGAGGAGAGATGAAACTTATGTTACTAAAAGAGTTATGAGCATACATGTGGATGGAGAGGGAGGCCAAAGAAAAGATGAATGGATTGTGTGAAGAGTGATATGAAAGAAAGGGAAGTTAGTGATAGCATAACGCTTTAGAGGATAGAATGGAAGCAAAAAACGTGTTGCGCTGGACCCAAATAAGACAAGACAAGTGCAGGAAGATGATGATGAGGACGGTATTGCGTAAACTTCAGGACTTAAAACTACCTGAGATTTTTCTAGTACTAGTTATGAAAATCTGTGGATGAAGTAATATGCAAGAGACCTAGATTCGTGATTGCGTCCTTCAAACATGCTGTATAGCAGTCTAATTTTAAGCTGCCGTAATTTCTATAAAATAACTGCTTTTGAGTTACGTAAAACTAGGTTACGTAGTTCGGCGATTTTAGGAAAATATTCAAGACTTTTCAAAGTCCCTTCATAATGTACCGCACTAAGTTAGTAGAGTTAGTAGGTAATAAACTGGCATTTTATTCTAAAGAAACAATACAATTATTTTACGATTTAAGAATTTTGTTAGATAACGATAGGTACAGCCACGAACGATATTACATAAACGACCATTACACAAAATAAACAAGCATTGACATCATTCGACGAGCCCTTGTCATCGTCGGCGTTCCGGCTGTTTTGGAACCTCATGGCCTGGCACGCGACGATGGTAAGAGACCGGACGGTATGTCTTTATTTCCATGGAAGATGGGTAGGCCTTTAGTGTGGGACGCTACCTCTGTCGACACTCTTGCGCCATCCCATCTTTTAGTTCGTCGTGCTGTGCTGGTGCTGCCGCTGCAGAGAACCTCAAGCGGCGAAAATATAATAACCTCGTCGGCAGTTATATTTTTGAGCTGTTTGGGGTTGAGACTCTTGGGCCGTGGGGCCCCAAGTGCTCATGCGCTTTTTAAAAATAATCCAAACGGCTAGTTGACACTTCGCGTGACCCAAGGGCTGGCTTTTACCTCGGTCAGAGATTAAGCATTGCTATACAACGTGGCAATGCCGCCAGTCTTTTGGGCACACTTCCAGTCGACAGCGATGCGGAGGAATTTTTTGACGCTATATTTTAGGTAGGAGTTATTGTGTATACGTAATTTTAATTAGTTAAGTGTTTTTATTTTTCTTGTTTTATCTATGTTCAAAATAAATAAACAATTAGTGATCCTTTTTAGTGGCGGATCACTTTTTTGTTTCGCGTAGTTGTCTTGTGTTTTTTGTACTGGTAGTCCATGATGTCCTAAACACATAATAATAGGTGTACAAACTATCACTCTTTTAATAAGCGACCCAGATTTTTTTGCTGCCTTGTTTCTTTATACTTTTTTTTAATTTATATGTATTCTTCCCATTTACACATAAAAGTCGACCTGCAAGAGAAAACGCTTTTGAAGTTTTGCATAAGCGTTAGGCATTAATGCTTGTGACTATACCTACACGTGTTGCCGACTCAAAGTTATAATTTATTCTCATTTTATACCTCTACTAACGAGAGCGTGACTCTGCCATCCATTATTATAATGTTATTGGAACACACAATGTAACTATCGTGGTTAAACACCAGAATTCATTTTAAAGTAGGCACATAGCTATTACATTTAAATATGGTACTAGTGGGCCCGGCAGACATTGTCCTAACCAACAGCTGACTTTTCGTAAGAAAAAAATTGAGCTCCCAATTGCAGCGCCATCTACTGAGTCCAATTTTGTTTTCAAATCATCTGAGTATCCGCTCTAATATAACCACAAAATTTTATCTAAATTGGTAAAAGAGGAGATAGGTAACAAACGAGTACAGAAGAATTATATAAATAAAAATAAATTTAGTGCCTGTTTGGCACATGTGTATCAGAATATTTTAATTTTTTAAATATCGTTCACAAACAATCAATTATACATCAAGGGTTGGCTCTCAGCCCTTAGTTACCTCTTCCTGATGATAATGGACGCTCTGATGTCGGACATTCAGGAAGAGGCTCCCTGGTGTATGCAGTTTGCCGATGACATTGTGCTGGTTGCCGTTAGTGGCCTAGAAGTCCAGAACAAATTGGAGGTGTGGTGGCACAGACTGGAGAGTGTTGGCCTGAAATTGAGTAGAACCCGGAGTACTGGTTCTCCGATTTCGGCGGTCTCTCCAATCCTGTGCCTTTAGCTCTCGCCAGAACGCCCATACCGATGTGTTCCGACTTTCGGTACCTTGGGTCGCTCATCCAAGGGGATGGTGAAGTAGACCGAGACGTAACACATCGGATCAACGCAGGATGGATAAAATGGCGACAGGTCACGGGAACAACTTGCGACCCACGAATGCTCCTCAAGATGAACGATAAAATTTATAATTCCGTGATAAGACCTGTCATACTGTATGGATCAGAATGTTGGGCTGTGAAAAAGATTGATGAAAAATTATTGCATTTAGTGGAGATGAGAATATTGAGTTGATTTGTGGTTTGACAAGGGTAAAGTGAGAAATGAGTATATTAGAGGAAGTTTGAAAGTGGCGCCAGTGACTGAAAAGTTGAAAGGGAATCGTTTGTCTTGGTATGGTCATGAAAAGAGGAGAGATGAAACCCATGCTACTAAAAGAGTTCTGAGTATACATATAGATGGATGTAGAGTGAGGCCAAAGAAAAGATAGATGGATTGTGTGAGAAGTGATATGAAAGAAAAGGGAGTTAGTGATATTGTGACGGGTGACAGGACACAATGGAAGAAAAAAACGTGTTGCGCTGACCCCAAGTAATATGGGTTAAGGACAGTAAAAAGAAGTTCATAAACAATCAATTACGTACCTAGATCGTTAAACGATCTGTATTTATTGATTTGGTTTTGCTAGTTCATGATATGTTTAATTAACATTGTATTATTTCATATAATGTCCGACTACTGTATGGCATTGCCGACAAATTCATGAAATAGCCAATTGTAGCAAACGACATAATGTAAATAGACAGCTATCTTGATTCTAAACAATTGTAATTTATTTACTATAAAAAAGGTTTTTATGTCAATATTAACAAAAATTACAGTTATTTAATAATAGTGAACACATAGTAATGAAGGTCGTCAAGTCATAAAGGTAGAATTTACTTCAAGGTTACAATTACTGTTCGATTATTCTAATAATGAATACAATAAAAAGTTTTACAGCGCAAGTCATCTATATATACAGACGTGTCTATTTTGACAGAAAAAAATATTAATGGTTTTTCAGCACCGGCGCGCTGTTGTTAAAACGAAGAAGTTATACGCATATTATAGCTACTACTAGACTAGCCTGTTGGTCTAGTGGTCAGTGACCCTGACTGCTATGCCGGAGAATGTGATGGGAACGATGGGAATCACGTTCCCACGACGTTCGATTTCTATCCAAGAAAAATGTTTGTGTGATGAGCATAATCATTTAAATAAATATATAAATATAAATTTGTTCTGAGTCTGGGTAGCTCGCCGTCCGACCGTTCGGACCGAGCCCAAGTCAAGAGTGAATAGGTTACTTCTAGGTAAGCGCTCTCCATCGTTGACCGCATCGTCGCTTTCCATCAGGTGAGATAGCGGTCAAGCGCGAACCTATCAAGAATTTAAAAAAAAAGTCGTCGACGGCGCGTAGTGTACCACACGTGCCTCAAGGAGATGTCAGTAAATCCATAGGGGCCCAGCAGGGTCAAAGAGTACTGGGGCCATGGGTTTTGCGAAAGAGAACCCCGGGGCCATGGAACGAAGGCAAAGAAGGAAGTTGGGGTTTTAGCCAGTAAAAGTCGAACACGTCTCGCGCTCCGCCCAAGGGCGAGAGATGTCATTAGATGACATCCCACCTAAAATAAATGCCATAACCTTAATGGTTGCCCTTAAGTTTAGTGTTAATCTACGTGCTGTTACATCGCAAGAAAGTCTCCTTTTGTATATTTTATAAGTCGAAATCGTCTATTTAAATTTATTTAGGGTCGGCGAAACATGTCTTCTTTGTTTAATACTTCTAAATCAGTTGTAATTTCAATGTTATCAGCCATCTATGGGCTGCGAGATTGTTCGAAAAAATTAACATGGCTTGGAACACAAAGGACAAATGAAGGAACACCTTACCTAAAAAGAACCGGCCTTCTTTGGCACTTGCACAGTCTATTCATAATTTCTATGGTCTTTACCTACTTTTGCAACCAACTATATCTATATTAGTTCATATTCAAACATTTCTTCGAGACATTTTCCTTGTTTCCGCATCTCATGTCCATACTATGACAGCTGTTTCCTGAACATCTTTTTAGTAATTTCCCTTTATACCCTCTTTATGTACTCACATTTAAAGGCGGAAGTTTGTATGTATATTGTATACGTGTGTATGTTTGTTATTGCTTCACAATCAAACAGCTGAACGAATTTAGATGAAATTTACCGCAAAATCTGGGTGCGTTGGTCTCTATAAATTTTATATGGAAACTAGACTTGTAGAGCTACACTTGATCCACGCCACGCGACGCCACGTGACGTCGTTCTACGTACAAATCAGGCGTGCTACACGTGTGCGTCGGCCTAATGAAATTTAGCACATGGAATTAAGGTAGAACTACACTGCGCACACGTGTGCCACACATGCAGATCTGGGCGCGTTGGTCTCCATACATTTTATATGGAAACTAGACTTGTAGAGCTACACTTGATCCACGCCACGCGACGCTACGTACAAATTAGGCGTGTTACACGTGTGCGTCGGTCTAATGTAGTTCTAGCTTTAATTTGGAACCATGTCTGGAATAGGACGTAGACGTTTTTACCCCGGCAGTATATTCTCTTTTTTCTACTTTCACGCGGGTGAAGTCGCTGGCCAAAGCTAGTATATTCCAGTTATACACGTTATTGTTTATGTTTCTGGTACCTACTTTAAAAAACATCTTCGAATTTGAATCAAGTTATGGTTCTTGATTTTTAGAGTTCCGTACCTCAAATGGAAAAAATGGAACCTTTGTAGGATCACTTTGTTGTCCGTCTGTCTGTCTGTCAGTCAAAATCCTTTTATCTCGGGAACGCGTAGAGTTATCGAATTGAAATTAAAACCATATACTTAAGTCTGCGGTCCCTTGAAGCTGTGAAAAAATAAAATTTCTGAGTTAACGAAAAAAAAAGATATGGCCGTTTATGTCGCAAAAAAACGTATATTTTGACACTACTTCCCGTTGATTTAGAATCCTGAAATTTGGCATGAAAAAAGGCCTCATAGCACAAATATAGGAAAAAAAAATATTGTAAGTAGTTATGTCACAAAAAAAAATCACTTGTTGCGATTCGGAAAAATCTTCGTAACTCAATTCGGGAATTGAACTGTTTTCATAAGTAAGTTTGTATATATATATAAGTGCGAGTCGGACTCGTGCACTGAAGGTTCTTTCAGTGCACGAGTCCGACTCGCACTTGCCAGGTTTTTTATTATAATGGTTTGACAAAACCCACTATCATTGACACTATTGCTACAACCCGTACGATTTAACTGTGCTCCTCGCTGAATGGCAAATATAGGAAAAAATCTGGGCAAGTCCGAGTCAGACTCGCGCACTGAGGGTTCCGTACAAACTTGAAGGGTAAATTGTGGTTTACGATTTATGACGTATTAAAAAAGAACTACTAACTAGATCTCGTTCAAACCAATTTTCGGTGGAAGTTTACATGGTAATCTTTTACCATTCATCTTTTTCATATCTTTTTAAATTTTGTACATCATGTATTTTTTTTAGTTTTATCATTCTCTTATTTTAGAAGTTACGGGGGGGGGGGGGCATATTTTACCACTTTGGAAGTGTCTCTCGCGCAAACTATTCAGTTTAGAAAAAAAAAAATATTGGAAACCTCAATATCATTTTTGAAGACCTATCCATAGATACCACACGTATGGGTCTGATGAAAAAATATTATTGAGTTTCAGTTCTAAGTATGGGTAACCCCAAAATTTATTGTTTTTTTCTATTTTTGTGTGAAAATCTTAATTCAGTTCACAGAATACATCTACTTACCAAGTTTCAACAGTATAGTTCTTATAGTTTCGAAAAAAAGTGGCTGTAACATACGGATGGACAGACAGACATCCATAAGGGTTCCGTTTTTTGCCATTTTTTTATAGACTTAGTGATTATGATTAATAAAATTTGCCTTTTTTACATTTCGTTGATTAAAAACAGAATCATTAAAATCATAAAATCAATCAGGGCTACAACTATGACCTTTTTACAGACCGGTCATAGCGCATTAGTTTTTGTTGGATAAACTAGTTATAAAACCTTTTAAATACAAGATAGTGGGTGTAGAATAGTCGCCTCATACATTAATTCTTACCTTTTTTGTGTTTCGTGCAGCATTGACTAAGTAAGAACCATGCGCCATATTGGACCAGTCCAATAATATAACGTTTGTGTCCGGCCTTGCTTCCAAATATGAGCTCACCACGACCTGAAGATGAAAAAGCATATAATTTAATAGAAAAAACTTATAAAAACGTAAACTGGTAGACCATCGCTTTTTCAATTGGGATATTTTAATTAATATTGTTTTTAGCACCTTTATAGTTTTACCTTTTTATAGTTTTTATGATTTAATTTTTTTGTTGTATCGAATGTTAATTTTTAGAATTTATATTAATATTAACAACTAGCTGACCCGGCGAACTTCGTACCGCCTAATAGTAAGGATAACGCCATCTACTGGCATTACCAGAAACAATTCATACGAAAATTACATTTTAATTAGAGATGGCGTTGTATTCGGATTTTTATTTTCGTGATTTTTTCCATATTTTCTCATCGTTTAAACCTTCTCTGGACTATCATATTTCAAGATTAAAATTGGCCAAATCGGTTCAGCCGTTCTCGAGTTTTAGCGAGACTAACGGACAGCTATTCACTTTTATATAGATATATCAAATACAATGTAAATTGTTCCTGATAAATAAATAAAAATTCTTAACACCGAAGCCATAAAGGAAGATGCTCTAAGGTAGCCCGCGGAATTTATGTCAATTTCATGAAAAAATCATTCAGTAGGGTAAAACGAACTGAGTGGGTTATATTGATGATTTTAATATTATTTATTTCTTTATTGCACACCTTAACTTATTACAGGACAGACATTTATAAAAAACTAGCTGTGCCCCGCGGTTTCACCCGCGTTTTTCTCGTTTCCGTGGAAATACCGAGATAAATATAGCCTCCCTCAATAAATGGACTATTGAATATTTAAACAGTTTTCATATCAGATCAGTATTTCCCGAGATTACCGCGTTCATAACAAACAACCAAACTTTTCAGCTTTATAATATTAAGAAAAATATAGATTAAGTTAAATTGTACAAGTCGCAGGCAATAGCTGTCTATCTGTTCGACATTCAGCCAGACACATAAGAATGACGACTATAGGCGGGGTGTCCGTCCACTTTAAACCGGGTTAAAATATTATTTTAAAGTACTTCTGAGTAAATTATATTTTTCGTTTTATTTTCTTGTGGCAGAAGAATATATTGATTGTTTCCGCAACCTGATCTTGACAACGCGACATATAGTTGGCCGTGCGAAAAACAGTTTTGCCGTAAATCTAATCCTACATATTTAAATGTTTGCCCCTGTGGTTTATTTATCGTTACGGCAAACGATAATTTAATTGGGAATTGGACTCTTTTAAAATGAAAAGGCAAATCATTTGGAATCATTGGGATCCGAGGTATAAGTACTGTTTGACCAACCGCTGGACCAGCCAAAACTGTTGCAACGATCACGTTATTGCGAAGAAATTTAACCTGAAGTCGAGTCCCGTTACATAAATTTGGTGGCTTAAGATTTCTAAGTAAAATAATTGGGGCACCAATGTTTAACTTGAGAGAATGTGGGGGGAGGCCACTCGGGTTTAAAGAATTAAGAAATTCCTGTGGATAATGGACTGCATCTTCTTGATCTCATCAACAAATATATTTCAAAAAGATTATTACAGGATTTTATGTTGATAAAAAACTCTATGGCCCATAACTCATTAATAGGTACCAACTCTTAACATCTTACACACGTGATAACTTTTAAACGAAATATCCGATTGAGATGAAACAAAAAGTATTTTACTTCTACATAAATACTCTTGATAACATAATGCTTAATTTCGATAAAGATTAATATTACGATACATATTTAACGTAGTTTTTTTTTCTTCAGACGATTTAATAATTATTTTGAACACAAAATCGGTTATTGTGATTAAACCATGATAGCTAGATATATGTTCTCGCAGACTTTTTTGTAGGTCTTAATGGGATCTACAAACCCGTAGTACATCATTTTGTTCTATTGTCAATAGTTTTTGCAGCGCACACAAAAATAGGTTTTCGATTTTACACCTTGTTACAAAATAGCAATTTTATTACGGATCCCTAATTTTGAAAAAAAAACATAGCCTATAGCCTTCCTCGATAAATGGACTACCCAACACTGAAATAATCATTCAAATCGGACCAGTAGTTCCAGAGATTAGCGCGTTCAAACAAACAAACAAACAAACAAACAAACTCTGCAGCTTTATAATATTATAGTATAGATAAATAGGTACATTACCAAATAATAAACTATTATTAAATATTAAAATATACGATAGAGAAAGGAGAAGAAGAAAAAAAGTCCGACTCGCACTTGGAGTCGGACTGTCGCACTGAGGGTTCCGTACAAACTTGAAAGGTAAATTGCGGTTTACGATTTATGACGTATTAAAAAAAAAACTACTTACTAGATCTCGTTCAAACCAATTTTCGGTGAAAGTTTGCATGGTAATGTACATCATAAATTTTTTTTTAGTTTTATCATTCTCTTATTTTAGAAGTTACGGGGTGGGGAGGACGACGACACACATTTTACCACTTTGCAAATGTCTCTCGCGCAAACTATTCAGTTTAGAAAAAAAAATTTTATTAGAAACCTCAATATCATTTTTGAAAACCTATCCATAGATACCCCACACATGGGTTTGATGAAAAAAAGTTTCAGTTCTAAGTATGGGGAATCCCCAAAATTTATTGTTTTTTTTTTTCTATTTTTTGTTAAAATCTTAATGCGGTTCACAGAATACATCTACTTACCAAGTTTCAACAGTATAGCTCTTATAGTTTCGGAAAAAAGTGGCTGTGACATATGGACGGACAGACAGACACATGACGCATCTATAAGGGTTCAGTTTTTTGTCATTTGGCTACGGAACCCTAATTAAAGTGATAGGTAATGCTCCTTCACCATCTTTTTGAAAGTCGGTTGCGTTTGGGCACGCCTCACTTCTAAGGGTGATGCATTCCACAAACGCGCTGCTTGTATCGTGAAAGATTTATAAAAGAACGAAGTGGAATGCATATGAATACTAATAATTATGATTCCGTAAGTACCTAAGTACGTATTATGGCCGCCTGATCTGCATATTTTTAAGAAAATTTTTATATTACGGTAGAAGAAACTGTTGGACATAGGCCTCCTCCAAGTCTCGCCACAATTAACGGTCTAGTGCGTTTCGTATCCATGGGATTCTCGCGACCCTCACCAGGTCATCGATCCACGTTGTGGGAGGCCTTTCAACGCTGCGTCTTTCGGTACGCGGACGTCATTCCAGAACCTTTCAACCCTCCTACGGACATCTTCATTCCTTTAGGTACAGAAATGAAATTTACTTGTAGTTTATCAATATTTTTTTTTTTCAAATTACTGAGTACAATTACTCATAAATATTAAAATTAAATATGTAATCTCACTAACAGCCCGATTAAATCTTCTCATGCTTCTAGTCAAGGCTAAAACGTTATATATTACTTAGTAGGAAGTTTCTATATATCAAGAGGGTTTATCTATAATGGTTTCAATGACAACATTGTAGACCTATATGTCCATGTAAACACCATAATCATGATCGTCAATCCTCTTCCGTAATTGTGCAACGTTTTCCCATGGCAGGAGATAGCGTAATGGAAGACAGATGTCTTCCTGTTGGAGGGTTAATGGCGAGATAAAACAGATGTGTATAGGAAACATAAGGCCTTTTTTTTTTTTTTTTTTTTTTTTTCGGTGGGAAAATCATCTAATGACAAATCTCGCTCTTGGGCGGAGCGAGAGATAGTGTCAGACTTTTACTGACTAAAAACCCACTCCTGTTCCTTCGTTGCCTTCGTCCCAGGGCCCCGGGTTTCGTTTTCACACTACCCATGGCCCCAGTAGGCTTCGACCCTGCTGGGCCCCTACGATTTGCTGACACCTCCCTGAGGCGCGCGTGGAACAATACGCGCCGTCGACGACTTGGCTCGGTCCGGACGGTTACCGGACGGTCCGACGGCGAGCCACCCATTGCTCGCCGTCCGCAAGCCCGCGCCTACGGTGGCCGGAAATCGGGATCGGAATCCCGGCGGCGGTAAGGGCGTGAGGACCGTTGCCTCACGCGATCGGCCGCCTCCTTTGCTAGCATTACTGCTTCACAGAAGGAGGCGACCGCCTGCCACTCTTCCTCGCTCCGGACCATGGCCTGTACCAGGGCCCGGCGCGAGAGATCGCCGCCGCCGATCGCCCCCACAAGGACACGGCGTTGCTCTGCCCAAGCGGGGCACACCTCAACCGTGTGCTCCACCGTGTCCTCCGGGCGGTCCACACAGTGGCGACACCCGGGCGTTGCTTCCGCACGAATCCGGTGCAGGAACTTCCCGAACTTACCGTGTTCGGTGAGAACCTGCGTCATGCGAAAGGTGAGGACGCCGTGAGGTCTTTCCAACCACGCCTCAAAGAGGGGACTTACCGCCATAATTGTGGCGTGCCCAGCACTGGGTTGCGACAGTCGCTGTCGCCATTTCACCATGAGAACCCGCCGGAGCTCTGTCCGCCATGCTGCGACTTGTCGCGGCAGCGGAGTTTCGCCCCGGCGTTGCATCTCCATGCGCAGGTCGTGCATGTGTGCAAGGACTGTTGCCTCCAGATCCCATGGTGGCTGGCCAGCAAGGAGGCTCGCCGCTTCGCGGGAAATCGTCCGGTATCCTCGCACCATCCGTATGGCCATGACCCTCTGGCACGCGTTCAGCCGGGCCGCCGGCTGCTTCCGCAGCGTCGGCGCCCATACCGGTGCGCCATAAAGGGCCATGGACCGAACGATCCCCGCGTAAAGCCTCCGGCAGGAGGCGTCTGGACCTCCCAGGTTGGGCAGGAGCCGCCCGAGGGCAGCCCCAGTCCGATTTAGTTTGGGAGCCAGACGTCGGAAATGCTCCTCGAAATCCCATCGGCTGTCGAGAACGAGTCCCAGGTACTTCATCGTCGACCCGACGCCGATGTGGACTCCTCCTACCGTTAGTTGGGAACCCCGTGGTGGCGCGTTCCGAGGGCCGTGAAAGCACATGGCCTCGGACTTGTGCAATGCCACCTCGAGTCCCAACTCCTGGATCCTGCCCACGACTGTCGCAACCCCGCGTGTCGCTAGTTCGACCGCCGCCTGGTACGACTCTCCCCGCGCCAGGACCAGCGTGTGGTCTGCGTAGCAGACCACGCTGACCCCGTCAGGGAGGTCGCCGCGCAGCACGTAGTCGTATCCGATGTTCCACAAGGGCGGCCCTAGTACCGATCCCTGCGGAACACCGCACGACATCTCTCGACGTTCCCACTCTCCCTGGTGACCAGGGTAGATGATGTACCTGTCCGACAGGTACGCCTCGACCACACGACAGAGGTAGTCGGGCGTCCGGTGATACCGGAGTGCCCTCCTAATGCAACTCCAAGGCAGGGAGTTGAAGGCGTTGGCGATGTCCAGAGACACCGCCACGACACACCTGCCCTGGGCCACCGCATCCCCCGTCGTGAGAGCTCGCACGCGCATGATGGCGTCCACCGTGGAGCGCCTCCTGCGAAAACCGAACTGGCCGTCTGCTAGATCCAGCCCCACCCGTGTTAAGTGCGCGACGAGGCGGTCTGCAATTACTCTTTCAAAGAGCTTGCCCACCTCGTCGAGCAGCACAATGGGCCGGTACGCGGACGGAGAGTCCGCAGGGCGTCCCGGCTTCGCGATGAGGACCAGTTTCCCCGTCTTCCAGCGAAGTGGGAACTGGCCCCTCTCCATGCATGCGCTGAAGAGCCCTCTTAGTCGAGGCCCGAGAGCCTCCATGGCCAGGACCCAGGCCTTCCCAGGCAAACCGTCGGGTCCTGGGGCGGTATTTTTGGCACTCAGCCTCCGTACCGCCACTCTCAACTCTACCTCGGTCACCTCTGGAGCATTTTCGTCGTCGTCGCCATCGTGGTCCACGTCGGATACCGCTGGTGGCGGAGCCATGGGCGGGGGAGAGTGTTCCCCTCGCACGGGGAACAGAGTGCTCACCACACCCTCCACAAGCTGGGGCCGGAGACTCTGCGTCAGCGGGGGAGCCCAGGGGCGGATTTTGTCCCGCACCACCTTATAGGGGCGTCCCCATGGGTCCCCATTCAGAGTCCCCAGCCACACGTTGCGGGCCTCGAGTTTTGCCCGCCTTATCTCCGCTCGGAGGGTGCGCTTTGCCTCTCTGTATCCCTCGTACAGCTCCGCCTCTCTGGCCTCCGCATCTGGAGGACGGATGCGGCGCCTGCGGTACCTGGCATACCGGCGTCGCGCGGCATTGCACGCATTGCGCAGTGCCGCAATCTCCGGCGACCACCAGTATACCTGGCGCTGAGCACGTCCTGGATGGACTCGGGGCATTGCCGCGTCGCAGATTTGCGACATGGCCTCCCGGAACCACTCTGCCTCGACGTCGATGTCGACAGGCCTGTCCGGTGCTTGCACCCAGGCCTGTACCGTCGCGGCTTCCAGGAGGAGCTCCCGGTCCATCTGCCTCAGCGCCCAACGCGGACCACAAGGGTTCCGTCGGACCGGCGCGGTCGAGGTTTGGGCGGAGACGTCAAACCGGATGTACCGGTGGTCTGAGTACGTCTCCACCTCCTTCATAACGCGCCAGTCGACGACACGTGGCGACAGAGCGGGGCTGGCAAACGAGATGTCCACCACTGAGTCACCCCGCATCCGCACACACGTGGGGACAGAACCCCGGTTTAGGACGACCAGGCCTGTCTCCAGAGCCCAGTCCTCCACCATCCGACCCCGCTGGTTCGTGAACCGGGAACCCCAAGCCAAGTTCTTGGCATTGAAGTCCCCGCACACGACCACAGGGAGGGAACCAAACCCAGCGACGACGGCTTTCAGCTCCATTAGGGAGATGTGAAGATCGCCGAGAGATCTGTTCGGGGACAGGTAGACTCCTACCACTGCAATGTCCCCGAACCGTGCTGCCACGCAACCCCGCCCCCTCGTGACGGCCTCGAGGGTCGGGGTACCGGCGGCGGCCGACGAAATTAGGGTCACCGAGCCGTCAAGGTCCCGCACCCAGTCTCCCCTGGGCAGGACATAGTACGGCTCGGAGACCACGGCGATATTGATCGACCACTGCGCCATGCTCTGGAGCAACAGATCCTGAGCGGAGGCGCAGTGGTTGATGTTCGCCTGGAGGAGACGTAATGGAGTAATTATTGACAGTCCATTACATTCTCCTCCCGTGCCCCCCGTGAGGGCCCTGCCGCGTTAGGTGCGGCGGCGACAGCGGCAGCAGCCAAGGAGGCGGCTGCGGCGGTGAGTACGTCCGGGTGGATGGGCCTCCGTACCTTGCCCTTGGCCTTGGCGGGGGGGTCGCAGGACCTGCCCCCAGCCCGGTGGTCGGCCGGCTTGCCTGCCGCCGCACATGCGTAGCAGTGCGGCGTTGCACGGCATTCGACGGCCTTGTGACCAGCCTGACCGCACTGGTAGCAGCGGTCACTGCGGTCCACCTCTGCGGCGCAATGGGCCCCCACGTGGTGCCCCACGTGGCAGCGGTAGCACCGCAGAGGTCTGGGCTCCAACAGTTTTACCTGTGCGGAGACCCAGCCAACCAAGAGCCTTCGGCCTTCGCCCGTGATGGCTTTGGCCGCCGACACGGGGCAGCTAACCGTAACGGCTCGCATGCCCGTGCTGTCAGCACGGATGGTGCCCGCCCGCACTTGATCGGCCTGGCACCCTCCCGTCCTGACGACGGCGGCCACCACCTCATCCACCCTAACGGAGTCATCTAGGCCCATGATGCGCATGTCTATGCACTTTGTGGGCCTGGACACTCTGACCTCCTCGACGTCCAGGGACGCCCTGATCCTTGCGGCCAGGGCGTCTGCGGCAGAGCCGCTGTCCGCACCAGGGACCTCCAATATTCGGGCCCCGGTTGCGGTGCGCCTCATTCGGAAGCCTTCAGAGGCTCCGAACTCGTCGAGGTGATCTACCACCGCCTGCTTCGCCTTCGCCATGACCATGTCATAGTTCACGCCCCTCTTTTCCGCAGCTGGCTGTAGTGTAATCACTACAGCTGCGGAATTCGGGGCGCGAAGTCTGGCTGCCATGGCCCGCTTCTTGCGCCGCTGTCGCCGCTCGCACTTTTTCGCCGCTCTAGCCGCCTTGCCCGCCTTCCTGCTGGCGCCGACAACTGTCCATTCGGCACCAGCCGAGGGTTCTTCGGGCAGGCGTGGCCTAGTCGCCGCCACTGCACGAGGTCCCGACGGTTTAGCGGCAGGCATCACTCTGCCTTTTGGGGAAGGAGTAGGCTTACCCTGCCGTTGCTGCTGCTTGGCCGCCGGGACCGGCCTAGCAGGCTCCGACACCACGGCTTCACGCCCAGTTTGCCCCAACTGGCCCGCCTTGGGCGCAGCAGCCGTGGCCGCGGCGGCGGCGGCGTAGGAGACCGTCCTTTTCTGGCCGGAGGCCGCAAGCGGGGGGCGCAGCACAATGCCCTCCAGGACAGCGAACTGCCGCTGGACCCGCTCCTGGAACTGCTGCTGCTGCTCCTGCTGCTGCTGCCGGAAGGCAGCCAGCTCTTGCCGCAGCAGGGTCAGAACCGCACTCTCCGGCTTTGGCAGGGGCTGCGACTGGCTTTGCCCTTGCATGCATCCCCCGTTTGTCGCCACCTCGGGACCAGTTTCACGGAGACCGGCCAGGTCCGCCTCGAGCCGTTCAATCCTCTTGTTGAGGGATTTCTTGAACGGCTCCAGGACGATCCCCAGTGCCTCGGTTATTGAGGTCATGGCCTGGGTTATGGATCGCCTCTTGGCGGCCTTCTCCCTCTTCTTGGCCACGCCTGCTATGGCAGCTGCCACGATCTCCGTGAACTTGGTCAGCGCCTCCTTCATGCCTTCTGGCTCACTGCCAGAAGGCTCCGGCTCCGAGGGGCTGGCCTGGGCACTGCTTGCCCCGGGGTGGCGCCCCTCCCTGGCAATCTTTAGGGACCGCTGGTTCACCTCCTCGGCGGTGGGCTTCCTCCCTTTTCTCGCCATTCGGCCCGCACCTCGTCCAGCAGTGGAGATTTTGCGAGCCGAAGCTCCACGCCCATCGTCGGAGGATGTCCTCCGGCCGTCCCTGGACATGGGGCGCTTGAGGAATGAGTTCCTCTTCTTTCTAGAGGTGGCCTCATCCACCTCCATTCTATCCGAGTTGAGCGAAGACGCGGCATCGGAGTCCGACGCCGTGTCTTCACTCACCTCCCTGAGGCCGAAGCGCCTGCCGACCTTTGTAGTACCCACCGGTGCAGTGGAAGTGCTGGGAACGGGTCCCAGGGACTCCACGCTACCGGTGGGTGAGCCACCCTGGCTCCTAGCGTCCACGGAGGACGGTAACAGGTCCCTAGGGGACCTGACGCGCTCTTTGCCCCCCCCAGAATACGAGGGGCAGCCCGAGCTCTGCTCGGGGAGGGATTCTCCTCCTGCGGTGCAGGCGGTACCCTCCTGGGGTAATAATTTCTTTAGAGTCGCGTCCATTATGTGCTGAACTCAGCTTTGCCTTTTTTTGTGGGGTGGGGTCCCCAATAACCACGTTCGCCATCTTGGTCACGTCTGATAAGCAGACGCGTACCAGAGGCGAACCCACTCTCAAATAAAACCACTGTCCAAAAACACCAACAGCTGTTGGTGCCGATGCTTCTGGACAGTGCACCCTCCGTGGCGGTCCATCTGGACTCCGCCTGTGTGTGTTCCTCTTGGTCTGGTCTCTCACTTGAGGCCTTCCGGCATGAGTAGCTCTACCGGCATAGCCCTCAAGATCACAGAGACACGCAAGCCCCACCACGACGACAACGTGGGAACACGGTTGGTGGGGAACATAAGGCCTTGGGTTATAATGGCAAATATTATAGGGAAAATATATGTAGTAATAAATATATTATATATTTATTTGACTGGCCTGTTGGTCTAGTGGTTAGTGACCCTGACAGCTGTGCCGGAGGTCGTCGGTTCGATTCCCACCCAGAACAAATGTTTGTGTGATGAGCACGATCATTTTTGTTCTGTATTTGGGTGTAATTTATCTATAATATGTATACATTTAGAAATATATAAGTATGTTTATCAGTTGTCTAGTACTCATAACACAAGCTCTGCTTAGCTTGGGACTAGACGGCGTTGTGTGATAGTTGTGGAATGTTATATTATATTATTATTGTTATATTTGTAGGTCATAACCTAAGCTAGGGGATATAAACCTAAGAAAGATTTTCATAGAAAATTTAAAGACAAGTTTTAGTTATTTGTAATACACGTTCACTACTTACATTGGTGAGTCCTTTAAATTTACTTATGTAATTCAAAAACTTGTTATCAACCAATCCATTTAAAGTGTACTTATTTTCAAGGTACAGGATTGTTTCCTACTTTAGAGGTCTGTGGTCTTATTTATATGAGATAGCCACTGCCATTTTTAAAGTTTTATCACTGATGTTACTTTTGTACTAATCTTTTTGAGCAATAAATGATTATTTACTTAAAACTACAATGTCAAAGTCAGCGGCGGTTAGTGGCTTTTTGGTAATACAGCATACAACAGAATTCTAAGCACAATTTCCAAAGCTCTTTTCACTTCACACTGTATAACAAATAAAGCTACTTTCCTATAGCTAACGTTAAACATAATATATGCAAAGTTAAATGTCAGGTCTTATAGTTAGTTTATGGTAACTGAAAAAGCTACTTATAGGGCATACTACTAAATAGTTTAACAATATAAGAATTTAATTTTGGCAAGAAATTACACATAAAACAAAAAATTACAAAATTTAGATTACAATTAACAATACCTACAATATTTTTTAATTTTAATTTGTTTTAATTTTTTTTAAAATTATCATTAATACAAAAGAATACAGGATAGTCCTTAGACTATCCTGTATTCTTTAGTGTATTTCTTTCCTTAGTGATTTTTGGTTGCTATTTAACTTATTAAATAGCAACCAAAACCACAAAGGTTTTGGTGGTTAAGGAACTTGTGCTATCATGAATCCATCTCAACATCGAAACTATACAAAATGAGTTTTTATATTTGTACGCTATTGTCGATAACAATTTAAAAAATTAATGACATAATTGTCAGTTTACTTTATAACACACACCACCACAACCAGTGCAACTGGTAAATGCATTAGAATATGAATGAATCGTTTCCGTCAAAATTATTCATGAGTTTGTATGCAATTCATAAACTGCTGCTATTGCACATCACGAAATGCCAAAGTTATGATTCACTTGACGTGTATGTTAAAATATTATAATATTGAGTAATAAATCGGGGAATACGTTGGGACATATACAATCGACGATAGTAGTTATAGCTTGGATATTTACAGACTAAATTTTTGAC
The DNA here is from genome assembly GCA_905147345.3 of Mythimna impura. Taxonomy (NCBI): domain Eukaryota; kingdom Metazoa; phylum Arthropoda; class Insecta; order Lepidoptera; family Noctuidae; genus Mythimna; species Mythimna impura. The sequence goes on from LR990345.1 coordinate 12,658,859, forward strand.
TAAGGAACATTAAAAAAAAAATGGTAGAGAAAAAAATATGCTACAAAGACCCCGAATAAATTGGACAAAGGTATGGGGTTGATAATGGACAAGAAGAGGATCAACATATTTGATTTTATTAATTTATTATTTAAAAACTCACCTATGTATATGTAAAGCACGAAAACGAGTAAAGGATCCCAAAAACCGTTAAGATAAAAATCTGCCGAATACACTCCCAACTAATTGAATTAGCAAATTACAGTTGCGCACTGATGTGTTGTTGTTAATTATCACTAGTTTACATGTGTCTTGTTCATGAAATGAAATATATACGGTTACATTACTTTGGATATCTACCTATAACTCGGAAAAAATATTCTAAAAAATCCAGCACGTCAGTTTTTTTTAAATATTTATTAAGAAGATTTTTTACAAACAAACTACATCTAAATCAACATAAACAGTTAAAAGTAGGTAATTTTTGCTCTTTTTTATAAATATTTTCATCTGTATCTCTCACAACAGACCAACAATAGTCACCTAGCACATTTTGGTCACTTTTGGGACCTTGATAATTTCGCTCATCATCATCATTTCAGCCAAAAGACCTCCACTGTTGGACCTACCCCAAATGTCGCCACAATGACCGGTCCTGTGCGTCTCGCATCCATCGGATTCCCGGAGTTGCCTTGCGTGATCGCGTCAGAAATGAAGATATCCGCAGGAGAACCAAGGTTACAGACATAGGTAGCCCGAAGAATCGCAAATTTTGCTCAAATAGTTTTAAATCATGGTGAAATCGCTCACCGTGTTCATCACTCATACTACCAAGATTTTCTGGGAAAAATCTAAATGGGAATGCAAAAAAATATTTTTTAGTGACATATTTACACCCACTCACTTTTCCCATTGACATCGATGTGGACGAGTTTTTTGATGCCCTTTGAGTTATTTTTCTACCTGTTTGTACGTATTTTTAGTTTTGTTATTATTTTGGTGTACAATAAAGTTTATTCTATTCTATATTAAATCTATATATACATAAAAGGAGAAACTGACTGATTGACATATCAACGCACAGCCGAAACTACTGGCACTAGGAGCGTGAAATTTTGCACAAGACTTCCTTATATGACGTAGGCGAGCACTAAGAAGGGATTTTTGGAAATTCAATTTTTAAGGGGGTTAAACAGGAGTCCAAAGTCTCGCTAGCAGAAGCTAGTTATAAATAATAAAACACTATCTTTTTGTAATTATCACTTTATCTATTGCCTAAAAAAATTATTACGACACTTTTGAAAAAGTTCTAGGCTGCTTTTTCTACCACGGTTAAAAGGCTCTCGAATTTTGTATCGTTCAATATTCTCCTGATTTGAAGACCCACAAGTATTCTTTCGTTTAGTTTAGCCGCAGAAAGACTCGTAAATACAGAGCAGAGGTATTAAAAGGCAGGCAAAATAAAGACCTCTATATCTCAGAATTGTGTCGTGCTAAGAAAAATAAAAAATACTTAATAACTACCGTCCATAGTCTACATAAATAATTATATGACTCATTTCATGAACAAAAAAAAAAAAAAAAATATTTTGTAAACTAGTGTTAAGTGTACTAATTTTTGGCTCACTTTATATTGGGATTGATTTCGACGTTGTTATGTATTATATATACCAATTTTACTAAACATAGCACCTATAACCATTTAAGAACCATTAATCATATTCGAGAATGTTAAGCGTCGATTTTAACCAGATACAGCTAAATATAGACCTGTTTGTCCTTACAAACAAGCCTTGACTCTTGATCTGTCTAAAGGAAACGGTCTATTAATTATTAATTTGTAGACATGTTGGTATTTTAGAATATTATAAAGAACTATACAACAGGAATTAGAGCGGGAGCATTAATATCATGTTATTCAAAGGAACTAATATAGTTCCTTTTCCACGTAAGACGTGAGGCACTCGTTTGGGTATATCAGTAGTAATTTCAGGACAAAATATTTCACGTGGCACAACAGTACCATTATTACAGCCAACACTGATTTTAGTATTTAACCGACAAGAAACTACGATGAATCTTTGTCAAAACAACAGTATCAGATGCGGTTAAAGGGAACCGTGCACCTAATCCCTATACTTTCGCGAGTGCCCAATTGTCTATTGGAAAACGTGGTTTACAAGTGTGAAAAAAATATTTTATTTCAATAGTCAGTAAAACCTTACCTGGATACTCTCCTGCTGAGCAACTTCAATAAAGCCATGGATGTAGAAGACGGTTGGATTGTTCTTGTCGAAGCCTTTGAGTTCGAATAACCGACTGGCTTGGCTGAGAGGAAAGTCCACGTAGTCGTCTGTTGTTTCTCTGTTAAATAAATAACAGATATTTCAAATAAAATACAGTATCATTAAATTAAGGTTTCCTACTTATAATAATAAAATACATAAATATAAGCCAATAATAGGTCTTTACATATGAAATTGCCGTTTTTAAAAATGGGTTGCTTTGAAGTTTTATGTCTTTGGATTGACCTGGAATTATAAGTTCAAATAAAGTTTATATTATAGCTACGTTATTCTGTTTTCGAAATTAGGTATTTATTGGTTTCCATGTGTTTTCTATTTTTTTGTGATATCGCTGTACTTATAACCTTTTTTGTATGAAATCTAAGAAAACTCTCATTATTTTGTAATATGAGTTCTATCGTGGAAACAATGTGTCTCAAGCGGTATGCAATATTCATGATGTGTACGGACTTAACACTGCAGATGAATTCCCAATCACTTGCAGTTTTAAGTCCGTACACATCGTGTCTATTTTAGTTTCACTTATAAAATTGAATCAGTTTCACGTAACAAATTTTATCTCACGAATAACTTTTCTTCTTAGTGCAGCTACAAGACAATATTTCCATAACGAAAGCTATTAAACCAAGAACAGAGCGTTCTTTTGTTAAAAAAAAAGTCGTAGGTATACGTCATTGATATTGTTTGCCCTTTGAAATGCATGGTTTCTACGTTGGAACTCTTAATATGAAAAAACTTTTTCATAATGAGCTTTCATGGTTATAAGTACAACGAAGTAACAGAAAATATAAAACACAAAGAAACCAATAAATACCTAATTTCGAAAAAAGAATAAGGCGCTTTTAATATAAAGTTTATAATTCCAAGTCAATCCAAAGATATAACACTTCAAAGCAACCCGTTATTTATTAAACCCCAAGCGAACGCCGGCGTTCGCTCGCTCATTGTCTTTCTATTGTGTCTCTAATTACGGTATTCAAAAGCGGCAATTTCATAGGTAAATACCTATTATTATAAACTAATAAATATTTTGATAAATGTCAAATCATTATAATTAAGAGTAGTTATAATTAAGGAAGGTTTACTTTCAGCTTTTATGATGTCAAGGGGAAGCACATTCCAGAGTTTTATCATTTCAAACTAAGAAATAACTTCATGAATATGTCTTCTTTTATTTGATTGCTGAAGTAAATTTTAAAATAAACTCTGTGATTATTGCAGATAGCCAAAAAAATATGGATTGGAGAGGAGCGTATTTGGAATTTAATATAAATAGTAGTAGTTTGCAATAACTGTTGATCGCGTGACAAACAGCAATACAACGCGTTTTCCAATAAGCATTCAATTTTCCTTTACGGACGGACTGACGCTGAGCCATGATTACATTTTATTTTTTCTCGACTTTATGGTTATGGTTTATGGTTTTATTAAGCTAAAAAATAATTCTTTGGTGGAATAATTTCACTGGTTATGGAGAGGAACAGATTATTTTTCAAAGTATTCAGTAATTGCTCTCACAATAATTCTGAAACACTCTCACTCTCTCTCTCTCTTTCTCTCTCTCTTCTTCTGTCTATTGTGTTAGTAGTCATTCTACTCACCCATTATAATATCTTAAATAAATATCTTCTATTCGGTTTGTTCTGTCCGGCAAGATTCCTGAAACAAAGTTCAAATCTTTATTTATTTTTAAATCTAAATAAACGCAGTTCTATTGTCTTTAACAGTTAATAAATATTTTTTTAAGCACACGATTTCGCAATAGACTTTTCATACCATATTGCTAATGGTTATTAATGATAATTCTGATAAGAATTTATTTTGCAGGCTGTCCTTTGATTTCCCATGTTTTCTTGGGCTAGAGGAATCAGTAGGATCGATTTTAATAGTAATAATTTTCCCGTACAAAACAAAATAAGTCTCGCTAGTAATTCCTATTCAATAAAATGAAAACACAGGTAAAAACTAGGCAGATGATAATGATGTTCTATTTATAAAAATGCGTAAATCTATGTTTTACCGTCGCCAGTAATTGGGTCTACTATTAGTTTCTTCAGAATACCGGCAGCTATTCCCGTAACACCGAACGTTATTAAAAATAAATATAAAGCGATATTCTTAGAAAACATTGTAACGTTCCACTTTGGCCTACTTCTTCAAAAATATTCAAATTTTTTCATATAGTACTGAAAAAACAAGGTTTATTTATTTTCATTGAAAATTATTTATAAAATAGAATAAATTGATGTTCACCAAATAGTAGCAAAACTTTCACACAAATATAAATATAGGGTACTATGGTGGTCTTATCGCTGACAGCGATATCTACCAAACTGAATGATGATCCAGGTTGGATGGATGACAACTTGAATGGTCAGTAAAAACGAGTTATCAGTGTTTTTTATTGCGAAGTCGCTGAAAAACTGAAAACAAAAAGTCACGAACCTACTATTATAATGTGCGAAAGGAAAATTTTAATACAATAGCGTGCATTTTTATTGTACTAAGTATTTACTACTGAATGATTTTGCAATTTAACAATTTGTTGAACGCAGTTGTTAAGACAATGACAACGATGTTTGGATTTGTTTACTTTGCTAATCTTTGATCGCTGAAGTTGCCTATATGTACGTCAGTCAAACACCGCTGAAATGAAGCTATGTAATATGGATATTCCAAAATTACTACTAATTAAATTATATTACCGAATACTCAAATGACTCATCAGAAGACACAAAGTCCCTCAAAGGGAAATGGACAGTGATATACTCGGAGTTACTTTGCGTAATCGAATCACGAATGAAGATATCCGCAGTAGAACTAAGGTTATCGACATCGACAAAGCCCGAAGAATCATCGACAACCTTCAGCGGCAATAAATAGGCTGAACATATTGTTCACAAAACAGATGGTCGATGGGGCCGAAAGATTTTGGACTGGCGACCGCATACCAAAAGACACAGCGTTGAAAAGCCACTCACAAGGTTGACTGATGACCTGGTGAGGGTCGCGGGAAACGGACGGGTGCGAAACGCACAGGACTGGTCGTTGTGGTGACACTTAGGGAGGTATATGTCTAACAGTGAACGTCTTTCGGCTGAAATTATGGTGATTACTGAAAACTGTACGTCACATTGGGCCTTGAGACTAAGTTTATTTAAAAAGAAAAATACATAATTGTGTTGTTACGTAGTGATTTTATAAATAAATCGTCGTCTTCCCACATTTGCTTTACGATCTAAACATGGATTATGGAAAGTACGCTTCGATATTATTTATTTAGTGCCAACTTGTTAACTGGCTAGCTGAAATGCCACAGGAGCGTATGGAATTAGTATTTTTATGAACATGCCTATTTTTTAGACTGCGACATGTGAGGAAGTCTGTGTGTTTTGAAATTTATATACTCGTATTTTTATGCTTGCAAATCAATTACATTTAAAAGTCTAAACAGATTGTTGAAACTTAGCACGCGGGAAATTAAGGACAATTAATAATATTTTTTCAATATCTAGTCTTATTAGAAAACCCTCACTCGTACCGCTTTTAGGTACACAATTTACTGTTTTCCGCACTAGTGCAGAAAAGTGTGCAAGCTCGCCCCACCACAATTGATCGTATTTATCGTATTAGGCTGGGCACTAAGTAATCCCATCCCTCATCATCAACTCCCGCTTTTTTATTTCTTCGTAAGTGTTCGTACGTCATTTGATACACCTGGAAAGTTGTCACTGCAGCGCTCGGCTCCGTAACATTCCATACGATTTTGCCCCGGTCGCAATGACAGCCTTTCTCCACTTATATCAAAACTAGCTGTTACCCGCGACTTTTTCTGCGTCAAGTTAGTAAAAATGCACAAACGTCATTAATAATTCTGTGCTTGTGATTCGTGCTAAAAACATCTAATTCAAATAACGGAAATTAATTTCAGTAAATATATTATGTAAAATGTATTTCTTATGTCCAGATATATAATTTATTTTATTTATTTGGCTCACCAGTAATAGAATACTCGTTCATGATATACATCAAATAAATTACTTATCATCATCAATAAACAGAAACAGACATGTTGAGGTCGAAGTAGTTGATAAACTGTGGTTCTGCCTACCCCTAAAAGGAAAAGGTGATAGTTTAAGTTTGTTTTTGGTTTATTCTATGATGAAACAACGCTGTATGATTTCAATATGATTGGTTCATTATAATAGACTAAACGTGTATTAAACCGTTGTTTTCTTTTAACAACACTAAATAAATGTTATTTAACGTAGGCTATAAAAAAAGTGGATAAAGTAGTTTTCAAAATGTTAAATGTTGCCAAAATGTATAAAGAGTCTGTACGGATCTTGTTCTGAGTTGATACTGAGGTCGATACCCACAGTTTTTAGTGTCTGCACGTTTTACTTTTAGGAAAAAAATCATCAAATACCTTCCCCCGCTCTGGATAAAGCGAGAGTTTGTGTCAGACTTTTACAGACTGAAACCGACCTGTGTTCCTTTAATTGCCCTTAGTGTTCTAGAGCTACGGTAACATGCACGCGGCAGCAAATATTCCTTCTTTAAGGAAAAGAGAGGACGCTGTGGTGTCTTTCTAAAGACACCACAGCGTCCTCTCTTTTCGCCTGACGAAGATCTCTAGGGCCAATGCCTGCTAGAGCTATGAGATTTTTCGAAAGAATTACCTCCTATAAGAATTTGCCTCGATGATATTTCTCTGCAGACTTTTAGCCGGGTCCGTTATGCAACTTTGGCGGAGGTGAATTTCGAAGGAGCATAATCGGCTTCAGCCCATCTTCAGCTGGATAACGTGCACTGATAGTCCACTACTGCTAGCGATTATTAAAATACTACAGAGTAACCTACGATGTCATCTTGCTCCATAACTGTACTTATAAAGAATTTGTGAAAAAATTGTTGCAGTTTGATGTTGACTTACATCACGTCGAATTTGAAACAGAAACCTCTCGAAACACCCTCCTCATTACTCCGTGTTTGTGACTCCACAAAACTATAAAATGACAAAACAAATGTCGCAACCAATTGGGGCTGTGACTGACTCTGGCATCCGTCAGAATGTTGTCCCAGTGTTGATCACCACTCACTGACCACTCTTAAGGAGGTAACGTCCAGTTGTCGACTTAAGGCTGCAAGTAATGTAGGATACATCATACGTAATCAAACTATCTTCAGGAACGCAAACCACGTCGGGGCCTTGTGTGAAATATGTCTTCATGGGTTTTTCATGAAATTCTTAATGATCTTGAATTTTTGGAATCTTTGAAATTAGGTACTTGTTCCAAACAGTAGGTTGTGGTCAAGTCCGAGGGAGAGACTACTTGAAGTACTGGTAACCTTCACCTACCACCAGTACCTACCTATATTTGCTGGTTTTTTGAGGGTCCTTCCGAAACGTCTACGTTCGATGAAGACCTGCGTCAGGCGGAAAGAGAGCCTTTTTAGACTTTCCTCAAAGAAGGTATTTGCTGCCGCAATTGTGGCGTGCAAGTTACCATAGCCCTGGAACGCTAAGGGCAACTAAAGGAACACAGGTGGGTTTCAGTCAGTAAAAGTCTGGTACTACCTCTCGCTTTACCCAGAGCGGGGGAAGGTATTTGATGATTTCCTACCTAAAAGCAAAAGGTTCACACACTAAAAACTGTGGATAACGACCTCAGTATCAACTCCGTGACTCAGCCTATTTATACATTTTGGCAACTGAAAACTACTTTATCTAGTTTTTTTTTTCATGAAAAAAGATAATTCTACGGTATAATATACTTTTAGTAAGTATATCTAATGAACCAATAATTTTAAAATCATACAGCGTTGTTTTATCATAACATAAACCAGAAAGAAACATACATAAAACCCACTCCTGTTTCTTCTTTGCCATTGTTCCAGGGCCCCGGGAATCTCTTTCGTATCACCCATGGCCCCAATAGGCTTCGACCTGGCTGGGCCCCTACGGTTGCTGACACCTCCTTGAGGCGCGCGTGGAACACTACGCGCCGTCAACGACTTGGGCTCGGTCCGGACGGTTACCGGACGGTGAGCTACCCATTGCTCGCCGTCCACAAGCCCGCGCCTACGGTGGCCGGAAATCGGGATCAGAACCCCTCGGTTTGGATCGGCTGGGTCGCGAGGGTTATTGTCTCGCGCGTGCGGCCGCCTCCTTTGCTAGCATTACTGCTTCGCAGAAGGAGGCGACCGCGCCCAAGGCCCACCGCGCTTTACGCTATTACAAATCTTGTTATGATAAAATGACTGGACCTAACTGCGGTTTATTTTCGTAAATATTTTTGGCATTTACGAAGCAATTAATTAGAATTCAATATTTTTTTTATATAGGTCTAGAAACATTTGCTGATTTCGTGATAACGCCATCTATTGCTGAAAAGCTTAACCTTACCTTTATCACACACTGAGGCTCTACCACGAGCTCATAACGTGATCCATTTTACGACCTAAACCGGACTGTTAAAGGGATGGAGCTATATAGGGTGTATAGCTCCATCACTCTTTTTCGCTCGTACGTCTGACATTTTGACATTATCATGGTAAGGCCCCTGGCCACCTACCGAGCGATAGTTAAATAAATAGTTTGACAAATTTAATTCGTGTGTTTGCTATTCAAAGCCAGATGGCGTCACTGAGGCATAAGATGACAGTTTTTCTAAGACATTTTTTCTGATAGCCGCTCTATTGTATCTCTTTAGATCTCTTTGTAGACGTTTGAATGCATAACCGCTGGATTTCTGTCTTGTATAGTGAAGTTCAGTATAATCAGCCAAACTGCTTCGAAAGTGCTGATGTAGAAACCAGACTGTCGATAAAAATAATAGTAAGAACGCAAAAATATGTAAAACTTTCTTGTTAACATTAAAATAAAACAAAACTATCACAAAAATGAAACTGAGTTTTGAACCACTATCCCCTTACGTGCCGATCTAATCCAGACACGACTGCACTACGGTGTTCGTTGACTTTTGTGTAAAATAGGTGTTCTTATATAAACGTCATCATTGTCTGCTTAACCCTTTGTCGATGATAGCGTGATGATTTTCATCTCAGATATTAAATTTGTAGCTAAATGAAAAAAATAAATATTATTTTCGTTTTTCCACTTAGATTTTATTACATGTTTGATTACTTTTTACAAAAATATGGAGTAAAAATGTCTAAGATGTGTTAAAAATATGCTAAAAGTCCTATTATTATTGTAATCGAAGTACCATCGCATATTATGTACAAAAAAGACGACAAAATACTCACAAAAATTATTACTATAACTGGGGATCGAAGTCACGGCAAATCGTTCAATATCGACATTTTGGAATATTGCTCACCCCCCATAGCAAATAGCGTGATAATTTATAGCCTATGTCCTTTCTCAAGCTCTATTCTATCTTTGTACCAAATTTCATCAAAATTGGTTCAGCGGTATAAGCGTGAAAGCGTAACAGACAGACAGACAGACAGACAGACAGACAGACAGACAGAGTTACTTTCGCATTTATAATATTAGTATGGATGTAGGTACAATATTTGAGTACCTAGTAGTCTTTAAGATGACGTGAATAAAGCCGCGGGAAGAAGCTAGTGTAAAGAAGAGATTGCACTTTTAAATACTTTCTTTAATACAAGTGTCAGTATGGTGTATTTTTCTGCTGCTTTGATAAGGGTAAAGTTATGTTTTCCCTCTCTTTTACTCGCTTTAAAGGTTCTAACTCACAATACGTCACATATGGTAACAGGTGTGTAACCGTTATTAACTTACTTAGAGGGCTTTTCTTATTTTATGAGCTGAAACGGATTGAAGTTTTCCGGAAAATGTGAGTATTTATAAATACTTAAACATATTTGAGTAACTTTGTAATATGAACGAACTAGAGTAATTGTTTAGAATAAATGGTCACACCATTTTTAATGTATTACAATGTCTATGATGATTATGGTTTCCTTTTTTGTCTGGTTTTATTAGCTGTAAGTCCTCAAATATAAATAAGTCGTATATATAAATAAATAAATAAATAAGTACATAAATAAATAAAAACTTTAAAGCTTAGCGCGGATTACTAACTTTAATCATTACTGAGTGTAATCGCAAATCTATGAACAGTACCATTATACTAGAGATTGCACACTGTATGCATTTTGAAAATCGCGAAGATTTAATTCATATTTGTTTGGATTTAGCTTTAAAACAAATTATTTTAATAGCTATGTTGACCGATGACCTGGTGACGGTCGCATGACTCCAATGGATGCGAGAGGCACAGGACCGTTTGTTGTGGCGATACTTGGGAGAGGCCTGTGTCCAGCAGTGGACATCTTTCGACTGAAATGATGGTGAAGTAATCGAATTAAATACTATCTCACAAGTATTCAGGTAAAATAAAAACAAAAAATTCTTATTTTACTTATTTAATTTAATATTAAAGTGGTTATTTACAACTTTAATATGTTTATTTATCTAAATGCTATGTACACCGGTGAATTTATTGCGACAAGGCATTTACTATAAGTGAACTTATGGGTTAAAAAGAATAAGTACACTGCGATAGGTCTATAAAATTACAAAGTATAAATTCGATAGTTTACTAGAGGCCTGTATTTCTACTTTGCATATTACATTATATTATGTATAACATTCCGAAATTTAAAAGTTAAATGGAGAGAGAGAAGGTACTTAAGAACCATATATTCCAATTTGTAGTTTCATTTTAAAAGCTGTTTATTATTATCTGCCTTCCTAATTTTTCCTAACAAAAATTTCGATTCGCTTTTGAATTTCGAAATTATTTGAAAATGGAAAAGTGATCTTTAGAAAGAATTTGAAAAGTCCGGTTTCGTAAAAGTTCCTGCAACCAGCACGCATAAGTACATTCACATGAACGAGTTGTCAGGTCGTCGTGACACGGCGTAGGGCTGACCCGAGGCACTAGGGCCGGCTGACCCGGACGCTCCTATTAAAAATTCAAGAAACATCCATTGATACTTAGCGCTAAACATGTACTTATTATGGTATAATTGATTTCGCTGTAATAAATTTAGTTGTTTACCTAGTATCGGTAAGTATTACGATGAAATTGATTGTGGTTTAAATTAGTTCTGGCCGTTTTGCGTGTATAGGGGTATTATTATTACGTAAGTAATAGCGCGTTTTTACGTAAAATCACCAAAAAATATATTTTTTTTAAATCAAAAATCTTTTCCTGGATTTTTCTAGGAAAAACGAAGATATAGAGACCAAAATTTTCAGCCGAATAAATTTCGTACACCCGTGTGTACAAAACAACAATTAAGCGTTTTTCAAGCGTAATTAAATGTGCTATGTTATGGGCAAGTAAATAAAAAGTATCTCTTCAATTCAATTTGATTAAAATGAAGTTACTAAAATATCTGCTCTCTGTTTGGGCTAAAAATGAATAAATAATGCTCATTAAAATCTGTTCTAAATTCTAAAAATAACAATATCAAAGCAGAGTAATGTTACTTATTAACCTAAAAATTTTGTAAGTAGTAAATTATTTTCCTAGGGATTGGATTGAGCAATGGGTAGATATTATTATTTATAACTAGTAAAATAATTATATCACCGGTAGAACTTGGATGAATAGTACAACAGCGTGGATAAAATATTTTTTTTTTTTTAGATTTGAAATCAGAAATATTTTATTTGTGTTGAGTAATTCAATTGAGAGACGCTATTGTTAAACGACTTCAAAAAAAGAAGGAGGTTCTCTATACGGTAGTATTTTTTAAACTTTTCTGTTTGATGCCAAAGAACTTCGTCATATAAAAACCGATTTGGAAATTTCTTTTTTATTTCAAAGGTATGCTTTCAGATTGCTCCCATCAAGAATTGAAGAAACCCATATTATAGGCAAACAAATTGCCATACTGGTATTTTCTTCAGAAAGTATTGGTTTAGTGGAACTGATGAAGACAACCACAGATAGCCAACAGAATTCTTCAAGTATTTCACGAGTCACTACATCGCAGTTTTAATATACGTTTTTGATGAAAATGATACCATTGAACTGATCTGATGATGAACCTGGAAGGTAGGCGCACCAAATTTTCGGAATAAAACCATGTATCCTGTAACCAGCCCAAACAGCATGCATTGTATGGGCTGTTTGTCATGAGAGATACCATAACTAAATTTTCTTACCCTTGTCCCATTTTTAGCACGATTGTTCTTCCACTCTGACCTATCAACCGTCATGCTGTCACATATACCTTTTTCTTTCATATCACTTCTCACACAATCCACTCATCTTTCTATTGGCCTCCACCTTCCTTTCCATCCATCTACAAGTATACTCATAACTGTTTTATTAGCATGCTTTCATCCCTCTTCTTTGCATGACTATACCGAGACAATCGTTTCTTTTTCAACTTTTTAGTTACTGGCGCCACGTTAAAATTTTCTGTATATATTAATTTCTCACTTTGTTTATATCTAAACTAAAAAAAAATACGTTCAATACGTTATCTTGGCTTAAGGCCAAGAACTAATTTAATTGGAGTTGATGCAAAATGTTTTCTTCCACATTTCTACTCTATTATTGTTACAACTCTATTACTGTTTTCTTATTCTTACTCGCCTCCTCAATAGTCACCCCTTTCCTGGACAAATCGTCTTTCACGAAGTCCAGCCATCGTGTCCTAGGTCTTTCACTATGATCGAAGGCATCCACATCTATTATTTTTAAATAAATATTACTTAGCCGCACGTAGTTACTTATTACAAAAAAAAATCGCACAAATTCTCTTTACTCATGCTGCCAGTGTTGGCACACACGGACGTAAAAATACTTTAATTTAATAGAGTGTGCTGGTCTTTACTAACAAGTTAGTCGTAGGTATGCGATAACGATGTTTGTGAAATTAATAGAGCCTCTACTTGGTGCTATGATAATTTTCAGTAAAGTAAAGGACGTAATAAGCATCTGGATGGTACGGTTGGCGCAGTAGTTGAGCGTTTAGAGTTAGGTTACCGCACTCAGTCTATAATGGACTATTGTACGTGGGCCATGGCGGCCATCATTCCATCCAGTTCATCTCTCTCTAGAAGCAGATTAAGTTTCCCAGCTGTTTCAAAGCGTCTCTGAAGTAATTCGGCAATTCTGCACTGCTTGTCGCGGGATTGATTGCCGCATAGAACAAATACTTTTATAGCCTATAGAATTTTTTCCAGGTCTGGGTGTCTTGTCTGCACCCACGACACAGATTTAATTTCTGGTGTATGGTAAGGTTTGAAAGAAGACTAAAAAAATACATATTTGTAACTTTTGACAATAAAATGGACATATATATCGTTTTACCTGTCTGTGAAATAAATCTGGAATCGCTTAGTGACTAGGCATATTGACTCTTGTATTTTACGTCCCTACTTGTGATTCCTGTACCTAATGATGTTTACACGGTAGATCGATAAACTGACGACATATTGAGCCTATTAACACAGAAATGTTGGAAACCAGCCAGTAAAGTCACGATATTCATGGTTAAATACAGTTAGGAGGACGCTGCGCTCCATAATAGGCATAATAGACGTGTGTTAAAAGGCTCAAATTTAGATTAGGTGGATCATGTCTCTGCGTGCACAGTTACCACTGGGCAAGAGTATGCAGTGGGTTCTTACATAAGGAAAGTGCCAAAGAGGATCAAATAGGTGGGTGATAAATTAGTGGCCTTGGAACAAAGGGTAACTGTAGGATCACAGGTGGGTTTAGGTTAGTAAAAATCTGGGAGTATCAGATTTTTACTAACCTAAACCCCATATCTATATATATCTCACTCTAACTCTCACTCCCTCTTATTCTGGGTAAGAGGAATAATTTTTTATGATTTCCCACTGAAAAAAAAAACGAAGTCTCAGGAGCTTTTCTTACCATTTTATCATTCACACTATCCATCAATATTTTCTTTGGTCTTGCCCTCCTCGTAGACTCTTTCCTCCACAAAGAGTGTGCAGACTATTTTTGGGAAATTGAGTTGTGAAAAACCAATAAAGATTTTCTTTGTTTTTAACACCCATTCGATGTGTTGAAAATTGTTGAAAAAAATAGTTTTTACTTCCCAATATTTCTTTTATGCTCCAAAGCAATTATTCACCAAACTTTTTCGTGTTTTGCTCTTTTCTCAAAGTAAGAAATTCGCAGTTATGGTCTTTGTAGTGGAAAGGGTCATTAGATTTATTCACATTCATCCTCAAAATTTTCTTCCGTAACTGATTAAACTTCAAACTTACTTTGAGGTAAATAATTGATTTAAAAACCTATTACAAAATTATTTCAAAAACACTTAACTAAATAAAACTATATATACACTAAAGGCCACTAACCTAACCTAAATAAAATATGGCGTTATAAAACTCCTATGCTATTTGGACTTAAATTTTGACTTGCTAACCTAGAATTACGGTACTTGCTTTTATGTTTAGTTTTTAAGTAGGGCAACTAACTGCTCTGGTTTACAAACGACATGCGAAAGGGTTTTTCTCAAAAACTAGACTACTAACTAAGGGTTTTAAAAAACACGTATTTCTTGGAACAAGTTCTGTGAAATATTCGAGTAAATCACGGAATTACCGAATACAAACAGAATTTTCAGGCGTTTTCTCTCTTTTTTCGCGTTGCCTCTTCATTAAACATCGCGTTGGATTGCATTAGATGAAGCAACAAGCTTTTAAACCGATCGACGTTGACGATAGGCGAGTGGAAAAGGGTTTAGAAACTTCGATACATTCGTTCTTATTCCTTGTTTACGTCTTAAAAACAACACCTGTGAAAAAAGTCAGCTTTCCAGGTCCAAGGGTCGATGAGTCCTAGAGTTAGGCCTTCTCTTTTTAGGTATACATATAAATAGGTATACTTATGAATCTAAGTTAAAATTGAATTGAATTTAATGACTCATAATTTTGTATTTTAAGTGTAGGTAAAAAATTTGCATTTATTTTAAACTAGTTAACCATTTCGCCTGCGTCAAACTAGTAAAATAGTATAATGCCATTTGTCTACATTTTGAAAAAGTTTTTTCATCTAAATTAAAAATCTAAGTTACTTCTTATAACATCAGCTGTCTACCAGTGAAAGTCCCGGCAAAGTTGTAGCCGGAACAAACAGACAGACAAACAGATAGGCAAAAATAGAAAGACAGAGCTAAGATTACTTATATATGTATTTAAGAGTACTGGCGTTTGCCTACGAATTCGTTCGCATAAATGTCGGTTATAGCGGACGCGAAGTCAAAGTCGAAGTTAGGTAAAAGTAGCCTAGGTCCTTTAGTAGGGGTTCAAGCTTATTTGCTTCCTATTTTTCATCTAAATCGGGTCAGTAGTTTATGCGTGAAAGCGTAACAGACAAACAGACATTTAAGTACCGTTGTTTAGATTGTCTGTAATATTTTTTAATGTTGTAGCTCTCGTTGGTTTGTTATGTTTTAATCAATAATCGTCATGATGGTTTAAGGGTCATAGGACTATGAATGCTGTAAATTATGAAAATGATTAACTTTTATCAAACAATGGAATGTGACAGCTGCTCTTCTAAAAACATCATACTCAATAAAAAAATAAAATCCCTTTTCAACGTCACTGACATGACAATACCGTTATCAATGATCCCCAATTGATCTTATGTCAAGTCAAGCATTGTTTGAAGCCGAAACGAGATACCATCCGTGTGCGTTCTGTGATAATTGGTGAAGATAACACGTTTATTTTAAAGTTCCACCAACCGTATCGTTACAGTTGGTTGGGTTCACGGAAATTATGATTTCCACCGTTTTTTTTTTTGTGAAATAAAGTATTACACTTCAGATATATATATAATATACATCAAATATATAAAAATCTCGGAAGTCTATAATAGTTATTTTGCACTTTTTTTGTGATTTTTTTACATTGAAATCGGTTGTATTTCTTTTTTAAGTTTTTTATTTTACACTTTTTAATTGTGGTACCCGTACTTAAATACTTTCTACCTTTCAGCTCTATCATCAGATTAGTTCGATGGTACCTTATAGCCAGAGTGCATCTCATCACAATTCTAATAATCCCAAACACGACTAGGGTACATTTATTTATTAAGAATTCCGGTGCCTACCTTCCGGCTTCATCATCAGATCAGTCGAATGACTGTCTACACATATAAACAAAGCGATGTTACGACAGTTCTGCTATGATCCTATGAAGAGTTTCATTCCATATCTTCGAAGTTCATCATCATAACAATATTACTATGGGAGTGTAAACTTCCATAAATTTTTTTTTTTCAAAATCGGTCCACAGTTGAGCGAGAAATCGGTAAGTATACTTAAAAAAAACTACTTACAACTAAACATATAACCTCCACCTTTGGAAGGAGAACTTGAGAGAAGAGAAGCAACTTGACATTCGAATACGAAAGACATTATTATTGGAAATATATTTCGCAAGAAAACATGGACGAAAGACTAGGCGATATGGTCGAGTGACTTTACTTTTTCTTTGGAAGCAGAAAGCAAGCAAACAAAAGTCGTAAATTCATCATTATCTTGTGCATAACCTTTCATCAGCAATCCAAGATATCAAAGTACAAAATTTTTGGGAATAACAGGGCGTGACTGCAAACCATGTCAAATAACGGATTCCGTAGTTTTACGGTAACATAATGACTAATATTATCTTATTCTATGAGATAAGGAGTATAGATAAGGAATAACGTGTACGGATGTAGTATAAAATTAATAGTATAAGATAATGTTATCAGATACGGTTGTTTCTTTGTGATTATTTTAAAAATTAGACAAGACGTGATTGTACACCATTTTTTAGTTTGTTTTTATTAAAGTCTTTCATGTCAATTTTACTCAAATTTTGTCCGACTAATATTTAGCCACTTGGATAGCTCTATCGTTGGCCTAGAACTACACTACGCATGCGTGTGCCGTACACGCCGGTCTGGGCGCGTCGGTCTCCATACATTTTATATGGAAACTAGACTTGTAGAGCTACACTAGATCCACGCCATGCAACGCCACGCGACGTCGTTCCACGTACAAATCTGGCGTGTTACACGTTTGCGTCGGTCTAATGTAGTTCTAGCTTTAAACAAAATTATGTTTTTAAAATGGAAAAAAAAATAGTATGGTTCTTTTCTATTTTGGTGTACAATAAAGCTTATTCTTGTTTTATTCCATTTGTGGTAAAGAAAAAAAACACGGATTTAGATGAGATCTAAAATCGTCGAAGATAGTGCAAATCAGCGTAAGTAGCATTGAAAAATTTCGCGTATCTGACAGTGCAATGAAGATTCTGTTTGGCGCCACCTCTTTAACAATTGTTTCTCAATTGAAAATCAGTAACCATTTTCATTTATTTTTAAGTTTGTTTTTCATTCTGACCTTACTACTGGCAGAACTTTCTTCCATAAAATAAATAAATAAAACTAAATATAATAAGGTTTAAGCGATTTGAGACACACACTTTTTTCAAAGCACCATCACGACCTCAATCTAACCGAACAAACAAACCCAGCCTTCTCACTAGCTGAGCGAGCAAATTGAGTTCATTTACAATTTCAGTTAGTCAAGTAATTTACTCATACAAGCTATGCGAGTTCATTTTCAACCAGAACCATCACTCTAAGTCTTTTTAAGAGTCAAGCGAGCGAAACCAGCCCTCTCTTTGGCCAATCAAGAAAAAGAAGGCAGAGCAGCCTTTTCACGAGCCTGCATTTCTTTAAACTGTTAACGGACCTTGTCGTATTAAGTTTAAATAAATCAGCATGTTCATAGTTACGTCTGTTACCTTCTAAGTACTCGTTCAACCGAGTTCCTTTGGAGCTACTCTAAGCTAAGCTGTTGGTAGAAATAACAAACACATCTATAGCTATGCAACTTAGCACATCTCTACTGGAACCGTAGTGTAACTATACTAGTACTATCGTAAAGACTTTGTACTTTGCTAAAACTAAATATCTACTAAATAATTCGATATGTTATCAATAAAAACTATGTGTTTATTTTTTGCGATCATTTGAAATATTTCAGATAAGAATTGTTTTTTAGGTAAAAACATTTAAGAATAATTAGCGGTTATCTATGTATAATCCTCCCGACCGCATTTCGATTGTGGTGGCCAATTTACATGGAGATTAACCAGGTACGCAGAAGATATTATAGTGCTTAAGCGTATGCGCAATTACTTATGCACTCTCTGTTCCTTTACGCTCGTAGTCTGATAGGACAGCAATCTGACACGACCGGGGAGAGTCCAGGTGCAGGACCAACAACTGTAAGTGCTATCCGTCGTACGGGGGTATTACATTATCATCTTCCAAACTCCGGACAGCTAGTCAGTAATTCCTAATGGAAACATTCGATAGTACTTTTTGCCCGACTTCTGAATGGTCCCAAGAGGGCCCCAGGCTCAGCAGTCGCGCCTGGGACCATGAACCCAATGAGATATCTACAATGTATGCAGGTATAAAAACCTACATACCAACATATATTAAAAATACTATGATTTTTCCGACAAGTCACGCCAATCATGTCATGTGAGTACGGTTTCTTGATTTACATTTGAACGTTGTTAACATGCCAATTACATGATGGCGCGATGTATATTATGTTTGAAATACCAACCCATGATTATAAATGCATTAGGTACGAGTTTTTTTTTTATGGTAGATATTGAAGGTTCTCGTAACCATTAGGTCTTGTATAGGGGATTTTTACGTTTCAAAGAGTTGATTATTCAAACTGATTACTAAGGCTACATGCAATGCTTCAGTTGATCTTTTTAACTGACTTCAAAAAAAAGGAGGAGGTTATCAATTCGGTTGTATTTTTTTATCATTTTTTCACACGGGAACTTAATAATAAAACAATTGTATCCTACCAGTGTTTGTGTTAATTGGAATTGTCATGAGAAATAGGCACTCTGGTTATAAGTGTATCGCAAATAAAAAGTGTGATTTTTTAATTTTTATTATTTTATTATGAGGGAATAACAATATTTGCATTTTTCCATATGTATAAATGTATACCTATTTATCGCGTCCATAGTTTCAATCCGATCCCGCAATGAAAAATCAGAATAAAATAAAATAAAAAGAGCGTGTATTGTATAGGCACCAAAAAATATGATTTTCAATGAAATCTTAAATTAAAAAATAGAATTATCACACCAATGATATTATATCTTGCGCTAAAATATTATCTAAATGACATTGACGCAATCGCAATCACTTAAACTTAGTTTACACGAGACATAATGTTATCTTTATAAATCATTGATAATGCTGTGTTGTGAATCACTCAAGATAAGCATTATGTCGTATATATTATTTCACGCAAAACGAAGATGACATATTACTATTGCATTTTGATACACGACAAGTAGCGATACCATAGTGTACCTATTTAGTTGCAGTAATTCAACGGGAGTGTTTTCGCAAAACTATCGTGCAGGGTCGCGTAGATATACTTTAGACCAACTAAATAGACGGAGCTTATATAGCAACTGCCATAATGCCAATTAAGGACATTAGTAGGTTATCCAGCTGTTTGTAGACGGATTTAAACATGTGGACGTGAAAAAATACTATATATAGGCTCTTAATAAACTAGTGCGCCTCACCATTCAACGATTAAGCAGTGACAGGCGGTCGCCTCCTTCTGCGAAGCAGTAATGCTAGCAAAGGAGGAAGCCGCACGTGCATGCGCGAGGTTGTGGCCCTCACGCCCCAGCCGCCGAGATCCCGATCCCGATTTCCGGTCACCGTAGGCGCGGGCTTGCGGACGGCGAGTAATGGGTAGTTCGCCGTCCGATAACCGTCCGGACCGAGCCCAAATCGTCGACGGCGCGTACTGAACCACGCGTGCCTCAAGGAGATGTCAGCAAACTGTAGGGGCCCAGCAGGGTCGAAGCCTACTGGGGCCAGGGGTCTGCTTCTGAAAGGAAGACTCGGCCCTGGCATGAAAGGCAACGAAGGAACAGTAGTGGTTTTTTAGTTAGTAAAACTCTGACACACCCTCTCGCTCCTGGGATGTCATTGGATGATTTTCCCACCGAAAAAAAAACCATCAACGATTGCATCACTGCTTACCATCGGGTTGGATTGCAGTAAGGCGCTAATGTATCAATTAAAATATATATATATAAAAAATTGTCTCAAAGGAATGTATTACTGAGATGAAAAGTCTTCTATTCAGGTCTTGGATATTTTCAGACGTTCAGGCGATTAACGATTAATAAGCATTCAAAATAAGTAGGAGTAGGACTGTAAAGTCCACGAAACTATGTTTCGTGTACACTTGAAAGGTGTACATGAAACTATGGAAAGGTATTGACATTGAACAACTGTAAATAGTTACTCTGTGGCAATAGCATCGCCTTGCCCGACTTACGAGTCGTGTCGTGACATATGAATTTTAAATTACTGCGGCCGCATGATTTTTTCTCCCACTTCTCATTCACATATGCTAATAGCCTGTAGGCTACAGCTTTGCTTGTGTTAATTAAGGGTTTTATTACTACTGAAACCTTGCAGGGGTTGCCTAGGGCTGCGTTAGGTTAAAATGTTATGAAGAGTCCCTTAATAACGATATGTGCACTTACAATATTTCGACGGTTGTCAGAATTTTACAAAATTGTAAAAGATTTTTGTGGGAGTGGTCATAAAAATGAAGTCTTTGTCGTCTAGATTCTGTTATGATATTATAAATGCATCATAAATTAAAGACCAATTATAAATTATTGATTGCGATCAGCTGTTCGAAATTTACTTAATCATCAATGGTACGATGGACCAAAATCGTCAAATGACGCCGGTTTTGTTCGAGAAGCTGTGATGACTAGGATTGTTCCGAAGAGTAACCCCTAGAACGCAAAAGGCAACGGAAAGAACACGGGTAGGTTTTAATTAAAAAGTCTAACACTTCTTTTCGCTCCACCTAAAGCGAAAGAAATTATATGATGATCTTCCACTTCAAAAAAAAGGTTACACAAAGTCCGGGTCAAAAGTACGTACAAACCGTTGGAATTAACTTTGCTTTTAGCAAAAACCAGAGACAAACCGAAGGGCCGAAATGGAACTGTAATATTTATAGCACGTTTTCGGAATAGAACTCTTAGCGAACAAGAATGATTTTGTTCAATAGCGGAAGCATTATTAATAGTATAATATTTAATAATATATCACGTAATCACGTAGGTTCTTCGTGTTGTTGTTACGGGATTGGTATGCTTTAAATGCTGTATTATTTATAATGAACTATTCGAATGTAAATAATTCATCATCAGCGATCAACAGCATCGTGATTTTATACTCGTCGTAGAGGCGTTGATTCGATTGCCAAGGGAAATAAAGTAATTTTAATTAAGCTTAATAGAGGCATTTATCCAGCAATAGTGCAATAACAAGCTGCTTTATGTGGAAAATCATCAAACAGACTCCACTCTAAGTGGAGCGAGAGGTAGTGACAGTCTTTTACTGACTAAAACCCACCTGTGTTCCTTCAATTGCCCTTTGCGTTCCAGCGCCACGATGACTATTTTGTACAATCCCGCAATCCTGGCAGGCATCGGACGGCGCTTACTAGGCCTCGTCCGCTTTGCCTATTGAGGCGTGTTTGAAACTCGACGCACCATCATCTCGGGCTAGGTCCTTATCGAATGATACCAACCACCAACGAGCTAACCATTTCTTGCCATCTCCAATCTCAAGCCTACAGTGACTAGCCCAAATTGTCCCATTGAAGGGTAAGTTCTCCCTTTTTTCACAGTCCTGTATATTTTTAGTGCGAGTCAGTTCTCTAGCATGGAGTCCTAGTCATCCTGCGGTCTTCGCTATGGTTTGCTACAATGTCATCTAACTTATAATGGACACATTCGGTCGTTATTTTAGCCCATTTGTCACTTGAAATGCGGCAAACATATCCGGTCTAATACCTAGCTTGCATTTTTTTAATATTTTAAAAATAATTTTGATTATGAGACCCTGAGGTACTCCGACCCTCAAAGACCTGTTAGATAATTTAAATGTAACCGATAAATTATACCAGTGTTCACTACGCAAGTGCACTAAAGACTACTCCCACTAGAAAAGCTTGACGGAAGAGGTAATCAAGCACTGTCTTTTCACTCATTATCTGATATCAGTTAAGATATATTCTGATTTTATCGATCGAAATTAGAATGTGGGTGTACTTATTCCCCTGCCCATACATCCAACCCTTCAAGAAAACAAGCGTGAAGTTATATTTATCATGAATATTAATTTGCAAACTCAGAGAGGGGAGATCGATAGACGATGTAGTGAATTTGAATGATTCACTGTGTTGTCTGAGTTATTCTAAAGTAATATTATAAACAGGTAAAATGAATAAAAGGCTGGCTCATTTTTTAACCAAAGAATTAACATTGCCATTCAACGTGGCAATATTGCTTCTGGGTACAGAACGACTAAAATATCTTGACCGTTCCGAACTTCGAACAATTGGCTGCGCAGTAATTATTTTTAAGAATCACATGGTGACTGCGTATAACGTATTTTTTCAAGTATGCACAATTGTTCAGTCGTGCGAGCAAAAAAGGGGAGTAGAGTTATACACCCTATATAGCTCCATTCCTTTAACAGTTCAGCTTAGGTCGTAAAATGGATCACATTAAGAGCTTGTGGTAGCACTGCAAATGAAAGCAATGTGGACTTTGACGCCTAAGTGAAGATGTTTGATTTTGTATATATATAATTATGTACGTAGTTAGGTCGTAAATACTCGTAGTAAATTAATATTTAAGGCATTTATGTACAGTTAGGGATCAAAAGTGCAGTTGCACTCTACCAATGCTAGTGTCTAAAATTTCTTTGTTGTAGAAGTTCAATAGTCCACAACTAGTTTATTCAATACTTTAGATTCTATGCTACCAATTAAATCAGTCATGAACCATTGACCCTCTTCTACAAAGAAATTTTAGACATTTTAGCATTAGTAAGGTGGAACTGCACTTTTGACCCCTGACTGTACATAGAAGCTAAGTTTTATATTCATAGAAAATACTTACTGGAAATCATAATTTTATTTAAGACGTGAAAGGTATTTTAAGGGTAAACTATCGCGGAGTGCCATAGGCTGCTTGTACATTACACGAATAATGAAAACAATAAACTTTATTTACAAATGATTCGCGAAAGTGACACCACGGAAGAAAGCTATTTATTGACTAGCTTACTTCTGTGATCTTTTTTTTTCGGTGGGAAAATCATCTTATGACATCCCCGATCTTGGGCGGAGCGGGAGATAGGGTCATAGTTTTACTGACTAAAAATACACCCCTGTTCCTTCGTTGTCTTTCGTACCACGGCCGAGTCTTCCTTTCAGAATCAGACCCTTGGCCCCAGAAGGCTTCAACCCTGCTGGGCCCCTACAGTTTCTGACATCTCCTTGAGGCGCGCGTGGAACAGTATGCGCCGTCAACGACTTGGGTTCGGTCCGGACGGTTACTGGACGGACGGCGAGCTACCCATTGCTCGCCGTCCGTAAGCCCGCGCCTACGGTGGCCAGAAATCGGCGGTTGATAGGCGGTTGGGGCGTGAGGACCGTTGCCTCAAACGTTCGGCCGCCTCCTTTGCTATTCTTCTGTGGTCTAGAAATGATTGGTTTTCTAATTATTATACTGTTTAACAACATAGGTATGCAATTCCACAACAGCTGTCCACATATATGTATGACAGTTAACAGAAGAATGCAGCAAATTGGTTCAATCAATCTACACTCAGCCGCAATCGATTTGATAGGAATGATTGCTCCGCTCAATTTGTTTGTCCTATAAACAATCTCATATATTCTCATGTGTGTATGTGTGACCATGCGATGTTGGTTCTGTTGCATAAATGTTGGGTATTGTATTGTATAATGTGGACCAAAAGTTGTCTTAAAATAAATAATAATTATTATTATTATTTCGTTTATTCATTAGGTATATACATATAAATTATATTTCAAAATATTTCAATAAAAAATAAAAAAGGCTCCAGAGAAAGAAACCTCGTAACAATACGAGCCGTGTCCAGGAGTACCGAAAGAAAGAAAGAAAATGAATTTATTTTGTCACAACGCAAGGCACACAAACAATATAATATGTAAACACGAAACCATACAAAAGAGAATAAAAAGAGTAATAATAATAATATATATACAATCGTGCGCCTCACGGCTGCGCCAAAATAGGTCCAGTTCAGCATGATTGCCAGACAACTAGTGCCTGACGCTGGTTTTCAACTGAACCTGTGGTTGAGTCGTAACGGACGCGAAACAGTTTTGTAGTGTAATATATAGCGGTTATGCGTAGGTACCAAAATAATATAGTACATCATAATAGAATGTTGATAATTAGAGAATAAATAGTCATAAGATAATGTATGTGGTACCGCTTTCTGAAATAAGCTCTTGATCCAGCCGCCTAACGCGAGCCTCCTAAAATGTTGGTCGAGAGTCTTAGCTATTAAGCCGTTGGCTGACACGACTATCGGTACAATTATAATAATTATTATTATTGTTATAAAGAATTTATTTGATCAACGAAATAGAGACCTGTAGAGTAGTGGCTACTTGGCTCATAACTTGATGGATGTAAGACAAATGCTAATTTTAGTCGAATAATATTTGCACTTGGTTAGTCCTATGTTCACTGGTCTACACTATCCTCTTACCTATTAGTATTTTAATTTGGAAATATTGTAAAAATCAATCATTCTTTTAAGATTAATCGTGGAGTTTCTTGCCGGTTCTTCTCTATAGCAAACGACCGATTGGATTCATGTACTAACTTGTGTAGGGCATTTTGAATTGAATTAAATATCAAAAGTTCAAAATGGTACCTACCAAAATCTCAGAACTAAAGAGCGTCTAAAGATAACCACACTTGTAATATGACTAACAAAGGGATTTGGCATTAAATAAAAAAACTGGTCAATTGCGAGTCGGACTCGCGCCCTGAGGGTTCCGTATAAACTTACCAACATATATAAAAAGTTCAATTGAGTCTCGAAGATTTTTCCGAATAGCATTTTTTTTTTGGTTGTGACGTAACAACAAATTTACAGTTTTCAGATTTATTTGTATACCTGTGCAGCTGTGCTATAAGACCTTGCTTTATGCAAAATTTCAACATTCTGGGTCAACGGGAAGTACGCTATAAATTTTGATTTCCTCGAGAGTGTCGAAATATACGTTTTTTTAGACATAAACGGCCGTATCTTATTTTTTAGTTAACTTAGAAATTTGATTCTTTCACAGCTTCAAGAGACTGCAGACCTAAGTATATAGTTTTAATTTTAGCTCGATACCTCCACACGTTCCCAAAATAAAGGTATATACAAATTTTTGCTTTTAAATTAGTTACTTGGTGAGGTTTATTATTTTACACCAATCAGTATATATTGCTCAATATTTTATGTCCAGTTGTATTGTGAGCTGTGTATTGATTATTTGGTTTTTACTGACCTACATTACTGTAACCCTATAAAATCCTGTAACAGTAATAGTTGCAATACGTTATCAACGAAAATCAGGAAAACGCAATAAAATGAAGGTTATAATTTCATGTTCACTGACTTTTAGGGCGTGACGATAATAACTATGCTAGGAATCCAAGTCAATATCAATTACATTGCATTTTCACTCTGTTTCGTAAGTGCGAGGCAAGGCCTTATTAATTAATGAGTTCTATCCAAGTATCGAACATTCCCTATGGACTGGTTTAATCATTCGATTGCTATCGACCGGCAGAATATTACGAAGGGATATAATAAGCTGATTGATAATACTGATTAATTAATATCCTAAGCGATCTCTAATAAATTAGCGTGATAATATTTACGATCAATGGACGTTAGTAATAAATGAGTTGGGCTGCATGTGCGTAATTTATAGTGGCATTGTTGATTAATATAATTATGTTTTTTATTTTTATCTCATATTAAAAGGAGAAACTGACTGGCTGACATATCAACGCATAGCCCAAACTATTGTGACTAGGAACTAGAAATTTTGCCCAAAGCTTCTTATGACGAGGATTAAAAAGGGGTTTTTGGAAATCCCAACTATAAGAGGGTGAAAAGAAGGAATTTCGTTTGTATGCCTATATCTCATTTCGTATATCAACATACTAGAAATATAGCACAAATAATAACATGAGTAAATAATAAAGCATGTCATTATTTATTTTCAGAATTACCTCTCATTAGAACGAGTTAGAAGGATTTAAAGATTTGTATGACAGATTTTTATTTAACTTGAAACTTGCTACAAATTATAAGCAAAGAGGGTCATTATAATTTTTAAAACTAACCTCAAAATACGGTTTGAGAGGTGTTAAAGTTTTTTTTTAAAATTCAAACATTTTGGCGAACATAGGCCCCGGGAAAAGTGCTAGTTACCAACTTCGCCACTCTACGTTGTCGTCCTCATACATAATTATAAAACTACCAGCTGCTGCCATCGGCTTTACCCGTGTAATAAACTCGTTAAAAAATAAAAGGCGCGTTTTGACATTTGAGAAATACCCTAGAATGTAACTTGGAACGGAACTGTAAGAAACAATAAAATAATAATTAATTACAGTGTTGTAAAAAAATACATACATTTTTTTGGTGCGTTAAATAATATGATGGAATATATTGCGAGTATTCTTTTTGCGTATTTAAGTATTTGTTTTGACAGATGTCAAAACGGGCCTTTTATTTTTTGACAACTTTAGTAGAAAATTATCCCAAGGTACTTCCGAGATAAAATGTACCACATGTCCTATTCCACGACATGTTCTGCGCGTGCAATAATAGTGTTATTGTATTTAGTGAGCTCATTTAAGGATATACTTAACAATAAGTACATTCCTACTTAATAATCAAACGGTAATTAGAAAAAAATCGACTCTATGTCAGGGTGTTATTATCATAACTCTCTGACAGAGTCGATTTTTTTTTTTGTGTATGTACAAAAACATTTGTCAATATTAACTAAACTATTTATACTAAAACCAAACCTTGTACATAAATATAATACAAAAACACAAAGTACAATTTCTTTTAGATATTCTTTTTCAATGCCACTCAAAACCCGCTCTTATCTAAAAGCGGTAGGCCGCTTTTAAGCACGCAATTTACTGTTTTCATCACTAGTGCGGAAAAGTGCACGAGCTCGCCCTTACCACAATTTATTACATGTATCCTATTTGGCTGGGCGCTCAGCGACCCCCCCAAATTGTATGTAAACCCCCGTTTATTTATATCTTCGTAAGTGTATTAAAAACGTCGTTAGATACACGTAGAAATTTGTCACTACAGCACTCGGCTCCATAACACCCTCGCCTGCAGCTCGGGAGAATTCCGCCTCTAACTTTCTCGGTTTTTATTAAATGTACTATTTCCGCGCTATCTTGAATCAGCCAACATGGTACGCACCATGTGGGCTCGAGATAGCGTAACTAAAAAATACACTTCTAATCATAGCGTTGGAAGCGAAGTTTCTTTCCGTCTTTGAACCAGCTTTGGTTTCATCTTACACGATATAAATTCCTCTTGAAGTTCTCAGTTCATAATAAAAACCAAGCAATGCCTGAAGGCAAAAGTTGACCCAGATAAACAAAACACTGATATTTGTTGGACAGTGTCACAAAGTGTCAAATGGATGAAACTGGAAATAATCGTTGTGCAGCTACAAAATCTTAACATTTGTTACGTGACTTAACTTGGTCGTACCTTTATAATCTTGATTGTCATCTGAGGGCATTGTAACTATAATGCTATGTTTATATAGGGCAATTCTAAGATAATTATTACGTAAAGGTTTCTGGTTAAACTTCTTTTGAAATGTTGTCTTGTGTTATCTTTTGTTACGATTTTAATGTCTACTCTCCGTAAAAAAACACTCATAACTACGATGCAATAGATATATTGCATCAAAGTTATGTGTTTTTTTTGACAAGGTATTCTTTTCAAAACTACTTAGGTTTAAAATATCCCGTATATTTTTTTCGTTTCGTTCGATAGAAAAAAGAACAGGTTTAAAATATACGGGATATTTTAAACCTGTTCTTTTTTCTATCGACAACCGATTAATATAAAAAAGCATGATGGAGGCGTAGTTTCTTTATGAAGTCACGCAAATTAAATATAAATTATAATAGATATTATTATTCAATTTAAAGCCATTTGCCATTTAATTACAATTCTAGTAAATAATCTGAATAGAAGTGATAAGTGACTATGTACTTTACAATATTAATAAAATAATTTAAAAATAAGAAAGAATTGAGAAACATGAAACTTTAATGTTTAAATATGTTATTAGGATGAAAAAAAATTGTTTACTGTCATGAAAAAAAATGTATATAATATAAATGTTTCATAAATGGTTCTCAAGAATATTTTATTAATTCAGACATCATTGATTCAAAGGTTTGTAGAAAACTTATCATATAGGTGTTAGTAAATTAAAAGATTAAAAATTTCATATTATAATTTATTCAACCCTATTCCATCAGCATCCTAATTTGATGATTTAGTACAGGGCAGCAAAATTATTATTAATATATAAAGTTTTTTTGTTTATTAGTCAAGAATATCATATTCTATTATAAACATTCTAAAACAGAAAGCTCGTTGACTCAGTACCATTGAACTGTTACGATAAGATTTAAATTACTGTGTCATTTCAATTTAAACGGCCGTTTCCAACCAATTTACGGCCTTTTAAACTACGTAGTTTACAGAGATTGTCCGTACTGCGGCTATAAGCAAAAAGGACGCATCTTACTAGGACAATAATTAATAATTTAGATAATAATATAGTCTATTTAATTCTTCTCTATATTATTATTTATACACACTGCGTCTACACCTCTCTTGTCGCAGGTCTGCTGGAAGAAATTTCGTTAGAAATAAACAGGACCTTTGTACTCTTTTATCTGTATTTGTTCTTTTCGATTTTAAGTGTTTGTGTGTACATAAATAAATAAATAAGACAAAAATTAAAAGTACGAAACGACAAATCTAAATTGTCTAAGAGTGTACGAGTAATTCGAGTGTAAGAAAATAGCAGCAGCTCCGGCAAAAATTATCCTAAGGGATCATACGTCCCGGACTAAAAGTATCCTACATACTATTCCAACATATGGTGGTATACACGTGAGTCAAGTTTCATCCAAATATGTTTAGCCATTAAGACGTGAAGAGGTAACAAACAGACATTAGTTACTGTTGACTACAAGGCCTAGCATACATCAGTTCCATTAGCCCCCACAGGAGCCGATGTCTGCTAGGCCTGAGGGTTTTTTCGAAAGAGTTACCATAGCCCTGAAGCGCAAAGGGTAACTGAAGGAATACAGGTGGGTTTTAGACAATAAAAGTCTGCCTCTCCCTCCCATTCTACCTAGCGCGAGCGAGCGTGTAAAATTATTGCGATTACTAGATGCGCCTTGTTTTCTTAATTCGAATGTAAATATCTCAATTTTACCTAAAAGCATAGATGTGCCTGTTTATTTGAACGGCAGTATAGTTCACGAGTAAGACTCAAGTCTGGATTCCATGTACCGGTTACACTAGCTACAAGTACTCGTTGCGTAAGAGGACCGGTTATTAAGCCAATGAAACCGTCTAAGGTCCCGGAACCGGTTAATTATGTTTGTTTGTTGTAGTAAATGTTAAAAATAACATATAAAATTTATTCGATTATTTATATGGATATGTTTTATAAATGAGCGTGTAATCATGTAGGTTAGTTACGAGTACATTTTTAATGTTAACAGTATTTTCTTTATGATATAAAATAACGCAGTTAATAGCGTTGGAAAATAAACAGATATTTCATAATATAAAAATATACCATTTTTTTTTCATCATCATCATTTCAGCCGAAAGACGTCCACTGTTGGACATAGGCCACCGATGGTCGATGAGGACGAAAGGTTCTGGAGTGTCTCCCTGAAGGCCTCCCACAAGGTGGTCCGACGGCCTGGTGTGGGTCGCGCCAATCCAATGGGTGCGAGACGCACAAGATCGGTCAATGTGGCGACACTTGGGGGAGAACTATATCCAGCACTTTCGGTTAAAATGATGATGATCGGTAGAGAGCAGTGACGACCCATTGGTAACGGTTCTGATTTATGAGTTGAACCCACGATGGGTTCAAACCCAGGCAGGCGCTTTACTTTGTGTAATTTATTTCCATCACTGCATGCAAAACGGTGAAGGCAAAATTCGTGAGGAAACCGGGATGTCTTAGAACCAAAAATTCGAAGACCAACCCGCACTGGGTCCACGAGTAGGCGCAGGCTTATGGACGGCGAGCAATGGTTAGGTCACCGTCCGAACGTCCGGTAACCGTTCGGACCGAGCCCAAGTCGTCAACGGCGCGTAATGTTCCACGCGTGCTTCAAGGAGATGTCAGCAAACCGTAGGGGCCCAGCAGGGCCGAAGTCTACTGAGGCCAAGGGTTTGTTGAAAAGCAACGAAGGAACAGGAGTGGGTTTTTAGTCTGTAAATGTCTGACACACTCTCGATCCGCCTAAGAGCGGGGGATGTCATTGGATGATTTTCCCACCTAAAAAAAAAACACTGGGGCCACGTGGTAGATCGCCCCATTTTCTCTAATAGAAAGGAGGTCTTTGTCCCAATGGTGGAAACGTTATCGGCTGATTACGTCCATTAGTAATTACCTGAGTGGTTCTAACGTTAACTCAAACTCAAGTACTAAGCGTTCCAAATAAGAATAGGAAAGTCAATAACCTCGATCTGTCAAATGTTGAGTGAAAAGTACGGTTTGCAAATAGAATAGAATTTTATTTTGCAAATATGGGTAATACATAGTTCTTAAGATTACATTACAGCTCAGCCACATTTTACCATTCGGCATGAAAACATTTAAAATTATTTATATTATTGTTATTACACTTAAAAATGTTTTTGATCAATTTATAAATCACTATTATTAAATGTTAAATCATCAATTTAATTTAATTAATATGTATGTATTATAGGGAAAATATAAGTTATTATCATTAGACTATATATTATGTCATTACAATTACAAATAATAAACCATTATCATTAGATTATATAAAATGTCATTACTATTACAATTCAAATGTCAATACCGAAATCAAAAGCAAAGAAAGCTTATTTGCGTATCAATAAAGGATTTTTGCTTTGTATTACTAAGTCTTAGTTAAATCTAGGTGAAGAAAAACGTTATTGTTTAATATAAATTAGCTAAATAAATATATTGTTTTAAGTCATACCTAATTAGTTTTAAAAAAAAAACTATTTTAATTGTTAGGAACAATTCGCCTTCTTTTTTCTTTGCCACTACTCAGACACTTCACACAGTGACGCAGAGGTGAGCAAAATTGAAGAACTGGATTCTGATTAAACTTTTTTCGTTCACGATACGAAAATAAATTAAATTTTAAAAATTTCTTGTTTCTTTCACCCTATCCAATTTCTTCGATTTGACAGTATGACGTGACGTCACAACATGGCAATCGATCCTAATCTTATTTGGAACGCATAGTATGTATTTGAGCCCAAGTACGACTGCAAATGACGACTTAGCTCGTACATTAGCTATAGTCTTAGTTCTCGAGATTTTTTCTACTTGTATTAATAATGATGGATGGTTTGTGTATCTGCTTTGAACTCTATGATGCCACAGTGTTTTTACATGACAAGTTGTTTGTGAAGGTTCAATGTTAACTGTTGTAATTACTTGGCTATTTACAAACTTACGTTGATTCAATAGATTAATTATCTCCAATGCTGTCGTGCCTGTTGAAATATTAGCTTATAGCATTTTTTTTATTATTTTTTTATTATTAATGATAGGTTCGCGTTTGACCACCATCTCACCTGATGGTAAGCGATGATGCGGTCGACGATGGAGCACGCTTGCCTAGAAGTAGCCTATTCACTCTTGACTTAAAGACTCCTAAGTTGTAGCTATCAGGAAACACAGACTCCGGCAAGGAATTCCACTCCTTGGCTGTTTTCTTGTTTGTTTTCTCTGACTGGCCTGTTGGTCTTGTGGTTAGTGGCCCTGACTGCTATGCTGGAGGTCGTGGGTTCGATTCCCACCCAGGACAAATGTTTGTGTGATGAGCACGATCATTTGTTCTGTGTCTGGGTGTAATGTATCTATTTATGTATGTATTTAGAAATATATAAGTATGTTGTCTAGTACCCATAACACAAGCTCTGCTTAGCTTGGGACTAGACGGCGTTGTGTGATAGTTGTGGAATATTATTATTATTATTGTCAATATTTATCTCAGGACCCTGAGGTCCTGCACCTTTGGAAGGCTTACGAGGAGCCGAAGCCAACTCGCAGAGGCCCTTTAGATAATTATAATGGAACATGATACCAACCGACGATTATCCCTGTACGCGCCATGCTAGTGCACCCAAGGACAACCCCTGGTTGTTGAAAAACTATTGCGACATATGGAGAACAAAGATAATAGGGCTATGGTTTTTGGAGTCTTAAGTGGACTGGTAACATGGAACTATGTTAAGACTATGGCCCCTGCCTGAACAACGTTATTAATATCCATCGAAGGCAGGCAGAAGAAAGGCAGGGGGTGACTTGCACACTCAATAAATGGGCCCCCAAAAAACGGCCGCTAGCACGAAGTGACGTAGCAACAAGAGGGCAACATATTCTGAGGTGCTTGAGGAGTGGAGAGGTATACCACGGCTATCAGGACAATCCCGGAAGTACGGTCAAGATCCCTACCAGCACCTTACTGGATTATACATCCTTCTCCCGAGCACGTTTGCTCTTGCGAATCTCCACTCAAGCCAGCCAATAAAGGCAAGAGAGAGGTGGGAGCTCAGTTCCTCGTCAGTGTTCACTTCGGCCGGCCAATAAAGGTAAGCCGGAGATGAAGAACAAGAATTCTCCCGGGAGATCGGGTCCGTGGGGTCGCTAATGCCCAACAGTTCGCCACAAAACTGCACTGCGGATTGTATCTCTCTTAGTCTGGCCCCTCACCCTAGGCATATTACGGCAAAGCAAACTTCACCGATACAGACCTAAGGTATATTGGAGCACGCAAGCCCCACCACGACGTCAACGTAGAGATACGGCGATGGGGTTATTATTATTATTATTAATATTTGCCAGCGGCTTCGCATGCGTGAAAGTAGGTTTCTCCATACAAACTTTGGACCCTCATTTCACCTCTTTAGGGGGTGAGTTTTAGAAAATCTTCTCTTAGTGCTCGCATCTACATCATAAAAGGAAACTGTGCAAAATAGATAATCTTGAAAAACCTTGTCAAATCGATTTGAGTAGCCTGTTTAAATTTCGAATTATGACTGTTGAATGAAATAGAGTATGTCTAACACGTTTATAGGTCCGTAGATTCGAAAGCCCCTGCAGACAGGCATGTATTTGTGTCGCATTGGTAAGTAGTGCCAGTCTGTAGAAGCCTTAATTATTACGTGTGGATTTAAAGATCTTGTGTTGTGTAGATTTTATTCTTTTAATTCGTTTCTGTCGTCTTTCTTTATTTCTATTTAATTCAAACCTATACGTTTTTCTAACTTCAAGTATGCCATTCATTCAATTGAGTCTTATCAATTGTAATTACAGTACACTCATCATCGTGACTGTTCATTCGTTTAGTTTTATTTAAAGTTTATATTGTCGTTATGAATTCGTTTTTATTCAATAGATTTATATTTTTATAATTTTGCCATCCTAAATAGTCATAGCAGCGTTATAAGGTATTATCTCGGGTCGTAATTTAAATCTAGTCAATTCACTTTTTTTGCGAAGCTTAATTAGATAAGACTTAGCAAATTATTTCGACGGTATATATAATGGTGACCTATGTAAACACTTAATAATTTCATCAACAATTTTCTCGCCGTTGTTCTTTATATATATGTAGTATAACTATATAGTTATCTGCTCTGTCAGTATTATTTATTGACTTTTAGATGTATCATAAAATAAATCTACAAGAAAAACAGATTAAGCAGTACAAAAACCCAGTTTGTCTATTTCTTCAACAAATATTAAAATAAATACATTACGCATTGGAACGAAAACAACGATATTGACACTCCAAGGTGAGCAAGTCTTTTGCAGTCTGACGAAGTAACTTGTAGCACACATTTATTGAAAGTAATTAATTTTTGTATCTACTTACGTAGATATGCCATGATACTTCTTCTTTTAGCCTACGGTTAAGTGTACCTCTAGTTTACAAGGAAAATGTTGACTTTACCTCAGTACTTCTATAACGAAATCATGGATTGATAACTTTATCCAAATGTTTTCCTATTGTACTCTCATTTGGAGTTGTTATTGCATTAATTATACGTTTGTTTGGGAATTTCGATGAGGAATAATAACTATATATGAACACAATTTTCCTTTAGTATGATACTATTTATATTTGCAGCTTATTTACGAATGTAGTGACTAATTAAGTATATTTATGAATGAATCAATTGCGGCACTGGCTGTTAGAGATAGTAATGTAGGATTTTATATCAATAAACGATTTAAAAGAATAACATCTTGGAAGAGATGTAGTAGTGTTGTTTCATATTATGCTCCGTTACGATATGCATGAATCTATCATCGATTGGTACTACAAGAAATCCTTCATGTTCATCCAAATTTTCATGGCCGTCTATGAAGCCCAATATTTTAATTAATGCAGAAAACATTATATTATATACTATATATTTCATTATATATATTGTTATCATGGATACAATATAACAATGTAGATTTTGAATGACCCTATTGTTGAAATGCTTGACATTATAATGTCTATGTAATTTCAAGGTTTGTAAAATAATTATTGACTGATTATGTAGTGGTCTTGTAATTTTATTCATGCAGCCCATTAGTACCTAAGGTAATTTACATTTATAAAACGAGTTTTTTGCTTTGGCATTGTAGTTTGAAAAATTAACTGTATATTAAATAAATAAAAATTCTTTTGTCACTAATTTTTGTTCATTTATAGGTAAGTGCATTTTAAAATAAATCAAATTAAAACTGGTGTTCAAGAAAACCGGTTTATTAATATCGGTTATTAATACTGCTTTGTGAAAACTGCATAATTAGTTTGACAAGTTAATTTAATGTTACCTGTGTACACAATGTAAAGGAAATTATTCACAATAGATGTGTGAATCGCAGCACACAATGGGCTTTGTTGTCATTGTCAAATAACACAGGCCCTATCTCTCCAAAAACCGGAAAGCGAATGTTGTTATCGGTTTTGCAACACCTGCCAACTCGGTACCCTTACCACGTGCTCCGGAAACGCACGAGTGCGCGCGAAGTTGAACGAACGCAGACACAAATAGTTTTGAACTTCTGAGGTGTGCTGTACTTCGCACCGGCTAGCACCCTTTACACAACCAGACTTTTCTTTTGCAGCAACACGAAGCGACGTGTTAGTTTTCACAAACAATCATCTACCGTGACAATAGCACATAGACGACACCTGACAGAATATATAACAAGACGCCGTCACTTTTTCATTTATCCGTTATTTTCTTTACAAAAGAAGTATCAAAAAAAAAAAATACCGTCGCACTTTTTTTCACATGTTTACAAACAATTCGGAGGTTTATTGAGGAAGTCGTGATTACTAGTTCCGTACCTGTTCCCCACCAATATCGCTTCCAGCCGTCTGTCACTGCGCGGAACATGGCGTTACGTCCGACGCCGACTACGCGTGGCGGCTAACTGAACTGACTGTCATACCAACCAAACTCCGATGAGAGTGTGGAAAAGCGTTCGAAATTCATAATCCCAAATCGATTCTTTATCACCATGACTTAGAAATCAATCAAACTTTATTAATTTAGCTACAATTGAAAAGTTCTTTTTGAGGGCTCGTTTGATGGAGAGGGCGTTTTATGCGAGTAACCGACAAAGGGCTCTCAGTCGCTCCCTGATTCAATTAATCTCTAATTAGAGACGAGAGTGCTCTTAATGTTGAGTAGAGACGGATTTGACATCGTAGCCTGTCACCGTAGTAAATGGAAATCTGACATCAAGCGGGGTTTCAGCGACCCTATAACTGAATTGAGGTCAACTGTCACTATAGGTAGTTACAACAGGTATGCACACGTATGTGAACTTTCATGAGTAACATCCTGCGAACTTACGCATTTCAATTATCTTACACGCGAGAAAATATCAAAAGATTTCACACAATTATCAATTTCTTTTTCTAGGTTGACTCGTAGAGAATGCCTAAGGCGTTAAGCCCGCCTTTGTACTTTGTGGTGCATGAAGATTAAATAAATAATGATAATAAATAAAATTTTCAACTACCATGGCCCCTTTTTTTTTGAGTGGAAATCATCGCCCGCTCTGGGTGGAGCGAGAGGGACTCACAGACTTTTACTGACTAAAAACCAATCATGTTCTTTCAGTTGCCCTTTTCTTTGCTTTTCCGTACAATCCCACAGGCCAACTATCATTGCCTAAGAACATAGAAACACGTTCCCAATACAAATTTCAGCTCTTTATTAATTCCAATAAAAATAAAAATAATTTGGTAAGGGCTAAGGACAAATTATTTCATTCTAAACTAGTGGTGGTACCACTGGTACCTTACTCCACTGCTAAGCTTAAAATAATAGTGTACAAGTTCTAAAGTAATGTGTCTACAGAATATTTCCATTAAAACCATTTATAGCCGGAGTGCATCTTATGAAAATTCAATTATAATAAACCCAAACACAGCATAACATAACCAGCCTTTTAATGTTACCACTGCTGGGACTCAGATTCCCTTTCTCTAGGAGAGGGAAAGGGCCGTAATCCACCACGCGAGCTCAGTGCGGATTGGTGAATGTCACATGTCTTCGAATTTTTGGTTCTAGGACATATGAAATTTGGCATGAAGCAAGGTCCTATATCACAAGTATATGGAAAAATCTGATAACTATAAATTTATAGTTACGTAACAAAAAAATATTTATTTGAGATTCGGAAAAATCTTCAGAGACTCGATTCGGGAATTGAACTATTAATTAACATAGCTAAGTTTGTACGGAACCCTCAGTGCGCTAGTCCGACTCGCATTTTTTCCGATTTTTAAAGGTGAACTACAAACTCACTTTGTGGATGTAAGTTAAATGATGAAAAACTCGAGATTTCGGAAAAACTATTTTGTGATTAAATGCACTATCAATCCAGAGCCCTGGTTAAAGGTAACTGTAGAACAACGTGTGGTTTTAGTTCGTAAGGGTGCGTTTCCACTGACGTGGAGCTCGGCTGAGTTGAGAGGAGCGAACCGTGGCCAAACACAGTGCTTGAAATTTCTACTTCACTTCAATGGAAACAGTTTATGTGGAGCGGAGCGGAGCCGCGCTGCGTTTCCAATAAAATATATGAACACGCTGCCCAGCCCCCCTAGCCAAGTTGCAAACGATAAACGTGAACGCTTAGTAATCTCCCATAGATTTTCAACTTTATACCTAAGAGCATAAAGTTGAAAATCTATTAAAGACTACTGAGCGTTAGCGACCGGAACGAACGAAAACACTATGTAATCTTCAATAGATTTTCAACTTTATATCCAATAACATAAAGTTGAAAATCTATTAAAGACTACTGAGAGTTTACGTTTATCGTTTGTGACTTGGCTAGGGGGGCAGAACGGAGACCAGTAGGTAGTGGTGCCGAGCGGAGGGTATGAAGCGGAGGGTCACTGGTACTTGTTAGGACAGGAATCGTGCACTACATTTTAGTTTAGTAAGCAATATAACGTCATAAACTTCATATGTAACTAACATTGTATGTAAATCAAAACGGATGAGAAGCCAATTGAAAGTGTCAAAGAAATCCATGTTTATGGGATACAGACTAACAGTATTGCTTATCTTTATTTTATAGTAGAGTATGACGTAAAAGTGCTGTTTTTAGGGTTCAGTACATCAAAAGGAAAAAATGGAACCCTTATAGGATCACTTTGATGTCCGTCTGTTTCTCTGTCTGTCTGTCTGTTAAGACCCTTTATCGCGGGAACGCTTGGAGATATCGAGAATAAGAATACTTAAGTCTGCAGTTCCTTGAAGCTCTGATAAAATCAAACTTCTAAATTAAAAAAAAAATATGGCCGTTTATGCCACAAAAAAAACGTATATTTCGACATTCTCAAGTGAATCAAAGTTCAAAACTTCCCGTTGACCCAGAATCCTGAAATTTGGCATAAAGCAAGGTTTTATAGCACAGTTATAGGAATAAATCTGAAAAAGTAAATTTGTTGATACCTCACCAAAAAAAAACCTTTTTATGCGATTCGTAAAAATCTTCGAAACTCCATTCGGGAATTGAACTATTTACATAGGTCGCACTTGCCCAGTTTTTTCCTTTACCGAAACATGACGCATGAATGATTTCTCCAGGACAATGATGGTTTCTGATCGGAACTCCTCTCAATGCATTTCAGCTCAGCTCCACTCTGCCCTGCCCCCCTAGCCAAGTTATAATCGTTTCGTTCGCGCCGAACGCCTCGAGTAAGCCACGCCTCCAATTCTTTTGTTCTGACGTCATCTCAACGCTCAGTCACGTGGTCAGAACAAAGGAATCGGAGGCGTGGCCTACTCGAGACGTTCGGCGCGAACGAAACGATTGTAACTTGGCTAGGGGGGCTGCTCTGCTTCAAAAGAAACACTTGCCACTATTCACTGTACTTGTCTGCTCCACACAAGGTCATTGGAAAGGCATCCTTTGAGTATGACTGCCCATTTTGTCCGCCATAGGGTGAAGAAAAAGGTAGGTATCTACTACAGGGTAGAGATATGCTTGTTTAATAAGAAAAGGTATTGATACGGGATTATCAAAACAGATAATTCAACAATTCATATATGTTGTACGTATCCGCCCGACACATTTAAAAGAATTAAATAACATATTACGAAACTAAATTAAATGAACTGATAAATCAGGCTAAAAATAAAATAAATTGAACATTCTTAAAAGATGAACCAATCTTATAAAATAAACAAACTTATAAAATACTACCTGCCCCCACGGTTTCACTCGCTTCTTAGATTACCTACTGCTTCGCTCTTATTGATCGTAGTCTGATATTATTACCTTTTTGATAAATAGGCTATCAAATGACTGGCCTGTTGGTCTAGTGGTTAGTGGCCCTGACTGCTATGCCGGAGGTCGTGGGTTCGATTCCCACCCAGGACAAATGTTTGTGTGATGAGCACGATCATTTGTTCTGTGTCTGGGTGTAATTTATCTATATATGTATGTATTTAGAAATATATAAGTATGTTTATCAGTTGTCTAGTACCCATAACACAAGCTCTGCTTAGCTTGGGACTAGACGGCGTTGTGTGATAGTTGTGGAATATTATATTATATTATAAATAAAAATAAAAAATCGGACCAGTAGTTAGAAGCGCGATCTAACAATCAAACTCTTTAACTATGTTTATGATGTTAATCTAGGAAGACTACAGGAGTCAATCACGAGTTTTATAATGTGCAAAAGTATATTCAATGATCTACTGTAGTAAACAGAATCAGAAAAATATATGTTATTCTTCAGGATAAATGCCAGAGAGGTAGATGTGTTCAAAATATGATACAGCTAATTTACTACGACAGAAAAAATCACGAAGATATCTCTAAAAAATATTTTGTCGATTAACAACTGGATTAATATACATATAGTGTGGTGTGACGAGAATGGATAAAGTGAGAAATGAGTATATTAGAGGAAGTTTGTAAGTGGCACCGGTGACTGAAAAGTTAAAGGGGAATCGTTTGTCTTGGTATGGTCATGTAAAGAGGAGAGATGAAACGCATGTTAATAAAAGAGTTATGAGTATACATGTGGATGGGTGGAGAGGGAGAGGGAGGTCAAAGAAAAGATGGATGGATTGTGTGAACAGTGATATGAAAGAAAAGGAAGTTAGTGATAGCATGACGGTTGATAGGATAGAATGGAAGAAAAAAACATGTTGCGCCGACCCCAAATAAGATGGGACAAGGGCAGGAAGATGATGATGAACTGGATTAATATACATGCAATCATTCTAATTATTTGTCAGATTATTCTACAAGCAACGTTTTACTGTTGGTGTTTAAATTTTGTAATCAAATCGATAGTATAGATGTAGATTTTTACTAGCGTTTCGCCTCGTCGTTAATATCGCGTACATCGAAGGACTGGAACAATTTGCCTGCTGAGGTCTTTCCATCCGATTATAATTTGGGTGTCTTCAAGGTTAGAGTGAATAGGCTCTTAATAAACTAGTGCGCCTCAACATCAACGATTGCATCACTGCTTACCATCAATTGGGATCGCAGTCAAGCACTAGTTTATATCAATAAAAAAAAAACTCGTCGCCATGAGATCTCTCCAAAAGTCGAAACCCTTTCCGCCATGGAGTTTTGCCCCGTGGTTGCATCTCCATGCGCAAATCGTATATAGGTATGCGAAGCGAACTGTTTCCTCCAGATCTTACGGCGGGAGTTACAGTGACCCTGGAACGCAACCACCGTAGGCGCGGGCTTGCGCACGGTGGGCAATGCGTAGCTCGCCATCCGACCGTCCGGTAACCGTCCGGACCAAGCCCAAGTCGTTGACGGCGCGTATTGTTCCACACGCGCCTTAAGGATATGTCAGCAAACTGTAGGGGCCCAGCAGGGTCAAAGCCTACTGGGGCCATGGGTTTGCTTCTGAAAGGAAAACCCTGCCCTGGTATGAAAGGCAAAGAAGGAACAGGTGTGGGTTTTTAATCAGTAAAAGACTGACACACCCTTCCGCCCTACCCAAGGGCGGGAGATGTCATTGGATGATTTTCCAACCTACGCAAAGGGTCTTTAGTTGTTTACTTACTAAAGTCCACCTATGTTCCTTTGAAAACAGGGGGTTTTAGCAAGTAAAAGTCTGATACTCTTCCTCTCATCTTCGGTTTGCCGACGACATGGTAGTCATGGCTGAGACTACGGAAGAGCTCAGCACAATGCTCAATGACCACAGTAGAGCTTCCGAAAGAGTGGGTCTTAAAATGAACATGGACTAAAGTCAAGATAAACAACCATGTAGCACCCACTCCTATCAAGATTGGAGACTCTATACTCGAAGTTCTGGACGATTACGTCAACCTTGGACAGTCAGTCCAGTTGGGTAGATCTAATTTCGAGAAAGAGGTCAACCGTCGAAACCGACTCGGCTGGACAGCGTTCGAGAAGCTGCGCGGTATCTTCTCATTCAATATACCACAGTGTCTCTAGACGAAAGTCTATGACCAGTGCGTGTTGCCAGTGATGACATATGGTTCCGAAACGTGGACGCTCACAATGGGCCTCATCAGAAGGCTCAAAGTCACCCAAAGGGCAATGGAATGGGCTATGCTCGGAGTTTCCTTGCGTGATCGAATCAGAAATGAAGATATCCGCAGGAGAACCAAAGTTGCCGACATAGCACGAAGAATCGCCAAACTTAAGTGGCAATGGGCAGGGCACATTGCTCGCAGAATGGATGGCCGTTGGGGCCGAAAGGTTCTGGGGTGGCGATTGCGTACTGGAAGACGCAGTGTTGGAAGGCCCCCTACAAGGTGGACCGATGACCTGGTGAAGGTTGCGGGAATCCGATGGATGCGAGACGCACAGGATCGTTCGTTGTGGCGACATTTGCAGGAGGCCTATGTCCAGCAGTGGACGTCTATCGGCTGAAATGATGATGATGATGATGACTCTCCCTCTCGCTCTACCCAGAGTGGGAAGAGTTATTTAATGATTTGCCACCAAAAAAAGCCTAGTCTTTCATTTGATGGAAACTTCCTGTGCTCCATTTGGTTCACTCACAATCATAACGAAAACAAAACACCTTAATTAATTTCAACAAATAACAAGCTACATAATACACTTCTCATCAGAAAAATCAAAACACTTCCGTTTTTATGGTTTCTGTCCTAATTTAACACAAAAGAGTTTTCATTCCATGAAAAAAACCACATGATTGTATAGCTGGCAGTTTGGCCATTACAGTGATAAGCGAAAATTCTATATTCGAAATTGAATTTCATTTGTTTATCCTATAAATTAAATGATTCACTGTTTTGAGACAAAATATGTGTGTTTAGAGTTGGAGTACATTTCACCCTTTGATTAATTTCACCTTTGAAAACTAAAAATTTGCGCTTATCTTAAAAGTTTTTGTTCTTTGTTTACTGTGACTATGGGATGTCTGAAAAAGTTTCTTTTTCTATAACATATGGATACTTCGCCCGCAGAAGCCGCCTAGGTGGTGGCATTGCTGGAATCTAGACTTAGTAAGCGTGTTGTGGCTGAAAGATTGCATCTAAGCTGTCTAAGTCGTCAGTTCATGGAGTCTACAAACACCTATTGGGAGACTGGTTTGTTCATGCGCCGTTCAGGATCTGGCAGGAATCGGGTCACTTCTGAGCGAGATGATTGATTTATTGTAACAAATTCTTTACGAAATCGTCGCCTTAATGCTTTTCAACTGCAGCAGCAGCTTCGTGTTGTACGTAGGGTGACTGTAAGTGACTCTACAATTAGAAGAAGGTTGAAGGAACGTGGACTGGTACCACATAAGCCAGCAAATGGACCGAAATTAACTGCAGACCATCGAAGAGCGCGTCTTAACTTTGCACGTGAGCACATAAATTGGTCATACCTCCAGTGGAACGGAGTCCTCTTTTCTGATGAGTGTAAAATTATGCTGTATGGTAACGACTGAACTAACAAGGTCTATAGAAGAGATGAGACACAATGCTGTATTGAAGAAAAGGTCAGCTATGGTTCGTGAACGGTTTGGGGAGGAATCAGCGCCGACGGTAAGACTTTGTGTCTGGGCCACGTCTGCCGGCACTAAACTGTCATCGGTACATCGAACAGTGTCTTGAGCCTCACGTGATGCCCTAAGCAAATTTTATTGGCAACAGTTTCATATTTATGCACGACAATGCTAGGGCTCACACTGCGAGCGTCGTACGAGATTATGTTACCGAAGCCGGTATCTACATTATGGAATGGCCAGCAAGAAGCCCGGACATGAATCCAATTGAACATCTATGGGATGAATTATAGAGACGAATTCGTGCAAAAGATCCTGCCCCAGAAACACTTAGCCAGCTGCAAAATGCAATCCAAGAGGAATGGAATGCTATAACATTTGATCGTGACTCTTATCCGATCGATGAAGAACCATATGGAAGCAGTAATAAGAGGTCGGGCAGGAAATACAAGTTATTAAATAGTTAAACGTTTCTTAACTTTTTTTTTTTTCATTTACGTGTGTTGTTTTATCAATTTCCTTCATACTCCATACAGGGTAAAAATGAATTGTTAAACAAAATACGAAACCTATGAAAATTTAATTTGAATTTAGAACATTAACATTAGGATTTCAAAACCTCATATTATTCACTATTAAACGGCATTTGACATATATTCCTAAATATACACCTTTTTCTGATATTCCTTACAAACCATAAACTTGCAAGGTGTTTCGATTTTTCTGATGAGAATTGTATATTTTCAATTTAATTTTTTTGAAATAAGGAAATGAATTAGAATATTTATTAGGCATAAACTCTTACAGAATTATTTACTTACAGTAGATAAACCCATATCTATGTTTAGATATACACTGAAAATATATATCCCGTGTTCACGTTATAAAGATACGACATTCTCAACAATTGGCACCGTCATTCATCATTACCATATTTGTCACCACTCCCACTTTATTTCAGAAAACACACCATAGATCCATTAAAGTGTCACTTGGCTTCGTTTCGTCTGATAGGAGTATTTTTTTTTTGATATTTTATCCATAACAAAAAAACAATTGCTGGCCCTTCAACACTATCTTACTTTATGGTAAGCGATGATGTGGTCGACAATGGAGCACACTTGCCTAGAAGTAACCTATTTACTCTTGACTTATAGACACCTAGGACTCTTCCTCTTAGAATTTCACTTCTTAGCTGTACGCACAATGAATTTTTTTTTTTAGGTGGGAAATCATCCAATGACTTCTCCCGCCCTTGGGCGGGGCGTGAGGGCGTGTCAAACTTTTACCGACTAAAATCCACTCCTATGTTCTTTCTTTGCCTTGTGTGCCAGGGCCCGGGGTTCACTTTCACTTAACCCATGGCCCCAGTAGGCTTCGACCCTGCTGGGCCCCTACGATTTGCTGACATCTCCTTGAGGCGCGCGTGGAACACTACCGTGCCGTTGATGACTTGGGCTCGGTCCGGACGGTTACTAGACGAACGGACGGCGCGACGTGCTACCCATTGCTCGCCGTTCGCAAGCCTACGCCTACAGTGGCCGGAAATTTGGATCGGGATTCCGGCGGCTGAGGCATACGCACAATGAATGTGTTCCCAAAACGTTTCGTGCGTGTAGGTGATAGAGGTCCACCATGTACTAGTGGCGCATCGCCGTAAGTTTGGATATTGACATATCTTTTTTTAAGATTTAAAATTTAAATTAAATCTCTTTGATATGTCTATGGACCCCTATATTTTTTATTAAGAGGTGCTTATGTTTTTTGAAGGAAGTTGATAAACTCAGGAATATAGCTGTTGCTCATCTAGGAAGCAATCAGACACTAGCGGATACCCGGCTGGTGCTACTACGGTAAAGAAAGAAATACAGTTTGTT
Organism: Mythimna impura; assembly: GCA_905147345.3. Classification (NCBI taxonomy): domain Eukaryota; kingdom Metazoa; phylum Arthropoda; class Insecta; order Lepidoptera; family Noctuidae; genus Mythimna; species Mythimna impura. The sequence goes on from LR990345.1 coordinate 12,703,849, forward strand.
TATTTGTTGGAAAAAATAAATGCATTTTTTTGGGTAGTTTCAAAGTCTGTAGGAGATATAGGTAGAAACAATTTTTGTGTTTTATGTTTTTGTGTTTTGTATTTTTGTATCTGAGTGAATTTACAATAAATGCCTTATTTGTGATAAGTTATAAACTAAATTGAATAATATACCTATGTATGTTATTATATAAAATAGCAGAAAAAAACAAAAAATACTCTATCGCAATAGGTTACCCTGTAAAGATAGTTGTAAATTGGAAAATAAATAATTAAAAAATACGTAGAAGAATAAAAAGTAGGTACAAGATTAGAGAGACACATAGATTATGTCACTGTCTCTCAGTAAAAGCTGTCTACTAGTAACACAAGCTATTAATTTCACCAAATATTCACTCCCAAAACGATAGACAGCATTCAAAATACTCAGAAATAGAAACTGAATTCGGACCGGAATCCTAGATAAGATTCCGGATTTGGGATGTTCGTGTCTATCTTTAATATGCAATACATTGGTCAAGTGTCTAGTGTATTGTTGAATGTCTGACGCTCTACGTATCTGAGCCATGTCGAGAGATAGCCGAGGAGTCCGTGTCACGTTGGTAGCAAGCCGGGAAGATTATATTCAACATTTCCGCCTACGTTTTCAGGCCACGATGCTCCTCGTCTACAATCTGTATTGTTTGTTTTGAGTGCTAGATTCTTTAGCAGCTTTTGTTTTAAACGGTGTTTATAATTTAAACGTTGTGATTTTTTCTCTGCTTATTTTTATTTGGATTTTAAACCTTATACCTTTATTTCATAGTTATGGTTAGTGTTGCATAAAATGACAGAAAAATTAAAATAGTATTAAACTAATGATATCCGATTCAAAAAATAAGACTCTCGCAAAATACAAAGTGACAAACTAAACGATAACGATTTTCGATTGTTTGGGACACTTGTTTTTGATTATTGCGTTTGTGAAGCCTGAAAATATATGTATTTTGGACAGTTGGTTTTACTTATAAGTACTCATAGCTACTACAACTAACCGCATTATACTAAAGCTTCAATTTCATCTGCATCATTAAGTTACATAGCTAGTGATTCTAGCGCAACATACATACATAGCCAAGTACACATTGCCTAGTTTAGTTCACATTTACATAGCACACTGCGTACGCATGAGATCGATCTTGTAATTGCGTAGTTGACATTGTAATGGTCAGTTGTTGCAGCGTTGGAATAAGGTTAGTGGGTGACAACAGTGCCAATTTCTCTGACATATTTTTTTTTATTGGATTGATGGGCAGAACATTCGTTTTTAGAGCAGAGCATATTGGTTGTGTAGGAGAATATTTCAAATGCTCTATTGAATATGTCCACTAATGTGGTACTCGCATCAAAAGACGATCGTCTCAAAAAGAAGATGAAAAGACTAATATACTTTTTAATAATATAACTAACTAGATTCTGTCAAAGACTATGCTCTTGTGAAAATAGAAAATTATCCCAAATATCATCTTCCGGAGGAGCAATCCTCTCATCGTTCGGATCGTGGTCTACCCGTGTGCCAAATTTCATCAAAATTCATTCAATTGTTTGAATGTGAAGGAGTAACAAATAAACAAACTCGCTGTTGAATTTATGATACTATTGTATGAGTAATATGTAAGTTAGGTTAGATTAGTATGGAGTGTGGATAATGTTGTGTCCTAGAAACTCCTGTAATTTTACTGATTGCTATTAAGGGGATGCAACTCGACATACATTTTCACTGTTTTTCATACAACTGCTCTTACGCGATTATGACGTTATCACACATTTTTCAATAGATATTTTGGAAACACAGTATCTTGTGGTTATTATCTAGGCTTCTATTGCAATCAATTTATAAATTTGTGTAACACTAATCCACTAAAGACCTCTGAAAATCTTCTATTTTGCATGAACTTTGATACTTCATAATTTACTCAAAAATTAAAAAAGTTAAAAAGACACACAATAAAAGCCTTGCAAATTTAATCATGATTCTGAATGACGACAATTTTTTTCATAAACTTTTAAGGATTTAAAAAAAGATTTTGGATCTCCTGGAATAAGTTTTGTAAAATATTCGAGTAAATCACGGAATTACCGAATGCTAACAGAGTTTTCAGGCGTTCTCTCTTTTTTCGCGTTTTCTTTTCGTCAAACATCGCGTTGGATTGTGTTAGATGAAGTAACAAGCTTTTAAACCATGCTCGATGTTAACGATAGGCGAGTGAAAAATTTGGTTAGTGATTAAGGGGGTCCCTCTTAATCACTAACTAACTGTAAATGTTTCATAGCAATAAGTCACTGTTTGCGCCTACTCAAAAGTTAAACGCAAATTGACACCTGTGTGTTTTGTGTTTACATACAGCAATTTTTTTTTTTTTGATAATTCAGTATTCCGGCAATGGAAGGAGACACCTTGAAATAGTACTGTTTATTTCTACTCCGCAAAAGAAATTAGAAATTATTGAATAATAAGTACAAGTATAAAGCTATCCATAAGTTTTTCTTAGAGAAATTCCAATCTTGTGTGTAAACAGTTACAACATGCAAGAAAAATAAAGTTTGAATCGTTGAATTGCTTTTCGAATGAGTTAGACGTTTTCTCATGCACAGAGGCGAGTTGTCACAGTCTTATGCGTGTTTTGGGAAAGTCACAATCGCGGCCATAAGTTTCTTCTTTGAGTATTGGTTGCAGAGGGGCCACGGTATCCCTACTTTCCGCCTGACGCGCAAAAAAAACACACCATTGTAATGTATCACCAATGTACCTTTAAGTTCATCATCATTCATCATCATCATTTCAGCCGAAAGACGTCCACTGTTGGACATAGGCCTCCCCCAAATCTCGCCATAATGACCAGTCCTGTGCGTCTCGCATCGATCGGATTCCCGCGACCAGGTCATCGGTGCACCTTTTTGGAGGCCTTCCAACGCTGCGTCTTCCGGTACGTGGTCGCCATTCCAGAACCTTTCGTCTCCCTATACCATCTGTTCTGCGAGCAATGTGCCCTACCCACTGCCACTTAAGTTTGGCGATTCTTCGGGCTATGTCTGTAACTTTGGTTCTCTTGCGGATATCTTCATTTCTGACGCGATCACGCAAGGAAACTCCGAGCATAGCCCTTTCCATTGCCCTTTGAGTGACTTTAAACCTTCTGATGAGGCCCATTGTAAGCGACCACGTTTCGGAGCCTTATAATAGGTCATCACTGGCAACACGCACTGGTCAAAGACTTTCGTCTTGAGACACTGTGGTATATTGGACGAGAAGACACCGCGCAGCTTCCCGAACGCTGCGCTGTCCAGCCGAGTCGGATTCGACGATTGACCTCTTTCTCAAAGTTAGACCTACCCAACTAGATTGTCTTTCCCAGGTAATCTTCTACAACTTCGAGTGCAGAGTCTCCGATCTTGATCAGAGTGGGTGCTACATGTATGAATTCAAATTACAAATGGGCAGACAATTTTGTTTTCCTTAATTTCTCCTGTTCTGTTGAAGATTCATTGGAGTTGGTAATACATGATTCAAGAGGGACATTGTCACAAGTTACGATCAGTATTATGTATTCCACGCGTAATAGAACCAAGGGCCCTGCTGGATGGATAAGGCGAATATTAATTTCTATCAAAATAGTTGAGGTACATTGGATCTTGTCAGTAAATTCGTGAGGTACCTACATTGAACAAACAAAGCAATGCCACTAGTTTTTTTCGGTCTTGTTCGAGTGGCCCCGCTGGATAAAAACACATCTCCTTACAGTCTCAATCTGTCACCTTGTAACTTTTATTTGTTTCCAAAAAATAAACTTACAGGAATTCGTTTTAGGAACCTTGAAGATGCCGTATTTCCGGCTGATTCAGATAAGATTAAGATATGAGATAAGATATATTTTTTTCTTTATTTTCAGTTTTAATCTTGGTCTACTCATTCAGTGGTGTTAAACTTTAGGTCTTCAAATAATATCAGTTTATTACAAAGAATACAGTCTATTTTAATTTTATATTATTATCTAATGACATATTGATGATGGAGACTGTGAGGTTATGTTCATAACAGAGATTTGTAAGTTTATTGCCATTTCTGTTCTGTTTTACAATTACATTAAGCCCACTGGTATAAGCAATACCTACTTCAGTGTTGAAGACACCTATTCTAAGTAAATAATTAAAAGTATATTTGTGAATAAATGTGCAATCGCAACTGTACACAAATATGTTTTTAAGTACTTGATTGCTCATTTTATAGTACACCATAATTGGTGTAGTATAAAATCACCAAATTTTTCTAACTTTTTTTCATTATTTTTTTCCTTGCTCAGGCCTTTAATAACGTATTTCACCAGTTTTAGAGCTAATATTATAGTCATTCTTGCAAGTTTTCATCTGATTTGAATGTCAGTGTTAAGAAATTTAATAAAAGAGGGTAAATTGTGGAATAATAAAACATGGTACACAACTATTCACATACATTTCGCGTCCCATACTTTTTTTGACTTCCCATACTTTATTACTTTTTTTTTAATACAATGTAAATTATATACAATATTATTTTTAGTATATTCGAAATCTGAATATAATTTGTTCAGAATCAGTAACTGAATCGATCCCAATAATTTTTACAAAATGTTGAATTTTTTTTTTTCAAAAATATTTAAAAAAAGGTCACAAGATGGACACCACCGACACTAAGTACAACACAGGTCACGGTAAATTATAGCGGACATTAGACACTAGGCTCACAGCTGGATGCAGTAAAACAACCCCTCAGTCGCCTGGGTGGCCCGGTGATCGTGAATTTGTGCGGCCTACCAGGTAACATAACAAGCTTATAACTTCGTGATTTTTCATCGTACAGTTATGAAATTTTTTACACAGATTCTTTACATTAAAATAATACACGTGTTTCGGGTTTCGAATATACTAAAACTAATGTATTCGTATTGTGAATCTAATAATAATAATAAAGTATAACCATTTTTTTCTTCCTTTTCCTGCTGCAATAAACATTTTAAGTAAATTACCTGCTAAAATACACTTTTATCACATATAATTTTCTACTCTTCATTTCTAATAAAACTAACGTTCGTTGATTGCACATTAAACATTTACACGTGCCGCCTAGCAACATTAGAAACAAAATGACCATGAAATGTAAAGTACCGTTCAAACCTAAAATGCGTACATAAAAAATAAAATAAATTGCTACCATCTAAGATTGGAATAAAATTCCCATTAATTGTACCTAAACAATATCCGTAAGCCTATAACTGCACTGAATATGACCTTCAGTCCCTTTAGTATATTCGAAGTTGTAACAAAATGGTGTAGAAAGAGAAGCCTTACAGTTATTGATGTGGCTAACAATAGATAAAGTCATAGTGCGGGTAATATTATTGTTACTTCGGAAAAGAAAGGTCGTTAAAGCCATTTTTGGCTGAAATTACTTAATGATACAGTTCTGTCCAGTTTCTTACGGTCTATCGATCTGTATTTTTATGGTTTAAACTAGCTTTTGCCCGCGACTTCGTCCGCGTAGAAGTCGAAATTTTTTCTATTAGGATTTACGATTGATTTTTTTTAAATTATAATTAATACCTCTCGTCCGCGACTTCGTTTGCGTAGAAATTGGAAATATTTGTAAAGTGCAAGTACATTAGGAGGCTGTTTAAGATACATCACGCTATTACCATTTTCCTTACTGGACCACCAAAACTGTGGCAATGATCACGTTATTGCGAAGAAATCTAACTCCAAGCCTAATAATCTAATCTAACTACACTAATAACTAGGGGAACCATCCCCTAGTTATTAGAGTAAAATAATTGCTGTAACCATTTAAATTTCAGCGAATGTGGGGAAAGGTCACTCGGAGTTAGTGAATTCAAAAATTCTTGAGGGTAATGTACCGCATCTTCTTGATCCATTACATTATCAATAGAAATGTAGTTGATGCTTATCTCCTCGCTACTATTTCTAGCCGCGAATATTGCCCTATGACACATCCACTGTTAGTCTCTAGTTTCTATTTGGACTACATCTGAATAGACTTTGGAGATTCGATCTTCAATGCTGGTAACTTTCTCACCTAAATCACGATCAATTTCGATTTTGTTGTCATTTTCACAATTAGGTAATTCCCCATCGCTTATTAAAAGTATCTTTGAAGGAAAATTTGTACCTCCACTCAAATGTGCTCTTAACGTTAGACTTAACAATGTCTAGTTTATAACTGGCAATGTAAAATCACCAGCAAACTCGAAAGTGATTCCATTCCACCCATGATTTTATTACACCTTCTTATGTCTTTAAAGGTCTCTATATAGGGTGACTGGTAATTAGTGTACGATATTTAAACACGTGATTGTGCTCATGATAACAAACAATTTTTATTATGGAGCAAAGCCGAAATCGCGAAAAAAATATCAGCTGTTCAGTACATTAGGCAAACATATTATATATATAATATACATATTATATACATATATTAGGCGAGCACACGCTATCTTTCTACAAAGAAATAGTCAGAGGCAGTTCAAAAGTTGAATGAGCGGTGCGTCTAGGTACCTAATAGAGTTGCAGCGATACTCGACAACCGCAGAACTTGATCATTATTTTACAACGGCGTTATTTTAAAACTATGATATCTCCTAAGATATTTATCGTTATCAAATGATATAAAAGGCAATTATGTTCAAAATAAAATACTTAAAATGAATATTGTACTTATTTAGATAAGGATCAATATCATGTTCATAAAAACACCTCCGCAAAAAATGCATTATTTAAGAACAAATTTTGATTCCCTTAAAAAAGGTTATAGTGAACCAATCTTAAAAAATAGACGTATGCTGTTGTGGACTTTTTTTTAGAACTTTTAAAGGGGAACCGTTCTGTAGATAAATTGTGTAACTGTAAACGTTTACGCAACGCACGCAACGAAAACTCTCAAATGGAATCATTTTCCCCCGTCTTAGTAATTTTTTTTATTGATACTCCGCTCATTAGTCATAGTGTTATGATATATAGCCTATAGTCTTTCTCGATAAATGGGCTATCTAACACTAAAAGAATTTTTTAAATCGGACCAGTTCTTTAGATTAGCGCTTTCAACCAAACAAACTTTTCAGCGTTATAAAATTAGTATAGAATAACAAAAAACAAAATGGTTTTAGTGCCTAATTTTTTTTTTCCGAAATAATTTATTGTAAAACAAAATGACGTATTTGACAAATAGTGAATTATAATTGTCGTATCACCATAGTGTTAAACAATAGCTAGACTAAAATAGTTTGAGTCTAGTCCAGATCGTAAATCCTTCTTTTATAGAATACGGTTCACTTAAAATGTGTCTATTTGGCGTTAAAATAGATTTAACTGTAATTATTTATCACTATTTTATATTTTCAATATAAGTCCACGACAAAAAAAAATGAGCCAAAACTTTTATAATTTTTTGTTTATTTTTTACTCTCTTGTAAAATTACTTATTTGGTTTATAAGACCTTTCTTCTCCAAAGTAGCGACATCCCTACATATTATATAACAAAGTCCACCCCACCGCGGCTGTTCATATGAACGCGATAAACTCAAAAACTATTGAACAGATTTTCATGCACATTTCACTAAAAAAAAACCGGGCAAGTGCGAGTCGGACTCGCGCATTGAGGGTTCCGTACTTACTTACTTACTTAGTTATGAAAACAGTTCAATTCCCGAATTGAGTAACGAAGATATTTCCGAATCTCAAAAAAAAAATTTTTTTTTGTTACATTTGTAGTAACGTCACAAAAAAAAAGAGGCGATAGTGATAGCGTGATGAGTGACAGGACAGAATGGAAGAAAAAAACGTGTTGCACCGACCCCAAATAAAACGCGACAAGGGCAGGACAATTATGTCACAAAAAATTTTTTTTTTTTACTTTACTACAAATTACAGTTTACAGTTTTTTTCCTATACTTGTGTTATGAGACCTTGCTTCATGCCAAATTTCAGGATTCTAGGTCAATGGGAAGTACCCTATGAATTTTGATACCCTACGAGTTCTACTGTAAAATTACACAGTAATCATCTTCAGCTTGTGGCGTTACCTGGATTTTGGAATCAATAAAATAACTTATCGAAGTCTCTTTTGTGTCTTCCGCACAACATACGTTTCGAACACAACCAGATTTTTTTTTCAAGTAAGTATATAATAATTGTCCGATAAATATTAAGTCTTGTCTGATGTATCCCAGAGTGATTAGGTAGATATGTATTGTGAAAATATATAAAATTTTTTTTTTTTTTTTTTTAGTGTTTGACCAACTCTAGGATTAAGATTCGAGATAAGTTTATTCTCAAAAGAATTACATTATTAACTTACATGAAATAATTAAAAATGAGAAAAAAAAAAAAATGTTGAACGTATTACAAAAACGTAGGGGCCCAGCAGGGTCGAAGCTTACTGGGGCCATGGGTTGGCTTCTGAAAGAGGAGAAACCCGGGGCCCTGGAACGCAAGGATGGAACATTGGTGTGGTTTTAGTCAGTAAAAGTCTGAAACGCTTTCCTGCTTCACCTTAAAACGCGAAAAGTCATTGGATGATTTACCATCTTAAAAGAAAATACATAATAATATCACAATTATTGTATTTACAGTTCTCGTAATTATTATAGTGTGATTAGTTCATCTAGGTACATATTCTTTTATTATTTATAAAATACTTATTATGTTTTTATTGTACCCTACCACAGAGTAATCAATTGAATTCAAAGGTTAACGGGTCTAGAATCTATGTTGTTCATCAAGCTTAAATAAGTAAAACATTTCCGAGTATATCATCGCTTAAGTTCTTATACCACGTGATTATTTTTTCAACATGCTTTACGTATGTCATTAGATAAGAAATCAAACAACGCAGTGGTTGACGAATCAAACACGAGGATTTGAAACAATGGTTACACGTCATTTAACAACAATAAAAAACTTTTTGCAAAAAAAATAAAAAAAACAACCGACTTCAATGTAAAAAAAAATACAACCGAATACAACGTAAAAAAATACAACCGACTTCAATGTAAAAAAATACAACTGACTTCAATGTAAAAAAAAATACAACCGACTTCAATGTAAAAAAAAAACACTAAAAAAAAAAAATTTAAAAAATAAAAAACCCGACAGCGTAAATATTTAAAAGTAAAAAGAAAAAAACAAGTTCAGTCCAGTAGCGTAAAAACCAATTTAAATAAAACAAATAATAAGTTCTAATACGGAACATATTGACTGCAACAGTCGGGACCCATTAAAATAATCCAGACTAAAATCATCCCATCTAATGGGTCCCGACCCATTACATTATTATTATGGTGACCTTAAGCTAGTTTTTATGTTCTCGCGGAAACGGGACTTAATTCCGGTGGTTTGCCTCCCCCCCCCCCCCCACCCACATCACCACATCCTGATTCCCGGTAGAGAACATCTTCGAAAGGGCAGAACCGATTTTGACGGGACTTTCACTGACGGAAAGTTTTTTTATATATGGGTAATCATCTAATGACTTTTCTCGCTCTAGGGCGGAGAGGGAGAGCGTGTCAGACTTTTACTTAGTAAAATCACACGTAGGTTCCTTCAGTTACCACACGTGGGTTCCTTCAGTTACTCTTTACGTTCTAGGACCACGGGTTATCTTTTCAGAAGTCCTCCGAAGGCCCTAGTAGGCATCGGCCCTGCTGGGCCACTACGGTTTTGTTGACATCTCTTTAAGAAACACGTAGTACAAGACGCGTTATCGAAAATCTGCTCGGTTCGGACAATAGCCGGACGGCCAGACTGCGAGCTACACATTGCACATCGTCGAAAAGCCCGCGCCTATGGTAGCTGGTAGTCGGGGATCTCAGCGGTTGGGGCGTAAGGATGTCCATTCCCTTACGCATGCGGCTTTCTCCATCACTAGCATCGCTGCTTCGCAGAAGGAGGCGGCCGCCACCCATTCCCTCTCACTCCGCATCATAGACGCGCGAAATGTCACCACCGCCGATTGGCCCCCACGAGGTCACGGCTCACTTCCACCGTAAGCTTCACCGTATTCTTCGGGCGATCCGCACTATGGCGACATCCCCGAGCATTTTCTTCCGCCTGAATCCGGTGCAGGAACCTTCCGAACTCCGGTGAGAGCCTGCGTCATGCGGAAGGTGTGGACGCCATGAGGCCTCTCCAGCCATTACTCAAAGAGGGGACTTACCGCCATGATTATGGCGTGCTCAACTGACGGATAGTTGATGTTACAAGGAGTAACTTAGGCTACTTTTAATTTTCCCGCGGAAACGGGACTTAATTTCCAGGGGGGATATATCTCTGGAATAGATAATATGTTTTTACACGATTGCCTCAAAAAAGGAGAGTAACGAAGTTGCGAGTAACCTAACCTAACCCAACAAGTTAGCAGAAAAATAAATGACATATTAACTATTGTATTTTTTTTTAATATGGTCATGATATACCATTTTGGAATCCTCATGATGAGTTCTTGAATTTGATACCCATATTGAACTACCCAAAAAAAAAAAAAATTTTTACTGTAATGTATAGGCGTCGTTATGCTGATTTTTTTTCAACGTCACCTATCTAAGAACACTTGGGTTAACAAGACGAATCTAACGATAATAATATGCTAATTATGTAAATCCGTTCAGCGGTTTGGAAGATATGAGGTAATAAAGAATATTACATACATACATACATACATACAAGATACGCGCGAAAAACATAACCCTTCTTGCAGTCGGGTAAAAAGAAGAAGTTCATTCATTGAAGTCGGTTGTATTTTTTTTGTAAATAGTTTTTTATTTTACACTTTTTAGTTAGGGTACCACTACTAAAAAGTACCCCTCAGCCAAACTTAAATACCATATAGCCAGAGTGCTTCTCATAACAATTGTAAAAATCCCAAACACGGTTAGATTACATTAATTTACCTCCTGGCTTCATCATCAGATCAGTTCGATAGGTCCGGGGTCCCCTTTTTCTTTCAGTCAGTCATCGACTACACGTATAAACAAAGCAACTTTACTTGTTACGACAGTTCTGCTGTGATCCTATGAGGAGTTCTGTTCCATATCTTCGAAGTTCATGATCAGATCATAACAATATTTCTATGGGACCAACTCGGAAGCCTTTCAATCAAAAAAATAATTTTTAAAATCGGTTCACAACTGACCAGATATCGGTGAATATAATTTAAAAAAAATACATTCAGCCGACCGTAGCACCTCCTTCTTTTTGAAGTCGGTTACAAACAATACGTATTTCAGTGTTGAACAGAAAAGCTATATCAAAATCACTTAACTCAGTTGTACTCCCGTTAGCAACAATGCCAACTCAGTGTTTTTCTTAAATTGAATTATGTGCTACTCTTCTTCTTTTTCTTCTTCTTTATCCTCTCCTTTTTCCATTATTTGGCATCGGGTCTCCTCACTAATCGGCGCCTGGATATTCTATCCTGGGTTTTCGGTTTGGCAAATGGGCCGACTTGAGGCTAATGGGCTACTGAACAGTTTATTTGCTCTCCTGAAAAGTTCCCGATCTGAACTTACGCGTTGTTAAAATTAAAGCGACGATATAGGAACAAAAATGATCTGCAGTGTATTAAGCAGCTGAGCAGCATATACCTAGTGTGCATAGATGGAGTTAATTACACTGTCAGCATAAAACATTCTAGTGCTGCAGAATTGTCGAAAAAGTTACCGGGCCCAGTAACGCACAGGAAAACTTAAGGAACATAGGTAGGTTTTAGTCAGTAAAAGTCTGACACTCCCTCTCGCTCCGGAAATCCATCCGGATAAGCTCTAGTAAAAAAAAAAAACAAGTCATTACATACAATAGCAACATCTACCGGCAGGTCTGAGAACTCCTTTCACAAACAGTACCGGGTGGTAGTGAAAGACTTTCGCTCATTTTCCAACTTACAGACATGATAACATAGATGGCAATGCATGGTATCTAAAAAACTACGTTGGCTGAACAAATAATAAGTAATTTTCGCTAAGATATAAATGGCATGCAGCGGCTTCGACAGCTTGATTCAAAATTCAAAAAGTACAAAAATATTTATTTCACATAAGCCTACATGGGCACTTATAAAACTTTAGATGCTAGTGCACGGTTCCAAATTGGTCGTTTCCTATGGAGAAGAAGCGGCAAGAAATTCCATGGTTACTCTTTTTTATTAAAAAACTTTTTACAAAAAAAAAAAAAATTCAGCCGATTCAACGGAGAAATTCAACGGAGCTTTCCAGGCGCACCTCAAACAGGTATTAGCAAAATTAACGAGGCCTTCTAGGGCATCGGCCTGCCAGGGTTGTGGGATTATTTGTGTTACCGTGGTCCTGGAATGCATAGAGTAACTAACGGCTCACAGCTGGGTTTTAGTCAGTAAAAGTCTGACACTCCTTCTTACTCCATCCAGAGTGGAAGGAGTATCTAGCACTAATAACAAATATTAAACAAAAAAAGAAATAGATAGAATTTGTGATATGAATGCCATCGTCACAATACAATACAAACACATAAAATAGTAGTCATGGCCTTTTCAAAAGTACTTACAATGTCAATATGACAGTAAGTAAATAGCATTATGAGATTAAGAAAACAAAAAAAAAAATATTAAGTCATATTAGCATTCAATAAAAAGACATTATAAATGTATGTAAACAGTATAAATTGTTTCGTAACATTTTTTTTCAGCTTACTTTTTTAAATTATTTCGTCTGGTACTGACGTTTTATTGTTGATATCAAAATAACTATTATTTTAACAAAAGGACGACACATTGTGTCATAGATTTTAGATACTATAAACTAGAGCATTGTGAAAAATATTATGCCTAGAATCGATGATTCCGTGTGTCTGTAATGATAACAACCTAGAACCATCGACATTCAATTGTTTTATGAGTGAAGTGATATCAATTGATTTAGATTCTATTAGATCTAATTGCTAATAGCCGGTGTGAAGTGTTAGACGGTTTCTGTCGATATTTTTTTTTAAAAGGTTGATTTATTTCTATTTTTTTAGGTCATTCTGATTCAGCATTTAATCCAAAATGTCAGATATCAATAGATCGAAGGTGGCTAACTTTTACCACGGGAAATCTGTATTTATAACTGGCGGTACGGGATTTGTTGGTAAGGTAAGATAAATTTTAGTTCTAGAATTTTTGTCAAAGATATAAATGATATAAAAAATGTGTTTTAGATCATAAAACATTCTAAGAACATAACCACATATGTCTTTACATCCATAGAAGCCTTGCACATTTAATCGAGATTCTGAATGACGACAGTTTTTCTCAAAAACTTTTAAGGGTTTTAAAAAAACACGTATTTCCTGAAAGAAGTTTTGTGAAATATTCGATTAAATCACGGAATTACCGAATGCTACCAGAGTTTTCAGTAGTTATCGCACTTTTTTCGTGTTGCCTCTTCATCAACCATCGCGTTGGATTGCGTTAGATGAAGCAACAAGCTTTTAAACCATGCTCTACATTGACGATAGGCGAGTTGGGAAGGGCCCTCCTAATTTGCTATAAATCTGCCGCTCTTTCATTACTTCTTTTTTAACCGACTTTAAAAAAAGGAGGAGGTTATCAATTTGGTTGTATTTTTATTTTTTATGTGTTACCTCAGAACTCCGTCCTTTACAAATTTTTTTTTTCTTTTTAAATGATATGCATTGGTCCCATTTTTTTCAAAATCCGGTTTTGATGATGGAATCCATGACAAGTCAAGAAAACTCCTCAAATATTATAGGCAACTATATAGTGATTTTGGTATTTTCATCAAGAACTTAAGCATTTACAGTCAAAAAGTGACATTTGATGACGTGGAACTGATGAAGAAGACCAGAAATGGCCAATGGAACTTCATACTCACATAGATATCACAATGAAAGTAGTTAAGCTACTAAGACAATACAAATAAATAAATAGTTCTGAATACGTATGTTAAAAATGGTATCATCTAAGTGACCTGATGATGTCGATGGAGCCAAAAGATAGGCACTGGAACTCTGTAATTAATAAATGTATCCTAGCCGTGTTTGGGCTTATTAGAATTATCATGAGATGCACTTTGGCTTTAAGGTACTATCGAAATAATCACATGATGGAGCCGGATGGTGGAAGGTAGACACGAGAACTTCATAATAAAACAATTTATCCTAGCAGTGTTTGGGTTAGTTAGAATTGTCATGAGAAAATAAAAAACTTGTAACAGGCAACTAAAAAGTGTGAAATAAAAACTTATTACAAAAAAAAACCACCTTCATTAAAAGGATCAAAAGAACTTTAATTTCGGAAGTCGGTGTTTCTCGGTATTGTTTGTTTCTTATTTAACACCGACTTCCGAAATTAAAGTTTTTTTTTGTTACATGATTTTTTGGGACTCTTCATTAACAACATTTTATTCGTTTTTTTTTCTTAGTGCCCAGTTTGATTTTTGAATAAACATAATTTAACGCACGTACATTTTAATTTACATAATGTGTATTTTTTTCAAAATAATGACTTTTGATGTTCCAAATTCAAATCTCATTATTCCCTAGGGAACACCCATACTACATTCAATCCCTAAGAATAGAATGACTTGTTTTAGGTGACGGTTGTATGATATATAAAAAAACTTTTTATAAAAAGAATACAACCGACTTCAATGTAAAAAAACACTGAAAAGCGTAAAATAAATTTAATTTCGGAAGTCGGTGTTTCTATTATAGTTTTGTCTCTTCGTTATTTAAGACTGACTTCCGAAATTAAAGTTATTTTGCACTTTCCAGTGTTTTTTTTACATTGAAGTCGGTTGTATTTTTTTTGTAAAAAGTTTTTTGTTTTACACTTTTTAGTTATGGTACCACCACTAAAAAGTACCCCTAAGCCATACTTAAATACCTTATAGCCAGAGTGCATCTCATGATAATTCTAATATTACCAAACACGGTTAGGTTAAATTAATTTATTACAGAGTTCCGGTGCCCAACTTCAGGCTTCATCATCAGATCAGTTCGATATATTCCCCCTATTCTTTCAGTCAGTCATCGACTACACGTATAAATAAATCAATTTTACTTGCTACGACAGTTCTGCTATGATCCTATGAGGAGTTCTGTTCCATATCTTCGAAGTTTATGATCAGATCATAACAATATTTTTATGGCACCAATTTTGAAGCATAACCTTTCAATAAAAAAAAAATTCAATATCGGTCCACAATTGACCGAGAAATCGGTGAAAATACATAAAAAACAAAAAAAAAAAAACATACCATACATTCAGCCGAACATAGAACCTCCTCCTTTTTGTAGTCGATTAAAAGGGGCATTATCAAGCAGGGGGTGTAAAAAGTATTCTATTTGCTATTCCAGAACCATCAGGGGCGCCGACTCCGTGGGTGCACGGGGGCTCGAGCACCCATGAGAAATAAACAATGGGTACCGAGCACCCCTGAGAATAAACATCAAGAAACAGATCAATAATCGCCTTTTATGTATGCGCGTTTTTTCATTACCCGACGACCTATTTAGCGCAGTGGTTTAGAATGCCGGTTGAGACGCAATGGTCGTGGGTTCGATTCTGACACCAACACAAATGTTTGTAGATGAAACAGATATTTGTGTTCGGTTTGGGTGTTTGTGGTACCTTCGCTGTTCCTGGTTTCCATAATAAAAAGGAAAACCTTAGTTTGGGACCAAGACAATGTATGTGATGTTGTCCCAATTTATTATTAACTAGCTTCTGCCAGCGGCTTCGCCTGCGTAAAAATAGGTTTCTCCTAATAAACTTTGGCTTCTGTTTCATCCCCTTAGGGGTTGAATTCTGGAAAATCCTCTCTTAGTGCTCGCCTACGTCATAAAAGGAAACCTTGTGCAAAATTTCACGCTTCTAGTCCCAGTAGTTTCGGCAGTTCGTTGATATGTCAATCAGTCAGTTTCTCCTTTTATATACATAGATTAACGATGCGGGTAACGGATGCCAGTTATTGAAATTAAAATGTCGATCAATGTGCATTTCTCTTCTCACACTTTGCCACTTTGAGTTATCAAATGAGCATGAGCACCCATGAGGTTTTCTAAAAGCCGGCGCCCCTGAGAACCATGGTCTTTCATCGCAATCCGTTCAGCCGTTTGAGCGTGAAAAATTCAAAAACTCAAAGCTTAAAGTATTTTTTCTACCATTTACAAGTACATTTGAATTGTCAGAAAGTCAATCAGTCAGAAAAATAAAACTAATTGTACATTCCAAACCTTAAATCTCTATGGAAAAGATCGTTCAAGAAACTTCAAGGTCACTCTTTAAAATCATGTAATAAATAAAAAGAAACGGCATTTAAGAAATGACCAGTCTCAACAGACTGCATCCGTTTACGAGCAATTATCATGCTCAAACATACACATATTCATACAAACTTTAGCCTTTATAATATTAGTATAACATGTGATTTTAATAATCTATACAATTATTATACTCATAATTTATGAATATGACTCATCGTCTGCGTATTCATATTCATCTGTCTGCATTTTCTAGAATTAAAATCTTGAGAACCATAAATGCATCAAATTTCCATGTAAATAGTATTCAAAACTGCATGTTTAATAATTCCAGACTTTAATAGAAAAGTTGCTGTACAGCTGCAGTGGGATTGACAAAATTTATGTCCTGGTACGTGATAAGTATGGCAAGCAGGCGAGTGAACGACTGGCGCGTATCACTAGCACACCAGTAAGTATGGGTTATAAACCTACAATTTTGTAATGTAAGTGGCTGTTTTCCTGGCTTCAATTTTTACAAGGGATGCTACATCTTTACATACTTATAAAATAAAAATTAAATATAACATAAAAAAATCACTCTACTAATTGGAACAATCTAAAGGTTTCAAAACACTTCTCCGCATCGTCTACATAACTAAATACAGTTGAGTCAGTTGAGGATGCTATATGGTAATGCTTATCCTGGTCCACGTTAAACGATCTTTGGATTACTCATGTTAGTCTCATCACCGTTTCCAGTGACAGCGGTTCAGACTGATTTTCTGCCCCATCGTAAGCCCTTAGTCGTAGCAAATTCAAATTTGTTTGTAAAATCCTGGTTACACCGTATACAGAAAGGCTTAGAAGTAACATTGTATTTTTATGTACTAACCCGCATTGGGCCTTGGGGTGGATTGTGACTAAATACAGAGAAGAGCCTTTTTTTCCAGTAATGGTCCTACCGTTGTATGCTGATTATGTGTGATCTTGCAAGCGTACAGTGACTTATGTACTTTTTTAGGAATTCAGTTTTTAAAATTAAAAATAGAAACTGCTTCAGAAATTGATTAGATTCTGTTCCGAAATTTTTGTCTTGTTTTTTCTAATCAATTTGGTAACAAAAAAAAAAATTGTTTTTGAATGGGTATAACTTTTTTCAAAAATGTACAATTAACTTCTTACAATAAAATTCAAATAACTTATTTAGGAAGTCGGTGTTTCTACTCGTAGTTTTGCTTTTTCCTTATTTGACAACTGCTTCTGAAATTATACTTATTTTTTGTTACAATGATTTTTATTCTTTACTTTTTAGTTTGCATTTCTGTATTTTAAGTACCCAGAGAACCATTTATAGCGAGAATGTCATGACAATTTCAAAATGTCGAAACAAGGCTGGGATAAATTGTTAGGTTAAGAAATTTCCGTTCCTATCTCCCAGCTTCATCATCAGATAAGGTCGGTGGTACCATTTTCATTAGCATAATTTGTTTTGTCAAAGTGCACTAGCTTCTGACGTTTTATAAGTGCCCATGTAGGCCTATAAAAACTTCTTGATTTTGACTTTTTGACTTTGATGGTCACTTCGCTACCTTAATCGAGATATCTTTTGTATTTCTGAAGTTTCGTTAGCCATCTATGGTTCTTCATCAGTTCCACTACAATTCTTGGTACTTTATGAATGCAAATGGTTAACTTCTTGATGAAAATACCAAAATTGTTACGTATGTGCCTATAATATTTTAGGAGGTTCCTCAATTCCTCAAGAATCTCAGCATCAGTACTGTATTATAGAAATGCGACCAATCTGGAAGTATATCCATCATCGTCTCAGTAGCCTTTTCCCAACTAGCTTGGAGTCAACTTCCACTTTAACTAGAATCGGCTGAATACCCGTTTTTTATATGGAACGACTGACTATTAGATCTTCAAAACTGGGCAACACGATACTCCTTGGATAGACAGATGGTTAGATTGTCTGGCATCTGACTGACTGTAACGATTGTCAAAGATATACGGATGACAACCAAGACCTACGGGTTTACGTACATTCCGAGGCATGGGGTGTCAGTAATGTCCTAGATAAACTTAAATGAAAAGAACATATGAATTGAAAAATTCACATTGGTACATGCTAGGTTTCGAACACATTCATCACGACATATCTGAAAATATATCCGTTCACGAATTCTCAAAATTACAGTATCACTTAAAATTAAAATAAAATACCAATTAAGTACTCTGAACTGTTTCATTACTGCAAGATATTGCGAGTTCAAAACATGGTCAAACTTTCAATACTAAAAAACAAATATAAAAATACACATAAAATAATTTAATTAAGAAAACGCGTCATCCGAAACTAAGACCCACCTCCTCACCTGTTACCTCAGCTAACATAAACACCTTTACCTTGCCTAGATGCAACAATACATATGATAGGAGAACATACACCTACATACGGCCAAAATAATAAACGAACTTCCTCTGGACATATAAAATAGAGATTTAATAAAAAAAAAGCATTATTATATTTTTTTTTCAGGTTTTCGACAGATTAAAAGAAAGCCGAAGTGAGGAGCTGAAAAAAATTACGGTCATCAGTGGAGACATTTCACGGGAATGTCTTGGATTGCCAGATGATGTTTTAAAATTATTAGAGGACGAGGTTTGTTATATTATTTCCAACTTTTTCTAATGAAATTGAATATTTCATGTTAAACCCGACATACATTTTCACTGTTTTTCATACAACCGCTTTTACGCGATTATATGACGTTATTACACAATTTTCATTAGATATTTTAGAAATACAGATATCATGTGGATAATCTAGGTTTCTTTTGAAATCAATTTATAAATTTGTGTAAAACTAATTCAGTAAAGACTTCTAAAAATCTGCTATTTGGGATGAACTTTGACCCTTCATAATGTATTCAAAAATTTAAAAAGTCAGAAAGTATAAAATATATAACAATAGAATCCTTGCAAATTTAAACAAAATTCTGAATGACGAAATTTTTTTTCCCAAAAGCTATTACAGTTTTTAAAAAAAACACGTATTTCCTGTAACAAGTTTTGTGATATATTCGAGTAAATGATGGTATTACCGAGTGCCAGCAGAGATTTCCGGTATTACCTTTTTATTAAACATTGCGTTGGATTGAGTTGGATGAATCGGCAAACTTTTAAACTATGCTCAGGTTGAAGATAAACGAGTGGGGAAGATCCCTCTTAACTTAATACCATCTCATTGAACTAGAATCAACGTCACACCTACGTGGTAATTACTAATAACTTCCAATAGTCGTTAGTATGATGGTTTAACGTGGTAGCCACTAATGACTACCACGTCGCAACTTGATATCCACAAGTACCTACCGTTGGCAGTTAGTACGTTGATTTAACATGGTACCCACTAGTGACTACCGTAGGTAGTTGGTAAGTTGGTTTAATGGTAACCACTAATGACTACTACGTTGGTTTAAAGTGGTAGCCACTAGTGACTACTGTTGGTAGTTGGTACATTGGTTTAACATAGTAGCCACTAATGACAACTTTTTTGTTATTGGTAATTTTTACGTTCGGTGTCAGGGTCGGAAAAAGTGTTATTGGTTTTTCTTTTCAACTGGAATTTCTCAGTAAGATGCAGCCCGTCTCGACTTGAGCCAAGTTCATATCAAAAGCCCCATTTCTTGTGACCTAAACATGACAAGTCTAATCCCTCGAAGACTACAAGAGTTATTTTTTTTAGAGCGAAATCATCAAATAACTTCTCCCGTTCTGGGTGGAGCGCGAGGGAGTGTTAGATTTTTACCGAAAAAAATCCACCCGTGTTCCTTCGGTTATCCTTTGCGTTCTAGGGCCGAGGTGACTCTTTCGAACCATTCTGCAGCCCAATACAGGCGTGACGTTATGTATTGTGATGTCTAAGAAAGTCGTTTTTTGATAGATTCGGAATTTTAATCGGACAGATTTTTTAATTATTCTGAATATTATATGGAATTGTGACGTTCATAATCTCATTTTTATTTTAGGTTTCAGTAGTATTTCATCTAGCAGCCACAGTAGCATTCAAACTGCCTCTAAAAGATGCCATGGCAATCAATATTAATGGGACCGAGAACGTTATCGGATTATGTCGCCGAATGAAGAAACTAGAGGTTAGAGATTTTGTAAATTAATATATATTTATGCCATGGTGTCCCGGTGAAATATAGCCCCAAGAGTGAGTTGCACCAACAAACTTTAAAGATGCCTCATCAGCCCTTAAATCTTTGGATAAGCAGAACACGGGTTGCATCAATTTAGCAATGGTTAAAATGATGTCACAAATAACGATGACATTAACCTTTCAGATTATTTACATGTTTAGAAAAAGTAAAAAAAAAACTTTAACGTTTTACGTGATGATGTATCAGTAGTTGATAGAATTTAATGAAAACTTTGATGGAAACTAACGTAGCTGTTGGTGCAACCCGCTATAAGTGTCTAACCCTTTCATTAGCCTTAGAAAATACAAAAACTTCTAGACAAAAGCCATATTCCACACATGTTTACCTTTGCAGTTGTGGGCAGTCTTTTTGGCAGGTATAAAGTTCATTCCTCCTTGTTGTTCTGGTCTATACCAACTTTTGTAAAATTTAATTTTTATTTTACACAGGCTTTTGTGCATGTTTCGACAGCCTTCACGAATGCTGATCGAAAGGAAATAGATGAAGTGGTGTATCCCATGCCAATGAAGTTAGAAAGCGCCAGGCTTTTTGCTGATATGTTCTCGTATGATGAAAAGATTATCACAAAGTTTATGGGTAAGAGCTTGTAGTACCTAATCTGCTACTATAAGACAGACAAAGTGGCGTGATAATCTGACAACATAATTTTTTTTTGAAGTTTGAAATCATCTAATGACTTCTCCAGCTTTAGGTTGGAGCGAGAGGGCGTGTCAGATTTTTACTGACTAAAACCACACCTATGTGTCCTTTGCGTTCTAGGACCACGGGTTTCCCTTTCAGAAATCAACCCATGGCCCCAGTAGACTTCGGCCCTGCTGGGCCCCTACGGTTTTGTTGACATATCTTTGAGACGCGCGTGGAACACTATGCGCCGTCGACGACCCTGGCTCGGTCCGGATGAATATCGGACAGCCGGACGGCAAGCTACCCATTGCTCATCGTCCGAAACCGACAACATAGCGAAGCTACGTTTATATAGAAATAATATATAATTTTATATATTTATTATGTTCTGCTGACGCCTTTTCCTATCACGATCTTATTTTCACTTCTTATAAAATTCGGCCCCCAAAGCATAAGTTCAAAATTCTTCTGCTTCGCAATTTTGATGGGATGAACCTTGATCGTCTTCGAGAGGACGCCAACAATATTGATTGGACGCCTTTGGTTACATCCACTTCCGTCGACGAACAAGTTGAATTCTTGACTTCAACCTTGATTCGGCTTTATGATACTCATGCACCTGTTCGAGCTGTGAAAGTCAAACATCTTCCAGCGCCATGGCTGACTGATGACATTAAACTTTTGCTCCGTAAAAAAGCGGCTGCGAAGTTCAAGTTTAAAATTCGGCCCAATGACATTAATAGGGAGAAATACGTCTCTATTAGAAATCTCAGCAACAAGGTGTGTAGAAACGCAAATCGCCATTATATCCACAGTTCTGTTCAAAATGGTGACCCAGCCAAAGTCTGGAATTTCCTCAAAACATTAGGTATCGGGAAAAAGTCTCATGACAAGATTCCTAAAGACTTAGATTTCAACCTACTTAATAGTCATTTTTCTTCCTCGCCCTTATTGGATAGGGCCACTAAAACTGCTACACTAAGTCATCTTTCAAACCTTTCGATACCTAATTATTCTCCTTTTGTCATTAGTCAATTCACTGCATGTGATGTTAGAAGGAGTATTATGTCGATAACATCTAACGCTGTGGGTAGTGACTGTGTCAGTCGTAAGATGATCATTCCCATCCTTGATATCATCCTTCCTGGCATCCTTCACATCCTCAATTTCTCTGTTTCCAGTAAAGTCTTTCCACAAGCCTGGAAAGACGCCCAAGTTATTCCTTTACCTAAAAAATCTCATCCTGCATCCTTCACTGACTATCGTCCCATTTCTATTCTTCCATTCCTTTCCAAAGTCCTCGAAAAGCTTGTCCACCAACAACTAAGCACGTTCCTTAGCAAGCATAATCTTCTCAATCCTTTCCAATCTGGGTTTCGACCAGGACATAGCACTACCTCAGCACTCGTGCATATTACAGACGATATTAGGTCGGGTATGGAGATGGGGAAGTTGACGGTACTTGCTCTACTTGACTTTAGCAATGCTTTCAATACGGTCGACTTCGACATTTTACTCGGCATCTTGTACTCTTTTAACATATCTCCATCGGTAATTGACTGGTTTCATAGTTACCTGTTTGGCCGCCGGCAGCGTATTTGTATTGAGGAATCTTTCTCGTCTTGGTGTGACACCTCTGCCGGTGTGCCGCAGGGTGGCGTTTTATCTCCTCTACTCTTCGCAATTTTTATAAACGCTATCACTCAACGACTAGTTTCTTTCTACCACCTGTATGCTGATGATCTCCAAATTTATGCTCAAGCCCCTATCGGAAAGTTATCTGAGGCCATTGATACTATCAACTTAGACCTGGCTCGAATAGGTGACTGGAGTGCTGAGTTTGGGTTGAAGATCAATCCAACTAAGACGCAAGTGATTGTTATTGGTAGTTCCCGGAATGTGTCTAAAGTAGATTGGTCGAAGCTTCCCCAAGTTTTTTTCAATAATACCACTATTCCTTTAAGTTACACTGTGAAGAACTTGGGGATCTATATCGACCGCACTCTTTCCTGGACAAAACAACTGCAGGAAGTCAGTCGTAAGCTATTTGCTTCGGCGGGCTCCCTAAGACGTCTTCGTAATTTTCTTCCCATCACTACTAAAATTGCGTTAGCACAATCTCTTCTTCTTCCAATCCTGGACTATGCTGCTGCCAGCTATCTTGATCTCACCCAAGACCAATTGGATAAGCTTGAGCGACTTCAAAATCTCTGTATCAGGTTCATATTTGGCTTGCGTAAGTATGACCACGTTTCTGAATTTCGTACTAAGCTCAAATGGCTTCCTATTCGCCTTCGCCGGAACGCCCACATACTTTCTTTGCTTTATAATGTGCTATTTAATCCTTGTACCCCGTTTTATCTTAAGGAACGCTTTCAGTTTCTCAGTGACACACATAGTAGGTCCTTGAGATCATCGGAAAACCTAAAATTAAGTATTCGCACGCATTCCACTTCTTTCGTTGATAAATCTTTCACAATTCAAGCAGCTCGTTTGTGGAATGCGTTACCCTTAGAAGTGAGGCGTGCCCAAACGCTACCTACGTTTAAAAAAATGGTGAAGGAGCATTACCTTTCACTTTGATTTTTTCTTCTCCTGGCTCAATTATATATTTAATATTTATTAGTATATGTTTTTCTTATATTGTATGTATGTATTTGTGTTATTATGTCTTATTAGTATTTTCTGATGTTGTACACTGACAACCCTAAATCCATCTTCTTTCTTTCAGTCCATCCAAAGGTTGTCTGTAAGAAATTGCCCTGTGCGATAAGACCGCCCATTGTACACTTATTTTTAATTATGTTTGTTCTGTATTTTTGTTTATGTGGTGTGCAATAAAGAATATAATAATAAATAAATTCATTTGATTTTTCTTTGAAAATGGATTCATATAACGTTGTTGCATTGTCACATAGCACCTGTCTGTAGGAGTCGTTATACTCAACTTTTATAGTAACTTTTGGTTAGTTTATGATTGTATTATTAATTATTCTAAACCTTAGGGTATTAAGCGGCTATTAGTCGCGGTATTTATTCAACCAGTTATTAATGGTTTAGCGGTTGCCGCAAAGTGCATTTGCAAATATCATAACACCGATGTATAAACACTAGTCATTAAAGTGTGAGTTTACTGGAAAACTCAGAAAAAACGTAATTAGAACTGAAATTAAAGAAATCAAAATTATAACAAACATATTAAGGCAGAGTTCCAACTAGCATCTCGAGAAACGAATATAGCTAAAGTCGCATTCTCGTTTGAATTTAAGTCGCAATCTAATCTCAGCGTTAAATACATTTATAAAATCGAAATGTTGTATTTTTTTTTTAAAGTAACCTTATGGTTTCTCACCAATTTTTCTCCAAAGGACATTATCAATTGAAACCGTGCTCTTGCTTTTAACATTTTATAAGCGCCCATGGAGGTTTATACGAAATAAAATATTTTGAGAAAAATGTATTAAAAAAAATGAAATTGTAGAGTAATTAAAAACGCCTTTATAATATATTTCTTTAATAAATACGAATAAAACATGTTATGTCAAAATTAAGAGTTCTGCCCCCCTAACAAAGTTACAATCGTATCGTTCGCGCCGAACGCCTCGAGTAGGCCACGCCTCCGATTCCTTTGTTCTGACGTCATCTCAACACTCAGTCACGTGGTCAGAACAAAGGAATCGGAGGCGTGGCCTACTTGAGGTGTTCGGCGCGAACGATACGATTGCAACTAGGCTAGGGGGGTAGGTATTCAAATTAATATACATTACAGGAGAGAAACCCAATACGTACACTTTCTCAAAAGCTTTCGCCGAGGAGCAAGTTATGAAGCAATGCGAGGACTTACCGGCAGCGATCGTCAGGCCATCTATAGGTAATAAGATTAAATTTTACTTGGAAATAGTCCTTCAAAGTAATGAGTTCATCACTAAAATATGTTTTCCAAGTAAAATTGCTGTTTACCTGAAGAAATACTTGAAGACATTATTAATTTTCTAATTGAAATTAAAGTACATAAATATTTTGTAGGTTTCAAGTAAAACGTGGTACGTGACTACGTTTTTACCATCTCTTAGCAAACATACCATGGAGACTTTTATTAAACGAAAAAAGCACGAGAGTAAAACTGTACTTCGATGGGCCAGGTTTTTGGAGGTTTTGGAGTGGGTGGAGTGGCTTCTACTGAACCCTCTCTCCACCAAAGTAAACGGATACTTATAAAGATATTCATGTTTGAAATTTAAGGCTAGGAATCAACAAAAACAAGCCACAAAACCACCAAAGAATATGCGTACTTTATGAGTTATTATTATTTAGAAGTTAAAAACATCGAAGTAAAAGAAATATTTAAGTATTATGCCCGATTTATTGTTCAGACAGATTTTCAGAAATCTTCTAACATATACGAGTCGGGTTGTTCCGAGCCGGAAATTCGTATAGCATAATACCATACCTTTTAATGTTCCCACTGCTGGGACTCAGGCCTCCTCTCTAGGAGAGACGGTGAAGGAAAACATCGTGAGGAAACCGGCAAGTCCTAGAACCAAAAATTCGAAGACATGCGACATTCACCAATCCGCACTGAGCCCGCGTGGTGGATTACGGCCCATTTCCTCTCCTAGAGAGGAGGCCTGATATTTATATACTAATGTATTATATATTCCACACTTTGTAAAGTAAAGCGTTGTCGTTTTCGTTTTGTGAAATTTCTGTGGTTGTATAAATTCATATATTTGTCTTATAGACTACAAACCAGTAGTACAATATGAATGAAACACATATATTATGTTAAAACAAATCCAATGTTAGGAAAAAATATCAATATTTATTATTTTTTTTCTAAGAAACTACGTTCACTAGTGTTAAATCTTTGAATAAGTACTTCTTAAACCAAAATCTCCGAGCCGAACTCTTGGCCTACAGAAGTACAGTTTAGCCCATTGGGCGTTGTTTGTTACGTTTACTTTAAGAATTTTGTTGATTTGAAGTTATTTTTATAACTTGTAGCTTCCTCACAATATTCTACATTATTAATCATCATATGACGTCAACCATCGTCATTTGATATGCTGTCCATCCTGCACAACCACCTGCAGTTTTCAGGATCTTAACGAGGCCAATAACAGAGCCGTAGAGGTTGCCAAATACTGGTCAGATAAAATTTAGTTAAGAGTACATCGATACGAAAAGAAGAAGACTAACTAAAACCCACCAGGGTTGTTGCCTTTTGAGTTCTAGGGTCATGGTTATTCTTTTAAACGCTCCCGCAATCCTAGCAGGCTGCAGTTTTGCTGACATCTCTTTGTTGCGCATGGAACACTACGTGCCGTCGACTCGTGCCTGGTCTTTATCAAACAGTGAGCTACCCATTGCTCGACCGTAATATCGGCTGTTACCAACATGACACATACATTATTATGTTGGAAAAACATATTGTTGAAAGCTACTTTTCTTTACCTCAATCTTGTCTGGTGAATAGCGATGGATGAATTATTTAACTGCGCAATAAAAGAGAACCAAAAATATGCGTATTCATAAATCAGAAACGTTTATTTCAAATAGAACATTTACATGTACTTTTGAATTGTCAAAATATAGGTCAGTGAAAAAAATGTGAAGCTAAATTGCACATTCTTAAGCATAGATCTCTATGGAGAAGAACGTGCAAGAAACTCAATGGACACTCATTGAAATCATATTATGAGTTGAGTTGTTGGAAATAAATTTACTGCCATAGATATCCATCCTTTGCCTGATTTCAAATTCCTATGTTCAAAAATGTAAGATTTTCAAACTCTGGACTATCATAATTATCCCACAACTTATTTCCCATATGTTCTAGTGGTGTCAGCTCTCAAAGAGCCCAGTCCTGGATGGATAGATACCTGGAACGGTTCCACTGGGCTGTTCGTGGGAATGTCTTCAGGAGTTTTGAAGGTGGCTAAAGGCAGGGGCAGCAACGTGACAGATTTGGTACCAGTTGATATTGTTACTAACCTCGTTATAGTCGCTGCTACGGAATGTCGGAAGTAAGTTTTAAATTATTATTATTTGATTCTAATCAGATTTTTTTTATAATTTTTTATTTATTTAAAATTTATACAATACGAAAGTACAAAGGCTGAGTTAATGTCTTAGGCATTCTCTACCAGTTAACACAGGGTGATGTAGAGACAATAGGGTAGTTGAATAAAAAAAAAATGGTATTTAGAAAACAAGAGTAAAAAGTATACTTATATTTAAAATAAGCATACATAAGTATTAAATATATATATACAAATATATTAAAATAAACTAAGGAAAAGATGTTTATGAGACGATTCTGTTGTTAGCATAGAAAATAGGAACTATTTTCTATGCAAGTTCTGTTTAAATGCGTAAAGATGAATTTTTGGTATGATCACAATAATTTTAACTTATATTTGTGACGAAATTAAATGTATGGCCAGCATTAGTATAATTAGAGCACCATTTATTTTCAAAACATGTGTTTATTTATTCAATATTTGATTTGTACTTATCAACACTCTTCGTTTCTTAATTATATGTGAGAACTATTATATTACTTTATTATAATAGTTCTCACATAATAGTATTCTATTGTACCCAATCCTTAATTATTTCTGATTGTGATTACAGATTTAAACAACTCAAAGTGTACAACTGCTGCACCGGCAATTCAAACCCCATCACTTGTGACGAAGCCATCAGCATTACCAGAAAAGTGGCTCTCAAGTATTCTTTAAGTAAGTTTTAGGACATAGATCTCCTCAACCACTCTTCATTTTAATTAATAATGGGACTTGGTTGTCATTGTGCCTATTGTCGTGACCGCCAATGGCCTTATAGCTATAAGCTTCGACGAGCATCTGCTGAAGTTGTACTTACGCGGTTGGATCAAGGGCCTGATACAGAAGGCAGTACTCATCGATTCGGCTTGCATTGTGAGGAGTTTCCTGTCTCTGGAACCACTATTTTAAATATTATTTCATTTAATACATTATTTTACGCTCTTTTGTTGGAACGAATATTATAGATGCGTAAAAATTGAAGCCAATTGATACGATTGTATGTTGACAATTTATTAGCTAATCTGTAATTTGATACAAAAATATAGAGTAATAAACTTCAAGTCGGACTTGTTGCTTCGTGTTTTCATGAATAACGCTGAAAGCATATAATGTTGTTTTCCTTATTTCCAGATGAATTCCCGTGGCCTTTCATCATTTTCACCCCCCGTGTATTTTTATACAATTTAATAACGTTCACACTGCAGATTATACCTGCTTACTTGATTGATTTATGGTGTACATTTACTGGAAGAAAAGCAACGTAAGTTACCCTTTTCTTTCCATTTTATTTTTGTATGGAAAAACTACCTTGACTTAAATAAATAAGAAGTTTTTAAGTACATTATACGTAGAGTAATCATTCCGATAAAAAATTGCTTGGCTTAAAAATAACACAGATCTCCTAAACACCTTAGCTTTATAAACAATAACCAACCACACACAGAGTGAAGTATGTACGTCGCTGTCGGAGGACCCAAAAAAAAACAAAATGATTTTTAACTAACTTTAATCAAGTTAAAATTAGCAGTTTACTTAGAAGTGTTTATCATAACAAGTGTATTGGATCAATGAAACAAATATTAAAATTTCTAACTTACGTATATGGCTCATCTTATATTAGCTTAGCAAAAGGTAAACATTGTTTTCAAGTAACCTTAAGTATATTATGACCTTAAATATTTTTTTACATTTAAATATCTTTAAACTTGTATAGGTAATTAGGTATAAGTAACAAGTGTACCGCTGTGCGAAAAATGGACCAAACATTTTTTATACTGAATAGAATAACAAAGTAGAGAAGTTAGTGAAACTCTAATGAGCAAAAATAAATTAAAAGTTGATCATAATAGTAGTCAAAAAACGTTTCATTTATGAATTTAGTTTGTGATAGGTATTGTGAACTTTGTCGAAAACTAATAAATTATGTAACAAATGACAAAGGCAGAAAGTCGTTCATGATTAAAGTAGAAACAGCTGTTAATTATCATCATCATTTCAGCCAAAAGACGTCCACTGTTGGACATAGGCCTCCCCCAAATGTCGCCACAATGACCGATCCTGTGTATGGCCATTGCGTGATCGCGTCAGATATGAAGATATCCGCAGGAGAACCAAGGTTACTTACATAGCCCGAAGAATCGCCAAACTTAAGTGACAGTAGGCAAGGCACATTGCTCGCAGAACTGTTAATTATAATCTATATAATTTATTTTACAGACAAATGAAACTACAGAGCAAACTGAAGAAAGTAATAGACGCGGTAAAGTTCTTCTTACTCAACGAATGGAAGTTTTCCGATAATAACATAAGAAATCTTTTAGAAACCATGTCTCCTGAAGATAAAGTAACATTTAACTTTGATGTAAAAACGATTAACTGGGAAACGTGCATTAGAGATTATTTATTAGGAGCTAGGAAATATTTGCTGAAAATTGAGAAATAGATTTTAGAAAATATACAACATGTAACTGGTATAAAGAACACCTCAATTAGAAAATTAAACGATTAACTGGGAAACGTGCATTAGAGATTATTTATTAGGAGCTAGGAAATATTTGCTGAAAATTGAGAAATAGATTTTAGAAAATATACAACATGTAACTGGTATAAAGAACACCTCAATTAGAAAATTAAGTTACAGTCATAATTCAAGCGTTGTAATTTACTTAAATGCATTGTTAGGTATTGCTTATTTAAGGTTATATTCATTGTAGGCAAATAATATAGAAATCGAAGCACTATATTTGTTACAAATATCAGTCCCCCTAGCCAAGTTACGACTGTTTCGTTTCGATTCTCTTGTGTCTCGAGTAGGCCACGCCTCTGATTCCTTTGTTCTGACGTCATCTCAACGCTCAGTCACGTGGTCAGAACAAAGGAATCGGAGGCGTGGCCTACTCGAGGCGTTCGATACAAGAGAATCGAAACGAAACGGTCGTAACTTGGCTAGGGGGGTAGGGTATCAAACCACAAACACGCTACTAACTCAATTAGGATTTATCAAGAATTTATCAAAATTAATAAGTAGTAATTTTATCCCTTTTTAGGACAAAAATTGCTGTTTTATAAACGGCTCAAATCAATTTGATGTTTTTTTTTTCGGGTGTGAAAATCATCTAATGACATCCCTCGCTCTTGGGCGGAGCGAGAGATAGTGTCAGACTTTTACTGACTAAAAACCCACTCCTGTTCCTTCTTTGCCATTTTTCCAGGGCCCCGGGATCACTTTCGCATCGCCCATGGCCCCAGTAGGTCTCGACCCTGCTGGGCCCCTACGGTTGCTGACATCTCCTTGAGGCGCGCGTGGAACACTATGCGCCGTCGACGACTTGGGCTCGGTCCGGACGGTTACCGGACGATAGAGCGGACGGCGAGCAATGGGTGGCTCGCCGTCCGCAAGCCCGCGCCTACGGTGGCCGGAAATCGGGATCGGAATCCCGGCGGCGGTTGGGGCGTGAGGACCTTTGCCTCACGCGATCGGCCGCCTCCTTTGCTAGCATTACTGCTTCGCAGAAGAAGGCAACCGCCTGCCACTCCTACTCGCTCCGGACCATGACCTGTACCAAGGTCCGGCGCGAGAGATCGCTGCCGCCGATCGCCCCCACGAGGACACGGCGGTGCTCTGCCCAGGCGGGGCACACCTCTACCGTATGCTAGACCGTGTCCTCCGGGCGGTCCACACAATGGTGGCACCCGGGCGTTACTTCCGCACGAATCCGGTGCAGGAACCTCCCGAACTTACCATGTCCGGTGAGGACCTGCGTCATGCGGAAAGTAATGACGCCGTGAGGTTTTTCCAGCCACTCCTCAAAGAGGGGACTTATCGCCATAATTATGGTGTGCCCAGCACTGGGTTGCGACAGTCGCTGTCGCCATTCCACCATGAGATCCCGCAGGAGGTCTTCCCGCCATGCCGCGACTTGGCGCGGCAGCAGAGTTTCGCCCCGGCGTTGCATCTCCATGCGCAGATCGTGCATGCGTGCAAGGTCTTTTGCCTCCAAATCCCACGGTGGTTGTCCAGCAAGGAGGCTCGCTGCTTCGCGAAAAATCGTGCGGTATCCCCGCACCATCCGGATGGCCATGACCCTCTGGCTTGAGTTCAGCTTGGCCGCCGGTCGCTTTCATAGCGACGGCGCCCATACCGGCGCCCCATAAAGGGCCATGAACCGAACGATTCCTGCATAGAGCCTCTGGCAGGAGGCGTCTGGACCCCCTAGGTCGGGCAGGAGCCGCTTGAGGGTAGCCCCAGTACGATCCAGTTTGGGAGCCAGACGTCGGAAATGCTCCTCGAAATTCCATCGGCACATTTTCAGGATGTAGGATGAGCGTTTATTATGTTACAAGTTGTATGGGTTCTACGTTTAAAGGCTCCCTTGGACAAACGCGTTGCGATAATGCTGCAACCAATTTATATGAAATCGTGTTTTCATCAAACCCTTGATTTAGATAAAATGTAATAAGATTATATATGGCTGACACTAGCTTGACCACCATCACGAATTATAATTTTTATAACACAAAAATTTTGCAGCTAATTTGTCACCAAATATCAGAATTTGTCGGTCACTGACTTAATAAAAAGTTAGAAGGGTTTATACCTATAAACCCTTGTAACTCTTTTAACTCCCTAGATTGGCCACCTGGCCGATCCAGGGAGAGTCTCCCCGGCTTGCTCATATTTATATCTCAAAAACTAGGGCACCTAGCGAAGCTCTATTTTTTTCCAGATTTAGTCGCAAATTATTGTGTTACCAAAATTAAAATCCGTGAGTTTGGCCATGCCAGTGTCAGCCATATGATTATGTATCGATATTAATTAAATGTTTGTATGGTATGTGTAGTAATGCTCTTGTTTTGTATGCACTCTATATGAGTAAAATAAGTTTAAGAATTTGTTTTGTGAATCCTTTTTATTGTTTTTCGTACGAAGTTTACTTACCTACTTATAAAAGGTTTGTTTATTATAAAAATTTTTTGTATATTTTTTTGCATTTCAGCTAGAGTAAGTAAAAATGTGTGCTCGATCAGAAATGTCACTCGTCAAAATTAAGGGACGAGTCGGGCTGAGTTTGCATTTCGTGCTGCATACTAAGTAGTTCTACAAAATTATATTATGACCACACTGAATACCTAATTACCTAGTGAGACCAGACGTTTTCTGTATTTATTCGTTTTTTTTTGTACCATTATTTTGCGTAACAAGGTAAATAAAAAATAATATACTTATATAAGCCATAAAATAACTGATGCAGAAGTCGTACATCAATAAAAAAGACTAATCATTCTACATTGGTCCTAATATAATTTACACATACATAAAATAAAATAATAAAAAAAACTATTTCAAGCCGTGAAATGATCTAAAGCGCGGCCACTGTCGGACTGCACAGACAAGATAAAGATGCGCAAGGACAAAATATTTGCAAAATATAAAGCAATTTCTAGATTTACTAACAATTGAGTTATTAAAAACTTAAGATAATAAATTTTTGTATTAAAATTCGAATTATTATTTGTTATTAATTATACTGACGTACGTTGGTTAGTATTTTTTTTTTACCTATACTTTCCCACTGCTGGGCACAGGCCTCCCCCAATGTCTTCCAGGAATTCCTTCCTCGAGCAACCTCGAACCAGCAAGCTAGTAATACGAGAAAAATAAGGTTAAAGTTTTGGGTAAACACTTTGTAATCGTAATCACTTTGACTGGCCTGTTGGTCTAGTAGTTAGTGGCCCTGACTGCTATGCTGGAGGTCGTGGGTTCGATTCACACCCAGGACAAATGTTTATGTGGTGAGCACGATCATTTTGTTCTTTGTCTGAGTGTAATTTATCTATAGCATAGCATAGTCGGCCTTATAATGTTCCCACTGTTGGGAATCAGGCCTCCTCTCTAGGAGAGGGAATGGGCCGTAATCCACCGCGCGGGCCCAGTGCGGGTTGGTGGATGTCACATGTCTTCGAATTTTTTGTTCTAGGACATGCCGGTTTCCTCACGATGTTTTCCTTCACCGTTTTGAGAGCAGTGGTGATGAAATAAATTACTCAAAGTAATAAATACAAAAAAATAAAGCGCCTGGCTGGGTTTGAACCCGCGACCTACAACTTCGTAAGTCGGGGCCGTTACCACTCGGCTACCACTGCTCTCAATTTATCTATAATATGTATGTATTTAGAAATATATAAGTATGTTTATCAGTTGTCTAGTACTCATGACACAAGCTCTTCTTAGCTTGGGTCTAGACGGCGTTGTGTGATAGTTGTGGATTATTATTATTATAACCATCCAGTTCTCGAAAATATGCTCAAGATTAACATATATGTTTTCGAAGCCTCAAACTAAATAGAATTAGTAAAAAAGTTAATTTCCCAACTGACATTACCAAGAATGAAACTCGTTGGGTATATTTTAAATCCTTTACCACATCGTTAGAGTTGAAAGCTTCAAAAGTTAAATGACATACTCATCTAAATTAAAGGATGACTGAAGGAGAGTTACGATTTCGTGCCGCATACTAAATAATTGCTCAAAAATATGTTATAAACGGCCTGACTATAAAACACAGATTTTACTCATCATTGATGCTAGTTTTATTTACCCGACTGTGTCAAAAGGAGGGTTATGTTTTTCTATTGAATAGCACGCCCTAGAGCCTAAACAGCTTATTGCCGTTTAGCTTGAGAGGTGTCGATAAATTCATTTTAGTTGTGAAAGTGACACAGGATAAATCAAAATAAAATTATGAATAATAAAAATGGCAAATTTTTGGCACCAAATTATCAAAATAAAGAGTTCGAGGAGACGATTTCAAAAGTATAACTCACTAAAATATAAGAAATGTGTAAAAAAATCCGACTGCAACAAACAACTAAAACATTTGAAACATCTTATAGTACTTTGTCTAATCTGATGCAGTTGGTGGCATCTTTATGGACTAAATAAATAAAGTAATGATTTGTTGGAATAAAATAATCACACATGACATAGACAAGAAAAAGACATGTCCAACATCAAAAAAAAAAGAGTCCATTTGCTCTTCACTACCAAATAAAAAATATTTACAAGGAACAATTAATAAAGGATCAAAACGTATCCACAACCAAAGCCACAGAATGTCACAGTGCTCACATATGTATTGATCTCGGCTTGCCGACTAACGAAGCGGAATGCTCACTAAATCATAGGATTATACGCACTATCTCACTCATGCAGGTAACAAAGTTAAATAAATGAAGGTTTAGTATCAGCTGGAGAATAGTTTGTGCTGTGTACTATTGTGTAGGATGACAGATTTATGTATATCTCTGTGTTAGGTTGTCTTGTTTTAGACGGAGAGAAATATAGCATTCTGTTGGTGCAGTATCAAGAAATAGATTTATAAATGTCTAGTTATAGGCGATTTTATTCAATCTAATGCTATTCTAGTTCTATTTAATCTCCCAAAACCAAATGAAAATTGTAATGCCAAGGTCTGGTGATGAAAAAAACTATTTTTATCAGGGCTACCTTTTTTGTAGGAGGGAAATCATCTAATAACATCTCCCGCCCTTGGGCGGAGTGAGAGGGCGTATCAGACTTTTACTGACTAAAACCCACTCCAGTTCCTTCGTTGCCTTTCATACCAGGGCTGGGTTTTCCTTTCAGAAGCGAACCCATGGCCCTAGTAGGCTTCGACCCTGCTGGGCCAGTACTGTTTGCTGACATCTCTTTGAGGCGCGCGTGGAACAATACGCGCCGTCGACGACTTGGGCTCGGTCCGGACCTCATCTTGTTAAAATTGACAAGTTTGTAGCGACATCTATGGCGTCACATAAGAATTAATCCTGCATCGCGCAATTAAAGTTCTCCGCGCGATTAGAACATATACATAGAACAGCCCGAAATCATCTATCAGGCAGTTGCCCACCAGATATAACACCCGTCTGGCCGGAGGATCCTCCCTTTTCAACGGAGGTGTGTGGGACTTTACTCTCTGTTTCACATACCTCCAAACTGGTAACCCTCGACAATGAACGTCAGCGCAGCCTTCGTGCAGCTACTACTTTGTGACGTCATCATCACTTCCTCAAGCTTTCGAGCAGCGAGCCATACAGCCAACACCCACGGCTTTAAAGGGTATCCTGACCACCAGCATGCCTACCTGGTCATACCTGGTCATCACCCTCAGCCTCATCAGCGACCTTGGCTAATCACACTGCACCTCCGGCCAGTCACATGAAGAGCTATGAAGAACCTCTTCTGGTCGACGCAAGCAGTCAAGCCACTACGTCGCACAGCACCGCTCCGACTCACTGAAGCCAGCAGCACTACTCCGACTCACTGGAGCCTGCAGAATCATCCCGACTCACTGGGACAGCACCAGCCCGACTCACTGGGGCATCATCCCGACTCACCGGGACAGCACCACCCCGACTCACTGGGGCATCACCGCAGACGGTTCCGACTCACCGAGAACTATGCAGCATTCGGTTCCGACCCCCTGGAACCAACCTACCACTGCCCTGGCACGCATCAAGAAACATCAATCTTCAGAGGGGAGTGATGTAGCGACATCTATGGCGTCACATAAGAACTAATCCTGCATCGCGCAATTAAAGTTCTCCGCGCGATAAGAACATATAGAAGAAGCCTGAAATCATCTATCGGGCAGTTGCCCACCAGACATAACACCCGTCTGGCCGGAGGATCCTCCCTTTTCAACGGAGGTGTGTGGGACTTTACTTTCTGTTCCGCATACCTCCAAAAGTTGTTATTATGCAAGTTACCCATGCACTATTGGTAAACAATCATATTATGAATAAATTATATGTGTTAAATACTGTGTTGATGGAAGAAATAATTACACTTAGCACCTCAATAGGTTTTCTTGTTTTTACAATAGCCAATTTCCTAAAAATCTCTAATTATAAGCCTTGACAAGGATAAAAAAAATTCTATCCTATTTCTGAAACCAACTCGAACTGCCCATAGATTCTAGAGCGTTCGCATTTCAGCCACGTTCATCTTGCTTTAATGTTCTATTTGACGTGCCCCTATCTCGTTACCATGCAGTTTGCGTTGGCATCAGCGCAAGTATTGAGGTTTGTGGGGACACAGCTTAGCCATATGAGATGCTAAATTCATATGCGTGAGAGCGTTTGAATTTAATCGTTTCGATGCAAAATTTAACCTGCAAGCATAAACACGTATATTTTATTTGATACTTTTACTTACCTATTTTTTAATTTAGAAAGAAATTCTAAAGCGTAAATCTCTATGAATAATAGTAAAAAAAAAAAACAAAAAAAAACTTTATTTAAAAAATATGAAAACAATGGAATAGAAATAAATTGTGCAGTTACTAAACAACCAAACTGTCACAGGCCTAAAAGTTCTTGAAGAAAATCAGATTTTTATAAGTGATGGGCACTTATAAAAATCTGATTTTCTTCAAGAACTAGGTGGTCAAAGTGAAACGTAGGTCAAAGTGAAAAAAAAAAAATTGACTATCCCGACTATACAGGGTGTTTGGTGCATCGTGTGCCAAATTAAAATGGTCGACGGGTCATCTGCTATCCTTTCAGACCCCTAAGCACTTCTCATGCCTTGTGGATATTTTTTTCATCGACTTTTTATTGTTTTATGAATATAAGCCCCAAATTTTTCATTCAAATACAAATTAAAAAACAAATATATAAGGCGTAGACTTTGAATTTTAATTTTATTTAGATGTGTATTGTATTAGAGTACTTTTACATTTAAAATTAGTGACATTAGCTGTCTAGTTTTTTTTTTTATTTACTTGCAAAGTTTTGGACTTAAAGCTGTCCATGTTACAGCTATTTACTTGGCGATAAAAAAAAACCAAAAGCGACCAGGTTCTTCCAACTTCCTCAAAAATTGTCTAGTTTATCCTCTTGCTAGTGATGTGCTACATGCCATAAAAATCTTTTTATAACTTTGTGAATTCGCTAGAATTCTGAATCGAGTCACATAAGACTAATATTCAAAATTATGATTTAAAAAATATTTTCACGATCACACCAATCACATTTCACATTACTAGATTACGAAGTAGTTAGTCATAGATTTGAATAGGTACAAGTAAAACGAATGGGATATTACTTACAGACTCATGAAATAACGAAGAACTCCTTTAAAAGCAGCTGCTGTGGCTGACTACGCAATCTACAGAAAAACTGCCTGTTTTACCTTTGATTATTATTTGACTGGTCTGTTGGTCTAGCGGCAAGTGGCCCTGACTGCTATGCTGGAGGTCGTGGGTTCGGTTCCCACCCAGGACAAATATTTGTGTGATGAGCACGATAAATTACAAGATATATAGTACAAGATACAGTAGTAGATAGTTACAAGTACTGCGATATTACAGAAAATACAAAACACAAAGAATCCAATAAATACCTAATTTCGAAAAAAGAATAACGTACGTTTATTTGAACTTATAATTCCAAGTCAATTCAAAGATGTAACACTTCAAAGCAACCCGTTTTAAAAAAACGG
Source organism: Mythimna impura (assembly GCA_905147345.3). Lineage (NCBI taxonomy): Eukaryota > Metazoa > Arthropoda > Insecta > Lepidoptera > Noctuidae > Mythimna > Mythimna impura. Next base: position 12,741,576 of record LR990345.1, read on the forward strand.
CAATTTCATACTTTAACCCCATATAAGTATGTTTATCAGTTGTCTAGCTAACTCATTACACAAGCTCTGCTTAATTTGGGATAGGTACTAATATTATTGTTATATTATTTCGTTTATTTAATTTTTTCAACCAATCAATTACATTTTAAAATATTTCTTAAAATAACTAAAAAAAACAAACATTTAAAAATATAAAAAATAGTAGTCCACCGGTGTCGGAAGTAGGGTTCAAGCTATTGGTGGTTAGAGCTCCAAAGACAGGCTCTTCTCACAATGCGAGCCATATCGAGGAGTACTGCCTTCTGTATCAGGCCCTTGATTCAACCGCGCAACGATAGCTTCGACAGAAGGTCGTCAAGACTTGGCCATCAGGCCGTTGGCGGTAACGACAACCGCCACAATGACAGCCGAGTCCGCATTCCACATATCGACAACCACATATGCTAAATCAAGATATTTGATTTCTGTGATGTGATTGTAGTAATGGTAGACCGATCCCTGTACAACGTGACATGGTATTTTCGATAACTGGGTCGGGTACATATTTGTAATACGGTATCTCTGATTCCAAAAGTTTGTATTTCAAAGCAAATTGCTGGTGAACAATCCTGGCCATTTGGTTGTGACTGTGCAAATACTCGCCGTTAGCCAGTCGAGAATAACCAGAGATAATTGTGTATAATGGACTCACCAGGTCGATGGCATTCCTGATACACGGCCTCCGTCCAATTCTTCATTATATATCTCCGGTAGTTAATCGTCAAGATGACTTCGTCCATAATTGTACAGATAAAATCCCGAAGAGGTTGCTGAAACGTAGCCAGGCCAAGGACGCTGAAAATCTACATCAGACTCATGAAGAGTACGATAAAAGCGCCCGTGGAGCTGCTTACTTTTCCTTACTTATTTATTGTTATGATTCATTTTTTAAGGAATCAGAAAAGCAAACCTACCAAAGGATCAAGAGCGATATTTAAAAGACTGGTTCTCCATACAGACCCTACTTTCATTTAGTAAAAGGCAGGTAAATGATAAAAATAGGTCGGCTCATTCACTGGCCTGACCTCGCTAAGTACATTAGTCAAGGAGTATAATAATTATTATGGACAACGAAGCGTACTGAAATCTTGATCTTTCATGCATGGTTGGCTTTACTTATGAGATAATCTGCACAAATTGGCAATTTCGATATTATTGGCGTTGTGCGTTATTATGTGTTCGTAATAGATTTGAAGATATTGATCATGTGTGCTTCTGAATATAAATGTGAATGGTGGCATACTTACTGAACGATAAACTGTTTAATTTTTATTTTTTACTAACTTCTACCTGCGAGAAAGTAGAATATTACTAGTCTGATGCAGTTGATGGCATCGAATCTATGATTGAACTAAATTTCACCTTCGACGCCACTTACTTGGTTTGACGTCATCAACTGCATTGCATTTCTTAGTGACTTCTTTCGAACTTTGTAATCATTTTTAGTGATCGGGAATTTTGAACCAGTCAACTTTTTTATTTCCTGAATCTTTTGTGAGTCAAAGAGTGATATCGTTTCCTCGAACCAATTATTTGATACCTACCTTACATGATTGCTACAAAAAATAAAATAGAGAAGAAATAATTATGCGCCAAAAAAAAATGGTGGGTACCATTATTATAATTTTTTTATAGTTTTGTTGTACCCAATGTCAATCTTACAACTAAGATAAATCTAACAACACCATTCTATCTAAAATGCAATAAACCGTTTAGGCTCTAGGGCCAAAGATATATACATGAGTACATACACTCGAAAAACATTACCCTCTTTCTGGTGCAGTCGGATAAAAAAGAAAGGTAATTCTCATAACGACACGATCACTTAACGAATACTTGTTTTGGTTTATATATTATTTATTTCTTCACTTATTTGTTTTTTCCTCTTTCGTCAGAAAACTGTATTTTTTCCTCTTACAATAATTTCACAACCTACACGCTAGTGACTCAACATCAAAGTTTTGCTGTTTCTTTCATTTGATCTGTAGTAAGTCACCCTTTATTTGCATTGCAGTAAGAACCTAGTCAATAACAAATGAATGTTTTAGGTGTTGTTTTTTTTTACGTTGGAAAATCATCTTATGACAAATCCCGCTCTTGGCTGGAGCGGGAGATAGTGTCAGACTATTACTGACTAAAAACCCACTCCTGTTCCTTCGTTGCCTTCGTCCCAGGGCTCCGGATGATTTAGGTGTTGCATAATTCATTAAATTGATAAAATTGTTTTGTACCGTAGTTGATTATCTTAATTCATTAACGCTCAGGCGGTAGCCGGCGTCCGCAAGCCATTGTCTTACTATTGTGTCTCTAATTACGCACGTCAAAAGGTTTATAAAGGATATATCTCAGGACCTTGAGGTCCTGGTTCTTTGGAAGGCGTACGAGGTGCCGAAGCCAACTCGCAGAGGCCCTTTAGACACTTTTAATGGAACGTGAAACCAACCGACGATTATCCCTGTCCGCGCTATGCAGAGTGCTAGTGCACACAAGGACAACCCCAGATTGGTGATAAAACTGTTGCGAAAAACAAAGATAATAGGACTATGGTTTTTGGAGTCTTAAGTAGACTGGTAACCTGGAACTATGTTAAGACTATGGCTCCTGCCTGAACAATGTTATTATATTAATATCCATCGATAAAAGGCAGGGGGTGACTTGCACACTCAATAAATGGGCCCCATAAACGGTCGCTAGCACAAAGTGACGTAACAACAAGGAAGCAAGATATCCTGAGGTGCTTGAGGAGTGGAGAGGTATACCACAGCTATCAGCACCTGCACTTTACTGGGTTATATATCGTTCTCGCAGCTATCAGGACAATCCCGGAAGTACGGTCAAGATCCCTACCTGCACTTTACTGGGTTATATATCCTTCTCCTGTGCACGTTTGCTCTTGCAAATCTCCACTCAAGCCTGCCAATAAAGGCAAGAGAGGGGCGGGAGCTCTGTTCCTCGTCAGTGTTCACTACGGCCGGTCAATAAAGGCAAATCGGAGATGAAGAACAAGAATTCCCCCATGAGATCGGGTCCGTGGGACCCCACGGACCCGATCTCGGACTGTTGGGCATTAGCGACCGCTAATGCCCAACAGTTCGCCACAAAACTATCCTGCGGATTGTATCACTCTTAGTCTGGCCCCTCATCCTATGCATGTTACGGCAAAACAAACGCTACCGATACAGACAGAGGTTTATTGGGGCACGCAAGCTCCACCACGACGTCAACGTAGAGATACGGCGATGGGGTTATCAATGGTCCAGTAGCTAAGGCTTCGCATCGCAAGCACGAGGTTGTGGGCTTAAGTCAAAGTGAGTACCTACCAATGTGACTTTTTTAATACTGTAAAGTTTCTAAAATTATCTTAGAGCACACAGATTGGTAACGCTAAAGGAAAATGTAGTGAGAAAACTTGGAGCCCTAACCAGTGCAATGAGGAGATTGATTGACTTTATTCGTTATTACAGTTTTGAGCCGTTTGGGATTGGAACGCTTGGGTCATGGGGTCCGAGTAAGTGTCTCGTTTTCAAGGAAATTTTACGCTGACTGATCGACACTTTGCGTGACCAGAAGGCTGGCTCGTTCTTCGCCCAAATAATTAGCGTTGCCATTCAACGTGGCAATGCTGCTAGCCTTCTGGGCACATTTCCGGATGACAGCGATGTGGAGGAGTACTTCGACGCCTGAGTGTATTTTGTGTTTTTATATTATATGTACATAGTTAGGTTAAGTATAAAAGTATTTATAGTTTAGTTAATTATTAAGTTTCTTACGTAGTTTGTTGAATCAGTAAAATAAATTGACCTTAATTGCATTTTTATAGGGGTATTGCATTGTAGTATTTAACTGTTCTTCAATTTTATTTAACCGTTTCTCAATTTATTCTTGTTTCTTACTACAGAATATGCCTTCGTTTCACCAAAACTACTCATCTGGGTGGTATAAAAAAAATAACCATGAAGGGGATGGCGGGGTCTATGTTAGCTCGACTCACTAGAGACTCCGTCATTCCCTTCTATTTAAGGTGCCCCAAGTCTCTTAAAAGTTGTAAAAATTCCATTAATATTTGGTGTACAATTAGTACTACTGCCAGTTGTTTTGCCCGCGTGATAGTAAAAAAATATCAAAGTGAATATGTCTACTTCCGGGATAAAAGGTCACCCGTTCAAGCGTGAAGAACATATAATATAATAATACTTTATTTTCAGGCAACTAAGGCTCATAGAAAGGATATAAATAAACTTAAAAATGTTAAATTAATTCTTATTAATTACATACAATAACTAATCTATTTATTTTTACAAACTATGACACACGAAGAGACGGCGTCAAAAAAAAAAAAAACATAAATAAAACACGCAAAACAAACACAATCACAAACTTATTTTTCTTCATTTGATTGTGAATGTGTAAACATACACAATCACAAACTTTTTTTTCTTCATTTGATTGTGAATGTGTAAACATACACAATCACAAACTTTTGCCTTTGTAATATTACTAACTGCTGCTAGCGGCTTTACCTGCCTTAATGTAGAAAATCATCCCAAGCCAACATACTTCCGGAATAAAAACTATTCTATGGGCTGTTCCAGGATATGGTCTACCCGTGTGCCAAGTTTAATCGAAATCTGTTTAGCCGTTCGAGCGTGAAGTAGTAACAAACATACACACATACAAGCTTTCGCCTTTATGATGTTAGTGTGATAAATAGTGTGGTTGTTTAGTGTATTTGTATAATTAATTGGTGAATTTTAACTTTGTTATTAATTTAATATGAATCGAGAACAACTGCTGACAAAATGTTTTACAGCTGGGCAGAAATTTTTAAACATGTAATTTTATAACAAATTAAAAAAAATCTATACTTGAATAGACGTGCGTGGTGATTAGTGCTCGAATTTTATTATTATGTATAGATGTGCTTTTAACCATTATCTTACCTGATGGTTATCGCTTATTGCCAACGATGGAGCACGCTTGCCTAGAAGTAGGTAACTTATTCACCTTGGATTTATGGTGAACGCTCCAGATAGTATATTTTCAGTTGAATATTGGATAGTATGGTGATAAAAATATATTGGCGGTAACGACAAGAAAAATGATAGATGGATTGTGTGATGAGTGATATGAAAGAAAAGGGAGTTAATGATAGTGTGACGGGTAACAGGACAGAATGGAAGAAAAAAACGTGTTGCGCCGACCCCAAGCAATAAGGGATAAGAAAGAATAAAATGATTATTATTATTATTATCCTTTATTTATTTTTTATACATATTTTGTACATTTTTAAATATTTCTTCATTTTAATTTAATTAAATGTTTTTTTTTAAATGTCTGTTACCTAAAAAAACATTTAATTAACATTTATTATTATTATAAGAGCAGGAAGAAGAAGCAGAAGAAGAATGACATGTATGTATTTACACAATTATACTCATTAAAACCATCAAAATAAGTCTCTAAAATAAAGAAGAATTAAAAACGTCAAGTTTTTACTAAAACGGCAAATTATACCCTGTCCCGTTTTCATATCTCAGGACCTTGAGGTCCTGGTTCTTTGGAAGGCGTACGAGGTGCCGAAGCCAACTCGCAGAGGCCCTTTAGACACTTTTAATGGAACGTGAAACCAACCGACGATTATCCCTGTCCGCGCTATGCAGAGTGCTAGTGCACACAAGGACAACCCCAGATTGGTGATAAAACTGTTGCGAAAAACAAAGATAATAGGACTATGGTTTTTGGAGTCTTAAGTAGACTGGTAACCTGGAACTATGTTAAGACTATGGCTCCTGCCTGAACAATGTTATTATATTAATATCCATCGATAAAAGGCAGGGGGTGACTTGCACACTCAATAAATGGGCCCCATAAACGGTCGCTAGCACAAAGTGACGTAACAACAAGGAAGCAAGATATCCTGAGGTGCTTGAGGAGTGGAGAGGTATACCACAGCTATCAGCACCTGCACTTTACTGGGTTATATATCGTTCTCGCAGCTATCAGGACAATCCCGGAAGTACGGTCAAGATCCCTACCTGCACTTTACTGGGTTATATATCCTTCTCCTGTGCACGTTTGCTCTTGCAAATCTCCACTCAAGCCTGCCAATAAAGGCAAGAGAGGGGCGGGAGCTCTGTTCCTCGTCAGTGTTCACTACGGCCGGTCAATAAAGGCAAATCGGAGATGAAGAACAAGAATTCCCCCATGAGATCGGGTCCGTGGGACCCCACGGACCCGATCTCGGACTGTTGGGCATTAGCGACCGCTAATGCCCAACAGTTCGCCACAAAACTATCCTGCGGATTGTATCACTCTTAGTCTGGCCCCTCATCCTATGCATGTTACGGCAAAACAAACGCTACCGATACAGACAGAGGTTTATTGGGGCACGCAAGCTCCACCACGACGTCAACGTAGAGATACGGCGATGGGGTTATCAATGGTCCAGTAGCTAAGGCTTCGCATCGCAAGCACGAGGTTGTGGGCTTAAGTCAAAGTGAGTACCTACCAATGTGACTTTTTTAATACTGTAAAGTTTCTAAAATTATCTTAGAGCACACAGATTGGTAACGCTAAAGGAAAATGTAGTGAGAAAACTTGGAGCCCTAACCAGTGCAATGAGGAGATTGATTGACTTTATTCGTTATTACAGTTTTGAGCCGTTTGGGGTTGGAACGCTTGGGTCATGGGGTCCGAGTAAGTGTCTCGTTTTCAAGGAAATTTTACGCTGACTGATCGACACTTTGCGTGACCAGAAGGCTGGCTCGTTCTTCGCCCAAATAATTAGCGTTGCCATTCAACGTGGCAATGCTGCTAGCCTTCTGGGCACATTTCCGGATGACAGCGATGTGGAGGAGTACTTCGACGCCTGAGTGTATTTTGTGTTTTTATATTATATGTACATAGTTAGGTTAAGTATAAAAGTATTTATAGTTTAGTTAATTATTAAGTTTCTTACGTAGTTTGTTGAATCAGTAAAATAAATTGACCTTAATTGCATTTTTATAGGGGTATTGCATTGTAGTATTTAACTGTTCTTCAATTTTATTTAACCGTTTCTCAATTTATTCTTGTTTCTTACTACAGAATATGCCTTCGTTTCACCAAAACTACTCATCTGGGTGGTATAAAAAAAATAACCATGAAGGGGATGGCGGGGTCTATGTTAGCTCGACTCACTAGAGACTCCGTCATTCCCTTCTATTTAAGGTGCCCCAAGTCTCTTAAAAGTTGTAAAAATTCCATTAATATTTGGTGTACAATTAGTACTACTGCCAGTTGTTTTGCCCGCGTGATAGTAAAAAAATATCAAAGTGAATATGTCTACTTCCGGGATAAAAGGTCACCCGTTCAAGCGTGAAGAACATATAATATAATAATACTTTATTTTCAGGCAACTAAGGCTCATAGAAAGGATATAAATAAACTTAAAAATGTTAAATTAATTCTTATTAATTACATACAATAACTAATCTATTTATTTTTACAAACTATGACACACGAAGAGACGGCGTCAAAAAAAAAAAAACATAAATAAAACACGCAAAACAAACACAATCACAAACTTATTTTTCTTCATTTGATTGTGAATGTGTAAACATACACAATCACAAACTTTTTTTTCTTCATTTGATTGTGAATGTGTAAACATACACAATCACAAACTTTTGCCTTTGTAATATTACTAACTGCTGCTAGCGGCTTTACCTGCCTTAATGTAGAAAATCATCCCAAGCCAACATACTTCCGGAATAAAAACTATTCTATGGGCTGTTCCAGGATATGGTCTACCCGTGTGCCAAGTTTAATCGAAATCTGTTTAGCCGTTCGAGCGTGAAGTAGTAACAAACATACACACATACAAGCTTTCGCCTTTATGATGTTAGTGTGATAAATAGTGTGGTTGTTTAGTGTATTTGTATAATTAATTGGTGAATTTTAACTTTGTTATTAATTTAATATGAATCGAGAACAACTGCTGACAAAATGTTTTACAGCTGGGCAGAAATTTTTAAACATGTAATTTTATAACAAATTAAAAAAAATCTATACTTGAATAGACGTGCGTGGTGATTAGTGCTCGAATTTTATTATTATGTATAGATGTGCTTTTAACCATTATCTTACCTGATGGTTATCGCTTATTGCCAACGATGGAGCACGCTTGCCTAGAAGTAGGTAACTTATTCACCTTGGATTTATGGTGAACGCTCCAGATAGTATATTTTCAGTTGAATATTGGATAGTATGGTGATAAAAATATATTGGCGGTAACGACAAGAAAAATGATAGATGGATTGTGTGATGAGTGATATGAAAGAAAAGGGAGTTAATGATAGTGTGACGGGTAACAGGACAGAATGGAAGAAAAAAACGTGTTGCGCCGACCCCAAGCAATAAGGGATAAGAAAGAATAAAATGATTATTATTATTATTATCCTTTATTTATTTTTTATACATATTTTGTACATTTTTAAATATTTCTTCATTTTAATTTAATTAAATGTTTTTTTTTAAATGTCTGTTACCTAAAAAAACATTTAATTAACATTTATTATTATTATAAGAGCAGGAAGAAGAAGCAGAAGAAGAATGACATGTATGTATTTACACAATTATACTCATTAAAACCATCAAAATAAGTCTCTAAAATAAAGAAGAATTAAAAACGTCAAGTTTTTACTAAAACGGCAAATTATACCCTGTCCCCTATCCGGTCCCTTTCCCCATAGGTATATGTCTCTGGTTTTGAAATATATTATAATGAAATTAGCACGTGGTTATTATAAGTTTCCTCTTAAGAGAGAAGAAAATAAGTTATTTTTAATCTATATATATAAAAGGAGAAACTGACTGACTGACATATCAACGCACAGCCGAAACTAAAAGGCCTAGGAGCGTGAAATTTTGCGTCAGGTTTCGTTATATGACGTAGGTAAGCAATAAGAGAGGATTATTCAAAATTCATCCGCTAAAGGGATGAAACGGGGGTCCAAAGTTTGTATGGAGAAACCTACTTTCATGCGAGCGAAGCCGCTGGCAGAAGCTAGTCTTTCCATATTCCGTATTCCAAGTGCAAAACAAAATAATTTGAAGCAAGAAGCTCTTATGAACATCGCTAACATTTTTTGTAGGTAGAGATTGATAAGGAAGTTATTTTTATGCATCCCGTAAATAAAAGCTATGTCACCAAAATAAATATAACAAAATATACTCTGTTTCACGAGTTGTGATTTCCCAGTGAGAAATTTCTATTCTAACTGACCTGGCGTTGTCTACCCAAAATGTATGCAAATCTTTTGTTACAAACAATTTGTTGTTGAAAACAGTAACCAATACATGCACAGAAATAACGGCTCACAAAATACGTGCAACACAAAAATATACATTACCATTGGAGCGGGCCAACTTCCTTTTGCTCGGAGTTAGTTCGTGGAACAAAGCGAAACTACCACCTACACTTTTCTATCAAGTGTGTGTCTGCAGACTTTGTGCTTCTATGCTCCGACTCCTGAGATCGCGACAAGTGGGACGCGTCTGTATTTCACATTGTGCGAATGGAAAACATGTGGGCAACATTCAGGTCGAATAAGATATTTTTATCCAGGATTTAGGGCAATATAAATGAAGTTGAGCGTGATAGATATGAATCTAATCGACAGTATTTCTTTGATGATATGTTAAATGTCGCTACAGAGCACTTTTTTCATTGTACGACGATAATTCAAAATAGAAAATATTAAGTACGAAATACAATACAAAGTAAACACAAAAGCCTCATCGATCTACCATTCTTGTGATTAGGAATCCATCTGTATCATCATGTCGTTTCAATAAATTCGCGTTCCTCAAGATTAAATTGAGTTTTGTCAGAAATGTAATTATCTGAATTGTTTTCACTTAAATTCTGTTTTATTATTCTAGAAATCCATAAGCCAATAAATACCATGATATTTAAAAAAAATAAACCCCTTTTAAAAGGGCTTAGAGCTCAAAAAGGGTACACCTCTATGTGCCTAACTGTAGTTTTGAATGTGCTAAAAGAAGTTATTTAGTTTTATTACAATATTCTATTCATCAACACTTTTGCAGGGAAAAAAATATTGTTTCAGGCTTTAATTGAAAAGTTGTTATACAGCTGCAGTAGGATTGACAAAATTTATGTCCCCGTACGTGACATGACCAGCAAGCAGGCACGCGAGCGAGTCGGGCAAATAACTAGCACGCTACTGACTTTATTTATTTAGACCTAAATGTAGTTAGGTAAAAAAATATATAATCAATAGCATAAGTGGCCACCACTGACGCTTATTTATGGTAAATATTTATAATAATAATAATAATATTCCACAACTATCACACAACGCTGTCTAGTCCCAAGCTAAGCAGAGCTTGTGTTATGGGTACTAGACAACTGATAAACATACTTATATATTTCTTAATACATACATATATAGATAAATTACACCCAGACACAGAACAAATGATCGTGCTCATCACACAAACATTTGTCCTGGGTGGGAATCGAACCCACGACCTCCGGCATAGCAGTCAGGGCCACTAACCACTAGACCAACAGGCCAGTCAAACAACATAGTCGGCCTTATAATGTTCCCACTGTTGGGACTCTGGCCTCCTCTCTAGAAGATTTTATAAACAGGCATCTACTAAAACTCATTCGGCACGCACTCAGCTGAATGCGGACTTTTTCAAAAGTGCATAGTGCTGATTGTATAGGATGTTTGGTACTTAAGGGATGTTTAATTATGATCTTTTTTTATCGTGCTTATTAGTGATCGTAAGTTTTCTATTACTTTACCTGTTTCTACCCGTGAGAACCTGTAACTGGCTCAATGTCTCTTATACTAGTTTTTATAGCTGTTGGTTCTCTTATGATTAAATAAATAAATAAATATCTGTTATTTCTGTTTATATTATAGAGTTTAAATTCACCAAGCTGCTATTCTGTTCTTTTGAGAAAATAATTATCAAGTACAAAAAACATTTTATTACAGTTTTTTTTTGAGATGGGAAATTATTCAATGACATCTCCCTCACTAGGGTGAAGGAAGAGGGCGGTTCAGACTTTTACTGACTTTTAGTCAGTAAAAGTCTTACCACTAATGTTTCTTCAGTTACACTTTGCGTTCTAGGATCACGGGTAACCATTTCTGAAGTCAACCAATGGCCCTACTAAGCATTGGTCCCTAAGGCTTCGCTGACCTCTTTTTCAGGCACGCGTGGAACACTATGCGCCCGTCAACGACTCGGGTTCCGTCCGGCAAGTCAGACGGCGAGCTACACATTACTCGTCGTCCACAAGCCTGGGCCTACGTTAGCTAATAGCCGAGGTTGGGGTCCGGCTGGCTGGGGCGTGAGGCTAATTTTTCTAACATAAATAGTTTTTGTGGACCATGCTAACAACAATAAAACTAAAGTGGTCCCTAGTCAAAGAAAAGTTGGGAACCACAGACTGGTAACCTCTCCAAAATATATGAAGAACAAAATTGATAAAATTAAAAGAGCATTCATTCCAATAATACCTACAAGGTCATCAGAATAGAAAAGAGTATATAAAACCAAAGTGATTCACGAGCCAAAGAAGATAAGATTTATGTAATATGTATTTTGCAGCATATATCCTACTAGAATTCGCATAGTTCGATATACTCAAGGCTAAACAAGTTGGAGTTGTTCAAATAAATTAGTATTAGCCTTGTCTGGATTTGTTGCCAAAAAGAACCTTGGTCCAGACGATATTTGTCTAAGCGAGTCAGTAAAATTTTACATAACACACAGACACATTTTGAATTTAAGAGCGCCCAACCCGAGACAGATATACCATACAACCGCTCTTACTTGATTATGACGTTATGACACATCTTTCTCCAGATATTTTTGACCGATATCTCGTGCATATTATCTAGGTTTGTGTTGAAATCTAAACATAAATTTATGTAAAACTAATTCTGGGAAGATCTCTGAAAACCTACTATTTGCATGAAGTTTGGCCCTTCTTAATGTACTCATTAAAAAAAAAGTAAATATATATATAGAAACCTTGCTCATTTTATCCAGATTCTAAGTAATCAATTTTTTTTCCAATAACTTTAAAGTTTTGTGAAATAATTGAATGAGTGGCGGAATTACCGAATGCCAACAAAATATTTAGGCGTTATCTTTCTTTTTTCGCGTTGGCTCTTTATCTATCATTGCGTTGGATTGCGTTGGATGAAACAACAAGCTTTTAAACCATATTCATGTTGACGATAGACGAGTGGGGAAGGGCCCTTTTAATGAAGTTTGAACAGAAATCTTTTTTGTTTTAATTAGTTTTTTCAAACGTTGCCCGATACTGGGAATTACTTGTGCGTGGTGGATGCATTCACAAATATGTAAATTCACATGCACGAGACACCGAGATCCGGAACATCTATCTTTATTTATCTGGGTACGTATTTACTGAAGGATATTAAAATAAGGGATTATAAAATTAACCGACTTCACTAAAAAAACACTAAACCAATCAAAATAACTTTAATTTCGGAAGTCGGTGTTTCTCAGTATTGTTTTTTTCTTATGTCACACTTTTTAGAGTTGCGATAATCTTATAGCTAGAGTACCATGACAATTCCAACTAACCCAAACACTGCTGAGACACATTGTTTTATTATGAAGTTTCCGTGTCCACCTTCCACCTTCCGGCTCCATCATCAGATCACTTCGATAGTACCTTATAGCCAAAGTGTATCTCAAGACAATTCTAATAGGCCCAAACACGGCTAGGATACATTGATTAATTACGGAGTTCCGGTGCCTATCTTCCGGCTCCATCATCATCATCAGATCACTTTGATGATATCATTTTCAACATAAATATTCAGAACCAGTCATTTATTTGTATTGTCATAGTCGCATAACTATCTTCATTGTGATATCTTTATTGTGAGTATTAAGCTCCGTTGGCCATTTTTGGTTTTCTTCATCAGTTCCACTTCATCGAATATTAATAATACTTTTTGAACGTAAATGCTGAAGTCCTCGATGAAAATACAAAAATCACTATATGGTTGCCTATAATATTTGAAAAGTTCCGTCGATATCTCATGGATCCCATCATCAGAACTAGATTTTGAAAAAAATGGGATCAATCCGGAAGCATATCCTTTAAGGGGGAAAAAAAAAATTTGCAAATCGGTCGATAACTTAGAACTCCGTTTTTCTGAGGTAACAAACATAAAAAAAATAAACCGAATTGATAACGTCCTCCTTTTTTGAAAGTCGGTTAAAAATAACTAGAACTATCTGATTTTAAATTTTTTTTTGAGAATTTCTTTCGTGACTTGGAATGCTGAGCGATTGAAAATTAAGGAGGATCCTTCGACCAGACGGATGTTATGTCTGATCCGTACAACTGCCCAATAGCTGTCCCCAGGCTGTTGTGAATGTTCTAATCGCATGTAGAACTCTAATATCGCGATGCAAATTTCGAATTTTAGTTCCAATAATGCGTCATAGATGTCACTACAACCTGCATCATCATCATCATCATCATTTCAGCCGAAAGTCGTCCACTGCTGGACATAAGCCTCCCCCAAGTGTCGCCACAATGAACGGTCCTGTGCGTCTCGCATCCATCGGACTCCCAAAACCGTTACCAAGTCATCGGTCCACCTTGTAGGAGGCCTTCTAACGCTACGTCTTCCGGTACGTGGTCGCCATTCCAGAACCTTTCGGCCCCAATGGCATAAGTTTTTTGATTTATCGTACTGAAAAAATTAATCATCACTGTTTTATTTGGTGGTTAGGTAACCAACGTGCTTAAAGGTACAGCTTATACTATAGATATATATGGTGTAAAAAAATTAACTTTAAGAATTTCGAGGGGACATTGTACTCCTCATTATGAACAACTTTTACTATGGGACCAAACCTGAAATCGCGAAAAAAAAATCAGCTGTTCCCTACGTTTATGTTCGCATAACTCGTCAAAACGTATGGAGCAGCTGATTTTTTTTTCGCGATTTCAGGTTTGGTCCCATAGTAAAAGTTGTTCATAATGAGGAGTACAATGTCCCCTCGAAATTCTTAAAGTTAATTTTTTTACACCTTATATAGTACAGAACTATAGTTATATAGTTCTACATAATATTGTTCAATAAAATTATTCTCGTTCTTTAAACAAAAAGCAGTTTTCCAACACTTTTGCTGGTGACAGCAAGGAATGTCACCAAAAATTCTTTCATCATAAAAGGCTTTTGTGAATATTTCGACAGGCGTCCGGTTTCAGTTGAATATAAAACAAGCGAAGTGCTTTCTGTGTCTGTCATATAGCACTCGATTGACATGTGAAAACAAGGCGATATGAAAAAAAAAAGAGAATGAATGGTGTGTATCAACGCTGTGTTAATTAACGATAACATGGATGAGACACACATGCACAACATAACGTGTACTAAAGAGAGAAAACTTCAGGCCACCTGTAAAAATATGCTCACTAAAATGTTCTTATTTATCCAAAAAGACGGAGAGGCAATCATCTACAACCGGTGCGTTTAAATCCTATTCTAATGAAGCTTAAGTAATGTAGGTACATAACTCACCTAACAAAATACCGGTGAATACCTCTAATTCATTATGATATTCCAATCTAAGTAGGTTTTTTAGAGTTCCGTACCTCAAAAGGAAAAAACGGAACCCTTATAGGATCACTTTGTTGTCCGTCTGTCTGTCAAAACCCTTTATCTCGGAAACGCGTGGAGGTGTCGTGTTGAAATAAAACTATATACTCAGGTCTGCGGTCCCTTGAAGCTGTAAAAAAATCAAACTTATGAGTTAACGAAAACAAAAGATACGGCCGTTTATGTCGCAAAAAACGTATATTTCGACACTCAGAGAATCCAAAAATCTGAAAACTATAAATTTGTAGTTACGTCACAAAATTTACAGTTTTCAGATTTTTTTGCGATTCGAAAAAATGTTCGTAACTCAATTCGGGAATTGAATTGTTTTCATAGTTAAGTTAGTACGGAACCTTCAGTGCGCGAGTCCGCGCGAAATCATCCAGTGAATTCTCGCGCACTAAGGTGGAGTGAGAGGGCGTGTCAGATTTTTCGGACTAAAATCATACCTATGTTCCTTCGTTGTCCTTTGTGATTCAGGACCACAGGTTTCCCTTTAGGAAGTCAACCCATGGCCCCAGTAGGCTTCGACTCTGCGGGGCCCATACGGTTTGCTGATATTGTTTTGGAGGATACGCGTCGTCGACGATTCGAGCTCGGTCAGACGGTTACCGGGCGGCCGAATTCTAAGTAGGTTGACTTTAGGA
The DNA here is from genome assembly GCA_905147345.3 of Mythimna impura. Taxonomy (NCBI): domain Eukaryota; kingdom Metazoa; phylum Arthropoda; class Insecta; order Lepidoptera; family Noctuidae; genus Mythimna; species Mythimna impura. The sequence continues at coordinate 12,756,943 of LR990345.1, forward strand.
TTCCTAAAGAAAACATGCTTTTAAGTTAATTAGCAGTTTCATAATGTTGGGGTCATACTAAGCGACCTTAAGCTTACAAGACGTGTGATTTATCGTACGCTCGTTAACCTTCACGCAGTCTTTACCAAACGCTTGCATTTGTTTGTCTTCTTTAATTGTTCTGCTCCTACTATGACGGGCCTTTTTTATTTTGGGACGAAACATTATCAAATAACTTTCTTGTGAGAGGAAGTGTCAGGCCTTTACTAACTAAAAACACCTATGTTCCTTCAATTACCCTTTGCGTTTCAGGGACCGCTGTGACTCCTTCGAATAATCCCAGAGCTAATTATGACGAGCCTATTTGTGGCTGGCCTGTTGGTCTAGTTGTCAGTGGCCCTGACTGCTATGCCGGAGGTCGTGGGTTTGACTCATAAGGTAAATGTTTGTGTGATGAGCACGATCACTTGTTCTGTGTTTGGGTGTAATTTATCTAATGTATGTAAATATATAAGTATGTTTATCAGTATTGTCTAGCACTCATACCACAAGCTCTGTTTAGTTTGGGACTAGATGGCGTTGTGTAAAAGTCGTGGAATATTAATATAATTTATTATCAAATGCTATCCATTTTTAATCGACTTCAAAAAGGAGGAGGTTCTATGTTCGGCTGAATGTATTTTTTTTTATATAGGTTCACCGATTTCCCGGTCAATTGTGGACCGCTTTTGATTTTTTTTTAATTGAAAGGTTATAGGCTTCCAAATTGGTCCCATAAAAATATTGTTATGATCTGATCATGAACTTCGAAGATATGGAACAGAACTCCTCATAGGATCACAGCAGAGCTGTCATAACAAGTAAAATTGCTTTATTTATTCGTGTAGTCGACGACTGACTGTAAGAAGAGGTGGAATATATCGAACTGATCTGATGATGAAGCCTGAAGTTAGGCACCGGAACGCTGTAATAAATTAATTTAATCTAACCGTGTTTGGTATTATTACAATTGTCATGAGATGCACTCTGGCTATAAGGTATTTAAGTATGGCTGAGGGGTACTTTTTAGTGGTGGTACCAAAACTAAAAAGTGTAAAATAAAAAAACTTTATACAAAAAAAAAATACAACCGAATTTAATGTAACACAAAGCCTTGTACCACTAAACGTCCCAAAGAGCTTTCATTGCAGACAACATACCTAATAATTATGACGGGATAATGTCATCATAATTTTGTTTTGAAAAGCATTTTACAAAAAAAAAAAAAATACAACCGTCTTCAGTGTAAAAAAAAAGAAAAGTGCAAAATAACTTTAACTTTCGAAGTCGGTGTTAAACAACGAAGAGACAAAACTATTATAGAAACACCGACTTCTTGTCTGCAATGACAGCTCTTTGGGACGTTTAGTGGTACAAGGCAGAGTAGAAAGCTAGAGTTCTCGCGGCCGATCATCCACTAGATGGACAGACCTCATTAAATCATCTTCAAGGTGAACCTTTATTGTGAAAAAAAAAAACCTTTAAACTTAAACTTTTATTTTCTTCCTTTGACACGCAGTGTCACGAATAGAGGTAGATGGAGAAGTCTCGTAAAACCAACCAACCTAGCAGACGATCCAGGACCACGACTACTCCACCAGGAGTGTACGACTGAGAAGAAGAAGAATTATTATGTACTTCGTAAAAAGCCAGCGAGCAAAGGGTGTCTGTATACGATACCGTTTTCTTTATCGTTAGTGTTCATTTGCTCGGTCTATCCCCGCGTTAAGTTAACACATATGTAGGTCACTCCCGTAGACGTATTAAGTGCAGCCCCCCTAGCCAAGTTACAACCGTTTCGTTTCGATTCTCTTTTCGTTGATCGCCTCGAGTCGGCCACGCCTCCTATTCTTGTTCTGACCACGTGACTGAGCGTTGAGATGACGTCAGAATAAAGGAATGGCCTACCCGAGGCGATCAACGAAAAGAGAATCGAAACGAAACGGTTGTAACTGGGCTAGGGGGCAGGTTTATTCAGGGTGCCGAATTGCCTCCATTGTCGTGTTGGCTTTATCAATTTGCATGACCTGAAATATTATGTAACTGATCCTTGATGTAAAGAGTTTGCCATAATGCTACATTGAAACTGGGCTGAGGGATTGCTTGAAAGAGCTACTGCTGCCCTGGAACGAAAAGAGCAACTGAAGACACATTATAAAAATTGAACGCTTCATCTCGCTCCATCCAGAACGGGATAAGTTATATGATGGTTTCTTACCTAAAAAAAACCGGGCAAGTGCGAGTCGGACCCGCGCACTGAAGGTTCCGTACAAACTTACCTACGAAAACAGTTCAATTCCCGAATTGGGTTACGAAGATTTTTCCCAATACTATTTTTTTTGTGACGTCACTAAAAATTTACAGTTTTTAGACTTTTTCCTATACTTGGGCTATAAGACCTTGCTTTATGCAAAATTTCAGGATTCTAGGTCAACGGGAAGTACCCTATGAATTTTGATTCCCTTGACAGTGTCGAAATACACGTTTTTTGCGACATAAACGGCCGTATCTTTTTTTTTTCGTTAACTCAGAAGTTTGATTTTTTCACAGCTTCAAGGGACCGCAGACCTGTATATGGTTTTAATTTCAACTCGATACCTTTACACGTTGCCGAGATAAAGGGTCTTGACAGACAGACAGACGGACGGACGAAGGGTCAGTTCTAAAGTGCCTTTTCGGCACCAACTCATATGTACATAACTACGGTACCGATCTGGCCATAAAATAAGACTAATTGAGTTCTAAAAAAAGATCCGTTTTAGGTATAGAGTCTCTGTCACTCATACCTATATGACAGTCTCTACAATATCAACCATTTTTGGGAAGAACATTGTAAGCGCCAGTTTGCGTTTTTTTGTAGAAAGGGTTTTTTTCTTTATAATAAACTAATAAACAACTTATTAAATATAATACAAACTGGAAATAATGGTATAAATAGAATTCACTAGGCATCAAAAAATTCAACAACGTCACTGTCAATGGGAACAGTGCCCAGAACGTTGGCAGCATTGCCACGTTGCATGGCCAAAAAGAGCCCAACCCAAAAATATGTCTTGTTTTTCATACAACTGCTGATGAATTAAAATAGGTCTTATCGACATATTGTCACACATCAATTTTAATTGGGAAACGAAAATCCCTTCCTGAAAAAAGGTTAACTGTCGCTTACGTCGTTCTTCCTGAAAAGGCTTTTTTTTTGGTGGGAAAATCTTCTAATGACATCCCGCGCTCTTGGGCGGAGTGGAAGATAGTGTCAGACTTTTACTGACTAATAATCCACTCCTGTTCCTTCACTGCCTTTCGTACCAGGGCCGAGTCTTCCTTTCAGAATCAGACTCTGGGCTCCAGTAGGCTTTGACCCTGCTGGGCTCCTGCAGTTGCTGACATCTCCTTATGGCGCGCGTGGAAAAGTACGCGCCGTCGACGACTTGGGCTCGGACCGGACGGTTACCGGACAGTCGGTCGGCGAGCTACCCATTGCTCGCCGTCCGTAAACCCGCGCCTACGGTGGCCGGAAATCAGGATCGGAATCCCGGCGGCGGTTAGGGCGTGAGGACCGTTGCCTCACGCGATCGGCCGCCTCCTTTGCTAGCATTACTGCTTCGCAGAAGGAGGCGACGGCAGGAACCTCCCGAACTTACCATGTCCGTTGAGGACCTGTGTCATGCGGAAGGTGAGGACGCCGTGAGGTCTTTCCAGCCACGCCTCAAAGAGGGGACTTACTGCCATAATTATGGCGTGCCCATTCTTCCTGAAAAGGCTCGATATCTCAAGGTTGTATATAATATACAATAAACACTTCATTCATCATCTTGTGATATTTCCTGAAACCACAATCACCTAATGAAAAAGTTAAGAAGTTTAATAGCTTGCTTGTTTTTCATCAAAGAAAATAGCAATTATGAGTTATCCGCGAATCAATTGCCGATCTTTGCTTTTCCTGGAAGGCGTGTACGTTTATATCTAATCATTTTCTAAATTAGTATACAAATAATTTCAGCTGCTCTGATTGGCGCGAGAATGACTTTTACTGAGAAATTAAACCCACCCGTGTTCTTTAGTTGCCCTTTACGTCCCAGGCCCACAGTAATTCGTACGAATAATCACCCAGCTCTGGTGACTTGCGAACCTTATTTAGAAGCTGTCGATACTCACTGGCGACCAATCACGTGTATAGAGCACGAGATTTGTGGTAACTGCAATACTATAAGTTTTTTTCAAGTCAAAGTTACTATGTATTTAGGACACGTGATTGAGATACAAACTACTCATTATGTATCTATTATGAATAAAAGCCTAGTCACTGCAAATAAACAATGCTATTATACAGAATGAGTTTTTAAAATGGGTTTGGATGAACAAATCTTAAACTATGCAGAATAGCGAAAATACTCATAGGATTCGTTGTTACAACTTTATTATATTTAAGCGACACTATCAGATGGTGCAATAATAATCGTGTGCTTTTTTCCCAAAATCAACAGGTCTGATTTCTGACTGAATTTTGAAAATTCGAATATTATAGTTCTATTCATTATTATATATTTAACAATCAATGTTTAAAACAGACCACCTACCTACACATATAAAAACACCGTGATGCAGGATTTTGAATTTTAATTCTTTAATGTGGCGTTATAGATGTCTCTACAAAGCCTTACACGTTTGATGTGGCAATAAACGTGGCAACATATGGGGCCCAAAAGGAAGAAGAAGAAGGACGTCTTACACTCATCATAATTCCGGTGAGAGAAAAGGATAGCGCTATTCATCCTGTCCAGCTCCTTCTCAAAACCGATTCTTGCCACCATGAATCGGGTTTGGGTAAAACCATTTTTACAGTACTAGGTTTCCTGAAAGTTATAATGGGTTACTGGGTATTTGGGTATACCTTTTTGTGAGATAATAGTTGTGTTAAGATAAACATATGTCTGTCAACCCTGAAGGTTTTGGCAGAGGTAAACTTAGTGCTAGCGAACAATGAGCAATAGGTAAGTCGTCGTTCGGCCATCCTGTAAGCCGGATCGAAACTGAGTCGATGGTGCCTAGAGTTCCGCGCGAACCTCAAAGAGATATTAGCAAAACCGTAGGTAGGAGCCCAGTATGGCTGATGCTCCAGGAATTTTTGACAGAGTTACCGTGGTCCTGCACCCCTAGCCAAGTTGATAATCTGCAATCGTTAATGCTAGTCGAAAACTAATCAAATGTATGGGAATGACATCATCTCAACGTTGAGTCACGTGGTCAGAACAAACGAATAGAAACTTCGTAGCCAAGTTCAAATCGTTAAAAATGATAGAATGAATTCTTATCGTCTTATCGTAGCGTTGAACATTGTAGAAACCTACAATGTTCAACGCTACATCCTTTGTTATTGTAGAACGAGCGGCCGACTCAGGCCCGTCAACATGCCTACCAACTTATCGTTTTCTACAATTGCTGACACCGAGGCGTTACCGACTGGAGAACGGCTAGGGGGGCTGGAACGCAAAGGACAACATAAAGACTCAAGTAGGATAAGTCAATAAAAGTCTGACACGCTTTCTTGCTCTACCCTATAGCGGGAGAACTGTAAAAAGTCATTTGATGACATTCCATCTCAAAAAAAAAATCCACAGAAAGTCGTCTACTTACACACCCTCATTAAATTCTGTAAAAGTATCCAAAAACCAGTATTGGTAACAGTTGTAGCTAAGTGTACACCCCTTCTTTGAAAGTTAGTTAACTTAATTATGTAAATATTTTGCCGGCCAGAATCTTCCCTAAATTGAATTCTAACAATGTTTTAGCAAACATTTTTTCTCGAAAAAAAAAACCAAGAGGCGTGCTAAAGTACACTTTGATAAAATCTGTTTTATCTGACATCCTGTTTAAGTAAAACTACTGCCGTAGAAAACTAGTTTCTACCTCCTAGGTATTACTTGACTTTACTGAGAACTTACCTTACCCTTACCCAACTTACCTTTTTCTGAGAAAACGCTCATTATTTTCTTTTATAACGCTATACAGTGTCTATTCTAAAATAGTCTGAAGAAGGTACTTACATAAATCCAAATATTTTTTAATAAACAAAAAACCATACACGGAAATCTAAATTCTTTCAAATCTCTTGGATTATTTAATTAGTTTAGAAATACGTTCGATTAAGATCCTATAATTAGATAGATAGATAGATATATTCTATATTGTACACCAAAAATACAAATTACATTAGGAACTACATACTACACAGGCACACACACATAGGTACACACACACTGGTACACTATTAACAGGTTATTGAGACGACGATACAGAAAATATTCCTCAAAAAGAGGAAATTTTGCACCGTCATCGTTATGAAATAAATTAGGATGCGCAGGACACTCTTGCACAAAAAATGGTAGCGGTTATTTTACATTAATATTACCACTGTCCGCTAATCTAAGAACCACTTCTATGGGCGGGTTTTAAATTGAGTATTTTGAGTTAAAAGCGTGTCTAATCCTACTTTTTTTTTTGATGAGGGAAATCATTTAATGAGTTCTCCCGTTCTATGGTGGACCCTACTTAAATTCCATCGAAGGTTAATCTTGAAGAACAGATAAATACCAGACTGGTGATGTTTTACATTCAATACATGTAGTTGTATTGACATTAAAAAATTAAACCGATTAGAAGTAAAACAAAGCGAATATAACGAATACATTGAATGCATAAACTAATTAATCGAATCTAAATTTGATATCATTAAGCCTAGAATTAACCAATAGATGTGTTCAAATTTCCAAAATGTCGTTTGTTTCGACAAAACACTAATTGGTTACTATTAAAATGTTTATCCTGGTTGTAGCTGGATATTAATTTGAGGATTTCATGTTTAATAAAATTAGATGCACTAAATCAGGAACACATTTAACGGGCTGATGTTAGTGAGGTAATTTGAATAAAGGTAATAAGTACATATACCTGATTAGATGCATGAAATCACTCCAGTTTCCTCTGAAAGAAGCTAAGTATTCGATTGTCTCTGACTAATTGGTCAAAATTAAAATAAAACTTACCTTCTCGGAGATCCAACCCAACACTTGATGCTAAGCAATCATACTTATTACTATTAAACTCAATGAGGCTGGACAGCCTACAGCCTACAGCCCACAAATGCATTGTATTGTATAGGAGTGTTGCGGATATTAGCCTAGTGTTGCAACAGAACTCTGCTTCGGCTTCCGCAAGCTTTTTCACTTCCGTGTCCTCACTTATCTATAGTGTTTTGATTATTTTTTTAGCACCACACCACAGACGGGTAGTCTGTGGTGTACTGTATTATTTTAAGTTCTTACGATCCATGCTAAGGTTGTCTGGTAGATAACCCTGCGGCTCAGCAGAGGTACCCTTCCGCACAACTGGTGTTACTGGGGGATTTTAATGCCCACCATCAGGAGTGGCTTTTCCCATATCGGTGCACAGACCATGCTGGTCGAGAGACGCGAAAGCTTGCGCTAGCGTTAAATCTCACCCAGCTGGTCCAGGGAGCTACGAGGGTGCCAGATGTTGATTCGCACACGGCCAACTGCTTGGACCTTCTGCTGACAACAGATCCAGACCGCTATTCAGTGTCGATATCATCACCGTTAGGTAGTTCCGACCACTGTCTGGTGAAATCTGTATCAGTCTACTCTCCGCCCGATCCCTGCCCTAGAGGCACCAGGCGGGTTTGGCGATATAGGTCAGCAGATTGGGATGGCATGCGATCTTTCTTCGCATGTTATCCTTGGCAGCCTACTTGCTTTTCTTCGGATGATCCATCGTCGTGCGCAGATGCTGTGACAGATGTTTTGCGGCGGGGGATGGAGTATTACATTCCATTCTCTGACGTAACAATGTCTGGCCATGCTCGCCCTTGGTTTGGTGCGGAGTGTGATCGCGCTAACGCGCTTAAGCACACGGCATACCGGGCATGGGCCGACGCTCGTATGCATAAGGCGAGTGACGTAAGTCAGAAGAAGAGAGCCTTCAACAGAGCTGCCAAGTCTTGCAAGAAGGTGATGCGGAGGTCTCGGTTCGACCACATTAGCCGCATCGGGAACAAACTCGCATCATACCCTGCTGGTAGTAAGGCGTTTTGGTCCCTGGCTAAGTCGGTTGAATCGAACTTCTGCCGTCCCTCACTACCACCACTGCTGAAACCCGACGGGTCGCTGGCCCATACCGCTGAGGAGAAAGCAAATTTGTTTGCCTCTCTCTTCGCGGAATCTTCGCGTCTAGATTCTGGTGACGCGCGGCCCCCTGTTAATCCTGATGGTTGCGAGACGAGTATGTCGGATATTTGCATCCATCAGAAGGACGTCCGTAGGGTGCTGCGTAACCTTGACGTGAACAAGGCTAGCGGTCCAGACGGGATACCGGCAATTGTTCTAAGAACGTGTGCGCCTGAACTGTCTCCGATCCTGACACGCCTATTTCGGCTTTCATTTGAGGCTGGAAAAGTGCCGATTGCATGGAAGCAAGCTAACGTACAGCCCGTGCCCAAAAAGGGTAGTCGGGCTGACCCAGCTAACTACAGGCCAATCTCAGTAACGTCCATTCTCTGTAAGACAATGGAACGTGTACTCAACAGTAAGCTCCTGGCATACCTAGAAGCTAATGACATCTTAAGTGACCGACAATACGGCTTTCGCCGAAATCGGTCAACTGGTGATCTTCTAGCGTATGCCATCCACATCTGGAGTGAGGCCATCGAGAAACACGGGGAAGCGCTTGCCGTCTCCCTCGATATCTCGAAGGCTTTCGATAGGGTCTGGCACGAAAGCCTTATTAGTAAGCTTCCTTCTTTCGGATTACCTGCTGGTTTGTGTGCTTGGATTGCAGACTTCCTGAGTGACCGGTCCATCCGAGTGGTCATCGATGGTTGCTCGTCCGGTCAAATGGCCATTAATGCCGGGGTCCCTCAGGGGTCAGTGCTCTCGGCAACATTGTTCTTGCTGCACATAAATGATCTGCTTAAGCCCGGTACCTTTGGGTATGCAGACGACAGCACTGTTGCTGAGAGTTACATATCCAGCGCGCAGGCTAGTGGGTCACAGATCCAGTCTCTACGAGAGGCTATGGTCGAGCGCTTGAACTTGTCCTTGGAGGCAGTCTCTGAATGGGGCGATGCCAATTTGGTCAAGTTCAATACTGCTAAAACCCAGGCGTGTCTATTTTCCGCTAAAAGGAGCCAATTCAGCCCTGCTCCAACTTTCCGGGGCGTAACCGTGCCAATAACCGACCATCTTGATCTCCTTGGTGTTACGCTGACGTCAACACTCAACTTTGGGCCATACATCGAAGCAAAGGCTCAACTGGCAGCAAAAAAGCTGGGAATCCTCGCGAAGGTCAGACAGTACTTCACGCCGGAACAGCTGCTCAAACTTTATCAAGCGCAAGTTCGATCGTGTATGGAGTACTGCTCTCATCTTTGGGACGGATCTGCCCGATACCAGCTTGATGCACTTGAGGCAATTGAGAGGCGAGCCAAGAGGATCATTGGCAATGATGCACTCGTTGAGTCGAGGCTTCAAAGTCTTGAGCATCGACGCAGAGTTGCTAGCCTGTCGGTTTTCTACCGGTTGCATTTCGGGGAGTGTGCGTCGGAATTGCATAACCTAATTCCGCCTAGCCCGTTCCATCATCGGACCACCAGGCGTACGGCAATGCGCCACCGGTACATGGTGGACATCCCTCCTATACGCACAAAACGTTTTGGGAACACATTCATAGTGCGTACAGCTAAGGAGTGGAATTCCTTGCCGGAATCTGTTTTTCCTGATGGCTACAACCCGGGAATCTTTAAGTCAAGAGTGAATAGGTTACTTCTAGGTAAGCGCGCTCCATCGTCGACCGCATCGTCGCTTTCCATCAGGTGAGTTAGCGGTCAAGCGCAAACCTATCAAGAATAAAAAAAAAAAAAAAAGATATCGCTGTCAGCTATAAGACCGCCATTGTACCCATAGATTTAAGTTTATGTATAAGTTGTGTTACTTTTTTGTTGTACAATAAAGTTTATTCTATTCTATTTTACATACTATCAACGATAATGATTATCATATCGCAACTGATTATCATATCACTTTATTTAAAATCATGAACAGACGGATTAAGGTGAATTTCGAGGTAGTAATTTGACAAAGATCAATAAAGTGGAATGACCGATTTTAGCAAATATATAGCCTTTTCTTTGACTGATAAAATAAACTAAAAATAATAATAATGGGTTGACGGATCGTATGGCCCCATATGTCCGCCGTCAGACCGTCGGAACCGAGGGCTTTTTTGGGGTTGAATGAGGAGACTGCTCGCTCCAGCTCGTCGAGTGTGAAGGGATCCAAAGTTTCAACTTCGTTCCCCCATTCACCTCTTCCGCTCGTTGCCGCACCCTTTTTTGCTTCTCGTTATTCCCCTCCGAACGGTCCACTGGGTAAAATGTCCATGCTAGATACCTCGCTGAGGCCTCTGGGTCTAGGGTCCTGCTGTGCCTCACCATCGGCAAATCCTCCTCCCTCTTCTACGTCATATGGATCACCCTGTATACTTTTTTTTCCCCACAACTATCACACAACGCCGTCTAGTCCCAAGCTTAGCAAAGCTTGTGTTATGAGTACTAGACAACTGATAAACATACTTATATATTTCTAAATACAACATATTATAGATTAATTACACCCAGACACAAAACAAATGATCGTGCTCATCACACAAACATTTGGCCTGGGTGGGAATCGAACCCAAAACTTCCGGCATAGCAGTCAGGGCAACTAACCACTAGACCAACAGGCCAGTCTAAAATGTTGAGCTCGTCGCCATCTAGCGAGAAGATGGACATGCTCAGGCCTGTAGATTTTACCATAACTATGTGATATTTGTGTCATCATCATCAGCATTATCTGCCAGAATTTGCCTGCTGCTGAGCATAAGCCTCTCTTTTCTTGTGCCATGATGTTTTAGTAGTACGCATCATACCTACCTACATGTTTTAAATTTTTTTTTTGTTTTGTTTTTTTTTTGTTTTTGTTTTCTACATGTTTATATCTATGGAGTTTAACTTTTTCTAGTAGAAGCTTACGTATGTCGACTGTAACACAGTACATACTAGTACAGTCGTCAACGTTACTTATTAATGTTATCGCATGTAATTTTTTTTAATTAATCGTGTTCATCCAAGGTTAAGAAAAATTTGTCAAATTGAATAATGTTGAATAAATTTATTATTATTTTTATATGGGCACTATTAGTCCCCATAATAAAGAAAGAATAGTTACCACCATCATATCAAACTAATATTATAAAGGTAAACGTTTGTATTTAAGTGTGTGTTTGTATGTTACTCATTCACGCTAAAACAGCTGAATCGATTTTGATGATATTTGGCACACAAGTAGTGTCTTTCCTGGAATAGCATAAAGGATATATTTTGTCCCGGGAGTAGTAGTGCAGCCTTGGAATAAATTTCTGTTTTTACGCAGGCGAAACCGTTGCCAGAAGTTAATACAGCAATATATACCAAGTATATCTTCCGGTCTAAGCAATGCCATCGAACCTTCAAGGCTATAATAGATAGACATAATATATGTCATTTATTAGCATTGTCATTTTCAAACGGTAAGACCCATTTGCGGGTGCCAAAGCCGGTTTAGTAAAACCAGAATTAATTTGATTTGGGAACCAAACGACTTATTGAGTTATCCGTGGACTATCGCTTTAATAGTAGAATTTCACACCCTGCGTTCTGGCCTTGTACAGAATGGAAATACACAACGCCGACAGTATAACATTTTTTGTATGCGAACCACATTATTTTAATTTGTTAGCAATACACATTCTGTGAAAATTTCAGCTCTCTATCTCTTACGGTCTATGAGCAGCCTTTGGCCTGCTGAGTGCTGACAGACGCGATAGCGCGCTTAGTAATAGGGTTAACTTTTACTAAGCCTCCGCTTATGGAATCTTAAAAAACATCATCATACTAGTAATAGCTAAAAGCCTAAACGATTAAGAAATTAATGTTCGTTGCTATAGGTACCTTCTTTTTAACCGACTTCCAAAAAAGGAGGAGGTTATCAATTCAGTTGTATTTTTTTAATGTTTGTTACCTCAGAACTCCGTCGTTTATGGACCGACTTACAAAATTTTTTTTCCCCTTAAAGGATATGCTTCCGGATTGATTCTATTTTTTTCAAAATCCAGTTTTGATGATTGGATCTATGAAGAATCGAGAGAATGCTCAAATATTATAGGCAACAATATAGTTATTTTGGTATTGTCATCGAGGACTTAAGCATTTACAGTCAAAAAGTAACATTTGATGAAGTGGAACTGGTGAAGAAGACCAGAAATGGCCAACGGAACTTCATACTCACATACATATCACAATGATGATAGTTAAGCCACTATAACAATACAAATAAATGAATGGTTCTGAATAGTTATGTTGGAAATGGTATCATCTAAGTGATCTGATTATGATGATGGAGCCGGAAGATAGGCACCAGAACTCTGTAATTAATCAATGTAAACTAGCCGTGTTTGGGCTTATTAGAATTTTCATGAGATGCACTGTGTCTATAAGGTACTATCGAACTGATCTGATGATGGAGCCGGAAGGTAGGCGCAGGAACTCCGTAATTAATGAATGTTGTGTTTGAGCTTATTAAATTTGTCATGAGATGCAATTTGGCTATAAGGTACTCTCGAACTAGTTTGATGATGGAGCCGGAAGGTGGAAGGTGGACACGGGAACTTCATAATAAAAAAATGTATCCTAGCAGTGTTTGAGTTAATTGGGATTATCATGAGAAATAGGTACTCTGGCTATAAGTGTATCGCAACTAAAAAGTGTTAAATAAAAAACTTAGTCGGTGTTAAATAAGAAACAAACAATACAGAGAAACACTGACTTCCGGAAATTAAAGCTATTTTGATCGTTTTAGTGTGTTTTTTAGTGAAGTCGGTTTTTTTTTGTTTTTTATACACAACACAGACTGCAGTCCCGGAACAACTATCTGTAGTTTATAGAAATATTTGTTCCATGTAAGATTCAAATCCGTGACACGCGGTGCAAAAGCAAATCGCTCAACCACTTCACCAATCGTGCAGACCAGTTTATATGATAAATGATAAATGATATTTATTTTGTAAATAGGTTTAAAAAAACACTTTTACACGTCAATTTTTTTTTTCGTCATTTTTAAACTAGATGAGGCCGGTGTTTCCTAGCTGACTACCCTGAGAAGAAACACCGAAACAAACTCAGGGGTCAAAGTCTCTTTTAAAGTCCATACAGTAAATATGTAATGGTCAAATCACATGAGAACCATGCAGATTTGTCTGAAATGGTCTTTTGAAGAAAGAACCTTACAGATTTGAGTGGACCTGTCCAGTCAGTGCAAGCATTTGTCAGTATTCGTAAAGCTCAACTCGGACTACTAAGGAGCTCAACTACTTGACGAACAATACCAAGGAAAGGACATTTGGGTAGGCCGCAGAAAATACTCAAATTGCCAGACATACGTTAAAATTACTGAAAAGGAAAAAAAAAAGCAATCAACATAGTCCTCACGTTCACAATAATAAAAATAAAAATATTGTTTACAATACTAAGTAAACATTGATGTCAAAAATTTATAGAGAAAGAGAAAAAAAAAGTCAAATTGCAAATTAAAAATTATCTACAATATCAAATTGTAATAAATAATAATAATAAAAAGCAAAATTGAAATTAAAAACAAAAGAAAAAAAAAAATAATAAGACAACAGTTGCAGTGCGTACTGGAGCAGGTCAATCCCAAGCCTTTTGGTCCTCAACATAGTCCTTTATAGTATAAAAAGCCTTTTGGCAAAGTATACAATGTATTGTAGTTAAATTCTGTTGTAAAAAAAAAAACAAAATACTACTTCCACTATTATAAGAGAGACAAAGAAAGAGAGATTTGTAAATAAAACAAGGATTCTCATCAAATTCGCGTTTATTTACACCAAATTATTCACTATACTATCACATAAGTATTGGTAGTTTGTTTATTTAAAATGTCTCATTTCACTTAAAAATAAGTAATAAAGCACTTTATGCTCTTTCTACTTTAAATATAATAAAATATCACTGAAATGTTTTTAATCTTATGTTTAAAGTGCTACTTATTTTTAGAAAATATTTTATAATTTTGCAAGAAAATGTAGACAAACCATTGCCGAATTATGTAAATCACTTATTACTTAATTGCCGGAGTCTGCGTTTCCTGACAACTATAACGTAGAGGTTTTTAAGTCAAGAGTGAACAGGTTACTTCTAGGTAAGCGTGCTCTATCGTCGACCACATCATCGTTCATCATCAGATAAAATAGTGGTCAAACGCGAGCTTATCAATAATATTTAAAAAAAAGAAACTGGGCAAGTGCGAGTCGGACTCGCACACTGAGGGTTCCGTACAAACTAACTTGTGTAAATAGTTCAATTCCCGAATCGAGTCTCGAAGATTTTTACAAAATATTTTTTTTTGTGACGCCACTATAAATTTTCAGTTTTCTGATTTATTCCTATACTTGTGCTATAAGACCTGCTTCATGCCAAATTTTAGGATTCTAGGTCAACGGGAACTACCCTTGATTCCTTTGAGAGTGTCGAAATATACGTTTTTTTGCGACATAAACGGCCGTATCTTTTTTATTCGAATTTTGTTAGAATTTTGACTTTTGCAGAGCTTCAAGGGACCGCAGACTTGAGTATATATTTTTAATTTCAACTCAATACCTCCACGCGTTCCCGAGATAAAGTGTATTGACAAACAGACAGACGGACAACAAAGTGATACAATAAGGGTTCCGTTTTTTCCTTTTGAGGTACGGAACCCTAAAAATACCTACTATTCACAATTTTACTCCTATCTCCTTCTCGTCCTATCTATCTTACTGTCCCACGGCTGGGCAAAGTTCACTCATAGGGAATACGCATGGAATGAATTAAAAAAAAAACTTTTTTTTTATTATTAATATGAACCAGTGCTTGACTGCGATCCCATCACTGCACTGCACTTACCATCAATGATGCAATCATTGATGGTGAGCAATTGAAATTGCTGCATAAATATATCCACTTATTAGGCCCCTCGCCCACGGCGACTTTTTGTAGCGATGCTGTAGCGCGTTCGCAGCGATACAGTCGCGATGCTGTAGCGCGTTAGTAGCGCGTTCGCATCTTTTCTATAGCGCTTGCAAATGCAACTAAAGTGCGTTAGTAGCGATGCTCGTTATATCTAGCCTACCCTAAACTGCCCTACTGCTGGGCAAAGACCTCCCTCCATTCTTTCCATTGTTCTTGGCTCTGAGCCATTTCTTGCCAATTCCTAAGAAAGACATCTAAGTCGTCCCGCCATCTCCTTTTTGGTCTACCACGACCTTGACCACGTCGTACGATTTTTAATTTATATGTTTTTACATCAGTGGCAAAGTTATAAAGCTTCAAAGTTGATGATTAGAAAGAAAAATAGATCATAAACTCTGGCGAAAAAGTCTGTCACGCCATCGCCAAAACAGCAGACATAAAAAACGATGATTTTGCAAGAGGTACTAATATAAATACATTAATTGTTCATGCATATTCCCTATTCCCGAAACTGAGCAGCTACTCGCGAGCTTAGTTTAATATTCAACGATCAAGTTGATTCACATTGCACTTTTTGGTTTTGGCATGCTGTACTTTTCATTAGCATAATCAATGTTCTCGTATTCAAGCGAGCCAACGCCCGTTCAATCATCTCCACTCGCTAGCCATGTAAAATATTCTATGAATAAATTAAATATGAATCCTCTAATATTAGTAAAAAAATATCCTTTACCAAATAGGGGTTGTACTAACTTAACAATAAAATAATCTAGAATCTTTAGATGACTTTTTTCAAATTGTGACCCCATACCATGTCTACGATCAGCCATTGGCTTGTATAATAGAATAAATTTTCGACGAAAACGTATGTTACTAGTACTGGGATTTTTATCCCTGTAAACAGTTTCAGTCCTGGATAGATGTACTCGCCTTTTAAGACGCTTTGCACGCACCTGAAAAGAACGAAAAACAAATGAATATCAGCGTTTCTTTCATACATGACGGAACTATATTTTAGGAATAAATTTTGTAAAAGAACTCGATATTCTGGGCTCGGGTTATGGGCGCAATCTGTATGGTTTGATTGCTTGCGTTTTATGTTGTCAATTTTTCGTTAGGTAAGGTTAGGTTAACTGCGAAACTGTATCCTTATACAAAACACAAAACAAACTGAAAAATTCACACAGCAATTGCTCAATTGCAAACAACGTTTTACAAAGGTTCTTTACTGAAATTAAATAATGTGTAAACTAACTCTTCACTCAAAATATTATTTAAAAATATTGAATAAACCAAAAATGCGTCATGATCAAAAAGGATATAATAAAGCAATCGAAAAAATTCGTTGCCTTTTCTGCAGCCTGCACTGTATAATTGCATCAAAATATTCTGGTTGTGTCTCGATGTTCTAGAGCACAGTAATTGGCTTGCCAAAGTCAGCTGGCAGCCGCTGCGTGTAAAATACTTATATTTGGTAGCATCTGGTGAGATTGAAAGCCGACGCTTACGAAGTTGGGTAAATACGTGGGATGCAGGTTTTAGCTCTTTGTAAACTTGGTAGAAGATAATAGATATTACTATATTCTAACCACAATATCGCAATGTTTGTTATATTGTGGTGATTACTTCATGACAATCATAAGTCAAAAGATGAGATGTATACAAGAAAAAAAATATTCTTTGGCGGAGAAAAAGTACTCAAAAAGAACCGACTCAGTTTTCATGTGTTTTTTATAAGGATAGTGATGATAACACACCAGTTTTTATTCAAATTTCTTTTTTATTCAATTTTCCTCTTTTTCCATTAACTGTTAAAACTTTTAGAGCTTAGCATAATCGGTCTCATAATGTTCCCACTGCTGGGGCTCAGGCCTCCTCCTTAGGAGAGGGAATGGGCCGTAATCCACCACGCGGGCCCAGTGCGGATTGGTGGATGTCACATGTCTTCGTATTTTTTGGTTCTAGTACATGCCGGTTTCTTCACGATGTTTTCTTTTACTGTTTTGAGAGCATTGATGATGAAAATAAATTACACAAAGTAATGTGCCTTGCTGGGTTTGAACTCGCGACCTACAACTCATAAGTCAGGGCCGTTACCACTCGGCCACCACTGCTCCATCAGTTGTACCTAATGAATCACCGCAGCCTAAGAACGCAAAGGGCAACTGATCTGAAAAGACACTCCTCACTCCACCCAGAACAGCAGACACGCAGTTATTTGAAGATTTCTTACGCCAAAAAAGCACATTCTACTCATGTTGGACTTTTAAAATCGCTGTAATTGATAGAACATTACTTTTTCTAGTCTCCTTTTTTTTAAAAAAAAATACAAAATTTGTTCTTACGCTCTGGGAGGAACAAGAAGGAGTTTCAGATTTTGACAGACTAAAATTTACCTTTTAACTTACTTACCCTTTACGAGGGCCACTATAACTCTTTCAATCAATCCCGTAGTTCTAACAGTCTCTGGATATACATTTAGGTAAGTAAATCGTGGAGGATATTTGAATATTTTACTTACACAACCGTATAAGCGACGAGAAAACACGACAGTATCCCCACATTCAGCGCATTACTCTTTGGTCTCTTTCTCCGGACCAGCACCAGGTCCATGAGTACGACGACTAAGGAGACTGTGTGCATGCAGTGTTGGGACCAGAATGGCACGACCTTGTGTATGCTTGGCGGTGCTATCAGCTCTTTGTGAGTATTCCATACTCGCCAGAACAGGATATCACCGAACTGAAATACAAGACACAGTGATTTATACATTTGTACACATATTAAATAACTAAATAATAACTTTTGTGTAAAAAGGTATTATTGTGTTTATTTTTGATACAGATTTGAATTTGGGCACAGGTGGTTAGTGTACTACTGTAGCAACCGAGTAGGTTTCACTACTAATTACTAACTTGCAAAACTGGCATGTTAGACTTTTAAGGTTTTCGTAATAAAAAAGTTTAGTGAGGACTGACGTTCGAAGGAAGAAGAAAGGAAGACGTCAAGGGACGTCCATATATATTATATATGTAAAAATATAATGAAAGAGCTAAAGGCTATAAACTAAATAATATCCACTCGAAAAACATAAAGCCTTTCATTTGAGCTCCCCACCCCACAAATGGTGGAGGCGCCGTCACCGAAGAAAGAAGACAAGAAAACTGTGCGTTCAATAGTTTTTTCTTTTCGTCTGTTTTTTTTTAATTATTCGATTAGGTAAATATGATCCAGGTGGCGTTTTAGCTTGCAGCAGTTAAATATATTTTGGGAAACTGTGGTCCTTTCTAATGAGGGGGAGTGGCGTATCAATAAATGCTGATACCGACTTTGCAGATAAGGCATAGCCTTCACAAAGGGTGTCTAGTTGACACCATTGGTTTAGCGGATGATTGAAGTCCCACAGTTCAGTCAATATGGACTGATAGATTATATTAGACTACATGAATTTTTTTAAAAGGTTTTGTCACTGGAACATATTCAATTTATAGCGATGATAGGAACTTGCACAGTGCTGTCTTTTTCTTCTCTGACACGATGATCGTCCGATGAGGTTAAAGTCATAACCGTAAGAGTTGTAGTTTATATCATGTTAGATCCCTTCTGGATAGATGTCAATTATGACAATTAGGGTGCAGCACCGTGGCTTTTATTTGAGGTTTTGCCACGGTGGGGTCTAAGCATGACAACGTTGAATAGTGAGCGCCAAGTTAGCGCATAGTAGAATTGTAAATAGATTTTGAATTTTGCTTATCGTTCGTCATGACTTAGGTTCGCTCATAAAGAGACGACCACCACTATGTAAATTACTTTCCTCCATAGGTAGGGACATCTGTGTTAGGTAATAGGCAGGTTATACTTAAACCTTAAAAGTTTTTTTGGAATAGAATTGCTTTGCGATCCTCAGCATTTCTATTCGTAGGGGCGTAGCTCATGTAGCAACCGAGTAGGTTTCACTACTAATTACTAACTTGCAAAACTGGCATGTTAGACTTTTAAGGTTTTCGTAATAAAAAAGTTTAGTGAGGACTGACGTTCGAAGGAAGAAGAAAGGAAGACGTCAAGGGACGTCCATATATATTATATATGTAAAAATATAATGAAAGAGCTAAAGGCTATAAACTAAATAATATCCACTCGAAAAACATAAAGCCTTTCATTTGAGCTCCCCACCCCACACTACCTAATTCTCTTATTTTTTTAGGTGGGAAATCATCCAATGATTTCTCGTAGGCTTCGGCCCTGCTTGGGTCCCTAAGGTTTGCTGACATTTCCATCTCCTCGCGCGTGGAACACTACACGCCGTCGATGACTCGGACTCAGTCCATACGGTTAACGGACAGTCGGACGGCGAGCTACCTATTGTTCGTCGTCCACGAGCTCACGCCGAACGGTTTGAGTACAAAGATAATGTACTTATTTTTGACACGAATTTGGAATCAAGCACAGATAATTAGTGTACCCGCATTTGGCCAGTCGGGTTTCAAGTCTCATTATACTACAGAATATTTTTTCTCTTTAGAGAATATTTTTGTTACAAATACGAAAGTTTTACATTCTACGTAATTTTCCACGGGATAATTTTCCATTCTCACATCCTAATTAAACCAAAATAAGAGTTGTGCTCGCACCCTATAATTTCCTCTTCATATGTTAACGTACTTATGGTCCAAAGATTTTGGAAACTCAAATTATAATCACGTGCTTGGAAATATCAAATCCCTGTAACTTAATATTTATCCTATGATTTAATAGAGTTTTCAAGAAGTCGTTAATATAAGGAAAATATAGATTTTTCCTCATTACTGAATAACTATTTTTGAGTTAACGTAAATAAATTTAATACAAGGTTGGAACTCCAAAAATGGAGTCATAATAATAACTATATAAAGTTTGCCCTTTAAAAAGTTACTTTGCAGATCGTAATGATTTCAATTGATATAAATTATTACAGTATCAAGAGCAAACATATTTTGACTCAATTTTTACCTTCATTTTGTAAAAAATATGGTTCATATTTCATATTATAATTATCCTTTTACCTGTACTACAATTAATTTGAGGTTCAGTTCCTCAAAATGTAAAAAGGAACCCATAATCATTTCATTGTTCATCTGTCTGTAACTTACCCTTTTTCTCAGGAACACGTGGAGGTATCAAGTAGAAATAAATATCAAATAGGTCTACTATCCCTTAGAGATACTCGCAAGGGAATCAAAACATAGGGTACTTCCCTTTTTTCCACATGGGAAATCATCAAATGACTTCTTCCGTACTGATTGAAGTGGGAGGAAGTGTCAGACTTTTACAGACTAAAACCCACAGTGTTCCTTCAGTTGCTCTTTTTTTCGAGGGCTACAGTCCACCAATGCCCTGGCAGGCATCGGCCCTAACTGGCCCCGTCAATTTTGTTGACATCGCTTTCGGACGCACGAGGAACACAACGCGCCGTCGACTCAGGCTTGGTCCTCACCGGATGGCCGGACGGCGAACTACCTATTGCTTACCGTTTGCAAGCCCGTGCTTACGGTAGCCGCAAATCGTCCTATGACAGAACCATTTTTCAATTACAAAATTAGGTTTGTCCTTCGACTCTACTTATTTTTATCATGAATGTCACTTTCATGGTTTTCGGGAGAGGCAACTACGGAACCCTACTTAACTGCAGTTGGCCAGTTTTTATAGGGTTTCGGACGGGACCTAAGGACCTACGTGAATATAGCTCGTATTTAGCCGGTGCCATACATTGCTATCAGCTGTGATCACAGCTGTATATCTCACTCATAGCATCTACGAGAAAGAGATAGAAAGAAGCGTCTCTCTCCCCTTTTCGCGTGGATGCTATGAGCAGCAATTACGTTTTACTATATAAGGTAAAATAAGTAAGGTATTTACTATATGAGGTCCGATGGGACTGGCATGTACATTCGTATAAAAGTCCCTAATACAAAATAATAGAAGAAAAAAAATAGCTATTTTTATATATTTCAAATATAACAATTAATTAGTTGTTTTTTCCACTCTGACTGGTCATTCTGCTCGTATATTTAGCAATGATAGTATTAATATTAAGTACATAATTTTGAAAAACCGAATATAGTGCATGTGGTGTTAGCCTATAACTAATTGCTACACTAATGGATGTTAGTTTAGTTTTATTATAATATAAATGTATTATGTAAGCAGTTGTTGGTTGACCAAATAAATAAATAAATAGTTGCAAAATACTGTAAGTCTAATTTAAACTCATAAGCGTCGATGCTTGAAGGTTTCAGATTGACACAATACAAGGTGCCTCTTCATGAAGAAGTATACCTATTACAATCGTCTACAACATTTTTTAAATTCGATAATTACATATTATTTTATTTTTACTCGATTCTGCATCTTCAAAGTTAATTACGATGTTTTACGGGTCACTTCCAAACAAGCCAAGGATATGGCATTGTGCAGTAATTGCGATCTGATGACATCTCTTAAAATCTTCCACATTTTTGACAGCTATAAGGCCAAATATTTTAAAGAAGGCATCTTATTACTTATAATATAAAGTCCATTTTATTTTTAATTAAGGTTTGATTGGTTATGAGACTCGTCGGAAATGGGTTTTACATTAAAATAGTTTTTACGACTTTTTATGATCAAAGTTCTTGTTGTTTAAGTTGTTATAAATGACAAGTTTTTTCCCATGATCCAGGAAGGAAGTGAAATTAATAAAATTCGATCGAATTTTTTGACCTTTGTGATTTAATTTTTCAAGAATAATGTTTATTTTGACACTATTTTTTTGTTTTTTAATCCTAAGTACCCAAATATGATTGTTATTTATTACATTTATTTACTTGTTCGTGTATCAAAAGTTGAATAATTGGCTGATTTCCTTAAACGGCGAGGTAAGTAGGTAAGAGTGACTGATTACATTGTCTCTGTGTGAGTGATTACATTACTCTTTAATAATTATTACAAGAAAGTGACGTACCTATGGCTAACATTTTAAATATTTTGTATCCATTTCACAATGATAAACATATTAATAATACAATTCACATACAAACGAATAATAAAATAATTTAATTAAAACAAATTAAATAAAACAATATTTACACTAAAGGCAAAAACTACTAACTAAAATATGGCGTCATAAAATTCCTCCGCATCGCTGTCGACTGGAAGTGTGCCCAAAAGGGTGGCGGCATTGCCACGTTGTATGACAACTTAATCTCTGACCGAGGTACAAGCCAGCCCTTGGGTCACGCGAAGTGTTTGGATAATTCTTTGAAAAGCTTATGAGCACACGGACCCCACGGCCCAAGAGTTTCAACCCCAAACAGCTCAAAGATATAACTGCCGACGAGGTTGTTATATTTCCGCCGCTTGAGGTTCTCCGCAGCCGCAGCGGCAGCACCAATCACATTATATTAAAGTAAATTATTACTTTACATTTGAATTTAAAAATTAAATTGTGAGTTGTATTATTGATATGTTTATCATTGTGAAATGGATACAAAATATTTAAAATGTTAGCCGGTTAGGTACGGCACTTTCTTGTCATCATCATTTTCACGCATTTATACATTATTATTATTTTCAGTTTGTGTATTGTTATTTATTAATTAAGTTGTTGTTAGGTACCTATGTTATAATTTGTTAAGTATTTCATAACTATGTATACAGAGATAATCATTAATAAACATTGTTCAATTTGATTAGATCAACTTAAAAAAAACTGAAGGAAATGGTTTCTTATTTAAATTGAAAGGGAATCTTAATAGTTTTTTCGGCACCCTTTTACGTTAAGTAGATAGAAGTAAATGGCCGCCAAGTGACTTTCAATATACTCGTACGTTTGAATAGCGACTCGAGATTCCTTTTTTCCTCTTTATCGTGCCCCAGTTTTACAATGCTAGTTTCTAGTTAAAATTTAGCATACAAAAACGGTTTATAATGGGATCCAAACTTTTCCAAACTCACCCTCGTAAGTAACCCAGAAATAATTAGCTTCTCTATATTTCAATCTGTTTAAAACTGGTTAGTGAAAGTAGAACTTTGTCCCAAGGAAACATATTCTCTACTATAGATACCGACACGGATCTTGAGCGATGACTTCTACAGTTCTACTTGCACAGAAGCACGCAGAAGTGAAATATCTGGTCTCTTTAGTGGTATGAAGAGAGATGCGGGGGCGGGGAGTGAAATCCTTGTACAGTGATTGTCTCGCCGATATTGTACGATGCGCAAAACGATCCCCGCTCTTTCGCCGAGCGCTAAAGATTTGTGCCACTATCTGTACTACTAGATTAAAAGTATCCTGTGTAAGTGTCCTGAGTATTCTATGTTTTCCGGGACATAGCCTACCCGCGTGCAAATTTCATCCTTCAGCAGTTTCAGTGTAAAGAAGTAACAAACATACACACTCACAAACTTTCGCCTTTATGATATTAGTGTGAAACCCATAAAATAAGTTTTGAGCACATCCGTACTTATAACGGTCATCTATTAAGTAAATATGTTTACAAAACCGCTTAGTGGCAATTTGTATGTTGAAACTTACTGCAGTGGTCGGAAGGAGGATGCTTGTGAAGCACAAGTACCTAACTTGATTGAGAAGTTTCACGTGAGTCCACCCATTCTCCCCTCTCAGCTCCCTCCAGTCGCAGTAGAAACATATCGGGAAATACACCAATGTGAAGAGCTGAAACAAAACATATTCTAATTAATTTCGCAAAAGTTAAACATTGCCTTGTTTGAGAAATTTGAAGGTTTTCTTATACCATAACATGTGTGGGTGGTGTGTTCTTGTGTTATGTTACACAGAAAACTTTTGGTGAAAATGTTTCATCGTAAAATATAAGGGATGAACGCTACGAAATAATATTTTTTCGTTGATTTGCACGCACGTCACGTAAACAATACCGGACGGGTTTTAATGGGATTTTAATCTGCGGGATCCTGAGGAATAGTGATGTGCCTGATACCACCTCCGAGCTAGCGTTTATCATGATGAAAAATGTATGAGATTTCTTTATTTAAACGGGAAAATTGTATGTTTTTAGCATATGTTAACCATTTATTACCGTTGCGTATAATTTAATTATTACAGGGAGGCTTGTTAAATACTTGTTTACATAACCGAAATAATTTAACGCTCTCTCGGCCGAAATAGTAAAAATATTTTGCAACTTTTTGTCGAAATAAACCATTGCTCATAATACTATAGTCATAAAACACGTGAATAATGACTTTTGACATCACTAAGCGTAAATTATGATGTCTGAATCAGTTTCAATTAGTAAAAAAGTAATGTGCAAATGATCGTTTCGCATGTTTCTGTCAAGTCACATTTTGAGGTAAATAGTAATTATGGTAGGTAAATGTCTGCTAAAGACATGCAAATTGTTTCTTAAACAATGTTAAAGCTTCGTTTGCCAATTTTCCTGTAAAAACTGAATACAGTGAAAATGGAACTCATTCAATCTTTCGGCAAAAAATTTGGGCACGTGATTCATGGCGCAAAAATTAATAAACAAAATTGGTTTTAAAAAACTGGCCACGTTTTGCAGTCACATTCAATACTTATGCAGAATGATTATTGAAATGGTGTAGTGTGTACTTACGTTAATCGTTGTAGCTATAGTATTGTCATGATCTAGGTACATTTATAGATTTAAAAAATTCTACAATTATCAAAGTACTGCGTAATTTTTAAATGATGACCCTATCTTTATTTTTACGTCTTTGTCCTTACATATTATAAAACAAAGTTCTCCACCGCGTCTGTCTATCTGTTTGTGATAAACTCAAAATCTAACAAACGGATTTATTCATGCAGTTTTCACCAATAAACATAGTGATTCATGAAGAAGTGTAAAATTTATAAAAATAAAACATGCATAATATAGTGCAACCGGCATGTCTCAGAACCAAAAATTCGAAGACATGTGACATCCACCAACCCGCACTGGACCCATGTAATAGATTACGGCCCATTCCCTTCCCTGAAGAGGAGGCTTCGACGCCGTATTTTTTAGATAGATAACATGATTTTAGAATCGAGTACTCTCTCGAGGAGTCTGAATTCCCGGAATTAACCAAAACGCCAGATGCTATCAAGAATCAATAGGTCCTGATTACTCAACGTTTTGAGAACCACCTTTAATGTGTACATAGCCTAAACAAACTATCGGCTAAAACTATTTCGTTACCTACGTAAGTACATAAGGACAGATCCCACTGAGATAAGTTGGAGGAAGATGTTTAAAATCAACATCGACGTTCATTAACTGGTAATTTAACTAATTACGCCGGATTGGCGATTTTAGTTTGACTTGTTTTGCCGATACCACTTCTGGACATATCTTTCTGAACTTTGTTTAGTTTTGTAAATTGATTTTTTGACTAGCGACTAGCTGTCCTCCGCGGTTTCTCCTGCATCTTTGGTAACTGTTCCGCTTCTATTCGTTGTAGCTTAATGTTATATCACCTAAGCCTTCCACAAGAAATGAGCTCTCCAACACTAAGATTTTTCCAAATCGAATCAGTTGTACCTGAGATTAGCGCGTAACAAACAAACGAACTCTTCAACTTTATATTACTCGTATTACTATACTTATACATTCGTTTGTACTTTGATTAAATCTTTCGTCACAAGACAAAACCTCTTCTTCGATTCTTCTTCTTCTTCGGTTATGATTACATTAACTGCTAGTCCTGAGTTACAAAATATTTGTAATTCGAATTTAGTTTCCTATATAAGTGAGCAGGGCACATTGCTCGCAGAACAGATGGTCGATGGGGACGAAAGTTTCTGGAGTAGCGACCACGTACCGGAAGACGTAGCGTTGGAAGGCTTCCCACAAGGTGGACCGATGACCTAGTGAGCGTTGCGGGAATTTGAAGGATGCTTGACGCATAGGACCGGCCGTTATCGCGACACTTGGGGAAGCCTATGTCCAAAAGTTGATGTCTTTCGGCTGAAATGATGATGATTAATGCATTCTCCTTTTTACAAAAACATATCGTCATAACGAATTATCTTTTAGGGACCCCGCTATAATAAATTATAGCTAAGTGAAACTTTCCCCCCGGTCACTTGTCGTCCTGCTAATTCTACAAAGGAATGAAGCCATTTTGTTCGGTAAGTTATTAAATTAAGCCCTGTTCTGACGTCATTTGCTGTAACGTTGGGGACGTCGAAGGATTAAATCTCTAAAAACTTTGACAGAATGAAAGTAGGGAGCTTGAAAATTGGGGGACAGTGCTACTATGATTCCTTTTGTTCTTACAACTTTGTTGCATGGTAATTTATAGTTATATTACAGTTGAAATAAAAATGTCAAAAGTAGTCATATTCGTTTTGCATGCAGCAGAATTAAAGATGGGAGCTTTGAGTATGAACAAGGACAGTGTGAAAAATTATATTATATTATGTCTAAAAAGGTAGTGATCACTAAGATGTTTTCTTTTTAGGTTCAGCATTTAAATTATCTACTCCTTTCGCTCCAGGGTGAAGAAAGTATCTAATTATTACTGACTAAAACCAACCTGTGTCTTGCAGTTGCTTTTTTAACCGACTTCAATAAAAAGGAGGTGGTTATCAATTAGGTTGTATTTTTTTTGTTTTTTTTTTATGTTTGTTACCTCACAATTCCTTCGTTTTTGGACCGTTTTGAAAAAAAAATTCGTCCCCTTAAAGGCTATACCTACTTCTAGAGTGGTCTATTTTTTTTCAAAATCCAGTGCTGATCATCGGTTATTTATTTTTTTGTAAAAAGATTTTTTCTGTTCTTGGACCACGGTAAGATCTTTCAAACATTCCTGTAGCCCAATTATTAAGATTTGAAGTAAGAAACAAGGCGAGTTTACCTCAAATAAATTGAATGAAGGGCATGAGAATTATGTGGGAAGAGTTTTATAATATTGCCAGGAAGCTAACTGTTACATCTATTGTACAATAACAAAAAAAAAGTGAAGATATTAATGCGATGATTTATTGCTCAGAATGACTTCAAGAAACAATCATTACGTGAATTTTACGATCAGGTGTTATATTTGTTTTTACAGCCCTATGAAAAATTAAGTGTTAAATGCGTGCTCAAATGTTTACGTCGAAATAATCGTCTATTATGATTATCAGATCAAGATTGTAATTGTTTTTACAAAATAATTAATTACTGAACTTGAGTAATTCAGGATTTGATGCTCTTGAACTTGACACTGATTGAATTTAACTATTTAAAACGTATCTATTCTTAAGATAAACTCAATTGGCTTTCATTTGAGTTTTTAAATATTTCAGTGATAAAAGGAGAGTAACGCTGTGCAGATAATAAACTAGTGCACCTCACCATCAATGATTGCATCGCTGCTTACCAACAAGTGGGATCGCAGTCAAGCACTGGTTTATATGAATTAAAAAAAAAAAAGATAATATTATAATATTATCCAACCTCTTGACGTTTAAACATCTTTGATCGTCTGTTTGGGAACAAGCTGATAATATTATGTTAGGTAACTATAAATTATTCTAGACTATCTTCTGCTATGGCTTCACTTGCGTGAAAGTACATGTTTATCCCAAAGGAAAGACACTTTTGGGATACAAAGTATCCTGTGGCATATTTCAGAACATGATCTACCCGGGTGCCGATTTTTATCTACGTATATATAATAATATATATATCCGTTCAGCCGATAAGTCGTTTTTTTTTTTACGGTTGGGAAAATCGTCTAATGACATCCCCCGGGAAATAGTGTCAGACTTTTACTGACTAAAAACCCACTCCTGTTCCTTCTTTGTCATTTTTTCCAGGGCCCCGGGATCTCTTTCGCATCACCCATGATCCCAGTAGGCTTCGACCCTGCTGGGCCTCCTTTTTTTTTTTTTTTTTTCGGTGGGAAATCACCTTATGACATCCCCCGCTCTTGGGCGAGGCGGGAGATAGTGTCAGACTTTTACTGACTAAAAACCCACTCCTGTTCCTTCGTTGCCTTCGTCCCAGGGCCCCGGGTTTCGTTTTCACACTGCCCATGGCCCCAGTAGGCTTCGACCCTGCTGGGCCCCTACGATTTGCTGACATCTCCCTGAGGCGCGCGTGGAACAATACGCGCCGTCGACGACTTGGGCTCGGTCCGGACGGTTACCGGACGGTCGGACGGCGAGCCACCCATTGCTCGCCGTCCGCAAGCCCGCGCCTACGGGGGCCGGAAATCGGGATCGGAATCCCGGCGGCGGTTGGGGCGTGAGGATCGTTGCCTCACGCGATCGGCCACCACCTCCTTTGCTAGCATTACTGCTTCGCAGAAGGAGGCGACCGCCTGCCACTCCTCCTCGCTCCGGACCATGACCAGTACCAAGGCCCGGCACGAGAGATCGTTGCCGCCGATCGCCCCCACGAGGACACGGCGGTGCTCTGCCCAAGCGGGGCACACCTTCTACCGTATAGCCGATAAGTCGTGAAAGCTTAATAAACAAACAAACTCATATTCGCATTTATGATATTTATTAGAAAGTTACGATAATTTTCAGAAAAGTGCGAAATATAAAAATAATATTATGACTCTCCGTGAAAAATATATATTTATTTTATGAAATGCTATTGGTCCACCGGGATAGCGGTTTCGTTATCTCTTACAATAAATTGGGATTGGTATAACTTTTATGTAGAAAAATATGGATCTAATTCGTGTTTTTACGAAGGGTTGGGGATACAGTAATTTATATTATCACTGCAGATCAAGTCAGTACTCAGTCTGTCATGGTATACGGATATTATTCGAAATGTAAATAAAGAATGGTCAGGCTATTTCATGAAATTCCACAAGCTGAAATATGATAATTATATACCTAGGTATATATAAAATTTAAGTTCCTGGCAATAAAAGAATAAATAAATAATATAATATAATAATTTATTAACTAGACAACATTTGGTCCACAATATATGTTAGTAATTCTTATATCTACGTTAGTTCATCATCAAATATAATTAATAATATCGAAAACAATAAAATAGACTAATAAAATGTTCAATAAATTAAAATATCAAAAATTAAAATGTCAGTGAAATTTAAAATGCTTCAATCAGAACAATAAAATAAATAAAATGGTCAATAAATTAAAATCATCATCTTCCTGCCCTTGTCCCGTGTTATTTGGGGTTGGCGCAACACGTTTTTTTCTTCCATTCTGCCCTGTCACTCGATGTCGGTCAATAAATTAAAATGTCAAATTAAAATTACAATTATGTTATAAACAATTAATTAATTAAACTAAAATTAATAAATTTAATTGAGATCCCCTTTCCACTTTGCTGGTTATTTGGTACACCAGTTTAAATGATAGAAGGTCAAGTCCATTACATAAGTAATATTTGCAAACATTATACACTCGTATTTTCGAAACTCTGCCACGTGAATCCACCGGATCAGGCAGTGATTGAGAATGGAACAGATAATAAACACACAATAGGTATGAATATGGCTCGGTGACCTGCCCAATGCGTTTTGCCGACTTCAAAAACAAGACTTATTTATGTATTATATTTAATATAAACAACAACACCTTTTCCGGCGACTGTACTTATGGATAACAATGTGTTCCATGATCGTTAAGATTAATTCATGCATTGTGATTACCTTTTTGTTTTGACCATGGACCGAATATTTTATGATTAATAGAGTACCTAAATAATTTTGTATGATCAACCGTTTCAGAAAAGATTCTTTATTATTTCATGACTGTCAATGGTGATTATTTTAAAATGTTTATTAGTTTAAGCAGTAAACACTGAAAGAAAATATTTTCTCTAGAACCGTTAACAACTGTCATGATTTGTTAATTAATTTTAAGTATTTAAAATAATTTTTTCAACTTACATTAAACCAAGCAGTGATTAGCTTAAACCTGATCTTCTGATACATCTGAATATCCGGATCATCGTGAGCACCAAAATCAATGGTCAACAACAGAGCAGCAACTGCTACTAAATGCAAATAGGAAAGCGCATAGAACCACAGCCTCACTTTCAATAATGTTCTACTTTCTTTCATAAACCCAGTACTTAGAATAGCTGAATCTAAACACAACATTGTATAAAAAATAATACAAGAACGAACACTACACTTGGAATAATTTTTTATATGAAATAAAAAAAATGGCCGCCCGTTCGCGTCGGTCAGTGCGCGCGTATACGAACTTTAGACGATACCAATGTACTGTAGTACTTGTATTTTAAGTCAAGTTTAATGGATGAGTCGTAGCTATAAATCGCGGTATATAAGGAGTGTAAATATCAACGAAGATAGCCGTAAATGCTTGTATTGTAAGTGGACAAATAAGTGGTACCTCGAATATTTTTTATTTGACTTACAATGTCAATGTCATCCCCTTGTTATGTTATGTGACTTGTACTTAGTTTCTTTCAGGTGACGTAGGCGTAGATGTTTCAATAATAGTCGCTTGCGCAGGTGCCCCGTTTAGGTAACTAGTGTGAGATTATTATGAGTATCAGAGCACGTGGATATGAATACGATTCCATAATGACATAATTATCATTATTCTAGATTTCTAGAGAAGCGTGTTTCTGAGGTTTTGATTAAAATATATATTACTACTTTTTGCGCGCGGCTTCACCCGCGTACATAAAATATAGCCCATGTCACCTCCTATCGGTGACAAAAATTTTAGCAATCCGATTGCTAAAATTTTTTCACCGATATAAAGCCAGTGCTTTTAGAGATTACCTACCTTCTACAAACAAAAAAAAAAAGCAAACTTTACCTCTTTACCCGTTTCTCACCGTAGGCGCGGGCTTGCGAACGGTGAGCAATGGGTGGCTCGCCGTCCGATCGTCCGGTAACCGTCCGGACCGAGCCCAAGTCGTCGACGGCGCGTAGTGTTCCACGCGCGCCTCAAGGAGATGTCAGCAACCGTAGGGGCCCAGCAGGGTCGAAGCCTACTGGGGCCATGGGTGATGCGAAAGTGACCCCCGGGGCCCTGGAAAAAAATGGCAAAGAAGGAACAGGAGTGGGTTTTTAGTCAGTAAAAGTCTGACACTATCTCACGCTCCGCCCAAGAGCGGGGGATGTCATTAGATGATTTTCCCAACCGAAAAAAAAAGAAAACCTCTTTATAATATTAGTGTAAAGTATAATTCGTTTGCTTGAAATGGGAACTTAAATTATGTAAGTAGTTGTTTATGCAGTACAAATATTTGTAACTTTAAGTGTGTGATTGACACGAAGGAAAGTAATTTTCTAATAATACTTATTGTCCGAATAACGGAAATATTACAAGAAATAACGGCTGGCACCTAGCTGTGAACCTCTTTAAGCTGAAATTAAAATGACGAAAAATACTCTTTTTTTTATTCTTGATAGGTTCGCGCTTGACCGCTATCTCACCTGATGGAAAGCGACGATGCGGTCGACGATGGAGCGCGCTTACCTAGAAGTAACCTATTCACTCTTGACTTAAAGATTCCCGGGTTGTAGCCATCAGGAAACACAGATTGCGGCAAGGAATTCCACTCCATAGCTGTACGCACAATGAATGTGTTTTCAAAACGTTTAGTACGTAATTTAGCTACGAGTTCGTAATGAGAATATCCTATCGATAATCAAGTTCATTGTTGGTCTATGGTACCTAATGCAGTTGCTAGTCAGCGCTGATGTAGATAATGACATTTAATAATAGGTAATTAATTAGACACTATTGTCTCTATAATTATAGAGGTCTCATCTTAGAGTGAGTATTCTATACACAATCTGATGGTTGAATTGCATAAATTTAGTCGATTATCGTCATTATTACACTGCAGATGTTTTTTCTTTTAAAAACCTTACCCCATACTAAGACTCAGGTGGAGCATACGATGGAGGTCTACCCCACTTGGGCGGAGCACCGTTGTATCCTCGTGGGAGCGATGGGCCTTTCACCGGGACCTGGTACAGGTCATGGTCCGGAGCGAGTAGGAATGGCAGTCGGTCGCTTCCTTCTATGAAACAGTAATGCTAGCGAGGGAGGCGCCCGCATGCGTGAGGGAACAGACGTCCTCACGCTCTAGCAACCGCGAGCTCGACCCTGATTTCCAGCCACCGACCGAGCCGAATCATCGGCGGCGCATAGTGTTCCACGCGCGCCTCAAAGAGATATCAGCAAAGCCTTAGAGGCCCAGCAGGGCCGAAGCCTACTGGGGCCATGGGTTTACTTTCGAATGGGAAACCCGTGGTACTGGAATGCAAAGGCAAAGAAGGAACTAGGTGTGGTATTAGTCAGTAAAAGTCTGACACGCCTCTTGTTCCACCCAGAGCGGGAGAAGTCATTGGATGATTTCTCAACTTACAAAAAAAAACAACTAATTACTCCTGAGTCACTCCTATATTGTGGGTCACGTACTATCATGAGACCCTTAGACCCGGAACAACTACTAGTAGGCCACAGAAATTTTTGTCCCTTATAGGAATCGAACCGTCATTTACAATGCTCAGAGCTCTGAAGGTAGATAAGATATTTTGATTGTTTATGTCTGTATTTACATAAACAATTTATGCATGTGAAGGATGTCTTTTGTCAAATAAAACCAAGGGATCAACGACCGTTGATAGTGAAGTCAGGTACTTGAAATTATGAGTCGAAAATCTTTTTATTTGTTTACTGCCTTTCAATATATCCATAGCCATAATAATATTTACAACTTTACTAGGTAATTTAGTTTAATCCTGTATTATCAGCAGTTTTCATGACAGCAAAAATGTACTTATTACTTTTTTATCTAATGACAAATGAAAGTTATTGAACAAAGGCTTGTCATTGCCATTGTTCAGTAGTAAAATACAGGGAGACTGGCATTTAGTGTAC
Organism: Mythimna impura; assembly: GCA_905147345.3. Classification (NCBI taxonomy): domain Eukaryota; kingdom Metazoa; phylum Arthropoda; class Insecta; order Lepidoptera; family Noctuidae; genus Mythimna; species Mythimna impura. Next base: position 12,789,933 of record LR990345.1, read on the forward strand.
GATACTTAAACACGTGATTGTGCTCATGATAACAAACAATTTTTATTATGGAAGCAAAGCCGAAATCGCGAAAAAAATATCAGCTGTTCAGTACATTAGGCAAATATAAATGTACTGATTTTTTTTCGCGATTTCAGATTTGTTCCCATAATAAAAGTTGTTAGTTATCATGAGCACAATCACGTGTTTAAGTATCGTACACTAATTACCAGTCACCCTATATAATTCAGGAAAATAATTAGCTCACCCAACTTTCACTAAATTATTTCTTAACAGGAACAGTTTATCAAATACTAGCTATTGCCAGTGGCTTCGCCCGCGTGATAGTAGGTTTCTCCACACAAACTTTGAACTCCCGTTTCATCCCTTTAGGGAGTAAATTTTGGCAAATCCTTTCTTAGTGCTCGCCTACGTTATTAAAGGGTACTTTGAGCAAAATTTCACGATTCGCGAAGCGATGCCCGGGTGTCGCCACTGTGTGGAACGCCCGGAGGACACGGTGGAGCAAACGGTGGAGGTGTGCCCTGCTTGGGCAGAGCAACGCCGTATACTCGTGGGGGCGAACGGTGGCGGCGATCTCTCGCGCCGGGCCTTGGTACAGGCCATGGTCCGAAGTGAGGAGGAGTGGCAGGCGGTCGCCTCCTTCTGCGAAGCAGTAATGCTAGCAAAGGAGGCGGCCGATCGCGTGAGGCAACAGTCCTCACGCCGTAATCGCCGCCGGGATTCCGATCCCGATTTCCGGCCACCGTAGGCGCGGGCTTGCGGACGGCGAGCAATGGGTGGTTCGCCGTCCGACCGTCCGGTCCCCGAAGCCCAAGTCGTCGACGGCGCGTATTGGTCCACGCGCGCCTTAGGGAGATGTCAGCAAATCGTAGGGGCCCAGCAGGGTCGAAGCCTACTGGGGCCATGGGTAGTGTGAAAATGAAACTCGGGGCCCTGGGACGAAGGCAACGAAGGAACAGGAGTGGGTTTTTAGTCAGTAAAAGTCTGACACTATCTCTCGCTCCGCCCAAGAGCGGGATTTGTCATTAGATGACTTTTCCACATAAAAAAAAACGCTCCTAGTCCCAGTAGTTTCGACTGTGCGTTGATTTGTCAGCCAGTCATTTTCTCATTTTATATATGTAGATAATTAGGTCTATATCTTTGGAAAACAAAATCTGACTGTGTTTATCTTAATAGCGTCCAACCCAAGATCTAATATTTCTCCAGATATTTTGAAAACTCAGATATTTTGTGGATATCTTGGTTTCTATTGAAAAAAAAAAAAAAAATCAAGTGTAAAACTAATTCAGTAAAGAGCTCTGAAAATCTGCTTTTTTGCGTGAACTTTGGCCCTTCATAATGTTAAAATACTTATAAAAAAGAGTAAAGAAAATGTAACTATAGGAATCTTGCACAATGCACATGTAATCGAGATTCTGAATGGTGAAATATTTTTCATTCCTGGAACAATTTTTGTGAATTATTTGAGTGAGTGACAGAATTATTGAATACCAACAGAGCGTTCTGGTGTTATTTCTTTTTTCCGCTTTGCCTCTTTAACAAACATTGCGTTTAATTACCATGGATTTCATCCATGGTAAATGCTTTTAAACCATATTTATGTTGACAGAAGACGGATCGAAAAGGGCTCTCTTAATTTATTGTAACAAAGTATCATATATTTCAAGTATTTAAGGTGTGCCGATAGATGCGAGACTCACAGGACCGGTCGTTATCGCAAAACTTGGGGGAGGCATATGTCCAACAGTGGACGTCTTTCGGCTGAAATGATGATGATAAGGGTGCTTTTCCAGTAGAGGTGTGCTACGCAGCTAATTTGCGAGGATGTGAAAGCTAAGCTACGAAACTATGTGATCGTTTCTGTTGATGCTAAGCTATGTAACAGGGCGAGTAAGGTGTGCTATAATGATGCGCCGCCGCATGATGGCATGTCTACTTAACAGACTGACTGACAACCTAACCTAACCTAACCTGACCTAACCATGGCACGCATCTATGTCTAGTTTATTCTATTCTATTCTATGCATCTAAAACGCGCATCCAGAGCACGCATCTAGACCTTCGTTGAATCCTGTTCCACAAGAGTTAAGCGAAGCTAAACTTTGGGAATCGTGTAATTCTATTGTTAGTAAATGTGAACGCAGCCATTATACAAAATAATATTTTTTTTTTTTTTTTTTTTTTTTTTTATTATTGATAGGCTCGCGTTTGACCACCATCTCACCTGATGGTAAGCGATGATGTGGCCGACGATGGAGCACGCTTGCCTAGAAGTAACCTATTCACTCTTGACTTAAAGACCCCTAGGTTGTAGCTATAAGGGAACACAGACTCGGGCAGGGAATTCCACTCCTTAGCTGTACGCATTATGAATGTGTTCCCAAAACGCTTTGTACGTATGGGTGGGATGTCCACCATGTACCGATGGCGCAACGCCGTACGTCTAGTGGTCCGATGATGGAACGGACTTGGTGGAATTAAATTGTGCAATTCCAACGCACACTCCCCGAAGTGTAATCGATAGAAAACCGACAGGCCAGCAACTCGGCGTCGATGTTCAAGGCTTTGGAGTTTTGATTCGACAAGTGCATCATCACCGATGATTCTCTTGGCTCGCTTCTCAATCGACTCCAGAGCATCAAGCTGGTATTTGGCAGACCCATCCCAAAGATGAGAGCAGTATTCCATACACGATCGAACTTGCGCTTGATAAAGTTTGAGCAGCTGTTCCGGCGTGAAGTACCGTCTCACCTTGGCCAAGATCCCCAATTTTTTGGCAGCCTGTTGAGCTTTAGCCTCGATGAAAGAGCCGAAATTGAGGGTAGATGACAACGTTACCCCAAGAAGCTCAAGGTCACTGGTTATCGGCACGGTTACACCCCGGAATGATGGAGCCGGGTGGAATTGGCTCCGTTTGGCGGAAAAAAGACACGCCTGGGTTTTAGCAGCATTGAACTTGACCAGATTGGCATCGCCCCAGTCGGATACTGCCTTCAAGGAAAAGTTCAAGCGTTCAACCATAGCCTCTCGGAAAGACTGGATCTGTGACCCACTAGCACGTGCATCAGACACGTATCTCTCAGCAACAGTGCTATCGTCTGCATACCCAAAGGTACCGGGTTTAAAAAGGTCGTTTATGTGCAGCAAGAACAGTGTTGCCGAGAGTACCGACCCCTGAGGGACCCCGGCATTAATTTCCATTTGACCGGACGAGCAGCCATCAATAACCACTCGGATGGATCGCCCCCTCAAGAAGTCTGCGATCCAGTCACACAGACCAGTGGGCAGACCGAAGGAAGGAAGCTTAGCAATAAGGCTATCATGCCAGACCCTGTCAAAGGCCTTCGAGATATCAAGGGAGACTGCAAGTGCTTCCCCATGCTTCTCGATGGCCTCGCTCCAGATGTGAATGGCATACGCTAGAAGATCCCCAGTTGACCGATTTCGGCGAAAGCCGTATTGACGATCACTGAGGATGTCATTAGCTTCTAGGTATGCCAGGAGCTTATTATTGATCACTCGTTCCATACTCTTGCAGAGAATGGACGTTACCGAGATAGGTCTGTAATTAGCAGGGTCAGCCCGACTACCCTTCTTGGGCACGGGTTGCACGTTAGCTTGCTTCCAAGCCATCGGTACTTTTCCAGCCTCAAACGAAAGACGAAATAAGCGTGTCAGGATCGGAGACAGTTCAGGCGCACAAGTTTTTAAAACAATTGCTGGTATCCCGTCGGGACCACTGGCTTTATTCACGTCAAGGTTACGTAGCACCCTACGGACGTCCTTCTGATGGATGCGTATGTCTGCCATAGTCGTCTCGCATCGCTCAGGAAAGGCAGGGGGCCGCGCGTTACCGGAATCAAGACGTGAAGATTCCGCAAAAAGAGAGGCAAATAGATTTGCTTTCTCCTCAGCGGTGTGGGCCAGCGAGCCATCGGGTTTCAGCAGTGGTGGTAGTGAGGGACGGCAGAAGTTCGATTCAACAGATTTAGCCAGGGACCAAAACGCTTTACTACCTGCTGGGTATGAAGCAAGTTTGTTCCCAATTCGGCTAATGTGGTCAAACCGAGACCTCCGCATCACCTTCTTGCAGGATTTGGCAGCCCTATTATAGGCTCTCTTTTTTTGAGTCACGTCACTTGCCTTGCGCCTACGAGCGTCGACCCATTCTTGGTATGCCGTATGTTTAAGCGCTTCAGCGCGATTACATTCGGCGCCAAACCAAGGCGCCAACCAAGGGTTTTACGTTGTCTAAACTGTCAACTTTAACTGCATTAAGTTATTAACATTTTTTTTTTCTTCTCTACTATAATAAAATACGTTCGTTCATATTAATACTACAGATTTATTGATTTCAAACTGAAATGTCATCACTTAGTAATGAATAGCTTTTGCCCACGGCTTCACGCGCGTACATAAAATATAAAATATACATATATATATATAAAGCTGCTACTTTCAGAGATTACCTCCTACAAACAAAAAACAAACTTTACCTTTTTATTATATTAGTGTAGAAAATTACGCAGCTCAGCATATCTCTAGTGGAACCGCAGCCTTTAGAACGAAGACAAAAACAAGGATAATAAAAAGGAAAGCGATATGAGAAACGCACCCTACGCCAATCCGGACGTCAGCGTCATGTTCTCTTGAAGCCCGAATTGCGTTTAATTACATCCCTGTGACATGAAACGTCAGCGTGTCTGACCACCGAGCCTATACTTACATAAATAATACATATATCCTTTTTGAAATGTACTAAATATACGAAAAAATGTTTTATATGTTCTCCTAGTGTTCACAAGAGCAACTGTTGAACATCGAATCTTTGATTTGAGGTTCAATTTGAGCAATTCTTAGAGTTCCGTACCCGAAGGGTAAAACGGGACCCTATTGCTATGACTCTGTTGTCTGTCTGTCACCAAGCTGTATCGACAATAACGTACTCATATAAAATGCATTTTATATAGTTCGATATTAAGATCTCAAGATAGCACAAGTTTTTGGTTGCTATTTCATATGTATAATCCTGTATTCTTTTGAGTTTTTTTTTTATTTATATGCTAATACTTTGGTACGGTAGTTTGGTTTTAAAATAATTTTGAGATTGATCAAAGATTTATTAGCAATTAATTAATAGTTAAAAAAAAATCCTTCCTCTTCGACGGATACAAACGTAGTTATTTGTTGTTTACATTATAATTCTCCGAAAAAAACTAAAGTATCAATAAATATCACCACATCAAAATTAAATGACAATAAATCTGTAGTCACAACGGGTAGCCTTTTACGACGAATCATTTATTTTGATCAACTGGAATCTTCCAATGATACCACCTGATTAGTGTCAAGGTACACTTGATAATGGAGAGGAGACAGACGAAATACCGCTATTGTAGCTAAGTTAGTCAGCAATTCTCAATATGTGTCGTAAATTGTAGAGGTGGTTGGCCTTTCATACCTACTTAATTGCAACGATCATACGACGTGAGGAGAAAGCTGATCTTTTGGAGGGCAAGGACAAGAAGATTTTTTGATATGGCAAGGAAAACAAAACAAGATCTGACTAGCTATTTACATTACATTTTTAAGGTTCCATAATCTCTGTTGGAGAAAACGGAATCCTTATAGAGTCACCTTGTTGTCAGTCTGTCCGTCTATCAAGACTCTTTTTCAGAGAATCGTGTGGAGGTATTAAGCTGAAATTAATGTTAAATAGATTGCTTCCTATATCTTAGAGCAGAGAAAAAATCAAATTTCTGAGTCAACACAATGTAGGTCTATCATAAAGATAGGGCCATTTATGCTAAGTTTATGGCGCATATTTTAACATTCGTAAGGAAATCAAAACTCATAAGGGTCTTTCTGTTAACTTGTCTTTGATGCTTTGTTTTATTTTGTTGGATTTTGTGAATTTTAGTTTTCACTGCTATAATAGCTGATGACTCTTCTTCTTCATTATTTAGTAAAGTGCAGTCAACTTTCTACATTCCGTTCGAGGTATACTCGTATAAACAACATTCCAACTTCTTGAAACTACTGTGTAATGACGAGCTTCCATAACAAAAAAATGTTTCTTAATCTAAACACGACTTAGGTCGATAATGGCATAGCAGAATGTCAGATTTTTTTGGCTCAGGAACATTTTGACTACGAATATTTACGCACCATGTACGAGTGAGTGTGGACTTAAGATATTTGTTCCGAATCTATATTTGTCTCGTTGAGCTGGCATTGACGTCACAGGGTGTTTGTAGTATATTTATTCACTCGAAAATATAACGTATCTGAAGCTAGAATATAACGTTTAAAGGCATTCTAGGAAAACGGTTTGTCAGACGTTTCGTCGTATGTAAATTTGTGTAGAATAAACTCACTTCTAATGTAAAATAACCAAAGCATTTTCACCAAATACCATGTAATACTACTATATTATTTTACTAAGTTTTTTGGTAACTTTCAAACTGATATTCATAGATGGCTACCTACAAAGTCTGTAACCTTTTTTTTTAATTTAAATTGATATTAACTAGTGCTTGACTGCGATTCCACCTGATGGTAAACAGTGACGCAATCGTTGATGGTGAGGTGCACTAGTTTATTAAGAGCACTCTAGCTTGAAGGCACCTAAATTATAAACGGGAGAGAAGACCACAGCAGGCAAATTGTTCCAGTACTTCGACGTTCGCGGTATTTAATAAACGACGAGGCGAAACACGAACTTTATTAATAAAATGACCTATTTACATGTAATTTACAAATTAATATAATACTGGCTTTCGACAATTATGCCAAAGGAACATACTCCCGAGATAAAAAGCTCTATTCTGTGTCTTATTCCAGAAAACGGTCTACCCGTGTTCCAAGTTTCATTCGATTCCGTTCAGCCATTAAGATGTGAGGAGGTCACAGACAAACAGATAGACGGAGTTACTTTAGCAGTTACATATTGTATTTAGCAATAGCAGTATCCAAATAATTTATGCAAGTTATTCGAAAATATTGAATCGCACCTTTTCTGTTATACTAAAGTAGATTATAGTAATGGAACGATAATAATTCATAAAAACCTGCAAACATCACAGGCCTCCAAAGAGTGCCGCGTTTGTAGTACCTATAGATGCGCAATGTACACAGTGTAAAAAATAGTTATTACAAAAATATATTTCTGATGTATTGATCGCTTTTAAAATCATCTTCCCCATGACAAACGGAACTAGACTTAAGTTCAAACAAACGCTCTACTATAATAACCAATATATTTAGCCTAGCGACTAGCCTAGGTATTGGCAATATAAGCCAATAATCCGAGCTCTTATACTCGAGTGTCATTACTGTGAATGGTCGGCACACAATGCACCTAGATTGCCTCGATAGTTCATATTGAGGCTGACAGGTGGCAAGAGTGAAGGCAATAAGGACGCTTTTGTTATGATTATAGGCAGGTAGGAGCTTATGGGTGGTGACTAAGGGACCAAGAAGGGTGTCAAGAAGTACCTTAATAGGACATAATAATAATATATAATACGCATACATTTAAAAAACCTGTGAAGGAGCATTTTATCTTTCACTTTGATTTTTCTTCTCCTGATTCAATTATAATATATATTTGATATTTATTAGCATATTATTTGGTATTGTATGTATGTATTTATTTAATTATGTCTTATTAGTATTATTATTTCTGATGTTTGTATACTAACAGCCCTAAATCTATCTCCTTTCGTTCAGTCCATGCAAAGGTTGTCTGTAAGAAATGGTCCTGTGTGATAAGACCGCCCTTTGTACACTTATTTTTAATAATGTTTGTCCTGTATTTTTCGTTTATACGGTGTACGATAAAGAATATAATAAATAACAATAATAAATAATACAAGATGGGCATTATCCCATCCATATGCATGATATGTTTTGGTAATACGATTACTGTCATTGTGCGTTATATACAATCCATGTTCCTTAATATATGTACCCTGAGGTCTTTAAGTCATATGGAATAGGAAAATATTAAAACTTGATATTTTGGTTCATGTGGTGGTGGCCGAGTGGTAACGGCCCCGACTTACGAGTTGTAGGTCGCGGGTTCAAACCCAGCCAGGCACATTAATTTGTGTAATTTATTTCATCACCACTGCTCTCAAAACGGTGAAGGAGAACATCGTGAGAAAACCGGCATGTCCTAGAACCAAAAATTCGAAGACATGTGACATCCACCAACCCGCACTTGGCCCGCGTGGTGGATTATGGCCCATTCCCTCTCCTAGAGGAGGCCTGAGTCCCAACAGTGGGAACATTATAAGACCGATTATGCTATGCTATGCTATTTTGGTTCATTACCTATTCCTTTTTGATGAAGGATTGGTCCTTTGAAAAAGTTTTGCCGTTGACCTAGTTCTATTCATGAAATAGTTCTACAGTACTCAGACTATATATTAACTATTCTGACTTCAAAAATAAAAATAGAGCAGGAAAGCTAAAGGTGTCTTAATTAAAATTTTGTTCATAAATAATATTATGCATCTTAAGAAACTACCTCATTATGTAGTAAAAAATATTCCGATATAACGTCTGTGCTAATAAATTCACAATTTATTCAGAAATTTTTGTTAAGTAATTCACCTGATTTTACTCGCATAAACTTCTAATTACTTAGATTTTTACTTTAATCAGAGCGAATAATTTTGGCCTTGCATGTTTACCGTTAAACTAATATTTACAGAAGATAGTGCTGCGGCAAAATTGAGACCTATATTATGTTATATTATAATATTATTAAACTATAAATGCATTTTTAAATGCTATCTTTTTTTAAGATTTGAAATCATCCAATGAACGGAACGGGAGGGCGGGTCAGACTTTTACTGACTAAAACCGCACCTATTTTCCTCTTTGCCTTGCGTTCCAGGACCCCGGGTTTCCCTTTTGAAAGTCAACCCATGGGTTCTTCGACTTTCCTGGGTCCTTACGGTCTTGCTAACATATCTTTGAGGCGCGCCTGGAATACTACGCGCCGTCGACGACTCGTGCTCGGTCCGGACGGTTACTGGACGCCTGGACGGCGAGTTACCCAGTGTTCGTCGTCCGCAACCCTACCCCTACTATGGCTGGAAATCGGGGTTAGGGTCCCAGTGGCTAGGACATCAGGACGTCCGTTCCCTCACGCGTGCGGCCGCCTGCCATTCTTCCTCGCTCCGGACCATGGCCTGTACCAGGGCCCGGCGAGAGAGGACGCTGCCGCCGATCGCTCCCGTGAGGGTTATATGTTATCTGTTATAGGAGAACAAAATATCTGATCAAAAGTTTTAATCTGATTTCGTGTTGTTGCAATAAATTAATTAAAGTTACTTTTTTGTACAAGGGGTTTTTAGTGATGATAAGACCTTCATAAACTAAAGAAAATCTCTAAAGTCCCAGTTAATTGAATTCCTAGAAATAATTTCGAGTAGCTCCAATATTTATTAAGCTTGTAGCCAGAAATATTTAAGAAACACTGGTTTAAATTAACAGAAATTATGAGCAACCGGTTTCGTTCGGTGGTAAATAAACAATGCCGCTTCGAGAAGAGTTACAAAATATTGCAAAATTTCTGCAGATCGAGTTATTTTGCGAATGTTTCGTAAAATAATTAGTTTATTAAGATGTTTTTGGAGATGAAGTTTGGAAGGCTTCTTGTTCTACTTGTGGGGGTTACAAGTGGTTGAACTTGAGGTTTCGCGTGGCGGCTAACTGTGGTTTAAATACAGTGTAATGTACTGTAGCAACTGATTGGGATTGATGTGTGTATGTGTGTGAGCCTACTTATAAATGGTTAATTGAACTCATTCTAATTTTACCGCGTATATTTACATTGTCCTTCCCTATCTTAAGAGCGCCAAACCAGTAGTACTATTCCCATACAACCACTCTTACGTGGTTATGACGTTAATACGCGTATTTCTCTGGATATTTTGGAAACAAGATATCTTGTAGATATTATCTAGTTTCTATTGAAATCAAAACATCAATTTATGTAAAAATAATCCAGTAAAGACCTCTGAAAAACTGCTATTTTGCGTGAACTCTTGCCTTGTGTAATGAACCCATAAATTAAAAAAGGAAACAAAATTTTGCGTACTTAATTGAAATTCTGAATAACGAAATTTTTTTCCCAAAAACTTTTAAGGTTTTATAAAACTCGTATTTTCTGGAATACATTTTGTGAAACTTCAAGTGAGTGACAGAAGTTACCGAATGCCAACCGAGCGTTCAGGCATTACCTATTTTTTCGGCGTTGCCTCATTGCGTTGAATGAAACAAAAAGCTTTTAAACCATGCTCAAGTTGACGATAGACGGGTCGAGAAGGGTCCTCTAAACATTCTTATCTTTAGATTCTATAAAACAAAGTCCTACGTTTATATGTCTGTCTATTTGCAATTAACTCACTACTGATCAAATTTTAATACCGTTTTCATCAATAGACAACATATTAATTTATGGGAATAGTTTACGTGCGAAAAAAAAAATCAAAAATTTGTAACACCCGTGCGAAGCTGGAGTGGGTCGCTACCAAGTTTATAATTAAATTTCGTTTAGTATGCTCTATCTTCGTCACATCATCAAGGCACCATCAACCTAATAGGGCCAAAAAAGGGTCACACGTCGGAGTAATCATATGAAGCCAATCACGATACCGGTACTACAAGTCGTCCCTTCGTACATACCATTACAATAAAGTAATCTAACCAAATCAGTCCCATCTTTTCCATATAACATGGCTTGTTTTTTTATCCCAACATTCATAATGTCGTATCTACGTGTGTGTGTGTCTGTACGAAGTGTACAGGGAATCTACGTGCTGCCGATCAGAGACGACATTAACGAGCTTTTTTTGATACCATGAAACGCTTTTTACTAAAAGAGTTATGAGTATTCAAAGGATGGATGGAAAGGGAAAGAGTACAAAGAAAATATGGAGAGGTTGTATGAGGAGTGATATGAAAAAAAAAAACTATCAGTGGATATCGTGACGGTTGACAGGATAGAATGAGAGAAAAAAAACTGGGCAAGTGCGAGTCGGACTCGCGCACTGAGGGTTCCGTACAAACTTGAAAGGTAAATTGCGGTTTACGATTTATACGTATTATAAAAAAAAACTACTGACTAGATCTCGTTCAAACCAATTTTTGGTGGAAGTGTGCATGTTAATTTACATCATATATTTTTTTTAGTTTTCTCATTCTCTTATTTTAGAAGTTACAGGAGGGGGACACATTTTACCACTTTGGAAGTGGCTGTGACATACAGACGGACAGACATGACGAATCCATAAGGGTTCCATGTTTTGCCATTTGGCTACGGAACCCTAAAAAAGCGTTGCACCGACTCCAAGTAAAGTGGGACAAGGGTAGGAAGATATACTGTCAACAGTGTCAACATATATAATCCTCACACATCATTAATACGCTTTGTTCGAGTGAGAAGTTCTAACCATTCCGACTCTTACAGTTGTCGGCGATGTGAGGCGTTTTATTGCTCTTTGTCATCTATAGTATAAAATAATACTCAAAGACCAGACCATTTCTTTATTTTTTTTTCAGTTTTAAAACCTAAAAAACTTGTCATATCTAATTTTTTATTTTATTATTTATGTACACACAAAAAACAGAAAAAGATAATACATAATAGACATTAGTACATAGGTACTGTATTCATACTTCAAACCTGAAAAAAAAAATGCTTCTAAAGTTTTGTCAGTTTTCAAAATTTTATGTGAAAAAAAATATTTTGACTCAAAATAATTCGAAAAATAAATCGAATCGAATCAGTTATCAAATCCAAATCAGCTGTTAAGTACATTTTTACTTTCATAATAAAAACAAAAAAAAAATACAGAAAAGTGTACGGAACATTTTTTTTTAAAGAGTATCAGTGCCCTATTGAAAATTACTTCAGACCTAAAAAAACTCATATACAAGGACTGGTGATTATTAAAAAAAAGAAAAATATTTATTTGACATAAATATTTTTCTTTTTTTTGGGGTCCGTTCCTCAGTCGGCAAAAACAGAACCCTTATAGGATTACTTTGTCGTCTAGATCTTTTTTTTTGAACCCTTATAGGATTACTTTGTTGTCTTGATCTGCACTGATGGATAGATATCCATCAGTGCAGATCCTTTTTCTTAGGAACGCGTGAAGATATTAAGCTGAAATTAACTTAATGTCAAATACTGTCTGCTCCCCCCTAAATCAGTGAAAAATTTAACTTTTAGGTCAATGCTATATGTATAAAGATAAGGCATATTTTGACGCTCGCAAGGAAATCAAATTCAGGATACTTCCTGTTGACCTAGAATCCTAAAGGTAAGAACCAAGGTCTCAAAGTACAAGTAAAGGACATCACAAAAGAATTATAGAATATAGAAGTCTTCGAGATTCGAACTATTTACATTGGTGAGTTTGTACGGAACCCTCAGCGCGCGAGTTCGACTTGCACTTAAACGGTTTTTTGACCCCATATACGTAATAATGTTTGTATGAAGTTTTGACAATGCCATATATAGCAGCGGTCGCCGGTGCGAGGTATCTCCGCGGTAGCTCTGTACCATATACGTACCATTAGGGAGCCATTAACAAGGAGCTTCGATAAATTAATCAATCAAACCACGTCAGACCAACACTACGTGACGTCTATGTGATTTATAGAACCTTATTTATGGTTCGAGTGGTTATTAGTGCGTTCGTAATTAATTGTTTGTGTTTTTCTTCGGGTTTATGACGCTTTATTAAACGCTAGCTGACCTCGCGACTTCGCTTGTGTTTTTTTAATGGTGGGAGTCATTTAATGACTTCTAGGGTGGAGCAAGAGGGCGTGTCAGACTTTTACTGACTAAAAATACACCTATGTTCCTTCAATTGCCTTTTGCGTTCTCCCTTTGGATCTTGGATTTTAGGGAAAACTAGGGTTGAGGTAACGTCAAATGATGCCTAATAGACTCGTCGCCGTACACTGATTACATACGTTAGGTTAAAAATAATTGCACTGTGCTGATTTTTTAAGATTTTGTTAAGATAACAGTAATGTATAACCAAGTTTACTGCTTCGAAAGATCTGTGCAAAAAAAGAAGCAAAGTTCTAAAAAAAAAATTTTTTAAATATATTTTGGTCTATGACGGGGATGCTATGGAGCTCTGTAACTGACACTGAAACCAACATAATTATGACAAATCGACATAGGCCTCCCCCAAGTGTCGCTACAACGAACGATCCTGTGCGTCTCGCATCCATCGGATTCCCTCGATCCTCACCAGGTCTTCGGTCCGCCTTTTAGGAGGCCTTCCAACACTGCATCTTCCGGTACGCGGTCGCCCCTCTAGAACCTTCAGGCCCCGTTTGTTCTAAGAGCAATGTGCTCACTGCCACTTAAATTTGGCGATTCTAGTTTTTGCGTGTGGTCACGGCATTATGCTGAGCGTTTGGCCGTTTTGCGCAGATGTGGCGCATATTTCTTTCACATAGTGTGCTTATAATTTGTTAGTTCTAAATTTGCGCCTTGTTCCGCCAAATAAAATGTTTTTCTTTCTTTCTTTCTTTTTCTTTCTGGTATGGAATTCCATAGTTTCTCTTCACCGTTAGACCCTAGTTTCCATTTTTGAAAAAGACGTAAAGTCTTTTCAATATAAAAACGAGTACCGACAACCTGATAAATATATCATCACACGAAAAATGTCTCGGTATGTCAAGAACAACCTTTTGAGTGCGTAATTAGAGACACAATAGAAAGACAATGGCGCGTGAACGCCGGCGTTAATGCGGGGATCAACAGCTATTCTGATTGATGATGGTGCCGAAAAGTTCTAGAGTCCCGTTGAATTCAAAAGAAGGAGAAGAAGAGTCGATTACTTCCAACAGGCCATTAAAAGTTATTTAAAGATTCAATTCAGTTTATTTAGTTATTCGTAAACATAGGTAACATGTAGCTTAATAGGTATGCGACCTCCGGCATAGCAGTCAGGGCCACTAACCACTAGACCAACAGGCCAGTCGAAATAGGAATCTCCTAACGATGCGCGCGGTGTCCAGGAGTACTGCTTTCTGGATCAGGCCCTTGATCCTGCTGCCTAACGAGAGCCTCCTTAGATGTTGTTCGAGGCTCTTGGCTATTAAGCCATTGGCCGTTACGACTATCGGCACAATGATTGCTCTATCCACTTCCCACATGTCGTCAACCTCGCGAGCTATGTCAAGATACTTAGTTTGCTTATCTTTCTCAGCTTTCACGAGGTTCTCGTCATGAGGGACCGCTATATCAACAATCATTGTGCGACGCTCTAGTCGATCTATCACCACTATATCAGGTTTACTGGCAACAATAGTCCTGTCAGTGATGATAGATCGATCCCAATATAACGTGATATTGCCATTGTCGAGAACTGGGTCGGGCACATACCTATAGTACGGTACCTCTGATTCAACAAGATTGTATTTAAGAGCAAGTTGCTGGTGGATAATCCTGGCTACGAGGTTGTGTCTATGCAAATAGTCTCCGTTAGCTAGATGAGAACGCCTAGAAATAATGTGTCGGATTGATTCCCCGGGTCGGTGGCATGCCCGAAAGATGTCAACCGTACCGTCCTTCACAATGTATTTCCGGTAGTTGTTCGTCATCATCGTTATTATTATTATTATTATCATCATCTATAATAATATAAATATTTAGCAATATAAGTATGTTTATCAGTAATTGTACTCATAACACAAGTTCTATTTAGTTGGGGACTAGATGGGTTTGTATGATAGTTGTGGAATATTATACTATATTATATTAACTTAACACAGGACAAACATTTATAAAAAGTGTACTATAGGTGGTCTTATCGCACTTGTGCGATAAGGCCACCCTGGCTGATAATTTTTAATATTATTATTATTAAATTTCAATAAAATGTTTAATTTAATAGGAAACAGTTATATTCATAGATAATAAAAAAACTACTGACAGTAAATATGAATTTTAATGTCACAATAATAGAGTAAGTACAATAGCAAATAATTCAACATATAACCATAATTTATTCTTTATGTATTCAACAACATTGTAATAGGCCTTAGAAATCAAAAGCTTTTTTACAGCATTTACTTTTACATTAAAGTATTTTATTTTCTTGAAAGTTTTACATTTCGTGACAAAATATGTACAAAGTCGTTCGTCGTCGTCGTCGTCGAAGGTTGATGACTATATATGATTGCTTAAATTTAAACGAATTCTACACTAACACTTATAATTTTAATAAGAAGATAACGATACAAGTTTGAATTATTATTTAAACCATCATTTTTATGGCGTCAGCCAATCAGCAATATTATTTTAACCATTTTCACCATTTATACATCCAAATCCATCGGTTGACCAACAACAGGTAGACAAATATTCACATCCTTCAAATTGATATCATTATTCTTATGCCTTACTGATAAAGCCCTTTCATTCATTTTTTTAACATAAAACTCACGCCATATCTCCCGATTACTTCTTACAGCGACGAAAAAAATATTCAATATTATGACATTCAAATTAAAAAATATTATTTGCAGAAGCATGGCTACACAGCCTTCTACACTCCAGAAGGTAGGCCATATAAGTTTTATGACATATATTGTAACCAATAAAATATCACTGGATATAAATATAAGAGTTGCTAAGTACAAACGACGCCAGTTGTTCGTAGCTGTATGTGCGTTTGAGTTAAAACTACGACAAATTGAAAATATAATTACTAAATAAAAGATACAATTCACCACCAAAGGCAAAATCAGACTCCCTATGATCATGATAATTACTACATCAAACCTAACGAGATATTCACGTGCACAAAAAGATATAACTGATGTTATCAAAGCCAGAATCCAACCAAAAAGAGTACTTTTAAGAAACTTCCTTGTAGTGTGTCCATTGAAAACTTTTACAATATCTACATACAACATATGGCATATAACAACCAACCACTGATTCTTCGCTGTTAACAAGTATATAAATAAATTAAAAGTAAGCCATGAGTTATTCTTATCCATAATAGTCTTTTTAGTGCTAATGCAGATCGCTAATAATGTATAAAGCAAAACGTTTGCTAAAATGGTGTTGAGGATAACATAATTTTTGTAATTACGGAATTTCCTTATGATGCACCATGACGCTGCACCAAATATAAATGTTATTAGTGTCAGTACAAAAACAGTGAAGCTTAATATGGATTCAGTCAAAAATGTTCTCCGACAGGTCTGAACAACAATCACTGGTATCACATCACTAGTATCATTATTAGACATCATGAATGGCTCTCGCACAATTTAGCTTGAATCACTTTGTTTTAAGCAAGTTTAAAAGTATTTCTGAATAATATACTAGTTTATTTATGATCAATCCTCACTGATACAACGGTTCGTGAGAAGCCAAAAATCTGGTCGATCGAGCTGAAAGGTTCTGGAGTGTTCCGCTGGATATGAGACTCAAAGGACCGGTCGATGCGGCGATACTTGAGGGAGGCCTATGACTAGCAATAACATTCGGTGTGGATGACAATGCGGCACAAATCACTTTCACAGTTTTTTAATAACCAGTTAGTGTAAATTTAAGAGCAATAATTGTCATTATTTGAACTAAATGACACTGCCGTTCAAAAAAGGTGTTGCTTCTGAATCAGTCGATTAAATACTATTAGTTATTAAATGCCTCACTAATAAGCGTAAAATAACTTATATCATATTGGTTAAGTGTGAGTCGTATTTTCACATCGAGGGTTTCGTTCAAACGCCTGTTTAAATAGTTAGATTCCTGAATTGAGGCCCGAAATATTTTTCGAATTGCAAAAGTAATTGTTTTGTTTACAACATCAAAAGATCTGTTTTATTTTGAACATATGATATAACATTGTTTTGTGATATAACTACGACTTTTTTCTTTACTTGTGCTGTAAGACCTAGGTATCTTGACAAATTTCAGGATTCTAGATCAACGGGAAGTACCATACAATTAAGGAGGATATGATTATTAATTATCAATCTGTTCGACCCAATTACTTATAGATATTGTTATGAATCTACTACTACTACAGGTTTTGACTTGCTTACGAGTGTCAAACTATGCGCCATAAACGGAGCATAAACATTCTTATCTTTTGATTACATTGACTTAGAAGTTAGATTTTTTCTGCTCCGAGAGGTTGCATACCTAAATATTTGATAATAATTTCATTTTGATACCTCCACGCGTTTCTGAGAAAAAGACTCTTGACTGACAGACAAACGGAAAATAAAGTGATCTTGTAAGGTTTTCGATTTTGCAGACTGAGGTTTGGAGCCCTATAAACGAGGAAAATTTATCTGGTTTAACGCTTGACTGCATGCAAACACAATGACGAAAACAAAAGATTAACTTGTGTCAGTCATAGGAGGATAATGTTCACTGTTAGGACTTTAAAAGAGACCTTTACAAATTGGCAATCCCCGAGTTCAGCCAGGACGTGCCCGGCGTCAGGTGTACTGGTGGACGCCAGAAATTGCTGAACTGCGCAAGGTATGCGTTGCCGCACGGCACCGGTACACCAGACACCGCTAGCGCCGCATCCGCCCACCGGATGCGGAGGTCATAGAGGCGGAGCTGTACGAGGGATACAGGGCGGCGAAGCACACTCTCCGAGCGGAGATACGGCGGGCTAAATTAGAGGCCCGCGACGTGTGACTGAGGACTCTGAAAGGTGACCAATGGGGTCACCTCTACTAAATGGTGCGGGACAAGCTCCGCGCCTGGGCTCCCCCGCTGACACAGAGTCTCCTGCCCCAGCTTGTAGAGGGTGTGGTAAACGCTCTGTTCCCTTCGAGAGGGGACCATTCTCCTTCAACTATGGCTCTGCCACTCACGGTATCCGACGAGGACCACGACGGCGACGACGAAGATACCCCCGAGGTGACCGAAGTAGGGATGAGCGTGGCGGTACGAAGGCTAAACGCCAAACATACTTGGGGTGCTCCATGGTGGACGCCATCATGCGCGTGCGAGCCTTCACGATGGGGGGATGCGGTATCCCGGGGCAGGGTCGTTGTGGTTGTGTCCTTGGACATCACCAACGCCTTCAACCTCCTTCGTGTGATCGAGGCCTAACTGAAGGACAGGTTTATCATCAACCCTGGTCACCAGGGAGAAGGAAAGACTATCTAACATCTTCTAGAACATGCTCAAAGAGTAATTTGGGCGGAAAGTTTCAACCTTCCGCCCTTTTAGATTCCCCACACACTAGCTATACACAGCATGTAAACTACTAACAGTACGTCAACTATTTATATTGCACATCGTACTTTATCAGCATTCTGAGCTTCCTTTTAACCCAGTAACTTCAACCAGGAGGTGGAAAGATTTGGTTTTCACAGACGAGACATGTATTTGCTCATAGATTTTATGTATTTTTAGGTCCTTTTTTGTACAACAAGCTCAACAAGTTATTAGATATATATAGCATTAATTATATTAAATGTAGTACATTGATATCGAAGTATCTATTGAATCTCAATAACACAGACACAGCGTAACTATTGAAAGTTTTAGTATGAATTTAAGGTTTAGTTTGTAAGTTGTTATTCTGTTATTTCTGTATACATGCACCCGTAGTGATGACACAGATTTTATAATCTAACTTGGGCAAGTGGCTAATTATACATAATTCTAGGTTTATAGTCAATTTTCCTTAAATATTATTTACTCCATAAATATTGATAATTTAGTTATTGATTGGGCACTAGTATAATATTTGTTTAAGATTTACTTGTGGCCATTGCATGTTGCGTAAAGATTAAATAAAAGATATTATTATAAATAATGCCATCTATGATGTAATTGACGTAGCCTTCTACCGGAACCCAAACAATTTAAGGAGTTTATAATTAACTTAAAGAAGATGAATAAGATCCGATTACTTACACTTGTGTAATAAAATTTAAGTTCGGAGGTTTTACCACAGAACAAAATATGATATGCCGCTGTATGTTTTATTTATCTTGGATAAGAAGATAGTCTTTTATCTAAACATTGAAAATGCAAAAAATAAAAATAAAACAAAGCTTTTTTACGTAAAGTATTTTATTTTCTATAAAATTTTGCAAAGCGTTCGTAGCAAGATACAAAATCATAACATTGATAATTTTTTGTGAGGATACATTTTGATATACACACATACGTCCATAAAAAATACGATTAAACACGAGAGTAATGATACAAGTTTGAATTATTATTCAAACATAAATTTTTATGCCGTCAACCAACCAGCAAAAAAAAAAATCTGACAAATAGTCTTGCTGCAGAACAGATGGTCGGCAAGATGGTTGAGAAGAGGCCGAAAGATTCTGGAGTGATGACCGCGTACCGAAAGACGCAGTGTTGGAAGGCCTCCCACAAGGTGGAAATCAGAAATCAGAAGCTTTTATTTCAAATAGACCAATTACAGGCACTTTTAAACCGACTTCAAAAAAAAGGAGGAGGTTATCAATTCGGTTGTTTTATTTTTATCATTTTTTTTTGTTTGTTACCTCAGAACTCCGTCGTTTATGGACCGAAATGATTTTTTTTTTTCTTATATGGATATGCTTCCAGATTGGTCCCTTTTTTTTTCAAAATCATGTTCTGATCCATGAGGAATCGAGGGAACTCCTCAAATATTATTCTGATTCTTGATTTTCTCCTTTCACAGATTGCCTACATCATTAACTATTCTCTCGATTCTGGTCAATTCCCATCCCTGTGGCGAATGGCTTACATCTTTCCACTTCCTAAAATTTCAAATCCCTCCAAGTCATTTTCGTCTTATTTCCATTCTTTCTTTCCTTTCTAAAGTGCTAGAGACCTGCGTACACACGTAGTTTTCGGGGTTTGTTCACCGACACAACCTCGTAAGCTCATTCCAGTCTGGATTCAGATCTGAGCACAACAACCACCGCTCTCCTCAAAGTTACTGGCGATGCTAGAAAAGCAATAGAGGATACAATAGTTACTGTGTTGGTATTAATAGTTTTCTCCAATACCTTTAACGCCGTCAGTCACGACATACTCCTATCTATCCTTTCCCATCTTATAGTTTCTTTCGAGGTGCTGGAACGGTTCTCTTCTTATCTTCGGGGACGTCGGCAGTCGGTTCGCGTTGATGAGAGCTCGTCAAGTTGGCGTGACCTGGATGCTGGTGTTCCACAAGGCCGTATTCTTTCTCCATTATTATTCTCCATATTCCTAAACTTTATAAGATAGCGTGAATATTACTCCCAACTTCTTAATGAGACACCGGCCACCGACCACCCTTTGAGACACCGGCAAATCTAGCAGCCACCAAGGGTCAAATTCAGGAAATTTGTCCTGAGGAAGTAGAGATCGCAGTTAACAAAATGTCAAATAACAAAGCGACTGGCCCCGATGAGATCCCCGTAGAACTCTGGAAAAGGCTGACGAAAACATATACGTTGCGTTGCGTTACGTATTTTACCTAAATATTACATTGTCGGCACTATAGGTCTATTGTAAGGAAACAATTATTTTAAGAATTATGTTTTTTTGTATATGACTGTTTGATGCCAAAAAAAAAAAACTGAATCTTATTCCGTTTTTGTAAAATCATCCATGAAGGAATACCTAGAGTGTGGAGAAAAAACTTTCTAATCCCATTTTTTTAAAACAAAGGTGATATTAGTGTTTATGTGCAGTTTGCACATAAATCATGCTGTAAAGCTCATATCACACACCTAAAAATGGGAGAGAGTTATTAATAAAATGGACCAATGCGGTTTTGTAGCGGGGAAATCCACAACAGATGCGCTGCACTGTTTGAGAGTCTTGTTAGTGAAGCGGAGAAACATAAAGAAAGACTCTCACTTAGCCTTTATTGACCTTCGAAAAGCATTTGATTGTGTGCCACGAGAGCTTATCTACCAGATTCTAAGGTCTTAAAATGTATCGGAGTACTACGTTGATGTTATTGCCAACACGTACCATAAAGTTTCAACGAAGTTAAAGAGCTCGGCAAGAATAAGCGATGAATTCAAAGTAGGAGTAGGAGTACACCAAGGATCAGCTCTGAGTCCCCTTCTTTTTAATATTGCCATGGAATACCTTACTGCAAGAATATAGAAAGAACCACCATTACGTGGATAATATCGTCCTTATCAGAGACAGCCCCGTTGAACTTGAAGAAGCAAGCACTCGAGAGCTAGAGGTATGCAACGGAGACCGCAGGCCTAAGAATCAGCCGGGACAAAACAGAATATTTACCGTGCTGCTATTCCACAACCACACTACTTCACAGACTGAAGGAAGTCGATCATTTCAAATACCTAGGCTCTGAGATCTCCAATAACGGCACGATAGACGCTGATGTAACCCATCGTATTAACACTGGCTGGATGAAGTGGCGTCAGCTTTCAGGTGTGTTGTGCGACAGCAGAATGCCAGTACGTGTCAAAGGTAAAGTCTACAAAAGCGCAGTCCCTTCGGCTCTAACCTACGGTGCCAAATGTTGGCATGAAAAAAACCCATGCCAAAAAATGCACACGACTGGGATGAAGATGCTGAGATGGACAGAGGGTGTCACTCTCAACAATAGGTTTAGAAATGAACATATCCGTGCAAACTTTAAGATCCGCCCAATTGGAGAATAACTCAGTGAGACTCGGCTCAGATGGTATGGTCATGTCAAAAGGTCTGAAGAACATATGACTAGGCAAGTCCTACACATGAAAACTGGTTCAAAGAAGCGTGGTAGACCCCTTCTCACTTAGCATAGCATAGCATAGTCGGCCTTATAATGTTCCCACTGTTGGGACTCAGGCCTCCTCTCAGAGGGAATGGGCCGTAAACCACCTTCTCCCTTGGATGTCTGTTATTAGCAATGACCTAAAGAAAGCCCAAGTGAATGACTCGACGACCCAGAGCCGAAATGTCTGGCAAAAAATGCCGAGGAGAGCCGACCCCAAATGCAATGGGATAACTAGGCAAAGAGAGAGATTTGATTATAGGAGAACCAACAGCTATAACAAAAGGATAACAATAGAGACATTGAGCCAATTACAGGTTCTCACAGGTAGAAACCGACGAAGTAGTAGAAAACTTACGATCATTAATAAGCACGATAAAAAAAGAACATAATTAATATCACTTAGCACAATCAGCACTATGCACTTTTAAAAAAGTCCGCATTTAGCTGAGTGCGTGCAGAATAGGTTTTAGTAGTAAATGGGTCAAAAGAGAACTCTTAACAAAGAACATTAAAGTCCTTACTCGCTCGTATCATGTACGAGTTTCGCCTGTAATTAGAAGAGGAAGAAGAAATAGAGATATGCGGATTAAATGTAACCGATCTCTGGGGGACATTAAAGCGTAGTTCAACCAATCGGTAAACCATTGCACATACTGTACGTTCGAAAATTGGGGTGTATAAGAGTGTATATTATTCCAGCTACATGTTTATAATCAACATTAATGTGATTCCATATCCTTGTACGAGTATATTGTACTAGGACCTAAATATTCAATCGTAAAATTTTCAGTTCTTTTAACATGTTACCACAAGTCCACAATACGTTAGAGCGTGCGAAACTCCGCATTCAACTTTAAATTCCACTTAAGGACTCGTGTACACAGTCCGCTAAATAAAATAGCTATGGCAGCAAACTACATCGCACCAGGCAGCTGACCGGCCACCTAACGAGTTCAATTACGCGCTGTACTGATGCCTGGGGTCCTGGAGTAGTGAGTAAATGGAATGATAAGACATAACGAGATACCGCATGGCAGATTTGTGTCCCTGAAAAGCAGGTTGAACTGTTCAGTCTTCATCTTTCTGCCCTTGTCTCGTGTTATTTAGGGTCAGTGCAACACTTTATTTTTCTTCCATTCTGACCTGTCCATTGCAGTCACGCTATCACTTCTCTTTCACATTACTCCTCACACAATCATTCCATCTTTTCTTTGACTTTCGTCTCCCTCTCCATTCACCAGTTAAGTACGCCCATATTATGCTATATATTTGCCTAATACGTAGGTTGTTATTGAAATCCTGCTCAGGGGAGACTGGGTGTAAGACCTGAACGGCTCGGTGACTCTAATTTCGTCGGCCGCCACCGGTACCCCGTCCCTCGAGACCGTCACAAGGGGACTGGCCTGGAATGAAAGGCAACGAAGGAACTAGGAGTGTGTTTTAGTCAGTAAAAGTCTGAAACGTCCTCACGCTCCGCCCAAGAGCGCGAGATGTCATTGGATGATTTCCCACCCAGAAGTCAGTGTCTTTTCCCATTAGTGTCACTTAATTATCGAAGTCGAAGTGACCCTTCCTTAAATTCAATTTTCAAACAAAAAGTGAGAAAAAAAAAATTACAACATGCTTGAAAATAATAATAAAAATACAAAAAAAAATAACAA
The DNA here is from genome assembly GCA_905147345.3 of Mythimna impura. Lineage (NCBI taxonomy): Eukaryota > Metazoa > Arthropoda > Insecta > Lepidoptera > Noctuidae > Mythimna > Mythimna impura. Next base: position 12,813,364 of record LR990345.1, read on the forward strand.
AAATAAAACCTTAAGATCGTGGGTGTATAATAGGATCAAGAGTAGAGGGTACATCAAACCTATATGGGCATGGTAATGAGTTACCGTTCGATAGCCTTATTTTGTTTGCGAGTTCTCTGTCTACATTGTCAAAGTATTCATTTATTTCGTCCATCGTTTTTGAGCCACTTTCAGCAGAACTTAAGATATTATCGGCTGGGGATTTTTTATTTTCCAGATTTATTATTGCTTTGACTGCATACCAGGTACATATATTAAGAGTTATTTGAGGTAGCTAAAAGAGATTTTTTGTAGTTAGTTTTCAATTTTCTAAGTAGTGCATTACAATAATTGCGGTATCTTTTGTAGGTGGTTTGGAGAATGTAGTTTTGCGGATCATTTAGTGACATGCAATTTATCCCTGTGAAGTATACACCGGAGCAGACCAGGAGTCAGCCAAGGCTTAAGGACTCGTTTCTTACAGGGCACGCGTTGTTATTTAAGTAGTATGGATTAGATGCTTAAAAGCCAGGTATATCGTAACTATAACTTATAATAAATCTTTTGGGGGCCAAATTTGTGAGGAGAAGGACTGAAATGTATAGATAATAAAATTTAATTTTGCACATTTGAAAAATTGAAATATCATGACTAGTCGTCGACTTATTTTATTTTTCTCTTACCTTGAAGACAGAAATCGCATTTTTGTGGTACTCCATTTATTACTATTCCTTACCAGACTAGTCGACGTGTTAAACGAGGCATACGATGAAACTTGAATGAGAATACACGAACAGACTGAATATTGACTTGACAAATGTAAATATTGCAAGTTTCACGTTAGGTTGTTTTTCCGATGATTGGGATGTGATTACCTACTCATTGTGCCTACAGGTAAGTGCTGTGGAAAATGGAAGCTCGTAGGCGTTAATTGCTGAAACCACTGAGAGACACCTGGAAATATTCGTATTGAGCTTACTGTTATAAAAACACGCTTTTTTAAAATAATTGTAAATTATTTTAGCCATGCACATTCGCAATATTTTTTCTCTTTCCATTTATATAGCTGAGAAACAGTATTTACATAGAAACTCTTGCTATTGTACTGATCATTGTTGGTACAAATACGGATAAATAAAATAATAAATTATTTATTGCCCAAAGAAAAAGAAAACAAGTTGAGCATAATGTTGTCTAAACTTTAAAAGTGGTTTCAAATGAAGCAGTATATGCTATCCCAGGACATGGATTACACGTGTGCCAAATTTTATCCAAATGCGATTAGCAATTTAAACATGAAGGACTAACAAACACACATACACACAAATACAAACTTTCACCTTTAAAATCTTAGTGTGATATTAGACAAAATCAAAGCATTTATTTTAAAATGACCCTTACTCGTACATACATTTTGGTTGATCACCATCGTGATAGACGTTAGTTTACAAAATTATGCTATTAGAAAATTAAAAAATTACAACCAAAACAGTACTTCAAAAGAGTAATATTTACTCCCCTTATTTCACCCTACCCTATTGTCTGGCTGCAGTTTACTGAAAGATATTATTATATTCGATATACGTTACTAGGAAGTAAGCCGCGGAGTGACATGTCATTATTTATACCTACACAATTGTGATCGCTCATCCAGCATTTGCCCTCGTAGATACGAAGCACTGAAAGGCGAAGATTGACGAGGAAATCCGTTTAAAGTAAGGTTTCGTGTATCGTGACGAATGACAAGAAAATCTGGGAAAATAAGGCCTGACAGGTTAAAACGTTTTTGTTTTTATGGCATTTGTATTTTTAACAAACGTCTCCGCTTGAATAAAATAGTCTAGACTGACATCACGCAAGAATTATGTTCTTACCAAATTCAAACTCAGAGCATTTTTCAAGTAAACCATAAAAAGGCACTTTCGAATGCAAGAAGTCGTTCGGTAATTGCACATTTCAAAAGTTCGATGGAGAAGAGCGTGCAAGAAATTCCATGGACACTTTTTGTTGCTTCTATGCAATTCTGCAATAATGTAAATACATAAAAAAAATTGAAATTGAAACAGGCCGCTGGCGGAAATGATAGAGGCTTAAGAAGTGATCAGTCTCCACTGACAGCGACCTTTCACGAACATCATGTTTGTCAGCGGTCTAAAAAAAACCTAGAAATCTAGTTTTTTTTTTTTTAAATTTATGTATACTTTCCGACATCACGACATAACGACAGGCTCAAATGACAGGACGTGCTAAGAGCTTACAGGCAGAACTGGTCCACACTGACTAAAAATATATTTGAAAACAATAAAGAGAGGTCTTTTTCCTACAGTGGGACCGACATACTGAAATAATGAATACATCAATGTCTAAATTATATTCAACATCATTAAATGATTACCCGACAGATGTCCACTGTTGAACATAGGCCTCCGCAAGTGTCACCGCAACGACTGGTCCTGTGCGTCTTGTATCCATCGGATACCCGCGACCCTCACCAGGTCATCCATCCACCTTACGGGAGCCTACGTCTTCCAGAACGCAGTCGCCACTCCAGAACCTTTCTTTCTCCCTAAATAATCCTAAATTTTATAGCAAAAGCACTTATATTGTAAAAGCTGTCTCTAAGGCAAGAGTGAATTGGTTACTTCTAGGTAAGCGTGCTCCATCGTCAACCACATCGTTGCTTTCCATCAGGTGAGATAATGGTCAAGAGCGAGCCAATCTTTTTTTTTTAAATTGATATAAACTAGTGCTTGACTGCGATACCACCTGATGGTAAGCAGCGATGCAATCATTGATGGTGAGACGCACTAGTTTATTTAGAGCCTATTCACTCTAGCCTTGAAGACACCTAAATTATAATCGGACTGGAAGACCGCAGCAGGCAAATTGTTCCAGTCCCTCATTGTACGCGGTATAAACAACGAGGCGAAACGATTAGTCCGGACCGTAGAAGTTTCAAAAACGTAAAGGTGGATATTCAATCAACAGAAAAATAAAGTATATTATGTGTATATTTTTGTTTTCAAAAGTACGAGTATTACAAATACAATATGTCATTACCGGTTAATTAAATAGCAATATATTAAGAACTGAACGTGACAGATTTAATCTGTGAACAAATTTTGATTCAGTGAATCAAAGCCTACACGAATTTTATGATGACGACGTCCTTGCTCCCGTTTCCTTAAAAAAAGGCCAACCATTGTTGTTTTTAACTGCATCGTAATAATAATAAAAACATGTCATGTATGACATACAGTAGTGGTATTTATTGCATATTTTAAGTTTTTAAGCTATTGCATAGCTTCTATCGCGGGCCTTGAACGCTGGGACCGAATCCAGAAATTCCGTAACGAAAAATATACCTCACGCGCTCCCCACTCCGACGGGCACGGAGGTGTGGCTGAAGGCCGACAGAGACCGAACACCTATTTTAGAAAAGTCGTTAACGACCTGTGTGGCGCATTGGTACAGCGTTCTACCTATGTTATCATCGTGCCTCGAGTTCAAATCTCGGTCAAACAAAATAGTCTTTTTGTATTATAATAGATTATAGTAATGTTCTATGATAACAACTGAACATACTTGTAGCAATTTATGAATTAAACAAGCAAGAAAAAAAATTGTTTTCTTATCCGTCACCACGCTCAAAAAGTGTAACTTGAATTAATATCAAAGAAAAAGAAATACTGCATAAATAAAATAAATAAATAATTATAATTGCATAAGTTGATACAAAATGCTATGCAATAGCTTTACCGCGGCAGTCCCCGAGTGCCACACTTATTTTTTTGATTATGGAATGATTGGTTTATTTTATAACCAAAACGTTCTAGTCCTTACCATTTAAAATTTTGAAGTTTTGAGACGTTCTACTTTTTTAAGAGTATTTGCACCAAGCTTTTATGTGAGTTCAATCTTTTATTTTTATTTTAAAAATCTGATTGAGTTTTCAAACATGATATGTGAAAAAATAAAATGTAATTTAAATCAAAAGCACTAAGGAGGATTGATATCAACTTCGAAGAAAATCACCCCTAAAATTACTTTCTACCCCTTTATAAACCTGCTAGGGGATGAATTTCAATAAAATACGTAACTCTTCTTCCATTAATTCTGTTAAAGAATGTTCATGCAAAATTTGAAGTAGATTGGACCAAGGAATCACGTTGTCCCATACAATATGTGACCCCTTTTGCACCCCCTCAGGGATGGAATTTTGAAAAATTCTTTCTTATTGGATGTCTACATCATATAAAGAATAAACCCTCCAAGTTGCAGGTCTTTACGATCAGCGGTTTAGGCTGTGCGTTGATCCGTCAGTCATTCAGGACAAAGCATTATATATATATATATAATAAGACTATGGAACGTGTACTTAACACTAAGCTCCTGGCATACCTAGAAGCTAATGACATCCTAAGGGACCGACAATACGACTTTCGCCGAAATCGGTCAACTGGTGATATTCTAGCGTATGCCATCCACATCTGGAGTGAGGCCATTGAGATACACGGGGAAGCGCTTGCCGTCTCCCTCGATATCTCGAAGGCTTTCGATAGGGTTTGGCACGAAAGCCTTATTAGTAAGCTTCCTTCTTTCGGTTTATCTGCTGGTTTGTGTGCTTGGATCGCAGACTTCCTGATTGACCGGTCCATCCGATTGGTCATCGATGGCTGCTCGTCCGGGCAAATGGCCATTAATGCCGGGGTCCCTCAGGGGTTAGTGCTCTCGGCAACATTGTTCTTGCTGCACATAAATGATCTGCTTAAGCCCGGTACCTTTGGGTATGCAGACGATAGCACTGTTGCTGAGAGTTACATATACAGCGCGCAAGCCAGTGGGTCACAGATCCAGTCTCTCCGAGAGGCTATGGTCGAGCGCTTGAACTTGTCCTTGGAGGCAGTCTCTGAATGGGGCGATGCTAATTTGGTCAAGTTCAATGCTGTTAAAACCTAGGCGTGTCTATTTTCCGCTAAAAGGAGCCAATTCAGCCCTGCTCCAACTTTCCGGGGCGTAACCGTGCTGATTACCGACCAGCTTGATCTTCTTGGTGTTACGCTGACGTCAGCTCTCAACTTTGGGCCATACATCGAAGCAAAGGCTCAACTGGCAGCAAAAAAGCTGAGAATCCTCGCAAAGGTCAGACAGTACTTCACGCCGGAACAGCTGCTCAAACTTTATCAAGCGCAAGTTCGATCGTGTATGGAGTACTGCTCTCATCTTTCTCTCTGCGATACCAGCTTGATGCACTTGAGGCAATTGAGAGGCGAGCCAGGAGGATCATTGGCAATGATGCACTTGTTGAGTCGAGGCTTCAAAGTCTTGAACATCGACGCCGAGTTGCTAGCCTGTTGGTTTTCTACCGGTTGCATTTCGGAGATTGTGCGTCGGAATTGCATAACCTAATTCCGCCTAGCCCGTTCCATCATCGGACCACCAGGCGTACGGCAATGCGCTACCGGTACATGGTAGACATCGTCAGAGATCATCGTGCGTACAGCTAAGGAGTGGAATTCCTTGCCGGAATCTGTGTTTCCTGTAGGCTACAACCCGGGAATCTTTAAGTCAAGAGTGAATAGGTTACTTCTATGTAAGCGCGCTCCATCGTCGACCGCATCGTCGCTTGTTTGTTCCATCAGGTGAGATAGCGGTCAAGCGTGAACCTATCAAGAATAAAAAAAAAAATATATATATATATAAATAGAAGACAAGTCCTAAACCTAGGTCAATCTGGTGTTGACCGTACCACTAAAATAACTACATACAATTTGACTATTATTGATGAAACAAAAACATAAAATCTAACAGCAACGAGCACTCCAATCAGAATGATATATGTTATTTAATTTTTGACACGTTTGCGATAAAGATTATAATTATATAAAAAAAGATGAGCAAAAATTTATTAAAACCCTCCGCGTTTTAAAACAACCTATCTTGTTTCCCAATTACTTATTTATTAATATTTTGTCAAAACACAAACCATATATGTTAGTATTTTTATTCAGACAGGAACGTATAAAATTGTAAATGAAGAAGAAAAATCGTAGGTAGTATATTATTAATGTTATCATAAAGCTCCTTGCTGTAAACTTATTGAATTTAATAGGACAATGCTCTTTTATTGGGATTTTTTTTACGTGAGGAATCATCAAATGTATACTCGCGCTTTAGGATGGAGCTAGACAGTATCAGACTTTTACTGACTAAAACCCACCTGTGTCTTTCAGTTGCCTTTTGCGTTTTTAGATCCCGATCACTCTTTCAAACGTTCCCGTAAAAGGTTGCAGGCCCAATAGGGTTGAAGCCTGCTAAGGAGCAGGCTTCAGCCCTACCGGGCCCCTTCAGTTTTGCTAACATCTCTTTGAGGAGCGCGTGGAACACTACGCGCGTCTCAAACACACTCGGATCCTTACTGGACGGCCGGACATTGAACTATCTCTTGGTCGTCGTCCACAAACCTGCGCCTATAGTGGCTGGAAATCGTCCTGCGACTGTTGATATCCAGGGCGTCTCCTTCAGTAGTGGCTGAGGCGTGTGGATACACGGTTCGTCCACGATCCGTTCCCTTACGGTTGCGGCCATCTTCTTCGCTCAATCCCTTCCGCTCCGGACCATGGCCTGAACCAGAGCCGGATGTGAAAAGTCACCGCTGTCATCGAACTGCGGCAAGCCCTAATTTTAGATTACGATTATAATGACGCCTAAGTCTTTAGACAACATAAAACCAAGAGTCAAAATTTACTTTTTCCTTTTGTTCAACTCGAACTGCTGAAAAACATAGCTTGTAGATTTTGTTCAGGCGCTTGATTACTCTACAATTATGTTTAGGCTCAGATATTATATTAAAATAAATTAAAGGCAAGTGGCAGTCCACTTGCCTTTAATTTATAGGGGTTTATTCTAATCTTAGCACAGTAGGTTTAAATAGTTCAAAAGTACGTCTACGCGCGGTCGTGATGGACGATGCAATGCCCGATGTCCTGCGTGCTTAGACCCCACGCCGCCGCCGCCGCGTCATCGTAGTGTGTGTGTGAACATATTCCCGGGCCAGCGGTGGATGATGAATGCATTTGTTTTTGGTGATGGATCCATGTTGAATGAAGAAAAAAATGATCAATTTGGTGGTTCTCTATCCAATAACGGGCAAATTCTGTGGAATGCCCTTTTGATTGTGCCCGACTGTATTTTGATATCCGCTACGCGAGCCTCCCCGTCAGGTCCCGGATATAGCTTCAGGATCGTCCCAGTGGCCATTGTGCTGCAGGTAGCGCCTCATCCTTCACGATGACCAGCGAGCCCTCCGTGAGCGCGCCGTGTGAGCGTTGCCATCGCGTCCTTTGATGCAACTGAGAACTGTATTCTTTATTAAAGCGTCTCCAGAAATGCTGTCGCAGTAGTTCCACCCGTTGATGCCTTGGCAGCCGTGAAGCATCACAGTCGGACATATGTGGGTGAGGTATTACAGTTAGAGTTCGACCAATCAGAAAATAGAAGGGGGTGAGAGCTGATAGATCAGATGGATCTGATGAAAGAGGTGTGAGAGGCCTCGAATTAAGGATGCCTTCTATCTGGACAAGTAATGTATACATTTTCTCATATGTGAGGTGTGCCAAGCCTAGGACTCGTTTGAGGTGGTATTTTACTCATTTAACAGTACTTTCCCATAGGCTATTGTCTTCGCCTGATTTAAGAATTACACCCATAAACGCGATTTTATATATATATGTATATGTGTGTGTAAGTGTTGTTTTTGGTGCATAAATGTACTTATTTTAAAAAAAAACCTATGTCTTTATAAGGTCCAAGCCACACCTAATCAATATCATCATCATCATCACTCAGTCAAAAGTCAATTACTGATCAATACGGTACGCCTCCAGGCGGATGGATCGTGTGAGGAGTGATATGAAAGAAGGGAGTTAGTGATAGTGTAACGGGTGCAGGACAGAATGGAAGAATAAAAATGTTGCACCGACCCCAAATAAAACGGGACGAGGGCAGGAAGATGATGACAGTACGGCTCCAGGCATCAATGTTTATTTGAATAATTTTACTCTTTTAAACTGGATAAAAATATAAACATAATGTAATTAATGGATTTAATGGTTATTTTTTAATTAAACAAATTTTATTGTTAGATTCAATTGAATATTAATTTAGGATTCCTTGCTATTATTTTGTAATTATTGTTATTGTTTGGAAAGAAATAAAAGGTCTTTTTATTTATTTTTATATTTATTTATACTCTTTTTAACGACCCTGGTAACATACGAGTATATACTCGTCTAAGTAAAGTATGTAGTTCAATCAATGCCTGATAACTTTTTCTGTTTATTGTTTAAGTTGGCCTGTCCAGGACCTTTTAGGCGTAACGGAGGAAAAGTAAATAAGTAGTCGAGATTGAAAATCGGGCAAATGTTATATGAATTGAGGTCCAATAAACCAACTTACTCGAAATCAATATTAAAGGACCGTTATCTCCAAAACATAAATTATTATATTTGTTTATCCTCTACCTCTCCTCTCTGTAATGGTAGTTCAATGGTGGTCCAACTTAATAGTCGTACGTTGTGGATTTAAACCCAGGCAGGTACTTTAGTCTACGTAATTCATCTACACCATTGTTCAAACGGTAAATGATAAATGATATTTATTTTGTAAATAGGTTTAAAAAAACACTTTTACACGTCAATTTTTTTTTTCGTCATTTTTAAACTAGATGAGGCCGGTGTTTCCTAGCTGACTACCCTGAGAAGAAACACCGAAACAAACTCAGGGGTCAAAGTCTCTTTTAAAGTCCATACAGTAAATATGTAATGGTCAAATCACATGAGAACCATGCAGATTTGTCTGAAATGGTCTTTTGAAGAAAGAACCATACAGATTTGAGTGGACCTGTCCAGTCAGTGCAAGCATTTGTCAGTATTCGTAAAGCTCAACTCAGGACTACTAAGGAGCTCAACGATTTGACGAACAATACCAAGGAAAGGACATTTGGGTAGGCCGCAGAAAATACTCAAATTGCTAGACATACGTTAAAATTACTGAAAAGGAAAAAAAAAGCAATCAACATAGTCCTCACGTTCACAATAATAAAAGGGAAAATATAGTTTATTTACAAAATGTAATACTTTAGCAAAGTAAACATCAAAAATTAATAGAGAAAAAAAAAGTCAAATTGCAAAATAAAAATAATCTACAATATCAAATTGTAATAAATAATAAAAAGCACAACTAAGAAAAAAAAACAAAAGAAAAAGAAAATAAGACAACATTTGCAGTGCGTACTGGAGCAGGTCAATCCCAAGCCTTTTGGTCCTCAACAAAGTCCTTTATAGTGTAAAAAGCCTTTTGGCAAAGTTTTCGCTTTACAAATAATCTGAATTTATTAAGGCTTAGTTGTTGAATATGACTAGGAAGTTTATTATAGAAGTGTATACATTGGCATCTAAATGAGCCCCCTATTTTTTTCAGCCTGGTTGTAGGAACCACAAATTTGTGTTTGTTCCTAGTATTAAAATTATGAACATCACTGTATTTTTTAAACATGTTTATATTTTTATGTGCATACAAAATATTCTCGTAAATATACTGTGAAGGCGCAGTCATTATATTGATTTCTTTAAATTTATCTCTGAGGAAAACATCGTGAAGAAACCGGAATATCCTAGAATCAAAAATTGTAAGAGATGTGATAACCACCAAATCGCACTAGACTCGCGTGGTAGTTTACGGCCTTTTCCTTTCCGTGTAAGAGAGAGAGAGAGGACTTGAGACCCCAGCACTGGGAACATTATAAGGGTTATTCTGCTTATGCATATTTATTTTTTAATATTCATGCAACCAAAGGTAAACAGGTGAAATTAACGCCTTAGGTATTCTCTATCAGTCAACCTAGAGTGGTGGAGAGATAATATAGCAGGAGCATTAAAAAAAAGAAAAAAACAGTTAACCTCTATTATAGTAGTATAAACTGTATGTAATAGTTGGTGGGAACCTTTCTGGAATGGGTTACTTCTTTCAAGTATCTGGGGCACTGGATCACTGCTACACAGACCGATAATAATGACATGGAGAGGGAACGCAGGGCGCTGTCAGTCAGAAGCAATATGTTGATCCGTAGATTTGCAAAGTGTTCAAAGGATGTAAAGGCTACTCTGTTTAGGGCATACTGCCAGTCTTTTTACACTTGCAGTCTATGGGTTGACTACACGCAGAGGGTAAGCCCTCTTGCGCCTCCAGCGCCTTGCAGGTCCAATACAATAACGTCTACAGGGCACTGTTGAGGCTGCCGCGTCATTGCAGCGCATCGGGGATGTTTGCGGAAGCACGTATTGATTACTTTTATGCTATCGTACGAAAGCGTGTCGCATCCCTGATGGGGCGGGTACGGGGCAGCCCCAACAGTCTCTTAAAAACCGTAGCGGATAGGACTGATGGCCTTATATTAAAACATTGGACGAGGACGCAAGTGTTATCCTCAAACCGTGCCCAGAAGTAGTGTTGTGTGTGTATGTTAATTGTTATTTGATTTAATTAATACTATTGACTTTATTGAATTTATTTATTTAATTGACAGAGATATATATGTACTAACAATAGTTTATAAGTTGTGTATGTCTTTACTAACCATAATGGATTGTATTATCTTGAAAATAAATTATTATTATAAACATAATTAAGCTTCAATAACGTCAATCCAAAATAGTTTTATGATATCCCTCTTGTTCTGATTATAATATAATTAGGCCGGCCTAGTTGTAATAAAATCAAAACAAGATAATATCACTATCATACATAAAAATCAATCGGATGATACCTATCTGATCTGATAAAATTGATTTTGTAACAATAGAAATATTTCTGATGTAATGAAGAGACCTAGTTATTATTAATGGCCACAACTATAGATTAAACAAAAATATTTTCCTATTTTAATATTTTTGCGGCACACACATCATCACTCACCAATCAAGCCAATCAATCAATCGGCACATGTGTTTATTGCAGATTAGTAAATTAGAAACCAGCACCACCAAAACTGAAGTAATTTCAGTGATCTTTCAGGTTCTGGGTACGTGCATATGCGCACCGTAAGTTAGCTAGAGAGTGCACTTGTCTCAGTCTGCTCAGATTTTCAGTATCACAACGTACAGCTCTTAAGTTGGGGCCTACTACCACTGCAGAGAGTAGAGGCAGAGGTTAAATTCATATAATAATTTATTACGGTTCAGTCAAAGCAAAGCTAAAGTAAACCAAACTGTTAAAGTCAGCATTAACACTGGATGGGACTCCTCCATAAAGGGCACAGGCCTAGATACTCATCACAACTTTAATTTTTAATTCAAAATTGCAGCCTAAAGAGAACATAAGAACAAAATTAAACATACTATAACATATATTTATAGAACAGAACTTTACACCGAAATATCGCGCTGCTCGATGAGGTAGGTAAACTCTTTGAAAGAGTTCTTGCAGACCACTTCGTTGGAAGGTTGACGCGGGTGAACAAAAAGTTGCGACCGGATCTGCTGGAGAGATGTTTCGATTTCCACAAGGGGCGCTCAAGTAGACACTATTATGCGCATGCTAGCTCTCATAATGTGGGACGTGGGGTCCTGGGGTAGGATCGTCTCGGCTGGTTAAGAGACACTTTCAATGCTTTTAATACCCTGCCCTGGAGTTGAGCGAGAGAAAGAAGAGAACAACCTACCTCTGTTGCGTGACTAAAGCTTAGGACAGGAACGTCATCTGTTCATCAAAATGTTGTATAAAATATTACTAAAGATTATTATTGTTATTACTATTATCTACTCCAGCCACTTGGGAAAGTGGTAGCGGTGAGAATTGTCGTAGGGATCGGTTCCTGTGGGATATTGGTTACGCCTGGGTGCTAACACCTCCCTAGAGGCGTCGGCGTTGTCTGTAGGGTAAGAGGGATAGTTTTGTTTGCACTGTTGATTCTTTGAATTAGTACTGGAATCTGTCGATCTATTTGTTATTATAATAAAACTATTTACTGTGATGAGACATGAGTGATGAAATTCATAAACTTTATCATTTGCCGCCGGGCAAAATATAAATGTTATCGTAAGATTAAATTTATTTATTACTAATTGAAACCTAATGGAACTTGAGGTTATCATTTTGTATGACCTGCTAATCTGATTAGAATATAATAGGTAGCCACATATAAATAAATCGAAATATTTACTTCATTGCCCTTGGGCACGCCACAATTATGGCGGTAAGTCCCTTCTTTGAGGCGTGGTTGGAAAGACCTCACGGCGTCCTCACCTTCCGCATGACGCAGGTTCTCACCGAACACGGGAAGTTCGGGAAGTTCCTGCACCGGATTTGCGCGGAAGCGACGCCCAGGTGTCGCCACTGTGTGGACCGCCCGGAGGACACGGTGGAGCACACGGTGGAGGTGTGCCCCGCTTGGGAAGAGCAACGCCGTGTCCTCGTGGGGGCGATCGGCGGCGGCGATCTCTTGCGCCGGAGCGAGGAGGAGTGGCAGGCGGTCGCCTCCTTCTGCGAAGCAGTAATGCTGGCAAAGGAGGCGGCCGATCGCGTGAGGCAACGGCAACGGTCCTCACGCCCCAGCCGCCGCCGGGATTCCGATCCTAATTTCCGGCCACCGTAGGCGCGGGCTTGCGGACGGCGGGCAATGGGTGGCCCGCCGTCCGACCGTCCGGTAACCATCCGGACCGAGCCCAAGTCGTCGACGGCGCGTATTGTTCCGCGCGCGCCTCAGGGAGATGTCAGCAAATCGTAGGGGCCCAGCAGGGTTGAAGCCTACTGGGGCCATGGGTAGTGTGAAAACGAAACCGGGGCCCTGGGACGAAGGCAACGAAGGAACAGGAGTGGGTTTTTAGTCAGTAAAAGTCTGACACTATCTCTCGCTCCGCCCAAGAGCGGGATTTGTCATAAGATGATTTTCCCACCTATAAAAAAAAAAACTTCATTACCCTTTTTTTTCATTTTCTTTAAATATTTCATATAAAAATAAAGCCAATTTAAAATACATAAAAATTATGTATCGATGGTGATTATATATAGTACGAGTATTAGTATCTATAGGCAAAGTATTGTACTCTGTTTCCTAGCAAACTTTACATTTTAACAAGATTTATAAACAAAGCTTTTAACAAATTATTCCCAATATTGGATTAATAGTGATTTTCTCCCATTCTTCTCAACAGACTCTTGTAATCCAACCATATCATGAGGGTGCATAAAAAATAACTAGTCTGCCATCTTGGGAGCCCCTTAATTAGATTTAGAATGATATTACGTGCATTTTAAATCATGCATTGTCATCTAAACTGAATGTCTAAAAAAATTCAGCTGAATTGGTTAGGGGTAACTGTCTTAAAATTCGTTCATCAGATTTGATATAAACAAACATTAAAAACATACATTGTTATAAAAATTGCAAGCTTGGAAAAAGGCAATAAAGTTAGATGAAATATTTTATCTATCGCTAATACTTTAGACCAAATTTCGAAAGCCAAAAGAAAACTCTCACTATTCGAGGTGCTAAATTTTTAGAGCTCGTTTCCTTATACTCTGAGTTCTTATTTAAAATCACAGTACACTCCACTGTTATCCTGCCAAAGAAGCGAAAACTTTTTTCTCCTTATTGTTAAGTTTATGAGTGTATGAATATATGGTACCACTTTCTCAATTCTATAGATCTAGGGTTAAGGTATCAATTTTAAAATATGCTATCTCTGGACTATTTATCCTCATTAATTTGCTTCAGAATTAGAATACCTCGAATAGTATGAAATTGTTATAAACATATATGTATATTATGGAGATTTCACATTTTTCCGTTTATAAATTAAACATATAATCTAGGTATTGTAGGGACTATAGTGTAGGCATCTGGGATTTGGTAAGTATGAAGAAGCTTCGAACACAATATTTCAATACTTAGGTATATTTTTTTTTATGTTACATGGTTGTACATTTGCTTGAAATTTAAATGCCTATCTATCTACATGAAGCAATAATAACTTTTTATTTGATTCATTTATGATTTTTAAGCAATTTTTTTTTACTTTCTAGTGTACTGTGTACATGCAAAGACTAGGTTTTTCCTTTATACAAGGTAAGTGTAAAGTGGTAAATGTTTTAATTACGTTTTTATTTACAACCAAGTAGGTACCTTCAGCAGTTTTCTATGGCCTTCACAATGAGCAAGCTGAAGTGCTAAAGGATGAAATATAATGCAGTATAAAATTAATCGCATATTTTCATCTCGGTTGTAGGTTCCCTAGCAACAAAAATAAAATGATCCAGCAAAAGCTAGTATAGTTATAAAGCATCATCAGGAAGAGGTAAGGGCTGAGAGCTGACCCTTGATATAAGCCGACAGCTATATTGAAGCTACCAGTGTTGCTTACTGTAGGCCGGACTTGGGTACTGCGTTGACTGTACATCATTTGGATCAACTGCATGTACCTTTCTCCTTAAGGGCCCACCACTGAACCTCATGAACCAGGTCATATGCCTTTTCGAAGTCAATGAATACCATGTGAAAGTTTTTATGCGCACCTCTGTATTTCTCGCACAGCTGGCGTATAGCAAAAATGGCCGAACCTGGTACCGTTGTACCTCGACCAGGCATAAAACCGAATTGGTTCTGTGAAATTTCACTCTCTTCTCTCACCCTCCTTTCAATAACTTTCTCTCAGGCTTTTATAGTATGCAACGTTAGCTTACCCTTGTTTTTAAAGATAGGCACCAGGGAACTGTTGCACCAATCATCAGGTATGACTTCTTCCCGCAACAATTTATAACCACGTCCATCCATCCACTCGCAGCAACCTTTCACACTTCAACTGGTATTCCGTCTGGACCAATTGCCTTACCATTCTTCATTCCATTTACAGCTATTCTGACTTCATCCATACTAATCATTCTCACTAAACCCACATTCACAGGTTTATTCTCTAAAATCTGTTCCAGTTGTTTTCCTCATTCATCAGTCTTTCAAAATAGTCCTTCCATATCTCTTTGATTTTTTCATCTTCTGATAGGATCATTCCAGTTTCATCCCATACACATCTTATCTGACAAACATCTCTCGCATTTCTCTCTCTTGCTCTAGCAAGCCGGTATAGATCTTTTTGGCCTGCTGGACTGTCAAGTGTGTCGTATAGTTTGTCCTGCGCTTTTGCTTTCGCTATTGCCTCGGTTTTCTTGGTTTCTATCTTTAAAGCATCATATTCACTTTTTTTTACAGATTTTAAACTAGCGTTTTCCGGATCTATAAGCTGCCATTCCTTAAATTTCCTCTTAATAATAAGAATAATCTATTTTTTTTATCCTGCTGTTTAATTTACCTGATGGTAAGCGATAGTGTCCGACAATGGAGCACGCTTGCCTAGAAGTAAACTATTCACTCTTAACTTAAAGACTCCTAGGTTATCAGGAATAACATAGACTCCGGCAGGGAATTCCATTTCTTAGCTGTACGCATAATCTAGTCGACGGTGTTAGTCAGTGAAAGAGTTACTACGTCATATTTTTCTTTTTTGAAGGAATAATCCATCTGTACCTGAAGAACTTACCGAAAAATTCAGCATTTGGAGCTCTCCTTTTTTAATGGAGAAAAAAATACAATCATATTGATCCATAGGCATCGTGGAAGCGCTAGAACGCCATTCAATACATTAGTCACGGATAGTAAGTAACAGTTTTATAGATTAATAAACAATTATGAAATAAATATATTTAAATTACTATGATGATAGCCTCCTAAGGTGGACCATTCCAACAGTGGACATCTTTCGGATAAAATGATGATTATGATGATGACTACGATGGTTATTAGAGATGTTTGGACGAAGAAAAAATGCTGCACTAACCCGACTTGAGTCAAAAGGACCGAAATCATGAGAAGGCATTTGCCTATCTATACTTACATATAGTACTACCTAGTTTGTCTAAACAGAAAAGTAATTTTTGATGAAAATAATCTATTTTCAAAAAGAAAACCATAGATGAAAAGATCACTGATATTTATTATGTAAATTAGTTAAAAATAACGATTCCACGTCAATCCTTTAGACATTTTGCGGGTCATTCTCTGAAACCGAGAGAATTTCTCATTCGTCTGGCCTAGTTTTTTTTTTTATAATTTGATATTTTTATTTGCATATCCCGTCCGTTGTACGCGTGAGGAAATTAGACCAGGAAAACAAAAACCCTAGAGCAGTCGTTGTCAAATTGCGAAGCTCATTAATAAGAGATTCAGTCTTGACATCTGTTTTAAAATTTAACAGAACCCAGTCTAAAGAAAAACTCAGTACTCAACATCTGGGTTACGGTGGAGCTATCAGGCCTATATTTGTATCGGAACACCTGTCACCATTGAATAAAAGAATACACGCGGAAACTAGAAAAGCTGCACGTGAAAAGGGTTATTTATACGTTTGGGTGCGCGATGGCAAAGTCCTCGTGAGAAAAACCGACGGTCACCAAGCAAAACATATTAAAAGTCTGGAAGCCATTGCACTGTTATAATTTTAAATTGCTTTTTGTGCAGTAATACCATGCAATTATCTAAACATTCACCATTTATTATCAGAACTTCAGAGGAATAAAAACGAAACTTAAGAATGTTATGTTGGCGGCACAATTGGGTGTCTATGATGTTATAATTGGAACCGAAACGTGGCTGGACGATGGTATAAAGGATGGTGAAATTTTTGATTCTAGGTATCGTGTCTATCGCAGAGATAGATCATCAACTGCTATGGGAACCAAGAGGGGCGGAGGTGTTCTAATTGCAGTGTCTAGGCTCATTGACTCCGTACGCATGCCAAAATGGGAATCTGACATCGAGGATCTGTGGGTCAGGCTTAAAATGACTAAGGGAAAGAGCAATCGTATTCTGAACATTTGCTCTGTCTACCTACCCCCACCAGTACAACAAGTCACGCTTGACTCTTTCCTGGACAAAGTATCTACATTGATGGAATCTGCGAGTGAGGATACAATTATTGCCGGAGACTTCAATCTCAGCTTCATAAGTTGGAACATAGACAATACTTTTAACCCCCCATGTACAATTCCTACCAATTACACCAATGGGTTAGGCTACTCTCTTGTTGATTTCATGTCTGAAAACAATATCCCGAATGCAATAACCCGATGTCAAAAGTAGATTTACATCACCCTCCCCTTGAAATTATTGTCACTCATAGTTCACCAGCACCGTTAAAAACCAAAAGAACTTCGAGGTATAGCTTCAAACGCGCTGATTATACGTCGATCAAGGAGAAACTTAGAGTAATTGATTGGTCTAACATATTTTCTGAAATGACTGATGTGGATGAAATGGTTAACGCGATGTACGAACAAATCAATACTTTAATTAGGGAACATGTACCTCTGTCTAAATTACCCAATAATAAATATCCGAGGTGGTTTTCTAAACCGTTAATTAAACTTCTGAACGAAAAGGAAAAAATTAGAATTCGTTATAAGAAATACAAAAATCCTAGAGATAATTATGAATACAAGCTGTTAGAAGGGCGCGCAAGAATTATGATTAAAAATTGTTACAAATCATATATAAGCAACACTGAAGAAAACATAAAGAAAAATCCAAAACTCTTCTGGTCATTCGTCAAGGCCAAAAAATCACAGTCTAGTTACATACCAACTACCATGCATTTGGGAAACAATACTGCTTCTTCTGGTGAGGAAATAAGCAATCAATTTGCCACTCATTTTTCATCCACCTTCATACCATCTAATAAGTCGACTCCTCCCACTTGCTCGCATAACTACTTTCAATTCGCTCTAAGCAGAATTGCGTTCACGGAGGTGGAGGTGTTAAAGGAATTAAAGAAACTTGACACCTCCAAGGGTCCAGGACCTGATGGACTTCCTCCGCTATTTATCCAGAAATGTGCGTCCTATTTGTGTCTTCCACTCAAACTTATTTACAATCGCTCTATTGAAACTTCTAAATTTCCCACAGAGTGGAAAATCGCTAACGTGGTACCAATTTTTAAGAAGGGAGAATCCAGCGATACTACTAACTATCGCCCTATATCTCTTCTTTCTATCTTTGCAAAGCTGTTTGAAGCGTTGGTTTATCCTGTGCTATCTTCGCATGCTAATGTGCAGTTGGCCTCTGAACAGCACGGCTTCCGAGGTCGAAAATCTACCACTATTATTTTAGTCCACTACATCAACGGCATTGCTAAATCTCTGGATTCCCGTATTCAGGTTGATTCCATCTACACAGATTTCAGCAGTGCTTTTGATAAAGTTAATCATAACATACTTTTAATGAAGCTGGCACATTTTGGCATAACCGGTCAACTACACAAATGGTTCGCCTCCTACTTGACGGGGCGAAAGCAGAGAGTGGTTGTGAGAGGATACGAATCATTCTTTTACTCTTCCACTTCCGGTGTACCACAAGGATCGCACCTGGGGCCGATCTTATTTCTTATATTTGTAAACGACATAGTTCATGCAGTCCGACACAGCAAATGTTCCATGTTTGCAGACGATTTAAAACTGTACAAAGAAATTAAAACGGACTTGGACGCATCACTTCTTCAGAAAGATCTGGATGCAATACATGAATGGTGTCGGTTAAACATGATGACTCTTAACGTTAGTAAGTGCTATCACATGACTTTTACGCGTAACAAAAATGTAATACCTTCGTCTTATAGATTAAATGGAGTTTCTTTGCAAAAGGTTGATACTATCCGTGATTTGGGAGTCCAGCTCGACAGTAAACTTTCTTTCATTCATCACATCAATCAAATTGTATCCAAAGCTTCAAAAATGGCAGGTTTTGTGAAGAGAACTTGCTCGGAGTTTCGGTCCATATCGACCCTGAAACTTCTCTTCAACACGCTTGTTAGAAGTGTACTGGATTATGCATCTCCGGCATGGAATCCTACATATCGCGTCCATGTTAATAGGATAGAACGTATACAGAGGGCTTTTACTAGGTATCTACGCTTCAGATGTTCTAGTTGCGATCGGGAAACTAATTATCCACAAAGACTGAAACATTTTAATATGATAACTTTGGAACAACGTCGACGTTTCACCGACCAAATATTTCTTTACAAAATTATTCATAGTCAGTCCGATGTCCCAGAGCTATTATCTGAAGTTAATATCACAGTGCCCAGGCGCACCAGAACTAGATCTGTACGCAAAACAGATATACTTGCTTTGTCCTCATCGAGAAAAAACCTTGGTCGCAGTGCCCCCTATGAACCGATTTATGGCTAATTATAATATAATCCACAATAGCAGCAATATTGACATCTTTGCCGACAGTTTTTACCAGTTCCGTAAGAATCTTATGACCCTTAATAGTAATATAACATTTTGATCACGTTTATTGCAATCGTTTCCCGTATTTTATTCTCGTCTTAATTAAACCGAGTATTATTAATTATTTATTTTAATTCCATAAGATAGAGTATTTTTATTTTTTATATTTTTTTTTATTACAATAATGTCAATTCAATTTTTAATTTTTATTTCAATTTGTAACACAAAATGATAATTAATTAGTTTATTTTAAAAGAACTATCACTAATTATATGAAATTTTTACTTATGTGTAAGCTGTGTACTTCTTTAAGTGACAATTTCACCATAATAACAGATATATATTATGTAAGCTATTTTTTTTGTAATATGTAATTAGTGAATAAGTCGTTGGAGTACCTTAATACCTATAAATAAATAAATAAATATTAGTTTTCC
Source organism: Mythimna impura (assembly GCA_905147345.3). Taxonomy (NCBI): domain Eukaryota; kingdom Metazoa; phylum Arthropoda; class Insecta; order Lepidoptera; family Noctuidae; genus Mythimna; species Mythimna impura. The sequence continues at coordinate 12,833,118 of LR990345.1, forward strand.
CCGATCACTAAATGTATCAAAGGCACTCATTTGCGCCCAGTGGCTTACGGCACAAAATATATAGGTACGGAAACTAGGGCAGATGAATGAAACATTCTCACGGTTTCAAAGAATCACCCTTAAACAAGATGAGGCCGATGTTTCCTAGCTGACTATACTGAGAAGAAACGCCAAAACAAGCTCAGAGTTCAAAGTCTGTTTTAAAGTCCATACGGTTAATGTTATGGTCAAAGGTCAAACGAGAACAGTTTAAGTTAGTATCAGAGGTGTACAAACAGTGCAATGATTTATCAGCAATCGTGTAACTCAACTTAGAACTAATAAACTTATTGACTTGAGGAACAATACCAAAACGTTATTTTTGTAGGCAACCAAAAACACTGAAAACCTATAAAGTTTTCACATTTACACTATAGTTAGTGTAAATTATGAGAAACTTTGTGTGTAAAAGAAAGAAATAACTATCTTACAAAGTAAACATTCATATCAATGGGTATAGTAAAATATAGAATAAAAATAACCAAACAATATGTTATCAATTAAGAAAACGATTGCGTATATATATTATGTATGTTACCGGGTTATTTCAAACACCGTTAGATTATAATAAAATACGATAAGATATTTTTTAAACTATTGAATTTAAATGGTATTGAAATTAATTTTTTTACAATATGTTTTGAATTATCTCGCAAGATTTAATTTAGTTGAAGTATCCCATTCGCAAAGACATTAAATATATATCCCAATCCCAAACATTTCTGTCCTCAAATATACAATAAATAGCTAATAGCTTTCTGGCAGTTTTCGTTTTCATTTATTAAGATTTAGTTGTTGAATGTGGATAGGAATTTTGTTATAGTAGCTTTTGTCAAGCACTAGTTTATATCCATTAAAAAAAAAGAAGTGTATAAAATTTTATTTTTAAATTGTGCTAACCTATTCTGTAAAATAACATTTCTCAAATGAAGTTATTTCTTTTAGGTATATTGAGGTTTCAAGAACCACAGTCATAACGTCATCGTTGTAGACTGGGAAAAAGACACTACACTTACTCGATCGTTTCGGGAAGAGTACCATTTGTAGCTCGTGATTTGGATAATTTCTTCAGATTGGTATCTATAGGATTCAGTAATCTGCACTTGGTTGGGTTCGGCCTTGGTGTTCATGTAGCCGGCATTGCTAGTCGATGGTATCGCGACCAATATGGGTGCGCTGAATCAATCGGTAGAATAACTGGTAATGGATGTTTTCATCATTAATATCCAAATAGATATTCCTTATAGGGCTTGACTTTAGCATCGTGTGGCAGGAGTTGGGGACTTGGGCTTGGGTCCCCGATTATAATGCTACCACTCTTATTAAAAGGTAATGCATATTTTTAAAATGATAAAAGGGAAAACGGAACGTTAAAATGGGTGATTTGACAACTAAAGCTGTCACAATACTCTCAATATATTATCTGTGGTGTAAAATATCGTACAAAATCGGTAAAACGGAACGTAAAAAAAGCGATGACATTAGTGTTTTGTGTCACTGTCATCCGTTTTATAATAATAATCGTGTAAATATGAATGATCCGAAACACGTGTCTAGTATTTTTATGTAAAGAATTTAAGTACGAAAGGGAGTGGTCCGGATACGGCCAGAGGTTTTCAATGCCGTGGACAAGATTATTATTTATACTAAAAATCTTAATAATTACTAGAAATAATTATTAAAATAATATCACGTCAGTTAAAGTTCGGAAAAATAATATTAAACAATAAGTATATTCATTTATTCAGTGTTTCCTTGGTTCCTGCAACCATTTTGAAGTTTTTTTTAAATTATTTCTTGACCACGGATACAAAGTCCTTTAGGCGGAATAATAAAAATAAAGATTGCATAGAATTTTCAATTTAATAATCGACCAGAACATCATTTTTTTTAACATCATTTATTATATAATATGCATTTGGTTCATTGATAAAAATGCATACGAAATACAATTATTTTGCTTATATTATTGAAAAAAATATTAATTGCGTCGTTTAAAATGTTCGGGTGTTTTTGGCGGGATTTCTTGAGTGAAGTTCAGTGGCTGAATGGTCTTAAGACCTTAGCCTACCCAAATGGGGCGAAAAGTGGCGGCAAAAAATGTCACATTTTGCCGCTTATCATTTGAATTGCGACTATTTGCTTCAGTTTGTGAATATTTGCTGCTATTAATTTTCACTTTCATAATGAACTCTGCACTCGCTTTTCCCGACAACCTCAGCCTGCGAATTTGCTATGTACGACAATGACCCCAGCCGCTCAATCTCGGACTCTGTTTCTACTTCTTTGAACAACTCCAGCGTCCCACAGATGGAAACCGACTTGTACAATATTTCGACCCGCAGAAGCCAACGCTGTGTTAATTGTGCTTTAAATTTTACTCAAATGAGACGAAATTCTTTGGAAGTTGCTGAAATCCGTGATCTGTGATACTACAATTCCAATCGTCGTGTGTCAATCTACAAAGCCTCGAGCACAGGCGCAGGGTAGCCAGCCTATCGGTATTTTACAGGTTGCATTTTGGAGAGTGTGCGCGGGAATTGCATGACTTGATTCCGCCATCTCCTTTCTACCATCGGACAACCCGACGTACGGCGAGTATCCACCCTTACGTTGTTGAAACTTCAACGGTCCGGACTAAGCGTTTCGCTTCGTCGTTTATACCGCGTATATCGAAGGACTGGAACAATTTGCCTGCTGCGGTCTTCCCGTCCAACTATAATTTAGGTGTCTTCAAGGCTAGAGTGAATAGGCTCTTATTAAACTAGTGCGCCTCACCATCAATGATTGCATCGCTGCTTACCATCAGGTGGGATCGCAGTCAAGCACTGGCTTATATGAATTAAAAAAAAAAAAAACAATAATGGATTCATCCACGGCAGGTAAGAACTATTTAATTTGTAATTTTGTACCAATACATACCTAACTAACAAAAATAAAAATATGTAAATAAAATACTACAGATGTTAATGTTGAATGATACTTGTTGATGAATAAATAAGCTAATACTTAGAAGTCACTTAAATAATGTTTTTAGTCGTTGTTCTAATTTTAAACGACGAAGAAAATGATTAACCAAATGAATAAATAAATGTTTGTTTACTTTGCTGTGCTACAGCCGCCATTTTGACTCTAGCAATATAAAAATTAAAACTGATTTAACTCATTTCCTCCAACTTTTAGATAAACCTGTAATAGCTGTAAAAGGTTTATTATTTCATAAACTATGAATTGAAGTTGTCTTAATATATGTCCACTGTTGCTATACTGTGGCCAAAGTTTGTATGAATGGTGGACCATACCCTTTAATAACATAAATCATGAAAAATCACAAAGTTATAAGCTTGGTATTTTTATGAATATCTGTGGAGAAGAGACGGACATGGGGCACCCCGACTCGACTTTTTTTTTTAAAACCGCCTAGAAATAGGAGCCCCGCATGGCGAGGCTGCATTAACTACGCCTTTTAAGCAATTTTTGAGTGTTTTCAGGTTAGGTTACAAAATATAGTTTTTTCGGAAACGGTTAAAACGGAAGTTACCTTTTCATCGGAGTGGTGCCAGTGGGAAGGGGTCAACCCCCCCTCCCTTCAACTACCAACCCACCCCTCCTGCCACACGATTCTAAAGTTATACCCGCACAACCTCAATAGTCAAACTCTTCTTGGTTTAGTTATACGCTTGGTGCAAATTACATTTCTTGAAAAATTGCTACTCATTCTGCTTTTCTAGATTGGACCTATCTGGAAGTGGATAGATTACCAATTTCGAACATTTGTGGAAAAGATAAAGAAGTATGGGATTTTTACCACAATAAAAATATCCCGGTAATCCTTCATTGCACGGAAGTGTTTATTATTCTTTTAGTACCTTTACTTCAATTTGGTACCTTCATCAAAAATTTATTATATAATGTGGTATTAAGGGCGCAAAACCTCATAGTAATAATCTTACCAAAACTTCCTTGAAAATTTTCTCTTATTCTACCTTTCTAGGATTGGACCCATCTGGAAGTGGCTGGGGACCAATTCCCAACGTTTGCGGAATACTGACGCTGGTTACGTTGAAGTTATCCACACAGATGGTTCAGGTCTACTAGTCAACGGTATTGGAACTGCTATAGGTGATGTTAATTTTTATGTCAACGGTGGAAGTAACCAACCTGGCTGCCTGACCCATTCCTGTAGACATAACCGAGCCTACGAACTATTTGCAGCTTCAATGTACAATCATAATCTAGTGGGATTCCCATGCAGCTCAACTACGCAGTTAAATCTGAACAGGTGTACAGGAAGTGCATTAAATATAGGTGGCACAGAATTATATAAAAGAAGGTACGTATAATTAGAAAATTTGATTAAGAAAAATTAAACTAACCCAGAGAGCAGTGGTGGCCGAGTGGTAACGGACCCGACTTACGAGTTGTAGGTCACAGGTTCAAACCCAGCCAGGCACATTACTTTGTGTAATTTATTTCATCACCACTGCTCTCAAAACGGTGAAGGAAAACATCGTGAGGAAACCGGCATGTCCTAGAACCATAAATTCGAAGACATGTAACATTCACCAATCCGCACTGGGCCCGCGTGGTGGATTACGGCCCATTCCCTCTCCTAGAGAGAGGAGGCCTGAGTTCCAGCAGTGGGAACATTAAAAGGCTGATTATGCTATGCTATGCTAAACTAACCCAGTAAATTATTACATATTATTCAATATAGGTAGGTACTTGGTTGAACCTCTCGGATCGTGGGGTTCGAGTGCTTACCTATTATATAAACACCTGTCTCAATGCCTTATTGATATTTCCCGTAACCCGAGGGCTAGGTTTCACCTTAGACAGAAGAAAAGCATTGCCATAGAGCGTGGCAATGACGCTAGTATTTTGGGCTACCAGTCGACAGTGATGTGTAAGAGTTCTTCAACACCATATTTTATTTTAGTTTTTTTTTTTGCTTTGGCAATTGAGCCGGTTACGGCTATTCTGCCAGTTATTTTAGATTAGTTTTTAGTTAGTTTTAAATGTCAAGTGTTTTTTTTTTAGTTTTATGTTGAATGATGAAAACTTGCCTTGTTACGATGAAAGCAGCGGCGAATGAAAAAAAAAATACATTTATGGGCGAAACGAGACGAGAACACTTAATCAAACAAAAACAGCCCTGAGTTGAAATAGGGTCTTGCCTAAGTATCGGGTTTCTATGATATTTGAAGCCAAGAACGTTACAAGAAAACTTTAATTATTAATGGCTCAGAAACGTGACAGTGTATAGTAAGTAACCTACCTGTTATAATATCTAATACCATATTTTGTTTAATCAAGTATCTGCTACTCATATGATACTCGTATATTTCTGTTTCACCAAATGCCGTTGGAAAAAATGTGATGCTCACGACGAAACTGGTAGATGGGATGGGTTGTGGTGTATAGATACCGGCACGGATCTTGAGCGCTGACTTCTACAGTTCTACTTGCGCAGAAGCACGCAGAAGTGAAATATCGGGTCTCTTTAGTGGTATGAAGAGAGATGCGGGGGCGGGGAGTAAAATCCTTGTACAGTGATTGGCTCGCCGATATTGTACGATGCGCAAAACGATTTCCGGTTTTTCGCCGAGCGTTCAAGATTCGTGCCGCTATCTATACCATGATAATGTTGGAATTTAAAAATCCAAAAATATCTTAAGGCGTAACACCCAATGCCAAGTTGTCTTGATATTTGGCTATGTACTTGTATGCTTTGCCTATGTTTGTGTCCTTATAACTCAGCAAAGCGGCACTATGGCGGTGGGTGACAAGGCCAATTATATTTAATGCCGTTTATAATTAGGAAACATTTTCAGCCCCGCTTACCGTTTCACATTTAAGAAATGTATTATAATGTGGTTTCAACAATTTGATTTCAGTTCCAGCAGTGTGTACAGAATCAACACGAGGAGCTGTTCTAAGTTAAAATCGTTTTGTAAATAAATCAACTTATTATTTCCCAAATCGTTTATTTTTGTGTAAGTTTCTGTACGGATTTATAAAGGTGTTCCTAACACAGTTCCCATTGACTAATGATTTGTAATGTAGTGTTTGTGTACTTGTCTCGAGTTCACGGGCAGTCGTTTACTAGCCGTTGCTGAAGACGGACGTATTGAACCTAACTGCTGGTGACGTAACGAGCCAATGTGTTTACCCCCTGTGTCAGTGCGTCCACTACATGTAAGATAGATCTTTTTGACTGCCATAGAATGATTAAGGTATTCAGACAAAAGAGATTTCCAAAATATTGACAGTTGTAATTTATATAACAAACGAGAGTAAATTATTCGGAGGACTATATAATTAATTCATTAACGCTCAGGCGGTAGCCGGCGCCCGGAAGCCATTGTCTTACTATTGTGTCTCTAATTACGCACGTCAAAAGGTTAATATATAAATTAAGAGTCACAAACTCCCGCAGCGATAAAGGGCATTGCGTAAAATTGTCCCCACCCACCACCGGATTTGAAACAGGTGTCATTCGAAGCGTCTAGTTGAACTGTTTTTTTATTATGGCGACTTATATCATAAGTATGGGGTTTAGGTTTTATAAAACATTATATTTTAACCTACCTTAACCTAACCCAAGTGTTTTAGACCTTAATATACACATAACATAGTACTGTCATACATTTTTGAATGCAGTTCATTAAGCCCAGTATGATTCTATAAAAATATTTAATAAAGGGCATTGCGTAAAACTGTCCCCAAAAATGACACCTGTTTCAAATTGGTTGGGTACCAACAGATTTGAAACAGGTGTATTTCAAAGCGTCTATTTAAATAGAGTTTCTTTTATTATGGCATACTTCAAAAGTATGGGGTTTATGTTTTTTGTCTTTTTGTCTTTTATTATACACAATTTTTGTTTATTTTATGTTTAAACTAACAAAGTTTGTGCGAGTGAAACTAGATCATTTCCTTTCGAATGTACGTTTCTATGGGCGTATATCTAGATACAAATTTCACATAAGTAAATCAGCACGCACAGCTCAGCGATTATAATAAAATTCAAACAAGATAATATCGATACTGTACCTACTAAATTACAAAACTATGTAATCACAACAATACCTATTTGATCTGATAAATCAAATTCGGTGAAAATAAGAGACAACATTTGTGATTAGTTAGCTATCTGCGACTATAACAATCAGTCTTTTTTTTCTAACTATGATAGGATCGGCTTCCAGTCTAAAAGGATGACCGAACCTGAGGACTATCATTTAGACCCCTCAAGACTGATGTCACATTTTCACGGTTTCTGAGTGCTCTAACCACTATTATAGATCTTCAAATGACAAGGACCGTGTTCATGACCATGGCTTGTACCAGGGTCCGGCGCGAGAGGTCGTTGCCGCCAATCGCCCTCACGAGAACAGTGAGAACGGTGCTGTGACCAAGCGGGGCAGACCTCTACCGTATGCTCCACCGTGTAGTATCTACAGTAAGTACAGGTATAATATGTATACACTGGCCAATAGTAAAATTCTTTAAAAATCTCACCGTGAAAACTGAAGTGAAATGAGCGTTAACTGAACTATCACTCCTCGTAAAAATGGGCGTTAGTATTTAGCTCAGATTCTTACAACATAAACCGCAGTGTCATGCGACCGCGACTATTACTGGATACACAAAAGTATTATTTATTATTTATTAAACAATTGTGTACAGTATTAGATGTACATGTTAGTGGGTGTTATGTACAGTGGTTGTACATGTTAGTGGAATGGTGACTGGATGAAAAGGAAGAGGGAGGCCAAAGAAAATACGGATGGATTGATTGTGTGACGAGTAATATGAAAGAAAAGGGAGTCAGTTATAGTGTGACGGTTGAAGTAAAATGGGATCAAAGTAGGATGATCATGATGTACAGTAGTGGTACATTGTTGTATTAAAAAAAAAAAACTACATCGTCGTAGATGTAGGTACACAATAAATAAATAATATTAGAAATAGAATTCATTAAGATTAGGTGCTACTACGTACTACTACAATAATAAATTAATAAATACTACAAAAAGTCTTAAAACATTACAATTCATAGAACTCTAAATATAATAATTATGACGAAGATCAAACTCAGTATGGGAGGACTTTTTGTTCCGAATTTTGCGCTTGAAGGAAAATGTACTCTTAGCTTTTCTGATGTCAAGGAGAAGCATAATATTCCAGAATTTTGTGATGGGAACAACGTAAAGATTAAACTTAAACTCGGTGTGGTAGGAAGAAATATGAAGATGTATACTATGTGTTGATTTGAAATCAGTTATGTAGAAAACAGCAAAACCTAAACTGAATTAAGTTCTGCGATTTCAGCGATCTCTCACAGCATAAGATGATGCGCTTCTCCCAGTCAGCACCGATATTCTTCTTTGGAATGCGCTCCCTCTGAACATCAGGATGGCAACCAGTCGGTTGTCCTTTAAAGTGAAAGCACGAGAACACTTTCACAAGAAGTTGGTAGATTCATCACACTCTTGATTTGTTGTATTCGTTTTTCTCTCAATATCATTCTTTATTTGTTTTTTTTTTTTTTTTTTTATTATTGATAGGCTCGCGTTTGACCACCATCTCACCTGATGGTAAGCGATGATGTGGTCGACGATGGAGCACGCTTGCCTAGAAGTAGCCTATTCACTCTTGACTTAAAGACCCCTAAGTTGTAGCTATCTGGAAACACAGACTCCGGCAAGGAATTCCACTCCTTGGCTGTACGCATAATAAATGTGTTCTTAAAACGTTTTGTGCGTATGGGTGGGATGTCTACCATGTACCGGTGGCGCAACGCCGTACGTCTAGTGGTCCGATGATGGAACGGACTTGGCGGAATTAGATTGTGCAATTCCAGTGCACACTCCCCGAAATGTAAACGATAGAAAACCGTTTGTATGTATGTATCCAAGTATATATTTATTATTGTTCTTATTTCCTCTCTGACAGTCTTGTATTAAGTTGCACCTGCCATGTTATGTCTCTGCACCACCCTAAGGTCGACTGGTAGAAAATGCCTAAGGCATTAAGTCCGCCTGTGTACAATGTTTCATTAGTGCGTGGATAGAATACCGCCTTCTCGCTTATTATTCAACCAACTCAAAAACCATATCCGGTGCACTGAAACACCATAAAATAGAAATACATTTCAATTTTACCATGACAATCTAGTTACTTAACATTAATTACTTAAGTAGTAAACTGTCATGTGTCTCAATGTAGGCGTGCACTGCGCGTGCGACTGACAAAAAATGGATACACAACTTGGTGATACTAATAACTACAGCAGTAAAAGAAACAAACTCTTCTTCTTGGTCGTTTCACTCTTGCCAGAGTGGTCGTGGTTATTTAGTGTTAATACCAATTACTCTTTGCACAAGTAATTTAACTGTAGCTATAACTCTTCACTTCATTACTTAGGATGCTTTTGGGACTAGCCCTGACCAGCGAAGCATTTTTCTTTGCGGACAATCACGTAAAACGCTTCAGTACGAACGTGCACAAACATCTCTGACACACTACAGTAGCGAGGTTGTTTCAACAACATCCTGAAAGTATTATTATATTGGACGTGCAGGACATATAGCGATCTTTTTATGTAAATTACCCACAGATTACCTGTGTGCAGACTCTGGCAGTAGGCCTTAAAAAGATTAATTTTAATTAGGTCCATACACCGAGCAAAATCTATAAACTAATATTAGGTTGCGTCGGACGGCTAGTAAGTGCCCTGCACTCTCTTTCAATATCAATATCGTTTTTAAGGTCGTCGAATAGATAATGACCAGTGATCGGAGTAGGTAGATTAAATTGGGGTCATTGATCCGAAACGTATATATTAATATGGACATTCCTCCGGAATTAGTGGATTATTAAAAAAAACCGGATCTTAGGTAGGAATTTCATTAAAAGGAGCAAAATTATATTCTTCATAATATTTTTTAACGGCACTCAGTCACGATTTGACACAACCCAACGACGAATCAGAAAAAAGGATCATGGGTGGTGCACTAATCGGTTATCAAAACAATGCGCATGCGTAAATATTGAAATTTAAGTGTAACAATTTATAAAAAGTTGTGGCCATGAAAAGGCTAAAAATTAAAAAAAAAACGAAATTCGATTGTTTTTATTATTCAACAGATTAAAAAAAAATTGGTGTAGATAACTTCCTTTAAATTTTGAATTGAGTAGTAATAATATCATTACCAACATTAACAATATTTAATTGAATCTGGAAATACCGGAATTACTTGGATCGGAACTACTGGCTAATCCGTGTTATTCTTTCTGTGTGAATTTATGACACAAGTACCAAAAATCAATCTACCTACTCCGATCACTGATAATGACCCAAATAATTAAAGTTTACATTTCGGGGAGTGTGCACTGGTATTACACAATCTAATTCCGCCAAGTCCGTTCCATCATCGGACCACTAGACGCACGGCTTTGCGCCACCGGTACATGGTGGACATCCCACCCATACGCACAAAACGTTTTGAGAACACATTTATTATGCGTACAGCCAAGGAGTGGAATTCCTTGCCGGAGTCTGTGTTTCCTGATAGCTACAACTTAGGGGTCTTTAAGTCAAGAGTGAATAGACTACTTCTAGGCAAGCGTGCTCCATCGTCGACCACATCATCGCTCACCATCAGGTGAGATGGTGGTCAAACGTGAGCCTGTCATTAATAATAAAAAACAAAAAGTGGATACTCTATTTATTACTGACTCTTTAAGAAGCTCGGGTCTCTCTTCTAAGCTTTTGCCAACGACCTTAAATAGCTAAACCATGTGCGGCAACGTAGGCTTCACAAGTCTAAATAAAAATAGAAGCAAAAAAAGAAATTGAAGAATTGTGTGAAAGATTAAGTTAGGTGACAGCACGCGTGAGGACATTCGTTCCCACACGCGTGCGGTCTCCTCCTTCGCTAGCATTACTGCTTCGCAGAAGGAGGCCACCGCCTGCCATTCCTCCTCGCTTCGGACCATAGCCTGAACCAGGGCCCGACGCGAGGGGTCGCTGCCACCGATTGCCTCCACGAGGACACGATGGTGCTCCGCCCAAGCGGGGCACACCTCCACAAGATGCTCCACCGTATCATCCGGGCGGTCCACAGGTAAATCTGACCTGGAATAGAATTTTATAGGTTACTTTTTAGCCCAGGAATATGGTTCCTCAGGGTGGTTTCTGAAATCGACGCAGACAAAACCGCTGATCAAAGCTTGTTTACTAACAAAATAAAACTCATTGAAAGTGCGTCACATTGAGTGATTCATTATAGGTAAAAAGTGAGAATCATACGTTTTATCCTTTGCCGCCGGGTACAAGTTTGGATTTTATCATAATGTTCTAATTATTACTAATTGTTCTCTAATGGAAATTTAGATTATCGTTATTACCTGATAAACTGATTTGTGAATAATAATATCAGTGATATATAAACAAAAGAAATTTGTAACTTTTGACAGTAACAATACAAACGATTAAGCTATGTTGAAGTCAGCCATTATTTTGGTCTTTACGGCAGGTAAGTTGATTTTTTTATTTGGTTCTTAACTACATAACCTACTACTTACTATTGCGCGCCTTTAATTTCCTGCCCTGGAGTAGCATTAGGAGGTCACTCCGGTATCACCGGGTGCCCGACTACCTCTGTCGTGTGATCGAGGCCTAGCTGTCAGACAGGTACATTATCTACCCTGGTCACCAGGGAGAGTGGAAATGGTGAGAGATGTCGTGCGGTGTTCCACAGGGATCGGTACTGGGACCGCCCTTGTGGAACATCGGGTACGACTACGTGCTGCGCGATGACCTCCCTGACGGTGTCAGCGTGGTCTGTTACGCAGACGACAAGCTGGTTCTGGCGCAGGGAGAGTCGAACTAGCGATACGCGGGGTTGCAACAGTCGTTGAGAAGGTCCAGCAGTTGGAACTCGAGGTGGCGCTGCACAAGTCCGAGGCCATGTGTTTTCATGGCCCTCGGAGCGCGCCACGACGGCGTTCCCAATTAACGGTAAGAGGAGCTTACATCGGCGTTGGGACGATGATGAAGTACCTGAAACTCGTCCTCGACTGGGGCTGCCCTCAAGTGGCTCCTGCCCAACCTAGGGGTCCAGACGCCTGCCGGAGGCTCTACGCAGGCATCGTTCGGTCCATGGCCCTTTATGGAGCGCCGGTGTGAGCGTTGTCGTTTTTGTAGTGCTTCAAGTATGTTTGCAGAGGCACGAATTGTTAACTTTTATGTCATATGTTACAATAAGCCAAATTTTTCAGCAATCAATATTTTAAGAGATGGTCTCTTACAATAGTGATTGCTGAAAAATATGACTTGACAGTCACGAGTTTGCTCTGATTTTTGAACCACGAGCTCGAGCGGGGGATCTCATAACTGCAAACCTTTTATGTATCTACCTATTTGTAATGTGTCTATCTATACTAACTAATATAGTTTTAAGGACAATTTTGTAGGTAACTAATTTTTATAGAGTCCGACTGATTTAACAATTTTATATTATTGAGCATTTCTTTTATATCACTCATGTAATATTTTATTATGTTTACATCTCAGGACCCTGCGATTCCAGACTTTTGAAAAGTATGCCAAGGGTCGAATTCAACTTATTATTATTGCGATGGTTAAGTTTTTAGGTTTTTAAGTATTAACCTAACCTAACCCTTTAGTTGATTCCATAACACCGCTGTTGTGTTTTAATAAATATTATTATTATCTCTTGTATGATTTTTAATCAATAGTTTTTTTTTATGTTCTAGTGTATTGTGTGCATGCGCAGACTAAGTTTTTCCTATACACAAGGTAAGTGCTACGTACAAATATTTAAATTAGTGACAATCTTAGTAAGGTAGCAGCAGAATAAAGGACCTTGCTCTTCGCTCGGTTACTTCTACGATTCGTCACACGACCGGCTGCAATATCTATTGAAACTGTTTACATTAGTGTTCTGAAAGCTTAGCCTTAGAATGACATCATCACAACGTTAAAGGAGAAGGGAATGACTCCATAGATTCCTGGGCCCAGGTGTTAACTGAATCGAACTAGACTTATTTGTAAGAGGATATAATAACAAGGCCTCACTGAAAATTTGGTGAAATTTGGCTATCCAGGAACCAATTTATATGAATTATAGTAAAAGTGAGGTTATATTATAACATTGTAGTTTTTTATGTTATTTACGAAATATTTAGAGAGAGGTAATTTAGAGTAGCAAGATCCGTCAAATAGTCCGTTGTAATGTGCAAAGCCGAGGACGTGGGGTTAAATAATAAAACAAGGAAAATACGTGCGCACTCAGAACGAAAGAAAACGAACGAGTGCATCTGTCAGTCAGTACCTGACGGATGTCAGGCACAAGTGTTGCTAGAAGAAAAAAATACACTATGAATCTATTCAATCGATTTCACGAAAGCTTGATATGCACTTGTCGCTCGATTTTCATACATATTCTCATATTTTACCGATTTATTCATAATCGATTAGTAGTAAATCAGGAATTATTTAATCGATTATTTACTTTCAGTAACTTAATTTAAGTTTTCTCGCTTTCTAGGTAGAAACATGGTACCATACTTTGTGATTTCCTTTAGAAAAATATAACGGTTTTTTTAATATACATTTCAACTAGTTAACTGCTGGGCCCAGAAGTCCCCTTCTCCTTTCAGACCGTCCGGTAACCGTCCGGACCGAGCCCAAGTCGATGGCGCGTACTGTTCCACGCGCGCCTTAAGGAAAGGTCAGCAAACCGTAGGGGCCCAGCAGGGTCGAAGCCTACTGGGGCCAAGGGTCTGCTTCTGAAAGGAAGACTTGGCCCTGGTACGAAAGGCAACGACGGAACAGGAGTGGGTTTTTAGTCAGTAAAAATCTGACACGCCCTCTCGCTCTACCCAAGAGCGCGAAATGTCATTGGATGATTTTATCACCTACGAAAAAAAAAACTCAACGTTAAGTCAAGTGGTCAGAACAAACGAATAGGAGGCGTTACCGATTGTAGAAAGAGATTCGATATGAAACGGTCGTAACTTGGCGAGACCTGCTGTGATGTTGCGCTGGCTAGTCGTAGCAATGTGGTGCGCAAGATTCTTATGAGTAGCTGAGGTGTCTTGATTGGAGAAGCTTACTTCAAACTGATAAAGCTGATGATGTCTATCTATATATCTCTCTCACCGTCGCCTTTATCAATAATTTTCATTACTTTTATGCTGCCGTTTAAAAAGAACTGGTCGATGTTGTGGGCTAATAAAAATAAACCAAATCGAATATTTCTGTTTTGAAGGAATAACCCATCTATGCCAGAAGAAATAACAGAACATTACAGCATTTGGGGCAGTTCTGCTTTTAATCGAGATAACAATACAATCATATTGATCCATGGGCATCGTGGAAGCGCTAGAACGCCATTCAATACATTAATCACAGATAGTAAGTACCAGTTCAGTACATTAATATACGATGTTTGAAAGACGTGACTACGTACCAAAATGAGTAGGTACTACCAACCTACCCGTACTCAGATAAATAACTGATCTAATTTAATAGTTGGTTTATGATGAAGAACAGATATTTTACTATATATTTTTTATTCACGTATTATTTCTAACAGTACTTCAACTACTGTTGATTACATTACTGTAAAGCAAAGCAAAGAAAAATTTCTTCATTTTTTTGGATCAAGAGAACAGCCTTGTGCTATTTTATTCTATAAAATAAAAATTCTCAAATTAACCTATTTCTTTTAGATATATTGAGGTTTCAAGAACCACACAACGTCATCGTTGTAGACTGGGAAAAAGACGCTAGCTACAGTTACTCGATCACTTCGGGAAGAGTACCATTTGTGGCTCGTGACTTGGAAAATTTATTGATATGGTTCAGCAGTTCATCTGTACAAGTCAGTAATTTTCACTTGGTTGGATTTGGTCTTGGAGCTCATATAGCCGGTATTGCTAATAGATGGTACAGCGATCAATATGGATACATTGAAGGAGTCGGTAGAATCACTGGTACGTGTTCGTCATTTTCTAAAATTTAGACTTTTAAACATTGACTTTTTTTTTGTTTTCGAGGGGAAACCTTCCAAAGGGACCTCGATCTTTGGCGAAAAGACCAAGGAGTGTAAGATTTTAACATCTGTTTTATCTTGGTAATCATTCAATACCTCCGTTGAAAAGGGAGGATCCTCCGGCCAGGCGGGTATTATGTCTGGTGGGCAACTGCCTGATAGATGATTTTGGGCCGTTTTATATTATGTTCTTATCGCGCGGAGAACTTTAATTGCACGATGCAGGATTAGTTCTTATGTGATTGAAGTGTAGCGCCATAGATGGCGCTACACTTCAATAAGGTACCTACATCAAATATATATTTCAAAATGCGGCATTAGGACCATAAAACCTCATAGTAATACTCTTACATTTTTTTAAAACCTTTCTTTATTTTGATTTTCTAGGATTAGACCCATCCGGAAGTGGCTGGGGCACCAATTCCCAACGTTTGCGGAATAATGACGCTGGTTACGTTGAAGTTATCCACACAGATGGTTCAGGTGTACTTGCCAACGGTATTGGAACTGCAATAGGCGATGTCAACTTTTACGTCAACGGTGGAAGCAACCAACCAGGCTGCCTGAGCCATTCTTGTAGCCATAACCGAGCCTATGAGATATTTGCAGCTTCAATGTACGACCATAACCTGGTGGGATTCTCATGCAGCTCAACTACACAGTTGAATCTTAATAGATGTAGAGGAAGTGCGTTGAATATAGGTGGCACAGAATTATATAAAAGAAGGTAGGTAAATTATAAGTATTATTAAGTTTAAAGATAAACTAAACTGTTTATCATGCATCTGCACGCACGTGGAGACAGAAACTCAGATTAGGACGACTAGGCTGGTCTTCAGGAGCCCAACCCTCTATCATCCTACCCCATGTGTCCATTTACCGGGATTCGGACTTCAATCTAAGTGCTTAGCCTTGAAGTTCCCGAGGACCACCACGGCGATGGATCGAAACCCGACAACGACGAGTGTTTTCCACTCATTCTCGTATAATCCAGTTTAAATAAGCGCCGTAGGTTAAAAAAAATTGTGTGTGATCGCGATTAAACTGATAAATAGGGTTGTGGGTGCGGTGTACAGTAATACTGTAGTGAAATAAGTGAAATTTAAAAATCACAATTATCCTGAGACACCCAAGTTGTCCAGACATTCGGCTATGTAACTCTTATATAGAGATGTTTGCTTCCATATAGCTCGAAAAAGTATTGCTATGGTGATGGCTGACTAGGCCAAACAGGTTAATGCTGTTAATAAAACAAACATTTATAAAACTTTTAAGTACAGCTTATAACTACTTACATAATTTGATAGATATAATTATGCAGCTCGCGTTGGGTGAAAAAACTAATCCCAATTCCATACTAGGAACTAATTTGTGCTGTGGTAAGAACCGTTCCACCTGCAACCCATTTATATTAATCAACGCAACACAGTTGAGGTCACTGGGCTCCCAAAATAGGTATGCCTGTATAATGGAAGTCAGTGTGAAGACAATTAACCAGAGAAAAAAACTAGATATTTGCCACGTATTGTATTGGAGTGAATTGGTTTTCTGTAGGGAGTATCTGTGTGGATATTGAAGCGAGTGCGTATAAGTTGGAGTTGAGAGTGCGAGTCTATTTAATTGTGAGTGTGTATTAATGGCAGAGGAATGTTAATACTAGGTATATAACTTGTGTTACGATAGTGCTTATTTTATTTATTATTGTGTACTTGATAAAATTAACAGTTTCTGCCCCACCCACTTTTTTATATCTGGGTAAAAAACGTATTATAATGAAATTTTCACAACTTGATTTCAGTTCTGGCAGTATCTACAGAATCAACACGAGGAGGTAGTCGTTCTAAGTTGAGGTTATTTTGTGAATAAATTAACTTTTAATTTGCCTTATCCTTTATTTTCATGTTAGTATCCCCAAACATTGTTCCCATTGTGGTTTTTTTTTGTAAGATAGATCTTCTTGACCACCATAGATAGACATTATTCAGGCAAAACAGTCATCGTTTCCATGGTAGACCTTGATCTAATTGAAAACGAAAATATGATTGTAAAAAAACTAAAAGACACTATTTTTTAAATTTTCGTAGCCATGCATCTTTTACATACAGGTACAAAATGTAATGGCATCTGTATGTAAGACTTACTCTGACTGTTCTTGATATTTCTTGTAGAAGTGTGTTTATTCAGTCGATATTATATTAGGTATATTTATAATAGGTAATATATTAAAAGAATAGTAATGCAATACTATTATGTAAATAATATCATGATTTAATAAAAAAACAAATATAATTTGAATGTAATTAATAAATGAATTCATGAAATTTATCCAAAGGGAATTAATACAAGACGAGTGTAAATCATTTGGAGAGCTTTGTATTTGTTTTTTTTTTATTTTTATTAAGCACCTTCTCCATAATTAGTTAAACACAGGTATACACTATTATTAAATATTATTTACTGTTTGCTGTTGCCTATTTAAGTTAATACTAGGGCTAAATAAAACTGAGATTACATTGTTACGTGCAACAAATTCGTACGTAGATACAGTCTGCCTACAATATACAATAGCCGAATAGAATCATCAGACCACATTAATAATAGGTCTTTACCTATGAAATTGGAGATTTTTAAAACGGGTTGCTTTGAAGTGTTATATTATTGGATTGACTTGGAATCATAAGTTCAAATAAATTTTATATTAAAGGTATGTTATTCTTCTTTTGAAATTAGGTATTTATTGGTTTCTTTGTGTTTTGTATTTTCTATAATGTCGCAGTACTTATAACCAATGATATAACACTTCAAAGCAACCCGTTTTAAAACTCTCCAATTTCATAGGTAAAGACCTATTATTTACCTCTAGGCGTCTACTCATTAGGCACGTTACTCTTTGGGGAGTGACTGGAGAGGTGACACGGTGTCCTCATCTTCAGCCTGACGATAGTTCTCATCAAACATGGCCAGTTCGAGAGGTTCCTATTTCGGATTCAGGTGGGTTTTAGTCAGTAAAATTCTGACACATCTTCTCGCTCTACCGTAGACCGCGAGAAGGCATTTGATAATTTTCCACCTCAAAAAAAGTGTCTACTCGTGAAACAAACAAACACAGTCGTACAGCGCCAACCGATCAAGGCTGCAATCAGATCGCAGCAATTATGGACAGATGGAAGTACAGTTTTTAGTTAGCTTCTATTAGTAGCTCGAAAGACTAATCCAGGTGATGAATTTAATGGTGTAGATGTAATTAATTGTATCTTACATCTTCTATAATCATTGTATCTACTTTAGGGACCTATAGTTGCTTTTCTTTAATTATTACCGGGTTGGGTAGTCATATACTCGTTCTTTTCTGTGTATAATAATAATAATATTTATTGATCAGAAAAATGTTTCAAAAAATGTGGCCCTAGTCTCCACACTAGGATCCCCTGTGTTATGTGTTTGACTAGTCTCCTTCATCTTACAAAAGTAGTGTAGATATTATGGTAGTATTTTATAGACATTATATTGTTCCATATTTTATTATTATTAATAATATATTTGGAAAAGGCTATACCAGACAGATAGATTCTATAATTTAGGGTAATTTATAAACATACCCATACACATGGGTGGTAAAAAATACTGTATAATATATCAATAATTATCGTCTAACTTCACTCCTACAATCGCTGTCAAAAATCTTGCAAAAGATTATATTATAAATAAAAGGTTTGTTTTCTTAGAAAATAAAAAGCTACGAACGGATGTTTGGTTATAGACCAGGTAAATCGACAAATGATGCTGTATATAATTTTATCATTGCAACGAAATTGAATGAAAAAAAAATGCCTGACTTTTGTTTTAGAGCTGGCAAAAGCCTTTGACACAGTCTCTCCTGGCTCCTTTTTAGGGACTATATTAAAACTGGTAAGCAAAGTTTAAGGGTAAGTGACACAGTGAGCGGGAAGAGCTCGATTTTTGGAGTCCCTCTAGGCACTATTTTGGGCCCATTCTTCTTCCTGTGCTCCATTAACAACCTCTAAAAACTTAATCTCCAAAATTGCAAAATTGCTTCATTCACTCTGCGACACAACTCTTAACAGTTAGGAGGACACCAGGTACGGAGTTTATAAATTACGTTAATGATAATAATCATACGCTGATGAAACATCTCTTACCATTTCTGTTGACACCTGGGACAGAGTCTATAAGGCTCAAGAAGGTTTCAACACGGTCTGCCACTGGCTTGCTTCAAACCTGATAATTTTGAGTACCACTAATAAAATAATAATAATAACAATAATCTTTTCATTTCGGAATTAACTTCCATAATAAATTAGACAAATATGTAAGTATCATAATAACTTACAAAACTATGTTATTAAACAAATACAAATACCCAAATGTTAGTAACACAAAAACTTAATAACTATGTTATAGTAGACAGTATTTACACGAGCATGTAGTTAACACACTAAAATCTACTTTCTAATTTTCTCATTACGATACTCTTACTCCATGTCACTGAATAATCGCACACTATAGTGTACAAAAAATAGCCACATCTTGTAAATTTTCACTTAATAATAAATCTAAATCAGTTAAATAAACCTGGGTGTAACAAAAGGTGATAAACTTATATAAATTTCCACGAACATATTAGAGATGTTTCTAGAAGAATTCGAAAACTTACGTACATTATATCTTTAAAAACATTCGACGTGTTGAAGGTTTTTTAGGTCCATACACAACTTGTATTCACACTCACAAACCACCACACACAATAAATGCCTTTACAACGGTTCGTTGTCACTAGCACCATTAACAGTTCCAAGATGGAACTACTGATACTTTTTTAAATCACTAGTTCCATTTTAAAAGAATCTGGAAATAATGGAACTAATGTTGAATTTTGCTATCACTAGTTCCACTTTATTATTTTAGGCACTTGTGAATTTTTTTAAGGGTGGAAAAACACTAGAGGTAAAAACACTTGTCAATTTTTTTAAGGGCGTAAAAACATTATTAGAGTTAATAACACTTAGTTTTTATAATAATTAAATTCAATAAAATCAACAAATACTTTTTTACTTATAATCGGATTCAGTAAGATTTTAAAATAATCATCTTTGTAAAGAAGGATGTAAAGTAAATCCCCAGGATGATATTTCAGATGAGACAACGTTTCGACTAGTTCAAATCGTCTTGGAAGACGAATTGATTTCATCCCCCTTTATGTTTGAAATCACCTGTATTTATTACGTTGAACGCGTTCTGTACGACTTCAACGTATTTTATATTCAAAACACACACATTATTTCGCTTGTTAATTAATTGGATTAAGCAATTTTTTTGAATTGCACTCATTTTTTGGTATTTTTAAGAATTCAATGATCTTGCTTAAATATTAAGTTTGCTGATTCTAATCGATCACTTTCACTACATACCTATTATAAAACAAAGGAAAGGTAGAAACAATAAATCACTGTTTATTTTATTCAGTCTAATTATTATAATAAACTAAGTGTTTTCCCTTTAGTGCTTCTACACCTTTAAAAAATTCACAATTATTTTTACCTCTAGTGTTTTTCCACCCTTCAAAAATTTAAACTTGTTTCTTCTTTCATTGCACAAATGCAGTTCTTGTGAGAGAAAATACGTAAATGTAAAATAAAAACATTATCATCTACTGCCTAGTCTTTTTCTGACCAGGTCAGCTTGCAGAGAAACCGATTGCCGAGTTAAACGTCATTTTTGACACGGAGCGACTACTTCTTTGTAACACCTCTCTGTACTTCTCATATTGAGTGTGTTACAAACGATTTTTAAGTTTCGTTTCTGTGGTTTGAGGAAAGCTCGCTGTCCGGCCATGCAGTAAGGACCGAATCTGAGTCAACGGCGTGTTGTGTTCCATGTGCGCATCAAAGAGATGGCAGCAAATAGACGGGGATTAATAGGACCAATGCCTGTTAGGGCAGGGAGTTATTTAAAAGAGTTACCGCAGCCCTGGCACGTATAAGGCAACTGTCAGTAAAATTCTGACACTCTCTCTCGCTCTGTCCAGAGCGGAATTAGTCAATAATTTATATTTTTGAGATAAGAGTGACTTTTGATATTTATTGTATTCTCTAGTGGTTTAATTTTAAATCTAAATAATAAAAAATAATCACGATGACGACGACGAGTAACGAGTGTACTTTTACTTCACATTTGTTTTGAGTTACAGGTACAAAATACAATTATTTTTTTATTGATCTAAACTAATGCTTGACTGCGATCCCAACTAATGGTGATGATGAAATTTACGCAAGTAAAACGTACATACAGAGCACAAGCAGGTAGTTATTGTAATAAAGTCAAAACAAGATAACTTCGATACCATACCAAATTACAATACCATGTAATCGCAAATGATACCCATCTAATCAGATAAGTAAAATTTTGTAAGTAAAGAAATCATTCAGTAAAAAATAAGCGGCATACTCGTAATTAACTATCTAGGTACTGCTACTATCTGAGTCTACTATAACAATCAATCTGCCTTGTTTTGTTAAAATATATTGGGGTCGGATTCCAATCTAACCGGATGACTTGACTGGAAGACTACCTTTCAGACTCTTCAAAACTTGTGTCAAACTTCTATAATTTCAAAATACTTCAACTGACAACGATAGCCAACCATAACCATGGCTGTAACGTAAGCACACATTATTTTTGCACTCCAATGTATTCAGTCCTTTTTTGAGGGTTTCCTACCGAAATTGTAAATACAAAAGTTACAGTACTAAAATTATGCTACGATAAAAACATATTTAAAGCGAACTATTGCACAATCGTTGCCTTCAGGCGCTTCTTATCAGAAAAGAGCAAATGGCATCGACAAAAAAAAAACGGTCTGTCTTGAGGCAGTATGGTGGCCTCTACGCTGTTTAACATCTATACCAACGACCAGCCTATCACGCAGTATACTGAACGCTTAGCCCGAAGAATCGCCAAACTAAAGTGGCAGTGGGCAGGGCACATTGCTCGTAGAACGGATGGTCGATGGGGCCGAAAGGTTCTAGAGTGGCGACCGCGCACCGGAAAACGCAGCGTTGGAAGGCCTCCCACAAGGTGGACCGACGACCTGGTGAGGGTCGCGGGAGTGCGGTGGATGAGAGAAGCACAGGATCGGTCGTTGTGGCGACGCTTGGGGGAGGCCTATGTCCAACAGTGGACGTCTTTCGGCTGAAATGATGATGATGATGATGATGACTGAACACTTCTTGTATACGGATGACTTAATTTTAGTGGCGCAATCATTCTCGTCGCGTATTCACTCGGTAAAACTATGACAGTAGTACTTTACGTTCGAAACTCAATCTAGCGTTTACCGGTTTCTCAATAGTTTTTATTATACTCGTAGAAAATTGAACTACACGAGGCGGGGAGCTTCTGGTATGAACCCGAAATACTTAGGTGTGGCATTCAATAGAGCGTTAACTTCTAATAGTACACATTAGAAGCCACAACACGAAGCAAAAGGTTGGGTTCCGAAACAACCTGTAGCGTTACCTTGTTTCTACCAACAGGCATGTCTTAATGCCTTCGTACCGACGAATTCACTTGTCCAGTATGACCCGTTCAACTGCACGTTTTATACTCCAGGATGACACATAGTTGAACTCTCTCGTGCTTTTTATGCCTCCTCTCGTACTCTCCATCGGATCTTGCTGAAGTAGAACGAATCATGAGTGCTACAACCAGATTGATTAAACTGAGCTGGTAGTTCTTGGTGCCATACAACATGTGTGCGAACTATGTATCTCTAAGGAAATTTTTCCAATGTCCTTGAAGACGACGATAGTACATCCTATTCAGAAAGGTGAGGGACAGAGCTAGTGCATTGGCACTAGATAAAAGTCTGTTGATTAAGGCACCTAGGTTTTCCTTCCAGAAGCGAACCCATAGCCCCAGTAGGCTTCGACCCTGCTGGGATCCTATGGTTTTACTGATATCTTCTTGAGGTGCGCGTGTAACACTACACGCCATCGATGACTCGCGTGACTGAACGTGGCTACTGAGATTTTAACTAATACAGAAGAAGGTCTGTTGCGCCGATGCTAAAGGAATTAGGTACCTTTATAGCCTTAAGGGCTTATTGCAAGGGCATTCCTCTACATCATACTTATTATTGTAATTGTGCTTTGTCTGCATGCCTACCTAATCTTCACGGCTAAATAGGTTTGGTTTAAACTTGGTACATAGGTAGATCATCGCCTGGGAATGGACATAGGTTACTTTTTAATCCAGAGTTATGGTCCCTTGGAGTCTTGAGAGGATTTCCGACTTTCAATCGGGCAAAGCCCCTGGCAGAATCTAGTTTATTCATAATATCTCATAATATCATGTCCCATTTAGTCATTCACATTATATTTACTTACGTAAGTAGTGAGAATCATAAGCTTTATCCTTTGCCGCTGGGTAAAAATTTAGATTTTATCAAAAATGATTTAATTATTGCTAATTGATTTCTAATGGAACTTGAGATTATCGTGTATTAACCTGATAATCTAATTTGAGAATCATAGTCAGCGACGTATAAATCCAACAAATTCGGATGTTTTAAACAGTAAGAATACCATCAATTAGGCAACAATTATGTTGAAACCAGCCATCATTTTGGCTGTTACGGCAGGTAAGTTGATTCACTTATTTTATTCTAAAGCGAGGGTCACACGTACAGAATCTAGCATACCAATAAAGGTCACCTTAGTGGGAGCTGGGTTTGCCTCCATGGATTGTGTTGCCGCCACACAGATCTAATCCACGCACCAACACGTTTGCAAATCAGTCGATGCGGTCGAAATTGCGGTTAGAAATATGCGCCCGTCATTCAAAAACGTTGAAGGTCATATCAAAATTTGGATTACATCTGCTGTCTACACGAATTCAACAAGCAAAGTTACCACTATTGGGACGCTAGATTACATCCGCGTGGTCCATACTTTGCTGATAGTACGTACATAACATATTGTCTCGTAACTAAGCAATAGTGACACAGGTCGCTCGATAACGTTAAGCTATGCTTGTCGTAACCGGGCTGTTGATGGGTGACCATTTCATACGTATATTATAAAGAATGGAAGGCCTCCGATAGCATAAGTACGTTAAGGTAGGTACTGGCTGTTATTAAAAGATCTTTGATTGTCGTCACTAGGGTTGCCAATTGAATTTTAATACCTATAGGCAGGGTGTTATATCCTGTATCACGTAAGCGTATTGTATATCCTAAAAAACAAAAGAGCGCACTCTTTTGTTTTTTAAGATATTTTTATTGCTTAAAAAGAGTATATATATAATATATACTCTTTTTAAGCCAATGTCTTTGGATCCATTGTTAAAAGTCAAAAGAAAACCTTACCTTTCCGAGGTGCAAACATTTTTGAGCTCGGCTTACATGCATTCTGGGTTCTTACATAGAAACAACGTACACCGTTAAACTCCTAAGGGTAACTACGATTTTAATGGTCTTTTGTATAACTGCAATAAGAATGAGTTTTTGGTCTTTCAAGGCTTCTGGCAAGTGTCCGTCTGGTCTACTCGCTATAAAACTGAATGTAGTTAAGCTCAACGCTGAGCCACTATGTCACGGAGAGCCTAACCAAGTTGTTATTGAAAGGGAAGCCCGTGCTTGCTCAAACAGACCACCTCTCTACGAAGCAAAATACGGGGTAACACAGTATCCTGCGAACAATTTCTTAAATATATGACTCGGCAGCCATAAGAGCTTTAGATTGGGTTCTGGTTAGCTAGCTTGCCTCGAACGTTGATCTCATAACTGCAAACCTTCTATGCACCTACCAGCTACCTGTTTGTAATGTACATATCTATAGCATATCATAATCAGTCTTATAATGATCCTGGGACTCAGACCTGCTCTCTAGGAGAAGTATTGAGCCGTAATTCATCACGTAGGCCTAGCGGAAATTGATGAATGTCACATATCTTCAAATTTTTGGATCTAGGACATGCCGGTTTCCTTGCGATGTTTTTATTCACCCTTTTGAGAGTAGTGGTAATGAAATAAATAACACAAACTAATGTGCCTGGCTGGGTTTGAATGCGCGGGATCGTTACTAATCGGCCACCACTGCACTGATATGTGTCTATACTAATATACTTTTACGGCTAGTATTGTGACCAACAATTATAGATTCTGCCTAATTCAATAATTTTATATTATTGTACAGGATCGGTCTTTCGGCTAAAATGATGATGATATTATTGTACCTACAACTCTTTTACATCTCTGGGTTTCTGGTGTTATGAAGACCATGGGCCAAATCAAACTTATTAATTTTTAACCAACTGTTTGTTTTAATGTTCTAGTGTACTGTGTACAAGCGGAGACTAGGTTTTTCCTATACACAAGGTAAGTGCTACGTAAAAATATACAGACAGACTACCTAAGTAATTAGTATAGCCCTCACAATAAGTAAGCTGTAGTGGTAATGAACCTACTAACGTTATACATATTATAAGAGACTACATTTGAATGAAAATTAGGATAATCCATGACCATACAACCGGATTAAAAAAAAAACCGGTAGTAAGTAGATAACCAAAAGGTAATTTGCTTCGGCAAAGCCTCTATCAAAATTTATTATTGTTACCTAAGGCAAGTAGGAATTTTAAGATGCTCACAGACTTAGAGAAGCGACGATCTTAGTAAAGTGGCTAGAAACAGCAGGATATGGGCCTTGCTCTCCATGCGGTTACTTCTATGATTCGTGACACGACCGACTGCAATGTTTATCAAATCTGGTGCGGTGACTAGTAGCAGTCACGTAGTGAGTGAGGTCCCTGTGAATAGCTGAGGTGTCTAGCAATTGGAGAAGCTTATGTCGAACAGTGAACTGATGACGGGTAAGCGATGGTTCAGACTCTCAGCCTCGCTCACGTAATTTTGCAGCTTCTCTTTGATCAGTACCACTAACAACAACGGGTGTTCGAGAAACGCGCGAGAGGCATTCTTTTCAACACACTCGCTCAGAAAGTGACTCTTATTGCACTGCACTTAGGTATATAATGGCACTCGTTGTCAAACTGTGACATTTTGATTACCATTACGCACTAGTGCTATAGTAGTTAAAACCTTTTTGTTCAACCTCTTTGTTCGCAAAACAAATTTTGAATTCGAATGCGTTCAATAGTATATAAATTAGTGTCTTGCTTACCTACTTATTTCATCCAATTTCAAAGTTAAAATGGACAAATTTAACTTGTACCTACAAACGATTAAATTTATAAAAAACATTTAGTAAATAAATCGTACACTCAAATAAAATTTGATTTTTTTTGTGGTCTATGGCCGCCATTTTAAGATGCGCGCGGTTTTTGGCGTGATTTTTTTTATTCCAGTGAAGTTCGGTTGTATTAATTAAATTAAATTAAATACTACAAAATCATTGGAAAATGTTACATCCGTATTCTATTGTCACCACGAAAGACATTATCGTAAAAATTTGTCACGCAAGAAAACATAAACGTAAGACTAGGCAGTATGATCAAAATACCTTAGCCTTCCTCTAGGGGTAAATAAAAAAAAATGATGCGCGCCATTATGATAACCATCGATATATATGTACTACGCACATGATAACAGATTTTTACCGCCATGTCACAGAAAATTTTACTAGTTTTACTGTTGTTTTCTTCGTATGACACACGTGAGTAATCAATGATTACCGTTCTTGGCTCACTTAAGACCCTCGCCACGGCTCGGGTCACAATACCGCCTCGACGGTAATCACTAACATTACACACTTGTATCATAATGTACTATTTTTTTATTATATCATTTAGAACTGGTCGATTGTTTGGCTTCTGAGTGATAAACTACATAGTTTATGTTTTTATGAAGGAATAACCCATCTGTACCTGAAGAAATAACTGATGAATCCAGCGTTGCAAGCTCAAGTTTTTTTAATCGAGATGACAATACAATCATATTGATCCATGGGCACCGTGGAAGTGCTAGAACGCCATTCAATACATTAATCACAGATAGTAAGTACTTTTACTAACGATGTTTAAATATAATGAAAATTACAAAGATGTTGGTTGAAAATAGGGTGTGTGAATGAACTAAATTACTTTTACTTACATACACTAATAGAAAATTCAACTAAACAGATGAGCTGAAAATTTTTGAACAGATTTTTAGATGAAAAGATTTCGCACTGATTTATTTTTATTTTTGTTTCTATTCAAGACGCTTCTATTCTATTTACTATTTATTTTTAACAGCACTCCAACAGGAACATTGTCTGCAGTGCACAAGCAAACTCTTATTCTTCTTTATTTCATGTATCGTGTGAACTGATGACACTAATATTATACTTCTCAAATGCTCTTATTTCTTTTAGATATATTGAGGTTTCAAGAACCTCATAACGTCATCGTTGTAGACTGGGAAAAAGACGCTAGCTACGGTTACTCGACCGCTTCGGCGAGAGTACCATTTGTGGCTCGTGATTTAGATTTTTTTTTTATTTGGCTGGCTGCACACCAGTCTATACCAATCAGTAAGGTGCACTTGGTTGGATTTGGTCTTGGGGCTCATGTTGCCGGCATTGCTAGTAGATGGTACATCGGTAATTTTGGATATAGATACACTAATGGAGTTGGTAGAATCACTGGTAAGTGTTTGTCGTTTTATTATAGTTATAGGCTACTTTTTTTTTCTAATAATATCTACTGTTTATTATACATTTAATATCTTAACTTCAATAAGAATGTACTTACTGACTAACATCAAAAATATAATCTTATAATTGTGTGGCAGTTAGACCGCAAAACCCAATGGTAATAATTGTCTTGGTTTAGTAATACATAACATAGTATAATCAGCCTTACAATGTTCCCACTGCTGAGACTCAGGCCTCCTCGTAATATGCTTGTTGCAAAATATTTATCACATAAAGCTTTCCTCTAACTCTGCTTTTCTAGGATTGGACCCATCTGGAAGTGGGTGGGGTACTAATTCCCAACGATTGCGAAATACTGACGCTGGTTACGTCGAAGTTATCCACACAGACGGTTCAGGTTTACTTGCCAACGGTATTGGAACTGCAATAGGTGATATTGACTTCTATGTCAACGGTGGAAGTAACCAACCTGGCTGCCTGAGCCATTCTTGTAGCCATAACCGAGCCTACGAGATATTTGCAGCTTCATTGCACAACCATAACTTAGTGGGATTCCCATGCAGCTCAACTACGCAGTTGAACCTTAACAGGTGTACAGGAAGTGCATTGAATATTGGTGGCACTGAATTATATAAAATGGGGTACGTATAATTTTTACTAGGTTTAGAGAACACAAAAAAATATTACATATGTATTTATTCAAAATTTGGTCAGTATTCAATTAGTGGTCTAGGTATTTTGAAAGTTGCTGCGCATATGATTTGA
This sequence comes from Mythimna impura, assembly GCA_905147345.3. Taxonomy (NCBI): domain Eukaryota; kingdom Metazoa; phylum Arthropoda; class Insecta; order Lepidoptera; family Noctuidae; genus Mythimna; species Mythimna impura. The sequence goes on from LR990345.1 coordinate 12,861,688, forward strand.
TGTACATGGGTGAAAATGTCGTAAACAAACAAAAACTGTCCTGGAATGCAACGTATTGAAGTAATTAACTATTTGTTTTAAAAGCTACCCAATACAACAATTTAAGGGGTTTTAAAGATTGTATGGAGAATTCTTATTTCTTGGTTTAATAAACTTGTCACTTGGCACAAATTTTAACTAAAATAAATTACTAAGATTATTATTATTAGTTTTTTCAAAACCGTATTCTAATACGGTTTTAAGGGTGTTAAAAATATTCACCTTCAAAATTATTCTTCAATACCTTCAAAAATCTTGTCAACGCGGAACTTTAATGACACTGACGAGGCTTAATAAAATTGGTTCATGGCTCTTTTAACAGTTTCTAACACTATCGTCTTTACGTTTATAGCTATAGAGCTGTAATATAGATCTAGTATCGATCTATAATCTGATTTCAACCATTTTTTTTTCAGTTCTAGCCGAGTCTACAGAATCAACACGAGGAACTAGCGGTTATATGTTGAAACTGTTATGTGAATAAATCAACTTTCTATTAGCTTAGTCATTTATTTTCATCTCACTATTCCAATTACTGAATAATTATCCCACTTATAGCTTCCATTGACCATGTGTTGGTCTAGTGGTTGGCCCTGGGCCCTGACTGCAGAAATCAGAAACGTTTATTTCAAATAGACCAATTACAGGCACTTTTGAATTGTCAAAATGTCGGTCAGTCAAAAAAAAAGAAGAAGTGAAGCTAAATTGCACGTTCCAAAGCGTAGATCTCTATGGAGAAGAATGTGCTTTAAATCATATTATGAGTTACATAAATCTTGGTTACATATTTCTTGTCGCTTCTAATATGTGAGCACAATGTAGATAAGTAAGAATAAAAACTAATTAAAAACATAGAAATTGAATCAAGCCTGGTCATCTCTTAGCTGCCTGCCGTGTGCAGGCAGCTAAGAGATGACCAGTCTCAACTGACGGCACCCGTTCACGAGCATGACGCGTGCATCAGCCCCACTTAGCTCAACCATTTTGAAGGGAACTGAATGACCCAATAACACGTGCCACCATCAGCGAGACATTTGAGTGAGCATGACAAACTCTCAACTGCCATGCTCGTAATGTCAAACAAGTTGTAACCTAATAAAAATGCTCCATGGTACTTCACATTCACAAAACTTGAAAAAAGTGCTTCTACATTATACAATGCTATTGTTTCCAAATGCAAAAGGTAATAAATTATCATAAGCTCTATTGAAATAAACAAATAAAATAAAATAAGAAACATTTCGAAAACAACAATACAAAAAGGGGAATAGCAAGTATCTCTTCTAATATTTATAAATATATATAAAAATAATAAAAATAAAAAACTAATTTAAAGGCTGTGGCTGTGGAGCAAGACCGGCATTTAGCCAAGCGTTTTTATTGTCAAGGATATAATCTTCCAGTTTATAATATGCTATGCCGGAAATCGTGGGTTCGATTCCCACCCTAGAAAATGGTTTGTGTGATGAGCACGATCATTTGTTATGTGTCTAGGTGTAATTTATCTATAATGATATGTATCTATGTATTTACAAATATATAAGTATGTTTATCAGTTGTCTAGTATTCACAGCACAAGCTCTGCTTAGTTTGAGACTAGACGGCATTATGTGAAAGTTGTGGAATATTATTATCATTATTTTAGTAATGTAGATGTCGTAGCAAGTGAAACCCTAACTGAAAATGCGAAAAATTAATGATCATGTAACCGACATTGTTCGTTTTTACATCCAGCGCAATAACAAAAATATATACATACATGTAGGTAATTATGAATAAAACTTGTTAAATCGCCTATCACCTTGCGCCTGTTGGATAAGGCAGATGTGGGTTCTGAGTTTGAGTGTGTAAGGATGTTGCATCTATTTTCAAAATTCTTTCACCGTTTGAAAGGTAAGTTAGTCCAAATAGACATAGGCTATATGTACTTTTAGGGCTGATATTATCAGTTTTTGTTGTTTTTTTAGAAGCAGTCTATCCAACCAAGCTTTCCCAATAACCAATTGCATCCAATAGTTACCTCGGAATTACTTCAGGTGTTGTTATAGAGTAGTGTAAATGAACCGTAACGGTAATCCCTCTGGATAAGTTTATTCACTTAACGAGGCTTCTTACTTATTTCACTTAATGCCTCTTAGCTGGTCACTGAACCGTGTAAGTGGAAACTTGATAAGCTATAGCACTCTACTTACATCTATAGTCAAGGTGCGTCTTTTAAAAACTCTCTTTTAGTTACTTATTCATTTATTTAAACTTCATGTACAGTGGTGGTACAAAGGCGGACTTAATGCTACAAAGCATTCTCTACCACTCAATCACTTACCACTCTGGGGAACCTTTATCCAAATATATGATAGTTAGGGAAATCTGAATGAATTGATTCTCGTATGGACTTGATGGGAGTAAGTCTAGAAACGATCGATGTTAAGTTGTGGAAAACTTTTGGCTAAATGAGGACGGATTATTTGATATAATACTAACGATGACATAATTATTTCTATTGTCTTGGTGATGAATGAGTAGGCCTTTATAAGGAGTTAATTTTATTATTATAGATCGCTTGTCTTGTCTTGCCCAATGGCAGAGGTGCTTTGCAGTTCTACACCTTAGGATTGGATAAGTCATGCTCGAGCGAAGAGGATTAACGTAATTCAAAATAATATAGTCCGCAATGCAAGCGTTACGTGCCATATAGCTTTTTGTAGTCCTTTCTGCGTCATAATGTATATAATTCAAAAAAGTAGATTTCCTTATCTTCTTAGCAATGGATTATCAGCCGATAGACGTCCACTGCTGGACATAGGCCTCCCCAAACGTCACCACAATGAACGGTCCTGTGCGCCTCGTATCCATCGATTCCCCCAGCCTTTACGAGGTGATCGGTCCACCTTGTAGAGGGCCTTCCAAGACTGCGTCTTCCGGTACGTGGTCGCCACTCCAGAACGTTTCAGCTCCAACGGCCCTCTGTTCTGCGAGCAATGTGCCCTGCCCATTGCCTCATAACTTTTTTATAATGTGAATGTGAGAACACTGTAGACTCCGCGAATTCTTAGGTTACTTCCTATTACGACTCACTTTTTTTTAATATGATTATTTTTATTGTACTTTTGGGTACAATATCGACTGGTCTACACTGTCCTTCCATAATGTCTATTAATACTGTAATGTGAAAATATTGTAAACAACCACTTTTTTAAAAGAGTAACCATGGAGTTTCTTTCCGGTTCTTCTCCATAGGAAACGACCAATTTGGAACCGTGCACTAGCTTCTGACATTTTATAAGTGCCCATGTAGGCCTATGTGAAATAAAAACTTTTTGACTTTTGACTTTGACTAACAACCCTATTTGATATTAATATTGTTTCTACTACTTACTTCATACCCTCCTTGTCCTCTAGCTTTTTAAGTAGGGACAAGGTATTATACTTCATGGAAATTCAATACAATCGGTGGAGATTTGATTAATATTTTCATACGCAACATGAGTGCAAAAAAGATAAACACCCTAATATCAAAGTTGTAAACAGCAGCATTTCAAACCGCAATAGATAGCGAGCGGTTTTCCGTTTTCTGACTTTTATCACATTTTTACTAATTACTCCAAAAACTGAAAATATCCGCAGCTTTTTTTTTATTTGATTATGTTTATGGATAGCTAGGCTACAAATCAAAATTAAATGTAAAGCAGGGGGTAAACGTGGGCAACTGTCAAAAGTCTCGATGAACTTTAAACAAACTTTTTTATCATCATATTTTATTTTGCAATTATTTTAAGGCATACGTTAACATAATATTTAATACATATTAGTTGTTTCATATTTTTCAAAAGACGAGGTTTCCAGAAATATATAATAATAAAATCAATATATAACAATAAAATCAATTTGAAATTGATGAAGTGAACGGGCTTAACATGGACGTCCGTCAAAACTATAAAGTTTGTGGTGTTGTAAAAAAATCATTTCATATAATATGTATAATTTTTTGATATTATAATCTAGTTTGATCCTTAAACTATTGAGTAAAATAAAAAAAAAACAGGCCAGTAGCGACATTGACAAAAACCATTTTTAATCAGCAGTTGTTCTACGATTTTCCATAGTGCGTCGCCGGGGAGCTGTAATAAAATCATGGGTGGAAACCACAAGTTTGCTGGCGATTTTCGCCAAACATTACCAGTGATAGTACTTCCAGGGGACAGCATCAACTACATTTCCATTGATAATGTAATGGATCAAAAGGATGCGGTACATTACCCTCAAAAATTGCAGAACTCACTAAATCCCAGTGGCCTTCCCCCACATTCACTCAAATTAAAAGTTTCGTCCAATATCCGTCCTCCCAATCCTCTCCAAAGTCCATGAGAGTGTTGTTCAGAAGCAACTGTCTCGTTATTTGTCCTGTAATAGCCTACTAAGTCCCTACCAATCTGGTTTCAGACCTGGCCATAGCACTGTAACAACCCTTATCAAAATAACTGATGACATAAGACTGGCTATGGAAAATAAATGTCTAACCGTATTGGTTTTATTGGACTTCAGTACTGCTTTCAACTCAGTTGGTTTGACATCCTCTTAGGAATCCTTTCCTCCCTTAATGTCTCTGCACCAGTAATTGAGTGGTTCAAATCTAATCTTCGGGGTCGCTCGCAGTCTGTTCGATCTGATGAGGACTCCTCTGAATGGTGTGATTTGGCTGCGGGTGTACCTCAGGGTGGCGTCCTCTCTCCTCTACTTTTCTCAGTTTTTTATAAACTCTCTCACTAAGGTCCTAACTTATATCATCTCTATCCAGACGACCTGCAGTTAAATCATCATTTTAAAGTCGGTGAACTCGCTGAGACTATAGCTGCCATCAATGATGACCTTGAAAATATCAACAAGTGGGCTAAGTTCTTTGTACTCTTACTGAATCTAACTAAATCTCAAGCGCTCATTATTGGTGGCAGATATATGCTTAGTTTATTGGATCACCAGTCGCTCCCGCCAGTAGTGTATTCATTGTAACTGTCATAAACTTCTATGACGATTCGAACCAAAATGAGCAAACAGGCTGTCTATAGACATTTAAATAGCTGTCAAAATCAGCAATAATTAAACCTATTGAAATAAAGAAAGAAAGAAAGATAGAAAGAAATCAAGAAAACACGTTTATTTGGTACACAGGTACACACAATGAGATAACAAAATTATTATTATTAAAATTATTCACGATCTTAACTTAAATTCAGGAGGAATCAAGGAAAGTAACATTACAAAAAATAATCAAATAGTTAATTGAAAAAAAATATATATATAAAAAAACTAATCACAAAAAATTACATCATAGACAATTATTTTTTTGCAGACCGGGAAGTGTTCTTCTAGAACGGGAAGTTCCTTCTGGTGTTAACTCTATAGATTTCGCCGTACCTGAAAACAAAGGTTTTATATAGTATAATAGTAGATTATGTGACTAGGGGATAAAGCAGTGTCTTTAAGTCGCGGGCGGCATGTTGAATTCCGAACGAAACGAAGGTTTCTAATTTTAATCCCGAACGACAGTGAGGGATTTATATAATTAACTCCCGAGCATTGCGAGGGAGTTAATAAAGAAACCTGAGTGAAGTGAGGAATTCAAGCCACCCAAGATAAGGACAGCTTTATCCCCGTGTTGGATACTCTACTTTTTACACCATCTGTGAGATAATTAAAAGACAATTTAGTAAAACAAATCAAATATTACAGAAAAATAAGTATTATGTACAAGTTAACCTTAAGTATCACTCAACATGTTTTGAGATTTGAAACAAACAAAATTCACTACTCTAAGATTCTATAGTTTCAATTTTCTTTATCGCTCCCGCTTTTTCATTACTTTTTTTTCGAACCACGTCAGTAACCACGACCACATTTTATTCTGTTTTTTTTTTGTTAGTGGCCAGTTTGAATTTTGAAAACTTGTTCGATGCACGTACATTTTAGTTCACTTAATGTTGACGGTTTTTGACGTTCCAAATTCAAATCTCATTATTCCCTAGGGATCGCCCATACTGCATTATCTCCCTAGGGACAGAATGACTTGCTTTAAGTGATGGTTGTATGACATATAAACGGGCATTATCGAGCAGGTGGTGTAAAAAAGTAAATTGCCTCCTCGCTCGCCGATTATACATGTAAGTACGTCTGAACAACTTTAATGACCTTAAAAAACGATTTAGCGTCGTACTGTACACTTGGGTGTAAGAAATTGATCGGCCGAAAATTTTGGTCGTTTTTCGGTCTACAAAAAACTTTTTTTTTTATTACAAAATACGTCAATTATAGTATTACAAATAAATTAATAAAATTAATTAGGTACATGGATAGCCATGTACCTAATTTCATCCAAATTTATTTAGCAGTTTCAGCGTGAAGGAGTAACAAACATATTGTATTGAATTGACCTTTATACTATTAGTGTGATGTGATTAATGAACCAAAAAATCTAATATTTTATCGAACTATTTTTAGTAATATATTTATGCTCGTAACTGTATTTGGACAATAGAGGTGAGATTTTGTCTTTTACCGCTTAACAAGGCAAAACCTAACCCTTGGAGTTAAGATAAAACACTTCGGTTTGCACTTACGTTATCTCTATACTTATTCAATTATGAATAATATAATTATATGTTTTTAATACACTTACTCGAAAACCCGCTTTTAGGTACACAATTTACTGTTATCCGCACTAGTGCAGAAAAGTGCGCGAGCTCGCCCCCGTTTATTTGTCTTCGTAAGTGTATTGAAAAACGTCGTTTGATACACGTGGAAATTTGTCACCGCAGACCTCGGCCGTAGGCGTGGGTGTTATGGACTCCCACACCTACGGCTCGTGTGAATGCCGCTTCGATCGCAATAACAAACTTTCTCCAATTGTATCAAAATGTACTGTTTGGTAATAAAATTGTAAAGTCTAGAATTTTCCAAAAAAAAATTTACATACCGGGCTTCTTTATTTACATCTGTGCCACCTATGGGCAATGGGTTTCCTCTACATAGGTTAAGGTTCAGTTGTGTTTTCGAGCTGCATCGGAATCCAATTAGGTGGCCCCGCATAGATGCTGCAAACAGTTCCCATGCTCGTTCATGGCTACAGGAGTGGCTGAAACATCCTGGTTGGTTGCTTCCACCGTTGGCAAAGAAGTCTATGTCACCAATTGCAGTTCCAATACCGTTGGCAAGAGGACCTAAACCATCGGTGTGGATAACTTCGACGTAGTTAGCATCTTTAGCACTCAAGCGGTCGCTTCTACTGCCCCATCCACTTCCAGATGGGTCCAATCCTAAAAAGGTAATATAAAAACGTTAGGTTTCATGAAAATGATTGCGAACTAGACCATCTGTATCGGCAGTTAATAAGAATACATATTCGGCAAAAGTGAGTTTAGCGACGTCATAACAGATACTTTCATTTTCAGAAGGCCATTCAAATCGTTATGGTGCTTTCCTCAAAAGACCACCCACATGGTTCATATATGGTATGAACTTAACATTAGGTACTTGTTTAGACTTTAGAAGAGAGTTGGGCCTCTACGATTTCTTCAGTGTTTCTTTTTAGAATAGTCTTGTTTTTTGAGCTAGATCACGCGGTTTCTAGCATGATTTTTTCGGGTGAATTCCAGTGGCTCTTTTGGTTATTCACATATTAATTCCCCGTGGAAAAATTAAACTGAGAATTTTATTGTAGTATTGACTACCTCAGCGAAGCTTGTCGAGAAGGCTGAATCGATATATCTATATCCAGGCGGTGATATTCAACAAAAATGATGTAAGGATGAGGCAATGATAATAAAAAAAAAAATTAAAAAAATTATTGTATTATCATGATGGGAGAGTTGGACTTCATACGAACTGGAAACTATCACGGCATTATATTTCTTATTAGAGAAACCATCGGAAAAATCAATAATAAAAATTTATGTAAGAATTTGCCTTCCGACCTACAGATATGGCAACTTGGCAATGCAATAATATAAACTTAAATTTCAATAATCTCTTATATCTAGACAATTTAACTCACCAATATGCCTACTTACTAGACTCTAATGTGCAATTAACTTGTGGCTATGCAAAATTTTCTGCGCAAGAATACACAATAAATGGAACAGAAATTAAAAATATTTTTACTAATCTCCAGTGGATTATAACTGACATCGATGCTGAAAATAATATGACAACATCAAATTCTTCTACCTCAGAAATGAAGGATTCAGACACGTTTTTTCTATAATTATCTGATTATTATGCATCAAAACATCGCGGGATCTTTAACAAGGTGCACCAACGGTACTCCCTTTCTTCACCTAAAATTGTTTGTCCGAAAATCATTATCCATAACACGTTTGCTATAAACATCAATAACCATAATGTTCAAAATCCCGAAATTTTATTTAACATAAACATCTTTAGTTCTAAAAGTATTTTGTCATAATATCGAGTACTAATTTTACATGACCTAAAGTCATATGTCCTAAGTTTTGTGTTAAATAATGTGTATATTATTCCGAATGTTCATTTAAAATATTTTTTTAGTCATAAATCATTTGCTAAAAATTAGATTTTAGTGACAGAAACGAATCGCTTTAAATCCGACTCCACGCAGTCTTGTCTGCGCTACCCCTAGAGTGTAATTTAAAATCGCGTAGGCGCGGAGGGGCGAGGCGGCCCGCGAGTTGAGGAGCAGGTGGTTGTAACACCCGCCGCCGCGGCTGAGGTTGGCCGGCGAAGCCGGCCAGCAAGCCGAAGCTGCGGTGGTGAGCGTTAAACCCATCTGCGACGATAAACTCGCGTGGGATCGCCGGAGCCCCGCAGCGCCGGAGCCGTGACAGAAACTACACTTATACTACTTGCTTGCATGCTGCGTGCTTGCTTGCATGCTGCATGCTTGATTGCGTGCTGCATGCTTGCTTGCATGCTGCTGACTTATAACTTTTATTGAAAACATAGTTTTATGTCTATAGTTTTATGTCTTTTGTATATTATTGATTGTAATATTTATGACAAACGGATTTAGGACATATTATATTTAGGGATTTCAATTTTATGGCATGTGATATTATGTGATTTTAAATTCGGGTAAGTTATCATTCGGACAAATGATGATTAGGACAAAAAAAGTTATGGCACTTTAAATTATGGATAAAAAATTTAGGTGACACAATAGAGAACCTGCACCAACACTATACCTGCAAAAACTAGCCGAACAAAGAGACAGTATAGACATAATTTGCGTCACTGAATACTTTATGGAGCAAGGACACGAGAAGCTTCTTTCAATATCTAATTATAAATTAGCCGCTTTCTATACAAGAAGTACGAAGAGAGTAGGACCCTGTATTTTGGTAAAATTTGGTCTTCAATACAAAGAACTTACGAATGTCAGTAAAATTTCAATTGAAAGCGTTGTCGAAGTTTGTGCAATTGAACTAATACCACATAACACAATTATTATTTGTATATACAGAGTATTTGGTACTCTGTATATCCAATAATAATAGTGTTAAACAATTTAGAAGAGTTCTACTCAAAATGAAACATTATATTATCGAAATACTGTTACGACTCGAACAAGAATGTAAATAAATGTGGTGATTTCAACAGTACAATCAGTTTTTTCCGTCATATCACAAAAAATCACAATATTACTAGTCTTGCTGTTGAATAAATATAGTTAAATTATTTTTCTTCACAAGTGAGTTGAAAATCGTCGTATGATACTCGTGAATATTAATGATTACCGAGCCGGCTCTCTTAAGATCCTCGCCTTCGATAGATCTAAATACTGCCTCAGCGAAAATCACCGACATTAGACAGTTTTATCATAATTACCGATTTTCAAAAGAGATATCAATATATCGAAAAAGTGAGGAATAAAGCCACTTACCGGTGATTCTGCCGACTAATCCAGGTGAATATCTCAGCTGTCTACTAGCAATGCCGGCAACATGTGCTCCAAGTCCAAATCCGACCAAGTGCAGATCTTTCATAAGAAGGAGCTCCTTCTCCTCTGGAGGAGTGGTAGCGCTGCCTCCCTCTTCTGCTTGTGTTTCGGTGTCGCTTCCTATGATGGTCGTTTGCACAGCCAACCATCTAAGGAAACTGGCTAGATCATTAGCCACACGGTTCACATATGAAGATGCGACCGAATACTCGTATTTAGCTTCTGTTTCCCAGTCAACCACAATGATGTTATGCTCTCGTCGAATGTCGAATATTTCTGAAATAAAAATAATACAACTTAATTACAGCACTTGAACAGGGTTTTAGAACTAGACAATAAAAGTTAACGTGAAAATGTTTTTTATATTTCATATTTTAGTGCATTTTAGGGTTTCATATTCTTAACAAGGAACCCTTATAATTTCGCTATAAAATTGCATGAGTATATAATAATAAGTGCCTATGCAATTGCCGTTTTTTAAAACGAGTTGATTGAAAGTGTTATATCTTTGGATTGACATGGAATTATAAGTTATTCTTTTTTCGAAATTAGGTGTTATTGGTTTCTTTGTATTTTGTATTTTCTGTAATATCGCAGTATGTAAAAACGTTTTTTTTTATTAGCTTTCATGGTTATAAGAACCATAAAAGCTAAAAAAAAAACGTTTTTTCATATTAAGAGTTGCAACTTAGAAACAATGCATTTCAAAGGGCAAGCAATATTAATGACGTATACGACTTTCTTCTAACAAAAAAACTCTGTGTTCTTGGTTTAATAGCTTTCGTTTTGGAAATTTTGTCTTATAGCCGCCCTGAGAAGAAAAGTTAGTCGTGAATTTTTTTTTATGTGGGAACATCATCTAATGACAAATCCCGCTCTTGGGCAGATCGGGAGATAGTGTCAAACTTTTACTGACTATAAACCCACTCCTGTTCCTTCGTTGCTTTTCGAGTCTTCCTTTCAAAATCAGACCCGTGGCCCCAGTAGGTTCCGACCCTGCTGGGCCCCTACGGTTTGCTGACATCTCCTTGAGGCGCTCGCTTCGGACCATGGCCTGTACCAAGGCCCGGCGAGAGAGATCGCCGCCGCCGATCGCCCGGGTGTCGCCACTGTGTGGACCGCCCGGAGGACACGGTGCAGGTGTGCCCCGCTTGGGCAGAGCACCGCCGTGTCCTCTTGGGGGCGACCGGTGGCAGTGATCTCTCGCGCAGGGCCCTGGTACAGGCCATGGTCCGGAGCGAGGAGGAATGGCAGGCGGTCGCCTCCTTCTGCGAAGCAGTAATGCTAGCGTAGGAGGCAGCGCCGCACTCGTAACGGAACGGCCCTCACGCCCCGGTCGCCGGGATCTCGATCCCGATTTCCAGCCATCAGCATAGGCGATGTGCAATGGGTAGTATACGATCCGGTCGTCCGGTAACCGTTTGGACCTAGCCCAAGTCACGACGGCGTGTACTGTTCCACGCGCGCCTCAAGGAAATGTCAGCAAATCGTAAGGACCCAGAAGGGTCGAAGCCTTCTGAGGCCACGGTTTAAGTGAAAGTGAACCCTGGGGCAACAGGAGTGAACAGGAGTGGGTTTTAGTCAATAAAAGCCTGACTCGCCTTCTCGCTCCGCCCAATTGCGGGAGAAGTCATTGGATGATTTCCCACCATAAAAAGTATAATAAATAACTTAATATATACACGCTACGTATTTTTTACAATTTACACCACAAATTTATAAGTACCTAATTCAGCTGTTTATGTTTAGCAAGCTTTTTTTTATTATTTTTTTCACTTGTACTTACCCCTTCTAATTTCTGTATTGAAAGGTGCGCCTACGCTTCCACGGTGTCCATGGATCAATATGAGTGTTTTATTTTCTGGAACGAAGGTAGCGGGCAAGCCACTGTCGCTGATGGTCATATTCTGAGGTAGGCTGTTACCCCTTATAAAATGAAATTAGATTAGTAGGTCAGTTTACGAATAAAACGTTTAACTTTTCTTCTTAATATTCAATGTTTATAAAATTGTGAGCCACACTTATGACTGAGTCTGCTTTATTGCCTGTGAAGTACGTTATTGAAAATTCGAAACACAACGAGAGAAGAGTTAAATTATTTACTATAGCATTATCTCTGGTTAGGCGATAAATTTTGGGATTCCGTGGATTCCCATGGAATCCCTAAATTTTTCACCTAAGTAAATAAGGGATTCAGAATTTTTGTATCAGCAACCTTAGACAAATGACTTTTCTGTTAACATTCCCACCAAACGATATTTCCTACGAAGAAATTACACGACAAGTGACGTGACAGGTAATGTCATTGCCATACATTTATGGTAATGATATTTCCTACGAAGAAAACACACAAGTGACGTGACAGGTAATATCATTGCCATATATTTATGGTAATGATATTTCCTACGAAGAAATCACACGATAAAGGACGTGACAGGTAATGTCATTGCCATACATTTATGGTAATGATATTTCCTACACACCGGCTCAGTTGCAAAAAAGAAAAAAAAAGTGTGTTTCCTAAAAAGAAATCACATGACAAGTGACGTGACAGGTACTGTCATTGCCATACATTTTGTACTTAGCCTTTGGCGGGTAAGAAAGACATTTGTCTAACCCCCCAGAACTTCCAAAGATTACCTTTAACAAACGAATCTTTGGAAGGTGTACAATGGACTGAAGCCAAGTCGCAGAACTAAGCCCTTTTTGTTGTTTTTTTTTTTTAATGAAATAAGGCAACCTTGACGCAATTTTGCCTCTTTAATATGTTATATAAATTATTGAATCAAAACGACGTGCGCGAAGATTGAATTCTCGTAATCTTAATAAATATATTAAATAGGCAAAATTCTGTCATGGTTACTGCTCCCATAGGTTTTTTTTTTTTCGGTGGGAAAATCATCTTATGACATCCCCCGCTCTTGGGCGGAGCGTGAGATAGTGTCAGACTTTTACTGACTAAAAACCCACTCCTGTTCCTTCGTTGCCTTTCGTACCAGGGCCGAGTTTTCCTTTCAGAATCAGACCCTTGGCCCCAGTAGGCTTCGACCCTGATGGCCCCTACAATTGCTGACATCTCCTTGAGGCGCGCGTGAAACAGTACGCGCCATCGACGACTTGGGCTCGGTCCGGACGGTCACCGGACGGTCGGACGGCGACCCACCCATTGCTCGCCGTCCACAAGCCCGCGCCTACGGTGGCCGGAAATCGGGATCGGTATCCCGGCGGCGGTTGGGGCGTGAGGACCGTTGCCTCACGCTATCGGCTGCCTCCTTTGCTAGCATTACTGCTTCGCAGAAGGAGACGACCGCCTGCCACTCCTCCTCGCTCCGGACCATAGCCTGTACCAAGGCCCGGCGCGAGAGATCACCGCCACCGATCGCCTCCACGAGGACACGGCGTTGCTCTTCCCAAGCGGGGCACACTTCCACCGTGTGCTCCACCGTGTCCTCCGGGCGGTCCACGCAATGGTGACACCCGGGCGTTTCTTCCGCACGAATCCGGTGCAGGAACCTTCCAAACTTACCATGTCCGGTGAGGACCTACGTCATGCGGAAGGTATGGACGCCGTGTTGCCTATCCAGCCACTCCTCAAAGAGGGGACTTACCGCCATAATGCTCCCATAGGTTAAAGTGTAAAATTATTTTTCAATTCAAACTTGTTCCTAAGATCAACGCGTTCAAACAAACAAACTCTTCAACTTTATAATATATTATAATATAATTTATAGGTTTATTAGAATAAATGAGTAACTAAAAAAAAAAATATATGAGTAAGAACTTACCTTGTATAAAGGCGAAATATCCTATTATTCGCCTGTACATAACATACTGCAAAAAAAAAATTGAATTATGAACAAATTGGGTAGTCCTTGTGATATCAGTGCTGATGATGATACAACTTGAAGAAATACAATAATTACAATAATTTTATTAATTAATTTATTAATGTAATTCAATAATTTATCAATAATTTTATCAATGTTTCAATAATTTATTTATTATGTTGTGACAATTTTATTTAATTCTATAATATTACTATGGGTTCATTAATGCCTGAAATAAACGATAAATAAATAATACTGTCAAGAATTTACCGCTTAAGAGGTCTACACAAAAAATAAGATGCGCAAAGATACAATGCTTGCAAAATATGAAACATTTTACCGATTTACTAAAAATCTACAGATTCGACTATAAAATCTTTGCTTGTAGAATAATCTGATACATAATCAGAATGATTGCATGTATATTAGTTCAGGTTTTAATCGACAAAAGTAATTTTTTAAAGGCATTTTCGTGTTTTTTCCGATGGTACTAAATAAGTTGTATTATATTTAAACGCTACGCTACGTGCAACGTGCAATTTTGCTTCATTTTTTTTTACTAACTGACATTTTTACTATTTAAAAGTGCCTGTAATTGGTCTATTTGAAATAAACGTTTCTGACAGTAGTGTACTCTACTGTTTTCTGTGCATTTTCAAGTTTACTGTCACTTTTTAAGTTTGGGCTGAATTTAATTTTTCGTTTCGGAAAATTTTCTCCTAGTAAATATTTTGATACCTATGTAACAATATAGTTTTTTTTTTAATGATTTATTCAAAATCTACATATAAATGTTCATAAAATCTTCTGCCAAACTGCAGCACAGTTTGTCAGCAGTGTTCTTGTGGATAATCTTCTTGAGTAACTAATTGACAAAATCAGTTTAAACATTATACTAGAAGTGTAGTGAGAAGTAAATTTTTATGGGCACTCGCTCGCCGCATGAGCAGTACTCGTGCACAGTTTAATCGTCCGATCGGCCGACCGCCGCCGCACCTCGCCCACTCCGGAGGGAGACAGGTAACCCAGCGCGAGTGAGACACCACGGCGGCCATCTGATCGACAACAACACGCTGCACGCGTATACTAGACTGAGAATGTGTAAAATAAGAGCTACTAACAAATATTGTTAGTAGCTCATTTTCCGGGGTAGTCTGTCTGTCACCAGTCTCATGAACCGTGATAGTTAGACAGTTGAAATTTTCACAGATGATGTATTTCTGTTGCCCCTATAACAACTAATACTAAAAATAGAATAAAATAAATATTTAGGGGGCTCCTATACAACAGACATTATTTTTGTCGTTTTTATAGATAATGGGTACGGAACCCTTCGTGCGCGAGTCCGACTCACACTTGGTCGGTTCTTGTTTTTATTAAAGCAGTATGATTAGTCTATGGCAGCCATTTTTAGATGCGCGCGCGCAAAAAAACAAACATATTTTATTTATTAACCGCCAGGCCTACAAAATTTTTCACAACTACTAGTTTTATTGTCGTAGTAATAATTAGTTAAATTGTTATTCTTCACAATTATAACACGTTGAAGTATTAATTTGATATTTAATATTTATCAGCTCTCCTAAGGCCTTCGGCTCGGGTTTTAAGAATCAGTTATAATCTACTACTATAATAATTGTCGGTCAGAGTGCGCTGTGGTATCTACTCGCAAATGAACATTTATTCAATAAGATTTTATTACAAAAAGTGATTGCGTACGCGCCGTATGCACCTGTACTCTTCTGGGAACTAAATAACAAATCGTGTTACAATTATCAGAACACTCATTTGCATTATTGCAGAGGTCGTATATATTTATCACAAACACACACCTAGTTACAGGTCTCCGTCCAGACCCAAAAAACACTGTAAGTACGTATATAAATGAGACTTAATACGAACATTCTGCCATTTGAATTATAAGTACTATATCTACACGCCAAATTAAGTAATAGGTTTCCCAAATAAATAAAATATCTTACCGGCCACAGCTGCCAAAATAACAATTAACTTCAACATATTGTTGGGTGGATCAACGGTTTTCTTACTGTGCGTAATTGCAAATACGTTAGTTTTTATAACCAGCTGATAAAATATTACCACATCTGATTGCCAGATAACACAATAATTATAATGATAAGCGATCTTTTGAATGAAAATTTTGTGATAAATTAGTTTTGTTGTTTTTTATCATTAAAGGTCATTTCTGTTTGCCCAAAGATTTTAATTGGAGATCAATAGAAATGGATAAGATATATATCGCTAAGTGATTGATTATCAAGGTATTTTTGCACAATGTTAACAATATTAGAGTCTGTCTAAAAGTTAAATATTTGGGAATTTTTAAACGAAATAAAAAATCTGTTGCTGGCAACGCGTATTTTAGTTCTCTTAAAATGATGATAGTTCTACAACATAATATATTGATTGTGATATGGCTAGTGATGATGAATCAATAAGCCACGTAGAATATTTAAAATCAGATAATATCTCTCTCGATTCCTGATTTATGTTGTTAATTTATACTTACTCTATGACACTATTAAATCTTTATAAATGTATCCTAATTTTTTATAAAGAATATCATTAAAGTGACTGAAATATATTTTAAACGAAAATCTTTTGCATTTTTTTTTATTGTTATCAAGTCCCCTAATAATATTAAATCATTTTAAAAAAATACATGTATTTGATACGTATTATAAGGTTCTATTAGGTAAACAATGATCAAGACCTCTTAATCAACCTTGATCATTCAGTGTTAAGATTTCATTGTACCTTAATAATTACCCAAGTCGTTTGACTTGTTAGACAGATATCCTGGCTATGCAAGAGTACGCTTCAGGTACATAGTTAGTTGCGGGGTTGTAAAGCGTAAGTACGTACACATTTCAAGTCGGATACTCGTATCTCATCATTACCAGGGCTTTTATTTATATTATATAAAATGTATCGTATGATATATTGTTAATTTGTAGGAATATGCCACAGTTACCAAAGAGAGATGAGTCTACAGTCTTCAGATGATGTGTGCATCTATCGGCAGCTCAATAAACGGATCTCCAAGTCCTTAAAACGCGATCTCTGTCTCTTTAATACCGAACGGATTAAAGACGCGATCGAGCGGAATAAGGGCTCCACGGTTTTTTTTGCAAGAGATCTGTCTATAGGGCAGAGCCAGCTCACGAAACTGAAGACCGACGATGGCAGAGTCATATCAGCTTAATCGGAGCTTCTGGGAGAGATCGTGGCATTCTATGGACAGCTGTACACGTCTATCACAAAACTCATAACGAATCTAGCAAACGACCCAAGAGCTAGATTAACCCGACACTATACCGAAGATATCCCGGACGTTAGTTAGCCTGTGCGAGATTGGGATGGCTCTGAAGCAGCTTAAAAACTACAAGGCGTCGGGTGACGAAGGTATTACAGCCGAACCCCTGAAGGCGGGTGGAAAACCGGTCCTAAAGGCCCTTCAGAGGTTATTCGATTCCGTCATACTTGAGGGAAAGACGCCACAGGCATGGAGCAGAGGTGTGGTGGTACTTTTCTTTAAGAAAGGCGACAATGCCCTGCTTAAGAATTACAGGCCCATCTCACTTCTGAGCCATGTTTACAAGCTGTTTTCCAGAATCATCACGAATCGTCTCATGCGCAGGTTCGACGACTTCCAGCCTCCCGAACAAGCGGATTCCGAAAAGGCTTCAGCACCGTAGACCACATACATACGCTCCGAGACGTCATTATTTCTCCAAAACTGTTTACGGCTGCAATGGAGGATGTCTTCAAGGTTCTGGACTGGAGTGGACTAGGCATTTATGTCAATGGCGAGTACATCACTCACCTTTGGTTTGTCGACGATATATTAGTCATGGCTGAGACTAGGGAGGAGCTCAGTACAGTGCTCGATGACCTTAGTAGAGCTTCCAAAAGAGTGGGTCTTAAATTGAACATGGACAAAACCAAAGTCATGGTAAATAACCATGTAGCACCCACTCCGATCAAGATCGGAGAGTCTACACTCAAAGTTGTAGACGATTACGTTTACCTGGGACAGACAATCTAGTTGGGTAGGTCTAACTTCGAGAAAGAGGTCAATCGTCGAATCCGACTTGGCTGGCCAGCGTTCGGGAAGCTGCGCGGTATCTTCTCGTCCAACATGCCACAGTGTCTCAAGACGAAAGTCTATGACCAGTGCGTGTTGCCAGAGATGGTCACCACTGAAACATGGTCGCTTACAATGTGCCTTATCAGAAGGTTTACAGTCACCCAAAGGGCAATGGAAAGAGCTATGCTCGGATTTTCCTAGCGTGATCGCATCAGGAATGAAGATATCCGCTGAAGAACCAAGGTCGCCGACATAGCCCGAAGAATCGCCAAACTTAAGTGGCAGTGGACAGGACACATTGCTCGTATATTTATTGTAAGTATATTAATCTGTTTCTTAAATTAGTAGGTTCACTTTTCCAAATTTTAAAAAGTTTATTCTTTTTTTGAATAAAATGGTTATTCACATTATTCAAGTTTAAAAATATTTATTTTACTTATAGTTATTGTACATACCTTAATTATACCCATACCTTTTATTTGGTTTATAACCTTTATTATTTTTACCTAACTATCTATCTATAAATCTGCTTAAATTTATCTAAAATAAAATCTAGTATGTGTTCAGGATATTGATAATCGAGTGCAGGTGACCAGTCGACGCTCATTAGCCTCTCACTCACACACTTGTTATCTAAACGTGTGATAAGTACACGGTGTGACAATCGACGCATGAGCCGCTATCACACGTGCGCAGCCTATTATATATATAATGGTAAGCTGGCGCCGTGCTTATAACGGCAGGGTGTGTGGCGGTTCCGCTTACTCTCCGTAATAAGAGAAAGAAAGAGAGAGAAAGAATATCTTTAATCAAAATAAACAATCTATTTACTATATATCTGATTGTTCGAGGGAATGGGGGGAGAAAAAGAAAAATACTTAAAAAAATATTACATACCTGGTCCAGGTGTTTATCTGTTTTGTTTGGATTTTGGACTTTTTTAGGGTTCCGTACCTCAAAAGGAAACAACAGAACCCTTATAGGATCACTTTGTTGTCCATCCGTCTGTCTGTCTGTCTGTCTGTCAAGACCCTTTATCTCGGGAACGCGTGAAGGTATCGAGTTGAAATTAAAACCATATCGTCACCGGAAAGCCAATACTACTTAAACGCCAAAAGGCCATTTTACAATAGAGACATTTTAAGTTTTTTTTTTTACAAAACCATGTCCAACTTTTTTTCTAATTTAGTTATCGAAATACAGTAAAGGCAAAAAATAATTGTGACACTATTATCTACGTACTGGAATCGAGATATTCTGCATATTTAATGTAATTCAGGAGATAGCTGTCACTTAAGTACATATGCTCTGTACTCTTCTTAAGGAGGAAGTACTTATCTTTGCAATATTTTTTAAGTGCGGTTGTCGAAAAGTACTGACAAGTCAAGTCCTTTGAAATGTATGAAAGGAAAAAGTACTAACACGCATTACGGGTTGATGTAGTCTCAGGATAAAACTACTTAAACGTTATAATAATGTCTTAGGACCGTAAAGAAAAACGGTGTATAGCATTAAAAGTTGATACCATTGTTATGCCAAAAAGACTTATGTAAAAGATATATCATTTAAATTTAAATATATTATTCTTATCGGACATAGACAACAATAAGTAAGTGCTAACAATGGTACTAGTGGCGAATAAAATAAATGAGAATACTATTGTAATTCCTAATTTGAATTCGACTGCATCTTTTTACTATATTGGTTGAAAAAGGAAAATATAAATCAATTTAAATGAAAAAAATTTAAAAAATTGTTGACAGTTTTCTTGTCAGTCTTAAAACTTAATTGCTTATAGCAAAAGTCACACAACACACTACGAATAATAAATGCAACACAGTTTTATTATTAATCTAAATACAATATTATGTATTGGGTAACAGTTTGGCGCAATTTTCGAAGAGATCAAATTGATTAGGTCTAGTAGATTTTGAATACCTGTGTATCATATATCGCGTCGATGCTCCATGCATGCGACTTTGAAGCCTCGACTGCATCATTGCCAATGATCCTCCTGGCTCGCCTCTCAATTGCCTCAAGTGCATCAAGCTGGTATCGGGCAGATCCATCCCAAAGATGAGAGCATTACTCCATACACGATCGAACTTGCGCTTGATAAAGTTTTAGCAGCTGTTCCGGCGTGAAGTACTGTCTGACCTTCGCGAGGATTCCCAGCTTTTTTGCTGCCAGTTGAGCCTTTGCTTCGATGTATGGCCCAAAGTTGAGAGTTGACGTCAGCGTGACACCAAGAAGATCAAGATGGTCGGTTATCGGCACGGTTACGCCCCGGAAAGTTGGAGCAGGGCTGAATTGGCTCCTTTTAGCGGAAAATAGACACGCCTGGGTTTTAGCAGCATTGAACTTGACCAAATTAGCATCGCCCCATTCAGAGACTGCCTCCAAGGACAAGTCCAAGCGCTCGACCTTAGCCTCTCGGAGAGACTGGATCTGTGACCCACTAGCTTGCGCGCTGGATATGTAACTCTCAGTAACAGTGCTGTCGTCTGCATACCCAAAGGTACCGGGCTTAAGCAGATCATTTATGTGCAGCAAGAACAATGTTGCCGAGAGCACTGACCCCTGAGGGACCCAGGCATTAATGGCCATTTGACCGGACGAGCAGCCATCGATTACTACTTGGATGGACTGGTCACTCAGGAAGTCTGCAATCCAAGCACACAAACCAGCAGGTAAACTGAAAGAAGGAAGCTTACTAATAAGGCTTTCGTGCCAGATCCTATCGAAAGCCTTCGAGATATCGAGGGAGACGGCAAGCGCTTCCCCGTGTTTCTCGATGGCCTCACTCCAGATGTGGATGGCATACGATAGAAGATCACCAGTTGACCGATTTCGGCGAAAGCCGTATTGTCGGTCACTTAGGATGTCATTAGCTTCTAGGTATGTCAGGAGCTTAGTGTTGAGTACACGTTCCATAGTCTTACAGATAATGGACGCTACTGATATTGGCCTGTAATTAGCTGGGTTAGTCCGACTACCCTTTTTGGGCACGGGCTGTACGTTAGCTTGCTTCCATGCAATCGGCACTTTTCCAGCCTCAAATGAAAGCCTAAATAGAAGTGTCAGGGTCGGAGACAGTTCAGGCGCACACGTTCTCAGAACAATTGCCGGTATCCCGTCTGGACCGCTAGCCTTGTTCACGTCAAGGTTACGCAGCACCCTACGGACGTCCTTCTGATGGATGCGAATATTCGACATACTCGTTTCGCAACCATCAAGATTAACAGGGGGCCGCGTGTCACTAGGATCTAGACGCGAAGATTCCGCGAAGAGTGAGGCAAACAAGTTTGCCTTCTCCTCAGCGGTATGGGCCAGCGACCCGTCGGGTTTCAGCAGTGGCGGTAGTGAGGGACTCACTCGACGTCACTCGCCTTGTGCATACGAGCGTCGGCCCATGCCTGTGCAGCCGCTGTTTTACTTTTCTCTTTTTCAACCCTGTCATATTACGAGTGAGGTAGGAGAGGAGAAGGAAGTGAAATGGAGTCCCATGCTGCTAACCTTCAGTCACGCACTGGCAGGACAGCATCATTGGGGTACTAGTCTGGAGACTGAGGGGACGCCCGAGCCCTCTCATCTGGTCGCCAACCAGCACGATGGTGCATTCCGGGATTTTTCGTCAGTTGGCGGGGCAGCCTTTCATGTGTGGCTAGCACATTACTTGGGCCCCCTACTAACTGCGGTCGGCCAGCGGTGCACCGTGCCTCGGATCCCGCTACCCTCCGCGACTAGTCTCCCGATACGTCAATACCAGCGCGGGTCTGGCTGGTCTGCATACATTAGAACCGTAACTTCGACCAAACTCCTCTAAATTGGCTACACTGGGCATCGTACCGGAACACGGCTAGGCCGTTTGGCGGTACGTCTTTGCCCAGTGGGTGGTCACAAGCCGTCGGTCGAAACCTACCACCAGTTAATATCACCTGATTAGCACTACCCGGGGACCACGTGTAGGGCCTAGCTATGGGTATTCTGAAGAACGGACGCGGGTGACTCAGCCCCCTAACTTGTTAACTGTTTGCTGCGGGAACTTCATACACGCGTCACTCTTTTGTCGCTGCGGGGATCCGACTACAAGCAAAAGCAAGGTCGACTCATCGACTAAACCACCTACAACTCGCGCGCGAAATATAAATTATAAGTACTCAACGAATCGTAATCAAAACAAAATTTTATTTCAAAAGACTTAACTGAATTTTTTGTACGTGTTTCACACATTTAAATGCTAAACAAACTATTTATATTTTGTCGAGTAAAATAGTCCATGCTTAATATAATAATTATTCGATTTCATTGAATGTAAAACATTCTAAATAGACACTCAAATACTTAGGTATGAAAAGCAAAGTTACTAAAACCGTTCCCTCTCAGAAAACTGCGAAGACAAAATATACTAACACGCCATGCTCGTCAATTCTTACGTAAAGCAAATTTACTTAGCTACATATCAACTCATATTTAAGGTCGGCAAAAAAATACTAAAGCGACATCAATGACTCAACTACAATATTTTGAGTTGCTGAACAAAGTTAAAGTGGCTGATGTCAGTATAGAAAAATACTAAACTGACAACGTTTAAAATATAATCATAAGTTGCATTACGTAAGTATTTATTAAAACATCAAAATTATGATAAGTACCATACTTTTGCAGTGCTTAAGCGCCAAAAAAATGCTCAGATTATTACGAAACCTCGACTAATCGACGCAGCAAAAAAAATCCAATCCAACGATATATATAACTCATTTTGGTCAAAATGGCGCTTAAGTAGTATTGGCTTTCCGGTGACGATATATATATCAAGTCTGCGGACTCTAGAAGCCGTAAAAAAATCAAACTTGTAAGTTAATGAGAAAAAAAGATACTTCGGTTTATATGGCAAAAAACGTACATTTCGACACTCTCGATGAAATCAAAATTCATAAGGTACTTCCTGTTGACCCAGAATCCTGAAATTTAGCATAAAGCAAGGTCTTATAGCACAAGTATAGGAATAAATCTGAAAACTGTAAATTTGTTGTTACATCACATTTTTTTTTTGCGATTCGGTAAAATCTTCCGAGACTCCATTCCTGAACTATTTAGATAGGTAAGTTTGTACGGAACTCTCGCGGCGCGAGTCCAACTCGCACTTGCCCAGTTTTTATGAGTATTGTGCCCCGCTTACACCACAAGAACTTATACAGATCATCTTTTTTGAGTTCAGTTTTAGCCTGCCACAGCGAGAAGGCTGTTGGTGGATGCTCGCGTACGTAAATCCTTCCACGTGTGATGGTGCTTGGCTTGGCGGCATTCAGCCAGCTTCTCCAACGTCACGCTTTCAAGGCCACAATGACGCTCGACCATATGTGCATGCTCATCACTCTTTTCTATACGCATTCAAGGTAACATCCGGCTACTTTTTGCGTTATTTCCGTAACATTTTCTAATTTTTCTTTGTTTATAGCATATAATAATTTCAATCATGTCCGCCATTGGACTCTTTTCCATAGAAATCATTTTCTTTTCGAGCGCTTTGTATTTCAATTGTAGTACTTATTTTGGAGGTCCTTTTGTTGATTTTCAATTCGTTTTATTTTGTGTCATAATTAGCAAAGCTTTTCTGTATAGTATTGTATTGTTTATAAAAAAAAAGTAAAAAAACTAAAACCCGACTACGACAAAAAAAATGACGCTGAAAAAGTATGAAACAAAATTTTCAAGATGCTGAAATAGACAAGGTAACTGGAAAAACAAGAATAGAACAAAAAGAAAAGCCGTAGTCACACGTTATAGGTAGGTAATAATCGAAACACTATAATAACGCTTTTTTTTTCGGCTTTTTTTGGGGGTAGGAGCATAAAAAGTATACACATACGCTCTGGATATTTTTATCATTTTAATAGTATTAAAAATAGTTAAAATTAAAATTACTGTTGTTTATATACATTCAGCTTACCACTAAGCACATATTGTGTGGGCGGCAGAATCCTTATGCCCTAAGGCAAAGTTGCATTTACTTGCTGGCTTGAGCTGTCATTTAAAACTATCACAGTCATTGGAATCACACAGAGTCACCATCATGACCACCTTGGCCGACATTGCGGAGACCCAGCGCATGGCTTTGATGTCTTTAAGCCAGCGGATGGCTGATTTTGAAACGCACCTTAGGGAATCATCACCTGGAGCTGACTTGAGCGGCCTCCATAAAGATTTCTCTGCATTCAAGGAGCATGTATGGAGCGTCCTCAGCGCCTTGCAGCTGCAGATTACAGAGCTGAGCAGGAATGTTGATACGATAGAGATGCATCACAGGAAAAAGTTCTTGCTGCTTGGTGGTGTTCCTGAGACTCCGGGTGAGAAGGTCCCTGAAGTCGTGGCAACCATTTTCCAGACTAAGCTTGGCTTATCAGATTTGACATCCTGTTCACTAACCGTATGCCACAGATTGGGTACCACTACAGAAGGTCATGCTAGACCTATCCTATTTCAGTGCGCAGACAGTAAAACCAGAGGCCTGATTTGGAAAACTAAGACAAAACTAAAGGGATCTTCGTTTGTGGTCTCCGAATTCCTTACTCGGCAGCGGCAGTCTACGTTTTCAGCGGCTCGTAAGCTGTTCGGCGTGACGAACGTATGGACTATGTACGGCAACATCAACGTCAAACTTCCAGATGGCAAGCGTCGCCGTGTATTCAATCTTGAGGAGGTCGTCGCGCTGGGAGCAGAGCATGGCAGACAGCTGGATCAGGAAGTTCCTCTGGTATCTAACACAAAATCTAATAGCGCGTCGGCGCAGGCCTCAACTCGATCTAGACGGATTGCTAAGAAGAAGTAATAAGATTCGGTATTTAAGTATGTTATGTACTGTTTACATTTGTTTGTGCGTGTTTTCCTAACAGTTTTGGTCGCTTTTTCTTGCATTTTTTTTTCCTCTATCTTGTAACCATGTAAAGATAGGCAATAGTAGTCTTTGACCGAGTTTTATTCGATATACCGGCACTTTTAATGCTTTTTTTTTTGTTGTGATTGTGATCTGTCAGTGTCACTTGTGTTTTTTTTTTAATGACCTGGTCACTTGGACCTTTAGTCATGTTGTTTATTGTGATTTCCGTTTGCGTTCGGAAACACGCACTAGTTTTATAGTTTTATATTTTAGTTTTGTTTGTGAACAGTCTGCCGGCAGGTTATGCAATTTTATTAGTGAACTTTATTTCACATACTTTAGTATTAGTTTATATCATATCTATCATATTTTTATATCTATATTTATTTTACTTTATAATAATTATGTCTGACGACGACTCATTCTATTCCTGCCATAGTTCTACGTCATTTTCATCTTTAGACGATTCTTTTTCAATCAATTCTTTCTTGAGTAGTGAGTTCCAGGGATTTAAAAATTGTTTTAATGTATATCATGTGAACGCTCAGAGTATCCCTCAACATCACTCTGAGATGTTGGATTTGTTCTGTGATATTGCTTTACATGCTATCCTAGTTTCAGAGAGTTGGCTCAAGCCCGAACTTCCATCTACGTTTTATAGCCTGCCCGGTTTTGTCCTAATTCGCAATGATCGCACGGGAAAAAGAGCCGGGGGTGTTGCCATTTACTTACGCAGCGACATCCCTTACAAGATCCTTTTCTCTTCGCCGGCAGTTGCAAACGGCAACCCTGAATACTTACTCCTTGAAATTGATGTCAAAGGGGTAAGAGCAATTCTTGGAGTAGTATACTGCCCACCTGCCATTGATTATTTCTCCAGTCTGGATTCTCTCTTTGATTCTGTTTCCTCAGAGTACAAACATCTCATAGTCATGGGTGATTTTAACACCGATCTTGTGAAGGATAACACCAGATCGCGCAAGCTGAGAGCAATCCTGGAATCGTCGAGTCTATCACTCCTCTCACTCAACCCGACTCATCACAATCTTGATACTGACGATTCCTGGCCTGATCTCATGCTCGCGTCTACTGTGAATCTGGTTGCTAACCATGGCCAGATTGCGGTCCCTGGGTTATCGAGGCACGATTTAGTTTACTTATCGTATAAAATTAAGCCACCGAAACAGCGGCCTGCCATAGTGTTCCTGCGAAATTTTGCGAGGCTAGACGGGGACAAGCTCAACAGTGATGCAAGTGCTGTTGACTGGGTCGATGTCGAACAAGCAGCGACTGTGAATGAGAAGGTGGAGATTCTGAATAGGACTATACTTAAGCTCATTGATTCGCATGCGCCACTGAGGGCCATCCGTGTCAAGCGCCCCCTGGCTCCATGGATTACCCCTGGAGTTCGAATGGCGATGAGACGGCGTGACAGGACTTTTCGAAAATATAGAAGAGATTGCAGCGGGGAGAATTGGAACCTGTACAAGTTGGCTAGAAACCGTTGTAACCAGATGGTAAGGGCTTCTAAACGCCGATACATTTACGAAAATGTCCTCAACTCTTCACCGGCTGATATTTGGAAGTTTCTCAAATCACTTGGCATAACAAAGTCCTCTCATACTTTTCCCTCTAGTATATCTTTGAATGATCTGAATCAACACTTTTCATCGTCGGCCATGCTTGCGATTCCTGTCAAAAATACTACTATTCTTGATATAACTTCCACGCCAATTTTACCTCATGATTCTTTTTCTTTTTCCCTAGTGACCGAGTCGGAGATCCTCAAAACGTTCACTGCGATTAAGTCCAAGGCTGTCAGCTGTGATGGAGTCAGCAGAAACATGATATCCCTCATGTTTAACAGTCTGCTCCCTACTATCACACACATCATGAATTCCTCCCTCCAGACTGGGGTTTTTCCTACTAGCTGGCGGAAAGCTTTCATTATCCCTCTTCCTAAAATTCCCACCCCCACTTTAACAAATCACTTCAGACCAATCTCCATTCTCCCTTTTTTGTCAAAAATCCTGGAAGCAGTTGCTCTAAAACAATTATCATCCTTTGTGTTTAGGAATAAACTGTTATCCCCTTTTCAATCAGGTTTTCGTCCTGGCCACAGTACAGCCACAGCCTTGCTTAAAGTTACAGAAGACGTCAGGAATGGCCTGGAGAACTCGAGGTTAACGGTGTTAGTTTTAATAGACTTCTCCAATGCTTTTAATACCGTTGATCACGACATCCTTCTGGCTATCTTGTATCAAATTGGGGTTTCTTCGTCGGCACGGGATTGGTTCTCATCATATCTTTGTGGACGTCGGCAAGCGGTACGTGCTGATCAGAAGCTTTCTGACTGGTGTGACCTGCAAACCGGCGTTCCACAAGGCGGTATACTCTCTCCACTCTTATTTTCTTTGTTTATTAATTCTATCACAGCTATCCTCAAATGCTCTTTCCATCTGTATGCTGATGACCTACAGCTCTACGCGCAAACTGACCTTGACAACCTCGATGACTGCATCTCCTTAATAAATGCTGACCTTCTGGCGATTAGTGATTGGTCAAGCAGGTTTGGGGTTACTGTCAATGTTAGTAAATGCCAGGCTATCCTTATTGGTAGTTCATACTTTTTACGTAGCTTGGACACTAGCCGACTTCTGCCGCTTCTTTTCGACAATACAGTTATTCCTCTCTCGCCACACGTTAAAGACCTAGGCTTATATATTGACGATAGGTTAAGCTGGAATAAGCATATTGCTCAGGTTAGCCAGAGAGTCACCTTCACGCTGCGATCTCTCTATAGATTCAAGAATTTCCTTCCATCAAGCACTAAAACCACTTTGGTCCAATCACTTGTCCTACCGATAATTGACTATGCTGATGTTTGTTACTCTGATCTATCCCAAGAACTTCTAAACAAATTGGATCGACTTCTCAACAACTGTATTCGTTTCATATTTGGTCTTCGTAAATATGATCACATTTCTTCTTTTCGTTCTCAGCTTAAATGGCTGCCTATCCGTCACAGGAGATCCCTCAGATCCCTTTGTACACTCTTCACTATAATGAACGATCCGTGTGCTCCTGATTATTTAAAACAATATTTTAAAGTATTGGGCAGTTCTCACAATTTCAACCTTCGAGCATCCAAAAACATGCTTCTTCATATTCCTTCTCACCGTACAGGGTTTTTGGCTAATTCTTACGTTGTCTCTACCATAAAACTCTGGAATGTGCTTCCCCTTGACATCAAAAAAGCTGAAAGTAAATTTTCCTTCAAGCGTAAAATTCGGAACTACTACTTGAAGTCCTCTCAACCTTAGTTTAGTCTTCGTCATAATTGTTATTTTTATGTTCTCCTAGTTATAATGTATTTATTAGTTTATAATATTAGCATATATAAGTATTTTATTATTGTAACTTAATTTATTGATACTACTTTTCATTTGATATTTATCTGTTATTTATTTATTGTGCACACCTACCACAGTGTTATCTCTTTTAACCCAAAGGTTGACTGGTAGAGAATGCCTTGTTGCATTAAGTCCGCCTATGTACCACTACTGTACATGAAGTTTAAATAAATAAATAAATAAATAACGTGTGGCTACGGCTTTTCTATTTCAGCATCTTGAAAATCTTGTTTCATACTTTTTCAGCGTCATTTTTTTTTGTCGTAGTCGGGTTTTAGTTTTTTACTTTTTTTTATTTTATTTAAAAGATTTTGGTGTTAAATCACTGTGCTTCTTTACTATTTATTTTGGTATGTACAAGTAAAGCCCTTTCAAATGATACGAAACACGACATATTTATCGTATTTTTTTTAACACAATACTTTTTGTCTGCTAGAGGGCGCCACATTGAATTTTGATGATATTTTTTGATAAGTACTAGCGAAGCCCTTTCAAATGATATCAAACACGGTATATTTATCTTAATTTTTTTTTAAAACATGACTTTTTGTCCGCTAGAGGGCGTCACTTTAAATTTGGGCGTATTTTACTCCATATTTATTTTTAACACATTACTTTTTGTCCGCTAGAGGGCGCCATATCAATTTTTGTGACACGTCACGTAGTCTATGTTCAGCGGACAATTAAGACGGTTCTAACGATACCTCATACGTCAAGTTCCGATTGGTAGATTAGGAGCTATGAGGGAACAGATGAACATACTCACATACATACATAGCCTGTCAAAATCATAACCCTCCGTAGTCGGGTAAAAATAGAATTTCAATGTTGGTTGAACTTCTTGAATTGCACATCGGATGTCGCTACGCAACTCTCTTTAATTCTCTTTCATTCTTTATTGTACACCACGATAAGTTACCAAATATGTGGATATTTGAGTTCATGTACATAAGCGATCTTAACTCAAAGTTGAGTTTTCTTCCAGCAACACTGTTGAGTGATAGAGAGAGATCACAGTAGAGGGTAGGATCCAGTGCACAGTTTTAAAATTATAAATAATATGAATAAAATAATACATAAACATACCTACAAATACATGCTTATATAATATATCTATGTTACCGTCAATATGTATAATTCAGGTATTCTACGAAATTCCTAGGGATTGTATAGAGTACCTGCTGGTCCACTGGCAATGTGTAAAATAAATATATTTTGGTATATATTTATCAATGTTAACCGACCTACCTGCAAAATGACGGGCAAATGAAACGGATTCTATTACTTAAAATCAATGTGTTTAAAAGACGATAGCAAAGAACGAATTGATTTAATTTTAGGGCACTTCGACACGGGCAGGTTAGATTAGGACGAACGTGGCTTTTTTTTTAGCCTTACTTTATGCACCGCGGGCAAAAATAAGACCTAAGTACTTCTATATAATAAAATTACGTGAAATTAAAAATTCTTCTAGCTATAAGGTCCTATTTCTGTCTGCAGGGTTTAAAGTAAGGTTTTTCTTTTCGGGTGGTTATAAAAAATAACCAGGAACGCCTTCTAACCTAACCTGCCTGTATCTGGGATTCGGGGTGCCCTAAAATTACGTCACCTCCACCAACTAACACCACAAAACAAAAATATGTATCGTATATCATGTGAGCATGTATCTGCCACCAATAATTAGCGAGCGATTCAATAAGAGTCCAAAGGATTTAGCTAACTTGTTTATGTTTTCTTTCTCTTAAGAATTCATCACTAAAGTTTTCTTTAAATATTATAACCGGTTCTGAATCAGTGTTATCGTCATCAACTTGTAGGATGGCAGATATGCGTTTTGACTTGTACTGACTGGAGCAGGTCTTGCATTTCCAATCGACGGCATCGGTGGAGCAAAGAATACTTAATTGCTCTTTTGGTATTTCTGCATAAGACGAATGTAATCACTTAGAACACTTCCCGCATGTAATGTAAGCTGTATTTCGTAAACATATTAAATAACCAGTCTCACCCACCTGTTATGTACGATGCTGTCGCTATAGGCTATTCAAAGAAAGTTAAAAACTTAGGTGTTTTCCTAGACTGTAACCGGTTTTGGAATGTCCACATTGCAGAAGTAAGCAGGAGGGTATTTTGCTCATTTCAGTCACTGAAACGTCTTCAGAAGTTCCTGCCTTTCTCAACTAAAGTTACTCTTGCTCAGTCTCTTCTTCTACCTCTTCTTGAAAACGCTGATGTCTGCTTCCTTGATGTGACTGAGGATTTTCTTGACAAACTGGAGCGTCTGCAGAATTTGTGTATCCACTTCATTTTTGGCCTTCGGAAGTATGACCATATGTCGGAATTTCGAAGGCAATTGAAGTGGCTGCCTATTTGGCAACGTCGGGATTGCCACACTCTTTCTTTTTTATTCTCTGTTTTTCATAATCCCAACTCCCCCCTTGTATCTTCGAGAACGCTTTGAGTATCTTGTTCCGAGAGGAAAACCTTGTCGCTCATCATCCTCTCTTCTCCTTCGTTTTCCTCCCCACTCTTCAAGTCGCTACAGTGGATCTTTCACCGTTCGTGCTGTGCGCCTCTGGAATTCTCTTCCACATACATTGAGAGCTAGCCCTTCGTTGGAGGTTTTCAGGGGAAGAATTAAGGAACATTTTTTATCAATATGATCCGTAAATATGTATGTTTATAGGTATTTATTTATTGTATATATTATGTTTATGTATAGTGTGCTGTACACATACCTGTTAGGTGTATTTTTAATTTTAAGTTAGATTTAATTTATGTGTTTAATTTTTTCTTTCAAATGTTAATATTTTTTGTTGTACATTTAAAGTTCCTCAAATTAATGAAAAACGAAGATTTCCCAAATACGATGCTTGAGGAACACCCATATTTGCAAAATAGTTGGCCAAGCTAAATCCGTTAACCGTCACTGACTGGGGTCTTTGTTTTAAATAAGACTCGAACAATTTCAAAAGTGCGCCACCCACACCAAACTTACACAAATTCCGAAGAATATTTACGGCCTATTTATTCCATGTCCCAGAGAGAAGGCCGGTGTCCCTGCAATGCGAATGTAATAGGGCCACTTATGTTTACACAAATGTACCACTCAGATAGTTATTGGTTAATGTTTCTGGTAGATTTAATAGTCAAATGATAAATGTTTGCTTTAGGTAAATGAAAATGACTTCGTCAACCAAGCTTGCTGAAATCATGCGAGTGTTTCATATTTATTTATTTATTTATTAAAACTTTATGCACTAGTAATAAACACTACAAAGGCAAAGGAAAAGGAAAAGTTCAGAAGAGAGTAAAAAACACCTATAAGACACTGAATAGTATATATTCTCTGTCAATTTAGGACTAGAACAGTGCAAGAACACAGAATACACATAAGAGAATGGATCCTAACACACACGGTTAGTATATTGGTTTTTTTCACAGCTTATTAATAAAATTATTTAGTTTAGTTTTGATAAAAAGGGCATTAAAAACTGTTATTTATTTGAGATGCACATTTAAATGAAATAGAAAGACAGTGTAATATCGGTCAAGCTCTTAGGTAAGATTTTTTTCAAAGTGGACTGACAAAAGACACTCTTTTAATGAAAATGAATTATTTTCAGATGTGTGCTTCAAGTGTTGTCAGGCAGTTTTGTTAGGTACGAGCAAATAGAGCATCCCCGGCGTTTCCATTCAGGCCCATCAACATCTAGTGTATTGTTATCTGCTATCAATAAGCCAGATCTTTAAATTATTCCTATTACATAAATTTTATTGATCCTACTATATAAATATGGCCCTAAAAATCCAGCAAACCTTAAACTTAGTTTTAAAACCCGTTGGTTTCATGCATACCATATGTCTCCGACGTTTCTCTAGCAAAAGTGTATTATAAATTAGTTCAGTGTACTGTCGTAAAATGACACTAAGTATAAATAATTGTCTAACAGTTAAAACCTCTCATTTCTAATATCTATAGGGTTTTAGTGGGAAAATACATAAGCTTGAAATTATTTACCTTTAAGATACACGCTGCTAGCACGCTGGGTGATTACAATGGACTTCATCGTGGTTTTGTACACCCCACCCCAAGAAGATAATATTTGCATTACGTGAGGAGTGAGTGACAGACAAAGAGCAAAATATATTTGCTTCAGCAGCTTAGAGTCATCAATAATATCATGATGTGTTCTTTGAAGTTGAGATTACAGTCAACCTTAACACCCAAGTACTTGATTAATCTTACACGTTCAAGTAGTAAACATTTACTACTTAAATCGGAGAGACACTCATATGATATAATATTGTGGTTGTTGGTAAAGACAGTAGGTTTCCTAATACTGAAGCAGATGTATTTTTGTCTTGTCAATTTACAGTCAAGTGACAGTTATAAGCCAAGCTTTGCAGCTTCTAACATTGCCTTCATAATACATTTTTGAGGTGGCAGTGTTTTTTAAGACAAACCCACAGCTTTTCAAAATAAGAGCCCCTGTTGATGATCCCCGGTTGAGAAAAAGAGAATCAAACATTCTTTGTATTGATCGCAGTAAAACAACCCTTCTGCGTAAAATCATTTATCGTATAGCTCCAGTTATTTTCAACAAAATTCCACCACAAATAAAGAATATGAATAATAGTATGCTTAAAAAGAAACTAAAACAATTTTTAATACATAAATGTTACTAATCCACAGCTGAGTTTATGGAGGACACCACTAACATTTAGTTTATTGCAATATTACGTTTAGATTATTTTTATTTTGACACATAAACCATAAATTTGATTTAATTTATTGAGTGTTCATTAAAATAAAACACTGTTAATAAAAAAAGATACAACCGACTTGAATGTAAAAAAAATATCTGAAAAGTGCAAAATAACTTTAATTTCGGATGTCGGTTTTTCTATAATAGTTTCTTCTTTTCGTTATTTAGCACCGACTTCCGAAATTAAAGTTATTTTGCACTTTTCAGTGTTTTTTTTTACATTGAGGTCGGTTGTAGTTTTTTGTACTTATAAAGTTTTTTATTTTACACTTTTTAGTTATGGTACCACCACTAAAAAGTACCCCTCAGCCAAACTTCAATACCTTATAGCCAGAGTGGATCTTATGACAATTCTAATAATCCCAAACACGATTAGATTACATTTTTTTTTATTCTTGATAGGTTCGCGCTTGACCGCTATCTCACCTGATGGAAAGCGACGATGGAGCGCGCTTACCTAAAAGTAACCTATTCACTCTTGACTTAAAGATTCCCGGGTTGTAGCCATCAGGAAACACATTAATTTATTACAGAGTTCAGGTGCCTACCTTCAGGCTTCATCATCAGATAAGTTCGATATATTCCCCCTTTTCTTTCAGTCAGTCATCGACTACACGTATAAACAAAGTAATTCTACTTGTTACGACGGTTCTGCTGTGATCCTATGAGGAGTTCTGTTCTATATCTTTGAAGTTCATGATCAGATCATAACAATATTTCTATAGAACCAACTCGAAAGCAAATCATGTAAATAAATAAAAAAAAACAAAATCGGTCCACAATTGACCGAGAAATCGGTGAACATACATAAAAAAACATACATTCAGCCGAAAATAGAACCTCCTCCTTTTTGAAGTCGGTTGATGACATGTGTGAGGTTGCAAATCGATTATTGAGTGGACTGCTAGCGACATCTCTTGGCATTGACAATGACACATCATAGTTGAGCGTTGAACTCACCGAGAGATGGCGTCCCGTGATAAATTGATTTGCGATAAATAAAACAACATTAATAAAAATAAAACGTTGAGTTAATTAGGGAAAATAAGCAGAAACATTCCCACATAAAAAACAAAATAATAATTAATTCACCAAATATCAACTTAAAAATCAAGGAGTGGAACGTATTTATAGTCTGTGGTCAGAAACGGATGAGAACTTTTTTTGGGTGTGGTTTTTTTTCCTTTTGGCTGCGCGGCGCGAAAGAGTTCACACGCAGACATCCAAGGAGGATTGCAATTCGAAGGAATAAAGCGTGTGGCGCCGAAACCCTCTGGGTTTAATCACCAAGTGGGGTTTTGCCTAAAATCACTGTGAGTATAATTTTGAAATACAAATTACTCCCTTTCGCAACTTTCTGGTTCTGGTTTCTGACTGGGGTGGATATTGTTCTAGATTTGGCTCTATTGGCTGCCCTAAGGTCAGGAACGCCGTTGAGACGTGACGCCCTGCTGTGTCAGGAGTTGACCTTGGTCAAGACTGGACCAGGCGTGTGCCGCGAAGGTGTGCTGGACCAAGTGACGGTACCCACATCTATTCGATCGACACTAACGAAGCACATCAGGTATTTGATGTCATCCGTCCTTTTTGTTCCTGTTTTGTTCCTGAGAGGATTTCCCGTAGCGCGTTCGTCGTGTGGTGACGAAGTTCTCTTCGTCACTGACCCCAAGGGGCTCTGTTCCGCTAACTAGTTGGGATGCGATAACTAGTAACTAGATTTTATACGCTAACTATAGATTGATTGGAACTCATTTTGTGAGGTATATCCCGAGAGAGAGAGAGCAGGAATTAGATAGGTTTGTGTCTCTTGGGTTGATTCCCAATTTTTATATCTAGATGTTGTACACAGCCTAGAATTTCTGTACGTACACGATTGAGCTGGAGTCACGACGGTTCACCTCACGGATCCTTCACAAGCGACCTTGAGTTTGTGATTTATTCTCATGCTGGTTCTGTAGCACACCTCGGTATAGAGACGAGGTGGGTCAGAGAACTAACTTTGCTGTTAAGGTTTAGGGAATTTTGTCAACCTTTTATAATGTAACTTATGTACCCATACATTGGGTGATGTGAAATAAATTTTGTAATTGCACGCAAGTAAGTGTACTGGTTTCATTTTTTCATTCTCCCTTACCTGATAATATTCCTTTATAAAAATTTACTGCGGCATGGCTAGGGATCTCCCTCAGAGCCGAGGAGCCGGGTTACACATGTTAGTTGTTAAATAAATAAATATTATTTATTGACTCATTAATTTTTTTTTTACAAACGTAGATGAAGCCCTGAACCCCACACTAGGATTCCGTGTGTTGTGGGGTCCAGTCTCTTTCAATCCATTTTCAAAAGGTACAATAACAAAGATAATAGTTTTAGTTAACTAAACTATATGTTTAACAAAATTTCAGTAGTTTGGGCAGAGTGTGGTGTAGTGAATGTAGTGTGGGAAGTGTAGTGCGGTTGGTGTAGTGAGTGTAGTGTTGTAGGTGAGAGTGTCTGAGTGCATGTGAGAAGGGTAAGAGTGGTTGCAAGTGTTAGTGTGATACTTACACTTGCAATACGTATACCTGTGCGTTTATTGATTATACTTTTTTTATGACATTATTTTTAAGATGTCCTCTGTTTTTTCATAATCTAAATTGAGTAGGTAGCTAAAGAGAAATTACTTTAGAGCATTTTTTTTCTTAGTTTTAAAATTTTGTGAGTTTTATTTAATTTACTGTCCAATGAAAGCGAACGATCTCCTTCCAAAAGATTTATAAAAATGAGGTTTATCCCTTTTTGCCAGACGACTGGAACGTTGCTGAGATCTGCAGCTGTTTAGTGATGTTTTGTGAAATCGCAACGTCGTTGAAAGAATGTATAGCTGCCTAACTCTCAGGGCCTTTGCGTCTGCGTAAAGTAGATTAGTGAGGTACCTAAACGGTTTCCTGTATGCAACTTTGAGGAGAGCACGCTGTGCACGTTCTATTTTCATCATGTGAGTTTTAGCTGCAGAACCCCATAAGACGATGCAGTAACTGAGAATTGATTGGCAAAGTGAAAAATACACCACCTTTACGATAGCTTCGTCGGCAACCTTACCCAAATGCTTAAATATATGAAGCAGCTTTCGAACTTTAATACTCAGTGTAATTATGTGGGTTGTCCATGCAATTTCGCAGTCAAGATAAATACCTAAGTATTTCATGGAGTGAGTGTTTTCTATTTGAGGGCAGGAGCAGCTGTCGGAGTTTTGGCAGGAAAGAGACGAAAGGAAAGGTTTTGCGAGATGCTGAGCTTTTGGAAATAAAAAAGTTAACCGCTTTCGTCTTGTCGATATTAAGAGTCAGTAAGTTATGTTTTAGCCAATTCGCTGTAACTTTTAAGCCGTTTTCAACTGCCAATTGAACATTAACCCAAGATGTTCCGTAAAAAATTATGGCAGTGTCGTCTGCATACGTGAATAGTTTGGCTTGAGGGAGATTCATCGAGCAAAGACCGTTTATGTACAAAATGAATAAAGTAGGGCCCAGCAGGCTACCTTACGGGACGCCGAAATGTACAGTAGATGGCTCACTGCAGTAGTCACCCATGACCACTCTCTGTGTTCTGGCAGAAAGGTAGGAGTAAAGACATTTTTTGGATCAGTATTTTTCTCGAGACTGTATCAAACGCTTTTGCGAGGTCCAGGAAGATGCCAGTACAATGTTATTAATTTATAATCATTTGAGTTTGAAATAATTTTTAATTTGTAGTAGCTTTTAATATACTGTTCAAGAATTTGCATGCCGTAAGGTAGAAGTGTAGCGGAAACCCTCACCTATGTATCACCTTATATCTGTACCTACATTGATAGCAAATAAATATATCTGAATATACATTTAGCATTAACATATTTTTCTGAAGCTAATTTATAATCGTATTAAATCCTCGCTGAGCACCATTGAAAACCTCATCCCACGTATCGGTGGCAAATATTAGTGCTGTATCATCTACGAAAGAGATAACCTTTCCAAGCGTGAGTTTGAAATTCGTAAGCATGTTTATATATTATGTTTATGGCTGCGACTTACCTAATCAGTCAATTTGGCTTTGTGTTTTTAACTAGGAATTTTTATCATTTGTATAGATTCAACACGTTTTGTCTTTTTTGGTACATGTAACGATTTTGTAGGTATTCAATGTAAGTTTGATTAAATAAAATAATTGTATTATGTAAATAATTAATTGTCTTTTAATGTTTTTTAATTGTGTGATATATGTATTAACTTAATTTTATTATAGTGGTTAATTTATTTCATTGTTTTGTAAATGTTATGAATTGGCATGAAATTATTATAGTAATTTATATTTTTGTCTACACTATCACATTGGGTTGGTCTGTAATTGTAGCTGTTTGTATGTCTAATAAATAAATAAGGTTTTGCATATAAAAATTTGATATTACAAATTTATATATTTTATTTACCATATTAACTGATGGGTCAATATATAATAAGGTATTTCTTAGCTTAAATTCAGGAGGAATCAAGGAAAATTTCTTAAATAGAAATAACCAGGGAGGAAAAAGAAAAAAGGTATATGTATAGTAGTGGTAGCAGTATCTTTATTCCTAACCATTTAATCGTGTTAAAAGGACTAATAATAACTAATAATTATATTCTTTTTAAAACTAGATTAATTTAAAATTCCAAGAATAAATAAAATATCACAAAACAATTACACCTTAGAACGGGAAGTTTCTTCTGGTGTTGACTCTGTAGATTTCACCGTACCTGGAAACAAAGTGTATATATTAATAAACTAATTCGTTTATCCAATGCAAAATAATTCTGTCCTCATCAATCAACTCGCCTTGAGCAAGCGTTCAATTGTGGTAAAAACATTCAGGAACCCATACAAATATAAACACAAAATTCCATCCAAATTGGTCAAGCAGTTTAGAATGAGTTAGGTGACAGACACACGTACAGAAGATTTATATACGTACGTATATAAAGATTAAAAAAATTTGAATGTATGAATTTTTTTGGTATACCTAAATCTGATCGAACGTTATTTATCACATAAATTAATCGATTAATATCAATAAATAACAAGCTATAACTATCAATTTGATGAATAGAGGTGTTAGTTGGTTGTTAATTTTTTTACTATGTGTTACTTCAGCTTGTTAACAACGTTACGAGGCAGCAATCTCATTCTAAAATTACTTTAATTAAGAAGCATTATGAATTATGGTTTGTAGTCTATATTATAAGTACATTCATACGTAAATTAAGAAACTATTATATCTATTTGAATTTAGATAAGTGCCAGCTTCTGCCAGCAGCTTCGCCAGAGTAAAAGTAAAAAAGTGTCAAAAAGTATCCTATATGCTATTCCAGGTCGTGGTCTATTCGTGTACCAAATTCTTTTTTTTTTTTTTAATTGAGTGATATACGTATTATTCGTTCGTTCGTTTTTTATTATTATTGAAATCGAAGACATGTGACATTCATCAACCAGCACTGGGCCCGCGTGGTGGATTACGGCCCATACCCTCTCCTAGAGAGGAGGCCAGAGTCCCAGCAGTGGGAATATTAAAAAAGGCTGATTATAATATGATGATTATGATGCATTATTATATAGGCTGCTAAAATTATAACCCTTCCTTTTGGTTTTCTGTTATATGTAATGTGATAAAATTTATGAATCATACTCGTAAAATCGAAATTTATATCAGAAATTTCGTCGAACTATTCATAGTAATATAAATATACTCACACTCGGAACTGTACTTACAATAAAGGTGAACTATTGTATTTTTACCGCATTACTCCTACGTTAATTCATATTATAAGAATTTTGTTTATGATAGTCCTATAATTCCTATAATTCTTATCATCTGAATTGACGTTATTTTAAGTCCTAGACTCCTTCTATACTTCTGTAGGTACTTACATTATAATATTATCTATTCTAATTAATTTAAAATAAATATTATAATCATAATTGTGTTTTACAAATTGTATAGTCTGGGTAGAGAAAAATATACATACCGGGCTTCTTTAGTTAATTCTGTGCCACCTATCGGCAATGCGTTTCCTTTACATAGGTTAAGGTTCATTTGTGTTTTTGAGCTGCATCGGTATCCAATTAGGTGGCCCCGCATAGATGCTGCAAACAGCTCCCATGCTCGTTCATGGCTACAGGAGTGGCTGAAACATCCTGGTTGGTTGCTTCCACCGTTGGCAAAGAAGTCTATGTCACCAATTGCAGTTCCAATACCGTTGGCAA
The DNA here is from genome assembly GCA_905147345.3 of Mythimna impura. Taxonomy (NCBI): domain Eukaryota; kingdom Metazoa; phylum Arthropoda; class Insecta; order Lepidoptera; family Noctuidae; genus Mythimna; species Mythimna impura. The sequence continues at coordinate 12,900,949 of LR990345.1, forward strand.
GAAGACCTGTACCATCTGTGTGGATAACTTCGACGTATTCAGCGTCATTAGCAGTCAAGCGTTGGCTTCTACTGCCCCATCCACTTCCAGATGGGTCCAATCCTAGAAAGGTAGTATAAAAACGTTAGGTTTCATGAAAATGATTGCGAACTAGACCATCTGTATCGGCAGTTAATAAGAATACATGTTCTCCAAAAGTGAGTTTAGCGACGTCATAACTGATACATGAATACTTGCTATTTCTGGACAGGGCCACTCAAATCGTTACGGTGCTTTCCTCAAAAGACCACCTAAATGGTTCATATATGATATAAACTTAACATTAATTGTTTACACTTTAGAAGAGAGTTGGGCCTCTACGATTTCTTCAGTGTTTCTTTTTGGAATAGTCTTGTTTTGGTTTTTTGAGCTGGATCACGCCGTGTTTGGCGTGATTTTTTTGGGTGAATTCCAGTGGCTCTTTTGATTATTCACATATTGATTCCCAGTGGAAAAATGAAACTGATGAAGAAAAATTAATATAATAATTTGATACAGATACTTGATATAGATACTTGGCAATACAAGAATAGAAACTTTCAATAATCTCTTATATCTAGACAACTTAACTCACGAATAAGGCGCTTACTAGACTCTAATGCAGAGTTAACTTGTGGCTATGAAATGTTTTCTGCACAAGAAGGATACATAAATGGAACAGGAATGAAAAATATTTTCACTAATCTACAGAGGATTATAACTGAAATCGATGCTGAAAATAATATGATAATATCTAATTATTCTACCTCAGAAATTAAGGATTCACGTTTCTTCTATAATTATCTGATTATTATACATCAAAACATCGCGGGACTCATCAACAAGGTGGACCAACTAACACTATACCTGCAAGAACTAGCCGAACAAAGAAACAGTATAGACATAATTTGCGTCACTGAACACTTTATGGAGCGACGACACGAGAACTTTCTTTCAATACCTAATTATAATTTAGCCGCTTCATATACAAGAAGTACTCGTATATGAGTAAAAAAATGCTAATAAAATAGAGACCGCACATAGCAGTAACTCCTTCAATAAGGACATGTTATTCAAATCGCAAAAAAGATGCATTAGGGCTATTACCGGTTTAAAAATAAATGATAGCTGCAAACCTTATTTTGTATTGTTAAAAATAATGACTTTACCTTGTTTGTACATATTTGAGACTGCTTTATTTGTTAAAAAGAACATGCACCTATTCAGAAAAGCATCTGAACATCGATACAAAATGATTAAATAAGAATATAGACATAAATTGTGTGTTCGACCATCAAAGTTCGTCTTGATGCACAAAAGAATACCATCCATCCAAAAATATTTAATAAATTACGAAATGGGATTAAGGACTTAAATATTATTCAATTTAAAAATTAATTAAGACATCTATTATTGCAGAAATGTTATTATACCATTCACGATTTCCTTAATGATAAATAATATTGTAAGTTTTTGACATTGATATTTATTTAATTTTACATTGTACTATTATCTTTAACGTAGTAAGTTACTTGACATTGGAACTTATTTAATTTTGACATTACATTTATTTACTCATTTTTATTAACTAAGTTATGCTTTGATTTGTTATAATTACTTTTTAATAATTATGTTAAAGAGTGTACACCCTTAAGGTATATTTTTGAGGAACTAATTTATTAATTATTAAGATCTCATGTAAAATGTACCAAAAATCACATTAATAAATGAATTTTGTTACATTTGCTGCCAAATACCACAAAAACCATTAGAATATGATGCAGCTGCATTCTAATGTAACTCAAAATTATATTTATTACTGTTGATGAGGTAGAATTGGTCTAAGACCTTAGCCTGCCCAAATGGGGCGATGAAAAAAAAAATTAAGATTCGCGTTTATTATTTTTTCCACAATATCACAAAAAATCACAATATTCCTAGTTTTGCTTTTGAATAAATAATTACTTAAATTATTTTTCTTCACAAGTGAGTTGAAAATCGTCGTATAATACACGTTAATATTGTTGAATACTCAGAAAGTTTTGAGAAACTTAAAAACTAACTTCTATGGATAACATATTTTTATTAAATCTTTTCAAAGAACTCTCTACCAGCCCTCTATACAAAGTTTCATGCGTCTGAACCAATTTTCAAAAAAAAATTTTACAGTCCGCCGCAGACACCTCTCCCACGGCCTTCTCGAACGCTGCTAGCACGTCTTTCGGCGATGAAAACTATATACATTTCAGCTGATTTTTTATTTTATGGAATAAAAAGAAGTCGCACGGTGCCAGATCAGGACTGTATGGAGAGTGCCCCAAGACTCTGGCCGGTGTGGTGTCCAAGAAGTCCCTCGTTTTGTGCGCTGAGTGCGCGGGCGCGTTGTCATAGTGAAGTTTAAGGCCACATTTAAAATCGTAGAAAATCATCGCACGAAAATGTTCTCGATGCTGATCCGTTTTTAAATGAGACACGATAATTTTATTTGGATCTCAAAAAATGTGGAGGGAAATTCAAAATTCGAACAATGATATTTTTACTTTTAAATAACCGAAGTTTTCAAAATAATTACAAGTGGCCAGTGCCATATACATAAAAAAATTTTTTCGCAAAACTTTCTGAGTGGCCTGGTAGGTATATCGAAAAAGTGAGGAATAAAGCCACTTACCGGTAATTCTGCCGACTAATCCAGGCGAATCTCTCAGCTGTCTACTAGCAATGCCGGCAACGTGAGCTCCAAGGCCAAATCCGACCAAGTGCAGTTCTTCCATAACAACTAAGGGAGCAGGAGGATTGGGGGAGGTGGAAGTGGTGGTAGTGGTGGGGGTAGGAGTGGTGGTAGTGGTGGGTTCGGGGGTGGTGGTAGTGGTGGGTTCAGGAGTGATGGTAGTGGTGGGTTCTGGGGTGATGGTAGTGGTGGATTCGGGAGTGGTGGTAGTGGTGGTAGTGGTGGGTTCGGAAGTGGTGGTAGTGGTGGTAGTGGTGGGTTCGGAAGTGGTGGTGGTGATGGGTTCGGAAGTGGTGGTAGTGGTGGGTTCGGAAGTGGTGGTAGTGGTGGGTTCGGAAGTGGTGGTAGTGGTGGGTTCGGAAGTGGTGGTAGTGGTGGGTTCGGAAGTGGTGGTAGTGGTGAGTTCGGAAGTGGTGGTAGTGGTGGGTTCAGAAGTGGTGGTAGTGGTGGGTTCGGAAGTGGTGGTAGTGGTGGGTTCGGAAGTGGTGGTAGTGGTGGGTTCGGAAGTAGTGGTAGTGGTGGGTTCGGAAGTGGTGGTAGTGGTGGGTTCGGAAGTGGTGGTAGTGATGGGTTCGGAAGTGGTGGTGGTGGTGGGTTCGGAAGTGGTGGTAGTGGGGGGTTCGGAAGTGGTGGTAGTGGTGAGTTCGGAAGTGGTGGTAGTGGTGGGTTCGGAAGTGGTGGTAGTGGTGGGTTCGGAAGTGGTGGTAGTGGTGAGTTCGGAAGTGGTGGTAGTGGTGGGTTCAGAAGTGGTGGTAGTGGTGGGTTCGGAAGTGGTGGTAGTGGTGGGTTCGGAAGTGGTGGTAGTGGTGGGTTCGGAAGTAGTGGTAGTGGTGGGTTCGGAAGTGGTGGTAGTGGTGGGTTCGGAAGTGGTGGTAGTGATGGGTTCGGAAGTGGTGGTGGTGGTGGGTTCGGAAGTGGTGGTAGTGGGGGGTTCGGAAGTGGTGGTAGTGGTGGGTTCGGAAGTGGTGGTAGTGGTGAGTTCGGAAGTGGTGGTAGTGGTGAGTTCGGAAGTGGTGGTAGTGATGGGTTCGGAAGTGGTGGTAGTGATATCAGGGTTTCTCCCTTTTACTTGTGCTTCGGTGACGCTTTCTTTGATGGACGTCTGTACAGCCAACCATCTAAGGAAACTGGCCAGATCATTAGCCACAGGTATCACATATGAAGATGCGACCGAATACCCGTAGCTAGCTTCTGTTTCCCAGTCAACCACTATGATGTTATGCTCTCTTCGAATAGCGAATATTTCTAAAATAAAAATAGTTTAATTTAATTACAACACTTAAACAGGGTGTGGAACCAGACAATAAAAATTTGTATTTATTGTAAAATGTTTTCCTATTTCATATTTTAGTGCATTTTAGGGTTATATTTTTAACAAGGAACCCTTATATTTTCGCTAAAATTTTATATGAGTTTATGTTACCGTTACTGCCGTGGTCGAATACTGGGCCAGGCAAGGAATTTAACTAGTTTTGCCATCGATACGCTTTTTTTTTCGGTGGGAAAATCATCTTATGACATCCCCCGCTCTTGGGCGGAGCGGGAGATAGTGTCAGACTTTTACTGACTAAAAACCCATTCCTGTTCCTTCGTTGCCTTTCGTACCAGGGCCGAGTCTTCCTTTCAGAATCAGACCCTTGGCCCCAGTAGGCTTCGACCCTGCCGGGCCCCTACGGTTGCTGACATCTCCTTGAGGCGCGCTTGGAACAGTACGCGCCGTCGACGACTTGGGTTCGGTCCGGACGTTTACCGGACGGTCAGACGGCGAGCTACCCATTGCTTGCCGTCCGCAAGCCCGCGCCTGTGGTGGCCGGAAATCAGGATCGGAATCCCGGCGGCGGTTGGGGCGTGAGGACCGTTGCCTCACGCGATCGGCCGCCTCCTTTGCTAGCATTACTGCTTCACAGAAGGAGGCGATCGCCTGCCACTCCTCCTCGCTCCGGACCATGGCCTGTACCAAGGCCTGGGCGTTTCTTCCGCACGGATCCGTTGCAGGAACCTCCCGAACTTACCGTGTCCGGTGAGGACCTGCGTCATGCGGAAGGTAAAGACGCCGTATTGCCTTTCCAGCCACTCCTCAAAGAGGGGACTTACCGCCATATTTATGGCGTGTCCAGCCATCGATACGTTAAGAAGAAGATGTTACCGTTAATGTGCGTAAATCAGTTAGAGTGCAGATTAACTTGTTAATCTGATGACAATTGTTTGATGAAAATTTACGCATGAAGAATTAACATATTTTCGGGCACCCCGTCACGGATAGTTTAGGTTAGAAGTGGTTTTTTTTTTTTTTATAACCACCTAGAAAAAGGAGCCCCATGGAGTGGGGCCCCGTCGAGCAAAAAGACGACAAAATTGTTTCGCTCACTGTCTTTCGCGATTTAATGATGTAAGATCCGTTAATATGCAGATTAACCACATAAAGTGGAGATAACTGAAAGTTTAAGTCAAATTTCACACTAACAGATTGTACCCGGTAATTATACTCGGTAATTATATGCTATACATATTAACGTATTCCGTTTTCTAATGGTAACATACATAATAACCACGCCGATAAAGTAATAACACAATTGTAGTGTCCCTCCCCTACGTTAAAGTGAGGATGATTTTTTTTCTCGACCACCTCTTTGAAAAGGGCGGTTGGATAGGTCTCTCAAACACATTAAGAGAGGTAAAAGTATTTTTTGAAGAGCTTGAAAAATCGGAAAAATTCATGATGGTAGGATATAACGGATTTAGGTTTGTTAATTTAAGAATAATAGTCGCCCAAGAGAAATAAAAAATGTACTTATCTCCATTCTCTCGTTTTACATACTCCCGTTTTAAGTAAGGCTCCTACTTTCGGGTGGTTTAAAAAAAAATAACCTAATCTGCCCGTGTCGGGGTGTCCTAAAATTATATCAATCCCTTCCCTGCTCTCGCCTTTTACACACTTTGATTTTAAGTAATAGAATATGTTTAATTTGCCTGACATTTTATAGGTAGGTCGGTTAACATAGACAAATATAGACCAAAATCAATTTATATTACACATTGACGGTAGACCAGCAGGTACTGTATACATTACCTAGGTAAAGTATGTAATGGACAATAATATTCATAATATTTCATACATTTCCCGGAAGCCCCAGGTATTCCATACATTGCCTAGGTGTTATACCTGAATTATACAGATTGCCCGTAATATATATAAACAAAAATGAATCGCTGAAATGTATGCACGCACATAACTTCGGAACCACTGCACTAAATTAGATAATTCTTTATGATTGCGTTCGTTATAAAGACACGGTTTGGGTGAAAGGAAATTGCAAAAAATCAAAGAAGAAAATTTTATACGAGCGAAGCCGGGCCGGAAGTTTTTAATAAATAGGTATACCTATATATAAATATTACAATTGATCTCAGTGCAATAAAGAATTATATAAAATACACGTTACGTTTTTGTATAATTTAAATAAAAAAGATATAACTTAATTTAGCTGAACATCTAATTCAGCTATTTATGTTTAGTAACCTTGTACTTACCCTGTATGATTCGTGTATTAAAAGGTGCGCCTACGCTTCCACGGTGTCCATGGATCAATATGATTGTTTTATTTTCTGGAACGAAGGTTGCGGGCAAGCCACTGTCGTCGATGGTCATATTCTGAGGTAGGCTGTTACCCCTTAAATATAGAAATTAGATAAGTATGTTAGTTTATGAATAAAAAAGTAAAAAATTGTGAGCGACATTTATGACAGAGTCTTCCTCATTGCCTGTAAAGTACGTTATTGAACACGAAATACCTGATTTTTTCGCCTAAGTACCTAAGTCAGGAATTCAATATTTTCGTACCACGTACAAGTTTTGCACTTCCAAAGATTACTATTATCTACCTTCAACAAACGAACTTTTGGAAGGCGTACTAGAGGCTGCAGCTATATTGTAGAAGCTTTTTTTGTTACTTTTTAAAAAATAATGCAACCTTGACATAACGTTACCTCTTTTTATATCTCGCGTCTTTGGTTACTGTTCCATACCCACAGGTCATAGCGTAATGATATATAGTTTATAGTCTTTCACAAAAAATAGACTAACAATATTTTTATGAAAGGAAGAAAGAAGGAAATAACGTTTATTCGTAACTCACACATTCGTTTACAATAGAAATGCATAGGTATGGAAAAGTAACACTAAAATCAGTGCGAGGCCAAAAAGGCGCCTTTTTTAAATTTTAACTAGATGTTTTTGAGATCAGCGCGTTCGAACTAATAAACAAACCCTTCATCTTTATAATATATACCTATAAATAGGTATATTAGTAGAGATAAGTGAATAATTAGAAATATAAGTAATAAAAAAAAACTGAGTAGGAACTTACCTTGTGTATAGGCGATATATCCTATTATTCGCCTGTACATAAAAAACTGCAAAAAAAAAAATTGGATTATGATCAAACTGGTCTTGGGATATCTGTGCTGATAATGAGAAACCTTGAAGGAATACTGTAAATAATTTATTGGTTAAAGACTTGCTGCGATTATAAAAATAAGTTTTACAATATTATCGAATCACACTAATTAAATATTTATGTAGTTTACAATTTATGACAACAATCATATATATTTAAAAAGCATAGCCGGGATTTTTTGTATTGAAAAAAGTAATTAAAGTGAATTATTCAAATTCCAGAAGCCTAGATGAGATTTTCTGTATTGTAAAAAAATAATAATATGAAATTGATTTTGCATGTTAAAAGATTAATAATAATTATCATTTATATTATAGTGTAGCATAATTGCTACACTATAAAAAGTAATTCCTGAAAGTGAGACTGTTTTTGCGTTTTTTTTTAAGTTACCATAATCAAGCAAGACTTTATAATTTTTTCCAGATTCTTAAAATAAAAATAAACCTGTGTCCTGGGGGATCAGGGTACTCAGGTATTAACCCAAATAAATACATGAACTATCTTACCGGCCAGAGCAGCCAAAATAATGATTAACTTCAACATATTACTGGTTGAATCAATCCTTTTCTCACTGTACGTAATTTGCGAATTCCTTTGATTTTTATACTTAGCTGGCAAGGTATTGTCATATCTGATTGCCAGATAACACAATCATTTTAGTGATATGCGATCCTTTTGCATAAAAACTGTGTGACCTAATTTCTTAATTCTTTTTCATCAAAAAACCATATTTATGCTTTTTTTCGTAACTATAGTACATTTTTGTTCGGCCAAAGATTTTATGTGGGGAGGACAGAAATGGATAATATTCGTACAATTATGTGATTGAGTATTATTATATTTTTGCGTAATGGTAGCAATGTTATCCTACCATAAGTAGCTGTGGGAGTGCAAAGTAAAAGAATTGCCGTGGCCCTGGAATACAAACGGCAACTGAAAGAAGTCAGTAAAAGTCTGGCACTCTCTCTCGCTCTACTCAAAGCAAGAGACTTCATTTGATTATTTCCCACCTCAAAAAAAGGTAAATAGATAATAATACATAGTTATCTAACTAATATGTGTTGCGATTCATTATTTTTAGTATACAGGGTTACTGGTAACTCGACGTATTGCTTGCAGGACGTCATAGTAGGATTAAAATACAAAAATTTATCCACTAAATATTCTACCGAAATTCAGTAGTTTTTGAGTTAGTTAGGTGTTTATTTTTTTTTATGCAAAATCCCAGATTAAATCATTTGAAGCGGATTTGAAAACTATTTACAGCGTGACTGTACTGAAATTTAAATTGTATTAACTTAAATTTCAGGACACTCGTCGTCCGCAAATAATAGTCGAGGTCGGGGTCCCAGCGGCTGGGGTGCGAGGAAGTCCGTTCCCTCACGCATCCGGCTGTCTCCTTCGCTAGTATTATTGCTAGGCAGAAGGAGACCACTGCCACCTATTTCCCTCGCTCCGAACCATGACCTGAACCAGAGCCCGGCGTGAGAAGTCACCAGCGTCGATCACCCCCACGAGGATACCGTGGTTCTTCGCCCAAGCGTTTCTTTCGCCTGAATTTGGTGCAGGAACCTCCCGAACTAACCAACCAAAAGAAGGACCTTCGTCCTGTGGAAGTTGAGGACGCCGTAACACCTCTCCAGCCATTCCTCAAAGAGGCACTTACCGCCATGATTATGGTGTGCCCAGTATTGAGTTATGATAGTCACTTTCATTGATATTACCATGAGATCCCGCTGAAACTGTCAGCCATACCGTGATTTCTCGCGGCAGTGAAGTGTCGCCCATGCGTGTAAGGACTGTTTCCTCCACATATCATGGCGGCAGGCTAGCTAGGAGGCTCGCCGCTTCGCGGGAGATCGTACGGTATCCCCACACAATTTAGATGACCATGACCCTTTAACACGCGTTCAGCTTAGTCGCCGGTCGCTTCCGCAGCGACAGTACCCACACCGGTGCACCGTACAGGACCATGCACCGAACAACCCCTGTATAGAATCTCCGGTAGGAGGTTTCTGGTTCTCTTATATTGGGCAGGAGCAGAGCAGCCCCGGACCATTCCAGTTTGAAAGCCAGACATCGAAACTGCTTCTCGAAATGCCACTGGCTGTCGAGGACAAGTCTTAGGTACTTCATCATCGGTGTCGACCCGAAGCCGATGTGAAAATAACGGTAGGATGCTGCCGTTTTTAAGGAACTAGTTTTTGGCGTGTTCTGACGGTCATGAAAACAGATGGTGATACCAGATAAATAAACAAAGAACTATGACGTAAAAACATGAATGTAATTTCTGTGTGTGTGTGTGTCTATTTTAAGTTAAAAAAATAATAAATTGTTTATTTAACTGATTATACTTTTGATAAAAGCGTATAAAATGTCTTCCCAAACAAGTACCGATCCTAGTTCACCTTTCGTATCATCAAAGCCGTTACTAGTACCAGCTTGGTTACCATTAGAAAAAGTCTATGGTTGAAGCCTTGCGAAAGGATCGCGAACCTTGAACAATTTAGCCTCATGGTCACAACACCAAAGAGGGTGTATAATTGCACATAGTTATATTAAAAATTACATTCTGATTTCCTTATTGTTTAAGTATGGGCATATGGGTACAGCATTGCGGTTTTCGAGATGTCGCCATTTTTAATTATGACATGGTGTAAATCCACTCCTTTAGAGTATACATTATGTACCCTCTAAAATAATCATGCTGCGTTTTTACTTTAGTTTTCTTAATATTTCGATTCATCTTACAGGAGGTCTACTCTTTATAGCAGAACGTTTTATGCAATATTATTTTGCATAACAGCAGATAAACTTGATTTTGCAGAAAATCGTTTAGCAAACAGTCATTTATCATACATCCAAAACTCATAATTTTGTAAGTCCGAATCACCTTTAGGCATACATTTATAAATATAAAACATTAGTGTACTTTAGTAGTATTAGTATATGCTAAACCCGAAACACGTGTCTAAAATTTTTATGTAACGAATCTGTGTACAAAATTTCATAACTGTATCATGAAAAATCACAAAGTTATAAGCTTGCTATGTGATGTCCACACAAATACATGTTCACCGGTCCATCTGGGTAACTGAGGGGTTATTTTGCTCCCGCACCCAACTGTACGCTAGCACCTAATGCACGCTATGACCTGCCGTTACCTGTGTTTTACTTAGTGTCGGTGGTTTCCAACTTGTGAACGTTTTTAAATATTTTTTGAAAAAAATATAACTTTGTGTAAAAATTATTGGAATCGATTCAGTTACTGATTCTGAACAAACTATATTGAGGTTTTACATATACTAAAAATAAAGTTAAGCATATTATGCCAGTTCAATTGAGGAACCATTTTGGATATGCTCCCATTGTAGGTCAGTTCAGATTGACGCATACAGCAAGAAACTTGGCAGTCTCTTCATGTTGCTCTTCCAAGTGGTATAAGTTATGAGGGCCACTCACTTGCTGACCCAAAATTACTTGGCAGACAGTAGAACTGCTTGGAGACGGCTCAGTTCAACGATTCAGTGAATAAAGATAAATAAGTGTAAGGAATATATATATGATTCAATAATACGTCCTTAACTTGAAAATTTATTTACATAAAGTAAAAAACAGTAGGTAAATGTATAGAAGATTAAATATCAACCAACAATTTGTACTAAACTTATATACATTTAATGATTATACGTCCGTACTAACATTTCATTATGACATACTGTGATTCAAGTAATTGTGGAGTCCAAAATATTCAAAGAGCATTAACGTTAATAAAGAAAAAAATAAGTAGATGTGCTACCAAAGACCGACATAAGACCGCTATTGTACCCATAGATTTAAGTTTCTGTAAAATTGTTACTGGTGTACAATCTATTCAGTTTTTTCCATTCTATTCAGTTCTATTTTACAGTACCTTTATATGCCTACAAATAGCAATATCATGTTACTAACGCGCACTGGGCCCGCGTGGTGGATAACGGCCCATCCTTTCTCCGAGAGGGGAGGCCTGAGTTTCTGCAGAACATTATAAGGCTGAATATGCTGTGATATCAGGTTGACCAAAAGTTAACTGGTAGAAAATTCTTAAGGCATTAATTCCCCTTCTGTACTTTCATGCGCATAAAAAATTAAATACCTACTTAAATAATCAGAGAAAGAATTTTCGTGATTGGATCAGTACTTAAAATATATTACTAAAATACTTTTAGTGTTCTGTACTTCTTTTTGAGTCAGAATAGGGACTCAAAAAGAAGCACATATAAAGGGTTAAAAATGTGTAAACTAACAACAATATCACTTCTTTATAATGATATCATAATATAAGTAGGTATTAGTTTAGATTTTGATCGGTATGAGTGGCGAAATATGGGTGTCCTTAACACATAATTATGGCGTAGTGTTATTTAGTAATCTATGTATCTGTAGTCATGGAAAATAAAGATTTCTAATGCTCATTGATTTATTTAATAATTAGCAACTACAAAGATTACTATCTTTTTTTTTTAGGTGGGAAATCATCTAATGACAATTCGCGATCTTGGGAGGAGCGGGAGATAGTGTCAGACTTTTACTGACTAAAAACCCAGTCCTGTTCCTTCGTCGCCTTCGTCCAGGTTTCGTTTTCACACTACCCATGGCCCCAGTAGGCTTCGACCCTGCTGGGCTTCTACAATTTGCTGACATCTCCCTGAGGCGCGCGTGGAACAATACGCGCCGTCGACGAATTTGGCTCGGTCTGGACGGTTACCGGATGGTCGGACGGCGAGCCATGGCGACACCCGGGCGTCGCTTCCACACGAATCCGGTGCAGAAACTTCCCGAACTTACCGTGTTCGGTGAGAACCTGCGTCATGCGGAAGGTGAGGATGCCATGAGGTATTTCCAACCACGCCTCTAAGAGGCGACTTACCGCCATAATTGTGGCGTGTCCAAACATTATTATCTAGAAATTTTTCATAATTTTACAAGTTAACCTTCGATTGAATTTGTGTGTATTATCTAAGAAATCAATCAATCGATAGCAATATTATCAGAAGCTTCATGGTCGATGCAATATTCTTTGTGCAAACAAATATATTACCCCTTTTTTTGAGACGGGAAATCATCAAATGCCTTCTCACGTTCTAGGGTAGAACGAGAGTGCCCATAAGACTTTTACTGACTAAAACCCACTTTTATCCTTCAGTTGCCCTTTGAATTTTAGGGACACCATAAACTCTTTAATAATAATATTTCAGTTATGGTAACTATTGGAACATTATTTTTTGGAAAAAATATTAGTTTTTATGAGGTTTTTTTTGGGTGGGAAAATCATCTAATGATATCCCTCGCTCTTGAGCGGAGCGTGAGGGCCTGTCAGACTTTCACTGACTAAAAACCCACTACTGTTCCTTCTTTGCCATTGATCCAGGGCTCCGGGGATCTCTTTCGCATCACCCATGGCCCCAGTAGGCTTTGACCCTGCTGGGCCCCTACGGTTGCTGACATCTCCTAGAGGCGCGCGTGGAACACTACACGCGCCTGGACGGTTAACGGACGACCGGACGACGTGCTACCCATTACTCGCCGTCCGCAAGCCTGCATCTACGGTGGCTGGAGATCGGGATCAGGATCCCGGCGGCTGAGGCATGAGGGCCGTTCCTTCGCGCGTTGGGCCGCCTCCTTTGCTAGCACAACTGCTTTGCAGAAGGAGGCGACCAACTGTCATTTCTCCTCGGTCCAAACCAAGGCCCGGCGTGAGAGGTCGTTGCCGCCGATCGCGAGGACACGACGGTGCTCTGCTCAAGTGGGACGCACCTCTACCGTATGCTCCACCGTGTCCTCCGGGCGGTCCATACAGTTGTGCCACCCGGGCGTTTATTCCGCACGAATCCGGTGCAGGAACCTTTAGAACCTGCATTATGTGGAAGGTGTTTTTTTTTTGTTTGGATTGGCTTCACTGGAGAAACCACTGCATTTACCTGAGTGTAACTAAGACGAAACCTACAAACAAATAATGTTTAGTCTTATAAAAAAACTGTAGGTTAATTTTAGGGTTCCGTACGTCAAAAGGAAAAAAAAGGAACCCTTATAGGATCACTTTGTGGTCCGTCTGTCTGTCTATCTGTGAAGACCCTTTATGTCGGAAACGGTTTGCTAGAGGTATCGAGTTAAAATAAAATTATATACTCAGGTCTGAGATCCCTTGAAGCTGTGAAAAAATCAAACTTCTAAGTTAACCAAAAAAAAAAAAGATACGCCCGTTTATGTTGCAAGAAACTTATATTTCGAAACTCTCAAGGGAATCAAAATTCATAGGGTACTTCCCGTTGACCTAGAATCCTAAAAATGGGCTTGAAGCAAGGTCTCTTAGCTTAAGTGTAGGAAAAAATCTGAAAACAGTAAATTTGTAGTTACGTCACCAAAAAAAAAAAATTGCGAGTCGGAAAAATCTTTTGAATTGAGACTCTATTAGGGAATTGAACTAGAACTAGACTGCTGTGTGTGTAACATAGGTAAGTTTGTGCGGAACCCTCAGTGCACGAGTCCAACTCACACTTGCCCAGTTTTTTTACATATTTTTTAATGTTTTTTTATTATTTTTTTAATATTTAAAAGTGTAATGAATATTATGTAAATAACTGAAATCTATATACATATACTAGCGACCCGCCCCGGCTTCGCACGGGTATAATGCTGATTACTTCAAAGTATAAAACAAAGTCGCTTCCCGCTGTCTGTCCCTATGTACGCTTAGATCTTTAAAACTACGCAACGGATTTTGATGCGGTTTTGTCCAGCATTGCACCAGGGCGGGTCGCTAGTGCTAAATATACCTACTACAGAATGTCTTTATACACAACGTTCACATTTTTTTTGTCATTAGACAATACAAACATGTTTTCTTTTGAGGTTACTCTTGAAAGAGCGACATATAATTGGCCATATGAAAAACATTCAACGCTCCAATCTAAGCCTGCAACGTTGAAAGTTTGACCCTGCGATTTATTGATGGTCATTGCAAAATATATCTTTAGCGGAAATTGTAGGCGTTAATATTGGAACGGTAAATTCGATGGTGTTAGAACTCAATTTCAATTAAACCAAACACTGCTAGGTCCTCCATCATCAGATTAGTTCGATAGTACCTTATAAGGTACTCAAGAAAAAGCCAAAGTGCATCTCATGACAATTCTAAGCCCAAACACGGCTAGGATACATTGATTAATTAGACTTCCGACTCCATCATCATCATCAGGTCACTTCGATGATACCATTTTCAACATAACTATTCAGAACCATTTATTTATTTGTATTGTCATAGTCGCTTAATTGTCTTTTTAGAGGTATGTGGAACAGAGAGTAAAGCCCCACATACCTCCGTTGAAAAGGGAGGATCCTCCGGCCAGACGGGTGTTATGTCTGGTGGGCAGCTGCCCGATAGATGATTTCGGGCTGTTCTATATGTTCTAATCGCGCGGAGAACTTTGATTGCGCGATGCAGGATTAGTTCCTATGTGACGCCATAGATGTCGCTACATCACTCCCCTCCGGAGATCGGAGATCGATGGTTCTTGATGCTTCTTGATGCGTGCCAGGCCAGTGGTAGGTTGGTTCCAGTGGGTCGGAACCGAATGCCGCATAGTTCTCGGTGAGTCGGAACTGTCTGCGGTGATGCCCCAGTGAGTCGGGGTGTTGCTATCCCAGTGAGTCGGGATGATGCCTCAGTGAGTCGGTGTGATGATGTCCCAGTGAGTCGGGATGATGCTGCAGACTCCAGTGAGTCGGAGTAGTGCTGCTGGCTCCAGTGAGTCGGAGCGGTGCTGTGCAACGTAGTGGCTTGACTGCTGGTGTCGACCAGGAGAGGTTCTTCGTAGCTCTTCATGTGACTGGCCGAAGTTGCAGTGTGCTTCGCCAAGGTCGCTGATGAGGCTGAGGGTGATGACCAGGTATGACGAGGTAGGCATGCTGGTGGTCAGGATACCCTTTATAGTCGTGGGTGCTGGCTGTATGGCTCGCTGCTCGAAAGCTTGAGGAAGTGATGATGACGTCACTAAGTAGTGGCTGCACGAAGGCTGCGCTGACGTTCATTGTCGAGGGTCACCAGTTTAGGGGTATGTGGAACAGAGAGTAAAGCCCCACATACCTCCGTTGAAAAGGGAGGATCCTCCAACCAGACGGGTGTTATGTCTGGTGGGCAGCTGCCCGATAGATGATTTCGGGCTGTTCTATATGTTCTAATCGCGCGGAGAACTTTGATTGCGCGATGCAGGATTAGTTCCTATGTGACGCCATAGATGTCGCTACATCTTCATTGTGATATTTATGTGAGTATGAAGTTCCGTTGGCCATTCCTGGTCTTCTTCTTCAGTTCCACTTCATCAAATGTTACTTTTTAACTTTAAATGCTTATGTTTTAATTATATTATTATTATTATTATAAACGACGGAGTTCTGAGGCTAACACGCATAAAAAATAAAAAATAAACATACAACCGAATTGATAACCTCCTTCTTTTTTTGAAGTCGGTTATAAACACTAAAACGGTCAAAATAACTTTAATTTCGGAAGTCGGTGTTTCTGGTATTGTAATTTCTTTTTTATTTCACACTTTTTAGTTGTGATGCACTTATAGCCAGATTACCGATCTTATGACAATCCGAATTAACCCAAACACTGCTAGGATACATTATTTTATTATGAAGTCCCCATCCACCTCCCGGCTCCATCATCAGGTCAGTTCGATGATACCATTTTCAACATAACTATTCAGAACCATTTATTTATTTGTATTGTCATAGTCGCATAACTTTCTTCATTGTGATATCTATAATGTGAGTATGAAGTTCCGTTGGCCCATAATATTTGAGGAGTTCTCTCGATTCCTCATGGATCCCGTCATCAGAACTGGATTTTGAAAAAAATGGGACCAATCTGGAAGTAACCGAGTATCAATCTTCTATCTAGAATCAAGTTATTTACCGCAACCGCTGTGTCCCTGCATTTTAAATCTGTAACTACTTCGAAAATTTTCACTTAAATTACACCCTGTAAAGGGCCATATTGATCTATATTCAATGCACAATGTATTTAAGGTACTTAATTGGATAAAGATTAATGCTGTATTGCTTAAAATGGTTTCGTAAATAAGCCATTATTTCTCGTAAAAAGTAAAGGATAAAAAATGGTTATTGTGGATTATACCTAAAAGATAGACATATACCATCGCGGACTTTTTTGTAGGTCTTTTTAAGGTGTACAATACTGTAGTACATTATTTTGATCTATCTCTTTGGGTTCAGCCAGCGTTTGCAATGTAAGCACAAAAAAATGTGTTTATTTACGACATCACATTAGAAACCTCTAAAATAATCAATGTTCCTCTACTTTAATGTGCGTGTATTATACTTATAAACCTTCCTCTTGAATCACTCTATCTATTAAAATAAACTGCATCAAAATCCGTTGCGTAGTTTTAAAAATCTAAGCATACATAGGGACAGACAGACACGAAAAGCGACTTTGTTTTATACTATGTAGTGATATATTATATTATAGAGTGTAGACATCCGCTAAGATTTTCTGAAATTCAACCCCTAAGGGGATGAAACGGGGAACCAAAGTTTGTATGGAGAAACCGACTTTAACGGGGTGAAGCCTCTGGCAAAAGCTAGTAAATAAATAATAATAATAACCCCATCGCCATATCTCTATGTTGACGTCGTGGTGTGGCTTGCACACTCTAATAAGAGCTGAAGAATGTTTATCCTGCGGAAGTGTGGGGGTCGAGGCTTTTTAAACGTGAAGACCACAACCATGAGGTGTGCAGCCAGAGGAATTATTAAGACCGATGTACTATGCACCAAGATGTGATCGCAGAGGACAAGGGATTCTTCAGCCCGTAATCCATGACTGGCGCAAATCTGTAGTAGTTACTTACTACTGATACCCACCAAGGTAGTGTGAAAAGGGAAACAGCTCCATGACATGCCTGATGTAGATACTCCATGAGCCAGATGTAGATTTCTCAGCGTCTGTGGCCTAACTACGTTTCAACGACCTCTTTGGAAAAACTTCAAGCAGACCTGCGAAAGCAAGCTGGCTATGTTATATGCCTGTACTATAAACTAGGGGTTCCAGACACCTCCTGACCCTTTGACCCTGTGGTCCATGGCCTTTTGTGGAGCAGCAGTATGGGCGCCGTCACTGCACAAGCGATCAGTGGCCGGATGGTGCGGGGATACTTCACGGTCTTCTGCGAAGAGGCAAGCCTTCATGCTGGCCTACCACCGTGGGATCTGGAGGTAACAGTCCTTGCACGCACGATTCACCCATGGGGATGCAATGAAGGGCCGAAACTCCACTGCCGCAACAAGTCGTGGCATGGACTATGTCTTTTTATTTACCTTTCTTGCCATTTAGCTTGAGATGTGTCGTTAAAGTCGTGTTAGTTGTGAGACCGACTGTGATGGCATCAAATCTATGATAGAACTAATGAATTCAACTATGTTTTCTTTGTAATGAATAAACTCAAAATCTACGGAACCGATTTTTTTTCTCACCAGTACAATGAAAGAAAGAAAGAAAAAGAAAGACAGAAAACATTTATTTTAGACTCGCACAGGACAAACAGCAATAAAATAAAAACTTAATCTATAAATACTTAACTTAAAATAAAAGAAAACAATATTAAAAGATAAAAATAAAAGACCTGTGCGAGGCCAAAAAGGCTCCTATCTCAGCATATGCTGCGATATTTTACTTAAAAGTAAAAATAACGCAGCTCTGGTATTCTGATAGGGCCTGGTGATGCCACGGACACACTCACGCAATGTTACTTTATCACTGAGTGATATACGCATACCTATATTATTTATTTTCACGCGGGAAAAGTCGCTTGCAGAACTTGTTTTAAAATATGGATTAAAATTTACAAAATGTGTGTAAAAGGTAATCTGTAGAAATACCGATCTGATTGCGAATTTTTGTCACGCCGCGCAGGTTCCGGATAGACCCCGGGAAACTAACGCAGACGAGGGCAAAACCATAATAAAAATCTCAATTTCTGAGAAAAAGTCAACAAAAGAAGTCGATTAAATAAAAACAAATGACGATCGCACGGATAAATGTTAACACATTTCAGTTTTAAAGAAACGTCACGAAACGTGTATTATTCTTCTAATCTACACAAATCGATGTATAATGTTATATCTCGTATTATAAGACGAGAAGCTAAGTTTAATATTTCAGTATAATAGTCTTAAAAGTTACAAGACGGTGAGGGTTCATATTACGAACAGATTTCAAAGAAGCCTGTATTGTTCTGAAGACCAACTTTAGAAAACTTTCATGTAGGTAGTTGTGGCATACGCTTTTCTGTTACATAGAGTAGTAGTAGTAGTAGTAGCATAAGAACTATATAAGTGAGTTTACTTTGTGTTTTTTCTTATGATTCATTATTATTGGTTAGTATATCTAAGAATCCTGGGGTTCTGGAACTTTGGAAGGGGTATGAGGAGCCGAAGCCAAATCGCAGAGGTCTGAGAGGTAGATAAATCTTGTAATGTACTCAAGTGTACCTACTTGTTTCTTTGAATTTTCCCTAACTTCATTTACAAATTTACTGCGGCACGGCTAGGTGTTCCCTCAGAGCCCCAGGAACCGTGTCACACTATAGACACTTTTAACGGAACGTGTTATCAACCGACGATTATTCCTGTACGCGCTATGTAAGTGCACCCAAAGAGTAGTTTTTGGGTGCACTTGCATATTGCAATGGTCGCAATGGTTTTCCACCAACCGGGAGTTGCCCCGACTGGTACCCATTGCGACACATGGAAAACAAAGGTATACTATGTAGAAACTAAGGCCCCTGTCTAAATAATGTTATTAATACAATATACATCGATAAAAAAGGATGACTTGCACACTTATATTATTGATGTTTGTTTTGTTCAAGCAAAGTGTGGCTTATTATAACAAAACGAGCTTAAGTTTAGACCAATTAGATGTCTTGGTTACTGAGTATAAAACGAATTCGCTTTCCACGTCTGTCTGTTTATCATCTAATTCCTCCTTAACCACGTGACGGATTTTGGTACGGTTTTCAGTAGTAGAAAACACAGTCAACGAGAAACTACCCAAGCTGAAACGTCTTTCGTACCTGAATTATTACAGCCACTATTTAAATCGGAACACCAGGGACCCTGTTTAGAGGTAGGAATAAATATTATCGTCACGTCCCTGAAGAAACCCTTTCATGAAGACATCAATACAAAAAGACAAACTTAGATATTCAAAGTTCATTAAAATTATACACTTAAATGTCACTTTCGTTTCAACGGTCACTAATATGAAACTAATTCCTAAACAACGATAATATTTTTTTAGTTTATAAATTCTAATACCTAGGTTATGTCATCACGCTTCGAATGATTAGAACACATTTCAGAGCAGTTTTATTATCATTTTTAATAGGGGGGAGGTCATTAGTTCGCGCATGCGTGTCAAAAGGTTGCGAGTTCGTTCCTGCCGGATGATCGCGGTTGTCAGTAGTTCATCGCTTGGTACCGTCGCAGGCTGCCGCATCTAGTCCCGCCGTCCACTGCTCCGCGTAAAAGTTTCCTCTCGTATGCAAAAAGTACAAGTTTCGTTTAAGGAACGTTGCTAAAGTTCTCTATGACGTGTATTGTGTAAGTTACGTTAAGAAACGTCAACATGCGGTGGTGTTTGACTGCAGTTTTGTTCGTCGCCTTGATTTGTTCAGGTATGTAAACTTTTTAAATTATTGATAACAAAAAGTTGCAAATTATCTAAGAAGTTACACGTTTTATGTTAAAAAATATAGATAAGATATTTTGTCTAGTAATTTTTTTTTTATCAAACTTTAAGTGCAAATTACATGTTGTTTTGGCAATGAAGACGTTTGACGTATTAAAAAAGCCTTGAGACTGAATTTATAAATTAATTCTAATGATTCGCGCCTTGAGATAATTTTATAGACATTGGCTAAATTACGTGATAAGTACTATTAATCTAACCGCACTGATAAAATATAACAGAGAGGTAGAACCCATATACCTAGTATATGAATCTATATCTTACTACTTATATAATACCAACTGTAAACATATTATGTAACGAGGTTTGCCGGATAATAATTACTTTTGTTTATCCAGAAATAAAGACGTGCAACCCGAGCAAAGATATCTTTACAAAAGGAATCAATATGAAGAAACCTCGTTGTTCTATTATCAGAATTATTCGAGTCACGTTTATTTGTTAAGGAATCCTTTCAATCCATCTATCAGCATCAAATATTTTGAAAGAAATCACACATTCTGACGAATTTTCGATTTTATCTTTTCGGTATAGTTGATGTTGAGTATTCTCAAATTGTGAAACGAAAAGCAGGAATAGATTGATGAAAACTAATAACTAGAGTCATTTGTATTTGTAGATGATGAAACCTTACTACGCGACATAGCAACATAGAATCGTATCAGATGAACTAATTAGTGCTGCGTCTCTATAATAATAACATTTCAACCAATCATAATGTATGTCCACCATAATTAAGAAGAGAAACCATTACAGTAGATGCAACTAAATATTTGTGGGCAAATAAAAGATTTGCGGACAGAACCATGAATATAATAGAAGTATCACAGTCAAAATTTATGGTCCAATGACGATAGTTAAAAATGTACATTGATTTTAAAATAAACAATAGCACAATGGCGTACGAACATTTCAGAGAAAGAGCGAATGATACCATGAGAGCATTTAATTGACAGGTCAGCCGGTGTGTCAATTATAGTCCGTTCAACTAATGAGGTTACGCACCAATAAAATTCATGGTGAATGACGATATGACTCTATAAATACGACAAACTTTTAAAAATCTTTGTCATCGTTGCAAATAAAATTGTCATCATGTTTTTAGAGGTGGGGAGGGGGGCTGTATTCGATCCGCATGTTGGGCAAAGGTTTATTCCTATAGCATCTCGGAGTTAGGATTTGTGGCTGGTTTGTGGCAATAAAGTCAAAGCTTAAATTCACCCAAAGAACAAGGGAGATGGCTATGCTTGAAGTTTTCTTTCGTGAAATAATAAAAAATGAAGATATCCGCAGAATAACCAAGGTTATAGACATAGTCCGAAGAATCGCCCAACTTAACTCTTAGTTGGCATATTGCTCGCAGAACAGGTCATTGATAGGGCCAAAAGTTACTAGAATGGTGATCGTGTACCGGAAGTCAAAGCGTTGGGTTGTCTATCACAAGGTGGATCGATGTCCTGGTGAGAGTTGCGGGATGCCGATGCAAATGATGTAATGATGTTGATGATGGTGGCAATAGGCTCTTCCCTAATACATGGGACATTAAACATGACTTGTCAAAAAGTGCACTAAGAGCTCTTTCTATCTCGTCGGGGCGTACAGGCGTGATGTTGTGTTTCTGGTATTTATGCCGGACCTACGACCTACGTAAATCCCTTAATTTTTATCTGTGCTTAGTAGTGGGCGTTGGGTAAATCCGTAACCCCGCTATCACTTTGGATTGCCCTCAATAAAGCCCGACAAAATGGGATTTTCTGTTTAGAATTTCTTTAAGCGTAAACTGGGGTTGGAACTAAGCCTGTTTTGTACTGGAATCAACATTAATATCTGCAGAAATGGGATTGACTTTAGGTATGAATATGATTTGTTAAATCTGGAAAAAACAGGATTTGGAATATGTATTGAATTATTTTGTCCCCTAATACATAATTAAGAAGATAATTATAATATACAAAAGCTTTTTTTTTCTATTACAAAGACAAAAAGTTTTGGGATTATAAATCATACATATTTGGGATTTTTGATAATCACTACCGGTGATAGTAGTTATATCAGTTTCTCTAGAGTCTATTGAAAAAGTCAAATAAGCACACTTTATTAGTAAATTTGCTCATGCATGAATAAACCTGTATCTACCTACAGTATTTAAGCTACCATTGCAATAGTGGTAATAGAAGTTTAAGCATAGTACAGTCACGCCCTAAAGTTACGTAATTAGTGGTATTGACAGAGACCCGTAAGGTTAACCGCGCCACTGTGGATACGACGGCAATTGACGACTAGTCGGGGGTACAATCGCCCACAACATCCCACGACAATATCAGTTTTGAAAAAAATAAACGCATATAAACAACGTTTAACAATGAAAACGGTTTAGCTTTTGCTAGTTGAAGTCGAAAATGAGATAGTACTACCGAGATAAAGAGTAGACAAGCGTGCTCCATCATCGATCACATTATCGTTTACCATCAGGTAAGATAGTTGTCCCGTGCTTGACAACTATCTTACCTGATGGTAAACGATCTATCAATAATAATAATAAAAAAGTATCCTATTTCATAATGTGTCATCTTTCAGATAAATCCATTTAGTCGTCTTTAAACAACATTCTAACATGCAGTCGTTTAGATTTAAAATATTAAATAGGGTAGGAAATCGGATAGAAATTTTGTCGTTCTGATTTTAATTACCTATCTATTATAGGATGAAACTAAACGGTACGTTTACGATCTTTGTATCTGTGCGACCAACTTTTCACCATTCAGTTCGTAGAATAGATTTGTGATCAGCTAGTCCATTCTGTAAACACCTAACCGTGAACACTTAGGTGGAGTGAGGTTGAAATAAACTGTTGGATCCGATGGATTGACAACTTACTTCATGTTCATTTCACTTAAATTTTCACGGTGAGATTTGTACAGTACTGTGAATCGTGCAAAAAATCATTTATAGTTCTAACGCCCGTAACTTCGCACGGGTCTCAGATATCTTTGATATTTTCAGCTTTTCTCTCATATCAAAGATTCAAGATTCAAAGATTCAAAGATTCAAAGCATTTTATTTCAAATAAACCATTTACAGGCACTTTTGAAATGTCATGAAGTCAGTCAGTCAGAAAAAAAAAATGATGCTAATTGCACATTCCAAAGCGTAGATCTCTATGGAGAAGAATGTGCAAGAAACTCCATGGACACTCTTTTCAATGATGTTTTGTAATTACAAATATCTCTGTTACATGTTTCTTGTCGCTATCATGTGAGAACAATGTAAATAAAGTAAAAATACAAACTAAATACAGATATTAAAATAGCAACTGGCAGCTAAGAGATGACCAGTCTCAACTGACAGCGCCCGTTCACGAACATGACGCCAATATTAGCACCACTCAGCTCAACCATTTTGAAGGGAACCGAATGATCCAACACATGCGCCACCATCAGTGAGACATTTGAGTGAGCATGACAAACTCTCAACTGCCATGCTCATTTATGTCAAACAAGTCCAATAGTAACATAAAAAACCATAAAATAGCTCCATGGTACTCACATTTACAAACTTTGAAAAAAATGCTTCTACATTATACAATACTTTTATTATTTAAAAATTCAAAAAAAAAAAAAACATTTAAAAATAATAACAATAATTTCCAAACTAATCAATTTGTTCACCCCGGTGGTAGTGTATCTCTTTAATAATATGCATGTAATACAAAATTCATTTTAACCTTGCTCACGAATGAGTCTGTCTATAGGTGGAAACCGCATTAAAATCCGTTCAGTAATTTTTGGTTTTATTCTGAACAGACAAACATACGCATCGGGAACTTTGTTTTATAATATGTAAGGATTTTACGAATATTACTGGGACGTTCCCAATTCTGAACTGTCATGTCAAATTCATAGTCTTAATTCTCAGAAATTCAAATGTCATGTTAAATTTTGCCTATTATTATCTTCCAATTAAACTACAAACTACATTTTACGTTGAACGATGACTGTCAAATCATAATTTCAAAAACTAAGTTGGATATTCATTTTTTCATTTTGTTGTATGTAACTGCATGATTGAGGTAGAAAATCCCATTTTTTATTACGTGTTCAACACTGTTGGTAGCTATGTAATCAGAATGTGCTAATAATATTTATTTATTGCACATTTATTTAATGTATGCCAATATAATAAATAGTACAAATTGAGCCTTAAATTTAAAATACACTATTGGCGACCATATCGCATTCTGCGATCTCTTCCAGGCACATTCTGATTACTAATCTACCACCAACAATAAACACATAAAAATCAACAAAATTTGTAATCAGGTCACCGTAAAAGGACATAAAGCGCCTTCAAATCTCGATAAGGATATTTATCGCATTATTTTATCACATTTTTGCCGTTGTCAAGGGAATTAACTTGAACATGATATTTCCCCATCACTCGTAAAATGGGAGTGGTGTTGGCCAAGCCCTAAAGATAATCTGCCATTATGGCCGGGCCGGGTCAACGTAGCTTTCCTACCTACATTCCTGATGTAATTGAAGCTTTCATAAACCCTTATTTGCATTTTCACGACAGTTAAATGTTAACAAATACAAACGGAATTCATTTATTGCTAGCTTCGTTCCTTTCAGATATCATAACACTAAACTTTCTATACTTAAATATAAACGTCGAATTTATGTCCTATTATCTTGACTTCTCTCCCGTTTCTCTATAAAGGCTTTAAACCGTTAAATTTTACGATGGCTGTTTCAATATTTTTACACTTTTCCTACATTCGATGCACAGTAATCTATAGAATGGGTTGTGGTGCGCGTGCGGCGCGCTGCGAACAAATTGAATTCATTTCAGTAGCCACACGTCTAATTGGTGACGTGTATCGGCCGGGACATGTGTTCAGTATCTCTTTGTCTCATTACCAGCGAGAATTGCTATAAAAATGTTCCAAAGAACAGAAACAACCAATTTGTTCTATCGTACAATTTCCTGTAATATGATTGCTTTTCTGCGGGACATTTTATCTAATTATACTTAGTTCTAACCATGAAGGTACGTTTTATGATTGAGTATACAACTTTTGTGGATAATACTCGCTCAGACACAGTCATTTATCTTTTGGTTAGGTGCCCGCTGGGATCCCGCCAGAAGTATAAAGGATGAAGTCAACAATCAAATATATTTCTTTCACTTTCTTTTGCTCCTTCGTTTGATTCATCAATCATGGCGTGATTCATTCATTACTTACGTGTTATACTGTGATCTTGGATCTGAACTTTGTGGAGGAACAAGCGTTTACAATTGATACATTTTAGGTGATTGTCTCGTATCGTTACGAGTGTGGGAAAGAAAAGTACTTAACCAACAGTATTTTCAGTTCTTTTGGTCTTAGGGCCGATTTCATCAGTCGCTATAAAAACTTAGTTCAACAAAACTGAGCTCAGCGTAATCTAGTTTATAGATCGGCGTTGATCTAGGCTTATGTCAAACCGATTTTGCCAGCAACATTTTAATCGCGTTTACCAAAACTTAAGATAAAATGGGAGAAGACCCAAAATGCCGTATTCGCGTTTTGTATCTACAATATGTATCAGCAAATTCAGCGACCTGCTGCGGTTTTCAAATATATTTTATAGGAGTAATATATTTTTAATGAAATAACAACCAATCGTAATAATAGTTTTTTTTTAAATACAATCTTTATTAATATTATGACGTGATACTAGTGACAGCGGCAAAACACGATTATGCGAGCTAAACGTCAAAAACATGGGCGTTTAGAATTATAAGTGAGTTTAGCGTAAACTAGATTCAATTCATAGCGGTGAAACGCAAAATGAAGCTATAATCTCGATTAGACGCTCAAACTGAGTTTTGTTTGAAATAATCGCGATTAGTTTTATTGGTGAATTCCGCCCTTTGAGTTGAGATGTTTTAAACTTAGTTTAACTATCTCACAGGTAGTAAAATATTTATTCAATAATGTTATGATTGACTAATATAATTTATCTTACAATTAACCTCCACAAAAATCAGGCATTAGTTGTATATTCCATAAACCGAAACCAGTGGTTATCGACGTTCTCTAAACTGTCACGGCAAGTCAAAAACCGGAAAATGCTGACAATACGTCCTTATAGGTCATCGGCTGCCTCTCGTAATTGGGTTCCGGGGATCAAATTATTGGCAGTCGCTGCGTGTAAAATTCTGACATTTCCGCATTGTACAAGAATCGACGCTATCTCCAATAAAGGAAAAGGCTGGACTTTTTAGTATGGCATGTGCCATGTCTAGTACATTCTCGTACATAGTTATAATGTGATTGAATTCAGAAATGTAGGTCAGTATAAAAATTGATCTAAATAAGTATCGTCAGCTTAAGAGTTTAAAAGTAAAATCTGTAAAAACTCGCTTTTAGCAATAAGGCCGCCATTGTGACACCCTATTAATGTTAAGTTTCTATTGTAATTTTATTTTTGGTGTACAATAAAGAGAGAGTATATCTATCTACCTAAAATATGCACAAAATGTTTTGGGAACACATATAAAGTGCGTACAGCTAAGGAGTGGAATTCCTTGCCGGAATCTGTGTTTCCTGATGGCTACAACCCAGGAATCTTTAAGTCAAGAGTGAATAGGTGCTTCTAGGTAAGCACGCTCCATCGTCGACCGCATCGTCGCTTTCCATGAGGTGAGATAACGGTCAAGCGCGAACCTATCAAGAATTAAAAAAAAATTGTATTGATCTGACTAATCATAACGAACCAACGTGTATAGTACAGTCACATACATACTCTAGATAATTCAATCTGTTGACTTAATCAACTCAAGTGGATCTATGACCTAAGTGACTATTATGTATATTATTCGGGAAGGGGTAAGGACCGTCACAATAGCGTAGTGTATCAACAAACAGACACTAATTGGGGCTTTGTACAGCTTAAGGCAGACCCTTGAGTGGTGCATTTAGAATTTATGAAGTTGGTTGCAGTGAATGTTTTCTAACAAATGATAAGTGTAACCATTATAAGCACTTAAATCATTGTTTTATATTTGCAGCTAGTTTTGTAGATTATTGTTCACAAATGATTTCTGTATCAATTATTGCAATCATGTCCTTGCAACTGTAATAATTGTATATATCATGCATATATTTAAAGTGATAGGTTTACAGTTATATAAGTATTTTTTTTTTATATCTATTGCTGATTTCCTGTGTGTACATAATTAATAAAAAAACTATTCATTTTATTTACATTGATAGCAAGAGGTATATATAAAATATACTCATTTATATATGTAGATAACATCTCATTATGCTTTGTAGTAACACAATTATTATAATACTAGCTTTTGCTCGCGACTTCGTCCGCGTAAAAGTCGAAAATGTTTCCACTAGGTTTTTTAATTGATTTTGTTTTATTACAAATTAATTAATGGCTCATAACCGCGACTTCGTTCGTGTAGAAGTTGGAAATATTTGTAAAGTGTAAGTACGTTAGTTAACAATTTTGAAGTACATTATTTTTACGTAACTTTAACCGTTTACGCAGCGCACGCAACGGAAGCTCGCAAAAGGAATATTTTCCCCCCGTTTTCGCAACATTTTTCATTGATACTCCGTTCCTATTGATCATAGCGTGATGTTATTAACCTATAACCTTCTTCAATAAATGGGCTATCTAAAACAAAAATATTTTTTTAAAATTGGACCAGTAGTTCCTGAGATTAGCGCTTTCAAACAAACAAACTCTTCAGATTTATAACATTAGTATAGATTGTTCATTCATCAAAAACTGTATATTAAGGACCAAGTGATTAATAGAACATTATAAAAAATGTCCGCGCAATTTAAAAAATGCCCAATATAAAAGGGCAGAGTGATAACAACTATTGAAATAAGCAAATCGTCCGGGCATTATTTATAATGCTTATAACCTGTGGGGCAGAGTAATTAACATCACGTTCTACTACCGTTATTTTTATTTCAAACATAGGATCAATATTTAAAAATAATACCTTTTTTCACAAGTACCTACTATAATGACAAAACTTAAATTAACTAAATTTTAAAATAATTATTAACAATAAACACTCGTAATTTATACTTATTAGGATGTAGTTGTAAATCATCTAGTACTTAGTAGTATAAATACTAGTTAAACTTTGAAACCTAACTATTGTTATGAAATTAAACTTTTAAAAGTCTGTAGACAATCAAAAACAAAACCATTGTAAAAAAACAAATAAAAAATAAACTTCTTTCCTTTTTATAGATGCTCTGATATGAATGACTCATAGAAGTATATCTAATTATTAAACTTAAAACGAACTGATGACAAAATTAACGAACAAAATAATTAGGTTTTTAATTTAGAGGAATATTTAAACCATTGAGGATTGAGACAAAATAAATGTGATAACTAATTGTTAAAAAAAGAATACCACTTTGATAGATAGATAGATAAAGCTTTGACTTTGGTCACATACACCAAAGCACACCTAAATTATAAAAACTAAGCACTTATACAAACACAACAACAAAGAAAAAATAATAACACATGTTGGTACCTAGACAAAAAAAAGAAATACATAGATAGGAGCCATAGCACACTAGATGGCACTTTGAGTTGCATAGTATCTTGTCTTTGTGAGACTTGCGTTTGTTGGACCTTTGCAAATACAACGACTGATTAGCCAGCGCGTATCACGAGCTGGTTCTCCTTCCCGCACCCCTTATTGTGTCCTTGTGTATCATCAAATTGCTGAAAACTACAAGGTGATATTCATAACGTCTAGGCAATGTGATAAATCATCATCATCATCCTGCCCTTGTCCCGTGTTATTTGGGGTCGGCGCAACACGTTTTTTTCTTCCATTCTGCCCTGTCACTCGTCATACTATCACTAACTTCCTTTTCTTTCATATCACTTTTCACTCAATCCATCCATTTTTTCTTTGGTCTCCCTCTGCCTCTCCATCCATCTATATGTAACCTTATAACTCTTTTAGTAACATGCGTTTCATCCCTCCTCTTCACATGACCCTATCAAGACAAACGATTCCCTTTCAACTTTTCGGTCACTAGCGCCACTTTCAAACTTCCCCTAATATACTCATTTCTCACTTTATCCATTCTCATAATCATCATAAATAAAGAATGTTAAATTATAATTATTTACTTCGACACGAAAAATACTCCAATTTATTACCTAGTCCATGACATATAATATTAAAATACTGTTAAATACAATATATACTGTATAAAATATTTTTTCAAAGTTTTAGTACATTAAGTAAATCTTTTTTTACAAAATGAATTTAGAAACATCTCAAGAGTGCTTGTTACGAGTACTCTTGCTTTATAACAAGAGCACAATATAATCTCCTTGAGCAGCATTCTATGAACTTCCTCAGTTTACCTGACGCCACGATACTAAATGTAAAGGAAAATTGAAAGCTTGTTCTCCTTACAACATTCCCGGAACTTAATTCATTATTGTACTGAAAATCTGCCGTAAATGTGCTTCTTTATTATAAAGTACTACCACTTCATATTGAGGTACTGAATATTTTACATTTGAAATTTTGAAGCGTTATATCTGCACATTTTTCAATGTTCAAGGAAAACTGACGACCACATCGTCACTTTCCATCAGATGAGATAGTGGTCAAGCGCGAGCTTATCAATAATAATATAAGCCTTGCGCATTAATTTCTAATTTTGTTCGTATTAAACAAATGGTCGATTCCTATCATCAAAGAATCATATCTTAACTTCATTCTTCGTCATAAACTCGAAAGGAAGCACGTGATTCATAACCTTATTAAAGCTTAGGTATTAAATCACTGCCTATCTAATCTAAAAGGAAGCAATGTATTCACAACAAAAGATAAAGCGAAATATAAATTTTCCATTTTACTGGAAAGATCTTTACATTTTTGGTTGAAAACTGTACTTTGTTTCAAAACAACTCCTATTTATTGGTACCAAGCTAGGTGCCATCCTTCAACCACACCATAGGATTGCTTTAACCTTGGTCATTACTATCTATTAACCTTTAAATGGCAAGAAACTGATAGTCAATTACAATCTGAGTAGCAACAATAAAAGAGCACGTTTATTTTATAAAAATAAGTTAATTTAATATGTGCAAAGTACTTGTTTCAATAGCACTAATAATTGCCATGTATAGACAGGAAAGTTGAAAAAACTTTTGTAAAGTCTCGCCTCTCGCATCTGGTGATACAGGAAAACTCTTCATGCGAACAAAGATACCCGCGCTTAGAAAAACACTAGAAAGGAACATGAGGAAGTCAGCAAGAAGGTTCTGTTTTTCTTTCACTCCCCGCCTGTAAGGAGGAACTTGCAACAAATCGACACAAAGTTTCAAGATTATCGTTAGTACGGACAAAAAGAAGTTGTAACATTTCCTTCTATTTCATCTATGTAGTGATTACTTAGCTCACTCAAAAAGCGGAGAATTCTTAACTGAAATACAAGTTCGTAAGTCAAATAATGTATTAGGGGTTGGTTTTACGACTATTGTTTCGGAGTTAAGGGATTATTTTACAGTTTTTGGCAGCGTTCCCCTGTTTCACGACTTGAAAATTAATGGCGGGTTCTGCATTTGACAATTCCCACCATAACTTCACGTTCTTCCTATAGCCATTGTGGTTTTTAAAATAATTTTAATTTACGCATTTGATTCGGGTTTTGCGGCATATTTTCTTTTGTCTAGTTTTTCAGGCCCATTGATTCCGTTTAGATCAAAAGAACTGGGATATACAATTAGTGTAAAACGGATATAGCTTTTTTTGGTTTATAATCACTTTCTTTAAGCCGATTTGTCTATAATTATGTATTTATCTTATCTGTGTATCCACCAATTATTTTTATTATCTACTGATTGCGAACCTTCTGTAAACTTTCCGATATTGATTGTGAATAACTCTGATTCAAAATTACATTATTTGTATTTATGTCGTTTAATATTAGTTTGACTAATATTTTAATTTTAACATAAAAAGTACGTAAATTCAGTATATTGAGTTATCTTCGAATACTATATTGTGTCTTTGATTTAAGTTTTTTATTGTTTGTATAAAATAACAACTTTATCATAAATAGAAACAATTTTCTAAATCATTTCAAATTGAAGTATGTTAGAAACCTTTCAAATCTGATGGGAGGGGCAACTGTCAAATAACAGGAAAAGGTGAAATGTGACGTCACCGCTATTACGTTACCCATGTACGAAAGGGATAGCAATGTTCTTCATATCTACCAATATTTGAAATGCTGATTGCTGTTTCATTTAATAACCAATTTATATGCTATTTTTTCAAACTGTTTATCAGCGTTTAGGTAAATAATATTGTACAAAAATAAACACTAGAAAACACCCAATTTTCCAAACACTTATTTTTTGTTCAGCTACAAGTATTAAAAACCTTCGTTTAACTAAAAAAGAAAGACTCATCATTTTTCTTCCAGATAAATCTAAAACACTAGCATAAAATATCGCCCGAAGCCGGAGCATACGGAATACGAATAAGCAATCTAGAAATATAAAATATATTATGTGCTTATATTTTATTGCAAATCATAAAAATAGACCCGCTCTATATAAGACCTAGGTTTAAACTTGCTTGTGGAAGATATGGTTATAATTTTTTATCGGTTTCGTTATATTCAGGATAATGGAACGGCTAAGATATTCGGGTAACAAGTACCCTATTTTCCGCTAAAAATCTTTTTGTTTTATACAGGGTATTGGAAATGGAGAAGTCATACTTAAGATACTACAGATACCGGCACGGATCTTGAGCGCTGACTTCTACTTGCGCAGAAGCACGCAAAAGTGAAATATCGAGTCTCTTTAGTGGTATGAAAAGAGATGGGGGGGCGGAGAGTGCAATCCTTGCACAGTGATTGGCTCGCCAATGTGTACGATGCGCAAAGCGATCCCCGCTCTTTCGCCGAGCGCTCAAGATTCGTGCCGCTATCTGTACCGCTGTCCATGGAGATGAACTGCTTTTTTCAAGAAACTCATTAGACTTTGCGAACAAAATTATCAAATAACATCTCCGGCTCTGGGTGGGGCGATGGGAAGTGTCAAATTTTTACTGCCTAAACCCACCTGTGTTCCTTCAGCTGCTTCAGCCTTTTACGTTCCAGAGCCATAAGTACCTAACTCTTTCAAACAATTCCGCAGAATGGAAGGTTCAATTATATATTATTTTTTTGTGGAATTGACTGGCTGTCTTAAAGAAAGTTATTCATCTCCATTGGTAGAATCAGTATTTATAATAAGACCTGCCATTTCCTTTACACCCTGTATATTATATTCCAATCCTTTGGTCCAGAACCGTCACGCAGTTGGAAATAGATTATGTGCGTCTTTGCACGATAGGTTTAGGAAACGCTGCTGTGATGACATAGGCTTTGACGAGATATTGACAGGAGAAGGCAACACATCGGGAAGAGTGAAAGCCAAACTTATCCACAAACTTCAAGTTGGAATTGTAGCGATATCTATGTCACCACATACCTAGCTCAACTAAAATTCTACATCGTGGTATAGATAGCGGCATGAATCTTGAGTGCACGGCGAAAGAGCGGGGATCGCTTTGCGCATCGTACAATATCAGTGAACCAATCACTGTACAAAGATTGCACTCCCCGCCCCCGCATCTCTCTTCATACCATTAAAGAGACCTGATATTTAACTTTTGCGTGCTTCTGCGCAAGTAGAACTGTAGAAATCAGCGCTCAAGATCCGTGCCGATATCTGTATTAGAGTTCTCCGCGGGATATAGAACATATATTTTACAACAGCCCGAAATCAACACAACGTCCATATAGTCGGAGGATCCTCCCTTTTTAGTGGGGATATGAGAAACTTTTCACACTGTTCCACATACCTCTAAAAAAGAACTATAATTTCGTTTAAATTGATTACTTTCAACCATCCCTTATCTAGTATGTGCCTTGGTTAGCTATTTATTTAGCGGTAGATTTTTCTCTGCACTTCTCTAACTTAAGTTTTTCCAGTTTTTCCTAACTTCTAATCAAATCCTATTTTATAAAAAATGTATCTTACAGCTAGGAAAATTTTGTCCGTCTTCCTATATTTAAACCACGAGTATTAAACAGTAAGTCGATGCAGGACACGATACAGCACATGGTACATGATTTACACGGATACTTGTGCCCAAAAGCCGCACGACATGGACGTGAAACAATGTTCCCTGGTGTGAACGATGCTTTACATCGGCTCTTGTTATGTCCTCGTACGAGGACACAATATTTTATAGATGTGAACTTTGTGTACCAAAACTGAGACGCTTCCCGTATTTTTTGGAACCGTCTCACTGTACTAAAATAACCTGATAATAGAGCTATTTTTTTTTACTATATTTCGAATCGAACCACTGAGCCCGCACCACCAACTCGCACTGTGCCCCCGTGGTGGATTACGGCCCATTCCCTCTCCAAAAGAGTAGGCTTGAGTCCCAGCAGTGGGAACATACTTATAAGGCTGATGTATGTGAACAACTGAGGGGTTTTTTTGAAGTGGGAAATCATCCAATGACTTCTGCTATGGGGTGGAGTGAGTGAGTGTCTCAGACTTTTGCTGACTCAAACTACTCATGTGTCCTTCATTTGCTCTTTGCGTACCAGGACCACGATTTCCTTTTCATAAATTCCCCGTGGCCTTAATGTAACTGAAGGGAGATTCCTAAACAAAAAACTATTGAAGATAAATTGTAAGAAGATTATCTTGTGTGCTTTTCCATACTTTGAGCATTTGCCATATAGGCAAAATAAGTACATTCACATGCTAAATATGCATATGCATTTTTTAGTTAGTCACCATAGTGATAAGTTTTTATTTTTTGACATCAACAATTTTGTTGATAAACTTTTCTCGACTAGGTATACTGTGTACCTACCTATTATATTTAGACGTCAAATAGCAAAGCTATTAGCTTATAATATTCACTCAGACATAGTTAGTATGTCGAAGTCCTCAATCATTGATTCCACCGTTAGTAATAGTACTAATGTTATGTTTGCTGACTCCAATACTTTAAACGAGCTAATAAGACAATAGTTGGTACTGTTGGCAATTTAGGTCAAGTATCTTCTAGCATTCAAGCTAAAGGGGCTAAGCAAAAATCGTTTAATTTGTTTCTTCAAAACATTCAGGGTTTTTCTTCGAAACAATTGGAAATAGAATTA
The DNA here is from genome assembly GCA_905147345.3 of Mythimna impura. Classification (NCBI taxonomy): domain Eukaryota; kingdom Metazoa; phylum Arthropoda; class Insecta; order Lepidoptera; family Noctuidae; genus Mythimna; species Mythimna impura. Next base: position 12,935,217 of record LR990345.1, read on the forward strand.
TTTTTAGAAAAAACTATGTTTGACATCATTTGTTTTACTGAGCACTGGTTAAAGGATTTTGAAATGCTAATCAATTTTGAGAATTATAATGTGGGCAGTTCTTTTAACCGAAAAACAATGTTACGTGGGGGTTCACTGATCCTAATTAGGAATAGTATTAAATTTAAAACTCGTAAAGATATAGTTGCACTGTCCGTTGAACATAGCATTGAACTGTCTTGTGTTGAGCTGGATAGGCATATCATAGTGTGCGTTTACAGGCCCCCTAATTATCAAAACTACTCTATTTTTGAGTCTGTCATGGAAGATGTTATGGCAAAACTTGCAACTGGTAACAAACTAGTAATAATCTGTGGAGACTTTAATGTTAATATTTTAGAAAATAATTCAGATAGCAGTAGATTATTAAATCTCTTCAAATCATTTAATTTATCTAATGTGTTTATAGAACCTACTCGAACTACGACAACTACTGCTACATGTATCGATAATGTTTTTTGTTGCTGCAACTATTTAGAAAAGGCCATTGTAAATTATCTGCCCTCTGATCATAGCGGCCTAATGGTAACTTTTGAATCCAACTTACCCATACAACAAGTGCAGATTCAGTCCAGACCAATAACATCCGGTAAACTAAATAAATTTAACAGCACTTTAATTAGCAAGTTAGGTGATTGGAATCTTGAAGTGAAGAATGGTAATTTTTTGTATAACGATTTTTTTTCAATAGTCCAAACTGAGTTCAATAAGACTTTTGAGAAAAAAACTAAAAGTATCTGCCCTAAGTTTAGATTTAGTGACTGGGCGACTAAAGGAATCAGAATAAGTAGGGAAAGACTTTTTGAGCTGTATGGCCTTAAGCCTATTATTAACACTGAAACTTTTAATAAGTATGTTGCTACATATTCAAAAATGTTTAAAAACACTTGTAAGGCAGCTAAGGCCTTGTACATTAGCAACAAAGTTAAATCGGCAGATAATAAAATAAAAACGGTTTGGAAAATTATAAATAATGAAACCAACAGGAACAAAATACATAACAATGATTACACATTGGAGACACATCATGGTCTTATTAGCGACAACAAACTAGTTGCAGAAGAATTTGTAAATTTCTTTGCCAGTATACCAATTAAAACTACTGAAGCCCTAAATTCGTCGCCATCACATGCTTTTAGTTTATTACAGGCGAATGTTGCAGCCTGTTCGACTGAATTTAACTTTAAGCATATAAACCCTATAACCGTAATAAAAGCTTTTAAACAAATCAAGGTTAAATTGACAGAAGATTTGTGGGGTATGTCTATCAAAGTTTGTACCTCAATTATTGAGACTATAGCGCCGTACTTAGCTATAATATTTAATTTGTGTATAGATCAAGGAGTTTTTCCGGATCTGATGAAATATAGTAAAGTGATACCACTTTTTAAATCTGGGGACAGTAAAGACACTAATAATTATAGGCCGGTGTCCGTGTTGCCGGTTTTTAGCAAGATATTTGAAAAGGTGATGTTAAATCAAATGCTTAATCATTTTAACACAAATAACATCTTACACGATAAACAGTATGGTTTCACCAAAGGACGTTGTACAACTGACGCTGGTGTCTCCTTACTAAAACACATTTTTAATGCGTGGGAAGAGGCACAGGATGCTATAGGCATCTTCTGTGACCTGTCTAAGGCGTTTGATTGTGTGGTTCATGAAACATTACTCCTGAAACTTGAGCATTACGGACTAGGCAAAACAGCTTTAAGCTTATTAAAATCTTATTTGATTGACAGACAGCAACAAGTTCAAATAAACGGTGTCAATTCGCCGGGATTAAATGTGAAAATGGGGGTACCCCAAGGTTCAATTTTAGGTCCTTTTTTATTTTTAGTTTATATTAATGATTTACCCTATTTGTTGCAAAATAAACTTAATATGGTGTTGTTTGCCGACGACACTTCTTTGATTTTTAAGATAAATAGAAGGACTAATAATCTTGACGACGAAAATAACGCACTACTGCAGGTCCAAAACTGGTTCACTGCTAATAATCTAGTTTTAAACGGGAAAAAAACTAAATGCATAAGATTTTCCTTACCGAATGTCAAAAGTAGTGATTGTGACGTAGTACTAAACGATGAAAAACTAGAATTTGTCGACAAAACTGTTTTCCTGGGGATAACGCTTGACTCAAGGCTACAATGGGGTCCTCATTTAACATCTCTTGCAGGACGGCTTAGCTCAGCTGCATATGCTGTTAGAAAAATCCGCCAATTTACGGATGTTGATACCGCTAGACTAGTCTATTTTAGTTATTTTCATAGTGTCATGTCATACGGTATCTTACTATGGGGACGGGCTGCAGACATCGACTCAATTTTTATTCTACAGAAAAGAGCTATCAGAGCTATTTACAATCTCCGCCGGTGCGATTCTCTAAGGGAACTGTTTAAGGATATTAACATCATGACGGTGCCTTGTCAATATATCTATGAAAACATCATGTACGTTAGAAAAAATCTTCATCTTTTTAGCAAAAGAGGCGACAGACATAATTATGTTACAAGAAATAGGGACCAATTAGTTCAACCAGGTTTCAGACTGGCTAAAGTGGCCTCTTCTTTCATGGGGTACTGTTTGAAATGTTATAATAAAATACCTCCCCAAATATTAGAACTCAATGAAACGAAATTTAAATCTTGTATTAAACGCACACTATGCAGGCAGGCATATTATAAGTTGGAGGATTATATTCAAGATAAAAATGCTTGGCTCAATGCTGGTCCAGCTCCACTACCACCGGGGGTACAAATTGATTAGTTTTGAAACTATTATTACTATTCTTTAATGTCTTTTTTTTTTGAATTTGTTAAATTTGTAATGTACTATTGTAGTTAATTATTATTGAATTTAGTATTGTATAATGTAGAAGCATTTTTTTCAAACTTTGTAAATGTGAGTACCATGGAGCTATTTTATGGTTTTTAGGTTACTATTGGATTTGTTTGACATAAATAAGCATGGCAGTTGAGAGTTTGTCATGCTCACTCAAATGTCTCACTGATGGTGGCGCGTGTGTTGGATCATTCGGTTCCCTTCAAAATGGTTGAGCTGAGTGGTGCTAATATTCGCGTCAGGTCCGTGAACGGGCGCTATCAGTTGAGACTGGTCATCTCTTAGCTGCCAGTTGCTATTTTAATATCTATATTTAGTTTTTATTTTTACATTATTGACATTGTTCTCACATGATAGCGACAAGAAACATGTAACAGAGATATTTGTAATTGCAAAACATGATTGAAAAGAGTGTCCATGGAGTTTCTTGCACATTCTTCTCCATAGAGATCTACGCTTTGGAATGTGCAATTAGCATCATTTTTTTTTTCTGACTGACTGACTTCTTGACATTTCAAAAGTGCCTGTAAATGGTTTATTTGAAATAAATGCTTTTGAATTTGAATTTTGAATTTTGTAAATTTAGAAGCGTTCTTGCAAGTCAAAATTAAATTAAAAATAAACTTTAATGTACACCAAAATGATGGCATTTTACGCAAAATTAAATCTACGAATACAATGGCGGTGTTATCGTTACATTGTAATTTAAATTAAAAAAAAATGAAGAATAACCCTTGCTATAACATTTGTTTACGTTTTACTACTCAAAAACTTCTATTCAAAAACTTCAAATGAAGAAATAATCAGAAATAAATTTATTGACTTCACAAATACCACTTAAGATAAGTAATTCTAAGTAAACAGTTGCAATTTAAAGATTTAATCTTCAGTGTGATTTATTACTTACAATCTTATCGATTATTTTTTATCGATAATAGACTAATTTTTTTAAACAAATCTAACTAGGTTTGTAGCGGTTAAAAGATAAGCCAGTATGTCAAGTTGATGACCGAGCTACAATATTGAATAAACATTGCTCAAGGCGCCATAGAAGTTCTTAGCCGTTACTCGAGGCATACGGTGGAGGTGTGAGGGGGCAATCGGCGACGGTGATCTCGCACCGGGCCCTGATCTGAACTAGGGCCCGGCTCTGGACCTTGGGCTGAGCCAAGGTCCGGAGCTAGTGGGAAAGGGCGGAGACAGCCGCACGTGTGAGAGAACGGACATCCTCACGCCCCAGTCGCTGATCTACCAGTCTGTAGGCGCGGGCTTGCGAACGACGAGTAGTTCGCCGTCTTGCCATTTGGTAACCGTCTGGACCAAGCCCGAGTCGTCGATGGCGCGGAGCATTCCACGCGCGCCTCCAAGAGGTGTCAGTAAAACCGAAGGGGTCCAGTAGGGCCTATACCTACTAGGGCCATGGGAGAATTTCTGAATAGGTAACTCGTAGTCCTAGAACGCAAAGGGCAACTGAAGGAACATAGATGTGGTTTTAGTCAGTAGAAGTCTGACACGCTTTTTTGCTCCACCCTAGAGCAGGAGGTCATTAGATAATAAAAAAGCCGTTACTCTTTAAATTTCCGAAATGCATATTTGAAAAAAACACTGGAGCAGATACCGGTTTCAGAGACAGAAAAAAAATCAGGTAAGTGCAAGTCGGACTCGCGCACTGAGGGTTCCGTACAAACTTACCTACGAAAACAATTCAATTTCCGATCTGAATTACGAAGATTTTTCCGAATCGTAATTTGTTTTTTGTGATGTAACTTCAAATTTACGGATTCTCATTTTTTCCTATACTCAGGATTCTAGGTCAAAGGGAAGTACCTTATGAGTTTTGATTCCCTGGAGAGTGTCGAAATACATTTTTTTGCGAATAAACGGCCGTATCTTTCTTTTTCGTTAACTCAGAAGTTTGATTTTTTCACAGCTTCAAGGGACTGCAGAAAGGTTTTAATTTCAACTCGTTAGCACCACGCGTTCCCGAGAAAAAGAGTCTTGACAGACAGACGGACAACAAAGTGATCCTATAAGGGTTCCATTTTTTTATTTTGAGGTACGGAACCCTAAAAACGTAATCCTTAAATTTTAAAGTCCAATATTTTATTTAAAAACTTACTTTAAGCACTTTTTCGAAAACTTCTTCAACTCGTTAGCCTCTCCGCTCTTTAAAGGCGTAAATAAACAGTAAATATAAACCCAATTGTATCTAAGAGTAAATCCGAGAGACTTGGAACAGATAACCAACCTTTTTCTCCGAAAGAAATTATCCGTGAAGAGTTATAGCTCTCTGTTTGTTTATCTAGTGCATTTTATGGGTAAATAAATATAACCGTATTGACTATGGGATGTAACTAATGTGTTTTCTTGGAAAACTCTATAACCATTACTGATAATAAGGTCATTTCATTCCGTATCTTTGTAATATCTTTAATAAAGTCAATAATAGATAGTCGCCTACCATGCTAGTCAGCTTATTTATACAAATCTTGTATGAAAATGAAAAATAAACAAATTATGAAAGAAGGAAGAAGAATTAACACAATTTAGATATAGAAAATATATTTTTATCACACTTCCTCAAAAATTGACTCTTATCATAACAATGATTAGGTTCAACAAGCAAGCACTTGGCTCCATAACAAACTCGATTGCAATCGAGGGTTGTTTGGAGGAGGAGGACAAAGTTATCCACTTGTATTAAAATGTACTATTTTAGCTTGTATCTCGTGAGTGTGTGTGATAACAAATATTTTTTCGCGATTATAAAAAAAAGAAAAACTGTTTAATAATGAAGAAATTTTAATTAAAATCCATATGGAAAATAAAACAACAAACTGTAAAACGGTCAAGCCATGTCAGGGACGGACAAAACTCCCAGCAACTCCGAGGTCACATTATAAACAACTCATTATGATTCTACCAATGGCATGGCATCTGACACTGATTACACACTCATAACAGCTTCCAAACTTCCTTGCAATCCAATAACCTCTAAAGATGCCCCTAAATTTTGTGAGCCATCAAATAATTTTAATATGACCAAATAAATCTTCGCCAACCGTCTATTACCCAAGACTGTTCCTCAACCAGTGATAGGACAACCTGTGCGTTTCAAAGCTATTAACAAGTCACGTGTCCGTAACGATACTTTAATAAGTTAAGTCATCGCGACTCCGCCCTCGCTGCTTACTAATGAAATTCCCGTCTTACTAACTTTATTACAATGGGTCAAGAGGTTAAATGGTCTATCTTCGAGCTTCGAGCCGGCCGGTATACTCTCGCTTCTATATTCCTTTTAATTATAATTATTGCTTTTAGTAGCGTGTTTTTGATCTTTTTAGAGTTCTGTACTTAAGTTGGCTAAAACGGATCCCTTCTAGGTTCATTTTGTTGTCTGTCTGTCAGTCGGTCCGTCGTGCCGTCTATCCATCGGTTAGTCTGTCTGTCTAACCGTCTGTCCGTCTGTCAAAACCCGTTTATTCAAGAACACGTGGAGGTATGAAGCTGAAATTAATACCAAATACTTAGGTCTGCTACCCCAAGCAACAGAAAATTCAAACTTCTAAGATAATGTTATTTATACTCCTTTTAGGCGCATATCATCGCTTACCATCAGGTGAGATAGTGGTCAAACGCGAGCCTATAAATTAATAATAATAACAAAAGATATTTTGACACTCGCTAGGAAATCAAAACCTATAAGGTACATCCCGTTGACCTGAATTCTGAAATATGGCATGAAACAAAGTCTCATGATACTAAAAAAAAGTCAAGAAGAAAAGTCTGAAAACTGGACGTCACAAAAAAAAAATCATTTTTGCTTTTTGTTTGATTATTTAATTCGATTCGGGAATAAAACTATTTACATAGGTAAATTTGTGCGGAGCCCTCGATGTGCGAGTGACTCGTACTTGACCGGTTTTTCAATGTTGGTGAAAAAGGTAATACGTTACCTTTTTCACCAACAAGATATGTATATATATAACCCTTTTGACCCTCTTGTTAATAGAAGGCTAGTATGTTGGTGACAACTCCTGGAATATAATATTTATTTTGTAATAAAAACATTATTTGTTTCAGTAATGTAGGTACGGGAACCGTGGAATACTTAAAACAAACCGCAGCAAAGTAGCTGTTTATTGAATTACTTAAATTGCTTGACGTTACGTACATAATTATATTTGGGCATATTCGGGCATAATAATAAATGTTGTATCGTGTTTTCCAAAGTAAAATGATCGAGTATTTGCGACTGACAATTTATATTTATTTATCTTTAATATTTATGCAATCTAGTAAAGCTTGATTAATAGCTCAAAGGTTTTATTCGTTCCTGTGGTTGTCGATAATTTTTAAACCGTATGTAAAAGCTATTTAAAAGTTCAGCGCTATTTCCAAATAAATTCGTCAAACATTTCAGAAGCGCTAAAAGAATTCGAAGTAAAACCGGGAACGTTGAAAACTATTTTAATTGACGTCAAATTCTGACGAAACTATCTTCAATTTATTTCAATATATTTTCACACTTTGATAATAATTTTCGCAATAGAATTCTTTTGTACGTATTTCGCAGTGATGGCAACCTGGTTTTCGTCACCCATATTGGATTTTAGACAGAGACATTCCTGTAGACAACGACAAAACGCGATTCGACAAATTGGATGCAATCAATTAAGTTACACAGAATGTAACAAAAAACTGTTCTGATTCTAGAATAGTAAAAGTAGAAAATCCAACAGCTGAGGTGAATGACAGTATCACGACTTATACCAATTGCCTTTACGAACATTTTTACTCCGTCACTGAAGAAAAGTTGTTTTCAACTTTTTAATTCCTTTTAATACTTTATATAAAGGAATTAAAAAGTTGAAAACAATTTTCTTTCTTTGTCAAACTGTCTAGGGATTTTACCCAACTTACCAGTTGGGTAATCCCCAGACAGTTTAACTGAGTAAGCATAAGCATAATCAGTCTTTCAATGTTTCCACTGCTGGGACTTAGGCCTCTTCTCTAGGAGAGGGAATGGGCCGTAATCCACCACGCTGGCCCAGTGCGTGTTGGTGAATTTCACATGTCTTCGTATTTTTTGGTTTTAGGACATGCCGGTTTCCTCACGATCTTTTTCTTCACCGTTTTGAGAACAGTGTTCATTTCAATTACAAGCCACTGTTATATATATTTTATATTAAGTACTTGACATTTTAGTAATAATTTAAAAATCTTAGCTCCTGAAAATTACCAGGGTTACAGACTATTTGAAAGAATTACCGCAGCCTTGGAACGCACTGTAGGGGGCGACCCAGCAGGGTTGAAGCCTACTGGGCCCAAGGGTCTGATTCTGAAAGGAAAACTCGGCCCTGGTACGAAAGGCAACAAAGGAACAGGAGTGGATTTTTAGTTAGTAAAAGTCTGACCCTATATCTCGCTCCGCCTAAGAGCGGGGGACGTCATAAGATGATTTTCCCACTGAAAAAAAGCCCTGGAACGCAAAGGGTAACTAAAGTAATACAGATGAGTTTTAGTCAGTAAAAGTTTGACATTCCTTTTCGCTCCACCTGGGGCGGAAGGGGTTATTTATTATATCACTACGCGCTATAGACGACTGAGGCTTGGTCCCGTCGATCACTGGACTGCCGGACGGAGAGCTACCCATTGCTCGACGTCCGCAAGCCCGCGTCTACCGTGCCTGGTAGTCGGGGTCGGGGTCTTGGCGGCTTGGGCGTGAGTATGTTCATTTTCTCCCGCGTGCAGCCTCCTCCTTCGCTAGGGTTACTGTTATGCAGAAGGACGCGACCACCTGGCCTTCGTCCTTGCTCCAGACCATAGCCTGAACTAGGGCCCGGCACGAGAGGTCGCTGCCACCGATTGTATACTCCACCGTGTCCTCTGGGCGGTCTACGCAATGGTAATACCCGGGTGTTTCCACTGCCTGGATCCGGTACAAGAACCTCTCGAGCTTACCATGTCCGGTGAGGACATACGACATGCGGAAGGTGAAGACGCCGTGACGCTTCTCCAGCCACTCCTCAAAAAGGAGACTACCTCCATAATTATGGCGGCCCAATTGCATTCCAGCCTAAAGTGACTCTTTTGAACAAACCGGCATTCGAAATTAAACTGACAGATAATATTTACTAGCCAATTGCATTACTTGACTTGCGTTTATATACAATTTGACGATAATTTCTTTCCAGTAACCTGGACTTTGGTACCTAATATCCAACAGTTAAAAGTACTAAGTAATTGACTCTTGCAATTAAGGGTTAACAAGCTGGAAGCAATCAAGCTGCACCCTTTTCTTGAATACGTGGAATAAGTATCATTAAAGTCGATGTTCCATAAGATCGTTTTATATAACTAACCTGACACATTTTTTTTTAAATTTAGACTTGGAATTAAGAACTGTTTTTTAATTCTACCAGTTGCAACCGGTACAGCTGAACATGATCCTCTGTTTTTAGAAATTGTAAATCATGAAATAATTCTTCCTGTTCTGGGTGCAGCGAGTGGAGCGTTAGACTTTTACTGACTAAAACCCACGTGTGTTCCTTCAGTTAGCCTTTGCAAGAGCCACCGTAACTCTCTCGATTAATCTCGCAGGCATTGGCCCTGGCAGGTATTGACCCTAGCAGGCTTCCTCAGTTATGCTAACAGCTCTTTGAGTTGGGCGTGGAACACAATGCTCTGTCGACATGAACTTGGTCCTCATCGGACGGTGAGCTACACATTGCTCGTCATGGGAACAGCCCTGTGACTATCGACATCCATGGTGTCTCTTGCAGTGACTGGGGCGTGAGGATGGCCTCTCTTTAACGCTTTCAGCCACCTTCTTTGCTTACATTATACTGCTTCCAAAGCTTCCAAAAGCGTAAAGTCGCCGCCACCGATCGATCATGAGACCCTAGGTTTCAGTCCTGATACGAGTAAAGTGTTTTGAAGTTTTTCCATATGGAATTACTGAGTTGCAGTTTAGACTGGATTTAAAGCTTCACCCTCTATAACATTGTACTTAAACATACCTGACGAAACGCGAGTTCACTGTACTGTCCTCGGAAACCATAAAGCGGTGTCTCAAACCATCGAATATCCTGTTTTTTTTTTTGCATCCAATAGCCTGAAACTTATCAGGTAGGCTCATTGAAATTGGAACAGTTAAGAAACACTATTCATTTTGAATTTATTTAATAAATGTGAAAGTAACTCTGTTGATTTGTATCGATATCGATAAGTAGGTACGCCTTAGCCACTTAACCAATCTAAAGGTAAGTGAACATAGATATAGCCTTGGATAAGATACTTTTTATCAACATTCTACGCGGATGAAGTAAAGTACTCGTAGAAGCTATAATAAACAAGCTGCTGCCAGCATCTTCACCCGTGTGAAAATAGAAAAATATTCCAAAGAAACGGGATAAAAAATAACCTATGTATATTGGTTTACTCGTGTGTCAAATTTCATCGAAATCCATTGAGCGGTCTGAGTGTGTAGAAGTATCAAATATACCAACCAAACTCCTAAACTTTTACCTTTATAATATTACTGTGATGTGATGTGATATTTATTATATGTCATTTAGAAGACAGAAATCATAGTTTTACAAAATCCCTGATTTCTCGAAACTCACTTTGATTTAGTTACCGTTTGGGATTCGGAGGGCGAAAAAACTTTAGTCTATTCGTTATAACATATTTTTACGAAGGTGTTGTTTTTTTTTATTCTTGATAGGTTCGCGCTTGACCGCTATCTCACCTGATGGAAAGCGACGATGCGGTCGACGATGGGGCGCGCTTACCTAGAAGTAACCTAACCATGTTTTAGTTATTTTTTTTAAGTGGGAAACCATCCAAGAACTTCTCTCGCTCTAGGGCGGAGTGAGAGGGCGTGTCAGACTTTTACTGACTAAAACTCACACCTATGTTCCTTCTTTGCCTTTTGTCCCAGGATCCCGGAGTTGTGTAAATTATCGTGAATTTCAATTAGCGAACCTCAGTTAGGCATCTGTCAGGATAATGTCCATTGCTAAGCGATCATTTAATAACCTAATTGCCTTTCAAACAAGCACTTATGCCAATACACAGGTAATGCGATGTAAAGAACGGTCAACTCAAGGTACATTTTCATACAACCGCTCTTACGTGATTACGATGTTATATTACACATATTTCTCCAGATATTTTGGATACACAGATATCTTGTGAATTTTATTTTGGCTTCTGTGGAAATCAAAATATAAATTTGTGTAAAACCAATCCAATAAAGACCTCCGAAAATCTGCTATTTTACGTGAACTTTGGCCCTCCATAGTGTCTAACTCATATATTAAAAATATAAAAAGTACATCCATAGAAACCTTGCTCATTTAATCCAGATTCTGAATAACGACAATTTTTTACAAAAAAATTTAAGGGTAAAAAAAAACGTATTTCCTGGAACAAGTTTTGTGAAATATTCGAGTGAATCACGGAATTACCGAACACTTACCGATTTTTCAGGCGTTATGTCTTTTTTTTCGCGTTGTGTCTTCGTCAAACATCGCGTTGGATTGCATTAGATGAAGCAACAAGCTTTTAAATCATGCTCTATGTTGACGACAGGCGAGTGGAAAAGGGCAAAACACATTTTAGTCTATTCAGGTTAAGAAAATAGTGACTCAATGTTTTCACTCTTCTTATCCACGCCCTATGAGCAATTAGATCCTAGCAAATTGGAAAACCGTGTTCACATTGACCAGTTGAGGTGAGCCCTTGACCACTGTCTTGGACGCGTCTTTTGTCAATTTAAAAAATGATTACCTTACCTAATCGTAAAAAAATGCAAATTCTGACGTCATGTTTAAATTGTGAAATAATTACTTTTTTAAAATTAAATTTAGGGACTTTTGCTTACAGCAAGACGATGTCAGCTCTATCGTAACCTAATAGTAGTAAAGCTAAACACCTTATCAACTATTAGGGCTCTAAAATCTTACTCACTATTTTATAAACAGAGATAGCTGCGTTAGAGATAGGTTCGGACAATGTGATTTAAATAAAACCAACATGAATCAATCAAATTATTTTAAAGTATTCATCAGCACCTCTCTAGCAGTTCGTGTTTTGACGCATTACACCAACAGCAACCACAACAAGTGATGGACATCCTCCACCATGCCGCATCCTGCACAATTTAAACTGTCACTTTTTCAAATGCTAAGTCACTACTAAGTACTTAATATTGGCCGTATTTTCGGGTTTTATCAAATAAAATCGTCTTTCATTTCCCAAGGTAGCATTTAAAACATAATATTCTCTATAATTCCATTTCAGCAAACAATAATAGTCAAAGTAACTAATTCTCCAAAATAAACAACTTCATTCCAACCACCCACGATCACAAAAGTTTGTTCAATAAATTAATAGGAGAACCCATCTAATCCAAACGCTTATGGACTTTTTTATGTGAAAAAGGCCTCTGAATCAGTAAACAGGCATTTGTTCAGCTCGTAGGGGCATTACAAAGAGTTGGGAGTATGAAACAGCTGTTGCGTGGTCCGTGACGCCAGATGTCACTGCCATCGATAATAATAAAAACACTGTTTCACGATGATTTACAATATATCTTTCATATGTTACATGCGTAACTACACTACTTTTTTTGCATGTTAACTGTTTGAGTTACGTGTCAATTGTTCATGATTAGGTGGTTGAACCGCACTAATTTCCACTTCAAACATTTGAAAGTGTAAATGAAGGAACACAGGTGAGTTTTAGTCAGTAAAAGTCAGACACACCCTCCGGCTCTACCCTGAAGCGCGAGAAGTCATTTGATGATTTTAGAGGTGTGTAACTACTCTATAGATTTAGTTATAGTTAACTCTAACTGATTTGTCAAAATAAATAAAAGTCACAAGTATAATCTCTACAATACAACAAATCTCCATTCCTAAACTTACAGAGATAGCATGTTTGAAGCTGAAAATACACTGGAAAAACTATTTTCGCGCTATAAAACTCATACCGTTATAGCACGTTGTATCTGACAGATATATCAGGTACAGATGTATCCTTCCTGGGGAGTTACCATGACATTTTAAAATAACAGGCGTGTGAGCGAGAAAGAAGGATGGAGCTATACACCCTATTGGCGCCGCGGCTCGTCAATGTATTGCTGTCAATGTCAGCTTTTTTCACTTCTAAAAAAAAACTTAACTTACTGATTAGCGCCCATTATCGTGCTAAAATATTTTTCATTGTAAAAACGTTTATTAAATTGATGAACCTTCAAACAACATATCGTATAAATAATGTTTATATGTACGTATAAATATTATTTATCTCCCAAACACACCCTATATCGACATAGGGAAGTGGTGGAAAGGTAAAATCGTTTAACCGCCATCGCCACTTTGGCCAAAAATAGGTTTTATAACATATTTCATTTAAAATAAGTTATTTATCTATCTGCTATTAGTATCATAGCATACAATATCGTTTGAGTTACAGTTAGGTAGTTATTAGATTAGTATTTACAATAAAAACATAACAATTAAAAGTTGAAGTTTATGTTTCATACATTAGACCAGTTCTGGAAAGATAAATTTAAACCATACCTACAATAATAAGTATTAGGCACACGTATGATAATTAAATGTGTGGTTTATATTTTTCATATATTTACTTTTGCTAGTTCTATTTTCGAAAAAGTTTTTATTTTTGTTACGAAAAGTATTTTAAATGTGTGATTTATATTTTTCATTTATTTACTTTTGCTAGTTCGATTTTCGAACAAGTTCTTATTTTTGTTACGAAAAGTATTTTATTAACAAACTAGCTGCTGCCAGCGGCTTCACTCGCGTGAAAGTAGTTTTCACCATACAAACTTTGGACTCCCGTTTCATCCCCTTAGGGGAGAATTTTAGAAAATGCTCTCTTAGTGCTTGCTTAAGTAATAAAAGAAAGAAAAGAAAGAAAAGAAAGAAAAACAATTTATCTACGTCACGTACGAACGTCGCCACGTCGTCGTCGTACGTCGTTTTTTCGTCGTTTGTTACGTCGTCGTTTGTCGTGTTTCGTTAAAGGAAACCTTGTGCAAAATTTCATGTAAGTACCTGGTCCCAGTAGTTTCGGCTGTGCGTTGATATGTCAGTCAATCAGTTTCTTCTTGTATATTTATAGATTGGACTATATTGTTGTCAGAAGCCACAAAATAAATTAAAATTAAATTTCTCGTTAAGATTCATCAGAATTACGTCCCGAATCAAATTTCGTTCAGTATATAGCTTGATGAAAACCGACCTACAGCTTTCCAGAGAATGGACTCTATCAACGCGCCTGTTATTGAAAATAGGTCAGCAACACTTTTTTGTGTTGTCACGAGTCAATTCAGTATGTAGACAGTTATCTGGTGTTCTGTTTGATCAATAAAAGGCTTTGTCTCGCAATTTTGCTTTTAAAATTCACTGGTTGTTGTGTTAATGGTTGGTTGGGATTTGAAGTGTTTTGATATTGATAGTAGGAGAAAAATGCTGTATTTTTTTTAATCGATTGTTTCCATTTGACCCTTTAAATAGAAACTGACAATATATTACATTGACGATATAATATAACAGACAAATCACAGGGTCAACGACAGCTGGTAGGGTAGTTACCTATTTATAATAATTATTTTCGATTTTGTCAGTGGAATTACAAATATAGAGTGTAATAAAATTAAAAAAAATAAAATTGTTATCTTCTTTCTAGGCCCTTTTTTGGCTGGAAAAGGAATGTGGGTTCTGAGTCTTTCGAGTGACAGAATTTTATTGACTAAAACTCAACCCGTGTTCCTCCTTCTTGCGTTTCAGGGCCACAATAACTCTTTTAAATAATCCCACAGCCTCACGCTTGCCGCTTCCTCCTTCGTTCGCATTACTGCTTCGCAAAAGTTGATAACAATCTAAATAAAACAACGCTTTTTGAGCCGCTAAAAAATTCAAGCCGATTGGGGCCAAGGGTCTGATTCTGAAAGGAAGACTCGGCCCTGGTAAGGAAGGCAACGAAGAAACAGGAGTGGGTTTTAGGCAGTAAAAGTCTGACACTATCTCTCGCTCCGCCCAAGAGCGCGATTAGTCATTAGATGATTTTCCCACCGAAAAAAAAATGCCGATTCCAGAAAGTTAAATCAACTCACATTAGTGTATTCTTCACTCTTCAGGATTTTTCTGCGTTCGTATCAAATCCGAATTACGTTAACAGTAAAACAATTATATTATCATTAAGTATACAAAATGTTTTCACATTGAAAATTTAAATCGTATTATAAACAACAGAATATTTGAGAAACTTCTCAAACGCTAAACGGAATTTCGCTCGTTTGCCTGTCAAAGCGTTCGTAGCATTGAACATTATTAATGGCAGTGCAGGGGGAAACATGTCAAAACGATACAGTTCAAATGTCACTCTATTTTGGATACGGGAAATAATACCAAAATGTTCTGCATTTACCGATTCGAATAATGTACGATATCGTAGTTATGTTCTTACTAAGAATGACAAATTAATAAAGATAGTAATACAGACAACACAATACGTTACAATAATAATAATAATGACGATGTCACAAGAATCCTGTGAAAGCTGAGAAAGAGAAACAAATCAAATATCTCGACTTAGCACACGAGGTTGTCGACATGTGGAATGTGGACTCGGCTGTCATTGTGCCGATTGTCGTGACCGCCGATGACCTTAGAGCCAAAAACTTCGACGACCATCTGTCGAAGCTGTCGTTGCGCGGTTGGATCAAAGGCCTGATACAGAAGGCAGTACTCCTTGGTACGGCTCGCATTATGAGGAGGTTCCTGTCTCTGAAGCCCTAACCACCGGTAGCTTGGACCCTGCTCCCGACACTGGCGGACTACTATTTTTTATATTTTTAAATGTCTTTTTTTTTTAAGAAATATTTAAAAATGTGAATTATATGTACATAAGAAAAATAAAGAGACAATAATGATCATTTATTTATAAGGAAATTATTACCATATTAAAACACTGCAAATTACAATAATTATGTGTTATTATGTTATGTTGATCATGGGCTGTTTGTTCATATCGGGAGATTACTCGTAAATATGAACTGGAATACAAAGCCATCATAATTTGGATTATTAAGACTTTTATATTTCAGTTTTAGTTTCAGTCAAATCCTTTTTCTTTTCGAAGTGGTAATCGTCATGGAGGTCTTCCACCCAGAAGTGAGCGGCCCGAAAGATAGGGTGGAGCATACAGTGGAGGTGTGCCCCGCTTAGGCGGAGCACCGTCATGTCCTCGTGGAGTCAATCGGCGGCAGCGACCTCTCGCGTCGGGCCCTGGTTTTGGCTATGGTCCGAAGCGAGGAGGAATGGCAGGCGGCGGCCTCCTTCTGCGAAGCAGTAATGGTAGCGAAGGAGGAGGCCGCACGTGTGAGGGAACGAATGTCCTCACGCCCCAGCCGCCGAGACTCTGACCCCGACTACTAACCACGGTAGACGCGGGCTTGCGGATGTCGAGCAATGGGTAGCTTGCGATCCAGCCGTCCGATAAATGACCGGACCAAGCCCAGTCGTCAACAGCGCGTCGAGATCCACGCACACCTCAAAGAGACGTCAGCAAACCGTAGGGGTCCAGCAAGGCCGATGCCCACTAGCTAGGACCACGGGGAATTTCGGAAAAGGAAAGCCGTAGTGCTAGAACACAAAGGGCAACTGAAGTACACAGACGTGGTTTTAGTTATTAAAAGTCTGACACGCCCTCTCGCTCTCTCTCTCACTCTCGCCCAGAGCGAGAGAAGTTATTAGATGATTTCCACACTTAAAAAAAAACCCTGGAGTGAGCGGAGAAGTCAGTCAGAGTCGTATTGAATAAGACCTGCCTGGTGTTCCCTGTCTTGCGTCAGGGGCGGTGTGACTCCTGCTGCCCCGCAATAATGCTGGCCCACCGCCCCCTGCAGGTGGCCTCTTCTCGTAGTCCCCACTACAAAGCGTTAAATCCAACTTCACGCTTCTGTGTTAAACTTATTCAAGCTATAAGTAACCGATAGCCACCATATCGCCTGTCTATTTGACAGCCGAACAAAATTTTTCTTCCAGTCCTTGGTCGCTATGCCCTTAGGTCACTGCCTTACTCTACTTGTCATAATATCAAAGTAAGTACATGTCAATTTATTATTTAAGTAAGTAGAAATATAATAATATGATAAGTATCGCATTTCTGTAATAGTACCTAAATACAATACAAATACACAGCTTTTTTCTTATAACTAGACAAAACAAACGGCGAATTGTTTAGCAAGCAATCTACGAATAATATTATGTCACCTATTCCTTAGAAGCTTCAATTACATATTTACCAAGGACCTATTCGAGAAAAATATTCACTTTCCAATAGGTATTTACTAATACTGTAGGTATTTTTATGTCGTCGAAGTATCAATACGAACCCCTTAAAATTCGGGCTTAAATTAAATTAGATTGAAAAGCTTCGCAGACGTTACGCGGTCGCTGTTAGTGCATTACCATCAAATTAAGAGTCCTTTTGTTTGTTTTATCATAATTTATTATACATCAAAATTTATCAGGGGGAGCTGTGGTGGCCCATTGGTAACAACCCTGACTAACGAATTGTTGGTCGTGGGTTTAAAATCCAGCCAGGCGAATTTTTTTTTTGTGTAAGATATTTCATCAACACTGGTCTCAAAACGGTAAATAAAATGTCGTGAGGTAACCGGCATGTCCTAGAACTAAAAATTCGATTATAGATTACAATTACAATCCGCAACGGGTTTGCGTGGTGGATTACGGCCTATTTCCTCTCCTAGAGACTTCTCTGACCTCAGCCTGAGTCCCAGTATTGTGAATATTAAAAGGCTGATTATACTATATTCGTCAGGTTTGTCGACCTTTATTTCATCATCATCAATCAACCTTTCAGTCACTGGACATCAGCCTCCCCCATGTGTTGGCACATGGACCGGTTGTACGTTTTACGCATCCACCAGATTCCCGCAACCATCACCAGGTCATCTATCGCTTTCCATGGCTTTTCATTGCTGCCTCTACTGGTGCGCAGTTACTACTTCAGAACCTTTCAGCCCCATCGACTATAAAATGGAATGGCGACCACGTGCCGGAAGGCGTAGCGTTGGAAGGCCTCCTACAAGGTGGACCGATGACCTGGTAAGGGTTGCGGGAATCCGATGGATGCGAAACGCACAGGACCGTTCATTGTGGCGACAATTGGGGTGACCTATGTCCAACAGTGGACGTCCTTCGGCTGAAATGATGATGAAGGTGATGACTATAAAATATGTTCTGCCAGCAATGCGTCTTGTTCACTGCCAGTAAAGTTTGGCGATTCTTCATATTATGTTGGCTACTCTGTAGTGAAGTTAACCAAACATGGTTACTTGCATTATTTAGAACCTATACCTAATTTAATCAAAAAATATACGACCTTGCCAAACACTCGCTTCTTCTTTAAACACTAGAAAATCAAATATATTTGTGTC
Organism: Mythimna impura; assembly: GCA_905147345.3. Taxonomy (NCBI): domain Eukaryota; kingdom Metazoa; phylum Arthropoda; class Insecta; order Lepidoptera; family Noctuidae; genus Mythimna; species Mythimna impura. The sequence goes on from LR990345.1 coordinate 12,953,605, forward strand.
TGGGTGTAATTTATTTATATATGTATGTATTTAGAAATATATAAGTATGTTTATCAGTTGTCTAGTTCCCATAACACAAGCTCTGCTTAGCTTGGGACTAGACGGCGTTGTGTGATAGTTGTGGAATATTATTATTATTATTATTCCATTTATTAAATTTATATACTTTTTAAATACTTCTAAAAAAAAAATATTAAAAAAAAAATATTATTATTCCATAGGTATTTTAACGACAGGTGTAATACCCAAGAGGTTGGCCTTAGCCGCGTTGGCTTCCAACATTTGCTAGCCTAAGTCTTAACTTAAAGTCTTTGTAGCGTTCACACAAGGAGCTTTGCTTAGCCTGAGGGAAAACATCGTGCCTTCAGATGTATATATATGTCCATACATATCTGAATATCCAAAAATCCTAAGTTGATCCCTTACATAGATAGGAATATGTTTCTTTGGAATTGGTCAAAGGAAAGGATCAGTTATAAGAATTGACTGTAGAGTGATAATTTGTAAGAATTGAATAAACGGTTTCTGTTTTTTTTATTTTATTTAAACAGTTCTTCATTTATATGCATAGTCATGCTTCTTTTCTTATTGATGAAGGCCAAGAGGTGGGTCCTGATTTTGTAAGTTTCTGTTAGAATCGTGACCCACACAATACTGTTAACTGTCCTGGCAACGACTGCTTTAAGAAATTTCCATGAATAATCTGATTTTTTTGACCCTTGAGTTGTTGCTGTTTATCAGTCCATATATCCATTCTAATCCATCCACACTATTAATTCAAAAGCAATTCTGTCTGTCTGTAGCTTTTTCACGTCTATTTTTTTTTTTAAACATGGTAGACTAGTAGCTTAGGTCCTGGCTTTTGTCTCAAGGGTTCGTTCCCTTCAGGATGGTTTCCAAGTTTCACGTGGGCGATATACTTACAGAACCTAGTTAGCATCAAATAATGAAATAATGTTACAATCAAACGTTAATGTTGTGCATCAATCGAATAATGTTACATAGATACAATGAGAAGAATGAATGAATGAATGAAGATATCCGCAAGAGAACCTTGTTGTTGAAAAGTTTGCCGACATAGCACGAAGAATCACCATACTTAAATGGCAATGGACAGGGCACATTGCTCACAGAACGGATGGCCGTTGGGGCCGAACGGTTCTGGAGAGGCGACCACGTACCGGAAGACGCAGCGTTGGAAGGCACCCTACAAGGTGGACCGATGACCTGGCGAAGGTTGCGAGAATCCAATGGATGTAAGTCGCACAGAACCGTTCATTGTGGCGACATTTGGGGGAGACCTATGTTCAGCAGTGGACGTCTATCGGCTGAAATGATGAGATATAATGAGGTGATGTGTTAACAATCAAAGTGATCTACAAAAACTAGTCTATAATTTTTTATACTTATAATCAAAAATTTATACACAACACGTAACTGGAATAATGCAACTTTATAAACTCCAATTAGAAAATTAAGGTACAATCATAATTCTAGCACTAAAATTTTAATCAAATGTACTTGGTTGCAATATAGTTGCTCACAGAACAGATGTCGATGGGGACGAAAGGTTCTGGAGTGGCGACCACGTACCGGAAGGCGCAGCGTTGAAAGGCCTCCCACAAGGTGAACTGATGACCTAGTCAGGGTCGCGGGAATCCGACGGAAGCGAGACACACAGGACCGGTCATTATGGCCACACTTGCGGGAGGCCTATATCCAACTGTGGACGTCTTTCGGCTGAAATGATGATGATGCACTTGGTAGTATTTTTCAAAGAAATTAGTTATCCTAATTGTAGCCAAATAATAATCAAAATCAAAAATCAAAAGCATTTTATTTCGGTTCGCTCAACCGTGTCATGAAGACGTCAGAAAAAGAATTTCCGAAAATGGATCAGAACATTCAGATATTTTCAAACCAAAAAACCTTACCTTCGCGTCTTTATTTTGATTTATCAGCAAATATTCGTATACCTCTTTACTTAACTACTAAAGGCGGAATTCACCAATAAAACTAATCGCGTTTAAACCTTTGGCTCGCATAATCGCGTTTAGCTGCTGTCACTAGTATCACTTGTAAAAATACAACAAAAGAAAAATACAGATATGTGTATGCGAGCCAAACGTAAAAACGCGATTAGTTTTATTGGTGAATTCAGCCCTAAGTAGGTAACTGTTATCTTTCCATTATGAGTCAACTCATGCGAGTTGTTTTTTTATAGCTAACGGACTGACTTGTAAAATATACTTTTAAGGATTGTGCATTTCTAGAATAGGTTTCAAAATTTAGCAGAAAAAAGAAGTATGTTGTTTTTTTAGTGACGTGACTTTTATAATGAAATGATGTAGTATTGAACTTGAAGAAAAATATAAAAAAAGTCTATTCTTCAAATAAAGATCCCAATCTGAGGCCTACCGGAGCTGAGCTACGACAATATATAGTCATCTTGTTCACTGACCTCTGAGATGAAGCCAATTTGGCTTATTGTTATCCCGAACAATAACAGCAGTCAGTTGATGTAAAAATAAATACAGCACATTTTAAAAACAATGGAAGATACCATTGAACGAACTGTTACTGTTTCTCTGTCTTTACTTGCTCTATTTCATCTGCAAAATACGGCCATTGTATATTAATAATTGTTGGAAATTTAATAAAGTATAGGTAAGTATGTATAGTTTTTTTTTTGTTTTATACTAGTATTTAAATTACATGTATAGGTTTATTTGATACTTTTGTTTAAACTTTGCATACCTACCCTTTTCCTCTTGTTTTTACGTACCTACTATTATTTATATATCTTTTGATATCCACTTTCGCAGGTCTGTTGGAAGAAATTTCCATAAAAATAGGCAATTGCTTTGCACTCATCAACATACGTTACATTATAGATATTACTTTACATATGTGTACATAAATTGAGCACTGATGAATATGTATGTCAATTTAGTGAGTTTTAGGTGACAAATATTGGGCAAGAAACTACATGAAATACTTATAAGGCGAACTCTTTATCAAATACGTCCAAAAATGTGTCTGCTAATAGACTGTAATCCCTAACGACCCAACCCACCTTCACGTCCATAAAAAAACAATAATGACCTATTAGAATAATCCATTATCAACTATTATAGCTCATAAAAAATCTATCATCCAAGTCATCCATCCATTTCAAAATGAATGTTCCCCTATTCGATGTTTCTGGGGTCTCATTATAACTCACGCAATGAAGTTGCTGGGGAAAAGTGTCATGGCAACATGTGTTTACTTCCAATATTAGTTTGAGTTAGTTTAGGCTAAGTATTTACCTTCGTGTGTTGCTTATATGAAAGTTATTACTGTTTCCATCATCAGTATACGATAAGAGTGGCAAGGAGAATATTTTTGAGAGTAACCTTTTTCTCTGCTAAAATCATGGTTATTTATTATTTAGTTTATCTATACACTATGCCATAATATATTATGAGAAAAGACATGTATTTTTGGATTGATGTATTTTTGTTTGTAATGAATAAACTCAAAAACTATTAAACCGATTTTAAAAATTATTTTACCAGTAGATTGATAAACTACTTTATTACTGAGTGTCATAGGTGTTATTTTTTACTTTCATGTGGGCGAATCCGCTGGTAAAATGTAGTGTTTAATAATAATACAATACAAACTAATAAACAAAAACGACGGAAAATAAGGAAATGTTTTCATTTTTGCAAAATAATACTTTTTTTTCGTAATAGAAGCGACTTTATTTTTTCTTTATCCCATGCTTTTGGTTTTCCTAATCCTATTTAGGTAATTGAACCTCAGGCCGTAGACAAAGTGAGATACTTACAATAAAATATTTTAAAATGTAGGGGATTGCTATGAGGGGTCTAGAATCATGTACATGGTATCCATGGTACACGTTAATCTCTGAGACACGGCACTCATTTACCGTACGAAAGAGAGAGAGCACATGAGAAATAATGGTTAAATAAATGTTCCTAAATCGTGTTGACGTGAATATATTTATCATTTTGTATAGAGCCTTCCATCCGATGGATGCGAGACGCACAGGACCGTTATTGTGGCGACATTTGGGGGAGGCCTATATCCAGCAGTGGACGTCTATCGGCTGAAATGATGATGATGATGATAGAGCATTAGATCATTCATGTAATTAACGATTACTCAAAGTATTGGATTGATTTTTAATTCAATTGATTTTTGGATTGCAATGGGATCGGATTACTGACAAATGTAAATTATAGAATTGAAACGACGTGCCCAAAGTTTGTTTTTACATTTCTGAGTTTGGTCTTAATAATAATACTACTCATTTTGACATCTGTATATTATAAGATTGTCTAAGTAGTTTCATTTCAGTGCATGAATAACTAACATGTTCCTAAATTGTGTTGATGTGAATATAATTATCATTTCGAATAGAGCCTTAGATCATTCATGTCTTTAATAAAATTTTGATTTAAATTAAATACAATCAACTTGTATTTTTTGTATGTATACACACATACAAAATAGTTTATTAAAAAACACATAATATCATAACAGAAGGCCATTATTCTGGTACTTAAAACGTGTTCAAAAATTCGCAATTTTGTCTCAGCGACAATTAATGACAAAAACTTGCAGGTCGATCAATAGATTATTCCTGACATTTAAATGCGAGTTCCTCAAAAACACTCGAATAGTACTTCTGTTATCTGTATTCGACAAACAATCGAACATCGAAATAAGAATTCCTGTCGAGTTAAAAGCAAGATTAAGCGGAAATGTACGCAATTCAGCTATAAATCAAGTGAGAAACATATTTTCTTGTATTCCGGTTGTGGGCACACACACTAGAATACCGAAATTCGATAAACTTTTTTCGGTACCTCTGCGATATCATGATTTATATATATTTAGGTTGTTTACATTGAGTCTTGAAGGAATTTTGATGTAAATTTTTGTGTATACGAAAACTGAAATTTAAAAATTTGTATCTTTTTTTTTTCATTTTATTTAATCGCATTTTATTACATTGATAATCTTAATATAACATCTGCCAAACTGCATAGCAGTTTGTCGACTTCTTCTTAAACTAGTTATTACTTCATTATTTTTTTTCTTAGAGGAAAATGTTTTTCTTTTCATGAAAACAAATTGTTTTGATAAGCAAATTATGAGTATCTTCTCAAAACACGCCTACACACAAATGTATATTTGGCAAAAGAAAACAGAGGTAATGAAACTTTCAAGGAGCTTCTGAAACTTAGGTATAACAATAAGATGGAAACGAAAATAGAAAAACATGTTATACGTAATTTATATGTTTGTTTACCAAACCTTCGTGTGATGGTTTATTTGTGAAAGGTTCACATTTACTACCTAAGCTAGGTCTTCATGACTAAGTAAGTACGTGATAACTTTAGTTTTTGGCAGTAATTTATCGAGAACATTTCTCTTTAGCCTCCTTAGCCAAGTTACAACCGTTTCGTTTCGATTCTCTTTTCGTTGATCGCCTCGAGTCGGCCACGCCTCCTATTCCTTTGTTCTGACTACGTGACTGAGCGTTGAGATGACGTTAGAACAAAGGAATCGGAGGCGTGGCCGACTTGAGGTGATCGACGAAAAGAGAATCGAAACGAAACAGTTGTAACTTGGCTAGGGAGGCAGGTGTATTTTCGATAAAAATATATATTGTTGAATGCACAAGTGTTACTTATTTCCCATCCAAAAGGCGAGACGGTAACCGTCCGAACCAGGCTCAAGTCGTCGACACGCGTATTGTTCCACGCGCTCCTGAAAGAGATGTCAGCAAACCGTAGGCCCAGCATGGCCGATGCTCGCTAGAGCAACGGTGATTTTTTGAAAAAGACACTCGTGGTTCTAGAACGCAAAGGGCAACTTCACGAACATAGGTGTGGTTTAGGTCAGTAAAAGGCTGAGACGCTCTCTCACTTCATCTCAAAGCAGGAGATGCTTGGATTATTCCCCACCTCAATAAATGGGAATAGTTTTCTCATCGCAATTTGGGTATTTGAAATAAATAAAACGCTCAAGACAACTCAGTCTTCTCTCTAAAAGCTGAATTAATTAATTAGACTTTATACTGAGTTTGGTCTACAAACATCAGAATACAATTTTCGGCTCCAATCAACCCTTGCCTTGCGTTGCTACTCACGCGATGCAAAGCTCTTCAAGACCGAGTACCTACGTACGTTTAGAGCGTTTTGCATACCAAGCTACATTTACTGCAGCGTAATAACCGAGTCTTACAACAATTAATTTAATTAATCTGATTGCTTTGCACAGGAAACAGCTCGTCACGTTTCTATTATTTCGTTTGTATTTTGGCTACAGAGTACTGGAGCTATTATTCTAAAGTGTCTGCTTCCTTCTCAAAGTGAGTGTGAAATAATTTTAGCGCCTTTTTGTGTTTGTATATTTGACTCTACTAGATGCGTAACTTTTTTTCTCTTGTAAACGTTTTCTGTATTATTTATTACTTTTCCGTTGAGATATTGCTGTAGATTCACACGATTTATACAATCTACGCTTACTGGAAGTCGGAGCATTAGAAAATATCCCACAAGGGATACGGGAATCTGATGAATGCGAAACGCATATGACCGGTCATTATGATAACGCCTGAAGGAGTTCTACATCGAGCAGTGGAGGTCTTTTGACTGAAATGATGATGATGCCAGCTTCACGTTATGGATAAATTTTAGATAACGCAATATTCATAGGACATGTTTCTCTGCTTTAGGATTCAATGAAGGCCTTCAAATGAGATGCGTACGATGCAGTAACGGAACCCGGTTGCATTTAGGAGGGCTGTATTTGATACGGTTGGAATACAAAATACAGTGCAGTGACGCTTCGTCATTACGCAGTCTTTTTGTTGGATTATGCTACTACTACAAAGATAAAGGTTTAAAAAAAACGATAATAGGTCGATGTACTATAAAATATGTCTCATGCAGGCCATCCCAAGGGAGCGTATGGGAGCCTTGCTTTTCGTGTTTATATGTGTTATTACTGAGTCCGCCCGATTTAGCTTGTAATTCTATAAAATTAAAGGAAACATTATCTATAGTATAGATATAGGCTATAATAAAAATAAGGATGTAGCGACAATTATGGTGCACATAGGCACTAAAAAATTCGAAATCTTGCATCTCGTAATTAGAGTTCTATGCGCGATTTGAACATTTTCAACAGCCCGAAATCATCTATCAAGCAGTACTCCGACCAGACATCCTGTCTGGTCGGAGGATCCTCCCTTTTCAATCGAGGATCCTCCTCTTTGCGAGACTTTATATCTTGTTCCACATTCCTCCAAAGGTAAAGGATGTATAATCCAGTAAGGTGATGGTGGCCGTAGCATAACTCTTCGCTCCTTCAAGATATGTTGCCGTCTTGTTACTACGTCACTTCGTGCTAGCGACCGTTTTTGGTCGCCCATTTACTGGGTATGTAAGTCTCCTTTCTTTATCAATGTATATTAATAGCATAGTTAAAGCAGGGGCCATAGTCTAAACATAGTACTTGGTAACCAATTTAAGCTTCCCAAAAGCATAGCCCTATAGCTTTGGTTTTGCAATAGGTTCGCACTAAGCAGAGGTTGTCCGTAAGTGTATTTATTTATTTATTTATTATTATTTATTTATTACTTTATTGCACACCTTAACTTACTGCAGGACAACATTTATAAAAAATAAGTGTACAATAGGCGGTCTTATTGCACAGGGCAATTTCTACCAGACAACCTTTGGATGGACTGTAACGAAAGGAAAAGATTTGGGGCTGTCAGTGTACAACAACATAAAAAAAAGATAATAAAATACATATAATACATAAATAGGTATATTACCAAATAATAAACTAATAAATATTAAAATATACGACAGAGAAAGGAGAAGAAAAATTAAAGTGATAGGTAATGCTCCTTCACCATCTTTTTGAAAGTCGGTAGTGTTTGGGCACGCCTCACTTCTAAGGGTAATGCATTCCACAAACGCGCTGCTTGTATCGTGAAAGATTTATCAAAGAACGATGTGGAATGCATATGAATACTAAGTTTTAAATTCTCCGATGACCTCAAGGACCTAGAATGTGTGTCACAGAGGAACTGAAAGCGTTCTTTAAGATAAAAAGGAGTCGAAGGATTAAAGAGCACATTGTAAAGCAAAGAAAGTATGTGAGCATTCCGGCGAAGGCGAATGGGAAGCCATTTGAGCTGAGTGCGAAATTCAGAAACGTGGTCATACTTGCGCAAGCCAAATATAAACCTGATACAGAGATTTTGAAGTCGCTCAAGCTTATCCAATTGGTCTTGGTTGAGATCAAGATAGCTGGCATCAGCATAGTCCAAGATTGGGAGAAGAAGAGATTGTGCCATCGCAATTTTAGTAGGGATGGGAAGAAAATTACGAAGGCGCCTTATGGAACCCACCGAGGCAAACAGTTTACGGCTAACTTCCTGCAGCTGTTTAGTCCAGGAAAGAGTGCTGTCGATATAAATCCCCAAGTTCTTCACTATATGAGTTACAGGAATTACGGTGTTATTGAAATAAACTTGGGGAAGTGTCGACCAATCAATTTTACAGACAGTCCGGGAACTACCAACAACAATCACCTGCGTCTTGGATGGATTGATCTTCAACCCAAACTCAGTGCTCCAGTCACCTATTCGAGTCAAGTCTGTATTAATCGTCGCAATGGCATCACACAGCCTTTCAAGAGGGGATTGGGTGTATATTTGTAGATCATCAGCATACAAGTGGTAGAGAGAAGATAGTCGTTGAGTTATAGCATTAATAAAAAGTGCGAAAAGTAGAGGAGATAAAACGCCACCCTGTGGCACACCAGCAGAAGTGTTACACCAAGAAGAAAAATATTCCTCAAAGCAAACACGTTGCCGACGACCAAACAGGTAACTTTTGAACCAGTCAATTACCGGAGGAGATATGTTAAAAGAGCAAAGGATGCCAAGCAAAATGTCAAAGTCAACAGTATTAAAAGCATTGCTAAAGTCAAGCAGAGCAAGTACTGTTAACTTCCCCATCTCCATGCCTGACCTGATATCATCAGTGATATGCACGAGTGCTGAGGTAGTGCTGTGTCCAGGTCGAAAACCAGATTGGAAGGGATTAAGTAGATTGTGCTTGGAAAGGAACATGCTAAGTTGCTGGTGGACAAGTTTTTCAAGGACTTTGGACAGGAATGGAAGAATAGAAATAGGACGATAGTCAGAGAAAGAAGCAGGATGAGATTTTTTAGGCAAAGGTATAAGTTGAGCATCTTTCCAAACTTTTGGAAAGACACTACTAGAAATAGAGAAGTTCAGGATGTAAAGGATAACAGGAAGAATGTTATCAAGGATGGGTATAATCATTTTTCGGCTGATACAGTCACTACCAACAGCGTTGGATGTTATCGATAAAATAGTCTTTTTAACATCACAAGCAGTGAATTGACTTATGACAAAAGGGGAAAAATCAGGTATCGGAAGGTTTGAAAGATGACTTAGTGTAATTGCTTTGGTGGTCCTATTTAATAAGGGCGAAGTAGAAAAATGACTGTTAAGTAAGTTGAAGTCTAAGTCTTTAGGAATTGTGTCATGAGACTTTTTTCCAATACCTAATGATTTAAGAAACTTCCAGACCTTAGCTGGATCACCATTCTGAACTGAAGCATGAATATGTTGGCGTTTTGCGTTTCTACACACCTTGTTGCAGTGATTTCTAATTGAGACATACTTTTCCCTATTGATGTCGTTTGGCCGAATTTTAAACTTAAATTTTGCGGCTGCTTTTTTATTAAGTAAAAGTTTAATTTCATTAGTCAGCCATGGCGCTGGAAGATGCTTAACTCTCACAGCTCGAATAGGTGCATGAGTGTCATATAGCTGAATCAGGGTAGAAGTTAAGATTTCAACTTGTTCGTCAACGGACGAGGATGATACCAAAGGTGTCCAGTCAATGCTGCTAGCATCCTCTCGAAGACGATCAATGTTCATCCCATCAAAATTGCGAAGCAGAAGAGTTTTGGACTTATGCTTGGGAGGTCGGATTTTATAGGAAGTGAAAATTAGATCATGATAAGAAAAAGCGTCAGCTGAACATTGACCATGTTTAGCGACGTGATCAAGAGAAGAGACAAAATAAGATCGAGAAGTGAAGGAACAGAGTTAGGAAAATGGTGAGTAGCACCAAGATCGAGAATAGAAAGGTTAGTAGATTCTATAATGTGACGAAGAGAAGTAGAACGGGAGTCTTTTTTAAGGAGACATGTATTAAAGTCACCCATTATAATACTTTGACTGTAAGAAGGAATTAAAGCTTCTAAAATACGTTCAAAAGAAGAAAAAAAGTTAATACGAAGAGAAGGACAGTAGTAGACCCCAAGAAGAATTTTAGAATGATGAAGTTCAACTTCCAGGAAAAGATGTTCACCGGCATTCGGCGGGGGCGGCTGAGTGGACATGCTAACAATAGAAAAAGGAAAGTAATCGCGAAGATAAATGGCCACTCCGCCACCACCACCCACCGCGCGATCATTCCTAACAAGTTTGAACCCTGGAAGAGAGTAGGAGGAAGAGGGCAGAGAAGGCTTTAACCATGATTCTGAAACCAGAATCGCATGAATATTCTTACAGTCAAAACTGGCCAGCATATCAGTAAAATGGGCCGGAATACTTTGGGCATTTATGTGGACTACATTAAAGTTTCCAGAGACATCGGAAAATAATGAAGCAAGAGTTTCGGAAAGAGAGGGAGCACTTACGAAGCTATCATCATCACTATTCAAAGAATAAAAAGTATTACTGTCACTGCTACAGCCAGGGCTGAGCATATATAATAATATATAAAAAATAAAATAATAATAAATTAAATACTAAAAACAAAAATAATAAAAATTACGCGGTTAACTATTCGTCCACCTGCCAGTTGTGCTTACAATAAAATAAAAACATAACTTATAAACCAGTTACTTTGATTTAGTAGTCCAGGCATAAAATATAGAAATTGAAAACGTGTAACGGAACGAATATAATAAAATGTTGAATAAAACGTCATGCGTGAGTGTAGTAACGAAACGCAAACAAAAGTGACATGACAGATAGGTGACAGTGACATAAGCCATTAATCAAAACAAATTTTCGGAAAAAAGTAAGGTACACAAATAAACGATAGGAAGCGAAGAATGGAAAGAAAAAAGAAAAAAAAAACGCACCTTATTATAGCTACCTGGTAATAAAAATAATAAAACTACCAATACCTGGACTACCTAAAGGCAAAAAGAAAACAACAAACACATCACTTTCTGGCTACAGCGCGCTTTGTTTTTGTTGCGGCGACCTTTCCCACAGCAACTGGATGAACAACACCAGGCTCCGGCTGACCCGAGACTTGCTCCGCCCGGGCAGACGTCTGCTTCGGCTGCAGCACGATCTTGTCGAGGTCAGCAAAAGCAGTGACGCGATGCCGGGATCCTTTTGAGTCAAGAACGATCACTGTGCCTTCTGTAGTCCAGCATTTCGTCACACCAAATCTGTCCCGCGCCGCCATGAAGATGCTGTGCCTGGCTCTCGTGAGAAACTCTGACATTGTAACACCGGACCCCTTCAGCTTAGTTTTGGCAAACCAGATTTTGTCTCGGAGAGCCGTATCATGCAGTTTGAAGAGAATTGGTCGGGGTTTGTGAGTTGTGCTGCGCCCCATCCTGTGACAACGCTTGATGCCAGACACAGACAAGTTGAGCCTGAGATGTTGTTCAACAACTCGTACAACTACCTGTGCAGTCTCCTCGTCCTGCTCCTCAGTCACTCCATGCAACAGCAAGATCTTACGCCTCCCACGCATCTCCAAGTTATCCAGGCTCTGAGCCAAAATGCCAACTTGTTGCTGAAGACCATCAAGCGCCTGAACAATGAGTGAGCGGAAAGTTGCAAACTCCGCTGCCAAACCTGAAGTGGTGATAGTTTCAGTGCCTGAAGATTTCTGCAGTTCCTTCTCAAACTCAGACATTCTATTTGTGAATAGATTGCTTAAATCGGTGATGGTGCGGTTGATTGCTTCCATGATAAAAACAGTGGTTTTAAAAATAATTAAGTTATGGAGCCATTAACACTTCACTGGCAGGTTGAACTGGTTAGGTATCAATATTTATCATTTAAATATAAAAATTATTAAAATTACTATTTTTTAAAAATAAAATATAAACAGAGAGAATTTTTTGCTGTGTTACTTATGACTACCCGATTTTTTTTTTTTTTTTTTTTTTTTGTACTAGCATAGCGCATAAAAAGATAATCACCGATTGGTATCACGTTCCTCGAAAAGTATTTATGATCCTCTGCGTTTTGGTTTCGGCCTCTCGTACGCCTTCCAAAGGTCCAAGAGCTCGGGATTCCGATCCCGATTTTCGGCCACCGTTGGCGTGGGTTTGCGGCCGGCGAGCAATGGGTAGCTTGCCGTCCGACCGTCCAGTAACCGTCCGGACCGAGCCCAAGTCGTCGACGGCGCGTATTGTTCCACGCGCGCCTCAAGGAGATATCAGCAAACAGTAGAAGCCTAGCAGGGTCGAAGCCTACTGGAGCCAAGGATCTGATTCTGAAAGGAAGACTCAGCCCTCGTACAAAAGGCAACGGAGGAACAGGAGTGGGTTTTTAGTCAGTAAAAGTCTGATACTATCTCTCGCTCCGCCCAAGAGCGGGGGATGTCATTAGATGATTTTCCCACCGAAAAAAAGGTCCTGAGATTTATCTATAAACACATAAAAATAATAATTATAAAGAGGAAAGATTTGTATTTTTGTTTGTAAAGAATGAATTCAATCACTACCGGATCGATTTTAAAAACTCTATCACCAGTAGAAGGCTACTTTATCATTGAGTGACGTAGACTACATATTTTTTATTTTAATGCGGCCGCCGGTAAAAGTTAGTACATAATTATTTCTTTGTAAAATGCAAGGGCAGCTGTGCTCGGAGTTTCCTTGCGTGATCGAATCAGAAATGAAGATATCCGCAGGAGAACCAAGGTTGCCGACATAGCACGAAGAATCACCAAACTTAAGTGGCAATGGGCAGGGCACATTGCTCGCAGAAAAGATGGCCATTGGGGCCGAAAGGTTCTGTAGTGGCGACCGCGTACCAGAAGACGCAGTGTTGGAAGGCCCCCTACAAGGTGGACCGAAGACCTGGTTAAGGTTGCGGCAATCCGATGGATGCGAGATGCACAGGACCGTTCAGTGTGGCGACATTCGGGGGAGGCCTGTGTCCAGCAGTGGACGTCTATCGGCTGAAATGATGATGATGATGATGATGAAAATGCAAGTTATCTGCGGTACTCTGCCATTACAACAACCAATAGTAACACAGGCATTACCAAACTTTTAAATACAATTTTTTGAGGTTATTTGAATTAAAGACATTCTTACTGGGACTCACACAATAATGATAAAGTGAAATACACGTAAAAACTTCAAGAATCCCATTTTTATTGCCCTCGAAGCTGCTGAGCCCACTTTTATCAAATAGAAAAGCTTTGACTAAATGCAAACTTCAGCTGTGGCGAAGAAGAGAGCGCTCTTAAAACTGGAAAGTTTATATTACAACTTAACCTTCCCGACCTGTATAAAGGTTTCAAAACTTATCCAATAAGACCCTACAACTTGCTACCCTCGCCTTATACTTTCCTAGTTTTATTTAAGAAATGGTTAGAAAATCGACGGTTAAGCTATTTTAGGACCATCGGCTATCGAATAGACTATGAATTTTTATGCGAAAATTTTTATTAGGTTTTAGTGACATTGGACGAGTGAAGTCTAGTCATTCAGTTTAGTACCTACATATAGGTAATGAACGCTACTCTATATAAACGAGTCACACTTTATTGCCCATTAAATGTACCTATTTATTCTGTTTTGTTATAGTCTTTATTATATATCTACTTTTAAAATAAAGTATAGAGTTCCGCTTTTATAAAAACTGAGGCCAAATCGAGCGTATATTGAAATAAATGATTTTAATATCCACCAGCGCAAATGTTTTAAAATTTCATATAATTTATTACGTCCGCGCTTTCGACCATAGTCAACGCAATTTTTGTGCTGTATTTTTAATGTATGATTAATGGTTAAGACCTCGACGGGAACAGCCTGAAAAAAGATTCGTGTAGTTTTGATAGAACTTTTTTGGAGATTGAAAAGCCATGTTTGCTTGCTTAGCGGCTTTGACGAAAGCCTTAGGATAAACAATGAGTAGTGATGAATTTATATTATAAAATGCGTGGTTCAATTGTTAATTAAAACAAATGAAAACCAGAAAATTCTATGTTTTTAAACAACGAAAATAAATAGAAAGAACACCATGTGTTAAAACAAAACGGAACACGTTCTGTCCTAAAAAAATATCCCGTGATTCCACAAGGTACATGCAGATGAGTAGATCCCTCACAAATTACGTAATTAATCGTGAGAGGGCTGCGTCCACGAAGCCTTCAAGTACCAAGAAGTTCCTAACAAAGAACTCAGCTCCAAATGAAATACGACTTTTAGTTGTCAGTTCAGGATGTCGGTAAAAACTTCACCCTGTATCTAAATTCTCGTGTTCTAATTTTGAATTCAGAACAAAACTATGACGTCTTATTTTTAATGTTGTTACCATTAATTGGTGAAAATGTACTGATATTGCTAACGTGCCAGTATCGATGAATAAACAAGGAAAATTCGACTTTATACTGCGGTTTTGAGAGTAGTAGTCACTAATTAGCGTGCTCCTGGGTTTTATAGATTGGTACACTGATTGGGACTAATTCGTGCCATAATTGGACCAACTGTCAGAAGACAGTCACCTCTTATGAAGATAATCATGTGTAATAGATGGAAGACTAAGTTGATAGTTGATGTAATATTTTGTAATTCTTATGTACATAATAATACTTACACGTTAAATATAACAAGACACCCAGAGTGTAAACTATATAATATAATAAACACACAACGCCGTCTAGTCCCAAGCTAAGCAGAGCTTGTATTATATGTACTAGACAACTGATAAACATTTCAAAATACACACATATTATAAATAAATTACACCCAGACGCAGAACAAATGATTGTGCTCATCACACAAACATTTATCCTGGGTGGGAATCGAACCCACGATCTCTGGCATAGCAGTCAGGGCCACTAACCACTAGACCAACAGGCCAGTCAAGCTATCTGTAGACCATACAAATAAAGTGTTCCGTGCGGTGCGTTTTTTTTTTCGTTGGGAAAATCATCTTATGACTCCCTCGCTCTTGGGTGGAGTGGGAGATAGTGTCAGACTTTTACTCACTAAAAACCCACTCCTGTTCCTTCGTTGCCTTTTGTACCAGGGCCGAGTCTTCCTTTCAGAATCAGACCCTTGGCTCCAGTAGGCTTCGACCCTGCTGGGCCCCTACGGTTTGCTGACATCTCCTTGAGGCGCGCGTGGAACAGTACGCGCCGTCGACGACTTGGGCTCGGTCCGGACGGTTACCGGACGGTCGGACGGCGAGCCACCCACTGCTCGCCGTCCGTAAGCCCGCGCCTACGGTGGCCGGTAATCGGGATCGGAATCACGGCGGCGGTTAGGACCTCCACCGTGTGCTCCACCGTGTCCTCTGGGTATGGGTATTTTCGTATGGTTTATATATATATAAACCATACGAAAATAAAAAAGAAAAAATACACAAATATACTGAAACAATTGGTATAAAAAAAAAAAATAAGAAAACAAATTAGCGCTGTGATGCCAACTTCTTACGAATGTGAAAATATACATGCACTCCTATTTTTTAATTAGTACAAAAAAATGGGGCTCTATCCGTAAAAAAAAAAACGAAATCCCAATATTGTCCACGAAAATTTTATTTGGTAAATTCATAATTACATGCACTACTACGCGCAGTGTTTTTCCATTTTTATCGCCTTTCAATATTTAATTCAATTGCTTGTACAATATTTACATTTTTTTTTATATTGCGTGATATTTTGGGATATATGCAAACGATAATAACTTTGCTGTTTATGAATATTATTTATTGAGACTTTACTTAAATAATAATGAGACCTTTTCTAATAAGCCTTTTAAGTATTTGTACTAATTAAAAAATAGTGGTGTATATTGGCCTGTAGGCAAAAAATCATGATAAAAAACTTCTCACAGACTTAAAATATTCAACTAAGTACTACAAAAAAAACTAACCCCTACAAAACTCAACAGTACAATACTACATACTTCGTCTCCATTCTGGCCCGAAAAGTCACTTACATCTCAAAAAAATAAGAACTCTTGCCAAATACGTAAACAAGGTCCACGGGATGTATGGCAGATCATCTGTGCTGGTATCGATCCTCTCTCTGACGTCACAGGCGACGGTGTGTCGCGCCACAACGTCGCCGACGCAACCCGCCAGATAGGGGATGAATCCTGCGACCCCAATCCAGAACATTCATATTGCCAGGCTGATGTTTGCAAAGGTAATAATCGCGAAACTACATGTTTTTATACGGTTTTAAAAACGTTTTTTATTGGTATTCTATTACCGGGTCACATTTTTATGGTACTGCCTTGTTGGTTTAGTTGTCGAGCGCTACTGCTGTGTCCTAGTTTCGATTTCCAGATCAGGGACTGTTATTGAGTTTTTCTTCCGGAATTTCTCAATTTTTTCCTTTTTGTGCGAAATTATCAAATAACTCTCTCAATCAAGGAAGAGCGAAAGGGAGTGACAGACTTTTACCGACTAAAAGCCACCACATCAGTTGCCCTTAGCGTTCCAGGGACGTGGTGACTCTTTTAAACGATCCCGCATCCCTGGCCTCAATTGGGTTTGCACCCGATCAATGGCACTCAAAAAAAAAAACACTGTACCACACTATGATTTACTCCTGTATCGTGGGTGCGTTCACGAACATGTAAACCCACATACACCAGACACCCAGACCCGGAATAATCCAGCCATAAAAATATTTGTTCCTTGCAGGAATCGAAGCCGTGACACGCAGTACAGCAGCCAAACGCTTTACCACGATCGAATAAGTTAAAAAGCTCAAAAAAAAAAACAAAACGATAGTAGGTATAAAATTACATTTCAATAATAACTGTTTTGTTTTTTTTTCTGACCTTTTCTTTTTTTTTCCCTATTACTCTTAGGGCTATATTTTACCGGGACACCATGGCGGCGCGACCAATCACCGCTACCAACAAAATGTATACAGCACTATAGAGAGTTACTCATCTGGTGTCCGTGTGGTTGCGCAACCAATTTGGTGGCGCGACCAGCTCGGACGCGTGCACTTAAGGTCCATTTTTATACTGTCTCAATGTGGTGTGGCGACTCTGGTGTCTGAATGATGTCTAGTTTGGTAGCTTACGGATACAATGGCGGCGCAACTGGTCGCGCCGCCATGGTGTCCCGGTGAAATATATTAGCCCTTACACATGGTGTCTACATCTCTATTTTTTCAACTCTCCTTTCGCAGGTATGCTGGAAGAGATTTCTTTAGAAATAAGCTTTACCTTTGTACCTATTTTTCTGTTTCCTTCTTCTTATCTTTTATTTTATGTGCGTACATGAATTGTTAAATAAACCAATAAACGAAAGTTACGTATGTATTTTAGGTTTTACTAGGTATTCACAAATATTTTAGATCGTTGAAAAGTATAGGCTTCAGAACTTCTGAAGACGCTAAAGTTTTGTAGCTTGTACTTTTCCATGACCCATTTCAAAGTAGACTAGAGTGGGAGTAAGTAAATCTTAATTTTAAACAACAATTTAGTAATCTACAGTATAATTATATAAACAATATTATACAAATTATTGCCATGAACCGAAACTGAACCGCTGGGGAAAACGTCGACGAGTCGTGAGATTTATTCGATGTTCGCAAATAATTTATTGCGATTAATTAGATAGATAATGAGAGCGGAGTAAATGTGATCACATAATACGGGCCGAATTACAGAGTAACGTACTAACTGGAAAATACAACACTTTATGCAAAAATGCGTTTTTCGCGACATAAGCGGCCGTATCTTTTTTTTTGTTAACTCAGAAGTTTGATTTTTTACAGCTTCAAGGAACCGCAGACTTGAATATATGGTTTTAATTTGAACTTGATACCTCCACGCGTTCCTGAGATAAAGGGTCTTAACAGAGAGACAGACGGACAACAAAGTGATCCCATAAGGGTTCCGGTTTTTTTCCTTTTAAGGCACGGAACCGTAAAAACGACAAAAAAATCACTTTTGTTGTATGGGAGCCCAAGTTAATTTTTTTTTAAATTCTGTTTATAGTATTTTTTGTTATAGCGGCAACAGAAATACATCGTCTGTGAAAATTTCAACTGTGAAGCTATCACTGTTCATTAGAAACAGCCTGGTGATAGACAGTGGAGTGATAGCAATACACTCCCGTTTTTATCCTTTAGGTTCGGGATCCTAAAAATGACCTAAACTTTAATAAACAACATAGTGTGGGTGCATAGATATAAAAAAAAAAACAAAATATACGGGATAGATATGCGCCAACAAAATGTGACGTCATCAATCCCTTACATTTTTACCATAGCTAGCACCCGAAGCTAACAGAATTGCTTTTATCTAATACCTATATAATGTCTCATGTCACAGTGTTTGCTATCAAACTGCTCTGAAACGGCTTATTCCATTTTATGTTTTTTTGTATATCTTTGGTAGATCTGAGAATAGATCATAGACTATTTTTTAGCCTCCTACCTCCACCCCCATTTTTTCTTTGGTAATTTATATGGCACAACCTCGTTTGCCGGGTCAGTTAGTAGCACAATACAATTTACTGAAAAGTTAAAACACTAACTTACAATTGATGGACGCACCTCAAAAGTTGGAATCTTTTGTCAACTGTACCTTTATAAAGATGTCCGAATGTGAGGTTAGTCAGCAAATCAAAGTAACTTACAGGTATCCTCGACTATCGGACCTTGAATAAACGAACTATCCTTGTTTCCCTGCTCCAGTGACCTCAAAGACTTTCTCTATGACGTCACAGGTTAGTCGCCAGATTGTCGCGACTAGGAGACGCCAGACCAACACCTATAAAATATTCGATCGCGAATACTTTGAAAGTTTTAGAATTCTTCGGAATTTCTTACTACGATCTCTCAAACTCATTGGGTGTCTGTCTGATTTCTCGTAAAGAATAATCGGATTTATGTGGCATTTAAAGCCTCGCTTAAAACATGCTAATTTCGGCAATTACAAAACATTAACGCCTTTTTATCGGATGGATAGGTAGGTCCGTAGGGATGTTAAGGTCAAAGAGTTACTCTCGAGGTTACACTTGTCGATATATCAAAGGACATGGTAACATCATAATTATATCAATAAATAGAACAGATGAGTCACACAATAAACAAAAAGTTTTTCCTCTATGACTTCCTCTCGACCTTTATATCGACCTATACAAATATTCTGGCACACACCTACCTACATCTAACATTTTTCTAATTAATTATTATTATTGCGTAAATAATAAAAGTAATAAGATCTTTTGATCTAATTATTATTTATCCTCATGGCATTAGATGGACGTGAACATGGTATTGGTAGGTACTATTGATATACGCTTTCTCATCTTATTTTTCTTTTCGCTTCTTCATCTTCCTATTAAACTCATATAATAGAAAGAGGTTCTTATTTACGCAACTACAATCCAAACCGCTGAAGAGACTGAAGAAACTTGAATTATCTTTAGTAGTTATAATTTATAACGTAGATGCGAGTTAAAAAAGATTTTGCGGAAATCAACCCTTAGGGTAGAAGGGGGAAATTATTTCTATGAAAAATATTGCTGGGATTCACAAACTTGAAACTTGGTATATACATGTATCTGAGTAAAAAAATAAAAAGGTTTTATATAATTAGTTAGCCGAAACTGAAAAACTGTCCCCCAATGATGGTGGGTGTTAAAGTTTGTTTAAAAGAATAAAACGAGTGAGGTACTAGAGCGTCCTTACTTTCCGCCTGACGTAGTTCTAAACCAGACAATGTCAGTTCAGCAGGTTCCTGTTTCGGATTCAGGCAGAAGAAATGCCCGAGTGTCACCATTGTGCGGACCGCCTGGTGGATACGGTGAAGCATACGGTAGAAGTATTCCCTCCGTATCCTCGTGGTGGCGTCGGGTGGCGTTGAGCTCTAGCGCCGGGCCCTGGTTCAAGTCATAGCCCGGAAAATACGGAAAAGTATACAGTATTAATCCTTGTCCTCTGGAAGGCGATCGGCAGCGGTGTCTTCTCACGTACTATATATGACAGCCAATCTCTGTAGGCCAGCCAACGAAATAGAAGATACAATATAGATACGACCAGGGAGAGATTACGCGTCATGAAACCGTGAACTTAACTAACTCTTGGCGACCACCGAGAAATTTTTGATGGAAAAATTGATCATTTAGGTCATTACCGGATGGTAATCACGTTCTTCGTATGTTGTGGTTGACTAATTGTACAAAAGTACCCATAAAGGGTGATAGAGCGGGTCTTTAAATTTGTACAGGAAAGGACTAAACCTGCGCAGATGAAGTCACAAGCAAAGTACTAATAGTCAATTCATATTCGACACCACGACTTTTTCGATATTCATAAACTCATATTTAAAATAGATAACAATTTACAAAAAAAAAACTGAAACAAATTCTAATCGATACTTACATACTCTACAGACCTTATAGTCTGTCTACATATTTACTAAATAAACCATTATAAATGGATCCTGTAAAAATATGGAAAAAGTGTTCCATATTGACTTTTCTCATATTCAATTTGTGTTAACTGCATGACTTAACATTTCTAATGAC
Organism: Mythimna impura; assembly: GCA_905147345.3. Classification (NCBI taxonomy): domain Eukaryota; kingdom Metazoa; phylum Arthropoda; class Insecta; order Lepidoptera; family Noctuidae; genus Mythimna; species Mythimna impura. Next base: position 12,974,465 of record LR990345.1, read on the forward strand.
ACGTGAATTGAGTAGAAGACAGACGTGTGAATAACGTTAAATTTCGACACACGCGGTTATTCACCGTACAATGTCGTATATGAGCAAGTTACAGCATATTGCGACTAACGATGTATCTTCATAATAGAGCCATGAAAACATTTGCAGCATGAGTTATTTCAAGGAATGCTGGAGTGATGCTTGAGATATCATGTGCAGAAGTAATATAAAGACATTTGGTCTTGTTTAACAAGTACAAAATAACTGCAATATGCATTTTATTAATGGTGGGGACAGACAAAGTTCGAGACTCTGACTTATTTTGCTTTCTGTGAGGCAAATGTTTTACGAAAAATTTGTGATACGCCCACGGAAACTAACGTAAATAAAGCCAAAACCAAATTGCTTTATGAAGAACATAAATAGGCCGAACAATACCGTCAATTTTGGTTCACATCAAATCCAATTTAATACGTGTATTTAGTAACTAAACCTTTAATATAGGTACTCGAATTAACTTAAAGCCAAATTCAACGCAATCAGTAAACGCAAATACTAACTTGTGTTTAATCACTATAGATCATCTAAAAGCGTGTTTTAATTACGTCATATGTTGGCAGCGGGAAAGCGACAGCGTGAATGCAAATTTTATGTAAATCTCTATACGTATTCGGTTAATGACTCACTTTTATGCCATACTAACGATTTATATCGAGCACTAAAACTGTAATTGTTTACGTGGTAATGCAGTTTATGAGCCAGACAATGTAGGACAGTACATGTACTGATAGATGATAAGTGCATTTGCAGTGGTATAGCAAATAAACTCGGGAAATCTAACATCCTTTCAACTTCTATGTGAAGTAAATTTTGTCGTCACCGATACGCCTGTCAAGAGTGACAATTTATTATGACAATATTGTACAACGATGATTCATAGTAAGTTAGAAGTAAGTTTGAGTTTGAGACATCGTGGTGAAAGGATTAGTCAGCTAGACTCTGCGTTACCGAGTGCTAGCTGTCCAGGGTGCGCCGGGCGTTTAGAATCGCTGTACGATATTTTTAACGCCGCTCGGGGAGGCTCCTTTCTTGCACCCTGCGTGCGTCATTTGCTATGCTGTCCATCCTGCACAACCACCTGCAGTTTTCAGGATCTATACGAGGCCAATAACAGAGCCGTAGAGGTTGCCAAATACTGGTCAGATAAAATTTAGTTAGAGTACATCGACACGAAAAGAAGAAGAAGAAGTAAGCTTATATAAAACAGGCTGAATTTCTTTTAAGATTTTTGCTGCTGAATCACCGCTTACTTATATACTTTCAAGTGATTGAATCTAAATCTGAGTCATCTTTTACAGTCAACGGGGAAAAAATTGTACATTTTGGTATTCCTATCTGTTTATACTAAGTATTTACAAATAATTACTGAATCTATTTTAAAGAGGAAAAAACGAGTTCTTCCTTCTTTCCTTCTCCTTTTAGCCACGACGCTAAAATAATAACAGTCACATTTTTTTATTTTTTTTAGTGAGAAATTATCTAATGACTTCTCCAGCTCTAGAGTAGAGTTCCCAGGACGTGTCAAGTTTTCAAGAAATTCAGTAAGTTGTCCTTTGCATCCCAGAACCACGGCAGCCCTTTCAAAAGTCGACCCATGGACCTATAGGCTTGGTTCCTGCTGAGCCCCTACTGCTTTTACGCGCCGTCGACGACTTGGTCTCGGTCCAGACGGTTACCAGGTGGTCGAATGGCAAGCTACCCATGCTCGTTGTGTGCAAGCTCATGCTTACGGTAGCTGGTAGTCCGGTTCGGGGTCTCGGCGGTTAGGACATGTTGATGTCCGTTCCCTCATGCGTGCAGCCGTCTCTTTCGCTAGCGATACCGCTTTGCAAGAAGGAGGCAACCGCCGCCCATACCCCAATAACAGCCGCGAGGATCAATCTCCTTACGACGCTTGCCAAGGTCAGACCGAGGATGAGTTCCATGAAACTGGCCATCTTAAATTAAATCGAGATTCCCCCGTCCCTCGGCAAGCACGTTAAGCCGTTGATCCCGACTGGAATGTGGAGACCTTTGACAATCATTATGGAGAATCCGAAGTCAGAAAATTAGAGAACAGTCTTGCCAAAGGGTATCATGTTACCCGTTTATAGGGTTGTAGCCAGATAGGCAGTCATTCCCTGTAAAATACTGATTACAGCTTAATCCGTTTAGACTAGATGTCAACCCGAACATAGTTGGAAAAAGCCTAGGAGTGGAATTCCCTGCCGAAGTCTGTGTTTCCTGATAGCTACAACCTAGGGATCTTTAAGCCAAAAGTGAATAGGTTACTTCTAGGCAAGCGTGCTCCATCGTCGGCCACATCATCGCTTACCATCAGGTGAGATAGTGCGTCAAACGCAAGCCTATCAATAAGAAAAAAAAGGCAGATTGATCGGAAGAAAATTAATGTAATGTAATTAAGTTCGTAATGTAATTTGTATTTTTGGTGTACAATAAAGAATATCTATCTATCTATCTATTAATGTTACTGCAATCAATACGCCGATCTTTTTTCCTGTATAATTATTATAAGGATTATACAGAATGCTCCAACATGATACTCTTTTTTTGATTACGTAGACTAACCCCCACTGGGCTGCACGCCATAATCATGGCGGTAAGTCCCCTCTTTGAGGAGTGGCTGGAGAGGCGTCACGGCGTTTTCGCCTTCCGCATAACACAGGTCCTCACTGGATATGGTAAGTTCGAGAGGTTCCTGCACCGGATTTGGGTGGAAGAAACACCCGGGTGTCGTTATTGTGCGAACTGCCTGGAAGACATGGTGGAGCATACGGTGAAGGTGTGCCCCACTCGGGCGGAACATCGCCATGTCTTCGTGGAGCCGATCGGCGGCGGCGAACTTTCGCGCCGGACCATGGTTCAGGCCATGGTTTGGAGAGAGGAGGAATAACAGGCGGTTACCTCCTTCTGCGAAGTAGTAATGCTAGTGAACGCCCTCCTTTTCCACTCGCGAGAAGTCCTTGGATGATTTTTCACCTTAAAAAAGGCCAACCCCTACTATTTTATTTTCAATACACTTACTCGAAAATCCGCTCTTATCCCACCGCTTTTAGGCACGTAATAGACTGTTTTCCGCACTAGTGCAGAAAAGTGCGCGTGCTCTGCCCCGCCACAATTTTATTACATTTATCGTATCAGGCTGGGCGCGCATCGACCGCCACCAGTCGCCGGTCAACCGCCGTTTACTCATTTCGTAAGTCTATTGAAAAAAGTTGTTTGATACACGTGCAAATTTGTCACTGCAGCCCTCGTATTTCGCCTCGGTCGCAATGACAAACTTTCTGCACTTGTATCAAAATGTAATATTCCATCGTTTACAGTGAATGAAAATCCATCTATACGAAAACTTTTATGGACCTTGAATATAACAATAACGTCTAAATAAACCACAGACATAGTTCAGCTGAAAGATTGTAATTGAGTATGTCATTGCTCTGTCCCATGAGCAAACATGAATTCCTGGATCTAATATTCATCCAATTTACACAGCAATAAATATTGCTGTGTAAATTACAAGAAGAATTTGAATTTGAAGAAATCTTCGAAATCATGGGAGGCATTGTTGTTTAAACAACACAATACCTATAACATCAAGCTTGTATTCCCCGAAGGATAGACAGAGTTGTTCCTCCGTATAGTACACTCCCAGCAGTTATAATTAATCTCGTGTAATAAAGAGCGAGTGCTATAGAAAAGAATTCTGTAGGCTTCAGGCGATTGTAAAAATACAAAATGGTAAGGAATTTACTACTTAACACGGTTCAGTTTCATATTTAGATTTTCTGAGGTTGTTTCTTCCATGAGAAATTATCAAATGACTTCTCCCAGTCTAGGCGGAGCGAGAGAATGTCCAACTTTTACTAATTAAAATCCCCATGGGTTGTGCGTAAGTGAACTCCGGGGACCTGGAACGAATGCAAAAAAGGAACAGGAGTGGGTTTTAGTCAATTAAAATCTGACACGCCCTCGCGCTCCACCCAAGGGCGTGAGATGTCATTAGATGATTTCCCACCTTCATAGCTTTCGTCACATTCGGTCATATGCTTTTGTCAAACAGCATCGCGATCGCGTCCAATCACGTATTAGCTTATGTGGTCTATGCAAATTGCCACAGATTATAAAAACGAGTTGCTCGGGCGCGTCGTGGTGCTGCCACTTTATATTAACGTATTTGTCACGTTATTTTTTTATTTTTTTTTATTTAGTTTAATTTTCTTTTCTTTTTAATTTATTAATTCATAATATGTATTTTTATTTCCTTTTTCTATCCAAATCTTGTTGTACGCTGCACCGTTCGGGCGTCTTTATGTCGACACCGCCACCGGCCCACGCTGAAAACCAGCGCTGTGAGCTCATCGCATAATGCGTGAGGCCACAGCTTTATGCTGAGCGTTAGGCCGTTTTGCGCGGATGTGACGCATATCTTCCCTATCAATCGACAATGTTTGTTTGCTAGTTTTAAGATTGCGTCATTTCGCGCGAATAAACAGTTTTTCTTTCTTTTCTTTCTTTCTTTCACCTAAAAAAAAACCTGTGTTTCATCTAGTTATCCCTTGCGTTCCAGGGCCGCGGTAACTCTTTTGAGTAATCCCGTAAACCTGGCTGGAAACAAAACTGCCTAACCAGTTTTTAGGGTTCCGTAGCCAAATGGCTAAAAACGGAACCCTTAAAGATTCGTCATGTCTGTCTGTCCATCCGTATGTCACAGCCAGTTTTTTCCGAAACTATAAGAACTATACTGTTGAAACTTGGTAAGTAGATATATTCTGTAAACCGCATTAAGATTTTCACACAATAATAGAAAAAAACTGAAAACCTCTGTAACTTCTAAAATAAGAGAATGATAAAATTTCCCTCGCTCAAACACTCATTCAGCCCATCATTGACTACGCTGATGCCTGTTATTTGGATGTCACCGAGGAGCTTTTAAATAAACTTGAGCGTTTGCAAAATATTTGTATTCGTTTTGTTTTCAATCTTAAAAAGTATGATCATGTCTCAGGCTTTCGCAAGATACTCAAGTGGCTCCCTATTCGACTTCGCAGGAACTCTCGGATATTATGTCTGCTATTTAACATCCTTCACAACCCTAAAACGCCCTCCTATTTGCGGGAACGCTTTTCCTACTCACGTCCTTCTGATGCACCTTGCAGATCGCATCTAAAGAATCTCCTAAAATCCCCTCCCCACTCCACCGATTTCTATTCCTACTCCTTCACTGCGCACGCGGTACTGTTGTGGAATTCACTACCGCCTGACATTAGGGGCTGCCAAACTATTGCAGTTATTAAAAGAAGAGTGAAAGAACACTATCTTTCTATTTCGTCATAGTTGCATATTAGTATGTATTATTTTATTATATTATTTAGTATGTATTTTTGTGATATTTATTTTATTATGTGTATGTATATAATTATATTAATATATCTTTTTTTCATTTTATTTTTTGGATGTTATATGTATTTTGTATGTACCAATTTTCCTTTTACTTCTACACACAGTGTCTACATCTCTATTTTCTCCAACTCTCCTTTCGCAGGTATGCTGGAAGAGATTTCTTTAGAAATAAGCATCACCTTTTTACTATTCTTCTGTTTCCTTCTTCTTTTCTTGTATTTATTATTGTGTGTACATAAATTGTTAAATAAATAAATAAATAAATAAAACTAAAAAAATATATGATGTACATTACCATGCAAACATCCACCTAAAATTGGTTTGAACGAGATCTAATAAGTAGTTTTTTTTAATACGTCATAAATCTTAAACCGCAATTTACCTTTCAAGTTTGTACGGAACCCTCAGTGCGCGAGTCCGACTCGCATTTGCCCAGTTTTTTTTTTTTTAATTATTGATGGGCTCGCGCTTGCAAGCAATGATGTAGATGACGATGAAGCACGCTTTCTTAGAACAGGTTAATAGTAATAGCTATTAAATCGGAAACACACGCTTTCCTTACTGGAACAACGAGGAGATAAACCTTGCAAAATTGATCATGAATAAGTATAGACCTTTTCATAACTAATTTACATTTTGGTACTAAACCGAAAATGTTCGGTTTTTTATTTACGTTTACAAAAAAGTTATTGGGTCGTGAATTTGTGATGCGTGGGCTTCATAACAAATTAAACTTCCAGTCTCAATAAGGTCAGGATATTAATATGAAAGCATATAAAAGCGGTGTTTACTGTGTTTCACCACATAGCACTTATTGGTTTCAAGTAACGTAGAAATGAGACGGAAAAAAGTTTGGGATTAACATTCTTCTGTCAGAAAAACCACTTTTTTAATATGTCTGTATATATATAAAAGGAGAAACTGACTGACTGACTGACATATCTGTTCGTTGCTGCCAAAACTACTGGGACTAGAAACCTGAAATTTTGCACAAGGTTTTCTCTTATGACGTAGGCGATCACTAAGAGAGTATTTTCCAAAATTCACTCCCTATAGGGATGAAACGGGGGTCTAAAGTTTGTATGGAGAAACCTACTTTCACGCGGGCGAAGCCGCTGGCAGAAACTAGTTATGTATAGCATAGTCGGCATTATAATGTTCCCACTGTTGGGACTCGGGCCTCCTCTCTAGGAGAGGGAATGGGCCGTAAACCACCACGCGGGCCCAGTGCGGGTTGGTGGATGTCACATGTCTTCAAATTTTTGGTTCTAGGACATGCCGGTTTCCTCACGATGTTTTCCTTCACCGTTTTGAGAGCAGTGGTGATGAAATAAATTACACAAAGTAATGCACGCCTGGCTGGGTTTGAACACGCGACCTACAACTCGTAAGTCGGGGCCGTTACCACTTGGCCACCACTGCTCTCTAGTTATGTATAATGTTCATTAATTAAATTAGCGATTTCGGATATGACAATATTTCATTTTTATTAGATTTATTTTTAGTGGGTCTGCCTTTTATAAAATACATTTACCTAGCTGTATGTCTAAGACACAATGTAATTTTCCTTATTTTTGATAATTAGAAACAAAAATTAGGCCCTGTAGCCCACGTTAAATGCAACATCAATGACATTAGTTAAATCCTCAAAGATGCAGATGTGTTGTAAAAGTTCAAATTCTTAGCACTTCACCATCACTAGAGTCTGTTCAGTCGAGTACATAAAAACAGTGTAACAACATTCACTACAAAAGCAAGTCACTATACCGCAATAGTTCCACCACAGTCTAGCTAACCCTATATACAGCAGGCTCCCTAAATTCTGTTATCTATGACAGCAAACGTGACAGCCCGATACGTCACTACGATGCCGATGCGGCAAAGTGTAAACCGATGACATCCATTTGTTACCCAGCGGACAACCTCATGACGCATTACAAATAACTTGGTGTCATGTTGTAGACATTTTTCTGTAAAGTGTAGCGTGGCCTTATGTCAAGGCGATCGTTATGTCGATCAATATTTAGAACAGAAAGGATAGAGGAACAAAAAAAAAAGTTTAACGTCAACTTTAAGAACGAAATACAATAGATTGTTGCTGTTTTAGGTGTCTTGTGAATGTGATTAAGACTTTTCAAGCTATGTCCCTTATGTTATATGCTACGTAACCTTGATTCTCTTGCGGATATCTTCATTTCAGATCCGATCACACAAGGAAAGTCCAAGCGTAGCTCTATCCATTGCCCTTTAGGAGGCCCATTCAGCCGTATGTCATAACTAACAACACGCACTGGTCTAGTTTTGTCTTGAGACACTGTGGTATGTCGGATGAGAAGATATTGCGCAACTTTTCGAACGCTGCCTAGCCGAGTGGGGTTCCACGATTGACCTCTTGCTCGAAGTTAGACCTACCTAAATGGACTGTTTGTTCCAAATAAAGGTTATCTTCCACAACTACGAGTGTAGAGTCTTGATAGGAGGATCGTCAAAGTCACCTGACTTCGATTAACGTCATAGAAGGTTAATGATATGGACACATTTTTAGAAACATGAATTTTAATCCCTGTCTCACGGACTACTGCTGTACTTGAATCTTTCAACTAATCAATTAAGCAAACAAAATAATCTTAATTACTGTGTAAGTCTAATCGGCATCAAAATCACGATCGAAGATTATTTTTGGCAATAGTTGTAATCTTAATCGCTAATAAATAATCGTTGAAACACTACAACATGCTTATAATTGTTTTTTACAAGATAACAATCATATTTATTATAATTCAACTAGTCATAATTCGTCGCATTGCGGGCCATTATCTTCATTTCATTAACCAGCATGCATGCTTCTGGGTGATGGCGAAAGGAACTGCGTCTGACTCAGTCGCAATAACAACGAAAAAAAAAATGCTCGACGGTCAGGTCATATTATAACAAAAATGCAATATAGACCTCTCTTGCTGGGAATAGACGGCAAAGGATAGACCTAGTTGAAGATGCTTAATTATACCAAATGCACCTTTAAGACCAGCAGAAGACAAATCTCGATGTCAGTTCAGAGATCATTAAAAATAAGCCACCCTTGGAGGGTGGCTTATTTTGTAATGTGTGCATCCAATACTTATACATCGTAAGGAAACCGGCATGTCCTAGAACCAAAAATTCGAAGACGTATGACATTCACCAACCCGCACTGGGCCCGCGTGGTGGATTACGGCCCATTCCCTCTCCTAGAGAGAGGAGGCCTAAGTCCAAGCAATGGGAACATTAAAAGGCTGATTATGCTTATGCTATAATTATAGCAGTGTTTAAAAAAAAATCAAAACTGTCTATTTGATGATTCCATGTGGAATCCAGTTGGAGTATATCCCAATAAATATTGTGTGACATTGGAATATGAGCCACAATATAAAACATTGACACGATTCATTTCGTTCACGCTTGTCAATTTAGTGTATTTTTCTTTTAATTTTGTTTGCGTTTGACCACTATTTCACGTGATGGTAAGCAGTATGGCCGACGTTGATGCACGCTTACTTAGAAATAAACTATTCACTCTTGACTTAAAGACCTTCAGGTTGTAGGTATCTAGAAACATTATCAATCTTGTTTTAAAAAGCCTAGAGCTTCAGATTCTGTCATGATAATATCCTTTACCAAAAGCTCCATTCCGCACGCTCCGATTACCTGCCAGTTAGTAGCGGTGGTGGGGTGAGCATAAATGGTTACGCACGTATTGGCATAAATCAACTGGTTTACCCATACATGTACCCTATAATCGGAAGACGTGTAAAGTGCGCAACACTGAGTACCTCAGATTAATGTTGAGAGAATGATGAGATTATCAGAGACTTACTGCGCCCTTAGCCAAGTTACAACCATTTCGTTTCGATTCTCTTTTCGTTGATCGTCTCGAGTCATCCACGCTTCCTATTCCTTTGTTCTGACCACGTGACTGATCGTTGAGATGACGTCAGAATAAAGGAATCGGAGGCGTGGCCTACTCGAGGCGATCGACGAAAAGAGAATCGAAACGAAATGGTTGTTACTTGGCTAGCGGGGCTGGTCACTAAAGTTAACTCTATCTAGCATAGAGGAAAAATAAGGACTTAGGTAGATGCAATAGTGCAGAATGCAATATTTTATTAATTAATAAAATATAATGTTAAATCTAAAAAAAAAATATAATTATAAAGTCAATTTAATTTCTGTAAAATTACTGGTATCGACACTCATAAACAAAATATCATGTTTGTTTTTCATGTTTTTGAGTATCATGTTTGTTTAAGTGTTAAGTGTCGATTTGATAACCTTTTTGTTTTTAATAAAGTATGGACCTACCGAGCAATGGGCCCGTAAAACACAAAATAAGTGCCTTGAAATCACTAGACAGGGTCGCGGCAGATCACGAAGTAGATGGCGGCATAGGTAACTTAGATGTCCTCCTTAGGAATCGGCAAGAAGTGGCTCAGAGTCGGGAACCATGGAAGAAATGGAGGGAGGCCTTTGCCTAGCAGTGGATCGGTACAGATTGGATGATATAGCAAAGCATAGCATAGCCAGCCTTTCAATGTTCCCACTGCTGGGACTCAGGCCTCCTCTCTCTAGGAGAGGGAATGGGCCGTAATCTACCACGTGGGCCCAGTGCGGGTTGGTGAATGTCACACGTCTTCGAATTTTTGATTCTAGTACATGCCGGTTTCCTCACAATGTTTTCCTTCACCGTTTTGAGAGCAATGGTGATGTAATAAATTACACAAAGTAATGCGCCTGGCCGGGTTTGAACCCGTGACCTTGGATGATATAATATAATTAATAAACTATGAACGTTATCAGTATTTTTTGTTCTTGAAATTATTAATATATTTTGCATGTAAGATAATACGATATTACTTATTTTTATAGGTAAATTTTCCATAACCCAATTTCCTCAAACAATCGATCAAATTAGAAGTGCGCAAAAGATAATGTTTAAGGTCATTTTTCTATCCTCAACCTTAATTACTCGTAAATCACATAGGTCATTTGAAACTATCGCGATTGGGATCAGATGTTATCAACCGTCATTTTTTTTGTTGCTATCATTTTCCTACTAATAGAATTGATTAGCAGTCGCAAATTTAAATGATAACCTATTATATACTATTCAATTACTTCCGGTATTGTAAGCAATATCAAGGTATTTTTCACAAATAGCCTTGACAGTACGTTAACTGGGTAAGAAAACAAAATTATTGTGCATTGTGTAATGAGCGCAAAAGTATGTACATCGCAGTTATACGTTTTGAAAATACATATATACATATAATAATAGTACATTATAATTATTTAAGGCGATTAATTTATTAACACAAGGTAATGAAGGCCGACGCTGCCTTAAGCGGGCGCCCGCGCGGTCCCATACAAAAGTGCTCCGTCGCAGCTCGACGCGAGGGCACTCGTCGCGGGCAGCCGCGCCCCGCGCCCTTTTTGCTACGTATAACATTAAAATTCTCCATCGACACGACTACACGCACGCTGTTAAAGTTGAACTAGCTACACTGCGCAGGTATCCGGTTTCCGCTACGGGGATTGCCGCACACGACACACGCGCTACTTCACGCGACCGGTGTCTGCGCGGGCGCCCGCTTAATGCAGCGTTGGCCCTTAATTTGCTATCTACCTATAATAAATTATACTAATATTATAAAGAAGAAAGACTTGTATTTTTTTTTTTGTAATGAATAAACTCAAAAACTCCTGGACCGATATTAAAAATTCTTTCACCATTAGAATGGTAATTTACCACGGAGTGATATAGACATATATTTTCTACTCTTACGCAGACAAAACTGCCGGTAGAAGCATTAGCTTTTCCAGTGTCTATGTAACTGATAATTTAGTAATATCCAATTATTTGTCTATTTCTCTTACAAAATAAATGAGGCCAGAAATTATCATCTTGATCTAAAATTCCACAGATTAATACTTCACATACGTAATCTAGTAAATCTAGCATCTAGCTGGCTAGTCAAAGAACTAAGCCATTACGAAATTACAGCCATTCCATCGTCAAAAAAGCTGCTATTTTGGCCATTCTGCCTCCATCCTTCAGTAATTTCGTCTGTGACTAGAACATTACCAGATAGACTATATCAGGGAGACGTCAAAGCTACGTACGTCTCCCAGTTTCCCACTAGATGCAAATGTGCCAAGCGCTCGTGAAATCAGGCAGGCGATGCGGCGAATTCGAGTGCGGACATTGGTGCCGACTGCTTAATTGAAATAGTTACAATTGGTTCCGTTTTGGCTTTGAGTTGAAGGATTGCAGGTTTTGTACGTGATATGAATAGCTGCGCGATTGTTTGTGCCATATGTATTGCGCTGTTTGTTTCGTGGGATTTTAGACACAATTTTGACAAAAAGATCTTAAAAGATTGAAGTACTCATATTGATTTAAAAGCACAGTGAATTGGTTTGATCTTACTATTAAGTTCATAAACCCTTAAAGGTTTACGACATAAAAGATGGTTAGCGGTTGAATAACGTACTTTAACATTACAAGTAAGGATATCGTTTTTCCGTCGCTTTCCTATACCTACCCTCAGCTCTAAATAAAAGTTAACATTTTGCGATCGTTTTGGCTTTTTTATTGGACACTCACCTTAATGGCGACCCACCTTCTGCAAGACCATTAGATACACAATAAAAAAGGGCAAATATTGCGAACCTTTTTCGGGTCTCCATTTTTTCAAACGCCGCATTGAATGTGAAACTTCAAAAGATCGCATCACATTCGGCCGCGCGGTCAGTAGAACGTCGCTTGGATATTCCGAGCGCGCCATTGCCGTAACATTTCAGAATGATATTCGACAGCATTACAGTCGGGACGTGCTGATGCATGTAGCCAACGAGTAATCCGACGAGCAAGGCGCCCCTCGCGCCCGCATTAACGATTCGATTCCTAACGTTTACTTCTGTTCCAATAACATTAACGAGGCGTAGACAATAACGTGCAGAGGCGTTTTGGAACGCTTTTAACGTAATATCTCTGAAACGGATTGCAATCGGCGCCTGTTGAAGAACTTTATCGTTTCAATTCAATCCTTTACCTTTGAAATATGTAAGGTGCGTAGGTTCCCTAATAAAACATTTCTCGTTTAGTATTTGAAACGTTGTAAAAAATGTCAGTGAGTTCCGATCTACGTTCGCGATTTCAATGTTAGGTACCTATTTGTTTCCTTAAACGATATTCTCTTATTGACGATGGATATACGTATATTGTACTAGAAAAACCAATTCCGCTTTACAAAGGCGTCCAATTTATGACCCCGGCACACGCGAATTCCGTGGGGATCGAATTGTAACTCGACACAGGGACACCACGCCTAAATTTCAAATTAATTTCAAGATCAGGAATGATGGTCGAAGCTCAGATGTCAATAACGAATTATTATTTTCGCACAAATTGTGTTTCATTGTATAGATGTCAAATATAAATCTCAAAATTTATTTTCCCTTAGGCCCCCTGTTCATTCGATATCGACGTCACTGTCAGGCCAATCGTGTCGGATTGAGTCGGGTCGCGTCACAACGCAACGTGAGTTGTTCCCGACACTATTAGGAGTTTTATTAGCTGTCAATTCGTATTTATTTTTTCGCAAAAACCGATGCTAGTCCGGACCATCGAAATCGCTAATTGAGTTCTTCTGTCGGCAGCCCTATATTCGTTAAATCAGTATCGACCTTTAAAAGGTTAAACGAAAACGTCAATATTAATCTGATTTGAACAGATCACTGAAGCTCACGCTAAAATTTTGTTAGGAATTTGAATCAAAATATTGACATAGCGGAGATTTTAATTTCTGTGGGCTCAAAGTCTTGCAAAATTTTGGATTACGTTTACTAAAACAATTAATTGGAATATCTTTAAAGGCTACAATACAAATTCAATTTTATGAATGGTTAGAATCGTTTTCAAATGAATTTTGATCACGCACGCAGTACGCGCGAACGCAGTATTGAAATAAAGCTTGAGTAGGTTCAAACACTTCAGCTGTTTATATTCTACGGTCTAAGTTAGTTAGTTACTGAAACCTAACATGTGCGAGGCAGGTAGATATGTCTACTAAGCAGGTTTTGGACCAAAACCGCAGGATAGGAAGCACCATAACATATAGTTAACAATAAAACAAGTCAAATGCGAGTCAGATTCGCGCACCGAGGAGGGTTCCATACAAATTTAACTATGTAAATAGTTCGATTCCCGAATTGAGTCTCGAAGACTATTCGGTGCTATTAAACTTTGCTTCTTGCTAAATTTCAGGTTCTTATATCAACGGACTTCCAGTAGACGTAGGATCCTGAAATTTTCTATAGATTTTGATTTCCTTGCGAGTGTCAAAACATGCGCCATAAATGGACATAAATAACCTTAGCCGTTTAGAAAGAAAAAAAGAAAGATGATAATTATTCACATTGCGCTAACTTAGCAATTTGATTTTTTCACTACTCTAAGGGGTTGCAGTACTTTATATTAATTAAATACCTCCACGCGTTCCTGAAAAAAAAAACATCTTGACAGACGAACAACAACATGGTCCTGCAATGGTTTTATGTCTGCCGACCGATGTACAGAACCCTAAAAGATATCAAAGTCAACTTTAACTAAACAAAATACAAAATAAGATAAATTCAACTATTGGCTATCTTCGTACAGAACCCAGCTAGCAGCCAAGCAGAAATTCAATTAATTATGAAGGATTAATCAGGCCTCATCTACACGTAATTCCAATTATTGTAGGCAACAGAATTTAAGTTATTCAAGTCAGTTTCTCTTTCATTTATTTCGACATTCCGCTGAGATATATACAAGAACAGTGGTGGCTCAGTGGAAACGGCTGCTAGTTACGAGTTGATAGGATGTAGGTTCGAACCCAAGGAAATCTCTTTACTTTTGTGTAAATTGTTTCATGAGCACAGTTCTCAAAACAGAAAAGAAATGGTTGTGCGAAATGTGGCGCAGTGGCACCAGTTTCACTTCGATAGATTACAATCTGCCAAAAAATAATTTGTTAAATTGTAAGCAGTAGGTATGGTACAGTTCACAATCTTTCGACAGTTTACAATCTCACGTGATTGTGATCTAACGGTATTTACAATTTTATGGTGACATCATCATCTTCAGTTCAGCCGATAGACATCCACTGCTAGACATAGGCCTCCCCCAAATGTCGCCACAATAAACGGTCCTGTGCGTCTCGCATCCATCAGATTCTCCGCAACCTTCACCAGGTCATCGGTCCACCTTGTAGGGGGCTCTCCAAACTGTATCTTCCGGTACGTGGTCGCCATTCCGCAACGTTTCAGCCCCAATGGCTATCTGTTCTGCGAGCGATGTGCCCTGCCCATTGCCACTTAAGTTTCGTTATTCTTCGTGCTATGTCGGCAAACTTAGTTCTCCTGCGGATATCTTCATTTCTGATTCGATCACGCAAGGAAACTCCGAACATAGCCCTTTCCATTGCCCTTTGGGTGACTTTAAGCCTTCTGATGAGCCCATTGTGAGCGACCACGTTTCGGAACCATATGTCATCACTGGCAACACGCACTGGTCATAGACTTTCGTCTTGAGACACTGTGGTATATTGGACGAGAAGATACCGCGCAGCTTCCCGAACGCTGCCCAGCCGAATCGGATTCAATTCGGCTGGTATGGCGACGTATCCACCTGAAATCCCACATTCAGTAAGTAGCTGGGCAATTTTTCGATATCAACATGATCGGGTTAAAGCTTTGCTAGCGATTACGATATTGGCACTTGTCGCAGTAAAGGATTTTAATTGAATAAGCTGTAATTGGATCATGACTTAGTTTGTCTTAACAAGAAAATGCCAATAAACACGTAGTCTTACTTTTTTGACACTTTGGTACATACATCGGGTAGACCATGTTCTGGAATCATCATCATTATCACTTCAGCCGAAAGAAGTCTACTCCTAGACATAGGCCATGCCCCAAGTGTCACCACAATGAACGATCCTGTGCGTCTCGCATCTGTCCAATTCCGGTGACTCTTATCAGGTCATCGGTCCACCTTGTGGGAGGCGTTCCAATACTGCGTCTTCCAGTGCGCGGTCGCCACTTTAGAACTTTTCGGCTCCATAGACCATCTGTTCTACGAGCAATGTGCCCTGCCCACTGCTACTTAAGTTTGGCGATTATTCCGGCTGTTCTGAAATAAGACATTATATTCTTTTTATCCCAGCAGTATGCTCCCTTGGGACAATTTTCTATTTTCATGCAAGTGAAACCACTGGAAATAACTAGTGTTATATAAAAACAAAACAAAACACAAGTAGGAAAACAATAACCATATTGCTATACGGACCAGAAAATTAAAAACAATTTTTAATCCGTAATTTAATTTTCGGGGCTGATTAATGAGATGCTGCATAAATGAACGTACAATGTTTTTCTTTCCCTGATTACGTCATAAACAGGTTAGCCCGTATTATCGGTTAGTATGGTACTGACAGAACAAGTAATGTATAATGATCGGGTTGTTTGGAACATGTTGGCAGATAAAAAGGGTTTGTACCTGCCAATTTTAAAGCCGTAGATTTTCTCTGTGAAAACTCGATATTGTTTTAAGCTATATTTTTTTTCTAAAGCCGTACTCCTAAACGTATTTTCCCGCAGTTTTACCAGACTGAAACACTGTCGTGTCACGTCACGAATTGTAAATAAGTTAGTCTTAATTATATGTAGTTTTAGTGTTTCAGTCAGATAGACATAGATAATAAATAAAGTTAAAGTGTGAAACAATGTGTAATTAGATAGACTAACGTGTACGTTTTCATTTGTGTTCTTAGTAAAATATAGTGTTAGTGAACGTCCCAAGTGTCTCATTTGTTAGGGCACTCACCACCGGCTAGTAAGCGACCTAGAACAGGGTCCCGCGATATTGCTACATTTATTCTATACAGTCAATGCAGATACGTTCTAGCTACGGAGAAGAGGTTACCCTTGCGCTTCTGCTCCTTACATTTTTTCCCCTTACATTTTACCAAAAAAATTTAGAAGCAGAAGCGAAAGGGAACACGTACACGTTAGCATATATAATTACACATTGTTTCACACTTTAACTTAACTTATCTATGTCAATCTGACTGAAAAAACGTAAACTATAATTTCGACTAACTTGTTTACAATTTCGTGACGCGACGCGACAGCGCTTCAGATTGGTAAAACTGCGGGAACGAACGTCGTAAAACAATGTATTTACTTAATTAAAATTTAGATAACCAAGGGTTAATTAGTTGAAACATAAAAATATGTTTTGCGTAATTTAAATCTCAAAACATTTCAATTTAATTACGAGCCATTGTGCGTAAATTACCTACCGGAGTCTAAGTACCTATCCGGATAGCTACAATCTGAGCGTTTTTAAGCAAAGGGTGAATCGGTTACTTCTAGACGAGCGTGATCTATCGTCGACTATATCATTGCTTGATGGTAAGCAGATAAAATAGTGGTCAAACTCGAGTTTATTTTAGATCTATACTTACTAGGGTACCAAAGAAAAGATGGATGGATTGTATGAGAAGTGATATGAAAGAAAAGGGAGTTGTGTTAGCGATAGCGTGACGAGTGACAGGACAGAATGGAAGAAAAAAACGTGTTGCGCCGACCCCAAATAAAACGGGACAAGCGCAGGAAGATGATGACTTAATAGGGTGTTTCATGTTTTTTAAATTATTGATTTTTGGCTTTGCTCGAATTCTTGATACCACTCATGCAGTGTTCTTATACCAAAAATCACCATAATCGGTTAATATTTAGAGGTTGCATAACGCCAATAAAGTTTTCTCATATAGGTAGCTAGTACCTACGTCATCAGTGTAGGTTAAAATATGAATATCATCATCGCTTACCATCAGGTGAGATGGTGGTCAAACGCGAGCCTATCAATAATAAAAAAAAAAAATATTTTTTACAGTGAGGGTAGCAAGTGTTACTAGTGTGTTGTTGTGTCTAGTAAAACTTACTTCCTCTGTAAAAAATAATAATATTAAAAATTTAATCTTTACTGATGTACTTATTGGCGTTGTGCAAACTAAATATTAATCGATTATGGTAATTTTTGGTATATGAACACTGTGCATGAGTGGCTTTTACTGACTAAAACTGTGCTCCTTCAGTTGCCCTTTGAATTCCAGGGCCACAGTTATTTTTGAGCAATCCCACAGCTCTTCTTTCCGTACTTTTCTTTTAGTTAAGTCATGATAAAATATCAATATCAAATGGTGATTTAATACTCTTCTGCCAGTAATGAAATTGTAACTTTCTTACTACTGATACATCGAAATACACCATTAAACTATAAGTGAAAGCAAATTTCTAAGAATTTACTGAATATAAATGGCACTATACTGATTCTTTCATTATTGTAATCGGATCTGACAGCAGCGTTCCTCAGCATCAATGAAACGCTTCGTTTTTATTAATTAAATTTCAATCTCCACCAACGGAACCCATACTTATCTATTTAAATTAAATTGTATTAGTTCTCGACGTCTTAATGCGGTTGACAACAGAATTTTAATTAGTTATCTTTTCTTTATTTTTCACTAGTTTCTGCCGGTAGCTGCGCCCGCGTGGTATTAGTACTATTCACCATTATAAAGCTGATTGGAACTAGTAATCCAGGATATAAGTAATCCTGGTACCAATTTTCATCTAAATCCGTTCAGCCGTTTGAGCGTAAAAGAGTGATAAAATGCACACACACACATACAAACTTTCGTTTATATACTATTAGTGTGATATATTTAAACATTTGCGGTTATCAACGTAAAAAAAGTAAAGTAATTTAACATTCATTATAGAGATAATATTTTTACAAAAACATCTCCATTGTAAGTCCGGGTCTGATTGCGTTATCGACAAATATTTTTAACAGTAAATATGTTCTAGTAAAGTGATCGTTTTATTGTATCGAAATATTCGATAACATTGAATAGGTTTTCTATGATATAAGTGATATTAATATTCGGTAAATACATAGCATTTCTATCTATTCTCTTTACCTAAATAAATAAACAAATTCACTAATAGAAGTGTCAAGTACAAAAATATGTTTTTACACCACCAGCTCAATAATGCCCTTTTATATATAAGCAAGTCATTCTGTCTCAAGAGATCTAAGTATGGGCGTTCCCTAGGGAAAAATGTGATTTGAATTTATTTAGAACGTAATCGTAAAAAAAAAACATATTATGTCAATTAAATTACTGTACTAAATCAATAATGCTCTAAAATCAAACTGGCTACTAATAAACAAAAATGAAAATTGGTTACTATTGAGTCCTTATAAAGAGCTCCCGAGCATTATAGAGAAATAAAACTATAATTCAATTTATTGGGAATTTCGTTTGTTTCTCAAAACATGTCGAGTGAGAGTTAAGATTAACTTGTAAATAATACCTATATTTCTCTAATACATAATTTGTTTCAGTATGTTGTGTTTTAATAATCTCACAGAAGGTGTAAATAATAGAATATCTAACACGGGGATAAAGCTGTCGTTGTATTGAAAAAATATATTTATAAAATATGGTTAAGGATCACTACCTTTCCTCTTGAATGTCGTCATTACGTACATCATTTCTTTGCTTTCATAATTATATATATATATTGTTTGTATTATATGAAATTTATTAGTTTATGTATTGTATATATATAAATAGTACACCACGAACTACCTGCGTATCTTTTTTCTCCTTCTCTGTCAAATCCATCCAAAGGTTGTCTGTAAAAAATCGCTTTTAGCGATAAGACCGCGCATTGTGACACCCTATTAATTTTAAGTTCCTAATGTAATTTGTATTTTTGGTGTACAATAAAGAATATATCTATCTATCTATCTATCTATTGGGCGGTTTGAATTCCTCACTTCACTCAGGTTTTTATATTAACTCCCTCGTAGTGCTCTGGGGTTAATTATGTAGATCCCTCACTACTTTCAAGATCGAAACTTAGTATCCATTGTTTCAGTCGGAATTCAACATGTCGCCCGCGAGTCTCGACTTAAAGACACTGCTTTATCCCCTAGTCACAGAATCTACTGTACATATTAATTTTACAGATATTATTTACTACGCCCACTGAAAGCTAAAATTGTAATAGAAAGACAGGATATTTTCCAACCACTAATTTATTTTGTAAATAATATCTAATAAAATAAATGTTAGTCAGTGGCGAAACGTATTTGAATAATAAAAACAAGTAACAGACTGCGCAGTGAATAATTTTGATGGTCGAATTATTTGAAATAATTTTGTGTGATATTTTAGTTTGGTAATATTTAATTAAATTATCTTTGTTTGAGTAATGAATAAATATAAGTTAATAGTGATTTCAAAAACAAACTAGTTATATGCCTAGTAAAGTATACACGGTGAATGAATCAAGTGTGTGAGTATAGATATACCGAATTGAACCTATAGATATAGCAGCATAACTTACAAGTGCACATTACAGATGAACAATGACTAAGGCTTGACATTGGCTTCTTAAAAATATCTTTCACAATTGTAATTTGTGTGATTGTTCGAAAAGTTACTTCAGCTCTGAACCGCAAGAGAAGTTACTTAATTATTTTCCGCCTCAAAAAAAGGCATACAATAAATAAATATTAGTTTGTTCATATATACTGATTTATATCAATAAAAAAAATACACAAGTATAAATTAAACAAAAAAAACATTTTCTCACACTATGAATGACTCCTGTCATCGTGGGTGCATTCATAAACACATTGAACTTCACGACAATTAGTTTGGTTTCCGAAGCGGACTATCCACTGAAAGTATTGTGTGTTAGGCATACCGTCAAATACTACACAAGCCGTCAAACTGCAGTTCACGCATGCTTCTTCGATCTTTCGAAAGCTTTTGACCTGGTTTTACGATAATGTATGGAAAAAGTTGGAAAACACTAATCTACCAATAGAACTCATCAACATCTGTAATTTCTGGTAAGTACGGAAATCAAGTCAATTGCGTACGATAGTCGGGAACCATGTCATAATCGTACAGGTTGGAGTGCGGGATGAGGCAGGGGGGATTGTCCTCGCCAACCCTTTTCAACCTGTATAATATGAACGATCGGATTGTGGCACTCATTAGCACTCCGGTAGGTTGTCACATAGACGGAATTAATGTAAACAAAGCTGTGCTGATGACATGGCGCTGCTGAGTGCTTCGGTATGATTGGCATTAAGAAACTGCTAACCATCTGTACAGCATATGCCCAGGAATACGGATTAAAATATAATCCACTCTAAACTGAAGTCATGGTCTTCGAGACCAGAGGAAACAGTACAGGTGACGTGTTTCTCAAGCGTAATACGCTTAATGGTACAGCTTTGCGTAGGGTGTCTAAAGTTAAGTACCTAGGACATTTACTGACCTCTGACCTCTAGGACAAAGATGACATTGATAGGGAACAGAGGGCGCTGGCAGTGCGGGCGAACATGATAGCTCGCAGGTTTGCACGTTGTTCGACAGATGTCAAAATTACACTTTTTAGGTCTTATTATACTTCATTCTATACGTGCAGCCTGTGGGCCGACTATACCCAAAAGCCTTACAGTGCCCTCCGAGTCCAATTTAATAATGCGTTCAGGATGCTGTGGCTGCGGCGATTCTGTAGTGCATCAGAGATGTTTGCTGAACTTCGCGTGCACTGCTTTTACACCACGATGCGTAGAGTGCGGGGCAGCGCCAACAGCATCCTTAGCACGATCGCTAGTCGGCTGGACTGTGGCAACATCAATCATTGTTCCGCCATTTGTCATGGAATGGCGCAATAGTGATTGTTGTTCTTCTTACATGTTTTATTTAGGGTAGTTTGAAGTATTACTAACATTAGTATATAAGAACATTGTTACTAACAAATTGGACACCATGGTCTGAAACAAAGTATTTATTATTATTATTATAAACATATAAACTCACATACACAAGATGTTCAAACCCGAAACACCTATCTGTAGGCCAAGCAAATATTTGTTTCGTGCAGGTATCGAACAGCAGTCGTCCATGTCATCAAATATGTTATTACTAGCTTCTGCCAGCAGCTTCGTCGAAATTGAAGTCGAAGACGGATTTAAATAGCAAATGTCCATCCTTGAAGTTCAAACTTCCTTCGTACCAAATTTGATCAAAATCGGTTCAGTAGTTTAACTGTGAAAGCGTAACAGACCAGACAGACAATTACTTTCACATATATAATATTATGGATAGCTACGTTTATTCCCATCAATTTTATACATTGTACCAAGTCCAAAGATTACCACGGTTACCCACAAAATGTGGCAGGACCAACAAAGTTGCATCCCGTTTATTGTTATTTATCGTTGTATAAATATTGAATGCATCTAAACACTAACTATAAATCGAACAGTATCTCGATAAGTACACCACAGTACTATAATAAATAGTTCAGTTTTGTTACTACAATGTTGTACTAGAGCTGCGCTTAACTTATCGTTCACAATTTAGTGGTTCACATAATCCCAGCAACAAAAGACGGAGTTTACAGATGAAAATAGGTTTAAAATATTGGTTACTTTATCTATATGTTTATTAATATTACAGAGAGGAAAGAGTTTATAAAGAAAAGAAAGAGCATTAAAAGAGTGTCCATGGAGTTTCTTGTGCATTCTTCTCCTTAGAGATACGCTTTGGAATGTGAAATTAGCATAATTTTTCTGACTGACTGACTTTTTGACAATTCAAAAGTGAAATAAGCGCTTTTGATCTTGACTCTTGATATTTTTGTTTGTAATGATTAAACGATTCTGTATAAAGATTTCAAAAATTCTTTCACCGGTAGGATACTACCCTATCGTTGAGTCACATTAAGCTGTATAATTTCTACATTTAAGCAAGCAAAGCCGATAGCAAAAGCTAGTCTATCTATTTTAATATTATAAAGAGAAAATATTTATATTTTTGTTTGAAATGAATAACCTTAAAAACTACTACCTACATAGATAAAAAAAAAATAAGGTAGCATTCAACAGTAGAATGCTACCTTAATTATTTATTATTATTTATTTATTATATACTATATTGTACACCATTACACATACAAAAGGAAACTAAAACACATACATACAATGGGCGGCCTTATCGCATTCCGCGATCTCTTCCAGGAATGTAAAGTAATTACCTGGACAAGAAATGAGGCTGCCATTGGTGTGACAAAAACGGTATTAAACATATATATTATAATAGATATACAGATATATACATATGCTATATAATAGATACATATAAACATACATAATTATTGAAAACTATAGATAGAAATATAAATGACGACTATCGATATTCACAGCGACAGGTAATTTTCCCTAACGAGTCTTTTAAAAACAGGCAACGATTGAGCGCGTTTAATTGTGTCTGGTAATTCATTCCACAGACGAGCAGCCTGGACAGTAAATGACTTATCATAAAAAGTCGTGCTATGGATTGGCATTTTAAGTCGCAAGTTCTCTGATGACCTTAGCAATTTTGTGTGTGAGTTGCAGAGAATCTCAAAGCGTGTTTTAAGGTAAAGAGACGTGAAGGGGGAAAAGAGGATATTATACAAAAAGGAAAGAGAGAGTTGGGTACGTTAGGCTATCCCGAGTATCATCATTATGTGGGTTTCCTGGAGGACACGGAGCACCGCGTGTCCTCGTGGGGGCGATTGCTGGCAATGACCTTCCACGCCGGGCCCTGGTACAAGCCATGGGCCAGAGTGAGGAGAAATGGCAGGCGGTCGCCTCCATCTGCGAAACTGTACCTCAAGGAGTTAGCAGCAAAACCGTAGGGGCCCAGCAGGGTTGAAGCCTACTGGGGCCATGGATTATATAAAAATGAACCCCGGGGCCCTGGAACAAAGGCAAAGAAGGAACGTAATATTAGGTTTTAGTGGGTAAACATCTGACACGTTCTCCCCATCCGCCCAAGAGCGGGAGAAGTCGTTGGATGATTTCGCACCTAAAAAAACATTAGGCTTTTTCAGGCTTTTTCATTTTCTACATTCACCCGAGCGAAACCGCTGACAAAACCTAGTCTATACTAATGTTATAAAGAGGAAAGATTTATTTTGTTTGTTTGTAGGTATGTTACGATTCAACTCAAAAACTACTGGACAAGGCTAGAGTGAATAGGCTCTTAATAAACTAGTGCGCCTCACTATCAACGATTTCACCACTATTTACCATCAGGTTCGCAGTCAAGCACTAGTTTATAACAATAAAAAAAGAGGAAATTTGTGAGTGTGTGTGGGTATGTTTGTTACTTCCTCATATAGCTCGAATGGCTGAACAGATTTCGATTAAACTTGATGGCATAATTTTTTACTATAACGCGGGCCAAGCCACTTGTAGCTAAGTTTTAATGTGAAGTGTCTATATTCGTTTTTTTTTTCTTTCTTTTCAGGTAAGGTTTGTAGCAAATGATGATCTGTATCTATGCTTACCCCACGGGCAACAAACGCGAGTATAAGTATGTAAGTAAATCAAATCAAATCGTTTATTTGCCAGAAATACATTGTTTACAAGGAAAGATCTTATAACCTAAAAGTCACTGTATTCTGCCTGCAAGAAAGCGTGCAAATTATTTATTTGTATGTTATTCTTCATGTAAGTAAATTATTATTATCATTTATAGTTTCTTCTCATTCACTATTATATATATACAATTTTATTGTCATACATTCATTTTCAAACTAATTAAATTATTAACTTTTATTTCTAGATTGCATAAATTCTTTAAAACTATTAGAACAGTTTTTTTTTGTAGTCACTCTGTCAATTTTGCTTTATATACATTACCTTGTAACAACTTTAATTCATTTGGGATATTACTATAAAAATACAACAAATAATCACAAAAAACACAATACGCCAAGAGCCAAGAGGATCATTGGCAATGATGCACTCGTTGAGTCGAGGCTTCAAAGTCTTGAGCATCGACGCAGAGTTGCTAGCCTGTCGGTTTTCTACCGGTTGCATTTCGGGGAGTGTGCGTCGGAATTGCATAACCTAATTCCGCCTAGCCCGTTCCATCATCGGACCACCAGGCGTACGGCAATGCGCCACCGGTACATGGTGGACATCCCACCTATACGCACAAAACGTTTTGCGAACACATTCATAGTGCGTACAGCTAAGGAGTGGAATTCCTTGCCGGAATCTGTTTTTCCTGATGGCTACAACCCGGGAATCTTTAAGTCAAGAGTGAATAGGTTACTTCTAGGTAAGCGCGTTCCATCGTCGACCGCATCGTCGCTTTCCATCAGGTGAGTTAGCGGTCAAGCGCGAACCTATCAAGAATAAAAAAAAAAAAAAAAAAAAAATACAAAAGAATTATTATTTTACAATTAAATGAAATGTCAAACGTTAATAAATAACCCGCCCCTGATCGTTCCCGGTGCAAAAGTGCCCATAACACTGGCCGCATTAGCTCGCTGAATAGCGATGGCAACCTTTGCACCAAGAATGACCTGGACCGGGAGTCACCCGTTGCCTCCCCGAGCCTACGGCCCAAATCCCCCACAAAACACTTTGCCTCCGTACTCCAACTGCCCAGAATCTCCACAGCAACAGGCACAAAATGGTAAAGCTGATCCAAGAAAGCGTACCTTGAGCCTTTTTTTAGAGCAGGGGTCTCAGAAATCAGAAACGTTTATTTCAAATAGACCAATTACAGGCACTTTTGAATTGTCAAAAAGTCGGTCAATCAAAAAAAGAAAGAAGTGAAGCTAAATTGCACTTTCCAAAGCGTAGATCTCTATGGAGAAGAACGTGCAAGAAACTCCATGGACACTCTTTTAAATCATATTATGAGTTACATAAATCAATGGCATAATCAACGGCGGTCTTCAACGGCGACAGAGGCAGTTTATTATAAATTAATACAAACATATTATATAATTTTTTTGTAAATATCTTTATGAACAGGAGGGGTTGATATAATAAATTATGGAATTTAACTCTATAATCCTGATCTCTAGAAAGCCTGTAATTTTTAAATATAAAATGCATTTGAAAGTGCTTCATTATATAACAGTATAATTCAACCAGAAGCCTTTCATTTGCGTCTCACAAGTCACAACACCTAGAAAGTAGGTATATGTAGGTATTCATTTTACAAATTTATAATCTAATTAGCATACCTAGTGGCTACATATTTTGATGTAGATTTGACGGAACATCGATTTCGATCACTGGAATTAATAAGCCCATTTAAAATTCAGCATATTAAACTCATTTTAATTGTCCTTTCTTAAAAAGGTTTTCATTAAATATCTGCACACTATAGATACGGTCTCAGACATCGAAGCACAAATGGATCATAGTTCTGGACTCCCCAGTGGCGAAAATTTTCATGGGCGTTTTTCTATTTAAAAAAAAACTGTGCTTTTTATTTTAAAGTTATATAATTCGCTTTTTTCAATAAGTGAGAAGAAGCGGACCGATTCCATAAGAACACTCTTAACTCTGACATACACATGTCAGAGCAAACTGCTAATGATATTAGTTGCCACCAGCTATTAAATTACTGTAAGTTGCTGATGGTTATAAGAAAGAGAAAGTTATAAAGATATATAACTTTCAGCTTAAAATACATCATGTAAAGCGATGACCAGTCCGATTGTCAAATTCGTTATTGCCTATAAAAAGGCCCTAAAAATGTATTTTATGTGCAGTAAATTATTAGGCACTGAGCTCGTCACATCGATGCACAATGTATGTTATGAGAGCTATACCTCTGAAGATCTCATGAAAGTGAAGTTAATCCTTTTCGCACTCTCATGTTGTCATTTTTAAGGTTCCGTACCTTAGTACACTTTGTTAACCGTGTGTCCGTCTGTCAAGACCCTATTTCTTAAGCACGCGAGGAGCTATTATCAAATACTCAAGTGTGCAACTCCTTAGAGCAGTGAAAAAAGTCAAACTGCTATGTCAACGTAATCTAAGATAGGGCCGTTTATGTTCCATTTACGGCGCACATTTGGACTCACAAGGAATTCAAAACCTATAAAGTACATCCCGTTGACCAAAAAATCTAAAGGTAAGAAGCAAGATTTAATACCTCAGATAAAGAAAAAGTCTGAAAACGGTAAAAATATAGTTATGTCAAAAATAATTACATTTTGGAATTCGGAAAAATCATCGAGACTCGATTCAAGAATCATCGTTCCCTATTTACATAAGTACGTTTAAACGGCTAAAACTGAGAGCAACATATTTTTTTATTAGTTAAAAAACTGCATATTATATTATTTAGTTTTATAAAACACTTTTTAAGGTTAATTGACGCAGTTATTTTATTTCAAAGTACTCTTCATGAATAAAAATTCATTAGAAATTGCATGAGCTTTTGCTCATACGCGCTTATACGTGTAATATTTTACGACACTGTTGCTTTAAGTACTTTGTCTAGCTAGTACTTCATATATGATACCCCCACAATAAGTAGGTAACTTTAGAAGAATAAACGTTCACTCGACTTATTCTTTTTTCTACAGAATTTGTTATTTATTGTTTAGAAATTCGAAGCAAATAAAAAGGAAAACAATCTTCTAGGTATTTAGTTACCGTAGTTGTGTTTAATTTAAAAAGTCTTTATGAACTTTTCTTAGAAAGTATTACAACACAAAACATTTGTAAGGTAACTCGCAATATTATTCATTATTATTTTTTATTCTCTCTTTTTCTTTATTCATAAATTGTAAAAAATATAACCTGTCTAGCTTTTTTACGCAGTCATTTGGTAGTTTTATCTGGCAAGTTTTCCGGGAGTTTTAAAAATTGGTAATTTTATAGATTTTGATGTGCTGTGTCCGAAATTCAACTTTGCTACCTCGCATTTTTGCTGCTCGCGCCGCCATATTAGAAAAATGGCGCGTAAAAGCAGCTTTTTGGCAATATCTCCTTTCCGTCTCATTTTACGATAAAACTGTTGATACAAAATGAAAGTCCTTGCAGCGCTCGTACAGTCTACAGCGCTCGTACAAAGTTGAAATTCGGAAATAACACATCAAAGTCTATAAAATTATCAATTATCCGAAAACTTTCCAGGTAACTACTATTTGTCTAACCAAATGACTGTACTAAAAGACATATTCAAATGGCAAGACTAGAATCCCTATAATAGCTAATTCCAAATTTATCTTTAAGGGTATTTAAATATGTAGAGCAGTCCATTGTCTACACAATTATCAACAGACAGTAATACTGAAAGGTAACTGTATTATTAAACACTGAACACTGGCAACCGTCAGTTATTTTAGGTCCCACCTCTAAAATCTAATAAGTCCTTATTTTCCCGAGTCATGAACGCTGCTAGGAATATTCCATCTCTATTTTGGGAACACATTAAGTTAAAAGCTGCTTCAAAAATATTTTGGCGTCATTGGCAGGTTTCACAGTCGTGTTTTATAAGCCAATGAATTATTTAAAAAGCAAAATATTTCTGGAAAAGATTGATGGAAGTTTTTTTTAGTATATTTTTCAGCACATAATTTAATTTTTGTTTCTGTAATATTCAAAAGGGATCACGTTATATGATATATTTTTATTCAGATTTTACTATAGCTGTACGCAATAAATAGTAGTTATAACTAATATTTTAAATTTATTTTTAGTGGAACAAAAACACAGTCATGACACAAATAGAATGTGTACGAAAATAAAACTAAAATATTAAATTACAAATTAGAATTCATAACAGTAACTCCAGCAGAATTTTTACAAACAAATATCAGGTATATTTTATTATTTTTATTGTTGATAGGTTCGCGTTTGACCACTATCTCACTTGATGGAAAGCGATGATGCGGTCGACGATGGAGCACTCCGGCAGGGAATTTCACTCTTTAGCTGTGCGCACAATGAATGTGTTCCCAAAACGTTTTGTGCATATAGGTGGGATGTCCACCATGTTGCCAGCCAGTTGAGCCTTTGCCAAAGTTGAGAGTTGACGTAAACGTAACACAAAGAAGACCAAGATAGTAGGTTATCGGCACGGTTACACCCCGAAAAGTTGGAGCAGAGCTGAATTGACTCCTTTTAACGAAAAATAGGCACGCCTGGGTTTTATTAGCTTTGAACCTGACCAAAATTGGCATCCAAATTGGCCCCATTCAGAGACTGCCTCCAAGGACAAGTTCAAGCACTCAATCATAGTCTCTCGGAGAGACTGGAACCTGTGAACCACTAGCTCACGCGCTGGATATGTAACTCTCAGCAACAGTGCTGTCATTGGACCTCATCGTCATGGCCATTTGACCGGATGGTCATTAATGGATTGACCACTCGGTTGGACCGGTCACTCAGAAAGTCTTCGATCCAAGCACAAAATCCAGCAGGTAAACCGAAAGAAGAAAGTTAATAAGGCTTTCGTGCCAGACCCTATAGAAAGCCTTCGAGATGTCGATGGAGACGGTAAGGCTAGCGCTTCCCCGTGATTCTCGATGGCCTCACTCCAGTTATAGCATACTCTAGAAGTTCATCAGATGACTGATTTCGGCGAAAGCCGTATTAACGATCACTTAGGTATAATGTGTCTATGTCATTAGCATCTAGGTATGCCAGGAGCTTAGTGTTGAGTACACGTTCCATACTTTTACAGAGAATGGACGTTACAGAGCTTTTAAACATAAAGTTTCCCAAATCGTCGACGGCGCGTAGCGTTCCACGCGCACTTCAAAGATATGTCAGCAAACCGTAGGGGCACACCAGGGTCGAAGCCTACTGGGGCCATGGGTTTGCTTCTGAAAGGGAAACCCGAGGCTCTGGAATGCAAGGCAACGAAGGAATATAGGAGTGCGTTTTAGTCAGTAAAAGTCTGACACGAAAGGGCGGGAGAAGTCATTGGATGATTTCCCATATAAAAAAAGAATAAAATTTAATTAGGTATTTTATGCATGTGCCCGGAGGACACAGCGCATATAGTGAATGCGTGCTCCGCTTGGGTGAAGCATCGCCGTGGCCTTGTGGAGGCAATCGGGGACGGTGACCTCTCACGCCTGGCCATGACCAGGCGAGAGGGAATAGGAAGCGGTGGCCTCCTTCTACGAAGCAGTCATGCTAGTGAAGGAGATTGCTGCAACCGTGAGAGAACGGATATCCTCACGCACCAGCCGCCACCACAGGAGACACCCCGGGTATCAGAATTTACAAGGTGATCTCCGGTCACCGTAGGTGCGGGCTTGCGAACGACGAGTGATAGGTTAGGTAAAGGCCAAGCCCTAATCAACAATAAATTCCACATTTTATTTAACAAAAATCGCCTTAGTCATAACCTTTCAAAACCCAATAAAAGTTCTCTCAAGCACCACGATGCGTCAAGAAGTACGTTCTCAAGCAATAACCCGTAACTGCGACACCAGGTGGCGCTCGCTTCGCTGTTCGTTGCATAATGCCCTTTTTTCCGACTCTTGCCATACAACCGGAGTTTCCAACGCAATATTTCAAAGATTTATAACGTTGGCAACCCCGTTCGTTGATTTGTTTAATTGTTTTAAATGGCCTTTTTAAACGCTTGAAATGAAATGGCAACGAAGTGTAGGGTTACTTCGGTTCGTTTTAGAACTTATGGATGTAATCAATTTCAGTTTAAACATTTGAAATGTTTAAATTGTTTTAGTTTACCGTTTTTATTTAATATATTTACCCGACTGCGGAGGGTTATGATTTTGGCAGGCTATGTATGTATGTATGTACATATCTATATAGGGTGACTGGTAATTAGTGTACGATACTTAAACACGTGATTGTGCTCATGATAACTAACAACTTTTACTATGGGAACAAACCTGAAATCGCGAAAAAATATCAGCTCTTCAGTACATTTATGTTGGCCTAATGTACTGAACAGCTGATATTTTTTTCGCGATTTCGGCTTTTCTCCCATAGTAAAAATTGTTTGTTATCATGAGCACAATCACGTGTTTAAGTATCGTACACTAATTGCCAGTCACCCTATATATTAAAGTGTTTCGGTTGGTACCTATAACGTGTGACTGCGGCTGTTCTTGTTTTTCCAGTTACCTTGTTTATTTCAGCATCCTGAAAATATTGTTTCATACTTTTTCAGCGTCGTTTTTTTTTTTCGTTGTAGTCGGGTTTTAGTTTTTTACTTATTTTTATTATTTGATTGCATTACTCGACTACTGATGGAACACATAAGGATGTAGTGAAAAGTGTCATGAGAAACTGAAATGTGTTAATTTTCAGCTTAAAATGAACAAATGTTTTTTCGTTTTGAATTTTGAGAACTTTTTCTCTAGAGATTTTCTTAACCTATAATAACAATACTATAGCGAAGTTGGTTATTTTTTAGTGTCAGCCACTCCACTATAGAATACGGTTAGCTGGTCTGATCAATAGAGATGACGAGGCAGGTAGTTGCAATAATGTTTTCTCTCATGCCCCAACTGTTAATGTAATGATGGGCTCAATGAAACTGTTGTTTCATTCACAAATTACTGTTACCGTTAAATTAATGCCCAGTTCGACGTTCACTACAAATACGATGAAAATTATTACGACGAGGTGTGGTAGAATCGTGAAAGAAGAACGTGACTGATACGAATTTAATTAAATATTTTTTTACCATTATTTTTCTATAATGCTTTGCTTTATACAAACATTTATGAACAAAAAAAAAATCAAGTAATATATTTGTTCTATCTCACCAAAACGGGTTGATCTTGGATGGATGTTGTGTTAGGGGGTCAAAAGTCGTATCCTCGTGGAGCTGATCGGTGGCCGCGACCTCCCGCGCCGGGCCCTGGTTCATGCCATGGTCCCGGAGTAAGGAGGAATGGCAGACGGTCGCCTTTTTTGCGAAGCAGTCATGCTAGCGAAGAAGACGGCCGCGCGCGTGAGGGAACGGACCCTTACGCCCCAGCCGCCGCAACCTCGACCCCGACTATCATCCACGAAAAGCGGGATGGCATTTGATGAGCAATGGATAGCTCGCCGTCCGGCCGTCTAGTAATCGTATTTAAGGACTCTTCTTGCTCTGGTAGGCACCAGAAGGAGTATTAGACTTTTAAAAAAACCCACCTGTGTTCCTTCAGTCACCCTTTCTCCAGTTCGGGGCCCCGTGGCCCTAGAACTTTCTAGAACCACGTGAGAAGAGAGTCCTAGAATGTTCTAGAGCCACGGCACCTCTTTCGAATAATCCCGTACTAGCTAGTTGGATTGTACTATCTCCAAGTAGGAGATACAATCCAACTAGTTCATTATTTTTCCTAATTTAAGATAGTACTTGAACAAAGAAAAGTAATTACTTGTGTCTAATACTTAGGTATTAGAGTTATAAGCAAGTAATCAGCTCAAAGCTGCCTTATTTTTGCAGTTAGGTAGTGTAACCTTTTAACAATTCTCTAGAATAATTAATAGGCCGACAACAATGCTTCTTTTGAAAGCAAATTACCGAGTAGATAATCAACTAAAATGCTGAAACAGTTATCTGTGGAGTAGCAAAAGAGTATCAGATAATATTAAATTCCAAGTGTTATTACTATCGATACCGCAATATTAAAGCAACAATATAACTGCCCCACAATCGTAAGTTTGAAAATTGAAATAGAGGCAATTGGGGAGGTAACGGAACCAATAAAATACGGAATATAAATTCGCGCAACAAACGACACTGCTGGTTAAATTATGAGTTATAACTGCGGACAAAACGAACTAAAGGAGAGAGGAAAAATCTCCATTTAGTCAACTAACTGAATTATCAGTAAACAGAGTATGCGTCCGTTGCGCATGCATAAAATAAATTTTATTTTCAACTTTTATTTAAACCAGAATATTTTGAATAAAAAATTGAATAGAAATGCTTGTTTCAATGGCGTATTGGGACCGGAGGAAATATACAAATACGTTGCTTGCTTTGGCTTTAGCTATGAGGATTATTCTGCACAGAAGTAAAATGTGGAGTTCGAAAAACGTACACTACGACGGCGACGGTGCCAATTTTTAACTGAATATATGATTTTGTTGACAGAATATTCTACTAGGCTAATCAAATAATACGTAAGTTTTTTCAAACTATTTAATATCACAGTGACCTACTTATTAACGGTACAATTCTTTCCCATAATAATGCCAAACGTCATTAAATAACCCGTGATAATTCTGCACCCACAAAAGTGAAAAACTTTCAAACACATTACTGCAGTGTCGTGCCGTAACCCCGTAAAAAAGAAAATGGTACTAACAAAAAGAATTGCTCCAATTTCCTATCTGTTGTTAATTTTACAACGGATTTGCGGAATTGCAATGTCTTACATTTTAATAAATGTCCGCCACACCTGGCATCCTATCTTTTTTATTGAAATGCAAATTTTCATTCAATAATATGTGCCTTTACATTTGCGTTTTTGTATAGTAACCATCTTTATGGTATTAACTAATTAAAATTATAATGTTTTTAATTTTTCAATTGACCTTTATGAGAACAGTTTCCTTATTCTGACAATGCGACATTTATATTTATTAATTAATAGTTTATTTTATTTGGTCATTTGTCTATATGCAAGTCACAAATCATTTTTTTTTCTTTTGTAGATACCGTAATACAAATTAGAACAATTCCTGTAAATGATCGTTGTTATTAGCCAATATATTTGCTTGTATATTATTATTACTGTCCTAAATTGTCCCACTGCAAAAGCCGCTCTTCATTCCTTTAACTTGTAAATAGTGCATAACAAAATCAGCCATAGCAAATTAAGCCCAGTACTCACTATCGTGACTCTAAGCACCTTAACGATGCAATCATTCTTAGGGCCTGTGCAGACTACGTTTTTTAAACGAGCCGGTGACGCACGTTTTAGAAACGCACGTCGACGTCGCGTTTTTATCCTATTAAAGGTCTAGAGGCTGCGTCTGACTTGCGTGTGCATCGCATCTGTATCGCTACAAACGCGCGTCAACGGCTTGTTTAAAAAACGTGGTGTGCACAGGCCCTTAAAGTCTCATGTGTAAATTTGTCAAAGGTTGTTTTTTTTTTTAATTGGCACGGAATAGTGCAATTATCTTTACCTGCTCGCATGAAAAGCAAGCAATTTGCAGCCCACACTTTGACTACTAAATCCCTCCTATCACGTGTCAAGTTTCCTAAAGCTCCTTATGAGAAATATTTTCACATTTTTTTTTCTACATTCATATTTTTTCCTGCTTCGTAATAATGCATGTACCTTCAATTATTGCTTATTTCTTTGTAACTTCTATAACGTGTAAAAGGAAAAATAGAATTTTCTATAATTTATGTAACAAAGTGTTCAAGTTGTTTTCGTATGATATACGGCTGCCCTAAATATTAGGATAAACATATTTTGTACGTCATATGTTTTTCTTTCGGCTTTCCCTTTTACTTACATAGGGAAGTCGTTTTTTCTGCTCCAAATGATTATAATACGCTAAAAGGTGAATTTTAAATTGCGACAAACGAACTCCCTAGACAACATTATAAGCTGTTGTTGGAAATAATATCGTATGAATTAAGGTTTTTGTAAAAACATTTTTTAAATCAAGCTTTTATTTAAATGTCCTAAAAAGTGAAAACATACTTTAAATTAAATCAAACTCATCAATGTATTACATTATATGATTTATTTGATATAAAAGCTTATCGTGAGATTTTTCTGTGTAAATGAACAATCTTCTTTAAATAAAAACTGGTTTTACAAATGTTTTACTACTTTTATTTTTTACTTTTTGCTGGATATGCTGCACCGCATTGTGTGGAACGTACAGAGGATGCGGTTGAGCGCGAAGCAGTAATGCTAGCGAAGGTGGCAGCCGGACGCCGGTGAGGGAACGGGCTTCCGGTAACCGTCCGGACCGAGCCCAAGTCGTCGACGGCGCGTATTGTTCCACGCGCGCCTCAGGGAGATGTTAGCAAATTGTAGAGGCCCAGCAGGGTCGAAGCCTACTGGGGCCATGGGTAGTGTGAAAACGAAACCCGGGCCGTGGGACGAAGGCAACGAAGGAACAGGAGTGGGTTTTTAGTCAGTAAAAGTCTGACACTATCTCTCGCCCACCCAAGAGCGGGATTTGTCATTAGATAATTTTCCCACCTAAAAAAAAAAAGAGACCCAGCAGGATCGAAGCCAGTAGGCCATGTGTTGTACGAAAGAAAATACCGGGGAACGAATGTAAAGAAAGAACATAGGAGTGGGATTTAGTCAGTAAATACAGGACCCTATTTCCGGCATGCACCACGATAATCGGCTTTGATGGATTGATTTTAGGAATAAAATTGAATATGTTGTTTCAAAATTTACAAGATTTGCCCTAATCAGACAAACATACTCGTAGGTAGCTACCTACATACATAGAAACATTGCAAGTTAAGAGCGTCCAACCTAAGATGCATTTCCATACATCCGCTCCTACGCAATTATGATGTTATCACATCTTTCTCTAGATATTTTGGAAACACAGATATCTTGTGGACATTATTTATTTTTCTTTTGAATTCAAAACTTAAATTTTGTAAAACAAATCTAGTAAAGACCTTTGAAACTTCAGTCCTTCATAATCTAAACTTCCATACTAATATAATAAAGAAGTAAAGTTCGTTTTTTTGTTTGTAGGAGGTAATCTCTGATAGTACTGGTCCGATTGCGAAAATTTTTTCAACGATAGAAAGTTGCTTTATTCCTAAGTGACAAAGGCTATATTTTATGTACGCGGGTGAAGCCGTGGGCAAGCTAGAGTACTCATAAAATAAAGAAAATAATTATACCTTTACAAAATTCCGAATGATGTATTTTTATTCCAAATTCTTTTAAGGTATTTTTATTCCAAATTCTTAAAAAAAAAACACGTATTCCTGGAACAAGTTTTGAGAAATATTCGAGTAAGTAATGAAATTTCCGAAAACCAACAGAGAATTCAGGCATTATTTTATTAGACCGCTCGGAAAGGACCCTCTTAAATAAAAGCTTGTAAGAAGTACGCTGTTGTCATCTTAGTTGTACTCTACTCATACTTATATAATGTGAGTAGAGTACAACTAAGACTTTTTTATTATACAATTAAGACTTTTTTATAACTGTAAAAAGTGTAAAGGAGCGTACTGTATAGGTATACACTTACACAGCTATTAACTAAATAAGAGTATTAAAATTTGTACGATGAATCTTCAGTATAAATAAAAATGAATGTCCGCGCAATAACTTCAGAACGACTGCACCAAAGTGGACAATTCTTTTTATTGTATTCATTACTGTCAGGACAATGTGTGAGTGAAAGAGAATTGAAAGAAATCAAAAAAAGAATATCGTACCCGAGTGAAGCTGGGACGAACAGCTAGTATCGAATAAACGTTACTTTATTACAAAGTTGTGTTGATTGAAAAGCAAGGACTAGATACAAAGACGACCTAAACCAATAAAGACAAAATCTAACAACGTTAATGGAATATAAACTAATAGCAATGATACACACACGTCTGGGAAACTAAGGATTTCTGATATATATGCAACAGCAATTCATATTGCAAGGCGGACTGTTTGCAGAAAGCAAACGGCCCTGTAACCGAGTGTTGTGGGAAGCACAGGACCTTATCTCCAGCATGCACCACTATAATCGGATTTGATCGATTGATTTTAGGAATTGAATCTATCAAATGGAATATATATTCCACGAAAACAATACATGAGTACGTAAATTGATTAAGGTATGGAAATAAAAGCACATAGGTACGTATTGATATTTAGTTACTACACAAAATATGAGTTATGTTATTTAGATATCTTCATTAATGAACTAGCTCCCGCCAGCTGCTTTGCCCACGTGAAAAGTAAAAAGAAAATCTAAAGACAACATTTTGCCGGAATAAAAAGTATTATATGTACTATTTCAGGACATGGTCTACCTGTGTTCTAAATTTCATAGAAATCCGTTCAGCCGTTCGAGCAACAAACTTTGACCTTCATAACATTAGTGTAATATTGTGATATCTCGATATTTACATGTTAAAATACTAAACTAATTATAACACAGGTACTAACTGACGTTAACTAACGAAAGTTAGTTTTTTAGTCAGAAAAATATTGAGAACCGGATTACAGCGATACCTACCGGGTCCAATTGTAATTGCAAACCAACCAGGCTCCCGCTCAAATATACACACAAAATTTTATCCAAAGCGTTCGAATCGTTTAGGAAGAGTTATGTGACAAACACACATGCAGAAAAATTATATATCAATATTTTTTTTATTTATTTTTTTATTAATTTGTTACATCAAAAATCATTTTTAACATCTGCCAAACTGCATAGCAGTTTGTCGGCAGTACATTCTCGTGGATTTCGTTTATTACTAAGACCACATCCGGTCACCCCCCAAGTTTGTAGGTAGGTACTTGTTGTGAGGTAAACGATGCAGCACCACAACACTATCTGAGACCAACATACCGCAGCAACTATGGACACATAGACAGATAATGTTTTATTAGAACATTTTTTAATTGGTTTCTATTTTTTTATCGATTTATTAATTCATCAGGTAACTCATTAATAGGTGTATGTGCAATCCACCGTCTCGCTCGCTTACCGTAATAATTATTCACCTTAGGAACCTGGAGTTTCTTTTTCTTAGATTGGCGGGTTGGGTAGCCATACACTCTTTCATTTTTATAGTTTTTACTATTATGTTGTTCCAAAACAATTGCTAGTTTAACTTTCATTTCAAATGGTAATACATTGCATTTATTAAATAATTTTTCATAATCTTTGTTCAAGCTTTTTTAGTTTTATTGCTTACTAACAGTTTAAGAAGTCTTATTTGTAACATTTTAATTCTATTAAGATACGTTTTGAAAGTGAGATCATGTATATATACTAGTCAAAACAAAATAAGGGCCACCACGTTTTTATAGTATTCTCATGAATCCTTAAGGTTCAAGGGTTGATTAATGATTAGATTGGATAAATTAACTGATTTTTATTGTAAACAGCACACAATGATAAAGGTTTTATTCCAAAAAAAAATTACACCACTTTTTCTAAAAACTAACATTTGTGCAAACAAAAAGTAAGGAATAAAAATTAAGTCAAAAAAGAAACAAATTAGGTATTGGTTGATTTGTGACTTTCCTCAATATTTTGTGTGCCCTCCTCGTTTTCTAATGCACTCTTGAAGCCTGGATGGTACACTCTCCACCAGGTGTACCACTGTTTCTTGAGGAATTTGTTCCCAGCTTGATTTTAGAACGTTTATTAGCTGTCTTTCATTGTGTACGGGTTGGTTTGTACTCCAAACACTGCGTTTTAGTAAATCCCACATGAGTTCAATGGGATTGAGATCCGGACTGATTGCAGGCCAGGGCAACGTCAGTATACCAGCCTCCTCTAGGGCTTCTCTGATAGTCCTAGCTGTATGAGCGCGAGATTTATCGTGCATCAGACGGAATCTTGCGCCGATTCTCGGTGCATATGGGACCACAAGGGGTCTTATGACCTCCTCGATATAACGTTGAGCTGTAATTATGCCTTCGTTGAGAATTACCAACTCGGTTCTACCAGATATAGAGATTCCTCCCCACACCATAACATTGGGGCCCCCAAATCTGTCACTTTCATGGATACAAGCATCCGAAAACCGCTCACCTTCACGCCTCCAGACCCTAATGCAACGGTCATCACTAAAAAATTTAACTTTGTAATCATCCGTAAACAATACTGTGCTCCAATCACTCATATGCCATGCCAGATGCTGCCTTGCGAACGATAATCAGTTTGCACGATGAGCACTTGTCAATGGTATCCGCACTACGCGTCTCCTGGAGAACTGCTGGTCCTCGTGTAACCGATTTCGAATGGTTTGATCACTAACACGTGTACCTGTCGCCTGCCGCAAACGGTTTTGTAAGGAGCGGGCTGTGATGCAGTGTTCTCTGCACGCAGTCAAACGCACGTAGCTGTCCTCCTGTGCGGTAGTTGTTCGAACTCTGCCAGATCCCCGTCTCCTAGTTAGTCTCCCAGTCTCTTGAAATCGATTCCAAGCATTCTGAATCGCTTGCCGGGAAAAAACCAGCTGCAGGTAGGACAATCAAAAAATATTTGTAAACAAATAAGATAACACTATTTTAAACGTTCAGCTACTTGAGAACGCATAAAAAATAAATTATCGTTACCGCTGTTAAAAATAAAAAGTGGCCCTTATTTTGTTTTGACTAGTATATAATATGTCATGGCCAGATCTAAGAAATTGATCACTTCATGATATGGCCAAGTAAAACTGGCCAGATAGTTGTAAACGTTAAAGTTTGATTATATGTCAATCCTCGTTTGGCCTAGTTTCTTTAGACATTTTATTATCATAGAAATAATACACCAATGATATAGCCAAACGAGGATTGACATGTCATCAAACGTTAACGTTTAAACGATCTGGCTACTTTTAGTTGACAATATCATAAAGTGATCAATTCTAAGATCTGAGCATGACATACAAGAATATTAAGATTCATAAATAACTCGGTATATCACAATCTTAACAGGTATCTATATATACAAACTAAAAATAATGGTATATCCAAAAGCATATAAAAAGAATTTATTTTGCAACAAATGAATAAACATTTGAAAAAACAAAACCAATAATTGAATTTGTCGGATTGATAAATGTAATCACACGCAGGAATGGACGGCTCTACAATAAACCTATAGTTTTTTTTTATTTTTATTTCAAACTATGCATATTTAATAAAGTGTCTACGTACCGGAAGAAGCAGCATTGGAATCCCTTCAACAAGGTAGACCGATGACCTGATGAGGGTCGTGGGAATCCAATGGATGTGCGACGCACCGGACAGGTCATTGTTGTGACACTTGGGGAAGATCTATGTTCGGTCGTGGACGTCTTTCAGCTGACATGATGATATAATAATAATATTCTTTAATTGCATAAACATCCTTACTTACTTAATCTTAATGAAGCCCGGACTTTAGAGCTAGATATATAATACACGTATCTCAGGAGTCAGTTTCTTATTGCTAAATATATCGTGCTTAATAAATTGCAAGAATTAACAAAAACAGCAAAATTTTTGGAACAAAAATACATTGACAATTACACAAATTAAATTAGAATGATTAAATAGAAAAAAATTAACTAGAGTAAACTAAAATTTTTCAGAAACAAATTAATATAGATTATATTTCGGTTAAAGATTTTAAACTGAAATAATAGGTATTGTATTATTTAAAAACCAAATAATAACGTAATTAAAACTAACATACAAAATAAAAATAAAATCCATAAAGTACTAAAAAAAGCAATCTAAAGTACGGCGTCGAAAAACTCCTCCACATCGCTGTCGACTGGTAATGTACCCAAAAGACTGGCGGCATTGCCATGCTGAATGGCAATGCTTATCCTTTGTCCGAAGTAAAAGCCAGCCCTTGGGTCATGCGAAGTGTCAACAAGGCGTTTTGAAAGTTCTTTAAATAATTTGTGAGCACTCGGACCCCACGATCCGAGAGTTTCAACCCCAAACGGCTCGAAAATATAACTACCAACAAG
Source organism: Mythimna impura (assembly GCA_905147345.3). Classification (NCBI taxonomy): domain Eukaryota; kingdom Metazoa; phylum Arthropoda; class Insecta; order Lepidoptera; family Noctuidae; genus Mythimna; species Mythimna impura. The sequence continues at coordinate 13,014,505 of LR990345.1, forward strand.
GTTATTATATTTCCGCCGCTTGAGGTTCTCTGCAGCCACTGCAGCAGCACCGGCACAGCACGACGAGCTAGGAAGATGAGATGGCGCAAGAGTATCGACACAAGTAGCGTCCCACACTAAAGGCCTACCCATCTTCCATGGAAATAAAGACATACCGTCCGGTCTTTTGCCATCGTCGCGTGCCAGGCCATGAGGTTCCAATACGGCCGGAACGCCGACGGTGACAAGAGCACGTCGGATGATGTCGTTGATATTCGCGTGTCGCGCTATGCGACCCGCACTTAAATTTAAAAACCATAAATTAAAAATTACATTAAAAACAAATAATATGAAAAAGTAAAATAAATGCATGACACGATTTGGTTATACCTGATTTCATAGGGTGTTCAATGATGCGGGCTTGCGGACGGCGATGGGTAGCTCGCCGTCCGACCGTCCGGTAACCGTCCGGACCGAGCCCAAGTCGTCGACGGCGCGTACTGTTCCACGCGCGCCTTAAGGTGAGGTTAGCAAACCGTAGGGGCCCAGTAGGGTCGAAGCCTACTGGGGCCAAGAGTCTGCTTTTGAAAGGAAGACCGCTCCGCCCAAGAGCGAGCTTAGGGATGTCATTGGATGATTTTCCCACCGAAAAAAAAGGGTGTTCCAATGATGACGATATGGTACCTTCAAATGGCATAGTTCTACATAAGAATCGGCCAATGGATGCACAACATTAAAAAAAGTGGTAGAGAGGCCAGTCCTTCGATAAGACAAAACATACCCACTGGTTTACATTAAATGTAAACCAGTGGGAAAAATTTTTTCAATCTCAATATTTCTCAGTGTATATTGGCCTGATAAAGCTAAGTTTCATCAAAATTTTAAACCGCTTTAAAAGTTAGAGAGCTTGAAAAAGGCCAAGCACAGCGGAACGTCCAGGTTCTACATAGACTGTTACAAATTTTTAGAGATAAAATCGTGATTTATTTTCATCGTCAGCTGAGAACATTAAATTTTCATTTAACCATTATTCATTTTCATTGAAAAATCTAGACAAGCGGATAAGTTTTTTTCTATTCACTTGTTCACGTGAGCTTCTTAGGACTAAGATATTATGACTAGGCCAGTTGAAATTATGATGAAAACCATAATTTTTTAAGGGTTCCGTACCTCAAAAGGAAAAAAAAGAACCCTTATAGGATCACTTAGTTGTCCGTCTGTCAAGACCCTTTATCTCGGGAACGCGTGGAGGTATCCAGTTGAAATTAAAACCATATACTCAAGTCTGTAGTCCCTTGAAGCTATAGCTATAGTTTATGTCGCAAAAAACTTATATTTCGACACTCTTAAGGCAATCAAAATTCATAGGGTATTTCCCGTTAACCTAGAATCCTGAAATTTGGCATGAAGTAAGGTCTTATAGCACAATTATAGGAAAAAATCTGAAAATTGTAAATTTGTAGTTAAACCACAAAAAAAAAATCATTTTTTAGCGATTCGTAAAAATCTTCGTAAGTAACTAAATTCGGGAATTGAACTGCTTTCATAGGTAAGCTTGTACGGAACCCTAAGTGCGCGAGTCTGACTCGCACTTGCCCGGGTTTTTTAATTACATGAACCGTCACAAAAATATTATCAAGGAATGAATACTTTACAAAATAAATCACACAAAAGTTCCTTCGATAAAAACTCAATGGATACGCACAAACTATTTACGGAGAAACGTCGGTACTTCCTCAAGAGGAGCACTTAAGCGATTTCTTTTCCATGCTTTCATAGGAGCCAATTACTAACAGGTAGACATCTTTCCTTATTACATAATAAGGTCCTTATTCATAGTCCCTAAAACCCTGCGGAAAGTGATTTCAGTAATGACGTAATACTTGAAACGTCCTTAGATCCACAAGTACGTAACTTTGCAACCTCGAGGCAAAGCCGACAAAACTTCTATTTGACTTCTGCCCAAATCCGTTCAGTATTTATACCCAAAAGTTAAAGTTCTGTGTTACATATTTTTTACTTGGTTCACGATTCCGAAATCAACTATTCGGGTTTATATTTGACTTGTAAGAGAATTTACTGGTGTTTTGTACAAGAAAATTTAGTTTTTTTTTTGTTATTACTAGCCCGTATCGTCCCACTGATGGGCAAAGGCTGGCCTCCGTTCCTTCTAACGATCACGATTCCTCGCTTCCTCTTTCCTTCAGGTCGTTTCGCCATCTCCTTCGCAGACAGCTCGTTAGACATACGGCAGTCATGTACTGCCCAATCCCATTTAAGTTTTGCAGCTTTTTAAACCACTTAAACGATTTTCGTTGTGGAGTAAAATAGAGAAAATTTACCTTTGTGTAAAAGAAAATTTACTAGTGTAAATTAGGGGTTACATTGTAACAAAAATACATGACTGTACTTTCTTCATGAGAATTTTGTCGCGCGTAGCACTGTTGATAAAGCAGAATCAATTTGTGTATGAAGGATCTTAGGCTTAGGATCTATATTTATTTGGGGTAATATCCCATTTTAATCTATAGTATTGGGTGATAAAATTGCGATTTTTGAAGATTACTAAAAAAAAAACGAGTTTGTGTGTATGTGTAATGTTTAAAAGAAATCAAGAATTTTTAAAGTTGTCAAAAAATAAAAGACCCGTTTGGACTCGCATTTTATACCATCATATTATTTAACGCGCCAAAAAATGTATTTTTGCCTAAAATTGTTTTAAAACAAATACATACATTTTTGGCGCGTAATTAGTTACGTAATTAATTATTATTTTATTGTTGCCTTCAGTTTCGTTCCAAGTTACATTCTAGGGTATTAATCAAATTTCAAAACGAGCCTTTTATTTTTTGACAAGTTTAGGGATAAACTTTGAATGACTGTCACAAGTTAATTTCATTTAATTTTCCTACATTATTCATGATACAGTCTTATAAAACTCATTGTTTAGAACCCACTAGTTGCTGAAATGTCAAAACTGACTGCTGTAGTAAAAAGGCTAAAGAGAAATCACCTTTTATGAGGAAGGAGCAGCACTAGCCGCTCCACCACAGCGCATTTTATTTCAAAGAACTAATTTGCTTATGGTCCCTGACCGATTGCAATTAAAGAAACGGTAAAAACAATATGTATAGTTCTTACGTGTTCCAAATAGTGGTTTGAGAACAAGTTTAAAACTAGAGGATGCTAATAAAAGTAACAGAAAAATTTCGAAAAATAAAAACAAATGAAAATCGCATTGTAACATTATCAGAAACGACAGCTAATCGTGCAATGCTATTATGTGAGCAACTCTCATTTAAATACCAACGCCAAGATACTTTAAACAGGACAATCCTATCTCTTTTTACCGTCACAATACAAAGGGTGAACTCGGTTAATGTAGTCGGTATACAAAACAGAAGAATGTCCATATTTCTAAGTCAAGCGGCGACTTCGATTCTTATATCCGGATAAAATACGGTACAAGTGTACCCAACTTACAAATGCTTAGTTCGAATGTAGTGCCCGGATATTTGTGCATGTGATTTGAATATGTAATGTTGGCCACGATATATAAAATCGTATTGGATCACATTGTGATCCTATTTATTGAATACTCGTATTTTATTTGCTAACGTATGTTAAGTCAAGTGAGTAAGCACTATACGGAATTATAACTATCCGTATGCCGCAGTGGTGTATTAAAAAAATAAAAGCCTTGGTCATTTTCATTTATTTATTCATAGTTAAATAAACCAGTGCATGGGCATTTATTAACATAAAAGTATAAAAAAATAACACGTAAAATACCCTAACAACATAATGTTAGTAATTTTATCAAAATTTTATAATTGTAATTGCATTCATCATCATCATCATCATCATCAAATGTCGCCAAAATGAACGGTCCTGTGCGTCTCGCATCCATCAGATTCCCGCAACCTTCACCAGGTCATCGGTCCACCTTGTAGGGGGCTTTCCAACACTGCGTCTTCCAGTACGTGATCACCACTCCAGAACCTTTTGGCCCCAACGGCCATCTATTATGTTCTACGTGCAATGTGCCCTGCCCATTGCCATTTAAGTTTGACGATTCTTCGTGTTATGTCGGCAACCTTGGTTCTCCTGCGGATATCTTCATTTCTGATTCGATCATAAACGATAAATGATATTTATTCTGCAAATAGGTTTAAAAAACACTTTTACACGTAATTTTTTTTTTCGTCGTTTTAAACTATTTGAGGCCGGTGTTTTCCAGCTGACTACCCTGAGAAGAAACACCGAAACAAACTCAGGGGTCAAAGTCTCTTTTAGATTCCATACAGTAATTATATAATGGTCAAATCACATGAGAACCATGCAGATTTGTAGGAAGTACCATATAGATTTGAGTGGACCTGTCCAGTCAGTGCAAGCATTTGTCAGTATTCACAAAGCTCAACTCAGGACTACTAAGGAGCTCAACGACTTGACGAATTATACCAAGGAAAGGACATTTGGATAGGCCGCAGAAAATACTCAAATTGCCAGACATAGGTACGTTAAAATTACTGAAAAGGAAAAAAAAGCAATCAACATAGTCCTCACGTTCACAATAATAAAAGGAAATATAATACAAAATGTAATACTTAGTAAAGTAAATATTTACTTATGTCAAAATTTAATTGAAAAAAAAAATAATGTCAAATTGTAAAATAAGGTTATTCTACAATATCAGATTGTAAAAAAAAACGTAATAAAAAGCGCAATTGAAAAAAAAACAAAAGAAAAAAATGCAAGAAATGCAATCATGCAAGGAAACTCCGAGCATAGCCCTTTCCATTGCCCTTTGGGTGACTTTAAGCTTTCTGATGAGGCCCTTTGTGAGTGACCACGTTTCGGAACCATATATGTCATCACTGGCAACACGCACTGGTAATAGACTTTCGTCTTGAGACACTATGGTATATTGGGCGAAAAGATACCGCACAGCTTCCCGAACGCTGCCCAGCCGAGTCAAATGCAAAAAATCGGAAATGCATTGCAAAATACTAATTGATCTAAACCTCGTAAAAACCTTTTGTGTGAGCTTGATTTGGTTTGCATGGTTTGGACTCAGTGATCACTGTACCGATAGTCGTGTCAGCCTTTGGTTTAATAGCCATGAGCCTGACTAACATCTTAGAAAGCTCTCGTTAGATGGCTGGATCAACAAATTGATTAGGAAAGCGGTACTTCTTGATACAGCTATTCTTTTCTCTAGAGTCTTGACCGCTGCGCGGCGGTAGCTTGAATCCTGTTCCCGGTACCGATGGGATACTATTTTTGATACTTTAAAATGTTTTCTTTATTAAAAAGTCATTTGTCCACCTTGTGGGAGGCCTTCCAACGCTACTTCTTCCGATACGCATTCACCACTCCAGAACATTTCGGACCCTGCCCATTGCCACTTAAGTTTGGCGATTCTTCGTGCTGTGTCGGTAACCTTAGTTCTCCTACGGATATCATCATTGCTGATGCGATCACGCAAGAAAACTCCTAGCATAGCCCTTTGGGTGACTTTTAGCCATCTGATGAGTTCCAAACAATAACAGCTATTTATTTATAACAGAACCTTATCTACTCGATCGGTCAGCTGTCACCTAAAACATTTGTCCTAAAACATAAATCTCGCACTATCAGAACAAACTTCAAGCACACATAGGTGTAAAATATTAAATTTTACGACGTCATAGCAGAATTGAACATGAACTCGAGTTATTAAATCGAACGGGGACGGCAGGTGCGCCTCCAATATTACGCTGTTCGTCTATGATTTAAAATACACAGTGAATATGGACGTGTATACACTTACACCGTATTTTACCGAAAGTTCCAGAGTGCTATCGTAAATTCGTTTCGGGAATTTTTGCCGATTTTTTTTCGTAATAAATAAATATGCTCAAAGTTACTTACACTGATAGATACGAGTATACTCTTTATTGTACAACAAATATAAAATTACAATAGGACTGATTACAGCTGAAAGAAAATTTATATACCTACCTTTTGTACACCACCTGCTCGATAATGCCCTTTTATATTATGTCATACAACCATCACTTAAAGTAAGTCATTCTGTCCCTAGGGAGATATTGTAGTATGGGTGATCCTTTGGAAATAAAGAGATTTGAATTTGGAATATAAAAAAACATTATTTGGAAAAAAAAACACATTAAGTGAATTAAAGTACACGCAGCGGATAGTCTTTTTTTGTACCCACGTTCGTAAAATTTTCAAGGGTAACTCTAGGCAGTTTTTGTCATAGATAAGTAGTAGATTTATTGGAGTTTGTCATCATCTTCCTGCCCTTGTCCCTTCTTATTTGGGGTCGGCGCAACACGTTTTTTTTTCTTCCATTCTATCCTGTCACCCGTCATGCTATCACTAACTTTACTTTTCTTTCATATGACTCTTCACACATCCCATCTCTTCTTTAACCTCCCTCTCCCTCTCCACCCATCCAAATGTATACTCAAAACTCTTTTAGTAACATGCGTTTCATCCCTCCTCTTTACATGACCATACCAAGACAAACGATTCCCCTTCAACTTTTCAGTCACTGGCACACTTTCAAACTTCCTCTAATATACTAATTTCTCACTTTATCCATTCTCATCACACCACACATCCATCTCAAAATTCTCATCTCCGCTACATGTAATCTTTTTTTATCCGTCTTTTTCAACATTCTGATCCATACAGTATGACAGGTCTTATTGAAGTTTGTAAATCTTTTAAAAGCGTGATTGCTTCTGTCATTATCTGTAAGAAAAAGACGTATGAATCCTTGTGTAGATTCTAAGAGTGAATGATACTGTTTGTCTAAGACAGTATTTCAACTTGAAATTATAGCTCTAACTTTATTTTTATGTTAGAGTTATTCGTCAACTCGCGACTGTGGAACTTGTGTATTTATTAAATACCCTTCACGATAAAATATTTTCCAAGAACAACGTTTAGGATCTGCAGGATTGTTCAAAATAATTAAGTATAATAAATACACTGGGACGCAAAGGGCAACTGAAGATACACTGATGGGTTTCAGTCAGTAAAAGTCTAACACGCCCTCCTGCTCCAATCAGAGCGGAAGAAGTTATTGATAAATTCCTAACTCAAAAAAAACTTTTTACAAAAAAATACAACCGACTTCAATGTAAAAAAACACTGAAAAGTGCAAAATAACTTTAATTTCGGAAGTCGGTGTTTCTATAATAGTTTTGTCTCTTCGTTATTTAACACCGACTTCCGAAATTAAAGTTATTTTGCACTTTTCAGTGTTTTTTTACATTGAAGTCGGTTGTATTTTTTTGTAAAAAGTTTTTTATTTTTCACTTTTTAGTTATGGTACCACCACTAAAAAGTACCCCTCAGCCATACTTAAATACCTTATAGCCAGAGTGCATCTTATGACAATTCTAATAATACCAAACACGGTTAGATTAAATTAATTTATTACAGAGTTCCGGTGCCTAATTTCAGGCTTCATCATCAGATCAGTTCGATATATTACCCCTCTTCTTTCAGTCAGTCATCGACTACACGTATAAACAAAGCAATTTTACTTGTTACGACAGTTCTGCTGTGATCCCATGAGGAGTTCTGTTCCATATCTACGAAGTTCATGATCAGATCATAACAATATTTCTATGGGACCAACTTGGAAGCATAACCTTTCAATCAAAAAAAAATTTTCAAAATCGGTCGACAATTGATCGAGAAATCGGTGAACATACATAAAAAAAAAAAAAAAAACATACATTCAACCGAACATATAACCTCCTCCTTTTTGAAGTCGGTTAAAAATAAACGGATCTAGTTTACGTGTAACAAAATATCACAGCCATAGTCAGCTGACACCATGAGTCAACATGAAAATTTTAGCTGATCAAAAAGTCTGCGACTAAGCAAATTGGTTGACTCAGAGGACTCGGTCAGTTTCTGAGAAACTACTTCATGACTGCGTTTCGCAATTTCAAGTGTATTCCACTCATTACAATGTTAATGTTATTCTTTGTTTGTCTTTTGTAAACGTGAAATAAAGCTGTTCTAGAAAAGCAAGACAATACACTCATAAAGTTCTATTAAAGTAATAATTTAGCACTAAAATGTTATAAATAGGTACATAAAAGAAACGTCATCAACATGGAGCTAGGAAAATGTTCAACGAACCGTTTCCTCGCCATTGACTGACTTAACAGTAAAAAAGAAGTAGAGAAATCCTTCTTTTACTTGAGAAACCATCAAATGACTTCTTCCTGAGCAGAAGTATCAAATTTTTATTGACTTAAAACCGATAGTGTTCCTTCAGTTGTCCTTTGCAACAATCCGCAGCTCTGGCAGGCATCGGCTCTAACTTGTACCGTCGGTCTTGGTAACATCTCGCTGCGTAGAACACAATACACCGTCGACCTGGACTTGGACCTGACCAGACGGCGAGCTATCATATTGCTCGCCGTTCATAAGCCCACGCGGTGGTATGGTGATCGGGAATTGTTTTGCGAATTCCAATGCCTAGGGCCCTGGGCATTGGAATTAACATCTAATATTTAACAGTTAGTGTAGATAATTGAATTGTTTGGTCAATACTTAAATGTAATAAGTAAGTAATCATTTATTGTACAAAACGATTTTTCAGTTCTGTTTCACACAAATAAGATCACTCTTCTTCGAACTAAAACCGCTGTCCTTCAATCCTGTATACTAAAGAACAAAATACTTTAAATTGTTTGATTTAGATTTTTTATTATTATAAATGAATACAGTAATAATAATCGAACAGTAGGTCCACGTAAAACTCCAAAAACCATAGCCCTACTAACTTTGTTCTCCATTATGTCGCAACAGTTTTTCAATAACCGTGGGTTGTCCTTGGATGCACTAGCATAGTGCGTACAGGGATAATCACCGGTTTGTACCACTTTCCATTAAAAGCGTCTAAAAGGGCCTCTGCGAGTTGGTTTCGGCTCCTCGTACGCCTTCCAAAGGTCCAGGACCTTAGGGTGCTGAGATAAATAAATGTAAAAAATCGAACTGTAGTAACTTCTACAGGTAACTAAATGTAATTAATTATATTGTACACTTTTTCCGCTTATTGTTTACTTATTTCGTTTACTCAGTTAGCCATTTTATATAATGGATTGTAACAAAAATTGGATAAAACTAAACCGAAAAAAAAAACAATATGAAAATAAAGTAAACATGAAAACTAAAATGTTTTATCAAAATTATCTGCTATCGTAAATATTTGTAGTGTATGTTATTCTCATTACAGCTATTAAAACAGGATCGCAAAACGTCCCAGGGACGATGATAAAATTTTATTTTGCGTTAAAAATTCGTTGCTTGCTTTACTTGTTATGGACCTATTGTACTTAATATTACAACCATTATAATTTCGAAACATCTAACTTTTTAGTACACAAACCTTATTATCTGGTCATGATCAAAATTGCTGGTTAAATATAAAGGAACCCTATAACGCGTTGTTCAAATAATTATGATTAAATTAATTTTTAATGGCGGAGCATTAAAACCAATGAAAGATGGCTATGAAAGACTCAGAACAAAAGTATGAATTTCTTTCGCATAACTTTCGTTCATCATAATTATCTTCCTACCTTTGTTCCATGTCACTCATAACGCTATCACTAACTCCTTTTTCTTTCATATCACTCCTCACAATATCTATCCATCTTTGTTTTTGGCTTCCCTCTTCCTCTCCATCCATGCACATGTATTCTCGTAACTCTTTAAGTAACATGCGTTTCATTCCTCCTCTTCACATAACCATACCACAAAGCCCTCGTTCAAGACCCATATATGCCAGCTCTTGCGAATTAAATCCTGTTGGAACCTTCTTTTGTCACCTGCCAAAGGTTCAACCAAAAAGATCATTTGCTTTCCTGCAAAAAGATACCAATTATTCCATGTTTTATGGTAGCAAAGTCAAAAGCGGATAATTATGACTAATGTCCGTGTGCCCCGCCCCGCCTGCGACTAAGTGCAGCGACGGCTGGCTGCATCGAATGCGAAACCATACAAAACGTAATACAGAGCCGTACAATTCACTATAAATTTACTGGAATGAACGTGTTTGTAAATATTTTTAAGCAAAAAAATACAAATAAAAGTGATTTGGATTCTGATTTCCAGTTCAGTAGAGTAAGATTAGGGCTTAGGTAAGATAGACATTACTTATGAGTCACGATATAATCACGCGTTTGAACACATCTCACCTGATGGTAAGAAATGATCAGATGATGATGTTGATGATGATGATGGTTTGATAGAGCATGGTTACGAAGAAATAACCTGTTCATCCTTGACCTGAAAAAACGGTTAAAGCACCAGACTCCGCCCATGAAGACCTTGTTTTAGATGTACAACAATAGTTTATAATCCCAAAACGAATAATATACTCGTACGTACGCACAAACTATGCACATTTGTATTGTAACTCATTGACCGGTACACATACTTTTACGTAAAATAATATATAGGTATCATCATCATCATCATTTCAGCCGAAAGATGTCCACTGTTGGACATAGGCCTCCCCCAGGTCTCTGGCCACAATGAACGGTCCTGTGCGTCTCACATCCATCGGAATCCCGCAACCCTTACCAGTGCTAAATAGTCCGAAAGTCTATGACCAGTGCGTGTTGCCAGTGATGACATATGGCTCCGAAACGTGGTCGCTTACAATGGGCCTCATCAGAAGACTTAAAATCACCCAAAGGGCAGTGGAAAGGGCTACACTCGGAGTTTCCTTGCGTGATGGAATCAGGAGAACCAAGGTTGCCGACATAACACGAAGAATCGCCAAACTTAAGTGGCAATGGGCAGGGCACATTGCTCGCAGAATGGATGGCCGTTGGGGCTGAAAGGTTCTGGAATGGCGACCACGTACCGGAAGACGTAGCGTTGGAAGGCCTCCTACAAGGTGGACCGATATATAGGTATAATCTAGATAATTATATAGGCAAAAGTTTGCGTATGTTTGTTACTCAAATCCACACAGCCTATTCCAGGACACGAGTAGGTTATGTCCTGGAGTAGCATATAGTATATTTTTTATGCCAGGAGTATGTAACCTTGTGACAACTGTCTACTTTTACGCAAGTGAAACCGCTGACACGACTAGTTAATAATTATAAATGTAAAAGTATTAATTCTGACTGTTACCTTTTCATACCACGATTTTTGAAGAAACTTGCCACACGGGTAGACAGTGACTTGCAATAGGATATAAAGTACTTTGACCTGGCCAAATGTAATAAGTACTATTTTCCTTTGGGATAAATTTCTACTTTCTCGCAGGCAAAGCCGCAGACAAGAGCTAGTATACCTACTTTTGTCTGGTCAAACCATTTGGTTCTATATTTAGCACAGGCGTACTGTTCATGTAAAAAAAGGGTATTTTTTCCCAGAAAATAAACACAAAGGTCCTGGAATGTAGGCTCCACATTGTGGAAAACACAAAGCTTGCCAGCACTTTGAGTATTTTTGTTCTATTGACTACAGTTTTCAAAGGATCCGAGAGACGAAACTCAACTATCATGGTCAAAATATGGTTTAATTTAGTTTGAAAGCACGATATTGGAAAAACTGAACCGCAAAATGGATAAAGTAGATACCAACCTATTCATCTATCTACTTAAATTCCTACTTCGGTACTTACTTTGTGACATAGGACAACAGCAGCACATTATCTTATTGTTACTTTCATTGTTGATCTACTAGTAAAGCGTAGAGACAAAGTAGCTGCCAGTACCTACCTAACAGAAAACCATAAACTTTTTATGGTTCTAATTTTAAAATGTCTGATATTATTTTCGGTTCAGAAGCGAAGAATTCAATTTTTGAAAAAGAACTTCCAGCACTTCAACTTTTTTTACATCTTTGTATGTGACAGAAGGGATCCTTGTCACACAATACTTAAACTAAGTGTAAACGAGGCATAATTATATACCTGTGAATTTTACGCCTTATTACACTAATTGCTCGTAGTCATTGATGTGATGTTAAACCAATTTGTTGAAATAATTAGTTTTCACGATAATAATTTACTATCGTTATTAATTATGCCATAGTTAAGTTAGTTTACATATTCAATTTCCAGTTTTGAGATTGAATTATTTAATTATAATAATTTCATAATACAGAATGCCTATATAAATTGATTACCTATCATGGGCATAGGCCTCCTCCAAGTGTCGGGACATCGACCGGTGCTGTCGAGACGCACAGCACCGGTCGATGTTCCGATACACATCCAGCGAACTCCTGCGATCACTACCAGGTCATTAGGCCACCTTGTCGGAAATTTTCCAATGCTTTTTTTAAGGTGAGAAATCTTCCAATGACTTCTTCCGGTCCGGGTGGAACGAAAGGGCGTGTCAGACTTTTACTGACTAAAAACACACCTATCTCCTTCAGCTGTTGCCCTTTGTGTTCTAGGACTAAAGGTTACCTTTTCAGAAATTCCCGCGTTCCTAGCGGGCATCGCGGGCCCTGCTGGGCCCCTGCGGTTTGCTGACCTCTCTTTGAGGAGCGCGTGAATCACTACGCGCTGTCAACGAATATGGCTCGGTCCAGTCTATTACTGGACTGCCAGACGGCGAACTACCCATTGCTTGACGTCCACAAGCCCGCGTCTACCGTGACTCGTAGTCGTGATCGGGGTCTCCATGGCTGAGGCGTGAGGATGATCGTTATATCACGCAGGCGGCCTCCTCCTTCGCTAGCATTACTGCTTCGCAAAAGAAGGCGACCGCCTGACATTCCTCCTCGCTCCGGACCAGAACCAGGGAGATCTTCCGATGCTGCGTCTTCCAATATGTGACCGCTACTTCAGAACCCCGCCGACTTATCTACATGAATATGTAGGTCCCTTTCTACATTATGAAATCGCTCAGTTGTAGGTTTAGGTTAGGTTAGAAAACAAGTATTAAATAAATAGGTAGGTTTATAGAATCTTTGTGATGCCCTAGTTTAGAAACATGATATTTAAACAAAACTGGGCAAGTGCGAGTCGGACTCGTGCACTGAGGGTTCCGTACAAACTTGAAAGGTAAATTGCGGTATACGATTTATGACGTATTAAAAAAACTATTTACTAGATCTCGTTCAAACCAATTTTCGGTGGAAGTTTGCATGGTAATGTACATCATATATTTTTTTTTAGTTTTATCATTCTCTTATTTTAGAAGTTGGGGGAAGCAAACTATTCAGTTTAGAAAAAAATGATATTAGAAACCTTAATCTCATTTTTGAAGACCTATCCATAGATGATAACCCACACGTATGGGTTTGATGAAAAAAAAAATTTTTTTTGTTTCAGTTTTAAGTATGGAGAGCCCAAAAAAAATTATTGTTTTTTTTTCTATTTTTGTGTTAAAATCTTAATGCGGTTCACAGAATACATCTACTTACCAAGTTTCAACAATATAGTTCTTATAGTTTCGGAAAAAAGTGGCTGTGATATACGGACGGACAGATAGACAGACATGACGAATCCATAAGGGTTCCGTTATTTTCCATTTGGCTACAGAACCCTAAAAACCGGCCAAGTGTGAATCGTACACGAAGGGTTCCGTGCCATCGTAATTTTAGTTTAATTTCTGAGAATAAGGTTTATAAAGGAAGCTAGGAAACAAACTTAACTTTGTACTTAGTTGAAAATATGTGCTCCCATTGGTACCTATATCACGGTCAATTCTCCAGCTGCAAATGTAAGTGTGTAATCACAAACAAATATTTGTTTATGCGATAAATATAATACAGTTTTCTGATTTTTTCTTAAAATTTTGCTATAATATTTATATTTTGCTTGCTGAATTTCATAATTCTAATTTAAAGAAAAGTATCTACCGTAAAAGGTTTAGATTTCCTTGCAAATGTGAAAAGCGGCATGAAAGGTTGCAATTTTTTTCAATACTCAAAGGGATTATAAGCCTAAAAATTAGATATTAATTTCAACTTGATGCCCACGTCCCTACGAAAACAGGGCCTTGACAGATGGATAGAAAGACCGATGGACTACAAAGTGATACTATAAGAATTTTCGTTTTTCCTTTTGATGTGCGAGGGCAATTGTTTTCTTAAAAAAAAATCTAGTCTAGAAATACTTTAAGTCCACCTAAGTAAAGGTTATTTTTAGGCCTTCCTAGCTAAAAATAAAGTTCATATTATTAATGTCTAATATAAAAAAAGGGCTTAAGTGCTCGTTGTCATCCCTAAAAAGCTCGAGACAAAGGCATTTTCAATTTAACCCTAATCCTCTTCATTAATAAACTTAAAGGAATAAATACCCCTTTGGGGAAACCGCCACCAAAATATTAAAATGTTTTACCAAAATCTTTTCACGAAGCTCGAGGTGCTAAATAAAACACAAAAGTTATTAAAACTTCCGGAGGATTCCGAGCAAAGTTTAAAAGTAACACGATAAGGATTTAATAATTTCATACAACCTATTTGTGTTATTGAAATTAAAGTTTTGAGATTAACGATGAGATGTCAAAACAAGATATGAAAGAAACGAGCCTCAAACGCCACGACCCGACGAGTCGAATAGGAATCGATATCGGCTAAATTATTCGAATTGTAAAATCGAATGGCGGAATCAGCATTATTGAAGGCTTATTTCTCCTTACTTTGAGTCTTAATTGCTCCGCTGGCAAACCTTTAATAAAAAATCGATTTTATTCCTCAAGGACTGTATTTCGTTTCAATAATCACAATAATTCCTTTGATACTTTTGCGGGCAGCTGTTACAAGCCTAATCTCGACTAATAACGATTAGGAAGCGATTCTACACAGGTATACTTAAATAACGAGGCCGATAAAAAAGTATGCTCTAATCAAAATGTTTTTAAAATGCGATTTTCTTGGGAGAGTTTTCTTAGCAACCTTTATCTACGATCTGTTTTACGTTTTCACATTATCTTATTTTAGGAAACATCGAGGTACGGGAGAATATTTAAATGAGGTATGACCTTGATAGAGCTGCAGGATTCTTGAAAAGAGTTAACCTGAAATATAGGGGGCAACTGAAAGAACACGAGTGGCTTTTGGCATGTATGTTAAATGATATTTATTTTGCAAAAAGGTTTTAAAAAAACACTTTTACACATCAATTTTTTCGTCAGTATAAACCTGATAACGCCAGTGTTTCCTAGCTGACTATCTTGAGAAGATACACCGAAACAAACTCAGGGGTCTTTAAATATGTAATGGTCAAATCACTTGTGAAGATGGGCTTTTGACGAACCATACAGATTTGAGTGGACCTGTCCAGTCAAATGTGTATGAAAGTCATAAAATTCTGACACTCCCCCTCACTCCATGCAGAGCGGGAGTTAGTTATTTTTTATGACTGTCCTTATTATTAAACCCTAATTTTCTTTAGGTCATTAATTCTTTGTTTTCTTTTTCAGGTATGCTGTGTTCAGTTATAAGATGAATTATAAATAAGAACTGAAAAGGTAGGTTAAGCAACGTTTCGACTAAAGAGAATGATAATGGTACGATTATGTTGTGGCAATTTTAATAATTAAAAAAAAATTAATAAAATAATTATAAAACATGGATTTTCCTAACCATTGATGACCAAATTTGTTTTTTTTTTTAATTAAAAAAAAATGTTTGCTTAAACCCAATAACAGAAACCCAAAAAAACAAAAAACAACCATTTATTTTCGTAATCATCATTGTTTTTGTAACGTAAGTAATTATCATGATCAATGGATCATGATAATTCCTTATTATTTATCAATCTGATTTGGTTTGTCGCTTCACCGTTTGATGTTCGGGGAACTATCAATCAAGAGCATTCATGCGATCATGATCTTATCTGCCACACGTAATAATTACACAAGTGCAATCAGTAGTACGATAATCATAACTTTAGATTACTGTCGCATCACATAATAACATGTTATTGATCCTGTTCTTATGTTTCTGGAGGTGGGCGTTGATAGCTGCGCCTCAGTTTCAAACTATTGCAGCTATCATCGTACATAAAAAAGTTGTTACATTTATTTCTAGTTTCAAATAAAGATTATTATTATTATTTCGTTTATTCGTTTATTTTTGTTCTACATATAAATTATATTTTTAAATATTTCAATAAAAAATTAAAAAAAACTTTTAAAAATATAAAAAATAGTTATTATTATTATTATTGATGTAAAAGCTTGATTTATCTCACTGACCTTGATGTTTTCGTTAAAATGATTCATTTAAAAGAAAAAAAAAATGTTTTTATTGATCTAAGTCGATTAGTGGCGTGACGAGCTGATTAAGTTTGAGGAGCAAACTTGGGCAAACATTGCCCTATACCTTTGTCTAGGGCAATCTCTTTAGATAGCCTTTACCCTGCAGTGAAACACAATATAGGCTAGCAATAAAAATAAAATTGACCGAAGAATTCATCTTAAAACTATCAGAAGAGAAAGAAAATAGCGGTGTTTTTACTATTATTGAGCCTCCTACACACCTTTTGGACAAACATGTCGAGTTCTAGACTAAATACCATTAGGTATACCATCAAAAACTATTTTCAAAAGTCTATAAAATTGGGGATTGACAACTTGATATTTCGGTAACACATTTCAATTTAATACCATGTATTTTTATTTATTCTGCGGGGAGAATATCTCTACTAAGTACCAAATAGTCTCTTCGAAAAAATAACACACCGAACAGAAAATGCCTGGAAGGTCTACTGGTCCATGAAAGAACTATGTATAAACACTTTCACTATAACACTTAAGCGTAAACTGAAAGACATGATATTCTCCCCATTTTGACATATGGCGAACTAACTTAATCTTTGCTCTGAAATTGTGAAACGGGGTTGCGGCAGATCAACACACGAGTTAGATGTATTCTTAGGAATTGGAAAGAAGTAGCCCAGAGCCAGAACCCAAGAAGAATGGAGGGAGACCTTTGCCCAACTGTGGAACCGAACAGACTAGATTTAATAATAATAATACTTTGGATTACAAGTCGCTGTGTCTATAAAAAACATTTCAGATTAAGCGCCTGGAATCGCCAATCAAAGCTCTTAAAAAACTATGTTATATGTTTAAAGTACTAGCTAATGGAGTTAATATTTACGAGCTATTCTTAGTATTATATATAACTTTATGCTAAAAGGCCATAATACGTCTTTCTAAACGACCGAAGCCATAAAAATGAAAAGGGTTAGTAGCTACTAGCGAGATAGTCTGTTATTATCAGTGTGTAATTTATAACTCTTCCTAGTAGTTCATACTTCATACTTTATTACTGGAACCATTGAATTATTATCTTTTTCATCGTCATCATCATTTCAGCCGAAAGACGTCCACTGTTGGACATAGGCCTCCCCAAGTGTCGCCATAATGAACGGTCCTGTGCGTCTCGCATCCATCGGATTCCCGCGACTCTCACCAGGCCATCTGTCTATCTTGTGGGAGGTCTTCCAACGCTGCGTCTTCCGGTACGTGGTCGCCATTCCAGAACCTTTCGTCCCCATCGACCATCTGTTCTGCGAGCAATGTGCCCTGCCCATTGCCACTTAAGTTTGGTGATTCTTCGGGCTATGTCGGTAACCTTGGTTCTCCTGCGAATATCAGTCAGTGTTATCGGTTATCTTTTTTGATGTTGGAAATTATCAAATAACTTCTTTCGCTCTGGGTAGAGAGAGGGGGGCTACCAGACTTTTCTGACTAAAATCCACCTATGTAAGAAGTTGCTCCAGTTGCATGTTAACTCTTTTGAAATATCCCGTAGTGAATTATTAACTATCCAGCAAGCTTTAACCAGCACCGAGTTTGCTAGTGAAGTTTAGATTTATTTTCATCTGAACATAGTAACATCGAGATAGAAATATAATTTTTCCTTCCTTTTTAAAGTGGGAAATCATTAAATGACTTCTCCCGCTCTAGGTGGAGCAAAAGGGAGTGGCAGACTTTTACTCACAAAACCCACCTGCGTTCTTCCAGTTGCCCTTTGGGTTCCATAGCCGCGGTAACTCTTTCGAACAATCGCCCAGCCCGGATAGAAATATCCTATTTTCTAATCCAGGTTATGATCGACCCTTGTACTAAGTTACACTTAGGTAAGTCCATTCTGCCACTGAGGCAAGTTATATTTAAAATGTTCAAACATACTGCAGATGTTTATGATATTTATACGTTGGAAATAAGATGTAACAACTTACAGCTAACTCCTTAGCTGCCAAGCTAAATATAACATGTAACTGAAATAAATCACAGCTTTATACACCCTAATTAGAAAATTAAGTAACAATCATAATTTAAGAACTTAAATTTTGCTTAAATGCACTAATGCTGCGTGTTTTTTTAAGGCATTAGTCATCCTAATTGTATGCAAATAATGCAGGCATTATGCGGCCCCGACTAAGAGCAGTGGTGGCCGAGTGGTAACGGCCCGGACTTACGAGTTGTAGGTCGTGGGTTCAAACCCAGTCAGGCGCATTACTTTGTGTAATTTATTTCATCACCACTGCTCTTAAAACGGTGAAGGAAAACATCGTGAGGAAACCGGCATGTCCTAGAACCAAAAGTTCGAAGACATGTGACATCCACCAACCCGCACTGGGCCCGCGTGGTGGATTACGGCCCATTCCCTCTCCTAGAGAGGAGGCCTGCGTCCCAGCAGTGGGAACATTATAAGGCCGACTATGCTATGCTATGCTATAATGCAGGCATGACGCATTACATTGGTAGAGCATATAGATAGTGGTATCTACGCAAGCACACAATAACACGCTAGTGACGCATTCAAAAATCAAGAATTTTCAAAATAGGTAATCTTGTTATCATATAAAATAATCCTTACTTAGGCAGTGGTCCGACCGCCGACGATGAACGAGAAACGAGTAGAACTAGAAACTATAAACGAGTTGGCGATCAGCGGGAAGCAAGTGTGTAGTTTCGATAGTTTTGTCGCCGGGCTATAAGCGAGTGTGCAAGTGCGACGAGTGATTACTCGCGCCACTCGCCCGCGGTCGCTTACAGTATGGCTAACGTAAGCGATTTGTCGCCATTTAGAAATGATCAAGCGAGCGAGCATCGCTGAACGAGTATCGCTGAGCGAGTTTATTTTTGAAAGCTCGTCGCTCAGCGACAAAACTAGTAAAGCGAGTCGTCGCCGGCAGTGTGAATAGTCAGAGAGCAACTTTTAATATTTGTATCTCCTTCGTTTACACGGAATGTACATTTATTGTGCGTTTCTTGAGAGAGAAAATCGCTGATAGTCGTTTTCTCGCCGGCAGTCGGACCACTGCCATAAGTGCTTTGGAACAATAAAAAAATATCTATTTTAAAAATAGCTGAAATTGATTCAGTAGCCGATTCTAAACATAATACTTTCAGGATATGCGTTTATCACATACAGTACATATCGTTTACAGTCCATTAATACAGGATATTGATAACATTTTCATAAACCACCAAAGAAAACAAACAGTCAAAACGGTTTCCCTCCACCAAAACATCGGTTGTAAGTGTATTCTCATTATATTCGTAGTGTTGCCGTCTGTCAGTCAATGTCGCTAACTATCAAACGTGCATGGCACTGTGAAGATAAGCATGTTACCTGTCAGCTGAACGCTTCGATATACTAACGTTATGTAGATTTACGGGTAGAAATATGTTACAATCCACAAAATTCAAATAAAATAACGACAATATGTATTTATTTACTTAACAATTTATGTACACATAAAATAAAATACAAAAAGAAGGAAACAGAAAAATAGGTACAAAGATGATGCGAGTTTCTTGAGTGAAAACTGATTTGAAGTTATGTGTTTGAAATCTTGCTGAGTTTTAGTACCTACGATTTAGGAGTATTGTAATTAATTAGTTTGTGGTTTGATTGTTGTTCTTGTTTATAAAACAATTATATGTTTTTTTTCTACGTGGGAAATCATCTAATGACTTCTCTCGCACTAGGGCAGAACACGAGGGCGTGTTAAACTTTTTACTGATTAAAACCCACTCCAATGTTCCTTCGTTGCCTAGCGTTCCAGGGCCCCAGCCCCCCTAGCGAAGTTACAATCGTTTCGTTCGCGCCGAACGCCTCGAGTAGGCCACGCCTCCGATTCCTTTGTTCTGACCACGTGACTGAGCGTTGAGATGACGTCAGAACAAAGGAATCGGAGGCGTGGCCTACTCGAGGCGATCAGCGCGAACGATACGATTGTAACTTGGCTAGGGGGGCTGGTTTTCCTTTCAGAAGCAAACCCATAGCCACAGTAGGCTTTGACCCTGCCGAGCCCCACCGATTTTACTGTCATCTCCTTAAGACGTGCGTGGAACACTATACGCCGTCAATGACTTGGGCTCGGGCCGATTACCGGATGACCGGAAAACAATAATATGTTAAAGTCGAATTCAAAAATATAAAAGATTATGTAGTCTATCAAAGCAGTTTTTACATTATCTTTGAACCTATCAAGTAATTATCGATTATTAATTACCTGTTTACGGAGCAGAGCGAGTAATGAATCATGCTCCCCATGCTTGATGATGCATCATATAGATCATCATCATAACACGAGCATGTGGAATGTTAGATTTTTACTGACTAAACCCACCTATGTTCTTTTGTTGCCCTTTGTAGTCCGGGGCGACGTAACTCTTTCGAACAAATCCGCACTCAATTATTATTAACTGCTTGTGTATAATATTATTAAAGGTAAAATATTTGTAAGCTAAATCACAAATAGATATCTACAACATAGTTAATATAATCACACTAATCACATAGCACACTAATATTATTAAGACGAAAGTTTGTGTGTGTGTATTCATTTATTTATTTATTTCATAATTTATGTACACACACATTTACATTGAAAAAGATACAGGTACTGTTTATTTCAAAAATAAATTTCTTCCAGCAGACCTGTGTAATGAAAGATCAGAAGAAATGTAGCCAATAGCGTGTAGAAATAAGAAGAGTTGGAGAAATCTTAAATTAAATTAAAAACATAAAAAAATAACACATATAATTTAAATATTAATAGATACAAATATAGCTATATAATATAGCCGTCCGACCGTCCGGTAACCGTCCGGACCGAGCCCAAGTCGTCGACGGTGCGTGCTGTTCCACGCGCGCCTCAAGGAGATGTCAGCAACTGTAGGTGCCTAGCAGGGTCGAAGCCTACTGGGGCCAAGGGTCTGATTCTGAAAGGAAGACTCGGCCCTGGTACGAAAGGCAACGAAGGAACAGGAGTGGGTTTTTAGTCAGTAAAAGTCTGACACTATCTCCCGCCCCGCCCGCTAGCAACAGTTACATTTTAATATTTCCTGGAACACAGATTTACTTTGATAACATTTCAAAATTCCTGTCTGAAATTGATTTATTTTCCTTCTAAAATGGAAGCTCAAATTATACTCGGTTTATTCCAATATTGTGTTTCTCTGAAGTACCTACCCTACCTATATAATTTAAAATTAATCTACTACTTCTCTTCACCGGCTTTCCTAAAACTGAGAACACTTTCACGTGAATTGGCTTTCTCGGAAATATTATTCACAACTTTTTGAAAGGATTACTTTGAGAAATATAATATTTACATATCCAGAGAACATCTCAAACATTCTGTAAATATTTTATAACCAGCTTGCCTCAGAGAGCATATTAAATCATAGTTGGCAGTTATTGGTCCAGGCTCGCCAACTAGTTTCAGGCAAAAATAAAATAAAATGACCATTTCACTGGCTCGCTTTCAACGACTGGGAAACTTAAGAAAATGTTATAATTCAATCAAAGTATTCCGCATTCGAATGCAATACTTTAAAACGGTTTTCTTTTTGAATGTTTTCTTCAAAAAATATTTATTGTAGTCAATGTGCTATCGAAGTCGAAATCATAAACTGTATATTATAATTATGTAGTCATAATAAAAGATATTTACCTAATTTACATCACACTATATTATAATGTATTCTGCATTCGATTGTTATTCTTTATAACGGTTTCCTTATATTATAATATATATTATATTATTATGTAGGCATAAAAGATATTTACTTAATTTAAATCACACTAAATTATAAAGAGTAAGTTTGTACGTGAGTCTGTTTGTTTGTTACTCCGTCACGCTTAAACATCTGAGTGGATATGAATAAAATAGACCTAATAGTAGACCATGTCCTAGAAATAGCACATAGGATATTTTTATTCCGGAAGTATGTTCCTTTGGGATTTTTTTTTCGGTGGGAAAATCTTCCAATGACATCCTCCGCTCATGGACGGAGCGGGAGGGTGTGTCAGACTAAAAACCCATTCCTGTTACTTCGTTGACTTTCATACCAGGGCCTTCCTTTCAGAAGCAGACTCTTGGCCCCAGTAGGCTTCGACCCTGCTGGGCCCCTGTGGTTTGCTGACATGTCCTTGAGGCGCGCGTGGAACAGTACGCGCCGTCGCTGATTTGGGCTCGGTGCGGACGGTTACCGGACATTCGGACGGCAAGCTACCCATTGCTCGCCGTCCGCAAGCCCGCACCTACGGTGGCCGGAAATCAGGATCGGGATCCTGATTTCCGGCCCGGGGCGTCTGGGGCGTAAGGGCCGCGCCCTCACGCGTGCACATGCGGCCTCCTTCTTTGCTAACATTACGCCTTCGCAGAAGGAGGCGACCGCCTGCCACTCCTCCTCGCTTCGGACCATGGCCTGTAACAAGGCCCGGCGCGAGAGATATTTGCCGCCGATCTCCCCCACGAGAACACGGCGGTGCTCTGCTCAAGCGGGGATGTTCCTTTGGGATAGTTTTCCACATTCGCTATGTGTGCATTTACCATATTCATCCATTATCATTGTTTTAGCAAATATTTTAATTAAAGTGGTTTCAAAACTACCAAGAATAAAATACAGTATTCCAAGAACTGAAACATTACTTAGTCAGTTAGATTTCGAAGATTAATATTCTAGGCTGAAAGGAATGATAATTTACATTGTCTCTTTAGTTTCCAGAATATTTTGAAATAACTTCATTAAGATCTAAGATTTTCTTGAAGAAAATTTAGATCTGGCTCCTGAACACGGGTCTTCAGTACCCACGCAATTTTCAGGTATCTGGTTCAACTCTTAACATACCTACTATACAATACTAAAATTAGTATGCGAGGACTGCCGTGTCATTATAATTCAATTAAAACTACTTAAGTGGAAGACGATGCTCTAATTAATGGAGCAGGCTTTTAGAAAGTAACATCGTCAGAAGACGTTTCAGTTCCTGCTCTTGCCTAAAGCATTAAAAGCTTTTTAGTGCATTAAGCAATTAACTATCATTAGCCATTATTTTATTATGAACAAGTGTTTTGAAGTGAAGTTTCTAAAAGCTTCCATCCTTCCGTGTGTGTACGTTACACTAGCAAAAAAGTGTCGTCTAGAATTAATTGAGTACAATAAATTGGTTTTAACAAGCATTATTGTAGGATAGTATAGTGATCAAAGCTCAAATCGTTCATCTCATGTGAATATGGAGGAAAACTTTTTGAAAGACTTTAAAAAAACTAATTATTCTATTATCCTAATGGAATCGTCATCGTCATCATCACAATTTCAGCCGAAAGACATCCTCTGATGAACATTAATAGGCCTCCTCAAGTACCATAACGAACGATCTTGTGCGTCTCGAATTCATTGGATTCCCGTGACCCTCACCAGTTCATCAGTCCACCTTGTGGGAGGCCTTCCGACGCTGTGTCATGACTTCAGACAAAGTCTGAATTGCACTGATGTACCCATGTCCACAATGAACAGTGGTGACCGATTGGTAACGGCCCTGACTTACGAGTTGTAGGTTGTAGGTTCAAACCCAGCCTGGCGCATTACTTTGTGTAATTTATTTTATCACCACTGCTCTCAAAACGGTGAAGAAAAACATCGTGAGGAAACCGGCATGTCCTAGAACCAAAAATTCGAAGACATGTGACATCCACCAACCCGCACTAGGCCCGCGTGGTGGATTACGGCCCATTCCCTCTCCTAGAGAGAGGAGGCCTGAGTCCCAGCAGTGGGAACATTATGAGGCTGATTATTATTATGCTATACCTATGTCCACGAGAAATGCTAGACCCACACAGTTCTGGCAGTTTCGCGGCCTTCACCAGGTACTCGACTCACCTTACGTGTCCAATGTGAATAACCAGGACCACCCTTTTTTTATTCAATCGCAGTCAAAGAGAAAACCTATTTCATAAGAAAATGAATGTTTATGAAAGGTACTAATTTTATTGTTAGGCTTTATTTATTACGTTGAACAGCAAAAGTGTTTTGTACCTCATGATTAATGATTTTAATAATTCAAGAGCTTATGAATGGGTAAACATTTTGTTCACAGAATTTGGGTAACCGTTCTTAAAACAAAGCTGCTTTAGTGATAAACTTATAATTACACAGGTTATTTTATCTTAACTAAGACTTGAAACTTAAGTTAATATCAGTGTAAAACTTATGTTGATATTCATATCAGCAATGGAAAAATATTTAAAAAATCTGTTAAAAAAGAAACAAAAATATTAATTACAAAACGTAATTTATTTATGAGAATTACTAGGAATACTTAAATGCTTCAAAATTAAATTGGGTATAATATTTACACAATCAAGAATCAAAGATCTTCGAAGAATCGCCAAACTTAAGTGGCAGTGGGCAGGGCACATTGCTCGCTGAACAGATGGTCGATGGGGACGAAAGATTCTGAAATGGCGACCACGTACCGGAAGACGCAGCGTTGAAAAGTCTCCCACAAGGTGGACCGATGACCTGGTGAGGGTCGTGGGAATCCGATCGATGCGAGACGCACAGGACCGGTCATTATGGCGACATTTGGGGGAGGCCTATGACCAACAGTGGACGTCTTTCGGCTGAAATGACGATGATGATGATTTACACAATAATAATTCAGTTATAAACAATTTTGTTCTGTAGATATTATCTACCCACCTCAGCAAGTCACCAACAGTAGTCAATGAGGGTATGCATGTTGACTCTGTGAGTCGCTTAACTGCTTAAAGAGAACATATAGAGGTAGAGTTTTATTTTTATTTGTATCCTTTTCTTTCTTCTCCAACCTAATAATTAAAAATTGATATTGTCCTTTAACAGCCAGCTATTTTGTAGAATAATTTGTGGGTAACGTCGTTAATAGTGTGTAAGTTCCTCATATTGACTTATTACTGATATTGACTTACTTAAGTTCTTGTGTTCCCTAGATGGGGCAGAGGGCTTCTGTATTTTATTGATGGGAGTCAGTGGTAGCAAGACGACTGTTAGAGTAAAATGGAAGAAAAACGCTCTGCTCCGATCTAGTTTTTTACTTAAATTACGTACCCTTGCCACTGTGATCCATCGATCAGCCATCTTTTTTTGTAACCACAGACTCAAAATGTGACTTTGTGACAGCGTATTGACAATTCTAGTTTTAAATTCGATCGTTTATCAATCGACTATAATAATCGGTTCAATGCTTTTTTGCCAACTGAGTTTTGTTGTTTTTATTTTTGTACCCCTTTACGTATATGTAATGGTTTATTGTTATTTATGTTTTTGGTTTGTTTATTCAGTGATTTTAAGTATGTAATATGTAATCCTTGCTAGCCGATGAACGTCTCACCGTTGACGACGGCTGGTGCTGGAAATTAGCGCTGAGGCTCTGTCTTACACGAGCCCCAGCATTTTGCTGAGTGCTGGCCGTTTTGTGCGGATGTGACGCATATCCTACCACTTGTAAGTTGTTGTTATTTGCTTTTATTTTTAAGGTATGCGCCATGTTTGACGTAAATAAACTCTTTTTCTTTCTTTGTTTTTCTTTGTGACGCCAAATAATATGAAACAAGGGCAGGAAGATGATGACAGTATTCTATACCAAACAACATTATATTTTTTTGAAAACAGCCTGCAAATTGGTTATTAAATAATAATAACAAAGCACGTAACCTATTGGCGGTGACGTCACATTTCAGTATGCACATCTTTTTTCTGTTACTTGACAGTTTCCACTTCCACCAGATTTGAAAGGTTACTGAATTTAACAATTCTTGCGATTTTCGATATAATTATTTTTTTAAACAAGTAATCCTAAAAAAATAGTAAAATATCTACATATTATACATCGTATAAACCGCATACATCGAAGGACTGGAACAATCTGCCTGCTGCGGTCTTCCCGTCTGACTATAATTTAGGTGCCTTCAAGGCTAGAGTGAATAGGCTCTTAATAAACTAGTGCGCCTCACCATCAATGATTGCATTACTGCTTACTATCAGGTGGGATCGCTTTCAAGCAGACAGTGGTTTATATCAATAAAAAAATTAAAAAGAATTATATGCTTGTGTTATTAAGTCATGTTTTTTCACAGTGGCCTTTGAAGAGCTTATGCCTAGATGTCATTCATGATTTAAAAAAAAAGACAAATTTCACGTTCCATTTCAAAAACAACAGTGACCTTTTTAGTGATTGTCAATCATATTCCAAAGGATTTTCGGGACAAATAAAACGTTTATCCAATACACTTGTTTATGGTCTGACTAACGGCTCGCCGTGCTGTACGTGTCCCGGTTTAATTTTATGAGATTTTGCGTTAAACTAAGGTATACTTTATAGATTACACAGGGGATTTAGAAAGTTTTCATCACACATGGGATTAGGACGGTGAGCAAGAGGAAATTATTTAATTTTACATTTGTGATTATTTGGTTGCGGATTTAATAGTTTCGCAGATCGTTGCTTTTTGCTAAAGGTTTGCTTAGCCATTTTAGTCTTTAAAATGAATCAATTCTATCTCTTAATTACATACTATCGGTTTCTTCTGTTCAAATATGCTTCATCGTCGATCATAAATCATCGCCTACCACCAAGTGAGATAGTGGTGAAACGCAAAACTAAACATAGAAAAAAATTTTAGATACCTTCGTAACAGTTCAGAATTTTTTACGAAATAATAATGTGATAGCATGGTTGACGCGCGAGCTGTGGTAGCCGAGTGGTAACGGCCCCGACTAACAAGTTATAGGTCGCGGGTTCAAACCCAGCCAGGCGCCTTACTTTGTGTAATTTATTTCATCACCACTGCTCTCAAAACGGTGAAGGAAAACATCGTGAGGAAACCGGCATGTCCTAAAACCAAAAAAACGAAGACATTCACCAACCCGCAATGGGGCCTCGTGGTGGATTACGGCCCATTCCCTCTCTGGAAGTTTTGGAGTTTTTCAAGGCTGATAATGCTATGCTTATGCTATGGTTGACGCAGTGGTTTAGCGATTGGCTGCTCCGCTGCAGGTTCAATTCTACAGAACAAATATTTATATATATGGCCCACAGATAGTTCTGGGAGTTTTGTGTAATGTGAATTTACATGTTTAAAAACTCACCCACGACACAGGAGTAATAAAAAATAAAAAATAAAAAAACTCTCGAAGAGAACATCAAAATAGAATATGGGCTACCTAACAGTTTAAAGTAACAAAGGATTACATTATTTTCGAATGGAATCTTCTTTCAATTCGGAATAACGTTAAATCCGATCTACGGACGGTTGAACAATACTATCACGATCTTCAACAATAGCCTAAAGATTAATAGATTTATCGACAGTCAATAGGGGCTTATTTTATCGATAAAGTGCAGCATTAATGTCATTGGAAATTCGATAGTGATCATCGATATATTTAAAAGGAAAAACTGACTGACTGACATATTAGCGCTCAGGCGAAACTACTGGAACTAAGAACGGAAAATTTTGTCCAAAGCATCCTTTTATGAAGCCTACTGGGGCCAAGGGTCTGCTTCTGAAAGAAAGACTCGGCGCTGTTATAAAAGGCAACGAAGGAACAGGAGTGGATTTTAGGCAGTAAAAGTCTGACACACCCTCTCGCTCCGCCCAAGAGCAGGGGATGTCATGGTATGATTTTCCCAACGAAAAAAATAAAAATAGTTTTCATTATTCGTTATTCATAATTAACCCTAATAAACGATTTAACCTTTTGAGTGCGTAATTAGAGACACAATAGAAAGACAATGGCGCGTGAACGCCGCGGCGTTAATGCGGGGATCAACAGCTTAAAGAGTGTTAAAGATATGGTAAGGTATATATGGGAGAACCTTATTCCTTGGATTAAATAATAAACTTAAAACTTGACACACATTACAACTGAAATGAATATTATAATAAAGACTTTTTTTTTTTTCAAAGATTCAAAGATTCAAAGATTCAAAGATTCAAAAGCATTTATTTCAAATAAACCATTTACAGGCACTTTTGAAATGTCAAGAAGTCAGTCAGTCAGAAAAAAAAAATGATGCTAATTGCACATTCCAAAGCGTAGATCTCTATGGAGAAGAATGTGCAAGAAACTCCATGGACACTCTTTTCAATCATGTTTTGCAATTACAAATATCTCTGTTACATGTTTCTTGTCGCTATCATGTGAGAACAATGTCAATAATGTAAAAATAAAAACTAAAGATATTAAAATAGCAACTGGCAGCTAAGAGATGACCAGTCTCAACTGACAGCGCCCGTTCACGGACCTGACGCGAATATTAGCACCACTCAGCTCAACCATTTTGAAGGGAACCGAATGATCCAACACACGCGCCACCATCAGTGAGACATTTGAGTGAGCATGACAAACTCTCAACTGCCATGCTCATTTATGTCAAACAAATCCAATAGTAACCTAAAAACCATAAAATAGCTCCATGGTACTCACATTTACAATGTTTGAAAAAAATGCTTCTACATTATACAATACTAAATACAATAATAATTAAGTAACTACAATAATACTTTACAAATTTAACAAATTCAAAAAAAAAAAAACATTAAAGAATAGTAATAATAGTTTCAAAACTAATCAATTTGTACCCCCGGTGGTAGTGGAGCTGGACCAGCATTGAGCCAAGCATTTTTATCTTGAATATAATCCTCCAACTTATAATATGCTTGCCTGCATAGTGTGCGTTTAATACAAGATTTAAATTTCGTTTCATTGAGTTCTAATATTTGGGGAGGTATTTTATTATAACATTTCAAACAGTACCCCATGAAAGAAGAGGCCACTTTAGCCAGTCTGAAACCTGGTTGAACTAATTGGTCCCTATTTCTTGTAACATAATTATGTCTATCGCCTCTTTTGCTAAAAAGATGAAGATTTTTTCTAACGTACATGATGTTTTCATAGATATATTGACAAGGCACCGTCATGATGTTAATATCCTTAAACAGTTCCCTTAGAGAATCGCACCGGCGGAGACTGTAAATAGCTCTGATAGCTCTTTTCTGTAGAATAAAAATCGAGTCGATGTCTGCAGCCCGTCCCCATAGTAAGATACCGTATGACATGATACTATGAAAATAACTAAAATAGACTAGTCTAGCGGTATCAACATCCGTAAATTGGCGGATTTTTCTAACAGCATATGCAGCTGAGCTAAGCCGTCCTGCAAGAGATGTTAAATGAGGACCCCATTGTAGCCTTGAGTCAAGCGTTATCCCCAGGAAAACAGTTTTGTCGACAAATTCTAGTTTTTCATCGTTTAGTATTACGTCACAATCACTACTTTTTACATTCGGTAAGGAAAATCTTATGCATTTAGTTTTTTTCCCGTTTAAAACTAGATTATTAGCAGTGAACCAGTTTTGGACCTGCAGTAGTGCGTTATTTTCGTCGTCAAGATTATTAGTCCTTCTATTTATCTTAAAAATCAAAGAAGTGTCGTCGGCAAACAACACCATATTAAGTTTATTTTGCAACTAATAGGGTAAATCATTAATATAAACTAAAAATAAAAAAGGACCTAAAATTGAACCTTGGGGTACCCCCATTTTCACATTTAATCCCGACGAATTGACACCGTTTATTTGAACTTGTTGCTGTCTGTCATTCAAATAAGATTTTAATAAGCTTAAAGCTGTTTTGCCTAGTCCGTAATGCTCAAGTTTCAGGAGTAATGTTTCATGAACCACACAATCAAACGCCTTAGACAGGTCACAGAAGATGCCTATAGCATCCTGTGCCTCTTCCCACGCATTAAAAATGTGTTTTAGTAAGGAGACACCAGCGTCAGTTGTACAACGTCCTTTGGTGAAACCATACTGTTTATCGTGTAAGATGTTATTTGTGTTAAAATGATTAAGCATTTGATTTAACATCACCTTTTCAAATATCTTGCTAAAAACCGGCAACACGGACACCGGCCTATAATTATTAGTGTCTTTACTGTCCCCAGATTTAAAAAGTGGTATCACTTTACTATATTTCATCAGATCCGGAAAAACTCCTTGATCTATACACAAATTAAATATTATAGCTAAGTACGGCGCTATAGTCTCAATAATTGAGGTACAAACTTTGATAGACATACCCCACAAATCTTCTGTCAATTTAACCTTGATTTGTTTAAAAGCTTTTATTACAGTTATAGGGTTTATATGCTTAAAGTTAAATTCAGTCGAACAGGCTGCAACGTTCGCCTGTAATAAACTAAAAGCATGCGATGGCGACGAATTTAGGGCTTCAGTAGTTTTACTTGGTATACTGGCAAAGAAATTTACAAATTCTTCTGCAACTAATTTGTTATCGCTAATAAGACCATAATGTGTCTCCAATGTGTAATCATTGTTATGTATTTTGTTCCTGTTGGTTTCATTATTTATAATTTTCCAAACCGTTTTTATTTTATTATCTGCCGATTTAACTTTGTTGCTAATGTACAAGGCCTTAGCTGCCTTACAAGTGTTTTTAAACATTTTTGAATATGTAGCAACATACTTATTAAAAGTTTCAGTGTTAATAATAGGCTTAAGGCCATACAGCTCAAAAAGTCTTTCCCTACTTATTCTGATTCCTTTAGTTGCCCAGTCACTAAACCTAAACTTAGGGCAGATACTTTTAGTTTTTTTCTCAAAAGTCTTATTGAACTCAGTTTGGAGTATTGAAAAAAAATCGTTATACAAAAAATTACCATTCTTCACTTCAAGATTCCAATCACCTAACTTGCTAATTAAAGTGCTGTTAAATTTATTTAGTTTACCGGATGTTATTGGTCTGGACTGAATCTGCACTTGTTTTATGGGTAAGTTGGATTCAAAAGTTACCATTAGGCCGCTATGATCAGAGGGCAGATAATTTACAATGGCCTTTTCTAAATAGTTGCAGCAACAAAAAACATTATCGATACATGTAGCAGTAGTTGTCGTAGTTCGAGTAGGTTCTATAAACACATTAAATAAATTAAATGATTTGAAGAGATTTAATAATCTACTGCTATCTGAATTATTTTCTAAAATATTAACATTAAAGTCTCCACAGATTATTACTAATTTGTTACCAGTTGCAAGTTTTGCCATAACATCTTCCATGACAGACTCAAAAATAGAGTAGTTTTGATAATTAGGGGGCCTGTAAACGCACACTATGATATGCCTATCCAGCTCAACACAAGACAGTTCAATGCTATGTTCAACGGACAATGCAACTATATCTTTACGAGTTTTAAATTTAATACTATTCCTAATTAGGATCAGTGAACCCCCACGTAACATTGTTTTTCGGTTAAAAGAACTGCCCACATTATAATTCTCAAAATTGATTAGCATTTCAAAATCCTTTAACCAATGCTCAGTAAAACAAATGATGTCAAACATAGTTTTTTCTAAAAATAATTCTATTTCCAATTGTTTTGAAGAAAAACCCTGAATGTTTTGAAGAAACAAATTAAACGATTTTTGCTTAGCCCCTTTAGCTTGAATGCTAGAAGATACTTGACCTAAATTGCCAACAGTACCAACTATTGTCTTATTAGCTCGTTTAAAATATTGGAGTCAGCAAACATAACATTAGTACTATTACTAACGGTGGAATCAATGATTGAGGACCTACCTTTCAAACCTACACTCAAAATATCGTTTAAAGTTTTTATGGAAACATTCTCGCGAACAAAGTGCTAGTATGTAATATTAGGCCTCGTACAAATGGTATAAACTATTACTGAACTCAGAGGGGCCATTTTTTTGCCTTTAAGAAAGGTTACATTCTAAACTACGTCCATAACTGTCCAAAAACCTCTAATCTACCAAAATTTTGACATTTATTAACGCTGTGATGAAATTACGACTTGAATTTAAATGTTTTTAAGTAAGTACAAGAAAGGGCCGGCTGATAGCGGGGATAATTTAGTACATCAGTGTACAAACTGAAACAAAAATAACAGTTAGGTATTGTCGATCATAGTAAGAACAGGTTTTGTAATAGATTTTGACGTTTCTTTTTGGGTAAAAACTCATCCCGTTCTTGGTATGAACACGTACAGGTTCTTTCAGTTACCCTTTGAGTTCCAGGAAGTCTGTAATACTTGCAAACAATCCCATAGCCCGCATTTTGACATCTGCGATAAGGAAAATTTCGTTGCTAATACGCGCTAATTAATTCATATAATAGTTGCTTCCATCGGCTTTGCTTGTGGAAGGAAACGTAGTTCTGGGATAAAAAGTATCCTATGTTTTATGCCAGGATATGGTCTTCCTATTTCATCCATTCAACCATTCAAACGTGAAGAAGTAACAAACATACACACACACATTGTATACATACACGCACATACACACTCACAAACTTTTGCCTTTATAATATTAGAAAGAAGTGATAGAAAGAAAGAAAACATTTATTTGAGACAAACAGGACAAACAACAAAAAAATAATTAGTGTGATAATTATTGTTTTAATGGTGTCATGAAGTAAATCTGCCTAAAACAGACTCTTCACTCAGTCCATACCTAGCCTAAGCTCAAAAGTGTCATAGGTCAGGGTTCACGTATCAGAAACAAAGCAACGTGTCCATCATGCTTGACCTATTCAAAATTGCCAGTACCATCACCAGTGAACCATTGCAGCTAACTCATGCATTGATCACTGGGCAGCCATGTTTTAGTACTTTCTCTTTGATTTTCATAATGCAGTTACCTTATCGATTCTGTACAAAAATAATCTAGTCTTTTTTACTCCAAAGGTTGACTGGTAGAGTCGTAGAGAATGCCTTGTTGAATTCAGTCCACCTAAATACCGCTAATATATATAAATAAGGTTTAAATTGATATAAAAATAAATAAATATAGATAATATCAGTGTGTACTGTACCTGTACCAATACAGGATAAGCTCTCCTATTTTGGAATAGGCACATTTAATAACAAAGCTTGCAGAACGATGAAATCTTAAATATCACCGATTTCAATGATATTTAACTTTCTTTCTACATCTTAAACATCCTTGCTATATCGACTGACAAAACAACTTAACCAAATCGTAGGTAAAGCTCGCCTGTATACATACATCAGCTGTCCTACTTTTATTGTTTTCTTTAAGTCTCACAACTTATAGAAAACAATAAAAATAGGACTGGTAGGTACTCAACCGGACTTGAACAAATTAATTAAAATCTTAAAATATGTAAAGAGGACTAACTTTCTATTCAAGCAAGTAAAACGCCAGGATGGTGTCGACCATAATAATATCAACACAGAGAATGTTCCATAAGTATTTATTTTTAACCGACTTCAAAAAAAGGAGGAGGTTATTCAATTCGATTGTATTTTTTTTTATGGTTTTTTTTTTTGTTTGTTACCTCAGAACTCCGTCGTTTATGGACCGATTTGCAAATTTTTTTTCCCTTTATAGGATATTCTACCAGATTGGTCCCATTTTTTTCAAAATCCAGTTCTGATGATGGGATCCATGAGGAATCGAGGGAACTCCTCAAATATTACAGGCAACTATATAGTGATTTTGGTATTTTCATCGAGAACTTAAGCATTTACAGTCAAAAAGTAACATTTGATGAAGTGGAACTGATGAAGAAGACCAGTAATGGTCAACGGAACTTCATACTCACATTGATATCACAATGAAGATAGTTAAACGACTATGACAATACAAATAAATGAATGGTTCTGAATAGTTACGTTGAAAATGGTATCATCGAAGTGATCTGATGATGATGATGGAGCCGGAAGGTAGGCACTGGAACTCCATAATTAATCAATGTAACCTAGCCGTGTTTGGACTTATTAGAATCGTCATGATATGCACTTTGGCTATAAGGTACTGTCGAACTGATCTGATGATGGAACCGGAAGGTAGGTATAGGAACTCCGTAATTAATCAATGTATCCTAGCCGTGTTTGGGCTTATTAGAATTGTCATGAGATGCACTTTGGCTATAAGGTACTATCGAATTTATCTTGTGATGGAGCCGGAAGGTGGAAGGTAGACACAGGAACTTTCTAATAAAACAATGTAACCTTGCAGTGTTTTGGGTTAATTGGAATCGTCATGAGAAATAGGCACTCTGTTTATAAATGGTTCGCAACTAAAAAGTGTAAAATAAAAACTTTTCACAAAAAAAAACCGACTTCACTAAAAATACACTAAAAGGATCAAAATAACTTTAATTTTGGAAGTCGGTGTTAAATAAGAAACAAACAATACCGAGAAACACCGACAAAAGTTTTTTTATTTTTGGTGTACAATAAAGAATATAGGTATCTATCTATCTATATACAATTTAAAAAGTCTTCTTGTCTTGCACAGCTCTACACAGGCTTATTTCAAAGAAACTTTTCCGTTCTAGATAATTATAGAATACCGAACAACGGACGAGTTTCTGTAGTAACGAAGCTACATTAGACTACTTTGTTTAACGTGTACCTGCGAAATAAACTAGCAAACATTGTCTAGTTGGGACCAGATGAGCAGAACGACATCTATTTTCAGATCACGTATGAAGGGCTGTTGATTTGGAGTATTATGTTTCTCTATATCTCATTTATTATGTTCACGTTTTTGACATTTGCTGTGAGTGGATCAAGACAAATACGAAAAAAAGATTGCTGCTTTTAGAAACTAGCTGTTGCTCAGTGTCGTAACTTCACTCGCATACTAACTTCAATCTCCAGTCAGGGAAGGAGTTTCGCTAAATCTTTTCTTGGTGGTACAACTGTGAAGTCTCTAAAGAACATTGCTTTCTTTTTAACCGACTTCAAAAAGGAGGAGGTTATATGTTCGGTTGAATGTATGTTGTTTATTTTTTTTTTTATGTATGTTCACCGATTTCTCGGTTAATTGTGGACCGATTTTAAAAATTCTTTTTTTGGTTGAAAGGTGTTGCTTCCGAGTTGGTCCCATAGAAATATTGTTACGATCTGATCATGAACTTCGAAGATATGGAACAGAACTCCTCATAGGATCACAGCAGAACCGTCGTAAAAAGTAAAATTGCTTTGTTTATACGTGTAGTCGATGACTGACTAAAAGTAGAGGGGGAATATATCGAACTGATCTGATGATGAAGTCTGAAGTTAGGCACCGGAACTCTGTAATAAATTAATGTAATCTAACCGTGTTTGGGAATATTAGAATTGTCATGAGATGCACTCTGGCTATAAGGTATTTAAGTTTGGCTGAGGGGTACTTTTTAGTGGTGGTACCATAACAAAAAAGTGTAAAATAAAAAACTTTTTACAAAAAAAATACAACCGACTTCAAAGTAAAAAAAACACTGAAAAGTGCAAAAATAACTTTAATTTCGGAAGTCGGTGTTAAATAACGAAGAGACAAAACTATTATAGAAACACCGACTTCCGAAATTAAAGTTATTTTGCACTTTTCAGTGTTTTTTTTTTACTTTGAAGTCGGTTGTGTCTTCAGTGGTTTTGACTATGCGATGTCTGTTTCTCGACTCAGTCAGTTCATTTGTCTTAGCTATGCCTAATGTAAATAAATGGTTGACAGCTTATTATAGTTTTTCACACTTTTTTGTTCACATTCACTTAGAGTAAATTTTATTTAATAAATAAAGTACTAAAACACGAAAAAAAATCTTAACCAATTAAAACTATATAATAATTATATTATGTTACCGGTTATCTGTATAATTCAGATATCTTATACAATACCTCGGTCATGTGTTGAATACCTGGGAGTCCAGACAATGTATGAAATATTATGAATATTATTGTCCATTAAATACTTTACCTAGATAATGTATACAATTCTTAGGGATGGTATATGGTACCTGCTGGTCCACCGGCAATGTGTAAAATAAATAGACTTTGGTCTATATTTATCAACGTTACTTACTATTACGACTTACCTATGAAATGACGAGCAAATGAAATGTGTTCTATGAATGTGTGTTAAAGAGGAAAGCAGGGAACGAATTGACGTAATTTTAGGGTAGGTACTCCGACACGGACAGTGTAGGTTAGGTTATTTTTATTATAGCCACCCGGAAACAGGAGCCTTACTTGAAACCTACCTTCCCTGCTCTCGTCTTTTACACATAATCGGCTGCACATTAAGTATTGTATAGAATACCTAGGCAAAGTATAAAGTAAATAATATTTCATACGTTACCTAAATGTTTTATTTATTATTTTATACAATGCCCAGGTATTGTACAGAATATCGGATTATACAGATTGCCGGTAACATATACACTAAAGACAAGACTTCTAGCTGAAATATGGCGTCATAAAATTCCTCCGCATCGCTGTCGACTGGAAGTGTGCCCAAAAGACTGGCAGCATTGCCACGTTGTATAGCAATGCTAAATTCTTACCGAGGTATAAGTCAGCCCTTTGGTCACGCAAAGTGTCAACTAACTTCTTAGAGTCATGACCAGTACCTATTTATTTTGGTCCACAAACTTCCCTGAAACTGTTCTGCATATAAATAAATTGACAATAACGTAGTTTCTTTAGTTTCCTAACAATAGATTGCAGTAGTTTCTAGAAAACTCATATCCGACATTTTCTTTGCAGAATACAATATTAAAAACAAATGCTACAATGTGCAGCTAAAGTAAAACAATATGTCTACGTGAAATACATAAAAAGAAACTTAGTCACATACGAGAACACGACGTAAATACATTGTACGTGGTTGAAACTGAAATAGAACTCCCGGTAGGTGAAGTTTTTAATTCAATTATATGACTGCGAGCGGCTATACTCGGAAATGTTTAAACACTCTCTGGTGTCGCATTTTGCTGACATTAAACTCATTTGCCGCAAAATAGATTGTTCGGTTATCAATCTATCAAGGTTGATTGATAGACTGCGTTTACTTGATTGATTGCTTACCTGCTGTTATACATAGGGAGTCCTCTTTCAGGTCGCTTTTCGCAAACTCTATGCTTTTTTTTTAGTTGGGAAAATCATCTATTGACAAATCTCTCTTGGGCAGAGCGGGAGATAGTGTCAGACTTTTACTGACTAAAAACCAACTCCTGTTCCTTCTTTGCCTTCGTCCCAGGGCCCCGGCTTTCACTTTCACCCTACCCGTGGCCCCAGTAGGCTTCGACCCTGCTGGGCCCCTACGATTTGCTGACATCTCCCTTAGGCGCGCGTGGAACACAGTACGCGCCGTCGACGACTTGGGCTCGGTCCAGACGGTTACCGGACGGTCGGACGGCGGGCTACCCATTGCTCGCCGTTCGCAGGCCCGCGCCTAGTTTGATATTTTGTTCAGGTCATCGATTAACCTGGACATGATTTTAACTTACAAAAGACTTGGTAATAATAAAATAAGGTCATTAAAATAAAGTATTTTAATATCGTTTTCCATCAAAATCATTTTAGTTCATCTATGTATATGAAAGTTTAATATAGAATCGTTTAGGGTCCTCACTTATGACACGTTTACCTTCATATGTCGCAGCCGTGCCTCCATTATTTCATCCTAGACAGGCCTCCTAAACCTTTTCTTTATTGTCTTCCTCCCTTTTTTCGCAGACCGAACAAGATTTTCACTTAAATCACTGAGTTGTCCCGATAAACGAATATTTATGTAAATGCAGAATTTCTCGGCGACCGCATAAAATTGTACGATATTCCACACGATCTCTGCACAAATTCTCATTGCAGAGTCGTTTATGTCAGGAAAAGGCGGCCGGGGTTCGATTCCCGTTGGACAATTTGTTTTGTCTTGTTAGCGCTTTGGGATATAGCTTGTTGGAACTTGTTTGATGTAATAAATTATCTGGGGACAAGGAAAAGAACCCGAAATTATTTCGCACTTGTACGATTTAGTAGCCACACAACAGATGCTTAGAAGTTTTCTGTGCAGCTTTATGGTAGCATAAATCTCAGAAAAATACCTTTTTTTGACATCCCACTGGTAATCATCAAACAACTTTTCCCGTTCTGGGTAGAGCAAGGGGGAAATTTAGACTTTTGCTAACTTAAACACACTTGTGTTCCTTCAATTACCCTCTCCGTAACCCTACAAACAATCCCATAGCCTCAAAAATATACACAGTAAATAATATTTTTGCAGGAGATTACTAAAACTGTTCAAATTCTTCGGGTTTTGAAAACGTGATGGACTTACAACCCAACCATCTCGTAAACTAAAAGCAAATTCGACAGAACATAAAGATACAACATTTTCAAATAAAATTCAAAGCGAAAAATACGTAAATACACTCGCAACTCACCGTAACATGAAACATTTTTGCCAAGTGCAATATTTCACACCTTAAGTAGCTGGCTGCTGTGCGAAAGAAACTCGAGTTATTTTAAAGAGACTAGCCATTAAGCCAGCTATCCAAAAACGCTTAGCTTGAAGCACGGCAGAGGATTTCGTATAACGCAACGGGTTATATGGTAACTACTTCATTACTGATGGGTTTATTTTTATTTTTATATAGCCTCTTTTATAAAGTTTGAACATGAGAATACTGCAAACTCCACGGATTCTTAGATTACGTTCTATTTTGACCCACTTTTACTATTATTCATTTTCCTTTATTTATTTTATATACATATTTTGTACATTTTTAAATATTTCTTAAAACATAAATAAAAAAAAAAAAAACATTTAAAAATATAAAAAATAGTACCCCACCGGTATCGGGAACAGGGTCCAAGCTACCGGCGGTCAGGGCTCCAGAGAAAGGAACCTCCTAACGATACGAGCCGTGTCCAGGAGTACCGCTTTCTGAATCAAGGCCTTGATCCAGCCGCCTAACGCGAGCCTCCTAAGGTGTTGGTCGAGGCTCTTGGCTATTAAGCCATTGGCTGACACGACTATCGGTACAATGATCGCTGAGTCCACATCCCACATGTCGACAACCTCGCGAGCCAAGTCAATATACTTGATTTGTTTATCTTTCTCGGCTTTCACGAGGTTCTCGTCATGCGGAACGGATATGTCAACAATCATTGCACGCCTCTCGCTTCGGTCCACCACCACTATATCAGGCTTATTGGCTACAATAGTCCTGTCAGTGATGATGGACCGATCCCAGTACAAAGTGATATGACCATTATCAAGAACTGGGTCGGGCTCATACCTGTAGTACGGCACTTCCGATTCCACAAGAGAGTATTTCAGAGCAAGTTGCTGATGGATAATCCTGGCTACAAGGTTGTGTCTATGCAAGTACTCTCCGTTAGCTAGACGAGAACAACCAGAGATAATGTGACGAATTGATTCTCCCGGACGGTGACATGCCCGACAGATGTCAACCGTGCCGTCCTTCACAATAAATCTCCGGTAGTTATTCGTCATGATAACTTCGTCCATAATTGCACTTATTACTATTATTATTATTATTGTATTTTTGGGTATCATAATGACTGATCTACACTGTCTTAATAAACCTGGGAGTATTTTAAAACAATTTTTTTTAAAGAGTAACCATAATATAGTTTCTTGCCGGTTCTTCTTTATATTAAACGACTTCTGACGTTTTATATGTGAAATAAAGAGTCTAGTTTACGATTATTAATTCTCTTTACCCTCTTAATATTAAAATTAAGCTAGTATATAATGATTTGATTAAGTATGATTAAATAGCGTGATTTAATTATTATTTTACTGCCTTGAAATTTGATTATAAGGTGTTTAGAGTTTCAAATTGTAATCATACCTACCTGAGTCGACACTCCCATCCTCCTAACTCTTTGTTCTGTGCTGATGCTGCCTCTGCGGCTGCGGAGAACCTCAAGCGGCGGAAATATAACAACCTCGTTGGCAGTTATATTTTTGAGCCGTTTGGGGTTGAAACTCTTGGGCCGTGGGGTCCAAGTGCTTATACGCTTTTTAAAGAATTATCCAAACGCTTAGTTGACACTTGGCATGACCCAAGGGCTGGTTTTTACCTTGGTCAGAGATTAAGCTTTCCCGTACAACGTGGAAATGCCGCCAGACTTCTGGGCACACTTCCAGTTGACAGCGATGCGGAGGAGTCTTATGGCGCCATATTTTAGACTTTTTACCTTTAGTGTATATATAGTTTTAATTAGGTGTTTTTATTGAATTAAGTAAGCATAGTTGTTTTATCTTAAATTGAATGATTTTTTGGATCGAATGAGAGAAGGTCAAAAAGGATTAATCGAATGTTTGCCTTTGATAAATAAAACTACCCCTTTGACTAAAGTGACCCAAGTATTTTATATTATTACTAGTTTCTGCCACCGATTTCACCCGCGTAAAAATAGGATTCCCATTAAATCTATGAAGAGTTACCGCGACCCTGGAGCTTAAAGAGAACTTAAAGAACATAGGTGGGTTTAGTAAGTAAACGGCAATTGAAAGAACATATTAAGTAAAAGTCTGACACTCTTTCTTGCTCCTGACTTATTTAATAATGTCCTACCCCAAAAAAAACCCTATTTAATTTCCAAGTAAATGGCTGTCTCTAAAATTAGAACGATTGTTCTAAATTGGGACTTAGTCACTGTCAAAAGTTATAATTGCGTGCGAAAGTTTACGACGCCATTTGAAAATCACGAAAAGCTTCTACACAGAGTGTGGATTTGCATTATGGTCATGAAAGGAGTAAATAAAAGATTACTTTTAATAAGGGGCCATTCATATATTACTTGAGATTATTTAGGGAGGAGGGGGGTCGACCATGTCTTACTTTTTCTTACAAGGGGGTGGGAGGGAGTTTTTACATAAGAACACAAAAGTACGCAAACTTAAGATTTTAATAACCACGGGCAACCACGCGAGTGCTGATATGCGCTCGGATGCGTATAGATAAACTATTTCCAAGGCAAAGTCACTGCGCCTCCCTGCTTGTGAACTAAACGTTA
This sequence comes from Mythimna impura, assembly GCA_905147345.3. NCBI lineage: Eukaryota > Metazoa > Arthropoda > Insecta > Lepidoptera > Noctuidae > Mythimna > Mythimna impura. The sequence goes on from LR990345.1 coordinate 13,055,620, forward strand.
CTTGTTAGCGTAAACGACACACTTGTTCCTAAAAACTGTTACTTTTAAAAATAACACAAAACATTTTTGATTCCTTTACGATTTTTACGTAATAAATATTGAACAGGTAGAATAGAATAGAATAGAATAGAATATCGTTTATTTAATAAAAGTGGCACATTTATATTAAGAAAAACAATTATAACGCATACATTGCATTTTTGCCTGAACTAGGTTGGACCTGTATGTCAGGCTAAAAAGTACTAAGAATCTAAGAAATAATAAATTAACAATCATTAAAATTCACTATATTAAATAACCTAAATTTAATTAACTAAAAGCAAAGCATGTTTTATTTACAAACTAAAAGGAGATCTTCTGTCTCTCCGTACGAGATGCTGAGTAAGTATTGCACAATATTCTTTTTACAGCTATAATAATTTAATTTATACAAACCTAATTTTCTATTTAATCTATTGTACAAAAATGGGCCTAAAAATGTGAAATACCTTTTTACAAAGACATATTTTGAAAAAGTATTGGAATTGCATACAATATCATTCCGTCTCTTATTAGTAACTAGCTGTGCCCCGCGGTTTCACCCGCGTTTTTCTCGTTTCCGTGGAAATACCGAGATAAATATAGCCTCCCTCAATAAATGGACTATTGAATATTTAAACAGTTTTCATATCAGATCAGTATTTCCCGAGATTACCGCGTTCATAACAAACAATCAAACTTTTCAGCTTTATAATATTAAGAAAAATATAGATTAAGTTAAATTGTATAAGTCGCAGGCAATAGCTGTCTATCTGTTCGACATTCAGCCAGACACATAAGAACTACGACTATAGGCGGGAGTGTCCGTCCACTTTAAACCGGGTTAAAATATTATTTTAAAGTACTTCTGAGTAAATTATATTTTTCGTTTTATTTTCTTGTGGCAGAAGAATATATTGATTGTTTCCGCAACCTGATCTTGACAACGCGACATATAGTTGGCCGTGCGAAGAACAGTCTTGCCGTAAATCTAATCCTACATATTTAAATGTTTGCCGCTGTGATTTATTTATCGTTACGGCAAAAGATAATTTAATTGGGAATTGGACTCTTTTAAAATGAAAAGGCAAATCATTTGGAATCATTGGGATCCGAGGTATAACTGTTTGACCAACCGCTGGACCAGTCAAAACTGTTGCAACGATCACGTTATTGCGAAGAAATTTAACCTGAAGTCGAGTCCCGTTACATAAATTTGGTGGCTTAAGATTTCTAAGTAAAATAATTGGGGCACCAATTTTTAACTTGAGAGAATGTGGGGGGAGGCCACTCGGGTTTAAAGAATTAAGAAATTCCTGTGGATAATGGACTGCATCTTCTTGATCTCATCAACAAATATATTTCGAAAAAGATTATAACAGGATTTTATGTTGATAAAAAACTCTATGGCCCATAACTCATTAATAGGTACCAACTCTTAACATCTTACACACGTGATAACTTTTAAACGAAATATCCGATTGAGATGAAACAAAAAGTATTTTACTTCTACATAAATACTCTTGATAACATAATGCTTAATTTCGATAAAGATTAATATTACGATACATATTTAACGTAGTTTTTTTTTCTTCAGACGATTTAATAATTATTTTTAACACAAAATCGGTTATTGTGATTAAACCATGATAGCTAGATATATGTTCTTGCGAACTTTTTTGTAGGTCTTAATGGGATCTACAAACCCATAGTATATCATTTTGTTCTATTGTCAATAGTTTTTGCAGCGCACGCAAAAATAGGTTTTCGATTTTACACCTTGTGTTACAAAATAGCAATTTTATTACGGATCCCTAATTTTGAAAAAAAAAAACATAGCCTATAGCCTTTCTCAATAAATGGACTACCCAACACTGAAAGAAACATTCAAATCGGACCAGTAGTTCCAGAGATTAGCGCGTTCAAACAAACAAACAAACAAACAAACAAACTCTGCAGCTTTATAATATTATATATAGTATAGATTTCAGGGTAGGTGGAGAGGGGTCAGCTTATTCTTATTTTCTCTTACTTAGGGGGGGGGGGGGGGTCAAAATCTAGTCAAAATCGTCTTACGTAATAAATGAATGGCCCCTAACGAGAAAGTGAAGGTGTGACCGAACGCTGGCTTGTTTTTATGCCCAATAAATTTAGCTTTGCTATTCAACGTGGCAATGCCGCCAGTCTTCTGGGCACTTTTCCACCATGCCCAGATGATAAAGATATGGAGCAGTACTTCGACGCCTAAGTATGAAATACACTTTTTTTTGCATAATTATGTTATTAAGTTATAAATATTCGCATCAAAATTTACTACAAAGTTTACTAAAAAAGTATATTGCTATTTTTCGGTGGGAAAATCCTCTTATCTTATGACATCCCCCGCCCTTGGGTGGGAGATAGTGTCAGACTTTTACTGACTAAAAACCCACTCCTGTTCCTTCGTTGCCTTTCGTACCAGGGCCGAGTCTTCCTTTCAGAATACGACCCTTGGCCCCAGCAGGCTTCGACCCTGCTAGGCCCCTACAGTTGCTGACATCTCCTTGAGGCACGCGTGGAACAGCACGCGCCGTCGACGACTTGGGCTCGGTCCGGACGGTTACCGGACGGTCGGACGGCGAGCCACCCATTGCTCGCCGTCCGCAAGCCTGCGCATACGATGGCCGGAAATCGGGATCGGAATCCCGGCGGCGATTGGGGCGTGAGGACCGTTGCCTCACGCGATCGGCCGCCTCCTTTGCTAGCATTACTGCTTCGCAGAAGGAGGCGACCGCCTGCCACTCCTCCTCGCTCCGGACCATGGCCTGTACCAAGGCCCGGCGTGAGAGATCGCCGCCGCCCATCGCCTCCACGAGGATACGGCGTTGCTCTGCCCAAGCGGGACACACCTCCACCGTTGCTATTTACACTTGTCTTGTCTTTGAAAATGTGTGCTCGAATCCAGAAAAATTGTTAGTTAGCTAAGTAGGCGACCCGCAATAAATACACTGATAGTATCGTTTCTATCTTTAGCGTATTGCTTCTCGTACCTGTACTAATATCAACAGATTAGTTACCTCTACAAATATCTCTCTACTTATAAATCAATGAAGCAAAGCATTTATACTGAGTATAATCAATCGTAGTATTGTTCAATGACTTCATTCATGATTGAATTCCAAGCAGTAATTTAATATAAACCAGTTTATGGGCCTCAAGTTCAATTTGGGCATATATAATAAGTTAAAACTAATTAATTGTTCGATTCAACAGACTCTATACCGCGTAATACCTACCTATAATAGCTTGTTAACTTGCTGATGACTCGTAATTAACAATCTGGCTACAACTCTAACTACATTATGGACCAGACTTCTAATCTCAGTTTAACTAAGAACAAATCTCCGTTTAACTAAACTTAGAGTTCAAACTTCTAGGCTGGAGATTAGGTACGGTTTGATTCACAACTCTCAATTATTAACTTCTGGCGTTACGCTCAAGGATTTGACTATATTTAGAATATTTATATACAAAGTACAATTATTATTTTCACCTTTCCAGACTTTATTTTAGGTAAGAGAGGGAGTGAAAGGGCAAACGAAAGATAGATGGATTGTGTAAGGAGTGATATGAAAAAAAGGGCGACAGTGATGGCGTAACAGTTGACTGGACAGAGTGAATGAGAAAAGACCAGGCAAGTGCGAGTCGGACTTACGCACTTAGGGTTTCATACAAACTTATCTATGAATACAGTTCAATTCCCAAATTGAGTTACAAAGATTTTTCCGAATCGCAAAAAAAGTTTTTTTTATGACGTAACTACCACAGTTTTCAGTTTTTTTCCCTATATTTGTGCTATGAGACCTTGCTTCATATCAAATTTCAGGATTCCAGGTTAACGGGAAGTACTCTATGAATTTTGATTCCCTTGAGAGTGTCGAAATACACGTTTTTTGCGACATAAACAGCGGTATCTTTTTTTTCGTTAATTTAGGAATCCGGTTTTTTTCACAGCTTCAAGGGGATGTAGACTGAGTGTATGGTTTTAATTTTAACTCGATATCTCAACGCGTTCCTCAAATAAAGGGTCTTGAAAGACAGACAGAGAGACAGATGGACAACAAAGTGATACTATAAGGGTTTCGTTTTTCCCTTTTGAGGAACGGAACCCTAAAAACGTGTTGTGTCCACCCCCAGTACCATGGGACAGGGGAGGAAGATGATTGAGATATATAATATATATCTCAATCATCTTCCTCCCCACGATTATATTATAATCGTATCATTCCTTAGGGATTCAGTTATGTCTGTGCCAAACTATATCGAAATTGGTCAAGCTGTTTGGTCGTGAAATTTTATTAAACCAACACATAGTTTCAAATCAATTACTAAAAGTAGTTATGGATTAAAAGGTTAAGACCAAATACTTATTGAAACAATTCACTACTAGAACAAGTTAGTAAAAACTTGAAGTCAAGTCTTCAAAACAAAATTTGCATAAGGATAGCTAAATAGTAAGTATGTGGAGGAAGTAAGAGACGTAGAGAGGTTAAAAGTTTTCACTCCTGTTCGCTGTTGACTCTGCAGCGGAGATCGCGATGTGAGGAGATTGTAACTTTTGACGCGTGCCTTGTGTTTACTTTGAAAACAAATCTAGCGTGGATACGTTTGTGCTGTCTGTTACTATCATCATTTGAGTGAATGCTGTAATTATGATTTGATATTGATTGGTAAGAAAATATAATGCTTCAACTACAAAACGTATGACATGAAAATAATTTATAACTTATTAGCACTCAGGAAAAATGTAGCTATATATTAGTGCAATCATTATCACAATCAGTTCAGTACTTTCAGAGATTAACCCCTATGTAAAAAAATTCAGAATCGATTCAGTACTTTCAGAGATTAACAACTCCTATAATTATAAAAACTTAAAAAAAAATACCTCTTTACAATATTATCCATACTTAATAATATAAAGCTGAAGAATTTGTTTGGTTGAACGCGCTAATGTCCGAAACTATTGGTTCGAATTGAAAATTTAAACCTATCAAAAAAAATAAAAAAAAAATATTTGATAGCCCATTTATCGAGGAAAGCTTTAGGCTATTTTATAACAACAGCTATATAATAAATGATGTACCTATTAGCTTTCTCACAGGGATAGTGGAGTTTTTATTAGTAAAAAAAATCATAATAGTATCTCTATAATCGTATAGTAGTAAAAATAATAAAGAAGAACGGTGTTAGGATCCAACTCTCCAGTCGCAAGATTCTGTAGAGTTTTGAATAACTGTAGCCATCAAATAGATTTTCATTTTGATTCTTTCCGTAGGCAGAAATTTAAAATTGTAAACTGTTTATCAGATTTGTTGTAATTTTTAAGCATTAAAAGTGTCTAAATATTAATTGTAATAATTATCTAAGTATTAAAATTTTGTTTTCAATTGTTATTTTGAATGTCAGCTTTACATGTACCTATAAGCTTACACTAATGTTTTTTTTTTAGTTCATGTGGTGTTTACCTTTAAGTAATTGTTTCACTGTTTAAAGTTTTATAGAAATGTTATTTTTGTTTCAAGTTGTTAGTGTAAACAATTGTTGGTAGACCAAATAAATAAATAAATAATCGTTGTACGATGTATAACTCTTTGTATAGTTAATTTAGTCGAGGTTTAGATTGGCAATCCCTGAAGAAAGTGAGACTGACCACTCAATTGATCAAATTGAACTGATTTGTTCAATAGTGGAGTGGTACACAGTTTGAGGGTACTCGTGATGCACTTTTTAGGGTTAGTTGATTAGTTGAATTTTAATAATATATATAATAATAATATTCCACAAATATCACACAACGCCGTCTAGTCCCAAGCTAAGCAGAGCTTGTGTTATGGGTACTAGACAACTGATAAACATACTTATATATTTCTAAATACATACATAATTATATAGATAAATTACACCCAGACACAGAACAAATGATCGTGCTCATCACACAAACATTCTATGGGTGTTAAGAATTTAAGAAACTCGCTGTACTTACGTAGGAAATATTGTAGTCCATGGTCTCTCCACTACTTAATAAAAAAGATATTGTCCATAAAAATGATAAACAGCTCCAATAAAGTCCAGTAAAACTTGCATCAAAAGCTTACGTTTAAAGAAAGCTCGCTGTAAATGTCAAATACTTCAAAATGAGATTGGAGGGAATCTCTTTACTTCACCACGAAACCGTGGCAGTACTTACTAACGAAATTCAATTACTGACGACAAAGAGTAAAAATATTCTTTTCCCGGTCTGAGAGGGAATAAAATAAAATGGTGTCTAACTACGGGTAGGTATTCAATAGCGGATACGGCTGTCCGAGTCCTGACTCGTGACACGAATATAGAACATTTTTCCGATACGAGTATGAAAGTGAGTGCAATGGAATTTAATCCGGAATGAAGAGAATCATCCCGTTTATTTGACAATTGTTAGCTTGTTTTATGCATATGGAATGAGCTAACAAAAATTGGTTTAGTATTCATTCGCACGAATGTGGAGAACTTTATTTTTTTATTTTTTGCTGTTATTAGAGTTTATTGTTCAGTTGTTATCAATGTTTGTAGGGATATAACCATACATATATAAAAACGGGCCTTGAATGGTACTGATTTACACAAAGAGATTTTATGTTAAGATTTTGACGCCACGAATAAGAGTATTTCATGAATAAATTTTGTTTAGATAGTGTAATGTATATGTGTGTTATTATATTAAATATATAGGTATGTGTGTTTATTTTATCTCTATATATACAAGGAAAGACTGACTGACTAACATATCAACGCACAGCCAAAACTACTGGGACTAGGGGCGTAAAATTTTGCGCAAGATTTTCTTTTATAACGTAGGTGGGAGATCTTAGTATAGGATTTTTCAAAATTCACTCCCTAAGGGGACCACACACCCTCTGGAATTCTACCTATGAGCAACGGAGCGAGGAGGAATGGCAGGCGATGGTCTCCTTCTGTGAAGCAGTAATGCTAGCGAAGGAGGAGGCCGCACACGTGAGGGAACGAATGTCCTCACGCCCCAGCCGCCGAGATTCTGACCCCGACTACCAGCCACGGTAGACGCGGGCTTGCGGACGTCGAGCAATGGTTAACTTGCCGTCCGGTAATTGACCGGACCGAGCCCAGTTGTCAACAGCGCGTAGTAATCCACGCGCTCCTCAAGGAGATGTCAACAAACCGTAGGGGAATTCCTGAAAAGGAATCCTGTAGTCCTAGAACGCAGATGGCAACTGAAGAACGCAGGTGTGGTTTTAGTCTGTAAGAGACTGACACGTCCTCCCGCTCCGCCCAGAGCGCGAGAAGCCATTAGATGATTTCCATACTTGAAAAAAAAGGGGACGAAAAGGGGGTACAAAGTTTGTATGGGGAAACCTATTTTCACACAGGTGAAGAAACCGTTGGCAGAATCTATTATACCTATATACTTTTGTAACCATATTTCCCTTATTTTATGCACCTTGGTTGACTGGTAGAGAATCCCGGAAGTATTAGGTCCTTTGTACCTTTGTGTTACATGAAGTTATAATAAATCATAACCAAAGGCAGTCACAAAAAGTCTGCTTCATAGCAAACTCCTAAAAAGATATAGTCACATTAAAAATGTGAAGTAAACTGGCAAGTTTATTTCAGAGAGGCATCTCTGCTTACCCTGCTACCCTTGAGCGGTAATTATATACTTACGAGGTTTCAAAAGGTACACGTTTCATAATTCTGCGGAAAACAACTAATTACTGACATTTCTCGCTAGTGTTGTCACGTAAAGAGTTCCAAGTATCTTTGTTAAAAACAGCGTCATATGTAGAAGCAAAACAATGGTAAAAGCATTACCAGAATTATTTCCATCTAGCCAGCTTCAAAACAATTACTTTCACGACTATTTAGTGAGAACAGCTCATTTTCTTTAACTCTGATAAAAAGATCTTGGTGCGGATCTTTGTGTTCCTAGTGTGGCACGGTGTAACTAATCTGCACTTCAGTGTTAATATAGGATTTTATTTCAACTTTTTCTTTTGACTTCACGCTACTCTCAAGAGAGTAGTGGAGTCCTTATCACAACTCACACGTATCGTCATTAATTATTCATTTTTAGAGTTCCGTAACTTAAAAGGAAAAAACGTAACCCTTATAGGATCACTTTGTTGTCCGTCCGTCTGTCTGTCTGTCAAGACCCTTTATCGTTAGAACGTGTGGAGGTATCGAGTTTAAATCAAAACCATAAACTTAGGTCTGCGGTCGCTTGAAGCTGTGAAAATGTCAAACTTCGAAAATAACGAAAAAAGAAGATATGGCCGTTTATGTTGCAAAAAAAGTATATTTCGACACTCTCATGGGAATCAAAATTCACAGGGTACTTCCCGTTTACCTAGAATCCTGAAATTTGGCACGAAGCAAGGTCTCATAGCACAAATATAGGTAAAAATCTGAAAACTGTAAATTTGTAGTTTTGCGATTCGGAAAATTTTGGTGACCCAATTCGGGAATTAAACTGTTTTCATAGGTAAGTTTGTACGGAACCCTCAGTGCGCGAGTCCGACTCGCACTTGCCCGGTTTTTTTATTTGTATTATTATTTATCAATTGCTTGCAGCTATACTTACAGTATGCACAAGCCAAAAATATAATAAAATAAAACAAAATTAATTCATAACTATAACAAAGAATTAAGTCATCTAAAACGTTTCAAAAAAACTATGCTTCACTGCTTTTATCATTATGCATTATGCTTGCAATCCATTTTTCCGCTCCACGAGCACAATATACAATCTGATTGATCTTTCTCACACTCCCTGATTATTCATGCAAACTCTATTTCTTAAATCTTTTTACCTTTTCTCTTTATTCTTATACATTTTATACTTACACAAAGCTGAGAAACAATTTGGAGGTCATATCGGGTTTCTAGTGACCTGGTGACATAGTTTTTTTTTATTATTGATAGGAGGTAGGTTTTTTTATTATTATTGATAAGCTCGCGTTTGATCACCATCTCACCTGATGGTAAGCGATACGTGGCCGACGATTTCTTGAAGCATTGCGGGCACCAGTCTCTCACTTAGTTAAATGTCGGTTCGTAAATTGTACTTTTTTTATTTATTTTTTTATTTGATGTAAACTAGTGCTTGACTGCGATCCCACCTGATGGTAAGCAGTGATGCAATCGTTGATGGTGAGGCGCAATAGTTTATTAAGAGCCTATTCACTCTAGCCTTGAAGACACCTAAATTATAATCGGATGGGAAGATCGCAGCAGGAAAATTGTTCCAGTCCTTCGATGTACGTGGTATAAACGACGACGCGAAACGCTTAGTCCAGACCGTAGAGGTTTCAACAACGTAAAGCTGAATATTCGCCGTACGTCAGGTTGTCCGATGGTAGAAATGAGATGGCGGAATCAAGTCATGCAATTCTCGAGCAACCTGTAAATCACCGAAAGGCTGGCTACCCTACCTGCCTGTGCTCAAGGCTTTAAAGATTGGACTTAACCAAATCTGGATCACCAATTAGCCTCTTTGCACGCCTTTCCACCGAGTCCAAAGAAAAAAAAAGTGTAAATCTTTTTGTTCAGTGTTTTTGAGACCGTCCAGGTGTCTAATTGTTTGATACAGAAATCATAGAAAACTTTTAAGAATCCCTCAAGTTAGGTTAAATTAAACCGAAATAAAAATAGCTGAAAATTTCTAAAGCAGAAAAGCTTGTCTTGTACTTGTGTAAAGACACGTTTGGATTTTTAGTGTTCACAAATCTCACCCAACGTGTCTTGGTTTTCACGCGGCTAGAAATAAGACGGTGAAAATATAAACGAGACAGTCTTTAGAGTTTTTAAAAGAAACAGCTCTAGAAAATGTTCCCGTAGAAGTATATGTTTCTTTTACAGCATTAGCGTAATACGTAGGTGAAATAATATTTTAATAGACGGCGATTAATGGGAGTATAATATAGCATAGTCGGCCTTATAATGTTCCCACTTTTGGGACTTAGGCCTCCTCTCTACGAGAGGAAATGGGCCGTAATACACCACGCAGGCCCAGTGCGGGTTGGTGGATGTCACATGTCTTCGAATTTTTGGTTCTAGGACATGCCGATTTCCTCACGATGTTTTCCTTCACCGTTTTGAGAGCAGTGGTGATGAAATAAATTACACAAAGTAACACGCCTGGCTGGGTTCGAAACCGCAACCTACAACTCGAAAGTCGGGCCCGTTACCATTCGGCCACTACTGCTCTACTCAACAACAAGATAGATAATTAATATTTATGAAAAATACCAGCTTCTGCCAGCAGCTTCGCGTGAAATCGGTAGACTTTCCTAGGTGCAGGTGATTTTCCTAAGAGCGGGGGATGTCATAGGACGATTTTCCACCGAAAAAAAGGCTTATGATTCTAGAAATAAAAAGTATTATTTGTCCTATCCCAGGACATGGTCTACTTATGTAGGTACCGTGTGTGTGATGGAATTAGAAACCAAAAAAAAAAAATACTTTGGAAATATTTAGGCGTTTGAACACACACATAAATACATACCTCTGGTGTTATTCTTTTGATTTCAGTTTTTTTATGAGACATAGAATTTTAAATTGGTTGGAGTCTTTTTGAAATTAAAAAGTCTATAGACGATGACGATGTTTTAGTCAATGACTTATATAAAATAAGATTTAAGTATTACGTACATAAAGTTTTCCCAGAAGAAATTGTAGAACCTACATTTCCAGATCAGATAAATTCTAGGAAAATTAAAGCACAAAGTCTCCTTTCTTCTTCAGAAAACTTCAAGAACTTAATATTCTTCAATATTAATAAACTAGCTACTGACTGCGGCTTCGCCCGCGTGCTAGCAAGAAATTATCAGAGAACATACTCCCGGAATAAAAAGTATCTTATTTGCTATTCTAGTACATGGTCTACCCTTGTACCAAGTTTTATTGAAATCAACGGATTTCAATAAAACTTTCGCCATTCGAGCAACGAGTAACAAATATACACTCACACTTTCACAAACTTTCGCTTTAATAATATTTATATATTCTATTTTCTCATTAATAATATAGTATATTTTTAATTTGATAACTGTGTAATTACATATAAATTTGTAAACTAATAAATTTTAGAACTTAAAAGGTAATATATACAATTACAAACTAAAAATAATAATATTTACAAACGGGTAAAAATATAGGGGGATTGGACATCAATTGTAATATTTCTGTAATAGTGATAAAGCAAAATTTTACTATATACAGCAAAAAACAAGCCAAATTATCAATAAAAGCAGAATGACGAAGCAAAAACGTGTTAAGTGTCTATCGTTACCCACAAGACGACATTGAATAATTCTTGGTCCCGGGCAATCAATCAGCGGATTATAGCTTAGGCAACTGTAATGTCAACGTTATTAATAAAAGAGTTGGATTAGGCCCTAATTCGCGATCAGGATAAATGTGTCCAAATAGAGGAAAATGGTTAGTTTGTTTTATGTTCGGGGACATCTGTAGGTTAGAGGTGAGACTTAAATCTGTTTTGAGGATTACCCAGGGAAATAGGAACACGTAACTTATTAAATTAATTAATTATATTATTAATTTGTTAGACATTATTATACTATTTTGCAATAATACGCGACTGTAAATTTTATGATAACGTATATATTACTAGTTTCTACCAGCAATTTTTTCCGCGTATACGTAAAAATTATATGCTTATACTCAGTGACAAAGTAGCATTTTACTGGTGAAAGAATTTTTAAAATCGGTCTAGTAGTTTTTGAATTTATCCATTACAAACAAAAATACAAATCATTTCTCTTTATTTTTTTATAATTTTTTAGATATTTAAAGTAAACACAAATTCTATGTTATAAAAATGAACACGATAAATCAAGTGTAGCATATCCCCAAGACTTACTTGTCAAATATCAATCATTACCAAGGAAAACTACATTTTCCTGTTAAGGGTAATGAGGAAAAACTCGAAAAAAATTGGACCGAGCTTCAAGACTGATTTCCACTAGATGGACATGTTATACGTTATTGATGATGTAAGTTCCTTAACACGTGTGATATAAAAACATGTTTATACAGCGTGGCTAACTCGGATGTTCAATTTTAAATTAAGATTATTTTTATATCAAATATATATATATATATATATTTATAATTATATTGTTGAGCAAAGTCACCCAAAGGGCAATGGAATGGGCTATGCTCTGAGTTTCCTTACGTGATCGAATCAGAAATGAAGATATCTGCAGGAGAACCAAGGTTGCCGACATAGCACGAAGAATCGCCAAAATTTAAGTTGCATGGGCAGGGCACATTGCACGCAGAACAGAGGGCCGTTGGGACTGAAAGATTCTGGAGTGGCGATCGCGTACCAGAAGACGCAGCGTTGGAAGGCCTCCCACAAGGTGGACCGATGACCTGGTCAGGGTCGCTGGAATCCGATGGATGCGAGACGCACAGGACCGGTCGTTTTGGCGACGCTTGGGGGAGGCCTATGTCCAACAGTAGACGTCTTTCGGCTGAAATGATATTGTTGAGAGCAGTGGTGGTCTAGTGGTAACGGCCCCGACTTACGAGTTGTAGGTCGCAGATTCAAACCAAGCCAAGCGCATTACTTTGTGCAATTTGTTTCATCATCATTGCTCTCAAAACGGTGAAGGAAAACGTCGTGAGAAAACGGACTAGAACCAAGAATTCAAAGACATGTTACATCCAACAATCTGCCCTGGGCCCGCGTGGAGGATTACAGGCCATGCCCTCTCCTAGAGAAAAGGCTTAAGTTCCAGCAGTGCGAACATTATTTACAAGGCTTGATTAAATTATATTGTTTAGATTTTTAATGAAAAAATAACATCTTCTAAATGTTTACCTATTCTTTGGCTAAAAATACCCTAGATTTTGTCATGTTTCTCATTTTACATACTTTTACTTACTTTTACAAATATTCTGATTATCAGTATTCAAAATTTTCCTAGATACGCCCCTTCATATAACCTAACAGAAAAATTCAGGATCTCTCGAATCTATTGTGTTTTAGGGTTCAATTGTATCGATACCCGAGAATAAATTATTGATAATTTTGATCGTTTCTCAGTTCACTTTAGTATGTAAAAATTGAAATAAATACAGTAGACCGTATGGTAACTCTTTAGCTAAAACATGAAAACATTGATATCGAATAACAGCAAAAATATCTCTCAAATTGAAATGGTAACAAAAAAAAGGTTTATACATTGGGTTTGGCTACCCTGTATATAACTGACCCACTTAGTTATATTATTTTACTAAAAAGGTATAAATAACTTACGTGAAAAATCGGCGTCGAGCAAACCGTTCTGCGAAATGGCACTCCCATTTTATTTTTGTTTGAAAAACATTTGTAAATCTGGTTGCCTGAGCTCTAATATTGTTAAGGTCTTTGCAGCTCTTGGTTTTACTGAGAAACTGTATTATACAAAGAGATTTTGATTACAATAATTAATCATGTTGAGAATACAATACCGTCCGCATTGCTGATTGATTAATATTAAGTACTCAACGAACCTCTTGTAGATATTGATAGATTTGAAACGACGGATTCTGAAGAAAATCGAAGACCACTGTGTATTATGTGCCACTATATTCCCGGCACTCTATAAAGCAAACTTCCATACAGAACATTTCTATAGGGAAGCAAAATAATATATCGTCACTTAATATCCATAAACTGAAACGAAAACTCTGAAAGCCGAACCTGATAACCAGAAACTTAATTTAACTAGTAACAATATAGTTGAGTGTATTTCTCAAAGTTATCATATTAATTTCACGAGCGATTAGTTATTTAAGCCGGCTTTATTCGGACCTGGCTACAGGTGGGGCAATAAATTATTCTCAAGTCCCTTTTACCCTCCCCGTTAATGGGGAAACACACATTCACTTTGTATATATTTTTTTCAAATAAATTGTATACTTACGACAGCGGGATTCCGGTCCCTTTACCGGTTTTGCCGGCGGCTTTGTTTACGTGTAACTTAATCTATTTTTTTTTACGGAAGATATAATTTTCTTTCCTTTCAAAGAAAATATAGTTTTATTTTTCCAAGGAAACGGAGTTAAGAGAAAATAAAACTAAATCGTAAATCTTTTGACGTAATAGTTTTTGCGACAGTTGGAGGCGTGGAATAAATTTGGTTTGATGCTCATAACTCTCCGCAATCAAATTATAGTGACCATTTGGAGTACTAAAAAAATCTGCAGACTCGTATAAGAAAGAAATCAAGTTTAGTAACTAATAAAATTTCCTCACGTAAATGAGCCTTATTTGAAATCAAACTTGATGTTTTTTGGATTCCGTATCACAAAAGGAAAAAAAGTAAACCCTTATAGGATCACTTTTTTGTCCATCTGTCTTTGTGTCAAGACCCTTTATCTCGAGAACACGTGGAGGTATCGAGTTGAAATTAAAATCATATACTCAAGTCTGCGGTCCCTTGAAGCTGTGAAAAAAATCTGATTTATAAGTTAACAAAAAAAAAAGATACGACCGTTTATGTCGCAAAAAACGTGTATTTCGACACTCTCAAAGGAATCAAAATTCATAGTGTACTTTCCGTTGACCTAGAATCCTAAAATTTGGCATGAAGCCAGTTCCCATAGCACAAGTATAGGAAAAAAATTGAAAACTGTAAATTTGTAGTTACGTAAAAAAACTTTTTTTGCGATTCGGAAAAATCTTCGTTACTCAATTTGGGAATTGAACTGTTTTCATAGGTAAGTTTGTACGGAACCCTCAGTGCGCGGGTTCGACTCGCACTTACCCGGCTTTTTTGGGTGGGAAGTCTGGTGTGGGTGGAGCGAGACGGTGTGTTAGACTTTTGCTGACTAAAATTCACCCGTGTTTCTTCTGTTGCCTTTTGCGTTCCGAGGCCAGGGTGACTTTTTCGAACCATTTCGCAACACAACCTTGAAGTCTATTTATTAGTTTGTCCCTTTAATAGCCGTAGTCAACTACCAGAACGTTAACTCCGACTCGTATCCTAATTCACTGCCCTGTTTATCCATTAAACACCACAGAGTAACAACACCTTTGCCAAACTAATCGAATGAAGGGTGCCGAACTAAGTCAAGGCTTCCGATTTGTCTAGTATAAAAAAAAGTTATTGGTATGTTCAGTAAACAGGCTGGTATGAATAGATGAATAAATCGAAGTTGGCCTCCATAAGTAAATAAGTTTCCACGTCCTTCGTCTTATCGCGAAGAGACACAAATGAAGATCATAAGGGTTGCGCAGTCATTTCGAAAGTTCGAATAGAATATGGTTTTCAACGAAATAGAGGCTTGGAACTTAAGTCTCTCGAAGAATGATGTCAACTATTTTGCGTTTAGAACTAGCAGTTTACCCGCAGTCTGTATTTAAGTTTGGCACCGTTTGTTGATAAAGAAAAGAATTTTTTATAACCCTTACCTTCCCATTTAATATTTGTTTGTGTCCCTATTATTCGAACCGGTATAAAAACACATTTATTAAAAATCACTTACAAATAAATTGAATACCCATTCACTAAATGCGCATTTTTGGGACGTTACATTCCATTTGAAATTCGATTTTTTTGTACCAATTAACATCCTGTATCGCGATAAATCGAATGACGCGTCATTTGGCCGAATTGGTTTTGTAGCTTTCGCACGAATTTCCAAATATGTGCGTGTACCTATCCGTGTATATATTACATACCATGTTAAATACCGGAAAAATGTTACCTTTGATTTTGTAAAACATGGTAAATATAACTTATTGAGCAGGTATTTATTTGCCCCAGATACAATGATGGTGCATACAAGCCAATAGTAAATACAACGCAATAATAATGGAAAGCACGTCAGCGCATAATTATTTGGGCATTTGAGGAGTGGTTTAAGAGGCGCAACGTTAGCCTCACCTTCCACCTAATGGAGGACCCCGCCAGACAGAGTTGTTTACGGAAGTTCCTGCTTCGGATTCAGCAGGAAGAAATACCCTTATGTTACCATTATGTGGATCTTAAGTGTGGAGTTACCATTGTGGACCGTCGTATCCTCGTGGAGGTAACTGGCTACGGCGACCTCTCGTGTCCGGCTCCAGTTCAGGCCATGGCCTGGTACGGAGCAAGAGAGCAGCACATACCTCCGTAAAGTAGTAATGCAAGCAAATGAGATGGCAAAAACCTTCAAAGAAAGGACATTCTTACGCCCCAGCAGGAGTCAGTAAAATTCTAACATTACCTCTCACTCCACCCTGAGTAGGAGAATTTCTTTGATAATTTCCTAACTGAAAAAAGCACATAAATATTGCAAAGTTTTAAATTAAATTCACGTCAACATCATAAAATTTTAAGTAAACTAACCAACTTGGTAGGTACCTACTTGAGTTTCGTAATGAAAAATTCCACTTTTATTTTTTAAATCCAATTTTTATATTGCGTTCAGAATTTAATAAAAAGTTGTTAAGTGTGAAAACTGTTTACCTTTTCAAAGGTTTGGTCTTCGGCTGCTCTGCTAAATATAAGCTAGTTCGAGAAATAGGGTAATAAAAGAAGTTAGGAGAAGTAGGGTAATAGAAGAACAACCAAAACAAAATATAAACATTATTAAAATTAGTCCAGTCGTTTTTGAGTTTTAGCGAGACTGGACAGCAATTGATTTTTATATATAAGTAAGCAGAAGAAGATCTTATCTTATCTTATCTTATAGTGGGGCTGGCCCTAAACCAGAGCACTTCGACCCTTCTGGATCTTTTGTGCTAATTCCCCTCCCTTCTACTCAACCCCCAGCCTTCCGTGCACCTTCTTCATGAGTCCCAGTATGGCCTTGATGGGGCTGAGCCTGTAGTCCTCTGGTCTTGGAAATGGTTGACCCAGATACTCTAGTCTTTTGGAGCCCACGTACTGTGCGACTGTGCAGCACGCACAGTCGCACAGTACGTGTAGCATATTCTCCTCTGCCTCTCCACAGATCCTGCAAGTCGGGTCGCTTGCTAGTCCCATGTTGTGGAGCTGTTTGTTGGTGGCATAGTGCCCCGTGAAGACTCCAAAAGAATCCAAAAGAAGCAGAAGAAGATAATAATCTAAGTAACACCGGTAACCGAATTTCGATCTCTATTCTACGTACTTAATTCGGCGCGAGAGGTTGTCACCGCCAATTGCCTCCACGAGGACACTACGATGATCCACCTAAGTAGGGGGGGTATCCCGCTTGTCCGTATCCACCGTATGCTCCATTGTGTCCTCCGGGAAGTCCCCACAATAATAACACTAGTGCGTTTCTTTCTTCTGAATCCGGTGCAGGAACCTCTCGAACTTACCATATCCGGTGAGGACCTGCGTCATACGGAAGGTGAGGATGCCGTGACGCTTCTCCAGCCACCCCTCAAAAGGGAACTTACCACCACGTACAGCGTGCCCAAAGCTAGACCCTCGCGGCTCATAAGATTTAGCCGCGAGCTATAATACTGAGGATATATTCCCGAAATATTATAGATTGTTGCCAGGGGTAGATTTTATAAATAGCAAGATTTTTGGGCCTCTAAGGCCAATCTACTGATTTAATTAAATCTATACCTATTCAAACCTTTTCTGTGAGCGGTTGAGGTAGCATATCTTCTGCTATATACAAAAAACCCAGATACCTAGTAAGTAAGTAGTAGTTAAAACAATGAATTGCTTCAAAAAACCGTTTATTTATTCCTAATAAAATACTAGCTTTTCATTACTATTTATTATTTTATTTCGATAGTTTATTTAACCTCCGTGGCATCACACTCATAACCGGCCCTAACTGAATACCAGCGCTGCGTTATTTATAGTTTTGAATATCGCAGCACATGCTGAGTTAGGCGCCTTTTTGGCCTTGCACAGATTTTAATTTTATTATTCCATGTATTTCTAATTTATACGAATATGTAGATAAGGAATGGTAGATTTGCCCGCTTAATATTGAATAATCTATGTCTGTGTCACTCAGTAGCAAAGTAACATTCTTGATTTGAAAAAAAAAAACGTGTAAAAGAATTTTAAAAATCGTTCCAGTCGTTTTCGAGTTTATTCACTACAAACAAAAATACATATCCATCCCCTTCATAATTGTAGTATTGTATAGATTTCAGCCGAAACGGAAGAGTACCAGTGTTGCAACGCAACAAAATATAAATGTAATAAAGATTGGGTAGATATTCTCACAATTCTAATAAAACTTTTATCTGTCTGCAAAGTTAATTGTGATAAAACGATTTCTATGGTTCTAGTGTAACAATTTTATAACTTCTAGATAATAACACAGTGTTCTTCTAAGCACTAATCATTTTCAATAAAAAATCCTTTAAAGTCAACAATGGTTGAATACCAATAATCCTAGAACTTTTTTATATGATTGTTGGATATGGCAATATTGTCTGTTGTTATCAGAAGTTTTTGGCGGGATTTTTAGGAGTGAAGTTCAGTGGCGGTCTTAATTATTTGCAAATTGATTCCTAATACAGTAGTAGTATCTCGAATGTCTACGCAACTAGACAATATGAATCATTGGAACAGGCACGATTTCACAAAAATTGACGTTCCACTTTAGTGTACAATACGTTCCAAATAAGTATAGGATCGATCTTTTCGCCATGTTGTTACGTCATACTATCAAATCGAAGATATTGGGTAGGGTGAGCAAAACAATAAATTTTTAAAATTTAATTTATTTACGAATCACGAACGAAAAAAGTTTAATCAGAATCCAGTTCTACAATTTTCCTCATCTCTGCGTCACTGTGTGAAGTGTCTGAGTAGTGGCAAAAGAAAGAAGAAGGCAAATTGTTCCTAACAATGTAAATAAGAAAGAAAATAGTTTTTTTTCAACTATTTTTTTCTTAATCAATATATTTAGCTAATTTAGATTAAACAATAACGTTTTTACTTCACCAAGATTTAACTAAAACTCAGTAAAACTAACCAAAAAAAAACCGTTATTGATACGCAAATAAGTTTTCTTTGCAAACCGTACTTTTCAATCAAAATTTGACAGATCGAGGTTGTTGACTATCCTATTCTTATTTGGAACGCATAGTACATGTGGACACGCAAGTTGACCCTTCTGAAATTGGGTTAAACAATCTTCGGCCTAAACAAAAAGGTACCTACTGTTAAACACGAATAACAAACAGCTTCTTGGTTTTTATACCCGACTACGACTCAGTCAGTATGTATGACCTTGTCTGCTGCGCTGCTGGTCGGGAGTCCAATTTCTTTAACGGAACAAATATTAGTACAATCGTCTAGGTGATTGTGTTGGTGATTTTGCATATTTATGAACGCACACGCACTGCATTTGCAATTAGATTAGATATTTAAACTAACCTTTTTAGGGTTCTGTACCTTAAAAGAAAAAAACGGAACCCTTATAGGTTCACTTTGTTGTCCGTCCGTCTGTCTGTCTGTCTGTCAAGACCCTTTATCTCGGGAACGCGTAGAGGTATCGAGTTGAAATTAAAACCATATACTCAGGACTGAGGTTCCTTAAAGCTGTGAAACTATCGAATTTGTAAAATAACGAAAAAAAAGATACAAAGTCAAAGTCAAAGTCAAATCTTTATTGCAGAACACAATACAATAAATTATACATTTCTGGATGTCATTTGAATGCTCTAGTTAAACGTTATACGGCCGTTTATGTCACAAAAAACGTATATTTCGACACTCTCAAGGGAATCAAAATTCATAAGGTAACTTCCTGTTGTCCTAGAATACTGAAATTTGGCATGAAGCAAGGTCTCATAGCTCAAGTATAGAAAAAAATCTGAAAACTGTAAATTTGTAGTTATGTCAAAAAAAAAACTTTTTTGCGATTCGTAAAAATCTTTGAGACTCGATTCGGAAATTGAACTGTTTTCAAAGGTAAGTTTCAGAGGTGAGTAAGACTCGCACTTGCCCAGTTTTTTACTGTCCGTTCAACTGATTGACTCTTCTATTCTGTAGACATAAGTATAGCATAAAAAGCAAAAAAATGGTTACAATACCGACTATTTACTGCAGCTGCCACTTAAGTCAAAATCTGTAAAACGGAGACTAAAAAGGATTTGTTTACACGTCTTATCTTATTGCGAATGGAGTATAGTGTGGAACAACGTTTCAACAAAATAAGCTAAGATAGGTACCTACTACAACGTCTAAATTATATCCACAGTCTTCGTGGTCTAAGACTAAGTGAAAGCTCAAAAAAGTTAACAAAGCCTTATAGAAACATTTTACTTGAATATTCTAACACTGGAAACTTTTTAACAAGTGTGGCACATCTGAAGTTTTCAGTGTTCTGATGGTAATTCACCAACATACACACCTGTTTTGTTAAGTATACAAGACAAGTGGAAATTGCAGTTATGTAGTAAGATCTAGTTTATACTCTTCATGAAATATTTAATTTATTTCAAGATTATTTTGTTATGTTTTGCGGTACCTAGGTACTGACTCTTTGAAATTTAAAAATCTGTGCAAAGCTGAAGAAGCTGTTTGTTTGGAGCCGCTAATCGCAGAAACTACTAGTTCGGATTAAAGTAATCTTTAAGTGTTAAGGCAATAGGTATGTGTGGGTTGTACCACCAACCACGAGAGCAGTATCCAAAGATGCGGGTGAAACTGCGGGAGACAGCTAGTATAACACCATGCCTGTACCCCAAAATGTTCGGCACCTCAAATTGCATACACAATTAGTAAGCTGAACTCTGTCCGCCATGCCGCGTCTTGGCGCGGTAGCGGAGTTTCGCCCCGATGTTGCGTCTCCACGAGCAAATCGTGCATGCGTGCAAGGATTGTTGGCTCCAAATCCCATGGTGGCAGGCCAGCAAGGAGACTCGCCGCTTCGCGGGAATCCATGCGGTATCCCCACATCACCCAGATGGCCATGACCCTCTGGCAAGAGTTCACGATGGCCGCCGGTCGCTTTTGCAGCGACGGCGTCTACACCGGCGCCCCGTAAAGGGCCATGGACCGAACAATTCTCAAGGAAACCACCACGAAGACTCTGCCCCCGGTGACACCGCCCTGTTGTGAGGGTTCGGTCGCGCATGATGGCGTCCACCGTGGAGCGCTCCCTGCGGAAGCAAAACTGACTGTAAGAAAGATCCGGCCGCAATCGCGCTAAATGCGCGACTAGGCTGTCTGCAATTACTCTTTCAAATGTAGGTTTTTAGTCAGTAATCGTATTGACGGATTATTACTCTTTGTGTTGAAGGGCTACGGTAAATCTTTCTAATAATCCTGCAGCCAAGGGATAAAAACCTTAAGCCACAAGTTCCTCAAAATTTCCATATAGACAATAATGCGGGTTTTATTAACTAAAAATCATCAAATTATCATACAAAAAACTATAATTTTGCCAGCGATTTAGTTCGTAAGAACGATTTTTCTTTAAAACTTTAACACCCCTTAAACCGTATTTTGAGGGTAGTTTTGAAAAACTAATAATGACAGTTTTTATTATTCAGTTTCATTTGAATTTATACCAAATATCAAGTTTATTAACCAAAGGAATAATAATCTCCTATGCAACCTTTAACACCCCCTAAATCGTTTTATATGGGTAGTTTTAAAAAACGAATAATGAAAACCTATTTTATTTACGTGTACACACTACACCGTACAACTATCATTCCAATACACATTATTTTGTTCAGAAATCAAAAAGGCATCTTGTATGTTTAGTCAAGATGTTTATCGTAGGGAATATTCCTGTATTCAATATCAGAAAGTATCAATATTGCGACTTCCGTCTGAACTCAGAAATACATTTTTCTTATAATATTTAACCTATGCCGATGAATGCTTTTAAGAGATTAGTTCAGGTTTTTTTCCACTGTGTTGCTGTGAATGAATAAATAATATCCATACTTGGGTCCTTCTAAATAAAAACAAGGGCACTTTTTTTTCTTTGGGAAAATCATCTTATGACATCCCCTGCTCTTGGGCGGAGCGGGGGATAGTGTCAGACTTTTACTGACTAAAAACCTACTCCTGTTCCTTCGTTGCCTTTCGTAACAGGGCTTCGACCCTGCTGGGCCCCTACGATTTTCTGACATCTCTTTGAGGCGCGCCTGGAACAGTACGCGTCAACGACGTACGACATGGGCTCGATCCGGACGGTTACCGGACGGTCGGAGGGCGAGCTATCCATTGATCGCCGTCCGCAAGCCCGCGCCTGCGGTGTCCGGAAATCGGGATCGGAATCCCGGCGGCGGTTGGGGCGTGAGGACCGTTGCCTCACGCGATCGGCCGCTTTCTTTGCTAGTATTACTGCTTTGCAGAAGGAGGCGACCGCCTGCCACTCCTGCTCGCTCCGGACCAAGGCCCGGCGCTGGAGATCGCCGCCGCTGATCGCCCCCACGAGGATACGGCGTTGCTCTGCCCAAGCGGGGCATACCTCCACCGTATGCTCCACTGTATACACCGGGTGGTCCACGCTATGGTGACACCCGGGCGTTTATTCCGCACGAATCCGGTATAGAATAGAAACATCCCGAACTTAACATGTCCGGTGAGGACCTGCGTCATACAGAAAGTAAGGACGCCATGTAGTTTTTCCAGCCACTCCTCAAAGAGTGCTTAAGATTTTGAAGCTTTCATTCAACAAGTGATTCATTGAATTGAGCACATCAAACTACTTAGTATCTGACAGATTTGTCCCAAAGATTAGAGCAGTATAACTCCATACACGATCGAACTTGCGCTTGATAAAGTTTGAGCAGTTGATAATGTCTGAGCAATTCATTACCCTCCTTCCATTCGATATCCTACTCAACAAAGGATTGGTGTAGCATGTCCTTAATCTCTTCTGTCATCCTCTTTCATAGATTCTGTAAGACTCTGTAAGTCATCTCTCTCTTTAATGATCGACTTTAACTTTACGTTGAAAATTATCCCAAAGGAAAATTCTCCCGGGATAAGAAGCAAAATCCGTTCAACCGTTCGAGCGTGAAGAACACGGTGAAAAAGTAACAAATACACACATACACAATAACAAACTATCGCCTTAATAATATTAGTGTGACAGTGTAACCGTAGGGCAGGGCTGAAACCTGCTAGGGCCATGAGATCGGTTCATGGGATGGGAAGGATATACTCATGATCCTGAAACGCAAAAGGTAACTAAAAAACTCCTGACTGTACCTTTTCAGAAAATGATTTTCCGACACTTGACTCCAGTATGATCCGACAGCATTTTTTTCTAAAATACTCTTCAACAAAATAACGAAAGCTCATTTCCAAAAGTCATACTCATAACCCAATTGCATATTTCATATCATACTTTTTGATGTCAAGCGGTTTTCGAGCCAAACTTTATGTACGAGTTTTATTTTGAAACTCATTACTTTCTTTTGCTTTGCCGTATGTTTTCTGGTTTCAATATGCACCAATGTATCTCACTTTGAGGTTTTCTTACCATATTTGAAATATACAACTAACAAAACACATTAGACCAATTTTCTTTTAGTTTTATGTTTCTGAAATACAAATGGTGTCAGAATAAATTTCATTTTGCAATTTGCAGTGTAGTATGATAATTGTTATAAAAACCAGTAAGTTGAGATATTACGAAAGTTCGATTCCGATTCCGATTCTGGTTCTGGTTCTGATTCCAGTTCCAATTCCGGTTCCGATTCCGGTTCCGATTCCGGTTTCAATTTCGGTTCCGATTCCGGTTCTGGTTCCGATTCCAGTTCCAATTCCGGTTCCGATTCCGATTCCGGTTCCAATTTCGGTTTCGATTCCGATTCCGGTTCCGATTTCAATTCCAGATCCAATTCCAATTCTCATTCCGCTATACTAGTACTAATTACAATAATTTAAATTCTGAAAATAGATGCAAATTTAAATAGGAGTTTCTGCTTTAACACGCCACAATTTAAAACCGCTGTTAAATTCATAATTAATTCTGATAATAAACTAATTTGAACATTAATAACAGTTTCCTTCAAACAATGCACGTTCGAATTGAATGCGAGCATGTTTGCGACATGTGTGTCCCATTTAGAATTGTATGACGTTTGAGCCACATAACAGATAATTACAGAAGGTCAGTGCCATAATATGACAAGGGAAATCGCACGCACACATGCACAACCGTTTACGTACGCACGTGTTTTACTTAAAATTTGGAACTATACACTTCTTAAAGCCCTCTCTACCTTATTTATTTTTATTTATTTTTGCCTTATCGCATTCTGCAATCTTTTCCAGGCAACCTGGAATGGACAGAGATTACCTGGACATAAAATGGGGTTGCAGTTGGTGCATTACAAATCAAGTTAAACAATTAGTGAAACCTTACCTTAGTCTTCGTCATAATTATCATATTTTGGGTTCTCTTAACTATGATTTGCTATTAATCTTGGTATTTAATACTTTTTTTATGTAACTTGTAATAATAAAATTCGTATAGATGCTTCTATACGAATTTTATTATTACAAGTTACTAATTTTAATTATACTGCATTATTTTTAAATATCTGTTATTAACTTATTATTTTTTTATTGTATATATATATATATATACCTATACTTACCTATCACTGTGTAGTATTTTTACCCAAAGATTGCCTGGTAGAGAATGTCTTATTGCATTAAGTCCGCCTATAAGTATATCACTACTGTACATTTATTTATTTATTTATTTATTAAATGCTTTATGCACAAACGTACAGCGGCAGACTGCATCTTCTACCAGTCAACCTTAGGGTGATGCAGAGATAAATAGTGGTAGGTGCAATAAAAGAGAGAGAAAAGGCGATTAGGTACAAGAAAAGATATACTAATAAAATAATATCATACAATTATACAAAACATACACAAATTAATAAAGTATCTACATATATATCTACACTAATAAAGTCAAACAATTGGTTCAAATCGACAATTTGAAAACAACGCTGTGATGACACTACTGCCAACTTCTTACGAATTAGCTCGCGAACTTTGGTTTTGAATATTAATCGATTTGTAGATAAAGTTTTAATAAATAAAGTGCTTGCATTTGTTTGACATTTTCGCTCGTACGGGTCTGTTTACGTGCCTCTATTTTCGCTTGCTATATGGAGTTACCCTACTGTAGCTGTCTCCTTGTTTTGTGTTTATGACGTCAGAGCTATTTATTACACCCCCTCCCGCCATGTTTGAAGGCCGTATATTCACCCCAAATGCTTTCATGTCCTAATGATATTCGCGTGACCAACTCATTAATATGAGATAACCACTAACCACCATACCTCAAAAACTGCCATAGTTATGTTGGCCTTGTAACTCCATTAAATGTTTACTAGGTTAATATTTCACTTTACTACCTTGTTGGTTTAGTGGCCACAAACGCGACTACTGAAGGTTTGGTGCCAGGATCGATGCAAAAGTAGGTTATTTCTAGATATTTCTTCTAAAAGTTTGCTACTAATAAGGGCTGAACACGGCTTCTGAAAATTGCGTGATTGAAAATTCCATTCTTAAAACGTTGCCCGACCTTTATTTTTGAAGGCGGAATATCTTTAAATAACTTCTACAGCTCTGATTGGAGCCAAAGTAAGAGTCAGAATTTTACTGACTAAAACACACTCATGTTCCTTTAGTTGCCCCTTACGTTCCAGGGTCACGGTAACACTTTCTAATAATCCCACAGCTCTGGCGATTATTAGCCCTAACGGCTCCTCCAATTGTGCTTACCAACATCTCTTTTCATCCCGGGTCTGGCTCTTATACCTACCTATTACTCGCCGTCCGCTTGCAACTACGATGATATGCCCTGGGCGTTTCCTGCAGGGCCTTTTTTTAAGTTGAGAAATCATCAAAATGACTTCTCGCGCTCTGGGTGGAGCGGTAGGGCTTGTCAGACTTTTATTGACTAAAACCACACCTGTATCCTTCAATTACCCTTTGCGTTCTAGGACTACGGGTTTCCCTTTCAGAAATTCTCCGCGGTCCTAGCTAGCGGGCATCGGCCCTGCTGCCCGGCCCCTACGGTTTGCTGACATCTCTTTGAGGAGCGCGAGGATCACTACGCGCTGTTGATGACTGGGCTCGGTCCGGTTAATTACCGAACAGCCGGACGGCGAGCTACCCTGTGCTCGACGGCCGCAAGCCCGCGTCTACCGTGGCTAGTAGTCGGGGTCGGAATTACGGCGGCTAGGGCGTGAGGACCTTCATTCCCTCACGCGTGCAGCCTCCTCCTTCGCTAGCATTACTGCTTCGCAGAAGGAGGCGGCCGCCTGCCATTCCTCCTCGCTTCGGACCATAGCCTGAACCAGGGCCCGACGCGAAAGGTCGCTGCCGCCAATTGCCTCCACGAGGACACGGCGGTGCTCCGCCCAAGCGGGGCACACCTCCACCATATGCTCCACCGTGTCCTCTGAGTGGTCCGCACAATGATGTCACCCGGGCGTTGCTTCCGCCTGGATCCGATGCAGGAACCTCCCGAACTTGCCATGTCCGGTGAGGATCTGCGTCATGCGGAAGGTGAGGACGCCGTGTTGCCGCTCCAGCCACTCCTCAAAGAGGGGACTTACTGCCAGGACAATAATAGCCTGGAGTGTGAACTTGCATCACCGGGTAATGGCAACAGGCGCCCTCTCATCATCATCATCATCATCATCTTCTTGCCCTTGTACCGTGTTATTTGGGGTCGGCGCAACACGTTTTTTTCTTCCATTCTGCCCTGTCACTCGTCATACTATCACTAACTTCCTTTTCTTTCATATCACTCTTCACACAATCCATCCATCTTTTCTTTGGTCTCCCTCTCCCTCTCCATCCATCCACATGTAAACTCATAACAGGCGCCCTCTATTAGAAGTATATAGGACAGAAACAAATCAAGCGAAATGTGGCTTTACAGTAATATGCCTTTTCCTGTGATAAAAGCGTCGTATTATTTAATTGATTACATCGTCATTTTTAGACATAAAGGAGACCTCTAAGGTATCATTGACAATCTTTTGAAATTGAAGACGACGGGAAATAACATTTCCCTATGTAGCTATATTTGTTAATGGGGCAAAAGATAAAGAGAAACATTGAAAAGGGCCTCTCGTCACGGAA
Organism: Mythimna impura; assembly: GCA_905147345.3. Lineage (NCBI taxonomy): Eukaryota > Metazoa > Arthropoda > Insecta > Lepidoptera > Noctuidae > Mythimna > Mythimna impura. The sequence continues at coordinate 13,082,742 of LR990345.1, forward strand.
AAGTAAGGCTTCTTTTTATCCCCAATAGATATGGATTCATGTGAAGTATGTCGTGAAGAAATTACACCTCTGTGTTACACAGTCGCACCTATACGAGACGTGGCAACAGTCATTTGTTATGATCGTTAGGAATACGAATATATGGAAATATAAGAAAACAACACAAGTTCATGTTTCATTAATGTAGACATTGTTGTGTTTTAGCTTAGCATTTTATGGTTGACTCACTGTAACCTTTTTATGGTAATCTTTGTTCTAAAATAATTAATTATTTGCGAAGGTGTTTTTTATAAACATGAACAAAACGCACAAACACAAAACAACAACGACATATAACAACACATTGACAAAATTGCCCTTGACATAATTAGATTTCAATTCCGTGATACATGATTTTTGCGAAACTTTAACCGTTTACGCTCATCAGAAATAAATCTTCAGAAAATCACCCAAAGGGCAATGGAAAGGGCTATGCTCGGAGTTTCCTTGCGTGATCGAATCGGGAATGAAGATATCCGCAGGAGAACCAAGGTTACCGACTTAGCACGAAGAAAACCACCAAACTTAAGTGGCAATGGGCAGGGCACATTGCTCGCAGAACGGATGCCCGTTGGGGCCGAAAGGTTCTGGAACCGGAAGATGTAGCGTTGGAAGGCCGCCTACAAGGTGGACCGATGACTTGGTAACGGTTGCAGGAGTCCGATGGATGCGAGACGCACAGGACCGTTCATTGTGGCGACACTTGTGGGAAGCCTATGTCCAGCAGTGGACGTCTTTCGGCTGAAATGATGAATGATGATGATGAACCATTTACGCAGCCTACGCAACGGAAGCTCTCAAAAGAAATATTTTTTCAAGTTTTTGCAACATTTTCATGGATGCTCCGCTCCTATTGGTCGTAGCGTGATGTTATATAACACTTTGGTCCACAAACGTACCTTTTCCCTTACAAACTACATACTACATAGGAGTAAGTGCGAATGGGACTAAGTGCGAATGGGACTAAGTGCGAATGGGACCAAGTGCAAATGGGATCAAGTGCGAATGGGATCAAGTGCGAATGGGACCAAGTGCGAATGGGACCAACTGCGAACGCGGTACGAAGTGTGAATGGGACGAAGTGCGAATAACCCGCTAATAACACTAATATTATAAAGGCAAAAGTTGTGCGTGTAATGGTGTATGTATGTTTGTTACATAATAAACGGCTGAACAGATTTGGATGAACTTTGGCACATAGGTAGACTATGTCTTGTCACTTTTTATCCCGGTAGTATGTTCCCTTGGGACAATTTTCTACTATCACGTGTGCGAAGCCGAAGCGAGCGGCTAATATTCAAAATTATTTGTACTAGCTTTTGCTAGTGGCTCTGCCCGCGTGTTAGACGAAAATTATCCCATGACAACAGAATATTAGGGTAAAAAGCATCATATGTCTCGATCCCAGTAAGTTACAATTAAGAGCCATGTTACATTAGATAAAGTTGTCTCTGCTATTTAGGCGATACTGCGGAACCATTGGCATATGCAATCCAAATATGTCAGGTAATGTACAGTAAATGTATGTTAAAGGGTAATATTATACATCTACTCACTAGTTTTCGCCTGCGGCTTCGCCCGCAATTATGTAGAAAACTATCCCCAAAAGAACAATATTCTATAATTATAAATATTACAAGACATAGTCTATCTGCGTCTCTTTCATTAAATACCGTTCAGGCGCTTGAACGTAAAGGAGTTATAAACATACACACACATACGTATACATACTTTCGCTATTATTATTTTAGTGCGAAGAGTGATTTTTATTTTCAGAAAAACACAAAAAGTATCAAATTTTGTTGCGTTTTATTTATTAAAACTTCATACAACACAAAGGTACAAAGGCAGACTTAATTCCTAAGGTGGCCCTCTACCAGTCAACCAAGGGTGGTGGAGAGAAAACATGGGTTTTATTTTATTCGAAATCATCTATTCACAAAATATTAAGAATTTCATATATTACCTTATATTTATTACAATCTTAAAGAAATAACAATTATCTGCTTATATACTCTACATAATAAACGAACAATCAGACTATGAAAATGTTGTAAATATCGGAAATATAGGTAAATATTTTTTTTTTAATAATTCCATTGAAATAAACTTCAATAGTCATTCACTATGTGACAAAAGTATGACCCTCTTCCGAATAAAAGCCCCTTACGCGTACAAAATAAAGTATATAATATACTACGCTATGTAGTTTATTTTCGTGCACCATATTATGTTTGTATACCGCAACGACCTCTTTATTTACCCTCAGTATATAAATTAAGGGCCATCGAGCGTTTATTATGTGCGTCAGTTTCCTTATACCTACGCAATGAACAACAAACAACAACCTGAAAATGTTTTCAGGACAAAAATGAAGATTATTACGCAACTACGGAAAAGCAAGAGAAGTTACGTAATTCCGTATTTTTAATCGATCTATTCTTAGCCATAAAGCTAAGAATATTGATTAAAAATACATAATCTGGTGGGATAGCTATTGATAGCCATATTCTATAAAAGTTCATGGGTCCTACCATTTTTTTATTGAGGTGTGATGTCATCAAATGACCTCTGAAGCTTGAGGGCGTGCTAGATTTTTAATGACTTAAACCTATATATGTCCTTCAGTTGCCGTTTGCGTTTTAAGACCACGATCACTCTTTCAAACGTTGTGGTCTCTTCAGTTTGCTGACATTTCTTTGAGGTACGCTGTCGACTACGGCTTGGTCCTTGCCGGACCGTTGGTCCCACAGAACAAAGTTGGTCCCTTGTTGCTACATCACTTCGGGCTAATTAGCGACCGTTTTTGGGGGTTAATTTATTGAGTCTGCAAGTCACCCCCTGCCTTTTTAATCGATGTGTATTCATAACATCGTTCAGGCAGGGGCCATAGTCTTTACATAGTTCTTGGTAACTAGACTATTTATGCCTCCCATCCTAGCCTACCTTTATTTTCCATTATGTCGCAATAGTTTCCCGCCAACCGGGGGTTGCCCTTGGATGAACTAGTAAAGTATCTTAAACATTAAAAAGAACACAATTGCATATTTGCCTGAACTAGGAAGAACCAGTGCTTCAGGCAAGAAAGTGTTTGTAAATAAAATAAAATATTAACATCACATATTATGACTATTAAGAACTTAATTAAATTAAAAAGTTTAACGTGACTACACTGAACAGATTTGATACTAATTTCAAATCATACTAAACCAAGGTTATACTTGAGCATCGTTCCAGAAACAGGGTTTAAGAAATTTCACCCATTACATAGGCTGTTAAAAAGTAAGGCCAAGTCCGTTTGAAATTGCAAACCTGCCCCATATTAATAAAAGTTAACTAAAGCACAAACAAACGGCCCGAAATAACCAAGAAGCTAGCAGAAAATCCTCTCATAATAAAACATTAGTATGATAACATTACTAATTTGGTAGTACGAACACGCCATAATACGCACCCGAAACGCGGGGCGTGCAAATTTCCTGTCTAGTATAATGGTTCTACCTTAATTCATGACCTCGGGCTGCTACAAACCGCAAGCGTGACATAATGAATATTGCGTTGCCTATGAAAGCCTTTTAAAGACGTTTTGTCATGGTTACCGAAAGCTGTCATATGATCGGGCAAAATAAAATGAATAGAAAAACACTAAAATGGTTCAGGAGCATTTTAAGCAAAAAAGGTTTAGCGTGGATTTTATGATCAAGATTTGAAAATTGTCGTAAGTATAAGAATAAAGATGCTTTCAATTAATAAATTGGTACCTCAATAAGTACTTTGCTTAGATGAGAGATTTATTACAAGCTTTCAGGAAACACTGATTAAAATGTGCTCAGTCAATTAGGTAGACATTGAAAATGTCTGCGTATTTTAAATATCACTAAATAACTTTGAAAGGACTTCTAAATTGAAATATATTGGGTGAAATGACAAGAAAAATATTTTATACCTAATGGAAAATAAAATATCCAAAAAACTAAAAGATTTTCAAGCGGAATCATATTACTCTTAACTTGAATTGACGTTAACATGAAAAGTAATTATATTACTCCGAACTTTTTGACTCATTAATAAATTATATATTTTCAGTTGAGAGTTCTCTCGTTAAGTGTCGTTTTATTACTTACTTCACATGTTTGTAACTTGTCAAATATATTAAATTTATCCAACGTTAATTTTGACAGTTTTTCATCAGTAAACTCTCCCATAGAAACGTTAATCTTAAAAACCTTATTAATAATACTACTTTCAGCCTATTCAAATCATTTAGCAACTGGTACACTATTTAATTCTTATATGATTTAGTTCCCACAAAACCGTATATTGCATTTAGGTGTATCTATATCTCTTCCATTCCTCTTACGAAGAAAGCACTTAGCTCTAAACAATATTAATGCCTGGTCAGCTGAAAGTGCAAACAAGAGAAGTATCTTCACCAATATAGACTAAACTTTAAATTGCAGCAATTCACAATTTAATTCTGGTCCAAAGGCGTCGACGAAGAAATCCAAACAACTACCTACGAGTATTTCTGTTCTAATTAGGTGCACGGAAAAGCTGCTTGAAGCGCTTTGCTGTGTTGATTAGTAAAACAAGACACAAACTTGTTATTCGTTAATTCATAATTATGTCTTATAATAGAAATAGTGTTTTCCTTTTCACAACATAGGCAGTAATGCATTCATCATCATCATTTTAGCCTAAGACGTCCACTGTTGGACGTAGGCTTCCCCAAAGTGTCGCCACAACGGCCAGTCCTGTGCGTCTCACATTCATTAGATTTTATCGACCCATACATCTTCATTGAACCATAAATCTTCAATTTGAAATAATAATTAATACGCATACTATTAACTTAATTATAAATTCTAAGTTTTCAGTGAAAATTATCTCTTTACTCCAAGATTTTGAAAGCTTCTATCATTAGAAAAGATCGTTAGTTTTACATCAAGTCTTGATGAATTTGTAATGTTACTTCCAAAACTTTGAGACGATGGCGCTGTGTCATTGTTTTCTTGATAAACATTAAGAAATTCTGATTGTATCTTCACAAAGATTTCAAAAACTTACTAGAAACATTTTCTACTAAAGCTTTAATGAATCTGTTTCAGTATCGCGATATATTTCACGATACGTTTGGACGTATAGCGACAGGATTAAAGGATTTCTGAATATTACCAACCGTTACTTTGTCTGGGCAAGATTCATTGGGATATTATCCACTTAGGGATTTGCGTATGTCTTTTTGGGACCAAACTATGGTAATTACAATAAATGAATTGAATTTAAAAGTCATATTAGAAAAGGCTAAGTACTTTTGCAAATATATTAACGTATTAGGTAAATAATTTTTTAGGTATTCCACTTTGGGCACCCGCTAAAATGGCACCCGAGTGAATGGCACCTGAGGTATTCCACTTTGGGCACCCATTGATATTTTTCTCAGGTGCCCAAAGTGGAATGCAAATAAAGCTTGTTTGATTTTGGTACGATTTTCGCCGTTTTTTTTTTTAATTGGTATAAACTAGTGCTTGATTGCGATCCCACCTGATGGTAAGTAAGTAGTAATGTAATCCTTGATGGTGAGGCGCACTAATTTATTGAGAGCCTATTCACTCTAGCCTTGAAGAGACCCAAATTATAATCGGACGGGAAAACCGCAGCAGGCAAATTATTCCAGTCCCTCGATGTACACGGTATAAACGACGAGACGAAACGCTTGGTCCGGACCGTAGAGGTTTCAACAACGTAAGGGTGGATACTTGCCGTTCGTCGGCTTGTCTGATGGTAGAAATGAGATGGTGGAATCAAGTCATGCAATTCCTGCGCACACTCTCCAAAATGCATCCTGTAAAACACCGAAAGGCTGGCTCCTCTACGCCTGTGCTCAAGACTTTGTAGAAGGTTTGTGAAGGTTTCAGCAGTCAGTCAGTAGTCGACGCTGATAGTTCCTGCATTAGATATGAGTAAACGTGTCGTACGTGACTACATGTCCAGCAAACGTGGTTCAATGGTCTGGCAATTTGTAAGTTCTAATATTCTACAACCTAAGTCATGAAGACAGTTCTGTATTTGTTATTTTTATGTCGGACGACATTAATCCCGGCTTTGCCAGCGCCCACCCCATAGCAAAATGTCTTTTATTTTGCTCGGATTTCTATAAACTTGTGAACCAGTAAATATCCTCTTTGACGGCAATCTTCTTAACGTTATTAGCATTCAGTTTGCTGAGCGTGATGGTGACTTCACGTAATTTACCTGGCAGGAGGATCAGATGCCTTTTGATTTGCCTTTTCTAAATTATATGAAAATATTTCTTGTATTTCTCCAACCGTGCAGTGGTTAGGTCATCTTTACTAGCAATATATTACTACTGCGGTCTCCGTATTATGACAGGTCTTTCGTTATTGTTACTTCCATAATTGAGCAACGACCGGTACCGGGCAGTGTTAGTCTCTGAGAGTACATCATCAATTCTCTCCGCGTTGCCATTCGTAGATATCTTTGATAATTAATGCTATTTCAGTGCCAAATTCTATAACAAAGGCTTGGCAACTGGGCGACAAGCACAAAAAATAAGGTTAAGTAAATTTATCATCGTAAACGTTCGTGTGTATCTGGCTTTAATTGTCTGTGAGCATGAAAGGTCCTCAGTGCTTGTTGGCTATGAAAAACCTACATAGTAATATAGTTGTTACTATCTAGAATAATACTATTAAGATAACTGTTCATGCATACACGATTTTTTGATGTATAGTAAGGTCAAAATATAGGTCAGCAGGCTCCGTTCGGGCTATTTGCAACAAATTTTCATGGACTGTTTCTTGGCGAGACAACACGTCGCCACTGTGACCCTAGACTTGGCTTCCATTCAGTATTCGCATTGATATAGTACTTATCCAACAAAACTTAAAATCTGGTAAAATGGGTTCTATGCTCTCATTTCGTGTATTTGCCGACAGTTTATGTGTGGGCTGCGTTTTAGAGTTACAAACAAAAAATTGATGGGTTGAAGGAAATGGCAATTCTTAAAGTAGATGAGAATACGTTACTGTCGGTTGACGATTTAATTGCAATCATATGTATATCAAAGCATGAGCTACCTACAACCTTTAGAATGTATCTTCTATCTATCAACTGCATTCATCCGTCTACGTTCTTGCATTTATTTACTCCTAACAAGATATTATTAAAAAATTTATTCCATTCATGTTCGTCATCTGATCTGATCAAAGAAGTCTTCAGAATCAAAACCAAATTAATTTGGCCTTACACACTCTTTGTCTAACAATATGGCCTAATTTATAGCAAGTAGCTCGAATGCAAACGATTTCTACTTAAGACCCTTACTCCCATTTAGTGCCATATAACAGAGACTTCTGAAGCCTACTCCTTGGTAACGGCTGGGTTAAAGAATTAAAAAAAAAATGTTTGTTATAGATTCGTATATAACATTATTAACATATTATTATTTTTTCATATGACTGAATACTTTGGCAAAAAAAATAATAATTTAACATCATGATATTTTTCTCTATACTTCTTTCAAACGCCTTTGATCTTTAGAAATATGTTTACACAAAAAAATATGTGTTCTTCAGAATGTATAGCATACATATACTATGTACATTCTAACAATATTTCGCAAAAAATGGTTTTAAAGATCAGCGAGGCTCTATGCGGGTGCAAGCAGTATGAGTATGTGTGCATTTAACTCCAGCCAGATGTTCAAGGGACTGCACGCCTTAATGTCTGTGTCGCGAGCTAGATTATTAGTATATAAGCCAAACTAGCCGAGTTTAGGTTCTTGCCTAGTTATATAACGTAGAGAACATTAAACACTGTATTAGATAGAATTTTGGCCCCACAAATGGGAACAAAAAATAAGCTCGCAGTAGCAGGTTTGTTGTTTTGTCCTGTTTGTCTGATACTGTCATTTGTTTTGTTGCCAAAAGTATTTTTTCACTGACTGAAGTTTATCACAGGAACAAACATTTTTGTTTTCTCATTTCGTCAAGTATTGGAGTCTACTACTTTGTTATGTTTATTGGAGATTCGTTTGTTGATTGATTAAACAGACTGTACTTAAAATGTAGTCACTTACAATGTTTGGTCTTCTATTTTTGCTCCTTCTAATTGTTCTTTTTTTGGGGTGGGAAATTATCAAATAAATTATTCGGTGGAGCGACACGTAGTGTTAGACATTTACTAACCCACCCGTGTTCCTTCAGTTGCCCTTTGCGTTCCAGAACCAGTGACTTGTTCGAATATTCCTCAGCCCTGGCAGGCATCAGCCCTAGCTGGCCCCGTCAATTATACTAAGAGCTCTATGAGGCGGATTTATTTGCTGGCGTAGAACACAACATGCCATCGACCCGGGCCTTGCCTAAGTTGGGCGGCGAGTTACCCATTGCTCGCCGTCTATAAGCCCGACTTTTAACGCCCAGTGTGTATGCTGCGGCAACTGTGGCAGACTTCGCAGAAAGAAGTGAAGACTTCCCATGCCCTCTCGCTCCACGCCTTAGCCTAGATTAGGACCAACTCGAGAGATCGCCACCGCTTCCATGAAAACACGGCGGTGTTCCAACTAAGCGGAACAGACCTCCACAGTATGTCCCACAGTGTTTTCTGGGAGAATTCAAAAACGGAACCTCCCGAAACAACTCTACCCGGTATGGACGTCGTGGCACCTCACTAACTTCTCGATAAAGTGGGGACTTATCACTTATCGCCATAATTGTGGCGTGCCCACATCTAATTATCCTGAATTGGTAATGAAACAATCAGCTTGTTTGTCGAGACTAAGTGATGTCATTAATTACATAACATATCGTGACAAAAACACATATATACTGTATAAGTAAAATGGCTGCTTATCCAGACATTTTAATCCCTTTCCCAACACTTACGTCACTGAAAATTGGGGTTACCCGTACTGTTCAAACATAGGTTAGGTAAAACACTAATAAAAAGAAAGACTAAACAACATAAATTTTAGGTTCCAGTACCTAAGCTTATTACCAACGAGTTTCAGTTTCAGTTTTAATGGTTTGCTTAACTTAAACCACGTTGTGTTAGGTAACGGCAGCCCGTATCGGCTATATATATAAAACAATTTGTTGGCAAGCAATAAAGCCCGCGCATTGGTCTAAAAGCCAAGCTTTGTAAACAGCCTGGCTCTGATTTATGATCGAAGAAATCGGGTTTATGAGTTATTTTTGGATCTATCTGTATTAATAAAAATATAGTAAAGATTTTATGAGTTATCCCGCATTATTGGTTGGCGTTATATAAGTCGTAACCTTATAGTTGTGTGAGTTATTTCTTAATGATCGTATTTGTCGTTTTATTGTGGTTTTTTTTCGGGTTGTTTTGGCAACAGCGTTCGATAATGACAGTAATAATTATTAATTGCTAGCTTAGGTTATATCGGGATTTGTATGTTTATTTTCATTTAGTAGTACTTAGTAAATTGTTGATGAGCTTGTGGCTAAAATAATAACAGCCACACAGTTAATATCCAAAGCTAAGCAACGCTTGCCGAGGTCATTCTGTGGATGGGTGACCATCTTAACATACAAGATTCTTCCGTACCTCGGAAAGCATGTTAAGCTGTTGGTCCCGGCTGTCATTTGTACTTGTAGGCCTTTGACAGTCGTTGCTGTTGACTTTCCAGGAAATCTGTCACCAGTCTTACAAAGGGGTATCGTGTGTATTTTATGGTGAAAGCCGAAGGGCGTGTCAGACTTTTACTGACTAAAACCACACCTATGTTCCTTTAGTTGTCCTTTGCATTCTAGGATGACGGGTTTCCCTTTCAGAAGTCGACTTATGACCCCAGTAGTCTTTGGCTCTGTTGCCCCCTACGGTTTAGCTGACATCTCTTTAAGGCGTGCGTAGGACACTACGCACCGTCGACGACTCGGGCTCGGTCCGGACGGTTAGCGGACGGCCGGACGGTGAGCTACCGATTGCTCGTCGTTCGCAAGCCCACGCGTACAGTTTTTTTTTTTTTTTTAATTGATATAAACCAGTGCTTGACTGCGATCCCACCTGATGGTAAGCAGTGATGCAATCATTGATGGTGAGGCGCACTAGTTTATTAAGAGCCTATTCACTCTAGCCTTGAAGGCACCTAAATTATAGTTGGACGGACAGTGGCGTGATGATGGTGCATGAGTTTATGTGTAATGTCTGAGTATGGTTTCCGCACTTAGTCCTATACGGACCATTGTAAATGTGCCATGGCGGCCATAACCTTAGGTAGGCTTATTCCAACCAGCCCACCTCTCTCAAAAAACAGATTAGGCCTCTCAGGTTTTTCAGGGCATCACTAAGTGAATTCGGGGATCCTAAGGTTCGTGTGCGTATTTCAGTGACACCTGTGCAGTCTAGGAGCACATGTGCAATTGTCTCCTCCCCCTTCAAGCATGCTCTGCACAGAGGACTGTCTGTGATGCCTATCTTGTGGAGGTGTTTGTTCAGTGTGCAGTGTCCGGTGATGGTCCCCGCCACCAGACGCAGGTTGGGTGCATGGGGTTGGTATGATATTTCTGAGTTTACCTAAATAAAATAAAAAGGCTCTATCCAGTATTACTGTACCTGTTACTAAGTCTTTTGACGCGATAGTATTTGGCCACTCTCCCAACACTACGGTGTCAGTCCTCCCAGCGCAACAATAACAAAATTCATTGACCTCTTTAGTGCGGAACTTAGATACGGGCACGCGTATGTCAACCTTTTTAGTACTTACGGAACTATGGACCATTCTCGATAAGTTGCTTTTGTGCATGATACATCGATATAGGTACTTTATGGGCGACGGCGTAAATAATATTTGGAGGTAAATACGATGAACGATGAGGGTCTCTGAGGTGTTTTATGTTCTGTAGTGTCAAATGTTGTGATGGTTCATATTAGTCTAAGTTTCGAAGGCCTTTTTCTTCTTTTTTTATGGGAAATATCAAATAAAGGGGTCCCGCTCTTGATAAAGCAAGAGAAAGTATCAAGATTTTATTGGCTAAAACCCACCTGTGTTCATTCAGTTGCTCTTTGCGTTCTAGGGCCGCGGTAACTCTTTCGAATAATACCGCAACTACGATTATCGCAAATTTAATTTAACAAAGTAGTTATCTAACCTTGTTAATTGCAGAGATTTTTGTTTCGGTGGAAAAATCATCCAATGACCTCCCCGCACTTGGGCGGAGCGGGAGATAGTGTCAGACTTTTACTGACTAAAAACCCACTCCTGTTCCTTCGTTGCCTTTCATACCAGGGCAGAGTCTTTCTTTCAGAATCAGACCCTTGGCCCCAGTAGGCTTCAACCCTGCTGGGCCCCTACGGTTGCTGCCATCTCCTTGAGGCACGCGTGGAACACTACGCACCGTCGGTCGACGATTTGGGCTCGGTCTGGACGGTTACCGGACGGTCGGTCGGCGAGCTACCCATTGCTCGCCGTCCGCAAGCCCGCGCCTACGGTGGCCGGAAATCGGGATCGGAATCCCAGCGGCCGGGCCGAGAGGGCCATTGCCTCGCGCGTGCAAGTGCGGCCTCCTCCTTTGCTAGCATTACTGCTTCGCAGAAGAAGGCGACCGCCTGCCACTCCTCATTGATTGCAGAGATGTGTCTAATGATATTTAACAGCAAGTCGAACTACTTACTCGGAACTTGCTTTAATGATTAATTTCTTCCCAGAAACAGCGGGTTAGAGCATCACAAAATGTCTTTTTTTTTAAACAGTCAACATCGGTCTTTGTGTTGTCTTGATATTCTATAGGTGATACTAAAACTTCCTTCCTTCAGAGCTATAGAAAAATTAACATGTCAAGAACCAAGTGGAACCGATGACTTGACATAAAAAATTTTTTTTTTTTAGTTTACGACGAAAACTAAAATAGAAATATGTAGATAATCTATGTAAGTAGTCAATTAAAATGAGGAATCAGGTATGTTGGGAAATTAAATCCTGACAGAAAACTACTCTCCATTGCTACATCGCCAAATAAACCAAAAACAACGAAACGAACCTTTAATAAATCTTCAAGTATCCTATTAAATGATTATCGGCTCACTTATCCGAAGAATGGCGAATACAAAGCCACCTGAACATTGATATATTACTTTTCCAGGAACTAATTAAAACATTTCGAGAGTCCTACTCATCCGTATCGGACGGTGTGCGGAAGGACCAAAATTTATATCGGGTTAAAACAATTTGCGGTCTGTTTTGGTCCTGTGAAGTGACACTTAGGACCACAGATGTTTCCATCCTTTCAAATGGCACAGCGCGGAAACTTTTGACCAGTCTTCGTGCCCTTTTTTGTTTATTTGACCATTTCAATGGATTTATTGCGCTCCGTGTAATACAATTTCCTTTTATGCCACGTTTCAAAGATTTACCTTGCAGTAATTGGAATTTGTATTAAATTCTTTTCACGTATTAGTGCTGTACAAGAATTATTTATTGAGGGTGAAAGTTAAGCCCGTCAACAAAGTTGAGTAAGGGATTTACTTTAAAATTGAATTAATAATCATTGATTTTCTGTGAATCATTCATTCAACTTAGAGATAATTTGATAAAACAAAAACGTGGCATTTTTTGCATTGCCAATTTTATATTTTTATCACGTAATCGAGGCATAGTGAACCCCTATTTGATAATTTTCAAAATATCTTACGCGTCACTACTACGCAGTAGTATGAAATGGAACTGTATGCTCTATAAAATATATTCCAAAGCAGACCGGCGGGAGTATACGACACTAAATACGTTTCAGCGTTCTCTTGAGGTGGTGAGCACGTGTTTTATTATTTGAAGCCTTCGGGGAGGCTTTACGTTTTAGTTTTAGTGATTCCAATATTAAATACAGAGTGGACTGTGGTTTGGACATGAGGGAATGAATGAAAAGCGACTAACAAAAGGTATTTACAAGGCGGACTTACTTACAGTAGAAACGCCGGGAGGGGGACATAGAAGGCCTTTGGTATTTTCCTCAGAAAGACTCGGTGCGTAGTAGGTACTCACAACAGGCGTAGGCGTATGATGTACAAACACGACGCAAAGGGAGTCCCTATCTCTTTTTAACCGACTTCAAAAAGGAGGAAGTTCTATGTTCGGCTGAATGTATGTTTTTTTTATAAATATTCACCGATTTCTTGGTCAGTTGTGGACCGATTATGAAAATTATTTTTTGATTGAAAGGATATATGCTCCCAAATTGGTCCCGTAGAAATATTGTTATGATCTGATCATGAAATTCGAATATATGGAACAGAACTCCTCATAAGATCACAGCAGAACTATCGTAACAAGTAAAATTACTTTATTTATACGTGACGTCGATGACTGACTGAAAGAAGAGGGAGAATATATCGAACTGATCTGATGATGAAGCCTGAAGCTAGGCACCGGAACTCTGTAATAAATTAATGTAATCTAACCGTGTTTGAGATTATTAGAATTGTCATGAGATGCACTCTGGCTAAAAGGTATTTAAGTATGGCTGAGGGGTACTTTTAGTGGTGGTACCATAACTAAAAAGTGTAAAATAAAAAACTTTTTACAAAAAAAATACAATTTTGTATATTGAAGTCGTTTTTTGTAAAAAGTTTATTTTTATTTTTCTAAATAAAAGTTTATACTACAGGACCAAAACACTATTCTAGATTCAAAACAAACTTACTAAATACTTATATGACACTACTCATATACACAAATAACTTCAAAATGAATATTATATATTATTTAGACATTTGGTACGGTTTATAGTTGAGCAGTGTGACCGCTCGAGCTGTGGAGATTGTTGCTGGTTGCGTTCTCTAGTTTCTGCCAACCATCTTGGTACAAATTCGTGGGTTTATGTTTATGTGGACTATGTGAGAATTAATTTGAATGTACCTCCTTGTAGACAAAGGACCATTTATTGGATATTGGACTGTGTACGGACGGTTGCATTGATTTGTCACCCCCTTCTAATACGTTTTGTATTCATTTGGTATTTGTAAAGGGTGCCTAATTAATTCGGTTATTGTACTTTGCCCGCAGGTATGTTTGATAGATTTCACCTTCCCCATGGCTGTCCGCTTGGGGTAACGTAACAAAAGGTAATTAATTCCATCTCAATAGTCATGACTTGACTTAATAGAAATAAAATGTAATTAACCTTGAAACTTTCAACATTATGTGAGAGTTATTAAAGTTAGTAGTTTGTGTTTACGATAATTTATCACCATTATCATCATTTCATCCGAAAAACGTCTACTGCTGGATACAGGCCTCCCCCTAATGTCGCCACAACGACCGATATTCCGATTACCCAGGTCCAATTCGGGCAATAGTTATATCAATAGTTAATTATAACGTGTGAATGGGTTAACCTTTCGGTAAGCTTACACCATCACCGAACTCATTTTTGGGGTTCCGTACACAAAGGGTAAAAACGGGACCCTAGTGCTAAGACTTCACTGTACGACTGTCTGTCACCAGACTGTAGCTAGGTAGCTGAAATTTTCATAGATGATGTATTTCTGTTGACGCTACAACAAAAAAAAAATATATATATATATATATAATAAATATTTATGTATACAACAAACCTATACAACAAACGTGTTTTTTGCCATTTTTTGCCCGATATTAATAGCGAAAACAGGTAGACGCTTCAAATAAAAATATTCACTTTAAAAATAAACAATTAAATTAAAATAAAATTAATATTTAACTCATTGAATGCCCGGTGCGCGGATCCACGCGAGACACAATCGCTTTTTAATTGTGTCTCTAATTACGGCACATACAATTTTGCCGCTTTTTTTGCTCGATATTAAAATAGATACTGTAGTATAGAACCCTTCATGTACGGGTCCGACTAGCACTTGGCCAGTTTTTAAGTGAAGTAGTGGCCAAACTAAAAGCTAACAAATATAAAAATATATATACCTACATTAATTAAATTTGAGTAGGCACCAACCAACCTAGTGAATAGCTTTCTTCTAGGCAAGAGTGGTCCATCGTCAACCACGTCATCGCTTATCATCAGGTGAAATACTGGTCAAGCGCCAGACAAAAATAAAGTGTACATAAGATAGTTTTTTTAGGTGGGAAATCATCTAATGACATCTCCCGCCCTTGGGTGGGGCAGGAGAGCGTGTCAGACTTTTACTGACTAAAACCCACTCCTGTTCCTTCTTTGCCTTCGTACCAGGGCCCTGAGGTTCTCTTTCGCATCACCCATGACTCCAGTAGGCTTCAACCCTGCTGGTCCCTATGGTTTTGCGGACATCTCATTAAGGCGCGCGTGGAACACTACGCGCCGTCGCTGGGCTCGGTCCGGACGGTTACCACACGGTCGGACAGCCAGCGCCTACGGTGGCTGGAAATCGATATCGTGATCTCGGCGGCTGGGGCGTGAGGGCCGTTCCCTCGCGCGTGCGGCCGCCTCCTTTGCTAGCATTACTACTTCGCAGAAGGAGGCGACCGCCTGCCACTCCTGCTCGCTCCGGACCATGGCCTGTACCAAGGCCCGGCTCGAGCGATCGCTGTCGAAATGTACATAAGATAGTGTAGTTACAATGCCTGCCTGGTATGCTCAGCACATTTAATTGGAAAACTAAGCTTATCTGTACCTCAAAAAAGGTCGTACATACCAATAAGTTCCCTTTCTAAATTGTTACTTATTAATAGGTAAGTAGTATAAACGGATTTAACTTCGTTAATTTAAAGTCACAACGTTTAGTAGTTACTCGAAATTTAGGTTACCCCTGTTTGTTTAATACATAACCAGTGTTGCCAGTAGATTTTAGGGTTGTTACCTTTAAATTCATCTATTTATAGAAAAGTTAAACTATTTATTGTTTCTCGTGCATTTTCAACGCGTAGATGTAAGACCGGGTTCTCTACCTTACCAAATGATATTGCTTCTTGATATTCACATAAATAGCCTAATTTACGTGTTTAGGTCTCACTAAAGTCTCGTACAAAGCGATTAGCTATAACGAGGTTCTAATGATACTAAAATATAATCTATATCAGCCCCGTCAGTCGTCGTGGTAGGGGTATCCTACCACGACGACTTAAACTGAACTATTAGAGTAAATGATACAACATTATTTTTTTAGTATATGCGAAACTTGAATATAGTTTGTTCAGAATCAGTAAATGAACGATTTCAATAATTTTCACAAAATGGTCACAAGTTGGACACCATCGACACTAAATGCAACACAGGCCACGGCAAATCATAGTGGGCATTAAGAGCCAGCGCACAGCTTGGTGCGGGACCAAAACTACCCCTCAGGCGGACAGATGGACCGGTGACCATGTATTTGTACGGATAACAAATAACATAACAAGCTTATAACTTTGTGACTTTTCATGATACAGTTATGAAATTTTGTACATAGATTCTTTACATAAAAATACTAGACACGTGTTTCGGGTTTCGCGTACACTAAAACTAATGTTTTTTAAGGTGTATAGCTTCATCCCTTTTGACGTGACAACGTCTTATAATTCGATGGAGCCGGCTGCACGCACGAAAAAGTATGACGCATGCGGCGTTACCTCGCTCTGAGGCGTTCCATTTAAGGCTTGAAGTGCAAGCGAGAGCGCGTTCGGCCTCCGCGTTCGGCAGTGTTCGACATCTGTCTCTCTCCTACTTGAGTGAGCGATGCGTCTGCGTCCTGACAACTGCTATAGAATAATACATTTACATGTTTTCGTCAAATAAAAAGTGCAGTAAAAAGTGAATGTCGTGTTAATTGTTTATTTGTATTTATGCGTACAAATAAATGTAACACGTTGTCACGTTCAACTATCGTCAGTAAACCGACTTTACAGACAACCGATTTTTTCTGTACGGTAAGGCCCCAAATCTTACAACCCTGCGCAATCCTGACGTTCACGTGAACTATCCAGAATCCAGCACGAATTCTGACCACGTCTGTTAATCAAGTGGGTATTTTAGGGATGGGCTTGTGCATACTTAATGAAATAATTTGCATAATCTTCGTTTGTTACCCCGGATTGGTTAGCGGGGCCGTTGCAGCACACTTTGTTATACGGAAACAATGTTTAATTGTTGTTTCTATCTTTTTATTTTATCTGTCTCGTTTCGTGTTTTGTCGTGAAATAGGGGAATCTTAATTTGGTTTTATTCTGGAGGTATTAATGCTATTGTTAGGACAGTGATTGTACTGTTCCGAGATAATTAAATGGCACTGCATTTTAATTGGTGTTCTTTTTTTGTGAAGTTTTGACGAATGAATAGATGTAGGACAAACTGACGTTATATTTTGAAAGATAGATGCGTGAAACTTTATTATTATCTAGTTATCTAAATATTTGTAAAGGCAAAAGTTTGTGAGTATGTATGTTTGTTGTTTCTTCACTCTGAAATGGCTGCATGGATTTGGATTTCATCATAACACATAGGACAGTTTTTATTCCGTGAGAATGTTCCCTTGGGACAATTATCTACTTTAACTCAAGTCAAGCCGGTAGCAGTAGCTAGCTAATCATAAAGTTGAAGAACAAAATAGAAAAGCTAGTCATAGTTAATCCGGCGGTACCGAGTACCAGGAAAGTAACATTTTACTTTATTATAAACGCAATAAGATTCAATGGCGTTAATCTAAATTAATCGATTGATGAGCGTTTTGCCGAAAATTTGGTGACTGTGGTGATTTTTTACTGACCGTCGCTTGTGACACGGATATCAATCAATCTTATGAAAGGTCAGGGGTGAGCGTCTTACTATGTCCTTTAATAATAGTCGGGTGTCTGAACGTGAGCCGAGTAAACGGAGTAAAGAGGTACAGTCAGGGGTCAAAAGAGCAGTTGCACTTTACCAATGCTAAAGTGCCCAAAATTTCTGTATAGTAGACGTTCAATGATCCATAAGTATTTTGTTCAATACTTTAGATGCTACGCTACAAAAGGCTACAAACCATTGACACTCCTCTATAAAGAAATGTTAGTCACTTTTGACTGGCCTGTTGGTCTAGTGGTTAGTGGCCCTGACTGCTATGCCGGAGGTCGTGGGTTCGATTCCCACCCAGGACAAATGATTGTGTGATAAGCACGATAATTTGTTCTGTGTCTGGGTGTAATTTATATATAATATGTATGTATTTAGAAATAGTATGTTTATCAGTTGTCTAGTTCTCATAACACAAGCTCTGCTAAGCTTGGGGCTAGATGGCGTTGTGTGATAGTTGTGGAATATTATTATTATTTCGTTTATTCATTCGTATATACATATAAATTATATTTTTAAATATTTCACTAAATAATAAACAAAACATTTAAAAATATAAAAAATAGTGTCCCACCGGTATCGGGAACAGGGTTCAAGCTACTGGCGGTCAGGGCTCCAGAGAAAGGAACCTCCTAACGATACGAGCCGTGTCCAGGAGTACCGCTTTCTGAATCAAGCCCTTGATCCAGCCGCCTAACGCGAGCCTCCTAAGGTGTTGGTCGAGGCTCTTGGCTATTAAGCTACTGGCTGACACGACTATCGGTACAATGATCGCTGAGTCCACATCCCACATGTCGACAACCTCGCGAGCCAAGTCAATATACTTGATTTGTTTATCTCTCTCGGCTTTTATTATTATTACATTTATTTATATTTCAATACATATTTTATACATTTTTAAATATTTCCTTAAAAAAAACATATTAAAAAAAAAAACATTTAAAAATATAAAAAATAGTAGCCCACCGGCATCGGGAACAGGGTCCAAGCTACCGGTGGTCAGGGCTCCTGAGGGAGGAACCTCCGGACAATACGCGCCGTGTCTAAGAGTACCTACTGCTTTCTGGATCAAGCCCTTGATCCAACTGCCTAACGAGAGCCTCCTTAGATGTTGGTCGAGGCTCTTTGATATTAATCCATTGGCCGTCACGACTATCGGTACAATGACTGCTGTATCCACTTCCCACATGTCGACAACCTCGCGAGCCAAGTCAAGATACTTAGTTTGCTTATCTTTCTCAGCTTTCACGAGGTTGTCGTCATGAGGGACCGCTATATCAACAATCACTGTACGACGCTCTAGTCGATCTATCACCACTATATCAGGCTTATTGGCAACAATAGTCCTGTCAGTGATAATAGATCGATCCCAATACAACGTGATACTGCCATTGTCGAGAACTGGGTCGGGCACATACTTATAGTACGGTACTTCTGATTCCACAAGATTGTATTTAAGAGCAAGTTGCTGGTGAATAATCTTGGCTACGAGGTTGTGTCTATGCAAATAGTCTCCGTTGGCTAGGTGAGAACACCCAGAAATAATGTGTCGGATTGATTCCCCGGGCCGGTGGCATGCCCGACAGATGTCAGCCGTACCGTCCTTCACAATATATATTTTATTATTATTATTATTAGTGCAGTACAACTGCACTTTTGACCCCTGACTGTACGTAAGGATCGTAGCACTAAGCGCTTGTGTGGATTCTGATCATCGCACGAGACGTGTTCAAGGGCCTTACTATGACGTGTTAAAATGTCAAGCTTGCGAGGGAGAAAGAGGGATGGAGCTATACACCATATACAACATTATTTTAGTAACTGCGAAACCCGAAACACGTGTCTAGTATTTTTATGTAAAGAGTCTATGTACAAAATTTCATAACTGTGTCATGAAAAATCACAAAGTTAAAAGCTTGTTATGTTACTTGGTTGTCCGCACAAATACATGGTTACCGGGCCATCCAGGTAACTGAGACGTTGTTTTGCTCCTGCACCCAGTTGTGCGCTGGCGCCTAATGCCCGCTATGACCTACCGTGACCTGTGTTGTACTTAGTGTCGGTGGTGTTCAACTTGTGACCTTTTTTAAATAATTTTGGGAAAAATATAACGTGGTGTACAAATGATTAGAATCGACTCAGTTACTGATTCTGAACAAAATATATTTAGGTTTCGCATATACTAAAAAATAATAATGTTGTATAGCTCCATCCCTTTTATAGTTCAGTTTAGGTCGTCAAATGGATCTCTTTAAGAGCTCGTGGTAAGGCCTCTATTCTATTCTATTCTATTTATGTTAGGTTTCCGCACTTAGTCCTATGTGGATCATTGTACGTGGGCCATGGCGGCCATAACCTTAGGTGGGCTTATTCCAACCAGCCCATCTCTCTCCAAAAACAGATAAGGCCTTTTAGGTTTTTCAGGACATCAATAAGGGAGTTCGGGGATCCTAAGGTTCGTGTGCGTATTTCAGTGACACCTGTGCAGTCTAGGAGCTCATGCGCAATTGTCTCCTCCCCCTCCAAACATGCTCTGCACAGGGGAGATAAGGCCTCTAAACTAGGTACAATCAAGGAAATTCAATTGGCAGAAGGTATTTTAAATTAAGATTAAAAAAAATAACTAGTGACTGGGCTTGCCTAACTGGTATTGGCGACGCGTTCTACAACCGCACCGCCTGGACCGTGAACGATTTGTCATAAAACTTGGTAAAGTGCGAAGGCATTAAAAGTTTCAAGTTCTCAGATGATCTCAAATGTATACAATGTGTGTCATGAAGGAACTTAAAACGTTCTTTGAGATAAGACCCGCTGTAGGAATAAAGAGGATACTGGAAAACAATGACAACATCGATCGACTTTCGTCACTGCTCACAGAATGTAATATATTCTAGTGTCCAAGGTGTATCTGTTTATTATAATGATTTGGTAGTTTCATTTAATGTCACCCCCTGCGGCGGCGGCTAGAGCGTGCAGTCGTTCCCTCATGGTTTCAACCTTAAAAAAGTTACCGATTACTGGTTATATTGTTGTCAAAAGTCAAAAGCAGTTTGTAATATAAATGAGAATAATTAAATTAAACCGATTAACAAACTTAGCATAACTAACTAGCATAAAAAGTCAATCAACATAAATACCAATCTGTTCAATACACCGAACTGTCCAGAGGTACCAACAAAACTGGTATAAATCCATTTGCAGTCACATTGCTGCCGCGCAACGGGTGCAACATCAAACACAGGGGGCTGACGCAGCAATGAATGTCGTACGTAAATTACACAACGCGTCAGATATGTGGCATTCGGACGCTGGTCAAACTAAGTAATGGCTTTTAAGCGCAATGCCCGTAGATTTTACGGACATTGGTCAAGCTAATTAGTTTGGGAACCCAAATATTCAATTGGAAGTTTGGTGTCTGTGAAATGTAATTTGAGTGTGAAGTAATGATTAGGAACGAAATGTTCGCCTGCCCTTTTCTGAGGTGGGAATTCAGCAAACGACTGCGGCCACTCTAGGTCAGAGCAAGAAGGCGTGCCAGACTTTTACTGATTAAAACCCTCCTGTGTCCTTGTTTTTGTTCAGTTGCTCTTTGCATTCTAGAACCACGGTCACTCTTTCAAATGTTCTCGTAACCTTAGCAGGTGTGTTGGTCTTACTGGACCCCTTTCAGTTTTGAATGTTTTTTTTCTGCCTGGAATGTGATTTTGTGTTTTAAGTTATCTAGTGACATGGATATAATTTTTTTGTTGTGTGTAAGCCCATTTTATTATAGATCTCCGATTCTTATACCTCTACCTTTTTTACGTTGGAAATGTTTTAATAACTTCTTCCGCTCTAGGTGGAGCGAGAGGGGGTGTCAGACATTTACTAACTAAAACCCATAGTGCTCCTTCAATCTTTTGTGAAGGCCACGGTAACTCCTTCTCCTCCTTCGAACAATCCGCATCTTATTGACATCTCTTTGAGTTGCGCGTAGAAAACAATGCGCTTTCGAAATACAGGCCTGATATTATATGGGCACGCCATCATTATGGCGGTAAGTCCTCCCTTTGAGGAGTAGTTGGAAAGACGACACGGCGTCCTTACTTTCCGCATGGTCCGGACCGGACATGGTAAGTTCGGGAGGTTCCTGCACCGGATTCGTGCGGAAGAAACGCCCGGATGTCACCATTTTGTGGACCGCCCGGAAAACACGGTGGAGCATACGCTAAAGGTGTGCCCCGCCTGGGCAGAGCACCGCCATGTCCTCGTGGGGGCGATCGACGGCAGCGATCTCTCACACCAGGCCTTGATACGGGACATGGTCCGGAGCGAGGAGGAGTGGCAGGCGGTCGCCTTCTTCTGCGAAGCAGTAATGGCCGCACGTGCGAGGGAACGGCCCTCACGCCCCAGCCGCCGGGATCCCGATCCCGATTTCCAGTCACCGTAGGCGTTGGCTTACGGACGGCGAACAATGGGTAGCTCACCGTCTGACCGGTAGAGGTGTGCCCTAAAACTTAGGCAACATGCGGAACTTGAACTACGAGTATGAGTATTCTAGCTTCTGTTTCATTTATGTGTCAGTTGCACGCCCGAAATATACCCCATAATACATCATAGCGAATATTAACTTCGTGTTAATGTAAGTCACAAAGTTAACAGCACACTTTATTGTTGCCAAGACATACTAAAATACTGTAATTATTACGTTTACAAGAACTCTCCTGTATAATTATGAAAGTAACCTGCAGATAGTTTGTCGCTTTTTACAACCTACATAAAGACTTGTGCAGACAGGTGCGCGCGACAACGGTTTTTTTTTTGTTCTTTAGCTGCAACTTCTCCCGGTCTAGATTGAGCGAGATAGTGTCAAACTTTTCCTATCTAAAACTCACCCGTGTTCCTTCATTTGCCCTTTGCATTCCAAGGCAGCGACAACTCTTTTGAACAATCCTTCAGTTCTGGTAAGCATCGCCCCTGGAAGGCCCCGTCAGTTCTGCTGATAGCTCTTTAAGGCGCGCGTGGTACACACGTGCCGTTGAGCCGGAGTTGGTCTTTACCTATCAGACGGTAAGCTACCCATTGGTCGCTGACCGCAAGCTCGCGCCTGGTAACGATGGCCGGGAATCGCCCTGCAACTGCCAACTATGCTACAAATTACAACGCGTTTTTGTGGCATATTTTTCTATTTGCTGAACGATTTTACAATAATTTCTATAAAAAAGAATTGTTACACTGTTGCGTCGCACCTGATTAATAACCTTAAAATAATTCCATGTACATTTTAACTTAGCAGAAATTAACGACATAACTATTCACAGAAGTAGTGAAAATTTTAATCATAAATATCATTCGCCAAATAACAAGTTTCACCAAATTGTCTGTAATGCTACACATTAGTATATAAACAATTGGTTCGTTCAAAACTATTCACAGCTACTGAACAGCGGATAGTTTTTGAGCTTCGAACTAAAACATAAAAACAATTTCTAAATGGATTTCGTGTTAGTTCGTTTTGGTACATTTGAAATGTTTTGCGCATTATAGGTGGGTCATACACAAAAATTTAAAATAAAGGGTTCGATTGTTGTAATTTTTTTTTTTGTAAAAATTTACTAATTTGAATTATTTATTTTGTTACATTGATTATTAATGGGTTGTTCTAGGCAATGATAATAGTGTTTTCGAAACGTTTTTATTATTGTTATTCGTTGTTTAATGTAAAAAGTCCCCTCCTGTAGAATGTTCGGATACTGACTTCTGGGCTAATATTTTTAATTGTTGCTATTTAGACATTTTTGTAAGTCTATTAACGATCACTTTTAAATAAATACCAAATTTCGAACCGCTAACTGACTTTAATTTTTTTTTTTACTTTTTGAGACTCGATATTGTGTATAACCTAGATACTACCCATCTAACACTACATAGAAAAGTTTAAGAGCACGAATTCAATTTCCTCCAGCAAATATGATAAAGAAGATAATCAGCCTTCAGCCTGCGAGAAAAAAGTATATTATATACCTCGGTACACACTGATTCTTTATCCACACCTAGACGTACGTACATAACACCATCTACACCTACACGACACACCTCGAAACCTATTATATTTCTCCGAAACTGTTCAGAGCCGCCAATAGAGGATGTTTTCAAGGTTCTGGACAGGAGAGGACTAGGCATTAACGTCAATGGCGAGTACATTGCTCACCTTTGATTTGCCGATGATATACTTATTATGGTTGAGACTATGGAAGTCCTTAGTACAATGCTGGGTGATCTCAGCAGAGCTTCTAAAAGAGTGAGAACATGGATAATATCAAAGTCATAGTAAATACCCGTTATCTCCTTGGTTTTGATAGAAGTTTGTGCTACACCCAATCCAATCAACACTCGAAGTTGCAGACGATTACATTTACCTGAGACGAGTGATTCAGTTAGCTAGGTCTAACTTCAAGAAAGAGGTCAAACGTTAAATCAGACTCAGCTGGGTAGCTTTCGGGATGCTATGCGGTATTTTTTATCCCACATACCACAATGTCTCAAGATGGAAGTCTATATATGACCAGTGCGTATTGCTAACATGTGGCTCGGAAACGAAAACTTAAAGTCTTCTTGCGTGATCGAATCATATCGTAATGAAGATATTCGCAGGAGATTCAAGGTTCCCGAGGTAGCACAGAAAATTGCAAACTTAAGTGGCAGTGGGCAGAATACATTGCTAGTAGAACAGATAGTCGCTAGGTTCTGGGGTGGCGACCGCTTACCAGAAGATGCGGCGTTGGAATGCCGTCCACAAGGCGGACCGTGGTGACCTGGTGAGAGTCACGAATTTGAGACAGGCAGAACCTATCATTGTCACGACACTTGGGGGAGATCTATGTCCAGCTTTGGACACCTTCCAGCTGAATTGATCATGATGACTTACGTAGGTCTAGATTTTAGGAAAATTGGACCTTTAGTCCGTTATAGATTCAATTTAATTCTACTTTTTAAATTTTCTCGGTAGGTACTGTAAGATGCTTTACTGTCAATCAACTCAGCCATAAGACACAGTTTGAAAAGCACCGTGATTAAACACTTTATTAATCTTGACCAATGCCTCATCGTCCAAAACACAACCACGAGTAAAAACTCGCACAGACACACCTACTCACAACATTCCAGACGTCAAAGAATTTAATATTTCACCCACAAAATAAAACACGACGAAGCTACATTGATTAAACCTTCACATTATTACGATATAAATATTAATATTGCCCCGTCCGTCTAGACCGCAGGACTGCTGAGCAGAGATATCTTCATTTTGGGAAAAGTTTAGACTGGACTCATGATTTTACAATCGGTTGACGTCAATTGGCTTGTAATGTAGAAATTTGCAATAGACCTTGATTAAAGCAAATCATCAACATTTGTTTGCTTTTGTCCCACATTAATCGGGATCGGTACAAGACGTTTTCTTCTTCCATTCCGTGCTGTCAACCACCACACTTTTAGGTACGCCTATGTCCTTCAAATTCTTCACACAATCCGTCCATCATTTCATTGGCCCTCCTTTGTTTCTTCATCCCCTATTTTTGTGTAAATATTGAACCAAAACATGGCCGTCAAAATAACGATAAAACATCACATCTGACTAACTGTTTGTAGAACACCAGAAAGATGTTATGTTACGACAACAAATGCCACCCATTCCTATAGTATTACATATTATCAGATAACTTGTAACATCTTACAAGAAGGGAGGATGTAGGAGCCTGATTAATGGCCCGAGTTCAGGAAGTATGCAAGTGCAATGTAAAACGGCTTGATTTATACCTATGTCTGACTTCAACCACTTCTTCTTGTATAAACGATCACGTTAAGTACGTGCGTACTTATTTCCTCTTGCGAGTTTTCCTAATAATGCTAACTGAATTTTTTTAGTAGATACTCCTACATTAACAAACAACTTTTTCATTATCATATTTTTTTTAGTACGTGACTTTTTTCGGATCAAGACCGGAAAAAAGCCATTTTTTTTATAACGTATATCCAATAATCATTGTGTAGGTTACTCTGCCAAGGTCTGTTTTCACTACCAAGTACCCGTGACCCATCGGCCTTCGAAGTTAGAGTAACAATAAAGATGCATCTTTTGCGCACGTTCGTCCCATCGTAAACCTCATTCTTCGCTTTGTACCAGATATGATAGAAGTTAAGAGCACGCTCATAGTGAAATATAAAAAAAAAACTACTCGCATTTACGTCACAACTAGTTGTATTACAACAAGGATGAGCTGCGTATACTTTGACGAGGCTTTCAAATTGGTTTCTTAAAATATTTCAATGCTAGGACGGGTTGAAAATGCTGATAAATATTGAAGGCATGTTCTGCAGTTTTTCCTAGCAACCTCGTTAACGAAACGTAAACGGGGCAGGTTATTTTATTATTTTGGTTTTCAACTGGCTGATTGGTAAAGGGGAAAGCTTTTGAAGAATTCATTCGGAATAGAACAGGTGCTCAACTTATATAGGTATATAAATACATCGTTCGCAAGGTCGACCGTGTAGGGAACTTTCATACTTGGAACATGTGCGAGTGAAAACAACTAAAACTTCTTTAAAAAAAGAAAAAAAATATTTATTAGATTCACTATAATATTTATGTTTCTTGTGTGGAATGAGGGACCACAGTTTAATCGATACACATTTTTTTATCTTTGATGTTTTGTGTTCTGTTATTCAGTAAATACCTTTTCTAATTCTTTACTAAATGTCTTTATCTAGTAATAATTTATTTCCGAGATTTGAAAAATGACTGATGGTCTGTGAGAACCGCACTTTAAGGGCTGAATTCCGATACAGATATTTTCTATAATTGTTTTTAGTCTACTTTATTTTGCGAAACACCAGTATAGTCCCAAGTTCACACACACCCTTGGAACGGACTTGCCAAAAAACAGTTTGAGTCAACTCTTGCATGCAAAACCATTACGCAAACCCTACCTTGCCGAAAGAATGAATCCCTTGCCTGTTTCCTAACAACTACAATATGGTAACCTTAAGGTCATTATAAATTAATAGGTTACTTTTAGGCGAGGATGCACAGCATCGCTTACCATCACATCAGATCTCATGGCGGAATGGCGACAGCGACTGTCGCATCCCAGTGCTGGGCACGCCACAATTATGGCGGTAAGTCTCCTCTTTGAGGAGTGGCTGGAAAGACCTCACGGCGTCCTTACCTTCCGCATGGCGCAGGTCCACTCCGGACATGGTAAGTTCGGAAGGTTCCTGTACCGGATTTGTGCGAAAGAAACGCTCGGTTGTCACCATTGTGTAGACCACCCGGTGAACAAGGTGGATCATACGCTAAAGGTGTGCCCCGCCTGGGCAGAGCACCGCCGTGTCCTTGTGGGGGCGATCGGCGGCGGCGATCTCTCGCGCCGGGCCTTGGTACAGGCCATGGTCCGGAGCGAGGGGGAGTGGCAGGCGGTCGCCTCCTTCTGCGAAGCAGTAATGCTAGCAAAGGAGGCGGCCGATTGTGTGAGGCAACGGTCCTCAAACCCCAACTGCCGCCGAAATTCCGATCCCGATTTCCGGCCACCGTAGGCGCGGGCTTGCGGACGGCGAGCAATGGGTGGCTCGCCGTCCGATCGTCCGGTAACTGTCCGGACCGAGCCCAAGTCGTCGACGGCGCGTAGTGTCCCACGCGCGCCTCAGGGAGATGTCAGCAACAGTAGGGGCCCAGCAGGGTCGAGGCCTACTGGGGCCATGGGTGATGTGAAAGTGATCCTCGGGGCCCTGGAAAAATGGCAAAGAAGGAACAGGAGTGGGTTTTTAGTCAGTAAAAGTCTGACACTATCTCGCGCTCCGCCCAAGAGCGCGGGATGTCATTAGATGATTTTCCCACCCGAAAAAAAAAAAAAAAACCATCACATCAGATTAGTGACCAAACGAAAGCTGCTTATACTTATCCTTACATATTATAAAATAAAGTCTCTCACCACGTCTAACGAAACGGATTTGTTAAACTACGAATCGGATTTTCATGAATGAAACAAAATAATTTAAAAAATAGGATGCATTTTGGAGAGTGTGCGCAGGAATTACATGACTTGATTCCGCCATCACTTTTCTACCATCGGCCAACCCGACGTACTGCGATGTCCACCCTTATATTGTCAACACCTCCACGGTCCGTTTCGCCTCGTCGTTTCTATCGCGTACCTACATAAAAAGACTGGAACAATTTGCCTGCTGCGCTCTTCCCATCCTATTATAATTTAGGAGTCTTCCAGGCTAGACTGTGTGAATAGGATCTTAATAAACTAGTGCGCTTCACCATCAACGATTACATCACTGCTTACCATCGGGTGGGATCGCATTCAAGCACTTGTTTATATCATTTAAAAAACGGGGCGGGTCGCCAGTCAATAATAAAGAAAAGTATGTTTCGTACACACATTACATTGAGGGACAACCAGAAATTCCTAGAATTTGTGGCGTCCAATCTGTTTTTATTGTTGACCGAAAGCCCGCAATAAGCTTCATTTACTTAAGGGTCTGTTTTCCAACTGTTTGTTCCAATTAAGACAAGTCCATGGCTACAGAACTTATGGCGATGTCACGAGCTTACACATAAATGCGACCACTTTCTGAGGTATATTAATTTCTTGTTTTATTATCATTTTTCCTTATAGAACATGATGTTTCTGAAGAGAATGCGGAAAGCACATTTATGATGAATGCTTTACGTAGCTTTAGACAGCCAATTTCCTTAAGGAAAACATATGATGTTATTATTTTCAAGAACTAGGTAGTTCACTACAATTTGCACGTGTCAAAAGGTTCGGGTCCGGGAAGTTCCTGTTTCAGATTCGGCGAGGAGAAACGCTCGGGTTTTATCATTTTGTAGATTGCTCGGAGGACACGGTGGAGGTTTGCCCCACTTGGGCAGTTCACCACCGTGTCCTCGTGGAAGCGATCGGCGGCGGTGACTTCTCCCGTCCGGCCATGGTTCAGGCCATGGTATGGAGGAATCTGACACGCCCTCTTGCTGCCCCCTAGAGTGGGAGACTGCATTTGATGATTTTCCATCTTAAATAAAAAGGACAAATCACATTTTTTTCTCCCTTCACCTTATCGGCGGAGTTTTGCTGGGTAATTTTGTATGAACTTGTGTATGGCTATAAATCATACAAACTTAGTCATATCTTCATTTCTCGATATACGATTCACATAAATTCGTGAATAATAACAGTACGCCGCAGAATCAATAAACAATCCTGCAGCCCTAGTAACTGGGGCTTTTTTTTTAGGTGGGAAATCATTCAATGACATCTCGCGCTCTTGGGTGGAGCAAGAGGGCGTGTCCGACTTTTATTGACTAAAACCCACTCCTGTTCCCTCATTTTCTTCGTTCCAGGGCCCGGGGGATCACTTTCGCACAACCCATGGCCCCAGTAGGCTTCGACCCTGCTGGGCCCCTACGGTTTGCTGACATCTCCTTGAGGCGTGCTTAGAACACTGCGCGCCGTCGACGACTTGGGCTTGGTCCGGACGGTTACCGGACGGTCGGACGGTGAGCCAGCCATTGTTCGCCATCCGCAAGCCAACGCCTACGGTGACTAGAAATCGGGATCGGGATCCCGGTGGCTGGGGCGTGAGGGTCGTTCCCTCGCGCGTGCGGCCGTTACTGCTTCGCAGAAGGAGGCGACCGCCTGCCACTCCTCCTCGCTCCGGATCATGGCCTGTATCAAGGCCTGGTGTGAGAGATCGCTGCCGCCGATCGCCCCCACAAGGACACGGCGGTGCTCTGCCCAGGCGGGGTACACCTTTAGCGTATGATCCACCTTGTTCACCGGGTGGTCTACACAATGGTGACAACCGGGCGTTTCTTTCGCACAAATCCGGTGCAGGAACCTTCCGAACTAACCATTTCCGGAGTGGACCTGCGCCATGCGGAAGGTAAAGACGCCGTGAGGACTTTCCAGCCACTCCTCAAAGAGGAGACTTACCGCCATAATTGTGGCGTGCCCAGCACTGGGATGCGACAGTCGCTGTCGCCATTCCGCCATGAGATCCCGCCGAAACTCTGACCGCCCCGGCGTTGCATCTCCACGCACAAATCGTGCATACGTGCAAGGACTGTTGCCTCCGGATCCAACGGGGGCAGGCCGGTGGTTTTTAACCTTTTGAGTGCGTAATTAGAGACACAATAGTAAGACAATGGCGCGTGAACGCCGGCGTTAATGCGGGGATCAACAGCTTACGGTGGTTCGCCGCTTCGCAGGAAACCGTGCGGTATCCTCGCACCATCCAGATGGCCATGACCCTCTGGCATGCATTATTAACTGGGGCTGCGAGATTATTCGTAAGCATTACCGTGGTCCTAGAACGCAAAAGGTAACTGAAAGAGTACAGGTTTATTTAGTCAGTAAAACTTCAATACTCCCACTCGCTACGCCCAGAACAGGAGGGTTTGTTATATAAGCATAGCATAATCAGCCTTTTAATGTTCCCACTGCTGGAACTCAGGCCTCCTCTCTCTAGGAGTGGGAATGGGCCGTAATCCACCACGCGGGCCCAGTGCGGGTTGGTGAATGTCACATGTCTTCAAATTTTGGTTCTAGGTCATGCCGGTTTCCTCACGATGTTTTCCTTCACCGTTTTTGAGAGCAGTGGTGATGAAATAAATTACACAAAGTAATGCGCCTGGCTGGGTTTGAACCCGCGGCCTACAATTTGTAAGTCGGGGCCGTTACTACTCGGCCACCACTGCTCTCTGCTCTTTGTTATATGATGATAACAAATTAAAACATAGAGCTGAGATGTAATTACCTAACAGCAGCTAGCCGTTAACTGCAGTAAAGATACTCGTATGAAACAAGCAATTAGTCTATCACTGTCTGTAGCGGCAATTAATGAATTCTCATAGGACTCGTAAGGTGAAACAGGCCACTAAAACTCTTGGGCTATTTATTAGGTTGACACAAACGTATTTTATGCATTTTGTGTACAAAGGTGTGTTGGTTATGTGCGCTGTACTGTTACTGTATAGCAACAAATGGTAGCTATTTAGGCCGTTTGAATAATTAAGTTGTCCTTCAAATTATTTTACACGCATCACGCGTGACACTTGGTTAAATAGAGATATTTGGTATATTGTAATTTTGTTTTTGAATTTTTATGTCATTACTTTTTTTAATGTGCATTACATTTGATGCTCTGAAATGTTTTTTTTTTAATTATTATTATTGATAGGCTCGCGTTTGACCACTATCTCACCTGATGGTAAGCGATGATGTGGCCGACGATGGAGCACGCTTGCCTAGAAGTAACCTATTCAGTCTTGACTTAAAGACCCCTAGGTTGTAGCTATCAGGGAACACAGACTCCGGCAGGGAATTCTACTCCTTAGCTGTACGCATTATGAATATGTTTCCAAAACGCTTGTTGCATGTTTTTGATGTGAAACATCTATTGCTACGCCTTAGTAGTAAAATCGACTCAAATGCCGTGACGGCAAACGGCATGACGCTGTCACGCCGTGATGACCCCACTACACCACTGGTCTCGACCTCCTTGTATGTGCGCGCATTTACTAACTAGGGCAACTGAAGGAACACTCTCACTCCACTCTGAGTGGGTGAATTTATTTGTAGAGAACGACCGAAGGTTTAGTTTTGATTTAGGTCAAAAAAACTGATTTCGGCTGGAATTTCGGTTTCGGCGAAAAAAGGGTCTAATATTCAGCTCGGCCGAACTAGAGTCTTTGAGCTGACGGTGGCCTAAAAACTGACTGACTCGTACATCTATTTATGTTATTATTTTTATGTAATTGTCAATTTATTCGAGTATTTTGTATTTTATGAGAGTTATAACAATATAATTAAGCATGACTACATCGAAATGTAATTAAAAAATTACCGTCTTTCTATTATTACCACTTCAGTTTCAGGTTCAGGTTTACGGCTACAGCCGAAACTAGAAGTGGAATCGAACATTCGATAACGGTATCGGTTACGGCCGAAACTAAAAGTGGAGTCGAACATTCGATAACCGTATCGGTTTCGGCTGCCAATCGTGTTTCAGTCGGTCGCTAGTTATTTGATGTTTCCCCACCTCAAAAATAAGTACCAATCCCTTTTTTCGTAATACTGAATACAGTTATTCAACAGTAAGCTTTACTGGTTTTCGCAAAATATTGTCACAGATCCGGATTTTCGCAGAAAATCTTGATTTCACTCAGTTTGACAACGGGCTTTGTAATTATGCTAATGGCTTTTAATTCGGGGAACTGACCGGTCCGGAATACCTCTGAGGCCGTCCATCTTATGTTGACATTCAATTACAGGTAAGGAACCGTTGGTAACAAATTTCCTGGAATATGGAAAAATCAAAAATAGACAGTTTTTGGATCAATTACATAATTATTAATTAGTGTTATCCCACTGCATGGCGAAGACGACCCGTCTCTTAGAGTTGCTGGTACTAGCCTTGGACTAGCCTTTCAGAAGGGCCTTTTTTTGAAGTGAAAAATCATCAAAAGTCGTCTCCTGTTCTGGGTAGAGCGAAACTTTTATTGGCCTTTGTTTTCCAGAGCCATGAAGTGAAGCAGATCAACAGCTGTGTCGACACGGTGATGAATTCGATCGTTAGCGCTGCATTTATTTAAGTCCCAATCCATTGTCAAGCATAATATGCTTAGCTTATACAACTCATATTTATAGGAATTACATAGATAAGGATAACTCTTTCCATGGAAAAGTGGTCTGGTAATTTTTTTTAATGATATAATTAGTGCTTGACTGCGATCCCACCTGTGCTGTGTCCCAGCAGTGATGCAATCGTTGATAATGAATCGCACTAGTTTAATAAGAGCTTATTCATTCTAGCTTTTGTTTTATATACACCTCAACTGGATAAGCTCAGTTCCAGAGTCCTTCACGAGTACCCGAATCAATTACCTTCTCGATTCACTTACTTCACAGCTTACTCCACAAGCTAAGCGAGCGTGAAGGTAACGAGCTCCCTGAAAGTCTATACCAACGTAAACTAAATCAGACCGCATAAATAAGATCGCTGACATTCGAGACCCCGCTGGAGTGGTCACGTTTGGTTCACAGCGGGTAACGAACGCAAATATTCTGAAGCGAAATGCAAAGTGTCGTTGGTTCGAGGAGAATCTTTTAGAACTATCTAGATTGGTAAGTTTTTTCTCAGTGAAAAAGGACAAGTTTTTATGGAACCTAGTTAATTGGTTCTCACAAATAAGTGTACAAAATAACCTCCACGATTTCGATCAATATCCTCAGCTGGTACAGACAGCAGCATTACAATGTATACATGAATTCTGCGAACTGGTTTTGTATAGTTTGTAACGTGTACGCGCGCGTCCTGGTTCCAAACTATAGTACCTACATTTAACATATCGTACGCCTTACAAATGCTGAGATTTAGTTTAATAAAATAATGTTATCAACAAACATAACATAACAAACACAACAACACAACGTTTTTGTGTTTGTTATGTTTGTTGATAACAAACAACAACAATGGTTTATCCATGTAATGAAATGATTTTTAAACATTACTAATATAGAAGTAGAGAAATCATAATGACTTTAAACTTAACCTAATCCAAATGATTTATTAACATTAGAAGGGGATCTGGCGCTCGGCGGCCGCTCCCGCACCACGCTCGCTTCGCTCGCTCGCCTTAGTGCTTTAATGGTCACTGCTCTAACCTAACCTAACCCACATGATCGCTTCGTTCGCTCGCCATCGTGTTCTAATGGTCACTATTCTAACCTAACCTAAACCAGGCGCGATTATTCCGATCTAGGTACGGACGATTATCCCATATTCGTTCTGGCACTGTATATTATGGAAAACGGTTAGGTAGTTTGGTCACTAGGAAGTATACACAAGTGTTTGCGTATTACTCTTATATAGGTCTTCCACTTGATCAAAAATGTGATTTCCAATCTATACGCGGCTAGTTTTACACACTTTTTTTTTAGGTGGGAATATCATCTAATGACAAATCCCGCTCTGGGATGGGGCGTGAGATAGTGTCAAACTTTTACTGACTAAAAACCCACTCCTGTTCCTTCGTTGCCTTCGTCCCAGGGCCCCGGGTTTCGTTTTCACACTACCCATGACCCCAGTAGGCTTCGACATTGCTGGGCCCCTACGATTTGCTGACATCTCCCTGAGGCGCGCGTGGAACAATACACGCCGTCGACGACTTGGGCTCGGTCCGGACGGTTACCGGACGGTCGGGCGGCGGGCTACCCATTGCTCGCCGTTCGCAAGCCCGTAGTTTTACACCCTTGCGTTCTGCATAAACATAAACATAAACAGCCTTATAATGTTCCCACTGCTGGGACTCAGGCCTTCTCTCTAGGAGAGGGAATGAGCCGTAATCCACCACGCGGGCCCAGTGCGGATTGATGGATGTCACATGTCTTCGAATTTTTGGTTCTAGGATATGCCGGTTTCCTCACGATGTTTTCCTTCACCGTTTTGTGAGCAGTGGTGATGAAAATAAATTACACAAATTAATGTGCCTGGCTGGGTTTGAACCTGCGACCTACAACTCATAAGTCCGGGCCATTACCACTCGACTACCACTGCTCTCCACTGCTTGCGTTCTGGCCTTGTATGAAATGGAAATACGCAACGCTGCCCGTACCTAAAATACTTACAACTCAACTGAGCAATCGGCCGTCATACCATATTGCTGAGTGGCCAATATTTTACCGAGAAAAAAAAGTAGTTGCCATAAACGGTCAAATCATAACCTTAAACATAAATGACCTAGTAGGGCTTTTTGCACTAACGCAAGAAAATTCAGTGATCGAAAGCGCGGAGCCGAGTTATCAAAATCTAACGCATTTATTTTGATGTACACAGAAGGTACTATTTGTGAAAACCTAAAAATAGACTTCAATCACCTAAAACTGTTTTGAAAAATAGGAGCCTATCTATCTGCCTAGCCAATAGGCTAGAAATACATAACTATGTTATGGTCGATGCAGCTGAAAACCAATATTTTACTAGGCGCGACTACCTATCTGACCTCCACAAACCGGTAACTGGGTAATACACCTTGGTAAGACTGGTGTCATATTTTCTAGCTTCTGACTATTCATCAGTCATGGTCAGTTTGGGAGGTTCCTGCTCTGGATTCGTGCGGAAGACACCCGGGTCTCACCACCGTGTAGACCATCCGGAGGGCACGGTGGAGCATACGGTAGAGGTGTGCCCCGCTTGGGCCGAGCACCGCCGTGACCTCGTGGGGGTGATCGGCGGCCATGGTCCGAAGCGCGCAGGCGGTCGCCTCCTTCTGCAAAGCAGTAATGCTAGCAAAGGAGGCGGCCGCACGTGCACGCGCGAACACAGCCCTCACGCCCCTGCCGCGGAGATACCGGTCCCGATTTCCAGCCACCGTAAGCACAGGCTTGCGGACGGCGAGCAATGTGTAGCTCGCCGTCCAACCGTCCGGACCGAGCCCAAGTCATCGACGGCGCGTATTATTTCACGCGCGCCTCAAAGAGATGTCAGCAAACCGTAGGGGCCCAGCAAGGTCGTAGCCTACTGGGGCCATGGGTTCGTTCCTGAAAGGAAAACCCGGCCCTGGTATAAAAGGCAACGAAGGAACTAGAAGTGGGTTTTAGTCAGTAAAAGTCTGACATGAAAGGGCGGGAGATGTCTTTGAACATGTCATCCACGTCTCGGCCCCGTAGAGAAAAATTGAAAAAACTAGACACTTAATTAGCCGAACTTTGGTATTCTGTGTAATTCGGCTGTCTCTCCACATCTTTCCCAGACGCTCTAATGCCGTCCTGGTGATAGCTGATCGGCGCTTGATCTCTTCTTCACATCCTCCAGCGTTCGAGATAGAGGAACCGAGGTAGATGTAGCTGGACTACTTCGCAGTTAGCGATAGTCCGTACTCCTTTGTTGTGATGTTCATCCCGGTCCACTATCATAATTTTCGTCTTTTCCCTATTAAGAGTCAGTCCGAATTGAAGGCTTATCGTTTCCAGGCGAGTCAAGAGCTCTTCCAAATCCTCTTTAGTTGTTGCAAGAAGGGTCGTATCATCAGCACACCTTAAGTTATTTATCACCCGCCCACCTAGTACCACACCCTTCCCCTATGCTTCCCCTAAATACCAAGAGGATGCGCATAATGTATTCTGTGTAGACAACGACAAAAATATATCCCTGCTGAACACCAGATTCCGTCTTAAAAGTTTCCGAAAGGACATCATCCACTCGTACTGCTCCAGTGCCATCTTCTTCATCAGCTTCATAACAACTCTTAGACTTGTTCAAATGACAACCAGGATCAACGACTCAACTTGTAGGTGCCACTTAAGGCAGTTGCCTGCCAGGGCTGCGCATTTTTTGAAGGAGTTACCACAGCCCGCGCAGTAAAGAACAATTGAAGGAACACTAAGGGTTTCAGTAAAAGTCTGACAATTCCTCCCACTCCATCCAGAGCGGGTGAAATGATTTGATAATTTTTCACGTAAAAAAAGGTACTATAAGGATCGGAGATAATAAAAAGCCTACATGAGTTTGGATGTATGTAGGATTTATACCTATGAAATTACTCTTTTACATCATTCGCGCCTTTCGGCCTTGACAGCTTTCCTAAATCCTCTTAATTTTACAATTTTCTATATTTTAAAACTCAAATTAGTGTTGATTTCTTTTATTTCTAACTACCTTCTGCCAGCGGCTTCGCCCGCGTAAGTGATTTTTTTTTTTCTGTGGGAAAATCATCTTATGACATCCCCCGCCCTTGAGTGGGGCGGGAGATAGTGTCAGACTTTTACTGACTAAAAACCCACTCCTGTTCCTTCGTTGCCTTTCGTACCAGGGCCGAGTCTTCCTTTCAGAATCAGACCCTTGGCCCCGGTAGGCTTCGACCCTGCTAGGCCCCTACAGTTGCTGACATCTCCTTGAGGCGCGCGTGAAACAGCACGCGCCGTCGACGACTTGGGCTCGGTCCGGACGGTTACCGGACGGTCGGACGGCGAGCCACCCATTGCTCGTCGTCCGCAAGCCTGCGCCTACGATGGCCGGAAATCGGGATCGGAATCCCGCCCGCGTAAGTGTAGAAGATACATAGCCTATGTCACTCAGTGAACCATTTTACTGGTGAAAGAATTTTAATAAGCAGTCCTATAATTTTTGAGTTTATTCTTTACACAGAAATACAAATCTTTCCTCTTTATAAATATTGGTATATCGATGCGCCATGATTTCTAAACCATCTAAAGAGGTCGTGCTAAAAAACAGTCTCTACAGTACTTCATCATTATCATCATCATCATTTCAGCCAATAGACGTCCACTGCTGGATATAGGCCTCCCCCAAGTGTCGCCACAATGATTGGTCCTGTGCATCTCGCATCCATCGGACTCCCGCAACCGTTACCAAGTCATCGGTCCACCTTGTAGGAGGCCTTCCAACTCTACGTCTTCCGGTACGTGGTCGCCATTCCAGAACCTTTCGGCCCCAACGGCCATCCGTTCTGCGAGCAATGTGCCCTGCCCACAGTACCTACTATATTATAATAGGTACATATGCACATAATTATTAAATTGAAGTTTTGTAGTTCCAAAACATTGTCTTTATTACCATAATCATCACCAATCAACGCCCATATAAACGCAACATTGTGTTTGCATTTTCCCTTAATTATATGCTATTGTTTTGAGTCAAATATTCGACATCAAAATGAAATATGCATTACAGAATACAGCTGATATTCTATACATTTAATTAAACTTCAACCATACCTACTAACTTGGTCTACTTAATGCAGATTTCCCGGTTACAATTCCGGAATTTCTACGCGATGTAACAAAATCTTTAGAAGGGTTGTAGAAGGTTCATTTAGTACTAAGACCAAGGTTTTACTTCCGTGATTTTTATCACATTAAAATATAAAAACTTAAAGAAATCTTTAAAATCACGGAATCGTTAAAATGTTAAATAAAATAGATAAAATATATATATAATATAAAATAATATATAATAGATACAATATATTTTATTATATAAACTCTTTGTTTATAATTTGAATGTGAGAACACTGTGACTGTACACTCCGCGTTTTCGTACATTATTTCTACCCACTTTCCTATTATTATTATTTTTATTAAGCTTTTGGGTACAATATTGACTGGTCTACACTGTCATCACAAACCTATTAATATTTTAATACGGAAATATTGCAAAAACAAACATTACTTTAACCATGGAGTTTCTTGCCTGTTCTTCTCCATAGGAAACGACCAATTGGAACCGTTGACTTGCTTCTAACGTTTTATAAGTGTGGCATATGTGATATAAAAACGTTTTGTTTTATTTTTTTAATTAATTGTATGTAATGACCAGACGAAATATTTGTTGCAGGTACGGGAGATGAAGTCCAGAAATTGCTTTTTATGGAACTCAAAATCCATCGAGTTAAGTGTATTTACAGTTTACAATGATTTAGTAGAATTCAACTTAGATTACCATTCCATTGTGTCATTTGTAAGAAACGTTTAAATTTTTTCAGAGATCTTGTCTCTTGAATTAGTACGACAGCTATTTCAAGGAGTGGGAATGATTGAAAGAGTCACTGCATCTGTAGAACTCAAAGGAGTATAGTTTGTTTAAAAACTTGGATGGGGGGATATTACTTGATGATTTCACATCCAAAAAAAAAACTGTTTCCAAGAGATAACTCGAAAGAAATTTTTTCTAAAAAGTTAATTCTTATATTGCATAAGTGTTGTACAAAGTGAATCCTCTGCTATTTTCTGTAGTTGAATGTAGACGGAGAGTCATAAACGACTCTATGTTGCGGACGTCCGCTATTTCGTGTAGTGTTCTGTACATTTTAATGGAAAAACTTTATTTATTAAAATCCTTCATTCAGATAATGAAGCGACAAACAATGGTTCCATAGCTTATAACTGCAACTTTTTGGAAATTTTACATATAAACGCTATTTTATGGTTTAAAGTTAGAAGTAAGTAAGTTTATCCCTCCTAGAGTTTAGTTTGTCTCTCCTAGAGAGGAGACCTGCGTCCTAGCAATGGAAACATTGAAAAGGCTAATTATGCTATGCTGTGCTATAAGTGTTTTATTATAGTATTTTAGTTATTACTGTGCATTTTCCTGATTAAATGCCCATGTGTTGTGTACTTTATTAATTAAAATCTCTCATTCAAATAATGAAGCTAAAAACAATGGCATCATAACTTATAACTGCAACGTTTAACATTAAAACGCTATTTTATGGTTAAAGGTTAGAAAAAAGTAAGTGTATTACTGTGCATTTTCCTAAGTATAGGCTCGCTATGTATCGTGTTTGCCGTGTATTTCATGATTCTATAGGTTTTAGCGTTTAATCTTATCACAATATGTAAGCACAGTGAATTGAATACCTTATTCTTATAAAATATCAGAGCTAATGTTTACTGATTGTACTACAACTACTAAGGGCGGAATTCACCAATAAAACTAATCGCGTTTAAAGTAGTTTAAACGTTTAGCTCGCATAATTGCATTTAGCCGCTGTCACTAGTATCACTTGTAAAAATACAACAAAAGAAAAATACAGACAAGTGACACTAGTGACAGCGGCTAAACGCGATTACGCGAGCCAAACTTTAAAACGCGATTAGTTTTATCGGTGAATTCCGCCCTAACAGTGGTTGGTTTTTAAAACTAAATTTGATATTATAACTGCATAATATGAGCTCATTGAAATAAAATACCACAGCCTCAGTAACACACCATTGCGTTTCAATGCACTTCATTTAATCTGAATCGTACTCAACTGTCAAGTGGAAATTCACTCGGCGTATTCCAAAAATAAACCTGGCATTTCGTTGAGGTGCTGTTCCTAAATACAAATGTCAACAAATTGTCCAAATTCAGTGCATTTAAATTCAGCGTGCTATTTTGCTGCCAATACCTCCCCTCTGATCAGTATCCTTAGCCGTTTATTGTGACACTCTGGCCTTAGGCATGCTTACACGATTAACTTCATTATGACAGCCACTAATCCCGCGCCAGAGGAATGTTTTCTTTTCAACCTACATTATTAAAAGTTTGTTATTACAAACGACATAATGAAAACTCTTTTTACAAAAAAAATACAACCGACTTCAATGTAAAAAAAAATACTAAAACGTGCAAAATAACTTTAATTTCGGAAGTCGGTGTTTATGTAATAGTGTCTCTTCGTTATTTAATTCCTACTTCCGAAATTAAAGTTATTTTGCACTGTTTAGTGTTTTTTTTTATGTTGAAGTCGGTTGTATTTTTTTTTTGTAAAAAGTTATTTATTAAACACTTTTTGTTGTGGCACCACAACTAAAAAGTACCCCTGAGCCAAACTTAAACAGTGTGCAAGGTCTATAGTAACGTACCTATAAAATTTAATCATTTAAACATTTCATAACCATTCCAATAAGCCAAGCTTAGGCCTACCTACCGGCTTCATCATCAGATCGGTTCGATATATCCCCCTATTCTTTCAGTTAGTCATCGACTATACGTATAAATGTTAGTTGTTACGACAGTTCTGCTGTGATCCTATGAGGAGTTCCGTTCCATATCTTTGAAGTTCATCATCAGAACATAACAATATTTCTATGGGACCAATTTGGAAGCATAACATTTCAATAAAAAAATAGTTTTCAAAATCGGTCCACAATTGATCAAGAAATCGGTGAACATACCTACATAGAAAAAAAAACATTCAGCCGAACATAGAACCTCCTTCTTTTTGAAGTCGTTTAAAAATGTACCAAAGTTGGGATGACAAAATTTGTATAAATGTCCAAACGTAAGCCTAAATAAAAGAAAATATATGAAGGTATTTTTACTTCGTTATATTAAAAACCTTCAGACTTTTAAAATTGACTACCAGATTATACTTTAGGAAATGTTTATTTTCCGAGTTAATATTTCTTTTATCTAGATAGCGAGAAAACGTAATATTATCTTGGGGCTCGGAGTTTTTGTGTCGGACATAATAAATGCAAAGACAAAACACTTCCTTGCTGTCCTAGTAATGAAAATAAAAATAGAGAGCTGAATCTGTGTCTTAACTAGGACGGGTCTACAATGGTGATTTAATTAGCCTAGTTACGAAATACAACGCAATCTGATGTTAAATGACTGTGTGTTTTAAGCTCAGTGCATTTCTATTGTGTCCGGTCCTGGAAAAAAATATTAGGAATGACACTAAAACTAAGAAATTGTGTTCCTGAACAGTTGGAAGGAAAACTGGATTAAAAAATATCCTGAAGAAAAAGTATCCATCCCCAACCTTACGCTGGCCACCGGACTACAATCAGCACGTGGTTGATATCCCGATTGTCGTACTAATACAACCACAGTTCTAAACACACAGGCAAACGCAAATTCAAAGAAATTATTTCAATATTGTAACATCGTTAATACCTATTGAAATTATGCATAAATGCGAGAACAATGTAGAAAGACGTGCACGTAGAAAGCGTCCAGAATGAACGCCATACTTACTCTTATGAAGGGCGAAATAGGTAAAAGAAGTAGCTCATTATAAAATACAAAATTGTATATTACATTATTTCAAAGTGAATTATTTTATGTCGGTAGTTATTTTGCTGTAGGTAGGTACTACTCTCTCACATCATGTCTACATTTTTTTTTCAACTGTTCTTTCGCAGTATGCTGAAAGAGTTGTCTTTAGAAAAATAAATATCAACTTTGTACCTATTTTTCCAGTCCAGTTTTAGTTGTAACAGTTTTGATGTAACTTGAAAAAAATTTTCGTAAGTTATCCTAAAACTTCATTTGAGACAGACACTTAGTATTCACGCGACACCAAGTCCCGGATTATTTAATTACACGTGACACAACGCCGGCATCCTTGCTATGCAGGGATAGTCAACACTGAGGCCGCAGCCAGAACTCATTAGTGACAGAGCAAAGGTCAGGGGCGGGAACCGACACGTTTGATCGATAAACTGACCCACTTCATGACGAGTTTCAACTGCAGTTGGGTTAGGTAAATACTGGCTGTGTTTAAACTTGCAAGCATAGTATTAGCCACGAGCTCAAATAGTACCAGTGAGTCTTGTGAACTCGCATAAACGGGCAGGGAGTGTAATTTTATTCATTCTGAGATAGCATTGTATGATGTCATTCTAGAATATAAAACTGAATGTAGCAGCGTCGAGTTTAAAATAAAGTTAGCGATCTCTGAATGGAAAAACTGTGGATGGTAAGGGAAAATTTTAATTTTGAGGATATCATAGCTACGTAATAACAACTACACAGGTCGACCCTCGAGGTTCAGCAACACATACAGAGGTCGGTTTGTGGATGGGTGATCATTTATTACATATTGAGACTTCTCCGTCTAAGTCGTAATAGCCGAATAGTCAGAAGCTAAAAAATCATGTCACACTAATCTTGCCAAGGGGTATCGTTTTAGTCAGTAAAGGAGTTGTAAATGTCAGACAGGCAGTTGCTCCATACAAAATACGGTGCTCAGCAGCTGTATCTGGCCTGACTGGAAATCGTCCCCAATATAATTAGGAAAAGACTGGATAGATTGATTGCTAAGTTAGAATTTCCCTTAGCAGAATTCTGCAGTTGATAGCATGTTTTCTACCTCGTTAACGTTGATTCATTGTCTAATTTTGTCATAATCCTTAAGGGAAAATCAACTTTATGATTGCTGCTTTAACAAAGTAATTACTGTCTTTCTATCCTTATCCTACATTATTTGTTGTCGACGCAACACGTTATCTTTTTCGTTCCGTCCTATCACTGACTCGACTAAAAAATAATGACGTCATATTAACAATGATTTTGTTCGCTCGCGGGTTAGAATAGTCAATCGATCGTCAATCACTTTGACTGGTTCACCGTCATTACGTCATCAATCATTCAGATCAGCGTGTATTCTCGATAGGCTTGTAGTTCAATCTCCACTGACATACAATGTAATATTAGATGACAGTTTGGTATTTTATATTTGTTATTTTTATAATAATATAAATTTATACAGAAGACAGATTTGTGTTTTTGTTTGTATGAATAAACCTAACAAACTACTGGACTGCATTTAAAAATGAATAATAATAATAGTTTCGCCAATAGAAAGTTATTAATTTTTGAGGAGTGGCTGAAAAGGCAACACGGCGTCCTTACCTTCCGCATGACGCAGGTCCTCACCGGACATGATAAGTTCGGGAGGTTCCTGCACCGGATTCGTGCGGAAGAAACGCCCGGGTGTCACCATTGTGTGGACCGCCCGGAGGACACGGTGGAGCACACGGTGGAGGTGTGCCCCGCTTGGGCAGAGCAACGCCATGTCCTCGTGGGGGCGATCGGCGGCGGCGATCTCTCGCGCCGGGCCTTGGTACAGGCCATGGTCCGGAGCGAGGAGGAGTGGCAGGCGGTTGCCTCCTTCTGCGAAGCAGTAATGCTAGCAAAGGAGGCGGCCGATCGCGTGAGGCAAGGGTCATCACGCCCCAATCGCCGCCGGGATTCCGATCCCGATTTCCGGCCATCGTAGGCGCAGACTTGCGGGCGACGAGCAATGGGTGGCTCGCCGTCCGACCGTCCGGTAACCGTCCGGACCGAGCCCAAGTCGTCGACGGCGCGTGCTGTTCCACGCGCGCCTCAAAGAGATGTCAGCAACTTTAGGGGCCTGGCAGGGTCAAAGCCTACCGGGGCCAAGGGTCTGATTCTGAAAGGAAGACTCGGCCCTGGTACGAAAGTCAACGAAGGAACAGGAGTGGGTTTTTAGTCAGTAAAAGTCTGACACTATCTCCCGCTCCGCCCAAGGGCGGGGGATGTCATAAGATGACTTTCCCACAGAAAAAAAAAAATCACTGAGTGACATAGACATATATTTTCTTCTTTCACAAAAGCAAAACCGCTGGCAGAAGCTAGTGTTCTATAAATATCTCAACCAAAAACAGTGTTACTCTTTGCCCTTCTACTTCATTGACATGAAAATGACGAAAGCACGTACAAAATGCTTATAAATCACAGAATTTTGTAAATGAGAAGGTTAGATATTATTCTACCAAACAAAGATAGCCTAGCTATGGCGCTCTATATAACTAATAAACCCATAAATTCTATTCGGATAACAAAATCCCAAGTGAAGAAAGGAAAACGAAAAAATCTAAGTAGAATTTAATATAAGAGTAAGTAAACGTGTAGTTATCGATTATAAATTTACTTGAGCGAATAAAAGCAACTTATGAATAAAACAAAGCAATAATATTATAGACGAATAGTTAATAATATTAGTAACAGATTATGTACTTAAGTCGGTAACGTTGTGTTCTGATGGCGGAAATTACGAACATAGGGATCATATTACATAGATTCTTAATGAACAATTATAAGGAAATAATGAGATCGGTAATTCTAGTGAAATAAATTATTCTTATTTATTTATCTTATTATTCATGTACACAAATATACAGAAGAAGATATTATTATTCTTCGTATACTGATAAAGATGAAAAAGAAAGTACTAGTGTTAAAAATTGTTGTATTTAATAAATTGTTAAATAGATAACTTGACGTATATGAACCAATTAAATATTAGACATCTGATAGA
Organism: Mythimna impura; assembly: GCA_905147345.3. Lineage (NCBI taxonomy): Eukaryota > Metazoa > Arthropoda > Insecta > Lepidoptera > Noctuidae > Mythimna > Mythimna impura. Next base: position 13,127,160 of record LR990345.1, read on the forward strand.
ACCTATCCTATAAAAGAACAGAATAGATATACACAAAAATAATAAATCCTTCTAAATTTTTTTTGCAAATCTATCTACAAAACAGCTAAAGCAAAGCAACTTTAAAATGGTCGTAGAAAGTGTTGACTTTCTACGACCATTTCTACGAACATACGATCGGGCCGCACAATGACGCTGTAAGTTGTTACAGCGTCATTGTGCGGCCCGATCGTATGTTATTGAATGAAAATAAAAAGCAGACACCTAAATTGAAAGGCACTCCTTGCAGCAAGTAGCGAAGTAATCAGTGCGATGCCAAAGTCGCGGATGTTAATAGAACAACAACTTTACAATAAAGTGCACTGAACACGATGGAGTTTAAAAATAAACTTCAGAACTTGAACAAAGCTATTTTCAGTTCGTGATATTGTATCGTGTAGTTTTATATGCGTGGGTTTTGGCTTAAATAATGCTGATGTTGTGTAGGTAATTTTAGATGTGATGACATACCTATATAATTATTGTAAAAAATATCATGTTAACGACGACTAAAAAACATATATTTCATATATACGAAAGGCTCTGTTTCAATGTTTTACATACTATTATGTAATCTAGTGTAATTTATTAAATACTGTGGATGAATCTTTTTAATAATTTTCTAGAAACACAAATAGACAACTTTGTAACAAATGTTGTTTAAAAGAGTGCTACATTTTATTGCTCATAGACCAGCGGGTAATCCTCTTCCTACTGAGACCCCAAGTGAAACCCACAGGAGGCCCAAGAAATGCTGGCAGGATATCGTAAAAGCCGACCAAAGTGCTAATAAACTCGACATGAAGGTCGGACAAGATTGTGCGAAATTGAGAAGACTTAGTAGCTAAGATATAACATAAAGTGAAGAAGCAGATAATAATTATGTTTGGTAGAACATGTTTTTTATAGCCCGTGAGTTCAAGAGTTTACTTAAGGGACATACAATCTGGAAAGATGTCAACATACTCGTATTACCTAAGCATGAAGAGAAAATCAATATGACGCATGGAAAAAACTTATTATTTTTTGAGCATCGATAAGTAAATATTATCTAATATCTCGAAATATCCTTTTCTTAGATTGTATTAATAAGTTTCCTAATAAACCCTAACTTTATTGTGGCAAGTCGTAATTGAGACGAATTCAAAAAGTTTTTGTGGTCTCTGCGGGCGCTGCCTTATTTACTTCTGTTGTAATGAAGCAATTTAGCGCTATAATAGGAAGCTCCAATGTTTTTCGGTTAAGGAAAGAGGATGATAAGTTTCCCTCATCCTCTCAGGCCTTACGAAGTAATTATTATACTGCTTAATTTGTATTATTCTTGTGTTTTCTTTATGACTTTCTAATCTATAAATACTAATATTATAAATGGGATAGATTTATATGTTTGTGTTTTTGTTTATAATGAGTAAAGTACTGGACCGATTTTAAAAACACTTTTACCACTAGAATGCTACTTTATCACTAAGTGACGTAGGTAATACATATATTTTCCACCTTCACACGGGTTAAGCCGCTGACAGAAGCTAGTCTTAATGATATAGAGTATGATTTTTTCGTATTTGTATTTTTTTTTCAAATAACGTGATTTGTATATTTCTATTCAGTTACCAAGTAGACTTTATACAAAATCAAATTAAGAATCACAACTTAGAAACTGTCCTCATTTACGCAGTAGTATGAACCCGAGTTTGCTTAAACCAATATTACTTATGCAAAGAATACCGACGCTCTTTAGACGTAAGCTTAATACAAAGAAACGCTCTAAGCAAAAACAGAGAAAAATTGCTTTTTATTCCATTACGGCAGAGCGTGATACGATTACAAAAAGATACAGACGAACATAGAGAGAATTTAGAGAGGGAAACTGGTTAACATAATGCTCGTTTAATAAATTTAATGGATTCAAGAGTAGATATAGGCGTTTATGGAGGCCTTTGATAAATAGCCGATGAGTTGCGTGTTCGTCGAGGGCAGGCCATCATGTTTATGAACTTTGTATTATGTTTAGTGCGGAATATTGAATGGTGGTTGTTGTTGATTAAGCGGTTTTGTTTCTGAGTATTGATTGAATTTTGATTTTACTATTAAATTAACGACGTAGACTGTATAAGTAGAATAAAGCAAACACTTAAATGTATAATTATGAATAACTTGGGAACAAGAAACGAATAAACAAAACAACGTAATAATATCAAGTACATTCACTAAACAATCAAAATAAACCTGTTCAAGAATTTATTACTATAATACTGAAGGACGAAGAAGTCGGACAAAAATAAAGATCCCGATTATTGCAAATCCAATAACATAAAGTAATGAAACGAGAGGTATAGTTAAAAAATGTTCTGATACAATACTAAAGTAATACGAAAAGAAATAAAAAAAAACTAGGACTGTTATTTAAAGGCATTACGATCACAAAAAAAGCGGAGAATAAGGCTATAAAAGACATAAATAAAGATAACATTGAGGTACTTAATGTTTTCTGTATATTGGTCGATATTGATTATGACATTCTCAGACTAAAGTACTAGGCTAACATAAAAGCTAGGTGTAGTGAAGTGTTTAAACGGAAGGTCTCTGATCGTCGAAGTTTCCATTTTCAAAGCGTTGTCAAACTTGGGGAAACCATTACATTAAGGCTCAAAGGCTGACTTAAAGGGGGATCCGCAAAGTGGAGTATGAACCATTTATTGGGGGAAATAAAAAGTTAATTAGTTGCCTAAATACTTTGGTGTCATTAAAAAGCTGAAGGTTTTGTCAGAATAGCTATATGATTTCATTACTGATTTAGATACAGATCATTTATGTTTAAGGTGGTATTTAGAAAAATCTCTGTACTGTATAGCTATGTAATCTCTTGAATCTAAATCTTTGATTTAGGATGGTTTTGGACTTAAGTATTTGGGAGTTGAGAACGAGTTAAACTAAACCCCACTCTAATACTAAATTTTGACAGGTTTTAGATGATAGTAGAATTTGACGATTTTATAAATCGACGCAAATTCTTAAAATTCTCTGGAACCTGCTAAACAGTCGCTGAATAATATAGTTAATGGATTTTTGTAAGTAGGGGTAAACGTGGTTCAAGTCTAGGAAATTACTTGATTAACTTCCGTAGGTATACGCCATAATTTTAAACAAGCACAATATTGGGAAACGTTTGTGAATTAATTCGCAAAATATGAGATCAGCAAAAGTCTAGAAGTCGTAGAGGAAATCAAGTGGATCGAGATGGAGTGTCAGATTTTTACTGATTTAAACCCACCTGTGCTCCTTCAGTAGACTTGCATTCATTGGTAACTCTTTCGAACAATCCCGCAGCCTTTGTGGGTGGGAGGGTATTAATTACCATGGAAAATTGTTTCAATGACATTGTCATTCTTGTCTGTCTTCACTATTATATATATTTTATTGTACACATCATATTGTGGACAGAATAAACATATACAAAAACAAAGTGTACAAAAGGCGGTCTTATCGCACAGGGCAATCTTTTACAGACAACCTTAGGATGGACTGAACGAAAGAAGATAGATTAGGGCCGTCAGTATACAAAAAAAAACATAAATAATATTAATTACACATAATAATAAAAATACATATATACAATATCAATAAATATACTAATAAATATCAAATATAAAATTGAGCAAAGAGAATAAGAAATATTACAGTGAAATGTTATGCTCCTTCACCATTGTCTTCATTGACATTTCTTTTAAATTCTAGCCCCGCTCAGCTTCGATGGCTTAGTTTAATTCTTGTTTCCTAAACAACACAGTTGTTTTTAGCTGTTCTAAGCTTTCAGCTTCCACTTTAGCTGCTAGTTTACATCCAATAATAGAATTGTTTGCTTTTCTATTCGGTGTTAACAAACATATTCAAACAAGCTGTTTTCGCAAACGTGAGTCTGTGAAGTAATCGTTTGCTCTACAGTTAATGAAAATTCTTGAAAACTAGTGTGCGTCAGAATTGCATAGCCTAATTCCGTCTAATAAATAATCTTTAAATCAAGAGTGAATAGGTTACTTCTAGGTAAGCGCTGCATCGTCGACCGCATCGTCGCTTTCCATCAGGTGAGATAGCGGTCAAGCGCAAACCTATCAACAATATAAAAAAATCGGAAAACACAACGAATGAAAACAAATTTACAAATGCGTGAAATCGAATCTTTTATCACAATATTAAATCTCGCGTCTTTTGGTTGGCCACTTTAGTCTTTTTGTCTACACAATTTTGCCTTATAGTGTTTTTTTTAGGTGGAAAAATCATCCAATGACAAATCGCGCGCGACAAATGACAAAAAGTGTTGGTTTTCTACCTGAGTACCACGAATTTGCTACACGTGCACGTCATTAATTTGTATGCGAACGTAACCAACAATCATGTGAATCATAATTAGTAAAGTAAGAAAATTAAGCTAACAAACAATAATAAATTAAAAACATTTTCCCCTCACAAGCATTGAATGCTCAAACTACTTCTGCGATTAACTATTACTCAGGTCGCTAACGATACTACGGTTGGGCCATGAAATAAGCGACTCAGGGGTAATTACAATCCACTATAACCCGCTTGAGAAGTTGCTTCGAGTTGTACTGAGATATTAATGATACTACGTTTTAATTTAATCTGAATTTAAGCAGCTTTGCTTTATAAAGATCTCTGAATGTACTAAATATAGAACAGGAAATGTTTTATTTATTATGTTTGGAATATTTACGCTTGTTTTACTTTGTTTTGTAATTAGGATTTTCTTTTGTTTTGTTTTACGGAGTACGGTTATTTATTTAGGTCTCCATAAATTGATGGTAAAATTGTAAGCTCTTCTTAACAGCTTTCCTAACAATAATACACTGGGTCGCAAAAATAACGAGTCACGTAGACAATCTGCGATATTTTGAGTAATTGTGTATGTAGATCGCATGTATATATATATGATCGAAGTAGAATATTATTGGGCATTCTATTTCACCTTTCGTTCCATCGGCTCATTGCATTCGCCTCATCACTTACGGTGAAATAGATTTTTGTAAATGAAATCCTAAAATACTGGTCCAGCGCCTATTGGGGTTTAGGTTTTATAACATATTTTTATTTTAACCTAACCTTTATTCCTCTCTTTTGAGAGACGTCGCCTCAGTAAAAATTTCTCACCTTACTAAGATTTTTCAATTGAGATACGTTTCAAATCTGTTGTTGTTATTTTTTACCAAAAAAAAAAAAAATAATTTTAAAATATGATTTTCTCGTTAAACCCCGAATTTTTGAGAGATGTCGCCACAGTATAAAATTCTCACCTTACAAAAATCTTTCGATTAAGATACACTTAACATCCGTTGGTAAGAGTAGGGGAGATTTTTTGATGCATCGTCCTTTGCCAATCAGATTATTTACTTCTTTTAATGTGTTAGCAATCAATCTTAATCCTTGTTTTCAGCATCGTCTGCTTCTTCTCAAACAGTACACAAGTCACTAACACCAACATTACAGTATCTAACAAAAATATTACACTCAACTTAAGTAACTGTAGCAGCGTTACTTTCAATTTTTCTTAATTATACCTAAGTATTATTTGTTATAATTTAAAGATTATTCTGTAATACTTACCTATCATAATGTAGTAATTAATACCTAAACTGAAATAAAAGTATCTTGTGATTGTAAATGTTTTTTTAAGCATTTATTCATTTCCTCGCAGAGGTGGGATGAAAACTTACGTTTCGCACTCGAGTGCAAAGATTTTTCAAATCGTGTTCTTTTGATTCTCTCGCTAACGCTCAGGATTCTAATTTTTTAATCACTCGTTGCGCTCGTGATTGAATTTTAAAATCCTTCGCTTGCTCGGTCATCAAAATTGAGCACGCGGTTAAAAAGCAACTTTGCACTCTTGTATAACAAATAACTATTTTTTTATTAATATTTTTGACTTGGATACTAGTCCTACGTATGAAGAGTTAATTTGTTTAGCATTAGAATATGGATGTACACATTCTTATGTTTTTTGTAGGATTTGACAGCAAATATATCAAGTCAACCTTCTCGGCAAACTTCACTGAGGTAGTCAACACTGCAACAAAATTCTCAGCTCCATTTTACCTGGGCACGCCACAATTATGGCGGTAAGTCCCGTCTTTGAGGCGTGGTTGGAAAGACCTCACGGCGTCCTCACCTTCCGCATGACGCAGGTTTTCACCGAACACGGTAAGTTTGGGAAGTTCCTGCACCGGATTCGTGCGGAAGCGACGCCCGGGTATCGCCACTGTGTGGATCGCCCGGAGGACACGGTGGAGCACACGGTGGAGGTGTGCCCCGCTTGGACAGAGCAACGCCGTGTCCTCGTGGGGGCGATCGGCGGCAGCGATCTCTCGCGCCGGGCCTTGGTACAGGCCATGGTCCGGAGCAAGGAGGAGTGGCAAGCGGTCGCCTCCTTCTGCGAAGCAGTAATGCTAGCAAAGGAGGAGCCCGCACGCGTGAGACAACGGTCCTCACGCCCCAGCCACCGCCGGAATACCGATCCCAATTTCCGGCCACCGTAGGCGCGGGCTTACGGACGGCGAGCAATGGGTAGCTCGCCGACCGACCGTCCGGTAACCATCCGGTCCGAGCCCAAGTCGTCGACGGCGCGTACTTTTCCACGCGCGCCATATGGAGATGTCAGCAACTGCAGGGGCCCAGCAGGGTCAAAGCCTACTGGAGCCAAGAGCCTGATTCTGAAAGGAAGACTTGGCCCTGGTACGAAAGGCAGCGAAGGAACAGGAGTGGATTATTAGTCAGTAAAAGTCTGACAATATCTCCCGCTCCGTCCAAGAGCGCGGGATGTCATTAGAAGATTTTCCCACCAAAAAAAGCCTTTTTAGGAAGAACGACGTAAGCGACAGTTAACCTTTTTTCAGGAAGAATTTTCGTTTCCCAATTAAAATTGATGTGTGACAATATGTCGATAAGACCAATTTTAATTCATCAGCAGTTGTATGAAAAACAAGACATATTTCTGAGTTGGGCTTTTTTTGGCCATGCAACGTGGCAATGCTGCCAACGTTCTGGGCACTGTTCCCATTGACAGTGACGTGGTTGATTTTTTTGATGCCTAGTGAATTCTATTTATACCATTATTTTCAGTTTGTATTGTATTTAATAAGTTGTTTATTAGTTTATTATAAAGAAAAAAACCCTTTCTACAAAAAAACGCAAACTGGCGCTTACAATGTTCTTCCCAAAAATGGTTGATATAGTAGAGACTGTCATATAGGTATGAGTGACAGAGACTCTATACCTAAAACGGATCTTTTTTTAGAACTCAATTAGTCTTATTTTATGGCCAGATCGGTACCGTAGTTATGTACCGAATGTGAGTTGGTGCCGAAAAGGCACTATAGAACTGACCCTTCGTCCGTCCGTCTGTCTGTCTGTCAAGACCCTTTATCTCGGAAACGTGTAGAGGTATCGAGTTGAAATTAAAACCTTACACAGGTCTGCGGTCCCTTGAAGCTGTGAAAAAAATCAAACTTCTGAGTTAACGAAAAAAAAAGATACGGCCGTTTATGTCGCAAAAAACGTGTATTTCGACACTGTCAAGGGAATCAAAATTCATAGGGTACTTCCCGTTGACCTAGAATCCTGAAATTTTGCATAAAGCAAGGTCTTATAGCCCAAGTATAGGAAAAAGTCTGAAAACTATAAATTTGTAGTGACGTCACAAAAAAAAAATACTATTGGGAAAAATCTTCGTAACTCAATTCGGGAATTGAACTGTTTTCGTAGGTAAGTTTGTACGGAACCCTCAGTGCACGGGTCCGACTCGCACTTGCCCGGTTTTTTTTTTTAGGTAAGAAACCATCATGTAACTTATCTCGTTCTGGATGTAGCGAGATAAAGCGTTCAATTTTATAGTGTGTCTTCAGTTGCTCTTTTCGTTCCAGGGCAGCAGTAGCTCTTTCAAGCAATCCCTTAGCCCAGTTTCAATGTAGCACTATGGCAAACTCTTTACATCAGGGATCAGTTACATAATATTTTGGGGGCTGAGTCACCCGCGTCCGTAGGAGAATACCCATAGATAGGCCCTACACGTGGTCCCCGGGTGGTGCTAATCAGGTGACATTAACTGGTGGTAGGTTTCGACCGATGGCTTGTGACCACCCACTGGGCAAAGACGTACCGCCAAGCGGCCTAGCCGTGTTCCGGTACGATGCCCAGTGTAGCCAATTTAGAGGAGTTGGGTCGAAGTGGCGGTTCTATTGTATGCAGACCAGCCGGACCCGCGCTGGTATTGACATATCGGGAGACTAGTCGCGGAGGGTAGCGGGATCCGAGGCACGGTGCACCGCTGGCCGACCGCAGTTAGTTGGGGGCCCAAGTAATGTGCTAGCCACACATGAAAGGCTGCCCCGCCAACTGACGAAAAATCCCGGAATGCACCATCGTGCTGGTTGGCGACCAGATGAGAGGGCCCGATGGTCATTTCCGGGGGGGCTCGGGCGTCCCCGCAGTCTCCAGACTAGTGCCCCAATGATGCTGTCCTGCCAGTGCGTGACGAAGGTTAGCAGCATGGGACTCCATTTCACTTCCTTCTCCTCTCCTACCTCACTCTCAATATGCCAAGGTTGAAAAAGAGAAAAGTTAAACAGCGGCTGCACTCCCTCTCACTTAAAGTGCACCTCAGCAATATTAGAGGTCTGCACTCAAATCTCGCAGCAGTCCATCATCACCTGGAGACTGAAAAACCTTCCCTCTTTTTCCTTTCGGAGACGCAGATAAGAAGTCCGTCAGACGTGTCGTACCTGACTTACCCAGGGTTTACCCTGGAGCACAATTTTAAACCACACGCTGGTGTGTGTTTGTACGTAAGGGACGACATCTGCTATCGGCGTCTCCGTAACCTTGAAGATACCAGGTTCTCAACGCTTTGGGCTCTGGTGGACACAGGCATGGATAAAATTATCTATGCTTGTGTCTACCGTTCGCACAGTGGTGATCAGGAGACGACCAGGCTCACACAGTACCTTAGTGAGGCGGCGGATGCGGCTCAGCAGAGGTACCCTTCCGCACAACTGGTGTTACTGGGGGATTTTAATGCCCACCATCAGGAGTGGCTTTTCCCATACCGGTGCACAGACCATGCTGGTCGAGAGACGCGAAAGCTTGCGCTAGCGTTAAATCTCACCCAGCTGGTCCAGGGAGCTACGAGGGTGCCAGATGTTGATTCGCACACGGCCAACTGCTTGGACCTTCTGCTGACAACAGATCCAGACCGCTATTCAGTGTCGATATCATCACCGTTAGGTAGTTCCGACCACTGTCTGGTGAAATCTGTATCAGTCTACTCTCCGCCCGATCCCTGCCCTAGAGGCACCAGGCGGGTTTGGCGATATAGCTCAGCAGATTGGGATGGCATGCGATCTTTCTTCGCATGTTATCCTTGGCAGCCTACTTGCTTTTCTTCGGATGATCCATCGTCGTGCGCAGATGCTGTGACAGATGTTTTGCGGCGGGGGATGGAGTATTACATTCCATTCTCTGACGTAACAATGTCTGGCCATGCTCGCCCTTGGTTTGGTGCGGAGTGTGATCGCGCTAACGCGCTTAAGCACACGGCATACCGGGCATGGGCCGACGCTCGTATGCATAAGGCGAGTGACGTAAGTCAGAAGAAGAGAGCCTTCAACAGAGCTGCCAAGTCTTGCAAGAAGGTGATGCGGAGGTCTCGGTTCGACCACATTAGCCGCATCGGGAACAAACTCGCATCATACCCTGCTGGTAGTAAGGCGTTTTGGTCCCTGGCTAAGTCGGTTGAATCGAACTTCTGCCGTCCCTCACTACCACCACTGCTGAAACCCGACGGGTCGCTGGCCCATACCGCTGAGGAGAAAGCAAATTTGTTTGCCTCTCTCTTCGCGGAATCTTCGCGTCTAGATTCTGGTGACGCGCGGCCCCCTGTTAATCCTGATGGTTGCGAGACGAGTATGTCGGATATTTGCATCCATCAGAAGGACGTCCGTAGGGTGCTGCGTAACCTTGACGTGAACAAGGCTAGCGGTCCAGACGGGATACCGGCAATTGTTCTAAGAACGTGTGCGCCTGAACTGTCTCCGATCCTGACACGCCTATTTCGGCTTTCATTTGAGGCTGGAAAAGTGCCGATTGCATGGAAGCAAGCTAACGTACAGCCCGTGCCCAAAAAGGGTAGTCGGGCTGACCCAGCTAACTACAGGCCAATCTCAGTAACGTCCATTCTCTGTAAGACAATGGAACGTGTACTCAACAGTAAGCTCCTGGCATACCTAGAAGCTAATGACATCTTAAGTGACCGACAATACGGCTTTCGCCGAAATCGGTCAACTGGTGATCTTCTAGCGTATGCCATCCACATCTGGAGTGAGGCCATCGAGAAACACGGGGAAGCGCTTGCCGTCTCCCTCGATATCTCGAAGGCTTTCGATAGGGTCTGGCACGAAAGCCTTATTAGTAAGCTTCCTTCTTTCGGATTACCTGCTGGTTTGTGTGCTTGGATTGCAGACTTCCTGAGTGACCGGTCCATCCGAGTGGTCATCGATGGTTGCTCGTCCGGTCAAATGGCCATTAATGCCGGGGTCCCTCAGGGGTCAGTGCTCTCGGCAACATTGTTCTTGCTGCACATAAATGATCTGCTTAAGCCCGGTACCTTTGGGTATGCAGACGACAGCACTGTTGCTGAGAGTTACATATCCAGCGCGCAGGCTAGTGGGTCACAGATCCAGTCTCTACGAGAGGCTATGGTCGAGCGCTTGAACTTGTCCTTGGAGGCAGTCTCTGAATGGGGCGATGCCAATTTGGTCAAGTTCAATGCTGCTAAAACCCAGGCGTGTCTATTTTCCGCTAAAAGGAGCCAATTCAGCCCTGCTCCAACTTTCCGGGGCGTAACCGTGTCAATAACCGACCATCTTGATCTCCTTGGTGTTACGCTGACGTCAACACTCAACTTTGGGCCATACATCGAAGCAAAGGCTCAACTGGCAGCAAAAAAGCTGGGAATCCTCGCGAAGGTCAGACAGTACTTCACGCCGGAACAGCTGCTCAAACTTTATCAAGCGCAAGTTCGATCGTGTATGGAGTACTGCTCTCATCTTTGGGACGGATCTGCCCGATACCAGCTTGATGCACTTGAGGCAATTGAGAGGCGAGCCAAGAGGATCATTGGCAATGATGCACTCGTTGAGTCGAGGCTTCAAAGTCTTGAGCATCGACGCAGAGTTGCTAGCCTGTCGGTTTTCTACCGGTTGCATTTCGGGGAGTGTGCGTCGGAATTGCATAACCTAATTCCGCCTAGCCCGTTCCATCATCGGACCACCAGGCGTACGGCAATGCGCCACCGGTACATGGTGGACATCCCTCCTATACGCACAAAACGTTTTGGGAACACATTCATAGTGCGTACAGCTAAGGAGTGGAATTCCTTGCCGGAATCTGTTTTTCCTGATGGCTACAACCCGGGAATCTTTAAGTCAAGAGTGAATAGGTTACTTCTAGGTAAGCGCGCTCCATCGTCGACCGCATCGTCGCTTTCCATCAGGTGAGTTAGCGGTCAAGCGCAAACCTATCAAGAATAAAAAAAAAAAAAAAATATTTCAGGTCATGCAAATTGGTGAAGCCAACACGACAATGGGGACCATTCGGCACCCTGAACTCTGCACTCTTCATAACAGCTTTCCCAACAATAATACACTGGGTCGCAAAAATAACGAGTCACATAGACAATCTGCGATATTTTGAATAATTGTGTATGTAGATCGCATGTATATATATATGATCGAAGTAGAATATTATTGGGCATTCTATTTCACCTTTCGTTCCATCGGCTCATTGCATTCGCCTCATCACTTACGGTGAAATAGATTTTTGTAAATGAAATCCTAAAATACTGGTCCAGCGCCTATTGGGGTTTAGGTTTTATAACATATTTTTATTTTAACCTAACCTTTATTCCTCTCTTTTGAGAGACGTCGCCTCAGTAAAAATTTCTCACCTTACTAAGATTTTTCAATTGAGATACGTTTCAAATCTGTTGTTGTTATTTTTTACCAAAAAAAAAAAAATTTTAAATATGATTTTCTCGTTAAACCCCGAATTTTTGAGAGATGTCGCCACAGTATAAAATTCTCACCTTACAAAAATCTTTCGATTAAGATACACTTAACATCCGTTGGTAAGAGTAGGGGAGATTTTTTGATGCATCGTCCTTTGCCAATCAGATTATTTACTTATTTTAATGTGTTAGCAATCAATCTTAATCCTTGTTTTCAGCATCGTCTGCTTCTTCTCAAACAGTACACAAGTCACTAACACCAACATTACAGTACCTAACAAAAATATTACATTCAACTTAAGTAACTGTAGCAACGTTACTTTCAATTTTTCTTATTTAGTATATTACATAAGTAGTATTATTTGTTATAATTTAAAGATTATTCTGTAATACTTACCTATCATAATGTAGTAGTTAATACCTAAACTGAAATAAAAGTATCTTGGGATTGTAAATGTTTTTTTTAAGCATTTATTTATTTCCTCGCAGAGGTGGGACGAAAACTTACGTTTTGCACTCGAGTACAAATATTTTTTAAATCGTGCTCTTTTGATTCTCTCGCTAACGCTCAGGATTCTAATTTTTTAATCACTCGTTGCGCTCGTGATTGAATTTTCGAATCCTTCGCTTGCTCGGTCATCAAAACTGAGCACGCGGTTAAAAAGCAACTTTGCACTCTTGTATAACAAATAACTATTTTTTTATTAATATTTTTGACTTGGATACTAGTCCTACGTATGAAGAGTTAATTTGTTTAGCATTAGAATATGGATGTACACATTCTTATGTTTTTTGTTTATTACAAGAAAAATAAAAACACTAAACTAATTAAAATTACATAATATATACACAATAACTCCTACCTAAAATATGGCGTCAAACAATTCCTCCGCATCGCTGTCGACTGGAAGTGTGCCCAAAAGAGTGGCAGCATTGCCACGTTGTATGACAATGCTTTATCTCTGACCGAGGTAAAAGCCAGCCCTTTGGTCACGCGAAGTGTCAACTAGCCGTTTGGATAATTCTTTAAAAAGCGCATGTGCACTCGGACCCCACGGCCCAAGAGTCTCAACCCCAAACGGCTCAAAAATATAACTACCGACGAGGTTGTTATATTTTCGCCGCTTGAGGTTCTCCGCAGCCGCAGCGGCAGCACCAGCATAGCGCGACGAGCTAGGAAGATGGGATAGCGCAAGAGTGTCGACACAGGTAGCGTCCCATACTAAAGGCCTACCCATCTTCCATGGAAATAAAGACATGTTTTTGTAGGATTTGACAGCAAATATATCAAATCAACCTTCTCGGCAAACTTCACTGAGGTAGTCAACACTGCAACAAAATTCTCAGCTCCATTTTACCGCAGAAATACCGCCAAAACTCAATTTCACAGTAAGTTATTGCGTTCAATAGTTGCTTGCTTATTTCATGCAATTTCGTGTTTAAATAAATCATTTTAACTTGTACAGTACATGTTTAATAAATATATGTAATGTAATTAATAAATGATTATTTTATTGTGTGTTAATGTAATTTGTGGTTGTATTTGTGTCACTAACATCGTTAATATTTATAATTTTATCAATTAATGTAGTAATAATTGAATAATAATTCTTACTATCAGGTGAGATGGCGGTCAAACGCGAGCCTATCAATAATAATAAAAAAAGTTCATGCAAATAAAATTTGTTTTTCTTTGTCGATAAGCCTCTTCATTCTTATTTTTATTAAAAAAAGTCTAGTTAGTCTATGGCCGCCATTTTAAGACGTGCGAAGTTTTTGGCGTGATTTTTTCGAGTGAAGTTCAGTCGCTGTTAATTATTCACAAATATTTATTATAACTTAGTTAGAAATAATATAGTTTGGCAAGCTGTGCCGGCGCTGCCGCTGCGGCTCTTGAGACCCTCAAACGGCGCCTTATTGGTAATTATACTTTTGAGCCGCTTGGGGTCGAAACGCTTGGGTGGGATCCGAGTTCGCGTCTCCTTTTCAAAAAAATTCACGCCGATTGATCGAGATTTTGTGTGATCAAGGGCTGGCTCGTTCTTCACCCAAAGAATTAGCATTGCCATTCAACGTGGCAACGCTGCAAGCCTTCTGGGACGGACCCAAGTCTGCTATTTTTCTAAATTCGTCATTCCAACACAATCCATTTTGTCGTTTTGCTAAAAGTTCGTAATCTGCTAATTCAAAATGATCGATCATTCATCGGTCAATGGTCTCGTAATATAGTTGTGGTAAAATGACAATATCGAGCTTATTAAAAGCAATGAATGCACAATGATATTCTAATGATAGGTCACTGATCAAAGGAACTGTTAAAATTTTAGCAGATTACCGCATACGTCAGACATTCATATGTCAATATTTACGAGATTACCATTCTAAGCCACTTCTTTCAATGGAGTGTCAGTGGTTGACAATTAGAAAGTCATAATGACGCCATTATATTAGTAGATTACCAAACTTTTCAAAATCAACAATTATGAAATCAATGATGGCACTATTGTAATAGCAGACTTGAGGCCCAGGCACATTTCCGGATGACTGCGAAGTGGAGGAGTACTTCGACGCCTGAGTGTATTTTGTTGTTTTGTATTATATGTACATGGTTAGGTTTAGTATTTATTTAGGTATAGTTTAGTTAATATTCACAAATTAATTCCCAGTGGGAAAATGAAGCCGACAATTTTATTATAGTATTGACTACCTCAGCGAAGCTTGTCGAGAAGGCTGACTCGATACGTTTGCTGCAAAAGCATTACAATGTGTTGCACCCACATTACATATATTACTGATGACGAGGCGGTGTGGTCTAAAGACCTTAGCTGGCCCAAATGTGGTGAAGAGTGTGTGGAGAAAAAAATCAAGATGAGCGCGAATAAGAAAAAAGATTCAATATTTTTACCGCCATATCACAAAAAAAACACAGTTTTGCTGTTGAATAAATAGTTAATTAAATTTATTTTCTTTACAAGTGTGTTGAAAAAAGTCGTATAATACACGTGAATATTGCATAATGTAGGTACTAATATTACATGTTTTAGAAGCATGAAATTTTGTTAAGAAAGTAATTTAATAATGACAATTAATATTTGTTACGAAGGCACTAATCTGATGCTTTACTTATTTATTGAGTTAAACCTAAATATAATGTAAAAAAAGGAAAATGTAAAAATAATTAAAAATACACATGAAACAAACATGAATTAAAAAACTACTTTCACTACATTCAACTTATATCCTTAAATTTTGAAAGTATAATTTTGTAGAGGTAAACATGCACTCTTCAACGGCTTCACATCTCGCGCTTGTTCCGAACAAGCTCCGTTGTTCAGACAACCGTTGAATCAGGCGTCGACTTAGCTGACTTGACTGCAGCGCTCTGAGTAACCGGTGATACATCTATAAAGAGAGATGAAATAAAAAGATTATTAAGGTTCGAAAAAACCAAGCAGAGAAGGAAAGACTCCTAGGTCCTCCTGCAACTCAACTCCACCTCGAATCATCAAATTGACAGAACATATAGCTTGTTAATCACTGAAATAAATCGAAGGTTTTCTTCCGTTGATATAGCAAGTGAGTCGAGTGGAGGTTCTCCAAACGGACCTGGAAAATGGGCCTGAGTCACTGGCAACGACATCGTCACTACACTATTAATATAAATTTAGAAAACTTCCTTACTCCTGTATGCGTGTAACACCCATTTGACTATGGAGACGGGAACGTCGCATCTTTTACCCGCGTAATCTGCTGTGCACGTGCAGACTGTCGCACTCGTCTCGTTCAGCGAACAGACGCCGTCGTTTAGACAGAAATGATGGCATGCGCTGACTTTCCCTTCCTCAGAGCTGAAACAACGAACATTTCAAGCAGCGTAATACAATAAACAGACACGCCAGTTAAATGTAACTATAATTAATTATAGTAAAATTGTGTGAAGAGTGATATGAAAGAAAAGGAAGTTAGTGATAATATGACGAGTGACAGGGCAGAATGGAAGAAAAAAACGTGTTGTGCCGACTCCAAATAACACGGGACAAGGGCAGGAATTAATTATAGTAAAATTATTTTAAAAACATTAAAAAAGGGTCGAAAATGTACAGTTAAACGCACATCAGTGGTCGGTCATAACTACTGCAATGGCGCTCTCAATATCAAATGGTTATCAATTGCATTTATATTATTTTGAAAAGTTCTGTTTCAAGTCCCACGTGACAGGGTTTTTTTTGAGCTGGGAAATCATCAACTGGCTTTTCTCGCACTAAGGTAGACCGAGAGGGCGTGACAGACAAACTGACTAAAAGCTACTAGTGTTTGAGTTGCCTTTGGATTCTAGGACTACTGTAACTTTTTCAAAAATTCTCGTGGTCCGTGCAGCGGTCCAGCGGCATCGGCCCTGCTGGACCCCTGCGATTTTGCAGACATCTCTTTGACGCACGCTAGGACCACTATGTGGCATTCGACGACTTAGTCTTCACCGAACAGCCTGACGGTGAGCCACCCATTACTCATGATACACAATGACAAGAAACTCTTTTCAATCATGTTTTACAAATATCTTGGTTAGGTACATGTTTCTTGTCGCTACTATTATGTGAGAACAATGTAAATAAAGCAATAAAATAAATAAATTCCAAATAAAGAAATTAAAATAAGCCACTGGCAGCTAAGGGATGACCAGTTTCAACTGACAGCGCCTGTTCACAGACATGACGCGTATATCTTCAAAATGGTTGAACGGAGTGGGTTCAATCATTTTGAAGGGAAACGAATGTTCCAACACACGCGCCACCATCAGTGAAACATTTGAGTGAGCATGACAAACTCAACTGCCATGCTCATTTATGCTTTTGGGTTAGATCCTGTATGAAAAGAGGCTTCTACCCTCCAGGCCAGGCCAGGGGGGCAGATGCCTTTGCTTTTACAGAATCTCGATAACGGGCAATCGGCAACGGGCAACGGGATCTTTAAATTTACATAATTGTATTTTTCTGTACGCATGCATGTCACTGAACTCCTTCTAATCAGCTAAACTTTAATTGGTTTGATGAAAATAGCGTTTGCATAGGTAACTTCCTGGATGGTTTAGATTTACTATTGGACCTGGCAAGGCAATATTTGTTGAGTCCGCTAGTTATTAATAGAAGTGGTTGTTTTGTCTATACAACGAAAACCAATGCCATGGGTAATATGATTTACCTGCATTTAGGTTGGCCCTCAGCACCGATACTGCAGTTTCCCTGGAAACAGTCATCTTTACATGTGAACACTTCGCATCTTTGACCATCGTAACCTGCTGTGCACTGACAGACTCGCTCATTCTCTTCATTTAGAGAACAGTCACCGCCATGTAGACAATGATCATGGCACACGTTTATTTCGCATCTTTCCCCAGAGTAACCGGTCACGCAGCTGAAATAACGAAGATACAGAAGAGTTACTCTATAGTCAAGAAAACTAAAACATAATTTGTGGTTAGTAGATGTAACAGATGTACGAGGTGCGCAACCACTGCGCTGTTTCGGACTTTCTATAAGTTTATCTTAGACCACACTGATACTGGTGAGAGGACTCGGGTTTCAAATAAATAACAGTTGGAAATCATCAACTTACTATCAGCTAGTATGCTGATATATGCTGGTCCCCTCTCCTCCGATCGCTCCCATAAGGACACGGCGATGCTCCGCCCAAGCAAAATATATATATAACCTATATAATTATCACGCTAGAGACGAAGGATAGTCCTCTTTTACTTGAATTTTAAAAGTGAAATAGGTTTCAAATCTCGAATGCTAGGTGGAAGAGAGTTCCACAACTTTACTGCAAAGACAGAGGAAAAGTAGGAGTAGTAGCTGGATTTTGATGTTTAGAGAGTTTGTTTGACTATTGGACCAGGCGGGATAACATCTATTGTGTCCGCTAGTTAGTAATAAAAGTATTTGTGTTATATTCAGGGGTCGAAATTAGGTAGAGTTATTCATGTACTAATACTGATTTCATACAGCGAAAGAATAAAGTGGATATGCCTCAAATCCCAAGATTACTTTTAAAGAGCAGGATTTTTTTTTATGACATTATCAGAAATTTAACAGAAATAAAATCTTTTTGCATTAATGACGAGGAGGAGGAAGTATATAAATTTGTTAACCTCTCCTTAGTTGATGTAGAGAGATCTTTTTCAATGAAAAATACTAATGAAAATTGTATGTTAGTTATCTTTGTTTTATTTTTCTTATCTATTTCTGAGGTTTTTATCATAATTTATTTGTAATATTATTGGCCACACGGGATTTTTCATTTAAAATCCCGTGTGGAAAATAATATTATATATACCGTACATGAATAAGTCTACCTAATTCCGACCCCTGCTTATATAATATATATAATGAATTCCATGGGTAGATAATATGATTTACCTGCATTTAGGTTGGCCCTCAGCATCAACAATACAGTTTCCACGCAAACAATAATCCTTACATATGGATATTTCGCATTTTTCGCCATCGTAATCTGCTGTGCACTCGCAGGCTGGCTCATCCTCTTCATTCAGAGCACAGGCACCGTCGTTTAAATAGTGCTTATGGCACGCGTTTACTTCGCACCTCTCTCCAGAGTATCCGGCTTTACAACTGATATAATGAAGATAAGAAACAGCATCACTCGGCTAATCAGCAGACCAACATATATTTTGACTACTTGTAACAGGCACACGAGGTGCGCGACCTCTGCACGTTTGTCAAAGTGCTGTAGCTAATCTTTTTGCAACTCGCACCAAACAAGGTTTACAAGTAATTAAAATATTAATTCGATTTGCAATAGTGAAGTATGTATTTCAGAGGTTGTAAGTACTAATGATAACAGACCACTTATTTTATGGGATTAACCCTAAAATGCTAAAAATAATCAGCTTTATATTTTGACAATATAAGAAAACAAAAACTGTAATTTTAATATGCGTAGCAAAGAGCTGATCCTGTAGTGAAAGTTGCCAATTAATTAACAGTCACCTTGTACAGTTTCAAGACAATGATAAAATAATTGTAACTTAATTATGTTGATAACGCAAGAAAGTAATTTAGGTGTCTCTCCCACAGTTCACAAATGTTTTATACAATAATGTTCGACGCGAGTCTCTGTTCCAGGTATTATAACTTACCATTTCGAAACTTGCAAAACGGTAATGGTGATGACGTGGATGCTTGAGGATCTGTTACCGTTAGGCATGTAACATATCTAGGCGTTGCTTAACTTACCGTTAGTTAAAGTGAGCATTAGGATCAGCTCACACCGAGACGCAAAGCAACGCTACGCGAATTACTTGAGTTAGCGAAACTACTCAAAAATGTACACTCATATTATGAGAGACTTTGAATAAACCTCGCGGCTTCGCTTTCTTCAAGCATCGTGAGCTGACCCTGAATATCTGTGAGATGAACATGCCCGCATGATTTACCTGCACGTAGGTTGTCCCTCAGCACTGACATTACACTCTCCTTGAAAGCAATGGTTCTGACAGACTGATACTGTACACTCACTCTTCGAGTCGCACGGAATCAGACCCTGGAGAGCATCGCAGCTCTTTATTCCCTGAATTTGTTCCTTTATTGTGTAGTTGGTTGCTATACGATGACAATCCCCACAGACTATCATAGACATTGAATTTAGTTTTGTTGCCACATGTTTTGATGAATGCTTCGGTAATTGCCAAATTTCCTCTGGCTCCATCTGCCAGTAGATGAAATCTTTTGATACGGCCAATGAAAATAGGTAACCATCGTTTCTTACAATATATAATGTTTTTCTGTTCTTGCCATTAAAATTGGCACTTTCGATGGACACCGATCCATTTTTTGTACTTATCTTCTCAGTCCAGTACATTTTTTGTGTTTGTTGATCGATGGCCAAGCTTAGTCGCCAACTAACAGTACTGTTTATTAAAACTTCTCTCTTGGAGCCATCTAACCGAGCCCTCGCTATCTCATAGTCTGTGATCCAGTAAATATACCTGTAATTTGTAAACATCTATAAATAATCACAAAGTTGAAAACGAATTCAGCTGAGTGAGCATAAACCTATATACTAGCGGAACATCTCATACCTACATATAAAATGCTTTGTCCTGAATAACTAACGGATTAACGCACAGCCTAAACCGCTAATTGTAAAGACCTGAAACTGGGAGGGTATATTCTTTGTATGACATAGGCATCCGATAAGGAAGGGGTTTTCGAAATTCTCACCCCTAAGGGGGGGGGGGTTAGCCCGCCGTCCGACCGTCCGGTAACCGTCCGGATCGAGCCCATGTCGTCGACGGCGCGTATTGTTCCACGCGCGCCTCAGTGTGATGTCAGCAAATCGTAGAGGCCCAGCAGGGTCGAAGCCTACTGGGGCCATGGGTAGTGTGAAAACGAAACCCGGGGCCCTAGGACGAAGGCAACGAAGGAACGTGATACCTTGGTTTAATCTACTTCAAATTTTGAATGAACATTCATTAACAGAATATTCCATCCTCCATCGCAACACTTCCGACACTGCGTCCACGTACAACGAAGGATCGGCAAAAGAGAATTAAGTAAGCTGCCAAGGATAACATGCGAAGAAAGCTCGCATACCATCCCAATCTGCTGACTTGTATCGCCAAACCCTCTGGGTGCCTCTTGTGCTAGGATCGGGTGGGGAATAGACGGATACAGATTTCACCAGACAATGGTCGGAACTACCTATTAATGTCCTACATATTGGTGGTAGGTAGGGAAGGGTAGAGTGGGGTAGAATGGGGTAGAGTAGGGTAGGGTTGGGTAGAGCAGAATAGAGTAGTCAGTTGACGGCAGCGAAGCCACGGGCTAGTCTATACTAATACTAATATATTATAAAGCTGAAGAATTTGTTTGTTTGAACGCGCTTATCTCAGAAACTACTGGTCCAAAAAACGTGTGAAAATTATTCCTTTTGAGAACTTCCGTTGTATGCGCCGCGTAAACTGTTAAAATTATGGAAAAATTATGCACTACAAAATTATTTCCCTTTAAAATTTCTAAAAAAATGCGCGACATGTCGGCTTACTATAACCTTTTTTACGGCAATGAAAGTTCTAAAATTAGGGCAGGTGTTTTTACAAACATAATATGTATTAATAAAATTCTTATGCAAGTAAATTCAATATTCATTCTAAATATTTAATTTTGAACACAAGTGCCGTTTACATCATTTGATTTAAATAAATTAGGATATATCATAGTTTTAAAATAACTCTGCAACCAAAATTATGATCAAGTACTGGATGACGCTGTAACATGTACTCAAAAGTACTTTAAAATGTTAACTACCGTAATCGGTAGTTAACCTTCATCCAGTGGGGCCTGCGGTAGAACCGACGGCTCCGCTCGAAACTACACTCGAAATACATAAAAATAGTACCTACTTGTAGCAATGTAAGTACATCTCGATTCATGTATTAACTCCAAGGGATCTTTAACAGAGTGTAATTTGTCTGCCCTGCCTCTTTTACCCCTTTGTAATTTGACTTCATACGTGCGAAAATAGCACACCATTGTAATGTATTAAATTAATAATAATAATAATATTCACACAACTATCACACAACGTCGTCAACTCACAAGCCAAGCAGCAGAGCTTGTGTTATGAGTACTAGACAACTAATAAACATACTTAAATATTTCTAAATACATACATATTATAGATAAACTACACCCAGACACAGAACAAATGATTGTGCTCATCACACAATACAAATTATCAATGTACTTTTGAGTTCTTCACTATTACCAAATGTTTCCCGAGTTTTCAATATTTTATTTTAAATACAAAATATTCGTAATCATAGCTTATCATACTACCTTCATGGTGGGGAAATACTTATTGGTTTTGTTGATCTTACCTTACGAAGCGCCTAATGATTCGAATTTTTCAATTCGAACCAGTAGTTCCGGAGATTAGCGCGTTCAAAACAACTTACTCTTTTATAATATTAAGTACTAATAAGATAAAAACTATACTGAGTACATGAAAAAAAAGTTTATCTTCTCTTAATGTTCCGCTAATGTTGTCGATATGTGTATGATTATATCACTAGTAACGTACCCTCCACAGCTGTCCACGGCGAGATCATTGCAGTAGCTATCCAACGTAACTAAACGATTTACGTCAGCTTTGTTACAAGATGCAGGATTTAATGAAAATGAGTATATAGTAAGTTCTTCCTTCCAATAGAGTCCTTGTGTGACGGGGTCGTAGACGACCCTCTTGTAGTCGGGCGCTATTCTAGTAACTAAAGGTTGTATTTTCCTGGTTGATAGGTAAAAACTGGATATTGACGTGGTTGCGTAGTCAAAATCGGTGAACAACACCCTGTAGTGAACTGGATCGTAAGTTATTGAAGTGATCTTATGAGCCGTCAAAATGACTTCTGTGTGCGTTAGTGTTCCGTTGTAATAAAACTCTAGTTGTCTGTCTCCGCCCACGACGATGTCTGAAACATAGAAAATTTTTTTAAGATTGTTATAAGCATTTCTTAATTTTTATATAAATACGCTGCTTATACAAATGATTTCCAATTGACTTGCATTCCCGCTGATCTATTTATTTTACTACCTTCTACAATTCACTACCCTTTACTTGGCACGGTAACATGTTCATAGGTACTAGACCTATTGTAAAATTAAAATTTTCCATCAAATTAAATATACATATTTGTTTATCAAATGTATTTTTTTAATGTTGATTAGGCGGATACCTATGCATCTTTCCATTTCGTCGAGTTGCCTGTCATGGTCGTGATCCATAGTTGGGTTCTGATTTGCTCACCCTTTGGTTTGAGTTCAATAAATATTAGATCGGGTTTGAACTTTTTTATGTCGTCGATTATGTTTAAGTGGCTCGTGTAATCAGTAGCCGTGATCATTATCATTATGTTTTTACTTCTAAGGTTGTGACGAATTGTTCCATAATATTCGTCTAAGAGTTTCGTCAGATCAGCCACTAATTGGTCGCTTGTAATCTTTTTGGGGTCCGTATCATCACGATACCTGTAGCGTTGGTCCGTTATTAATATCGGAGAAACGTGTGTGGATACTCTTGACTCCTTTACTGCTGCCGGCAATTGTGCTGGTTCTTTCTCGACAAAGTTTTCCGGTGTTAATCGCCTGGTGGCTCGTTTGCTTTTAGCCCCACACGATTTATCATACAGGTTAGATCGTTTCAGTGATTGACTGCGAGCCCGAGGCAATCGTGCGCAGACCAATGACGTAGAGAGCGCGAAAGTGGCTCGCGACTACTGTCTTCCTTGTGGGGGTGATCTTCGACTGGAAGTTTATCAAAAACGTGTCGACGCATCACAGGCTTGTTCATTTTTCTTATTTACTGTGACATTTAGCGTCACTGTTTTCAGCGATGATGTAGATCGTGAAAATGGCTCACGACCCTGTCGTCCTGATGGGAATGATCTTCAACTGGAAGGTTTTCGGACCTGTTGTGCAACCGCATTGTTGACGCATCAAGTGCTCGTTCATTTTTCTTGTTTACTGTGACATTTTGCGTCACTGTTTTCATTATGGGTTTCAAACTGAGTACGTTTGATTTGATCTGAACTTGATCTATCTTTAGGCAATTGCATACATATTCCTCCACCGTGGTAAATTCCGTCTGTGGGATTGCTTTAATGTTACGTTGTTTTCTACAAACCTTGCTGATATGTGTTATGCTTTTTGCTGTATTGTCACACGAGTAGATTTTTTACTGTCTGGTATAAATTTTTTATCCGTCAACCGGTTTTCAATAAACATACAGATTTTGATTACACTTGAATGGTTGCACTTTTTTTATTTCATGGTTTTTATTTTAGATTGTCCGTTCGTCTAATCTAAAAAGTTTTTAATGTGATTCCTGAAGTTGACAGGTATAATATAATAAATAATAATAATTGTTCCTAGAAACTGGTGATCAGGATTTTATATTCCTTAAATTTAATAACCAAATCATTGTCGAAAAATGTTGTACAGCATGTATTTATATAGATATAGGAAGTGGCCAAAATACGGCCCAGGATAGACAAGCCGTGGAAATTATACTAAAAATCTTAATATTAGAATTAATTGTTAAAATAATATCGTGTCAGTTAAAGTTTGCATAAATAATAAGTATATTCGTTATTTCTGTGTTTCTGTGCCGTTCCTGCAACGATTATGAAGTTTTTGTTTTTTTTTTTAATTATTTCTTGAGCATAGATACAAAGTCCTTCAGTCAGAATAATAGAGTCAGCATCCGACAGATGGACAGCCTCTATGCACCATATTTCGACCAGCAGAAGCCATTGCTGTGTTAATTGTGCTGTAGACATTAATGGAAAGAGACGACATTCTTTGGAAGTTGCTGAAATCCAATATGTGATACAATAATGGATTTTTCCACGTCAAGTAAGAACTATTTAATTTGTACCAATACTTAACAAAAATAAAAATATGTAAATAAAATACTATAGATATTCACTTTGAAAGATACTTATTGATGAATAAATAAGCTAATACTTAGAAATCACTTACATAATGTTTTTAGACTATTCTAATTACATATGACAAAAAAAATAACGAAATGAATAAAAAAAAATATTTCTTTTACAAATTAAAACTGATTTAACTCATTTCCTCCGACTTATACTCATACCTTTAATAGCTGTAACAGGTTTATTACTTCATAAACTATGAATTTAAGTCGTTTTAAATTTGTCCACTGTGGGCCAAAGTTTGTATGAATGATGGGCCATACCTTTTTGGAAGTAAATTGGTTACAATTCTGATAAGCCGTAATAATGTATCCGTCCGACTCAGAATTAAAGAACAGACTTTGACTTACCCCAAGAAAAAGAATGTACCAGCCCAACGAGCAGTACTATCAACGTCAAAACACGCCAGCAATGCATCTTCTTCAAACGAAGTTATTCCAGTAGATGAGACGTCCACTCCCGATGACAGCACGGAGAATATTAAACTAAAGTGTTGATTGGTGCCATGTACTTACTTCCGCCGTGTGGGTGAATCCTGATTACATTTTATCTTTATTTTGAAACATGAATTTCCGAACACTCAAGTTTATCACTAGTTTAAAATTACTGTATTTTTTAGTAAAAAATACTGTTGTCTTGACAATGTGTTTTATCATGTACTTCCTGTGCCCTTGGTTTAATCAAACATGTATGAAACAGACTACAATTAAATCAATTTAAAAGTGTATTAATATTATAATACTAAGTTTAATTTCAGTCCTTTTTAAAAAGTGGTCTATATCCTATTCCAAGACATGGTCTAGCCGTGTGCTAAGTTTCACCCAAATCTTTTTTTCCATGAAGATGTGAAGATGCCTCGCTTGTGTTAGTGTAGCATACTGATAGTTGATATTGATAGCCTTTACTCCAGTAAATTCCTCGCTTTCTTTCTAACTACCTCACCTGCTTTTTTTCTTCTGGTGTTAGGTAATGGAATTAAACGGTGGTTTTACCAAAAATATCTGTATATGATCCTGACTAGCAATACTCAATTCTTTGGCGATAAATTTATTTATATAATCTTTAAATTGTTGGAGTTCCACTATAAGGATGTCCACCTTCATGATATCTTCTTAACAATGTTACTTAATGGTTTATATTCAACAATACAATCATTCATAATCTTTTGCTGCATTAACAATTGGTCCTTTTATGGATTTTTCCATATTAGTAAAGTATGTCGTAATAAAATCAGCGTTGCAAGGCGAATAATAATGACAGGCAGGTAATAGTCTTATATATGTATTCGTATCTTTAGTCAAAGTCTACAAATGTTATAGAAGCAAATTGGATACGCCAATTTGCTTCTATAACATCCTTTGTTTTTGGAACAATCTTTATTAATTACAACATAACTGAAAGGAATACTCTATATTTTTGAACACATTTCAGTTGTTAGTATATATTTAATGTCTTTGCATTTCACGAAATTCAACTCATGTCAGTGTTCACGTGTTCTTTATAAACCTGACTAATATTTCTTTCATCTTGTTTAAAAATTACGATTTGGTTAGCATTGACTCGTACTAACTGCTTAGAGATTAAGTTGTAAGTCTGATTTAGATAAAAACAATCGATGAACTTGTGTCTGCCTGACTCACGCATACTATTTTGATTTTCACTAGCAACATCATCAACATGGCATTCCCAAATAACGGAAGGAGGAGTTCACATCGGCATCAAGTCGATGACGAAGTACCTGGAACTCGTCCTCGATAGCCGGTGGAATTTCGTGGAGCAATTCCGATGTCTGGCTCCCAAACTGGATCGGACTGGGGCAGCCCTCAATCGGCTCCTGCCCAACTTAGGGAGTCCAGACGCCTCCTGCCGGAAGCTCTACGCAAGTTTCGTTCGGTTCTTGGCCCTTTATGGCGGTCAAGCTGAGCCCATGCCAGAGGGTCATGGCCATATGGATGGTACGGTGATACCGCACAATTTCCCGCGAAGCGGCGGCGGCGCGCAGTAGCCAGCCACCATGGGATCTGGAAGCAACAGTTCTAGACTGTTGCCTCCAGATCCTATAGTGGCAAGCCAGCAAAGAAGCTTGCCGCGTTTTTATTTGTAGGAGGTAATCTCTGAAGGTACTAGTCCAATTAATAAAATTTTTCAAATCGGACCAGTAGTTTCAGAGATTACCTCCTACAAACAAAAAAAACTTTATCTCTTTATAATATGAGTGTAGACTAATTCATCTTATGTTTTCAAGAAGCTATCATTTTATTAATGCACTATTGAAAAAATAGGACTATAAATAATATCTGCCATTAGTTTCTATAAAATCTATTATTATTAATTCTCATTTCTCACTATTTATATTTCTCACTATTACAATTGGTTACCGGAAACCGACCTTAACATGATTGCAAAACCGCTAGGCAAATTGATTTACTGTCAATTACTCACAATGCATTTCTATAATCCAAAGTCAATGGAATGACGGGTATAATCAAAGTTAATTTATAAAGACAGCTTTTAGGAACTTTTCACGAACATTTAAACGTTATTGAAAAGTTTATGGCACATCCCTATTAAAGGCCTTTGACGCCTGTCAAGCATTTATTTCGTAATCGTTCTTCTTACTTGTAGCGACTGTTCTTTATAAAGAACATTATTTAATTAAAATTAGGCATCCATCAGAAGTCTTAGGGCTTTTTTTTCGGTTGGGAAAATCATCTAATGACATCCCCCGCCCTTGGGCGGAGCGAGAGACAGTGTCAAACTTTTACTGACTAAAAACCCACTCCTGTTCCTTCTTTGCCATTGTTCCAGGGCCCCGCGGATCTCTTTCGCATCACCCATGGCCCCAGAGAAGTCTTAGGGCTGTGGAATTGTTCCACTGCCCTGGAACCAAACCGAATAAGGACCAAGGACCTTACCGTGTTATAATGTCAGTCGTGTGAGCGAAAAAGAGAGATGGAGCTATATACCCTATATAGCTCCATCCCTTTAACAGTTCATCATCATCCATTTGATGATCTAAACTTCAAATGGATTGTGTTATGAGCTCGTGGTAGGGCTTCCGATTGAATTCCACGCGCACCTCAACAAGCTGTCAGTATAATCTCTCGCTAGGGCCAATGCCCTGAGATTCAAAAGACCCACCGATACCTTGGAACTCAAAGAGAAACTGATGGAACAAGGGTTGGTATTAGTTAGTAAAAGTAAGATTCACTCCACCAAGAGCGAGAAAATTTATTTTATAATTACCAATGCCAGAAAAAAAGCAGAGACATCCATTACCACGTTATTTTTTAATAATTTTAACTTTCAAGAAGGTTCGTCAATATAAGTACGACATATAATACTACTCGCAGTTTTTAATTAGTACAAATACTTCAAGGGCTTATTAGAAAAGGTCACGTTATTATTTAAGTCGAGTTTCAATTAATAATATTCATGAACAGCAAAGTTATTACAGTTTGTTTATATCCCAAAATGCCACTCAATTGATGGAAATATTTTACAGGCTATTGATTATGAATGAAAAACAATAGAAAAACAATGTGCGTAGTATTTTCTAGTAGCAATTGTTATGAGTAATTGATTCAATTATGAATTTACCAATTATGACAAATTTTCGTGGACAATTTTGGGATTTCGTTTTCTTTACTTTTGACTACACAAATATGATCAGTAACGGGTACGGATAGAGCCCCATTTTTTTTGTACTCATTAAAAATTAAGGGTGTATAATACATATATTAAAAAAAATGAGAAACTGATTGCCTGACATATCAACGCACAATCGAAACAACTATCTAGGCCTGGGAGAGTGAAATTTTACACAAGATTTCCTTTTATTACGTAGGCAAGTACAAGAAAGAACTTCCACTTCCACCAACTAGAACTCACCCTCTAAGGACATGAAATGGGGGTCCAAAGTTTGTACAGAAAAACCTACTTTTACGAGAGCGAAGCCGCTGGCAGAAGCTTGTTAATCTTTGCCCTATTAATTTTAAGTTTCTATTGTAATTTAATAATTGATGTACATTAAAGAGTATATCTACTCGTGTCTACTCGTATCTACTCGTATCTACTCTATCTACTCTATCTATAATATTGATTTAAATCTCGTTAACATTTATTAGTATGTAGGTGATGCAGTGTTAATTGGCAATAAATTTATTACACGTCTATTAATAATATGTTTTAGATTGAAATTAACAATTTAATATAGGCATAAAAAAACTTTTTACAAAAAGAAATACAACCCACTTCAGTGTAAAAAAAAAACACTGAAAAGTGCAAAATAACTTTAATTTCGGAAGTAGGTGTTTCTATAATAGTATTGTCTTTTTTATTATTCTTGATAGGTTCGCGCTTGACCGCTATCTCACCTGATGGAAAGCGACGATGCGGTTGACGATGGAGCGCGATTACCTAGAAGTAACCTATTCACTCTTGACTTAAAGATTCCCGGGTTG
Source organism: Mythimna impura (assembly GCA_905147345.3). Taxonomy (NCBI): domain Eukaryota; kingdom Metazoa; phylum Arthropoda; class Insecta; order Lepidoptera; family Noctuidae; genus Mythimna; species Mythimna impura. The sequence goes on from LR990345.1 coordinate 13,156,225, forward strand.
TAGCCATCAAGAAACACAGATTCCGGCAAGGAATTCCACTCCTTAGCTGTTCGCACAATGAATGTGTTTTCATTACTTATTCCTATTTTTATTACAAACTAGCTTTTCCCCGCGTACATAAAATATAGCCTATGACACTCAGGAATAAAGCAGCTTTCTATCGGTGAAAAATTTTTAGCAATCGGACCAGTACTTTCAGAGATTACCTCCAACAAACAAAATAAAACAAATTTTACCTCTTTAATTTGCAGTGTAGATATTAATTTACTAATTATTATTATTCATTAGTCTAGAACAACCATATCTCTCAGTAGGAGTCAGGCATTAGCAGCCACAGTCTTGCAGCTACTAGCTTTTGCATGTAACATCGTCTTTCTTTTCCTATAATTATTTTTATTCCAAACAAATAATTATAATCATTACTAACCCAAACGCAGCGTTGGAAGGCCTCCCACAAGGTGGACCGATGACCTGGTGAGGGTTGCGGGAATCCGATGGATGCGAGACAGACCATTCTGACAGTACTGTAATAGCAGACTTGAAGCCCAGCAATAGTAATAATCCGGATATTTCCATCAAATATTTGTAACGAGCTATACACTATGCATTCATAGGAAAGGTCAGTCAAGACGAATGAGAAATTTTGCCAAGAATTTTAGGACATTCACTCTCTCAAAACACAAATCTGTTTATAAGACAAGGTGATAAAAGATATGTCCTCTTGAGGCTCTTGACGAAAGCTACTTGCTGACAAGCCAAAATACATAGGTTTGACCTAGTGTCATTTCTGTAGAGCATGTCAATCGCAGCATTGGAAGGCCTCCCACAAGGTGGACCGATGACCTGGTGAGGGTCGCGGGAATCCGATGGATGCGAGACGCACAGGACCGATCATTGTGGCGACATTTGGGGGAGGCCTATGTCCAACAGTGGACGTCTTTCGGCTGAAATAATGATGATGATGATGATGATGACTAACCCAAACTAAGAAATAAAATATAACCCTACAGTGAAGATCTAAGTCAAAATTCGCTAATTTAAGAGCTCCAATCAATATCTTTACACCACCATACTTAATTAACAAGCTGTCCCGTAACACGCCGCACCCATCCGTGTAAGTGGTGTAAGTGTAAGTAATTAAGGTATCTACACATTATTTGCAAGGGGAACTAACTACATGTGTGTACATGTGCCCCTTATGCCCTGAGTAGAGTTCCGGACCTTATAGATTAATCACATCAGAGCACTCTAAAAGGATGCCCGCGTCTATTCTTAGACGTATATTAGATAAAATTTATTTTTAGACAAAATAGGAACCTGATATTGTAATCAAATCCTTTGTTTGTCTTGTTTTGGGCTTTCGGATTGTTTGAAAGCGTTACCACGATCCTGAAACGCAAATAGTAATTGAGGGAACACGAATGGGTTTAATCAGTAAGTGACACTCCCTCTCGCTCCGCCCAGAGCAGGAGTTATTTGATGATTTTTCACCCCAAAATAAAACATTAATATTTTCTAACCAAATCTCGAACAATTTAAAAATATCTGCTGCAAAATATTAATTTACAAAATGTGGTTTGATGGTACTAGTAGCAACCTCTTAATATTAGTTATGAACTATTGATTGCTTTTCGATTGGTGAAAGTGTTTCCGAAGTATAAAATGATTTTATAGTTAAATAAATCGTATATTATTTAATATAGTATGTATGTCTGTATATTAGACACTTCAATTTTATATAATTATTCATGTAAACAAAAAAAACTTTAACTAATTTAAAACAATTAAAAAAAACCTACAATCTAGCGTCGAAAAGACTTCGCTTCGCTAAAGAGATTTGCCACACTGTATGGCAATGCTTATCCTCAGTTCAAGGTAAATGCTAGCCCTTGGGTTACGCGAAGTGTCAACAAGGCGTTTAAAAAAGTCTTTATAGGAGGAATTAAGTACCAAAGCTAAAATACTGCTGGGCCTCAAGTCTGCTATTACAATAGTGTCAGAATGGTCTATCATTGATTTGTAATTGTTGATTTTGACAAGTTTGGTAATCTACTAATATAATGGCGTCATTATGACTTTCCAATGATCAACCACTGACACTCCATTAAAAGAAATGGCATAGAATGGTAATCTCGTATATCATGACAAATGAACGTCTGACGTATGCGGTAATCTGCAAAAATTTTGACAGTTCCTTTGATTAGTGACCTCCCATTAGAACGTCACTGTGGAGTCATTGCATTTAATTCGTTACAAGACAGCTCGTACCACAATTATATTACGAGACCACTGATCGATCAATGATCGGCCATTATAAATTAACAGATTACGAACTTTTAGCAAAATTACAATGGAAACGTGTTGGAATGACGAATTTATAAAAATAGCAGACTAGGGCCCCTGGACTGTTTTGTATCCTGAAAAACTGCTAACACTGGAAAGATTGGTATTCTCATCTCTTCTAGGTGTTACGTCATCTGTTCAGGCAATAAAAGCCTTCCTAAGGCTTTAAAGTGAGTATGCGAGGCACTCGTAAAATACGCCATTAAGAGGAGTTAAAGATAAAGAAAACTAATTTGATATTGGAACTGTTGTTACCTTTAACAAAATAAAATGTAATTCATTCATTCATTAGTCTACCCTCAGAAATAAAAAAAAATATTACACACAAAAATATCAAATGCAAACTTAAGCTATATTACTTGAGTATTATTTAAGAATGTTTGTTTACTTGTTTGCGGACCTAAATATTTTTTTTTAAATTGTTATCGACAATAACGTACAAACATAAAAAACTCATTTTGTATAGTTTCGATGTTGAGATGGATTCATGATAGCACAAGTTTAAACCTTAGTGGTTTTTGGTTGCTATGTAACTTAGACTATCCTGTATTCTTTTGTATTAATAATAAATAAAAATAAAAAAATCAAAAGATTCTAATGGAGTTAATAATAACGGATTGAAGCAAGGAACTTTACAATATTTCCATAATAGACGAATAAATAAGTACGAGAGGACAGACTGGTCTACACGACCATTCAACATAACAAATTATGTTTATTTTGAAAATTGGTAATAATTAACACTTGACACGATTATTTTTTCATCAACTTAAAATAAATGAGACCTGTGTTTTCTTGCTGACTAGTACCAAATAAGCACTCTAAAAATATAATGTATGTGTGTGAATCGAAATATAAATATAATCTAAAGTCTGCGGAATTTACAATGTTCTCACATTCACATTATAAAAATAAACTTTTTAATTAATAAAATGATTAATAACAGTGATAAATCACTAATGATTTTAACTTCATTAGTGATTTACTATTGTTGATAATCACTAATGAATAACAACATTTTTGTTTAAATATTAATAATAATCATGTTATTCAATCAAAAGTTTTATTTTCGGTGGTCTAGATAATGTAAAACATTGCAAAAACAAAGACCAAAATAATAAAATTAAATTAAAATAGTTATGCAGAAGTTAATAGACGTTTACACGAGCTACCAGGGAAAGTTGCAATAAAGTATATATAAATAAATTTAAATATAAATAAACAAATGTGCAAAACAAGCTTGTCTTCAACGTAGTCTTTAAAGACCATGATAAGGACACATTATTTAGTCATAACCTAGTAAAAAATTCACTCACGTAAACCTGCGTTTTTTCAATTATAAAACATATAAATGAGAAACCATTTCAGCATGTATAGTAAACCAAATTTTGTAAACAATGTGCACTTCTGTATTTAACTTTTATATATCTCCGGTTTCGAATTTTCGCCATATGTGGGGCGTAGTTAGTGAAAAAATCGATAGTAGCCTGTGTAGGAATATCTTCAACTTAAGCCGTAATGATGAAGTATCTATTGATCATATCCACTCAACGTTCGGTAACTCACAGCGACACGAAATGGCATGTAAAGAGCCCATATATCTTGTTCCCTATTGATATACTAGGATCACTAGTCCATTACCCTGTATGCTTTAGAGTGATTGCACATTAGTTAGCGACAGAGGTCCGTAGCGACAAGCTCTGCACTAAAAGCTCGATTCATGCAGTTTTTTCGTCGTTTTTTGTCCAATTTCGTTTAAACACTTTTCATTCGTCGACGGTTTTATTCGGGGACGATGCGACATTTCAAAAGATAGGGCGACTGAGTGGATATAGGATTACCGTTCAACATGAGCTTTTCTAGCTTTGTCGTACGTAATTTAACATTTCATGAATTAAATTTCATTAAATAAATATGAAACATTACTTTATTTACTGCAGCTTAATATTACTACGTATAAATATATAACAACTTTCACACAACGCCATCTAGCCCCAAATTAAGCAGAGCTTGTGGTAGGAGTACTAGACAGCTAATAAACATACTTATATACTAAATACATACATATTATAGATAAATTACACCCAGACACAAAACAAATGATCGTGCTCATCACACAAACATTTGTCCTGGATGGGGCTCGAAACCACGACCTCCGGCATAGCAGTCAGGGCCACTGACAACTAGACCAACAGGCCAGTATATCTAAGTTCTCTATATCAAAATTAGATTATGTCGCCCTTAGTTTTCAAATCAGATTTTCTTAGCGACTACTGTCCCACGACTGGGTAGGGATGAACTTGGGAAAGGACTCCCAAGTCCTTTCAGATAATCTCTTCTTCCACGCTCTCTCAAACCAGACCTCGCGGCCATTTCTGAGTTGGTCTCGATGACACTTTCTAGCGGTTACTTGCATGTGACTAACGTGCACAGTCCAGTCCCATTTGAGTCTAGGAGCCATTTTGCCCACGTGTACCTACTATGCCTATTTTGGAGCGCAGCATGTTATTCCGTATTCGATCTGTGTTTTTCACACCCAGAACGCAACAGATTTACGGTCAACCCTAAAATGCTGATACACAACGCCATAAACGAACTATATCGTCTGATTACAGTCAGATATGGCACCCGGTCCACACTACCCGCAGCGTATTTAGTAGCTTGTAGCGAGACACACACGAATAGATAACAACCATGCAAACATACAATTTGATATCGCCAAGAGACCACGACGACGGTGAAATAGCCCATTCGCTTGGAACTGTGATACCGAAGCGATTTATATCAATCAATATTACAATGGGATATCGCATCGCTTGAATAGGCTGCAATGAATAGTTTACGGCGTCATAGGATTGAATTGCTGCAGATCTTAATGGTAACATAAAATTGATGGAGAATGCAATTTTGGATATTGTGGTTAATAATCGAGTTAGGTTAATGACCTCGACAGTGTAGTCTTTTTTTTGTTTTCTTTTTCTGTGATCGCTTCGGTCTTAGGCCGTTTTCACGTTAGGCTATAAAGTTAATGATAACGACACATTGTGAAAGCGTTTGTTATAAAATGTATGAATCTACCGGTCCCACGATATGGTGTCGTTATCGCCTAATGTGTAAACGGCCTTAGAGTGTGAATTTGGTTATTAAACAGACTTCATGTGGAACTTAATGACTTTAATGACCAACTATAATAATAATTTATGGTTTGCTGGTGGTATGGTTGCAGGTATGCTGCCTTAAGATTCTAAACCTTTTTAGAGGAATCCTAAAAGGAAAATATGGAACCCTTATAGGATCCCTTTGTTGTCCGTCTGTCTGTCTATCTTTCTGTCAAGACTCTTTATCTCGGGAACGCGTGGAGGTATCGAGTTGAAATTAAAACCATATACTTAAGTCTGCGGTCTCTTGAAACTGTGAAAAAATCAAACTTCTAAGTTAACGAAAAAAAAAAATGATACTGCAGTTTATGTCGTATATTTCGACACTCTCAAGGGAATTAGAATTCTTATAGTACTTCCCGTTGACCCAGAATCCTGAAATTTGGCATTCGAAAACAGTAAATTTGTTGTTACGTCACAAAAAATACTTTATTTGGGATTCGGAAAAATCTTTGAGATTCCATTCGGGAATTGAATTATTTATTTAAGTATATTGGTACAGTACCCTCAGTGCGCGAGTCCGACTCGCACTTGCCCGGTTTTTTTATTTGTTTAAATTGAAAAGTCATCAAATAACTTCTCCCACTCGGGGTGAACAGAAAGTATCAGATTTTTACTGACTTAAACCCATGTGTGTTCCTTCGGTGACCCTTTGCCTTCCTAGGTTGCGATGACTCTTGTGATTCATCAAAATACATCAAATCCCTAGTTTTTCCCGGTTATGTTGGGGTCCGTTTAAAACCGAACTAGGTACAGCTCAATATCAGTAGCACATACAGTCATAAAAAGTCTGGACATTCTTTAATGACATTTTCGCACTAAAGACGCATAACTTTTTCAGTCATCCCATTATCACACTAATGTTGTAAAGGCAAAAGTTTGTGAGTGTTTATGTGTGTATGTTTGTTACTTCTTCACCCTCGCAAGGCTGAATGAATTTAGATGAAATCTAAATGAGTAGACCTGGAATAGCACATAGGCATACTTTTTATCCCGAGAGGGATCTCTCTCGGGATAAAAAGTGACACAATTTCCTACTGTCAAACGCAAGCAGTAGCTAGTAATTCTACAAGGCTATCACTCGATTTAACAGATTTCCACCAAGCATTCGATAAGCATATCGATTGGCTTAGCCCCACCGATCCTAGTCCACGCAAAGTTACATCCCTATACGAGCATTGTTATTGTAACTGGGTTACCTGTCGTGATACAAAGCGAATGGGGACGCAGTATAGACAATCTCCTACCTCAATCATACATCGTTATAAGGAGGTGTATGAATCTCGGATGAATTATTTATTTATCTCGCCCTCGACACGTGTAAATGGGAATATCTTTCTTTCTTTTTTTTTGGGTAAATAGATTGACGTAAACAGGTACGGTTTCATTTGGGGTGTAGTATTCGGAAGAGCATTTGGCAAGTTTGTGATTCTCGGGTTTTCTTTTCAATAAAATTCGTGCCATTTCTGTAGGTCAAAAATAAAGATTTTTGGCCGTATTTAGGTTTCTGTTTCGTTCATTTCTCTGGTTTGTTCTAAATTGGTCTGGTTTGTTTGATAATGTCCCGTGTAAGTTCTGAAATTAAAGCCAGTCATTTGCCCAGGAAAATTAATAAAGCCGTTTCATGTTTTTCTGAGCTACAAATCGTATGTAAGGAAAAACATCAAACGATGGACTTATGTCTAAAAATAATGATGAAGATAAAAACATATGATAAACAGACAACACCGTTTGCCCCTCCTCGTTCCCCAGGGGTTAAAATGGGTTTATATTTTTGAAGGTAAGCACATTTACGGATACCCATGCGTTTCCTTATTTACTTTGAAATACTATTGGAAGATATTTGAGGAATATTGCAAAACACATATACATTTTACAAGCTTTTTTGTTCAGCGTTCTGTCAAAGGAGAAAAATTCGGTGTTGCCATAAAATGAAATTGCAAACATGATGCTAGAAGCGTCAATTTTATTGCAATGTGTTACGGAATAAAAAACGAGATATGTAGAAGGATGTTATATTAAACTATATCATATTAAACAAATTCTTTTAAGCCTGACTTCTTCTTTGTGATTACCAAGTGATATATTATATAATAATTGCACCTACATAGCATAGCATAGTCGGCATTATAATGTTCCCACTGCTGGGACTCAGGCCTCCTCTCTAGGAGAGGGAATGGGCCGTAATCCACCACGCGGGCCCATTGCGGGTTGGTGGATGTCATATGTCTTCGAATTTTTGGTTCTAAGACATGCCGGTTTCCTCACGATGTTTTCCTTCACCGTTTTGAGAGCAGTGATGATGAAATAAATTACACAAAGTAATGCGCCTGGCTGGGTTTGAACCCGCGACCTACAATCGTAAGTCGGGGTTGTTACCACTCGGCCACCACTGCTCTACTGCACCTACAAAATGATATAAATTTTATTTGATACGTAATCATAAGACAGAATTAACCAGAAATTTATTAAAAAAAAAACATAATACCTACTGTGTTTACAAGAACGACAACAAAGTAAACAATTAAAAAAAGTTATTAACGTAAAAGCCTTTTGGCTGGGTCCAGTCGGTCGAATTGGACCACAAGGTCATCGTACACTCATACAGGTGACCAAGACACGCCCTGCTCGGGTTTACAGCTAAGGGAAAGTGACGCACCAAATTATTATGTTTGATAGGGGAAAAGGGTCAGAAAATCGGTAATAATATTTTGTGATTGCCCGGCGAAGGGTCAGAATTCCTGTCCTTTGGGCAGCTATAGGCTAATTGTATCTATAACCACGTAGGTAGCTACTTATCACTTCAGTGATCACTCATTTTCGTTTACGTTTATCTTGTTTGTTTAGTTTTACTAAATGTTTTACTCCCACTCAAACTCCAATTACAAACCATCCCCACCGGGGATCTTACTACCTCGCATCACAAATTTTCTAAACATAAACTAAATATTATTCCAATGTAGCCTAAAGCTGATCTCAAAGCTCAGTGAAATTAAAATTCGCACTTCACTTTGATACGTCGCCCTAATAACCGTTTTACCTCAAAATGTTTACTGTTACAACCACAGAGTAAACAAAAAACAAGTACGTATGTAAGTACTACGAAAGGTAATTTGGCGCTATCTTATTTATGTAATTACTCTAGTATTGCAAACATTTGACCGCTGTTAGGGACCGTCATTTGTAACATGCCGGACTAACTAAGTTTCCGCATCAAATGTTCCTACACACAAGCCGGAGTTGCGGATACCGAGCCACAGCAGGCGTTTGAGTACGCGGCCATAAAAACAGCTCGCAATAATAAAATAAAAACAACCCCATGCCCGTTTTTATTTCTATAAATATGGACATCGGAAACCAAGTAATAAAGTATGTGAAGCCACGAAAATAGCACTCGGAGTCGATAAATTGTCGTGTCTGGACACAAACTACCGGAGTAACTTGGATGCTATTTTGCTTATGTCTGCAAATATGGGTATCGTGTACCGTAATGGTTGTAGATATATTATTATGTGCACGGAAGATTTGTCGCATACAATGTGACTGGTATTTAATTTAAGAACAGCTTGGGTAGACTGGGGAAGCGAAGAAGCGAGAATCGGGCGGACATTACACTTTTAACGTGGAAACACGAATGTATTTTCAAAAGGTTTAATAAAATCACCAAAAGCTTGAAGCAAGACTTCAAAGGCAGCTCGTTGGTTTCATAGCCGAAAATTAATAGGATGTAGAACCACCATCTACGGCTTATGATTTGATACCAACTACAGCCGCAAAATACCAAAATGGTTCCCGAATAACGTTATAATTGAAAACTCGAAATCTAATAGACGTCTCAGATTAAATTGTTGTGGTGCCTCAAAGCTTCTATGAAGACTTGGAAGCTTGAAAAGGTATTATACTCGTACCTACTCGTATTTCATTTATTAGGGTTCAAATTCAAACTTACACTAGATAACAATATTACCTACACAAATAATAGTGGATAGTTTTTGCCATGAAACATAAAAGTGGACCAATAAAATATTAAATATTGTCAAGTTAAAATGTACGTTCACTTTATTAATGTTACTTTCCCGTGAACTTTAAGACTACATTTCACAAAGAAACTTCATGACATTGGCAAAACTTTACGATGAAGTTTTAGTTTAAAGCCTTCGGCGCTGTATATTTGTAGCAAGAAAATCGACTTTCAACTCGAACATTTTCCTATAAATGAACTATTGAGATTGTCTTCATGATTTGTATTGTAAAACATGATAAAATAAAAATATGATTTTCTTTTTCAGGACTGATGATATGTTTTACGATACGCAGAGGAGTCATTATATCAGTTACAAATAAGGCGTAAAACATATTATAAATGTTGTTTGGGTTTTTTACAGTAAATTATTATTTTTTCTTTTTGGTTCAAAACGATACTAATGTACTTCAATAGTTTAGAACCAATTGCAACATTAAAGGTGTGGTAACTCTTTCGAACAACCTCGTGGTCTAATTAAAACGCTGGTGTCACATTAATGCAAAGTCCACTTGGCACGATTTTTGCCCATTTAAAAAATATTTTATCTCTATACGAATAATACGAGTAAATCCCGACATTAACATCAACGTCAGGATGGCTAACCTGATTCTTCGTTTAAAATGTACCCTTTTTAAACTTGGCTGCTTCAGATCGCTCCTGTTTACCATGATTTGCAAACATTAAAGAATAATTTTAGTGAAAGATAAAAACTCATATTTTTATAGCGGTTTTCATGCAAAATATATACGACATTAACGAATAGGAAATGAGACAAAAACAAGTGTTGAACACAAAACTAACTGGACCAAATGTCATGTTGTTTGAACTCATGCCGCCATTTTGCTTTTGTTTAAGTTGGTGCAGACAAAAAGATCTCAAAACTTTTGCGTCCTCTAGTTTTTCAACTTCCTGTTTCTAGAAGACAGACTAGACTTTCTGCTAAGAAAGGAAACACTTCTTTACTTAAATAACTTTGAAGTTGCGAAAACTGCTCTGAATTTTTATATTTTTTTTAAGTTTTCCCATTTTCGGTGCTGAACTAGTTACACGTTTTGTGGTTAAAAATGTATTTCTTAAACACAATTAATTAAAGTTCTAAGTGGATATCACCACACTCATATTATAGAAGCAAACGTCTGTATGTATTTATTTTGCTCCTTCACGTTCATACAGCTGACTAGATTGGCACACGGGTAGACCTCGGACGGTGTGTCCGTCATATTTTTTATCGTGTGAAAGTATTATTTATTTTTTATTAGTATGTTTCTTTTGGTATAATTATTTACTTTCACAAGCGAAGCCTCTGTCAGAAGATAGTTCATAAATGTATATTGGCACATATATATTTACTACGTTGATATTGCAACCCATAATTCAATATTGTAACTATATAAAAATGACCAAAAATAAGTTCGCACACTGAGAACCTACTGTTTCCATTGTTTTAGCTACCATATTGAACTAACATTTTGGGCTTATTAATTAAACATAATTTCGAAATATGCGACATGACCCCGGTCATATCTTAAAACCCCTCTACAATTTCCTACATAATTTGTATTTTAGATAATGGAATAAATGATTATGAGAATTGATATTTATTTTGCAAACAAGTTTTATAAAACACTTTTTCAACACACTTGCTCAGAAAGTGACTCTCATTGCACTATACTTAGGTATATAATGGTACTTGTTATAAAATACCTTAGCCTTCCCCTAGGGGTAAACAAAAAATAATAATGCACGCGCATAAAAAACAGACAGTCACATAAAAAATACTATTTTTACTGTAGTTTTTTCCCAAGTGTATTGAAAATCGCCGTATAATACACATGAATAAGTAATTATTACCGTTCTTGGCTCTCTTTAAGACCCTCGCCACGGCTCGGGACTAAAAACCGCCTCGACGGTAATCACTAACATTACACACTTGTATCATAATGTACCTACTATTATACGTCAATTTTTTCGTTAGTTTAAACTAGATGAGGTTGGTGTTTCCTAACGAAGGAACAGGAGTGGGTTTTTAGTCAGTAAAAGTCTGACACTATCTCCCGCCTCGCCCAAGAGCGGGGGATGTCATAAGATGATTTTCCCACCGAAAAAAAAAAAAAGCTGACTACCCTGAGAAGAAGCACCGAAACAAACTCAGGGGTCAGTCTCTTTTAAAGTCCATAAAGTAAATATGTAATAATCAAATCACATAAAAAACCATGGAGATTAGTGTCTGAGAAGGAATAAGCTCGCGCGCACAAGCTTTTATTTATTTATTTAATCTTCATGCAACAAAAGGTACAAAGGCGGACTTAATGAACGGATTAGGTTACAAGGCACACGGGTAGACCATGTCTAGGAACAGCACATATGATAGGTACTTTTGACCCCTGAATTATGTTCCCTTGGGTCAATTTTCTAAATTAACGCAGGCGAAGCCGCTGGTAGCAGCTATTGTAAAATAAAAATCTTAACAAAAGACCTGTTTTCAGATGAAAACATAAAATACTTGTCATGTCCGCGAATAAAACAGACTTTTATGTAAACATCGAGTGGCCCCGATACTTAGCACCTACTTATCGTTGAAAAACTTGCCTGTTAACGTTATTGTGTAAGTAGCGAGAAGTTGATAAACAGATTGCACAATACCTATTGTGAAAGATATTTCCCTTTGTTAGGAACTCGTGTAGTGAGACAAATACTTTTCTTTTTACTTGTACAAATGGCTGTAAACTTGTTTTCCAGGAATGTTTTTATAGTATTTTTTTTTTTCAATTTCTGTAGTCGAGGTACTAAAGTTATTATGAGCCTTTTATAAAGTTGCTTTTATGTTATTACTTAAATATACTGTTGGTTTTTAGGGTTCCGCATCCAAAGGGTAAAACGAGACCTTATTACTAAAACTCCGCTGTCCATCCGTCTGTCACCAGGCTGTATGTATCACATGAACCGTGATAGTTAGACAGTTAAAAATTTTCACAGATGATGTATTTCTGTTGCCGCTATAACAACAAATACTAAAAAACAGTATAAAATAAATATTTGAGGGGCTCCCATACAACAAACGTGATTTTCTTGCCGCTTTTTGCTACGGATGGTACGGAACCCTTCATGTGCGATTTCGACTTGCACTTGACTGGTTTTTTTTTTTTATATAACAGTGCTTAAACAATTTTTTTCCCAATCAATCATTTATTTATTGTAATCTAGTAAAATAACCTTCTTTTATCTACATACTAGATATAAGTTGAATTATTCGGCTTTACTAGTCAAAAATCTTTGCATTATATTTCAAACCGGGAAACGTGTGAAAAGAGCAGATAAATGTTTTAATCTTCAAAAAAAAATGCAGAGTATCCCAACTCGTTATTTCGGGAGACTTGAAACAGAATAATTCCTTTCAAATGATTTAAAAATGGACGTTTCCTTTATCGGCTTGTCTGTTTTTCTGTATTTTTCTTTTCAGTTGTACAGATTATAAGTAATGTTATGCTCGTAATTCATTTTCCAAGAACAAATTGTGAAAGGGACATCAATTTACTGAATTTCATTTGGGTTTCATTTCTTATTTTTTGCAGTATTTTGTTTGGGTTTTCGACCAAAGTTACCATGTGTAAAACAATCAATCACTGGGATGGTTTCGCCTCTATTTGTATTGACACCAATCAAAACCAAAGCGGAATAACCTGTCCAGTCCAGAAGTCTACGGATAGGCTTCATACCACGCCACTACTTCATCATTCCAGTTTTATTCAGCAATAAAAGACTAAACTTAATTGAATTTGGAATTAGATGACTTTTAGTTCTAGTCTTACGAACTGGTTTTATAAACTTAAGCTCTTCTAGAAACTTCACAAATTAGAACAAACATTTATTAAAACGTATATCAAGGGCGATCTTCCAACGCTTTAACCTTTCAACCCTGTTTTCACAGGCTGAAAAAAAAACCAGCGTCACAATTTCACAAAATTGTCAACTTATGACATACCGACCCTTGTCATTTGATAAATCAAAAGATGTCCTAACTCACGCTTTTGCGTTGTTTTAGTAAAAAAGAAAACCGACTGCAAAAAACGACCAAAACATTAAAAACAAGTTGCTTTTCAAACAGTCTGGTGTTGGTGCGATAAAATCTGCTATTAAACTAACTGCTATTGACTATTTTTTGATAAAAGTTTTTTTTTTTCCTACATTTTTGTGACCTGTATTTTTGGAATCATCTCCTTGAGGACTTTACTTACATTGGTACCCCATATGACTATGTCAAGAAAAAATACAACTTCACTTAGGTACCTAACGATGACTTGTTTTTTTTTTATTATAAAACTCGATTAGCCTATGCCACTTTGGCAGTCGATACCAAACTAATAATACTTACCTCATTTCTTAAAATCCATCGAGCCGTTTAGGCTAAATAGGGCATTCCAAAAAAATAGACTTACAAACATAGGTACATACATAAACCTTCGAAGAACATTACCCTCCTTCTGTTGTAGTCGGGTAAAACGTAAAATACAACATTTTCAGGTCGTGCTTCCCTGTATGGCACGAGTGTCTTGTTATTTTTGCATGCAAGCAAGTACCTACATATGTAGTGTATGCAGGTACTAAGTGAAGAGCCGTCACACCGCGGTGCTAACAAGCACTAGTGCTGAATTCTAAAACATCAATTGTACGGTAAAATGTGAACAGTATTTTCCGCATAAAAGCGGATATTACATTGCATTCTTTTCCCTCTGTCCGTGCTTTCATGGTTTGTTCTGGACAAACGCTTTGTTTACTGTCTTATTTGTTTTTTTTTTATCTTCAAAGCGTTTTTCATCAATATACCGTGTAGATTTTAGGATTTTGTAAAACATGGAACCTTTATTAATGTATGCACACAGAAAAATGACGTAGAATGCGAGAGGCGTATTTTGTAGACTTAATTATAATTTATTTCAGAAGCATACCAAATAAACTGAAATCCATCGCCATATTTCTGTAGTAAAATCCGTTGTATTTTGTTTGAAACTATGGGTAACATTAATGGGCTATTCGGCCTTAAACCGTTCCTAGAATCAACAATCAATTGTTTGTTTAACCTGTACCCACTGGTGGTTTTATGAAATGGGAACCAAGGTTCACAGAGTTATCGAGGTCGAGGAACCTCGTTGAAACGCGCCTTGCACAAATATTTGTGTTTCACGATATTCTGTGCGCTTAAACCAATAGACCTACAACTGTTCATTTTTCTCTACCTTATTGTCATACTTTTTATGATTATAAAGGTTTTTCTCACTAAAGTATCATACAAGTTGAAAAAGTATGAACGAATATAAAGGAAAGGCTTATTGCGCTTTAATTTGTAGGATTTATTCTTAATAAAAACTACTGTTTTACGTTACTGTATAAAGATACTCGCGGCTATCGCTTTGACAGGAGCATTCTTTTTCTAAAATTCGAACTATTGTTATTTTTTTTTTATTTATCCCGGCCCAGTTTTAGACCCTCTAAAGAGGTAATGATGAAAGAGGCTATACAATACTATTATAAGTTTACAAAATTTTTCTATTTATTCGTCTTTCCTAACATGCTATAAGAAAGCAGCCAAAATAACTTTGTCTATGCGTAACTCACACAATTTCAATTACTTTGTCAGTTAAGTAAAATTAATTAATCAAGAATTATGAAGCTATTTTTATTTTATCACAAGACATACAATTTTTAATCAACAAATTTCAATTAAAATCTTTCAAAGAAACCAAAATAACCAATATATACAATCGATAGCTTTTTTATACACTTCGTTTCAAAGTCACATAGAAAGGTCCTTTACCATAGTGTTGCGACTCTTCAAATTCACTTGAGTACGAATAATCGTTTAAAAAGTTCGAATAATCGAACTTATTAATAACGAGCCGTTTTCAATCCAAGCGTTTTTATAACTTAATTTTCAGCTGACATCCAGCAGTCCATGATAATGCACAATTAAAATTAAACATCTGTGTAAATTATTGTTATTTTAAATAAATCTTTGTAGGTAAAATCGCTGGTGTTCAAGTCAAATTTAGGTTTACAAAATAATATTTCATGACAATGAATGATTATAGTCAAATTAAAATATGCCACCTCTGTTTAATTTAAACTACAAAACTGAAAATCAATCATTTATAATGTCGGTAAGGTTAGGATGGAACTGGAAAGCCCGAAAAACTATCTCTCTCTTATACAATTTTGACATTTACTTGCTATATCCTAAGATTGACTAGTAAAATCTAAGATATACCAATAACGGGTTATTACAGTAACATATTAATCTGTAAACGATTAGTAATACCTACAAAGAAATGAAATCAATATCTCTTAAGAATCGGTAATTATAGTAATCGATATCTATGACCATTCCTATTTTTCTATCTGTCAGAACCGTCAAACGGTACTTCTTGGATTTGACAGACTTTAGTACATACATAGTTATTACTTGCCACTGTCTTGCTACTGTCATCGCTATGTAACCAAGTCTTTACATGATTATGCGTCAGGTACTTAGGATTTGAATATGCGCACGTTTGCAATGCGCTGTACATGACAGTGTTAAACCTGTACATATTTTTTTTTATTTCTATCTATTACTGTCCCATTTCTTGTCAAATGTCTGAACATTTTTTTTTGTGGAAAATTATCAAACAAGTTCTCGTACTCTAGGGGGTGGAGAGTGAGGGAGTGTCAGACTCTTACTGACTAAAACCCACGTGCATTCCTTCAGTTGCTCTTGGCGTTTCAGGGCCTCAGTAACACGGTTCATCCTAAGGTTGTCCATAAGAGATTGCCATATGCGATAAGACCGCCCATTGTCTTAATTTTTGCAAATTTTTATCCTGTCCGCATTAGGAGGTGTACAGTAAAGTATATAATATAATAACTTTTACGAACAATCCCGCAGCCCTGACAAAGGCCTTCCCCAAGTCCTTGAGAGAGAGAATATAGATATATAGTATTTTTAATTATTATTTTTTTGTTTTTCTTTACCATTTTCCGAAGATAAAAGAAAAGCCTCAAGGACCAAGGCTTAAGAACATTATCTTTCTAATGAAGCCGATAACGACCTTCCATAGAGTAGTAAATTAAGTATCCATTGTTCCGATAAAATGTATTGTAGAGAGGGAAAAATTACCTATATTTTACCAAAGCTGGGAATTTAAATTCAGAACCCTATAAAACTGCGTTTATGCCTCGTTCTGAAATAACTCGTACGGAATAAAAAAGGTGTCCTCTGATGCGTGAGAGCGATAAAAATAAACCTCATCATATCCGGCTGACTCCAATCTTATTAAATCTGTATTGCATAAATAAAACGAATAAATAAAATATGAAGTAGCAAAAATGTAAGATGGATCCTAAGTAGTAAATAAAATAATCCCTGTCAGGACTTGTTTTCATAGTAATGTAATTATAGTTACATATTACAGACGCAGCATTGGAAATCCTCCTATAAGGTAGACCAATGACCTGGTAATTTTTTTTTCAAATGATGACATCCCCCGCTCTTGGGTGGAACACAAAATAGTGTCAGACTTTTACTGACTAAAAAACCACTCCTGTTCCTTCGTTGCCTTTCGTACCAAGGCCGAGTCTTCCTTTCATAAGCAGACCCTTGGTCCCAGTAGGCTTCGACCCTGCTGGGCCCCTACGGTTTGCCGACATCTCCTTGAGGCGCGCGTGGAACAGTACGTGCCGTCGACGACTTGCGCTCGGTCTGGACACCTGGTCTGGGTTGCAGAAATCTGATGGATGCGAGACGCACAGTACCGTTCATTGTGGCAACACTTGGGGGAGGCCTATGTCCAATAGTGTCTGAAATGATGATGATGATGTTGCTTCTTTGTTATCTTTTCAAGTTTTTGCGTCCTGCCAAAACTGTTCGAACAACTGTTCTGTGTCTGTTGATCTTGATCGCATAATTTGATTTCTGAGTAAACATAACTGAGGTAGCGCTGAAGTCGAGAATCGGTCTTAACTTCAAGCTTAAGTTTTTGTTGCCATCCTAAGTCATAAAAAAACGGTCAACAGCTGTGTTTCACGGACACGGAACGCATTTTGATCCTGGTTCTTCACTTCGGATCTCTAATCACCGTTAGCTTAGGTCTTACCACTTACAGGCCATGGTCCGAAACGAGGAGGAGTGGCAGGCGGTTGCCTCCTTTTGCGAAGCAGTAATGTTAGCAAAAGGATGAGGCCGCATGTGCACGTGCTAGGGAGCGGCCCTCACGCCCCAGCCGGCGGGATCCCGATCCCGATTTCCGGCCACAGTAGGCGTAGGTTTGCGGACGGCGAGCAATGGGTAGCTCATCGTCCGACCGTCCGGACCGAGTCCAAGTCGTCAACGGCGCATACTGTTCCACGCGCGCCTCGAGGAGATGTCAGCAAACCGTAGGAGCTGAGCCGGGTCGAAGCCTACTGGAACCAATGGTCTGCTTCTGAAAGGAAGACTCGGCCCTGGCATGAAAGGCAACGAAGGAACAGGAGTAGGTTTTTAGTCAGTAAAAGTCTGACACACCATCGCGCTCCGCCCAAGAGCGGGGGATGTCATTAGATGATTTTTCCACCGAAAAAAAACCACTTGAGGTGGTAAAGTTATTTTTTAATACATCAACCCTTTTTAGAAAGAATATCGTAAACGGCAGTTAGCGTTTTTTTGCGGGAAGGGTTTTTATTTCTTTCATAATCAAAAAGTATTTTGAAATATCTTTCAAAAAAAAAATTTAACTACTGATCTGATGAATCATAAATACTTATTAATTATGGAAGAGAAAACCCATTCCTACAAAAAACCCGTAAATTGTAGCTGTTCTATCTACAAAAACCTCAACACATTAAAAAACCTACTTAATAAATATATGTTTTTTATATATCCCCGTACCCGTTCCTTTTATAACCATATTTTTACTAATACATAATTATGTACTTCCAAAGAATTAATAAGAAGAAGAAGGTCTATATACACCACTGTATACTTTGGGTACAATAGGTAATGTGTATAAAGACATTAGTTTTCTTTTCCAATGACCTCAATGGCTGTTGTAAATAGTCCGTAATGGCTTGTTGTGTACAATCATAAAGGTCATTGTTATCAGTATGTACGCGTATCGTTACGTAATGTGATTCTTGTTAGCCATTCCCATTACGTCAAGAATACATGCTGTTTCATATGCATTGACACGGTGCTTACAAAAGTCGAATTTAAGAAATCCTAAATTGACAGAATTGTTCTCCGCAGGAGAACCAAGGTTACCGACATAGCACGAAGAATCGCCAAACTAAAGTGGCAATGGGCAGGGCACATTGCTCGCAGAACAGATGGCCGTTGGGGCCGAAAGGTTCTGGAATGGCGACCACGTACCGGAAGACGTAGCGTTGGAAGGCCTCCTACAAGGTGGACCGGTTGCGGGAGTCCGATGGATGCGAGACGCACAGGACCATTCATTGTGGCGACACTTGGGGGAGGCCTATGTCCAGCAGTGGACGTCTTTCGGCTGAAATGATGAAATTGACAGATATCTTAACGCACAGCTTTAACAACTGGAGCTTCAATTTAAACATAAGAGTTCCAATTTTTAAATATGACTTTCGATTTTAACTAAGAGTACCAATTTTTAAATATGAGTTCCAATTTTAAATAAGAGTTCCAATTTGGAAATAAGTGTTTAAATTTCTACGGAAGAGTTCCTTCTAGGCCCAAAATAAACACATAAGAAGGATCTTTTAAAGTTTACTTCCTTAATGAAGGTGCAAGTTTGTCTGGAAGCTGCTCATCGGGCACCAGGGGAACAAATCTTGTAGACAAAAACGGTGATAATTCCACCTGCTACCAAATGACCACAGACCTTAAAATATAAACAAGTAAATAGATTATTTTCTTTATTGCTATAAAACAAATGAATTTAGGTTCCCAACTGCATGCAAAAAAGCCTCAAAGAGATGTCTGCAAAATCAACGGGGCCCAGTAAGACTACGAGAAGGTTTAAAGAGTTATCGTGGCCCTGGAAAGCTAAGGGCAACTGAAGGACGGGTGCTTTTAGTCCTGCACCAGATTCAGGCGGAAGAAACCCGGGCGTTCTGTCACCGTGGAGCATACAGTGGATGTGTGCCCTGCTTGGGCGATGCACCTTCCACTTTCTCCTAGCGAAGGAGATGGCCGCACGAATGAAGGAACGAATATCTTTATGCCCCAGCTGCCGTGACTCCAACCCCAACCCCGACTACCAGCCAACGTAGACGTGCGATGGGTAGTTCGCTGTCCGGCCGTCCGATAACCGTCCGGACCGAGTCCGAGTCATCGACGGCAAAGCCTGCTAAGACCATGGGTCAACTTCAGAAAAGGTTACCCGTAGTCCTAAAATGCAAAGGGCAACAGAAGAAGTGTGTGATTTGGATCAGTAAAAGTCTGGCACGCCGTCTTACTCCACACTTCGACGGGTGCAAAATAAATAAAGTTATCTACAATTTTGCGATTTTCTGATAGTTGCAGAAACGTACTAAATATTCATATTGTAAGACATGGAAAATCGTCGTTCAAGTGTCAAAAATGCAGAAATGATAGTTGTTTTTTTTTTCAACATGTTTTTGGAAAAAAAAAAAACTAAATTATTCACTTATTAGTACTAATAATCAGAAAATCGCAAAATTGCAGGTAACTTTATTTACTTTGCACCCGTCGACTTGAGCGGGAGAAGTAATTTGAGAAACTGCAACCACCAAAAAAAAACTGTAAATAAATAAAATAGGTCCTGTTTCCTCACTGTCAACGTAAAATAATAATATAATCAATCTTAAAATCCACGAAGACTGCTTACAAGTTGAATCTTAAATCAATATTGTCGTACAATTAAGGCGAAACTTAAACCGGTATTCCATCAGATCAATTTAATGTTTACATACTATTAATGGATCCGCGTTAATCGTTCATAGTTTGTATTTGTTTAAAACACACAGAAAGTTTCATAATTAATTTGTTTTGTTTACTAAAACGGTTACAAAGTTTCTTTGTGGTTGAAGGGGATTTTAATTTAATGTAGTTCGTTTTTATGTCGAAGTGAAGTGAACCTTTTTGCGCAGCCGTTTTTTTTTTAGGCGGGAAGTCATCCAATTACTTTTCTCGCTCTAAGGTAGAACAAGAGAAAGTGTCAGACTTTTACTGACTAAAACAATATCTGTGTCCTTCAGGTGCCCTTTGTGTTTTAAGACCACGGGTTTCCTTTTCATAAATTCTTCGTGCCCTAGCGGGCATTGGCCCAGCTGGATCCCTACGGTTTTGTTGACATCTTTTCAAAGCGCGCATAGAACACTACGCGCGGTCAACGACTTGGGCACAATCAACTGGACGGAGGCACACACAATGTTATTTTTAGGGTTCCGTACCTCAAAAGGAAAAACAGAACCCTTATGGGATCACTTGGTTATCCGTGTGTCAGTCGGTCCGTCTGTCTGTCTCGTGAAGGTATCGAGTTAAAATTAAAACCATATACCTACTCAGGTCTGCGGACCCTTGAAGCTGTGAAAAAATAAAACTGTTAAGTTAACGAAAAAATAGATTTGTTTATATCGCAAAAAAACGTAGGTATACACGACACTCTCAAGGGAATCAAAATTCATAGGGTACTTCCCGTTGAGCCAGAATTTGGCATAAAGCGAGGTCTTGTAGCACAGGTATAGGAATAAATCTGAAAACAGTAAACTTGTTGTTACTTATGTAACAAAAGAAAAAAATTCAATTCAATTGAATTTAATTGAACTATTTACATAGGTAAGTTTGTACGGAACCCTCAGTGCGCGAATTCGACTCGCACTGGCCCTGTTTTCTTTTTAAAATTGTCACTTATTTTATTTCATTTTTGTCAACCTGATGACTGTCGCCAAATAAATATATTTTCTTTCTTTCTTTCAAAATATTTTATTTCACTTAGGCACTACATTACACTTACATGGGCACTTATAAAACGTCAGGAACTCGTGCACGGTTCCAATTGGTCGTTTCCTATGGAGAGGGACCGGCAAGAAACTTCTCGGTTACGGTTATTGATAAAAGTTCAAGCTTTCAGTGTTTAAAATAATTTTGTATTATGTGAATCATTTGCACAACTTAATAAAGAAAATAAGGGTTTACCATTGTGAACTTTACACATCTGCGGTACCCCTTCAAAGCGTACCGGCGTGATCTTATGTTATTGAATGTTGTTAACAATAAACAGACATATGATTGCAGCAATCCCGGAAGATTTGCTATCATTTATTGAAGTTTTCCATGGTCTATCTCCAAAGTTCTTCATCAGATCTTTACCAACCACCTAGCAGACAAATTCTTCGAAACAAAAGAAGAATCGTCAAAATTGATTTATATTTTTGTCGTAGATATCGCAGAATAAGACACAAAAAAAATCTGTTGACTTGAACCTCGTCTTTTTTGGAACACGGTCAAAATTTAAATTATTACCTATTGCCATAACAAAAATATTTTCTACTAAAAAGTATGATTATATACTTATTTTTGTTAAATTCAATCAATTTAACAAAAATAAGTATATAATTAAACAGTAAAATGGTGGAGCGTTGGTATTAATTGGCGCAAAAACTACTGAACCAATCCTGTTCAAATTTTGCATACATAATCCTTATAGGCCGGGTCAACTGTTAGGCTACATATTATCACGCTTTTTGCTATGAGGGGTAAGCAATATTCCAAAATGTCGATATTGAATGACATTTTGCAGCGAGTTCGATCCCCAGCTACAGTTAAAAATTTTGTCATTATTTTATCTTATTTTTTGTAATAAAATAACTTTTACCATTTTTTCAAAATAAAATTGACATTTCTATTCGATATCTTCTAAATATTTTGTAAAGACTAATTAAAACACATAATAAAATCAAAGCGGCGAGTAAAATCACCTACTATGTTGTTACATTATTCTAAAGCTGCAAATTTAACTTCTGAAAGGAAAATCATCACGCTATCATCGATAAGGAACCAACCAGTCTATTATAACGTTTATATAAGAACGTCTATTTTAAAATATAATCATCGAAGACCGTAGCACAATGGTTTCGTATCTAGACTTTTTAAAGGTTGTTCGAGTCCCATAATATGGCTCTCTTATGAGAAATTTATATTTTATTTTTTCACCGTAAATAAGATTTTTTTTATATATTTTTGCATGCTTATATATTTTTTTTATATCTACACACAATATATCTGTAGAAGTTTTTAGTTGTGTGCGTATCACGCAAAATGTTAATAATATATAATGTAGATAACTTTTATACATTAAAATTGTGTGTAACTTAATATTTTACTTAGTCTTTGTTTCATCGCAATCGGTTGACTATATATAGAAAGATATATGTATGAATTTAAAGTTTTTAAGAAGTGAAATGTAACACCACACGCAATTCAGATACTCGCAACGCCATCTAAAGACTCAAAATAGAAATGATGTTGACAATGACAGTAGAAATTCATATTAAATTTGATAGATAGATGGCATTGTGTATTTTACGTAATTTTCTGAGTGGCGGAAAAATGACCATCGCCCACGTTTGCAGACAGTTCTATTTTTTTTCCCCGTGGTTGTAACAAGCTAATTGACCTATATGTATTTAATTATTGACTTTTAAATAACACGGCCAAATTTTTTCGGAAGGGGTTACATGGTACCTTGCATTGGAAGGCCCCCAGGTGGACGTTACCAATGACCTAGTGAGGGTCGCGGAAATCCGATGGATGCGAGACTCACAGGACCGGTCATTATGGCGACACTTGGGGAGGCCTATGTCCAACAGTGGACGTCTTTCGGCTAAAATGATAATGATGATGATGGCACCTTTTTATTCTTTTTTTAAGGGTGGAAATTATCCAGTGACTTCTCCCGCTCTGGTTGGGGTGGGAGAGCGTGTCAATCTTTTACTGACTGAAATCACACCTGTGTCCTTCAGTTACCCTTTGCGACATCTCTTTGAGGAGCGCGTGGATCACTACGCGCTGTTGACGACTGGGCTTGGTCCGGTCAACTACCGGACGGCTGGACGGCTAGCTACCCATTGCTCGACCGTGGCTGGTAGTCGGGGTCGGAATCTCGGCTCGGCGTGGAAACGTTCGTTCCCTCACGCGTGCGGCCTCCTCCTTCGTTAGCATAATTGCAGAAGGAGGAGACCTATTGCCATTCCTCCTCGCTCTGGACCAGGGCCCGGCGCGAGAGGTCACTGACGCCGATTGCCTCCAAGAGGACACAGTGGTGCTCCGCCCTTGCGGAGCACACCTCCACTGTATGCTTCACTGTGTCCTCCGGGATGATGGCACCTTGCGGCCTAATAATGGCGTGTTTTATTATTTGCAGTCACTGCTTCATATAAAACGAGGTCGAATGTGTTTTTCTGATCACAGTTCGACAACGTATGATGTATTTCAGATTCTTTGCAGCCTTACGTCGACATCTGGACGTTGCCTCCTTGCAGTGAGTGGTGGCCAACACTGGATTATGGTATTGGTACTGGTATTTCGAACGGTTTGTGTTCCGGATTCGGTTGGAATTACCCTGATATTACCATTTTGCGAATTGCCCGGAGGGCCCAGTGTAGCATGCGGTGGAGGTCTATCCAGCTTGGGTAAACCGCCGTGTCCTTATAGAGGCAATCGGCGTCAGTAATTTCTCGGTTTGGTCATCAATATGCGAGTTCGATTGGACGGGGATACACGCGCTCAAGATTTCGCCGAAATTCATTCAAAAGTTGGAGACTCTTTATAGGGTAGTTCCCACTATGGAAAAAAACATTTGTCTGATATACGGGGACGTCAGTACCTGGACAAACAGTTGAACTGGGCAAAACACATGGACTACACTACTAAAAAAGCCAGTATATCCATGTGGCAATGCAGACGCATGTTGGGACGAAACTGGGGCATTAGCCCAAAAGTGACCCACTGGCTATATACCACAGTCATCAGATCAATCATCACATATGGCTCCCTAGTCTGGTGGCCCAGGACCGACTCGAGCACAGCCCAAAAAGAACTCGAAAAATTGCAGCGGCTGGCCTGCGTAGCAATATACACTGACGGATCAAAAACGAATACCGGAACAGGAGTCGGAGTCTTCTCCAACGACCTTAACATAAAGATATCCAAACCGCTAGGAACACTCAACTCTGTCTATCAGGCAGAATGTGTTGGCATCATTCTAGCGGCCCACGCCATAGAAGCCAGGGGAGTTATGGACACTCATATCCGCATAATCTCCGACAGTGCCTCAGTACTACAATCACTGGGGAAAACCACAACAACCTCGAAACTCATACAAGAATGCCACTTTGCACTGGAACGCGTTACAGTGCCAAACAATAACACTGTGACACTGCAATGGATAAAAGGACACAGCGGCTCACTGGGCAACGACGCAGCTGATGAGCTGGCAAGGCGGGGGTCTGAGACGGTGGTCTTCGGACCCGAACCCATCGTGCCAATACCCTTTGGTCAGCTGCGTGTTTGGCTACGTGAGCACACTAATGCACAAGCGGAAAGGTGGTGGTCCCTGGCACCGGGTTGCAGGCAGGCTAAAGAAGCCATGCCATTCTTGAATAAAACCCTAACCAGTAACCTTTTGCGTTTGGACAGAGGTAGCCTGCGTCTGGTGGCAGGGACCATCACCGGACACTGTTCACTGAACAAACACTTCTTCGTAATGAATATCACGGATAGACCTCTATGCAGAGGATGTATGGAGTCAGAGGAAACTGTCATGCACGTGCTCCTCGAGTGCACAGCCGTCAACGAAATAAGAACACGAACCTTGGGAGCACCGAATTCACTCGTAGATGCCCTGAGCAAACTAAAAAGACTGATCTGTTTCTGGAGTGAGGTGGGCTGGTTGGAGTGAACGCACAATGGTCCGCCAAGGACTAAGTGCGGAAACCAGACCACAATAGATAGATAGATAGACGGGGACGTCAGTTAAATACACACCAAATATCCTAGGTAAATGAACCACCACGCCCAAAAGGATCAAGTAAAAGTCAAAGTATGCTCTCGAATATTGTTCCTATGTACTGTTGTGGAGGAAGATAGTTGATGATGATGGTAGTTTTTGGATTCACTTAAGGCTTTGCACTATCTGTGCACGTTATCCAGCTAAGGTCGGTGTCCCGATTATACTCCTTCGTTTACCTCTACCAAAGCTGTCTAACTGCTTTAACTCGAAATATTATTGAGGCGAAATGTGTTACACGAGTTAACTCTATCAAACAATCTCGCAGCCCCAGCAGACATCGGCCCTAGAGGGCCCTGTCCATTTGCTGACATCTCTTTGAGTCGCGCGTAGAATACTACGCGCCGTCGATTCAGGATCGCTTTGACCAGACGGCCGGACGGCACCACCGCAATCCCGTTTTTGCGATGGCTGGGAATCGCCCTGCTTCTTTCAACACCCGGAGCTGAGGAGTCAGGATGTCCTATCCCTCATAGTTTCAGCCACCTTCTTCGATCGTAGTGCTTCACTGAAGGAGGCTACTGGTTGAAATTTTCTCCACCAATCGCCTCCATGAGGACACGGCGCTCTGACCAACCGGGGCCGACTTCCACCGTATGCTCCATCGTATTCTCCGGGCAATCCGATCAATGGTGAGACCCGAGTGTTTCTTCCCGCTGAATTCGATACAGATACCTTCCGAAATATCCACATCCGGTGAGTCCTGCACAAAGAGAGGATGCCGTGACGCCTCTGTAGTGACACCTCAAAGACAGGCATTACCGCTACGATTGTGGCGTGCTCACTGTGGCGAGGGGTTAAAATCATAAAATATTGTTTTATCAGAACATAAACCAGAAACATACATAAACTAATGCCATTTCCCTTGGGGTAGGCAGAAATGCCAACTGCTACGACCCATACATACTCTTTCTATTCATTGACGTTCAATCATCTGGATCTGGACGAGTACATAACATGTATCCTGAAGGTAATTTGTGTTTTTACCTTTAACCGTTTTATGTTAAAGTACAATAAATAATTGCGATGCTTTCGGAATGAATTGCAAGCACAGAATGATTGTACAGTTTTACGAACTTAACGCGGACGAAGTCGCGGGCAACAGCTAGTATATAATATACACCAAGCGTCAGCGAAATTCTAACAGTGCAAGCGAATAAATCAAAAATAGTTTATTTACAGAAAATCTAAATAACAAAAAAAAAAAAGATAAACCACATTAAAACATATATTTTTTGAAGAAGAATTTGTTTTTCTGATTTGTAGAAAAGAAACACGATATTTCATAATCCAATACCATCCTTTGTCAAAACGCCAATAACATCAAATGTTCTCACCGCCAGAGATGACTTACGCAATGTTAGAACTTCACCGACGAAAGGTTACACGTGTCTGAACTTCGTCCAACAAATCCACAGTTATAAATAAATAATCCTCTTAAATAACAAACAAACGATACCAAAATATAATCAACAAAAGCTAACAATGACCCGCTAACTTTATCCTATTAAAAAAAATCGTCCAACCAACTTTCATTTCGATCGAGCAATAAGATGAACTAAAGTGAATATTATTTTACCCGTAAGACCTATGTATCTCACAGCAAAAAATGCATAAGTATTAACCAAACGAATGTTGTATCAAAACGGTCTTAGAATATTTCTATCGATAAAACTTAGACCTATTTCTACATCTACTAAAAGTTTGCCTGAATAAGGGTTGTTATCTCGTCAAGTGACTTTTCGTAGGAACTCCACGCTTGACTTTTAATATTTCTCGTTTTGAGTTAGTTACCAGACTCTGCCAAGAGTCCGTTTCCACTAACAGTATTGACTTATATTTTTTGTCTGAGAACCCTTTTTTCTTTTGGTTACTATTTATTTGGGTAGAAAATGTTATCGGTTTTATCTGATTGGCATAGTTGTGATGCGTAGTCGTAAGACTGGTTTCGGAATCGAAATTCACTGGTATCGTGGGTACGTACAAAAACATGTGAGCGTTTATAGCGTTACTCACCCAAACCACTTCAGATTTTTGGACTCTTCAAAAACAATCTATCCGAAGATTCGCTGTAGGCAACAACCTTCCTAGTTGAATTTTAAAATAATCGATATATTTACAAAGATATTAGCAACCCTCGTTAAAAGGCGCCGACGCGGCGACGTCTGGGGAATTTTCCAGAATGTGATAAAATGTGCTTGCTCATCTGCACACCCTATTTCTAAAGAACGATCCCGGGAAGTATCCCAAGAGGTATTAATGTGTGAACAGTCAATACGATTCGAAACAATCATGTTTTGAATACGACGTAATAATATATAGATACGGGTATATTTTCTTACATACACATCGTTCTAACGCGTGTCTACTTTTAATGACGTCACTCGACAATTTATTGTTACAGCGATCGCCTTTCTTATTTTAAAAGGGTTTCTTTACTCATAGCAACAGATACCGCGAAAATAACTCATTTGGGCAATGAATTATTTTCGCGGTATTCAATTTCATCCATCTGATTTTATCCGATATTATCCTTAATTTAAGGACGTTGTGAGTATATTTGAAGTACCTACAAAAATGTAAATTATTATAATTTAGGAAAAAGTAAGTTTATCTGAAGCTTCAAAAGGCTGTTTGTACTTGAATATAATACAATAGAAGACGAATACTGATTTTGTGTTCAAAAACTGTTAGCATGTTTTAAAAAGATTTAATTACTAACACAAAAAAAACTCAATTAGGTTATTAAAACTAACTATAAAACAACCACGACGTCGTCGTAAGACGTCGAAAAACTCCTCTGCATCTCTATCGACTGGTAATGTGCCCAAAAGTCTGCCCATATTTTGGGCATTATCACACTATATGCCAATGCTGATCCTCTGTATGGTAAAAAATAAGACGTCGAAAAACTTTCGCATCGCTATCGACTAGGAATGTGCCCAAAAGACTGCCCGCCTTTTGAGCATTGCCACGCTATATGCCAACACTTATCCTCTTTCCAAAGTAAAAACCAGCCCCTGGGTTACGCGAAAAATCAACAAGGCGTTTAGATATATCCTGTTCTAACAAATAAGGATAAAAGTTACCGGAAAAGCTTCTTTTTCTAAATGCACAAAACCTTACCAAGCCATAATTATTGTTAATGACACCGAAATAAAAACAAATGTGTGTCAAGGAGCCTTGAATGGTTGCGAGACGAGATAAATTAATCACAACGGACATTAAGTTCAATTGACCCAACACTATCGCTAGAAAGACATTTTGGTTATTTGCCAAACGGGAATGGCCTTGCCAAATATCATATGATTGTATCAATTGTAATGTGACGAATCGATCTGAAACATTTGGGCGAGATTTTTGTTCAGTGAAAGAACAGTTATTACTGAATTTCTCCAATTCTTCCTCAAGTCGATGATAACTTCATTAGACTATTGAGGATCAGTTGGTGGCCACGATGATAGCGTTTGTGGTGTTGAAAGGGTCCTTCTATTCAACGCCACAAATGCTGCTATCGGTTTATGGAGTGAACACTTGAGTGCTTCAGCACGATTGTGGGCGAATTGGATATAAGACAACATATATAATTTTAGACTTCAATAAGAAATTCGAACCACTAAGGAGATAGCGGGAGGATTCGAATGTTGTACTTAAGAATTAAATGGACGTATCACTGAAGAACTGAAAAGACTGAAAGAAATAAAAGATAGAAGGAGATAGTTCCCTAGCAGTGGGTATAAATAATACTAAACTAGCAGTTTGGAACCGCTCCAATTTAATACTTTCTATAGTTTTGGATAAGATATCCGCAGCAGAACCAAGGTCGCCGATATAACCCGAAGAATCGCCAAACTAAAGTGGCAGTGGGCAGGGCACATTGCTCGTAGAAAGGATGGACGATGGGGCGACCGCGCACCGGAAAACGCAGCGTTGGAAGGCCTCCCACAAGGTGGACCGACGACCTGGTGAAAGGCCAAGCAAAACTGGCCAGATCGTTTTAAACGTTTAAGTTTGATGATATTTCAATCTTCGTTTGGCCTAATTTCTTTAGACCTTTTATTATCATTGAAATCCTACATCAATGTTACGGCCAAATGAGGATTAGCCTAGCATCAAATGTTAATGTTTAAACGATCTGGCCAGTTTTAGTTGGCCATATCATAAAGTGATCAATTCTAAGATCTGGCCACGACATACATATTCTGAACTAATTACATATTCTGAACTAATTAGAGTAATTCATTTGTAATGAATGTGTGACTCCAGAGGATAAGGTAAAGTTTCTAAATTCCACATTTCTCTGAGTGCTTTCAGAGTTTACTAACCTTAGTCCCCACGCTATTAAAACTCAAACTCTGTAACATAGGTAAGTATACTTGTAGCGACCTCTATGGCATAACATCGGAACTAAAATTCGTAATTCTGCATAGCGGTATTAATAGAGTTCTCTGCGCGATTATTGTATGTGTTGTGGCCAGATCTTATAAATTGGTGGACATAAACCTCCCCCAAATGTCGCCACAATGAACGGTCCTGTGCGTCTCGCATCCATCGGATTCCCGCAACCTTCACCAGGTCATCGGTCCACCTTGTAGGGGGCCTTCCAACACTGCGTCTTCCGGTTTCGCGGTCACCACTTCAGAACCTTTCGGCCCCAACGGCCATCTGTTCTGCGAGCAATATACCCTGCCCATTGCCACTTAAATTTGGCGATTCTTCGAAATTGGACAGATCGTTTTAATTAAACGTTAAAGTTTGATGATATTCCAATCTTCGTTTGGCCTGCTTTCTTTAGAACTTTTATTATCATTGAAATCCTACATCAATGATATGTCCGAACGAGGATGGAGATATCATCAAATGTTAACGTTTAAACGATCTGGCCAGTTTTGGTTGACCATATCACGAAGTGATCAATTTGTAAGATCTGGCTATGACACAATTATATACAATAGCCCGAAATCAAGTATCAAGCAGTTAAGTTTAGATTGGGAGATTCTTCTTTTCAATGGAGGTTTGCAAAACTAAACACCCTGAAGGTCCCTAACGGTCTTAACGGTCAAAGCCCCTACACGTCAAGTCGTGTTTGTATCCGCTCTATGCATTAAAAGAAAATCATTTTCTGAGAAAATATGCCGAACTGCGCATTACGCTATTGCAAATCTTGTTATGATAAAATGACTGGACCTAACTTCGGTTTATTTTCGTAAATATTTTTGGTATTTACGAAGTAATTAATTAAAATTCAATATTTTTTATAAATAGTTCTAGAACATTTGCTGATTTTGTGATAACGCCATCTATTGCTGAAAAGCTTAACCTTACCTTTATCATACACTGAGGCTCTACCACGAGCTCATAATGTGATCCATTTTACGAACTAAACCGAATTGTTAAAGGGATGGAGCTATATAGGTTGTATAGCTCCATCACTCTTTTTCGCTCGTACGACTGACATTTTAACATTATCGTGGTAAGGCCTCTGGCCACCTACCGAGCGATAGTTAAATAATTATAAATTTTGACAAATTTAATTCGTGTGTTTGCTATTCAAAGCCAGATGGCGTCACTGAGACATAGGATGACAGGTTTTCTAAGACATTTGTTCTGATAGCCGCTCTATTGTATCTCTTTAAATTTCTTTGTTTGTAGCCTACTGTTCATGCGGAACCTCTAAATACTCTTCAAAAACAGTACGAATATTTCGAAAACATTTTTATCGGTACTTCACTAAACATTTACATGAAGAATTTCCGCCTAGGGAAACGTATAGGAAATTATTAACATCGTTTTTAATAAAATGTTCGTATGTATTGTCAAGTAAAGAGTTCACGTAGCACATAAATAAATAGGTCTAAGCCTGTCGTAATGAGAACAAGTGTGCTGAATGTTAAAATAGCGTCTTTTGTACTAAACGACTCCCACGAGGAGTATGATTGTCGCAGACTTGGATCTTTGAGCTAACTGAAAAAAAAATGGGCAAGTGCGAGTCGGGCTCGCGCCCTGAGGGTTCCGTACAAACTTACATAAGTAAACAGTTCAATTCCCGAATGGAGTCATGAAAATTTTTTCGAATCGCAAAAACTTTTTTTGTTGTGACGTAACAACAAATTTACAGTTTTCAGATTTATTCCCATATCTGTGCTATAAGACCTTGTTTGCAACGGAAAGTACCCTATGAATTTTGATTCCCACGAGAGTGTCGAAATATACGTTTTTTGCGACATAAACGGCCGTATCCTTTTTTCAGTGAACTTAGAAATCTGATTTTTTACAGCTTCAAGAGACCGCAGACTTGAGTACATGGTTTTAATTTCAACTCGATACCTCCACGTGTTCCCGAAATAAAGGGTCTTGACAGACAGACAGACAGACAGACGGACGGACAACAAAGTGATCCTATAAGGGTTCCGTTTTCCCTTTTGAGGTACGGAACCCTAAAAACGTTCTTAACTACAGTGGGTTAAGGTCGATTATATTTTCACTGCTTATCGGTTAAACTTATCTATAACTAAACTACAGCCCCCTAGCCAAGTTACGATCGTTTCGTTTGCGGCGAACGCCTCGAGTAGGCCACGCCTCCAATTCCTTTGTTCTGACCACGTGACTGAGCGTTGAGATGACGTCAGAACAAAGGAATTGGAGGTGTGGCCTACTCGAGGCGTTCGTCGCAAACGAAACGATCGTAACTTGGCCAGGGGGGCAGTTTCGGTATTAAAGCGTAGTTTTTAAAACATAGCGTAAAAAACTTAGAGGCTTTCTGAGATTTCGCACGCAGAAGGCAACTAAAGAACACGGGTGGAGTTCTTGACGTCATAATATCAGATCACACACAACATCGCGGTGGCGGACATCCCCTCTCCACTCACTCGCTCGCTGACCCTTGAGCGTGCGCACATATATCAGTCGTCTCAAAATTTTTACCTACCCATACGTTAATACAGTCACAGATAAATTATTTGACTATCTATCTACTGGAGTTTAACTTCCACTTACATCTTTTCCTTTCGTTCAGTCCATCCAAAGGTTGTCTATAAGAAATTTCCTCGTGCCTGTGCAATAAGACCGCAAATGTATTAATATAATATATTATAAATACTTATATAATATAAATAGAAATATAATATATTATCTACCATAACATAGTACATGTTAGGGGAAAAAAATCTAAAGTTACCTCAAAACCGTACAATAAACTGCTCGTATTTAATAAATACTTAGAATTTGGCCGTAAATCTTTGTATCATAACTGGTCTAAATATTATAAAGCAGGAACTATGTTTATTAAACTTAAAAAATAACCATTACTTTCACTATAAAAGGAAATTTCCTAAAATACAAATTCTAGACTCAGGAGTGTAAAACCCGCTCCGTGTGGAGTGAGAGGGGTCTCGCGTCACACGGAGCGGGATTAGTTATTTGACAATTATTGTTAAAAAAAAAGAGTTATTGATTATTATCGTAAGTTACAAAGGTATTGAAGCAAAGTAACGCAAAGTAGTTGATGGAAGCTTTTCCACACTTTGTAAGCTTAAATAATTAATATAAATACTCTACTAAGAAGAAAAGCTCTGAAAGTAGCAGTTTTTAATCGTTGGTCGACTTCAACCGAGGCTAAAGTTTGATTTAAACGAAGTCGACGACACAATAAGAAGTTTTGAAGCTCAAAGACTGTTATTAAAGTGTCGAACAACTTTTTATGTAAAATAATTTGTATAGACGGTTTTTTTTTATTGGGTGGGAAAATCATCTTAAGACAAATCCCGCTCTTGGGTGTGAGTGTCAGACTTTTACTGACTAAAAACCCACTCCTGTTCCTTCTTTGCCTTCGTCCCAGGGCCCCGGGTTTCACTTTCACACTACCCGTGGCCCCAGTAGGCTTCGACCCTGCTGGGCCCCTACGTTTTGCTGACATCAGACTTGGGCTCGGTCCGGACGGTTACCGGACGGTTACCGGACGGTCGGACGGTGAACCACCCATTGCTCGCCGTCCGCAAGCCCGCGCCTACGGTGGCCGGAAATCGGGATCGGAATCCCGGTGGCGGTTGGGGCGTGAGGACCGTTGCCTTACGCGATCGGCTGCCTGCTTTGTATAGACGATGCGTTCTTTCATTTCACTATTCGCTCGTCAATGTGAAAAAAATATTCAGTTACTCCTACTATATGCACAAGCTTGTTAATTGATTAACATGAAATACGTGGAATATTTTAATAACTTAAACTGAAGCCAGCGGCGCTTTTACGGGTACAAATTTATTGACGCGGTTGGCGCAGTAGTTAAGTGATTAACTGCTGCACTGCGGGTCGCAGGTTCGTTTCCCGCACTGAACAAAAATTTGTATGTCCTACAGATAGGTGTTCCGGGTCTGGATATCTTGTATACCTATGTAAGTTAACATGTTTGTGTACTACAAACTACAACGTACTTACGATACAGGAGTAATTTGATGATATGGCCATACGAGGATTGACATATCATTAAATGTCAACGTTTAAACGATCTGGCCAGTTTTAGTTGGCCATATCATGAAGTGATTAATTCTAAGATCTGGCCACGACATTTATATAGGGTGACTGGTAATTAGTGTACGATACTTAAACACGTGATTGTGCTCATGATAACCAACAACTTTTACTATGGGAACAACTCTGAAATCGCGAAAAAAAATCAGCTGTTCAGTACATTTATGTTTGCCTAGTGTACTGAACAGCTGATATTTTTTTCGCGATTTCGGCTTTGCTCCCGTAATAAAAATTGTTTGTTTTCATGAGCACAATCACGTGTTTAAGTATCGTACACTAATTGCCAGTCACCCTATATATAAACTTTCTCCGTTTATTGTTATTGGTGAAAACCGCATCGAAATCTGTTCTGACAAAAGAGCATTTTTTTTTTAAACACAAAATTTATGGCCACATGTTCAGTTGAAATGGTTCTATGCTAATAGTTCACTCAATTGAAAACTAAAAACAATTTCGAAAGGCTCACTATCTTAGTTACAATAGGAAACCATTCAATCTAAAAGATTCCTGATCAAAGCAACTGACCCATTTCCGAGCTAAATTCAAAGTGGCTCATGTAAATATGTCCCATCATAGGCGAACGATCACGTTTCCTATTAGCGTCATTTTATAATGACACTGCTTACATTAATGCATTCACATGAACCCCCCTTCTTGCTATTACGTAATAACAAGCGATGTACTTGTCTCTGAACAACAGGAGCTGGTTGAATAGATTGGAAGTGTCGCCCCAAGGCGAAGTTAATATCGAAACTATAAAATGAGGTGTCCATTAATATTATCTACTTACTTGTTTCCCGTGGCTGCGCTCCACTGGCCGTGTAGCGACATCTATAGCGCCACATAAAAACTAAAAAAAATACGAAATCCTGCATCGTGCAAATAGAATTCTTCGCGTGATTTGAACATATACAACAGTCCGAAAATCATTTATGGGGCAGTTGACACTCGTCTGCCACTTGTGTCCTATCAGGACAAATCCCACTTGTGTTCTATCAGGACCAATCCCACTTGTGTCCTATCAGGACAAATCCCACTTATGACTTAACCAGACATAACACTCGTCT
This sequence comes from Mythimna impura, assembly GCA_905147345.3. Lineage (NCBI taxonomy): Eukaryota > Metazoa > Arthropoda > Insecta > Lepidoptera > Noctuidae > Mythimna > Mythimna impura. The sequence goes on from LR990345.1 coordinate 13,191,350, forward strand.
GCTCGGAGGTCTGGTCCTCCCTTTGCAACGGAGGTATGTGGAACTTTACACCCTGTTCCGGATACCTTTAAAGCCACTTTGCAGGGTATTGCATAATTACAACCACGCATCTTTTCAGCATTGTCATCATCAATAAACGTCGACTACTGGACATAAGCCTTCCCTAAGTGTCGCCACAATAACTGGTCCTGTGCGTCTCGCGGATTCAGCGATTCCATGAGTAAAATAATTTTTGATATCACATCCATACTTACAAAGTATTATTTTGTCACAAATGGATAAAAGTACAAAATATTAGTTTAGATGTTAACCTACCTCTTTTTGTTTTTTTTTTATGCAGGCTATTTGCGCAAAGCAGTATATATTTCATTGGAAGCAATAATTAGGTCGACTAAGTGCATTATCACGCAACGTTTAGAAAGTACTGTTTCATATTATTACGGGTAATTAAATGGCTTCTTGTTGATGAAGTTTCAAATCTGATACATGTCTTTTTTTTACGTGAGGAATCATCAAATGACTCCTCCAACCTGAGTGGCGTGAGAGGGAGTGTCAGACTTTTACTGACTAAATCCCACTTGTGTTCTATCAGGACAAATCCCACTTGTTTCTTATCAGGACAAATCCCACTTGTGTTCTATCAGGACAAATCCCACTTGTGTTCTATCAGGACAAATCCCACTTGTGTACTATCAGGACAAATCCCACTTGTGTTCTATCAGGACAAATCCCACTTGTGTTCTATGAGGACAAATCCCACTTGTGTCCTATCAGGACAAATCCCACCTGTGTTCTATCAGGACAAATCCCACTTGTTTTCTATCAGGACAAATCCCACTTGTGTTCTATCAGGACAAATCCCACTTGTTTCTTATCAAGACAAATCCCACTTGTTTCTTATCAGGACAAATCCCACTTGTGTTCTATCAGGACAAATCCCACTTGTGTTCTATCAGGACAAATCCCACTTGCTTTCTATCAGGACAAATCCCACTTGTGTTCTATCAGGACAAATCCCACTTGCGTTCTATCAGACAAATCCCACTTGTGTTCTATCAGGACAAATCAGAACCGTAAAGTAACTCTTTACGGTCCAGGGTTACGGTAACTTTTTCGAACAATCCAGTAAAGTCTGTCTCTCTCGCCACTTAATAATTCTCTCTGCCTAATGTTGGGATCGCCTCCTAACCTAAGCAAATGCAGATTGAATACCAGAATTTTATGTAGGAACTATTTATTTGATAAACAAAAACCATTTACTGGGTTGGTTATACGATACTCACTGTTACTACCTCTTAATATGATTAGTCAGAATTTCTTACTTCTGGGTTCCCGTAACTACTACCAAAAGTCTATAGCCGCTGAATTGATTTTCGGATACCACAGTTTCCAAGTGGGGAAAATTAGAGCGAACAATAACCTGTTAAAAAATACTAGTTTCAAATTTTATAAGAATACCTTGCCTTTACGACTACTAGGGTTGTAGATAGCGAAATTGCGTTCAATTTCCCTCTACACAGTTCACTCTATAGACACTTGGCACGAAATATCGGTTCACACCCAACTTGTCGTGCGTCAAGCATCCCTGATATGACTGTCACTCGATATACCTGAGATATTGATGGTACTTGTATATCGACATGTATAAAAGGAGAAATTGACTGACTGACATATCAACGCACAGTCGAAACTACTGGGTTTAGGCACAAGAAATTTAACACAAGGTTTCCTTTTATGACACACGCGGGTACTAAGAAGGGGTTTTTGGAAATTCAACATTTAAGGGGGTGAAAAGGAGGAATTTCTTTTGTATTTATAATCTAAGTAAATAATAAAGGTTTACATTATTTGTTTTCAGAACTACCCCCAATTGAAAAATTTTGGGAGTTCCTTTCGAATGCCGTAAAGGGGTGACCAGACGGTTGCAAACTAGCGTCACAACCAAGGTGACCTTGGCTTATGTGTTTGGTTTGTGTTGCGGCTACATGGATGTAAACCACGCGCCAACACGTTCGGTGGTTGGGAAAACGCGCCTCCCAACCAAGGGCCTTGAAGGTCATGGATTACAATTGCTGTCTTACACGGATTGAAACTAGCAAGATCACCTTGGTTGGGACGTTGGTTTGCAACCATCTGGTCACCCCTTAATTAGAGACACAATAGAAAGACAATTAGAGAGCGAACGCCGGCGTTCGCTTGGGGTTTAATGAATAAAGATTGTATGCACAATTTTTATCTCTTGAGTTAATTAGTTTGAAACTTGGAACAAAGTCTCTCTATCTATCTAATATATAAAATTCTCGTGTCACGGTGTTCGAACTTGAACTCCTCCGAAACGGCTCGACCGATTCTCATGAAATTTTGTGAGCATATTGAGTAGGTCTGAGAATCGGCCAACATCTATTTTTTTTTTTTTTTTATTTATATGGCAGAACAACGTTTGCCGGCTCAGCTAGTCTAATATATAAAATTCTCGTGTCACGGTGTTCGAACTTGAACTCCTCCGAAACGGCTCGACCGATTCTCATGAAATTTTGTGAGCATATTGAGTAGGTCTGAGAATCGGCCAACATCTATTTTTTTTTTTTTTTTTTTTTATTTATTTGGCAGAACAACGTTTGCCGGCTCAGCTAGTATATGTATATAAAAGATAGTCGTGTTAGTTACACTATTTATAACTCAAGAACGGCTGAACCGATTTGGCTGAAAGTTGGTAGGGAGGTAGCTTAGAACCAGGAGACGGACATAGGACGTTTTTTTTTTTAGTAGGGTAGAGTAGGGTAGAGTAGGGTAGGTAGAGTAGGGTAGTGTAGGGTAGAGTAGGGTAGAGTAGGGTAGAGTAGGGTAGAGTAGGGTAGAGTAGGGTAGAGTAGGGTAGAGCAGGGTAGAGTAGGGTAGAGCAGGGTAGAGCAGGGTAGAGTAGGGTAGAGTAGGGTAGAGTAGGGTAGAGTAGGGTAGAGTAGGGTAGAGTAGGGTAGAGTAGGTAGAGTAGGGTAGAGTAGGGTAGAGTATTGTAGAGTAGGGTAGAGTAAGGTAGAGTAGGATAAAGTTGGGTAGAGTAGGATATAGTAGTCAGTTGACGGGAGCGAAGCCGCGGGCAAAAGCTAGTGAGTAATAAAGACTGTCATTAATACGGGGTGTTAATTTTTTTATGAAAACCTTATCTCGAACGAAGTAGCTGTCAAAATGTTGTTACGTACGTAGCACTTCTACATCCTTCCTCCGATGTGGAAGTACTACACACGTACCTAGTAAGTACCTATATGGTAATAGGTATTTAATATAATGTTAGTACTGGTACGCTTAAACAATGCGATCCCATTTCATTGAGAATACCCAGAAAATAATTATTATTAGTAGATTCTTGACTCGGTAGCATTAATATTATGTTCTATATCGCCCACAATTTCATGGAACTCGCTAAAATGTGGTTCTGTGTGATGTATGTAAGACGTATGTATGTGAAATCTCATCATAACGAACAATAATCAATTATTTCGCCACATAATCCATATAAAGACGACTATTATATAGAAATCATGAGTAATATCGAACAAACGAAAGTACAGAAAGAATCCTTTCAGAGAATAAATGTAGCAATAATAATTCCTTGTTTGTCTGAGACGTAGCTTGAGAGATTGAATCTCAGTTATTTGGATTGGTTAGGACCGGGTAATCCGTCAAAAACTGAAGAGGTATTTTTTTTCGCTATGTATCAACATGTTTACCTACTGTTTTAAGATTTATTTCTAAATAAATAATAAATTATAAAATAAAGCTGTTGATCCCCGCATTAACGCCGGCGTTCACGCGCCATTGTCTTACTATTGTGTCTCTAATTACGCATTCAAAAGGTTATTAAAAAAAAAGGTTATATTAACATACCTATCTAGACGTGATAGTTTTGACGTTTATGTAAAGTATTTATTCTTTTTCGTTTTATATATTCCTTACATAAGCTAGTGCGCCTCACCATTAACGATTGCATCACTGCTTACATTATTAATTCATTAAATTCTCTCTCATTGTCTTTCTATTGTGTCTCTAATTACGGTATTCGAAAGGATAAGTTACCTATTATTAATAATTATTTATTAATATACCTCAACGTAAATATGAAACAAATAAATGACTAATACTACATTTCCTATATGATTAAAATAAATAAATGAATGAATGAATTGATGATTATTCAATTTAATTTAATTTTAAAACAAGATGTAATTAATTATTGACTAATGTTTAGCATAATTTAATAAATTGTAATAGGTAATAATATTAATTAGAATCGATATAATATAATGTAATTTAATAATTTTGTATGTAAAATTTGCAGTGCCCTTACAGGGTGCATGTTTTAATACTGTGTCATGAAATTTTAATGCATGCTTAATGTCCAGTGTTTTACATGTCAGCAAATAAATAAATAAATAAATATTTATTGAAAACAATATTTGTTGAGAGTATTAAGGGTATAAGCAAGGTGTAAGCTACAGGTGGTTAAGACTTCATACAAGAAACTCCTCACAAAACGAGCTGTATCGAGTAATACTGCCTTCTATATCAGGTCCTCGATCCAACCGCATAATGACAGCTTTGACTGGGTGTCGTCAAAGCTTTTAGCTATCAAGTCTTATCAAGCTGTTAGCATGGGTAACGATATTAGCACAATGGCTTATTTTTAGGGTTCCGTACCTCAAAAGGAAAAACTGGAACCCTTATAAGATCACTTTGTTGTCCGTCTGTCTTTCTGTCTGTCACCCTTTATCGCGGGAACACGTGGACGTATCGTGTCGAAAGTGCGGTCTCTTGAAGCTGTGAAAAAATCAAACTTCTATGTTGACGAAAAAAAAAGATACGGTCGTTTATGTCGCAAAAAAAAATGTATATTTCGACACCCCCAAGAGTATCAAAATTCATAGAGTACTTCCCGTTGACCCAGAATTCTGAATTTGGTACAAAGCAAAGGTTTAAAGCACAGCTATAGAAATAAATCTGAAAATAGTAAACATGTAGTTAAATAGAGAAAAAAAAAATTTTTTTTGATTCGTAAAAATCTTCGAGACTAAATTTGTACGTATGTGACCCTCAGTGCGCGAGTCCGACTCACACTTCCCCAGTTATTCATTTTTAATTATAATTATTTTTATAGTTTGTTCCTGAAGATTAGTAGACTAGACTACAAATTCCTAACTATCATTAGGAATTTCTCTAATCTTACTAGATTAGAGAAATTTGACTTTTTTTAGCATAAGTTTGAATTACTATCCAAACGTATGAAAAAAAAAAATCAACGTATTGATTCTTTTTCTTTTTTTAAGTCCGCTCAAATATATGCAATACAAAGGCAAATCCCATACGGTTGTATGCTCTCATAAAAATAGAAAGCCGAGCTCATCTTTCCAAAATCCTGGACCTTCCACGTACACAATGGATCACGTTTACACATCAACAATAACTCATACTCTAATAAACATTCACAGCCACGCGTGACAGATTTACCTACGTTCACCAACATTCACCAACATTTTGCCTTGACAAAACCATTGCCAATGTTTTGAACAAACCTTGGTCGTCTTACCCCCGACAAAGGCACGTGCCCGAATTTTGAAAGCCAATAGATAAAATCCGTAAATCTTGACACATAGATATTTTTCCCTTTTATATTTGTGTCCCTTCATTTGCTTGGGATCTACTGTTAGTGCTTATGGCATATATATATATATCGTGGCCTGATCTTAGAATTGATCACTTCAAGATATGGCCAACTAAAACTGGCCAGATCGTTTAAACGTTAACATTTGATGATATGTCAATCCTTGTTTGGCCATATCATTCATGTAAGATTACAATGATAATAAAAGGTCTACATATATATATATATATATATATTTCAGGTGTGTCCATGTATTTTTTTACCTCAATTTTAGTCTTATTAAATCCAAAATCAAAGAATGTTGGCTGTAAAAGGATATATAACTGCCAAAATAAAAGTTCGTAGCAAAGCAGTGCTTATAAACATACATAACATGTTAATATCCAAAGGGAAATTTTAAAATTCATAAAAAAACATCACTCGGTTTTTTTGTTCATTACGTAGAGGTTTGGCAAAAAATAAATAACCTTATATACGGAGTTTTAACATAAGTGCTTTTATTATCGCCAAGCGGGTTACACTATCGGGCACGCTCTTGTTTTTGACGCATCGTCAATTTTGACATAAAATAAAATACGCATGAGACTGAAGAAAAACATATGGTCTCGGTCACAACTGTCTAACAAGGCTTGAGTGAAACATCTATTGACAGTCATCATTGTCCGACAAGGCGTCTACAGAGTTAATAGTTCCGAGAATTTCATTAAATGATCAAATAAATTCATTACTAGTTCCTAATAAACGACTGCGAAGGGTAGTAATTATAAATTATTAATGGCTCGGGGTTGTTCGCTCATCTACAAAGGAAATCAGCATTGTTAGTAACTAATGTAGTTCAAACAAAGGAACACATTGTTAAAGTTCTGTTTAACTACACTAGAACCGCACTCTGTACAAAAGGTATGACATACTAATATCAAATATAATTAGTTTGGAACTCTTGTGACATAAAACTATTTTCTGCGGCACCCGTTTGTCTGTCTGTCCGTCGGAGAGTATTAACCAAGCGGCAAGCTGTCAAGTTGACGGTTAGTAAGTGAGTAAATTACTTGGCAGTTTGGGGAGATCCGACCTGAGTGTTGTCGGAGCAGTAAAGTTTTATTTGATCAATTTGTGCAGCAGATTGCTGACACCACGTCGGCATTTAGTCGTTTCTGGGTATCTTCGGTTGCATTCACAACGTGATATAATTTAAAAAAGAAAACATGATTGTGAATATTTCAACATCAGGCTCGCTGCGCTATGAGTTTGTCGCTTAACTAGGCTCATTCCACTGTATGCCCAGAGGCTATGAGTAATTGACTGTGGCCAGGCAATGTTATTTCTGCAGACGACCAAATACATATAATACATCCATCTATATAATTCTATCATCAGCAATGGTTCACATTTCCCTCGTGGACAATATTACCAAATTACCAAGCTTTTGAATTTACGTAATAAGGTCGTATATAAAGCGTGCACGCTGTGTACACTTATAGCTGAGCTGTAGTAATCATACGGAATATTTCATGATGACTAATTGGCTAATAGGACCTTATTCACTGGTGTTTGTCTGTGCGCTTGAATATAAATTTGCTTCAGTACAGCAGCCAATTTGAAGTAAATTAGCCGACAAATTTGTACCCGGAAATTGTGACTGTAATAAATTATTTTCTTACATCTGTTACAATTTTTGTTATGAAATATTTTAATTCGTGAAAGTTGTTTCACTACAAATGCCTATTGTTACATAAAGTTTTCTTTTCAAAGAACTTGAAATTTATTACATCTTACCATTCGTCTTACGCAACGAGTACCCTCAGGATCTCGGATTTTCATAGTAAACGAGCGTCATTCTGAGTAGCTACTAACTGCTCAACTAGCGCTACCACATCAATCAAAAGTAACGTATTCTAGAGTACGTCACGTTACTCATAATGTACTCGTGACTCGATCACAACCCACATGGCATAGCTCACAAGAGAAAAGCCACTCAATTTGGGAAAATTAATTATACGTAGGTACATTTTCACCTGTGTGAATACCCACAGCGATATGAGTCAAGACTCATAGCCCCGTAGCACAAAGATTGAGAATTATTGAAAAGTCTGTACGTATTACGTATTTGGGGGGATTATCCTACTGTTACCGAATTCGCTGTAACTCAGCCGCCGCGCTAAAGCCCAATAAGACGACGTTAATAAATCATCTTGACAGGTATTACTTCGCACCTTGAGCGAGGCGTAATTACATCAGACCTACTCCGATATTCAAAATAAACAGATCGTGTAATGAAGATGATTCCAGGCTCGGTTTACGGAACTATCTAGTTTAAATTGAACTTTAGCTAAGTTTAGTATTATAGGGCTTAGTCTATTAGCAACTGGATAGATTGTTCCGAAAGATTTGGACCTTCGTACTTAGCTTGTCAATTAAATATTGTGGTTTGTTGTAAAGTAATTACATTTTGATACAATCATAGACTGACCACATATATGTGGAATAATTTAAATAAGGGCTAATGACAAGATATGAATCAGTAGGTACGTAAAAACAAATGTAATTGAAATGTACAGACGTCTCGCTATATTTTAACAAGCTTAGTTACTGGTATAATTAACTGGGTGAACTTTAACACGTTGACAGCGGCACTCATTTTTGTATTATTTCCATTCTTGGGGTACGGGGCGTTTAAGACCTCGTTTGAAAATTATCATTATGGTGGTAAGGGGCTTACTAGACCCCGTAACGTTAAAGAAACTAAAAGCCTTTTTTTGGCTAAGTGCGACACGAGGTCAAAGTGACCCCGTATTAAAGTAGATACACCACTGCATTCTGTTTTAATAGGGTATCATAGATAAATATTCCATCTCTTTCCGAGAGGCAGAGTTCTTAGCCGACACATTCCAGGCGTATTAGATCTCGTTCCGCATTGAAAGTGTTAAAGTAACTTTTTTGGATTTACTGTAAAAAAACAAATAACAATTCCCTTTGACATGAAAACGATGATAAACAAGAAAAAAAAAATTGAAAAAATCTACAGGAACCTTCTCACAGGTATGAGGAAAGGGTTTCCTACATACATTTGCCTGACACTGAACTTAATACGGTCGGTAAGCTTTTGAGTAAACCTCGATGATGGAGACCGACCGAATATCAATTTTTGAAGCTTCATTGCACACTTCATATGAAAGGTTCTTGACTGTAAAGGTACCTTTATAATCGAGGTACCTAACAGTCAATACGGGTTTTTAAAAAGAGCTACTTAATGAGTTCTGAGAAGTTCCTTTACATAGGTACTCGATTTATGTGAATATCTGAAATGTCGTGTATAGCCACAGATATTTATATAGGTAGGTACCACATAAAAAGGCACAAAACGAACATCAGAAATAACCGTTTATTTTTTCTCAAACAAACAAATGCATAACTTGAAATTCGTAATATTTTGTTATTTTAGGTTCCAATCGTGAAACCATGCTTTCTGTAAGTCATGCACCTATATAGAATATGTGGAATTATTTTTACATCTGTGGCATCCATGCACCTGATATTTCCGGCCAATGTTTATTCGACATCTGATAGACGTGACCTGTCTAAACCCATTTTAGCTTGACAGTTTCTGTCTATATCGACGACTTGAGTTAAATTTTCACTTAGATTTTATTTTTTCATAATTATCATATTTGATGTAGTAGTTTTTATAACGTATTGACCATTTAATGAAATACAAGCTGCTGCCAGCGGCTTCGCCCGCGTGAAAATAGGTTTCTCCGTACAAACTTTGGACCCCGGTCCCTTTAGGGGGTGAATTTTTGACTGGCCTGTTGGTCTAGTGGTTAGTGGCCCTGACTGCTATTCTGGAGGTCGTGTGTTCGATTCCCACCCAGGACAAATGTTTTTGTGATGAGCATGATCATTTGTTGTGTGTCTGGGTGTAATTTATCTGTAATATGTATGTATTCAGAAATATATAAGTATGTTTATCAGTTGTCTAGTACTCGTAACACAAGCTCTGCTTAGCTTGGGACTAGACAGCGTTGTGTGATAGTTGTGGAATATTAAGTTACAGAAATTATAACTATTGCTAATATTTGTAATACAATAAAGTCTGTTAGGTACTAAAAAGTTACTATAATGCTACATTATATTACTTTTTCTTTATTTTTTTGCCGTGTACAACTCAGAGCATACTTGTCTGGACCTTTTCTTATGTTTTCCATCTTACTACGTTCTGCAAGTCTCTTTCTTTTGATCTTTATTATGTGGCATTGCTGTTAACTGCAATATTAAAATAACAAAAATTAGATAGAGACTGACCTGTGAATAAATAGATTTTTATGATTGTTAATACGGAAGATTAATGTCAGAAGTGCCATTTAAATAATACAAATCTCAATTTTATTACTTGATTGTTAGTCTACACTATCTATCTACACTAATATTATAAAGAGGTAAAGTTTGTATTTTTTGTTTGTAGGAGGTAATCTCTGAAAGACTGGTCCGATTGCTAAATTTTTTTCACCGATAGAAACCTGTTTTATTCCTGAGTGACACAGGCTATATTTTCATGTGCGCGGGCGAAGCCGCGGGCAAAGGCTAGTAAAAATACACCGCTAGTTATGATTGTTAATTAAAAATTCTAAATAATAACTATTACTTCTTAACTAAGGCTAAGTAAATATAATAAATAAGGCTAGAACTACTGACTTAGGTATATATACGGTCCAAAATTGAACATGGAGAATTACGCAAAAATAGCGCTCCTTTCGTGCTGGAGAAGAGAAAAACTAATTTATTTAATTCATATGGGGGTTTTGATCATATGGATCAGGTATAGATGAATCAGAAGTTTGCCTGAAATCACGCATAACTCATCATACATACAGACTTCATTGTTGGCATTTTTCTACACGAATCTGTAATCCAAAAGCATAGTATGAAACACAGATTGAAGTTTTAAAACATTTTTTTTTCCTTAAGTAGGCATTGTAATCAGGATTCCACCTGAACCAAACTCAAATGAATCAAATATTTACCTTTGTAACACCAGGATCTAAGCTAATCAATTTTAAGTTTAATTTTGGATTGGATGATTTTCCCACCAAAAAAAATACTATATATTATAAAGATATTAAATAATCAAATTTTTTGTGTTATTCTACTTAAATGTGTGTAAAATGCTACTTGTAATTTAATTCTCCCCTCTCTCATTGTCTTTCTATTATGTCTCTAATTACGGTATTCGAAAGGTTAAATTCTATCGTGTTCGGATAAAAAAACTCGAACTTAATCTATTGTTATCGAACCTTTATATCGATATTGTTTAAAATTACAAAGTCTGATGTTATTCAAGTCTTGTATTCGATTTTTCGATTCTAGAATATTTTCTTATAATATTTACAAAGACCTTTTCGCAAAAAATGGCAAAACAAACGTTCTATAATAACAGAGCAAAGTACATATAAAGTATATCAGCGGATTTTCCCAATTTCGTTAAAAGAACCACAGTCATTTGTTTGTTCTACTGTTCCGAAACGAGTTGAAACGAATTTCAGTGCGTTGTCGGGCGCTTAACATTCTTCATGAGGCCTAATTTACAACTGCGGAATACAAAACAAATTCTTTTTATTTTATTTTTATAAGAGCGTGAATGTGAACGTTATTAAAGAGACTGAGAAATCATGTGCAAACAATTCGGGGGGTCCTTTAATTACAAGCTTTTATGTAACTTGCAATATTAGACTGGCCTGTTGGTCTAGTGGTTAGTGGCCCGATTCCCACCCAGGATATATGTTTGTGTGATGAGCATGACCATTTGTTCTGTGTCTGGGTGTAATTTATGTATATAAGTATGTATTTAGAAATATATAAGTGTGTTTATCAGTTATCTAGTACCCATAACACAAGCTCTGCTTAGCTTGGGACTAGACAGCGTTGTGTGATACTAGTAAAAAAAAAATTTGAATCTATGTTTATTTAGGGCATATCTTGCAAATGGATTTTGCAACGGTAACCCCTAACAATTTGAGTTGAAATTTGGTATACCTATGTAACTTAGATGACAATGCATTAATATGGTACCAAGAAGTTGGTCTGATGAGGGAGTCGCATAGTGGCCAAAGGAACTACAGAGCGCAAAAAGACAACCCCAACGTAGTTGAGCTCTTTGGAAAGAAAGGTATTGATGAATACTATACCGCGCCATACCCACACACACCAGCTTGGAAGCAAAACATTTTATTAATTTAAAACTGGTTTTTACTTTAGGTATATTTTATCAAAAGGGTAGTCCAATTTAAGCTAATAAATCTTATAGCTGCGTTAATTCCTCGATAGTGAAAATGTTCGTTATAATAATGTTAGAATTCAAAGCGATTGACGTTTAATTAGGATTAACAGTTAAGCCCGTTGTCTTTGTACAAGTCCTTACATTTTGCTCATCTGTACAGCTCTGAGTAATGTCCACCATTTGCTGAGACTACATTCATGTCAGACAAATGGCTGTAAAGTTCTAAACGCTTAATTTAACTTTTCACGAGTATTTTTATAATATAAAAGAAAAAATCCTACGCGCTATTAAAAAGAGCTTATTTATTTTTTGCAGAAAGGAAATAACGATGCAAACTTTGCTTGAGATTATTCAGTTAGAGTTGTTTAGTAGGTCCTTTCACACACTTCAAGCAGAACACGTCTATATATGAGACGATAACACGGTCGTGTCTCCACATATCCAGAACTTTCGTAATACAAAGATACCATTTCGTTACATTTTGGCATGGTCCTGTAGGTCCATGTAACTTGCTAATGGACGCCACACAGCATTAAGATGAAGTTGTGGACTTTATGCCACGCCTGCGTCCAACTTTGACCACTTCTCATGTCTTTAATGTTTTTCTACGAACATTAAACTTTTGTTGACAACCCCTGACTTAGCTACTTATCTTGCTTTAGCGCTGAACGGTGACAAGAAATATATTGAAGTTTTTAGGTTTTGTAAAGTAATGTGACGAAATTTCAAATTCTTGGACAATGTTTAAGATCAGCTATTGATTATAGAGTAACTTAATTTCATAAAAAATAATAACATACTTATAGATAACACTTTACGTGACCCAAGGGCTGGCCATACAACGTGTCAATGCTGCCAGTCTTTTGGGCACACTTCCAGTCGACAGCGATGCGGAGGAATTTTTTGTGCCATATTTTAGGTAGGAGTATGGAGTATGGAGGGATGTTGTAGATAGAGTGTGTTTGTTTGTGTGTTTTATTATTTTATGAGTTAGGTTTGTTTTTTGTTGTTCTATCTATGTTAAATAAAAAACATTGTAGATTTTAATTAAAAAAAAGCTGAGTGGTACCTAAATAAAATATAAATGATGGCGTTTTTCCAAATGGCTGCTTTTACTTCTGCAATTTGTTCGAGCCAAAAATAACTTTCTCACATTAATAATTTCTTAACAAACAAATGTGAACATTAATCAAAACAATACTGATCATTAAGGAGCAATGGCTTTACTCTGCCTCTAATTATTTTCGTGTAATATTTAAAAAAAAAAACCTCGTAAAGTTATTGTTGGTCGTTACTCATCTTAGTAATAAGTGTCAAAATGATTTATTTCTTGCTCACTTATTGAGGCAGCTTTCCATTTTCTTACGTTCGTCTGTTTTCGGCACTATTTTTTTTCCGTTACTTGTTATTTTCTTAAAAACGATTAGTTGGCATTCTGGAGTTATTCAGGCCACGTCTACCCTTGGAGTAAGTAGAAAACGTAGGTATGTACGTTTGAGTTATAGGCAATAATTTTGAACAGAAATAGTTTAGGACAAGTACGATACGTACCTTTTTTTAGGTGGCAAATGTTCAAGTAACTTCTCCCATACTGGGTAAAGCGAAAGAGAGTATCTGAAAGTTACTAACTAAAACCCACTCGTGCTCCTTCAGTTGCCCTATGCGTTCCAGGGCCACGGTAAAACTTTTTTTATTATTATTATTGATGGCTCGCGCTTGACCACTATCTCACCTGATTGTAAGCGATCAAGTGTTCTATGATGGTGCACGCTTCCCTAGAATTATCTTATTCACTCTTGACTTAAAGACCCTTAGGCTATAGCTACAAGCTATTAGGAAACAACACAGACTGCAGAAGGAAATCCCACTCCTTAGCTGTATGCACAATGAATGTGTTCCCAAAACGTTTTGTGCATATGGATGGGATGTCCACCATCTACCGATGGCATATCGCCGTACGTCTGGTTATTCGATAATGGAACGGGCTTGATGAAATTAAGTTATGCAATTCCGACGCACACTCCCCAAAATACAACTCTTTTGAACTATCCCGATTCCACGATCCGTACCTACATATTTTTAAACTGGCAAATTCATTATCACCTTTCATATATTTATTATACAGAGTGGCACCGACAATACGACAATAAATTAACTGCGTATACCTCATGATGTTCCCAGTCAACATACCAAAAAATATTCGAATATATCCAGTAGTTTAGTTACAGGACATTATTTTTCATTTTCAGAATTTTCTACATGATGTGTTATGAAGTCCACGATTACAAAAAAAAACTTCTTTGGCAACTGAGAAAAATATTATATTCGGTGCCATAAACATAAAACCTCAAACTTAAGCTTTCTAACCACAGAGGCCAGTTAATGATTAGCATAGCATAAATGACATATCAAGGTCCAACCTCAAGGCTCACATCACTAAAATCTTGTAGTATTAGCTCTAGTGCTGTAGCTGTGGGAGATAAAAGGACAATATCATCAGTGAAACGTAAATTAATTAACCTCGCTTCACCGATGACAATACCCTTCTCTTCCCAATCAATATCATTCATAATCAGATTACTAAAATTAGCTTATATCACTTCAAACACAAGCTATGTACACAGACTTACAATTGGATTTACATCGTGTAGATAGTAACGTTTTATTCAACATTTTTGGCTGTAAATTCATCCTTTCTTTTACATGAAAAATAAGTTTTAAAATTTAGCTACTTGGCGTTAAAATATATTCCAATACGAATATTTATCACGATTTCCTAGTTTAAAAATGTTATATTGCCAACATAGCCCGAGGAATGGCCAAACTTAACACGTTCGCTGTGGCAGTGATTTTTCTATACTTTCCATTCCTGCGGTACAAGGTCTATACACCTGGAAATAAAACTTCCATTGTAGCGGCACTAGGCTTATAGACCCTGTAACATTTAAGAAACTTAAATCCTTTTTTTGGCTTCATGTAAAGATTTATTTGATTGTTTTGCTTTGAATATTAATAATAATGAATTAATTGACATACACCTGAAGCCGTTCGTTAATAACTTGTTTAGTTTAAAAATTATAGCTATATTTAAAATACAGGGTTTATGCACCCTGTGCCGCACTGAATATGGAAAGTCTGGTGCGTGTTTTAGGGATGTGAAATAAAAATATCGATAGTTTTAATTAAGTTTTAATAAATGAAAAAAAGAAAAAAAGCAAACATGAATAAAACATGGATAACAATTTTTTTTTTTACACTGAACACATTCAGTTATTTTTTTTTTTAACTTTTTTGTCAGCTTGGCGTTAAAATGGTTCGGAGTTTTTCATAGCATCCGACACAATTCCTCTTCTTAAACTTTTATCAAATTGTGTTTCTCAATTTTAGATTATTTTAGATTTTTTTTTTTCGGCACCTTTTTGTTGGTCTTGACGCCATGTCAATGCGTGCGTTTCTCGCGAATGCAAGCCAACACTAGCCGCGCGAAGCTAGCGCGGGGTGCGGTACCAGGTGCGCGGGGTACAAGATGCTTCGACCTGGTTTCGCACTGTTATGAAATTTTATTTCTTCCGTGCGGTCCAAGGTTTATAAACCCGGACCATTGGATTCTATTTAATAATACATCTTAGATATATATTCATCTCTTTCCTACACCGAACCAAATTAAAGTTATGCCTTCCGCACGACAAGGAAGTCTATACTTTTCTTAGCCGCACTGTAAGCGAGGCGTATACAAGATGTTTAGACCTGGTATCGCACTCAACGTGTTAAGTGGCAGTGGGCAAGGCACATTTCTCACAGAACTGATGGTCAATGAGGCCGAAAGATTCTGGAATAGCGACCGCGCACCAGAAGACGCAGTATCGGAAGATCTCGGGACCACCAGGTAGACCAATGTCCTGGTGAAAGTCGCGGAAATCCGATAGAAGCGAGACACAGGGTCTTTCGTTGTGGTGACACTTAGAGGAGGCCTATGTCCAAAAGTGGACATCTTTCACCTAAAATGACGATGATGATGATTAAAAATGTTTTGAATCAAAGCTAGGTACCATACACTGCAAATTTTTAATTAGTATAAATACTTAAAGGGCTTATTAGAAAAGGTCTTGTTATTATTTAAGTAAAGTCTCAATAAATAATATTCATAAACAGAAAAGTTATTAGAGTTTGTTCATATCCCAAAATGTCACTCAATTTATGGTAATATTGTACAGGCTATTGGTTATGTATGAAAAACAATGGAAAAACACTGCGCGTAGTACTTAATAGTAGCAATTGTTATGAATAATTGATTCAATTATGAATTTACCAATTATGACAAATTTTCGTGGACAATCATGCGATTTCGTTTTTTTTTTACTTTTGACTACACAAATATTATCAATAACGGGTACGGATAGAGCCCCATTTTTTTGTACTAATTAAAAAATAGGGATGTATAGACCGTTTTTAGGAATAAAATCGGAAGCGACAGAGTTTCTTGCAGGAAGGAGTTCTTTTACTTTCCCAATTTAATTTATAAATAATAAATATAAATATATAAAAATGCCTAATAATAATAAAAAATAATAAAAATATTTTGTAATATATTTCTAAAACAAATATGACTCATTATTCATACATCTACTGACCTATTAGAATAGTGTCTATTAACATATTGTCATGAAAACTATTTAATTAGGGAAGAAAAAATCCCTTTCTGCATAAAACGATAACTATAGCTTATGATATTCTTCATGAAAGACTCGAATTACTAACGTATTGTCGCTTTCCTGTACAGTAGATACTTGGGCATTTACGGTATTTCTACCCCGAAGTAGCGACATTGTTTGATTCTAATTACCCAGTACAGAGACGGAAATATAGTAGGTAGATACAGTTAATTCAATGAGAAATCAAAGCTGTCAGTGCGATTGACATTCAATTATTCTCATTATCGGTTTAATTGTATTCCTTTGTAGTAAATATTATAATGTAACTAAATTGTATTTTACTGTAAAGTATGTTATTACTACATTGTTACTTTTTTATCATTGTTTTCCCGTTTAATGTCAGTAACACAATTACATAATTGCTCATTTTAAGTTTCAGTATTGTTATTTTTATCATGTTGTAATCTTATTTTATTTCTATTCCGCAATCGGAATAACTTCTATGTAGATGTGTTCACAACTAATATAAGCTTCATAGATAATACACCCAGACACGAAACCACTATCGGTGGGCCATACAATTATTGTTTCCGTGCGATAATCGAACCAGCTACACACAGCGCAGCAGCCAATCGCTCAACCAATTAAAAACAACCAAATTAAAATTATATTATTTAGAAATGTTTTAAGTTTTATATAAGTGTAAGTTT
Organism: Mythimna impura; assembly: GCA_905147345.3. NCBI lineage: Eukaryota > Metazoa > Arthropoda > Insecta > Lepidoptera > Noctuidae > Mythimna > Mythimna impura. Next base: position 13,208,642 of record LR990345.1, read on the forward strand.
AAATATTATTTAGTTTTAAGTCCATTTAAGTATGTCTAGAGGAGGCTCTAGACTTAATTACTACTTACTTACTTACTTGACTGTGGGGTCGGTAGGTACCGATCCCACAGTCAAACCATTGCAACGGTTTTGTGAGGCTTAGCTTATAAGTTACTTACCTTTTTGGAATAAAGATAAATAAATAAATAAAAACCATACCTTCAGGAAATACTGCAATTCACATTATAAGTTTTAAATTTATTAGCTTATGAGCTAGTTATTTTTGTATTGGGCACCATTATATCAACCACCAAATAGATTAGTAAGTACCCATCTTCAAAGAGGCAGAGGTTCACAAACATCGATTTACCAACTTTTAATTTTGTTTGTTGTGGAAATAAGCCTAGAAAGAATTTTCTGAATTCAATAAGAGCACAGAGTTTTGCATGCGTGACCAATCCTTTGAATTTGTTAATACTGTTGCGTCGATTTAAGTGTAAAGAAATATCTAAAGGGCGAATAAAAAAAATAATTAGCAACTGTTAATGGGATACTTTAATAGTAAACCTAGTGGCTTTAATTTATAATTGCGAATCATAATCTTATATAGTGATAATGATGAATTAGGCAAGGCTAAGTCACTAGTTTCTTTCAAAAAAATAATTAAAAACCATTTCCTTTCTTTCTAACACTATCCTGGTTCTACGTAATTTAATTTCTTCTACCAACCCTACTTTATTCTTTCTTTTTCTTCTTTTCTTCTTTTTTTTCGTCCCTTTTTTAATGAAGTTGTGTAACATATTATAATATGTGTATATATATTTATAGTTATGTATTGTGTTTTATATATATAGAGACTGATCAATTTGTTAGCAGTACACCGCAGACTACCCCTGTATTATTTTAAATTCTTACGATCTATCCTAAGGTTGTCTGGAAGATATCGCTTTTAGCGATAAGATCGCTATTGTACCCATAGATTTAAGTTTATGTGTTTATTCTATTCTATTCTAATCACAAAAAATAACGAACTGCTAAAAGCGGGAAATTAATTATTTCCATGAGCGAATTTAGGGCACCCCAACACGTATTTAAAATTCGCATTCGACCACTTAGTATTTCAGTCATATTCAAAAGTTTTGAAACCTTTAATTTAAATTTATATTCGCTCGTTCCATCCATATCTAATCTACCTTGTCCTAAAAGCAATAAAAATTAAAATTTGCTTAAATTTTCACATTGTAACCATGAATGGGTGAAACCATGCATTTGCCCATTAACAGTCTAAGAATTAATTTCCCGTTACCTCTCTTCAAACCGACAAATTGAATGGTTTTCTTTGGATTGACGGAAGCTGAAGAATTTCATTAATTATCTTGATGGCTTCTCTGTCAAAAGCTAATTAAGCGATCAAGGTTCTTATTTATTAAATTTCCTGTGATATATAAAAATAGCTTTTTCGTAAATTATCCTCATAAAATCAAACGGAAGCAGGAAATTGTGAATATTATAGGTAAGTAACGGAAAAGAATTTTTTAAAACACACTAAATAAACTAATATTTAGTATGTTTCAAACAGGTAATTTTCCGTAACTTTGTAGTTATGATGTTGATATTTAGGTACTGCAGGCTTTTTACCCAACTGCAAGAAGGATTATGTTTTTCTCGCGTATGTATGTATATATAAAAGTATGTATGAATGTGTGTATGTTCTTTATTACCTCATATCTTCCAAATCGCTGGACGGATTTACATAATTAAGAAATCATTAGATTTGTCTTCATAACCCAAGTGTTCTTAGATAGGTGACGTTAAAAAAAACAATTTTTTTTAATATGGAAATATGGGTATCAAATTAAAGGACTCATCATGAGGATTTCAAAATGGTATATATAATGACCATATTTTAAAAAATACATTAGGAAATATGTTTTTATTTATTATCTCGACATCGTTATAACTTTAGCTACATCCCAATGAAATATCCGTCAAATTTTATTCAACCATTTCGAAGATGCTCATCCCTTCCGGGAATGAAGGTGTCCCCCACCGCTGGAAGTAAATCCCGATCCCGCCGGAATATAAAAAGTAGGTTAAGGTTCTAATTATAACATTAATTATATCCCAATTGGATACACCATAATCTGGTGGCTGGAGAGACGTCACGGCGTCCCCACCTTCCGCATGACGTTGGTCCCCACCGGACATGGTAAGTTCGGGAGGGTTCTGCACCGGATTCAGGCAGAACAAACACCCCGGTGTCACCATTGTGCTGACCGCCCGGAGGACATGGTGGAGGTGTGACCCACTTAGGCGGATTTGAGCACCACCGTGTCCTCGTCTAGGCGACCAGCGGCGGTGATCTTTCGCGCCAGGCCCTGGTTCAGGCCAAGATCCGGAGCAAGGAGGAATAGCAGGCAGTCGCCTCCTTCTGCGAAGCAGTAATACTAGAAGGACACGGCCGCACGCGTAAAGGAACGCACGTCCTTCCTCATGGCCCAGCTGCTGCGATCCCGAACTCAAATGCAAAGCACGGTTGGCAGGGGCTTGCGGACGACGAGCAATAGTTAGCTCGCCGCTCGGCCGGCTATTGCTCGGACCGTGCCTAGGTCGTCGACTGTGCGTCATGTATCACGCGCTCCTCAGTGAGATGTCAACAAACTCAGGGACCCAGCAGGTCCGATGACCTCTAGGGTCGCGGGAATTTTCTGAAAAGAAAACCTGTGATCCTAGAACGCAAAGGGTAACTGAAGGACACAGATGTGCTTGAGTCAGTAAAAACCTGACACGCCCCCCCCGCGCCACTCTAGAGCGGGAGAAATCATTGGATGATTTCCACGTCAAAAAAAAAACTATTCCATATTAAATATATCCCAATGATAGTGACATCTAATTTTGTGTTACCATTTCGAAGACTTGTCCCATATTTTGAAATCCCTTTCCCGCAGGAAATAAAAAGTAGCCTAAGTTATTGTTTGTAATATTTGCTGTCCGTCAGTGCATCATACCTTTTTAAAATCCGTCTAGCTCTTTCGAATATTAGCCGGAACAAACATAGATCAAGATAACCGAAATTTTCAAAATTCACAGTTTTATTGTAGGTAACGAATTCACTTTGATATATATTTAGTAAACTAATGTTTTAGTGATATTACAAACAGACACTTTAATTTTATTTAAGACTAGCTTCTACCCGCGGCTTCACACGCGTGAAAATAGGTTTCTCCATACAAAGTTTGAACCCCCGTTTCCTCCACTTAGGGGGTGAATTTTGGAAAATCCTCTCTTAGTGGTCGCCTACGTCATAAATGGAAGTCTTGTGCAAAATTTCATGCTCCTAGTCCTAGTAGTTTCGGCTGTACGTTGATATGTCAGTCAGTCAGTTTCTCCTTTTATAAATATAGATAATACGCGAGGCGGGACGACTTACCTAGTCCATTTGTGAATTTTAAAGTGATAAATGTACGCATAACGCGCGAGTGATATGATAGAGTGAATAAATAGTGACATTAGATTATAATAACTAAAACGTACAGAAAAAAATATTAAAATAAGATACCTGACTGCGTGAAAAAATTTACAAATAAAATACAAATAAAAAAATATATATAACTTAAAAATAAAAACTGAAAAGAAAAATCAAGTTCAGACCAGTAATGTAGAAACCAATTCAATTGCATTAATTTACACACATAAAGTAAAACAAATAATAAAATCTAATACGGAACATATAGACTGCAACAGTCGGGACCCCATATTGGATGGAATGATTTTAGTCTAGATTATTTGAATGGGTCCCGTTAAAAGTTATTTAGTTTTTTGTGGCAGGAATGGGAAATGTTAATTAATGCCCAAACTGCCCCACAAATGGAAGGCAGTATTGGCAGTGCCAAACTTCTAATCGGCTAAAACTACACTCCTGCCATGCGAAAAGTCCCCCTGCCGTTCAGATATCACAGGGATCTAAACGGGCTGTAGATAAATTGGTGTAACAAAATTTTATAATTAATAAAAATAATAGAGCTTAATATTTGTAATAATAAAATTCAATTGTTTTTTTTTCACATTAGAATAATAAGACCATAAAATAATTTTCAATAAGTAATTTGGTACGACAGGCTTGTCAGGTTACAGGTAATCCTGTGCCTCTAGTGCGGAGGTACTTGTAACCTGACAAGCCTTACATAAAGTACATGTAAACAGGTCGGTAGGTGATATTAAGGAGATATAATATTTTGACATGTGCCTCATAATATTCAGTACGTTAATATATGCTTAACGTCAACTGACGTGGGATTAATTTATGCATTAAACGTATTCATACTCCTTGTCGAAAATCTTTGAAATTAATTCGTGCTGTTTGCTTTACTTAGGCCGATTAGGACGGGACATTTTCGGTGAACCAATATATTATTCCACAACTTTCATACGACGCCATCTAGTCCCAAACTAAGCAGAGCTTGTGGTATGAGTACTAGAAAACTGATAAACATCATCATTATCATCATTTCAGCCGAAAGACGTCCAATGTTGGACATAGGGCTCCTGCAAGTGTCGCCACAATGAACGGTCCTGTGCGTCTCGCATCCATCGGATTCCCGCAACCCTTACCGGGTCATCGATCGGTCCACTTTGTAGGAGGCCTTCCAACGCTACGTCTTCCGGTACGTGGTCGCCATTCCAGAACCTTTCGGCCCCAATGGCCGTCCGTTCTGCGAGCAATGTGCCCTGCTCATTGCCACTTAAGTTGGGCGATTCTTCGTGCTATATCGGTAGCCTTGGTTCTCCTGCGGATATTCTCATTCCTGATAAACATACTTATATATATTTAAATACGTACATATCATAGATAAAATTACTAACAGACACAGACCAAATGATCGTGCTCAACACGACCTCCGGCATAACAGTCAGGGCCACTAGCCACTAGACCAACAGGCCAGTTGACCAATAGACCAGTCAGTATGGAACTTATCTAGAATATGTATGTATTTAGAAATATATAAGTATGTTTATCACTTGTCTAGTACTCATAACACAAGCTCTGCTTAGCTTGTGACTAGACGGCGATGTGTGATAGTTGTGGAATATTATTATTAAAAAAAAGTATAATATTTATTTATGTATTATATTTTTAAGTATTATTATTTTTCAACCTTTTTTTTTTTCATTTTTGCATTATTCTCTATGTTGTTATACACTGACAGCCCGATATCTTTTCCTTTCGTTAGTCCATCCAAAGGTTGTCTGGTAGAAATTGCCCTGTGCAATAAGACCGCCTATTGTACACTTATTTATATAAATGTTTGTCCTGTATTATGTTAAGGTGTGCAATAAAGTTAGATAATAATAATACTTCTATCTATAGCCATTAAATTCGTTAGTGGATAGTAACAGCCCCATCTGAGTACTTTAAGAGCTTATCCGTCCTCGACTGGCGAGCTGTAGAGACCATCTGCTGCCAACATTTATCAAACAAAAAACTACTCTTTTAATTGTAAATTACGGTTGTAATTGCAGTAAATGATCGTCCACTCAGCGCTTAGCGCGCTTTCAGTCGCTTTAAATTCAAGAGGGATTTCGCTGGAAATAAGAAAAACTGATGCTGTTAAAATGTAAGCTTGTTTCCTTAACAATAAATGAGTGAACGATACCGAAGCTTGTAAGGTACATAATTTATGTACATTTGCGATACTTGGTTACCCTTACTTGGCACCCTTTTCTGAGGTGATTTAATGTGTTATATGGCGGGTGGTTATTAATGAAGGTGTCTGAACGACCGTAAATTAATAACTGGTTATATTCATAATGGTTCAGCTGATATTTCCATATCACAACGTATATATGAATAGCCTATAAAATTACGCCAGTTAAGCTTGATGTATACATATATTTATAAGTTCTGTATAGTTTTTGTTTAGCTTTATAATATAACTAGCTTCAGCCGGCGGCTTCGTCCGCGAGAAAGTAGGTTTCTCCATACAAACTTTGGACCCCGATTTCATTCCCTTAGGAGGCGAATTTTAGATGTTGAAATATTCTTTTAGTGCCCGCCTACGACATAAAACTGTGCAAAATTATACGTTCCTAGATCCAGTAGTTTCGGCTGCGCGTTGATATGTCAGTCAGTTTCTACATCTATGTATAGTCCAGTACCTATATAGATTTAATATAAATATTTAATTAATTTACTAGTACACCGCAGACTACGCTCTATTTTGTTTTAAGTTGTAACAGTCCATCTAAAGTAGTGGTTCTTAACCGGTGCAGCGGTGGTCCGCGGACCACTGGTGGTCCCTGGAAGCATCCCAAGTGGTCCGGGGAGCCATCCTAATAAATAAGAATGGTCGGAAATAAATCTTTAGGAATTTTGGAGCCAAAAGGCAATTTCTTTACAAAACTTCCGAGACATTGATATTCGTCACCTACCTTTATTTTCATCGATATATCTATGTGAGAAGTTTTTCTTGGCGATTCTGATTATTAAAAACAAGCACCTAAATCGGTTGGATACCACTGCCGATATGCGTTTGGCTTTGTGCAGCACTGAACCAAGGATTCAGAAGTTAGTAAAGAGTATGCAGTCACAAAAATTGCATTAAAATCGTAACTGTAATGTTCTAAAGAAGATTAAAATACTGAGGGCTTTAAATAATTTTATGCGTGTTTTATTTATATATGAATTAGAACAACCGTTCATTTATTTACATTTAGGTACTTTATATTAACTACAAACTAATTAACCAACTTGGTGGTCCACGGCAAGACAAAAATTTTGTCATATGGTCCCTCATGTCCATAAGGTTAAGAACCACTGATCTAAAGGTTTTCTGGTAGAGAAGACCGCCATAATACCTATAGATTTAAGTTATTGTGAAAGTTTTGGTGAAATTTTGGTGCACAATAAAGTTTATTCTATTCTCGTTAACCTATAATGACCGTGACTAAGCTGTTTGGTTCAGTTTCATAATTTAATATGTTTTTAAGTATGTTTAGGCACGAATATGATGCCGAAATTACCTCATTACCCCAAACATATGATGCCTTGTACATAGCCTAGGTCTCTAGGTATTACACATTATGTAGATCACGCTAGGTCATCGCTCCCCGGTCAGGCGCACCTACACACGTCCACACCCTTCGTAACACAGCCAATTACTTATGGTTGGTACATTGACTTCAGAACAAATATGTAGTAAACGTAAGTTTGTTACATGCGTTTTAGCAGAAAACTAACGTGGGTATTTTAACGTAATGGGGAATATGCATGTAACTTTTAGCTCTTAAACCAATATGAAAGATGTTTTTTAAATATCAGTCATCAACAACGAAGTGATAAAGTTTCAAAGTCCATCACGCCCGTTTTTTTTTTATTTTAGGTGGGAATATCATCTAATGACAAATCATGCTCTTGGGTGGAGCGTGAGATAGTGTCAGACTTTTACTGACTAAAAACTCACTCCTGTTCTTTCTTTGCCTTCGTTCCAGGGCCCCGGGGTTCTCTTTCGCATCACCCATGGCCCCAGTAGACTTCGACCCTATTGGGCTCCTACGGTTTTGCTGATATCTCCTTGAGGCGCGCGTGGAACACTACGCGCCGTCGACAACTTGGGCTCGGTCCGGACGGTTTCCAGACGGTCGGACGGCGAGCTACCCATTGCTCGCCGGCCACAAGTCAACGCCTACGGTGGCTGGAAATCGGGATCGAGATCCCGGCGGCTGAGGCGTGAGGGCCGTTCTCTCGCGCGTGCGGCCGCCTCCTTTCCTAGCATTACTGCTTCACAGAAGGAGGCGACCGCCTGCCACTCCTCCTCGCTCCGGGCCATGGCCTGTACCAAGGCCCGGCGCGAGAGATCACTGCCGCCGATCGCCCCCACGACGACACGGGCGGCGGTGCAAAGAGTAAACAGAGGTGAAGTAGAGGTTCGCGTGATTGTGTATGTGAGCATATGACATCATAAGCTCTAAGTAATACAGGGCAACCCTAGGAGATACCTCAGACTGAAACTGAGTTCACTCTTTATAATCTTAAGATCATAAAAAATTATATATTAGATATGATTTTTCATAGAAATCCCTTCCCTGCAAAAAACGCAAACTGTCGCTTACACTGTTTTTCCTGAAAAAGCTCGATATTTGAAAAAAGGTTAGGCTGATAGACTGTTATTTCTGATAGAATAGGACTGTTAATTCAAATGAACTAAGTGAAGCTAAGTTAGAATGAATTAAATTGCAAGTGTGTATGTAGCTAATAGAAACACGCTAATAGCAGAGGGCGTGCCTCTTAAACTTACTGCAGCGACGACAAAGTTTCCCCTAACCGGAATTTGTGGACACAACAAGTACTGTTGAACATAGTTCCGAGTCACATCAATGTTTAGCACTTCGGTTAACGCTGCAAAAATTTGAATAAAATGAAACTTCGGTAATTTGTGTGGAAAGGCGAACACGGTATTGATTTTGTGAATTACTTAAACTTTTCTGATTCAATAGAAGCTTTTGAGAAGGTCGACCACGATTCAAGTAATATTTTTGGGATAAAAAACATTGTAATATCCCTAACAGATGCAGAAATAGAGATAATTGGAATTTAGAAATAACAATACAATGCTAAAATCTCAAACAATTATGAAACATTTTTATTATTTTGGTACATGATCTACACTGTCTTCTAATACCTACCTATTAAAATTGTAATGTGGAAATATTGTTAAAACTCAATCAATTTCTTTTTAATAACCGTGGAGTTTCTTGTCGGTCCTTTTCTCTATGCAAATAGCAACTGAAACCTTGTGCTCTTTATATTTTCTATTTTTTAAATTCTAAAATTTCTATTTCACATAAACAAACATGAGCACTTATAAAACATCAGAAGGTAGCTTTATAAGTGCCCATGTAGGCCTGTATGAAATAGAATATTTTGATTCGAATACAACACGTATCTATCTACCCTTTCGTACGGGCACGCGCAGCGTAATTTTATTGTATAATTCTGTAGGTACTATTTTTCTCTTTTACTTTGTGTTTCTTGCTATTGTGTTGTGTCAAATATTTTTTTCTGTTTTATTCCTATAAACCTTTTTGATTAAATTCATCAGAAGCTTTAACCTTATTTACAAGATATTTTATATCTTTCATTCCAGTTCGGCCAGATGAGGAATTGCCAGAGCCATCACTCCACATCATGGCGAAGTCGACGGTGTACAACGTCGGAGAGATCAAAGGCATTTTTTGTAAAGGACAAAATCTAGTAGAGGTACGTACAAACTTGCGTTAAATATTACCAGAAGGACACTTTTCGTACTTAATAATAGGTTAAAATTTGGTCGCAGTCGCAATCCCATCTTTAAAACAGTGAATATCAAATCTTGTCAAAAAGATACTCTAATTTTTAATTAGATGGACTAAAATGACAGTTGATAGCACCTTTTTACTAATGTATAAATAGAGTTGTATCCTAAATGATCAAGTTTATTGGTTTGGATTTTTTTTTTTTTTTTAGGTGGGAAAATCATCTTATGACAAATCCCGCTCTTGGGCAGAGCGGAAAATAGTGTCAGACTTTTACTGACTAAAAACCCACTCCTGTTCCTTCCCTGCCATCGTCCCAGGGCCCCGGGTTTCACTTTCACACTACCCGTGGCCCCGGTAGGCTTCGACCCTGTTGGGCCCCTACGATTTGCTGACATCTCCCTGAGGCGCGCGTGGAACAATACGCACCGTCGACGACTTGGGATCGGTCCGGACGGTTACCGGACGATCGGACGGCGAGCCACCCATTGCTCGCCGTCCGCAAGCCCGCGCCTACGGTGGCCGGAAATCGGGATCGGAATCCCGGCGGCGGTTGGGGCGTGAGGACCGCTGCCTCACGCGATCGGCCGCCTCCTTTGCTAGCATTACTGCTTCGCAGAAGGAGGCGACCGCCTGCCACTCCTCCTCGCTCCGGACCATGGCCTGTACCAAGGCCCGGCGCGAGAGATCGCCGCCGCCGATCGCCCCCACGAGGACACGGCGTTGCTCTGCCCAAGCGGGGCACACCTCCACCGTGTGCTCCACCGTGTCCTCCGGGCGTTCCATACAGTGGCGACACCCGGGCGTCGCTTCCGCACGAATCCGGTGCAGGAACTTCCCGAACTTACCGTGTTCGGTGAGAACCTGCGTCATGCGGAAGGTGAGGACGCCGTGAGGTCTTTCCAACCACGCCTCAAAGAGGGGACTTACCGCCATAATTGTGGCGTGCCCAATTGGTTTGGATTTGCGTTGATCAGTAGCATGACGTATGTATGCAAGCGGTTTTTTATTTGCACTAATTTACAAGAAAGGGTTTTTGTTGCCTAATCAAAAAGTGTATATGACGTAATAGGCACTACATATACATGTGTAGATAGGTGACTAATAGATCATAAGATTTTCTAAATAATTATAATTAGGAAAAACTTTACCCATCCCTCCCTCCCGCTCCATTCAGAGTGACAGAAGTCATTAGATGATTTTTCATGTAAAAACAGGGTACTAATAAGAATTTATTATTATTATTCCTGTAATGTATTCCTGTAGAATAATTTTCAGCATAAATACAAGAGTCAATAAGAAGCTTTAAGTAAACGGAAAGCATTAGCAAATTCATTTATAATACGTCACCACTTTATATTTTCATTAAAAAATTTAAAATACTTATACTTATAACCTATATTCATAAAACTCTTTTCAGCCAATTCATTGGTACTCCCCCTCGGGCAAGTTAATCGAGGAGCGATCTACCAAGAATAGCCGGGTGTTTGTCGAACGCAAGATTGAAGACAATGGAGTCCTGGTGCCTCTCATCATCCATAAGCTCAAGATTAGTGATGGAGGTAACTGGACCTGCAAGGCTGGGAACCTTAGTGAAACTAGGGAGATCATTGTTGGAGGTATGTCTTGTGAAATATAATGTATTTTGAAAACAGTTAAAAGAGTAACCATGGAGTTTCTTGCCGGTTCTTCTCCATAGGAAACGACCAATTTGGAACCATGCACTAGCTTCTGACGTTTTATAAGTGCCCATGTAGGCCTATGTGAAATAAAAAACTTTTGAATTGAAAAGACAGTCAATTCTATTAAATAATCATCGCAAAATCTGAGGTAAAAAGTGACTAAAACGATGTGAAGCGCTATGGATTCAAAGCTCGCTTCAACTACTGGAAGCTTTGATATACGCCCTAACCCATTTTACATTATGCTAAGTAGCAATTTGTTTATTTCATCAAATACAGTAAGTTATGATCTGAAAGCGGTTTCAAAAACAAAAACACATTAATTATTTATGTAAATCCAATTTGGGGAAGAAACGTATAATCAAGCAAAATATCTGGCGTTTATGCATTTTTCTCAATTTGTTATTATTTTATATCTTTATCAAATTTAATTTAATATAATTTTAATTTTAGTACATATAATTTTATTTAATCATTTTTGAATGTGGAATAACTAAATGTACCATCTACATATCATATATATATATCATTATATAGGTATATAATAATATATAATAATTATTTAATAATAATTATTATTATTAAGTGTAATTATTTAATTTTCAGAGAAAGTAAAACTTTCTGAGACGAATGTTACCTTGGAGGGTGAAGAGGGCAAGTCGGTCAAGTTGACCTGTGAAGCCAATGGATACCCTGCCCCAGTCGTTGTGTGGTACAAGGATAAACAGCAGATTAGGGGTAAGTCACTTGATATAAGAGTGTTGGTAATAAATTCCCGCCGTAATTAATGGTTACATTTTTGTTTAGGTAAAGTATAACCGTCCCAGAAAGTTTTTGATTCGTCTGTACTGGGTCACTCATTTCTTGGTTTATTAACAAAGCTTCAATTAACACCTAAGAGTTTTTAATTATTGTGAATTTAATTTACAAAGGGACCGTTCATTGAATCGTTTGATAACAATATTATCTATGGAGCACAAAATGACAGTTTGACAGCTTGTGTACCCAAAATATGTTACTTTAACTATCAGACTAGCACAATTTGAAACCTCAGTATATAGCTACATGCTGTAAGAACGTAAGAAAGAATTACCATGACCCTAGATGGACGACGAGCAATGGATGGCTCGCCGTCCGACCGTCCGGTAACCGTCCGGACCGAGCCCGAGTCGTCGACGGCTCGTATTGTTCCACGCGCGCCTCAGTGAGATGTCAGCAAATCGTAGGGGCCCAGCAGGGTCGAAGCCTACTGGGGCCATGGGTAGTGTGAAAACGAAACCCGAGGCCCTGGGACGAAGGCAACGAAGGAACAGGAGTGGGTTTTTAGTCAGTAAAAGTCTGAAACTATCTCCCGCACCACCCAAGAGCAGGATTTGTCATTAGATGATTTTCCCACCTAAAAAAAAACCATGGCCCTAGAGCGCCTTTAAATGAAGGAACGTATGTGAGTTTTAGTCAGTAAAAGTTGTAACACCGCTTCACCCTAGAGAGAATCACCTTAAAAAAAGTTTATAACTACAATTTGAACTCCTTGTGTTTTCAATTACAGAAAAGGACGAGCCCAAGAAGTACTCAATCAAGCAAGACAACACTCTAGAGATTAAGAAGCTGAACCACGCCGACGTTGGCCTTTACGTTTGCAAAGTGAGACAAAAGGCCCTGTCTCACTACACTGAGAAGACTGTCCATCTTTCTGTACAGCGTAAGTAAATTAATAATACCATAATATGATGCTTTCTTTATAATTAAACTAGCATTTTGCCAGCAATTTTTTTCGCGTGAAAGTTTTCATAAAAACTAACATTCCTTTCAATTAAATCCATTTCCATTTTTAAATTTTTCGTGCCAAATTTCAAGTTTATAAATACTCCATATAATTTTTAAAACCCCGTAAAGTTTTCTATTGAGGGTAGTTCTAAAATCCAATAATGAAAACCTTTATTATTTACTTAGGTTACTATTTGTACTTACTTTCAAGTATATTGGTACCCAGAATGAGATTTTATATACTACTAGCTGACCCGGCGAACTTCGTATCGCCTAATAGTAAGGATAACGCCATCTGCTGGCATTACCAGAACAGAATAATTAATTTTATAATGACTATTGTTGTATTCGGATTTGTTTTTTTGTGTTTTTTTTTTTCATTTTTTCTCACCGTTTATACCTTCCCGGGACTATCTCGAATATTTCAAGACCAAAATTAGCCTAATCGGTCCAGCCGTTCTCGAGTTTTAGCCAGACTAACGAACAGCTATTCATTTAGGTACCTATATATTGATATAAGCCTTGTGTAAATTTTCATGTTCCTAGTCTAAGTAATTTCGGCTGTGCATTGATATGTCAGTCAGTCAGTTTTTCCTTTTATATATGTAGATTGTGCAGTTAATATGTCAGGAAGACTATTAATCCGTTGGCAATTTCTCAGGAGTTAAATATATTCTAATGACAGTTACAATTTACTTTACAGTTCAACTCTTCGAACGCCAATATGTTAATGTTCTTACTGCTATTTGCCTTCATATCTTAGTACTTAATCTCTAGTAAAATTTATGTATCTTTACATGTAAACATCTCCAAACTATATGAAACACACGCATCAACTAAATAGCTGCTAGTGTGTCTTACCAAATAATAATAATAATGTACAGTCACGAGCAGTAAGATATATACAGTGTCACATTTTCTGTCTATCTTATCTTCTGTCTTTTAAGAAATAACTTTATTTATTATCCTGAAATTACTTATTCATTAATTTACGGGGCAAAAGAGTTGAGCTGTATGCTGCGGAAGTCATTTCCGAAGCTTTACAGTGAAAATCTTTTTGTTTTTATCAATTCGATTCCGTAGATGCGATGTTCAATTCTGAATATTTACACTTCTTATTTGTGAGCCTCGTGTAGTTTCCTTATGTAACAACAAACAGAATCCTCACTTTGGGCGAAAATCTTTATTTATTATTTTTGTAAATCTTTATTTTACGAACACCGATGAGAAAACATTTTGAATGTATATTGCATGCACTGAATTATTGTTTCAGATAAACCAATTTTGTACAACAGCGACACTCAAATGATTTATACAAACCAAAAATACAAGACTGAAGAAGTGTACGCGATTTTAAATGATACGTAAGTATTTCAATATTAAGAAATACATTACTTTTTCTTCGTTGTGACAAGTTCTAAAAACCAGTTTTCCTACTTACTAATCGAAGAAATAGAATAATATCTGCAATGAGATAGATTTTTTTATTGATATAAACTAGTGCTTGACTGTGATCCCACCAGACGGTAAGCAGTGATGCAATCGTTGATGCTGAGGCGCACTAGTTTATTACACTTTAGCCTTAAAGACACCTAAATTACAATCGAACGGGAAGACTACGACAGGCAAATTGTTCCAATCCTTTGATGTACGCGGTATAAACGACGAGGCAAATCACTTAGTTGAGACCATAGAGGATTCAACAACGTAAAGGTACTCGCAGTACGTCAGGTTGTCCAAAGGTAGAAAGGAGATGGCAGAATCAAGTCATGCAATTTTCGCACACACTCCAAAATACATCCTATAAATTACCGAAAGGCTGGCTACCCTACTCCTGTGCTCCAGGTTTTGTAGATTAGCTTTTTCGCAAGCCTTTCCTCTTAGTCCAAACCTATGTTTTGCTTGAAACCGGCTTGCTGTCATGGGATCTGGAGGCAACAGGTCTCGCACGCATGCATGATCTGCGCATGGAGGTACAACACCTAGTCGCGGCTTGGTGGACAGAGTTCTGGTGGGATTCCATGGCGATATGGCGACAATGACTGTCGCAACCCAGTGCTGGGCACGCCATAATTATGGCGGTACGTCCCCTCTTTGAGAAGTGGCTGGACACGATAAGTTGACGTTTGCAACCATCTCCTTCGTTAGCATTACTGCTTCGCACGCGGAGGCGACCACATCCTATTCCCTCTCGCTCCGGACCATGGCCTAAAACAGGGTCCGGCAAGAGAGGTCGCTACTGCCGATCACCTCCATGAAGACATGGTGGTGCTCCGCCCAAGTGGGGCACATATCCACCGTATGCTCCACCGTGTCCTGTGAAATTAAGTTATTATTTTTAGGGTTCCGTACCTCAAAAGGAAAAAACAGAACCCATAGAGGATCACTTTGTATCATAGAATTTCATAAAATAGGTAGAACTTTTAGTGGGTACCTAACATAATAATGGAGCTCTCTATTTCCTTTGTTTTCAGTAAGAACGTGACTTGCAGCGCTATTGCGAACCCACCACCCACCTACAGATGGTTCAGGAGACAGAACGGCTTCGATGACGACCCAATTACGGATCCCGACACGGTTAGCGTAATTTATTAGCTTCAAGAACACTTTAGTACCTTTAGTTTATAAATTATTTATATTACACCACATAATATTGTCTATCTTTAAAGACTTAAATTCTAGAAAGGACTTAGGTAAGACATAAGCTAACGATTTTGACTTGTTCACGCATATTAGCAGCCCCGAATGCTGAAGTTTTGGAAACGAAGAATGATGTAGACATAAAGTTACTGTAAACTGAGTAAAGTTTTGCATCGCGGTTAGTGGTCAGACGAGAACTTTGAGTCATATGGCGTGACGTCCTTTGTTAGTAACAAAAATGCTTCAAAATTTAACCTTTCGAATACCGTAATTAGAGACAATAGAAATACAATGAGAGATGAATTAAATACAACTTTTCATCATCGCTATTGGCGATAAGACCGCCCATTGTGACGCCATTAATTTAAAGCACCTACTTTAATTTAATTTATGGTATACAATAAAGAATATATCAATCAATCATCATCATCTTCCTGGTTTATTTGGAGCCAACGCATCTTCTTGCATCTTATTTTATTTCACTTCTATACTACAGAAAAGAACCATCAGAGCTATGCTGTTTAAGGATATTAACATCATGACGGTGCCTTGTTAGTATATCTATGAAAACATCATGTACGTTAGAAAAAATCTTCATCTTTTTAGCAAAAGAGGCGATAGACATATTGCAAGGATTATGTTACAAGAAATAGGGACCAATTAGTTCAACCAGGTTTCAGACAGGCTAAAGTAGCCTCTTCTTTCATAGGGTACTGTTTGAAATGTTATAATAAAATATCTCCCCAAATATTAGAACTCAATGAAACGAAATTTAAATCTTGTATTACACGCACACTACGCAGGCAAGTATATGTATTATAAGTTGGAGGGTTATATACAAGATAAAAATGCTTGGCTCAATGCTGGTTCAGCTCCAATACCACTAGGGCGTACAAATTGATTAGTATGGATTATTTTTTTTAACCGACTTCAAAAAGGAGGAGGTTATAATATGTTCGGTTGAATGTATGTTGTTTATTTTTTTTTTTATGTATGTTCACCGATTTATCGGTCAATTGTGGACCGATTTTGATTTTTTTTTTTATTTAAAGGATATGCTTCCGAGTTGGTCCCATAGAAATATTGTTACGATCTGATCATGAACTTTGAAGATATGGCACAGAACTAATCATAAAAAAGCATAATTTTTCTGACTGACTGACTTCTTGACATTTCAAAAGTGCCTGAAAATGGTTTACTTATTTGAAATAAAATGCTTTGAATCTTTATGCCATGATCCAAATTCAAATCCAAATTCCAAATTGAGACTTTTCTTTTCTGTAGGTTGTCACCTCTGAAGATGGAACCAACTCCGTGCTTATCTTGAGGATTCGTGACGATAGCTACTACGGTGAATACCGGTGCGCTGCTAACAACATCAAGGGTTCAGAGTCTATCATCTTCCATGTCAACCCTGGTTCCAAACCTGAACCCCCAGATTTCGTGAGTATTATATGTATTGTGTTGTTTTATTTTGGGATATTTTCCCCGTCCTTGTTTTATTTTTCTTAGTAATTTGTTTTTGGTCTGTTTTAACATAACAGCAATTTTTTTATCTTACTGGTCAGACTACTTGTTTGTTCTAGTGATGCTGGCTTAGAGCAATTTTGGTGATTGCTCAACAGGTTTATGAAAATGAATGATGTTTAACGTAATTTTTTTGGAATATCGCCTAATTCAACTAACGAAGAGACCCAAGGGTGGTCATTTGAGAAAGATACTTATTCGACTTTGTGTTAACAGGTTTCCCTTACTGCTGCCAATGCAACTGCACTGACCTTCAACGTGACCTGTACAACCTGCATCTTCGCTACTGGTGATGAGGTTTCACCAGACCCTAAGAATTTGACAGTTATTGGTGAGAACTTTTTATCGTTCTTGTAGTCATTTTCAAGATATTTTAGGTATTTTCGATATCTAAGTGATCGTAATTGTTCAAGATTATGTAACATCTAGGTCACACTTTTTTCAGGATACATTTTACAACTAGCTGTTGCTAAAGCGGGCTACCCAGTAGACTGGGATGGAGCACCTGAATATCGTGTTGACGTCGAAGAAGCCAACAGTAAGTTTAATGTAATTAATCCGTACCGATAGTTGATTCATTTCGTAATGGAACTATACATGGCATGTGAAGGAAAGCTCTGAAATCGTAAAGTCTTTTTTACATAGCATGGGTGGGATGATAGTAAGACGAAAATATACATCTTTAAGATGAGAGAAAACGATAGGTAGCTACATTGTGTGAATCTGACAGCTGTCACCCGCGCCATTCTATAGCAATTGTAGTGTAATATTATTAACCCATTTTACTCCAAACCTGGCCAAAAGCCTCCTTATTCTTCTTCCACCTCTATCTGTCCAGATCTGCTTACATAATTTAATGAGGTTTTAATTACAAACTGTCTTCTTTCAGACACCCTCTTCACAGTAGGACATCTAACAAACGGTACAGTATACCACGTGCGTGTCCGTACGCGCAATGCCGCAGGCAACTCCGAATGGATGGAGGTACCCGATGCCAAAACAACTGACGACGCGATCAGGCTCACCGCCACCCTGGTGCTTGTCATCGTCGCCATCTTTGTTCACCTTTACTAATAAAATCAGCTTTTGATTGACGTGGGGATTTTTTTTTTCTTTGGGTATATGTATAAAGAGGTCTGTGGTGGTTTTGAAGTTTCAGTTACGGATGACAGCCGACAGTATAGACAATGTTGTGTTTAGAGTTTAGTGCGAATGTTCTGTGTTAATGTTTCTTTTATCACATAAGAAATATATTTACTATGTTTATAAAATAAACTGATGTATGTATCGTTGTGCGAAAGATTCAATCTGATTATTGTAAACTCCTTAGAAATTGATGCCAAATATTTAGCCAAATCGTTAAAATGTTCTTTTAGCGTTAATTTAAGAATCATTTTATCCCCATGACATTCCAAAGTAAATGTAGATAGATAATATTTAATTTAAACCAAATAATTGTCTATTATTGAAGTTTTAAATAATTAAGTGTTCAATTCTCTAAACAAATATATAAACAGCCTGAAGTTATACTTTTTAGTAGATAACATGTATTTAATATCTGAATAAATGTACATGAATGGTAACAACTAGGTGGGTTCTAGCTTATTTTCTTTTGCAAGTAAAAATGTGCACGAGAATACTAAATGACTTGTATGATATACCTATTGCTAAGATTTGCTTAGAAACGAGTTGTGTTTTACAGAGCTATGTATGAATTTACAATAAAAAACATTCGATAATGATTTTTTTGAAAACGTTAAACGTTTCTTAAACAAGATAATGTTAAAAAACCTTTTTAAAATCAAACCTTCAAAATAATGTTCGCCATATTGAATTTATTGTGACATAGTTTTTTTTCTTATTCTTCTCAAGAAACCATTTTAATTGATACCTGAATCATGGGGGTGCATAAAAAAATAACTAGTTCATGACATTCAGGAGTCCGCCATATTAGATTTAGAATGACGTCACTAAGCTAAGCATGCATTGTTATTCGAACTGAACATGTTTGTAAAATTTCAGCTCAATCGGTTAAGGGTAACTGTTTTAAAATTCATTGGCAAAATGTGATATGGGATTTGGTACATGTGGAATCCTGGGGGAACGCTGGCCTGATGCTGCGTAAGCAAGCGTACGTGACCCACCACCGCGCCGCTCCTTTGATGACTCCACCGCGCACATGATGTTAGAAAGTAGCAGATTCTGAACTAATTGACCCCCATTGGTGTAATTGCTGCAAGGCGTTCCGATGTGAGAATAAACAAATAAATAAATAAATGACCTAAACATACGTAAAAGCATTGCATGTTAATAAAATCTAAGTACTTCTAAAGAACAAGTTATTTTTTTATTCGGAAGTGCAATCTCCGAAACAGATATTTTTTTTATTTCTTATTAGTAAGATAATACATTTGAATGTAAAAATTTTGACCAAAATGCAGCAAGCAGCGGCTAGCGGCTTTGATTTTCACTTGTAAATACGTATACTTACTTATAAAATGATTTAGCTCTGCATAAAGTAACGTAGTTTAAGTTATCGCATATTATATGTAAAAGGGTCAAAGGCGTACTTTAGGAGTTAAAATATATTCAACATCTAGGAAAGCTGAAATGAATTATATTCATACTTAAGTAATAACTGAACCTGCTCTTATAACATAGTACACTATACTAGTGATGTCCACTGTTTTAGTAAAAACAAAGTAAGTTTTCCTACCCGTTTACTGAAAGCATGAAAATGAAATGGATATAGATATGTATTAAGTTCAGTGAATTCGCTTGTCGTTTGTGGATGAGAAAGAAAATAAAAAAAAATAACAGAAAAAATAGTAGTAGAATAGTCTCTGTATTTATTTCAATGCCTTCAGTAAATTCGATATTTGTCTATGAATTAACTCTAAAAAAAACCCTATAGGTATGTGTAGCTGGAACTGATACATGCACTATGTACGAGTAGAAAACTACTTTTAAGTATATCTTAAGTTATCGTCGTTGTTAGAATAAGTTTAATTTTAAATATTGAAGAAAACGAATCCTTAACATTATAAACTATGACAATATTTATGCAGGTACTATTTGAAATTCTTTGATGACTTTCTTTAGAGTTTTACATTCCAAATTACTTATACCTACCTACACTAAAATCGGTCAATTTTAATTGCATAAGTCACAGTTCTACCATGTTCTTGCAGGAAGACTGATTATTCTATTGTATATTTATTTCCCTTTGTATCGCTTCTTTAGGTAAAACATAGATAGGTTTACCTTAAAATGACCTAAAATAAATCCATTTAAATTGTCAATCTTTGAGATTGATTGAACAAAAATGTCATAATTGGCTATCGTTCTTGGCATTTTTATTGCTCTAATACGTTAAGAATTATGTACCTTTGAATATTACTTGCAAAGTTAGCTTAAGAAGCTTGGTATCACTAAAAATAAAGGGCTTGTATGAGCCTAATACAAAACGCGCTTCATATATTCACAGTCGTGAAACATTGAACAATTGTAGCGTTTACATAAAAATTTATAAGTAGTTGAACGAAAATCATTGTTTTATAAAATGTTTATTGCCGTTTGTAATATTGTACACGACTCTGGTTATTTCTACTGTGTACATACATAATATTGTCGGCTGATGAGTTTCATATACACTAATTGTTATGTTAATTACACTGGTGTTTCTGCCTCTAATAAAATGGTTTATAAACATTTAACTGGTTTATTAGTTAAATCTGAAATAAGACACCTTCCTAGAAATTATTATTTATTTGCATGAAACATGTTCTTGTGAAATATTGGACAGATTGTACAAAATATAAAACAAAGATTAAAATTGTAAGGTATTATTACACATAATAGATTACTCTTAAATAAGTATTTACATTTAAAATGCTTCATTAGAATCAAGTTAACAATAAATATAATATATTTAACTTAAAACAAAAACAACACACCTACTTTATCATTCTCAAAGCGAACATGCAAACGAAAGACACGACAAAAATGCCACCGAAAAAGAAAATGCCATAGAAAGTGGTTTCGGTCATAGACTCATTTTCAGACACTTCAGACTCAGCTTCAGGATCTTCCGTGGTAGTGTCCTCTTCTTCTTTAGCTGCCGTGGAAACTTTTAGAGGATCTGACCAGAGTGACTCTCCGACTTCGTTTGTTGCTCGAAGTCTGATCCAATAATTTGTTTCTGGTTCTAATTCCTCCAATTCGATTAAAAGGCCTGAAAGAAATTAATAGACATATTTCATTAATGTTAGTGAATAACTTTTAATGTAATTGATAATACACTTTTTTGATAATTATTTTAAAATTATATAGGTATGAAATGAAAACTAGTAAGGTTTTGACAGAACTTATAACCCGACTAGGTATATATTTTTGAAATCATTAATTAAACTCAGTCAACATAGATTTCAATTTAAAAGTATTGTGACCTCATTATAATATTATCAGAAGTAGGTAGAGGTTTTTTTTCTTATTAGTACTTATATCTATTCTCGTATTTGTCTTTGTCGTTTATTGCACCTACCACTATTTTTTTTTGCATCACCCAAAGGTTGACTGTTTTTTTTAGGTGGGAAAATCATCTAATGGCAAATCCCGCTCTTGGGCGATGCGGGAGATAGTGTCAGACTTTTATTGACTAAAAACCCACTCCTGTTCCTTCGTTGCCTTTGTTCAAGGGTCCGGGTTTCGTTTTCACACTACCCATGGCCCCAGTAGAAAGGTTGACTGGTAGAAAATGCCTAAGGCATTAAGTCCGCCTCTGTACTTTTGTTTGCATAAAGCATTTAATGAATAAATAAATATATCCAGTGCTCACTTAACCAGGTTTCACTGTATTAGTAGTATACATTTACTGAATTCGATGTTTCTTGGTTCTGGAGTAGCGACCGCGTACGGGGACATTTTTTTTTTGGTGGGAAATCATCCAATGACAACTCCTGATCTAGGACGAAGCGGCAGGGCATGTCAGACTTTTACTGACTAAAACCTACTCGTTTGTTCTTTCTTTGCCTTGCATCCTAGGACCTCGGGGTTTCTTTTCGGACTGACGGCGCATGGCAGTGTTGGAAAACAAGGTGGATGACTTATGAGGATAGCACAAGACCGTTCGTTGTGGTGTCACTTGGGAGAGGCCTATGTTCAATAAACGTCTTTCGGCTGAAATGATGATGATGATGATGATGATGATGATCTGAATACAACTTACTAACAATAATAAAATTACCACTTACCATTGGTTTCTGGGTCGACAGCTTGTCCTTCATCTACCAGAATTTCAGACATCTCACTTTTTTTCCAAGTGGCTGGTTTATTCACATCAAATGCTCTACCGCTCTCAGTTAAATATTGAACATCAAATCCTGCGAAAGAAAATATATTATATATTTTTGTTATTTTAGGTATTATTTTTTGGGTCGCATCGAACAGAAAACTTGAAATGAATAATAATATACTAAACTTAAACTTACCACTTATTGGAAATTGAAAATCATTTTCCCAAATTACATTTAAAAGTACTGAATCTGAAGTGGTGTTAAATAAGGACACCTGAAAATGCAAAAGAAATGTTAGTTAATTGAAGGGTTACACAGCAGCATAGTTACTTATTCTAGTACTCGTATTATCGTATATGAATTAGTCTAGTTAGTGGGTGCAGCACTATTCTTCAAGATAGGTAAGTAACTTGCATAAAAACAGTTGCGATTCCCTGACATAGGTTGATGGTTGACTCATAATATCTAAAACGTGCTTTAGTCACGATTGTATCAACATCATATAAAAAATAAAAATAAAGACAGTAAAACAAAACAAAATCATATTATAAATAAAAATTAAACTAAATTGAGATAAGAAAAAAAAGTGGTTAGTGTACCTAATTGTGTAGAGTATTCGTTAATAGTTTGATGATAAGTGTTACATTTTTATTATTTTTTATCTTGTATATGATGCAATATTGTGTTTACATTATTTTTTCAGGATTTTTCTTATCAGTTTTATTACAACTTGGTAAAAAAACTCGCACTAGCCAAAGATGCCTGTAGGAACTATTAGAGCAAATCATAAACTTAAAACAATTGGCTAAGATTAAGGAAATGGTGAGGCCTTTTCGTTACCACATCTTGTTAGGGAACGGGTATGCAGGCAAACAAAATTTTTTCAACTTTCAGCCGTTGCATGTGGAAACTTTAGCCTTTGACCCTGAGTATACCCGACGTCAACTACCCCGTAGCCTGTGAAGGGCACTGGGGTGTTCCGCGAATATGTGAAGTCCTGAGCTATTAGAAGTTGGGGAAAACATCGAACTAATCGACTTAATCGCAATTTTGAAAATCTTTCCTATTTTTCACCAAATGTACGAGTACCTTCGACAATAACCTATCAAAAGAAATGTATGATTTGTGGCGAGAAAGTCTGGCCACCAGCTATTTTGTCAAAGTCAGTTCAAGTGCAGACAAAGAGACTCCTGGTTACAAATTCTCATAGCTACCGTTTTTTTTTTTTTTAGGTGGGAAAATCATCTAATCACAAATCTCGCTCTTGGCTCCGCCCAAGAGTGAGATTTGTGATTAGATGATTGAGACAGGAGATAGTGTTAGACTTTTACTGACTAAAAACCCACTCCTGTTCCTTCGTTGCCTTCGTCCCAGGGCCCCGAGTTTTGTTTTCACACTACCCATGGCCCAAGTAGGCTTCGACCCTGCTGGGCCCCTACGATTTGCTGACATCTCTCTGAGGCGCGTGTGGAACAATACGCGCCGTCGACGACTTGGGCTCGGTCCAGACGGTTACCGGACGGTTGGACGGCGAGCCACCCTGTCAGCTGATGTCAGCAAATCGCAGGGGCCCAGCAGGGTCGAAGCCTACTGGGGCCATGGGTAGTGTGAAAACGAAACCCGGGGCCCTGGGACGAAGGCAACGAAAGGAACAGGAGTGGGTTTTTAGTCAGTAAAAGTCTGACACTATCTCTCGCTCCGCCCAAGAGCGGGATTTGTCATAAGATAATTTTCCCACCTAAAAAACAATCACGACCAGTGTTGTAACTTGGTAGTCAGGACCCTAGTGCAAAGAATGTCGAGCATTTAAAAACGACTTCAAAAACACTAAAAAGCAGCAGTATCTGCTTCAAAATTCTTAACTCTGAGGAATAATATTAATAATAATTCTACGTTGACTTCATGGTCAGGTTTACACGCCCCAATGAACCCCAATGAACAGACCTAGGTCTGTGTTGGTAGATTTTTGCCTCAACATGCATAGACTAAAGGGCCAGACTAAGAGGGTTACCATCTGCAGGGCAGTTTTGTGGTAAACTTTTGGGCATTAACGACCCCACGAACCCGATCTCCGGCTTACCTTTAGTGACCGGCCATAGAGAACACAGGGAACGAAAATGGGCCCGTTATTCAGTTGCCTTATTTAGGCACGGCAATTATGGTCGTGAGCCTGCCAGAATGTTTATAGCAAAGTCGCGCCCATGTTTGAAGTTGCTTGTTTGTACAGTAGGCGCATCGCGGCGCTGTCAAGTATATTTTGTGGAGAATCATACATAGCCGCTTGGCACTGTAGCAGCATAGCAGGCGTCAATCCGGGAGAAGAGAGACCCGCCGCCTCACTGGAGACCACGCAGTATCCTCGGACCAACCATGGAAGCCCATGACACACCGTAACCCGCAAAGCGCCATGAACCGCATAAGTCCTGCGTAGAGCCTTCGGCAGGACACATTTGAACCCCCTAAATATACCCTCTTAGGTCCTTGGGTTTCCCTTATGTGTGGGACCCAGGGCAACATCCCAAAAATCCCTTATATAGATCCGCCCCTCGATTATTGTTGTGGTTTCATAATTTGTTGATAGTTAAGCTAGCGTCTTTACAAGACACTATACATCCTCCTAAAGAATCTCTAAAGTACAATATAAAAAAAATACAAAGTGACTAACCACATCAGGCTTTTTAGGCTTATCTGCCTTCAATATTGCGAAATACTTCTCAGAAACGCCATGGTCGTTGGTTGCTTGACACTTGAATCTTTTCCAATATGTAGACTTGTTAGCTACCACTGTCACTACCGCCTTGGCACCGTCATCGAGAAGTTTAATTTGATTTTCGTCGAACTCGAACATGACATCGTTACTTATTTCTTTGAAAAATCTGTATGTGGGTGCTGGATAACCGTCTGCAGAGCATACTATGTCAACTCTGAAAAGTAAAAACTACTGTTAAAACAGAATCATTAAAAAAAAATACGGCAGAATGTGCTGCGATCTTGTTTATTGCCAAATTACAAGGTTTAAGCTCAGTTTTTTTAATCAAAATTTTAAATCACAAAATGAATTTTAATAAAAAAACCATTTTACAAATAAAAAAACCGACTTCACTAAAAAACACACTAAATGGATCAAAATTAATTTAGGAACTCCGTGTTTCTCAGTAATGTTTGTTTCTTATTTAACACCGACTTCCGAAATTAAAGTTAGGTCCTTTTAGTGTTTTTTTTTTTTTTAGTGTTAGTTCGGTTATTATTTTTTTGTTAAAAGTTTTTTATTTCACACTTTTTAGTTGCGATGCATTTCTCATGACAATTCAAATTAACCCAAACACTGCTAGGATACATTGTTTTATTATGAAGTTCCCGTGTCTACCTTCCGGCTCCATCAATCATTTTGATAGTACCTTACAGCCGAAGTGCATCTCAATTCTAATAAGCACAAACAGCTAGCAGTAGGATACATTGATTAATTACAGAGTTCCGGTGCCTATCTTCTGGCTCCATCATCATCATCATCAGGTCACTTCGTTAATACCATTTTCAACATAACTATACAGAACCATTTATTTATTTGTTTTGTCATAGTCGCTTAACTATTTTCATTGTGATATCTATGTGAGTATGAAGATCCGTTGGCCATTTCTGGTCTTCTTCATCAGTTCCACTTCATCAAATGTTACTTTTTGACATTTACAGTAAAAAAGCTTAAGTTCTCGATGAAAATACTAAAATCACTATATAGTTGCCTATAATATTAGAGGAGTTTCCTCGATTCCTCATGGATCCCATCATCAGAACTGGATTTTGAAAAAAATTGGACCAATCTGGAAGTATAACTATCCTTAAAGAGGAAAAAAAAATTTTGCAAATCGGTCCACACATAAAAAAATAAAAAATACAACCCAATTGATAACCTCCTCCTTTTTTTGAAGACGGGTAAAAATATTGCGCTAACTGATGTTATTGATTGGTTTAATTTGTGACGCTTCAAAAGTTTCACTCTTGAAATCGGGCATTAACATCCATACTACTCCATCTAATATCAGCACCCCTAGCCAAGTTGATAATCTGCAATCGTTAACGGTAGTCGAAACTAATCAAATTTATGAGAATGTCATCATCTCGACGTTAAGTCACGTGGTCAGAACAAACGAATAGAAAATTCGTAGCTCACATCGTTCAAAATGATAGAATGAATTGTTATCGTTTCTACAATGTTCAACACTACATCTACATGTTATTATATAGCGACATTGTAGAACGAGCGGCCGACTCAGGCGCGTCAACATGGCTACCAACCTATCGTTTTCTACAATTGCTGACACCGAGGCGTTACCGATTGGAGAACAGCCCCCCTAGCCAAGTCACAAACGATAAACGTAAACTCTCAGTAGTCTTTAATAGATTTTCAACTTTATGGTATTGGATATAAAGTTGAAAATCTGTTGAAGATTACATAGTGTTTTCGTTCGTTCCGGTCGCTAACGCTCAGTAGTCTTTAATAGATTTTCAACTTTATGCTCTTAGGTATAAAGTTGAAAATCTATTGGAGATTACTAAGCGTTCACGTTTATCGTTTGCAACTTGGCTAGGGGGGCAGAATTCGACACGAAACGGTTGTAACTAGGCTAGGGGGGCAGTTTATTTGTTGTTTACCTTTCCACACTGGTTAGATATCTGTTAAGACATTGGATACTTTTATCCCGGGCGTATTCCCTTTGATATAATTTCCAACTTTCTAACCCAAGCCGCTGACAGAAGCGAGTTTCTTACATGTATTTCAATGGTAACATGATCAATAACTTCGTTGTTAAGCTATAAAATACCACTGTGAGTTCTTCGGCAGGATGTAGTGCAAACACTCAAGCAACGCCATGTTGACAATACACTTCATATCATATCTAATAGGTCTAGGTACGAGCAAGCATACTTATATTTTATAAAATAAACTATGAATAGTGACAGACTATTTAAAACTCATAAAAATATCAGTAAAACTATATAAATCAACATTTTTGACGATACCTGGTGTTTCTCACATGTGTAGATTATTTATTTTACCTTGACATAACTCGTTTATTTGTAATTTTAATTAAATTTTCAGCGTAAAGTCAAGTTAGTTATTTTTTTTAAGATTAGATTATAATTATACTAATTAACAACTTTGAACTTGTTTTAAATTATTAAATTACGAGGATACGTTAAGAAAAATCAAGTTTTGTAGTTTCGAGTCTACTCTCAATTAGATTACATTTCTATTTGAAAAATGTAGCATTAGTTAAAACTTAAACTGGTATTTTTTAGATCTCAAACGATGTCTCGTTCGGTTTCATTTATGGTAGGCTAAGGTAGTTGTAGCTTCATAGACGCATAAGCATTCGTCACTATACGCTTTGTGTATGTCAGTTGCAACAACACGACGGTACGACGTTGCCACTTCGTCAACACAGTTTCTTAATTCTTTATCAAATCTCACAAAGCTTAACACTAATACAATGATTAAATAATTCATGTACAAAAGCGAGCGTAACTCAACAATTAATTTAGTAGTTTAGAGTTTCGTAGTTTTGTATGGAAGCTTCATCATGTACACCATGCATATATTGATGAATACGCGTCTATGAAGCTATGCGTTCGTGCACAGTAGGCCTAAGTCGATTAAATGCGGTCACAGTACTCACAATTCATCAGTGTTGCCAAAAACAAACTTAGTTTTATTGCCTCCTGCAAAGATAGGAGGATCTGAAACACAAAAACCATATTATTATTTAAAAAATGGAATAGGAAATAGTCATCAACTTTAACAGACCGTAAACGTAAGTACACTCATGGACATTTTAAAGAAATGTAACAAAAAGCGAAATAATAATTTTCTGTCTCACTTATTTCGCACTGGCCTGTTTATAAAAGTTAATAATTATTTAATTTAGCAAATAAAAAAATGCATGCATAGACCGGGCGCTGGAAGGAGTTAAGTGTGCAAAATATGAGGACCGCATTCTGTGAATAGTTTTGGACTTAGAAAAAAGCATGCAGATTATGATTTTGGATGTTGCCAGGAGATTGACTGTTATTTTTTTTTTACACCCCACCCCTTGAGATATCAATTAAATGGACTGAACAAATGCTTTGGAATCATTTAATTGATTGTTTTAGAAACAATATACAATTACTTCCTATGAATAAAATAATAGTCATAAAGGTGGTGGGTCTATAAAAAAACTGGGCAAGTGCAAATCGGACTCGCACCCTGAGGCACTGAGGGTTCCGTACAAACTTACCTATGTAAAGAGTTTAATTGATTGTTCCTGATTGGAGTCTCGAAGTTTTTTCAAATTAGCAAAAAATTTTTTTTTCTTGTTAAGTAACATTAAATTTTCTGTTTTCAGATTTATTCCTATATTCGTGTTATAAGACCTTGCTTTATGCAAAATTTCAGGATTCTGGATCAACGGGAAATACTCTAGAATTTTGGTTCCCTGAGTGTCGAAATATATGTTTTTTACGACATAAACGGCCATATCTTTGTTGTCCGATAACTTAGAAATTTGATTTTTTGACAGCTTCAAGAAACCGCAGACCTAAGTACCTATATGGTTTTAATTTCAACTCGATACGTCCACGCGTTCGCGAGATGAAGGGTCTTGACAGACAGACAGACAGACAGACGGACGGACAACAAAGTGATCCTATTAGGGTTCCGTTTTTTTCCTTTTGAGGTACGGAACCCTAAAAACAATAAAGTTAAAAATAAAAACACCTACGCCCTGCCATCGACGATACCGCGAAAGTGGCGATTTTTTGAGAAATTATAATTTTGTTTTACTATCTACTGGAATAAAATTTGAATAATGACCAACGAAATACTCACAATTAACATTCAAAGTGATATTATACGTAGACGTGTGACTACAGTTCTCAGCTTTAGGGCTCTCTTGGATGTTGAGACAGGAGTAAACCCCACTATCTTCTGGCTCCAGTGACGTGATGGTAAGGAGACCTTCGAGCCCTTGCATGTTGTACTTCGTCATCACTTTGTATTTTCCAGAACTGTCTTCATCTACACAAAATGATTGTGGCTTTAGAAGTATTTTTTTTTAGGAACTTAAATGTCGGATTATCAGAAACAGTATTATTACAACACACACACACACACATCACACAGTCATGACATCAGTATTTACGTAATTCTGAAAGAATTTACGTGGATTATATTTACTTAACTGCAAAAACATAAAAAGTCTTCGAAAAACCTGGTGACTAATAAACTACATATACATGTAGGACATCATACAGAAAGTTATAAAAATAACGATCAGTTGATTTTCAAAACGAGAATTTAATTAGTGTAAAGACTGACTTTCCTTAAATAAAAAAGGTTACTTTTTAATGGATAATTTCGACGGGTGCAAAGTAAAAATTTATCTGCAATTTTGCGATTTTCTGAAGTTAGTAATAATAATAAGCAGTTATTTAGTAATTTATTTTTTCAAAAACATTATTGAAAAAAAGAACAATTATTTCTTCATTTTTGACACTTGAAAGACGATTTGCCATGTCTTAGAATATGATTTTTTAATAAGTTACTGCAACTATCACAAAATTGCAGATAACTTTTTTTACTTTGCACCCGTCGATTTGTCAAACTGCTTGATTCAATCAAGGGATAAAACTTCTCTGACCATTGAAAAATCAGCCTTTACATTGTCAAATACGTAGTTTGCTTTGAGGTTACGTTGAGGTAAACAAGAAATTATATTAAAATAAGAGATTTGGTGTTTATAATTTTAAATTTTTTGTCAATACTTATATACCTACTAAATAAAGAATATGTTTTAGACAATAAAAATGATTCCGTAGTTCTTTATAGTATATTATCACGGGTCTTTTGCATTGTATTTTTATTTTATTGCAAAATCATATCCGGGTAGAAACTTTAAATTAAATATATTATAAAATAAATATGCTACTCCGTCACCAGTGTTATGTTAAATAATTATTATGTGTTCGTGACAAAACATTCATTAAAGGCAACGTACAAAACACAAAAAATACATTTTCATCTTACGATTAAAAGGAGTGCCTATTAGCTATGTTTACTTTTCTGTGAACTATAACTAAACGGATGTTTTTCTTTGAATGTGAACATTGTACGGTTTCCTTGTAGTGAAGCACATTCTTTGGTAATACTAGTTAGTTTTGGGTCATTTTTTCATGAATACTACAAAGTAAATGAACTTTACCAAGATTAAGTTGAGAACATTCCTTAACTAATCATTCATGCATGGCTTAGGTCATAGTGCCATTTTTTGTTATTCACAAATAAATCATTTAATAAGCATAGTATCTCATTTTGTTCTTTTTCAGACATTGGCTAAATAAAAACTGCAGGTAGCCAATGATTTATACACCTACCTAATTAATAATTTATTAACATGACTATTCACTAGTCAATATTTTTAGAATGGAAGATCAAGGATTTCAATACATGGCTATAGTATCTACCTAAAATGTATTTAATGTATTATTTTTTTCATATTTAAAAATTTAATATTCGCAGGATCCACTAGCCCACTTTTTTACATAATAAATAGGTATAATAAAATAGTGTAAGTACCACTAATAGTTTCTCCATTCCTGACCCAAGAAATCCTGGGTTCAGGATCGCCCTTAGCTTGGCAAGCCAAGGTTATGGAACGTCCTATGTTTACGAGCACCTCCGCTGGAGTGTCTGTGAAGTCCGATGGATCTGTAGGCAATAAAATAATGTTAGTAACTTAGTAATTGTACGTACTGAAAATAAGGGAAAAAAGGTTTTTCAATTTAACTCGGCAATGAAAAAAAAATTGTGCGTACATATTATTTATGTTTAATAGAAATACCTACAAAATAAGACCAAAATATATAATCACGATCACACTTTTGTTTAGTTTTATGCTTCACGTGAAAAACCCCTTATGTCTATAGGTCCTAACGTAGGAAATATAAATACTATTTACATACCTACTTCTGGAAATAGGGGCTAAATCACTGTTCGAAGCTCTATAATTAAATATTTATATAGTAATAGGAGCCAGAGCTACGGGATAACGAGGTTCCTATACCTTGCAAGTTATCTATATTATCGGGAAGGACGGGAAAGGAAAGATTACTGGGACTAGGAACATGAAATTTTGGACAAGGCATCCTTTTTTGTACAAACAATTTTCAGCCTAGAGTATGAGCGCGAGAGCACGCATGCGTTTCAGAGCGTGTGAGACGATTTCATGCACTGACTGGATGTTTGGTCATTATAATTTGTCTGACTAATGAAATATAACTTTTTAATAGTTGCCATAATAACATATTAAAAAATCAGACATAAAAATAAGTAAAGTTTATTTATTTTTTGTGGAGCTTTAAAGCGTCTGACAGAAGTTTTGGTCCATGGAAAGTGTTTGACACTTATGATACTACTTTAGAATAATATTCTAAAAAACATATAAATATAAAAATCTGCCATAAAAAATTAAGTAAAGTAACTCTTATTTTTAGTTTCCTTTCTCATCTGTTACCTTCCCAGGGGTTCCCAGGGGAACTCCACAAGCACACCGGTATTCAAAGCACATGAGACGCTACTGAGAACCTAAGGTTTTATCCATGTGAAAATAGGTTATGTCAGATCGCTCAGGGATCTTAATCTTAAACATTTATAAATTTGAAAGAAAGAACGGCTGGACCGATTTGGCTCATTTTGGTCTTGAAATATTTGTGATAGTCCAGGGAAGGTTTAAACGGTGAGAAAATGTGAAAAAAAAAAATACGAATACAAATTTCTCATTAAAATGTCATTTTAAAATGAATTAAGTTGGTTCTGGTAATGACAGTAGATGGCGTTATCCATTGACAGTTTATCTAAAATGTATCACAATATTCATTGATTATTAGGCTGTACGAAGTTGGCGGGTCAGCTTACTAGCTGACCCGCTATTGTAAAACAATTTAACCTTTTGAGTGCGTAATTAGAGACACAATAGTAAGACAATGGCGCCCGAACGCCGGCGTTCGTGCGGGGATCAACAGCTTAAGGGGTGTTAAAGGTTGTTTGGGAGAATCTTATTTATTGGTTTAATAAACTTGAAACTCGTCGTGCGTCACTGCGGGGTGCCAGCTGAAAATCAGCGCTGGGTGTCTGACGCCCAGCAATTGCTGAGTTGGCAACCCTTTCGGTTCGGGCACGCTCAGCGCAACTATATTGTAAATCTGTACTTTTTTTTGTGTTGTTGTTGCCTATTGTATTGCCTGCATCGAATAAATACTATTCTATTCTATTCTAAACTTGGCACAAATTCTAATCAAAATAAATAATAAAGACTGTCATTACAAGTTTTTACAAAACTACCCTCAAAATACAGTTTAATGAGTGTTAAAGTTTTTATGAAAAAATTCTCGTGAACTCTGGCAAAGTGCTAATTTTAAATATTGTTGAAAGTGTTTTACTGTAGACTTATTATTATGATGAGTGTCATAACCTCACACTCTTGAGTCTAGAGCTGGTTGTACTTAGTTTACTTCAAATATATTGATTTTCCATTTCAAGTTGCAAAAGAGCTCCTACACTATCGCTTCAAATGTTTGTTTAGCCATCCATGACTTAGATTCTTTTACAGTAGGTAGCTCACCTCGTTAACATCGAGGTACCAACATTGCTTAGATAAAAAAAAAAACGGGATTTCTTAACAATTTAAATGTCAACAATATAAATTCGCATTTGTATAATAATCAAATAAATAAATTCATACATTTCAGGCTTGGAATCCCCATAGTTAAATTAAATTACATTTATTTAATAATCTTATTTCTTAAAAACCAGTTTTAGCGTTTGAATACGAACTAGGAAGAACCTGTATTTCGGATTTCAGCAACCAATCCCCTCTATTGTAAATGTGAAAGTAACTCTGTCTGTCTGTTTATGGTTAAACCACTCAACCGATTTTGATGAAATTTGATACGGAGCAAGCGTGAACTCCAAGTAAGGCCATTGGCTACTTTTTATCTGACTTCGATTTCAACTTCGCGTCGCGACGAAGTCGCGGGCAAAAGTTAGTCAGTAATAAACCGATACGCATTGAAAGTTTTATTACATATTTAATACCACAGACAAAACTATAACTCCATGACGAGTTTACAACAGTACAACCTTTTTACATAGTTTGTACACCTTGATTGGCCAACATCCGTTAGAAATAAATTATTATGTCCAGAAAAAAACGATTGTGCACAAAATTACCAAGGAAAATATCAGTATAATTTATAATATAACCTAAGTGCAATTGACATATTAATGTATTTCTAGATACGTGAATGAATATCTCAATTTGTTATAAGTTCGCTAATTAAAAGTCGACAAACAATGTCTGGGAAAAAGATTTGCATACTTTTTCAAAGATATTTTAGACATATTAACAAGTAGCTGCCAACCGTGGCTCCGCCGGCGTAAAATCAGTTCTTTTATAAATTTTAACCTTTGTTTTAACCTTTTGCCTGTAAAGTTGTGGTATGTTTAATGTTTTAACAATTATAATATATATGTATTTTAATTTTTTGTTTCTTTCAGTCCAATATTAACCCATCAAATTCAACTGTATCAATCGAAGAATTTTGATCTACACTTACTGTCCCTTTCCATTTTCTGAAATAATAATATACACGCTTGCTTCTCCATCTTACTTTGGACATTGGCAGAATAGTCGACATCGGCTCTACTTGCCATTAATAAATAATAGAATAGAATAGGGTTTTAATAATTAGCAAAATGTGTTATAAATAGGTGTAGGATAGTGTAGGAGTTTGCTAAAAGTTTGAAAATGAATAATAGACGAATAAAACAAAACCGTTACAATAAGAGTAAAAAAAGGTAGATTAAAGATAAATATGTGGGTAGGTAAATCTCAAACGAGTTAGCGTATATTACACCAATCGATATTCAAACAGTCTTAGGGCGGAATTCACCAATAAAACTAATCGCGTTTTAACGTTTGGCTCGCATAATCGCGTTTAGCAGCTGTCACTAGTGTCACGTGTAAAAGTACAACAAAAGAAAAAAACAGACAAGTGACACTAGTGACAGCGGCTAAACGCGATTATGCGAGCCAAACGTTAAAACGCGATTAGTTTTATTGGTGAATTCCGCCCTTAGTTTATGTTTATCTATTTATCTTATCGTTCTGTTCTATTCGTTTACACGACATTGGCGTAATTTGTTCTTTTTCTTACTTTGTGACGCTACATAGACTGAGACTGTCTGAATATCGAGTGGTGTAATAGGCGCTTTAGGATGCAATCTGTTATTTTTTTATTATTCACTCACTCCCTCCACACTAGTGCACTATGCAAAAGTGCGCGACGGAGCGATTAGAATATAAAAGAGATATCTCAATTAATATAATTTATCAGAGTTTTACATAAAGTATTTTATAGATAAAGGAGGACGAAAATTATGGAAGGTAATCGCAACTTTAATCATTGGTATTTACCAATATAATTCAAAGTAATATATTGAGGAATGATGTCATTGAAATCTAATCTAATTTTCCATTTGATTTTACGGTAATGTTACATTGTGTGATGAGCACGATCATTTGTTCTGTGTCTGGGTGTAATTTATCTATAATATGTATGT
The DNA here is from genome assembly GCA_905147345.3 of Mythimna impura. Classification (NCBI taxonomy): domain Eukaryota; kingdom Metazoa; phylum Arthropoda; class Insecta; order Lepidoptera; family Noctuidae; genus Mythimna; species Mythimna impura. The sequence continues at coordinate 13,243,477 of LR990345.1, forward strand.
ATTTAGAAATATGTAAGTATGTTTATCAGTTATCTAGTACTCATAACACAAGCTCTGCTTAGCTTGAGACTAGACGACGTTGTGTGATCGTTGTGGAATATTATATTATATTATATTATATTATATTATATATTATATTATATTATATTATATATATTATATTATTATATTATATTATATTGTTACAATATGGAGATGCAAGTTCCCAGCCACCCTGAGGCTCGCACAGAAACACAGATTGAATCGAATTTGCTTGTTCCACATCGTGGTTCGATGAAAACTTTGAACATGATTGCACTTTGTAATATAAATGATTAGCAACAAATATTGAAGCTGTTTTGTGGTATTTAATTAAGTTTATATTTGAACTAATTAAAATAAGCACAAGATAAAACTCTGAGTTTTCGATGTAGCTGCCCTTGTCAATTTTTAGAGAGCGCTGACGCGCTAACTTGTGTTATACAAGTTCAATCTTAGCTTGGATGTCAGAGGTGTATAACTCTTTGCCAATATACAAATTACCGCATTCATGTTTAAGTTAAAATACGGAGCTACTCTACTTATCGTAGAATTGTTAAGCTGAAAATAAAGTTTTTATTATTATTATTATTACTTTGAGTGTATGAGGACGGTCATGGTGGCCAATCTCAATAGAGATTAACCCCAGAACGCAGGCGATGTCTACAGTGCACAATCTTGTGCGTAAATACTGGTGCACTCTCTATTCCTTTACTCTCATAGTCTAATCCGACGGTAGTCCGATAGGACGGTAATCCGAAAAGCACCTAAATCCGTTGCTTTATTGTGCTTTCCGAAGTTCAGACACCACCAACATACAAACTTCAGGCTGATAAAGAGTAATTCTTATTCGAAAAAACCTAATAGCCTAATCGAAACCACCATGCGACCATGAGACCATTGTGGCAGTTAAAAGAGTAACTTTTTATTAAACCAAGTAAATGGCAGACACTCTTGGCATTGTAGTGGCAGGAATGTGTCTGCCATTTGCTTTAGGTCATTTTACTCTAGATCATTTTAAAATGACCATTACAAACATATCAGTAAACAAATAAATAGCGTACCCAGAGAATATACCACTTTACTCCACGAATTTCTGAAAACGATACTATGGTCCTGGTACGCAAAGGGTAACTAAAGGACATAGGTAGGTTTTAGTCATAAAACGTTTTTTTTTTAGGTGGGAAATCATCTAATGACTTCTTACGCTCTTGGGCGGAGTAGGAGGGCGTGTCAGACTTTTATTGACTAAAACCCACTCCTGTTCCTTCTTTGCCTTCACTCCATGGCACCAGGGTTCTCTTTCGCACAACCCATGGCTCCAGTAGGCTTCGACCCTGCCGGGCCCCGACAGTTTGCTGACATCTCTTTGAGGCACGCGTGGAACACTACGCGCCGTCGACGATTCGAGCTCGGTCCGGACGGTTACCGGACGGCTGGATGGCGAGCTACCCATTGCTCGCCGTCCGCAAGCCCACGTCTACGGTGGCTGGAAATTGGGATCAGGATCCCGGCGGCTGGGGCATGAGTAGTAGTATATATTGTAATAGAGTTTAGTATTGTTTAGATTTTTAGGTAAATGTTAGTGTAAGATGATGACTTTTTTTTCAAAAAATAATAAATAAATGATTTCCCACTTCAAAAAAAAAAAAACCCACAATGAACTTTTTCAGACGATAATTATCAAGAATATAACTCACCAATAACACACAACGTTACGTTCTCCGCCAAATCCTCGGACCTGCACTGGTAGACTCCGGAGTCCTCCACTGTAGCCCTGGTGACAGTTAGTACCAGCGCCGGAGGCCTTCCTCTTATTGCCGACACGAAGTGATTCTGAGAGAAGATCCGACCGTTCGGTATCCGCTTCACCACGTGACCCTCCGGATCTAGCCATTCCACCTGTAATAAGAGGAATTAAAAATCTGACTACTAAAGATTTTTCATATAGGGGTACAATAATGCTGGATTACGGAATTATTTGAAAGAAGGGTAACTGACCTGTTGGTCTAGTGGTTAGTGGCCCTGACTGCTATGCTGGGGGTCGTGGGTTCGATTCCCACCCAGGACAAATGTTTGTGTGATGAGCACAATCATTTGTTCTGTGTCTGGGTGTAATTTATCTATAATATGTATGTATTTAGAAATATATGTATAAGTAGGTTTATCAGTTGTCTAGTACTCATAACACAAGCTCTGCTTAGCTTGAGACTAGACGGCGTTGTGTGATAGTTGTGGAAAAAAAACTGTTCCATTACTCATGTCTCTTGGTACAAACTAAAAGAAAATTTTTAATCAGTTAAAATTTGACACTTCCTTTCTCTCCACCCGGAGCAGCAGAAGTTAGTTGGTGTTTCCCAATCAAGAATATAAACGGTGTACCCGTTTAATATAATATATTATACCTATGGTAAATTAGCAACGTTTTCGCTACATGATTATATAATGAGTTTCAAATAAAAATAGGAAAGTCAATACCCTCGATCTGTCAAAAAATGTTGATTGTTAGCGGTCAAGCGCGAACCTATCAAGAATAAAAAAATAGAAAAGTACGGTTTGCAAAGAAAACTGTTTTTTTATTATTCTGTATTACCGAGTTTTAGTTAAATCTAGGTGAAGTAAAAACGTTATTTTTTAATCTAAATTAAATTAACTAAATATATTGGTTAAGTCATAAATAGTTTAGAAATAAAAATATTTTCTTTCTTAGTTTTCATTGTTAGGAACAATTCACCTTCTTCCATTTGCCACTACTCAGACACATCACACAGTGACGCAGAGATGAGCAAAATTGAAGTAGGTACAGGATTCTGATTAAACTTTTTTCGTTCATGATTTGTAAATAAATTGAATTTCAAAAATTTCTTGTATTGCTCACCTTACGACTACTGTAGACTCCACGAATTCTTAGATTACTTCCTATTACGACTCGATTTTTTTTAATATGATTATTTTTATTGTCCTTTTGGGTACAATATTTATTGGTCTACACTGTTCTTACATAATATCTATTAATACTGTAATATGAAAATATTGTAATCAACCGCTATTTTTAAAAGAGTAACCATAAAGTTTCTTGCCAGTTATTCTTCATATGAAATGACCAATTTGGAACCGTGCACTAGCTTCTGACGTTTTTTAAGTGTCCATGTAGGCCTATGTGAAATAAAAATATTTTTGATTTTGATTTGAAATCCAATTTCTTCGATTTGACAGCTATGACGTCATAACATGGCGAAAAATCGATCCTATTCTTATTTGGAACGCATTGTATTATCATGTAGCGAAAACGTTGCTAATTTTCATACTGGTCAAGGTTTTATATTTAACTACTATACCTGCACTTTATCAAGTTTGATGCTGATGTAACGCTAAGTTAGAATAGCTTAACCCGCACAATTGAGGTAAAATATACTTCTATAGAGGAGCCTATAGAGTTTGTGGTTTGCACACAAGTATCAGAAATTACCGAAACTATGCGAACTTAGCTCAGCTAACTTAGCTCAGCTCATGGCTTGCAACTGGTTTCAGTCATGATATTAGGATCAGGGATGTGAAACGGTTAAGAGTCCCGAAATACGTTCAAAGCGCTCTGAAATACATTTGAAACTCTCAATTTTCCTGTACAATCTTTTTTTATTCCTTTGCACAAGTCAAAAACAAGGTCATGGTAAATACGCAGTTAGAACTCACACCTGTCAAGATTAGGACAATATCCAGTTGGGTTAGTCTAACTTCGAGTAAGAGCTTCTCTAAAATAACTGGTATCTATAATTACACCTATGACAAAAAATCTAAAAATTTGTCAGTTTGACATATTTTCTATTTATAAGCTGTCAAACTGCCATTTCAATTCCTTTGGCAAAAGTTATCGAAATATTTAAAGAATCCACCCTTAATGACGCACTGTTTTTTGTTCGGCGTTGTTTAAAAAACAATTGCATTGATAAGTAATCAGACTATGGTTAAATTGGTATTCAGCACAACAATTCATTGGGCTCCATATTTGCAGTTACGTGTTGATTATTATTAAAATGACGTTTGTAACTGTTAATAAGGCTTTGTTTGTAACGGTCGAATAACGCAGTTATTAAATGGTCTTTTTTTTAGGGTTCCGTACCCCAAAAGGAAAAACGGAACACTTATAGGATCACTGTGTTATCCGTCATCCGTCCATAACCTGTCACGATATTATAGACGACCAATGACTGTCCTCCATCAAACTTTTTTATCATTTTACGGTACCACTGGACACGCAGTCATTTCTGGTCCTCCGTTAAGTCATGTGGGATGATGCACATGTAAAATGTTTTGCACTTGGCTCATTCCAATGCCTAACAAAGCACGAATTTGCTCGCAAGTAATTTTTTGGTCAGTTTCAATAAGTTGTCGTACGGTGTCAAAATTCGAGTCTGTAAGCGCAGTTGCCGGCCGACCTTCACGTACCTCGTTATAAAGATGATTACGTCCACGCCTAAATTCTCCAAACCACGAATACACAGAACTGCAACATGATGCTTCATCACCAAATGCCAATTGAGGTCTCTAGGCAACTCTCTTATTGACTTAAGCCACAACGAAAATCATAAAAAATCATTGAACAAAAATGTTCACGTGTTAAATTAATTTTGATAGCGATACACAAGAATCAAAAGGACGCCACAATGAAAAAACAAATGACAGTTTCGTAAATTAAAAAGTTACATGCTCGCAAAGATTTCCATTTTCAAAATTTATAATTGTTTTTTTTATTCTTTTATTATAAGTAGCCAGATCCAGAGACTTTCAGTATACCTCACGTAACACAAGTATATGCAAAAATCTGGAAACTGTTTTGTAGTTCAGTCACAAAAAAAAAAACAATTTTTACGATTCGGAAAAATCTTCGTAACTCAATTCGGGAATTGAACTGTTTTCATAGGTAAGTTTGTACTGAACTCTTAGTGCGCGAGTCCGACTCGCACTTGCCCAGTTTTTTATTTTTTTATTTACACATTTCATGTACATTTTTGTTTTGTGTGAGTAAGCTTCGGTCAGTGCTACAGAAAAATTACGCATACAGAAAAAATGTACATGAATCTACAAATAGAACCACTGTAACAAATCTAAAACGTGTTTAGGGCAATATATATACTTACCAACTTATCGTTCCTGTATCACCTTTATTCACTAATGAGGAATGAAAAACTGTAAGTATATCCCACGTTTAGCCGGTTCTCTATCCGTCCAATTTGTCACAAATCAAGACCGCGCTACTTAGAACTTACTGGTAAAAAATCACATTTAAATTGTGTGTTTTCTTCTTGGGGAATTTCCCATGTATTCCGTACCTAGAGGGTTAAGTGAGACTCCTACTGGCTTAAACCCTATAGTACCTACCGCTACCATGAGACGGGGTACGAAATTCATGCGCATCCCCAACTGGTAACGAATCGTTATAGCTTCATAGTTAAGGGACTAAATACCAGCAACTGCACATCCTCCCATAAATAATAACACGTTGCCGAAATTCCCTCGGCAATCGCACCGGCTTCTAGATCAGTTGCTCCTAAATTTTTTTACCAGGGACCACTTGGGTTCCTTTGTTGAGAAGGGACCAGAAGTCCAGGAGAAAACTTTACTATATTAATTTAAAAAAAAAAACTTGTATATTTTGATCTACTCTTTAAAATCATAAGTAACGAGCATTTTCTTTGAAAACAACATATCTCTTAGCAATTTAAAATCAATTCGCATTACTTACTACAATTGACTGGCCTGATGATCTAGTGGTTAATGACCCTGACTGCTATGCCGAAGGTCGTGGGTTCGATTCCCACCCAGGACAAATGTTTGTGTGATGAGCACGATCATTTGTTCTGTGTCTGGGTGTAATTTATCTATAATATGTATGTATTTAGAAATACTATACATATAAGTATGTTTATCAGTTGTCTAGTACTTCACTAGCTCTGCTTAGCTTGGGATTAGACGGCGTTGTATGATAGTTGTGGAATATTATATTACTATTAATATTACTTTTCAGTAGAAAATTCGAGATTTTTTTGACCTTTTGTGGATCATATTTCAGCTTTTGCGTTGGGAACCACGGCTTCAACCAAGCCATATATACGTAACATCTCCGCGTTTGAAAGTAGCTAATTTCAAGTACTTTTTCAAACCTACCTTTTGATTCTTATTGGAAGGTTTACAACTGATGGTTGTGTGACCTCCAACTTTCAGAAAGTCTTCTTCGCCATAATTCACATCATCCACACTCAACGTATTTTCCACGTTTAGCTGTTTTGCTGGTTTTAGCGCGTACACTATAAAAAATATGTTTTAAATTAATTAATGATGAAAAAGTAAGGTAATTATGTTACTTCAAGTTTTTTGTAAAATGTAATTTAAAATGTAATGATGACATCCCCCGGTCTTGGGCGGAGCGGGAGATAGTGTCAGACTTTTACTGACTAAAAACCCACTCCTGTTCCTTTTTTGCCATTGTTCCAGGGTCCCGGGGATCTCTCGTATTAATGATGATGACAAAACGGTCAAAACCATTTTAAATAAGTATAATTATATTAATGTGTGCAACACAAATGAAATTTTTTTTTTTTTATAATATCTTTTAGAACGTTTTTTTTAACGAATCAATGAAAAATGGATTTTGCTCATACGATACCTGTCCTGTAGTACATCCACACTAAAACGATCACATAAAATAACCACTTCATTTCAAACGATTTCGAAATTCAAATTTTTTGAAATTTGAATTTTGAACCGAACTTCAAATGTCACGTTTACTTTTTATTGTATTTTAAAAATCGAACATCACTCGTGAGTTTACTATTTTTTTCGTGATGGCTCTGGCGCGACCTGAATGAAAGTGCTGCGCTCATGAAGTGGCATACGCACCAATTAATTAATAGGAACAATTAATTTATTTTAATTACCATCATTGTGTACAATATCATCAGTGAGGAAGTCACACTTATGTAGTTACCATGGAAAATTAAAAAGGTCATAACACTATGTCAGATATTAGTTACGTAATTATGTACTTTAGCCAGGTGGCTATGATCATTTTATTTATTAAATTTTGTAATTATATTTTGCACTGACGTGACGTGTGCCTAAACATAATTTTGTCAATTTTGATAAATAAGTACTGCTCTATAAATGTTTATTTGTATTTATTTTTTTAGGTGGGAATCATTCAATGACTTCTCTCGCTCTTGAGAGGAGCAGGAGAGAGTGTCAGACTTGTACTGACTAAAACCCACTCCTGTGTTCCTTCATTGTCTTGCGTTCCAGGGTTTTCCTTTGAGAAGCGACCGCATGGACCCATTAGGCTTAGACCCAGCTTATATTTTCCATACTGAATCGGACTGCAGCTGCCCTCAAGCGACTCCTGCTTAAACTAGGGGGTCAGCGATAGCAAGCGGCGGGCCCGGCTGAACGCATGCCAGAGGGTCATGGCCATATGGATGGTGCGGGGATACCACACGATTTCTCGCGAAGCGGCGAGCCTCCTTGCTGCCCTGTCACCATTGGATCTGGAGGCAACAGTCGGATCGAACCCAAATCGTCGACGGCGCGTACTGTTCTACGCGCGCCTCAAGGAGATGTTAGCAAACCGTAGGGGCCCAGCAGGGTCGAAGCCTACTGGAGCCAAGAGTCTACTTTTGAAAGGAAGACTCGGCCCTGGTACGAAAGGCAACGAAGGAACAGAAGTGGGTTTTAGTCAGTAAAAGTCTGACACTATTTCACGCTCCGCCCAAGAGCGAGGGATGTCATTAGATGATTTTCCCACCGAAAAAAAAACCCTGCTTATAATATTTTATTTTTAAGGGGCCGATTTTTCAATCCTCTGAGAATTGAAAATGAGCGATTTAGCAGCCATATATATTCATAAATTTTAAAATTATCTAACCATTTAATAATAAACCATGAGAGATTAAAATATTACATACCTACTTATTTGGCTGCATCCGGTTAGACTATAAGATTACGTCAACATGGTTATGAAATAGCCTGGATTATGATGATGACTTTTGGCTTCTTAGAAACGGCTAGATAGATACTGATAACTATGGTATATTTGCGATTAATAGATGATCAAACGAACTTACCTGTGATGTTCGATCATTATTATACGAAGCTTCGTTCGAAGATATATTTAATTTACCATGCAGCTCTCCGCATGCACTAGGCGAACCAATCGCAGCTTTTCAGAGCCTAAAAGCAAAAACAAAACGCACCGAATCCGAGCGAGTACCTATCTGTCAGTAATGTCAAATGTCATTCTTTCAGAGTTAGAGATAAATCTTAAGTTTTGCTGGGTAGGGTAGGGAGGGTTCCCTATATCTTCGAACGAAGCTACGTATAATAATGATCGAACATCACAGGTAAGTTCGTTTGATCATCTATTATACTGCAAGCTTCGTTCGAAGATATATTTAATTTACCATGCAGATGTTAAGAGTCAACTTAAAGCAAAATTAAGATTTTTAATATCAAACAAATATATTTCAGGAACCAAAATCTCTTAGGCACTTATTAGGCTCTTAATATAATGGTAATATGAGACAATCGGTCTTTTTTGACATACTTATACATTTTATATTATATAAGTATATATGTCTATTTTTTTTTATAATTATTTTAAACATATTAAGACATTTATAAGCAAATATTTTGTTTAGCATTAAGCACAGCATGAGCAAATTCAGATGAATTGTTGGAAATAGGTATATTATAAAATCTTGCAAAAGTTGAAGAACTGTTTGTTCAGCCGTTTGCCTAATTACATCTAATGATACTCCCCTAGCTTTAGCAGTCGACGTGGATGCATGTCTGTACTATGCCCTGAAAAAACGCTAATATCTATGCCACACATAGAGAAAGTATATATATATATATATATATATATATTATTATTATATTTTATTTATCTCAGGACCCTGAGGTCCTGGACCTTTGGGAGGCGTACGAGGAGCCGCAGCCAACTCGCAGAGGCCTTTTAGACAATTATAATGGAACATGATACCAACCGACGATTATCCCTGTACGCGCTATGCTAGTGCACCCAAGGACAACCCCCGGTTATTGAAAAACTGTTGCGACATATGGAGAACAAAGATAATATGGCTATGGTTTTTGGAGTCTTAAGTGGACTGGTAACATGGAACTATGTCAAGACTATGGCCCCTGCCTGAACAACGTTATTAATATGCATCGAAAAAAGGCAGGGGGTGACTTGCACACTCAATAAATGGGCCCCCAAAAACGGCCGCTAGCACGAAGTGACATAGCATCAAGAGGGCAACATATCCTGAGGTGCTTGAAGAGTGGAGAGGTATACCACGGCTATCAGGACAATCCCGGAAGTACGGTCAAGATCCCTACCAGCACCTTACTGGATTATACATCCTTCTCCCGAGCACGTTTGCTCTTGCGAATCTCCACTCAAGCCAGCCAATAAAGGCAAGAGAGAGGTGGGAGCTTAGTTCCTCGTCAGTGTTCACAACGGCCGGCCAATAAAGGCAAGCCGGAGATGAAGAACAAGAATTCTCCCGGGAGATCGGGTCCGTGGGGTCGCTAATGCCCAACAGTTCGCCACAAAACTGCGCTGCGGATTGTATCTCTCTTAGTCTAGCCCCTCACCCTAGGCATATTACGGCAAAGCAAACTTTACCGATACAGACCTAGGGTATATTGGAGCACGCAAGCCCCACCACGACGTCAACGTAGAGATACGGCGATGGGATTATTATTATTATTATTATTATTATTATTATCCATCTACTAATGGTAGACGAAGAAATTGGCTTGTGTGGGTTATTCAAAGAAAGTATTAAATGAGTATTATCTTCCCTAATACTCTTGAGTGTATTTAATGTAATAAAATAAAGTAGTGTCAGGGCAGATTTCAGGTTTTGCCGTGCATTTTCGTTACAGAAAATGGCTCTATTTTTGTATGTTGACTAAAACAATAAAAATAATAAAATAAAAACTAAAATAAAAACAAAAATAAAACGCTGCAACCAGAACCAGATGTTTTTATAGTGTCTAGGATAGAAATGTTTACACCGGTATCATTAACATATTGGGTATTTTTATAAATGATAAATCTGTGCTACTTGGGCTCTGCTAAGTGCAAACAAATTCACTAACTTTTTAGACAATTTGATTTTTATAGAAACCTTAACATAATCTCTGGATGTGATCATTACCACCAATTTATGAGTCTATTAATTTATTAATTGGTATAGACTGTGTGAATAAGTGAGATCCTATAAGTAACATTGAATTGAGGCATTATTTGGAAGGTAACCTAATGTAACCTCTATGGCTGATGGAAGAACATCATGTCAATATTCTGGAAATTAGTGTAAGGAGGTGTGTAAGATGACACTCTTTAAAAGAGAAATGCAATAGTTTTTTATTGAGTACCTATAAAGACTAACAGCTTGAAAAAACTAACATTGTTTTCAATGATGGACAAGCTTGTGAAGGTCAATATGACATCACCTTTTCATTCTTGATTTTTGTAGCCTCCCAATATTGGGCTAAATGGAGGAAAGAACACATAAAAAAAAATTATCATGTCCAAGGGCAGTAAAAAACATCTAATTAAATGTATTTTGAATCTGGTTTCCAGGAAACACAGGCATCACATTTATGCATTACTTGTAGAAGGCAAAAGATCAATCAGTTTAACCAAACTGAGACACAATATACCTACTAAAATGCAGAGATATTCTGTTCCCACTCTATGTTAGATGTATGAGATTGTTAATTGGTCTCTTTGTTGTCTTTTGAATTCCTAAATGAAGCAAATAGACAAATCTAATTATTTTCACACCATTGCTCCATATTTCTGGCTATATTATTTAATTCTTGATACCGTATTTCTCCCATTCGGTTTATATAAGCTACAGCAATCTATTATCAATCTCACACAAAATGTGTAAGTGCTCATGTTTAACAAAATAATATTTTTAAAGGTAAAAAATGTGAAGCAGTTCTAAATAATTTATGTGATAATTATAATTTTTTATCCTTTTTCCAGAATCCATGGACTTCTGTTATCACTACAATTGCCCCCCCCCCCCCCCCCCCCCCAGTTCTTGTTGCATCATTGTAGGTCTAGTTTGATGATTGGATGAATTTTTATTTTGAATCTTAGTTGCCTTTACTTATAACTAAGTATTTATGTTCTAATTTTAGTATAGAACCAACCAACAACAAATGTTGTTGCAACAAAATAATGCAACAGTTGATGTACCTATTAAGTGAGTAATCTCTCATAAGCTAAGAAACTTGTTTCTGTAAATATTTTGAAGGGATTTACAGAAACAACATTTTTTGTATGTGACATCAGTCATTGTATAAGTGTCATATATAAAATCTAAATAATTAACATGATTGGGATGGCGTATTTTGTAAAAAGGAGTAATTGTTCCATGAATATTTTTCAACCTTTTATTATATAATAGTAGACTAGTATAAATAGTGTAGTGTGTATAGTAGTAGACTATATAGTCTGAACCAATACACAAAAGGTCATCAAGATGATGTACATACTGATTTGTGAACTTTTGATCATAGATATACATGTAACTACCACTATCAAAAATGCTTAATGTGTAAAACAAATCCCATATAGGACAGTAATAGACTCTTTTTAAATGATCATAATGAAATAATAGGTATCTCCTGTGATCTGGATTCAATTTTTGCCATAAGATCTTCTGGGTACACTAGAGCCACCGCAGTGATCTTATATCTTATAAATTTGGATGTGTGAACCAATTTACTCAGGGGTTTAAAGGTTTCAATAAACCTCCCCCTTCTCCATCCCTGTTGGGAAACCAAAAAATATCTTGGATATAAGTTTAAGTATAAATTCCCACACGGTTTCCATGGGGAATTTGTGCTCAATGGCAGTAAATTATGAATGGTTTTATACATAAATATGCATTCATCTTGGCCCCTGATCTTGAAGATCCTGATTGATCACTTGTAAAACCATTTTGTTTTGAACCGTTGAATTTTGGTGGATAAGTTATGGAAGAAAAAATGCACTTACCGAACATCCACTGATGTGCTTCAAAATTGAGGCATTACCACAAATCCTCTATCAACGAGGTAGGGAATGGGCTAATCTGTAAGCATGATAGTGCTAGCATGGTAGTAGCCTCTTGTTTCAACCATGAGCCTGTGGTGGAACTTTTTGTGTTCTAGCATACACTGGATGTGTTGCGAGAATTGCTTGGTTTTAGTTTAATATGAGGACTGCAGTTACTTTCGTTCAGGCCTAGGTATTATTCTTTGCTGGTTGTACCAAGATGGACCATTCCCGTTTCCCTGACGGGTTACAGTTGAAGATTAGGCTGGCTTCATAATAAGCTTGCCGCTTCTGTGGCATGTCTTTAGGACTTTAAATGTTCTCTGTTGAAGTATTCCCATGCAGGTAGTCATCTCTATCAACATCTTTGACAATATCTTTGTTTATGTGAAGTGCAAATCTATTAAAACTCTTCCAGTATCAATCAACTGGGAAAATTAGTTTCAGCCTATTTATGCCATCATTGCTGAGAAGCTTAGATAGGGTCTAGTGATTCCCAATCCCAACTGATTCTGTTCGGATTTAATCTTTTTGTATCAGTATATTCTTGTATTATCAGTGAATTACTGACTGAGCCAATAATCTCTATATTATTTTAAACAGTTATTACACACATTTTTATCTAGTTTTTGTTCATATTCCTTGAGTATTTCCAAAAATGGTATTCTAGATGTGGGTTAAGTCATTAATTAAGTCAGGCCATTAAATCATTTGGTTTTGTAGATATAAATACTGTAATGCTCTGAATACTTCAGGAAATATAGTAACTGGTTCAACGACTAGCTCAGATGCTAGTTCAGGAAATGTTATACTCAAGTCTGTAACAGTTGGGGTTGTGCCTGTTGGAGCCGATGATGATACAACAGATATCTAGCTTAATGTCCACTTCTTGAGGATCATCCTAAATACAAGGTCTAAAAACCTAAAACTATTGACCGTGTTATGGTACCAAAGTGTACCTAGGCAAAGCCTTTCGGATTTTATCAAAAGGTGATGACCATTGTGCATTCATCTCGTAAACACCACGAGTAAGCGGATCACGTCAATGCATCTCGTACATCACCCGTGTCCATGTACCAAAAGGTAAAGATCATCGTGTGTTCATCTCGTAAACACCACGAGTCAGCGGATCGCGCCAATGTATCTCGTACATCACTCGCGTCCATAGGTACAATATTCAAAATCCATTTCACTTGCACTGTAGATATAATGTACCATAGATAACTTTCCTGACGAAGCTTTTCAAGTTACCCCAAAGGTGTGGGGCAAAAAACAAGCTCGTATGTTTATCTCGTAAACATCCCGAGTCAGCTGAACGCGTCAATGCATCACGTGCACAACCCGCGTCAGTAGGTATATTCATATTTCGAAACCATTTGATTTACAGTCTTACACTGTATAATGTGCCATGGCAAAGCCTTTAAAGTTATGGAACAAGGAAACAAGCTCGTGTGTTCATCTCCTAAACACCCCTAGAAGTTTGATCGTGTCAATGCATACAATTATTTGGGTTAGGTTTTTTTTTTTATTAACTCTTACTTCACTGAATAATCTAATAGATAAATCTATTACTTCACCTGGAATCAAAGAATTAAATAGAGATAGGACAGGTGACGTACTATGTTATCGTCGTTTCATCCTTTTTTCAAACTTTTCATCATATGAAGATAGTATTTCATATCTTTTCGTTCTGACATACTTCATTACAAATTATACAAGCACTATGCTCTTATTTAATTACTTAAATTGGTAAAAAAGCAAATAAAACACAACGTAAAACGTATTGGTTGCCGCGCAAACGTATGGAATGACATTTGACATTACTGACAGATAGGTACTCGCTCGGATTCGGTGCGTTTTGTTTTTACTTTTAGGCTCTGAAAAGCTGCGATTGGTTCGCCTAGTGCATGCGGAGAGCTACATGGTAAATTAAATATATCGTCGAACGAAGCTTGCAGTATAATAGCTTAGACTTACCGCCATACTCAGAGTAGTAAACTAGTTTTTTTTTTTTTTGAGGTGGGAAATCATCTAATGACATCTCTCGTTTTAGGGTAGAAAGAGAGGGCGTGTCACTTTTACTGACTAAAACCACAACTATGTTACTTCAGTTGCCCTTTGCTTTCTAGGACCACAGGTTTTTTTTTTTCAGAATTCATCTCATGACCCTAGTAGGCATCAACTCTGTTGGGCCCGTACGGTTTTGGGGATATCTCTTTGGGGCACGCGTGGAACACTTTGCACTGTCGACGACTCGTGCTCGATCTGGATGGTTACCAGACCACCCTACGGTGGCAGGTAGTTCGGGTTGGGATCTTGGTAGCTGGGGCGTGAAGATATCCTTTCCCACATGCGTGCAGCTGTCTCCTTCACTAGCATTAGGTACTGCTTCGCAGAAGGAAGCGACCGTCGCCTGTTCCCCCTCACTCCAGACCGTGGCTTGAACCAGGGCCCGGCGCGAGAGTTCACTTCATGTTTATGATTCCGGCATTTTAGAGAAGGTATCATCACTTCTATGTTATTTACTTTACCATTCTGACCTCTTATGTTTAAACCATAGAAGGGAATATCAGAATGCTGAAAATCATATTTTGTAAGTGTAAATATGCGAAATAAATTAATTAATATGTTTAAAATAATGTCCTGTATCACATGACTGCAAACGTCACTCGGAGTGCGGTAGGTACGTCACGGTGTGAGAAAAACCTAGAAAAACCCCGAGTGTCTAACTGTCATGTTTGTGGCAATCTTTGATCTAAGCCTTTGACTGACAGTTTGACAGAAATACGTTTATTTATCACATTGTGACATAATAAGATCACATGACAGCTTTGAGCGTTTAGGCGCGAAAAAATAATAAATTCATTAAGTAAATCTAATTTTTTATTTGAAATTTATTAATAATAATTTTTGGGTGTAATTTATTTATAATATTAGGTATGTATTTAGAAATATATAAGTATGTTTATCAGTCGTCTGGTACACATAGCACAAGCTCTGCTTAGTTTGGGACTAGATAGGGTGGTGTGATAGTTGGGGAATATTATTATTTATTATCATTATTGTCTATCAGTCAGTCTCAACAGTCCTCAAAATTGGTCAACACACCTATTGCGATATAATAATTATAAGACTGTTTACACAATTCCTACCGAAAGGCGGTTGACTCTACCCTATTTAAGTATGTTAGAAACCACAGATATGTACCTACATACATAATTATAATGGACTAGAACAATCTATGCGTTCGCGCCGGTTAACGATTGAGTGTCATCATAAATGTGACACACTTTACCAATGCGCTGAATAACATCAGCATTTCACTTCGCTAATGATATGCAATTCTAAACTGTATTAAGAAATATATTAATCAATATCGCTGCATCATGTTCGAGAAAAAAACCTTCAACATTTTGTATCGTAACCCTAAGTTAGCGTAAGCTATGACTGCGGGAAAGTTTGAAAAAAAAAACTGGGCAAGTGCGAGTCGGACTCGCGCACCGAGGGTTCCGTACAAACTTGAAAGGTAAATTGCTGTTTTTTTTTTTTTTTTAATTCATATAAACCAGTGCTTGACTGCGATCCCACCTGATAGTAAGCAGCGATGCAATCATTGATGGTGAGGCGCACTAGTTTATTAAGAGCCTATTCACTCTAGCCTTGAAGACACCTAAATTATAGTTGGACGGGAAGACCGCAGCAGGCAAATTGTTCCAGTCCTTCGATGTACGCGGTATAAACGACGAAGCGAAACGCTTAGTCCGGACCATTGAAGTTTCAACAACGTAAGGGTGGATACTCGCCGTACGTCGGGTTGTCCGATGGTAGAAAGGAGATTTGTGACGTTATAAAAAAAAACTACTTACTAGATCTCATTCAAACCAATTTTCGGTGGAAGTTTGCACGGGTTTTTTTAGTTTTATCATTCTCTTATTTTAGAAGATACAGTAGGGGGGACACATTTTACCACTTTGTAAGTGTCTTTCGCGCAAACTATTCAGTTTAGAAAAAAATGATATTCAAAATTCAATATTATTTTTGAAGACCTATCCATAGATACACACGTGTGGGTTTGATTTAAAAAAAATTTTGAGTTTCAGTTAGGGGAACCCCCAAAATTTTTTTTTTTTTTCTATTTTTGTCTGAAAATCTTAATGCGGTTCACAGAATACATCTACTTACCAAGTTTAAACAGTATATCGCAAGTCGGTGTTAAATAACGAAGAGACAAAACTATTATAGAAACACCGACTTCCTAAATTAAAGTTATTTTGCACTTTTCAGTGTTGTTTTACTTTGAAGTCGGTTGTATTTTTTTTTTTGTAAAAAGTTTTTTATTAATATCAGATAATCGCAGATGACTTTTTTCGCTTTGCACTCATCGAAATATTTTTTTGTACGATTTAGCTTTGTCTTCCACTCACGATAGTTTATTGATCAACAAATCCAAGTAAAACAATAAAATGTGTTTTTCAGTTTTTTTTATCCTGAAAACATTTTCTCCCGTGATTTGCGTAATAACATGTTTCTGATTCTGCAACTTAAATTATTCTATACTAGCGACCCACAAGTATTACAAATCTTTGAAATGAATTGTACACTTAAACCTTCCTCGTGAAAACTGCATTAAAAACCGTTCAGTAGTTTTTGAGTTTATCGAGTGCATACAGACAGACAGACAGATGCGGGAGGACTTTGTTTTATAATATATGTATGGATTTAATCATTAGAACATTATTCATAACATGACATCATACGCCGTCATGAACCCAATAATAATAGTCTAAAAAAACAATCCTCTATCGTCTCCCTAACATCCATAATTACATAAAATGATTCACATTGTCGTCACGGTTCACGCACTTTTATCACAATTATTATCTTAAGTTTTTAACATTCCTTGAATAACAATTTGATATTGTGCATGACGTAGGTACAGTTGGAAAAACAGGTTAGAATTTAGACAGCAAAAATGGTTACTAGACGTATTCGGTTGTGATGAATTATCACACAGGTCTAGAAAAAATAAATAAAGGATAGACTAACTAGTAGAAACAAACCAGCCAGCGATACTGTTTTTTTTACACTTAACCGCAACTTATATTCATCAATCGTCTTATACTTTAAAGTTCTATCCACTGTGTATGTTGTGTATAGCAATATGTAAATTATAATCCATAATTTTGAACATGTGTGTCATTCATTACACAGGTCTACAGTGATTTTGGTGCCGCCAAAACTGTAACTGATTTTTAGTATAATGGGTGCCAGGATCACAACCGCATACTTATTTTATTAATGCTATGTGTAGTTTCGAAGATACGAGCAATGTCAAAATAAGCAAAATAAGCTTTTAAACATTTAACTACATTATTTTGTAGGTATGAAGCTCCTTATTTGTTTTTTTTTTACAATGTGCATTGTTATAAAGCTCCCATTTTGTAATCCAACAGTAATCTGCCATCATATGCACATCATACCGACCTTGGGACTTATCTTCTACTCGTATCATTTTTTGATTCAGATGGAGGCGCTCTCCATGAACTTTGCTGATTTAAGATTCAAGATTTTAAGGAAACTGGTCCAAATGGCTGTGTAATTTACACAGCCATTTGGACAAGTTTTACGATTCACAATATTGCTATACACAACATGGATGGAAGTTTAAAGTATAAGACGATCGATGAATATAAGTTGCGGTTTAGTGTAAAAAAAAAATCATTTTCGCTGGCTGGTTTGTTGCTCTGCAAACACACATCAATGTTTCTACTAGTTACTCTATCCGGTATTTTTATTTTAAATAGAAACAGTGAGAATTGTCTGCGTAGTTTTGTTTCTTGCCTACAGTACCTCTACCATGAGTTTAAAGCAATAGTATTCGTCGCTACTCGATATCGACGCCGTAAATATTTTGTATGGCAAATTTTGCAGCGCCTCTAGCGGTCACTTGCAGAACCAAAATCGGTAGTATGAGTCATCAAGTACAGAACCTATCGAATAAGAACTCGCTAGCGACTAAAGTTTTTAGTAGCTTCCTATAGAAAACGGTACCATGAGTAACAAATTTGACAGGTGCTATCGAAGCAAACCGTTACTACAGTAGTAAAGTAACTCACTAGCATATTGAAAGGTGAAAATGATGTAAAGCGTGTCGTGTAAAACAATATTTTATTTATTTGTGCATAAATATGTCCGGTAAAACTTATTTAACGTAGAATATGTTAGGTACCTACGGCTGCATATGAAGACGAACGACGCGTCAAAGGATATTTCCAAGCGACTAAACGAAAGGCACTTGAACATATTAGTTAAAATAATTTCATCAAAGAATATAGGCTCAATAAAGGGGCTTTCGAGTATTTGTGTGGTCTGCTAAGGGTTTATACAAATTTGAAATTTACACAAAGAGTAACACTTGAATCGAAGGTACCTAAATTAGAAATAAGAATGTTATAATAACTTACTTTTATACATGCACTTCATAATAGAAATACCACTTTTCACTATGCGCATTGTTATTTTACGTATGAAATGTCTCTTTTTCCCATTCAATAATTCACAAACCACACAAACACAACAACACTGAACCATCAAAATATTTCTACAACTACAATATTTCATTTTCAATAGGCCGGGTTATACTTAGAGAATTGGTGTTTCAATTTGGTAGGATTTGTAGGTCTATCTGCCTTACTCTGTCTTTTACTGTAGTTAGAAAGAGAGCAAACTTGAGTGTGAAGTTAGATACGATGCGGTTTTTGTACCAACGTAAACACTCGACACCGTGTAGACTATCGAGTTGTCGCTAGCGAGTCCGTTTGACTCATGGTACGAGTTTAATAGTAATCTATTCGATGCGCGTTTATTCGATATCGACTACGGTGAGATGGTGTAGTTTTTCGATAGTAACTCATGGTAAGGGTACAGATGGTCTTACTCTTTCGTTAACTGTACCTACCAACAAAAAATGCCAAAGAAGTAGCGTTGGAAGAATAATAATAATTTAGCCTGCCCGCTATTTATGACGTCACTTAGGAAATACCTACCTACGCATTATGAATGAAATATCTATTTACTATCAATTTCAAACAGGAAATCAAATCTCGATGCTTAGAGAAGTCGTCTCATCGTCATCGTTTCATCCGAAAGACGTCCACTGTTGAACATAAGAATCCCTCATGTGTCGCCACAACGACCGGTCTCGCCGAAGAATCCGGCTATACCATCTCACCGAGAGTCTATGTCATTAGAAGAAATACTAAAGTTTAAATACCGTGATACGCGTAAAACAACAAACAAATGATTATACAATCTATATTGATTTATAGTTCAACATAATATCATGTTTTGCAAGTTATGAATGAGTATTGCCAATGCGTCCGAAGGTCAGTTCAGTGACGTAGTCATCGTGTTCTAAGCGAGTTCAAAGCTCTTCAAAGCAATAAATTGTGCCGTTAGTTTTTAATTTTTTAAACGGGGCCAAGGACGGAAACAATAAACACTAGTTCTTACTTTCAACTTCGCTCTCTATGGCCTTTTTTAAAAGAACTTTGGATAGAGTCCGTTCGTGAGAAACAGCGTAAAGACTTTAAAGAGTGGAGAGTGCTTCGCCCTATACGTAATAATTCAACCTGGACACTGGAATATAAGTAATAAAAACGGCTAAGTATTACGTTACGTACGGCGCATGATATCGAAAATTGCTTTAGACGAAATTTGTAGAGAATTTAAGAGTGCAAAGCAAACGAGATATTCGCGCTAATTTTATAACCTTTGACCTCCAATAACTCAAGACGGCCAGCACGATGTGAAATTAGATTTTTGAGACGCGTCTTGCAAGGTCAAAACAAAAGGTCCATGCAAAAATTTACCTTATTTCCCTCGAGTTCCGAGGTTGACCCCTATTTTCGCATTATTTGCCAGCGCTATTATTATCTTGGTTTCAGAGATTACCCTACAAATAATTTCGTTCTTATATATTAGATTAGATGTTTGAAAACAATATTCATATTTTACGATAGGTACTCTAATAAAAAATTACTTAATCATTTATTTGTTGCCTTAATACGCACCTAGATGTTATTGAATACTTTCAACAAATTCAATTCCGACCGAAATTCCCCGAACATTCGCTCTCCCCTATGAAATGGAGCTCATTGCTCCTGAATTATTTATTTTGTACTTGACCCTCAACACGCTTACGTCACCTTTATGAATATCGGACGATACCAATATAGTCATTTATCATTATAATGTTATTTTTAAGTATTGTACCGGAATTTTAAACACACCACCATTTTTGACTGACTTCAAAAAAAGGAGGAGATTTTTATTGTTTGTTACCTCAGAACTCCGTCGTTTGTTGACCAAAAAATATTCGAAAATTAAAGAATCAAATGTTTTTATTTCACATAGGCCTACATGGGTACTTATAAAATGTCAGAAGCTATAGTGCACGGTTCCAAATTGGTCGTTTCCTGTGGAGAACAACCAGCAAGAAACTCCATGGTTACTCTTTACCGACCGCTTTGCAATTTATTTTTTTCCCGTCAATAACAGACAGACAGACGGACGGACAACAAAGTGATCCTTTATGGGATATAAGGGAACCCTAAAAAAACACTAACATGATCAAAATAACTTTAATTTCGGAAGTTGGTGTTAAATAGCGAACAAACAATACCAGTAAAATCTACTTTATAATTAAAGTTATTTTGATCGTGTTTATTTTTTGTAGTGAAGTCGGGTTTTTTTGTATTTTTTTTTTAAATACCGCTATCTACATGAATTATCTCTATTTATTTTAGCCCGATTACAGATTTTTTTCGATCTACTTAATTTCTTCTGAAGCTTTAAAAATAATTCTAGGGCTACGGATTGTTGTGGTCTTGTGCTCTCGCCAAAAGCAACTGAAGAAAACTTGTAAGTTTTAGTCAGTAAAAGTCTGACACTCCCTCTCTCCACCCAGAGCGGCAAAAGTCATCTGATGATTTGCCACGAAAAAAAAGCATTAAAAGTAGTATCATACCATTTTATTAATAATTATTTCATTCACTTATCACCGTATATAACACTGATGATTTCATATCATTCGAAGGTCCGGTGATTGGAATAATTCCAACAGAAATGACGATAAAACTTGCCCTTTGTCTGACGGGATGACGGACACTGTTTCAATTATCTTTGACACTGAGAAAAACTACATAAGTACATAGTACATAGTGTAGTGGAATAAAATGAAAGGATTCCACACTTAACATTATAATTTTTTTTTAAATTTATAGTTAACTGAATAATTATGTTTCTTTTTTCGGTGTAATCGTCACTTTTCTTGCCAATATATTTAGTATTATGTATTTAATGTACTTTTTTTCATCCCACCAATTGTTTAGCTTGTTTTGAAATGCACCAAGTGCAACTTATTTTGTGATCAGGCAATCTCTGTCCATTCTGGGTTGCCTAAAAGAGATCACTGAATGCGATAAGGCCAATCGTAATATTTAAGTTTAAAACTCAAATTGTATTTTTTTTTATCTTGATGTACAATAAAGTATAAGTATATAAATAAATAATCAATATAACTATTAACAAAAATTGTTTAAATAAACTAAACCAAACAACTCCTCCAAAAAAAAACTAACAGCCAAATAAGAGCGCAAAAGTAAAATATCTATACGGTTGCGTGATTTTAGAATTTTTAGAATAGACACTTTTATAACATATAACACTGCAATAGGTCCCTTCTATGTAAGCTCTATCATCGAGCACAATATAATCACTTATCATCAGCCCCCCTGGCCAAGTTACGATCGTTTCGTTTGCGTCGAACGCCTCGAGTAGGGCTTGCCTCGGATTCTTTTGTTCTGACGTCATCTCAACGCTCTGTCACGTGGTCAGAACTAAGGAATCGGAGGCGTGGTCTACTCGAGGCGTGCGACGCAAACGAAACGATCGTAACTTGGCTAGGGGGGCTGGAGAGATAGTGGTCAAACGCCAAACTATCAAAGATTAAAAAGAATAATGCGACGTTCCAATAAATGCAAAGTGTCTAAGGGGCCTCTGTGAGTTAGCTTCGGCCCCTCGTACGCCTTCCAAAGGTCCAGGACCCCTGGGTCCAAAGATAAACAAATACAAATATAATAAAAATAAACTAAGTACAGAATTGGATTTGGCTGTCACACTAATACTTTAATGGCGTTTGTATGTGTGTTTTTTTTATGTATGTTTGTTACTAATCCACGCATAACTGACAAAAAGAAAATGTATAAATACTTTTTATCACGGGAATATGTTATTTCACGATAATTTTCCATTTTCACGCTCGCTTAACTGGCAGAAACTAGGTTTGTTACTTAAAAAAGGTAAAATGAATTGTATTTTTATTATTATTATTATTGATAGGCTAGCGTTTGACCATATCTCACCAGATCGTGGGCGATGATGAGGCAGACGATGGAGCACGCTTGCCTAAAAGTAATCTATTCACTCTTGGCTTCAAGACCCCAAGACCTAGGTTATAGCTATCAGGAAACACAGACTCCGGCAGGGAATTCCACTCCTTAGCTGTACTCATAATGAATATATTCCCAAAACGTTTTGTACGTGTGGTTGGGCTGACCACCATGTACCGATGGTGCAACGCCGTTCGTCTAGTGGTCCGATGATGGAACGGACTTGGACAATCGAATGTACAAAAAGAACTCGGAAAATGCTGATCCAAATACGACAAATCTTTCACTGATAGAAAATACACTGCAGTTTCTATCTTAAAGAAGAGCCACGGGAACAGAGCCATAGGAAAAACTAAAACTAATAAGCTATCCTCCCGGCCGAATTTCATAGTGGTCAATCTCAGCGGAGCATTCGATATTATAGTGCACGAGTGCGCAAAAACAGACCCACTCTTTGTTCAGACGACAATCCAACATGGCAGGATCGGAGATCAGGGGCAGGAATAAAGGAAATACGTGTATTCCAAGGCACAAGGGTATCACACCACCAACTTCCTAACTCCGGATAGTTACAAAGTAATTTCTAATGGAAAAACACAGTAGCACTTTTTGCCCGACCTGCGAATCTAATCTAGGACCCCACACTTAGCAGTCGCTCTTGCAACCACGAAGTTTTTATGAAGTGTCTATTTTAATCTAAAATAGATCAAGTTATTGCAGTCCGTATAAAAATGAACTTGACCGTTAAATATTTGGTTCTGTATAAATTGAACATTCCGGAGTTCTAATGGCGTGTCGGTCAGATAGTGAAATGACACAATCATAGTAGGGTCACAGGTTACAGTTTAATACAAGTTAAGTACTGCCAATATGATTTATTTGCTACTACATGTCAACACACGACTGTTAAATAACTCTATTTACATACTTATAAAATACTTAATTAGTTATAACTTATTACTTAACTAAACTAATAAATAACTTAATAGGTAAATACATATATTTGTAATTTATTTTTTATACATATTAATTAATTACACAATACTTTAGACCTGTACAAATATGTCAATTATTGATGTACACAACTTGTAAAATTTGACATAAATTAATTTTGTATGATTATTAAGAATTAATTAGAAAAAAATACGAAACAAATTTGATAATATAAATACAGTAATTGACATCAAAATAAACGAAAATCAAAATGTTAAAACAAAGAATAATTGGGAGCTAGCTATAAACCAGTTGGCAAGCAATGTTTGTTAGAGTTTAGTTTCATATATTTTTTTTTTATATATCATATTTTATATATCATATAATTCATCCTCATCGCTATCAATTCAAAAGTTTTTGTGAACAAGGGTTTTAGACCTTAAAAGAAACGTTGGGTAGTAAAACATTTTTTTATTCACTGTAACAAAGAACATGAAAAACGAAGTGCATCAAAAAATCAATTTCCCCAAAATGGTCTTTACGCTCTTTACAGAGGAAAGAGTTAATATTTATATTATAGTAGATACCACAGTCAATGTACCATTTTCCCTTGAGAGAGACAGATATAATCCACCATTCGGAACCAAAGCGGGTTGGAAGGAGATATGTAAAACAATAGATCACTTGAGGATCTACTTGTTTTGACCACCCTACACGTGTCCCCTGGATAGTGCCAAACGAGCAGTAAAATACGGTGGTAGGCCATAGTATCGGCTGCCGGCTTAGGAGTTACCACCCACCAGACAAAGCCATGCCACCAAGCGACTTGTCGTGTTTCGGCGTGATGTCTGGTGAAGCCATATGGTGGAAGATGGGTCTGAGCAGTTGTGTTGCGATGTGTACCGTACCGGGTATGACGCGACAGCTGTTGTTGTGTCGGACGTTTGATCGCGGAGGGTAGCGGGATCCGAAGCACGGTTATCCGCTGGCCGACCGCAGATAGTTGGGGGCCCAAGTAGTGTGCCAGCCACGCACAAAAGGCTGCCCCGCCAACTGCGAAAAATCCCAGGGTGGCCCCATCGTGCCGGTTGGCGACCGGGCGAGAGGACCCGATGGCGATCCCTGGGGGGGTTCGGGCGTCCCCGCAGTCTCCAGATCAGACCTCCATTGGCGCAGCAACTCTGGTCGCGTTGTTGGATTTACATCGCATCACCTCGCTCAACTGCCATCTTCCACCTACCCTATTCACTCAAAATAATAAAAAATAAAATGAAAGGTAAAAAGAAAAGTAAGTGTGTACAGCGGATGCACGTCCTCTTATTCCAAGTGCACCTCTCTAACATTCGAGGACTGCACTCCAATGTCAATGCGGTCCACCATCACCTTGAGACTGACAAGCCCCACTTACTTTTCCTGACGGAGACGCAGATCAGATGTCCGTCAGATGCGGCGTATGTCGACTACCCGGGATACTCATTGGAGCACCATTTCCTGCAGCGTGCCGGGGTCTGTGTGTACGTCCGCAATGACATCTGTTGTCAGCGTCTCCGTCACCTTGAGGACCCTAATTTCTCAACGTTGTGGTTGTTGGTGGACACCGGTGTGGACAAAATTGTCTATACTTGTGTCTACCGATCGCACAGCGGTGACCAGGAGACGACTCAACTGTTTGGCCACCTCAGTGAGGCCGCCGATAAGGCTCTGCATCGGCACCCTGATGCGCAGTTTGTCGCTCAGGTTTTATGTGCTATTTCAAAAGATATAAAAAAATTCTAGCAGACCTGAGACAGGAGAGTTGGATAATAGATGACAGACACAGTGAATATAAATAGATAAGAAAACTTAAAATAGACTATTTATAAAGTTACAATAAAAAAATGTACACATATCTGACATTATTTTTAGTATAAGCGAAACCCGAGACACGTGTCTAGTATTTTTATGTAATGAATCTATGTACAAAATTTCATAACTGTATCATGAAAAATCACATAGTTATAAGCTTCTTATATTACCTGATTGTCCGCACAAACACATGGTCACCGGACCATCCAGGCGACTGAGGCGTTGTTTTGCTCACGCACCCAGTTGTGCGCTGGCGCCCAATGCCCGCTAAGACCTACCGTGACCTGTGTTGTAATTAGTGTAGCTGGTGTCCAGCTTGTGACCTTTTTAAAATATTTTTGGGAAAAAATCTAACATGGTGTAAAAATTATTGGGATCGATTCAGTTACTGATTCTGAACTAACTATATTCAGGTTACGCATATATACTAAAAATATTGTTGTATAGATCGACAGGTGCAAAGTAAATAAAGTTATCTGAAATTTTGCAATTTATAGATGATTAGTATTCATAAGTGAATTATAAGCAGTTATTTAGTAATTTTTTTGCCACAAATATTGTTAAAAAAACAACTATCGTTTCTGCATTTTTGACACTTGAAAGACGGTTTTCCATGTCTTAAAATATGAATATTTAGTAAGTTACTTACTTTATTTACTTTGCACCCATCGAGATAATGACATTAATTAATTTACATAATATAAAAACCTTTAATAAATAAAAAATAATCTCGATAAACTCTCAGCGTCAATAAACTATTTGACTCAAAACACTATTAATTTACTAATGAAACAATTTATACTGTTATGTACAATAACAGTAATAAGGCAAACAGTTTATTATTTAATGGCATTTTGCAATTATTTATGGAGTTATTATTAGATATTTTATTTAATAAAACTGTTAATTATACCGGATAGGCAAATAAAGATAATTAAGTATGATTCAAGGAAATGGCGTGACCTCATTAGGATTAAAATGTCCATTTTGATAAAGGGGAGAGGACGTTACTAACGGCTTAACAGATTTGAATGAGATTTGATACACGGGTAGACCGCGTCCTGAAGTAGAATATAGAATATTTTTATGTTCTATCTATCTCGGGAGTAAGTTAGGTACCTTGGGATAATTTTATATTTCCACACGAGCGAAAATAAACGGTGCAGAATACTTACACTAGTGTCACATGGATGGTAGGCAGAAACTACAGACGTGGCCGAAATGTTTTTTGTAAAAAAGTTTTTTTGTAATCTACTTTTGTATGTTTTACACATACACTATGTAATATAGCAAAGCATAGCATAGATGATGAGTACTATCTACATTTTGTTTCATTGTGTGGTCACACTACTCGATCTATTTTCATGGGATTAAAAAAATGTATTATCACAGCTAAAAGGTAAGAAATACACAATTTTAGATGCTTAGTATTTAGTAGAAACTTTCGACTAAAATATAGGTATACTAGACTTTCTGATATATCTCTCGTCTAGCAGCTAGAACGTGCTCATATGTCAGTGGGTGTGAGGATTGAGGGATCAGTTTTAATAATCGCTATCCTTAAATTACGTCGATATTTCTTTTCCGTTTCTTTTTTACAAAATGTTTTAAGATAAGTTTATGTAGAAAAAGAATAATTAAAGAAAAATTTTATTTTGTAGATTCGGTAATTATTGACTAAGACATTTTGTCTTTATGAGGGACCACAGTTTAGTCGTTATATATTTTTTTATCTTTGGTGCTTTTTGGTCTGAAATTCAGTAAAAATCTTTACAAACTCTCCACTAAATGTCACAATAATTCAATTTTTTTGATACTTTTCGAGATCTGGCTGATGGCCTGTGAGGACTGAGGGACCGCACTTTAAAGGCTGTAGTTTTTAGTATATTGGTTTACAAATTCCCAGATTTGTTCTACAATTGTTTTAAGTGTACTTAAATAGGTACCTATTCAGCAAAAAAAAAATAGCATTTACCTATTTTTTTTTTTGTTAAATACCAGTGTGGTCCCTCAGTTCACACGCACATAATTTTTTAAGATAATCGGTTGTAACGGTTGTGCATGTAAAGCAGAAGTACAATAAATTATGTCGTGAGGAAAGTGTTGAGTTTAAACGTGGATGGTCTTATGTAGGTAGATAGCGATGGCTAGACCAAAGAAATGATGGTGTATTTGGATACACCATTGTTTATTTGGTCTAGCCAACTATTTTTTTTTTTTATAATTTGTAAGCTCTCGTTTGACCACTATCTCACATAATAGTAAGCGTTGATATGGTCGGCGTTAGAGCATGCTTGGCTAGAAGTAACCTATTCATTCTAAACTTAAAGACCCCTAGGTTGTAGCTATCAGGAAACATAAACACCGGCAGGGCATTCCACTTTTCAGATCTATGTACAATGAATGTGTTCACAAAAAGTTTTGCTTGTTACATTACATTCATAACTAGAAAGGAAGTGACTAGTGAGTTGACGACAAAAAGAGATGCTTGGATAAGAAAATATACTATGAGGCCCCTAAAATATTTAAACTAAATTTACTAATGGCCAAAACATCAAAGGTTATATCTTAAATAACTGCCACTACCTCTGCAATTGCCCGAGATTTTGTTATCCCGAAAGCGGGGTCATCTGGCCAACATAACGGTTCAATAAAAGGTTAGCTTATAATCATATTATTTTTGTAAACATTACTGACCACGCTCTTCCGACCACTAAGTTGAAAAAAATGAAGAGGACAGGGTACGTTGCTTGCAGAACGGGTGGTCGATGGAACCAAAATATTCTATAGTAGTAACCTTGTACCGGAAGATGTAGCGATGAAAGGCCTCCCTCAAGGTAAACCGATGAAGACCTGAGAAGTCCGAAAAATGAGAGGCGCACAGTTGACGTGGCAATGTTTGGTCCAGACGTGGACAACATTCGTCTGAAATGATGATGATTTACATAAACGTCAATTTATTTATAATTTGATGGTCTCCTGCTAAAATAACTATAATATTTTTTTAATAATAATCTCTTATTGGAACAGAAAAACATTTAGAAATTGTTTGCGTACGAAAATAGCTACAGTAGTTAGGAACTGTGTCGCAGCTATTAACGCCCACCTCCAGGAGGAAGACGACAGCGTTCCATTAATCCATTTACAAATGAAAATCAAAAACTTATAATCAATTAACAAAACTGGAATAAAACTATTCCTTGATAACAAATTTTTATCAAATTATTTTTAACGAATAACCTTAACATCCCGGGACATACGGAAACAACAGCTGATATTGATAATGTTACGGTACTTGATAATGATATCATGTTCGTACTTTTTGAAGGGGTAGTTCAATGCCATTACAAACGCACATTATTATCAACAAATTATTACAGCATAATCAACCTTATAATATTTCCATTGCTGGGACTCATCCCCCCACTCTAGTGGGCTGTTATCCACCACGCGGGTCAGTGCAGGTTGGCGGATTTCACTTGTCTTCGAACTTTTGGATCTAGAACATGCCGGTTTCTTCACGATGTTTTCCTTAATTGATTTAAGAATAAGTGCTTTATTTTTGTTTTAGACAATTTTACAATAAATAAATATACTTCTGCCCACCGAACTCCCCGAAGTGCAGTGGTGATGAAATAAATAAACTGCCAGCCACAACGTACAACTCATAAGACGGCCCCGTTACCAATTGGCCACCACTGCTCATACATAAATATACATATTATATGTTATTTATTAGTTTAACATAAAGAAATCATTGTTCTCAAGTAATTGATTTTTGAGAATTAAATATATTTAAGCTGTTGATCCCCGCATTAACGCCGGCGTTCACGCGCCATTGTCTTACTATTGTGTCTCTAATTACGCACTCAAAAGGTTAAGAGTGTTCATAACATTTAACATACTTGTACTTAAATACTACCACATCACAAGGCATATTCGCCCGTACTGTAAAAAATTTAATTCAATTTTGGAATTTGCCTGTAGCTGAATTAGTCGTTTTCACAATGTCTGACAAAGCGGTCATTATACTGACCGGGTCAGTATTAATCAGACTTTGTTATTTACGAAAACAATAGAACAATGATGTTGGTTTCACAATTTTTTTCAAAATCAATATAAGGGTTGCGCATAACGACTCTAACGTTACATTACAGGCGAATGCTCCTGGTGAGGAAGCAGCTTTACAGGATAGAATTGAATCCTAACTTGCACGTATGTAGGTACATAGCATAGCATAATCAACCTTATAATCTTTGCACAGCTGGGACTCAGGCCTGTTCTCCAGATTCAGGCGGAAGAAACGCCCGGTTATCACCATTGTGCGGACCGCCCGCCTGGAGGACATGGCGGAGCATACGATGTAGGTGTGCCCCTCTTTGCCGGAGCACCGCGTGGTCTCAGGCTGAGGCTACACTAGACCGCGATGGGACCGGCGATACATGAGCGATTAAAACAAATAATTGAAATTCACGTTTATGGCTACACTGTACGCTAAATATTACTAGCGATATTTCATTTCATTCTAGCGATATCAGATTTCATCGACTACATCAAATTATCAGCGAAAGCGAAATTAAGCGAATTTATAATACAATTTCTCACTTACGCGACAAGTTCAACAGTGCTAGTTAATATGGCTGTGGCTACATTACGCGTATCGTCAACGGCGACAGACAATTGATCGCTGATGGATACGTTCGTAAGTAATATTATGTGGCTACACTACTTTAGCAGTGAATTTAAATCAAGGAGCGATTTATTTGCGTAAAGTTCAAAATAACCATTTTAGAGGGTTCGCTGTCTAGTGACTACCGAACCAAACGAGCTCCCCCAACGCGAGTCGTGTACTTGGCCTCTGTACCGCTTCTATGTAGCCACCTTGTCAGGATAATAATGTGAATTCGCAGCGAAATCGCTGTCTTTCTCCTTTTACAGTGTAGCCGCATGAATTGCTTATCTAATTCGTTGTAAAGCATATGTGCATTGTAGCCACATCATCGCCAAATTTTCGCTTCTAATGTAGCCACACCATATTTAACTCGTATCGCTCTTCCAGTCGCATCGCAAATCGCTGGCCACTGTAGCCTCAGCCTTAGTGCGTGTTGGTATTATAAGTAGGTTAGCTAAAAATAACAATATTAGGTTTGCTTTTAGGATCCTTGACCTGAGCTAAATTATAAAATGATTCTACATAATCTAGTGACATGTAGAATTATTTTATTGCATTTTATTAAGGTCTTGAGTAAAATAAATATTGTTATTTATTTCACTTAAGACCTTAATAAAATGCAAGTATTGGCCGACCATTCGCTCGTTCTATTAGTTACTCAACGGTACGGTATAACGGTACTTAATGCTCAGTCCAAGTTTACATATCTATTGAAGCGATAGTCGAGAGCTGTCTGTCAAATCGCCATTGCCACTAAAAGGTCGAGTCATGGTTAGAAACCGTGTACGCGAGTGGCTTAATGCAAATCGCATCACAAAAAACAATGGTCATTCTCCTAACAAGCTTGGACCATATAAAATTAGTAAAACGTAACTTGATGAAACATATATCGTTTGATTTGCCTGAATGAACATTACTAAGTACAACATTCAATATATTTTTAAAAATACGGAGAAACTAGTAAATAATTAAAATGTTTTTAAGGTTATGTGGTTTATTAGTAATTTGTAGCATTTCAAAAAGATGTCAAAAATAGTTTTTGGCGGCATAAGTTACGAAACTTCACTCGGAGGTTGTTTAAATTATTAAAAAAAAAATTATATCCATATTCAAATTAACTATTCATACGAAGACATGGCTTAAAGGACTTTGTATCCAAGCCTAAAATATTACATAAAAAAGTAAACAACCTTGTTTATCAAAAATAACCCGTGGCTCCATATTCGATCGATTTACGGCATTTTCAATTTTAAGATGCTAAATATTTTTTTAAATTCATGACTTAATTCAATTAAATAATAAAAAACAATAAATTCTGTTAGTGGCTTATCATAAATTAAGTAAATAACAAAATTAAACAGTTGACATAACCTTGGATTTAATTTCGATTTAGAAATTAAATCGATATCGACTTTAAAAAAAGTTTGGACCTCTCTAAAAATGTTAACATTACGGATGCATTCATAAATAAGATATTATCAAGTGTTTTAATAAACAAAAATAATTAATTTTTAAAAATGAATATCTATTTTCCTCCTGCTTTAAAAAATAAACTGATGACATCCGATAATTAAATCGATAATAGAATATGTTATGATGACAGTCTCATTTCGGTAACAACCCTTTTTTTTCCTAGTCCAAATTGACCATCCTTCTTTGCAAAACCTAAAGCCGTGGACCTAGCAACGCTAAGTAAGAGGGTCACCATAAAAATATTAAAAGTTATTAACTGACTTCAAAAAAAAAGGAAGTTCGCAATTGATCGTAATCTTTTTTTAGGGTTCCGTACCCAAAGGGTAAAAATGAAACCCTATTACTAAGAAGCCACTGCCCGTCCGTCTATCACCAGTCACCAGGCTGTATCTCATGAAACGTATGATAATTAGACCATTGAAATTTTCTGTTGCCATTGTAACAACAAATACTAAAAAACAGGATAAAATAAATATTCAAGGGGGCTCCGATACAACAAACATAATTTTTTTGCCGTTTTTGCTACGGACGATACGGCACCCTTCGTACGCGAGTCCGACCCGCATATGAACGGTTTTTTAATGTAGATAAATGTTTCTCAATTATTCGAAGACAGTGATTTTCAAAATTCTTCCATTTCGTTTGAAACGGTATACTATACCTTCATATACATATACTTCCACGTTTATATATACTTCCCAGATGGTCCCGCGAGTATCAAGTCAGGATCTAATGATAGGATCCTGAAGAAATTGAGCGAACTCTTCAAATTTTATAGGCTTACCTACAACAACATTTGCACATAATTTATGTTTAGCTAAAGCGTAGATACTTTAACTAAAAGTATAAATTAAAAAACTTAAAGAATAAAACCGGTGTTAAATAATACTGAAAAAATCAAACCAGAGTTATTTTGCACTTTTTAGTGTTTCCTTGTTGAAGTCTTATATTTTTATCGCAAAAATCTTATTTTTTAATTTTTGTTATATCTACCTCTAATTGTCAAATGTTTTCAAGGTTCTGGACTGGAGTGAACTAGGCATTAATGTAAATGGCGAGTACATCACTCACTTTCGGTTTGCCGATGATATAGTAGTCATGGCTGAGACTACGGTGGAGCTCAGTACAATGCTTGATGACCTTAGTAGAGCTTCCGAAAGAGTGAGTGGGTCTTAAAATGAACATGGACAAAACCAAAGTCATGGAAAATAGCACCATGTAGCACCCACTCCGATCAAGATCGGAGACTCTGCACTCGAAGTGGTAGACGATTACGTTTACCTGGGACAGACAATCCAGTTGGGTAGGTCTAACTTTGAGATGAGAGGTCAATCGTCGAATCCGACTCGGCTGGGCAGCGTTCGGGAAGCTGTGCGGTATCTTTTCGTCCAACATACCACAGTGTCTCAAGACGAAAGTCTATGACCAGCGCGTGTTGCCAGTGATGACATATGACACTGAAACATGGTCGCTTACAATGGGCCTCATCAGAAGGCTTACAGTGACCCAAAGGGCAATGGAATGGGCTATACTCGGAGTTTCGTTGCGTGATCGCATAAAGAATGAAGATATCCGCAGGAGAACCAAGGTCGCCGACATAGCACGAAGAATTGCCAAACTAAAGTGGCAGTGGGCAGGGTACATTGCTCGTAGAACAGATGGTCGATGGGGCTGAAAAGTTCTAGAGTGGCAACCACGTACCGGAAAACGGAGCGTTGGAAGGCCTCCCACAAGGTGGACCGACGACCTGGTGAGAGTCGCGGGAGTGCGGTGGATGCGAGACGCACGGGATCGGTCTTTGTGGCGTCGCTTGGGGGAGGCCTATGTCCAACAGTCTATCGGCTGAAATGATGATGATGATGACACCTAATTATAACAAATCTCAGTAAACATAGCACTGAAGATGCAAATTATTTATTTATCAGCTTGTAGCCCGTAACTTTTGATTACAATGTTACTCAATATATCGGCAAGTTTTTTGCCATCAATAATAAACCGGTTTCTATGATATTGAGTCACGGCGTGTAAAAATAGTAGTAATATGACCTACATTTTATGCAATCGTAATTTAAAAATGAAGATGACTACAAAGATTATTTATCTAACTAGGTATTTGATATTATTGCCATATTTTTATGTATCTGCATCTTATATAACACTTATATAGCGGTGATGTAAAACTTGACGTAAGCGTAAGTGCACCGCCCTTTCTTCATAACTTCTTCTCTGGATAAAAAGAGTTATCTGACCCTTATTGAACCTCTATAGGCCTTTTATTTCCTAGTTATCAAATATTTACATATTTAAATATTTGTTGAATTAGCAAGTAAGAATTCGTCTGACTGACATAGCAATTAATTACGAGAGAGTAAAAAATCAAAATAAATATAAATATACAACATGTAACTGAAATAATGCACACGCTTATAAACCTCAATTAGAAAATTAAACTACAATCATAATTTAAGCACTAAAATGGACGTAGTTAGTATATTTTTATTTAAGAAATTAATTGTCCTGATTGTAGGCAAATAATACGCGAATGGACACACTACACTGATAGCGCATCGGTATTAGTATTTACGCACGCAAACAAAAATACTTTAGCAACGCAATCAAGATTTATTAAGTATTTATCGAAATGAGTATTATTTTAAAAAAAAACTACCTACTTTAAAAATAGCTGAAATCAATTTAGTAGCCGATTCTGAACATACTATTTTCAGTATGTGTGTTTATTGTTACATGTTGTCTAAATGTATAATATGCCATATTGTCGCACCTCAGCGACAGTAGACCTAGGTCCGGGATCATTATTTGACTAAAATCACGTAGAAGAGCCGAATTTTTTTTAAGTATATTTTTCTTCAAGTTCAATACTTATGTATCATTTCCAAAGACATTAAATATATACTATCAATAGACTGGACATAGCGAACAAAATCGTAATCCGATACTTGTTACCTAGTGGTAATAAGTCGCTCAGTTTAGTATGACACCCGTAAACGTCAAGTTATGTTTGTATCCGCTTTATGCACTAAAAGAAAATCATTTTCTGAGAAAATATGCCGAGTTGCGCATTACGCTATTGCAAATCTTGTTATGGTAAAATGACTGGACCTATTTTCGGTTTATTTTCGTAAATATTCTTGGTTTTTAATTAGAATTCAATAATTTTCATAAATAGTTGTAGAACATTTGCTGATTTTGTGATAACGCCATCTATTGCTGAAAAGCTTTACCCTCCCCAGGCTCACACTGAGGCTCTACCACGAACTCTTTAACGTGGTCAATTTTACGACATAAACCGAACTTTTAAAGGGCATCTCCATCACTCTTTCGCTCGTAATATTAACATATTATGGTAAAGCCCCTGCCCACCTACCGAGCGATAGTTAAATTTATATAATTTATTTTGACAAAAATTCGCGTGTTTGCTATTCAAAGCTAGATGGCGTCATTGAGGCATAGGATGACAGTTTTTCTAAGACATTTCTCCTGATAGCCGCTCTATTGTATCTCTTTAAATTAAGTTATGACTGTAATGTATTTTTTAGTTTATATTTAAAATAGGTAAAAATATAATAATACTAGAAATGTTACTTACTTCAATTTCGGTGGTTTGGGACGTTTTTCCTTAGGAATAAGTTTTAGATCCTTCCAATGAGGTTTTTTGAATTCTGGTACGGCAATTTTATGTTTTTTCAAGGCCGATTCTAAACCTCTTTCAACATTTCATTATAAAAGTCACGTCAATACTCACAAAAAACAACACACTTCTTTTTTCTATTAAATTTTGAAACCTATTCTAGAAACGCAAAATCCTTAAAAGTATATTTTACAAGCCAGTTAGCTACAAAAAAAAACAACTCATGCGATCTCCTTTCGATATCACATGAGCTAAAACAACAAATGACCTTCTGTCCGGTGCATAGATTTACCCATTCTCTTACACTCGTATTTTACCTATATAGGTATAAGAGAATGGATAAATCATTACATTACTTTATACATCATCCACAACATCCACACTCAAGAAAGGCTACACACTTCTTTTGTTTATTTATTTATGTTAAATTAATTTTCTTACTTCGTTAATTGAATTGAATTAAATAATTTGATATATACAGAGTATACTTGGATTTGATTCAATAACTGAATTGGATAATAGTTAAACCTTGTTACCCCTAGCACAAGCATAATCTTAGCTTTGGTGCCTGAGGTTGATAATATTGGTGTTAGTACCAATTTTTCATTAGAAGGATGTTTCCACTTGTAAAAATTGTGGTGGATAGATACATAAATTATACATTATTCCGTTTATTTATCTATAGTATATTAAAAACGAAATGTATGTCATTTTGTTTTTAATATATTTTTAATATAAATTAAGTTTTTAAATATTTCAATAAAACTTAAATTAAACTTTAGAAAAGGTATACCACCGTACTTAGTATAAGGCTAAGTTACCGGTGGTCAGTGCTGTAGAGAAAAAAAATTGTGTATCAAATTTTTTTTAGGTTAGTGAAATTGATAGAAAAGTTACAGAATTATTATGAGTATTTGTTATTATGTATCAAATCAAATTTCAACAAAATTTTAAAGAAAATATTTTTCATTACCTATTTCAAAACCTGTTATGAGCTTACTATAAGTACGTGTACTAGATAAAACCACATAAACACAGAAAATCACGGCTAGTACAAAGTTAATGTACTGAGTTAATGTAATGGGGCTGATGCACGCGTCATGCTCGTGAACGCGTTGAAACTGGTCATCTCTTGGCTGCCATTGACTTAATTCAATTTCTATTTTTTAATTAGTTTTTTTTAATTATTATTACTTATCTACATTTTGCTCAGATATTAAAAGCAACAAGAAATATGTAACCAAGATTTATTTAAATCATAATATGATTTAAAAGATTGTCCATGGAGTTTCTTGCACGTTCTTATCAATAGAGATCTACGCTTTGGAACGTGTAATTTAGCTTCACTTTTTTTTTTATTGTCCGATATTTTGACAATTCAAAAGTGCCTGTAATTGGTCTATTTGAAATAAACGTTTCGGATTTTTGATTTCTTAATGCTGTCTTGGGTTGATATTGGAAAA
Organism: Mythimna impura; assembly: GCA_905147345.3. NCBI lineage: Eukaryota > Metazoa > Arthropoda > Insecta > Lepidoptera > Noctuidae > Mythimna > Mythimna impura. Next base: position 13,280,096 of record LR990345.1, read on the forward strand.
AATTGTTCAAAATATGTATCTATGGATATATATTTTGAGCACGCCATGATATCTTCATATCTTCCAAGTATGGGTTTCCTCAAATCCAAAGTGAGCTAACCACAAGGAAATTGAAGCTAACATTTTGATACTGATCAGGAAAAAAGATAAGGTACCTACGTGTAAACTATGTCGTGGTTTGGATAAGTAGTTTTTCTGTCTCCGTTTAGACATCTTTTTTACATAAGGTAAGTATCTCAAATGGCGTAATCATAAGTGTTGGAAAACCCGCATATCGATGAAAAAGTCAATCCTTGTATCATGATATTATGTATACGACCACAAGTAGTGATACCTACCTAAAACCAATAAACGCTTTTTTAGTCACAACTAGAGTCATTTATATGATAATTAATTTTTTCCAAGGAAATAATTAAAGTAAAGTTTATGCAGCATGAATGATTTGAGCACCTTGCAAGCAAGTAAATTAAAATTGACAGCTAAATGCTGTCAATTTTAATTTATTACAGTCGACCGAATGGTGTGGAACACAGAGTACCTTTTTATGTGGTGTGGAATTAAATGGAATTAATAAACGGCGTTTATTTATTCTGTGTTATATTTGAGCTACTTATATTTTCTCATAAACTTGAAAACATTTTATTATTTATTTTATTTAGTCTATATATATTTATAATAATAGTTTTTTTTTTAATTTGTAACCTAAAAAAAAACTGTGAATATTATAAATAATGTAAATATTATCTATATATATATAATACATTAATATCTGTTCGTTAAAAACGGCTGTAATTTTGGTCTTGCAATATTCGAGATAGTCCAGGGAAGGTTTAAACGGTGAGAAAAAATTGAAAAAAATCACGAAAAAAAAATCCGAATACAACGCCATCTCTAATTAAAATGTCATTAATATAAAATGAATTATGCTGTTCTGGTAATGCCAGTAGATGGCGTTATCCTTACTATTAGGTGGTACGAAGTTCGCCGAGTCAGCTAGTAAATAATAAAAACTTCTTTATTTTGTAATCCAATTGCAATTTTAATGATAATGGACGAACGGACGAACCAACCCACACTAGGACCCCGTGGTCAATTTTGGCCCACGAGTCATGACCTCTCTTAGAGAGGATGCCTGAGCCCCAATAGTAGGAACCTTATTAAACTAATTATATGCTTATAAACGAACGAGTATCATGCCTCGATGAGATTGTGACAAAGTAATAAAGAATATCAAAGATTACAGTAAATCTATTTCTTAATAACAAAAAAAATCACTATCGCCAGAATTGAATTCGACACATGAAATGATGTATGTGACTTCAGACATATATAATTTATTTATATTTTTTGTACTTATTAGTTTATTATCGCTTGGTTTTACGTTGCCAACAAATGATACTAGAATACAACAATATGTTATAAGAAGTTTGTGGTTTTGTTGGCAACAGCTGCTCATATTGTGAAACCATGACCATTATAATTTGCAATATTCAAAGAAATAGGCCAATAGGTACTGACTAGTTTTATCTTTTGTACCCTATGTCCCGGACGTATGATAAATTGACCTTTTTTGTAAAAGATAGTGCAATATGTTTACATAATTTAATTTCTAGGAACTGCAGTTATTTACATAGCATATCAGTTTTACAGGGTATACAATGAAATGCAAGTATAATTATCATATGACTTTAAAAAATCATAATATTGGTACATGTTTGTTACCAAAACAAAGTCTTATTGACATAATGTTATCATCAATTAATTTATATTATTCTTATCGTTTAGGTACGTACGAAATGGTTCTCTATTTTCTCTGAAACTGTTTGGCGTAGAACAACTAAAACGTTAAATAGTTTATTGAATAAATACTGTACATTGATTTTTTGTTTATTCCCTACCTACATATATATATACTTGTTTATGCACGTATAGTAACTTACTACTAATGTATAACAGAAGGTAAAGCTGTTTATTTATATTTTTCTAATATCTTGAAGTACTAACCCTAATGCCTGAGTGCCCTAAGTTTTTCCCTAAAAAAAACATTGTTTCAAATAATAATAATTCTTTACTATCAGGTAACTAAGGCCCATAGACAAAGCACACAAATAATAATCTCTCAAAATAATATACTAATACATATTTAAAAAAAAAAATTAAGTAATCTATGAACTACACACGAAGTGATCACGTCTTGTTTCGCAATAGGCCATGGACGAGAAGTAGAAGAAAGAAGCGAGAAGAAAGATGGTTACACTAGTCGATACTTTTTCCATACAAATTTCCGGGGGGTATTACTTTCTCGTTGTTTGACATTCGACATCCAAAACAAAACATGATGTCGTTTTATCTTAGAAAAACATAAATAATTGCCTTTAAAAAGTTATAAGCCAACAAAGTTTCTGTTTTTTTATGATTTTAACGCAACGTTAGGTGTAAAAAAGAAACAAAAATCGTATAACATCTCCAAAACGAAGTCGGTAACGACAATGCCTAATTACCAAAGATTTCCCATCCATTATTTTTGTAAAAGATTTAAGCAATGGTTTTTTCATTGAACTGGATTTTCCAAAGCATTACTCCCAATTTTTTGCGCACCTTCTAATGTCGTTTCAGTTCGAAACGGTGTTTGTGTGCGTGCAAATAATACGTTGTACATATAGACTAGCGTCGAACTGCTTATACTTGATACTATCGCTGTCGGACACGATGTCCGATGAAACAGCGCACTTTTTGGCCTCAACCGTCAGCGAGTTCGAGCCCGCGACTAGTTCAACCCTAAGAAAAAGATTCGGCGCTTAAAAGTTATCGTGGGTGCATTCACAAATATGTTAACTCCCATACACAATACACTAGCTGGGTTACCATGACGTTTAAAGTAAGATTGTTTTATTCTTATACCATTGTGGGTATGAGATGGCGCTAGACAACCTGTATAGCTCTGTCTCTTACCCACACTGAAATAAGAATGACCACCCTGACCCAAAACAATGATACTTAAGCCTTACAAATATGTTTTCCGTGCGGGTTAGAACACCCGAATCCCGGTGCTGCAGTCAATTACTCATTCACTGCGCTAACCGTGCCATCAATAGGGTTATTATGTCAATAAACCTTAACCCTTAAAAACTTCTACGGTATTTTTACTCCCGGGTGACTTAATTTTGTACCTGTATCTTTTTCTTTTTTAACGTAGTGCCTTGAGTTTCCATGTATCTCTATCTATTTCGTAAATTGACAGAAACCTTCGAACACCCGTGTGTTCGACCGGCGCAGGCGCACAACGGCTTTGCACTATTATATATATTACACTACTGCTACATACCCGCAACTCGGTGTATTTTCACCCATTGTAGTCATAGTGAGTAGTAGTACACTTACAGCTAACCATTCTATAAATTGGTATGCGTTAACTGTAGTAAGTAGTATTTTGTTTGCCAAAGACTAAAGCAATTTGGAAGTGATTGTTAATTTTCATGATCAACCAATTTTTGGTAATTATAGATTACATAATTCTAAATTCTACAATTACTAAAAATAGGTTGATTTCATGTTTTTAGGAATCCGTACCTCAAAAGGAAAAAATGGAATCTTTATAGGATCACTTTGTCATGTCTGTCTGTCGAGAGCCTTTATCTCGGGAACGCGTGGAGGTATCGAGTTTAAATTAAAACCATATACTCAAGTCTGCGGCCCCTTGAAGCTGTGAAAAAGTCAGACTTCTGAGTTAACGACAAATTACGGCCGTTTATGTCGCAAAATATGTATATTTCGACACTCTCAAGGGAATCAAAATTCATAGAGTACTTCCCGTTGACCTAGAATCCTAAAATTTGGCGTGAAGCAAGGTCTCATAGCACACGTAAGTATAGGAAAAAAACTGAAAACTGTAAATTTGTAATTACGTCACAAAAAAAAACTTTTTTTTGCGATTCAGAAAAATCTTCTTAACTCAATTCGGGAATTCAACTGTTTTTATAGGTAAGTTTGTACGGAACCCTCAGTGCGCGAGTCCGACTCACACTTGCCACATTTTTTGGTTTTCAAAGTTTTGGATTTCGAATTTTAAGTCTATTTTTTTTTAGATTTTGGGAACCACTTTTTCACTTGTAATTTAAATAGATATTTCAAAAACTTAAAAACACGATCCATAATTTAAATATGTATATATGTAATAAAAGATAAGAATAATTACACCCATTGTAGTCATGGAAGTACAACTAGTACACAAATTCATTGTAGCCTTTAAGGGTTTACACATCATTCTATGATTCCATGTGCCTCATATGCATTCGTAAAAAGTCTGGGAATGAGACCTCATCGTCTCTCCCAGACTTCTTACTGTTGATATTCACACATATTGTCCTCATTTCTCAAAGTAAAATATTTTTGTATTAATCTAAACTTCTAAAACTATTGTTTGCTTGTTGATTGTTTCTACAAAGGTTTTTTGGGGTATTTTTTTCTGAGGGAAAATCATCCAATGACATCCCGCGCTCTTGGGCGGAGCGAAAGGGTGTGTCAGACTAAAAACCCACTCCTGTTCCTTCGTTGCCTTTTATACCAGGGCCGAGTCTTCCTTTCAGAAGCAGACCTATGGACTTAGTAGGGTTCGACCCTGCTGGGTTCTACGGTTCCCTACGGTTCGCTGACATCTCCTTGAGGTGCGCGTGGAACGGTACGCGCCGTCGACGACTTGGGCTCGGTCCGGACTGGTCCGGACGGTTACCGGACGGTCGGCTACTCATTGCTTGGCCATTCCGTGGCCGGAAATCGAGATCGGAATCTCGGCGGCTTTACTATGCGTTTTTTTTTTTATTGGTAGGGCAGGAGCCGCTTTAGAGCAGCCCCGGTCCAGTTTGGGAGTCAGACGTCGAAAGTGCTCCACAAAGTTCCACCGACTGTCGAGGACGAGTCCCAGGTACTTCATCGTCGACCCGACGTCGATGCGAACCCCTCCTACCGTTATTTGGGAACCCGGTGGTGGCGCGTTCCGAGGGCCATGAAAACACATTGCCTCGGACTTGTGCAGTGCCACTTCGAGTCCCAACTGCTGGATCCTCTCAACGACTGTTGCAACCCCGCATGTCGCTAGTTCGGCCGCCGCCTGGTGCGACTCTCCCTGCGTCAGGACCAGCGTGTCGTCTGCGTAACAGACCACGCTGACCCCGTCGGGGAGGTCGCCGCGCAACACGTAGTCGTACCCGATGTTCCTCACGCAATTGGTGGCATGTCTTTTAATTTAATCACAGATTAGGCGACCTTATTACAATCATATTAGTCGTTTTTTGCAATTCCATAATAAATTATAATTATCAAATCGCTGATTCTCAACCAACATGCAATCAGTGAACTCTGCGAGAGAAATCACCAGCAAAATACAATCAATGAAAGTGAGCATCGGCTTGAATGTACGTATGCAATGTATCGCCGCGCATAAATATCAGTCGTGGTCTGAAACGTGGGTAACGCGGTCGTGTTGCTGTGCGTCCCAAATTATATCGCGACGTAAATAATATCGCGTAATTCGGTTACCAAAACATTTTTATCAATTGGATGACTTAAAAACTATTGTGTGTGGAGTTTTAATGTAAGAATTTAAATAGCTTTATAATTTAACGTTACCTACATTAAAATTGTTTTTTTTTTATAATTAATTATTTATAATCGGTTCGTAAATTTGGTGAGTCATTGTTTTAATTTTTTTTAGAAAGGTTTGAATGTTTTCTTCTAATCTTAACAGTGCCATTGCAGTGAACTAACTACTTTCATTTTATGCATAGGTTAAATAAACGTAACCTACATACGAAGCGACTTTAAGAACACTATAGAATTCTACCGTCAAAGATTCAATACAAACATGGAAGTGTCATCATCTAACGTCCATATTTATATTTAATATATAAAAACATAAAATATCTAGTACAACTTCGCAAGGTTATCATCAGTGTAACTTTAAACTTTCCCCACTGTTCACTTTTTCAATTTACAAAAATGCTTAAATTTTCGATGTACCGTTTTCGAAAAATAATTGACTTTCACTTAAACTGGCCACTTCCTCGACAATTTTAGAACATGTCGTTTTGTTTGTCGTTAATCTGTTGAAACTTGTCACTATTATACAATGGCAAAAAACGTAGGAATACTACCATTATCTATTTTAATAAAATGTTATGTGGTTTTAGTAGTGGAAATTTAATTAATTTACGAAACTGAACAAAAAATACATAAATTATAATTTTAAATGCTAGGTACCTATTTAACTTCTGTGCAAGTTTTATTTTAAGCCATTCTATCATGTAGGTTAAAACCATTGCATCGTCAGCAATGACTGGGTAATGACGATATTGCGTAGTAGGTACTTCTAACTAGGGTAAATGTTGACAATATTTGCTTACATAAGGCTAAACACCCAAAGAATGTCGCAACCCGTCATCATCAAAATTTTACTAATTTAGATGGCAAAATATGTAGAGGTTTTTTTTGTACCTAAGTATGTTATTTTCCTACTGCTAAGAAAACCATCATAATTATCATGTATATTAAAAAAGAATAATGTCAACGAAAACATATACGAGAAAACAGAACTAACCTTATTCTTTATACACAAATTTTAAGACAGTCCTTTACTGTATCCGTCTGTCTGTTTGCGATAAAGTCAAAAACTACTGAGCGGATTTTCATGCAGTTTTCACCAGTAGATAGCGTAATTCATGAAAAAAGATTTGATGTATAATTACATGCATATTATAGTAAAGAAGCCTACAATATCAAAGATTTATTATCAAGTGTAATTTAATGAACTGTTTGTTTTTTATTTCATTTTAATCATACCTATTACGTTTTATTACATATTAAATATTATAATTATGTTATTGAAAAAAAAATATCTACGTATTACATTTGAAATGTAGTGCATAGTCCGATTCATACTTAACTGTAAATACCACGAAACAAAACAGTGACGCTTATCATTTGTTTTTAAGTATTTAAACTGAAACAATATTAGCTACCACACTAGTGTGACACTTTGCTATACCGGTGATTGTTTTGATTACATAAGTGTACCTTATCTTGACTGAGTTACTTGGTCAGAATTAGAAACAATATTATACTTACGTATTTTTATTATCTGGACCATTCGAAGTTAATTGAATAAAAATACAACAATTTGACCTAGCCATCAAACAATCAGAATCAGCTGAAGATTCTAATCATAACAAATGAGAGAGAATTAAAGACGGAACTTGTACAAAAATTTGCTAAATTATATTAGAACAGTATCTCATGAAGTCATGACACATCGCGATATAATTTTGTGTTTCCAGTAAAAAATACTGTATTAGGTATACAGTCTCGGAGTGGTAACCAGCTTTAGTAGGGTAACAAATAAAACCTCGATAAATAATTATGTACTTGGTAATATGTATGTAGGAAGTATTTAGCATGTATTTAGTACTATGTATTAGGTACACTATTTATAAAGTAGTGAATAGTTTTACAAGTTAAATTTACTTTGTCTCTTTACAAAAATTTGATTGTCCACAAACATTATAATAATTCTTCTGTCTTAGATATTCTGGAAGAGATTTTAATTAAAATAAACATCACCTTTATGCTTGATTTATTCTTCTAATGATTTAATAAAGTAAATATAAGTGATAGTAATAAAGAACTAGCCAATGATAGTGAATTGCTAGACGAATCATTAGTACTGTACAACATTAGATAAGTAGGTGCCTTGTTAATGAGCCAAATATTTACGTACAAGATGACGGAATTATTATTTCACTATTTTATCACAAACTGCTACCGTTTACAGAATGGAAGTAGGAAAAATAACATGCGTTATTTTTCCTGCTTCCATTCTGTAAACGGTGTTCTTTGTAATTTGAATGTAATTACTGTTTTCTTTTTGGGGCTAATTGTTTAGATATGTAAAACAAGCGAATCAATGTAAGAGACGGGACGACTCACTGATAGACAATGTGAAAGATCAAAGTTGAAATAGTTAAGAATAGAAATGGATTGAAAAAAGTGGGAAGCCAGAGGAATGAAATATGACTTTTGTGGAGATTGATATAAAAAAGGTAAATGGTACTTTGACAGAGTTGATAGGGGAAAATGAAAGAAGAAAACGTGTCGCGTGATGCAAATTAACACAGACTACGGGTAGACAGAGACGGGAAGACAATGAGATATTAATAACATTGTGACGAAACCCTATAAATAGACATCTTGTAATTAAGCCAAATATTGACTGGGAAGACGGCGTCATCGTAGTTTCACTATTCCTACGCAATGACAACGTGAATTCGAAGAATGACCGTGTCAATAATCTTTATGAACACTTGCGGAACGAAATAGCGAACAATTTTCAAATGCATTTTTTTTCTTTTATTTAAAGCCTGCCTAGCTATGTCATTGTCAAGAATTTGTTGACAATAAAGCCCATAAATTATCTTAAATAAAAAACTTCTTACAAAAAAAGTGGGTGTTCCTTGGTATTGTTTGTTTCTTATTTAACACCGACTTCCGAAATTAAAGTTGTTTTATTATCGTTTTAGTGGTATTTTTTTTAGTAGTCGTTTTTTTTTTTTTTGTAAAAAGTTTTTATTTTAGACTTTAGTTACGATACACTTATAGCCAGAGTACCTTTTTCTCATGACAATTCCAATTATTCCAATCACTGCAAGGATACTTTGTTTTATTATGACGTTCCCGTGTCCACCTTCTACCTTCCGGCTCCATCATCAGGTCAGTTCGATAGTACTTTATAGCCAAAGTGCATCTCATGACAATTCTAATAATCCCAAATATGGCTAGGATACATTGATTAATTACGGAATTCCGGTGCCTATCTTCCGGCTCCATCATCATCATCAGATCACTTCGATGATACCATTTTCAACATAACTATTCTGAACCATTTATTTATTTGAATGGTCATAATCGCTTAACTATCTTCATTGTGATATCTATGCGAGTATGAAGTTGGCCATTTCTGGTCTTCTTCATCAATTCCACTTCATCAAATGCTACTTTTTGACTGCACATGCTTAAATTCTCGATGAAAATGCCAAAATCATCGATTTCTCATGGGTGCCATCATCAGAACTGGATTTCGCATATCTTGAGAGAAGATTTTTTTTTTTTTTGAAAATTGTTCCATAAACGACGGAGTTCTGAGGTACCTAACAAACATAAAAAAATACAACTGAATTGATAACCTCCTCCTTTTTTGGAAGTCGGTTAAAAATTAAAAAAAAAAGGTGTAGCGTGTGAAAAATATTTTTAAACTTTCATGGAAAGTGATAGTATGACGAGTGACAGGGCAGAATGGAAGAAAAAAACATGTTGCGCCGACCCCAAATAACACGGGACAAGGGCAGGAAGATGATGATGATGATGGAATGGCCTTTTCTCAGGTGTGGGACATAAATATTAGGCTACCAAAAAGCAATAGAAAAAAATGTGTTCTAGAAAATTCATTCCTTTTTCAATCACCTCACCGAATCACATTGGTGCAATAGTTTAACCATTCACAGTATCGTAAATTAAATAATTGCCGTCGGCTTATTTATTCCTAATGTGAAAACGAATGCCAGAACCTCGAACTACGTCTAGTTGACATAGTATATTACAATAATGTAATCATAAAATTTTACTGTTTTTATGGTATTTTATCATAACAATGATAACTTTATTCGGTTCATTTTCACACAATAATTAGACAATAACAAGTGACAAAGTAAATATATATAAGTGGGATAGCAGTAGTGGCAGAGTGGTAACGGCTCCGACTTACGAGTTGACGGCTGCGGGTTCAAACCCAGCCAGGCGCATTACTTTGTGTAATTTATTTCATCACCATTGCTCTCAAAACGTTGAAGGAAAACATCATGAGGAAACCGGCATGTCCTAGAACCAAAAATTTGAAGACATGTGGCATCCACCAACCCGCACTAGGCCCGCGTGGTGGATTATGGGTATGGCCCATTCCCTCTCCTAGAGAGGAGGCCTATGCTATGTTATGCTAAGTGACATAAGAGACTACTAAAATGCTAAATTTTTACAAATTGCCTGGAACCTACACTAGGAATCCCTGTGTCGTGGGGTTTAGTTTTTCCCAAAGTAAGTAACAGAAAAATAAAGACTTTTTATTTATTTATTTATTGTTTATTAATCATCTAAGTCCCACAAAACCATAGTAATGGTTTGACTATAGGGTCTAGTGAGCCTGTCTTTACACATTCTTTTTATTCGTTTTATTTGAAACAGGTTTTTTTTTTTTAAGTTGAGTAATCATTTAATAACGTCTCTTGCTCTAGGGCGGAGGCAGGAGGGCGTGTCAGACTTTAATTGACTAAAACCACACCTTTATTCCTTCAGGTGAGGTAAGATTAAACTGAACTAGATATTGATTGCTCTCTTCAGTTATACTTCACCTGAGTATGCAAGTTTTTTCGCAATAGTTAACACTCCGTTCACTATCCCGCACTGATTCTGGAGCACTCGCGACCGTAGCAAGGATAAAGGTAACACAAATAAAACCACTTCACATGTTGTATAACTATATATTCAGAACTTATTTCAAATAATATTCATCGCGAACCTAGTACGTACGGCGAGTATCCACCCTTACGTTGTTGAAACTTCAACGGTCCGGACTAAGCGTTTGGCTTCGTCGTTTATACCGCGTACATCGAAGGACTGGAACAATTTGCCTGCTGCGGTCTTCCCATCCAACTATAATTTAGGTGTCTTCAAGGCTAGAGTGAATAGGCTCTTAATAAACTAGTGTGCCTCACCATCAATGATTGCATCGCTGCTTACCATCAGGTGGGATCGCAGTCAAACACTGGTTTATATGAATAAAAAATAAAAAAACAACGCCGATCTAGAAATCGGCAATCATCTAACGGCGCCATCTATTGGTCAAAAAATAAACAAAATTTCCAACAATAGTACTTCAGGTCCTTTTTATTGAAAAAACATAAGTCTTGATCAAACACTTAGAAGTCGTGTAAAATCTCAATTGTTTTTGATAAATTAACAATTTATTCGCTTATTCGAAGGAAGCAATTACAATTGCATAATTTTCATTTGTTTTACAATTTTACGATGCTACTGAATAGATGTTTTATGGCTAATTGAACAGGTACATAGTACATACAACAACATCGATAAGGTTTTGTTTTTGTTTTATGTACAAATCTTGGTGGTTTTACATACGGGTATGTATGTACAGTTACATTATCAATTTAATTTCCAATTTATATTGTTTATTACCCATTATGACTGTTTTAATATTAATTTCGTTTCGTAATTCAAGGGCTTAAAAATCGTAGGTCGGATTTTTACTCACGCGCTATCATATTTTTAAACAGGCTTTAGTTTCTCAAATACTGTTACTATTTATACAAAAATTCAAGATTTTGTTGTACAATCACTGAGGAAAAACGATTGATCTTTTATTCGTAGATCATTTTAGATAATGATCTACGAATAAAAGATCAATCGTTTACCGTCAGGAGCCATCCATAAATTCTTACGTCACACAAATTTCATGACCTTTTTGCTTGTCTCAGCTAGTGACATTTGTGAATTCCCTCCTAAGTGTGACATTACATATTTTGTGATTTTGTATCTAAAATTATTTGAATTTTTAAAAATCAACATGACTTAACGTTTGTAAAATTGACAATTCATATGCAACAACATCACAGATAGAGTTTGTACCTAATATTTTCAAGTTGTTCGTTAATAGTTAAAATATCGCATTTTAATACGTACTATATTTGTAGATTTGGAAACGTGCCGTCACGAAATTGATGACTCCTCTCACACCTCATATCACATAATGTCACACTTTGTCGACCCCCTCCCTGCCCCACAACAAGTGACGTAATTTATGGAAGGCCCCTTACCTTGGCAAGGAAAGTATACCAATTTTGTTCTAATATGTTATTAGCAAATACATCAAGCAATTAAGAAATCAGGTTCTTTTAACACTTATGACTAGCTTATTCGCACGACTTTACTCCCGTTGCCTAACCCAGATTAACTGCACAGTTTTCCGGGATACACACAGCAATAGTGCAGCTTTGTACATAAGTACCAATGAAAGAAGATGAAGGTTTTAATTGGATTAGTACTTTCAGACACTACGTAAACAAACGAACAATTTAACCTCTTTATGGTATTATTTTTGCTGGCGAGGTCGACGGATCTCATAACGTTTGCGTCTCAAACTTCATCGGAGATTGCTCAAGACCGAAGGTTTTAGAAAAATAAAGAGGAAGCGTTTGCTCAACAGTGGGATACAAATTAAACAAGAGAAAAAAAATGTGATCGACGTGTAGGAGATGGATACAGCGGTCATGGTGGCGATATTCGTGACCGTCGTGACACCCACTTGACTGGATTATCTAATAGACAAAAGCCTTGGCCAGCATCTAAAGAGCCGCTCGTTGGGCAGATGGTTCAAGGGCTTGATCTAGAAAGCAGTACTCCTGGTTACGGCTCGTATTCTCAGAAGATTTTTCACTCCGGAGCCCTGACCACCTGTAGCTTAAACCCTATTCCCGATACCGATGGGTTTCTCAAGGATATAATAATATTACTGTAGAAGACACATACATTACAAATATTAACCCACATTTCCCGACATATGTTGAACTCCTAGATAAAAAGAGTTCAAACTTCAAGCAAGTCAGTTAAAATTTAGAAAACCTGCCTTACATAACAAAATAATTCTGACCCCATTACTAGGGCATTCGTGTATTGATCAGTATGACTGGTGTGCGCTAGAGTAGTGACCTCAACGGCCCCGACCTTCAGTAAGTCCGCATGAGTGGCTTGCGATAATGGTTTCGTTATGACCACATAGAAGAAAACATTGGGCGCGGGAACATTCTTTTTTACATGGGAAATCTTCCGCTCTGGACGGAGCGAGAGGGAGTGTCAAACTTTTACTAATTAAAACTCAGTGTTCCTTCAGTTACCCTTTGCAAGGGCCACGGTAACTCTACACACAATCTGCAGCCCTGGCAGTGACTGGGCATTTAATAGGGTCAAACTTTTCCGATGCTGTTTGTGTGTGAGTTTTCAATGTTCTTACTGAAACATCGCTTATTTTAACCAATTTAATTAAGCACTCTTTATGTAAGTTCCCAAATATGTCATAAAAATATAAAACGAAAGTTTTATGCGTTCAACCAGTCTCATTAACACTTAATTAATATTGATGACAATGAATAAAAGTGCCGTCAATTGAACATTGTATACCGAGAATGACAAACGATAAATTATTGTTTATTTTATATATTGTCAACCGGTATGGAGTATTGATATAATCCTTTATGTTGTTTATATTTATTTAACAATAAAATCGACCGATTTGTATGCCTAGTTTATTTATGAATTTTATGACTTGTTAATTATATTATTGCATTGTTGTTAAATTGCTGGCATACATAATTATGTTAATTAAGTGATGTGTGAAACTACGAAAAATATTGAACAGTAATATTAAATAAAATTTATAATTTAATTAATAATTACAATTTATTTATTTTTTAAAGATATAGAATCTTAGAACTAAATGTAATTATATAAACGTTTGATGAAACATTGTATCTAATTCAAAACATAATATGTTTTGAATTAGATACAACGTAGATTAAAAACAATAGCTAATTGTTTTGTCAGGTTGGGGGCTGTTCAAGTATTACGTAAGCAGATTTTTTGCAAATATTAACTCCCCCCTCCCCCTTGTCAGCAAAAGTAAGCAAAGCTCTCACCCCCCCCCCCCCCATGCTTACGTAAACATTGCATGGTACAAGCATTTGTCAATGTGTTGGTTTCGTTATTAATATAGGAGCAGCAGTTGTAAGTCTACAAATAAGGAATAGGTTTGAAATAAAGGAAAAACAAACTTCATTTAATATTTTGTCATATTAATTCAAATTACCAGTCCACAGTCCATGATACAGTACGAATCCATGACTCTAAATCGTCAGATGTTTGCTGCTTAGTGATGTGTGTCGTGTCAACTCATTTTCTTGCGACTTTGGAACATCGACATCGTTCTCTTAAAAAACAAAAAAAAAAACATAATACTGCTGACGTAATCACCATCTAGACCCTCCCATCCCCCATGTCATCAAAAATAAGCAAAGCAAAGACCGGGCACCCCCCTGTAGTGCTTACGTAATACTTGAATGGCCCCTTGTGACAAAACAATTCATGTAGTTCTTAAATTATTTGAGCATTTCTAAGCAGACTGAAATTCACAAAACGGTGAACAATATTATAATACGAGTAAAATGCATACATCAACTTTTAAGTGCCGCATGCAGTTTCAAATATCATCGTTAAACCATGTAATGCCATGAATGTCCAATCAAAAAACCGTATTATTTCTTAGTCCATAAGGTAGGAAATGATGTAGACTATTGTAATCATACCATGGAAAAGTGTTGATTGAATGTGCGGCTCATTGATTACAAGCATTTCAATTGCCAATAAACATTTATCGTTTCGTGGAAACGTTTCAGTTTGGGTCCAACTGTATTTACCTACCTATTCATCTGCTTTTAGAACTGTTCGAAAATATATGATCGTGTAATATGTTTACAATACAGATACTGAATACCACGGGTAATTATTTTCCGTGAAATATCAGGCCAGGAATACGTGTAAATTTATGAACTAATAAATGAAAGATATTGTATTGATAGTCATTGAGTTTAATAATAGTAAATTTTATCATAGGAAGATAACTTTGACAGTTATCAGGAATTCTTGTTTTGTGTTTTTATTAGTACTTTGCAAGCGACTTTGTTTGCGAGAATGTTCTCATAAAAACCTTTAAAACCCCTTTAACCTTAATTTGAGGGTTGCTTTAAAAAACTAATAGGTACTGATAGTCTTTATTATTTATTATAATCAAAATTTGTGCCAAGTTTCAAGTTTGTTCAACCAAGGGATAACTCATTGTAAGAAGAATTATCCCTAAATCGTCTTATAACAGCGCGTAGTGATCCACGCGCTCCTCAAAGAGATGTCAGCAAACCGTAGGGGCCCAGCGGGGACGATGCCCGCTAGCTAGGACCGCGGGAAATTTCTGAAAAGGAAACCCGTAGTTCTAGAGCGCAAAGGGCAACTGAAGGACACAGGTGTGGTTTTAGTCAGTAAAAGTCTGACACGCCCTCTCGCTCCGCCCAGAGAGAGAGAGAAGTCATTAAGTAGATGATTTCCATACTTAATAAAAAAAAATAGACTACTTATGCTAAGTTTCAAGTATATGGGTCTAAGGCTGAGGCTACAGTGGCCAGCGATTTGCGATGCGACTGGAAGAGCGAAACGAGTTACATATGGTGTGGCTACATTAGAAGCGAAAATTTGGCAGTGATGTGGCTACATTGCACATATGCTTTCAACGAATTAGATGAGCAATTCATGCGGATACACTGTAAAAGGAGAAAAACAGCGATTTCGAGAAGCGGTACTGAGGCGAAATACACGACGCGCGGGAGCTTATTTGGTTCGGCAATCGCTCAGTTGTTGTCGGCTTTGTGAAGACGTTGTATTATTTGAATAGCTTTTTCAAAACCAAACCTTTTTTTTTAGGTAGGAAAATCATCTAATGACAAATCTCGCTCTTGGGCGGAGCGGGAGATAGTGTCAGACTTTTACTGACTAAAAACCCACTCCTGTTCCTTCGTTGCCTTCGTCCCAGGGCCCCGGGTTTCGTTTTCACACTACCCACGGCCCCTGTAGGCTTCGACCCTGCTGGGCCCCTACGATCTGCTGACATCTCCATGAGACGCGCGTGGAACAATACACGCCGTCGACGACTTGGGCTTGGTCCGGACGGTAAAACCAAACCTTGTGTTTTTGCTAGAAAATTCTTAATTTAAGTACGAACTATTTTTGAAAAAGAGATTGTGTTGAATTCATGAATTTAATAAAGACCTGCGTCAATTTCCAGAAACTTTCATTGAATAACGCACTTGTACTTCGGACACAAACAATTCAACGTCTATTGTAGACCAAAATGTTCTTTCGATGAGCGATCAGAACAAACAGCCCCCCTAGCCAAGTTACAATCGTATCGTTCGCGCCGAACGCCTCCGATTCCTTTGTTCTGACGTCATCTCAACGCTCAGTCACGTGGTCAGAACAAAGGAATCGGAGGCGTGGCCTACTCGATGCGTTCGGCGCGAACGAAACGATTATAACTTGGCTAGGGGGGCTGATTTGAACGCGTCGCCGTGACGTGAGCGATCGCCGTCTTTAGCGCGATAATGTAGCCACTAGACAGCGAACCTTCTAAAATTGTTATTTTGAACTTTACGCAAAAAAAATCGCTCCTTGATTTAAATTCGCTCAAGTAGTATAGCCACATAATATTACTTGCGAGCGTATCCATCAGCGATCAATGTCTGTCGCCGGTGACAATACGCGTAATGTACAGACATTAAGTAACACTGTTGAACTTGTCGCGTAAGTGAGAAATTATGTAATAAATTCGCTTAAATTTCGCTTTCGCTGATAATTTTATGTAGCCGATGCTATGATTACAGTACTGTTATTCTAATCGCTTACAAAAATCAAATATCGCTAGTAATATTTGGCGTACAGTGTAGCCATAAACGTGAATTTTGTTTTAATCGCTCATGTATCGCCGGTCGCATCGCGGTCTAGTGTAGCCTCAGCCTAGCATAGCATAGCATAATCAGCCTTTGAATGTTCCCACTGCTGGGACTCAGGCCTCCTCTCTCCAGGAGAGGGAATGGGCTGTAATCCACCACGCGGGCCCAGTGCGGGTTGGTGAATGTCACATGTCTTCGAATTTTTGGTTCTAGGACATTGCCGGTTTCCTCACGATGTTTTCCTTCACCGTTTTGAGAGCAGTAGTGATGAAATAAATTACACAAAGTAATGCGCCTGGCTGGGTTCGAACCCGCGACCTACAATTCGTAAGTCGGGGCCGTTACCACTCGGCCACCACTGCTCAAAGCCCCAAATTTTATTCATTAGCCTCAGCCTAATGAACAAAATTTTGCATACAAATGAATTTCCCCCTTTTCACCCCCTTAAAAGTTGAATTTCGAAAAACCCCTTCTTATTGCTCGTAAATTTCAAGTTAGGTTATAGGCCCAGTAATTTCGGCTATTCGTTAATATATGTCAATCAGTTCCATTTATAAATCCCTTTTATTTATATAAATAAAGATAAATAAATAAATGATGTTAGTTAGAATACTATTATTAGCCATCAAGTTTAACTGTAATAAATATTGTCTCAGGAAGAACAACTTAACAGTTTATTTGTTCAAATAATGGAAGCCAATTCCAAAGAATATATAATTTAGGTACTGTTACAGACTTGACATCCATACTGCAATAACTTCCTACTTTAGTCAATCTTTTAATGAAGGTACTTGTTTCTTGATGAATCGTTTAAGGCAATTAATTTTTATTAAGACGTTGATTGATGCAATACAGCTAAACAACTCCCTTATTGATAACATACAACTCGTGCTCAAGGTACAGACAGTGTTCTTTACAAATAAAGAACAACTTGATTTTATTCAACTTGACTGGCCTGTTGGTCTAGTGGTTAGTGGCCCTGACTGCTATGCCGGAGGTCGTGGGTTCGATTCCCACCCAGGACAATTGTTTGTGTGATAAGCATGATCATTTGTTCTGTGTCTGGGTGTAATTTATTTATAATATGTATGTATTTATAAATATATAAGTAAGTTTATTAGTTGTCTAGGACTCATAGCACAAGCTCTGTTTAGCTTGGGACTAGACGGCGTTGTGTGATAGTTATGGAATATTATTATTATTATTATTTTGCCCGCGATTTTTCACGTATCCTATAGAAATCATTTGATATAATGTATAATAATTTATTTGTCAGACCATACAATCCTTTCATGCTAATAAGACATACACAACATACAGATTAGTGTTAGTACATACAATACCTCTGTCAATTAATACATTTAAAAACCCGATAATGAAATTAATGGACATTCAGAAAACACAACACTACTTCAGGGCACGTTTTGAAAACCACATTTGCGTCCTCTTCCAGTGTTTCCATAAACGATCCCCAGTCTTATTCGCTACGGTTTTCAACAGACCGTTGGCACATAAATAAAAAAAAGGTCGTCTATGTTTTAGGTAAAGATATTTTACCTTAACCATGGTTTGCCTATGTGCCTTTGTCACTAATCTGTTCAGACATATAAACAAGTAAAAGGACTTCAATATCTTTATTTTAAACATGATCTATCTGTGAGCCAAATTTCTAACCAATCTTTTTAGTATTTCCTGAGTGATTGAGTAACAAACATCATTTCCAATTTTCAATAGCAGTGGAAAATTTGTACAGTTCGTCATTAACTGTACTGCGTGCTAAAATGAGATCATTTCTGAATTGTGCAAATGTTCCCGTCTCGGTTTACACATGTTCTGTTAATGATAATATATTGTTGATGCCTACGTTTTTTATCTATTACATACCTAAGTAGTTTCTAGCTCATGTGTAATCGTTATCTATGCTTACTTTAGTAATGTAGATATCGTCATGTCTCGTCATTAGTTCCTTGACCTTAGTTTAATTCTTTGTTTTTATTTTTAAAATATTCTTTGTTTGTTTTGAAAGTATTCTTTGATTTCCTTTTTAGTGTTTCAGTATTTTTCTTCATAAACTCATTGACCCCCCGAATTACGGTCAGATAAATTTTAAATTTAACCGTTATGGGTTTTGTGTCAAAATAGGATACCTACTTTTTATCCCATAAGTTAACATCAATAGACAGAAGCTAGTAAATATTATATACAAGTGTAAATATGTATTTACCAGCCTAAGTTGATGTCAATATCAACGTGGACTGAATGAATCGATCTATTTAATCCAGTTTACACAGCAAACAATTCGACATTTTTATTAATAATACCGTTATCAATTCCCAGTATTAGAATCATTCCCGGAAATGACACATTTTATTCCTACATATAAAGGATAGGAACATAATGCGTCATTTTCGTTATCACTTGTCGTCAAAATTAAATAACCTAGAACAAGAATCAAGGCTAAAGTATAAAGAAGAATAAACAAAATACTTGATAAGCTATGGATTCAAATTATTCCATTGTTATATAAAGGTTAAAAGAAGGCCATATAATGTAATTAATAGGAAAATAGTTGCTAATTAATTTGTGGGTACATAAAACTAAGTACTTTTCCCATTTACAGCGGCATGGATGAATTTTTTGATACCCGATGACTTCTTTTTATACACGTTTTTTACATACTATTATTGTCAGTTCGTATTAAGTTAAGTTGTTTATTATTTTCGTTGTCTGCAGGTATATTATAATTAGTTAGGTATTAGTTTTACTCTAAAATTAAAGAAACCATTAATGTTTTAACAAACATTTATAAATCAAGTATCAACTAAATAAATTAATATGAATCCAGTTTTAATACAGCAAAAACCCCAAACTGTAAAATTTTCAATTAAGTACATTTTTTGTCTACAGCCTACATTTTTTGTAAATTTATGTAAACGTTTTATTTAAAACTAGCTTCTGTCAGCGGTTTCGCCCGCGTGAATGTAGAAAATTACCCCAAAGGCACATACTCCCAGGATATAAAGTCCTATGTCTTATCCTAGGGCATGGTCTATCCATGTGCCAAATTTTATCCATATCCGATCAGCTGTTTGAGCGTTAAAGAGTAACAAATATTTATTAATGTTAGTGTGTTTCCGTTATTAACACTATTACATTAGTGGTTTTCATTACCTGAAAAATTATTATTTTCTCTGTACAATCGATTTAAAACGTAACCATTAACGATTAATCTAGCCAAGCTTTTATTAATGATAGAAATACCGAAGTTTTCAGTAGCATATATGTATTTAATATCTATGTAAAATCGTTGACTAATCGTTTTTCTTATACTAAATAAATGTCTTTCTTGTCTCATTACGGTTATTTCGTTTTGACCCATTAATTAGTTATTCAAATTTTTTGCTCAGTCTCAACTACTGCCAACGTCATTTCAGAAAACGATGACTAATATTCAAAATTATAATCACATCAAAAACTTGGGTTATTTTGATTGTAAACAATAACTATTGTTCTGTCTCCGGTCAAGTGACCTGCCAAAAAATAACAATAGATAGAAAAAAATTGCAAAATTTGTAACCTTCAGCGTACAGTTATAAGTGTAGTTAAACGATTTGACACTTGTCATTGTGATAGGTGTCAATCACAAACAATCAAGACATACAATAAGTCTTCATTATTTACGCAGTTCATTGTATACAGAATGTAACGGAAATTGATGTTTCTGTTCGCGTAAACTACTTTCTGCAAAACCAAGACCCTCCGTACTTACACACAAAGAACAATATGTGTACATGAACTCGCACACACATCCATAACCAATCCGACTTAGTGAGATAGAAAAGCTATAACTGTATTCTTTTTTATTATGGACTAGCTTTTGCCCGCGACTTCGCCCGCATACATAAAATATAGCCTATGTCACTCAGGAATAAAGCAGCTTTCTATCGGTGAAAAGATTTTCGTAATCGGACCAGTACTTTCAGAGATTACCTCTTACAAACAAAAAACATAAAAAACAATAAAACAAACTTTACCTCTTTATAATATTAGTGTACAATGCGTTCCAAATAAGAATAGGATCGGTTGCCATGTTGTGACATCACGTCATACCGACAAATCGAAGAATTATTATGGTGAGCAAAACAAAGAATTTTAAAAATTTAATTTATTTACGAACTCTGAACGAAAAAAGTTTACTCAGAATCCAGTTCTTCAATTTTGCTCATCTCTGAGTTCTTCAATTTTGCCCAATTTCTTGCGATTTGACAGTATGACCTGACGTCACAACATGGCAATCGATCCTATTCTTATTTGGAACGCATTGTAGGCTCGCGTTTGACCACTATCGATGGTTAGCGATGATGTATGGCCAACGATGAAGTACGCTTGCCCAAAAGTAACCTATTCACTCTTGACTTAAGGATAGGTTGTAGCTATCAGGGGTCCAGACTCCGACAGGGAATTCCACTCCTTAGCTGTACCGACTATTACTTCTTCTGTGGCTGTACGCATAATGTTACATACATTCCCAAAGCGCTTTGTACGTATGGGTGGAATGTCCACAATGTACCGGTGGCACAACGCCGTATGTCTAGTCGTCCGATGATGGAATGGACTTAGCGGAATTAAAATGTATAATTACAAAATACACGCCTCGATAGAAAACCGAACGATATTCTAATGCCATTGTCTCTTCCACAGATACACGCCAATGGATTATTCCCGTTCCGACCTCGAACTTGAAATGACGTCATAGGAGTCCCCCTACACTTCCCATACCATAGTGCGAGCGAGACGGAAACATTATAGAAAGAGAAAGCAATCCGTGTATCGGTGAAAGTGATCCCGCATTACTGTTAAGTGACTCAAAGATGACGCCCGGTGCGGAAGAGTTGACTATTTTGGGGGGCAACAATAATGTTGTGCCCTTATTACCAAGACCTACTGTGGAGCTGGAGTTCAGGAACATAACGTGTGATGTCAACATCTTTATGGCAAACAAGCTACGATTCGGTAAGTCTTTATTTATTCCGCTAACTGAAATAATGGTACATTTTTTTAAACATTTCGGCCTGTAGTGACTTCATTTTGTTATCAGTTTGAAACGATAACGTGACTGGAGGTTACTAGAATCACCTTGACACTAGGTACCAGTGAAAACATTGTACAAATAAGTTAATTAACGCCGTGTTAAATACAATTGAATTTCGTAAAGCAGCATCGAAATGCGATTTCCGTTCCTTATAAATGAATCTATTTAATTGAATCTATTTATGAAGCCCGTTCACCTTGACTCCTGCTTTTCGGAATATATCCCTGGAGTGCACCGACCGCCTTCAGCTCTTAGTAGTTGAAGTTTCCTCAGACCATAATTTTGGGCGGACATTGAGTCTAAACCCAAGATAGCTGCTAGGAAACTGGGCGTTCTTGCAAAGGTCCGGCGGTACTTCACACCGGGACAGCTTTTAATGTTATACAAAGCACAGGTCCGGTCGTGTGTGGAGTACTGCAGCCACATATGGGCTGGTGCTGAGAAATACCACCTAGCAGCTTTGGACTCGGTGGAAAGGCGTGCGAAGAGGCTAATTGATGATCCAGATTTGGTTAAGTCCAATCTTCAAAGCATAGGCGTAGGGTAGCCAGCCTTTCGGTGTTTTACAGGTTGCATTTTGGAGAGGAGGGTGAGGAGGAATTGCATGACTTTATTCCGCCATCTCATTTCTACCATCGGACGACCCGACCTACGGCGGGTATTCCCTTACGTTGTTGAAACCTCTACGGTCCGAACTAAGCGGTTCGCCTCGTCGTTTATACCGCGTACATTGAAACTCTGGAACCTGTAACAATTTGCCTGCTGCGGTTTTCCCAATTGATTTTAATTTGGGTGTCTTCAAGGCTAGAGTGAATAGGCTCTTAATAAACTAGTGCGCCTCACCACCAACGATTGCATTACTGCTTACCATCAGGTGCGGGATCGCAGCCAAGCACTAGTTTAAATGAAAAAAAAAAATTAAGATTTAATTTTATGGAAAATTAATTACGTACCTACTGCCTACGAATTTTTTTTTCACTGCATGTTTAATTTATTCGTTCCAACCTTCGGAAAATCTTATACAATTGGACACACCTCTATCATAATTATCATACAAACGTGTGATATGAGAGAGGTTTTTTTTTGTTTTTATGTTATCTTCCCTGATTCAGCAACAATACATCTAGCAACCTAAACCTTCTTTACCTCCCTTTTTCTGAAGTGAGCAATCATCAAATTTCGTCTTTCGCTCTAGGGTGGAGCGAAAGGGAGTCTCACGACTTTTACAGACTAAATACCCACCTGTGTTATTTTAGTGGGCCTTTGCGTTCCATGGCCACTTAACTCTTGCGAAAAATACCTTCCTTATCTCCCTGAAAATAGAATAAACATATCACAGAGAGATGCCTTAGGGGATACTCCAGTACCCGAAGAGACATCTTCCTCTAAATGCTCCTTAACACTCATCATCATCATCATCATTTCAGCCGAAAGACGTCCACTGTTGTCCTTATCACTATAAGCAACTTAGTGTTTTTTTTTTCGCAAAAACTATGTTGACCTGTAATAGGTACATTAAGTTTATTAAATACGTATGAAGTCTCAGGCAAATCAACAAAAGAACTCTGTTAATGATTTTGTAACCTTTTTTGACGTGACAACGTCTTATAAATTGGTTTGCCGGGTGACACTACAAGAAACTGCGTTACGCTCCGCTCACGTTATGCGCTCACAATGAGAGCGAGTGAGAGGCACGTTATTTCATCCTTCTTCCTACTATACGAATGAATATTCACATTAAAATTATTTTACCACTCAAAGTCGTTGTCACGTAAAACTTTCGCCCGTATACCGACTTTACAGGCAACCAATTTTTTTATTCATAAACTAAGCGATCCGCACAGCCACAGAAGTACAATTTTATTTCGGGTGAATTTTCAAAAAAAAATCTTCACAATTATAAACACTGTTATGACCATTAACACAACAAAAGAAAAATACCGGCCAAGTGCGAATCGGACAGACAGAAAAACAGACATCCCATTTATTAGCAGTTTTAAGTTCTTAGACATCATCAATATTGCATACCACTTGAGACACATTGTTTCCGCGGTAGAACTCGTATTACAAAATAATGCGAGTTTTCTTATATTTCATACAAAAACTAGTTACACAAGTACTGCGATATTACAGAAAATAAAAACACAAAGAAACCAATAAATACTAATTATGGAAAAAGAGTAACGTACCTTTAATATAAAGTTTATTTGAACTTATAATTCCAAGTCATTCCAAAGATATAACTCTTCAAAGCAACCCGTTTAAAAAAAAACGGCATTTTCATAGTTAAAGACATACACACACATAGTATTTATTATACGTCACTAGTGTTTGGTAACGATCTATAGTACTTAGGGCATACTGTTTCTGGATTCTGATAAATAAGACTAGATATAAGATTTACGATACCTTTATTGTTTAAAAAAAAAAACATTTTTACATTCGTTGAAACCACTGTACAAAGCAGTTGGACCCGTCTTATTTAGGGACCTCTTCAATGGTTTTAAGGAACGCATTCACAGCTGATTCAGGGCTCGTAAAACGTGCGCTTCTAAGCTACTCTTTAATTTTTGGAAACATATAGAACTCGTAGGGTGCAAGGCCCGGGCTGTAAGGCGGATGCGTCGTCAGTTCCACATCTGAAGCCTTCAAAAAGGCTTCTGTTACCTTAGCGGAATGAGAGGATGCGTTATCGTGATGGAGGAGTACATTGCTTCGAGGACGATTTTCGCGAACTTTTTCTAAGACTCTGGCTAAGCAAGTGTTGACGTACCAATCTGCAGTCACTGTCCTTTGATCTTCAAGCGATACTGTAGTGTAATGTCCTGATTTGCCGAAAAAAGAAGCAACCATTTTTTACCAACACTTCGACTTTTCATAAATTTCGTCGGCAAATTTTCAAAAGGATAGACCCACTCTACCGACTGACTTTTTTTTACGGGTTCAAAGCAGTAGGTACACCCAGGTTTCGTCACCTATCACGATATTATAGACGGTCAATGACTGTCCTCCATTAAACATTTTTATATCATTTTAAGGCACCACTGGACATGTAGTCGTTTCTGGTTCTCCGTTAAGTTATGTGGTATCCATCGAGTGCAAAGGTTCCGAACCTTCTGATGCACATGTAAAATATTTTGCACTTGACTAATTCCAATGCCTAACAAAGCACAAATTTGCTGATAAGTAATTTTTTTGTCAGTTTCAAAAGGTTGTCGTACGGTGACAATTTTCGGGTTTGTAACCGCAGTCGCCAGCCGTCCTTCACATACCTCGTCATAGAGATGGTCACGTCCACGTCTAAATTCTCCCAACCGAATACACAGAGCTGCGACATGGTGCTTCATCACCAAATGCCAATTGAAGTCTCTGGTAACTCTCTTGTTGAGCCACAACGAAAATAATAAATAATCATTGAACGAAAATGTTCGCGAGTTAAATTCATTTTGATAGCGACACATAATCTTCGAAAGGATGCCACAATGAAAAAGCAAATGACAACTTCGCAAATTAAAAAGTAACATGCTCGCAAATAGTTCCATTTTCGAATTCTATAATTGTTTTTTCATTATTTTATTGTAAGAGGCCAGATCCAGAAACATTCAGTATGCCCCACATAATCATTTCTAACTGAACTTACGTGACACTTTACACTTGGTCACGTTATGTCAATTCAAACCGGTACTTATTCCACCTAGCCCTCCTATAACATGTTAACTACTACTTGTGGGTCATTTTTGCCAATAGGAGCCAGTAGATACATAGGCACTTAAGACAATATGGTGTCAAGGAACCCGGTAAGTCGGTGCTTATAGCTACCACCACTTTTTTTTTTCTTTTGGCTCCGATCCTGTCTCTAGTCTGTGCATGTAGCTAGTGTCAAGGTTACAAAGTACGAGTAATTCTGATACAGAATACAGTCACTTGGTCTTCCTTTAGAGCGTGCATGTTGAACATTCTAACGTTTTTGCTTTCTCTGCAGACGTGGCCTGGGATAGCCTATAGTAAAATTTTCAGCTCCATTTTACCGAGACCGCACCTGTTTCAATAATTCCATATGTATTACTCAGTTATTTAAACATTTGAGATATAAAACTACACAAAGTTTAAAATAGCTACTGAATTTCACTCGAAGGGGGGCTTAAAACTTCTACTGCTACTTACTGAACGGAAAGTGTTGAATTTGTCGTATCGGATAATTTGACATATCTGTGAATTGTCATGCCTGTTAATTTGTCATTTTTGTTCGCTTGCTAATGAATGAATAAATTGTTAAGCACGGTTTTTGTGCTTTATTTATTTAGTATTTTTATCGATTAAGTCAGTAAACACATACCAAATATTGAGATGTAATTTTTGCTTCCTATTTCGCAGTTCTTAAGGGCACTGTTTTACAAATAATAATTTGTCATGTGCTTATCATACCAAGGTTTTGAGTAGCTGTTTAAATGCCAATTCATGATTAAATTAATATTAGAGGTTTTATATTTTGGGCGATTCTATAACCTTTACCTGCTTGCCCGGTCTTGTGTTGGTACTCAATAAGTAGTTACAGTATTTTAATGTATTTTCCGGACAAATAGGTACATTATTTCATGGTAATATTATCAATAAATTTAAAAGTAACTCTGTCTGTTATGCTTTCACACCTAAACCACTGAACCAATGTTGATAAAATTTAGAATATAAATAGATTGGAGAAGGACATGGAATTTATATTCCGAGAGTTCACACGAGATCATTTCGGACTAATGCGCCCCGACGCATAAAATTATAATATGTGTATAGTTATATAAGAGCTGTTCCACTTTTTTTCCTTACGTAAGGCCGTCTAACACGATTGGCACTAAAACCCCGATACAAACAATATATTTCCATACATATTAATTCTAAGATCTTTTTAGAATCTTTCTACTCATTTTTAATTTATAACTATTTATTTACTTTAGGTCGGTATTTAAATATTTTATGTAACAAAACAGACAGTAAAAATATTTGTTTACTTAATTGAAAATCGCAATTGTAGGCAAAGTAAATTGGCTCAAATACATCACCTAATTAACAGCAGGAAATAATCCAATTTATAAACCAATTTGTTTCAATCATGCGGCCATATCTACTTCAGCCAAAGGTTTCATTTTAATTAGCAAAATAGGAGATATTGGTTATTAGCTATTACCAAGAGCTACACCTTCGTGTAAATAAAAAACCTATGGACCTATTCTACCACTAGTTATAGTCCGTTGTTATAGTAAGTAGTAACCTAGGCCTTGATTTGCCTTTTTTGGGTTGAGATTGAGAAATCATCAAATGCTCCTCTCGCTCTGGATAAAGCAAGAGGGATGGTCAGACTTTTAAAGACTAGACCCCACCTGTGTTCCTTCAGTAGTCCTTTGAGTTCCAGAGCCAAGGTCACTCTTTCAAAAATCCAGCAGCCCTTACAGGCATCGGTTCTAATGGGTTCCGGCGCGCGTAGAACGCCTTTCTGGACGGCGACCTAAGCCTTGATGTACCTGCGTTCTAATTTTAACCAAAACCATTTAGCTATTGAACCGTAATTTACTAACAAACATCCAAACATGTAGAGTTCCACTCTTGCATTTGTATTTAGGAATGTTTTACGTTCATCTATTTGCAACTCAAGTACATATAATTATATATAGAAATTCGCCAAGCTCTGTTCTTTTATAGATTCCGTAGAATTGAAAATAACATCACTACGTAGTGAAACGCGATAGATTACGTAAAATTTTCAATGTTTTAGCAGGTTTATTTGAAACTAGATTTCGAAGTCGATACCTCGGTCTTAGAGAAGACATACCGGAACACTGTCATCTCTCTCTGATGTCCAGTCCATCATGGAAGAATAATAATCTCAGAGAATGTTGGTTGTCATTTTTTATTGGGATTTCATGAGCCATTGCAGCTATGAGTTTACATGACCTTCGAGTTATCTCGCCATGGCTCGCATACTTTACTCATCGTTACCTATGCGATGTTTTTTTTTTTAATTTGATATAAACTAGTGCTTGACTGCGATCCCATCTGAAGGTAAACAGTGATGCAATCGTTGATGGTGAGGTACACTAGTTGTTCCAGTCCTTCGATGTACGCGGTATAAACGACGAGGCGAAACGCTTAGTCCGTTGTTGAGTGAGTTAAATTTAGGATTTGAGTTACCTGGAATAGCCATCCTGCGTCATGCTACATGAAGCTACAATTTTCGTATAGATAAAAGACTTAAAACTGACACACAGTATGTCCCTATACCACGGATATTAGCTTAATCCACAATTTATTATTAAAAATGTCATAAAGTATTTACAAAATAAAGTCACAAAAACAAACAAAATAAAATTAATAAATTAAGTCTTCGTAAATAATGTAAAAAAAAACTTAATAATTCTGTAAATACGAAATTAATTTATTTAAAGGGGAACTTTAAATAGATTCATCAAGCATATGGATTACAAAGTCAACATAGAATTATTGATATTTGATTATTCAAGAAGTAGGAGACGGTCTAAATATTATTATGTAATCGTATGAATCAGCGGAGAAACTTCTCATAGCTACGGTGAATTAGTAACATAAATAAATGTTGTATATAAGTCAAAATCAAAAGATTATATTGTTATTCCAAATCTATTAAAAGCCAAATCACAGTCGCTTTCCATATTCTGAATAAGTTTTAATTTGGCACGAGTTTATGTTGCCAAATACAATATGATTGGGTTTTAAGTACTTCCACACCAATCGATCGATTATATCGATTGACGACATTTAGTGATGTTGATCGGCCACGATCGATTACAATTTGATGTAGTAAAAATTACCGTCGACTAATCCATTTTACGATCATTCAGTGTTAGTATGCCCAGAGTGCTTTTCTACGCTTTTCCGACACGAACGGAACTGTTTAACACCATCATTGCCAAGAACACACAACCCACTTCCAGAGCCATTGTTATACGTATCTATTGTTAACTTGTGTTGACGCCCAATACCTAACGAAAAAGTCCAAATCTAAGTATGCTGAGCATACCTAACTCCCAAGCAGTACTATAAAACTGTGACTTTCTGAAGCCTACTCCTCGATAACGGCTCGGTCAATAAGTTTGAAAAAAAAAATTGTTTATTATATAGGATGACTGGTAATCAGTGACCGACACTTAAACACGTGATTATCCTCATGATTACAAACAACTTTCCCAAAGAAACTTTTTATATACTCATTAGTTTTATGACAATAACAAAACAGCTGTTCAAAATTCGCGAGCGCTCGGGAAATGGAATGTACTAGTAGAGCGCCTCACGAGTCACGTTTCCCGCCTCCCCAGTCCGC
Source organism: Mythimna impura (assembly GCA_905147345.3). NCBI lineage: Eukaryota > Metazoa > Arthropoda > Insecta > Lepidoptera > Noctuidae > Mythimna > Mythimna impura. Next base: position 13,309,194 of record LR990345.1, read on the forward strand.
TCCGCTCCTTTTGCCGTGCAGTAGTGACGTAGGTAATAATAACAGTCACCCCGGAAAGCTCGTCGCATGCACTTGCGCGTTTCGTTTATTTTTTTGACACCCGCGCACACGGTGCCGTACAGTTACACAGCGGATGAGAAACTTGAACAATGCCCAGTGTCAAGTAGGTATCGAGTCAATTAATAATGTAGTAGTGTCTTTTAAGTCACTTCTAAACATCGTAGATAAGTAACAAAACAAACGCAATTCCTGAAGTTAGTTTGTTTACAAAGATTATGGGTTTATTTATTGTAGCGCGCGCACGTAAAGTACCAAAATTATAGATAATTTATTATTTCTAATCTCCTCACCGCCACCGTGCAAAGACATTAAATATATATTTGTCACCGTGTCATAAACAAAGAAACTTTATGTATGTATAACATGTGTACCTAAATAGCCACGCGGCGACCGGGGCGTCACATCTGCAGCGTAGGCCTATGTTCTGTGGCTCAGGATTAGGCATTTAAAGGCTCACTGTTCCTAGTTAACTGTCTTTGGATATTATTTAACCGAAACATGTAGGTACCTACACTGATTACGTACACAGATGGGTTTGCAAGCCGCGCGGGTGCTTTATCACTGTTGTAGGTAAGGCACAAAAAGTACACGTCTTTACGCGGCTAACAGCTGAGCGGTTGCAATCGCGCACGCGAATTTCAAACAGCTGTTTTGTTATTGTCATAAAACTAATGAGTCTAAAAAAAAGTATCTTTGGAAAAGTTGTTTGTGATCATGAGTACAATCACATGTTTAAGTATCGGTCACTAATTACCAGTCTCCCTATATATCCTGTAATTATTTTTAATATTACTTCATCTAAGAATGGCCAGATCGGGAAACAATCTCTCTCTCTCATGGCAAGCATAGCTTAGGCCTTAGAATATATGAATAACGCTTATCACAAATGTCATCGTCCCACTGTTCTTAAATCTACAATGTAGTTACAGCAATAACTTCAGATTGCAATATGCTAAGGTTTTTCTCATTATCTTTTTGGAACGTGTAAGCTCAAATTTTGAGTTTGGTCTCCAGCGTACTCCAAAAACTTCATTCGTGGTTTTTATTTATTTATTTATTTTTAAGGATGGAAATCATCCAATGACTCCTCTTTCTCTGAGCGGAGTGGGAGGGCGTGTCAGACTTTTACTGACTAAGACGACACCTGTGTCCTTCAGTTGCCCTTTGCGTTCTAAGGCTACGGGTTTCCTTTTCAAAAATTCCCCACAGTCCTAGCTAAAACTTCATAATATGTTGAAGACATTTGTAAATAATTCATTTCATTAGATGGCCATAGATATCGAAATAGAATTGAAACACTAAGTTCAATAGACATATGTTGTGCCCATTGGGTACCAACATTTAGTAAGCGAAACACAAATAAAAAGATACAATATAAATAACCATTTGTATGTTATGGATATTGAGAATAATTTGAGCAGACATACACATTTTAGTGTGGTTTAATTGGAAACTACTTTTCAATATGTAAAAGTTATCACGAGTTCGTCACTAGCCCCACTCATAAAGTGCGTCTTTATATCATATTTGGGATAAGCGGACGTTGCAATTAACACATTTTAAACTCGTCTCAAATTATAGTAGATACACACATACTTCACAGTTATTAAAGCGTCTTCAATTCAACGTAACGGCTAGATAATTCGCTAAATTGCTCAGATGCAGTCACAAACAATTCAAAACAACAACAAAGGATCTGATTGAGTCTGATTGAAAGATAGATTCTGTTTACCTGTCAAGCAGTCAAAAAATAATTGCCATATAAACAAAAACAAATATTGTTGACGAAAAACATTTCTGTTATTAAATCGATATTTATCTTGATTTTATGCAACAAATATGCATTTTTAGGTAAAATATATACCTAACTGTTTAATAATATTTCATATTATTTATATTTCTGAACAATTAATTATCATTTCGATATTTATGTTTTCTGAAAACATAATCGCGTTTACTTTAAAATTTTATTACGTTTTATTAATCAAATCTTTTTATTGATATTACTAATTAACCCGGACTTATAAAAATAGTACACTTACATGAAAATAAATGGCTTAGTTACCTTAATAAATGGTACAAATTCTATAACAGAACAACAAAAAAGTATGCGGTACGAAATCTGCCGTTCACCTTTGGCACACAATTATTTATAGACTGTGATCTGTATAAGGATAATGATATAGAATACTTTTCATTCTTGTGGAAAGTTCCTCTTGGATATTTATTTAGAGTACCAAAAACACATTACATATAATATTTATCATTAACAATTGCTTTATTATTGTTTGATGTACGTGACTATAACGGCGTAGGTACATATCATTTGCAATTCTATAGTTTTGTAATATAAAATATAGGTACTTTAAAAAAATACAACTGACTTCAATATAAAAAAATAAAACACTAAAAAAGTACAAAATAACTTTGATTTCGGAAGTCGATGTTTCTGTAATAGTTTTGTCTCTTCGTTTTTTAACACCGATATAGATATTCATTAGATATTTTGAAAACACAGTATCTTGTGGATATTATCTAGGCTTCTATTAAAACCAATTTATAAAATTGTGTAAAAACTAATCCAGTAAAGACCTCCGAAAATCTGCTATTTTGCATGAACTTTGACACTTCATAATTTATTCAAAAATTTAAAAAGGCAAAAAAGTATAAAAATATAAGCCTCGCAAACTTAATCAAGATTCTGAATGATGTCAATTTTTTTCAAAAACTTTTAAGGGTTTATAAAAAACACGTATTTCCAAGAACAAGATTTGTAAAATATTCGGGTAAATTACCGAATACTAATAGAGTTTTCAGACGTTATCTCTCTTTTTTCGCGATGCCTTTTTGTCAAACATCGCATTGGATTGCGTTAGATGAAGTAACAAGCTTTTCAACCATGCTCGATGTTGACGATAGGCGAGTGAAAAAGGGGTCCTTTTTCATATAGCATTTTGATCCGCATGAAAAATGTCATGCATGATGCATGTATTCCTCGAAGAAGAGTTGGTTAGGTAAAGGTGAACTAATAGTAGTCCGGAAAATCGCTAAACCTAAGTGGCAGTGCTCGCAGAACAGATGCTCAATGGGGCCAAATAGTTCTGGAGTTGCAACCACGTACCGAAAGATGCAGCGTTAGAAGGCCTCCCACAAGGTGGACCGACGACCTGGTGAAGGTCGCGAAAGTCCGGTGGATGCGAGACGCATAGGACCGGTTGTTGTGGCGACGTTTGGGAGATCATCATCATTTCAGCCAAAAGACGTCACACTTTTGGACATAGGACAGTGGACGTGTTTCGGCTGAAATGATGATGATGTTGAACCTATAGTGCCTACACCCATATTTAGCTAGTAATATTTAAGCTTACTGTGCTTTTTTGTAATTATTTTGGCCTAGATACTAAGTCTTTTAAGCCAACCTGTGCTAGAAAAAACAACTACATAATTATCTAGATGGGTACTAAAAATAGCTAAATGTATTGAGATTTTGTATTTCAGTTTCTTAAAAATCACTCGGAGCTATGAAAAACATACCTAATATTCGTTGTTATGGTTCGATTATAACCTAAAAATCTGATACTTTTTTTGAAATATATCGATTTTGTAGCTAGTCCGCTATAAAAATAAGATCTTAAAGGAGTTTACTAATGATAGTGAATAGAATACATAATTTTCCAATTCTCTTGACTCCAGGGCGAACAGTGTATGAACGCAGAGCAATGGTCTTTACATTTTTCATATTTTTTCCTATAATTGTGCTTTGAGACCTTGCTTTACGCCGAATTTCAAGATTCTACGTCATCGGGAAGTACCCTATGAATATTGATTCCTTTAAGAGCGTCGAAATACACGTTTTTGTGATATAAACGGCCGTATCTCTTTTTTCGTTAACTCAGAAATTTGTTTTTTTTTTCACAGCTTCAAGGGACCACAGACCTGAATACGTGGATTTAATTTCAACTAGATACCTCCACGGGTTCCCGAGAAAAAGAGTCTTGATAGACATACGGACAGACAGACAGACGGACAAAAAAGTGATCCTATAAGGGTTCCGTTTTATCCTTTTGAGGTAGAGAACCCTAAAAATACCTTTTAAACCGTTCAAAGTAAGAAATGGCCAGTCATTTTAAAATCTTATGTCGCATAGGGCATTATTCATTGTTGGGATGTTGTTCGGATAGATACACAGAGTGTAAAACCAATTTAGCAGCTTCAAAAGACCTATGCTGCTCCATGCAGTGAGCACAGTTTTTCAAAGTTGCTTAGTTTTACACTATTGATATCAATTCAAACACGCCAAATAATATGTAGTGCAAAGGTTTGCGACCTAGCATTTAATCTCGGCGAGATTATTCAAAAGTTTGATTCGGTTCAGTTTGCGGTTGCGGTCCACGGGAACACAAAGAGCAACTGAAGAAGCACGGGTAGGTTTTAGTCAGTAAAAGTTTGACACTTCCTTTCACCGTACCCAGAGCGGGAAAAGTTATTTGATGATTTCAAATCCTCAATAAAAAGCGTTTAATCTGTTAACGGTGAATGACCTAAAAATAAAACTAACAATATTTTTATTAGTTTAACCTTGATTGGGCTAAAAACTAACTACCGGTTCTTATCATTACATTAGACAGACAATTTATATAATTACAAGTTAAACATAAACATGATAACAGTCCGTGTTTATTGGCTTTATTTATTAAATAAATCGTTAGTGATTATGAAAATCTCACGCAACGCAGCGCAGGCGCAGGTGAAAGAGATACATCTCTTCATCATCATTAATTAGGCAATAACAACTAACGACCAAAACTAATGGAATGACAACAAGAATCAATAATACTCTCGCGTATTAAAAACAAATTCCAATCGGTCTAGAACATTACGCTTGGACAATATACACCTCTAGTTTTTAATTAGTACAAAAAAATGGGGCTTCATCCGTACCCGTTACTGATCATATTTTTTTATTCAAAAGTAAAAAAAAAAACGAAATCCCAAAATTTTCCACGTCATTTTTCATAATTGGTAAATTCATAATAGATATAATCAATCATTCATAACAATTGCTACTAGAAAATACTTCGCGCAGTGTTTTTCCAATTTGATCGTCATTTATTCATTCATAATTATGACTTTTCCAATTTGATCGTCATTTATTCATTCATAATTATGAATTTATTTGTACTAATTAAAAACTAGAGGTTTATATTGTCGAATCGTAATGTTCTAGACCGATTAGAATTTGTTTTTAATACGCCAGAGTATTGTTGATTCTTGTTGTCATTCCATTAGTTTTGATCGTCAGTTATTGTGCTATTGATAATAATCAATAGCCTGTACAATATTTCCATAAATTGAGTGACCTTTTGGGACAATAACAAACGCTAATAACTTTGCTGTTTATGAATATTATTTATTGAGACTTTACTTAAATAATAACAAGACCTTTTCTAATAAGCCCTTTAAGTATTTGTACTAATTAAAAACTAGTGGTGTATTATGGGTTTTTGAAACAGTTTCGGTGCACTAATAAGTGCACCGAAACTGTTTCAAAAACCGAAACGAAGGAACGTTCTAGTGAAAGTTTTTTTGGTGGGAAATCATCAAATAACATCTCCTGTTCTGCAGGGAGCGAGAAAAAATTGCGGGCTGTTGCTCTTTGCATTCTAGGGCCGCAGTAACTCTCACTCACTTTCATGGAAATAGACTTATTTTCAGATACCATGAAAATTTTTAAGTCTCATATATACCTACAACAAGGAATACCCACTCGTTATCATCCTTCTAAAAAATTTAAATTTTTTCATTAATTCGTTCACCCAGTCACGGAACTGTACTATCCAATACAATAACACTGTCTCTGAGCATCCATTTGTAGGCCATCAAAATATTCTGGTAAGTATTACACACATAACATATAGTGTGCAATATTTATATAAATTCTTTGCAAGACATAATCTCACATCTCTATCCGGTTTCGTCTAAGGCTTCGAGTACACGGGCCACTTTTGTTTGCAGCTTGTGACATAGATAGCGAGAGTTACCTTTCATATACCGCCGCCAAAGGTGGTTGATGCTTATCACTAGCCACTTAATAGTTGTGTTCGTGAGTTGTCCGTCTGATGACAGTTACATTAAGCGTCTATGATGTGCTAACTCATACAACTGAAATTCTCGCGAGAACTTTCTTGGCAACTCGTTTTGTCATTAGTCAAACCTTACATAATCAAAGCCATTACTTCGTTCGGTAGATCGTTGATCTACACGACATACCGTTATGATTGCGCTATTCGATTCATAACTTTCGATTGATAAAATCGAATAACGAATCGAATGATTATTGATAATATATCGACGAATTGATATCGATATTGGGTTCAACTCCAAGGTCGGCAATGAACTGATGACACAATAATAAGTTTGATAACAATTATTATTATTATATATTCTTTATAAACACCACATAAAAAAAAATACAGGACAAACATTATCTATTAAAAATAAGTGTACAATGGGCGGTCTTCTCGCACAGGGTAATTTCTTACAACCTTTGGATGGACTGAACTAAAGGAGAATGAATGTACAATGCGTTCCAAATAAGAATAGGATCGACGCCATGTTGTGACGTCACGTCATACTGTCAAATCGCAAGAAATTGGGCAAAATTGAAGAACTCAGAGATGAGCAAAATTGAAGAACTGGATTCTGATTAAACTATTTTCGTTCACAGTTCGTAAATAAATTAAATTTTAAAATTTTCTTGTTTTATTCACCATAATAATTCTTCGATTTGACAGTATGACGTGACGTCACTACCTGTCAATCGATCCTATTCTTATTTGGAACGCATTGTATGTAAGCTGATCGTAACCTTGATTTATTTTATTCCAAAAATAATTGTACATTTTACTGTCAAAATCAGCATGACATGAAACATTATGAGCTCATAATGTTCCATATCATGCTGATTTAAAAATATAAAGGATACCCAGAATTATCCAGATTATGAAGTTTAGATAGGCAGTTACTCCATAAAATTTACTGGCATTCATCTGCTTCTGGTGAGGCTGAAAGCCAACCCTTAATTAGTTGCGAAAAACCTAAACATATTTGTATTTAAAATGTTCAGCAACAACACAATTCATCATCATTATCATTTCAGCTGAAAGAGACCTCCCCCAAGTGTCGCCACAAAGAATGATGCGTCTCGCATCCATCGGATTCCCGCAACCTTTACTAGGTCTTCGGTCCACCTTGTAGGAAGCCTTCCAACGATGCGTCTTCCGATACGCGGTCGCCACTCCAGAATCTTTCGGCCCCAATGGCATTTACACTTAAGTTTGGCGATTCTTCGTGCTATGTCGGTAACCTTGGTTCAACACAATTGTAATTATTTATTTATTAAAACTTTATGCACTAGTAAGAAACATTGTACAAAGGCGGACTCAATGCCATAGGCGTTTTCTACCAATCGACCTTATGTTGGTGCAGAAACATAACATGGCAGGTGCAACTTAATGGTAAACAAACACAAGAAATACAATAATAAATATATACTTAGATACATACATACAAATTAACAATGTTATTATAAGAAACGAATCCAACAAATCAACGTTGTGATGATTACACCAACTTCTTCCGAACGTGTTCACGTACTTTCACCTTAAAAATGAACCAACTCGAAACCGTCCTGCCCCCCTAGCCAAGTTACGATCGTTTCGTTTTGTCGAATGCCTCGAGTAGGCCATGCCTCCGATTCCTTTGTTCTGACGTCAACTCAACGCTCAGTCACGTGGTCAGAACAAAGGAATCGGAGGCGAGGCCTACTCGAGGCGTTCGACGCAAACGAAACGATCGTAACTTGGCTAGGGGGGCTGATATTCAGCGGGAGCGCGGGGCAGGGATTAAAATGATTATTTTCATAGAGATAGATTACAGATTTGGAGAGGTATCGAAAGGGCACAGCAACTGAAGGTTTTGTTACAACATCCTTACCTTCCTTAGTAATTACCACTAATTACCGAAGTTTGAGTAAGTATGGACAAACGTGTCACAGACTTAAGTGCATTTACCTTAATGCGGGTCACGTTTAATCTATTCAGAAGATTTCATAAGATACGCTTAGATGTCACCTGCCTTTTTTGTGAACACGCAAAATAGGTATGTATTGCTTGGGAACTATCGTAACTAGTTCTTGAGGACACGATCGAACGATAGGAGCTCTGCCCCAATTGGTCCTCTATTGTGTTCCACGCGTGCCTTAAGGGGATGCAACGTCGGGCCCAGCAGGGTCGAAGCTTACTGGAGCCATGGGTGATGCGAAAGAGATCCCCGGGGCCCTGGAAAAAAAATGGCAAAGAAGGAACAGGAGTGCGTTTTTAGTCAGTAAAAGTCTGACACTATCTCCCGCACCGCCCAAGAGCGGGGGATGTCATTAGATGATTTTCCCACCCGAAAAAAAAAAGGGGATGCAACTCGACATACATTTTCACTGTTTTTCATACAACCGCTCTTACGCGATTATGACGTTATTACAAATTTTTCATTAGATATTTTGGAAACAGTATCTTGTGGATATTATACCTAGGCTTTTATTGAAATCAATTTATAAATTTGTGTAAAACTAATCCAGTAAAAACCTCCGAAAATCTGCTATTTTGCATGAACTTGATTGAAACACTTCATAATTTACTCAAAAATTAAAAAGGTCAAAAAAGTATAACAATAGAAACCTTGCAAATTCAAGATCAAAATCAAGATTCTGAATGACGACAATTTTTTTCAAAAACTTTTATAGGTTTAAAAAAAAGCACGTATTTCCTGAGTTTTGTAAAATATTCGAGTAAATCACGGAATTACCGAACGCTAACAGAGTTTTCAGGCGTTATCTCTCTTTTTTCGCGTTGCCTTTTCGTCAAACATCGCGTTGGATTGCGTTATATGAAGTAACAAGCTTTTAAACCATGCTCGATGTTGACGATAGGCGAGTGTAAAAGGACACTCTTAAAGAGCTTTATTGATTACTAAAGGAACACGGGTGGGTTCTTATCAGTAAGAATTTAACACTCCTCGCTCCACCTAAAGAAGATTAATGAATTATCACAATCATCTGATACCTCAATACGTGGTCTGCTTCTTCCATCTTAATAGTGACTGAATAACCAATCGAAATGCCTCAGCAAAGTGTGAAATATGCCTCAACACATTTCACACTTTAGGTCAAATAAATTAAAAATATTCTATTACTCAAGAAGCTTCAACTTGTTTTCGTATATAACTTAAAAAACAACCTATTGCATCGGAATCCTTATTTTATAAACCAAATGAGTCTAATGACCTTTCTGTCGCGAAATAATGAATGAAAATAATATCGTGTTTACAATTTTTAGGGTTCCATACCTCAAAAGTAAAAAACAGAACACTTATAGAATCCGTCTGTCTGCCTGTCAGTCAAGAACCTTTATCTCGGGAACTCGTGGAGGTATCCAGTTGAAATTAAAACAATATAGTCATGTGTGCGGTCCCTTGAAGCTGTGCACGGAAAAGAAGATACGGCCGTTTATGTCACAAAAAACGTATAGTTCAACACTCAAGGGAATTAAAATGCAGAGGGTACTTCCCGTTGACCCAGAATCCTGAAAATTCGCAAATTATAACACAGATAAAAACCTGAAAACAGTAAATTTGTTGTTACTTCAATAAAAAAAAAACTTTTTTTGCGATTCATAAAAATCTTCGTTCTGTTTAGGACCAACGATGGTTTTAAGTGCCGTCCCTTGAAGCTGTGCACGGAAAAGAAGATACGGCCGTTTATGTCACAAAAAACGTATAGTTCAACACTTCTTCTTCTTCTTTTCGATTCGATGGTAAACTCGTCAAACTGTTTGGGCCCAATAGGTGGCTACATTAATAGCAGCATCGGTAGCACTCATCAAATCCTCCAACTTTTTTTGTGATTCATAAAAATCTTCGTTCTGTTTAGGACCAACGATGGTTTTAAGTGCTTTGGATTGGATTTCCATACATGTGGATGGATGGAGAAGGAGAGGGAGGCCAAAGAAAAGATGGATGGATTATGTGAAGAGTGATATGAAAGAAAAGGAAGTTACTGATAGCATGACCAGGACAAAATGGAAGAAAAAAACGTGTTGCGTCGACCCCACATAACACGGGGCAAGGTCAGGAAGATGATGACGGCTTTAAGTGCTTTGCGAAGAATGGGAGTGTTACACCACCAACTTCCAAACTCTGGGCTGCTACAGAGTGATTTCTAATCGAAACACCCAATAGTATTATACATGTTGCCCGACACGGGAATGAAACCCAGAACCCCACACTCCGGAGTCGCGCTTGCCACCGCAAGGCCAACAAGGCAGTTAAACCATGACGTTATAACTACTTACTGACTGACGTTTATGTTTCACTGACCCCGCATATTCTATCTAGATTTAACATAACATAATTATTATGATTATTACATCTAAATTTCAAAATCAAAATAATTGACTATGTAATTACTTTATTTACTATATTTAAAACAATTGCTCGTAAGCTATTTTATTTCTATGTCACAGATTTCGCCATTCTCCAACTTTCAAAAAGTAGCAATCTTAACAAAATTCACATTGTCATCATTGTCCAAAACTACATCATCATTATTTCCTTGTTGCGTATTTTTTCGAGTATGCGCAAGAGTTCAGAACCGGTCGTGGGGCTCTTTGGACCTGGACCGCGGTCCCAACTTCCACCTGCAATTTTTTATTAATATTTTGGGACCACAAGAAAAAAGGCATTAAAGACAAATAAATAAGGCATTCATGATTTTAAGGCATTATTCCCTAAATACTACTCTATGGAAATTGGGACCGCAGTTCCGGTCCAAAGAGCCCTACGACCCAGAACGCCAACTTCAGAGTGGCCAACATATTTTGACTGTACTGTAACTATGGTTGGTTGGCCATGTATCTTTAGGTTTTAAAATCTTGCAAACATACACTACCTATTTCAAACCAGTCTCGCTCATTATTCTGCGACTCGTAGCAACCGGGCAGTTCACGACGCACACATCTCCCGCTTATTTTCAGACCGTTGTAACTAGCTTGTAGACACGTAGAAACGAATTTCTCCGAGATTTCTAAAGCTAAAATGAAAAAAAAAACCGGGTGAGTGTGAGTCGGACTCACGCACTGAGGGTTCCGTACAAACTTACCTATGAAAACCGTTCAATTCCCGAATTGAGTTATGAAGATTTTTCCGAATCGCAAAAATAGATTTTCTTTTGTGACGTAACTACAAATTTACAGTTTTCAGATTTTTTCCTATACTTGTGTTGAGACCTTGCTTCATGCCAAATTTCAGGATTCTAGGTCAACGGGAAGTACCCTATGAATTTTGATACCCTTGAGTGTCGTTAATACCTATTAAGTTATACTATTTAATAGTTAATATGTATATATATATATATATATATATATTAATAAAGATTTTTTCATTACGTTTCTTTGCCAATGACAACCATTTTACGACTATGAATGAAGACGTCAGTTCAAGTCTCAGTTATCAACTTATCATTTAAAGTACCTGGATTTACACATATATATGTATAAAGCGATGGCTATATTTACAAATCACTTCCTCATTCATATTGTGATGAGATCCCCATATGCACGAGCGCACGTAGGCTCCGCCTGCCAATAGATTTTTGCGCACTATAAATAATTTATCAAGTCCTCTTGTATTGTTTAGCCGTTAACGTATCGATGACCAAGATTTTTTATAGTTTCATGCAACTTATCTGGTACTGATATATAAACAGATTTTTTATCACTATCCCCAACTCTTTGCATTAGGTAGTAGTATAAATCATAAAGACGATTTATACAAAATTAAACTTGTAAAAAAATAATAAGCAAATATTCAAAAATATGATCAGGTCAAACAGCTGATTTAAAAAAGGTCAAATGCGAGTCAGACTCTTGTACCGAGGGTTCCGTACAATCTAATCTATGTAAATAGTTAAATTAATAAGTTTATAATGGCAAAAAGCAATTATTTTAAGATGTGACACATTTATAGTTTTCGAATTTGTTCCTATAGTTGTGCTACAGCGCATTCATCATCACCATCATCATTTCAGCCGAAAGACGTCCACTGTTGGACATAGGCCTCCCCCAAGTGTCGCCACAATGAACGGTCCTGTGCGTCTCGCATCCATCGGATTCCCGCAACCCCTTGCAGCACACCTTGGAGGAGACCGTCCAACGCTACGTCTTCCGGTACGTGGTCGCCATTCCAGAACCTTTCGACACCAACGGCCGTCCGTTCTGCGAGCAATGTGACCTGCCCATTGCCACTTAAGTTTGCCGATTCTTCGTGCTATACAGTGCTACAGCGTATTGCTTTTTGCCAAAATTCATGATTCTCGGTCAACGAGAGGTCCCTATTCCCTTGAGAGTGTCAAAATATGCGCCATAAACGGAGCATAAACGGCCATAAATATCTTTAGATTGCGTTGACTTCGAAGTTTGGTATTTTCACTGCTCCAAAGGGTTGCCGACTTGATTATTTGATAATATTTTCAGCTTGATACCTTCACACGTTCTTGAGAAAAAGGGTGTTGACAGACAGACCAAAGGACTAAGCAAAGTCATCCTATGAGGGTTTCTTTTTGCTGACTGTGTTACGAAACCTTAAAAACAGGTAGTATGTAGTGGTTAGACTGGACGGACTTGTTAAAACGGCGACGCAGGCAATAATGATTTTAATATTTGATTATTGTTTAATAATTTATTTTATTTATTTCTAACAGAAGTATTACAAAAGAGTTTACAAGTACAGTTTAATAAGCAGATGCAAAAAAAACTCGTAACAATAAATTTATATTTACAGCCACCAACAATTAATTTGTTAGAGTCTTCATTATCACATAACATATAATTAATTTGTTAAAGTCTTCATTATCACAAAATCATTTAAATATATAAAGGCGACAGTTTGTGAGTGTGACTGTGTGTGTATGTTTGTTATTTCTTCACGCTCGAACGACTTAACGGATTTTGACGAAACTTGGTACACGGGTAGACCATATCCTGGAATATGATATAAGATACTTTTGATCCCGGGAGTATGTACCCTTGGGATAATTTTTTACTATCACGCGGGCAAAGCCGGTGGCAGTGGCTAGTAAAATTATATTAAAGCCAAATGTCTTTCGATACAGATTTTAATATTAAATTAAAATTACATTAAAAATAAATTAACTACAATAACAAGCTATTCCAAAAATATTTTAAAATTATTAAATATTTCTACCGAAAATAAGCAGTTTCGTACTAAAAAAGTACTGACAAATCTGGGTTTTAGTTATTTCGAAAGATATATAGTCAGCCTTTGCCTTTTTTTGGGTGGAATATCATCAGATAACTTCTCCCGCTCTGAGTGGAGCGTGAGGGAGAGTATCAGAGTGTGTCAGACTTTACCTACTCATGTCCCTTCAGTTGCCGTTTGCTTTCCAGGACTACGGTGACTCTTTCGAACAATCAATCCTGGCAGACATCTAGCGGACTCGTTATAAACTTGAACATTCACCTTCAAAACGCAGTAATTAATTTCTCTAAGTTTCTAGAACAGTTTCTTTCTGTAATAGTTAACCTTAATCGTTTTGAAATGCTGCTCGTATGATATTCATTCATCAGAGCATGAAGTTCGCCCATAATTGGATTGTACATAACGTACAGTCAATAATACTTAGACCTACTATCCACGGACGCGTAGCTTCATAGACGCGTAGGTATTCGTCATCATACGCTTGGTGTACGCCTGCGTCTTCTTCCCTCTACTAAGGAGGAGGCCTGAGTCCCAGCAGTGGGAACATTGAAAGGCTGCTTATGCTATAGTTTATATGCCTGCGTGAAGCTTGCATACTAAACTATGAAACTGTGTTCACGAAGCAGCAACGACACGACGGCACGACGCTGCCACTTCGTCGACAGAGTACACCAAGCGTATAATACGCGTCTATGAAGCTACGGCTTCTTGGACGTTAAGCTTTACTCTACCTCAATACTGGGAGCAGTGGTGGCCGAGTGGTAACGGCCCCGACTTACGAGTTGTAGGTCGCGGGTTCAAACCCAGCCAGGCGCATTACTTTGTGTAATTTATTTCATCACCACTGCTCTCAAAACGGTGAAGGAAAACATCGTGAGGAAACCGGCATGTCCTAGAACCAAAAATTCGAAGACATGTGACATTCACCAATCCGCACTGGGCCCGCGTGGTGGATTACGGCCCATGCCCTCTCCTAGAGAGGAGGCCTGAGTCCCAACAGTGGGAACATTAAAAGGCTGATTATGCTTATGCTACCTCAATACGCCAATACCTAAGTACTTATGTAATTTCATTTATTCTTATCTTTTTTAAAATTGGTATAAACCAGTGCTTGACTACGATCCCACCTGATGGTAAGCAGTGATGCAATCATCGATGGTGAGGCGCACTAGTTTATTAAGAGCCTATTCACTCTAGCCTTGAAGACGCCCAAATTATAGTTGGACGTGAAGACCGCAGTAGGCAAATTGTTCCAGTCCTTCGATGTACGCGGTATAAACGACGAAGCGAAACGCTTAGTCTGGACCGTTGAAGTTTCAACAACGTAAGGGTGGATACTCGCCGTACGTCAGGAACTAAAATTCGAAAGCCTGCATCGAGGTAACAAAGTTCTCCACGCGACTGGACCCAAAAACCACTCTCAATTCTATCATGCAACTGCCTGATAGTTGTCCAAACCAGACACTACACCCGTCTGGTTGGAGGATCCTCCCTTTTCACCGGAGATACCTATATCTCCGATGAAAAGGGAGGATCCTCGGCACAGTATGTAAAGTATAGAACAGTATGTAAAGTCCTAACTTTACATACTGTTCCACATACTCCTAAACCCTCACTCTATCCAGCCTGACTCTCTCCAGAAGCAGATTAGATCTCTCAAGGGCTCGCCTGCGAATTTCAGTTACATTCGTGCACTTAAGGTGCACGTACGCGATCATTTTCTTCGTCGCCACGCATGCTCTGCACATTGGCCTATCCGTGATCCGTATTGTGTAGAAGTGTCTGTTTATTGAGCAGTGTCTGGTGAAGGTCCAGGTAACATCTGAATGAATTGCCATTTATACCGCAGATTATGTCGTCATACTTTTCGTTCTATTCGGAAAATAGAATGTCAATAAAATGGCAGATATTTCGTGTTTGTTTTTAAGAAGAAGAATGTTTTCAATGAATGGATGGTATGAATGATCTGTTTGTTTGATAGAATATTGAAGGCATTGTATTGTGCATACGGTTTATTTGTTACAAGTAAACAAAACGATTAGAATAATTAACAAAGCGATAAAATATAACATAAGGGCTTCTATCAGTGGTTTCACCCGCGTGGGATTTGTACTTCCCCCATGACAAATGCATATGTGTAATTCTGATGTATAAACTATATTGCTGTAAAGTTTCATCAAAATACATTCAGTGGCTTTTGTGTGAAAGAGTAACAAAATCCTCACAAACTTATTACGACTTTACTACGACTTCACCCACGTGAGAATGGAAAATTGTCCCAACGGAAAATACTTTCGGGATAAAAAGTATCCTATTTAATAAAAATAAAAGTACTATTCCAGGGCATGGTCTACTCGTTCTGCCAGTCTGACCGAGCACACACAAAATTTATTCATAATTTTTCTTTGACCTTCCACCACTACTCTGTCCCCGGGCCCTGGTACAGGCCATCGTCCGGAGCGAGGAGGAATGGCAGGCGGTTGCCTCCTTCTACGAAGCAGTAATTCTAGCAAAGCAGGCGGACGCACGCGCGAGGGAACGGCCCTCATGCCCCAGCCGCCAGGATCTCGATCCCGATTTCCAGTCACCGTAGGCGTAGGAACCCTACGCGTCCTAGTATTCCACGCGCGCCACAAAGAGATGGAGCCATGGGTTAAGCAAAAGTCATACATGACACGCAAGCCCTCTCGCTCCACCCAAGAGCGAGAGAAGTCATTGGATGATTTCAAACCTTAAAAAAACCCACTATGTCCATCAACTTGTGCCAAGACTAAATTAATCAAAGTTCTTTTCTAGTCCTTTATTACTGTAGCCTGTACAGTAATAAAGGACTTTAACAGAACTTGGAACAGTCCATTATTCGGTTTGCTAAGCTATCTAGATCGATATTCGCAAGGCTACCGGCATTTGTAACACAATACCGTCCTGTATCCTCTAATAATGAACGGTTGTAAATAGAGGAACATGATACTTAAAATAAGTTACCGACAGTTACAGAGGAAGGGAAACCGTATAATTTCATTCGATTTTATGTTAATCCGTATTACAGAATATTGACGTTTTGATGTACATCATATCTACTATTGAAACAGTGGAAATAACGCAAATAATATGCAACATGTCGACATTCGAGCCCAAGTCGTCGACGGCGCGTACTGTTTCACGCGCGCCTCAGGGAGATGTCAGCAAATCGTAGGGGCCCAGCAGGGTCGAAGCCTACTGGGGCCAAGGGTCTGATTCTGAAAGGAAGACTCGGCCCTGGTACGAAAGGCAACGAAGGAACAGGAGTGAGTTTTTAGTCAGTAAAAGTCTGACACTATCTCGCGGTCCGCCCAAGAGCGGGGGATGTCATAAGATGATTTTCCCACGGAAAAAAAAACATGTCGACATTTCGTTAAACCTTTAACCGCTTGCGTCGAATTGGTCCGACGAGTGTTTTCGTGTCCTATTCGCCAGGGTCGTGTGTTTGTGACTAGGTATTCCATATAGTTTACTTAGTTCTTCAATCCCCATAGGTGACAGAAGAGCTGACGAGACGGAGCATTTGGTCGTGGATGTGCGACACTGGCGGAATATACACGAGAGTGTTGGTCGGATATATTCGACCCAGGCGGTTAAAAAGTTAAGGGAAGTATCACAAAACTGCGTTTTTGCATACGTTGTGTGTTGGAAGTCCGAATGGCCGTTGCATCGCACTATGTAGCCCTTTTTTTTCGGGTGGGAAAATCATCCATCCATCCCATCTAATGACATCCCATCTTGGGCGGAGCGGGAGTATAGATAGTGCCAGACTTTTACTGATTAAAAACCCACTCCTGTTCCTTCTTTGCCATTTTTCCAGGGCCCCGGGGATCTCTTTCGCATCACCCATGGCCCCAGTAGGCTTCGACCCTGCTAAGCTCCTACGGTTGCTGACATCTCCTTGAGGCGCGCGTGGAACACTACACGCCGTAGACAACTTGGGCTCGGTCTGGACGGTTACCGGACGATCGGACAGCGAACCATTCATTGCTCGCCGTCCGCCAGCCCGTGCCTACGGTGACCGGAAGTCGGGATCGGAATCCCGGCGGCGGTTGGGGCGTGAGGACCTTTGCCTCACGCGATACTATGTAGCCCTTGTATTATGTGTTTAAAGGTTTATTCTTTATCTTTATTGTTCTGCCAGCGGCTTTGTCCATTTGGAAGCAGGTTTGTGCATAAAAACGTTGAACCCCATTTCATTCCTTTAAAGGGTAATTTTTTTGAAAATCCTCTCTTAGTGATCGCCTACACCTTAAAAGAAAACCTTGTGAAAATTTTTACACTTCTAATCAGAGTAATTTCGGCTGTGCGTTGATAAGACATAATTATATAGATTAATGGTCTTTTAAAAAAGTATAATTAATTTCTTATGAACCAACTTTTATGTATATAAAAGAAGAAACTGACTGACTTACATATCAAAGCACAGCCAAAACTACTGAGACTAGGAGGGTGAAATTTTGTACAAGGTTTCCTTTTATGACGTAGGCGAGCACTAAGAGAGGATTATCCAAAATTCACCCCATAAAGAGATGAAACGGGGGTTCAAAGTTTGTATACGGAAACCTACTTTTACGCGAGCGAACCCTCTGGAAGAAGCTGGTATATGTATAATATTAAACGTAATAATTTCAATGTTGTCAGATATTTAGTGAAAAATCTTCGTACGCGAGTGAACTGCGTAGTGCAAAAAGATAGTATTATAATAATAGTAGACTCTCAATAGTTTCCCACCAACCGGGGGTTGTCCTTGGATGCAACTAGCATAGTACGTACAGGGATAATCACCGGTTTGTACCACTTTCCTCCCCATCGCCGTATCTCTACGTTGACGTCGTGGTGGGGCTTGCGTGCTCCAATATACCCCAGGTCTGTATCGGTAAAGTTTGCTTTGCCGTAATATGCCTAGGGTGAGGGGCCAGACTAAGAGAGATACAATCCGCAGTGCAGTTTTGTGGCGAACTGTTGGGCATTAGCGACCCCACGGACCCGATCTCCCGGGAAAATTCTTGTTCTTCATCTCCGGCTTGCCTTTATTGGCCGGCCGTAGTGAACACTGACGAGGAACAGAGCTCCCACCTCTCTCTTGCCTTTATTGGCTGGCTTGAGTGGAGATTCGCAAGAGCAAACGTGCTCGGGAGAAGGATGTATAATCCAGTAAGGTGCTGGTAGGGATCTTGACCGTACTTCCGGGATTGTCCTGATAGCCGTGGTATACCTCTCCACTCCTTAACCACCTCAGGATATGTTGCCCTCTTGTTGCTACGTCACTTCGTGCTAGCGACCGTTTATGGGGGCCCATTTATTGAGTGTGCAAGTCACCCCCTGCCTTTTGTCGATGGATTTTAATAACATTGTTTAAGCAGGGGCCATAGTCTTAACATAGTTCCTGGTAAACAGTCCACTTAAGACTCCATAAACCATAGCCTTATATCTTAGTTTTCCAAATGTCGCAATAGTTTCCCACCAACCGGGGGTTGTCCTTGGATGCAACTAGCATAGTACGTACAGGGATAATCACCGGTTTGTACCACTTTCCATTAAAGCGTCTAAAAGGGCCTCTGCGAGTTGGTTTCGGCTCCTCGTACGCCTTCCAAAGGTCCAGGACCTCAGGGTCCTGAGATAAATGAATGTAGACTCTTATTAGTAATTGAACTGATAACCACCAAATCAATGGGCATTCGTTCAATGAATCATTTCCTGGTTTTTGCCTCTAATTGTCGCGTTAACGATACTGACTTGCCTATTAGACAAAGTATAGATCATGTGGCTTCAATGTTATACCGCTGAGTACTTGTACAGTGATTTGCAAGTTTAATGTTCGGTCTTTGAACATTAGGTGAAGTGTGCGTAAAGCGATATGTCGTTTCAGTCTCTTCTTATGAGGTTTAGAAATCATGGATAAATTTTCTCAGTTTGGGTAAAGCGGGATTATCAGGCATTTACTGACTAAAACCCGCCCATATTCCTTCAGTTGCCCTTTACGGTCCAGGAACACAGTAAATCTTTTGTACAATCCCGCAGCACTGTCATTCCAGCTTAAAGCTATGAATTGACAGCTCACTTGAAGTTCAACTCCAAATCCCAGCAGGAACTCACTTAACGCCACTTTTAAACAAGCACAAAATCCTTAAGATGAAGTCGAGTCGTAAATTGCACTTGTTTTGCGTATGGCTTAGGGTAATAAAATACAAGCAGCCGACATACATGTAAATAAACTGGGCTGGATCGCTTGCAGATGGGATTATTATTATTTCTTTATTGTCTCTCTGAGAAAATAATAAACCAATAATTATTAAAAATATCACAGAACAAAAAACTATAATTAGTAATAAATGAAAAATAATTAATTATGAGCCAGCAGACAGTGCTCGCAGCAACTGTCCAGTCAATAGAATAGACAGTACATGGGTACAAGAACTTAGTAAATAAGTACAGGTACCGGTACAACTAAAAATTATGAAGTATCTATTACCTACTTAATTGTTTCAATGGCGCTTGAAAACAGGAAAATCTTTTCTGCGGTTGACTACGAACGACAAAGTCGTTGCATAATTATTGAGGTGGGTTTTAATTAGAAAACAATATCAATTGTTAAAACAATCTAAAACAAAGTTAACTTTTCCATTGTGGTTACGTCAGTTGCGGTACGTTGAAGAAGAAGTTAAAATGTCGCGTTAATTATTCCAATCGGATTTTAATTTGATTGTTGATTTAACTGACCACAGCTATTTACGTCGGTTTTGATCTCAGTAATTTATAAATGGACAATAAATTACCGCATGTTTTGTCAACACTTAATTTATTATTATTTAGAAATTTTTTTTTTTACATCCTGGTGGTATCTGCAATCAGCATTAGCTATGAGCAGATGCCGTGTATGTAATGGTAATTCGAGTGTGCCCTCCAGTAAAGACATCTTTTATTCTATTTATATAGCTATAATGTCTTTTCGCTTTAGCCTCTTAGTGTAGCTTCTGGTTGTCAGGTTAGCCAATCGGTTAGGATGGTTTTCAGCCTCCCCTGGTATGTCGTAGCAGATTGGAGGATTTCTTCCTTCACAGTGCTCATTTCGAGATAGTGGTGTATTTCCGTGTTCATGATAAACCATGAGACATTGCACAGGTTTCTCAGTATCATATTTTGTATTCGCTGTAATATAATTATATTAGAGTCACTGGCGCTGCCCCAGAGTAGTACACCATACATCCAGACAGGCTTTAAGACACTTTTGTAAATTAGCAATTTGTTGTCGACAGATAGTTTGCTGTTACGGCCCAGTATCCAAGATAGGTGGTTATAGCGGAATTTAAGCTCTTGTCTTTTTGTTTTGATGTGGTGCTTCCATGTTAAGTGTCGATCCAGGTGTAGACCAAGATATCGAACACTATCTTGGTATGGCAGCAACTGTCCAGTCAATAGCACAAGACAGTATGTAGGTACAAGAATTTAGTAAATAAGTACTATAAAAAATAATATATATAATAAAGATACTTCATAATTTTTAGTAGTAGGTACCGGTACCTGACCGGTACTACTAAAAATTATGAAGTATCTTTTACAACATACTTGCTTAATTTTTTTTTATTCTTGAGAGGTTCGCGCTTGACTTAATTGTTTTCATGGAGCTTGAAAAGAGGAAAATCTTTTCTGTGGTTGACTACGAACAACAAAATTGTTGCATAATTATTTGAGGTGGGTTTTAATTAGAAAACAATATCAATTGTTAAAACAATCAAAAACAAAGTTAACTTTTCCATTGTGGTTACGTCAGTTGCGGTACAATGAAGAAGAAGTTAAAATGTCGCGTTAATTATTCCAATCGGATTTTAATTTGATTGTCGATTCAAATGACCACAGCTATTTACGTCGGTTTTGATCCCAGTAATTTATAAATGGACAATAAATTACCGCATGTTTTGCCAACACTTAATTTATCATTATTTAGAAACATATAGGTAGGTACACAAAATATGATATTCAAGTGACATTGACCAGTCCAAAAAGACTAATTTTTCAAAATGCCAAAACTTAAGTCGAAGAATAATATGTGTGTACGTACAAAAAAAAGAAAAAAAAATTAAGTTGTATGGTCCCTTGAACATCTAGCCGGAGTAAAATGCACACAAACTCGTACAGTCGCGTGCCCGCATAGAGCCCCGCTGACCTTTAAAACCATTTTCTTTACGAAATATTGATTGATTTACACATGCTATACATTCTGAAGAACACTTAACCAGCTATTATTTTGTGTAAACATATTTCTAAAGATCATAGCCGTTTGAAAGGAGTAGGTAAAACTATTAATCGCACGAAAAAAATCATATGTTGATAATGTTGTACTTACATGAATCTATAATAAATACACATTTTTTTAAACCTATTAATCTAGCCGTTACCGAGAAGTAGGCTTCAGAGAGTCACTGTTTTAGGACACTGCTCGGGCGCTAGGGCCTTAAACAACTTTTGAATATTTATTGTGTGAATCTAGGTATAGAAGTTTGGTGCAAATTACAAATATTTGATACACACATTTCTCGGACCTAGCATTTTTTGGTTTTAGACACTTATTTTTTCTGCTTACAACAAAATACAATAAAATTATTCATGTACAATAATGAGGAACAAAAGAAACAGATGATCTTGTCAGTCTATCTATGTATATTGTTCTGTCCATCTAATATCTCTTTTAATCTTTGACATAAATTGCTAATACATGCTTCCGGACTTAACTGATTAATGACAATAGTCCTTTTAACCTAAGGAAATACGGAAAAAGGTAATTTACGTTGAGTATCAACCCTGAAATGAGGTTTGAAATATACCGATTAATGTGTTTACTTTGTGGTAACTTCTTACCATGATGTTGCAGTTAATTAATTTCTAATAACTTCCGTTTAATAATAATAGAAATAACGGTAAACAAACCGCAATGTTCATTGTATATTCATTGTGCGTACAGCTAAGGAGTGGAATTCCTTGCCGGAATCTGTTTCGTGATGGCTACAACACGGGAATCTTTAAGTCAAAAGTGAATAAGTTACTTCTAGGTAAGCGCGCTCCATCGTCGCCCGCATCGTCGCTTTCCATCAGGTGAGTTAGCAGTCAAGTGCGAACCTAATAAGAATTTAAAAAAAAATGTAACTATAATTAATTCTCTCAACATCATTAAAGGTTGGATTTCTAGAATTTCTAGATTACGACTGTCTTGTTTTTATCGATTGAATAGATTACAAGGAAAAAAATATGGATTTTTTTACAATTTATCAACAGTATCTTGAATATATCTAACCACCTAGGCTAACTCCACAAGTGAGAGTCTCACTAACGTCCTGCCACTTCGTTCTATAAAAACAGTACTTAATAACTCGTCTCCACACGACAACGCTCATTGTTATAAAATATAAGGGTGCCTTGTATTTTACAAAAGGACAATGAGCGTTGCCCAACGCGCGCGTGTAGCGAAGCATCAAGCAGTCGCAACGCAAAGCAGCGCGGCGGCCGCACTGCCGTCGCGCGGCACTTTGCGGCTAATTTGAAGGCGCCCTTACTATAATTTGGAAGTAAGACTCAACCTCCATATTACAAAGTACGACTATGATTTTCTAGGTACTAATTAGGCTAAATAATCTACAAATAATGAAATAGTTCGGATTACTCGTTCTAAAACAAAACAGTACTTAAGCTACGATCAGGACCGAGAGAGAGGCTGCTTGAAGTCTCGATAACCCACACGAATTTTAAGCTTGGCCCCCATGCTACCTATTTCTTTTAATCTCTAGCATTAGTGTCATACTTTTACTGTCTGAAACCACACCCGTGTCCTTCAGTTGCCTTTTGCTTCGGCCTCAGGGGGCATCGGCCCTGCTGGGCCTCTACGGTTTGCTGATATCTCTTTGAGGACCGCGTGGATCACTACCCGCTTTTGACGACTGGGATCGGTCCGGACGGCCGGACGGCGAGCTACCCAGTGCTCGACGTCCACAAGCCCCCGTCTACCGTGGCTGGTAGTCGGGATCGGAATCTCGGCGGCTGGGGCGTGAGGACATTCATTCCCTCACGCGTGCGGTTTCCTCCTTACGCCATTCCTCCTTGTTGCGTTGCTCATAAGTGAAATTCCAGAGTGTGTGTTGTTCTCTGTATAATTTGTACCGGTTTTTGAGGCGTTTCTTAGAACTGTTCAGACTTGGACAGTAATATGTCTGCGATCAATTTGTGAGTGGCGTCTCCGACTGCGGTCACTAAGTGACCACTTCAGTTAACTTAACCAATTAAAAATAAAAATAAAAAAGCTTTATAACACATAATTATATTCGATAAATGTCATTGCCCAGCAAAACGTCAACGCAGCGATTCACTCACTCGCAAAAATACATGATAATTTTGTCTTTATGAATCAGCCAAAAATAATTTCAATTTTAAAATATAAACGATAACGAATGACATATTTCCGAAAATTGTGATAAAGTTCTGTCTGAGTCTGTTTGAGTTTTTGTATCAATTAGTAACTATTATTAACGAAATAAATTAGGTATTTTTATTTACATGTAATTTGAGGTGATTTACAGTCGTGTTAGTTTGATAAATACGTTCCGATGTGAATATGTAGCATTTATGTATGGATTAATATTCATTGAAAATGCGTAGTCATTCATAGATTATACAAGTTCTTGAAATATTGGTAATTTGCTTCTTTATACTAAATGATAAATGACATTTATTTTGCGAATAGGTTTAAAAAAATATATATTATTATCAATCCTTTCCAAAAAATATAATTTTTAAACCCCAAGCGAACGCTCTCTCATTGTCTCGCTCTCTCATTGTCTTTCTATTGTGTCTCTAATTACGGTATTCGAATGGTATATATTATCATAAATACTTTTTAATTACGAAATAAAAACGCCTTTCTGCAAAAACCTCAAACTATCGCTTACCATGTTCTGCCAGAAAAAGCTCGTTGTATTGTATACTCTTTATAAAAAAAATGTAAAAATTTTAATAATATTTTCATCCCCCCATCTCGGAAAGAGTATTTTTGCTTTTCGATATCTGAGTGCAAAAGCCGTTTTTATCCGCTAGAGGATAAAGTAAATTGAATTTAGAACATCGTTTGCACTAAGTTTGTAAATTCAAAACATCATTAAACCTATTTACTTCAATTTTTTTTTAATTTGTTAAAAACTCGGACTCGGAACCTCCTTGGTGTAGGTACTTTTTTTTAATTTAATTTGCGCGCGCCATTTTCTTTTCACCAGTTTCTTATCGAAGCACCCGTATCTTTGGCGGCAAAAGTAAGTCAGTTGCACATTCATTATCTACATATGTAGGTATATTAATCAACTACTTAACATAATATAATACGTACATATTAGATGTTGATAGGCATAATTATGCATGCATGTCAATTTTATTAATTTATCTACTCTTTACGTTACAGATTGTTCTTATTATTGGTATAAACGGAGCATGTCGAACTAATGAACTAACACAACTTAATGTCAAAAACATTGAGAAACATTCAGATGACTTACTATTAATTAATTTACCTAATACAAAGACAAAAAGAGACCCCAACTTCGTCATTCGCAATGAATACGTAACAATTGTTGAGAAATATCAAGCCTTACGTCCGCCTAACACACCAATCAATCGTTTTTTTTTTACAACATCGCAACGAAAAATGTATCTAATAGCCTATGGGTGCTAATAAAATTGGCAGTATCCCACGAGAAAGCAACAAATCTTGAACTTCCAGAACCCCCGTTGTACACGCGTCATTGTTTCCGACTAACTTCAGCCACACTTTTGGCCGATTCAGGAGCTGATCTCCTGTCCCTTAAGCGCCATGGAGGTTGGAAGTCCAATGCGGTTGTAGAAGGATACATAGAGGATTCCATCCAAAATAAGTCTAAAATATGTAAAGGCATCGTAGGAGCCATTACACTGAAAGGGCCTCATCCTCAGTCAAATCCTTGGACTGACATAAAAAATGAGCCATTACGAAACACCTAACCATCGCCCTCTCTCGCCAACATTTACGCCAAGGGAATCCGCTGAATCGGTATAACTATTAAGTATGACAGATAGTTTACCAAAAAACAGTACCTACACAAGTCACTAACACCAACATTACAGTAACTAACAAAAATATTACACTCAAGTAGGTAACTGTAACGTTACTTTCAATTTTTCTTAATTATACCTAAGTATTATTTGTGATAATTTAATTATTCTGTAATACTTACCTATCATAATGTAGTAGTTAATACCTAAACTAAAATAAAAGTATCTTTTGAATGTAAATGATTTTTTGCATTTAGTCATTTCCTCACTAAGATAGCATGAAAAGTTACGTGTTGCACTCGAGTGCAAAGATTCTTCGCCTCGTGCTCTTTTGATTCTGTCGCTAACGCTCAGGATTTTAATTTTTAAATCACTCGCTACGCTCGTGATTCAATTTTAGAATTCTTCGCTTGTTCGGTCATCAAAATTGAGCACGCAGTTAAAAAGCAACTTTACACTCTTGTATAACAAATAACTATTGTTGTTCACTTTCCTGTTCTATTTTAAGTAATAACGTAATAATATATTAATATACTATTAGAACTACCATAACAGACCAAGGCACTTGGACCGTAACGAGCGAGACATACATACTAACTAAAAGAGATGTTTGTCTAGTTTTTTTTTCGTTGCTCTACTGCCTGAGATAAAGAAGTAGGTACAATGAACTTACTATCACCACAAGACACTAAAAAGTAAATTAGCGGATCTTCAGAAATAATGTCGCTTATTATATTTTTCAGACCGTGGCTATTCCATCATAAGAGTGACTTACAATCACTTTTTTAATAGAAATTCTCAACGTATCATAATCATAAATAAAATACAAGTCAAGTGATACAATTAGCTGCAGAAACCACTTTCAAAAATCACAGATGCTAACTCGTGTTTAATAAATTGATCACATTAATTTTCCAATCATTTTCGTTTCAGAACCTGGTAAAGACTAATTCCATGTTACTTACCACAATTCTCTTTTTTCTTGCAGAAAATAAACAAATCCTAAAGAGCGTGTCGGGATGTTTCAAGCCAGGACAACTGACCGCCATCATGGGTCCATCCGGAGCTGGCAAGACTACTCTTCTGAATATACTGGCTGGTTACTCGTAAGTATTAACATTTTATCTTCAGTCTTTGCATGTTGTAAGAGTTTGCCAATATTTTGAACTTACGCATGAGCAGAAAAATAAAAACAACTTTCAACTCGAATCGACCTTGGAAAAAAGAGGGCCCGTTCAAAAATCTTAGTCAAAAAAATTTGAAATCTCGTTTTATGATCTAAAATTGATGTCGAAATAGTGCGTTTTGACAGAAGTTATTTATTAGGTATTTATTTATTTAAAATTTCGTAAATAAGATTTGTCGAAATTGGTCATTCCGGTTGAGTCGGAATTATCATAGACATAATATACTGTACCAAATTGGACTGGAATATTAATCTGTCGCCACAATTTACAAATACAAATATGAAAAGTAAAACAGACATGTATAAAATAGTCAAGGTAGTTGTGAACCAAAAAACAGTGCTTCAGTCAATCTAAAAGTATGTTAAAAAAAAAACTTTAAAAAAAAATACAACCGACTTCAAAGAAAAAAAAACACTGAAAAGTGCAAAATAACTTTAATTTCGGAAGTCGGTGTTTCTATAATAGATTTGTCTCTTCGTTATTTAACACCGACTTCTGAAATTAAAGTTATTTTGCACTTTTCAGTGTTTTTTTTTACTTTGAAGTCGGTTATATTTTTTTTTTTTGAAAAAAGTTTTTTTATTTTACACTTTTCAGTTATGGTACCACCACTAAAAAGTACTCCTCAGCCAAACTTAAATACCTTATAGCCAGAGTGCATTTCATGATAATTCTAATAATCCCAAACACGGTTAGATTACATTAATTTATTACAGAGTTCCGGTGCCTAACTTCAGGCTTCATCATCAGATCAGTTCGATATATTCCCCCTCTACTTTTAGTCAGTCATCGACTACACGTATAAACAAAGCAATTTTGCTTGTTATGACGGTTCAGCTGTGATCCTATGAGGAGTTCTGTTCCATATCTTCGAAGTTCATGATCAGATCATAACAATATTTCTATGGGACCAACTCGGAAGCATAATCATACAATCAAAAAAAAAATTTTTTAAATCGGTCCACCATTGACCCAGAAATCGGTGAACATACATAAAAAAAAAATACATTCAACCGAACATATAACCTCCTCCTTTTTGAAGTCGGGTAAAAAGTAGGTAAAGGTGCGATTATATAAATTTCAATAGAATTATTGGCTCACTATTCCGTAATATTAAGTCACGCTTCTTTATGCTAGATTAATAATAAATCATTAATGGCTAAAAAAAAGATGTATGGATTGTGTGATTCATGACCAAAAAAAAGATGGGTCAAGGGCAGGAAGATGATAATGATATTATAATGAATCATTAATAAATAATTTAAGGGATAGGAATTATTTGACTCATCGGTACCTATTGTCATCACGACCGTGACACAATTGATTACTAGTCACTAAGTAAAGTCCACGCCAAGGTTCTATTGATAAATTCATAAACATGACATATAAAAATTGGGTACTACATTATATTGCCATATACATATATGGCATATGATGACATATGGCACTGAAACATGGTCGCTTACAATGGGCCTCATCAGAAGGCTTACAGTCACCAAAAGGGCAATGGAAAGGGCTATGCTCGGAGTTTCCTTGCGTGATAGCATAAAAAATGAAGATATCCGTAGGTGAACCAAGGTCGCCGACATAGCCCGAAGAATCGCCAAATTAAAGTGGCAGTGGGCTGGGCACATTGCTCGTAGAACGGATGGTCCTCCGAAAACATAGGGGAGGGAGAGATCTTCCTTCCACCCATAAATCCACCCAGAAGAGCAAGTTTTAGTGCACTATTAGTATTATTGGTGGAACAAAGGCATATTTTGCAGTAGAAAACCGGAATCAAATGAGGAACATTTAAATTAAATTGAGGAATAGTTAAACACTACCCCTTAAAAATAAGATAAACATGATCAATTTAAAATTTTATACGAAACACTTACGTTCAGATTTGATGCACAATATCGTCATAATCATTTAAAAAAATTATTATAAAATGATATTCAGTATATAATAAACTTAACTTTTCCAAAAAGGATCAAAATATTAAATGAAAAATCTATAAATAATTAAATATTATCCGAACCATTTATTAAGAGAAGCATTTGTCGAACAAATCGTTTATGTAATAAATTAACGAACGAACGAACATACGGAACGTTGGTTATTAACTAAAAAATTGTCAATGGAGTGAGTTTTGGTGAAACATCAGTGAACATGATTTAAATACACGACAAGTAAAACTAAATAATTTCAAATTTTCAAGTGCCTAGCAAAATTAACACATATGGCAGGCGCACTACGTCTTTTACAGTACCCAATTTATTAAACCAAATATCTTTAGAAACTAAAGGCTCATCGACTATTATGTATGTATGTTGCATATACTGATGGATATTTGATCAGTCTGTGGGTGGCGTCTCTGAGTGCGGCTATTTTGCGACTACATTTGTTATCTTGGGTATACCTGTAAAAACAATTGTATGTCGATGGGGCCGAAAGGTTCTAGAGTGGCGACCGCACCGGAAAACGCAGCGTTGGAAGGCCTCCCACAAGGTGGACCGACGACCTGGTGAGAGTCGCGGGAATGCGGTGGATGCGAGACGCACAGGATCGGTCGTTGTGGCGACGCTTGGGGGATGCCTATGTCCAACAGTGGACGCCTTTCGGCTGAAATGATGATGATGATGATGATGATACATATATAGATGTGAAAAATCTTGAATAAATAATGCTGTTTTAACAGTCGTTCAAAATAACAAACATTGAGTAAATCGATCAAAATGGTAACAATGACGCTGACGTTGTGAATTTTGTTGTGGTCAAACTAATAGCACGTCTATGTTATTAAAAGCATGGGAAACCCTTGCCATAGATATCCCTATGACAGCCATATGTATTTACAAGTAAGAACGGGGTTCCATCTTCGTCACTTGGTTATTAACTTGTCTGTTAAAGTCATATCATAAGTGTTGTGACTGGATAAGTGATTAAAACTCGAAGCATGTTTAGGAAAATCCTTGATTACGATGAAGAATCATTTGCATAATAATTAAGAAATAGGTATAGCAAAAGGTTTTGCGCAGACTGTGAAGCTAGAACTACATTAAACCGACGCACACGTGGACCACGCCTGATTTGTACGTAGAATGACGTTCTATGGCATGGATCTAATGTAGCTCTACAAGTCTAGGTTGGAAACGTACGCCGATCTGGGCACGTCGGTCTCCATACATTTTATATGGCAACTAGACTTGCAGAACTACATTAGAACCACGCCACGCAACGCGCCGCTATGTCCAAATCAGGCGTGGTCCACGTGTGCGTCGGTCTAGTGCAGTTCTCGCTTTAGTAGGTCATTTAAGATAAATCTGACTTCGGCTAAACCCACAACTGCGCGAAAGCCCAATTTTTTAGGGTTACCTACCTCAAAAGGAAAAATCGGAATCCTTATAGGATCACTTTGTTGTCCGACTGTCTGCCTGTCTGTCAAGACCCTTTATCTCGGGAACGCGTGGAGGTATCGAGTTGAAATGAAAACCATATGCTAAAGTCTACCGTCCCTTGAAGCTGTGAAAAAATCAAACTTCTGAGTTAACGAAAAAAGGTACGGCTGTTTATGTCGCATAAAACGTATATTTCGAAACTGTCAAGGGAATTAAAACTCATAGGGTACACAGTAACAGTGGCTTTCCAGGGCCACAGAAACTCTTTCGAAGGATCCTGCAGCCCAGGCATTAGCCCCGCCAATTTATCTTTCGTTCTAGAAGGAATGATACTTCGATATCGTTTGCAAAATAACTCTTGCCATTTTTAAAAGAACAATGGAAGTACATTATCTTGCCTGTATTGCATGCATTATTATTTATGATAAAATATTATTTAGTGTGCACTTTTATGATATTTGTTTGACCAACATTTTATTCACCTATATACAACATTATATATCTACTTACACTTTATGTTATATTTTTTAAAGGGTTTTACGTTTTTAGGGTTCCGTAGCCAAATGACAAAAAACGGAACCCTTATGGATTCGTCATGTCTTCATTTCTGTCATTCTTTTTCCGAAACTATAAGAACTATACTGTTGAAATTTGGTAAGTATGTTTATTTTGTAAACAGCATTAAGATTTTCACACAAAACTAAAAAAAAACAATAAATTTTGGGGGTTTTTTTCATCAAACCCATACGTGTGCGGTATCTATGGATCGGTCTTCAAAAATGATATTGAGGTTTCCAATATCATTTTTTTCTAAACTGAATAGTTTGCGCGAGAGACACTTACAAAGTGGTAAAATGTGTCCCCCCCCCACCCCTGTAACTTCTAAAATAAGAGAATGATAAAACTAAAAAAAATATATGATGTACATTACCATGCAAACTTCCACCGAAAATTGGTTTGAACGAGATCTAAAAAGTAGTTTTTAAAGTAGTTTTTTTTAAAACGTCATATTTATGACGTAAACCGCAATTTACCTTTCAAGTTTGTACGGAACCGTCAGTGCACGAGTCCGACTCGCACTTGCCCAGTTTTTTTTTTCTACTACTCTTAATGTCTCAATCTCGCTTTTTTTCCTCTATAATTTGATTTAATTCAATTTACTGTGAATCACTTGTGTTTTTTTTTATCTCACGGGAAATAAGCATCAATTTTAAACCTATTTTTTGTTTCCTTCTTCTTATCTTTTTAGTATGTGTCATTGTATGGTCATTAATAAAAATAAAAACGCAAATTATATTAATTAAAATAAAAAATTTGAACAAATGCTACTTTTTTACCCACGTTATTAGCTCACGGTTAGAGTTATTCGCAGATATAGTAGTAGCATATGTTTATGAGAACTGTGTAACCTTAAAGATCATAACTAGAACTTTGTTACCATCAGTAGCTTTAAACAATTGGTTTTGAAAATATAAGAACCATGCACCATCTCGAGTACCTCGTTGGAACACTCATGAGTCATTTTATAATAAATCTGGTTCCCTTTGTATATAAATGACTACAGCAAGCGGCACGATTTTCTTTTAGGTACGTATAAAATTATTACGTTTTATTTTTAGCTTCGGTGACCCATTGTTGAATGTTGAACCGACTCTCATGGTTCTACGATTTTCTTTGTGTGCTTTATAATAAAACAATGAACGGAGCATTTTTTATCAAAAAAAAAAAAATTGAAATAACAACGCACATGCATTTTAAATGAAGATATTCAAAACCGATGATTCGATTAGATAACGTTATGTTAAAAATATTTTTAAAAAATCATTGCATCTTCACAATGAAGAGTTGAGTCGACCACGCCTCCTATTCCTTTATTCTGACCACGTGACTGAGCGTTGAGATGACGTCAGAACAAAGGAATAGGAGGCGTGGCCAACTTGAGGCGATCGACGAAAGAGAATCGAAACAAAACGGTTGTAACTTGGCTACATTGTCTTTCTTCTATTACACTTTAAGTTCATTTTATAGTTTCCTAGCTGTGCCTATCGGTTTCACTGGCGTCTTTGGTTACTGCTCCGCTCCTGTGGGTCGAGGGTCCCGTGGGTTGTGGGTCGAGGAAATGGAATATATTATATTCTATTTCCTCGATAATTATCTTAAAAATTTGAGTTCTTTAGAATAAAGCGTTAAAACAAACAAACTAAAGGCCCATTTAGACGGAGAGAGTTTCTCATACGTTTCAGTTAGAGGAATCGTACGCTACTATCTGAAAATTCTGTTTATGTTTTGTGTTTTGTTGTATTCTGTTTCGGACAAGCAATATTTCATTGCGAGGCAATTCTCGCCAAATTGGAGTAGCGGGAGATATGAATGTTTAGACGAAGAAACTTTTTTATATTCTTTCGATTTTCTTAAGTTCATGTTCGAGACGAAAAACTCTCTCCGTCTAAATGGGTCTTTTCTCTTTAGCACTCTAGACCCAAACTAAGCAGAGCTCGTACTGTGGGTACTAGACAACTGATAAACATACTTATATATTTCTAAGTACATAGATACATATTATAGATAAATTACACCCAGACACAGAATGATCGTGCTTATCACACAAAAATTTGTCCTAGGTGGGAATCAAATCCGGTACAGCAGTCAGGGCCACTAACCACTAGACTAACAGACCATTCAGTCAGGTGTAAACAATGAAAAACAGTGCTCTATTTGGCAATTTTGTCGTGAAGTAATATTCCATTAGTAGTCAGGCCCGCTTATCAGGAAATCAGTAGGTACCTATGCGTCATTGTGTGATTGTGTATACTATAATTCACAATACTGTGTTAACATTACTCAAATATATTTAAATATACTCATGAAACACGTGAACAGTTTGATAATTAAGTACAAAAACCGAATTATATTTATATCGTCTGGCCAAAGATCAGTTAATATCTTAAACCTTATACAGTTAGTTAATTAAAACAAACCACTGTTAAAGAAATATTTATCTAGTCACGTGTCATAATGTTCCAATTATGAAATTAAAAGTAATACTTTAGGTATTGACAGACTTTGTCCACAGTCCAGAGACAACTTAAAAAAAAAAAATATTCCACAACTATCACACAACGCCGTCTAGTCCTAAGCTAAGCAGAGACAACTGATAAACATACTTATATATTTCTAAATACGTACATATTATAGGTAAATTACCGAGCCACAGGACAAATAATCGTGCTCATCACACAAAAATTTGTCTTGGGTGGGAATCGAACCCACGACCTCCAGCATAGCAGTTAGGGCCACTAACCACTAGACCAACAGGCCGGTCAAAATAGTTATTTTCTAATGATTTATCCCCTCCTTAACAAAATATTGCCATAAAAGGACTTGTTTCCTGTTAAAATACAGCTCGACCATTAAGTTTTCAAATCAGGATATACTTGAAGTTATGTAAAAAAAAACACAACTGCATGGCATTACTAGAAACATACCTACTTTTATATTTTGAAATACATGTATTTATACAAAATTTAAAAAAATAAAGTTAAGAAGTCTTTATTTAGTGAGTAATGGATAATACTTAGTAACAAGATTTAAAACAACAAAAACACTTAACACAAAGCAAAAAATAAATCGTTTTAGAAATACCGATTTTAAATAAATTTTTGGGAAAAAAATATGCAACACAGTGAAGTCCCTCGACTAAGTCACGGTCATAAAACCTAGGTGAGAACCGTCTTTATACCTGTTTTAAATCGTTTGCAAAAAAAACACAGAACAATACGAAAAATTTAAAAATCTTTTAACCCAAACGCGTAATAAGCACCTACTTTTCAGCCGTATACATAATTAAAGATACTAAAATAAATAATAAAACAAAACTCTGAAGTAAATTGTGGTCTGATTAATGTGTAGTCTTATACCTATAAGTAACATAGCTAAAAGATTATTATCTCATACCTACCCATTTGTCTTGTCTTTATGGTTTCACGCATTCCTCTTATTTTATACAATGTATTTTTATTCCCACTTCTTTATTTAATATTATGCGCTCTGTGATAAAAAAATACTTATTCTGCCTGCCTACCGTAGTTTCGTTAATACCTATGTTGTTTCGTTCAACCATATTATAGGCATCCTTCAATACTAGATCGTTAGTTAAAACCAAGGTCTCACAAAATTCGTTCCTTCATAATTTCAATGCCTGTTTGCACTGATTTCAGTCAGTGCCTCATTGCCATAAAGAAAACATTTTTTGCATTAGGCGTTGGTTTATCGTAAGCGCTCGTCGAGTGCCTAATGCATGTTTAATTTAGGCGTCCATTAAACGATAGGTTTTGCTGTCAGTTTTGCCGCAGTCAATGTTTTGATTGACGAAAAACCTACCTTCTAACGCGATGATTGACATTTGCGTGACGAAAACCTAATGGCGATAAAATTCCGTCATTCAAACATCATTCATGATTGATGAAATTGATTGACGCCTTACATAACGCGATCGACACGTTTATGACGTACGGTGCTCCAATTGGCCCGTTCGAACCTCTTAACCAATTAGAGACAATCGCGTTAACGTAAGAACAACTCGCACTCAGCGGTAGCATGTTTGAAGCGTATTCGTAGCGTCTTCGTTGCGTCATAATAATTTGTCTTTGAAGCGTCTAGGTAGGGCTACGTATTTACAATAAAAGTGCAAATAACTCTTCTTAATATTTTTTTTTTTGTTCTAAGTGAAGAATTTAAATTGTTTAATAACACGTAAATGACATTTCTTTTGTAAATAGGTTAAAAATAATACTTTATCACGTCATAATTTTTTGTCAGTTTAATTAAACTAGATGAGACAATCATGAGTTGTGCGTCACGAAGTAATAGTTCATTTACCTTTTAAGTTGGCGAATCAATAGTTCATTTACCTTTTAAACTTGTTTACTATTTTCAAACATTACTTATTCTTTTTCCTCAGAACTCGTGGTGCGAAAGGCGAGATAGCCATCAACGGCATCTGCGGGTGCGCATCTAAGTCATCAGGCCGCGGTGGTGCGCGCTACATCCGCCAACACGATGAACTGCGCGCTCATCTCACTGTGTATGAAGCCATGTCTCTTGCCGCGGCCCTCAAACTGGCTGATTTCACTCCTCATGAGAGGAAAGAGAAGGTGCGTTGTGTGATTAATCATCAAAGTAGATCAAAGTATATTTCCTAGACTTTTTTCAGAGTAATTTGATCCAAGCCTGCCTTTTGTAATAATATTCTTCATAATTTTACTTACACTTTCTATTTGTAATATATCCAAATACAAAAAGATTTTACTACAAAGATTTTGTAAGCAACGGTTGGTAGCTAATTAGAAACAGAAAGTACTTCCCTAATTAAACGACAGTCGTTTTTATTGTTAATTTGAAAGTTTTATGCAATAATTTGGCAATCAGTATTTATTACTCACAAAATCGAAAGTGGCTGCTGTTATGTGCCAATACACACATTCGTGTCATAGTCCCATAGAACTGTTCCGGTTAAAAACCTTTCACAAAAGAACCCTAGAACTATTAAAAACAGGTGATCTAAAATGCGGGCCCAGTGTCTTAAAATTTTTACATTCTGGTATATGGCCGGTTTCTTTACTACAGCCCTCTTCCTCTAATAGAAAGAGGACCCGTGTCAATATAGGCTGATAGGCTGATAAACTTATGATCTAAAACTGCGTCTTATTTTCAGGTGCACGAGATCCTCGCCCTACTAGGTTTGAGCAATACATCGATTACCGTCTGCCGGGACCTCTCGGGAGGTCAAAGGAGACGTCTTGCCGTAGCCTTAGAACTTCTGTCTGATCCTTCACTTATGTTCCTTGATGAGCCTACCACGTAAGTACCTACATCAATACCTTCTTGCAATCACTGATTTATTTGGATTGTGCCTCATCAATAAGTTATTTATTTATACTTCAAGTACAGTATAGTAGTGGTACATAACTACATAGACGGAAAGGCATTCTCTAACTGTCAACCTTTAGCTTAAAAAAGACTACACTGATAAGTGTGTACAATAAAATAAATAAATAATAGATATGTCAAAAAATTAAGTATTATTAGATTAGGTCAATAATAATAGGGTATTAGGTTGGTTTTAGAATTCCTATGGAATAATATCGTATGTTTTGATTAATTACCTACTCGTAGCGGTATGTTAGTACAATTTAAATAGGTACATAAAGTGAACAAAATTAATTATCACGATTCTTGTTCCGTAACTAATCTATGTTTTGATCAAAGCTGAAACAGTTGACTGAATCCTAATTTTCTGTTCAAGCTCCAATTTCATGGTTATGGACACTATAATTTGTCAACCCAAAGCCACATGACCTTACTTGAGGAATACCTAACAAAATAAAACTAGTCTCAATGAGTTAACTCGTATACCTACTTAAGAAAAATAGGTGATATTCACAATACTTATATTTAACGCGCGTCAATATAACCACATTCAAGGCTGGGTCTAAGGTGTGCCTGGGACACCATGGTAACTGACGTCATGACGATGAGATTCCTTGATTAGATATGCGGTTTGTTTTGCCAGACAATAGTCTATTGTCACAAAAAATCGACCACGGACTGGAACACGCAGAACTAACTTTAATGGTGTTTACTTGATATAAGGAAAACCTTAATGTCATGTACGATGGGTTTGACATTGGCCATCCTTTACGGCTTCTTGTAAACAAGGAGATAAGTGATCATTAGTAACGTAATTACTTAATTATCGTAGTTCTTATGAGAACGTCTGGCTAAAAGAATAAGGCGGGAACTACAGCAGTCCGACGCACACGTGGGCCATGCCTGATTTTTAGTCATTGGTCAAGTCGTACCGCATACCTACGGCCCATGTGGTACGAGTTGCAGAAAATAAAATAAAATAATATTTTCATTAGTCAACTCGTCCCACGTCACTATCGCAACAAGGGCCTGCACAGACTTGAGACAAGACTGTTTTAGACAGAATTGTCTACGACGTCTGCGACAAGAGTGTTTTGTCTACGTCACGGCGCACACTATGAAGCAAGACAAAACAGTCTAGCGGCGTACGGCCAGTGTTGCCTACCAACTTAGTGGATTTTCCAATAGAACAGGTGGTTTTAACTCCTCGAGCGCCGATTGTACATACGTCTGTACAACTTGAATGACCTTGAAAAACTTAATTGTCGTTTTGTACATACGTTTGTACGATTTTTTTTTAGCCGAAAATTTTGGTTTCTATATATTTGTTTTTCCTAGAAAAATCCAGAAAAAGTTTTTTTTATTATTATTAATTTTTTTTTTTGTGATTTACGTAAAAACTCGCAATGACGAAATAATAATACCCCCGACCTACATTTAATTGCTAAATATTGGTTTTAGTAGCCTGGCTACTGTGGCTAGTATACATCACATATAATTATAATAGCTATCGCCACTATCGTGCGAATCGCTATGTCAAAAAGTACACAAAGGAACGGCCTTTGTTAGGCGTTAGTGGTGGGCGTTGAATGAACGAACTGTTTTTTTAGACTGTTTTCTTGACGTCAACTGTTCGACTGGTTTACGGTTCACGGATAAACTAGTTTACTCATGAACGACATGTCATGCAGACTTGATTTCGCGTAGTCGACGCACGACGGAACGAAACGAGTGATTACGAAGACTGCCGAGTGCCGAACGAAGCATAAGCAACGTTGCGTGCGGTCGGCTTGTTATTGTTTCTCTCTCTTTCTTCATGCAGAGACGAACACGACGTGAATGTTGTAAAATCTAAAATAGACAATGCAATAGATACGAACCTTTAGGGTTAGATAATTAATGTTTTTGAATTTTGTTTACGTTATTTTTTTAGTCCTGATTGAAATGCGTAATGTGTCGGTCAAGGACGTGAAATAATAAACTTTCGCATTAATTTTCCGTTCATACGTTCGCTAAGTGTATAATTTGTTATAAACTAATTTATAATAATAGGATAGATAATCCTATTATTATAAATTAGTTTATAACAAATTACTTAAGAAATTAATAAACATAAGTGATTGTAAATAGTGTATTGTGTAATAGTGTATAAAAATAGTGTAGTTTGTTTCAATTCGTTGATTGATAGTCGATTGGTAAACAAGTTTTTAAGTAAACGACCGTAAACTAATTCGATCGTTCGCTGAACTGCGGATTAAACGCTGTTCAGTCTATGAAGTAAACTAGTCGAAAATTAAACTGTTTTATGAACTAGTTTATCGTAGACGGTAAACCAGTCTCGTTTCGTCGACTGTAAATACGTCGACGACCCACCACTATTAGGCGTTCGTGGAACACGATAAATTCAAAGTCAGCCAGCGTACTAGTACTGCGCGCGGTAACGAAACCATAGCGACTTCTAATTCGACGCCAACGCCATCTAGTTGTAACACAGGTACTAAAATGTGGGTCAGTGTCGGGAGTCATTTTTACCACTAGACAGTCAGTGATTCATGAGGAAGGTTTGGCTCTGGGTTTTACCAGTCCTTCTTTGTACAAGCGATCTCGCTTTTATTTTATTTTTTTATCCGACTTCAAAAAAAGAGGAGGTTATCAATTCGGTTGTATTTTTATTTTTTTATCATCATTATTTTTTTATGTTTGTTACCTCAGAACTCCGTCGTTTATGAACCGATTTGCAAATTTTTTTTTTCCTTATAGGATATGCTTCCAGATTGGTCCCATTTTTTTCAAAATCCAGTTCTGATGATGGGATCTATGAGGAATCGAGGGAACTCCTCAAATATTATAGGCAACCATATAGTGATTTTGGTATTTTAATCTAGAACTTAAGCATTTACAGTCAAAAAGTAACATTTGGTGAAGTGGAACTCCGTAATTAATCAATGTATCCTACCCGTGTTTGGGCTTATTAGAATTGTCATGAGATGCACTTTGCCTATAAGGTACTATCGAACTGATCTGATGATGGAGCCGGAAGATGGAAGGTAGACACAGGAACTTCATAATAAAACAATGTAACCCAGCAGTGTTTGGGTTAATTGGAATCGTCATGAGAAATAGGCGCTCTGTAAAGTGTATCGTAACTAAAGTGTGAAATAAAAACTTTTTACAAAAAAAAAAAATAACCGACTTCACTAAAAAAAAAACACCCGATGATCCTTTTAGGATCAAAATAACTTTAATTTCGGAAGTCGGTGTTAAATAAGAAACAAACAATACCGAGAAATTGAAGTTATTTTGATCCTTTTAGTGTTTTTTTTTTCAGTGGTCGGTTATTTTTTTTGTAAAAAGTTTTTTAATTTTTTTTATTTGGCTCTTCAACAATGAGTACACTATTTTAATAAAAAGGAAAACAATTCGATCTTAAGTCTAAGTGCCCCATCACTTAAAGAAGAGCACTACATGCACTATTAAAGACGCCTTAACAGCTAATAATAATAATAATTAATTTTCTCGCTTTGAAATGCGCTCCCGTTGAACATCAGGATGGCATCCAGTCGGTTCTCCTAGGTGATGGCAATTGGCAGGTTAACACATTTGCAAGAAGTTGATAGAATCATCACAGAGTGTTGATTTGTTGGATTCGTTTCTCAAAATAATTTTGGTTATTTTTATGTATTTATTACTGTATTTAATTTTCTTTTTGTTTGTTTACCAATAAGTTCCAACCTACTATGTTATGTTTCTACGCCACCCTAAGGGCCTGCGCACACTAGAGACATGACTGTCTTAGACAGACTTGTCTACGACACAGCAGACCTGTAGCTTCCAAATTGTAAAAAATAATGTCGTTTTTACAATTTGGAAGCTATAAAGTCCAAAAAAATTTAATGTGATTTTTTAAGTTAGGATTTTCCGTTACGAAATAGGTTCGTCGACCTATCAAACAATTTCCATAATGTTTGACTATACTAGCTCTCTGCCAGACACTTCATTTTCTATTAATAAGTATGTCAACATTTTATTAGAAAATACTTTTTTCCTATTATTAATATTATGACAAGACGCCTACTACTTCAAACCATGATGCTTCACGGATTGGCTCATAATAAGTTTAACTCTACGGAGCTAATTAGTGGTATTTCTTATGTTGTGCCTAGAACTGTAATAAGACGGGAGGTGCGCGCTTACCCGCTTTTTGCAACGACTACTAGCCGAACACATGCTGGTGGGCGGGCTCCTCTCCGTCGACTTGCAAAAATTTATTATAACATTTTTAATTTTGTCTCAAAGCAATTTTAAGAAAAAAAATATTGATAGTTTGTTCGAGGTTATTAACAATATAGAATGGGATTAGTAGGTACCTAAACTTATATAGTATTTAAGTAATTGTACTTACCTACCTAGTCAATAATGTACACAAGTAATCTGTAGAAACGTCGTGAATTGTACCCATACGTCACACCATATTTTATTGTAATATATATATATTGTACATTTAGTAGTTTTCCCAAATAAATAAATTATGACACCACTTTCTCTCAAATGATCAAATGTCAGAAATTTCAAATGTCAAAAAAATCCGTTTCAGTCGAAGGGACTCCCATGGATGCGAGACGCACCGGACCGTTCGTTGTGGCGATACTTGGGGGAGGCCTATGTCTAACAGTGGACCTGTTTTGAGTGAAATGATGATGATGATGATGATGATGAAGCGTAATAATTAATATACAATTCAATAAACTTAAAATTCTCTTTTTCTCTACAGCGGTTTAGATTCATCAGCATCAACATCACTGATAACACTGCTGAACAACCTAGCCAGAGGAGGCAGGACCCTCGTAGCCACCATCCACCAGCCATCAGCCCTCATCTTCGAGAAGATCGACACGGTATACTGCTTGCAAGAAGGAAGGACCCTATACAATGGACCTAGGATCAGTCTGGTGCCG
Source organism: Mythimna impura (assembly GCA_905147345.3). NCBI lineage: Eukaryota > Metazoa > Arthropoda > Insecta > Lepidoptera > Noctuidae > Mythimna > Mythimna impura. Next base: position 13,350,120 of record LR990345.1, read on the forward strand.
GCTTTGGCCAGCTCAGGGCTGAGGTGCCCACCTTATCATAACCCAGCTGACTTTTGTAAGTATACATCTATTATACGTGACCTCATTTCTAGAACTCCAACTTATTTAAATAATTTAATCGACATTTAGACTCTATAGTAATAATATAATGTGGGGTGGGGAAGGCGCAAATGAAAGGCTTTATGTTTTTCGAGTGGATATTATTTAGTTTATAGCCAGCCTTTAGCTCTTTCATTATATTTTTACATATATAATATATATGGACGTTCCTTGACGTCTCCTTTTCTTCTTTCTTCGAACGTCAGTCCTCACTAAACTTTTTATTACGTAAACCTTAAAAGTCTAACATGCCAGTTTTGCATGTTAGTAATTAGTAGTGAAACCTATTCGGTCGCCACAATAATATCTTTATATAATCTTTTACATAATATAATTATACACCACTAATTTTAATTTAGTACAAATACTAAAGGGCTTTTTAGAAAAAGTCTTGTGAGTCTCTTCAAAAAGGGGCGGCTATGTGTTTGGCTGTTTGTATTTTTTTTTATGTTTGTTCACCGATTTCTCGGTCAATTGTGGACCGATTTTGATATTTTCTTTTTATTGAAAGAGTATAAGTAGGTACTCCCGAATTGGACCTATAGAAATAATGTCATGATCTGATAATGAACTTCGAAGATATGAAACTCCTCATAGGATCATAGCAGAATCATCGTGAAAAATAAAATTGCTTTTTTTATAAATGTAGTCGATGACTGGGGCAGGGGGTACATCGAACTGATCTGCTGATGAAGCCTAAAGGTACTCCGTAATAAAACAATGTATAATAGCCGTGTTTGAGCCTATTAGAATTGTCATGAGATGCACTTTGGCTATATGGTACCTTAGCACTAATCTGATGATGCACTAAAAATAATTAGTGGTAAATTTCGGAAGTCGGTATTAAATAATAAAAAAATAAAAACAGAAACATCGACTTCGGAAAATAAAGTTTTTTTTACTAAAAAGCAACAGGTAAATACCGGCCATCCATAGATACAGAATATGATACTTCCAATTTATTATTTTTCGGGCTTGTGGACGACGGGCAATAATTAACTCGCCGTCCGACTGTCCGGTAACTGTCCGGACCGAGCTTGAGTCGCTGTCGGTGCCTTGTTTCCCACGCGCACTAACTGGAGCCTAGGAGAATTTCTGAACAGGAAACCCGAGGCCCAATAACGCAAAAGGCAACTAAAGGACACAGGTGTGGTTTTAGTCAGTAAAAGTCTGGCACGCCCTCTCGCTCCACCCTAAAGCGAGAGAAGACATTGGATGTTTTCCTACCTTAAAAAAAGCGTACTTATTATTATTTCAAGCCCTCAAACTGCGTTAAATACATCGATATGAGTGACACACTAGGTTCTTAGTACAGCTATCTGACCATCTCTGTACACGAATCGAATATATTTAAATACCCATAAGGTCTCCAACCATATACTTGGACATAAGTACTTGCAGGCAGACGTCTACCACTCGTTATGTACGACTAAACGTCCATCTGACCATAATGTCGAACTATTTGACACTATTGAAACTACAATTGAAAATAATTTACGAGCGATTAATATGAATTATTTGATTACATGAGTGAAATTTCAATTAATCTTTTATTTTATTTTATTGTAATTGAAAAACAAACAGTATTAACAACTAATAAAAACAACAAATTATGCAACTATAAACAAATGACATGTTTTCGCATTTAAATAGCCATGAAGAGCATGCTTGAAAGAGAAAAAAAAAAGATAAATTACAATGATGGTATGCACTTTTTTGGTTTGCTTTTTTTTTATTTTTCGATAAACGAATAAAACTTAACACTATAGTTAATCTCAAAACTCTCTGAACTTATTTAATACTAGCTTCTGCCAGCGGCTTTTCTCGCTTGAAAGTCGGAAATTATACCAAGGATCATACTTTGGGGATATAAAGTATCACATATCCTATTTTTCCAAGATATAGTCTCCCCGTGCGCCGAGTTTCTCTTAAAACTTGAAGAGGTCACAAACAGACAAACCGAGTTACTGTCTTATTATTAATATTGGTATGAATAGTATGGACTACTTGCGACTTGAGTAAAAATAATAACAAAGGTAGGGGCAACGCTTCAGTTATTGGCCACTATACAGTTATTGGCCCTTTTAACTTTAGCGGCCTAAAATAATTAATAACTTTAACCCAAGTAGATTCAAAACTGAATCCGTAAGCAGTTTTGAAGGAACAATTCTGGTACGTAATTACTTATTTTAGGCCGTCACAGTTGAAATGACCAATAGCTGTATATAGGCCAATATCTGTAGCTTTTACCTATTACCCTTTCAATATTTCACATACGTGACATATTGAATTTAAAAATTAATTTCATTCTTTTGTTTTTATACAAACAAACAAGCCTAAGTTCCAATCAATTTCAGGACATAGTTGGGAAAAGGAGGAAAAGGCAGGCTTTCTCAAGTCATTTTCTTTTTTGAAAAAACTTTGCCCTATAATAAAAATTAAGCTAGAACTACACTGCGCACACGTGTGCCACACACGCCGATCTGGGCGCGTCGGTCTCCATACATTTTATATGGAAACTAGATTTGTAGAGCTACACTTGATCCACGCCACGCGACGTCGTTCTACATACAAATCAAGCGTGTTACACGTGTGCGTCGGACTAATGTGGTTCTAGCTTTACTCCTCACAAACATGTAAACTCACATAAACAAGACAACCAGACCCGAAAAAACCATCCAGCTGCATCCAGCTGGATACCAGTTTTTCACATTGAGCGACTGTCATTATATAAAAAGTTGAGTTAAAAAAAAAGATTTTTGATCGGATAAGTTTAGTAAGTACCAAAAACTCCGCATTGATTTTAATATTATAAATTACGCAAAATAACTACTAAATAACCAAAACAGCAAAAAAATAATAAGTACCAAAAACTTTTAATATACAAGTTTTTTTGTAAAAAAAGAGAAGACAGAGTTGAATTTCGAATTCTAAATTCACTTTATTCATTCTTTCTATAATTTTATATTTTTTTGAATGTGGAATAGTTTACACTATTGAATTTCGAACTCTACGTATAAATGAACCGTTGAAATTATAAAAAAAAAAAGTTTGACTTTGATCAGGCCAAGCAAACCCGTTTTCCCAAACAAACTTCACCGCTACTTTTTATCCTCCTAGAGGATTTCATTTTTTTTCAAATTATTGATTTTCAAAATTTCTTTCAAAGATTCAAAGATTCAAAAGCATTTATTTCAAATAAACCATTTACAGGCACTTTTGAAATGTCAAGAAGTCAGTCAGTCAGAAAAAAGAAAATGATGCTAATTGCACATTCCAAAGCGTAGATCTCTATGGAGAAGAACGTGCAAGAAACTCCATGGACACTCTTTTCAATCATGTTTTGCAATTACAAATATCTCTGTTACATGTTTCTTGTCGCTATCATGTGAGAACAATGTCAATAATGTAAAAATAAAAACTAAATATAGATATTAAAATAGCAACTGGCAGCTAAGAGATGACCAGTCTCAACTGACAGCGCCCGTTCACGGACCCGACGCGAATATTAGCACCACTCAGCTCAACCATTTTGAAGGGAACCGAATGATCCAACACACGCGCCACCATCAGTGAGACATTTGAGTGAGCATGACAAACTCTCAATTGCCATGCTCATTTATGTCAAACAAATCCAATAATAACCTAAAAACCATAAAATAGCTCCATGGTACTCACATTTACAAAGTTTGAAAAAAATGCTTCTACATTATACAATACTAAATACAATAATAATTAACTACAATAATACTTTACAAATTTAACAAATTCAAAAAAAAAAAACATTAAAGAATAGTAATAATAGTTTCAAAACTAATCAATTTGTACCCCCGGTGGTAGTGGAGCTGGACCAGCATTGAGCCAAGCATTTTTATCTTGAATATAATCCTCCAACTTATAATATGCTTGCCTGCATAGTGTGCGTTTAATACAAGTTTTAAATTTCGTTTCATTGAGTTCTAATATTTGGGGAGGTATTTTATTATAACATTTCAAACAGTACCCCATGAAAGAAGAGGCCACTTTAGCCAGTCTGAAACCTGGTTGAACTAATTGGCCCCTATTTCTTGTAACATAATTATGTCTATCGCCTCTTTTGCTAAAAAGATGAAGATTTTTTCTAACGTAAATGATGTTTTCATAGATATATTGACAAGGCACCGTCATGATGTTAATATCCTTAAACAGTTCCCTTAGAGAATCGCACCGGCAGAGACTGTAAATAGCTCTGATAGCTCTTTTCTGTAGAATAAAAATTGAGTCGATGTCTGCAGCCCGTCCCCATAGTAAGATACCGTATGACATGATACTATGAAAATAACTAAAATAGACTAGTCTAGCGGTATCAACATCCGTAAATTGGCGGATTTTTCTAACAGCATATGCAGCTGAGCTAAGCCGTCCTGCAAGAGATGTTAAATTTACTACTAGTGAGTCAATCAGTCGGTCGAGACAAAGCCTTTTATATATAAAAGACAAATTAGATCCATTATTTTTGCTATAAAATAAATTCTCAAACAAAAAATAAACAATATTCCCCCTTCTTTTCGCGAATAACTCGCCAAAGATGAAAAATTTACTATACAGCTGATTTGGTTTTGGTTCTATGACTTGATTTTTGCACAAATGGTGTCCTTGATTTATAATTATGCCTTGAAAAAAATTAAATGATAACTTTGCATAATCAAGTCTTGTTTCTTACAAAATTAAAAAAAAAACATAATTTTTAATTAATAAAAGTTAATTGCTCGCCGCGACTCAACTCAAATTTATCATAATTAACGTTTGTAACGAGTTTATATTTAAGTGACAATTAACCTCTTACTGTTAAAAGAATCCGTGTGAGGTTATATATCAACTAAAACTTTATATAATCATCGATAGAAAGTAGCAAGTAACTTTCTTGTTTCAAACCGCTTTCGTCCTGCACTTCCTTATTTTCTCCATGTCATAACTTGGGGCTATAATCCAAATGTTCCTGGTTTGCCTATTATTATTAGCTTTGCATAAGGAAGGTATTCTGCCCCCCTAGCCAAGTTACAACCGTTTCGTTTCGATTCTCTTTCCGTCGATCGCCTCGAGTAGGCCACGCCTCCGATTCCTTTATTCTGACGTCATCTCAACGCTCAATCACGTGATCAAAACAAAGGAATAAGAGGCGTGGCCGACTCGAGGCGATCAACGAAAAGAGAATCGAAACAAAACGGTTGTAACTTGACTCTGGTCTTTACAATATTGTATTAACGATATCGTATTAGTACCTACCTTCTTCAATTATCATGATGGCAATGACGTAACCACAGTAGGTACATTGATTGAACTTCGCAATTGTTTTCCGTTATGAAACACCACTTTATATGATAGTTTGGGTAGCTCGCTGTCCGGCCGTCCGGTAACTGTCCGGACCGAGCCCGAATAGTCAACAGCGCGTAGTATTCCACGCGCGCCTCAGAGATGACAGTAAAACCGTAGGACCCCAGCAGAGCCGATGCCCGTTAGGGTCACGGAGAAGGAGCACACAGGCGTGGTTTTAGACAGTAAAAGACTAACACTGCACCCTAGATCGGGAGAAAATAGACCTCAAAAAAAAAGTTTAGTATAGGTATTATAATAATGTGAGATATCTTCTCAATCACAATTTATAAAGTTAGTTACCTATTCAAAATAAATAACATCTAGCAGTGTAATAAAACTGAGACTGTAGTATATAATCTTGCTATTTTAAATGCATAACTTTTTAACGACTGCTATATGAATAAAGCAGGAAATAAACAAATTGTCTAATGTATGTAAGGTCACGTTCTTTCTCTGTGACGATGTAATATAACAACACAAAATTAGTCCTGTATGGGCAGAGGTATGCTTGAGTGATATATGTATGTTTAATTAAGGTTCATATACTAAAGGGCTGAGGGATTCTTCGAAAGAGTCACCGCGGCCCTAAAACACAAAAAGCAACACTGGAACACGGGATGGTTTCAGTCAGTAGATATCTGAAACTTTCCGCCCGCTCCACCCAGAGCGAGAGAAGTTATTTGATAATTTCCTAGCCTCAAAAAAAAAAACTGGCCAAGTACGAGTTGAACTCGCACATGAAGGGTTACCGTACTACAATATTAATAAGTGGTCACGTTGTGTCAATGTATACGGTACAAAAAAATTAGGTAAGTTGGAAACAAACTTTCAGTTAGGGTTTTCAGTTTATGATATACTTTTAACACTATTCCCGTTAATTGCATGTAATTACTGAAAGTGCAAAAGAACAGAGGCGACCACAAGAGAAACGCCGAGGCAATGAAGCTTAATACCAATATTACGATTGGGATTAAACCCATAGGATAGATAGCACGACGAGCATACTCTCTACTACGGACAGTGAAGTCTTAGCAAGAGGGTCCCGTTTTTACCCTTTTGGTACGGAGCCTAAAAACCAATAAAGTTTGAAGGATCATCACTCGACTCAGTCGCCAAGACAACTGTTAAAACTAATCAATATGATGATTAGACTGTTGCCTATCAACCCAGTATCACCCTCTTGGCGACAACACCTCCATTTACATTTGTAATATACAGTAACATTGATCATTCACATGATTGATGAAGACACGGAATACTGAGAATATATTATTATGCAGATGAGCTGTGTCTATCGTGCTTGTGTAGCTATATATCATTGTTTGTGTTGACAGCATAATAACCTGCTAATGCTACATGTAAATCTTCAAGAACAAGCAATACTTTTCAAAATGGGCCCATACAGGTCCCATTTAAACATACCGCGCGTGTGGCTGTCATTTGTAGACCTTTAGCAGTCGTTGCGGTTTGTTAGAAGCCAGGAAATCTGGCACTAGTCTAATCTGGTACCGTGTTACCAATTACTGGGATGTGGAAGTCAGAAAGATAGTTGCTTTATATAAACTACTGTGATATCTAGCTGCTTCCAGTTTACCGGGAGATAAAATGGCTACAGTTTTTCAAAATGTTCAAGTATAATTCTATAATATATTATATATGTAACACAAGTGTTTCCTAGTAGCTTCAACCTAGACGTCTTTACGTCTTGGCGGCCGCGACCTCTCGCGTCGGGCCCTGGTTCGAGCTGTGGTCTGAAACGAGGAATGGCAGGCGGTGGCCTCCTTCTGCGAAGCAGCAATGGGCCCGAGAACGAATGTCCTCACGCCCCAGCCGCCGAGATTCTGACCTCGACTACCAGCCACGGTAGACGCGGGCTTGCGGATGCCGAGCAATGGGTAGCTTGCTGGCCGTCCAGTAATTGACCAGACCAAGCCCAGTCGTCAACAGCGCGTAGTGATCCACGCGCTCCTCAAAGAAATGTCAGCAAACGGTAGGGGCCCAGCAGGGCCGATGCCCGCTAGCTAGGACCGCGAAGAATTTCTGAAAAGGAAACCCGTAGTCCTAGAACGCAAAGGGCAACAGAAGGACACAGGTGTGGTTTTAGTCAGTAAAAGTCTGACACGCCCTCTCGCTCCGCCCAGAGCGGGAGAAGTCATTAGATGATTACCAAACTTAAAAAAAAGATGTCTTTACGTCACAAGTAAATAAGTTATTTCTGTGCAAGCGTGCTCCATCGTATCAAGGAGAGCAGTGGTGGCCAAGTGGTAACTGCCCCGACTTAGGAGTTAGGTCGCGGGTTCAAATCCGTCCAGGCACATTAATTGTCTAATTTATTTCATTACCACTACTCTTAAAACGGAGAAGAAACAACATCTTGAGGAAACCGGCATGTCCTAGTACCATGGGGAGGAAGCTTGAGTCCCAGCAGTGGGAACATTATGAGGCTGATTATGTTTAATATGCTATATGTGCTCCATCGTCGACCACATCTTCGCTTAGGTGGGATAGTGGTCAAGTTGATTCTCATCATTATAGTGGTCGGTCGTTTCAAAAACGTTCACTGCATACCCCCAACTTTTTATATTATCTAAAATCAGAATGTATTAAACCCACCGGACCATTACATTCCAAAAATGTATCGACTTAGTACTAACTTTAGACTTGTCCTTTCTTTTCCAGTAATGGAGGTTGCGTCAGGAGAGTATGACGTGGACTTGGTGAAAACTGCACAGACGATGACCCAGTTCAAGCTAGAACCCGTTGGAAACCACATTCCTACTTTACCTGCACTACCTAGCCCTTTAGGTTTGTACATTTTAGTATACCAAATTGGGTCTTGTTCTTTGGGCCATAAGAGCATTAGATCGTTCTTCTGAAATTAGCAACGTTTCGAGTACACGAACACGCTGAAAGCGGAAAATCGCAGCTATGAGTATGGATACATTTTTTTTTTAACTTGACATTATATAATAATATTTAAATTATTATGATATGAAAAAAATACAACGAACCTTTTTGTACCTAGCTACTAGTAGGGAATTATAGAAATCATATGAAAAAATAAACCCTTTTGTTTAAAAATAATATGTATATTTTAAATTTAATGCATCTAATAAAAGCAACACCTAGGTAGGTAACGTAATGATGATAATTAAAACTCGCCATTCAATAAATTATTCGGCCCAAAAAAAACTTAATTCATGAGCAAAGACCCTAATTTATTTATTTTCAGTATCTTAATTGCAAACACTCCAGGAACTCTTTATTTTCTAAGACATTGGATTTCTGAGCCGTTTTGGAACAATTACTATTTAAAATAAGATTGTTTTAATGACGCGCCTATTTTTTTAATTATATCCAATTTATTTATTTCTAAATAAGTTATTTACTAATTAACTTATTGATTGAATTTAGGACAAAAGTTATCTAAAATTTGGTGAAAATGATCCGTGTACCAAAAATAGAGATAATACTATTAATTTAATAATCACTAATTTGTCTTAATTAGAAATACCTTATTGTAAACCAAACCTTAAAAGTAACTTGGTTGGGTTCATTTCAGACTAACAAAGTTACATATTAACGCAAATTAACTTTATTTATTACAGATATAAGCTCTGACTTGAAATCCAAAAATCTGCTGAGCCGTAAATTAAACCAGACGAAGTTTTCGAAGAATATTTACAGACAATCAGGATTACTTCGACAAACTTGGATACTTCTCTATAGGAACTACTTAATGACGACAAGGAACTATGTGAGTAAAATCTTAATTATATATAATTAAATTAATTAATTAATTATCTTAATTATTTATTATATTATTTTTATTATATGTGAACCGTGCCCAAACCAATCCAATAAAAACCTCTAAAAATCTGCATTTTAAGGGAACTTTGGCCCTCCATTATGTACCTACTCATATATTAAAAATATAAAAAAGTACATCCATAGAAGCCTTGCACATTTAATCGAGATTCTAAATAACGACAATTTTTTTTTCAAAAAATTTTAAGGGTTTTAAAAAAACACGTATTTCCTGGAACAAGTTTTGTGAAATATTTTAGTAAATCACGGAATTACCGAATGCTATCAGAGTTTTCAGGTGTTATCTCGCTCTTTTTTCGCGTTGCCTCTTCGTCAAACATCGCGTTGGATTGCGTTATATGAAGCAACAAGCTTTTAAACCATGCTCGATGATGACGATGGGTGAGTGGAAAAGGTCTTAAAGGTCTAAAAAATTCCTCCTATAATATGACCCCATAGCTTAAAATTTTAAATAGAATTACATTTCTACATAAGTGAGCATAATGAGCGCCAATTGTTTCAACTTGTTTTCAACCTTCAGAAGAGACAAAATGAAAGTCAGAAATTATTTTTCTTTTCTTTTCAGTCATTATTCATGTATCGAGTTGCTGCACACGTGGTCATCGCTTTGATCTTCGGTTACCTTTATCTTGGGGTGGGCAGTGAAGCAGGATCTGTGCTCGGAAACTACGTCTACTTATATGGGTCCATGCTGCTTGTAGTCTACACTGGAAAGATGTCCGTTACGCTTTCATGTAAGTATTGCATTATTTATATAAAATGATTAAATTAGTTACAAAATTCGTTTACGCCACATGGATATATGATTGAAAATATAAAATTTTCAGTACCTAAAGCATTTTATCAAGATAATTGGTAGTAGCGTTCAGATGTGCTCCAACGCTGTCGGTACTAACCTAAACTTTCCTAAACATATAAATTTTTCAACACACTTACTCAAAAACTTTTTTAATGCTTCTACCAAAGATTTCTACCATCTGAGACCACCAGCCATCCATTCATCCATCATCCATCCATCTGAGGTTATTTTTGTGAATATTTAAGCTGGGTTAATACATTGAACATCATAAATAAATTATCGCGTCTATTCCGCCTTGGATGCAAAGTTTGCCCACTTGAATCAAAATGCTATAATAACCGTCCTTATCTTCTAATATCTTACCATTTTCACACCTTTACCACCTTCTTGCTGGTTCCTAAGGAAGACATCTAAAGTCGTCCCGCCGTCATCGTGGTCTGCATTATCTTCAAATAATCCTGAAATTTAGCTAAATTTTGTATTATACACCGTGACCAGCGTTTTTAAACACATGTCCATTTGATTTAATCAAACGATTAATTATTTCGCCCGTACGTATTTGATTAGTACCACATGTGTGGAATCCGTTACCCTTCTCGCGATCACGCAATAATTCAAGTGAGGAAATCTGAATGAGCTTATTTACAAGGTTTTTTTCGCAATTTTTAACGCATGGTAATCTGGTAATTATTATAAATAATAAAATATTTATTATATATTTATGCAATATTACAATACTATAAATATAATATAATTCTCGTAAAACCCATTTTGCTCTAGGTACTTTATGTAAATCACATAATTTATACATTGGAATGAATAAATTATAATATGGTATAATTTATACGTACAGCGTCACCATACCCTTTTTCTAAGGTATTATAAAAAGGGTATATCTTGAAAGGGGTACCCAATTAATACAGCTGTCTGTATAATGGTGTGGACTAGGAACTGAATGCGGAAAATAAACTCCAAAAATAAGATAATTATTATTACGAATGTAGAACTTACGGAAACACCCAAATACTCCGAAATATTTTATTCCGAATTTCGATGTTCCGATTTTCAAAAGTCCGAATTTCATAATACCTAAGAATTATAATGTCTATTATTAAAAATCACGAAATTTATTTTACCGAAAGTCGTAAATGCGATTTGTTAGTTTTCCGATTTTCATACGTTCGAAGAATTAAATGCTCGAAGGGTTCTCGGTCCGAAAAACTATATTCCGATTTTCAATACTTCGAATAAACTAAAAGTCAACATGTTGTGCTACAAAATTTAGTGTCAGAATCAAATCGCTGCAAAACCGACTTCACGCAGTCTTGTCTGCCCTACCCCTAGAGTGTAATTTAAACCCGCGTAGGCGCGGAGGGGCGGGGCGGCCCGCGAGCTGAGGAGCAGGTGGTTTGAAGGCCCGCCGCCGCGGCTGAGGCTGGCCGGCTTGCCGGCCAGCAAGCCGAAGCTGCGGTGGTGAGCGTTAAAACCATCTGCGACGATAAGCTCGCATGGGGCCGCCCAAACCCCGCAGCGCCGGAGCCGTGACAGAAATAATGCTTGCTGCATGTTGCATGCCAGCTTGCATGTTGCATGCCAGGTTGCATGCTGCATGCCTGCTTTTTATACTGCATGCCTGCTTGCATGTTGCATGCTTGCTTGCATGTCGCATGCTTGCTGCATGTTTGCTTGCACGCTGCATGCCTGCTTGCATGCTGCAAATCCTCTGTATTATTGATGAATCACTTTGGTTAGGTTAGAACTTATGTTAGAAATTTATAGGATATATATACACAAGGATAATAGCAGTAAACAATCTATACAATTATGAGTAGGAAAACGCGTCTGTCATTAGTTTTTTAATTCTACCCCCTCATACTATACATAATATAACATTTCTCTCTGACGAGCAATTATGTGTTTATTTGTTTTGCTATACAGTTTTACAAGGCGTTATTTCGGAATTGTATTAATCGGTATTTTAATAATCGGAATTCGTATTTTTGATGTTTCGAATTATCATTAAGTCGGACTTTTTGTTATTCGATCTATTGAAACTCGGTATTTTGAAAATAGTAATTATAAACGTTAGGAATATTGAAATTTAGGAATTATAAAAATAGGAGTACTGATAAATCGGAGTTGTTATATTCGGAATTTTGAACCATTCGGTATTTTGAAATTCGTATTTGTGACTGTCGGAATAAAGTTTTTCGTATTTATGTAGTGTACCCAGAACTTACATTTGAATAGAAAATTGTAAAAAAAAAACTGTAAAGAACCCACAATTGTTCTCATTCATAATCGCCATGACCATTCAACAGTCAAATATTTTGTTTTATAATCTTAAAACAACATTTTTCTTTCTTTTCAGTTCCCTTAGAAATGGAAATACTACGAGGCGAATATTTCAATCGATGGTACAATTTAGGACCTTACATAGTATCAATATTAGCAGTGGAGTTACCATTTCAGGTAAGTTTTCGTACTTGGCAATATTTTTTCTAGTAGTTTTTATTAGCATAAGCATAGCACAATCAACCTTGTAATGTTCCCAATGCTGGAACACAGGCCTCCTCTCTAGGAGAGGGAACGGGCCGCAATCCACCACTCGGACCCAGTGCATTGTTCTGGTCACTTTTTTAGGGTGATGATGATTTATTATAAGACTAGATTTAAAATAAAAGATTTAAAAAACAGTATAATAAATAGATGGGGTACGGGATTGTTCGAAAGAGTCACCGTGGAATGCACAGGGCAACTGAAGGAACACAGATGGGTTGTAGTCAGTAAAAGTCTGCCACTCTCGCCCCACCCAGAGCGGGATAAGTTATTTCATGGTTTCTCACCAAAAACAAGTTTAAGCAGGTACATATTTGTGCAAAATATACAAAATCATAGGTTAAACACATGGCTGTTGATACCCTTTTCTTTATCTCAACGTTTTATGTTACTGTGATGTTAGGTACGTATCTACAGAAACTAATCGAGCACCTACGTGCAAACCCAGTGTGTGACCAATTCTAGCTCAATTGAATATTCAAATTAACATTAAAAATGTGTTCACTACGTAAGCATACACGTGACATAATTATTCAACGTCTGTTGCTACTTGTTTGACGTACAAAATAAACTAATTTGAATAAAAAAAACGAAATGCATATTGAACATTGCACTTTGACACACGTTCTAAATCACAGTTTAAACTTTCTATTTTTTATTTTATTTTGAGCCAGTCCTTGACCTCATTTCCATAAAGAAAAAGTACGCAAAGCATAGCATACAGCCCTACAATGTTCCCACTGCTGAGACTCAGGCCTCCTCTCTAGGAGAGAATGGGCCGTAATCCACCACGCTGGCCCAGTATAGGTTGGTGGACGTTACATGTCTCCTAATTTTTGGTTCTAGGACATGCCGGTTTATTCACAATGTTTTCTTTCACCGTTTTGAGAGCAGTGGTGATGAAATAAATTACACAAAATAATGTACAGCCAGGTACCTGGCTAGGTTTGCACCCGCAACCTTTAACTCGTAAGTCGGGACCGTTACCGCTCGGCCACCACTGCTCACCCTAAGTAAGCAAAGTAGTAGTACACAAAAGCCATGTCTTAACTCAATTTCATTTAATTTCAGATGTTATCATGCGTATCCTACGTGGTGCTATCGTACTGGTTGACAGATAACCCTCTGGAGCCGACAAGAGCGACTCTGTTCCTTGCCACCATCGTAGCCACGTCGCTGTGTGCGCAGGCGTGGGGTTACTTCATCGGGTCTACCACACCTACTAGGGTAAATATCTTGATATATTCCTTGGTTTAAGTAAGCACTTTAATATTGCAGGTGCAGAATCTACTGCGGAGTAAATATTTTCTGAAAATAGCAAAAATGCGATACCAGGCCTGGCGCACTTCTAACTATAGGTATAGAAATCTGCCTACGCCCGCGGCCTCTCTTGCGAGGCTTATTTCGGTAGAGTGTCACACGCGTGTTCGATTTTCCGCTTGACCCGTGCTAACAAAAAATATTTTTGAATTCTTTACCGAATATTCTATCGAGTTTTTATTTCAAGTATTTGCGACATTTTTCACGTAAACGAGTCAATGACCTTAAAATCATTCCATATAGTAGACCTCCCAGTACTAGTGACTACCTTACTAATGCAAGGTCAACATAATTGGAATTATATCTTACAAAATGTTAATTATTATGTATAATAACGTCTTAAACGACCTACCTTTTAAAAATTACATATGAACGCAAAGCTGACGCACATACAAAACCAACAAAGTCATATACACTTCATTTTAATTACCTATTTCATTTGTTTAGATACCTAACTAAATGTAAACAATCTCTTGACACTTCTATGAGATGACTTTTAAAAACATATTTTTTAAAGTATGGATATAAGTAAATAGGTAGAAATCAATTAGGTACCTATCTACCATATAATTTTAGAAAATCTGATTATATTTTATGTAATAAAACGTAAGTACCTATTTCACATTTTTCAAAAACACACCAGTCCTAACCCTATAAAAAGAGCGGCCTGTTCAAAGGCGCATAACGGGCATAATAAAAGAGACTCTCGTCACGCGGACTTACGGTGCATTTTGATTCGTTACGAGCGCCACTGGATCTAGTAGGCTAATAAAATCAAGGTCGTGTCCGTGCCGTGCAATGTACTATGGACATTATCGTTGTTGATAGTAGGTTTAAATTCGTATGTTGGCTATCACGGAGTGCAATTTCTGTACTTGTACTATTTCTTATTCTGTGGCGATACTCGGAAAATGGCAGTTAACGATCTGAAACTGTCATTTGTCAAACGTGCCTTTCCCGAACCTCGAGATAATACTAATGTGTATTTATAGGAAGATGCTGCTAACCACAAACTACCCCTAAAGCAATAAGTTTTATTCCGTTCTATTTCTAGTTGTTATGTGGTTATATATTTAAAGGTATGCAGAAAAGAGTGTAATGTCCCTCCATTGAAAAGAGAGGACCATCCAACCAGACGAATGTTATGTCTAGTCCGGGCAACTGTCCGATAGTTGATTTAGGACAGCATCAAACAAGGCAGTATCTCGGATTACAGTCTAAACAAAATTCAAACAGCACTATCACTTTTTGGTTCATTTAAAAAAAATACTGAATCAATGTTACAACTTTGTTCGTTGCGGGTGTCGGTATATGTTCTAATAACGCGGAGAAATCTAATACAGGATTTTGAATTTTAGTTCTTATGTGGCATGTAGTGTAGCTACATATTTAAAGAATAACCAACCTCAATTTCCTTTCCCAGATCGCAGTATTCATCGGCCCAGTCCTCGCGTGTCTGTTCTCGGTCTTCGGTTTTTGTCTGACTCTGGTGGACACTCCTTACCAGTTCCGCTGGCTGCATCACATCTCCTACTTCAGAGCTGGTTTCCACGTCGCTGTGCATTCTGTCTATGGTTTTAATAGGACCAGGATGCATTGCTCAAAAGGTAAGGATTAATTAAATTTCTTTGTGATAAATCTAGGTATACCTACTGGATATTATTAACCTTAATCTTTTACACCTCTATTATTCCCGTGTCATTTGGGAACAGCACTTTCAAGCCAATATAGCATACAAGAGGTTTAGCCAGTAATGATTTCATTAAATGCAATGTAGTGGGGTATTGAATTTTATAACAAATAAAAATCTAGTGCATGATTTGGAGATGTCTTATATTATCGTTAATGTATTTTTATATCACATCTTTATACTTGAGCTAACCACAAAAATTCTTCTTCCAGAATATTGCCACTACATCACACCAAAGACATTCCTCAAAGAAATGGACATGGAGAACGTGGATATTGGTGGAAACATGGGGCTGGTCCTTTCAACCACAATCCTCATGCATGTCCTCACGGCTGCTGCCTTGTGGTACAGGCTTAACAAGAGATGAATAAATATGCTTTAATTTAACCATAGCATTGGATATTGGATTGGGATCTTTCGTACAGTACTTAGTATTAGAATAGAGACCGCGTTGGCAGTGAGTAGTTGAATTCTGCATTTGAGGGTTGAAAATGCTTACAACAGGATTTTTTTTAAGTTTGGAAGTTCTCTGTCTGCGCGGTCTTTAAGTTTCCTATTTATTTAGAGATAGCAAAGTACTTAGTCTAATTTAAACTGTGAGTGAAGTGTTAGGCGCTAGAGAAATATGTGATATTTTATGTATTTACGTCTTGTCTAAGACTATCGTAACAAGCGTTTGGGGTGCTATTTTACCATTGTATTTTCTAATCATTTAACTGACATGCGTTCGTAATTTTATTACTATATCATTAAAATTATGTTCGTACCTATTTGTTTAGATTTTCAATTTATTTACTCAAATATAATCGACCTACTAATTACTTTATTATGCTAAAAATACAAACAAAAATGTCTATTTGTCCAAATTTTGAAATGGTCCATTTCAACCTTAGTGAAATTTTACCTTACAGGGAATTGTTGTCTAACTTCAAATGTGAATTTGTCAAACATGATAAAGTAATTTTTTAAGGTTTTATATTTTGTAAATTTCATGCTCCATGTTACCAATTTAGCTGAAAACAAAGATATAGCTTTAGTATAATCTAATATTAATGTAAACTTTAAATAATGATGTATATAAGTTGAGCAGATCTGATTCCATGACTGATACTTATTCGAAATTTTGAACTGTGGGACTCAAAAATATTTGCGTAGTTTTTTTTTCTGTGATTCTGAGCAGTTGTTTTATATCATAGGCTAAATTCAAAAACATGCTCTTATATCATAGGTCCTGTATTTATCTGTTCCTATTTTTGTACTTCAATTTTTATCAGTTCATTAACAATTTCTTTTTCATTATTTTTATTTCACCAGAATTTTTATCGACCCGTTCTTATCTTGCCTTAAATCAAAATAATATTTATTTAATAACTATAATAAGCAAGTATTATTAAACCAATTTCTGTTATTATTCTGCAAAGTTATAGTGCGAATTAAGTAATAGCTAAATTATTTTTCTGTTTAAGATAATAAAATGTTTTAAAGGAATTGTTTAGTTAGTTTAATTTATAATGTAATATAGTATTAATTGACTAGGTTTATTTGAAGTTGAAGACAGATGGGCCTTTCTAGGATGGAATATTTCATAGATAAATCATTTTAATTACTTTCTTAAACCAAGAAAAGTTGACATGAGAACTTATAATTGGTTTTTATTTTAGGATTAAGAGTAAAACCATATTGTAGAGAGTATGCTCAACGTGCTATCTATCCTATGGTTTTAATCCCAATCGTAATAGAGGTATTACTAAGCTTCATTGCTTCGGTGCTTCTCTTGTGGTCGCCTCTTTTCTTTTCGGCTTTCAGTAATTACATGCAATGAACGGGAATAGTGTCAAAGATATGTCTTAAAGAGAAAATCCTAACTGAAAGTTTGTTTCCAACGTGACTACTTATTGTGTGTGTACATTTTTCTAGAGGTTTCTTAGACACCTATATGCCTGTAATACACAGTTACAAAGTTATCATTTACCTAAAATATGAATCTCAGAATGTTTAGAGATTTGATGACTGATACGAATGCCGAATGATAATGACTCCAATATGTAAAAAATAACACAAAATTAAAGAGATCCAGTGATAATTCTTATGTTTTATTAAAGAGACCCAGTGTTAATCCTTGTTTTATTAAAGAGATCCAGTGATAATCCGTATGTTTTATTAAAGAGATCCAGTGATAATCCGTATGTTTTATTAAAGAGATCCAGTGATAATCCGTATGTTTTATTAAAGAGATCCAGTGATAATCCGTATGTTTTATTAAAGAGATCCAGTGATAATCCGTATGTTTTATTAAAGGGCTCCAGTGTCAGTACTTAATGACTAACAGTAGTATAGAGCTTTTATTTGAAGGCTTACTTTATTACTTCATGACCGTTAATGACCTTAGTAAAGACAACGTTGAAAAATTCGTCGAACACATAAGTAATTTATCTTTTTCCGATGTTTACAACATTTCGGACACGAACAATGCTTTTGATTTATTTCACGAAACTATAACATTATTTTATAAACTATGCTTCCCTCTCATTCAAGTTAAAAAACCGTACAAAAGTAGTACATTAAAATGGATAACAAAAGGAATTAAAATCAGTAGTAGTACTAAACGAACATTATAAGATATAAATATTATTTAAATAAAACGAACGAAAACAAAACTAGATTTAAGGTGTACTCCAAAATATTTAAGAAATGTATTTATAATATGAAATCCTTATGTAATCTTAAGCACATTGCTTATTCCAAGAATAAGGGTAAAGCTTCTTGGGATATTGTTAAACGGTGTACTGGTAATGAACGCTCTCACGAATATATTACTAGTATATTAGATAATGGCGTTATCGCTACATCAGGATCAGATATAGCAAATTTATTTAATAATTTTTTTATTGATATTGTTGAAAATAGAGCAACTTTACAGAATAATACGTATAAACAAGATTTTAAAAGCAATGACAATAGCATATTCCTAAGTCCAACAAATGCTGTGGAAATTTTTAGCATATAAAGACATTAAATAACACAAAATCCACCGGTTATGATGACATTTCTACAGATCTATTGAAACGAATATATCTATATCTTGGTGTGTAAAAACAGCCTGGTCGTGAACCTATGGTATGAGACATACCTACTAGAGAGAGATGTATCAATATATTTGTTAATTTTAAATACTTGGGGCAGGCAGTGTTGAGTACAGCAGTGCTATTCTCTAAGAAGCGCTGGCCGCAGCGACGAAATCCAAATAGGTACATTGGCTTTGTATGTGATTTGAATGTACCAATTTGGATTTCGTCGCTGCGGCCAGCGCTGCGCTCAAGGCTGTTTCCTTAGAGAATAGTACTGCAGGAAATGACTTAAGTGTAACTATTTTTTCCTTAAATTCAGCGCCTGGTGTGTTTCCTTTAGCTATTGTTTGAAAAGAAATATAATAGATATATACATATATCTCAATTGGTGATGTAGAGTCGAAATGACAGAAGCATGGCAGAAGAGAGTTAGAGAGAAGGTACCATACTATAGAGACGTGTTGGAAGGTTTTTTGCCGTAGTCGAATACTTATTTAAGTTACTGAAGATGAATTGTGCACAGATATTGATTAAAATTTTAAATTATTAACGAGGAAAATTTTTTAGTAATCTACGTTTAAAACAAATTGTAAAACCATATCGTTGTAAATCAACAAAGCGTTGCAACTCACTTACTGTCACAACACAAAATTCATAAATTTTTTGATCCTCGGCATATGTTAGATGTATTGTTTTTTTCGGGTGGGAAAATCATCAGGAGATAGTTGTCTCTCTTTCGGACTGGATGAGCTCCTTACTAGCCCGAGCACCTGGCAGGTATCTCTCTACAACTGTGCTGTCATCTTCATACCTGATAATCAGCAGATCGTCGATATGCAGCAGAAAGAGAGTTTTTTGATTTGTCATCACCTTTCTACCATCGCAAACCCGACGTACAACGGGTACAATTACGTAGTTGAAACCTCTACTGTCCGGACTAAGCGTTTCAAGTCGTTGTTTATACCGCGTACATCGAAGGACTGGAACAATTTGCCTGCTGCGATCTTCCCATCCGATTATAATTTGGGTGTGTTCAAGGCTAGAGTGAATAAGTTCCTCATAAACTAACTGTGCGCCTTACCATCAACGATTGCATCACTGCTTATCATCAGGTGGGATCGTTGACTGCGATCCCACCTGATGGTGGCACTAGTTTATATTATTTAAAAAAAAACGATTTTACTCATTCTAATTTATTTTGTTGCAAGTTGATATGAATCATTTTCCTGAAACTGGCCTAACTGTATCATTGTTTTTGGTTATTAATCATCAAAGTTGTATATCTTAATGTATATCTTACCACCACCTGCTTCCTAATCTTTACTTCGATTGCACTCAGTAAGTGTAAAAATACTAGAAGGTGAGTAGGTACAGTTGTTGGGTTCGAAATGACTAATTTTCCAATAAAAGAATGTTGAACCAGATAAAAGTAGATTTAATTATCTATCAGTTATCGGATTGCAAATTAGTTAAGCTTTATCGATCCCAATATTTTGTGACAAGTGACTCACTGGGAGATTCGTCATATTTGTTGTCATTATTATCCAATACATCTAACATCCATCGTAGGCTTGCGGACGGCGAGCAATGGGTGGCTCGCCGTCCGATCGTCCAGTAACCGTCCGGACCGGGCCCAAGTCGTCGGCGGCGCGTACTGTTCTACGTGCGCCTCAAGGAAATGTCAGCAACCGTAGGGGCCCAGCAGGGTCGAAGCCTACTGGGGCCATGGGTGATGCGAAAGAGATCCCCGGGGCCCTGGAAAAATGGAAAAGAAGAAACAGGAGTGGGTTTTTAGTCAGTAAAAGTCTGACACTATCTCCCGATGATTATCCCACCAGAAAAAAAAATACATCTAACATATTATATCATATTTTTTTAGGATCAAAAAATTTATGAATTTTATGTTGTGACAATAAGTGAGTAATACTTTGTTGATTTACAACGATATGGTTTTACAATTTGTTTTAAACGTAGATTACTAAAACATTTTCCTCGTTAATAATTTAAAATTGTAATCACTTTCTTTACACAATTCATCTACAGTAACTTAAATAAGTATTCGAATACGACAAAAAATCTTCCGACACGTCTCTATAGTATGGTACCTTCTCTCTAACTCTCTTCTGCCATGCTTCTGTCATTTCGACTTTTCAAACAATAGCTAAAGGAAACACACCAGGCGCTGAATTTAAGGAAAAAATAGTTACATTTAAGTCATTTCCTGCAGTGCTATTCTCTAAGGAAACAGCCTTGAGCGCAGCGCTGGCTGCAGCGACGAAACTCAAATAGGTACATTCAAATCACATACAAAGCCAATGTAAAGTGTGTACAGTACATGTGTGTCAGTGTTTCTAAAATAGTTTTGTCTCTTCGTTATTAAACACCGACTTCCGAAATTAAAGTTATTTTGCACTTTTCAGTGTTTTTTTTTTTACATTGAAGTCGGTATTTCTTTTTTTGGTATAAAGTTTTTTATTTTACACTTTTTAGTTATGGTACCACCACTAAAAAGTACCCATCAGCCAAATTTAAATACCTTATACCCAGAGTGCATCTCATGACAATTCTAATAATCCCAAACACGGTTATGCAAGTTGTATTAAAGACACGTGCATGTCGCACAGAATAGAGTGTTTTAATATACAGTGCCCGTGCATGAGTTTCTCGCAAGTTCTTCTCCATAGAGATCTATGCTTTGGAACGTGCAAATACCTTCATCCTTTTTGTGACAGCCAATAACCTTGACAATTCAAAAGTGCCTGTAAATGGTTTAATTGAAATGAATGCTTTGCTCGGTTTGAACAGCATCCTATCATCCGCTTCGCCGCCGGGATTCCGATCCCGATTTCCGGCCACCGTAGGCGTCCGACCGTCCGGTAACCGTCCGGACCGAGCCCAAGTCGTCGACGGCGCGTACTGTTCCACGCGCGCCTTAAGGAGATGTCAGCAAATTTTAGGGGCCCAGCAGGGTCGAAGCCTACTGAGGCCACGGGTAGTGTGAAAGCGAAGCCCGAAGCCCCGGGATGAAGTCAAAGAAGGAACAGGAGTGGGTTTTTAGTCAGTAAAAGTCTGACACTATCTCCTGCTCTGCCCAAGAGCGAGATTTGTCATTAAATGATTTTACCACCTATAAAAAAAAAACATTCATGCGGAAAAAACGCCACGGTGTCACCATTGTACGAACCGCCCGGAGGACACAGCGGAGCATACGGTGGAGGCGTGCCCCGCTTGGGCGGAACACAGCAATCTCCTCGTGGAAGTGATCGGCTGTGATCTCTCGCAACAGACCCTGGATCAGACCATGATCCAGAACGAGAGGTAAAAGGATGCAGTCGCCTCCTTCTGTGAAGCAGTAATGCTAGCGATAGAAATGACCGCAGCACAAAACGGACATCCTCACACCCCAGCCGCCGCGACAAGAGACGCCCCGGGCACAGTAGGCTCGGGTTTGACGAACAATGGATAGCTCACCCTCTGGCCGTCTGGTAAGGATCGAGCATTCCTCGACTTGAACTGTTATCTCCTACGTGCTAGGGGCAAGTTAAAAGACACGGATGTACCGACGGAGTATAACAGCCAGCCTCGATCCAACATTTATTTGACGGTATAATTTTCATTGCATTATGATACCGGTGTGCTCAATAGACAAGCCAAATGGGGCAGGTTGATACTCGTTGGATGAGTAGATAGAGAACAGAATGTGGTTTCATTTCTGTTATATAGGTATGTATTTATATTATGTTAATTTCATACCGAGCGGCTGAACAGCACACAATGTCTGCTGTCATATTGAGAGTAACATACGAGTAGGTTACGTGCATGATCTTGTTGGGATTCAAACCCAACAACCATCGACGACGCGGTCTATACGCGCGGGCGACGTGCGCATACGTAACCAGCAGCGATGGACGGAGACGCAGGCGGGGACACGGGCTGTCCGGCGCACCGCGGACACTCGCTTCCACGGACCCTGCCGCGACGGACGACATCTCTCGAATATAATAGATTACTTATTGTTTGTCCGGGACAGTTGTATTTTCGAATATTGGTTTAACAGCAATATACCAGCACTTATAGAAATACAGTCCACTTATTTAGACCCAACCCCATAAGCATTGGTCTTTCATAATATGTTTTTTTCGAGATGTAAAACTTGTTCACTACTCAGTTTTAGTTGTACCACAAATAAAAAGGCTTTTTCAATACACTTCCTAGAAAACTGACTCTTATAGCACTACGATTTTTTTTTAGGTTACTGTTTAAAATAGTGTTGCCCAAATGCAAGAACAAGACGAGACTTAGCCAGTCTTGGTCTTGGTCTTGCGCCAATACACCTGGTCTTGGTCTTGGTCTTGGTCTTGCGCTCCCAGTCTTGGTCTTGGTCTTGGTCTTGCAGCAAGAGTCTTGCAAGTCTTGCAATTACCTATTAGTCTATTACTATTTATTAAAGTTTACTTTAAATCTTAGAAAAACGTATTAGAATTGGAACATTGTGAGCTTGAATTAACATAGCCATAGTAAAGATCAAGCAGATTAATAAATAACTGAAGATTTGATAAGAAATTCGAAAAATCAACTGACCTATATGTCGTTTTCCATGGAAGTAACTGTTTCTTAATAAACATTTATGATTTATAAGCTTACATTTGCTAAAACATGTAAAAAAACAAATTAATTACAATAACTTGACTGTATTTTAAAGAACAATACTTATCTGTCTAGAAAGAGATTGAACCCTCAACTTATAAGAAATTTAATAAAAGAGTTTTACGATTTATCATTTATTTGAATAAAAAATAAAATACAACACAAATCAACAGCTTTATCATTAGGTTATGATACTTTATATCAATTTTTTTGACCAAGAATTAATACAAAGTAACCATCTGGCTGACTCATCACTTAACCTATTTCTATGTTTTCTAATTACTAATGATGCTTTAGAAAATAACCTCTCAGCAGGTACTGAAGTTGCAGGTATTGAGAGAAAATCACGGGCCATTTTCGATAAAATCGGATACTCTGTCTCATGCGTCCTCCACCAATCTAAAATGTCTTCCGAGCTGGCAGTTCTTGGTTTTCTCAGGTACTCCTCCAACTCGTCTATCACTAAGCCTTGAAGACAAGATCCAGATGACGTCGAGGGACATTCATAGAGTTTATCAAAGTCTATTACGTCTTCATCTTCATCACATACTTTATTTTCTTTTTCTGGTAATTCCAGAGATTTGTTCAGTGAGTGTAGACTTTTATATTCTTCATAAAGTTCATTGAACTTGCGCAGACTTTCTGTTTTAAGTTGCTTCCCCCACATTGTCAGGTCAAAAGTCTGAGCCTTATGCCTTGGGTCTAAAATTAAAGAAGTACAATAAATCCAGTTGCTCTTCTTGTAATGTTTAAGCATTTTGTCTCGAGCTGCTTGGAAAGCTAGAATGAGCCTTTCATCCACTTCAGATCGATTAGGTTTCTCATCTAACTGTTTTACCATGGATTCAATTTTATCTAGCAAGAGATTGAATGATACAATGACTAGCGGTAATGTAACATATTTGTCTCCACCAAGTTTTGTACTTAAAAGTTTAAAGTTTATTAGAAATTTATGTAATTTTTCGAGTACCTGCCATTCATTAGCTGTGATTTGAAAATCATTTAATTCGGTGACAGAACTGCACAATATGTTAATGCCCGCTCTCACTTTTAAACCAAATCCAATCATATCATGTGTGGAATTCCATCTCGTTGGACAGTCAAGAATGGCATTTAGATTTGATGGCACGCCAGCTGCTTCACAAGCAGACTGAAACTTCTTCTTCACTATCTCACTTCTTTTTATTTTACTGGAAATACTGCGTAACTTTGTTACAGATGTACGAGAGTCAGCAATATTTGGTGCAGATTCTTCATCTTCCTCATCCTCAGTTTCGTCTGCATGGTCTTCGTACTGCTGATCTTGCGCGTTAGTGTCAGACTCACAGTGTAATGCTAAGGTCTTTAATAAATCTTGTACACCAAGGTTTAAAATGTGAGCAAAGCACCGGAAATGTTGATTGTCTGAATCAAAGTGTGGCGGCAGCTGTTTGCCCAGTTCATACATAAATTTGGTATTTGCAGTTGCGTTGTCGACCGTGATACCTTGTATTTTATCAATTATGCCATATTCCAATAAACATTCATGGAAAATCGTTGCAATATCTTCCCCAGTATGTCGACCGCGTGATGGTATAAAATCAAGAACTACAGATTGATACTTCCATTCGTTGTCTATATAATGAATAGTAACCCCGTAGTAACTCCTACCAGCAATTGACGTCCACCCATCAATGGTAAAAGACATTTTAGATGATAATTGTTGAAGTCGTTCCTTGAGATTCAATTGGAGCTCTTCAAATCGCTCTTTGACTTTCCTTCTAAGTGTAGACCTTTTAGGAAACACCATATTAGGGCAAATACGTCGAAAATATACTTGTGTAGCTTCGTCATCGAAAAATGAGAAGGGAAGATATTTTTTCACCACCCAATCAACTGTAGCTGTCGTGATGTTGTCACTGCTGTTTTCCGACTGAAACAAAACAATAAATCTTGTGTTATTATTTAAAACATACTAGGTTTGAGCGTATAAGAGGAGGAGGTTTGTTGTTGTTAAATCGAGAAAATCGTTAAATTGATATTTGTTATATTAAGGTTGCACTGTACTGTAATTTACCAAAATAAAGTACTTAGTTGTTACTGGCCGATTAAATGAAAATATGGGTGTTTATAAAAAATATTTAAGACGATAATTACATACTTAATATGTCGCACCCCTAGATGAAAACACCACCACCACCAACTCAAAAATACTTACGCAAGTTAATGGCGTTTTTGAAAGTATCGCATGAATAGCTACGCGGAGTTAAAATTCTTTTAACTGTTAAAAAAATATTCTTACCTGTCCACTTCTTCCAGCGGTTACTAAAAAGCTTGTGATATCTCCACTTAATTTTGGTTTAACAGGAAGAAATATTTCTGATTCCTATTTGTGGAAAGATATTAGATGTTTTCTTAAGCCTGAAGTGTTTCTGTTTTTCATTTTTATTTCAATCTTTTTATGTTGGCACAATTTACAGAAGGCAGTTTGGGATGCATGAATTATTTCGAAAAACTCCTCAAATTTGCTTTTGGGTCTTTTAGATCTGTGACTCAAACTCTCGTTACTCGGACTAGAATAATTTGAATCTTCGTCACTCATATTAAATTGTACACGTGATACGTTTTTAGAAAACAACGAGAATTAGTAAAAACAATTATTAAGTTAGACTCGAAGCACAGCTCAATTGGAAATGACTGGAATTAAAATAATTCCTTTATTTATAGTACGTTTCCTTGCTTTCTACCGCGCCGCCTCGCCACGTGCCGGCTCTATGAAAAGGATGCCGCCGCAAATTAAACAATGCCGCGTGCGGCGTACAAACACACACTAAATATTACCTACTTGTACAGACGCGACGCGTGAATAAAATAGAATTAGTGCCAATCACTATTCTTTACATATAAGTGAATGTTTTGGCGCACATCTATACTAATATTATAAAGCTGAAGAGTTCGTTTGTATGTTTGATGACAGAAGTTTTAAAATAAATAAATAAGTCCTGAACGTCACTATACCTCCAAAGTTACTATTCCTCGTGGAAGAAGTCGCGGGCACAGCTAGTAAATACTTACTCTCATCATCTCTCTCAGAGATATTCGGGCTGGTAAGTAATACAAAACTCTTATCGCAGGCTTTTTATTTTATTAGTAGATAAGTACCTACGCTTTTGATATTATTTTATTAGTTTTGTAGAATTTTTTTACACGTTTCAAGTATATTTAAAAGTGGCTACAATATTTATTAAACGGGTGATATTTGAACACTTTTTTGCTATTTTTTCTTGTAAAAACTTAAGAAATATAATGACTAAATGTACAATAATAGTACCTAAGTAATTAGTTTAAAACCATATAAGTAATCAATATTATAATATATACTTACTAGAATGAATTAATATGACATCTACTACCTATCCTTACCATTTTATCCTAATCATAATACTACTTGCGTGATCAGTATAATGTATTCATTTTCATTCTTAGCACTCTGAAACTTATTTATTCTTTGTAGGTACTCTTAAAAAAATTCGAAATTATTTTGCATGAGTATACCTACGCCCTATGGCGGCAATCAAATAGTGTCACAAATGTTATGATTTCGGCGTGGCGGCAACGATTGTTTTAGATTTCAAAAGAAGCCGCCGGCGCGTGTATCATAACCATGTACTTCCGAAAAGCGGCAAATTTCTTTGAGAAGTAAGTACAAAACCTTTGATGCCGCATTATCAAAGTGCCGATGGTTAAAACATAACTATGCATGCACTCAGTTTGATTTTAATAGATATTTTTTTATTCGCTATGTTTATGGTATTAGTCGTAATGCGCATAGGTCCAGTTTTTCATATTCTTTGATACAGTTTTTTGCGTCTCATAGAATTCCTAAGCGTACCTACCTATACACCGAACTGTTACACCTAACTACTCAGTGAAATAGCGCTAAGTCCTAGCTGCAAGACGCAAGAGTCTTGCAGGCTATGTCTTGTTCTTGCTCAAGTCTTGCACGGTCAGTCTTGGTCTTGCTAAAAATACGCGGTCTTGTTCTTGGTCTTGGTCTTGCAAAAACGCAAGAACAAGACCAAGACTGAATTTGGGCAACACTGGTTTAAAACTACACCTGTTTCCTTCAATTGTCTGGACACCCAATTGCACGATGACAAGACACCATCAGTAAAAAGCTAATCAATGCTGTGACAGCCTGTAACTAAGGCTACGCTACAAAATGTAAGAATACTGAATCTTTAGCATGTATAATGGTGTATGCTTTGTTGGTAGACCCTAAATAAATAAATCCAACGGGAACTTCACGACCCTCAGTAATAAGCAATACTACTCGTGGAGGAGGTGTCCTTCAATTACCCATTGCGTTCTAGGACAACGGGTTTCCTTTTCAGAAAATCCCCGCAATTCGGGTTCGGTCCAATCGGTTAACGGACGACCATACGGCAAGCAACACATTACTCCTCGTCTGAAAACCCGCGCCTACGGCGGTCGGGGATCACCCCTGCGACTCCCGAAGTCGATGCCGTCTCCTGTCGCGGTGGCTGGGGCGTAAGCATGTTAGTTCCCTCACAGAAGGAGGCGATCGCATCCTATTCCCTCTCACTTCAAACCATGGCCCAACACGAGAGGTTGGCACCTAAACCCGAAATAATTATCTGTAGGCCATATAAATATTTGTTTCGTGCAAGATCAAACCCCCAGCAGCTAATTGCTCAGCTACTGCCCAACCCAGCCAAAAAAACATTATTGTACTCAAACTCTTTTCTAATCAATGACTCATACATCATCATCTTCCTGCCCTTGTCCCGTTTTATTTGGGGTCGGCACAACACGTTTTTTTCTTCCATTCTGTCCTGTCACTCGTCACGCTATCACTGACTCATACAATTATTGATTTAACATCAAACTGATGCTGCACAGTCTGATAGCGCTGAAAACCTTTCATGAGTCATCCAACAAAATACTGGAGTACTCGAAAGCGTGAATCATTACAGTAAAAGTGATACTAGTTTCATATCACGGTATCTATACGCTAAAATACATTTAGAGCTTGTTATTATTGAATTTATACCAGGTTCACACCTGCAACCAGATAGATGTATGAGTCATTTTTGAATAGCTAACCTACCTACATGAAGGCTACATGAAACAATAATACTAGTTTGATATCTGTATTTTCTTCAGAAGATTTTTTCATTGTTTTCAATGACAGAAAAGTGATAGCGTGAAGGTTGACAGGACAGAATGGAAGAAATTCGTGTTGCACCGACCCTAAATAACACGGGACAAGTGCAGGAATATGATAAATGCCAGAAAAATAATCGAACTTCTGTCGTCCCTCACTACCGCCACAGCTGAAACCCGCTGGCTCACATCGCTGAGGAGAAAGCAAATTTGTTTGCCTCTCTTTTCGTGGAATCTTCGCATCTAGATCCTGGTGACGCGCGGCCCCCTGCTTCTGTTGATGGACGAGCATGTTGGATATTCGCATCCATCAGAAGGACGTCCGTAGGGTG
This sequence comes from Mythimna impura, assembly GCA_905147345.3. Classification (NCBI taxonomy): domain Eukaryota; kingdom Metazoa; phylum Arthropoda; class Insecta; order Lepidoptera; family Noctuidae; genus Mythimna; species Mythimna impura. The sequence continues at coordinate 13,378,983 of LR990345.1, forward strand.
CTGCGTAACCTTGACGTGAACTAGGTTATCAGTCCAGACGGGACATTTTTGTTACCTTAGAACTTTGCCATTTATAAATCATTTTGGTAAATTCTTATTTTTAACCGACTTCATATATGAAAGGGAGGTATGTAAATTTTTTATTGAAATCTAGTTTTGGTGACGGGATCCATGAGGAATCAAGGGATCTTCTTAAATATTGTATTCATATACCAATTATGGAATAAACGCATAAAACTTTTCCCATTTGGTAAAGTTAGGTAAAGTTATTTGGTTTACGGGTGGCGACATAACGGTTAAGCGACTACGATGACGCAAATTTAAATATACGTTTCTTGTGAAAATGGTACCACTGAAATGAACTAACCTTGATGAATCACAATCATTTGTTACTAAATATTATGTTTATGTAGTTTTATTTATTGTTTTCGAGTAAGTCTGTTAAAAAACTTCGATCTATACTCGTAGGCAATTGTTATTGCAGCAGCGCGACTTTACTTTCAGCTGAAGCGTGTAGGTCACCTTAGCTTGACAAATGACAAAGTTTGCCTACTTATATCAAAATATACTTTCTCGTTTCGACTTCTGAAATTAAAGTTATTTTACCTTTGGTGTATTTTTCAATTAAAAATGTTTAGTTAGTAAATCTAAAAAAAAACTTTTCGTTTTCTGGTCTTTGATTGATATGTATCTACTGCTTGGAAGAATTTGAAATGGTGATAAAATAAAATAAAGTAGTAAATAGTGCAAAAAAATCTCATTTTCATTTTAATCGAAAATAGTAAATTTATTTCCTCTCATAACAATCAATCAATTATTTGCTATAAATATGGTACATGAGTTGTTATAGCGACAGTTATAGACCATAACATATTTCACCTAAGTTATAGGTACGTAAATATCAAAAAGAAACTTTATAAATACATGAATTAATGTTAATTGATCAAACACATTTGTACATAATTATACATATAAAACCAATAAGCGCTCTTTATTTTACAATGTCTTTATCTTACCTAAAAAAACTCGTGATCCAGTTTATACAATCGGTGTCTCTATTTTTGCGATAAAAATAATATACATAAATTACGTACGTCGTCGAAATGTTTAGGTAACACGAATTGATAAAACGTGCAGTCTTCCGTTTTCAATAGATAGTTAACATTAGTTCACCAACATTGTAGCAATTGTAGGGTTGCTTCAGTTGCTTCGGTACCTACTACCTAAACTGTGGTCTGTGTGTAGGTCGTATATAAAAAATAAAAATATTTAAAGAAAAACAAAAAACCCGACTGCGTCGAAACTAATTTAAAAAAATATGTAAAAAAATTAACTTAAATAAAAACTAAAAAGAAACAAACAAGCCCAGTAGTTTAGAATTCTGTTATGTAATACTAAATAACTACCCAATTTAAATAGTTTTATAATCGATACACACATAAAACAAATCATACATTCTAATGCAGAACAGACCGACTCACAGTCGGGGCCCATTCAAATTTTACCAATCAAATCTTCCCAAGGGGCTCCGACTGTGAGTCGTTCTGTTCTGCATTAGAATGTATGATTTGTTTTATGTGTGTATCGATTATAAAACTATTTAAATTGGGTAGTTATTTAGTATTACATAACAGAATTCTAAACTACTGGGCTTGTTTGTTTCTTTTTAGTTTTTATTTAAGTTAATTTTTTTACGTATTTTTTTAAATTAGTTTCGACGCAGTCGGGTTTTTTGTTTTTCTTTAAATATTTTTATTTTATTTTATACTTTTTAGTTACGATTCATTGACTTCGTTATAAGATGGTAAATTTCGCAATCTAGTCATTTCATTGAGGGAGTTAATATCGTGGGGATTATTAAGTAACTTGCGGTGGTCTAAACTACTGATGATTAGTCCCTCTAGAGACCTAACTCGGCTCAAAGCTACATATGCCTGACCTTTAGCAAAAATGCGTGAACTTAAGTCAACCACAGCTCGGTCCAAAAGTCCAAAGTAGTTCCTTGGAGCTTGTGTACAGTTACACCCCAGCACAATATCAATGGCAACATTTTTCGCTCTATTTTACCCTGTCCGCGAAGTGCATCGAATTCTGTCGTCGATGGTTCGATTCTGACTCCTACTCCAGGAACATTGTTTTTAATTGCTTTGTCGTCAAATTCTATATAAACAGCTTGTGGCAATTCTCCGAGTTCCAATTGGTCCCTCCGAAGAGCTGGCCACTCAATTGTCCTTACAACACCCATTGCTCCGTTAACAAGACCATGGGTAACATTCAAATTTCTTCGTCACATAACTCGTGATCCTAAACCGATTGTTAAATATTTAACGATTCCTCCAGTTTTGTTAGGATCATCAGAAACATATACCTACATCTTTCAGTTTTTGACCATATGTTTTCGATTCTACTGATATATCAACTGCATGTAATTTATACAACCTAGTAGTTTTTGCCAATATAGTTGTCATCTTTTGCTTATGTTCATCGACCTGTCTAGTAGATGGGAAAACTCGAATGATTTGATTTACAAACGTGCATCAAATGAACAACGCCATCTATCGAGTTTGGTGGTAAACTTTTTTTTACCAAAAATATTTGTTCTTCATGCTTTTTCACTGTTTTTTTTTATTTGTGTATTGTTTATACTTGAAATGAAAACTTAAATCAATAAGTAAGAAAATTAGCGAGAATGATTGTTTTGTTAATCAACTTAAAATCGTTATATATCCTAAACTATTATTTAAAATGAAAAATGATAAAAGGAACCTAAAGATGATTTTAAAATACCTATTCAACGACACCCCACTTGACATAGTTCATCGACTTTTTTTTTTCATTTTGACAATATGGCGTCTGGTTGTAGCTGTGGTGAATTTTGATTACTGTCATGTCTTTAGTGACACTCGCAAGGTTAAGACGAATCGATTGACGTAAGAATTATCAAAATCGGCCTACGCATTTGGTCTCTAGAACGCCACATAGAAACAAACATACATACATACATACATACATACATACATACATAGACTGATAAACACATTACCCTCCTTTGCGTCGCGCAGTCGGGTAAAAAGTGTATCTCGTTAACGATTACGCTTCGGAACACTTCGGATGTTATTCGTTTTTTAAAATGTGAGTATTCAATAAGATTATTATTGTATAAAATTAAATTAAAAGGTAATAATAATAAGGTTCTTTTATTATTAGGTATTTTTTTTAATTAAAAGAATACAGATTGTTGTAGTTTTAACCAGTCGCATTAATTTCATCCTAAATTAACTGAAAGGTTTTATGATATAGATATTCCTTTGGCCTTTTAATTATTTTCTTTGAATTATATTTTTTGATTAACTTGATTATTTTTCACGCCTAGTGATATATATATAGATATCACTATGCGCACTACACACATAAAAAATATTGTAGCTTCTTTGTTTAATATCATAAACTATCTTAGTAGAAGTATCTATATATAATAATAATTTAATTAGATAACTAATTAAATTAAATATTAATAACACAAAGAAGACAATTCTTATGAATCTCTTAGATTTATCTGTTCGATTACCTACATAACTGATATTTATTTCGAAAACACTTTTACACGTCAACTTAAACTAGATGAGACCGGTGTTTCTTAGCTGACGAGAAACACCGAAGCAAACTTAAAAGTCAAAGTCTCTTTTAATTCATTAAACCCATAGATATCCGATTAAACCCCAAGCGAACGTTCGCTCGTTCATTATCTTTCTATTGTGTCTCTAATTACGCTACTCAAAAGGTTAAATATAATACAGTAAGCAAAGAGTAAATCAAACGGGAACTATGCAGATTAATGTCTAAGATGGTCATAAGAGGACAGAACCACAAAGATTTAAGTGGGTGAATCTGTCTAGTCAGTGTGAGCATTTGTCAGAATTCTTGTAGCTCAACTCAGGACTACTAAGGCCGTGCGCGCACTGCCTTGCGTTTTTCTAACGCATAATCTGTGAAGTATGGAGTCTCATAGAAGCGCGCGCACTGCCGTGAAATAAACGCATGCGGTAGAATCACCGTTGGCCTCTCGCGGCAAATTTGCGGTGAATCTACCGCAAATATTTTTGTATCGTATAGAGATCTAGGAAGCGCCGCGCACTGCCGCGAAACTAACGCACGTTTTAACCGACTTCAAAAAAAAGGAGGAGGTTATCAATTCGGTTGTATTTTTTATCATCATTTTTTTTTATGTTTGTTACCTCAGAACTCCGTCGTTTCTGGACCGATTTGCAATATTTTTTTTCCCATATGAGATATGCTTCCAGATTAGTCCCAATTTTTTTAAAATCCAGTTCTGCTGATGGAATCCATGAGGAATCAAGGGAACTCCTCAAATATTATGCATTTACAGTCAAAAAGTAACATTTGATGAAGTGGAACTGATGAAGAAGACCAGAAATGGTCAACGGAACTTCATATTCACATAGATATCACAATGAAGATAGTTAAGCGACTATGAAAATACAAATAAATGAATAGTTCTGAATAGTTACGTTGAAAATGGTATCATCGAAGTGATCTGATGATGATGATGGAGCCGGAAGGTGGAAGGTAGACACAGGAACTTCATAATAAAACAATGTAACCTAGCAGTGTTTGGGTTAATTAGAATTGTCATGTGAAATAGGCACTCTGTTTATAAGTGCTAAAAAGTGTTAAATAAAAACTATTACGAAAATAAAATAACCGTCTTCACTAAAAAAAAAAACACTAATAAAAATTTCGGAGAAACCAAAAATACCGAGAAACTCCGACTTCCGAAATTAAAGTTATTTTGATCCTTTTAGTGTTTTTGTTTTAGTGAAGTCGGTTATTTTTTTTTTTAAGTTTTTGTCATTCGAACTCCGGCTTTGGTGCTCACATGTCATGGTTATGGACTACCATACAAGAGTCTTTTTGTATATTTTTAGCGTAAAAAAGAGTATCCAAACCAAACGGTAAGTATTAGGTACATCCCTTGACGACCTTAAGGCATATGAAGGGCTTCTTCGTCCTAAGTTATAACGATTCCGATTGCATTAATTAAAAGTTAAATGTCTATGCCTCGTTTACATGTGGGCCCAGCCTCGGCCAGCGTCCAACCTATTCTCCACCAACGCTTGGTTGCCATTTACATGCTGGCGAGGGCGTCAGTCTGTTATGGACAGGCAAGCGCGGCAGACGATGACAACGTCTACCGTGTTGTGTCGGTTTTTACTTTTCGCTTGACATATTTCTTACCAACTTCAAAAAGGAGGTTATAATATGATGTTCGATTGATTTTTATGTATGTTCTCCAATTTTTCGGTAATTTATGGACCGGTTTTGATTTATTAGAACGTGTATAGGTACCTACTAGGTTTCATACAAATATTATCATGACCTGATAATGAACATCGAAGATATAGAACGAAATTCCTCATAGGATCATAGCAGCTGATCATGATCAGCTGCTATGATCCTATGAGGAATTTCGTTTCGTTTCGTTCTTTCTATGGAAAGTAGTAACGGAAACTCCGTAATAAAACAATATACCTACCTATTCTTATTTTAGATTTAAATTGTTTAAACTCTATCCATGTGGCCTCCTGTAATTGAGGAAGTGCGCTAATTTAAAACTTAAATGTATTCAACACTTATATTTGTGTGAACATCCTTTCTTGGAGGCCCTAAATAAATAAAATATAAAAAAATAATGTATCTCAACTACGTCAAAAAACCACAGTGCAAAATAACTTTACTTTTAAAATAACTTAAATATCGAAGAGACAAAACAAAACTAATATAAAAATACCGACTTCCGACGAAGTTATTTTACACTTTGATTTTTTTTTACTATCTTCATTGTGATATCTATGTGAGTATGAAGTTCCGTTGACCATTTCTGGTCTTCTTCATCAGTTCCACTTCATCAAATGTTACTTTTTGACTGTAAATGCAAAATCACTATAATTTTTGAGGAGTAGGTACCCTCGATTCCTCATAGATCCCATCATCAGAACTGGATTTTTCCTATAAAGGCAAAAAAAAATTAGCAAATCGGTCCATAAACGACGGAGTTCTGAGGTAACAAACATAAAAAAATGATGATAAAAAATACAACCGAATTGATAACCTCCTCCTTTTTTTTTGAAGTCGGTTAAAACGTGCGTTAGTTTCGCGGCAGTGCGCGGCCCTGTGAATGCATTTATTCTACCGCACGGTAGAATAAACGCACCGCATTCCACCGCAAGGCAGTGCGCGCACGGCCTAAGGAATTCAAAGACTCGACGAACAATACAAAAAAACTGGGCAAGAGCGAGTCGAACTCGCGCCCTGAGGGTTCCGTACAAACTTACATAAGTAAACAGTTCAATTCCCGAATGGAGTCTTGAAGATTTTTCCGAATCGCAATTTTTTTTTTTTTTTGTTATGATATAACAACAAATTTACAGTTTTCAGATTTATTCCCATATCTGTGTTATAAGACCTTGCTTTATGCCAAATTGTAAGATTCTGGGTCAACGGGAAGTACCCTATTAATATTGATTCCCTCGAGAGTGTTGAAATATACGTTTTTTGCAACATAAACGGCCGTATCTTTTTCTGATTTTTGTACAGCTTCAAGAGACCGCAAACTTGAAAATATGGTTTTAATTTCAACTGGATGCCTTCACGCGTTCCCGAGATAAAGGGTCTTGACAGACAGACAGACAGACAGACAGACGGACGGACAACAAAGTGATCCAATAAGGGTTCCGTTTATTCCTTTTGAGGTACGGAACCCTAAAAAGGACCTATGGGTAGGCCGCCTAAAGTATTCAAACTACCAGACAAACATTCATCATCATCATTTCAGCCGAAGGACGTCCACTGTTGGACATAGGCCTCCCCCTAGTGTCGCCACATGGAACGGTCCTGTGCGTCTCGCATCCACCGCATTCCTGCGAAATATTAAAATAATTGAAAAGAAAAAGTAATTATCCACATTATTCCACATAGTCTCCATATTCACAATAAGTGTTTAAGTGTTAAAGTTTTTTTTTTTAATTACAAAATCTAAATATTTATGTTAAACTTAATTTAACAAATGTCAAATTGTAAAATAAATATATTATCAATGTCAAATTGCATAAAAGACATTGTAGTCTCTTATAACCCAAAGATTGACTGGTAGAGAATACATAGTTGCTTGAGGCGGACTTACCACCTTTATATCACTACTGTACATGAAGTTTAAATAAATAAATAAATAAAAACAAAACGTAATAAAAATGACAATAAAAAAAACTGGGCAATGGGTTTCATACAAATCTACCTATGAAAACAGTTCGATTCCCGAATTGAGTTACGAAGATTTTCCCGAATGTTTTTTTTTGTGACGTAACTACAAATTTACAGTTTTCAGATTTTTTTCCTATTTTTATTGTTATGAGACCTTGCTTCATGCCAAATTTCGGGATTCTAGGTCAACGAGAAGCACCCTATGAATTTTGATTCCCTTGAGTGTCGAAATACACGTTTTTTGCGACATAAACGGCCTTATCTTATTTTTTCCATTAACTCAGATGTTTGATTTTTTCACAGCTTCAAGGGACCCGGACCTGAGTAAATGGTTTTAATTTCAACTCGATATCTCCATGCGTTCCCGAGATAAAGGGTTTTGACAGACAGACAGACAGACGGACGGACAACAAAGTGATCCTATAAGGGTTCCGTTTTTTTCCTTTTGAGGTACGGAACCCTAAAAAGCAACAGAAAAAGACAATATAATTATGGCATGGACTGGAGCAATTAAACCTTTTTGTCCTTTACAGTATAAAAAGCCATCTGGCAAAATTTTCGCTTTACAAATGATTTAAATTTTCTATGGCTTCTTGATTATGATTGGGAAGTTTATTATAAAAGCGCATACATAGGTAAATGCTAAATCAGCCCCATATTTTTACCTCAGAACTCCGTCGTTTATGGACCGATTTGCAAATTTTGGCCCTTTATAGGATATGCTTCCAGATTCGTCCCATTTTTTTCAAAATCTAGTTCTGAAGGAAAAAAATACAACCGAAAGGCAGTTTTCGTGCCGGTAGGCACGAAAAATCGATCTACTGTGATAAAAAATGGGTATTTTTAACCGACTGACATGACACCACATAAAATGACACATTGTAATATGTTAGTCACAAATATTGCGCTTGTGCATGAAGATAAGCCGCTAACAACTGCGCACACTATTCTGGCGCACAAAGAACAAGAGAGATTTGTATACAAAATACATTAAAAAATATTATTATTAAAATATATCGAGCTTTTTCAGGAAGAACGTCATAAGCGACTATTTGCGATTTTTGCTGGAATGGGTTTGAAATATTTATCATAAGAGCTGAAAACCCATTTCTACCAAAAAGGCAAACTATCACTTATGATGTTTTTTTCTAAATAAGAAGGGTCGACATGGGTACCTATAGTATGCATTAAAATTAAAAAATAACAGTTTTACATATTCGGAATCAGGAACATAATGCGCATCTTGTAATATTTGTCTCCAGTAACACTAGTGAGACGTCTAGTTTCAACAAACAAATAATATAATAATAATAATAATAATAATTTATTTAAGTACTTTTTACAAAGAAATACATAAAGCAAAACTTATGAATACTTAGTAGTACTAATTTCTAAAAAGATTGTCTTAATTACCTAATTAACTTGTTTCATTTACACATATTTATATTGGTGTATTAGTACTGCCATAACAACTTGTAGCGACTTGCCTGAGCTAGGTTAACAAAAACCTGTGTTTCAGGCCATCACTATACTAAGCGATCAGTTTATTTTGGTCCACATTTAATTAATTATTAAAGAATACTATGACAATTAACAAATACAGCATAAAACAAACAAAAACTACAAATTTAATATCTATAAAATTATTGAAGTAATTCAAGAAGTTTTTCTGTGTCCGTGTAGTCAAGTTTTCCCAAATATTCGTTTAACTTAAGACTACAATGTTTATAACTAACACTATAAATATTAAGTATTCTATTGAGCTTATTATATAAAACGGGTCCTAAATATACAAAGAAACGGCTTACGAAAGCATGTCTAGTACGAGGTTTTATGAAAACCAAATCTTTCCTTCTCTTGTCCGAAGGTACTGGCTTGTAAGCGACTTCAACATGCTGATGTAGTACGATGTGCAGTATAAATAATTGGCGTACTGTTAGTACCTCGCATGCAATGTAAAGCTGATGTGTAGGGAATCTAAAAGGCCTAAAGGTGGCTACCTTTAGAATTGCTCTTTGAGCGCGTTCTAGAGGCAGCAAAATTGTCTTTGCAGCACCACCCCATGCAGTTATGCAGTAGGTAAGAACGGATTGGCACAAAGCGAAATATACCTGTTTTATTAATTTAAAGTCGGCAAGGTGGCGTAAATTCTTAAAGATATATATTAATTTACGAACTCGAGTACATAGCAAATCAATATGTTTGCGGAAATTCAGATTTGTGTCAATAGTGATTCCTAAATATTTCAAATGATCGGTTTTAGCTAGAGTAGGACATGAACATGTAGCGTCAGCGTCTGTCGTACAGTTGTGAGCGTAAATGTTAGGGTTAGTAAGAGGTATATTAGTGTTTCTCATTCTAAATAAAATATATTTGGTTTTGTCTGCATTCAATGTTAGTGTATTCATACAAAGCCAATTAGATACAATATTAAAGCCACTTTGAGCATATTTATAGACTTCCTCTCTGGATTTAGCTGAAAACAATAGGGCTGTGTCATCTGCGTATGACATTATGATAGCACCTTGTAATTTTAGGCTGCACAGTTCATTTATGTAAATTAAAAACAAGGTTGGTCCTAAAATACTGCCTTGGGGAATGCCATAGCAGCTATTTTTAAGCTCTGAGCTTCTATACTGACCGAGTTTTACACACTGATAACGATTGCTAAGATAATCAGAAAAAAGTAGGAGTTGTGTTCCTCTAATCCCAAGTGCCTCAAGCTTGTGCAATAGTTTAAAACAAGAAATAGTGTCGAAAGCCTTGGCAAGGTCCAGGAATATTCCCAGGCAATGCAAGCCCTTATCCAGATTAGTAGTAATATAATTTGTCAGTTTGTGTACAGCTTGGCTAGTTGATCTTTTTGGTCTGAAACCAAATTGACTATCTGAAAGTAATTGGTTGTCCTCAAGATATTTTATTAACCTATTTTTTATAATTCTTTCCAAAATTTTTGAGAGGCCTGTTAAGACTGCAATGGGTCTGTAGTTATTTACGCAGTTCTTGTCTCCCGATTTAAAAACAGGGGTGACCAATGCTTTTTTAAGTAGGCTAGGAAAAACTCCATTTGACAGACATAACTGAAAGATATGTGTTAAAGGTTGGACAATTAGGTGTTTAAATTTCTTAAGGATCCTATTTGGTATTTCATCCCAACCGACAGCACAGTCATCTTTCAACCCGGAAATTATACCTAATACTTCATTTATGTCGGTATTTAGCAAAACAAATGAATTAACTGGATTTACTGATACACTTGACTGGTTTTGGCAAGGGAGAGTTCTAGTTCCAGGTGTTTTGTCAGCCAAATTTTTACCAACATTAACAAAAAATTCATTTACTTTATCTGCTGCTTTAGATGGGCTAACATCTGTTGAAAGTAGATCAAGTGGAGGGTCGGAGTTTTTTGCACTAAAAGTATTTGTTCTTATAAACTTCCAAACTAGTTTACTATTTTTGCCTGCTGTTTGCAGCTCATATTTATCATGCTGGATTTTTATTTTCTTCAGAAGGTTGTTACAGAAGTTCCTGTACCTTTTATATGTTATGCTAAGTATCTGGTTGTCAGGTGCAAGTCTAGATTTTAAGTGCAATTTATCTCTATGTCTTATGCAACGGACGAGACCCGGTGTAATCCAGGGTTTGACATTACTATATTTCCTAGGCATTTTTATAGTGAATGTATTCTTAATTATTGCATGTTGCAGTGAGCCTATAAAGTAGTTTAGCGAAATATTTGCGTCACATGAGTTGTAAACTGGGTCAAAATTTATGCTGCGTATGTCAGTTTCAAGTTTTGTCATATTGACTTTGGTATAGCTGCGCATGCAGTCTCTCCTAGGTAACGATAATTCTAATGTTAGTAAAATTGCACTATGATCTGTCAGCGAAGAATTAGTAATGAATGTTTTGGATCGTGTTTTCGTTTTCAGAATAATATGATCTAAGCATGATCCGCTTTGATGCGTGGGGTAATGATAAGCTGGCAACAGTCCGTGATATGAGCAAATGTTTAAATAATTATGTGCATGATGATCGATTTTCCCGGAAGCAATGTTAATATTTATATCGCCTACTAATATAATATTTTTGTAATTACAAAACTTTTCCAGAAGTGTGTTAAGAGAGTCTAAAAATCGGTCAATATCCTGAGAAGGAGGTCTGTAAACAGCCATTACTACTATATCGAAGCTAATTGCAATGATTAAGCAGTTACTATCCTGAACTATCGGTTCCTCTACCGTTGCTTTCAGATTATTCTTGATATACACCACTAAGCCGTCATTTTGATTAATTTGTCGATTGGTTTTGTGGAAAGAATAACCATCCAGGGGTGGCAAATTGAGTGTTTGATTGGACAACCAACATTCTGTGAGGACAATTATATCACAGCATATGCCAAGATTCTGTAATAATACTTCAAAACCATTCATATTTTTGTTTATGCTGCGAATATTTTGGGTGAGCACGGTTAATGTTTTATTTACAGCAGGGATAAAACGTTTACAGTCCTCAACATTACATATTTTAGTATCATACACAGAAAAGCTATCTAAGTCATAAAGCAAGTTATTGATCATAATTAAAATATAAAACTATTTAAAATATAAAAAATTAAACTATTTTATTCTATTCTAAAACAATAAAGTTAGACTCCTGTTAGCGTGCTCAAAGAGTTGTGGAATCTGTAGCGCTCTTAGGCGCCTTCATAATCTATAGAATTAATATAGTTTTCCTCTGCGAATTTGCGTGCCGGGCAACTAGCATCACCTGTTTGATGGTCGCATTTGCGCTTGAAGCGCTTGCACGTCGCACATTTCGGGGGAGCGTTCTTATTGCTGCAATCCTTAAAGGAATGACCTGTCTCTCCGCAGTAGTTACAAGTTGTACTAGTCTCTCGGCAATACTTGGCTGCATGTCCGAATTGCTGACAATTGAAACACCTGGTGACTATCGTAAAGTCTCTCACGGGGCAAGACGTCCAATTGATGAAAATTCGCCCTTGGTCAATAAGAATTCTCCTGATATTAGCTGGTAACTCTAGAATATAATTACAGGTACTCTGATTTTTCTTACCTGATTTGTGGCTTAATTTTATTGTAGCTAAGAGGGACTCACGGGTTGTGTTCGGTAGCTTCTCAGATAAGTTTTGCTCGAAAATACAATCAAATACCTCCTGTTCAGTTAGGGCTACGGGAACACCAACAACTGCAACTCTAGGACGGCGTTTTGTTGTTTCTTCAACGGTAAGGCCTGAGGAAACTAGTTTCTCTGATTTACGTAGTTTGTCTATATCTGATTTCTTGTCCGTGCTGATGATGACCCCTCCATTTCGCACTTTTCTAACGCCGCGAACATGAAGTTTAAGTTCTTCGGGAGAGATGATTTTCTGGACTAGGGACTTGGTGTCGTCACTGGTTTCCGATTTATCGCTAGGATAAATTGCAACGGAGCTTAAATTTGCAGGGCGGATGTAGTTGTCACAGCCTTTCTTGACAATATTCGCGAAGGAAGTACTTTCTGTGGGCTTCAATTTACTTTCTACGACCTCTTTGAATTGCCTAAGTGAATTCGCAACGCCTTGCTGATTTTGTAGGTGTTCAATAGTGGAGAACGCCTTAATAGTTTTATGAGTCAAGGCCTGATACAGGACAGCCATCTGAGATGTCCCACTAGTCACCTTACGGCATAAACCAGTCACACGGATCTTCTGTTCCGAGTTCATTTTTCCCTCCGTTACTATACTACACACCTCACCCAAGATGGTCTCGATTGTGCTCATCCATTTCTGAATCTCCGACGTGGGTAGCACTTCAGACGGTAACTCATGTTCTGTGGGTGCGTTGGGAGTTGGGGTTAAGGGCTTGGCTCGTTCCGTTGGTGTCGGCGGGGGACTTCGCCGCAGCAATTGGCTACGGCCAAACGGGCTAGAACCTGAACTAGCCATATCCATCACAGTATCACTAATCTATAAGAATTAGTTCATTGATAATGTAATGAATACGTAGAAACACTTTCCACAAACTCGTGACACACTTTATGTTGATTCCTTACACTGCATATTATGTAATTTTAATAATACTTTAAAGGTAATTATTTAATTATAACACATTATAAGCAAAACAAAAGACACGTCCGCTTAGGCAAGCGATCAATCGCAATCCCCAAATGTTTAGCAAAACAAAAATAAACAAATGTATAGACCTGTTTATTTATTTTCTCCTCTTTATGCTTTGCTCAGTTGCGCCCTTTTTAGGGTTCCGTGGCCAAATGGCAAAAAACGGAACGGAACGGATTCGTCATGTCTGTCCGTCCGTATATCACAGTCACTTTTTTCCGAAAAATAGTTTATAGGTCTTTTAACACAAAAATATATAAAAAAAAACAATAAATTTTGGGGGTTCCAATTGTGCAATTTATCTTACAAGTTTGTACGGAACCCTCAGGGCGTGAGTCCGACTCGCACTTGCCCAGTTTTTTTAGTTACGGCTGCAGTCATCTGCGCACTTGTTTTGTTGTGAGAAAGTGTTTTACGTAGATAGGTACATCACATTGCTCTAAACAATTGGTACGACGCCATTTGCGTGCATAATTGTTGATGATCTGTGACGTCATTTAAAAATAATCTGTATTGAAAGATTAATCAATCTGTGAATGTGACGAATATAATAAACATCAAAATGGTAGTGGTTATTGTATAGATACCATTTATTTATACTTATTCATTTATTTTAATTCTTTTAGTTGCGGTTTATTCACCTACATAATGAATAATCCGTTGGGCAGCATAGGCGCGGAAATATACATACTACATATTATTAGTTTAATTTATTGAAGATCCATGAAGCACACAATGGTAGGTCCATTGTGTGCTTCTTTCATTTATAATGAACTAGCTTCAGCAGCGGCTTCGCCCGCGTCAAAGTAGATTTCTCCATACAAAATTTGGACCCCCGCTTCATCACCTTAGGAGGTGAATTTTGAAAAATCCTCTCTTAGTGCTCGCCTACGTTGTAAAAGGAAACCTTATGCAAAGTTTCACGCTCCTAGTCCCAGTAGTTTCGGCTGTGCGTTGATATGTCAGTCAGTCAGTTTCTCCTTTTATATATATAGATTACACGCATTTCAGATTCTATTCCCCGTCCTTTGCTCGAGCCAGCCCGCGCCGCTGAGCCGTAGTTTTAAAATTCCCCGTTAATAATAATAATATCTTTGTGCGATCCAGCCCGTCCCTTGCTGCCCCCCCCAGCGACGCCCTAAGCCGAGGTCCGTACCCCACAGGGGGTGCCCTTAGCGTGTAGTCGCTTAGTTTTTTACCCGACTACGGAGGGTTATGATTTTGACAGGCTATGTATGTATGTGAGTTTGTTCATCTGTTCCCACATAGCTCCTAATCTACTTATCGGAACTCGACGTATGAGGTATCTTTAGAACCGTCTTAATTGTCCGCTGAACATAGGTTACGTGACGTGTCACAAAACTTGATATGGCGCCCTCTAGCGGACAAAAAGTAATGTGTAAAAAATAAAAATGGAGATAAATACGCCGTGTTTGGTATCATTTGAAAGGGCTTTACTTGTACATTTCCAAAATATTGTTCAAATTTAAAGTGACGCCCTCTAGCGGACAAGAAGTCATGTGTTAAAAAAAATGTTAAGATAAATACACCGTGTTTGATATCATTTGAAAGGGCTTCACTGGTACTTATCAAAATATATCATCAAAATTCAATGTGGCGCCCTCTGGTGGACAAAAATTAATTTACCATTATTAATTAGAAATTTTAAATTTAGCTTTTGCAAATGGTATAGAACATGATTTAACACCAAAATAATTTAAATAAAAAAAAAGTAAAAAAACTAAAACCCGACTACGACAAAAAAACGACGAAACTAAAAGTATGAAACAAGATTTCCAGGATGCTGAAATAAACAAGGTAATAAAAACTTTTTAGAAAAAAAAAATAACCGACTTCACTGAAAAAAACACTAAAAGGATCAAAATAACTTTAATTTCGGAAGTCGGTGTTGAATAAGAAACAAACAATACCGAGAAACACCGACTTCCGAAATTAAAGTTATTTTGATCCTTTTAGTGTTTTTTTCAGTGAAGTCGGTTATTTTTTTTTTTCTAAAAAGTTTTTATTACCTTGTTTATTTCAGCATCCTGGAAATCTTGTTTCATACTTTTAGTTTCGTCGTTTTTTTGTCGTAGTCGGGTTTTAGTTTTTTTACTTTTTTTTTATTTATAAGTTAGTTAAGTAAGCCCTGGCTGGAGGCTTTGATTCTCGAATCGAGGCCGCCACAGGCAAGACCGGTTAAGCAGCCGACAACCTCCTAGGTTGACCTGCAAGAGGCCACACACAAAAAAAAAAAAAAAAAAAAAAAAAAAAAAAAAAAAAAATCAGATTCTATTGAGGTATGAAATTTGATTTTTATACGATTCAAGAGCTCTAAAATAAATTCACACTGCTCCCACATTTTTTTATATAAACCACATCACAATCATCATCATTTCAGTCTTGGATATAGGGCTTTCCCAAGTATCGCCATAACAACCGATCATGTGCGTCTCGCATCCATCAGATATCCGCGACTTCACCAGGTCATCGGTCCACCTTTTAAGAGGTCTTCCAGTGCTGCGTCTTCCGGTACATGGTCACCACTCTAGAAACTTTCGTCCCCATCGACCATCTGTTCCGCGAGCAATGTGCCTTGCCTACTGCCACTTAAGTTTGGCAATTCTTCAGCCTTAGTCCTCCTGCGGATATCTTCATATATAAACTCACCTACAGATAACGAGCCAAGGTTTAGTTTTTTTTTTGTAATGGTGTATGAAGTAAAAAAACCGATTAAAATAAATAATACTGAAAAAATTCCATATGCATAGATATAATAAATTCCTACGCTTTACTTCGGTATAATTATCTACATGCTAACTAGAATATTTACCTGTTTACGTGAAAGTCTTGCTGAATATCCCCCATATAGATCTATCAACGCAGTGTTAAAAGATACCATAAATACGATATTATGTCAATGTCGTCGAAACACGTATTATTGATTTACCTAGTTTTTAACCCTATGCCATTCCAAGTTATCTGTAGGTAGCATGATTAGAACATATAAATAAGATAAATGGTAGTATAGATGAAAATGGAAAGCCGTGACGTCACTTTTCCATTCTCCTTGTAGAGTATACCAGTTATATCTATATCTATACTAATATTATTGTACGTATCTTGATTTTCTACATCATTTATGACAAGTTTATTGTCAATAGAATAAACAACTAACACACAACCAACTAACAACTGCCACCAACTACAACACTACTACCACCAACTACTACTACTACTACTACTGCTAACTTATAACTTATTTTTATTTTTTTCTGTTTGAACTATCTGTTATTTGTTTATTGTGCAAACCTACCACAGTGTTGTCTTTTTTAACCCAAAGGTTGACTGGTAGAGAATGCCTTGTTGCATTAAGTCCGCCTATGTACCACTACTGTACATGAAGTTTAAATAAATAATATAAGTAGTATAAAATTCTTTTAGTAAAGTAATGAACCGAGTAATTAGTGCACGTATAAATTAGTACCGGTCTTCACAGTTTCAAAAGAACGGTTGGCGCAGTTGTTGAACGATTGGCGCAGTTGTTGAACGATTAGGGCAGTTGTTGAACGATTGGCGCAGTTGTTGAACGATTAGGGCAGTTGTTGAACGATTGGCGCAGTTGTTGAACGATTGCATAGATATCCGTGAACGATTGCCTTCTAGCGCTGTTGCGCTGCGTGTCGCGGGTTCGACTCCCGCACGTAGCAAATATTTGTATGGCCTACAGATATTTTTTATTATTTATTTATTTATTTATTTAAACTTCATGGATGAATGGATGGGTGAGATGGATGGATTGTGTGAGAAGTGATATGAAAGTAAAGGGAATTAGTGATAGCGTGACGAGTGACAGGACAGAATGGAAGAAAAAAACGTGTTGCGCCGACCCCAAATATTTAAACTTCATGTACAGTAGTGGTACATAGGCGGACTTAATGCAACAAGGCATTCTCTACCAGTCAACCTTTGGGTTAAAAAAGACAACACTGTGATAGGCTTGTACAATAAAGAAATAACTGATACTTCAAACAGACAAAATAAAATAAAAAATAAGTTATTTATAATAATAAAATACAAATATATCCGGTTCTGGGTGTCTTTTGTATGTGAGTTTTACATATTTGTGAACGCACAGGATCTATAATACTGAGAAATTATACATACCTACTTACTTTTGGATCATTTTACGTTTCATTAATTACTTTCGATCAAAGCGCTTGCCTCTGTATGCTGATAGACAATAGATTTGTAAACAATAATGAGTGGTAGTTTATCGACATCGTGAGTCGACCCAACAACAATTGTTTAGGGCACAATGGTTGTGTGTTGCTTCGGCTTTGACCGTTGTTGCGTTAAGTGCCTATCACACCACTCGACATTCAGACAGTCTTAGTTTATGTTTATCTATTTATCTCATAGTTCTGTTTCATTCCTATAAACGATATTGGCGTAAGTTGCTCTTTTTCTTGTGTGACGCTACATAGACTAAGACTGTCTGAATATCGAGTGGTGTAATAGGCGCTTTACTGTTGCGGCTCTAGTTCTACAACAGCCTATCTGTCTTGCAGCGATAACGGCTACCGCGCGAGTTGCCGACTGCTGGATCGACAGCTGACGGCCATGTGGGGAGTGGGGGAGAACGACCGATAATCGACGGCGGAGCAGCGCCAACCGCCTGCGCAACGCAGTTCGCTTCCCCAAGCCCGCGCGTCAGGCCGCCTCACGCGCTGCTGTCGCGCTACTTTCTTTGTTTACATCGGACGCGTTTCTTTGTTCAAAATTAGCGCGCGATGGATAAAGTGCGTTCTGTTGTGTTATAGTTATTTCTTGTGAGTGAGTGAAAGTTTTCAACATGGCCAGCGAACACTCAGAGTCCCAGGAGACTAACTCCACGTCGCTCGTGGAGGACTCGCTCAACATTTCGTTTGAAGACATCAGCTACATTGTCCGACATGGCATCTTAGCGGGAGGTAAGCGAACCTTCACACCATTACGAAGTTTGTTTACATTAGTTACAAATAGTAGCACCCATTAAGCAAGATTATGATACCCACTCAGTTGAGCAGATGTTATTGAATAATAGGATTTATCTTTAATCCATTAACGACAGTTTAATGATATGCGTGTAATGTCTCTAGGTTCTGTTGTGATGTTTAATTATGTAGTTCCCCTTCTGTTTTAACATGAGCAAAACATAAGCTGACCAGATAACAGCTTCTGAGATTTGCGAATACACGTAACCCACTTCCTAAACACTTAAGATATACATTCTTTTTTTATCACAGTTAAATAAATGTACTTACAACAAAAATAAAGAATAATAAGGAAAATGATAAACACTTAAACGACCTCAAAAATAAATTTTTAGCTCAGACTCTCCATTATGTGCTGTAATGTCATATAAAAATATTAAAATTAAAATAAGACATAAAAAATCCACAACTTATTCCTACTCTTGTGTCCTTCACAGACAGTTTGTAAATAAGGGCGGAAAACAATCAGAGATACGCTACTGCGTGCTACAAAACAGCACAGTTTAAGTAATGCTTTGTTAAAGTAAATTAAATTCAAGTAGGGTGATTGCGCTGGTTTACCGTCCAGTTCCACTATTCGTCCATTTGACTAAGCTGCTACAAACATATGCGTAAAACTTGAATACAAACCTACCTTCCCGCGCAAGTTTGGTCTTTTTGCAATCGTAATGTTTAAGCAACAGTTCTACTAAGATGAAAATATGATTAGATAATTAGCTAATTTAAAAAAAAATAACGTCAGTAGCCACTTCGCATCCGTGCCTTGAAGAAGCCATCGAGCTAGAAAAAAAAAAATGGCAACGCGAAAAGTTCATGGCAAGTTTAATTACTGATAAAGCTAGTTTACGGAATATTTTTGGTACGTATGTCTACTTATAAACATAATAAATACAATTTAAAGTGTTTTTCATAGTTTTTTATAGATATTTTAGATAAATTTAGTGGACTAATACTAGCAAACCAAATATGCAAACTATTTGGTTTTCGTCCACATGGACGGAAACACAATCAGCTAGGTGAATATTTTTAATGGTCATTTTACTTCAACAGACCTATAAAATACTGAATATTTTCTCTCAATATGATCTTTATTGCTATTAGATTAGATATTTTAGTTTCCGTCCACTCCTTTGTCAGTGTTGCGCAAATAAAACAATATTTAAAGGACGTGGACGAAAACTAAAAATAGCAAAAAGTTGTTTTAGTTTTCGTCCAAAGACGAATACTGGGGTGGATGAAAATTAAGAAATAGTTATTCTTTTGAAATCTTAAAGGAAATAATTAAAGATGAAAGAACAGCACACTGTCATTGTGACACATATTTCTGACGGAAAAAGTTTTTTTTGTTAATTTGTTTATTCTATACAGTAATATAATAAAGCGAGAGAGTCTTTTGTTTGTTTAAACGTGCTAATGTCTGGAACTATAAGCCGAATTGGAAAAATCTCTCTATATGCAATAGCCAGGTTCATGACGAATACTATCTATAAGCTAAATAACATCTCGTTACGACTCAAGGAAGCGGAGCAGTAACCAAAGATGCTGGTGAAACCGCGGGGGACAGTTAGCTATAGCTAATAAAAAATAATACCTAAAAGATAGAGAGAGAATACACAGAAGCTACTATTAAATAGTAGATATGTTACTGATTAAGTAAAAGTATATATAATTGGTTTTTTACTTAATAATTAGCCTACACTCCTTTTTCTACACTGTGGTCGAAAACTAGCTCACACTCGGACGAAAACCAAATTTTTTGGACGAAAACTAGCGAAATCCCTACTTTTTCAAAAAATATCTTTTATAAAAAAAGCCGTGAAAGTGATATATTGTCATGTGATGTTAACCTAAAGAAGACTATATAAGCAATAGAAACAAATACGATACATTTATGTAAAGGTAGTTCAAGATATTTATTTCACATCACAAAGCTGGCAACTCCGATAATTGGACGAAAACCAGCGCAATGACCCTACGTAGATAAGTATCTTATTTAATTCCTAAATTATGTCTGGTTGAGGCAGTGGTGTAGCTAATCCAAAACGGGCCCTATATCAAAAAATACTGAGGGTTCTTTTTTTCAAAATTAGCACAGAGACAGTGAGACGGAGTCGCAACAGGCCACGACGGAAATGGTCAGTAGATAACATGTTACGAAGTTTTGCACACGTCGAGGTCGAGGCCCTTGTACTCGGGGCCCCATATCATTGATACGGTAGTTACGCTCCCTAGAATTGAAGCAAAACCAGATAGAATTTAATCCCATAAATCCATGTCATTTTCATGACCGTCGTCCAAATTTTTCGCCTTGTCTTCCAAATATAGAGACAGTCACCCTTATCCCTTCACTTTACAGCTAAGGAGTGGAGGTCCCTGCAGGAGTCTGTGTTTTCTTAGCTAAGAGCAAGCGTGTTCCCTCGTTGACCACATACCTAGTACCTAATTGCTTACCAACACCAACAAGCGAGATAGTAGTCAAGCCCAAAGC
Organism: Mythimna impura; assembly: GCA_905147345.3. Lineage (NCBI taxonomy): Eukaryota > Metazoa > Arthropoda > Insecta > Lepidoptera > Noctuidae > Mythimna > Mythimna impura. The sequence continues at coordinate 13,399,903 of LR990345.1, forward strand.
AATAAATAATTAAAAATCTCTTAGGTCTATTAAGCCTTTGCTTGTATATTCCTATAATCTAAGAGAAACTATTGACAGACCCACAGATATTCAATATTTATTCATGGGGGTGGGCAGACTTATATACCACAACAGCTAGCAACTACTACGCGATGTAGTAAAAATAAAATGGCCGACCTTGACGCAGGTCACTGACTTCACATTGTCTTTCAATCTTACAACTGAAGATAGTTTTACAGCTGAAACTTCATTCATTACAAACGCCCAGTACGTACATTTCCAGAGAATCACGAGACAGGAAAAGTGTTGATAATGATGGAAAAAAAAGTGTTGTTAGTGTCAGTGCTGTATTAAGATCAATGAATGGTGTAGTAGATAACAACGGAAAAAACTATTACTGGTTTTATAGCTAACAAAGATTTCGACTTGAAACACAATTGTCAAACTTCAGGGGCTAACTATACTAAGAAAAAGATAGCTTGAGCTCTGCGACAGCTGTCAGTAAAATCACTTCTATGAAGTTCTGAATTTAGTAGTACAGAGAGACGGTACCTGTCAATGTCATACTTTATGGGCATGCCGACCTAATTAGTGATGGGCGATGAATCATCGTGATTACAGACTATAAAGTATCGATATTTTATATAAAACTTAATTCAAAATTAATTTATCGTTTAATTTCAATTTTTATTTTAAAATCGTAACATTATTTACATGTGTACGTACTTGATCTAAAATAATAGTGAGCAAATAAAAGCCAATTTCTCACCTACTCATGTAACATTCCTTCCGACAACTTTGGGTTTCGGGAGAAGACACGCCGCCATCATGTTTGATATGAACCTCCATTCTCCTCCTAACTTTTGTAATTAAATTAAACCCAATTATATGTCACATTAGCATCGATAATAGTAAGAAACGTCGATAATTACTATCGACATTGTTTTTTATCCTGACAACCCTAGGAATGTCAGTTTGACATACGTCGCAGAGATCAAGCTATCTTTTATAAAGTATACCATGACGTGTTAAAATGTCAAGCGTGAGAGCTAGAAAGAGTGATGAACTGAACTGTTAAAGGGATGGAGCTATATAGGGTGCTATATAGCTCCATCCCTTTAACAGTTCAGTTTAGGTCGTAAAATGGATCGCGTTAAGAGGTCGTGGTAGGCTCTGAGCATTCAAATTCTGATCGCAATTGCATCTCGGAGACAATCAATCCCTTTATCTCATCAGATTGTAGAGATTTCAGAGGATACGAGAATAGCAATAGGGCACCAGTCAACCTAGGGTGATGAAAAGACAATTGTGGTAAGTACATAAAAAGAAATGCTACAAAAAATAATAAAAATAAATAAAATAAACAATAGTAACGTTTAATTAGGTATATTATAAATGTATAATATATCTAACTAAATTCGTCTAGGGCTCAACTTTAGAAAATATAACTCGTCAGAACGTCTTGCCAAGTCCCAATATTGATAATACTCAGTAATAACCTATACATCCTTCTCATTGGCTGATAGTTCTCACTATCATTGGACTAATTCTAATGATATGACAACAGACCAAAGTTTGTGCCATTATCGGTAACGCATGGAGTGATAATGTCGTGTTTCACAGGAATCCCCCAAAATTCTCTTCTAACCCGTTAACCATGCGCAGGCTGGCGGACGACGAGTAACGTGTAGCTCGCCGTCCACTCGTCCTATAAGGAACAAGCCCGAGTCGTCGACGACACGCGCACCTGAAAAACCGAAGGAGCTCAGTAGGGCCGGTACCTACTAGGGCTATGGAGAAAAATGTGAAAGGGATACTCTTGGTACCAGAATACAAAAGGCAAATGAATTAACATAGGTGTAATTTTAATCAGTAAAAGCTATAATTTATGTAAACGGCAAAAACATCTAAACATTTTTTGTAGTTAACGTGTCAATTGATCTCCAAACTTTTTCGAAAGATTCTGAATTTTTCGTCGGGGTTATCTAAAGGGACATTTGGGGTCAATTTTGAATACCAATTGCAGAATTACTTTTGATAGAAACACCCCAAACGCTAGTGCAATTTTAGCTAGCAAACACAGCACACATGTAGAGATTTAGTAAATGATTTACAAAGTTGCAAAGCTTGATTAATATTATATTTTATTCATTCAATTCAAAATATTTTATTTCACAAAGAGTACTCCTAAAAAGGGCACTTATAAATCGTCAGAAGCTAGTGCACGGTTCGAATTAAACGTTCGGAAGTCGTTTCCTATGGAAAAAAACCGTCAAGAAACTCCATGGTTACTCTTTTAGAAATACTATTATTTTATTATGAAAAACAGAATTGGCCGCCCTGTATAATGCCTTTATGTGCAGCCGGACGTCTCAACTCATCACCACATACCCAATTTTATGAATACGTAAGAAATGGCTCTTTGTCATAATTTATCACTTAACCTTAAGCTATTGTTCCCGGAAGGTCCTTCAACTAACAACACGACGTTGATGATATATTTGCCACATGTTGCCGGTCAAAATATCGCGGAAACGTGCGTGTAGAAACATATTATACTTACTTATAGTTTTAACGTTTTATAGAGTCAGAGACGGTATGAGTATCAATTGATTAAGGGCGACTAATTTTCAGTTGCGCTTAAGTATTTGGGCCTATGAGTCATATATACTATATATGTACTCGTATATGAGTAACTAGGTAATAAAAATTGTTGTATATGTGTGTTTGTTACTCCATCACGGTCAAACGGCTCCAAAAATTGTGAAGCGATTTAACACACGGGTAAACTATGGCCTGGAGTAAGACATAAAATATCTACTTTTTATCACAGGAGTATGTAGGGCGAAGCTATTGAAGGAAAGTAGTGAGTAATAAAACTATAAATAATTCATTATCATCATTTCAGTCAAACGACGTCCACTGTTAAACATAGGTATTCGCCAAGTGTCGCCATTATGACCGGACACGTGCGTCTCGCATCCATCGGATCCCGAATCGCATCATCGGATCAAAGAATCGCCAAACTAAAATTGAAGTGGGCAGGGCACATTGCTCGTAGAACGGATGGTCGATGGGGCCAAAAGGTTCTAGAGTGGCGACCGCGCACCGGAAAACACAGCGTTGGAAGGCCTCCCACAAGGTGGACCGACGACCTGGTGAGAGTCGTTGGAGTGCGGTGGATGCGAGACGCACAGGATCGGTCGTTGTGGCGACGCTTGGGGGAGGCCTATGTCCAACAGTGGACGTCTTTCGGCTGAAATGATGATGACAAATTTATTAGATTTTTTTATTTGATTTATTTATTGCCAACTTACACTCACAGTTTACACCACACATATAAATTATAGGCACACATTAATTAATAACGATAATACAAAATAACATTTAAAAAACAATAATATAATTAAAATAATGTCAATAATAATAATAATAATTGTAGCCAATAAGCCGGTACATAGTGGTGATAGACCGATTAGCGCGCCGTGCAATGATAGTCGATGTCACTATTTCACATGACGAGAATTTCGTGAAAGCTGAGTAAGAGAACCAAATCAAATATCTCGACTTAGCACACGAGGTTGCCGACATGTGGAAAGTGGACTCGGCTCGTCATTGTGCCGATTGTCGTGTCGACCATCTGTCGTAGGAGGAATGAGGAGGCTCTCATTAGGCAGCTGGATCAAGGGCCTGATCCAGAAAGCGGTACTCCTGGACACTGCGCGCATTATTAGGAGATTCCTCTCTCAGGAGCCCTGACCACCGGTAGCTTGGACCCTGTTCCCGATGCCGATGGGCTACTATTTTTTTTAAAGTAATGTTTAAAAATGTAAATAATATGTATACATATATATAGAGAATAAATAAAAATAAAAAATAATATCAACAACAAAGAAGATTAAAACTTACAATAATATGATTTACCTACAATTAATCAGAGATCACACATATAAACAAAATGTTTCTACATAATTTTATTATTTTTACAATAGCTTCTCGCCCGTGTGAAACTAGAAAATCATACCAAAAGAACATAATCACAACAAAAAAAGTATAGCATATATTATGGGATTAAACTATTCCAGAACATGCTGTGCCAAACATCCAAATCCATTGAATAATTTGAGCGTAAAGGATAAAAAATAACACACACACAAACACACATACAAACAAACAAACCTTCGCCTTTATAATTAAGTGTGATAAATACCAATATCATTGTTACTCTGATGGTTTCATATCGCGAAAACGGCCGTTGCGGTGTTGCGCCCAAAAGTAATCACGTGAGAGGTACCTCGAGTCAAATTTTTCTTTATGAGATATATCCGTCGCTTGTCGGTATCGATATATATGGTACGCTTGTTGGAGTCTTCCTGTTCCTCTTCAACGGTACATACAGTTATGATCTTTTTAAAATTTAGTATTGGTTTTATTATTGCCAGCATTGAAGTTTGCAGAACGAATTAGGTACTGACTAGGGAATCCAATCCCGCATCAAAATCGCGGCCCCGTGTGCCTGCGGGATTGCAGTCAGCAATCCCGCGGATCCCCCGGGATTTGCGGGAATGGGAGTTTTAATTTCTTTTTTGTTTTAAGTACTTAGGAATAAACATAACCGGCGAAGTACGAGTCGGACTTGCATACCGAGGGTTTCTTATTTTACCTACCTATGTAAATAGTTCGACTCCCGAATCGAGCTTCGAAAATTTATTAGAATTTTGTAATTTTCAACAACTGCGATTTTCGTATAAAATCTGTTTAGTTTAAGGAACAATATAATAAAACATTTAAACGGACCTTCATCTTTTGGGAAAGTAAATTCATGTGCTTTGGGGAATCCCTGGTCATAGAGTACGTAAACTGACACAGTTGCGATACAAGACTCACACAACACAAAATAGAAATTCAAAAATTATTTAGCTGCAAGGCAAAATTGAAACCAAAATAATTATATTCCACACAAATATTATAAAAAATGTCAAGAGTTCCATGTAAAGTGGTTTCATCACTTTTTAATGAGGATGAACTGGGCCTAATAAATAATCAAAACGCGCTCTTATCCCTACCGCTGTTAGGCACACAATTCACTGTTTTCCGCACCAGTGCGGAAAAGTGCTCGTCCTGTCACAATTTATTGTATCTATGGTATTCAGGCTGGGCGCTAAGCAACCCCCACGGGTTGCGTGTCAGCCCCCGTTTATTTATTTCTTCGTACGGGAATTGAAAAACGTCGTTTGATACATGTGGAAATTTGTTACTGCATCACTCGGCTCCATAGTAATAATTGAAATCCGCCTCGGTCAATGACAAACTTTCTCCACTTGTATCAAAATGTACTATTGTTAACTAACCAGTTAATCAATTAATATACAAGAATAGAATACTAATTGTGAAAACAATATTGACAGCAAAGCAAACGAGACTACAATTTTAAAGAATATATCTGTCTCTCTCGCCAAGACGCCGTTTTCTACGGCGGCCGTACGGGTGTCACGGCCTATGACGTCAAAGACCATGTCGGGCTTCTCTTTCATAACAGCAGCTTTAAAACTATTAAACTTCGTTGTTGATGAAGATATTTTATTTTTTTTGTTTACCTGAACTAAAAAGCAATTAATTTAGCAATATAAATGACTTGTCAGTAAAAACACTTAACTAATTAAAACTATATATACACTAAAGGCAAAAACTACTAGCTAAAATATGGCGTCATAAAATTCCTCCGCATCGCTGTCGACTGGAAGTGTGCCCAAAAGGCTGGCGGCATTGCATTTAGCAATTGGTTAACTCTCTTACATTGCATAAAATCAAAGGAAGTATCTCCATTGTAAAGACACAAGCGTTCTTGCAGATGAAATAATATTAAGCCTTTTCAGGGAAAACATCGTAAGCAACAGTTTCCAATTTATTCAGAAATGCTCTTTTTTCTTTTTTATTTAAAAGGGTTTGTGATTACAATGCCTATTCTAATAGATCAGTAGTTTAATGAATAACCTCTCCTAACATTTTAAGAACAATATAATTATAAATTCGGAAAGAAAATGCCCCTTCTTGCAAAAATATCTGTTACCATGTTCTTGCTGATAAGGCTCGTTATTGACTGGCTTTTGGTCTAGTGGTTAGTGACCCTGACTGCTATGCCGGAGGTCGTGGGTTCGATTCCCACCCAGGACAAATGTTTGTGTAATGAGCACAATAAAAAAAATAAATAAATAAGGCCCTCTATAATAAATATAAATATATATAATATAATAAGAGCCTTATATATTTTTTTAAATTTGTATTTGAATGAAAAATTTGGGTCTTATTTTCATAAAACAATAAAAAGTCGATGAAAAAAATCCACAGGGCATGAGAAGTGTTTAGGGGTCTGAAAGGATAGCAGATGACCCCTCCCATCGACCATTTCAATTTGGCACACGATGCACCAAACACTCTGTATTATTATTATTATTATATTATGCTCACAAACTTTTCTAAAGAACAGGATGTAGGGGAATTCCCGAAAGCTTTCTTTGTTTAACTAAATGAAACGATGCAACAGTTTTATCGTACACAAAACAGAGGAACACATTGTAACTGTTCCAAGATATAGATAATGGACCGATTAATAAGAATTGAGATAGTTAGCATTAAGAATTATAGGTATACGTACCATACTGAAGACAAATTCCTAATTCGAAGACATGTGACATCCACCAACCCGCACTGGGCCCGCGTGGTGGATTACAGCCCATTCCCTCTCGTAGAGAGGAGGCCTGAGTCCCAACAGTGGGAACATTATAAGGCCGACTATGCTATGCTATGCTATGTACCATACTGCCTTACAATGGGCCTCATCAGAAGGCTTAAAGTCACTAAAGGCCAGTGGAAAGGGCTATGCTCGGAGTTTCCTTTCGTGATCGCGTCAGAAATGAAGATATCCGCAGGAGAACCAAGGTTACAGACATAGCCCGAAGAATCGCCAAACTTAAGTGGCAGAGGGCAGGGCACATTGCTCGCAGAACAGATGGTCGATGGGGACGAAAGGTTCTGCAATGGCGACCACGTACCGACAGACGCAGCGTTGGAAGGCCTCCCACAAGGTGGATCGATGACCTGGTGAGGGTCGCGGGAATCCGATGGATGCGAGACGCACAGGACCGGTCATTATGGCGACATTTGAGAGAGGCCTATGTCCAACAGTGGACGTCTTTCGGCTGAAATGATGATGATGATGATGTACCATACTGACCAGTACTCTACGACAGATGCAAAGGTGGATGACCATCCACTTTTGCAACTATAATAATAGCTTCAAATGTACTTCTTTCGTTTCTAGTTTTATGACTTGACAAAATATCTTAAATACTTGGGCCAGTGTATGAGGCGTTAAAATCTCCTGAGAAATGATAATCAGAAAATATACTGACATAGTAGCTGAACTATTGTCATATTTATTTATTTTTTAAATTAAGGTTACAATTTTAGAATAGGATCATTTTTTATACATATTATTAGCTAAACATGAGCGGCCTGTGACAGACGTATCCAGCCAAGCCCACTTAAGCTGGTCAACCTTATGAGCAGAACAAGGGAAAAATGCACGGAAAATTGTAAAAGAACAATACAACTATTCCTAGCTGTTAATATTAGGGTTAGCTGTCAATCCTTACTATGTAAAAATGTATCCTTAGATTTGACAATAAAATAATATTATTATAAAAGCAAACCATCACACCATGAAAGTAGTGGAGGCACAGTGGTCACGGCCCCGACTTACTTTATGCAATTTATTTGGTCACAAAACGGTGAAGGAAAACATCGTGAAGAAACCGGCATTTCCTAGAACCAAAAAATTCGAAGACATATGTGACATTAACCAACCCGCTTGGGCCCGTGTGGTGGATTACGGCCCATTCCCTCTTCTAGAGAGGAGACCTGAGCCCCAGCAGTGGTAAAATTATAAGGCTGCTTATGTATTATGTTAAACCATCATAACTGTACCCGCTTAGTCTGTTATTTTCCAACTACAAGCCTTACCTCGCCCATTGATGTAACAGACATTGATCACCCGCCACCACTCTTACGATAAATTAATTATCTTTATGGATTCAATAAACAATCTTTACCTATAATTATGCTAAAGGAATTGTTATAATATTCAATAACGGATGCACTCATTGCACTGTTTGCACTTGAATACTCTATTGTCATGACATAAGTATATTATGGTATTCAGCACGATAACGATAAGGCCTAAACACGTACGTGTGAAATACGTCTTGTGGACAGGGTTCAGTACGCTGTGCTGCTTAAGCTACCTGCCCCCCAAGTCAAGTTACAACCGTTTCGTTTCGATTCTCTTTTCGTTGATCGCCTCGAGTCGGCCACGCCTCCTATTCCTTTGTTCTGACCACGTGACTGAGCGTTGATATGACGTCAGAATAAAAGAATCGAGGCGTGGCCTACTCGAGGCGATCGACGAAAAGAGAATCGAAACGAAACGGTTGTAACGATTGTAAAGGTTGTAAAGCACGACGCTGCCACTACATCGACAGAGTTTCATAGTTTCGTATGTACCTATGCTGTGTAGGCGAACACCAAGAATACGCGTCTATGAAACTACACGTCCGTAGACAGGAGGCCTTAGGGAAATCATAAAATACATCCTCCCACTCTGGGTGAAGCGAGAGGAAGTGTTTTTACGTCTAAAACACACTCATTTTCCTTCAGTTGCTCTTTGCGTTCCAGGACCACGATTCTTGTATGAAAAAACGCCGCAAACCAAAGGGTGCATACGTAACCTACAGTAATTTATGATAAAAAAAAAACAAATTACTATCAGATTATAACATAGGGCCTTAAGAGATTGAAAAATTAAGATAATAAATACCACCTGCTGAAAACAGAAATAACACTATTGTGGAACACACCTACAGAAATTATGCACTTATACCGATAGTAATAGAAGTGACAGTAAAGCTAGAACTACACTGCGCACACGTGTGCCACACACGACGATCTGGGCGCGTTGGTCTCCATACATTTTATATGGAAACTAGACTTGTAGAGCTACACTTGATCCACGCCACGCGACGTCGTTCTACGTACAAATCAGGCGTGTTACACGTGTGCGTCGGTCTAATGTAATTCTAGCTTATTAGTGGCTAAGAGCATACATAGAGACTGTCACAAATTAGATCTAAGTATAAACATTTATCTAATACAAAAATGAGCGGCCTTCATACACTTACCATTTTAAGAAAAGTACTAGTAAGTAGAGGACACAGCGTTTGTTACTCATTAGCAAGAAATCCGAACCTCTTTTTCCCTGAGGGTCTCAGGGTGACAGTAAAAAAAACCACCGAGAGAAAATCCGAGTAAAGAACACTTTTCAAAAACCATAATAAAAAGATATAAAGACCTTGTGACACACGACAGACATTAAAGACATTTGATTGTCTTTTTTACGATTAAAATCTTATTAAAAAAAAAAACATAATAAAAAACTTTGCAAATGACGGCTAGTAAAATTTTATCGGTAACCTACCAATGCTCACGTCGCCTTATACCACCAGGCCGTTTAGCCTGGACCAATCGTCATTGTTTAAACAGGTTTTCCCCGTTAACACAATGGCTAGGGAAGGCGGTTGTTCGAGGCTGGGCCCACGTGTAAACGGGGCATTATCTAATCGGGATGAGAGAACCTGCTACGCGCTACGCCGAATGACGAAAACTACGCTTATTATTAGTAACATCTGTAAGTAGGGCTTTCATCGCTAATAGATTATATTATAGTATCGCACTATAAGTATTTTAATTAGTGTACTATATTTTTAAAACCATAATAAGTGTGTACGCAAAATACTGTTTTGGTAGCTAAGTCAAATGTAGAGAATATCTATATATATATATAAATGAATAGCTGTTCGTTAGTCTCGCTAAAACTCAAAAACGGCTGGACTGATTTGGTTAATTTTGGTCTTGAAAGATACGAGTCCAGGGAAGGTTTAAACGGTGAGAAAAAATGGAAATAATCACGAAAAAAAATCCGAATACAACTCCATTTCTAATTAAAATGTCATTATAAAATAAATTATGCTGTTCTGGTAATGCCAGTAGATGGCGTTATCCTTACTATTAGGCGGTATCATAGGCGGTATGCAGTTCGCCGGGTCAGCTATTTTTTAATAAAATTCCATACCAGGCCAAAACAGAATGCCCAAAATATTTGAGCTGGCTGCGTTCGGTCTAGCGTCTTTCACTCTCATATTTTTTTATTTTTTTCTTGTTATTTTTGTGCTTTCGTACACTTAATGTACAAAGGACCAAAAATGTATATACATTCCGAGGGGAGGAGCAAGAATTGAAGAGCACTGCTTTGCAAATTTGTAATTGGTTTTGTGTACGCACTACCCAGAAAAATCAATGAAGGTAGGAAAAGCACTAAATTAGTAACGAAAAATAAAATCTCTTAGAAATATATTAGAAAAGTATTTTTCATAAATAATAATGTTTTGCTATTATTTATTAAAAAAAATACTATAGGTATTAAAAAAGGTGGCTAGCAACCCTATGTAAGAATAGTCTATCACATCTGGTTCTAATAAATTTAGCGTAGTTTGAGTATCTGGCTCGTACAGTCAACAGGCTGCTAATCTGCTTTGCCACGCTTTCTGATCGTGACCACAGTTGAGAATTGCTGATATCACCTGAAAGCAAAGTATAGAGCTTTAATTCCATATTCCTATTAACCTATAACATTCATCTGCATATTTAAATAAATTTGAAATAAACATTTATTTATATGACAATCTTGTAAGTACTTTTAGGTAAGTAGGTCATTTAATTAACTAATTTATTTCATACATTTATTGATGTTATTTATAGTACAATACCAGTATTAACTAAGAAATAAGATACAAAATATAAGCTTGTACTCAATAACTGTAGCCTAGCCACGAAGGACAGTCAACGAAGCGAATTGCAATCTCAGTGGCTAGTGCGATTTGCTTTACGCAATTAACACGTTTATGACGTACGGGATTCCGATTGGCCCGTCTCAACCAATCAGAGAGCAAACGCGGTAAACGTTTTGATCGCGTTAACGTAAAAACAAATCGCACTTAGCGCACTGATTGGTAATCCCAGCAAGAAGTTATTTACACATACAATTGTATCATCAAAAGTACTTAAAAGAAATTGCTAATCTGAGACAAGGCCCTTACGACACTCTCATCTTGTTTTATAGTTTCATCTAAACCTAACCTCAAAAGATCCGGACCGAGCCCAGTCGTCAACAGCGCTTAGTGATCCTCGCGCTCCTCAAAGAGATGTCAGCAAACCGTAGGGGCCCAGCAAGGCCGATGCCCACTAGCTAGGACCGCGGAGAATTTCTGAAAGGGAAACCCGTAGTCCTAGATTGCAAAGGGTAATTGAAGGATACAGGTGTGGTTTTAGTCAGTAAAAGTCTGACACGCCCTCGCGCTCCACCCAGAGCGTGAGAAGTCATTTTGATGATTTCCCACCTCAAAAAAAAAAAAACCTTAAAAGATTCTCTTTACATGAAACCATTAAGACTCAAACGTTTCGTCTAAAAGCCCAACATCTGAGAATAATTTAAAACAGTAGGTACTTGTACCAAATAGTTACAAGTACTGCGATATTACAGAAAATAACAAACACAAAGAAACCAACAAATACCTAATTTCGGAAAAAGAATAACGTACATTTAATATAAAGTTTATTTGAACTTATAATTCCAAGTCAATCCAAAGATATAACACTTCAAAGCAACTCGTTTTAAAAAACGACAATTTCATACTTTAACCCCTATTATAAATTATTTGAGAACGAATAGAATTACTGATTTGCGCTCATCATCAATATGTCAGCGGACAGGCATCCACTGATTGTCCTAGGCTTCGACCATGCGTTGCCACATTGACCGGTCCAATACCGTGTGCTGAGCGTCCCTGACTCATCCCACAGAAATCACGAATTGTACTAGAATAAAAATAACCTACTAGTATGATACGGGCTGCGGATGTTCGAAATAGTCACCGCGGCCCTGGAACACAAAGGGCAACTGAATCAACACAGTCGGGTTTCAGTCAGTAAGAAAATGACACTCCCTCTCTCTTCACCCAGAGCGGGAGAAGTTATTAGCTTCCCAAACCAAAATAAAAAAGCAGTATGCGATAATTTAACTTTGAGACTGTGAACGAATTTTTCATAATCGGAACTGTATTTCCGATGATTGGTTGTGACAAACAAAAGACTAACAACTTTAGCTCTCTAAAATATAGTTCAATGTGCCTGGTACTTAATCATAATATAAACAAATGATTGAGTACAAGCCACATTTGCCATATACAAGTAATAGGTATGCTACCTTCCGCAGTATAAACGTATGTTTCCGTGTCCGTGTTGCAAACTAACCCTACTTCCATACAAGTTGACTTCCTCTAAGGATGACATACAAGTTGACTTGTAAGACTCCATTTTGAAACTAATTATTTATTGTAATCACGCATTATACGATCAATATAGCTCCAATGGTTGAGCAGTGGTGGCCGAGTGGTAACGGCCCCGACTTATGAATTGTTGGTCGCGGGTTCAAACCCAGCCAGGCGCATTACTTTGTGTAATTTATTTCATCACCACTGCTCTCAAAACGGTGAAGGAAAACATCATGAGGAAACCGGCATGTCCTAGAACCAAAAATTCGAAGACATGTGACATCCACCAACCCGCACTGGGCCCGCGTGGTGGATTACGGCCCATTCCCTCTCCTAGAGAGGAGGCCTGAGTCCCAACAGTGGGAACATTAAAAGGCTGAATATGTATGTATATGTATAGCTCCAATACAGTTCTGGCGATGATTGACGGCAGATTTGATTGCCCTTATATCGGACATTGCTGTAGCAGACAAGTTGCTGTCTATGTCCGATAGTGTAATGTATTTCCTTATGTGTGTGTGTTCTGTTTTGTAATTGCTAGGGTGCTATTGGTTGCCTGAAATAAATGCTTTTTATTTATATTTTATTTAATATCAGCGCCAGATATACCTGACATATTATTATGCTGAGTTGGACTCCCGAAATCCTCGCAAAACAGTTTATTATATCCTAGCAGCTGCCTACGGCTTTGCCCGCGTATTTTTTTCCACACAAACTTCGGACCCCCGTTTCATCCCCCTTAGGGGGCGAATTTTGGAAAATCCTCTCTTAGTGCTTGCCTAAGTCATAAAAGGAAGCCTTGTGCAAAATTTCACGTTCCTAGTCCCAGTAGTTTCGGCTGTGCGTTGATATGTCAGTCAGTCAGTTTCTCCTTTTATATGTATAGATAATATCTCAAAACACGTTTACTTTTTGTAAAACAACGAAACAATTTCTTCAAGTTAAACATAACTTTGACTGTTGTTACTATCGCCTTCAATAATACTTGTTAAAATTGGGTTTAATTTTACAAATTCAATTATTGTAGATCATATTTTATCCTTCAATTTATTATATAATTCTTCAATTACCGCACTAGTGCGTGATATGCGTCAAAACCATATTCATTATAATCACTTTGGTACTTGGTTTAAAAGTAGCTCTTGAAATCAATCTTAATGTGTTATAAACACTGTATAACTAAAATACAACGACACACTGACCTGTTTAAGTGACCTCAACAGTTCTAAATGGTACTGTTGAAGTTGAAGATAAGAAAATAGCTACTCGCGTATTAGTGTAGTATTTATTTCAACAAAATGACTCTTTTAAAAAAATTACTCAACACAAACCTAATCTTTGTCTCTTTTCTTTTTTATCATCAGACCCTGATCACCCTACACTTGTAACTTAATCATTGCGACCATTTCAATGAACTGAACATGATACCTCTGTTATATGTGAGGAGTTTAGTATCCTGCACATTCCAGGTCATACTACAGCATAAGCTCAAGGTTACCGTTGCCATACCTTGCTATTTCATTGAAGTAACAGAACACAAAATTTAGAATCTATCAGACCTGTGGAAGTTGCTCACATAAACTAGGAAAAACTGAAGATCTACAAAAGGCTGAACAGAGTTTTCTTTAATTATACCTTACAACATTATCAATTAAACTACCTTTCAAACAAATAAAATAAACCATAATTAGTTCATTTGTTTAGGAGGTACGATGCCTCAGACAGACACACAAACACAAATCCACAGATACACACGTACAATTTATAACACTGGTCTTTTTTGATCGGTGGTGAAAAATACTTGGCTGAGATTTTAGAGAAAAATATGACTCCTAGGACCTACACCTTAGAAGTGTGATGTTGCCTAGTTCCTTATTATAAGCCAATATATTGTTTCTGGTTTTACACTAATATCTTCTCATAGTTTTGTTGCTATCCTGAGGCACCACAGCTGAACAATCCATTACGATCAGTTGTTATATCTTCATTTATATAACTCTTTATATTCAAATCATATAGAGAAAAGACAAAAGGAACACACTCATACTTTTTCATTATTATTTTTTTAAGTGTGGAAATCATGTAATGAGTTCTCGCGCTCTGGGCGGAGTGGAAGGGCGTGTCAGACTTTTACTGACTAAAACCACACCTGTGTCCTTCAGTTGCCCTTTGCTTTCTAGGACTACGGGTTTCCTTTTCAGAAATTCCTCGCGGTCCCTAAAAACGTTTCTTCTTTAACAGAAATCTAGACTGCTCCGGTGCAAACTGTTCACGATATACGTAGGCATATAATAACACAATAGTCAACGTCCTATTGTTACAAGCGATTCCTTTATCTTCTGTTAGAATAAGTAAGTCATCGTTCCATTCGAGAGAGTGTGTTATCGCAAGACAATATAGATAAAAATTTAAATTATTTTCTTGTTGAAGGTATGAAATGCGTTTCAAATATGCCACTATTTCTACGCATTTACTTTTCTTATTGTCACTTTACTTGTTTAGAGATTTTTTTTTTTTTTTTTTTTAGGTGGGAAAATCATCTAAATGACAAATCCCGCTCTTGGGTGGAGCAGGAGATAGTGTCAGACTTTTACTGACTAAAAACCCACTCCTGTTCCTTCGTTGCCTTCGTCCCAGGGCCCCGGGTTTCGTTTTCACACTACCCATGGCCCCAGTAGGCTTCGACCCTGCTGGGCCTCTACGATTTGCTGACATCTCCCTGAGGCGCGCGTGGAACAATACGCGCCGTCGACGACTTGGGCTCGGTCCGGACGGTTACCGGACGGTCGGACGGCGGGCTACCCATTGCTCGCCGTCCGCAAGCCCGCGCCTACGGTGGCCGGAAATCGGGATCGGAATCCCGACGGCGGTTGGGGCGTGAGGACCGTTGCCTCACGCGATCGGCCGCCTCCTTTGCTAGCATTACTGCTTCGCAGAAGGAGGCGACCGCCTGCCACTCCTCCTCGCTCCGGACCATGGCCTGTACCAAAGCCCGGCGCGAGAGATCGCCGCCGCCGATCGCCCCCACGAGGACACGGCGTTGCTCTGCCCAAGCGGGGCACACCTCCACCGTGTGCTCCACCGTGTCCTCCGGGCGGTCCACACAGTGGCGACACCCGGGCGTCGCTTCCGCACGAATCCGGTGCAGGAACTTCCCGAACTTACCGTGTTCGGTGAGAACCTGCGTCATGCGAAAGGTGAGGACGCCGTGAGGTCTTTCCAACCACGCCTCAAAGAGGGGACTTACCGCCATAATTGTGGCGTGCCCATACTTGTTTAGAGATGTGATTCTTGAAGAGTGATTAGGATTATGTTGTTTACTTTTTGCGTATTTCGCTTTTTGCATGTCATTTTCCGGAGAGGTTTCCTCCGATTTCCTAAATATCTTCAACATATTAAGTTGATATTCACAAAAGTACAAAATGGCACGACAGGGCCTTTTTTTTGGCAAATACCAACAATATTGTGTTATATTAAACTATTTTCCTCCGTTTTGTTTGACAGATTTGTCTACTTTGTGTAGATTCCTACGTTGAATTATCTTAAATTTATGTTGGGACTATCTATATTGTACAAAAATATTTAGTTATGATTTAGGCAGGGTCAGAGATCAGTCTATATAATTATAATATCAATTATACATATAATACCATGTTCCTGCAGCAAGCCAGGTTCCTTTGAAATTGAGTCGAATAAAACTGTGCTTTAAAATTATAGATTTAATATAACTGGTAATCAAATTATAAAACTTTATCAACCCGCAGATTATCTATTGTAAAACTATTATCTACAATAGGAAAATTTTTGAACGAATCATAAATCATAAGGTAGACAAGCGATTGTTAGAGATGCTTTACATTGTAATAATCCCTCGTGGATACCTCGCTTTTAATTCTCCTTGCGTAGGTAATCCTAGCGACTATTACTTCCAATTGTATGTTTAAGTAACTATATTTCTTGTGATTTATTTGCGTCTTCCCGCGGATGCGGACGTCGTAGGAGTGTACTACGAAACTCATTGCTACAGTGCCTGTGGGCGATCGAAAACTGACTTAATGCTGCGCAAATCTTATGATCATAAACTCAAAATAGGCTAAGGTCCAAATTACTTGTCAGTTTAAAGGGAGCACCCGACTGAGTCGCCATGATAACATAAAACTCTCGATTAATGTCAATAAATAAAAAGTCAAAATGTCAATATCGACGTGGAGTTGAATTGGAGGATCTTATTGGAATGTATAGGGAACGTATAGAGCAGTGGTGGCCGAGTGGTAACGGCCCCGACTTACGAGTTGTAGATCGCGGGTTCAAACCCAGCCAGGCGCATTACTTTGTGTAATTTATTTCATCACCACTGCTCTCGAAACGGAACGGAAACGGTAAACCGAAACATCGTGAGGAAACCGGCATGTCCTAGAACCAAAAAAGCGAAGACATGTGACATTCACCAACCTGCACTAGGCCCGCGTGGTGGATTACCGCCCATTCCCTCTCCTAGAGAGGAGGCCTGAGTCCCAACAGTGGGAACATTAAAAAGCTGATTATGCTTATGCTTATGCTATTAATGAAAACCACTTCAAGATCTAATGGGTGATCTAGAAGAAGTAAGCGGAGAAATAGAATTAGCTGTCTGTTGAACAGCGACTTTGATTTTATTTAGAGACCATACAGCTACAATCTTAACCCATACTTCTTACCGACCTTACGATGGAAGGAAAATCCATCTAAAAATAATCAGACCCTTTTAAAATTCATGCTCAGTGCAGTGACACATTTTCCTGTATGTCCCAGGACGCAAGACGATCCTCAAAGCACTGTGCGGCACGTTCAACGCTGGCGAGCTGACGGTCATCATGGGACAGTCCGGGGCCGGCAAGAGCACACTCATGGACATCCTAGCTGGCTATACGTGAGTATACTTTTAAATGTTATAATCTGCTATTCTGCATGATCGCCATTGTTACCGGAGAATTTTGGCAAGATTTCTTCGAGTAAAGTTCAATGGCTATTTTAATTATTCGCAAATTGATTCCTATTGGATATTGTGATGTAGTTTTGCATCCCAAGTATCTGCGTAACTGAACAATATGTGAAATCATTGAAAAAGGCGCGATCTCGGTAAATGGAACTGAGAATTTTATTGTAGTTTTGACCACCTCAGTGAAGTGTGCAGAGAAGGTTGACTTGATAAAACTGCCAAATACTGCAAAAACATAAGATTGTATACATCCATATTCTAATGATAAACAAATGAACTTTTCATACGAAGAAATGGCTTAAAAGACTTAGGTAATATAAAAACAACAAAAAGCAATGGTTATTTTTAGCGTTCGAACTACGAATGTAGGCATGCTATAAATTGAAGAATGATTATAATTTCATCTGTTCGATCGTATTTTTAAACGATCGTCGAACTCAAATTGTGTTGTATAGGCGTGTTTCTTTTTGCAATAAAAACACATTGTCATGACCTAAGTTTATCTTTAAAATGTTGTAAAGTCATACAGAGATAAAATTAGTAGCTCAATACGTCAACTAACGAGTGTGTAGACGGAAACTCAATAAAAGAAACTACTAGATAATATTATTATAAAACTATGTGACAAATCTCATGTTTCATGTGCTTGCATACAAATCATACTTAATAACATATAGATACATATTTTATTTGTATTATAAAAGCAAAAGTTTGTATGCATGTGTGTATGTTTGTTACACCTTCACCCTCAAAAGGCTGAACGGATTTAGATGAAAGGCAAACGGGTAGACTGTGTCCTGGAATAGCACATAATATACTTTATATACCGTAACTAGCTTCTGCCAGCGGCTTCGCCCGCATAAAAGCATGTTTCTCCATACAAACTTTGGACCCCCTTTTATCTATTTAGCAGTTGAATTTTAGAAAATTCTCTCTTAGTGCTTGCCTACGTCATATAAAGAAACCTTATGCATAATTTCACGCTACTAGTCCCAGTAGTTTCGGCTGTGCGTTGATATGTCAATCAGTCAGTACTTTTTCTCGGGTGAAACCACTGGCCAGAACTAGTTTGGTAATAATCCCTTTGGAGACAAACATAACCAAAAGCTGCGTTTTAAACGCGATACAGTCTTGGTTATATTTTGTATTTCGTTGTACCACAAGTAACAAAAACCATTGTTATGCTAAAAGCCAGATAGCAACCAATAATAAAGCAATATTAGTTTCCTAAACACTGGCTGAGTATTGAACAGAATATTAAGTACTAATAAGTGACATCACCTTTTAAATTACCTAAATCAAAACCGTTGTCAAGCTATGGTCCTTATAGTCTATGGCACAAGTTAATTTAAGAAGTTCTATAATTTTTAGGTTACTTGTGTACTTCTAGTTTTAAGAATCTATCGTATTTTCTCTAGCGTGTTAAAAATGTGCTGTCAATTAATACTGCAGAGAAATAACGGAAAAGTCATCGATATCGAAACTTTATCGGATTTGCGAAACTTAAAAACAAGTGCAATCAAGATATTTCGAAAGAACTTGAAGTCCGTTTCATTTTTAATTGCATTATTTTGAAATTTATCTTATCTTATACACAAACACTTAAAAATAACAAATACAAATAAACTATAGTAGCCTAAAAGAGCCCAAAGGTGCTGCTCATTTGAAAAGAAATTTCTTCCCTACCTGCGACAAGAGAGTTAATGAGAGATGTACAGTACACACTGTTTCCTTATCTATTTATACACATAAATAGATTAGGAAACTTCTAAATAGACTATAATAACTTAACTAAATCTATACTAATATTATAAAGAGGAAAGAATAGTATTTTCGGATCTACATTTTTTTTTTTTTGTGTATGAGTGTAGGTATAACGAATAAACAGAAAACAGAATAAAAATGTTTTAAAAATTCTTTCACCAGTGCTAGCATCTAGTAGAATGCTACATTATCACTGGGTGAGAAAGGCATATATTTTTCAATAGACTTACTCGAAAACCCGCTCTTATCCCACGGCATTTAGGAACGCAATATACGGTTTTCCGCACTAGAGCAGAAAAGTGCGTTTGCCCCCGCCACAATGTTATTACCCCCACGAGCCACCGGTCCAACCCTGTTTATTCATTTCTTCGTAAGTGTATTGAAAAAAGTCGTTTGATACACGTGCAGATTTGTCACTGCAGCCCTCGGCACCATAACACACTCGCCTCGGTCGCAATGACAAACTTGCTGCACTTGTATCAAAATGGCCGCTGATAGAAGCTTGTCATAATAAATCAAGTAACAGAAAAAAAACGTACCCATAAATAGATAAATTCTATAATAAAATTACGTATCTATAATAGGTAGGTACATACGATTATGAAATGATAGAAATGTAATCTTCTTTCAGTAGTTTTTAAAGTAAAATATTTTTTTATTTATTTAGATCTTAGATATACTTTTGTTTGAGACAATGTTAATCGCCTGTAAATCATTTTGCTTTCTGGAAAAAATTACAGATATGTTTAACAATTTAGATTGTTCGAAAACAATGATGCGTTTTACAAAGTTGCAGCAAGTCTGAGTCTCATTGTTTGAAAACGTGACCACAATCAATCACATATCATCAGATAACAGACGGTATTGACCCACAATATCAACTGCTACACTAATCACCGACCTGATAATCACCATACGTCACTAGAATTTTAATTCAGTATTCATAAAAACCATTGTTATGCTAAAAGCCAGATAGCAACCAATAATAAAGCAATATTAGTTTCCTAAACACTGGCTGAGTATTGAACAGAATATTAAGTACTAATAAGTGACATCACCTTTTAAATTACCTAAATCAAAACCGTTGTCAAGCTATGGTCCTTATAGTCTATGGCACAAGTTAATTTAAGAAGTTCTATAATTTTTAGGTTACTTGTGTACTTCTAGTTTTAAGAATCTATCGTATTTTCTCTAGCGTGTTAAAAATGTGCTGTCAATTAATACTGCAGAGAAATAACGGAAAAGTCATCGATATCGAAACTTTATCGGATTTGCGAAACTTAAAAACAAGTGCAATCAAGATATTTCGAAAGAACTTGAAGTCCGTTTCATTTTTAATTGCATTATTTTGAAATTTATCTTATCTTATACACAAACACTTAAAAATAACAAATACAAATAAACTATAGTAGCCTAAAAGAGCCCAAAGGTGCTGCTCATTTGAAAAGAAATTTCTTCCCTACCTGCGACAAGAGAGTTAATGAGAGATGTACAGTACACACTGTTTCCTTATCTATTTATACACATAAATAGATTAGGAAACTTCTAAATAGACTATAATAACTTAACTAAATCTATACTAATATTATAAAGAGGAAAGAATAGTATTTTCGGATCTACATTTTTTTTTTTTTGTGTATGAGTGTAGGTATAACGAATAAACAGAAAACAGAATAAAAATGTTTTAAAAATTCTTTCACCAGTGCTAGCATCTAGTAGAATGCTACATTATCACTGGGTGAGAAAGGCATATATTTTTCAATAGACTTACTCGAAAACCCGCTCTTATCCCACGGCATTTAGGAACGCAATATACGGTTTTCCGCACTAGAGCAGAAAAGTGCGTTTGCCCCCGCCACAATGTTATTACCCCCACGAGCCACCGGTCCAACCCTGTTTATTCATTTCTTCGTAAGTGTATTGAAAAAAGTCGTTTGATACACGTGCAGATTTGTCACTGCAGCCCTCGGCACCATAACACACTCGCCTCGGTCGCAATGACAAACTTGCTGCACTTGTATCAAAATGGCCGCTGATAGAAGCTTGTCATAATAAATCAAGTAACAGAAAAAAAACGTACCCATAAATAGATAAATTCTATAATAAAATTACGTATCTATAATAGGTAGGTACATACGATTATGAAATGATAGAAATGTAATCTTCTTTCAGTAGTTTTTAAAGTAAAATATTTTTTTATTTATTTAGATCTTAGATATACTTTTGTTTGAGACAATGTTAATCGCCTGTAAATCATTTTGCTTTCTGGAAAAAATTACAGATATGTTTAACAATTTAGATTGTTCGAAAACAATGATGCGTTTTACAAAGTTGCAGCAAGTCTGAGTCTCATTGTTTGAAAACGTGACCACAATCAATCACATATCATCAGATAACAGACGGTATTGACCCACAATATCAACTGCTACACTAATCACCGACCTGATAATCACCATACGTCACTAGAATTTTAATTCAGTATTCAGATGTTGAAGATAATGCCCGAAAACTAAAACACATGTGGAAGTTATCGCGTCAACTAGGTATTTTCATATGTTTTTTTTTATAAAATCGGTACCTATCCCATATTACTTTTATATACACGAACTATTTCACAATTCATTAGAAATGTGTTATAAATAAGGAAATGGCCGTTTAAGATTTCCAAAGATGAAAGGCCTTTATAACCTTTCATATTTCACAATTACTCTAAAAATGTTAGGAACAATCGAGTGCATAGTGCAAATTTGTTTTACGTCGACACGTTTGTGTCGTTAGGCGTTCCGATTGGCCCGCTCCAAGCTCTTAACCAATCAGAGAACCAAACGCGGTAAACATTTCGATCGTGGTAACGTAACGTAAAAACAACTCGCACGCACACTAAAGACGCAAATATTTAAACGCACCCCTTGCTACGTAGCCGTAGCCACTTGCTACGTCGTCGTAGCAAACGGCTACGGGCGGCGGAAGCGCGAGCAAGTTTCATCTCAATCTTCAAAGGGTAAAAAAATGACTATCTTGTCTGCTCCAATCTTCATGTTGTCATATTAAAATATTCCAATAAGCCTTCTTTTCTATATCACAAATTCAAAAAGTCTTCAGTCTGTTCCACAATTCTGAATTTTACAAAATATTAATTCTTAATACAAATCACGATAAAGAGATAAGTAGATATTATATCATATAATAACATGGGTCCTTGCTTAAGCTACCCGACCAAGGATAGATTAAAATTTAAAACTATGTAGTAACAGCGATTAAAAATAAAAAGTTTATTTTTAAATAAAATGCTTATGCATTATCATAAGTAAAGCATACTTTATGTCTTCTTTTATAAATGTTACCGGCCAAACACGATTTTAGGATAAACTAGTTTCGCCTAGGCCAAACCCTCGATATTAGTCAAAGAGCGAACGAAGTGAGCTCGGAATTTTAGGGCACCCCGTCACGGACAGGTTAGAAAGCTAAGGTGGGAACAGAGTGGAGCAGAGATATTTTTTTTTATATAGAGATATACTTATATATAAAAAAAAATAACCACCCAAAAATAGAAGCCCCGCGGCGCGGCGCTCCGCACGTGTAGGGAGTACTGGTTTAGCCCAGGCGAAACTAGTTCATCCTAAAATCGGATTTGGCCAGTAACATCTTCTATACATATAATAAAACAGTAACGAAAAAAAAACTGTACATTGAGAATTTTCGAGAAAAAATAAGTGGCTTTTGTTAGAAAAACGTAACTGATGACAAAAAGTGACTTTTTAGAATTTTTGTCTGTTTGTCTTTTTGTCTGTGTGTATGGTACGGCTTCACGCCAAAACTACTGGATAGATTGAATTGAAATTCAGCAAAAATGTTCTTTGTAAACCAAGGAAGGCTTTAGGCTACATATTATCACGCAGTATGTTATGGGAGGTAAGCATTATTGATTTTAAAAGGTTTTTGTTCGTAATTGAAAGCACAAAATGACATGTTATTTAGTTAATAAAAATTTAACTCTGGGAACATAATAATCACGCTATTTTTATAAAGGAGCAGGGCAGTAATATTATAAATTGCAAGTTACTACGGGGAATTTAGCGGGGAATTTAAATTTATTAAGTATGTAATTCTTAGTTTTGTTCACAGATATAGTTTTGTTCCTTGCTGCTGTTACCATTTTTTTTTTTATGCAAAAATAATGTAGTTGTCTGTTAAATTAGCGACAATGTGGTTTTATTCATAATTTAATTTGGGTAAATAATATGTAGTTTCCGTTTTCTAACTAGATGGCGTTGGCGTCGATTTAGATCGCGCTATGGTTTCGTTCCCAAAAAGTGATGTTATAGGTTCCGATGTGCCGCTCTCATCCTATAGAAACAGGGGTTACCTTTGTTTTCTGTGCTGGTTGATGTGTTTAATTTTCCTGCGAATAATTATTATTTTCTACTTACTAGCAATTCTTACATACTTATTCGATTACTTTTCATTGATTTGAATATCATTAGTATCGGATTAAGAAGGAATTTTAGCTATGCCTTTTAGAAAAAGATAAAATCTGTCTCGAAACTCAAGGGTTTCTAAGATGCGCAGGTAAGTTCGATCTCTCGAAACCGACGCAGAGCGTGAACAACGGCTAGGTGCTAACCGTGAGCGTAATGCACTAAGTTTGTCCGCGGAAACTAGCACGTAGCGCCAATTACGACTAGAATTTAAACGAGTCCACACTACTGCTTCTCGATCTCAGGAAAGTGTGGAACAACGAGAAATGCGTTTAGCTATCAATCGGGATCGTCATTCTTTGTCTCACGCATCCGAAACGGTTACACAGAGGGATCAGAGATTGATTCTTCAGAATATCCGCTCTGAGACTGCTCAATCACTTGAGAGCAGTCACGAGCGTGAGATACGACTTGCGCGTGACCGAGAGCGTCATTTTTTATCTCCCGCTTCCGATACAGAGAGAGAGCAGAGATTAAGTCTTCAGCTTTTCCGCACTGAGACTGCTCGGTTGCTCGAGAACAGTCAGGAGCACGATACACGCCAAGCAAGCGATCGCGAGCGCCACGCAATATCTCACGCTTCGGAGACTTACACGCAGAGAGACTCACGCTGCCACATCTCGATCACTTGAGAATCCTGAAGAGCACGAGACGCGCCTTAGTGCAGACCGCTCACAGTATGGTCTAGCTCGGTATTTGAAGATAGACGAGCAGCGCGAGCAACGCAACGCACTTGCTCGCCAAAGATATCACGACATGCGTGTTGAGGTGTCTGTTCATTCCACGCAAGAACGTGAGCGGATTCAGGAAATTCGGGCAAGTCAGTCAGTTGATCAGCGTGTGGCCCAAATTGATCTGGACCGTATACGTCGCAATCTTCGCAATTCAACCTCAACTGATACTGAGTCTATGGTTTATGATCCTGAAGAGCAACCGTGGTTCAATAAAGAAAGGAGCGCGTTTTCCTATAACCCATTTATTCATTACATCGAACACGGAGACATTGGCACCATGTCTGAGGGGTTTGCACACTTTCACATGTTCAGTAGTGTCAGGATGTTCAATACCCACATTAACGTCGAGTCGTGCACAAGCGTACAGTCGATTAAATACATGTATAAATACGTCAAAAAAGGTAGTACCCAGGCAACGTTCGCTTTACAAAGCACTGACGGGGATGAAGTGACACAAGTGAGTTAAACACGACAGGTATCCAACAATCATACATTTACATATCCATTTAGAGAATGGCCAGCGCATTTATTTTGATCCTGATAACGTTGCAGCAAGATTGGAAAATCCGAGCCAAACCACTTTGTTGGCCTTTATCAGACTCCGTGAAGGGAACAATTTTGCTAGATCACTCTCCTATGATGAGGTGCCGTCGTACTACACGTACGACAAGCAAAGATGTGTATTTAATCGACGTCGACGTGGACACGCCGTGGACGGGTTTCCAGGATGTTTTAAGGACACCGCATTGGGACGGGTTTACACTGTGCACACAAATAATGGCGTGAGCTATTATTTGCGAATGTTACTGCACACAGTGCGGGGCCCAACATCATTTGCGTTTCGAAGGACAGTCGATGACATTGAGTTTCCCACATACCGCGCTGCTTGCGCTGATAGCACGCCACCTTCTCGACGGTGATCAGCACTGGGACAACGCACTTAAGGAGGCCAGCATTAGTGACAGTCCCAGTCATTTGCGACATCTGTTTGCCGTCATGTTGGTGTTCTGCGGTATTGCAAATTTGCTTCTGTTATGGGAGAAATATCGACATCTTCTGTCCGAAGACTTCCTAAAAGCTCTGAGACGCACTACTGAAGATAATACTGAGGCAACTGATGAGTGAGTACAGTTGCCTTAGTTCACTTCAAGACATGGTCATTTCGATCGGCGGCAGTTCTCTGGTGGATTATGGGCTACCGACTCCACAACATTTGGATGTATAAGAGCGTGGAAGCAGAGAGTACAACTCTGAAATAAATTATGATCCAAGAGCTATGACTATCGTCGTCAATGACCATGTCTCTAAGTTTACCTAAGAGCAAAAGCAAATTTTCGACACCATCCTTGAATGCGTTGGGCTCGGCCAAGGTAAAATGTTTTTCTTGGATGCTCCTGGTGGAACAGAGAAAACATTTGTCACCACTGGTATTCTCGCAGAGGTCTCGAATCGTCTCGCCCATCACGTTGTTTTCCCGTTCCCGGGCTCTTAGAATTCAACATCAGACGTTTCAGATCTTCGATTTTGACGACCCCGTTGTCGCTGGCATAAGCAACAGGATCCGCGTACGAAGTCGCGGGCAGAAGCTAGTAACATATAAAAACAATTGTTGTTCGTTACTCTAACTAAAACTCAAAAACGGCTAGACCAATTTTAACATTTTTAATTTTATTTGTTCACTTTTGCAGGTGTAGTTTTAAAGAAAAATAAATAGGGGAAAACAGTTAAAAATTTTAAAATTGAAAGGTGAGAAGTAATTTCACAGGGGCGAAGCCGCAGTCCGTAGCTAGTACCTGATACTTTTACTCGAGTATATTTTTAAACAGATTAAATGTATTGCACTATTTCATGATGTCTCCCGGTTGGGTATAAGAACAACGTTGATGATCTGTCAAATGAGTTTTTTTTTTACATTTGAGTTAACTTCTTGAGCAGGGTTAAAAATGATTTACTTTTGTAGTGATAGTTTATTAATGTCACTTCCAGTGAAGGTCGTGTTATTTAAAAAAAAATGATTCTGCGTTTAATATCCGATAATAACAATTATGACGCGAAACAATTACAACACAAGCATTGCGGTCATGCTGCTAATAGGTCCACGGCTTATCATTCACTACATACATGTAGATACATGTGTATGTTTCTATGTATTGCGAACATACCTATTTATATCATTTGTGTTCTACTGCGTATGTGTCATACAGGTTCATCGTAACTAGTGACTGATAGCCAGAAATACGAGTACACACATTATATTATGGATGGTAATCAAAACCGCATTATTAAGATAATTTAACGAACAATCTTTTATGCCTATCACCATCATCATCATCATTTCAGCCGAAAGAAGTCCACCGTTGGACATAGGCCTCCCCCAAGTGTCGCCTCAGCGAACGGACCGGTTATGCCTATCAACATAATTTTTTATCGTCAGTGTTCCGTGATACTTGAGGACAAGATTCCTTCATCCATTCTCTGCTGCCGTCACTCAATATTAGCTCCATCCTTCTTTCTGTTTTGTAAATGGCAGAATGTAATCGTTCATTTCGTGACAAAGTAAGTCAATAATAAAGTATCTCCTAATAGCCGTACAAAGGTACCTGTAAACATAAAAAACTAATTGTACAAGCGTAGGTCGTAACAATACTTCGTCACAAAATAGATAGGTAGGTACAGAAGTCAATCTCATGTATGTACTTCACTTTTCATACCTACGCTCGACGGCCGCGTGGCAGCTGCGCAGGCGGCTGGCTCGCTGAACAGTTCCCATCTTAACCGTTTACTTACGATCGCTTACCTACCTAACTGTTCTGTGTTACATTAAAACGAACCATCGAAATACAAGCAAATACCTACTTACTTCTTTGAAACAACTGCCCAACGAACAGTCAAAATAACTGTTTTTTTTTGCTCAAAAATTGCACAAAAACTTTCACAGATGCATGTCTCTCAATCGGATGCACTCGCGCTCGCACTGGTTGGTCCGAGCGCTCCGAGATATCTTGTCCGTGAGCGGTGTCTATAATGTGTGCGTTGCTTGAGCGCGCTTTGTATGTAGATTGACTTCTGTACATTAATGTTCTGTGACTTCGTGCTCAAATCATGCGTATATAATTTGATATTCAAAGAACCTTGTAACTTTTGTGTTCTACACGCGCCTCAAAAAGCTGTCAGTATAATTGGCCGGTGCCTGCTAGGGATGTGGGATGGTTCGAAAGAGTCACCATGGCCCTGGAACACATAGGACAATTGAAGAAACAGAGGTGAGTTTTAATAGGTAAAACTGCATCTTGCTCCACCCAGAGCAGGTGGAGTTATTTGCTGGTTTCCCAAAAAATTGCTTATAACTTCCGTGTAATATTCTTTTTAAAACATTCTTTAACAAGAACCTACTAAATATGGAACCGTAACTATCAGGAAATTTACATAAAATATGATTATTGAAAACAAGTAACTATAAACCATGGCCGGAAGCCATTAGTTTCCAAGATAACTTAACGAGGATAATTTGAAAATCGTTTGACTTGTGAATATATCAAGTAGCAAGTCATTATTAATATTTGTAACCAGTTTTGCAAGTGGAATCGTATTGTCCAGTTGCTGGTTTGTATACGACGTGGACGTCAGATAACTAGTCGCTTTATGGCAAATACTAGTACGGCCAGCGTCATCAACTGGTTACCCCCCTTTTTTAAGGTATTTCAATGTGAGAGGGGCACCCATATGATGCAACTGTCTGTACTTAGCGAACCATAATACAGTTAGGAAAGTAGCTTGTTTTTTATTTTTAAATTTAATTATATTAATTAATATTTTCTGCACCGGAAGACGCAGCGTTGGAAGGCCTCCCACAAGGTGGACTAATGATCTCGTGAGAGTCGCGGGAATGCGATGGATGCGAGACACACAACACCGTTCGTTGTGGCGAAACTTGGGGGAGTCCTATGTCCACCCGTGGACATCTTTTGGCTGAAATGGTGATGATGATGAGTATTTTCTGCCATTTTCTCAAATTATCTGTTCCTATTTTAACACGAACACTCTATCTGTTCGTATTTGCAAACCAGCTCTTCAGAATACCAACAAAGATAACGTAAACAAAGCTTCAGGAAACTATCACAGAGTACACAATAACATACAGCATAAACGTTTACGTAATACCAAACAATGCATTATCTCACTGCTGTTGTCATACTGACATAATTCAATACAAAAACACGGCGCTTCGTTAATCTTTGGCACTACCGAGAACTGGCCACAACACAACACAATAATATCGACACGTGTGCCTGCTCCAAAGTCCATTTGTTCCTTTTAAATATATGTTATTGTGGCCAGTAGTATTGTTTACTTATATGTATATAATACGGCAATATGTTATTATTATACACAGCTTTAACTTGTTTCTGTTAGTATACGCCACATTTGAGTACGGTGGGTCCGATTTGGCTATTTTAAAATGTTCTTAATAGTTGGACTAAAAAGCTAAAAATTGATAATAAAATTATCTCAGATAGGTCAAAAGTGGTTGAGACGTTAGAAAATTGTTTTACCAACATCCCAATAGAAGTTACGAAATCTATCCCTTCTTCGTCTTTGTAAGCTGAATCTTTTTTAAAAGAACATTTCACTAAGGATAAACCAACCTTTGCATTTAAGTGTATCTCTGTTGATACAATTTTAAAAACTTTCAAAAGTCTTAACATAAAAAACACTGAACACCTATGGGGTATATACCCTAACAGGTATATTTAATCAATGCTTAGACAGCGGAATGTTGCCTGATTTAATGAAACATAGTAAAGTAGTACCAATTTACAAATCAGGTAGTAAGAGTGATCCCTCTAATTATAGACCTATATCTGTGCTTCCAGCATTGAGTAAAATCTATGAAAAAATCATGCTCGACCAGATGTTGTCTCATTTTAATTCAAATAGGATTTTGCATAGTCATCAGTTTGGCTTCACGAAAGGAAGGTCAACGACGGATGCAGGAGTGAAACTCATCTTGTAATCCTGGGAGAAGTCCCAGGATGCTATTGGCATATTCTGTGACCTCTCAAAAGCATTTGACTGTGTTGACCATAATACTCTGATCCGTTAATTACATCATTACGGAATTCGTGGACGACCTGCTGATCTTGTTTTATCCTATTTATCTTACAGGCAGCAAAAAGTATCCGTTAATGGGGCGACGTCCTCGGGGTCTTTAGTAAAGATGGGCGTGCCTCAGGGTTCAATTCTTGGCCCTTTCCTTTTTCTAGTTTATATTAATGACCTTCCTTACATGATGGCTAACTTATCCAATATAATTCTTTTTACTGATGACACTTCTCTTATTTTTAAAGTAGATAGAAAAGATAGGGATATCTTGCATGTCAACGAAAGTCTGGTTGTTCTTTCGAAATGGTTCGCAGCTAATAATTCTTATTAAATGCGAATAAAACTAAATGTATAAAATTTTCATTGCCGAATGTCCCTCCAGTTGGCGATCTAATTCTTGACGGCAACAAACTTGATGTTACTACGGAAACTGTGTTTTTAGGTATAACTATCGATTTTAAACTGCAGTGGGGCGCTCATATTAGAACTCTTTCAGGTAGATTAAGCTCAGCCGCATATGCAGTAAGAAAAATAAGGCAATTGACAGATGTAGCCACAGCTAGGTTAGTTTACTATGCTTATTTCCACAGTATTATGTCTTATGGCATTTTACTGTGGGGATCTGCAGCTGATTTAGACTCAATTTTCATATTACAAAAGAGAGCAATCCGGGCTATTTATAAAATGGGCCCTCGCGAGTCCCTCAGAAATAAATTCATAGAAATCGATATACTGACTCTGCCTTCTCTTTATATTTTAGAGAGTATTTTGTATGTTCGTAAAGACCTAGGACTCTTCAAAATTAGAAGCGATTTTCATAACATAAATACGCGTAGTAAACACGAAATTGTATTACCCAAATGGAGATTAGCTAAGACCAGCAAGTCATTTTTAGTAAACAGCATACGCTTTTATAACAAGCTGCAAAAGGCGGTGACTGAACTTAGCGAGGGAAAGTTCAAAACCCATATTAAGCGTGTCCTAACTAAAAAAGCGTATTACAAGGTTAAAGACTATGTCGAAGACACGCTTGTTTGGCAATGACTGCTTCTGCACATGTGGCCCCCTGGTAACTCATAATATTGTGTAAATGTATCTATTAACTGCTCCACATTTGTTGTAATATATACTTTTTTTTTTCTTCTAACACATTGCTTTTGCAATATTTTTTATATTATTAGACGCCAACCACCATAAATTCGTTAGTAATTTATTTTGTTGACATGTCATTTACTGTTAATTGTAATTATTTATATTTCTTGCTTTTTTTATATAGCCTCTTTTTTATAATGTGAATGTGAGAACACTGTAGACTCCGCGAATTCT
The DNA here is from genome assembly GCA_905147345.3 of Mythimna impura. Taxonomy (NCBI): domain Eukaryota; kingdom Metazoa; phylum Arthropoda; class Insecta; order Lepidoptera; family Noctuidae; genus Mythimna; species Mythimna impura. The sequence continues at coordinate 13,430,729 of LR990345.1, forward strand.
TAGGTTACTTCCTATTTCGACTCACTTTTTTTTTAATATGATTATTTTTATTGTGCTTTTGGGTACAATATCGACTGGTCTACACTGTTCTTACATAATGTCTATTAATACTGTAATATGAAAATATTGTAAACAACCACTTTTTTTAAAAGAGTAACCATGGAGTTTCTTGCCGGTTCTTCTCCATAGGAAACGATCAATTTGGAACCGTGCACTATTTTCTGACGTTTTATAAGTGCCCATGTAGGCCTATGTGAAATAAAAACTTTTTGACTTTGACTTTGAAAACATATAAGGATAGAAAAGTTACTTGAGAAATTTGGTAGAATCTGAAAATGATATTTCCATAGGATTATTGTATGAACTAATAAAAGACAGACTAACGCAGACTGCAGGGACTGACAGCCTGTCAGTTCAGTTTGATCTTATTATACGAAAGAATCTTAGTAATCCGATCAATCGAACGTATAGTATCCAATAACAAGGTTTTATGCGCAAAATTGGCTTTCCGGTTTAGTAGTCACTTTGACAGTTTAAATGGTCCTAAATCTTGTATCAAGTTGCTATGAGTGGTTCCACTGCGGAAGATGACTTCCGCAATAAAACTAACTAGAGGAATTCAAGTCACTTCACTAAAGGACTTCACCCTGTACTCAACCGAATTATAATGTTAAACTATTCTAGATTTTATATACCTCTTTGTTTGCAAAATGTACGTTTATCAAGTGATTCGTCACAGCAGGAAGCGACATTAGCTATGTTTAAACACTTACTATCTTGTGTTTATTCTACTATTGTTTTTATGATGCTGGTTAAATACAGCCTAAACACCAACAAAAATTATATCTTATCACAGTAATAGCCTATTACTGTCTCCAGTGGCGTAACTATACCATCTGAGGCCCATGGCAAAATCATAGGATTGTCACCCCAGAAAATTGTCACGTTTCAATTTAATTTGGATAATTCATTGAAAACACGTAACGACAGTTAGTTTATAGTCAGTTTATTTTAATTGTAAAATAATAATATTGACTGAAGTAATGAAATGATTCTTTATTATTAATAAATCAGCAAGTTCTCTAATACACGAAGACATTTCTATTTCGTCTGTGAAGATGGGCTTCTCAGTGGCGTAACTATAAGGGTTAGCTGGCAAAATTGATCCTTTTCATTTATTTGAAAATATAATTTATATGGATTTGTGTATGGTCTTCAGGTACTTGCGCCTAACTTTAATTGATTTTAAGTACTTATATTAAAATTTTTACTTATTTTTGTTAAAATGTTAGGTCACTTCTTTTGAGCTCGCGACCTGTCGTATCCAGGGGCCCATGACCTTCAGAGCAAAGGCCTCTTTTCTTACACAGAAGACACGATATTAATCACCGCGCTTGGTAAAAGCAACTTTATAAATCATTTCTTAATTCTAAACGCTAGTAAGTAATATCAATAAAAAACATCAAAATACGTTTATATTTTTTATCTGTGCTATAATAGCATAGCATAAGCATAATCAAATGTTCCCACTGCTAGGACTCAGGCCTCCTCTCTAGGAGAGTAAATGGGCCGTAATCTACCACGCGGGCCCAGTGCGGATTGGTGAATGTCACATATCTTCGAATTTTTGATTCTAGGACATGTCGGTTTCCTCGGTATGGAACCCTAAAAAGGACAGTTCATTTAGAAAGTTATCCTTATTTTGAATGTGTGGTGTTTTTACTTATTTTGTACTTGTACAAATACCGGCATGGATCTTTAGCGTTGACTTCCACTTGCGCAGAAATGAAATATTGGGTCTCTTTAGTGGTATGAAGTGAGACGCGGGGGCGGGCAATGCAATCCTTGTACAGTGATTGGCTCGCAGATGTTTACGATGCGCAAAGCGATCCCCACTTTTTCGCCGAGCGCTTAAGATTCGTGCCGGTATTTATACGCGTAATTTGTTTTTATTTTCCATGAATAAACAACATCAAAATTTGTTTAATATATATTTGTTTTATAATAGTAACGATTTCAAAGAAATTGTCAAAAAAAAATCTGTTTTAGCTATGTGGTTTACGATTAATATTATAATTTTATTATTAATTTATTAGGTCAAGGCCCTGTACCATGACGTTTAAAGTAAGATTGTTTCATTCTTATTTCCAGTGGGGGTAAGAGATGGCGCTAGACAACCTGTATAGCTCTGTCTCTTACCCACACTGAAATAAGAATGAAACAATCTTACTTTGAACGTCATGGTAACCCCGCAGGTCAGTAAATTCAACTTACATACTGACTGTACTTGACTTGTGATATCGATACCTCCCTGTTCCTGTAAATCTATATTAGGAATTATATGATTCAATATTTATTACATGCGGTCCTGCTACGTCTTAACTTTTTTAATGCGCACAATTCATTACCCCCTACCCACTCTCCTAGTGTGCAGTGTGACGCGCAAATGATTTGTAGCGCGTGGCACGTTCATAACAATGTATTAACTTACTCATATGAGCACGTTCCAAACATTGAACATAATAGTTATCTAACTAAGACGTATTTTCTTTCAGCTGCGTTTTAAAAGACAACAAAATTACATAAACGGTCCCATAAATCGTTATAAGTTGTTATCATGAATTATGATGATGATTTTAGGCTCGTAGACAATATTACCAGACGTAGATGTTTTAACGGCTTACGCAGTAAACATTAGACAAAGTCCTCATATACGTTACACAGTCACGAGTGTACATTTTTTCAATGCTCATCGCCCTAATAAATCTTTTTGTCGGTCACTGTAATACTTAAGTAGATTTTTTTGTTTAGAAAAGGTTTAAAAGTATGCGGAACAGGGAATAAAATCCCGCAAACCTCCGTTGAAAAGTCAGGACCAGACACGTGTCGTGTTTTGTCCGGGCAACAGCCCGATAGCTGATTTCGGACTATTGTATATGTTCGAATCGTTTGTCTTGGTATGGTCATGCGAAGAGGAGAGATGAAACACATGTTACTAAAAAAGTTCTGAGTATACATGTAGATGGATGGAGTGGGAGGCCAAAGAAATGATGGGTGAATTGTGTGAGGAGGGATATGAAAGAAAAGGGAGTTAGTGATAGTGTGACAGATGACAGGACAGAATGGAAGAAAAAAACGTGTTGCGCCGACACCAAGTAATATGGGATAAGGGCAGGAAGAAGAAGTATATGTTCAAATCGCTCTAACTCTATTACCGCGATGCACGATTTTGAATTGCAGTTCCTTTATGGCATAATTTTAAAATCAATCAATCAATCATTCATTTATTTGCTATAAATATGGTACAGGAGTTGTTATAATGGCAGTTATAGACCGATACATATTTCACCTAAGTTACAGGTATGCAAATAGCAGTTTAAGTAAGTACTGTAGACAGTAGTCAATCAGTCAACTCCTATCGCAGCCCACTGCTGGACAAATGCCTCTCCCATCCTGTGTTACAATACACAATTCACCGATTTCCGCATCTAGCCCAGCAGTTTAGCGGTACCTACTGTCATTATTAGAACCGAGATAAGATTTGAAGGTCTCTATAATATTAGTGAGTGTAAGCAATTAACCACGAGACATTTTGGTAAATGATAATCCTATAGACAATGAACTTTTTGACAATCATTATCTTTGGTGGAATATCATTATACCTAGAGCCCATATCAGTTAATATAAAACCAGTGACACTTAACTCTAAAAAGTTAAAACTCTACTAAGGGGGCAGGTAAAGTCAAATCGGGTCAATGCACTATCCTCAATTTATACTTGCTTGATGAGGAGTTAGAAAACCAGTTTCATAGCACGGAATCCAAATAAAGAAGTAGCCTAAGATGGAATTCAGTAGCCCATGTTTATTCATCAATTAAAACTTACTATACCTACACCGTAAAACCCAATTGAGGTTTTTATTTGTACACACGAGACTAGAAATATTTCTAGTCTCGTGTGTACAAATTCAAATAGCCTGTATCAACAAACGTATTCCTAACTATGTTTTGCATATAATGCATATTAGACATCGGTTATAAGTCGGTTTAGCTTTCCAATTTTTAATCTCTTAGGATAAATTAAGTTAATTAGGTAGGGTGTTAACAATCTACAGCTGCTCAAAAGAAACACCGAAATAAGCTGATATCTACCTATGACCTCATTATAAGAATTTGTTCAAATCTCCGTTACAATGAACATACTATGAACAATTAAGAACACAACACAGCGTTTGAAAACGTAACAATCAAACTACTCGTCTGTAAGTAGATACCAAACTTATGTTTGGGTTACTGCTGCAGGCATAAACCCCCCCTTGTTTGACACACTTAAGCACATGTTCCACAAAACAAGGTACCTAGTTATGTCAATGTAGCCAACACTATGAATGGTTGTGATTTAATGTAACGATGGGTGTCAAAGGGCCATGTAACAGGCCTTTGTTGGCAGAAACTCATTAATTATTCTTTTATTTCATATTCATGTGGTGGGCCAAGACATTTCCAATTAGGTTGGTGATACAAAGTTATTAGTACAACTGGGGCTACCTCAAGGCTGTACATTGGGACCTTTAATAATTGGTCTCTATATTTGTTTCAATCAATATGTTCTAGCTAAAGAGATAAAAATAGATACTATGTTTCATCCATCGGCCTTCAGTTTTTTACTATAACTACTTAGTCGGTTAATGTAACATTGAACTCAACCTCAACGCTCTCTAGATTAAAACACAAATACCTACATTCTGTGGGCAGTATCCAGATACCTCATTGACACAAAAAAAAAAGGAAGATTATCTATAAACCCGACGCGTGTTTAGCAGTAGATAACAAATAACCTTGAAAATAAAAGTATTAGCATTATGACTAACATAGAATTCGATCGGGATTTTTTCGAATGAAGTTCGGTAGCTGTTTTAATTATTCGCAAATTGATTCCTAATAGATATTCTCTGCTGGGCAGTGTTCGGGAAGCTGCGCGGTACCGGAAGAGGCAGTGTTGGAAGGCCTCCTACAAGGTGGACCGATGACCTGGTAAAGTTTGCGGGAATCCGATGGATGCACAGTGGACGTCTATCAGCTGAAATGATGATGATGATGATAATGATGAGATATTCTGATGTAAAATTGATGACTTTATGTAGTCATTTGTCTAATCTACTATACAAAATATGGAATTACTGAAACAGGCGTGCTCTCGGTAAAATATAGCTGAGAATTTTACTGTATTGTTACTACCTTAGCGAAGCTTGCTGAGAAGGCTGTCTCGATATACTATAATTGTATTCTGTATCAAAAACTTAAATCGTTTCTGAATTTGACACTGGCTAAATACACAAACCGTACGAAAACAAGGAAAACAAATATAAATTCTTTATTAATTAAATTGAAGTTAGTAGGCATACCTACATAGATGGATGGTGGTATGACAACAAGAGCACAGAAATAAGATAAATACGTATTGAAACTGGAACTGATGAGAATGGAAACAACAACTGGACATAATCCGCTTCTTTACAACTAATTATATGAGATGGTAAAGAATCATACTTATCACAATAATATTTTAGAGGCGAAACTTTTTATGTATGTGAGCATGTTGATTATTCCTTCATACACAAACGGCTGTAAGGATTTGGATGACATTAGGCATACCTTAATGTCTTGAAACACATGTTTTCCTTTTATCTCTGGAGTATGATCCCTTGTATAAAACTCGTTGCCTTAGCGGTCACGATTCTTGAGAGGAAACTATTTCAACTGGGAGGACTGTATAAAGATAAACTCAATCTATTCACTTAGTTTTATTAATTACGTTAATAACGAACAACTAGGTAATACTTCACCATCATTACACTACTCAGAACGAATATTCTAATCGAGTGTCGCAAACGGCGATCCGGGAGCGAATGCCTGCGCCCTCGCTCCAAGCCAAACAACCCCATATCGCTCGGCCGCCAATATCGCTCTCCAATTGGTCCATAATATCAGGTGCTGTGAGGATCGTTGCCCAATCACTCTAGCGATCAATATAGATCAAGGGTTAACATTCCCAAACAATAGAAATTAATCACTTATACAACATACCTTAGATATTACTCAAAACATAAATGTTTATATAAAACAAAAATGCTTACAATTATAAATCATTTTAACAATTATCCTTAAAAACATAAGGTATGTTTTTAAAGCGAATCCGATGGATGCGAGACGCACAGGACCGGTTATTGTGGCGACATTTGGGGGAGGCCTATGTCCAACAGTGGACGTCTTCCGACTGAAATGATGATGATGATGAAACACACATACATAAAAACTATATATAGCCTTATAATATTAGTGTGATAGTGTGATTTAACGGTAACATTCATTAACATCTACCTAATATCTAAGCCCGTCACCATTATCACAATATAAAAGTCCACGTGATTGCATAATGTTGTCCGGTCGTGATTTTAATCAATATTATGCCTATTATAGCTTTAGATTTTTTGCGTGGATACAGTTATCATAATACCTAATTAAAATATCTCACCTCCGCTCGTATAACGTTACAACTCAATCAAAACCTATTATCGGGAAAAAGCCGTGTAAAATATATTAATTCAGGGATGTGCCTCTGTAGGTATAAATAAATAAAAAACTGGGCAAGTGCGAGTCGGACTTGCGCACTGAGGGTTCCGTACAAACTAGAAAGGTAAATTGCGGTTTACGATTTATGACGTATTAAAAAAAACTACTTACTAGATCTCGTTCAAACCAATTTTCGGTTGAAGTTTGCATGGTTAATGTACATCATATATTTTTTTCAGTTTTATCATTCTCTTATTTTAGAAGTTACGGAGGGGGGGGGCACATTTTACCACTTTGGAAGTGTCTCTCGCGCAAACTATTCAGTTTAGAAAAATAAAATATTAGAAACCTCAATATCATTTTTGAAGACCTATCCATAGATACCCCACACGTATAAGTTCGATGAAAAAAAAAATTAAGTTTAAGTTCTAAGTATGGGGAACCCCCAAAATTTATTGTTTTTTTTTTTTCTATTTTTGTATGAAAATCATTAAGATTTTCACACAAAAATAGGCGGATCACAGAATACATCTACTTACCAAGTTTCAACAGTATAGTTCATATCGTTTCAGAAAAAAGTGGTTGTGACATACGGACGGACAGACAGACAGACATGACGAATCCATAAGGGTTCCGTTTTTTGCACTTTGTCTACGGAACCCTAAAAATGGTCAAATAATTTGTAGTGACATCTATGGCGCCACATAGGAACTAAAAACTATGAAATCCTGCATCGCGCAGTTAGAATTCTCCGTGCGATTCGAACATATATTATACTACTGACCGAAATATTTAATTGGGCAGTTGCCCGAAGTAGACATTAGTACACCTGTCTGGTTGGAGGGTTTTTGCTTTTCAATGAAAGTTTGCGGGACTTTAAACTCTGTTCCGCATACCTCTAAACTGGCCATACACAACACTATCTGAGCTGAAAATATAGATACCAAATTCGGAAACGAATAATACAATATGTATTTTTTTTTTATTTGTCGAGATATGACACTATTTGAGCGAAGGTGCAATATTATTCGATTAATATAATATAATATTCCACAACTATCACATAACGCCGTCTAGTCCCAAGCTAAGCAGAGCTTGTGTTATGAGTACTAGACAACTGATAAACATACTTATATATTTCTAAATACATACATATTATGTATAAATTACACCCAGACACAGAACAAATGATCGTGCTCATCACACTAACATTTGGCCTGGGTGATACTAAGCTATTTCCTGTTATTTTGATATAGTTTTACCTATTCTGTTACTACTTAGTAACGAAGACTTAGGAAAACAAATGTTTTTAAGATACGTTTTTAAATAAACATACTTATTTAGGTATATTTGAATAAAGAATTCGAGATAATTTTCAAACCAAGAAAAAATCTCTGTCAAACAAAGCTTTAAGGTGTCCATTACACGGTCATGCAAGCGTCAATCAAAACCATCAATCATGAATGATGGTTGAATGACGGAATTTTATCGCGATACGTTTTTCGTCATGCAAACGTCAGTCATCACATTACACGGTAGGTTTTTCGTCAGTCAAAATATTTGACTGTGGCAAAACTGACAGCAAAACCTATCATGTAATGGACGCCAAAGGGTATGGGCCACCATTCATACAAACTTTGGCCAACAGTGGACATATATTAAGACAACTTCAATTCGTAGTTTATGAAATAATAAACCTGTTACAGTAATTACAGGTTTATCTAAAACTTGGAGGAAATGAGTTAAATCAGTTTTAATTTTTATATTGCTAGAGTCAAAATGGCGACTGTAGCACAGCAAATTAAACAAACATTTTTTTATTCATTTGGTTAATAATTTTCTTCGTCGTTTAAAATTAGAACAGCGTCTAAAACCATTATGGTGACTTCTAAGTATTAGTTTATTTATTCATGAACAAGTATCATTCAACATCAACATCTGTAGTATTTTATTTACATATTTTTATTTTTGTTAGTTAAGTACTTATTGGTACAAATTAAATAGTTCTTACCTGTCATGGATAAATCCATTCTTGTATCACAGATCACGGATTTCAGCAACTTCCAAAGAATGTCGTCTCATTTGAGTAATATTTAAAGCACAATATTTATCCAGGCAAAATTATAAAAATAACGTCGATGAAGTTCATTTTAAGACGGACATTAAGCAAGACTTCCTGTACTAAAGACACAAAGAGTTGCTCTCGATATGAACTCATTGTCTACTAATTCTGCCGACCCCAATAATACTCGATACTCACAGAAGAACGGTTACGCGTAAAACGAATGACTGCATTTAGTTCATTACCACATTTGATAACACAATTCAATATTGGCTGTGATTTTGATACTTTTCGACCTTAACGTAAAAGCTGTAAGGTTGGAAATTAAACAAATGGTAACCGTATTATTAAAATATTGGTCAGTGAACTCATTTGAATATTTAGCAGTATTATTGTAGGTTTAAGTATCTTTTGTCTTCAAGTAGAGTTATAATAGGGTAGGTCTTTTCTTGAGTACCTACCATGTATTAAGATTTAAAAAAAAACTATAGAAAGTTATTTATTATAATACCACGTGTCCCATGCACTCGTCATGAACATCCATTGAACATTCCAGTTGAATAATATTTTATTTTAAACTCTGAAAAGTATGAAGTAACTTATATAATCGTTCACACAAATGATTTATCAATAAACCATAGACAGTTGATTACATAACTTGATCTCGTATCAAGTTTCGTGTTAAATACTTAATAAAAAATATTTTAATTATCTTATAAGTTTAACTCAGACAGTGATAGCCAAAAACCAGTCACATTAATCATCTGTTAAAATTATTTTAAGAATAGAAATTCAAATCAGAATAACTTTTATTTAAAATAAATCCTAAACACACACATTCTTTTTCAAGTCGTTTAAACTAGGTGAGGTTGATATTTCCATTGCATTAAACGCAGCACGCTTTGGAGTAGTAAGTAACCTCTGTTTACTCGCTCTAAAAAAACATTTAAAACAAATCTTGATTGAAACTCTGATATAGAGCAGAATAAATCAATGCCTTTGATTGATTTTTTCAGCTATGTAGATTAGATCTATAGACTTTAACGATCATCCCGACAATGTCAGATATCAGCAAAGTTTATTACTTCTCAATATAAATAAATACTTACGTCAATTTGATTTACTATCGTTGTTATTAATAATACTCGTATTTATGAATGATTGTAATTCACGCACAGAATGAATACAAGGTTACCCGAACCCCACCAACCTACTGGCCCAGTAACATTTGTTGACTATTTTAGCATTTGTTGGTCAAGTGCAACGATACATAAGTCCCATTTAATATAAATAAATTACATCAATACTTACTCAAAACAAACGTCACTACACCAGTTGTGTATTACGTCACTAGATTAGGATGTTGTCAAAGCCACCGAGATAGCTCGATTACTCAAAAAAACTGTCAGAGGCCCTAGTCTGCTATTTTATAAATTCGTCATTCCAACACGATTCCATTGTCATTTTGCTAAAAGTTCGTAATCTATTAATTCATAATGGCCGATTATTGATCGATCAGTGGTCTCGTTATAGAATTGTGGTACGAGCTGTCTTGTGACTGCACAGTGACGTTCTAATGGTAGGTCACTGATCAAAGGAACTGTCAAAATTTTAGCAGATTACCGCATAACTCAGACGTTCATTTGTTATTACGTACGAGATTACCATTCTGTGCCATTTCTTTCAATGGAGTGCCAGTGGTTGATCATTGGAAAGTCATAATGACGCCATTATATTAGTAGATTGCCAAACTTGTCAAAATCAATAATTATGAAATCAATGATAGACCATTCTGACACTATTGTAATAGCAGACATGAGGCCTCCACTTTCAATATGTAAACTAATCTTTTAACTATATTACTTTGGTTAAAGTGATACAACTTTAGTCATGAACAAAGACTATATTAATACAAATCACAATGACAGTCTAACACAAAGGTCTTAATATTTGATGGAAACACTGGTCTTGTTAAAGTTCTTATACCCCCTCCTTGAGTCAAGAGATTATCGAATGTTTTTTTTAGTCTGAGCTGCGGGTATCGCAACGCGAGCACTTGAACGTCACCATCGACCACCATGCCGATCCCGTGACGTCACCAAGCACTCCGATCACCCTTAGCCTTACTAAGAGAGCAAAGCGATAGCCAACAATCACCTAATTATCCTTACTTAAATACAAACATAAGGAGTTACTTCGTTAGCATTGCAAATCAAGGAGGAACAGAACACCCGTGTATAAGACTAAGGTAAACAATAATGCCGAGGTAGAATGCTAAAAAACAGTAGGAAAAAATTATTTATCATTTTATTTATAAACAATGAGGAGCAGTGAACTTCAGCCGACAATGCATACTGTTTAGTATAGTACTTATATCTAAACTATGAGTAACAATGACCATGAGCAATATACGTGCATAGGTACAGCTTGTAAGTATAGGTAGGTATATGTACAGTTGAGTACCTATTGTAGAATTAAACAATAATAATTTTCAAATTAATAATCGTAATCCTCATGTCCGAATTTCGATCATAAATAGAGATTAGACAAGTAAGCAAGAGATATTATAGTGTCTAAGCATTTGTGCAAACACAGGTGCACTCTCTGTCCCTTTGCACGGAACAGAAAAAGTCCGATGAGACGAGGAGACAGGGGTGTCACACCACCAAACTCCAAACTCCGGGCAGCTACAGAGTAAATTCTAATTTAAAACCCAATAGTACTTTTTGCCCGACCTTTTTGTTTTAGTCAATGATATTATATTAGTTTTATTAATTATTTTGAATACAAACATATAAAAAATAAAAAAAATAAAAAAAAACAATTTAAACCAAATAGAACGTAAATCTACGCTTAACTAAAGGTGAATTAACATTATTAATCAATATTTAGACTTTTCTCTCGATTAACTAGACAACAATGGATGAGGAAATAAACTCTTTGTTACAAAATAAAGGTCAACTGGTAGAGACAGATTTGTCAAATACCTAGTGTATCTAATTTATGACTAAATAGCTGAGATTCGATAGTTTGTTATTTATAGGGAACAAGGTCCCTTTCTAGTGTTCGTAGTTAATTCACTTGAAAACAAACACAAACATATATTTATATAGTGAACGTGAAGGTTACTTCTAGGCAAGCGCGCTCCATCGTCGACCCTGATCGTCGCTTGGAATTTCTGAAAAGGAAACCCGTAATCCCGGGCTGGTGGGCAAGTGCTAGTTATACTCGCGTATTGAGGATTCCGTACAAACTTACCAGTTCAATTCCCGAATTGAGTTACGAATTTTTTTCTGATTCGCAATAAAAGTTTTTTTTGTGACGTAACTATATATTTACAGTTTTTTTCCTGCTATGAGACTTTGCTTCATGCCAAATTTTAAGATTTTAGGTCACGGGAAGTACAGTACCATAGATATCCGTGTACAGTACCCTATGAATTTTGATTCCCTTCAGAGTGTCGAAATACACGTTTTTAGCGACATAAAAGGCCGTATCTTTTTTTTTTCGTTAACTTGGAAGTTTGATTTTTTCACAGCTTCAAGGGACTGCAGACCTTAGTATATGCCTTTAATTTCAACTCGATACCTCTACGCGCTCCCGAGATAAAGGGTCTTGACAGACAAACAGACAGACGGACAACGAAGTGACCCTATAAGGGTTCCGTTTTTCCTTTTGAGGTACGGAACCCTAAAAATCAGGTGAGATAGTGGTCAAGCGCGAGCCTATCAATAATAAAACTGTCAACATTCACTTTCATTAAAAGGATGGTAAATGGCTTAATACATAAATTGTTTCAGTCCATCTAAAGGTATTCGAGATCGCCTTTTACGATTGGACCATTCATTGTACACTAGTTTTTGTTATCGTCTGTGCATTAAACTAAGTATAATTAAATAATATGTACTTACCTATTTATTTATTCATTGCACACAATTTTAAAAATATTTGGAAACCCTGTTAAAAAAATTAAGTAAAACATAAATTAAAAATATCAAATTGTCGCTGTTGTAATCGGCTATGTTCTTATCACTACCTGGTAACAGTGGTTAATTACCAGTCATAATCATGTTTATCACTAAATATGTAAGATGTGCGTTATCTATGCGTCAATTGTCAGAACAGACCCTCACAATGACTCGATATTGTTTTAATCTCTTTTTCTGAACTTTTCCAAGAATTTCTTGTTAAATGAATAGGTCAGTATCTTAATCATTTTTGTAGCTAACATATCACGATTCAAACACATTATTAATATTAGCATTTTATAATATAAAAATGCTAATATTATTATTTTTATAGTACAAAAATGCTAATATTATCTTAAAATAACCTTTTAGGGTTAATGGTGGACACCAAAAGAAATAACTTTTAAAAGAGATTGATAACGGTTTACTATCAATTTTTTTTATGTACTAAAAAGTGTGTTTCATTCACTATTTATTTATTAATGTATGATTAACAATTAATGTATCCATATATAATAAACAAACCAAAAGAAGAAAACAGAAAACTTGACGTAGAGTTAAAATTTAGTTCTAAAGATCCAGCATAGATATGCTACAAAATCTACATGATTTGGACACCATATGCACGAATAGTAAAAATTAATACTTAACTTTGAAATGTGAAGTTATACTATCATAATTATTGTATACGTAAATATTAGAAAAATACCACAATAATACATAATGCAGTGAAATGAAATCAGCATTATAGAAGTATTGAAAACATTAATATTGCAAGGAGAAAACGAGGAACAATACTAAATAATATTTTTTGTCTTACTAGTCCCTATAGTATCAAACTGAACAACAGACAAACAAAAAAAACAGTAACAAACAGGGTTTCAGCAAGATGTTTTCTATTATTAGCATATATTATGCAGATATAGATTAGTTACTTAGATATAAAAACCCTGCCTTTTTACCATATCCTTGCTATCTAATTAGACATTAACGCTATCAAAAGTAACAAATTCTCATAAAATGGTGATTATCGTTGCAAGAACTCATCAGTTGTTATCTTAATGCTTAAGATAATAAAGGATTTGAAAGATTAACAATATTAGTAGGTTACATTGTCCTGCTTCGTATAATTTATGGTAGGCTTACATTCGAGATTTATTTAAATGAATCAAGATATGCGAGCTTTCTTTCTTTTTAATATGATGTTTACATTTAGATTGTACCTCTGTGTTTCGTGTGTGTATTTATTAATACACACACGAAACACTTATAAAAGGTGATAGGTTTGAACTACTGTAATTTAGATAGCTGTCAATAATAACGCGTTATTTATACATCAAATGTTAGCTTCAAACAATTCATTTACGTTATGAACGCTTGATCGTTTGTTAGTTAATATAATTTTGCAATAATATTTACTTTTTATTTGTATAGTTTTTTGTATCACTGTAGGACACAGTGTAGATCCAGGTTATAATTGTATAGTCTTGCGCACATAATTTCGAAGGTACACTGACTTCTAAGAAACAGGTTATTCCTAGTTTAGAAGTCAGGGTCTATTTGCTCTGGCTCACTTAGCTATGCTCCAACAATGTAACATTTGTGTATGTTTTGGAATAATAAAGGTTATTTTATTTAGTTACCATTCAATTCATTAAAATTTCTCAAATTTGCGAAACAACAATTTGCGTCAATTTTTCCGGCAAATTACAGTCAATTCAATCATTTTGCTACCATTGTTTTGCTCTTTAATGCCTGTGTTTGTTTTCATGTGTTTACTTACGAAGTGCGGTTTTAACAATAATCCTGTTACGTTGGAGTACCTAAAACTTAAATGATTGCCGAGTTATCCCCCTAAATCAACGAAACATCATCAAAGACATTGAACGAATCAACTACTGCGGAATATTGAAGTCGATTGCACTGACATCATCTTTCTTTTAACGAATAATAGTAAATATTATATAAATAAAAAAACATTGATAATATCGCATTTTGTATGATTTTTTTTTTAACGAAAGCCTGGAACTGAATCACTCTTTTTCAAAAAAGAAAATATTATACACATAACAGAGCACAAAGATACGGTTCTACATATTTCAAAAGAAATTAATTATCTTGCAGCAAGCAAAACAGTATGTTGAGAAACGTAGACAAAACGCGCAGACACAATGAAGAACATTATTTCCGTATAAAAATGTATACCTATTAAAAATGCCTATGGTCATCATCAACATCTGCCCCTTCTAAAAGGCGAAATCATGTGTATAAGTAATAGTATGTTTAATTGTTCAGAAATATAAGTTATAAGATTAGAGAGAGTAGGTATTTTTCTAAAATGGTCGTAAGTTGCCAAAATTTTGCAGTGACGCTTATTATAAATTATCTATCATTATGTCTCTGAATGAGTTGATTGTTTTTATTTTAATATATGCCAGATTTAAATGAAATCAATAAACTGTATTTGAACTAAAAAATATATACGATGTCCGCCTATTACCGACGCGTATTTCCATTCTATACATGGCCTGAACGCAGCCATAGGAAACTGCTCGCGATTACAATGTATACACGAATTCTGCATATAGTGTACGCGCGCATCCTGGGCCTCAAGTCTGCTATTACAATAGTGTCAGAATGGTCCATCAATGATTTCATAATTGTTCATTTTGACAAGTTTGGTAATCTACTAATATAATGGCGTCATTATGACTTTCCAATTATCAACCACTGGCACTCCATTGAAAGAAATGGCACAGAATGGTAATCTCGTACGACAAATGAATGTCTGACGTCTGCGGTAATCTGCTAAAATTTTGACAGTTCCTTTGATCAGTGACCTACCATTAGAACGTCACTGTGCGGTCATTGCTTTATATTCATTACAAAACAGAACGTACCACAATTCTATTACAATACCACTGATCGATCAATGATCGGCCATTGTGAATTAACAGATTACGAACTTTTAGCAAAATGACAATGGAATCGTGTTGGAATGACGAATTTATAAAAATAGCAGACTAGGGCCTCTGAGAGATTTTTTGAGAAATCGAGCGTCATTATGACTTTCCAATGGTCAACCACTGACACTCCATTAAAAGAAGTGGCATAGAATGGCAATCTCGTAAATATTGACAAATGAATATCTGACGTATCACGTATGCGGTAATCTGCTAAAATTTTGACAGTTCCTTTGATCAGTGACCTGTGCAGTCATTGCTTTTAATAAGCTCGATATTGTCATTCTACAACAACTCTATTACGAGACCATTGACCGATCAATGATTGATCAGTGGTATTGTAATAGAATTGTGGTACGTTCTGTCTTGTAACGAATATAAAGCAATGACCGCACAGTGACGTTCTAATGGTAGGTCACTGATCAAAGGAACTGTCAAAATTTTAGCAGATTACCGCCTATGTCAGACATTCATTTGTCATTACGTACGAGATTACCATTCTGTGCCATTTGCAAAATGACAATGGGATTGTGTTGAAATGACGAATTTGTAAAAATAGCAGACTTGGGGCCCCTGGTTCAGAACTATACTACAGTTAACATCACTTACGTTTGACAAAATCTGAGATATGAAATAATTTATTCATATAATGGAAAAATGTACAAAATCTTATTAATGTAGAATTAGATAAATAATAATGACTTTTAACTTAACCTAACCCAAATGATTCACAAACATTAGAATAATGATGATCTTTGATGGTCACTGTTCTAACCTAACCTAACCTAACCCACATCATCGCTTCGTTCGCTCGCCATGTGTTCTAATGGTTACTATTCTAACATGACCTAATCCAGGCGCATTATTCCGATCTACGCACGATTAGTCCATATTCGTACTGGCACTGTATATTATGGAATAAGATTAGGTAGTTAGGTCACTACGAAGTATACGCGAGTATTTGCGTACTACTCTTGTATACATTGAAAGACCTTGATTAAAAAGTGATTTCCAATCTATACACGACTAGTTTCACACCCTTGCGTTCTGGCCATGTACAGAATGTAAATACACATTACTTACCGACTTTTTAGGAGAACAGTGAAAGAACTTTGTACTTGTTAATTTTATTTTTGTTCAAAGCGTTGTATTTCAAATAAACCGTTCTTCTTTTGAAATGTCAAGAAGTCAGTCAGTCAGAAAAATGATGCTAATTGCACATTCCAAAACGTAGATCTATGGAGAAGAATGTGCAAGAAACTCTATGGACACTCTTTTCATCATGTTATGTATTACAAATATCTCGCTTACATGGTGAGAACTATGTAAATAAAGTAAAAAAATAAATCTTAATATAGATATTAAAATAAGCCACTGGCAGCTAAGAGATGACCAGTTTCAACTGACAGCACCCGTTCACAGATATGACGCAAATATTAACACCACTACAGATAAACACCACTCAGCTCAACCATTTTGAAGGGAACCGAATGATCCAACACACGCGCCATCATCAGTGAGACATTTCAGTGAGTAGATATGACAAACTCTCAACGGCCATCCTCATTTATGTCAAACAAGTCCAATAGTAACCTAAAATATTTACTATCCATAAAATGACAAAAAAAATCTGACTATTTATCGTCATCTAAAGTCGTCAGTCAATCCACTTCAGATTATATTCAAAATAGAAAAAAACTAGTTTTAATTTTAAGCTGAAGGGCAGAAGTATGCATGTCATTGACCGGCTAGTCACATAACAACTGAGACATCAAATTCGTTTATTTTTGTTTTAATGATATATAGACTAGTGTTTGACTGCGGTCCCACCTGATGGTAAGCAGTGATATAATCGTTAACATATTATAAACAGATAGTTTGACACGCTTTTCCGTAATTATCTTTGAATAAACAAAACATGGTTGCTCAGTACCTATCTATAACAAAACTCCTCAAAACACTTTTAAACAAAAATTAAAAAAAAAAACACAAATGCTAATTAAGTTTTTAGGAATTTAAATCATAATCAACATAAATTATTATATCTATTCGGTTTCTCAAAATAAATGATCGATTTATCACAAATTATACTCTTAAGTCACGTGATACGATTTATATTAAAATTCATTCAACAAAACACAGCAGCTGCCGTCTAACCCGGTTTTGGCCATTCATTATATTAATTTTGTGCATTATTGAAATGTGCTCACATAATAGAAGCAACAAGAAATATGTAACCAAGATTATATGTAACTCACAATATAATTTAAAAGAGTATCCATGGAGTTTCTTGCACGTTCTTCTCCATAGAGATCTACGCTTTGGAACGTGCAATTTAGCTTCACTTTTTTTTTGGACTGGCCTACATTTGACTATTCAAAAGTAACTGTAAATGGTCTATTTGAAATAAATGCTTTTTGACTTAGACTTTGCAATAATTTTCGTTACGAGCAATGTACCTACCCTGCCCACTGCCACTTTAGTTTGGCGATTCTTCGGGATATGTCAGCGACCTTGGTTCTTCTGCGGATGGTCGATGGGGCCTAAAAGTTCTAGAGTGGCGACCACGTACCGGAAAACGCAGCGTTGGAAGACCTCCCACCAGGTGGACCGACGACCTGGTGAGAGGCGCGAGAATGCGGTGTATGCGAGACGCACAGGATCGGCTGTTGTGGTGACGCTTGGGGGAGGCCTATGTCCAACAGTGGATGTCTTTCGGCTGAAATGATGATGATGATGACGAATTTTCGTTATAGAATCTTCTCCTGCGCTGGGTGGAGTGAAAGAGTTTGACTTTTACTGACAAAAACCCACCTGTATTCCATCACAATTCTTTACGTTCGAGGGCTGCAGAAGCTCGTTCAAAAATGAACTACTTATTTTAATTTTTTATTCTGGTTAGGTTCGCGCTTGACCGCTAACTCGACCGCATCGACGATGGAGCGCGCTTACCTAGAATAAGCCTATTCACTCTTGACTTAAAGATTCCCGGGTTGTAGCCATCAGGAAACAGATTCCGGCAAGGAATTCCACTTATATTGCCGTAACGCTATATTTTGTAACTATTTGACATCTATCATTAACCAACGACCAGAAGCCCTATCACGAGCAGAACTGTTAAAGGGATAAAGCTTGTATATGGTGTATAACTCCATCCCTCTGTCTCGTTCACATGACTGATATTTTAACTCGTCGTGGTAAGGCCGTTGAACTAAAAACCTAAATTAATCTTAGTATATTAGTATGGACTATGTTACACTTGCTCTGCGACTGTGCAGCACTAGGGCCCAAAAGACTAGGGTATCTGGGCCAACCATTCCCAAGATCAGAGTACTACAGGCTTAGCCCCATCAAGGCCACACTGGGACTCATGAAGGAGGTGCACGAAAGGCTAGGAGTTGAGTAGACAGGAGGGGCATAGCACAAAAGATCCAGAAGGGTCGAAGTGTTCTGGCACAGGGCCAGCCCCACAATAAGATAAGATAAGATCGTAGTAACGTTAATGCTTCCTATATCGATCAACAACCTGAAATAATTGTCAAAATCTAAACTAACGCGACTGAAACTTTGAGCTAAAGGTAGTATTAATATTACTTTGATCAAGAAAAAAATATATATAAGACGCCGATAATATTGGTAAGTTACTGATTTCACATTCTGTTCAGAGACAAAGCGGTGGAAATATTTCTCGAACAAAAGATATAGATATATAAGAAACAAGTTACATTCCTCGTATACCTACACAAAGGAAGCTACACACAGGACAATTAATGGATACTTCCTCATGCTCCAAATTCTTACATAGAGCGGTGAGTCAAAGCGTAGGAGATGAGAAGCCACCGGCAGTAGTTACGTTGTTACGAACCTCTTGTAATGGTAATCGACTTATTGTAGCTGTCATTTTATTACCATGGATCACTGTACATGGCTCAAGCATGTCTTGCAAGCAGCAAGGTCGAGGTTTTATAGGTAAAACCTCAGCTGATGTATATGTTCTGTATTCTATACAATACCTAGGCAATGTATAGAATATCTAAAACGTGTAGGTAATGTATGAAATATTATTTATTTTACACTTTACCTAGGTATTTTATACAATACCGTATGCGTAGCCGGTAATGTGAGTAAAAGACGAGAGCAGGGAAAGAGGTGATTTAATTTTAGGGCACCCTGACACGGACAGATTAGGTTAGGGTTATTTTTTTTTAAATTAAAATCCGGAAATAAAAGCCTAATGTATTTGTAAGCAAATTACTCAGGTCTTATTTCTTGTCCGCGGAGTCCGGGTGGATATAAAAAAATAACCCTAAAAACTAACGTGTCCGTGTCGGTGTCCCTAAAATTATGTAATTTTAGTGAATGTGTGTCCTGCTCACGTCTTTTACACACATTGATTTTAAGTAATAGAATATGTTTAATTTGCCCATCATTATAGGTAGGTCGGTTAACATTAATAAATAAAATTAAATTAATAATCAGTCTTTTAATGTTGGTAACACTGCTGGGACTCAGGCCTTCTCTCTAGGAGAGGGAATGGGCCGTAATCCACCACGCGGGCCCAGTGCGTGTTGGTGAATGTCGCATGTCTTCGAATTTTTGGTTCTAAGACATGCCGGTTTCCTCACGATGTTTTCCTTCACCGTTTTGAGAGCAGTGGTGAGGAAATAAATTATACAAAGTAGTGCGCCTGGCTGGGCTTGAACCCGCGACCTACAACTCGTAAGTCGGGGCCGTTACCACACGGCCACCACTACTCTGCTAGTACATATAGGCCAAAATCTATTTATTTTACGCGTTGCCGGTGGACCAGCAGGTACTTTATACAATTCCTAGAAATTATATACATTACCTAGGTAAAGTATGTAATGGACAATATAATCATAATATTCCATACATTGCCTGGACGACCTAAGTATTCTATGCATTGCCTAGGCATTGTATGGAATACCTAAATTATACAAATTGCCGGTAACGTATACATAAGAGTTAGCTGTTACTTGACATTTAAATCGAAACTAACGCATTATATTTTAGTGATACACTTGGATACACTGGACATTGGTATTAGGTAGCAATTGAACACATTACTTTAGGAATATCATTGTTTTAAGTATTTTTAGAACTTAAAAACTCAAATAGATTTGAAAAACTCGAATGGATTACCCATTCGAGTTTTTCAAGTTCAAAAAAAAAAACACTAGTAGGTCCGAAGATTGGATAAAAAAAAACCTAACTGGAGAAGGAATTTTGACGATCAAAATTAAGTACCTACGCATTACTTAGATTTGCGATAAGTAGATTTTCACATAACTTCCTAAAGATTTATTTTTTATCTCCAATCTAGATACTTCTACAATTAGATTCCTTCACAGATACTATCATTGAACTTAATAAGATTAAACAAATCCTTGCACCTGCTAGATACGTACCTACAATAAACTAAAGTCCAAATCTATTGATATGAACGCTGCGTAATATAGATAAAATATTACCAAGTCTGTCGTACGATAAAACAGTAAGCTAGAGTAACTAAAGACATTAGTATCAGTAAACTAATTACCTATCGTCCCTATCCGAAACGATTACAAGTTAACCGGTAATTTACAATAAATGATGTGTGACACGACGAGGTCAATGGGAAAGCTACCATTGCCTTCATGTCATACGTATTTTTTTAGATAAGATTAGATTACACTTGCTACGTAAACCCTGTTGAATCCATGATTCATGGACTTGTGTTATTGATTTTTAGTATGTGAAGGTCTTCCGTTTTAGATGTTGGATAAAAAGAAAATGGGATTATTCGAAAAGAGGGTCGGCGGCTTTTTTTTTTTTTTTTTTTTTCGGTGGGAAAATCATCTTATGACATCCCCCGCCCTCGGGCGGGGCGGGAGATAGTGTCAGACTTTTACTGACTAAAAACCCACTCCCGTTCCCTCGTTGCCTTTCGTACCAGGGCCGAGTCTTCCTTTCAGAATCAGACCCTTGGCCCCAGTAGGCTTCGACCCTGCTAGGCCCCTACAGTTGCTGACATCTCCTTGAAGCGCGCGTGGAACAGCACGCGCCGTCGACGACTTGGGCTCGGTCCGGACGGTTACCGGACGGTCGGACGGCGAGCCACCCATTGCTCGCCGTCCGCAAGCCTGCGCCTACGATGGCCGGAAATCGGGATCGGAATCCCGGCGGCGATTGGGGCGTGAGGACCGTTGCCTCACGCGATCGGCCGCCTCCTTTGCTAGCATTACTGCTTCGCAGAAGGAGGCGACCGCCTGCCACTCCTCCTCGCTTCGGACCATGGCCTGTACCAAGGCCCGGCGCGAGAGATCGCCGCCGCCGATCGCCCCCACGAGGACACGGCGTTGCTCTGCCCAAGCGGGACACACCTCCACCGTGTGCTCCACCGTGTCCTCCGGGTGGTCCGCACAATGGTGACACCCGGGCGTTTCTTCCGCACGAATCCGGTGCAGGAACCTCCCGAACTTACCATGTCCGGTGAGGACCTGCGTCATGCGGTAGGTAAGGACGCCGTGTTGCCTTTCCAGCCACTCCTCAAAGAGGGGAATTACCGCCATAACGGCGGCTTGGAACGCAAAGGGGAATGGGAGGAACACGGGTAGATTTTAGTCAGTAAAAGCCTAACATCTCGTTCCGTTCTAGAACGGGAGAAATAGTTAGGTGATTTCCCACTACATAACAAAATCTACCTCTGCTCCACCCTGATCAGGAGAAATTAAGGCAGGATTAAAATGTCCATTCAGCGTTTAGGCTTTCGCCTAATTATCAGAAAGATCTTGAACTACTCCAGCTCGGAAAAAGTGAAAGAAGAAATTGTTTATTACAGAAACCATAACAACTATACTTTTCAATATCCAACTAATAAAATATATCACAGCAACGTCCTTACCTAGTTTTAGTTCTTATTTTAAGTTGAATGACTCCTAAACAGCTGCGCAATCATGACATTCGAATCGGTTTTCTTCATTGTTTTAAGACATGCATAATGTTACCATAATGAATTTTAACAGCAATACTTTAGTTAGTAATTTAGAGACTGATATTCAAATTACAAGGCGACCTACAAAAAGATTATTTCATATTCGTGATAACAGAAAAGAGTTAAAATCTTTGTTACATACCATAAAAGATAAAATAAAGTCACTCCACGTCGATCTGTTTATTCGCTGACTATTTCTAAACCACCCAACGGATTCTGATGAGTTGAGATGAGAGAGGTTTTCCCTAAGAGAGTAATAAACAAAGAAAGTTTATGTATATAGTTTGCACCCGTGCAAAGTCGGAACGGATCTCTAGTTAACAACTTATTAATTAGATAATCGTCTCCAAAAGCCGCTATCTAATTACAATATTGTTTCAATTTCAGAAAACCAACAAGTGGCAGTATTTGCATCAATGGTCGAGTACGAAATGAAAAGATGTTTCGGCGAAGATCATGTTACATTTTACAAGACGACAGAGTACAAGACATGCTCACAATACAAGAATCACTTAAGATAGCAGCGGATCTCAAATTAGGCAATCATATAAGCGGTCAACAAAAAAAACGACGAGTAAGTGTTACCTACTAATACAATGTCGTTGATTATTTCAATATCTAAATTGATTGCATCACATATTTCTAATCTTTTGAGGTCGAACCATAATAATGTCGAAGTGTTCACGACTTTAAAATAATCATATCAGTTATGCTAACTGCCATATAGTTACAAGGGCTTCACTCCCGATAAGCAGTTTAAAGAAAATAGTGTTGTAGAGGGAATAAAAATAACCGTTAAGCCTACTTTAAGGTCAACGCTATCTAAATATAGTCCACGTATCATTGTGTTCTTGTTACCAGCACTTCTGAAGTTTACAGCGGATAGATAGATCACACCAGAGTGCGTAGAACTTGCTCCTGTGAATATTTCATCATTAAAAAATGAATTGCAATCGAGTTGCCTATCGTATTTAATCATAAAGCAAGATGGTGATATGATTATGTGTTAATGCAATTAAGATACCTTGGCCCTTCTAAAAATAACTACATTATGTAATGGAAATTAATAATACAATACTTTTTTCTGCCATTGGGGTAGTCTAATGATTCCTCTTCTTTCCAGGTAGAAGAAATAATCACATCCCTTGGTTTAAGTAGAGCACGACACACGAGGGCGGGAAATTTGTCTGGAGGACAAAAGAAAAGGCTAGCAATAGGTCTAGAACTAATCAGTGACCCACCGGTCATGTTCCTAGATGAACCCACCAGGTAAATGGTCATTTTACACCTAAATGATACACAATGCCAAATTGCTCAACAAAGAAAAGTAAAGTGGATCTGTACTTTTTAGTTTGTAGCCTTGACAACTAATAAAACCGACCCACTACATCCTTTCGGGAGTGGCCAGAGGTGACTAAGGAACAGAGTCGTAAAAAATATTAAGCAATAATAAAAAGTGCCAAATGGATTGGATTATGTTTCGCCAAATAAAATAATAGCAGTATTGTTAAAAACAAAACGACAAATAGAAGCAGTGGCAATATTTATAAATTAACAACTACTACAGACTGTTCTCAAACAGCACGATACTGTCACATGAAACATCTAAAAGTATCACTTACACACTACTAAAACAACGTTATCAAACGCAAATCAGAAGGATTAGTCGAGGAATTAAATATTCGAGATAACGACACACGCTGTTCAGATATTTAATTAAAATTGTATTGTCTAAAAGACGGTATAGTGTTTATTGTATTAGCATCGCATGGTAAATATCACACTACGCCCACACACACGTACATATAATGACTCAGTTAGTAGCTATGAAAATAAATGAACCATGTGAACTTTGGATAGTTTAATTACAACAAAGTTGTTACTGAAATTTGTAAATTGATGCTTTATGATACGATTATCACACTGACATCATTATTTTAGAGAATTGACCAAAATTACGTTTTCCGGACGCCAAGTCACGCAGATGCGTGTCTTCAGGAAACCGGTGAACTCAAAAATAAATGTAAAATTATATAACAACATGGCTCCGTGCCAAGCCTTTATCTGTTGACATTTTAATGATAACGATAACATTATCTTGATAGTGAGGTGAGATTTAAAACATTGTAATTTAATCCAATATATGGCATTTATATCAATTATACTTAAACACAGTTGATTATTACAATGTTACATTGTAATAATCGACTGTTTCTAGGTTCATCAAATCCCGTATGTATGAGTTTTACAATTTCTTTTATGCACAAATAATGATAGTGGTATTTTATACAATAAATTTTATTGTAAAGCAGATACAGCTTTCCTATTTATTATCACGTTGACCCGACTTTTGGAAATTATCAATAACAAGTATCACTTTACAATCTCTACCTAATTATATCTGTTTGATCGATTTCTAGCTGTTTATTGAATTTGCCAGACGAATATTTTACTTAGTTACTAGGAGAAACTTTAATCCGCTAGCGATTTTATAGTGCAGCCTTTTCATACATACTTTTTGAGAGTACACTTGTGTTGCAGTTAGACATTTCTTTTTTCTTAGTCTATTATAATGTTATTGACAGTAGGGGAAGAATATTTAAAATATTGTACAACAGAAAGTTCAACCTAAATATATGTATCTTCTTTCCAGTGGGCTGGATAGTTCAATATCGAAGCAAATAGTATATTTACTTCACCTTTTAGCGCGGCAAGGGCGGACGGTGGTGGTGACCATGCACCAGCCGTCCGCTGGACTCTTGCACATGGTGGACCGTCTGTACGCGATGGTGGCGGGCCAATGCGCATACGTCGGCTCCGTGCCACAGCTGCTGCCGTGTCTAGAGGAAATGAACTTAATGTGCCCCCCCTATCACAATCCGGTTGATTTCTGTAAGTATGCGTGTGGTACTTATCATCAGATGCTTTGAGTTTATATTTAGTTAAATATATTCTTTTGCCTGCCTTTGCCTCAAGTCACTTGTTGTTGTTTACTTTTTATTCTTCCCTGTCTACCAGCGCACTAATATAAGCTCTCTATTCATTTAATTAAATCTCTTAAGCAATCCATCCGTCTTTTTTTGAGTCTCTCATAAATAATAACGCCATTGCAAAAATTTTTTATAGAAAGGATTGTTGAATATTGACCACAGATCAAATACCTAATTTATATATCTGTGAGATTGACCAACATTTGATTATCAATTGTCAATTTTTACGAATACTCGAATGATTTTGTTTTGTTTGTTGTAAAACAAAACAAAATCAATCGAGTATTCGGTATAGTCATTCGAATAATTTATTCGTAGTAGAAACCAGCCCAGTTATAAACCGGTCCCCTCTTCGGAACACGCTATTTGTGTTGGTATACTTTTGAACACCTATTAATTTCATAGCAACACTGCAATATGAACGTAGAGATTATTAGTTTTTGTGTACTTTTATTATTTATTGCTTTGATAAAAATAACGACTGAACTGAAATGAATGACATCAATATTGTAAATCTGGAAATATTTATTACACAATTTTTAATTGTAAACATATATTCACACACTCTAACGGATGTCATTAGTGTAAAAGATAATATTCTGAATCACACAAAATGGGCTTTTTGTGTGATTCAGAATATTATCTTTGTTGTCTAAAGTTGTCTAAAAGCACCTACCAGCATATACATGAATGAAACATTTGCCGACATTTATCCATTTAGTATTCCACTTATCAACGAAATTAATTCTAATTTGGTTGATATTTATTCAAATATCTACTAATTATAACTAACCATATTCAAATAAGTGTTGCTATGCATGATTATTATTTTTCTTTTCAGTGATTGAAATAAGTGTAGAAAACGCGCCTGATCTCGTGGAGAGCTCGGGGAATGGAAGAAATAAAAGGTGGATTACCAACGTATCTCATGAGACTGATAGTAATTTAATAGGTATGTATGACTTTATTATAGTAGATAGTACAAAGACTAATAAATACTCAAATCTATAAATTATAACAATAGTCACGTAAATTGGTTAAGTGGTTCTGCAGTTAATTTATTTTATTATTTCGTAAAACTTACAGAGTTACAGCTAGGAAACAGATAGTTGAAAAATATTGAAAGAAGGCCAATTACAAGTTTTTACAAATAGTATTAAAGCGAGACAAAAGACAGTAGACAGATAAAAAAAGTAAGAAGTAAATAAGTTAGAAGTTTAGAAGTGTACTGACTGATAGACATACAGAAAGGTGTCATATTTGATCTTATGTAAGAATCGTAAGCATTCTGTGACTCTGCTATCGTATGCTAACCATGTTTAATCCTTGAACCGATGACTACACTGGTACGTCGTTTTATAACGTGTTTCGCTCAAACTTATTGAATTCGTTATAAAATTATCATATTAATGAAAACCTCACACAGTAAAGTTATAAACATCACTATGACTGGTATTTATTTTATTATCAATATTCTCTTCTAAACGTAACCAAATAATATAAAACCTGCAGCGTAATAAATTTGGTGAAAATTAAAAAAGAATAATTGGGCAGTTTTATATCTCTCAGACAATTAATTACTTACAGGATAGACTTGAACAATCCCCTCCATCTTTAAACTATTGCTTTAAATAATATTTCATAACCGTTTTTATTTTTCAGAAAAATCTAATTTAGGTGCGTGTGAAGAGGTTTGCTTGACAACGTTGCCGGCTCCGAAAGAGGACCCCACTAGTAAAATACTATTAGCAATAAAGAGTACATACAATACATCGTTCTGGAAACAATTCACCACTCTCACAAGGAGATCGCTTCTGGTAAACTAGTGTAATTTATTTTCTTTTCTATGTTTGAATAGCTGTATGTTTGAGTACAAACTGTTATACTGTGACTGAACTGTTCGACTGGCCTGTTGGTCTAGTGGTTAATGGCCCTGACTGCTATGCCGGAGGTCGTGGGTTCGATTCCCACCCAGGACAAATGTTTGTGTGATGAGCACGATCATTTGTTCTGTGTCTGGGTGTAATTTATCTATATATGTATGTATTTAGAAATATATAAGTATGTTTATCAGTTGTCTAGTACCCATAACACAAGCTCTGCTCGGCAAATGAAACGTATCCAAAGTATGTAATGTTATAAAATTACATACTTTGGATACGTCTCATTTGCCTTTCATTTTCTGTGAAAGCTCTACGGCGAAATAAGGGCAGTGCTCCGCTAGGTACATTGAACTGTGTTCAAATTGGTTTTTTAAAAACAACAGGAGATATCTTTCAACCACAACCATAGTTCTTCACAATAGTTATCAAATGTTTTAGTATCAAACTGAAATATGAGAATTTCTCTTTTTTAACCGACTTCAAAAAGGAGGAGGTTATATGTTCGGTTGAATGTATGTTTTTTTTTTTATGTAAGTTCACCGATTTCTCGGTCAATTGTGGACCGATTCTGAATTTTTTTTTTTTGATTGAAAGGTTATGCTTCCGAATTGGTCCCATAGAAATATTGTTATGATCTGATCATGAACTTCGAAAATATGGAACAGAACTCCTCATAGGATCACAGCAGAACCGTCGTAACAAGTAAAATTGCTTTGTATATACGTGTAGTCGATGACTGACTGAAAGTAGAGGAGGAATATATTATATCGAACTGATCTGATGATGAAGCCTGAAGTTAGGCACCGGAACTCTGTAATAAATTAATGTAATCTAACCGTGTTTGGGATTATTAGAATTGTCATGAGATGCACTCTGGCTATAAGGTATTTAAGTGGTGGTACCATAACTAAAAAGTGTAAAATAAAAAACTTTTTACAAAAAAAATACAACCGACTTCAAAGTAAAAAAAAAACACTGAAAAGTGCAAAATAACTTTAATTTTGGAAGTCGGTGTTAAATAACGAAGAGACAAAACTATTATAGAAACACCGACTTCCGAAATTAAAGTTATTTTGCACTTTTCAGTGTTTTTTTTTTTACTTTGAAGTCGGTTGTATTTTTTTTGTAAAAAGTTTTTTATTTACTAATATAAACTAGTGCTTGACTGCGATCCCACCTGATGGTAAGCAGTGATGCAATCGTTGATGGTGAGGCGCATTAGTTTATTGAGAGCCTATTCACTCTACCTTGAAGACACCCAAATTATAATCAGACATGAAGACCGCAGCAGGCAAATTTTTCTAGTCCTTCGATGTACGCGGTATAAACGACCGACGAAGCGAAACTCTTAGTTTGGACTGTAGAAGTTTCAACAACGTAAGGGTGGATACTCGCCGTACGTTGGGTTGTCCGATGGTAGAAATGAGATGGCGGAATCAAGTCATGCAATTCTCGCGCACACTCTCCAAAATACATCCTGTAAAATACCGAAAGGCTGGCTACCCTACGCCTGTGCTCAAGGCTTTGTAGATTGGACTTAACCAAATCTGGATCATCAATTAGTCTCTTCGCACGCCTTTCCACCGAGTCCAAAGCTACCTGGTGACATTTTGCAGTACCAGCCCATATGTGGCTGCAGTACTCCACACACGATCGGACCCGTGCTTTATATAACATTAAAAGCTGTCCCGGTGTGAAGTACCGCCGGACCTTTGCAAGAATGCCAAGTTTCCTAGCAGCTACCTTGGCTTTGGGCTCAATGTACCACCCAAAATTAAGATCTGAGGAAATTTCTACTACCAAGAGCTGAAGGCGGTCGGTGCACTCCAAGGATACATTCTGAA
Source organism: Mythimna impura (assembly GCA_905147345.3). Classification (NCBI taxonomy): domain Eukaryota; kingdom Metazoa; phylum Arthropoda; class Insecta; order Lepidoptera; family Noctuidae; genus Mythimna; species Mythimna impura. Next base: position 13,460,005 of record LR990345.1, read on the forward strand.
AAGCAGGAGCCAAGGTGAACGGGCTCCTTTTGGCGATGAATAGACATGCTTGTGTTTTGGCGGCTTGAGCATTCTTGTGTTTTCTTTGATTACATATAACATTCTCCTATCTAGCTACATGTACATATGTACCTACGTCTATCTTTATTTGCCGTTATTTTTTCTTTTCCAGTCGATATGGCGAGACCCTGCCTTTACTGTAATGACGACAGGGATCCACTGTGCGATGGCGCTCTTCATCGGCTTTCTGTTCTACGACATAGGAGATGACGCTAAGGACGTACGCAACAACTACAACTTTCTGAACTTCAGTCTTATGTTCCTCATGTTTACGGCTTTCAGTGCCGTTACAATTAGATGTAAGTTTATTTCATTTCATTATCATGTTTGTCAGTTCTTAAAGCTTCACAATATCTGCTTTCTTTTGTACTGTCAATAGTTTATTTTTTTTATTTTATAATAGGATTAACCATTTCTGTTATTATTTATTTATTTATTTATCAATTGTTTGCTATATACAATAGCATAGCAAGCCAACAATCTACGAAGTAAAAAAAATATCATTTCGTTACTGCTATATAAAAATATGTCGAATTTCGTTTCCTGACCAAACAGGGCGTTCAGCAGATTGAGAGCCTGGGCTGTAGGGGCATACCAAGCCGAAACCGAAACTATATAATACCACCATATTCAAAAGAAAAATGACAAAAAATCAATATTGCTAAATAATTGAAACTGTTTTTGTCTCTACTTAACCCCCACAACACCAATTTTCAATTGAAAACCATCAGCGGAGAGCTTAACAATAATATAAAAAATTGTTAACTGACAAAAAATGGCAATATCATAAGTACATCGATATAACAAATATATTGAATGCACCTTGAAATAGACATGCAACAAACAAAATGAGTCGTAAAGTTTTCGCGTACGTGTCGGTGAACTTGAAACGACAAAGGTATTGGCAATTACATCTCTGACTCATAGCGTTATTAGGTCAAACAGAAGGTATAATTGAATAATCAAAACTTAATTTACACGTTCTAGTTGTTGTTTATAAATACTGAAATTAACAGAAGGCATTGAATCACCTTCTGCGTTGTTATTGTTCACTATTAGCGTACACCGTACACAGTAGTGTACGGTGTACTATTTCGAAAATGATATTCATTTGTTAAAATCTTCTTTAGCCTATTTTCAATCATAATTATTTTATACAATGAGGATCAGTCATGATTTTTGTGGTGTATGCAGACTTATAGCGTTAAAAAAATAGTAAATACTGTGAAGAAATTATTTAAATCGGACCAAAAATGACGAAGATACAGCAATTTTAGTGTATTAGTTCCAGAAACGGGCCCGAGAATGAAGCGACTCGCTGTGACGTCATCTGTCATGATCGGTCTCCACCGGCGAAAGCCGTTCGTTGCACAGATCATGACAGATGACGTCATCGTAAACAGACCAGCGAGCGCGCGCGTTTCCAAGTAGTCGTTCAGAAAAACTTTAATAAATCCACCATTTCTTGACGGATTATAATAATTAAAAAAAAAAATCTCAGTAAATTATTACACGGTAGTAAAAATCTATGGATTTGCTATTATGTGATTGATCCTCATTGTTCTTACAGCCTTTTGAGTAACATTATTAAACACCATAAAAGAAATCTCGATAACTAAATTCTTTATTTCTACCTACTTCTTTTCTTACCTCAGTAGTTTTAAAAATACCATTCTCCACCAACCTGATAAGAAGACCAATCACAATTCAATTTCTCACTTCCAGTTCCCGAACAAATCCCGGTGATCCGTCGCGAGCACTTCAACAGGTGGTATACGGCGGGAGCATACTATATATCAACGTTAGTATCGACGCTGCCGACTCAGACGGTGTGCACATTGTGTTACGCGTTCATCGCGTACTGGCTCACGGGACAGCCGTACGAAATACGACGGTTCACTGGATTCTGTTCCGTACTACTGCTGGTGTCCTATGTAGCGTTGTGTAAAGGACTGCTTATTGGATCAATGTTTAATGTCAAGGTACAAACAACCATTAATTAATTATTATTACTGCCGTATAAATAATATACAATTGGTTCATCATTAGATCTCCTGAAACTGAAATTAAATGTTTAAATTAAGTCGTTACATTAGCAGATTCAAATAAGTATTGTGTATCTACACCGACAATGTCAAATGTTTCCTTTCTAAATTTCAAAGAACAAATAGTGTAAACTTATAGTTTATTTTAATAGTTTTTCTTTCATTACAGAACGGAGTAATATTCGGCCCATTTTTCATAATGCCGTTCACGATCTTTTCCGGATTCTTCCTCCGCTACTACGATGCGCCTGCGTTCGTGCGCTGGCTGTTCCAGGCTTCCTTCCTCAAGCACGGTCTCGTCGGCCTCGTACTGTCTATCTACGGCATGGACCGGCCCAACCTCGAGTGTTCAGAACTCTACTGCCACTACACATATCCCAGTCAATTCCTAATGGATAACGACGTAGTCGGCGAGAGATTTTCCATGCTTATTGTTGCATTATTATCTATAGCCCTAATTGTAAGTGTATTAGCTTTTCTTATACTAAAAATAAGATTAAAGAACAAATGGTGATGTCCAAACATAAAAATGTATTGAATTAATAAATAGCATTGTGATGCGAGATTTGAATATCTCGTTTTATTATTGAATATGACAATACAACTAGTCGAATTCGTGATCGTGAATCATAGAATGTATGAAATGCGCGCCAGCATTATATTTTGAACAAACGAGTTTTTTACAACATTTAAGAAATAGGGTCTATAGAAACATAACATGTTTCGATATGATTTAAGGTGATCCAAAGTTTTAAAATCACACATGATGTACCTTATAGAAATAACAAAAAATATTTTTTATGTAGGTAATATCAAATACGATGTGAAAATCTCTTTGATGCAGATAGCACATTTCAAGATATGTTAGACATTCCAATGTAAATAATGTTAATTTTAAACATATTTAATTATATTTTAAACCTATAAATTTTATCCAATCTCCAAGAAAGTACGTGTTACCAAAAATATTTTAATAACATTGTATCAGAAACAACCGCACACTTTCTGTTTATACAAGCTCAAACAAAATATATTATATAATAATAATCTAGAGTATTATATGTATGTTTTTATACCAAAGTACATATATGTTAGCAACTCTTTATAATAGTTTTGTTTTGTACACGGCCGCCAGGAGGGCTCAATCATTATTTTAATTATTAGAGATCCTAGCATAACCGCGGCGAAATTTCCGAGGTCGCTTCGCTCGCTCTTGCGTCCTTCTTCTTTGGTTCTATCTCTGTAGACCAAAGAAAACCTTCGAGAAGAAGTGCTGAAGATGCAAGTCCATTTTTAAAGGAGGCAGGAAATCATCTAATGGCGTTTCGCGCTCTAGGGTGGAGCGAGAGCGCGTGTGAGACATTTACTGACTGAAATTTACCTATGTAGACTTGCCCTTTGCGTTCTAGGACCACGGGTTTCCTTTTCAGTAATTCCCCATCGGGCTACCGGGCATCGGCCTTGCTAGACCCCTGCAGTTTTGCTGACATCTTTTCGAGGCACGCGTGAAATATTACTCTTAGTCAACTACTCGGACTCGGTCCGGACGGTTACCCCACAGCGAACTACCTGTTACTCGTTGTCCGCAAGCCCGCCCATGGTGGCCGGGATCGCCGTACGCTCCACACGTGGCGGCTGAGGCTTGAGGATGTCCGTTCCCTCACGCATGCGGCCGTCTCCTTTGCTGGTATCTCATTCCCTTTCACTCCGGACCGTGGCCTAATCCAGGGCCTGGCGCAAATCTTTTTCTCATTGTTTTCCTGTTCATTACATAAATTACCCCAATAAGATTTCATAAAAGCTTTCGACAAACTTTTACTCTTCATCCCATTCCAATTAAACAAGGCAAGAACTCAAAAGGTGTATTTATGTACTAATTTTAATTTTTTTTAGGATTTTAATTCAATCAAGAACTTAATATGAAACAAATATCCGTAGGAGTACCTCAAAGTAGTATTTTGGGTCCAACTTTATTTTTCATTGCATTATCCCAATGCCAACTGTGATCCTGGTTTCAAGGACCAGGATCTTAGTTGCCACTGGGACATAGAAATCATGAATACGATATATTTACGGAACTCAAAATATCAGAACGAAAATTAGCTGCGTCTAGAACAATTATTATTAAGATTAGATATTGTAATGTAGATAAAACAATGATAAATGACAAGAGACGACTTATTTTAAAATCAAGTAGAACACCAGTTTTACGATTTGTAAATATTTATATGTTATTTGATGTATTAAACTAGATTATAAGTAGGTACAAAAGTGCTAAGTTATCCTCCTCATGATTTGAACAATTTATCACTTAAGTATGATGTGATTGTGAATGTTAGAGTGGACAATAATAATATGTTACCTGAAATTAGTAAAATTGTGTCAAAAACTAATAAATATATAATTAAAAATTTTAATTATGTTAACATTATTCAATATTTTTAAGATGTTTATAAAAGTCGCAAGTTTATCTTCTACAATTAATATGTTTTTTACCAAAGTCTTGCCATAACGATTATTAGTGTCATAAAATATGATAAATGCAATGGCATTTAAATAAATATTAGATATTCATAGTTTTAATACAAATTAATTCGATGTAACAAATCAGAAATGCAGCTCTGAAGCGTAAACGTCCAAAAAATAAAAGTTTTGTGAAATTGAGACATTTGATACGAAAGTAATTTTTGTTCTTACAAAAACACTCAGGAAGAAAACAAAGATAATATTATTCTGAATATGATGCAATTTGTATAAATAACTAAGCATCTGCTTCATGTCATGGAAATTGCTAAATAATTTATGTCATTAGCTAAAACGATATCACATGATTTATTAATATATAAACCATTCATGGTTTATTTATTAAGGGCTCGATAATGACTCAGTGGTTATTATGATATAATAAAATGTATGAAATTTCATTTTGTCATAGCTGTATTTCTGAAATTAAAACTATTTTTTTAAATTACATAAACGTGTAAGATAAACATTAAAATTTTAAAAATTGTACACATGGATACCTACATACGGTATGGCCGTACGAATAAACAATGAAACTTTGTATATTGACATTTTATTTCAAATTACCTCTAGACAATCAGGTTGAAATAATCGATTGTGTGAAGAGTGATATGAAAGAAAAGGAAGTTAGTGATAGCATGACGAGTTACAGGGCAGAATGGAAGACAAAAACGTATTACGCCGACCCCAAATAACACGGGACAAGGGCAAGAAAATGATGAATCAGGTTGGAATAATCATTGACGTGACGATATCATTTTTTAAAGAATAATATTATTGTGACGAAACGTGAGAATTTAATAGGCACATAGGCTTTTTTCCATGGGGTTGATCAAAATCAACAGAATGCTATTTGCTAGAATCCTTACCATTCTTACATTACTGGGGCCACGGGTAGTGTGAAAGTGAAACCCGGGGCCCTGGGACAAAGGCAAAGAAGGAACAGGAGTGGGTTTTTAGTCAGTAAAAGTTTGACACTATCTCCCGCTGCTCCCAAGAGTGGGATTTGTCATCAAATGATTTTTCCACCTAAAAAAAACCATTGTTACATAATATTCCATATGTTCCGTTGATATCAATATATCCTAAGTTCTTGACAAAATGATAAAACATTAGCAAATACAGTTATCGAAAAGTCAAAATAGATTGACTACGTGAAATTTATGTTTTGGAGTTTTTGCTAATCACTTGCGCTCATAGAATGAAACTTCTCAAAACCTCGTATGCTCACTTCGAAACTAGGTAATTCATCGTCGCGCGTTAATCACAATCAGTCACCTTACAATGCTTTCCAAATAAGAATAGGATCGATTGCCATGCTGTGACGTCACGACATACTGTCAAATCGAAGAAATAATAGGGTGAGCAAAACAAGAAATTTTTAAAATTTGATTTATTTGTGAACTGTGAACGAAAAAAGTTTAATCATAATCCTGTTTTTCAATTTTGCTCATCTCTGAGTTCTTCATTTTTACCCAATTTCTTGTTATTTGACAGTATTACGTGACGTCACAACGTGGGAAATGATCCTATTGTTATTTGGAACGCATTGTAGACAGATTAAACGCGCGTCGCATATAATTGCACAGAGGCCATACCACGAGCTCCTAACGCAATCCATTTGACTATCTCAACTGAACTGTTAAAGGGATGGAGCTATATAGGGTGTATAGCTATATCCCTCTTTCTCGTTCGCATGCTTGACTTTTTAACACAACACCTGGGGCCTAAGTCTGCTATTTATATAAATTTGTCATTCTAACACGATCCCATTGTCATTTTGCTAAAAGTTCATAATCTGCTAAATCATAATGATCGATCATTGATCGGTCAATGGTCTCGTAATAGAGTTGTGGTAGAATGACAATATCGAGCTTATGAAAAGCAATGACTGCACAATGTCTTTCTAATGGTCGGTCACTGATCAAAGGAACTGTGAAAATTTTAGCAGATTCCCGCATACGTCAGACATTAATTTGACAATATGAACGAGATTACCATTTTAAGCCACTTCTTTCAATGGAGTGTCAGTGGACGCCGTTATATTAGTAGATTACCTAACTTGTCAAAATCAACAATTATGAAACTAATGACTGACCATTCTGACACTATTGTAATAGCAGACTTGAGGTTCTGTACAGGATACAAATGCTACATGAATTATTAATGCTTCGTTGTATAAATTTTGAGGTGCGTGAGGTGCGCTGAAACATTTTATGCTATAGCGTTCGATACTACCCACCTCGAATGTTCATTTCAAACTTTTGAAAAAAACTACTCAATATTTGTACTATAGCATAAGTGCTGTATCTTAAGACCTATTGATCTTGCTAGGCTAAGGTTTCACTCAAATTGTAGCCTTAGAAGCTCCGTTTAGAAGTTATAAGCCAGAACCAATAAGGGACCGAACATTATGAGGTTTTCTGATTACCACGCAGTTAGCACAGGTCCATCGAATCTGCAAACTTGGTTTTATGCTATTGCTGGTATCCAAACAACATACCAAAAATGCAGCACAATGCAATTATTTATGACCTAAAATGTTTTAAATTACCGACAATAGAGCGAGTACCAATATTTAATACCTAATGGAGGGTAACAAAATTCATTACGTGTTATGTTGTGGCTTGAGTGATACCACAGCGACGGGAGAGTTTAACACTATCATGTCGCTGTGGCTGTCGCTTAGTCAAAAGACAGACACAAATATCGAAACTTAGAAAATTCGTTTTTATCACAGATAGTAGTTTGATTCTAAAAACAACAATGCCTAATTTAATCTTAATTTTAGTCCTAATATGGTGTGTAGACATTTAGATCAAGAAAAAAGGCGAGTACATAAAGAAAAGAAACATTTACCTCACAGCTGGAGTGAGAAACTTTGTTGTTTAGGTTGTTATCTGTCGTGATGCATGTATCACATTATCATGAAACGTGATTTATGTGACGCTTATATTTTTAATCCATAAGCTGGAAACTTTTTGTTCGTAACTTCGAAGTCCAATTTATCATCAATACCTAATTATTATCATAGAGGACACAAACCAAATTATAATAAGTAAAGATAAGTAACACTGCCCATTATTGTGTATCTAGTGATAAATTATTGTATGAAGATAAATATAACACCAGTCGGTATTCCAGTGTCCAGTATACTCGTATGTAGTCTGCTAGTAGCGACTTACGCGTTAATGCGAAGAGAGACTCGCGGAGAGGAAGTCTCGCGGTCTTGTGACCGACGAGCGCTTGCTTCGCTCCAATTTTCCAATTCTGCGCATAATACGTGATAATCATTACCATCCGTCACAGTTCATGATACACTAAAAAGCGAAAATTTTAGTTTTGAGTGCTAAGATGGATGTGGAAGCAGTACGAGATGACATAAGTGTCGAAGATGGAAGTTTTATTGTTTACACTGATATGTTTTACGCCGTCAAAAGTACAAGTAAGTACCTAGCAAGTAGAACATAATTATGTGATAATAAAAACTAGGGTTTACTCGAATGTTCGGTCATAAAGTCATCTTAAGGGCTGGTTCCAAATGAATAGACTCATGTATGATGTCGTAATTTTAGAATAGTGTGCTAAAGTACCTGCAATGAAAAGTGTGTGAAGGCAAACAAGTTCTTGCTATACGCCGGAATTGTTTTATCCACAAGTATTATAACGATTTTGTTAAATTATTCGGTACTGTACAACACCTCAGACTTAAAAACACCTTTGAATTTGATTTGAAAATTTCTTCAGTACAAATTTGTATTTACTCCAACACTTACTAAAAACAGAGTATATTACAAAGAAACTAGCTATAATCTGCGGTTTACCAAGAAGTAATCTAAACAATCTAATTAAAACTGTGCTCCCTTGACTTCAATGTAGGTTCACTTGAACTGCAAGTAATTGTACCTGGCTGACTGTTTATTATGAAATTACTGAGTAACTTTAATGTTTATCTAACTACAGATCCGTATTGCAACTGAGCCCTATAACCCCACCGGTCGTTATGATTGCAATTATGTTCTTATTCCAACATGCGTCAAAATTATTAAAACTATTGTTATAGTGGAGGAATTTATTATTTGTTTTAACCACATTTCCGACTAATTGTTCTTGTTCCACCATGATAGAATTATTTATAAGCTAATGTAATATTCACAAAACCCACATGGTATCGGGTCATTACATGCAAGGAGACGTCTATATGCTCAGACCAATTTTTATTAGTCTGAGTCTATATGTTTATCAGTCATCGACGAACGAATTATCTGGATTAACATTTGCAAAAATAAATAATATATGCACCTAATAAGAAACTTTTTTCTTTTTTTATGATAATCAGTAAAAATCTTAAAGTTCTAAAAGTTACAGTTTTGGCATTACGATGTGTATAGAGGTGTTTTGGTCACCATTTATTTAAATGCGCAGAAATAACTCGGTTCGCAAGTACATTTAGATAAATACTTGTATAATTTAAATTAATTAAGTCACCTTTATCTAGCGGTTACTTAACATGAGTTGTATTTACTGGTTTGTTATGTAAATGTTTAGCTCATTAACTTTTAGATCTTTAAGATTTTAAATGACAATATTATCGAGCTGACTCGAGTGTAAGGAAGTAAAAGGATTCGCCCTTTTGGTAGTTATTTATAAAATATGTAGAAAGTTGTTGATCTTGAAGTATCTTGTCCGCTGTTTAAATGCCTTTATCTGCAGCTATATTCATAAATGATGCCTGGGGTGCGCTTTAGCGTTTTCAAATACTGTCACAGTCGTAATCCATTTCGATAAATTATAACTTAACATTATTTCAATCCATCACTTCAGATTACGATCATCGTTTTCACACCCTACTCTCAATTTTCGGTTCAGCACAGCATGTCCTCTTTTTTCATAACTCTTTTCTTCATAACTGATGTTTTCAAATATTTTCTTAGTAAGTCTTTTGAATTGGCGACCTGAACTGTGAGTACTGTTGTCCCATAGCAAAATTAATCAAACTGTTCAGATAGGACCATTTACAGGGCGTTATTGTTATATTTTGTTTTTATATTTTTTACATAGGTTTTAAATTTTGATGATTAAAGTTTAAATAGCACCTAAGGATAGATGATTAGGTTACAGAACATTACATATGCACTTATAATTAAAACATAAACATTTGAGATTATGGGCTATTAGTATCTTTGAATAATTTAAAATATAACTCCTTCCTAAATCTCATAGCAATAAATACAATGAGTATTTTGTCATTAATATAAAGCGAGTCAAATCAGTAAAGATGATTAAGTGGAGAATCTTTCTCTAAAATCGACCATGTTAGGAAATAGAAACTTAAGAATATTACATATATGTACGTCTGTCACCTACCGACCCTATACAATCAGAAATCAACTTCAGGTTTTTTTTTTATTCTTGATAGGTTCGAGCTTGACCGCTATCTCACCTGATGGAAAGCGACGACAGGTTGTTCTACAATGTTGGGAAGTTTTTTTCTCACCTGTCAGATAATTTCATGCTTAATAACGAGACCTTGGTGCTCTGAGTCTAGACTTTTATAGTTAAGTCCATATGAAATATATTCAAAGGAAAGATGCACCTTTCTCATAGCAAATATTTCTACCGTAGTGTCCCAAGTTTACAACCATATATATAGTTCAATTTTAATTCCGATACCGACATATTGGCCCTTTCAACTGAAACAACTTTTCCATGGAGAATGTTGGAAGAATGGTTGGAACTATTATAGACGAGCAATTGTCTAGCCTACACTCCGATATGCATCAACCCTCATTCCACACTAGTTTTAAGTCACAATTAAGCTGTTATTCACGTCCAACTCTTGATCGGGCCTCCCATCATGTTACGTAAGCTAATAAAGAGCACATCGAAAAATGTGTATTTCGTAGTTATTGTGGAAAAAAAAATAGAAATATATTACTCAACAATTGTCCTGGAATAACAGCCCCAAAGAATTACGCCGAATCACTTGCTGAAGAATTTACACAAATCTTTGTGGTTTTCATTCCTGCTGTCGATACACATAATCCAGAAGTCTGGAGAATCCAGATAGCCATAATATCCCGTTTCACACTAAGCCTGAACCTGTCGGTGTAGAACATCGATGGACTTGACCAGCACACACCCTAAACTAAATTATGTTCTCCTCTCTCTTCTCCTTTGTTGTACCAAAATGTTACCAGCGTCACAGATTAAAAAATCATTCAAAATGTAGACATTATTATCACCAAGACTGCAATCGGTTTTAGAGTAAATCGCATTATGTTTAATTAACAATCAAATTCATGTCACAGTCTAACAAGATAATTTGACGAGTTTGAAGAGAACCCTCTCGGTGCCACGAGTGTAAACGATGCAAGCGTTACATTGATACCGCGCGTGCCAGTCTCCCAGTCGCCTGCGCATACATCGCACGCGCAAACAAATCAATGTCGCGATCAAAATAAATCATAACTTTACGACTTTCGTTTTTAATCCCTAAAATGGACGTAGAACTTGGAAACCGTGACGAAGTAAAACTAAAATGTGGTGTGTCTGTGTTTTTGGATATACATTATAGGATTCCTACTGGTAATAATATTTTTCTAAGTGAAAGTCTTCTTTTGGCGGCAACATACTGTCCGACTTACGATTGTGTAACTGCATCTGTGACTGCAGTTTTAATTTTCACACAGTTATCTTAAAATATCTTTGAGTTTAAATATATAATAGGTTCCTTGTAAAGGATATAAAGATTCCAGTTGATAAAATCACATCCTCTGATGGCCCATAGAAGCGCAATTATTTTATCATTATTTTGTGCCTGTGGTTTTCCAGGGCAAGACAAAGGCTTCCGGCACTTTTTTCAGTCTTTTGCTATATCTGGTTAATCTTTTAGAGTCTAGTTGGTCACGCCATTTCCTTCTGGGCCTACCATGTTGCCGAGTCCTATTTTTCGGGGTCCCGTCAGTGGCTTCGACGAATTTGGTTGCAATATGTGGTAGATAGGCCTACCCAGTTCCATTTTATTTTGGCAGCTGAGTTTAATTCGCCAGTCTTTTGCAAAATAAGCAGAATATTTTTCGCTATCAATGAGCTTATCCTCACACCTCCTCCACTTTACCCCGCAGGAAACTTTGCAAGGTCTTGCTGACAGATATGTATACCTTTTGAAGGCATTGTTTACTTCACTTTGTACATCATAATTATGATGGTTAACACTCATATAAAAATATTTTACACATTTTATATAGCTTTATAGTAACCTATTCGGTAAACAATGTTGAATTTCCTGTTCATAGTAAGAATTATTTTTCAATTGCACATGTGATTTTTATATAATGTTCTATTGACATCTATATTCTGTACACCTGTTAAAATTTTAAATCAGAACTCAGATTTTTTTACTCAAAATCCAATAGCAACAGAAGAGCCTAGATAGCTGGAAATACGTTTATAATAATTATTTAATTATAAATTTAATTCATTGAAAAGCAAAAAACTGATTATGGTCGAGCTCTTTAATATGCATATCTGAGAGCTCCGGCATAACCAGTAACCAACTCAGTTTCAATTTGGTTGTATCTTTTGCTATTCTTGTCATTGTTGCCTAAGCACTTTGGCTAAACCTAAGTTGCAATACTTTGCAAGTACAAGTACTTTCAGCTTTCAATTTCAGCCTTTTATCTAGATATCCTTCTGACACTAACAAAGTCATCATGAAGAAATAGAACTTCAAAAATAACTTTAATTTTGTTAACTGTGATCTGGTGACACTGTTTTTGATATATTAAGTCCTGTAGTGCTAATGGTCACCTATTTGCTAAGCTCCGCTCCTTTGCTATGCATCACGCATAACCAGAAGAAAGCCAATAATGATAGAGTGGCCCGCTAATTGATGGCTGGCCATTTGAGTAAGTAAATCGACTCGAAAGAAGAAAAAGTCTTGCGTTTTTATGATATACTCGTTTATGTTATATTCAACATTTGCCAGTTACTACTTGTTATCAGTCAATTGTGTCATATGGTTATCACTTCATTTGACGCCATATTTTTTATCCCAGCATTCTTACGTGTGACTATTATCTCCAGAAACGATAATTACAACGTCATTTAGCCAGCATTTATCTATTGTCACAGTTTACAAACCAATTTCGATGTTATTAGTATCTGCCATATATAAATATTTAAGCAAAGTAGGTACTATGCTCATATAGTTAACTTAAAATACTTATAATTCATGTATATATCAAATAGATTTAAACAAATTAATGGAACTTGACTAGTTCCATTAATTTGTTTACTTTATTTTAACCTTATGAACTTAATTATTTTTAACGTAGGTACTTATGAACAAAATAAAAATTCAAATTATATTGGCCATTACATTACGATTTGTATTCACATCATTTACATTTATTTATTTTTGATGTTAATACATCATTTACATTGTTTGAACAGGATATACAAATATACACGCAATCCCTTAATCCATATTAAATAAATAAAGGAAGAAAGTTTGTATGGAAGTTCGTAATTTGCCGATTGAGAATCAACAGTTAGCAAACAAAATTTGGAAAATGTATTGTCGAATACTTTAACTGGTCAGTCACTTCATCGTAGCAGATTTTCTACCAATAAAAATGAAAGTATAAGTAATCTTATAATAATTAAAAAATCTAAAAAAATAACCCCAAACCCTAACCAAACTCTTGCTTCAACTTTTTAACTTTGCTTCACACTAGGAATTACTCCTATAATATTGCGGGTGCGTTCACAAACATATAAACTCACATGCACAAGACACCCAGACCCGGAACAACGATCTGCAGACCATACAAAAACTTGTTCCGCGAGAGAATCGAACTCACGATACGTAACGCCAACCGTGCCGTGTTCAGTCTAAGGCCGCTATCCCACTGGCGTTTTACGAGCGTTGGCGCTTCTCCAACGTCTGCGCAGCGCCAACGTTGAGAAGAAGCGACGTTAACGTCGCGTTTTTCTAATGCATAAAAATTCTTTAACAGAATTGGGATGGCGCAAGAGTATCGACAGAGTTAGCGTTAAGTAGTATCGTCGAACAAGGTGCCATTATTCGACGACGGCCGTGCGTGAAGCCAAAGACCTGACTCCCAATTTCCCACAGCCAGCAGGGGCGCACGCTCCGCAGTAGTAGCAGATGTTAGGGTTAGGTTTTCCTGGAGTACTTTGCAAAGCGGCTCATCCCACCGTCTCTGGGAAGTTGGGTTGTCGGGCGAATTTGTATTCGGGCAACGTCGCGTTTTTCTACGTTACGTTGGCGCTTTACCCAACGTAAATGCGACGTTAACGTTGCAAGTTTCGTGCGTGCACCTCTAACCGCGACGTTAATGTCGCGTCTGCTCAACGGCCTCAATTCTGCTATTACAATAGTGTCAGAATGGTCTATCACTGATTTCATAATTGTTGATTTTGACAAGTTCGGTAATCTACTAATATAATGGTGTCATTATGACTTTCCAATGGTCAACCACTGACACTCCATTGAAAGAAATGGTAATCTCGTAAATATTGACAAATGAATGTCTGACGTAGGTACGGTAATCTGCAAAAATTTTGACAGTTCCTTTGATCAGTGATCTACCATTAGAACGTCATTGTGCAGTCATTGCTTTTAATAATCTCGATATTGTCATTCTACCACAACTCTATTACGAGACCATTGACCGATCAATGATCGATCATTATGAATTAGCAGATTACGAACTTTCAGCAAAATGACAATGGGATCATGTTGAAATAACGAATTTATAAAAATAGCAGACTTGGGCCTCTGGACAAAAGATTCATTAGGAAATCTTTACACTCATAATAATATATTAAGTGAAAATAAATCTTTGTCGATTTTTAGACATTACTATGATGGCTTTAGCTCCGGCTCGAGATATAGGCTTCTAGGATCTGATGCTTATAAATATAAACTTTGGGCACAATACTTAATATTTTTGGTAGTCCTTTTATGACGTCTATTAAAACAATTCAAAATTGCCCCTACCCAATTCAAATCCTACACAGAATTTGCACAACCCTTTAAAAGTATATTTGTCCACTTAGCGTTGCCAGGTGTTCAGATAAAGCCGGACACGGTCAGGCTTTTTAGTTTTGTTTAGAATGGTCATTTGAGTTCTGCCTTACCTTGTATCGCTAGCACAGGCAGAGCGGACATGCAATTATATCACTTAATTTTATTTTATTTTTTCATTATAATTTCAAAACATTTTATGAATTTTATTGTTATTAAAAAGTCATGTTAGACTTTAAAAAAATGTCGCCCTTTATGACCAAATGTCCGGCTAAATAGGATAGTCTGTCCGGCTTTTTAGTTTCAAGACCCTGGCAACACTATGTCCACTCAACCCGCATGCTCATAAGGTACAGGGGCCTTGCCATGACGTGTTAAAATGTCAGTCGTGCGAGCGAGAAAGAGGGATGGAGCTGTACAACCTATATAGCTCCATCCCTTTAACAGTTCAATTTAGGTCGCAAAATTGATCGCGTTAAGAGCTCGTGGTAGCACTGCAGCCCCCCTAGCCAAGTTACAACCGTTTCGTTTCGATTCTCTTTTCGTTGATCGCCTCGAGTCGGACACGCCTCCTATTCCTTTTTTCTGACCACGTGACTGAGCGTTGAGTTGACGTCAGAACAAAGGAAACGGAGGCGTGGCCGACTCGAGGCGATCGACGAAAAGAGAATCGAAACGAAACGGTTTTAACTTGGCTAGCGGACAGGTACCTTTGTTGCTCATGCAATCTCCTTCGATAATATCGAATATATATCGATAATATAATATCGATAATATCGAATCGATATATCACAGTGCACAATGCACGTACGAATATCTGTGTGGCGGTACGAAGGCTGAGTGCCAAGAATACCGCCCCAGGACCCGACGGCTTGCCTGGTAAAGCCTGGGCATGGAGGCTCTCGGGTCTCGATTAAGAGGGCTCTTCAGCGCATGCATGGAGAGGGGCCAGTTCCCACTTCGCTGGAAGACGGGGAAACTGGTCCTTATCGCGAAGCCAGGGCGCCCTGCGGACTCTCCGTCCGCGTACCGGCCCATTGTGCTGCTCGACGAGGTGGGCAAGCTCTTTGAAAGAGTAATTGCAGACCGCCTCGTCGCGCACCTAACACGGGTGGGGCCAGATCTGGCGGACGGCCAGTTCGGCTTTCGCAGGAGGCGCTCCACGGTGGACGCCATCATGCGCGTGCGAGCTCTCACGACGGGGGATGCGGTGTCCCAGGGCAGGAGTGTCGTGGCGGTGTCATTGGACATCGCCAACGCCTTCAATTCCCTGCCCTGGAGTAGCATTAGGAGGGCACTCCGGTATCACCGGGTGCCCGACTACCTCTGTCTTGTGATCGAGGCCTACCTGTCGGACAGGTACATCATCTACCCTGGTCACCAGGGAGAGTGGAAACGGCGAGAGATGTCGTGCGGTGTTCCGCAGGGATCGGTACTAGGACCGCCCTTGTGGAACATCGGCTACGACTACGTGCTGCGCGGCGACCTCCCTGACGGGGTCAGCGTGGTCTGTTACGCAGACGACACGCTGATCCTGGCGCAGGGAGAGTCGTACCAGGCGGCGGTCGAATTAGCGACACGCGGGGTTGCGATAGTCGTTGATAGGATCCAGCAGTTGGGACTCGAGGTGGCGCTGCAAAAGTCCGAGGCCATGTGTTTTCACGGCCCTCGGAGCGCGCCGCCTCGGCGCACCCAATTAATGGTAGGAGGAGTTCACATCGGCGTCGGGTCGACGATGAAGTACCTGGGACTCGTCCTCGACAGCCGGTGGAATTTCGAGGAGCACTTCCGACGTCTGGCTCCCAAACTGAATCGGACTGGGGCTGCCCTCAAGCGGCTCCCGCCCAACCTTGGGGGTCCAGACGCCTTCTGCCGGAGGCTCTACGCTGGCATCGTACAGTCCATGGCCCTTTATGGGGCGCCGGTGTGGGCGCCGTCACTGCGAAAGCGACCGGCGGCCCAGCTGAACGCGTGCCAGAGGGTCATGGCCATACGGATGGTGCGGGGATACCGCACGGTTTCCCGCGAAGCGGCGAGCCTCCTTGCTGGCCAGCCACCATGGGACCTGGTGGCAACAGGCCTTGCACGCATGCACGATCTGCGCGTGGAGATGCAACGTCGGGGCGAAACTCCGCTGCCACGACAAGTCGCGGCATGGCGGACAGAGCTCCGGCGGGGTCTCATGGTGGAATGGCGACAGCGACTATCGCAACCCAGTGCTGGGCACGCCATAATTATGGCGGTAAGTCCCCACTTTGAGGAGTGGTTGGAAAGGCAACACGGCGTCCTTACCTTCCGCATGACGCAGGTCCTCACCGGACATGGTAAGTTCGGGAGGTTCCTGCACCGGATTCGTGCGGAAGAAACGCCCGGGTGTCACCATTGTGTGGACCACCCGGAGGACACGGTGGAGCACACGGTGGAGGTGTGTCCCGCTTGGGCAGAGCAACGCCGTGTCCTCGTGGGGGCTATCGGTGGCGGCGATCTCTCGCGCCGGGCCTTGGTACAGGCCATGGTCCGGAGCGAGGAGGAGTAGCAGGCGGTCGCCTCCTTCTGCGAAGCAGTAATGCTAGCAAAGGAGGCGGCCGATCGCGTGAGGCAACGGTCCTCACGCCCCAATCGCCGCCGGGATTCCGATCCCGATTTCTGGCCATCGTAGGCGCGGGCTTGCGGACGGCGAGCAATGGGTGGCTCGCCTTCCGACCGTCCGGTAACCGTCCGGACCGAGCCCAAGTCGTCGACGGCGCGTGCTGTTCCACGCGCGCCTCAAGGAGATGTCAGCAACTGTAGGGGCCTAGCAGGGTCGAAGCCTACTGGGGCCAAGGGTCTGATTCTGAAAGGAAGACTCGGCCCTGGTACGAAAGGCAATGAAGGAACAGGAGTGGGTTTTTAGTCAGTAAAAGTCTGACACTATCTCCCGCCCCGCCCAAGGGCGGGGGATGTCATAAGATGATTTTCCCACAGAAAAAAAAAAAACGTACGAATATCTAAACTTGTTTTAGAGATCATCGACCTCAACACAACTTAGGAACAACAGGTTTTTTATTGCCAAAGTTATTAAAAGGGTCATGGCTCGAAATTTACCTTTCTAAAGGTAGTATATTGAAAGTAGAAGACGTTATTAGTACTGATGAGTTATCATAGTTTTGAAAGAAAAATACATTTGCAAACTACTCTCATAAATGCAAATTTTATGCATCGTTTCACACGTGATGACGTGACTGTATTAGGTATTAATTAAATTCTTATTTGATTTGAGGAATTTAATAAATTTTTGTAATATTACTAAAATTTATGGAATTGTAGAATCACTAAACAACCATCATTGTTTGAATAACCAGTGATTGGAGTGAGCAGCTGGAGTTGTTATAAATACTGTGTGTACACACACCTAGCGATAAAAATGCACTTGACAGTTTATTTTTTTGTTAGCGTGTTCTGTCCCACAGCCAGCACAAGCCTCGTTCACTCCTGAGTAGTTACAAAAAAAGATTTCATATTCAGAAGGTCTAAACTTACTTGTAAGTATAACTTGCCCAAAGATTGTCTATACCTTTATTATGGATGCTTTTTTATGATCATCCAAAATTTTTACGAAATCTAAACTTTAAACAGAAAAATTAAGCATTTTGTTAAGTTACACGAACCAAAATATTCAGAACACCTGTTTTTAGGGTACCGTAGTCAAATGGCAAAAAACGCAACCCTTATGGATTCGTCATATCTGTCTGTCTGACCGTCCGTATGTCACAGTCACTTCTTACCGAAACTATAAGAACTATACTGTTGAAACTTGGTAAGAAGATGTATTATGTGAACCGCATTAAGATTTTCACACAAAAATAGAAAAAAAAAATTTTGGTGGTTCCCCATACTTAAAACTGAAACTCAACATTTTTTTTTCATCAAAACCTACACGTGTGGGGTATATAAGGATATGGTCTTCAAAAATGATATTGAGGTTTCTAATATCATTTTTTACTAAACTGAATAGTTTGCGCGAGAGACACTGTAACCCCCTCTAACTTCTAAAATAAGAGAATGATAAAATTAAAAAAAAATATGATGTACATTACCATGCAAACTTCCACCGAAAATTGGATTGAACGAGATCTAGTAAGTAGTTTTTTTTTAATACGTCATAAATCGTAAACCGCAATTTACCTTTCATTCAATCAACTCAAATATAAAAATGAAAAAAAAAAACATATGGAAAAGGAATTCTGGAAGAAGTGCCAGGATGCTATTGGCATATTCTGTGACCTCTCTAAAGCATTTAACTGCGTTGACCATAATACTCTAATCTGTAAATTACATCATTACGGAATTTGTGGACGAGCTGCTGATCTTGTTTTTTCCTATTTATCTTACAGGCAGCAAAAAATCACCATTAATGGGGCGACGTTCTCAAGGTCTTTAGTAAAGATGGGCGTGCCTCAGGGTTCAATTCTTGGCCCTTTCCTTTTTCTAGTTTATATTAATGACTTTCCTTACATGATGGCTAATTTATCCGATATAATTATATTTGCTGATGACACTTCCCTTATTTTTAAAATGCGAATAGATAGGAAGGATGCGGATGTCTTGCATATCAACGAAAGTCTGGCTGTTCTTTCG
The DNA here is from genome assembly GCA_905147345.3 of Mythimna impura. NCBI lineage: Eukaryota > Metazoa > Arthropoda > Insecta > Lepidoptera > Noctuidae > Mythimna > Mythimna impura. The sequence continues at coordinate 13,479,307 of LR990345.1, forward strand.
AAATGGTTCGCTGCTAATAATCTCTTATTAAATGCGAATAAAACTAAATGTATAAAGTTCTCAATACCAAATGTCCCTCAAGTTGGCGTCAATCTAATTCATAACGGCAACAAACTTGATGTTATTACGGAAATTGTGTTCTTAGGTATAACTGTCGATTCTAAACTGCAGTGGGGCGCTCATATTAGTACTCTTTCTGGTAGATTAAGCTCAGCTGTATATGCAGTAAGAAAAATAAGGCAATTGACAGATGTAGCCACGGCTAGGTTAGTTTACTATGCTTATTTCCACAGTATTATGTCTTATGGCATTTTACTGTGGGGATCTGCAGCTGATGTAGACTCAATTTTCATATTGCAAAAGAAACCAATCCGGGCTATTTATAAAATGGGTCCTCGCGAGTCCCTCAGAAATAAATTCGAAGAAATCGATATACTGTCTCTGCCTTCTCTTTATATCTTAGAAAGTATTTTGTATATTCGTAAAAACTTAGGACTCTTCAAAATTAGAAGCGATTTTCATAACATAAATACGCGTAGTAAACACGAAATTGCATTACCCAAATGGAGATTAGCTATGACCAGCAAGTCATTTTTAGTATTAACGACAGGAATTATTAACGTTTAGCATACGCTTTTATAACAAGCTGCCAAAGGTGGTGACTGAACTTAACGAGGGAAAGTTCAAAACCCGTATTAAGCGTGTCCTTACTAAAAAAGCGTATTATAAGGTTAAAGACTATGTCGAAGACACGCTTGTTTGGCAATGACTGCTTCTGCACATGTGGCCCCCCTGGTAACTCATAATATTGTGTAAATGTATCTTTTAACTGCTCCTCATTTGTTGTAATATATTTTTTTTTTCTTTTTTCTTTCTAACACATTGCTTTTGCAATGTTTTTTTTATATTATTAGACCCCAATTACCATAAATTCGTTAGTAATTTATTTTGTTAACGTATCATTTATTAATAATTGTAATAATTTATTTTTCTTGCTTTTATTTATATAGCCTCTTTTTTATAATGTGATTGTGAGAACACTGTAGACTCCGCGAATTCTTAGGTTACTTCCTATTACGACTCACTTTTTATTATGATTACTTTTATTATACTTTTTAGTACAATATTGACCGGTCTACACTGTCTTTATATAATATCTACTTCTAATATATATAAATTGCGTCTTTTACATTCATAAAAGACGCAATTTATGCAGAAATCAATTTCAAATGCCTGGAAATATATTGGATGGTTATTCGATTAGGTTAAAGGTATTCAAAAGCGCATCCTGTTTTTTTGGCCGGTCGGCTCTTAATTTATACCTACGCTTTAACCTAAAAGCGTCGATCACCTTTTGCGCAACTGTTTGTCAAACTTTGACATTTTGCAAAATTGAGTATTTTCCGGTGATCATTTTTGTAATTACCAAACCTAAAAATAACACTAAAAAAGTAATGAAGCTGCATTTAGCAGTTGAAATATTGGTATTATGAAGACTGGGGCATGGTGGGAATATCTTGCTATATCTTTGTACGCACGTGACCGGCGGTGACTAAAATGTAAGTTTTAGTTTTTGTATCCTTTTGCAGAAACCTCCTTTGTTTCCGTCTTTTTATTTTGGGAAACTGCCAAGTAACAACTTGTCAGTTTCCCCTTCCATATTTGAAAAGTTTCTAAATTACCTAATTTGGGACAGATTTGAAAGTAAGTATGTTTTATTATGGATAAAGTCCGGTTCAAAAAATTTATGTAGAAGAATTCGTATTCAGTTGCCAGTTTTTATCTAATCATGGGGTTGTCACTTGTTTTGTTTCCAAAATGCCTCAAATTGGCATTTTGGAAACAAATGCCAATTTTTGCATTAACATGTCGTTGTGATAGGTTAACTTAAATTGTCTTGAACCTTTATTAGTTTCACGAACATTTTAATAATTTCTGCGAGTTACAACAAAAAAACATGAAAAATATTCCTCAACAAAATTAGAAGTCATTAGGATTTCTAATTTAGTTTCGGCATTTTTTACCAGAAGTAGGTAGTCATAACTACGAGATATACAGATGTAATTCCTGTCGTTAATACATAAAAAACTTTAGCTAGTTATTAAAAAAAATATATGTTCTGCCTAGAGATTTCTAAAAACTGACATGTAAAACTGACATAAACATTGATATGATTTTAATTTTATTTAATTTCAAAAACTGTTTATATTCTATTTACAATTCCATTTCATTTATTATTTGTACGTGAAAGAGTTTCACACTAGCGATACCGACAGATAAATAGTCTAGTTTGAATCTCGCACGTGCAGTGTGATTCATAATAATTGTTTTGTCCAACACCTAAAGCATCCATCTGAACAACAGAATTATGATAATACGCAACCCTTATTAGGCGGAGTCATTGTTTGGACGAACTATATAATCAGGCAGCATTGGACTTCATTTGAATTCTATTAAACACAATTGATGATTTTTTTAATTAATGATATTATAAAATTAAAAGGTACAAATGTTTAGGTACAGTTTACGAATACTAATATATCAAACAGTTGCTTAAAAAGTCTACAATGAGTCCTTAAATTCTAAGTATGGGTTTGTCTCTTACTTCGTTTTGTAGCTATTTTTTTTTTGCTATCAATATCCAACAGTAGACGTAGAGTAGTCTTCTCGTTGAAAATCTGATGCTTATCGATCTATCGATATCTAATAAATGTAACACTAACTACTTCACTACCCGTGACCAGTGGACCCCAAAGTCAGGTGTAGTTACATAAATACGTAACCGATTACATAGTCTGTTTTAATCAATTCCTGGTTTTCAGCACATACTATCTCAGCATTCTCGTTTTATTTTATTGTCAATTCATTAGATATTGTTACGCATTACACATTTCCGGGGGCTCATTAAATCGTAAGTGTGATTGTCAAGAAGAATCGTTACTTCAAGGAAATAAATATTTAGACAGTCATTTATTTATTCAATAACAATCAAAATTCCTATTATAATTGTATATTACATATTTTTTGAGAGTATTTTCTGAAATATCATTTCGTTTTATTCTCACAGATATTCAAAAAGAACAATCAAACTGAGACCATCACAAAAAATCAGAATCCAAAGTAGAACTATTACAAGAAATTAAAGTTTCAAAACATTATTTTATGTAAGACACAAACACAATTTTTTGTTGTACTTATTATTTTTTAGTCTAAATGTGAATGTTTTTTATATGGGTTATGTACCTGAAATAAATGGATTTTAATTTAAAAAAGAAATAAATGAAAAAAACTCTTTTTTCTGTTTTTTGTTAGTTACCTAACCAACTAGCTTGTCTACTCTTTCTTTTTCTAATTTGAAGTTGAAGTTTAGTGAAACTCTACTTCATCCGTAACCTGACAAACCTTACCAAGCCTGTGGAATTGTTCAAAAGAGTTATAAAGCTGAAGGAACACAGGTAGGTTTTAAACAGTAAACACTCCCTCTCGCCCCATCCAGAGCGGGAGAAATTATTTGATGACTTCCAACATCTAACGAAAATGAAAAAATACCCTGTCAAACTTAGTTGGGTTTAACAAAGTTCTAAACTTCAAATTCACAGCTCTGAAAGTAAGTTTTCAACATTACCCAATGAATTCACCAGCCTAAGATGAAGAACTGACCGTATGAGATGCAACTATATGAATTAAAAACTCATGTATCGTCGCATTCCATATTTATGTACCTACTTATCTATATAGTTATTAATCTAAAGATCCGGTCCACTACGAACTGCATATAATTTTATGTTAGTAGTTCGTCTGCAAACCACGCATATTGGAAAAAAAAAGTATTCTTGTTTTATTAGGATATACACGCAAAACGTTAACCACTTCGTTTCATTGTTAAATTGTTTATAAATCTGTCGGCCCTTTAACGTAGATTGACAACATTCATCAACTGTTATTATAAGTTTATAAGTTATTTTTCAACTCACGTAGGTACTCGTTGTATTTGCATATTTTAAATCGAGTGAGTTTGCGTATAAGAATGCAATTTAAGCCGTATAGATTTTAAAATGTAAAATATTTTCGTGGAGGGTCTTTACAATCGCACAAACACTAAAATTAACTACAGTTTTAGAATAATCGTACTAGTCAGTTAGTTACTGTCCTAATGCAGAGAGATTTTCAAATAATAAACATGTCGCCAGTGTTGTCTTAGATTAGTTGAATTACACATACCTTTTTTACCTTTTAACCGCTTACGACAAACACTCTCGCGTTTATTCCGACATTCACGACAAAAAACTCCATCTCGACAGCTTTCCTGTCACCTGTGGGAATTGAAGAGCCAGTCGCAAAAACACGGCCCTGGCGAATAGGACACGAGAACACTCGACTGGCCAATCCGACGCAAGCGGTTAAGAGTGTAATTATATTTATTTATTATATTCATGTACCTACCTAATTATTTCTCTCTTTTATGGTGGAGCGCGATGGAGTGTCAAACTTCTACGCAGGTGTGTAAAACCCACCGGCGGCGGGCCGCCCTACCCAAAAACTTAACATGCATGGCATAATAAACTATATTGACTTTTTATGACACTTTCAAAAAAGTCAATATGTTCATTTCTCCCTCTCCTATGTTGATAAACGTTGAATGACATGAAACAAAAACACACTCGGTTCCGGGTAGCCTACTAAAAATATACAAAACGTTATAAATTCCAAACGTTGTTCTAGGAGACAAAATGAATAAAAAATTAATCGTTTAATCGAAAAGTAAATTATTTGGAAAACTTGTTATTCTTTAATGATGAAATTACGAAACATGTTTTTGCTAATCATTGGTTGTCAAGTAAAACTATGTAAATCAATTTTGGTGAACTGACAGGATACCAGACAATATTCATTTCTGGCGTACCTACTGTGTAATATTTTTAAATAAAATACCACTTGATATTCTTCACCTAAATGAGACAAAATTTAAAACAAGCATAAAACGTACACTTAGTGGACAATGGACAAACATATTATAAATTAGAAGACGATTGCCCATGGAGTTTCTTGCACGTACTTTTTGATAGAGATCTACACTTTGGAATGTGCAATTAGCTTCATTTTTCTGACTGACCGACTTTTATACAATTCAAAAGTGCCTTGTAGATGATTTATTTAAAATATTTTGATTACTTTAGTTGCTATACCTTACTAAGTAGAATGTAACTAGTCATATCATAGCTGACAAAGAAATAAACATTGTCATCATAAAGTACTTGTATTATCTTAATGGATATTTTATACATCAATTCCTGATGCGCATATGAATGTTATAAAATATTGTGAATATTTTTTGGAATCTGCGTTGGTAGGTAGATAGTGCCGCGGTTACACAAAATATATATTTTTTTGTACTTTACTATAAATGACGAATTATTTCATAATTGATTACAATCTAGCCTAAAAGACTGATAAACAGGTTTAACTCAAAATTATTATTAGCATTACGATGTTAAAATCAACTTAGAATTCGTCAAAACGAACTTGAAATTTAGTAATAAAAGGAAATAAAATAAAAGTTTCAGACATGACGCACTTCGCCCATTGTTTGTTCGTAAAATATTATAGTCGTATGAAACAATAATCATCTGTCGTGGTGCAGTAGTCATGACTGCCTTTAATTTCGGAAGATGAAACTGTGAAATACGACAAACACTGATTACGACGTTGTTTATATTTCTTTTAATTTCTCCTTTCGCGGGTCTGCTGAAAAGAAAATGTATATATAAACATTTCCTTTCTTCTCATATTTACTATGTACTACCTGCCCCCACCCCAGCTTCGCAGGGACGACAGTTTCTTATTTTGTTATCTTACAATTTTCTATCATAAAAACCTTCTCCTGACAAAAACAAACACAACAAAAAATAGTACATTTTGATACAAGTGCAGAAAGTTTGTCATTGCGACCGAGGCGGGATGTTATGGAGCCGAGGGCTGCAGTGACAAATTTGCACGTGTATCAAACGGCGTTTTTCAATACACTTACGAAGAAAAATAATACGAAAGTATTTTTAATATTAAAATAATATTTAATTACCTATTGAAAAAGTACTGAATTATTGAAGGTGCAATTATGAAAATGATACACAGAAGATTTTGTTGGCATTTTCACGGTTTGTGAAATGTTATTGTTAACAATTTCATTAATTTCACTGTTTTGTATATTAGTGAATGTTGGAGATGATGAAATATAAGAGGTGGAATGTTCTGTTTGCTCTTCAGTAGCTATAGGAGACACCAAATCGTTATTGGCATATGAAGTAGAAGGTTGCGGTTCAAGGCAATACTTCTTAGGAGCTGGCTCCAAATTTTTGCTTGTGTTATCTTGGTACTAGTATTTGTCTTGTTACTTATCGTGTCTTCAATATAAGATTCAGCTACTGTGTTAGACCTCCATCCGCCATGACGTTTTAGAGTCAATATGTCGGCTCCAGCATCAGCCAGCAACGTACCTGAAGTTCTTCTGAAGCTATGCCCGGTGTATAAATCAGCATCTGGTAAACCTAAAAACCTGGCAATTTCCTTTGGCATAGCACCTGTTCACACCAATAGGTTGGGCCGTGCATTTACCCTTTTGGTAGTTTTGAAAAAAAAACGATCATTTGTTGCTTTTGTGGATCGCAGAGCTTGGTATTTTTTTACTATATCATAAAATGGACCGTGCATTGTGAATGATCAAGGAATATTGTTTTTTGTGTTGGTGATTTTAACTAATAGTAAATCGCCATGATTTTCAACATCTTTTATTGTTATTTGACTTAGCTCTTGACGTCTACATGCACCATTTACCCCGAATATTAACGCGACCTGGAAATAAATAAAACACTGCTTAGATAGCTATAGGTTGTTGAGCGTGCGGTCGTAGCCCGTAGGCTAGGTATTATAGATATTAATTCAATTACTGACCTTTCTTGCCAAATACTGATTATCCAGAGCCTCTTTCAAAAACTTTTCAACGTCATTTGGTAACAATACCTTTGATTTTTGTGCAATATAACCGACTGAGCGTCTTTTTAGAAACGCAGTTAGGTTTGAATATGTTTTGATGTCCACGCCGTGTTTTTGCAGAACCGTGCTTTTTAACATGGAATGTATGCTCCATAGCGTGTTAGGCTTATATTTAATGGCAAGTTCATTGAAGTATGCCAAAAATACTTTTTCTGAAAATGATGACGCGTTTTTGTTAATTTTTTACTGAAGAAAATTATCCAAAGTTGCCATATATTTCCGTTTAGATTTGGATGGCAACAAGCTATCGCAAGCATTTTGTGCCTCAATTACAATATCTGGAGCCGTAACATCTAAATAATTGTCTTCAAAACTTAAATTTGCCATTTTTTTCACTTCTTTTCCCGCGCTTAACATTCGCAGGTTAAAGGAGAAGCAAAGGTATAAAGCCGATATACATCCTAATATTAAAAATAACAAATTCAAATATTGTTGAATTTAGAACACGGATAAATGTTAATTGGTTGGTAATAACCAATTATTGTGTAAGTAATCATGTTTATTTAATTATTCTGATCAAAAACACAATTTCAATTTTCATTAGATATTAAAACCTTAAAAATATTTGCCTCTTTGCTTAAAAAAAAACAATAATCAGCGTTGACCGTGACGAAATAGGAATGAAAAAAGCCCTTGTTGTGATAAATTAAAAAAAAAACCACGAGGGTGATAAACATGGCATGTTGAACTTAATCGTAGTGCGATAAGAGCCAGTTTTCGAGTAAGTGTATTGAAAAAGAATTAGCAGGCGGTTCACACCTGATAACGTGACCAAGGAAAATAGGAATTCATTTACCTATATCTTTTTAAATACAACATGTAGGAACCTAACTGGAATAATGCACAGCTTTACACACCCCAATTAGAAAATTAAATTACAATAAAAATTCAGTTTTTTACCGAAATGCTCTTAGGTAGTGTTTTTTTAAGAAATTAGTTATCCTAATTGTAGGCGAATAATATGGGAATCGACGCACTACAATGGTAGCACATCAGTATTGGTATCTATGCACGCACACACAAACACGCTAGTGACGTAACCAAGATTTATCAAGAATTTATCAAAATAGATACTTTTTATCCTAAATTAATCAAGAATTATTTTAGGATAAAAATAACTTAAAAATAGCTGAAATCGATTCAGTGGTCGTTTCTGAAAATACTATTTTCAGGATGTACGTTTAGGTACATGTTGTATGAAATTCTTTTGTACGTGTGTTTGTCGGGAACACCCAAATACTCCGAAATATTTTATTCCGAATTTCAATATTCCGATTTTCAAAAGTCCGAATTTCATAATACCTAAAAATTATAATGTCTATTATTAAAAATCACGAAATTTATTTTACCGAAAGTCGTAAATGCGATTTGATAGTTTTCCGATTTTCATACGTTCGAAGAATCAAATGCTCGAAGGGTTCTCGGTCCGAAAAACGATATTCCGATTTTCAATACTTCGAATAAACTAAAAGTCAACATGTTGTGCTACCAAATTTAGTGTCAGAAACGAATCGCTGCAAAACCGACTTCACGCAGTCTTGTTTGCCCTACCCCTAGAGTGTAATTTAAACCCGCGTAGGCGCGGAGGGGTAGGGCGACCCGCGAGCTGAGGAGCAGGTGGTTTGAAGGCCCGCCGCCGCGGCTGAGGCTGGCCGGCAAAGCCGGCCAGCAAGCTGAAGCTGCGGTGGTGAGCGTTAAAACCGGGAACACCCAAATACTCCGAAATATTTTATTCCGAATTTCGATATTCCGATTTTCAAAAGTCCGAATTTCATAATACCTAAAAATTATAATGTCTATTGTTAAAAATCACGAAATTTATTTTACCGAAAGTCGTAAGTGCGATTTGTTAGTTTTCCGATTTTCATACGTTCGAAGAATCAAATGCTCGAAGGTTTCTCGGTCCGAAAAACAATATTCCGATTTTCAATACTTCGAATAAACTAAAAGTCAACATGTTGTGCTACAAAAGGAGACAATTTTTTTTGTTTGGGGAATAGGCCCACCACAAGTTGTGGCGTTTAGCAATGAAATGCACGTTAGTTAATTCCTTATAATCTCTAGATTACAGTGGTAATATTAGCAAAACTTTATGTAACTGGAGTACCGTGAAATACGACAGTCAAAACATGACTCTCATAATAACCTAAAATCTCACAAGAGCGATTGTCTAATGAGTGGATAGGTCTCCTTGGTATTTTAAGTTAAAATAGTGCACTGTTCAATAATATACAGTATAAAACAAAGTCACGTCTTTATTACGTGACAGACTTTGATGTGATTTACACGATTTGATAGACTTATTCATGAAAATGCGTAGATGTATTCATCTCGAAATAGCGCGACTTTTACCAGCCATTGACTGTAGATCTAAAATAATAAGGTGATGTGTTTTATGCTGGTTGTGTAAGGAGAAAAAATAACACATTATAGGTACATCACAAGTATTTATTACTATTCATCATCATCATTTTCAAAGTCATCTCTTAAAAGCAGTATTTCATCTAAAAAAGATGCAGGTGGCTCAACCTCACCTGCCCAAGATAAAAACCACACTATACACATCACATATGCACAGCAGCCAACAGTGCGTCTGCCCACTAAACAATTACAACAGTACCCAGCAAGAGCAGTATTCAACATTCCGTTGAAATCGTGCTGCACAATTGATACAACGGCTTTGTGGATTATGCATGTATCTACAGATGCCATTTTCATAAAATCTTTCGAATAAAAATACGAAAAGAACAGAAGAAACATGCAACTATCTAGTAATCGGAAACAATAATAATGTTGTCTGTAGCGGTGGGCGTTTCAACGACGAACAGTTTTCAAAGACCGTTTTTTGTTCTGCAACGTAACAACCGCTTTCCATCCTGCGACCAAACAGTCTTCGTTGCACAAACCAGTCTTCGAATTACTGTATGAGAATTGTTATCTTACTGTTAAGAAAATAAGGTCTAAAATCCATTGCTTCAACTATCACACTCGTCGCATCGTCGTTTTTAAAACCAGTTATTGCAATGAAAAATGAATTTTATGTTTATAGTCATCCATTTCGATACCCTACTGGACAACTGTACAAAGACTGTAAAGTGCTTACTGTTCGTAAACTCTTTGTGCTCCAATCTATTCTACGAAAGCATCGAATGGTTGCCCTGCCCGATGCTGGAAGGCGTGGAATCTCACCGGCCTGTCCCAGTGTTCCCCACAATACAGCTTTTGCTAAAAGACAATATTTTGTCCTATGTTCTTATCTTTACAGAAAAGTTGACAAAAAAATTAACATAATTAAACTGAGTACATATGATGCAAAACATACAGTTAAGAGCTGGTTATTACAATTAGAATTCTCATTACCTATATTACATAACCCCAATATCATACCCACTCACACACTCTCCACACACATACATATACATACGTTCCTACATTCTTTCTCCCACAGCTTTGCAATTACACATCACTCTCACTCGCAATACCGACTTATCTATATAGTAGTGGCACTCGGTAAATATCATGCAAACTGATGGCTGAACACTATCCCCTGAGATACAGGTTAACACCTAGTTCAGAGGATAGGGTCAAAACTGTTTGAGGCATTATCACAGCCACCACATTATATATTGCAGTACAATATAAAAATTTTGCTTTGTATCGAGTACTTTTAAATTAAGCTTCTTTATATTGTAAACATTATTTGTGGTGAGAAATAAACAATTATTATTATTAACTGGTTTTGAAACGACGACGCGACGAATACAGAATTTATTACCGTCCTCAAACTAGTTGCGACAACGAACGTTTTCTGCAACTACTTCACTCAACGATAGTTTCGTCTTCAAACCAGTTGCGACGACTACCGTTTTCTGCAACCGTTTTTGTCGTCGCAAAAACGGTTACGTCTCGTCCGTCTAAAATTCGACAACGACCCACCACTAGTATTGTCTGTTAGTGTCAAACCTTTGTCAAACTGATTGAAACTGGACCACAGAGCATCTGCAACGGGCTATTAATTACGTTTCGTTCCACGGTGATTTTTAAAGTACGTTACTTGATATTTGTGTTAACCGTTATTATCAGCATTAAAAACAAGTTCGCTGTACCAATTAATTATTATCTCTTGAAACGCATTTAAATCCGATGTCACCGCTGCGCACTGTAGTAACATATTTTTTTTCACGTTAAAATAAACTTGAAAACGCTCCTAAACAAGCATTTTTTGCCGTAACACTTTTTTACTATTATTTCATTATTCCGGTTAGATTTCTATATAATTTTTGGTCTGTTAATTATAATAATATGATCGCTTTTTCCATGTGTAATATGATTAATAAACGTAACCGTTTAATAGTGGGCCCAAAAAAAATTGTCTCCTTTAGTGTTAGAAACGAATCGCTGCAAAACCGACTTCACGCAGTCTTGTTTGCCCTACCCCTAGAGTGTAATTTAAACCTGCGTAGGCGCGGAGGGGTAGGGCGGCCCGCGAGCTGAGGAGCAGGTGGTTTGAAGGCCCGCCGCCGCGGCTGAGGCTGGCCGGCAAAGCCGGCCAGCAAGCCGAAGCTGCGGTGGTGAGCGTTAAAACCATCTGCGACGATAAGCTCGCGTGGGGCCGCCCAAACCCCGCAGCGCCGGAGCCGTGACAGAAACAATGCTTGCTGCATTTTGCATGCCTGCTTGCATGCTGAATGCCTGCTTTCATGCTGCATGCCTGCTTGCATGTTGCATGCTTGCTTGCATGTTGCATGCTTGCTTGCATGTTGCATGCCTGCTTGCATGTCGCATGCTTGTTTGCATGCTGCATGTCTGCTTGCACGCTGCATGCCTGCTTCCATGCTGCAATAAATCATCTGGCATCTGTCATTAGTTTTTTTAATTCTACCCCCTCATACTACGACCTCTGACGAGCATTTATGTGTTTATTTGTCTAGCTATACAGTTTTACGAGGCGTTTTTATTTCGGAATTTTATTGATGTTTCGAATTATCATTAAGTCGGACTTTTCGTTATTCGATCTATTGAAACTCGGTATTTTGAGAATAGTAATTATAAAAGTTAGGAAAATTGAAATTTAGGAATTATAAAAATAGGAGTAATGATAAGTCGGGGTTGTTATATTCGGAATTTTGAACCATTCGGAATTATGAAAATCGGTATTTTGAAATTCGTATTTGTGACTGTCGGAATAAAGTTTTTCGTATTTATGTAGTGTACCCGTTAAAACCATCTGCGACGATAAGCTCGCGTGGGGCCGCCCAAACCCCGCAGCGCCGGAGCCGTGACAGAAACAATGCTTGCTGCATTCTGCATGCTTGCTTGCATGTTGCATGCTTGCTTGCATGTCGCATGCTTGCTTGCATGTTGCATGCCTGCTTGCATGTCGCATGCTTGCTTGCATGCTGCATGTCTGCTTGCACGCTGCATGCCTGCTTGCATGCTGCAATAAATCCCCTGCATGCTGGAAAACGCATCTGTCATTAGTTTTTTAATTCTACCCCCTCATACTTTTATGAGGCGTTTTTATTTCGGAATTTTATTAATCGGTATTTTAATAATCGGAATTCGTATTTTTGATGTTTCGAATTATCATTAAGTCGGACTTTTCGTTATTCGATCTATTGAAACTCGGTATTTTGAGAATAGTAATTATAAAAGTTAGGAAAATTGAAATTTAGGAATTATAAAAATAGGAGTAATGATAAGTCGGAGTTGTTATATTCGGAATTTTGAACCATTCGGAATTATGAAAATCGGTATTTTGAAATTCGTATTTGTGACTGTCGGAATAAAGTTTTTCGTATTTATGTAGTGTACCCGTGTTTGTCACCTAACTCCTCCTGAACGGCTTGGCCGATATAGATGAAACTTTGTGTGTATATTTGGGCGAGTCCCTGGAAGGTAAAAATACAATTGAACCCGGTAGGTGGCGCTGCAATCGGGTTCTCAATTTTTCACTGACGGAAAGCCAGTTTTTGCAGGATAACGCGTGTTGGGAGACCTCTAGTATTCATATATATTATTTATTATTAATTCCTTTTGTATAGGTACATAAATAATATATGATAAAAAAACAGATTCATTTTTTTTAAAAACCCACCTAACTATTTTCATTTTTTCATTTCTAATTTGAAACCTATGACTACCGTAATTACCTATATTAGAGTGCAAGGTACATAATATATACCCGTTTATATATAAATAAACGGGTAACGGTAACCACAGATCAAATGTTTATTTATCTGTGGCGGTAGCGAATACCTACCACCACTTTTAATATAGAAACAAATTAAGCATTAAAAAAAATCAATAACAATTTAATAACCTAATATTTCCAAATATTTTCCATTATCTTAATACTGATGATATCTTTATAACAACACGTGTAATCCAAGATAATTCTTTATAAGATATAAAAGGATAGATATTAATTAAATCATGGACGTAAATAAAATTACTTAGGGCTTTATGTTTTATGGCGGTAAGTCCCCTCTTTGAGGCGTGGTTGGAAAGACCTCACGGCGTCCTCACCTTCCGCATGACGCAGATTCTCACTGAACACGGTAAGTTCTGGAATTTCCTGCACCAGATTCGTGCGGAAGCGACGCCTGGGTGTCGCCACTGTGTGTACCGCCCGGAGGACACGGTGGTGCACACGGTGGAGGTGTTCCCCGCTTGGGCAGAGCAACGCCGTGTCCTCGTGGGGGCGATCGGCGGCGGCGATCTCTCGCGCCGGGCCTTGGTAAAGGCCATGGTCCAGAGCGAGGAGGAGTGGCTGGCGGTCGACTCCTTCTGCGAAGCAGTAATGCTAGCAAAGGAGGCGGCGGATCGCGTGAGGCAACGGTCCTCACGCCCCAACCACCGCACGAATTCCGATCCCGATTTCCGGCCACCGTAGGCGCGGGCTTGCGGACGGCGAGCAATGGGTGGCTCGCCGTCCGACCGTCCGGTAACCGTCCGGACCGAGCCCAAGTTGTCGACGGCGCGTACTGTTCCACGCGTGCCTCAGGGAAATGTCAGCAACCGTAGGGGCCCAGCAGGGTCAAAGCCTACTGGGGCCATGGGTGATGCGAAAGTGACCCGCGGGGCCCCCCGGGAAAATCATCTTATGACAAATCCCGCTCTTGGGCGGAGCGGGAGATAGTGTCAGACTTTTACTGACTAAAAACCCACTCCTGTTCCTTCGTTGCCTTCGTCCCACGGTTTCGTTTTCACACTACCCATGGCCCCAGTAGGCTTCGACCCTGCTGGGCCCCTACGATTTGCTAACATCTCCCTGAGGCGCGCGCGGAACAATACGCGCCGTCGACGACTTGGGCTCGGTCCGGATTGTTACCGGACGGTCGGACGGTGGGCCACCCATTGCTCGCCGTCCGCAAGCCCGCGCCTACGGTGGCCGGAAATTGGGATCGGAATCCCGGCGGCGGTTGGGGCGTGAGGACCGTTGCCGTTGCCTCACGCGATCGGCCGCCTCTTTTGCTAGCATTACTGCTTCGCAGAAGGAGGCGACCGCCTGCCACTCCTCCTCGCTCCGGACCACGGCCTGTACCAAGGCCCGGCGCGAGAGATCGCCGCCGCCGATCGCCCCCACGAGGACACGGCGTTGCTCTTCCCAAGCGGGGCACACTTCCACCGTGTGCTCCACCGTGTCCTCCGGGCGGTCCACACAGTGGCGACACCCGGGCGTCGCTTCCGCACGAATCCGGTGCAGGAACTTCCCGAACTTCCCGATGGAACAGGAGTGGGTTTTTAGTCAGTAAAAGTCTGACACTATCTCTCGCTCCTCCCAAGAGCGAGATTTGTAATAAGATGATTTTCCCACCTAAAAAAAAAGGGCTTTATGTTACCTGGGTACATTCTGAAACCGAACACGTTCTAAGAGAACTTGGTAATTAAAAACCGGGGAAGTGCGAGTCGGACTCGCGCACTGAGGGTTCCGTACAAACTTACCTATGAAAACAGTTCAATTCCCGAATTGAGTTACGAAGATTTTTCCGAATCGCAAAAAAGTTTTTTTTTTTTTTGGTGACGTAACTACAAATTTACAGGTTTCACATTTTTTCCTATATTTGTGCTGTGAGACCTTGCTTCATGCCAAATTTCAGGTTTCTGGGTCAACGGGAAGTACCCTATGAATTTTGATTCCCTTGAGAGTGTCGAAATACATTTTTTTTTTGTCTTGGAGTAATTTAGCACATAAGAGTTTTTATCCCAGGAGTATATTCTCTTGGAATAATTTAGCACATAAGAGTTTTTATCCCAGGAGTATATTCTCTTGGAATAATTTAGCACATAAGAGTTTTTATCCCAGGAGTACCTATATTCTCTTGGAATAATTTAGCACATAAGAGTTTTTATCCCAGGAGTACCTATATTCTCTTGGAATAATTTAGCACATAAGAGTTTTTATCCCAGGAGTACCTATATTCTCTTGGAATAATTTAGCACATAAGAGTTTTTATCCCAGGAGTACCTATATTCTCTTGGAATAATTTAGCACATGAGACTTTTTATCCTAGGAGTATGTTCTCTTGGAATAATTTTCTACTTTCACGCTCGTGAAGCCGCTGGCAACAGCTAGCCAAAAATAATTGAAACATAAACACACTCATCATCATCGTAGTATACTGAAATAAGGAAAGAAATTACGGAACTGATAATAAGCCTCCAAGCATCCTCAAAAGGATCTTCCAGTGCTTCGCACATTATCCAGGTTTTTGCAATCGTGACTAATCATCATCATTAAATATAATCCATCATGGAATATTTTCTAATTTAAAATTTTTGAGAACTATATTTTTTTTATTTATTACAGTATTATCAAAGTTTTTGCTTCTTAGGAACATCTATTATATTACTTCAAATTAATAAAATTTATGATTTGTTTCCAAATTAACCACTACAAAAAAGTTGAACCATTCAACAGACCGAAACATAAAAAAAGAACGAGACGGATTAACATTTACGTAAATAGCCAGATCAATAACCGGTTCCTGTGATTTAGCAACTTATAATCAGAAAAGATCTAATTTTAGCATTCTTACCAGCTGTTTGTACCAGATTGCTATTAAGTAAGAACAGCGATAAGAATTGTTATGTATACATAAGCATTGTGATGCCTAACCGTTTTTTTAGAGAACACTGACACAAGTTTGCTTTTACTTTGCCTGTAAATGTTGCTAAAAGACTTAGAAAATAACTACACCTGCAAATAGAATAAAACCGGGCAAGTGCGAGTCGGACTCGCGCACTGAGGGTTCCGTACAAACTTACGTATGAAAACAGTTCAATTCCCGAATTGAGTTACGAAGAGTTTTCGCATCGCCATAAAGTTTTTTTTGTGACGTAACTACAAATTTTCATTTTTCATATTTTTTCCTATACTTGTGCTATGAGAGCCTTGCTTCATGCCAAATTTCAGGATTCTAGGTCAACGAGAAATACACTATGAATTTTGATTTCCTTGAAAGGGTCAAAATATGCGTTTTTTACGACATAAACACCCGTATCTTTTTTTTTTCGTTAAGAGCATTCATCCGTTAAAACCACGCAGAAGCCAAAATCAATGATTTCCGACGGAAAATATAACAATAATGTGCACTACAATACAATTAATTATTTAGTATCACTGTAGAATAGAAAGACTAAAAATCTGAAAGACCTCGGCCGGTACAAAGCGCTGACGCGATTTCGCGTCTATTATATAGTGATAATAAATAATTAATTGTAGTGTAAACAAATAAGTTATTAAAAAAACTATTGTACCATGTCATAGATCGTAAATGCGTTCAATTAATAAGTAAAAAAACAAAAATGCCTCATATATTATCCTAAACTAACACGTTTAATATCTCCAAAAACGGCTAAAAATGACAGTTTTGAGATTACTTTTCTTGAATGAAAACTTACAGCAATCGTATTTTTTTTTGGGCCATGCACTAGTCAATGTTATCATTTTTTTTTTTAAGTAAAATGTTGTAAGTTTACCATACACGGTATAACTACTATCTCGCATCTGCGTAGACCGTCAACCGCTAGTTTTAAAAACGGCTTGGATAAGAACTGTTCTAATGGGAAAGCTATACGATCATTTGAAAATGTTTTTGGATTTTACACTAGATTATGAAATTCCCAATAATATGACGTCAATATCTTATCTAGAAATTAAACACATTATTGTTATATTGTCCGTCGGAAATCATTGATTTTGGCTTCTGCGTAGTTTTAACGAATGAATGCTAAGAGCACTCTGAAGTTTGATTTTTTCATAGCTTCAAGGGATCGCAGACCTGAGTATATAGTTTTAATTTCACTCGATACCTTCACGCATTACCGTGATAAAGGGTCTTGACAGACAGACGGACGGAAAACAAATAGATCCTATAAGGGTTCCGTTTTTTCCTTTTGAGTTACGGAACCCTAAAAAAGAATATAGAAGTAACAAAGAAACTTTACGATAATTAAAGCCCATTTTTTTGAGGTGGTTGTTCATCAAATATCTCCTCCCACGTGGAGCGAGAGAGAGCGTCACACTACTGATTACAACTCACCAATATTTTTTCAGTATTGGCTTTTGCTTTCCAGGGTCACGGTACCTATTTCGAACAATACCGAAGTTCTGGCAAGCAACAGCCCTAAACATCAAAATGACTAAAAAACATTACACAAAGACCAAATAATTAGTCAATAAAAAACAATCATGTATTTTAGGTGGATGTTAAATACGAGTACTTATTTATTATTAGGTACGAGTGAAGTCATTGAACTTTTGTTCGTATATCCTTCGACAAAGTCAGGTTTACACAAGGTTCTCAACAAAAAATGTTAGGATCTTACAGCCTTTTTTCTTGTTTACAGGAAGAACTTGGAGAAAAAAACCAGACTTAACAGAGGATCCAAATGACCCGAATATCATCCTTCGTGGTGCTTCGGGAGCCCTCAGACCAGGGCGGATGACCTTCATTCTGGGACCTTCAGGGGCCGGCAAGACTACACTACTCAAAATTTTAGCTGGAAGAAAGTAAGAATATTTTAATAAATCACATTTCATGTTCAATTTTGCACGTACCATTATGTATCACCCAAAAATTAACTAGTAGAAATTGCCTGCCATCTTTGTACCTGCCTATATTTAAATCTATTCTAATATTATTTACTAATATTATAGTTCAGTGTCTGGGTGTAATTTATCTATAATATTGATTTAGAAATATATAAGTATGTTTATCAGTTGTCTAGTACTCATAGCACAAGCTCTGCTTAGTTTGGGACTAGATGACGTTGTGTGAAAGTTGTGGAATATTATTATTATTATAAACAAGAAAGATTCGTATTTTAGGATTTTTATTTGTAATGCATACAAAAACCACTGGAACAATTCATAATTTCTTTCACCAGTAGAATTCTACTTTATCACTGAGTAACATAGATTATATTTTTTTTTTTACACCACCTGCTCGATAATTGCCTTTTTTACACCACCTGCTCGATAATGCCCTTTTATATGTCATACAACCATCACTTAAAGCAAGTCATTCTGTCCCTAGGGAAATAATGCAGTATGGGCGATCCCTAGGGAATAATGAGATTTGAATTTGGAACGTCAAAAACCGTCAACATTAAGCGAACTAAAATGTACGTGCATCAAACAAGTTTATTCAAAATTCAAACTGGCCACTAACAAAAAAAATAAACAGATAAAACGTCAAACACGTTTTATCTGTCTATTTTTTTTTTGGTTACTGAAGAGTTTAAAAAAAAGGAATGAAAAAGCGGGAGCCATAAAGAAAATTGTAACTATAGAATCCTAGAGTAGTGACTTTGTTTGTTTCAAATCTCAAAACATGTTGAGTGATAGTTAAGATTAACTTGTACATAATACTTATATTTCTCTAATATATGATTTGTTTTGCTAAATTGTCTTTTAATTATCTCACGATGGTGTAAAAAGTAGAGTATCCAACACGGGGATAAAGCTGTCTTTGTCTTGGGTGGCTTGAATTCCTCACTTCACTCAGGTTTCTTTATTAACTCCCTCGCAGTGCTCGGGAGTTAATTATATAAATCCCTCACTGTCGTTTGGGATTAAAATTAGCAACCTTCGTTTCGTTCGGAATTCAACATGCCGCCCGCGACTTAAAGACTTTATCTACTATTACATTGTATAAATAGTAGAGTTCCCTACTAAAACTGCAATAAGGTAACCCAGTGTAAATAAATTACCTACCTTCTTTACATCGCGTGCGCTGCAAAAAATATTGATAAATATTATGACAAAATAATGTACTTACTACGAATTTGTAGAACATACTACAAAAAAATTATTGAAACCATTGTCTCAATATTATAGTTATCACCATAACTACTTTTTTCAATTCCTGCATAGGTAATACTTTTTTAATTATTTGATTCTCTCATTCCATTCGAAACATATCATGATTTTAAGAATGTGCTAGATAACAGTTAAAAAGTTAGATGATGCTTAACTGGCGATTTATCATCAATTTATTAATCCTTGTAAAAATAAGCCGGTGTGTCGGCACAATTACTAAATATGTATGATTTTTTGCTTTTTACTGCATATTATTTGGACGAACGGTTAAACAGATAATGCGAAACTCGCAAGCGCATGCACGGGATTCTAGCGGCCAACTCTCAGTTCGTCTACTTTCAGCAATTAGTCAACAAAATTCGAGATCATCGCGCTGCATGAACTACATTCGAGCCCTTTAATATATTTCAAAAAAAGTTTTTAGCCGTCATTCTGAATTAATATTACTGAAGTACCGATTCCTGAATTATAATATTCCATAAATTTCATGTTCTGTATTTATGTCAAGGTTCTTAACTGGCGAGTCTCAATTAAGGTTACTAAAAGTAATGCTTCCTCTTCAGCAAAATAAAATGGTTACCACTGGTAATGACCGATTAAAGTGTGACCGACACGTGGATGTTCACTGAAGATAGAAGTGACTAGACGAGTGAGCGAAAACAGTTTCACAAGTAAATTTCGCTACAAATAGCGGTAGCGATATTCACTGAGGTTTGAATTGAACAACTGAACATGCTTTTCTATGAGCGTATAGAACATATTTCTATATAAAAAAAATGAATTGCCGAAACTATGTGAACGCATCAATTTAGAGCGGCTGCACTTATTTGGTTAATTATTTATTTACTGTTTTCATAATATTTAAATAAATAGATAGCTGAAATTATATTTAAACTTTTACAGACACTTTTTTTAAGATATTCTACACCGATAATAATCATTATGTAAAAAAGTTAAGAGCAGATTGGGTTTGCTGAGCGCATTTTTAGAGTTTAATGACCCTTACATTGTCTTTGTACTTAGTTGCATGCACATAACACTCAACTTTCAAGACAAAAACTAAACAACAAAGAAAAGGTTTCTATAAAATGATTATTTTTACAAAAACAAAAGGATTAATACGTATCTACGTAAAATTCCTGATCGTAATCATTACTCAAGGAGCAAATCATATTTTTGAACAGGTAAGTCTAAGTAGGTACATATTTAGGTACTTACTAGCTTCTGCCCGCGGCTTCGCTCGCGTGAATGTAGGTTTCTCCATACAAACTTTGGACCCCCGCTTCATCCCCTTAGGGAGAGAATTTTGGAAAATCCTTTCATAGTGCTCGCCTACGTCACAAAAGGAAACTTTGTGCAAAATTTCACGCTCCTAATCTCAGTAGTATCGGTTGTGCGTTGATATGTCAGTCAGTCAGTTTCCCCTTTTATATATATAGATTTATAAACTAGCTTCTGCCAGCGGCTTCGCTCTCGTCAAGTTAGGTTTCTCCACACAAACTTTGGACCCCCGTTTTATCCCCTTAGAGGGTGAATTTTAGAAAACCGTCTCATAGCGCACACATACTTCATAAAAAAAATATTGTGCAAAATTTAACGCCCAGTAGTTTCGGCTATGTGTTGAAATGTCAATCAGTCAGTATCTCCTTTTTTATGTATATAGATTAATTTGTATTAGACAAGAAATGAACATGACTGTCAAAATGACTAATTTATAGACCATTATAATATGTGAAATAAATATAGCTAATTATTTCGCATATGTAAATTAGTTAGATAGGTACCTAAGTCGTTCCAATTAGAATTTTTTTTATTTTTTTCGTAATAAATCTAAAAAGTCATTACGAATGAATGATTATTATTATTGCACATAAAAGATCTGTGTATTGCGCTTCCTGATTGAGGAAATAAATCAAAGTCTTAAATCAAGTCATAAATCATAGCGACAAGCGTAAAGTCAAGTTTGATTGTCCAATAGCTTGAGTTTTCGCAACTGAACTCTCTCTCACTCCACCAAGAACGGAAGGAATTATTGATGTTTACCTAAAAACGGGAAAATATTTTCTTATCCCACAAAAATAATGGGAACAAATTTTCTTATCCCCAAAACCAAACGGGGAAATACTTTCTTATCCCCAAAAAAAAACGGGAAAATATTTTCATAACCTCTTAATCCTAATAGAAATCTATCATCGCGCAAATACGCAATTGGTTGTTCGGCAAACGCACCGAATTGTGGCAATTAATTCCAATTCAAGTAACAATAGACTCATTTTAGTACTAATTATTATTTATTTATTTAAAGTAGGTACTGGCACATGGCACATCACAATCACATACATTTGACATTACAGCAAAACAGCTAATAAAAGCGGCCTCTAGTTTTTCCTAGAATTGCCAACTGTTTTTGAAAAAAAAAAAATAATTATCACAATTTTTTACTAGGAAATAAAATAAATGTATATTTCAAAATTTTATTTATTATGTAGGTATTTGTTTATTCTCTTGAAGTCAAATTTTATGTGCTTATGGATTCTTACATTTTTGGAAACGTTTCAACGTAGAAGCATCGATAATAATAGTTGATCAGTAATTATTCATATTAGTATTTCATTTTACGCATCGCAAGCATTTTCATATAGGAGACGACCGCCTGCCATTCCTCCTCGCTCCGGACCAAGGCGCGCCTGTACCAAGGCCCGGCGCGAGAGATCGTGGCCGCCGATCACCCCCACGAGGACACGGCGGTGCTCTGTCCAAGCGGGGTAGACCTCTACCGTGTCCTCCAGGCTGTCCACACAATGGTGACACCCAGGCGTTTCATCCGCACGAATCCGGTGCGGAAATTCCAGAACTTACCATGTCCGGTGAGAACCTGCGTCATGCGGAAGGTGAAAACGCCATGTTGTCTTCCCAGCCACCCCTCAAAGACGCGTATATATCTTGGGACTCAACTAGCTCGGGGTCGGCTTCCAGTCT
This sequence comes from Mythimna impura, assembly GCA_905147345.3. Lineage (NCBI taxonomy): Eukaryota > Metazoa > Arthropoda > Insecta > Lepidoptera > Noctuidae > Mythimna > Mythimna impura. The sequence goes on from LR990345.1 coordinate 13,501,664, forward strand.
AACCGGATGTGGCTGAATACCCCTGATGTACTTACATGGAGTGACTGCTTATCACTCCTCCACAATCCAGTTACTGGACAACACGATACTCCTTGAATAGACTGATGATGAGACTTTCTGACGTCTGACTACTTATAACGACTATCAAAGATCTACGAAGGACAACCGGTACCAACGCCTTTACATGCGTTGCGAGGCACGGTGTGTCAGTAATGCCTAAACTTAACTAACCTAACCTAAACTTAGAAAAGTAACGAAATCAGCTCAAGTTTCAAACCCCCCAACTTTATTCTCACTTCGGTCCACACATAGGTGTCTATATAGGTACTATTATTTCACCAGGTACGTGATACCTACATATGTCAATTCATTAAAACTTCTTCATCTTTTTAAATTGTTACCCCACACTAGGAATCACTCCAGTCCTGTATCATAGGTGTGTTCACCTTAATGTAAACTCACATACAGAAGACACCCCAGACCCGGATCCACGGGTAGTGTGAAAGTGAACCCCGGGATGAAGGCAAAGAAGGAACAGGAGTTGGTTTTTAGTCAGTAAAAGTCTGACACCATCTCCCGCTCCGCCCAAGAGCGATTTGTCATTAAATGATTTTCGCACCTAAAAAAAAACCCGGATCAACTATCGGTACATACTTATCTATTTACATATTTTTCGTCAAAACGTACATAAATATTATAGCTGTGGTATATTTCAAAACATAGATCGAAAAATAAACACAAATCTGTCCTTTTGCGAAACAAACACATAAACACATTTGAATTGCTAATATCGATTTACTCACACATGTATGTAAACAAATATAATAATATGTGCTTGCAATATTGATTGCATTGTTAATGCCCGATAAGTCAATGAGTGCTTTGACAGATTATTTTTATATTGTCATTCATTCTCCTCTGTTACTGTCCGGATTAAGCTTTAATGCGTCTGAAACTTGCCTTTGAATTTTTCATATTTATATACTAACAAAATTACCAGATATGGTTTTTTAATTTCTTGTTATTTTAGCATACTTACATAGTTTGTATAGGTATCTAATAATTTTTCACGGTTGCAATCTTAACCAAAAGGGGGGGAGTACGATATCTTTGAAAAATCCTAATTTCCACGTGGGACCAGCCCTTAGCAAAAGCTAATAAAGAAATAATCATATTGAATCGAAAAACCTCGATTAACAAAGACAATTTGTTACAGAAAGTCAGGTGTATCAGGATGTTTGTACGGTGCAGGTCGGAGCTCAGTACTGGTGGCGCAGGACACCACGCTGATCGACACCCTGACTGCTGGAGAGACACTCAGGTTCGCTGCCAGTCTGAAGCTGCCGAATATCTCTTACAGAGAAAGGAGTAATGCAGTAAGTACTTATTGGATATTATATTTACCCACGAAATTGTCGTTTTATAGAACTGCATATGCAGTTCCATAAAACGACTATTTCTGTGCGCCATTGTACCCATAGATTTAAGTGTATACATACACTTAAATCTATGGGTACAATGGCGGTCTTATCGCTAACAGCGATATCATCCAGACAACCTTAGGATGGATCGTAAAAACTTAAAATAATACAGGGGTAGTCTGCGTTGTACTGCTAACAAATTGATCAGTCTCTATATATATATAACACAATACATAACTATAAATACATATTATAATATAATATCATACTCATTTTGTATGAAATCTAATGGGAATAACATGCCTTTATTTCCAAGCCAATCTGAAGATATCTCGGTTCAAAGTGTGAAGTTTCATAACAAAACTATTTCATAGGTAATATGATGGCGTTTGTCATATGTAATAGTTGTCCATCCATTATCGACTTATAAGATATTTGTATGTCAATCTAGTAACATAGATTTTAATATGTTCAACGAGGCACGAAAGGACACGACATGATGTCATATAATGTTAACTGCTTATGAATGCTACCGCGGTTTTACCTCGAAGGATATTATTTAGCTGTGATCTAGCTCTACAACTATGTACTTTAAGTATGTGTTAAGCTTGCATTTACATGTTTTTGTGTGCTATAAAGAAGTAAGTAAAATAAAAATGCCTTAAAGCCGTAGTGCTAGTGTCAACCTACTTTATTAAAACATTTTAACCAGTCAAAACTACCCACGCTTTGTATTTAAAGCTGCGGTGACTATTAGGGATTACGAATAATTCTGCAACAAGTAGACCTGAATGACAATATTACAACGAGTACTATTTTACTACACTCTAAACCACTTTTACTAAAGGTCTATCTCACTGTTCAGATTAGTACAGTCACAAAGCAGCTCGGCATACATGAGGTCCTCAACACCAGAGCAGGTCGCCTGTCAGGAGGCGAACGAAAGAGGCTTATCATCGCTTGTGAACTCCTCACCGATCCCACCATCATGTTACTAGACGAACCTACCAGGTAATAACACAATGTACAAAATAATTGAAATTCTTTATTACACTTCTCACAACCTTCAATTTACAATAAAAATGCAAATTTTCAAATCACACGTGTATTTTATTTGTTACTTAATAGTATTTATGTACCAATTCGTTTTTTTTTTGATAGTGTAAGTTGATTGATAAAATCCTGCGTTCATTCAAGTTTTTTTTTGTCTAGTCATACCTACTTAACAAAATCATGGTCACTTAGAACTGGATCGAAGAAACACCAATAATATAATTATATTCACCAATAGTGTCAGCGTATATTTATATTATAGTAGATAAGCAAAAAAATAACTCTTGCTAAAGAGTTTTCAGGGAAAGATCATTCGTAGCACAATTCGTAGACATGCTACGAGTTTCGTAGCAGCGTGACGCTTTCCATGTTTTTTATGGCAATCCGTTGAATTTTTCTCTCCCTCTTTTCGTAGCACTATCAACAACCGGTAGAGTCGTAGACCAACTACGACTGCTTCTGAATTAGACTATTAAAATCGTAGTAACCTATGTGACCCTGCTACCTACCGAAATCTTCTTTTTAAAACAACGAATATTGAAGCGATCTCCGTCTCAAATCTTTATAGTTTTTTTAATAACAAAAGTTTGTTGAGTATATGCAAAAAATATAACTTCATTTCTATCGTCTTTCTAGTGGATTAGATGCAGTCTCATCACTGTCTGTGGCCCGGGCTCTTCACAATGTTGCTCGCAGTGGGAGGACTATAGCGTGTGTTCTTCACCAACCTTCCTCACAACTGTTCAACACGGCTGATGATGTCATTGTGCTAGCCAATGGCAGGACATTGTATGCGGGTGCCATAGCCGACGTACCCGCCGCAATATCCAGGTCTGGGTTTACATGCCCACAGTATTATAATATAGCTGATTATTGTAAGTATTTTAATCAATATTGTTAATTCGTAATTATAAAAATAAATACTTTATCTTGTTATTTTATAGTAGTCACGGTACTAAATTAAGATTGAAATGCGTGGAAACGATAGATAGGTGGCGTTATTTATAAATTCCTGAAGACAATCGCTGTTGTTGACAACATTCTGTTATTCTAATGATTAACGCGAAAAATAAAACCACTATCATATTAACACACAATTACATACAAATTATCACAAGAATTAAAATAAAGTGCCTAATGAATGTCTATCTATCTATGTATCTATAGGTTTTGTAGCTTCCTAGTTTTACAATCTCCGAATGATAAATTAGTTACTAAGCTATTTATTATTTTTCTTATGGAAAGAAAGCTTCAGGGAATGATTAGTAACAAATGGAAAAAATGCACGAACAACACAAAATGAAACGAACTTCGCAGCGCAGTTTTATTTTGGGCCCCTAGTCAGACACTGTTATCGCCCTTTTAAGGCTAATTATAGCCGCCGCGGCTAGCCGGAAATAATTTTATTAAATACTCAACCAGTCAGTTGAAAACAAGGGAAATGTCGACACATTTATCAAGTTTTTAAACGCTCAAAGTTCGAATGGCTACAGGAGTTCCCCAAGCCTTCATTACGGGCCCCATGCGCCTGACCCACTATTCCTCTTGCGTTTAATACATTTGCATACATTTAATTTCAAAATTCTTCTCGTTGATTTTCAGTATTAGAGATAGCAAGCAACGAACACGCCGGTGATATGAATCTCTTGGAGAAAGAAGCCAACAGCTATGCTCACGAGATGAGTAAGATCGCCAAGAATGAAATCTACAACGGACAAGCAATAGGTAACTTCTGATTCTAGTAAATCTGTCATTATCTGTCCGTCCTGAGGCGGTAGCCGTCAGAGATCTCTGACTACGATAAGACCTACCTTTTTTTTTAGCTCACCTAATATCTCAACTAATATTGTACAAATTTAAAATAGGTTATAAGATGGTTAGGTTTAAAGAATATTTATTCTCATAAGAACGTATTACAAACGTTCACTTATATGAGATTTAAATTTTTTGTTAAATAGTTGTCGTCTAATGACGAAGCATGCAAATCACCTTATAGTACACAATTATGTATACACAATAGGCTTACAACATCACGTAATACTACGATACAGTATATATAACATAGTGGTTATTATGGTAATTAAAATATTAAGGTAATCGCTGATCCACTTTCGACAATTCTCTTCACAAATAAAGTTACAGGTTATCGTTTGATACTATAAACCATTTTAAAGGTACTAACTTTAACTTAGAAGGGTCCCGTTTTTACCCTTTGGGGGTAAAAACGGGACCCTATTGCTAAGACTCCGCTGTCCGTCTGTCATCAGGCTGTATCTCATGAACCATGATAACATGACTAGACAGTTGAAATCCACAGATGATATATTTCTGTTGCCACTATAACAACAAACACTAAAAACAGAATAAAATAAAGATTTAAGTGGGGCTCCCATACAACAAACGTGATTTTTTTTTTACTGTTTTATTGCTCGATATTAATAACGTGAACAGGTAAAAAGGCTTGAAATATTCACAGAATATTTATTTGTATTCACTTTAAAAATAAATAATTAACACAACTAACGTTATTTTATCTATATATAGTATCAAATGTTGTATAGATAACTAATGGCCGGTTTTATAATGTGCGTTTCCTGTGAAATAATCCAAGAGAGCGCAAAAGCTAGGTAGGACCTTTATATGTATTTATGTACCTATGTATGCGATTGTGTGTATGTTTGTTACGGCTTCACACCGAAAAGTCTGAACGGAGTCGATGAAAGATACACGGGTAGAACATGTCCTAGACACATAGGACTATGGAATATTTTTTTATTTTCACGCGGGTAAAGCTGCTAGCACAAGCTGGTTTAAAATATATTATAATAGATGCACGATATTGATCTAATGGACACACGCAGTAATAGGTGGTTTCCTGTTTCAAGTAAGATTCCAAAACCTTCTAGCTTCTTTCAATTAGTTCCTCTTTATATATTTACAGAGTTATCACCAGAATCAGTAGCTCTACTGAACCCCAGCCCCAGTCCTTCCAAGGGGTACTCCGCCAGTATCTGTCAACAACTGAACGCGCTACTTTGGAGATGCTGCATAGGAGTAGTCAGAGACGTTTACTTGACTCAGGTTCGAACGCAATATTTTACATCTTGATTTATGTACAAAAAAACATAAACCATCACCAATGTGATCAATTCTAAATAAGTATTTTATTTCACATAAGCCTAATTCGATACTTATAAAACGTCAGAAGCTTAGTGTATGGGTCCTTCCAATTGGTCGTTTCATATGGAGAAGAACCGGCCAGAGACTCCACGGTTAGATGTTTATTCGGTGTCCGTACTCAGAATAAAGACATACAGGTACATACGAGTAATTATGCAAGTTATGCTATGATATTAGTGATGTTACCTAAGTATTAATCATAGTTAAAAAATTCCATCGCTAAATTCAGAATTATAGTTGTTGTACCATTTTTAATTGGATCGTTATCTATAATTACAGATTCGACTGGTCTCTCACTTCGTGGTAGCGTTACTTCTGGGCGCGCTGTACCACGGTGCGGGCGCAGAGGCGGGGCGAATGATGTCGAATACTGGTTGCCTGTTCTTCTTTCTACTGTTCCTCTTCTTCTCGAATGCCATGCCTACTATACATACATGTAAGTATTCATTAGTGTTGTAGGTACAGTCAGACATGTCAGATGCAGCAGATTGATATTGACACGCTACATCGCTAACGTACGTTTGAACAAATGTATCAAACACCTCCTTGTACCAGTGGTCGCATTGCCTTACTATGACCAGCCCCCCTAGCCAAGTTACAATCGTATCGTTCGCGCCGAACGCCTCGAGTAGGCCACGCCTCCGATTCCTTTGTTCTGACCACGTGACTGAGCGTTGAGATGACATCAGAACAAAGGAATCGGAGGCGTGGACTACTCGAGGCGTTCGGCGCGAACGATACGATTGTAACTTGGCTAGGGGGGCAGGGCCTCACCATGACGTGTTAAAATGTCAAGCGAGCGAGCGAGAAAAAAGGATAGAGCTTTATAATCAATATAGCTCCATGACTTTTCAACAGTTCAGATAAGGTCGTCAAATGCTCGTAAGTCGTAGAGCTCGTTTTTGGGCTTCAGACCTCAAAATTGCGCGTCGACTGCTACTAAGAATTTTCTAATAAAAAAAACACCTAATACTCCACGACCCGAGTATCTAACCCAGGACTAACCCAGCTATCGAACTTATTGTACTTGCAATAGTTGCAATACGATCTTTGTAAACGCGACCTTTATTTTTCAGTCCCTATGGAAGCTAAAGTGGTCCTACATGAACACCTGAACAAGTGGTATTCATTACCAGCATACTGTGCCTCCAAAATCATTGTGGACTTACCCATACAGGTACGATGAACATTTTTATTTATCTATATAACCTAAAAAAGTAGAAACTGACTGACATATTAACGCACAGCCAAAACTACTGGCACTAGAAATATAAAATTTTGCACATGGCTTCGTTTTGACGTAGGCGAGCACTAAGGGGTTTTTGGAAATTCAACCTGTAAGAGGGTGAAAAGGGGAGGAATTTCGTTTCTATGCAAAATCTCATTTCGTGTACCAATATACTTGAAACCAAAAAACCAGTAGGTATACTTGAAAGTTAGCACAAACAGTAACCTAAGTAAATAATAAAGGTTTGATCTAATTTTAAATTTAATCTAATTTAGGGGCTTTTAAAGATTGTATGGAGAATTTTAATTTCTTGGGTTAATAATTTTGAAAGTTGGAACAAATTCTGATCAAAATGAGTACTAAAGACCGTCATTAATAGGTTTAAAAACCATTCTCAAAATACGATTTAAGGGGTGTAAAAGTTTTTGCCCGCAGATTCGCTCGCGTACATAAAATATAGCTTAAGTAACTTAGGAATAAAGTAGCTTTCTATCGGTGTCTCGATATCTAAAAATTTCAGCAATCGGACCAGTACTTTCAGAGATTGGTACTTCAAGTATATTGGTTGGACATTTATTAGGTATGCGTACAGCCAAGGAGTGGAATTCCTTGCCGGAGTCTGTGTTTCCTGATAGCTAGATACAACTTAAGAGTGAATAGGCTACTTCTAGGCAAGCGTGCTCCATCGTCGACGACATCATCGCTTACCATCAGGTGGGATGGTGGTCAAACGCGAGCGTATCATTAATAAATAAAAAAAAAAGATTACCTCCTACAAACAACTTGGTACTTAATCTATAAGCTTGAAAACCACCTTAGAACTTTTAGCTATAATGATAATTAGTACATTTTGATACAAGTGGAGGAAGTTTGTCATTGTACCGAGGCGAAATTCGCCCGAGCCGCAGGTGAGGGTGTTATGGAGCCGAGTGCTGCAATGCTAAATTTCCTCCACTTGTATCAAAATGTACTATATCATTATACAACTCCGTTTATTTATTTGACGTCAAACGACGACAAATAAATAAACGGAGGTTGACCGACTCGTGGGGGTCGCTTAGTGCCCAGCCTGATACGATAAAATACAATCAATTGTGGTGGGGGCGAGCTCGCGCACTTTTCGGCACAAGTACGGAAAAAAGTAAATTGCGTGCCTAAAAGCGGTAGAGATAAGAGCAGGTTTTCGAGTAAGTGTATTAAAAAATACGTTTTCCCACAATTATTTCAGCTATTATGTGCGACAGTATTCTTGTTCCCTGCCTGGTACCTGACTTCCCAACCGTTGGACATGGACCGCATGGGACTGGCGTGGCTCACTTGTGCACTTGTCACCATATTGGCCCAGACATTCGGATTTGTTGTGGGCGCATCTTGTGGAATGAAGGTAAGCAGGAAAACTTATAAAAACTGTAGTAGGTAAAATATTATTTTGGTAACACCAGCACAATGGGAGTCTTCACTAAACATAGATAAAGCCTGAAATAGAGCTCGCTAGTAGGAATTAACGCCAGTGGTCTTACAGGCTTCAGTCGAAGTTAGGCGAAATCGTGGTTTTGTGCAATCTTACAATTCGTTTTCGCTTCATGATTAGGTACACTACTATAAAAAAAATAACCCGATGCACCAACACTAAACGCGTTGCACAAACACTAATCACGGGGCACCAACATTAAACGCGTGATTTATTTTCAGCTGGGACTGTTCGTGATTCCAGCGGCAAACATTCCAATGCTGATGTTCTCCGAATTCTTCATACCGTACCGAGAGATGCCCGTATATCTTCGACCATTCGCCACTATATCATATTTCCGATACGCGTTCGACGCCTTTATGGAAACCGTGTATGGTCTTGGTCGAGGAAAACTACCCTGTTATGAAGTATTTTGCATGTTTAAGGATCCTAGCAAACATTTAGATTTTTTGGGTCTCTCTAGAAACCTAAACGCTGACTTTCTAGCCTTGGTCATATGGATTGTTTTATTACAAATTTCTCTAGTGTTTGTTTTACTGCTAAGAGTCTACAAGGCTTGCAGGTAGTGTTTAGCTGCTTACTTATAGGCTACTCTCTTGATGGGTCATTTTCTAAATTTCAAATTAAGAATATTGCTTCTTAGCTGCAATGTTTAGTTGGACGTTATCCGCGTCGCACGACTTGCATAAGAATAAAGATGCAGATTCAGCCATTCCGTCTACTTTAGACTCTCTCTAAGCATAATTATTATGAGCTGCAGAAATATGTTCATTAGTATTTATAAAGAATACCTTATGTTTATTGTGTTATGAATGGTATAGGCGAAAACGATCTGAACGACTATTAAGGTTTAGGTATTATGTATGAATGAGTTCATTTTCAAGTACGTAATTCTGATATTACTTATCTAAGATTTTATGTTTAAACATACTTAGTTAAATAAGCTATACAATGGAAAGATTATACGATTTTAGGTGTGGTAATAAAATTCTATTATGGATTATGGTAATGGATACGGGGTTTATTCCAGAAATCCCCACTGGTTAAACAATATCAGCCTAGTGGGATTTTTGGAAAAATAAATTATAATTTCCACCAGATGTTGTTTCTAAATGATTAAATCAATACGTTTAATTAGGTAAGTAATTATGTGAATTACTAGCTTCTGCCAGCGGCTTCACCCATGTCAGAGTAGTTTTCTCCATACTAACTTTGGACCCCTGTTTCATCCACTTACGGCATACATTTTGGAAAATCCTCTCTTAGTGCTTATATACCTACGTCATAAAAGGAAACCTTGTGCAATATTTCACCCTTGTAGTCCTAGTAGTTTCAGCTGCGCGTTGATCTCAGTCAGACAGTTTCTCCTCTTATACTAATTTAAAGATTATAATTAACGTTTGTAATTAAGTTGATTAACGCATTTTTTGTTTAATAATTTAGAAACAACATCATTTGGCTGATATTATTTAACTAGTGGGGATTTCTGGAAACAAAAATAACAATCCCCCACTGGTAGGGATTTGTCACTGGGATTTCTGAAATAAACCAAATACGGGACTGAGGCCCCTTTTCTTGCCGTTGGATACGTTAGAATGTAGGTAGATATGTGTCGTGGCCATTTGATCATTTCATGATATGGCCAACTAAAACTGGCCAGATCATTTAAACGTTAACATTTGATGATATGCCAATCCTCGTTTGGCCTTATCATTGATGTAGGATTTCTATGATAATGAAGTCTAAAGAAAGTAAACCAAACGTGGATTGACATATAATCAAAGTTTAATGTTTAAAATGATGCCACATCATTTTAACTTTGCAATATCACGAAGTGATCAATTTTCTATGATCTAGCCACGACATATGTACTTACGAGAGACTATCTATGCACAAATAATTTAAAATACTCTTTACGACATGAAATTATTTTATTCCATCAAATTGTTTTAATTGATATTTGTAAATAATGTACAATATTTTATTGTGATGATATCATTATAGTTCGCACTATTACTTGAATCTAGTTAATTTGATATCAGACAACAATGCGAACTGTGCCAACAATAGTTTGAATTGCAAATAAGCATTGTCACAGAAGATAACAGAGTGCCTAGCATAGCATAATATTTTAGTAATTCAGACAGCATTTCTTGTTGAAGAACAACCAGGTGAAATTGATCGATAAATTTGGTACGTTTAAGTAATTTTACAGCCTTATTTATAAAACTCACTAACAATATGCTTAGTTTAAATACTGATCAGCGTTTATCATTTTAAGTTCTCCATAGAAAACCTTAAATTAAGTACTCGCTAATTAGTGTTATTTTATAAATAAGGCCCTTAATTGTATTTGTATACCTATACTGTAGTTACGACAACATCTATATTAAAATGCAAATTATGACCATGTTAATTTTAGGTACACAACTAACTAACCAAAACATACAAGGAAATGAATCGCTCAAATTTAATTTGTGCGAATAATCTTTGCCCTCATTCTGGTATCATTATCATAAACAATGTAGTAGGTATGTCGGCACTCGGCACTGAGCCCTACCATTGGCCCATTCAAGGCATAATAACAATGACAATAATTTAAGCTAATTGTTTTTTAATGAAAATGTTGACTCTATAAAAAGCTCTCTTTATCTTAGCAAAGTATAAAGCATAATAAAATTATGATTATAATTATTTTAATTACAACGAACATTCAGTACAATTTAAGTATATAATATAAGTAATATTGACAATACAACTATCTACATTACGATACAAAAATACTGTCCGGACTAGACATTTAGGACTATCACGAGATACAAACACAGATACTTGGTTATACAACGACCATTTTATGAAAAAAAAGAACCTTTGTAAGCTAGAAAAATAATGTCTCGACAAATGTTTTCAGAAAGAATTTTATATGTTGTTTTTTTTATGAAATATAGCACCACAGAAATTTCATACAATGGTCGTAGTTAGACTAAAGCACGCGTCAGAAGAGAAGTGCGGAACATTTTACACAGTAGGTAGATAACCTTAGAATTCTTTGGCCAATCTAGTCCATAGGCGACTACGCTTTGGATCAAGCTAAACTAGCTCCAACTTCCTAATTGATCAACTTTTTGTTTATTGATAAAGGGTCGGTCAGACAGAAGACGTAGGCCCTCGGCAGCAGGGTTCTAATGCGTTCTAACGGCGAGCAATGGGTAGCTCGCCGTCCGGCCGTCCGGTATGGACCAAGCCTGGGTCGACGGCACGTTAATATATAATATATGTATAATAAGTATTTCACGTGTGCCTCACAGAGATGCCAGCAAAATTGAAGGGGCCTGTTAAGGTCGACGCCTGCCAGGGCTGGCAATTGTTCGAAGGAGTAACCGTAACCCTCGCAAAAAAGGGAAACTGAAGGTACATTGTGGACCAAAAAAGGAAATAGGGATCGAAATCGGGTATTTCAATAAAAGGATGACACTGTTTCTCGGTCCACGCAGAGAGGGACAAGTTATTTGATGATATCCCACGTAAAAAAAAAGCTGCACCTGTAAACGCATACAGATGATTATAAATAAATCTATCTACATTTTTTAGGTTTTTAATTTATATTGAAAAATAATTGAAAACGATAGGCAGTAATAAACCGCTCTCGCTCCGCTTATCGTCTGACGCGCGCTTTACAGCAATATTAAATAGCTGTTATATACATTTATTAATAATGAACATGAAAATAGCACACAATTCTAAACGACACAAAAGCCGAGCGACTTCATTATAGTACTAATAACCAGAGGTCGGAATTAGGTAGAGTTATTCATGTGCTTATACTGATTTCATACAGCGAAAGCATAAATTGGACATGCCTTAAATTCCGAGATGAATTTTAAAAAGCAGATTTTTTTTATGACTCTATCAGAAATATAGCAGAAAAAAATTCTTCCTGCATTAATGACGAGAAGGAGGAAGTGTATAAATATGTTAACCTCACCGCAGTTGACATAGAGATATTTTTCAATGAAAATACTAATAAAAATTGTATGTAAATTTATTGTTTATTAATCTTTGTTTTATCTGTCTTATCTATCTCTGAGGCTTTAATTATTATTTATTTGTAATATTGTCGGCCACACGGGATTTTTCATTAGAAATCCCGGGAAGATCCATATTAATATCAACATTTCGATGTAAGTACATGAATAACTCTACCTAATTCCGACCTCTGCTAATACACATACAATATCCTCCACGATAACAACTGCAAAAATTTCAAGGGCCTTACTATGACGTGTTAAAATGTCAAGCGAGAAAGAAGGATGGAGCTATATACCTTATATAGGGTGACTGGTAATTAGTGACCGATACTTAAACACGTGATTGTACTCATGATTACAAACAACTTTCCCAAAAAATCTTTTTTTTATACTTATTAGTTTAATCATAATGGAGTGGTATCTTATAGCCGCTTCTAAACATCGTTTAAGTAACAAAACAAACGCAATTCCTGATGTTAGTTTGTTTAGAAATATTATGGATTTATTTATTGTAGCACGCTCGCGTAAAGTACCAAAATACTAGTCTGGATATTATTTTACCGAAACATGTAGGTACATTGCTTACGTCATCGATAAAGTGGCCGCGAGCGTCGCGCTGCTAACAGCTGACCGGGTGAAGGCGCGCTCGAAATTTAAAGTTTCAAACAGCTGTTTTGTTATTGTGGATTAAACTAATTATTTAAAAAAGTTTCTTTGGGTAAGTTGTTTGTAATCATGAGTATAATTACGTGTTTATGTATCGGTCAATAATTACCAGTCACCCTATATATGTAACTCCATCCCTTTAACAGTTAAAAGCTCGTGGTAGGACTTCAGACATCATTATGCAGTTATAGAGGGAGAAACTCTATTTAAATAACCAGCAAGTACTATGAAAGTAGATTTACAAATATATAACCAAAAAGTATTTACGAAAACAACTAGGAACCAAGAGTAAATGTTTAAATAAGTATTCATACAAAGGCTGTATTATGGAGGTCCAGAAATAGGAACGTCCGTTTCACACAACTCAATCTTTGACTCATTCACAGCCTTTTATGTTCTTAGCGATAAACCATATTGTACATAGCAACTTAAAGGTGATTGTGATGATTTTATTATCTTCAATATACTTTTTAATTTTTATAAATCATGTTTTATTTGTTTATCCTGTACAACGTGGAGCACCATTTTGTTTTAGGTCTTATTAGGACATGAAGGAATCAAAAAAACTGAACTGTTAAAAGTAATTTAAATTGTGAAATACATGTGTGTGTGTGTTTGTTTTTAAACCAACACAAAAATATAATGTTTTGAATTGGGAGAGTTTTTCATCCATTGTCCACAAGCAATTTCGTCAATTTTAAAGTAAATAAAATTAGAGTAAATGCTGTCAACTTAATACTTCGTTTTAGTGTAACACATTACAGACTAGGGATCACTGGTTAAAATATTTAATTCCTAAATCAATATACTCATGAAAAAAAAAACAACATTTTAAAAGAAATAATAACGATATATCTTGTATGTAGTATACAATATACATATAATATACAATACTCAAAAATGCTAAGTATACATAGAAATGCATACCTGTAATAGGTAATCAACTCATAATTATCAAGAAGAATCAAGTGGCCCATATAATAATTCTGGCATGATTTAAACGTTTGCAATATTATTTATACAAGTAGGTAAATCTTTGGTGTAATTTCTTTTTTCTTCAGTCATACGGTAACTTTTAAACAAAATAAGAAAGTAGGTAATATGTCGATTGAAAAATCAGCCCTTGATCACATAAACTATGAAATAAATCCATGTCTTTATTCGTATATTACGTTTACGTCGTTTATTTTGTGAACGACCAAGACTACTTTGGCCCACTTGGAAAGCTACTACTTTCAACATAACGCGGTACTATCCTGGTGCTACACAATTTGTTCAAGTTGTCTCCTCCGACAATACTATGATGGTGTTTCGGTTAGCTTTGCCAGGTTACTGCAACAAAAATGAATAATATTTAATAAAATAGATATTTGATTAGGTTTGCCACACAGCAAAAAATATTATTTACCGACAAATAGAACTCACCTACAATATTCTGGTGGCAAATTTAGCGTTTTATACCACAATAATATACTTAATGCAATACTCCATGTCCGTAGCGGTCCAAATATAAGACACATGGTTCCATATTCCAACCAGAAGAAGTATGCCAATAGCAGCTGTATTGACAGTAAAAAGACAAATGGCAAATTTTTTATCAGCCTCCTTACTCCTTTTAGGTTCTGCCCATACAGACGATAATCTAAGCAGTGGGCCAATATAAGTACTAAGGGTAATTGCACAAACATTAGTTGTACACTTCCATACATGTAAGTGAATGCTTCTGGCAGAAATGAACCCTTTATCAGTATACCCCAAGCAAAAATGGCTCCCACGTATCCATCTATGAGCTCTCCAATTGCCCATGGCCCAATCGGTAAGTAAGCCGCGTATAATACAAGCGGATAAAATATTCGATCAATTTTACTCAGTAGCCAAAGTCTTCTTAACATAAGTCGTCCACATCTTCTTCGATACCTCGGTGGCCATTTGAATAATCTTAAAAGGACCAGTGGTAGAACATTAGCCATCAAAAGTGTTCCAAATATTGCCTGAAACTATTAAAAAAAAAAAAAACTTTAGTCCAGTTAGATCAATGAAATTAGTATAAGCGGTCTTATTTTGGCACCCTAAAAATTATTGGTAGTTCTGTAATTTTACATTATTAAGAGAAAATCTTATCTCAAGATTTTCCATACTGTCAACACATTTAAATAAGATTAGTCACAATGCGCCAAAACAGTCATAACAGCTGAGAGAGGCTTCGCTTGAGTAGTAAAATCTATTTGGTTGTTAAGGCACAAATAATATAATACTAGCAAACAGATGCCTGGATGTCACCACCGCTTAGAGAAGGCAGTCCAGCAGGAATCTTTTTCCCGCGTTCGGGCGCGACCCTCAAGGTCGCAAACTTTGCAATGATGTTATCCGCGACAGCTTGAATGAATTCCCACCAATATTTTTATATTTTTCTCACACATTTTTTACACTACATTAGTTTCATTGTGTTAAAATGTGCCTAATTATACAAATTTTAATCAGGTAATTAGAAAAACTAAAATTACTTTGAATATGAAATAAGGAAAAACAATACATGCTGAAAAAAAAATACGCCGGCGTAAGACAATTAAAAAAAACTTGGTAAGCTCTTGGAATAATGATTAAGCTTCTACTATTTACTTATTACTCGTATTAACAAACCTAAATGCCAATAAATGGTAGTAGCAGTATACAGTTGATATTAGCCAGGGTACCAACAAAGTTTGCGACCCTCAAGGTCGTAAACTTTGCCATGATGTTATCAACGACAGCTTGAATGAATTCCCACCAATATTTTTATATTTTTCTCACACATTTTTTACAGTACATTACAGTTTCATTGTGTCAAAATGTGATACTAAGAGTAATTATACAAATTTTAATCAAGTAATTAAAAAAACTAAAATTACATTAAACATAAAATAAGGAAAAACAATACATGCTGAAAAAAAAAATACGCAGACAATTAAAAAAAACTTGGTAAGCCCTTGGAATAATGATTAAGCTTCTACTATTTATCAGCTCCGGATCTAAGGGGGGACAAACCGGGGCACTTGCCCCGAGCGGCAGTGTCATGGGGGCGTCAAATCCTTGAGACAAGAATTCGAAATATCGAACAAATGAAGCCTCTTTTCTTCAAAATACCGAACAAATGAAGCCTCTTTTCCTACAATCTCATAGGTTTTTATTAAGTAATCCTTAATATAATATGTTTGAAAAACAAACTTTTCTATTTCCATACGCCCATAGTTTTTGAACACATACTAAGTAAGTGATTTATAAACGCGGGGGGCGCCACTATCAAGGTGCCCCGGTTCGAAAAATCGTAGATCCGGGGCTAGATGCTATTTACTTATTATAAATGGAGCAAGCAAGTAACCCTATGGTAACCAAGAGATGGCGTCCGAAAATAGGGTTGTCCAACGAGAAGATGGGAAGACAACGCCTGACCTTGGGTCCATATTGGACAAGGGTAGCAAAGGACAGAGTCCAATGGAAGCAGTAGGAGGAGATCTATGCCAAAAGGCACATCGAACTGAGAGACATACTATAACCAGTATTACAGCCACACAAAGAAAAATGTATCACCCCAAAGTTTGGAAATAAATGGCTATTTTATTATTATTATACATTCATTTATCTCAGGACCCTGAGGTCCTGGTCCTTTGGAAGGCGTACGAGGAGCCGAAACCAACTCGCAGAGGCCCTTTTAGACGCTTTAATGGAAAGTGTTACAAACCGGTGATCCAGTATTACAGCCACACAAAGAAAAATGTATCACCCCAAAGTTTGGAAATAAATGGCTATTTTATTATTATTATAGTACCTATTATTACTCGTATTAACAAACCTAAATGTCAATAAATGGTACTAGCAGTATACAGTTGATATTAGCCAGGTTGATATTACCAACACCAATAATTGTGAAAATTGTATTGATTAAAGAAAATGCCAAAAAAAATATTAAGAAATTATGATATTGTATTATGTAAATAAAGTATTATCAATCATTTGTTTTAAACGAGTAACCATCGAGTTTATTATCGGTTCTTCATAGTTAACAATCAATTCGAACCGTGCACTAGCTTGTGACGTTTTATAAGTGGTCTATATGAAATAAAAATATTTGATACTTTATTATTTTGATAAAAATGGACGTAATTTACTGGTAAATTAATTTAAAAAATCTTTCAGTTATCCGTTTCTGCGATTTAAGTGCAAGGTGATCTTTAAAGTACCAATAATTGGGTGCCCTTAGCCTAGCATAGCATAATCAGCCTTTTTAATATTCCCACTGCTGTAACTCAAGCAGAGGCGTAGCGTGGACTAATTTAGACGTGGGCAAGGTCTTTTTCTTTCTTAAATTCGAAAACGAGACAGCGACTGTTGAAAACCAGCGTTCGACCACATCGTCGCTTACCATCAGGTGAAATACTGGTCAAACGCGAACCTATCAATTATAAAAATAACTGGAAAAGTGCTAGTCGGACTCGCGAACTGAGGGTTCCGTACAAACTTACCTATGAAAACAGTTCAATTCCCGAATTGAGTTACAAAATTTTTTCCGAATCGCAAACACAGACCAATACTTTTTTATTTGTCTGAGATCGCAAAATAAGTTTTTTTTGTGACGTAGGTAACTACAAATTTACAGTGTTCAGATTTTTCCCTATACGTGTGCTATGAGACCTTGCTTCATGCCAAATTTCAGGATTCTATGAATTTTGATTCCCTTGAGAGTGTGATACACGTTTTTTGCGACATAAACGGTTTGATTTTTTCACAGCTTCAAGGGACTGCAAACTGGAGTATATGGTTTTAATTTCAACTCAATACCTCTACGCATTCCTGAGATAAAGGGTCTTGACAGACAGACAGGCGGACAACAAAAGTGATCCTATAAGGGTTCCGTTTTTCCTTTTGAGGTACGGAACTCTAAAAACCCTCGTTCTTAAAGAGCCCTCTCTTGTGCGAGGCCGTGGGCGAGGTCCCACTTTCTAAAAATGTTTACAATTAGGTATTTTCTTAAACCGATGTTAGGTAATTAACTAAATTTAAATAATCTTTGTACGTCTTTTATACAATTTATTTTAAATAAAAAGACATATCAAGATTGTTTACGTTTAGTTAAGTACGTAAACAGATGGAACATAGCTACGGTTTCTTCACGATGTTTTCCTTCACCGTTTTGAGAGCAGTGGTGATTAAATAAATTACACAAAGTAATGCACCTGGCTGGGTTTGAACCCGCGACCGACAACTCGTAAGTCGGGGCCGTTACCACTCGACCACCACTGCTCCCTTAGCCTACTTCAAACAAAATAAATAATGCTTACCACCACACCAGCATCCAACATCAGCAAAATTCTTGATGAAATGTCAAAATTCACTTGGCTTCTATCTAATGTAAATGGGTGTTCTACAAAAGCCTCTCTTCCTATCTCATCTTTAACTTTGACATATAAATTGTGAACACCTGTTTTAAACAAATGAGGAAGCCATTTACAAACATAAAGAGGCCCTTTAGTGCGTTTACATTCCATCCAACTTATTTTATCAAAGGATACTTCCACAATGGTAACTGCTACATCACTAAATACAAGAATTCTTATGTGACTTGATTCAGATATCAAAGGTAAAGGTTCTCTCCCAGGCATGATATACTGGGCATGCTTAGGATTGGTGACCAGCACAAGTGGCCAGACATTATGTTTTTGATCAACAAATGTGAAATGCCCATGGTCTATAGCTGCCAATCTGTACATTCTGTTGTCTTTCCAGTCTCCTAACTCAAGCTCTAAGTAACCTTTTTTCTGTTTGGTATACATTCTTGGTACCAAACCAGCCATGGAGTGTAAATGCCCACAGAAATAAACTTGTGATCCATGACTGCTACCAATAGTTTCACGCAAGTCTAGTCTTTCGCCTTCATGCTTAAGGGACAATATACATGAGG
Source organism: Mythimna impura (assembly GCA_905147345.3). Taxonomy (NCBI): domain Eukaryota; kingdom Metazoa; phylum Arthropoda; class Insecta; order Lepidoptera; family Noctuidae; genus Mythimna; species Mythimna impura. The sequence continues at coordinate 13,520,646 of LR990345.1, forward strand.
TAGGATAGTGTCCAAACCAAACTATATGATCAGCCGTCCTGTCTGCTTCTGCCTTGAGCTTCTGGATGACCAGTTGTTCTGCGGGATCTAGGATGCCGATAAAATTGAATGGCCTTCTTAGACCGGGATCTGGGCATGCATCAATACCCAAAAATGCAACATTAACCCCATTTGATTTCAAGAAGTGCACATAAGATTTAGCATGTACCTTTCCTTGTACTGAATAATTTCTGTAGTAATTCTCTTGAGCATTTATTGTTCCAATATTAAAATTATCTGTAAAAATTAAAGTTTGTTAAATATTTCATAGATTATGTAGTTTTTATATCAAAATGTTAAATGTTTTATCAATACATAAATGATAAATGATATTTATGTTGTAAATAGGTTTAAAAAAACACTTTTACACATCAATTTTTTTTTCGTCATTTTTAAACTAGATGAGGCCGGTGTTTCCTAGCTGACTACAATGAGAAGAAACACCGAAACGAACTCAGGAGTCAAAGTCTCTTTTAAAGTCCATACAGTAAATATGTAATGGTCAAATCACATGAGAACCATGCAGATTTGTCTGAAATGGTCTTTTGAAGAAAGAACCATACAGATTTGAGTGGACCTGTCCAGTCAGTGCAAGCATTTGTCAGTATTCGTAAAGCTCAACTCAGGACTACTAAGGAGCTCAACGACTTGACGAACAATATCAAGGAAAGGACATTTGGGTAGGCCGCAGAAAATACTCAAATTGCCAGACATACGTTAAAATTACTGAAAAGGAAAAAAAAAGCAATCAACATAGTCCTCACGTTCACAATAATAAAAGGAAAAATATAGTTTACAAAATGTAATACTTTAGCAAAGTAAACATTGATGTCAAAAATTAATAAAGAAAAAAAATCTACAATATCAAATTGTAATAAATAATAAAAAGCACAATTAAAAATAAAAACAAAAGAAAAAAAATAATAATAAGACAACAGTTGCAGTGTGTACTGGAGCAGGTCAATCCCAAGCCTTTTGGTCCTCAACATAGTCCTTTATAGTGTAAAAAGCCTTTTGGCAAAGTTTTCGCTTTACAAATAATTTGAATTTATTAAGGCTTAGTTGTTGAATATGACTAGGAAGTTTATTATAGAAGTGTATACATTGGCATCTACAGACCCCAACTTACAGATTACTTACAGATCCCAGTATTGAAAATACAGGGTGATAACCAATAATCCATACTGAATGATTACCGAGATTATAAAGGGCATTTCAAGTACTTTGTGAGTCATAATGAGATTACTTTGTCCATCATATGTTTTGATTGAAGAGAGAAGAGACAATGAAAAGAATTTAGAAGTCAAAATTGTTGTTTCATTGTATTTCAATTGATAAAGTACTATATTTTTTTTTTAATTATTAGTAATATACGAGAGTGTAAGTAGTATTTCTTTCATGTGTGTTGAAAGAGTTAACAAGAATGTTAGTACAGTGAAACTCAGTTAAGTGGGACCTGGATAAGTGAGAAACCTCCATAGCTGTAGCTCATGATGAGGTCCTGACACTTAAGCACTGAATGATCTCTGTTAGTGAGACAAAGCAAACCTCTAAATCTGGGATTCATTCTTTCGATTTTATCGTCATAGTCACCTCTATAATTGAGACAGCAAGTATATTTTACCTCATTTACTTTAAAGGAATATTTTTAAATTGTTTTGGCACCTCTGTAACTGAGATAACTGCAATGTATTACCTCTCTAAATCATTATTTTATTTTTTTAACCTTTCAATATTGTCTCTAATTACAGTATTCAAAAGGTTAATGAATTAATAATTGCACCTCTATAAATGAAATAATCTATAATATTCTCACCTCTATTAATGGAACCCTCTGTAAATGATACAGATATTTCTTTATACCTGGATATCTGAGTCACTGGATAAGTGGAATACCTCTTTAAGTGAGACAAATTTGCATGTCCCTTAAAGTCCCAGTTATCCATGCTTCACTGTACCTACTATGTTAAGTAAACATTAACACAGTGATTTCACATTCTTGTTATCATGTCTTTTTACTTTTATTTAGTAGTTACTTTTAAATTGATGTCAATCTTTTTCTAAAACTTTCCTGTACATTTTTTCTTAGTACTAAATCATAACTCATTTGAATGATTATTTTTTACAATTTATATCACAATAGTGTGTGCAAGAATGGATGACTTTTTCATCACATCACAATGCCTGCAGATACTAAAATAGTACACACTTTTTGCACTGTTAGTACAACAGAGATTGGAGTACAACCTATTTAATTTTGTAAACCAAACTCACCATGATTTCCTCTTATGTCTAACCAGACAGTAGTATCAGTCATTCCCGACTCTTTTATAATATTGTGATAATATACCCACTCTGTCTTCACTTGAGAACTACCCAAGTTATCTTTGGCTTTAGCATCAGTCAGGTCTCCCGTAGCCAAAACTAAAGCAGGTTTTATGTTCTTTACTGTATTGTCACAAAATTGTTGAAACTGTGATATTCTTCCAGGATCTCGAAAAATACTGATATGTATATCTGAAATCTAAGAAACGCAATTTATCAATGTAAATCACTTCAATAAAACAGACAAGACAATAAAAAAAAATCGTAATAAAGCGACGCAAACAGTGCCGGCATCATTTATCATAACAATAGTGCCTACTCTTTACTACCAGTTGCCTTTGTCTTATAAGTACGTCGCAATCAGTGAACATTATGAACAAGCAAGTGGACACTATGAATTGAAACTAACATATGTACCTGTAAAAACCAAATTATCTTCTCAGTAGTATCTGATAAAGCTCCATATTTTTCACGTAAATAATTTGTATAGTTTATTCCTTCGTTTTCATTTTCAATATAAAAATTATGATCCGTAGCGATACTATTTAAGAAATTGGCCATAAATATTGATACCAACAATAGCACACACAAACACCACACAGTACCTTTTGAGGGAATCATTTTTAAACTTAATTTAATTTAATTTTGAGTCAGGAAACTTGAAAGAATTTAAGGTATGAAACATATAACCAGGAAAATTATCTCCAACAGCCAACAGTCAACAAGAAAAGTTCGTTTTGACATTTATTTTCTTTTTTACGTGACAGTTAGATTATCAGCAAAGATACGTTCAATTACAACATTCGGACACTTTCGACGACGCATAAATGTACTTTGGTTGACCAACATCGACCGCCTGTTGCGTCGTCCAAAGTGAGCGAGCGTTATAATAGAGCGCACCCTTTATAACAACTTGTGACAATTACACCGCCCGCGTTCCGAGTCACAATAATATCGATATTATCGACCAAAGCGTCAAAAGGCGTTCCGATTCAGCTATCGTATTGTCGTTGTTATCAATATTAATATCACTAGGAACAAGAACAACTGTTGTCGCGCTAATTAACGGTGATTTGATGTGATTCTAAAACCGGCAAATTCAAATTAACTTCGCGTTGACAGTTCGATAACAAGTTATTTCGCGTGTATTTGGTCAGTTTATTATTGAGGGTTCTTTTCTATTTTTATAGGTACGGCATAGAATATATTTGTATTTTGAAAAAAACTTTTTTACCTTCGGACACAACCGATTTAAGATTGAGACAACGAGGACGTCAAATTATGAATGTAGGAGATGAAGAAATTTAAAAAAGAGATCGTTTTAATAATCGTTAAACTTATATTCAACATTTATGAAACGATATGTTGAGCCACAGCAATCTATACCTGCTAATATTAGACTAATATTATAATGAGGTATTTGTAAATTTTTCTCCTGAGAGAAGAATGTCTAGAAGGACTTGGTGGCCTTTGTCCAGCATCGGAACAGTAACGGCTAGGGAAAAAGTTGTATGTTTGTATATAGGGGGTAATTTCTCAAATTGCTGAACCGATTCTAAAAATCCTTTCACTAATATGTAGTTGTATTATTGTGGATATTTGTTATCTCTGGAATAAAAAATAAAAAACATTCAAATAGTACGGTTTCAATAGTACGGTAATAAGTAGTAGGTACTTATCAAAGTACCTACTACTTAGGACGCTTTTACAATTTTAACTCGCTCAATTTTAAGGGCCTATTACACTACGCGATATTCAGCACACGATATTCAGTCTGAGTACCGTGTGCTGAATATCGTGTATTTTTTGTTCCGAGTAAGACCGGTCTAACCCTTTTTACACTACGCGACATCGACTAAGACTGTCTGAATATCGAGTAGTGTAATAGGCCCTTGGAGTAAACTAGTCGCAAGACATCAATATTACGCGTACGCACACAGCACGCACACATAGAATTCATTGTTCGCTCAATTTTATACTTTAAGTAAAGTTTGTGTTTTTGGTATCAGTGATTACTGATTACAGTGCAATACGTTGGTACCTATAAACTTACCCAATTTCAAAACGCTGGCTGTAAGTGAAAAATAAGTAGGTACCATATCGTTACCGAGAAATATCGACCAGATTTCTTTGTACACCTACAATTACTTCCAAAGCCTTGTTTACTGATTTGAAAATATTATTATTGTTATATTTGTTTATTTTGTATGGGATATTACAAAATCAAATAGGTACTTGAATTTAATTTATCCGACAACACAACTCCTTTGATATGAATAGTCTTCAAACTATGTATGAAGGAAGTAGGTAAAATTAAATACTCGATCTGTTCGTTAAAAATACCCTTAAAAATATAATATGGCTATAAATAAACTATGATTCCTTATTATTTTACAATAGAATATAAAACCAGGCTCGATAAAGTAACATTTATAGGTATTTCACTACGTAATACCTAGTATGTTTGAATGTTTCAGTACATTTTTGCTATTACTATCTTAACCTTTTTTATCATTATTATATATTATTATTATATTACCAAACATATATATATATATTAACTTATCCCTCTGTTACACAATCTATAATTTTATACACGTGCGAAATTATAGCGTTCTATTATATTCTTAGGGTCAACATAAAAATGTGTCTTATTTTGCGTGTTTCTAGCTAAGCATTATTCCTGTCACTGACGCAAAACTGTCAAACTACGACTACAAGATAAAGCACGTCGTTTATTTATCACAGTAAAATTGTCTCGTGACTTTCACCGGAGACTGACAAACGGGACCCTAAAAATAAATGACCTTATACCTCCTCCTAACACCGCCACAATTGACAACCATGACATTATTCAACACTCACCATCAAGTTCAACTGTATCAATCGAAGAATTTTGGTCTACAATTACTGTCCCTTACTATTTTCTGAAATAATAATAAACACGCTTGCTTTTCCAATTTACTTTGAACATTGGCAGAATAGTCGACATCGGTTCTACTTATAATAGAATAGAATAGAACCATGACATTAAAAGAACAGATCAGACTTTACAACAAAAAAAAACACGATCAAAATGTAAAACAAACCAAACTAACTAATTGTTAGATAGTTTTTGTTAAAAAACGAACTGTCAGTTACTTTTGTTTGTTTCTAAATTTTTTTAGTGAAGTTGTTTTTTTTTGTAATAGTTTATTTTTAAGCTATTGCATAGCTTCTATCGAGGGCCTTGAGCGCGGGGACCGAATCCAGAAATTCCGTAACGAAAAAAACCTCACGCTCCCCACTCCGACGGGCACGGAGGTGTGGCTTGAAGGCCGTGCATTGTCTAAAGTCGTTTCTTTTCGGCAGTCTTCGACACGGTGTTTGTGTGCGTGCAATTAGCCGTATTGTACGACTCTACGAAGCTCGCACGAATCGAGACGAGCTGCTCCGAAATCGGACGAATACATAAGCAGCTGTTTATGAGAAAGTATATAGGTGTATAGGTATTTATTAATTATAATTGCATAAGTTGATACAAAATGCTATGCAATAGCTTTACCGCGGCAGTCCCCGAGTGCCACACGTCTTTTTTTTTATTTCTCACTTTTTAGTTGTAATTTACCTATATTCAGAGTACTGACAGCCCATGATAATTCCAATAAGCCCAAACACTGCTAGGCTGCATTGTTTTATTATGAAGTTGTTCCGGCTCCATCATCATATCAGTTCGATAGTGGCTTACAGATAAAGTGCATTTCATGACTATTCTATCACTAATCAATGTATCCGATCACGGCTAGGATACATTGATTAGTTACGTAGTTCCGGTGCCTACCTTAAGATTATGGCTTCATCTTTAACATCAGATCAATTCGATGATATCAACTTAACTATTTAGATCCATTAATTTATTTGTATAGTGACAATAGTCATAGTCCCTTAACTATCTTAATTGTGTTTTCTATGTTAGTGTGAAATTTCATTAGCCATTGTTGGTTTTATTCATCACTTCATCAAATGATACTTTTTGACTGTAGAGTGTAGATGCTCGACTTTGGATGCGCGTATACTACTAATATTGGAAGTGGACTGTATTTTGCGGATTAGCGTTTCTCAGATAATGTACTTGACATCTTACAGCTAGATGGATCTTATTGGAGCCGTTTAGGATTAGGAAGCAGAGAAAAACAGCTCGTATATATTTTTTTTTTTTAATTCATATAAACCAGTGCTTGACTGCGATCCCACCTGATGGTAAGCAGCGATGCAATCATTGATGGTGAGGCGCACTAGTTTATTAAGAGCCTATTCACTCTAGCCTTGAAGACACCTAAATTATAGTTGGACGGGAAGACCGCAGCAGGCAAATTGTTCCAGTCCTTCGATGTACGCAGTATAAACGACGAAGCGAAACGCTTAGTCCGGACCGTTGAAGTTTCAACAACGTAAGGGTGGATACTCGCCGTATGTCGGGTTGTCCGATGGTAGAAAGGAGATGGCGGAATCAAGTCATGCAATTCCCGCGCACACTCTCCAAAATGCAACCTGTAAAATACCAATAGGCTGGCTACCCTGCGCCTGTGCTCGAGGCTTTGTAGATTGGACTTAACCAAATCTGGATCCCCAATTAGCCTCTTTTGCACGCCTTTCCACTGAGTCCAAAGCTGCTAGATGGCATTTTGCAGCACCAGCCCATATGTGACTGCAGTACTCCACACACGATCGGACCTGTGCTTTGTATAACATTAGAAGCTGTCCCGGTGTGAAGTACCGTCGGACCTTTGCAAGAACGCCTAGTTTTCTAGCAGCTACCTTGGCTTTGGACTCAATGAACCGCCCAAAATTGAGGTCTGAGGAAATTTCAACTCCCAAGAGCTGAAGGCGGTCGGTGCACTCCAGAGATACATTCTGAAAAGCAGGAGCCAAGGCGAACGGGCTCCTTTTGGCGGTGAATAGACACGCTTGTGTTTTGGCGGCGTTGAATCCTACTAGATTGGTTTCGCCCCACATGGAGACTGCCTGAAGTGAGACATTCGTACGCTCTACCATAGCCTCTCGTTCGGACCGGATTAGCTACTTACTAGCCCGAGCACCTGGCAGGTATCTCTCTACAACTGTGCTGTGTGTGTATATGAGAGAAAATTGCACCAACCTTTTGAACTTTACGTGTCCATGTGTCAGACGGCCGGCGTTCTCTGGATTTCGCGACTCCTGCTCCAATGACGAGGAGGTATAACACTCACTGAACACTGCACAGTTCTCAAGCACAAAGCGTTAGCGGTTTTAGAGTCTTTAGCGGATAAGTTCTACAATAACTATTTTTTCTTGTAAAATGCGCGGGACGTCGTCTTAGCGTTGCGAGCGGTATCGAGCGAGTCCATCTGCGATCTCTTTCTGACGAGGTTGTGCAGGAAAGGGATGCAAAATGGGAAGTGTTGCAAGTTGTCACACAAACAAAACGCGGTATTTAATTCTATGCGGCTAATTACGGAACTAATTTTTACGCGGCAATTACCAAGCGATATAGGCTCAACCAACTTCTTGATGAAAATACCAAAATCACTATATATATGGTTGCATATCATACTTGAAGAAGTTCCCTACTTCCCTCAAATTTCCTCATGGATCTTATCATCATAAGATCCATAAAGAAATTTGAGGGAACTGGATTTAGAAAAGAATGGGATTAATATGGAAGCATAAACTTTTTTTTGCATAAACATAAACCAACCCGCACTGGGCCTGCGTGGTGGATTAACCAACCCGCACTGGGCCTGCGTGGTGGATTATGGCCCATTCCCTCTCCTAGAGAGGAGGCCTGAGTCCCAGCAGTGGGAACTTTAAAAGGCTGATTATGCTATTATGCTATAAACTTTTTATTAAAAAAAATTGCAATTTGATCCATATATATGTATGACGGAATTCTGAGGGAACAAACATAAAAAAACAACCGAATTTAGAACCTCCTTATTTTAAGTCGGTTGAATAAAAATGACATCCACCATCTTAAATAAAAAGGTTGAACATATTCGTAGCCACAACCCCCAAAAATGACTATTGTATCAAATTACTCAATTAAAGTTAATATCCATCTAATTCTAAAAATAAGTATGGTAGTCGTAATTACTTTTATTTAAAAAAGTATAAATATTTGCAGTCGCAGTACACAGATCGGCACAGGCTGCGACGTATTGTTTTTTTTTTCAAGAAAGCGATACAGGCGTCCGTTCACTAGTGCGTCAGAGCGCGATATGACGTTGGAAGTCGTGCGTTCAATGAAAAATGTATGAAGAATTTCTTAGAGTGGTTTTATTTTGGTCATAAATCATAAAGTTATTTATGTAGGTACAAAATAATTAGCTATATGTATAGAAGACTATATACGCTGTATTATTTTATGACTTTTAAGCTAAAAATGTACACTGGATTTAGGTTATGGGTTACGCGAACCTATTCAGACCCTTTTTTTGTAATTTTCTTGGATTAGTGCGTTGGTAAAATCGTATATTTATATGATAATTTTATATGAGACCATAATATTTTTTATGCCATCCTGGAGATGAATATGTTCTCTTTTATTTGATACCATGATATCCTCATAGGATTCTTAGTGCATCATAATGGTACCCGAATAACCGAGATATTTGTCTAAAAACGTAAAAGCGTCCTTAATTCCACGCGTTTGAAGGCACCAGCAGAAGCCAGTTAAAAATAATACAGTACGTAATTAAAAATAGAACTAGTTTAAAATTCTGCATTCAGATCAACATTTTAATCTTAATGAAATACACAAACTTATACATAAACAAAATTTAATTTCTTACATGTAGATATTAATTACTTCAATTTTAGGCTGGGAGCAAAAACGCGTTCCGCTGACAATTTCCCGCAACTGCTAGCTGCTCCACAGAATTTATTAGAAGATTTGTGATCATGGATGAAAACTGGGTATATCACTATACTCCGCTCCGATCGATCGACGCGCTCACGGTCTCTCGGAACGATTGTTAGCGCGCTAACAGTGATGATATCGTGTACTTTACATACTCTTTGATATCGTGATTCGGAACGCGGTGTTAAGGGCCTATTACACTACTCGATATTCAGACAGTCTAGTCGATCTCTTATTACACTACGCGTAGTAAGTATTATGGGTTATTTATACCGGTCTTACTCGGAACATAAAATAAGACAGTCTGAATATCGTGTGCTGAATATCGTGTAGTGTAATAGGCCCTTTAGTGATGTCAGATTGCCAGGAATGTCAGATCAAGCGATAAGGCGATACATAGGCAGAAAGTATCATATCCCTCTGTGATCTGTGGAAAGTATCAAACACTCAACTTCAAGTCTTAAAGTCTTCAACTTCAACTCTTCAGGCATTTGCGGAAAAGACACCACAATTTTGCCAATAACACGTGCAAACTGTTAATAGACTATCAAACGCTGGAGAGTATTTAGCGTGAATTAACAGTAAAATAAATATATATATCTAAACATCAAAGTTCAAAATAAAAGAATTTCTAAGCAGACGCAGACCGACATTATGACCACAGACCTATATATAATGTACTCTGTGCCACAGACTATGACTATGTACATAATATATGTGTATGTACAAGTACATGACTGAAACTCGTAAGAGTGAAACAAAGAGAAAAAAATAAAGTTACAATTTAATTTTATTAGCATAGTTTAAATATAAAACGAGTAAACACAAAAGAAAGAAGACATTTGACCGAGGTTGGACGAGGAATATTAGCAGGAATGATTTCATGAAAGGAGAAGCGCAATTTAGGACAGGAGAAAAATAAATGGTCCACGTTCAACTTCAACTCTTCATTATGGCATGGCGTTTTTTTCTACGGATATCATTACATCGATTTTCGACATTTCAGTGGTCTAACATAGTGACGTGACGTACTAAAAACATTTTTGTCACTATAACGACATGAATGGGAAACAATTAACCTATCAATTCTCCCGGAACTAGAAGGAACATTGCACACTAAAATAAACAGAACAGTTTGTGCTTTGGTAATGGAGAATTATGCTTTGTTTCTACAATTTGCTGTTAGACGTTGGTTTGGTATAATCTTTAAATTATACATAATAATCTATATAAAAGCGAAATACCACTCACTGATTAATCTCGAAATCTCAGAAACTATAACACCTGCAAACTTAAAATTTGGCACGTAGGTTCCTTATCACGTCTTTCGAATAAAATTTATTTGAATTTCGAATTGCCCGCCAATCCACAGACAATTAATTCTGAAAATGCTGGTTATAGAATCTCCAATTACATAGGTAAAGACCTATTATATAAAAATGAACCCCTATTTCTCGTAGTCACGCTATAACTTAAGAACGGCTGGAACAATTTTAATAATTCTTTTTTTATTTTGTTTACCACTAACACCAGCATACAAGGAAGGTTGTAACTAGGGTAGTTTAGGTAGGTATGTAGGGTAAGTAGCGTAGGGTAGGTAGCGTAGTGTAGGTAGGGTAGAGTAGGGTAGACTAAGGTAGAGTAGAGTGGAGTAGGGTAGTGTAGAAGTGGGGTTGAGTAGAATAGACTAGTCAGTTGATGGGAGCGAAGCCGCGGGCAAAAGCTATTGTTTCATTACAATTGACTAACAGGCTGCTATATGAGTGTAAGCTGAAAACTCAAACTCAGAAGCTAGCGCACGGTTCCGATTGGTCGTAAATCTATTAAAGACTACTGAGAGTTTACGTTTATCGTTTGTGACTTGGCTAGGGGGGCAGCACCCTGGGCGAGATTTCTACGGCGCCCCCCGTCTCCTATTGAAACTGATACGAAAAAAAAGCAAGAGATTTATCTATTATAATTAAATTTAATACATAATTATAAACATTACAGTAATTATATTTAGTCGTTCATAAGGCAAAATACAATTTATAAAACTCTGCATTTAAACTAAACAAAGATAAATATTATAAAAGGAATAGAAAACATCAATCATCATCATCATCATCTCCCTGTCCTTGTCCCATATTACATGGGATCAGCGCAAAACCGTATTTTTTGTTATTGTTATAGGCTTGCGTTTAACGACTATCTCACCTGATGGAAAGCGTCTATGAGGTCGACGATGGAGCGAACTTGCCTAGAAATAACTTATTCACTCTTGACTTGAAGATCCCCAGGATGTAGTTATCAGGAAACACAGGGAATTCCACTTTTTAGAACTTGTACCTACGCACAATGAATGTGTTCCCAAAACGTTTTGTGCGTATAGGTAGGATGTCCAATACAACCGGTACAAAATCTACAGGCTAGCAACTCTGCGTCGATGCTCACTCAAGACTTTACGACTCGACGAGTGCATCGTTGCCAATGATAGTCTTGGCTCGCCTCTCAATTATCTCAAGTGCATCAAGCTGGTATCTTGCAGATCCGTCTCAAAGATGAGAGCAGTACTCCATACATGATCAGTTGTTCCGGTGTCAAGTACTGTCTGGCCTTTACGACAATTCCTAACTTTTTTGCAGCCAGTTGAGCCTTTGCCTCGATGTATGACCCAAAGTTGACAGTTGTTGTCAACGTAACACCAGGAAGATCAAGATGGTCGGCACGGTTACACCCTGCAAAGTTGGAGCAGGGTGGCATTGGTCAGTCAGACTGCAGGACCAGACCTCGAAACCTATCCTCCTGCAGCGGGGTGTGAGGCAGGGAGACGTCATTTCTCCAAAACTGTTCACGGCCGCAATGGAGGATGTCTTCAAGGTTCTGGACTGGAGTGGATTGGGCATTAATGTCAATGGCGAGTACATCACTCATCTTCGGTTTGCCGACGACATAGTAGTCATGGCTGAGACTACGGAAGAGCTCAGCACAATGCTTAATGACCTCAGTAGAGCTTCCGAAAGAGTGGGTCTTAAAATGAACATGGACAAAACCAAAGTCATGGTAAATAACCATGTAGCACCCACTCCGATCAAGATCGGAGACTCTGCACTCGAAGTTGTAGACGATTACGTCTACCTTGGACAGACAGTCCAGTTGGGTAGATCTAATTTCGAGAAAGAGGTCAACCGTCGAATCCGACTCGGCTGGGCAGCGTTCGGGAAGCTGCGCGGTATCTTCTCATCCAATATACCACAGTGTCTCAAGACGAAAGTCTATGACCAGTGCGTGTTGCCAGTGATGACATATGGTTCCGAAACGTGGACGCTCACAATGGGCCTCATCAGAAGGCTCAAAGTCACCCAAAGGGCAATGGAAAGGGCTATGCTCGGAGTTTCCTTGCGTGATCGAATCAGAAATGAAGACATCCGCAGGAGAACCAAGGTTGCCGACATAGCACGAAGAATCGCCAAACTAAAGTGGCAAAGGGCAGGGTACATTGCTCGCAGAACGGATGGCCGTTGGGGCCGAAAGGTTCTGGAGTGGCGACCGCGTACCGAAAGACGCAGTGTTGCAAGGCCCCCTACAAGGTGGACCGATGACCTGGTGAAGGTTGCGGGAATCCGATAGATGCGAGACGCACGGGATCGTTCGTTGTGGCGACATTTGGGGGAGGCCTATGTCCAGCAGTGGACGTCTATCGGCTGAAATAATGATGATGATGATACATTAGTTAGTGATAGCATGACGGGTGATAGGACAGCAAGGAAGAAAAATACGTGTGCCCCCCCCCCCCCCCAATAAAATGCGATAAGGGCAGGAAGATGATGATGATGATGATACATTGAGGACACGGTGGAGCATACGGTAGAGGTGTGCCCCACTTGGGCAGAGCACCGCCGTGTCCTCGGACCTCTCGTGACGGGCCCTGGTACAGGCCATGGTCCAGAGCGAGGAGGTATGGCAGGCGGTCGCCTCCTTCTGCGAAGTAGTACCTAATGCTAGCGAAGGAAGTGGACGCGCGCGTGAGGGAACGGCTCTTACTCACCAGCCGCCTGGATCCCGATTTCCAGCCACCATAGGCGTGGACATGCAGACGGCGAGCAATGGGTCCCGCTCCGATTTAATTGCATTAATTGAAACATATAAAATAAAACAAATAATAAATTCTAATACGGAATATATTGACTGCAACAGTCGGGACCCATATAAGATGGGATGACTTTGGTCTACCTTATTTTAATGGGTTCCAATTGTTCCAGTCAATATGTTCCGTGTTAGAATTTATTATTTGTTTTATTTTATGTTTTTCCCTATCCCGATGACTTTTTAATTAATTAATTTTAAATTAAAAATTTATTTTTTCTTTTTACTAAAATATCATCGGGGTTGGTTAGAATAACGATTTTATACAGTTAAAATTTAAAAAAATACAGATTTTTTTATTAATTAGGAAATAGCCGACGAAAAATTCCACTATTGGGGGATCCAGAATCATATGCTGGATCCGTGATATTCGTTTGTGCGTCGATGTCAGAGCATCGTTTTACATAAAAGTGTATTCGAGACTTGTAACAAAAATGTAAATTTTGAGATTTTAAATATTTATTTGCAAAAATATTAAAAAAAAAACATTAATAGTTGGTAGTTTAGAGCCTGCGCACACTTGAGACAAGACTGTCTTAGACAGACTTGTCTACGACGTCGCAGACTTATCTGCGACAAGACTGTTTTGCTCTGACCACAGAGTACCTTTTGCTCTGACGAGACTACTAGAGAGGAGGTACGTCCAGTGTTGCCAACAGTTACACTAACTTACCACTAGAGTAAACTTTTAAAACCACCAGAAAACCACTAACAAAAAATTCGCCCACACAAAATCGCAAAATTTCCCACTAAAAAATGTGTGTTGTACGAAATAAAATAAGTAGGCATATAGGTTATTAGTTTCCTTTAATAATAAGTGATAAAAATTATCAATCAGTTAATCAAAATACCATTTGTGGGTAAATTAACATTAGGAGGTAAATCAACATACAAATTATTCAATAACAGCTATGTATTAATTCGTCAAAAGACAAATCATTTTTGTTTGCACCATCATCGTCGGTATCAGATTGATAATTATGGATTCTATGGTGCTGATTTACACCCGAGTGATCGCATTTTTAGTAAGAAATAGAATTTTACTAAAGCAATAGAAAAATCCACTAGGCATTAAAACCAATATTTCGTAACTAAATGGGGGGTTAAAACCACCAGTTTTAGTGGAAAATCCACTAAGTTGGCAATGCTGTCTAGTACTCATAACACAAGCTCTGCTTAGCTTGGGACTAGACGGCGTTGTGTGATAGTTGTGTAAATATTATTATTATTTTTATTTATTACTGGCCGTACGCCGCTAGACTGTTTTGTCTTGTTGGTGTGCACCGTGTCGTAGACAAAACAGTCTTGTCACAGACAAGTCTGCGACGTCAGTCTATCTAAGACAGTCTTGTCTCAAGTGTACGCAGGCCCTAATTGTGGTAGGTACGCGGCACAAGAATTAATTTCGTATGTGTAAAAACATTTGATATATACTCGTATAAAAGGTACCACCATGATATCTGCCACCAAGAAATGTCCTCATTTCTGTCAATAGTGGATTAGCGTCAATTTTGATAAGCGTAACGTAGGTACCTACGGACTCGGATACAATATTATGAACTAAATCATCAAAATATGTTGTTGCACAGAAAATATCAAAAGGAGTCACTGTAAGTATTAGTTTCAAGATCTGGACAGACTTACTGAATCGGTATTCTACATCATGAGAAATATTCGGAATGTAGTCACCACACAGCACATCACTTTTATCACGTTTCGATTCCATCAAGAAATATTAAAGCTGACAGTTCTGAAAAGAACTTTTGTAACGCTTTCGACAATCTGCATAGAAACAGGAAACACGCAGCCGTTGTACTCCAAGTTCGCCGCTCACGAACTCAGCAGTGGAGCGTCCTCAGCGTACCACTTGCTGCTCGAGCAAAAAAGTTACAATAGACGCAACACCACGACCAAAACCACCTTTCAAAAGCAGATCCTTGGCCCCAGTAGGCTTCGACCCTGCTGGGCCCCTACGATTTGCTGACATCTCCTTGAGGCACGCGTGGAACGTGGTACGCGCCGTTCGCCGACTTGGGCTCGGTCCGGATGGTCACCGGACGGTCGGACGACGAGCTACCCATTGCTCGCCGTCCGCAAACCGTGTGTTCCTCTGTGGCCGGACCACAGTTTAGTACTCAGATGCTATAGTTCGAAATAATACCTACCTAAAGTCTACTTTCATCGGAATATATATATATTTTTAGTACCTCAAGAGATATCTTTTTAATTAACAATTTATGTGGTCCGGCCGCCAGGCAGTGCTCTCTGGCCGCGCCACCTCAAATTAAATAGACTATAATGAACTATTAATAAATCAATATCCCGAAAAAAACTACCTAAAGAGTACCTTGCATACGACAAATATGGTCCAATAAACCCCTTTAGTTAAGAAGTTATTGGTCGTAGGGTGTGGTCCGGCTGGAAGGTATACTCTGCAGCAAGTCAATTTTGCAATATTTAATATTAACTATCCATAAATCAATTTAAGTAATAGTACCTTTTCTCTACTCTTCGTTGATACTTTTTTCTCTCAAGAAACTATTCATTTTGATTAATTAATCTTTAAAGTATGTGGCGCGGCTAGGGAGGATTACTTTCAGCAAACATAACGAAATATGCTTTATTTCTTTATGCCAACGAAAACTTCATAATAAGTACTTTATAAAAAGACCTGGACTTCATCTATAAACTTTTATTTTTATTACCAACAATGATTTTGAAAAAGGTGCACTTTTTGGTTTTTGTTTACCTATCTACCTAAGAATAGGTAGTTAATTTGATGAAGTAAGTGAAAATTTTGGTTTAAAAAAAACAATAACTATACGAATAACAAATATATTTTCATAATCAAATATTAACAATTGTTAATACAAGGAATTGTAAATGACGGAAAAGTGTTTTAAATAACAAACTAAAGTCAATAGATTGAATTTAAGCATTTAACCCTTTAAACAAGAAATAACAATGAAAAAAAGAGTGTCCCAAAACCGCGTATTAAAAATATAGTCAATCAGTATTACAAATAAAGGAGTTTTGAAGTTATTTTCCAACTTTAAAATGCAAGGCCTAAATTAAAAATAAACATTTTGATAAAAATAAGTTATAATTTACAATTTTGCGTATAAAATACAATGAACATTTATTTGCTGGTTTTTAGTCCTCGTAACTTTAGTACTTAGATCATCATATGTTTCCCAAGTATCATCCAGACGCTTGCAGTGAGCGACGTAATGGCAAATATTTGGTAAATACTCAATCACTGACAACAGTGTAAATAATTTTCCTTGTAATGTCATAGTGTCTGGAATGTCATTTAAATAAACGCCTAAATCAATTTCAAATTATAATAAATCATTCAATGTGTAGTTAATAATTTGTTTACCGGTACAGTTTACACCGTCGTCATTACTTTTAACACATAGCACACCTGAATCAATCTCTAACATTGTTTGAGCCGATTCTTCAAGGGCTGAAATGCCTTTATCAGACAAAATTAGTTCATTCAGTGGCATGAACCAACATACTCGTTGAGATATGGAGTTGTTCTGACTGCATTGTGTATTTGTGCATCGTTTCTCCGATATAACTATAGGAATATCTTTTAATAAAATTTTGTCTAAAACAAAAGTAATATTCGACATACAGTTTATGATCGTCAAGACATTTGTGATTGTTTTGTCAAAATAATATTTGTTTATAATATTGGCTCGTATGCTGTATAAATTTATGGGATCTTGATTAGCAAGAGACTTACGTCTAAATTTATACAGCATACACTATGACATTACAAGGAAAGTTATTTACACTGTTGTCAGTGATTGAGTATTTACCAAATATTTGCCATTACGTCGCTCACTGCAAGCGTCTGGATGATACTTGGGAAACATATGATGATCTAAGTACTAAAGTTACGAGGACTAAAAACCAGCAAATGAATGTTCATTGTATTTTATACGCAAAATTGTAAATTATAACTTATTTTTATTATATCAAAATGTTTATTTTTAATTTAGGCCTTGCATTTTAAAGTTGGAAAATAACTTCAAAACTCCTTTATTTGTAATACTGATTGACTATATTTTTAATACGCAGTTTTGGTACACTCTTTTTTTCATTGTTATTTCTTGTTTTAAGGGAATGCTTAAATTCAATCTATTGACTTTAGTTTGTTATTTAAAACACTTTCCCGTCATTTACAATTCCTTGTATTAACAATTGTTAATGTTTGATTATGAAAATATATTTGTTATTCGTATAGTTATTGTTTATTTTAAACCAAAATATTCACTTACTTCGTCAAATTAACTACCTATTCTTAGGTAGATAGGTAAACAAAAACCAAAAAGTGCACCTTTTTCAAAATCATTGTTGGTAATAAAAATAAAAGTTTATAGATGAAGTCCAGGTCTTTTTATAAAGTACTTATTATGAAGTTTTCGTTGGCATAAAGAAATAAAGCATATTTCGTTATGTTTGCTGAAAGTAATCCTCCCTAGCCACGCCACATACTTTAAAGATTAATTAATCAAAATGAATAGTTTCTTGAGAGAAAAAAAGTATCAACGAAGAGTAGAGAAAAGGTACTATTACTTAAATTGATTTATGGATAGTTAATATTAAATATTGCAAAATTGACTTGCTGCAGAGTATACCTTCCAGCCGGACCACACCCTACGACCAATAACTTCTTAACTAAAGGGGTTTATTGGACCATATTTGTCGTATGCAAGGTATTCTTTAGGTAGTTTTTTTCGGGATATTGATTTATTACCCGCGCCTACGGTAGCCGGAAATCGGGATCGGGATCCCGGTGGCTGGGGCGTGAAGGCCGCTCCCTCGCGCGTGCACGTGCGGCTTCCTCCTTTACTAGCATTACTGCTTCGCAGAAGGAGGCAAACGCCTGCCACTCCTCCTCGCTTCAGATCATGGCCTACACCAAGGCCCGGCGCGAGAGATCGTTGCCGCCGATCTCCCCTACGAGGACACGGTGGTGCTCTGCCCAAGCAGGGCACACCTCTACTGTATGCTCCACCGAGTCCTCCAGACGGTCCACACAGTGGTGGCACCCGGGCGTTACTTCCTTCTTATAATAACTTTAATTTCGGAAGTCGGTGTTAAATAACAAGCAAACAATCAAACAATACCTGAAACACCGACTTCCGAAATTAAAGTTATTTTGATCATTTTAGTGTTTTGTTTTTTGTAGTGAAGTCGATTTTTTTTTTGTAAAAAGTTTTCATAGGTACCTACTTAAAATTCGCCAGAACACCTATTTTATTTGGGAAGTAATTGAATTTTTTTTTTTCAATATTTAACAAGCTGAAAATTATTATTTGGCCAACGTAAATTATTATAGGTTCGGCAGAATTATTATAATCAGGATTCTTCGACCAACTCGATACGTACGAGGTTCGATTCCGATTCGAAAGCTCGGAACTTCTAAATTATTTTTTACCTTCGATTCCAAAATAGGTTTCGGGGTTAGGAGTTGTAGGTTTTTGGAGGTGTAACATACATGTTTATAGTTGACGCACGGGGAACCTCCCCTCCCTCCGTGCCATCTGTTAATTACTTTTTCATCTGTTTTTCTGTATCGTATTTAGCGTGTTGTGAAGCTTGCCACCAACACCTGAAGTGATGACCACGACCACTCTGTCAAGAGTGATATCGACAAGGAAGAAGAAGATTTAGCATGTTGTGAATTCGCTCTTAAAATAATAATAATATTCCACAACTATCACACAACGCCATCTAGTCCCTAAGCAGAGCAGTAACTGGTCAGTCGTTGTTTAGGATCATTTAAACATAATCCGAGTTTTTGATTAGTTATAGTAAGTAGTGTAGCGACATCTATGGCGTCACATAAGAACTAATCCTGCATCGCGCAATTAAAGTTCACCGCGCGATTAGAACATATAGAACAGTCCGAAATCATCTATCGGGCAGTTGCCCACCAGACATAACACCCGTCTGGTCGGAGGATCCTCCCTTTTCAAAAGAGGTTTGCGGGACTTCACTCTCTGTTCCGCATACCTCCAAAGTAGTGTTTCGTTTGATGCTTCTACCTCTGCCTCCGCCTCCGATTCCGATAAACCAAATTTTAAAAGAGCGGGGTGCTAGTGGTCGCATTTACCTACTTCATGCCCTGTGGTAACGGCCCCGACTAAAGAGTGGAAGGTCACAGGTCCAAACCCAGCCAGGCGCATTACTTTGATTTGATCAATTTATTTCATCCCCACTGCTCGCAAAACGGTGAAGGAAGAAGAAATATCGTAAGGAAACCAGCACATCCTAGAACCAAACATTCGAAGACATGTGTCTATGTGACATACATCAACCAGCACTGGGCCTGCGTAGTGGAGTCCCAGCAGTGGGAACATTATAACTTTTTCTAAACGGCTTGACCAATTTCAATGTTTGTGTGTATATTTTTGTGGATCCCTAAAAGGTATGAATATACAATTGGAGCTGGTAGGTGGCGCTGCAATCAGGTTGACATTTTATTTTCTGACGAAAAGCGGTCAGGATTACCTCTGTTGGAATCGCTAGTAATTATACCTATAAATTAAATTAGAAAATCATAATTAAATAATTATTAAATTCAAGTTAAAATTTGATAAATCCGAAACAGGAGTTGCTGCTCTATTAGACTGTTACTGCAGATAGGTACTCATACCTACTTAAATTTAATTTCCTTATATAATTTATTTAAAGGTTGCCCAATATCACATACCTATACCGCTGACTATATAATCATTATTGCCGACCACTAAAAGCAAAGCAGCTCAATTCTCATAGTTTGTTGACAAAATACATTTTTTATTACTCATACTCGGAAAGTAGGTCTGAAGTTGCTTGAAGAGCGAGTTGAAAGTAACACTTTTCATCCCTAGGGAGAATCGCTTTCAATGTTAGTTTACTTGTCTGTATTTTTCTTTTATTGTATTTTTACAAGTGACACTAGTGACAGCGGCTAAACGCGATTATGCAAGCCAAACGTTAAAACTCGATTAGTTTTATTGGTGAATTCCGCCCTTAGTCCTTCGAACTATTGGCGACCGAGCGTATTTTATTTTCAAACTCAGGATGAAATCGGCGGGGTATTTAGAGATAAGTCGATGCATGGTTTGGTTGTGAAACAGAATGTGTACCTATTTTTTTAATCAATTGAAAGTTTGAAACACATTATTTTTTTAATTGAATTTGACTTACCTACTTATTATGTTGGCCTAACTAATTAATCTTTTGAATCCCCTAAGCAAAGCAAAAAGACTCAAAGACTCCTGCCTGAGAAACCCCATAGGTTCTACCTATATCCTTCATTTACTATTTTCAAATAACGTAGATCTCATAGAGCTGCAATACCTACCTAATACATAACAGATCTTAAAAGTTGTCTACTTAAATAATTAAGTAGACAGCTGAACCGTAGGGATAACCCTAAGTAATGAATTTACCTCCGTGGAAAATAATCAAGTAGGTACCTAGGTTTAATTATATTACAAAAGTAAAAATTGAAAAAAAAAAATTAGCAGTGTGGGTAGACTAGAGCCCTAGTTGTCGACTTAACTGTTAGCTAAACAAAAGATTAGAGGTGCTCATAGGCAGGTCGTCGGGGCCGCGGCCTCAGTGTTTGGAAATTCTATTTATTTTAATGGGCAGAGGTTGACCGCGCGCATTCCGGCCGCACGGTGACGCCGCCGAGTCGCGTCGCACCGTACCCACACGGAGGCTCCAGCCTACAGCGGGCCTCGGCCGGTACCCGCGCGCCACTATCTTGCCGCATTCCACCGATCCGAAGTCGCGGCGCGCCCCGCGCGTGCCTTCGCCTGTGCCTTCGCCGCCGACCCACGCGCCCGCTTTGCTTCACTCAGTCGTTCTAGCGCGCCCATGGACTTTGTGCGCCTCGACGTCAGCCGTCACGCCATTCAACTTACACGATCGCGCAACTTATAGTGAAGTGAAGTGCCAATGGATGCGGTTTACCAAGGATTATAGTGTCTTTACGTGCAGCTGCATTGGATTTGTCTATTCATGGTGAGTGAGGTGGACCCAGACGGCGCCACGGACAGCCGCAGTGGATGCGCGCGCTTTCACGATGCGGCCACTTTCATTTCATACGCATAGCTCGAATTCCGCGCGCCCGCGCCGACCGCGCCGCGGCCGCTGACCCTGCGCTCGCGCGCCCTTCCTCGACACCACCACCGCAGCAATACTAGCATGCTCAATGCGGCGAATGTTCAATGTAGTCTATGTTCAATGCAGATTGATAAACATTCATGTTCAAGTTTAACTTGGATCACTAGAGGCTGAACAAAATCCATGAAAGAAGTGGGCTATTAAACTAATTTACAAATGAGTTACAAATTTTGGCGAGTCTAGTGGTTTAGAAACATTTTAATATTCAACAACAACATATTTTCTAAATGCTAATAAACATAATCGGGCCGTGTTCTTCTCATCATAACATGCCATCAATAATAGACCGTGCAGGTTTGGGTTAAAAATCCAAGAAAGACCAGTCGAATTTACGCGACATCGAAAATCAGCATCAGTTGCCTATTTAAGTTTGAGACACTACTTACACCTAGTTTTTAAATAAAACTCTAAAAGAAGCATAAAATACTTATAAGTAACATGTTTGTAGAATGAACCTGCAAAACTAGTCAGAAAACCAAACGGGATTTGTTTAGCTCCTCACGTCACGCTCTACATACAAACATCCTGCCCGACTCCAACACTCCAATTTAATATTTCTCTAACGTCAACTAAGAAAGAGAACTATTTAATTATTTATTCTGATAGGTCAGGTTGTTCAGAATCCTAGTAAAGATCAGTATCGAATACTTATGTATAAAAATAATGTAATGATTAATTTGATAACATTTCTAAGATATCAGAAACGGTTTTATAGCCTGATTCTAAAGAAGCAGAAACTCTAAACGTCGCGCGTCGCGATATGTCGTGTTGTATTATAAGTGTAATGATACGGTACTGATACAAAACAAACGCACGTGTTTTATGGATTTGAAACTTGTTTTCAGAATATCATTTCCACTAAAGTGACTAACTTTTTGTAGCCTTCTCACCTCAATAATTAACGGAAGCCTTATAGGATCACTTTGTTATCCGTCCGTCTGTCCAGACTATTTATCTTCGGAACGCGTGGAGGTATCGAGTTGAAATTAAAACCATATACTTAGGTCTGCGGACCCTTGAAGCTGTGAAAAAATCAAACTTCTGAGTTAACGATGAAAAAAGATACGGCCGTTTATGTCGCAAAAACGTATATTTCGACACTCTCAAGGAATCAAAATGCATAAGGTACCTACTTCCCGTTGATGTAGAATCCTGAAATTTGGCATGAAGCAAGGTCTCATAGCACAAGTATAGGAAACCCAGGTTGTAGCTATCAGGAAACACAGACTCCGGTAGGGAATTTCACTCCTTAGCTGTACCTATTAGGTACTTATTCTGTGGCTGTACGCACAACAAATGTGTACAGGTGGCCCGTACGTATTGTAGACAGACTAAAAATCAAAAGTGTAAGGTTTACAACCTTACTAGAAACTTCAGCAGGACCCTTGACCACTCAATAACATACATACATACTTTCATTTATCTGTATTAGATTAGAGTATGAATGGGAGTTGGTCTTCCAAATAAGCCATGGATGGATTCTGTGAAAGATGATAAGGCTAGAGAAGAGCTTAAGGTGGCCAAATGACTGCACATAGAGATCACTACGACAATCCTCAATAAAATGGGATAAGGGCCGCAGGATGGTGATTAAGATAGCATAAGCATAATCAGCCCTAAAATGTTCCCAATGTTGGTTCTCAGGCCTACTCTCTAAGAGATTGAATGGCCATAATTCACCACGCGGACCCAGTGCGGAGAGATGGAGGGAATACATAATAGTATAGTTGGGATGAATCTACCCGATACCAGCTTGATGCACTTGAGGCAATTGAGAGGCGAGCCAGGAGGATCATTGGCAATGATGCACTCGTTGAGTCGAGGCTTCAAAGTCTTGAGCATCGACGCCGAGTTGCTAACCTGTCGGTTTTCTACCGGTTGCATTTCGGAGAGTGTGCGTCGGAATTGCATAACCTAATTCCGCCTAGCCCGTTCCATCATCGGACCACCAGGCGTACAGCAATGCGCCACCGGTACATGGTGGACATCCCGCCCATACGCACGAAACGTTTTGGGAACACATTCATTGTGCGTACAGCTAAGGAGTGGTATTCCTTGCCGGAATCTGTGTTTCCTGATGGCTACAACCCGGGAATCTTTAAGTCAAGAGTGAATAGGTTACTTCTAGGTAAGCGCGCTCCATCGTCGACCGCATCGTCGCTTTCCATCAGGTGAGATAGCGGTCAAGCGTGAACCTATCAAGAATAAAAAAAAAAAAAAGTTTCACAAAGTTTCACTAACTACGAAGTATATTTAGTTGCCCGACACTAGGAATAACTCCTGTATCGTGGGAGCGTTCACAAACATGTAAACTCACATACACAAGACACCCAGACCTCGAACACTTATATAGAAACCATACAAATATTTGTCCCGTGCGGGAATCGAACTCGCGAGACGTAGCGCTAATCGCTCAAATTCTGCGCTGACCGTAATTTGCATGAACAGTATTGCATTCAAAAAAACTTTCAGACGATAATCTAATAATATTCTGAAACCTATCCCCGAGGTAGGTATCTACATGTAAACCTACACTTTTAGGGCGGAATTCACCAATAAAACAGATCGCTCTTTAACTTTTGGCTCTCATAATCGCGTTTAACCGCTGTCACTAGTGTCGCTTGTAAAAATACAACAAAAGAAAAATACAGACAACTAAAAATACGATTATGCGAGTCAAACGTTAAAACGCGATTAGTTTTATTGGTGAATTCCGCCCTTAGTCTGCTTATTTACTAAGGCTTTAAGTCACTTCAGGGCTCTGAACATCATTATAGAGTGCAGGGTATGCCCTTCCTTTTGTGAGGACCATTAGAATCTATCAAAACTAAAGAAAAAGAAGACAAAAATCATATTTACAGTTTTATTGTCAGTTTCACCGTACAGAGGTCAGAGCGAGTATTCTCCGCTCTGACGTCTGTAGGTAGTCTATACCGTGTACGGTTAGTACAGTGGTAGATATGTTGCAGCCAACTAGCGTAATCCGCTATTCAGATAACATCCTAGCCTTTTAAAAAACGACACCAGTCAACTAGCCGCCAAATGAAATAGGGCCTGTGCACACCACGTTTTTTAAACGCGCCGTTAACGCGCGTTTTAGAAACGTGCGTCGACGGCGCGCTTTTATCCTATTTAAGGTCTACAGGCTGCGTCTGACTCGCGTGCGTATCGCTACAAACGCGCGTCAACGGCGCGTTTAAAAAACGTGGTGTGCACAGGCCCTTAGAACAATAGGTTACTTCTGGGCAAGCGCGCTCCAACATCGACCACATCGATCATCGTCGCTTTCCATCGCATCGGGTGAAATAGTGGTCAAGTGCAAGCGTATCAAAAAGATAACGTTTAATTGCTTTCCTAGCCCAGACATTTAAGAAAGTCTATGGCAAGTCGTAAAATTTATTTTTTGATTTGCGTTCAGCCGGCTCTTTATTGTACACCATAACAACTTATAATTTACATATAGCGGATAACAGAGTCTATGTAGGTATATAGGCGAGATTAACTCAAAGATGAGTTTTTTTCCAGCAAACTATTAAGTGATAAAGAGAGATCACAATACACCCCGTATTATAGGAACCAGTGTACAATTTTAAAATTACAAATAATACGAATAAAATAATACATAAAATCTTTCAGCTCTTTGTTGATTACGGACATAAGTATTATAAATCGACAGATCTCCTATTTCCGCCAACAGGGAGGAATCTATCATGAAGGAGATGACGGGGGCTTCATTCGCCGTCATTTCCTTCAAACTTTATTTCGTTCAGGCCTCTAGTTGCAACATTTAGTTATCAGGATTAGGTTGTTAACTGAAAGGCGAATTAAACTAGTTAGCTTCAACAGCTATATCGTTTCTCCCATGCTACCTATAATACTTGCAATTAAGCCTCTCATACATTACGAATGTTGAACATACACAGCTATAACACTTAGTGGTCAGGCTCATCACTGCAGTGATTGATAAAGTCGATGAATCATTAGCTCGTAATAAACGGCTAACATTCGACGTAGCGTAGCATAGCGACCGCATTCCGTTGATAGCAGAACGAGTAAGTAAATAAAAGTAAATTTAACCAATGACAAATCATACTTAAAATGTTATGGCTTGTTTGGTCAGCTTTTGAAGACATGAATACATAGTGAACATGAAATCACTCAGTTCCATACAATGGGAAGATTCCAATCAAGATTTAGAAAGTGCTAGATATATCGGTATTAATGTTAAGAAATTAAAAGGTAGGTACACTAGATTTGACTAACGTACCTAGCCTAATCATGACCTATTTGTAGAAACTTGAGCTGCTACTTGAGGATGAAACACGATAGCGTCATACAGACTATTATGTCACTTTACGCCAGCCAAACATTTAGTCCATTCATCATAAATTAAGTCAAGACTATAATCGCTAATTTAATCCCTTTCTTCCAATCATTGATAGGTTTAATCTTTGGTTTAATCGAACGTTCTGTATCTGTAAATATAGCTACATAGTGGCACACAACACCTCAATATGTACGTAGGTATGTGCCAGCGTGCATTTATTTGTAAACATCCCCATTGTATCCATTGTACAAGTTCCTAAAACACTGCCCAGGGGCGCCAACTGCGTGGGTGCTCGGGGGCTCGAAGACCCATGAGAAATAAACAGTGGGTGACGAGCACCCCTGAGAATAGACATCAAGAAACAGATCAGAAATCGCCTTTTAGGGATGGGCGTTTTTTCATTACCCGACGACCCGTTTAGCGCAGTGGTTTAGAGTAGAGCGCCGGTTGAGACGCAAGGGTTGCGGGTTCGATTCCCGCACCAACACAAATGTTTGTTGATGAAACAGATATTTGTGTTGAGTTTGGGAGTTTGTGGTACCTTAGTTGTTCCTTGTTTCCATAGTACAAGGGAAAACCTTAGTTTGGGACCAGGACAATGTATGTGATGTTGTCTCAATTTATTATTTATTAACGATGCGGGTAACGGATGCCAGTTACTGATGCTGGTATCCGTTATCAAAATGTCGATCAATGTGCATTTCTCTTCTCACACTTAGCCACTTTTTCGAGTCGTCAAATGAGCATGAGCACCTATGAGGTTTTCTAAAAGCCGGCGCCCCTGACACTGCCTAATGCAAAGGCGCACTTACATTATATTTAAAGCGTTCATTTTTATTATAGGCAGATGTAGTGACACTACGCACTTAGGTATGTACAAAGTATGATTATTAAACAATGTTGGATAGAACCGATAGAACACTCGAATACGGAATATCTGAATCGAAACCTTAACCATAGATACCAAACCGTAGTCATAGTAGGTATCTAAGATTGTAGAAGTTCAAAATTGAGTATTTACTACACTATAGATTTACAGCTAGGTACTTACATAATATTTAATATAAGTCCTATTATTATGTAATTGAAGTTGATTTTTTTCTATAATAGGCTTTAATAATAATAATAATAAACATCTTTATTCAGGTAAGTTACACCCATATCATTAAATAACACAACACTAAGTACTAACCTAATAAGACTAGTGAATAATAAATCAATAAAATTGCCTCAAATAAGTATTAAATTAATTAATAAAACATAATAATTACATTAATAATACAAAAATAATAAATAAACAAATCATCAATATAAATTCAATCAAAAACAAAGTCAATCAATTAAAATCAAATTAAATAAATTAAAATAATTCAAAATTAAAATCAAAATAAATTAAAATCAAAATAAACACACGCTCACGCTTTAGACATGTGTCCTTCAGATACCATTTGCGTTCGAGGACCAGGATTTCATTTCCAGAAATGACCCGTGGCCCTATGGGGCATCTGCTCTACTGGACCCTACGGTTTTGCTCTAGTGCTTGCTGTATATCTCTGAGTCACGTGGAACACACGCGCCGTCGACGACTTGGGCTCAGTCCTTACTGGACGGCCGGACAGCGAGCTAACCATTGCGAGTCATCCGCAAGCCCGCGCCAACGGTGGCCGGGGATCGCCCTGCGACTCCCAACACCCGAGGCGTCTCCTGTGGCGACGGCTAGGGCGGGGCGTGAAGATGACTGTTCCCTCTCCTTCGCTCGCTTTACTGCTTCGCAGAAGGAACCGCCTGTATCCCAGTCCCTCTTGCTCCGGGCCATGGCCTGAACCAGGGCCCGGCCCGAAATGCCGCCGCCTCTGATCAACTTCACGAGGTCACGGCGATGCTCCACCCAAGCGGGACACGCCCCCACTGACTGCTCCACCATGTCCTCCAAGCGTTCCGCACAATAGTGATTCGCCTCAAAACGTGGACATATTATACATATTATTAGAGCCATAATATTCAAAGGGCACTGATAATATTTCAAACGATGCAAATATTTAATTCAGGTTGGATTTGGAAAAGAAACGTAAGAATTAGACCTAACGAGCCTAGCGAAAGAGAGTTGAAAATTCTTATATTGATTTGATATTCAATCTAGCAAAATTTACTACCACATCGAAATGCAGTCAACCAGAAAGTTAAAACTGACCACCCAATTCAATTTCATATAGCCAGAGTTTAGACCACTTAACCGCCAGGTCATTTGAGTTACGGATGTGCTCGTTGAACCATGAACTCTAATACGGCAATCTACGCTCCTACTAAATGGTGTAACTGGCCTTCTAATTCGTACCAAGCTTTGTCTTAGTTTATACAGGTCAAACACTTTATTATTTAGTGCGGAAGCATAGCCAACTAAAAACTTAGTCGACTGAAAAATTATTTAAGTATTTATTTATTACGGCACTCCAACGAATTGTTCGCCGATACATTTGCAAAAAAAAAAAGTCTTATTAATATAGTACAATTAACTGAATTAACCCAGCGAATTCTTCACTTAAAGGTGCACAGCACTTACAGAGTTTGGTAAATTAATAATAATTATATTTTTAATTAATTGTCCTACATTATACAGTCATGCAATAAATAATAAAAAGGTACAAGGTAAAAATAAATACAAGGCAATAAAAATCAATATAATACAGAATAAGGAATTATTAATAATGAATTGCAAATAAAATAAAAACAATTACCTAATTAAATTAAGTAAAATTAAATTAATCCAAATTAAATTAAATAGGTGGATAATATAATATTATAGATCTACGAGTTGTTGCAAAAGATGTTTCCGAAACTGAACCAAAGTGTTGGAGAAGATGTGAATGCTATTGGAGTGACTTTCGTTGTACGTTCTCATCATGCGGTTCAACGGCGCCGATCGTCCGAGGTTTATTCGAGCCGCAAACGGCAAAAACAATTCACGATCAGACCTGGGATGACAACTTCGGAGGACTGATATGTTTATGTCATCCAGAAGTTTAGGTGCATGGATCAGACCATTGACAATTTAAAAAAAAAATATTTGGATTGTTAATTATTAAATAATTAATAATTTATTATTAATTTAATTAATAATTATTTAATTATTAATTTTAAATTTGTGATTGTGTGTCTTTTAGTTTGTGCATATTGACTAGCTCAAGATATCTATGTGATAAATGATAAGTATTTTGCAAATAGGTTTAAAAAATACTTTTTTACACGTAAATTTTTATTTTCGCCAATTTGAACTAGATGAGGTCGGTGTTTCCTAGCTGACTAGAAGAAACACCGAAACAAACTCAAGGGTCAAAGTTTCTTTTAAAGTCCATACAGTAAATATGTAATGGTCAAATCACATGAGAACCATGCAGATTTGTCTGAGATGGTCTTTTGAAGAAAGAATTATGCAGATGTGTCTGAGATGGTCTTTTGAAGAAAGAATTATGCAGATTTGTCTGAGATGGACTTTCGAAGAAAGAACCATTCAGATTTAAGTGGACCTGTCCAGTCAGTGCAAGCATTTGTCATTATTCGCCAAGCTCAACTCAGGGCTACTAAGGAGCTCAACGACTTGACGAACAATACCAAGGAATGGACCTTTGGGTAGGTCGCAGGAAATACTCAAATTGCCAGACATACGTTAAAATTACTGAAAAGAAAAGAGAAAAAAAAGCAATCTACATAGTCCTGACATTCACAGTAATAAAAGGAAATATATCGTTTACAAAATGTAATACTTAGCAAAGTAAATTTTATGTCAAACATAAATTAAAAAAAAAGTCAAATTGTAAAATAAATATAATCTACAATGTCAAATTGTAAAATAAATATAATCTACAATGTCAAATTGTAAAAAATAAACATCAATCATCAAAAAATCTCTTTTGCAGCTCTTATTCCTAAGTCCAAATCTTTTCTGAATTATTTTTAGATATAAAACTAATAGGAGTTCAGTCCAATTACTAATATGATGAATAATATTACCTATAACCCCCCCCCCTCCCTACTCCCTACTTCCCTTTGGTTCCACATTTGTCCGTAGATATGTGGCTACAGATTAGTTATACAGGGATTAGGTGTTTTGTGGTGATATGTAAGTTTGCGTATTTGTGAACGCATCCACGATGCAAGAGTAATTCCTAGTACCTAGAGGATAAAGTTTAAAAAAGAAATGTATCAATGTAGTTTATAGTGTAGATTTTCTTAGTATCTGTAGTTTAGTTTTCACCTCCAAAATAATAGAACTATACTTCTAGCACCTATTTTATGCGGTATTCACCTTTTGCACATCTGAGATAATCTTGTTGATAATACCAATTTGAACAAGTCAAAAGTTTTAATAATTGTTATAGAAACCAGCATAACATAAAGCTATAATATAGGTAATACATATACAGAAAGGTGTAAGTTATAGGACCCAATGGGCCCTTAGGAGAAATGTAAGACAGAATCTAAAAAAAGACGTCCAAAGATGTACCTCAGAAATACTAAGGTTGCTATCAGTTACATAATGGAAGATAAAATTCAATAAAGTAGATATTGAAATCACAACTCGGCTACGTGCATACCAACGTGGACCGTTCAAGTTTCAGGCAAATATTATCTGCATACTAATTTTTAAACCTAGGTACTGGACATATGATAAAACCATTACATATTCAAGAAGGTAGGTAGCGGAGGCACGTAGGTAGATTAGTGTTCAACATTCATCTGACGTTGCCTGGATTGTTTTGTCTTTTATTTAGTAAGATGATATTGATGATAACTGAGACCCATATTACAAAGATATGTAATCGGTAGCCATTGATCGCCAATATGATTGGCTACGTCATTTTTTCATGCTAGATGATAAAAACAAATGGTTAAAAAAAGTCTCTTTTTAGGGAGCAAACAGAGCTTTTAAACAGCTAAAAGTAATATTAGGTGCTTATTATAAAGCCGGGTCACTAAATCGAGCTAGAAAAACTGCTTTAGAGTCAAGTGTGCTGTCGAAACTATTTAGGATTACGTCGTCATCTTGCATATTCTTGATATCTTCTATAGCGATTAAATTTGTTGTATTTGCAACTTTTAATATAAACATTGCCATTATAATTCGATTATTATCTTCAAGGTAAATAAAATGAATTACTTACCATTAATTAAAAAACTGCTGGTGTTATTTAAAATACCTATCTACTTGGGATTTGTACCAGTCGGAACTACAAAGAGATAGATGACCCTGTTCGAGTCCATCCATTACGTCCTTACAAATTTTTGAGTGTCAAAATTGGTGGCGATATGTCGAAAAGTGGAGGCAACGACGGCTTTAGGTATGCGAGGACGCAAGATGCGGCTGGCGTAGGGGGAGGGGCGCTCGGCATCTGAAGGTCGTCCGCATTCCTCGCGTCGCCGTCCGCTGCTACCGCGCTTACGTAGCGCCCCCCCTCCCCGCCCGGCCCGCGCGCCGTCCGCAGCCCGCAGCCGCCTGCGCCGACCGGTCTGCCCCCGCCCCGCTGCGCCTGACCGCCATCACAAACTATCGCGCATTTACTAAAACAAAAAACATGTTCATATTGCTATCAAGAGCTGAAGAGCCGCAGAGGTACCGGATGGGATGAAATTTATTCGCGTCTAGTTTTTTTTACATGATCTCGTGGTTCTACATTCCTATAAATGTTTTATAATACATAGGTATATTCGTGGGCACCTATCATAGTGAACATAGGTACCATTGCGTGGCGTGAATTTGGTTCGTTCGTATTAACGAGACTGTCTAGGACTTACTAATCTATTAAAATTTGATTTTTAATACAAAATTTCTTCTATTTGATTTTATTTCAGCACAGTCAGAGACCATGACAAATGTTATAATAATTTTTTTTTTTTTTGAAGAGTACGAATTCTACCAGAATTTTAGCTACTTCACTTAGATGAAGTGCTTCAGTAAATTGAAGAACTTAAGGATAACTTCAGTATTTGGGTTTAAGACAGTGCCCCTACCAACTAACACATAAGTACGATCGTAACAATCTCAAAGTTTATTGTATTTTAGTATTTACAAATATTTTCAAACGTTCTTATGCATTGTCACCCGTAAAAAGGCTTCCATAGAAATTTAGCATTTTATTAAATCGATTATTTATCTAATTATGAATTTTTAATAACTAATAGCATAGGTACATCAATGTTTGATTCACTGATTTTACTTAAAATTGACGTCATACATCCGATTTCTAATTTATAGATAACTAAGCTATGTCATAAAAAATACTTACGGTTAATCAAGATCTACCTAAAAGAACACGTGCGCATGAGTTCAATTTTTCAAAAATATTATTCACAAGTAAACGCAACAATGTGCGCCACAAAAACAGCAGGTAGCAAAAAGGAGATCGTGTACGAAAAAAAGTAATGGAATGCACAGCTGGCGCTGATCCGACATTCCAACCACGTTCTGCCTCTGCTGAATAGGAAAGTACCTACACCCAACCCAAAAGGACTAGTGTAAGTAGTACAGGACATGTACTCCTCTATATATAAATTCATATACTTTTTTACTCGAGTATCTACGACATTCTCTGATATTAAGCAAAACAAATATCAAGCGAGCAACAAATTTACTCAAAAAATATTTGCTTTATGATTCCAAATTAGGTAGGTACGATATTTATCGTCTTACGTCGTATATTTGTAGTTTTTGGTGAATGTTAAATCTACTATGACGCACAAAGAATTCTTGAGGATGTAAACACATTGGAATCCGGCCGCTCGAAGACGCACGCCAGAACAAAAGCTAATACATAATTACATTGACTTTGAACTAATTACAAATGGACTTTATGTGTTATTTTGGTTTTAATACCTAGTCGAAAAATTTGAACAAAATTTTAAGATCGCCTGTCTTATATTCCGGACTTCGGAATTGGATTGTTATGATCGGGGGCTTTATTTAAGTAGATGGGAAATCATCAATTGACTTTTTCCGCATTAGGTTGGAGACAGTTAGGGGTGTCAGAATTTTACTGACTAAAACCCACCTGTGTTTCTTGAGTTACCCTTTGCATTCCAGGGCCACGGAACTCTTTCGAACGTTATCATCAGGGCTACTCTTTCCTTTCCAGCAAATAAGCGGCTATCCCCTGATTGTTTCTAATGGAAGTTTCTTTTAAGGTCTCCTAAGATGGAAAAAATAAAGAGGCTTAGGTACGGACATTACCTACAGTCTCTGAATTTGTTGGCGACAACTTTCAAACATATCAAACTCTCTCCCTTAGCCTACTTTTGTCACTTAAAGGACCTCTAAAACTCCACTGGAGATACTTTGTGTTTATAACAGATATTATAGGATTTAGACTAGTTGAAAGAACAATATTGTAGCAACCGAGTCACTATAAAGTGCTATTTAAAAGAAAGAGGTTCTTGGGGTGCTACAATACAACCGATATCGGACTGATTTTCACAGTAGCAATAAAACATTCTAGCACCTTGAATGCTCCAGTAGACTTAAATCATAAAGCCCAAGCCCCAGGCATGTGTATTTGTTTTGTTCAAGCACAAAAGCATGCAAGTAGCTTGCATACAGTTGTGCCTGCCATGTCAAGTTCTGATTGGTGTATGCCACAATGGCATGCAAGTTACCAGAACATCATCTATGGACACATCCCGCCGCTCTTGGGCGGAGCGTGAGATAGTGTCAGACTTTTACTGACTATAAAAACCCAAACCTGTTCCTTCGTTGCCTTCGTCCCAGAGCCCCGGGTTTCGCTTTTACACTACCCGTGGCCCCAGTAGGCTTCGACCCTGCTGGGCCCCTACGATTTGCTGACATCTCCCCGAGGCGCGCGTGGAACAATACGCGCCGTCGACGACTTGGGCTCAGTCCGGACGGTCGGACGGCGGGCTACCCATAGATCGCCGTCCGCAAGCCCGCGCCTGCGGTGGCCGGAAATCGGCATCGGAATCCCGGCGGCGGTTGGGGCGTGAGGACCGTTGCCTCACGCGATTGGCCGTCTCCTTTGCTAGCATTACTGCTTCGCAGGAGGCGACCGCCTGCAGTTACAGGCATGCGTATTTCGGCCTATAAAGTTATCACTGTTAATGAAGGCTTTTTTTGAAGAGGGAAATCATCCAATGACTTCTTTCGCTCTGGGTGGAGCGAGATGATGTGTTAGGCTTTTTCTGATTAAAACCGCACCTGTGTTCTTCAGTTGTCCTTTGTGTTCTAGGATCACGGGTTTCCCTTTCAGAAATTCCCTAAGCCTAAACAGTATCTTCTTTGTTTCAGTGCGAGTAACAGTGGTCTCGAGATGCGACATGCGTGCTCTGTGTTCGGTTCGCGGGCCGTTGGGCGGCGACACGCGCGCTCTCGGCGCGGGCGCGCGGTTCCTGTCACTGCGCATGCCCGGCCAGCCCCAACCATTGCATTTCGTCGTCGAAGCCAAAGCAAGGGTCAAAGAATTAAAGTCTTTGGCCAATGCTCACGCGCAACTACAAGGCATGACCGACACAGAACTCTTCGGATTAGCAATTTTGCAAAGTAAGTGTACCTACTTAATCATTTACACCATAAGTCTTACACACTCGTACCTGACTTAAGTTCTTAACGCTTGCCGAGTGATTTCACAAAACAAAGTTATTATGTATTCATGGCGTCACACATTCCACCTCGTAAGCATTCAGTCTAACTATACAAACAAACGCTGTTGGGTAATCATTGTTCTATATTGGTATAGGCATCACAATGTCTCATTATATGTAGAGAGACAATATCGTCTGCTCAAAGTGAAAACCTCATAAATACGATAGAGGTAACTTTACAGAAGGAAGAAACAACTGCACCCTGTAAAATTACCACAGTTTATTTATATGTCACGATACGATAAGATTTCAGACGCATCTAAGTTATTATTGTAAAACAGAAAAGCGATACATGCGAACTTTTTGTAAAGACGCTGTGAGTTTTGGCGAGCTTTTTTCCTCATGAACCGTCATTGACAGTGTTCCAGAATACAATGTATAGACCAAGCAACAGTTTATCTTATCTTGAGTTTTTATAACAAACTTAAACAATACTAAACACATTAAAAATCTCATATTGTCTTTTCAGACGGAGAATACTTATTTGTTGACTTAGAAAGCAAACTATCTAAATATGCGCCAAAGAGTTGGAGATCATCCCACACCCATGTAAGTCCAAAACCATTATTTTTAAACTCGCTATTCATTCTCAACATAAACGTAGATAAACTTTATTTGAAAAAAAAAAGAAACTATTTAGAACCTAACTACATAATTCAGAAATTAATAAAATTTATTTCAGGGCTTGGACGCAAACGGGAAGCCGCTCCTTGAATTGCACCTGGTCGTGCAGTTCCACGTGGAGAGTCCGCTGCTCCTGCACGACGAAGTCGGCCGCCATCTTTACTTCCTACAACTGCGCCAGAACGTGCGCACGCGGGACGCTCTGCCCGCCGAAGTGATACTACTGCTGACCGGACTAGCATTACAAGCTGAATACGGCGATGCAGACTCCTTCGAAGACAGAGACTACTTCAAAGTTGATGATTACGCACCCTCGTCCCTCACCGGCGATTGGGTAGCAGCAGCCATGCGCGCTTGCCATCGAGAACACCGTGGTCTCACAAAAGATGAAGCAGAATCCAGGTTTATTAGAGAAGTTTGTCTCCTCCCTGATACGATAAACTCACATAGATACCGCCTGAAACAATCTAAATCAGAACCCGAACCTGGAACAGTTTGGCTTCTTGTAACAGCAAAGGGCATAAAGATTTTGCCTGACAATGGATCACTTTCAAACTTCATTTGGAGCGCTATCGGCAAACTAAGCTTCGATAGAAAGAAATTTGAGATTAGAACCGAGGAAGGCAAAATGACCTTGTTTTCATCAAGTGAAGAAAAATGTAAATATCTTTTCGCTCTTTGTAGAGAGACGCATCAGTTCTCAATGAAAATTGCACCAAAATTCAATGAAATTTTGAGAAAAGAAGAAGAGGAGCGCAAAATTTGCTTTGGTTACTCAAAATCGTTAAATATTCAATACAATCAAAATAAAAGTGAACAAAGAATTTCAGTGATTTCTTCTACCAGTTCGAATACCACATCCGGCATTGTTAGTGACAGAGTTCAATCCGAAGATGAATTAGAAATTATGATAGATTCTCCACCAGCACCGTCTACAGAAAGTTTAGCTTTTGCTCATTTGTTGGACAGCACAAATTCTTATTTTATACGCCATATGTCACAAGATAATCAGCCGCCTACTAAAACATCGTCATTACAACTACAAAAATCTAAAATCCGATCGAAAAAGATCAAGGAAGACTGTGAAAATGTTAATAGAAATGAAATCACACCACCAGAACAACACTCTTTAAACCAGTTAGAAGAAACGACCTCTTTACCTGATCAAAGTATTAGTGAAACCTTGACAGATAGTCCAAGGTCTAATAAATTAAAATGCACCGGATCGCAGTGTTCCTCTTCCTGCAGTACAGTGATAATGGCTAGGGCGGGTCTCAGCACCCTTAGTAGGACATCTAACGCGAGCAGTTTAGAATTGGGCTATAGTCATACCGCTCAGAACTCAATGGTGAGTGACAATAGTACAGTTGGTATAGATGTAGAATATTCTCAAGAT
This sequence comes from Mythimna impura, assembly GCA_905147345.3. Taxonomy (NCBI): domain Eukaryota; kingdom Metazoa; phylum Arthropoda; class Insecta; order Lepidoptera; family Noctuidae; genus Mythimna; species Mythimna impura. The sequence continues at coordinate 13,557,201 of LR990345.1, forward strand.
ACAGCGTCTGCTTTGTACGACGGTTTAGGTCAACCAGTTACTGTAGCGGCATCAAGTGAAACTAGCGGAGTCTACACCATGAGCAGTTCTGAACTTACTGCACGATCGAAAATGGACAACTTATCTGAAGCCAGTAGAACAGATTACGATGGCTCGCATTACGACAGCTATAAACCAACGAAAGAAAATGATCTTGCTGATTTCGATAGTGTTTCTTCAATCCTAAAAAATAAGTCAGAAAGAACTAGTCATGCAACAGGCACATTAAGATTACAGCCATCTCAACCTAGCTCGGATTGTGTTGATGGAGCTACAAAGTTTCAGAACCAAGAATCACATAATAAAGAAAACTTATTTAGAGAAAGAACCAATTCCAACGTTAGTGCAATCTCGTTTCACGGTGACGGGAGCGATCCAACAGATAACAAACATAATTTACTGACTGCGAGTGAATTAAGTGACCTCATTGTAGGAAGAGGGGTATATCCTAAGAGCCAGTCCGTAAGTGACACTTTGGATTCAGTGTCGGATTACGTGAGACTGCCCCTCCCGTTTTCTGGTGATAGTTACCTTCAAGGTCACGAAGACACTGCTCCTTCAGATGATCACTATCCGAATAACTCTTTCTTCGATCGACCGCCAACTCCTCCAACTAGAATTGATAGTCGTAAATTGCTCAATTTGTCACTACCAAATATTTTTGACATAAGTGGCGATACACCCATTAGACCTTCATTTCCTGATAAGCCGCCACCTCCCTATGAATACAATCATCAAACTGTTTCATCTTATGTACCACCTCCTGCCAAGGCGCCACCTGCCTATCCTGTCCCAGCCGCGACAGCCAGGACGTTGAAACAGTTGAATAATGACAACAAAGAAGAAGTGGCAGCCAGAGTCGTAACATCAAAGCCCATGATAACAATTCTGAAAGCAGAAGCAGGCGAAGTGAACACTTCCAGTGAAAGAACATTTGCTAGTCCCATGGTGTTGGAACACAAATTTCAAAAGTTTAAACGACAACAAGCATCCAGTCGCAGAGCGGAAAGGTCGAAATTAGCGCAGGGGATAAGCAACAACCTGTCACCGTCCAGGGACGTGACGCACGGCGTGGACTCGAACGTGCTGGTGGCCATGATGAAGCTGGCGCCGGGGCCGCCCCCTGCGCCGCCCGCGCCGCGCCGCCCAAGACAGCCGCCGCCGCCTCCCGTCACTCGCCTTCCGCCCCCTCCCCCGCCGCACAACCCCATGTTCCACCAGCAATTGTACAGCGATGTCGACTACGTCTACTACCCTTTACAAGACCCAGCCGTGTCGCAGCAAAATTATCTCGATCACAAACTGACCGAGTCTCGCGTGTCGAACATGCACAAAAATGGTCTGCAGTACAGAAGTACGCCGTATCTATCGACTTCCATGTCTGCGTCGTCCATGTATGGATCGATCCAAAATCTCTCGGATTCTTACGTTCAGTTACCGGGAACGCGGACGAGCTGGTACTCGCTAACGAGCAGGACGTCGCTCAGCAACCATTCCATAAATCTTGAACGGCCGCAACTGGCCGTGCGAGTTCCAGACGTTTCACATTTTATGCGGACGAAATCGGATGAGAATGTGTTGAATGCCAAGGATCCACCGCCAGTTAAAATGAGACGAATGCCTCCGCCTCCCCCGCCGCCTTACGAATACAAAAAGAAACTTCTCAATTACTCGAGAGAAGTCAAAATTCCGCCAGCCTTATCAAGTGTGAATAGTGAACTAAGTGTGAACAAAGTGAAAGACTCCAATTGTGATTTAGACATAAAAACTCTTCGAGAGAAAAGTAAAAACCTTGACTTGCCACTTATCGCGGCATTGTGTAACGATCGTTCATTATTGAAACAAACTAAAGCTTTTGGTGCTCCAAAGTTAAATAAACCAACAAGTAGTGACTGTGAAAGTGAACGGAAGTGTGTAAAGTCTGTTCCAAACACCACCGATAGCATAGATCTTAAGAATAAACCAGAATATAATGCTAAGAGGGTAATGACAGGGTCCCAGAAAAAAATATTGATACGAAACCCTACTGATAAACTCCCAGCATTGCCGGTTTCTGAAAGTCATCCCAGAGCAATGTCCAATACATATGTCATGCATCCAACTGTAGCTAAAATTAAAAAGTCTCAACCCAGCTCATGACATTATGATAATTTCTTACCTACTGCTTGTGAATCCTTCCAGTGCTATGACTTTTCATCCACCGATACAAAGACTGAGCTTAACGCCACCAGAACTTAAGACAGGAGCCATACTTGTATCAATAGTTAAATCATATCTTGTTATTTTAATCTTTAAAAGCAACTGATATAAGATTAATTTTAAATTACAATTCTGCTACGAATTGAACTAAGATACAATTGTGGTTCTGAATTTAGATTATATTACACATATTAAAACATAATTAATAATATTTAAATCCATCTACTGCAGAAAACTATTCATATTTATTACCAAGAAAGTAAACAATGCAATGGCAAAACAGTTATTTACTGAAATTGGATTGAGGAATGCTTTTTCCTACATACTGAGTACCTATAATGTGATTTGTCTAATATTATATTTGTAATTTGTTTTGTTCTTTTTTACTGTGACAATTGACGTTACTTTTATTACAATGACATAAGGTTGAAATTCAAATAAACGCGAAATAATTAATTCTTCATATTTCGTTTACATTATTGGAAAACAATAAACAAAATGTTATGTTAGTGTTTACCATGCCAGAACAGTAGGTACCTATTTATAATGTCAGGGTTAAATCATTGTGACTATTTATTTAAGCATACTGTCAATTTTATATTGCTCAATAATATAATAGAAATTATACCATAGCTATTTGTAGACATCATTTTATACCAAAGTGATTTGGCGAATTATAGGTATTTAGAAAATAACATCACTCAAATGATTATTTTGGTGAGCTCAAATTTACCCACTTAGCTATTTAATGTCTTATTTTAATGTCATGTAGGTTTTTCTGAAATTTTATGAAGTCTTCAAACTAAGCAATATGCATTCCAGCATCGTTTGTTGTCTATGTTGGACAGCTGAACAGAACAATCTAAACAAATATGTGATACAAAATGTGCCTTTTCAATAATTATAATATTTTCCAATGAAACTGAAGAATTCCATAGAATTAGCATTACCTACTAAAACGCGATATTGTTTTGCACAGGTAACTCTACAAATATATTTTTCTATAAAATATACTTATCTCACAATCTAATCCACTATGAAATAGTGAATTATAATAAGAAAACTATGTAATGAAATACTCGCTGTTTGTTATATTACCTGTTAAAATATAAGTGTATCAAAAATCTTTGCTTGTAATCATAGTAAATGAAAGTGTAATAATTTCAACAACTATTTATTTACTGTAATATCATAATGTGTACATAATAATACATACATATACTAAGTACATAATATTTGTTTTCAATATGTACAAATGTATATTAAATTTTTATGTAACTCTCGTGTTTTGTTTTCTTTTTCATTTAAAAATAAGTACATTCCTTAAGTTTACAATTTATATGATGTAAGTATATCATGCACACACAATATCTTTGGTAAAAGAGGAACTAGTATGTGAATAGTCAACACAGGACAACTATTTAACAAAAACAACAGTAACTAGCAAGAGCAACTAATACATTAGTATGGTCAATGGTGTGAAAAACCTAAATCACTATAATAAATAACATAGAAAAGTATCGTTATTTTAATGTTGTTCAATAAATTAATATTAATACTGTTAAAAAATTTACTGATTAAAGAGATTAAAATATTCAGATTATTTCGGAAGCTCGAGATTCTGTTACTATGAGACACATTGATATATTTATCGTAAATAATAACATTTTCTTATTTTAGTAGGTATAGGTAAGTTTAATTACAGTCTATGATATAATACCAAATTAAAATATTCTAAAATATAAAATTACAATTCGATCACATAAACCTATAAACAAATTGCTCATAGTAACCGTTTTTCTGCTTTTGATCAACAATAAAGAGGATAATATTTACTTTTCTAACTTTAAAATTATGGCAGAATTTGGAGGAAATGTTATTTTATCAAAGTACAATACTTGTCCGATCAGAGAAGTGTTTGTTCCAGCAAGCACAGTGCCACCATAAAACATAGTAGACAAATCAGTGGTAATTGATTTACTTCCTAAGTTCCCTACAAACACACACGTGTTCCTCCTAGGATACCAACGTTCTATTACTACGAGATTCTCCTCAGTTTCACGGATTTCCATATTTTTCAGATTATTGCCTTCCTTGTAAATAGATCTCAAATATATTGTTGGCGTAGCTAATCTCACTTTCGTAAAGAGTTTAATAATATCCAAGAACTGATAACTTGGTGTCCTTTCAGACTTTGCAATCCAAGGTTGAATAATTGTAGAATCTTTTTCATTAGAAAATGACATCGACACTATATTGCCAACATCTTTATGTTCGTGAAAATCTCCTTCAACGTCACCAAGACCACCGAGTCCGATTTCATCTCCATAAAATATGCTAACAGTTCCAGGCAAGGCTAACTCAAGAGCAGTCAACACTAAAGTGTTATTAACATGTTTTGTTGATATTCTTTCATTATGGACACTGCCAATATTCCAATGAACCCATGGATAATGAGGCTTTGCCCACAATGTGCCCTTAACAACTTTATCAATATGAGTTTTCAGACCAGTGACCCCCTCATTTAAATCTAAATGGACATCAATAAGATCAACTCTAGACAACAACACATTTAAAGCAGTACCTTTAGCCTTTTCATAAGCATTTTCACTAGCAATAAATATTTTGTTGCTACCTAATATTTGTTTCCACAACTGCAAACTTCTACCAAAATTAACATCATCTACAAAATTTTCTAAATCCTTTAAATAAAAGCCATCAACCTTTTCGCGAGCCCAAAATATTATAGCTGCAGATGTGGGATCAACATAGTTGATTACGGTTTCATTTGCAATTAACACAGCTTGAGTAAAATTGTCTGATGAATCAGCTTTAGCTAGAGATACAACAGGCAGGTCAAGGACTAAAGACATATTTCTAGTGTGAACCTCATTAATCAAATCTCTAAAATCCTTGAGAACCCCAACACTTCTGTCTATCTGTACCATGGAAGTGATATTAAAGTATTGATCTGGATATTTTTGTGCTTCAAATATGTAATTTAGCCTTATAGCAGATGCTCCTAAATCTTGGATATAGTTAAGTTTGTTCATGAGGCCTTTAATGTCACCTGTGCCATCTTTATTAGAATCCTTAAAACTTGCTGGGAATACTTCATAGAATACTTTTCCTTGATACCATGGTGTATCAGGGTTGCAGTTTTTTGGTATTGTCACAACCATACCTATGATAGCCCCAAGACAGGCGATGAGACCAGAGAGAACAATCCAAAGAAGTACTTTCCTGATGACGCTCCAGTTCCAATTAATGAAGTTTGGTAGCTTCCTGCCACTAACATTGTGGTTTCCATTCAGCTTGCAGTCTTCAGTCTGGAAAAGAGATAAAAAAATTAGACTCCTAGCAGGCCTGGCGCACTTCATACTGTAGGCATAAATCTATACCTACGCTGCGCGACCCCTTTCTCATGGTTAGTACAGTTGAGTGTCACACGTGTGTTCGACCTGCCGCTTGAAGCGCATTATTTTTTATTAACTCTTTATGGAATATTGTATCGAGTTTTTATTTCAAATATTTGCGACCTTAAAGATCATTCAATATAAGTACACAGCAGACACTAGTACTGGGAGGTCTCTCCCAACTTAAATAAAAACTATTAGGCAAATATAATCAAGGTCACGTCCGTGCCTTGCAATGTATTATCAACATTAGTAATGTTATTAGTAAATTTATTTTAGCATGTTTTTATGTGCCACTAATGAATTGGTTTCAGAGGGTCATGGCCATACGGATGGTGCGGGGATACCGCACGGTTTCCCGCGAAGCGGTGAGCCTCCTTGCTGGCCAGCCACCATGGGATCTAGAGGCAACAGGCCTTGCACGCATGCATGATCTGCGCGTGGAGATGCAACGCCGCGGGGCGAAACTCCGCTGCCGCGACAAGTCGCGGCATGGCGGAAAGAGTTTCGGCGGGATCTCATGGCGAAATGGCGACAGCGACTATCGCAACCCAGTGCTGGGCACGCCATAATTATGGCGATAAGTCCCCTCTTTGAGGAGTGTCTGGAAAGGCAACACGGCGTCCATACCTTCTGCATGACGCAGGTCCTCACCGGACATAGTAAGTTCGGAAGGTTCCTGCACCGGATCCGTGCGGAAGAAACGCCCGTGTGCCACCATTGCGTGGACCGCCCGGAGGACACGGTGGAGGTGTGCCCCGCTTGGGAAGAGCAACGCCGTGTCCTCGTGGGGGCGATCGGCGGCGGTGATCTCTCGCGCCGGGCCTTGGTACAGGCCATGGTCCGGAGCGAGGAGGAGTGGCAGGCGGTCGCCTTCTTCTGCGAAGCAGTAATGCTAGGAAAGGAGGCGGCCGATCGCGTGAGGCAACGGTCCTCACGCCCCAACCGCCGCCGGGATTCTGATCCCGATTTCCGGCCACCGTAGGCGTGGGCTTGCAGACGGTGAGCAATGGGTAGTTCGCCGTCCGACCGTCCGGACCGAGCCCAAGTCGTCGACGGCGCGTACTGTTTCACGCGCGCCTTAAGGAGATGTCAGCAACTGTAGGGGCCCATCAGGGTCGAAGCCTACTGTGGCCAAGGGTCTGATTCTGAAAGGAAGACTCGGCCCTGGTACGAAAGGCAACGAAGGAACAGGAGTGGGTTTTTAGTCAGTAAAAGTCTGACACTATTTCCCGCTCCGCCCAGAGCGGGGGATGTCATAAGATGATTTTCCCACCGGAAAAAAAAACTAATGAATTGTTTTTATCCCAATATCTGCTTCTTTTTTTACATGGGTAATTTCAAATAACTCCTCCTGCTCTGGGTGGAGAGAGGAAGTGTCAGACTTTTACTGACTAAACTATCTGATTGTGAGAATAAATATGGTCCCACCCAGTCAGAGTCAAGTTAAATCTTGATAGCTAATCAAGCTACCTTAAAAAGTTGGAAACTATAAAGATATTGACTGCTCCACTGCTGGGCAAGAGCGTCCTCCAAACCCTTCCAGGATAACATTATCCTATTAAAATCCAGTGCGCAATAAATAAGAAATATTGTTATATGTTATATAAAAATAGTCCAGTTTAGTCCGGTCAATCTAGACCAAAAAATGAGAGTGAAGGTACATAAAATTCCAACAAGCTGAAAATCAGTAAAATTGTTCAAAACATAATTATAAATAATATTTAAAAGTTCCCCATCATTCCCGTGTAAGTATGGAAAAAAAATTATTCAAGGTCAAAGGTCAAAAAAATGAGTTTTTCGCAATTTTCAGCAAAACGGTAAGTTTTATCATAAAAGTACCTTAGACAAAATTGTAGATCATAAAATTATCTATAAAAGATGTACCAATGCTTTTTTCCTACGAGCCACTGTTTCTGAGATATAACGATTCAAAAAGTTATAAAAGTTGTTATCGTCATAATATGCACACGTTTCCATGCCACCTATGAGGTAGTGTACTTAGCGCGTTTTTTTAACGTGGGTTCCCCAGTAGGCCTAATCCACGGGTCAGTTGTCTTCCTCCAACCTCAGTTGCTGCTCATTAACATCTTTTTCGGGTATATTACCAAGTTCAAGTGTGGCTTGGTTATCAGCTAGACCCTACAGATACAGACTGGGGTTGGAAGTTGGTCAACAATATATTAGAGCCAGTTCAAACTTTACTCCCACCTGCGCCGGAAAAACTGCTGAACACAATTTTTTGCAAATGCAAAAAGGGATGCAGTGCTAAATGTGGTTGCAAAAAAGTCGGACTGTTTTGTTTTCTGGCATGCACAAATTGTCAAGGCCGGTCGTGCTCTAATGTTGAATCACAAACAATGGAGGATTCGTTTGATTCCGACGAAGTGTCATGCTATACATCGCTATTGACGCAATTTACTTGCATCCAAAATGAAGATGAAGAAGAAGCAGGAGAAGAAGAAGAAGAACAAGAAGAAGAACAAGAAGAAGATCAAGAAGAAGAACAAGAAGAATTTGAAACTTACGAATCAGGCGAATGAACTTCACCACTTTTTTTAAATTTACATCGCTTTTATCTTTTCCAATCTCTGAAAATTTCCGTTATTTTGCAATAGTTTCACATTAAACAGGACCACAACTGACCCGTGGATTAGGCCTACTGGGGAACCCACGTTAAAAAAAACGCGCTAAGTACACTACCTCATAGGTGGCATGGAAACGTGTGCATATTATGACGATAACAACTTTTATAACTTTTTGAATCGTTATATCTCAGAAACAGTGGCTCGTAGGAAAAAAGCATTGGTACATCTTTTATAGATAATTTTATGATCTACAATTTTGTCTAAGGTACTTTTATGATAAAACTTACCGTTTTGATGAAAATTGCGAAAAACTCATTTTTTTGACCTTTGACCTTGAATAATTTTTTTTCCATACTTACACGGGAATGATGGGGAACTTTTAAATATTATTTATAATTATGTTTTGAACAATTTTACTGATTTTCAGCTTGTTGGAATTTTATGTACCTTCACTCTCATTTTTTGGTCTAGATTGACCGGACTAAACTGGACTATTTTTATATAACATATAACAATATTTCTTATTTATTGCGCACTGGATTTTAATAGGATAATGTTATCCTGGAAGGGTTTGGAGGACGCTCTTGCCCAGCAGTGGAGCAGTCAATATCTTTATAGTTTCCAACTTTTTAAGGTAGCTTGATTAGCTATCAAGATTTAACTTGACTCTGACTGGGTGGGACCATATTTATTCTCACAATCAGATAGTTTAGTCAGTAAAAGTCTGACACTTCCTCTCTCCACCCAGAGCAGGAGGAGTTATTTGAAATTGAATCTTTATATCTCAAAAACGGTGGCTCGTAGGAAAAAAGTATTAGTACATTTATTATGATAAAACTTAGTTTTGCTGAAAATTGCGAAAAACTCATTTTTTTGACCTTTGACCTTGAATAAATTTTTTTCTATACACGGGAATGATGGGGAACTTTTAAATATTATTTATAATTATGTTTTGAACAATTTTACTGATTTTCAGCTTGTTGGGATTTTATGCACCTTCGAATGTCTAAATTGACCGGGCTATTGTAAGGTAAAGGCTGTGTGTTTTCCTGCTATTTATATATACAGTTTTATAATGGTTCTGTAAAAAGTAAACAAATACATACTTGTCCCATAATGAGATCACCATTCTTGCTAAGAGTCTGATAATCTAGCATGCTGATGTTATTTATAAGCTGAGCACTAACTGGATCTTGTATAACTGAGCTATTGTCTCCTGATGAACTAGAATCTCCTGCTGATGCATCTGAAATTATATCAACATTTGCATTATTTTAAAGGTAAATATAATACAGCAGTGGTGGCCGAGCGGTACGAGTTGTAGGTCGCGGGTTCTAATTCTAACCCAGCCAGGCGCATTACTTTGTGTAATTTATTTCATCACCACTGCTCTCAAAACGGTGAAGGAAAACATCAGAAGAAGAAACCAAAAAATTCGAAGACATGTGACATCCACCAACCCGCACTGGGCCCGCGTGGTGGATTATGGTCCCTTCCCTCTCCTAGAGAGGAGGCCTGAGTCCCAGCAGTGGGAACATTAAAAGGCTGATTATGCTTATATGCTTATGCTAAATAAAATACAATTAGTGTTAACAGCAGCAATTTTAGGATATGGTTAATGATTTATTCAGTTTTACATAGTAGAAAACAAAGTCGCTTTCAGTGTCTATCTATTATTTGCACCCATGCAAAGAATGAACGGGAGCCTTACCATGATATAGTAAAATGTCAATTGTGCGAGCGGGAAAGAGGGATGGAGCTTTACACCATATGTAGCTCCATCCTTTTAATATTTCAGTTTAGGTTGTCAAATAGAGCCCACTAAGAGCAATATATAAGGTAATAAGGCTATTTGACTCAATTGCCATTTTAGATATTTTTTTTAAAATTGCTCTAATAGGTAATTGATAAACTGAATTACTGAAAAATAGATGGAACTACCAGTAGTTTTAATAGAAGCTATCACTTTTGTTGGCATGTACTATTTTATTTTCAAGATAAAGCATATTTAAATAACGTTGCTAAACGAAACCAGTATAGATAAAAACGTTTTCTGAAGAATAAATAAAATATGTGCTTCTTTTATTTTCCTGGCTTCATTTACCTGGAATTGGCGCCAATTTGTATCACAACTATTCCTATTTCATGTATGATATCTGAATGATTTCATAATTATGAACAGTATTTTAACCCATACCATACACTCTATACCTTGCCAATGAATGAAACAATTCCTTATCAGCATGAACAAAACAGTAAAACAAACATCAGCTATTTTCAGCTTCGCGGACTCCAGAATTTAAAAGGGTAAAAGATGCCACCTAGTCTTGATTTACCTGTCTCCAAACTTATGTATTGGTATATTTTTTAGATATACTCAGTTAAAAATCATATCTATTCCATAGATTAAGTATTTAAAATATTTAAGTTAAGTTTAATATTTACTTATTGAAGCGAAACTAGTAAACACTACAAAGGCGAACTTAATGCCATAGGCATTTTCTACCAGTATTTCATTGTTACCAGAAAGAAATTAAAATAAAATGCAGTAAGTGAATCTTCTGAAGAATGCACAATTTTTAAGATTCACACATAAAATTTATTATCTCCAATAAGGTGTCAAATTGTCTTTTGCCTAAAGATATTTTAATTTAAAATGGAAACTTTAAAGACAAACATTCAGAAATTAAATGGGTTGGCGAATAAAAATGTAATTTACTTATTCATCAAGTAAAATAAAAAAACTAGTTTATATACTACAACTTGCAAATAAAATTAAGTAACTTAATTTTATAATGCTAACTCAGCAGGTGCTACTGGTAAAAGTTATCCTATGGAATAGCAAGTTGACAATTTCATAAACTAGGTCCAAATAACAAGCACATAAATATATTAATGAAGTATATTCTCACCTGTCTGTATGTTAACCATGTTAGGATCATCATTTAAAGTTAAAAACGGACGGTCACTCATTTCTTCTGAGAGAGGATGTTTAAAATCTAGTGGTGTGGGGCTAGGTGTCGTCGGCAGTAACAGGCACGTTGACGACTTTACGCCGCGTAAATAATCCAAGGTTTCTAAATCATTGCCGCCAGAGTTGTTACTTATCTCCGGCGATTCATTCATGGTGTTGGATGTAATTGAATGGAATTTTTATTAGCACAATTGATACTTAAACATACGTCAATTGATACACGATGTTAACGTAGAGAAGAATGGACTCACTGCATATTAAATTCAGAAATTTTACAGTCCTGTAAGAAATTCGCAGGCGAAAATCTATTTCAGGATTACATCGCAGTAATATTTTGGCAGTTTTGACATTTTAAATTAACCAAGGATTTTGACATTTGAATATTATCGACATCGACTAAAAGGGACTGCACTAGCCTCTGTTTATAGTGTATAGTCTATGGCACTAGCTTTACAAAAATGTCTGAGCCAGGGATAACCGTCTGTTTAAAAAAACAACTCGGACTTTGACATTTTGAGTTCAATGACATTCTAGTGTAGATAGGTACTGGCAAAATATTAATTTCACATTTTATTTATTTTTGTTGAGTAGGTTTATTTTTGTAGAGTAGCATTTTAACTTAAGTGACAGATTTATTTGTGTAATCGTTTAAAATGATCGGAGCTAACAAACTTGGTTGCAAAAATAATATTGTATACCAAAAGTTTATTCAGCAAAGAAACTTTACAAATAAAAACATTAAAGATGTTAACTACCAGTATTTACAAAGGAGCAAGCTACCAACGATGCATTTCCAGAAGTCTCTGCCCCGTTTACCGATACCGGACCTTTCGAAGACTGGAGAGCGATATTTGAAAGCCCTGAGACCATTACTGAATGATAATCAGTTTGAAGAAGCTAACAAGCGCACTTACAATTTTATTGATAAAGAAGGAAAAGTTCTGCAAGAGAAACTCATTGAGAAAGATAAAAGGAATAAGCATACAAGTTACATTTCTGAGTATTGGTTTGATCTTTATTTACGTGATAGAGCAGCACTTCCCATCAATTATAATCCAATGATTGTGTTCCAAAACGATGTAAGACCGGAATATAATGATCAGTTAATACGCTCCACTAATATTTTGATAACTGCAGTTCGATTTATGTTATCTTTAAGAGAACAGATATTGGAACCGGAAGTGTACCATTTAAATCCTAAGAAGAGTGACACACCTATGTTCAGAACGTTTACAAGGATGCTGCCTGAAGCTATATCATGGTATGTCTACATGTTGCATTGTAATGATTCCATAACAGAAATTACATGTCCTTTCAGAATTAACTTTAAAAAAAATCTCCCTTAAATCCTGTTCATCATTACAGGTATGGTGCCTACCTTATGAAAGTGTTCCCTCTAGACATGAGTCAGTTTGTTGGTTTGTTTGGAGCCACTCGCCTGCCTAAGCTAAATAAGGATGAGATCTTCAGGGACCCAACAAGCAAGCATGTATTAATACAGAAACAAGGAAACCTTTATGTATTTGATGTTTTGGATGCTAATGGTAATTTTAATTATATGTATTTTGTTTTGCAATCTGTCTCTAATATGTATATCTAAAAGAACTCCGTTTTCTGAGCTTATTTTTAGCTCAGAAAACGGAGTAATGAAAAACAACATGATTCATCCGATTTAATCTTACCACTGTACTTTAATCTGAATTTTAATTAAGATTAACTTATCAATTTACTTTACTTACCTTATTTACATTTAAAATGGTTTTCAGGTAACCTTTTGTCACCGCTGGAAATGCTTGGCAACCTCGACAAAATATTGAATGATAATGCACCAGCATCAGAACATCCATTAGGAATTTTAACCACCCAAAATAGGGATGAATGGGCAAAACAACGTGCCCATTTGGAGTCAACAGGAAATAGTGAAGTCTTAAGAAAGATAGACTCAGCAATATTTAATTTGATACTAGATGATGATATTATTAATGATGATAAGCGCGTACTCCTAAGGAAATATTTACATAGTGATGGTACAAATAGGTAAAAATGCCTAATTTAAAATAACCCTTTAACCTTTTGACGTGCGTAATTAGAGACACAATAGTAAGACAATGGCTTGCGGGCGCCGGCTACCGCCTGAGCGTTAATGAATTTAAGTCTTATAAGTACTAAATTTTAATTTAATACATAACCAGAGGTCGGAATTAGATAGAGTTATTTATGTACTTACACTGATTTCATGCAGCGAAAAAAAGTGGATATGCTTCTCACTATTAATTTTAAAGAGCAGAAAAAAATTTATGACACTATCAGAAATAAAATTTATTACTGCATTAATGACGAGGAAGAGGAAGTCTATAAATTTGCTAACCTCAACCGTAGAGCGATCTTTTTCAATGTACAAGTGGATTTTAGATGTTCAGAGAAATTCATTGAAGCCAGAAAATATTGAAAAGCTAATGGTTATATACTTCAATTCTCATAAAAGTTATACAGTAATGTCGGAACTCAACACTTCCAAATCTTAGTGGTACTTTAAATGAATAAGACAAAGAAAACGGTTCTGATGGGCCATTTGAATAAGCAAACCTGCACAAGTCTAGGCTAGAAGCAAAAGTATTTGCTCATATTTATAAAAAAAGCGAAGTATAAGTATGAGAATTTGCTTAAAACTGTATTAATAATTTGTCTTTGTTTTGTTTGTATATGGAAGCAACTAAACAAACTTTTACAAAAAGTGAAAAAAAGACTATGGCAATTATCTTTTATTAAATGTTATTTATTTAATTACTTTTCAAGCAATTTATAGATCTTTTGTAAACTTATAGGTGGTTTGACAAATCATTAAGCCTGATTGTGACCGGTGATGGAGTGGCTGGAGTCAACTTTGAACATTCCTGGGGCGATGGAGTAGCAGTACTGCGATTTTTCCAAGACATTTATGCTGAAACTACAAAGAAACCTTTCATACATCCCGATTCGAAGCCTGTTGATAGTAATATTAGTGTTCAGAGATTAGGTAAGAACCTTTTGATGTCATTGTTTTAGAGCGATTTTTGTAACTATAGAAAGATAAGAAAATCATGACAAGTCGAGAGTATTTTTTAAAACAAACAATGTCTTGCAATTCAAATCCACCTATTGCGGTAAATATCTTGTATTATTTTCAACCTAATAACCTTATGTGATTTACTCAATTCTAAAAAGAAATGGCCTTTCTTTTTTAAATTTAGCAAATCATACATATAATATAAAATGTTTTGTACAATAAACTGCAGTGTTGAGCAGTGGTGGCCGAGTGGTAACGGCGCCGACTTACGAGTTGTAGGTCGTGGGTTCACATCCAACCAGGCGCGTTACTTCGTGTAATTTATTTCATCACCACTCTCTCAAAACGGTGAAGGAAAACATCGTGAGGAAACCGGCAGGTCCAAGAACCAAAAATTCGAAGAAATGTGACATTCACCAACCCGCACTGGGCCCGCGTGGTGGAAAACGGCCCTTTCCCTCTCCTAGAGAGGAGGCCTGAGTCCCAGCAGAGGGAACATTATAAGGCCGACTATGCTATGCTACAATATTTTTGCCACCAAAGGCTGTTTATGCTATGCTTATGCTATAATAGATTGCCTTTTTTTTAACCGACTTCAAAAAAAAGGAGGAGGTTATCAATTCGGTTGTATTTGTTTTTTTTTTTATCATTTTTTTTTTTATGTTTGTTACCTCAGAACTCCGTCGTTTATGGACCGATTTGCAAAATTTTTTTTTCCCTATAGAGGATATGCTTCCAGATTGGTCCCATTTTTTTCAAAATCCAGTTCTGATGATGGAATCCATGAGGAATCGAGGGAACTCCTCAAAAATTATAGGCAACCCTATGGTAATTTTAGTATTTTCATCAAGAACTTAAGCATTTACAGTCAAAAAGTAACATTTGATGAAGTGGAACTGATGAAGAAGACCAGAAATGGTCAACGGAACTTCATACACAAATAGATATTACAATGAAGATATACATAGATAAGCGACTATGACAATACAAATAAATGAATGATTCTGAATAGTTACGTTGAAAATGGTATCATCGAAGTGATCTGATGATGATGATAGAGCCGGAAGGTAGGCACTGGAACTCCGTAATTAATCAATGTAACCTAGCCGTGTTTGGACTTATTAGAATTGTCATGAGATGCACTTTGGCTATAAGGTACTATCGAACTGATCTGATGATGGAGCCGGAAGGTAGGCACAGGAACTCCGTAATTAATCAATGTATCCTAGCCGTGTTTGGGCTTATTAGAATTGTCGTGAGATGCTCTTTGGCTATAAGGTACTATCGAACTGATCTGATGATGGAGCCGGAAGGAGGAAGGTAGACACAGGAACTTTATAATAAAACAATGTAACCTAGCAGTATTTGGGTTAATTGGAATTGTCATGAGAAATAGGCACTCTGTTTATAAGTGTATCGCAACTAAAAAGTTGAAATAAAAACTTTTTAGAAAAAAAAAATAACCGACTTCACTAAAAAAAACACTAAAAGGATCAAAATAACTTTAATTTCGGAAGTCGGTGTTAAATAAGAAACAAACAATACCGAGAAACACCGACTTCCAAAATTAAAGTTATTTTGATCCTTTTAGTGTTTTTTTTAGTGAAGTCGGTTATTTTTTTTTTCTAGAAAGTTTTTTATTATATGTAGTGACATCTATGTCGCCAAATAAGTACTAAAAATCCTGCAACGCGGTATCAGAGCTCTACTACGCACAATTAGAACATCTACAACAATCCGAAACCGTCCTCTCACCTTTGCTATGGAACCTAGTCGCAGATAGCCTCGTCAAGAGACTCAACGATAAAGGTTATTTTACCGTGGGGTACCGTACGCCGACGACATAACCATAATAGTAAACGGCACTCATGAAAACACACTATGCAACCTTATGAGCCACGCCTTGAAAATAGTAGAGGATTGGTGTAAAGAATACCAAATAGCAGTGAACCTAACCAAAACCGAACTGGTTTTATTTACAAAAAAAAGGAAGCTACCAGTACTGAACTTACCACGCTTCTTTGGAACTACCCTAAGCCTTTCAACTGAAGCCAAATACCTGGGCGTCTACCTGGACAAACAGTTGAACTGGGCAAAACACATGGACTACATTACTAAAAAGCCAGTATACCCATGTGGCAATGCAGACGCATGTTGGGACGAAACTGGGGCATTAGCCCAAAAGTGACCCACTGGCTATATACCACAGTCATCAGACCAATCATCACATATGGCTCCCTAGTCTGGTGGCCCAGGACCGACTTGAGCACAGCCCAAAAAGAACTCGAAAAATTGCAGCGGCTCGCCTGCGTAGCAATCACCAGTAACATGAGAACGGCACCCACTGCTGCCTTACAAGCAATGATAGGACTGCCTCCACTGCATCTCATGGTGCGGGAGGAGGCAGCCCTGGCTGTTTTCAGACTTAACTTATCGGGTACACTGAGAACAGACTCTCGAATCAAACATACACGTATTATGGAATACGCTGTTAAACGAGAGCCCATGATGACGGCCCCCAACGATAAAGCCCCTAAGGCACTGCACTTCAAAAAACACTACAGCATCCAACTCACAGAAGAATCGTACGACTACTCGGGCCCAAAGGAACTGAGAATATACACTGACGGATCAAAAACGAATACCGGAACAGGAGTCGGAGTCTTCTCCAACGACCTTAATATAAAGATATCCAAACCGCTAGGAACACTCAACTCTGTCTATCAGGCAGAATGTGTTGGCATCATTCTAGCGGCCCACGCCATAGAAGCCAGGGGAGTTATGGATACTCATATCCGCATAATCTCCGACAGTGCCTCAGTACTACAATCACTGGGGAAAACCACAACAACCTCGAAACTCATACAAGAATGCCACTTTGCACTGGAACGCGTTACAGTGCCAAACAATAACACTGTTAAACTGCAATGGATAAAAAGACACAGCGGCTCACTGGGCAACGACGCAGCTGATGAACTGGCAATGCGAGGTCTGACACGGTGGTCTTCGGACCCGAACCCATCGTGCCAATACCCTTTGGTCAGCTGCGTGTTTGGCTACGTGAGCACACTAATGCACAAGCGGAAAGGTGGTGGTCCCTGGCACCGGGTTGCAGGCAGGCTAAAGAAGCCATGCCATACTTGAATAAACCCTAACCAGTAACCTTTTGCGTTTGGACAGAGGTAGCCTGCGTCTGGTGGCAGGGACCATCACCGGACACTGTTCACTGAACAAACACTTCTTCGTACAGAGGATGTATAGAGTCAGTCAGAGGAAACTGTCGCGCACGTGCTCCTCGAGTGCACAGCCGTCAACGAAATAAGAACACGAACCTTGGGAGCACCGAATTCACTCGTAGATGCCCTGAGCAAACTGAAAAGACTGATCTGTTTCTGGAGTGAGGTGGGCTGGTTGGAGTGAAGGCCGCCATGGCTCACGCACAATGGTCCGCCAAGGACTAAGTGCGGAAACCAGACCACAATAGATAGATAGATAGAACAATCCGAAATCAACTCAAGGGACCTCCTCTCCGGACCAACGTTCAGTCAGAGGACCCTCCCTTTTCAACGAAGGTTTGCGAGACTTTACATTCTGTTCCGCATACCTCTAAATAAATATAATTAGGGGAAAATGGTAAATTATATCTATGTTAAGAAAAAAGTACCTACATAAACTTACTTATCTTACCTATAAATAGTAGAACGCCAGAACGCCCTTCTTTATTTCTTTTAAATTAACATCTTATTTTTTCAGAATTTAAACTAGACGACAAATCGAAGCATTTTATCGACAACGCCAAGAAGGAGTATAAGGCATGGTGCGACTCGCTTAGTATAGATTACATTTTATATGAGGGCCTTAACAAAGCAGCTTGTAAGAAGTTCAAAGTTAGTCCTGACTGCATCATGCAACTGTCGTTTCAGGTAATGTCAGAACTTATCATTTACCTTCAAACAAATATCGACATTAATTGAAATGTAGTTTATAATAGACTTTTTTTCCATGATAGCAACAAAAGAAGGCTTGAAGCATGCGGTAAATTTTTTGACTACATTCTGATAGATTTTTTATTGTTTGGTTTTTCTCGTTCTTACCAGAAAAACCACACTAGGTATTCTCGATCCCTTTGCTACTCTCGATACTCTCGATTCCTTTCGAGAGTAACGAGAGGGAGGTTCAGACTTTTACTAACTAAACCTCATCTGTGTTCCTTCATTTGACGTTTTCGAACAAAGACACCTCCGTTGGCAAATTGAACGATAATTTTTCCTTATTTCAGGCAGCGCATCATCTCTTGAAGGGAAACTTCGTCGGCACATACGAGTCCTGTAGTACTTCGGCCTTCAAGCATGGTCGCACAGAAACCATGCGGCCTTGCACTGACAATACAAAGGTGGGAAAATTAATTGTAGCTACTACTACGTTTTATCTATAAACTATGTTCACGATATAACTTTGCTTGTCGTTATCATCCGATTACATTATCTGATAGCCCTTCATTGAAATCCGAGCGATTTATAATTGACCTATGAACTGAATTACTCAGTCATAATAACAATATTAATCTATGTCACAGAATAAGTAATAGTTGTCTATGTGTAGTCTTGCAGTAAATAAGAAATCAATCATATCAGCTGTTAAGCGATGCTACTAGTAAAGGGTCAAAGTTCATAATTGTCGTACCTAATCTTTCCATAGTACCTATAGGTAAGACAAAGTTGCTCTCCGCGACTGTATTTTATCAGCTGAAGCTCCTCCTAAACCACAAAACGGATTTTGATGCGGTATTCACTAATAAAAAGAGGAATAAACGATAAAGGTTTATGTATATAATTTACATGTGTGCTAAGCCGGAGCGAGATACTAGTCCAAAGTAATTTAAAAAAGAGGTAATCACTAGGAGTAGTATACTGATTTCGATATTTCTACTGCTGCGTCTACTAATATTGATACACTATCGCCAAATGCCATAGAATAGGGTACTTTTAATCCTGGAAAAACAGTCAGTAAAAATCACAATTTAGGTATTAAGAGGCACCATACAAAAACGTGGTATAAATAATAAAAATATTAGGTACAGAAAAAACTAAACCCAAACCAGTTTTTCTTTGGGAATATTAAAATTATTAACTAATTTTAAAACCTGTATTATACATACATGTCGTATTATTTTATTAGAACTTTTAATTCTAAGTCCATCTGAAGACATCACAGTTCAAAGCATGTTAAATTTCATAGGTATGGTCCCAATGTTAGCTCTCAGAGGGCAGCCCGCTTATCCATTTTTATTACCCGACTACGGAGGGTTATGATTTTGACAGGCTATGTATGTATGTGAGTATGTTCATCTGTTCCCTCATAGCTCCTAATCTACCAATCGGAACTCGACATATGAGGTATCGTTAGAACCGTCTTCATTGTCCGCTGAACATAGGCTACGTGACGTGTCACAAAACTCGATATGGCGCCCTCTAGTGGACAAAAAGTATGTGTTAAAAAATAAAAATGGAGATAAATACGCCGTGTTTGGTATCATTTGAAAGGGCTACATTTGTAAATTTCGAAAATATTGCTCAAATTTAAAGTGACGCGCCCTCTAGCGGACAAAAAGTCATGTGTTAAGTTTAACACCAAAATTGTTTACTTAAATAAAAATAAAGTAAAAAACTAAAACCCGACTACGACAAAAAAAAAAAAACTACGCTGAAAAAGTATGAAACAAGATTTTCATACTTCGAACAGAACAAAAAGAAAAACCGTAGTCACAAGTGTTTCGGTTGGTACCTATAACGTGTGACTGCGGTTTTTCTTTTTGTTCTATTCGAAGTATGAAAATCTTGTTTCATACTTTTTCAGCGTCGTTTTTTTTTTGTCGTAGTCGGGTTTTAGTTTTTTACTTTATTTTTATACGTAAACCAATGATCACCTGTTACGAACATCAAGCGTAGGAGATGGCTACGTAACAGCTTTATAGATAATCTGTAATCCACTTTAATCTGGGTGGATTAGTGTGTCTGTGGCCTTGGTCATTACAGTTGCCATTATAGATTTTTTTATGAGACACCTCCTGTCTGTCCGCCGTTGTATTGGCGAAACTTCTCTTGTCGTCTGTTAGGGCTTGTGCATACCACGATTTTTAAACGCACCGTTGACGCGCATTTTAGAAACGTGCGTCAGCGACGCACTTTTATCCTATTAAAGTTCTACGGGCTGCGTCTGACTCGCGTCTTAGATATCGCTACTAGGGCTGACATCCCGGGAGTCTCGGTCTCAAAAATATCGAGTCCGCATTTTGAGACTTGAGACTGACAGCTCCAGTCTCGGGAATAACAAGACTTTTGAAACTTGCGTAGATTAAAAAAAAAAAACAGATACTGAACACTACTTGGTACGACGCAATACTTAACAACAGATACCATGATCGGATAAATTTTGGTGTTCATTCAATCAAATTCGTTCGTTGAAAAAAATTGTTATTTTAGTAATTGTTATGTTATACTCATTATCTATACTTCTGTACTAATATTATAATTATAGAGGAAAGATTTGTATTTTTGTTTGTAATGAATAAACTCAAAAACAACCAAACCGATTTTGAAAATCCTTCAACCAGTAAAATGCTACTTTATTACGGAGTGACACAAGCTATATTTTATTTTAAAAACAATAGGATTCCCTACTAAAACTCCAATAAGGTAAGCCATAGTGTAAATAAATGACCTATAAATTTCCTTCCATCGCGTGCGCTGTGAAAACTATTGATGATAGAACAAAATAATGTACTACAATTTTGCAGAACACATTATTATCTACAAAAAGTGTTGCGACACTATATGTCTAACTGTTATAGTTATGTCACAATAACAGTTTTTTTTTTTTAATTTAAATCCTCTAAAAAAAACATTTTTGGTACCTTTGTATTAATCGTTATCAAAATAAATTATTTCATATTTAAGTCTGGTTCAGTGCCTGTGTATTACTTTTTGAATAATTCAATTTGGACATTCCATTCGAGAGATATCATGATTTTAAAAATGTGTTAGAAATAAATAAAATCGTTGAATGATATTATCTATTTACTGGTTACAGTGACGCGTGGGTATTCGCTACAGACAGTATCTACTTATTATTAATTAATTAGTATTATATAGCTCAGTTTTGTCTGTTTGAACGCACTACTCTCAGGAAATACTGATTCGAATTGCAAAAATATTTTAGTGTTACATTTATCGAGAAAGGCAGACATAACATTACACAACAACCCACGGGCACGAAGCAGTATCTAGTTAAAAAATATAATTTGAAAAAATAGATACTATTAAATTTAAATTCTATTATTACTGTTTGTCATGCATGACAAACACAAGACAATCAACAAGAATAAATTAAAGTCAAGCGTAAAAAAGACATTTAAAAAATTCTATTAAATAGTAAAAAAAAATTGCAACATTTTAGCAAAAATTCAGCAAAAGAATTTTATTCCACACAATATTTCCATATTACAAATAGGTATGGGAAGACGATGTAAACCGGTCAAAATTGTAGCTAAAAAGACAATAAAAATAGTAATTTGCGAATCCGCGGAGTCTACGGTGTTCTCACATTGCTAAGCAAGCGTGTCTTCAACGTAGTCTTTAACCTTGTGATACGCTTCCTTGACAGGGACACGCTTGATGTGGGTTTTGAACTATTCCTTGCTAATTTCTATAACCGACTTTAACAGCTTAATATAAAATCGTATGATGTTAATGAGCCTATGAGGAATATCTTACTTGTCTTAATTAATCATTATTCGGGTATTACGTCGTACCTACTTATTACCCTCATAAGAAAATGGATCAGAAAATTGATACATTTTTTTATGTCATTAGGAATCGTGTTGTGTGTGTGTTGTGAAGAGACTTAAAGATTCTTTAATTTTTCCAGGCCTTTTGCGAAAATCTGCACTCTAACAACACTTCACTTGACGAACTGCGCGCTAAACTGACAGAATGTTCCAAAATGCACTCGGAGCTCATCAAAGATGCAGCTATGGGCCAGGGCTTCGATCGTCACATGTTTGCGCTAATGAAGATGGCTGAGGAGAACAACATACCTCGACCAGAGATATTCGATTCATATGAATACAAGTTCTTGAATAAGTCCATTTTGAGTACAAGTACTTTGTCTTCGCCTAGCGTGATGGCTGGAGGTTTTGGACCCGTTGTGAAAGAAGGATTTGGTATTGCGTACGTAAACTAATAATTATTTTAGAGAAAGCTTATTTCTTTATTTACCAGGAGGAGGTACGGGCGTACGTGGAGTTGCGACAACAGTCCAATATACGCTACAATTATTGTCGGTATCACTCTTGACATCACTTCAGGTGTTGGTGGCAAGCTTCACAATATGCCGCCTCTCCTCTCTGATGACATCGGAATGTAGTCGGCTACGCCGCGTCCAATCTGCATAATTTGCGTACGGGTGGCACAAATATGTCATTCGATCCACTCCAGCTCCTCAAGGAAGGCCAGTAGCACCTTCGTTAAACTGACCATTTCGCGGAGGGTACCTCAGTTCTCGTATTTGCCCTGTATTCTGCGGCCACTGGGCAGCTTAGAAGCAAATGAGCTGCTGTCTCGGTCTTCATGCAGGCTCTACAGAGTTGGCTGTCTGTAAATCCTATGACAAAGAGGTGCTTATTAAAGATCCCGTGGACAGTTGTAACAACCGTGACAATACGTAACTGAGGTTTATTCAGTCGACCTCCCGAGGTTATAACAAGAAACACACTCTGACTTAGTACCTACTACTTAATAGTCTTGCGTAATTAAGGCTCCGTGCACAGAATTATCTCATTTTGAACCTTTTTGATCATGGTTTGTGAGAAAAGTAAGAAGAATTTAAACCTTATTTTTTAGGATTATGAAAGTCAAGTTCTTATTCTCTCAGTTGGCTTGACTATTTTTTTAAAATAATGTGTGTATTAATGGCAATTACCCATATTCAAAACCCTTTTCTCGCAAAAGTATCGATCGAGTGAAGTTTGGCTAGGTTTTACACAAACTACAAATGATTTATAACATTTAAAAAAATATTAGTAACATCATTATATGGTCTACTCTCAGATGGGTTGAAAACATTATTGACTTCAATAGGAAATATAGCAGAAAAAAAATGTTGAAAAAACATAATTCTTGGAAAACATCTGTACAAATAAGTATTTTTTTCTATACCTTAGAAACACTTTTAAGAAAATTTAAAAATTACACAACAATCTTAAGTTAATCTGTTAATAGAATCTAAAATTTATTTTATAAATAAACAATAACTTCATTTCGTAAATTACAAACAAATTGAACTATATTATCGACCGCGCAAACACGATCGCATCAGTAACGATCGGGCTCTCCCAGAGTGACCACGTACTACTTTGTTCCGGAGCCGCTCGCGAAATTGACGTGAATATATTCCCAAATTTGTACGCCGACTATCACGTTGTGATCCAGTAAGTATTATTTTTTATTTTATGTACTTTGTTTATTAAGATTGTTTAAATTTCTTTCGACTTCAATAGTACTTAGATGTAAGTGTTGTATGTTTGTATGTAAAGGTTATCTGCGGAATTACTCTACTACTATGATTAAATTACAATTATTTCACTAATGCCATCTACAATGGTTAATGGCAGCTATATTACCATCCACAGAAAGTTGATATTTTTAACCGACTTAAAAAAAGGAGGAGGTTATCAATTGGGTTGTATGTTTTAATAATTTTTTTATGTTTGTTACCTCAGAACTCCGTCGTTAATGGACCAATTTTTTTGCAGATAATGAGTCGAAAGAAAAGGACGCATTATAAAGGCGTCACTAAAAGGAAAAAAAAACAAAATGTGGGGCTGATACGTGCAAGACAAGTTCTTAAAGAACGCAAGTCCAATGCACTGGCTACGGTTTCGTTTCCAGAACATGTAAGATTTTACCTTCGATCAGCAGTAGAAGTGAAATAGTACATTTTGATACAGTGGAGAAAGTTTGTCATTACGACTGAGGACGAATTCATACGAGCCGTAGGCGAGCGTTTTATATGGATCTGAGTGCTGCTGATTGATACATTTTTACGTGATTGCTTAGCGCTCAGCCTGATACAATAAATGTAATAAAATATGTTGGCAACGAGCACGCGTACTTTTTCGCACTAGTGCGAAAAACAGTAAATAGTGTGCCTAAAAGCGGTAGGGATAAGAGCGGGTTTTCGAGTAAGTGTATTGAAATAGCATTTACCAGTACATACTAATTGACAATGTTGCTAATTTTTAGGAAATAGATGCTAATGAAAATTTTGAAACGACTATATCACGGTAATATTATCTATACAGTATTGTAACTCGGCCGTATCTTTGAAATAAATGCCTACAGCCGCGCGGTACGTAAACATGCGATAGGGCTGCCCGCACTATGGCCACGGTAATATTATCTATACAGTATTCCAACTTCATACAAACGGACGAAACGCGAGCTATACCTACGCGCCTCGATCTCGAGGTGCGCTCGGGATGCAGACAGTCGCGTCTGTGCCGCGTGATATTTTCAATAAAAATAAGTTCAAGTACATATTTATATATTTAATATGACGAGTAGGATATATTGTGCTGTTTTTGGTTGCATGAATTCTTCATTTAAAACCGAACATATAAATTGTAAAGTAGCTGCAGGTATCTATAACCAAGTTAAAGATATTCCTTTTTCTCCACCTTGTCCATGTTTCCCAAAACAATTTTAATTAAGCTTTAGAATGCGGATTTTTGTACTTTAAAATTTAATAATAAAGCATTTCGTAGGTACGTCTCAGTCGAGGCGCAAATATTTTTCGGTCGCAAATATTGAACACTTCCTATTCAATTCACAAAGTATTTTATTTGTTTATATAAAAAAAGTATATTTACAATCACAAAACTAAATGGAAACACAAAGTAGGCAAATGTAATTAAAATGCTGGAGGCGGGCAGCCATAGTGCGGGCAGCCCTATCGCATGTTTACGTACCGCGCGGCTGTAGGCATTTATTTCAAAGATACGGCCGAGTTACAATACTGCATACTGTATAGATAATATTACCGTGCTATGGCTGCCCGCCTCCAGCATTTTAATTACATTTGCCTACTTTGTGTTTCCATTTAGTTTTGTGATTGTAAATATACTTTTTTTATATAAACAAATAAAATTCTTTGTGAATTGAATAGGAAGTGTTAAATATTTGCGCCTCGACTGAGACGTACCTACGAAATGCTTTATTATTAAAAATTAAAAATTGTTTTGGGAAACATGGACAAGGTGGAGAAAAAGGAATATCTTTTACTTGGTTATAGATACCTGCAGCTATTTTACAATTTATATGTTTGGTTTTAAATGACGAATTCATGCAACCAAAAAAAGCACACTACTTAAATATATAAATATGTACTTGAACTTATTTTTATTGAAAAAATCGCGCGGCACAGACGCGACTGTCTGCATGCCGAGAGCACCTCGAGATCGAGGCGCGTAGGTATAACTCGCGTTTTGTCCGTTTGTATGAAGTTGGAATACTGTATAGATAATATTACCGTGACTATATTCACTAATAAAGTTGACAATATGTGTCAACTTGAACTATTCATGGTAATTATAACCATTGTGTTACGTACAGGGTGTAAATAAATAAACGTAAGACCTACTTTTAGAAATTCATAACTTGTTTTAGTTGTACTATATATGGTGATCTAATTGTTTCAGTTTATATTGAAAGTCTCATATTTTTTCTCTAAACTTAACTCGTAAAGTGAAATTTTGTAAGTTCTTGGTCCGAGAGACCACACAGGATGTTTTGCGTTTATTATGTTACATCGTATAAAAATAAATAATGTACTTATAATATACCAACAATAATATATTCATTTACAGGGTTATTTGTAAAACACTGACAACCTTGCAGGACTGTATTAGTGACATCATAAATAACAATTCTTGTTCTATGACTTTTTACAAAACATAATTCATTTACCAAAAATAACCCTTCAAGATTTCGTTGCTCTTTCTAACACACTTCAACTTTGTATTTTGGTATACCTACGTCTGTATGACGCGACGCAAGCGCATCAAGCACCCCCGCTGCCCGATCCCCGCTCCCCTCCGCTATTGTACTATCGCTTGCTTCGCATATACTTCGTAATGTTTAGAATGTTCAATTAAAATATTTTTATTTTTGTATGAAAATCTGATGAACTAAAATATGATAAATTTTTAAAAGTCATAAAACAAAAGTTTTTGTTTATGATGTAAGTAACATAGTCCTGAGAGGTTGCCAGTGTTTTACAAATAACCCTATAAAGTAGGTACGCATAGTTAAAACTATTTATATAATATATACTTTCAGAATATAGGTGATAATCATTCGGACGGAAATAATATTCCGCAATATTCAGTCCATGTTGAAGAGGTTCAATCAGATATGGTCAGAAAATAAAAATATTATTTTTACATATTTTTCGCCATATTTACTTTCTGTCTGTCTGGATGTTATACAGCGACTTTACATTTAAAGGTGCCTAGTATATTATGTTAAAATATACTACAATTTGTCACAGAATAAAGAAAATTTACAGGAGAATCAAACCCAACCAGTGGATTTAGATTCAGACGATGACTTTGTTATCGAATCAAATAAGGTGTGATTTTATTCAAAAGTATTTATATTTAATGTGGACGTGTACCTAAGACAATACGAGTCAGGAACATTTTTTTTCAGGAATCATCATCATCCTTATCTATAGAAGAGCGAAGAATAGTTGATTTTCAATACCTGTTTGACCAATTGGTAACGATATCTAAACATAATTATAGGTTTGGGTGCAGTTTGTCAAATCTACTGATAAAAGAAGAGAAAGTGCAGTCATTTGCGTCAAAAATATATTTATCATGTTCTGTGTGGAAGTCGATTCGAAATAAACACATGTGAGAGTAAAAAAAAATGAAATGGACGTTAACAACAGCGCAGTTTCGTGTATTATTAGTATTGGTTGTGGTCGGGCCAACTTGAACGAGCTAGCGGCTTCCATTAATTTGCCACTTAATAGCAAATTGACCTACCAGAAATGTCACGACAACTTGCATGACTAAAAAAAGAAAGAAGTAGCTGCCGGTAAAGAATGCCAGCTCGTCCATGGTTTGGCGCCGAATGTGATCGCGCAGACGCGCTTAAGCACGCGGCATATCGAGCTTGGGCTGATGCTCGTACGCGCAAAGCAAGCGACGTGGCTCAGAAGAAGAAGGCCTTTAACAGGGCTGCCAAGTCCTGCAAGAAGGTGTTGCAGAGGTCTCGGTTTGACCACATAAGCAGAATTGGGAGCAAACTTGCTTCATACCCCGCAGGTAGTAAAGCGTTTTGGTCCCTGGCTAAGTCGGTTGAATCGAACTTCTGCCGTCCCTCACTTCCGCCATTGCTGAAACCCGATGGGTCGCTGGCTCACACCGCTGAGGAGAAAGCAAACTTGTTTGCCTCTCTTTTTGCGGAATCTTCTCGTCTGAATTCTGGTGACGCACGGCCACCTGTTTCTCTTAATGGATGCGCGGCGAAGATGTCAGACGTTCGTATCCATCAAAAGGACGTTCGTAGGGTCCTGCGTAACCTCGATGTGAACAAAGCTAGTGGCCCCGACGGGATACCAGCAATTGTGCTTAAAACTTGTGCGCCTGAATTGTCTCCGATCTTGACACGCCTATTTCGCATCTCATATGAGACTGGAAAAGTGCCGATTGCTTGGAAGCAAGCTAACGTGCAGCCTGTGCCCAAGAAGGGCAGTCGAGCTGACCCAGCAAACTACAGACCCATCTCTGTTACGTCCGTCCTCTGTAAGAGTATGGAACGGGTGCTAAACAAGAAACTTCTGGCATACCTAGAAGCTAACGACATCCTCAGTGACCGGCAATACGGTTTTCGCCAAAATCGGTCCACTGGGGACCTTCTAGCGTATGCCATTCACATCTGGAGCGAGGCCATCGAGAAGCATGGGGAAGCGCTTGCCGTCTCCCTTGATATCTCGAAGGCTTTCGATAGGGTCTGGCACGAAAGCCTCATTGCTAAGCTTCCTTCCTTCGGTCTACCCACTGGTCTGTGTGATTGGATCGCAGACTTCTTGAGGGATCGATCCATCCGAGTGGTCGTTGATGGCTGCTCGTCCGGTCAAATGGATATTAATGCCTGGGTCCCTCAGGGGTCGGTACTCTCGGCAACATTGTTTTTGCTGCACATAAATGACTTACTTAAACCCGGTATCTTTGGGTATGCAGACGACAGCACTGTTGCCAAGAGATACGTGTCTGACACACAGATCCAGTCTTTCCGAGAGACTATGGTTGAACGCTTGAACGCGTGCACTAGCTTCTGACGTTTTATAAGTGCCCATGTAGGCCTATGTGAAATAAAAAACTTTTGACTTTGACTTTGACTTTGAACTGGTCCTAAGGCAGTATCTGATTGGGACGATGCCGATCTGGTCAAGTTCAATGCTGCTAAAATCCAGGCGTGTCTTTTTCTGCTAAACGGAGACAATTTCGCACGGCTCCATATTTCCGGGGTGTAACCGTGCCGATAACCGACCATCTTGAGCTTCTTGGGGTAACGTTGTCGTCTACCCTCAATTTTGGCTCTTATATCAAGGCAAAAGCTCAGCAGGCTGCCAAAAAATTGAAGATCTTAGCTGAGGTGATTCGGTACTTTACACCGGAACAGACAGCTGCTCCACCTTTATCAAGCACAAGTTTGATCGTGTATAGAGCTGTACTGATCTCATCTTTGAAATATTAAAAAAAAAAATATATTTGTTTTTAAAAATACGGTGATGTTCTTATTTATTTTGTTTGTTTTCCTTTTTATTCCGATATTTTTGGTTCAATTCGAATACTTGGCATTGATGAATATATTTTTTTTACACCACCTGCTCGATAATGCCCTTATAAGCGTCATACAACCATCACTGAAAGCAAGTCATTATGTCCCTAGGGAGATAATGCAGTATGGGCGATACCTAGGGAATAATGAGATTTGAATTTGGAACGTGAAAAACCGTCAGCATTATGTGAATTAAAATGTAGTGCATCAAACAAGTTTATTCAAATTTCAAACTGGCCACTAACAAAAAAAAAAAAACAGAATAAAAAAAGTTTCTAAAAAAAGTAATGAACAAGCGGGAGCGATAGAGAAAATTTAAATTATAGAATCTTTGAGTAGTGAATTTTGTTTGTTTCAAATCTCAAAACATTTTGAGTGATAGTTAAGATTAACTCGTAAATAATACTTACATATATTTCTCTATTATATGATTTGTTTTACTAAATTGTCTTTTAATTATTTATTTATTTATTTATTTATTTATTTATTTATTTATTTATTTATTTAAACTTCATGTACAGTAGTGGTACATAGGCGGACTTAATGCAACAAGGCATTCTAATTATCTCACAGATGGTGTAAAAAGTAGAGTATCCAACACGGGGATAAAGCTGTCTTTGTCTTGGGCGGCTTGAATTCCTCACTTCACTCAGGTTTCTTTATTAACTCCCTCGCAGTGCTCGGGAGTTAATTATATAAATCCCTCACTGACGTTCGGGATTAAAATTAGCAACCTTCGTTTCGTTCGAAATTCAACATGCCGCCCGTGACTTAAAGACACTGCTTTATCCCCTAGTCACATAATCTACTATTATGCAATAACGCAATGACCTTTGTGAAATGTATTATTTTTATTGTATTTGCTGCGAATTTGTAGGTCTTTTTATTTCCTTTTTTACGTAGTTTTTAACGATGACCTCAACTTGGTATTATTTTGTCAATTAATTAATTTCTGAGTTGAGCTATACGTTTACTGACAAATGCTTGCACTGACTGAACAGGTCCAATCTAATCTGTATGGTTCCATCCTCAAAAGAACATCTCAGACACTAGTATACACTGTCCGCATACACCTTTACCGAGATTACATATATCTGAATTTTAAAAGAGATATCTCGTAAACTTAATTTTTTTTTGACACAGGGAAAGTGTTTTTTACAACTATTTTACTTAAATAAATATTATTGTATCATCGTTTTGTATTTATCATTTAGTTAATTGTCTAAATGTATCAACATCCATCTAACACAAAATTGAATAATTTTGGTGTGAATTGTGACAAATATAAAATATATACACGTTCCAGATTTTTATTTACAAACCATACTTACTTTATAATTTTGTAACTCAGAAAAATATCTTATAGAGGCTCAAAATTGTTTGAGCGGCCACCAAGCTCGATTTTTACGCGTGTGTGCGTGTAGCTGCATGCACGATGCACACAAACATAACATTGCAGCGAATTTGCCTAAACTCTAGCGAGTGAATTTTCTGCACGGCCTCTTAAATACAAAAGTTTAATTTTCATAGTTTGTTTTTAAAAACAGAAATTAGTTTTACATAAAATTACAAGTGTTGCATTCGTTTTTCAGATATTCGGCGTTCCCAGATAAATTAGGAGCAGCAGTAGCCAGCTATAAGCCGCACAACGATAGCTCACAGTATATCGAAGCATTACACAAATCATTTTTAGACATTACCAAAATATTATCTGGATAAGTTATTTTATTTTTCATTACTGAAACTTCTTATCAATTTATATCCCTTTGCTGGGCAAAGTTCAAGTTACTACTACTGAGTACTACTATACATTTTAATTGTTAAGTTATAAACTTTTCTGTTGCATTTTTGTTACATCTATTTTTAAACTTTTATCCTATGACAGGGATTCGTTAAAACTTTTTTTTTAATAACAGAGCTTTTTATATATTTTTATACAGGTTGCATTTTTTTTTACAGATACTAACTTTATGATTCAGGTTTTTTATAAGAATAAATAAATAAACTATTTTGATACAGTATTGTACCAACAATATAAGTACCGTATAAAGATAAGAAAGAATACTATTTACTGGGCATATTGTTCTCCATTATTTATGATACGAAATAATGTAAAATAAGCACTTTATGTAGGTGTGTAAAATACTTTATTGATATTTATTTTTATATTGTGATTTACTACAGTTATTTAAATCGCACAAATATTATAAATATGGATAAGAGACGATTTAGTCTCTTATCCATATTTATACTATTTGTGCGATTTGCAATTAAGCATTAAGTAATACATGTTAAGGTTTTAGAATCTATATTTGGCCCCTCCCTAAAACATATTAATATCTTCAGCGTGAATTATCCCACTTCGAGACAAATGCCTTCCTCCATTTCTTCCATAGGTCACGATTTTATGCTACTTTGATCCAAAATGAATATATCCAGTTCGTTTTTCCATTGATTTCGTTGACTACCGCAGCCCCGAGTCGCTACTTCATGGCTCCCATCCAGAGTTTTGTATCCACTGCTCATTCGGCATGCAGATCTCCGAATGGCAGGAGTGCGGGAATGTTAGAAAGAGTTACTGTGCCCTGGAACGCAAAGGGGAACTGAAGGTTCCTTCAGTTGGTTTTATTTAAAAGTTATAGTAAAAGCCTGACATGACAGTCACGCCCTCTAGATTCACCCAGAGCAGAAGTTAATAATTTTGATGAATTCCCACTTCAAAAAAAAGATATTTATATAATATAGGATTGGCCAGGCCAATCCTCTTTTAGTTAGGCCGCTGCTGCACCTCTAGCAAAAATAATTTCTTCAGTACCTACATGTAATTTTTTAAAGTGCCTTAGTTTATAAGCGAAAAATGTAATATTTAAGATAGACTGTTGTTAATTAGAAAAATAAATAACTTGACTTAGCAGAATAACTATTGTTTTTGACCGACTTCAAAAAAAGGAGGTTATCAATTCGGTTCTATTTTTTTTGATCATTATTGTTTGTTACCTCAGAACCCCGTCGTTTATGGACCGATTTGCAGATTTTTTTTCTTTATAAAAGATATGCTTTCAGATTGGTCCCATTTTTTTTCAAAATCTAGTTCTGAAGATGGGATCTATGACGAATCGAGGTAACTCCTCAAATATTATAGGCAACCATATAGTGATTTTGATATTTTTTAATGAAGTGGAACTGATGAAGAAGACCAGAAATGGCCAATGAAACTTCATACTCACATAGAATAAATACCTATATAGAAGATAGTTAAGCGACTATGAAAATACAAATAAATGGTACTGAATAGTTATGTTGAAAATGGTATCACCGAAGTGACCTGATGATGATGATGGAGACGGAAGACAAGCACCGGAACTCCGTAATTAATCAATGTATCCTATCTATGTTTGGGCTTATTAGAATTGACATGAGATGCACTTTGGCTATAAGGTGCTGATCTGATGATGAAGCCGGAAGGTGGAAGGTAGACACGGGAACTTCATAATAAAAAAATGTATCGTGAAAAATGTAGTAGTGTTTGGGTTAATTGGAATTGTCATGAGAAATGGGCATAGAAGTATAGCAACTAAAAGTGTGAAATAAAAAACTTTTTACAAAAAAAAACCGACCACTAAAATATTTTGATCCTTTTAGTGTTTTTTTTTTTAGTAAATCTCAATTATTTTTATTTTGTAAAAAGTTTTTTTTATGGAATATAATAGACACATTCTCATGCTGAGTTTTTTGCGATAACGGCGCGTGATTTATAAAATGAGTTAGGTAAGTAGGTACCTACTCGTTTCACCACTGCTTCGTCAATGTGATAAGTCCAATAATTTATTATGGGACTTATCACGTTGTCGAAGCAAAGAGGTGATTTAATGGTAAAAGATAGATAAAGTTAATATACCTACGATGCCAGACACCGACACACGTCGTTATCGTATGAACACGCCCTTAGTATTATGTAGGTAAGTTAACCTTTGGGTTAAATAAAACACGTGTTAACCCTAACAGGCTTCAGACAAGGATTTTGCTTGTAGAAATCCATGAATGATGCAATGCAACATAGTTATGCAATCCTACGGCTTCTGATAATAATCTCATTACAACACGCAAGCTTTTGTATTTTTTGCTATTCTAGTTTTGTAAAGTGGTTGTACTATATTTTGTTGTAATAGTCGGTATCTAATATACAATAAACTTTGATTTTCGTTCGTATTGAATCTAGAGTTTGATTTGTTATATTTTTATTCTTAAAGATAGGTAGGTAGCGGAAGATAGTGTCAGACTTTTACTGACTAAAAACCCACTCCTGTTCCTTTGCCATTTTTTCCCGGGCCCGGGGGGGGACACTTTCGCATCACCCATGGCCTCAGTAGGCCTCGACCCTGCTGGGCCCCTACGGTTGCTGAAATCTCCTTGAGGCGCGCGTGGAACACTACGCGCCGTCAACGACTTGGGCTCGGTCCGGACAGTTACCGGACGATCGGACGGCGAGCCACCCATTGCTCGCCGTCCGCAAGCCCGCGCCTACGGTGGCCGGAAATCGGGATCGGAAACCCGGGGGCGGTTGGGGTGTGAGGACCGTAGCCTCTCGCGATCGGCCGCCTCCTTTGCTAGCATTACTGCTTCGCAGAAGGAGGCAACCGCCTGCCACTCCTCCTAGCTCCGGACCATGGCGCGGCGCGAGAGATCGCTGCCGCCGATCGCCCCCACGAGGACACGGCGCGGTGCAAGGTAGGTAGGTACCTACCTAGTTACCTTGCAATCCTTAAAACCTTTGATTACCTACTTGATTTAACCTTTTGAGTGCGTAATTAGAGACACAATAGTAAGGCAATGGCGCGTGAACGCCGGCGTTAATGCGGGGATCAACAGCTTAAGGAACACAGGGCTGGAACGCAAAGGGCGAAAACTGATAAAAATTAAATGTTTTTAGTCAGTTAAAGTTTGACAAGTCCTCTCGCTCCACCCAGAGCAGAAGAAGTTATTCGATGATTTTCAACCATTTTTTTTTTCGTTTAGGTAAGTAGACCAAATAAACCGGTCACAACTCTGCAAAATAATAGAGTCGTACATATTAGTAGGTATTTAGCATGGGGCACACTGCACAATGGTATTTAGCGATCAATTATTGTAGGTAGGTACCTACTGTAATTACCTTTTATCTGTTCTCTAGTAATTACTATTATACCTATAACCTAGGTAAGTAGGTAGGTATGGACCTATGCATAAATAAAAAAAATACTAGTAACTAGGTAGGTATTTGTAGAAGTTTTTTTAGGTGTTATTAATTCTTAATTAATTAGGTTCCTACCTATTCCATGCAATTACTAATGAAATTCATTACTACTTGATCAAATGGTGTACCTATTGTGTAAGTGAGAAGATAAATATGTATAAATACAACGTCGACGCTTTAATTCTGCGACGACTGCTATCGATTTTCTCATGTCCATCTAGTAAAGAGGGAAGTATTCATAGTCGAGCCATGAATTTTCCACAATAATTTTATTATTTGACCGTTGACGAGCTCGTGCTATGCTTATTAGTCGACCAAAGGGGCTCGGGCCTGAACATCACCCAGGTGTAGGAAGAGATCTAAAGTATCGGAACCTCGGTGTTTCGCAAAGCATGTTTGGCCATTAGCCTCAGCTGTCATTTGTATTTCTTAAGTCTAGATAGTCAGG
The DNA here is from genome assembly GCA_905147345.3 of Mythimna impura. Lineage (NCBI taxonomy): Eukaryota > Metazoa > Arthropoda > Insecta > Lepidoptera > Noctuidae > Mythimna > Mythimna impura. The sequence continues at coordinate 13,592,053 of LR990345.1, forward strand.
AGCCCGAAAACAAGACGAACACGTAACACGCACAACTTTAGCCTTTTCCCTACTGTACCAAGGGGCATTGTACTATCCAGAAACTGGTTAGTGCAGCCAAGATAGGCAATCACTTCGTCGCTTCGCATCGTCTATATACCTACATCCAATGAAAGTGGAAGCTGACCTCAAAATTAAATTGTCAGAAAATGGTTAGGCAAATGATGATTGATACTAACGATCAGTTAATAAGAAATTCTTAATCGTCAGATTTACAGAAACCCTAATATTTTAAAGACTAGGCCTTAACACCCAGTAGTCATAAGGGAGACTTGCAAAGCAATTGGATAATAATAGTCTGACAGGGATCATAGGCTTGACCTCGCGCGCCGGGCCCTGGTACAGGCCATGGTCCGGAGGAAGAGGGAATGGGCGGCAGACGCCTTCTTCTGCGAAGCAGTAATGCTAGCGAAGTAGACGGCCGCACGCGTCAGGGAACGAATATGCTCACGCCCCAGCCGCCGAAACCACGTCGATGGCGCGTAGTGTTCCACAAAACCGTAGGGGCCCAGCAGGGTCAAATCCTACTGTTGTCAACCGAAGAAAAACAGGTGTTGTTTTACCCAGTTAAAGTCTAACACGGCCTCGCGCTCTACCTTAGAGCGAAAATCGTCATTAGATGATTACCAACTTTAAAAAAAAGAAAAATGAGTTCATGGGCTCAGTTGTCTGTAAGATATTGCGCACGGAGGCTTCAGCCGATTATGATTCTAAGGTGGGTGGGATAAGACGAAGAGGTCAAAGTAATATTCTTGACGAATTCTATGGGCGAAATTATTAGAAGAAGATTCTGTTTGGATATTTTAAACCTCTCATCAGGGATATAGGTATGTAATTTATTTCGAATTTTTAACATTTATTCAAGATATTTAATGGAAAAGCACTATGATATTGTCTTCTTGCCTTGTGGGTACCCGATCCAATCACAAAATTGGATGTAAAATGAGTACGTAAGATAAATTGGGAATTCCAGAAAAAGAACGTCAATTTTTGTAGTATTGTCAACTGACGATACAACAAAATAATACTGTAGTAAAAGATAAATTTATTTAATATTAGAAAGGCTATGAATACGACCTCATCGTACCTACGCAGAATCAACAGCGTTCCAATCTACGATCGCGCATATAGAAATGTAAACTTTGCTTGCTAGCACTATATACAAAGTATATTTATTTACTTTACTCGTGGAACACTGGATTTGATATTGCATTTTGTTTGTGAAACTAGTCGCGCGGAGGATGTGATATCGTGCTGCCTTACGAAGTGTATGCGAATATTATCTTCTGTGGATATAAATTGCATCTCTTGTTTCTATTGTGAGATGCTGGATGGTCGTGTGTACAACATGAAAAGGAATGGCACTTAGGGCATATTGACATTACGATCGCGAAAATGTCAAAGTTCAACCGTAGATCCGTGCTCGGGATGTGTTTTTGTGAAAACAGGAATTATTGAATTAAAAATGCCGTATAAAGTGTGATGTGATACTCCTCCTAATCCGATCTGTTGAGGTAAATATTTATGATATTAGCTTTTCTAAGTTTTGCCTAAAGAACTGCGTTCATGTTCGTATGAAAAACGTTAGAGTAAAAAAAAATAAACGTACACATTTTATCTTGTACTATCTACGTTCAATTAAACGGAGGATTAATATTTTTATGCGTTAAAATCCCTACCTTATCACTTTTAAGTGATCAGTTTAAATAAAAGATTACAAAAGCATTGATTTTTTTGTGATTACAATTACGGTGTCATTGTTTTTTTCATTCTCCAATACATATTAGCGAAATGATTATAATAAATGCTTTTAAATTGCCTAACGAGATTATTCCTTTAAATAACATAGTATGCCTAATCAATTGTTTTATTTATGAGAACTAAATAGGTAGGCTAAATGGTAGCATTATAATCCTAATTTCTTTTTAGTTGTCTTAAAAAATAAAATGCTATGATCGGATTTAATAAATAAGGAAGAAAGCAATGAATACTTTTGTGCCCTTGATTTCATATTCCAAATGGCATTGTTCCAAATATTTTCCCACAACAATAACAACCTAATGTCTTTGTTTCAGAATATGTTTCATTATATTGAATGCTCAAAGTAGATCACCAAAATGCTGATTAAGGAGTACCGGATACCTTTGCCTCTCACTGTAGAGGAGTACAGGATTGCACAGCTGTACATGATAGCCAAAAAGAGTAGAGAAGAAAGTTCTGGTGAAGGCAGTGGTGTGGAGATCCTAGTTAATGAACCCTATGACGATGGCCCCGGTGGCAAAGGTCAGTACACACAGAAAATCTATCATGTTGGTAGCCATTTACCAGGATGGTTCAAAAGCTTGCTTCCAAAATCTGCCTTAACAGTGTCTGAAGAAGCTTGGAATGCTTATCCTTACACAAAAACGAGATACACATGTCCATTTGTTGAAAAGTTTTCGTTAGAAATAGAAACTTATTATTATTCTGATAATGGCCACCAAGAAAATGTCTTCAAACTAACTGGAAGTGATCTAAAAAGTAGAATAGTAGATGTTATTGATGTTTGCAAAGATCAGCTTTATGGTGCTGATTATGTTAAAGAGGAGGATCCTAAACTGTTTGAGTCACAAAAATGCAATAGGGGTCCCCTTACTGACAACTGGCTTGAAGAGTACTGGAGTGAAGTACAAGGTAAGCCACAACCACTGCCAAATGGAAAATCTCTTATGTGCGCTTATAAACTCTGTAAAGTAGAATTTAGATATTGGGGAATGCAAACAAAGCTAGAAAAATTTATTCATGATGTTGCACTAAGAAAAACTATGTTAAGAGCTCACCGTCAAGCTTGGGCATGGCAGGATGAATGGTATGGTCTTACAATGGATGACATCCGAGAAATAGAGCGCCAGACACAATTAGCTTTGCAGAAGAAGATGGCAGGTGAAACTAGTGATGAACAAGATCTGTCTGAAGAGAATTCCAAGTCTCTGGCAGCTACAATGATCAGTTTAGAAAAGAATGAAGATGTGCCAACACCATTAGTCTCAAAGAAAAATATTGAAAAGCGAATGCATAAACATCTTACACCTGAGGGGACTCCACCATCAGAACACAGAAGCTCTTCCAAAACCAATCTCAGATCATCATCCTCAGGATCTATTAAAAGTTTGCAAGCACAAGCTGCTAACTGGAGAATGGAAACTCTTGTCAGAGAATCAGAAACAGAAACCGGATCAGAAGATGAATTTTATGACTGTGAATCCTCATTTAATAAATGGTCTTCCATGTGCTCTCTTGATGAAGCTGACATTGATATATCCCCAACTCAAGGTGATAATAGTCAAGAAGATAGCATATTCAATCCCTCTTTCTTAAGAAGGGTGACATCTGAGAGAGGCTCACGCAGAATGCCTAATTTACAAAGTCATCCTAGTATTGATGGTTGTCCAGAAACACCAGTTCACAGCTCATGCCCAACAACTGTCTTGATACTAGTATTTCATGCAGGGAGTGTTTTAGATGCAAATGTTGATATGACTGCTAAAAAATCCGATGTCACCACCTTTAAAGGGGCTTTCGAATCGGTGATGCGCCAGCATTATCCAACGCTTATAGGACACATTGCAATAAAACTTGTGCCGTGTCCATCTATCTGCACTGAAGCTTTGGGGGTCCTATCAACACTAAGTCCTTACAGTTTTGATTGTTCACCATCAACTATTGAATCTCCTTCTCTCACAAATGATCTTATACCTATTGGTGCCATACCATTAATTGCAACATCTTCTCCAGATTACGCAGAATCCGTGACAAAAACGATTAACTCGGCCAATGCTACTTATAATGAATTTATAAAATCCGACGATGGAAAAGGTTTCAATGGTCAAGTCTGTATTGTTGGTGACAGCATGGGCTCAGTGTTAGCATATGATGCTCTTATCCGAACCATGCAATACCAATCTAGGCATGACAGTGAAAATAGCATACTGGATACTGAAATAACTATTCCAAATGATCCATTAGAACCACATTACCTCAACAAGTCGCACTTACAAGCTCCGACCCCAAGGAGGCGTTCGTCATCGACAAGTGACAATCACATAAAATTTGAATTTGATGTGAGCGACTTTTTCATGTTTGGCAGTCCATTGTCTCTTATATTAGCATCAAGAAAAATCTCTGATGACAAAACTCGAGACATTACGAAACCACCCGTACAACAAGTCTTCAACTTGTTTCACCCTACAGATCCTGTTGGCTCAAGATTGGAACCGCTACTTTCAGCTAGATTCACTAACTTGCCACCAATAAATGTTGCTAGATATACTAAATATCCTTTGGGTAACGGTCAACCTTACCATTTAATGGAATTGATACAGAGTCATCCTCAGCTATTTGGTGATCATTTGCAAATGCCGCCAACGCCTGTGCTAAGAAGGCTTTCTGAAGTATCTGTGCAAAGTACTGTAAGTGGTTTAGTGGATAACATTCCTTTAATTACGATGAACGCGTTACAGCAAAAGTGGTGGGGATCTAAAAGACTAGACTACGCTTTGTACTGTCCAGAAGGATTGACGAATTTTCCCACAAACGCTTTACCACACTTATTCCATGCTAGCTACTGGGAAAGTTCTGATGTGATCGCATTCATATTGCGCCAAATTGGTCATTTTGATTTAGCTCTTTATGGACACGCGGACGATAAAGAGTGCTCAATGTTTAAACCTGGACAAGAGAGGGAAAAATGGATGAGAAAACGAACGTCGGTTAAATTGAAAAATGTAGCTGCAAATCACAGGGCTAATGACGTTATCGTCAAGGAAGGGTGCCCGCAAACCTTTTCTGCCCGTTTCATGTACGGACCATTAGATATGATTACTTTAACTGGCGAGAAAGTTGACATTTACATGATGAAGGATCCTCCTGCAGGGGAATGGGTAATATTGTCTACTGTAGTGACTGATAAGACTGGAAGAATCACATACACCTTACCGGAACGACAAAGTGTCGCCTGTGGCATATATCCGGTAAGAGTTGTTGTTCGAGGAGATCACACCATGTGTAATTTTCATTTAGCTGTTGTGCCTCCTCAAACTGAATGCGTTGTGTTTAGTATTGACGGATCATTTACCGCTAGCGTATCAGTCACTGGTCGAGACCCAAAAGTAAGGGCTGGTGCCGTCGATGTCGTTCGATTTTGGCAAGATCTTGGGTATCTCATTTTATACATAACCGGGAGACCTGACATGCAACAAAGGAAAGTAATATCATGGTTGGCTGAACATAACTTCCCTCATGGCTTAGTATTTTTCTCCGATGGATTTTCAACGGATCCATTAGGACATAAGGCAGCGCACTTGAACAATCTTATAACAGAACATGGAGTAATTATGCATGCGGCATACGGTTCGGGGAAAGACATTACGGTTTATCATAACTGTGGTCTTGCTCCAAAGCAAATTTATGCTATTGGACGCATTAGTAAAAAGTACAGCAACATGGCGACGACTCTTAATGACGGCTATGCTTCGCATTTAGCTGATTTAAAGCTGCCTGGAGCTTCGAGGCCTGCTAGAGGCAATGCTCGCCTTCTAGTTCCTAGACGGCTTCTGGCTCCTGTTGGTGGTGGGACGACATCACGAATTCGTCGTTAATTAGTGAACTCTTCTATTATAAAGTATTCCTTAAAACGCTTAATCTTCCTCGGGTTAGACGGTGTTTGTGATAGGATAGCGCTTAATGTACAATAGTCGTAATTTTACCATCTCATTTTTAGATTATGAGTATTCTGTCTCGCGTAAATCGCTTTAGTTTGGGCAGACTACATTTGTATGCACATACTTTATTTATTCAGATTTGCGTATATGGATAATAATGGATAAACAACTTTAAAAAATAAGGAAATCGAGATAGGGTAATCGCCCGTCTATTTATTCTCATTGTATAATTACCTAAATGCTAAAATATTGTAACGACTGTTTTAATATTCTAATTGTAAAAACTTGTTACGTACTTCTATTGTTGCTGATGATGTGCAAATTACAGTTGAAGGATCATTATGATTTAACGTTACGAGTGTATGCTAGAGTGGAGGAGCGAAATCTCTGAACAGAATTTCATGACTTAGGTAATGTGCTGTTTCTAGTCTATTCGCCATTCGTAGATACTATGTTTGCATTTGTTCTTTTTAATTATTGCAAAATATTGTAATAAACAGTCTTACAAAAATGTGTAGCAATTTTGTTTGATAGCGTAACGTCTCAAAATACGTCTGCAGTCATAGTTAGATTTCCCGTGATGTTTTGTTTAAATAATAATAATTGATACACTTTGTGTATTTTTTATCACTACGAAATTACAATGTAAGGATGTGTAATAAGATAAGGAACATATTTTTCTTAATTATTAGCGAGTTTTCCATTGTTTCTGGTTTCTGACATATACTGGTACAATACATATAAGTAGGTAATGTTAAGGACGTTATATCTATATTACGTGATATTATATCTTGTTATTTATTTATAGTTCTGAATAGTTTTTGAACAAGTAATATATCTTCTTATTATTGATATTTTATGCATTTGCAACTTCTACCCGATTACGGTTTTTTCCACCGGATAATAAGTAGGGGATTTATAATAATTTAGCAATCTATCTAAATTACTAACTTATTCTACTTCTAGAATATTGATGTTTAGCTGAAACTGAATTGATAATGTAGACTTCGTATTAGTCAAATAAAGTGCATATTCTAAATATTTGTGTAAAAGTTTTACGCACCGTAACTCGTAAGGCACTACCATGCGTCTGTGCTTTTTTTATCTATATTTTTGTGTAAAATTTAATATTTAAAGTAAGTAGTTGTTTTTATTATTATTTTTGCATTGTAAAAATTGCGCTGAGTATCAAGTATCTCAAAAAAAAATTAAAAATGTCACAAAGATTGTTACGTTATAACTTAGAATTATCTAAGATTACAAATAAGTCAATAACTGAAAAGAGAATATCGTAATTCAAATTATAATTAATAACATTTATATATATTTATAATTATATTGTTGATATTATAAATTATAAACCAGATAGTAAAATTATTTTTCTATTTCACAATGATATTTATGTTCCTTATTATTTGAATTATTAAGGAACATAAATAAGTAAATTATATTAATTATTATGATCTAATATATTGAAAATTGTATAATCTTTATTAAGTATGTACATTCCTGTTTCAGAGATATTTCTATTGTTATGAAATCTTTTGAAAATTAATTATTATAATAATGTAAAACTAAATGTAAAATATCTATAATACCTATTGTCTAATGTTCTCATTATAGGTAATATTAAATTTATTTACCGGTTCAACAAATTATTTTCGTAAATCTTAGTATAGGTAAAATGAAGTAAAACCTGGTTTAAGGCAACAATCATGGCCAGATTTAACTGCCAACAGTCCTTTGTCAATAAATTGGTGTTATTAGTGTGATAATTTGAAAACAGATGCATTATGAGACCCTTAGCGAGATGGAAATATAATAAATCGTGGTAAAAATGATCAGATTGTTGTTATACGCATTTTAATCGCTTATTCATATTATCCGTAACTGATTTCCTCTAACAAAGCAGTAAATTATGTATGCTATATTAAAGTAAGTAGTCTTGAATTTATTTAAATTTCTCCGAAGGTTTAATCAAGGCCCTACGTGGCAAGTCACAGTTTTCTTACAATACAAGTCTACGGTATAAACCTGTTTATAGTACTATTGTCGGTTAGTGTCGGATATAAGTGCAACCTGTAGATAAGCACATAGCCACTTGCATGGCTTCACGCGAGGTCGGCCACTCTCTACCAATCTAAATTTATCCGTTTGGTATAGACCTGAAGCCCTGGCATCGAAGCTAACACGGAGAATATGATCTATTTGATGTTTATATCCGAAAGCTGTAACGTGTTGCGCAAATAGACAGCTCACGTATACGCGCCCTTGTATGTTGATACGATGAGCAGACATTAGCTATCAATCTCTATACCTACCTACCACATAACTAGATAGAATTTAAGCTGATATCTGTTGCTGGCGCTCTATATTAATCTCGTCTATCTATTATAAGATTATTTTAAGAGGTTTTATTTAAATGCTTGAACTATCGTGGATGTCTTTGAAGGTCAATTTCGTCATCTAGATACCAATTTTGAAATTAAAAACTGTATCATAATTATCAAGACCCAGTAATGCCAATGCATCATGTAGTTGCTCAATCAAGTGTAATCATATTTTTTAACATGTTCACGGTTAAAGATCAAAGGGTCTAACTGTTTATTTTTATCCATATGAGGTCAGTTAGGTGCTATAACTTTCAGTATAAACCGCTGTTCTACTTTTTACGTTTCAATGGTCAACCATTTCATCCGCGATAGTCCGCTTCCTACTAGTGTTTATTGATCGAGAGTTCGGTACATTGTGTTTATAACAGAGACCAGATGCTCATTCTCATAATACATGGTAGGAATCCTAATCATGTCCTATAAATGGATACTTATAACATCCACATTGTATCGCTGTATTGCGTAATTGCATAAATTTACTCTAACTCATAACTACAAAAAAAAAATTAAACATGTAAGTAGGCGGGTAGGTACGTTAGGTGTTAAGACCGAAGTTATTGAACTGAGTAAAAAATGTGACTGTATATATTATATTATGCGGTTAACATTGGAGTCCGCCTGAAACCGGTACCTAATATTAGTCAAGCTCAAAACAAGTTACATAATAACTCTACGCGATTTGTGAGTGAGTCTAATGAACATATTTTCTCAAAAATACGTAAATGTAGGTTTTTAATTGGTATTTTTCCCCTATGATAAAGTCGGAGTTCCGATATCGGCGTAGTCTCGGCACTAGTATTGTGTAGGTGTCGTTGCTTCTTGTAAAATTGGGGTGTAGGTAGGCATTGTTAGAACCACAGCTTCCTGTTCCATTATCGGCTTTGGGAAAATGTTAGAACTGGCAGTATCTGGGTTATTGATAGTGGCTAGCTTTAATATTCTCAAGTGGCAAATTCTCTGGTTGCAGATATTTATCGACTTCCCAGAGGTGTCAGATCTTAACCGAATAAAAAAGGAGGTTCTCTTTTCGACCCCTATGTATGCCTGCGATTTTCTCAAAAACTACTTATCCGAATTGGATGAGATTTTCATTTTTTAAATGCATATTTTCTGGGGGGTGGGTTTTAGTAGTATGTAATATATAACAATCCGATGAAGTCATTTAAAGATAGACAATGTAACTCATCAATAACTAACAGCACCTAACCCGCGATCGTAGGTAGGTATATCATTTCTTAACATAGTGTCACGCGTACGTTCCGTAAAAGTATGCAGACGTGTACAAATCACACTGGTAGACCCTCATTTCGTTGTGGGGAACCACAACATTAATTGCAAAATAACTTATTTCGGAAGTCAAAAAACGTAGAAAAAAAAACCATAAACACCGATTTACGAAATTAAAGTAATTTTGCAATTTGTTTGTTTTTTATTGAAGTCGGTTCTAATGTTTTTTTTTTTTTGTTTTGTTCGTCAAGTTATTCCTACTAGTGGTAGGTACGGACAAAACTCGGCCAAAAAGCCATTTAGCATTTTGTGGTCGACAGTAGGAGGAAGATGTGGCGGTTAGGGAGCACCGAACTTTTATGGAACATTAGTTACTCTAGCTTCAGGGATATACAGAAAATGTAAACCAAGCCATTGTCCAACGTTCAAAATAACTACTTTTGAATTTTTTCGCAGTCATTCCGAATTAGTAACTTTATCTTCATAGCTATTACACAAAGTGAGGACACAACACCTGATAGCATGGGCGTAGCCACAGTTGGAGGGGGGGGGGGGAAGCACGGTGGAAAACCTTGGCCCTACCCTGGTCTAGAAAACTGTAATTGTGACGAAGCGATGGATTATTTCAATTAATGTGCTTTTTGTACTAAAAATGTCTTCTCTTTTTCTTTCTTTCTTTCTTTAAATTGCTAAGATTGATTTCAGCAACCACGTTTTTGCACATGTGATTTTGCCCCTTATTGAGCAATCTCGGTTATGTCATTTGGAGCCACTGTGATTTAAAATTGCGTACCTAATTGGCAGTCTTTAATTGTGTAATTTTGAATGAAAATCGGTCATATTTATTTGCAAAGTAGTCTATGCAATTTCGTGACTAGTTTTTAATTTAATCAGCAGTAGTAGGTATATTCAATCAGTATTTTGACGGTTACATAGTTTCTTTATTTAAATTTTTATTTCATTAGAGTTTAATGGTATTTCTGATAAGTATTATAATATTATATATGACTAAATGTGTATGTACCTGGTCTCTCTAAAACCTATACAATTAGGAGTTACGATAAAATTTGAATGTATTTATTTGTACCTGTTATATAATTAATTTCACCTTTATATTATGCTAGCTTCAAATTCTGTTGTGATGTATGTACTAGTGTGTGAGAAAATAAATTATTGTTGTTGGCGATGGTTGTTTAATTTGTATATAACTATATGGTATATAACTAGATTGTTGTTTAATTTGTATATAACGTATAACACGTTATAGGTAGGTAATAATCGAAACACTTTAATAGCGTGTGACTACGGCTTTTCTTTTTGTTCTATTCTTGTTTTTCCAGTTACTTTGTTTATTTCAGCATCTTGAAAATCTTGTTTCATACTTTTTCAGCGTCTTTTTTTTTGTCGTAGTCGGGTTTTAGTTTTTTACTTTTTTTTATTTAAAAGATTTTGGTGTTAAATCACTGTGCTTCTATACTATTTATTTTGGTATGAACAAGTGAAGTCCTTTCAAATGATACCAAAACGACGTATTTATCTTATTTTTTTTAACACAATACTTTTTGTCCACTAGAGGGCGCCACATTGAATTTTGATGATATTTTTTTATAAGTACCAGTGAAGCCCTTTCAAATTATATGAAACAGTGTATTTATAATTTTTTTAAACATGACTTTTTGTCCGCTAGAGGGCGTCACTTTAAATTTGAGCATTATTTTGGAAATGTACAAGTGAAGCCCTTTCAAATAATACCAAACACGGCGTATTTATATCCTTTTTTATTTTTAACGCATTACTTTTTGTCCGCTAGAGGGCGCTATATCAATTTTTGTGACACGTCACGTAGCCTATGTTTAGCGGACAATTACGGTTCTAACGATACCTCATACGTCGAGTTCCGATAAGTAGATTAGGAGCTATGAGGGAACAGATGAACATACTCACATACATACATAGCCTGTCAAAATCATAACCCTCCGTAGTCGGGTAAAAAAGAACATCGAGTTGTGTAGGTTAATCAACCTTTTCCAGTAAAGAGAACACACTATCTTCACGGGCGTCATAGTATTAACTGTTTGTACACCTGATGTTCCAGCTCTTGTCCGATGGATACATCGTAGCCAACTGGATAAATTAAACAACTAATTGGACGCCTAGGCATTAAATGTCGGCATCCAACTAAATGGCTGAATGTCATGTAGTAATTTAGGTTAATTGGATATTAATGAATGTGATGTCTGGACTCATAGAAGACTCATGGCCATCATGACTATGAGTTTACAAGGTACGACTACTTTTTTAATAATTGATATCTTTAAAATCAATTATGCCAAACGAGCAAAGTCAGCTCGGAATTTTAGAGCACCCCGTCATGGATAGGTTTGGTTGGCAAGGAATAACGGGGGCTATAGTAAGCGAGTAAAGGACACCCCCGTTATGCCTTTCGTATTAGGTTAGTTACTCAAATTATTGCTAAAACAATAATATTTTGAGGCAACTAACTATTTTGCTTGCTTGGTTACTATTTTTTGGAAATTAAAACGATAGTGCCAATTCGAAACACTTGTCCGAGTCTTAGTCAGTCATCTTCAAAAGGCTAACTTTCAATATCTACACCAAGTTATTAAACGTTGAATGAGTTCTAGAATTAGAATATAAGTAGAATTCTAGTTCAGTTAACCATCAGCCTAGGCATCCTATTGGATAAATTAACCAGATGCTGTGACAGATAGACGAAGTCTACGATAGAGCTACCGAGCCTAGAAACATCTTATTTATTTTTACTGTGATGTATCAGATGTATGAATCCAGGTGAAGAGAACAAAGACACACACTTCCATTCCATACCTTGGCTGTATCTACGCATAAATTGATTTCTCAGGGAGGTGACTGTGTAATTCGGTATAGAATAAAGAAAACCATCTGTCGGTCTTACAAAAAGCAGGTGACGGATAAAGCTTAATCCGGCTTTTATCAGATTATGATCACAGTCAAGTATCAGTCGGGATGTGAGGCGTCAAAATTGAGACATATTTTTAAGATAAAAGGTATTTTCATCGTTTCCGTCAGTGCGGTTCCTCATCGCATCCGAAAAATGTCGGTTAGACGATATGAGGTTAGACATAGCGATAGACTAATCTGAAGCTATAATCGTATGTAGGTACCTACCTGCCTACTCAGTTCAGATCTAGTGTGCAACCCCTCCTGGTTTCTCTCTAGATCCGAATTTAAAATATTCCAACTCTGACCTCAAATTCGGATTCGGATCGGATGCAGTAAATAAACGTTTTCACTCACTAGTGACTGTATTTAGGTATTTACATAATAGGTACTTATGATACGTATGTAGTGATGGAAATACCACAAACATTATGGTATGGAACATTACAAAAAAGGCACCGATAAAATTTGTAGTAGGTAGGTAGGTACAATTCGTCTCATTTGGTTGAGCACTTAACCACCGTAGTATTAAATTCGCATTAATTACCTAAATTGATTATGTGGGTCTGGGACCTGGGTATGTAGTTGAACTCTATATAGGTAGGTAGGTTGGTATATTTCGTACATTATCGAATAGCTAAATATTTTATGTTGTAGCTTAATTGACGACTCACGGTGATATTTGCTCTTTAAATAAAAAAAGGTACCTAGCTCTTTACTTATATATATACCTACTCGATATAAAAAGGTGTGAAAAATTCAGTAGGTAGGTACGAGACAACGAAGGTCTTTTAACTCTGATGTATTGCTGCTTGCATCATCTTTATAAATAAGTAGGTAACGATGTTATGAAACGAGCCATACATTGGAGGAAATATTTTAACTCAGCGGCCCGTTGAAGGCCTCAGGTCCCACGAGTAAGATCGCACTTTGACTCAGGGGCGCCGACTCCGTGGGTGCTCGGGGGCTCGGGCAACCATGAGAAATAAACAGTGGGTGCCGAGCACCCCTGAGAATAGACATCAAGAAACAGATCAGTAATCACCTTTTAGGGATGGGCGTTTTTTCATTACCCGATGACCCGTTTAGCGCAGTGGTTTATAGCGCCGGTTGAGTCGCAATTGAAAGAAAGAAGAAAGAAAAACATTTTATTTGGCGGAACAAGGCGCAAAAGAACTAACAAATTATAAGTAGGTATATTATACAAATTACAAAACGGCCGAACGCTCAGCATAATGCCGTGACCACACGCAAAATGCGATGAGTCTACGGCGCTGGTTTTCAGCGTGGGCCGGTAACGGTATCGACATAAAGACGTCGGCACGGTATTGTGTGCTAATAGATTTGAATAAAATAGATAAATATAAATAAATTATAGGGAAAGGAGAAAAAAAAATACAATGAATAAATAAAGTGGAATTAATACGAAATCATAATATATATAGATAAAGTGGCAACATTACGTTTCGTCTTTGCCAAAGTACGTGGTTCTGTTTTCGTGTATCTATATGCTATGGACGCGATGACGTAAATTGTCGCAGGTTCGATTCCCGCACCAACACAAATGTTTGTTGATGAAACAGATATTTGTGTTGGGTCAGGGTGTTTGTGGTACCTTCGTTGTTTTGCAGTATGGAAGTAGGACATTTATTTATTTGTCGGTCGATCACTGTGCATTTCTCTTCTCACACTTCGCCACTTTTTCGAGTCGTCAAATGAGCATGAGCACCCATGAGGTTTTCTAAAAGCCGGAGCTTGACTGCTTTGACTGTTTGCTAAGGGAGTCATTCCTTTATTACGTAAAACGATTTTTACTAGTTTTTGACCCCCCCCCCCAATAAATAAGAATAGGCCGACTCCTCCCCCGTGTTTAATATTTATTACGTAAGAATCTAAAGGAAAACATGAATATAAGTATGTTTGGTTGGTTTTGATGTTTATTTTTAAAAGCGCGTTTTTTTTTTTTTATTATTCTTGTTAGGCTCACGCTTGACCGCCAACTCACCTGATGGAAAGCGACGATGCGGTCGACGATGGAGCGCGCTTACCTAGAAGTAACCTATTCACTCTTGACTTAAAGATTCCCGGGTTGTAGCCATCAGGAAAAACAGATTCAGACAGACAGTAAGAACTATCAAGACTCCCTCCAACCCCCTTGTAAGAAAAAGTAAGACATGGTTGACCCCCCTCCCCCACTAAATCGTTTTAGGTACGTAATAAATGAAAGAATATTCAGTTTTAAATAAATTAGGCTCCTAGGCCAGGAGGCTAAACTGGCCTAGGAGCTGTACTTAAGGTTGTTGTAACTACTGTTATATAAATAAAATAAAATTAAATAGCTCTAGATAATCAAATTAACTTTTATTTTATATTTAATAATCTCATCTTTTATAATAAAACAAAAATGTATTAATCATATTGTTGATGAAATGAGGATTCGGCAGTTGGTACTCGAGGTGGCACAGCACACGTCCGAAGCCATGTGCTTTCATGGCCCTCGGAACACGCCACAACTGGGTTCCCAAATAACGGTAGGAGGGGTACATATCGGCGTCGGGTCGACGATGAAGTACCTGGGACTCATCCTCGACAACCGGTGGAGTTTCGAGGAATACTTCCGACGTCTGGCTCCTAACTGGAGCGAGCCGGGGCTGCCCTCAAGCGTCTCCGGCTCAACCTAGAGGGTCCAGAGACGCATCCTGCCGGAGGCTCTGAGCGGGGATCGTTCGGTCCATGGCCCTTTACGGAGCGCCGTAAGTCCGCAGCCACGAGAAGTCGCGGCATGACGGACAGAGTTCCAGCGGGTTCTTATAGCGATATGGCGACAGCAACTTTCGCAACCTAGTGCTGGTCGCGCCGGTTGCTGGTACAGGCCATGGTCCGGAGCGAGGGGGAATGGGCAGCTCTCGCGTCCTTCTGCGAAGCAGTAATGCTAGCGAAAGAGGCGGCCATACGTAAGGTAACTGACGTCCTCAAACCCCAGCCGCCGGGACCCCAACCCTGACTACCAGTCACAGGAGGCATGCGAACGACGAGCAATGGGTAGCTCGCCGTCCGGACCGAGCTCGAGCCGTCGACAGCGCGTAGTGTTCCACGCGCACATCAAAGAGATGTCAGCAAATCCGTAGGGGTCCAGCAGGTCTGAAGCCTACTGGGGCCATGGGTTGACTTCCGAAAGGGAAACCCATGATACTGGAACGCAAAGTGCAAAGAAGAAGCAGGTGATTTTAATCTATAATATCTCCCACGCCCTCGCGCTCCGCCCTAGGTCGAAAGAAGTCTTTGATGATTTCCCACTTCAAAAAAAGACCATAATTTATTGTGGAAGTTGTTTTAAACAGTTACCTAATTATGAGCGAGTTTTATTAGAATATACCTACTTCGGAATCTTGGCTTTATGTGTATGAAAAGCGAGACCGCTACGAATTTTACATAAATAAAATCTGAATAAGAACGCCAAAGTAACAATGCGAAAAGCATTGTCAAAATGTCATAAGCGCCAGTCGAACTACAAAATTAAACAACCATATGTGTACATAATAAGAAAGTTTATTTACATCAAATTTACACCTACAAAGGCTTAGAAATAACTATATAACACTACGTATAAAAGTGGATTTTACACAAAATATAAAACGTTAAAAGTAGATTAAAATAATATTAACTATTAACAATACTTTTGTTTAGGAACAGGCGTAGGGAGAGCAAGTTCTAAAATATACCTAATTTTGCAGGATTTATATGAAAACTTCAGGTTTGACAGCAGATTGGAACGAAAATAAATGTGTCAAATAAACTTGTCAAACATTTTTTCGTTATCAGAAATTGACGATGCCGACGTTACGCTTTTAGCCAAGGTCTGAAAATTAAATCCAAAATCATTGCGCGATTCTTAACAGGATCTATATTACAATTAATAATAATTACAGATAATATGCATTCTCTAGCAGTTTCAGAAAACTTTATGAATTGAAATACAATTTTGAGCGCCAACGGTCTTTGATATACCTTGTCAACCTTCAATTAATTACCTTTTATTTCGATTTACCTATTACTGCTATTTATCATCAATATTCTATTTTTACATTGCCCTTGAGTTAAATATAACATCCTGTTCACAAACAGGGTGTAAAGCTATCGACTGTACTAACTTTTACAGTATTCGTAATGAACAACTTTCTTTCACAATGTGGACAACAGAGTTGGGTATTTCACTAACTAAAGTAACTTTATCAGTAATTGTAGGAATTTTTCAAATCGGTTCAAAATTAAGCAAGTTAGGAATATCATGGAAGGGGAAACTGTCAAATAACAGAAAAAGGACGCACAAACTGAAATGTGACGTCACCGCTATTAGGTTACACGCGTTCAAAAGAGATGGCGAGATGTTCCACCACGCGCCCGCTCTTCCTCATACCAATATTTGTAATGCCAATTGCAGTTCATTTAATAATGAATTTTGAAGCTGTTTTCAGAAATAAATAAATATTTAGAATTATTTGTTATCAGCAGTGATCGGAGTAGGTAAATTGAATTGGGGTCATTGATCCGAAACGTATATATATTAATATGGACATTCCTCCAGAGTCGGTTGTTTATTAAAAAAAAAAACCGGAACTTAGGTAGGAATTGTATTAAAATGAGCAATATTATATTCTTCATATTTTTTTAACGGTACACAGTCACGATTTGACACAACCCAACGATCAATCAGAACATTATACCTTCTATTAAATTTTGAATTGAGTACTACACTACCAACATTAACAATATTTAATTGAATCCGAAAATACCGCAATTACTTTCCAGAAAAATGGCTTATCCGTGTTATTCTTTCTGTGTGCATTTATGATACAAGTACCAAGAATCAATCTACCTATTCCGATCACTGGTTATCAGTATAAACTATTGTACAAAAATAAATACAGGAAAATTGCGAAAACATGTGGAACATCAGCAGTTACGAGCAAAACTGTGATTACATACTAACACGACCAAATGTTTGAACACAACGTTTTATTTAAAGTATGTACAGTCGATAGCCGGACATCCTTTATTTCAACTTACCGACTGACGGTGCTGCCTTTTATGATTTTTTGCACCCATTGTTAAAATGCTAAAACAAGCCAATTATCTATTTTTGATTGAAGATTTTTCTATTTCATTAAATACTGATATTTTTTCAAACCTGTCGCATGTTCCCCATATCAATTTATAAAGGGTAAAAAATATTCATGATTAACGAAATCATACCTATGTGTAAAAAGGTTATATGTTATAACTTAGTCCATAAATCTCATTAAAATTCGATAAAAAAATAAATAAGCTCCATTTTTGTCCTCAATAGACACAACACTGACTCACAGCAAACTTACTTATCAAAGTGTAGGTAAAAGCAAGCCCGCACAAAATTTGGTGGGTCCAATCGTCCTGTATTCCCTGTTAAAATTGGTTGAGTCAATTAAAACATGAAATGCAGATCGTTGGACACATGAAATCAGTAAAAAGTGCACAGTAAAAGACTTAGCAAAAAATATTTGTTGAAGAAAATCTGCTTTTCATTTTCCACTTTATATATTTATCTTCTTCATTCAATTTGTAGAGCTCTGAATGACACGTGGTCTGACTCGTCTAAACGAGTTCAATATATCAACAAATATATTTTGCCCTAAAAAAATTGTTTCAATCGACTGAGCTAAGTTATGCAAACATTTAACCGTTTCATAAAATAGTAGTCAGTACTTTTGTTTCTCCTATGAATTTACCAATAACTTGAGGCGTTTTAATCGTACAATATTTTCTATTGAACTTTCAATTCACGAGAATGAGTTTAATAATTTGTATTTGAATACTACGTGAAGTTCTTTTTTTATATAAACCAACCCAAGATTGGTAAATTAAAGACTCTAATATTACTGCAACATATTTAGGGCCTAACGTACAGTAATGGTTATGTGATGCTTGCATACACTAAAGTTCGATTATCCAGAGAAGATCAACGATCTCTTGTGTTCATATTATTACATTACTTGTATTTGTGCATTAGGCTTAAAGTATATAAATTCAGCTTTCGGTTATTTTCAAAAATTATAAATTAAATTAAAATGATATTTTTATAATAAAATAAAATTTAGTAACCGAAAATGTACAACACTAGCTTTTCTATTCTTACGCTACATTGACACGACATTATTTTTGAAACAATAACGTTTTGCTTCAATGGAGAATAGAGCATGCTTTACACAAATTACATCTGTGAATAAAATAAGCGAATCTGTGTTTAATTCCAAAGTCCACAACAAAATAATATGACCATCGAATCTAACTATTCTAAAAATTTTAAAGAGCATGCTCTGCTATAATTAATTTATTTTAAGTCCTAAAGATCGCTAAAAGAATGCATTAGAAGCTATTTTGCCTAATAATTTGAATAATGTGTTAGTTTGACAATTTAGTTAATTTGGCGTCTATATAAATAATTTACACACAATAATATTAGACAGATAACACGAAAAGCAAATTAATTTAGACATTTAGACAAAAATATAACTCAGCTGCAGTTTTGTCATAAAAATCACAATGATAACATCAATTTGAGATCTAATTGTACTTTAACATTTCTAAAAGTCAGTGTACATCACGAGTCTATTTGTTACATTCAAGTATCTATTTGTATACAAAATGTATCAGCGTATTTTTCATAAGAATTTGATTTCACTAGCGAACCTTTAACACCCATCCGTAGAATTATTCAATCTCATTCTGAAATAATACATAAAACTGAATCAAACTGAATAAAATTTCATATGTTGTGATATTTTGAATATGGTGTCAATAACAACAGAATAATTAAGGCCTACGTAGACCGAGACGGCACGGTAAAGGATTTATTTTTTGACTAATGGCCATTCAAACATAGAAATACGACAAAGTCGACAAATTCCTATGCTTTAGAATGATACCGTGGTAACGAAACGGATATTATCGTACGGCATTGAAAGACACATCACGGGCTCTCGCGGTGGGATGCCCTGGCACGCTACGGTAGGTAACGACATGCCGATGGACGCCAGCACCGGCTAACACTCAATCAAACGCTACTTATGGAAATGTGTATTGCGTACGTGATGCGGCCAGCCAGCCAGTAGCTAATGTGCGCTGACTGGCGGTAAAGTCCTTTGCCATGCCATCCCGGACTAAGTAGACCTTTACCTTTACAGTTCGATGCCGAACACAAGTACAGTCCTGGCATAACAACTTCATAAGAATCAATATTGATACCATCCGCGTTTCAAATACAACGCGGTTTAAACACGTCTAATCAGTGCAGTGGTACATATTAGTACTATACTATGCAAATATCATAATATTTTAAAATACTCAGGTACATCCAGGATCACTGTGCTTTAATGTTTTAGTTACATATAACACAAACAATTTAAGTAAACAGTAAATAAGTACCAGAAGTAGGTAATTATCATCATGAATATATCCAAGAGTGCATCAGAACAAAAAACCAACATACAAATTCATACAATAAGAAAAACTCCATTCAACTTTAACAGCACTTTTAACACCCATTTTCTTAAATATATTTTGGTAAATTCAGACATTTTTCACAAAGACACAATGATTACGAATACTCTTATATTATAAGTATCTGCAATATTTTCTTCGTATTACATATTAGTTGATTCAATCGTTGGCACAGTACATTTGTCATATTTTGTTCCACTCCTAATATCTTGAAACTGAAGAAAATAAACTTGTTAATTGACACGAATACGATCGCTTTGAGACCGGAACTATATCGCTTACATATAATTATGTATTCTTAGATAAGTAAATTAATTTTGTGCTTTCAACGATTTCTTCGATAAGGAATCAATGTACTTGAATATCACACAGCAGGATACATTTATTTAAAATTTACTATTGGCTAAATATATTAGCCATTGTATTCGAATTTTCTATCACTCTTTCATAATATTCGTTCAACATCATTCGTCTTGTTTTTTTCACAATAAATATTACAAATAACAATACATATTTAAATCGACACAATCAACATGACTTTTACTACGTAAATATTGGAGACAAATCGTTATTCAATGAGACCAATATTGGTAAATAATTTCGATCGTGTTAAATTCATAATTTCATTCGTTCAGGGCCTGACCCTGGACGTTATTTGACGGTATCCTCTTTAACTTGTTCGCATTGCTATGAGAAGGCGGTGCCGTTTTTGTGCGTGGCTCTCGTGAATATGATCTCTTCATCGTCTGCGTTGATGCTTTCGGCAGTTGTGAGTGCAACGGTGTCGCTATGTACTACGTGAGGGGACTCGTTGAATTCGTCTAGCTCTTCAATGCCCGCTGGAAATTATGAAAAGGGATATTATTATAACAGCAGTTCACCAATAAAATCAGTTCAATATCTAGGTGTAACCATATTGGCTAATAACGGTAACGAAATCATTAATTTTCACAACCGCGCGTCATGGTTCTTATAATAATATATAAACATGATACGACCCGCTATCGCTTCACGATCCGACGTCATATTGTGGAAATTCACGCGACGAGTCGTAGTACGACGCGACATCGTCTCGTGTTTATGTGTAAGAGCCCTCAGCCATTGCAAAGATTCAAAGCATTTTTTTTTTCAATTAAACCATTTACAGGCATTTTTGAAATGTCAAGAAGTCAGTAAGTCAGAAAAAATTGATGCTAATTGCACATTCCAAACCGTAGATCCCTATGGAGAAGAATGTGCAAGAAACTCCATGGACACTCTTTTCAATCAAATAAAAATAAAAACTAATTAAAGATAAAATAATTATTGAATAGCAACTGGCAGCTAAGAGATGACCAGTCTCAACCGACAGCACCCGTTCACGGACATGACCCGAATATTAGCACCACTCAGCTCAACCATTTTGGAGGGAACCGAATGATCCAATACACGCGCCACCATCAGTGAGACATCTGAGTGCGCATGACAAACTCTCAACTGGCACGCTCATTTATGTCAAATAAGTCCAATAATAACCTAAAAACCATAAATAGCTCCATGGTACTCACATTTACAAACTTTGAAATAAAAAATGCTTCTACATTTTACAATACTATATTTTCAAATTTCAAAAACTTACAAAAATAAAAATAATTTCCAAGCTAATCAATTTGTACACCCTAGTGGTAGTAGAGCTGGACCAGCATTGAGCCAAGCATTTTTATCTTGAAATAATCCTCCAACTTATAATATGCTTGCCTGCATAGTGTGCGTTTAATACAAAATTTAAATTCAGTTTCATTGAGTTCTAATATTTGGGGAGGTATTTTTATATTATTTTTATATTATAACATTTCAAACAAAGAAGAGGCCACTTTAGCCAGTCTGAAACCTGGTTGAACTAATTGGTCCCTATTTCTTGTAACATAATTATGTCTCCTCTTTTGCTAAAAAGATGAAGATTTTTTCTAACGTACATGATGTTTTCATAGATATATTGACAAGGCACCATCATGATGTTAATATCCTTAAACAGTTCCCTTAGAGAATAGCACCGGCAGAGATTGTAAATAGCGGCTCAATAATTGAGGTACAAACTTTGGTAGACATACCCCATAGATCTTCAGTCAATTTAACCTTGATTTGTTTAAAAGCTTTTATTACTGTTATGGGGTTTATATGCTTAAAATTAAATTCAGTAGAGCAGGCTGCAACGTTCGCCTGTAATAAACCAAAAGCATGCGATGGCGACGAATTTAGGGCTTCAGTAGTTTTAATTGGTATACTAGCAAAGAAATTTACAAATTCTTCTGTGACTAGTTTGTTATCGCTAATAACACCATGATGAGTCTGCAATGTGTAATAATTGTTATGTTGTTGTTGTTTATGTTTTGTTCCTGTTGGTTTCATTATTTAGTATTTTCCAAACCGTTTTTATTTTATTAACTGCTGATTTAACCTTGTTGCTATTGTATAAGACCTTAGCTGTCTTACAAGTATTTTTAAACATTTTTGAATAGGTAGCAACAAACTTATTAAAAGTTTCAGTGTTAATAATAGCTCGAAAAGTCTTTCCCTACTTATTCTGGTTCCTTTATTTGCCCAGTCGAGCAGTCACTAAATCTAAACTTAGGGCAGATACTTTTAGTTTTTTTCTCAAGTCTTATTAAACTCGGTTTGAACTATTGAAAAAAAAAATCGTTATACAAAATATTACCATTGTTCACTGCAAGGTTCCAATCACCTAACTTGCTATTTAAAGTGCTGTTAAATTTATTTATTTTACCGCATGATAATGGTCTGGATTGTATCTGCACTTGTTGTATTGGTATGTTGGATTCAAAAGTTACTATTAGACTGCTATGATCAGAGGACAGATAATTTACAATGGCCTTTTCTAAATAGTTGCAGCAACAAAAACATTATCGATACACGTAGCAGTAGTTGTTGTAGTTCGAGTTGGTTCTAAAAACACATTTGATAAATTAAATGATTTGAAGAGATTTAATAATCGACTGCTATCTGAATTATTTTCTAAAATATTAACATTAAAGTCTCCACAGATAATTACTAGTTTGTTACCAGTTGCAAGTTTTGCCATAACATCCTCCATGACAGACTCAAAACTGTAAACGCACACTGTAACATGTCTATTCAGCTCAATACAAAACAGTTCAATGCTATGTTCAACAGACAGTGAAACTATATTTTTAGGAGTTTTAAATTTAATACTATTCTTGATTAGGATTAGTGAACCCCCACGTAACATTGATTTTCGGTTAAAACAACTGCCCACATTATAATTTTTATAATTAACTAGCTTTTGCCCGTGGCTTCGCTCCCGTCAACTGACTACTATATCCTACTCTACCCAACTCTATCCTACTCTACCTTACTCTGCCCTACTCTACCCTACTAAAAAAAAAAAAAGTATCCTATGTACGTCTCCTGGTTCTAAGCTACCTCCCCACCAACTTTCAGCCAAATCGGTTCAGCCGTTCTTGAGTTATAAATAGTGTAACTAACACGACTTTCTTTTATATATATATATAGATTAGCATTTCAAAATCCTTTAACCAATGCTCAGTAAAACAAATGATGTCAAACATTGTTTTTTCTAAAAATAATTCAATTTCCAAAGTTTGGAAGAAAAACCCTGAATGTTTTGAAAAAACAAATTAAACGATTTTTGCTTAGCCCCTTTAGCTTGAATGCAAATTTAGGTCAACTTAACAATAATTAGTATCTTTTAATACTAATTATTGTTATCATCATCATCATCATTTCAGCCGAAAGACGTCCACTGCTGGACATAGGCCTCCCCCAAGCGTCGCCACAACGAACGGTCCTGTGCGTCTCGCATCCATCGGACTCCCGCAATCGTTACCAAGTCATCGGTCCACCTTGTAGGAGGCCTTCCAACGCTACGTCTTCCGGTACGTGGTCGCCATTCCAGAACCTTTCGGCCCCAACGGCCATCTGTTCTGCGAGCAATGTGCCCTGCCCATTGCCACTTTAGTTTGGCGATTCTTCGTGCTATGTCGGCAACCTTGGTTCTCCTGCGGATATCCTCATTCCTGATTCGATCACGCAAGGAAACTCCGAGCATAGCCCTCTCCATTGCCCTTTGGGTGACTTTAAGCCTTCTAATGAGGCCCATTGTAAGCGACCACGTTTCGGAGCCATATGTCATCACTGGCAACACGCACTGGTCATAGACTTTCGTCTTGAGACACTGTGGTATATTGGACGAGAAGACACCGCGCAGCTTCCCGAACGCTGCCCAGCCGAGTCGGATTCGACGATTGATCTCTTTCTCGAAGTTAGACCTTCCCAACTGGACCGTCTGTCCCAGGTAAACGTATTCGTCCACAACCTCGAGTGTAGAGTCCCCGACCTTGATAGGAGTGGGCGCTACATGGCTGTTTACCATGACTTTGGTCTTGTCCATGTTCATTTTAAGTCCCACTCTTTCGGAAGCTCTACTGAGGTCACCAAGCATTATACTGAGCTCCTCCGTAGTCTAAGCCATGACTACTATGTCGTCGGCAAACCGAAGGTGAGTGATGTACTCGCCATTGACATTAATGCCTAGCCCTCTCCATTCCAAAACCTTGAAGACATCCTCCATTGCTGCCGTGAACAGTTTCGGAGAAATAACGTCTCCCTGCCTCACACCCCGCTGCAAGAGGATAGGTTTCGAGGTCTGGTCTTGTAGTCGGACTGACATAGTGGCGTTTTTGTACAAACACTTCAGCACTTCGATATACCGATAGTCAATTTGGCACCGTTGGAGAGACTGCAGTACAGCCCAAGTTTCAATCGAATCAAAGGCTTTCTCGTAGTCCACAAACGCTAAGCAGAGAGGCTGATTATACTCCTCAGTCTTCTGTATAACCTGCCGCAGCGTATGTATGTGGTCCACGGTGCTGAAGCCTTTACGAAATCCGGCTTGTTCGGGAGGCTGGAAGTCGTCGAACCTGCGCGCGAGACGATTCGTGATGACTCTGGAAAACAGCTTGTAGACATGGCTCAGAAGCGAGATGGGCCTATAATTCTTAAGCAGGGCATTATCGCCCTTCTTAAAGAAGAGTACCACCACGCCTCTGCTCCACGCCTGTGGCGTTTTTCCCTCGAGTATGACGGAATCAAATAGCTTCTGAAGGGCCTTAAGGACCGGTTTTCCACCCGCCTTCAGGAGTTCGGCCGTAATTCCGTCCTCACCCGACGCCTTGTTGTTTTTCAGCTGCTTCAGAGCCATCCTAATCTCGTACAGGCTGACGTCCGGGATATCTTCGGTATAGTGTCGAGTCAATCTAGCTCTTGGGTCGTTCACTAGATTTACAGCGGGTTTAGCGATAGACGTGTATAACTGTCCATAAAAAGCCTCGATCTCTCCCAGAAGCTCCGATTTGGCGGATATGACTCTGCCATCGTCGGTCTTCAGTTTCGTGAGCTGGCTTTGCCCAATAGACAGATCTCGTGCAAATACTTTAGAGCCCTTATTCCGCTCAATCGCATCCTTAATCCTTGCGGTATTAAAGCGGCGAAGGTCACGTTTCAGGGACTTCGAGATTTGTCTATTGAGCTGCCGGTATATGCACGCATCGTCTGAAGACTGCAGAATCATCTCACGCCTCTTCTTCATTAGCTCGAGGGTCGGATCGGAGAGCTTCTTGTTTTTATTTGTACGGTGAGTCTTGAAAAACTTAGACCCAACCGTATGGACAGTTTCCACGAACCCATCGTTATATTCATCCACGGAGCTTCCTAGGCACTCGAAACGATTGTGGAGTTCGAGCTGAAAGCTCTCGGGGTTTTGGATCTGGATCTGTGCTGGACGGAGCGTAGACTTCATCAGTCGAGACCTTTCAAGCTTAATGTTAATATTCAATGTGCCTCTTACGACGCGGTGATCACTTCCAGTTTTCACCGCGTTGATCACAGAGACATCATTGAATATTTGCTTTTTCGTCGACAGGATGAAGTCAATCTCATTTCTAGTTGCACCGTCAGGACTTTGCCAGGTCCACCTTCTATGCTCACGCTTTTTGAAGAAGGAATTCATCATATAGAGGTCCTCCTTCTCCATAAAGCTAGCCAGTAGGTGTCCCCGGTGATTCCGACGTCCAAATCCAAATTGCCCCACTCGCAGCTCGTCACCGTCTCGTTTGCCCAGTTTCGCGTTAAAGTCCCCCATGACCACGGTGAAGTGAGTCTTAGAACCATGCATGGCTCTTGATATATCCTCATACATGGATTCTACTTCGTCGTCGGGATGTGTCGAGGTCGGGGCGTAGACCTGTATGACCTTCAGCGAATATCTTGATGATATTCTGAGTATAAGGTACGCCACCCTGGTCGACACACTCTCGATCCTCACCACATTGTTCACAAGGGACTTGTGGACGATAAACCCGACACCACCCTGGGACTGCTGGTCACCCTCCCGGAAATAGAGCAGGTTACCGGATTTGAGAATTATCGTATCCTCCCCCTGTCTTCGGACTTCAGACAATCCCACAATACTCCATCGCAACCTGCTCAATTCCTCCTCCAGTTCGGTGATCTTCTCGTCAGTCCTCAGTGTACGCGTGTTAAAAGTTGCCAGGTCGAGTCGTTTCATTAATCAATTATTGTTAAGTTGACCTAAATTGCCAATCAAACTAAACCATGTCCATTAAAGTTTATCGCGCTCCTGACTTGCTGCCCCTTCCACCATACCAAGTTTTTGAAGAAGATTTTTTTTAAGTCAACTTTTGGCATACATTTCGTTTTAGTTACAAAAAAAAAACCGAGAAAACTCTTTATAAGATAGGTACATTTATTGATTAGATTATAAAAACCCGAATAACTGTTTGTAGTAAAAATGTATCAGGGCCATTTTAATGCACGCTTCGTGTACTTAATCAAGCATATTTGGTCGTTTCCATTACTACATAATATTTTGCGATAGATGAAGTGCTTTGATAAACATAGTATACGCACAGATAAAATCATTTATGTTAAGGGGATGCAACTCGACATACATTTTCACTGTTTTTCATACAACCGCTCTTACGCGATTGTGACGTTATTACACATTTTTCATTAGATATTTTGGAAACACAGTATCTTGTGGATATTATCTAGGCTTCTTTTGAAATCAATTTATAAATTTGTGTAAAACTAATCCAGTAAAGACCTCTGAAAATCTGCTATTTTGCATGAACTTGACACTTCATAATTTACTCAAAAATTAAAAAAGTCAAAAAATATAATAATAAAAAAAGCCTTGCAAATTTAATCAAGATTCTGAATGACGACAATTTTTCTGAAAAACTTTTAAGGTTTTTAAAAAAAACACGTATTTCCTGGAACAAGTTTTGTGAAATATTCGAGTAAATCACGGAATTAACGAATGCCAACAGTTTTTATGCGTTATCTCTCTTTTTTTTAATTTTTATTTTATTTTAAGACATTTATTTTGGAGTTTTTAAAAGAAAACTAATTTAATTATTCAATTCTCTTTTTTGAATTGCCTCTTCATCAACATCGTTGGATTGCGTTAGATGAATCAAAAAGCTTTTAAACCATGCTCGATGTTGACGATAGGCGAGTGGAAAAGAACCCTCTTAAGAACGAAATAGTGATAGCGTTTTGTAGTATGTCGGTGATCCGAGTAATCCAACCTACAAGATAATTCAAGATTACTTTTTATTACGGTTTCATTATTTTCTTTAACATTACATCAATAAGGTTTTGTAGTTTAGTGTATATTTCGTCATTAAAATACCTTAGTAATTCCGATCTAAGTCAAGCAAGACAATATAAAGATACATTACAAATACAAGTGATTCTCTAAATAGAGCGCTCTTAGACTTCCTTTTCGTTTGTAGTAAGAATTAACTAAAACTTTAAGTATTTACAATAATTATGGAAATATTATAAAAACAAGTAGGTAACTGGCCTGTTGGTCTAGTGGTTAGGGGCCCTGACTGCTATGCCGGGTTCGATTCCCACCCAGGACAAATGTTGTGTGATAAGCACGATCATTTGTTCTGTGTCTGGGTGTAATTTATCTATATATGTATGTATTTAGAAATATATAAGTATGTTTATCAGTTGTCTAGTACCCATAACACAAGCTCTGCTTAGCTTGGGACTAGACGGGGTTGTGTGATAGTTGTGGAATATATTATATATTATTTAATAATAATAATATATATTATTATTATTATTAATTTGGTTTAAAGATTTATTTATCATGGAGTTTTTGTCGGTTCTTACCCATAGAAAATGAAGTATTGGAATCGTGCACTTAGGTTCTGACGTTCCTTAGGTACGTGTCCATGTAGGTTTTCGTGAAATAAAGTACCTATATATCATTTATTAATAAGTCATGCACGCCTCGGTCCTCGTGACCAAGTATATGACAAATTTAATAAACTCAAAAAATATTTTAAGAAAGTATTGTTTTTCTTATTTGTGATATTACAGGATGAAATCGCCGAGATGCCCGTCGGCTCCGCGAGTACGCTTTGGCTTTTTTGACGTGGCGTTCAAAAGTTAAAACTTGCATTTTCATTAGCTTCGTAGCCGGCAAGCATTTCGTGGAAAATTAATTTACGTTTTCCTAACTCAGCGCTTCTCTGTTTCGCTATGATGCACCTGCATGCACTTGCCCATAGCAGACTTCCTAGTCATATGATAGGGCCTAGCTACATTACCAAGGTACTGATTTGTGGAGTCGTTAATGTGACATGGCGCGACACCTGAGTCGTGCCGGTGCCGAACTATCTATATTGAGTAAATGCACGTTATGGTGACGCGTCGTGTAAATACACATAATTATGTGTATGACCACCATACCGTGTATCCGCTCAACAAGTACGGCGCCGTATATCTGCACGATGCGGCAACGTACAGTTTTCAGGCTCCGTTTTAAGTTATCGACGCCGTGCCGTGGTAATGTAGCCACGCCCTTATAATCGGTCGTCCTGACATAAATACTCGCACATCAATGACACTACGCCCACGACCTACCAATTAGTAAATGGCCTGGTAGATAGATAAGAGAGCAAATATAATAAAATGATTAACATTACAGTGTATTTATAACGCTTTACGGCGGGTTTCCTTATACATCAAATGTCCATAATACATTAATTAGAGTAACAGTGAAGTCTTAATGGGAATTGATAACTAATGATAATATAATTACAAGAAAATACCCCGTATTCTTGTAGTTTCACACACTGCAGAATACTGTAAAACATGGAAGACGCCTTGCATGTCGCCGAATGTTCAACAAAAGAGCAAACGACGAAGACAAAGAAGAATTATATACCTACCCATTATTAGTGGAATTCCCTGCAGGAGACTATTTCCTGATAGCTACAACTCAGGGATCTTTAAGTCAAGAGTAAATAGGTTACTTCTAGCAAACAAACTCCATCGGCGACCACATTATCGATTAACATGATGAGATAATGGTCAAGTGCGATTAATAATCATTACCTACATAAAGTCCCTCACCACCACCACGCTTGTCTGTTCGCGATAAACGCAAAAACTACTGAACGGATCGGTGCGTTTTTTCTCCAACAGATAGAGTGATTCATGAGGAAGGTTTAAATACATGCATATTATAGTAAAGACAAGCCGAGAATTTCAAAGATTTGTAACACCCAAGGCTGGGCAGGTTACGCCAGAAAAAAACGAAAAGAAAATATAGATCTGCGGAGTTGTAATTGTATTTATAACGCGTTACGATGAGTTTACATTTTCATTACATTACAGATGCATTCAAAGTACTTACGTAGAGTGATTTGTTTCTATTTCACGGATGAACATTATTGGCACGCTTTAAATAGTGTATTATCGAAACATGGTTATACAAGCAGGAAACCAGAAATTACGATAACATCAAAGTAATTTTGTTGCTTACCTTTGTTTTTACGGTAATACTTATTAATAATTTTAATCTATAAGTTAGTAATACTTTTTAATATTAAGCTCTGCCAATTCTACTGTCTTACTGGCTTCGCCTGCGTGAAAGTATTGATCTAAGATCCGGTAGTAGAACCTTCCCTCATCTGTTATTTAATTATGATAAATATTATACGCTAGATAATGCGTTTATTGACACATTGTGAATAGGTTGCCTAGCTAAATCTGGGGGGCTATTGGCTAACTTTTTACAATAACAGTTGACAACTAGCATTTGTTGCACACTAAACTTAGTTGTCAACTGACAATTTCATAAAATTGATATTACGTATCACACAAGTGACTTACAAACTACGGTGGAAATGTGGTGAATTATAAAAATTTACGGTGCCTATTGTGACCACTCTAAAATTTTATCGACTATTATACAGCTTCAAAAGCTTACACAATCGCAATTTTAAAAGTATCGATACAATAACATCTGTCAAAACGTGTTACGGTGGCTATCAAAGGCACCAGTGACGTCACTGCAGTTGGTCACTGAAGATAGGCAATACGAAACTAGCTGTTTGACAGTTCAATGATGCACATTTTTAACAAGTGATCATCACTTGAACTGTCAACAGAGTTACGCAATAGCCCCGCAGGTGCCAATGATGTTAAACAATAAAATTTGTTATTACATTTTTTTCGTCAACTACCCTGATTTGTTATTTATGAAAGTCGAGCATCAGCTGAAAGAATGTGCCTCAAGGAACTGAAAAAATATAGGATAATACAACTAAGGCGGTTGCTTCATATAAAGAGGTAAGTAAATGACCATAATATACCCTCATCTGTTATTTAATCGAATTATATATCAAAAGAAAGGTAATTTTATTCTTAATCCAACCGTATTAGGTTGCCTTACCAAAAAATGGTGTGAATCCACAGTTGCCTAGATTTAAGATGTAAAATTTTCTGCGATAGATTTATTTATCTATACTTTATGCACAAAGGAGTACACAGGCGGACTTAATGCCATAAGGCATTTTCATTGATCTGGTATTAGAAATATATGGGACCCTCATCTGTTATTAAATGACAATAAAGATTATATTCTAGATAATGTAGTTTTATTTTATTATCTAAATGTGTATTAATGATTTCAATTTAATTTAATTTAAAAAAATGTATTATAAATAATTTAAATTTAAATTAATTTAATGAATTGTACTTTATATGATTTAACCAAAATTAATAATAATTTGACAAAAGTGATTTTAATTCCGACTGTTTTGATTATTATTTTATGCTCTCCTGACTCTAACACCGGAGTGTGACTTGTTTGCTGGGAGATGGATAGATTTGTGTCGTGAATGTCTAAGGTTTTGTGAGAAGATGGATAAAAAATAAGAAAACATTGTTTCATTTGTTTTGTGGGATATTTATTATTTTAGTGGTAATGTATATGTATTTTCTTTTTATTCTTCAATGTGTTATTATGGTTTTTTTTTTTATTTAATGTAATTTTTTAGTTTGTAAGTTTCTACTGTACACCACCTTGGACTTCCTCCGTAACGTTGTACAAGTGCTTGTAAATAAATAAATAAATGAGTCAATGAATTGAAATAAATAAAATTATTATTATTATGCATTTACATATCTCAGGACCCTGAGGTCCTGGACCTTTGGAAGGGGTAGGGCGTACGAGGGGCAGAAGCCAACTTTTTGGAGTCTTAAGTGGACTGTAACCAGGAACTATGTTAAGACTATGGCCCCTGCCTGAACAATGTTATTAATATCCATCGATAAAGAGCAGGGGGTGACTTGCACACTCAATAAATAGGCCCCCAAAAACGATCGCTAGCACGAAGTCACGTAGCAACAAGAGGGCAACATATCCTGAGGTGCTTGAGGAGTGGAGAGGTATACCACGGTTATCAGGACAATTCCGGATGTACGGTCAAGATCACTACCAACACCTTACTAGATTATACATCCTTCTCCCGAGCAGGTTTGCTCTTGCAAATCTCCACTCAATCCAGCCAATAAAGGCAAGAGAGAGGTGGGAGCTGTTCCTCATCAGTGTTCACTACGGCCGTCCAATAAAGGCAAGCCGGAGATGAACAACAAGATTTCTCCCGGAAGATCGGGTTCGTGGGGTCGCTAATGCCCAACAGTTCGCCACAAAACTGCTCTCCGGATTGTATCTCTCTTAGTCTGGCCCCTCACCCTAGGTACGTAACGGCAAAGCAAACGCTACCGATACAGACCTAGGGTTTATTGGAGCGCGCAAAGCCGGAGCGCGGAGCCTCACCACGACGTCAACGTAGAGATACGGCGATGGGGTTATTATTATAAATATATATATTGATACATCCCGAATAGGTTGTTTAGCTAAACCACATGCCGATGATAAACAATTTTGTAATCAATTTTTTTGATTATACTCTCTGATTTGTTATTTAAGAAAAGCATCAGCTGAAAGAATGTGCCCCAAAGAACTGGAAAAATATAATTTGCCTACTTTTCCTCAGTGCAACTACGGAGTTCATCATCATCATCATGATTTCAGCCGAAGGATGTCTACTGTTAATTACTGTATCAATATATACATTATCTGGCATATAATATTTATTATCATTTAATATTTCTAATACCAGATCTAGCACAGAAAATTTTAATCTTATTTCTAGGCAACCAGATGGATTCACATAATTTTTGGTGAGACCACCTAATATGGTTGGATTAGGAATAAAATTACCTTTCATTTGATATTTAATTATAATTCGATCAAATAACAGATGAGGGTCTATTTTAGCCATTTACTTACATCTTTTTACGAGGCAACCCCCATAGTTGCACCAAACAAAGTAGGCAACCTATATTTTTTCAGTTCCTTTAGGCACATTCTTTCAGCTGATGCTCGACTTTCATAAATAACAAATCAGGGTAGTTGATGAAAAAAATGTAATAACAAATTTTATTGCATACATCATTGGCACCAGAATTAGCTAGGCAACCTATTTTCAATGTATCAATAAACGCATTAGCTAGCGTATAATATTTATCATAATCAAATAACAGATGAAGGAAGGTATATCTTCTACCGGATCTCGTACTATAGGAAATTGGAACATACTCCCGGGATAAAATGTATCTCATGTGCTATTCCAGGGGGGCTATTGGCTAACTTTTTCAATAACTGTTGACAACTAGCATTCGCTGCACACTAAACTTAGTTGTCAACTGACAATTTCATAAAATTGGAATTACGTATCACACAAGTGACTAACAAACTACGGTGGAAATGTGGTGAATTATAAAAATTTACGGTGCCTATTGTGACCACTCTAAAATTTTATCGACTATTATACAGCTTCAAAAGCTTACACAATCGCAATTTTAAAAGTATCGATACAACAACATCTGTCAAAACGTGTTACGGTGGCTATCAAAGGCACCAGTGGCTAATGACGTCACTGCAGTTGGTCACTGAAGATAGGCAATACGAAACTAGCTGTTTGACAGTTCAATGATGCACATTGTTAACAAGTGATCATCACTTGAACTGTCAACAGAGTTACGCAATAGCCCCGCAGGACATGGTCAACCCATATGACCATGGGTAGACACTTGGGCGTGAAGATGTAACAAACATACACACAAACGTGCGCCTTTATAATATTGGTGTGATAACATCACACCACACAGTGTTTCTTTTGACCCAAAAAAGTGACATCTGCTTTTTATTGAATACTAGCTTTTGCCCGCGGCTTCGCTCCCGTCAACTGACTACTCTACCCTACTACCAATTTTTTTATTTTTTTTATTTCATAAGATTCTTCTCCTGACAATAACAAACACCACAAAAAAAAAATTGTGAAATATATAATAGTGTATACTTGCTTTTTTTATTTCTTAAACTTTTTCTGACCGTGAAGTGAAAACACAAAAAAAACTTTTTTTGTTTCAATGTAATCAAGCGCGACACAAATCCAGACGCAGGTTTTTATGACCAAAAAAAAAACAGAAAAATAATATCTAATAAAAAAAAACATACATACCTGTATAGTCAGAGGGCGCTAGCAATAAGTACTGTTCTGAGCGCGTCGGCCATAGCAAGTGAGCCATAACACAAAAAGCAAGACAGTCTGCTGAATACGTGATACCTGAAAACAGAAATAGTATTTTTGTAGCAAAGCACTGTAACATTATAATATTAAAAATTCAAAGATGTGGGCAAGAACTGCCAGCAACTTTGACGTCAGGGTTGCGAGATTATTCGAAAGAGTTACCCTGGCCCTGGAACTCAAAGGTAACTAAAGATTAGGGGGTTAACGCTTGGGCTGCGGGATTCATCGAAAGAGTTACCGTGGCCCTGGAACTCAAAGGTAACTAAAGATTGAGGGGGTTAACGCTTGGGCTGCGGGATTCATCGAAAGAGTTACCGTGGCCCTGGAACTCAAAGGTAACTAAAGATTGAGGGGGTTAACGCTTGGGCTGCGGGATTCATCGAAAGAGTTACCGTGGCCCTGGAACTCAAAGGTAACTAAAGATTGGGGGGTTAACGCCTGGGCTGCGGGATTCTTCGAAAGAGTTACTGTGGTACTAGAACGCAAAGGTAACTAAAGATTGGGGGGTTAACGCCTGGGCTGCGGGATTCTTCGAAAGAGTTACCGTGGCCCTGGAACGCAAAGGTAACTAAAGATTGGGGTGGTTAACGCTTGGGCTTCGGGATTCATCGAAAGAGTTACCGTGGTTCTGGAATGTATAGGGCAACGGAAGAAAAACATCGGATGGTGCGTGAATACCGCACGGTTTCCCGCGAAACGGCGAGCCTCCTTGCTGGTCTGCCACCATGGGATCTCTGGAGTCAACAGTCCTTGCACGCATGCACGATTTGCGCGTGGAGATGCAACGCCGCCACCGGAGCGAAACTCGATCCGTTGCCGCTACAAGTTGCAGCATGGCGGACAGAGTTTCGGCGTGATCTCATGGTGGAATGGCGACAGCGACTGTTGCAACCCAGTGCTGGACACGCCATAATTATGGCGGTAAGTCCCCTCTTTGAGGAGTGGCTGGAAAGACAACACGGCGTCCTTACCTTCCGCATGACGCAGGTCCTCACCGGACATGGTAACTTCGGCAGATTCCTGCACTGGATTCGTGCGGAAGAAACGCCTGGGTGTCACCATTGTGTGGACCGCCCGGAGGACACGGTGGAGCATACGGTAGAGGTGTGCCCCGCTTGCGCAGAGCACCACCGTGACCTCGTGGGGGCGATCGGCGGTAACGACCTCTCGCGCCGGGCCCTGGTACAGGCCATGGTCCGGAGCGAGTAGAAATAGCAGGCGGTCGCCTCCTTCAGCGAAGCAGTAATGCTAGCGAAGGAGGCGGCCGCACGCGCGATGGAACGGCCTTCACGCCCCAGCCGCTGGGATCCCAATCCTTATTTCCAGCCACCATAGGCGTAGGCTTGCGGACGGCGAGCAATGGGTATCACGCCGTTCGATAACCTTCCGGACCGAGCCAAAGTCGTCAACGGCGCAGTGTTCTACGCGCGCCTCAAAGAGATGTCATCAAATCGAAGAGGCCCAACAGGGTCGAAGCCTACTGATGGGGCCATGGGCTAAGTGAAAGTGAACCCCGGGGCCCTGGAACAAAGGCAAAGAAGGAACAGGAGTGGGTTTTAGTCAGTAAAAGTCTGACACGCCCTCGCGCACCGCCCAAGAGCGCGAGAAGTCATTGGACCTTAGAAAAAAAAATCTGAAGAAATACAGGTAGGTTTTCGTCAGTAAGAACCTGACACTCCTGCTCCACTTAGAGCGGGAGAAGCTATTTTATTTCTTACCTAAAAAAAAATTGTCAAGAGTGCGTAAAGGCTTCCTTTAGATAACCTTTTTTTTTTATAAGAACATGATTTTATTAAATAACTCAAAGAATAAAAACTGGGCAAGTGCGAGTCGGACTCGCGCACTGAGGGTTCCGTACAAACTTGAAAGGTAAATTGCGGTTCACGATTTATGACGTATTAAAAAAAAACTACTTACTAGATCTCGTTCAAACCGATTTTCGGTGGAAGTTTGCTTGGTAATGTATATCATATATTTTTTTTAGTTTTATCATTCTCTTATTTTAGAAGTTACAGTGACACACATTTTACCACTTTGGAAGTGTCTCGCGCGCGAACTATTCAGTTTAGAAAAAAATTATATTAGAAACCTCAATATCATTTTTGAAGCCCTATTCATAGATACTCCACACGTATGGGTTTGATGAAAAAAAGAATTTTGAGTTTCAGTTCTAAGTATGGGGAACCCCCAAAATTAATTGTTTTTTTTTTCTATTTTTGTGTGAAAATCTTAATGCGGTTCACAGAAAACCTACTTACCAAGTTTTAACAGTATAGTTCTTATAGTTTCGGAAAAAAGTGGCTGTGACATACGGACGGACAGACAGACAGACAGACATGACGAATCTATAAGGGTTCCATTTTTTGCCATTTTGCTACGGAACACTAAAAAGGAGTAAATAAAAAACCAGCGTGCGTGTAAGTATGACCAGATTTATGAACTCAAAAGAAGCAAAAGAAATATTTGAAAGGATCGTATTAGTGTACGAGTATACAATTATATAGGGTGACTGGTAATTAGTGTACGATACTTAAACACGTGATTGTGCTCATGATAACAAACAATTTTTATTATGGGAGCAAAGACGAAATCGTGAAAAAAAAATCAGCTGTTCAGTACATTAGGCAAACATAAATGTACTGAACAGCTGATTTTTTTTCGCGATTTCAGGTTTGTTCCCAAAGTAAAAGTTGTTGGTTATCATGAGCACAATCACGTGTTTAAGTATCGTACACTAATTACCAATCACCCTATATACTATCACCGTCATGGAAATATGCATGAATTTGTGGTACTTCACAATTTTAAAGGGGAGCTTTTTGATCGTTGTTCTTCTATGATTTATCAAACAGTGTAAACAAGAAGTATTTCCCATATCGATCGAGCCTTTCTCGCGTCACAATCGAACCGTGTGACGTAGTAAACAGATTGGAGTGGACTTTACAAGTTGCACGCGAGCGTACATTAATTGCGCTGTCCTACCTACAGCGCGCGGTAATCCCATTAAAACGCCTGATTTACGTGTTTTATTGAGGCGATAATTTACTTATTACGCGCACTGACTAAAACATATTTTTTCTTTTTTAATGGCAAACTATTGCATGACTGCGATCCCACCAGATGGTAAGCAGTAATGCAATCATTGATGGTGAATCGCAGTAGTTCATTAATTTATTATAATATTTTATTATAGGTAGGTACATTTAAAGTCATATAGAATAGCCACGATTTCAATAAATGTAATAAAGATCTATTTAAGATTTATAAACTAAATTAATTAATTCCGAACAAGTTTCACAAAAAAACGATTGTTCAAAAATTGCCGATACGTGACCATACATTATTCGGTTAACTGTAACGGCCTTGACAATTTTAACGGGAGCCCATTAAGAAAATGTATTCACATGTTATTCAGAAAATGTAATAAGTAAGTAACTTTATGTAAATAAATGGTAAGTTTGTTAGTTTTTCTTAGTTTTTCACTCTTAGTTTTAAAAACTCACTAACCATATTATGCTTTGTTTAAATAGGTACCTACTTAGTAGCGGATTCGAAAAACAAATTCTCCATAGATTTTTGAAATAGAGAAGGATAGGATATTTGTTATCTCACTAACTTAGCCAGTTAACTTTTTGAGTAGCGTAATTAGAGACACAATAGAAAGACAATGGCGCGTTAACGCCGGCGTTATTGCGGAGATCAACAGCTTAATTGTGAAAACAAGATCAAAATGGGTAAAAAAGCAAACGAGATAGTTATATTATTAATTTTACACAAATACAACTACTATCTGCCTCCGCCGGCGCCGTTTTCTATGGCGGCCGTACGGGTGTCATGGCCTTTATCGTCAAAGACCATATCGGACTTCTCTTTCTTATCAGCAGCTTTGAAGCTTTATAACTTCTTAGTTCATGAAGCCGTTTTAATTTTTATTTTCATATTTATTTACCAGAGCTATAAACTATTGAATTTAGCAAATAAAAAATTGCATGCATATTCCCTATTACGAACCTACAATGCGTTCCAAATAAGAATAGGATCGATTGCTATGTTGTGAGGTCAATTCATACTGTCAAATCGCAAGAAATTGAACTCAGAGATGAGCTAAATTAAAAAACTGGATACTGAGTAAACTTTTTTCGTTCACAGTTCGTAAATAAATTTAAAAAAATTCTTGTTTTGCTCACCCTATTCTCTTCGATTTGCCAGTATGACGTGACGTCACAACATGGCAATCGATCCTGTTCTTCAAAGAGTATGTGACGCATTCTTATTTGGAACGCATTGTACTAATCCGAGTTTAAACTTTACTTTGTACTTTACATGAAGTTTAAATAGGTAAATAAAATTATGACCTACAAAATTGAAACGCAAGAGGTGAATGTAACTGGTAGGTAATATATAAAAAGAGTTGCGCAATCGCTGGATTTACGTAATGAAGTAAAAACTGTAACACTCACCTAATAAAAACTTGAACCTCCAGAGAGGGCTGATCTGCAACGCAATCAGCGCAATAATAGGCAGGTACACGAACCACACAAGACTAGATGCGCCGAAGTGTAGTAAAAAGTTAAGCTTTGGCATATTGTGTTCGTACATCATCGTATATCTGAGTTCTAACACGAACCAAGTCATTATGGCTACACGTAGCGCAAGGATCAACCAGCCAGGCCATGTCTGGTATTCATCTATCTCTTCTATGATGTCCACTTCAGTCTAAAAATAAACATTTTTTATAATAAAAGTGATTGTTTCAAATAAAGGTATATAGGTAGTCAAGGCAGTCAAGGTTCCTGATCAGGTTTCAATATTGTATTGGCAATTAAAAACATTTTTACACAATAGAAGTAACTGGTGTATTGTAATTCATTTTCTATGCTACATTACAGTAGGTATGTTTTTATTGTCAAACTTCACTGCCACTGTTTTTGTTGCAAAACAATATTTGAATACTAAGGTTTTTTATTGTTTTAAAATTCCAAATATGATTCAAAAGGACAATACTCACGGTATTCCAAACATAAAGAAGAATATGAACGATTCCATAAGCAAGCCAGACTCCGAATACTAGTGGTTTGTATGTCAGCTCCAATCTTGTTACTGCCCAGCCTTTTGCTAACAAAAGTAGGAGCAACATGAACAAAGTCTGAAAAACAGGAAACATCATTTATATTTAAGTGTTGATTTATGGTAGATAAGTAGAAATAGGAATTTGTAGCATGCAATAAAATGCATGTAAATAAATAAAACTGCTTAGGTAAAATCAATGAAATGTCATATGATAGGTATTAAAAATGGTGGAATAGCTAGTGATAGTTACAACAGAACATTAATTTATGTGTAATAGAAACTCATAGAATGTGTATCTAACTGTAAATCTAACAAAAAAATAGTAGTTAAAAGGTAAAAACTAAACAGATTGCAAAATTTGTCTTCTTGACATCCTCGTCCTCTCTTCTAAAAACGGTTTTAAATAAGTGCAGAACAATTTAAGCAGTTGCATTCTATAAAACTTCAACATTTGTGTACTTAACTGCCTGGGTGGAGATTTCAAAAATAATAATTTGTTTACATATATGAGGAAATATCTCTGGAATTTTCCATGCAGGATAAACATATTGGTATGCATTATGAATGAGGATAGCACCAATATAATATTATATTAAGCTGTTGATCCCCGCACGAACGCCCGCGTTCGTGCGCCATTGTCTTACTATTGTGTCTCTAATTACACTACTCAACCAGTTAAAACTATAAAATACACAATCTAAACATGATTTACACTCATAAATATCAGTATGTGGTGAATTCTTTGAGTATAATACTAGCATTTCTTTGTGAAGGTTACTGAATATGCCAAATGTGTGCATGTGATTGATTGTTTTTGGTGTTAATCACAAATATTAAATACTGAATGCTAGGCCAACACTAAATCTTTTGTTTTTGGTATGTTACAACTTCTCCAAGCTTTTAAATTTGTTCTGTACTATTTGTTTATATATTAGAAACTTCAATAGTAACAGGATCAGTAGCATGCAATTTGAAATGCATTTAAAACATAAACATATAACTAATTTATCTACAAAGCATGACTTAAATGAAAAGCATATGAATACACATAGATGTAAACACAAAAACCATACACCTGAGATTTCAGTTTAACTTAGCTTTACTCCACAAAATAAGATGCTAAAATATTTAGTTATACACCATAAAACTTTGCAGCTATTAGTAGTAAAATGAAGCCAATAATACCAAATGAAAGACAATTCATAAGTTTTTCAACTTTGTATTGGGCCCAGAATGTGACTTATCACAGTTAGAGAATAAATGGTGCAGTTATATGTATTATATTTATATAACACTGGTTGAAAATAAGCAATGATTAGTCACAACCAGCTATATTGATTAGTGTAAAAGGATGCATAACATTGTGACTCACTCTGCTCATAATATCTAAAACATCCCCAGCGGCAGCCAGCCCAGCAAACCCTACACCATCCACAGCAAACTTCACAGTATGTAGTACATTGAAGCATAGAGCAATAAACTCCAGGACAAGGCTGAATGTGAATAACTTTGTCACTGGATGCTTTTGAGTTCTGAAATTAAATGGTTCATTTACTATGAACATTTGTGCTAAAAAACCAAAGCAATAATGCAATAGAAAATAGTATAGTGTTAGCAATAGAATGAATAGGAATAAATACAGGTTACATGAAGAGTATATTCAATGAAATATCTGTTGAGAAAGCTCTATAGATTTTGGTTTGAGTTACACAAAAAATCACAGTAATACAATAAAATACTGCTTACTCAATTGATCTAAAAGTTTTGAAGTGAATATCTCTGAAAATGTATTAATTAATTTTACATAATGGTGTGTAAACAATTAACACTTAATTATATAAAAAAATTGTTAATAACCTTACCTGACAGCATAGATCTGTACTGGCAATAAGATAATATAACACAGCCAGAAAACAAGATACAATTCCAGGGTA
The DNA here is from genome assembly GCA_905147345.3 of Mythimna impura. Taxonomy (NCBI): domain Eukaryota; kingdom Metazoa; phylum Arthropoda; class Insecta; order Lepidoptera; family Noctuidae; genus Mythimna; species Mythimna impura. The sequence continues at coordinate 13,632,918 of LR990345.1, forward strand.
TTCTGTCTGTCAAATGAAAACTGGTACAGCAATGTGTTGTAAAATGATAAATTGGGACTTCCATTGACCAACCAGAAGTCATAGTTTATAGTCTGAGGTATATTTGTGAGGGTCTTGTTGTCCTTTGTAGGTGCTCCAGTGTAATGGTGCCATGTACAGGAAACCTCATCTAAGTAACATGACACCATTGATACATACCAAAACCTGATTGAAAACAAAAAAAAAATGTTATAACCTAGTAACAAAAATAGAATATTTTTTGTCTAATATATATATACATAACGAAAAATCTATAAAATAATTTTGAAACACTTCCAGTTAATATTAGCTTAAAGAAAATGTGTCGCTTAAAAAAATGAAGATTTATGTCAGTATATTAGAATTTACCTGGGTTGTCCAGAGTTCTGAATAACATATGTAAACTGGTTCTTTTTTATCACATTCCATGGTGTGTCTTCATCAATACACAGACCACCTTTCGGACATGGAATTCTTCTAAACAGATCTTGGCCATAGGCATTACATTTGGGATGATAGGCTGTTCCATTCAAATTTTGGAACATAACTTGGCATGCTAGCTCTTTATCAGCAATATCACGGCTTTTGTAGTAGTGTAAAAAGTGGCCTCTGTCTAATACAGCGAACGTTATAGGGTATTTGAACTGAACATTCGCTGATAAGTTCCCGAAAATATAGCCATATGTTTCCTTTTGATAATGGATGTCTGTCTTCTGGAACCCGAACTTTACTAGGAACTTGAAAAATTCATCTGTCGAGAATTCTCCCTTTATATGCGTGGACGAAACGAAGAGGAAAAGCGAACAAAATATTATTGAACCAGCTTTTATACACATTTTGAGAATCGGTGGATATGAGCGCAGAAAAATAACATTTCTGTAAAACACCGCAGTTTTTTTGTGTCCCTTGTCTATTTATTCATAACGCTGATATATCAAAACAAAAGTTTATTATCTATTTGTTATTTTACAATTTCACAATTCCCTAGCAAAAATGAAAATAAAAAACATTTTTGATTAGACAGTTATACGAAATTTTTAGAGACACTTCGCACGCCAGTTACCACAGCTGCCAGATTGTGTGCATGTGTTACCAGATTTTATATTTCTGAATTCTTCTATGAATCGAATTTAATTCAAACAATGAGTCAAAATAAGATTCTTTTTTAATTTCCTAATTTCGCAAATTTTTGGCATTTTATCTAGACGCAGTTCATGGATTTCACTCAATCCATATTGTATTAGATAGTTTTAGCACTACTTTATTGGTTCATCGAAATCTTATATTCGATTCTTGGTTATATTATTATGATGAAAGTAAAAAAAATGCTATTTATTGTAGTGTTATTTTGTAAATATAGCAAATTAATTATAAAAAAAGTACTTCTAGAGAAACTCCTTTTTTTGCAATAAATCTGCCATAAACTCTTATTTTTTACTCTCTACAACATTTTAAAGTGATGTGTTATTAGTAAAGGGCCTATTACACTACTCGATATTCAGACAGTCTTAGTCGATGTCGAGTAGTGTAATAAGGGTTAGACCGGTCTTACTCGAAACAAAAAATATATGACTGTCTGAATATCGTGTGCTGAATAGGTATCGCGTAGTGTAGGCCCTTAAGTTTAAGGTAGTGATGTGCCGGGCTACTGTTTTGGGGAAATAAGTCGGCTCGAGTCGGTTTGTACAGTATTCAATTTATGACTTGATATTTCGATTCGAGTCTAGGACTCGAATACTGACTCGAATCTAGGACTCCAATACTGACTCGAGTCCAGGACTTAAGTACTGACTCGAGTCTAAGACTGGAGTCCTGGACTCGAGTCAAGAAATTCGTGTGTAGAACTTTTAATCTGGAAATTTGAACACGAATCTAAAAATTCAAATCCAGAACTCGAGTTTGTTATCAATTTTAGAGTAAAAAGGAAAAATCGAACAGGACTAAACTTCAAATAGTATGTAAGTTGAGTATAATGACAACGATAGTAAATCAAACCTTTTTTAAATATAACAAAAAATAAAACCATGGAACATACTAAGGAGGTACCTAGGAACCAGAATTCTAAAAATCAAATTCTATTTTGTTTTATTACGTAACAAAAAGAGGTAATTTTTATAGATTATATATTATTAGTAAGTTAATTTACTTAGCTTTTTACCCAATTTACAAGTAATTTTACTTATTATAAAGAAAAATCAAGTTATTAATTTCGTACAAACATCACATCTAGACGAATCAAATAATCTTTTTATCAAAACTCTCGCATATTAAAATTTTGACCTTCCAAAGGAGTATCAAATCTAAAACTACGAATGTAGTACTACAGCACGAGCGAGTCAATCTAACTCGAATACAAGCCTCGAGTCAGTTGGACTCCCCTAATAGAAACGAGTCTCCAAGTACAAGATCGATTCTACCTGAATCGTGTACTGGAATCGAATGCGGCGTACAAAAAAAAAAAAAATTGGTACAGTACGGCCGACGTCTCTTGGCGAACCCGAACTTTGCGCAGAAGGCTACGACGTTTTTTAGGAACCAAATGGTGGCATGAGGCGACGTGCGTGGGGCGGAGGTCTAGGCTAGAGATTCACAACAATTCACAACAATATTCACAACAATCGGCCCTTTATTCAATCGATTTTTATAGATTTGGAGTTTATTAAATTTTGTTTATACGAGATATTGAACGAAATAGATTTACAAACTTAGTGAATGTTGTCGTTAGTAAAGTTAGTAAAGTCGTCTTTAAAAAAAAAAAAAAATAATAAAATTTTATTTTCTTGGTTGAAAGACATGATTTAGTTAAATATCAGTTATTTATAAACGACTACTAGAATAACGACTGTTTGAGAATATTTTAAACCTCCATAGAAAATTGTAAAACCTAAAACCTCCATAAATATATTTTTATAACTTAATTTCAATCGATTTGAAAAAAAAACGATTAAACAACACCCTCAGACACGCTTATTGGACATCCCTCTTCGGTAACTTCGTAAAGCTTCGTGCGTATTCGGCAATGTTCGGTACAGGTACAGCCAAACGGGGTTAATTTATAGGAACGCGGAGGTGAATAGGAACAAAAGTTTGAAGGGGACCTTCGCGTTAATTAACAATTTTTCCCATTTAAGTCCTCCTAGTTATTCATTAATAATTGTAATAAAAACGGATGCCTTGATAGAAATCAATTATACAAATATATACCAATGTGGAAAACCTAACTAAAGTTTTGTTCTTATTCACCCCTGCGTTCCCATTCACCCCGTTTGACGGTCCGCAGTAATATGTCTCACTCACACGTTAGTATTGGTGTTATTTTCGTGTCGCTGTCTCTGTCTTGAGCACAGGCGGTGACAAAAGTTTTCGTTGGTTGTTATTATTAAATTGTTATGATTTTTGTGTAGTGTCGGGTTTGTTTCTTTAATTCACAAGTTATTTTTGTAGCTTTCTGTCTGTGTTTTAATATTTATTTTATTACTTGGTCCCTGTATTAGTAAATTTTTATTCGTATTTGGGTTTTAAAAAAAATTTCATCAATAATAGTTTTTTTTACGAGTGTACATGCGCTAAATGCTAGGTATATAAGGTAAGCATATGTTCAGGCTCACTGGCCGTACTGTCCTCGAATATGCGAGTCCGAAGCAGGTATCGAGTCTGACTCGAGCCACCGTACTCGGCACATCGCTAGTTTAAGGCAAAAACAGTAAATTGCGCTATAATGCTAGGTACACACGAATCAACTAAAGTCACTCGTGTTTTCTCATCATTTATAAATAATAATATAAATCCCTAGCAAACGCTACAAAATCTATATAAATTTGAGATTTTAAAATCGTCAGTCCGTCATCCGGCTGACTGAGGTTGCTAGCATAACTTAATAACTCTGCACTAAAAAATAAAAATTTTACCTTAAAATAAAATTTGTATTATGTTTCCTAAGACGTCTCGACGTCAGCCGTCCTCGTAACTCGTCTGCATGTGCAAACTGTGTCGGATGACTTGAACCTCTCCCAAGACGATTACTGTAGCTACGTACGGCAAGCAACCTTCCCCGGAGGGTGATGAAGGTAGCAAAGTTGAGATACCCTAAGAGGCTTGGCCTGCTTGAGGGATCAACTGCCGGCTGCTAAGCGAATCGCTGTAGCTACGTACGGCAAGCAACCTTCCCCGGAGGGTGATGAAGGTCGCAATTTGAGATACCCTAAGAAGCTTGGCCTGCTTGAGGGATCAACTGCCGGCTGCTAAGCGAATCTATAAACACGATCTTCCTTCTTCTTGATGTTGGATTGCGTGTCCTAAATTTTCTGAAAACCTACACAAGGTTTGACAATGCAACTTTCTCCGAAGGGTGATGAAGGTCACAAAGTTGACATAGGTACCTTAAAAAGGTGTTGCACCTGTTTGAGAAACTGCCGACTGCTTCGCGAATCAATAGGCTCTGATGGATACTGAGGTAAACCCTTTACAGTTGGTTCGGGTGTCACAATCTTCAGGAATAACATACAAGGTTCGATAATGCAAACTTTCCCAGGCGGTGATGAACGTCACAGAGTTGATGTACACCGAGAGGCATTTGCTGAGCAAGTCCATAGGCAATGAAGGATAATGCAAAACCATAGTCTGGTGGCCAACACTCGGAAATGGACTACGTGTCTTATAGAAATTTCCAGAAGCTTAATGCATGGTACGGCAACCAACCTTCCCCGGTGGGTGATGAAGGTCGCAAAGTTGAGATACCCTAAGAGGCTTGGCCTGTTTGAAGGATCAACTGCCAGCTGCTAAGCAAGTGAATTGGCACTGACGGATCATGCAAAGCTAAGTCTGGAGACAAACTCTTGGAGCTAAATAGCGTCAATTTCCAGGAACTAAATGCAACCTACGACAGTGCAACGTTCCCCAAGGGGTGATAAAGGTCTCAAAGTAAAGTTACCCTAGAGGCGTTGTGCCTGCTCGAGGGTCTGACTGCCAGCTTCTAAGAAAGTCAATAGGTATGGACTGATAATTCAAAGCTTTATCTGGAGGTAAACTCTTAGAGCTGGATAACGTCAATTTCTAGGAACTAAATGGAAGCTATGCAACCTTCCCCAAGGGGTGATGACGGTAACAAAGTAAAAACAAAATGGAGGTTTGTATGTTTTCTAAATTCAAAATCTAGCGATATGCGCGCGGTATGAAAAACGACGCAACAATGATAAAGGAATGGTGGCTTGCTCTGCGCTGTTAGTTAGTTCCAGGTGCGGCCACGGGTGGCGCTGTGGTCGATTTACGTAGCGGAAGTAGGACTATAGGGCCTATTACACTACGCGATATTCAGCACACGATACACGCACCTTTTGAGTGCGTAATTAGAGACACAATAGTAAGACCAAAGAGTATGTAAAGCTAAGACAATGGCGCGTGAACGCCGGCGTTAATGCGGGGATCAACAGCTAACGACTCTTATTTTTTGTTCCGAGTAAGCCCGGTCTAACTCTTATTACACTACGCGATATGTCGAATCATAAACTAAAACTGTCTGAATATCGAATGGTGTAATAGGCCCTTATCTAGCGAATAAACGTGGAAAAAGACGATGTACTCTCATAATGGACTTCGGACGTCAAACGGAACACATAATAGTTATTTATAGTGATGGTACTTTGCAATCGTTCGTTCTTCGTAGGATCTCGACTATTCTCGATCAATGCACTTCGGCCGGTGGCGCATCACTGGCATCTTTTTTTTTTTATGGCTATTAGATAGATGGCGGACGGGTTTGGTTAGTAGTGCTAGTGTTTGACATTAAAAAAAGGAAGAGAATGAATTTTCATTGAGCTAATGAATAAAACATGGACTCATCATGTCCCTTTTTCAGAATAATGAAATAATATCCATGTATGGGAACTTCTAAATACAGATTAATAGGAGTATTTAGTGCCATAGCAACAATCATCATACTCTTACCCATTTCCTTTGTGATCTAGATACCTCTTTTTCGGAGTGTCGTTCAAGATTTGTCTTGTTTCTAGTGACTGTGTTTCTGTAATAAAGTGTTAATTATGGTTTAAAATGTTTTGAGAGTGAATTATTTGGTTATATGCATCGTAACCTCGAACACGGAAGTTTTGTGATCTAGCCGCTCTGACAGTAGAATATCCTCGGAAAATGTGCTAATGAATGTCCAGTTGAACTTAGTGCTTGATGAATAAAGTGAACATCTCAGTATGTATGAACTTTGAGTGCCAATTATGAAATAATGGTTGAAATAGGCGCCCCTCAGCAGTCAGCCGAAGAGAGTTTGGAGAATGCCGAATGGTATTGGGGTGATATCACTAGGTAAGTTTAGTTCAATTATGTCTGTTTGTTTATCGCCTCTCCCATGCAACAGTAGGTTTACGATCATAGAAATCAGGAAGCAACTGTTACAAAGCATAGAATTAATTTTAACACTGATTTCATTCTCTAGAAGTGCCAAATGATCTGGAGTCTAGGTTACATTATATTTGATCTTTGATAGACTAAAATAATCTGCACTTTGAATAATAAATTAAACTTCCACTTCCAGTTAGAAATATTTTGGTAATAGACATAAAGTTTGTGTATAAACCTTATGATCTTTAACAAGTGTCTAGTCCCTACCTATAAAATGTTTCAGGTTGCTTAAAAAAAAAGAGTTAGACATATAACTTAAACATTGTGAAATATTATAACTCAAACAATTTGTATTAGAAATTCATTGCATTTTTAGAATATGTTTGTATCTCACAACACAGAGTGTAGTGTAGTTAATTTTTTGGTTCCAACTTCTGTGTTGAAACATTTTTCTCAGGTCATCCTTGTTGTTTATTTCAGAGATGAGGCTACAGAGAAACTACGAGACACATGCGATGGCACCTTCCTGGTGCGCAATGCATCTAACAAAGATAGTGGCTATACTCTGACAGTGAGAAAAGGGGGCATGAACAAACTTATCAAAATCTATAACCATGAGGGGCGTTATGGATTTTGTGAACCATTTGACTTCAAGTCAGTGGTGGAGCTTGTTCGTTTTTACAAGGAGTACTCCTTGGTACATTGTAACAGCAGCCTGGACATTAAGCTTATGTACCCTCTCTCTAGACTTCTCGAAAATGAAGGTGGGGAAAACATGAGTGATGATACCCTAGAAACTAAATTTAAGGAAATCCACAAAAAATATGTATTAAAAACAAAAGACTTTGAGGGTCGCTCTTTCAAATATACACGATTACGAGAAGAAGTAAATATGAAAAAGCAGGCACTAGATGCCTTTAGAGAAACAGTTAAAATTTGTGAGGATCATTTAAAGTTACAGGAGAAGATGCAGGCTGAGGCGCAGCCACATGAAAAGAATCCTGTTTTAGAAAATAATAGAAACTTAATATCAAGAGTTCAAAACCTAAAGCAAGCCAAAGCTGAACTGAATGATATTTTGAGAAATACAGTCACAGCTCAATTATTGCTTGAAAGAGAAATTGCCAAACTAAAGTCAGATGTTAATGATCTTTACAAAATAAAAAACCGCTATAAACTGTAAGTAGTAAACATTATTTTTTATAATTATCATTCTTATAATCATCACCAGTTCAGAAAAAGCCCTGTAGTGACTCAATGGAGTGACAAATTGGTCCTATTGATAAGTGAGAAACAAGTTGAGACAAGTGGTCAAAAACTACCAAATTATTATTAAGTTTGGTACATTTGCACCAAGTAACCTTGCAAGTTTCTTCATGTACCTGAATCATACATATTATTTCTACTATTTATTAGACAATGATAATGGTGTGACTTGAGTTACCTATTGTTATGTGTCATTAGAATTAGAGTATTGTGGTAGTAAATTTCCAATATTCTATAACATTCCAACGGATGTTAATTAAATAAAACCATGAAAATATGGGCTGAGTTCTGATGTTCCCTTTTTTACAGGTACCATAAAAAAATTATAAATAATAATAATGGATTTCAATCTGAATTCCATTATATAGGGTCTATTACACTACTTGATATTCAGACAGTCTTAGTTGATGTCGCATTGTCTAATAAGGGTTAGACCAGTCTTACTCGGAACAAGAAATAAGACAGTCTGAATATCGTGTGCTGAATATCGCATAGTGTAATAGGCCCTTTATTATGTTTATGATATTATTTGTAACTAGTGTCCCGCATGGGACCTGCGCTGGCATGGCTTCGCATGGGTGCAAATTACACTATGTAACTAAATAACAACTGATCGAATTATCATGCATTTTGTCACTAATGGACAGTGATATATTTGATAAACACAGTGATACATGACATGCACATTATAGCAGAGAAAAGCCTACAATTTCAAAGATTTCTAACACCTGTGCAAAGCACCTAACACTAGTCTTACTATTTGAAAACTTCAGCGAATCATCTATAATGTCCCAGAATTGTTCAATTTAAAGTAAATGGTTAATTTTTGTATCAATTGGCGTCAGTCACGCAAATATTGTCAATTGACCATTTCGAGGATCTTTTACTAGTTGCTAGACTTGTATTTTCTGTATAGTCCCATCATTTCATCTTTGACGTGACTCCTGATATCCTCTTTATTATAGTCAGTATCATTATCATCAAAAGAAAAAATCGGCCAAGTGCGAGTCGGACTCTCGTACGAAAGTTTTCGTACCATTATCTCCCATCCATTGCCCATATACATATATATTATCGCTCATTGTACACTTATTTTTAATTATGTTTGTCCTGTATTTTTGTTATATATAAAAATAATTATCTATTTAGTTTGTTGTATGAGAGCCCCACTTAAATGTTTATTTATTCTGTTTTTAGTATTTTTTGTTATAACAGAAATACATCATCTGTGAAGATTTTAATTGTTTAGCTATCACGGTTCATGAGAAACAGCCTGGTGACAAACAGACAGACGGCCAGTGGAGTCTTAATAATAGGGTCCCGTTTTTACCCTTCGGGTACGGAAAAAAATCTCAGTTAATTTGCCAAAATAGACGCAGTCTCGTTTAAATTCAATTCTTGAAGACACCATTGTGGAGCTAGCATAAGCTTCGCGGAGGCGCGCTACGACTGTTTTTCCACTACTATGCGCAAGCGGTGCGCGTCCCTGGTGCGCCGGGTGTGGAATGCCATCCTGTCATTGGGGCTCAGACCCGGCGTAAGGCGTGCATTACACTGTCATGCAAACGTCAATCAAAACCATCAATCCTGAATGATGTTTGAATGACGGAACTTTATCGCCATACGTTTTTCGTCATGCAAACGTCAGTCATCGCATTACACAGTAGGTTTTTCGTCAGTCAAAATATTTGACTGTGGCAAAACTGACAGCAAAACCTATCGTGTAAGGGACGCCTATATATCAGACATGGCTGTGGCAGACATGTTAAGGGCCTATTACACTACGCGTTATTCAGACAGTCTTTATCGCGTAGTGTAATAAGGGTGAGACTGTCTTACTCTGAATTCCGACGGCTAAATGGCGTATTACACTACGCGTTATTCCGCACACGACATTCAGACTGTCTTAGAGTTTAAAAAGAAATTAAAATCTACACTAATATTATACATATTTTAAAGAGGTAGTTTGTTTTTTTTTTTGTCTGTAAGAGGTAATTAATTAATTAATTTAATTATTTAAACTTCATGTACAGTAGTGGTACATAGGCGGACTTAATGCAACAAGGCTTTCTCTACCAGCCAACCTCTAATAATCTCTGAAAGTACTAAAAGCTGCTTTATTCCTGAGTGACATGGCTATTTTTTATGTACGCGGGCGAAGCTAGTTTTTAGTGAAATAATAACCAATCGTAATAATGGAAAATTGTTTAAAAATACAATGTTTATTAACCTTTCGCATACCGTAATTAGAGACAATAGAAAGACAATGAGAGAGCAAACGCCGGCTTCGCTTGGGGTTTAATGAATCTAGGACAATAATATTATGACATTAACAAGTGACACTAGTGACAGCGGCTAAACGCGATTATGCGAGCCAAACGTCGAAAACATGGGCGTTTAGAGTTATAACTGAGTTTAGCGTAAACTAGATTCAATTCATAGCGGTGAAACGCAATGAAGCTATAGTTTCGATTAGACGCTCAAACTGAGTTTTTTTTTTAAATAATCGCGATTAGTTTTATTGGTGATTTCCGCCCTAAGACAGTCTGAATATCGTGTGTTGAATAACGCGTAGTGTGGCCAGTTGTTTCCAGATGTTTTCCTTCACCATTGTGTTGTGTACCTAATACTAAATAAAAAACGAATAGTTTGACAGATTAAAAATGCTAATCTCACTAATATTATAAAGGCAAAAGTTTATGAGTATGTGTATGTTTGTTACTTCTTCACGCTCGAACGGCTGAACGGATTTGGATGAAATTTGGCACACGGGTAGACCATGTCCTGGAATAGCACTTAGGAAACTTTTTATCCCGGGACTCGGGAGTATGTGTCCTTGGGGAAAATTTCCTACTTTCACGCTGGCGAAGCCACTGATAGCAATTAGTCTATACAATCATACAATAATCCTGTGGAAGCACAACTAAAAGTGCGTAAAATGTACGAAATCGATGTAGGTAACTTTTATAAAATAAAATTGTGTGGAACTTGATATATTATTTGAGCGTTTCTCTTTTTTTTTCCATAATTTCAAAAAATCGCTAAAAATAAAAATATATGTATAAATCGTTTTTTTTTTTTTCATGAAATCAGGTAGTTTACTTTATTAACATTTAGATTTTTTATAAGGAAATCTATTTTATATAGGAATTTTGTGGAATATGTACTAAAAACTAAATGAAAGTAGATTACACGTTCTTATTTTGTTACTTTTTATTTGTTAAAACAAACTGAAGTAGCAATTGTTTTAACCAGAATAATAATTTTCTTGATACGTCATGATAAACTTAATAACATCATTGCAAAGAAATACCAAGAAAAGTAAAAGAACATTTTCAAATTAAGTGTTTATTTATTTTTTTGTTACCTTTTACCTAAATAAAATTTAAAGTTTTGATAATATGAAAAATAAACAAAATTTACCGATTTTACGTACTTTTTATTAAAATGTTATGTATCCTTGAGTTTCTTTATAAAATTCATTTGTTTTATATTAAAAATGAAATATATAAAACATAAAATGAGATAGGATTTTTTTTGGGACAGTAACAAAAAAAGAATATTTGGTAACAAAATAAAAATATAAGGCAACCTCTACAATGTACTAGGCGTTATAGACGTTTTAGTGATAAGGATTAAAGATATACAACACAAACTATTTATTGTTAAAATTTTACAGTCAAAGAAAAAATAGTACACCATACGCTATAATAACAAGGTTAAGGGTTAAGGTTGACTGGTAGAGAATGCCTTGTTGCATTAAGTCCGCCTATGTACCACTACTGTACATGAAGTTTAAATAAATATATAAATAACATTATTATTATAAATGTGAAAATTTGAGTGTGTTTAATGTCTTTACAGTTGAAAGGATTTGGATGAAATTTAGATAACTATACTCCGGAAGAGGATAAATGTTATTTTTTATCATCATCAAAATTTACTTTTTATCACCATGCAATGGAAACCGCAAGGCTAGAGTAGAATTAGTACAAGAAATTAAACCACGGATTAGTGTTTGCAACATTTAATATCGTAATAATTATAATCAAATCTTTCTTGTTTCATTCATACTTGAGGGGGATGCTCAAGGTAGGCCGCAAAATTGAAATTTTCGTAAGGTTTTTTGCAATTCCTCTGTTCATATATTTCAAATGAATGGCTATTTCATGAAAAAGTCATACAATTGAAATATAAGATTAGAGAGGATTATATCGATGATAGTTATGATTATAACTCGGTAAAACCACATTTGTTACGGCCGCGATTCATATTTCATGAACATAGAACCTGATACTAACCTGCAAAATGCAAAAACATTATTAAACATTTTTAAGATATTATTTGGGAGTGATTACAGGCTTTAGCAGTCTTATGACAAAAACTACACTAACAAAGGTAAATTATTAACAATTAACACTTATTAGTAATCAATAACATTTCAACAAATCAAAACTTTCTTTCTTAGTTAGTTTTAAAAATTGCGCGACTTCTTGCGCTGTTGAATGCAAACGTAACTTTATAATTCCTTTTTGTTACCCAAATTTTCCGCTTTATTTTTTTGTTACACTGTAAAAGTGTAACAAAAAAAAAATAGTAACGAAACACTTGTTTAGTTTTTACAAAATATTATTTTAGTAGTTAAAATTGGAGTTACGTCTAATATAAGTCACTCAAATTTAGTGCAAGTTGTTAACTATTGTGACATGATAAAAGAAAGTAGTCAATATTATCAACTTACCTCAAGAAACAGCTGTAACAAATACCGGAATGAGATTCGATTTTCGAACTGGCATATTGTTTCAAATAACGTCGTCGGAACAGCACTGACACCTAATTTATCGATATGGCGGCATTAAATGGTACCTGTAGTATTGCCAAGTTAAAATTGTTTAACGAAATGGAAGATTTTTAATTATAACACATAAAAAATGGGTAACAAAAATTGAAATCTATTTTTGGAACTTTTTCTGGGACAAGTTTAAAATTCATTTAAATCTGACAAAGTTAAAAAAAAATACCAAAAAAGCAATGTAAGTAGATCTTTTTACCTCGTAAAATGGTTTTAAAAAAATCTCAGTATAGTTTCTTTGAACCTTATTAAAATAATTGAGTTTGAAGTAACGGATGGTAACTGCTGGCTCGACTGGGACATACGAATTTTCATACATTGCAATTTTTGGTAGTTTGTATTTATTTATTTTTTTAATTAAATACTATATTTTTATGATATTTTTTAATGATTTCTGTGAATTTAATTAAAAAATATGCTCCTAAACAAAACAGAATCTTGTGGGACATTCAACAAATGGGTATTGGCAAAAAAAAAAAGAGAAATGCTCATTTAGGTTTTGTTTCATCGCAATCAGTTGACTATAGTCAACTGATTGCGCCGCCTAACAGTCAATGAATGTAGTATATCTTTCGTTATAACGAAAGATATACTACATTCATTGACTGTTAGGCGGTTCGAAGTTTGCTGGGTCAGTTAGTCTAAAATAAGAAACATTTACTTTTAACTGTTGCATAGTAACATAAACCCCAGACATTTATTTAGTACATGGAGGACTTACAGCTAATAAAACCAGACAAACCAGACAGACATACGTAATATGGACGTATATATTATTAATTACAACTAAATGACGAAGATGAAGCTAACTTCAGCTACGTCATGTCCTATTTTGGCGCATATACGTAAATATATACGCAGAAAATGTATAGTGATAGAAATTAATTCATAATTATGTTCTTTACAGTTGGCTACAAGGACGCGGAAAAACAGATGAATATTTGCATTTATTAGAAGAAGACAATACAGGCAAGCTTGAAGAATTATATGCACACAGAGAGTGGATTAGTTGGAAAGTTAATTGTACAAGAGAAATGGCTGAACAACTTCTCACGGGAAAACCTCAAGGCACATTCTTAATTCGGCCTAACTCGACTGGCCAATTAGCTTTATCTATTTGTTGTAACAACATGGTCTATCACTGTATTATCTTTAAGACTGAACGAGGTTATGGATTTGCGGAACCTTATAATGTTTACGAGTAAGTTTTCTTAGTACATTTTTTGATGAAATTGTAAAACGTGGTTCCCGCCGTATGTTTCCCGTATGCAAAATACCTACGTGCTTTAGACGTGTAGTTGCGGACACAAGCCCAACATACATGTGGTTCCATTTGATAAATAAAATAATAATCAGTGATAAAGAATGGCTTGCGAATATTATATATAATATCTATTTGGCATAGATACTATGAATTAAATGCATCTTTATCTCTTGCCAATTCGATGGTAACAGTTTTATTTATTTCATTCAATATATAATAAGATGTTATAAATATCATATGAGAATATTTAGTTCCTCCTTTATGCTTTTTCTTGGTGGGCCGTAGTAATATAGGGTCAGAACAATAGTAATAATAGACAGGGGAGGTATTAGGTAAGCAGTTTTTTTTTGCAAATCTTAACCCGCTGCCCCTCGTCAGCAAAAGTAAGCAAAGCTCTCTCCCTCTATACTTACGTCAACATTGTTAATAATGCATTTTTGAATTTGTTTTGGTTTCGTTATTAATTTATGAGCAGTACCTAGAAGTTTAGAAATAATGTAGGCTTGAAATAGAGGGCAAAACAAAACTGTCCTCAGTCCATGACACTCGAATCCATGACTCTTTTTTTTTTGAGTGTGTCAGACTTTTACCGACTAAAAATCCACTCCTGTTCCTTCTTTGCCTTGGTCCCAGGACCCCGCGTTTCACTTTCACACTACCCGTGGCTCCAGTAGGCTTCGACCCTGCTGGGCTGCCCTACGGTATGCTGACATCTCCTTGAGGCGCGCGTGGCGTCGATCAGTACACGCCGTCGACGACTTGGGCTCGGTCCGGACGGTTACCGGACGGTCGGACGGTGAGATACCCATTGCTCACCGTCCGCAACCCCGCGCCTACGTGTGGCTGGAAATCGGTATCGGGATTTCGGCGGCTGGGGCGTGAGGGCCGCTCCCTCGTGCGTGCACGTGCGGCCTCCTCCTTTGCTAGCATTACTGCTTCGCAAAAGGAGGCGACCGCATGCCACTCCTCCTCTTTCGGACCATGGCCTGTATGGCACACCTCTACCGTATGCTCCACCATGTCCTCCGGGCGGACTACACAGTGGTGACACCCGGGCGTTACTTCCGCACGAATCCAGTGTAGGAACTTCCCGAACTGACCATGCTCGGTGAGGACCTGTGTTATGCGGAAGGAGAGGACGCCGTGAGGACTTTCCAGGTACTACTCAAAGAGGGAACTTACCGCCATAATTATGGCGAGTCCAGCACTGGGTTGCGACAGTCGCTGTCGCTATTTCACCATGAGATCCCGACGGAACTCTGTCCGCCATACGGAGTTTCGCCTCGGCGTTGCATCTCCACGCTTAAATCGTGCATGCGTGCAAGGACTGTTGCCTCCAGATCCCATGGTGGCAGGCAAGCAAGGAGGCTCGCCGCTTCGCAGGAAACCGTGCAGTATCCCCACACCATCCGTATGGCCATGGCCCTCTGGCATGCGTTCAGCTGGGCCGCCGCTTAATAAAGGGCCATTGACCGAACGATGCCTGCGTAATCTATGACTCTTAAGTCTTCAATGACATTGGATGTTTGCTGCTCAGTGATGTGTGTCAGCTCACTTTCGTGTGATTTGAGAGCATCAATATCGTACTATTAAAAAAAAAAATACTGCTGATGTAATCACCATCCAGACCCCCCATCCCTTGTCATCAAAAATAAGTAAAGCAAAGACCCCTCCCACCCCCTGTAGTGCTAACGTAATACTTGAATGACCCATAACCGAAATTATTATAACATTACCTACTTCTCATATCGTAAATGTTGTTGATGATCTTAGGAAAAATGATTAATACGTTACTATTTAATCGGTCATTTTAAAACCACCAATTAAACTTTATTTTTTCTTATGTTTCAGAACTCTGAATGAGCTTGTTCTTCATTATTCCGTGAACTCATTAGAAGAACATAATGATCAATTGAAAACGGAACTGAAGTACCCGGTGAATGCACATCTTGTAAAGAAACCTGAAAAGAAGCAATAAATTGTGAATTCTGAAAAATTGTGATTGTCAGTTCTGTCTGCTATTTGTAGACATAGGTCGTAATGACGACATTCGGGCCTATTATTAAAGGAAACTTGAAGGAACTCAAAGTTGAAATTACCTTCTGACCTTCAAGTAATCAACGATAAATTAAAAGGATAAACTTCTCAGCATCGAAAACTGATCATTTAAGGATGATTTAGAAGTTGTAGATCCAAAATGTTTGCAGATGGATGCACAAATCTAAAATCCCAAAGAAAAGAGGAAAAATTACTTTTGATTATTTCTATAAATGTACTGTGAGGGAACATAATAATACGAGAAGAAAGTATTCATGTACAGGAATGTAATGTAAGTTGATATTTCCGTGTTTTATAGCTTTATAGTGTCGTTATAATCTGATCAAATAATTATTGTACAAATAAAATGCTTTGGTACCCATATACTATGGTACTTACCAATTATTTTAGATTTGTGCACAATTATTATAAATTCGATTCGAAAACTGCTTGTACTATTAGGTTTTATTTTTATCATGATAAAACCATGATCTGTTTAGAAATCCCGGTTTTATTGTTTGGATGAACATTGAAAATGATCCTCAGGAGCTTTTAAAGAATAGGCTACTCTTGTAAACATATTTTTATATTTGTTGTATATACGAAGATTGGAAATGTGTTCTTCCTTATTAATAATTGATGTTATTAAATTGATCGGGGCCTTTACGAATCGGCAGCAATGGAGGAAGAAATGAATAACAGCTGATTCGAAATTGGAGACTGTTGAGAACAAAATTACTTGAAATGTAAGCTCTCAGTTCAATTTGATATTGAGTCTGCATCCATATTGACACTTACTTTCATGTAATAAAAGTGACTTTTGAATGACGATCATTGTTCATTGTGTTTTATATGGGTGAATATCTTGAATGGCCTAAAGTCTTATTTTAAATTTTCCATTCATTCAAAATAAATAAATGAAACATTGCAGTAATGTTGTGTGTTTTTTTTTAGTCTGTCTCGTGTGTTAATTAATGCAGATGCAGACTTAATACATATAAAGTTCTCATAGAGATATGAATATTATGTATGTGATAGTAATGATTAGCATTTTAGAATTCTCGTATTTGTATATATTAAGTGATTGATTTTTGTTATATTTGTTTTAATGTGATGTGAGGTTCAAAATAATTCCTTGTCATTGTTATGTATCCAATAATAATTGAGATATTTCTTTAATAAAATTGGTTCAGCAGTCACAGGTTCACGCTTTTAACAAGTTATATACATTTCAATCAGCAATGTATTCTTGTTTAATCTTAAAAATTTTTGAGAAGTATTACAAATTAGGTCCTTACCTGTGAAATTGGTGTAAAACCGGTTATTTTGAACTGTAATATCTTCAGATTGACTTTGAATCGTAAGGTAAAATAAAGTTTATATTAAAAGTACGTTATTCTTTTTTCCAAATTAGTAATTTATTGTTTTTTTTTTTTGTGTTTTGTATTTTCTGTTAAATCGCAGTATTTATAACCCTACTATGAAAAAAAAAAACAACTTTTTTTATTAGATTTCATGGTTATAAATAAGTGATATTGCAGAAAATACAAAAAAAAGAAACCATTCAATAACTATTTAAAAAGAATAACTTATGTACCCTTACCATAAAGTTTATTTGAACTTATAATCCCAAGTCAGTATGATAAATTAGGTATATAGTTTAAAGTAACCCATTTTAAAAAAGCCTATTTCATACCTATACATACCTAATATTTGGATATATATCTTAAATGGCGGTTATTTATATGTTATAAAGACTTGCTTTGATACTGTGCAATATTGTAATGGTTTAAATAGTTTATGTATATTATTTACTTTGCAGTATATAGAGGATGTTATTTCATTAATGTAACTCATTTTTACCTTATATTATCACCATCATCACATCAGCTCATTTACCTTAGTAAGAAGATAATGTGATCAGATCTTTTCCTCATAACTCGAACAGTAAAGTATGTAATTTTATATTTCAATGTATGTATTATATATGACAAAATATAAAATGTTGTATTGTACTAAAGCAGGTACTTGTAAAGTCGACAAAAATTACGCATGCTCAGTTAAGAAAATATTCCTGGGCAGGCGCAGCTAGTGACAAAACACGAATCGAGCGATCGAGCCGTGAGCCTTGCTATGCAATTATCGTCCTTAAAGTGAGCTTGCGGAACTTGGCCGACCGTACATAATAATAATAAGACGTATCAAATGCATGGTTGATAAGTTAATGTTTACTTGTCGCAAATCTATAACATCGAATGTTTTACTTAAGTAGTATCAGACATTTATCTCTACTGTTTTATCGGCAGTTTGTATTGATTTCAGTAAAAACATTGATAATAATGATTTGCCACAGTGGATGTCTTTTTATGATTTCAGTGCGTTTCAGTACTGATATTTTACATGGAAGTGTGTATATTGGTGTGCGAGTCTTGTCAATTATTGTTCGTTTCTTTTTATTTTCTATGTAACAATATCTAAGAAAAGATTATATGTATTGCTAGTAGATAGAATGTAAGTAGGACTAACCAATTCGTAAAAAGTTATATTTAATTTTCAGTTTCATTCTTAAAACTTTAATTTGTAACTTTTCAACTTACAGGCTGATCCTTATTGTTTTCTATTTAACAATATCTATACGAAAATAATATTTAAAAAAAAAACATTAATATTAACTGGTACAAAGCCTACACGAAATAAATTGCAAGTCACTTTTTAGACAGAATTCTTTTGCCACCCAGAAAAAATGTAAAATGTTCCTCTTATCAATATAATATCCTGTGGTTTCTGGGATATATTTATTAATTATTCCTAAAATATTGACCCCAAAACCCCACAGTATCAATAAATACTGATAAAAGTATTACAGTTAATAAAATTGCAAGTCACTTTTTAAACAGAATGGTTTTGTCACCCAGGAAATATGTAAAATTTTCCTCATATTAATATCCTGTGCTTACTTTGTGTATAAAAATATTGACCCCTAAATCCCCCAGTATCAATCAACACTGATAAATGTATTACAGTTAATAATGAGTAATCATTTATAATTATGATAGTTAACGAATTCAAAATAAATAACGTGACAAAATTTTATGTAGATACTACCTGAAAACTTTGTGATAGGTAACAATCAAGATGTACTGCGTGAAAATACCGCTATATATGTTAAATTACATCATTTAATTTGAACCTAATACTAGTTTTTAACAATATTGGCCTAATTTATAACAATAATCGCTAATACATTTTTCGATACCTACAAGCCATAACAAAAAAATATTGTTAGTATGATCCACCACAAGCAGTTAAATGCCAACAAAATACAGTCAGGATCCTAATTTTCTAACTATTTGTTCATCTAATCATTTAATAAAATTAGAGCTCATCATAAAGTAATCTCGAGGAATGTGCAATAATGCCAATTTCGTCATACTCTATTGTCTCACTAATATATTAGTCCGTTAAAATGCTTAATAAGATTAGATGAACAAATTTAACTACAAACCAAATTCGACACTTTGAAGATTGTGCAAACAGTTCTTTACAAAATGAATAATATAATTTAGATTATACAAACATAATATATACCTATTTACTTATAAGTTTAAAGATTATATAAGTGAGATTATTGATCGCGTTATTTTTGTATTCAAGTCAATAATACAATATTATCACTTTAACGCAAAATATTCTGAGTCGCAATTATATATGTAAAGCTAAATATCATTAAATGATCTCAAGAGTGAATTATAAGTTAAGGTAATGCAGATGTTTGTTTGATAGTTTTTTAGACACCATAATAATAACTAAAGTCAATAGCAGCCAAATTGGGAAACTTACATAAATTAGTTAACACTCATTCGCCATTTTATAAGTGTAATAGTAGAACGTTTTAATAAGTGTTAATAAACAAACTATCAATGATAACGTTGTTTTCTTGAAATTACTACATGCACTTACACAGGTTTTGATAAATTGACATGAAACACTGCTTCCAATCCAACAAAGCCCGCAGAAGAACCGCGAAACTAAAAGAGACAGTGGGCAACGCACATTATTGCTCGCAAAACGGATGGCCAATTAAGCCAAAATGTTCTGGAATGATGGCCGTGTACCGGGAGACGCACCGATGCTTACCATAAGTTGGATCGATGAACTGCGAAGAGCCACGAGACTACGCTGTATGCAAGAAGCACAGCAGCCGGTCGATTTTTTTACACTATGAATAGCACTACAGGTTGCTGTAGTGGTACTCTAAGAGGGAGGCGTATGTAAGTACTAGCTTCTGCCAGCGGCTTCGCCCGCGGATAAGGTTTCTACGTACAAACTTTGGACCCTCGTTTCATCCCCTTTGGGGATGAATTTTGGAAAATCCTCTCTTGGTGCTCGCCTACGTCAAAAAAGAAAACTTGTGCAAAGTGATTTTAGTGGTAAATTAGTTTTAGCGGGACACTCTGCACAACCCGTGTTATGTTATTGGATAAGAGTTTTGTAGACTTATGTTAGTGATTGGTATTGGTTAAAATCGTTTATAGCATTGTAAATATGTATATACATGGGTCTATTTCTATTGCTCCTGAGCAATAGAAATAGACCCATTCAGTTTTGGATTCTCAAGATTATTATTTTCCACATCGTACTACTGTCCCCAAAGTGGTGACCCCGACGTGATCCTGCCCAGTTACGGACCTGGTTATGCCTGCCGTCTGGAGTAGATAAAACAAACCGACATGCTCCTTACCCAAACCTGGCCCTAGGCCTGCCGGCTGGTACGATGGCATAGTCATAACATTCTCCGACGTGATCCTGCCCAGCTACTATCTGCTCGTTGTCGTCATAACGATACACACACACCACACCACAAGCAGGTCCCACCAACTGTGTGTGTAGCGACATCTATGGCATCACATGAGAACTAATCCTGCATCGCACAATTAAAGTTTTCCGCCCGATTAGAACATAGAACAGCCCGAAATCATCTATCGGGTAGTTGCCCACCAGACATAACACCCGTCTAGTTGGAGGATCCACCCTTTTCAACGTAGGTTTGTGGGACTTCACTCTCTGTTCCGCATACCTCCAAACTGGTGACCCTCAACAATGAACATCAGCGCAGCCTTCGTGCAGCTACTACTTCGTGACATCATCATCACTTCCTCAAGCTTTCCCACGGCTCTAAAGGGTATCCTGACCACCAGCATGCCTACCTGGTCATCACCCTCAGCCTTATCAGCGATCTTGGCTAAGCACAGCGCACCTTCGGCCAGTCACATGAGGAGCTATGAAGAACCTCTCCTGGTCGACGCTAGCAGTCAAACGACTCACTGGGGCATCATCCCGACTCGCTGGGACATCATCACCCCGACTCACTGGGACATCATCACCTCGACTCACTGGGACATCATCACTCCGACTCACTGGGACATCATCACCCCGACTCATTGGGACATCATCACCCCGACTCCCTGGGACATCATCACCACGACTCACTGTGGCATCATCCCGACTCACTGGGACATCATCATCCCGACTCACTGGTACAGCATCATCCCTACACACTGGGACAGCACCACCCCGACTCACTGGGGCATCACCGCAGACAGTTCCGACTCACCGAGAACTTTGCGGCATTCGATTCCAACCCACTAGAACCAAACTACCACAGGCCTGGCACGCATCAAAAACCAACGATCTCCGATCTCCGGAGGGGAGTGATGTAGCGACATCTATGGCGTGATGGCGTCACATAAGAACTAATCCTGCATCGCGCAATTAGAACAGCCCGAAATCATCTATCGGGCAGTTGCCCACCACACATAACACCCGTCTGGTCGGAGAATCCTCCCTTTTCAACGGAGGTTTGCGGGACTTTACTCTCTCTAAATGAGTGTCGTAAATACACTATTTGTGAATGTTGTAATTATTTTGGTGGGAGATAAGCGGCATCACTAGGACTCCTTACTATTCCGCAATATCTCCGGATATCTATGGTTAGATGGTCACAGTTCTAACCTGACCTAACCTATTTCACCCGGTTCAAAATGATGAATCTGCCTGCGACTAGATAATTATACTAGTGTTGCCTTACTATCGATAGGTTGTCGATACTATCGTGACCTCGAAAAATAGTCAGAATATCGATAGCCCTATCGATACTATTGAAATTTTACTACTATCGATAGAATCTATGCAAGAAATTGAGCAATACTATTGATAAAGTGCAATACTATCGATAGTATCGATACTATTGTGTATAGATACTATCGATAGTATCGATACTATCACTATTATGGTGTATTTTACTGCAATCACTGTCGATACTATCGGTACTATCGATAGTTTTACTACATCGGTATTTACCCAGAGTTCAATAGTATTGCACCGGAATTTTAGTAAACATTATTAGTTCATGATTATTATTAAGCAAATATATCAACAATATAGTCGGCAATTATTACTTTATAAACTTACAACTTAAAACAGCGTTATAATATACAAAAAACGTAAAAAATGCCGCCCATAATATATAATATCTTAAGTGTGATCATCGGTAAGTCCCTTCTTTGAGGCGTGGTTGGAAAGACCTCACGGCGTCCTCACCTTCCGCATGACGCAGGTTCTCACCGAACACGGGAAGTTCGGGAAGTTCCTGCACCGGATTCGTGCGGAAGCGACGCCTGGGTGTCGCCACTGTGTGGACCGCCCGGAGGACACGGTGGAAGTGTGCCCCGCTTGGGAAGAGCAACGCCGTGTCCTCGTGGGGGCGATCTCTCGCGCCGGGCCTTGGTACAGGCCATGGTCCGGAGCGAGGAGGAGTGGCAGGCGGTCGCCTCCTTCTGCGAAGCAGTAATGCTAGCAAAGGAGGCGGCCGATCGCGTGAGGCAACGGCAACGGTCCTCACGCCCCAACCGCCGCCGGGATTCCGATCCCGATTTCCGGCCACCGTAGGCGCGGGCTTGCGGACGGCGGGCAATGGGTGGCCCGCCGTCCGACCATCCGGTAACAATCCGGACCGAGCCCAAGTCGTCGACGGCGCGTATTGTTCCGCGCGCGCCTTAGGGAGATGTCAGCAAATCGTAGGGGCCCAGCAGGGTCGAAGCCTACTGGGGCCATGGGTAGTGTGAAAACGAAACCGTGGCCCTGGGACGAAGGCAACGAAGGAACAGGAGTGGGTTTTTAGTCAGTAAAAGTCTGACACTATCTCTCGCTCCGCCCAAGAGCGGGATTTGTCATAAGATGATTTTCCCACCTATAAAAAAAAAAATAAAGTGTGATCATACCATAATCATCTTAAGTGTAATAATTGTATAAAATTTATTATATGTAAAAATATACAATGTTGTAAGGATTATTACTTACCCATTTAAAAAAACAGTCACTGACAAAGATAATATTATTAATTAGTAAATTTTTTTTTCTGCATATGTTGCTCATCAAGGTTTGAATCTAACACGATACTATTGAATTTTGGTAAAATCATCATCATCATTTCAGCCGATAGACGTCCACTGCTGGACATAGGCCTCCCCCAAACGTCGCCACAGCGAACGATCCTGTGCGTCTCGCATCCATCGGACTCCCGCAACCTTCACCAGGTCATCGGTCCACCTTGTAGGGGGCCTTCCGACACTGCGTCTTCCGGTACGCGGTCGCCACTCCAGAACCTTTCGGCCCCAACGGCCATCCGTTCTGCGAGCAATGTGCCCTGCCCATTGCCACTTTAGTTTGGCGATTCTTCGCGCTATGTCGGCAACCTTGGTTCTCCTGCGGATATCTTCATTTCTGATTCGATCACGCAAGGAAACTCCGAGCATAGCCCTTTCCATTGCCCTTTGGGTGACTTTGAGCCTTCTGATGAGGCCCATTGTGAGCGTCCACGTTTCGGAACCATATGTCATCACTGGCAACACGCACTGGTCATAGACTTTCGTCTTGAGACACTGTGGTATATTGGATGAGAAGATACCGCGCAGCTTCCCGAACGCTGCCCAGCCGAGTTGGATTCGACGGTTAACCTCTTTCTCGAAATTAGATCTACCCAACTGGACTGTCTGTCCAAGGTAGACGTAATCGTCTACAACTTCGAGTGCAGAGTCTCCGATCTTGATCGGAGTGGGTGCTACATGGTTATTTACCATGACTTTGGTTTTGTCCATGTTCATTTTAAGACCCACTCTTTCGGAAGCTCTACTGAGGTCATTGAGCATTGTGCTGAGCTCTTCCGTAGTTTCAGCCATGACTACTATGTCGTCGGCAAACCGAAGATGAGTGATGTACTCGCCATTGACATTAATGCCCAATCCACTCCAGTCCAGAACCTTGAAGACATCCTCCATTGCGGCCGTGAACAGTTTCGGAGAAATGACGTCTCCCTGCCTCACACCCCGCTGCAGGAGGATAGGTTTCGAGGTCTGGTCCTGCAGTCTGACTGACATAGTGGCGTTTTCGTACAAACACTTCAGCACCTCGATGTACCGATAGTCAATCTGGCACCGTTGGAGAGACTGCAGCACAGCCCAAGTCTCGATCGAATCAAAGGCTTTCTCGTAATCCACAAACGCTAAGCAGAGAGGCAGATTATACTCCTCGGTCTTCTGTATAACCTGCCGTAGCGTGTGTATGTGGTCTATGGTGCTAAAGCCTTTTCGGAATCCGGCTTGTTCGGGAGGCTGGAAGTCGTCGAACCTGCGCGCGAGACGGTTCGTGATGACTCTGGAAAACAGCTTGTAGACATGGCTCAGAAGTGAGATGGGCCTATAATTCTTGAGCAGGGCCATGTCGCCCTTCTTAAAGAAGAGTACCACCACACTTCCGCTCCATGCCTGTGGTGTTTTTCCCTCGAATATGACGGAATCAAACAGCTTCTGAAGGGCCTTAAGGATCGGTTTACCACCCGCCTTCAGGAGTTCGGCTGTAATTCCGTCATCACCCGGTGCCTTGTTGTTATTAAGCTGCTTCAGAGCCATCCTAATCTCGTACAGGCTGACGTCCGGGATATCTTCGGTATAGTGTCGGGTCAACCTAGCTCTTGGGTCGTTTGCTAGATTCGTAGTGGGTTTTGTGATTGACGTGTATAACTGTCCATAAAAAGCCTCGATCTCTCCTAGAAGCTCCGATTTGGCGGATATGACTCTGCCATCTTCGGTCTTCAGTTTCGTGAGCTGGCTCTGCCCAATAGACAGATCTCTTGCAAACACCTTGGAGCCCTTATTTCGCTCAATCGCGTCTTTAATTTTTCCAGTATTAAAGTGACGGACATCGCGTTTCAAGGACTTAGAGATCCGTTTATTGAGCAGCCGATATGTGCACGCATCGTCTGAAGACTGCAGAATCATCTCACGCCTTTCCTTCATAAGCTGGAGAGTTCGATCTGTGAGCCTCTTGCTCTTATTTGTACGAGTCTTATAGAATTTAGACCCGACCGTATGGACAGTTTCCACGAACCCATCGTTGTATTCGTCCACAGAGCTTCCTAGGCATTCGAAACGATTTTGCAGTTCGAGCTGAAAGCTCTCGGAGTTTTGGATCCGGATCTGTGCAGGACGGAGCGTAGACTTCATCAGTCGAGATCTTTCAAGCTTGACATTGATATTCAATGTGCCTCTTACCATGCGGTGATCACTTCCGGTTTTCACCGCATTGATCACTGAGACATCATTGAATATTTGCTTCTTCGTCGACATGATGAAGTCAATCTCATTTTTTGTTACACCATCAGGGCTTTGCCAGGTCCACTTCCTATGCTCACGCTTTCTGAAGAAGGAGTTCATCATGTAGAGGCCCTCCCTCTCCATAAAGCTGGCCAGTAGGTGTCCCCGGTGGTTCCTACGTCCAAATCCAAATTGCCCCACTCGCAGCTCGTCACCGTCTCGTTTGCCCAGTTTCGCATTAAAGTCCCCCATGACCACGGTGAAGTGAGTCTTATAACCATGTATGGCTCTGGATACATCCTCATACATGGTCTCTACTTCGTCATCGGGGTGTGTCGAGGTCGGAGCGTAAACCTGTATGACCTTCAGCGAATATCTTGATGATATTCTGAGTATAAGGTACGCCACCCTGGTCGACACGCTTTCGATCTTCACCACATTGTTCACAAGGGACCTGTGGACGATAAACCCGACACCACCTTGGGACTGCTGGTCCCCCTCCCGAAAATAGAGCAGGTTACCAGATCTTAGGATTATCGTGTCCTCCCCCTGTCTTCGGACTTCGGATAATCCCACAATACTCCATCGTAACCTGCTCAACTCCTCCTCAAGCTCGGCAATCTTCTCATCGGACCGGAGTGTACGCGTGTTGTACGTCGCCAGGTCCAGTCGTCGACGGTTGATCGATCCCGCCCGGAGATTCTTAGCACCCCAGACCCCAGGGCTGCGCCCACGCCCGTCCACGCTAGCACAACCGCTGGAGTCACCGGGCACGTGGGGCCTGTTTCTCGTTGCATTATGCATTTGAGGGGGTTTGGACCATAACCCGCCACGCTGGTCCAGTGCGTGTTGGCGGGTCGCCATAGCCTCGTTCGTTTATCAGCAGGGTGCACCACGTGCAGGTGAGGTTGGCTTGGGTCCCGATAGGTGTTGATTGGGACCCCGTATACACCCCTTTGGTAAAATATCGATGTAGTAAAACTATCGATAGTATCAATACTATCGATAGTATCGACAAAGTAAAATACACCATAATAGTGATAGTATCGATAGTATCTATACCCAATAGTATCGATACTATCGATAGTATCTATGCCCAATAGTATCGATACTATCGATAGTATTGCACTTTATCAATAGTATTGCTCAATTTCTTGGATAGATACTATCGGTAGTATTGTAAAATTTCAATAGTATCGATAGGGCTATCGATATTGTGACTATTTTTCGAGGTCAACTATCGATAGTTAGGCAACACTAAATTATACAATGGTTAAATTTTTTCTTAAAGTGAACTTTTTAGCAGTCCTTTATGTAAAACCTCAATTGGAAAAATTCTCTTATCTTAATATTGAAGTTGCCCTCTCTGTATTTCTAGTCGCACGGCTAGAATGTTATTATCTGAAATGGATTAATCACAAATTCACAACCCACTTTTAGTAAGCGCGTTCTGGATTTTATTATTAATCAATATTTAACTTTTCGCTTACTCAAATTCCTACCGCTAAGTTATTAAAACAGTATCTCATCAGTCGCAGTTTTTTTTTTTATTAGTTTGTTTTATAAATCCCCTAATAAAAATAGAAAACAAAAAAGGAGAAAGATTGCCGCCTTGAGGAACGCCACTTTCCAAACCACACCGGCGAGAAAAATCCCAATGTAAACAGAACCGTGAACCATTCCAATACTTCGGGAGAAACCATATCATAGCACAGAGTGGCTAGGAGGATGTCGTGAATGACGATATTGAAGGTGTTCGAGAAATCGACCAACTTGCCAGTAATTTTAAGAAGGGGGGAAACAGTGCTGTTCCTTAACCTGAACCCAAACTGCAAAGGGCTTATACAAGAGAATTACATTGCACAAAACTTGAGTTGTTTGTAGACAGTAGTGGACACACAGGCCTCAAGCACCTTCGATAGAAAGGAAATTGGGCGAAAGATGGTTAAATGGGTCCAACTCTAGGTTTGCTGTGTCTAGCAAGTTGAATGAAATAAAAGCCATAATTTTTTAAAACGTCAATTTATTGATCTCAAAATCAATCGTTCTTCAACTTAAAATACACATACACAGGAATGATAAATTCTTACAACTGAAAAACAGGTGGAGTGAATTTAATTACACTCAAATTAGGTGACTGTTGTACACAATGGTATAACGGATTTTATATTAGGCAAAACTTAATTTGTTCATTGTAGGTATGCACAGAATAGTGTGAGAAGTTTAGTTAGATTTTTTAGAATCTTTGGATGGAGAACGAGATCTTGACCGCGACATAGACCTTGCCTTGGAGCGCGAACGAGAGCGGCTACGGCTGCGGGAACGAGAGCCGGAACGGGGAGAGCGGGAGCGCGTGCGACGACGGGACCTCGATCGGCTGCAAATTTACAGAACATTGTATTAATAAAGTACCCATTGTGGTTACATCTTGTGCATAACCTAATACAGTAATTTCTAACATAAGTTCAAGAACATTATTTTGTAAACAAGGAACTGAAAAATTACTACATTAGGTTACACACAAAATTTTAAAACACTAATGTTAATAAACCAGATGTCTTTTTTTAAACAACTGTTTATTATCAATAGTATTCACCTCTCGAATTTACTGTTGAGTGTCACCCATTACTTGAGAAGTACTATTATAGAGCAACCTTTCTCATTTAATGGGCAACTTCAACAGTGGTAATAATATCCTCAATGATGATTTATGTTTGCTGGGCGTCAAGAATCTTCCACATCAGCGCTTAATCTATGTCTATACTAAACATACTACCTTCCTACTAAAAAAATCACTGGCATAACAGCACAGGCTTTCTTTGAACACAAAAATGGGATAGTAATGTGTAACTCACTGAGTGCACGCAGTGATTACATTAGACGTGCGTTGCGACGCGCAGAACGAACTTTACTCTCAATGACGGTCTCGACAAGTGAAGTGTGCACGTAGGCTGTAGCTACGTAGTTCGCAGAGCGAGTGAAGTTACCGATGCAACCAACTCAATTGCAGTACACGCCGCGGAGTGAAAGCTACGTAGCGCAGACAATAAGAAGTGCAGACACTGACGAGTTCGTTCTCGGCGCACAGGCCAATGATAACCTATAACATAGTTATCATTGGTATAAGTGAGTCCAATACAGTGGGATGGAATCTTTTAATAATTCAGAACAAGTTCGCAATACAATACCAAGCCCAGGTAATATCTTGTTTCTGACAGAAAGTTTGGATTAGTTCTTTTTACCTTTAAAGATTCCATGCCAAAGACAGGTCCGTAACACACAAGATTTGTAAATGGATTTCAAATTGTCACCTGCGGCGGCGGCGGCGTGTACAGTCACGAGCGTAATGTCCTCTGTCTCCACAGTCATAGCAGCGGTCATCGTAAGGCCGAGGCGGCAGGCGAGACCGAGGTGGTGGTCCTCGCCCTCCGTAACCACGACCGCCGTTGGACATTTCAACACGAGCGCGTCGACCACAAATTGTTCTTCCATCTAAACCACGTATCTATAAATAGACATTGCAATAATTAAGATTTCAAGAACTCATAACGAAACCAATTTATTAAGTTTATACATATAAAAAGCAAATAACTTACGGCATCTTCAGCATCACGAGGATCTTCAAATTCTACAAAAGCGAAGCCGGGGGGGTTTCTAGCTACCCAAACATTTCTCAAGGGGCCGTAATATGAAAATGCATCTTCAAGTTCAGGTTTGCTAGCATTGTTACCTAGATCTCCCACATACACTTTACAGTCACCGTAACGTGACATTTTCCCTGAAAAAAAATACCACGTACTACAGTAACAGCAATAAAATTTATCGAAGTCAAAAACAAGTGTGGCGCTGGATGGTCTGCACGGAATGCGTAGTTATACTTTACTCATATTAATGTAAGTATAGCAAGAAATCACAAGTCTATGATATATTAATATTAAAAAATGTTATCACAATCAAATGCACTTATTAAATCCCAAGATATTAATATTTACCCGTCAATAACGCAACACAATCTGAACAACACTAAATTATTACTGACAAGATGGCGACCAGACGCTAGCGGAAGGATTTGGTTAACTTTTTTTTCTATCATTTGGATTGGAGACTGGTTTTTTGGGGCGACAATAGCACAGACTATCTATAATAATGTACTCTGTGGACTCGACTAAGACAGAATGCATTAATTAGCATTATCTGTCTGTTGTTGTGGCCCCAAGGAATGATCTAAGCGTTTTTATTCATAGTTATAATGATATTTTTCACGGTTTATCGCAAATCGTTATTTTGTGCAGAGAACGAAATAGACTCCTATTAATGGATTTTAAATATTTAAAAAAATAAAAAGAAAAATATAGGAAAAAGTTCGCACTTCAAGAACCATCACAATATTTTCAATAATAACATAGCACGTTGATATGATTGCCTTGCCAGCATTTGGCATTAGATACATCCTGTCCATATTTCGTAATAGGTACCAAAGATCTTGTTCCTTTGAATACCGATTTACCGGGCATGAAATCTCAGTATTCTAAAAATCTTTTTATATCAGTGAAAAATGACGAGCAAACCCGACATAGAGAAAACTTTATACAATCGTACATGAATCGTACACTGAACCTGCTACACGACATATAACAGGTAATGCACATCCTTAAATACCCCAATCAAAAATCAAGTTACAATTTTATTATAATGAGGATCAGTCATGATTTTTGTGGAGTATGCAGACATATAGCGTCAAAAAAAAAAACAGTAAATACTGTGAAGAAATTATATAATTCGGACCAACAATGACGAAGATACAGTAATTTTAGTATATTCGTTCCAGAAACGCGCCCGAGAATAAATCGACTCGCTGTGACGTCATCTGTCATGATCGGTCTCCACAGGCGAATGAATACGGGGGCATTTCACGTGAAGCGGACCACTCAAAAATTTCGATGTTTCTGATTTTAGTAATAAGTATTTGAGTATGTTATATGTCTATGTTCCCGATATACGTACATAATATTTTTATCGTGTTTCGTATGATTTACGAGTTATGGGGGTTTGAAAATTTGACGAACTCTCAGCCACTCTCAGGTATGCGCTACTTCGAATGCCATTATCCAGCTTAAGGTAGTTGAAATTAAATAAATTAAGTAATGGATTTTATTCTTCATTTAATGAGGGATTTATCTAAATATTGTATAACGAAAAAAAATTTTTTTTAAATAAAAAAACAGTTTATTTCTTTTTTAATTTTCAACTTCTGCTCCAAAATCTTGATTATAATGTTATGTTTTGGTCTTGAAGACGCTGATATAAAAAAAATCGCATGTTGTAAAATGTTGCAGTGTCGTATTTTAAATCGTCAGATATCATGACAATACTGCCGTGTTTAAACTTTTCTTCTTTTTGATAATAATACACAGATATCAGGAAAGTGGCTTGGTCATTGTTCCAGAGAAACGATTGGGCAGCGTTAACCTTCCCCACTGTAATCGATCTGTCTCCTAAAAGACTTTTAAGTCCATTGTAAAACTTAGCGAGCGATATGTTAACACCATCGGACAACCCGACGTACGGCGAGTATCCACCCTTACGTTGTTGAAACTTCAACGGTCCGGACTAAGCGTTTCGCTTCGTCGTTTATACCGCGTACATCGAAGGACTGGAACAATTTGCCTGCTGCGGTCTTCCCGTCCAACTATAATTTAGGTGCCTTCAAGGCTAGAGTGAATAGGCTCTTAATAAACTAGTGCGCCTCACCATCAATGATTGCATCACTGCTTACCATCAGGTGGGATCGCAGTCAAGCACTGGTTTATACCAATTAAAAAAAAAAAAAAAAAAAGAGTTTTGATTACAAAGAAAATAAAATAATTAAAGTGGTCCAAGTTTGTGAATATAAAAAAAAACAGGTTTTTTTTCAATTTTTTTTTTTCTTTATAGAATATTTAGTTAAAAACCTCATTAAATAAAGAATAAAATACATTACTTCATTGATTTAATTTCAACTTCCATAAGCTGGATAATGGCATTCGAAGTAGCGCATACCTGAGAGTTCGTCAAATCTTCAAACCCTCATAACTCGTAAATCATAAGAAACACGATAAAAATATTGTGTACGTTTATCGGGAACATAGACTATAACATACTCAAATATTACTAAAATCGGAAACATCGCAATTTTTAATTGTCCACTTTACGTGAAATGCCCTTACGATCAAGCCGTTCGTCGCACTCGCACGGATCATGACAGATGACGTCATCGTAAATAGCCCAGCGAGAGGGCGCGTTTCTAAGTAACCATTAAGGAAAACTTTAATAAATCCACCATTTCTTGACGGATTTTATAATTTAAAAAATTAAATGCTCAGTAAATTATTACACAGACGATGTACTTAGTAAAAATGGGAATTGCTATTATGCGACTGATCCTCATTGAAGTACTGAAATTTTACATATTAATATATTCTCTAGGTAGTATTAAAAAAAAATGAGTTATCCGAATTCTAACCAATTATTATAGGTATAAATTATGGGTATAATAATCTATAGCAATATTTTATTTTAAAAATATGGACGAAAAGCAATAACTATTTGGTTATCGATAAGATGTTGGAATCCCTATTTTTTTTGTAAGTATTTCATCTCTAGTCTGTGAAGTATTTTGGTTTGTGACTTGGCGTAGTACAGAAGGCATTTCGATACGTTTAATGTAGATCAATCACTTAATAGCAAATAGTTAATTTTAATTAATTCTCTGTAAAGGGGTGACCAGCGGGGGGCTATTGCGTAACTCTGTTGACAGTTCAAGTGATGATCACTGATGACTTGTTGACAATGTGCATCATTGAACTGTCAAACAGCTAGTTTCGTATTGCCTATCTTCAGTGACCAACTGCAGTGACGTCATTAGCCACAGGTGCCTTTGATAGACACCGTAACACGTTTTGACAGATGTTATTTTATCGATACTTTTAAAATTGCGATTGTGTAAGCTTTTGAAGCTGTATAATAGTCGATAAAATTTTAGAGTGGTCACAATAGGCACCGTAAATTTTTATAATTCACCACATTTCCACCGTAGCTTGTTAGTCACTTGTGTGATACGTAATACCAATTTTATGAAATTGTCAGTTGTTAGCCAATAGCCCCCCTGATGGTTGCAAACCAACGGTTCAACCAAGGTGACCTTGCTAGTTTCAATCCGTGTAGTCAGCAGTTGTAAACCATGACCTTCAACGCCTTTGGTTAGGAGACGCATTTTCCCAACCACAGTCGGAGATGGTTGGAACGCGTGGTTTACATCCGTCTAGCCAGCACTTCCAATCAATCACTAAGGATGTCGGCAGTGATGAAAAATATTGATATATCGAAATTTTTAGCCGATATATTTTGATCCGATATATCGTTTTATCGATATAAAATATTCAATATCGAACATCAAATAAAAAACGATTTTTTTTTTCAAAATTGCTATAGTATCAGAATATTTAACGGAATTCAAAGTCATAAAAGACAGGAACGAACGGAAAAAAATAACTGTATTGTCTATGACTAGTATGTTTTTACAACAGATATAAACCCCTATTTTTTAGTTAGTACAAAACACAGAGTACCTTTTTATATATAGTAGTACAAAAAGAAATGGGGCTCTATCCGTACTCGTTACTGATCATATTTGTGTAGTCAAAAGTAAAAAAACGAAATCGCAAAATTGTCCATGAAAATTCGTCATAATTGGTAAATTCATAATTGAATCAATTATTCATAACAATTGGTACTATATTATATTACTTTGCTGTTTATGAATGTTATAATTATTGAGACTTTACTTAAATAATAACGAGACCTTTTATAATAAGCCCTATAAGTATTTGTACTAATTAAAAAATAATGTTGTATAATAATCAGAATCAGAATTATTTATTTGCGAGCAATGTAGGTACAATTGTAAGATGGTTGTAAGTAGAGTTGGATGTTTCCGCTATATTCTGCCTTACGGCATGCAAAATCATTATTTTAATAATAATAATTTTAAAAATAAAAAGTCTTTATGGTTTTTACTTTTGTTACCAGATAAATGGTGGGTTGCCTGAAATAATAAATTCTTCGAAATATTAGTAATATTTTTATTTAATTTTATTAAGATTCTCTCAAATTAAAATAAAGTACCTTTTTTATAAAAATTACTATTACCTATTATTGACCTAGACTAAACTAAATAAATTATTATTTCAAAACCGAAAATATCGAAAAGTTTGACCGATATATCGATATATTTCATCACTGTCGACATCCCTACGACTGATTTACAAACGTGTTGGTACATGGTTTACACCCACGCAAAGACTACTATAGTATACTGGCTACACCCACGTAACGGCAACACAAACCAAACTAGCGTTCCATCCATCCAAGGTCACCATGGATGGAACGCTAGCTTGCAACGTCGTTGGCACGTGGTTTACATCCATAAAAGGGCCTATTACACTACGCGATATTCAGCACACGATATTCAGACTGTCTTATTTTTTGTTCCGAGTAAGACCGGTCTAACTCTTATTACACTACGCGATATGTCAAATCATAGACTAAAACTGTTTGAATATCGAATGGTGTAATAGGCCCTTTAGCCGCAACACAAACCGAACACACAAACCAAGCTCCAACCAAGGTCACCTTGGTTGGAACGCTAGTTTGCATCCATCTGGCCACCCCTTAAGGGCCTATTACACTACGCGATATTCAGCACACGATATTCAGACTGTCTTATTTTTTGTTCCGAGTAAGACCGGTCTAAAGGGCCTATTACACTACGCGATATTCAGACTGTCTTATTTTTTGTTCCGAGTAAGACCGGTCTAACTCTTATTACACTACGCGATATGTCGAATCATAGACTAAAACTGTCTGAATATCGAATGGTGTAATAGGCCCTCTCGGAACAAAAAATAAGACAGTCTGAATCTGAATATCGTGTACTGAATATCGCGTAGTGTAATAGGCCCTTAACTCTTATTACACTAGGTAGGTACGCGATATGTCGAATCATAGACTAAAACTGTCTGAATATCAAATGGTGTAATAGACCCTTTAAGCCTTGGGTTTGACTGACCATCAATCAGATTGACCGTCTAATGTCGATAAAATTCCATCAGCCACCGTCATTTAAACATAATTTGATGTGTGTCCGTGTAATGGACGCCTTAGAAATTTTGCTAAGTTACTATGATGAGCTGATGAGCTTCTCTACAAAAGGCAATTAAAGCAAACTTTTCTGTACCCTGTACACCATGTTTCCTTGAATATTTATTGCTTGCTTACCATTAAAGCTAAACAAATCGTTGTTAAATAAAGTGCCTCTAAGAACAGGCTGTTTGGTGTTTTTTCCATACGCTAATTTTGACTAATTTGAATGATCGGCTCGATTTATTGATGGTTGATTGTGCCACTGATCCGATCGAGTGTCGTTTTTGGAGTACCAATCAAAAGAAAGCATGCATGTTTTTGTATTTGTTTGTAGCTGTTTGTAGTTTGTGTCAAGTGTCAAACGAGCTGATTTCAAGATATGTGGCAAAAGGAAAACAACGTTTTCTATACTTCATAAAAATAAATTGGGCCCTATTATAAATTGTCTTTGAATAGTTACGAAATGTATGGCAACATTGAAAAAAAAAAGTAAAAGCAATGTAGCGGACGGACGTCGTTGCGACTTTTCTTTCCGTCATGCAATAATTTTTGTCATTCATGAATTCGTCGATAAAAAATATTTTAGATGGTGTCACATACGTGAACATTAGTTGAAATATAGTTTTAATAATGTGTTAGTATTTCATTTCGCATAGTTCATCTTTGTAGTTGTATAGGATAGGTGTGTGACAACTAAAGTTCGGTAATGGTAATGGTGGCCATGTCATGAAAATCCCCACAGCCATGGATGATAGCTCCGTATCTCATCACAACGGAGGGCAAGTTGGATCTCAAATCGGAGTCAGTGTAAATAACAAACAAAATGACGAACCTAGCCAAAGTGTCCAGTATTCAATACCGGGCATTTTGCACTTCATCCAACACGAATGGGCGAGATTCGAGCTCGAGAGATCACAATGGGAGGTGGACAGAGCTGAGTTTGAGGTGATTTATTTTTATTTTTTAATGTTTACGTAAATAGTGTAACGTTCCTTGCCACTAAACAATGTGAGGGCTGAAATTTTAAATCTAAATTAGCATGTCGTTTGATCCACGTATTTTTACATCACATTCATCATTTTGGGACTTCAAAACAATTAGACCTTAGACTGCTTTTGTTTTGAAACCAAAATATTGGAATTTTATACTTTATTTTATGTATTGCTTGTAATTTTCTTTTGGGCTTGTATTTTTTAAATTGTGCACAATGTAATCAATGATTGATTGATGTGTTCTTTTTGTCAGTATCAGAAATTAATCTGATCAGACTATATAGTACCTAGTAGTGCTATACTTTAGACATTTTTTCCTTATTTTCCTTAAGACTGGTGATTTTATTCTTATAACTTCACTGCTAAGCTGCAGTAATATTAAAATAATGTTGACAAAGATCTGTATCTATTCACATTCTTATTATACCTATCTAATTTAAAAACAGTAAAATATGGCATAGCATTTTATTAATAAATTTACATACTTTTTATTTAATTTATTTTATGGTGGTGATGTTGTTTTACAGCTAGACCTTTTTTTTGTCTAATCCCATTTAAATTGAAATCAATTAATACTGCCATTATATGCTGATTAATTGAAAATTGTTTATACAGTACTTTTAAGTATTAGGATGTGTAAACTGATTAAACTCTGGCAGTAGATAATGATGGAATCTATTATTAATAAAAATGTAAGGCTAATACTGAATGTGCTTGGTTTAAAATAAATGAAATTTGAGATATGGTTAATTTCTAATAGGATTCATACCTGGATTTTATCTTTGGGTATAATTTGTTATAGTAACCTACCTACATTAGTAATATACCCTAATTTTTCTAAAATATCTGTAATGTTAGCTTGATTGATCAAGTGAAAAATATGTAAGCTGAATAACTAAAACAACATTTGGTTATCTTACAAGTA
Organism: Mythimna impura; assembly: GCA_905147345.3. NCBI lineage: Eukaryota > Metazoa > Arthropoda > Insecta > Lepidoptera > Noctuidae > Mythimna > Mythimna impura. Next base: position 13,669,453 of record LR990345.1, read on the forward strand.
TTGGATTATGAGGCACAGTAGTAATTATCTACTTTATTATTGTAGGGGAAACATGTTTGTATTAAGTACTTACTAAAATTGTAATGAAGTTTTTATTTATTTAAAATTTAAATTCATTCATCCACTGACAAACTGCAGAGCTTTATACTACTGAATCTAGTAGTAAAGAATGCATGGATTTTGAAAAGAAATCATCTCTATATGGAAAATAAGAAAAATATAAGGTAATGTGTTTGAAAGTTCATTATTTATCAATAATGGAAAACTCCATGGGGTCATGACTTGTAGATTAATAAAACTTGGTTAACCAAACATGTTACAACAGAATGTTGTTCAAATTTTTGTGGCATTATTTAGGCTTTAAACATATTTTTCTAGAACTATTATTCACATCAAATGGTTTTCTTTTCTAGTGTTTCCCTATAGGCTGGTACTTTTTCATGCTTTTTATCCCATAAGCTACCACATCAGAAACATGTGCCTCATGCTAGTCGAGGATAAGGATAAATTTTGAAGGCATCATCATCATTGGTCTAGCAGTACCTGTGTTGAAATCTAGCCATATTTTTTTTTGCTTGTTTTCTCTCTCTCTCCATTTTAAAGATATGCATAATACAACTAGACTTATTATTGTCCAGTAGCTATGTAAAAAAATTATGGTAAGGTACACACACATACAGTCAATGCCACTGCGTTGACTATTTAGATGATTGTTTATGGGAAGAGCTTTGTTCGATTGACTATTTACTTAATAAGGTCAGATTTACGCATAATTGAAACCCTAGTTTGCATACCTACTGGCTCCCAATTGCTATTGCTTAAAAGGCATTTTCTTTCAATTAATTTTTTTTACTGAAATTATGTTAATGTAATAAAATTATATAATTTGTATCATAGTATAATTATACTTGATTATGTGTTAAATTGTTTTTGTTGTATACAATTTTGTATGAACAAACTAGCTTCTGCCAGCGGCTTCACCCGTGTAAAAGAAGGTTACTCCATACAAACTTCCGACCATCACTTTAGATGATGAAATTTGGAAAATCCTCTCTTAGTGCTCGCTTACGTCATAAAAGGAAACCTTGTACAAAATTTCACATTCCTAGTACCAGTAGTTTCGGCTGTACGTTGATATGTCAGTCAGACAGTTTACTCTTTTACAGATTAATTATTGTGTAAATTATTCTTTGGTACTTAATTTTATAGATTTATTTAAATGTAAGTATTTTAATTGATGATCTCCCATATTAGGTAAAGAGGACTCAAAAGTAACCTGGGAGTGGGCACAAGTCACTGTTGTTTCTATTTCTAGCTTTGTCATATGAACATTATAAAGTCTAAATATGGTTTAATAGTTTTTTTTAACACATATTACTCATCCAGAAACGTCAGTGTGTGTAACATTGTAAATGAGTAAAAACAGTACTAGAGGAGTAGAGGCTCATAACCTTATGACTCAAAGATTGACTATTTTCTATCTAAACTATTATGTTGATTCTTACAATAGGTATTTAAATTACATTGTATTACAAAAATTATCGTTATTTTTAGGTTTTGATAATTCTTGGATCTTAATTGGTGTAATGTTTTTAAGTCACATTTTTAATTTCTGTGTTACGCTCACAGGCGCGGATTGCCTTCCTCCAGGGTGAGAGGAAGGGCCAAGAAAATCTAAAAAACGACCTAGTGAGGCGGATTAAGATGCTGGAATATGCACTTAAGCAGGAGAGGGCTAAATTCCACAAGCTCAAGTATGGCGTGGAGTTACAGCAGGGCGATGTGCGCCCACCGCCGGAGGAGCCCCCTACGGAACCCGAGCCGGCAGAGCGAGCTCAGTGGAAGCAAGGCCGTCAGCTCATTAAACAGTATCTGCAGGTATGTGTTACCTCTAGTTAGCCATTGTCGAGAACTAGTATTAAGACTTGAAAGTCATGTAACTAATTGTAGCCAACTTTGACTCATAAAATCATAGATCTGGCAGATACTGAGCTCAAGTATGCAAATACTAGACATGCTAGAGCCTAAAGTAGAGAATACTGTTAGGTGTCATTTCCTGTGTAATGAGTACACAAGTTGTCTTTAATTTTAGAAGTATCATGGGCAAGTATTTCTGAGTTCCTTCAGGATTGTTTTTATAGAATTCTTAAGGCTTTAGGTAGGGTCATGTATATTCTAAAATTCACTGTTTATTAGGAATTTAAATGAAAGGAAAATTCCTGAAGAGAATTTTGTGGGTCAAAAGATGCTCTTTTGACCCACAAAAATATCTTGTAACTTTATTAAGTGTTATCAAATTGCTAATAATACAAACATAAAAAAAATATTGAAATATATAAGTACATAAATTATAATTTTTTAGATTGGATGGATTACAAAACAAATAGTTACAATGATGATAGTACAATTTATTTAGAGATTGTTGCTATTATTTTAATCAAACAAGTTTAATATTAATTCTTTCTTATAGACTAGCATTTAAATTACATGACTTAAAATGTCTAGGATTGTTTTACGAAATATCAGGGTTTCAAAATACTTCTTCAAAAGTGGTTGGTTAGCCCGTTAGCAAACACATCATAGTATGTTGCGTTTTTATTAGTGAACAGGAAAACAGAGCTGATTGTGTGACATAATACATAATTTCTAGGACCTATTAATTAAGGATGGTGGTGCAGCTAACATGTCACATTTCTTTTTCTCAATTTTTCGTATTGTAGACTTAATTTTGTATGTGAGTCATAAAGTGGAAGAAGAGCAAGGATTGATTCGCGTCTTTTTATCTATACTTGCGGCATGCCTTGTAAGTAGCCGGCTCTTTCATACTTTTCTCCAAATAACGTCATCATTATCCATATTAATTGTAACTATTCCTTCTGCTAAACAGGAAATAGGTTACACAGACACTATACTGGATGTTCGCTCAAATAGAGTGCGGGCTCTACTCGGCTTGAACAATGAGGAAGTAGAAAACCCAAACTACAGGAATTATGACAAGCAGCAACCCGACAGATGCACAGCATACTCTATGAACCATATGGCTCGCAAATACGATTATGGTAAGTATAAATTAGCACCACTAACAGTTGTAAAAACACAAATGTTTTGAAGGTCGAATTCAGATTCAATAATATATTCTTTAGAAGTTTATTTATTTAAATCAAGTACAGAACTCCATCAACAAGATAACAATGTCTTATTGTAATGTTTTGTATAAAAGTTGGCTTGGTTGGTTGGGTTACTAAAGCTTTACTTGAATAACCCAATGCTTTTCTATAAAACACTGAGTGAATAAGTCCACCCTTGTTCAGTGTTTCATTAGTGCATAAAGTTTTAATAAATAAGCATAATAGAATTTTCATGTGATGATATTAATTATTCAGATACAGGAAAAGAACCGCGTAAAAGCGGCTATTCTGCGGGCGGCGGCTACAATGAGGAGGGGCTCTCTGTTCAGGAGACGGCTGCAGTGTTCGCTAACTTCGAGTTCCTGACTAACCAGGAGATGGATATGGACGAAATCGATGACTTGGACGCCAAGCAGTCTCACCACCCTCCTGGGAAACAAGGTATCCTTCACGGACAATTCATCAATAATTAGGCATTTGTTTTATTTACCGATTTTTCAATTACCAAAATATATCAAACCGCGATAGACTACTTCTATCTGAAGAGTAAACTCTTCAGATAAAAGTAGTCTATTATTATCATAAAAAGAAATATGTTAGCGTCAATCATAGATCTGATTTCGGGGCCAACAATAACGGCAGTAGTTACTTAAAATACAAAGTTTAGATTTTTCTTTTGTTTCATTGCAATTAGATATCGAAACTCACGTCTGGTATGCGTTTCACTAATTAATTTGAATTGGCCCTGGATATTTCCTAACAAATTCGAAACTTACGTATTTAGCAAAAATAAAGCCAAAAATGTACAATCAATTTAATAATTGTGTGAGGCTTGAATAAACGTTTTTCTTTGTTTCTTTCTATAAATTGTAAAAGTGGTGATAAAAATATACTAAACATCCATTCAAATCAACCAATTATTAATTAACCTTTCAGTTTTGAAGTATGTTTGAGTAAGATTACTCTTCAGTCTTATCAATGCTGACTGATCCTCAGTTTTCTATTACTTTTACAGTACTACTGTCTTGTAGTACCCACTTACCTGCAATCTCCAGTTTCATTATAGCAGAAATACTGTTCATTCATCAATTTATTAATTGTTTAAGTTTGTGGAATAAATGGCAAAAAAGAAATTATGTTATGTGTGTAAATAAGGTTGTTCTAAATGGGTTCCCTAAGTTAACTCTGTTTCCTCGAGTTCTTTCAAAGGCATCAAATATTGCATGATTACACATAGCAGTTTGTTTACTTTGTCACATTAGGAGAAGAAGTTGACCATGAAGCCGAAGAGGTCTTGAATGAGCTCAACTTGCTGACTGAGAGAGAGGCCGAAGGTGGCGGCCAAGGCGACGAGTACCCAGTTGGTAAGTTACTCTTTAATACTTATTGGTTCATATATGATTGTTCTGTTAGATGTCAGAGGAGACTTGGTGTGTTAGACCAGGATTTCATTTGCAGAATTTGGTTACCAATTTTTTGTTGCCAGATAACATTAGTTGGTTTGAAACTGTGAGTTACAGATTCTTACTCGATTGTTGTCTATGTATATTTTGCAATTCAATTCGCAAAATGAACGCCATTACACTTTGATCTCCATCTGCATTATTGTGGACTCCATGCATTGCACTCCGATTTCCCTCTACATTATTGTATTTAATTAATATCGTAACATTTTGCTAACAATGTGGTAATGCTGCCTGTTTTTGGGCACTTTTTCTATTGAAAGTGGTGATGACAAATTTTTTGATTTACTATGAGGTGTCCTCCCTTTTTTATATTTCACTAGCTTTTGCCCGTGGCTTCGCCGCATACATAAAATATAGCCTATGTCACTCAGGAATAAAGCAGCTTTCTATCAGTGAAAAAAATTTCGTCATCGGCCAGTACTTTTCGAGACTAACCTCCTACAAACAAAAAAACAATCTTTACCTCTTATATTTCGTTTATTCATCCTAAGTACACAAAAATTACTATATTGCATACATTATAAAATTACATGATATTATTGGCTTGTTTAATATTCTCTTAAAATGTTTAATAACAATAATACGATGGTTCTCCAGGCAGTGGGTCCAGCGGCGGCTCCGCGGTGGTAGCGGGCGCGGGCGCGGGCGCGGGCGAGGCCGACGAGGAGCCGCTGGCGCTCGGCGAGCTGGCGCAGCTCACCGTCAGCAACGAGCCCGAGGCCTACGACGTGGCCAGCGCCAACAAGGAGTCCTTCCGCAAGACTTGGAACGCGAAGTACACGCTGCGCTCGCACTTTGATGGAGTAAGTACAGTTCTACGATAACCAGTATAATATTATATTAACCAGCGTATTTTCACAATTTTATAAAAGTATCTATTGTGTCTTTGTGTTTTTTTTTTATGGTTAGGGTGGTTTTAAATCAGTGGTCTTTTAACACGTTATTCACCATGTCGGACAATTGTAACCACCAGTAAATCCTCCTATACGTCGAACAATGGTAACCGACACGACATTTTTCGACTTCGACTTACGTTTGCATGATTGGCGACTGGAAAATATGAAATAATCTTTCGGGTTAAGCCTCGGCAGACTTGTGTAACCGCCAGCAGTAAATCAGTGCTTATTTTTTGCCTTATCTCTATGTAATAAACAAATATCGGGTGACGATTTTTTAATGAAAATTTTAAAGTAAACGTAAATTTGAAGTTAGCCGTATTTCATTGTGTCATCCTTTCATTGTAGACTTGCTGCGAGTTGGAATTAGGTTCCGTTCTTTTTTTGCAATAACGCTAATTGAATCTTGAATTATTTTCCAGGTGCGAGCACTCGCGTTCCACCCCACCGAGGCGGCGCTGGTGACGGCGTCCGAGGACCACACGCTTAAGCTGTGGAACCTGCAGCGCACCGTGCCAGCTAAGAAGTCGGCTGGCCTCGACGTAGAGCCGCTGTACACGTTCCGCGCGCACACGGCGCCCGTGCTGTGCCTGGCCATGGGCGCGCCGCGCTCCGAGGAGTGCTTCTCCGGCGGCCTGGACGGCACCATCCGCGTCTGGAATCTACCACCGCCCACTGCCGACCCTTACGACCCATACGATCCCGCTGTTCAGGTACGCACTTGACTGCACTGGTGATTTTCGTGGATAAATTTTTTTTTGATGGTCATTTTGACCATAGTATAATTTGAGTATTCCTAAAGGTTTCTGGTTAAACTGCATGCTAACACGTCTTGTAATTTTCATATTTGTTCTTGTGTGTGATTTGATCGATGTCGGGGAAGCTAATTGGGCAGGGTCAAAGTGTGATACTTGCCATGCTGAAAGTTCACTAAAATTAAATCAGCATCGTGACGTGCAGGGCGCAGTGCTGCGCGAGCACACGGACGCCGTGTGGTCGCTGGCGCACGCGCACGGGCGCCTGCTGTCGGCGTCGGCGGACGGCACGGTGCGGCTGTGGGCGCCGCGCGCCGCCCGGCCGCTGCTGGCCACGCTGCGCGCCGACGACGAGCCCAGCGCGCCCGCGCCCGCCGCCGCCGACTTCGCCGACGCCGCCTCGCGCGCCGCCGTCGTCTACCGCGACGGCACGCTGCTGCTATACGACCTTGAAACTGGACAGGTAATCTATCCACTCTTATTGATATCATTTGTCTTGACATAGTCTGCAGTTTTGATAATACAAGTATCGTTTCCCGTGTTCCAGCCGGTTCTACGCGTAGCGTGCGACAGCCCGGCGCACCGCGTGCGGTCGCACCCGACGCTGCCGCTGCTGGTGACGGCGCACGAGGACCGGCACATCCGCTTCTGGGACGGCGTGACGGGGCGCTGCGCACACGCCATGGTGGCGCACTTGGACGCCGTGACGGGCCTGGCGCTGGACCCCAACGGGCTGTTCCTGCTGTCGGGCAGCCACGACTGCTCCGTACGTCTGTGGAACCTGGACACCAAGACGTGCGTGCAGGAGATCACGGCGCACCGCAAGAAGTTCGACGAGAGCATCTTGGACGTGGCGTTCCACCCGTTGCGACCCTACATCGCCAGCGCGGGCGCCGACGGGCTCGCCAAGGTGTTCGTCTGAGCGAGCCGCTCCATATATATAGTATATATACATTACATGTAATTTTACTTTCGATACGAACTTTATGTAACGCAGTAGCGAGTCGCGTCATCGCTCGTAGACGAGCGACCGGTACTCTTGGATTATGTGTCTAGTCCCTTCGGTACGGTTACGAGTAGCGACGTATCTGCGATTCGACGACGCCGTGTGTACGGACGGAGCCGCCGGTTCGTTTTATCGTATTTAATATTATAACGTAATGGACGCGCGCTCGACGCTCGTTATAAGCGCGTAGTGAACACTCATCTATGTATAGACATTTGAAATTTATTATAATATATTTTTAGACTTTCAGTATGTGTATTTTAGGTTTTTATCGCGACTTTTTCACCGATTTTACTATACGCAGTGAGAATATTGTTCGTTTCTATGCATCTGTAAGCGAGACCTTATATTAAATATCATATGAACACCGACGATGTTTCCCTGATATGTTCATTATATTTACGTGTCTGTACAGTTAGAATGTTATGCAGTATTTGCTAATATTATGCAAATAACGAATGGTGTTTCTTAGCTAGATTATTTTTATTTAAATCGATTGGATTTCTATAGATAATATTTTCTTTTGTTTTGTGACATGTAATACATTAACATGCTCTCATGATTATCTTATGCGAATGAAGAGCGATCGAACAAATAAAAGCGATTGAGTAGAAGTACTATATCGAAAATAACATAAGTAATGTTTGTTCGTAACAAGTACTGCGATGTAGAGTATATATTATGAAACATTACATATTCCTTTATTTTCCTCGAATTCATACTTGTACACATACATCCAAAAATTGATAGTAAAAAGCAACATAACCGATTTGCATGTTGTTTTTTTATATTTTGTTGTTTTTTTCTTCCCTTCATCCCTACTTTAAATAATCTAGTAAGTAAGATTTTATTGACTGAATAACTTTACCATGCAAGATAAAAAATAAGAGTTTTGAGAAATGGGTCTTCCTTATCTCATTAATACTCAATTCATACTATATAAACTCATTTTTTGCATTATGTACATTATTCAATTTATAACAATTCATTAAAAGTCGGTTCATTGGGTTGCGAGTTTTAATGTAAACACTAGATGGATGTTGGTAAATCTGTGACCCTTCTAGAATAACTCATTCCCAAGTTATTGCATCAAAGATTTGATCACACAAAGTTTTGGAACTTTCAAACTGCTTCATCTGAATGCTTAGGTCTTATCAATTTCATTTTGCTTATATTGCACCACGAGGGGAATAAAGGCGTAAGTAGGAATCAGAATTATATGAAGATTCAGGACCGACATTTTTATTTTTTGTAACATTTCATTTGAATTTTAGAAGTGGTATAAATGTGTATGTGTTATTTAGTCAATTTGTATAAAAATAAATAAATAAACGCAATATTACAAACGTACTCTTATGCCTTTGTTTCTCAGGTTGCGGAATGGCTAATAACATTAGTCTGGTTGCCCGAATACCTACAGTTTAATTGAATGAATTGGGGAAACAAGTGTTGCTATTTAGCATACTATACAAATCGTGTTACAATTGTGAACTTCATACAGTTTTTTACCACACAGGGCAACCAAACTATTTGTTGGGACAATGAATAAAAATTAAATACTAAAGCAAAACAACAATGAAACCACAAGCAAATTGATGAACCCATTGGATCTAGTAGATCTTTACCTATGAAACTTTTACCTTACCTTTACCTCTTTACCTTTGTTTCTTAAAACGGGTTGCTTTGTAGTGTTGTATCTGGACTGACTTGGAATTATAAGTTCAAATAAACTCTTTATTAAAGGTAAGTACGTTATTCCTTTTTCGAAATTAAGTATTTATTGGTTTCTTTGTGTTTTGTATTTTCTGTAATATTGCTGTATTTATAACCATTTTTGTATGAAATCTAAGGAAAACTCGCATTATTTATGAGTTCTACTGTGGAAACAATGTGTCTCAAGCGGTATGCAATACTGATGATGTATACGGACTTAAAGCTGCTAATGAATGGGATGACATATTTTTGTTTCAATCACTTTCACGTGGGAAATTTTATCTCACGAATAACTTTCTTCTCAGGGCGGCTACAATATAAAATTTCCAAAACGAAAGTTATTAAACCAAGAACAGAGTTTTATTAGAAGAAAGTCGTAGGTATACGTCATTGATATTGCTTAAGTTTCTACGTAAAAAAAGCGTACGTACGTAAAAAAAGCGTTTTTTTACGTACGTACGCGCGTGGAACAATACGCGCCGTCGACGACTTGGGCTCGGTCCGGACTCCGGACGGTTACCGGACGATCGGACGGCGAGCCACCCATTGTTCGCCGTCCGCAAGCCCTCGCCTACGGCGGCCGGAAATCGGGATCGGAATCCCGGCGGCGGCGGTTGGGGCGTGAGGATCGTTGCCTCACGCGATCGGCCGCCTTCTTTGCTAGCATTACTGCTTCGCAGAAGGAGGCGACCGCCTGCCACTCCTCCTCGCTCCGGACCATGGCCTGTACCAAGGCCCGGCGCGAGAGATCGCCGCCGCCGATCGCCCCCACGAGGACGCGGTATTACAGAAAATACAACGCAAAGAAACCAATAAATATCTAATTTCGAAAAAAGAATAACATAAGTACTTTTAATATAAAGTTTATTTGAACTTATAATTCCTAGTCAATCCAAAGATATAACACTTCAAAGCAACCCGTTTTAAAAAACGGCAATTTCATAGGTAAAGAAAGACATATTATTTGGTCCGTAACATTTTATACTCTGGCGGCGACTTCACTATTTAAATCCGCTAAAAGTGCGTGAAGGATACATTTTAACAGTTACTCTTGTACTACCGAGCATGAGTGCCTGGGTTCGATTCCTGGACCGGCAGTTTTATTGGTTTTTCGAATTCTAGCTGGAATTTCTCGTTGTCAGCCCTGGAGTCTGGATTTGTGCAAGGCTGATGGCAATAGGCTCTCTTCCCTATCATGGGACTTACATAATTGGTGAAATGTCCCATAGTAAAAGTTGTTCTTAATGAGGAGTACAATGTCCCCTCGAAATTCTTAAAGTTAATTTTTTTACACCTTATATATGTACAGAATATAAGTCGATGGTTTTTATTTACTACATTTTAAAATATTTCTAAAAAAGCATTAAAATAATATAAAAAAAAATTACACGACTGAGGGATCCTTCTTTATTGAAAGTCAATTAAAAAAATAGTAGCCCACTGGTATCGGGAACAGGGTCCGAGCTAGGCTTGGCAAGGGCTCCAAGAGAAAGGAACTTCCTAACTGTACAAACCGTGTCCAGCAGTACCGCTTTCAGAATCAAACCTTTGATCCAGCCGGCTAACTAGTGCTTCCTAAAATGTTTACCGATAGTCACGCCATAATTATGGCGGTAAGTCTTCTTGAGGAGTGGCTGGAAAGACGTCACGGCGTCCTTACCTTCCGCATGTCGCAGGTCCTCACCGGACATGGTGAGTTCGGGAGGTTTCTGCACCGGATTCGTGCAGAAAAAACGTCTGGGTGACACCATTGTATGGAAAGCCCGAAGGACACGGTGGAGCATACGGTAGAGGTGTGTCTTCGTGGGGGCGATCGGAGATAACGACCTCTCGCTTCGGGTCCTGGTACAGGCCATGGTCCGGAGCGAAGAAGAATGGCAGGCGGTCGTCTTCTTTTGTGAATCAGTAATGCAAGCAAAGAAGGCGGCCGCACGCATGAGGGAACGGCCCTCACGCCCCAGCCGCCAGGATCCCGATCCCGATTTCCAGCCATCGTAAGCGTAGGCTTGCGGACGGCGAGCAATGGGTAATTCGCCGTCCGGCCGTCCGGTAACCGCCCGGACCGAGCTCGAGTCGTCGACGGCACGTAGTGTTCCACGTTCTTGAAAGAGATGTCAGCAAACTGTTATAGGTAGCGGCTCAGCAGGGTCGAAGCCTACTGGAGCCATGGGTTGTAAGAAAGAGAACCCCGGAGACCTGGAACAAAGGCAAAGAAGGAACAGGAGTGGGTTTTAGTCAGTAAAAGTCTGACATGCCCTCCCACTCCGCATTCCGAAAAGTCAATGGATGATTACCTATCTAAAACAAAAGACGTTGATCGAAGCTCGTGGCTATTAAGCCATTGGCTGACATGATTAAGTTCAATGATTGCTGAGTCCCACATCCCACAGGTCGATAAACTCGCGGGCCTCGTCAAGACACTTAATCTTCTTATCTTTCTCGGCTTTCACGTGTTTCTCGTCATGAGGGACGGTTATATTAACTATCATTGCATGCCTCTGTATAGGTTCACCACCACTACGTCAGGCTTATTGGCTACAATAGTCTTGAGATGGGCCTATTCCAGTACAAAGTGATATGACACAGAATAATTAATGAGTCCCAACAGTGGGAACATTATAAGGCCGATTATGTTATGCTATACTATGAGGTCCGCAGGTGTAGTCACATTAGAGTCAGAATCTGAAATGGTTACTATTTCTGTTTCGTCTTCTATTTCAGCTTTAGTTGTAAGTTTTTCAAGTTCTTTTAATTGTTTTATCACTTTTTGTGTTTCAGTTTCATGTACGTTAACATCCATCGATGTGTTATCTTCGGAATCCATGACATTAAGTTTTATGCGTAATAATGCGTCTGCATTACTATTTTGTTTCCCATTTTTGTAAGTAATTGTGAAATCATATTCTTGAAGGCGGAGGCACAAACGAGTCAATTTACTGTTGGGTTCTTTCAGAGAATAAAGCCAAGCAAGGGATCTGTGATCTGTGAAAATTCGGAATTTATGTTCGTACAAATAGGGTCTGAAATGTTTTACGACCCAAATAATAGCCAATAGCTCTCTTTCAATTGTGCTATAACACATTTCAGTGTCACTAAGAGTCCGAATAGCATATGCGACTAGTTTGTCTGCTCCGATAGGTCCTTTGGATAAGACAGCACCGAGTGCCACCTTAGAGGCGTCAGTTGTTAAAACGTAAGGTTTAGTCGAGTCAGGGTATTGAAATAGAGGGGTATTGGTCAATACTTCCTTGTATTTTTCAAAGGCTATGTAGTTTTGATCTATGATAATTTTATTTCGTTTTAGACAAGCCGTTAGGGGCTGGGTGATTTTAGCGAAATCTTTTATTTTTCTATAGTATTCAACCAACCCAAGAAAACTTTTTATTTCTGTTGTTGTTCTAGGGAGAGGATAATTTATAATAGCCTTAATTTTGTCATTGTTTGGTTTTAGTCCTTCGCTTGTTATCGTATGCCCTAGGTAAGACTTCTTTCCGTAAAAATCAGATTTGTCTAGTTGTATTTTTAAGTTAGTCTTTCGTAGTCTGTCAAAGACGCTTTTAAGTTTCTGTAGGTGGTCCTGAAGACTAGAAGAATAGACAATGACGTCATCTAAATATATAAGGCAATGTATTCCTTGGAGACCTCTCATAATGTTGTCCATGGCTCGTTGCAAAGTCACCGGAGCTGTTTTAAGTCCAAACGGCATCCGCAAAAATTCGTAATGAACGTTTTGGGTGCTAAATGCAGTTTTTAGTATGTTGTCGTTATTTAATTCAATTTGATGATAGCCACTAGCCAAATCGAGTGTTGTAAATTAGGTGCTTTTACCCAATTTATCAAAAAAGTCAGTAATGTTAGGAAGGGGATACTTGTCGTCAACTGTAATATTCAATTACCATTCTGTATTTGACTTCACCAGAAGCATTTGGTTTTTTGGGAACGAGATGGGCTGGTGAGCTCCAGGGGAAAAGGATTCTTGAATCACGTTGTCTTTCAAAAGTTTTTCAACTTGTTTATTAATTTCTGCTACTTGAGCAGGGGCTTGTCTATATCTATATATATAAAAGAAAGTCGTGTTAGTTACTTCACTTATAACTCAAGAACGGCTGAACCGATTTAGCTGAAAATTGGCAAGGAGGTAGCTTAGAACCAGGAGACGGACATAGGATACTTTACTTTACTTTTTTTTTTTTTTTTTTTTTTTTTAGAGTAGGGTAGAGTAGGGTAGAGTAGGGTAGAGTAGGGTAGAGTAGGGTAGAGTAGGGTAGAGTAGGGTAGAGTAGGGTAGAGTAGGGTAGAGTAGGGTAGAGTAGGGTAGAGTAGGGTAGAGTAGGGTAGAGTAGGGTAGTGTAGGGTAGAGTTGGGTAGAGTTGGATATAGTAGTCAGTTGACGGGAGCGAAGCCGCGGGCAAAAGCTAGTCTATATATATAAAAGAAAGTCGTGTTAGTTACTTCACTTATAGCTCAAGAACGGCTGAACCGATTTAGCTGAAAATTGGCAGGGAGGTAGCTTAGAACCAGGAGACGGACATAGGATACTTTACTTTACTTTTTTTTTTTTTTTTTTTTTTTTTTTTTAGAGTAGGGTAGAGTAGGGTAGAGTAGGGTAGAGTAGGGTAGAGTAGGGTAGAGTAGGGTAGAGTAGGGTAGAGTAGGGTAGAGTAGGGTAGAGTAGGGTAGAGTAGGGTAGAGTAGGGTAGAGTAGGGTAGAGTAGGGTAGAGTAGGGTAGAGTAGGGTAGAGTAGGGTAGAGTAGGGTAGTGTAGGGTAGAGTTGGGTAGAGTTGGATATAGTAGTCAGTTGACGGGAGCGAAGCCGCGGGCAAAAGCTAGTGCTTTGATATAAATGGTGTCTTCATTATTTGTTCTAATGCAATGTTTTACCAGATTAGTGATTAGTATAAAGGTATAATATGCTCACAATAGAATATGTCCTTATATTCTTCGTATAATTGTCGTATAGATGCTTGTTCTTCATCATTCATATGGTCTAGTCGTAATTTAGTTAAATTGTCGCGTAATAATCGGTCGAGCTCTATTTTTTGGTCATTTAAGGAATTCTTGATGCTATGAACGGTCTAGTGACACATAATTCGATCTGTTTGTAAAGAGTGTTTTGTATGATGGTGGTTGCAAAACCGTTTACACAATTCACTAGAGCAGTAGGCATTCGTACTCCTTCATTGAATTCTGTGTAATCTAATATTACTACACTGTTTAATAAAATAGATGGTAATTTTGCTCTAATTTCCGATCTCGGAGGAAGTACACGTATAATATTAATATCTGAATCGATGCTCAAAGTTGAATGAGTATTTTCAGTCACTATTTCCATCACTTTTGCGATGTTAACTTCAGTATTGAAGACGTTGATGGCCTACCAGAGCGAGGCAAATCTTCCATCACATCTCGACCGCTTTTGAACGCTTTGTACCACTCGTATGCACGTGTTTTTGATAAAGTCGATTCACCGTAAGCCTTCTGTAACATTTTCAGTGACTCTGAACACGAAATTCCATTGGCGATGCAAAATTTAAGACAAACTCTTTGTTCGATGTTTTTGTCCATTATGAAATTCGCCATAAACACTAGATAATAATATGATATAACTAAAATCAGCACTGTATTTAATATAAATAACAGATGCAACTCAAACTCCGCGCCAAGCGAAAACAGTTGTACCAATTAACCAACAAAAAAAAAAAAAACAAAAATTTGAATTTGGAACCATAAACAGATCATCCATTCCCGATACTTTTCTGATTGAATGTATTTCAGCGGACTTTGTTAATAGAACATGTTTCTTTAAATCTATAACGGTTTCTAACTGTTTTAAAAGATCATTTCCTATCAGCCCGTCATATGATGAGTCGACGTTATATAAGTACGTAGAACTTATTATGATCTTTACTTTGAAATACAGAAAACAAGGGAATTTGCAGTATCTGATTATGTTTACTCGAGGCAAGCGTACCCATTGCACTTACTACTTCAAATGGTTCGTATGATACGTGGTTAGCAAAATAAGTAGATGCTACTTTTGGATGTATAAACGAACGAGTAGGTACTACCAGTATCAATCATGAAGTTTCCGTCTATTTCCGGCATGTGGTAGTTTTAATTTTATTGGATTGTAATTTAATATTATTCTTTCAGGTGTTGGTTAGAGGCTCGCATATTTTTTTTTTTTAAGTTCATATAAACCAGTGCTTGACTGCGATCCCACCTGATGGTAAGCAGAGATGCAATCATTGATGATAAGGCGCACTAGTTTATTAAGAGCCTATTCACTGTAGCCTTGAAGACACCTTTTTTTTTCTTTTCGGTGGGAAAATCATCTTATGACATCGGGGCGGGAGGTGGTGTCAGACTTTTACTGACTAAAAACCCACACCTGTTCCTTCGTTGCCTTTCGTACCAGGTCCGAGTCTTCCTTTCAGAATCAGACCTTTGGCCCCAATAGGCTTCGACCCTGCGCGCTGCACGCGCCGTCGACGACTTGGGCTCGGTCCGGACGGTTACCGGACGGTCGGATCGGGATCGGAATCCCGGCGGCGATTGGGGCGTGAGGACCGTTGCCTCACGCGATCGGCCGCCTACTTTGCTAGCATTACTGCTTCGCAGAAGGAGGCGACCGCCTGCCACTCTTCCTCGCTCCGGACCATGGCCTGTACCAAGGCCCGGCGCGAGAGATCGCCGCCGCCGATCGCCCCCACTAGGACACGGCGTTGCTCTGCCCGAGCGGGACACACCTCCACCGTGTCCTCCGGGTGGTCCACACAATGGTGACACCCGGGCGTTTCTTCCGCACGAATCCGGTGCAGGAACCTCCCGAACTTACCACGTCCGGTGAGGACCTGCGTCATGCGGAAGGTAAGGACGCCGTGTTGCCTTTCCAGCCACGCCTCAAAGAGGGGACTTACCGCCATAATTATGGCGTCCCCAAGCCTTGAAGACACCTAAATTATAGTTGGACGGGAAGATCGCAGCAGGCAAATTGTTCCAGTCTTTCGATGTACGCGGTATAAACGGGAACACCCAAATACTCCGAAATATTTTATTCCGAATTTCGATGTTCCGATTTTCAAAAGTCCAAATTTCATAATACCTAAAAATTATAATGTCTATTATTAAAAATCACGAAATTTATTTTACCGAAAGTCGTAAATGCGATTTGTTAGTTTTCCGATTTTCATACGTTCGAAGAATCAAATGCTCGAAGGGTTCTCGGTCCGAAAAACGATATTCCGATTTTCAATACTTTGAATAAACTAAAAGTCAACATGTTGTGCTATAAAATTTAGTGTCAGAAACGAATCGCTGCAAAACCGACTTCACGCAGTCTTGTTTGCCCTAACCCTAGAGTGTAATTTAAACCCGCGTAGGCGCGGAGGGGTAGGGCGGCCCGCGAACTGAGGAGCAGGCTCGGCCAGCAAGCCGAAGCTGCGGTGGTGAGCGTTAAAACCATCTGCGACGATAAGTTCGCGTGGGGCCGCCCAAACCCCGCAGCGCCGGAGCCGTGACAGAAACAATGCTTGCTGCATTTTGCATGCCTGCTTGCATGCTGCATGCCTGCTTTCATGCTGCATGCCTGCTTGCATGTTGCATGCTTGCTTGCATGTTGCATGCCTACTTGCATGTCGCATGCTTGCACGCTGCATGCCGCTTGCATGCTGCAATAAATCCCCTGCATGCTGGAAAACGCATCTGTCATTAGTTTTTTAATTCTACCCCCTCATACTACGACCTCTGACGAGCATTTATGTGTTTATTTGTCTTGCTATACAGTTTTATGAGGCGTTTGTATTTCGGAATTTTATTAATCGGTAATTAATAATCGGAATTCGTATTTTTGATGTTTCGAATTATCATTCAGTAGTTCATTAAGTCGGACTTTTCGTTATTCGATCTATTGAAACTCGGTATTTTGAGAATAGTAATTATAAAAGTTAGGAAAATTGAAATTTAAGAATTATAAAAATAGGAGTAATGATAAGTCGGAGTTGTTATATTCGGAATTTTGAACCGTTCGGAATTATGAAAATCGGTATTTTGAAATTCGTATTTGTGACTTTCGGAATAAAGTTTTTCGTATTTATGTAGTGTACCCGGTATAAACTTGTTCTGGTTCAATGATACTCTCTATTTTTTTATTCTGTTCACTTTTTTCCAAGTTCTGTGTAGGGTTTTCGGCTACAGGCTCTGTTGGGAACTCGTTTTCTACACTAGGGAAATATTCGGATAAATTATAACAATATCCGTATTCTACAGGGTAAGTAAAATAACCATCATAAGAAGGGTAGAATTATATACCATTCATTTGGAATAAGCTTTATTTCTGACATTTTGGTATTTACCTAATATAAAAAGAAACCTAAGTAATAAACTAACTTAACTATATGAACTTTATCAATTTTACTTATTACAATAATTAGATACTACTAGTAAGTATATTAAGTGTTTTCGAACTCAATATATAAATTATAGCTATATCTATTTAGTGTTTTACGTTAGTTATCTACTTATAAACAAAACAGTTGTATGTTCAGTATTCTTACAGAACACGTATAAAACTTAATTATTTAAGAAAACCATCAAACATTCAAAATTTAACGAAAGGATGTAGACACGGATATCATGGAGGTGAAAAATCGTACTCACCAGCCTGCCACACCCATCACCAGCTCTCAGGACTCCTCGTCACCGACGATATTTATTTGGTTCGTTGGATCACTTTGCCGTAAACCACGCGTACCGTTTTTGAAAATCGAGAGAAGTCTTATCGCGATGTATCACGTAACGCGTGATAGCTTCCTCAGTGATCCTACCGGCTGCGCCAGGCAGGATTGGGAGCGCCTTGAAGACCATTTAAAAAATAAAAATAATTATTTAATTAATTCTATTTTAATTGAGACGTGTTACATATTCTGAATATGCAAGTCACGAATGGCCTACTAGCTAAGACTTAGACTATACAAACATTATATTAAGGAAGTCGGTTAAAAATACAAGCTCAGCGACCACACAGATGCAGATCGTGCTGGGCAAAAGTGCTTATACACGTATTATTTGTAAGGCTGGGTTCCATAACTAGCTACTTGGTGATTTCACGTAAAAAATATGTAATAGTATGTATTTACGTCACAAAAAAAAAACTGTTTTGCGATGCGAAAAAATCTTCGTAACTCAATTCGGGAATTTAACTGTTTTCATAGGTAAGTTTGTACGGAACCCTCAGTGCGCGAGTCCGACTCGCACTTGCCCGGTTTTTTAATCAGAGAGTCGCTAATCCGGGTTGCGGGAACGCAAAGGACAGAAGATTATTTTCCACCTAAAAAAAAACAAGAACTAAACCGCCTCTGGTTAGGTACCTGGAACAGTCACTCTGTTTGCCCTATTGAAAGACCAGCTCAGGGCGTTTCCAGCGCCTATAATTTTTTTTCACAGATTAAAGAATAATTACTCCCTGGGGCGGGTCCGTGGGTCGTATGCTTGCGTTACTGCCTTTAGACACTGTAGCGGCTATATAGCAGCACGTTCTCTAGAGCGTCAAACTGCCTAGAGAGCTCCTCTACTTAGGCGGAAGGGTTAAATGTATCACCGAAATTCTTGAGGCGGGTTGGGATCGGGGTGGTATCGCGGTATATCTATCTCTCATCAACTACTTTTGCTCTGATCGGCGCGGGTGATCTGATTGAATTCTGAGTGACCCTTTAATCAATTCCGCTGATTTAATCTGAGCAGGCAGGTTATTTTGCGTCATATGACGGATTGCTTATGACATAGGTAGGTACGTAATCTAAACTATTCAGGCATCCTCTGGGCATTGTTTACCATTGAATGATATCATCAATATAATTATAAAACAACAATAATCGTTTTGTTTACAGATGAGCTTACTAGCCAGTTACAGCGAAGCGCTATAGTGAGCTATGAAAATCGTGAAAAGGATGCATACCATAGGTACAAAAAAAAAGTACGGCCGGCGAAAGATGGCGAGAGTGAAGTTAGCCTCTAGCAACTTTCGCGCTTGTGTATTCGTAAAAAAATAAGTGGTTTACAAAAATAAAGGCCAATAACCGTTAATTACAGCATTGAAAATAGCAAATGGAACTTATTTTGTTAAATTGTTTATTTTCTTAAGAGTATTAAAGCGCTAAAGTTGCTAGAGCCTAACTTCACTCTCGCCATCTTTCGCCGGCCGTATTATAACATTGTGATCTCATCACAATATTCTTTAAAATAAGAACTTATGGAACTAACCTACTAGATACCAATCAACTTATTTAAAGAGTCGCTTGTTTTAGTTTGAACCGAATTTAAATTGTTTTCGGCTATACCTACTTGATTACACACGCACACTTAAGCCCGCACATCAAGCTGGCCCCAAATGAGATCCGTGTGGAACTCTTATGCAACCAATTATGTTATCAGACTTACTGAAAAACGTGTCGGTTGATGATGATTCATAAAATATTTTAAATTTTATGTAACACTGTATCAAATGCATCTATGTAGGTGAAAACAAAAAAATCTGTTATTGTAAGGTTCTGTTATTGGCGGTAAGACCGATAACATTATTTTATTTTACATAAATACTGCTTCCTTATTTGGAAAAAAAGAACTCTTTTATAGTTTTATGTCAAAATCCATGTTGAAATAAAACCGGAGGAGACGTAGATTTTTTCAGCTTAGCACTAGCTATTTTGCTATATAAAGGTTTCCTTACCGTAACGTACTAATGAGTCATTAATTATTATGATTTTGTCATAACGCGTTATTAAACAGTCAATACCTTTAGACAGCCCTCACTTGTGCGAATTCTTTGATCGGGAATTCTTGTACCTATGTACTGATATTGCAGTGCAGCGGATTTAAGTGCAGTGAAGTCTTTTCTTTTTCAAAATGTTGGGCATGTAAGTATACCTAACTAATATTTTTTTTCCTTAATCTTTATTTTCGTGTTTTTTTTTCATTTTAAGTAGAAAATCTGATTTTATACCTACTTATAATAAATTGGTCATGTCATGACGAAAATAAGAAGTGTACATGCAGTTAATTATCGTCTATTCCCAATTGTTACCGTACTTGGTCTCCACTTTTGCAAGTGGGGACATAATATCTATGTATTACATGCTTTCCCAGTTTTCGCTACTGGCTTCGATATAACTGTTGACAAATAAAAAAATAATTCTCATTTGTAGCCAAGGAGGATATAATATACTCGTACCTATATGACCCAAAATATGTTTTCACTGCTACAATAAAGTAGAAAAACAAAGTTAAGTAAATTCAGATTAATACTTACATTATAATTTACATTTTCTTTTTTATACTTAGGCTCTCAGGTCTAAGCGTATTCGTCTACTTCATGATATGGCTGACAAAGAAGTTGAACGAGCTGCCTAGTCCACCCACAAAACCGCCGGGGTGGACCACCACAACGGAATGGAGTCGCCATAATATGCAAGGTTGAATCAAGCGCTGTAAAGAAAGGAACCTGCCTGCAACGAGTACCAGAATACCTTGTCGTAAAACCAAAGACACCACAGTTGGAATAAGATATAAGTACCTAATATATCGTAATCATCGCAATCAAAATATATATAAGTAATATATTTCTGAATAAAGGAAGAAGGAATGAACTGCTTCGAGAAAAGGATGATAGGTATGGCCGCGCAGCTTTTTTGATCGCCTTGGTCGTACCCCCAGAAAATATTCATTTTAACCTGACACGTCTTTGAAACGTGTCAAGCAAAAATTAAGTTCCAATACTTCGAGGTGTCTTAATTCTTGAATGACTCTCAAATGAGCAGCTGTTCGAATTTATATTTTATTCTTAACCAGGAACTTATACCGGTATGAGAATATCGGAATTTTTTGGTTATAGGTAACCATTTTTCTTTCATCATCATCATCATCATCATTTCAGCCGAAAGACGTCCACTGCTGGACATAGGCCTCCCCCAAGTGTCGCCACAATGAACGGTCCTGTGCGTCTCGCATACATCGGACTCCCGCAACCGTTACCAAGTCATCGGTCCACCTTGTAGGAGGCCTTCCAACGCTACGTCTTCCGGTACGTGGCCGCCATTCCAGAACCTTTCGGCCCCACCGGCCATCTGTTCTGCGAGTAATGTGCCCTGCCCATTGCCACTTTAGTTTGGCGATTCTTCGTGCTATGTCGGTAACCTTGGTTCTCCTGCGGATATCCTCATTCCTGATTCGATCACGCAAGGAAACTCCGAGCATAGCCCTTTCCATTACCCTTTGGGTGACTTTAAGTCTTCTGATGAGGCCCATTGTAAGCGACCACGTTTCGGAGCCATATGTCATCACTAGCAACACGCACTGGTCATAGACTTTCGTCTTGAGACACTGTGGTATATTGGACGAGAAGATACTGCGCAGCCTCCCGAACGCTGCCCAGCCGAGTCGGATTCGACGATTGATCTCTTTGTCGAAGTTCCATTTTTCTTTATTAGTCGGTATATATTATGTTTTAAAAGAAACCTTTTGAGGAGGTGGATGAGTGATTGGCTGCTGCACTGAGTGCTAATTTCGATTAGGTACACTAGTTCGATTCTCCCGCAATTTCAATGTTTATGAACACACCCACGATACAGGACGTTTTTTTTATGCAACAAACTTTTATTATGTAAGATGAAAAAGTACAACCGGCATTAGGTATTCCGGTTATCAGGATGAAAATAACATCCATATTTAAATGGCCAGGTACAATCTGTAAGTGTAAAGGTACCAGCAATAAAATTGTGACTAAGTATAATAGAGGTAGATAACACATTTCACACATTTTAATTAACTGTGGCGGTACCCGCTACGGGTCCCTTTTTCTACGTCTATGGGAGGACCGCTGCGGTCCCCTGAGTCTCTGCCTTATTTTTTTACATATTTCTGTATCTACCTCTCTCAAACTTGCACACAGCAAGCTAGATAGGTACCTATATTTATTCTATTCAATATTTCCAATGAACAAACGACGCGTTAATAAATAGAGATGTGATCTTTGAGGCCTTCGTTATTTAAAAAAAAATAGATCGAATCTTCTTTCAGATTCACTTTTATTGTACCTATTGTCTGAGTACTTTAAACATGTAAGTTAATGTTAAGATTTATTTATTAAATACATAATTAAAACGTAAGTGTCTTTTATTTAATTACTTAGGTATTGTCAGCGGGTTCGCCCGCGTGATAGAAGAAAATTATCCCAAGGAAAAATACTCCCGGGATAAAAAAAATATTTGGCTAAAGCCACACAGCTACGTTTTACGGGAAGGAAGTGTGGGAGGAGATAAGTGCATCTAGGTACATAGACCTAATACCATGTTAACGAACCTCTTCCTTACGGGACGCTGATGGAAATAAAGCATTTTAATTCAAAGCAAATCACGTCAAACGCTGTAAACAAAAGTACTAAAACTTAGATTTGTCATGTTATTTATTTCCTTCCATATTTTTCAAAGGTTTCCCTCCAAAACTTCATTCGATCTTCTGTCGGCAACGTCGTCATTTTGATTTCTTTATTTATTTCAAGAAATTCCAATTGCTCTGTACTATATCTCCAAGAGTTTGTAGGTATCCTAAAAACAATAGTTTTAGGTTACAATAATATTTTCATTTAGGCAATAAAAATATATTAAAATGTTTTGAGACCTAGAACTTACCCTGTTTTAGCAAAATTGGTCCATAAAGTTGTCATAGTCTTAATAGTTGCAGCATCATTTGGAGTAGATGGCAGCAAAGAAAATACGACTGGTTGGAAAATGTAAAATAGTTCGTCTCCGTGACACGCTCCAGGTGTTGTTGGTAGTCGGGTCATAAATTTATTTAAATTTCTAAATGAATCATATTTGAAGTAATAGTTGTATACTGCCCTGGTAGGATTTCTAACAAAACTCTTAGATGAGACCAATATTGGATATGCATGTAGACAGTCAGTAAAGTATTTTATTAAGCCGCCTGTTACCGTTCTGTTGCTAAAGTATAAATGTATGACATCATCAATAAAAGTAGTTTTGTCATTATCATTTTCAAACAGCAAGTAAGAGGGTATTATGCTGTCAAAATTAGCTTTGAGTTTGTCAAGAGTTTGAGAAACATAATGAGTCGCCCAATAAATACCTTCTCTATCATTGAAGCCAATAATTACAGACACATTGAGGCCAAGTTTATGAAGTAATTGTGTTGGTTGTTCCGTAATCAATGGTCTTTTGCTCGTTAAAGTGTTCTCCACACACGGTGTAAAGAAATACGGTGCGAAGGCATTATTAGATTGATCAGCATAAGAAGCTTTGACAATTTCGTTAGCCGTTGAATTTCTAAAGATTTTCAGTAATTCAGTAGGGTCTGACGTGTTATAGCCTAAACGAGAAGCTACCTTAGATGCGCTTTCAATGGGTTGGTAACTAAAATCCTGTGGCATCATAACTGAGCCACTTTGCAGAATAGCTCTATGAAATAATCCATTGGCAGAATCAGTAAGAAGTAAAATATGGACAGAAACCGCTCCAGCGCTTTCACCAAATATTGTGACTGAATTTGGATTACCTCCAAAGCAGGCGATATTATTTTGTATCCATTTTAAAGCAGCTATTTGGTCTTTTAAACCGACGTTTCCCGGAGCTTCTTGGAGTCCAAGGCATAGAAACCCAAATGCCCCAAGACGATAGTTCACAGTAACAACAATAACTTTCTCTTTCACCAAAAATGTTGGATTATAAATAAGTTCAGAATTGCTGCCCCAGTAAAATCCCCCACCATGTATGAAAACCATTACAGGAAAAGGTTCTTGTTCCAGGAGGGGTGGTGTGAAAATATTCAGTACCAGGCAGTCTTCTTGACCAACAGTTGTTTTCAAAGCTGTGACATACTGATTACACATAATGTTGCCACGGTTTGCAGTTAGCGTACCGTTCCACGACGGGGGGCTCCCGGGGTCCTGGTGGAAGAAAATGTACATTTTAAAATGTCAATCTTTACAACAGCAGCACTGTCTGCGATTTTGCGAGATATCACTTGGTACAGTGTCCCGAAGGAGTAGGCAGAGATGAATATCTAGTGTACCTTTTCACCAGTTATTACAGGGCCGGCGTCAACCGGGTACAAGTACAGACTCTGCTGCTACTAAGATATTAATAGTAGATTATGTGACTAGGGGATAAAGCAGTGTCTTTAAGTCGCGGGCGGAATGTTGAATTCCGAACGAAACGAAGGTTGCTAATTTTAATCATAATAGGATTTATATAATTAACTCCCGAGCATTGCGAGGGAGTTAATAAAGAAACCTGAGTGAAGTGAGGAATTTTGAAACAAACAAAATTCACTACTCTAAGATTCTATAGTCTCATTTTTCTTCATCACTCCCGCTTTTTCATTACTTTTTTTTTTCGAAACTCGTCTGTAACCACGACCACGTTTTAATCTGTTTTTTTTTGTTAGTGGCCAGTTTGAATTTTGAATAAACTTGTTTGATGCACGTACATTTTAGTTCACTTAATGTTGACGGTTTTTGACGTTCCAAATCGATCCGATCGAATCGATCCGGGCGATCCCTAGGGAATAATGAGATTTGACTCATTATTGCTTAGGGATCGCCCATACTGCATTATCTCCCTAGGGACAGAATGACTTGCTTTAAGTGATGGTTGTATGACATATAAAAGAGTATTATCGAGCAGGTGGTGTAAAAAAATATTTTCATGGTTTCTCTTTATTCTTTATTGTACACACAAAAAACTTAACCTTAATAGATTGATTTGATATTTTATGTACAAAGGCGAGCTTAACTCAACAATCAGTTTTCTCCCAGCAAACCTTTGAGTGACAGAGAGAGATCACATTCTAGATAAGATCCAGTGTACAACATAAACCTACATAAATACATCTAATATATATACATATAGATATAATATATATATATACCAATATATACTAATATTGTGTCAATTGAGAAAAGAAGTGCTCTTTATTTTTTCTTTTAAAGACATCCAGAGAAGGGCTGTCGCGAAGGGAATGTGGGAAAGAGTTCCAGAGATGCACTGTAGTTACAGTAAAGGAGCCATCATAGCGGCTGGAAGTGTCTGTTGGACCGGCGCGGTTGAGGACTGGGCGGAGACGTCAAAGCGGATGTACCGATGGTCTGAGTATGTCTCCACCCCCTCCATGACGCGCCAGTCGACGACACGCGGTGACAGAGCGGGGCTAGCGAACGAAATGTCCACCACCGACTCGCCCCGCATCCGCACACACGTGGGGACAGAACCCCGGTTTAGGACGACCAAGCCTGTCTCCAGAGCCCAGTCTTCCACCATCCGACCCCGCTGGTTCGTGTACCGGGAACCCCAAGCCAAGTTCTTGGCATTGAAGTCCCCGCAAACGACCACGGGGAGGGAACCAAACCCAGCGACGACGGCATTCAGCTCCATAAGGGAGATGTGAAGATCGGCGAGAGTTTTATTCGGGGACAGGTAGACGCCTACCACTGCAATGTCCCCGAAACGTGCTGCTCCTTGCTGGCCAACCACCGTGGGATTTGCAGGCAAAAGACCTTGCACGCATGCACGATCTGCGCATGGAGATGCAACGCCGGGGTGAAACTCAGCTGCCGCGCCAAGTCGCGGCATGGCGGGAAGACTTCCGGCGAGATCTCATGGTGGAATGGCGACAGCGACTGTTGCAACCCAGTGCTGGGCACGCCATAATTATGGCGATAAGTCCCCTCTTTGAGGAGTGGCTGGAAAGACCTCACGGCGTCCTTACCTACCGCATGACGCAGGTCCTCACCGGACATGGTAAGTTCGGGAGGTTCCTGCACCGGTTTCGTGCAGAAGAGACGCCCGGGTGCCACCATTGTGTGGACCGCCCGGAGGACACGGTGGAGCATACGGTAGAGGTATGCCCCGCTTGGGCAGAGCACCGCCGTGTCCTCGTGGGGGCGATCGGCGGCAGCGATCTCTCACGCCGGGCCTTGGTACAGGCCATGGTCCGGAGCGAGGAGGAGTGGCAGGCGGTTGCCTCCTTCTGCGAAGCAGTAATGCTAGCAAAGGAGGCGGCCGATCGCGTGAGGCAACGGTCCTCACGCCCCAACCGCCGCCGGGATTCCGATCCCGATTTCCGGCCACCGTAGGCGCGGGCTTGCGGACGGCGAGCAATGGGTGGCTCGCCGTCCGATCGTCCGGTAACTGTCCGGACCGAGCCCAAGTCGTCGACGGCGCGTAGTGTTCCACGCGCGCCTCAAGGAGATGTCAGCAAATCGTAGGGGCCCAGCAGGGCCGAAGCCTACTGGGGCCACGGGTAGTGTGAAAGCGAAGCCCGGGGCCCGGGATGAAGGCAAAGAAGGAACAGGAGTGGGTTTGTAGTCAGTAAAAGTCTGACACTATCTCCCGCTCCGCCCAAGAGCGGGGGATGTCATTAGATGATTTTCCCACCCGAAAAAAAAAAAAGAAAAAAAAAGCGGCTGGAAGTGTGACGCAGAGTACGAAGGAGAAGAGAATATTGATAGTGTGACCGGGTTTACCCCTTGGTA
The DNA here is from genome assembly GCA_905147345.3 of Mythimna impura. Lineage (NCBI taxonomy): Eukaryota > Metazoa > Arthropoda > Insecta > Lepidoptera > Noctuidae > Mythimna > Mythimna impura. The sequence goes on from LR990345.1 coordinate 13,695,960, forward strand.
CAAGGTAGGTACTCAAAGCGTTCACGAAGGTATTGTGAGGAGCATTGGGATTGTACAGGATAGTAAAGAGAAGGAATAGAATGTAGATATCTCGCCGACGACGAATTGGCAGCCACCTTAACCTGGTCCGAAACTGCGACACATGATCGTATTTGCGGAGGCCAAAAATAAAGCGGATGCACAAATTCTGCAATCGCTCGAGTTTGTTTAGAAGTACCTCCGTAGCATCTAGAAAACAGACATGCGCATAGTCTATGAGCGGTAGAAGAAGAGATTGAGCAAGAGCAACCTTTGTATGTAATGGCAAGAATTTTTGAAGACGTTTAAGAGACTGAAAATAATAAAATACCCTCTTACAGCATCGGGAATATGAACCTCCATGAGAGGTTAGTGTCCATATGGATGCAAAAGATTTTATATCCGAATGAAAAAAACGGAACACTGGTGTATCTTTATGTCTATCTGTCACAGCCGATTTGCTCCAAATCAACTGGATAGATCAAGTTAAAATTTACATTGTACCTTCATATAAATTTCTGTGACCCAAACACGAACATGTAACGTAAATAAATTAGTTTTGAAAGGGATATATTCAGTTCCATATTCCATATTCAGTTCCCCAATAGCCACCTGGCTATTGGGGAACTGAATATGGAACAAACAAAACAAATTTTGCAAACTGTATCCACGTGATATTCGTACATCTATATATATAAAAGAAAGTCGTGTTAGTTACTTCACTTATAACTCAAGAACGGCTGAACCGATTTAGCTGAAAATTGGCAGGGAGGTAGCTTAGAACCAGGAGACGGACATAGGATACTTTACTTTACTTTTTTTTTTTTTTTTTTTTTTTTTTTAGAGTAGGGTAGAGTAGGGTAGAGTAGGGTAGAGTAGGGTAGAGTAGGGTAGAGTAGGGTAGAGTAGGGTAGAGTAGGGTAGAGTAGGGTAGAGTAGGGTAGAGTAGGGTAGAGTAGGGTAGAGTAGGGTAGAGTAGGGTAGAGTAGGGTAGAGTAGGGTAGAGTAGGGTAGAGTAGGGTAGAGTAGGGTAGAGTAGGGTAGAGTAGGGTAGAGTAGGGTAGAGTAGGGTAGAGTAGGGTAGAGTAGGGTAGAGTAGGGTAGAGTAGGGTAGAGTAGGGTAGAGTAGGGTAGAGTAGGGTAGAGTAGGGTAGAGTAGGGTAGAGTAGGGTAGAGTAGGGTAGAGTAGGGTAGAGTAGGGTAGAGTAGGGTAGAGTAGGGTAGAGTAGGGTAGAGTAGGGTAGAGTAGGGTAGAGTAGGGTAGTGTAGGGTAGAGTTGGGTAGAGTTGGATATAGTAGTCAGTTGACGGGAGCGAAGCCGCGGGCAAAAGCTAGTATCAAATGAAAGAGCTTATTGTGAAGATCCTTTGGTCTTATTTTTTATTTTACTAAGATTTGTTGCGTAATAGTTGTGGAATATTATTATTAATTTAAGTTAATCAGTTGAAAATCAAGTGCCCATCCAAAATAGGTGGGAAACTAAAAGGGAAAGCCTTTCAAATCTGGTAGAATGGAATACTGTCAAGTAACTGAAAAAGAATGCACAAACTGAAATGTGACGTCACTGTCATAACTTAACATAACACATAACATAACTGTGTGGTTACGTGTGCAAAAGAGACAGATGTTCCCACCACACCCCTATTCTTCCTCATACCAACATTTGAAATGTTATTGCTACTTCATTTAATAACCAAATTTTAATGCTGTTCTCAAAAAAATATTTATTTTTAGAGTTATCTAATATTAAATATTGCACAAAAATCAACACAACAATGTACCCAATTATCAGGACAAGATTTGTATGAAAGCTGTTTTTTGTAAAATCTGAAACAGGAGCGGGTCGTTAGTTCTTGAATAAAAAATCTTTCACTTTATGTCCTTTTGAATTAAATCTTTCCTTCCTTCAATCCGCTCGACTCAAAAACATTGACTTGTTTAATACTGAGTATGAAAATTAAAAACTTACTTGAAATCGTTCAGTAACAGAAGCATAAATGGTATTCCCAAAAATGTTCTTTGTTTGTTGAACCAGTCATAAGATCCTTTAATTGTTCCTTGTGGAAGAGTAATCGTTTCTGTGTTGCTGGTACATAATGCAGAGGTGGCTTCTTCGAAAATATAACTCAGTGATATTAAGATACATTGTAACACGATGGATTTCTCCATTGTAATAAAACAGTCCTTAATTGTGTACACTACTGAACATTATCACAACTTTACAGCGTATTTAAATGATAATTCAGCTGAATCCACTTAGTACTTTTATTGGTGTTTAAACTGGCTTAAGAATGTGAGTATGTATTAAGAAACCAGTCACAGTTTTATCAATTGCACCACATTAGTTTAACTGCTTTATGATAATGATAATGAAATTATATAATAATAATAATAATAATAATATAATAATATAGCCTTTTTATTCAGATCTCTTATTACAATGCATTTAAACTTATAATATAATAACACTGACTCATAAACTATTTAACCTAATATCTGTTGCTTGGTTATCTTTCCTAGATCTGTTTGCCAATCGGCAAAGGCCTCCTCCAGCCTTTTCCATTCTTTCCTTTCCTGTGCCACTCTGTTCCACGTGACTCCGGCCACCTGTCTAATGTCGTCGACCCATCTTTTTTGCGGTCTACCTTTCTTCCTCATGCCGTCTCTGGGATACCAGTGGGTCACTCTTTGGCTCCATTTGTCGCATCCTCTTATCACGTGGCCAGCCCATCTCCATTTCAGTCTTTTGATTTTAGTTGTTACATCTTTAGTTTTTGTTTTATTTCTGATGACGAAGTTTTTCAATCTGTCAGACTTTCTAATGTTTAGCATACTCCGTTCCATTGCGTACTGACAGGTTGATAGTTTGCTTAATATTTCATGATTTAGCGCCCATGATTGGCATCCGTACGTCAAAAGGACGAGGAGAACTTGCGGCAGAAAGTGCGGAAGTGGGACTGACACTGAATCCGGAAAAAACTAGAGTTATGACAAACGGAAGCAAGTACACTATCAAACTAGGAAACACTGAAATAGACTATACTGACGAGTACATCTATCTAGGACAGCTTATAACTCAAAAAGAACCCATGCAAAAGGAAGTGGCGAGAAGAATTACTAATGGCTGGAAGAGATACTGGAGCCTGAGAGAGGCTATGAAAGATAAAAAACTCCATATAAACCTCAAAAGTAAACTGTTTGACACCTGCATTCTACCTGTTTTGACGTACGGATGATAATGAAATTAGCACAGTATAAAAAAATAGTCTATAGGATTATGAAAACTTTGTTGACATTAACTATGAGTTTGTAATTAAGGTATAATAGCTTCCAAAAAATAAAACTACGATGACATAGTACGGGTTACGTTTGCAAAACAATATCCAATCCTTGTTGTGTTAAAAATGTTTGTTTGTTTATTTTTAGACACGTTTTCAATGAGCACTTACGTAATAAACTGTAGTGGTGATATTTATATCACCGCCAATGAAGTAAAAGTTGTTCTTACTCGGTCATTGCAAAATGGATATGGCACCGTTAGTGTGGAATTATTGATAAGTGCAATACATGAGTAGTTAGTGCAACTTGTGTGATTACAACGTTGCATTGCAGGTCCTCATACTTTGTTTTTTATGTCATCAGATGGCACACAAGCCCACTATAGTAAGTGGTTTTCACCACATAATTATTTGTCCATTTTTTTTAAAGTGGGAAATCATGTAATTACTTTTCCCGCTCTAGGGCGTGCCAGACTTTTACTGACTAAAACCATACCTATCTTCCTTCAGCTGCCCTTTGCATCCCAGGACCACGGGTAACCCTTTCAGAAGTCGATTCATGGCCCTTGTAGGCTTCGGCCCTGCTGGGCCTTATGGCTTTGCTGACATCTCTTTGAGGCGCGCGTGGAAAATTGCACATGCCGTCAACGACTCGGGCTCGGTCCGGACGGTTATCGGACGGCCGGACGCGGACCACGGACCCATTGCTCTAAATACTACAATATCACCGAGATTGCAAATGCGTTATCACTCTAGAGAACATTTATAGATATATGTGCCTATAGTTAATACGCTTTCTTTTCAAACAGGAGCATAACAACATTGTTTGGCAGTAGGATATTTCGTAGCTTCATGTTTTACATTGACTATTTATGCAACCGCCGAAAGATTTCAATAAGATCTAGTCAGCGATTGTGCAAGGAGAATGGTTCTATTGTGAGTATTTTAATTAGATTCTGTTTTAAATTTCAGTATAAGAAATTGTGAAAGTTGAAAGCCTGTTCTGAATTGAAGATGATTTTCAGAATTTTGTGTTTGTAATGTACTAGTACACATTATCCAATAAAAAAATATAGGGGCTGTCCCAGATTCGAAAAACTCCGTCAATTTTCTTCTAATTTAGAAAAAAAGAGCGATGAATTGAATTAATGTTGATTCTGCTTGTTTCCAGTGAGTTAGTGTCTGCGGCTTTCGTCGTTTTCACCATGTCGATCTTCGTTGCTGGAGTCATCGAGCTGTTCCCTCGGTTGGAGCCTGAACCCACCATACCTCCGCCGTACACCCCGGACCGACACATGCCGCCACCGCCGACAAAAAAGCCCACTACTCCCGTTTATCGACCGCCTCAGAGAGGATAGATGTCTATCCTCAGTGTTGGGTTGTTCGTAATTTTAGTATTAGCTGTTAAAACATGTTTACGACACAGTTCAACTGACTGTATGACTAAAGCATTCTATTGAGAACCTAACGACAATTTGTTTCTCTTTGGGATTGCTTGAACATCATAACCACGTGTAACCACGGTTCCAACGGTGCAGCGGTGGAGAGAAGCTCTACTGTTATCATGGCTACTTTTACTAAACCCATCAACTAATGACTAGAATTAGAATTTATTCACGTACCTGTGGTACGTTCGGTATGTAGATACCATAGCTATTAAGTATAGGTATAGAACTAATTATTGTAAGTATTACAATTTGCAATTGTGTAATCAGTGCAATTGGCATTCTGTCGTTCTGGATCCTAAATAAACTATATATTTAAATGTTTGTAATTATGCATTACGCATTTTTTTTTACTGTACTTTTATCGTTTTGTTCGTATTTTTAACAGACTTAGAAAAATAAATAAATGGAGGAGGTTATCAATTCGGTTGTATTTTTTAATTTATTATGTGTGTCCTCAGAACTCCGTCGTTTATAGATCGATTTACAAAACGTTATTTTTCCTCTTAAAGGTTATGCTTCCAGATTGGTCCCATTTTTTTCAAAATCCAGTTCTAATGAGGATCCATGAGGAATCGAGGGAACTTCTCAAATATTACAGACAACTATATAGTGATTTTGGTATTTACATCAAGAACTTAAGCTTTTACAGTCAAAAAGTAACATTTGATGAAGTGGAACTGATGAAGAAGACCAAAAAAAGAAGATATATTATATTATACTCACATAGATATCACAATGAAGATACTTATACGACTATGACAATACAAATAAATAAATGGTTCTAAAATTGGTATCATCAAAGTGACCTGATGATGATGATGGAGCCGGAAGATAGGCACCGGAACTCTGTAATTAATCAATGTATCCTTGCCGTGTTTGGGCTTATTAGAATTGTTATGAGATGCACTTTGGCTATAAAGTACTATCGAACTGATCTGATGATGGAGCCGGAAGGTGGAAGGTAGACACAGGAACTTCATAATAAAACAATGTAACCTAGCAGTGATTGGGTTCGTTGGAATTGGTTTGTTGGGTTTGGTTGTCTTGAGAAATAGGCACTCTGATTATTAAGTGTATCGCAACTAAAAAGTGTGAAACAATAGTACATTATGATACAAGTGTGTAATGTTAGTGATTACCGTCGAGGCGGTATTGAGACCCGAGCCGTGGCGAGGGTCTTAAGAGAGCCAAGAATGGTAATCATTAATTACTCACGTGTGTCATACGACGTTTTTCAATACACTTGCGAAGAAAACAACAGTAAAACTAGTAAAATTTTCTGTGACATGGCGGTAAAAATCTGTTTTCATAATGGCGCGCATCATTTTTTTTTATTTAGGTACCCCTAGAGGAAGGCTAAGGTATTTTGATCATACTGCCTAGTCTTACGTTTATGTTTTCTTGCGTGAAAAGTTTTTACGATAATGTCTTTCGTTTCGTATACGGATGTAACATTTTCCAATGATTTTGTAGTATTTAATTTAATTTTATTAATACAGCCACTGAACTTCACTGGAATAAAAAAAATCACGCCAAAAACCGCGCGCATCTTAAAATGGCGGCCATAGACCACAAAAAAAAAACAAATTTTATTTGAGTGTACGATTTATTTACTAAATGTTTTTTTATTAATTAAATCGTTTGTACAAGTTAAAGGTCATTGGGCGTTTCTGACCCACTTTATGAGAGTTCGCGTACACAGACCAAATTCATTTTAAATTGAAGAATTCAATCCCACTATTCAAAATATGTATTTTTTTTTTAAGTATTTAATGGGAGAAAAAAGTTATTTAACATTTAAAAACTTAATGAACTTTTGTTAACTTGACTTCAAAAAAAGGAGGAGGTTATCAATTCGGTTGTATTTTTTTTTTATGTTTGTTACCTCAGAACTTCGTCGTTTATGGACCAATTTGCAAATTTTTTTAAATCCAGTTCTAATGATGGGATCCGTGAGGAATCGAAGGAACTCCTCAAATAACCAACCAACCATAACCACCAACCACCAACCACCATTACCAACCATACAACCACCAACCAACAACCATACATTGAGGCAACCATACATTGGGTTTGGAACTGATGAAGAAGACCAGAAATGGTCTGCGGAACTTCATACTCACATAGATATCACAAGAAGATAGTGCGACTATGACAATACAAATAAATGAATGGTACTGAATAGTTACGTTGAAAATGGTATCATCGAAATGATCTAATGATGGAGCCGGAAGGTAGGCACTGAAACTCCGTAATTAATCAATGTAACCTAGCCGTGTTTGGATTTATTAGAATTGTCATGAGAAATAGGCACTCTGTTTATAAGTAAGCAACTAAAAAGTGTGAAATAAAAAACTTTATACAAAAAAAAAAACAACCGACTTCACTAAAAAAAACACTAAAAGGATAAAAATAACTTTAATTTCGGAAGTCGGTGTTAAATAAGAAACAAACAATACCGAGAAACACCGACCGTTGGGATCTTACCACTTGAGAATTGCGAGGTCATATTGCCACGAGCACATGCGTTTGAATGGAGTATACCACATCGAAATATACTGGCAGCAAGAAATTATCGAAAACAAAATACTAATATGAGGCCGAATTCAGTCGCGACACGTCCGTAGCAAACAATATTATACCTATATTTTAGTAGATCCCACACGAATTGGAAGAAATGACATTGAACAGTATTACTGCTCGTGTGTACACGGCCGCCGCACTGTTGGAAGCTGTGCGCATGTTGTAAGCGTAGTTTACTTTTTATCATGGGCCAGGCATCAAGATGTAATAGATGCACCTGCACCCTTTTTAGATGAAATTACAATAGATTTTGATCAAGCTGAATAAAAATATTATTTAAGTAGAACTGGATTTTATTTTTATGTCCCTTAAATAGTAGTAGTGGCTTTTGATAAAACTAGCACATTCTACTTTCTTTCCCATGGGAAAATATCCGATGCCACTTAGGGGGACTAGCTTTCGACTGGTAAAAGTATTTTTGAAATACTCGGTATTATATTAAAATCGGTCCAGTAGTTTTGAGTATTAACTCAAAACTACTGGACTACTGGACTGGTGTTTTAAAGCATTTTTGTAATGAATTATCATTACAAAAATGCTTTAAAAATGCCTTAATAATAATTTTTTTTTTTTTCAATTCTCCCATTGCCCACAAGAATGCGACCCATACCATTGAGTTGCAGATACATTTATCTATATACCTAGCCCTATTTCGTTTATGTACGCCGTGGGTCAAATCTCCGAACAAAATGCCCATTGACCTTTGTCCATTTTAACTTTGAAATTTGATGAAATAAGTAGGTAAGTAAGACATTGTACAAGATTTATATACTATTGAACGCATTCGAATTCAAAATTTGTTTTGCGAACAAAGAGGTTGAACAAAAAGGTTTTAACTACATTATAGCACTAGTGCGTAATGGTAATCAAAATGTCACAGTTTGGTAACGAGTGCCATTATATACCTAAGTGCAGTGCAATAAGAGTCACTTTCTGAGCAAGTGTGTTGAAAAAATCTTTTTACAAAAAATTGGTTCGATTCGCACTAGCCCAATTTTTTTTAGTGGAGTCGATTATTTTTTCTGTAAAAAGTTTTTGATAACAGGTTAAGTTTACTAATTTTTAAAGTCTAGTTGTTAAGCTAGTTTGTAATCGTAAAATTAGTTTAAAAGTGCAATAAAGATTTATTATTTTGTATTTTTTTTAATTTCCTGTTCATGAATACTCAATACTATCTATCTATATGTATGTATCTACATATTTCATACCTGCAGACCATCACAAGACTTACTTTATATTTATTAAAGCTAGTTTAGACTGCTGCGATGGTAGACCATATACCATTGCAGCAGTCTACTTACTAGAGTAAGTGAGAGGTGGTAGGTGTCAATCCCTAGCATCGATTGGAATGAGAGCATTACTTCATACTCACGACCTAAGTTTTCACGGGGAGTTTTTTACCTGAATAACCGGTTGGTTAGGCGACAGATAAAATTAATAATATGCAGATGGAAATATCCAATTATAATATTGGGTTATCCCTCTGGTGTTTTTCAGTGGATTTATATAATACCTAATAACTTATTAAAATACAACTTTTGGTCTGCAATATTTATTATATTATTAATTCATTTAATTCAGACATCAGACATACAATACCTACATACAAAATTTAAACCAAATACAAATAAAATAACACATTACACAATCAATCTCACACTTAGATATACATAATAATTACAATTATCTTAACACCCACAATAAATAATAGCTAAAATTCTATTGACATATACTCCAGTACATAATATGTAACAAAAACCCTAATTGTTCCTTCTACTTACGTTTTAAGAATCGGTATACGCACGTAATAAAGCAAGTCATTTATAAAAAATGTTCAACAAAAATAATTAAAATAAATATTTAATTATTAATATTTGTAATGTTTAACTGATTTCTTACTTCTGCAATTCTGCATGAAGCGAATCTCTTTGATCGGTGCCGTTGCGCCGGTGTACCGTCGTCGCGCCGCCGCATATCTACCTATTTTTCTACACAAGTCTATGACCTTGTCAGCTGTTGTTAACACGCTTTTATTTATCACTTTAACGTATGAATCTTTGAAAATGTTGGTTTATACGGAATTTTATGCACAGTTGATAGTTGTTAAAATTACATTTAACACTTTACAAAAAAACGAAAGTCGCCGAGTCTGTCACATGATTGCATTAATTTATTACGATGTCTACTTGACGGCCACGGAGTTGCTGTTAGATATGACCACCTTGTACCTAAACACATTTGTCACAACGCCTAATAATACTTTCACGTACTCCCCGTAGAACGGAGGTATCATTCTTAATGTGGTTAAATGCTGCTACTATGCGAGAACACATTTCGACCTCCGTATCGCACGATTTTTTAAATACATGTTGCTTAACAGTACCCCAGAGGAAAAAATCTAAAGGTGTCAGATGGGTGCTGGCCATCTTCTTTGAGTACTCTCCAAACGCGCAGTACCGGTTTTAGCACTACAAGCACCCTGGGCGAAATTTCTACGCCCCCCGTCTCCTATTGAAACTGATACGAAAAAAAAGCAAGAGATTTATCTATTATAATTAAATTTAATACATAATTATGAACATTACAGTAATTATATTTAGTCGTTCATAAGGCAAAATACAATTTATAAAACTCTTCATTTAAACTAAACAAAGATAAATATTATAAATAGAATAGAAAACATCAATCATCATCATCATCTTCCTGTCCTTGTCCCATATTACATGGGATCAGCGCAAAACCGTTTTTTTTGTTATTGTTAAAGGCTTGCGCTTAACGACTATCTCACCTGATGGAAAGCGTCTATGAGGTCGACGATGGAGCGAACTTGCCTAGAAATAACTTATTTACTCTTGACTTGAAGATCCCCAGGATGTAGTTATCAGGAAAGACAGGGAATTCCACTCCTTAGAACTTGTACCTACGCACAATGAATGTGTTCCCAAAACGTTTTGTGCGTATAGGTGGGATGTCCAATACAACCGGTACAAAATCGACAGGCTAGCAACTCTGCGTCGATGCTCACTCAAGACTTTACGACTCGACGAGTGCATCGTTGCCAATGATCGTCTTGGCTCGCCTCTCAATTGTCTCAAGTGCATCAAGCTGGTATCTTGCAGATCCGTCTCATAGATGAGAGCAGTACTCCTTACATGATCAGTAGTTTCGGTGTGAAGTACTGTCTGACCTTTACGACAATTTCTAACTTTTTTGCAGCCAGTTGAGCCTTTGCCTCGGTGTATGACCCAAAGTTGACAGTTGTTGTCAACGTAACACCAGGAAGATCAAGATGGTCGGCATGGGTACACCCTGCAAAGTTGGAGCAGGGCGGAATTGGTTCCCTATAGCGGAGAATAGGCACGCCTTGGTTTTAGCAGCATTGGACAAGACCAAATTGGTATCGCCCCATTCTGAGACCCGCTTCCAAGGACAAGCTCAAGCTATCAAATAAAGCCTCCCAGAGAGACTAGATCTGTGACCCATTAGCTCATGCGCTGGGCATGTAACTCTTAGCCATAGTGCTGCGTGCTGCACACGAGTGCATTCCCAAAGGTACCGGGCTTAGCAGATCGGTTATGTGCAGCAAGAACAATGTTGCCGAGAGCACTGATCCCTGAGGGAATCCAGCATTAATGGCCATTTGCCCGGACGAGCAGCCATCGCACTTAGCACTTAGGAAGTCTGCGATCCAAGCACACAATCCACCAGGTAAACCGAAAGAAGGAAGCCTACTAATAAGGCTTTCGTGCCAGACCCTATCGAAAGCCTTCGAGATGTCGAGGGAAACGGCAAACCGGTGCCTCTCGATGGCCCCACTGCAGATGTGAATGGCATTATATGTTTTTTTTCTTCCATTCAGTCCTGTCACCGGCCATGCTATCATAACACCCTTTTCTTTCATATCACTCTTCACACAATCCATCCATCTTTTCTTTGGCCTCCCTCTTCTTTCCCACCACTATCCACATGCACCATCCACATGTATACTCATAACTCTTTTAGTAACATGCGTTTCATCCTTCCTCTTCACATAATCATACCAAAACAAACAAAAGTTCGTCAATCTAGATTGCGATATATTATATATATCGAAGATAGATTTTTATCAGCTTAAGCTTAGAAAAACTCCTTTCCCCGTAACCACAGTTACTGGCATAGTGATCAATATTTGCAATGTACAACTATACATTTGGATACAGCTCTTGCAAGTTGCGCTCTTAGATAAAATTTAAATTAAAGACAGGAGTAACCACATTATGATCAGTCCAAAAAGATTTTAAACTTCATCGCATAACATTCAACCATCTTTATCTGATTTAGAGTCTACAATTAATTTCAGTTGCAGATTAGCACACAGTTTGATAAGGTTTGATTTTTCTGGAATCTTTTTTATTTTGTACAAAAAAGACGAAAATGATCATTTGTTTTGTGGTCTATGCTATGTTCCAACCAAACTCTGCATTTCATTCTAGTGTAGCCATCAATTAAGTTAGGCTTATTCAAAAAAAAAAAAGCTGAAGTAAAGGGGCGCCTGCGGCGTCCCTTTACCTATACCCTTTACCTCTGGCGCCCTTGGGCGGTCGCCCAACCGCGCCCTACCCTAACGCCGCTACTGCAAACGCGCATATGGTTTACTTCGAGTTCGTGTCCCACTGAGCGCGTACTTCGCGTTGGATCGTGCTCAAACAAGTCCAAGACTTACTCCTCGATGTCAATGTCTTGAGTCCTCGGTCTGCCTGCGTCAGCTCGATGTTGATCTCGTCCGTGCACAGTGCCGGTATTGTACGTACGTATCTGCAAACGTTGGAATGCCGTCGCTGACGGTAATGGTAGATTCGGAAAACGTTCTTGGTAGAGTGTGCGTGCTTCTGCATAATTGCAATCACATTTTCCAAGACACATCAACATAGTAAAATATTCTACGTTAGAATAAGACATGGTGAACGTTTACGTAAATAAAACACAAGTCAATCACGTAGGGCAACAATTACATCCGTTGCGCGGGAGACTGAGGAAGTGTAAAGTGTGGCGGGGTAAAGGAATAGGTAGGCACGTGCGCCGCGGTAGTGGTAGGTAGCTTTTGGCGGCATCTTCTTTCACTTCAAAGAAAGCCGCCGAGCTCATAGGCTATTTAGCAAAATAAAAATGTACGTGTAAAATCAGATATTCTAAACATTTTTTCGAATGTGTCGATTTTAACAGTTATTTGATTTTGACCCCTCGACTAGCCACTGGTTAATTTTTTTAAATTATAATTTCATTAATGTTATGCTTGTAGGTAAATGTATATGTCCCTAAAAGGAACAACAGGGTTTTTGTTACATATTGTATATATCGATGTAAAATTCTTTGTTAGTTCTGAAGTATAAAAAAATATTTTAATATTTTAAACTTGCATATTTGTACCCGGTTGATGGCAAATAGGTTTGTTTCCAATTACATGAGAAATAGCTGGTGGAATGTGGTCGTTCCATAGTTAAATCTCTACACAAACCTTTGGGGAAGTCTATTATGTTAAGCTTATGAAGCTAGCTTTTTATGGGTTGTCAAATCCGAAAAATAATTATCAATCAGAAATAATGTTATACACACTTACTCTTAAACCTGCTCCTATTCCTATCGCTTTTACACTTGTAATGTAGTGTATTTCGCACTAGTGCGGCGGAATGCTCTCGCCTCAATTTACTACATTTATTGTCCTAGACTGCCCCATCAAAGCGTATGAAAAAACAATCCACTGTTGACTAAATATGAAGTTTTACTTACGAGTTTACTATTTTATTCTTTTCGGGAAAATGTTTTGGAAAAGTCATTTACACGTGGGCAATGTCGTCAATGTAGTTTCTCAGTTACAAAACGACTTTGCCTTCGGCTCGGGCGTGTATTCCGGCTTCGGTTGTGAATGCTTTGATGTGGCAAACTTAGCCCACTTGCATTAAAATATACTATTATAATGTATTACAAGTGCTATAGGTAACAAGGAGTAAACCAAGGCGGATCTGACCTATATTTCTGAATTCAATAGCTAATTAGGCGTGTGATGCAAGCAAACAGTGCGTAAAAATAGGGTGCTACAGTTCATGGAGTAATTATAGACGGACTAACGGTGATTTTGCTCAGGGCTTTGTGGTATGCCGGAGGTACCTATGCCTTTACAAGGCTATTTTTATGGCAAGTGTCTGCAAGGGCTTTCCTTGAGTGACAGTCGGAAAAAATCCCAAGGGAATGTACTTCCGGGACAAAAGTATCCTTTGTCGCTTTCCAAGTCCGTACCGAATTTCATCGAAATTAGTTTAGCGGTTTAGTCGTGAAAAGATTAATAAAAAGACAGAGCATTTATTATATTTTATTCTCTGCCTTTTTTAGTTTCGTGATTCCTAGCATGCTTCTTCCCATAGCTCTCTGACGAAGGAATTCATCCATAAGAACTAGAACAAGGGTGATAGACATTCTTACTAAGATAGACCAAATGAAATGTAGATAGGCGGGTCTTATGCTGCCAGGATAAGCGGAGCAAAGTCCTGACAGAATGGTACTTACCCTATAAGCAGTAAACGAAATAGAGGTCGATAACGCAAAAGATGGGAGGACGAACTTAAGCAGGTCCAAAGTGGAGAAGAGTTGCAAAGTACAGAAAGCAATAGAAGTCCGTAGAGGAGGGTTTTTCCCTAGGGAGATATTGTTACCCCGAAATGTAAGGAACATCAACAAAAATACCAATACACAACAATCTACAACAAAAATACCAATCAACAAAATTATATTAGTAATAGCGGTTCCAGCAGACGTTGTCCTGCTCGAAAACTGGCATTTTATCAGAAAAATTAAATTAAGAACCCGATTGCAGCGCCATCTACCGGGCCCAATTGTATTTTCAAACCATCCAGAGACCTACTCAAATACATACACAAAATTACCTTTAAATCGGTCAAGCCGTTTAGGAGGAGTTAGGTAACAAACAAACGTACAGGGCCTCAAGTCTGCTATTACAATAGTGTCAGAATGGTCTATCATTGATTTCATAATTGTTGATTTTGACAAGTTTGGTAATCTAGGTACTAATATAATGGCGTCATTTCGACTTTCCAATGGTCAACCACTGACTCATCGCCATCGAAAGAAGTGGTATATAATCTCGCACATAATGACAAATGAATGTCTGACGTATGCGGTAATTTGCTAAAATTTTGACAGTTTCTTTGATCAGTGACCTACCATTAGAATGTCATTGTGCAGCCATTGCTTCATTATGAATTAGCAGATTACGAACTTTTAGCAAAATGACAATGGGATCGTGTAGGAATGACGAATTTATCAAAAAAAATAGCAGACTTGGGCCCCAGAAGAATTATATTTATAAAGAGGAGGTAGGAGAGTAAATTAGTATAAATGAGGGCATGGATGAAATATGCAATTTTTTTCATAATTACTAGAATAATATCGTCTCGAAAGAGATAATTATTATACAGGAGGAAGTAAATGATGCGCTCTGTAAAATTTTATTATTACCACAGCTTATTTACCTATTTATGTCTATTTTAGTTTTTAACGAGTTCCATTTTTAACCGACTTCAAAAAGGAGGAGGTTATATGTTCGGTTGAATGTATGTTTTTTTTTTTTTTTATGTATGTTCACCGATTTCTCGGTCATTAGTGGACCGACTTTGAAAATTTTTTTTTGATTGAATAGTTATGCTTCCGAATTGGTCCCATAGAAATATTGTTATGATCTGATCATGAACTTCGAAGATATGGAACAGAACTCCTCATAGGATCACAGCAGAACCGTCGTAACAAGCAAAATTGCTTTGTTTAAACGTGTAGTCGATGATTGACTGAAAGTAGAGGGGGAATATATCGAACTGATCTGATGATGAAGCCTGAAGTTAGGCACCGGAACTCTGTAATAAATTAATGTAATCTAACCGTGTTTGGGATTATTAGAATTGTCATGAGATGCACTCTGGCTATAAGGTATTTACTATGGCTGAGGGGTACTTTTTAGTGGTGGTACCATAACTAAAAAGTGTAAAATAAAAAAAAAATTACAAAAAAAAATACAACCGACTTCAAAGTAAAAAAAAACACTGAAAAGTGCAGAATAACTTTAATTTCGGAAGTCGGTGTTAAATACCGAAGAGACAAAACTATTATGGAAACACCGACTTCCGAAATTAAAGTTATTCTGCACTTTTCAGTGTTTTTTTTTACTTTGAAGTCGGTTGTATTTTTTTTTGTAAAAAGTTTTTTTTCAAGTTATCATTGTAAAAAACGTCAAATGCTACTTGCCAGCTTTTCATAAAGACACTTGTGAATTTTCACAGGTTCATCATGAACCGTCATTGATGTTGTACAGGTTGCTAAACATGAAATTAGGACCTGCGTCCCGTGGTTTTCTTTCTAAAAATGTAACATACAATACAATATCATGCAATACAAAACACAATAAAAAATACCAACATTTCATTCACAAGTTTTACACTCTAAGGCTCTCTATTATTATTATTATTATTTCGACAGAAAGAAGTCCACTGCATGACATAGGTCCTGTGTGTCTCGCATGCATCAGTTTCCCGCGGCCTTCACCAAGTTATCGGTTCCCAAGGCTTTCCAATGCTGTGTCTTCCTGTAGACGGTAAGTAGGGAGGGAGGAGGGATGATAGTTCCAGAACATATCCCTATATGTTCCGGTATTATAGTCCCTTGTGTATTTTAATTGTTTCCCGCCGTCCCGCGATCCTATCTGTGACAGATACCGATCAATTACGGTACAGTTAATGTGCACTCGTACCTTCAGAAAGTGGAGTAATAATTAATACAACATACATATTTTTTTGAGCCCGTTGGAAATCATCAAATAACTTCTTCTATTCTGGGTGGACAAGAGAGGGAGCGTCAGA
This sequence comes from Mythimna impura, assembly GCA_905147345.3. NCBI lineage: Eukaryota > Metazoa > Arthropoda > Insecta > Lepidoptera > Noctuidae > Mythimna > Mythimna impura. Next base: position 13,712,187 of record LR990345.1, read on the forward strand.
CTAAAATTTACTAAAACTAAAGGGTGGGTTTTAGTAAGTTTTAGTAAGTTTTTCCTTCAGTTGTTCTTTCCGTTCCAGGGCCGCGGTAATTTTAAATCTTTCGAACAAATCCGCAGAAGACAATATATATTGTATGGCATGCGTACATGGCTAGATTCCCCAGAGAATTATGGTATAGATATGCGTAGTACACCCACATTGCACCAGGTATGATCAAGTCCCGAGTAATAGCATAAGGGGCTTGCCTATTAACATCAAATTCGGCTTACAGGCTGTTTCTTAGAAGATCCAGATGTAACAGTCAATAAATAAAACAAGGTAGTGTTTTATTTATTTTTTAGTATTTTGATGGGACCGTGGTAATGGTAGGCAGTACTTAGATATTTTCCGATACTACATGCTTTTGCGTTTTCCCCAACTTCGTACCGTGAAATTTATTCCAACGTGCATTCCCCGAAATATAACCGAAAGAAAACACGGCGCAGCTTAAGCAGGATTGAGACCAGCGTGGAGGCCACAGTCTTTACAGCCTCTGTGCCTATTTACTGAGCAACACGCTGATTTCCCTGACTGTCACTGCATAATACATAGCATAATCAGCCTTTTATTGTTCCCACTGTTGGGACTCAGGCCTCTCTGGGAGAGGGAATGGGCCATAATCCACCACGCGGGCCCAGTGCGGGTTGGTGAATGTCACGTGTCTTCGAATATTTGGTTCTAGACATGCCGGTTTCCTCACGATGTTTTCCTTCACCGTTTTTCTACTGATACTGACAGGACTCTAATTTTTGTACGTTCCAGAGAGTATCTGGTATTCTTTTGCTGGAACAAGAGTATAGCTAAATAGTTACCTTGCCTCATTGTGTTCCAACTACGGGCCTACGGCTATCAAATAGAAGAAGTTATAACTGCTCTCCCCCTGTGATCTTGTAATTGGTAAGTAAAATGTAAACCCTGGTAGTGACCGATCTGAGAGGCATTGTCATTGATTGAGTCACGCAACGTCCTCGTAGGCTCACTGGTGATCTGCCGAACTAAACATCAGGGTATGACGTCTTAAACTATCATGGTTATAGAGAGCGACACAGCTATACAGAACGCATAGCACTATCTCATTTTCATAACGGAACCATGAAGCCATTAAGACTTCATAGTAAGTCCACATATTGTGTTAAAATAGATAGTTCGCGAGTTAAAGTCAACCATTGTCTACTATATTTGTAATTAAAGACAGCATGGTCAATTTAAATTACTTATATAGATATCTAAAGACGATAAACCATATTGTACTGGTTTTCCAAACATTCTTAACTTCTCTCGTCATCATTTCAGCTGAAAGAAGTCCACTGCCGAACATAGGCCTCCCTAAGTGTCGCCATTACGACTGGTTCTACACTACTCTACCAGTCTCGGTCTCTCGTATCCTTTGGCTCACCGCGACCCTCTGACAACCATCTGTTCTGCAAACAATGTACCCCGCCCACTGCCACTTAAGTTTGACCATTTTTCGGGTTATGTTGGGTAACGTAAAGCCCTCTCCTTTGCATTTTGGGTGACTGTAAGCCTTACGATGACGCTCGTTGTGAGCGACCACTTTTCTGTGCCATATAATGTCATCACTGTCAGACAACATGGATTGGCCAGGCGCACAACCGAAGTGGCACTCGTGTAAGTAATTTGAACCAGTTGAACCTGTATGGTCCAAGTATGTAAGGATAGTAGAAAGTGGCGTTTTTTAGTTTCTACCAAACTCAGTAGAAATAATGCGTGGGTTTAAATATCATTGTTTACATGTAAACACAATAGACAATTGCAAAATTTCTATTAGAACATCCAAAAAGGAAAGAGTTATTCATGCTTAGTTATTGTAAAATGGATATGGTATTCATAAATCGGGTGAATTATTTAAAAATGATAGGTATTATTATAGATTTATAAGTAGTTTTCAATTTAATATCACAGGTAAACAATTTTTCTGTCTGTCAAGACCCTTTATCAGGACCGCGTGGACGTATCGAGATGAAAAAAAAATCAAACTTCTAAGTTAACGGAAAAACAGATATGGCCGTTTATGTTGCATAAAACGTATATTTCGACACTCAAGGGAACCAAAATTCTAGAGTACTTCCGTTTGACCCAGAATCCTGAAATTTTGCATAAAGCAAGATTTTATAACACAAGTATAGGAATAAATCTGAAAACAGAAAATTTGTAGTTCCGTCACAAAATACTTTTTTTGAGCCATTTGGAAAAAACTTCGAGATTCCAATTCTTTACGGAGAATTATACTCTTTACATAGGTAAATTTGTACGGAACCCTCAGGGCGCGAGTCCGACTCGCACGTGCCCAGTTTTTATGTCATATTTCACTCTTCGTAAATCCATGTTCTATAGAAATCGCAGTATAAAGACCATTGAAATGTCTAAATTAACAAGATAATAGTCAGTGTTTGTGTGAGGAGAATGGTTTTAAAGTGAGTTGCTATTTAATTTTTAAACCCAAAAAATAAGTTTGTATATTAACTTTGTAGATAAATAAGTTAATTTTTGACTCGACGCGAGCAAATTTTTGATATGTGAGCGTTTATGCTTTATAACCAAAGAAAGTCAAATAATATAAATAACCCTTCTAGTCGGGTAAAAAGAAGTTTATTATCTAGTAGTAGTCGGGTAAAAAGAAAAAGAAAAAAATATTCGGTTGACTTATTAGCAGTATCTACTTCAAAAACCGAGTAGGTATTAGGTACATCCAAGAGTTTCACGAACACAGCTGAACAAGTTAAATGAAACATCATTTGTTCATCTGTCTTACCATTCGCCATCTTTGTTTGTGTTGACTACCAGCCTAACTGAATGCAGCTGAATAAAAATGTTTTACATGGAGGGACTGTTTATCTGACCTCAAGAACTCTTCATCCTTCATCCCACCATCATCAACATCTCCCCCCTTGACTTTTGCCAACTAGCTTGGGGTCGGCTTCATCAGACCTCCACAGCCCAATTACTGGGCAACACGATACCCTTTTGGATATTCTGATGGTCAGACTTTCTGCCGTCTGACTGCCTGTAACCATTGTCAAAGATCTTCGAATAACAACTGGGACCAACATAATCTACTGGGTGAACCATATCTCTTGTTTAAACTGTTTGCAAGACTTTCTGGCTGCAAACCGTAATGTATGTAAATGCCTAAGGCATTAAGTCCGCCTCTGTCCTTTTGTGTGCATAAAGCATTAAATAAATAATAAATAAATATGTCAAAGATAACAGCAGCCAACCACACAGCAGGCAGCCAGGACCAATTACGAGGAGGTACGGCAGTATCGCGATAAGTAAAGGATTACTTAACGGTCACCCTTCCACAAACCAACCTCTAGAATCGACCTGGGTGGCTTGTCATAACTTAGCCACAATACATGACACACGAGGCCTTTTGCTGATAATTATGAATTAAATCTTATGTAAAAATCTATACTTTTAATGTATAAAACCTGAAGAGTTTGTTTGTTTGAATGAGCTAATCACAGGAACGTTCGAAATTAAAACTTCTTTTAGTGTTCGAACGACCATTTATCGAGAAGCTAATCTAACATCACGCTGACTAAAGTCGCGGGTGAAACCGCGGAGGATAGCTTTTATAAATATGACTAATATTATATTATGTTTTCTTTCTACAGTACGATACTCGGCATCATTATTATCTACGGAACGGTATGGTATGTGAAGCATGTGGTCGAAAACCTCGTGCCGCAAGACACTTTCCGGATACCTACTACTCCAGCAAGCAAGTTTAACGGATAGCACCACGGATAGTCGACACCGTGGTAAAGAGAGCATTCACATCTTTATTTTCTCATGTCGACGACTCGTATTTTATCAGCCCGACGATGTGCCAATGCTATCTGCTTCTGTTTTGAGGAAGGAATAGTACTATGCGTCTTGTATGTCACCGTCTTTTTCTCATACCGGAATCGTGATAGTTGTTAGACGTTATAATAGGGCCGCTGCTAAGGCCTAACTAGCTCAACCGTCACACTAAAAGGTTGACGAAGAGCTAAAACCAACAGGGTACTCAAAACCAAATCCACTTGCGATGCTGTATCCACTGGCAAGTATAGACAGCTGAATCGAAAAAACCAAAACAGTGACGAGATAGCTGTCACCCCCTATACGGATACCAATTCCCACCTGCGCGCTTAAAGGGTCATAAAAGTTTTCTAAGATTTACGACCTCCTCGAAGAACAACGCTTCGGACCAGAGACGCGAAGAGTGCTGTTAGCAGCACTCCTCGCGTCTCCTCAGCACTATATCGCACTCCTCCGAACACCGGGACACGTACTGCAGTGGCTAATCTTGTCAAATAGGGTATTCTTGACCCATCACAAATGCAGTGCCAGTGTGGAGCCCCTTTACAAGATATATGCGTCACCTCCTTTCCTGCCCAGAATGCACCTTCCACGACTTATACGAGACCAACGACAGAGCTATCCGGGTAGCTAAATATTGGTCGCACAAGACTTGAGTCAGATCGACACGAAAGAAGAAGACGTCACAAGATATGCTGCATCTACTTTACTCCCCGTCATGCACCTTTTTTGCACCTTCGAGGACATAAATAAGCGATAGACCTGTCTGCAACAACGCAGATGCTTGGTTTTTAATTCCTGCGTTGTGAACGTACGTTGAAAATAAACTATGATTATGTTGTTTAGGGTAATTTAGCAATCTAAGAGGAAATGTTGCATGGATAGTTATTAAAACTTTATTTTTTTCCTTTTTTTTTCTTGTTTCATCTAATTGTTATAAAATATATAAGTAGACATCTTTTTAAAATAAGTATCGCTGTGTTCCTAAAGGATACGCCTCAAGCTTTCAAGAACATATTATGGCACATATTATTGTGGTTGACTGGTAGAAAAAGCCCATGAAGCAAGTGCTTCATGAAAAAACCTAAGGTATTGAGTCCGCCTCTGTACCTTTATGTGGATAAAGTATTTAATTAATCAATAAATTATATGATTCTATGTTTACCCAAGTTTTATTTAGTACTTTTAAGTCCACTAAAAGTTTGTTTTTAAAAGATATTTACATTAAAATGCAATTTTTCGTGAATATCTTTTTTTTTTATGTGGGAAATCATCCAATGACTTTTCTCGCTCTTGGGCGAGGGCATGTCTGATTTTTCTGACTAAAACCCACTCCTGTAGGAACAGGCAAAGAAGGATCTTTGCCTTCGTTCCAGGGCCCCGGGGTAAACTTTCACACAACCCATGGTCCCTACTGGGCTTCAACCCTGTTGGGCCCCTACGGTTTACTGGCTTCTCTTAGAGGCACGCGTGGAACACTACGCGCCGTCGATGACTCGAGCTCGGTCCGGACGGTTACCGGACGACCGGACGGCGAGCTACCTACGGTCCTACCTACGGGGTGGTGTACGCCTACGCTGGCTGGAAATCGGGATCGAGATCCCGGCGACTGGAGCGTGAGGGCCGTTCCCTCACGCGTGCAGCCGCCTCCTTCGCTAGCATTACTGCTTCGCAGAAGGATGCGATGGCCTGAATTCCTCCTCGCTCCAGACCATGACCTTGTACCAGGGCCCGGCGCGAGAGATCGTTGCCGCCGATCGCCCCCACGAGGACACGGCGGTGCTCTGCCTAAGTGGAGCACACCTCTGCCGTATGCTCCATCGTGTCCTCCATGTGGTCCACGAAATGTGGGCACACCTGTGTGTTTCTTCCACACGAATCCGGTGCAGGAACCTCCCGAACTTACCATGTCCGGTGAGGACCTGCGTCATGCGGAAGGCGAGGACGCCGTGACGTCTTTCCAGCCACTCTTCAAAGAGGGGACTTACCGCCATAAATTATGGCGTGCCCATTCCTCATCTGGCCTTAGTGTTCACTTAGTAGGTTTAGTCATGATATAAGTATAAAGGTAGAACTACATTGGGTCCACGTCGGCTACGTCTACCAATCAGGGTGCGTCGGTCTCACTTTATATGCCAACTAGACTTGTAGAGCTGCATTAGACGCACGGCACGCGACACTTCTCTACGTACAACTGAGGCGTCACCCACGTGTGCATCAGTCTAATGTAATTCCCACTTAAAGCTGCGGTTTCACTAGAGATGTGCGGGAGTCTGACACATCTGCAGCTAGCTACGTAGCAAGCTACAGGTGTGAGCCTTAGACGTTGTCTGCCAGTGGAAATGAGACCAAATACAAAGATGCTTTCTCGTTTTGTTCAGGAGATCTTTTAGCCATCTTCCTTCGTAATATTGCATTGTGTACCAATAATTTTTTTTATAAGTATGGTAAGTTTCAGTTTAATTGATTGTCGGGAAGTACTTGCAAAATGGATTATTAATTTGTAAGCGGAAACTTAAACTAACAGATCAAGTTGAAATTATGAAGCATGTAAAAAGTTGTAAAGAACAAAACTACAATCGTCAAACATACAAAGTATTTAATAACAACTGTACGAGTTAACCGTTAATTTGTAATCGGTCAATGCTAGGACGCTCAAGCTCCACGTGGTGGCGGCGGCCATCTTGGAATTGATCTCACACTCGTGTATTCTCACACATGCCACAGCGGCATTCTCGTAACGCTGTGCCAACAAAATGGCAGATTGAGAATTGAGAAGCCACTTCTGCCGTATCTATGTCTTCTTGGGTTACATTCCAACCGTTCTAAAATACAAGGACTCAATAAGTATTTATTAAACAATAGGTGATGGTAATTGCCTCGACTTACGAGTTGTAGGTTGTTGTTTCAAACCCAGCCAAGCGCATTACTTTGTGTAATTTATTTCATCACCACTGTTCTCAAAACTGTGAAGGAAACGTCATGAGGAAACTTGCATTAATTCTAGGAGAACTAAAAAATCGAAGATATGTGACATCCACTAACCCGCACTGGGTCCGCATGGTACCATATTCCATTACGGTTCATTCTCTCTCGTAGAGAGGAACATACAAAGCCGATTAGTTAAATAATTAGTAGGTGATGGGACGGGTTGACGTTCATAGGACCTTTGCAGTTGAGACAGGATGCCAGACAGCCTGCTTGGGCACTTTTTAGACTTTTATATTATGTAAAGCTGACAGGAGGTCGAAAATGTCCTGAATGGCTTCGAGAAAAGGTTGACACAGGTATGCCTTTTTGCTTGACCTGGCGTCCTGATGTTCTGGTGCTTGAATATTATTATTAAGTATTTAGGAGTTGGTGGACTCGATTTATACGTTATACTCTTTTTTGTAGGGTTATCCTCAAGGATATTCTTCGTTTAGAGAAAATGGAGGACTATGTCGAACACGTATTCACTGTTTTAATTCTATCCAGAGTTTATATCAATATCTTGAGTTGAAAGCCACGACCGCACGACCTTTCTATTGAAGCGCGTCGGGAGACTGCTCACACAAAAGTCTGTCCGTAGACCTGTCCTTTTTTACCCTCAATGATTTAAATAAAATGAGAACTACGAATGTACCAGTTACACATGTGATATCCTCGAAACGAAAAATATATTCGTAGGACTTACAATACGAGCCATTTTGAGGCAGTATAATCGCTTGGCTTTGGGCCTCACAAACCTCCCCAGGATGGCCCACGCTCGGCCAGCTTGCCGGTCCATTTTCAGCGCCTGGATGGCACAGGCTATTGCACAGGATTTCGCCTTCATATGCCTGTTTGCCTCCCTTACTCCCTCTTCGGGGCCTCCTTGTATATCGATCTTTGAATAATAGAATAACAGTTGTATATTACCTGCTGATTTACGTCTCATGGTGATATGGTATTAGATTAATAATGATAGAACCCAATCAGTTTAAAAGTTTGTAATCATTTCAGAGAGAGACTACTGCATATTTTGATATGTAGTTAGCATCCAAAAGGCTAGTTTGCGGTTCCTGAATACTTTGATGTTTTTGCATGGCCAATATACATTACCTACGAACTTTTTGGGAAAGTAGAGAAATTTAAACAACATAGTTCCCTAACCTACTTATTAATTTCACTGAATATAAAATATAATACTTACACGCTTCTTACTTATTTTAACTTTGACTGTAGTTGTACTGACTGGGGGCGGGTTGGCCAGCCAGTCTTCAGCGAGTGCTGCCCAGGCGTACGCGCTTGGCCGAGTACGTACGCGGTCTAAAAGAATGGCACGCGCGCGCGGGTTGTCTCCCGCCGTCAGCGACATTAGGGCACTGGAAAAAGATGTTTCGTAGAGAATCAGCGAACTTGAAACTTAGGGCCGATTTACCAATGAAACTGAAAGCGATCAGCACATCTTAACTGCGTTCAAGAGCACTCAGTGTCAACATTCCTTAGGGCATCCTTATACAAAGCGAAAATCGGGCGAATATGTAAATATGACCACGGATATCGATGGTGTTAGAAGAACTCTGTCGTTTAAGGACCGATTTGGAATATTTTTTTATCCTCTTATTACTCAATACTCAATTCTTTATTGCATTCCACAACGTAGACTTAGGTGGTAAACATTTGCCAAAAGAAACAATCATGTACCCTGTCGGGCACAACAAAAGAAAGGTATAATAAGCGGAGAAGAGCACTTAATCTAAATACATTTTTATGAAACAATTAATTAATAATAATAATAGTTTGTTATAATAACAATTAATAATGTCCATATTTAAAATGTAATTTTTAATAATAATAATTAATAATGTCAATATTTAAATTTTAAATTATACGTAAATAAGTCAAACAAAGGAAATAATAATTTAACAGTTTTGCTTATATATTCGTTAACACTCTAATAACATTTTCTTATTAATTGCTTTTTTAATTTATTTGTAAATAAATGATTTTTTTTTTTCTTTTTGCTTCGGGTAACATATAAATTTTAATTGACATAACTAGAGGGCCTGTTGAGTGTATTTTTAAGCGGGATTTTGGTATGGTGAGTCCTGTTTTGTGTCGGAGTGTGTATCTTGATTGCATGTTTTCTCGTTTAGTGTAAAAGTCTTTGTGTTTGTGAGCGAACTTGCATATTTCAAGTATATATATATATATACAAGGCAAAGTTAAAATATTCAGATTTATAAAATGGGGTTTGCAGCTATCTGTCTGCTGTATATTAACTAGGATACGAATTAGTTTCTTTTGGACTGTAAACAATGCAAGTGCGTCTGCACTGTATCCCCACATTATTATGCCGTAGCTAAACCACGCATAAGCGTAGGCGTAGTATGTAACGAGGGCAGTCTGTAAATTTGTAATTTTTTTAACTTCACAAAAAGCGTTTAAAAATGTTGAAAGTTTAGATTTTGTTTTTAGTATGTGTGATTTCCAATTTATGTTCTTGTCTATGGTTATGCCTAATAATATAAATTCATCGACGGTTTCTATTGCATGCTTATTAAAAGAAAATTATACATTTAAAGGATTTTAATGTAATTGAGGGTGTAAAGTTATTAGTTTTATCTTCGCAAAGTCGATTTCAAGATTATGTTCGTTCATCCAGGTTATTATTTTACTAAATATTTCATTAAGGGTACTATTCAGGTTTATGTTGTCATGGCATTAGGTGAGAATGGAGATGTCATCTGCGAATAAAACGCACGGTCCGGATTCTGCAATAAATTTTGGGAGATCATTGATGTAGATGAGAAACAAGAGACATCCATTTACACTACCTTGTGGTATCTAGGTAGGTGGTAGGTCAGTCCTTCTTACATGATACGAGGCGTTCTGTGGAAAAGTTTAAAAATGGAACGTTTGACTTTGTTTGCAATGCGGGACAGCAGTTTTAAAATTCGAACGAATATTTGGAACATTTTTATTTTTAAGACCAAATGTTTGTTAGTACAATCATTTTTAAGTCTATAATATGTCATGTAAATCAATTTCCGATTCTTTTAAGTACTCCGTATAGAACTATTCTCTTTTAATTGCTTTCTATGCACGTAATAATTGGGAAAACAGATAATGATTTTATTTTTGATATTTCTTTTTTAAGTTTTTAATTTTCTTTTATTATGTTTTCTATTTGGGTGTTCACTTTTTCCAATTTAAGTGCTCAAGATCATCTGTGAGATTACCAATAGCTTTGTTAATTTGTATTTGTTTAGTGCTCCATAGTTCAGAAATTATTGATTCGTTGTTTTCCTTCAGACGTGTTGTAATCATTTGACTTAAACTTTGCAGTGAGAGTTCAGGTTGTATGTTGGTATTTAATGTAGAGTAAAGCTTCCAGATTGGTCCCATTTTTTTTCAAAATCCAGTTCTGATGATGGGATCCATGAGGAATCGAGGGTTACTCCTCAAATATTATAGGCAACCATATAGTGATTTTGATATTTTCATCGAGAACTTTAAGCATTTACAGTCAAAAAGTAACATTCGATAAAGTGGAACTGATGAAGAAGATAGTTAAGCGACTATGACAATACAAATAAATAAATGGTTCTGAATAGTTATGTTGAAAATGGTACGTTAACTATAGAATAAATAGCGTCATCTAGCAAACTAGTTTTTAGATAGGTAAATTAGACAACTTGTAGGTAGTTGATGCTGACAGGATCGAATTCATAAGATGACACTAACCACAAACACTAACCATTCAATATAAATACTTCTAACAAAATAAAACTGGGCAAGTGTGAGTTCGACTCGCGCACCGAGGGTTCCGTACAAACTTACTTATATAAATAGTTAAATTTCCGAATAGCAAAAAAAAATATTTTTTTGTGACTCTGTTCTCAGATTTATTCCTATACCTGTGCTATAAGATTTTGCTATAAGCCAAATGAAATTTCTTTACGTCGCGTCGATCGTGAGAATGGCGCGGTTTTAATAGAGTAGTAGGCTTGAGTCTTAACAAAGGGAACTGTATCTAATAATAAAAATAAGGGAATTTAAAATAAAAATCAAATAAAATTGGAAATCAGAAACTTTATTTCAAATAGACCAATAACAGGCCCTTTTGAATAGTCAAAATATTTTTTTCTTTATAATTTTATAATTTTTTCTTTATTCTTCCAAAAAGTACACAAAACACAATGACTAGATAACATCACATTATACTGGTTAGTTCCAAAAGTGAGTCAACGACTCCCAAACTGAGCACTGCCCGTATCTTGGGTAGTCGGCGGTCCACCGTTTTATTAGTGCAGTCTGTTTTAGAAGGTATTATCCTATTCTGTTGGTGCATAATATGTAGGTATTTCTAATTAGGTATGTCTTCTATGTTAGGGAATTTTTTTTTTAATAATTAGGCCGAAAAAATAAAGAAGAAGATAACAACAAATAATAATTAAGATAAAAATAAAATAAAATAAAAATTAAGCTTTAATAAAGTAAAATAAAAATGTCGGTAAGTCAAAAAAAAAGTGAAGTTTCACGAAAGCGTAGGTCTCTATGAATGAGAACGTGGAAGAAACAACATATTTTTCACAATGCCAATACATAAGGAAAAAAAGAAATTTAAATAAGCCACTGGTAGTTAAGAGATGACCAGTCTCAACTGATGGCACCCGTTCACGAGCAATGCAATGCAATTGTTATTGAGAGGAATCCTTCAAAAGGTGAATTAGAACATGGAAGGGGTCACAACCAAGACCTCTAAAAGACCACACCCCGGAACTTTCTAGCGACCGTACATCTAATAATCTGAGGGATATCTTGAGATTTGAATCCTCCGCAGCATATTTGGAGTTTTGATTTAAATTTTTAATGGTGGTAGCCTGTGAAGCATTAAAAATAATACGCTTCGGAAGCAAATCATTGTGTTATGTTTGACGAATTAATATAATAATATAATATTCATACGACTATCACACAACCCCGTCTAGTCCCAAGCTAAGCAGAGCTTGTGTTATGAGTACTAGACAACTGATAAACATACTTAAATATTTCTAAATACATACATATTATAGATAAACTAGCATCTGCCCGCGGCTTCACTCACGTGAATTTCTCCATACAAACTTTGGACCCCCGCTTCATCACCTTAGGGAGTGAATTTTGGAAAATCCTTTCTTAGTGCTCACCTACGTCATAAAAGGAAACCTTGTGCAAAATTTCACGCTCCTAATCCCAGTAGTTTCGGCTGTGCGTTGATATGTCAGTCAGTCAGTTTCCCCTTTTATATATATAGATTACACCCAGACACAGAACAAATGATTGAATTATTATATAAAAGCCAATTATTCATCCTGTTAAAATTTCCAGCTACCGTAATAGACCAACTTAGAGTTACAACAATAAATAAAGGATAATTAATGCTTACCTGAAGGACTCGGAGCCGTTGTCCGTTTTCTCAAACAACTCGCTAGCTAATTTAAAGTTGCCGAGTTTATGTTGAACTTCCGCCTCTAGGCTTTTCAGGTAATTGACCTACATGAGAAAGAACATAACTGACAGAATTATTGGTAAAACGAGAGTTTATCTAAAACAGAAAAAAGGTCCACCATACTTGTATATAGCCTTGATCGGTGTGTCCAAAAGCTGGCTACTATATCAGTGCAAAGTAAATAATTTTGCCATCCTTCGCAATGAAGGCACAAGGCGTCTTTGTACCAGTACTCCTAGTAGACTATTAAGCCTTGATGCCTTGGTGCCCGAGGTATTAGCAAGTAGTGCATAGACTGCATAGTACCTTACTTCGCCAAACATTTCGAGTCCAACATTTAGATGGCACAAGGCCTCCTTGTAATCTTACTGCTGACTATGAAATGAGCTGAGCTAAGCTATTGTGTATACTATCTTACCTCGCCAAACTTTTCGAGTCCAACATCAATATGGCATAAAGCATCCTGTAAGTCACCCCGAAGACGGCAGCACAGGCTTACAAGATGATAGTACTGAGGCGAATCGCCAGCCACCGCTAGAATTTGAGCTATGCACACCTCTGCCAACTATGATAACGAGAAGAACAAGGGGTCAGTTTATTTAGCTGTACTTGTGTACTCGTTATCTCCTAAGAGTTATTGGTGAGATTTGTCGAGTGAAATTCAGTGGCTGCTTTAAGTATTCCAAAATTGATTCCTAGTAGATATTGTGGTGTAAAATTGGTGTAGTTTTGTATCTCAAGTCTCTACATAACTCCGTAGGGGCCCAGCAAGGCCGATGCCCACTAGCTAGGACCGCGGAGAATTTCTGAAAGGGAAACCCGTAGTCCTATATTGCAAAGGGTAATTGAAGGATACAGGTGTGGTTTTAGTCAGTAAAAGTCTGACACGCCCTCGCGCTCCACCCAGAGCGCGAGAAGTCATTTTGATGATTTCCCACCTCAAAAAAAAAGTCTACATAACTGGACAATATGTATCATAGGAATCATTTTCACAGGTGTGATCTTGGGAAGATGGAGCTGAGAGTTTTATTGTAGTACTGGCTTTTGCCTACGGCTTTGCCCGCGTACATAAAATATAGCCTATGTCACTCGGGAATATAGCACCTTTCTATCGGTGAAAAAATTTAAGAAATCGGACCAGTACTTTCTGAGATTACCTCCTACAAACAAAAAACAAACTTTACCTCTTTATAATATTAGTGTAGATTACCTCAGTGAAGCTTGCGAAGAAGGCCGGCGATACATTTACTACCAAATATTAAATACACATTAGAATGTGTTACTTCCACATTCTAATGGAAAACAAAGTGATCGTATGCTGCATTAAATACTTTCTAAACTTGTCCCTGGCTGAATGCACAAATAGTGCGAAATCAAAAGAAAAATGATGTTCCTATAAACGAGTACCTAGCTATAAAGGTCACAGAGGCTGTTGTTTTTATTTTGCATAAATAAAAGCGTAGTAGTAAGGTAGACACGACGGTGACGCACACATCATAGTTGGAACAGTGGTTAAACGATTGGCTGTTGCGCTATGTGCCACAAGTTCGATTCCGAAGGTTTGACACTCCTTCTTGCTTCTCCCAGAGCGGGAGGAGTTATTATTCGAATTTCTACCTCAACAATAATAGAGGAAGACGGAGCTATAGAGGACGAATAGCATTATTCTTTGCCACAATGGATACATAAGCGTAATGCCACGTCATGGTAGGGAGGCAGGTTTCTTTACGACGTCTTCTAAGGCGTACTCACAGGTATGGCTCTCAGCCTGAGCAGCAGATCAGCTGCGTCGTAGTAGAGGCTCATGTTTGGCAGTATAGGCGTGCTGTCCCACCAGTCTCCAAGCTCTTTTTCCCACGAACGTTCGTACTTCACATCCTCTGCACACCGGAGGCTGCCGCACCTGATACCATGTGTTATGGACAGTTTTTCTAATCCTTTATGTCTGTTATATTACCAGTTATTAAATATGTCGACCCATTAAGTCTTTATTTAGGTTCTAGCTTTCCCGCAGTTTCGCTATATGTGTACTACTCATTTTTTTTTAAATCAGAAATCCCAATACTTAAATCACAAAAATTTATTTATTTCCAATCTACGTATGTTCTGGCATGATACAATTTAGATTGCCCTTTTATTATCTAAGTTCTTGGACTTAGACAACTCTTAATCTATCTTGCGTAAGGTGGATATTGATACGGGCGCTTTAAGTGTAAACAACAGCCACCAAGTCTAACAGTTAAAAAATTATAAACGTAAGCTTGTTCTGCAACTGGGCCGGAGTTGGCCCGGAAAGGTCATCTTTACACCCCAGCCATCGTGACGGAAGGAGACACCCCGGGTGTCGTGAATCACAGGGCGATGTCTGTCCACCGAAGGCCCGGGCTTGTGAACGACGAGCGATGGGTAGCTCACCGTCCAGCCGTCTGGAAGGGATCAGGCTCGAGTAGACGACGCGTAGTGTTCCACTCTCGCTTCAAAGAGATGTCAGCAAAACTTAAGGGGCCTAGTAAGGCTGATGCCTGTAAACGCTGTGGGACCGTTTGAAAGTGTGACTGTGGCTCTAGAACGCAAAGGACAACTGAAGGACACAGGTAGGGTTTAGTCGGTAAAAGTCTGACACGCCCTTCGTTCCACCCTAGAGCGAGAGGCAAACTAAAAAAAAGGTTGTTCTGCAATACATACTTTTCTGCAATTGTCATGGTAACATTAGCTAGATGGAACAGCTCTCGCTCGTAGAAATAGACACTGGCGATAACCCACACGGTGGTCCAGGTCGGGTGAAATGTCAGCAGGGCGATAAAGAACGGCTCCGCAATCGCGGGATTGTCTTCAAACAGCATGGCACCTTTAGAGAGGAGTCTGGGGGAGAAAAAAATATATTAACAACTTCACTAAAAAAAAAAAAACACTAAAATGATCAAAATAACTTTAATTTTGATCGTTTTAGTGCTCAGAAATCAGAAACGTTTATTTCAAATAGACCAATTACAGGCACTTTTGAATTGTCAAAATGTCGGTCAGTCAAAAAAAAGTGAAGCTAAATTGCACGTTCCAAAGCGTAGATCTCTATGGAGAAGAACGTACAAGAAACTCCATGGACACTCTTTTAAATCATGTTATTAGTGAAGTCGGTTTTTTTTTGTAAAACAAATTTGTTTTATTATGAATTTCCCGTGTCTACCTTCCACCTTCCATCGTCAAATCAGTTCGATAGTACCTTATAGCCAAAGTGCATCTCATGACAATTATTATAATAAGCCCAAACACGGCTAGGGTAGATTGATTAATTACGGAGTTTGTCTTTTAGCTCCATCATCATCAGGTCACTTCGATGTTACCATTTTTCAACATAACTATTCAGAATCATTTAATTATTTGTATTGTCATAGTCGCTTAACTATCTTCTGAAGAAATCTTCCAATCTGGAAGCATATCCTATAAGGGGATTTTTTTTTTGCAAATAGGTCCATAAACGACGGAGTTCTGAGCTAACAACATAAAAAAAATACAACCGAATTGATCCAAAATAAGGAGGAGGTTCCTCCTTATTTTGGAAGTCGGATAAAAATAAAAATTCTACGTTATTACTTTCGTATTTCTTTACCGCCTGATAGTAGGTTAGTGATATTTGAGGTCTACGAAGGTGAGACAGCTTAGAAGATGCCTGTTCACTCTTACTTTGAAGGCCGACTGGTTGTTTTTTTTATTGATCTCGCAGTCTAGTACTAGTATAAACTATACTCTGTTTTTTTTTTTTTGAAACGAGTAAATTGAAAACTGAAAATTTTGACTGCGTTTCTATTGGTTCGCGTAATCAACATAAAGTCCGTTCCACACAAACGCAGTTTGTAGTTTGTGCGTGACTCATGGCGGACATATCTCCTGTAGGTTAAACGTACTAAGCACCCTTTGCAATATACTATACATATGTGCATAAATATACATTATATACTATTACAATAATGTTTTATTATTATTTATTTATGAAAATATCTTAAAACGCAAACAGAAAATTTTGTTACGAATATAAATCATAAAATAATAATTTAATTTTCTCTACAGTAAAGGGTATGGGCCACCATTCATACAAAATTTGGACATATATTAAGACAACTTCAATTCATAGTTTATGAAATAATAAACCTGTTGCAGCTATTACAGGTTTATCTAAAAATTGGAGGAAATGAGTTAAATCAGTTTTAATTTTTATATTGCTAGAGTCAAAATGGCGGCTGTAACACATCAAATTAAACAAACATTTTTTTATTCATAGGTAATCATTTTCTTCGTCGTTTAAAATTAGAACAGCGTCTAAAAACATTATGGAAGTGACTTCTAAGTATTAGCTTATTTATTCATCAACAAATATCATTTAACATCAACATCTGTAGTATTTTATTTACACATTTTTATTTTTGTTAGTTAAGTATTGGTACAAATGAAATAGTTCTTACATGTCGTGGATAAATCCATTCTTGTATCACAGATCACGGATTTCAGCCACTTCCAAAGAATGTCGTCTCATTTGAGTAATATTTAAAGCACAATTAACACAGCGTTGGCTTCTGCGGGTCGAAATATGGTACATACGAGTCGGTTTACATCTGTCGGACGCTGGAGTCAAAGAAGTAGAAATAGAGTTCGAGATAGAGCGGCCGGGGTCATTGTCGTACATATCAGATTCAGAATCCATAAGCAGGCTGGGGTCATCGGGAAAATCGAGTGCAGAGTTCATTATGAAAGTGAATAGTAATAATAGCAAATAGTCACAAACTGAAGCAAATAGTCGCAATTCAAATGCTACGCGGCAAAATGTGACACTTTTTGCCGCCACTTTTCGCCCCATTTGGGTAGGCTAAGGTATTAAGACCATACAGCCACTGAACTTCACTCAAGAATTCAAAATAATTGTATTTCGTATGGATTTTTATCAATGGACCAAATGCATAATATTGATATAATAAATGATGTTCTGATCGATTATTAAATTGAAAATTCTATGCAATCTTTATTTTTATTATTCCGCCTGAAGGACTTTGTATCCATGGTCAAAAAATAATTGAAAAATCTTTAAAATGGTTGCAGGAACCAAGGACACGCTGAATTAATGAATATACTTATTGTTTAATATTATTTTTCCGAACTTTAATTGACGTGATATTATTTTAATAATTATTTCTAGTAATTATTAAGATTTTTAGTATAAATAATAATCTTGTCCCCGGCATTGTCAACCTCTGGCCGTATCTGGACCAGTCCCTTTTAGAAGTATTCAATATGAACCGGCCTTAATAATTTCAAAACAAGAATAAAGGTGTTGGCCCTGCCCCGACCAATGATCCATCTCACTCTGTTAATATCAGAAATGTGCGAGAGATATACTTTGTACTCGTTTGTTAAAAAAAAACAGAGTATAGTACTTGACTGTGATCCCACCTTATTTGTAACCAGTGATGCAATTGTTGAAGGTGAAGCTCAGTAGTTCTAAGTTCTAATCGTACTGGAAGACCGCTGCAGATAACGAACTGCTGTATTCGGTATAAACGATAGGGTGATAGGGAATATAGATGCTGACAGAGAGTTCCATACTTCGACTGTGCGCTTAATATTCTTCAAAAACTTTTTAGCTGATCCTTCATCACGGACAGTGTCACCCTAACTCGCTGCTCGTTCGTTTCTTGCTTAATGCGCTTCTGAATTTAACACCGGAGTGTGACCTGTTTGTTGCGAGATGGACAGATATGTGTCGTAATTGTTTAAGATTTTGAACAGTAGAATTTGTGTCGTCTCGTGACTTTTTGTTTTACTGGAAGTTTTTTTTTTATTTGTATATATTATTTTATCGTTTATGCTTTTTAATGTGTGTGGGTATGTTATGGTCTTAGATTATTGTTATATTGAATATACATTTTTAGAAGTTTTTTCTGTACAAAATTTGATATTTCTAATCTGTTATGTTGTGCATGTCTTGTAAATAAATTAATAAAACAGAAGTCCTTACGACAGTGGATGCTGAGGATTTATGAACACAGCTTTATTGAGGCAGACTTTGGCTCCTTCTTTGTCGATGTCTTTCATGCAAGTCGATAGTTCCCGCCAATAGTCAGGATTTCGTGGCTTTTCCACGATCAACTGGAAATGTTGAAATAAAGAATGTACCTATTCGAATATATCAATGCTAATCATATAAAGTTAGAGCCTGTGATAGTCATTTTGAGTAATCAGAAGGCCGAGAGTCTGACAAATAGGAACCAAGGATTCAAGCAATATTATAAATACGAAACAAGGATTCAAGCAATATTACCCTGTTACTGAGTCATGGAGATCTCAGAGAGACATTGAATTCCCAAGCACTTATTTCTTGCGTCGTTAACATCTAAACTAAGCGCAGCTGCAGGTTAAAGGACAATTTTTTTAATAATAAGGTTACCCGTAAATAAATATCCATAGCATGAGTAATGTCCTGCATCTGGCGCGCCTGTCTGGCAGCTCGTAGTGCCGTTTCCACCTCAGACATCTGCTGATCAGTTCTTATCAGAGTGTTGGACGCCGACTTCATCAGGCAGGCATGAGACATCATCACCAGTTCCTAAGTGGACGAGATTCGGTAAACATAAATTATTTTTTGAAATTCAAATAAGTTAAAATTAGTATTTAATTTTAACAAAAAATAATAATAAGAACATAAAACACTTACTTCAAAAACTGCATCAGAGTCTTGATACTTCTGTACAACAAAATGATTGTTGACAAATATGGCAGCGTCTTGCCAGCAAGATGTGGTCAGTTCCACGCGAGTCCTGGTCTCACTCAGCTGACGATTGAATGTGCAGAATTCTGTGGCTCCTGCGAAATATACAGTATAAGAAATACAAGCGGAAACGAGCCTGTATTTAATCATCATCATCATTTCAGCCGAAAGACGTCCACTATTGGACATAGGTCTCTCCCAAGTGTTGCCACAATGAACGGTACTGTGCGTCTCGCATCCATCGGATTCCCACAACCCTCACCAGGTCATCGGTCCACCTTGTAGGAGGTTTTCCAACACTGCGTCTTCCGGTACGCGGTCGTCACTCCAGAACCTTTCGGCCCCAACGGCCATCTCTTCTGCGAGCAATGTGCCTTGCCCATTGCCACTTAAGTTTGGCTATTCTTCGTGCTATGTCGGCAACCTTGGTTCTCCTGCGGATATCTTCATTCCTGTTTCGATCACGCAAGGAAACTCCGAGCATAGCCCTTTCCATTGCCCTTTGGGTGACTTTCAAGCCTTCTGATGAGGCCTATTGTGAGCGACCACATATTGGAGCCATATGTCATCACTGGCCACACGCACTGGTCATACACTTCGTCTTGAGACACTGTGGTATGTTGGACGAGAAGATACCTGGGCACATTCCCGAACGCCGCCCAGCCGAGGCGGATTCGACGATCGACATCTTTTTCGAAATTAGATCTACCTAACTGGACTGTCTGTCCGAGGTAAACGTAATCGTCCACAACTTCGAGTGTAGAGTCTCCGATCTTGATAGGAGTGGGTGTTACATGACTGTTTATCATAAGTTTGGTTTTGTCCATGTACATTTTAAGGTCTTCGGGTCAATTTTGACCCATTTTGGGATAAAATCCTTTTTTTTCCAGCAAATAAGCGTTTTACGAGTGTGATATTTTATGACTTTTAATTAATCGCTTTTATTTGCGTATTATTGAATTACGTTTGTTAAAAATGTTTTTATTTTTCTAGATACGAACTTTTTCACTCTAACGGTCTTCGGGTCAGAATTGACCTCAAGTAATAAAAACTGGGCAAGTGCGAGTCGGACTAGCGCCCTGAGGGTTCCGTACAAACTTACCTATGTAAAGAGTTCAATTCCTCAGTCTCAAAGATTTTTTCAACGCAAAAAATAACCTTTTTTGACGTAACAAAAAAAAAAACTATTTTCAGGTTTATTCCTATACTTGTGTTATAAGACCTTGCTTTATGCAAAATTTCAGGATTCTGGGTCAACGGAAAGTACTCTAGAATTTTGGTTCCCTTGAGTGTCGAAAAATACATTTTTTTGCGACATAAACGGCCATATCTTTCTTTTTCGTAAACTTAAAAGTTTGATTTTTTCCAGTGATGTACAAGATACCTTAAATAAAGTATCTGGAATACAAATTGCAAAATACTTTTAAATTAAGTATTTCAGATACCAGATGCAAATAACTTTCTGTAATGGTATCTGAAATACTAGATATAAAATACGTATCTTTTAAATACTTTTTATAGATAAAATACTTTTGTAAAAAAACAAAATTTTTTTTAATGAAAGTTTATTTTTTTACATGTAAATTGCGTTGATTGCGCAAATGTGACACAACATAATATTATATTCTTAAGGTTTTAATTGAGACTTAAGTAAAACTAGTTCTTCAAACAGTTTATCACTCATTTTTCTTCGATGAGGCCTCATGATGATCAAATGAGAAGAGTCGCTCCACAGGGGCAGAACTTGGCAAACAGGTGTTGTATTTGAAAAAAAAAAATATTGTAGGATAAGAATTTCAGCTCTTTACTAAATCAGCGGTGCTGCCAGTACATCCTGTGTTTTCGGCACTTGCAACAGAGGAATCAGAGTCCTCTAAAAACATGTAATAAGATTCATCTTTTGACTTTTTTTTCATGTCACCTTCAATATTGTTTAAAGCCTCAGATTTTTGTTTTTCAGTGCGATTAATTTTTCGTGTTTCAGTCAGGATAAGTTCTTTTACATATTCTTTCCGCGCTTTTGGTACCCATCTCATTTTAAAGAACGGATGTGACACTGAGGCTAATATCGCATCATTTGCTGCAGGTTCGAAATGCAAAAACTTATTAAAACGTCTATTTAAGTTTTCTTCAATCACAGTCAATTAGCAGAGAGCTGCAGTATTTTAGATTTTCCGTCCTAAGACATTTGATCACATGTTGAATTCTTACTAGCTCAGGTAATAGAGAACCATAATATGTGTCATTTTCCCCTTCATGTCATTTTCCTTGCAGGCTTTGAATAGCTTCTGCTATTGGCTTTGAATAGTCCACATATTCACTTAAGAAGTGAATTTCATTTTCCTTCAACGGAGATAATTTTAACATTTTCATGGTTTCACTAAGACTGTTCTGCTGTACGGCTAAAAGATCTTGTATGGAATTGTATGGGTTGCGCATGGAGAAGTTGGTGACTTTCCTGTCATCTCTAAATATGTTTCACATGCTTTTGGTGATCTGGAACATAAGTTCCATAGTGCTTGGCACTTTGCTAAAGCCGTATCATGCAGTTTCTTATAAATATTATTTTTTTACCTTGCTTGTTTAAAATCTGTACTGGCAATCAAATGCAAAGTATGCGTAGCGCATCGTTCATGTACAGGCAGTAGGCAATCACTTTCTAAGTCTGATAAAGTTGAAACGTCTGGAAAAGCTTGTAGTAGTAGCAATAAATCATCATCATCATTGCCTTCTGAGAGTGATGTTTCTTCAATATCTTCATCATTATGTGAAACTTGTTCATTATTTTCAATTGGCTCTGAATCAGTTTTATTTTATTTTATTTGGAAAACTTACAGCTAATAAAAACATGTTAACTTAGTATACTAAAGCTTAAGGCCAATTACAAGTTTTCACTTATAATAAATGTGTTGAAACAATCGGTACATTACACGATATAAATACACAGCTTAAAAACTAAATTAATATTTTCAAAGAAATCGATGCTATTACAATTAAAATGATTACAACACTACTGTACTAAATAAATAGGATCAGTTATGAAATTTTTTTTTTTTTTTTTTTTCTCTTTATTTATTATTAGGGACTTTTACACGGACGTGTATGCCAGTCCCATCATAGTTATGAAATTATAAAAAGTTTACAATTTTAACATTAGGAAATGTTTGCGAAAAAATCATTGCAAAGGGTTCTTTTCAATTTACGTATGCCAGTGTTATAAAGATCGATGTCAACTTCCCGGCAGGCTATATTAAAAGCACGACTCGCTCTAATCAGGTACGAGTTTTGCCTGTAGCAAGTTCTCACCACTGGTGTGGCCAATAGGTGGGGTCTACGTAGATATGCACAAGGCACACGTAGTCCTATCTTATTTACCAAATCAGGTACGTCTACCGATCCGTTCATGAATCCGTTCATGTTTTTCCAAATACATCAAAAGCCTTAACCATATTTGAACCGTTATCTGTAACTGTCTTAACAATTTTTTATAGTTTCAAGTCATGGTCTGAATGTATATCAGCAATCATTTCTGCAACTTTATCATATGTGTGAGCCGCTTTAAATCTTCTGCAAGCAATGGCAGCACTTTTCCTTTCAAAAGTCTCACATTCAATCCAATGGACTGTAACCCCCAAATAACTTATTTTAGAGGAAGACCAAATATCAGCCGCACTGCACACAAATTCGACAGTGTTCAACTCTGTTTTAATTTTTTTCTTAAATTCATTGTACTCATAACAAATTTTATTTTTAGCTGTACGACGACACATAACGTTTGGAGTTTTTGTTAGTTGCTGTGCACCTTCAATCAAAGCTTTAAAATACTTATACTCCACTATAGATACTAGTGACATGGTTTCAACAATAAATTGTACAATCAACTTGTCTAAATTAACAGATTTTGAACCACTTGCAACATCAGTAAGAGGACTGCTTAAATTTTTTATGTTTTACTGCCAATTCTGAACCGCTGCTATTTATCTCAGTATGTTTTCTTTTCTTCAGGTTTGAATTTTTAAGTTTTTCATAAGCTTGCAACAGATCTGAGTGACCTTTCCTCTGTAATAAAATGAAAAAGGAGATTAGTACATTTAAAAAAAAAAAACAAGAATTCATTCATTCTCATGATACCTAAATTCCTCATAAAATAAGTTTTTGGAATAAGTAAACCGTAATTGAAATTTTTATCTTATCTTTTACTTATACAAATGAATGCGTCTTTTTAAAAAACTCACCTTTAAATGCTTCAGGAAATTTGTAGTAGAAGTAATACTACCCTTTATAACTTTTGAACATATATTGCATATTGCAGATACATTCACATCACTTCCATCAACTTGTTTTATATCTTTAAAGCAATGCTTTAAAATTAGTGGTATATTTAAATTATCCTCTTTATCTCTGAAAACAATAAAACAAACTTTCTAGAAATATGAAATTTTAAGACGGCTACAAATACAGCAAAAAAAGAACGATTCAATTTTATTGTATAGAAGATACATAAAGTGGATATCACTAATTAATTACCTACAACTGAATTACACACAAATGCGTAAAAATATCATTAATGATTTGTTTGTTGTTATTCTAACCTCTTCCCGGTCTGTTCGCGAGTTTCATACACATTTCTGTCGTCCCTGAGCTGTCGTCGACTCGTGAAGTGTATAAAATCTAATCAAATATTATACTTAGCAAAATCAAGTAAAACTTACGTTTCCATGATCGCAATCTCGAATTTTATTATTTTACAAAAGCAATATTGTTGATCCACGATCCACACAAAAAACGGGGTAACATTAAACATAGAGTCAGACAATTTTTTTTTATGACTTCGATACCGCTCTTAGCCGTGCAGTGATTCTGCCAATGTCAAGTATAAAAGCTATTACTGTGTTCTGTTTAATAAAATATACGTTGTACCGTCAAAATATTGTGTTGTTTTTTTTTTAGATGGTGTTATGAAAAAGTCAATGCTCAAGAAAAGACTCAATCTTCTCATAGCTTCGACCAACCGACCGAACTTTTACGTGTCTGTCTCCCTCAAACAGACTATGCGGAATAATTAAAAATGACACGAGTCAAGGGGCATAGCCAATAACATTTTGCAGAAAGAAAGAATCGCCACGCCACCTATCAATTCGGCCCTAAAAGACTAAAGATTCAATAGCGCGTTCAGTTTTGTCTACGACAACATTAATGTTTAAAATTAATGTCACCAAGATGTCACAATAGAGTCACTAATAATTATTAAAACTATTTTAGCAAACATAGTATCGACAAAATACTTAGATACCGAACAACAGGTATTTAAATACAAGGTACAAAATGAATTCCAAAAAAGTATCTGAAATACAGATACAAGATACGTATTTTGTATCTTGTATCTGTATTTCAGATACTTGTATCTTAGATAAGTTACATCTCTGATTTTTTCACAGCTTCAAGGGACCGCAGACCTAAGTATTACTTTTAATTTCAACTCGATACGTCCACGCGTTCCCGAGATAAAGGGTCTTGACAGACAGACAGAAGGAAGGAAAACAAAGTGACCCTATAAGGGTTCCATTTTTCCGTTTGAGGTACGGAACCCTAAAAAGCACGTTGACGTCCTAATTGTGTTTAACTTTTTGAATGAAACAAAAAGTTACACGATACCTAAAGGGAATTCCAGTAGAAAATCACCAACAGAAGTAGTAGCAACGAAGGAAACACCATAATATCCATGTTTTGCTTTTTTAAAGATACAACGCCTGTGTCATAATTAAGTCTTGTTGTTGAGTCCCTTCGTGGTGGTGTGTGTGTATCCTGGGCACGGTGTAGCCTTGTGTAGGGAGTATGATTAAAAGTCACTGCAGACAGTTACATGAAGATTTATTTGGTTCAGTTCACATTACGGTTTGCATCTATTGTCCTAATATGGTACGTGCGCGACTTAGTTATGCGACATTTTTGCACCACCACTATGCGTAAGGGACTGGCGCTCGCGCACGCCACGGTCCCGCTTAGCGACTATACATTTTGTCGTGTAAGCATGTGTTGGGTCAGGTGAGTCCCTACAGTCACAGTATAGATATATTGAACAGTACGGAAACTACCTACAAATGTTCGAAACGGCTCACTCACACAAACATACGCATCGACGAGACTCCTAAGCGGCATTCGCTACTGACAGGACCGCGAGAAACGCTTAGGAGTCTCGTCGATGCGTATGTTTGTGTGAGTGTGCCGTTTCGAATATTTGTAGGTAGTTTTCGTACTGTTCCATATATCTATACTATGCTACAGTCTCCTAAAAATAAGTCAGTGTATCTCCTTAGCACAATGCATCATTGTTTAGAAATAAATAATAGCGCAGCTGTATATATAATAGAGACCTGTTACGATTTTAGACACAATTTGCAAAGGGGCGTGTATGCACTAGAAAAAACTGTATACTGTTACACTTACAAAGGGTTGGCCTCCAAAACTGGTTTACTGTTAATAATTTAGTATTAAATGGGAAAAAAACTAAGTGCATAAGATTTGCGTTACCGAATGTTAAAAGTAATTACTTCGACATAGTATTGAACAAGGAGAAACTTGAATTCGTCGAGAATACGGTTTTCCTGGGGATCACGCTTGACTCGAGGCTACAATGGGGTCCTCATTTAACATCTCTGGCAGGTCGGCTTAGTTCAGCAGCATATGCTGTCAGAAAAATCCGCCAATTTACTGATGTGGATACTGCGCGACTAGTTTATTTTAGTTACTTTCATAGTATCATGTCTTACGGTATTTTGCTATGGACGGGCTGCAGATATAGAGTCTATTTTTATTCTGCAGAAAAGAGCTATCAGAGCCATATATAATCTTCGCAGACGCGATTCTCTTAGGGAACTATTTAAGGAAATAAACATCCTGACGGTCCCTTGTCAATACATTTATGAAAACATTATGTATGTTCGGAAAAATATTCATCTTTTTACTAAGATAAGTGACAGGCACAATTTTAATACTAGGAACAGGAATAAATTAGATCAACCTCGGTTCAGATAGGCTAAAGTACATAGTTCTTTCATGGGGTACTGTGTAAAATTTTATAATAAAACACCAGTTGAGATTCTACAACTAAATGAGTCCAAATTTAAAGCATGCATTAAACGCACACTATGTAGACAAGCGTATTATAAACTGGAAGATTATATCCTTGATAAAAACTCTTGGCTAAATGCCGGTCCTGCTCCGCAGCCACAGCCACTTTTACCTTCAGATTAGTTTTTTTTTTAAATAATTTTGGAAGAGATACTGTTCCCCTTTTTGTATTGTTGTTTTCGAAATGTTTTTTTAATTTATTTTATTTGTTTATTTCAATAGAGCTTATGATAATTTATTACCTTTTGTATTTGGAAACAATAGCATTGTATAATGTAGAAGCACTTTGTTTTTCAAGTTTTGTGAATGTGAAGTACCATGGAGCATTTTTATTAGGTTACAACTTGTTTGACATTACGAGCATGGCAGTTGAGAGTTTGTCATGCTCACTCAAATGTCTCGCTGATGGTGGCACGTGTTATTGGGTCATTCAGTTCCCTTCAAAATGGTTGAGCTGAGTGGGGCTGATGCACGCGTCATGCTCGTGAACGGGTGCCGTCAGTTGAGACTGGTCATCTCTTAGCTGCCAGTGACTGAATTCAATTTCGACGAGAAGCGACAAGAAATATGTAACCAAGATTTATGTAACTCATAATATGATTTAAAAGAGTGTCCATGGAGTTTCTTGCACGTTCTTCTCCATAGAGATCTACGCTTTGGAACGTGAAATTTAGCTTCACTTGTATTTTTTTTGACTGACCGACATTTTGACAATTCAGAAGTGCCTGTAATTGGTCTATTTGAAATAAACGTTTCTGATTTCTGATTTCCTCAAGTAGAATAAATAATAATTAACAACACTGTGTACATATCAGCTTATAATGCTTTTGTATAATTCACTGCTGCTAATGATATCTGAAAGTTAGGATGCTTAGTAAAACGACGACACTATTCGAAATACCTATCATTACTAGGGGCACCTTTTTTCAATAGAATTTAATTGTAATTATCATTAGATTTTTAATTTTTTATAGACTCCATAAATTTCAACATACATATGTGGTCTACGGTACTGAAGCCTTTTCGGAATTCGGCTTGTTCAGGAGGCTGGAAGTCGTTGAACCTGCGCGCGAGACGGTTTGTGATGACTCTGGAAAATAGCTTGTAGACATTACTCAGAAGTGGGATGGGCCTGTAATTCTTGAGCAGGGCTTTGTCGCCCTTCTTAAAGAAGCATACCATCACACCTCTGCTCCATGCCTGTGGTGTTTTTCCTTTGAGTATGACGGAATCAAACAGCTTCTGAAGGGCCTTAAGGATCTGTTCCCCACCCGACTTCAGGAGTTCGGCCGTAATTCCGTCATCATCCAGCGCCTAGTTGTTATTAAGCTGCTTCAGAGCCATCCTAATCTCGTACAGGCTGACGTCCGGGATATCTTCGGTATAGGGTCGGGTTAATCTAGCTCTTGGGTCGTTTGCAAGATTTGCAGTGGGTTTGGTAATTGACGTGTACAACTGTCCATAAAAAGCCTCCATCTCTCCCAGAAGCTCCGATTTGGCGGATATGACTCTGCCATGTTCGACCTTCAGTTTCATGAACTGGCTCTGCCCAATAGACAGATCTCTTGTAAATATAGCCTGTTTTTACAGTAAATTGAAATCGGGCTTTTTCTTACAAATGACGAAAAGCCTTCTTTCTCTGGTATGGACAAACTCTAAATGTAAAAAAATCACATTAGCCCTATGTGAAATATAAATATTTTCACGGGCACTTATGAAACGTCAGAAGCTGGTTTCAATTGGTTTCCTATGGAGAAGAATCGGCAAGAAACTGGATGGATACTCTTTAAAAAAATGATTTTATAGTTTTTACATATTACAATACTAAAAGGCACGAGAGGACGGTGTAGATCGGTCAACATTTTACCTAAAAGCACAATAAAAATAATAATAATCTTTCAGTATTGTGGTTATAGGATTTTGGGCTTAGCAGGATCACAGCGGACTCAGATTACCTAGAAGATTAGGTATTTTGTCTGGACAACACCACACAACACCAGGAAAGTGGGCAGAATTGCGTCACAACTACACAACTCCAGCATCTTCATGATGAGACATACAGCACCGATTCATAGGTCTTCTTAAAATTCTTCCGATATTTCTACAGCACGCTTAAAAATAGTATCCGTGATAAGTATTCATAATTACCATAATATGGTACTTTTCGCAAAGAGTTAGCGGCATTCCGAACAGTCTTCTGCCATTCAAGCTCTAGTTGGCCACGACCTGTGCATATTCGTTTCTTGGGGGCTTCAAGTTCTATTTTCGTAAGCATGGCACAAATATTTTCTCTGTAATGGAAAGTAATCTAATTTTAATCTATTCTATATTAGTGTTCTATCTTCTTTCATTTAAATAAACACTACAAAATAAATAAAAAAAATTATTTCAATTACCACCATTGAAAAACGTTACTGGAGCAGCACTTTAACTTACTGGAGAACTTCTGGGGGTATTATTACAGATTTTAGGGGTCGTCCAAGTCGAACTTCGATCACAACAAATGCATCATTTTCATCAGCGCCAGTAATTCTGCTTAAAATATTATTCGTCGTGCTCTCCGAATTTCCAATAGGCTCTGGCATTCTGAAAACAAATGTTTTATCATAGCATATTGTGCGGTTGTTTGGTTTAAATGAATAGCTTCTCCGTAGCATAATGATTTCTAGAGATCTAAAGGCAATTTTTTTTTGCCTTTTTTTATTATGATAGAATATCATTTGACCAACATCTCACCTGATGGTAAGCGATGATGTGGTCGACGATGGAGCACGCTTGTCTAGAAGTAGCCTATTCACTCGTGACTTAAATACCCCTAAGTTGTAGCTATCAGGAAACACAGACTCCGGCAAGGAATTCCACTCCTTGGCTGTACGCATAATAAATGTGTTCTCAAA
Source organism: Mythimna impura (assembly GCA_905147345.3). Taxonomy (NCBI): domain Eukaryota; kingdom Metazoa; phylum Arthropoda; class Insecta; order Lepidoptera; family Noctuidae; genus Mythimna; species Mythimna impura. Next base: position 13,741,294 of record LR990345.1, read on the forward strand.
ACGTTTTGTGCGTATATTCCTTTATTGGAATATTTTCGCAGTGAAAGTATTCCGAATTGAATTTAGTAGAGGCTTTCTCTGACTAGAGACTATCAATCTTCTTTTTTATTGTCATATATTGTGTCCAACTGATGATGTATTTTTCCTTGCAAACCTCTTCTCTCTAAGGCGGGGCACGTGAACATGATCAGATCGTCACAGTCGTCCGCGGTCGTCCTCGACGGCGTCGGCAGCCATGATTTCTCATGCATGATTTTTTTTTACCTATGGTTATCATGATGCAACAATTGTATTATGTAATTGAATAGGATGCTTTTAAACGGACTTTTCTGACTTAGGTCCGAATGTAAATGAACGATTACAAGTGTTAACTAGTTAAATTAAATATATGGTTACCTGCTTTTGCTACCTTTGCCAGGGCCACTGTGGGTCGGGGTCTCCGGAAGTGTTTCGTTTGGAGTAAGCAGTGGGTCACAGTTGCACTCCCTCATCATGTCTCCTACATTTATCCAATGCAGGGGCACGGCGAGGCGGATGGTATGTTCTGAATATTTTTTCAGGACTTTTATATTTTTAAAAGGTAGTGTTATAGATTTGCGTCGTAAATTCACAGAGCTATTGCAGCTGATAAAGTTGGTAATTTTAAAATAAGCTACAAAACAGAAACTGAAAAAAATAACCTCCTGGATAAAGCAACTGGAAGAGATTTAGGAATGCCATAAAGCTGTAGCCTCCATTTTCTCCGTAGATATGTAGTTCAAGGGGCCATTTGTAATGACGAAGATGTTTCCACAACCATCGGTCACCCTTAAGCATCAGTGTGCGATGGAATGAGCCCCAAACAACAGTGTCTGAAAGAAAAACAATATTAAGCATCGAATGAAAATAAAACTAGAGGTATACTAGTTGCAAAAATAGTGCGGTCACACAGACCAAGACAAAAAGTGACAGCGATAGATAATAAAAGGCTACATAAGCTCCGATGAAAAAGTAAGCTATTATTAAAAAAAAACTCACGGTAGGGTAGTTTTTCATCTAAATAATGTAGAAGGTCAATATTATGCTCATTTTGTACGTCTTCTAGTGGAAAGTCGAACTTTTGATCACATTGTGTAAAAACTTCTCCTAAACCTCTTAAACTCTCCCATTTTGGAAAGAAATTCGTACAGCTGAACCCCCGAGGCTTTTTGTACCCTTGACTATATGTAACGAGTCCAAATTGCTGGAAAAATTGAGGAATAAATTTAGGAAGTTTGTAAGCAAAGGGATTTAAAGAGATACAATAGAGCGGCTATCAGGAGAAATGTCTTAGAAAAACTGTTATTGTATGCCTCAGTGACGAAAAATTGAGGAATAAATTTAGGAAGTTTGTAAGCAAAGAGATTTAAAGAGATACAATAGAGCGGCTATCAGGAGAAATGTCTTAGAAAAACTGTTATTCTATGCCTCAGTGACGCCATCTAGCTTTGAATAGCAAACACGCAAATTTTTGTCAAAATGTATATAAATTTAATTATCTCACGGTAGGTGGCCAGCGGCTTTACCATGATAGTTATGTTAAAATTTCAGTCATACGAGTGAAAACGAGTGATGGAGCTATACACTCTATATAGCTCCATCCCTTTAGTGTTCGGTCACACTGGAAGCGCGGATGCGGGGCGGGCGCGGCGCGGCAATCTCAAACACAAGAAATTCCTTTGAGTGTCCATAGTGGAACAGTCTGATTCATTTTTGTGATGTGTTTTTATTTGACCGGCACTATCACCCGCACCGCTGCCCGCATCGCGCTGCCAGTGTGGTGGCCACGCAAATCGCGCGCGTTCTCGCAACCGCGCCGCTACCCGCACCGCGCTGCCAGTGTAGCCGAGCACTTAAAGTTCGGTTTAGGTCGTAAAATGGATCACGTTAAGTGTTCGTGGTGGTGGAGCCTCAGTGTGAGCCTGGGAAGGGTTAAGCTTTTCAGCAATAGATGGCGTTATCACAAAATCAGCAAATGTTCTAGAACTATTTATGAAAATTATTGAATTCTTATTAATTACTGCGTAAATATCAAGAATATTTACGAAAATAAACCGAAGTTAGGTCCAGACATTTTACCATAAGAAGATTTGCAATAGCGTAATGCGCAACTCAGCATATTTTCTCATGGGCACGCCATAATTATGGCGGTAAGTCCCCTATTTGAGGAGTGGCTGGAAAGGCAACCTTCCGCATGACGCAGGTCCTCACCGGACATGGTAAGTTCGGGAGGTTCCTGCACCAGATTCGTGCGGAAGAAACGCCCGGGTGTCACCATTGTGTGGACCGCCCGGAGGACGCCGGGATTCCAATCCCGCTTTCCGGCCACCGTAGGCGCAGCTTGCGGACGGCGAGAATAGAATAGAATAGAACAAACTTTATTGTAAACCAAAAAAGTAACAAAACTAACAAAAAATGCAAATGCAATGGCAATAGCAATGGGTGGCTCGCCGTTCGACCATCCGGTAACCGTCCGGACCGAGCCCAACAGCACGCGCGTGTCGCGTGGAACAGCACGCTGTTCCACGCGCGCCTCAAGGAGATGTTAGCAACTGTAGTGGCCTAGCAGGGTCGAAGTCTACTGGGGCCAAGTGTCTGATTCTGAAAGGAAGACTCGGCCCTGGTACGAAAGGCAACGAAGGAACAGGAGTGGGTTTTTAGTCAGTAAAGGCTGAAACTATCTCCCGCCCCGCCCAAGAGCGGGGGATGTCATAAGATGATTTAATACCGAAAAAAAAAGCATATTTTCTCAGAAAATATTTTCTTTTAGTGCGTAAAGCGAACACAAACACGACTTGACGTGTAGGGTGTCCGACTTATTACCACTAGGTAACAAGTATCGGATTATGATTTTATTTGCATGTCCTGTCTGTTGGTAGTATATATTTAATGACTTTGTTTGTAAGAAATGTTACTACTGTGTTAGAGAGGGCGAGAGTTTTCTATTTTAAGCATTAGATCTTACTGCATCGTCACCACTACGAGTAGGTACTTTCGAAGCAGCGGTATACACGTAGTCGTTTTCAAATGGTATGATCATATTGTAAGAAGCAATAAGAGTCAATTTCATCCAGTTAGCGTTCATCAGAACTTTGTGATGGACGTGGTTGAGTGGATTTCGTTCTACAGTCAGTTCCATCGTGAGAAGAGGAAGGGTGTCCCAACTCTTGCGCTTCAATGCCGGCGGGAGGACCATAGGTTCCATACGTTTCTTGATACATATTTTTTGATTGTCTGAAACGATGATTGTTGTTTTTGTAATTTAAACTAACATAATGTTACATTTTAATATCTGGGTCTATAGTGGAAATATATTTTTCTTTTCGTATTGAATAACCAACTCCCCTTTGGTTGATTTTGCCACATTCAGATCCTAGAAGATGTGGGGGGTTCTACATATGACATATGATAGATAGATAAATATGTTACTTATTGTACACTATAAATAATGAATGAAAACATGTTTATTTAGCACACAATGAACAAACAAATGAAAACTTAAAATGAACATAAAAAAGACAACTACAACAATGTGTCTCACGGCTGCGTCAAATAGGTAATAAATAATAGGAGCTTCTGATTTAATAGGGTGTAACGATATGCGACTTTACCGCTAACACGCGATCTATTACGGAGAAAGTAGACGCAAGTAGTCTGGTGTAGTGTTACTGGGTAGCCGTGTATTATATGTATTTAAAATATCAATAAAAACATTCAATAAAAAACAAGTAATAAAAATATAAAAGCAGCTAAACAGTCAAGAAGAGAGGTAGTGAATTTTGTTTTATGCTAGTTAGGGAAGGAGATGACGCATAATCTCTGAAGAGGGATATGCACTCTGGCATTGTGTTAGGGGCTGCAACACCAACTATAAACTTACCTACTTGGTTCCTCCAACTGGTGTGGGTAATAATATCCCCGCAGATTTTTAGTTAGGTAGTGACTATGGTTAAGTAATTTATGATCAGTGAGATTTTTCAAACCTTTCATATTAGTGAAAATTGGCATTATGTCAACGTTGCAGCAACCGATATCAATGGCGCGTTCCTTCATATTCACGCTGCTATGGTCCAGATTAAAGGATATGTTTTCATCTATATTTCTTAGAGGTTGAATATGTACTGTGGATTACAAGGTTTGAATTATGTTTTTAGAAGTTAATCAGCTTCACTACGTTTAAAATTGAACTAAACTGAGATGCAATTGATTATGATTGATATAATCAATCAAGTATTAGTTTGTGAGATACAAGAATACAATTGTGTAACCCTTATATCAAATCGAACTAGCACTGACAGCTTATGAGCCGATTTAGAATTATAAAAAAATCAAGTTACAAATTTCTGAATGAAGTGCTGTTACCACTGACCCTCCTGACTGTCCTGGTCTGTGGTGAGACCTAATATTAAGGTTCAAAGAAGGTAAATACAATTGTAATTTATATAAACAATGAATGTAGACGTATGTATAATTCTAGAAGATCGTAAAAGCCTAGTTCTAATGATAATAATCATACCAACGAGTGGAGAATCAGCAAATAAACACATTTTCTCGTAATCTGAAGGATCAAATATCATGCTGCCATTAGCTATTGAGTTAGCGGGCTCTCCATCCCTAGCACCTATTGGCTTGATGATCGCATGCAACAACAGTTGGTCAAAGAATGTGACTTTTATTGCAAAGTTTCGGAGATCCAGATCAGAGACACGCAGACTAAAAACTTTTAGGACCAACGTATCTGTAGGTGGCATGTAGTCTGGAAACAGTTTGTCCTCTGACTTTGGTTCGTTGGACCTCAGCGTTTGTAGAGTTGAACTTGATGTGGATCGCCCCTATAAATAAATAATGTAACTGTTAAGTGCTATAACTCATCTCTCTTACAGGCTCTTAATTGTGATCGTTAGGACATACAGTTTTCTTCTTATGCATTTTTATTATTTTGACAAAATGACTTCTTGGGAAATAATATTTATTTTCCGTTTAACTTATTCCAGCAACAGAATTTCTACTAAAACAAGTCGTTCTTTTGGCAGTTGTCAGATTTGACATAGGTTAACTTTATTTTATCTAGTGACAAAACAGTATTTATTTGATATTAACTATTTAATCGCTTTTAATTTATTGGGGATTTTACGATGGTACGGAAAATAAAACTTCTTTTAATAGTTTTATTTGCAGGAATTACGCAAAGTTTTACATAAAGATCATTTAAGCCATGCAAAGGATCGAAATCGGATAATACCTGTCTCTACAAAAAGCCTTACGAAAACCCACGAGAACAAATACGCAGTCAGTTGGAATGCGATGTTTTTGATCGCAGGGTCCACTGAGGTCAGTCAATAAATAACAACAACTTGTTGTTGTTACTTTAAAACTCTTCTAGTTACGATGTATTTGTTTATCATTGTTAAATTATATCAGTGGATGTTGAACCTTTATACAACACTAGCTTCTGCTAGCGGCTTCGCCCGCGTGAAAATAGATTTCTTCATACAAACTTTGGATCTCTGTTTCATCCTCTTAGGGGGTGAATTTTGGGAAACTCTCTCTTAGTGCTCGCCTACGTCATAAAAGGAAGCTTTCTGCAAAATTTCACGCTCCTAGTCCTAGCAGTTTCGGCTGTGCGTTGATATGTCAGTTAGTCAGTTTCTCCTTTTATATATATAGATTATTTTTAGTAGGTACCTATCTGCGAAACCTGAATATAGTTTGTTTAGAATCGGTAACTGGATCAATTCCAATCATTTTTACGCCATGTTATATTTTTCCCCAAAAATATTTAAAACAGGTCACAAGTTGGACACCAACGACACTAAGTACAACACAGGTCACGGCAGGTCAAAGCGCGCATTAGGCGCCAGCGTACAGTTGGGTGCGGGAGCAAAACGACCTCTCAGTCGCTCGGATGACACGGTGACCATGTATTTGTGCGGACAACCAGGTGTCATAAGAAGCTTTAACTTGGAACTTTGTGAATTTTCATGATACAGTTATGAAATTGTGTACATAGATTCTTTACATAAAAATACTAAACACTTGTTTCAGGTTTCCCATATACCTACTAGGATAAAACTAATGTTGTATAATATTGCGCTTTTAAAAAATATTCATTGGAGAAAAATAGTCGTTCCATTTCAATTCACTAGTATAATATAACATAAATTTTAATATTATTAGATACTAACTGTTGCCCATGACTTCGTCCACGAGTTCATAAAACTGCCCAAATGTAACTAATAATTCTGTGCTTACATTCATTTCGAAAGCGTTTATTTTATTTTTACATATTTACTGAAGGTGATTATAAGGCCTTAAAGGCACTAATCACCCTCAGTAAATATGTTACATAGAAGAAGCGTTACGGCGTCCTCACTTTCCGCATCGGACATGGTAAGTTCGGGAGGTTCCTGCATCGGCTTCAGGCGGCAGAAACGCTCGAGTGTCATCATTGTGTGAACCGCCCGAAGGACAAGGTGGAGCATGCGGTGGACGTATGCCGCGCTTGCGCGGGTCACCGTGTCCTCATGGAGGCGATCGGCAGCAGCGACCTCTCGCGCCGCGCCTTGGTTCAGGCAAAAGTCCGGAGCGAAGAGGAATTGCAGGCTGTTGCTTCCATCTGCGAAGCATTAATACTAGCGAAAGAGACCACCTCAAAGCTCAGCCACTGTGACCTCGTCCCCGACTACCACCCACGGTAGACGTGGATTTGCGGACGATGAGCATTGGATAGCTCACCGTCCGGCCGTCCAGTAATCGTCTGGGCCGAGCCCAAGCCATCGTCAGCGCGTAGAGTTCCACGCACTCCTCAAAGAGATGTCAGCACACCGTATAGGTCTAGCAGGGCCGATGTCCACTGCAACCAGCATGCCTACGTCGTCATATCTGGTCACCACCCTCAGCCTTATCAGCGACCTTGGCTAAAGACCTGCACCTTCAGCCAGTCACATGAAGAGCCATCTCCGAACCTCTCCTGGCTGACGCCAGCAGTTAAGCCACTACGTCGCACAGCACCGCTCCGACCCACTGGAGCCTGCAGCATCTTTCCGACTCTCTGAGAAATCATCACCCCTACTCACTGGGGTATCATCTCGACTTACTGAGACATCACCACCCCGACTCTCTGGGGCATCATCGCGACTTACTGGAACATCATTGGGGCAACATCACTGGGACAGTATCATACCGACTCACCAAGAACTATGCGGCTTCCGGTTCCGACCCACTGGAACCAACATACCAGTGGCCTGGCTCGCATCATGATGCATCAAGAACCATTGATCTCCGATCTCCGGAAGGGAGAGATGTAGCGACATCTATGGCGCCACATAGGAACTAAAAACATCGAAATCTTGCATCGCGCAATTACAACATGTCCAACAGCCCAAAAACATTTATCGAGCAATTGCCCGGATCAGACAACACCCATTTTGTCGGATCCTCCCTTTTCAACGGAGGTTTGCGGGACTTTACACCCAAGGGCGGATCCAGGGGGGGGGTCATGGGGGTCATGACCCCCCCCTGGGCTGGGTCCAGGACCTAGGTGGACCACTGACTAAAATTGTTAAACATAATGTTTTTATGTAATTTTTTGTCACAATATAGACTTTATGTAAACACTTTCAATATTTAATTAATTTAAGAGCGGCCAACCCGAGGTACATTTTCTTTCTCCAGATATTTTGGATACAGAGATATCTTATAGATATTATCTAGGCTTCTATAAAAATCAAAACATAAACTTGTGTAAAAGTAATATACTAAAGATCTCTGAAAATCTGCTATTTTACGTGAATTTTGGACCTTCATAATGTACGCTTTTTAATATATAAAAATATAAAAAGTACATCTATGGAGGCCATTTTCGTGCAATGATTTTCTATGATTTTAATTGTGACCTAAAACCTGATGAGTCATTTGATCGACTTCAAATTGCTTTTATGGATGACAGACCTTCAAAAGCAACCATCTACCGCTGGTATAGCGAGTTCAAGCGCGGTCGCCTTACTTTGGGGGATGAACAAAGAAGTGGTCGTCCTACGACAGCTGTCACGGAAGAAAGTGTGCTGGCAGTAAAAAAATTAATTCAAGAAAACAGACGGATTATAATACGAAGAGATTCAGCATACACTGCAGATTAGTTCGGGAAGCGTTCACAAGATTCTACACGAGCACCTTCGTGTGAGGAGGATAGTTTGCCGCTGGGTGTCGCATAACCTCACCGAAGCGCAGAAGCCCGTGTGGAGTGGTGCCGTGATATGATTCAAAAATTTGAAACGGCTCATCTCGGCGCGTTTACGACATTGTGACAGGTAACGAATCCTGTATTTATCAATACGATCCAGAAACAGTTTTACTGTTTCAAAACGAAACAGAAACAGCGCAAGGAAAATTTTGATCACTAGTTTCTTCACTTTGACGGGGTATCTGATTTCAATTCCATTACGAGACCAAAGCAGCATCAACGCCGAATGGTATATCACAAAATGCCTGCCAGAATTTTTGCCTGCAATGAGCAACAAGCGACCGAATACCGGGCTCCGCAGGGTACTGCTTCACCATGACAACGCGCCCGAGCACTTAGCGCTCAAAACGAGGGACTTCCTGGACACCGCACCGGTCAGAGTCTTGGGGCACCCTCCTTACAGTCCTGATCTGGCACCGTGTGGCTTCTTTTTATTCCCTAAAATAAAAAATCTACCGAAAGGGATACAGTTTTCATCGCCGGAAGACGCGCTAGCAGCGTTCAAGAAGGCCGTGTAAGAGGTGTCTGCAGCGGACTGGAAAAAATGTTTCGAAAATTGTTTCAGACGCATGAAACTTTGTTTATAGGCTAGTGGAGAGTTCTTTGAAAAGATTCAATAAAAATATTTTATCAATAGAAGTTTTCTGACCTTATTTTAAATTGTGATTTTGAGACGTATCTTAATATAAGATTTTTTTAATGTATTATGGCTACACTACATGTTAGTGTAGCGACAGCGGGAAGATCTCTCTCGTTACGAAAAATCAAATTATTACTAGAAGCTTCAATGGTCGAATGTCTAACCGGACTGGCACTTCTTCATGTCCATAAAAACGTAAAGTTCCTTGCCTAGCCCAGTATTTGGCCACGGCAATGTCGTCCACTGATACTGTCATAAGATCCCTACATGAACAGGTAACAGGGCACTTCATGCAGGATGGAAGGTTGGACATGGTCTGTGGAGAGACACTGCACAAATACTGAAGGTCGGAACCGTTCAGGAACCCGCATCTGTGGAGATTGTCTTTGCTGCGCTCAACCTGCATGCGGAGTCTGTTTAGAGTTTTCCAGATTGGCCATGGCAACTCGTGTCCAGGAGAGACACATCACTCCCATCTCAAAGTAAAGCCATATGGTTTTACTTTGAGATGTGCTCACGCTTACAACAAAACTTTTAAGACTTTTAAGTCTCAGGGGCTGCTGCAGCTGTAATAGTGCATAGAATGGCAAGGGTCGTTTTATTGTTTCGTTCTTTCTATGCGGCTAGCCACGGTCCTGCGAATTTCTAGGGGTGCAATGCCGATTAGTGGATACAGCATTCGTACCGGAGTCCATAAGGCAACCAGTGGCAATTTGGCACGTCTCATTAAGTGCTGTATCCACTATGTTAGAGTGGGCGGAGCGGCTCCATACTGGACAAGCATATTCACCAGCGGAGAAGCGGAGTGCCATTCCAGCTGTTCGCAGAACTTGGGGAGACGCCCCCCATCTAGTGGATATTAGACGACGTAGCAGGTTGTTTCTCGTATGCACCTTCTGCTTAACGTTCTCGCAATTCTCTCTGTAGTTGAGAGACCTATCCAGAGTGATGAAGAGATATCTTGGATAGGGGTTATGAATGATTGGTACCTCCTGCCATAAGATATTGAGCATTCAACCCGCTTGTCTGTTACAAAGGTGAAAGACGCACATTTTTGAGGGATTTGCTTTAAATGCATTAGCAGTATAATACTGGCTAAGATCTGAGAGACTCTGTGGTAAGTTTGGCCTCAATCTCCTCAAAATCAGTGGCTTGGCAAGTTAATGCTAGTTCGTCTGCATACAGAAAGCGGGTTGTGTTAGGGCTCACCGGTGGCATTCCATTTTTTTTGAGTTCGCCACTTGCTTTTCTCGTTACCATTGAAGTAGATGGAGTGATAACGCGTTCCGGGAGACGTAAAAGAAAAAATGATTTTGTTATTTAAATATAGGTATTTTTAAGCACAGTACATACATCGATAAAATAGTAGGTATTTTATTGATGTATGTATTTTTACCCGTATCTATTATTATCAAAATTAAATCATAACTTCTTATGACTTGACCATGACGTGATGTGACCCCCCCCTGGCGCCAAAGCTGGATCCGCCCTTGTTTACACCCTGTTCCGCATACCTCTTAAGTACTTAATAATCAAGACGTGCAAGGGCAAGGTTATTGTTTTTCATGTAATCCTCTACCATATTTTTTATTGCAATTTGACTTTTAGTCTCAGTCTTGACTACAATGTAAATGGGAGTAAAGTTTTTCTATAAAACCTTCACGCCCAAAATCATATTTAGACGAAAGACAAAAAGACTTTTTACAATATATATAAGTATAAATAAATTAAAAAAAAACAGCTTCCAAAAAAATATAAAATTAATTTTGGAAGTTGGTGATATTTTTTTTTTATCTAACACCGACATCTGAAATAAAAAATAATTTTCCAAATCGGTTCATAAATAACGGAGTTCTAAATAAGGTATCTATTTCTAACAAATGAAATACGACCGAATTGAGAACCTCCTCCATTTTTGAAGTTGGTTCGTTCAAAAAGTTATGTGTTTTTTGTAACCAAGATTATGATGCTTAAGCTGGTAGATTATGATGGTGGCCGTTGCATTTGAATATGAAGTCAAATGCAACAGTTTTGGGTTTGAAAATCAATAAGTCTAGTCTAGGTAGTCAATCTTTAATAAAAATTACATCTTTAGGCTCACTGAATATTGCCGTAACCCCTTACAACTAACATTCTTATGATCTATTTGATATAATTTAATAACAACTAACACGACGATCATAATTATAAGTTTAAGTACCATCTATTTACATTAAATGACGATAGGCAATATTATCATTACCGTCTATAAAGAAAGATTCACATTCAATAGAAAATAATTAATAGAAATATTAACTAGCCTTAGATATGTATCAATCACCATAAAAACATAGAAAATTATAGAATAAGCATTGACATTCAATCAGAGATCAACTCTTTATTCTCAACTTTTTGAACTAATTGAGTTTCACTGCAACCACTGCGGGTAGCGTCCGGATAGGTGAAACAAGTTATCAAACCACGGAACGTGATATTATAGTCTTCTTTTCTACCAAAATGAGAGAAGACAGTATAAGGTAGTATGCTACGTGGCAATAGTATTGACTCATTCCAGACAATATTCGTTTTTAGTTTTAGGTACTTTTAATACTAATAATGTAAATAAAATGATTATATTTTCTATCACTATCCGGCTCGAAGGACCATGCTTATAACCAGGCATATTATACAATACTAGCTTCTGCTAGCGGCTTCGCCAACGCGAAAGTTGGTTTCTCCATACAAACTTTGGAACCCCGTTTTACTCCCTTATTGGTGGAGTTTCGTAAAATCTGTTCGAACCTACCTGCAAAATTTTAAGTTTGTAGGTGTTATAGTTTCTGAGATTTTTTCCTCGTTTTTGATTAATCAGTGAGTGGTATTTCGCTTTTATATACATATATAGTTTTCTCCTGTAGGCTAATTTTCAAGCAAGTAAAATGAAACAGTAAGTCATAAAAATAGGCAAACAAGTGCACTAAAAGTACAGAGTTTTCAGATCCAACACAAATGTTCAGTCTTGTTTGTTTAGTTCTTCTAATAATTTCTCCTGTGAGGCTGGTTTGCGAGCATAAACCACTAGTAGACGGTAGCGGAACTGAACGCTTGTTTCATAATTATTGTTGAACTTGGTCATTATCTGCAATTCTTTTAGTATGTCCAAATAGTCCGACATGAAGTCATCGAATTTATCTTCTGGGATTTTGAAAGGATTGACCGCTGTGAAGGCATCTGTAAAACAAAGAAGATTCGTTATTGTTTTTGGTTTATGGTAAACTAGGCATACATGCCCCAGTTGGTAACGTGCCCCACTTGTAAAACTAAGGGCACGAACGCCTGTTTTACCCTAAGTAGATATTTATTATGCCGGTTGTTCGTGCTGGCATCCTGACTAGTTTTTGCCGTAGGACGCCGTGTTGCCTTTCCAGCCACTCCTCAAAGAGGGGACTTGCCACCATAATTATGGCGTGCCCAAAGGTTGGCTATGGGTCCCAATATATTTCCAAATGAGATGTTTTTCTTAGCAGGCTTAAAACGTCCGGAGCGAGGGGAAATGGGCGACGATTGGCTCTTTCTGCGAAGCAGTAATGCTAGCGAAGGCGGCGGCCGCATGCGTGAGGGAACGGACGTCCTCACGCCCTAGCCGCCGAGCCCGACCCCGACTACCAGCTACCGCAGACGTGAGCTTGCGGACGATGAGTAATGGGTAGTTCGCCTTGCGGACGTCTGGTAACGGTCCGGATCGAGCCCGAGTCGTCGACGGCGGCGTGTAGTGTTCCACGCGCGCCTCTAAGAGATTACAGCAAAACCGTAGTGGCCCAGCAGGGCTGAAGCCTACTGGGAACATGGGTTGACTTCTGTAAGGGAAACCCGTGGTTCTGAACGCAAAGGGCAACTTAAGGAACACAGGTGTGGTTTTAGTCAGTAAAAGTACATGCCCTCTCGCCCTACACTAGAGCGAGAGAAGACTTTAGATGATTCCCCACTTAAAAAAAGAACCAGATATAAAACTATGTTAATTTATTGGGTTTATGTATATTCTATGTGGTGAATATACCCAGAAATTTAAAAGGTAGTTACCTTTTAAATCTCTGGGTATATCTTGTACTTTAACCAGGAACACGACATACATCTAAAAAATGAATGTAGTTATAGTTAAGTCACTTTTTATTAGTTTTTATAATGTACCTACAATCCTACATGCTTATAGAAGTATCTAGATGATCATGGTGCCAATATCTAAGTGATAATATTAAAGATTTAAGGTAAAGTTTTTATTTTAATGCATATTTAATGCCTCGTTTACACGTGGGCCCAGCTTCGGCCAATCGCTATTGTTTAAACGGGGTTTCCCCGTTTACACAATGGATAGCGGTTTGCCGAGGCTGGGCCCACGTGTAAACGAGGCATAAAGTATGTGTTTTATTTTTACAAAGTATGTAATTTAATTTAAGAGTGCCCAACCCGAGATACATATCCATACAACTTAACCAGTTAAGTTACGTGATTATGACGTTATTACACATCTTTCTCTAGATATTTTGGATATACAGATAGCTTGTGGATATTATCTAGGTTTTTATTGAAAACAAAACATAGGTTTTGTGTTAAAATAATTCAGCAAAGAGCTCTGAAATATGCTATTTTGCATGGACTTTGGCCCTACATAATGTACTCATAAATTATAAAAGTTAAGAATATATAGTGATAGAAACCTCGCACATTTAATCGGGATTCTGAATAACGAAATTTGTTTCCAAAAACTTCTAAGGTTTTTGAAAAACTCGTATTTGGCCTGTATCCTGGAACAAGTTTTAGAAAATAATTGAGTTAGTGACGAAATTACCGAATGCCAACAGAGCGATCAGGCGTTATCTCTCTTTTTACGCGTTGGATGAAACAACTCAAAAACAATAAATAAACCATGCTCATGTTGATGATAAACGGACCTGTTATAATTTTAAAATGCTATATTTTAGTTTTTGAACTATTTGATAAATTGATTACAAAAATGACTAAAATTGATACCGGAATTTTCTATGCTTACTTTGTGACATTTGGTTATAATTTACTTTGGTTATAGTTTATATTTAAAAGACTATAAATAAATTAAACAAAATAACTAATTAAATACATGCTGTACCCTAATAGGATTCATAATTGTACTTACTCGTAGCATTAAGACTTGATGTAACATTAAAAAATTTGTGGAACGCAATAAATGCATATGAATATAAATATAGCCTATACTCACGTCGCAACACATGTAAGTCTTCATACACATACACTGAGTTTTTACACTTCACGTTGTAGTCAACGAAACCAATCTGTTCCAGCATTTTCTCGACTTCTTTTTCCGGTTCCTGAAACATATTTCACCAATTCATTAGAACCTACGGATATACGTACATTTACTTTCATAGGTCAGACATTATCTATATTAACATTAACAATATCACCAATAATTTCAATCTACTACACATCCTAGGTTTTTCGTGCGCTTTCTCACTCGTGACCTCCTCCCAGCACGTCATGACCTCATATTGTTATAAAATTTCTATCAGAGAAAGAATTTTGACTGGCCTGTTAGTCTAGTGGTTATTGACTCTGATTGGTCGTGGGTTTGATTCCCACCCAAGACAAATGTTTGTGTGATGAGCACGATCATTAGTTCTGTGTCTGGGTTTAATTGTCTATAATATGTACGTATTTAAAATGTATAAAAGTATATTTATCAGTTGTCTAATACTCATAGCACAAGCTCTGCTTAGTTTAGGACTAGATAGTTTTGTGTGAAAATTATGGAATATTATTGTTATTAATATTCATAATCGGTTAAGTATCTCCTTCCTTCTTTAGTTTAAACATATTTTCATCTCTCATCTTGCTTTCAAGATCAATTAAATTACTGACTGAGCATCATTGACTTGTTGGTAATCGACCTCTAAAGTTGATAAATGATTTTCTAAGATGGTCTCTTCAATGGCTTACTTATTATAGTTTTTCGCAAATTGGTATTATTATTTACCTTAGAGTCGTGATAAGGCGACACGTATCTGTCGACGTTCTGCAGCCATTTGCTCCACTTGTTATTGCGAGCCAGGACTCTGTACACGTCGAACACCGGTGCGCCCGCTAGGAAGATCATGAAACACTCCCCGTCTTCACTCAGTAGGTTATAGATATTTTTGAATGCTCGTCTGAAAAATATTTTGGAAAAAAAAATATTTTGGAAAAATGTTCAAAACTAGTTAGTGTTGACTGAATATTATAAAATCATGAAACGACGGATTGGTCAAAACAAAACAACCAGTGGTCTATATTAAGTAGTTGTTGGCTTAGGGACGGCGAGTAATGGGTAGCTCCCCGGCCGTCCGGCAACCGTTCGGACCGAGCCCAAGTCGTCGACGGCGCGTAGTGTTCCACGCGCGCCTCAATGAGATGTCAGCAAAACCAGAGGCGCCCTAGGGTCGAAGCCTACTTGGGGCATGGGTTCGCTTCTGAAAGGAAAACCCGAGCTCTGGAACGTAAGGCAAAGAAGGGACATAGGAGTGGGTTTTAGTTAGTAAAAGTCTGACCGCACCGCCCAAGAGCGGGAGAAGTAATCGGATGATATCCCACCTAAAAAAGTGGTTTATGTTAGTCCTAGATAATAAAGGTGAAACTCAAGCTAGCCTTTGCTCAGCAGTGGGGTGAAGCAGGCTAACAGAATCAGTGCGAAGGTTTAGTAAAAGAGACCCTCATTAGGTACTTCCGATTACTCAGGTTCCATCGATATGGTAGGAGTGAGCTTATTGCTACGAAGTGTAGAGGTTTACTAAGGTTATCAGGAGAATCCCGGAAGTACGGTTAAGATCCCTACTAGCGCTTTACTGGATTATACATCCTTCTCCCGAGCACGTTGCGAATCTCCAGTCAAGCCAGCCAGTAAAGGCAAGAGCGAGGTGGGAGCTCTGTTCCTCGTCAGTGTTACGGTCGGCCAATAAAGGCAAGATGTGGAACAAGATTTTTATTTTTATTATTATTTTATTTATAATCCCTTTGTTTGTTGTACGCTTCTCACGTAAATATGAGTACCATCAACAAAGCTTACCTATAGGTAAATACTATGTACTTACTATTATTATGAAAGCGCGTATGGTATAGGTAACTATACTAAGTTCTCCGCTCGTGTTGAGTCTAGTTTGAAAAACAAAGCGCCAATTCGGCCATTTGATAGGTTAGTTATAAGTAGATTTCTACTGCTTTCACGGAGACGTAAATGTTAAATATGGCTCCAGCGTAGGTACCTACGCCAGTGCAAAGCATTCGGTGCAAAATTTTCACTCCAAGATTAGTCGAGCTGATTTTATTCAGCCTGTATTGAGAATTGAACAGAATATTAAATTGAGAGCCAATCATAATAAAACTGGCCAAGTGCAAGTCGGTCTCCCTAGAGAATGGTTCCGAACTACCTTTTAAAATCTTTATTTTATTTGTTGTTGTAGCGGCAATAGAAATACACATTCTATTAAAATTTTAACTCTCTGACCTGTTACAGTTACGGTTTATGAGATAGAGCCCGCTGGCAGACGGACAGACGCATGGGCGGTCAGTGGAGGCTTTAAAAAGTGTTTATTTCCAACTCTCTTGTTAGATAAATGTTATATCTACTAAAAAAAAATAAATAAATAATAATTAATGTTATATCTGTGTAATTTTTTGAATGAACTTTTACTGTCTCTAATTTATTGTTTCATGTACGTGGTGTTTATCTGTAAGTGATTGTTGCGCTGAAGTTTAATTTTATATATATTATGTATTATGTTGCTGTATTCAGTGTTTACAATCGTTGGTGAGCCTAATTTAATAAATAAATAAATCTAAAAATATAAAAATGCTGTAATGTTGCCGTTTTCCTGGTTTTTTAACTTTCCACCCTAGGTTTTGTGTGATGTTTTATATCCTAAAATTATGTTTGAGAATATCAAAGTAGCTCTATTTATTGTGTTGTGAACTATTTTTTATCTATCTAGGTGCCCAGAATGAAAGTTTTAATACAAAAACAAATAACATAACAAGAGGCTGCTATGAAATGGGATGATCTAGAAATCTCGTTGAAGTTAGTACCGTGAGCTTGACGTTCGCGCATATAACTATTATAGGACAGTTAAGAAATGATTCTAAAGAGTCAAAATAGTTCATATCAAGATTAAAGGAGTAGAATACAGCAAGTAAAATTTTCGAGTGATTTACTGTAATTTCTGAAATGGAGACACACTAATAATTTTGTGCGGTATATCAGCTCGTATGTAGATAGCTACACCACCATAAAAGTAGTCTAAGTTCATCCTTGGAGTTCAAGCTTCCTCCGTAACAAATTTCATCAAAATCGGTTCAGTAGTTTAACCGTGAAAGCGTAACAGACAGACAGACATAGTTACTTACACATTATAATATTAGTATGGATACGGATAAGTAATTTGAATCAAATATTTTCCACAATCAAAAAAATACGGAAAAATACTCACTCTTGATTTATAATCCAGTGTAAAGCGTAGAATGAAAACACGTGATCGAATTTTCCCTTCATCCCTTCAGGCAAGTCACCCTCTATATCCAGAACTGTGAATGAAGTCTGCTCGTTGCAGTGATGATCATTGGCGAAGTCCACCATCTTCTCGCTGATGTCGCAGCCGAGCAGCTTGAAGTCAGTCGGGATGTACTTCTTCAGCATGTTCGTGACACTTCCATCTCCGCAGCCTATGTCTAAGATATTGTTGTTATTTTTCTTCCACTTCATTTTTGACGAATATTCTTCTAAACACAAGAGTGCATCCCTTTTCTGCAGGCTGTTGCATTTTTCGTATAGGACGGCGTTGTTCATGTTTTTTTTGGTTGTAGGGATTTTCAGTGGATGGGATTTTTGTTTGGTATTTTTGGGTGCGCACGCGTGGTCGGGGAGCGCTGTTTCGGCGGACAGTCGCGCCGGGAGCGAGACACGGTGCATTTATACGTTCCACGATCGCGCCTCAAACATTCGTAGCAGCAGCGGATTTGGTAGACATCATCTTATTTTTGTTGAATATGATTGATTTTTCTTTGAACGCCTTGGTAATTACAACCTAGAAGGAACTGTGCATATAAAAGTATGCAAAATGCATACGAGTAGGTCGTAGAGTGAATTTCATTTGATCAGTTTATTCAATCAAATGTCAAATTATCATGACGTACCTAATTGTTTTATATTTATTATTATTACAAGCTTTTATTACGAGCGTTTAGTTTCACCTGTCCCGATGTCTGTTTGTCTGTAATCAAATCTTGCAAATTAAATTTGATCCACTTCCCGGTTACCGATTGAAGTGTACTTTTGCATGCATGTGTAAATCAGATGACAATGCAAAATTATTATGGCATGGAGCTGATCTGATGATGGAACCGGAAGGTGGCCATAAGAACTCGGTAGGTAAACTATGCAAACCATCGAGTTTGGCCTCGTTTGATCCGTCTTGACGAGTACTTTGGTGCTAGACGGTAACCAGAGTCTGATGATGGAGCTGGAAGATGGCCATAGGAACTCGGTAATAAGTGCAATAATATAACCGTATCGTGTAAGACTCAACTGAAAAATTAAAAAACCGGGCAAGTGCGAGTCGGACTCGCGCACTGAAGGTTTCGTACAAACTTACCTATGAAAATAGTTTGATTCCCGAATTGAGTTACGAAGATTTTTCCGAAACACAATTTTTTTTTGTGACGTAACTACAAATTTACAGTTTTCACATTTTTTCTTTTACTTGTGCTATAAGACCTTGCTGTATGTCAAATTTCAGGATTTTAGTTTAACGGCAAGTACCCCCTGAATTTTGATTCCCTTGAGAGTGTCGAAATACACGTTTTTTGCGACATAAACGGCCGTATTTTTTTTTTTCGTTAACTTAGAAGTTTGATTTTTTCACAATTTCAAGGGACCGCAGACTTGAGTATATGGTTTTAATTTCAACCCGATACCTTCACCCGTTTCCGAGATAAAGCGTCTTGACAGACAGGCAGACAGACAGACAGGCAGACAGACAGACTGACAACAAAGTGATCCAATAACGGTTCCGTTTTTTTCTTGAGGAACGGAACCTTAAAAATTAACTTATGCCTAATATCTTGTATTACGCGTATTTGCTTTGATTTTCTATAAGTTTAAACAAGAAGCAGATGAGAAGCAGTGCAGTCTGTTCTAGTCAGAGAAATTAGAATGCTGATAAGTAATTTTTTTTTATATGCTATAAAGCATATTTTGTTTTGATGATGCATATTATGTCGAAGACACGCTTGTTTGGCAATGACTACTTCTGTACATGTGGCCCCCTGGTAACTCATTATTATTATGTCTATTAACTGATCCATCTTTGTTTTAATATATACATTTTTTTAACAAATTGCTTTTGCAATTTTTTTTAAATTATTTAGACTTCAACTACCTTAAATTCGTTAGTAATTTATTTTGTTAACATCTCATTTATTGATAGTTGTAATTATTCATATTTTTCTTGCTTTTTTTATATAGTCTCTTTTTATAATGTGAATATGAGAACACTGTAGACTCCACGAATTCTTAGATTACTTCCTATTACGACTCACTTTTTTAATATGATTATTTTTATTGTGCTTTTGGGTAAAATATTGACTGGTCTACACTTTTCTTACATAATATCTATTAATAAGAAAATACTGTAATCAACCACTTTTTTAAAAGAGTAACCATGGAGTTTCTTGCCGGTATTTCTCCATAGGAAACGACCAATTTGGAACCGTGCACTAGCTTCTGACGTTTTATAAGTGCCTATGTAGGCCTATGTGAAATAAAAATATTTTTGATTTTGATCTGAAAAGGCTAACTTTACATCCTACTGATCCTACTTCGAACCAATCGTTTGTAGTACGTCTGAAGTAGGATCGACACATTGCATGATAACAATGCTCAGGCGCAGTGCGCTCTATGTAATTCTGTTGGAAAGTGTATTTTGAAGATTCCAGCTTGTCTGACCGTCCTGTTTGATTAATTTACTAGATTTGAAAACCGCCAGTCACTGTCACGGATCATATGCGATGTTTCAAATAAAGACATCATTAAGTATTATTGAGTACCGTTTTAAGTTTTAAAAAAAAATGTATATGTGAGAAAAAATCACATATTTCATTCTTAGATAATATTAAAATTCACAATCGATGTGTTTATCTTCACAATAAAGTAGATAATAAATAGTACAGGCGTCATAAAGTTTCTTGTATTTATCAAGTCCTGAAAAATAAATATTAATCAGCATAACAGGTAGGTGTGTTGTAATGAACATCATTATTGTGTCCATGATTTATGATCGTGTTAAATTAAACTTATTAAGAGCTCATCGACCTCTCATTTATAGAGTTCCGTAGTTTAATTATAATAGGAGAATGAATCTATGTAGTTTGTTGTCAAGAACTTTAGAGGACACATGTCACGGTTGGTCAGGTTTGTTTGCTGGTTGTTTGGAAGAGTAATCGTGGCCCTGGAACGCAAAGGACAAAGAAAAAGTCTCACACTACTTCTCCCTCCTCTCTTACTAATCTATCTTTTCTTGTGAGGCCTCCCACAAGGTGGACCGATGACATGGGGAGGGTCGCGGGAATCCGATGGATGCGAGACGCACAGGATCGGTCATTATGGCGACATTTGGGGAAGGCCTTTGGCCAACAGTGGACGTCTTTCGGCTGAAATGATGACTTCTCCCTCCACCCGGAGCGGGAGAAGTTATTTGATGATTTTTCATCCAAAAACAAAATGGTTCGTGCATAAGTTTGACTGGCCTGTTGGTCTAGTGGTTAGTAGACCTGACTGCTATGCCGGAGGTCGTGGGTTCGATTCCCACCCAGGACAAATGTTTGTGTGATGAGCACGACCATTTGTTCTGTGTCTGGGTGTAATTTATCTATAATATGTATGTATTTAGAAATATATAAGTATGTTTGTCAGTTGTCTAGTACTCATAACACAAGCTCTGCTTAGCTTGGGACTAGACGACGTTGTGTGATAGTTGTGGAATATTATTTATTATTATTTATTTATTATAAGTCTCCATGTAGATTTATATCTAACGACCGCTCTATTTAAGGAACTCCCTATATCATAATCATTTAAGCCGGCAGACGTCCATTACTGGACATAAACCTACCTCAAGTGTCACTACCACGAGCAGTCCTGTGCCGTCTCGCATCCAACGGATCCTTGCGACCCTCATCTCGTCATCGGTCCACCTTGTGGGAGGCCAAGGAGGAAAGGAGGTAAGTAATGTACGGGATCTTTATTTGACTAAAACGACTTTAATTCATTGATTTTTACATTTTTCTTCAAGTCCAATATTTCATCATGTCATTATAAAAGTCACGTCAATACTAACAAAAAAACAACACACTTACATACCCACAGTACTTAAGTCTCTATGTATGTCTCGATATTATCATCCCTTGTATTCTCTACAATAATTTCTACTTGTCTACCGTTGTCTCGCTATCCTTATCTGTGACATGATACCGATCAATCAAATAATAATCAATACACCTACTTGTTCCTAATATAGGTATGTAGGTTAATAGATGTACCTACTGCCTAGGTAAAGGTTACAAAATATTCACAGTTTGAATAGTCGTCCAGTCGTTCATCGTTGACCATCAAGTGAGATAGTGGACTTATCTCAGCGGGCCTATCACTTAAAATAGTAAAAACTATTTGAAAATACGAGTATTTTATTTGTTTATTAAAACTTCATGCACCACAAAGGTATACAGGCAGACTTAATGCTTCAGGCATTTTCTACCAGTCAGTCAGGGTGGTGAAGAGAAAACATGGCAGGAGCATAAAAAAAAAGAAATGATTATTAACAAAACTAGGGTTCAAATAGAATATAATATACAGCATTTAAAAAATGTTTTGATGATTGGATTATTCGTTGGTGTAAGTGTTTCGTTTCTGAAGGAGCATACTTTGAAGGTGATAAAATAAATTTGGATGATTATCAAACATTTTGTGTATTATTGATCTTTTCCCGGTACTTTCTTGACAGAGTAGTACCTACATATACCAGGCCACTCAGAAAGTTTTGCGAAAAAAAGTTTTAATGTATAAGGCATTGGCCACTTGTAATTATTTTGAAAATGGATCGATTTTCTACGATTTTAAATATGGCCTAAAACCTGATGAGTCATTTGATCGACTTCAAATTGCTTTTATGGGTGAAGGACCTTCAAAAGCAACCATCTACCGCTGGTATAGCGAGTTCAAGCGCGGTTGCCTTACTTTGGGGGATGAACAAAGGAATGGTTGTCCTACGACGGCTGTCACGGAAGAAAGTGTGCTGGCAGTAAAAAAAATAATTCAAGAAAACAGGCGAATTACATACAAAGAGATTCAGCATACACTGCAGATTGGTTCGGGAAGCGTTCACAAGATTCTAAATGAGCACCTTCGCGTGAGGAGGATAGTTTGCCGCTGGGTGCCGCAAGGGAAAATTTTGATCGCTAGTTTCTTCATTTTGACGGGGTATCTGATTTCAATTCCATTACGAGACCAAAGCAGCATCAACGCAAAATGGTATACCACAAAATACCTGCCAGAAATTTTTGTCTGCAATGAGCAACAAGCGACCGAACACCGGGTTCCGCGGGGTACTGCTTCACCATGACAATGCGCTTGCGCACTCAGAGCTCAAAACAAGGGGCTTCCAGGATACCACACCGGTCAGAATCTTGGGGCACCTTACAGTCCTGATCTAGCACCGTGTGACTTCTTTTTATTCCCTAAAATAAAAATATTAGCTGAAATGGTATAGTTTTCATCGCCGGGAAACGTGCTAGCAGCGTTCTAGAAGGCCGTGGAAGAGGTTTCTGCGGCGGACTGGAAAAAATGTTTCGAAAATTGATTCAGACGCATGAAACTTTGTATAGAGGCTGGTGGAGAGTTCTTTGAAAAGATTTAATAAAAATATTTTATCCATAGAAGTTAGTTTTTTGTTTCTCAAAACTTTCTGAGTGTCCCACGTATACAACATTATTTTTAGTATATGTGAAACCTGAATATAGTTGGTTCAGAATCAATAATTGAATCAATTCCAAAAATGTTTACACCATGATATAATTTTTCCCAAAAATATTTAAAAAAGGTCACAAGATGGACACCATCGAAACTGAGTACTACACAGGTCACGGCAGGTCAGTCAATATATATTTGTTTAAAGTAAAAGAAAGGGGATTTTGGAACGACTCCGCTCTTTGTGTAGAAAATAATTCCGCAACTTCTGCCTAAATATGCATACGGACTAGTGGCCATCCCGATGTCGAAAGGAAGCGCATTCCACAGAAGTATAGACTGTATTATAAAAGGAAGCATGAACAAAATCAGAATTATGAAAAGGACAAAGCAGTATATATAGATAATAAATAAATAAAGCAGTAGAAGAATTTCAAGGAAAACTTTGTCATAGTAATATACAGTATTGTCTGGTTATAAACTGTAAAAAGAGACAGACATAAACGATATACGTCTTTAAAATAATCTGCTGTTTCAAATAAAATGCGAGTTAATTTAAATAAAAATGGTTTTTGTGGTGAATGTTGCAAATTTTTGAAAGCTGAAAAAAAATGGTCAATTGGTAACTGCACACCCCGTATACCTGTACAATGCTTCTCAAAATGTATCGAATATGTGCTCAGAACGCTGGCAGCATTGGCACTTTGCATAGCAATGCTGATTCGTTGACCGAAGAAAAGCCCAAAAGCCCTTCTTATTACACTTTATGGCACTATTCCCATTGACATCGATGTGGATGAATTTTTTGACGCCCAATGAGTTCTTTTTCTACCCGTTTGTATATATAATTATTTTTAATTTCTTTATATACTTATTAAGTTATAATATTTATTAGTTTAGATGTTTGTATATAACAGATTGTTAATATAACTCTTTTTAAAAATTTTTACGCAGATTTTAGTGTGTGTCTAGCCTTTATGTCATTACGTCAATAAATCACTCTATCAAAAACCACGTTAGAAGAAGGTATAATAAACGGGTGGTTAAATAAACTAATGATAATTTATGTAACAGTGACATTTTCTTTATTACCATTGTTTTTCATGTCAGCACAGCTGTGTTTTTCCTATATAATATATATAATTTATAATATAATATAATTTATTGATTGAGTAATTTTATAAATTTTATGATTTGTTCATTGAATAATTGAATTGTTTTGATTTAATACCTAACTAATGTTTTTTTTTGATAAACTAAATGATTGAAAAATTAAATGATTTGTACAAATGATTACTAGAAACTGTTTGCTTAAAGTGAAAATGTAATAAATAGAGTGAGAACTGGCACCCATAACACAAGTTTACTCTTAGCTTGGCTGCCAGAGGTCGATAACCTGTGAAAAAAAAATACAGAGTGGCGCGATAGTAGATAATGTCATAAATTGAATTTGCTTCCATTTAGTTAGAAATAAAAAACAATGGATTTGGTTTTCATGGAATGTTTACTTGAAAATTTGGAATTTATTATATTAATTGGAAAAAAATATAGCGTGCAAATGGTCACCCGAGTTGAAATACACTGCTGGTTTTATGGCGTTTAGAATTGTTACTCGAAATCATCTGTATCCAAATTGGCGATTTCTTCTTCAATGTCAGCTTTCAAAACTTGCAATGTTCGTGGTTTAAGTTGTGGTAAATGCGAGATTTCAAAAAGCCTCAAAAGAAGAAGTCAGGCACCATTAGATATGGCTATCTGGACTGCCAGATCAAATCTCAAACCAACAGATTGAAAATTTGACAAATTAGCAGTAACAATAACTCCACTTCCATGTCCACTCCATGTCCACTATTAATCTCCGTGGCTTATGGACAACTAATTCTCTATATTTCTACAATACAGATGTTAAAGCACAGAGAAAATTTGGCGCCATCTGTAAAAATTAAGGCACATTTACACTGTGACATTACTTTTGCGCCACCCATTACTTTATTTTTTTATAAAATTATTAGATTTTTACAATACTTTAGAAAACTAATCATCATGGCAAAGTTCCTAACAAAATTTTGCTAGCATATTTTTTTAGCGTATAGCGATGAAAAATATACTAATGTAAGTATATAGATTAAATTTCTAAACAATTTTGTCTGAGATATATTCCAGTTAAAAGTTGGTAAAATTATGTATATTATGTCAATAGTACTTAAGTACCTCTTTATGAATTTTAAAAATCAATAAACGAATTTTTGAACGAACAATAAGATGTCATATATCATGTTTTTTTTTTTTAAGTCATTAGCTCTGGATGAAAGTTGAAATATCTTAATGCCTTGCTTTTTTTCTGGTGATTTTGCTATACTCGAATTGCACTACGATGTCATTTGATATATGTAGACACTTAATAATTTCATCAACAATTTCCTCGCCGTTGTTCTTTTTATACTCATAATCGAAAATAAGCTCAAATTGCCGTTACTGTTAGTTTCAGAATGTAGTGTATTTCGTACAAGAGGTTTTTCAACCGACTTAAAAAAAGGATGAGGTTATCAATTAGGCAGTATTTTCCTTTTTCTCTTCAAATGTTTTATTTTTAGCATGGTTCACCTCTTACATAGGCATGTAAGAGGTGAGCATCTTTTTTTATTCTAGCAATGAGGCGCAACCCATTTGAGGCCTTATTAGATAGTTTTGTGAATAACGAATATAAAGTGAGCTATTAAAGGAGTATGAAAATTCTGGGCCCACCTTCCATTAGTAAAGTGTGTAACATCATAGGATAGGTATTTTTGAGATGAATAAAAGGTATTATGGCACACAGTTCCAAATCTTAGCCCATTCAGAGTTATTAAATTTTTTATTTTTCATAAATAAAACAATGATAATATTTTTGTCATTGCAGTGTCTTGGTTCCATAACGACCTCGCTTTCGGCTCGGGCGTCTATTCGTTAAATACAGACGTGAGGTTTTTATATCTTTTTCTATTATCAATCGTCTAGAATGGCATGGGGGGAGTGGGCAGATGTCCACTCGTATTTAGTAAGATCCTGCTGAGACTAGAGAGTTTCATCAGGATCTTACTAATTACGAGTTAATTATGATATAAAACGAAAAAATATACAACTGCTGAATAATTCAGAAAATAATTTATTCACCGTGAAAAAAAAAACCAATATAAAAGACTTATTAAGTAGCTTATTTCATATTAGAATAACATAAACATACTTATAGGTATACACTGGATTTTTAAAGCCTTTACCAGTGGTCTGATATACATAGGTTTGGACCAGCTAACACTGACCTATTGAAGTCTTAAATAGTACAGGAACCTGCCTGATCAAGTCAAAGCGCCATTACCTATCATCTACTCTTTTAGTGCAATAATCCACAAATTTACACAACAAAAGTGGGATACGATTAAGGTGCATCCATTTTAATCTTATTCCACTTTTGTCCTGCAAATTCGTGAATTTTTAGATACAGTCAGGGGTCAAAAGTGCAGTTCCACCTTACCAATGCTAAAATATATTTAAAAAAATTGTAGAAGAGGATCAATGATTCATGACTGATTTAATTGGTAGCATAGAATCTAAAGAATTGAATAAACTAGTTGTGGACTATTGAACTTCTACAACAAACAAATTTTAGACACTTTAGCATTGGTAGAGTGCAACTGCACTTTTGATCCCTGACTGTACATCTTCATCAATTTTTTGGGTAAGTACATCTCATCTCATTGTGCCTTGCAGTCATTAATATGTTTTATCTGTACTCTGGATTGATAAATTTTTTAAACTTTAAAATTACAATAAATTAAGTAATAGCACAAAGTAAATAAATTAATACTGTTATAAGTTAAAGATGTAACGTTTTACAATTTCTGAACACTTGAGAGTAGAAAAGTTTAATTAGAGGCCTTGCTATATAAACAAGAAATTGCTTTTTTGGGGATTGTGGTAATAGATATCTATCAGAATTGATTATTTTTAGATAATGTACCAGTACATTAAATCCATAACTATAAACGTCACTCCTTCTATTAACATAATTTAACATCACATCAGTGGTTTAAAAATAGTGATGCGCTACATATTTGGAACGAAGATCATAATCTCTCCGTCCCGGAAAACTCTTAAAACTTTTTTGTATTGAAACAATTGAAATGTAATTGAAGAATTACAATAAACTAGTGCACCTCAGCAACAACGATTGCATCACTGCTTACCATCAGGTGGGATCGCAGTCAAGCACTAATATACACCAATTTAAAAAAAAATGGTTTGTTCATGAAATACCAAATTAAATGCTGTAATATTCAGATAAAGGTGGATGATCTAAGGTAGCCTAAAAAATATTTTTTTCTTATCTCGAATTGCGGACTGCCATTTTTGTAAGTAATAATTCGTCATCGCGTTGTTTACTGGATGGTTATCATAATAATCAGCCTTTTAATCCCACTGCTGGGCCTCAGGCCTCCTTTCTCTAGGAGAGGGAATGGGCCGTAATCCTCCACGCGGGCCCAGTGCGGGTTGGTGGATGTCACATGTCTTCGAATTTTTGGTTCTAGGACATGCCGGTTTCCTCGCGATGTTCTCCTTCACCGTTTTGAGAGCAGTGGTGATGAAATAAATTACACAAAGTAATGCGCTTGGCTGGGTTTGAACCCGCGACCTACAACTCGTAAGTCGGGGCCGTTACTACTCGGCCACCACTGCTCTATGGTTATCATGACCTAGCATATTGAATATCTAATATATAAAATTCTCGTGTCACGGTGTTCGAACTTGAACTCCTCCGAAACGGCTCGACCGATTCTCATGAAATTTTGTGAGCATATTGAGTAGGTCTGAGAATCGGCCAACATCTATTTTTTTTTTTTTTTTTTTAAAGTGCAAAACAACGTTTGCCGGCTCAGCTAGTATACTATATAATGATATTCATCAATTCGCATTGGATCTTGAAAAACATGATATTCATCAATTCGCATTGGATCTTGAAAATGACGTAAACATGGCAACAATTTTAAAACCTTGAAGAAAGTTTGAATTTCACTGGTTTCCTTAGGTTGGTACATATATATATATATCTACTTTACTATTTCATCCAGAGTTGGCTACGAAATTATTTATAACTTATAAAACTATAATAAATAACAAAAGACACGAGTTTTAAAATAATAATTATTTTTATAATAACTTATTAACTAGGAGGCAAGTATAAATAAAATAGGCGGTACATTCATTAATCAGATCTAAGGCGGATTAACCGATATAATTTCATTGTGGCTTTGGGACCAATTGGGTCATTCCGATCATTTGCTTGCACAGACAACCAGAAGACAATATTTGCAGTTTATTGAAGACTCTCCTACATTATTATTGTTGGATTCTATGACGCCGATTTCTTGAGCAACTGTGTAGTAATCTTGTATGAATTCTTCGTAAACGTCTTGTGGCATGTCAAAGGGCTCGATTGCTTTTACTGTGTCTGGAGAAAAAAAAGGATTTGTGTTAAATTTTTGTTCCAGTTACAAAATAACTAACTCATTATTCATCTTCTCTGATAATATAACACTATTAACTTATTGCCAATGACACTCAGGTGGCCGTTGGTGCTGGGCACGCACCCTGCGCAACAAGGATGCTGCTCGCTTGCGTCTGACCGCAGCGAAATCAGCCCCTCGTGTTATGGGGACTTTCCATGCTTCATACACGTACTGCTACGTTCTTTACTTCCTTTGCTGAGAACCTAATTGCAAAGCTTTGTGATAGAGGACGCACAAGATAACCGCCAACAGACGACGGGCCCAGAGAAGATTTCACAGTAAACAAATCTTTAAATAGGTTCGAGATCTTCGGTAGTGTCAAGCAGTGTCAAGCTGGCCACCCAATGGTTTGTGAGAATAAATATCTTTAAACCGATATCTGCTGAAGAGCTACCTCCTCAGCAGATATCGGTTTAAGCCACCTTAAAGCCTACAGTCCACGCACGCGTAGAGTTTCATAGTTTAGTATGTAAGCTTCACGCAGGCGTATACCAAGCGTATGACGAATACGCGTCTATGAAGCTATGCATCCTTGGACAGTAGGCCTAAGAAACGATGGGTTGTAGGTATACTTGTGAGATATACGTAGCTACATACGTCACTTCAAACCTAGTGTGAGTAACTTGGACATTGTTGACCGTTTAAATGTTTCTGATGCGGTATGAACTCTTGTCAGACTAATAACA
Organism: Mythimna impura; assembly: GCA_905147345.3. Lineage (NCBI taxonomy): Eukaryota > Metazoa > Arthropoda > Insecta > Lepidoptera > Noctuidae > Mythimna > Mythimna impura. The sequence goes on from LR990345.1 coordinate 13,770,440, forward strand.
TTATATTACTGGAAATTAAGAGGTCTATAAGTCCGTATATGGTAGCTTCAGAGATCTGCTTTGAGTACGTAATGGTTTATTAGTACACCGACTGCAGGTGAAATAAGATAATATCGCTTAATGAAGAGAATGCTGGCAAAGTATTATCATTATTATCTATCTACTTGACGACAGAGGATGATACAGATACAAGATACCTACTGATAAAGAATACTAATAACCTGTTAGGTCAAGTTAGAATGGAACTCACTTTTCATAGCTTCCACGCTGTCGAACACAAATAGCATTTCTTTAACGTTAACATCAATATTTCTGAAACCAATTCTTTCCATCATTTGTGTGACTTTCTTCTCCGGTTCCTGTAAACCAAATATTTATTGAATATCTTCCGAAATGTACTAAAAATATGAGGAAAAATAATTTCCTAATTGTATTAAACACAATTTTGTAATGTGAATTTTTAGTTTCTCTTATTGTTTAGTATTTTTGAACCAAATTTCAAGTAAATTTAAATTATTATGGAAGTAATTACTAGAGGTATCTGTAGATAATCAACAATAATTTATAAAACTCGCTCTAATAAAATTATCCCAAAGGAACATATTTCCAGGAATGCAAAGGTATCCTATGTATTATTTTTTATACTAGTTTTCAAGATTATAATTGTGATTTTATATAAAATTCGAAAGCCTCGATGCAAAAACTCAACGTTGCTCGTAGAACACTACGGCTATTGTGTGTGTTCTGGAGTGGCGACCGGGTACTGGAAGACGCAGCATTAGAACCACAAGGACCGAGGATCTGATGAGGGTCGCGGTAATCCAATGGATGCGAGATAATTGGAGCGTTCGTTGTGGTGACACTTGGGTGGGGCTTATGTCCAGTAGTGGATGTCTTAAGGCTGAAATAATGTAGAAAAAAGAACTTCTTCACACCTGCATGTCATGGTAGGGAGAAATGAAAGTGTTGACGTCTTTCAGCCATGACTTCCACTTGGAGCACTGTGCCAGAACATTGTACACGCTGTAGATTGGTGTGTAGCCAAGGAAAGTCAGGAGGCAGTCACCGCCTTCTTCGAGTAGGTTGTAGATATTCCTAAATGCTTTCCTGAAAAATAAAGCATGAGTTAGTTAAAACTTTTACTGGAATAAAGTTTCATTTTCACATTTAACTTGCTAAAACAGTTAGAGCAAATCGGTCTATGAATTTTTATTTTATTTTATGATTCTATGCCATTACATTTTGTATAAGGCTCCAGCCTGCTACTGAGCAATTTACAATGTAAAAACTCAATAACACTATTCCTGACCAGGAATTCGACCCATGATTTCGTATTAGTAGCTCTTGCAACCACTAGATCAGCGAGCCGAGGCAGTCAAAGATGAGTTGTTTGTATTTTTGAAACCCAGCGTCTGCTTAGCCAGTTATTTATTAAATTATCTCAGGTTGTAAAAAAATGCACTGAGTTGCATTTTTGGGATGTTTTTTAGATAGACACCAATAACTGAGTACTTAGTGCTAGGAAAATTTAAAAAATCGGTAATTTTCAGATTTTGGGTTGTACTTTCTAAACGTTCTACGGAAGAAGTAAAACAGTTTACTTTTAAACAAGACAAAATATGCAACAATTTGATTGGATTTTTAACTCTTTGATTAATAATTTATTTATTTAAACTCCATATACAGTTGTGGTACATAGGCGGACTTAATGCAACAAGGCATTCTCTACCAGTCAACCTTTGGGTAAAAAGAGACAACACTGTGGTAGGTGTGTGCACAATAAATAAATAACAGATATATCAAGTAAAATGAGAAAAAAAATTTAATGAAATTAGTCTCGAGAATTCGAGATACATGACATTAAACACTGGCCATTCGACGATCGATTTTGAATTTTGTAAAGGATCATTTAGAAAACCCATTGGAAAATGTTTAATGCAAAATGAAATTGAGTGCAATAATAATAACGTAATACAATTATCACTCAAAAATATGTTAATAGTAATATTTAGTTTTTGGGGATCAGGCACGATAAATAATGAACGTCATGTGATGACGGAACCTCAGCCGACTCCTTCTAACAGAAATATACAACGAAATGTAAATTACTACAATATATTTATTATAATGAATGAAAACCGGCATTCAACTATGGGAAGATGCCTCGAAGCGCAATAGCCAAAACATAGACCGATGGAAAGAGTGTTCAAGAAGATTAATTTTGATTCTTACTCGACTTATTCCAAATAATATTTCGGTAGTAGTTAATTATATGAACGGGTAACGAATTTTGAGCGATGATGTTAAGTACCTTTTAGCTCCCTATGGCTATAATATACATGTCACCAGAAAAGGCCATTTAAGGAAAAATTTTGCTATCAACACATCTATTGTTATTATAAGACCGTTTGGAGTTAAAGACCTAAATATGTGAATAATTGGACACCGGAGTTAAGGATTGACCAACAGCCGTAAGTTACACCAAAAAAAAGAAGTAGGTATCTCAGAACTTATTAACAAGAACCTTTGTTACTAACAACATTTTTGATAATTGTGGGTATAGTCGGTGTTAATTACTTAATTAGAGGACTAATTTTCTTAAGTTAAAAATTTTCAACACATTTTTTAATTATTTTTTTTAGGTGGGAAAATCATCCAGTGACATCTCTCGCTCTTGGGCGGAGCATGAGGGTGTGTCAGACTGTTACTAACTAAAAACCCACTCCTTTCTTCCTTCTTTGCCTTCGTTCCAGGTCCCCGGGTTTTATTTTCACACTACCCGTGGCAACACACGGTGTGGTATGGTACATAGGTACCATAAAGTCTACCTAAATAATTGAAAACAGTTTTTCAAGAAGAACATTGTTTTGCTACTAACACAACTTTTGCCAATTACCTATTAGGTAAGAGGCTGTTAGAGGTTAATGACGTAAACAGGTAGCTAGTTAGAGAAACGATATTAAAGTTTATTTAGTACTAGCGACCCGCCCCGGTTTCGCACGGGTGTCATGCTGATACCACCGCAACCGCTATGTCCCTGTATTTTAAATCTGTAATATCTTCGAAAATATTCATTTAAATTACATGCTGTAAAAGGCCATATTGATCTATATTAAATGTACAATGTATTTAAGGTACTTAATTGATTTATGCTGTAATGCTTAAAATCGCTTCGTAAATAAACTATTATTTCTCGTAAAAAAGAAAAAAAATGGTTATTGTGGGTTATCTTTAAGAGATAGACATATACTATTGTGGACTTTTTGGTAGACCTTTTTAAGGTGTACAATACTGTAGTGCATTATTTTGATCTATCTCGCAGAGATTTTACCTAACATAGCATACAAATAATTAGCAGTATATAGGTAAGCATAATCAGCCTTATAATGTTCCCACGGCTGGGACTCAGGCAACTCAGGCCTCCTCTCTAAGAAAGAGAATGGGCAATCCAACATGCGGGCCCAGTGCGGATTGGTGGATGTAAAATGTTTTTGAATTCATGGTTCTAAGACATGTCGGTTTTCGCGGGTTTCCTCGCGATGTTTTCCTTCACCGTTTTGAGAGCATTTTACCTAAATAGCCATAAATTAGACACTATTGAAAACAGGTTATCCACTACATCACACAACTACGAGTAAGTCGTTTGGTGTTAGTGACCGAAATAGGTGACTATATGGGAACCAAAGTTCAGATTTTCGCTTCAGTATGCTTATTATTTTATTTGAATCTCATGATGCAAGAGTTTCATCGCTAAATATTGTATACTAGCGACCCGCCTCAGCTTCGCATAGGTGTAACAGATCATTGAAATTCTTGGCTGTTCTCTACTATAATATGCACGTTTTATACATCTAAACCGTTCTTATTAATGATTCTGTATATTGGTGAAAACTGCATGAAAATCCGTTTAGTAGTTTTTGAATTTACCGCGTTCGTACAGACAAACGAACGCAGTGGGGGCCTTATAACCAGTTTCATTAGAAAGGCAATTATGCGAAGATGGTTAAACCATTAAAAAATGTTGATATTTTTTATAAATTTTTCTTTTTCTATAGTATTAAGTAGCAAGACGACGCATATCCTCTAGTTTTTTTTATATACGTATAGCACAATTTTGTTTACTTCTCAAGCAGTCATACTGACTTATTCCGTAGGATGCACCGACTAAAAGATATAAACCAAAACCTGAAAAAAATTAGCTCCAGAATTGCTCCGCATGCGGGACTGCTGCCCGATATCACGCTCCGCATCCCACGTGCGTATTCCACGCATTACAATAAATACTTGTATGAAAAGGACATTTGCCAGGGCTACACGTGCGGAGCAATCCCGCATGCGTGATGAAATCCGCACGATATTAAAAACGCCCTAAATCTTTCGAACAATCCCGCATCCCGTGCCTAATATGGAAATGATAAAAGATAATAGAGTCGAACTTACTCTTGATTTCGTATCCAGTGTAATGCATAAAAGGAGAACACATGATGGAATGCCGAATTCATTTCTTGTGGCAAGTCGCCCTGGATGTCCATTACCCTGAACATAGTGGCTTCGTCACTGTGATGTTCATTTGCATATTTAACAGCTTTTTCACTGATATCACATGCTACTAGCTTCTTATAGTTACTGGGCATGTATTTCTTCAAAATAACTGTTACACTTCCGTCGCCGCATCCCAGGTCTATAGCGCTGTCTCCGATATTTTTCCAGTGGATCTTCTTTGCGTATTCATTTAGGCATTGGACAGCTGCTTTCTTTTGTAAGGAGTTCGCCACGGTATACAATTCTGGATCGTTCATTGTGATTCTGTAAATAAAAGAAAAAATGGTTATGAATAGGAACCGATACAGGAAGTAGTTACAGAGTTGCATGATTTTATCTTGTCTCCTATTCAAGTCTCGAATCGCAATGTTTTCCGTCTTGAGTAATGTAACAATGTAAGAAGGCGAATTCATACTAAGTTAACCGAAAATAGACCAGCCGTATCAGTCCGGGATCAACAGTGTCTGTCTTTTTGTCAATAGTCTTTTGTGATAAGAACATTTTTTTTTTCAATCAGTGACCTTCATCTTGTTATATTAATATAACTTTGTTCTAGCTTCTATGTACAAGGAAAGTCTTGCGCAAATGTAAAGAGAATAATGATGTTCTATTTTAAATGTTGCATAGTAATGTTAAGTGACGTCATTGATAATAGAAAGGTCATGGGTTATGTTTCGGGAAAACTGGGAAGGATAGGTTGTCTATAAAAAGCTCAAGCATAATCAGTCTTGTAATGTTTCCGCTGCTGAGACTGATGCCGCCTCTCTAGGAGTGAAAATGGCCCGTAATATACCGTTTAAGACATTTATTCCTTAAAAAGAATACAATTCACTAAATATATGAAATACAATTGTATGTATGTAATTGTATTGTTTGTTTTTATTGTATTGTATTGTTGTAATTGTATGTTGTTGTTGTATTGTATTGTTTGTATTTAGATACAGGTTATTAAATACTAAATATGTTGACATAAGAATTGTAGGTCCTCAAATAACCGTACCACGCGGTCCTTTGCGAGTTGGTAGATGTCAGATGTTTTCAAAGTTATGGTTCTGAAAAATGCCGGTTTCCTTACGAGGTTTTACTTCACCGCTTTGACAGCAGTGGTGATGAAATTCTTTATTCAAAGTAGAACGTCTACTTGGGTTTGTACCCACTATCTCATATGTCAACGATAATGCAACTACGCCACCATTGATCAATAATAAAAATTGTTCATAAAAAGAATTTTTGAAAATTTATGTATTAACCAAATTTTCCCAGCGGTTTTGTCCGCGTGAAAGTTTATAATCAAGTCGAGAGAACGTACTATCGAGATAAAAAAGTATTTATTAATACTGGGTTAATGAATACTTTTTATCTGGTGGCTTATGCGAGTTTTAAAGACCTTCCGAATTAGTTCAGTCGTTGAGAGATGATTTGTCTACAAACATTCGAACATAAAACTTCAAACATATCTACTGTCTTTTACATTGAAAGGATAACTAGAATGAAATAAGAATAAAAAAAAAACAGGGCAAATGCGAGTCGGACTTGCGCACTGAGGGTTCCGCACAAACTTACCTATGAAAACAGTTCAATTCCCGAATTGAGTTACGAAGATTTTTCCGAATGGTAAAAAAAAAGGTTTTTTTTTGTGACGTAACTACAATTTTACAGTTTTTAGATTTATTCCTATATTTATATTATAAGCATAATCAGCCTTTTAAATGTTCCCACTGCTGGGACTCAGGCCTCCTCTCTAGGAGAGGGAATGGGCCGTAATCCACCACGCGGGCCTAGTGCGGGTTGGTACTATAAGACCTTGCTTTATGCCAAATTTCAGGATTCTGGGTCAACGGGAAGTACCCTATTAATTTTGATTCCTTTGAGAGTGTTGGAATGTACGTTTTTTTGCGACATAAACGGCCGTATCTTTTTTTCCCGTTAACTCAAAAGTTTTATTTTTTTCACAGCTTCAAGGGACCGCAGACTTGAGTATACGGTTTTAATTTCAACTGGATACCTCCACGCGTTTCTTAGATAAAGGGTCTTGACAGACAGATAGACAGACTGACGGACAACAAAGTGCTCCTATAAGGGTTCCGTTTTTTTCCTTTTGAGGTACGAAACCCTAAAAAATAAGGACTTACGGCAGTTCACCGAAGGGCTGCAGGAATGTGTGAAAGAGTTGTAACGGAAAGAGCAACTGAAGGAACACAGTTTGGATTTTAGTTAATTAAAGTCTGAAAAAAAGCCTACCCAGAGCGGAATGAGTTATATGATGAAATTCAACGTAGTGATATTTTTTTTTTTTAGGTGGGATATCTCTCAAACCATAATTTTATAAACAACTAGCTTCTGCCAGCAGCCCGTGATAAAGTCGGTTTCTCCATACAAACTTTGGATCCCCGTTTCATCCCCTTATGGGGTGAATTTTGGAAAATCCGTTCTTAGCGGATGTCTACACCCTATAAAGAACCTACCTGCCAAATTTTAAGTTTGTAGGTGTTATAGTTTCTGAGATTTCGTGATTAATCAGTGAGTGGTGTTTCGCTTTTATATATATAGATACTCGTACCACATGTAACAATATAAACGCACATTCTGAAAGTAGTATATTCAGAATCCGCTATTTATATTTATAATTTTAATTTTTTTAGCATAAAATTCTTGATTATTTTAGGATAAAACTTATCTTTTTTGATAAATCTTGATTACGTCACTACCGTATTAGTGTGTGTGTGTGTCCGCAGATACCAATATCGATGCGCTACCAACGTAATGCGTCGATTACATTATTATTGACTTATTATAAGGATAACTAATTTCTTAAGAAACAATACCAAAGTGCATTTAAGCAAAATCTCAGTGCTTGAATTATGATTATTACATAATTTCCTAATTGGGGTTTAGGTATAAGGTAGTGCATTATTCCAGTTATCAAATAAAGACTTCGATATGTTAATTGAACAGTGATTTTTTCTTAACTTAATTAAGTAATTGTATCGCTTATCGGAATTTCCTTTTTGGTTTCACTTAAAGCTTTCAAAAGCTCTGTTAATTAATGTTATGAATTAATTATAATTATCACCATCACTGTCATAAATGCAATAAAAAAATTGTTTATCTTGGCAAGAACTAAGTGCTTTTAACACTGGGTCATAATAAATGTTTTTTATAGGCTTTAATTCGTTTCAGGTAGTTGATTTTTTTATATAAGTAAGTATACCGCCTAAGGTTTCATGTGAGAATTGTCATTCAGTTCACGAGTGCAGTGGTTGCTTCGCAACGAGCGTCTCGACCGTCCACGAAAAAGTGCATTGCCCTGCGCTGGCGCACGTTTTTGTATTTTTTACTTAGGTTTCGGATCGACGGTATCTACTCAATTGGGTTAGGATACCTGACCTAACATAATGTGATTTATATTGATGACGAAACGCATGCATTAGATGACGTGTTTACGTGCAGTTAGTTGTTATGTCACTGTTAAACTGTGCTTATTTTTGCATTTCAATTTTAAATTTGGAACATTTTTTAGTCTATGAGGCCTATCAAAAATCAGTAGGTACCTGCTTTTCATCTATGTTTAATTACAATGTCAGTTAAAAGCAACTCATTATTTTACCATGAGTTAATAGATGCGTTACAAACCTGGGAAAGTTGGTAGAAAATTATCCCAAGGGACCAAACTCCCGGGATACAATCCTATGCCCTATTACAAGACATAACTATACCCACGGGACCCTGGGACGAAGACAACGAAGGAACAGGAGTGGGTTTTTAGTCAGTAAAAGTCTGACACTATCTCACGCACCGCCCAAGAGCGGGATTTGTCAAAAGATGATTTTCCCACCCAATAAAAAAAACCCATATGCCTAATTTCATCCAAATCCGTTCAGCCGTTTGAGTTTAAAGGAGTAACAAACATACACACATACATTGGTACTATTTCTCATAAAGTTAAGACATTCAAACCATTTTCATTCAAACTTGGTACCTATAGTTACCTAAAGGCATTTTAATCATTTTTTTTACATTTCAGCCACTTCTCTTAACTTAAAGGTTCTATTGATATCCGTCGATGCAACGACATGCATTACATCGTTAACTGCCTAAAAAGCCTTGGTATTTTATTTCGGCTCAAACAGGTTACCCAAATTCCCATTTACATACATGCACTGAAGTAAGAATAATGTAAGTCTGCATTAAACCAAAAAATATGCGCGCCGTAATCTAAACTCGTATTTCAAGGACAAAGTTAAAAACTCGCGAAAAAAATTCATGTTGGTGCATCAGTGCGTCCATGTACGCCAAAATGCAAGTGCACCGAATATTGAACGAGGGACCGCAACGTCTTGATCGTTGATATAATTTAATTTGACTTTGCTTTACAGTGGCCCAGGATCGCAAATGGCAACTAAAGTAACACAGGTGGGTTTTAGTTAGTAAAAGTCTGACACTCCTCGCTCCAGCCAGAGTGACGATGATATTTCACTTAAAAAATAAGTTACTTCTATTTCTTGGTGGATAATTTTAAGTATTTGGAGAGCACAGGATAAATAAGCAAGTTGCTTTAAACCAAATCAGTAATAACGTCACCAAATTCGATGAATTTTTTGACTTACACGATATTTTTTTACGAATGTGTGTCTATGTCTGAGTATGGTTTCCGCACTTAGTCCTATGCGGACCATTGTACGTGTGACTTTTACCAATGGATCTACTCTAATTTGACACTTCATATATTTTCTATATTCCGACATCCGCAATCCGAGATACTGCCTTGTTCGATGCGGATGTCAATTTATAAAACGGGAAAAATGCACGTGATAAATAAAATTCTTGTGATTATGGGAACATATTTGAGCTAGTAAATGTAACATCGAATCTAGTCATCATCATCATCATCATCTTCCTGCCCTTGTCCCGTGTTATTTGGGGTCGGCGCAACACGTTTTTTTCTTCCATTCTGCCCTGTCACTCGTCATACTATCTAGTGATACCTATAAATAATTTCCTTAAGCGAGTATCAAAACTACCGGCTGTTCAGTTGAGGTAGCCGCCAGCAATGTCACCCCGAGTGGGTTCAATCGCCGAACGCGCAAGAGCAGGAAAAAGGGTTCATATTTAGGGAACTTTATTGTACCAGCCACGCACTTAACTTGCTCCATATAAAGAGAGATTATTTCAAGTGTTTGTTTGTTTACTTTTTGTCTGACAGAGAAAGCAACATTATAATCAGAATTAGATTTTGAAAAATACAGGTTCTGTTTTATCTTACTTTTCTTACTACGAACTAGAGTCATCATATATTTGTGATTATATCCGTGGCTAGAAACAGAAAGATAGCTAGAGAATACCATTTGTTTCTTCCTCACACGCATTCGCATAGCAATTTGTCCATTAATTTTACGTCTTTGGTGTAGGGGAAGATTAGAACCAGCCTAGTTTAACAATTGGTGATCACTAAAAATGGGGGATAAATGGAAATTTGACAAAAATAAATGATAAAAATTTGACCATTACACCAATAAACGCTAAAATCAGTTGAGTTTACAGAGTAAGTTATTTTTCTTTGACACTGATTGCATGGTTTACATTCAAGAAATTCATTGAACTTTTACTATTTCGTTAAAATACACTCAAATATGTACTCAGATCAGAGTTTGTTGAACACCAACAACCTCAAGTATAACCAGTCGTGGGTTTATGGTGTTCACAATCATCTTTACGAAATCACTTTCTTTAACGACTAAATAAATATTTCTTTATGTAGCCACCTACAGTAAAACAGGATCGTTTTTGGAAGCTATTTACCCTAAATAAGACACATATACAGATATGTATATGTGTCATAATAGGGTTCACACGGAAAAACGTTGAGGCTATGAGTTTTTTTTTTTAATATTAAAAAGCTAAGAGTGTTTCGGATAGAGTTTACTTTTAATACGATATGATTTTTGGCGTTTTTGTTCCCCACTTAATATTGTGTCATTGTTAAAATTCTCCACTAATTCCATTGCCTTCTCTTCAAAATTTTATGTCATGCGGAACCCTTAAAGAGTCTCGAGCCTGATAAGATCCATTGCCTCCTCGGATGTCCCGATCATCGACCTTACTAGTCCCACCTGTTTCTAAGCCCTGTGACGCAATAGCTAAGTGAAAGTTTGGAAAAAGGTTTGTAATGTCTATGGCGTCATTTGGTAAATAGGTTATAATTGTCATGGGAGAAAGCTGACCTTACTCAACATGTTTGTTATTTATACGATACTTGCTTAAAACGACAATGTCTAGTGATAATAAATCGAGATTACTGAGGAGAAGACACTTAACACCTACTAGTAGATTTTGTGGAGTTGCATAAGTATCAAAAAACATAACCCTTCTTGCAGTCGGGTAAAAAGATTCCTTGACAGTTATTTCTCAATTTATCCTAATTTATCCTTTCCATGATTTTAACTTTTTTTTCTGCATCTAGTGATTCAGTTTTAAAGTTCATAATAATATAAAACTTGCAATGATAGAAAATGTTTTATTGATCAATTGTTGATCACTAAGAATTGACGGATGATTTATTACCATATCGTTCTGGGTTTTATTACTTTTAATGGATTTGTGATGTAATAATTGTTATTGTAAAGTCTTGCCCGCATGTGACCCGTACATTAGCCGAACACTAAACGCATTGCAATGCGTGCCTGCACACAGTCTTTCTCTTATTATTGAAAAAAATTTGTACTTTCGTCCTCTCTCAACCAGTCACTGAGTGCAATGCCCCACGAATTTACTGCCCAAATTTTTAAATTATTTCTTGTCTCATTTTTTAGAAGCACTTATTAGTAAGTCAGAAAGAGAGAGATACACGTCGTTTAGTCATCGCGACGACGGTTAAATTCGTCTCTTATTGACGTCCCAATGTGTCGGGCCTTAAGGCAGGTTATGACTAAGGTCATAAAAGGAGAAGTTGTCGTAGGTTTAGAAATTATAATGGTCTGTAATCGCTTTTCCGAAAATAATATTAGAATATTTAGAGTTATACAGATCGTGAAAAAGATTAGATTGAATGACACTAATACTTACTCATCTTCAGTCGCATTATTTATGAAGAAAACTTTAGTAATTTACATGATAAGTGTTGACACTTCCCGGTAAAATATATTCTAACATCAGTCGTGGGTACCTATTGATTTATTGCCCAATCCGATTCGGAGTCCTGTATACATATTTCAAAAAACTTCTTGGGTTCAATTTTAATAGACTTGCGGTTTAGTAACAACATAATTATAGAACAGCTCCCAGTGAAGAATTTAATTTTACTCCTCAAGATAATTTCATTTCAAAAACGCCATTAATCCAATGCAATGTTACTGAAGGAACTGTAACTCAAGAGTCAATCCTCTGACCATAATTTAAGGCTGAACTTACCATGATAGGTGGATTCATATCAGCAGTAAGATCAGGTTTCCATTACAACTTAACCTAAGTATAATCTTACCTGATGAGCGCCATTGATGATAACTTTGTTCCGGTGAGTGTCATAATTTTAAAACACAATAGCGTAAAGAATAACGGTCCATGATAAATATCTGTTAAGGATAACTTGGTAATATTGACATAATAAACATTGTTTTTCGGTTCATGAGCTCAACGGAGTAAAATAACACTTACTTGTTTTTATTTTCGAAAGTATTCTATAATAATACCTACTAGTAGTAGAATAAGATTCTCCCATACAAATTTTAACATCCCCTAAATCATTTTATATGGGTAGTTTATAAAAACGATTGCTGAAAATCGTTTACTTGTGTTACTATTTATGCTAAGTTTCAAGTATATGGGCCTAAGGAATAAAATTTTGCATACAAATGAATTTCCCTCTTCTCACCCCCATAAAAGACGAATTTTCAAAAACCTACTATCTAGTGCTCGCCTACGTTATAATAGGAAGCCTTGTGCAAAGTTTCACGTCCCTAAACCCAGTAATTTCGGCTGTGTGTTGATCTATCAGTTAGCAAGTTTCGCCTTTTTAACCGACTTCAAAAAAAAGGAGGAGGTTATCAATTCGGTTGTATTTTTTTTTTTTTTTTTTTATCATTATTTTTTTTTATGTTTGTTACCTCAGAACTCCGTCGTTTATGGACTGATTAGCAAAATTTTTTTTCCCTATACAGGATATGCTTCCAGATTGGTCCCATTTTTTTCAAATTCCAGTTCTGATGATGGAATCCATGAGGAATCGAGGGAACTCCTCAAAAATTATAGGCAACCCTATGGTAATTTTAGTATTTTCATCAAGAACTTAAGCATTTACAGTCAAAAAGTAACATTTGATGAAGTGGAACTGATGAAGAAGACCAGAAATGGTCACCGGAACTTCATACACAAATAGATATTACAATGAAGATATACATAGTTAAGCGACTATTACAATACAAATAAATGAATGATTCTGAATAGTTACGTTGAAAATGGTATCATCGAAGTGATCTGATGATGATGATGGAGCCGGAAAGTAGGCACTGGAACTCCGTAATTAATCAATGTAACCTAGCCGTGTTTGGACTTATTAAAATTGTCATGAGATGCACTTTGGCTATAAGGTACTATCGAACTGATCTGATGATGGAGCCGGAAGGTAGGCACAGGAACTCCGTAATTAATTAATGTATCCTAGCCGTGTTTGGGCTTATTAGAATTGTCGTGAGATGCTCTTTGGCTATAAGGTACTATCGAACTGATCTGATGATGGAGCCGGAAGGAGGAAGGTCGACACAGGAACTTTATAATAAAACAATGTAACCTAGCAGTATTTGGGTTAATTGGAATTGTCATGAGAAATAGGCACTCTGTTTATAAGTCTATCGCAACTAAAAAGTGTGAAATAAAAACTTTTTACGAAAAAAAAAATAACCGACTTCACTAAAAAAAACACTAAAAGGATCAAAATAACTTTAATTTCGGAAGTCGGTGTTAAATAAGAAACAAACAATACCGAGAAACACCGACTTCCGAAATTAAAGTTATTTTGATCCTTTTAGTGTTTTTTTTAGTGAAGTCGGTTATTTTTTTTTTCGTAAAAAGTTTTTATTTATACATATATACCTTTATTAAAGATAAATTATTATAGACAACTCACATTGGGAGGTCTGGAGTCATAACCACAGATAGCTTGGACATTGCTCCCGACACCGGCGTATGGTTTTTTTTGTTTTAAGGATTTTTTAAGTAATATTTAAAAATGTAATTAATAGATGATTAAATATACAGATTAGTATCAATATGCACTATTTTTTTGGTATTGCTTTATTAATTTAATGTGCCTGTAATGATTTGTTCATTGATAACCTAGCTGACTCTAATCACTTATAAACCATTAGCGTAGTTATATTATTACGCAGTCGTTCACTATTACGACTGAGAGATATTTCTTCAGACATTTCTTAGCCAATATGTTATTGATTCTGGAAATAATAAAACAATACAATAATTTGCATCATTACTGTACCAGGGGAAACCCGTGCAAGACGTATATATATATATGTCAATAAAACTCATATATCTCTCAATTATAATTGGATGTACCAATTAGTATAATCTATATATATGTCGTGGCCAAATCATAGAATTGATCACTTCTGATATGGCCAACTAAAACTGGCCAGATCGTTTAAATGCTAACATTTGAAGATATGCAATCCTCGTTTGGCCATATCGTCGGTGAGCGTGCAAGACCGCGTAAGAGCAATTTGTAAATACCGCGTATCTGTGTTTTCACGATTTTACAGGAAGAAGAAAAAACTTAATATCTTGACCAATCAAATATATTTTTGCGACTGAACTTGTTTACTATTTCTTTGCAACTTATTTTATGGGAAAATAGTGTAAATTTGCCAATAGCTTGGTTAGGTTCCGTGTAAAGTCATTTACGCGGTATTGTGGTGATAAAAATCAGAAATTGTAGTCTACTTTTGGTAGGTACGCGGATTTTAAATGAAACACTTTGTTAAAGTATTGAATTTATTATGAAAAAAATTACAAAAAAAGAACTTCTAAAAAGTCTATTTGGAAAAGATTATCACTTATTAATTACTTATACGTGATATCAAATATGAACGTTACAAAAATAATAAGTTTGATAGCATTTACTCTTCGAACTTCGTGGAGCACTTTCGACGTCTGACTCCCAAACTGGAACGGACCGGGGCTACCCTCAAGCGGCTTCTGCCCAACCTCGGGAGTCCAGACGCCTCCTGCCGGAGGCTCTACGCGGGAATCGTTTGGTCCCTTTACGGGGCGCCGGTGTTGGCGCCGTCACTGCAAAAGCGACCGGCGGCCATGCTGAATGCCTGCCATGGGTCATGGCTATCCGGATGGTGCGGGGATACCGCACGGTCTCCCACGAAGCGGAGAGCCTCCTTGGGCCTGCCACCGTGGGATCTGGTGGCAACAGTCCTTGCACGCATGCACGATTTGCGCATGGAGATGCAATGCCAGGGTAAAACTCCGCTGCCGCGCCAAGTCGCGGCATGGCGGACAGAGTTCCGGCGGGATCTCATGGCAGAATGGCAATAGCGACTGTCGCAAACCAGTGCTGGGCACGCCATAATCACGGCGGTAAACACCCTCTTTGAGTAGTGGCTCGAGCGGCAACACGGCGTCCTCACCTTCCACATGACGCAGGTTCCTGCACCGGATTATTCGTGCGGAAGAAACACCCGGGTGTCACCATTGTGTGGACCTCCCGGAGAACACGGTGGAGCATACGGTGGAGGTGTGCCCCGCTTGAGCGGGGCACCGCCGTGTCCTCGTGGAGGCAATCGGTGGCAACGACCTTTCGCTTTTTCGGGCTTGCGCTTGTTGGGCGCTGGTTCGGGTTGGTTATGGTCCGGAGCGAGGAGGAATGGCAGGCGGTCGCCTCCTTCTACGAAGCAGTAATGCTAGCGAAGGAGGAGGCTGCACGCGTGAGGGAACGAAGGTCCTCACACCCCAGCCACCGTGATTCCGACCCCGACTACCAGCCACGGTAGACGTGGGCTTGCGGACGTCGAGCAATGGGTAGCTCCGTTCGGTAATTAACCGGACCGAGCCCAGTCGTCACCAGCGCGTAGTCATCCACGCGCTCCTCAAAGAGATGTCAGCAAACAGTAGAGGCCCAGCAGGGCCGATGCCCGCTAGCTACGACCGCGGAAAATTTCTGAAAAGAAAACCCGTAGCCCTAGAACGCAAAGGGTAATTGAAGGACACAGGTATGGTTGTAGTCAGTAAAAGTCTGACACGCCCTCTCGCTCCACCCAGAGCGCGAGAAGTTATTGGATGAATTCCCATGTTAAAAAAAAAAAAACGTGTTGCGGCTTCTTCGTTGAATTGGTAAATACGCGCAATTGCTGCCAATTTCAGACATGTTCCTAGTACGCGGTATTGTTTCGATGGCAAATTCGAGCTTACCTATTGGCTAATTCAAATCGTGTGAGATCTACGATAAGCGAATTAGCCTATAGGATCTGCTGAGGCGATATGTCAATATTGCGACTTTTGCTGTTACGCGGTATCTACAAACTGCTCTTTCGCGGTTTTGCACGCTCAACGACGATATCATTGATGTAGGATTTCAATGACAATAAAAGGTCTAAAGAAAGTAGGCCAAACGAGGATTGAAATATCATCAAACTTTAACGTTTAAAAAGATCTGGCCAGTTTTACTTGGCCATTTCATGAAGTGATCGATTTCTAAGATCTGGCCACGACATACGGAGAACCTGACTGACTGACATATTGACGCACAGCCGAAACTCCTAGAACTAGGAAAGTAAAATTTTGCACATGATTTCCTGTTATGACGTAGGCGAGGACTAAGAGAGGATTTTCCAAAATTCACCCTCTAAGGGGATGAAACGGGGGTCCAAAGTTTGTATGGAGAAACCTAATTTCTCGCGGGCGACGCCGCTGGCAGAAGCTAGTATATAATAGGTATTTCAAGTAGTGCTGTACCAATCATAAGTACTCGTGTAATAAGTTCTATTGATACTCAAGTTGTGATTTTTGGTATGTTTAATCAAATTTGGGTATTATTATTTATAATTAAAAATGTACAACAATATTTTGATTAGATAGATATCGCGAGAAATTGTAAACTTTTTTTTCTAAATAAGACACGGTTTTATTGGAAACTAATGAATTTGGATGTGATTTATCATTTATGCACACAGAGCGATTTTTTTTTAAATATATCGAGAGATTATAATCTAATAAAGATTTATTACAATCATACGAAATCCCCAATTTTCCGGTCACATATATTAATCCATTTTGTTCAAAGGGATCGGTTGGGTTGTCATTGCATAGTAACAATGCTAACTACGAGACTTGTACTATTTCTTACTCTGTGCTACGAGTAACTTGGATTTTTCGAAAAAGAGATCTGATGTCATTCATCAATCTCACCAACAACTCTGCCTACTCCGTTAAGGTACGTAACAGTAGGTGCTTGTTTATAAGGCTGCCATCTACACTTCTCTTCAATGACTGCTTCGTAACGTGTTATGGTATCAACCACATGTAGTATTTACGACGAACCCCGTTCAGTTCACACAAAGTTTCATTGACTTCGGATAGATGGCGCTGTATTTGTTTTTAGTACTTCAGGTACTCTGGAATTATGAAGCTGTTACTGTGAGGTAAATTTTGTGTGTTCAGGAAGATTTCTGTATACGATGTTATTTTTGCTGCTAGAACGAAATAAAGGTCAAGTTTACGGACGTGAATTTTATAGGGTTTTTTATATTAGCATGCTACCGAATAAATTGTTGGTACAGTTTTAAGGTCTTCCTTGTTTATGATATTGATTGCTACTGATCAAGAACATTGGCTGACTTTTCTTACGTTTTGAACACTTGATTGTGTCTATGCGAAATCTGCACAGAAATATGATTTTGATAGTCACCATCAGGACAAAATATTACGGAAAATTCAAATGCGGTTTTCTCTATTTTTATGATGTCTTAAAAATCTATTTAGAAAATGAAATTGTTATTAAACAGGTTATTTTTTCAAAGTTACAATACCGTATCTGAATGTATATCTGAATGAATATCGAATGAATTTCAGTTTTGCGCCCCAAAATAGGTAGGTACCATGAAGCAAGTACAAAGTACTTGTACTTGCTTCATGGTAGGTACAGTCACGTGCAATGTAATATATACCTGTACACTGTCACATTATACCATTCAAGAAATAAGTGTACGATAATAATTGGATAGATAATCGGTTCAAATTTATCTGTTTGATGGTTATATAATTGAACTAGCTTCTGCCAGCAGTTTCACCCGCGTGAAAGTCGGTTTCTCCATACAAACTTTGGACCCCCATTATATCCCCTTAGGGGTGAATTTCGGAAAATCTGTTCTTAGCGGATATTTACACCATATAAGGAACATACCTGCCAAATTTTGAGTTTGTAAATGTTATAGTTTCTGAGATATCGTGATTAATCAGTGAGTGGTATTTCGCTTTAACATATAAATAAATATATAAATTAATAAATATATATTTAAATAAATAAATATATAAATTTAATGTATCTACATAATATCCTATCAGTAATAAACTCCCAAAAGGTAACCGGTGACTTGATGAGGGTCGCGGGAATCCGATGGATACGAGACGCACAGAACCGTTCATTGTGGCGACACTTGGGGAGGCCTATGTCCAACAATGCAATGGCCTATGGCCTATTTTTCTTTTATTAATTATAGGCTCGCGTTTGACCACCATCTCACCTGATGGTAAGCGTTGTTGTGGTCGACAATGGAGCAGGCTTGCCTAGAAGTAGCCTATTCACTCTTGAGTTAAAGACCCCTAAGTTGTAGCTATCAGAAAACAAAGACTCCGGCAAGGAATTCCACTCCTTGGCTGTACGCACAATAACCCTTTTCCCTGACCCTTGTCTTTCTGCTGAAATGATGATAATGATGATGAATAAATTGTAACAGATATCGATTTTTTTTTTCCTAACTGTTGGCACCGGATGATCAGTTGAACAAAAGTCTTCTGAAAATGGCAAATAATATATTTTTTATAAGTATATAAATCAGATTACTAAATAAAATCAGTAGTACTTATTAAATGTAGTAATTTATTGTGCGTACAGCCTTGTACTATTTCTTATTCTGTGGTACAGCTAAGGAGTGGAATTTCCTGCCGGAGTTTTTCCTGATAGCTACAACCTAGGGGTCTTTAAGTCAAGACTTCATGAGTGAATATTGTTACTTCTAGGCAAATGTGCTTCATCATCGACCACATCATCGCTTATCATCAGCTGAGATAGTGGTGGTAATAAAAAGCACATTTTTCAATTACGATCCAAATTTCCGGTCATAACAGATTTGGGGTACCTACTACCTACTATATTTTTGATCTTTTTATTTTTCGTAACTTGGATTATTAGGTACCCAAAACCTAGAAATTTATTTCAATGGTTTTAAAATTAAGGCAATATATGAATGATACATGCTGTTTATCGTACATTTTAATAACAACTACAGGATTAGACTTACTATAAGCCTAAAGGGTAAAGCAGAACTCTATGTCACATCAACAGGTGCGTTGGTACCTACTTATTGCACGAGAGATTTTCTTGTTTTTAAATTAATTTATTTTTATGTTATTTTATTTTAAGTGATCTTGTAAAGTCCCAACTAAATGTATTTATTCCTCTAACTTATATAGGTACGGTATAAACCGTAAATGTAATTAAGTTGGTAATTAATAATAAATAAATTTAAAGCTTAGGACTCGAATACAATACGCTTCTCTTTGAATGAGCAAGAATAAAAAGTAAAAAATAATTTGAAATATAACGGGTGAATTAAATACTGATTCTAATGTGGGTAGAACGGTTTTTAATAATAATATTTAGCTCCGAAGTACCGGGAAACAGGAAGGGAAGTATTTTTTAACATTGATAATGTTGGTTTTTACCTTGAACAGAAGATAAGCGTTGCTATACAGCGTGGCAATGCCTCTAGTCTTCTGGGCATATTACCAGTCGACTGCGATGCGGAGGAACTTTAGACACCATATTTAAGATTGATCTTAGTCTGTTTTAACTAGTTCTCTGATAGTTTACTTCGCAACGTAAAATGTTAGTCTAGTAACTGCAAGGGCTACTGCCGAGAATTAAGTGCTGGGTACAATTCCTGGGACGACTGGACGAGTAGCGTGTTCTCGGGGTTTTGTTTATTTATTAAATTGGACTGGTAAAAAACACCAAGGTGAATTTAATACATTTGGCATTATCTACCAGTCGACCTTATGATGGTTTAGAAACAGAACATAGCAGAGGCAACTTAATAGAAAGATAAACTGAAAAGGAATAAGTACAATAATAAATATAATTATTTAGATACATATATTCAAACTAACAATGTTATTGTGAAAAATCAAATACAACGAATTAATTCTGTGATGATTCTACCAACTTTGGTAGAATCATCACAGAATACTACTAGAATACTACTCTATTTGGCAAATTTCAGTAGCAACTCATTAAAAGATACATAATTTTTTTTTTTTTTAAATTTCTTAAGGTATACGGTATACCTTAAGAAGTACTGGGTACACCTTTGCTAAGGCTGTAGGATGGTTCGAAAGAGTTACTGCGGCCCGGGAACCCAAAGGACAGCTGAAGGAACACGGGTGGATTTTAGCCAGTAAAATTCAGATACTACCTCCCGCTCCATCTGGACCGGGAGAAGTTATTTGATGATTTCCCACCACAAAAAAAGCGTACCTACGCCTCTGCATAACCGTTCGGGAAATACAAGCGAAATGTCTGATGTTACCAAACTGCATGCTTTGGGTACCAAACAAATCATTATATTTCCTGTAAGTTTTGAACGATCGTCTAAAATACGTCCTATTTCCATAAAGTAAATGTATATCCGCAAAACAAACCCTATGTACCACTTTACAAAAGAAATTCTGACGTCAAGAAGGTCCTCACAATAATAAACTTATTTCCCTACAACGTCTGAAAGAGAAGAAGAAAAAATATCTGAAGTCGACATCGTTTCGCAACACATAGAGCGGACATTCGTACATACAGCATTATTTACCGACTCACACAGACACGGAGCTACCTATCAACCTAAAGAATACCTAAAAAATACACAAAAAGCTTTTTTCCCAAGAATAAGCGGGACGGAGTACGGATCTTATTTTTCTCGTGGACGTTTCAGTCGCTCTGGGGTGGGCGCGCGGCGCCGGAGTGTGAGGCCTCCTCCGCCCCCTGCAATAATACTGCGTCACTATTTTGCGCCATTACCTACACTCGCTTCCTATTCTATAAGTAGCGTGGCCTCTAGAATGTAACGTAGGAACTTCCAACTTACTCCGTACGAGCGTCGATACTCGGTAGGCGGACAACCACTCATGTTGTAATCGAATCGATTATACAACTTCGGTATCGATTCGCGAGTTCGGAAGCCCTTGACCTCGTTTCATTAACAATCTATTTACAGTCGATTTGGTATCAATATCAGGAGCTGCCAACTTGAGCAGAAATATTAATATTCAACTACTTTTGAAGGGGATTGAATTCCTTGAGATCATATTAGCTCAATCGCTCTCCTAGTCCGTTTAGGTGTCTAAATAGCTTAACACAGCTCGTTGTGATTAATGGCTTATGCGGTCACAACCATTCTGTTGCAGACAGCATCCCTTGCTATTATATCTCCTGTTACATTATTAGCTAGTTGATGTTATGACCGGGTGATTTCAATCGAATGACCCTTTGAAAGTTTTACCATTATGATGCGCTTTAATAGAATAACACAGTCATTATTTCACACTTAATCAAGGAACCTGCTTGTTCATAAAGTGAACCTTGTAGTTTACAAAACATTCTTGTATCGGGAGATTAGTAGTCGCAGTATACGAGTTATTTGTATTAAACTTTTCTCAAATACCCTGGTAAGCTTTCCCAGCAGTAATAAGCAAGGTATAAAATCTAAAAATATAATTTATCCCCAGCCTCGGATTTCGTAGAGTTACGTGCTAAATCTGTAGGATTTCGAGTGCGCTTCGTGGAGCGAGGCTGCCTTATATGTGTTGCACTGTTCCGACTGCGCGGTGCTGCGCGGTGTCGCGCGGTAGGTACTGCGCGGTACGACATTCATACCGCTACGTTCCGTTTACGTGTGCAATAAATAGGATAGAATTTATTTTTATATATAATATTCTAAGATTCCCCACACAAAACTGTTTCTGGAGTTTTATTAAAGCATAACATTGTTGCTATTTGACACAGACGAACATAGCATAGACGAACATAGCTTCCCACATAATTAATACCACAAATTTATTGATGGGGCAAGTTGTGGATTAGTTTTGGTAGAGGTATAAGGCATGAGATTTCTCTTGGAGTCTTGGACTCGAAGCATGACGAATCGAATATCATTAGATTTTTAGTAAATATTTTCGTCTATAATAAAATTATTATCTCTTAATCTGAAGTTCAGGTTTATCCTAGTTTAGGTTAGATCTTATTGTATACCATTTTAGTCCCATGTAGGTTAAGGCCGTACTGGTTGCAAACTTGCACGTTTATTTCCTTTTCGTTTCTTGAATAAACATTTAAACATTTAGACTAAGAAGGTACTTATACGGTAAATATAGGTATATATACCTATATTTACCGTACCTATATACTTAAAACACTGGGATAAGTCAAATCAAATGGAGTGTAAAAGAGTCTAAATCTAGATAGATTTAAAAGCGTTTGCAAGACTTGAGGAGCAAGTTTTTTTATTGTGCTTTTTTAGACCTTCAAAACTTTACAGACGAGGAATCTAATAAACGATATTCGGGTACTTAAATTTGGAATCCAAAAACATATCCGGAGAATAAATTGGAGCAACAATTTCTCGAGTGGGTACTCGTACTATCTTATTAACTTGTCTCAATCTTGCAGACAGCGACGACTAGATTAATAGAACAAAATATGCGACATAACATTGTATACCTCACAAATAGCGGTGCAGGCAATAATTTTAGCAAAACAATGAGCTAAGTCTGAACACCGCGGCATCAGCACCGCGATGCTGCGCGCATACAAATTATTGACAATCGATATTTAAGTACAACACGCATCCATGCACGTTTAATTCGATAGAGTTTGCCGTATCGATGCTGCATTAAATCGATATCTTAATTATAATTTGGAGCTGTTGTATAATCCAAACTCATAGATTAATAACATTTTCACAAGGTTGATGCGGTCGAAAAAAATATTGAATACTAGCCATTGCCCGCGGCTTCGCCTGCGTACATAAAATATAGGACCAGTACTTTCAGAGATTACCTCTTACAAACAAAAAAAAATTAAAATAAACAAACTACCTGTTTATAATATTAGTATAGACAAGCACTTCAAAGAGCATCAACACGTAGGCGCCACTAGAACAGGACGTAGTAATGCATTACTAATCAAGAACTATCCGAGACACAGACGAATCGACAAAAACAGAAGCTCAGCTATGCAGGTGTTCGTCTGTGTCAAATAGTTACAATGTTATGCTTTAATAAAACTCCAGAAATAGTTATGTATAGCAGACTGGAAATGCAACTATCTGGTCCGGGGACATCTAAACATACCTTTGCAGATATAGGCTTGGAGACAAAGTATGTACCACGCAGCGAGTTTCTAACAATTTGTACCTATTCCATGGCAAACATTGCTGTTTAGTTGCAGGGGATGGCATTTCTGGAGTAGGGAAGTGCGCAATGAACGTCGCACAAAGCGGTGGGAGCGAGGTATGTGATGTCGTACTTTTGTTTGAGGTGCAGGGGTGGGTGTGAGGCGACGGTCCTTTGATTCTGGCGAGATTAAACGTGCGGCAGACGGTGGCGCCTCTATCGATTGTTGTTGTAATTACAGCGCTATCCTCGCCCAGTCGCAAATGAAATTGTTCCGGACAGAGCTAGCTGCGGATGCCAACGCCGTGTTACACTTGTCGCTGCAACATGCCGCCACATTCTGAACTGTAAAACCTAGTACTAAGGTGTCACTCCCCGGTTTGAGAGGGTCTAGAAGCACGGGAGAGTTGCGGACGCATTATTGCATACGATGTTGTATCGTGATTTGATGAAATTCTCACGGAATGCTTTTAGTGGCTTCACGCGGTTTTAAATCGTTTGTTTGACGCTTTGTTGGCACGGTATAGAGGTTTGCAAAACTTTTTGTTTTCAGTTGTTGAGACAGTAGTTATGTTTAACTTTCATTAATCTTTTTAAAACTTTGTAAGTGCAATTCACGTATTGATAAATTTCGTAGTTTTAACATTTGTAGATTCATATTTTCAATTCAGGTACGCTTTCCAATAGGTCTCCCTACATTTTCCTCTACATGTCTTTATTGACATTATACTGTTTTCGTCTTATCAAATAAACGCTCAGACAAAACGAACGTCCAATAAAATAAACTCGCATTACTTCTAAACAAATACACAAACCTATAAGAATCATCACGACTGCGCACTGAACGCAATTCGAGAACAAATCCACATCTGAATCTGAAATGCGAATGGGAACAGAGAGTGGAATCCAATAAAACATTCGGAGCCCTCAAACGTATCTACGTCTACGTGACGTAGACGCCTCCCCGAGACGCATGCGCACCGCACTCGTACAGAACAAATGGACAATTCCAATTTCAATTGTAGAAAAAAAATAACCAATTCGAAATGGAGAAGGCTTTGCGGCGACCAATGGGAGCGCTCACAGTCGTAATGCCAACTGTGTGGGCGGAGCGAGTGATATCTAGCATTGGAATGTTCGTTGTATTTGTTTTGCCGGATCCGAAGGCTTTATTGCATGGTGTTTGAGCCTCTTTCCCCTTGAGGGTGGTAGCGGCGGAAAGCTCGGTATGGATTTGGGATGAGGCTCTTCACATTATGTACCGTAGTCGTTTGCAGCCTACGGATCCGTGACCTACATATACTATTGTGCGATGGATTTGTTTTATTGTTACAGTTAGGTAGATAACAAATTTTCATGAAAATTTTCTGGGAAACACTCAAAATTACTACTGAAAAGCTTTTTCTTTTAAACCAGTTAACAATAAAAATATTAATGAAAAATAAACAAATCTTTAGTAAAAATAAATGGCTCCAAAAAACAAAGTCTTTAAAAGGAACTCGCAAAAATTAACCTGTAATGAAATCAAGGAGTGTCTCCGACTTTATGAAACTGTGAGTATTGATTTTTCGATAGGGAAAAAACGAAGGCAACGATCTATGCAGATCTGGAGTGCTCTCGGCACATCAGATGGCACCGGCGGGCAGCCTCCGCAGACAATCGAACGGTGGGGGGCCCCCACTGGAGGTCGGGGAACTGCCACAGACTATATGCGCGATGATTGTGCTGGAAGATGGGCACGTAGGTTGAAACGTTGATTAGGTCTGTTTTTAAACAGGAAAATGCAACACTAAGTTGCATAATAAGAATGTTATTTCAGCTGTTGTACTAGGTTTCTGAGTAGAAATTATTATACCTATCGGACTTAAAATTCAAATGTTTTAATACAGTTCATAAGACTCATAATTTACCAAAACGGAGGTGCTAGAGATTTGTAAAATAAGGTCTAATCACTGACTGTTTTGGTAATGGTTTTGTTGAAAGTGTCTGAAACGACTAAACCGATTTTAAAAAGTTATTTTAGTAGTAGACTGTTACTATATCACTGAGTGATATAGGTGATATATTAGGTATATTTTCTACTTTCACGCGGGTGAAACCACTGGCAGAAGCTGGTTTTGATAAAGATATAAAAACGTCGAAGTTTCAGGTTTGAGCCAGCGCAATCAAGGTTTAGATAAAGTTGTATGCCAATTTTAACTATTTGCCAATGGATGTGAGTTTTAGTCCTTTTAGTACATGACTGATTACAGATTACTTCATCAACCTGTTGATACAGGGGAAGACATTTTACGGTGCTGTCTGGGCTAAAATTCTATAATAATCTACCAAATAATATTAAGGATAGTAAATATCTAAAATTAAAAAAAAGATATTTATGATAAAATTGCGCGATCGCTGTATGTTATATTACAAAGAAACATTTATTATTTTTAGTTAAGCTCATTATTAATTGAACTGTGTATTGTTCTTAATAAGTAATAAATTCGTAAAACCTAAACCCCCCAATGTCTTCCAGCTGTTTCAGTCCAGGGCTGTTAATTTTGTCTAGCTCGTCCCCCATCCTCTGTGAGGTCTATGTACTTATGACTAGCTTTACAAAAAAAGCATTACAATTGACTAGGCTTTTTCAACGCGATACGTTCTACCTAGAAAGAGGATGTGACTAAAATGAGGAACCTGAAATTCAGAATCAAAACACACATACTCTTTGGCGATATCGACCCGGCGGCGGCGACTTCCCATTCTCGAAGTAAAACACGGTGGGAAGGAAACCGCGGGATAAACCGCCCCCCCTACTCCCCCCACCCGATCTTTACGTTTCAGGAATAAATATTTCAGAGCGTGTGCTTCGGAAGTTAAAGTTATGTATCGCCCACGCCGGTAACAATCTGAGAATGAGAAAAGCGAGCTTTACTTTTATGTATGTTCGCTTTATGGCGCTTTTTGTAATGTATAGCAAGAGGATTTTTTATGTTTTGTTTATATGGAAATGGAGACTTTCTAAAGTACTCACTGCGATGATTTACAGTTGCAAGAGCTTTTTTATAATTTTAATTTTTGCTGGAGCGTAATTTTACTGACCTTTGGATTGTCATGTCTTCTACCCAGAGGTCGGAATTAGGTAGAATTATTCATGTACTTAGACCGATTTTATACATAGCGAAAGAATAAAGTGGATATGCCTCAAAACCCTAGATTAATTTTAAAGAGCTAAATATTATGACACTTTCAGAAATACAGCAGAAAAAATTTCTTCCTGCATTAATGACGAGGATGAGGAAGTGTATAAATCTGTTAACCTCACCTCAGTTAACGTAGAAAGATCTTTTTCATAATAATAAAAATTGTATGTTAATTATCTTTGTTTTATTTGTCTTATCTCTGAGGTTTTTATTATTATTTATTTGTAATATTGTTGGCCACACGGGATTTTTCATAAGAAATCCCGGGAAGATCCATATTAATATCAACTTTTCGATGCAAGTACATGAATAACTCAACCTAATTCCGACCTCTGCTTAGAACTACTGCTGGAAATTGGATTGTTTGGTGGAGCTGTGATTGTAATCAACCGATTTTCTTATAATTTAAGAAAATAATTCGTACTCATAAAACTTTGAAATAAAATACTTATGCAATAGGTAGGAGGCCAATCTACTATTGGCATTGGCAATAACAACAGTATATTGGCCATCTAACCCAACACTATATAGAATTTATAACATAAATATTGTTAATAATCGCGACCACTGTTTGTTAGACATTAGGTAAATATAAAAATGTTAATAAAACCTAAGGGTGGAGTCCTGGTGTCCTGAAATACAGGCCCCAAGCCTAGTTTAAGCTTATTGTATTTACTTTTACCCTAGAAACTGTAATTTTTATAGTGGTCAAACGCGAGTCTATTACTTAATAAAAAAAAAATATTGTGGCGAGAAAATAAATTTTATTATTATTCCATTTATTTATTTTTATACACACGCACACACAATTAATACACACAATTATATGTGTTATAATATATAACACATATAATTTACATTTTTAAATATTTCCTAAGAAAAACATTTAAAAATAGAAAAAAAATTGTCCATCGGTTTCGGAAACAGGGTCAAGCTACCGGTGGTTATTACTACATTTATTTTAATAAAAAAATTCATAAAAACAATTTTGCACACCTTATTAGGTCATAGTACAGCGTACCTGTAATACCTACATGTAACATCTTTTTACATTTACCTGTAATATGCAAATAAACGTATTGATTGATTGATTGAATATGATATTTGTGTATACTTATCATATTTTTTACTTAGCATTGTAACTTGTTTAGCTTAAATGCATTATCGGAACCACTAACTATACTGATGGCAAAATGTAGAATCGTGCATTCCCCGTGATAGTAAGTAGCATAATGACGATCAACAACTAATGAAATAATTTCGTAGTTTGATCACAACTTCCAGAGATTTTGCAAGAAAGCACACATTACTTGTTTTTATTTTTAGTTTAACTGAAAAAAAAAAAACTGAAAAGATCGCCAAGACCAGTACAATTATTTTGGTAATACATTATTAGCCACGACTATGCCTTTAACGAAAGTTGTAGATACTTTCATTCTTTCCACATTTTCCAGATATTTTTGTAAAATCAATAATTACGTTTGTTACTATAAAAGTGAATCAATTAAATCGAAATCAAAAATATTTTTATTTCACATAGGCTTACATGGGCACTTATAAAACGTCAGATGCTAGTGCACGGTTCCAAATTGGTATTGGAGAAGAACCGGCAAGAAACTCCACGGTTACTCTTTTATAAAAATGGTTGTTCATACAATATTTCCATATTACAATATTAATAGATATTATGTTAGAATAGTGTAGGCCAGTCAATATTGTACCCAAAAGCACAATAAAAACAATCATATTAAAAAAAAGTGAGTCGTAATAGAAAGTAATCAAGAATTCGTGGTGAATATTAGTGTTACGGGTGACAGGACAGAATGGAAGAAAAAAACGTGTTGCGCCGACCCCAAGTTATATGGGATAAGGGCAGGAAGAAGAAGAAGATATTAAACATTGACGTCAATGCACTGGCAATTATTTTATGTGGTACTGGACTAACAAATCCTGCAACATACGTGCAATGGTATAACATAAAACCGTCTTTTTTTCATTTGACTTCAAAACAGCGTGTTAGGTTAGGTTAGACACACTAAAAACCCATATGGGCTTTCCTAAAGTATTTGCATATATTTACGTATTAATTGCCCCTTTTCGAAAACAAAGAAAATTTATGTGTTTTTTGGTTCCGTACCTCAAAAGAAAAAAACGGAACCCTTATAGGATCACTTTGTTGTTCGTCTGTCTGTCTGTTAAGACTCTTTATCTCGAGAACGCGTGAAGGTATCGAGTTGAAATTAAAATCATATACTCAAGTCTGCAATTTCCTGAAGCTGTGAAAAAATCTTCTGAATTAACGACAAAACAAGATAAGGCCATTTATATTGAAAGAAACGTATATTTCGACACTCTGAAGGGAATCAAAATTCATAGGGTATTTACCGTTGACCAAGAATCCTGAAAATATGGCTTGAAGCAAGGTCTCATAGCACAATTAAAGAAAAAAAATCTGAAAACAACTCTAAATTTGTAGTTACGTAAAAAAAAAAACTTTTTTTGGCCTAACTACTTTTTCGATTCGGAAAAATCTTCGTAACTCAATTTGGGAATTAGGTAAGTATGTACGGAACCCAAGTGCGCGAGTCCGACTCGCACTTGCCTGGTTTTTTAGGGCTTTATTCGAGTGCAGCATGAAGCTATTTGGTTTAGATTTATGTTTTTTTTATGAATCTTCAGTCAGTGGCAGTCTTACAATAGGAGAAGTACTTAGTTACTCACTACTAGTGTGGTTCTTGGTAAAATGTATGATTCTGTTTACAAAAAATGGGCTTTCTCCAGCCACGATTGGGTAATAATAGTTGTACCTAAGTATGCATTCCGCGCTTAGGAACAGAGAGTTTTTTTTTTAACACATCAAAACTTTAACACATCAAAAATGCAGCCCTACGATTGGTTAATATTCACTTTTACACTTCTTTGCAATGCGTTGTAATGTTTTCAAATTTCATAATGTTAAAGAATTATGCAAGAACGGGGGAAAAATCAATGTTTAAATAGTTTCACCCTCAAAACCCAGTATCAAGCAGCAGCTCAGTAAAATCCTAAGTACCAGGGTACCATAAAAGATATGGCAATACGCAAATCAATGTTACGGTGCAACTACTCGTAACTCGTATATACGCATTCAGTACGTGTAGGCGTACACGTAAATTTGCATTATCATGAATTTATTACTATACGACAAGGTCGGCGATAAGGATTTTCTTCGCTCATAGAAAATCTAGGCCGGCCGATTGAAACTGACGCTCGATGTTTTCATATAACTTTTGGACTGTACTCATATCTCGCAAAGAAAAGCATTATTTAAAATGGAATAAGCAGTGGGATGAGTACCTAATAGTGGCATAGCATAGCATAGTCGGCCTTATAATGTTCCCACTGTTGGGACTCAAGCCTCCTCTCTAGGAGAGGGGATGCCTAATAGTATACTATTACAATACGTTTTTAGATGACGTGTTTTACGAATGAAATCATCATCATTCATCATCATTTCGCTAGTCTTTTTAACCAACTTCAAAAAAAGGAGGAGGTTATCAATTCGGTTGTATGTTTTTTTTTATGTGTGTTACCTCAGAACTCCGTCGTTTATGGACCGATTTGCAATTTTTTTTTCCTCTTAACTTACCAAAATCACCATATCCTCATATGGTCCCATTTTTTTCAGAATCCAGTTCTGATGATGGGATCCATGAGGAATCGAGGGAACTGCTCAAATATTATAGGCAACCATATGGTGATTTTGGTATTTTCATCGAGAACTTAAGCATTTACAGTCAAAAAGTAACACTTGATGAAGTGGAACTGATGAAGAAGACGAGAAATGGCCAACGTAACTTCATACTCACATAGATATTACAATGAAGATAGTTAAGCGACTATGACAATACAAATAAATGAATGGTTCTGAATAGTTATGTTGAAAATGGTATCATCGAAGTGAACTGATGATGATGATGGAGTCGGAAGGTAGGCACTGGAACTCCGTAATTAATCAATGTAACCTAGCCGTGTTTGGGCTTATTAGAATTGTCATGAGATGCACTTTGGCTATAAGGTACTATCGAACTGATCTGACGATGGCACAGGAACTCCGTAATCAATCAATGTATCCTAGCCGTGTTTGGGCTTATTGGAATTGTCATGAGAAATAGGCACTCTGGTTATAAGTGTATCGTAACTAAAAAGAGTGAAAATAAAAAAACTTTTTTTCTGACCGACGTTTGAGTCGGCTTCCAGTCTAACAGTATGCAGCCGGATACCAATATTTTACATGGAGCGATTGCCTGTCTGATCTGTACAACCCAGTTACTGGGTAACACGATACTCTTTGGATAGACTGATGGTCAGACCTTCTGGCGTCTGACTAACTGTAACAACTGTCAAAGATCTACGTATGACAACCGGGACCAACAGCTTAACGTGCATTTCGAGGCACGGGGGGTCAGTAATGTCCTAGATAAACTTAGAACAGTACCTACTTATGAATTGAAAAATTAATCGTATCGTTAAAAAACCCTCAGTGCGAGTCGGACTCGCGCACTGAGGGTTCCGTACAAACTTACCTATGGAAACAGTTGAATTCCCGAATTGAGTTACGAAAGTTTTTTTTGAATAGCAAAAAAAGTTTTTTTTTGTGACGTAACTAAAAACTTTATATATTTAAATTTTTTTTCAACACACTTGCTCAGAAAGTGACTCTTATTGCACTGCACTTAGGTATATAATTGCACTCATTACCAAACTGTGACATTTTGATTACCATTACGCACTAGTGCTATAATGTAGTTAAAACCTTTTTGTTTAACCTCTTTGTACTCAAAACAAATTTTGAGTTCGAATAAAATTCCCGTTCAATAGTATATAAATTAGTGTCTTACTTATTTCATCCAATTTACAAATTAAAATGGATAAATTTAACTTGTACAAACGATTTATTTAATAAAAAACATTTAGTAAATAAATCGTACATTCAAATTTTTTTTTTTTTGTGGTCTATGGCCGCCATTTTCAGATGCGCGCGGTTTTTTTTATTCTAGTGAGGTTCAGTGGCTGTATTACCTAATTAAATAAAATTAAATACTACAAAATCATTAGAAAATGTTACATCCGTATTCTATTGTCACTACGAAAGACATTATCGTAAAAACTTTTCTCGCAAGAAAACATAAACGGTGTATAAATGTAAGACTAGGCAGTATGATCAAAATACCTTAGCCTTCCTCTAGGGGTAAATAAAAAAAATGATGCGCGCGTTATGAAAACAGATTTTTACCGCCATGTCACAGAATTTTACTAGTTTTACTGTTGTTTTCTTCACAAGTGTATTGAAAAACTTCGTATGACACACGTGAGTAATTAATGATTACCGTTCTTGGCTTTCTTAAGACCCTCGCCACGGCTCGGGTCTAAATACCGCCTCGACGGTAATCACTAACATTACACACTTATATCATAATGTACTATTCCTGTACTTGTGCTATGAGACCTCGCTTTATACCAAATTTCAGGATTCTAAGTCAGCGGGAAGTACCCATATGAATTTTGATACCCTTAAGAGTGTCGAAATATATGTTTTTTTGCGACATAAACGGCTGTAGCTTTTTTTTTCGTTAACTCATAAGTTTGATTTTTTCACACCTTCAAGGGACCACAGACAGAGTATATATGGGTTCCGTTTTTTCCTTTTGAGATACGGAACCCTATAAATTAATTAAGACTTGAAATATCTATGCAGGATCAGGGCAGTGGATGAAAATTATACGACGTGGTTAAACGACATACATCGGTAAATGAGTATCTAATTTATGAAAAATAAATGGTAGGGGAGAATGGGGTAATTGCGAACTTTTCCGGAAAATTTTAAATTATGCACATATTACTAATATAAGTCAAATTATAAACAATTACATGTTTACATCAATCATGTGTATATAAAATTTTTGTTTCAATAACTGATCATATTATCATATAAACTTACAAACACAAAAAAAAAATACAACCGACTTCAATGTAAAAAAAACACTGAAAAGTGCAAAATAACTTCTATTTCGGAAGTCGGTGTTTCTATAATAGTTTTGTCTCTTCGTTAGTTAACACCGACTTTGGGCACGCTGCAATTATGGCGGTAAGTCCCCTCTTTGAGGAGTGGCTGGAGCGGCAACACGGCGTCCTCACCTTCCGCATGACGCAGGTCCTCACCGGACATGGCAAGTTCGGGAGGTTCCTGCATTGGATGCAGAAGTAACGCCCGTATCATCCTTGTGTGGACCGCCTGGCGGACACGGTGGAGCATACGGTGAAGGTGTGCCCCGCTTGGGCGGAGCACCGTCGTGTCCTCGTAGAGGCAATCGGCGGCAGCGACCTCTCGCGCCGGACCCTGATTCGGACTATGGTCCGAAGCGAGGAGGAATGGCAGGCAGTGGCCTCCTTCTGCGAAGCAGTAATGCTAGCGAAGGAGGAGGCCGCATGCGTGAGGGAACGAATGTCCTCATGCCTCAGCCGCCGAGATTCTGACCCCGACTACCAGCCACGGTAGACGCGGGCTTGCGGACGTCGAGCAATGGGTAGCTTGCCGTCTCGGTATCGGACCGAGCCCAGTCGTCAACAGCGCGTAGTGATCCACGCGCTCCTCAAAGAGATGTCAACTGAAGGACACAGGTGTGGTTTTAGTCAGTAAAAGTCTAACACGCCCTCCTGCTCCACCCACAGCGCGAGAAGTCATTAGATGATTTCTACACTTAAAAAAAAAACCGAAATTAAAGTAATTTCGCACTTTTCAGTGTATGGTACCACCATTTAAAAGTACCCCTCATCCAAACTTAAATACCTTATAGCCAGAGTGCATCTCATGACAATTCTAATAATCCTAAACACGGTTAGATTACATTAATTTATTACAGAATTCCGGTGCCTAACTTCAGGCTTCATCATCAGATCAGTTTGATATATTCCCCTCTTATTTCAGTCAGTCATCGACTACCTACACGTATAAACAAAGCAATTTTACTTGTTATGACGGTTCTGCTGTGATCCTATGAGGAGTTCTGTTCCATAACTTCGAAGTTCATGATCAGATAATAACAATATTTTTATGGGACCAATTCGGAAGCATAATCTTTCAGACAAAAAAAAAAAACAAAATCGGTCCACAATTGACCGAGAAATCGGCGAACATACATAAAAAAACACAAAAACCATTCAGCCGAACATAGAACCTCCTCCTTTTTGAAGTCGGTTAAAAAATGGAAGATGCTAGGTAA
The DNA here is from genome assembly GCA_905147345.3 of Mythimna impura. Classification (NCBI taxonomy): domain Eukaryota; kingdom Metazoa; phylum Arthropoda; class Insecta; order Lepidoptera; family Noctuidae; genus Mythimna; species Mythimna impura. Next base: position 13,804,104 of record LR990345.1, read on the forward strand.
TTACAGGTTTTGAGGTGTAATAATGGCTAGACGGGTAAGGTGTAATAACTAACGAATGCTAGTTAAAGCTGCACAACTTCATTTAACTATGTACTATTATTAATCCAATAAAACTAAAAAAAAAATATATATTTGAAATTATTTCTTATTTACAGTAATTTATGTAATAGGGATTATTACGTATATCACTACAAACTATTGATTTTAATGAACCATGTAATGTTAGAAATTACCCCTCAATGTCATAAACAAGAAAATTTAAGAAAACATATATTACAATGAAATTATACAATTATAAATTTATTTGGCGATAAATTTACGCTATAAGTTAAATTCATTAGATCCACGATATTTAGGAAGCGGCAGTGGCATAGGAGATATATCTTTGGTTAAAACTCGGTTCGTTATGTCCACTAAGCAAATAAATACCCTTTAATCTGGATGTTCTCGTTTAGTAAACCTCCTTTACATCTCCCCTAAAAAGTTGCGGTGGCGAATGTGGATACGGAGGTGCTATTTTTTGCGGAAGATCCGCACTTGGAGAAATGGAGGTGAATAACCCTATTCTGAATTAGTATGAATGAGAAACGCAACTACTAAATTTAATCATGAAGGAATGAGAAAAGATGAATAAATATGTTAAGGATTTATACAATTTATAATTGTTTAGAAATGCGTATTCTCTTAGTTGCCAGTTTGTTACGACCTATAAAGGTATAGCGTTAATGTTCATGCAAAGTTTCTGAACATTACCGACCTGTTAGAGTGCTGTTAATAAACGTCGCGATTTATATTATAATGAGCAATAAACAATTGATTGATGCTTAAATTAAATTGTTACACTAACTAAACACATATTTGAAACGTTATCCGTCTTGAAATCACAGCTTAACCGAACCACAGTATCATCTATAAATAGCGTCGGAAAACGAAGACCAATAAGTTTTCATTTCACTCAATAAATTAACACTTAGTTTAAATTAAAATATCGAATATAAACACTCACATCTAGTTTCCTTCGACACTGAACTTTAATAAATTCAAAGTGCACAACTATCAATGATGTAAACTGGATTGATTGAATGAACTCTTCATATACGTATTTATACGGGGAAAACAAACCGGCGTAATGTAATAAACCTGAGTTTATAATTTGGTACGGCGTCTGAACTACGCATTTGTTGGCGCGGCAGTCACATGGAGTGCAGTAGTCACATGCGTGTCCTCGCATAGTGCGGTGTACTATGTCGCTGAATACGGCACCAATTGAATTAACCTCCAATAATCTAATTGAATGTTATTGATTCATGAGCAATCATTCCAATAACTGCGTTGCTGCGTTTGCGGAAATTTCGTGAGCTTTTCGTTTCGAGTTTTCCCGCGGGAGACGGTAGTAATATCGGACTTCGACTTTTGATTTGAATATCGAGATCCGAAATAAAATTGAAATTAATATCTAATTTGTTGGTTAATACTTAGAAAATAATTTTGCGTAAAGGAAAAAGCATTTTTTTAATTCATTGTTGCAATGATCTAAGACTAGCTTCTCATTCATTACTTTTCTTCTGAAATCGGTTTGGGGCACTTCGGTCGAATAGTTTCAGTTTATAATGGACATAGGCAGGAACAGTTTTTATGTTTTGTATAAAAGAATTTTGATATTTTTTTCTCATTTAACGTTGTCCTACTGCCTGGAAAAAGTATTCCACATGACGTTCTTTTCTTCCTGTTGCTTTCACATCTGTCGCGAACGTTTCCAAGCCTTACATTTTCTAGGCGTCCCCCGGTAACGACGCCCGTCTTTGACAAACATACTAATTTAAAAAAAAGTGTAAGTTTTACGAGTATGTATGTTTGTTACTACTTTATGCACAAATGGTTGTACAGATTTGGATGAACTTTGGTACACGAGAAAACCATGCACTGGAATATCACCTATATGCTTTTTAGGGTTCCGTAGCCAAATGGCAAAAAACGGAACCCTTATAGATTCGTCATGTGTCTGTCTGTCCGTCCGTATTTCACAGCCACTTTTTTCCGAAACTATAAGAGCTATACTGTTGAAACTTGGTAAGTAGATGTATTCTGTGAACCGCATTAAGATTTTCATAAAAAATATAAAAAAAAACAATAAATTTTGGGGGTTCCCCATACTTAGACTGGAACTAAAAATTTTTTTTCATCAAACCCATACGTGTGGGGTATCTACGGATAGGTCTTCAAAAATAATATTGAGGTTTCTAATATCATTTTTTTATATACTGAATAGTTTCCGCGAGAGACACTTCCAAAGTGGTAAAATGTGTCCCACCCCGTAACTTCTAAAACAAGAGAATGATAAAACTAAAAAAAATATATGATATACATTACCTTATAAACTTCCATCGAAAATTGGTTTGAACGAGATCTAGTAAGTAGTTTTTTTTAATACGTTATAAATCGTAAACCGCAATTTACCTTTTAAGTTTGTACGGAACCCTCAGTGCGCGAGTCCGACTCGCACTTGCCCAGTTTTTATCTAAATAATACGTTCTCTTGAGATAATTTTCTACTGTGTATACACACACACAAACAGACTCACAAACTTTCGCCTTTATAATATTATTAGGTACTAGTGCTGTATATTTGTTTTAAATGTACACATTTTCTTCTTTTTAGGGTTCTGTACCTCCAAAAGGAAAAAACTTCACAATATTTTTTTTTGCGATTCGGAAGAATTTTCATAGGTAAGTTTGCACGGAACCTTCAGTGCGCGAGTCCGGCTCGCACTTGCCCGATTTTTTTTCTAATTTTATAAAATATTGGGCATTTAGCATCAAACCATTTCATAGAGTAAAATATCATCTACCTTGTTTTTGCGATATTAGCAAGTCTTGACTTCGTAAATATTATAAATTTGTCAATATTAAATAAATAATAATGCAAATCAGGCTTAAATGTCTGATGTCCGACTTGCATTATTATTTACGATTTAACCAAGGTAATTTTCGTTTAGTAAAAACTACACATAAGATATTCTAGGTATTTGTTTTCGACTATCTATACTTCTATACTAATATTATAAAGAGGAAGGGTTTGTATTTTTTTTTTTGTCATGAATAAACTCCAATATAGCGATGGGAGAGTGGTAACGGCCCCGACTTACGAATTGTAGGTCGCGGGTTCAAACCTAGCCGGGCGCATTACTTTGTGTAATTTATTTCATAACCACTGCTCTCAAAACGGTGAAGGAAAACATCGTGTGGAAACCGTCCTAGAACTAAAAATTCGAAGACATGTGACATTCACCAACGCGCACTGGGCCTGCGTGGTGGATTATGGCCCATTCAATCTCCTAGTAAGAGGAGGCCTGAGTCCCAGCAGTGGGAACATTTAAAAGGCTGATTATGCTTATGCTTATGTCAAACTCCAAAACTATTGACAAATTTTAAAAATTCTTTTACCAGTAGAATGCTATTCTATCACTAAGTGAATTATGCTATTATTATTATTATTTACTTTCACGCAGGCGAAGCCGCTGGTTGAAGCTAGTTATTAATAATTATATTATCAGTACAGTAACATCCATTGTGTTTGTAGTAAAAACTTATAACCAACACAACGGTAAAGGAAAACATCGTGAGGAAAGCGGCACATCCTAGAACCAAAAATTCTAAGATCATACATCCACCAATTTGCACTGAGACGAGAAGGCAATGGGAACATTATAAGGCTGGGTATGTATGTATGTTTAACCAATACGAAATAAGAAACGAAAATAAGGAATTAAACAGGTGTCTGAAGCAGGTTGTGCAAGAAACGATCAGCGGATCAAGTAAGAGATAAGTTTCCTAATTGATAATCCACTCTCACTCTTTCTGACGCTGCCAGCAAGGTCATACTTGAACAGCGACCAATATATTTCCCGCAGACCTTCAGCATTTCTCCGACAGGATCCTCAGTCCGGTTTTGCCACCATCGTAATCGCTGGGTTGGTGTCATCCGCCACTCAAGAATGCGTGTCAGTGGTGAATTGAGTTACGCAACTGAGCCTGTCTATGAGGCCGTTGACATATAGTTCGAAGAGCTTGGAAGGCGCAACCATCGTTGTCTCACATCGCACTCCTTGGGATCCTTCCCTCTTGTTAGTTAAAAAATGTTTGGTTTTTACCTTATAAAAGAAGAGAATATACTTCTGTTGTAACTTTTGTATTGTTATTTTTAGGGAACCGTACCTCTTTCAGCAATCACTTTGGTACTCATTTGTCCGTCTATCAAGACTCAAGACCCTTTGACATTACTTTGCGTTTTACAACAAGACGGTATGAGCTAGTAGAGTACCTAGTAATGTTCATAGGCATACCAAATATTTCAAGTTCTCAAATAATTTATTACTACTACCTACCTTCCGAAGGATAATGTCGTTCAGTTTGACTTCTAAAACAGTTTTCACTGTGTTTTTTTTTGGTACATTTGATTAGTTACGAGTATCGAATTGAATCGTATCTTTACTTTTACATGAGACATCGTCATTCTGCTTCCTAATATTGATAAGGTTGACCTTTAGATCCATAAACGAGTAATAGACTCATTCATAATCGATTCATGTTTTATTATCTCATAAAGGCAAGGTGTTGTTATACGTAAATCCCATGACATCATAAAAATAAACCTTGATTTTTAACAATTGTATAACCATCATCGTGGTACTATTATATGTTCCGACGATTGCAATAAACTATGACGTTCGACAATAAGTCTTAGTTATGAATCGTATCAAGACTATGACATAATACTTTGTACGAAATTTTCGATTGACGTTGCACGCGTTCGTTCCACACGTACTTTCCGACGCCGACCAGAGAATTCTAGAAAGATTAAATCAATCAGATTTTTCCGAATCAATCCGATATTTTTTGTGACGTAATTAAAAATGTACAGTCTTCACTTTTTTTCCTATAATTGTGCTATGAGACCTTGCTTCATGCCAAATTTCAGGATTCTAGGTCAACGGAAAGTACCCTATGAATTTTGATTCCCTCGTATCGTATTTTTCGTTAACTCAGAAGTTTGATTTTTTCACAGCTTCAAAGGACCGCAGACCTGAGTATATGGTTTTAATTTCAACTTAATATCTCACGCGTTCCCGAGATAACGGGCAGTCAACAAAGAGATCCTATAAGGGTTTCGTTTTTCCCTTTTGAGCTACGGAACCCTAAAAATGGCATTTACTACCTGTGATCTTTCTTCAGTTTGCAACACATTTCAACGAGTTCTCAATTTATTAGTGTAGATTAGCTAGGGTAATCATTATCATCATTTCGGCCGAAAGACGTCCACTATCGGACATAGGCCTCCCCCAAGCGTCGCCTCACCAGGACCTATCGGACCACCTCGCTGGATTCTCGCGACCGTCACCAGGTCATCGGTCCACCGTGTGAAAAGACTTCCTACGCTGCGTCTTCCGTGGTACGTGTTCACCACACCAGAACCTTTCGGCTCCATCGACCATCTGTTTTGCGAGTTAGCTAGCGTAATCTGTTGTTATTATCGGTCATTATTTTCTGTTTTTTAATTTCTAACAGTGACTCTTTTCGTTCATTTATCCTTCTTAGTTCTAATCATATTGCTGTTTGCTGCTCTCGATTTCCATTTATTGTTTTTGGTTCTTAACTCTGACGTCTGCCATTTTAGTGATTTTTTCAATTTTCGTAGTTTTTCAGTTTTATGTTCATGGAAAGAGAAGAATAATGTTTGTACTAAATCATTTGGTACCTCTTTTACAAAAATTTGTCCGTTATTTCAATCAATAATACTACTGTTTGACATATCTGTGATACAAAGTGAAGGTAAGTGTTGCCAAGTTATTAATATTGTGATAACGAATCCTGTATGTATAGACATGCATTCGATTAGGATCACTCTTGAGGTCCTCATAATAGAAAAAGCAATTATTGGAGAATAAAACAAACCCAAAACAGAATTGGATTGAAAATGAACTAGCCCTTTGCACTTATTAAATTTATGAATATTTTGGTGGTCGTGATGATTATAGCTATTTAGAGTCCGCATGAGTCAGGTAGGTACTTCCTACTAAGTAATGGAAATTAGTCAATCGGGAAAACCTAATGAACATTATTACTACTTATTTATTTATTTTTTAGGATCACCAACGAGGGTTGCAAAAAAAATATTGAAATTAAAATTGGTACACGTAACCTAGTCCTTTAATGCACACTCAATCATAGGCAACCACAGCTTATGCATAAACGAGTGAACATGGCTCTAAATAATTATGAAAATATTAAATAAAATTATTAAGCATGATATGACACATAGAAAAAAATTTAAACAATATTATAGGTTAAATAATAAAATAAAAGTAATGTCAAAATTAAATTAAATTAAAATTAAATTTTAATAGGAATGCTGTTAATATACCTATTCATGGGGAGATATTACCTGATGGAAAAATTGATAAAATTCGGCTACTAAAAAAATCCTGAACTTTTAAGGAGCGTTCGAGTCGCCGTTTCAATCTGTAAAAAATGTTTATTAATGTATAATAAAAAAAAAAACAAATTTTGACATGGTTTTAACATTTTGACATGGTTTTAAGTTCAAAAATTTACCTAATCCTGGATCAATAACAAATCAGAGTTGCAGCAACCTTGCTACAAGTCTGTTTTCACCACCTGGTGATCCTGATAATGGAAGTACTGATAAAGTTAATGTGAAAAACAACTAAGGTCACTGTGTTGTAGATTAAGAAATGTACAACAATTATCTACAAAAGGCAGAGTTGTTTGATTGATTAGGAAAAAAAGAGTGAAGCCCAAACAACATAATGCTCATATTTCAGTTGGCAAGCGGTAAAGAAAACAAGACCAGAGTACAAGAAAGTTAAAAGCAGTAGTTTGATGTTTGTGGCGAGTCTTATCGATGCGTATTGTTGAATATTATTAAAAGCTGTTACTATAACTAAAAGTGCTGCGACGATTAAAGGTGATTGTTGTACTTAACGTAACTTAGCTTTGGAGTTTTGAAATGTTTACGAAAAACATAAGGGTTCTAGAACTACTTACGTTAAGTTTCAATTAGCAGGTGTGTTTATTGGTAGGTATGACCATGCTGACCAGTCATTGCTGAATATTGGCCTCTTGGAACAAAACTGAGCTTAGGTATATTTAATCAAATTTTTGGTGAATATCTTTTGTCCAGAGCAGTGATGGCCGAGTGGTAACGGCCCCAACTTACGAGTTGTAGGTTGCGGGTTCAAACCCAGCCAGGCGCATTACTTTGTGTGATTTATTTCATCACCACTGCTCTCAAAACGGTGAAGGAAAACATCTTGAACCAAAAAATTCGAAGACATGTGACTTCCACCAACCCGCACTGGGCCCGCGTGGTGGATTACGGCCCCTAGAGAGGAGGCCTGAATCCCAACAGTGGGAATATTATAAGGCCGACTATGCTATGCTATGCTATATTTTGTCCATATAAAAATTTGTACATTCATTAGTCACAGTTGAGAGATTGGTGTCTTAAAATATTGATTGTACCTATATCAGAATGGAATACCTTTCGTGATGACTTTACGTTAAATAAAAAAAAATACCCTTAACTAAAAATCAAAGAACATGGTTCTTATTCTTTAGCACATTACATAATATTAGGTTTTATAAATAAAATGAAACGTCTAATTGTTAATTGCTGTGCTTTTAATAGGTTTATGTTAGACTTGGGGTCACTCCTGTATGTGACACACAGAAGTGTTCGAGTTTAGATAGTTTTATGCCTTTTTATTGACCCTAACATCTACTATACAGATATACTCGTACGTACTCGGTCTTAGACTAGTAGCCTGATCTAAAGAATGCCTCTATAAGACTCTCGCTGAAAGGTCAGTCAGTGTATTGCAATATTCCCACAGCTCTAATTACGAATAAGTAAAATTAGAGCAATGATATGTGAACCTTATAGAAATGAGAGGCGTTATGTTGAGTAAGATGTTTTTGTAGCAGATATATTCTGGACATACCTTTGTAATAAACTAGTATGTTTGCCAGTGAATTCGTTCGCGTGAAAGTTCTCGTAAAAACTTTAACACCCCTTATACCGTATTTTGAGGGTAGTTCTGTAAAATTAAAAGTGACAGTAATTTTGATTTAAAAAAAAGTCACAAATTTTAATCAAAATTACTCCCACTTTACTTACTTACTTTTTTTTAAAGTTTATTTAGTAAAGTCAAGTTTATTAACCCAAGAAATAAGAATCTTCCATACAAACTTTAAAACCACCTAAATTGTTCTATTGGCAGTACCTACCTAGTTATGAAAACAAATAATGATAATCTTTATTATTTAGTTAGGTTACTATTTGTGCTAATTTTCAAGTATAATGAAATTTTGCATACCAACTAAATTCCTTCTTTTCATCCATTTAAAGGTTGAATTTCCAAAAACCCCTTATTATTGCTCTCCTAAACCATAAAATAAAGCTTTGTGCAAAATTTTACATCCCTAGTCCTAGTATAGTTTCGGCTGTGTCAGTCAGTTTATTTTTTTATATATAGGGGTGACTGGTAATTAGTGTACTATACTTAAACACGTGATTGTGCTCATGATAACCAACAACTTTTACTATGGGAACAAACCTGATCGCGAAAAAAAATCAGCTGTTCAGTACATTTATGTTTGCCTAATGTACTGAACAGCTGATATTTTTTTCCTCCCATAATAAAAATTGTTTGTTATCATGAGCACAATTACGTGTTTAAGTATCGTACACTAATTGCCAGTCACCCTATATAATAGATATAAATATAATAAAGATAAGAGTTATATTTTATTCGATTTACTTTTTTGTTAAGTTTGTTGCACCTGTCAAAATTTGTCTCTGCATCACCCAAAAGTCAACTGGCTGAATATATTTATTTATTGCACTCATGTTGTAAATAGATGTTACATTATTGTATTATCTCAAACATGGACCCTGGTACACACAGCAACATTTATATTGTTAAAATTGCATGCATTATACAAATAAATTAATACAACAAACATTACATACAAATTATCACAATTTCACACATTATTATTATACTTAGTCATTGGATAATATTATTATTCCATACATCATTACATTAAATTATTAATTTTACAATTATTTTCATATTGTGAGTTATTTGTTTATTTATCTCAATATTTTATCCACCATAAATTATTTGACACTATAATAACATTTTTCTAAAAGTAAACTCTTCAGTCTATGTTTGAAAATACATAATGTTTTTGTAGACCTTATAGTATCGGGTAGCCTGTTATATATGGTGTATATACCTGAGGGATTAACTGTGTCCACTCTTGTACAGTTTAATTTTATTAATACATAATGTTTTAATAAATAAATGCGTAACTATTCCATTTTTGTTATCTATATTTAAATATTTAGAAGATTTTTCTTCATCGTTTTGTCATCTGTAACAGTTGCCTACTTTAACCTTGTTAACGCATTTCCTCCCATACTACAGTAATATTCGAGAACCAAATAAAGTTCAGTTTGCAAACAGCAAAATGATGTCACAGAATAGTTTCCCATAAAATTTAAGATCGTAAGTTCGACGTTCATCACAATACACCTTTATTTAAAGATGACCTACTCAATAGCAATAACAATAATATCTAATGAACAGTTAAACGGTACAATGAAATCTATACCTCCATTCAAATCGAAGGTTCTTGGGGAAATAAAATTAGAAGCATAACACTTACGTATTGAGGCGGATCTTTGTGCACTTCTTAGTTACTAACTGAAATTATATCAAATATGTTCACTTATCAACAAGAACAAGGTTTTATTTACTAATATTATAATAAATCGCGGAGTGAATACAAAAGCTTGTGTGCACCACGGTTCGTAGGTCAGTTACAACTATTTCATAGCAGTCAACAGTCGTGCATGTGATATGCACTCGTAATTACTAGCGCTACTAATATATTGCTTGAGCGAAGCGGATCATGATTTACTGCGATTGCTATTGATCTTTCAACAATGTCGTTTAATATATATATATAAACTTCAGATTTAAGTACAATTGTAGCTATTGTGTTGTGTGGTATATATTAAAAACAAGTTTTTTTAATTTCCTGCGATGTGATGTGTGATTTAAGTTGACATAACTCGCTTGGAACTATCATCATAGCCTTCAAAGATAAATGCCATATAATATAGCTATTATGTATTGTAATTGTCTTGTTAGTTAAGTATTTACATTTATATTAACCAGTTGTTTTTTAGGGTTCCGTACCTCAAAAGGAAAAATCAGAACTCTTATAGGATCACTTTGTTGTCCGTCTGTCTGTCTGTCAAGACCCTTTATCTCGGAAACGCGGAGGTATCGAGTTGAAATTAAAACTATATACTCAAGTCTACGGTCTCTTGAAACTGTGAAAAAATCAAACTTCTAAGTAAACAAAAAAAAATATAACGGCCGTTTATGTCGTAAAAAACGTGTATTTCGACACTTCCGAGGGAATCAAAATTCATAAGGTACTCGTACTTCCCGTTCACTAAAAATCCTGAAATTTGGCAAGAAGCAAGGTCTCATAGCACAAATATAGGAAAAAATCAGAAAACTGTAAATTTGTAGTTACGTCTCAAAAAATCTTTTTTTCGATTTGGAAAAATCTTTGTAACTCAATTTGGGAATTAAACTGTTTTCATAGGTAAGTTTGTACGGAACCCTCAGTGCGCGAGCCCGACTCGCACTTGTCTGGTTTTTTCCGATTGCGTGATTTATTATCTCAGTAATAACAGTGTTAGTTTTAACTCTCTGATATCGTGTGTGATCTCGCTAATAGATACACGTGACCCATGATGACTTTTCCCGCCGTTGTTACATTTCTTATGATTTAATCTAATGATATGACAGGAATGGCGTTTTATAATCAGTCATTTTGGTTTCAAGGGATTCAAGTTACATTTAGTAATGACGTAAAGGGTTCAGTTGTAAAATTATTATAAAGAATCTCATTTTTTTTTTCACTATTTTCTACATTTCTTTTTAATCTTTTCTTTCACAAGTCTGCTGGAAGAAATTTCATTTGAAATAAACAGTAGTAGATACCTTTTTACTAATATTTATAATTTATAGTTTTTTTCTGTTATAGTGGTGTAGGTACATAAATTATATATAATAGAATAAATCAATAAATATTTTTGTTGTATCGTCGTCATCTACACTAATATAATACACAGGCAAAGTTTGTTTTTATGTTTTTTTGTTTGTAGTAGATAATCTCTGAAAGTATTGGTCCGATTGCGAAATTTTTTTCGCCGATAGACAGCTGCTTTATTCCTGAGTGACATAAGCTATATTTTATATATGCGGGCGAAGCCGCGGGCAAAAGCTAGTTAGGTACTGATATATTGTATTTTAACATTCAAGCTGAGCCACGTATCTACCTGGAAACCTGGAAATATTTACAATTTATTATACTAGGTAAAAAACCTTAGAGCATGTACACCATCGATTTTTACAGTGGAATATTTATTCATAAACAAAATGGAGTATTTTTTCTAAAAGATCAAATTTCTTGAAATATAAAATTATAAATAGGAATTAATTAAAAGCCATTTTTGTATGTCATGAATTCTTGTATGATATGACGATCTTGTAGGAATATACCAGCTTTACATAGAAACAATATCACATCTACGATATCACTGACAATAAATTACACATACTCGTAAAACACTCACCTTTGTGCACCTAGTAAAGTAGGCAATATTATATTGCAAGGTCAGCAACGGTATATAACCAGTATCAATCTTTAAAATACTTCTTTAGTATTAATTACATATCATTAATTACCTAATATAAAATACTATCATCATCTTCCTGCCCTTGTCCCGTGTTATTTGGGGTCGGCGCAACACGTTTTTTTCTTCCATTCTGCCCTGTCACTCGTCATACTATCACTAACTTCCTTTTCTTTCATATCACTCTTAACACAATCCATCCATCTTTTCTTTGGTCTCCCTCTCCCTCTCCATCCATCCACATGTAAACTCATAACTCTTTTAGTAACATGCGTTTCATCTCTCCTCTTCACATGACCATACCAAGACAAACGATTCCCTTTCAACTTTTCAGTCACTGGCGCCACTTTCAAACTTCCCCTAATATACTCATTTCTCACTTTATCCATTCTCGTCACACCACACATCCATCTTAACATTCTCATCTCCGCTACGTGCAATCTTTTTTCATCCGTCTTTTTCACAGCCCAACATTCTGATCCATACAGTATGACAGGCCTTATCACGGACTTGTAGATTTTACCCTTCAACTTGAGGGGCATCCGTGGGTCACAAGTTGTTCCCGTGACCTGTCGCCATTTCATCCATCCTGCATTGATCCGATGTGTTACGTCCCGGTCTACCTCACCATCCCCTTGGACGAGTGACCCGAGGTACCGAAAGTCGGAGCAGATCGGTATGGGTGTTCCAGCGCGAGATAAGGGCATTGGATTGGAGAGACCGCCGAAATCGCAGAACAAGTATTCCGTTTTGGTTCTACTCAATTTCAGGCCAACACTCTCCAGTCTGTGCCACCACACCTCCAATCTGTTCTGGACCTCTAGGCCACTCTCGGCAACCAACACAATGTCATCGGCAAACAGCATACACCAGGGAGCCTCTTCCTGAATGTCCGATGTCAGAGCATCCATTATCATCAGGAAGAGGTAAGGGCTGAGAGCCGACCCTTGATGTAAGCCGACAGCCACATTGAATATGCCAGTGGTGCCCACTGTAGACCGGACTTGGGTACTGCATCGACTGTACATCGCTCGAATCAACTGCACATACTTCCCAGGCACACCTTTCTCCTTAAGGGCCCACCACAGAACCTCACGAGGTACCCGGTCGTATGCCTTTTCGAGGTCAATGAATACCATGTGCAAGTTTTTATGCGCACCTCTGTATTTCTCGCACAGCTGGCGTATAGCAAAAATGGCATCCGCTGTACCCTGACCCGGCAAAAAACCGCATAAAACCGAATTGGTTCTGTGAAATTTCACTCTCTTCTCTCAGTCGCCTTTCAATAACTTTCTCCCAGGCTTTCATAGTATGTGACATTAGCTTTATTCCTCTATAATTGTTGCACTCAAGCACATCACCTTTGTTTTTAAAAATCGGCACCAAAGAGCTATTGCACCACTCATCAGGTATGGCTTCTTCCAGCAACAACTTATTGAAGAACAAAGCTAACCACGTCCATCCATCCACTCGCAATAACTTCTACACTTCAACTGGTATTCCATCTGGACCAATGGCTTTACCATTCTTCATTCCATTTACTGCTATTCTGACTTCATCCATACTAACCATTCTCACTAATCCCACATTCACTGGTTTATTCTCTAACACCCCACTCCAATTATTTTCCTCATTCATCAATCTTTCAAAATATTCCTTCCACCTCTTTCTGATTTTTTCATCATCCGATAGAACCATTCCAGTTTCATCTCTTATACATCTTACATGACAAACATCCCTCGCCTTTCTCTCTCTTATTCTAGTAAGCCGGTATAGCTCTTTTTGGCCTGCAGGACTGTCCAGTGCGTCATACAGTTTGTCCTGGGCTTTTGATTTTGCTATTGCCACGGCTTTCTTGGCTTTCTTCTTTAAAACGTCATACTCACTCTTTTTTTCAGCTTTTAAACTAGCGTTTCCAGGCTCTACACGCTGCCATTCCTTGAATTTTCTCTTTTTTTCTTTCAATACACTCTGAACTTCTGTCGACCACCACCATGTATCCCTATCTATTATGCCCTTTCCTCCCTTCTCTAATATAAAATACTATATTAAATAATAATTCAAAGACAATATGATCAAAAAAATGTCGTCTTCTAGTATAATAAATCAACATACTACAAATTTTTATTTACTTATTAATTCTGTACACACAAACACTTACGAAAATGAAATTATTAAAAAAAAAAAATTGTATTTTGCAATTTTTTTTTTAAATAATTTGCTTTCCTCACTGTGTCAGAGCCAAAACAAAAACACTGTACTCTAACCCTTAAATGCGCTTAGGGCGCAAAATGCGCTTAATGCGTTTATTTATAATAAATTACCAGGTGATTATTTTAAACACTGATTAGCAGGTTCTTAATTCAAAATTTCCTACCCGAAGTAAGGATGGGTGTGACTGGTAAAGTACCTATTGACTAATCATTTGAAGTAGGTCTGGTCCTATAGACAGCTGAATCTGGTAGACATTACCTATATATCATTTTTGATTTAGAATCTGCTAATCAGCATTTAAACTAAGCATAATTATGTTCAGGAGTTTTTAAATAAGGCTGCTAGTATTTTATATGCTCGCTATATTTTGAGCCAAGGCCAATAGTAATAGAACCTAGATTAGTAACTGAAATAAAATATCTACCAGTTTTGTTTTGTAAGTTTGTGAGAAAAATACCTGAGACTTGTTAATAAGTGTCGAAGGAAACTAATTACTTGGAAATCTTTCGTACAACAAGTTCCTCATGGAATAATGGATGCCAAAACGTGACGGCATGTCTTTAACATCTATGAGAAATACCATCACGTAGTGTCTGTGGTGGAGTGCGCAGAGATGTGTAATTAAATTATAAACCATAATAACATGTACAGTCAGGGGTCGAAAGAGCAGTTGCACTTTACCAATGCTAAAGTGCCTAAAATTTCTGTATAGTAGACGCTCAATGATCCATAAGTTTATTCAATACTTTAGATGCTACGCTACAAATTAAATAATTCATAAACCATTGACACTCTTCTATAAAGAAATGTTAGTCACTTTAGTATTAGTAGAGTGCAACTATTACTGTATTAATATTTCCAAGAATTGTTTTCTGTCCTTTCATCTAATATATTATTGTCTTAAGTCAATCAATTTTTCAAAGATCCGACAGGTATTCGAATTTGCCACAGCTCTTATATTTCATTATCGACCCACCTCAACTACGGGTGCAAGGGTGTTAGTAATCTACGAAATTTTTGAATCACTCTCTGACTACTTATTATCTTCTAATGGAAACCGCATGAAAATGTATGCAGTAGTTTTTGAGTTTATCGCGAACAGACAGACACTGTAGGGAACATTATTTTATAATATTTATAAATGTATAAGTGAAGTGGACTGTATAATTTCTTGTCTTCCTTTTGGGTGTTCTTCTTGAACTTGAAATAAAACAAGGCTTCTTTCTTCCAGGTTTATTTCTTCTCAGGTATTCTTATTAGAATATTCGGAAAACGACTGTGTCTACGAACAAAACCGGTTCCAATTTATACATTACGCAGCTGATCGCTGATTGGTCGAACGGTCAGGAGGTGGAGCTTTTCAACCATTAAGGAACATTCCGGAATGCTCACGAATATTTCAACCAATCAGAATCAAGCCCGGAATAATCTCGAAATTACATGCAATAACCTTTAGTATCGCGAAACTTTACCTTAACGAGAGCCTTTACACTTTAAACATGCTTTTTACATAGAAATATCCATATTTCACATATAAAACCTTATATCATTCGACTTAGAATTCACTAATCTATCCTACAAAAATATAAAAACCTTAAAAAGTCACCATAACAAAACCTTAGTCCTTATCACTACGTAATATAATTACACGTTATCACTACACAATTAGGGCTCATTTTATGAGTTCCTCACTAAAAACTAATTAGGTTCACTTAGAAAACACTAATTATTCACATAATCACTCACTGTCCTATCAGTCTATTGTCACTTTGACACATATTAGGTCCGCAGGCTCGGCGTCCATTACATCTCTCCCCCCAGCGCAGCTTGCGTAGCTTCCTTCCTCAACACGACGACGAGCTTGCTAACTGGCCGCCGGAAGATGCCGGGTCTTGGTCCTCACCTCGACGATCCTGACGCCGCCGTCCGGTCCTGGATGCGTGCGCTCGACTCGTCCCATCGGCCACGTGTTTCTGGGCAGTGTGCTGTCGACCACGAGGACCACGTCACCAACTTGCAGAGGACGCACGTCGCTCTGTGGCTCGCCTCGGGGTACCAAAGTAGGAAGGTACTCCCGGAGCCAGCGCCTCCAGAAGTGGTCCGCGAGCGCCATGCTTGCTCGCCACACTCGTCGATCAGCCTCGTCGCAGGGCCCCGTCGATGGTAGGCCGATGATCCAGTACCGCTGGCGCAGGTCGTTGGTCACGCGTTCTCGGTTGGCGTGACCCGCTGCACAGTGTTCCCGCATAACAAGGAGTTTTGTGATGCGGTGACGGCCGTCCAGGATGACTGGCCGCTTAGTCTCGATCGGCGCGGAGGAGGCTCCGATCCGGCCTCTCACTCTCAGGAGTCCATCTTCCATTACCGAATCTAGCCGGTAGAGTCGGCTCGCTCTTGGGAGGGGACGAGCAGACTGCATCCGCGCGATCTCGTCGTGAAAACTGTCTTCTTGCGCTCGTCGGATCAGCTCGGTCTCAGCGCGTTCGATGTGTCGGTGTTCCAGCTGCGTCGCTCGTCGTCGGCAGATGTCGATGAAGGCCAACACTCTTGCTGCACTTTTCACCAGGGTCTCGTACTTGGAGAAGCGTTCCGGTTCTGGTAGCCAGCTTTCTCGCCCCGATGTCTCGCTCACGTGCAGGACTTCCTCGTCGTTCTCTTCACCTGTCGACGTCCCGGGCCACTGGTCTTCTGGCAAGTACAGGAAACTCGGCCCCTGGAACCACCGATCCATTGAGCTGATCGGCGCGTCAGTCAGACGTGTGGCATCGTCAGCCACGTTCAGGTCAGTAGGGAGCCATCGCCATTCTTTTCTCTGCGTCAACTCGGCGATCTCCCCAAGTCGATGTGCTACGAACGGTGTGTAGCGTCGCATGTCGTGTCGTATCCAGTGCACGACCGTCGAGGAGTCGGTCCAGTATGTTGTCTGGCCGATTTCCACTCGATGTTCCCTCTTAATCGTGTCGGCGAGTCTTGCTCCGATGACCGCCGCTTGGAGTTCTAGCCGAGGTATGGTTTGTGTCTTCCTCGGCGCCACCTTTGCCTTCGCTGCTACCAACACGACTGCGATACTCCCGCCGCTCCTCTTGATGCGCCAGTATGCCGCGGTCGCATAGGCCTGCTCGCTGGCGTCACACAGCACGTGGAGATCGATTCGTTCGTACTTCCCCAGAATGTAGCAGCGCGGCAACCTCAGCATGGCTATCTCTGGAAGGCGCGCAAGCCAGGACGCAAAGAGTTCGTTCTCCTCTTCCGGTATCTGTTCATCCCAGGCTATCTGTAGGCGCCACAAGTTCTGCAGGATAATTTTGGAACGGATCGTGTAGTGGCTCAGCAGTCCCAGCGGGTCGTAGATCGACATCACGGCGCTGAGTGCTTCCCGCTTGGTCGGCGCACGAGCTCTTGACCTCACTTCTTCTGGGACCCGGTTCATCGATGTGTTGAACCCGAGCTCATCCTTTTCGGCGTTCCAGAACAGCCCCAGGATCTTGCTCTCTGGCTGTTCTCCCCCCAGTGGCGTAGGGGTAGTGGCGTGTAGCTCCGAGGGCACGTCGCTCAGCACCGCCTTATCGCTGGCACTCCATCCTCGTAGGGTGAACCCGGCGTGTGCGTGTACGGTCCGTGTTTCTTCAACCGCCTTCCGTGCCTCCTCTACATCTTCGTAGCTCGCCACCCAATCATCCATGTAATGATTGTTCCTGATTGCCTCCAGTGCGCGCGGGAACTCCTGCCCATACACTTCCGCGTTGTGGTTGCGAATATGGTGGGCCATATACGGGGAGCTAGCGGCGCCGAAGATCATACTGGTCATCTTGTACTTCTGTGGAGGCTTCTCTCGTTCCTTTCCTCTCCACAAGAATTGCTGAGCCGGTTGATCTTGAGGTCTTATCTTCACCCGCAGGAACATCTCTTGGATATCTGCTGTGATCGCGACGGCCTTCTCTCTAAACCTGAAGATGATTCCTTGCAGCGACAACAGCAGATCTGGTCCCTCCAGCAACTCGTCGTTGAGGCACACTCCGTTGCTCCTAGCAGCCGCGTCGAACACCAAACGGTATTTCCCCGGTTTGTTGGGGTTCTGCACCGCGAAGTGTGGCAGGTACCAGCTGATGGCACTTGCGTCCTCAGAGCCGTCGCACGGAGTCGCATACCCTTTCTTCAACAAGTTCTCGATCTGGCTGGAGTAGTTCTTTTCAAAGGCGGGGTCCGAGTCCATCTTCTCCTCAATCTTCTTCAGTCGACGAAACGCTTGATTGTAGCTAGAGGGCATGGCGGTGTCGTCCCGTCGCCATGGCAATCCCACCTCGTAGCCTCCGTCAATCTTCTTTGTCGTTCTCTCGACTATAGAGATGGCTCGCTTGTCCGCTTCGCTGACTCTTGGCTTCTTCTGTATACCAAGAGACTCGATCTTGAAGTGGGTTTCAACCAAGTTGTGGAGCTCCTGATCGCCCGCACTGGTGGGTCTGGCAGGCTCGTATAAGTGTAGCACGTTTCCCTCTCGATAGATGGTGCCGCGTGGCGCGGTCCCATGCACCACCCATCCGAGTTGAGTCCTTGAAGCAGCTGGCTGGTTCTGGCTGCCGACTCGCAACTCTCTTGAAACGATACACTCCCAATGATCAGTTCCTACCAGGAGTCCAGGGCGCGCCGTTCCATAGCACACCTCGTCTCGGTCCAAGTCCCTCAGGTGCTCGTAGTCCAATAAGGTCTCCGGAATGGCCTGCTGGTACAGCTTCAGATCTTTTATCGTTCTTGCTCTGATCCGATGTCCATCCGTTTCCTTAACCCCCTTAACCTCGACGGATACGAGCTGACTTTCCATTTCCTGCTGTGACATGTTCACTCCGCTCAGGTGAAGCGGTTGTGACGGTCCTTCTGCCCCAATGCTGGCTGCTAGTTCCTTATCAATGAGGGTGATCGTCGCTCCCTCATCCAGCAGCGCGTAGGTCTTTGCCTCCCCCCGTGGTCCCGTCACGATGATAGGGCACATCTTCAGCAGCACTGTCTTGGGTCCGGGAGCAGGTCTCGTTGCTACCGATAGTACTGCTTCTTGCTTCGGTGACTCGTCGGTCTTCGCTTCTTCGGGTTTCCTGGCTTCTGTCTTCTCGTCATTGTGCAGGGAAGAGTGATGTGGGCGGCGGCAGTCGTTTACGCCGCACGGCTTCGCCTTGCACACTATGCGTCGAAGTCTTCTCTGGGCGCACTTGAAGCAGACTCCCTTCTCGCGAATCAGACGCCATCTCTGGTCAACCGAAAGCGCCTTATATTTGGGACACGCTGTTAGCAAGTGATCTTGATCACACTTTGGGCACAAGTCCTTTTTCTCTTCTGTGTCTTCTACCGTGGCGTACACCGTCGCTTTCTTCTTAAGTGTCACAGCAGGTCTTGCCTCTCTCTTTACACTAGAGGCGCACGATGCAGGGGCGTATGTGTATCGTAACGCCCTGTCCGCTTCCCGCATCAAAAACTGAGACATTACGATGATCTCTGGGTCCCCGGTGCCTTCGTGGTCGTACGCGTAGTCACACCATCTTGCCTTCAGGTGCGGGCTCATCTTCTCTAGCACCTCTCTGCTCAGCATCGGATTGTACAGGTACCCTCTCTGGTCGATAGTCTTGAGAACGCAGGTTATATTTTGCAGCTTGATGGCGAAGCTATTTAGCTCCGTCGCTGAGGCCCCCAGTCTCGGAAGTTTCTTCAGGTCTTCTATTGCCTTGTCGATAATGACTTCTGGTCTTCCGAAACACTGCTCCAATGTCCTCATTATGACGTTCGGGTCCGTGGCCGTATGGAGTAGGGCGGCTACTGCGTCTCTAGCTTCTCCCTTCAGGCAGCTCCTCAGTCTTTGGATGTTCTCTGCTGCCGAGATCTGGTACATCTGTGTCGAGTCCCGATACGATGCTTTGAATGGAAGCCACTCGTTGGTCGCGCCGGAGAAAGTTGGAAGGTCCGTGTGTCGCAGTCTTGGTCTTGCCATTTTCTCTAGGGTAGCTGCCAGGTGTTCTATGCTGTTCCTGGTCCTGGTGGGTGTCGGTGATCTTCCTCGTGCTGTGTCGAACCGGAGCTGCTTCGCTTCCTCTCTTCTGGGTGCTTCCTCCCCCCGTGAACTGAGCGGGTTCTTCATTAGCCAGTCGTCCACTTTACGTAGAGGTTCTTCCCGTGAGAGGGCTCCTGCTAGCTGCCCTTCATGCACGCTTTCTTCGTCGTGGATGATCGACACTTCCACTGCTAACCTCTTCTTGATCAAGTCTGCTTCCAACTCTAATTCCCTTCTTCTTATGGCGGCCAACTTCTCTGCTGCCTCCAGTTCCGCCACTCGTAGTCGTGTCGTGACGCTGGTGTTTGAGCGTATCGACCTTACTGATCTTGTAGGCGACCTTGGTCTCTGTAGATCTTCGGTTCTTGTGGCGACCCCAGAAGGTCCTGCCGTGCTAGCGTCCGCTCCCCTTGAAAAGGGTGACGCTGGCGGCTCCATCGACAGTCTTCGTAGTCGCTCCTTCTCAATACGCGCTGCTTCCTGTAGCTGGGCGCGTCGCTGTTCTTCCACTTCCACTGCATCTCCCTGGCTTCGGGTGACCACCATTTTCACTGTGGAATGTATGTGGAATCGTTCCCAAATGTTCACTATTAGCGGCTCACTTGATCCGCCCCTGACGAGTCCCGAGCCCAACGATCCTCTTCTTGATCCGCCCCTAAATAATCTGGATCCACCCTTGATCAAATGTCCCTCTTCTTCTAGGACCAGTGGTTAACGAATATCACCTCAACGGGGCCCCTCCAACACGTTAGGAACCGGTGAATTCTTCGTCTCCACTTCAACGGAGCCCTCTTTTAAGCGAGACTAGCAGATCCTGATTTTTCTTCCCTCACTTGGCGTGATCTTGAAACGTTGGTTCAATCTTCGTTACGCAGACTCGTTGTTCACACGTCGTTTCCGTAGGTGCGTCGTCGCAGATTATTATGATCTTAATCCGGCGAACGAAACACCAAGCTGTAGGTACGTCGTCGCAAATTCTTCCGATCTAGATCCGGCGAACGAAGGACCAGACTGAAAGTACTTCGTCGCTGATTCTTTCGATCTTAATCCGGCGCTCGAAGGACCAGACTGAAGGTACTTCGTCGCTGATTCTTCCGATCTTAATCCGGCTCTCGAAGGACCAGACTGAAAGTACTTCGTCGCTGATTCTTTCGATCTTAATCCGGCGCTCGAAGGACCAGACTGAAGGTACTTCGTCGCTGATTCTTCCGATCTTAATCCGGCTCTCGAAGGACCAGACTGAAGTGGACTGTATATTTTCCTTGTCTTCTTTTTGGGTGTTCTTCTTGAACTTGAAATAAAACAAGGCTTCTTTCTTCCAGGTTTATTTCTTCTCAGGTATTCTTATTAGAATATTCGGAAAACGACTGTGTCTACGAACAAAACCGGTTCCAATTTATACATTACGCAGCTGATCGCTGATTGGTCGAACGGTCAGGAGGTGGAGCTTTTCAACCATTAAGGAACATTCCGGAATGCTCACGAATATTTCAACCAATCAGAATCAAGCCCGGAATAATCTCGAAATTACATGCAATAACCTTTAGTATCGCGAAACTTTACCTTAACGAGAGCCTTTACACTTTAAACATGCTTTTTACATAGAAATATCCATATTTCACATATAAAACCTTATATCATTCGACTTAGAATTCACTAATCTATCCTACAAAAATATAAAAACCTTAAAAAGTCACCATAACAAAACCTTAGTCCTTATCACTACGTAATATAATTACACGTTATCACTACACAATTAGGGCTCATTTTATGAGTTCCTCACTAAAAACTAATTAGGTTCACTTAGAAAACACTAATTATTCACATAATCACTCACTGTCCTATCAGTCTATTGTCACTTTGACACATATTAGGTCCGCAGGCTCGGCGTCCATTACAATAAGGATAAAGATTGCACCTGATCTAAAAGACAAATAACCCTTACCTTAATTTTCCTACTGATCTCAGTTGCTTAATTGGTATTTGTTTTCCAATAATATAAAATACCATAGCTTGCTCTCAAGTGACAAAAAACGTTGTAGTTACGAACTAAATTTCCACTTCATTTCTTTGTCTCTCAAAGCAAAGATATAAAGTGTTCTAAGAAAAATCCCAGTAACATGTGTTGTTCAAGGAGCGAGGAGCGAGAATCTGGAGCACCCCCACCGCATTGGACATAGATAGACGAAACGTAAAGAATGATCACGACATGAGACAGCACATGCGAGAAAAATAACGCCCATTTTCTCTCAACGCCCGACACGGAATAACTTGAGCAATTTAGGGTTGGATTGCTTTGCAAAACAATCTGAGCTCGCGTTTGAGATACAAGTTCCATTTTCGCTGCTGTTTTCTGAAGGAAAATAATTATTTTAATTAAATAGGAAACTGTAATTCTACAAGTCATTCCCCATTTATTACTTTACCTATCCATCACTGAATTAATATGTAAAAATCCGATTGTTTGAAATGGTTTTTTTTTCCTGTTTTATAATTATAATTAAAATTAATTTTTTTAGTAAGGTTTGGTAGCTAAACAAATAGTTCCAATAAAGTTCAACATCGTGTGCACATTAATCAGAAGAGGATTGTTTAATTCATTTATTTAAATAAACCAGTCAGCTAACTTGCAAACGCTCGTGACATTGCGATACATTTACGTCAAAGGGTCGGAGAGACCGAGAAAAATCAGCGGCAATGACTAGTCGATTCCACGTTACGTTCCTAATCCCGAACCCTTCCTCGCAATATGATTTGCGTCAGTGGAGATGCGTTCAGAACAGATCACCGGACGGTAACCGAGTGGAAAAAGCGCTTCTCATCGGGACCGTTACTGGAGATCGTAAGAATTCGAGTGGCGTCGCCGGCGAACGCTCAGAACAAATGGGCGCGCTGTGGAATAGCCAATTATTGATTGTTTTTTAAAACTGCTCGTAAAATATTTTATGAGAGTTTTTACACACTGCTCTGTTAGTCAAAATGATTCGGTTCTAGAACGTACTGTTAATTGTGAAATACAGTAAAAGTATAAAATCAAAATTATTCAATTTTGGTATTCACCACAATAAAACCTGTACATAATTGCGGCGTACCTTTGTTTATGTCTCTATTAATTCCGGAGGCGTCCGACCACGAGGTGGGTAATGTTATCATTCCATTAATTACAACGTCCACCCCCCTGCTTTTTAAAAGTAAATTAATCCGATTAAGGGGGGAATCGAAGAACCCGCTCCGTCCGAGTTTATTCAGGCAACTTTCTTTAGAATAATTATTTTTTGTAATTAAATCCATCAACACGATTTTTTCCTAATGATTCTCCCGTGGGAGTTGCTGGGTGGCAACCAGGAATAGGGGAGTTTTATTTTTTCTTTAATTTCATATTTCTTTAAGATGCTGTTCTCGATGTACTAAATCTGGATTTAGTTTTAAGATAAAACTTTTCTATCTGAGGATAATTACTTTCAACGACTGGCTAGCTAGTAGCTAATTAAATATAATTTCAATGTCGCATTTTCATAGATTATTAAGTCTCAATTTTTATTCAAATCAATCATTTCAACACAATAAATAATAAGAAGTAGTCTTCGTTTTTCTGCAAAAAAAAACTGCTTTTATTTTGGTACAATATTCGTGTGGCGGGCGCGGGCGGCTTCTTATACCCCACCCCCACACCAGTGTTAATGATATCTCGCTTTTAAAGGGCACATCATTTACTTACTTTTACGAAATTAATTGAAATGAGTTTTGACGATGAAAAGATGGCTATACAAAAGAGAATGGTGGCCGCTAGGTGTCGTTGGAAGATAGCTTATTCATCTTTAATTAATTATTTTGTGGCAAAGAATTTGTTTTCTTTGATATTCTAGGCCCTATTCATTGACTTTGCCAATTATGATTTCGATTAAGAAACTGTATAAATAAAACGATTTAATGAATTTATTTATCAAAAGTTGACATTATTACAAGTTCATACTAAGAAGTTTTAAAATATGATTAAGCTTCTTTTATGGCTTTTTGGATTGTTTTGTGTTAAGTAATTAAAGAGATTATTATTATGTATCAAAGCCAGTTCATAAGTTACAAATATCTAGTCAATGTATCCGTAATGATCTTATAAGCTGACATAAGTTTCTTCATTCACAAAGTGGTGAACTGGCTTCTCGACACTGTGACAGCAGTACGAAAAGTGATCAAAAATTAATATTACGTTATCAATAAGCATGATATGTATCTATATATTTGATTAGCGCGTAGCGTGGGCCTCATTTCGTGGAAGCTTTTAGGTCACATCTGCGTATGAATCCGGACCGGTATGTAGGCCACTCGTAATATATCGACATGAGGAGGTCCGCAGATTGATGAGCCGTCCCTCCCCCCCCTACCCGCGGACGTCCGGTGCGCCCCCATCGGGTCCCGCGGGACGGCGCTCTATTGCAATAGATTGAGCCTGTTTTGTTTCCTTCTGTTGGTGGTACACGTGAGGTTGTTATTGAGAGATTGGTGTGATGTTTTTTAACTTATATTTTTTTGTTAGTACTTTTTTTCCTCGCTTCGCTTACATAAACTTAACCACAGGAACTAAAATTTTTCCGGTAGGTATATAAATTAGTCTGTAACAGAATTGTTCAGTAATTCTCAGAAGTTCTATCAGTGAAAGAATTTCGTTATCGGGACGATTTTGAGCATCGTCACCGAGGCAGGCCTAAAAATGCTGGTGTGTCGATCCGGACTGGTTTCTGTTGGTCGGAGAAGATTAGGCACAAAGAGAGCTGGAAAGATAAGGGGGGGAGGGACCTTGCCCAGTAGTAGAACAAGTAGGCTAAATAAAAAAATAGAAAATTATTTAGTTAGATGAATCAGTCACACTTCAATTACGGTGTAGTGCAGGAAGTACCACTATTTAACAAAACATCTTTACAAATTATTTTACCACCAGTCCAGTTAGGCTATAGATGAACAAACTACAAAGTTCTGGCCATGTCGCGAATGTAGTAAAAGTCAAGCGAGGTTTATAGCATTAGCAGGCAATGTGCCAGTGTCCTGTCCACGACTGTGAACTACTCCGAATGTCGTTCGTTATTATTGAACAGTTTCAAGCTTTGACCTTCAAGAAAATGTATTAAAACTTTAAATGTTTTTTTTTTTTTACATCTGTCTTTTCATGATTTGAAATGAATAGATGTGGCGATTAGTAAAATAAAAAGCGCAACTACAAACAAATGTGTCTAGAACGAATTGGTCTGAGAAAAAAACATATAACTTCTATTAATAGTATCTATTATTATATTGGTGCTGTAAATAGTTTGACTATTATACATAACTCTGCAGGTAGATAATATCTTGAGATATATCTTCGAACAGAATTCACGTGTGTGTCGTATATCGTGTAAGTGTACAATCCATATGCATTGTCGAGGGATCTATTTATTTTCTTCACGATAAATGTTTCAGCCCCTGGATACGGCCAATCATTTTGCTGAAAATTAGTTCGAACGTAAGCTAACTACTTATGTGCGTAATATGCTACACTGTTTTATTTATTTAGTTATTAAACTGTTATATTTTCATAAGTTTATTTTAATTTTAGAGCCCTGCAGGTCCTTCTTATTCGAGATATAAGATTGTGTTTCCATCAGACTAATATTGTAGTGACGAAAATGAATAAAGTGAGAAGTAAGTATATTAGAAGGAGTTTAAAAGTGGCAACAGTGGCTAAAAGATTTAAAGGGAATCGTTTGACTTGTTATGGTCCTGTGTGTAAAAGAGTTATGAGTATACATGTGGATGGATGGAGAGGGAGAGGATGGCTAAAGAAAAAATGGATAAATTGTGGGAGGAGTGATATGAAAGAAAAGGGAGTTAGTGAAATATGTATATATAATAATATAATGGAATAAGCCCTTCTAAGGATTGTCGCTATGATCCACGCACAATAGGCAGATCATTGTGCGTGGTATATATATTTTTGTTTGTTACTAAATGATAACTGACTCGCGCTCATATTGTATTTGTGTATGTGTGTTTGTTACTCATTCACGTTCAAACGGCTGAATGGGTTTGGATGAAATTTCGCACACAACATAGGATAGATATGCGGGGAATATGTTCACTTGGTATAATTTTCTACTTTCACACAAGCGAAACCGCTGTCTGAATTTAGTTTTATTTATATTTTTCCTATTATCTTAAATCTTTTTGTAAAAAAAAATGGTGAGATTGAGTTTTGATTTAGGAATCGCTTTTTTAAAAAAAAACGTTTTTTTTTTAACTCAAATTCAAAATTATTTATTTCATGGGCACTTATAAAACGTCAGAAGCTAGCGCACGGTTTCAATTGGTCGTTTCCTATGGAGAAGAACCGGCAAGAAACCCCATGGTAACTCTTTAAAAAAAAAATACTTAAAAAACCGCTTTTTCACTCAAACTCAAAGTTATTTATTTCACATAGGCCTACATTGGCACTTACAAAACGTCAGAAGCTAGCGCGAGGTTCCAATTTGTCGTTTCCTATGGAGAAGAACCGGCAAGAAATTCCATGGTTACTCTTTTAAAAAAAAACTAAAAAAAAACCGGTTTATGTATCTATCGTCTAAAAATTCCTTGGTACAGTTGATTGGTGACTATCTAACTGACTATCTAGAATGCCTTTACATTGACTATCTTCTTTCATTTTATAATATTTCTTTTTGACATACAAATAGAGTGTTTCTACAAACTGTAGTAGGCGTTACTTTACAGATTGTATGCTGTTAAAAGTTTTACGTGGAATGCTGTTATTTTTTACATTGTATCATTTGTATGCTCTTATTATTTTTTTTAATTACGTGTTTTGTAAAAAAATTGGGCATTTTAATGAAGTATTGAGAGAGAAGATTCAAAGGAAATTATTTACAGACCTCCCCCCCCCCCCCTAGCCAAGTTACAACCGTTTCGTTTCGATTCTCTTTTCGTTGATCACCTCGAGTCGGCCACACCTCCTATTCCTTTGTTCTAACCACGTGACTGAGCGTTGAAATGACGTCAGAACAAAGGAATAGGAGGCGTGGCCGACTCGAGGCAATCAATGAAAAGAGAATCGAAACGAAACGGTTGTAACTTGGCTAGGGGGGCTGCACTCCTAGCCAAGTTAATAATCTGCAATCGTAAACGCTAGTCGAAAACTAATCAAATGTATGGGAATGACATCATCTCAACGTTAGGCTACCAACTTATCGTTTTCTACAATTGCTGATACCGAGGCGTTACCGATTGGAGAAAGCAATTCGACACGAAACGGTTGTAACTTGGCTAGGGGGGCTGGCCTTTAGGCTTAAGGGGACCTGACAATGATATAACTATTTTTTTATTTGGGTTCATATTAGTAAAGCTAAAAGATTATACATGCGCACCCATTTTCTTAGCAGAGATAATCCTTTATGATTTGAAAAAAATATTTTAGGAACCATATAATTTTGTATCAAGAATATGCCATTTTATAATTTTATGTAGTACCTAGTGTCACTGTCACAAGAAAGACGAATGTAACGAAACTTCTCAAGCTAAAATGCAACCAGCCGTTTAGGCTCTAGGGTAAGCCAAAAAAATATACATATATTAAATACATACATACCTACTCGAAAAACATAACCTTCCTTCTGGTACAGTCGGGTAAAAAAGGGAGATATTTTTAAACACTCTGACTCCTAAACTACGTGTCCCTATGGCTTAGGAGTCTAACTAACCCTAAAATGATATAGGTGTCCCTATTTCACACGATCAAGATCCGCCGTAAAGATAACGCTAACCGCAACATTACACCAAACAAACGCTAGTATTTATAAAGAAATACGGGGATCTCGCGAGATGGGATCGCTTGAGGAAGCGGCCGGCGGTCGGGGGTCACGGCGGATACGATACGTTTCTCGCTTCCCCAGACCCCACAGACCCCACGGCTATGATATTCCTCATGCCTCACAAATAACGCCTTTTTATGTTTTCCTTATATAAAGCTTAGCCTATAGGTCTTTCTTGTTTGATTGTATTTTAGTAGGTAAGTACTTAAGTGGAGAAGTATTGAAACACATTGCATCGCATTTGCTGAAGCAACAGTTTAAAAACAATTGAAAAAAGCAATGTTATGTGATATTATCTACTTGTCTATTTAGTATTTTTCACTAAATAAAATATTATTTCAGATAGGTGAACATTTTCATAACGATTTCCCACACTTGTACCTAAAGTACAGACGAACTATCAATAAATATGCTTTGAAATAATGGAAAGAGTTCAGAAAAGCAAACATTTTAAATCAAGACTAGCATAGATTTACTGATTCCTTTTCAATTCAAATATTTTATATCACCTGCATACATGGATACTTATAAATCATTAGGAGCTAGTGCATGGTCCCAACAGGGCGTTTCCTATGGAGAAAAACCGGCAAGAATCTCTACGGATACTCTGTTAAAAAGCATTGGTTTTTACTAGGTTTCCATATATATATACCTATATATTAATAGATATGAGAGGACTGTCTAGACCAGGCAATATAGCACCAAATAAGTAGGTACATAACAAAAACGTGGCTCGGAATAGAAAAGAATCAATGAGTTTACGGAGTTAGTTTTCTCACATTCACATCATAAAAAGAAGCTATAATAAAAATAAACATCTTAAAAAAAATTACACGATTATATAAAATTGAACGGATATATGGTCCACCAAAATTACTAATGTAGTTAGTGTGATCTTAATCACGTTAAATCATTGCAAAAATAAAAAAAGCAAAGATGGAACAGTTGACAGATGTGAATGAAGTTATTGAGTACCAGGAAATCGCTAAACAAGCTTGTCTTCAACGTAGTCTTTAATCTTGTAATATGTTGTTTTGATAAGGACACGTTTTGTGTCAATTATGAACTTCCTTCAGTAAGTATTGTTAGTTTGTTCTTTCCAGGAGGTACCTTTGTATCTGAACATTGTCACTCATCGAGCCACAGAAAGCACTAGTCGCAAAGTTCAGTTAGATCGAAGAGTCTCGGAGAAAATTTTATGCCATATTGGACTAAGCAAATGTTCATACAGCTAATTAATTACAGTAAACCAGTGACAACCTTCTTTGAACAAAAGTGGACGCTAAAAGCAAGATTAGCATAAAGTAGAAAACCTGCTTTTATCGCACAGGTGTGTATTCCGCTCGGCTTGTAATTCTATACGAAGCATTAACGTGTTAAGTTTATCGATGGCAATAATGCATCACAAGTAGTTGCTGGTACAATACTTCATCTGCGATACTTTACTTAGGTATCTATGTGCTCATGTTACTCGGTATTAGTTTAGAAATACGGGTTCGAATAAAATATTTAAAAAATAGAAATAGAAAAAAATTATTCGACAATACAACGATGGCAATAATCATAAAATAAAAACAGAAGAATAGTACAGAATGATATAATAAAATTCTACTAACAGTGCCCGTACTGAAAGGATTACCATTAGCATTTGCTGGGCGTCAGACACCCAGCGCTGCTTTTCAGCTGGCAAAAATGACTGATGATTTTTAGTAATAATGATATTAAAGTATATAAATAAATAAATTAGTAATAAAATATTAGTTAATATGCGTCTACTTTTTCAGAATTGATAGCGATTCTGAAAAAGTATAAAATGTTGATCAATAGCTATAATTATTGAAATGTCACATGCTTATTCAATCACCCTTTGATTGCGTAAAACTGTCCCCACTCTCCAACAGATTTGAAACAGGTGTCATTTGAAGCGTCTAGTTGAATAGAGTTTTTTTATTTATTATGGCGACATACCTCAAAAGTATGGGGTTTAAGTTCTGTAAAATATTTTTATTTTAACCTAATCTAACCCAACCCAAGTGTTCAACAGTACTATCATACATTGTTTAATCCAACTCGGCGAGCTCTGTATGATTCTACAAAAATACTTCACAAAGCGCATTGCGTAAAACTGTCCCCAAAAATGTCACGAGGTGTCATTCGAAGTGTCTAGTTGAATAGAGTTTTGTTTTATTATGGCGACATACCTCAAAAGTTGAGGAGCAGTGGTGGCCGAGTGGTAATGGTCCCGACTTACGAGTTGTAGGTCGCAGGTTTAAATCCAGTCAGGCGCATTACTTTGTGTGGCGCGTTTCATCACCACTGCTCTCGAAACGGTGAAGGAAAATATCGTGAGGAAACCGGCATGTCCTAGAACCAAAAATTCGAAGACATGTGACATTCACCAACCCACACTGGGCCCGCGTGGTGGATTACGGCCCATTCCCTCTCCTAGAGAGGAGGCCTGAGTCCCAGCAGTGGGAACATTGAAAGGCTGCTTATGCTATATGCTATGCTATACCTCAAAAGTATGGGGTTTAGGTTTTATAAAATATTTTTATTTTAACCTTACCCAACCTAACCTAAGCTGTGCGTACATAATATCATAATAATCCGTCACATTGATTTTAATGTAGCAACACAAATGCTTGATCATATTGTAATAGATGACAAATAGTAAATAGTCTTTGAATAAAAAAAAAAAATACATTATTTTCTACATGTATTTTTTTAATTAAATAAAAGTCCCACATATTTTAATAAACAAATTAGCCGTTTTGTTTTTTGTGGATAGGAATGAACAAACTGACATGTATCCCATGTCGATGGGAGGATGGGGACGGCAGGCATACAAAATCAGGCATCCTCCTTTCAAAATGCAAGATTTTGAAATTAGAATCGTCGATAGAATGACACGTGAATGTAACATTAGCTAATTGCACAAACCTTGCGAAGCCAAAAAAAAAAAACATAAATGACACGTATCTAGCTCTCTAGCCAGATTTTTATTTTCAATAGGACAAGAGGCCTAGTCTCTACTAAGCCTCATCTCTTCTTTTGGGACCAAAAATATGCATGTATTATTTTAATGTGCTAATTAAAATTTTGAAAATATCCTCATTAACGACGAAGCCATAAAGCTTCAAAGCTGATAAGTTGAAAGGGAAGTTCGACGTGGACCTCTGACGTCAAACTACATTATGGCCGCTATAGAAAACGACATTATTTTGAGAGAGAACGATAAAGGTTACATATAGGTAACCTTTATCGGTTTTTTTTATAATGTGAATGTGAGAACACTGTAGACTCCGCGAATTCTTAGGTTACTTCCTATTACGACTTACTTTTTTTTAATATGATTATTTTTATTGTGCTTTTGGGTACAATATCGACTGGTCTACACTGTTTTACATAATGTCTATTAATACTGTAATATGACCACATATCATCGCTTACCATCAGGTGAGATGGTGGTCAAACGAGATCATTAATAAAAAAAAAAAAAATTGTAAACAACCACTTTTTTAAAAGAGTAACCATGGAGTTTCTTGCCGGTTCTTCTCCATCGGAAACGACCAATTTGGAACCGTGCACTAGCTTCTGACGTTTTATAAGTGCCCATGTAGGCCTATGTATTGTATAATGTAGAAGCACTTTGTTTTTCAAGTTTTGTGAATGTGAAGTACCATGGAGCATTTTTATTAGGTTACAACTTGTTTGACATTACGAGCATGGCAGTTGAGAGTTTGTCATGCTCACTCAAATGTCTCGCTGATGGTGGCACGTGTTATTGGGTCATTTAGTTCCCTTCAAAATGGTTGAGCTGAGTGGGGCTGATGCACGCGTCATGTTCGTGAACGGGTGCCGCCAGTTGAGACTGGTTATCTCTTAGCTGCCAGTGACTTATTTCAATTTCTATTTTTTTTAATTAGTTTTTTTATTTTAATTATTATTACTTATCTACATTGTGCTCACATATTAGAAGCGACAAGAAATATGTAACCAAGATTTATGTAACTCATAATATGATTTAAAAGAGTGTCCATGGAGTTTCTTGCACGTTCTTCTTCATAGAGATCTACGCTTTGGAACGTGTAAATTAGCTTCACTTTTTTTGACTGACCGACATTTTGACAATTCAAAAGTACCTGTAATTGGTCTAATTGAAATAAACGTTTCTGATTTCTGATTTATGTGAAATAAAAACTTTTTGACTTTGACTTGACTTTGACTTCTTTGATTTGTTAAAAAAAATACCACTTTTGCTTTTAGACCAATTTTATATTGTACGTACAATGACAATATTTATGTTAAGTACTATATGGTTTATTTTTTCATATTGATAAACTGATTAGATAACAAGTTTTTTTTTTACATTCCCTATTATTAAATCGCATCATCTTGTATTCTTTGTTGTTTTATGAAATTTTATTATAATGAATCGTTCGATTTCGTGGAACGGCGATTACGTCTTGTATTGCTTCTTGCAGGTTTCTAGAAAGAATTTCATTTATCAGACAGGCATTTTTATTGCAAACAGCATCAACCTACCTGTACCTCTATAGAAATACATAAACGCAACATTCCAACCCAGACTGCTTAAGAAGGCCCTGCCCGATCCATTTAACGTCAACGTGAGTATGGTTTAAAAGCTTGGAAAGGGCTATGCTTGGAGTTTCCTTGCGTGATCGAATCAGGAATGCGGATATCCGCAGGAGAACCAAGGTTACTGATACTGATAGCACGAAGAACAGGCAAACTTAAGTGGCAATAGGCAGGGCACATTGCTTGCAGAACAGATGGCTGTTGGGGCCGAAAAGTTCTGGGGTGGAAACCGTGTACCGGACTACCCAGCGTTGGAAGGCGTCCTACAAGGTGGACCGATGACCTGGTAAGGGTTGCGGGAATCCGATGGATGCGAGACGCACAGGACCGTTTATTGTGGCGACACTTGGGGGAGGCCTATGTCCAACAATGGACGTCTATCGGCTGAAATGTTGATGATGCTCAGTTAGCATTCGGTAACTTCCGTCACTCATTCAAATACTACACAAAACTTGTTTCGTTCCAGGTATTTCCGTGTTTTTCGTTACTGAGGATCTCGATTATGTTTGCAAGGTTTCTACTCAATATCGGTATTTTCTTTTCAAATTTATAAGTAATTATGAAGGGCAAAGAAGCTGATTTTCAGAAATCATTTTCAGAAATCTTTACTGGAATAGTTTTACACAAATTTATGTTTTGATTTCATTAGAAACCAAGATAATAATCGCAATATATCTGTTTCTGAAATATCGTTATAATCGCGTAAGAGCGGTTGTATGGAAATGGTATCACGGATTGGGCGCTCTTAACTAAAGTCCTAATTAAATTGCGGAATTCCACTTAAACAAGAAAAAATTAAAAATATTTACATAATAAGCATTTGTTTGATATGCTTATTAACATTAAAAACGTGTTGTGTGTGTGTGTGTGTGTGTGTGTGGCTTACAGTGCATTGGAAAAGTAAATCAACATTAAACGAAAATTAAAATTCACACTCATTTAATAAAACAAAGAAACAATACCTATTTAAATTGAAGTTTTATACTGTGAGTCAGATATAATAATTGTATGTAGACCAAGACCCTGGTAATGAAAATTCCTTGTTTCTATTGCTTTCATTTTAACTATTATTTCTTCAATAATTTAACTTCAACAATAAAAATTGCGTTTAGTATACTAACTAAAAAATAGTGTTTTCCTACAAATAATGCAATGCAGTGTAAATGGTCTTTTATTTTTAAATACAGCTAAATCTGTATTTAAAAATAAAAGACAATTTAACAACAATTCCCAGTAAATTGAAACATCACAAAGGTTCAAACTATGTGCCATACAGACATACACAATAAAAACGAAAAAAAAAAACAAGTAATTGCCTTAATGCATTAAGTCCGCGTCTGTACTTTTTGTGTGAATAAAGAATTAAATAACTAAAATGTTGACCATTGACTACTCAGTGCATCGCTACTTATCGTCGTCGTCGTCATTTCTTTTTTTGAGAGAGGGAAATCTTCAAATATTTTCTCCCGCTCTAGGTGGAGCGATGGGAGTGTTAGACCTATACTGACTAAATCCCATTCGTGTTCCTGCAACTGCTGTTTGCCTTCTACTCCGCGCCGTGGCGACCATTTCGAACAATGCCATAGCCCAGCGATGGCAACCGCAGTCCGACGATCATTATCGCAGATACAGTTCGTTTTTTTATTTGACGCGATCATCGGTAACTTGTTGATGATTTAATTAACAATTAAAAACAACCGACCAATACTCATATACCTAGGTATAGGTGTTGAAGTGTACTTAGATCGCTTATGTTGTCTCAGCGGTTTTCATGTCTACTGATTTTTGAATCAGTGAGATACTATAGGCTTAATCGACGCACTTCAGGAGACAGGGTGGGAGTACACCGAGTATTTCGGTGTTTTAAGATTTGAGATCTTAGGTAGATTCAGATTGAAATCCAGAACTGCGGAAAGAAAGAAGAAAGAAAGAGTCATAGCGGCCCCGGACGCAAAGGGCAACTAAAGAGCACGGGTGATTTTTAGTCAGTAAAAGTCTGACACTCCCTATCACTCCCACTATAATTACATACATGTGCAATATTGTTTGACTATTTGTTGCCAGTTCGCCTGCGTGATAGTAAAAAATTGTCCTAAGGGAACATACTCCCAGGAGAAAAAGTATTCTATTTTCTATTCTAGGACATGGTCTACCCGTGTACCAAATTTCATCGAAATCTTTTCAACCGTTCGAGTGTGAAGAAGTAACAAACGTACACATACCTACACACCAACAAATTTTTCGACTTAATAATATTTGTGTAATGATTTCCCACCTTTAAAAAATAGAAAGTGAAACCCGGGGCCCTGGGACGAAGGCAAAGAAGGAGTGAACAGGAGTGGGTTTTTAGTCAGTAAAAGTCTGACACTATATCTCGCTCCGCCCAAGAGCGGGATTTGTCATAAGATGATTTTCCCACCCAATAAAAAAAAAAACCTTTAATAAATAAATTAAAAGGATGATTGAAACATGATGATGGATTGATACATAAGTATACCTATAGATAATGTTTTGACAACATTTCAGCAATATTTCGAGAAATTAGGAAGTAAGTATAGGAATATATGGTTATATGTGGTTATATGTATGTAGGAATTACAGGAAAGTTCAGTAAATGGAAATATTGTTTCAAACAAATTTTATGTCTTATGCTCCTTACTGCTGAGTACATTCTAAGTTAACACAAGAATAATATTTTTATTTATGTTAAATTATTTAACTAAAAACGTATTAACTTCAAGAGATTCTTGAGTGAGTGTAAAGCTTTAAGATAATGAACATCGCACGTTATCTTGTATTTAGTAACGGCTCGCAAATGAGGCAAACCTTGTACCTGTACCTATCTACGCTCTTGTTAAGCACGTTCGCATTTCATCATTTTAAACTCGTTAAAAAAATATTCCAGGTTTTAAATCTAATCTAGGCGTACTTAAATGCTAGAATCTAAAGATAGTACCTGCAAATTTATTTATTAACCGACTTCAAAAAAAGGTATGTTGGTTATATGTTCGGATGTATTTTTTTTTGTATGTTCACCGATTTCTCGGTCAACTGTGGACCGATTTTGAAAATTATTTTTTTTAAATTGAAAGGTTATGTTTCCGAGTTAGAAATATCCCATAGAAATATTATTAAGATCTGATAATAAACTTCGAAGATATGGAATGGAACTCCTCATAGGATCACAGCAGAACTGTCGCAACAAGTAAAATTGCTTTGTTTATATGTGTAGTTGATGACTGACTAAAGAAAGAGGGGAAGGGGATATATCGAACTGATCTGATGATGAAGCCGGAAGGTAGGCACCGGAACTCATGAGATGCACTTTGGCTATGAGGTACTGTCGAGGTTATCTGATGATGGAAGGTAGGCACGAAAACACTGTAATAAAACAATGTATCCTAGCCGTGGCTCTTGGCTTATTGGATAAGGATGTCATGCAATGTTATAATAAAATTATTATTAAATTCTATAGGTACCTTTTTATTTTTATTTATTTATTTAATCAGCTAAATAAATAATCAATATCTTTAGTTAAATGGGCAAGATTTTCATTAATATGAAAAAAGAAAACACTATTTCGAAGTCTGTTGAGTTTCAACTTTCTAAAAAGAAAAAAAAAAGTTGAATTTCTACTTCAATTGTAATTAGAGAAGTTGATTTTAATGACAATACCACATTTAATTTTACCACGTGCTCCATGTCCGGCCATATCATCGCTTACCATCAGGTGAGATGGTGGTCAAACGCGAGCCTATCAATAATAATAAAAAATAAACAATTACGTACTAAAATAAGACAAAAATATGACAACCTTGTCGGCAGTTATATTTTCGAGTCGTTTGGGGTGCTCGTACGCTTTTTAAAGAATTATTGAAACGCCTAGTTGACACTTCATGTGACCCTAAGGCTGGCTTTACCTCGGTCAGAGATTAAGCTTTGGCATACAACGTGGCAAAAGAAAAGCCAACTCACGAAACTGAAAACCGACGATGGCAGAGTCATGTCCGCCAAATCGGAGCTTCTGGGAGAGATCGAGGCTTTTTATGGACAGTTATACACGTCTATCGCTAAACCCGCTGCAAAACTAGTAAATGACCCAAGAGCTAGATTGACTCGACACTATACCGAAGATATCCCGGACGTCAGCCTGTACGAGATTAGGATGGCTCTGAAGCAGCTGAAAAACAACAAGGCGTCGGGTGAGGACGGAATTACGGCCGAACTCATGAAGGCGGGTGGAAAACCGGTCCTTAAGGCCCTTCAGAAGCTATTTGATTCCGTCATACTCGAGGGAAAAACGCCACAGGCGTGGAGCAGAGGCGTGGTGGTACTCTTCTTTAAGAAGGGCGATAATGCCCTGCTTAAGAATTACAGGCCCATCTCGCTTCTGAGCCTTGTCTACTAGCTATTTTCCAGAGTCATCACGAATCGTCTCGCGCACAGGTTCGACGACTTCCAGTCTCCCGAACAAGCCGGATTTCGAAAAGGCTTCAGCACCGTGGACCACATACATACGCTGCGGCAGGTTATACAGAAGACTGAGGAGTATAATCAGCCTCTCTGCTTAGCTTTTGTGGACTACGAGAAAGCCTTTGATTCGATTGAAACTTGGGCTGTACTGCAGTCTCTCCAACGGTGCCAAATTGACTATCGATATATCAAAGTGCTAAAGTGTTTGTACAAAAACGCCACTATGTCAGTCCGACTACAAGACCAGACCTCGAAACCTATCCTCTTGCAGCGGGGCGTGAGGCAGGGAGACGTTATTTCTCCGAAACTGTTCACGGCAGCAATGGAGGATGTCTTCAAGGTTTTGGAATGGAGAGGGCTAGGCATTAATGTCAATGGCGAGTACATCACTCACCTTCGGTTTGCCGACGACATAGTAGTCATGGCTGAGACTACGGAGGAGCTCAGTATAATTCTTGGTGACCTCAGTAGAGCTTCCGAAAGAGTGGGACTTAAAATGAACATGGACAAAACCTAAGTCATGGTAAACAAACATGTAGCACCCACTCCTATCAAGATCGGGGACTCTACACTCGAAGTTGTAGACGACTACGTTTACCTGGGACAGACGGTCCAGTTGGGAAGGTCTAACTTCGAGAAAGAGATCAATCGTCGAATCCGACTCGGCTGGGCAGCGTTCGGGAAGCTGCGCGGTATCTTCTCGTCCAATATACCACAGTGTCTCAAGACGAAAGTCTATGACCAGTGCGTGTTGCCAGTGATGACATATGGCTCCGAAACGTGGGCGCTTACAATGGGCCTCATTAGAAGACTTAAAGTCACCCAAAGGGCAATGGATAGGGCTATGCTCGGAGTTTCCTTGCGTGATCGAATCAGGAATGAGGATATCCGCAGGAGAACGAAGGTTACCGACATAGCACGAAGAATCACCAAACTAAAGTGGCAATGGGCAGGGCACATTGCTCGCAGAACAGATGGCCGTTGGGGCTGAAAGGTTCTGGAATGGCGACCACGTACCGGAAGACGTAGCGTT
This sequence comes from Mythimna impura, assembly GCA_905147345.3. Classification (NCBI taxonomy): domain Eukaryota; kingdom Metazoa; phylum Arthropoda; class Insecta; order Lepidoptera; family Noctuidae; genus Mythimna; species Mythimna impura. The sequence continues at coordinate 13,842,091 of LR990345.1, forward strand.
GGAAGGCCTCCTACAAGGTGGACCGATGACTTGGTAACGGTTGCGGGAGTCCGATGGATGCGAGACGCACAGGACCGTTCATTGTGGCGACACTTGGGGGAGGCCTATGTCCAGCAGTGGACGTCTTTCGGCTGAAATGATGATGATGATGATGATGACGATACAACGTGGCAATGCCGTCAGTCTTTTGGGCACACTTCCAGTCGACAGCGATGTGGAGGAATTTTTTAACGTCATATTTTAGCTAGGAGTTAAATTAGTGAGTTAGGAAATGAAACATTTTTCTAGTCAATATTAACATGAGATTTGAGGATAGCCGCGAAAGGATAATAATTAAGATAAGGATTGGAGGATAGTCTGGATGCAATTAGTATGCAAAACGATCAACATCTTAACAAGTGGAAGTATTCGAACCGACACCTCTAGCGGTCGATACCGATACCAACTGATACCGTAGGATACTGCTATAACATGATCTTTTTTTGGTAGTAAATCATCATATAGGATTGGTCAGAAGTAGCTAAGGACAAAGAAGAGTAGAAGAATGGGAGGCCTTTATTTATTTTATTTAAGGACAACCAACACAGCATACATCATATATATATGCTAAAGATTCAGTATTTTTACATTTTATAGTGTAGCCTTAATTAAAGGCTGCCACGGCATGCATTAAACATAGAAAGAGTTATGAAATAATACTATCTCTATAATCATTTAGTCCGACGTTAAGCCAACTAATAAAAACCGGGCAAGTGCGAGTCGGACTCGCGCACTGGGGGTCCGTACAAACTTACCTATGAAAACAGTTCAATTGCCGCATTGAGTTACTTATGAAGATTTTTCCGAATCGCAATTTTTTTGTGACGTAAATACAAATTTACATCTTTCTGATTTTTTTTTATACTTGTGCTGTGAGACCTTGCGTCATGCCAAATTTCAGGATTCTAGGCAACGGGAAGTACCCTATGAATTTTGATTCCCTTGAGAGTGTCGAAATATATGTTTTTGCAACATAAACGGTCGTATCTTATTTTCGTTAACTCAGATGTTTGATTTTTTCACAGCTTCAAGGGACCGCAGATCTGATTATATGGTTATAATTTCAACCCGATACCTCCACGCGTTCCTGACATAAATGGTCTTGACAGACAGACAGACGGACAACAAAGTGATCTTATAAGGGTTCCGTGTTTTCCTTTTGAGGTACGGAACCCTAAAAAATTTGAAAAATATATTCTAAATCTATATGTAAGTGAAAAGGATAAAATTCCCTTTTTACTCTTGTAATAATGCGTTTGCCCTGCAGTGCGATAAAACAGGCTCATAATAATTATTAGAAGTATCATACAACCGGAGAATATACTCATCAATTCAGGCATCACTTGACATTTTCCAAAACTCCCATGTTCGTACTGACCACCTGTATTGGTCGATACTGATACCAACTGATACGAAATAGGTACCACCTGTAATACCGCCGTATTTTTTTTGTGTGTGAAATCACCAAATGACTTCTCCTGCGCCGGATAGAGGGAGTGTCAGACTGTTACTGACTAAAACCCACCTGTGACAAGTCAGCGGTGACTCTTTCGAACAATCGCCTTGGTACCGGTCCGGCTGTCCGGTAACCGGCCCGACCAAGCCCGAGTCGTCGACGACGAGTAGTGTTCCACGCGCGCCTCAAGATGTCAGCATCACCGTAGAGGCCCAGCAGGGCCGAAGCTAACTGGGGCCATGGGTTTACTACTTCCGAAAGGAAAACCCGTGATCCTGGAACGCAAAAGCCAAAGAAGGAACATTGATGTGATTTTAGTTAGTAAAAGTCTGACACGCCCTCCCGCCCGCCCTAGAGCGAGAGATGTCCTTAAATGATTTCCCACCTTAAAAAGAAGCCTTGGTAAGGCTTTAATATGATTGGAGAATTTACTCGATACACTTGTTACTATTGGCATTAATTTTAAATAATTTTCATTTTTAATTAATGTAGAATTCATGTTCTTCATTTTGTTGCAGCCCCTTGTCAGCTTTCTACGGCTGTGGGAACGATTGTGCAATTATTCCATGTTGAATTCATATTCAGGCAATGACGTTTTCAAACGTGGTAATAGAATTCTGAACAGCTTAATATTCTCCCTGATGTACCTATTTACTTTGAAAGGATGATGTTAATAAATGGCACATTTTCTTGGAATTGGTTTAAGATTATTATTATTCCATTTTTTTTAAACATATTTTATTACATTTTTAAATATTTCTCTAAAAAATATTATATTATCATTAATGCACATCTGGGCCTTGTTTAATAAAGTTGAAAATTCAAAATATATGTCAAATACTGACATAATTGTAGAATTGTCACACGTGGGCTGTTTAATAAAAGTGACAAATATGTACAAAAGCGACAGGTGAAATTTTGACATATTTTTCAATTACATTGGATAGTTAATAATATATAATATATAATAATATATAATATTCCACAACTATCACACAACGCGCAACGCCGTCTAGTCCCAAGCTAAGCAGAGCTTGTGTTATGAGTACTAGACAACTGATAAACATACTTATATATTTCTAAATACATACATATATAGATAAATCCTATGTACGTATTTGGATTTCGTAGAATAGCACAACTGGCCTCATAACGCATTCACTAAAACTCGAAAATTGTCAAAAAACCACAGTCAAATTATAACTGACAACTATCGATGACAATTGTCGGATCGTCGTGACAGTTATTATGTCGATTTTTGGCATATTTGCATATAATTTAGATTCATGAAGTTAGATGAGGCTAAATTATTTTTCATTGGATAGTTAATAATATATAATATATAATAATATATAATATTCCACAACTATCACACAACGCCGTCTAGTCCCAAGCTAAGCAGAGCTTGTGTTATGAGTACTAGACAACTGATAAACATACTTATATATTTCTAAATACATACATATATAGATAAATCCTATGTACGTATTTGGATTTCGTAGAATAGCACAACTGGCCTCATAACGCATTCACTAAAACTCGAAAATTGTCAAAAAACCACAGTCAAATTATAACTGACAACTATCGATGACAATTGTCGGATCGTCGTGACAGTTATTATGTCGATTTTTGGCATATTTGCATATAATTTAGATTCATGAAGTTAGATGAGGCTAAATTATTTTTCTTCAAAGCAGAAATCTGTAATTGAGAAGAAGAAATGAATTCTATCTTTACATGATCGCCTTGGCCTCTTCGTTTATACTTGTTCCAAGTATTCGTTGTCACTACGCTCACTGCTCGATATAAGTACAACTTTTTTTGTAATAAATCTTTTTTTAACATTTTATACCTTCAAAATATGATTTCGTGACAGAAGGTAACGGTTCTGTCAGAATTGTCTGACAATTCTACAAATATGACAATAAGTCATGAAAATTTTCTGTCCATTAACACGAAATTGATGAGTTTTTCACGACAAATTATCATCACAAAAAAAAAAACATTATTGTTATATTTATATAATAATACATATTATTTATATATAATTTTGGATTGTCTCGACAATTTGTGAATTTTCCTCCGTGTCATTTTGTCACCTGTAAGTTTTATTAAATAGAAAAATTGTCGATTTGTCACTTTTTGACATTTAGCGGACTTGTTGGATTATCAGCTTTATTAAACAGGGCTCTGAAGGTACCTACTTTTGTTGCAAAAGCTTTACAGCTTACTATTACTCTACAATCTACTCGTACCTGCATGAAGCAATAAGTGGTCTGAAAAATTCAGGCTTACAAAATGCACCTCCACATGAGATGCTACTCTACTTAATAAAATATAATATAAGCCAGCGCTAAAATCAGAGAGATTTGTATATCGGACAAAGCCTTGTAAGATGAAGTTTATGGCGAAATATTAGTAACACAAGGAGTATCGATTGAAATGGCTGACGCGAGCGCTCGTAGTGATCTATTTCATAAAGTACATCCATGTGTACAAAGGTTCCTCCTGTCTGTGTGTGAGTGTGCTCGTTAATCATAATTTCGCATGTTTGTTCGTGTGTATGTTGGTTCATATTATTATGTTTTGGGGATAAGAAATTAGTTAGTGGACATTAAACTTGGTTGTAGTTCGATAGAATAGTCATGGTACTTAGAGTGATTTTCCGTGATAATAAAAGGTTTTTACTTTAATGGTTCCATACCTAAGTCAGAAAAAACGGAATCCTTATAGGATCACTTTGTTATCCGTCTGTCCATCTGTCTGTCTGTCCGTCTGTCAAGACCGGTTTTCTCAGAAACGCGTGGAAGTATAAAGCTGAAATTAATATCAAATACTCAGGTCTGTTACCCCAAGTAGCAGTGAAAAAAAAAAACAAACTTCTTAGACAACGCAATTTAAAGATAAGGTCGTTTATGCTCCGCTAAGGCGAATATTTTGACACTCGCTAAGAAAACAAAACCTGTAGGGGACCTATTTCCTGTTGACCTAGAATGCTGAAGCATGGTCACATAGTACAAGTATAGGAATAAATCTGAAAACTGTAAATTTGTGTTAGCTAATGTGTTAACTTTAGAGAAAGATTGGATAAGAAACTTATTTAGTGTACCTAGATAAGTGTAGCGGGAAGGTTTTTAAATAAAACGACCAAAACGGGTAACACACCCTCTATACTTTTGCCTTGACAGCACACAATTATTACAAATATCATAAATCAATACCATTTAAAATAATAATAATTATATAGTAGCACTTACTCTGAGATGTTGCTTACCCCAAAAACTGGAACGGAATGTGTCAGGACAGCGCGCGTTATTTTATAACCTCTGTCAACTGTCATACCACTGAGCTGTCAAATCGCATAACGTTCCAGTTGTCAGTGCAAAATAAATACATTTTAATGTTGCTAATACAGAAAACAATCATAATGTATGTAACTAATCATAAAAATCGCTAACATTTGTAGTCACGTGACAAAAAAAATGCGATTCGAAAAAATCCCTGAGGTTTCATTTGGGAATTCAACTACATAGGTAAGTTTGTATGAAACCCTCAGTGCGCGAGTTCGACTCGAACTTGTCAAATGAGCAGGTAAGTGCATTTGAGTGAATATTATTTTGTATCTAGACGCAAAGACAATTCTTTAAACGCCTACCAGATACTGCTCAGTAATTATAATTTTATTAAATTCAACATAATTTACAATTTCTAGGATTCAATATACAGTCATGGCCTACAAGTTTTTCTGCACACAGCAATAATAAAACGTATGCTATTTGTTAAAAACCACGGTTATAATCTAGTTAAATAGCGCTTATATAGAGATATTAATAACCTTTTCAAATTAAAATAAACTAGTGACGGAATTTCTTATTCACTATCTTCAATACTGTGTTAGTTCTCACACCACCTCACAAAGTATCAAACATATCGGTCGCCGTACACGAAACTTGGCAAGAAGCATTAAGGGCTCGCACATCGTAGGGACTGACCCGTCATGAAATTTAAATCTAGATCAATAACCGCGCTTATATCATTGTCTTCATTAGAGATAATTGGGTTCGCTCCCCATCGGCCGCAACTTTGTTTGTTCGTCGATAACTTGAGACGAATTTCTTGAACATTAACCTACCTACGTCATATAGGTTAGGCAGTCGTTAGCCGAAATGGACGTTACCATCTGTTTATAATTTTGATAGGAAAGGTTTTCAAGGATCAAAGTGGTTGGGCGGAGTATCTATTATGTTTGCACCTGTAATTTTAATAGAAAGATTACGAAAAACTTCTTTTTTTTTTACTTAAAGCAATTAATTTAAAGATTTTTTAATTACTTTCAGCGGATTTATGTACATATTTTATAAATAAATTTTGAAAATTTTCATGTATCATGATCGAGAGTTTTAATTTGCTAAATAAGATCGGTTTCCATCAAATGTGGGTTACAAACAAAAGTATGTAAGAGCCTATTACCATAAAGCTCGGTAATTGTATTTCGTCTAAGTTGCGGGTTGCCTGGTGTGCGGGTAACGCCGTCATTTGCGTCTCATATGTTTGTACACGGCGCGCAAACACGATTACCTGAAATTAGGTTAGTACGTTTTATGTTATTTACACTATCATGAGCGTCCCTAGGTTTTCGCTCATTTTAAATTATTATTACAGCTTTTAATAAGGTTGTTGCGACGAAATTGACTTTATAAATAACGTGTTGTTTAGTTACATTATTTACATTTATCATTATTATTCTAACTTCTTGACTTGTATCTGGTTTCTCAGTAACATGATTAATTAAAAAGGTCAATTTTTAATTAATCAAGTCGGAAGTTGACCTTTTCAATTAATTATTACGTAGGTACTTTGAATTATTATGTAGGTAATTCTCCATAATTATAACATTGTTCTCATTAATTAACACGATAACATTGTTATATGCATGGTATTGCATGTTATTCTGAATATCCCCGTTAGAGTATTTTGCACAAAAGCAACCAAAGCTCATTCGAGCACCTTAAAATATTGCGATTCTTTTCCATTACTCCTTGTTTTTTTTAAACCAACAGCAGCCCTTAAGATATATCCAGTGTTACGCCAATGTTTGAACACTCTCGCATCGATTTCGACTCGATCGCTTTCTAATCCCCATTTTCTCGATGCCATTACGATTTTTCGAGCGCTCACCTCACTCCATATTTCCGTGCATATCTCGACGATTCGCAGATCCATTATTTTTTATGGCTGGAATACACGATGCTTAGTAGAAGTATCGCCCCTGCCTACCGAGTGTTAACGTCTCGGTACACTTTGCTTAGGGGGTGACAATGAACTTACGCAGAAAAATGCTAATATTTATTTCGGATATGCGAGTTCTATCTGAACTTGTGCGTAAGTTTTATGACCACAAAATTGCAACTTACAATGGATAAGTACTTTGGTACAATTTATAGAAAGTGACAAAGATATAATATTGAGAAACAAAGTTGGTGGACCGCTTCAAAAATATGATACTTTTACAGTATCTTAATATATTTATTAACACTTTCAACTTTCAACAAATGGACTGCTCTTGCTCGAGTCAATAAATATGAAGTCTCGCTAACCCATTAGTTAAATATGTTCCGGATAGTTTTGTTTACTTTCCTGATGTATTGGGTTTAGAATCCTTAATGTGCTGCTGGCTACTTATAGCAACCTTTAGCAAGTAAATAGAAGTAAGTTAGGATTAATATAATAGTATAATATTCCACAGCTATCACACAACGCCGTCCAGTCCCAAGCTAAGCAGAGCTTGTGTATGAGTACTAGACTGATAACTAATAGACATACTTATATATTTCTAAATACATACATATTACACCCAGACACAGAACAAATGATCGTGCTCATCACACGCGATTGTATGGAAAAAATGAATACCTATTCCACATCATTTTTATTGAGTTGTGAAATCATCAAATTAATAATTTCTGGCTCTGGGTGGAGCGAGAGAGTGTGTTAGACTTTTAATAACAAAAACCCACCTGTGCTCCTTCAATTGCCTTTTGCGTTCCTAGGCCACGGTTACTCTTTCGAACAATTCCGCAGCTCCACATGGTGAGCTGTTAGTTAATGAACCGTAAAACCGCCTAATCAGTTACTTTTCCCACCGTCTAGTCACCCCAGCGTAAGTCCCGACTCAGCCATTCCACTCAATACATTTTATCGACAAACGTCAGTGACGCTGCGTGACACTTATGTAAATATTTAAATACGATCCAGTTCAAGCTATGAATATTTTAAACTCTAAGTAAACCACTCGGCTTTGTACTTCCACAAAGATATTCACACGCCAATGAAAGAAAATCTATTACTATTCCGTATGCAATAAGGTTGAGAATGCTGCATGAGATCAGCAAATGGCAACTTGCTTTTGAATTTATATCTATGCATAAAGCGATTTAATAAGTGTTGGCAAATTGGGGATCGATATTAAAGTGACGAGTTATGCTGATTGGATTTTTTCAAGTGTTCCGAGGGGTCGGTGAATAATTGAGTGCGATTTAGTTTTGGCGAACAAAAAATATTTTTTGAATAATTCCTATAATTTTATTCAAAACCACCAGTTAGCAAGTAAGTTCTTGCATTTAATATCGTTCTTTGGCATTAGATGGTAATTCTTAGGAAGTTCCCTCAAGCGCCTAATAGTTTGATCATTTGTTAAAATATTGTCAGCATCGTTGCCACAACAAAACTATCAGGCGTTTAAAATTTTATGTCTGATCAATAAACAATCCCTCGATGAATTCAGTTTTTTTTTATTGGGTGGGAACGTCATCTTATGACAAATCACGCTCTTGGGCGGGGCGGGAGATAGTGTCAGACTTTTACTGACTAAAAACCCACTCCTGTTCCTTCTTTGCCTTCTTCCCAGGTCCCTGGGTTTCACTTTCACACTACCCATAAAGATTTACATATTTCAACAAAACTTTTTTCCAAACAACATTAAGATTAAAAAGCCAAGAGCATTTCTAAAGCGTGGTATCAGCAAGTAGCGATTCGTGCTGGTATCAATTGATCACGCAGATCGTCCTCGATACTCCTCGATACCGGCTACTCGATACCATTCACACAATCTCGGAGGGATCTATTCGAGGACCACTCGTCTAGCTTTCCGGTTCTCTTTCTTTTGTTGGCAGCACTCGGTCGCCGGCGCCACTCGATACCCGAGGATGTCTTTGTTATAATGTCGCTTTGATAAAAGGTGGGGCGGAGAATTAGTTGTGTTTCTAATAAAATTGGCTTTTGTTAGATTTTGACGATAAATTACATAGAGGCGAAGTGCAAAGATATTGGAAGGAAACGTGGAAGAAACGAAAGGATTGACAATCTTAAAAATCCAACAAAACAAAAGACTTTCGTCGTAATCAAGTGGATAAAATTACAGTCCATTACCTACGGGGAAATCTTATTCTGTGTTCATAAGGCCGCACCTATAGGTACGTGAAATAATATAAGTAGGTACCTAGGTACATTAGTACCTAACCTACACATTCTCATTTTTTTTAAATTGTTATAAAAAATGAGAATGTGTATACTCCATTCACTTCTGCATTAGACAAAAGAGGTTCATAGAAGCAGGTGTGCACAAGATTTATTTTTCGAGATAAATTCAATTAATTTTAATAAATAATGGTATAAATATAAAATTTTAAAATTACCTACTTAGATAAATTAGATTATTGTAAGGTAAGTACTAAACACTTAGAGAGGTAAGTGAAATGGTTTTTGTTAAAATAAACATAACTTTATTTCAACAAGTTTCCTCCTTACAAAACGTATAAATTGTACACAATACAAGGTAACAAGATTATTATTTAACATTCATACAAAGAAATAACTAATAAATTATAATATAGTATAATGAAAAACGTTCCAGGTACTGACAACCCCTGCTTCTTTTAGGTTTTTAACATGGACACTAGTAGTATAGGTAGGAACTAAATGATTTATTTAATTAAAAACCTTATTTCATTTAAGTATAAAAGTTGCTATAAAAGTTGATTATAATAAATTCAGCATCATTCTTAACTGTAATAAAGCACAATATACATATATTGTACTTTTAGTACTAAGTGTACTTTAAAACAACCTTTTTTAACTTCTGTCTAATGCTATCGCGAATAGGGTTGTAGTAACAACGCGTTGCACTTTTCATTTCGGAAAATCTCATCTTTTGTGAAGTTTAGTTTGGCTAAAATACTAATGTTTTTCCTATTATTTCAAAATACTCTACAAAACCATCTAAGTATCTTAAACTACCTATAAGGTCTAACAGTACCTACTCGCAGCAAGTGAAATGTAAAAGAATTTTTTAAAAGCCACTACCCCCAGGTGGCGACTGGGTGAATACAAAGTGTGCAAGGCGATCCGCCTTCGACCCTGTTACATATCGATATGTCGATTACAATATTTGGGTCAATAGACAATCGAGATAGAGCCGAAGGTTATAAGAATAGACAAATAAACTAAACAAACTTTTTCTTTCTTTCGTTCTTTATTTGATTTGAATGTACGTGTATTATTAATTTATCTGATTTCAATGTACGTGTTCTTTATTTGATTTGAATGTACTTTTTATTATTGTACCTATGGATTATTTTCGTAATGAGCTACCTTATGAAGTAAATAGCTTTTGCCAGGGGCTTCAACCGTGAGAAACTAGGTTTCTATATACAAAACTTTGAACCCCGGTTTCATCCCTTAGGGGAGTGAATTTTGGAAAATCCTCTCTTAGTGTTGGTCGACATCATAAAAGGCAACCTTGTGCAAAATTTTACGCTCCTAGTCCCAGTAGTTTCGGCTGTTCGTGGATATGTCAGTCAGTCAGTTTCTCCTTTCATATATTTTGATTACTAAAATCTTTCTTTATTACAAGATAATGTACAGTGCAATGTTATTGCGTTTTCAGGTTCCCTAACGTTTAATCGCACAAACGTTGTTTGATATACCATTGCTTTGTAATAGAAGCCCATTTCCATCCCAACACGAGATAGGCGAGTTTGGGCGGGCGAATGGCATTGATCATAATATCGACGGAGGCTTACGAGAGTGATAAATGGACGACCGCAGCGTCACCGGCGGGATGACGGCGCCGCCATATTTAAATCGCTCCTGTCACATCCGCATATCGCATACGTGGTTAATATGCTGGCGAATAGCTGCTAGGTCATAATTTTGTTTTGCAGGGTAGAAGTCTGAGCTGTGGGGTGGTTTGAAAGATTTACCGTGGCCCTGGAACGCAAAGGGGAACTGAGGGAACACAGGTGGGTTTTATGATTAAAACCTGATACTCCCACTCGCTCCACCCAGAGCGGCAGAAATTATTGGATGAAATTCCAAATAAAAAAAAAACAAATATCTAGTTAGTCGATGTCTCTTAATCAGACACATCAAATAACTAAACGCGCACGCTTAACCATAAAGAAAAAAATTAATTTTTATTATTTATATTATATTATTATTCAATTTTCAAATACCCCTTTGTTTAGTTCTCTTCACGGTTAAGCTTACTAAGAGTTATACACATAAGAATCTGTCTGTGACAAACATTCTCAATTTTAGTAGAAGCATGTTAGACCTCTATAGTGAAGTTGATTATGGTAATGTTTGGAAATTTTACGGAAAAACTTATTTCTGTTGCCTTTTAGAGGTTTAGGGTAAAGTTATATTGTACAACCCGGCTTCCTGAAAAATAAAATACGAATGCTAAATCTGAAAAGAAAAATTAGTTGGATGCATTGGTAAATATGTCACTTAATTTTAAAATTAGTTGGATGCATTGGTAAAATATGTCACTTAATGACAACTCCATATAACTTAGCAATATTGAAATTTAGAATTTTCCCAACTTTTTCTTAACCTGACAAAGAAATATATTCAGATATATTTACACGTGGATGTATATTTAAAGTCAAAACCGACGAGTATATCCACAACGCAAAATCAACGAACCAAATAGGAAATTAAAATCATCAATCAAACTAAAAAATACAAAAGCCCCGTTTCCCATTGTCGCCGATATGTTTGCGCAAAAACGACTTTGTCGCATCACAGTCAAAGTAATAAAAAATCTATACACCGACATATAAATTGCTAGATACGACACCGATTTTTTAATGTAGTAATATTTCAGTTATGATATTGTATATGCATTACAATGGTTTATAGCATTGTAAACGAAAGGATAGTAAAAACGAGGTAAGCCAGCTTAAAAAAAAAAAAAACAATAAATATTTTCATTCATAATAATAATAAACTTCATTCATTCCTTTGTTCATTCACTCTGTTTCAAAATCCATTCTAATATTTTCAATCTAAATAAGAATTAAACCATGAACGATGGGTTCCATTGAAAATTGCTTCATTTGTTTATTCGTTCCGGTTTAGATGAAACTTATGAAAGTTATCGATTTTGCGCATCTTAATTTCATGGAATATTATTTGTTTCTCGTTTAAATGGATGTTATGGTAACGTTTTGTGCTGTCATTTGAATCTTCAATGACTTTTAAGAATTCCCATAGACATCAGCATCAAGTTATTGATTAAACTCTTTTAACTTTCGATGTAGCGTTACTGATGTAGTTATTTTTATGAATCGACTTGACTTTGTAATTTACAGATCAGGTGCCATGTCCATTATTAAGTTAACTGTAATTTTTAAGTAACAATCAATAAACATTTAAGCGATCCAAAATGTATAGCCAGTAAAACTGTTTACTTTATATTACTTCTTCTTTGTTTCTGATAATGGCTTCGCCTGCGACATTAAGAAAATTATCCCAAGGGAATATATATACTCTCAGAATTAGTATACGACCGAAAAACTATTTTTAGCAACCGAATGTTCAGCTCCCCTTAACCGAAACTGTACTCCACGTGGTAACAGGAATATCTACCGAAATGTCGCTTTGAAAAATTATCGACTATTGAAAATAGCACTAATTTTCATAAAATACTAAATAAATTAATAAAACAATGACTCCACATAAATGATTTCACACATAAACGAATGAGACAGTCAGCTTTAAGGTCTCTTTCAAAACTTTCAGCTAATAGACGTCAGTTATAGTCGAGCCGAATTTCCGGTCACTTTTTGTTGAAACCAAAAATCCAATCAAAACCAAAGGCCAAAACTGGCTGACACCGAACTTTCGGGAGAACACAACCCGGAATAAAGAGTACCTATCATATGTCCCAGTTCACGATTTAGTCTACTTATATGCCAGTTTTATTGACATCTGGTCAGCTGCTAAAATGTCAAGAGGTAAGAAACAGACAGAGAGAATAGCTTATTAATATAGCAATTAAATAAATATTTCTATTTAATCGGAAATACAAATTCCTTCCAGCATTTTTAAATCCTCGTAAAAAGAGCTCGGGGCTTTGTGATAGGACACGTAATACGCTCACAATTGGTTATTGCGATGCAATGACTATGCGGTTTGCCCACCAGCCACCAATGATGACAGCTCCAAGGAAAATGTTAAAGGCTCGCCAATTTTTTACACATACATTTTGGACCATACTTTGATATTTTTAAACGACTGTCAATGGTTTGGTCAATTGTGTCACTAATAATAACAGTTTTTTGTTACTGGCCAGTGATGTCATTTGTTACAATCACGTTCGTACTGGTATTTTTCTTTTGGATTCCAAAGGTCATTGTTACGGTTCTACGTTTGAAAATAAAAAAGTTGGTAGTGGATACGTTTTTTGACTAACGAGGTATGTTTTTATACCTATCAGTAGTAGTTCATCACAAAAACCGCAAACAGAAAAGCCTTATTTTACTATCAGCTAAGTTACGTGATTGGATTGTTAATTACTCGCGTTTGACCAAAATAAACATTTTAAAATATGACTTAGATAAGTGGTTTAGTTTTGATTTAAAGTGAAAGCTTGAAATTTGATTAATAGTAAACAGAAACGCGAGATTTCAGTCGCGATGTCGAGTCATCGCGCAACAGAATTCTTGAAGACATTAAAACGGTTGCGAACGTTCGAGGAGTACCTCGGGAACTTAGGCGAGAAAATAAATTGGCTACTGAAACTTGTACAGTTTCTTTGGTGTATGGAATATTAAGGTTTTAGAAATAATTGTACTATTTACCCTACACAGAATTTTCATTTATCGCCATTATTAGGAGAAAAAATAATGTTAAACCAAAATACAGTAAAACTAAATTAATGTAAACTGTAATTTATTGCATTGATTTTACAATAAATTTATTCAAAAAACATGAAAAAAAACCTCGTTTTAGCCAAACTAAATTGTTTTGTGAAACAGTACAACTTAGTCGTTCGCAGCCATAGGCCGAGTTCTTTCAGTGAGCAAGGGTTCGCAATCCTCAATGATTCAACACTTTCCATTGAAAACTTTATTCGAAGATTACTCCGTTGTATAAATGTAATAAGCTTTGCAGTGACGAGATTAGACCCCGAATTTCACTCAGACATTAATGACATTTTCTGTGGCAAGCGGGGGCCCTTGTTTATGTTAAGACAATCGTTTTGAAAGTCATTTTGTTGAGGAAAAATATATGCACAAATGAGGTAGGTATAGCATTGTATAGTTATGAGCAATAAGATAGTATCACATTCTCAATCTATCTTAACTTCTGTTATTCAAGAAGGTTATTTAGAACCATTTGTCGTATACTTATATACGACAAATGGATTTAAATAACCTAACCATCAAATTTGTAATTTAGAACCAATTGTCGTACACATCATTTTGAAAATGTGTCAATAAATAAGTATGACTTATTGCTCATGACTCTACACTTGTCGAGTTTTTACATTTTTTGTTTATTTTGTCAAGGGTTGTGCTCTTCTTTCTATAGCACAAAACTTCTTTTACACGTCGGTTTTCAAAATCACTTTGACACGTCAATTGTTTATCAGTTTAAACTAGATGAGGCTAGTGTTTTCTAGCTGACTACCCTGAAGAGAAACTCAGGCGTTAAAGGCTCTTTTAAAGTCTATAGGTACAGCAAACTTGTGGGTAATGTTGAAATCATATAAGAACCATGCAGATTAGTGTCTGAGATGGTCTTTTGAGGAAATAACCAGGAAGGATAGGTCACGTCAAATCTGCAAGCATTTGTCAGTATTCGTACAGCTCAACTTAAGACTACTAAGGAGCTCAACGACTTGAGGAACAATACCAAAGAAAGGACATTTGGGTAGGCCGTAGAAAATACTCAAATTGCCAGACATACGTCAGAATTACTGAAAAAAAAAATCAATCACATAGTTCACAATTCACAACAATTATAAAAGAAAATATATAAAATAAAGTTTACAAAAATGTGTATTCATTGACCTCGAAAAGGCATACGACCGGGTACCTCGTGAGGTTCTGTGGTGGGCCCTTAAGGAGAAAGGTGTTCCTGGGAAGTATGTGCAGTTGATCCGAGCGATGTACAGTCGATGCAGTACCCAAGTCCGGTCTACAGTGGGCAGCGGCACCACTGGCAGCTTCAATGTGGCTGTCGGCTTACATCAAGGGTCGGCTCTCAGCCCTTACCTCTTCCTGATGATAATGGATGCTCTGACGTCGGACATTCAGGAAGAGGCTCCCTGGTGTATGCTGTTTGCCGATGACATTGTGTTGGTTGCCGAGAGTGGCCTAGAGGTCCAGAACAGATTGGAGGTGTGGTGGCACAGACTGGAGAGTGTTGGCCTGAAATTGAGTAGAACCAAAACGGAATACTTGTTCTGCGATTTCGGCGGTCTCTCCAATTCAGTGCCTTTATCTCTCGCTGGAACACCCATACCGATCTGCTCCGACTTTCGGTACCTCGGGTCACTCGTCCAAGGGGATGGTGAGGTAGACCGGGACGTAACACATCGGATCAACGCAGGATGGATGAAATGGCGACAGGTCACGGGAACAACTTGTGACCCACGGATGCCCCTCAAGTTGAAGGGTAAAATCTACAAGTCCGTGATAAGGCCTGTCATACTGTATGGATCAGAATGTTGGACTGTGAAAAAGACGGATGAAAAAAGATTGCACGTAGCGGAGATGAGAATGTTAAGATGGATGTGTGGTGTGACGAGAATGGATAAAGTGAGAAATGAGTATATTAGGGGAAGTTTGAAAGTGGCGCCAGTGACTGAAAAGTTGAAAGGGAATCGTTTGTCTTGGTATGGTCATGTGAAGAGGAGGGATGAAACGCATGTTACTAAAAGAGTTATGAGTTTACATGTGGATGGATGGAGAGGGAGAGGGAGACCAAAGAAAAGATGGATGGATTGTGTGAAGAGTGATATGAAAGAAAAGGAAGTTAGTGATAGTATGACGAGTGACAGGGCAGAATGGAAGAAAAAAACATGTTGCGCCGACCCCAAATAACACGGGACAAGGGCAGGAAGATGATGATGACAAAAATGTAATACTTAACGAAGTAAATATTTGTGTCGAATATTAATTAAAAAAAAAGTCAAATTTCAAAAAAATAAATAATAAAAAGCACAATTGAAAATATAAAAAAAAAAACGAGAAATAAATGACAACAATATTAGTGCGTACTAAAACAGATTAATCGCAAGCCTTTTTGTCCTCAAGATAGTCCTTTACAGTGTAAAAAGCCTTTTGGCAAAGCTGTTGATGATTCGTTTTTTTAGTAATTATTTATAAGTAGTTTTGTATTGAGGAAACGTGATTTTGAAAAATTAGGCATCTTGAAATATTATAAGACACTTACCTATGCTTACTAAAATAATAATAAACATTGTCAATGAATTGTTCAGCTCATCAAATTACGTTTTACAAAAAACAAGACAGCAAAATCTTTGCAAATGACCGCTTTTCTTATTATTTAGGCGCAAATTTTGATGTCATTAAAAAGATTGTTACAGAGCAATAAAAACACAAAAAATGGAGATTTGTACGATATATCGAAACTCATTCGCTCAGTGTATCGGGCGTGCATGAAATTTACATGGAATTTTGTGCTTGTAATAAAGAATGATGAATTGGATCCGCATTGGTAATTATGGCCAACGGTGAGCGAGCCAACCAATATTAAATTGCAAAATTCAATAATTTTATTATATGACTGTAGTTTTTAATGGTTTCAGTATAATGTGTATTAAATTATGCAGTAACAGAGTTAGTGCGCAATAAATTGGGAGGGGACGGTTTTTCTTTCAGTATCGATTTTAATTATTTATAAAAAATATTTTACGTCTATATAATATATCGGATTCCCGCAACCTTCACCAGGTCATCGGTCCACCTTGTAGGGGGCCTTCCAACACTGCGTCTTCCGGTACGCGGTCGCCACTCCAGAACCTTTCGGCCCCAACGGCCATCTGTTCTGCGAGCAATGTGCCCTGCCCATTGCCACTTAAGTTTGGCAATTCTCCGTGCTATGGATGCGAGACGCACAGGACCGTTCATTGTGGCGACATTTGGGGGAGGCAATCGGCTGAAATGATGATGATGATATAAAAGGAGACACTGACTGATTGACATAGCAACGCACAGCCGAAACTACTGAGACTAGGAGCGTGAAATTTTGCACAAGGCTTCCTTTTATGACGTAGGCAACTACTTTCAGGCGGGCAAAGTCGCTGGCAGAAGCTAGTCATTCATATGTAGTAAAGTCGGTACGTACTACAGTTTATCTATACAAATATAATAAACTGGAAGAGTTTTTTGTTTGTTTATACGCACTAATTTCTGGAACTTTCAGTCGGATTGAAAAAATAATTCCTGTACGGGGACAACTAGATTCATGACTAATAGCACACACATACATATACAGTGACTATATAACATCACGCTAAACCCACGGAAGTGAAGCGGTAACCATAGTCGAAGGTGAACCCATGGAGTACTGCTATTACTCGTATGTCGATAACACTGGACCTATTTGGCGCAGCCGCGAGACACACAATGTTAGTTTTCTTTTTTAATCTTAAGTGTCTTTGTACATGTTGTTTCTGCATTGTGTGCCAAATAAAGTATTTTTATTTCTTTTTTACTATAATTTATTTTAACCCAATTATTTAATTGGGTTAAAATAAAGAGTTATAATTATGATTTCCATAGAGTTTAGCTACATTCGGAATAAGTTTATTTCTTTTCTGTGTCTCTGGACTTTGGCCAGTACTTCCTTGTAAGCATGAAGCAAAACAATTTCAATTTCGCAACATATGACGTAACAACATATACCTACACATGTAGCAGAAAACTAATAGTTTTTTGTGTAAGTAATTGGATTTCATTGGCGCGCTGATTTACGGAGCTGTTTTGACGCATGGATGTTTGTCACGATACCATTTCGCCGCTGCGATTATTTGCCCTACATCAAAAACGTTTTTTTCCTGTATTTTTCATTTCCTTAGCAGGTTAGTTTTCATGTTTAATTTTTTCATGGTATTTTTTGTAAGTTTATTTATATTTTGTTACCAATGGACTCATATAATTTCGGCTTCTAACTATTACATTTATTTTATGATTAGTACTTGCCTTTGTTTATAAATAGATGACAAGGATGATAATATAAATGATAGGTATATTATTTTATATTTAATACTGATGCTTATTGTCTAACCAATGATAGCATTGGAAATTTCCTTGTGCAGGCCATTGGCGGCGGCGATCTCTAGCGCCGTGCTCTGTTTCAGGCCATGGTGCGTAACGAAAAGGAATGGGATGCGATCGCCTTCTGCTACGAAGCAGTAATGCTAGCGAAGGAGATGGCTGCAAACGTGCGGGAGCAGACATCCTCACGCTCCAACCGCCGCTACAGGAGACGCCTCAGGCGTCAGAAGTCGCAAGGCGATCCCCGGCCACCATAATGGCGCGCTCGGCTCGCTGTCCGATAACCGTCCGGGCCGAGTCCGAGTAGTTGACGGTGGAAAAGGAAACTTATGGTCTTAGAACGCAAAGGGCAGCTGAAGAACACAGGTGTGGTTTTAGTCAGTAAAAAATTGATACGCCCAGAGAAGTAGATAATTGGATTTTATTATTAACAACCTCAAAAAAAAAATGTTCTGACAATTATTGTCCACTCCAGGTTGCCTGGAAGAGATCGCGGAATGCAATAAGGCCGCCCATTGTGTACAATAAAGTATTTAATAAATAAAGTATATTTAAAACACAATTATGACATTGTTTGTTTCACAAATGATTATAATAAAAAAAATACATTAATGTCTTAAATTAAATGTCAATCGTCAATAAATAACCCGCCCCTGAACGTTCCCGGTGCAAAGGTGCCCATAACACTGGCCGCATTACCTCGCTGAATAGCAATGGCCATCCTTTGGACCAAGAACGACCTGGACCCGTTGCTTCCCCGAGCCTACGGCCCAAGTCCCCCACAAAACACTAATAATAAAAATGTGGAAGTAAGTCCTTTCATGGCGAGTTTAATTTGCAATCATTTATTAGTTTTATTTCTTGCTGGAGCCATCTTCCTAATTCCCATCGACCGTCCGGTATCAAAAACTACTTAGCTCCTTTATATGAAAGCCATTTTTCATCTTTTTTCGAGTTGTTTGCTCGGCACAGTCAGTTGTTTGAGATAACAATGATTTAAGGAGAGTGTTGTTTGGTAATTACGGATTTGTTATTTAATATTGCTAGTTCTGTACTAGATTGGCAAGGAATACTCAATTGGTATACAAAAAATCCCTATCAGAATTCTTCTAAGATTTTATTCAAATATAATATTTATTTATATATTAAGAGACTTAAAAAAAAATATGTCTCCTAAAAGCGTCTCCAGAAAAAACAGAACTTACTAAGATTTTTAAGTAAGAAAAAAGCCAGAAAACTGTGTCAAATAACAGAGAAAAAGAGACCTGTTTTTTCTCAATATACGTAATATACTCTAAACCCACTTCACATTCGTAAACGTCAAACATAAGCGAATTTTATTCGGCGAACGCAAATTAAAATAATATGGAGCACGCTCCGGGCAAATGATCATCATTAAACTCTGTATAAATAATGCTCCAACCAAATTCGTACCATTTAATTTGCCACCTATTTTAATCTTCTTTACAAAATACGCTATAATTTATGAGTAATGAAATAAAAATCGTAATTATTTTTCTTAATGACTTCAAATTTAGTAGGTAGGTACTTACCTACCTTTTTTCATATTAGTCATCAACATCGGCAATTTAAGTTTGACGATTAAGAAATAAAGTTATGAAAAATACATGTACCCAAAATATATTTATTAATTCAATAAAATTCTTCTCAAATTTTGAGTTATATCCTTGTCTCATCAAATGAGCGAAAAGTATAAATTTTAAGTCATCTTCAGTTAGGATATCTCAGTGGGTGTCCCTAATCACCAATCTTTTAATAAAACCCAAATTAAAAACATAGATAATAATACCAATCCAAGTAAATGATAATTAGACATGTTGTTACATTGTAGGCTTCATAATAACAGCCGCTACGTCGAAACCACGCGAGTTCCCATAATAAACAATTAGAGAATTTAATTGCCTGGCACATCACAGCATAGGTTCTCGATAAAGTCCGATCCATCAGGGTGGGGCCGTCGGCAAGGAAACCTCGTTAGAAAGGGTATATGGGGATGCATGTTTTAAAATAATCAGCTTTCGTGTTAATTCTTAATTTGCTGCTTCGATGGTGGCAACTTGATAACTCGATTGGGCCCCGATGCTGTGCTCCGGGCAAAAAGTAACTGGACGACATATACAAACTATTTACTGTAATAGCTAAGCTGAGTTTATGCTGTTCAATTTTGTGCGATGTTGTATTTACTTGCATCATCTGAAAAACATGGGTTGTTTTCATGATTAAGATACACTTGTTAGTAAGATAAGGAAATCATGGAATTTAAAACGTTTTGGAGAAACTTGCGAAAACACGTACTTATTTTTTAATTTATTTTTTACTACTATCTCACCTGATGGAAAGCGATGATGTGGTCGACGATGAGCACGCTTACCTAGAAGTAACCTATTCACTGTTAACTTAAAAGAATATATATTTGAAAGTTATGGTTTAACTATACCTAATACTTAAGTATGAAAAGATTTGTTGGCAACCCGAAAAACTAGAAGCATACTAAGAAAAATCCAATAAACTTGATACTTATCCTTCAACGAGGCGTTGAGACCAATAATTACGTGACTTAAACGTAACACGGTATATAACTTTTTGAGTTCTAAGCAAAGATTATTTGGAAAAAACTGACATTAATTTATTTAAATTTTTCAATGAATAAATAAAACCGTGTTGTACAGCTTTTAACTACATTAAACTGCGAGGTTAGGCGAACAATAAAATGCAACTGAGCGTAGCTAATCTAATAATAATACAGACAGACAAGTACCTAAGCGTATGAATACATGATCGTGATTAACTCCAATGTTGAATGCTAATGTTAGCACTCTTTGTAATTACTCAATTAAATCGAATTGCTAAAAAAGTTTAAACATGGGTTTAGAATTAACGTGATATTTTAATATAATTGCCTCATCGATCGAGCTGTATTCGTTTCCCATCAGTGAAAATACTGTATCTACTCGAATAAAAATCGATTGCCATAAATATACTCTTACTATACCTACAAGACGATAGATAAACTTTCAATAAAGTACGTTGATCTTTTCCTTATATCTCTGCGTAGGTACCTGAAAAACCAACAATAAAATGTTTTTCATTAGGTACTAGAAAATGTATCCACAGCCTCACACATTATTATTGTATGGTTAAATAAAATTGTAATACTACTCAATGTTATTTAAGGCACTAAAATCGATAAGCAAATTCTCATTAATTTGTTAAAGCAAAAGATATCAATATCATCAAAAATAGGTCCATAAAATGAAAAGTATGAACTTTATGTTCCTAATCAAACCTTCTCTACTTCTATTTAATATACAACGCTGCCACGAAAAATGAAAATAAATGATCGAAAACATTGAAAAACTAAATTGATAAACCAAAAATCTGTATATGATAGTGTAGACAATATCGAAAGGGTTTAATGAGAACGAAGCGAAGTTAATAGTTCACCTTCCTGTGATACTGATCTTTAATATACTGTGAGTGGGTGAAACATTAAAACTGGACAAGCACGGAAGCGCCGCGCCCGCAAAGGGTTAAGACTTCGAAACATCGAATCAATTTCTATTTTTATTTATTAAGACTGTATTTACTCCAATACTTCCACACGATATGTGTAATAGTGTACTATCGGATATTGCTTTATGTAAAGTCTATACTGAGACGATGTTATCGCTTTCTTGTGTTTTCTTGAGCTTAGCTTCCCATTTTACTGTACTTACATGGAATATCTTTGTTCAAGATAATTGCTGTAGTGTTGTTGTTGTTTTAAATAGCAGCGAGTTTTGTTGAAGAAGATAATGGTTATAATTGTTTCTCCCTTGCTTTTTCTTTCTTTTAAAAAGTATGCCCTACGCTAGGAATTACTCCTATATCGTGAGTGCGTTACAAACATGTAAACTCACATACACAAGACACTCAGACTGGAACATTTATCTGTAAGCTATACAAATATTTTTTTTACAACACTCAGCTCAGGATCCGCCGGGATTCCGATCCTGATTTCCGGCAACCGTAGGCGCGGGCTTGCGGACGGCAAGCCACCATTCATTTCATTGCTCGCCGTCCGCATCGATCCGATGGTCCGGTAACCGTCCGGACCGAGCCCAAGTCATCGACGGCGCGTAGTGTTCCACGCGCGCCTCAAGGAGATGTCAGCTACCGTAGAGGCCCAACAGGGTCGAAGCCTAGAGCCATGGGTGATGCGAAAGAGATCCCGGGGCCCTGGAAAAATGGCAAAGAAGGAACAGGAGTGGGTTTTTAGTCAGTAAAAGTCTGACACTATCTCCCGCCCTGCCGAAGAACGGGGGATCTCATTAGATGATTATTTCACCCGAAAAAAAAACACTCAGCTCAGGATCCAGTCGCTCAACTTCTGTGTCAATCATGTCTTCGTGTAATGTTTTAGTTTGTTTAAATACAGAAGATACACTAGCTGTTAAAATATCTGTTATCTGTAGTAGTAGTAATCTAGTAGTATTTCTAGCATAACATGTCTATAGTACCTATGTAAGTTTTTGGCGGGATTTTTTCGAGTGAAGTTCAGTGGCTGATTTAATTATTCGCTGTTCAGTGGCTGTTTTAATTCGAGGATTTAATTCCCAGTGGCTATTGTGATGTAAAATTGGTGTAGTTTTGTTTCTCAAGTGTCTGCGCAACTAGACAATCTGTGGAATCATTGAAACAGGCGCGATCTGGGTAAGATGGAGCTGAGAATTTTACTGTAGTATCAACTATCTCAGCGAAGCTTACCGAGAAGGTTGACTTGATATATTTTCTGCTAAATAAGGTAGGTACTACAAAAACATTAGAATGTGTACATCCATATGCTAATGGTAAACAAATTAACTATTCATACGAAAAGTTGTGTGATAGTTATGGAATATTATTATTCATACTAAGACATGGCATAAAGAACTTTTAATTTCGCACCTTTTCGCTTATTACTTTTATTGGTTTATACTCTGCACACACTATTAATTGGTGAACTCATCAATTCATTACATTGTTGTACTAGTAACAACACACTATCTGCGTATCTTTTTCTCCTTCTCTGACAAATCCATCCAAAGGTTGTCTGTAAAAAAAAACGCTTTTAGCGATAAGACCGCCCATTGTGATACTCTATTAATTTTAAGTTCCTATTGTAATTTTACTATTGGTCTACAATAAAGAATTTATCTATCTATCAAATTATTATTACTATTCTGATCAAAATCTGGGAACCGGATCTAGTTACCTATGATACACTTTCCTATCTACAAGTAAACCCGGTTCCGGAAGCCTTTGTTCAATCTCAAAGATCGCATCCCATTTTGTGTGATACAAGTTTAATCTCAAACTCCCTCTTAGTTAAAATTTGCAGAGCCACGCGGCAAAACAATAACATATCCCTTGGGTTTCGGACCGGAACACGTAACCCTAATCCCTTATAAGTGAAACTTGGTATTTGTTACGTCAAATCTTAGTTAATAATTCTAGAAACATCTTTAAACAGGATGTGGTCCGGAGACGTACCCGAAAGGTTTGTGCGGTGTTTACTAGTCCACTACTAACGGTGACTAACGATATTTTGACTGAATTTTCATTAAGATTTATGTAAGGAGGTTAACGCGTAATATTCATAGTAGTGGTTGATTCCTGAGGAAAATGTTTGATTGTCAAATAGTTTATTTTTCTTTTGGCTACGCACGTTTTGTGTATTTTGCCAGTGTCATGTTTAAAAAAAGTATCTATTTAGTTTTTTATACAGAATACTGTTACTTTGTTTTCCACTAGTATGTAAATAAACGTAACATATTAATTTTTTTTACACTCTGGCTCTAGATTCTGTTACTCTCATCAGAATCTTACTGACTAAAACCCACTTGTATTCCTTCAGTTGCCCTTTGCGATCTCAAAGCCTTTAAATAATCTTGCATTTAATTTCTTTCATTTTAATATTTTGCTTATCGCTATCACTGATAGAATGACCGGTGATGATGATGACTGCCTGCCAAATGGTCTTTTTTACATAGCATGGGTAGGATGATAGCAGGACGAAAATATGCATCTTTAAGATGAGAGAAAAGGTTAGGTAGCTACATTGTATGAATGTGATAGACTGTCACCCGCACCATATCCTATAGGAATCGTAGTGTAGCTCATCTATTTATATTGTTATATCTATCTGTCTTCTATTTAAATACAAATTAATGGCTAAATGTGTCGCTTAACGTAAAACTCAAGAATGATTGTGAGCGTTTTGGATGAACTTTTTTAAACTATTCGTTGAAATTTCAGGAAGATTTTTATGAAAAGAAAATTTTCAAAAATGGCACGGAAGAAACACATTAAAATATTTATTATATTGAAACTGTTCCTAGCTGTCAATATTAGGATTAGCTATCAATTACAAAAGCTTTTGACAAAACGATGTCCGTCGGTTCAGCTAGTTGTTGATAAATGATTGGTTTGTTTATTAATTTAAATGAGATATCTTCCGTAATATTTTATTGAAAGTTTAAAATAAGTAAACTTCCAGAAATAATACAAATAATTTATTTTCCATTCACAAAATTTGTACTACATCTAGTGGTTGACGTGACCTTTTAGACAAAAAATTCCCGTGTTAGGGCACTTCGCTCTTCCGAAACTTAAAATTACGCGATGTACCTACTAACAACTTATTTCAAATCTTAATAGTTTTAGTTTTACAAAAGTCTTAAAGTTTTAGATTTACAAAAAGAAAAGATATGCCAAAAAGGACAAAAATTAACAAAAGCAAAATTTTTACTTTACACGACTCAATTTTTTAAGGTAGATAGATATACGTTTTTGTATTTCTAACCTTTGCATTATTTTTTCCTTACTCCCAGAAGCTGTAATGGTTCCCAACCTATTCGAATTTAATTGCAACTATCATATGTGAACAGTTTTGTCGGCAGAAGAACTTTTTTTACCCTAAAGTTAAATTGAACTCCAGCAGATGTTAATGGAAATGAACAGCCAGACACTGTTACTATAAAAATTGCAATTTAAACTTTTTGAAGCGCTTTATTTTTATTTTCACGTTAACGTTCACTATGTAGAACCTTTGATATGTAGAATAATAAATATTATTCAGTGATCTGGTGAAACTAAATGCACATAAAATATTCAACCGTATTTCTGAAGGTCACCCGAAGGGCAGTGGAAAGGGTTATCTGTGTACGGAGTATCCTTGGGCGAATCAGAAATAAAGATATCCGCAGTAGAATTAAAGTAACCGATATACCTCATTGCCCGCAGAATAGATGGTCGATGGGGCTGGTAAAGGTTCTGACCACGTGACTGAGCGTTGAGATGACGTCAGAACAAAGGAATCGGAGGCGTGGCCTACTCGAGGCGTTCGACGCAAACGAAACGATCGTAAATTAGCTAGGGGGGCTGGAGTGGCGACCGAACATCGAAAGACGCAGCGTTGATAGACCTCCCACAAGATAAAAAAAATAAATAAAAAAAATAATCGATGACCTGATGAGTGTCGCGGTAATCCGATGGATGCGAGACGCACAGAACCGGTCGTTGTGGCGACATTTGGGGGAGGCCCGTTTCCAACAGTGGACGTCTTTTGCGTGAAATGATGATGATGATGAATAGTGACTAGAGCTTGTGCAATTTTTTCCACCCTTTCAGTCTACACCGCTCGCTCAGAGAAATTTTGTTATATCATCTTGTACTATTCTTCTCTTTTACCACACCACACCTTTTTTTTGTAGGTGGGAAAATCATCCAATGACGTCTCCTGCTCTTGGGCGGGGCGAGAGGGTGTGTCAGACTTTTACTGACTAAAAACTCAATCCCGTTCCTTCGTTGCCTTTCATACCAGAGCCGAGTCTTCCTTTCAGAAGCAGACCCTTGGCCCCAGTAGGCTTCGACCCTGCTGGGCCCCTACGATTAGCTGACATCTCCTTGAGGCACCATACCATACCGGTGTCCTTCAGGGTTTCCTTTTCAAAAAATACCCATGGCCTTAGCGGGCATCGGTCCTGCGTCTTCGCATCTGTGTCAAATAAATGTTTTCTGTTCTACTCTCTTCTATGTCGCATAATTGTTTAACACCTGAATCCAAATATGTATCTGCCAGTAGATTTAACAGTTGTCTAATAGACCTAGAATTTGACATTACTGTTGTAATTGTAACTGAAGACTTTTCTTTTTGGGCTGCGGGAAGGATCGAAAGAGTTACCGTGGAGCTGGAACACAATTAGTAACTGAAGGGACGCAGGTGGGTTTTAGTCAGTAAAAATTTGACACGCTCTCAACTCTACTTAGAGTGGGAGAAGATATTTGATGATTTTCCACCACAAAAAAGAGACCTTTCAGAAACACACAGAGAGACAGGAATAAGGATGTGACAATCTATAAAGAAGTTTATAGATTGTCACATCCCTATTCCTGTCTTAGTAATATTACTAAACAACTTCATTAGTAACGCTGTAGTCTGTGTTAACCTCTCGTAAGAAAGTAACGCTGCAAATTATTTTCACTTGTTTCATTTAATTAATAGCTTACGTCTCCAAATTGATCTGATGACCAAAGTGATATAAATTTATCTTGAAGCGACGACGTATGATGTCAGTCTTTAAACTGCCGATTATCAAAGATCTCTCGATAAACAGGGTGTATAAAGATACGAAGCCAGTCAAATTATTGATGCAACAAGATATCCTAGAAACCGGAAAACTAAACGAGAATTGAGAACTGGTTCAGTTAAATTATTAGTTACGATTCTCGGGAACAGTCATCTCATCTCATTAGATAGATTCCTTCCAGTTATAGGTTGGCAAACGCGCCTATGGTCTATTAGGTGGAAAGTGACTATCGCTGCCAATTCAGGGTCGATCCTAACAACGTATCTGTTAGATGATTTGCTACTGAATGACTGACTGACTTTGATTGATTGATTTTGTAGTCATTGTTGATTCTTGGTATGGTCATACGAGGAGGAAGGATGATACACCAGTTACTAAAAGAATTACGACTATGCATGTGGTTGGAGGGAGAAGGAGAGCGAAATAATAAAAAGACATGAAAATAAATCAGTGATAGCGTGAAAAAACGTGTTGCATTGCCTCCAAGTAACATGGGACAAGGGCAGGAAGATAATGATTATGATAAATATAGGTAAACAGTGCTTTAGTGATTTGTCCTAAACTGCAATTATGTTTTTTTTGAGATGTGACACTTTTCTATATACACGCCATGTACAACAAAGCGCCATAACCTAAAAAATCCACACATAAAATAGATTTCACATACTCAGGTAACCAAACCAGGTAACATAGTTAGTAGATCAGTTGTTGTTTGGCAATATGTATTAGTTTATTATTTTGTAAGATTTATTTGTTTATTATGTTCATGGGCCTTAGTGGCCTGATGATAAAGCATTATATACGTATACATATTATTAATACAAAAACATTTTAAAATATAAGAGATAGTAGCTCACTGGTATCGGAAATACAGTCCAAGCTACCGGTAGTCAGGGGTTCTGAGAAAAGAATCTGTTAACAAAACGCCAGTCCAGGAGTACTGCTATCTGGGTCAAGCTTTCGATATCACGAGGGTCTTGGCTATTCACCCATTAGCCATTACGTTTATCGGCGCAATGACTACTGTATCCACCTACATGTCGACAACCACGCGAGTCAGATCAAGATAGTTTTTCTGCGTATATTTCTCAGCTTTCACGAGGTTTTCGTCCTAAGGGAATGTTATATCAACAATCGCTGTACGACGTTTTAGTCGATCTATCACCACTATATCAGGCTTATTGGCAAAAAGAGTCTTATCAGTGATGATAGAAAGCTCTTAATGTTTTTGCCATTGACGAGACCTGGGACATACCCATGGTACGATACTTCCGACTCTAAAAGGTTGTATTTAAGAGCAAGTTACTGGTGGATATTCCCAGGATTATTCGCAACCTTCATAACCTTCTAGCTGGCTAGGTTGCGACTATGCAAATGGTCTCCGTTAGCTAAACGAGAATACCCAGAATGTTGGTTTGATTCTTCGGTCGATTGCATGCCCAACACATGTAAACCGTACCGTCTTTTACTATGTATTTCCGTCACTTTGTCCATAATTGTACAGAAAAAACCTTCGGTTTCCCCGAAGGGGTCACAGATGATATCAGGATACGAACGCTAAAAAATCTACATCGGGCCCATGTAAGTCCCGCGTAATGAAAACTTTAACAAAATTTGACAAAATGTTACAAAATACACGCACATCCTGAAAGTAGTAAGTCGACTCCTGAATCGATTTCAGCTATTTTTTATCTTAAAATAATCAAGAATAATTTTAGGATGAAATTTTTTTGATAAATCTTGATTGCGTCACTAGCGTTTGTGTGTGCGTGCGTAGACACCAATACCGTTGCACTATCAATATAGTTGTCGATGCCCATGTGTATGTGCATATCTTAGCCTAATTTTCTGATTGGGCTATAGAAGGGTATGCATTATTTAAGTTACATGTTATATATTCTCAAAAATTTACTGTTACCCTATAGCTAGATTAGCCCACCTAAACGTATAAGCAATAAACATCCCAACTATTCTGCTTAGTGATATCAAAGTTTTAACATGTACCGAATTTTAAGGCGATTACACAAAATACACATTAAGTTGGATACGTTATACTCGTACCAGCACAACTTGTGATTGCATCGTCGGTAAGTTTAAGCTGCGTTCACGGATACCTTTTGTGTTTGCTGCCGTGCCTTTGTGGGCGGTCGTGTGATAGGTGCGTTTGCTCTACACTCGTCCGGCGGTGTACCCGTCGCTCAAACTGAAAATTTGATGACGTTTTCTCCGTAAAGGCTATTTTCATAATGGTGGAGGAAAAATGGGTGGTTTGTGAATTTGTCTCACACACACTGACATAGTTGTCAACATAGTAGATTAATTTAATGGTCTTGATTAACAAAAATAAACACGAAAATGTAAGAGTCGTAAGTAAGCGAACATGCAGAGAAATTGATTTATCAAATCATCGATCGCCATTACGGTCTTTTGCAATCCCCTTTATTTTACAGGAGACCGAGGAGAGTTGTGACAGAAGAGAGTTGTGATAAGGACTATCTCTCGGAACCTATGACTGTTAGGGAACTGGCGGGCGATTGTTTCTTTAGAAGCGCGCTACTTGACGCAGTAGGTAAGCTACGATGGATCACTCTCCTATGCGAAGGAAATGGAAGAACTTTCCCTTTTGCGCCAATCTTGTTCAGGTTTTCAAAATTTGATAACCTTTTGACCACCAGCTACGCTAAAAAAGCAAAAACGTGCTCTCGACGCCAACAGGCAACATGGCGATTTCATCCTTGTTAAAGGATCCTTGTGAAAGGTGATGATGGGTGCTGTTAAGCACAAATAAAAATAAAAACGTTTGTCTGTCATGTAGTCGTGACCGTGGCGTGCTGGACACATTTTGCTTAATAATGTGTATATAACTGTGGCGATCAAAAGGATAAATGTCAGACAACAGTTTAGGGACGTTAGAACCTCTAAGAGCATCCTCAAACCTACCTCAGCGAGAGCAACATACTAAGCCTAGTACTTACACGATCGTAAACCCGCGCATCCCATGTAACGTATATCTTATCACATCAAATATTCTAAACTCACGACAAAATGCGGCGCTAAAGGCAAAAGCGATAATCTCTCCGTCGCAGACCTGAGTTAGACACCTTCGAGAGACTAACGAAGTTCTTATAATCCTCTACCCCTCCCCTTTCGCCCCCTCTACAACCCCCTTGTAATCGAGTTATTGCCGGCATCTCATGTCTTACGAGTCCCCTTTTAATGACGTCTCAGTTTTTGGAGACAATATTTGTTTGATGAATATGGATGTTGATTCCTTGTAGTAACGCAGTTATAGGCTGAATAAAGTTTTAATTTTTGGCTTGTAGATGGAGTGGGAGAAGACCAAAAAAATGTATGGAAGAAGTTATACAATGTTGACTGGCCTGTTGGTCTAGTCGTTAGTGGCCCTGACTGCTATGCCGGAGGTCGTGGGTTCGATTCCCACCCAGGACAAATGTTTGTGTGATGAGCACGATCATTTGTTCTGTGTCTGGGTGTAATTTATCAATAATATGTATGTATTTAGAAATATATAAGTATGTTTATCAGTTGTCTAGTACTCATAACACAAGCTCTGCTTAGCCTGAGACTAGACGGCGTTGTGTGATAGTTGTAGAAAAAAAAAAAAAAAAAAAAAAAAATAATAATGTTACAAGCTGTCCCAAGTGGTTTTACTCGTGTCGTTGGTTATTTTTCAGCTTCTTTTGTCTTTAGCCTTCCTCGATAGATGGACTATCAAACACTAAACGCATTTCGAACTAGTATTTCTTTAGATTAACGCGTTCAACCTTCAGCTTTTATAATATGATGACTACAGATAGAAGAGAGACAGATGGAGGAGTATGGAATAATACGATTTATTGAACCGAATAATAATAAATAAAAACCGAAAGAAAATGGTGATAACGTTCTTAGACGTGAACTTCCTCGGGCAGAATATATATATGTGACTCTTATCTATATTCTGTATAATTATAAATTTCCTCAGATTAACGCGTTTAACCAAAATACCAATTCTTCAACTTTTATAATATGATGACTACAGATAGAAGAGAGACAGATGGAGGAGTATGGAATAATATGATTTATTGAACCGAATAATAATAAATAAAAAGCGAGTGAAAATGGTAATAACGTTCTTAGAGGTGAACTTCCTCGGCCAGAATATATATGTGACTCGAAACGGACTGACTGACTATACCAACACACAGCCGAAACTACTAGGACTAGGAGTGTTAAAATTTGCACAAGGTTTCCTTTTATGACGTAGGCGAGCACTAAGAGAGGAATTTTCAAAATTCGCTCCCTAAATTGGTCCCCTGACACGGTGCAGCATACGGTAGAGGCGGGCCCCGCTTGGGCAAGGCACCGCAGTGTCCTCGTGGGGTTGATCGGCGGCAACGATTTCTCGCTCCAGGCCTTGGTACAGGCCAGGGTCCGAAGCAAGGAGGAGTGGCAGGCGGTCGCCTCCTTCTGGGAAGCAGTAATGCTAGCAAAGGAGGAAGCCGCACGTGCACGCGCGAGGGAGCGGCACTCACGCCCCAGCCGGGATCCCGATCCCAATTTCTGGCCACCGTAGGCGTGGGCTTGCGGACGGCGAGCAATGGGTAGCTCGCCGTCCGACCATCTGGACCGAGCCCAAGTTGTCGACGGCGAGTATTGTTCCACGCGCGCCTCAAGGAGATGTCAGCAAACCATAGAGGGCCCAGCAGGGTCGAAGCCTACTGGTGCCACGGGTAGTGTGAAAGTGAAAGCCAAGGTCCTGGGACGAAGACAAAGAAGGAACAGGAGTGGAATTTTAGTCAGTAAAAGACTGACACACCCTAGCGCTCCACCCGAGGAGCGGGAGATAGATGATTTCCCCACCTAAAAAAAAAAGTTCCCCTAAACGGGGGTTCAAAGTTTGTATGGAGAAACCTGTCACGTGGGTGAAGTTGCTGGCAGAAGTTAGTCTATATATAAAAGGAGAAACTGACTGACTGACAAATAGACTAACAGCTGAAACTGGGACTAAAAGTGTGAGTAAAAAAGGATTTTCCAAAATTCACCCCCTAAGGGATGAAACGAGGGTCCAAAGTTTGTATGAAGAAATCTACCGCAGCTGTCAGAAGCTAATCAAATATGTATAATGAAATAAAATTTCTATTGTTCCACAGTGATTTCTATTAGACACACTTCAACGTTCATCGATCGCCCCATTTGTTTATTAGGTGACCCTTAAAATTAAGCGATTCAACAATGAACGCTGAAGTGTGTCCAGCATGGCTCATTGCGTTTCGTGGCCATAATAAATGCTATGGTCACATAAAATAAAAAAATTAACTATTACCTGTAGATTAAATAAATGCCATCCACAACAATGTAAGTAAAAAAATAACCAATTGAATAAAATTTTCCAGTATTTTTAGTCGCATCTAATTAATTACGTCAAAAACTGTTAAATTAATTTAAGTAACTGAATTTTCTCGGAGCTTATGTTCATGAAATTAAATAAAAACTGCTTGGAGACGGTTATTTACGTATTATTTATGCGATTTACTGGGAATTCTCCGGAGGTACGATACGTAATCGCTGAGAAATTGCGATGATCGAGACAGCCATTGATTTTATGTTGACAGTTAAACTGCATAAATGTTTATTACGTAAAAATTAGTAAGGCGATTGATTTTTTCTACCTTATTGTTAACTAGCTTTTGCCCGCGGCTACCCGCCCACGTACCTAAAATGTAGCCTATGTCACTCAGGAATAAAGCAGCTTTCTATCGATGAAAAAATTTTAGAAATCGGACCAGTACTTTCAGAGGTTACTTCCTACAAACTTTACCGTTTTATAATATTATATAGTGTAAATAAATTAAAATGACCAACACGAACTGCGGCCGTGTGGTGGAACGAGGCCCATTTCACCCCTCTAAGCCTCTCTTAGAGAGGAGATCTGAGTCCCAGCAGTGGGAAAATTATAAGGCTGATTATACTTATGCTTATTTTAATTGTTAATAATATAAAAACCCAATATTTTTTTGAAAGTCACTCGAACAATATTAAGTTCCACAAAAATACCTGTTTTAATTTAGAGCAATATATCTTCTTCTATCTATAAATATAAAAGGAGGAACTGACTGACTGACATATTAACACACAGCCGAAACTACTGAGACTAGGAAAGTGAAATTTTGCACAAGGCTTCCTATTATAACGCAGGCGAGCACTAAGAAGGGATCTTTAAAGTTTTTTTTTTAAAAGGAGGAATTTCGTTTGTATACAGAATCTTATTGAGTTAATATACTTGAAACTTAACATGAATAGTAACCTAAATAAATAAATAGCTCGCAGTCCGGCCGTCCGATAACTGTCCGGACCGAGCCCGAGTTGTCGAAAGCGCGTTGTGTCCCACGCGCGCCTCAAGATGTCAGCAAAACTGTAGGAGCCCAGGGGCTACTGGGGCCATGGGTTCACTTCTGAAAGGAAAACTCGGGGTCCTGGAATGTAGGGCAAAGAAGGTACATAAGAGTTGGTTTTAGTCAGTGAAATTCTGACTCGCCCTTTCGCTCCGCCTTGGAGCGCGAGAAGTCATTGATCATCCAATGACTTCTCCCGCTCCAAGGTGGAGCCCCACCAAAAAAAACCTAAATAGATAAAAAAGGTTTTCAGGTTGTCATCATATGGGGGTAGTTTTGAAAAATAATTATTGTTTTTTTAAAATTACCCTCATAGGATAATTTAGGGTGTGACAAAAATTGTATGAAGGATTCTTATTTCTGGGGTTTATGAACTTGAAGCTTAAGACAAAAATGTATGTAAGTAAAAAAAGATGGGCATTATTTATTAGTTATCCAAAAATACCCTCAATAGACGGATTGAAAACATTTTCGCAAACGAAGTCGTGGGCAAAGTGCTAGTCTATTTGTATATAAAATGAGAAGCTGACTGACTGACATATCAACGCACAGCCGAAACTACTGGGACTAGGAGCGTGAATTTTGCACAAGGTTTCCTTTTATGACGTAAGCAAGCACAAAGAGATTGTTTCCCAAAAATCACCCCCTAAGGGAAAGAAACGGGGGTCCAAAGTTTGTATAAAGAAACCTAATTTCGTGTGATTATAAATCTTAAATTTATCACGCAGTCAATCGAAATTCCCTATAAAAGTAGAAAGCCTGTGCTAAAAAGGCGTAACTAATATTTCATTAGTAGTAAACAATGTCGTGACCGGGAATCACTGTTAAAATCAACTACGATGCAATTTCTTTGTTTAATAACAATCAACTGTTTGAGGAATGTGTTGTGCTAGTACTAATGAAAACCAAATTTATTTGCACGGTGTTTTTGGACAGGGGTGAGCCGTGTTGTTAGTGGTAGGGTTCAGTCGGTTACGTTTTCAGTTTAGTAGGTAAATTATAATTAGAAATAGTAAGGGATTGGGCTGTCGCCAAATTATGTGATTACTACTACCTACTGAAAAAGTCATTTTAGACTCTTATTAGCTTATTTTAACGGATATATATTTTGTGAAAATTGTAAGAAATAAAAGAGAAAAAAAAGTGGTGACAGTCATCAGGTACACATAACAAAAATAAAATAAAAAGTGCACAATCTATAAAAATAAAATAATATTGTGTGTGCCTCACGGTTGCGTCAAAAAAGGTTAACTTTATCAAAGTTGCCAGATATGCTGGCTGATTTTATAATGAACCTTGAGTGACGGAGAAAATGGTTTCAACCATAGTAATATACTAAGAAATATACTATTAATAACGTACCGGAAGACGTAGCGTTGAAAGGCCTCCTACAAGTTGGACCGATGACCTGGTAAGGGTTGCGGGAATCCGATGGATGCGAGACGCACAGGACCGTTCATAGTGGCGACACTTGAGGGAGGCCTATGTCCAACAGTGGACATCATTCGGCTGGAATGATGATAATGATGATGATTCTAATATTAATTAAAAAATTACTTACACGATTGATTGCAGATTATAATGACGCGTTTGGAAAAAAAACCTTCAATCGAATGTGTTTTCAGTCCCTAACCTATAGTAGTCACAACTAATTGATTTGATTTATTTAGCCTAAATATTTTTGCACTACCTAAAGGCAGTGAAAACAAGTAAAAGGATAGCAATTTGTAACACACACACAGCATACGTCTGATTTTCCTTATAACAACTAAGTATTTCATTATTCAAAATCAAGACTTATAAAGGTTCAAGCTAAAGGTTTAGCCGTTGCACCCACGCAACCCGAATAATAAAAATCATTAGACATAATAAATAGGTTTCTAGATAAGACGACGTGTCGCCACTCCGTACTGACCGTTGTTGCTTATTACGTGGCAAGGAGATTAAAGACTATTGCTTTTAGACGACCAGGTACATTTATAAATACTGTTTTTTTTTTTTATAAGCCTTTACTGTCACTTTTTTGGGTTTCCGCATGGAAACTAAAGGTTTGGTTTCTTCCCTTTACGTCTTCCATTTTTCCTTGTTAGATTTGGTTTATCAAAAAATTAAATCATGTATAATCTATATGTACCTATAAGTTGGTAAATTATATATATTTTTAACAGTTTTCCTTCCAATGCGATTAGGTGGTGACTACTGTCGTGATTCAGTCAAACTAAAATTCTTATGAAAAGCAAAAAAGCAAAAAAGTCACTTTTTAATTATTTCCATAATTTGAGGTGATTCCTTCCTTGATCGAACTGGTTCATTCATTTTTTCACCAGCATATTGTAAGCAATTTTTCTCAAATGTACAACATGGACTTGGCAAAGGTACAAAGTTTGGATATGAAAAAACCACTGCTGCACGAGTTCAATGAACGTAGCCTATTAGGTATATTTAAAAGATTTAGCTAAGGTTATATTTAAATAACATACAACAATTATTCCTAGAATTTTTCCGGGATAGCAACATTTGTTAGCAAGGCAATAGACTTCCCACACGTAATACGTGATATTTTCTGGCAAACAGCCCAGGAGGGCGGGCTAATGGCGGCGAACACGCGACTCGCACTCACTGCTACAAAATGCAATTGGCCATCGACTGCCCAACTTGTTTTTTTCTTCTCTGAATTTTATTTTTTAACCTTAAGTCATGGCGGAAGCAGACGATGGTGACATAGTTGACTGGTTTTTTGGTCAGAATTTTTTGCATTACCATTTTCAAACGCCAATGAAGAACCGTCCACCTGAATACCCCAATATGGGAAGACAGATGTCGTATTTTTATTAACTCAAGGTACTTATACATCAGAAAGCAGTTAGTCGACTCATCACGTGACCAGAGGGTTGTCCTTTTGCAATTTGCAATGCAGCCAGTGTTTTCTCATTGACTGGTGATGGGCACAAATTTTTAGATGCCCAATAAGTTATGTTTTATTTAACATACAATTTTCTTTTAAACAGTTTGTAAATATTTTGTAAATTAATACACTACTATACACTGGTATTTGTTACCTTAATACACTTGGGTACTAATTATAAGTCTTTAAGAAACCAATCCTCAATAATTAGATAACCTTCTACAATATTATCATGTAGCTTTATATCCGTTGAGCTTCAGGATTGTTCGGCATATCGCGGCCAAGGACATATTATGACAGGTGGGGTTTAGTCAGAAAAAGTCTGACACTGTCTCGCTTCATACAGAGCGGTAGAAGTTATTCCATGATTTCCCGTCTAAATAGGCCAAAAAATAGCCGTTCGTAATCATAATCCGTCGAAGATGATTGGCATTATTGTAGCAATGAGTATCAAAACACTAATTAAATAAACTGAATCCTAAAAGGTAGGTGTCTGTTCCTCTCAATAATTTGACTGCAAGTTTTCTTATTGCTTAATGCATGCGTCTTGCATACAACATGAAACTGGAATAATGTACACCCTTATACACCCCAATTAGAAAATAAACATAACACTCCTTTTTTGGGGCAGTCGTGTAATTAAGTTAAAATCATAATTCAAACACTGAAATTTTGCTTAAATACACTTATTTGTTTTTTTACGTGGGAAATCATCCAATAACTTCTCGCGCTCTCTCTAGTGCGGAGCGCGAGGGCGTGTCAGACTCTTATTGACTGAAACCCAGTTCAATGTTCCTTCTTTGTCTTGAGTTCCAGGACCCCGGGTTTTCCTTTCAAAAGTTAGCCCCAGTAGGCTTCGACCATGCTGGGCCCCCACGGTTTTGCTGACATCTCCTAAAGGCGCGCGTGGAACACTAAGCGCCGTCGACGACTCGGGCTCGGTCCGGACGGTTACCGGACGGCGAGCTACCCATTGGTATTGAGTTTATACCTGTAAAATCAATAAAATTGTGTGTGAATAAAATAAATAAATTTATTACAAGATCTTATGATAGTCTGCCAGCATTTACTTACATATGTAGGCCGTCATGCTGTCTTTTAAAATGTCCTTTAAACATACTAGACCTATCCAAGTCCACATGTAAGCCACCCGAAGGACCGGGTTTCTCCTTACATCATTGGAGTAATTGCCCATGATTGAAAGACAAAAGTCACTTTAATGAAATAAGACTATCTGGTTAAGTACCTACAGCCAAACCAGTTGTTAAACTGATAATATGTGATGTTACTACTATTTAAACATTATGTACAATGACTACTTTCTGCCAACGGCTTCAACCGCGCAAAAGTAGAGAATATCGAAGAAGATAAAACAAAAAATAACAGAAAAGCAGAATAGCAGAAGCCATTGCTCTAATAAACTTGCAGACTGGCAAGACAATGATACTTTTTAATGTTTATGCAAATATAGTGTTTTTTTTTCCGGTTGGAAAATCATCTTATGATTTCCCCCGCTCTTGGGCGGAGCGGGAGATAGTGTCAGACTTTTACTGTGTAAAAACCCACTCCTGTTCCTTCGTTGCCTTTCATACCAGGGCCGAGTCTTCCTTTTATATAAATATAGTGTTTGAGTTTGATGGATAACAAGTTTTCATTGAAAATCATGTTATCATAGCAAGCTTTTATAGCGCAGTTTGAACTCGTACCTATATAATTAATACACATCAAGACAATGGTTTTGATGCCAAAAAGCTTAAACACGATAGGGTTATCTTATCGCGCTTATTACTGAGTTACTATGGCCGTCTTCCAGCTCCATTATCAGACCCTGGTTACTATCTGGTACAAAAGTACTCGTCAAGACGAATCATACGAGGCCAAACTCGATGGGGTTGTGTTGTTTAATTACCTAGTTCCTATGGCCATCTTCCAGCTTCATTATCAGACCCTGGTTACTATCTAGCACCAAAGTACACGTCACGACGGATTAAACGAGTCCAAACTCGATGGGGTTGTGTCGTTTAACTACCGAGCTCCTATTGCCACCTTCCGGTTCCATTATCAGATCAACTCCTGATCTCTTCCTCCTGTCATTATAATTTTGCATTGTCGTCTGATTTAGTCATGCATGCAAAATTTCAGGTCAATCGGTAACCTGGAAGTGAATCAAATTTAATTTGCAAGATTTTATTACAGACATACAAACATCGGGACAGGTTTTTTT
Source organism: Mythimna impura (assembly GCA_905147345.3). Lineage (NCBI taxonomy): Eukaryota > Metazoa > Arthropoda > Insecta > Lepidoptera > Noctuidae > Mythimna > Mythimna impura. The sequence continues at coordinate 13,880,335 of LR990345.1, forward strand.
TTTTTTATTGGGTGGGAAAATCATCTTATGACAAATCTCGCTCTTGGGCAGAGCGGGAGATAGTGTCAGACTTTTACTGACTAAAAACCCACTCCTGTTCCTTCGTTGCTTTCGTCCCATGGCCCCGGGTTTCGTTTTCACACTACCCATGGCCCCACTAGGCTTCGACCCTGCTGGGCCCCTACGATTTGCTGACATCTCCCTGAGACGCGCGTGGAACAGTACGCGCCATCGACGACTTGGGCTCGGTCCGGACGGTTACCGGACGGTCGAACGGCGAGCCACCCATTGCTCGCCGTCGGCAAGCTCGCGCCTTGGTGGTCGGAAATCGGGAAGGTGAATAAAACCTAAATAAAAGAAAATACTTGTGAAGAAAAGAGTTACAACGGCGGTCAAGCTGCTAGGCGGATTGAACGTTTTTTATAAATAATATAAATAGTGTAGTAGGTATAACAGTGTAGAGTAGTGCATTCTAGAAATAAATCAAATAAATAAATGCACAAAAGTTTTTAATTGCTATACCTATAGGACTCAAGGATAGTACAGCTATCTACATATTAGTGAAGGAATTTTCAAAATCGGTTCAGTAATTTCAGAGATTACGAATTAAATAAAAACTTACGAAATTTACCGCTTTATAATGTTAATATTATAGATTAATCGCGTTATCTATACAGTAATAAGCAAAATGTTAAGTAATTTATTGATTGATTGATAGTTTACTAGTTACATTATAATTTGCAAATGTTGGATCATTTTTAGAATTGCTGCCTTCGATGAGAATAAGACTAAGTCCCAGCCATATTACTTATGAGTAATTTAAATTTTTTGTTTAGGTATCAATCAATGCGGTAATAAATTCCAATATCTATTAAATATAATTTAGCTTTAATATTATTTTATAAGACATACCAAGATTGTAAATACGATAATATATAATCAATCAGTCGATAAAAAAAGTGCTTGTGAGTTATTTTTGTTCAAAGAAGTGGATTAGGAGTGTGTGAACTTAATTGCATTAGCATAATCATGAGACTATGTTAATTTAGGTAATTAAATTCACATCATTCTAAAAGAACGGTATAGTTAAAGTAGATTTGCAGATATTCTTGTCAAATGAGGTACAAGAGTACCCCAGTGCTAAAATCTCTAAAATTTCTTTGTAGTAAAAGTTCAATGGTCCACAACTAGTTAATACCTACTTTAGATTCTATGCTACTAATTAAATCGGCCATGAATCATTGACCCTCTTCTACAAATAAATTTTAGACTAAAGTGTGTAAAGTTTATTTGGCATCGGTAGAGTACAACTACCTTACTATAATAAAATTATAATAAATAGGAAGGAGGACGCTGTCGACTGTGTCACAGTACATACTAGAAAAATCGTCAATGTTATCTCCTAAGCAGTATGCTGTCAATTGTCTGTGAAAAATTTTAGATTAAGAGAAATGTGAGAAAATGAAAATGATGAATAATAAAAAAACTGCATTTTTGAAATCGTCATCATTATTTCAGTCGAAAGACGTCCACTGTTGGAAATAGGCCTCACCAGGTCACCGGTTCACTTTATGGGAGGCCTTCCAACGCTGTGTCTTCCGGTACATGGTCGCCACTCCAGAACCTTTCGTCCCCATCGACTTTCTGTTCTGCGAGCAATGTGCTCTACTCACTGACACTTAAGTTTGGCGATTCTTCGGGCTATGTCAGATATGGGCTTGGTTCTTCTGTGGACAATTACGTTGGTGGATCTACCCAATGAGCACTGGTGAAAAAGTATTGCGGTAAGTAAAACTGCGTATGTTTTCCTCAAATAATTCCTAGATACTTACGATTCATCGAACGTGCTCACACAAAACGTTCTAAAAGATACATTTAAATTAATGTTTCCCAAACCACATTACTATTTCTTTCATAAACACTCCACTGAAAACAATATCCAAAGCTCCGCTAAACAATAAAACAGCAGAAACTGCAACACAGCTATTGTTAGCAGCAAAATTCTAAATTAAATCAACATACTAGTTAGAATGAATTTGTGAGCACCTGCCTTTGAAATGGAGGTACAAAATTCAGTTATAATTTGTGTATTTCGCCGCCATTGCAAGTACGACAAACAGGAAGGCCAAACAAACGTGCATTGTGCGCTTGAAGAGTGGCTGATGTAGCTCGCGTGGCACTCGGGAACTATGCTTCATCTAAAACATATTTTGTTGTTGTAACTGTTATCTTTGCGTTGACTGGAAACAGTGAAGGTGAATAATTTTCTGTTGAAATCGTGAAACGTGAAGTGATTACATTCCTCGACCTGCATTGTTTGTTTATCAAAGCAACATTAATGTCATGCATGCTTGTTTTTAAACGAAATCTTGAAGACACCACTGAAACGGCTTGTAAATAGGCACTATTTTGTATGTACAATCCACGATACCCAGTATTATTACCTATATCATTTAAACTACATTCAATTTCGTCGCAAACGGCGTCGCAAACAAATAAATGTGTTATTTTTATTGGTAGTCTTTTTTCGGAATAGCGCAGCAGTGCACTGTAGTCGTTATTATAAGAAATGATAATGTTTTGGTACAAAAAATGAAAAAGTTATTATATGTACCAGACATATTACACCTCAAGTGGAATGAATAAACTATAATGATAAATAAATCATGATACAATGTAATAAATAAGTAGTATAAGTTTAGCTGAGAAATATAATTAAATCACCATAAAATTAAATACAAGAACATAACCCATTTACGAACGAATTAAAAAACTAATTCGATCGTTTGAAACCGTCGAAATTAACATAGGTATTATTACGTTTATTCGGAACAGATTCTGATATGGTGTTTTGATCACCGCGTGATCTTTTATTTTTGGAACCAAAAATTTTGACGTTTACGACGGCTATCAATCATTGGCTGGCGCCGAATCATCGTTATAAAGCCGCATAGGCGGTTGGGTTATTGACTTAAACACTGGGTTTTTGGCACAGCAATTTATTCTAGCTTTGTCCGGCAATTATGTGATAATCTAGTTATCACACGTCGTCAATCAGGTTAGCTCTAATTGCTGTTCAATTTAATTGAAGGGTGGAGTTTCTATCTTATCAATTAAGGTTTTAAGATTTTGTTTTAATTATTTAAATTGTTTAGTTTGTATTTTGTTTCTTTGGATTTGGTCTTCTAACTGCTGAATTTCATAGGTACAGGTAAGTTCACTCTAGCAATTGAAACATGTTATTAAAATAATTATGTCTTTCACGGTTTTTGAAACTTAAATCTACCTACCTACAGTTCTTTAAAAATCATGAAAGTGACGGGCAACAAACACAGACACAAATATTAGATTAGATTTTTACCAATAATAACAGATTAATATGAATCTCCTGTTTCTTCATAATAAAGACCAATAACTTTGCTCAAGATTTTAAACAAAAAAGTAGGTGAAAACTGTTGGAATTAATGATTAAACCGATTGAATGGTACAGCGTCCACGGCAAAACGTTTACGGGCATAATAATCATTAAAATGTATTTCCATTTTATTCGGGCCCGAACTCGAACCTCTGAGATTATGATCTCTATCCTTTTTATTAGGGTTCCGTGGGCAGTTTGGTTTTCGAACTTAGTGTTAGAAAGGAAAATGATGTAGAATGAACAAAACTATTGAGTATCTGGTATAACTTGTATTATTCTGGCCGAAAAAGAAAATATGCACCTTTTTTTATTTTCGCGTTCGCGCTTGACCGCTATCTCACCTGGTGGAAAGCGACAATGCGGTCGACGATGGAACGCGCTTACCTAGAAGTAACCTATTCACTCTTGACTTAAAGATTCCCGGGTTGTAGCCATCAGGAAACACAGATTCCGGCAAGGAATTCCACTCCTTAGCTGTACGCACAATGCATGTGTTCCCAAAACGTTTTGTGCGTATATGTAAGATGTCCACCATATACCGGTGGCGCATCGCCGTACGCCTGCTGATCCGATGATGGAATGGGCTAGGCGGAATTAGGTTATGCAATTCCGTCCAATTCCACCAACAGTGAGTTGCAAATATTTCTTAAATAAACTTCTTGTTTTGAGATAGAAAGTCATCAAAGAACGGCTCCCTCTCTGGGTGGAGCAAGAGGGAGGGTCAGAATTCGACTAAAGTCCACCTGTGTTCTTTCAGTTACCCTTTGCGTTCCAGGGCCGCTGTTCGAGCTATCCGGCAGCCCATATATAGCAGCATATTCACTTTATCCAATGAATCGTCAGTCAATTCGAAGATAGACTAGTCGATGGCTACAGTCAAAGACTTTCAAAATAAATGCTAGTAACTTTTCCTCCAGGCTTTACTCCCGCAGGTTCCCAGAAGAACCATTCAAGTTTCCAGGGCTTTCGTTTGATTTCAGATCGAGTAACTCGGAGAAAAGTTTCTGTACGATTGAATGATCATCCATCCTGATAGCAGGCGGATGAATATCATGAAGAAGTTGATGACATCACGATAAACGGGGAACAAACGTTTTAATGACCTTTTTCTCCTTTTCCACTGTGAACAAATTTATTTGCAGAGGAACATAATTCTGTTTTATTTGCTCCAATTTTCTTGTACAACATCTTTTTTTTTTCTAGTCATTACTGTCCCACTGCTGGGCAAAGACTTGAGGAGGTCTTTCCAGACTTTCTTCTGCTGCGCCGTCTCGAACAAGTTCAAATAACTGAGTAAGTAATTGAAGAGCGCTGCTTGTAGATAATAGATTTTGCATCATGTTACTTATTATAGTAATTATAAATTAATTTTTTGATTGGCGCCTGTAGATAAAAGCACACCATTGTTTGCTTGTTTACGACTTCTTTTTCAAGTTCTGTTGTGTTTCAAATAGACCATGAACAGTTTTTGTTGGAAGGAATTTAATTGCATAGAGTGATTTTTAAACTAAAGCATTAATATCAATAAAACCATTTAGGTACTTTTGGATAGTCAAGGTCGGTTCGTAAGTGGGATAAAAGGTGGCGTTATTTGCGTATTCGATCCATGTTATATGTAGTTTATAATGAACATACACGTTTATCTAATGTAGGAAGGCAAATACCTACAAGGAAACATACGGAACCTTTTGTAACTTTAAAATAATCATGCTTGATTGTCTTTTTATAATAAAAATCATACTTGAATGCGAGGGAATGGAAAATAAACCAAGTAAATGTTTTGTAACGTGTAATTTTGGTAAATAGCTATTCGATACGTATCAAATCAGTTTTGGGAACAAAACATGGTAATGTGTCTGGAAATTATTATGTATTAAATGTGCTCTTTCTGTCTATTTCAACGTATTTACTTGTTGCATTGATTATGTTAATTCTGGAAAAGGGGACATGGCCAACTGTAATTGTATGTTTTGTAAATTGATATCATTAGTATGATAATACGATTTTATTTACTTTTATTAACTGTTATTATCAAAGTTTTCTAAAATTATTGAAAGAAAAATGTTAAATCGTATTTCCTGAAAACAGTCTTGATATTTGCGACAGAGACAAAACCGAAGGCTTACTATAGCTAGAGAATACAAGTGCGAGATTTTCCATTACCTTCGTTCCGTTTTCCGATACAACATATTATTCACAAAGTTTCCGAACACGCACACGACACTAATTGCTTGCAGTACGAATGTAAAAAGTGCACACACGGGAAGGTAAGGTGGCGTGTCGTGCCGTGGGGGCAGGCCACTCCCACGGCAACGCCTGCTCATTTTAAATTGTAATTACAATTTATTATTGTCTCTGTGCCGCCTTCATAGCTCGACGCCATTTTATCGATTACGGTTATGTTTGAATGTTTCGGGTTCTGAATCGAGAAGAGTTGTTGTGATGTGTGCGAGGATTGGATTGTTTGTTTGTTGTAAGCGATGAAGTTGTTGTGTCTTTCTAAATTAATCTCAACGAAATCATTCTCCGATTGAAGGGCTTTCTTAGCCAATGTAACTTCAGATTAATGGGTTAGGATCATGTTTAGCCAAACATTAACATCTTTATAAATTAATGACTCGAAATAGAGGAGTATGTATAACGTAATCCCACGCAAACTAAGAATAAACGTGTATCTTATTCAAATGCTTGTTCATATAGCAATATAATCTAAGATTACTTAAAAAAATATAAAATAACTTTTGTTATTTGAACAAGTGTTTACGGGGCCACTAAAATAATGGGTCGCAAAGAAAAACTGCGATATCTACAGATGCATTATGTGTATAGATCACTCGTTTAAATAATATATTATAATCAGACTACTTATGCTTATTATAAATCTCAAAATAGATTTCATTTGTACAAGTTACAGCTTACAAAACAGATTTTCTGAATTTCGATATATAAAAAAATTGTGAAAGATAAATTTTCCGCTTTTGTATCAAACTGAGCAGTCATATAAACAATTCCTTGGATTGTTTATAGTACTTATTCATTTATTTGCAACATTATGTCACTAACACCTCAAGAATGATAACATAACCATTTTTTTAATGTGGGAAATCATCGAATGACTTCTCTCGCTCTAGGGCGGAGCAGGAGGGTGTCAGAATTTTACTGACTAAAACCCACTCCTGTTTCTTCTTTGCCTTCGTTCCAGGGCCCTGGTGTTCTCTTTCGCTCATCCCATGGAACATAACCTTAACCATTCTTATTCTTACATAAATTATAAAACAACGTCTCCCTCCATGTCTGTCTGTCCGTATAATCTCGATAAACTCAAAAACTACTGAACGGATTTCCTTGCCATTTTCACCAATAGCCAAATTGATTCATGAGAAAGGTTTAATTGTATAAAAATATGCGTATTATAGGAGACAAAAGAAGAGATTTTCAAAGATTTCTAACACCCGTGCGAAACCAGGGTTGGTCGCTAGTGATACATAAAAGAAGAAATCAGCTTGGTACTGCTAGAACAGTAGGAAAGAAAGAGTACTCCGATGATTTCAAAAGACAAATGATGATAAAATAGACAATGAAGATAAATGTCAGAAGCCAAGGATAGGGCAGGACAAGGCGCACAACTACCACGAAAAGATTAGGTACGTGAGCACTGTGTTAAGAAATTGACGTCTCATTCCTGTTCAGGTTAGGGTTCTTTTTTTAGATTTCTTTAGTATTGGATAAAAATGAAATAGTGTTAAAATGCATTATTTATTTTCTTCGTCCAAACTAAACTTAAGGTTTGTTAACGTGCTATGGAGCGCAGTATACTAGGTGTAAAAATAACGGATCGCAAAACACAGATCATTGGCATGTCTCAGAAAGCTGCCCAGTTTAAATGGGACTGGGCTTGACATGTCTGCTGAATGCCGATCGAGCGGTGGGCCCGTAAAATACAAAGTTGGTGCCCTGAAATCGCATAACGGGGTCGCGGCAGACGAAGTAGTAGATGGTGGGACGACTTAGATGTCTATAGTAATTATTATTATATATTGGTCCAGTAGTGGGACAGTACAGGTTAGATATAATAATAAAAGGGAACAGCATTTTTGGTGTGCTGAATTCAGATTTGAACACAAATTTTCCGTATCAGCTTTAGTTTTAGAGATATATAGAAAACGTAATTTTCAAGAAAAAAAATATTTTTCATTACAAAAACCACACAAATTATCAAAATTAAATTTTTCAAGAGGATTTTCTTGCTTAAATTGATTCACCATGGATATTTTAGGCGCTCCTCCTTCGTAGTCCGAATATCTTGATAGAACTATTCCCCTTATTCCTCACTCAGACTACCAAAAATTTCAGGAAAATAATGTACAACCAAGCGGAAGTGCGGCAACATCTCTTCAACGTGCTCCGCATAGCTTTTATCCAATTTAATTTCCCAGATAATTTCATTCGATCCAAATTAATTAATTCCAGGCATTATTTTTAATACCAGACATGTAACTACCAAAGTATTTATCCTTTATCACCCTTCTTATTTGTGGACCATAAAAATTCTGACTTATAGTTTATCTGTACACAAAATGCGGATTTTTTAAGAAATGTATTTAAAACAATCACCATCCTTGTATGGGCTTTGACAAATAGTTTTATGAGCTTTTGTTATGCAGAGGTGGCCATATGATGCCATCCCTAGGCACTAGTGGTACATTCCTTAGATTTAGCTTCCCCAGTACCATAGCTTACCTGACTGTCTGTGACTGACCGTCTTTTCTAACCCAGTGCTCAGGCTTTGCTCTGCTGTCCCACAGACAAATAAAACAAGAATATTTTGTATAGTCTCCTTGTTGTCCGGAAAGACTATTCTCCATTTTTAGATGTACTCGTACACTAATCTCACACATCAATCTACACTTTCTTATATATTGGTTGCGGGTGTCTAAAGAAAATCCTAAGTGATCAAAATACACTCGTTTTACGTACTTTAATACACTTAATCTAAAATTTTTGAATGTATATTCACCACACATGTTACAGAAATAAATCAGATTGTTTATCAGATAATACTCAACGTTAAAATTGTAAAAAAAAATACTTATTAAAGAGAACAGGTCGATTTTATGGCTAAATTTAGCTAGTACAAAAATATGGTCAATAGCTGTATCTCAAAAACTAAAGATGATAGAAAAAAACTGAGAGTAGATTTGAAATCAGCGACCTCAAATTAGTAAACAACAGATATAAAATTCCATGCAACAAATAAAAAGTCGTTTTTTTTTCCCTTCAGTCATCGGCAAAATACAACAATTTCACGAATTCATTTTATGTTTTATTTAGGAAAAGATCACAATTTCTATAATTAGAAACAAAAATTAGAATAGACACAACGTTTTAGTTCAGCAACCACAAGACCTAGCTCTTAGCAGAAGTTAAGCAATGTCACTCCATGGTACTTCCTGAGTCCTCGCCGATTAGTTCTGACGTCTGCGAGTTAAACAATCGGGCATCAAACACCAGACCCTCGCCGTCTCTATTAGAGACAAACTCCTTGTGCCAGACAATTATCCGCCACTAGGTAAGGGGTACACAGAGACTTAGCCATTGACTTGAAACAAATTGTCTTCTTATTACAAGCTTTTATTAACTTGTTTGTGTTGATGTTTGATCAAATCTTGCGAATGAATTTTAAAACAGAACTGAAATAAATTTTACAACACAACCCCTAATCGATTGAACTGAAATTTTGCAAATATATTCAGTTTGGATGACAATGCATGCTTAGCCGCCATATTAGGTTTAAAATGACGTCACTTACGTCGTTTTAACCTTTTGAGTGCGTAATTAGAGACACAATAGTAAGACAATGGCGCGTGAACGCCGGCGTTAATGCGGGGATCAACAGCTTAAACCTAATATGGCGGATTCCTGAAGATGGTGGATGGTGGTTATTTTTTATGCACTCCCATACTATAGGTGTCAATTAAAAGGGATTGTTGACAAGAATACGAAATAAAAAGAAAATAGCATTATATTGTCTTTTTTTAGGTGGGAAAATCATCTAATGGCAAATCTCGCTCTTGGGCGGAACGAGAGATAGTGTCAAACTTTTACTGACTAAAAACCCATTCCTGTTCCTTCGTTGCCTTTCGTACCAGGGCCGAGTCTTCCTTTCAGAAACAGACCCTTGGCCCCAGTAGGCTTCGGCCCTGCTGGGCCCCTACGGTTTGCTGACATCTCCTTGAAGCGCGCGTGGAACAGTACGCGCCGTCGACGACTTGGGCTCGGTCTGGACGGTTACCGGACGGTCGGACGGCGAGCTATCAATTGGTCGCCGTCAGCAAGCCCGCGCCTACGGTGGACCTACATAGACTTACGTTATTCAACAAGTAAGTGAAGGTGTTAGAATAATAGGATGAAGGCTCGTAAATATAAAGGATTTGTAAATAAATAGGAGAAAATATGTTACTGTCATAAGTGTTTATAAGCAAGTAACTAGGCAATACAAATATTTTAAAATGTAGAACATTTCAAAATGACTTACCTAGTAAATAAAATAAACTAATAAATAGGTCTGCACGACAGAGATTAGTCGGTATCTACAACAGCCACCCTTAATCGATGTTGTGACTAACACAAATAAAACTTAATTTTCTAGTCCTAAATTAATTGTATGCCTTTTGTGTACCAAAGGCCCGAGTGGCTTAGTTAGAACATCTGCCGGCATATCACTACTCTTAACATATTCTAAGGCAACAATATTGTTGGATACCTTTTCCTTAATAAAGTGAAACCTGATATCAATATGCTTTGTCTTATTGTGGTGTATTGGATTTCGAACGAGGTTGATAGCACTCTGGCTGTCAGAAGCTAAGTTAACTGAAACTAATAAAACGACGTAAGTAACAAGCTTCCTTCGTGGCAGACGATAGCGCCATATATTCACTTTCCGCGGACGATAAAGCAGTAGTAGGTTGTTTCTTTGAATCCCACGATACTGGTCCTCCACCCAACTGGAAAATATACCCGATGAATGACTTCCTCTCAATCGGACAGTTTGCCCAATCAGCATCGCAAAAACCTTTTACGGGTTCTCCACTACTCTTGTAAACAAAAGAATAGTTTAGAGTACCCTTCAAGTACTGTAGAACCCTTTTGGCAGCATTCCAATGTTCCTTCGTAAAACATGTATTAAATTTACTCAAATAGCTTATTGTAAAAGCAATATCTGGGCGAGTATTAACACTGAAATACATCAGGTACCCTATCAAGTTTTGGTAGGGATAAAACTCAACAACTTGATCATCAGTTCTCCTCTCCATACATTTTTTAACTAAGGGAGTTTTCACTGTCTTCCATTCTCTTATATTAAACTTACCGAACAAATATAATTTTTTTCTTTAACCTCTGTCTTTGAAGAAATAAAATAAGCAAATACCTTCTTTGTATAATCGTCCCCTAAAATCAACATATACTTATTTCCTTGAAAGGAAGTTGTAGACATGGGTCCACACAAATCAATATGGTCCAGTTCCAAAGAAGAAATAGCCCTGTTAAATGCTACTTTCTTAAACGGTTTTCTTGCTTGTTTTCCTTCTATGCAAGCGATGCAGTTACTTTTATCTACTACCTTAAACTCTACGCCTACCTCATGATTCTTCAGTTGATTCATGCTTATATGACACAAGTGTCCTAACCTCTTGTGCCAAAGTCGATAACTATTCTGACAACCAGAGCGCTCATTTTGTGTCAAATAATTGTTTTCCGCGTAATTGGGAACATTCACAGTACCATCAAGTACATACAGTACACCATAGGACGAGGCATGAAGAACAGCAACAGAATCACCTGTAAAACGAAAAGATTTTTTTTTTTAAATTACAACACATACAACCCTTATCAACAGCCTTTTGTATAGATAACAGATTTGCTTTCAATTCAGGTACGAAAGCAACATCACTGATCCTGCTGATTACATCTTCTGGGGTATTTATTGAAACATTACCAATTCCATAGCATTTGATAACGTATTTTCAGATTCATGTGACATTTTTCAACCAATATTTCGTGAGACACCGACATACACTATTTATCACAAATTATACTTTTTTATAACCATTTCCTCAATCTCGTGCTGGTAACGTGTTAGAATAATATAATGAAAGCTCGTAAATATAAAGGATTTGTTAATAGATATGAGAAAATATGTTACTGTCATAAGTGTTTATAAGCAAGTAACTAGGCAATATTAATTTTAAAATGTAGAACATTTCAAAATGGCTTACATATTAAAATAAAATAAACTAATAAATAGGTCTGCACAACAGAGATTTTTTTTTAAGGTGGAAAATCATCAAGATGACTTCTCGCGCTCTTCGTGTCAGAATTTTACTGACTAAAACCACACCTGTATCCTTCAATTACCCTTTGCGTTCTAGGACTACGGGTTTCCCTTTCAGAAATTCTCCGCGGTCCTAGCTAGCGGGCATCGGCCCTGCTGGGCCCCTACGGTTTGCTGACATCTCTTTGAAGAGCGCGAGGATCACTACGCGCTGTTGACGACTGGGCTCGGTCCGGTTAATTACCGAACAGCCGGACGGCGAGCTACCCAGTGCTCGACGTCCACAAGCCCGCGTCTACCGTGGGCGTTTAGTCGGGGTCGGAATTACGGCGGCTAGGGCGTGAGGACCTTCGTTCCCTCACGCGTGCAGCCTCCTCCTTCGCTAGCATTACTGCTTCGCAGAAGGAAGCGACAGCCTGCCATTCCTCCTCGCTCCGGACCATAGCCTGAACCAGGGCCCGACGCGAAAGGTCGCTGCCGCACAACAGAGATTAGTCAGTATCTACAACAGAAGGTACCTACGTTACTATAAAAGTGGCACTAGTAGTGTACTTACCTACCTATATCTGTAGTTGTTTAATTGCTAAAGCTGCTTATGTTACGTGATTTTTCTAAATATTGTGTTTATACTTGTTACAGTCTTTTCTTTATACTGAGAAATCATCCAATAACTACTCTTTTCGCTCTAGGGTGGAGCAAGAGAGTGTCAGATTTTTACTGACTAAAACCCACCTGTCCTTTAGTTGCCTTTTGCGTTTCAGGATCACGGTATCTCTTTCAAAAATTCTCCGTGGCCCTAGCAGGATCGTTATAAAAAAAAAAAAAACATAAAATATTTTTTTATTTATATAATTAAACTTCTTATACAGTACCTAGTGGCACATAGGTGCACTTAAAGCAACAAGGCATTCTCTAACAGACAATCTTTGGGTTCACTAGTAAAAGACAACACTCAATAAGAGATATTAAAAAAAAAAAACATTTTTTTTTTTAACATCGCAACAATGTGATACATGTTTCATAATAATTCGCTCTCTTTTCCCTTTCGACGCCTTAGTCCCAGCTTTAACTAAAGCCCGGTGTATCCCATAACTAAATCCAATTGGATTTATAAACGGCAAGAGGTCTCGGGCTTAAAAGCGAAGTAAGTCCATCTAGGTGCCTTTCTTAATGCGAATTTGTGAGAGTTGAAGACATGATGGTCTCTCCTGTCAGCTTTAGTTAACACTTTGTCCAGGTTTAATTTCTTAGAAAATCTAATCTTATATTTACCTACAGTTTGTGTTTCATATAGATTGGTTTTGATTTATTAGATAACTAATATTTTGTGTGGATATTTTTATTATTAGATAACTAATATTTTGTGTGGAATAACAATAAACATAGTGATTTTCTATCAGCTTCTATCTTGGTCTTTTTGACAAACGATTTGGATCGACGTGCGTTATTGAAATGACTCGCAGTCGAAACATTTTAGTTGATTAGCAGTCGTTAGTGCTCACAAAATTTAGAGGCTTGGCCTCGGTAAATAGGTAATGCGAAAAATACTAGGTACGTAAGTCTTGTACGTTTGTTAGCTTTGCAAGTATTATGGTATCACGAATTTTAGAATTCAGGATCTGACCCCTACCACCAGCTCTAAACGCGATCCATTTTACGACCTACACTGAACTGTTAAAGGGATGCCCTCTTTCTTGTTCACACGACTGATATTTATATTTACACGTCATTGTAAAGCCCCAGATAACTAGGAATAATACCTAATATGAGGGTATAGCGGAAGAACAGGGAATATTAAAATATTCATTAATTATTACGTGGGGCATACTGAAAGTTTCTGGATCTGGCCACTTACAATAAAAGAATGAAAAAAAAATAGAATTCGAACATGGAACTCTTTGCGAGCATGTTACTTTTTAATTTGCGATACTGAGGCGTCCTTTCGAAGATTGTGTGTCGCTATTAAAATTAATATAAGTCATGAACATTTTCGTTCAATGATTTTTTTTTCTTTCGTTTTGGCTTAAGTCAACAAGAGAGTTGCCAGAGACTTCTCTGTGTATTTGTGGTTTGGAGAATTTAGGCGTGGACGTGATCATCTCTATGACAAGGTATGTGAAGGTCAGCCGGTGACTGCGGTTACAGACTCGAATATTGACACCGTACGACAACTTATTGAAACGGACGAAAAAATTACTTGCCAGCAAATGATGAGCCAAGTGCAAAACATTTTAAATGGGCATCTGAAGGTTCGGAAGCTCTGCACTCAATGGACACCACATGACTTAACGGAGGACCAGAAACGACTGCGTGTCAGGTCAAATCAGGACATTATACTACAGTATCGCTTGAAGATTAAAGGACAGTGACTGCAGATTGCTACGTCAAGACTTGCTTACCCAGAGTCTTAGAGAAAGTTCGCGAAAAGCGTCCTCGAAACAATGTACTCCTCCATCGCGATAACGCATCGTCACATTCTGCTAACGTAACAGGAGCCTATTTGAAGGCTTCAGATGTGGAACTGATGACGCATCCGCCTTACAGCCTGGACCTCGCACCCTGCGACTTCTATTTGTTTCCAAACATTAAAGACAAACTTAGAGGCACACGTTTTACGCCCTGAATCGGCGGTGAACGCGTTCCATAAAGCCATTGAAGAGGTCCCTAAAGAAGACTGGGCCAACTTCTTAGTACAGTGGTTTCAGCGAATGCAAAAATGCATTTATAGCGAGGGTACGTAAGTCTTATATCTAGTCTTATTTATCAGAATCCAAAAACTTTCAGTATGCCCTAAGTATACTTACCTACAAGTATAGTAGGTGGTCATATTATTAGGGACAGCATCTAGATTTTTATATTATCTACTTTAACTGAATTTTGCTGGCAAATGGTTGGTTGTAGGTCCGGTTGGTATTTTTTATTTATAAACTTTATTGATTGAGATAATAAAAACAACAAGTATGAAAGCAAAATCATTAATATATTTTTGAAAAAAAAAGATATAATAAGTTGGACGAATATTACTAGTATTTTGTGATAGTTTCCATTCATCGTGGTATGCCCTCTAAGCAAGTTCTGGCATTGGCATGTTGCAGATTTGTGTTATGATACCACTCTTTCATGAGAGCTGCAATCAGCTGGAGCTTAATAATAATAATAAATCATTTATTTTCTTGGTGGTGATCACTTGCTAAGCGATCGTCTGCTTGGTGAGCTCCCTCTAGTTTTTACTTATCTCTAAATTAATTACTTAGGTATCTAAAAAAAATACAACATCGTGAGGAAACCGGCATGTCCTAGAACCAAAATATTCGAAGACATGTGACATTCACCAACCCGCATGGGCCCGCGCGGTGGATTACGGCCCATTCCCTCTCCTAGAGAGAGGAAACCTGAGTCCCAGCAGTGGGAACATTAAAAGGCGGATTATGCTATGCTATGCTAAAAAAATAATTAATGTTTTGCCCTACAAAACATTATTTTTTTTTTTTAGTTTGGTATGTAGTAACACTCCTGGCTTTGTAGCACAGAGCAGATTCGTGTATAAAAATGTAGGTACTCTTCGTCATTAGGGAACCATTCTTTGAGCTGCAGTACTTCAGTTTCTAGTACAGCGATATGTGTCTGAGCGCCCCATACCCTTGGCTGAGATCACGTCGATTCATCGGAGAAGCATGTCTAAAAAATTATATTAACAATGTACTGTACTATTTAAAGTAATATTTTTACCCGACTCCAGTCTGCAACAGTCATATTTCCTGGTCTCGGTTAAGCGTGGTTCTTTGGTAGGCCGACGACCTATCAACTTCTCTTTAGCCAACCGTCGATGAATTGTTCTTCCGAAAACTTCTAATCTTTTTACGAGATATACCTTGATTTTACGATCTGTACGAAGAGTGCCTTTTTCTGCTACAATTTTTCACACGGTCTGATTCCAAAGGTTTGTTCTGATCAGTTTTTCTCTTAATTTTGTTAATTACAGACTTTGAAACCCCTGTAAAAGCTGCTATATCTCTCTGGGAATGTTTGGAATACAACAATAATGTTTTAATTTGTGTACATTTTATTGGAGACGTGTCTGAAGCATTGCCCATACTAAAAATAAGCAATTTTGAGAATATCACCATATATCGTTGCCACAATATCACGTATAAAACTTAAAAAAAGGAACGTAATAAGAAACATTA
The DNA here is from genome assembly GCA_905147345.3 of Mythimna impura. NCBI lineage: Eukaryota > Metazoa > Arthropoda > Insecta > Lepidoptera > Noctuidae > Mythimna > Mythimna impura. The sequence continues at coordinate 13,896,272 of LR990345.1, forward strand.
CTTTTTTATTCACTATTTTGTACAGGAAAAAGTAATAAAACCAAACAATTTATTTTTCCACCAACAAACCAAATTTTCAACAAATATTGACAAAAGTCAACAAAGTTTTATGAGAAAAAAAAATCATTTTAAAAAAATGGCGCGAACTCACAGTGTTGCCACATATAAAAAATAATAATGATACCAGTAAAAATATCAAATAAAAAACCTTAAATAAATCTATTGGTTTGCTTAAAAAGTGTTTTCAATCAGAAATTATATATAGACTATGAGTAATGTCCCTAATAATTTGGCCACTGATGGTAGGATACAATTAAAAAGATTGTGCACCTCTACATGTGTAAGGTAATTTCATTCCCAAATAGTTTTTACAAAAACTCAATATATATGTCACTAAAATTACGTTACTGTAATACTTTGATCACATTAAAAATAATATCCATATCCTCCCCGACCGTGTCTGTTTGTCTATTAGCGTTAAACTCAAACAACTACACTCAACTACTGAAAGGATTTTCATGCGGTTTTCACCAATAAACAGAATTATTTTTGAGAAAGGTTTAAATTGTTTAATACATGTTTACATAGTAGAAACAAACCAAAGATTTATAACACTCGTGCGAAGCTGGAGCGGGACGCTAGTTAGGTACTTATAAACTTAGAATGCGGTTTTCTCAAAGTCAGTTCATTCTATCTGTCTATCCGGACTTTGGTTTCTGTACTTAATCTGTAATAGACCATTGTAGGTGGGCCATAGTGGCCTTTATTCAATTCAGCTCACCTCTCTCCAGAAGAAGGAAAGAGTTCCCAGTTTATTCAGGGCATCTATGGGGGAATTCGGTGATGAATCAGTTCATTACCACATTCCCTGTTCATTGCCTTTATCCTTTAAATGATCCATTTATTTTAATTGATATAAACTTGTGCTTGACTGCAATCCTACCTGATGGTAAGCAGTGATGCAATCGTTTACCTACATCTGTTTACCTTACATAACTATTTATTGATATAAAAATGTGTCCATGGAGTTTTATCCACGTTCTTCTCCATACAGTTATATGCTTTGAAACTTGCAATTATAACAGCTTCATCTTTTTATTGACTGGCTGAACTTGACAATTCAAAAATGTCTGTAAAAAACTGTAACTGTGTCAAACATTCTTATTTCCCACTAAAAATCCACGACTCAGCTGAAACGTAATTTGAATATTCAAAGCCAATTAAATAACGGAAATAACCAGACTTGTAATCAGATTTTTACGACCTCTTAGTGGTACAAAAATAAGTCTTTGAAAGCGAAATAAGTATTTCAAATTCAGATGTAATGCAAATTGCTCCAATGGCCCCTTGGCAGGAAAGGGTTAAGATGTTTTCATAACTGAGTGGCGCCCTCGCAGTTGTTCCATCGCCTTTCCACTGCCCTTATAATTGAAATGAATAAAGATTACAAGTGTTACAACTCTCTGACATTTCGCAACCAATTTTCAAGTTATTTTTCATGGAAAAATACCTACGTAATGTAAAATGGTAATAGGAACCTTTACATTGAATGTTATCTTGATGCATATTTGAAATATAATTGTGACAAAAATGGTCGCATTACATGAGATCTAGAGATCCATCGATAACTTTACTTCTAAACAATCATTCATTGTCCGTTACAGGAATTAAAATAGCATAGAATTAGATAATGTCGTTCACTGTGAATGGACAAGATTACTACGTATGTAACAATGTTTCATTATTTTAAATGTATTTAAAACCACTCCACCTGTCCCCACATGTTGGCCTCAATCATTGGTATTTACTAAAAGCCTGCAGGTCTCCGCGTTGCGGTTAAAGTTGTCGCATCGTTATTAAAATTTCCATTGTCTTGGCAAAACTAAAGGTGCATACTGTATTCAATACACACCTCGTGCCCTACTCTTCCGGTTGTTTGCCGATATAGGTACGCATGTATTTCTTTATAGTTTTGCCATTTATGCTAAGAGCATTGAACAGAATTCAATGTCGACACCATTAGCGTTGGCCTCGTGAAGATATTTCAAAGTGCAGGTATTTTAGCACAGAGAACACGATGTATTTTTGGCACTAATTGAAAATCAGCAATGGTATTGTGGCTTATAGTAGTTTTAAATAAAATAAGCATTTCTTCAGCAACCCCGTGACTCACGGTTATGTAGTCAATTTAGTGCCTTTAAGGTGGCAGTCATAGTCACACAGTCAATTTCAACTATGTGGCACTGAACCACCTGAAAACTTGGGGGATGTTGGAAGATATACAGCTTTTTCTTGCTTTTTTTTTAGAGCTGTTGACGTGTATTGGTTATGTTGTTTTAAAAATCTTTTCCGTCTGTAATCTGATCCTTGTATTGTAATTTTTAGGGTTCCGTACCTCAAAAAGAAAAAAACGGAACCCTTATAGGATCACTTTGTTGTCCGTCTGTCTGTCTGTTAAGACCCTATATCTCGGGAACGCGTGGAGGTATCGAGTTGAAATTAAAACCATGTTCTCAGGTCTGCGGTCCCTTGAAGCTGTGAAAAAAAATCAAACTTCAAGTTAACGAAAAAAAAAGATACGGCCTTTTATGTCGCAAAAAGCGTATATTTCGACCCTCACAAGGGAATCAAAATTCATAGGGTACTTTCCATTGATCTAGAATCCTGAAATTTGGCATGAAGCAAGGTTTCATAGCACAAGTATAGGAAAAAAATCTGAAAACTGTAAATTTGTAGTTACGTCACAAAAAAAAATTGATTCGGAAAAATCTTCGTGACTCAATTCGGGAATTGAACTGTTTTCATACGTAAGTTTGTTTCTCCCACAAGGTAGACCGACGACCTGGTGAGGGTCGCGGGAGTGCGATGTATGCATCATCATATCATACATATCATCATCATCAGTACATATATATCGATGGATGTATGCGAGACGCACAGGATCGGTCGTTGAGGAGACGCTTGGGGGAGGCCTATGTCCAGCAGTGGACGTCTTTCGGCTGAAATGATGATGATGATGATGAAGTTTGTACGGAACCCTCAGTGCGTGAGTCCGAGCCCGGTTTTTTTTAATTGTCAAAAATACAGTAGATCTGGCGAGCAAATGAAATAGCAGAGGCAGACCTTTACTGGAACATATTTAACGGTAAACAAAACCTAAAGTTACAGAAGAGGTACGTTCCTCAATATTTTGATAACCTGAACTTTCCACGCTTTAATTAAAAGCATACAGAACATGCGCAATAATATAAAGCCGTATTCACACCCTCGCGTCGCGAACAAGACAATAAACACGGCCGTACATCACGCAACAACATAGCTCAAAGTTATTTAATTATCGTAAGGAAAAACTAATCCGTGGCGCTTCAGAGAGCGAAAATTGCTCTCCGAGTCCGCTATGGCAGGTGCGTGTGTCGCTGCGTTACGCTACAGGGTGCTACTGCTGTGGGTTGAGGTGATCTGTGTGGTTAATTATTTGTTCATTCTTCTGCACATAACAACACAGGACAAATATTGTATAACCTAGTGTACAATAGTACCTACTCTTATTTGTAAATAATGAGAATGTAAGACACTACTGACACATAATATTGAAATACTACAAAATTAATCTATTAAGTGAGTAGGTAAAACTCCTAATATGACCGTTAACATTGTTTAAAAACAGGCCAAGTGCGAGTCGGACTTGGTCAGTTTTTAAAAGAAGGACATACACGAAGGTTTCCGTGGCGAAAAAATCATGATTCTATGGCAACAGAGAGTTCCTGAAATGTTTTGCGAGTATCGAAAAATGCGGCATCCAGTCCGATTAGTACAAAAGATTTTTTTTTAATTGATATAAACCAGTGCTTGACTGCGATCCCACCTGACGGTAAGCAGTGATGCAATCATTGATGGTGAGGCGCACTAGTTTATTAAAAGCCTATTCACTCTAGCCTTGAAGACTCCTAAATTTTAGTTGTACGGGAAGACCACAGCAGGCAAATTGAAAAAGAATAGTGTTAGCACTATATGAATACAAAGTTATAAGCAAAACAAAATAAAATTATGTGTTGTTAGAACGGTAATAATACAAGCTTTGTGAAAGTGATAGATATCTATCTGTTACTATTCATGATACTGCTACATGCTCAGTGTCAGGCAGACGGTCGGACAGCGGAGGAGATAGACATTTATTGATTGAAAAATAATATATGTTTATTTAGATATTAAAACTTTTAGGATTCATAAATACGACTATATCCGCTTAAATTATTTACTATGTTAACAGAATATGTCTGTCTAAATTCTACTTCTGTCCTGATAGCACGGCTATACTCGTATGTTTTTTTTCGAGTTACATTTATTAGAGCGCCACTAAAAATGTTTTCATCTTTTTAACATATAGTAACTATTGACTGAAAATTGATGGTGTTTTATTTTAGTTTAGTGCTAAACGTATTTAATGATTTTTGGCGTAACATATTTTCCTTGGTCATCCTTTGTTTTAATAATAACACGAGTATTGTATATCGCTGTTACTAACACTAGAATATAAGTTGTTTGTAATACTAACAAAATATGGATCACTGTTGTCCGAGTTAAATGAATTTTAATTTATTTTAATATTGAGCTCTACATATTCTCAGTTTATGTTTTATTATCATACAGTTAAAACAGCATCACCCTGTACCAGCTGGCCATACTTCAATAGAGGCTAGAAGCGGCAAGGAGCTGTCTTGTGCGACAATATTTATGCGCGCGATATTAACTGTGCTCCAGTATTAACTGGAAAACGTTTCTAAACTTACAACGTATACATTGTCTTATAATATTATTATAAATTGTTTGGTATCGTCTTAACGAGTGTATTACCTACAAATGTATATATTTAGGGTTTGATATAATAATATAAAACAATAGGGGCAATAAACGACTATTGTCAATTCCATTATCGACCACATAATTGCTTACCATCAGGTAAGATATTGGCCAAATGCGACTTTAATCAAAAACAGTAACGAAAAAAGAAAAGTTCATTCGAGTTATGTGGGAATGTTCGAAAGACCCTGGAAAGCAAAGCGGAACTGAAGGAACTCAGGAGGGTTTTTGTAAAATTCTATCACTAAACTATTTTATTACTTCCTACCGTCCTACCGTTCTTACCTCCACGAGTCGTAGTTTGATCTGGGATTATTTTATAAAGTTAACTATTTAAAAATATAATAAATTCATATCGGCCTTCTAGGCGAAAACTGACGTAGGTCGTTTTTCTAAATGTGGCCGCATATTGCGGCCACATTTAGAAAAACGACCTACGTCATGCATTGTTCTTATTTCGTTCCTAGTCAAATTTATTTAAATATAAAAAAAAACACATTAATCGTAGCAGTCTCGTAGCACTTCGTAGCACGAACCAAACCAAAGGTCATGGCCATTCGGATGGTACAAGGATACCGCACGCCAAACACCTGTGAGACGGTGAGCCGGTCCCTGTATCGTTGCCTGTATGCCATCAAATCTTTGTATACACGCATGAGTGGCGTGTGGAGATGCATCGCCGCCGCGCCGGGGCAAAACTTCGCCGCTGCGACAATTTGCGTCACGGTGGACAGAGCTCCGACAGGATATCATGGCGGCATGGAGACAGTAACTGTCGCAACCCAGTGCTGTGCACATCACAATCGCGGTGGTAATAGTTATCACCGCGATTGTGGAAACAGTTGAGCCTCTTTGAGGACTGGTTAGTGGCGCGTCACGGTGTCCTCACTTTCCGCTTGACGCAGGTCCTCGGTTGTTTTGGAAGGTTTCTGATTCGAATTCAGAGAGAAGAAACGTCCGGGTATTACCATTGTGTTTATAGCCTGAAGGATATGAGGAAGCATACAAGGTTTACTCCGCTAGGGTGGAGCACCGCCATGTCCTCGGGAAGGCGATCAGCGGCGGCGACTTTACGCGTCCTACCCTGGTTCAGGGCATGGTACGAAGTGAGAGGATATGAAAAGCAGTTTCCTCCTTCTGCGAAGCAGTAATGTGAGTGAAGGAGATAGTGGAAAGCTTGAGCGAGAGGCAATCCTCACGCCCCATCCGCTGCAGGAGACGGTAGTCGCAAAGCGAATCCTGGCCACCATAGGCGCGGGCTTGCGGAAGGCAAGTAATGAATAGATTGCCTTCCGAGGACAAAGCATGGGTCGACGGTGAGTTGTGTTCCACGTGCGCCCCAAAGTGCTGCCAACCAAATCAACGGAGTCTGCTAGAGCTAATGCCTGCCAGGGATGCAGAATTGTTCAAAAGGTTTATCATGGCTCTGGAGCTTAGCGCTCCTGCAAGGGTAGCTGTTTGACACGTCCTCTCGGTCTACACACAGCGGGAGTAATTTTAAGATTCACCTGCATACATTTCACCTGCTTCCTATGTATTTCTTCAATGTTTAAAACTTTATTTGGTTAGTAGGTAAATTGTTTCAATTTGATTTAATTACTAGCTACTTCCATCGGCTTCGCCTTGCGTAATAGAAAAAAACTTAGGGTACCTACTCCAGGGATACAAAAATTGTGCTATTCTAGGACGTGGCCTATCCGTGTACCAAGTTTCATCGATATCCGTTCAGCCGTCCGAGCGTGAAGAAGTAACAAACTGTCGCCTTTATAATATTACTTTGATTATTGTTTTTAAAAGTCTGTAAACACTGCTGTCTAACCACCTGAGACGATCAGTCTAATTTCTGTTAAATAAATACTACTGACCTATATATAAAATTACATATTATGGTAATGTAATAATAGTTAAAAGAACTATTAATATAGCCACCACCTAGTGGCATAATTATGTCATGTTTATGTATGTAAGTAATCATATATTACATACATAATAATTTTAAAATGGGGACAATATATTGCTAGGCACTGTGATGAGTAAAAAAACAGTTTGTAGTCATAAGTTTTGTATTGTATGTGATCAAAAAATTATTTTTACGAGAAATATTGTTGAATATATTCGCGCTTGACCGCTATCTCACCTGATGGAAAGCGACGATGCGGTCGACGATGAAGCGCGCTAACCTAGAAGTAACCTATTCACTTCTTGACTTAAAGATTCCCGAGTTGTAGCCATCAGGAAACACAGATTCCGGCCAAATTCTGTCCATTTCTCATGAATTAGTAAAATTAAATATTGATACTGCCTAGTAACGGTAGATGAAATCAATTTTAGAGTAGTTGGCATACAGGTTGATTACGACAATATTTAATTTTCTTAAATTTTCAATTTCTGAGTTTGTTTACTGTGCAGGAAGAGAAAATGAATCCCTTTGAATGTTTATCTTTTTTTCACATTTTAAAGTCAATTATTGACCACACATTGAGTTGGGTTTTAGCGCCAGTTTTAGCGCCAGTAACTGAAAAGTTGAAAGGGAATCGTTTGTCTTGGTATGGTCATGTGAAGAGGAGAGATGAAACGCATGTTACTAAAAGAGTTATGAGTTTACATGTGGATGGAAGAGGAGAGATGGAGAGCAGTGGTGGCCGAGTGGTAACGGCCCCGACTTACGAATTGTAGGTCGCGGGTTCAAACCCAGCCAGACGCATTACTTTGTGTAATTTATTTCATCACCACTGCTCTCAAAACGGTGAAGGAAAACATCGTGAGGAAACCGACATGTCCTAGAACCAAAAATTCGAAGACATGTGACATCCACCAACCCGCACTGGGCCCGCGTGGTGGATTACGGCCCATCCCCTCTCCTAGAGAGAGGAGGCCTGAGTCCCAGCAGTGGGAACATTAAAAGGCTGAATATGTATGTATGTATGTATGTGGATGGATGGAGAGGGAGAGGGAGACCAAAGAAAAGATGGATGGATTGTGTGAAGAGTGATATGAAAGAAAAGGAAGTTAGTGATAGTATGACGAGTGACAGGGCAGAATGGAAGAAAAAAACGTGTTGCACCGACCCCAAATAACACGGGACCAGGGCAGGAAGAAGATGATGATGATGACATTGAGTTGGGTTTTAAGTCGTTATCTAAAAAAAATTTTTTTTTTTTTTAAATTCCCTCTCGCACTATCCGAAAGCGAAAGAAGTTAATTAATGATTTCCTACCTAAAAAAGAAAACAATGACATGACATAACCATGACGCCATGACCTATAGCGTGGTTGCTGTCGCCGCGGGCTTCATAGAAAAGAAAGAGGTGCGCGGCGACACAATGCTTGCAATTTATTGCAAAATATTATTCAAATTTATCGATTTTATTATTTCTTTTATCTGAAAAACTAGCTCAAGAATTTCGGTTTATTATTATATTGTTATTTGTTAACTGTATTTTTTAAGAAGTGAAGAACCTACTTGCGTTAGCTAGTAATACGGGATTAATTAAAAAAAAAAAACAATGTAAGAGGCAAGTTTGACGATAATTTTTTATCGAGAATTCAGTTTATTATTTATTATATAGTCAAGAATAAAATATATTTTTGCCATAACCTCAAACTAAAAAGATTTTCCATAAAATTATAATTGAGAAAACAAGCAATTCTTTAAATTTTGTGAATGACAGCGTCCTATCAAACTTGACGATTTTGAGATATTTAACGATAAACCTAGTCAGTCTGACTGCTGCATACGCTTCAGAGTGGTCATTTCTGCTGCCATTGTAGGCAATTACGGTCTTTAGACCGTAGCAGCCATACAAATAAAATGATTTCTCAGCTAAAAAAAAATCGTTGTCTCAAAAGTCACTAAATAATATTCTCACTAACTAATTACTACCGAAAGTTTGACTTATAACTCATAATTAGCCACTGGAATATTTTAATATGACAATATGTCGATAGCGCAAATCAATTTCAAACCTTTTGGACTTTTGTTCTGGATTGATCTGACAGAAGAGCTGACCATATATGGGTGTCTCAACTGCTCCATAATACTAATACTTATCTGACGAGTTTCAGCAGATGTCATTTACACCTTTCGATCATCCACTAAATTATCTTTCCACACGGTTGTAGTTTTCAACCCTGTGTGACAATTTATGTATTACATAATATATCATAGTATCTACTATTATCTTATACCTCTGTAATGCTATCCAATTTGCTCCGTTTAATAGTGTCAGTGTCACAAGTTTATCACTATTATTATAAAGTCTATTTACATAAATTACATTTAGCACATTATGTAGTACTTCAAGAGTCGTGTCAAATAAACAGAATGAGAGAAAAAATAAGTTTGTTGGTTCTGTACAACAAAACAAAGAAAAATCGTAAAAACTGCTTTTAATTTAATTTTTTATAAGCCTTATATATAATATATATATACCTAATGTATATACTAAACTGCATATTCTGTTGCAGAGTTTTTGACTCATCTACTTTTTGTTATTCAATATTTAGGAACTGTTTTTGATCCTACTTAATTGTAATTTAATATTGAATATGAAGCACCCATGCCTTCATGAGATTGTAGGTAAAACAAACGAATTCTGAAAAGTCGATAAAAATATTTTTTATATTTCACTTTAAAGGCCACATTGCTGAATGAAACCAACCAATAAAGTTGATTTCGAAAATATTTTCCCAAATAACTGGAAGGGGCCAACAATTGCATGATGTCCGAAACGAAATCGGAAAGGGGCCCGTGGTTCGCCACCCCGGGGCAAATATAAAAATCATTCATATGGACAAAATAAAATTGCATCCCAAATAACCCGGTGTTCATCGGCCGAAAATCTATTAGCAATAAATATGAACTTTTCCGATTTCACCAGGATTTAAAATGGCGACGGGCGACTGAACTTTAGTATAAAATCTTCTTATGACTTTTCATGTTTATGACGACGTTGTTCAATTGCTTTTGTTCTATTGGTTAATTATGTCGTAATTTTCGTTGAGTTAGTATAAAAGCTCGTTTGGTTTACAAATCATTAGGTAATGGAGTCAAAATATGGTTCGTTGTTCGGCTCAATGAACTTTGTCTGCCTTGCTTTTGAATTTTAATCAAATTCCATGGAAATTATATTCCTTTTATAGTTGACGGTTAAATAAATCATTATTCATTTAGATGATGTCCTTCTTTAAGGAACTAGGCTTATGCTAATTCGTATAAATTATGGTTAAAGAAAATATTTTGATTATACACCATTTTTTTTGGGTGGGAAATCCATCAAATCCGAAGGGATTTGATGGATTTGGATTTGGATTTGGTCTCGCTCTGGGTGACGTGACAGAGTGTTAAACTTTTACTGACTAAAACCCACCAGTGTTCCTTCAGTTTATGTTTGCGGGTCGTAGTAACTCTTTTGAATATTCCCGCAGCCCCGGTAGAAGATCAGACAGGTCTTAAGCTGTCTGACCTATAGATTGTTGGTCTTAAACATGTGAATAGGCAAGTTCTTCTTTTGTATAATTTTTGTGTAACCAAATGGTGTACTAAATTAAATAATTTAGTGGGGTTGTATAAAACAAAACACAGACTGATAATTTTCCCTTTTAATCTTGATATTTTCATCTACGATACAAGGCACACACACAATTTTAAGTAAATTAATCATAATAATTATAATAGAAATAATAAATAGTTACACTTGCTTTCAGAACTGCATACTATTACCGAAATACAAAATAGGTACATTGAGAAGCCTCAACATCTAATTGACAAAGAAAAACTATTTCTACGACAATACTGTTCCCGGTCCCAAATGGGCCATGTTCGCTATCCTTGCTTCCACATCAGTATTGTCATTCTATTGTAATGAAATGAAAATAACTGATACAAAAGTACCACATTCACGCCCTTTACACAATCACACATGTCAGCTAAACATTTATAGTAACAACTAAGTTTTATTCATTACGTCGTATCATCCTTTACAGACAATATGTAATTACTTGTATTAAGCGATCGTTTGCATCGGCGCTTGACTATTCACTGATATCCTCGAATACTATATCTCTTTTCCACAATCCCGAAGATTTCAACAGCCGAAGTAGTTCTATAAAATAACAGCAGATGTCTCAACTAGTAATAGTTTCCCAATAGCCAAGCGCCAATAATACGCCCGATACAATCTCTAAAACCTTATTACAAGCTATTAAGACATCCAAAGTCTTGTAAACTAAGCATCAATATAAATAACACTATCATTTTATACTTTATGTATAATTTTAAACTACTGAACTTATTTTTAGGTTAACTAACCATATACATCGACTCTGCGTTATGGATATGAGATATAGCGATTATAATTATTTATACATCTTCTAGTTTATGAAGTTTTAAAGAAAACACTTAGGTTATATTGTACGCAAAAAAACTGTCTCTTCTGTTTCAGTCAATAATATTGAATTGTAAAAATGTATCCTTTTAAAACCACTAACTTAACGTATCTATCGTACACTTTTATGATTTATGAAATACACTAATATCAGTTAAATCTAATCATTGCACTAAAATTGAATAAATAACATGAGAGTGAAGATCACAATTATTTACTATTGAAAGTAAAACATCATGGGTGAAAGTAACGTGTACCTACTATTAAAAGGTTTGCTGAAGATATCGTAAAGGTCTTTTAAACAAACATCTTAGGAACTTAAACACCTATCGCTTACAGAACTTGCGAGACTAGTGACAAACATTTTAGAAAAACTCTCGAAAAGCAGTCTTAGATCAATTCCAACAATTGTCTCAATCGATCACTGAACATTTTGAATGTGACAAAGCTTATGATATGTATGTAGGTACAAATTGATTCGAAAATAATAAATCCAGGTTTACAAAGGCAAATAACAATGGATACTTAATATATAAATATGGCATTTAACGATAAGTTAAAGGTACTCTTCATAAAAGATTAAAATATTGACGAATAAATTACTCGGATCGTCGATAAAACCGTACTGACTTACTCTAATAATAATTATAAAGGGATATTTACAAATTTTTCTATGGAAGAAGAGTTCATAAGACTTCGTATTAACACCACGAAATCTACGTCTTACTTCGAATTCAATAACAATATTTACAGATTAATCTCAATAACGAGAAGTAATCAACTTCATTGAGATCGTTTATGCCAAAAACTTGAGTTGAATAAACAATCAGATAAACAGTTTGATGGGTTTTTAAGATATTTTTGGAAGTATTTTTCTTTGAGTTCCTTTTGAGAGTTGTGTTATCGATCGGAACGTTGAGACCACTGATAAGTTCATTCACCAATCTCGAATCTTTGGATTTATTTTTCCCTAAACTCGGGTTTGACGCTGATCATTGGTTTTCTCGATTCGTCGATTTCTTTATCGTATTCTTGTTGGTCGGGGTAGTCGCTGGCCCCGGAGTGCGACAGCTAAGTGGCCGAACTAAACAGCACTGAGTTCTTGTAGTACCCGGCACGGTCAGACAGGGGGCTCTTCACGTCGCGCTCCATGGCCTGTTGGCGGGATTTGCGCTCCATCTCTAACTCTTGCGCCAGAGTTTCTGGTGGAAATGAGAAAAGAAAGTTCAATAAAACTAGAAATTATAAAACATAAATTATATAGTAGGATACACTTAGCGTCCTATTGTGAACAATTGCAAAAAACACACAGACTTCAATATAAGAAGATACACCTAAATAAGGGTAACCAACATGATCACAATTTCTCACAGAGAGTACACATACAACATGTAGTTCTACGATCCACGTGTGTCGCTCCATAAAATGTCATTAGTGTTTCGGGGAAAGCCGACTCACATCAAACGGACTTCACATCCGTATGGCACATTCTAATTTAATATTCGATATTGCCTTTGTTAAAAACGTAGCACTCACGTTCAGCGAGTGTTATTAAATTTCTCGTGCAAGGGTTTTCGAACGCCACGGTTCTGTTCGGGGTAATATGAGTTGTGTTACTGATGTTATTAAATAGAAATTTTGAATCAGTGCCTCTTGAGTTTCTGTATTCAATGAATGATGTTATAATGAGTATACTTAGTTATATGGATTTTTATGGGAATTATAAACATTACGCAAACATTTGATTGATAAACATAGAATGGATAGACCTAGGATATAGTAAAAGGATATTTTTCGAATTAAGTTTATAAATACTTCAAATTCGATTATTGAATAAGTAGAAAACATACTGAGCGAGGGTGATGTATATAACACCGTATACAGTTTGATAAAGAAATACGTACGGACATATTTCTGGCCTTAAGCGAAACGTCGCAACAAATTAAGGCATAAAAATGAAACACGTCTCAAGTACAGGACATCCTCTAATAAGATTTCACGAAAATTGACAAAGTTCGTGAAGAGGCAAAGAGTAGGTGAGGTAAGGCAATTGTCTCTGAAAACGTCGACGTTTTACGAAATATGCTTATTCAATTTCATGCAACGCTTGCCGCCTCCTGCAATTTACGAGATATAAAAGATATAAACGGAATCGCGTTTTTTGCTTACTTTGATGGAGCATTTTCTCAACGGGGAATTGAATTTCTCTTCCCGACATTCGTTTACAATTTATGCGTTGAGTCCCGAATTTATAACCTACACCAATTTTTGCACTTCCAAAAAATGTTTAAACCTCCTCAAACCGAAAAATAATTTGAATATAAATTGTATTTTTACCGCTGTGAAATTTGAATCAAAGAAACTATTTCAAAACATTCGTCAGTTGGAAAAACTCGATTATGATCCGATTTGTTTCAGTGTTGTCTTGCCGGAGGGCATCACACTCACAAGTGTCACCGTCGAGGGTTGTCCCGAAACAGAAACCTATTATCTCGGGCGAGATTATACGCCTAGGGCGTCACAATTAAATATTATACACTTAAAAGCTTCGGCCTTTGCCGTTTCACTTCGCTGCCACCCCTAAATGTCCCATTAGGTCTGTTTGAATACGTAATATTTTTGCATTTGCCGCTTCTAAAACAGAATTGCCGGTTCCTTTGAGAGCTATAATCTATTTGTTCTTTGAAACAACTGTAATGGTTGAGCGCTTAGCTTAATAAAAGTTATCCTTTAATGTTTGTTTTTTCTTTCCCGTGTCCTAACATTTTTATATTATATACGACATTAAATTGTAAACATTTGGAGTGGTGAAATGTAAAATGATTTAGAGTTCCAATCAACAGTGACATTAGCTTTCACGGAGTGTTGTTAATAGACAAAAACTTGTAAAAGAAACAGTTCTTATTTCGTTTTGATCGAATGGTCAAGGAATGACAAAAAGGGACTTCACAAGTTGGACGTGAACCGATCTATTTGAAAAATAACAGAAATAAAACGATTGTGGACACTGATCGATAGTGAGAATAAATAGTTTTTTGTTGCAACATTTGTAAGTAAAGCAATAAACTTTATGTAGAACAGTTTCACTGAAGCATTTATTATTAGATTCCAACTCGTGCTTGCAATGCTTGTTCATAATCATTTACTTTTGTTTAAAGTTATTTGCATTTAATTAGAGACTTTAATTCTTCAAGTTTGGTTCTTGTGAAATTGAGAATTATTCTTCAAATATGCTTTTTAGGAATTCAAGGAATATTTAATTCTATTGTTTGTAAGCAAAACTTATGGGAGAAGACACTGACTTCTGTAAACAAGCTTCTACTCAGCTCAGATGTCAGGGTTTCAAATATGATATAGTACATGTCAATAAATATTTGATTTCATTCGAATCATTTTAAATAAATATCTATTCGAATGAGTATTGATGTAACTGTGTAATAAAAAGTCGAACTGTAGATGATTACTTACCTACTAACTAAAGCATTTAGTGCAAAAACGCTTCGGCACCAAATAAATAACTATGTTTGGACAAAAGTCATCTCGTTGATTGCTTATTCAGCTACGGATCGTTAGACTTCATGCTAACAATTTCATGTGATTGTTGATCTGCCAAATACAACCGTAAAAAAAAAAACAACAATTCGATACAACGTCATCGATTATTTTTGAAGTGACGAATCGATTTCCTTATTAAGAAGCTCAAGCAAGAAATTAGTTTGGTGCAATTTGAAAAGAAATGTTCGTGAAATCATAAAAAGTTGATGTGTTTTTAAAATGTTTTAAGAAATTTTCTCTAATTATAATATAAATCCGTTATAACAAAAAATCTGTTGCTTAATCATTTTTTAAACGATGTATTTTCATGATATCTAATATCTCTGTAGAAATAATAGAAAGTACATCTGCTCATTATTTTTAACAATTTTTAACGCAATCGACACCTCTGCTCGTTGTTAAAGCGAAATTAATTACTGCCGTAAAAATACAGTGAAAAAAAGGTGTGTTGATTAATTCTTCGTTGGAAATTTGAGAAGGTTGTGAACAAAGGGTCGGTTTAAACGGATGATTGTGGAGGGAACTATAGGTGAGGAACAACGGAGCCGACTGCTGCGACACAAGGCGACCGAATGGGCACAGTCGGGATGAAGAGCTACTGTTGCCGACTCTATTGGAGCGTAACGAATTATACTGATTGGATTGATTTTCTATTTAAGACATTCTTTTGACTTTTTATCCACAGAATCAATTCCATCGTGACTCGTATTCAGTTCAGTTTAAATCTTTATCATTGTCGGTAATGCTATATGTATTTAGGTGTGCGTTCTGTCAATGTTATGATAATACACAATAAGTCGTCTATATAAAACGCTGAACACAATGATGCGGGTGATTACTAAGAATAAATAAAAAAGTTAATATCGTCAAAGGTTTCGAGCGCACCTGTGCGGTACAATTTTATTTCCATTCATTTTACAAGCTCACCTAAAAAGTAGCATGGAGAAGTTTCTTCTTTATTAATTTTTCAACTTTATATTACTTATGTAACATCGGATGGTTTATCCGTTTTACAAGCGCAGCTCTCATAACGGCATCAACAATGTTTTATTAAAATATCCTGATACAACTTGTTTTATTAGAATTATAATCAATAATATTGTTTTTACGTAATAAATTAGCATTGTGTATCTAATGAGAATTTATGACCGTCTTCTATAGGTACTTTTGTATCAATCAATATAATGATGTCTATGATCGAATCATTATCATGATTGATTACCCATCCACGTTTCTACGTAAGGATTATTGTCATTTTCGTAATTTTAATATTGCTCACTTCACCTATATTATATAAGTGTACAGTAATTACTCGAAACACTTTTGACTCATCCCGTTTCTTATCAAAAGCACGTAGAAAAAAGTTTTCTAATTTACGAATAATAAAATATGTTTTTTTCTTTTACCGAAGGCACTGAGGAAACTTGATGAAAGGCTCCAAGTTTTAATTTTTGTTTTTCTGTTACCAACCTTTTTATATTTACAACCCTCTTGTATTTTTCTGTTTTAGCTTTATAGCTTTTTACCTCTTCTTGGGTATATACTTTTAAGGAAAGTTTCTTGAATATACTTTTGATACAAGTACGTAGTATTAACCTACATCACGTGTTTGAAGACAGGACCAAACAGTTATAGTATTTGCGAGAGTTACCAGTGTAAAATAGTCGACCATGCAAATTCAAATATAGTAAAGCGATTTCGATTCAAACAATTGGTATTGCGTGTTCGCGTGCGTCTGAACACTCGGGGTAGCGTAACACTTAAATTAGTAGCAATTTCTACTTGAACAGACTGTCAGCAAAAGCCACTTGTCCGAACAAGGGAAATGCTTAAATCCGTATCAATGTTTTGCGAATTGTAAACACCTATTCGCCCCCTCAAGTTAATTTAGTACGTGGGGGAAGTTATAATGAAAAATTTGTTGCAATTCGAAATTTATTAAGTGTCTCTTGTGTTTTATGTCTTGGTATTAATTGTAAATCTTGAGATTTGAGATGCATCAAGTTAATAAAAAAGTGCATTCATGGTTTTCTTTTTCCCCCGGAAAAAGAAATGAAAGAGGATAAAATAAAAATATATAAAGATATTAGCGAGAAATATGCGCTAGTTGATTTTGTAGTATATTTAATGGAAAAGCGTATTTGATATCAGTGAAGTTTCAGCGCAAGGGTGCGCCACTACTTTAGGTATGCTGCAGTGCGTCGGTGCATTTTTAATGAAATTTCTGGGCTTTCCACAAAGCGGATATAAATGAAAAAAACCAAGGTTTGATTCACCGATACGAGCATCAGACTTTTGCTTCTTGTTTGATCAAAGTTGAGCGCGTTGCATTTTTTGTGATACAAATAAAAGTGGTTTTTGTGGGTGTATTGTTTTTGTTTTGGACAAAAATAATGAATTAAAGTTATAATCAGTTCCAGTTTATGAGGTTACTGGTTTTTCAGGTCTTGACCGGTATTTAAGGTGGACAATACTGGTCTGTTCATCGAACTGACTCACTGGAAAATATGTGACAGAATTACGTAAGATCTTTTTGAAGTTTTACTGTTTTCCTGAATATTAAGTTAGTTTTCAGTTTTAATAGAATATCTCAATAAAAGACAGCATTTAATGAGTAATGGCTTTGCCTAATATACTAAGAGCTTTATTCTGACCAAAAATATGTATGCAAAACTTTTCATAAGAAAGTATATTCAAAATCACGTCTTTCCTTAGCCATGCATTATGCATACATAATCAGATAACCCAACATGTTATATTAGATTTCGTTCATAAAAACGCGCCCCCGAAAATCACAATACAAACCGAGAGAGCTCGTATATCGTTGTACTTTTAAATACTTGACATTCCCGATACGAAAGCTATGCAATATGATGAGTACCTATAAATTTCATTTCGTTGAAAAAAATTTATCTCTAACGGACCCTTTTCCATTCGAAAACCATACATATCCTCGAACGTATGAGTTCGTCCCGGAGAATCCAATAACGTGGTTTTATTAACATTTCGTTTGGATAATGTCCTGATCATTGGGAAATTAACGTCGAAATTATTTCTCAAAGTTAAAAAGAGGAGTAGAAAATTGGATGAGGGACATTCCTAATTAACTGGACTGACATAAAATATTTGAATAAAGAAAAATAAAGATTAAATATTATTGACATGGGATAAAATGAGGATAATTCGAAAAGATTTAAGATTGGTACTTAGTGACTGCCATTATTCTTGTCAACTCACCTAGAGTCTTCGGCAGAAATCGAGAGTACCAAATATTTTGATGCTCACCAGAGTAATTCTGCCAGAAGGCAGCTCCTCCACTCATGATGTCGACTGGTGGCGGAGGGTAGTTCCACTGGGGCTTGTCGGGTGTGCGCGGAGGGTCGCGCTGGAAGGGAGGTGACGCTGACGGTGGCTCAGCGCTGGGAGGCTTGCTCTCCCGCTCCGAACCGTTCTCCCTCTCCGATCGCGGCGTCTCTTGCGATGACGGGGTTAGATTCTCTGTGGAATAAGGTCACGTTAGAAATAAGGTCAAGGGTGGGTGCAGCATAGCAATATGTCTCGATAGTATTTTCTTTTTGTTATAAAGTGACTATATCAAACAGTAGAGTACCGTACTCGTATCAATCAAGTCAAACAGACAGCCAATAAATGTAGCAAACAGCGATTATGCAACAAAATCAACTCGAATGCGTGTTAGTTCAGAACCCTCGTTTCAAATGGTCTGCGAAACGATTTCCTGACACGGAGATTAGTACAAGCCATCACCAGCGTTCACCCACCCTTCTTACATCACGCACTCGACACGCATCCAACGCCAATACGTCACAAATCATTCCCATCAGCAATCAAAAGTTAATCTTAACTTCGCTACGTAAAGTTCAATGTTCTACGAGTACTGCTTGGAACATTAGTATGTTATTAGGTGAAATTTTCGTTAGACACAGATAGTTTGACAGACGGCAAGTTAACATGTCAGGGGCACTAACACATGTTGAAACTTGTTGATAGAGATGGTATTGACAATTTGACATGTTTAAGGTAGGTAACATCTTAAAGGTTTCATTAGAGGTTCTTGGGATGATTGCTTGTTACCAATCAGTACTTTGGAAGGTACAATATGGAGCTCGTGGCTAAAATAACATCATCTGCACGGATCGATCGCCTTTTCTATGGTAGGAAGACATCCAATGACTACTCCCGCCCGGGGGCGGTGCGTGAGGGCGTGTCAGACTTTTACCGACTAAAACCCACTCCTAGGTTCCTTCTTCGCCTTGTGTTCCAGGACCCCGGGTTTTCCTTTCGGAAGTAAACTCATGGCCCCAGAAGGCTTCGGCCCTGCTGGGCCTCTACGGTTTTGCTGACATCTCTCTGAGGCGCGCATGGAACACTACGCGCTGTCAACAACTCGGGTTCGGTCAGTCGGACGGAGAGCTACCCATTGCCCGTCGTTTGATCGATCGCGTAGGTTAAGCAACGCTTTCCGGAGTCGGTATGTGGATGGGTCATCACGCATATTAACATACTGAGATGCGTGATTCGGAAAGCATGTTAAGCCAATTGTGCCGGCTGGCATATTTCGTAGATCTTTGACAGTCGTTCCGGATAGTCAGAAGCCAGATAATCTGACGCCAGTCTTGCTAAAGAGTATCGTGTTACATCAGTTACTGGATTGTGATGATCAGATAGGCAGTCTTGCTTATAAAATACTAGTATTTAGCTGGAGTCGACCCCAGCATAGTTTTTTTTTTTTTTTTTTTTTTTAGGTGGGAAAATCATCTTATGACAAATCCCGCTCTTGGGCGGAGCGGAAAGTAGTGTCAGACTTTTACTGACTAAAAACCCACTCCTGTTCCTTCTTTGCCTTCGTCCCAGGGCCCCGGGTTTCGCTTTCACACTACCCGTGGCCCCAGTAGGCTTCGACCCTGTTGGGCCCCTACGATTTGCTGACATCTCCATGAGGCGCGCGTGGAACAATACGCGCCGTCGACGACTTGGGCTTGGTCCGGACGGTTACCGGACGATCGGACGGCGAGCCACCCATTGCTCGCCGTCCGCAAGCCCTCGCCTACGGTGGCCGGAAATCGGGATCGGAATCCCGGCGGCGGTTGGGCCGTGAGGACCGTTGCCTCACGCGATCGGCCGCCTCCTTTGCTAGCATTACTGCTTCGCAGAAGGAGGCGACCGCCTGCCACTCTTCCTCGCTCCGGACCATGGCCTGTACCAAGGCCCGGCGCGAGAGATCGCCGCCGCCGATCGCCCCCACGAGGACACGGCGTTGCTCTGCCCAAGCGGGGCACACCTCCACCGTGTGCTCCACCGTGTCCTCCGGGCGGTCCGCACAGTGGCGACACCCGGGCGTCTCTTCCGCACGAATTCGGTGCAGGAACTTCCCGAACTTACCGTGTTCGGTGAGAACCTGCGTCATGCGGAAGGTGAGGACGCCGTGAGGTCTTTTCAACCACGCCTCAAAGAGGGGACTTACCGCCATAATTGTGGCGTGCCCAGCACTGGGTCGCGACAGTCGCTGTCGCCATTTCTCCATGAGAACCCGCCAGAGCTCTGTCCGCCATGCTGCGACTTGTCGCGGCAGCGGAGTTTCGCCCCGGCGTTGCATCTCCATGCGCAGATCGTGCATGTGAGCAAGGCCTGTTGCTACCAGATCCCATGGTGGCTGTCCAGCAAGGAGGCTCGCCGCTTCGCGGGAAATCGTCCGGTATCCTCGCACCATCCGTATGGCCATGACCCTCTGGCATGCGTTCAGCCGGGCCGCCGGCTGCTTCCGCAGCGCCGGCGCCCATACCGGTGCGCCATAAAGGGCCATGGACCGAACGATTCCTGCGTAGAGCCTCCGGCAGGAGGCGTCTGGACCCCCCAGGTTGGGCAGGAGCCGCCCGAGGGCAGCCCCAGTACCCCAGCATAGTTGAGAAAAAGCTTAGGCTGACAGACAGTAAAATTTTGATGTTGCTTACCAGTTACAATTCTAAGTATTTCGGAGGGTGCTCCGGACTGTTTGAGAGCCTCTTCCACTTTCTGTCGTCTTTTGAGTTCTAGTTCCAGCTGCTCCTGGATCATTTGCCGCTGTTTTCTCTCCTTCTTTAGCCGTTTTTGATACATCACTGCCAAAAGAAACATTTAGGTTATGGACGGTTTTATTTTATTAAATCTGCGAGATACAAAACATGGAGATATAGGGAAAATCTTTTTTATTTCTGTGCTTGGAAACTTATTTGAATAAAATTGTACGAAAATATTAATGTAATACTGTAATATCCAGCCCAGTTGTACCGTATCGAAACAACAATTACTTGGAATACCGCACGCGGTGCAAAACAAAACTGCGACTAAATAAACGGTTTTGCGTATGCGTCGTGCGCCATACTTCTCTCCACCTGCACCACACAGCTACGTATAAATCAACCTTAAGTAACACATCATCTGTCTCTTTCCCTCTTACGTCACTACGTACAGATCTTTATAAGAAAACTTAAGAATTCCTCAATTCACCCGCAATAACCACCTTACGTTTGGGTCATTTCTTCGTCAATAATCTCGCGATCGGCCACGCATCGATAAGATTTCTCTTTCTAACGTATGCAGTAATGATATTTACGTCTTCTTTACTCCGGATTTCGATTGACGAATGATTGAGTCGGTACACGTGTTGATAGACGCTGGAGGCCCAGCCTCCGACAGGGCCGAGGGGCGGCGCGGGCAAGGGACCAAACGACAAACCGATCGCTGAATGATCACAATTCTTGAATTTAAAGTAAAAATAATTTTAAGCATAATAAAAACTGATAAAAACGTATATACTACTAATCATGATGGCAAGGATAATATGAACAACAATGACAGTTTTACGGGACCAAACACATCACCAGATTTAATATGTGCCAATTAACCTAAACTACAATAGTAGAACAGTAGAAAATTTAAACTTACAATATGTACGATTTTTATGTATCGTATGTATTTATTATTGTACTTATTTCTTTTCTGTTCGCCTATTTATCAAGTTGCACCTAACATGTTATGTTACTGCACCAGCGTAAGCTCGACTGGTAGAAAATGACTAAGGAATTAAGTCCGCCTTTATACAGTGTTAATTACTAGTACATAAAGTTTTAATAAATAAATATGAACAAATCTATATATCAAGAATAAATAATCCATATACATATACAACAAATTCCAGTTCAATCCAAAAGTTCTGTAAATAATTTTAGAATATCTTAAGCTTATTACTTGCGCCATCAGGTAAGTCGAGTAACAGTCTCGAGATGGCAAAAGATAGAGTTTTGATGGAGTCGAGCGGCGACCAAGATGCGGATAACTCGTGTTATGGAAACGGTATGAATAATAAACTAATAAAAATAAGACACGCCCTCTTGTCGTTGCGATGCTGGAGTGTTGGAACGAGATTTGAGTATCGCGAATTTGAATATTGTGGCCGTTTAATTTCGGTGGGAGTAAGTAAAAAATATATTTAATGGTGTGAGACGAATGAAAAGTACCGAATCGAACGTGTATAAGTACAATTTACCTACCTATCAATACAGACAAAGAGCTTCATGTGTAGAAAAGTTACGTTGTTTGTTACCTTTAGATTTACATATAAGCTCTTTAATGTTGACTATCTTTTGCCCGCGGCTTCGCCCGTGTACATAAAATATAGCCTATATCACTAAGGAATAAAGCAGCTTTCTAAAGGTGAAAAAAATTTTGAAATCGGACCTGTAATTTCCGCGATTATCTGCTACAAACAAAAAAAAATACCTCTTTATAATATTAGTGTAGACCCCTTGCAGTAAAATAAACAAAAATCGAGTAATACAAAATTAACAACTCTAGAGCAATGCGGAATGAAAATAAAATGAAAGCTCGTTTTCTCATTAAAGATTTGCTAGTAATTAATGTTGTTGCTAATGAAACGGGCGAGGTTCACTAGCGATCGACTCCTACGCATCATTTGTCATCGTACGACCTCCGACACGAGCCAGTAATAACGTACGGATTGGAAAGTTCGTTTTTATTTCCATTCGCATTTTTTGCATCAGAATCATACATATTAAATTAGGATCTGGATTTTGTCAGATATTTCTCAATACATTTTTTGCTGCTTCAACCGACGTTTGTTTAGCGACTTCATTAAAGTCTGCACCGTTAGACACAATGTCAAAAGGTATATTATTTACACGACCGTACATAATTACTTTGTTAACAAAATTAGGATGGAAAGGTCCGTACGTTAATTTCTCGTCAATACAAAGGTCTACGTCCAAAGATCCGTTCAGTGGAAAATTCGTCGGACCATCGAGTCCGAGTATCGATTCTCTTTAACACCTCTGAAAAACAGCTTTGCACTCGACTGAAGCTTATTTTAGGATCTTTTCATCTCACTTTTTGTGTCTATTAACGCGTAAACGTTTTATTAATTAGCCAACGACCAAACCTTTTCCTTACTTTGTCGTGTCTATATTTAGTTAGTCATTCCATTTTTTTTTTTTTCAATAAATATTGATCAGTGATAATATGAGCAACTCAACTAAACCGTCAATCAAAGTTCTTCCTACGCATAATCCAGCGGCAGAAGCGCCGTCTGCGTTCATTGTTTCTACAAGTCAATATTTGTCTATAGCTCGTCGGCACCGCTTTGTGCTCCATAATCCGGCCTATTGCTTCCTCTCGCGAGTTCGAAACGATGAATCGTAATAATTCCTCAATCGATTATTTCATTTGACGCTAGCTGAACAAAAAGTTTTTAATCTTTTGTGGCCGCCTTTGTAGTCGATGATGGGACCAATTTCAAATAGTAGGGATGTATTCACCGACCGATGATATTATTATATTAATATTTCTTTTGTTCCAATTGAATTCGAATTCAATTTATGAAGAAGTATTGAGTGTTAAGTTGATCCATTAAAGATACATTATTATTTGGTTTCTTTTAATCAAAGGTAATATTAAAATACACAAGCCAGTTACAGCAGTAGGCAGAGTTGGCGTTAAATCGCAGTATTATGTATTCAAAAACAGGACAATAACAGGACACAAGGATTAAGAGAACACAACAAAGCTGTGATATGAAGCGAAACAATTCGATGACCGAGCGTATGAATAAAAACGAACCACCAAAATATTGAAGGAATCCGTTCAAAGGGGAAAATGCAATAAAAAGCCCGGCCCGATACAGAACGAGAGTGTGGTTATAAAGCAACGAACGAATATGGTTGCGAACATCCGCTGCAGACAAAAGTTGTGCTACTTGACTATGCAAATTATATTTGCGGACCGCCGCGGCTGAGACCCGATCTCCGACGTTTCGTTTCACTTTTACGTATATAACGTGTATTCTTTTCATATTTTCATCCGATTTCCTTCCCCTCCGTTCATTTTGTTCCGTTTTAAAAGTCGCGGAACAATACCGCTTTCCGCGAGGCTTATTCGCCGCAAGCAGTTTCCTTGCACGCGACTTCTTTCTCTTGTTATTATACGTATCTTTTTATATCTATCGAGTTTTCTTTTCTTTAATACTTTTTAACTCATAAATGCCTGATACGGTCCCCTAGGGTTTGTTGCCCGAATAACATGTAAATGAGTCGGTGCTCGAGTACAAATTTAAATGGGTTCCTCTGTTATTTCGTTGTTTAGTTGTTTATCATCTATAGCGATCGTTGTATTTTAATCGAAAAATGCGTAATTTGTATAATTTTTGAAACATTTTAATTTATTTAATGTTATATTTGGTACTTAGGTATAGTTTTTTTATTATGATGATTGTTATAATGTATTTAAATTAGCTTGTTAATTTACGAACATAGGCATATATTATTTGTAATAAAAAATTTATGGTTGTTGTTGTTGTTGTCAGTTTACATTACATAAGGGTCTAAACTTGAAATCATTCACGTGACAACATTACAAGAATCTTTTTAAGTTTTTAGATACAGCCACAATTGTTTTTCTTTATAATTTTCATTTAACTTGACCGGTTTTAACCACATGGCACTACTAAATTTTGAATAATTTCACATAATCTTTCCCTATTACTCTATATTGTTAATACAGGCAAGATACACTATTGGTGGAGGCGCGGGCGCCGCTCCGTGTCGCCTTATCTGCGGTGCACAATAGGACCGGGCCACGGATGCGGATGTACTTATTGGTTTATGGTACACCTACCCTACGCGCAACACATCACAGATAGTTTATTTTTTTAGAAAAATAACTCGTGGAAAATGTTTTTCGAAGAAAATTTAAGTTCCAAGTTTTTGAGATTTTCAACTATTCATAGAATGTTGTCAAATAAATTGTGTGTGTTTTTGTAACTTAATAAAATTAGGCTAACGTTGTTGAAAAATATCAGGTGTAAGAATAACTTGAGGGCAAAGAAAGTACATGGTAATTATAATAAAAACAAATGAGAACTTTGATCAGTTGATCTTAATTGCAGTAGTTATCTTATAGCCCTTCTTTTCATTAACAAAGTATGTTTAACATGTACTTTATTTTTAGCACGTACATTATAAAATAAATCTCTAACTAAGTAACTTCGTTGTAAAAAAAAAAATATCTTAGATTAAAACGATTGGGACAAAACAGTTTATTGAGATTTTCAATAAATTGCTTGTGCCCCGATTGCTCTCCAACGCAGTGTAGGTACATATTATGTCACTGGCTTATTGCAAACACCGTAACTTTATAATGAATCGCGTAACATTGTAAACTCTATTTTGTTATTATAAAACGGATATATTGAAAACTACATAAATGATATTAATTTATTCACAAATATATCAAGATTTTTTAATCTCGCATGATATACCTATTACAATTTTACGATGTTTACAATAATCCAGTGTCATACATATATATATATAACAAGATGATAGACGAAAAAATATAATTATAAATATCGATAGAATCCAATAGTTTTCCCACTTGTGCAATATGACGTAAATAAGCATCGATACTTTTATGACAGTTGCGCCCCTACCAGACGGAGCCGAACGATTTAGATAAGTCTTTTTATAGTTCTTTATTGAAAATAAATTGCCCAGAATAAAATCAGACACAGTCCAAATGGCTTTCCGATAGATGTGTATGAAATAATGTCTTTTAGATAAGGTGTGGCGTTATCAAGCCAGCGTATGTTACGTTCGGGTTTGATGAGCTGATTATGTCGACGTGTTTCGGTGACATCCGATAACTAATGTTAATGGTATTTGATTTTAGATGTTATTTCTTATTTAGTATTAGTTTTCTTGAAGGTACCTATTAAACGACAAAGGCGTCGAGTTTCATAATTCTATGTTTTTATAATTGCAAATTAAAACAGCAGCATTATGCAAAAAAGAAGCAACTAAGTGTGAATATAATTAATTACAAAGTTCAACAAGTTTAGATTTTAATCGTATTTGCAAGTAAAATAACGTTCTGCAATTATTTATTAAGATCAATTATCGTATTAAAGTAATATAAAACGGATCGAAGGTGCAATAAAAAGTAAGTCCACCATTTTGTTCTGTAAGAACATTTGTCAAACTGTCGGCGCCACTGTCTCGTACAGTCGCTAACAGCGGTTTAGCTTTTTATCTATTTCCACTGTTTTATTTCGGTAAGCGCGATATTTATGGGGTGGGTGTCGCGATAGATAAACATTTTCCTCAAAACTGTACGGATTATTGTTTTTGTCAGACAAGTGGGGATCTAAGTTATGTGTTAGGTATGAACCTTCACTGATAAAAACATTATATTTTCTCTGCAAAAGATCGGACAGGACTTTATAGATATAACAAACAGATGTACGGAGTGCTTTCATATTTCATAACATTCCATCGTACATTTCAAACTTACAAAATATCAATAAAGGTACGGAGGAAATTTTTATGAAAAAAATAAGAAAAGAAGATCGCAAGCACTTTTATCAAACCGATCAAAGGGCCGGTCGGACATTCCGACTTCTTACGACGTTAGTAAAAAATACAATCTCTCTTTATAGTTACCATTCCACTGGTTATTATATCCGTATCGATACGGCTGAACTTACCGACCGTGAAATGCTCGATTCTCGATATTGCCTGCCCCCGGCACTACTACAGTAATTTCGGACGCTTTAAAAATAAAGAATTTACACAAAAAGTGGTATTTATTATAGATAAAACGCTTCATGGATATTTACGTAATTATTCGTAACACAATGGTATTAAAATATTTGTGTAACGTATAACATTTGTACCATTACCAACATTTTAAAAGTTTACTTGAAATAAAGAAAACTTTAAGTTTACAGTGACTTCGGGTGTTTCAAAACAAAGCATGAACTAAAATATTTTATTAGACGTTTAAGATTATATATAAACGGCAATTTAATATTTTCACGAATTTTACTGACGTACGCTTCAAGTAATTGTCCATAAAAATATGCCGAATAGTCGTGTCGGCTTAACGATGATTGTGTCCGGAAAATAGTCGGCACTTCGCACGAGTTGTCATCCACCATCGAAAATTTTATTGCATATAAAACATTGATCACCTGTGTTTATTTATGTTTCTATATAAAACATTGTATTTTCGAAACCGGGTCACAACATTTGTAACAAAATCCTTATCAAACGCGCCGGTAAAAATTAGGATGGACAGATGAAATAAAAACTAATCGATTCTTAGTAAAAAATCGATGCAGTTCGGTATCGAATAATGTATTTATTTTCGTTGGAATGGCTCACCGGGCCATGCTTCCTGCGACATCGGTGTGGTCGTAACGTGACACCATTTATTAATATGCCTGAATTAATAATATTGTAGATATTCGTTGGCAGGGGTCGTGAGTATCGCGTGCGAATGTATCGTGAGGCTTCAGTGCATCGATTTGAAAATGAAATATCGATTTACAATATCTAAAGGTTCTAGTAACCAGTCCCGACTCCCGACGTAACATATTATGCGCATGTGTATGATGCACGAGGGCCGAGCATGGGTCTGTTTGTTTTACATAAAATACGACTTTATTTTACAACACATAAACAAACTATCAAAACTATTCGATTTAGTACGTCATTGTTGTCGTTTACGATAATATTTTATTATGCCGCTGAGGTCAATTGCACATGATTAATGGCGTCGCCATCAATTTTATTTAATCACTATTTATGGACCTCAGTATTTAGTTATTAAATGAAGATTTGAATTACAACGAATGATATATAGCAAAGTTCATGAAGCCATAAATGCAATTTAAAGTTTAATTTCTCTACTTGTTTTCTATTATTTAAATAAGCAATTAGTGTCCCGCTTAATTGATCAGACTTTAATTAACAGCACTAATATGAACAAACATTTATCGATAAATAAATGATTATAGATTCAAATATGCAAATCTATAATAAGGGACTAATGAAACATGAAGCTTTTCGCAACAATTGATGTCGATTCACAAAAAAAGTGAAGCTGGGAACCTCATAATTCATCATATAAAAATATAAAGCTGTAAAACATTGTAGCTGGTTATAATAAGTGCCCACTAGCAATTTCCAAGCAATAACGTAAAACACACGGGCGCAGGTAGACAAAACACAACAAATATTGACAGTGGATGATTGCACTACGTCCAGCCGGAGATCCCCTTAGCAAACTGCGAATTAAAATGGGGACGAGAAAAATTAATCCTAATGCGATTTTAATGAAGCTGAAATGAACGAATGCAGTAATGAATTGTTAAGCTGCCGGTTATTCGTTAAAAGGGAGAGGAATGGAAACGAGAGAAACAAAACCAGCCAACATATACCTAGACATATTATACAGTCTAAGTACATAGCGTTTTGAATAATCTTGGGATAATTTGCTTTAGCATGTAGAAGCTCGTGAAGATTAAATTGATATATTATTACCCAAGCTCACAGTGTGGAGAGTGTATCGAAGCGTAGAGAAGATAAAATGTAATAATAATTAAGGCTCAGCATTGCACAAAGACGCACGCCTTAACATCGAGTATAAAGCACACAAGCGCTGAAAATGTACACCTGAAGTCTGTGCTCGCTTTTGCATTAACGAATGCGGAAGCGGCGCTGTGCATACAGGACGCGTCGCACCCTACCCCTCCCCCCGGAGCGCAGCACTGGTGCTCCGAGCTAACCCCCCCACAGCTACACCTCTCGCTCGAACCCTCAAACCAGACGCCTCCAGCAGCCTGCATGTCCCACCCGTGCGTTCATTACCTCCACGCGGCGGCGACCCAACAATTCAAGTTTGCTTTCCGCCACACAATCTACGCTACCAGACAGACTACACTACTCCCATACACTGGCCACTCGAATAATAAAGATGCAGAAATTAACCCGTCCACACTGAAAAAAAGGAAACTAAGTGAAGCTATCTCGACGTGAATAGAGGTAATGCTACGCGAGCACTCGTACAGAGAATGAAAGAAACGAGCTCGGAATTGCCCGCTTGTTGAAACAGAGGGTAAATGTCAACCGCGGAATAAAAACAGTCAACAGATAAATGTAAACGATAAACACACTCGCACTGAAAAAAGGCAGAATGTGAGAGGGAATGTTTATTTTTCTCTGCATGGATAAAGATACGCGTAGTTTGCGGTTGGAATAAAATTAGATTTCCGCGAAGAAGCGTTTAGTTCTGTGAGAAATCAATAAAGTGTCCGCACTAAATTTGGTCCAGCCCATAAAATATTCAATTACGCATAAGCACACATTTGCTAAGGCCAACAACGACCACGCGGCACCCCCATTAAAGACGCCTAAGGGCCATTTAATCGGTCAGTGGATGTAAATTCGCTGGCCCCAAAACAAATATCCCGAAACTAATAAGGAAACGAAATATGTAAATCGGCTGCCATATTGTTTCACAAGTGAAATCTTCCTTTAATCTTATAACAAATCCGCGTCCAAATGGCCGGTCCGGGCTGAATTTGAATATAGGAGGGTTGAGTGAAGGGTCAGGTCGAGGAACAACCTTGTTGTGGCGACGAAGGAGCAAATGTATGCAAGCCACGCACGGCAGAGATAGCGCCGTAATGTTGTCCTATGCACATATTGCAGCAAATTAGTTGTCGACTTGTAAACAAGGAGGAGGAAAGTAAGGCCGCTAAGACGTCGGCGGTGGGTCGGTGGGTAGTTTGCATGGATATGAGAGCGCAATATAGGGGTCCGCAGCTGCTGGCTGTACTCATTAAGATGTTTTATGGTCGGCCCGCCGGACCGTGTTGCCAATTTAAGATATTTCTATGCGGGACGGCACCACGTTAGTTTGGCTTCCGATTAGGGGATTAAAGTGGTCCTTTAAGGTATTAGTGTAATAATTGCTCGGCCCATTATGCGGTTAGCACTGTCCCAGATACTCCCTTGTAACGCTGTTAAGGGTAATTTAAGATCATCTCATATGCTGTGTACATACATATTGGTAAGCGAAACTGAAAACCAATAAAATGAGGGGTAGATTGGACAGACGAGTGATATAAAACAAAAACAAAACAAGTGCGCAATAAAATCGAGTTACAATGGAAAAAGACAAAGCTCAAACAAATTTGGTCCGATCCGTCGCACACCTATTCCCCGCGCTGCAAGTAAATCAAAGGGTGTTGAAACTTTACACCCACTTAAAGCCGGACACAGTAATAAAGCGTTCGAACTTCATCGACCCTGGACATCAAATGGGACACCCCTTCTCGCATTTTGTACGGGGGAAATTAAAACTTCTGAGATGCTAAATTGATGACCGACTGCACGTAGTTATATATGTCACATAGGCAGGTTCTTATTTACTTGAATTATGCTTCAAACATTTAATTACTTTCTTGTGGTTCCGATATATTGCAAAATAATCGATATGGGTTTGTTTTTGAGTATAAGACAAGTACTGAGTGGGAGTTGAAGTCCTACAAACTACCTCTTAGTTACCAAGAGCTTTAAACGGTGCAAAACTTGCTTTCAGAGCTGAAGTGTCTCGTCTTCATCATTGTGTCTGGAGCAAGTTTCCCTGGTAGGGAATCCGAGAGGCTAACAATATTGAACTGCTCTTGGAACATAATATCACAATTAAAAATGTTAACTGTAGTCCACAAAAAGAGGAAATGGACAAAATTATAAATTAATTCAAAAAGCAAACAGCAATGATTATCGTAATTGATGCGTCATATCTAACATTGAAGATCAATGAACAAAAACCTAATAATAACAATTAAGTCCTTTGAATTTCCTTTAATTAAAAATAATTTATAAGAACGGTGTTACTGGGTACATTAAGTTTTATGAGCATAGTTACGAAAGGTGCAACCCTACATCTTAGGAATGAGTTACTGACTGCTTAGTGTTCACCCGACACCGGTCACCGTAGTCGGTCAGTAGGGGACAATAATTACAGATGACACTTTCAAGCTTTGAAACACAAAACCTTTAAGGAATTAGATAAACATACTTGGTAATCTATAGTGGGTTTCGATATTAACGCGAATACCGGTCAAGAATTTTAGTTTTCCCGAGTTAGAATTAATTGCCTTCCTTTTTTTTACTCCTCCTGTCATTATCATTTCTGTCGGTCATCAATCATCTGAATTATCATCGTTTCAACCAAATCGTTAGTAATCCCGAATAATTTTCCAATTAGCATCCATCCGCAACAACAAAACGACATCTCGATATGTAACCAAGTTTAATCAAAGCCATATTAATTGTTTCTAAAGAGGTGATTTCATATGTACGCCCAGATTAAGTGCACGACCCGCACTCGGAACCGAGGGGTTATTAAATAATTTATTGTCTACTAACTATTCGTGAGGGCACTGCTCAAATGGTCCGCTAAGATTTCGCAAAGTCTTGTTATGGAATATTGCTGGCGTAAACTTTGTCTATGAAACTTAAATGGATTCGCACAGCGATACGATGAAGACGTAGATATTTTAACCTTTTGCTAGCGAAATTGTTTCACAGTTGAAACATGGTCGAACAGTTTCATTATATACATCAAACAGTAAAATGGGAAAGCGGTCTTGATTGAGTTTGGTCTGAACCTTTTATAGCTTTCAATGCACATTTCTGCCTGTCAGTGGCAAATTACGCAGGCTGCCCATTCACGCTCAAAAATCACTCTCAATTGAGTCAAGTGGGCCAAAATAAAAGGTGAATTCATCATGGGGGTGCGAACCGACGCCCCCTGTTGGGAAACCAAGGCGGAAAACGTATGTCCGGTCCATTTGTAAACACTAACAGGTACTGGCAGCTTTTTGACAGTTTATTAAATTAAATTGTATTGGCGATTGTTTGTGAGCGAGCAGTTTGTAAAGAAAATGCGTGGGAGCGAGGTGATGAATGGAAGCGAACTGCGAGATGTAATCAGTTCGTGTTACTAGTCTGATTGATTTGTTATGTTTATGGAGAGGCAAATGTATAAACATACATACGAATCTATTTGATATTTTCTTTTTTGTAGGATATTTCTAATCGGAATATTTTGTAGCTGGTTTGCCTCATTAACAGATACAAATCTATAAAAACTTTGAAAGTGATTTACCTGAAAGTAATACTCCTTTTGCAAGTTAATAACAAATGACAGTAACTAGATTTATTCCGGACTAATTTACGTAAATTCCCCAAGCACGACGCAATCATGAAATATGACATTTAATGGTTTCCATAGTCACAAGCAATTATACAAAGAGCATTCTGTTGTCTGTATACAATTTTTTTAACAATCAATTTAATTTTGAAACCAATGTAACCAACGCTGAATTTTAAAAAGGGTTATTTTTTGCATGTTAACCAATTACTTTACAGGAGACGTTTATAAAATGCATTGATATCCAAAAATATGACCTGTTTGTTTATATTTTTTTATATTAATGCATGTAATAGTATCTACGTAGGTACGCAGGGGAAAATATTACTACTGTAATAATTATAATAAATAATAATTAATAAATAATATTTTCAGGCATCTTCAATATATCTTACATAGGGGTCTCCTTTTTAAGTATGGAAAATACCTGTGCTAGGAGATCACGCTCTTCGAAATCTAGTAAAATAGTATGTAGGACTATGCTTACATGATTCGAAATAGTCTGTAATGATGAAAATTAACAAACATGAAAAATAAAATATTTTTAATATTTATAACAATAGCAACAATCCATAAAGGTCATATTTCCTGCATTGACTGGTCAGCCATAAACGATGGGGAGAGGTTTTCACGAATCAATTTCAGCTCTCGTCATTTGATTATCCCAGTCGTGTACATGCAGTACTTACAACGAAAGGGCAGGAGATAATTCATTTTCGTCGAAATATTGTCTGCTGCCCGAAAAAATTAAATTACACGCTTGTATCATTTTGCGAGTCGCTGTTTTCAATATGATGGATTAGTCCGGAATTTATCATAAATTTTAATGTGCTACTGTTTGAATCGATGCTCTTTAGCAATAAATATATTTTGATACTCTTACTTCGTTAAAACAAGTCAATAATAGAAAATAACTGATAATAGTTTTGCAGTTATAAAACTAAACCTTTAATATTTCAACGAATAGATAAAGCTGTAAACAAACGTCTAAATATTGCCATTGGCACTGATTCGTTTGCCAGTAACAGCGAAATCAAATAAACAGTTCAGTCAGTATTAGAAGAGCAATAACAACTTGTAGAAGATAAACAAGCAAATGAGTCCGCGATAAAAAGCAATAAGTCGATAAAAAGAGTTCAGCTAACCTGAACTGAACTAAGCTGAGCTGAGCGCATAAACCTTGTGTTTGTTCGCAAATCAGATGAGAGTATAAATGAAATCATCTTTCACGCGCCGACGGACCGGCACACGAAAACAGAATTGATTTTATTGATGAAAGCTTCAATGAGTTTGATTTTCCAACTTAAGTTAATGAGATTAGTTTCGATTTATCTGAGAGATATTGAATAATTAAACTTGATGTTGAGTGAAATGCAAGTATATTTATAACAATATTTGCAAATACAAAGCATCTAATAAATGAATGATTATGTAACCATTAAAGGTTTAATTGTGAATCAGAAACTATACAAATCACACAGACATGTTTACTGCAGTTAGCATTAACAAAACTGCAATAAAACAAAGCACTTAGCTGAATCAAGCCGGAAATCTATTTTTGTCACTAACTTAACAGTAGCAGCAATAAATATGATATTAGCAGCAGCTTTAATACGATATCCTGCAATCAAATCACCGTATGGCTTCATCGATGTCTGCTACTCGTGTGTGGTCGAGCCGTAAACAAAGATCTTAATGATCGCACACGGCCAACGTAAACAATTTATTAGCCCGCAATCGACAATCGTTACAATCGGTTCGAGCATTCACTGCATTGATACATGTTCCCTGAATCGAACTACTTCTCCGTTTGCAGACGTGTCGATTTTAATTGCAGCACTAGCTATAATTACGTAAACATGTTCTTTTCTTGTTTTCGAATACGTGTCAGGTTTTATTGGCGATTCTTTGGTTGTTCTTCCGTCTGTCAAATTCAGTTCACGCTATCCTATATTGTCTTCATTATTAATGTCATTTATTCTTGTCTCTACTTTATTTGGAAAACTCCATCCTGTCATGTAAACAAGATTTCTTGACCTTTTTAAGACTATGAACGTTTTCTATAGTGTAAAATTTGTGATCAATAAGCGATTTTCCCGAGACACCGGATGCGGTCTGCCGTCCACCAAGTTCAATTATTATTGAATTTCCTATGTCCGGGGTGAGTGCCGTATCTACTGCCGTACCGGCCACTAGGGGTGAGGCAATTCCTTTTTAACTTTCGTCAAATAATTTGCCAGTCCTTGATACAATTCCTGATGGTCAAAGGGTTTTGAACTAAAATTAATAAACTGTAGAAATTTGATCGAAATGATAATATAATGATTATATTATCGACTCAGTGAAAATTCTGTGTCTCAGCATAAAAAAATCTTATTAAATCAAATTTGATTTAGAGGTGAATTACGATTTAAGTGCACAATCGTCATAATTTACGCCGACTGTTGCTATAGCTTCCAATCTCTTAAACGCCACTTCACCCCTGTTGAAGAAAATTATTTCCACAACAAAGAGTTTTAAATTAAAGTCCCGACTCACTTCGAAACTCCACTAAGACATTGGAGATTCCTGTTTTTGTTTGTTTCTATAATTAAAATGCGACTTAAACGCTCTTCCGATAATTATAAACCTACTTGATGTTGTTATTGCAGTGAATCGGATTTTCGAGGGGATGTTTTGGGCCAATTTTCTTCGATTAGTATTGTTTCGGTTTAATATTTGGACTGGATTTTATCAAGTCACGTTTTATCTTTGCGTTGTGGGGTTTAATCAACATTGTCGGGATGTTCTCTTTAGTCTGGCTCTTCTTAATCTTTTGTTGTTTGATAATGATTTGGACAGCATTTTGTCCAGTTGCACCCTATAATATGTCACCGTGGCGGCGCGCGGTGTCGCGTCGTGACGAAGTGTAACGTTTACACATCGGGCCAGTATTTCGTGAGCAGTATTTCGCAGCGGCTGGCGCACGGGTGGGCAGTGTTCACATTACCTTCGCCTGGTGGCCGGCTGACTCATTCCAGTGTCGCCGACCGCCAGTTTTGAACAGAGTTCTAACTCCCAGTGGTCTGGCGCTAACACGCAACTCCGCCTCAGTAGTTCATACGCTCCGGTGGGCAATTTGGAAATTGTAGCTTAAATTTTGCTAAATTTGTTCATTTGTACTCAACTCGCTTGAAAACAGGAATAGTTTTGATTATTAATTAATTGTTGATCGCGTTACGTGTGCTCTCTTACCAGAACATATATGTACATACTCGCTTCATAATTATATTCGGGGAAGACAGCGTTTAGCTTGTTTTCGTGGAGTCCATTAGTAACCTTATTTAATATTCAATATATTAGCAATTGTAGCCTCTGTCGAATTGTTTCAATAGAGCATTGTGAAAGCAAACACAGAATTTCACAATCAATCCACTGAAGCGAAATAGAGAGCCGGTGTCAAAAACTTTCTGCTAATCGTATTCAAAACTAGAGAATTATAATTACAGTTAAAAGCGACAAGTTTAGTATCGGGTTACGGACACGGCAAGCTGGCTCACGGCGCGTGCACTCAGTTGTATAATCGACAGCTCGCGGTGGACCGGGCACGGCACGGACGCGGCGCGACCACGGCCGGCCGCTACACTTCTTACCGTGTTGACTCCGCACTACCGTCGACTTGCCGGATTGAAGAAATAGTGTCGTGATTTTGGTCAGCCATGTTTGGTTAAGTTTTGACTGAGTGCTTGATTGGATTACGTTTTGTTGTTGCCCACGATTAGGTGTTGAGCACTTCGTTGGTCTATGAACTGGTTTGCTCCATTAAATTTGATTTATCTTACTGATGACCAGTTGTAAAAGTTTTATGTGCTATTTAATTCTAGATCCTACATTGAGTCAAATTTCTCGTAGTAACTGAAATGGAAACTCATATTATATGCGTATGAGTTCGTTATTCATAACGAAGACAATTCACTAATTACAAAGTTCATTAGGTATTTCACCAATTTGCCGCTAAACTTCGTTTGAACTCCATCATATTACACGAAACATTGTAATATACATTGAAACCCGTTCTAACAATTTCACATACAATCATAAATTCTAATTTAGCTCGTTGGTGGATCTTGTTACCACCTCGCCTTCGGTTTTCCGGACTCATTGTATGTTACTCCCAAGACATCGCAGCCCCACACTACGTATATACAAAATTAATTAGACAAAATCTCGGGCTCTTGTAATATTTTATTATTATTTCCTATGTTGTGCGAGATTTTATTAGGGAGTTATATTTATTACACTTCTCTTAGGTGTAATGAATCTGAATTGGGTCTTGATTAGTCGTTACTGTATGAATGTGTCGGCTACAAGTTTATAATTACACTAGTGTAATTACAAGGTTGCTTATATTGTGAAACCTTCGTCGGCTTTCCGTTTCGTTATCTCACTACGAATGCTGATGGTTTGTTAAATTAAACGTCATACAGTGGACTGTTATTTTCTTGATTATAAAACGCCTATCTTCGCATAGTTTGCACTGTTTTAATTTGTAAGTAATAAGGCTACCTTCTTGATCACCTGGACGGAAAAATGCGCTGTAAAGATTTTATAATTATGTTGTAAAGATAAAGATTTGGTTACATTCGATATCTTTAATTAATTTCATATCTCAAAAAAGAATATTTTTTGCTCTTTTATATTGTATGTTTATTTCTCTGTAGTTGCATCAAATAAATGTTTTATCTATCTAGGTATATCGGTTGATAACGCTATACGTTTGTAGAGGGTACCAAAGTAACTAGTCTAGCATTCTAGTTGCCTTTAAACGTTTTAGAGTCAACCCAAAGAGAAACAAAGAAAACTCGAACAATACAACTATCAGGAAAAGTAACAAAATAAATTAAAGAAGTTAACCGCGCAACAGCCTACAGCATCCCGATAAGGATAAGACAAAGCACTAGTTCTTAAAAGGTAGTCAATTGGTGTGTCCATCGGAACAACGGCACGGGCCCAACATCGGATTCTACTTAGCCGTGAAATGTGTAATGCTATGCGTTTCGTTTCAACGTCTCCGCGCCGCCCTTGGATGTTACCTACTATTTCGCGACTTGTTTCCAAAGTTATGGGGTAAATTTTCTACAATTTGTTTTATTTAATCCAGACTACGAAAGCAGTAGATATAAGAACTACTAAATGGACAAGTCCAAAAGGATCCAGGAGCAGAGGCCGGCCGTGCGCTCGGTGGCAGGATGAGATTGTTAAGAATGCTGGTCACAACTGGCTTTTCCTCGCTTCGGATAGAGAAAAGTGGAATTCTTTGGAAGAAGCTTTGAGGCGAGACACGAAAGGGGGTCCACACCAAACTGATTTCAGATGTTGTTTTATAATATAATCGTTATAATTTTATTAATTTAATGTTATTAACCGACTTCAAAAAGGAGGAGGTTATATGTTCGGTTGAATGTATGTTTTTTTTTTTTTTATGTATGTTCACCGATTTCTCGGTCAATTGTGGACCGATACTGATTTTTTTTTTTATTGAAATGTTATGCTTCCGAATTGGTGCCATAGAAATATTGTTATGATCTGTTCATGAACTTCGAAGATATGGAACAGAACTCCTCATAGGATCACAGCAGAACCGTCGTAACAAGTAAAATTGCTTTGTTTATACGTGTAGTCGATGACTGACTGAAAGTAGAGGGGGAATATATCGAACTGATCTGATGATGAAGCCTGAAGTTAGGCACCGGAACTCTGTAATAAATTAATGTAATCTAACCGTGTTTGGGATTATTAGAATTTTCATGAGATGCACTCTGGCTATAAGGTATTTAAGTTTGGCTGAGGGGTACTTTTTAGTGGTGGTACCATAACTAAAAAGTGTAAAATAAAAAAACACTGAAAAGTGCAAAATAACTTTAATTTCGGAAGTCGGTGTTAAATAACGAAGAGTCAAAACTATTATAGAAACACCGACTTCCGAAATTAAAGTTATTTTGCACTTTTCAGTGTTTTATTTTTACTTTGAAGTCGGTTGTATTTTTTTTTGTAAAAAGTTTTTTATTTTAATATTTAATTTTTATTATTATATTATTGTAATTTTTTATTATTAATTTTTTAATATACAATTCAATTTAATTCAACCCAAATTTATTTACAGTTTCGCTTTCAATATATGTACGAGTATGTCGACCAACTCAGTACAATCTTCATTTATGTACTTGTTTGTAATTGGGTGATTCTTTAATATACTCAACAAATTTGTAATCAATTATGTTTTTGAAATAAACTAATATTAATCGATCATATCGATCATATTCTTCATTATTTAATCAATTGTTAATTTATTAAATCATTTTTTGTTAATATGTTATTTTTTAAACTAATCAATTGTTTTTACTTTTTAATTCTGTATTGTATAATATAATACTAGTTATTTTACGAGTAATAAAACAGGTCAATCTAGTTATTTAACTTATTTAATTTTTTTAATTGTGTGGAATAAATAAAACTGTATTATTATAATTACGAAAGCGGTAGAGCCTTCAGAGTATAATATAACCCTTTCATAACAACATGAATTGGAAAAACAGAAAGGGATTGGAAAATAGACCAACATGATGAAACACAAATAAATTAAAATATCCGAAAAATACAATTTGAAATGAAATGTATTTTTCAAATGCATAACAGAATTAGGTGGTTGGATTGGATCGGAACTGGGAGCTGACCAGTCGGTGAAATCTAATCATTTGCATTACTTCCGCGCGCTGATCTCATACTGCGCTTCATTTCACGAGAACAGCCGCGGGGCCTACACTAATCACATTTTTTAAACATTTGTTAGGCTCTTTTTTAACTGACTACTGTATTTCTGATTGGAAGTAGTTTATGTTCCAATAAACATAAAACATATTTTTATAAATATGTTGAAAAAAGTATCATTTCGAGAAATCAAAATGTACTTGTATTCTCCTATATCAATTATTTTACGTGATTGAGGGAGGAAAATTAAAGCTGCAAAATCATCACCATCATCATTACCTTTACTATCAGTAACTAACACTCGTATCTTACCAGAGTAAGATACCTACACTTCAATCTGATACATTGGCATCTTTAGTGCTACTACAGATACGATCGTGTAGCTAGGGGAACGTGTCCTGCATTCTACAGGACATGCGTATCGGGAAAAAATGTCACGTAGTGGATACCGCGGCCGTAATAAGAACTGAGAAGTATGGTGAAGAATTAAACAGAACTGATGAAGAAATTATACGGATTCTCGAACACATGTTTGAGAGTTCAGAAGTTTAATAAAGAAAATAACATAAAATTGGAACATTACAGACGATTTCAAACACGAAATAATGTAGAAAATTTACAATTTAAGAATCACTAGGGGTCGGAAATATTACATCAAAGACACAACAACATAATGACAATGTACCAAGTTTTGATGCTCAGAATCCTAAAAAAAGGAATATGGTGATCGATTTTGGAAAGGTTGAAAATATTAAAGAAATTAGGCTGTTAACGTTCAAATTAGAGCGAAGACCGAAAGAAGACGAATTATGAACAGGAAGCTACGAACAGATTGAAACAATTTTTCCATGGCCACAGTTGAACCTCAAGAAAAAAGTTGAATGAAACCGCGAAGCAACGTTCCAGTGTAAATATTTACCCGTCGTTGCTCACGAAAACTTTGAAGCGCCCGGTAACTTCTGCCAGACCTCACACTTGCAAAAAAACCTACCAGGCTTGAGCGTAGGTTACGAGTGATGATTCAATATACTTTACTCATCAATTAATTTTATAATTCATATTTGGACCTGACAAATCATTTCTGTCAGTAATTATATGATAATGTCAGTTATCTTAACAATGAAAAAAAATGTCTTGGCCATATTTGGTACTTATGCTTTATCCTATATATTCGGTTAAGGCTATCGAATGTTGTGATAAAGTAAGTGTACATTGAAACGTTGTAGTAAGAATCGCTAAATATCGTAACAATATTAAGTTAAAACTTGTCTGCGTCAGACGAAGCTCTACTATTATGGTTCCGTACAAAACCTATATTTAACGGTATAACCTAAGCCTAATGAAATATACAATTGATTTTTTCTGTCTCAAGTCGAATTAATTGTAAGCTTGACTGTCGTGTCAAATATTTACAGGTTGTAGCGATATGAACTATTCTACCAATGATAAGGTTAGGTTATTTCAAGTCGACTATACATATAACTGTCACAAAGAATATCGTTACAACTTTCGTCGTGTTTTCTACGGAAAATCTATTAGGCACCAAGGAACCCTAAAAAGTATGTAAGTGTTTTCGGTAATTGAATTCCGTACACGGCTCGTATCTGGTCCGGTCCGGCAAGCGCGAGGTCGCACGTCGCGCCGCGGTCAGGATTTACCGTGTACTTGAAATATTTTTTCATTTTACCACTCTTGGCGTGAGATATCCCTGGTATTTTTATGAGAACTCCGACTTCATTTGCGGATTCTTTTCCGTTGCTTACACGTTAATGGAGACTGGCAATTATTGCGTCTTGTTATTGAGTTTTACCGAGATTGCATTACGATGAGTGATTCTAATGACTTTTTTTCTAATTATCATCTTTTTTAATTAACTTCTTAGGGCTTTTTTCTAACCACATGAAGTTGAATACATGTACCTTCCAAACAAGTGCCATTCTGACAACCACTACTAAAATATTGAGTAGCTATCATGATATCAAAAAATATTGCTAAACATTAAAGACAAGTCTTTTACTGAAAAGTGCCTGAATGGGAATAAAATAAAAAACTCTAAAATACAAATACCAGTAGGCAATCGTTTTTTTTTTATGTGGGATACAATGATATGTGGGATATCATTAAATAACACTGCCCGCTCTGAGTGAAGCGAGAGGAAGAGACAAACTTTTACTGACTAAATAAAGCCCACATGTGTTCCTTCAGTTGCCTTTTCTATTCCAGGGCCACGGTAACGCTTTCGATAGATGCAAACATCAACGAAGACTCAAATTAAATATTAATCCAACCACACTCAAGGTTCAATTCCCATACATCTGCAACGATTTATCAACAATCGAAATGGCTGGTAACATAGTTAGGCCATACAAACGGACTGCCTGCCTGTAATAGGAAGCTTCCGTCTGCACCACACAATAGCACCGACGTCCAATGAGCATTCGACAGATTGTATCTATTAAGGCCACAGTGTATCCGAATTGAAGGACGCCAAATTGCTGTACTGATTGGTTGTAGATGAAATATTGTTTTCTATGAGGCTGTATATTATTTAAATGAATAAATAAATTTGGTGACTGGAAGATGAACATTCAGAAAAGTAATTTACGTTATTCACAATAGGTACTCTATTCTTGATAAAAAACGAAGTAAATAAAAAAGCAAATAACAAAGTTAGAAGAACCTAAACGAAAACATAAAAGAGTATTATAAATTATCACTATCTTCTACTTAAGACGAAAAAACTGTCGGACAAATCTGTTGAACACAACAATCACCCGTAAATTTCATATACTAGATTCACACTGCATGCAACCTCATAGACAAATGATAGTCCAGTCATCGCATTTCAAATGTGTATGAACTAATACAATTATTGTAGGGGAGCCTAGTCAGCGATAGATCGCACTGACTACTGACGTATGTTGATACGATTGTCCGCCTGTTAAACGATTTCATTTGAATTTGATCACTCGACTGTCCGCCAGTGATAATGTTTGCAGGGGCTGACTCACGTCAAATGTTCGTTTGCTAACACTGCTTTGATGTACATTCACGTACAATATGCAAATGAAAATCTGTCATTGTATCTACTGGACCAATATTTTCATATACATTGCCTGTTGTTTATAGGTTCTGTTTCAATTAGTCCATCGTTATCATTTATAGAAGAATGATTAAGTGAAAACAAATGATGATTATCAACACAAAGCATTAAAGACTATTGTTTTCTTAAAATACTATAAATTATCTAGGATGCTCTGCACAAGCCACAATCATCATCAGCAATTTTATTATTGTTAAGAGTTGTAATAGCCAGCAATTAAGTGACGCTAATCCATCATCTTCTAACATCGACTTATACATCTTTAGTGTCAATCGATTCTTATTTGTCACGTA
Organism: Mythimna impura; assembly: GCA_905147345.3. Taxonomy (NCBI): domain Eukaryota; kingdom Metazoa; phylum Arthropoda; class Insecta; order Lepidoptera; family Noctuidae; genus Mythimna; species Mythimna impura. The sequence goes on from LR990345.1 coordinate 13,938,786, forward strand.
AGATAAGTATTATGAACGACCTTTAGTTTATTAGCAATACAGTTTTCAACTTCATTTTGTTTAATTTCATGATATTTGAAAACTTTACATTCATGTATTGAAAGTTAGCGAGTTGATAGCGAAAATCCTACTAATGAAATTTAGCTTCAAGCAATACCGAGATTTCATAACATGTTATCTAAAATTCACAAAATCATAATGATGCATTTACTTATTCCTCTTGTACGAAGACGGAAGAGGTATATATAATATCAAATTCCTCAATTCCGAGGTATATCTTTAACAGACATCGATAACCCTTCATTCCAGACATAATGTACGCATAATTGGCGTAACATTTCCATTGCGAACCCTTTCAAGACGCCTGTAATGTTGAGGCCTACATGTTATTTAATTACACAATCTCGAGCACAATGAGAATTATACCAACTCCTTTACGTCTCGAATGCATGGAGAGGGGCGACAGAGCCGTATTTGGATAGAGGGATGGGAAATACAGTTATGACGGCAAAGTACTACTATTAAATGATATTGTAAGAGTCGGTTGGATGATTCATTTACATGATATTATCTGTATAATGAACTGTTGATATTCTACTGCTTTTAATCTTATCAAGTTTTGGGAGGACATGTATAAACATAGAATTTTCCACGTTGATAATATTGAAACCGCTACTGTTAGGTTACAAATCAGAACAAAGCCGGAATAAAATCGAAGGATATTTTCTAATTGCAACCCTGCCTTCAAAAGGTTAAAGCCATGACCGGAACGCCTCAAAATCATAGGGCGAGAACTATGAAAGTCTTCCGATTTCCCTTCGAGCTCTTAACATCCTCGGTAATGAAGGAGTACCCTCAAGGGTGTCCCTTACAGGGGGTGCACAGTCCGACTCAATTATAAACGAATATATCAAAATGACTGAGTAAGATTTAGACGGAACCCTTGCATTACCTGAGAACTCGATAGAAAATTAATCAACCCATATTAAGTTGAATAAGAAAATGAATTATCTTGACATTAAATAAAACTCAACGATTGAAAACAGGTTACAACTCGAAGATATTTTTATTCAGTAATAACTGAAGTTATAAACCACAGCTACTTAAAGTAATTCATCTAATAAAAAATCTTCACAAACGGCTGCCAGCCAATGAATTCTAATTTTCAATAGTAAATTAATTACACAGATTACCGCATAGTACGCCATTTAAATAGAACCGAGCTGCATTACGAAAGCACTAGATGCCCATGCGATACTGGACTATTCAATACAATATCTATTATGAATGAACGCGGTCCGCGAAGGTTGATTAGGCTGGTCGGCTCTATTCCAATTTTCATGGTGTACTGCGATCCAAGGGCCTGATTGATTGTTATTGGATCGCAGTAGCCAGCATATTCGACTTGCTCTAGAATCGCACGTAACTTTCGATGTGTAAACCAAAATGGTACATGTAGTGCACATAATATATACTGTTGGTGATTAATTATTTTATTATAACTTTATTTATTTATTTAACATGTACTGTAGGTACACTTACATAAATAAACGTGTAGGTTTGTACTTTTATTATGTCGATAAAAATCAACCTTATAAGAATCTTAAGATCAATTTAACCTTATCGACATCAGAGATCGGCCATTTCACTGTTATTATCGATCAATTTTACACTGTTCAGTCATTTTAATAATCCTAAGGCGATATTTCCAAACTCGATCGCTTCAGTTTTATATCTTTGTTGATTTTTAAAAGAGATGGCAAGTGGATCAAATGCCTGTAGTTTTGTTTCATATTTCAGGAATTTTGAGTGAGAAAAGGTGTCAAAAATTGAACAGAATGTAATAAAGAGTGGTAAATTCCAGTGGAACGGTGACTATTCATCTCAGTTTCGTGAAGCACTATTGGTTGCGCGAGCTTTTGTAACTAAAGTGGTATTTCACAGCGTCGACGCGTATACCGCTATCTGATGATTGGTTTTTGGCAATTAACAGTATTGCTCACGTCGCAATCGAGTTCATTCACCGTGTGAATTATGTATGGAGCCTCCATTTCCCTCTTTGTTGCCCCGTCCTACTTACTTACACCTATACTATAGCCAAAATATTAAATCTTGTCCACGTGTTTGTATCCCACGCAGCGTGTGCGTGTAAGTTTATAAACGCTGACGTTTTTAGATCATATTATGCATAAAAGTGCGGGATTCTTCTAGGTTATGGATCACTAAACATTATTACAATAGAAGATAGATAATTATAAGAAGTGACAGGTTGCGTGCTCGACACCTGTTGGCAAGCGAGGTGCAGACGACCGATTTTACGGGAAGAATATAGATAGATCCAGTTTAATCACATTAATAGGTATTATTTATGTACTTGTACTGTATGTTACTACTTCACACTCAAACATCGAACGAACGAACGTAGATCATATTCTGGAATAGTTCACAGGATACTTTTTATTCTGGAAGTAATTTCTCTTGGAATAATTTTCGACTTTAACACGGGCGTATCTACTGGCAGAAGCTAGTATTCCGATAACAAAAGGACAGTGTTCAGCTGCAAATGCATTTCATAATAAAGCCAGATTACAAAACGGAAGAGCAGTCGATAAAGGTGTTAGCACGAGTAGATAAGTTGTCAAAAAGCTTTTAAACTAGATCGAAGATCGCCCAATAGTCTAGGAAACCCATTAGCAGCGATTTAACGGCTACTATAAACACTGTACAATTTACACTGGCTAAGCATTAAGCACCCGGCTTTATGAACATTATTACAGATTGTTAGTCACAATTTTGTTGTGTGCAGTTAGCGGTCATATAATTATAATGCATGTTTCAGGAGCAATAATTATTTTCATTATACGCAACAACAGGCCCACAGACCTGTCGTCCCTTTATTAACATTTAAATTAATAGTATATTACATTAACACAAGAGAAATGTCTACCTTGATAAAATATCTACCGTCACCTTTATGTCGTTTGTGACATGTAAAATCGTTCTCAGCTTTGACTTGATGCGAATTGATGCGTTATTATTTAAAGTGTAGAGCTCAATATGGCTCGTCGTATTGTCTTCAATAGAATTAAACCCTTTGTCTCAAGGCGTCAGTTCAACGTTGCCATGTCGCCTGACATTTGTACAAAGGTTGCCTCCATTCTGTCGGTTTTCTTTTTACTGGCTGACATCACGTACCCGAAGAAAGGGTGGTATTGTGTTCGAATTAACCTTTACGTTTATTTGAACTAGAACTGTGCAATACTAGCGCACTATTGATTTCGTTTACATTCAATGACGAACTGCGCTTTGATACTTGCACTATGCAAAGTTATTGTAATTTCACAGATTACGAATTATGGCCATGCACATTTTCCAATTATGGTAGCTTTGACCCACAGCAATAAATGTAGTTACGTCGTTTATACCACAAACAAATTTAAACCTTCAATGTAGCGATGCAAAATTGTCTTAATAAATAGCATAATTATGGTGATTACGTAGACGTCAAAGGAACCCATAAAACTATCAATGAACCTATAAATCGAAGAAAACGTTGGAACACGCGAGCACCCGGCTTGGGAAAGTATAGAAACAAATAGATAAAATTAACAATAAGAGACGGTGTGAGGTTATAACGTGTGAAAATACGTATAAAAATGAAATTAATTGAACACCCACAACACATTGTAGCATAAACAATTATGGAAGAGACGCCGATGGGTCGGTGGCACGGAAAGAAAATTGGCAACATAAGTCACGCCTTGTAATATGAGAAAATAATAGTTTTAATGTTGGAAATAAATAACTCGACGAGGAGGAAGACAATGGTCTCGTAACAAGATCTCCTGTTAATTGTGGCCAATGCGGCGCGGACCATTCAACCATGATTTATGAACGTGTTCAAATTAAGCCCTATTTGTTTTTGCTGAATCCTTTGCTTGTTATCGACGGCTTTTCACATATTTTAGTGAAGACCCAGAATGCGTGTTCTGCAGTAATAATATCCTGGACTAGATACAGATGTTGGGTGTAATTTAATAGCACTCACCTCGCATTTTCTGCTCGTCGAGTAGTTGCCTTTCGAGATTGTCTTTCACTTCCCGTTCCCTCAACACGTCCATTTTTAGTTCAGCTGCAACAATAACATCTATTGTTAAAATACAACTAAAATATATCCTAAAAAATGCTGTACGATTAACTAAAGAATTTGTTTCCTCAGAATCAATATCGTAAAGTTCAATAAGTAAAATCCAATACAAGAAAATGTTGGCATAAACAACGTTTTAAGTTAAATAAATGGTTCATTGTATACAAAGGCATTGTATAAATTTAACAGTGAGCTAAACCGGTAACAAGGCTTCAGCAAGGGGCCGATTAGGAGCATAAACACGGATTAACTCATTCGGAATCCCGGTACTATTGTGAAGGAGTCGAATTGAGAGATTTGCATAACTTTCAATTAAACCTAACCTGACGGAAATGATTAGGGGAGGAATTTCCGATTTGTGTGTACTTTGCACCATCTAGTAGCGACCTAGATGTGTAATGTGTCGAATTGACGATTTATTGGTTTGATTACATTTGATAAGATAAAAGATGCCTAAGTCAAATACATTTCAATCGATTGATGGATATAACAAAACATAGGAAGCAGGAAAAATGGTGATGACAATACATAATTAGTTTAATTTAAATTTGATGAGATAAAAGATAGGTAAAACCTTGGAAGTGATTAACCTAAGTGAAAAAAATACTGAAAAGAATGCATAGGTAACAGTGGAGGATGTTAAGAAATGACTTTACCTAAAATAAGCTAGAATTAAGAGTAAATGATAATGACAATGGTGAAACAACTAAACGACCTCATAACGATACTCACGTAACAGTTTAAGTTGATAGCAATTTTCGCACAATAACAAAATTAGTAGCATTTATAAAACTATTATAGCCGTAAATTCTAACTAAAAATAGTTCAGGGTCTGACTTTAATTGGCTGCAGGTGATACACTTGCATTAAGTATGCAAGATAGCATATCGACTGCCAAGTCTAATAAACACCTCAGTGCTATGAAATTGCAATGACGTATTGTTTGTGCCTTTAGAAACATCATCTGCATAGTCTTTTTCTAAATGATGTTCTAAATTCTGTGTACTTTAGAACATTATACCAAATATCACAGTGTTGTTTTTATGTATTAATTTCTTTATCTCGTTTGGTGAGTGATACATATTTTAAAACACGATTGGACAAAGGTGGAGGAGGTGTTTTGTTACAAAAATAGTAACTTTCGTCTTATTTTGACAATTATTACATTTATGGCAGCCAGGCTTTGAGGTACGACTTTTGATATATTTGGTAGATATATTATATTATATCAATGAAAAAAAATGGAATATAAATGGCGATATAAGTAGGTATATGTAATATATGGCCTGAATCCGATGGATGCGAGACGCACAAGTCAGGTCGTCAAGGAGGCCTATATTACAGTGAATGTCTTTTGGCTGAAATGATGATGATGATATTCCAAACATCTTTTTTTTCCACGGATTTATCGAAGTAATCATTCACCAGATAAATAAATCAATCATAATTTTATAATCATTATAGATTGAGATGAAGGTTATATGCTCATAACACGTTCAATTAACCATATTTTTGTGGTTACGTACTTGGTAGGTATACAGAATATCTTTATCCACTAATTATTTTCATTTGAATGCACAAAATACGTATCTGGACCTAAAACTTTAATTTAAGACTGAAAAAATACCTAAAAATGCAATATTACACCATCATCCATACATATCTTTATTTGTAAATTGATGCTTTCCACCAAACATTTTAAATCTGTTACGTCACACTCCTTCCACAAAACTATAGTCCCTAAACTTACGTAAAACACTGTACCTACTAAAACTGACAACACAAGACCCCACGTTTTCAATCAGGTTAATCTCGCCATCGATAAGCGCCTAATATAACGCCATACGTATGTAAAGTCATCTCACGAGTCGAATTTGAATAGAAAGAGGTCATGCCCGTTTAATTTGGTCCCTTATTCAATTAGGTGCCTAAGCTGCGTCTATCTAATGGAGGTCGTAAGGGGATCTCGCTGATTAACTCGCGTTGTTAGCACCTAAGGTTACTGCAGTGCATTACTTGAAAGATTTAATTTGAAAATATAGCCGAGAGGTGCTGCGAGGTCTAAAGCGGGATGTTTTAAATGGGAAAGCAGTAATTGATGCTGTACGATAGTTTAATAAATTATGTCAGGCTTTGTTTTACTGTTATCATGGTTTGTGGTGGTGCTTTAGACTCAAATGGAGAAATAAGCTTTTGACAAGTCAACGAAAATTATATATATTCTAGTTAACTTAGTCATGGGTGGAGTAGTTTGAAACAAGAATCAATAAAACATTTTCTCCTTACATTAGAATAAATGTACATATATTCTGCTATACGTCGATTCGTTATCAAGTTGGTCCCGCAACTATCTTGTCCAATACAAGGCGAACAGTTTCGCTTAATAATTCCGTTAGCGTTTTAATTATGCCCGCAGATTCGATGTAAGGTAACAGTCTATTAAGAACGACTGCCAATGTATCTGATAATAGTGGTGTACGGACAGTGTTCTGTTCAATTGGAGGTGATTTAGATGCAGGAAATTGGGTTATTGATTTATTATAGACAATTGAATCAGTTGTGAAATAGCTCAAAATTGAAGATCATTTCAGTTACTAAGCTTTTTGTTAATTACAACGAATTGATGGATTAAAATCCAATGCAAAACTTCTGATAAAACTCTCTTCTTAAACTTGGAACAGTTAATAATAAATCACTTGGAAAACCAAAACAAACGACATCCAAACATAGCCAATTACCAGTAATTCCCAAAGCGTCAAAAGAACTGGTGACCAGCGATATGCATCTACAATGATACGAACATACGAGCAAAGAGGTAGCCCGGTCGATGCTCATGCGCCGTATCGACGAACAAAAATCTTCGCGATAAACCAGAGACAAGTTAACTTGCGCTCGCGCAGCTTATAATAAGGTCCCGAGATATATGTATGAATATCGCACAATAGCTATCTGGGATTGTGATCTTGTAAATTGAAACGTTGGCTTACTCATCGTTTGTTACTAATATTAAGTATTCAATCCAAGTTCTGGCCTCGAACACATCGTGGGCTTCGAAGGTTTTCGGCCGTTTGTTTTGTTTGGATCATGTATTGAGAAATATTAATTCATTTACAGTTTACGTCTATCACAGAAAATTATTTGTTTAACTCTACTCTGTGGTGAGATAAGCAATACCATCATAATCGTACACAAAAAACTTAACATTTTTGTCGTATCACACAACTTGTTAAGCAACCTCAAAGAGGAGGAGGTGCTTATTTTTATCGATTTGTCATAAATTCCCAGCCACAACAACATCTATAACAGTTTTTTTTTTTTTATAAACAAAAAGCGTCAATCTCGAGACCGCATCGGTTGCGAGATTAATTTCGAATCAATCCCGGTGTATGCTGTAATTTAAGGGGCTTTTAGTTAAGAGTGGTTTCGCACATGAGACGTAAATTACCTTTGTCGAGGGATGGCCATTAAGGGCCCGCGTTGGTATGCGGCGTATCTCAGCATCTCGCGATTTGTGAGTAGAAGAGCCTTAACAAAAGGTGCTCCCGGTGGTCCCTGAGTACTTAGCAACCATCTAAGTATCTCTGTATTGTTTTGATACAACGATAGAGATACCTCATATCGATCGATTACTATGATTAGTTCAGTGCGCAGACTCGATACGGGTCATTATTGAATATCTTACAATAATAATATCTCATCTTAAAACGAATGAAATAAAAACGATTAGACTAACATCAAAATTAGCGACCTATAAATCATCAGAACACAGACACTAAGAAGGCAAAACAAAACCGATCCTATGAAAACGTTTATCGATAAAAGAGAAAACTAAAACATAAGCGGAACAGTCGATTATTAAATCGATCTTTATATCGGATCAATCAAATTTAAAACCTGATCGACTTGCGTCCGACGAAAAAATTATTACTTTATAAATAAAATAACAATAAAAACGATGCGCTCCGTTCAAGGGAATATATAATTATGGACAATTATTATGATATCGAAACTCAATGGTCGATAGATGATTGAAAGGATCGAAACCCATAAACAAAAGGATCAATTTTGATTACGCAATTTAATAAGGTTTCGAAGGTAAGTAATTAGCTGATAATCATAATCGATACTTAAACGATTTTGGAACAGGAAGACGAAAAGTCAAATGGGCTGTTTATTTTATTTATTTTTTCCGGCAGTCAAATGTGATTTCTGAGTCGCAGAGGGGTGCGCGAATAAATTCTATTTTTCTTCAATTTCGTTGCACTCAGTAAAAACAACAATAATATTTAAATTTCGAATATGACGCCCTTTGAGACATGCTCCACGAGATCAAGCGCGCACTGGCTTGTTTAGAATAACGGCTCCTTGGAGATCCGTTTCCATTGCTTCTGATTCGCTGAACTGATTGAGAAGGCATAAAGATATCATTAGTAGCTACAAGTTTGGATAATTTAAAAGGTGTTAGACAAAACTGAGAATTTATTACCTGTCTGTGAAATAGCTTAAGTACAAAGAACGAAACGGTTTAATTTCAATGAAACATAAGTCATAGGGTGAGCGAATTAAGACATATTTTCACAGCCCCCGCCTTCGCGAACACGAAGTTGAGCTTGCAGTTAAAATAACAATTAAAGTCTTCGTAAAATTTACGACTCAAAACTGGCAAAATAATTTAAACGAGCGTTGCGGTAGAAGCGACCGAAATGGGGCTTTGAATTGGGAAACAAAAGTATGCATTCAGATCACCCTCGCCACTGTCTTCAGACGTTTTAACACGAATGAGTCGGAAGTCTTAAGGTGAAATTTTAATAGTAATAGCATAAGGAAATATTACTCACGAATATTGTTGATTTAAGCATTTTAAGAGCTTTAACAAAGACGCCTGATATGATTTATACAGAATCTTTTATGCGCGGATTAAAATTTGCCCAGAGATATAGGAGCCGGGCATCCCTACTTATAGATTAAGTATAAACACATTAACTGAATTGACGATCCTCTTAAAAGGTAAATTCAAAGTAACGGTAATGGTTGTCATGGCGCGGAAAACGAATTTTCTTCCCTATGCCTTTTTTAAATTTACAAACCGGCAGCAATTTTATTTTATTGTTATTAGATTTTTCCGGCTTATGTCACACAGCGATGTCACTGCGGAGGATTATTCCCGCAGTCTCCACGCTAATAATCATAAGAATTGCTTCCCTTTATTATGTGTGAAATTTAGAACGTAAAATCTTTTGCAGCCCATTCTTTATTGCGCAAATTTTCACCCTATACAACACGAAATAAGAGTACTTTTTAAGAGGCAAACCCACGAGTGCCCTTCATAAAAAACACACTTGCTAGTACTACTTTATTTGACGGGAAGATTTTGTCATACATGTGTAACACATAATTTTATGAATATATTATAAGGGATTTGCATTTCGTATGTCGCTACCGAGTCGTAGGTTTGACGAGCGTCGTAAACCTTGGCACTCTTGTATAGCCTTATTACTAAAGTAAAGGTACAAATAATGAAGATGTCGTCGCAAAATGGATTAAAAAGTAGTAGCGTATCGAGCGTGCACTGTCTGAATAACTCGTGGTGTTATCGGCGCACGCGCACCCAATCTGCGATCGAAACACACCGGATAAGATTATCCGGTAGCCCTGTATTATTTTAATGAGACTACACGACTCCTCGAGATTCGATACGATACGAAAAAGCTTAGGTAACGAAGCGAATAAAAAATATACGGGTCAAAAGAGATATCAACCGGCCGCGGCGCGATGACGGGCCGGCCGACGGGAATACTTTTCCGAGAGAGATTTTTAAATTAGCCACCGAACACGATAAACTTGTGTACATCTACATACCAGCTGACGGCAGATCGGCTGATACCATTATGTCTCTGGTAAGGCACCGATTAAAAAATATCCACATTTATAAGCGGACAACATCTGGTGGTATTTAAATAAGATATAAACGCGGAGGTCCGCGAATGTTTTGTTTTTCGACTACACATTTTCTTCCCCGGTGGATGCTCCCCTCGCCGGATATATTGGTATTAAAAATGTAAGGGAGATTTATGCGAATGGCTCTAAGCTTTCATTAGTTGTTTCTTATGCGGTGTTTTTGCGGTCTCCGCTCCCTGACCGGTAATTTTTCATTTTTGTGCAAACTTCCCGATGTTTCCGCGGCGTACCTAAATTTAACTGCATATAAAGGATATTAATGTTCTTCCAAGTCGCGGGCAGGTGTACGCTATGACTAATTTTATTTCAATTCCCCATCTGCAATGGGAATAGAAATTGCTAGAAATGTTTTTAATGAAAAATAATGGAGCAAGTTCTTTTAATGGAGGAAGTGGAAAAAAATTGCATTAGCTCTGAGCAATTTTTTTGTTGTTGAGCAGCATAGATAACACTAAGTTAGAAGTAACAAATGCAAATATAACTAGAGCAATAAACAAGACTATCAAACATATTATTCCGGCTCGTAATTCCGTATGTAAATTGGCAGTGGAGCAAGCGTTCACTTTCCACCCCATAGAGACAATATACGACCACTATAACTTGGGCTCAGATTATGTTATCAAAACTAAGAATTGAGGATCTTATTCCTTGGCTGAGGAAACTATTCTCGAATCCTTGGGTTACACGAGTTTTAAATATTAAGAGCACTTAGACAGCTAAGTTACCACATAGTTTTAAGATAACAACTGCTCTGCTATAAATAGGTATGCTTATTCACTTTAACATACTTTCATACATTTTCTTTACCTTAAATACTGTTTGTGTATCCAAGTAGACTTATTATTGTTTTTAATGTTTATTGGTGTTTAGTGTTTACCTTAAATTGTTACAGTCTCACCATGTTCCGAGCGAATTTCAATTAATTAAAAACCGATGATTTTAACTAGATAAAAAACAAAAGCTTGTCTATAGACTGCCCGCAACTTGACTTCAGGCGTATTTGAAGAATCCTCAATAAATAAGGACTAGTTGGCGCATCTACAGTTCTCCACATTCTGTCATAAGGGCACGCGCACACTAACGCGAACAATTCGGCGTGCGTCACATTAAATTATTTCAGCTAAGTAATTCCGAGCGGTTAATTATTGCGCACAACCTGCGACGAGAGTTGAGAATGTAATTATTATTAAACTTTACGATTGTCTCACTTTACCCCTTTGCTTTACCTTTCCGAACCAAACTGACCTATCCGACACCAACCTACAAACGAATTTAGACTTTAGCACCCAGACGATTAATTCTATTTTAAACAACTTATTGAGAGTCTGTACGTTTTCCGTTTTCAAATTGTCTTACATTAGATCCGGAGATCCTGAGGGAGTTTCTTAGCTTGTTGCGGCACAGGATTCATATTTGAGCCACAGTCTATAAATTTATATGTATGGCATAAATTCGGATTGCTATAACTTCTTAATTGAAAAACAATTCTATTTATAACTTCGTTACTCAGTTGGTAAGTAACGTACCCAGGGGTATCCCGATTGTCTAGCTCAACATAATAATTATATCGCAGATTTAGTGCTTAAAAATCTTGAGTGTGTGTGATTTTATCTACATATGTATATTATGAAATTCAAGAAAACTGAAACCAATTTTATTTATTTTTAAATACAAATGGAAACAGTAATAAAAAATACATTATAAATGTGAGTACAAAGAACATGTTTATTTTTTAAAATTATGGTAATTAAAAAAAAAACTACCGGGCAAGTGCGAGTCATACTAGTACTACTCTTTACTCAATGGAAAGCTACTCTATCACTGAGTACTATAGGGCTTTAGCTCGCCGTCCGACCGTCCGGTAACCGTCCAGACCGAGACCAAGTCCAGACGGAGCATAGTGTTCCTCAAGGAGATGTCAGCAAACCGTAGGGGCCCAGCAGGGTCGAAGGCCACTGGAGCCAAGGGTTTGCTTCTGAAAGAAAGACTCGGTCCTGGTACGAAACGCAACGAAGGAACAGGAGTGGATTTTAGTCAGTAAAAGTCTGACACTATCTCTCGCTCCGCCCAAGAGCGGGGCATGTCATTGGATGATTTTCCCACCGAAAAAATACTCGGTTTAAACTTTTCGTATATTATTTATTTCATAGAGATTGCCTGCTGCTAGATTTCACCCAACTAAATCTGAGTCGACTTCCATTCAAACCGATCGTAGCTGGATATCAGTATTGTACATGGAGCAACTGTCTATCTGAGTGGTAACGGCCCCGACTTACGAGTTACGACCTATAGGTCGCGGGTTCAAACCCATCCAGGCGCATTACTTTGTCTAATTTATTTCATCACCACCGCTCTCAAAACGGTGAAGGAAAACATCGTGAGGAAACCGGCATGTCCTAGAACCAACAATTCGAAGACATGTGACATCCACCAACCCGTACTGGGCCCGCGTGGTGAATTATGGCCCATTCCCTCTCCTAGAGAGAGGAGGCCTGAATCCCAACAGTGGGAACATTATAAGGCCGACTATGCTGCCTATCTGACCTTCGCAACCCAGTTGAACTATCACACAACGCCGTCTAGTCCCAAGCTAAGCAGAGCTTGTGTTATGGGTACTAGACAACTGATAAACATACTTATATATTCGTAAATAGATAAATTACACCCAGACACAGAACAAATGATCGTGCTCATCACACAAACATTTGTCCTGGGTGGGAATCGAACCCACGACCTCCGGCATAGCAGTCAGGGCCACTAACCACTAGACCAACAGGCCAGTCAAAACAGGCCAGTTACTGGGTAACACGATACATCTTTGCAAGACTGGTGTCCAATCTTCTCCCTCTCCTTTCTATCCATAACGAGTGTCAAAAGTTTATAGAAGACACTCGGGATCAACGGTTGAACACGCTTTTCGAGGAACGAAGGTATCTTGGTATGTTAAGATGTTCACTCATCACAGACGACAAGCATTGCTTAACCTTGGGGATCGACTTGTGTAGCTGTTATCATCTACTTAGCCACGAGCTCGTTCTTATTTTACAAAGATTAACATAATAACATTATAATCGCTTAACGAGAAGTATTATTAATAATAATTAGTATACGCACAAAACGTTTTGGGATCACATTCATTGTGCGTACAGCTAAGGAGTGGAATTCCTAGCCGGAATCTGTGTTTCCTGATCGCTACAACCCGGGAATCTTTAAGTCAAAAGTGAATAGGTTACTTCTAGGTAAGCGCGCTCCATCGTCGACCGCATCGTCGTTTTCCATCAGGTGAGATAACGGTCAAGCGCGAACCTATCAAGAATAAAAAAATAAAAAAAAATAACAGAAAGTCTACGAAAAATGAAGCTCACGTTGCACAGTTCTGCGAGTACCGTCAAACGGGGTGAATAGGAATGCAGGGGTGAATAGGAACTAAACTTTGGTTAGGTTTTTCACATTGGTATATATTTATATAATTGATTTCTGTCAAAGCATCCGTTTTTATTACAATTAGTGAATAAATAGGAGTACTTAAATGCTGGGAAAAATTAATAATTAACGCGAAGATCCCCTTCAAAGTTTTGTTCCTATTCACCCCTGCGTTCTTATTCACCCCGTTTGACTGTATGTAGTTTTGAATTAGCGTTGATAGTTATGTAGCGACATCTATGACATCACATAGGAACTAAACTACGAAGTCTTGCATAGCGCAATTAGAGTTCTCCGCACGATTTGAACCTATACAACAGCCCGAAATCATCTATCGGATAGTTGCCCAAACCAGACATAACACTCGACTGGTTGGAAGATCCTCCCTTTTCAACGCATGTTTGCGGGACTTTCCACCCTGTTCCGCTTACCTCTAAAGTTATTTAACAAAACTAATTACGTATTGTCTAGTGAGTGGCTAGCTTTAAGCCACATTTTTACAATATAAGCTTACTAGCTTCTGCCAGCGGCTTCGCCCGCGTAAAAGTATGTTTCTCCATAGAAACTTTGGACCCCCGTTTCACCCGTTCCCCCTTTTCCTTTAGGGGGCGAATTTTGGAAAATCCTCTCTTAGTAAGCACTAGGCAAGCGCCTACGTCATAAAAAGAAGCCTTGTGCAAAATTTCGTGTTCCTAGTCCCAGTAGTTTCGGCTGTGCGTTAATATGTCAGTCAGTCAGTTCCCCTTTTATATATATAGATCATCAATAAATAGGTTTTATTAGCGAATGTTATGTTTTATTGATTAAATGTTTGACAGAAGTGTGTACCTCCACCACAGATTACAAATCTATCGCATGAGTGACTTGATGAATTCAACAGTAAGTAGTGATGTGGCCTCGGGCGGTAGAACTCGCAACCCTTCCCTAGTCGATGAAATAGGATTACTATACAGAACACGTTTTATCGACAATACTATTTAAATGTTTGTGTTTCGAATATGCATTATTCAATAGTTTACGTAGGACTATTATATTGAATTTTAAGTTTATGTTCGAATCTACTTCAGGTTGTAATATATATTCGAAATGTTCCCTATGATACTTAATAAGGTAGGTAATTTACTTTTTATCCATGAAAGCTGAAAAGTGTGTTTGCTTAAATGCGCTAATCTCAGAAACTACTGGTTCGAAATGAACATGTTATCTAATGTTGGACAGCCCAAATGGGTGATCCAACACTAGATAAAAACTAGACTAGGTAAAAGATATATATGAAGGAAGGTTATAGACAATATAATATCACGCTATGACCCACGGGATTGGAGCAGTAAAAACACGGGTGAAACTGCAGGAGAGAATTTTTTGACAATATAGTTTTAAGATACCTATCTAATAGTGTAATATATGGTATGGTTCTCTGACAGACTCCAGCATCAATGACAATTAGAAGCCGCCAAACACAGAGCTGCATAGCGTCGCTTCACGAGAGACAGTGGTGCAAGACTCGACCGAGACATGACCACGACCACTCTGTCAAAAGTGCAACAACTGAGAAGAGAATATTATTAGTTAAGTTGTTTTTAATAATGTGTATATTTCCTTGAGTTTTTAGAGGTATGTAAAATACAGTTTAAAGTCCCGCAAACCTCTGCTGAAAAGGGAGGATCCTCCGAACAGACGGGTGTTATGTCTGATCGGGAACTGCCCGACAGATGACTTTGGTTGTTCTATATGTTCAAATCGCGCGGAGAATTATTTACGCGATGCAGAATATCGTAGTTTTTAGTTCCTTAGTGGGGCCATAGATGTCGCTACAAGTTGAAAACTACTTATTAAGTAACTAGCTTCTGCCAGCGGCTTCGCTCGCGTGAAAATAGGTTTTTCCATATAAACTTTGAACCCCGTTTCATCCCTTTAGCGAGTGAATTTTGGGAAATCCTCTCTTAGTGCTCGCCTACATAATAAAAGGAAACCTTGTGCAAAATTTCACACTCCTAGTCCCTGTAGTTTCGGCTGTGCGTTGACATGTCAGTCAGTCAGTTTCTCTTTCTATGTATATAGATTATTTTGTAAGTGAATAAATAAAGTCCTAAAAGTAGATGTTTAAACCAAAACGCAATAGTAACACATGACATAAATTGGCTATCAATGACAAAATCAAATGTAACACAGCCGCATACAGAACTTTACAAAGCGACATATCAACAATAGACCTACGCCTGTATAAAAGTGAAATTTAATATTTCCATTGTTAATATTTGAGCATTACGCCCCGGGAGTAACACGCGCGCAAAGTTTTCCCCTAAGAAAATGAGGATAATTATTTATCTTTACATAAACACGAAAGAAGCATTTTCTGATACGATAACAATAATTGACTCATGCCTTATAAATATTCTATTTTCGAACGTGTACGAAAACATATTTATTAAGGCGACCTTTTATCGAGAAGATAAAAATATCACTTTAAGGACTTCGCTGGCACGTGTATTCTTTCAAATGTAGCTTTTCAGCTTACTTTTTCTTTAACGAAGGCCGAAATTCTTTCACTATTGATAGCAAGTTTTTTTTTTTTCTATGAGAGCCAACTTACTATAATACCGTAGGTCTTATAATATTATAGCAATGTTGTAGTCTTTTGGTTTTTGCACTATGATAAGTTCCTATCAGATTTTAATCAGAATCTAGTTAGTGTTTGTTCAAGTGTCCACATAACAAATCAGTTCACACTACTTCACAGATTTGCACATGCCTGTAATCCGGTAAGCCACATTCAATATTCAAAGTAGGTCCGCTAGATGGCGCGCGTGTGGTCGAGTCGCGTGCGCGTGCGCAATGTAACCGGAGCGACACGCGCAAGTAATCCAATATGGCCGCCCGTGTCTCTCGCGTATCGGTACATTGAAGGAATGGCATTTTAATATCCCGCACTTAATGTCACTTATTGTTTACTTAGTTCATCGAGCGAGCAAAAACCACAATGGCTTTAGCCATAGTTAGAGTTAGAACTTGCTAAACTAGTTTTGATGCGAACTGACATAATAGTGAATCTTGGATTTAATAAGACGAAGCATATTCCATAACGCTCGGTAAATGGATGTAAACAAACAAAGATTGCATTAACCGATTTTTGCAGCACACCTCGGTTGCACAATGGTGCGAAAGCTGGCGCGGCGCGGCAACAATGCGTCGTTGCTTGTATCTGCGCCTGCGCATCTCGCGGTGGCTCGTTAAGGCGCTGGGGGCGGTTGTTTGTACTGCGATGGGAGCTAGCTACAACAGGCCAGGCCGCAGCTGAGTTATGAACTTATGACGGCCGCTCGTGATGAACACCTATACTGACAAATCCTAACTTTGTAGTTGAATCTAAATGTTGTGTATAATCAAACAAGCAACGCTAAATCAATTTGACTTGCGATGTCGTAATTTTGCGCAAATGCTGCGATGTAGCAAGCTTTTGTTGCCAGTGGTAATGATAATGTTGATTTTAATATAAACATAGTAACTATACTTAGTAATGATTAGAATAGTACATTTAATATAATTCTAAAAACCTGCGCAATCATGGGTACCTAAATATGTCATTAAACAAAACAACGCGTAATCATATCGTAAATCTGGTCAATCAGCAGCACAAATGTAAAATCGCACATAAAACATTAATTTAGCTTCACCCCGATAATGTCGGGTCGTCAGCATTGTAAAAGCTTTCATATCAATTGAATCCATTAGTTGAGTACACAAGTCTTGTCCGTCTATTTGCTCATCAGTTTTTATCATTGGCCAGTCCGTGTATGTTCGATCGGTCACCACGTTATTGATGGGCTCTTCCCCTATAACGTGTCATATTTGCAGTTTGGTGACGTCATTTTCGACACAAATTACAGGTGACAAGGACTTTTGTGTTTGGACTTGAAGCCATAAAAACAGCGATTAGCTGTAGCTGTGACCTTATCAATGTGTAATTTATTGCAATTCAAACACTATTCCTATTCCATTTTAATAGGTACCTACGTAAACCACTATTTTAAAAACATAGATACAGACTATTAAAAAAAATATATCTAAAAAAGAACTTAAAAAAAAATTGTTCCAAAGATTCCGACTAGATGGCGCTGTATGTACGCACATACCACAACTCAACAACACCTGCCCCGTCCCGACAAGAAGGTATCACTCGTCTTACATTACATTCTATATTTAAATTAAACGCTTTCTTAAAGCAAATAAATACGAATCTTGACCGAAGCGCCATAAAGTGCTCACGGGCTATCTGCGCGCGCGCCATTTGTCCGTTGACCAGCACTTAGCTTAACAAAAACTGATAGTTGTTAAACAAAATAGCGTAACAAAACCCAGCCAACAAGATCGGACCATTTGGTACAGAAATAAACTAAGCAGTAAGAATTAACAGGGATAAAGGCTTAAAAGAGTAGCCGAAGCAGATTTATGTCGCAATGATCGCAATCGGCCGGTTCACCGTGTTACAGGCGTTTTGTTTTTTAGTTTTGATCAGGAATGCGTTGATGTACCGCTTTTGGAATTTCATGTGAGCGGAAAGAAAGTTTTTGTTCGGTTTTAACCAATTTACCTTCGCGTTCTTGAGTGTTTTTATTGATTGAATTTGTCTTACGGTGCTTATTGTGAAGAACATGCCCAAAAAGTTTCGCAAATTTTATAACCAATCGATTTTGTAGCCACTAAAACCTACACAAAAGCGCTGCGATCAGAAAGCTCATCATAAAACATGAAAACACGTCAAAAACCTCTTTCCAAACATGTTATATCAAAGTCGCAACCAAACGCACTTGAAAAGGCCACAATATGACACCTATTTCCCATTCATTG
This sequence comes from Mythimna impura, assembly GCA_905147345.3. Taxonomy (NCBI): domain Eukaryota; kingdom Metazoa; phylum Arthropoda; class Insecta; order Lepidoptera; family Noctuidae; genus Mythimna; species Mythimna impura. Next base: position 13,957,162 of record LR990345.1, read on the forward strand.
GCACTCTATTTACACGTACGAATCGACACCAGTTTATCACGCACTCCTTTGCTACCCCTCGCCCCTTATCTGATAAGCCGGTGAATGCAAAACATTTGTCTGCTCCAACCCATTCTGTACTAGTGTAAAAATCGTCAGCGACTGTCCTAGATAGTGATCTGTCATTTGCGACTGCGAGGGGACCTAGCCGACAGTGTTTGCTTAGTCGCTCATACTTATAAAGGTTTTTACTCCTTTTGCAAGTTTAAAAATGATTCCAGCTCGCGAGCTTGGAATTGAAAACAATTTCTGCATGCTTTTATCAGTCATTTCTAAAACTATGAAGGCAAAGGAATTTATTTTTCTAGAAATAGCAGTAGGTAATTGGAGCCCGGTTCTCTTTGAGAAATATCTTATGACCTTTAGTCGAAGCAGACGCTAGCAATCCCCGTTGGATAAACGCAAAAAAAGAAGAAGGCTGCCACAATTATGACTATACACGTAACTAAGTTGGTAGAGAGCGTAAAAGATGAACTCAAAACTGATTGCTCCTTAAATAATGTTAAAAGGATTAAAAGAAAGAATCACATAGCAGGCATATAAGAAACCGTACTGACCAACTAAAGCCCGATTCAGTTAGTAACACCTATCAATTGAGTCGGAGCGCAGCGAGCCCGATTGCCGTAATTTATATAAAAAAGAATTTCATCGGTAAAGTTCGCCAGACACATCGATTCGAAAAAATGTTTCATCAACAATAATTTTATTATCGTAATAACAAAATTACTGGGTTTGCTGACGTACGATTTTGATCCTTAAATATATGAATGTAGGGTGTTCGTTTAACTTTTACTTATATACCAGGGGGAGAAATGGAACCTTTTGTTAGCCTATAGCATTATTATTTCTCATTTTGTTTTGTTTATTAATACAATTGGCTGGAGGCGCAATATTGATATTCAAGTTTGATGATGACTCGCGAGTCTTCTCCCTGAGCTCTGTATTTGTATGGTTTTTTTTTAAATAAAAATTGCGTTTCTTTTCTTTTTATTTAGGCAAACAAAAATTGAATAATGTTGTATAAACTTTTATAAAAATGTATCTTAATCTAAATTGGGAAATCTATGAAACTTTCGTTAGCGTGGTAGTTGGAAACATAAAAAGACTCTTTGAAGACTAGTTATAAAAAGTAAAGCGTTTATTCACAATGAAACAGAATTATTTTTACACGCCGTTCTCATACCATAAAGCACGGATTATTTCTCATGGAGAAAACGGAATGACGTGAATAAATAACTCGCAGAAATATCAATTAAACAATTATGCTGTCCGAATGGAATCGTGTGTAATGATAGTGGGCCCGGCTATAACTCAGGCGCATCTGTACTACGGCTATTTGCAAAAGGCACGACATGCGCCCGTGCGCACACTACCTACCCTGTCTCCGTTCTTGGCTTAGTTTATCTATTCTATTCTACTCATTATATATTGCTAATTTAAGATTGTTCTACAACAACGGAAATTCCATCGTACTTATCCATTTTATCGCTTAATTCCCTGCATTTAACTGCAATATATATCTACTATCTGGGTCATCGGTTTAAATATTCAAAAAAATGTGCAGTAAAAATATCGAAGATCCGCCTGCAGTAATTACGAACATTAGAAACCCTTCTACGTGCCTAAGGCAACAGGTGTCAACGGCGCAAGAATTTTTCGTGCGTCGAAACTTAAAGTTAACGGCCCTGTATTGCCCTGTAGATATAAGAAAATATTTCTTAAGCACTAAAGGCAGTAGGTCTCAATAAATAAAGTGCATGTTTATGTCGTAGTTAATTGACACAAACACATATATACTCGTATCATAAAACTCAGCCCGGAGCGGTTCCATACGTGTCGGGCGCACATATCATACAAGTACTTATAATGTACAACAAAACTGCTGTTTACCGACTATTTTCTAATTTTAATAATTTCGCGTAATAACGCAATAAATAGACAACATATAATGCGATGCAAATGAAACGTGTGTCGTTAATACGCGCTCGTAGCAGAATGTAGAACTTACAGGTTAAAATACGTGATCTAAGGTCCTAACAGCGGCTAATCAATGTTGCTTATACGTCAGATTACCCAGAATCGATTCACGCGAGATCTCGACTAATATCGATTATAACATTTACATCGATACGGCTTCCTGCATGTTACAGTGTCTCCGTATTATAATCTATGATAATTTCATATGTAAATTCTGAAACGGTGCTTCCATATTTCTGAGAAATTCGTACCCACCTACGTATTTGCTACTGTTCAATGATCGCCGTTTAATAATATGCACATTATTCTTTGATAACTGAGTAATTTTAAGGACACGAGGACAAAAATATGAACTCTACATTTTCAGCCTGAACTTATAAAGTAATACTCAACTTCAGGAAAGAATTCCTCACATCTAAAGATATTATATCTTTAGAGGAACAAAAACATTGACCGTATCATATTATCCCATCATGGTTACTATCTCATTACAGGAGATAATACTAAATAAGGCAATACTAAATAAGAGGTCCAGCAGACGAATACCGTTTAAGACGAGCAACATAATTATCAATCCATTTCTCCCTTCTCTTTTTTCATTGATATAAACCAGTGCTTGACTGCGATCCCACCTGATGGTAAGCAGTGATGCAATCGTTGATGGTGAGGCGCGCTAGTTTATTATTTATAATCGGACGGGAAGACCGCAGCAGGCAAATTGTTCCAGTCTTACAAAAACATACTCGTTTGAAGCTGCTTACCTTTCTCATAGCTAATTTGCCTCTCCTGTTGCCTGGCATTATCTGCAGCCACCTTCAGCAGGCCCTGTATGTTCCTCAGTAGCGTTTCGGTAGAGGACACCAGCGTGTCGGCGGTGGGGTCCACGGGCACGTTGGGTGGCGTGCCCGGCTGGGCCGCGTAGCTCACTGGCGCCGGTGACGCTGATGCCGGCATCTCGCGTTCACCGTCGCTCAGATCTCCACCTAAACAAAACGAAGCTGTTGATAAAATATTGGGTTTAGGTATCATTGGAATTTTTTGTATATGAAATGATAGTTTGGTGGATAAAATTAGGGGCTTTACACCTGACGATATAAAAGGAGGTTACTTAACATCAACTAACTTAAATAATTCGTTTATAAACTTAACCATCTGGTACCTACACCTACGCAGAAACTAGCCATTTTTCATAATATTAATTTAACTCACATTTAAATAACAATTTAGCTACCAAATAAAGAAGGAAGGCCAGGTTTATCATTGACTCCTGGACATATCTGTCTAGGCTAAAACGATCGACCCGCCTCAAAATTAACATACTGCATATTAAAATTAAGGTAGTAAATCTGAGAGCACAGATTCATATGACTATAATAAACGATTATTAATTTCAATAACAGCTTCATAAGAAGTCATAAATGGGTTGTGTCGAACAAAAAAAAACTCGCAATACCGACAAACGAGGATATTCGAGAATCGCGTGCATGTATCATTCGGTTCGCAATTATTGTACCGATGAACACCGATATCGCGTGGTGATCATCGGCGCAAGGCTTTGATGGAGTTCGCCGAGCGTGGCCAGCTTATTCGGAAATACATTTAGAATGACGCAACGTTAACGATTGTAAATATTACTTGTCACACACAACTCAATTGTCAGCAGTAAAAGGGTGTGAAAGTTCATTTTAAGGAAGGTTTTGATTCTAACTTTGAAAACATCGCAGTTGTAACCAAATAATTAGGGTCTAATTGATTATAAGAGTACACGAAAATCCCCCAAATCCACTTGGATTTGCTCGCTTGAGCACTACATACTTGATACTTATTAGTTTAAAACTAATACTTCTGGTAACGATTACAAGACGGAATTTTCCGATAGTTCGTCTCCATGTTCACAGAATAGGGATACCACAAAGCCATTCGACACCGAATGGGCTGTCTCTAACCGATTTATATGCCCCGCTGCACTATGCCGCAAGTTATTCGCTACGAGGACGGCCCAGCTATTCGAATATTATATCGATTTTATTCCATAATTACTCGCCTGGCATTTCAGACAAAGACATTAATTTGGAAAATCTGATGTCAAAGGCACCTTTAAATTTTATGACGGTATTCACCTACTAAAAGTACATCCATAATACTTTGTCTGGTGAACGTGATGAAACATAATCGGTATTTATTATTTTAAAAATGACGAGATAATTACAATAATGTACGCCTTATGTCAATAACGGACCTCACACGAAAAAAAAACTTGGCGTCTCTCACGGTCCAAAATAATCTATCGATACATTTAATTTAACTGACAAGATAGTGACCGCTCATCAAATAATGAAGACAACATCGTTTCGTCATTGTCGATGCGCACGATAGCACTCTCGGGTTGTCACAACACCATCTCCCTAATAAGGCCAATTAACAGGATCCTAAACATTTTAAACAAACGAACCTAAACTCTATAACTAATACTAAGGACACAGAATCAATCGGCCCGTGCGTCCAAGGAAAAGACTTCACGGATATAAAACAAAATTAGATCCGAGATGAGAGCGTTGATTGAAAGGAAAAGGTATCTTAAGATGAACAAAGATCAAAGTTGAATGACACGAGCTTCACAAAAAGCATTTTTATAATCAGACTAGGGCGATCGTGACGAGCATGAATTACGTATAGACAGAATTAATTGTAAATTAACTACGAATATTAACGATTGCGACACTATTTAATTTGAAATACTAAACTCTATGTACAGCCTAGTTGATTTCCACGGGAACGTTTGAACAAGTTCCCGTGGTCCTGGAACGCAAAGAGCAACTGAAGGACAAAAGTGGGTTTTAGTCAGTAAAAGTCTGGCACGCTCTCTTACTCCACTCTAGAGCGAGAGAAGTCATTTAATAATAAACCACCTCAAAAAAAAGGCTAACTGATTTCAGTTACCGATTTTCTCGTTGAATCTTTTGTGTGCTCGAATTTCCCGAGGCTCATCCCGTAATTCCGCGGCCGGCGAGTGTTTCCTATAAATCGTAGCCAGTTATCCGTTCCCACGCTCTCTGAGCATTTTGTGTGCAGCTTGCAATAACCCACACACAATCCTTATTGTTTCACTTAATTTAGCTATTGTATGGAACAAGTATTTACATTTGTGGATCAATGTTATGATTGGCACCGTCGCGGCGCGCGGTTACCGCAGTGCACGCTATATCTATGCAATAGAAAATGTTCAATAATTAAATTACATTCTCATAGTTAGTGGAATTTCTTTATTGTTTATTTAATAAAAAAAAGCAATAAAATTTTTAAATGCTATCTCAAGATCTAAATGCGCTTGCAATGTTAGACCGTTATTTCTCTCCATCAGGCACTGATTTTATGATTTTCCCATTCTATTTTCAAATGGCTCTAATTGCGTTTATAACTTAGTGACGTCGGCTTAATAACTAGTTTTCGCTTGATTGATGATCCAGAAGAAGATAGTACGAGTATACTAAATTGATTAAAATATTTAGTACGGCAATAAACTCATGAATAAAAAGCTGAGAATAAAACGAACCTAATACGTGTCGTCGGAGAAATTGTCATGCCATCCATCACTTGAGTGTAATGGTGTTAATAGTTCATGATATATGATGGTTAACTAAACACAGGCCTTTCTCGTTATTAAATATTACTCACATGAGATGAGACATATCCAACGGTATGGTTGGATATTTTCTTTTTCAAATGTCCGGGGTTATTAGTAAATCTATATCATTACAGGGAAACTAAGATTGGCTTTTATCTCAACGTGTTATTACCTGAGACAACTCATTTTAAAATAAACGTATAAACAACGAAAGGTCTCGAACTCACGTGTAAAATTGAATTGGGTCCTTTTAAGCGCTATTCATACATCATTGACGGCAATTGCGGGCGATACTCGTAATAAGATTTTATTATATAGGACCATTACAAGCAAACGTGCTGTGTCTAGGGATCAAGATGGGAAAACGTATGGGAACGCAGGCGCATGATCATTTGCTAATCGACCGCCAGGATGCGCTGGCGATGCACTCGCTATTGATTCTATACTATTATTTCTTTGCTGCAATGTAGATTTACTGGCAGAAATATACTGATTTTATATTACTAATTTATATCGAGTACTTAAGACCAATTCGACGTGAGGGCGATAAAATAATTAACATTGGTACGTATCTACAATGTATTGCCGGGAAGCCATTTTACACAAGTATTTCAAGTCTAGAATAAAAGGAACCGTGGTTTTATGGCTGATAATTTCCGAACTATGAATGCTGAAGGTTCCAGGGCTATTACTGGGTAATTTCGCCGTGCATTACATGCCAAGTATATTGAGCGGGTGATACCCTCGTGTTAATGTAACACGGACACTTTCTTGTCATGGCTACAGCCGCGCTGTGATTACTACGGAAAGATCGCCTCATTTATCGATACATCTAATTTATATGAAATTAAACAGATATTCATCACTGTGAAATTGCGATTATTATATTCTGTACAAGAAAGTAAATTGCTTGGCTTCAATTATTACTTAGGAAAGATATAACAAAGACGGAGAATGTATCAATATTCTGAGGTTGTGCAGGGTGATTCAGCTTCTCTGTTATATATGTTTTTATAGTGAAACTAGGTAAATTCTTACTATGATTAATTTATTAATCATTAAAATACATATTTTTTGACATTTCTTGTGACCCTACTTTCTCGGACCTTTGGAAGGCGTACGAGAGGCATATTTTAAATAAAATAAGGCACCAACCGATCATCGTCATTGTATGCAAGTGCACCCAAAGACAATCCATGGTTGGTGCAAGACATAGAAACGAAGAGATTAGACAATAGCGACATCTCTGTCGCCACATAGGAACTAAAAAATCAAAATCCTGCTTTATGGTTTTAGAGTTCTCCGCGCCATTAGAATATATATGTCGTGGCCAGATCTTAGAAATTGATCACTTCATAATATGGCCAAGTAAAACTGGCCAGATCGTTTTAAATGATAGAGTTTGATGATATTTCAATCTTCGTTTGGCCTACTTTCTTTAGACCTTTTATTATCATTGAAATCCTGCATCAATGATATGGCCAAACGAGGATTGCATATCATCAAATGTTAGCGTTTAAACGATCTGGCCAGTTTTAATTGGCCATATCATGAAGTGATCAATTCTATGATTTGGCCGCGACATATATACAACAGTTTTAAATGAACTATCCGGACTGTGGCCTAGACTAGACACAACACTCGTCTGTACGGAGGGTCCTCTCTTTTTAATGAAGATTTGCAGGACTTTACAACCTGTTCCTTATTCTTTAAAAATACTACAGGTTTGGGTAGCTAAAGTAGACTGGTTTATTACTACTATGAACCTACGACCCACTGGACCTACTAGTATGGAAGGATTAATAAGGACTTTAATACATATAACAATAAGGACTATATTCATAAACTTTCAACTTACCATCATCTTCATCCTTTACATTGTGATCTTCTTGATCTGATAGTTGTGCGTCGCTTTCATCGGAGTGTGACCTAGGGCTGGCTGCTGCCGTGGCTGCGGAGGGCAGTCGGGGAGGCTGGGGGCTTCGGCGAGACGCGGCGGAGCTTCGCCCGCTCGCGGATCCTTCGCCCCTGTCGTTGCGGTCGCGTTCACTCCGCTCCGACCGGTCCCGGTCGCCACCAGACCCAGATTTTGAGAGGTTCAGCACCGGACTGTGGCCTGGGGAAGAACCTGTTAGATTGTAAGATTAGCAGTCGGAACTGCAGTGACAGGCCATATGTCGTATATAAGGTGTGTAAGGAAATCGTTTCCTTCGTTGACAATATTTTTGGGAAGGAAAGTACTAGTTTCAAACATAGAAGCAACGCACTAATGTATGAAACAACTAAAGTTACATTGCACTTCAAAACTGATTTACGTCCTCAAATCCTCAGATTTGGTTGAAAACCAGCGTCAGGAACGAGTGGGCTGTCATTCATGCCAAATTGGACCTATTTTTATGGAGCCATGTGGTACATTATTATTTTGTTTACTAACCGATTGTCCCTTTTCGTCGTGCCTTTGTATTTTTGCCAAATAAACGTTGCTATTTTCTTTCACATGTACTATCATTCCCTGAATGTTGGTGATTGTCAATGAATTAATAATCGCCACGCATGATGTTCACCATCTATGTCAGTTATCACTCATAAGTGCTGGGTCGAAGCAGCAAATTTTTCTCCGAATCAGCATTTTCGTCAGTTGTTTAACAAACTTCTAACAGAATGGTTATAGTCACGTTTTTTAACGTTATATCCTTGAAACTAAAAGCTAAGATATCTAATCAGAACTAATTTAATTAGAAATTTTGCACCAAGTCGCAATCTCTGAGAGTCGTATTTTATTTTTAATTATTTGGTACTTTTAATTAAGTAGTTCAACTTGTTCTAAAACCTATCACTGATGTCTCTATATTGCTACCTATAGACTTAGTTTTATGACAGAAAGTTCATTTACAGATACCACGTAATTATTAACATAGTTTGCAAATGTTGTAAGAAATAATTATATGAACAACATTATGGACTTATCGTGTGTCTGGTAATAGAACAATATCTTGTCTACAACAGCGCTTCCAGCACGTTACAACATTAATGTCACAGAATGACGTAGAGCTAAACGGGACTATGATAATCTCATGACGATTATTATATCTTACCGTTATGTGAACCCTCCCGAGCCTTATCCATCGCCATAACTCGTTCCATGTCGCCTCGTTCGTCACGCAATCTACAACAATCAAATCGCACAATTAAAAACTTATATCTGTAACATTCGATATCTCGTTAACGGAATCAGATGTTGGTTGTCAGGAATCGGTCACGCTACCCCGCGAAATGAATCCGAACAGAGCTACTTACAAACAATTTTATCATTTGAAACCATAAAGCATACTTCCCACTGAGTTGTGGAGCTACTACAAAGGCAAACGTATAATATTATAGAACCCCGCTGCGTTTCTTTGTGAATGGATGAAGACGGTGTATGTAATCATTTTGTATGCCGATCTCTTCGCCGCTACCCTAATTCTGTAGGTCCTTTTTGATTGTGAATTATTGGACTTTTGATGCTTCCGTTCCGATTCTATTTTTATTAATATTTACTTATTAACTTTTCGCTTTTTGTTTGCTTCGGCTGTTTCAAACTTGATACAGCAGGTGTTTTGAATGCTATTCTTCATACTTATGATATATACCTATTATACAACATGTAACTGGAATAATGGTACACCCTTATACACTTCAATTAGAAAAATAAGATTCTAATCATAATTTAAGCACTGAAATTTTATTTAAATGTACTGAGGAAGTGTTTTTTTTTTTTGAGAACTTATTTATCCTTATTAAAGGCAAGTAATATGAGCATCGACGGAGGACATTGGTAGCGCAGCGGTATTTATATCTACACACGCACACGCAAACACACTAGTGACGAAATCAAGATTAATCAAAAATTTATCAAAAAGAATAAAAAAATTACTTATTTCAAAAATAGTTGACAAATCGATTGTGAACAGACTACTTTCAGGATTTGCGTTTATTATAAGTTGTATAATCTGTTTCTTTGATTAAATTAAAATATATTTTAATAATTCACATGTACTGGTAACAACGAAGCTAGCGAAATCCCAAAAGCCTCTTTTCAGAAATAACGAGAAAAGCACAGACATTGTAACCAATTTTTTCACAAAACCAAATTAGTTCATTTCAAATGGGGTTAGTCTCTACCTACTATATTTTTGCGGAGTAATGCCTTTTGAGCATTTGAATATAAATGACGTCTGAAAGTGAAATGTAACATACATAATAAGTGGCTGTTTTAAGCCTTCGCGGAACCCTTTTGTGGATTACAGAGTAATGACAAAATAGAGGGCACAAGGAAATACGGATTGAATGGAAGAATTGAATGAATTTGGTTTTAAATCGTTTTCTGAATTGATTGTGCTTGTCAAGGCTAAAGATTAAAATCATTTGTTATTTTAGCTTTAATGTTACGCAATATCATAAAGTAGATATTCCAATAGGTACTTAATTAATTAGTCGCTTATTAATCTTCATAATTTCTGTTACAAAATTTATTGAAACAACCTTCAACTGAATATAAAAAGATATCAATCACTAGATACTTGATTTAAGAAATTGTTAAAAATTTGTGCAACTCTATCTTTTGTACTACTCTGTGTTAACCCTCCAAATGGAGTCGTTTGGTACTTTACTGACGAGTCACGGAGCTCCGTTTGAATTTAATATATTTTTCATTTCCCTCACCATTAATATGTAAATAATTCTTCAGACCGTTCAAATCTTTTGATCGAGTTTTTATTATATAAAATTGTACAAAATTTTTGAAGTGCCCTTGTACAAATGTATTCATAGCATAGCAAATTAGCAATCATTCCATATTTAACTATGCAAAAAAATTAATGACTTACTTTAACATACAGCAAGAACATAAGCAGGAAGTGGCATTTGTCATTTATTTGATTGTATCTTTACAAGTAATTAATCAAGCGTAAATTGCAAAGAAACGTTTTTTCCACAGACATAACCAAACATCACACATTATGAGCATTTTTTGTCAATTAAAAGCTCTTAACAAGGATATCCCGAGCCCTAACGAATCAGAAAGAAATGATCGACTCATCGCCATCCGATCGGACAAAAGATAAGGGCTCAAATCAATAAAATAATAAATTATTTCCACTTCCTCCATTTTATTTTTATCTTTACAAAAGTGTTGCTTTGATTGATGATGTTAGCTCACACTTAAATTAAAACAGATATGGCTTATTTTCAAATGTTTGGTTACGAGGATGGCTCTAGATTATTTTGCCTATCAATCTTCGACTGCGTACAAATCTTCGTTATATCGAATCGTGCTTTATCAGGAGCATAGCGTTTCCTTCTTCTTTTGTTCTTGTCCAATTTTTAACTATTAGGCGCATATATTTATTTATTTTGCTTCTTTTTTGTTTCAGCTCAAAAATTTAATAAAGCTTATTTATAAACAAATTTAAACTAGTTCATTTAATATTTACGCATTCTCTCTCCCTCCATCTTTTTCTTTTACTTGCATGCCTATGTTTATATTTACTATTAACTACTTTTCTGTTTTATCACCTTAGAATAGCGCATTGTTAAATATAACTCTTAGTATGTTGTGGAAAATTTCGTAAGTTGTACATTTATAACTTCTGCATAGTTATAATTTAACATAAGATTTTAATTTATAACTGTTATTTTTACCGAATAAAATAAAATAAAAATAAAATATTCAAAATCATTGCAAAATGTATATAAAATCAATTAACTCCATATCTAACAAACTCTATTCCACCGATACCTACGTTCATTAGTATTTTCGCTAAACGATTTCGCAAATAAACAATTTTCATTAACTACAAAATGCAGTTCTAACGTTACATTCCGATGTAGATAAATTAACAAACACCCCATCTGTCGGCGGCAGCCATCATCACTCTGCTAGCGAAATAATATTATTCATTCACTTGTCAAAACGAAAATTGGCGACGAATCGTTGCGAACACCGCGGAATTACAAAATGAAAAACAATGGAGAGGCATCAAACAATTTTTTTTTGACAAATAGACGAGCATAAGATAATCGTGACTTATTGAGCGGAAAAATGCTTATTTGGTTACAAAAAATTACTGATGTATTTCAACATTATTCATGTTGCAGTGAACTCGTATATTAGCGTACATCGACGTAATGAAGTCACAGGAAGGTTAACATAGTTAACGTTAACCATTGCCATTACAGAATGGGTAGTGGCCTAAACAGATATTCCGGGGCCACGAGCGCGGACAATGCGTTGCAATCTACCACCAAAGCCAACGCACGTTGATTAGTTAATACTGGACCGTTCACATAACCTAATACCGCACTACCGACCGTTCCGAACCGTTCTTGTATGCATAATCTGATTAGCGCAAGTATTAAACAAAGCTTTCCATAATAGTGCTGTCAATTTACATAACCGAATTCCGTACCGACTGCAATGTTGATTGAAGCCGTAGAAACACAAGATCCGTTTAAATATATACGTAATTAAGTATATTCTGAACGAACCCCGAATTTGCATTCTCAAGAATCGATTAAGAAAATCAAATCCTGTCGGAGCGTCACTGCGTAAAACATTTGCTTGACACCCAAATTAAAAATCGTTTTAACTCACCCCAGCGAGGGGAGGATGGGGAAGCGTCGACGCCTCAACATTTATTATTTCAGACATATCACTCACATGCAAAACAAACTCCGTCCGATCCATCAAAAAGTTTCGTCTCATCCTCTCCCTCTCCGCTCCGCAACACAAATCGAGTGTGTAAGTGCCGCGGTTTCAAGATACCGATATTTAATCTATTGTTTTATGTTAAGTGGCATATTTCTTTCAAATGGTTTCTCATCTTCGTCTGTTCTAAGACTGCGAGGTGTAAAAGCAAACCTATGTTCAAAAATATGTAAAAGTAAGTTATGGATTACATTTCTTCTAAGGAAAATAGTATCAACCTTGAACAAAGAGTGTATAAGTTAAAGAATAAATAAGCTTGTTCATCCAAAAGAAATGAGCATTGTAACCCTCCAAACAGTCAACAAAGCTTCGAAGAAAATCGAGCGAAAAAAGGCTAAAAACACCTTAGGGGTTTACTAATCGAATAAAAAATATCAGCGACCGATGCCAATGTGTGGGGGAGAAATGGAATAAATTATAAAGAAAATACAAGTAGCGAAGGGGCTTTTGTTATGAGTAAAAAGTTCCAAGCATATGCAGATAACGTAATGTTGTGCTTTTGAAATGATGTAAAGGCAATATTGGCGAGTAATAACGTGGTGCATCAATTTGAGGATATATCGCAGGAGTTGGTATGTTATGTTGTATCAACCAGGACTTGAACTGTTGAGCAGCTAATGTACAGGGGTTGTTATTTGAGGGCTTGTTAGGGTCGAAAGGCAATTGAAAAGAGTCAGCTTATTGCCTCAATGCTTTACTGCACTTAATACAAATCTGTCCCGATATTGAAGTATCTATACAATTATTTGAAAAAAGCGACTTGAGTAAGGCAATATTTATAGAGTCTTGAGCTAAACAAATGTGGAAACTGTGTCAAGTATATTCAGTACTGCACCCTTACTAGCTTCCCCAAAGTAGCAAGAGGAAACCAAAACCTACGAGTAAAATTGCCTTAAGTAAACAGAAACCTTACTTAAAATAAAACTGTAATTTGCCTAATCAATATGATTGTAGGTACAAACATTTAGGGCGAACTAATGCAAAATAATAGGAAAGAAAGTAACATGATGACTTGTCGCCGGGCGGCGGCGGCAAGCCGCGGCGCTCCCTACGCATAAACGTCACGACGTCATTTGTAAAAATTGCGGCCTTACAACTTCTCCAATTTTCTAACAGAGAAACTATGGAGACTTACTACTATATAAATCTTAAACATTTTCCCACTTTAAAAAAAAAAAAAAACATAATATGACAAATAGAACCTAGAATTTTATGTTGGAAGATACAAAACTCTTTAAAAATTGTGGACTGTTTGGTAAAAAAATGGCTAAACGACTGTCCCCAGCACGAAAAACATTTTAAAAATATATGTTTTAGATAGTAATAAAATGAAGATATTCATTTGATACAAATTCGTAACAAAATTAAGTTATAAATATAAACTTTATTACTAACTGATTTTAACCTTTTGAGTGCGTAATTAGAGACACAATAGTAAGACAATGGCGCGTGAACGCCGGCGTTAATGCGGGGATCAACAGCTTAAATGAACCTTGTTCTTTATGAGTAAATAAATTCAATAAACTGCAGTATTTTCTTTATGTATGACCTTATTTTTATATATTAAGGGATGTGAGAAGATATGGAAGATCTATTTTATTTTTTATGTAATTACTTTATCAATAACTTTATTTAACAATCAAAAATTTTGTGACGTGAGTATCAGTACAACTACACGTCTACCTTTAACAAACTGTTTGTCTGTTATTTCAGTCGATGAATACCTTAAGCCACATGGCGACTCCATGCAACTTATATTCCGGAACGGAAATATCTAACCAAAATAACCAAATTCGGGGGCGTCGAAAAGAAACAGTAGAGACAGTGGGACCTCCGCGGGGGAAACCGGAGACAGTTATTTAAATTTGAATAATATAATATGAAAAAAATTACATCATTTAATACCGTAATAAAAGTGCACTAAGCGACCGGAGTATTACGCTTGCCAAATACAAGGAGGGACATGCAAATTCCGCTTATGAAACGTGAAATGAAATATAAAATGTTTTTGGTGGAAAATAAAATATGTCTTTCGGAGCTTAGGAGCTCATTACGATATTACAAGTACGTGAGGAGATTTAAGTTGTCGTTGGAAAAGCTGTGAAGATGGACGATTTTTTAAGATGTTTTTAGAGTTATATGCAGTAAGGGATGTGATCAGATGCGTCGTAAAAACGTGATGTTGTCGTAATTTTGATATAAAAATGTATTTTTTCAGAATAATAAATACTGAAAGATATACAATGGCTATATTAAGTGCTGAATTCGTACAAGAGAGGTTAAACCCAACAAGGTATACCTAAGAGTATATGAAAAACCAAACAAGTACTGAGTGAATTCAAACGGTCTATCATGAATATAAGTGCAAACAAGTAGCAGAATATTTCGTCGAGGCTCTAATGAAGAAAATAATAAAAGTGCACATAGTAGTATTGAAACAGCAACGTATTTGTTCGCAGTAGATTACCGTAGCGTAACGAGATTCTGATCGGGTCCAATGTTATTAGGATTTAAGCGCCACCGCGTCGCCTCTCCGAGCGCAATGTTGGATAATTATGCAAAATTGCTCCTACGATTCGTAGACCCCCAGTTTTTAGGGGCCATTACCATTATCTGTAATGGGAATGCGTTTTGATAATGTTGAATTTCATTGTACAATTATTAGGGAAATTTGTTAGAATCGCCATTTATGTTCGGCTGTTTTTTGTCAGTTCCGAAATTTTAGTTCGAAGACTGAGTTCATTTTGTGTCTTTGATATACATTCATTGTGATATATCTCTTAAAACATCTTCTCAACATCTTAGATCCATAATGTGTTCAACACAATCGACATAAAAAACTTCCCTTGAAAAGAAAAATACATAAGCCTTGCATATAAACATATCCGTTACAACGTTTAAAAATGTGTTGTAATCCTAGCCGAACAATTCAGTAACCGCCGATTGCATAAGTATGGCTTCAACGCACATGCATATGGAGCGACCGCAGAAAATTCACATCCATCGACACACTTTACATTCAATTCCTTGGATAACGTAAAGCGACAAAGATATGTGTATCTTCTAGCCGCTTGAATACTAACTCGTCGATCCGCATGAATTTCTTTGAGTAGACGGTTGAAATTGTGCATCGTTTGCAGCCGCTGCATGGGCAGGATCGACGCATGGGTAATGATTGTGATCGAAGTGATCGCTCGCGTTGACCGCAACATGTTTCGAACGAGACGATAATGGTGTATCGACGTACACCTTTTATTTTCTGCGGTAATACACAATTTTATGAATTCAAACGTGACACTATACACAAAGGTCCATAAACAGGAAGTTATAATTATAGAACTAGATTCGTGACTTGGACATAATTGATAAACATATCTCGTGATATAAACTCCTGTCTCTTTACAGATATTATCAGGGGACAAACGCAGTATCTGTGTCGATTTATCTCGAACCAGAGTCGGACATTGTGCCGCATCCATCATAGTTTTGTCCACTCCATTGATAAGTATAACAACTTTATGTAGATAAACGAACATAGAGTTAATAAAATTAATGTTATAATTTGATTATTCAAAGTTAGATCACAGATAAGTAATTTTTGAACATAAAATCAATGAATGATTAAGAAAAATACCATTTAGTTTTTTTGTGCGTCAGAATATGATAATAATTATCATATTAAATCGAGCTGTCTGGTGAGATTATTAAATTTGATATAAGTACTTAAAAAAACATGTGAACATAATATATGATCACAAACTAACGAATATGTTAGCATACGGAAAACTGCTCACGATTAAGAATTCACTCACTTGTTTAGATAAAATCAAAACTGTGATAAATATCTTACTTTCGCTAAACGAAACCGAAGGTTTATGTGTAGGAGTAGTTAGTGTCTGACAGTTTGTTATGGCAACTACGCGACAACTAACTACGAAAAAATAATTAAATAATAATTAACTTAACAAGCGGAATTGTTCAGCTTCATGAGTATGACAGCTTGATCAGATTGGAGCTACCTTAACGGATTAGATGGTATCATAAATCATTAGCGGACTGAGTTTTTGTTTGAGAATAAAAGGCAACAAATTATGACATAAAATATGCGATTTATATTTGAAAATGGATGCCGTATTGTCTAAACAAACGTGTTCATCGAACATTTAAAAATCGTGTAACAACAAATTGTTAAATGAACACAAACGAAACAAGCAGGCATCTGCTGAGCACACATACGTCACGTATCGAAACAGGGAGTTTGGCAGAAAGTAAACAGAAAATATAATTTAGAAGCAATTTGGCTCGGATATGTCCGCAATCAAATTGTCTCGTTAATACCGGTGCTATCAAAACATTTGATTTGTGGCGGCGTAGGGTTGAGCTGTTATTTAGCCATGCGATGGTTAACGTATGATGACCCCAGCTTGTTGTCAATTATTTATGACAAATACAATATATCGTTGTTTATAAACATAAAATGCGATAAATATTCATAGAGTTTGTTTGAAAATACGTACCGACGTAATTATCTAGTAACATGTAGGTCTCTATGTTATTTTGTCATCGTCTATTAAAAGTTAATATGTGCAGTCATTTCGTAAATGTATTTAATCGCCAGTGGCGAGCAATTAGTTAAGACCTGTCATAATGTTTTAACGAAACTCTGAATTATAAATGAAATAGACTACCAGACCCAACATCCAGTAGAAGTGTGTATGAATTTCCCATAAAAAATTTTATAAGTAAAAAAATAAAGCCTATTTCCATTGTCACCAAAAATATAAGGACAGTTACGAAAATAAAACACAGCACGATAAATCGAAAAAAATAAAAAGCAGAATTAGAATAATTCATACGGCAGCTAACAAATGTTTACATACATGAAAATAACGTGGTTTTTCCCGATTTATGCGCACTCACACTCGACTCGCACTCGACGCGAACTCAGCGAGTAAACACGTGATACTTTTTATTCGCGTTGTATAATTCCCCCGGGAACTGGGATTTGCATAACAAAACGGGAAAAGGTCAGGAAGCGAACGAAATGGCAAGTGTCCGGTTTGATGTCCAGTCAGCAAAGCTGGGTGACGAGAGCGCGCTCAAATTGACCACTCGACTTGCGGAATTACTCGACTAAGACCGCAAATTAGTCTAATTTCAGTTATGAACATCTTATGGTTTCTTTATGAATTTCATAGTGTTGAGGTCTATGTTCCACTTTACAAACTCAGTGCCGAAACTAAAAATCAAACATCACAACATTTAAATCTGTGACTAACAACAAAAATAAAGTTACGAATTTTACAAATTTTGAGTGCTAGCGTCAGTAAAAATGTTTTAGTTTCAAGTTTTATATATCACAAATACTTCAGCATAGAGAGCTTTGGTATCGACATGGGACACTTGCTGATATAAACGGTAGCAAAAACATGTTTCGTTTCGTGACATTCGTTCGAAATTTTATGTGAGTGTTTGAACGCAGCACAGACTGTTCAAGCTCAGGCGTCCCGGATGCATATTCATGGTTGCTCTGCGCCACATGCAAATTGTGATTTACACACTGTAATGAATTCTTTTGATCTGTGGATTCACATATTTGATTTACCCCATCGATGTCGGGTATTAGCATGACACGCTGATTTCATATTCATAGTTTCTGCGGTGAGCGATCTTCATTTGTTAAACGTGTTAATTACAGCAAAAAAAATAATTGGAAGGGATGCACCAACTCAATCTATATAACCTTTTTATTTTCAAATGAAAATCGATGTGCATGATGTCGTGTTTACGATACAAAGTACAAAAACTGATTTATAATTACGAACAGGACTTTCATTTTTATTTCGATCAATAAACTGCGAATCAGTGGATCGATATAAAAGCTGCGCGAGTGATCCAAATGGAAAAAAATCAACTAAAAACTTATATAATTACTTTAGTGATTCAACTGCTCGAAAGAAACGCAGAAATGACAAGACGATGACAAATGAGCATCGCTCGCATCGCAACACAGTCGGGTGGCGGACCTCATCAAATTATTCCCCACTTAAAAAATCTCCGTAAACAAAAACGGGCCAAGGGAAAAAACACTCGAGTCGCAGTGTAAAAAATAGGTATTGGCAACATTGATTGATGTGTACTAATAGGGCGCGAAGAAATGAGGCCGCTGCGTAATTAAAGGAAAAGTGACATCTACTGTCAATAGCAGCGCGGAGCTAGAAATAGAACGGTCACGCCTTTTGGTGAGGAAGTGATTAGTGTAACAAAGTTATTAAAAATTATTGAGTGAAGGCGGCTAATTGATCACCCAGTCTGTCGTCGTGTTACACTTCGCTAGATCCTACCTATGTGTTTTTAATTTGCGTCTGTTTTCTCTAACGAGACACATTGTTTGTCACTAACAATAGTTTTTTATTGCATAGATTTATTAAGTGGTTGCAATGCTAATTAATGAAAAAAAGCCATCTTCCTACACAGGTACCTAATACAAGAAATTAAATGGGAATTAAAACCATTAAATACCATTTCTTTTTTCAAAAGAGAAAAAAAGAAATAAAAAATTTGTTTACGATTTAGCTAATCCCAATCTAGGAGTCAGTGTTTCAGTCGCCCTCTGTGGAAATGACACCCGAATGAAGGATGGCATAATGAATGTTTTCCACCACGCCCGGCACGCGACGCCGCATAAAATAACATTCGCAATTAACATAACCAGCTGTTAGAATATATCAACTTAGATTTTCGTGTATATTTTAATTTCAGACTACTATTTCTTCTGGTTGTCGATGAACTTTCAAGTCAACAGCGACCACAGTGTTTTTTTTTAACCTAAAGGTTGACTGGTAGAGAATGCCTTGTTGCGTTAAGTTTGCCTATGTACCAGTACTGTAACTAGTTTAAATAAATAATATTATTTATAACAGCGACATTTTGTTCTAAATTGTATACTACACTAGTGACCTGCCCCAGCTATGCACGGGTGAAATTTATAGACATAAACATTTCTCGTTTATTGCTCTTTCTATTGGTGAAAACCGCATCAAAATCCGTGGCTTAATTTAGGAGTAGTTAGCGTACAAACAAACGTTTTATTTGTTTTATACTGTGCAAAGATAATGAAGAGATTTCATACCCCGTATTCACGACTAACATTACCGTGAACTCTAAAAGTATGTAAGCACTTTCAGATTTCTAAATACGTTACCTAACTAAATGTTCGAACCTTCTAAAAATATCTAACAAAGCGCCACCAAATAATCAGGGGCGGTGACACTGAAGGTTTTCATTTTTTCCTCCCAAAAGCTGCCTTATCGCTGTGTACATATCATTAGTAATGCAAAATAATGGGATACAGACACCTCGTGCCGTTTGCCCGCCAATGATTAATGCCGTTCGCCATTAATTCTTATTTTTGATGAGAAATTTGACTTGTGCTGTCAGACGCCGGATCCAGATTAATAAAGGCTGACGGTGCAACTTACATTATGACACCACCAGTCGCGATTATACTTCCCATTTATATCGAGATTTGGGGTTGCCATGTAAAACGTAGTAGATAAACATAGATTATGAGGTACGGAATATTAAAAAGAATCTGTATTTTTGTAAAGCTTTTAAATAGTAGATAATATAGATTTTACGGTTCTTCTTCTTTAGGTTAAAGTTTTAACATGTGTGTACCTAGTCTCGTTAATTTATTTCGGAATTTTCATTGTAACAAAATTTTAATTCCAAAAACCACAGGCTGTAGTTGCTATGCACGCAGGGACAGCCTCGTCCACGTGAATGTGACATCAAAGCCAACAAAACGAATAGTTCGGTTCACCGACAGAACTAACCGAATAGTTCTCGCTGTAAAAGGGCAAAGTACAAAGAGCTAGATAAAATTCCAGTACGACCACATCGGCGACGAACTCGGAAGGTATTCAGAGGGCTGACGACTGCGTGACGCGGCACCCTTTACCAACCCTACGCATATTAGTCCACTGAAAATCAAAACTCGTTATTATTAATGATTCAACGGCATGACAATCTAAATATCTTCGGAAGCGCGCTGAAAGTTACGCACTAATCGCGCGAAATTACTCCCGACTAATCCCGGAGATATAAATGTACAGTCACCAGATGCGATCGGCGCCATCATCATTCAAAATAGCAGAAGAAAAATCACTTAAGATTCAAAGCATTCAGTATCTTTATCTAACGGATACAAGAGTTCATTTTATGACCATTAATTTCGCCTTTTCCTCGGGTGTTTTATCACAACGGCTGCGAGGCTCTGTCGCCCGTCTCATTAATCAAAAGCATTTGTTTACAACGAAGGGAATTTGATTTGATTAAAATAATTCGCAATATCCTTGATAAATATCACCCTCAGTCTCCGTTTGATCTCACAGAAATTAATGGTGGAGGATTCAATCACGCGAGTGCTGACGCCGCGACGCCACTCTTGACGTTCTGTTACGTGACGATGACGTATACTGCTACAGTTTCAAGTTATTTGTGTTTTGATTTATTGTTTCAATCAAGAACTTTAAACTTTGTCAGATAGAATCTAAAATAGTTTCTGAATTTCAGAATTTCCTAAAAGTTTTCCGAAGTTTAAACTAAAAAAATGTTCAGAATAAAGGGTGAGTAAACAATGCTATCTTGCCATGGCAAGGGGCACGGGGATGAATAACGAGCGACGTCACAGCGATGTGTGCCGATCCGGCGATCCGGCGATCCGGCGGGCTGCCGGCTCCCGGCGCCCGGCGCGGCTTAACCCGCCGCGCGACGATTAATCGCCGCCTAATTCCCACCGAAACCGAATTAAACCGGACGAATGCATTGAGCCGAACGATTTGTCCGGTGTAATTGTCGTGTTTGATTTACAACTCCGTTTTTTGAAAATGGATACGTTAATTGGCAGTATTCATTAACAGTAAAATATGTTGCGAAATAATTGTTTATAAAAATTTACATGAAACTACAATGTCCGATTCTATGTATGTGCACTTAATGTATACAAACTTCGGACTAAGATACGCATTTGTTGTGTTCGGGCCTTGTTATCTTCTGAATGAGCACTATTAACTTAGACGCGGTAATTAAATAAATTTGAATTTAATTGCAAATGAAACACGACCGAGTGCTCGTACAAGAGAAAACAAAACAAACAGTACGTACAAATTATATTAAATCAGAGATAATCCTGTCAATTAATTGGACTTAGCATTGAGAACCGGTCGCGAACGCAACGCATGCGCAAATTAAACGAAGCAAGATAATGCGAGAGCAAGGAAGCCCGCCATTCAGACAAGGACATTAATATGACTTAACTGCATTACCTGTTGTTCCACTCAATTGCAATAACGTTAGAAATAATTGAACTTAATTATAAAAACGCTACTTATTTGAGGTTATAATGACGACTTACGCTGTTTGTTAAATTACACCAGACTAGTTAAGTTCCAATACTAAGTATATTGGAAAATGCTTTTAAAAATACTCAATTGAATTTTGAAAAAAAATAACCAAGTAATTTCTTTAAAAACAGCCCTAATCCGGGGCCGTGGCCGGCCGATCGCCGGCTGACAGTGACACATCGGTACAAGGCGCGCTGTCCGACTGTAATTCTACCCGGCCTCGATCCCCGGACCTACACACGTACGATTTTATATTCCAATCTACACGATTAATTAGATGGATTTGGGAACTGAACCTCATTTCACGAGTATTTTAATTAAAAGGACATGCCAACCATATCAAATTATTAAAATTAAAACATTTCACCAAAATGAGCACCTTATGTTTGATTAAAAAGCAGGTCTTCCAATGTGTCGTAATTTTGTATAATAAATACCCGAAATATAACAAAATTAAATACGTTTCTACGTACCGAAATCACCGCATAACCAATAAAAGCTTTTGACATGTTACCGTCACGTGTATGAAAAGCTTCAGACGCAGTTAAATCGAAGTCAAAACCGCGGAGTATCAAAGCGACTCGGCGATCAATCACCATCCATTAAACAAGAAAAGAAAAGTGCTTTCCCCCGCCGATTGGCCCTCGAATCAGCCCAATTTACATGAGAGCCGCTTTTTCCTCGCATCGAGATTAGCCCCTGAATGAGTTTGATGAATCGTTCGCACCCCGCAGCCGCGGCCGCCCGCGCTCTGAGCGGTCATTTGTTAAAAATACACCCGATCCACGGATCTAATTGTCTCCTCTAATTTCACACCCTCCTGTGATATCTGCGCCCCGTTCAAATTAACAAAGATTCCGCTTTGTTTTAAAATAATGATCCTTTCTAGGAGTGGATTTGTTTGTTTTATATGTAATCTATACTACTTCAAGATATAATTTTAAATACTTAATTATTTGTGGATTATGATGACATTTGATGAGTGATACAGTGAGAAAAGAAAATAAAAATAGTAAAGAAGATCAAATAAAAAAGATAGCCACCCCATATTTTCTTTTGGTTTAAGAGGATTATCTTTCTGATCATCTCGATTATTTTCGATGTTCATTTCTACGCAAGCCGATTCTTACCTTTCGAGATGTTTTACGATGTCCTCATATGCCGCTCTACAATTCTCCCAAATACCAGATCTGCAGACAAAAAGAAAATAAAATAAGAAAACCGAGAAAATAGTAAGTAAACTAGAATTTGTAATCATAAAATTAAGAAAATAAGAAAGATGGGAAGAGTTGGTCTCATGAAAATCCTACCTATCTAGGATCTCTATTTTACTGATGATGGAATACTGAAAAATATTGAAAAATTAAAAAATATACGTAATAAAAGGTGCATTATGTTGTCCTGCCTTGTTATTTTGTCTCTATTACTGTCCATACAAGTAAACTCAATGAAAATAGTAAACACAGAAATCTGCAACTAATTACTCAAGTATTTGCAAAGAAAGTTTCATAAAAAGGGTTTGAATATGAAAGGAATAATTATGAGCACTCAATATTAAATGTTCCGTTGGTGAAGCGAGGGGTCGTTGAAATTATGTTTTAAAAACAATCGTTTATATTTGTACCGTACCCGTTCATGCGTGATCGTCCAAATTGTTTCTCGATTACTTAAGCTCTTTGTTTTTCATTAAACTTTCCTTCGTTATTTGTAATCAAGAGAACGCCCTTTGTAACTTAGCGTCATCTAGTAAAGGGTTCTAATTCTTTGTCTTAAACTTGAGTACCTTTAAAAACATCTTGCTGATAGTTCCTTTCAGAATAATGTTGTGGCTACTCAAACTCGTACGTTGTATGAATTATTAATAAATGTGTTTTGTTTGCACTCACTCGATATATTAAACGAAGCGTTAAATAGTATATTACCGCTATATTGTACGGTTTAATTGGTTCATGTGCGTAGTTCTGTAGAAAAACAAAGCTCTATATATGTTTCTGTCACAAGTGGTGATTGAATAATGAACTGTTTGTAGCAATTTGCCTTTTTCTCTTTTATGAACTTGTTATTCTGCCAGATGAATACCATAATTATGCAATGCTTGTTGTAACGCACGAATTCACAAAACAAGAACTAATTGAAAATAAATAAATAGGTATTAACATGGCGCCTAATGCGTAACACTTCTTCGTTGTTTTAACTTCGAATCAACATTAACCCCCCACTGCCCGAATTTCCTCCAACAATACAACCACAAAACAGTGCTACAGATATGTACACACAACACCCAAAAATACATACCCATACCTATACACATGTACCTATGTATGTATATACTATACACATGTATGTATATACTATACTAGCTTCTATGAGCGGCTTCGCTCGCGTGAAAGTAGGTTTCTCCATACAAACATTAGACCGTGCCATCCATTTAGGGGCTGAATTTTGAAAAATCCTTTCTTAGTGTCTCCTTCATAAAAGGAAATCTTGTGCAAAATTTCACGTTCCTAGTCCTAGTAGTTTAGGCTGTGCGTTGATATGTCAGTCAGTTTCTCCTTATGTAGGTACATATATACATATATAGATGACAACTTTTTACACAGACAGATGTCACGTATAAGGTTATAAAGACACACTTAAGTTACATGAGTGCCAGTAAGACAGTGGGGTAAGTCAAGTGAGCATTGTGGGTCTTCAGAACGGAAGTGAGGGCATTCAGTGTTTGTACTTTTCTAACTGGATTAACTTCCCTCCCGGACATTTAACCTGAACCACTTGACCGGCCTGCTTAAAGGTTTCTTTTCGTGAATTAATACTTTGTACGTAAGCCGTTTATGACGTGTTTCGAAGATTTATTTCTTCGTCGTTTGAATATTCTAACTAGTTTAGGCTTTAGAAGTTTTTGGTTATCCCATTAGAATTTTCTACAGTAATTTAATTTTAAGGAATGCTCTAAAGCACTCATCAGGATCACGTGAGTAAACTCGAATTCTCAAAATTTTAAGTACGGTACCTCAGTGTTTTATAACAGATTTCGTGAAATCAAAAATATATCAGAAACAATGTTCTAAATTTTCCCTTTTTGTACAAAAACACTGAGGTTACACGTGCCGCCCAAAATTCTCAGTTCAAGTTTTAATTTTCCTCCTGGATTTAAAATCTATTTGTGTTTCCATTGTTTTTGGTTCCTTAACACAACTGTTTTGTAAACGCCTATAGAAAAACGTGCTATTTCAGTATATTAAATTAACCAGTTTCGAATCTTTTCATAAACAAATCTTCACATAAATTATGGTCCGTCAGTTTTTATCTTTTAATCAATAAAACTGAAATAGTCACGCTTCCGGCCGTAGGGTTTATGACAACCATGTATGTAACGGCCACTGTATGTCCAATCTTGGACAAACTCATAAATGTTTGACAGAAAGTCTGGGGTGGATGCTTTTTATATTTTTCCGTGGTTCTCGAAATTATCCTGGTTTGATCATTAAAGGCGACCAAGAGGAAAACTGTAAAACAGTAATTGATTGTAGGTATCCTTATAATATAAAGATACCTACATGATAGATGTATACATGGACTTCACACGCCTTTTGAATACGAGTATTGGCGAAGGCACCTATTTCTCTTTCTCTATGTAATGATTGACTGACTGGCGGACAGTAGCTGTGCTGGTCAACCAGTAAAATAACCGCTACTGCAAGAAATCGAACCCACAAAACCTTCCTGCCTAACAAGGCAAGAAGGTTTGGTGGGTTCGATTCCATCTTCAGAGATAGGTTTTGCGCGAATCAGATAAGTATACTCTCCAGCATAATAGTCATCAGGTCTTACCTTGCAAGTGCTTCCATATTGTGCATAGGTTGTCCTTTGATGATGGAACCGTCAGGCCGCGGCACACCGTGGTGAGGCATGCCAGGGGACATGAGAGCGTGCTGGTGCATAAACCCCATGGGGCCAAGGTGCGTCGGTGGAGCGTTGTAGCCATTCGCCAGGAGAGGAGACTTCTCCATGCGTGCCATTTCTGGAACAGAATGTTATGTTAGAGCACTGTTGAGAAATATGATCAACAAGCTGCTGCCGGCGGCTTCGCCCGTGTCATAGAAAATTATCCTAAGGGAACACACTAATGGGCGAAAAAGTATCATATGTGCTATTTCAAGACATGTCTACCCGAGTACAAAGTTTCATCGAAATCAGCTCAGCCGTTCGAGCTTAACAAACGTACACACACTCAGAAACTTACGCCTTTATAATATTAGTGTAATAAGTTTACCTAAAATTATCGACAAACCATAATATTCAACATACCTGGAATACCGTAAAAGTTTGGATAGTAAAGTCCCCATAAAATTGTAATATCAAAATCTGAGCCATGAAACGGCATGAGGTTTGAGGTAAACATGAGACCACTTAGGCGTAACACTCAGGTAAAATCCAATTAATTCCCAGTATTATCATTTAATTACTCGTTCCAATAATCGAATCGCCCGTAAAACGGTGTATCAACAATAATAAAATGAGCAATGAATTTCGAGACTATTGTTTTCTGGGTACCACAAACAACCCGAGTAAACATAAGGGGGGTGAAGCGCAAATATTCTTAAAATGACCCCCCGTGAGGGTGTTTTTGGAGGTGCCGGGTGGTCCTCTGCTGCCCATGACCTGTCTGCCTCCCTGAGGTCACCAAACCTACTGGGGCGTCGGAAACAATTAACAAGGTGTCGAATTAAACACGAATTAACGGTTGGACCGTTAAAGGAAAATACCCTTTTCCATTGTGGCAGCGTTTTACAAAGGATTTTGGGATTGCTGAATATTAAATATTGTGTGTCGCTTTGTTCCGCGATTAAGGGCACAGGTATGTGATGCGGTGTGTTTAATGCGAAAATTTTAATTATAAGCAAATCTTTCGGAAGGCCACTGTAAACAGAGCTCTAATTTTGACTGTTCGTATCGTCAGCCGAGAAACTCCGGCCAAGTGTTACAGGAGTTCTCTTTAACAAAATTGTAGTTTACTTGGACAGAAATAACTGTAGAGTGGGTACATAAATAATTAACAACCCAAAAATCCAAATCAGAAATCATAATTTATTACAAAAATAAAACTACAGAAATAAAAAAATCACAACTTTAGCTGTGATTTGTTTAGTTCTAGAGCTACAGAGAACGTTTCAAAGAGTTACCCTGGCCCTGAAATTAAAACCCACCTGGGATCAGTAACACCAAGGCGGTGCTGGCCTTCCTTGAGGAGCTGGGGTGGATCGAATGACGCATTTGTCCCACCCGTAAGCAAAATACGCGCTTTAGTCGTGAGGATGCGGACGTCAGTCCGAAATACATTAGGTACAATACAATACAATCCACCTGGGGTATTATTCAGTAAAAGTCTCACTCCACCTTAAAGCGGCAGATGTCATTTATTCATTTTCCACCACAAAATGGTGTGTTTTGTTAAGTCAGTGTTGTTTTTACTAAACAGCCACATACAACCCTAGGTACAAACACTCTGAACTAACAAATAAATCAGTTTAGCCAAAAATCAATCCAACACTGTGATCCCTAAAATATGCATAATAAATATTTAGCTTACCACTCCACATCATACCGATATTTATGAGTATACGTACGCAAATCAAACTCCAACAGAAATCAAGGGTAGCAAGTTACAAACAAACATTATGACCAATGGACCCAGAATTAATTGTTTGGGTCTATTTGCTTAGCTAACCGTTTCGGTTATCTTCGGAACCATACCGACCAACTTCGTATTTATTGTTATAATTAATTATTCTACGTTTTGTGTGGCAACACTTTCGATAATACGTCAATATTTTGGCTGCCATCTTGGAAGCTGAGTGAAATTTTATTCAGGGTCTGTTGTAGGAATATTGATTTTATACAAGCTTAGCTTGTAAGCACTTGTTATTGCCAGAATTATAATATAAGATTTATTATTTCGTTGTGAATAGATTACTCAATGTTTTTATAGCTTGCTAATTTGTTATTCGTGTGTTGCTAGGAAACGCGAAAAATACATCTAGGATTTTGATACAAAATAATATATTGGAAAACTGTTTGTATGCGTAAGATTTTATACTAACTCGATCTTGGTAACGTAAATGTCTGCCTTTTTCAATTTATTACGGACAACAAATACAGTTACATAATATATGTTAAGGTGATAAGTATTACAAAAAGATTCTGCTGATACATTTATTTATTAAAATTACTCTCTGCACTAACAGTTTAAACCAACACGTGCAGAAAGTCAACGATTAAAATAATATCTTTATTAAACAATAAAAATTCACGTATTAAAATTGATTGAAAATACATAACAACATAAGAATTGAAGAAATAAAAAAAGACATTACTGATCACAGATAAATTAAATAAAATTAAAAATAATTACAAATTAAATTCAATAACATTAATACATTTTAAATAGATAAACGCGTAACCCACACTATTGTCCACGGATTAATCTATTAAATGAAAAACGGAAACCGATTTTAGGTATGATTCTTAATAAAATATATGAAAAAAAATTAAATGTATCAAATCGTATGAGATAATTGTGTTTCATTTTATAGTCAGTAGGTAGATGGCGTATATACAGTTTCAATACAAGTTGAATTTAACATGATCGAGTAAGTATATGTGTAACCACGTGCCTTATTGTGGTAAATCCTCTTGTCTTATTTTTATTTTGATTTTTCTACAATATGAAAAAAAAAAAAACAAAATAGATAGGTACATTAAAACATTCACCAAAACTAAAATGGAAATAAACAGGTCATGTAGCAAGATCCGAAGATCACCGAAAAGCAATCCAAGCAAATCAAAAAGTGAACAGACCTGAAAAGTAAACGTAGGCAACGAAGATCACAAGAAAGAATGGCTGTATTTCATTGGCCCATCTTTCTAAAGGTCTACTAAATATAATCTTCTATAATTAAAGTGGGAAACCAGAAGTGACTCACACTGGCAAAAGACCGGAAAAATTGGCACAAACTGAAGGAGGCCTTTACCCATAGAGGGGTCTTTAATAGAGCAAAATTAATTATCTTATAAGTTAAACAATCAATACCTAAGTATAATGAGGTATTCCATGAAGCACACCCAAACGAAGCACACCCAGACGAAGCACACCTAAAGTATTCCACTTAGCACACCGTATTAAAGAATATATACAGGTTTTAATTTATTTAAAACCTCTTGTCTGAAAAAGCATAGCCATCTTAAAAAAAATCTGGGCTTGTGCGAGTCGAACTCGCGTACTGACGGTTCCGTACAAACTTACTTATGTAAATAGGTCAATTCCCGAATGGAGTCTCGAAGATTATGCCGAATAGCAATAAAGAAAAATACATGTTTGTGACTGCAACAAATTTATTGTTTTCAGATTTATTCCTATATATCTATGCTATAAGTACTTGCTTTATGTCAAAATTTAAGAATTATGGGTCAATGAGAATTTTGATTCTCTTGAGTGTCGAAATATACGTTTTTTTGCGACATAAACGGCAGTATCTTTTTTTTCGTTGTAAGTTTGATTTTTTCATAGCTTCAAGGGACCGCAGACCTGAGTATATGGTTTTAATTTTAACTCGTATATAATACCTCCACGCGTTTCCGAAATAAAGGGTTTTGACAGATAGACAGACGCACAACAAAGTGATCCTATAAGGGTTCTGTTATTTCCTTTTGAGGTACGGAACCCTAAAAAAGTGACGCAAACCACGTTTAAAGAAACATTAATGTACACCTATCAAAGTTTATTCCTAAACCGCCTATTCACACACAGATTACATAATATTTTAACAGTGATGGGATGCTCCCAAAAACCACAATTAGGTCACTAAACCAAAAAGCATATTTACAAATCCCCGGACTCGAACCCACGACCGCACCGGTCAACCGCACTTATTAATTAACTAAATACGTGTTAAATCTCGTAATAACCTGCGGTCGTAACAACCCTTGCTGTTGTCTCGTTCTTATTTACTGTGTTGTGTTGTTGCATCTCTTTCTAATTCGTAGTGGTCAGTGTGGTTGTTTTGAACGAGTTTCCTTGCACTGTCTAACCGTGAAATGATTTTGTTTGATAGAGTCTAGTTTTTATTTAACTCAAAGTTGATTTTAATAAGCTTTATAACTGTAAACTGTATTTCATTTTCTCTTAGGATAAAAGATTTGATATTTACTCATCGGGTACTTTTTTTCTGTACCAGAGAACTATCTTATCTGAATCAACCGTCTCTGACTCCACAACCTCAACGTTATTTGTGCACACCACAAAAAATACAAAAGTGATCCTTCACAAATTGTTGTTCAATAACCGACAAAATTCATCGTTTAACATTATGACTATTATTAAGCGAATCCACTGATCAGGGCATTTAAAGAAATGAAACGTCGATTCTGAACCGCTATTATGTCGATACACATCGATTTATTGATCGAATATCGACTGTCCTCGACAAATGGTCGTACCAAATTACTGGCCATTATTTCGAATTAGAATCGATAGAATCGGGACCCCAATTATATCACTTATGTGTTTAAAGGAGGTTGGAATAAAGCCAATCATAACAGCAAAAACTTTAGGGACGCAATCTTTGATATAAAAATTCCAATTTCAGATGTTTAGCTGTTTGTTTTGATTTTTATAATAGTGGATTAAAGTTTACTAAAGGAAAAACAGGTGAAGTTAGTCACACTAATATTATAAAGGAGAATATTTGTATGTATGTATATGTTTATTACAGCTAAACGGATTTAGATTTAATTTGGCACATGGGTAAACAATGTCCTGGAATAGCACATAGGTCCCTTTTATCCCGTGATTATTTTCCCTTGAGATAGTTTTCTACATTTACGCGGGACGGCGGGAAGCGGATACATAATAATATAATAATTTTAAACTAATCAAATTTTCAAATTATTTAAATTTACAAATTGTTCGAATTTTAAAACATAACAAAGGAGGTTACATTGGCAAGTTTCGAGATAATGGAACAGGCATAATAACCGTTGAGTTTTATTGCAGACAGATTACAAAATGACCAAACGAGCCGGGCATAAATGATTGGCCGTAAAGGAGCGAGTGCCAACGCTGACATTGTATTCTTCCTGACGCTCTGACGCTTACATAACGTCGTCGTGTACCTACTCATTATTGAAGAATTTTAAATTCACCAATTTATTCTGATAATAAAAAAATCTTTTGACAGTCCATTTAATAATGCTCACAATTGTCAATTTTGCATTCTTACGCACACACGTCCAGTCAAGTCTTATACAGCCAAAATGCGTGTTTTGAGCTTGCGTTTACTGCTTACATTTCACTAAAATATGATGTAATTAAAATTAACTATATCAATATCCTTGCAAATTTAAAAAAAGGAACAAACAATGTATTAACAACTTAATACCAGCTCTTGAAACATGTACATTTTTAAATTATAGTAATATAACATACAATTATAATAATAGTACAGATAACATACAACGATTGGCGAAAACGCACATGGTGGTGATGGTGAACGTCAACTAAAAACCTATGTTTTACTTAATATTTAAATATGTAACCTTGCAAAAGAATATCAAGGTATGTGAAAGTATTTAACTTTTTACCTTTTTTACTCATCTGGGTAGAGCGAGAGGGATCAGACTTTTTCTGACTAAAACCCACCTGTGTTCCTTCCGTTCCAGGGCCATGGTTACTCTTTGAAACGTTCCGATGTATTCTATGGATAAGGGCGTGTGAGTTTGCACCACTTGATTTAATAGTTAGTTCATAAGACCTTAATTATGTTCGAATACCTATATATCTACTTACTGCTAGAGTCGACTGTACGAAAATCTTCCCAAATACCTACCTAAATATAATTTAAAACATTCGTTACTAAAAATACAGATGCGTACTTTATAGCAGCGGAAAAAAAATGCAATTATAATGGTGCATAATTGTATAATTGCATGTTTCTTAAATAAATAAAAGTTATTTTTTATTTGTGTGTGATTATTGTGACTAGCTATTGATATTAATTTAACAGACTTGTTAGGCTGTGATCAGACCCTAATCCGGACATAAGAAACATGGAGTAGGCACTTCTTCGTAGACAGTTGTTACTAAAATAAAAGGCAAGCTTTATTAAAGTTTTGTTGCTGTCGTAAAATAGCATCTATCGTAAACGTAGCCTCCTAGACTTTATAACTCGGTGGTTTTAACTGGAAACCTTAACATTACCGTAATGGCCTGTAAATCATGTGAAAGGAATAAATTATTGCATGCATTAAGTCGCAGAGAGTAAATACGAGGGTAATAAATGCAATACATTGTAGTATTTGTGATTCCTCTTCGATAAACGTGAATAAAAACCTCGGCTTCATACGACAAAACAAAATACTAAACGAACAAAACGCCAATGAATTAACAAAACAACAAACTCCGAGCTTCAGAGTAACAAAGTGTTATGGAATACAACAAACCTTGGAACGGTCGGCAAAACGAAGAAACTCGAAAATGATACGAAAGAAGGCGAATTAAAAGCAAATTACAGTCAGCCGGCAATCGTAGCGTTTACAATAAATACATAATTGTACGGTCAGTATACCAATGGCATATGCGATTGGCCAAAATAACGGGCCGCGCGTTTGCACGATAAATCGCTCGAGTTGACGCTACAACTGGCTCCAGTGAAACAAAATTTTAAATTGAAACACTGCTGATACACTGTCTGTCAAAAGCTTATCGGCTCACTAGGCAATAAATTAATTGTACTGGCAACACCTTGGTATCATTTCTAAAATAGCAATCGTAATTGCACTAGCGACTTTGACAGATCTTATAATTAGCAGTTGCATTATAAGGAACACTCAAAAGCGTGGTTTTTGCTTCGTTAGCGCTGTTGCTCGTCAGTGAATAATCGCTGTTTGTATTATTATCCCTCATAAAACGGATGCTTATTATTTACAGCAAGAGTATAAAACTATCAATAAAGATTTCCCCGATAACCGACACATAACTTTGATAAATAGACACATTAAGTTGTAGGGAAATGCTAGCAAGTATGGGATGTCACATCTCATAAAGATTATTTGTTTATTATAGAGTTCTAATTTCAGCTAACTAGGCAACTATGAGCAGCGGTGGCCGAGTGGTAACGGCCACCTCGGGTTCAACCCCAGCCCCGGCGCATTACTTTGTGTAATTTATTTCATCACCACTGCTCTCAAAACGGTGAAGGAAAACATCGTGAGGAAACCGGCATGTCCTAGAATCAAAAAATTCGAAGACATGTGACATACACCAACCCGCACTAGGCCCGCGTGGTGGATTACGGCCCATACCCTTTCCTAGAGAGGAGGCCTGAGTCCCAGCAGTGGGAACAATAAAAGGCTGATTATGCTAGGCAACTACAGCTTTAAATATCAATAAACCGTTTAATATGAGGTATGGTAAAAAAATAGATACACTGCTATTTTTAAGGTGTGAAATCATCTCTCTCGCTTAGGGTAGAGCGAGAAGGCATGTCAGACTTTTACTGACTAAAACCTACCTGTGTTCAGTTGCCACCGGTACTCTATCGAACAATCCGCAACCCATAGATATTCACACACAGTGACAGTGTTAGTTACATTATGGTACATAATAATAATAAAGTATGTATATTACAATAATACTCTGCTGGACTAAATATTTTAAAGGTAAAAGCTCCACTATTGCGCCTTAGCAGCTTGCCTGGGTTAAGTCAACTCGTTAATTGGCTAATACTGTATTTTGTGTATACAAACCACGTTAAATGTCTCTACCAACAAAAGAACTTTCATACATTCATTGACATTTGGATTACCCAGTAATACCAACTAATGAAAGAACGTTTACGATTGTAACACAAAGTGATTGACGCGTCTGACCGGACACTTCTATACACAAGTCTTACATCTTGTTTATCAGTCGAACTACAATCGTCTACACAAGTCACGCGCCGAGTACAATCAATAACAGTAATACACCATCGCCGACAAAATGCGAACGGTCAATATCGTGAGTCAACAAGACCGACTGATAGACGGGGTTGCCAGGTGCCAGCATAGAAAAATTGCATGTTATTTATTACTACTATGTTAATTTATTATGAAGTCCTGTCACAATTTTCTAATGTGATAAAAATGATAGCTTTGTAACGATATTAGTTTCTTCCTTATCTTTTTTTAATAACATTTATAGATCATAAATAAACGTCACCTTAAAATAGTGTAATTTAATAGACATAATATTATACTAGTAGTAATTCTGAAGTAATAAGTTATTTCATTTAATCTTATAATGAGACCAACTCCCCTACATTGGCAACACCGACCGACTTATGTCTCGCCATAAACTCTTTCATTTGGCTCGGACGAGCCTTATGAACAATAAAACGTTGAGGGCTGGAGATTTGGACTGTAATAAAATATTTGCCCTAGCACACGCTAATCCACGTCCCTTACTTACGAACGCAATTTGAGAAGTTATAGTCCGTCTGCAAAGACGCTCATCTTTTAGAAATATTACACGTACTTACCTATAAGTACTGTTTGGTGATTTAGCTGTGTTTGAAGATTTGATGTTTCTGGATGGATAGTTTTAGAATCGACACTCTAATTCATTTTGCAGCAAGTGAGTGCAAATGTAGGTAATAAGTAGAAGTAGTAATGTTTTGTAATAAAATAGGTATATAAGAAATATTTTAATAGTTTCATTCTGTTTCATTTTTATATCACAAAAGTTGTAAATTTGGGCTATTACGCACTGTCGACTAGTCGCCGGCGACTCAGTTGTCGACGACTGTAATATTGTATAGTTTAAATAGGTGTTTACGCACTAGTCACCGGTTGCCCGGGCGACTCGGCGACTCGCCGCGCAGTGGCGACGCACAGGCAACTGCCGGTCGCCGGCGACCAATAGGAGCACGGTTTCAAATGAAAGCATTCACACTGCGAGCAACTGTCGTAACGACCGGACGGCCGCGCACAATGAGTTTTGACACGGATAAATGTACTTGGAATACTGTCGCTCGGCTCGGTCTCCGGCCCTAGTTTCCCATGTTTCGGTCGCCGAGGGACTGAGTCGCCGGCGACTAGTCGACAGTGCGTAACAGCCCCTGCGTACGCATCGAAAGACTGGAACCTCATCATCAACGATTGCATCACTGCTTACCATCTGGTGGGATCGCAGTCAAGCACTAGTTTATATCAATAAAAAAAAATACCTGTGTCTATATGGATAAGATAAAGAGCGAATAATACAAACCAGATTTCTATTTCTAATCTATTTCACTCTCAAGTATAAGAGCACTATCTTTCCTCTCTAGTGTGTTATTTTTTTATGTTTTTAATTTAATTTAAGATGTCTCAAACTATTCTTATTTCTACACGCTATTGTCTACATTTCTTCTGATCTTTTTTTTCCCAGGTCTGCTGGAAGAAATTTATTTTTGAAATAAGCAGTACCTTTTTACAATTTTTTATAGTGTTGCCTATCTTTTTCAATGTATAAGTGTGTGTACATAAATTATAAAATAAATAAATAAATAAAAATAAGATTTGCAATTTGATATTTTACTGTCTTCAACTGAGATAAACTAAGATTTTTTATTGAGCTAAACGCTGCAATTAAAACTATGTAGGCACACCACATAGCAATAAAAGAAAATTCAGCGGTTCACACCACACGAACACATTAATCAAGTTCCCGGGAAACCGGGGAAATCTTTACGCGTAGCCAACCAATAGGATGGGAGTTTAGCGGCGATTCCGGACTATTTCAACGATCCAAATAAAAGTTCCTCCCTCGATGGGAAAGAGGGTCAGGCTTAATTACTCGTAAATTGACCGGGATACAGTTTTATCCCGGTCTCCGGATAAATGCACGCGGGGATAACGATGTGTCATACGTGTTATTATGTTTGGAATTAGGAATAGAAATAGACTGTAATTATGAATAATATTTTTTTTTGGTATTTGAATTACGTTTTTTTTCTTTTTCGTGTCCTACAAAGTTCGACTTGAAAGTTGCGAATTAAGTATAGAACAGAAAAAAAAATCGGGTTATTATTTTAACTGAGGATTTTGAGCTGGTAAATTAATGAGTATTGGAAAGCAGTAATGGACATAACAATTTGAATTTAAATTCTTTTATTCATGTAAATATTTGCAATCATCTGACCACCTGGGCTTTCCAGAATGTAGGTACAGTCGACTCTCGTTAATTCAAACCTGCGATAATTCGAACCTCTCTATAATTCAAAATTATCACGAGTTCCCCATAAAATCTCTTTTATTTACGAGTATAACTAAATCAATACATTTTTATGCACTGGGTAATTCGAACGAAAAAATCATCGCTACGTAACCAAACGACGCGTTAATTCGAACTCATCGAGAAAGAGATAAAAAGGTTGCAGAACTTGCAGGGGTATGTAAGTACATTTTGAGACAAGTTCAAACTTGTATCATCGTACACGAGCCTTTATTTTTCAATTATTAGTTTGACACACACTTCCGCACGAATTGGTTGTTTCAGTTCGAACCATTATTTTTCGAAACATTTGATATTTCCAACACTCGATAATTCGTAATATTTTAAGAATCTATCGAGTTTCGAATTAACGTGAGTCGACTGTACCTGTTATCTTGAACCAAAAGCATATTTATAAAAAGGGATTAATCATAAAACCTGCTTGATAAATTTATTAACAACTGGGTAGGTATTAAAAATTCTTCCTTAAAAAATATCAATAATATAAAAGGACTATTCGTTACTCAAATAAAATTACAAGGACCACACTATATCTGTATGTGAATGTGATTTGTTAAAAACGTTACAAAAAGGAGCAACTCATCCGTGAATGTTCACAAAAGGAGCTTCACTATTGTTACATAATAAGTAGCAAAGATACTGAAATATCCATCCATATTTTTATTAATAACACACAAAAGAGAGATTATCTATCAGTGGTTTTGGTAGCAGCTGTTATTACCGAAGTACGTTTTGCTTTTGAAGTTTTAGTAATACTATTAAAAATGAAATATATGCCAACAGTAGCAATAGTAATAACTAACAATATATTACACACTGACATGCTTGGGTAAAGCTCTAATTAACAGTACAGTAATAAACCATAAATAAACGAATGTGCAAACCTTTAATTAAAATATTTATTACTTAACAAAAATATTCTGATCTGAAGTTAGATTCATGTTAACTGTCATACTAAAGCTTATTCATTTCCACTTTATGTTATTTATTATAACACTTCTCAATAATAATCGCAATAAACAGGTGCATTCGCGCACACTCGCTCTAATTTGTTAAATATCAGAAATTACCACGAGCTGTCGCCACTAAGAAAAAACTGGCAACACAACAACTTTGCAGTTCCATTTTCAAACAAGGTAATAAAAAAACATTTAATTGTCAAATTAATCTTTGTCGTGTATGACACTCGCCCTCTTCGCAGTTAATAGGTGTTATTACGTGTCGTCAATTTAATAACAAACGGACAAGAGTTACGGAAGAGAGCAACATGTAATTTTGAATCGACGCGATTGATCGACAATGCGCTTGAATACGAACGTCGATCGTGCTCCAGGCGAAACCGTATAGACTTGTTGATAAGTGGTTATAAATCAATCGTATTAACATAATAATTATCGGTGTGATTGGTCGAGCATCGAATCGTGACCAAGGACGTTTCTACTAAAATATTCAAAGAACTAATCGAAAACACGGATCGGTAATGTTTATTTATCTAATATCGTTAACCTCTACTGAATCAAACAAGCAATCACACTAATTATGGTTCATTTGGGTTGTGCTTAAAAATGGAAAAGTACCTAATTGAATTAATTAAACAGAAAACAATATAATACGGACTCCAACAAACAACGGAGTATGTACAAAATGCGGTGAGCAGACGCTTGTAAAATACCGGTATTGCTAATTAAAAGAAATTCCTTCGCTATGCTTTTCCCCGGACAAAAAACATGAATCCACCGCGACGACTGCGAGGTGTGAGCAATGTCATAAGTGGCTAGTAGGACTACATTTTAATTGTAAGCGCCGCTACACACGACACAAAACGATGGGAATTAAACACTACCTACTACTACAGCAGAAATTGTCCCGCGATGCAAACATTTCTTGTGACGCACTCACAAGAAACCTCTATTACTATGAAGGCGGATGAAAAAACATGCGTTAGTTAATGTTATTATAGCTACACATAATATGGTAAATTACATCAGTAAGGCAAGATGAGTACGAACAGTCAATACTATCAGAATAGATGTGTGCGTACGATGCGGTCAATAACACCGCTAATTTTATTATGAGATCATATAACTAGCGTCTAACCGCTTGTGGCAATTTTTTATAATCATTATTATCTAGAGTAACAAACAAAGAATCGTGAATTAGTTCTCAGCAGTCTATCTTATAAACCCTCGAGTATTGCTAAGGTGTAATAGTTAAGTCCCTAAGGCTAATGAATAAAACTAAAGTGATGGGCCACCTGTTATAAGTTTATCTATTGCCATTTGCCCCAGTTGGCAGATCTATCGGTCCCTTTACGGGCACATTTGAGGATGACATAGCTGGCAATACACAGTGAGGGAGGGAATTCGCATAATTCCACGCACGGATTCAATGTTCGGAATTCGAAATATCGGCTGCGACAGAAGCAGTGCAAAGAACCGGGATACCTGCTTACTTAGTGTGAATTTTGCCTTATGCATATTTGCTTTAACTATTTCGTGGTTTATTTGAATATGGAACGCATAGAATGGTTCTGTTTGTGTTATGATCCGACCTACTTTTGTACTTATACTTGCTTTGCAATATTATAAAGTTCTGGAGGAAATGAATGTGTGTATGTAAGAAGAAACTTCCGGTATTAATCACCATTGTTTATGCAGCTACGCTAGATAAAAAGGCGTTTTTCAATTTTACAGTTGCATGTGCTTACCGCGAGATGTTAGTTATAGGAAATAAATAAATGTTTCGCATTGATTTAGCTATCTAAGAAACGCAATAAATTTGCACCTTTCTTTACACAACCCAGAAATCACATCTTTCTATATTAATAATTGTCTAAAACATTCACATCCTAGTTTATTTGACAAATGGTAGGACGTTTAAAATTGTGGAGTATGCAGGTTGACAAATCGATGGTTATTGCGAAATAAATCGATAATTGAAAATCGATTTAATCGGCAATGCTGATAGGTGACCGTAATCAGCAACTGTCTGCGCAGGCGCACGTGCCTAAGCGCAGGTGGACACAAACGACCTCACTTTTCACTCTCATTTACATACATGGTTGCAAACTTGCAACAAGTGATGCTCCCATTGAACAAACGGCGCAATAACGACTGTTTTAATTAAAATGTTAATTGCTTAATTTTTATTGATATATCCTGTAACAAAGACTAATGTAATGTGGTTGTTTATTGATGCGATTGCATTTTGTTGCTCTGTTGACATTAGATGTCCATTTCACTATTAGCGTCCAAGGGGTGCGTATGAGTATTTAGTGAACCATCAATGGATACCAGACGCTACTTATCGTCGGTCCTGTGCATGTAAGCAATTCCGACAAACTACCAAGAAAATAAGCGAACTTCTTCTGTAGTTCCCGCTAACGCATTCGAATAATTACCGAAGTATTTTCAATTAAGTAATTAATGTAACTTACATTGCTATGTGGTAGGTAACAGTTATAGCGGACTTCATTATCAACTTTGAAATAAAAATATATCCTCGAGGCGATCTTCGAGGCGGTTGTAAGAACTTACGGGCTTATTATGCTAAACTGGTACAACTATGCAAAACTATTTTTAGTTATAGAAGTAGTAAAAACTTCAATACTTGTCACAGTGATGTACAGGCTACAAATGTGCACATAATTAAGGGAAATTGCGATGACTAGCAGTTCTTTTTCTGGAATTTTTTGAAGTACTAAGTAGATTAGAGTTATTTGAGGCCTCATTTATATTGGCTGGTTAAATGCATAAAGTTTATGCTCAGTGGCGTAACTATACCATCTGAGACCCGTGGCAAAATTATTGAATGGGGCCCCAGAAAAATTGTCACGTTGTAATTTAATTTGGATAAATCACTGAAGTACGGACATAAAACGATTCTTTATTAATAATAAAACGGCAAGTTCTCTAATACACGAAGACTTTTCTATTTCGTCTCTGAAGGTGGGCTGCTTCCCAGTGGCGTAACTAGAGTAGCAAGCTGGCAAAATTCCAGGGGAAAGTGATCCTTTTCAATAAATCTTAATAATTTATTTGAATTTGTGTATGGTCTTTAGGTACTTGTGTCTAACTTTAATTGATTTTAAGTACTTATATTATAAATTTTTACATATTTTTGTTATAATGTTAGATTAAGTACTTCTTCTGAGTTTGCGGTCTCACGGATCGGGGGCCCCACCGGGCTAGGGGCCCGTGGCATTTTGCCAGCCTTGCCACCCTATAGTTACGCCACTGTTTATGCTGCTCCACATGTCGTTCATTGGAATGAAACGTCTTGTTATAAAGGCATATTCGTAACTTTATGTCGTATTCAAATGCCCCGATCGCTACTAAGTTACACGCACTTGCCGTAAGCAGCTAACACTTCTCGATCGTCTCGCATCGCCTCGGCGTTTAATTATTGTTGCCACCGCATTTATTATTACGATTTCCTTATAAGGGGCAACGGCAATTTGTTTGATTACTTCCAATTGCCAGTTGATGTTTTAACCATTAAAAATTGTAAACGCAGCCGTGGATAGCAAGAAATTGCTATGATTGCCGACTCTGCTAGTGTTTATCGTACTTTCTTGCCACCGTTCGATACGGAAATGGAAAAAATGGGCTTTCGAATCAATGATTGTGGAGAATATGCGCTTTTTGCGATACGATAAATGTGCAATAACGTTCTGCGTAGGAAAAAACGCGACTTAGATAATCATCGTCTGTTAGTCTGTGAGTTTTTACAAACAGACATTGTAGCAGCGTTAGAAAATATAACAAGGCGAT
Source organism: Mythimna impura (assembly GCA_905147345.3). Lineage (NCBI taxonomy): Eukaryota > Metazoa > Arthropoda > Insecta > Lepidoptera > Noctuidae > Mythimna > Mythimna impura. The sequence continues at coordinate 13,998,041 of LR990345.1, forward strand.
TATAAGTTGTTGTCAGTACCTCTTTAATTAAATTCATATTCCACTATAAACTCATTAAATGAAAATTATCTAATGATTTCAAACAATTAACATTGCTTATTAACATAAGATAGTTGTAAATTGCAACGTAAGTAGGGAAAAACTGGAGCAACAAGTGCGGTATGAATTCGACCCATATTGAAACTGCAAAAACTAAGCTACGTAATCAAACGAAACAAATAATTACTTACAAAGCTACAACTCTCCAATACAAAAGATCAACAAGGAAGATGTCAAACGACGGGCCATAATCAACGTAATTACCGAGATTCATCTATCATTATTATAATAATCATCTCAATACGAACACAAGTTTCATTGCAACAAACAAAGGCGTGAATACAAGAGATTTGCAAATTGACTGATCCCTTCTTCCCTTAACATAAACAGGCAAATCCTTACTTAATTTCAGTCGCAGAATTCAATCAGAATGTAAAGCTTTGTGCCCCAGCGAGTAATGTTATAATGCCGTACATTATCCCCCTGTAGCGACTCGGCGACACCGTGCCGAATCTTTCATTATTATCAACGCATCATTTTCATGGCACTTTCTAAAATATTAGGGCTGCCACTAACACTTTTATCATTCACCTCCATTATTTTCCTATTGCTTAACTTAAATCAATATTGTGCAGCTCAACTATCGCAACGTTAAATAACCCTAAATCCTAACTATAGGATAATTTTAATGATCTCTAGACCATGTCGAACTGATAAAGTTTTGTAATAATTTGCACGTCCAAGAGCTGAATTATGACTTGTAAATGTAGCATTAAGGACGAACTGCAATGTAATGGCTATTTAAAAATACATTTACTTGATACCTTTATCGCAAATCAGAGTCGTAACGTGAAATGAACAACCGTTTAGATTTAGCGCCTTAAGATAAACATCGGTGGGTAACCCTTTCGACGAGCCCGTTGTGACGTGGGCCCACACATCCCTTTCGCGCATTTCATATTCCTATTTCCATTCCGTTCAACCTTCGCAGGAGGATTATATTCTGCCTCCGATGTTTTCGTATCCTATTATTTCACGGGGTGAAAATGGGCCTCCCGCCTCCTCACTCACTCACTCAGACAGTGACATCCCTCAGATGTGTGACGTGTACCGACGTGGAGGCACCTGTGTGTGTGCACCTTCCCAGGACTGTGTGTGAGTGTGCGTTTGTTTCATCAACTGTAAACCACTGTCAACGACTCGTCAAAATAATATTGGCTTAACGCCGGAGCCCGTACACAGATATGGTACATGGAAACTTGATACACGCACGAATTTAATTAGATTGGCTTTAATATTACGGGTGATGGAGAATTACGTAACGAAATTATAATTTATTTGATAGATTGGTACTCACTGTAATTCTTTTCTGAGGTAGAGTTAATTTAGATTTGTGTTAAGTTGAATAGAACTTGTCACATGACCAGTGTCATTGAAACCAACTTGAGATTCATAATTCCCATGAGTTTAAACTTTGGGATTAATTTGAACTAACCAAATAATTCCAAAAATATCAAAATTGGTTAAGATTCTCGTAAAGCTATCTAAGTAAACACATAACAGACTAAAGTATCGTAAGCTTTGAATCTCAAATCGAACCCCTTGTGAGACCCATCCATCTTCCCACTAATTGTAAAATAATTAAAACTAACTGAGCATAGAGGATTGTGTTTCGTACACAAAAACAAGGAATGATACAGGAATACGAACGAACCAGAGGGTCGCATGTTCAACAAAAAACATGACATGTTTATGGTATGGAAATGCAATAAGAGCAAAACAAAGAAATGCTTATTTCAGCTATGAGAGTGTTTCGAATTGCAAATTTCGGGAAAAAAGCGAACAAACTACACTCAAAGTCAAATGCGGCAGTGCGCGATAAGCAAGTGCCGCTTATGCAAGATCACGAATGTAATTGCTCCCTTGTCTGGCACGACACTTCGTGCGGGAGCGAGACAAAATGTGCCTAATGCACACGAGCAAAAGAGATGGAAAGTGGCAGTATCAACAAAGCCGTAAGCGACAAAAATGATTGATTGCTAGCCGTCTTGCGCTGAGCTCTATTTAATCACTTTATTCCCTTTTCTCCGTTTGTGTTGGGATAATTTTGTATTTGTGTAATTTGTATACGAAATGAGGAGGCATACCTCCCGAGAAGACGGGGTTCATATCCGGCGCGTATCCGGAGCTTACACAAACCCGATTTTGATGTTATCACATGTCATGGTACCGTTTGTTTTGATTTATATTACAAAGCCAGATTAAGTTGAGATTAATCTTTGGGTTAATAACTTTGTGTTTAATTCGAATTTTAAGGCATCATTGTGAAACCTAGACGCATTTGTTATGGCGGGAATTATGTACGGGTTGTTTTCATACCGTATCGTAATCTTGTTGACATCACATCCTGTACTAGCTATGCTTTCACAGTGCAATCCCTTATCACATGCCTAGCTCGTCTGTCCTATAACTACGGTTACAGAATGTACCTACTCTTAAATAAAGAAAAGTTTAAATGATGTTAATTAAATTTATCTAAATAATTTAATTTTCCAAAGAAATACCCATTGGAACTGCAAGAGTGCAACAAATAAAACTAAACCCAATCACATGTCACATGTTTCCATTACAGGTAAAACAGGATTGGGCACCTCAATGCCTCATCCCGCCATGAATGGTTTTCTTTTACAAATTCATTACATACAAAGGTAGATCAAATTTTGTCGACTTGTGCAGTAATGACGCAAGAGCCAACGAAGGGAGGTTATCTAATATGAGGTTTTTTTTTATATATATATTTAATGTTATTACTAAAAGCTAGGGTGTGCAAGTGCACCTTCTTGCACCCCCGAAAACAGTAATAATAATAATAATAATAATAATATTCACACAACTATCACACAACGCCGTCTAAACACACACACGACACACCACGACAGTAGATCAAACTTGTTCATATACAAATTGAGTCCAATATATTTGCCAAAAATTATACATCTTTTAAAACTGTACCAATGTATTGCTGGACATAGCTCTTCATAATCGCATTCCAATACGTTCTAGTTCTAAAAGAAATCCTTAATCTATCCACTAAGTAGAACTTACCACTCATATGTCCGTTTTCATAAGGCGAGTACTCTCCATTCTCGAGGCGATGCTTCTTGAAGGGATGACCAGGGAACTGTGTGGCGGCGAGAGACAGTCCTACTCCTGACGCACGCTTCGGTGGTCGGCCCGGTCTGGAGCTGCGGACATAGTAGCACGTTACTGCCGTTTAAGATGCTACACTTTACCTATGGAGGTTGGGGCCGGAGGGAGATAGAAAATATAGGAGCCTCTGAAAGGCTGGGCAATTCCATCAGCCGTCAAATGCCTTGGCAAAATATGTGATAAGTTATTACAATTTTGTGCAAGTAAGAGCTAACGGCAGATTAAGGATCAGACTTTCAGACACCGAGGGTAGTCGATAAACTCAGTCGATCGCAGTTTACTACCACAGAAAATTCGTAGAACAAACGTTTACGATCAGGATTTAAAATTATTACTGAACCTGAGAGGTTTTGATTTTTTTTAATAACTCTGTACAGAGTTAGTTTATTCGCATAGAAACCTATACCCCTTTATAAATATTGCCTATCAAAGGAAACTCTGTCGTACTCATTAACACCACGAGTACGACAAAATTACTATGGTTGAGCAAAAATATTGGCTATGCGGTCACTAACCCGCTGTCTGGCAAGAAATTGTAAGACATTATATTTCCTCAAAGAAATTAACATAGATGGACTGCGATAGACTGAATTAACAATACACAGTTAATTATATAGGTAATACTTGTGTAATTACAGTTTTGATTTACAAAACTAATAACTCAAGTTTGTCAAGTGTAGCAACACAAATCACACATTCTATTACTGTAATAAAAGTCACAGACGTGTGAAAAAATTAAAACGCTAATTGATAAAAACGTTCCAGTAAAAAAGCGTGCATAAAAATCAAGTAAGAAATCGATCAATCCGCTCTTACACATGATTCATTCATTATCATTCAGTACTCATAGTAAATTCTCATAACTGCAACAAAAGAACAATAACTGAAATAGTCATTAATTAAATTCTATTAAAAGTGAGCAACGGGAGCTTCTCATGCGCTATCTTTACGCTGATCAGATAAATCAACATCAGTAAGGGAGGGTATAGATTTATTTTTATATATTTCACTCCCCCAAGATTTAATACCGCAACACGTCGGCCGCAGTTTCCACAATTTCACGCTTATTGTTTTCTCATCCGTGATTTATGTTCACGTAATAGACAACAGTATTTCTTGGACGCAATAAAGTTTGTCACCTAAATCTTTGCCCTTAAGCCTATTGCGTACTTGCGGACCTAAAACTTTGTTTACCTTTATTGGAGTTACTATTAGTTTGCGGTAAAATAAAAAACCGGGCAAGTGCGAGTCGGACTCGCGCACTGAGGGTTTCGTACAAACTTACCTATGAGAACAGTTCAATTCCCGAATTGAGTTACGAAGATTTTTCCGAATCGCAAAAAATGTTTTTTTTTTGTGACGTAACTACAATTTTACAGTTTTCAGATTTTTCCTATACCTACTTGTGCTATGAGACCTTGCTTCATGCCAAATTTCAGGATTCTAGAATTTTGATTCCCTTGATAGTGTCGAAATACACGTTTGCGACATAAACGACCGATTTTTTTTTTGTTTTCATTAACTCAGAAATTTGATTTTTTCATAGCTTCAAGGGACCGCAGACCTGAGTATATTGTTTTAATTTCAACTCGATATCTCCACTCGTACCCGAGATAAAGGGTCTTGACAGACAGACAGACAGACGGACGGACAACTATGTGATTCCTATAAGGGTTCCGTTTTTCCTTTAGAGGTACGGAACCCTAAAAAGTGATATTAATGAGTAATTAGACATGTGCCAATGCGTTTTTTTTGTAGTGGAATGAAAATGGTGATAGATTCGGCTGACACATTAGCTAGCGGCGTCTGAAATTGATGTTCCTTTAAGAATTGAATGAAGCTCACGATCCTTCCGAGAATTATTGAAAACTCTTCTAAAACGATATCTTATTAATCATTCCATTCAGCTGATTCAGCCTTGGAAGTTAGAATGGGAACAAATTTAAGGCGAAGAAAAATTAGGATTGTTCAATATCGGCTTTGATTTAGTCACATCGATTATTTGAAAATTATGAAATAAGGCAAAATCTAAAGTAAGAAGACCACAAAGGTCACCTAAAATTTACTCTACTTAAACATATAGACTAGACAACTAAATCGGATGAATAGTTGCTTGTAGAGCAACAAGAAGTCCTAAAGGAAAGTAAACATAGCCTAATGATAAAAGAGATGAGACTGATAAAAAAGATGAAGATTGACCACTTCATGAATGAAAAAACTAATATTACGTACAAAGTATTTTTGATCAAGGAGATCCCTAAACTAAAATCAAGTGTATTGAAAAAAATACAGATGAAAACTGGAAAATAACACAAAATATTAAGGATAGTTCTTGCGTATACTGTATATTCAGAGGCCTATTTTGCCCATTCAACTAATACACAAATTCCAGTATGATAGAGATAATGGCATCAAAACCAGAGTATACCAAGTTCTATGGTTCTACCTTAAACAAATAGACCTGTCATATCGCAATTTTAATTGCCGAGAAAACCATTAGAAATAAATATATGGACAGTAGCGTTAGTTGGAAGTCCGAAGTAATTGGCGACGCGAAGCAAGATCAATTACACTAGTAGCAGCTAATCCGCACTACATTACAACTAGGTACCAGTACCACGGCAGAGGCGTCGGCCAAGTTCGGCAATTATCGGGGGAGCGATGCTGTTATCATAGTATCGGCTTACGCAGAAACTGAGTCTCGCCTATTTATTTTTATGTCAGCAACCGTCATTATGAGACACTCCATTAGCTTGGATTGCGGTGACACTCGTTTTCGGTTACGCTTTGGGGTGCGATTGTATGGTGCGCCAGTTTTTTTCTGCGCGCTCAGATAAAGGGTTTGTTATTTTGATGACCAATTTTATTTATGGACAACCGTAATACTAATACAGCAAAAAAACTTAATAGCTTTAGTTTTTCTGTCATCTCCGAGACATTTGGCCATCGTCAAGGAACAATTATAAAGTATAAATAGTCTGAATGAACTTCAAAGGCCGCACATAAAAATTGATTTTATTTTAGATGCAGGCGAGTACAGTCGGGAGCAAAAAAAGCTAAACACAATCGCGCCCGTGACGAAATCGAATATTGAAAGTGTCGAGGGACAGAGATAAGGAGAGCACGTGCCGCTCCCTTGCCGCCACTTAGGCCATACCCGTAATCTGAATACCGCAAAGCTCACTGCGATAAACTGCCATTAAAAAGCGTTCGATTTATTACCGAACGATTTCCGAACGATTTATACGGGTGTGCGAAGTCGAGAGAGTATCATAAACCAGAGGGTCCTAGAGGGTAGAAACTTACTCAATACTTAGTATCTACGAAAAGTAATGGAATAATGAGATAAACACGCCACAAGTGAAGTCAGAACAAAAAAAAGTATGGAATATTTAAAGTACGGAAATAAAAATCAAAGTATAACAAATAAAAATAAACAATAGAATATATTGTATTGAAAAAATGTGGTAATTAAAGTAGGGACGTAATAAATTCAATACAGACTTAATGTGCTAATGCTATAGATAAAATAGTCAAATGCTCAGAATTCTACGATATTATGTATAAAATCAAACGTGTTACGATTCTGCACATCGTACTCTTTCCTCCGACCAACCCTAGTGAAACTAACACCACGTATAGTTTTGCTTTTTGTATATTTGCTTGGCAATATTCATCACTCACCGCCCGTGTCACTGATCAAATAGCACCCACAAAAGAGTCCCCAGATATATCTGACAGATATACCCTTGATAGATAGTTTCACAAACATTACGAAACAAATCCTGATCGACGGATTCTATAGAGAAAGATTGAAAATCAGCGGTATATTACAAAGAAGTTAGATAACATTCCTAGCGAACGTGACTATAATAGTAAACGATTCAGCGTCAAAAATCATTTCAACTAGCTCCTTTCAATCTTTCCGACTTCATAAAAAAGTAGGACCTTAAACACATGAAGCTACTAAGTACACAAACAATATCAACACCATCGGCACACTAAGAATAGACTCAGCACTCTCTGTTATTATATTTGTATTACTATTCTCAACTCTTAGTGGACGTGTTCACACTCACTAATAATTACTGACACTAAATCATAACATTCACGTGGCGTAAACATCCTTCCTACCTTTAAAAAAAGTGAAAAGACCAAAAACAGCTCGCTGACAGCATATTGTAAGCTAATAGTCATAATCTGTATATATTTTATGTTTTTGTTACTGAAGCGCCCGATTATTTACACGTTACAGCACTACAACCCGTATGGGAATGTTTACACATTAAATTAAAACTCTTTTTAAGTTTTGTTGGTCCAAATATAACCTTTTTCTGAGGGTTTGTCATTAGAAGAGATTGTGTCTTATTACTTTAGATATAAGTTATATATTCATACGATACCTTTGAAGATACTTAACGCTTCTGATTCAATGCTACTGTTGTTTTATTTGCTTCGACTTAGTCATTTTACTGCTATTGGATTAGTGGCCTTATAATGAGATCGTAAGTTAATTTTATTTATACTATGTATATATATTTCTATTAAGTATATTACTTCAGTTTCTATATAGCCTAGTTATATATTGCTTTTATTTAATCCGACTACGATATTGACTTCAATTGCTACATCAACCTTTGTTCTTACCTACATTCTTAGTCATTATATAACTGTCTTTAACCTATCCATGAATCCATTTTAAAGGCCTATCTGTCACAAGTCTAACCGCTACTGAACTATATCTATACGCTCAAATTACATTATACCCATTTGATGCATTATTTCCTTTTCAAGTTAGTTTCTCGGAAACACCATATCTGGGTATTACACCAAACAATGAGGCTCTGTCTTAAAAATGGCCCAAGAATCGGTAGACAACGTAAAACAAACGTACGTAATCTTATCTAATGTAAACTCAAACGCAGTAGCAGTTTGTCTTGGGTTCAGTGCAAACATGATAAATGATTTCGGTTCAAAAAATCGTTGCTCTATTTTTTTCTAAACGAGTTCCGGTCGGAGCGAGACGTAATCTCTCCTTGAATAGAAACACCTATTCACCTTGAGAAGTACCTGAGGAAGAAGAGAGATCCGAATTATTGATTACGTCTGATAACTAATTTATTTCGTCTACATTACAGATATTCTAAAAACAACGGAAGAAGAAACTATAAAATTCGATAATTTTGTCCAGATGACGATAAAGTTTCATCATTAAAACCAATGTTTTAATAAAACCAAAGGAAAAAATGTAATTGAAGCCAAAAATTAGAGGGCACTAAGACAGTAACAATAAAAAGTGAAAGCAAAGCCGCGTTTAATTGTGTCGTAAAAATAAAAATTAAATAAAAAATGCTTTGGGGTGGAAAAGTTTAGCGACCGTAATCCTGCTACAATTATATCAGGTTCTGTTGCAGCAAGATGTTCTCCTAATGTTACCTGTCCCAAGGGCGAGGGATGCTTTTTAATTTATTAAAACTAAGTTTCTTATTTCGAGGAAGAAACTTAATACATTTGGACTCAAAGAACACCTAAGCTTTTTACCACCAGTGCACCGAACTGGAAATATGTGTTAATTTATAGTTAACCATTACAAAGCAATATTTAATTTGGATTATACATAATATTTACTTCTTAGTAATTAAGTATGCAAAAGAAAAACAAACCAAGAAATTCTAACTAACATTGATACAAATTTTGTATTTAAACGCATATAGCCGTTGAGAGCCAAGTATATATATTTCCATTTATTATACTGTAACATTGGCAAGACAGTTGAAGATTTCATCTACATATTCTTAGCTTCAGAAAATAATAGTTAAATCACTGTCGGAGGGGATTAACCTCTGTGATTCTATAAAGTTACAGCTCGGTTTAATAACACTGTTCTATCTGACAGTACAATCATAAGTTAATGTAGCAAGTCACCGCAACAGTCAGGTAGCTGCTACGTTTCAATTTCTTCGAGGCATTTTATTTACAAAACTAATTACGTTTGTCTGATAGGGTATTAAATAGCTCCCGGTGCTTCACTTGATTTGTTGACAGTTAATAAAGACATTCCAAACGTATTTAAGATCTTAGTCTATTCCGTCTGTGATGTGATCGCTCCCTGATGAAGTTATTATAGCTTCTATTATTTGTTTCTTTTTTTCGCATTCGTCTGTACTATTCTGTTAATCATCTCCAATATAAAATGTCTTATTAGCGATAGAATTAGATACATAAAAATATTAACTAGGTCGGACACGTTTTTTTATTGTTACTTTTTTAAATTTTATTACTGTTGGCACGAACATCATTGTCGGCACGCCACGTGGTCCGGATAATTGAAATGTCCAAACACTAAATTTATAGTTTGTACAACGTCACTATTTCTTTTTTATTGCTCCTATCGATGTTGCTACCATTGATCTAACTTTATTATATTGGACACAACTCACACAACACGTCTACCGCAGATCCGTCGCCTTTGTGACCAGAACAGATGTTTTTTAATTAATATTTAATGAATTCACAACATGTTGATGTGTTTTATTAACATGTCTCGTAGAATTTGCATAAAGTCATATTAAGTCGTAGGCTATACTCAAAATATTTTTATTTTATATTTGAGGCAAGTCTCGTATGAAAGCTCTGAGGAAATAATATTAATCCAACTTCAGAAACAAATGTTCTAGCGAGAGAACATTAAAATCTTAAATATTAATTGTAATAAGAGCGGCGTAGTCCCCAACATCCCTTTCTGCGAATGCTGGGGCAACATAATCAGCCCCCAAGGGACAACCTCTTGTAATTAGCGGCTGTTCATTTCTTAATTTCAATATTTAATTACAAAGGAAACTCGATGACTGCTCCGTATAGAAAGAGACGTCATCTTCAGAAAGTCTTTCGAATCCGTTTTGTTTCTAATTCGCTTATAGTATCGTTTGATATGGCTTCTTCATTGTTTCTTTGGCTGCTGTATCAAAGGGTGCTCGAGTTTAATCATTTATCTGAACAGAGCGTTCATCTTTGTGAAGTTTTATTCTGTCCAATCGGTTTTATTGAAGCTTCTCTTATTTGTATTTTATTTGTAATAAATGCACACAAAACGTATAAATACAAAAAAATAAATAAACGAGATAGTGATAGGTAGTTAATGAACGGTTCATATTTTCTATTAGTATTAATATGCGTAATGTAAAACTGAATAAATCTGAGATACGAGATAGATAGAATTAACCCATTAGAGGTCACTGTACTCGATTGAGTACAGCCATATCCCTAAGTATAAGTTACATATTTTTTGTAGTTTATTTGAGTTTCCTTGTTATTTAACTTCATCATAACACTGTTGAAGTATACTGATAAATATTACGCGGGTAGTGCAACTCTTTTTGATAAAAAGTGTCACTTGAAGTTATGTTACCAAAACACTGAGGAGGTAAGCAAATGATTTTTGATTTTCTAAAATTATTATTATTTAAAAGTTGATTTTTTCATTTCGTTCCTATAAAATACATGTCAGAGTAAATTATAAGGAACAATATAGTCCGATTTTTTATGACTAAAATAAAACTAGAGTAACATAAATGTTACTGTACTCAGTTAAGTACAGTGACAACATAAGTAAGTAAAATACCCGTTTTTCTTTTTCAGTTTCCTTGCAATCAAAAGAGCTACCAGGGACTAGAAGAAGCGATTGAAGTCGTTTTACAGGATAGTGGTGATGATGAATGTCACTTGGCTATTATACCACCTGATCCAAGTGCATTGACTGATAAAGAGGAAGGAGGCGATGAGGATATGGCAGCGTGGTTCATGCCATAAGATATACCTAGTACTATTGAGGTATTTATGAATCGAGGGGTTAGTGGTAGCGAAGATAGTGCGTAAGACGACAGTGATGATGGACAGCTGGGGTCAATAAGAATTCGACTAGATTCTACCCGCCAATCCACTCCGGATTTGAGTCCAATCTGGTGGAAACGTACCCTAGCTTCTCAGAATACTTCCGAAGTCCACGATAGGAAAAGTCCTGTTTGTGAAGAACTGAAGCGTGTAGCGATACCACCTTTATTCCAAACCAACAAAGACATGAGAGGTGTGGATGAATTCGACCAGTCTGTCTAATGCGAATTCTATATAATGATATAGAATTGCCGTTTATTTTAAAAAGTGGTGATGGGTGCTATTTACCTACATGTTAGATATGGTTATTGCCAATTCCTGGCGTTTACATGTAATGAGCAATGATATTCCTATTGATCAACTTATGCTTCGCAGACATATCGCGATATACTATTTACGCCAAGGTGTCAATAATCGAAGGTCTGCCTCAAGATGCAGTTGGATATTACCCTATTAAAATTGAAAAATAGCTGCGATGTGTCCTTTGTCATTCTAGAGTATACTGGTAATGTAAAAAACGCCTTAAAACACTTTGTGGCAAAAAAACGTCTTTTGAAAATTTTCGTACTTAGGCGGTCAGTGTACTCAATTAAGTACACCCCTATATCTTCATGAAAACTAAAATTTTTATTTCTTTTTCTTGTATTTTGTGTTTTTTATTCTTATTTCAATATGAAAATAAAGAAAATTTAAAAAATATTTTGGTAGTTTTTGTTTGACCTCTAATGGGTTAATATAACTTTATCGTATTCGTTGAACAACCATCTTACAATTTCTCTTTGTCGTCCCTATTGTAAGATGTTATAGCCCCCGACATCCATATTATCGTTTTATTTCATTTCTCTCTCAAGACGCTATGAAATTCTCTTATAGTATTACCTGCCTAAGGATTTCATTACTGAAAAGTCTGGCTGGATGAATTTTGAATGACTTTGTAGACTTTAGGATTGTATAAAGCTTTATGTGATCGAATTCTTTAAAGACATTTACAAGATCGCTTTCTGCATGGATTTTTTTTACGTTATGTCGTAGTTTTGTAACTTGTTTATTATTTTTACAATTACCTTTTGGTCTTTGCTTGAATACTTTGTGTTTCTCTCAGTTTGTGATGGTTTCCATTTTTGAAGGGGTTCAAAAACGCTTGATAATTTTTTCTCTTTATGGTACTCGTATTTTTCATTTGGCTCTTTTCAATTGATTCGGCATCAGTCAGGATGCGTGCGTTTGGCATGTTTTGTTATGAATCGTTGACGGCTGTTGGTTCGGACGTGTCCATTCACGCTCACCCTGTATTGGTGGATTGTTTTGTTGCGTAAAATTATACAATTTCTGGCCGGGTGACCACAGCGCGCGGCCGGCCAACACCACTGTCACGCCCTCCGCCATTCGATTGAAAATGAAAAATCTATTAATATGAGCTACGACAAAAGGAACCTGCTACTTTTATTTTTGAAATGGTTTTAAATTAAATGGTTTACGGATTGGCTTAATAGTTGTGAAATGTAAGAAGTTACAATATTGGAAATACTTTTTAAACACTCTATGACTAATTGATTTACGTAGTTTTTGCTGTTGGCGCCAGAAGTTTTTAATTTGGCAAAATGTTTTTCTTTAATGAAACTTTTGGGTCTACATCCAATGGAACAGTATTTTGTTATATTTTTTTGATATTTAATAGTTTTCTATTTATATTGACACGCTTCATCAAGAATAATCGAAGAGATTTGCTACCGTTCCCGGCATTTGTAGTTTTTTTTTTCCCAAACGGTCTTTTGTAGTGATACAAAAAATTGTAGCGAGCTACCTGGCCATCAACAGACACAGTTAGTCGGTTCCTAAATTAATTTCTTCTAATTCTGGCGACTAATACTGTCGAGTCATATAAGTCGTGTGCATGCCATCGGCGGCTTTTAGTTATACAAAGAAATTCGTTTGAAAAAACAACTGGAGCTTGTTTTTCATCGGCTCCCATTAGAGAGACACTTGAAAGATAGATGCAGTTGTATTGAAAACGCGTTCGGAAACACATAAATATACGCCATTGCATATCGAAACATGTTTAAAATATAATTATAAAACGATCATGTCGTAAAAATAAATAAATCTTTTATATTTCCTTTTCAAACATGATTACGACAATTTTATATTCAAGTAAATAACATGTTCAATGCGAGTTTTATGTGTTACACTATTGTGGCGTTTCTTCCTCTATCCTACACGATCACGTCCGCTGTTCTCGTTATAACTTCAGTTTCTTATGTTCAATGAAAAATTAAAATAATCAAAACATACAAGCTTAGAGATTTGAAACAGAATAGAGTCCCGGACGTGTGATCGTTCAGTGTCGAACGAAAATAAACGTTATGATTTGTTAAACAGGTTATTAGAAAAACATCGGCGCTGTCGACAGAGAGTTTGGAAATAAACTATTAAAAAACGGTCAAGTGAGAGCTGGCTTCTCTGCAGCAAGTTCAGCACATATCTTATTGTTTTTCTTCGCTAAGCTTTTTATTGTTTGGGAATGTTCAGACTTCAGGTTTATCAGAAGCGCACAGTGTGCCAGTTACATACGAAACAGATGTAGACTTCATAACTAACTGTCTAAATGGAAAATGTAGCAGAACACAACGGTAGCTGAGATTATTTAGTATCCACCGAACACTTTGATATCATTCCACATTCCTACAGCGTACAAAGGAAATAGACAAAATATTCAAAGATAAAAGTTTCTCGAATCTTAAAACAAAAGTGGGATTTTAAAGATAAACAGGAGTTAATCATAAATCATGCACGTAATAGTTACATTCTGACGCAGCGTAAGTACATCTGAAAAATCTTTTGTTTGATCAGACTCAAACATCTGGATGTTGAACAGAAGTTCATAATAAAATATGATGAAAAAATATGTTAAGTCCTTTTGTATCGACCGCTTCTGTCTATTTTTGTTCGACTAGTTAACAGTCTTGATACTTTACGGTATTATTTTACCGATTAAAATGCAACACTACTTCAAATGAGTTTGTTGTGAACTAATTAAAAAGGTTGGAGTGAAACTACTTTGTATGAGCAATTATCATGTTTTACGAGACAGTGCATAGTAAATGAGAAGCTATTGATGGTTTATCTTTATCGTTTGATCATCGCCAATCAATGGATGTAAAAAAGTTGAAAAATTACAGTAACCCTTCGGCACGGTAGTAATACCTTCGCTAATTGCATTTGTTATATTCTGTATAAAGAAGTACAATTAGTATCCGTGAATAATGTCGGCGTCGCGTCGTCGGCCCAACATTTCATTAAATGCCAAACGTCTACACTACATTGATATCGATTAAGTTATTATACTTTTGCACCGTGACTTTACAACAGCACCTACCTATCATTGAGTCGCCAATAAAACACAAGAAGTTTAAAAGACCTTATATCTATATTAATAAAAAATACTTTAATTTAAATTGATATTTTTAATTTTTTGCGCACTTCATTAATGAATTCTGAACGTTCTACAAGTCGGAGGGTGGCATTATCTACACACAACATCAAAGATCAAACTGTGTTACTCGAATGATCTTTAATTTATTTTCTGCGAGGCAGTTCATCTAGCGTGCCCTTTAATGCGTTCTAAACACGGAGTCATTATTGAATTATTGTTGAATGTAACCCATCCGTTTCCACCAATATTAGCATTATTTAACTACGGACGTAGACAAGAGGAAACCCAATTATAATGGAACTCACAAGCTATAACCATAGACCATTATGCCAATTAACTACAGTAATGTACGTATTACTCAGGCCAAGCATTGTGTGTACCGTCCAAATTCACTTGCATGTACTTGCTTTCAATTAATTTTTATGACGTTGTTAACATTTCATCGGTTATTGCCTGTAGAAATGACAAAACGTTTCTTAATGTCATGTGAAGCTGATCTTTTGTAATTAATTATTAATGTTATCACTGAAGATAATTAGCCTACTTTAGCTGGACCGGTTTACCAGTTCATCAAAAAATATAAATAAACACAACTCCAAAAAGATCTTAAAGCCTGAACGTAAATTCATCGAAATCATAACTAAGAAATATGAAGAAATAGGCACGGTTGGTGCAGTGGTTGAGTAATTGGCTACTGCACTGTGTGTCGCGGGTTTGTTTTCTGCACGAATCGAATAATGTATGGCCTACAGATAGTGGTTCTTGCGTATGTGAGTTTATTTCTTGCGCACCCACGGTACTGGAGGAATTCCAAGCATTAAAAAAATAAAAAAACAAAATATCAAGACCGTTTGGTTAATCGTCGAATTACAGCCGAAACGTACCGCAGTGCTTCATAGTAACTCGATGAGATTTGTTTTGATAATACATCATAAAACTATTAAATATTGGATCGCTGAGTGAGACTACCCGCTACTGTTTCCACGTTGTTCTCCAAGTGATAAACGGTAGCGACTACACGTGTTTTGTATAAAAATGTTTGACATACTGAGAATAATACCCCATGGAATGTGAAGCATTACTAAATAACTTTCGATATGTTTACACGACGGAGGGATAAGAATAGGAAGGTAGTTTATCGAAAGGGTTAGTTTACCGTGGAAGTTTATAACTTGGACCATATTGTACACTGATCATGGCGTAATCGGTTTGTTATTTCAGCGTTTAGACGATGTTTAAACCGTGTTTTGTTTTGTCAGAAGCATGTGGGAATCATTGTATTGTGTTCTACATCCGGGATATGATTGGTTCGTTTGATTTTAACTTATAGATTGATTGGTCACTTCGAAGGTATTGTTTTTTATCAACTTCACCATTGCCTCTATGGGTTCTACTTTACATCCTATATCAGGAAACACTTTTTTTTTCTCTATTTTAAGGTCTTTTGTAGGTAGTCATTTAAATTTTTATCACAACTATGTTCTAACAAATGTTCATAACCTTGTTGGAACTTATACTTTCGAACCGTTTGGGGTTGAAACTCTTGGATCTGTCGAAACGTCTTATTGACACTTCGCGTGACCCAAAGACAGAGGATAAGCATTGCCATACAGCATTGCAATACCGCCAGTCTTTAGGGCACATTACCAAGCGATAGCGATGTGAAGGAGTTTTTTGACGCCATATTTTAGTTTGTTTTTAGGTTAATTTTAATTAGTTTAAGGTTTTTATTATATTATTATAGTTAAGTATTTTTTTAATGTAAATTATTATGTAAGTATAGGTATAAAGAAAATAAATCATTACAAGTTCTTTGCTTCAAATCAAAATCGTGCCCAATAAAACGAATTGGATATTGAAACCTAATACCACTATTGGTGTATTGGGGACGTACCATACATTATTCACCTCCTTAGGGAATCATAAACACGATAGCTATATTGGTCAGTCAAATGCCAATAGTTCTTAAGAAATCGAATAAGCTTTTTGGCAGACCACTTTTTCAAGGGACTCATAAACTCGACGAAAAAGAAATAATCATAATTAAATTAAATATTAACAAAGTGGACATCAACTCAATATTTTTATTAAATGTATTTGGACTTAAAAAGTTTCGTCATTAGGAGTTGGATAAAACATGTAACATTGCTTATATACCTATTAAACCTGCCGACGATATTATTTTTATCGGGATGCCAAATATCAATTTATAAGTGCAAATTTTCAATGAAATCAAGTTCTTGCGAATCGTTTACTTATACTGAAAAACGAGTTACTTATTAAAACAGTGTGTTATGAACAAAAAAACAGGATACTAACAGAACCTCTCAGAAATATTTAACTAGAAGCCGTTCCACGGTTTGTTTGTTTTATATTAAAAAGAAGTGTCAGGTAATCGATCAAGAGCAATCGTCATGAAAACATATCAATAAATTTCTTGAATACGTTATCGTGGTTTATTTGCTCTATCTGTGTGTATCTACTGTAACCAGCTTTATATTTTACTCCCACATTACTTACCTACATAAATTCTTACAATTTTTTTTTTTAAGTGTCTATTTCAAAATTTGAGAAGTTCACGCAACCCTAAGTGCTTCTGTATTTTCAATAGTCACAGAGCGGTTTATCTGTTGACGTGTGTCATCTAGTCCAGCTACCTACCGACTTCCGTTCCCATCTCGCAGCTTATCTAACACAAATATGACAAATTAAACGAATCTTAGGAAGGGCCGGGGTCTGCTTACGTTACAATAGGATATTTAAACAAAGACTTAAAGTCGTAACACGGACTAACAAAGTTCTTTGGCTTACCGCAGTAAATAAAAATGTATTTTTCATAAATTGGAAATTTGAAATTAATGATTGCGGAAAAAGGAGTAAATAAATTACCTACTAAAAATCTTGAAGAACGGGTGTGGAGTGTATAAAAAGCTTAAATCGAACACGCTAAAGAAAACAATCATTAAATAACCTACCTATATCTTTTGTTAAAGCATTTGTTGCTTTGAACAAATGAAAAGTATCATCACAATCAAAAATATCGATTTAAACAACTGACAAACCTATTAACGGGATTCCAAACTTTAAAAATAGAGTAAAAGTGCGGCCATCTTTAATAGTTAGGGCTGTCACTTTGAGGAACAAGTTAATAGACGTAATCAATTTGCTCGAAACCGAGTATGGGAGTAAAAAAAAACACATAATATTAAGCTGGCCGGTCACGCGAAGAGAGCTGTCAAAATTTAACCTCTCACTCCTTATGTTTTAACCTTAAATGTATTGCTTTTTAAAAAATGGCACGTTTTAAACCTGTCTTTCGGAATTTTACTTTTATTTTTAATCCTACTTATTCTGCTATTCTTGTATTTAAATAATGTGAAAGTTTATGTTTGTTACCTACTTGAACGGCTCATTAGATTTTGATCTAATTTGAGATTGATAAGTCCGGTAGACATGTCATCGTCCATGATAATGCGTAACATGAATACCTACTTTTTGTCATATAGGACTAAAGCTAAGAATATAGGACTAAACCATAATTTTTAAAGCCATACCTACATTAATTAAATTAATAAAGACCATTTATCTGTCATGTGCGACAATATAATTAAGAAATTTGCACCAGGCTATACGCTACCGTATTTGGGAGTGGCTACTATGAGTGCTATTTTATAATGAAATGAATAAATGCAGGCAATTCTATTAAGTCTCATTATCACCAGCACTTTTTTTCATGATGTAGGGCGCCAATTCTAATGATTGAATGCGTGTCATTGGGTGCATTTAATTCCATTAACTTTAAACGTTTGTGTAATTGTAAGCGAAAATAAGTACAGTTGATAGCATGTCGGGAGTAACACTATTACCTTGAGCAGCTCTTTTTTTTGGGTTGGGAAATCATCACATAGCACTGCCCGCTCTGGTTGGAGCGAGTGTTAAACTTTTCTGACTAAAACCCACCCGTGTTCTTTCAGTTACCCTTTGCGTTGACTCTTTCGAATAAACCTGCAGCCTGGGCAGTTTTAGGCCCATAATTTTGGCCTTGTCAATTTTGTTGACACAATGCTCCATTGGACCGAGCCTAGTGGACGGCCTGTCGGACAGCGTGTTACCCATTGTTCGCCGTACACAACGCCTACGGCTCTCGATACCCGAAACGTCTCCTGCGACGGCTGGAGCGTGAGGATTGCCTCTCCGCTTTCCTCCAGCTCCTTCGCTCGCATTACTGCTACGGAGAAAAAAGTGACTGCTTAGCATTGAGTACCATTCCGTACCTGCATGAACTGGACCAAACTCGGGTGCGAGAGGCCTCCACCGCTGATCGTCTCCACGAAGACACAGTGGTGCTCCGCCCAAGCGGGGCAAACCTCTATCGTATGCTCTACCGTGTCCTTCGGACGATCCGCACAATGTTAACGCCCGGACGTTTTTTCTCGCCCAATCCGAAAAAGGACCTGCGTCAGGCAGAAAGTGGGACCAACGTGGCGCCTCATAGAGGGGACTTATCGTCGTGATTGTGGCGTGCCCAACCTTAAGCAGCCCTGGTGTAATACGAAGTTTCAACAGAATGCAAGATCACATTATACTGGTTTTGTTACCACTAACGTGCAGATGTTCAGCATAGTTCCAGGTGCAGTAGGTATACCTGGAACTATTTGTAAAAAATACAGCTATACCTGTATTTTTCTTTTTCCGAACATATACAGGGAATGTAAATTATATTATAAATGATATTTTAAAAGAAAATGGGTCCTCCACTTTTGCTCATAACTGTACATACGTAAACAATTAAAATACGCACGTCTCGTGCAAAAATTGAATTACTGACAAGTACACAACTAATGAACTTATTATTTCTGTAACGAAATAATTAGCCTTTGTAGTGTTAATTAGTACTGAAAGGCTTTAATAGGGTGTAATTGTCGATATTTTAACAAAACATAAAACGGAGCGTGTTCACAATGTAAGGGTTCTGGAAATAAAAAGCGTATCTAGTAATGTTAAGTCTTTTATAGACATACCTATGTATTACTCCTAGTTAGTAGGTACTGCTATATTTACATTGGAATATCTATATCGGTATTAAGCACCTTAAAACAACTAAACCATGATCAGCTAAGCATATGACTGCCTTCGTAAATATCCCAATGATCATGGGGGCTTTACGATCATGGTCATTCGAGCTGTTTCAAGAAGAACATCGTAAGCGACAGTTTGCGCTTTTTACAGAATGAGGGTTTTTCTTTCGTAATTAAAAAGTATTTATAATAATATGTCACCAAGAACTATTCTAATAGATCATTCTTTGTGTGAATAACAAATCATATTTTTATTAGGAGAAAGAAAACCTATTCCCGGAAAAAACGCAAATTGTAGCATAAGATGTTCTTCTTAAAAAGAGTCGGTAGGTATTACAAAAATACTTCGAAATTCGATAAATAAAGATGATTTATTAAATAACATTATAAAAACAATAGAGAATCGATTTCATATAATGAGTACCTAGTCTTCAAATGAGGTGGTGGATATTTCAGTTCATCACTCCCAAATCTTTAATCAACATTATTTACCAGTGACATCTCAATATCATATTCGCCAATTAACCAAATCACGACCGGATGACATAATTATGCTCGAGACATGATTATCCTATTGTGCAGTCCATTCAGCATTGTTCGACTGATCGTTAGCGAGTGACCGGGAATGAGTGCTAATTGTCCAAAGATACGTTAATAAGTAATTTGAGAGCCCCTCATTGGTCGCGTGCCGCGGTTCTGTGGTCGCACTGCCCACGAACTGGCGTGGTTGCACATTGTGTACTTAGTTTGTGTTGGGTAATAGATACCACAGTTGCGTATAAAGATTTTGTCATTCTGAATTCATTGTGGGGTAGTTGAGGGATAGGATGATAGAGAAGAATCCTTTTAAGGTTTATTTACAAATCGTTGGAACCAAATATATGTACAAAGTATATTACAAATTGAGCAGTAGTGGCCCGAAATACGAGTTGTAGGTCACGGGTTCAAACCCAGCCAGGCGCATTACTTTGTGTAATTTATGTCATCACCACCTGCTCTCAAAACGGTAAAGGAAAAGATCGTGACGAAACCGGCATGTCCTAGAACCAAAAATACGAAAAAATTGTGACTTCCACCAATCCGAAATGGGCCCGCGTGGTGGATTACGGCCCATTCCCTCTCCTGGTCTAATGGCCTGAGTTCCAGCCCAGGGATAGATAGATAGATAGATAGATAAAACATTTATTTGATGCAACACAGAAAATTAACAAATAGTACCTTCACAAAAGCACAACAAAATTACAAACATAAAACTAAGCACTTAAATTAACAAAAAAAATAAAAATAAAATATGTAAACAATCACAGACATGAATGTTATAAGTACTTACATTGAAATACAAAAAAAAACACGTTAAAAATTAAATACAAAAACATAGGTAGGTACTTAGTAAAAGTTTTGTGATACAAACAATAAGATAGCATAGTGCGGTGTGCGCTTCAAAGCTGCATCAAATGGGAGCCCAACTCAGCATCTGTCAGGCAAATATGCCTGACGCTGGTATTCTGCTGGGTCCCTGTAGTGGCATACGCACCACGCGCGGCAGGGAAACCTTATGAGGCTCATTACACTGTAAAACAAAGTCACTTTCTGTGTCGGTCTGTTTATCTACTAACTAATCCTAAACCACGTAATGGAACGCGGGCTTGCGGACGGCGAGCAATGGGTAGCTCGCTGTCCGACCGTCCGGTAACCATCCGGACCGAGCCCAAGTCGTCGACGGCGCATACTGTTCCACGCGCGCCTCAAGGAGATGTCAGCAACTGTAGGGGCCCAGCAGGGTCGAAGCCTACTGGGGCCAAGGGTCTGATTCTGAAGGGAAGACTCGGCCCCGTTACGAAAGGCAATGAAGAAACAGGGTGGGTTTTTAGTCAGTAAAAGCCTGACACTATCTCCCACTCCGCCAAGAGCGGGGGATGTCATAAGATGATTTTCCCACCGAAAAAAAAACCACATAATGGAATTTGATGTCCTTTTCACCAACAGATAGAACAATAAACGAGGAAGGATTCTTTATTGCCGTACAAAGCCAAAGCGGGACACTAGTATAATTATAATACTAGCTTCTGCCAGCAGCTTCGCCCATATGATGATAGATTCCTCCATACAAACTTTGAACTCCCGTTTCTTCTTCTTACCCCGAATTTAAGAAAATCCTTTCTTGTCCTTTGTATACTTAATATTAACTATTATACTTGAAGTCCTCTCAACCTTAGTTTGGTCTTCGTCATAATTGTTATTTTGAAGTTCTCTTAATTATAATGTATTTATTAGTTTATAATATTAGCCTATAAAAGTATTTTATTATTGTAACTTATTTTAATGATACTACATTCTACTTGATATTTATCTGTTATTTATTTATTGTGCACACCTACCACAGTGTTGTCTCTTTTAACCCAAAGTTTGACTGGTAGAGAATGTCTTGTTGCATTAAGTAAATATTACAATAAATAAATATTATAAAGGCGAAATTTTGCGAGTATGTAGGTATGTATATTTGCTAGTTCTCGGGCTTGAACGGTTGAACGGATTTTGATGAAATTTGGCACATAGCTAGACCGTGTCCTCGAATAGCACAGAGGATACTTTTTATCCCGGAAGTAGGTATGTTCTCTTGAGACAATTTCCTACTTTCACGCTAGCAGCAGCTAGATTTCATCATAAAAGGAGCCTCTGTGTAAAATCTCAGCGTTTTGGTTCCGAAGGCCTGGGCTGGGCGTTGATGAGTCAGTGAGAGAGTCAGGACTTTGCCTTTTATATACCACAATTTTTTAATTAGTACAAAAAAAATAGGGCTCTATCCGTACCCGTTACTGATCATGTTTGTGTAGTCAAAAGTAAAAAAAAAATAAAAAATCCCTAAAATGTCCACGAAAATTGGTCATAATTGGTAAATTCATAATTAAATGAGTCATTCATAACAATTGCTACTAGAAAATACTAAGCGCAGTGTTTTTCCATTTTGATCGCCATTCATTCATAATCCTACTTGTACAATATTTCCATAAACTGAGTGACATTTTGGGACATAAACAAACGCTAATAACTTTGCTGTTTATGAATATTATTTATCGAGACTACTTAAATAATAACAAGACCTTTTCTAATAAGCCCTTTAAGTATTCGTACTAATTAAAAATTAGTGTTGTATATACAGATACAATATTACATCCCTATCTATCAGAAACTCTTAACAACATTCATCACTATACAAGTAAGTAACGATTAAGCTATAGCTTAATTAACAGTGTAATCTATAGAACCATCGAAAACAAACATAACTCGCTAATTAACTCTAATTTAAAAACCAACCTAGGCAAGTAGGCGCAAAACTATGCAAATAAGCCTCCCTTCGTGACAAACAAAATCACTATTTACAATCACATTATGGAACGCACTCTTTCATATTGCTACTACAAATCAAAACGCACCCCTTTAATTAAACTGCCGGCACTAAGTCAACTTTAACTATAGTTAGGTAAAACTAACCGTTGGATAAATGTACACGTATAATTTACTCAGCAATTGTCCTAGGTTGTTTGTGAGAGGGCGACTGAGCGTACTCCCTACCATGAGCTCAATCTCGCAATATTTAGGGACTTTTATAACGCACAGCGTATGTCAATCCCATCGTACTCTAATACAATTATTACACGAGATCAATGGATCAGAGCCATAAAGTCGAACAACTTTCACGCATCATCGGAAGTCGGCTTACTTAATATTTGGTGGAATGTACCTCTAATGTTCTTGTTCAACTTCAAAGCCCTGAACAACTTACTCCTATCAGCCTCACATTGAACACAATCCATTAACAAATGATGCATATCTTCTACCGCTCCACACACCTCACAGTTGGGAGAGGTTATCTTTTTCATCAAGAAAGCGGATTTGTTACGTGGAAAATGTCCCGATCTTAGACCTGTACCATGACGTTTAAAGTAAGATTGTTTCATTCTTATTTCCAGTGTGGGTAAGAGATGGCGCTAGACAACCTGTATAGCTCTGTCTCTTACCCACACTGAAATAAGAATGAAACAATCTTACTTTGAACGTCATGGTTACCCCGTTAGTCTGTGAGCTGTAACCACCGGCTCTTTAACGCGATCCATTTTACGACCTAAACTAAAATTGTGAAAGGGATGGAGCTATATAGGGTGTATAGCTCTATCTCTTTTTCTCGCTCGCACGCATCATGGTAAGGCCCCAGTACCGAGTAATAATAATAATATTCCACAACTATCACACAACGCCGTCTAGTCCCAAACTAAGCAGAGCTTGTGTTATGAGTACTAAAAAACTGATAAACATACTTATATAAGGTGACTGGTAATTAGTGACCGATACATAAACACGTGATTGTACTCATGATTACAAACAACTTTCCCAAAGGAACTTTTTTATATACTCACTAGTTTGTAGGTACATTCACTGATTAGGTACGTACACCTATGGGTTTGCAAGCTGCGCGGGCATCACTATTGTAGGTAAGACGGCGTCACGCGGCTAACAACTGAGTGGTCGCCGGTTGCAGGCGCTCGCGCGTATTTAAACAGCTGTTTTATTATTGTGATAAAACTAATGAGGATATAAAAAAAGTTTCTTTGGGAAAGTTGTTTGTAATCATGAGTACTATCATGTGTTTAAGTATCGGTCACTAATTACCAGTTACCCTATATATTTCTAAATACATACATATTATAGATAAATTACACCCAGACACAGAACAAATGATCGTACTCATCACACAAACATTTGTCCTGGGTGGGAATCGAACCCACGACCTCTAACCACTAGACCAACTGGCCAACAAAAACACAAATATTAGGTAGGTGTTATCATTGAAATTGTGATGGAGGGTAGTCATACAGTTGGTGTGTAATTTAATGCTCAAGGTCACGACGTTTGGACGTGTTGACTTTAGCAAACGTCATCAAAATTACTAAGAATTATGTTTTTTACAAGATTTAGTTTCCACTGTCCCGAAGTTTCCACTGGTAGTGTGAAAGCGAAACCCGGGGCCCCGGGATGAAGGCAAAGAAGGAACAGGAGTGGGTTTTTAGTCAGTAAAAGTCTATCACTATCTCACGCTCCGCCCAAAAGCGGGATTTGTCATTAGATGATTTTCCCACCTAAAAAAAAAAAACTGTCCCGAAGTTTGTCTGTAAACAAATCTTGCAAATTAAATTTGATCCACTTCCCGGTTACCAATTGAGCTCAAATTTTGCATGCATGTGTAAATCAGATGACAATGCAAAACTGTTATGACATAGTGCTGATCTGATGATGAAACCAGAAAGTGGCCATAGGAGCTCGGTAGTTAAACGACACAACCCCATCGAGTTTGGACTCGTTTGATCCGTCTTGACGAGTACTTTGGTGCTAGATGGTAACCAAGGTCTGATGATGGAGCCAGAAGATGGCCATAGGAACTTAGTAATAAGCTCACTAAGATAATCCTATCGTGTTTGAGCTTTTTGGAATGGTCTTGATGAGTATGAATTATATAGGTACACACTAACT
The DNA here is from genome assembly GCA_905147345.3 of Mythimna impura. Taxonomy (NCBI): domain Eukaryota; kingdom Metazoa; phylum Arthropoda; class Insecta; order Lepidoptera; family Noctuidae; genus Mythimna; species Mythimna impura. The sequence continues at coordinate 14,023,217 of LR990345.1, forward strand.
TGTTATGAAAAAATAATTTTCATTGAAAACTTGTTTTATAAGGAAAACATCAAATAACTCCTCCCGCTGTGGTGGAGCGAAAGATAGTGTCAGGCTTTTAGTGAGAAAACCTACTTGTGCTCCTTTAGTTGCCCTTTGCGTTCTAGGGCTTCGTTACCTCTTTCGAATAAACCCGCAGCCCTAGCGGGCTTGATAAGATTGCTTTGCATTTATATTTGGAATACTCTTATTGTTATATTATTTTTTATATTAATTTACTATCTTTTATAATTTATTATCTTATAGGAAACCTAGTTTAAATACTTTTCAATCGAAATGTGCACAATGAGATGTCGAAAAAATTCATACAAGTGAAAGAGTTGAGTTCTTGTGCTTGCCAAATTTTTCGGGAACAACATGTATCAAGTAATTTTGTAGGTAATTTAATTAATTGATAGTCAGTTCCGTTTCCGCTCACATCAAACCTACAACATTGTAGGTTTGATGTGAGCGGAATGTAAGTAGTATGTTTATCAGTTGTCTAGTACTCATAACACAAGCTCTGCTTAGCTTGGGACTAGACGGCGTTGTGTGAAAGTTACGTGAAATATTATTATATTAATATAGTAAATCAGCGTACCAACCAAGTATATCAAATACCTGCTACTACCGTATCGAATGAAATAATAATCGAACCTATGCGACGTCCATTCAATTATCCCTGAAAATTGAGGCTCATTAAAATAATAAAACAGCCGGCGGCAGAATCAAATTGAATGATAACAAAAGCTCGTGTTAATTCGAGGCGACAACCACCCACCTACATAACTACATTAACAACTAATAATCGTGCAGACAAGTACAAATAACATGCCAATTAAAATAACGAAACACCCAATAACGCAGAAAATAAAATACATTCACTAAACCCAACGAAAAGGTAAGCCAAAGTTGAATTAAAATACCACACTCCATAATGCAATTAAGTTACAATTCAATTAAAAAACCAACGAAACACGAGCATCAATTTAAATAATTGAAAGAGAAAATCAATAAAATCATCAAGCTGTTTCATAATCATCCGCTGTATCAGTCATTCGCACGACAGTCCGATAAAGGCCGGTCCACATGAGCGGAAGCCCCTGTTTGCACAATAATAGCGACCGTGTGTCAGCTTCTCAATGCAACCCCAAATGCAATTGTGTACATACGTGCGAGGATTGAGTTACAGTGAATGCGATGGAAACATTTGCATCTAGCGCCCGCACTCTGCTTTCCACTGTGGAGAGAGCCTCGTTAATATAATTATTAGTGCAGGTAACATTACTGAATGTCAGTCATATCGATGTATCGAGCCGTTTGACAGATTGCATTCTAGTATGAAATAACGATTTTGCAAACTTTTGTCAAACGTCTACATGAAAGACTGATTAAGCTTAGATATTAGACTAGGGTAAGCTTCGTATTCGTAATAGCTTTAAAGCCCTCGAACGGAGTACTAAAACTGTGTATTTGTATTCTTTTAGCGATAACTGTTACAAATAATATTTTTTTTTTATTGACATTGTTAGCGCCCTTTCCATATTATCGATAAGCTCGCCGCCACTATCGCAATTACAGTAACTATAAATGACAATTGCCAGCCAATAGCACACGTACGGAGCCCAACGTTCCCCTATTTGGTGACCACTTGGCGGCACTGCCTGGTCATCCCGCAAATTGCTCTTTCCCAACAAAATTGTCAATAAAACTCATCTGATTCGCAGTTAAACAAGCGAGCGACATTATTAATTTATGCGTTGTAATATGGCGCAAACGTTGGCGTTATCCCGTGTAAATTATTAATAGTGCTGGGGTAAAAATTAAGCTTAAACCGAATGGGTAGTTTCGGCCATAACGCTCGTTTTATGTTTCCATGTGCAGATTAATATGTTGTTATATCCTGTGACGAGTCAAGCGAATCGGTTTTATTGGCAATCGAAATCGCGCGATGCTGTCATATATCGATTATGTCAACGACATTATTGTCAACGCGTCTGTGCCGATTGCCGGCAGTGCGATACGAGTTATTTTTAGAAATAGGGTTGTCTGCCGCTGTCGATGTGGATGTCTGACCCGGAAATCTACATTGGAAGCAGTAACATCAAACAAATACCCACCTCGCCGAGATGAAACACAAAAGTGAATAGCTCCCTTGAGATTCACCTCTGTTGTCTTAAGAGAAAGCGATTACACAAATCTGAAGAAGCTATTAATCCGGCTCGCTGCCCCCGAATGGCATCACGGTTTGTTTAATAAAATCGCGAATTTACATATCAAAACCTACAAAGGGGCATAATTGGACCCGATGACTTAGAAAACGTAGTGGGTGAGGCGGGCGTGCCACCCCAACAACAAACAAAGGAATTATACCCGCCTCAAGAAACTTTTAGCAATGGAAAGCTCCTTAACAAACAGACGCGTGTGTATCTAATGAAATTCCTATGGTTGCATAACATACTCGCGTGAGCGCTGAGCGTTATTAGCGGAATTATTTCTCCGGGTAAAATCTTTGAAGGCGGTTGCTCTTTCGGAAAAGTTGTTAAGAAAATGGGTTGAGATCTTTTCGGGATTTCATTAGTTTGTAACTATGCGGTGTGCTACGCGAGGCATCTAATTTATTAGGTAGGCGTAGCCGAGGGAACGAATGGGCAGCGAGCATTTGAAATTGGAACGGAATTGCCGAATCACGCCGCTTTGAGTGCAAGCCGCCGCGACACGATTCGTTAAGAGACAAATGTTTGAATTCAATTCCAACAGTTTTTTGGTGTGTAATTAGTAACGGTATATTTAGTGCGCGTTGGTTGTAGGACTGCACGGTAGCCCTGTTTTTTTTTCTATAATTAATTTTTGTTGTTAATTTGGTAGCGATGGTGCTGAGGCCGTCCGATTTACTGGACTGTTGCGAATAATTGGATGACCGTTTCATTGATAGTACTCAACTATATGAAGCACTAGAGTACTATTCCACATTCCCACACAGTACGTAAAGTGCCATTATGTGCGATGAATGAATGAAGTGCAAGCCGACGACATACGGGCATCTTATGCTCCTGTTGCTCCATCGAGGATATTGACACTTGTTCACTGTCATCAGCTTTTGTTTCAGCACGTGTTAGGTTACACACATAAAATGGTGCACGTGTTCATACTGACACGTAAGTAGTACGCTTGTATTATTTTTCATTGCATTTTTGTCACGGAAAGCGGTGTGAATGATGATTCATAAATTGGTACTCTATAACGTGGCTATATGCTGTTTCTAGTGTTTCGATTCGAAGTATCAACAATTTGCTTTTTGTAGTTTATGTCGAAATTTTGACAAAGATGATTTCGATGACGTTCTCGTGGTAAACCAAGATAGCTGATGTGGCTCAAAAGGCTACCCAAATTAAATAGGACTAGACAGGACATGTCTGCCGTATGCCCGACAAACTATAGACCAAAGTAGCACAAAATTGGTACCTTGAGACAGTAAGGCGGGGTCGGGGCAGACCATGAAAATGGCTGGATGAATTAGACACATTCTGCCAGAACTGGAAGGTGGTAGCGCGGGCCCGTGAAACATGGAAGGCGTAGAAAGAGGGATTTGCCCAGGAGTGGGGCAGAACAGTGTGGTAAAAAACAAGTCGGTTTTTTTTTCAAGACATTACTTTTTATAACAGGAAGTCATTAGAAACGTGCTAAATTAATCTTTCCGACAATTAATTAAATAGTTTTTTTCTCTGCACATAGTTTAACACTACACATACATAATATGTATGTGTAGTATATATATATATGTGTAGTATATATATATATAGATATATTATATCACCACCAGGCTGCGTTTGTCTAAGTGTCGGTAGTGGTTTCGCATCGGCAGTGGAAAGCTAATCGCGTCGCGAGTCGTTCGCGCGTTATAATTAGTACAAATCGTCTGCTTCGAGCCGCTGAGCGTAGAACTTACAACGTGTAGACTTGATTCATAGACATCGTGGGTTATGATGTCATAAAATATACGAAAATAGACGTTGTCAAGCAAAATGTTTTGAATAAGAAGATTTTAAGCGGTGGTGTCAGTCAGTATAAGTAAAGAAACATTTTTCTTGATAGCTACTTCCTCAAGTAACGTGAAAATATCGCACCAAAATAAATGGAAGGTATGAGGAGGTCTTTGGTCCCCTGAAAGATAAAAAAAAATCAACGAGTATGTTGACTTCACTAATCTACTACAGTTTGTTCCCATTAGGTAACTAATATTTTTCCTTTTCAATTTTCAATATGACATGTTCAGTATCCACTCTAGTCTTTCCACAGTCTTTCTCTCGATGGAATCCGGTAATCTCGCCAGTTAATAGATTCGATAATTCATCGCGGCGCGCGTCTGAATCGATAGCAGTACGATTGATGGCGCCTGTCTTAGCTGGTGAAACGCTCGACATGTTCGTCACACTGTTCCACTTCACTACATTCGAAATTTGAAACTTTTAATGGCTGTTCTTTTGTTTGATGCTTGAATGGGAGTGTACGCGACTGTGCGTTTATTCTGAAAGGGAATGTTTTGTTTTTTGTTTTGATTTTTTAATTTGGAACGGTTTGAACGTGCTAAATGTGCGTAGAGAAAAAGCGAAAAACTCTTCAGTCTTTTCGATCGCTAACTTTATGGGAAAAATGTTTTTTCGCATTTAGACACTTATTCGAAAATCCGCTCTTATTCCTACCGCTTTTAGGCATCCAATTTACTGTTTTCCGCACTAGTGTGAAAAAGTGCGCGAGCTCGCTTCCGCCACAATTTATTGTATCAGGCTGAGTGCTAAGCGACCCCCACAAGTCGCGCGTCAACCCCGTACATTTATTTCTTTGTAACTGTATTGAAAAACATTGTTTGACACACGTGGTGGTCACTTCAGCACCCCGCTCCACAATACCCTCGCTTACGGCTCGGGCGAATTCCGCCTCGGTCGCTATGACAAAATTTCTCCATCTTTTGTTAAAAGCTAAAAAAAACTACACAGAGACTACTAATATAGTTGGTAAAAAACAACTTAAAATTTTGATGAACCATCCGAAGGTTGAAACAAACTTTAATCACTGCGACGTTAAATAGCCGCTCATCTTTCATTAACGAGTGTTTAGAAATCTATTAAACAATCCCACTTTTTTTAAATTTTCCCATAGCTGTGATTCTACGAGTGACTGCGGTTGTGTCACTAAGCGATTGGTCCCGGTTCAAAATAGTGAGTTCGATTCACATTTTTGTGAAGAAATGGCCGTTTTATTCAATTCTTTGTGGTCACATTCCAATGACGCTTCAGTGGCGATCTAGTTACTAGTTAAGATTGTTTTTTGTTCATAACCGACTGCTAAGGAGGTTTTAATAACAAGAGATATTTTTCTGATATGAAACTACTTTTTAGGTGTTTTTACATTTCTTTTTTAAGTAATTTCACTAAATTGGTTTTAATTTATCTTTAATATGTATGTATTTAGAAATATACAAGAATGTTTATTAGTTGTCTAGTACTCATAACACAAGCTCTGCTTAGTTTGGGACTAGACGACGTTGTGGAATATTATTATTATAATTATTAAATGTTAAACATGATACTATATATATAAATTTAATATTAAAACAAACTTCAAAAACCAAATCTTTACATTTTATCAGAGGCCCATTAAAAGTGCGAATAAATTAAAATGTCTGACCCATAAAAACAGCGTTTATGTCAGTTGAAAGCAAAGAAACAATACTTCCAAAAAGTTTCCTCGTAAGGAACCTTTCACAAGCCATTAATGTCTATATTCCGACCCCCTAAAGAGTTGAAAACACGAAATGGAATTATGGATTCCCCTAAAAGTCGCCATTAGAATTAGAGAGAATTTATTTCGCACGGGGGCCCAATATTTCCGCGTTTCCTGTGGCCTGGGTTACTGAATTGCCACACTATCTCTTCAACAATGGGACGTCAGCTTAAGCTTACTTACGAGGGAGAATAAATATTAGATATTATTGTGATTAGTTGGTGGTTATGTGAAATGTAATTCAGGTGCAAGCAAAATTAAATGACAATTAAGGGGATATAGGTACTGTTAGAAAATAATTCGTAGCTTGAGTCAGCTATAGGAAATATAGAATTTAATTAAGAATTTCTTAAGATCTTAAAACACAAAGATACATAATCAATTAATGTAGATTCAACCACAGAAACTCAAGCAGACCAACTTCTAAATGATTTTAAAGGCCAACGCAAACATGCAAACACATTAATTTATAGGCACGAAAACAAACTTTTTAAGTCTGTTACAGTCGCCCAACTTTTACATTAAGTCCCCAGTCGGGAAAGCAATTATGGTTACATCTACTACACCGACGCCGTTTGTCTGATTACTACCATTTATTTCTACTACGTTTGATATTACATTTCAGTTTCATGGAACACATACTTTCATAAAATCTCTAGATTTATAATGCTGTCGAATCGTAAATCTATTAAAACATAATTACGATTGAGAGTCCAATTTGCAACAATGTACTGATGGGCCCCAATAAACATTTCAACAAGCTTGCTGTCAAATAAAGCCAACAAATATTTTAATGGTTCCAAGCATCGACCCTTTTTATTGGCAGTATAAAGCGTCCGTCCAACGCGTAACCATCGCCAACCCTTAGGTTGTACAGTCATGTACAGCACAGGACAAAGTCTCAAGCTGAACTATAAAATAAATCTAGCAAGTTATCGTCCACAATAAACAGTCGCCGCGGAAGGCTATCGCCAATTCCCACGCAAAGTTGCTGTTAATAAAAGCAACAAAATTATATATTCAAGAGTTAGGAGGTGGTGGTATGGCAGTTAGGGCCTTCTACGTGGTCCGAGTTACAATGCAAATTGCCGTGGAGGGGTGCGCCGATGCCCTCTAACTGTGCGACTGGCAAAGATGGCCGCCGTAATGGCGAAATGAAATTATTAAGCATTGTCTTGTGAAATCGGCCGCAGTCGACACCTGAGACACAGGGCTCGACCACTTAGCGTGGATACGCCGCGCCGCGGGGTAACGAGCCTCGCCACCGCCGCGCCGCACCGCCCGCCGCACCGACCACCGGGATACAGTTTGACTACGCCACCTTCTAAATAACAAATAAGACAAGGCTATTATTGAATGACACTGGAACTCTGCACGGATACGAAAACTTCAAATAGGCACCTATCACAACTCTCTGCACAAGGAATTAATGGCCAGATGAGTTTAATTTTCTTATGAATTTTGATAATATTGCAAACGTAAATTACTGTTGGTAAAATAGTACTGAAAAATGGCCACGGAAGCACCTCCACACTTTTCCAACGCCAAGACATTACTTACGACCCTCGGCTGAAAGCTTTGTATTAAAATTTAAATCTACTTTGCAAAGTGTATTTTATACACGTGCTCTTGCAATTTTGATCGTTCATAAAGCTCCGAATAGCTCCTATTATTACGCTTTACCTTTGCGGTATTGGGTGTTACACATCTCTCCCCAACCATTCCTGTTAACATTTTGACTAAGTCTCCCATGAATTTGGTATGTATAATGTTAATATATTATAGATGCTTTAATTACTCGTTTGCGGTACAGTTGTGGTTCCTCTGTTAATGTTCATTTCTATTCGCTCGAGCTTGAAACTAAGTAATATACAGTACTAAACATTTATTGAATATATCATGTTCTAATCTAACAGACAGATGCGTGTATGTTAATGATTTCAAAAACTCATCATCTAAATCGATCAGAGCGGAAACGACCATTAATTCCTGTAATGCGCAATCGATGTCCAAAAACGCGTCTTACGAAAATAAATTAATTTCACAATTTGTTTTCGACAACAAAGGCAGGATCCCTCTACTTGCTGGCCAAGTGAAATTCCTCTTTAATCCAACGCATGCCCACTCCGTGTTTTTAATTTCACACAAAAAACAGCTCCGAGTCGGTGATCAATCAAAACTGCCGCTCGTTTCTTTTTTCTATACTTCATTGCAATACACTTTCGCCTCTGTAACCGCTATAAATGTGCCTGTATTATTTTGTTTGTATAGAGGCAACGGGTATCCTTTAAATTAAATTAGTTTGACGGATTTGTCCTGATGTCAAAGATTAATTACATTTTACAAATGAGATTTTTTAATCGTAAGGTAATTAGGGATTCTTGTTATGATTATGGCCGTAACGGTTTGTTCTGCGAATTATATTTTGGACGTTTAGAGGCACATGTGCCACGGCCGTGGGGCATTTATTTGAGCTTGTTTATGCAAGCACGAAAAAGGCATGTGAAACGGATTTGCATTGATGAATCAAATGCGAGTTTGAGGTACAGTCACGAGCAAACGTCGACATATGATTGAGTGGTCTCATGTTGAGTGCCAATCGTAAGATCTTAACTCAGACGCCGCAAAACGTGTTTAAGAATGTGTTAGACTAAACCACTAAGCCATCGACACTTGGCAATGAAATGTCTAGACATTGTATAGATAAACGCTACGATTTCGTAGCAAATTCGTAGCAACTGACAAAATCTAGCCATCTTAAGATTTGGACATTTGAATAGAAATAACTACCGCTACGACTTCGTAGCACATTCGTAGCAATTGGCAATAATGTTCGGGATCCCAATAGCAGCGTTTATTTTGCGAATATTAGAATTTGTTACATGCATTTTAAAATTAACTATTTGTCCCCCGCAGTTTCATTCGCATCTTTAGTTACTCTTCCACTCGTAGCCTTCCTCAATAAAGGGACTACTCAACAGTAAAAGTTTTTTTTTTAATCGAAGCAGTAATTCTTGAGAATAGCGCTATCAAACAAACAAACAAGCAAACTCTTCAGCTTTATATTAAGTACAGACAATATTAATCATATTCATTGAGATCATGTAGCATTTATAAGTGATACCAAAAATGTGCGAGTGTAGCTATCTACAAATACCTAATTACACTTCAAGTCTTCCCAACTACAAATTTTCCTTGCATTTTCCTACTCAACTTTATTGCCCAATGGCTCACATTCATAAGTCTATCTCGGATCTCACGAGCTCGTCACAAAGTGCCCGGAGTACCGTGTAAATAAACATTCGTATTCGTTTCGCGTTCGTGATCATTCGGCCTCATTCGGCCCCGGTCGGGATTACGTGATTTATTCAACAGACTCTAATTGCTACCAAGACTTTTCTCACCGACTATACTTAAGCATTCTTGAGCTATTTAGTTTTACTGTTTGGGAAGTTAGTAGTTTTGGAGTGATGTTAGTATTTGATGGTTTTGATAGTAAAGCTGTGACAATATTTAAACTTGTCAATTGAATTAGTAGATATAAATTAACTGGAATATGTCATAGGATTAGATGAAGTTTTTAAAAGTATGGTTATGTTGTACTTTTGTTAGTTATTTTCCAAGTTTGAATTTACCCATCTTTATTACTCTTTCACTCTCAAATAGCTGAACGGATTTAGATGTAATTTGACACGCTAGTATGTTCTGAAATAAGATATATCATACTCTTTATTTCAAGGATTTTGATCCCTTGGGATAATTTTCGACTTTCACACGTGCAATGTCGACATAAACCACTACCTTATGTAGGTCGAATAAACATCTATCATTCAATTGAGAAATCTCATTTAAAAATTAAATATCATCATACAAAACGGTTACAACACAAAATATCAAAACTATCTCGTCTACATGACACGTCAAGATCACCTCCATCTCCATATTTGCTTTACGAATGGCTCCGTACATTCAAAGCGAGCATTGGTTTCTTTCATTTGCGCGTTTTCATTTCAGATCTGTAAACATAAAGGTCGCTCCGCGTTGACACAGCGATTCCCGCACAGATACACGGTAAGCAAAAAATCGTCTCTTCAAAGGTTTCATAAAAAACCTAAGCTCATATGGCTTTGCAATATCATTTGAAAGGTCGGCGACAATATTTTTTACGTTTAAAGATAAGATTATGCAATCTCTAGCTGGCACCGGCAATCTGCACTAAATCCTATTTTAAAAACACGCAACGGTGGCTTTTAAAGCGCTCTCTTGAGGACCAGCACACTCCCACACTTACACAAACCCATTTTTAAAATGCAGTTTTTTTGCATGCTTTTGTGTGCAAGCGCATTTGTAGTGACGATACGTGTTGTCTCTTAATCCGCTTGTAATTGAATTCGGTGTCGAATCCTTTGTGTGAGTCTGAAAGGATTCTCGAGTATGTGACGTAGCGTGGAATTTTAAGTAAAATGCGATATAGTTGTAGTCCATATAAATTTTAAGTGAGTTATGGGAATATTGAATATACAACTTAGGAAAAAGTATATAGTGTTTTTGTCATGGACACAGTTATAGACTAACTAATAGGACACACAGTCTAACATTACTTGCTCGTTGTTTCACAAACTTCGGAAGCTTCTGTAACACATTCTGAACAAACAAAGAAACACATTACAAAGCCATAAACCGAGCAACAAAGGCACCGACGAATACGTGTTGAAACTGATCCATCATGTCTCCTTTTAAAATAACAAAAAAACTCATACGCTACACACAACAGATGTTTTCGTAAAAAACCGACCCCTATCGACCCCAGCATATAAAACGCTGTCTATAATTTCTATTAAAATAACTGTAATTTCCCAAATTATCTTTCTATCGTAAACGTTTAAATGCAAATTGGGCATTCTGATGTATTAATGTGGTCATAGTTTTGACAAATTGGAGCAGACCTCGTGTCGGAGAATTAATTTTAGTAAAACAATTTCATCTATATTTGACAGGTGCTTACGTTTATGATCGAGCTTTTTGAACCTTTAAAAAGTTCAAGAACTGGTGTAGCCATCATTACATATACGAACTATTTGCTCAAATTATGTTATCACTCCCAATTAAAAACATATATTTATGTCTTCTTGTTTTTTTATGTTCACAAAATCTGCTTTTTTGTCAAGTGCATATCAGACACTTGGTGTAGATAAACAATCCTTATCACTTCATCTTGTTGATCTTTCATTAAAATGTAATTTATTTTGACGACACTCGTTTTGATAAAATCAATAAACAAGCAATGGAAAAACATGCTGCGTTTGTACATTTCCACTATTTGAGCACACAGCCTGTTATCACTAATGAAACCGATATATATGAAATACAATCATCAATATCGGAAAACAAACATAATATCGACCAATAAAGAGTTCAGCATATCAACATGCAAAATTCCAATTAGATTCCAAACATATGATTGTGATAAAGCAACCGTTATTGAAGTCGCTTATCTATGTAATTAGAAAGGAACTAAGCTGTAACCATTTGTGTTTATGGGAACATTCGAGTGTTACAGTCATGTTTCTGATAACATGTGTAGAAATAGTTGTTTTATGTATTGATTGTGATCATGTTTTCGATATTTTGCGAGCCAATCCGGGCCAATCCTTCAGTAAACGACTGAACAACATCTTACCTCAATAAACTTTTTTACTAAATATCTTTTTTGAGTGAAAAATCATTCCCGCTTTGGGTGGAACGCGAGGGAGTGTAAGAATTTAACTGACTAAAACCCACATGTGTTTTATCAGTTGCCCTTTGCATCCCAGGACCACGGTAACTCTTTCGAACAGTTCCGTATTGACTTCATGCCTACATTTGTCACGATCTTAGTCTTATTTTATGAGCAATTCATCGTCAACTACTTAATAAAGTTGACATATAGAATCTATTATCTTAAGTAGGTAATTCAGTACATCATGCTAATTGTTCGCTGTAATTTTAATCATGCATAGACTCGCAATAACAACTTAGTTAAACAGTTTGTATATCGGGACGCTATAATAACATGTTACACTTACGATAACATGAAAGTGTTATCTGTGGAAATGTCAAAACTTTAACCTGAATATGCTAAAGGTTAGCTAAAACATCAGCACTAAACTATGCCTAAATCACAAAACTAATAAACTATATATACTATACATACAACAATTCTAATAAAATATACTTAAATAATGAACCTAAACAATTAAAACTAAAAAGTTTAAATTTTAAATGTCTCCATCTTTCGTGTTCTTGTAAAGTTTTATTACTTACTCGCTTTTTAAATAGAGTGCTACGAAGAAACATGATACAAATTGTTGAAAAATAAATGAAGAACACCAAGTGGTACAGCGGGACTAAGGGTAATGCGTGCGGTCGTTAACAGAGACATTCAAAAAATTATCTACCACGGAATCCAGTACCTTACACCCGCCGCGGATTCGTCAGAAGGGAATAAGGCATCAAATATTCAATTTTAAAACAGCCGCTAAAAGCGAAACGTCATCGCCTACGTAACCGCAGCTGGGACTTGACGATTTAGACATTTTGTTACAGATGGGACACGCACTCCGCTCCGGGAAAGAGATAAGTAAAAAATTGCATTAGCAAAGTGAAAAACATAAATGAAGATGACAACAATAATGTTTGAGATGTCGCGAAATTGCCTTCCTTAAATGTTTAGAGGGTGTGTCGGTGACGCACCAGAAGTGATTCTGAGTCCCTTGAAGATTATACTGTCAAGAACAAGAAAATGGCACGCAGAGTAGGAAAAATTTCATTAGCGCCAATCAAAATGACGAGGTCCAAAATGAAGCTCGCAAAGAGAGTCGTAATCACGGAGTTCACCAGGCACCCCCTCGCGGTGAGGTCTTATTAAAGGAATAATATTTACAAAACGAGACGCCTCAGAAATCCCCAAATTAAGATCTCGCCGAAACCCGCCCAACTTCCACAAAGTGGAATCATTAAATTAAAAATGTAAACTTTTCTCTTAGCAAGGTAATGGGCATCCCGATGTAGATAAATAGATGGAATAGCTGCAAAAAGGAGCATTTTCCTGTTCATTAAATTTTTCCTTCGCTTTTTTTTATTTCGACCCCTGGTGCTAATTTTGTTGGAATTCACGCCCCTCGACTCCACCCGCTGGGACTCAATCACAGAAATTTTATATCCGGAATTAAATAAGTACCCGACAGTATTACGAACAAAATTTAATATGAGCTTATTTTTACCGAAGCTCTTTCCTAATTAATCTGATACTCTTCACTGTATTATTGGATTTAAATATTTCCCTATTCTGACAAACAAACAGAGCTCGATACTTTTCCGCGTTTTGGGAAATTGGTTTAGAAGTTGGTAAGAAGTCAACCCTGAAGGGAATATTTCCATCAGTGGTAACTTATTACAGAGGGTGGTTTGTGTTAATAACTCGATTGTCTATATTACTCAGCGATATACATTTAGTAGGAAACGTCAGCGATCTCGGTAGTAAATGCAATTAAATCTGCTAATATGCCGTCTGCAGCCGACGCGCTCGTCTCAGCACTGCTTCGAGCGATGCCACCCTTTAACTGTTTGAGGATCACTTCGAATTTAGTTATCATACTTACACCTAACTTTATTTGTCCTAGATGGGTTCGTACTAGGCTGCAGCATATTTTTTGCATTATAAAAATGCTACCTTTGAAAATTTTATCTATAAAATTGGGTCGCATGTCAATCATTCAAAAATTCCTTTGATGGCAAAATGAACCGCGCCTATATTTTCTCTTTTGATTCTCAATGTCAATATCCAAATGTCTCCGTATTACCGATATCGAGTTTCCTTATAAGATATTGATTGGTACAAATAAGGAAATCGAATTATTCAATGTCCGCCCCTCATTTGTTTCCCACTCCCCTCACCAGAGATGAAGAAATTCTTTCTGAGTTTTCGATTACTTGTCCAATTAATTTTATAGATTCATTTGTCTTAGACGCTTTGAAATATGCACTGCAAATATTGGACGTTTATTTTTACAACGGTAATTTCGGTTACCGATCCATTTAATTCCAATAGCTTCTGTAGATCCCTTCAAGTTATTTATTTCCCAGATTCTAAGTCGATCGAGATTATACTGTGAGAACCAGGTGAACAATTAGTACAAACTGTCAAGTACGTCAGGCGTCAGGCACCCTTGTCCCAATAGCTACATAGATTACTTGTGAGCCTCACTCTCACTCAAGTGTGGTCCGGAGTGGGACAGGGATGTCGAGTGTTACGTAATACGAGCAGTTAGGGTATTCTGATGAGAGGGAAAGTTCACGTTCCGTTTCTCATCACGCCTGTGCGCGCAAGTGGGTGAGTGCGGTTACTGGCCAGAGCAACGCACCGGCCATTCATGACATAATTGGCAATCGGGCTCATTAAACAGATGTATTTTCACATGGTGAACATGTTAACACCTTTGTGGATGGTGTTCGTTGCGTACTGTGAGGGTGCGGTCCAGTGCACTGTGCGTATTACTTGATTTTATACATGTTTCTCTATTTGTTATTTGAAATTGTCTTGTAGCTTAACGATGTAATGACCACAATTTTCTGTTTCAATAACTCACAGTAGTAAACAACTAGCTATTTAGCAGATAACAAGAATGTCCGTGCAAGAAAAACCAAGGGCTCGATACGATAGTAACTCATAGCAACGAAACCTTCAATTATATTTCAACTGTGACTGTAATAAATCAACAATTGAATAGGCTATTATTGCTCCGACCAATCGCATTACAGCTCTGACAGTGTGTCGAATTACATACACATTGATAATCAAGGACATCAGTCGAGGCATTCTGAACTTTAACTCTTAAGAGATAAACAAATGACTAGCCAAGATTATTATTCAATTATGGGCTATAATAGGTGGTACAAGTTTCTAGCGATAGTATTTCAATCGGTCAAGTGAAATTAAACTTTAGATGTGGGAGTATTAGGAGTGGAGAGCTGCGTGCTAAGTTTGTCGGTGTAAGATAACAATGAGTGGTCAGACAAGGTGTTAAGAGAATACCTATTGTTCAGAGCGGCGTGAGCGCGGGGGCGCGCCGCGGCGAGATCAAAGCGGATTGACATTGAGACGTGACCACACCTTCGGCTCACGTTAAGTATATCCACTATTCGATTGGAGATCTCTTCAACTGTGTTTTGTTACTTCCAATTGTCTATTTATGACTACTAATTCTAAGAACTGATATCAAAAATGAGATAAGGAAATTCTATGACATCATTTTTATGATTGATTAATCGATCAGTCAGAGATTTGCATAATGGTATTTCCAGTTTTAGATTTCCTTGTTGACATTTTATTTGTTTGTAATGTTTTAAAAAAACTTGTCATCGCTTTCAAATATTTGTATCATAACTCATAAGGCCCTTATACTAACGGTCTAAACAAAGTCATATTATGGCCAGGCAAACATGTACACTCGTCCACAGTGTAGGGGATCTAATAAAGGGCATAATTTGCACACAAAGGCCCACGTCATCAAACGGCACAGTCGGACACCTCCTTACGTCACGCCGAACACTCCGTACAGAGCCTTATCTTGATATCACTCGATATTTCGTCACGCTACGAGCACCACGAATAACGACTACCGCACTGATTCTATACCATGTTCTTTACAACAATTAAATTTTATTTGACAGGAAAAACTTTACTACATGTTACTCTGACGAGTTTATTAGGAGTGTAATCTCTTTATAGAAAATCGTAGGTCTTTCTTTTCATTTTCTCACGTTATTATCTTAGGAACTTCTTTAAAACTTGTCATGTACTACGGGGTTTTTCTTTTACAGATTTGTAGCAGGTATTCTTTTCTACAAACATTTATTTTCCATAAAAAGTTAACCTATCACAATTTAGTTCTATGGGTTAACCTCAAGAAACCCGAATAAAGTATATACACAAGATTTTTGAAAATTATAGATTATCACTTCAATTCATTTGATTTCAAAAATATTTTGAAAATAGCC
This sequence comes from Mythimna impura, assembly GCA_905147345.3. Classification (NCBI taxonomy): domain Eukaryota; kingdom Metazoa; phylum Arthropoda; class Insecta; order Lepidoptera; family Noctuidae; genus Mythimna; species Mythimna impura. The sequence goes on from LR990345.1 coordinate 14,039,057, forward strand.
CCACTTGGCTCCAGGGTGTCGGGACTCGAACCCTTCACAAAATCATTTCTATTCCGTTTTCCGTGAAAATTGCCCACCGACGGTCAAAGGGTTAACAATTTAGTGTTTATTTGAATTCCGCCTTTGTTAGTTTAAAAGGCGTTAGAATGTAAACGGATCCTTTGTTGTGATTGCCGTGTGTTTTGTTTCGGCCGTACCCAGTTTATTGTTTTGTCGTTTGCAAGGATTTCGTTCGCACCCCTTTATTTCTGACGTTTCAATTTATCGACAAATGCTACTCGAATTTAACGCGTTTTTACTTGATAATTATTTTTGTTATCTGTACTGGTTTTCTTAACGGTATTCTGATTGGATTTGATAATTAAACTACACTTACTTATTCTGATTTAACTATTCTTTTCAAGCGCTTAATACTTCGTCGTTTTCAAATGATAAGCATACCTATTCAAATACAAACCGATTCAATTAAATCCTTTCCAATCAATCATAATAAGAAATGCAAGAAACCCCTGAGTTCATTATAAGACCATTTTATCTTAATTCTCTAAAGTCTGTCAGGATTATTTTAATGTGGATGCTGACAACACACGATATACATAAGCAGAGCTTTGAATTCCATTAGATAAAATTATATTGAGATATTTGAACGTGATTTATCAACTGAGTAGCGTATGAATGTGATATCGATGTACTAAAATCGAGTTAAAAGAAAATAAAGCTGTGCAAGAGTTTTTACTTAGCTCTTATATCATCTGAATGAGCTCTATTAATGAAGATAACTTCATTTGTTTTCTTATCAGAATCTATATTTTCTTTCATTGTTGTTTGAAATAACTGCAGTTCCCATCTAATTGCATGTTATCTGATGTTTGTATGCAGTGGAACTATAAGTGGAGACCGTTACACTTGTTCATTACGCTTGCAAATCTGAATGCTGTAACAGAAGCTCTAACTACTTATTAAATTATTGATACATTTCAACAACAGATCATACAAAATGCAAGTTTAACAAGCAATGATCAACCAAATCGGGAGTTGGAACATTCAGCGCCTTTGTGTTCCTATTGTAAGTGCCTCAGCATGGCATCGTTCTTCATTGAGGCCTCTCTGTGGGGAGCCCACAGTAGCCCGACAGTCTCTTTTTGTACGTCCAACGTTTTATCAAACATTTTAATGGCCGGCTTTATGGAGCCAACAAAAGAAGTGTGCCAACAGAGGCGTTAAATCCTTTACGATTTGATGATGATGATGACGCGTTTGTCACTGCACCGCACTCCCGGCTCGTTGGCGGCCATGCGTGAACTCGCATATTGAAATACTTTTGTTCTGTTATGAGATCTTTTTTTATTAGTGTAACCTAGTTTTTTGTCACTTAACTTTTTATATTCCTAAATCTCTGCCTAAAATAGTTGAATGTAAAAAATGCAAATACTTACCCAATGCTGCCCCCGGAAGCATATTAAAATAAATAAATAAAATGTCACAAACTCAATCATGCTTACAAAACTAAACATAAACAACTAACGCATTCAGTAATACTACTACACATATAGTTACAATGTAAATTTATCTGTGGTTTTCAGTTTTAATCAATAGCTAGGGTGTAACCTGGAACCAAAACAACGACAACTAACATTTCACCCACAATTATTCCAATTACATTTAGATACAGTAAAATAATCACACCATTGAGACATATGCAATCGAATGTAAAGGACTGATTCACGGACCAACCAAGCATTTAAGAAAATCATTGCTTAATTCAAAATTCCAATGAAATGAAATGGGACCTACCTGGTAAGAGATGGAAATTGCGCAAACACAATCAAATAAAATAAATGAAAAGAAAATAAAACACACCAATAAGCAATTTTTTGGAAAGATAATACTGTCTGTAAAAGTCCTGCGTTGCGGGTGTAACGTGTGGTCTTCCAGGCTACCCCTTGGCCTGCGAGCAACCGGCCAGCGGCCGAGCCCGCTCGAACGTTTCCGAATGCAACCGAACCCGGCCGAACGAAACCGAACGCGCGGTGCAAGTGAGAGAGCGACATACCTGTCTGGCGCTTTCATTGACAGGCACCTGAAATGAAGAAAAAAATCGATCCAATTCGTTGAAAATTTTAAATTTCAAAATTTTGATATTCTACAGTTGAGATTGACACAGATAAATTTACATGCAAGGATGTGTGTAGGTTGACATCAAATATCGATTGCTGTATTACATAGAAACTGGATATCGACTCCGGAATGGTGGATTGTTTGCATTGTAAACGAAATTGTCTACTAGCAATGGATCTAAACTAAATAGAGAACAAGGGGTAACAAAAATGAATTACAAAAATTAAAAGTAAACATACCAAAAAAGAATAAACAATAATGTGGCAAAAACAGTTAAAAACAACATTGCAAGATGTATTAGGACAGTTGTTAAAATATGGGGTAGCGTCGAGCGGCTTGACTCCGCGGCTCCGCTGTTATTGTGCGCTTGCACGCGATCTCTCTCTCGTGTTTGCATTCGCACACTGATGCGGCTACAAGCCAACGGTTTGTTCCATTTTTGAATCATGTGCATAAAATCATTAACTATCCCATTAAGTATTACAGATACATCGCATTCCAATGTTACTGTAGCCTATATGCGAGGTTAATCAAGTTTAACTTGAGCATTGATAGTTAAAGCAGAGTGCATTAACAAAAATTCAACGGTTTCATACTAAACGTCAGTGGGCTTCATGAAAGCTTTTATATTATGAATTAACCTTCTTTCAATCAAATATGAAGCAGTTAACCTCCATGACCGTTAACCTAAACTTTCGACCATCATCAGAAATTGCAATGACTCACTCTGTAAAGTAATCAATTAAAGAAATAAGTATTATTACCAACATGTATATGAATTGACCAATAAAAACAAATTAATATTGAGTCATTACAATACAGCAAACCCCCTCCCGATGGACGAATTTATTACATTATTACCGGACGAGATCACGCAAACGGAATCGTAAAATTAAAGGAAATCAATCCCGTTAAATTGAATTCAATTCCCTTAACATCATTTCATTATAAAGAGGGCATAAAGCACGTGATATCGGTCGGCACTCAAACGTAGTGCACGTCATATCAAAACTAACCCAAGTGCCGCTAAACGTTGCGATTGTATCTTTAGACGGGTAATGAAAACGTCAAAGCTAAAAATAAATCTATCGAGACAGAACAAAAATATCAAACAATAAAAAGAGCTCAGAATGAATAAAGTGGCGTAGAGTAGCGGTTCATACAATACATTTCACTTCGCGTGTGAACAACCACCGATGACTATCGTTTTGTGCTATTTTGACACAAATACTTTTCTCGTAGATATTGTAATCGATGGTATTCACCGCGTACCGACGCACATGCAACAAAATCAAAAGTCACCTACTCGAAAAAACCAATCTATCAATATTAGAACACAAAAAATATGCAAGTCAGTTAATAATCCCGAATCGGCAATCGACAATAGAAATAAAGTCACAGTCACTTTTTTAATAATGGCAACACAGTTTTTCTTTTTTATTGCCACCCTAGGTTCGTTTGACATTTGAACCGGCTGATGACTTAGCCGCCATGATTGATCGTCGCGACCCAGTACCTAAATGAGTGCAATTTAGCGTTTCTTTTCCCTTCTATTCAATGTTTGTTATTGTTAACTGCATAAAATTGTGTCCCTTCAAAAAATTATATCTCTATTTATTAATACCACAAAAATGGTCTATTTCTCCATCGTCCGCTACAAGGTTGTTGTAAAAAGAAATTAATTTGAAAGCAAACAATAAAACGAAACAAAATCATATTTACATACAAATTAACTGTTGAACTGTGACTGGTAATCATTTGTCAATTCCAAGTGTCATTTTGAATCCCACAGTGAGCTTTGAATGCCACACGATGCAAAATGCTTTTACAGCGCTTATGTTTAAAGTTCAAAATAACTTTTCATTTCGAACAATATGCCCGAGAATCTTCAAGAGAGTAAAAACTACAACTTTGAATTATATAGAATCAGCTTTAGAGTTCAAAATTCTGCGTTGGTATTACCAGGATTTGAAGAAAATGAGCGACTGTATACAATTTATCATCCAGCCAAGTATCCGCCCAAACCGTAACGAATCATTAGTAAATATATTGACCACAAACATTTCGGAGCATTTCTTTTGATGTAGCATCCAGAAACAACTTCCATATTAATTTATTAGTGATGTAAGTATCTCAAAGATTTGTGGCTCGGTTGATTTGCGGTGCCCGCTGCCATAAATCAAACTACTTGCGTTCAGTTCATTCTTTCAACATTTTATTATAATACAAGGATGGAGTACCCAAGTACTCTGTTCGTACTATTCTTGTGTTAGCGTAGCGTCAGGCAACTACCACTGACTACCATGTAGTTGCCTGGCATTTTTGCTGAACTGGGCCTACTTGGCGCAGCCGTGAGACACACATTGTGTCAGTGTTTATTATTTTATTCTTTTTTATCTTAAGTTATCTAAAATTTTGTTTTTATAGTGTGTGTATCCATGTGTGCCAAATAAAATATATTTCTTTCTTTCTTTCTTTCTTTCTTCTTTAGCGATTGTAACACAGCTTTATTTCGAGACAGTAATATTGCTAGATTGTTTTCTGAGTTTTCATAAGTCTAAGAAAACAGAGAACGGAGATAGAGGAGTAATAAAACATTATTAATCATGATATTGTTTTCGTCTGCCAACATTAACGTGATCAATGAAAACATGTAGTGGGTAGATCACGTGCCAGTTTTTTATATTATTAGACAGTTTCACAATAATACTCCTCCCACAGGCTGGATGATCGACATGATTGTAATGAGTCACAGAGTATAAATTACGTTTGACAGGTCATAGAATTAGATTGATACGTTCTAGGCTGCGCATTCAATTGATAGTGATGTGCCGGGATGTGGGGGTCTACTGAATCATTTTAGACTACCACACTCTACATACCTATCATGTACAACGGTCTATCAGAAACAAAAAGGTTTCCTACTGGAACAATCACATATAGTTTTTTATAGAACCTTATCTATGGATGTTTCGCGGTTTAACTATACTATATTATATTATTAGTCCTAGTCATAGTAATTTATTGGTAAGGGATTCTTACAAGTCATATACAGAATGTTACATTATATTTAGTCAACAAATGATTACATGTAATGTCAAATAATAAAGAATCTCAAACAAATAAAAAATAATACAAGAAAACAAATAAATAGAAGTCAAATCACAAATTAAAATTAAAATAAATCATAATAAAAGTCACAATAATATTCAGTCCAAATTAATATTCAACAGTCAAAGTTCAATTAAATTAAATCATAATATCGTCAAAAGAATAAAAAGTTTGCTCGATAAGCCATAAAAGCAGCATAATTAAGTCATATTATATTATAAAGACAAAAACTAAAACTTATTGTTTTAATAAATTTGAGATAATTAATTAACCCTTGACCTTTCAACCAGAAAGGGTTAACCTAATGTCTATAAAAATATAAACTCTATTAAAAGAATATTCAATTTCATATGTAGCTGTACAATACTCTTATTTGTAGAATATTTAATGTAGACACAATATTCAATAACTGTATACATTTAACATTCAATTATTTCAACAATGAAATAAATTAAACACAACGATCGCAAGCCGTAAGCAATCATAGATATACAAGTAAGAGAGTATACATTCCCACTTAAGCAATGATCTGCTCAAGGGACTAGAAATTTCATAGCTCTCAATTAAAACGCAGAAATAATTATTTGGAAACATCCACCCCACTTGTAAATCAATTTATTAAAGTAAATGCGAGCCTGTCCCTCCTTGAAATATCACAAGTATCCGTATTTGATATTTTAAGACTGGAAATAATTTACCGATTAAATTATATTATGATGTCTAAGTAAAAACCCTGTCTGTACGAGTGTACACTCAGTAAGTATTTAATTAGTCACTCCAAATTATTTTCTGTGGTTGTAATAAAATGAAATAAGTATCATAAACAAAACATGGTATGAACCTCGAATGGCGCGAACTCCTTCGTCCCACCTGCTCTCTAAACAAACTTTTGACACGACCGTAACGAACATTTTTCGGGAAAAATAATTGCACATTTATCCTCCTGGGGGCATTAATTTCCCTTCAGCCACGATTCTGTTGAGGAAACAACCCAATTAGTGCATTACTTCTTACTTTAGCTAAGATCTGGTTTCTTTTAAGGAATGTAGCACAATTAAAGATATGAACTACATGGCAATGCTTTGCTACAAATAAAATCCGTAAGTTTTTTTAACAATTTTGAATAGCGTCTTCTCTTTGAATAATTTTATTCGTATTGTATCATAATTACTTTACCTAAATTAATAAAATTAACTTTAACTCAAAACATGACTAAACCGACGTCAAATTAAGACAACAATGAAAAGAAAATGAAATCGCGGCTATTACGGTGTTAATTACAATATTTACTGATAATAACACAGATGGGGCCAGATCTTTCAGCAGTGCGTATACTTTTAATGTGAATATGGACACAAATTGCGGCATAATTTAATAACAACACTAGTACGCATGAGCTATTCAACGTATAATTTTATGGCAAAAACTGTCTTTGAAATGACCGCTGACATTAAAGTAATGTGAGCAACATAGAGGTATTGACAATTTTATTCTTGACACACATTGTTAGTATCAAGTATCGATATACAACAAATATAATTATGTTGCTATAAATAGGTTAATAGCATCGTCTAAACAAGCGCAGTGTGTTACCGACTTTAAACGTGTAACCCTTCCAAGTCTCTGTAGGACAAGATTTTTATTTTTGTTATTTATAACACTCGGAAGAATTATTACTTCTGAATCGTTTAAGTCCTTGCTCAGTGCTTGTAATCCCGAGCCGAGATTAAATTGCTCGCCCAACGCTAATTAAAAGGGTAACTTTTTTACTTAAGTAAATGATTAATCGAACATTTGTGTTCTTACTGTATTAAAATAAGGTAATAATAAATTGTTCTTATTTGTTTAGGCAAAACACTTTGGAGGATCGCAAAAAATATGTTGGAATTAATTTCTATTTAGATGAAACTTAGTACCTTATAGCCAAGAGCTAAATATAAAAAAAATAACACTTAACAACAAGATAAAAGGTTATAATACCGTTTACCAAGGTTAATTATATTTTGATAATTATAAAACAAACAGTTAATTTCAGTTTTACGGTTCGTTTTAATGGCCAAGTTGAGTGACAAGACAGACCTTTACGTAAACCTTCACAGGTAAGTCAGAGCCATTGATGTGTCGGCCTTTGTCAATATAATATGCATTTTAGTTTTTTTTTCATAGAAATTATTCGCTCTATGGTAGGCGCCAGATAAATTTACAATAACGGTCATTGACCCATTGATCTATCCACATTAATAATTTCTCAAAATCTATACTAATATTATTAAGAGGAAGGATTTGTATTTTTGTTTGTTATGAATAAACTCAAAACTACTGGGCTGATTTTAAAATTATTTTACCAATAGAATGTTACCTTATCACTGAGTGACATATGCTTTACTTCTCTACTTTCACGTGGGTAAACCCGCTGGCAAAAGCTAATATGAATAAATACATAAAACTGTTTTGAATCTACATCTATAGTAATCATTTTCTAGTAAGGAAAAATAATTCAAAATGTAGTGTCCGAAAAGAAACCGAAAAGAACCACCTTTACCTACGAAAAGATATTATGGGAAGGTCAATGTACTTTATTGCAAATTTATCGGGTGCCTACCATAGTCAATAGTAGCAATGTCTCACTGACACCTGTCACGTGTAAGGTTAGTGACATTTTGTCGGTTTTGTACTGTAATACTCTTCAAACTGGATCACTGGGCGGCCTATGCCATCATTATAACTGTGACACTTCTGTGCAGTTTAGCTTTCATTTGCTGCCATTTAATGGACGAAACATCGAATAAAATGTATCTACCTGTATATCACAGTCGATACTATAAATTAGTCAAAATTGAATTTAACCACAGTAAATGTTTAGAAATACTTTTGACCAATTAAAACTACATTAAAATAAAATGACTACTATTCAAAAACCTGTTAAGTTGGTAGGTTTATTTTTGTGACCATTGTTAAAACTTTTTTTTATAGTGATTCTAGGTTAGGTTTGTTCTATAGAGTTGGCCTTGGAACGCAAAGGGCAACTGACAGAGCACAAGTAGGTTTTAGTCAGTAAAAGTCTAACACTTCCTCTCGCTCCAATTAGAGTGGGTGGAGGCATTTGAACGCCTTTTAACTTAATAAAAAAATTACTGAAGCCAGTCAAAATTAGTTTAAACTAATTAACACTACTATTGACTGTAACATACATAATTATGTTATGTAATGTCAAAGCTTAAGACCTGTAATTTGTTTCAATTTCAGTACGTATAACATCATACTAGCTAGCAGACAACAAAATCATCTGGCTCATATATTTTAATTTATAAGATAAAACTAAAGTTGATTTTAAATTACACAGCTAATAATTATTATCTATATCTGTGGTTATCATAATAAAATGTGATATCTATCTAATTAATAAGAACACGAAGATCCGATATGTTATATATGTCAGCACCTCTATTTGACGCTACGAAGGGTAGGAACGTCCGTAATTGCAATTGTTTAACTAATTGCGAAATTAATTATGATAATTATCGAGCGTCTAGTGGCAATAATTTCGCACGGGTGCGGCGTATGCGCCTTGAGTTATGAACGCCCTTTACCACAAACTCATCCATTTTGCCCCACTCCGGCAATGATGGGTCCTAATTGTAACTATAAAAAACTGTTACAGTAAATGCATCGATGCGCACAATATAATAATATAGCAACAAATTATATCCACAGTTTTATCGATCGGAATTAGCTGGTGAATAGAAAATGTCAGTAGCTCATCGACAATATTTCATTGAAAAACTAAACGCCTATTTGTCTTATCAATAACTACATGAAGATACATATTTTATACAGGAACTATAACCATTTGTCAGACACAAATCTTAAAATATATATTTATTAATATAATATTGTTTATATTACGAGCTGTAAGACGTCAACAAAGTCAGAATAAAAGGCAACAGGAGCGATTAGCCCGAGGCACCGACTGCGTGGTCACGATTTATTGTACACTACAACCAAATTAATTTTGCAGTCACAAAGTTTAAATTAAACAACCCACTCCTCCGTTCTACTGATCTAAATGGTTCAAATTAGTTTGGCAACAGTTTCACTGAACGCAACAATATCGTGGTCGATTCGATCCTCAACACAGTAAAGTCTGAGCTGTTTAAGGAAGATACTTGTCTAGGCTCAAAACCAGTTCTATCTGAAATGATTGGCAACGGAGCTTAGGTAACAATTTGGCATTCACAATATATTGGTGGTATTTATAGATTCTCTATTTAAATTAGTTGCAAAATGACTTTTCGTTTGAAAAATATTTGTCACCCGACAAAAAAGGTACACGTGTAAGAAAAAAATGTATATCTCAGAAATATTCTATGAAATAAGTTAGAAAAACTGGCGAAAAAAATCTGGTGTCATTTCTGTATAGCGTGCTGGTCACACTGAAGTTTTTAAGCCACATTTTTATAGATCGCCGTACTTTTTCATATAAACAGACAGCTGATTTTCTCGTTACACTTAACTATCTAGGTAGTTACAATGTATAAAGACGAGGTGAATTTTCAAACCGTCACACACAAGCTGATAGTATAAACGGCCACTATAAACGAGAATTACGTTGTTACAACAACTGGCAACAATTTTTCTTCATACTAAGTTTGTTGTAGCACGCAAACCACGTCAGTATGTAATAAGTTTAACAAACAACCCACATTTTTAAAACAATCGCTAGAATACAGAGCTTTTGAATCAAGGAAATAAATTGTAGTGAGTTACATCATTGTAATAAACTGATCAGTCGCGAGAATGGTCTTTTACGAAATTTATTGAGGCATTTGTGTTGACTTATATATCTTTAAAGTCATGGAATCCAATTCTATGGTAAACATTCACATGAAAATAATATTAAAATTGATGTGTTCATCGACGTCACATTGGATGCTAGAATGATTACGAACACTAAACATAATGATAATGTATAAAAAGGCAACCTTTTATAAAGTACAGATAAATTCTGTACTTTGTTTGTGTGTGTGTTACAGTGTTTAGTGTATGTAAAAGGTTTCCCTTTTGCTATAAATACAGTCGAATCTGACTCGGCTGAGCGGCGTTTGGGAAGCTGCGCGGTATCTACTCGTCCACTAAACCACAGTGTCTTAAGACGAAAGTATATGACCAGTGCGTGTTGCCAGTGATGACATATGGTTCCGAAACGTGGTCGCTCCCAATGGGCCTCATCAGACGGCTCAAAGTCAACTAAAGAGCAATAGAAAGGGCAATGCTCGAAGTTTCCTTGCGTGATCGAATCAGAAATGAAGATATCCGCACGAGAACCAAGGTTGCCGACATAGCACGAAGAATCGCCAAACTTAAGTGGCAATGGGCAGGGCATATTGCTCGCAGAACACATGGCCGTTCGGGCCGAAAGGTTCTGGAGTGGCGAACACGTACCGGAAGACGCAGTGTTAGAAGGCCTCCTATAAGGTGGACCGATGACCTGGTGAAGGTTGCGGGAATCCGATGGATGCGAGACGAACAGAACCGTTCATTGTGGCGACATTTTGGGGAGGCCTATGTCCAGCAGTGGACGTCTATCGGCTGAAATGATGATGATGACAGATGACATATGGAAGTAAACTAACTGCTACCAGCGACTTTCCCCGCGTGAAAATAAAAAAAAAATGTGATAAGGTAAAATAATCCCGGGATAAAAAGTATTCTATATGCTATTCCACGTCATGGTCTACTCGTTTTACAATATCAGTGTGATAAGGACTGGCTGGAATAAATATAATATAATGTAAATTTTTAGGTTAGGTTTATATTAAGCTGTTGATCCCCGCACGAACGCCGGCTTTCGGGCGCCATTGTCTTACTATTGTGTCTCTAATTACACTACTCAACGAGTTAAACTACCTTCGGCCAGCAGCTTCGCTCGTGTAAAAGTAGGTTTCTCCATACAAACTTTGAAGCACTGTTTCATTCCCTTTGTAGGTAAATTTTGGAAAAACCTCTCTTAGTGCTCGCCTACCTCATAAAAAGAAACCTTGTGCAAAATGTCACACGCCTAGTCCCAGTAGTGTAGTATTGGCTGTGCGTTGATATGTCAGTCAGTCAGTTTCTCCTTTTATATATAGAGATATAAAAAGGCTTTATTATTCATCATCATCATCATTTATTATTATTAAGTTATTATTTTGCAATTCGCAATCCAACATTTAACTTAGTCCATCATGATCCACTCAAAAGCACACAACGTTAAAATAAAGCCAACAAATTGTTGGAAATTGGTCTATTTGTGGCCGGTCTACCGCCACTCGTACTTCCGGCCGGCATTCATCACTCGGACGATATCATTAAGACATAACGCGAGGGTAGAAACACACCTTATTATGTGTGCTTCAGGAAATCGTACTGGCTTATTTTAGTAAAAGCCTTTTATAATAATGTTTGATATCCACTGAATAAATTGTGGATGTTTCGTGAGGAAGTCGGATTTATTATGTGGCTGCAAGAGCAGTGCTGGCCCAGTGTTAACGGCCCCGACTTACGATTTGTAGATCGCGAGTTCAAACTCAGTCAGGAGCATTACTTGGTGAAAATTATTTCATCAGCACTGTTCTCAAAACGGTGAAGGCAAACATCGTGAGGAAACCGGTATGTCCTAGAACCAAAAATTCGCAGACATGTGACATCCACCAATCCACACTGTGCCCGCGTGGTTAATTATGGCCTATTCCCTCTTCTAGAGAGGAGGCTTGTGTCCCAGTAGTGGGTACATTATAAGGCTGATCATATTATGTTTATTACACCAAGCGCATAAAGTGTAATTTTTAGGCAAAAAATTTTGTCCTCCACCAGTAAACGCTCGCGACGCAGCCCTTTTTATTGTTGTTTTGAGGGTGGGAAATCATTAAATTACTTCTCCTGCTCCAGGGCACCCAAGTGGAGCGAGAAAGAGTGTCAAAGTTTTTACTGACTAAAACCCACCCGTGTTCCTTCAGGTGACTCTTTGGAACAATCCTGCAGCCCACGCCACACAGTCCCTAAAGACTCCATGTGTATAAGACACGACGTGTATAAGACACGACGTGTATAAGACACGACGTGTATAAGACACGACGTGTATAAGACACGACGTGTATAAGACACCACGTGTATAAGACACGACGTGTATAAGACACCACGTGTATAAGACACCACGTGTATAAGACACCACGTGTATAAGACACGACGGGTATAAGACACGACGTGTATAAGACACAACGTGTATAAGACACGTCGTGTATAAGACACCACGTGTATAAGACTGAGATGCAATATTTTAATATACAAGGTACAGTTTAATCTGCACAAAATTTCAGGAGATTGTTAATACTCGTAAATAATCATATAAAAATACGATACCTGGGACCTTACCATGACATTTTAAAATGTCAGGCGTGCGAGCGAGAAAGAGGGATGGAGCTATATAGAGCTCCATCCCTTTATTAGTTCAGTTTAGGTCGTTAAATGGATCGCATTAAGAACTCGTGGTAGGGGCCCTGGTCAATAATCAATAACACACACTCATTGTGCGTATAGCTAAGGAGTGGAATTCCTTGCCTGAATCTGTTTTTCCTGATGGCTACAACGCGGGAATCTTTAAGTCAAGAGTGAATAGGTTACTTCTAGGTAAGCACGCTCCATCGTCGACCGCATCGTCGCTTTCCATCAGGTGAGATAGCGGTCAAGCGCGAACCTAACAAGAATAAAAAAATAAAAATAGGTAATACTTGTTATTTAAGATTTTTTTTAATTTCGAGTGTTAATCAGAATCTTTTTAAAAAAAAACAGAATCACCATGTGAGTGAGAGCGACAGCCTACTACGAGGCTGCGCCCTTACTCTACGTAACGCTTTTACCGATTTCCGTGAATAAGAATAAAATTTAAAAAAAGAATTATTTACTTATTTTATTGTTGATTCTGGTTGAGAATCACTAACATAATTGCCTCCTGAAATTTTTTGCTGATTCAAAATTGTACCTTGAAAAATAAAAAATTGCATTTCAGTCTTATACTTGTAGAAAGAGCTTCTATTTTAGCTAGTAATGTCAATGCAAAAGATAGCCGACAAATCCTAGATATTGCTACCAGTTTTTGGAAATAGCCCTTCAGGGCTAGTTTTGTCCACGGCTGCAGGATTGTTCAAAAGAATTACCTACCATGGCCCTGGACCACTAAGGAAAACTGAAGTAATACAGATGGGTATTAGTCAGTGAAAGTCAGACACTCCCTGTCACTCCACCGAGAGCAGGAGGAGTCATTTGTTGATTTCCCACCGAAAAAACAAAGTCTACTTTTATATCTATTTTATAAAAGGAGAAACTGACTGACTGACATATCAACGCACAGCTAAAACTACTGGGACTAGCAGCGTGAAATTTTACACAAGGCTTCCTTTTATGACGTAGGCGAGCACTAAGAGAGGATTTTCCAAAATTCAGCTTCTAAGGGAATGAAACGGGGGTCTAAAGTTTGTATGCAGAAACCTACTTTGACGCGGGCGAAGCCGCTGGCGAAAGCTAGTCACTCATAAAAAGATGGACGGCACTTTGTATAAATACAATTACATAACACCTACTTTAATCACACTAATATTGTAAAGGCTAATGTTTTTAAGTGTGTTCAACGCATTCCGATTAAATTCGGTAAACGGGTACACCATGTCCTGAAACAGCACGAAGGATACTTTTCATCTCGGGAGTATGTTCCCTTGGGACAAATTTCTACTTTGAAGCGGGCGAAGTCGCTGACAGTAGCTAGACTTTAATAAACCAGAGACCAGAAGCCCTTTCATGAATTCATTACGCGATCGATTTGACGACCTAATCTGAACTGTTAAAGGGATAGTTCGCCTTCCGACCGTCCGGTAACCGTCCGGACCGAGCCCAGTCGACGGCGCGTACTGTTCCACGCGTGCCTCAGGGAGATTTCAGCAAATCGTAGGGGCCCAGAAGGGTCGAAGCCTACTGGGGCCACGGGTAGTATGAAAGTGAAACCCGGGGCCCTGGGACGAAGGCAATGAAGGAACAGGAGTGGGTTTTTAGTCAGTAAAAGTCTGACACTATCTCCCGATCCGCATAAGAGCGAGATTTGTCGTAAGATGATTTTCCCACCATAAAAAGAAAAACATAAACAGGTCAAATCGTTTAAACGTTAACATTTGATGATAAGTCAATCTTCATTTGGCCATATCATTGATGTAGGATTTCTATGATAATAAAAAAGGTCCAAAGAAAGTAGGCCAAACGAGGATTGACATATCATCAAACTTTAACGTTTAAAACGATCTGGCCGGATTTGCTTGGCCATATCATAAAGTGATCAATGTCTAAGATCTAGCCACGAAATATATACATTTTAACACGTCATACGCCCCATTAAAATTTGGACAAATTAATTACAGTTACTGTCAAATTCAAACAGTAACAGAACAACAAATTGCACTAATTCAATAACCAAGAGTCATTATTACATTAGTCATGAGGTTATGGCTTCAGCGATCAATTAATGTAAATTGTTAATTAGAAAACACGCAAAACACTCGAGCCGTGCCGATCCAATCAACGGCTACTATCTAACCAGTAACAAAGCTACGTAATCTAGCTATATAAATAAAATTAAAGTGTCCGATGGCAATACTGTGCCACGCAAATCTAGCTGACCACCGCCTTTGAATATTGTTTTTTTTTTTTTTATTTCGGTTTTTTATTAACTTTCAATAATCGGTTCGGCTCGTCCTTTCTTAAATGTTTCATAGAATTGCAGTTTAGTCATTGGTTAAGTTACAAACCAAAATATTATTTCATGGGAAGCTAAGGTTCGAAAATTAACTGCTTGCATAGTTATATCCTAAAGTGGCTACGATAGAGAATTGATGCAGAAAGATAAGTCCTTCACATAAATTACTTATTTATGTGAAGGACTTATCTTTCAAAAAAAAAAAAACTTAAGTTATAGTCATTATCAAGTACCATTAATTTATAAGTTTAATTTTTTTTTTAAAGTGTAACTATATAATTGTATACTAAACCTAAATAATTTTGGACATAATAAAAAAAAAATCGGGTAAGTGTGAGTCGGACTCGCGCTCTGAGGGTCCCGTACAAACTTACCTATGAAAACTAAATTGCAAAAAAGTTTTTTTTTGTGATTTAACTACAAATTTACAGTTTTCAGATTTGTTCCTATACTTTTGCTATGAGACCTTGCTTCATGCCAAATTTCAGGATTCTAGGTCAATAGGAAGTAGTACCCTATGAATTTTGATTCCCTTGAGAATTTCGAAATATAGGTTTTTTGCGATATGAACGGCGGTATCTTTTTTTTCGTTAACTTAGAAGTTTGATTTTATCACAGCTTCAAGGGACTGCAGATTTGAGTATATGGTTTTAATTTCAACTCGATACCTCTACGCGTTCCCGAGATAAAAGGTCTTGACGGACAGACATACAAACAGACCGACAGACAGACAGACGGACAACAAAGTGATCTTATAAGGGTTCCGTTTTTTTCTTTTTGTGGTACGGAACCCTAAAAACCAGGGATCTACCTAACTTATATTTTAAATTACAATTGTTGCGATTACCTACTCTTTCTATAGTTAACTGTAATTTCATTATTTAAATCATTTTTACACTTTGAACTCATTATGAAAGGCAATGTTGCCTGTGATACAATGTTTTTCTTTAGTACAGGTACAAATGATACTCTTTTTCTGTTTTTTGTTGGTGGTTTGTATTTTTTGGAAAATACACTTAACTACGAGTATTTTATGCATCATTAAATAAGCGGAAGGTCACAGCAAAACTTGACCAACTCACTTAACAGGAACAAAGTCACGAGAGTCTACTAGTATTACGATACACACAGTCATAAAAGTTAACAAGCTGCACATTGAAAAAGTTTTTACCAACTTTTTAACGGTGCAGTTACCGATGAACGTAACACGAGCGGAATTTAAAATTAATTAATAATAATAATAATAATAATAATAAATCATTTATTTTCATGCATCTTGGCCCATAGATAAATACCTTATAGACTAACATATATATAAAGTAAATTAAATACAATTTATTGTTAATAAATATGACTTATGACTATGTTAGTAACACTTCACTGCACTTGTTCACTTTGTGCTGTTCTGTGGCACTTGTCCGCGGAAGCGACGTTAATTGTTCGGTTCGCTCGCCTAGACGACAATGTGTAGTCAATTTTAATCCAATTGACACGAAGAGCTAGCTAGGTAGTTACGAAAGTGTACAATAATTAGAACTGTTGGCGAATGAAAAAATACCTGAGAATTCTGATTGCCAGATAAAGCGGCGATTGTCTTGGATTGCATATTGAAAAAACATGCAACAGAGATAAGGAGTTACATGGTTGAGCGACTTAAAGGCATCGCGGGTCTACACTGGCTAATTGCATTTCCTACCTAGTTACTACACTGGTGCATAACGAGTGCAGTTATTCAGCTCGTTAAATTTTTGATGGTTTGAAATATCGCTTTTTTAGTTAGCAACGTGCTGGCGTATTTGGTAGTTCTTTATATTCTAAAGGATGATCTTTTGTAGTATTTTCAAGAACGTTGGCATTTTGGAAAGATTTTCAAAAAATTTTTACTACATCGTAGTTTTGGGCATACCACCCATGTTGTCTTCAAGTACCAATATTATTTACTATATTATTCTAAGAACTCGATCCCGTGTCGTTAAACTTGCATGAACCATTCACGGTAGACAACATGACTCCTTCACATTATCATCTCGACTTACGGAAGTTGAATTACCGTTTCAAACTATTTCTTGTACAAACAGCTTAGTTAGCGTCCTTACACCTTTGTCACACTCATAGGAGACACACAATTTACTTGCACTACAAAGAACATTAGAACACAATGGTAATTAGAAACAGTCCCATCTCCAATTCCATTGTGCAACAATTATCTGTGAAATCATGAATGGAGACGTTTGTCTTAATGTTTATTTAGTTTTTGTGTAATTAGATAAGTAGAGTAAGCATGATGTAGTATTTCATTTAAATGTTTCGTCATTCACAGTAATGCTAGTGAAGTTAAGTTTACTCATAGATTGTATGTTTCTTAATAAAAACATAGAGTGTAAATCTGCAATCTTTTTATAATTAACAAACACTGTTTGTATGTCTATATAACTCACTAATCTAATAAATGTCAAAATTTAATAACTTTCTCATGAAATAGCTATGGCAGCCCATGTGAAAATTACTGACTAATAAAATACCACAAAGAGTAGTAAACGGATGACAGAGATTACATCACACAAAATTAATGATATCAATATAGAAGTTCCAGCGGCTTCTTTTTATGCTGTAAACAATGATGAGTGAAACAGTGGGTTTATTCATAAATTTTTCCCTATAGCTGATAAGGTGGATTAGCCCACCGGGAAGGCAGGATGTATCAGTAATCTTGTTTGCTAAGAACGTGTGTGATGTGTTTACACCTCATTACCAGTCTTGATATAATTCTAAAGGGGACACCTGTGTAGGAACTGAAACTCTTTTGTTTGTACTTTTAACTCTACCTTAAATCCTATGTTTCCACGTCTTCGCCTTGTCCTAGTAGTTTATGGCGTAATTTTTATGAGGTGGTGAATTGAAAAAGGCATTTAGTAGTTGTAAACTATTTTTAATTTAAAGTTAGTTTAGTATAACATATTACCTTACCGCGTCTGTCTGTTTGTCTGTTCGCAATTAAACTCAATAACTACCAAACTTATTTTCATGCGGTTTTCAACAAAAGAGTGGTTCATGAAAAGGGTTTAGATGTATAATACATGCATATTATTGTTGAGAAAAACCGAGGACTTCAAAGATTTATAAAATAACACCCGTGGAGAAACGTCAGGACATAACATCCATGTGAAGTTGGAGCGAGTCGCTAGTATGTTGAAAGACAATCTAGCCCTGTTCTCATTTTTTTTTTTTTTTGATAGGTTAAGGGATATCGACAGAATTCATAACCTTCTGCACTATTTGACCATCAACGTATACCATAATGCTTTCGCACATCGTGTGTTACACTTCAAGCACATCACTACCTGTCACGTCATACTAGTCGACTAATTAATAGAGCTCGACAGGTACATCACTACATTCCCAGTGTTGCCAGCACTATCCGACATGTTTACCTGCGACTCAACGATCAATTGCTAGAATTGCATAATACAGTCGTATGTGTGTGCGATATACAAAACTATTCACTGGACAATAGAGATATCTGATTCGCAACAATGCATATGTATAGGAATTTTAATTGGAAATATGAGAAGCGAATGTTGCGTTGCACGATGTTTTGATTTAGCGCCGTTTCTATCCTGTCTACGATAGATTGTTACCAAGATATGTCCGTATTCTTTATGGCCATTGATTTCCATATGTAACGAGGTGTAATTAAGGAAAAAAAACAGTGAGAATCGTATGCACACTTGTTTCATATTGCAATTGCAATAATGACCTGCTGTCTGTTCGAATTGTTTATTTGCCGCGGTAACTGGCGTCTAGTCTAAATGATTCTTACTGATGTTTATTTAATGTTTGCTGGTTATAGATGTTATTAGATCGACTGATATATATTTTCTGTATTAAGAGCGTCCTACTCGAGGTACATTTTCATTCAACCGCTCTTACGTGATTATGATGTTATTACACATATTTCTCCAGATATTTTGAATATACAGATATCTTGTGAATATTATCTAGGCTTCTATAGAAATCAAAATATAAATTTATGTAAAACCAATCCAGTAAAGACCTCTGAAAATATCCTATTCTACGAGAACATTGGCCCTCCAAAATGTACTCATATATTAAAAATATAAAAAAGTGCATCCATAGAAGCCTTGCACATTTAATCAAGATTCTGAATGACGAAAATTTTTTTCAAAAATTTTTAAGGGTTTAAAAAAAAACACGTATTTCCTGCAACAAGTTTTGTGAAATATTCGAGTAAATCACGGAATTACCGAATACTGACAGGCGTTATATCTTTTTTTCGCGTTGCCTCTTCGTCAAACATCGCGTTGGATTGCGTTAGATAAAGCAACAAACTTTTAAACCATGCTCGATGTTGACGATGGGCGAGTGGGGAAGGGCCCCCTTAAAGACTAGCTGCTGCCAGCGGCTTCGCTCACGTGAAAGTAGAAAATGGTCCCAAGGGAATATACTCCCGTGAGTAGTAATAAAATCTAGGTATCCTACGTGCTAGTTCAGGACATCGACAACGTATGTGCCTATAATCCAAATCCGATCAGCCGTTCGAACGTAAAGGAGTAACAAACATACACACTTATAAAATTTCACCATTGTAATATTAGTGTAATGAGTGACTTTAGGACTTCGAACAATTGCTAAAGTCATTTTTAAATAGCAAGAAAAAATAAAAACAATCATTTCTTAATTGAAAATCACAGTTGAATTCCTTTTAGCAAAAATTAAAATAAAATTAACAACGAGTCAATTACGGCCCCAGAACAAAATGAGGTATGTCTGTTGTAAAAAATGGGAGCCAAGGGTTGGCGAATTTCTTTCCGGTTCTGTACATTTGTTTAATTAATCACATTCTTACGAATGGGCCCCTCGCCGGTCCGAATGTCCGAATACTTGGAGTTCTTCTGCTTTACAAAGTACTTCATCAAGAGAATTCGTTTTAATATTGATTTTAGATTTATTTTAGCCGATGTTTATTTATAATACTTACCTGCCGTTGTACAAAAGAACGGAATATTAATAACAAGTTTATTAGTTTGAAGCTATTTTTTGTCCAAGTGGCGTCTATGCCACGACATAAACCACCTGAGTCGTTCCTACGCGACTGCTTCGCACCGCCTACGCAAATCCTACGCAGCTGCTACGCTCCGCCTACGCAGCTGCTACGCTCCGCCTACGAAATTGCTACGCAACGTCTACAACACTTCTGACGTTTGTATGGACGAAATAACTATTCTAATTAATAGATAAATGTCTCTATACCTACTCTAATTTTTTATATTTTATTTATTTTCAAAATAGTTTACTCGACGACTCGACGATACAAAATTATAACTAGGATAATAAGTGGAACATTAACTAAAATATGGTATGTAATTGTAAAATTAAAAACTGTTATATAGAAGGGGTCGTATTACAAGTCACTTCGCAACAATCTCACTTATAATTACGTTAGACTCACAATAACAGGGGCGCTTTTTTGGAACACCAAAGGTATAGAATAGGTTATATGTCTATGAATATTAGGAATAAGTAGTTTAAAAAATTAAATGAGACATTTTTATGATTGTTATTTTATTCCAGTGGTGACCCAGTGGTTACGGCCCTGACTTGCAGTTGTACGTCGTAGGTTCCCAACTAACCAAGTGCTTTAATTTAAGTTATTTATTTAATCACCACTGCTCTCAAAACGGTGAAGGCAAACATGAAGAAACCGGCATGTGTTACAACTAAAACATTCGAAGATATGTGACGCCACTGGGCCTGCGTGGTGGATTACGGCCTTTTCCCCCTTCTCCTATAGAGTAGGGCCTGAGTCCCAGCAGTGGGAACATTATAAAGTTTATTATGTACCATTAATATTTTTTTTGGAAGTAACTTTTTATTAAGTTTTAGTTTTACTATCCTCTTAAATAATAACACAATTTTCATGAAAATTAGGGAGCCTTGACCACCCAAGGCTTTAGTTTTTACATGATTTCAATGAAAAACTATTTCAGTTTTTATTAAGTGTCGTTAAACGTTACGCAAATCGTAATTTCGATGTGTCCAATCGATTGGCAACTCCATCGCACAGTGTTACAAACACGCACGCAAAAAGGAAAAAAAATAATAAAAAGTGCAAAATCATATCGCTGTTACATCTCGAATGGTTCTTTTTTATTTCAGTTTTCGAGGGTTCGCTAAACGTTTGTAGCGAACTCTATTATTCGGGTCCCGTTGTGACGTAAGCACATTCACCACTCAGCAGCCGTTTGTTATTAAATATAATAATGTATATCATAACGTATTCATATCTATGATCTCAATGAATATGCCAATTCCATTATTTTGTGTTACACGAGATTAATATTTTGTATTCTTTGCCATATGCGTTGTAAAAATGGATCAATGGGATTGTACAGTTTTGTAATGATGAAGCGAAATTAGTTTGTTTATGACGTATTGTAATTTTTTTTATCAAAATGGGTAGTACGTTTATACGGAAAATTATTCATAATAAGCACAATATTATTTAAAACGAACATAAAGTATTGTGGAATTAAATTAACCTCCCGATACATTAAGTTTCAAATCTCTGTCAGGTCACGCATAGTATCAAGTAATGTTGGAACTATAAAAATCTAATAACTCCACTAACAAAAACGATTTATAACCTTTCTTAACATCGTATTACGTCAGTTTCTATTTACCACAAAATGTTTCATTTGCATAATAGCTTTTTTTCCCGCCATTACTATTTACGTTAATATTCTGATTCGTCGGAGCGGGGGTCGCACGCACAGAAAACATAAAGACAATTTGTATGTGGCAGCCATTTATGTAAATAAATCCACGATACCGCATTATTACAACAATATGTACGAAACGGGTGTGGCCACTATGTTTACCATTATATTTGGGTGGGGTTTTGTGTATAGAATAATTAAATTACTTTAATGCGCAACGGATTTACTGACTGTCATCCTACTCGCAATAATTATAATTTTATATTTTTTTTATTATTTTTGAATGGAAGATAATTAAAATTTGCAACCCAAAACGGAATAAAACAACTGCAGAACTTAATAACAATTCCTGTTCGTTTAATCAACAAAACATCAGAAAGCAATAAGCTCTATTAAGAGTCCGATAGAATTTCTCATTTCATTCGTCTTAAGTCGTCAGAAACAAAGTGCGGCCGTCGTCGGTGGTGTTATTAACGCGTCTAAATAATTACAGGGCACATCAATCAGAGGGCATATGCAGATAGAGCATTTTGTGCGAGTCAGCGCGCAGTCGGCCCACTGTGCAACCCTTTCTTTGATATCTGTATGATATTACGAATGGAATTATTAAAACTTGTTCCAAAATGTGTGCCGGTAGGGATGGGAAACGGTCGATATTTTTAATCAACAGTAGTTCTATATTTTGTAATTTTTAATTTAAAACAAACTGTAAGTTTTAAATAATGTAGGTACACATTAAAATATATATAAAAAGTTCTAAACTCTTTTTAAATAACTTTGGTCACAATCACAACCGCATTGATGCTCTAAATCCTAGCGTCGAATACTAATAACACTAATATTTAAAAGGCGAAAGTTTTTATGTTTGTATGTGTGTGTGTGTTTCTTACTCATTCACGCTTAAACAGCTGAACGGATTTAGAAAAATTCCTGGAATACAACATAGGGTACTATAATTATTATTTTTTACACGTGGGCAAAACCGTTGCCAGAAACTAATAAAATAATATACTTAATCAATATTCGTAGTGAGGTATGAAGCCTTTGAGGTAACGGCTCGCCTCGCCACCTCGCCTCACAATGATCGGCACATTTCGGCTAGAACGCCTCAAATTGACCGCAATTAAAAGAACAATGACTAGTTTCAATTCCCCAAACTTAATTTCCTCCATCGCAAACGTGTAACTAACCGAAAAACGCATTTATAAATAAATTAATACGCTTTGGTTCAGTGGACGTGTTTGTATGGGTTGTAATTACTCAAAATATCATGACGATATCAGAAATATTGAGACCCTAACGCAAACTGTTTATGGGATTTACCATCCCCGTAATAATATTGACAATTAGCTAACCTGGTATTGTTCTACCATGAAACTATAATATTGTCAAAAAAATTATAAACGCAACTATAAATCGAAACAAAAATACTAAAATTTCGATTAAAAATGGAGGGTGGGGGTAGAAGAATAAAAAAATACTTTACGATCTATTCTCAGACCTACCACTCAAATATACACAAAAAATCTCATGAAAATCGGTCATGCCCTTTCCAACATTGTGATACGAGATTTCATACATTAGATAAACCCATTGCATGATTAGTTGTTGTATCATTACGTTAAGAATCAGTCGAAAAAACAAAACTGAAACGTTTTTCTAATTATCATTAAACAACGTTCACATTAATTAATAAAGATAATAATTGAATTAACTTTAGATACACAAACAAACATTAGCAATCATAAAAATAATTTGTAGCTTAATTAACACTTTTATTAACTTCAGGATCAGATTTTTATTTCTGATCCGGTAATTAAAGAAAAACATAAAGTATATCGGATTTATCTTACTGTATAGTTATAAAATTCTGCCGAGGGAAACGACTTTATTAATTGTTAGACAATCTGTTGTTTACTTTAACTTTTATACGTTCGTATTTTATAGATTTCAAGGCCCGGTAGGGTCGATACCTGTCAGGGTTGTGAGATGGTTCGAAACAGTGACCGCTGCCCTGGAATGCAAAGAGCAACTGAAGTAATACAGGTAGGCTTTAGTCAGTAAAATACTGACACTTGCTCTCGCTTCATCCACAGTGAAATACGATATTAGATTTTTTCCTACCAAAAAAAAAGATAGATGATTTCTTCGTTGAAACTAGTATTTTTTTTTGTTAGCATATTCCGTCCCACATGTGGGTAAAGGCCTCCCTACACTCTTTCCCGGACCCGTGCGACGAACTAGACCGAGTTCTAGCGAAATCGGTCTAGTTCGTCACGCAAAACTGGATTGTCTCTATATAAATATATACTGACGCAAATCAATTAAGCTTGCATCAGGTACAAGCCAAGTGTTGTATTGATCAACAAACAAAGTACTACATTACCAAATCTAAAACCATTACTCTATTACGAAACCGCTAATCTGTCTATTAAAGTAACTAAAATAATAATTAGTCTTTTGGCCGTGACTTGGCGGCATGGACGCACTGGGCTATCGGCACGCGTCAATACAATACTGACGGACATCTTTACCCATCGTCACCACATTACTATAAAACAAACTTAATAAAACCATCGAACAATCTTAACTCCCTCATTCCAAACTTTAAACTCAAACAAATAAAGTTCAAATTTCTTATGGAGCCAATTTCAACCGCATCTCTGATTTGTCAGAGGACTGTTACTCTGTCTTTGAAAGCAGTCTAATTAAGTTTTTTTAGGACTATTGAAATTCATTATTGACTGACAGATGGCGCTAGCGGCTATTTAAAATAGATACATCGCTTGGGATGTGATTATTAAACTATTGTTTTGAAGGTATGTTTGAAGAGTATGGACGTACTTATTAGTTTTCGTGTACTTGATAATACTTGTATAATAGTTTTTCATGTTGTGTGGTCCAAGAACATTTTAATTTTAAATCAAGTAAATAAAGTTAGCAGTTCAATTTTAGTCTCAACAGAAATTTAAGTTACCTAACTACAGCTGATACTGTTTCTCCAGATAAGGGGCTACTACAATAAACTGTATTTAAATTTGATACATAAAAAAACATCGCTATGACGCTAATGAAGATGCATTTGAAAATAAGGCAACAATTACGTGCGTGTAATCATTAAAAGTAATTCGCGATCACGTGCTGGAGCCGCCAGCCGCCAGCCGCCAGCCAGGCAGCCACGGGAATCATAAAGAATCCATCAACATGAGCGCAACACCGATCACGAAATCCGTCATCAATCATAAACATCAGAAAGGATTAAAATCTACGTTGCACCTTCCGAAGCTCGAGTACCCTTGTTTTTCTCTAACCCGTAAATACTGAGGGGCGTAAGTATGGCCGGGGGGCGGTAAATATTATCAAGGGGGACAGGGGGAGACCCCCGCCCCCGGAGGGGGGCACTATCCCTTATCGCGAACGTTACCCTCGCCGCCGGCGGCCGCTAGACCGCCAAAATGTGGGGCAAATCGATTTCTCTGCCCCATTTTTGTGCATCTGGACCGCTATCGATTTTTAGCTCTCTCACAACAATCGATAATTACAAGATGGCAACATTTTAATTATTTTTTTTTACAAAATAATTACAAAGCACGTGTTTATGTCGTTTATGTTATGCGCTAAAAGTATAAACATAAAAACTATTAATTTCGCAGTCGTAAAACTGTGAACTAAGTTATTTTAAGTGCAGCGACGATAATAATTATATTAAATGTGTCCGTCGTCGAAATGAAATAGTTTTATACCGGCTGTAAATTACTTTAATCGGAGTGTGATCCTCGTGGGCGCCTTCTGCGGCTGCCTCGATTACTATCGCCCTACTATGTTGCGGAAGACACGTTAAATACACTTAAAAATGCTTTCTACCACGGTATGGTAATGACAACATTTAGGTATGCATAATTTTGGTCATAGTAATTCGTTGTGAAGTTACAACCGTAGAACGAGAAGCACTCCAATGAGATCCTGCCAGATTCACAATATTGGTCAAGGTTAGGAGACTAAAGTTAAGGATCAAATCCACGTTCAAGCAACATCACATCCAGTTCAAATCATATGAACAATGTAGCGAATCTTTATTGGACAAACAAGATCACTAAAGCAGCTGCAATTTATTGCAGATTACACAACTGGAAATCACTTTTACGGTCTGAATTCAAATCGAATTGATATTTATAGGGTCTAAACCAGAATTCTTTTATGTGCAAGTAAAGACAACTGAAGGCCAAAGTTTTGAAATGAATACCATCCAGCTTACTTTGCACGTATACAACTTACGTTACATTGTTAAATTTATTAAGGCGTGATTTGATTAAAAATAAATAACAGGTAGGTTGTAAAACGCAGTTTACTATCTTTTAACTGGCAATCTCCGACGCACAGTCGATACTCGTCTACTAAGTTTTTTTTATCGATAACCCTTTTAAATTGTTGCAAATGTTTTATTAACTTTTATTATAAACCGTATATCAAGGTTTAACGAGGGTTCCAGACCGACTTAAGTAGCCCTTATCTCATTTTGTTTCTTTGTTACAAACTTTCCTATGTGTTTGTATAAAGTTGGACTTACGATCACTATTACTTATAATTTACATCTCTACTTTTATGTTTTCTAATACTTTCTCACCTTACTATAAATTTATTATGGCTCCAATAAAGTTGTTTTGTTATGCTCGTATCTTCAGAACCGCTTTTTTTGCCAAGTAGATAACATTTTCAGATTTTCTTGTACGTAGATATATTTTACTTTGGCTAAATTACTTTCACACGTAACATAGCTTAGATATGTTAAAAAACATGCAAACTCAAACATCTTTCATTGCTTCTATTTTTTTTTTTTTTCAAACTATTTGTAGGAACATATTAAGTGATCGGCTCTCTCTCCATCGAACACTTTCATGTACTCTAACCAATAATTTGCAAAAAGCACGATTAGATGCACAAGCTAGTAAATTGATATGGTATCATGAGAAAAATAAGCAAAACCGCGGTACACGGCGTAGTATCAGTTCATAATGGACTAATTGTGCGAATGCATTTCTTGTACCGTCTCTACTAACACTCTGTACAAGTCTAATGACTTTATTTTGTCACGCTGTAAGAGCGTACTTAGCTGCTTTTAAATTCAAATTAATAGAAACAATTACCATTCCATTGGCGTTTATTACAAATTGTAATTCGATAAATAAAAAGTGTATAGGTACCTATACTGTTATAATCATGTGCAAGAACTAACTGTCGTATATTAGAATTATTGCTTTTTAAAATGAGCACTTTTTATTGTCAAAGACTCAATCTTGCGAGATCCCACGATGTCGTTTGTATGTTTTAACCTATCTACCTCCATTTACGATGACGGTAAGATTAATAGGTAAGTATAATTTTCATAAACAGACAAACACGTCTTAATTTAGAACACAAATGAATCTCGTTTATTTGAACTTATAATTTCGCGGCAATTAGTGCGCGCGTCTCATTCACACAATGGCGGTTGAGCGGGTCTCTTCTCGCAAAAACGTCATTCCGCTGCATTTCCGCCTCCCATTGTCTCAGCTCTAATCTGCATTGGATTATTAACCATGTACTATGAGTGTACGGACAGAAGAAAACTTGTATTTAAATCACTGTCTCCCGTTATTCACATCGACGCCGCATGTGTTCATTTCTTAGATGCAAGATTGGCGTTGAGAGGAAAATTTCATTTCTTGGTTTGTTTTTTTTTTATGGTAAACTGCTTGCTTATTTTAGCCTATTTAAGCGAAATAAGATTTCTTTAAAATAAATTAGAACTATTGATACAAATACAAAATAATAAGCAAATACCATCTTCATCCAGAAAAAAATCTTTGCATAAATGGACAGAGCAAATAAATATAAAACATATTTATAGCTCTAATCTATTCTAACGCCTACTAATTAATGTGTTCACTGTACTTTCCTACTCGCAACTGGAGCAACGTTTAATCCATCATTTTCTCGCGGCGTTTATACGTCTGTAACAGTTCATCTCATGATAAACGGCAATGACTCCTTCTTCTAACTATAATTAAACATGATTAGAGCTCAACACATGGTGAGCCGCAATTATAAGACGGTACAACGGCTACCGGCGCACAGAGCACTGCCACACGCCATGCGATAGTTTCTATCAACCATTCAATATCTACCTAACACGGAAGCGAATTTTAATTATACACGCTCATTATTACATTGTCGCTTTTTGTGAATTGATCTCGTTTCGTCAGTTGACCATAAATGTTGCTTAACCGTACATGTCTTATACATTTACTGGTTCGATCACAAGCATTAAAAGGATCGGAAAAATGTCGTAGCAAGTATTCGTAGCGGATTCAAGCGACACGTCCCGATGTCACCCGGCCGTTTTTCTGAATGACGTCGAATTGGAGACGCGGGAAGAAAACGCACATTCCGAATCCATTCAAATATACAATCATGAATGAACCGAATGCGATAGAGAGGGCGTTATACGATGCCGGGGAGAGTGAGTGAGACGGGATTTCAATAGTACGCGAAACGGAAATAGAGAGGCCGAGATAATTCTGTCTAGCCGGGAGGGATTCCCTCGTGTCATTTGTGTGCGTTCGCTTTTTCGAATTGTACGGGAGGATTGGAGTGTTGGCGTGCGTTCCGAGTGCCGCCGAGCACGCCACACGGCGCCGGCACTCCGAGAGTCGGAGGGTCCTTTATCGGTGTTCGTTTCAATTCGGAGGCTCTCGCATTCATTCTTTGCTTTCCGTCTGTGGCCCGAAGTTCCCCAGCTACTTGTTGATCATTCGTAATAAATTGCCTCCATGATATTCCCATTGTGGAACAGTTTGTCGCTTTACTGCCTCGAAGGAAATTGCGTTTCCTCAAGCCTCTTGAGTTTATTTGTCGTTCAATTGTGGATGTAATGTTATTTGAATGATTGTTGTACATTTATTGTGCGTTGTGTGGTATTATTAAATCGAGTTGTCATTTGGAAACCTCGGAAGTGTGAAATGATTTGAGTAACCACTGGTCAGGTACAAATAGAAGTCGGTCAACTAACAATCAATATGCGGAAATCAAGAAAATAAAGTGTCTTTCGATTGGTGTGTGTGTGTGTGTCGGTTTAGATGGTGATAAAGCGTTCATCGAGGAGTGAGGCGACGGCCGCGCCGGTCCGTTGCCGCGCCATCGACGCCGGCGCAGCCAGCCGCCGAAAAATGATCAAGTTGGATCACCGAGAACTAACTCATCGAAATAGTAGGATCACCTACTAATTCGGCTACCGATTTTGTAATATTTTATTTTATGCATTTCAAATTCTTTTAAATTTTATTTTATGACAATGCTTTTGCTTGGAATGATTTTACTACGAACATTACTAAATTAAGTTAGCAAACCTGCTACAAGAAGTTGTTTTTATTTCACAATACACTAGGTAACGATACTTTCCAATTTGACGGAAAGTATTTAAATGATCAACCAGAAAGATTTAAATTTCTAGGTACACTCACGGACAAAAAACTAAACATTAAATCGAGCAATTATTGTAAAACATAGAAACGATTATATTATGTAGCTATAGTTTAAAAAAGATGTAAAATTAATTAATTTAAATTACATATTTTATTTCATTGTTAATTTAACTACATAAGATAACAGTAGGTATAACTAATTAATTTGGCAACATACGCATCTCAGACACTGCATTGCAGTGTCTTGGTTTAATATTTCAATGAGAATCAGTGCTTGGACCAACGCCAGTCGGAGTCCGGACACAACATTCATGATAATAATGTATTCTACATACGCTTGCATATACCTATGTGTATCTGAGCAAACAAATCATACTGTGCTATCCGCGAGTTGTAAAACAAAAGCTAAAATAAATAATAACGAACTGAAATATCTGTTTGTGTAAATAATGCAGCTATAATTCTAGTTCACATAACAACTAACACTGACCTGGTCAGGTATTCTACTTTTAAACAGATATTAAAATACTAGTCTATACTACTATAAGTGCTAGATAAGATTTATATTTTGTTTGTAATAAATAAATTCGAATACTACTGGGCCGCATTAAAAAAAAGTCTTTTACCTTTAAATGCTACTTTATCACTGAGTGACATTGGGTAGACTATCACTGAGTGACATTGGGTAGACATTTGCTACTATCACGCGCGCGAAACCGCTTGCAGAAGCTAGTAATATTATAAAGTAAAAATATTTTTATTTATCTATACTTATATTATAAAAAGGAAAGATTTGTATTTTTGTTTATTTTTTTTTGTAATGAATAAACTCAAAAACTACTTAACCAATTTAAAATTCTTTCATAAATAGAATGCTACTTTATCACTTAGTGACATAGGCTTAATATTTTGACTTCAAGCCTCTGGCAGCAGCTAGTAATATTATAAAGAGAAAGATTTTTATTTTTGTTTATTACTATAATAAACTCAAAAACTACTCGACCGATTTTAAAAATTCTTCTTCTGTAAAATGCTACATATGAAACCACTGGCAGAAGCCAGTGTTATAATAAAAACATCTTGTCATATCCGTCAACGGATAAACGGCTACCATAACTCCAGACTACTTCAAGTCATTGAACATAAATACAAATTAAACAATACAAAGAGAACCTTTATCTTTTTCATAACCAGTAAATATACACCTATAAGGTTTTTCTAACTAGCTACAAAAACGCTTGAGAAGTTCTCCGTTCTACCGGCTCTACAAAGGTAATGAGGTAGTTATTTCAGTCCTTTGTTTATTTACAAAATATCACTCGTTTGAAGGCGGACCATCAAAATGAGTCGTAAAGCTGAAAATTCCATAAAAAGTCGTGTTGATGACCTCCGTAATTGAACATCGCTCTTTGTAGCAGAGACAATGGACGGAACCCTGCGCTTTGAATCTATTGATTAGAAGAAAAAAATAAGTCTATGGCAGTAGCGCCTTTTGCTTTTGTGTGGTTCCAGTGCTTTCTCTACTTCCTAATTAATGAACGGAATCCGATTGACTGGAATTAAACACGGCCATGAACTTTTTTGTATAAAAAATCTAGACAGCACTGCTTCTGGCTTTCAGAATAATAATTTTGGAATCATTGAACTGGTTTAAAAGGCAATAAGTAGACAAGATCCCTATCTGATTCACACATTATTATTACCATTTCATAAAAGATTTTAAAAGGCATTGTGCTTATACATTAAGTCGCATAAAAGAGTTATAGAAGTAAAGTCAGGACACCCGTGCAGTTCCTTGGTAGTAACACGATACCTCTCGTTTATCTGCTGTCGAGCAATTATTGAAGCGTGAAAAGGAACGTCCTCCTATTATTTACACTGCGTTTTGTAATGCGGGCGTTCCGTTTTTATTTTTAAAAAATATCGCATTACCGAATGCGTGTAGTGAAGTGACATCCATTATGTTTGTTTAAATTGTTTAATTTAATTAAATATTGGTTGTTAATTGTATATTGTTGTAAATTCATTTATTATTTAATTGTTTTTAGATACTATGTTTCAATCTAAATTGTTACTATTTTTATTTTATCAACGGGTAAACCAACATTATTACTGCCAACCCGTTATTGTAAGCATTGACATATTTATTTAGATTCCAGTAGAGATTATTTCACTGTGTTGGGTGTAGGTGTGTTGTACATGTGAGTTTTAAATGCTTGTAAACTCACCCACGATATTAAGGAAATTCCTAATTTAGGGCCAAGATTTAAAAAAAAAACATTTACACATCGCACGCTTATTATAAAAATACACAACTAAAAAATGATGCATGAAAATTTAATCATGAAACATCTAATCTTTTATAATCCAATTTTAAATTAAGTGCCTACCTTTTTTGAGTTAATTTTTTTATGAACAAACGTGTGACATATTTAAAAATATTTAAATACATATCTATCATTCAAATCAATGTTAATAAAAGTTATGTTAACAACCATAACAAAAAACACCTAGCTATTCAAATTGAAACAATTTTAATATCGACTGTACTAGCCATAAAATAAAATAGCAAAGCAGAATAGTAGTTTTATTTTATCAAAAGAAGTCAGGTTTAAAAAAGCAAATTGTTATTTATGTTAGAAACAAGATTCTTTTGTGGACTGTATTAGTGGAATCGTAATACTGGAAACATGTCAATACGAATTTCGTCTGACTCAGTGACCGCCGGCGAACGACCGAGTTTTTTCTTTATTTTATTTATTTCTACTCTGATTGGTATTTCTTATGATATGTTTTCTTAGTAAATTCATTTATTTTTCGATCTTAAATTACTCATTTTAAATTAACACTTTCACTGTGATGACATTTTGTAATTGCTTTTCAAAGATTGAATGCGAGTAGGTACGGATCTTGATTTAATGTATTGTTATTAGTTGTTCACGTTTCTAAAACATTTTCTGTTCTCTTTTACTATTTTATTTGAACTAAGATTTAATTTTTCAATTAAGTTGTCTCATTTGAAAGATTTAATTGCTAATGACTACCTACAAATCAATTAAACATTTTATTATTAAAACGTTAAACAGTTTCAGTGCCAACTGTTATTTTATTTATAACAACCCAAGCTCCAACATCAATCAAATTAGCGGAATTCATGTATGACATCATTAGTCATATAATTTAGGTGGATAGTGATTTCATAAAGTCAAACAAAAATGTGAGTCAGAGAGCGAACAGTCGCGCGTCCGCGTCATGTCCGCGCTTCCGCTCAATAAACAAACAAACATTAAATATTACACAAAGCGACAATAACAACAAAAAAATTAAACTTTACGCCTCCCAGATGCACACTTCCCGGCAACATTACATTTTTAAAAACACATTCAGTAAAAACACCGATATAGGCCTACCGGGCCGCCGCGCGAACACAACAAAACAAGATTTTTTAATCTAACTTTACCGTTTGTAAAAATTACTATTTAAATATTTAAGCCGCAGCCGCTAATTAACTGAGATTTAACCCTTCCGTCGCCGACCGAAGCCCACTTTAATATTTAACCCGCTGGAAATATTTTGCGCGTATTAAAATGTGAAAAATTAATGTATCGCGCGTCTCTCCCCGCAGGGCTATATGCAGGCCCGCAACCGCCACACAATTTATATTTTACCCTGACGACCTTGGTGACACTTCCTGGCTCATCCTCAGCCTAATTAAATCACTCTTTTATAGCTAATTACACAGGTATTCATCCGAATCATGGAGCTCTCTAACCAGCCAGCTTGTTTATTAGGCCTATGTTATCCAAACCGTTGATAGTTTAATTTTCCTGACTTTACATTAAAAAGAAAAATACAGTTTGTCTTTTTGGAAGCATGCGCAGTTCATCAATATTCTACTTCTGTCATCCGTCAAAACTACTTCAATCCTGCTCACGTGAAGAGGTCAGTGGAGGAAAAAGTGTGTCAGGGTTCATACAAAAACAACGAAAACGTAACGTTAAAATAAATAAATAAGCCAGTCACAGTTAAATAAAAGAAACACTACGGACACAGAGTGATACCTACCTGCCTGTCTGACCGGCAGACCGGCCACCGGGCGCCGGTCAGACCGCTCGGTCACACTGACATATTGACAACAACAAGAGGTAGCGAGGTGTTCGTGTGGTGACGTACCTTGCCGTGGTGCAGTCGCGGTACAGCACGTCGAAGTCCTTGCACGACAGCAGCTTGCAGCGGTTCACGCCCGGCTGGATGGCACCCAGCCCGCGCAGGATGCGCACCTGCTCCACGTTGCACACCAGCGGCACTATGTCCAGTCTCTTAAGTTTGGTGTACACTGTGTGTAGCCCGCCCACCAGGTGCTTCAGGAACAACTCGAAGGCCTGCGGCAGGCACAGCATCGTGTCGCCCTGGATGATGAAGGCCGCTACCTTCTGGCCACGGTAGTCCACCAGCTTGCACTCATTGGCGGAGGGGTCGGACGTGGAAATGGGCGGCGGGGAGCCATAGCGCGGCGGGCCGTGATGGTGCGCGGCCGCCATGAGCTCCAGCGGCGAGTGGTGCATCATCTGCAGCGAGCCCAGCAGGCCCAGGCCCGGTGGCGGCAGCGGCAGGCGAGGCGCCATCAGTGGTGGCGGGCTGAGCGCGCGTGCTGGCGACGCCGCCTTCACGCGCGGTGAGCCCCCGGACGAGCCGCTCACTTCGCTCGCGGTCGACGCTGAGTCCACGGCGGACTCCATGCTCGCGGGAGACTACGCACGCATCACACACCCGTCGCGCGCGCTGTTCCGCGCAACAATAAATAAAAAGCCGGAGCGCGGCGAGGGCGCGGCCGCGTGCGCGCGCCCGCCCCGGCCGGCGGGTGCGATTGGTCGGCGACGGCTGCAGCTGCGCGCTGATTGGTCGACGACGGCGTCGCGAAGTCTCCGCCTCTTTTTTCGTTGCGTTGCGTTACAAACGCGCGAAGAAACGTTCCTGTTTCTTTTGGGTGTTGTGTGTGGCGGGCGGCCGCGCGTCTGCTCGCTTGGGGAGGATTGATAACAATGTCACCGGCAATCAATATGAGCCTAGACTGGAGACGCGGCCGCGTTCTCCATCGCCCAACAAATACTAGCAACTGTTACTTCTACAATCTTGTTTAATTACAAACTGTGATTGCAAGGACGAAGTCTTAGATTTATTTATGGACTGTAGTTATTTTATTTAATGGGAAAACTGAATTCTACTTTTTATTTTTTTATTTTCTTTTTATTCATCATTATTATGGTTATGAACTATGGAAAATAATGTTATTGATAAAAAATATATATGCCTAAGGAGTCATTGCAGTATGGCAAAAAAAATCCCAGCTTCTAAATTTCCACCACCTATTTAAAATATTAATTAATGGACAGAGATCCAAATCTACAGAAGTGCCTCCTATCTACAATATTTTTTCATCTAAGTATTAATTACGACCCTGATTTCTATGAGTCCTTAGCGGTGTTACAGCTAAACCGTAACCCCATACAGCTTTGTCATGATGGGTTTACTACTTATTATAATGACTTACATCTAAATAAATTAATTAGAAATATCTGTAATATATGTTTAGCATATTATATGCAGTGTGATAAATTTTTCAGCGTTAACAAATCTTTTACCTATAGTTATTTAATAAACTTGACGATTTTATAACTTTGTGTAATTAGCCATTGTCACGACATTTTTCCAACTACCCACACTACAAGTACATACTTATTTCTACATATTACATCGTGATTACAATACAAAGGGGATGGAGTGTCGAAACAATAGCGATCTCAACGATCGACAACTTAGCGAAACTCCCGAAAGCCACTCCAATAGGTTCCGTCTTCTACACCACGATAACTTGTACAACACAAAACTTACAAAACACGCCAAAACAACCCTTATTTTTACTACCATAAAGGTTGAAAGTTAATTTGGAGGTGGTGAAATTTAAGTTTGTTTTGAAAAGTTCTTTGTTCAGGATGTTTTTCAATGATTATTCTTTATAATATTGGTATCAAAATCAACATATAGATGTAGGGTACTTGTTGGTACTGTGTTATTCAATGTATTGAGTGTTTGTTTGGTTTTTAAGTTTAAAAAAGTACCAACTTATTGTTTTTTAATTGTTATAGTTTGAAAAGACTCATAAGTTTGGTGAACCTATGAAAAGCTGTAGAGGGTACGTCTTAAGTAATGAGGGTAAGATCTCTGTTATGTTACTTTATCTGTCATTAAGTTGTGATTTAAGTAGGTACTTACGTTATGGGCAAAAATCAGAGCCCACATTAATTACACCTCAGTAGTTATTGTATTTGGACAATTAGTGCAGATAATCAATTTTTTTTTAATAAATTTGTTAACCTCAGGGGCAGTGTAAGATGAGATTTTACAAGAAGACTGCTACACTGGTCAAATAGACAGATATATATGACACTTGCCTAACTCTGTCTGCGAGTTCAAGAAGACTGCTACGCTAGTCCAGTAGACGAGTCTACGACACTTGCGTAGCTCTGTCTACGAGTTCAAGAAGACTGCTACGCTGGTCCAGTAGACGAGTCTACGACACTTGCGTAGCTCTGTCTACAAGTTAAGGAAGACTGCTACACTGGTCAAATAGACAGATCTACAACAGTTGCCTGGCTCTGTGTGCTAGCTCAATTAGACTGCTATGTAAACTGGTCAAATAGACAGATCTACGACACATGCCTGGCTCTTTATGGAGGTCAAGATGACTGCTACACTGGTCAAATAGATCTACGACACTTGCGTGGCTCTGTCTACAAGTTCAAGAAGACTGTTACACTGGTCAAATAGACAGATTTACGATACTTGCGTAGCTCTGTCTACGAGTTCAAGAAGACTGCTACACTGGTCAAATAGACAGATCTACGATACTTGCGTAACTCTGTCTACGAGTTCAAGAAGACTGCTACACTGGTCAAATAGACAGATCTACGATACTTGCGTAGCTCTGTCTACGAGTTCAAGAAGACTGCTACACTGGTCAAATAGACAGATCTACGACACTTGCGTAGCTCTGTCTACGAGTTCAAGAAGACTGCTACACTGGTCAAATAGACAGATCTATACGACAGTCAGTTGCCTAACTCTGTCTACGAGTTCAAGAAGGCTGCTACACTGTTCATATAGACGGGTCTACGATAATTGCGCAGCTCTGTCTGCTAGTTCAAGAAGACTGCTACACTGTTCAAATAGACAAGTCTATGGTACTTGCATAGTTCTATCTACAAATTCAAGATTCAAAGATTCAAAGCATTTTATTTCAAATAAACCATTTACAGGAACTTTTGAAAATATGTCAAGAAGTCAGTCAGTTAGAAAAAAATGATGCTAATTGCACATTCCAAAGCGTAGATCTCTATGGAGAAGAATGTGCAAGAAATTCCATGGACACTCATCAATTTATGTATTACAAATATCTCTGTTACATGTTTCTTGTCACTATCATGTGAGAACAATGTAAATAAAGTAAAAATAAAAACTAAATATTGATATTAAAATAGCAACTGGCAGCTAAGAGTCATTGCCAGTTGCTATTTATTGCTGCCAGTCTCAACTGACAGCACCCGTTCACGAACATGACGCGAATATTAGCACCACTCAGCTCAACCATTTTGAAGGGAACCGAATGATCCAACACACGCGCCACCATCAGTGAGACATTTGAATGAGCATGAGAAACTCTCAACTGCCATGCTTCTTTATGTCAAACAAGTCCAAAAGTAACCTAAAAACCAAAAATAGCTTCGTGGTACTCACATTTACAAACTTTGAAAAAAAATGCTTCTACTTTATACAATACTATAATATTTAACAATTAAAAAAAAAACAAAAAATAATAATAATTTCCAAACTAATCAATTTGTACACCTAATGGTAGTGGAGCTGGACCAGTATTGAGCCAAGCATTTTTATATTGAATATAATCCTCCAACTTATAATATGCTTGCCTGCATATTGTGCGTTTAATACAAGATTTAAATTTCCTTTCATTGAGTTCTAATATTTGGGTAGGTATTTTATTATAACATTTCAAACAGTACCCAATGAAAGAAGACGCCACTTTAGCCAGTCTAAAACCTGGTTGAAATAATTGGTCCCTATTTCTTGTAACATAATTATGTCTATTACCTCTTTTACTAAAAAGATGGAGATTTTTTCTAACGCACATGATGTTTTCATAGATATAATAATAATAAATAACAAAAACCTTTATTTCAGATCACTTAGATCCATTACACAGCCTTTAAAATTAAAAATCCAAAAAAAACACAAAAAAAGTACATGAACAAGTCCTGACTACACAAAAAAAAAAACAACTAATAAACAAGAAAGATATATTGATATATTGACAAGGCACTGTCATGATGTTAATATCCTTAAACAGTTCCCTTAGAG
The DNA here is from genome assembly GCA_905147345.3 of Mythimna impura. Taxonomy (NCBI): domain Eukaryota; kingdom Metazoa; phylum Arthropoda; class Insecta; order Lepidoptera; family Noctuidae; genus Mythimna; species Mythimna impura. The sequence continues at coordinate 14,076,691 of LR990345.1, forward strand.
AATCGCACCTGCGGAAATTGTAAATAGCTCTGATAGCTCTTTTTTGTAGTATAAAGATTGAGTCGATGTCTGCAGCCCGTCCCCATAGTAAGATACTGTATAACATGATACTAAGAAAATAACTAATAAAATAGACTAGTCTAGCGGTGATATCAACATCCGTAAATTGGCGGATTTTTTTAACTAACTAAGCCGTCCAAGGGATGTTAAATGAGGATCCCATTGTAACCTTGAGTCAAACGTAATCCCTAGGAAAATCTCGTAAACGAATCGAATCTCAAAAATCGACAAATTCTAGTTTTTTATTGTTCCACACTATATCACAATCATTACTTTTGACATTCGGTAAGGAAATCTTATGCATTTAGTTTTTTCCCCATTTAGAACAAGATTATTAGCAGTGAACCAGTTTTGGACCTGCAGTAGGGCGTTATTTTCGTCGTCAAGATTATTAGCCCTTCTATTTATCTTAAAAATCAAATAAGTATCGTCGGCAAACAACACCATATTAAGATAATTTTGCAACAAATAGGGTAAATCATTAATATAAACTAAAAATAAAAAGGACTTAAAATTGAACCTTGGGGCACCCCCATTTTCACATTTAATCCCAACGAATTGACACCGTTTATTTGAACTAGTTGCTGTCTGTCATTCAAATAGGATTTTAATAAGCTTAACGCTGTTTTGCTTAGTCCGTAATGCTCAAGTTTCAGGAGTAAGGTTTCATGAACCACACAATTAAACGCCTTAGAAAGGTCGCAGAAGATGCCTATAGCATCTTGTGCCTCTTCCCACGTATGTGTTTTAATAAGGAGACATCAGCATCAGATGTACATCGTCCTTTGGTAACCATACTGTTTTTCGTGTAAGATGTTATTGGTGTTAAAATGATTAAACCAAATGGTTTAACATTACCTTTTCAAATATCTTGCTAAAAACCGGCAACATGGACACCGGCCTATAATTATTAGTGTCTTTACTGTCCCCAGATTTAAAAAGTGGTATCACTTTACTATATTTCATTAAATCCGGAAAGACTCCTTGATCTATACATAAATTAAATATTAAAGCTAAGTACGGCGCTATATTCTCAATAATTGAGGTACAAACTTTGATAGACATACCCCATAGATCTTCTGTCAATTTAACCTTGATTTGTTTAAAAGCTTTTATTACTGCTATGGGGTTTATATGCTTAGAGTTAAATTCAGTCGAGCAGGCTGCAGCGTTTGCCTGTAGTAAACCAAAAGCATGCGATGGCGACGAATTTAGGGCTTCAGCAATTTTAATTGGTATACAAGCAAAGAAATTCACAAATTCTTCTGCAACTATGTAGTTTGTTATCGCTAATAAGACCATGATGAGTCTCCAATGTGTAATCATTGTTATGTATTTTGTTCCTTTTGATTTCATTATTTACAATTTTCCAAACCGTTTTTATTTTATTATCTGCTGATTTAACTTATTTGCTAATGTATAAGGCCTTAGCTGCCTTACAAGTATTTTTAAACATTTTTAAATAGGTAGCAACATACTTATTAAAAGTTTCAGTGTTAATAATAGGCTTAAGGCCATACAGCTCAAAAAGGCTTTCCCTACTTATTCTGATTCCTTTAGTGACTGGGCAACAGAAAAAAACTAAAAGTATCTGTACTTTTAGTTTTTTTCTCAAAAGTCTTATTGAACTCGGTTTGAACTATTGAAAAAAAATCGTTATACAAAATACTACCATTGTTAACACCGCAAGGTTTCAATCACCTGATTTGCTAATTAACCTTTTGACGTGCGTAATTAGAGACACAATAGTAAGACAATGGCTTCCGGGCGCCGGCTACCGCCTGAGCGTTAATGAATTAAAGTACTGTAAAATTTATTTAGTTTACTGGATGTTATTGGTCTGGATTGTTTCTGTACTTGTTGTATCGGTAAGTTGGATTTAAAAGTGGTAACTTATGAATCCAACTTACTGATACAACCATTAGGCCGCTATGATCAGAAGGCAGATAATTTACAATGGCCTTTTCTAAATAGTTGCAGCAATAAAAAACATATCGATACATATAGCAGTCATTGTCGTAGTTCGAGTTGGTTCTATAAACACATTTGATAAATTAAATTATTTGAAGTAATAATCTACTGCTATCTGAATTATTTTCTAAAACATTAACATTAAAGTCTCCACAAACACACAAGAAGACTGCTACACTGTTCAAATAGACGAGTATATGACACTTGCGTAGCTATGTCTCCGAGTTCAAGAAGACTGCTACGCTAGTCCATTAGACGAGTCTACGACACTTGCGTAGCTCTATCTACGAGTTCAAGAAAACTGCTACACTGGTCAAATAGACAGATCTACGACACTTGCGTAGCTCTATCTACGAGTTCAAGAAGACTGCTACACTGGTCAAATAGACAGATCTACGACACTTGCGTAGCTCTATCTACGAGTTCAAGAAAACTGCAACACTGGTCAAATAGACAGATCTAGGACACTTGCGTAGCTCTATCTACGAGTTCAAGAAGACTGCTACACTGGTCAAATAGACAGATCTACGACACTTGCGTAGCTCTATCTACGAGTTCAAGAAGACTGCAACACTGGTCAAATAGACAGATCTACGACACTTGCGTAGCTCTATCTACGAGTTCAAGAAGACTGCTACACTGGTCAAATAGACAGATCTACGACACTTGCGTAGCTCTATCTACGAGTTCAAGAAGACTGCTACACTGGTCAAATAGACAGATCTACGACACTTGCGTAGCTCTATCTACGAGTTCAAGAAGACTGCAACACTGGTCAAATAGACAGATCTACGACACTTGCGTAGCTCTATCTACGAGTTCAAGAAAACTGCAACACTGGTCAAATAGACAGATCTACGACACTTGCGTAGCTCTATCTACGAGTTCAAGAAGACTGCTACACTGGTCAAATAGACAGATCTACGACACTTGCGTAGCTCTATCTACGAGTTCAAGAAGACTGCAACACTGGTCAAATAGACAGATCTACGACACTTGCGTAGCTCTATCTACGAGTTCAAGAAGACTGCTACACTGGTCAAATAGACAGATCTACGACACTTGCGTAGCTCTATCTACGAGTTCAAGAAGACTGCAACACTGGTCAAATAGACAGATCTACGACACTTGCGTAGCTCTATCTACGAGTTCAAGAAGACTGCTACACTGGTCAAATAGACAGATCTACGACACTTGCGTAGCTCTATCTACGAGTTCAAGAAGACTGCAACACTGGTCAAATAGACAGATCTACGACACTTGCGTAGCTCTATCTACGAGTTCAAGAAGACTGCAACACTGGTCAAATAGACAGATCTACGACACTTGCGTAGCTCTATCTACGAGTTCAAGAAGACTGCAACACTGGTCAAATAGACAGATCTACGACACTTGCGTAGCTCTATCTACGAGTTCAAGAAGACTGCTACACTGGTCAAATAGACAGATCTACGATACTTGCGTAGCTCTATCTACGAGTTCAAGAAGACTGCAACACTGGTCAAATAGACAGATCTACGATACTTGCGTAGCTCTATCTACGAGTTCAAGAAGACTGCAACACTGGTCATTGCTTTGCTCTGTCCACGAGTTAAAAAAATACTCTTACACTGGTCATGTTGATAGGTCTACGACACTTGCGTAGTTCTGTCTACAAGGTCAAGAAGACTGCTACGCTAGTCCAGTCGACACTTGCAGAGATCTATGTTTACGAGGTAAACCTGACGGGTCTACGACACTTGCGTAGCTCTTCCTCTACGAGATCAAGAAGACTGCTACACTGGTCAAATAGACGAGTCTACGATACTTGCGTAGCTCTGTCTACAAATCCAAGAGAAGACTGCTAGGCTAGTCCAGTAGACGAGTCAATAATTTATAGTAGACAGTTGCAGCTTAGCAGAACTACAGTTGAAGATGGTCTACGACATAATTAGCATCTATTCAAAACCCTGTGGCCAAACTTATGTGAAATAATGTGATTTACAAATGATTTTTTTATGAGCAAACGTGAGTAACAATAAAATATTCCACACAATACTAATCTAATATCAACGAAAACACGTTTTCCAAATTCTTATACGTGTAAGTCTAATCTATATTTACTTAGCCATATTCAAGACTATAGTCAATGACGTAAGCCCACACATTAGGAACAAACCATTATATACGTACTTTTGTACATTGATAAAATAAGTTCTATAATATAAGTGTACCTGTGTGAACGTTGTCCGTATACCAGAGAAGGAAAAATATATTTTTCTGCGTGATTATCAATCATATATCAAAGATAATGAGATGTCACCGAAGGGGCGTTGAAACAAAGAACGATGTTATCTACGAGTATATTTACCCACTGAAACACTGGGTAATTCATAACAGCTTTAAAATTGTTCAGTATTAAAAATGTTTTATGCTGTTAAGGGGAATACTTCTTGTTTCCTACTTTTTTTTTTCTCGTGTGGGCAAATTAATTTATTATTCTCAATCATAATTTAATTTATTAGAATACGCTCTCCTAGAGAGGAGGCCTGAGTCCCAGCAGTAGGAACTAATGACAGTCCCATATCATGTACTGACAAAAATTCCATTCCAAGTTGCCTGGAATGCGATAAGGCCGCCCATTGTATGTGTTTAAGATATAATTTTTTCTTTGTTATGTTCCTTTTTTTTAAGTATATAATAAATAGGCCGATTATGTTACGTTATGTATTACGCTTATTACTTAGTAAGTTAGCTTATTTTACTGTTATATGCATGTAGTAACCTATAAGCAATTGTTGCGAATGCGGGCAAGTGCGAGTCGGACTCAAGTACCGAGTGAGGGTTCCGTACAAACTTACCTATGAAAACAGTTCAATTCTTCTGAATCGCAAAAAAAGTTTTTTTTTGTGACGTAACTACAAATTTACAGTTTTCAGATTTTTTTCCTATACTTGTGCTATGAGACTTTGCTTCATGCCAAATTTCAGTATTCCAGGTCAACGGGAAGTACCCTATGAATTTTGATTCCCTTGAGTGTCGAAATACACGTTTTTTGCGACAATAAACGGTCGTATCTTTTTTTTCGTTAACTCAAAAGTTTGATTTTTTTACAGCTTTAAGGGTCCGCAGATTTGTGTAATATGACTTTGATTTCAACTCGATACCTCCACGTGTTCCTGAGATAAAGGGCCTTAACAGACAGACAGACGGACAACAAAGTAATCCTATAAGGGTTCCGTTTTTTCCTTTGAGGTACGGAACCCTAAAAATGGATTAAGTTACGGCATTTATTATGAGAACAATTGTTTGTGTATCTAATATAATAAATAAATTAAAAAATCAAATAACTTCTCCTTCCCACTCCTGCTATTCTCCCGCTCTGGATGGTGCAAGAGGGAGTGCCAGACCTTTACTAACTAAAACCCATAGTATTCCTTCAGTTGCCTTTTGCGTTTGTGGTTACTATTTCGAGCAATCCCGCAGAATTGGTAACTTCATAATATTTCCTATAAGAAATAAACATGTGATTACCTACATCTCTAGTATGTCTTTCTAGCTAAAACATCATGTGCAGATATCGACTTCTTTTTTGTTTCTGCTCAAAAATTTAAAAAGCTTATTTATAAAAAAGAAATAAACTAGTTCGTTTAATTGTTTAATTAATTTACACATTCTCTCTCCCTCCATTTTTTTTTTTCTTACTTGCATGCCTATGTTTATGTTTACTGTTAATACTTTTCTGTTTTAACATCTAAGAATAGCGCATTGTTAAATATAACTCATAGTATGTTGTGGAAAATGTCGTAGGTTATACATTTATAATTTCTGCATATTTATAACCTAGTATAAGATTTTAATGTATAGCTGTTATTTTTCCCGAATAAAATAAAATAAAATAAAATAAAATAAAACATTTTCTAAAATCGAAAGAAATTCATTATTCTCATATTCATTGCGCTCCGTATCTACGGATACAGAATGAGTACGAGTAATCGATTAAGTTAATTAGAGTACGCTCTGATTAACTCAATCGATTTGATTCTTAAACTGTTATGTTTTTATTATGTAAATGTTATAAAGAGATGTTGTGAGAGCAGTGGTGGCCGAGTGGTAACGACCCCGACTTACGAGCGGTTCAAACCCAGCCAGGCGCATTACTTTGTGTAATTTATTTCATCACCACTGTTCTCAAAACGGTGAAGGAAAACATCGTGAGGAAACCGGCATGTCCTAAAACCAAAAATTCGAAGACATGTGACATCCACCAACCCGCACTGGGCCCGCGTGGTGGATTACGGCCCATTCCCTCTCCTAGAGAGGAGGCCTGAGTCCCAACAGTGGGAACATTATAAGGACTATGCTATGCTATGCTAAATGTTATAAAAGCCATCCTAGAAAGCATACTGTCTATAAATAATGATGCAATGAAGAAATGTTTGTTTTGATTACAATGTCGGAGGTTTTAAATGATTAATAAACAGGGCAAGTGCGAGTCGGACTCGCGCACTGAGGGTTCCGTACAAACTTAACTATGTATATCTATGAATAGTTCAATTCCTGAATGGAGTTTCGAAGATTTTTTCGAATCACAAAAAAAATAATCTTTTGTGACGTAACTACAAACACTACTTGTGCTATGAGACCTTGCTTCATGCCAAATTTCAGGATTCTAGGTCAACGGGAAGTACCCTATGAATTTTGATTTCCTTGAGAGTGTCAAAATATACGTTTTTTGCGACATAAACGGCCGTATCTTTTTTATTCGTTAACGTAGAAGTTTGATTTTTTCATAGCTTCAAGAGTCCACAGACTTGAGTATATGGATTTAATTTCGACTCGATACCTCCACGCGTGCTTGATATAAATGGTCTTGACAAACAGACGGTCGGACCACAAAGTGATCCTATAAGGGATCCGTTTTCTTCTTTTGAGGTACGGAACCCTAAAAAGAGTTACCATGATACAAAGAGTACACAATGCTAGGCTTTAAAAAAATACTGTATGCTTTAGACTAGATTTATTTGAAACTAGCCTCTGCCAGCGGCATCACCTGCGAAATACAAGAAATTTTTCTTAAAGGAACAACTCTCGGAATAAAAAAGTATCGTATTGTTAATACAGGACATGGTCTACTCGTGTGCCGAATTTCATCCAAATTCGTACAGCATACCTACGTTTAGGTTACTTCTAGGCAAGCGTACACCATCGTGGCCCACATCATCACTTACCATCAGGTGAGATTGTAGTCAAACGCGAGCCTATCCATAATAAAAAAAGTTGTTTAAACGTAACCGAGCAAAAAACATATACACACATAAATATTAACTTTCGCCTTTATAATGTTAGCGTGATTATGTTTCTACATACTTATAAAATACTTAACTAACTATAAATATATATATATACAATACAACACAAAAAAAATTAAAACCCTAAACTTTTTTTTTTTTTATCTTGATAGGTTCGCGCTTGACCGCTAACTCACCTGATGGAAAGCGACGATGCGGTCGACGATGGAGCGCGCTTACCTAGAAGAGTAACCTATTCACTCTTGACTTAAAAATTCCCGGGTTGTAGCCATCAGGAAAAACAGATTCCGGCAAGGAATTCCACTCCTTAAACCTATTAAAACTAACTAAAAACAATCTAAAATACGAATAATGTGCCCAAAGATTACACTAGGTTTGACAAGAACTAAGTGGCTTCTAGCTGTGAACTAGCAATATCCCTCGAAATTGCCTAGAGATTAATAAATAAAGACGATATTCACTGGAAAACTAGTTGTGTAGTGGACGTTAGCTTTGCTAGTTCTTTTTCAGGGTTTCATGTGATGACCTTTTTTAAAATGGAAACCACCCCGGGCGCCTGGGGACGCGACTGTACAGCTCTGCCCACTAATCTATGTCCATAAACTTGTAAGTGTATGCGGGTCGTGCACATTGGAACTGACTATATATGTTATTGATTTTATCAGTAAACACGTGAAATAATGCTAAAATAGAATAGAATCGTAGCGACATCTACGGAGTCACATAAGAACTAATCCTCCGCGCAATTCGAATATATACAACAGCCCGAAATCATCTACCGGGCAGTTGCCCACCAGACATAACACCCGTCTGGTCGGAGGATCCTCCCTTTTCAACAGAGGTTTGCGGGATTTTACACTCTGTTCCACATACCTCTAAAGAGTTAAAGAAAAAACGGTAAAATAGTAGCAGTACGTGCAAAACGTGTTGGGAACACATTAAATTGTGCATTAAATTACAGCTGGCAAGGACTGGAATTTGCTGCCGGAGACTTTGACTTCAAGTCAAGAGTGACTAGGTTGCTTTGAGCGTGCTCTATCATCGACCGCATCATCGCTTACCATCAGTTGAGATAGTGGTCAAACGTGAGCCTATCTATAATAACAATTAAAAAAAAACAATTAAACAAGAAAGTAACAAAACTTTTATTCAAATTTTTAAATCTATGGTTACATGGTGGTCTTATCGCTGACTACAATGTCCTTCAAAGAACCTTAGAATGGACTGTAAGAACTTAAAATTAAAATAAAACTGGGCAAGTGCGAGTCGGACTCGCGCACTGAGGGTTCCGTACAAACGTTAAGAGGTAAATTGAGATTTACGATTTATGACATATTAAAAAAAAACTACTTACTAAATCTCGTTCAAACCAATTTTCGGTGGAAGTTTGCATAGTAATGTACATCATATATTTTTTTTTAGTTTTCGTTCTCTTATTTTAGAAGTTACAGGGGGGGGGACATTTTACCACTTTGGAAGTGTCTCTCGCGCAAACTATTCAGTTTAGAAAAAAAAAATATTAGAAACCTCAATATCATTTATCATCCTATCCATAGATATCCCTCCCACAAGTATGAGTTTGATGAAAAAAAAATTTTCGAGTCTCAGTTCTAAGTATTATTTCTAACCCCCAAAATTTATTGGTTTTTTTTTTCTAGTTTCGGAAAAATGTGGCTGTGACATACGGACGGACAGACAGACAGACAACGAATCCATACGGGTTCCGTTTTTTGCCATTTGGCTACGGAACCCTAATTAGGCAGTCTGCGGTGTTGTGTGATGTGCTAGCAAATTAATTAACTATTAAGTTTAGATTAAAACTATATACTAGACTATAAATTAAAAAAAAAATTGTTTATTTGCAGCTAGGAGTAAGGATTCAATAAAAAAACAATAATGAATAAGAAACACGACTATATCGACGGGTGCAAAGTAAATAAAGTTATCTGTAAATTGCGATTTTCTGATAGTTAGTATTATGTGAATAATAAGCAGTTATTTAGTAATTTTCTTTTCAAAAATATTGTTAAAAAAACAACTATCATTTCTGCATTTTTGACACTTGAAAGACGATTTTCCATTTCTTAGAATATGAATATTTAGTAAGTTTCTGCAACTATCAGAAAATTGCAGATAACTTTATTTACTTTGCACCCTTTATTTATTAGCAAATGAAAATACACTCGTACCTAAACGTATTATAATCAAATCTTCCAGTACACTTGTGCTAGGACTGATTTTGATTGTTCGAAAGATTTGTCGTGGTCCTGGAACACAAAGTACAACTGATGACCAAACCCAGCCGTGATCTCAAATCATCCAATGACATATCTCGCTCTTGGGCGGAGCGCGAGGGCGTGTCAGACTTTTACTGACTAAAAACCCACTCCTGTTCCTTCTTTGCTATTGTTCCAGGGCCATGGAGATCTCTTTCGCATCACCCATGGCCCCGGTAGGCTTCGACCATGCTAGGCCCTACGGTTGCTGACAACTCTTTGAGGCGCGCGTGGAACACTACGCGCCGTCGACGGGGCTCGGTCCGGACGGTTACCTGACGGTCGAACGGGCTACCCATTGCTCGCCGTCCGCAAGCCCTCGTAGGAACACGGATGGGTTTAGTCATCAATTGTCCTTTTTTTGTCATCAGGTGTCCTTTGTTTTAGTCAGTAAACAGTCAACCTAGAGTGGGAGGAGATATTTGATAATTCCCAATCACAAAAAAAAAAAAACAGCAAAAGACATGTACTTTGATAATCACACTAATATTATAACTGCGAAAGTTTGTGAGCGAGTGTATATTTCTTTACGCTCGAACGGCTGAACGAATTTGAATAAAATTTGGTACACGGGTAGACCCTGTACTGGAAAAGCACATAGGATACTTTTTATTCCCACCCAGAGTATGTTTCCTTGACACAATTTTCTACTGTCACGCAGCGAAACCGTTGGCAGCAACTAGTGTTGTTATATAGATACATGAGTAAAATCAATAAAAAACTTTTTACAGAAAAAAAATACAATCGACTTCAATGTAAAAAAAGCCCTAAAAGTGCAAAATAAGTTTATTTTCGGAAGTCGGTGTTTCTATAATAGTTTTGTCTCTTCGTTATTTAACACCGACTTCCGAAATTAAAGTTATTTTGCACTTTTTAGTGCTTTTTTTTACATTGAAGTTGTTTTTTTTTAAGTTTTTTATTTTACACTTTTTAGTTATGGTACCACCACTAAAAAGTACCGCTCAGCCAAACTTAAATACCTTATTGCCAGAGTGCATATCATGACAATTCTGATAATCCCAAACACGGTTAGATTACTTTAATTTATTACAGAGTTCCGGTGTCTAACTTCAGGCTTCATCATCAAATCAGTTCGATATATTCCCTCTCTTCTTTCAGTCAGTCATCGACTACACGTATAAACAAAACAATTTTACTTGTTACGACAGTTCTGCTGTGATCTTATGAGGAGTTCCGTTCTATATCTTCGAAATTCATGATAGATCATAACAAAATTTTTATGGGACCAACTTGGAAGCATAACCTTTCAATAAAAAAAAAAAAATAATAATCGGTCAACAATTGACCGAGAAATCGGTAAAAATACATTTAAAAAAAAAACATTCAGCCGATCATAGAACCTCCTTCTTTTGAAGTCGGTTAAAAAGATGATTCAGTAAAGAAATTTCACTCTAACAATAGAACACCAAGTTAATTGTTATTTAGATACATGAGTAAAATCAAAAAGATGATTCAGCAAGTTAATTGCAGAGCGACTTTTCACAGAATTACCAGATTATAATATTGACCTTAAGTAAACCTTATCGCCGTATAAAACGTGGAATATTTCGTTCCACCGGCAGATAATCTCCAGTACTCTTTATCAACAAACAAATTAACAGCTCTTAGCCTCTTGTTATCTGCTCTATAACTTACAGAGATTTCACAACATAATCATGTGTTTATACATAATTAATGTTAATTAACCTGCCACCTATTTATCTATGTCATCTTGTACTTTTTGTTGTAAGTTTCGTTTTTTTTTCTCCTCACAAAAGAAGACCTTATGATCTATATATATAAAAGGAAAAATTAATTGACTGACATATCAACGCACAGCCGAAACTACCAGGACTAGGAGTGTGATAATTTGCACAAGGTTTTCTTTTATGACGTAAGTAACACTAAGATGGGATATTCCAAAATTCACCACGGATGAAACGGGAGTCCAAAGTTTGTATGAAGAAACCTACTTTCACGAGGGTGAAGTCGCTGTTAGAAGCTAGTCAAACATATATAAATTCAAGTAATTGGCAGGAACATTTTTGAGTCGTATCAATATGGGGAGCTGTTGTATGTTATATGGGTTATCCTTCACCTATTACAGATCACCCGGTCATTACCCCATGAATAATAGGGATAACATAATAAATAGGTACTAATTAAATAATAAGACTTTGGATAAGAAAGAATAAGAACAATTTATTATTACAGAGGATACATTTATATAAGTTTGTTTCCTGGCACTCACATTAGGATTCCCTGTGACGTGAGCTCCAGGCTCCTTCCATACCTTACATTGTTGTTAGCATGTTTCTTAGACAAACTTAATTTTAAGTAGGTAGATAGAATTATTAGATAGAGTTTGCAGATTATAAATATCTTCGGTTGTTAAGGGGACAGATCTGATTAAAACAAAAAAAATCATTTGAAATAAGCAGCACCTTTATCCTCCTATATATATTTATTCTTTTCATTTTTATATGTTTGTGTATAAATAAATATTTAAATGTGCGTGTGTGTACCCCCACCCCATCCGAGCAGGAGTCCCGCAAGGCTCCGTAGTATCCCCCTTAGCCTTCACGCTGTTCACCAGCGACATTCCCCAGAGTAAAAAGGCCCAGTTGGCTCTATTCGCCGACGACACGGCAATTTACTACACCGGTCGTGACCCCAGAGTTATCGCTCGCAATCTCCAAACCTCCGCAAACATTTTGGGCAAATGGTTCCGGAAATGGAGAATAGAGGTTAACCCTGATAAGAGTCAAGCTGTTCTCTACTCGAAACAGCGGAAGTCCGTCCTCCCTCCCCCTCCGATCACCATGTACGGCAAGCCAATCCCCTGGGAGAAGCAAGCCAAGTACCTCGGAGTGATCCTAGATCAGCACTTGACCTTCGCCGAGCACATAAAGCAGGCTCGCTCGCGAGCCGCTTTCGCTCAAGGTAGGCTCCACTATCTCATAACTGCTCGCAGCAAATTATCACTTAAGTGCAAGCTGCGCCTCTTTACAGCAGTAATCCGCCCGATTATGACATATGCCCGTGCTATCTTCGCACACGCCAAGCCCCGTTTCCTCCATAGGATGCAGACCCTCCAAAATCGGACCCTCCGTAAAATCCTCGGTGCCCCTTATTACGTCCGAAATGAGAATCTACACTTAGATCTCAAAATCCCCACCATCCAGCAGTTCATGAAACGCCTGTGCAAGCGTTTCTTCGATACTGCTGCGAAACACCGCAACCCCCTTATCGTATCGGCCGCCCGATATGAACCCTCCCTCATCTCAAAGATTCGCCGTCCTAGGCATACTCTTGTCACCCCCGACGACCCCATTACCCTGCTCCAAGAGAGCCGTAAGGAAACCAGTACAGTTCGTAGACATTACAGACCGCCGTCATTCCGTCCTCGCCGCCGAGGCCCGCCGCGACAGACCCGTCAACGTCCTCCCCGTCCTTTGCTCGAGCCAGCCCGCGCCGCTGAGCCGTAGTTTTAAAATTCCCCGTTAATAATAATAATATCTTTGTGCGATCCAGCCCGTCCCTTGCTGCCCCCCCCCCCAGCGACGCCCTAAGCCGAGGTCCGTACCCCACAGGGGGTGCCCTTAGCGTGTAGTCGCTTAGTTTTTAAGTTAGTTAAGTAAGCCCTGGCTGGAGGCTTTGATTCTCGAATCGAGGCCGCCACAGGCAAGACCGGTTAAGCAGCCGACAACCTCCTAGGTTGACCTGCGAGAGGCCACACACAAAAAAAAAAAAAAAAAAAAAAAGTGCGTGTGTGTACAGTGAATGTTATCATCATCATCATCATTTCAGCCGAAAGATGTCCACTGCTGGACATAGGCCTCCCCCAAATGTCGCCACAATGAACGGTCCTGTGCGTCTCGTATCCATCGGACGAATGGATCGGTGAATATTATACCTATATTAAATTCACTTGGAATCATTCGTGACACTAGCATGTATTATCGTGCTCGTTCGCAGCCTGATGTTAGATATTTGTCCAATTAGTCCAGGTCATCATCCTGCCCTTGTCCCGTTCTATTTAGGTCGGCGCAACACGTTTTTTTCTTCCATTCTGTCCTGTCACCCGTACCACGCTATCACTTCCTTTTCTTTCATATCACTTCTCACATAATCCATTCATCTTTTCTTTGGCTCCCTCTCCCTCTCCATCCATCCACATGTATACTCATAACTCTTTGCCTCCACCATCGCCATTGAATCCAATAGATTCAATGGCAGTGGCAGGCAGTGAAAACTTCCTGTTTTAAAATCGGTCAAACGGGCAGTGTTTTATTTTGTGAATAGCCTAATAAATATAAAAAGTTCTTGAGTCTGTAGTTTTTTCAGTTAAGTTAAAAAGTTAATTAATGATAAATTAGGACATAATTAAAAATTAATTAGTTTAGTTATCCAAACGATAATTAACGTTTATCAATTAATAAATCGTTAACTAAACTACTTTATGTAATGTATTGCTTTAACTCACCTTTCCCTCCAATACTGAAAACTTTGCAGTTTGGTGTCGTATTGGACTAGTAGCGCCATCTATCGCCGCTACGGCGCACCGAAACAACTGAATGTTGTCTCTGATTCCGAAACGGTTACGTAGGCCACATCAAATCGTGAATATTTATAACTCGTTTATCTCAAGCATTGTATTATTGTATACAACTGTTTTATTGATGTATAGAATCACTCTGCATGTTTCAGACCTCAACTTTAACAATCAAAGCAAACAAGCGACTGCAACATAAAGCTCCTACCAAGTCAAAATAATCATGTATATCATTTGCGCTAATCCCTAATCAATCACTAATAACTGGCCAAAATGGTTCACATAACACTTCTATCATTGCCCACACAAATCGAACAGGCGTTCATCCCCACAACAATCAAAATGCTTTAATCGCAACAGCGGCCAGTTCGCGGAAAAAAATGAAGAGATACAGGGGGATTAGCCCACAAAAAAGTATCGGAAACAAATGGTCTTTGCCGAGCAATAAATCGAGCTCAACATTGGGAAGCTGCAACAGACTGCGCAACTCGTTAAACTTTATTTTTATATTAAAGCCGTAACTTTGGGTGCGACGGCCAACAACTGTAATCCCCGCTGTGAAACGTGAAAATTTTGCATAGATATTAATATTAAATGGAATGCTACAGATTTGATGGGATACTGTTCAATTATTTAAACAAATATACACAACACATTTAGATTCGTAATGTACCTACATGTTTTAAATTAGGGGGGCCCAGTAGGGACGAAGCCTACAGGGGCCATGGGTTTACTTCCGAAAAGGAAACCCGTGGTCATAGGTGAGGAACATAGGTGTAGCTTTAGTCAGTAAAAGTCTGACACGCCCTCCCACCCGGCCTAGAGCGAGAGAAGTCATTGGATGATTTCGCACCTTAAAAAAACAGGTTTTAAATTAATTTAATAGCGTAGTCAAATCAATAATTCAATCTTAAGAGGAACCTGAATATGATAAGTTAACACAGGCACAGCACAGACAAACGAAATGTAACGAAGTGTAACGGAAATTAGGATAACTACAATTAACTATCAACCTCTAATACCACTCTAAACACGTGCCATTCAATTTTTCGCCTAAACAAATGATGAGTGAGTCGAACAACGACAAAACCGCCGGCCATAACACAATTAATTACATTGCTTTTCAGCAGGGGTCGAAAGTGCAGTAAATAATGCAACCAATAGGTGCGCGCCCCTGCTTTCATGAATCCTGGTTTCATGCATTTACTCCTGCTCGAGTAGGAAATTAAATTTGTTCACAATGCAAGGTGCCACCGCTCTGCGCTTTCGATAAATTTATGTTTTCACTAATTTGCTTTTGGTGCCGCTTTGCGGGAGTAGTGGGTACTAACGCTGTATTAGTCTGTAGTATTATTGATAGATTTATTGTGTTTTTATTGGTTGGTTTTGTCAAATTATATGTTATTTTAACCTTTTGACGTGCGTAATTAGAGACACAATAGTAAGACAATGGCTTGCGGGCGCCGGCTACCGCCTGAGCGTTAATGAATTAATTGAGTTTATTATAATATCAGTTAGCGAAATACAAGTAGGAATCTACACCAATATTCCAAGAGATTACATATCTTTGAAAGAAAGTTATTGGACAACAGGTTTTAAACTGGCTTTTTTTACTCAATTTTGCTCTCATATACTACTCGACAAGAACAGTGCAGATTTTTGGCTAAAAGGCCTAGGTATAAAACTCAGCGATACTTTAACTCTTATTAGTGAAAGATTTTCCGTAAGCGAATCAGTAGGTACTTTCAAGCTATAATCTCTTACAAACAGACAATTATTGAAACTAACAAACGATCAGTAGTTCAGAAAGTGAAGAATGAAATATCCAATCATTCTTAATTCTTTATTGTACACAAAAACTTAACACAAAACACAGTGAATTGACAATTCATGTACAAAAGCGAGTTTAACTCAGCGATGAGTTTTCTCCCAACAAAGCTTTGAGTGATAGAGAGAGAGATTACATTCGAGGGTAGGATCCAGTGTACAATAAAAACCTACATAAATAAGTATTTATTTAATTTATTAAAACTTAATCTTACTGCACTAGTAAGAAACACTGTACAAAGGCGGACTTAATGCCTTTGGCATTAGTCAAATAAGTCTAATATATAAAAATACTGACTAGTTCTGCCATATAAATGATCAAAATAAGGGTGAGTGGTAATAGGCGGGTAAAAAATAGTCTATGATCTATTCTCAGACTCATAAATAAAAAAATAAAAACACAGTTAAACCGTTTCGAAAGAGTTCTATAACAAACACTGTGACACTAGATTTAAATATATACATACTAATAATTACCAATATATACCAATATTATGTCAGTTAGACAGATATATACATACTAATAAATACCGATATGTCAGTTATGAAAAGAAGTGCTGTTTAATTTTTTTCCTCTTGAAGGCATCCAGAGATGGGCTGTCGGGAAGGGAGAGCTGAATACTGACTTCAAAGTAAACTACAACTGTTTACTTGCGCCCAGTAAAGGCTGTTATCCCCAAGTCGGGTTGAACAAAAACGTTACCACACCTCTTACTCATCAAATGTAAATTCTCTCTGGTCTGCTTTGAGATCGTGTTGCTTTTGATGTAAAAATCATAGTACGTCTCTCCCTGCAAGTGTCTGCCAATATTGACACGGCTTGTGCGAACACCTAGACGCGGTACGAAGTACCCACCACAGCGGATCGTTATTCAGTTGAACATCTATTTTTCTCATCTACAAAGAGATGATTATGATAAGTGAAAATTTAGAAAAAATGCTTTTGTATAATTAGACATTTTTCAGATTTTACTACGTTTTTATTTTCATTTCTAGATAATCAAGATTTAATTATTGTTGTTTCTGAAACTATGTGGTAAACAATACAGCCGTTGCCAGGAAATGCAAATATAAAGTATTTCAAAAGATCTACTTTTTTATTTTTTAAGTCTGTAATCAAATGACTTGTCTTGTGGAGTGTTAGAACTTTACTCACTAAAACCCACCCGTGTTCCATGAGTTGCCTTTTGCGTTTCAGGGCTACGGTGACTCTATCAAACAATCCTGCAATCTTAGCAATAATACCTACGCTAACTGTCAAAATTCAAGAAATAGAAATTACTTGATTATGATTGACGTAGACGTCGTAGCACTCGTAGCTCGCGTAGCTGCAATGTCTACGAGATTTTATTAGACTTATTAGCTCCAATAACCAGCTAAAGGAGGTCTCAGTAAAGTGCAGGTCACCGATCAGTGCCGCTGAACGCCTCAAGATCCCAGAATAGTCCCCCGTACACACTCGTAAGGGGCAACTTTATTATTTTTCCAGTTTTCATCACTTCACGCTCCATCTGTCTTTTGATTCAATGGCTGTGTAATGTGCTGTTGCTGCATTTATTTTGCACTCTTACCTTAGTGTTGCCAGTTTATTTTGCATTCTCTTGGTGTTGCCAGTTATTCCCCAACGCTTTGAAGTCAAAGCTCTTTTGACTTTGCAAGGCGGCTTAGTCGGCGCTGACCGCAGTGCAGTATGAATGATACTTTTTACGCTGAATAGTCTCGTGTACATTTTTTTTAGTTGCACACTAGATTTTTTGCGGCGTTGTGTACTTTATGTTGTACACTTATTTTTGTTCCCCTGAAGCTGTGTAAAAGAACGTTGACGTGGTTGAGAAAATAGGAAAACTGTGTTTGACTCGGGCACGTGCACCTGCTACTATAAATGGTTAAAATGGATCGTTCAGAAACTAGTGTCAGTGATCTCAAAACGTCGTAAACCGCAGTAACGCATGACTGGCATTACCTACTGTAGTTGTATGACATTATAATGAACTGTAGTCCCGATATCTGATAGCGGCTGTGACGTCACATTTAATGGGAATAGATGAAAAATTATTCGCACTCGCACGTATTGACTGTATAGTGTATGGATGGCTGTGGCGGGGGCGGGCGCGTGAACCCGCGAAATATGGTACAGGGCTGACAGTCGATGCTGGGAAATAATAAGCAGATTAAAACAGTATCGAATTTTATTTAGTATGATAAAATAAAAGCTTTGTAATCGGAATTGGATCATTTACACTGTAATTATCTATAATTAAATAAATTATTAGTACCTACTTACCTATGGACTTACAATAATGTAAGAATACCTAATGGAAAAAAGTAGGGTACCTGCTAGGGAACCTACTAAACACTTGGGGGCGAAGTGGCGATCAAACCGCTATACTTAAATTATAACTTGAGGCAATTTGAATCCATCGTCACCGATTGAATTATCGACTTTAGTTTTGTATATTTTAAGTTTATTTTTAAGTACCATTTGTATTTAAATGGCTCTACAAAAGTATGCCTTACAGTGGAATTTGAACTTTATCACGTACACAGACTTCGTTGTTCTAAAAAATAATTAACTCAAATTCTAAATTCAAAAATAATAAAACCATAACTAATGAAGAAGTTCAACCCTAAGCAAGCGTACGTGTTTGGAAACGCGGAGAAGTCGGATGTCAACGCGTGACACGTTTTGAATGTACCTCCGCTTGGCTCGTAATAAATAGAACATTTTTATCGGGCACACGCACTCTCCGCGCGCAAATATTGTGCCGCCTAATCTGACGCACGGCTCCACTCCTCTGCTCCAAGATGCTCCAGTGATTCAATGATCGAAAGCTTAGGTAAATTACTAATAACATGTGTGAGGAAAATACAGTTTGCCTTTTCAGGCGACCTGGGGTATATAAGTTTTTATACCTATACCTATTGATATCTCCAAAGTCGAAACAGTGAACAAGGGCAAAAAGATAAGGTAGGTATACAAATCAGTAGGTGATTCCAAACTGATATTATGACGATGACGATGATGATGACGCGGTAAAATAAAACTGGAAGATCCACTTTTAATTTCGTTTTGATCGACTTAAATACTCAAACTGCCTAGTATTTTTCCTAACTAAATTGGGGTAAGCTTCCAGTCAAACCGGATGCAACTGGACACCAGTATTTTATATGAAGTGACTGCCTATCTCGCTTCCACACCCAGTAACTGAAGACAGAGATTCAATGAGTAAATTACCAAAAACGTATGTGAGGAAAATACAGGAAATACCGAGTTTTTTTCTATAAATCCACTTTCAATATCACATCATTTTATTAACATAACATAGAGCCGAACATAGAACCTCCTTCTTTTTGAAGTCGGTTAAAAAATACCCAAAATCGATTTAAAAAGGCTTCTATTCCAGTTAAAACCGTCTAGCACGTTCGCCCTCTAACTAAATAATTCTAAATTCAATTGTAAAAGATCGGTTACAATGTTACGATAGGCCATCCGTCAACCGATCAACCCCTTGCCAATAAGCGTCATCCACGATTCTATCTGTCGGAAGCTACTTGGTTTTCTATGGGGTTAGAAAAATATCTGTGTTATGCAACTGCGAAACTAAAAACCTGTGCCAATTTTCTTCTTGCCTTTACCTAGGTATAAGAATGTCCTGTTCCTATCATAATCGCCTCTTTTTAGACTGGGTGGGAAATTGTCAAATAACTTTGAGAGGGAGTGTCAGATCTTTACTGACTAAAACCCACTCATGTTCCTTCAGTTGCCCTTTGACTTTCAGTTTACAGGGCCGCGGTGACTCTTACAAACGATCCCGCAGCCCTGGCTGCGCCATCTTCCCAAGCAGGCCCCATCAACTATGCTGATATCACAGTCCTCAATGCCTGCCTGCGGTCCTTGTTGGGCAGCGAGATACCCATTGCTCGCCGTCCGTAGGCCTATGGCAGATTGGTGGCCGGGAATGCCCTGCAACTCACGACAAGGGTGGGTCGGGAGTTGCAGGGCGTTACGGGTAGGCAGGGGCCTAGACTGCTTATTTTTACCGTTTCCCATTCTCGTGTCGATTATTAGTTCATAGTCGTACCAACCGTTCAACGTGTCATATTCCGTGCTATATGTTTAAATATATTTTTCAAATTGTAGGTACTTCAAAATGCCTTCCTTATTAAATACATATGTATAAATCTTGATTTTTCTGATCAGGAAAATTAATGCAAACATAGTAATTAGTCCCCACTCCTGGACTTCAGGAAATAGGTTTATGTTGTTCTCGCAGGCGATTTGCTAGGAACCTAACCTGGGAACGTACTTATACTTGATTGCGATCTATAGAGCGAATATTAACCCATGTAGTGATTTTGACAGCAACGCACGCTAATGTTTGCACCATGTTCTGAAAAAAAAGGAGGTAAGTACACATTTGTAGCGCATAAAAAAAGAGTTATCAATATCTCTTATGCAGTCAGTCAAAAACTCTGAATCAAAATGACTTATTTTCCCTTCGATTTTCCCTGAAATCCAAATTTTATATTACATAATTTTATTTGAACGTGAATATATCCGAACATATACAAAAGGAGTGTTTTAATACGTGTGCGTCTGCGATAAACACGTCTGGGACAGATTTAATTTGAATTTTTGCAACACTTTCGTTATTTGGTCAAAGGGAGGCTTAAACATTTGATTGATCACGTGCAGTTGGCACCCAGACCGCTTTTGTGAGTAGATTTATATATATTTTAAAGAAAGCTTTGTCCCACACTAAAATTACTCCAGTATCGTGGGTGCTTTCACAAATATGTAAATTCACACAAACAAGATACCAATGTAATATTAGCCATATAGCCATAATCAGCCTTTTAATGTTCCCACTGCTGGGACTCAGGCCTCCTCTCTAGGAGAGGGAAGGGACCGTAATCCACCACGTGGGCCCAGTGCGGGTTGGTGGGTGTCACAAGTCTTCGAATTTTTTGTTCTAGGACATGCCGGTTTCCTCACGATGTTTTCCTTCACCGTTTTGAGAGCAGTGGTGATGAAATAAATTAAACAAAGTAATGTGCCTGGCTGGGTCGGGGCCGTTACGACTCGGCCACCACTGCTCACCACTCGGCCACCACTGCTCTAATGTACTATTAAGACAAGTATATAGGTACTATGAAACGGAATAGAGTATTTTCGAATTAAATTAACAAAAGACCTTTGATTCAGTTGTTAGACAAGTATTTTTATTTTAACACCAGTTCGTTTAAAACTAACCTAACCTTTTTTATTTATTCTAAAGATACTAACTATAATTACAATAAAATAAAATAAATAATAATAAAAACCCTAATCTAATTACAACTAACTAAAACTAAAATATGGCGTCAAAAAACTCTTCCACATCGCTGTCGACTGGTAATGTGCCCAAAAGACTGGCGGCATTGCCACGCTGTATGGCAATGCTTATCCTCTGTCCGAGGTAAAAGCCAGCCCTTGGGTCAGTATCTTTAGAATAAATAAAATACTACCTTTTTTTAGGTGGAAAATCATCTAATGACATTTTCCGCCCTTTGTGTCAGACTTTTACTGACCAAAACCCACTCGTTTGTTCCTTCTTCGCCTAGCGTTCCAGGCCCCCGGGGTTCATTTTAACTTAACCCATGGCCCCAGTAGACTTGGACCCTGCTGGGCCCCTACGATTTGCTGACATCTCCTTGAGGTGCTCGTGGATCACTACGCGCCATCGACGACTTGGGCTCGGTCCGGACGGTTACCGGACGACCGTACGGCGTGCCACCCATTGCTCGCCGTCCGCAAGCCTGCGCCTACGGTGGCTAACTAACCTGACCTAAGTTTACCTTCAGCGAAATCATCAAATTACTCCTCCCGCTCTGGGTGGAGCGAGAGAGAGAGTGTTAAACTTTTATTGACAATTCCGTACCTGTGTTCCTTCAGTCAGTGGTTCTTTGAGGTTCACGACCACGGTAACTCTTTCGAACAAGCGTGTATATAAGACATGCTAAAAAATATAAAATGAACTACAAAAAAACAAAAAGGGCAGCTACCTAATCTACCCGATTTTTATGACCATTCAAATAAATAATAATAATAATCAGACCGAGAAAAATGAAATTTCCCCACGTAACACTCATTCTTCATCTTAAATGTACTCGCAACATGCTACATTGACTTAGCTTGGCTGTTTATTTAACTTATAAAACTAGCCCAGAGCTACAAAAAACTGCAAGTTTTCCTAAAATAATAATAATAATAATAATCCACAACTTTCACACAACGCCATCTAGTCCCAAACTAAGCAGAGCTTGTGGTATATAACTCGACGGTTCCCTAGATATTGTCACGTTTTGTGAGCAATATACTAAACAGCTTATTTCGACCTGATTTTTCTACGTCCTAACCTAACCTAACCTGAAAAAATTTTAGATCGTAAAAGAAAAATAGTTTTTACAAATAAGATTTCTTAATTTTCTTCGTTAGCACTGAAAGGTTCTCGGAGTTTCTCATTTCACTAATTCCTGAAATGTTTTACCTACCTTGGCATCGCGAGCCTGGTCAGAGTTCATGAATATCTCACAGATTGTAATCTAACGTTATTCAGGCAGAGCTTTTGGTACATTTTAGTGAGTTTCGGCTAACAACGGTACTTTGCATCATACGTGACTAATCTCATTAGTGAAACAATGGTAGTTCCTAATCTCGATGCTGCGAAACTTACATACCAGTATAATCATACTACAAAAATAATAAGGCTTCCTAATGATAGGCTGTTTGAAAGAGTTACCGTGGTCCAGGAACTCGAAGGGTAACTGAAAGAAAACTGAAAAACTGAAATGTTTGCAATATGTTTAGTTATAAGTTTGCGCCTTTTCCGGCAAATAAAATGTTTTTCTTTCTTTCTTTCTAACTGGTGGGTTTTAGTCAATAAAAGTCTAACATTCCTTCTCGCTCCACAGCGGGAGAACTTATTTAAGAATTTCCCACCTCAATAAAAAATAGTTTCCTAATGTTTCAGCTGCAGTAAGCTCATCTTATTTATTTATACATAGTACTTTATTGTAGGTATACCAAGATAATTAATAACACCATTGGAACCTTAAAAACATATAATTATTGTCCTGGACTCCCCTGAGGAAGAACGACGTCGTCGAAGTCGGCCGCGGTGGTCTGACCATCTCAAGTTCGCGAGGCAAACTTAACCAGTGATCACCCAAGACAGAAAAGTTTGGAAGGAGAAGGCCCTTATCCAGCAGTGGAACACAATATAGGCTTTATACAAAAATAATAATTCTGATCTCTTTCAGGCAATCTGAAATGGACAGAGATTGCCTGGACACAAAGCGCCAAGTGAACCTTTCACTTGGCGCAAAAAGAATTGAAACAATTATTTGGCCGGAATAAAGTATATGGGTATAATGTACATGTAATACTAAAATAAAATAGATATAATACCTACATTAATACTGACCATTAGTGTCAATTTAAATAAACAGAGACCTAATATCAATTCTAATCGACTCTATTCACACAATAAAAGTGCCCAGCTGTAGATAAAGCTGTAAATTTCATATAATTCTACGTGGGCGCGTCAGCAAATATCTTCCATAGTAAACATCGTAAATCAACAACACAAACTCAATGTTTCCAAACGAAAAATATTTAAAATTCCCCAAGGAAATGGCTACTCGAAATGCGTAATTCGACATAGCGATCCCCGGTCACCGGCTAAAATGTAAAATGGCTCCCTTGCATTTTTTCCTAAGTGCCATAAAGTATGACATTTATTACGGTCAGATCTGCCTCAACCACTATTGATAGGCAAATGAGAGAGTTTTTTAAAAGAAAAACGATGTCTGCTTTTTATGTGTTCTTTGGATAAGGATGTTTTAAGAAGTTGCGACTTGCTTGTTCGTAATGGCCGATTTTCTGTGTTTTTGTCTCCGCGCTGCTCTTGATTGCGACCTTTGCGCTAAAAGTTGAGCTTTCAGCGAGAGTAACGTTGGAACTTGACCACGACGCTACTCATTAAACATCTTGTGCACCATAGTTACAAAGTCATCACTGTACCTACGAAAATGCAATTAGCAAGATATCTTATCAGTGCTACCAATCTTACTTAGGTAGGTACTTAGGCACCTTTCATCAGGATACTTTATTCCATACTAAGGCTCTAAAAGAATCTCAAAATTGAGCTATCATTGTCGATAAGGGCAATAACTCAAAGAATAGGTCAAGCACAATAGTGAGTGCCACCGATAATCGTATATTAAGGCCCTTATCCCTATGAGCACCTTTGCCACAATAGAAAGGAATATAATGTCGAAAAGTGGCCACATAAAAATGACATACGGTTGCCGCGTAGGTTTGGATGGCGAAAAAATAGCGAGAATAAACGTCCAGCGATATGGAGATGATAAAAATATGGCTCCAATATTTTAAAGAAGAAGTAATAGAAAAATAAAAAGATTTCTTAGTGAAATAAAAAGATATTTGGCCGTTTCTGTTGATTTTTGGGAGTGATAAGGAAAGTCCAGAGTAACAGACCCTCTTTTTCGCCACGATGCCGATGGAAATCTTTTTTCGCAACAGGCGGCAAATGCGAAATCGTAATAAAACTCTCCATATGATATGTAAAGTAGCCATAATATTGAAAACTTCCAAAGTCCATCAATAAATGTGGCGCTGCGTGGGGAACGTTACGCAGTCTTATGTTGGCTAGTCCTGTGCCAACCTTCATAACGCTATCGATGATATCAATCGAAATTTTTTCCATGATATCCGTGTTAGACAATTCTTAGAAATATAATTATGAATTCATATCTTCATCCTTTTCATCAATATAATGTTGTTGTGTGTGAATGTCTCGTTGTATTACTAGCTATTTGTAGACAATTAGGTATTGAAAAATATATAAAAGTCAATTTAGGAAGCTTAAAGCTTCTGCACTACACTTGGATGATGCAGGCGACAGCTGTCGAATTCATACAATGTAACTACCTATCTTTTTCTCTCATCTTTAAGATGCATATTTTCGTCCTGCTGTTATTCTACACATGCTATGTAAAAACGACCTTAGGAACTGACTAATCAACCAATTTGACTAACTACCTGGTGGTGACACGGCTGTTTTGACTTTTGGTTTTAGCTTTACCCTACTTAGTAACTTAGTCAAAGAGTAACACAATAGGACTCACAATTTAAAAAAAAGCGAGATCCAAACGGAGTAATTTTATCAACAAACAATAGGTATCGATAAAACATCGTCACAGCACTACCCCAAGACGCGAGGCGTCAAAACGCACGACCGCAACTATCAAAGAGAAATCTTTTCCGTGTATCAATAACGTCGATCAAGCCGTCGACTAGACACATTGCGCGCTTTATGTCGCGAGATGTCACATTATAGTGCCATGTCGTATACCTACGTGATACGTGCCGATATGGTTAAGATATTTTCAGATTATGAATGAATATTTTTGCCCTTGAAACGATGAAATAGAAGGAAATTTTAGGAAAATTTCTGCAAGCTTTCCTTATTAAGTGGCAGTAAAGTAAACAGGGAGAAACGACTGGAAATGGTTTGGTCGAGGATACTCTAATATTTAAATTGTGTAAGGGGTTCAGGGAATTGGTAAGTATGACTCCTGTTTAACAAAAGATTGGTGCCATTTGTGGTGATAGATCCTATGTATCACCACAAATGGCTAACTTTGCTAAGATACGGTCATTCAAATTATGATCAGGTCAGTACACAACATAATTTCGGTGTTTATTTTTTTAATTATATCCAACAGTAAAGGGCAACCATTAACAACGAGTATTTTATTATAAATAAATTGAAAAATATACTCACCCGAGGAAATACCGTCTGGGATTTCTGGATACTCACAAGACACAAACAAATCTAGAACATAAAAGGATTCCCAAATAGGTAAGCCATTTTATTGATACAGCTAAGTTATCAGCAGTACAGTGTATCACAGTACCAACACCCACGCATCAAAATTATTCATAAAAATCTCAACAATGGCGCATCGTCTCCGTGTGGTTAGGGCGTGAAATTATTTTCTTGGCGTATGCAGATTAGGGGAGGGTGACTGGTGGGGTTCCCGGATTAGTTCCGGTTTACTTTTTATAGGATTCTGATGATAAATGTTACTATTGGATAGGCTAACGGGTGGTGCGTGTAACTTATCCAAATAAGCTTTCCAAATAGCTTATATTATAATGTATTCATGCAATCGATGATGTGGAAATAAATGGCAAATAAAAAGTGTATTTATTTATACGTCTATTTAACTTTATTTTGTATGATTTTTATTTTATCAAAAAATGTGGGCTGCGGTATTTTTCAAAAGAGTTCCCGCGGCCTTGGAACGTAAGAGCAACTGAAGAAATACAGATGGGTTAAGTGAGTAAAAATTTGTCATTCCCTCTCGCCCCACCAAGAGCGGCAGAACATATTTGATGATTTCCACCACAAAAAAAAGCCTAGATGCTTACTGTAGATACGTTCACACCTACATGTGTAGATAGGCACGCGATTTCTTTACTTTCGATTTCTGTTTAGCTAGCCATAATTTCCGTCTAAAGATCAATTTATCAAGATACAATTGTTGGAAACATACGGCACCAGCATATGTCGCCACCCTTCTATCACATCACTCGCTAACGGTTTAGGAGTCAGACAAAAAACGAGGAAAGTTGCCGAGCAGACGGGCGGATGGACGATTGCCGATCCCGAAATATGATTTATAGATCGGGCGTCATCGGCAATGCGCTTTCTATACGTCACAGGACATGTCACCGCCTCCATACCGCGGTTCAGGGGAAAAGAAAATTGCTTATATTTTGGTGCTACAAAGAATGATGCATAGGCACATTCCTACAGATACTTATAACATCACGTCAGCATTCCCAGAAGTATTAGGCATTATAGCATATTCAGCCTTAAATGTTCCCACTGCTGGGAATCAGGCCTCCTCTCTAGGAGAGGGAATGGGCCGTAATCCACCACGCGGGCCCAGTGCGGGTTGGTGGATGACACATGTCTTCGAATTTTTGGTTCTAGGACATGCCGGTTTCCTCACGATGTTTTCCTTCACCGTTTTGAGAACCGTGGTGATGAAATAAATTACACAAAGTAATGCTAGGTTTGAACCCGCGACCTGCAACTCGTAAGTCGGGGCCGTTACCACTCGGCCACTACTGCTCTATTAGGAAAATATAAATACCTAATAGAAACATCCATATTTTTTCAGTAATGTTACTGTATCTATAATATATAGAGTAAGATTTAAAACGTTTTAGTCTAGAATCACCACAAAAAAAAAATGATTTGGTCCAAAAAACCTACGAATCTGATGTTCAGGTTTTTGAGTAAATGTTAATTCATCATTTTAAAGTAATTTTAACTGGTCAAAAGTACTTTTGACTAATTCTTGCTATTAAAAACGACTCTAACAATTAAC
This sequence comes from Mythimna impura, assembly GCA_905147345.3. Lineage (NCBI taxonomy): Eukaryota > Metazoa > Arthropoda > Insecta > Lepidoptera > Noctuidae > Mythimna > Mythimna impura. The sequence goes on from LR990345.1 coordinate 14,104,140, forward strand.
AGTTATTTTTGACTGTGACATACACACCAAGTAGTTAATGGTAATAGGGGGGTAGCATAGCATAATCAGCCGTTTAATGTTTAATGAGAGGGAATGGGCCGTAATCCACCACGCGGGCCCAGTGCGAGTTGGTAAATGTCACATGTTTTTGAATTTTTTGAATTTTTCGGTGAAGGAAAACATCGTGAGGAAACCGGCATGTGGTTTCCTAACGATGTTTTCCTTCACCGTTTTGAGAACCGTGGTGATGAAATAAATTGCACAAAGTAATGCGCCTGGCTGGGTTTGAACCCGGGTTAATTCGAATTGTCATGAGAAATATGTACTCTGGCTACAACTAAAAATTGTGAAATAAAAAACTTTTTACAAAAAAATAATAACCGATTTCACCACAAAAAACAAAACACTAAAACGATCAAAATAACTTTAATTTCGGAAATCGGTGTTAAATAACAGGCAAACAATACCAGAAACACCGACTTCCGAGACCTCCTCGCGCTCTGGGTGTAGTGTCAAACTTTTACTTACTAAAACCCACCTGTGTTCCTTCAATTGCCCTTTGCGTTCCAGAGCCGCGGTAAGTCTTTCTAACAATCCCGCAGCTCAGTCGAACATAGAACTAATTTGCAATTTAGCATCTTGCCGAGTACTCGAACTCGAAATCAAAAATCCTAACAGAAGCAAGTTTCTGAACATCCATCAAACACCATTTTCATTCACCATCAATCCTATCCAACTTTCCTTCGACAAAAAGAGTCTCCACGCAAATGTTTCTCGACACGGACCGAACATTTGTATCAAATCGAACAATAATCGCTCATATTGTCAGTTACAATACAATTTGTTTGGAAACTTGACGCGTGAGAGAAATAATAACAAATGATTCGCGCCCTAACACCGCCTGGCGTTGAGAGATCACGCCTATTGCTCTCCTGCTGATGAAAAAAGTATACAATATTACACTGTAAGATACTCGTACATTGTTAGAAAGTCGTTATGTAATACGTATGAGGTCTCATACCACGCTGCTGGCTGTTATGTCGCAGAAAATCTTTGATATTTATACAGAACTGACAACGCACTTTATTCCTTCCTATAACTGGGTAGTCCTCCTTCCAAATGTAAGCCCCAAATAGTGCCCATTTAAAATTCAGTTCGTTTTTAATACATCATTGTCGTATCTCCGGTTTTTGAGCTTTACGTAGTAGTTTCGTTGCTGAAACATATAATTAAGTAGACAATTCTATAATACCTATTTCTATAAATTATAGAAATAGGTAAATATTTATTCCTCTAAGTTGATACCTAAGTTCTGGTGGACAGGGTTCATAGGAATTCTAAATGTTTACTGAATGAATGGGTCGAATAGAATGCCCAATATTGTGTCATTGTATACAATTACATGCCGAAAGGAATGCTGAATTCATCTTATATTTTTTGATTATTTAATTAAATTGCCCAGGTTATATTCAATTTTAAAAGAAACTAATTTTATAAAAAAAATATTGCTATTTTAATGATTTTTTTTTGGATTTTAATTATTTATTTTATTTTATCATCATCATCTTTTCAGCCGAAAGTCCACTGTTAGACATATCTAGGCCTCCCCAAGCGTTTATTTTATTTAAATTAATAGATATAACATTGAATTTTGTATTGGATTTAATATCTAATGTCTTTAGACATTAGATATTAAATCCAATAAAAAAAAAGTTATTAAAATTGATAAAAAATTATGTAATTAATTTATTAATTACATAATTTTTTATCAATTTTAATCTAGACATTTTATGTGTAATTTAATTGGTTTTATTTTATGATGAGAATTTAACGGCTTTTTTTTATGACGGGTATTTTTTTGTTTATATGTAATGTGTATTTGTACATTTTGCTATTAACATAATTTTAAGTACCTACTCTTCTAACAAAAATATGGATCTTGTATCTGAAGCAAAAATAAATAATAATAATAAATTAGTAATAAGATCTTTCAGTTAGTTTAAAACTCATGGCAGTCATGGCACATCCTTACATATTACTTATAAAACTAAGTCCCTATTCTCTTTGCCCCTACCACACCTCTCTGTCTGTCTATGAACGCGATAAACTCAAAAAGCACTAAACGGATTCACATGCACTTTTCACCAATAGATAGAATGATTCATTAGAAAGGTACAACTATATGTATATTAGAAAAAAAGCCGAGAATTTGAAAGATTTGTAACAGCCGTGCGAAGCTGGGGTAGGTCGCTAGTTATAAATAATAGAAATAAACGCTAATTCCAATTATAAAATAAAATTGTATAGTCAGAGAGGTTTATAAAGACTGAAAGGCGCCAGTGATTTTTTATCATTGTAAAATAGTAATACTATCATAGGAATAAATCCCACATCTAAACGCATAATAATATACCTAAACCCTTTTTGTTACTATCTCCGATATTCATACTTACCTACCCTTTTCTTTGAGGTGGGAAATTGTCAAATTACTTCTCCAACTCCGGGTGTAGCGAGAGCGTCAGACTTTTACTGTGTGTTCCTTCAATAGCCTTTTGTGTGCTAGGGCCACAGGACCTCTTTCTTATAAGAACATTTCCACAGCTTTAGCACGCATCGGCTCTAGTAGGCCCCGTCCAGTTTGCTGACATCTCGAAGCGCGCGTGGAACACAACGAACCGTCGTCGACTCAGACTTGATTCTTAAAAGACGGTGAGCTACCCATTACTGGACGTCCGCAACTAAACCTAAACCCTACAGTACCTACTGCTAAATTTTCAAACATCTAAAGACCGATAAGCTAAGGTAGGTAGAATGATAAGTGTGAATTACTAAATCAGTACTTACCTCGCTATTGCTTTTAAAGTCTCTGTAAAAGATGAGCTAATTACTAAAGGTCTCTCTTGAAAAAAATTATCAGTATGATCTATACTCACAGTTTTTTCCCCTTGCTAGGAATTACTACAAGGCCATACCCCAAACAACCATCAGTAGACTACACAAATATTTGTTCCGTGCAGGAATCGAACCGGCGGCACGAAGCACAACAAGCAATCACACAACCACTGCGGACTGTACCGTTAAATAATAAATGTGTGTTAGCACCATCGTAATCGGTTCATCTAATTATATGATAAACGGAAATAATTTATTTATCTTCTTTGATAGAAAGCGCTTAGCAGCAAACAGAATCATCTATGTTCATCGAATGTAAACCACTATCGTATGACCGATCCAATATAGCTCTTTGATAGCACGACACCACACACCGCACTGCTCGTAGTTGTTGCTCCACCACAAAAATCATAGATGTCTCTGTTCACCATTATCACCAAGAAACACATTACGGGATACATTTTTAAATACAACTTTTGAAGTTGAGTATTTCTAAAACTCTACTATCGCCTGAAAAAGTCCATTCAGAAACCCGCCTTTTGTGTGTATGAACCGCGTCTATCTTTTGGTACCTACTTAACGATAAATGATCCATAAAATTCAGCAATACTATCTACACCGACTTCAAAAAAAGAGAAGGTTCTCAATTCGGCTATAGGGAAGTAACAAGTAGTCCAGCGATATCGTTGTGTAATGTTAACTGATTTTTTTTTGACTATTTTTGGTTTTTCCCCGAGGTGGATTTAAAGGGGAATGAAACTTTTCCCATACATTAGTGGCATATCTTTTTTTTTCGCCAAAAGTGAAATCTAGGTCTATTAAAGGGTATCTTAAAGGACTGTATGCTAAATCAATAGCAAAAATAATTATGTCTATAAAACGTAACCAAACGAAGTTAGAGACTATAACACAGACAGATTTTACCTGATAAGAGTGAGATAACATTTTTAATAGGGTTTTTAGGTATCATTTAAGCAAAAATATTTTTAAAGCATAATTTTGAATATTAGTCTTATGTGACTTGATTCACAATTTTAGCGAATTCACAAAGTTATAAAATGATTTTTATAACATGTGGCACATCAATAGCAAGGGGATAAACTAGAGATTTTTGAGGGAGTTGGAAGATTCCGGTCGGTTTTGGTTATTTTTTTATAGCCATGTAAATAGCTGTAACATGGACAGCTTTAATTGAAGTCCAAAACTTTGCGAGTACCTAAATTAAAAAAAAAAACTAGATAGCTAATATCACTAATTTTAAATTCAAAACTTAACATCTTAACATAGGAACCTCGGAGATTGACCATGGAACTCTTCAATAAAATTATAGCAAATCTTCCGGTATTGGCGCTATTGCCAGTCTGTTTATTGATAACCACATTTCCTATTAAAATATCACGCAGATATGCTCTGAAGAGGTACCTATGTATTGACGTAGGTACCGCTACGCATTGGCGTAGGTTAAGTTCACCCTGGTTAACTTGGTATATTTCATCTATCAAAGCTAAAAAGTGAAATATAAAAAATTTTTACAACAAAAAGATACACACATTTGAAAAAAAAAAATAACCTACTCTTCCACGTTTGAAATATTTGTTTATCCCCAACCAAATGTAACTTTCTATTGACGTACCAACCTAATTAGTTATAGCCATAAACAGCTCTACTAATCAGACATAAGTATATAATATAAGAGCATAAGGTTATCAGTTTGTATCCTATTTTGAGTGTAATTGGCCTTTTTTCCTTGAAAAATATTAGTTTATCGCGTATTTCTTGTCTTAGTTACAATTTTTTGTGTGGCTAATTTTGTTAATACCTACATAAAAACAAAGAAAGAAGATCACCGTATAAGCGTCAGAACCTTTTTTTTATTGGGACTTCTTTTTAGTTGGGAAATCATCTAATGACATCTCTCGCCCTTGGGCGGAGCGAAAGGGCGTGTCAGACTTTTACTGACTAAAACCCACTTCTGTTCCTTCTTTTTCTTCGTTCCAGGGCCCCGGGGTTCTCTTTCGCATCACCCATGGCACATGGCACAACCCAACAGGTTTCGTCCCTGCGACACTGCTGTGCCCCTACGGTTCCTAACATCTACTTGAGGCGCGTGTGGAACACTACGCGCCGTCGACGTCTTGGGCTCGGTCCGGACGGTTACCGGACAGTTGAACAGCGAGCTACCCATTGCTCGCCGTCAGCAAACCCGCGCCTACGATGGCCGGAAATCGAGATCTGGATCCTGGCGGCTGAGGCGTAAGGGCCGTTGCGGCCGCCTCTTTTGCTAGCATTACTGCTTCGCAGAAGGAGGCGACCGCCTGCCACTCTTCCTCGCTCCGGACCATGGCCGGTACAAAGGCCCGGCGCGAGCAGACGGGCGGATGGACGATTGCCGATCCCGAAATATGATTTATAGATCGGGCGTCATCGGCAATGCGCTTTCTATACGTCACAGGACATGTCACCGCCTCCATACCGCGGTTCAGGGGAAAAGAAAATTGCTTATATTTTGGTGCTACATAGAATGATGCATAGGCACATTCCTACAGATACTTATAACAACACGTCAGTATTCCCAGAAGTATTAGGCATTTTAGCATATTCAGCCTTAAATGTTCCCACTGCTGGGAATCAGGCCTCCTCTCTAGGAGAGGGAATGGGCCGTAATCCACCACACGGGCCCAGTGCGAGTTGGTGGATGACACATGTCTTCCAATTTTTGGTTCTAGGACATGCCGGTTTCCTCACGATGTTTTCCTTCACCGTTTTGAGAACCGTGGTGATGAAATAAATTACACGAAGTAATGCTGGGTTTGAACCCGCGACCTGCAACTCGTAAGTCGGGGCCGTTACCACTCGGCCACCACTGCTCTATTAGGCGTTATAAATACCTAATAGAACCATCCACATTTTTTCAGTAATGTTACTGTATCTATAATATATAGAGTAAGATTTAAAACGTTTTAGTCTAGAATCACCACAAAAAAAAATTGAATTGGTACAAAAAACCTACGAATCTGATATTCAGGTTTTTGAGTAAATGTTAATTCATCATTTTAAAGTAATTTTAACTGGTCAAAAGTACTTTTGACTAATTCTTGCTATTAAAAACGACTCTAACTAATTAACAGTTATTTTTGACTGTGACATACACACCAAAGTTAATGGTAATGGGGGGTAGCATAGCATAGTCAGCCGTTTAATGTTTAATGAGAGGGAATGGGCCGTAATCCACCACGCGGGCCCAGCGCGGGTTGGTGAATTTCACATGTTTTCGAATTTTTTGGTTCTAGGACATGCCGGTTTCCTCACGATGTTTTCCTTCACCGTTTTGAGAACCGTGGTGATGAAATAAATTGCACAAAGTAATGCGCCTGGCTGAGTTTGAACCCGCGACCAGCAACTCGGGCTAGGGGTTTTTTTTTTAAGTGGGAACATCATCTAATGACAAATCGCGCTCTTGGGCGGAGCAGGAGATAGTGTCAGACTTTTACTGGCTAAAAACTTTCGTCCCAGGGCCCCGGGTGGGGTAGGGGGTAGGGGTTAGTCTATTCCTATAAACCGGACACCAAGGCGCTTCAGAGAAACTATCTACGCTTAAGAAAACCCAATAACAAGGATAACGCCATGTCTGCCCTGAGATTCGAAGTGACAGTAATTACAGCAGGACAGAGCCAAAACAGGGTAGCAGTCAAAGTCAAAATTTTTAACCAACTTAAAAAAAAAGGAGGTTATCGGTTGTATTTTTTTTATAATCATTTTTTTTCTTCACGCTCTCATAGATATCACAATAAAGATAGTTAAGTAGCTATGACAATACAAATAAATAAATGGTCCTGAATAGTTATGTTGAAAATGGTATCATCGAAGTGATCTGATGATGATGATGGAGCCGGAAGGTAAGCACTGGAACTCCGTAATTAATCAATGTAACCTAGCCGGGTTTGGACTTATTAGAATTGTTATGAGATGCACTTTGGCTATCTACTGACCTGTATTATCGAACTGACCTGATGATGGAGCCGGGAGGTGGATGGGAACTTCATAATAAAACAGTGTATCCTAGAAGGTTTTGGGTTAATTCGAATTGTCATGAGAAATATGTACTCTTGCTATAAGTGTATTACAACAAAAAATTGTGAAATAAAAATCGGTGATAAAAATAAAAATTGTGATGTTGATGTTAAATAACAAGCAAACAATACCAGAAATACCGACTTCCGAAATTAAAGTTATTTTGATCGTTTTAGTGTTTTGTTTTTAGTAGTGAAGTCGGTTTTTTTTTTTGTAAGTAAAAAGTTTTTTTTTGAGGTGAGAAATCATCAAATAACTCCTCGCGCTCTACTTTTACTTACTAAAACCCACCTGTGTTCCTTCAATTGCCCTTTAGGTTCCAGAGTCGTAATAAGTCTTTCGAACAATCCCGCAGCTCAGTCGAACATAGACCTAATTTGCAATTTAGCATCTTGCCGAGTACTCGAACTCGAAATCAAAAATCCTATCAGTAACAAGTTTCTGAACATCCATCAAAAACCATTTTCATTCACCATCAATCCTATCCAACTTTCCTTCGACAAAAAGAGTCTCCACGCAAATGTTTCTCGACACGGACCGAACATTTGTATCAAATCGAACAATAATCGCTCATATTGTCAGTTACAATACAATTTGTTTGGAAACTTGACGCGTAAGAGAAATAATAACAAATGATTCGCGCCCTAACACCGCCTGGCGTTGAGAGATCACGCCTATTGCTCTCCTGCTGATGAAAAAAGTATACAATATTACACTGTAAGATACTCGTACATTGTTAGAAAGTCGTTATGTAATACGTATGAGGTCTCATACCAGGCTGCTGGCTGTTATGTCGCAGAAAATCTTTGATATTTATACAGAACTGACAACGCACTTTATTCCTTCCTATAACTGGGTAGTCCTTCCAAATGTAAGCCCCAAATAGTGCCAATTTAAAATTCAGTTTTTAATACATCATTGTCGTATCTCCGGTTTTTGAGCTTTACTTAGTAGTTTCGTTGCTGAAACATATAATTAAGTACAACTCTATAATACCTATTTCTATAAATTATAGAAATAGGTAAATATTTATTCCTCTAAGTTGATACCTACGTACTGGTGGACAGGGTTCATAGAAATTCTAAATGTTTACTGAATGAATGGGTCGAATAGAATGCCCAATATTGTGTCATTGTATACAATTACATGCTTGGAGGAATGCTGAATTCATCTTATATTTTTTGATTATTTAATTAAATTGCCCAGGTTATATTCAATTTTAAAAGAAACTAATTTTATAAAAAAAAAATTGCTATTTTAATGATTATTTTTGGATTTTAATTATTTATTTTATTTTATCATCATCATCTTTTCAGCCGAAAGTCCACTGTTAGACATATCTAGGCCTCCCCAAGCGTTTATTTTATTTAAATTAATATAACATTGACTTTTGTATTGGATTTAATATCTAATGTCTTTAGACATTAGATATTAAATCCAATAAAAAAAAAGTTATTAAAATTGATAAAAAATTATGTAATTAATTTATTAATTACATAATTTTTTATCAATTTTAATCTAGACATTTTCTGTGTAATTTAATTGTTTTTTTTTTATGATGTGAATTTAACGGCTTTTTTTATGACGGGTATTTTTTTGTTTATATGTAATGTGTATTTATACATTTTGCTATTAACATAATTTTAAGTACCTACTCTTCTAACAAAAATATGGATCTTGTATCTGAAGCAAAAATAAATAATAATAATAAATTAGTAGATAATAAGATCTTTCAGTTGGTTTAAAACTCATAGCAGTCATGGCACATCCTTACATATTACTTATAAAACTAAGTCCCTATTCTCTTTGCCCCTACCACACCTCTCTGTCTGTCTATGACCGCGATAAACTCAAAAAGCACTAAACGGATTTACATGCACTTTTCACCAATAGATAGAATGATTCATTAGAAAGGTACAACTATATGTATATTAGAAAAAAAGCCGAGAATTTCAAAGATTTGTAACAGCCGTGCGAAGCTGGGGTAGGTCGCTAGTTATAAATAATAGAAATACACGCTAATTCCAATTATAAAATGAAATTGTATAGTCAGAGAGGTTTATAAAGACTAAAAGGCGCCAGTGATTTTCTATCATTGTAAAATAGTAGGTAATATCATAGGAATAAATCCCACATCAAAACGCATATACCTAAACCCTTTTTGTTACTTACTATCTCCGATATTCATACTTACCTACCATTTTCTTTGAGGTGGGAAATTGTCAAATTACTTCTCCAACTTCGGGTGTAGCGAGAGCGTCAGACTTTTACTGTGTGTTCCTTCAATAGCCTTTTGTGTGCTATGGCCTCAGTAACTCTTTCTTTTAGGAACATTTCCACAGCTCTAGCAGGCATCGGCTCTAGTAGGCCCCGTCCAGTTTGCTGACATCTCGACGCGCGCGTGGAACACAACGAACCGTCGTCGACTCAGACTTGATTCTTAAAGGACGGTGAGCTACCCATTACTGGACGTCCGCAACTAAACCTAAACCCTACAGTACCTACTGCTAAATTTTCAGACATCTAAAGACCGTTATGTTAAGGTAGGTAGAATGATAAGTGTGAATTACTAAATCAGTACCTACTTACCTCGCTTTTGCTTTTAAAGTCTCTGTAAAAGATGAGCTAAATACTAAAGCTCTCTTGAAAAAAATATCAGTATGATCTATACTCACAGTTTTTTTAAACTTTTCCCCTTGCTAGGAATTACTACAAGGCCATACAACAAACAACCATCAGTAGACTATACAAATATTATTTTCGTGCAGGAATCGAACCGGCGGCACGAAGCACAACAAGCAATCACACAACCACTGCGGACTGTACCGTTAAATAATAAATGTGTGTTAGCACCATCGTAATCGGTTCATCTAATTATATGATAAACGGAAATAATTTATTTATCTTCTTTGATAGAAAGCGCTTAGCAGCAAACAGAATCATCTATGTTCATCGAATGTAAACCACTATCGTATGACCGATCCAATATAGCTCTTTGATAGCACGACACCACACACCGCACTGCTCGTAGTTGTTGCTCCACCACAAAAATCATAGATGTCTCTGTTCACCATTATCACCAAGAAACACATTACGGGATACATTTTTAAATACAACTTTTGAAGTTGAGTATTTCTAAAACTCTACTATCGCCTGAAAAAGTCCATTCAGAAACCCGCCTTTTGTGTGTATGAACCGCGTCTATCTTTTGGTACCTACTTAACGATAAATGATCCATAAAATTCAGCAATACTATCTACACCGACTTCAAAAAAAGAGAAGGTTCTCAATTCGGCTATAGGGAAGTAACAAGTAGTCCAGCGATATCGTTGTGTAATGTTAACTGATTTTTTTTTGACTATTTTTGGTTTTTCCCCGAGGTGGATTTAAAGGGGAATGAAACTTTTCCCATACATTAGTGGCATATCTTTTTTTTTCGCCAAAAGTGAAATCTAGGTCTATTAAAGGGTATCTTAAAGGACTGTATGCTAAATCAATAGCAAAAATAATTATGTCTATAAAACGTAACCAAACGAAGTTAGAGACTATAACACAGACAGATTTTACCTGATAAGAGTGAGATAACATTTTTAATAGGGTTTTTAGGTATCATTTAAGCAAAAATATTTTTAAAGCATAATTTTGAATATTAGTCTTATGTGACTTGATTCACAATTTTAGCGAATTCACAAAGTTATAAAATGATTTTTATAACATGTGGCACATCAATAGCAAGGGGATAAACTAGAGATTTTTGAGGGAGTTGGAAGATTCCGGTCGGTTTTGGTTATTTTTTTATAGCCATGTAAATAGCTGTAACATGGACAGCTTTAATTGAAGTCCAAAACTTTGCGAGTACCTAAATTAAAAAAAAAAAACTAGATAGCTAATATCACTAATTTTAAATTCAAAACTTAACATCTTAACATAGGAACCTCGGAGATTGACCATGGAACTCTTCAATAAAATTATAGCAAATCTTCCGGTATTGGCGCTATTGCCAGTCTGTTTATTGATAACCACATTTCCTATTAAAATATCACGCAGATATGCTCTGAAGAGGTACCTATGTATTGACGTAGGTACCGCTACGCATTGGCGTAGGTTAAGTTCACCCTGGTTAACTTGGTATATTTCATCTATCAAAGCTAAAAAGTGAAATATAAAAAATTTTTACAACAAAAAGATACACACATTTGAAAAAAAAAAATAACCTACTCTTCCACGTTTGAAATATTTGTTTATCCCCAACCAAATGTAACTTTCTATTGACGTACCAACCTAATTAGTTATAGCCATAAACAGCTCTACTAATCAGACATAAGTATATAATATAAGAGCATAAGGTTATCAGTTTGTATCCTATTTTGAGTGTAATTGGCCTTTTTTCCTTGAAAAATATTAGTTTATCGCGTATTTCTTGTCTTAGTTACAATTTTTTGTGTGGCTAATTTTGTTAATACCTACATAAAAACAAAGAAAGAAGATCACCGTATAAGCGTCAGAACCTTTTTTTTATTGGGACTTCTTTTTAGTTGGGAAATCATCTAATGACATCTCCCGCCCTTGGGCGGAGCGAAAGGGCGTGTCAGACTTTTACTGACTAAAACCCACTTCTGTTCCTTCTTTTTCTTCGTTCCAGGGCCCCGGGGTTCTCTTTCGCATCACCCATGGCACATGGCACAACCCAACAGGTTTCGTCCCTGCGACACTGCTGTGCCCCTACGGTTCCTAACATCTACTTGAGGCGCGTGTGGAACACTACGCGCCGTCGACGTCTTGGGCTCGGTCCGGACGGTTACCGGACAGTTGAACAGCGAGCTACCCATTGCTCGCCGTCAGCAAACCCGCGCCTACGATGGCCGGAAATCGAGATCTGGATCCTGGCGGCTGAGGCGTAAGGGCCGTTGCGGCCGCCTCTTTTGCTAGCATTACTGCTTCGCAGAAGGAGGCGACCGCCTGCCACTCTTCCTCGCTCCGGACCATGGCCGGTACAAAGGCCCGGCGCGACAGATCGCTGCCGCCGAGGACCTCCACGAGGACACGACGGTGCTCTGCCCAGGCGGGGCACATAAGCTCCACCGTGTCCTCCAGGCGGTCCACACAATGGTGATACCCGGGCGATTTTTCCGCACGAATCCCGTGCAGGAATCTCTCGAACTGACCATGTCCGGTGAGGACCTGCATCATGCGGTAGGTAAGGACGCCGTGTTGTCTTTCCAGCCACTCTTTAAATAGGGGACTTACTTACTTACCGCCATAATTGTGGCGTGCCCAAAGCGTCAGAACCCCTGGAGTAGCGATATTTGATGTTTAGAAAATACCAAAATTTACTACCTTTTTGCTACTGTTTGATAACTCTATTGATAACAAGTCAACGCGTGAACAAAGTGGCCAGACATTCTGACGTCATCCTGACGTCTGGACCATTATTTTTTTCACATTTTCAGACAACACAGCTAATTTATCTTTCTGTAAATATTTACTACCTATTTAATACCTCAATTTTTTTTTTCGGCGTTTTTGGCATATTATCTGAAAGATGTAGCCGCGATGGACATTTGAACGATTTTATAAATACCTATAAATGAAAATATTGTACCCAGCCGTCGCATTTTCTCTGCAGATTTCTGATTAATCTCACTTTTTTGGTCTTTAAATTTATCAATTATTTACAAGAGAAGCCTCCTCGTCGTCCTTCGTTTTTCTAGCATTTTATGTAGATAATTATGACAGTTATCTTTTATCATTAATTTTATAACAGTTTTTTTTGTATAATGCAATAATCAAAAGTATTAACTTCGTTTAAGCAGCGTACAGTCAGGGTGACCAGCTTCAGATTTTTTAAATTCGGCCTCCTTTTTGTTCTGCCATCTTTCGTTGGCCAAAGTTCTATAACGTGTTCGATTTTTTTATTTTAGTTTTTATTTTGTTGTGTAGTTAATATTCTATTATTTTAATGTTTAAAAACTTCCTAGGTAAACTCCGGTCCCTGACATCTCCAAATATATATAAATTAAAAGGAAATTCATTTAAGCACGAAAATATTTGTTTATTTTGTTTCGGTCAATGTTTTCGATAGCAGGTATAAAGAGTGTTGATACTTTTAATTTATAATGCGTTTCGACTATCATAGAATATTTCTTTTCAGTTTCGAGCAAAGATACAGCAACTGAAATAAAGAATATCGGGCAAGTGTGAATCGAACTCGCGCACTAAAGGTTCCGTACAAACTTATCAATGAGAAACAGTTCAATTCCCGAATTGAGTTACGAAGATATTTTTCTACGTTTTTCGTTCGTTGCATACGTACGTTTTGTTACGTAACTACAAATTTACAGTTTTCAGATTTTTTCAGACGGGTGTAATGTCTGGTGGGCAATTGCCCGTTAGACGATTTCGGGCTGTCCTATTATTCAAATCACGCGGAGAGCTTTGATTGCGCGATGCAGAATTAGTTCTTATGTGATTGATGCCATAGATGTCGCTACATCACTCCCCTCCGGAGATCGGAGATCGATGGTTCTTGATGCTTCTTGATGCGTGCCAGGCCAGTGGTAGGTTGGTCCCAGTGGGTCGGAACCGAATGCCGCATAGTTCTCGGTGAGTCGGAGTGTCTGTGGTGATGTCACTGTAAGTCGGGATGATGCTCCCAGTGAGTCGGGGTGATGATGTCCCAGTGAGTCGGGATGATGCCCCAGTGAGTCGGGGTGATGATGTCCCAGTGAGTCGAGATAATGCTGCAGGCTCCAGTGAGTCGGAGTAGTGCTACTGGCTCCAGTGAGTCGGAGCTGTGCGACGTAGTGGCTTGACTGCTGGCGTCGTCCAGGAGAGGTTCTTCGTGGCCCTTCATGTGACTGGCCGAAGGTACAGTGTGCTTCGCCAAGGTCACTGATGAGGCTGAGGGTGATGACCAGGTATGACCAGGGCCTCAAGTCTGCTATTACAACAGTGTCAGAATGGTCTATCATTGATTTCATAATTGTTGATTTTGACAAGTTTGGTAATCTACTAACATAATGGCGTCATTATGACTTTCCAATGATCAACCACTGACACTCCATTGAAAGAAATGGCACAGAATGGTAATCTCGCTTAGATTAAATACCTATAGATGTAGCTACCTCGTGGCCGCACTTGAGACAGCACTATAAGCCTCCAATGAGGTTATTACGTAAACTTTTCCTTAGATATGACCACTGAAATACACTAAAAACTTAACTATTGGAGTCTATTTCTCATACATACACTAAAACTATTACTTTAATTGCCGAAATTATTCTAAAAACATAAAAATTTACTTGAGTCGACCTCTCAGTGACAATGACAGGCCTTTGTTTGGCTAACTTTTTAAAGTTCGCCAAGCAAAAAACCGGCCACGTCGAACGAGACAGAGCATGTTATGTTTTGTCTCAATTTTCTTACTTATTGCGTATATATGCTTCTCATTTCCGCACTTCCCTACAGTCTCATGGCTACATCTAGAGGTATATAATCTAAGTAATCTCGTATATAATGACAAATGAATGTTTGACGTATGCGGTAATCTGCTAAAATTTTGACAGTTCCTTTGATCAGTGACCTTCCATTAGAACGTCACTGTGCAGTCATTGCTTTTAATTCTTTACAAGACAGCTCGTACCACAATTCTATTACGAGACCACTGATCGATGAATGATCGGCCATTATGAATTAACAGATTACGAACTTTTAGAAAAATGACAATGGAATCGTGTTGGAATGACGAATTTATAAAAATAGCAGACTAGGGCCCCAGGTAAGCATGCTGGTGGTCAGGATACGCTTTAAAGCCGTGGGTGCTGGCTGTATGGATCGCTGCTCGAAAGCTTGAGGAAGTGATGATGACGTCACGAAGTAGTGGCTGCACGAAGGCTGCGCTGACGTTCTTTGTCGAGGGTCACCAGTTTAGAGGTAAGCGGAACAGAGAGTAAAGTCCCGCAAACCTCTGTTGAAAATGGAGAATCCTCCAGCCCGACGGATGTAATGTCTGGTGGGAAACTGCCCGTTAGACGATTTCGGGGTGTCGTATTATTCAAATCGCGTGGAGAACTTTGATTGCGCGATGCAGGATTAGTTCTTATGTGATGCCATAGATGTCGCTACAACCTATTAAGTTATAATATTTAATAAACTTTGTTCGCTAATAAGCTATATTTTCGCTAAGTTTCATCACGTGAGCAAGTTCAACAAGTAGGCTACTAATATTATAAATAAATAGACTACTAATATTATAAATACAAAAGTTTGTGAAGATGGATGGATGTACACGTATGTATGGATGGGTCGCGCAAAAACTATTAGACGAATGAACTTAATGATAAAAATTGCAATAATATAGCTTATAAGCTATAATTTTACAGTTTCATCACGTGAGCATGTTTAACCAGTAGGATATTTTCCATTAGAGGGTGGAGTCGTTGGAAGAAGCTAGTCTAACATAGTTTCAAAATATCAAGATGTAACAGTCGCACTATAATGACGTAACAATGTTGTCAAGATAACTAAAGCGATATTTATCAACAGCAGCGCCCTCAAATCTAAGACTATTTACTTTCCGCACAGACTCTATCTGTTGAAATAGTATCTTAGGCACTGCATTTGTTCTGTCGGTATTTCAGGTTTCTACCAATTTTATTGTTTGTGAGCTAGCAACACCATTGAGCTGTCACAGCTGTCACAGTGACATTGATATCTGACAGCAGCAAACGATAAATCAATAAAATGTGAAAATGTCTATGAAATTTTATAGAAAACTGTCAAGTGTCAACATAGGTAGTTTGTAGTTCATTTGTTGTAGCATATTTTTCACAATAATCTTAAACACCAGCGCGGTTCCAGTGCGATCCGTCGCTTAACATCATCCAGTGTTGGTAAACACTTGCCAACATGAGATGGACGGTGCATATCGAGGGTGGACCAATGCGAGTAAATCACGCCGCGGTATGCATCGGCGATAAAATTTATTCCTTTGGAGGATATTGCTCCACCGAGGAATACAAAGACTGGGAGCCAATACCAGTCCATGTCTTGGACACAAATTCTCTAAGATGGGCACCAGTGAATTATAAGAGGACTGATGTAGCGCCTTTCCAAAGATATGGCCATACCACTGTCGCTTATGGGGACAAGGTAAGTTAAACAAAAATATAACACTAAAAATAGTCACCCTGGTGTCGCTAAGCATTTTTAAATAATATGCACTTGTCATAGTTTTAATTTTGTTGATTTTTTATCAAATGCAATAAGTAATAATTTTTACATACAATTGTCATGTAACAGTTGACAAATGCAATTCCATAACTAAACAAGATTAAATATGCCATTTAATCTATACTCATTCTCGATAGTTGGTGTGCTAAAATGACTGGTTATGCACAAGTGTTTAGTAGACGTTGGCTTCATTCATTTTCATTCAAAGTATATGACAGCAAAAATATTAAAAACATATTTAACTGAAATGCAAAATATAAATATACTATACTAGGTCTCCATCAGAAGTTTCTAAGTTGTCTGCCAATTTATAAAGAACATTATGTACAAAGCTACTCTAGTTTGTACTGAGTAATGCATCCTAAAACCCATTATGTAAAACATAAAACTGTAATTTCATGCTGTGTTTTGTTTCATTATTTTGAAATGAAACCAAAAATTTATAAATAAAGGGCTTACAACCTATTGTCAAGGAAATGCTTTCTTTCATAAGAAAAACCTTATTGATAACAATAATAAGAATATAAATGAATGTTTGTATTCACAGGGTTATCATGAATCCTTTTCTATCTACATAAACATTTATTGTGAATAAATTACCACATTGTTCCTGATTTACTTATGATGAATATTATTAAAAGTTGATCCTTTGATACTGCTAATGCTATGCTTGATAGTGGGTGTTTAACTTAATCACTTTACTAATTTGCACCACAAGACTTATCTGCAAAGATGGAGAATGTTGTGTTTAATTAAAAAAAGATAATTCTAAATCTGATTAAAATTCAAGCAAACTTATTAGCTATTGCCAGCAGCTTTGCCCACATGAAAATAGAAAATATAGGCCTATGTTACTCAGTGATAAAGTAGCTTTCTTTCTACTGGTGAAAGAATTTCGTAAATTGGTCTAGTAGTTTTTGAGTTAAATCATAACATACAAACAAAAAATCAAATCTTTCCTCTTTATAATATTAATTTAGATATGAAAGAGCATATTGTAAGAACATGGGTTAATGTCTTGCAGGTTTATATGTGGGGAGGCAGAAATAATGCTGTGGCCTGTGACACTCTCTCATGTTTTGACACCAAGACTTTGGAATGGAGCACCCCAGCTGTATCAGGCATGGTGCCCTATGCCAAAGATGGCCATTCAGCTTGTGTAATTGAAAACAAGATGTACATTTTTGGAGGGTTTGAATATCTCACTGATCAGTATTCACAAGAAGTACACTGCTTGAATCTTGATACACTGCAGTGGAGCTATATTGACGCACGAGGCACTGCACCATCTCATCGCGATTTCCACACTGCTGTTGCTGTAGACAACAAAATGTACATCTTTGGTGGACGAGGAGATTTAAACAGTCCTTACAATTCCCAAGAGGAAATATACTGCCCCCAAGTATTTTATTTAGATACTACTGAGGAGAAATGGGTGGCTGTGAACCCTGGTGGAACATGGCCTGAAGGAAGGCGCAGCCACTCTTCTTGTAAGTTTTTCTTACACCAATTTAAAAATTAAGCAATTAAAAACAACATGTACTATAAAGGCATAAATATGATTTCAGGGATCTACCAAGACTACATGTATATTTTTGGAGGATTTAATGGTAACTCAAAAACTCATTTCAATGATCTCTACAGATATTCTATCAAAGATAATATCTGGCAATACATTAATGTGGGCGGCTCAGTGCCCTGCAAGCGTCGACGTCAAGCTTGTCTAATACATAAAGATGTAGTGTATTTATTTGGTGGCACAAGGTCAGTGTTTTACTGTTTGTTATTGTTGTATAATCTACTTCTGGTTTTGTATGTCTATAGTTTAAGGTCAAATGAATAGTAAATAAGAACTGAATTACAGTTAATGAGCGACCACCCAGGGCACCAGATTTGAAGGGGCGCCGTAAGCTTGAACCCAAATAAAGGTAGAAGGGGTTCACGTCAGCGTGGAATCGACGATGAAGTACCTGGGTTTTGTCCTCGACAGACCGTGGAACTTCGAGAAGCATTTCCGATGTCTCGCCCCCAGACGAGTGCGAGGAGCGGGCCGAGGCAGCCCGCAGCCGGCTCCTACCTAGTCTCAGGGGTCTTGACTCCTCCTGCCAGAAGATCTACGTGGGGATCGTTCGGTACAGGGCGCCGGTTACGTATGGGTTTCAATGGCAGATGAGCGCCATAGAAATCACGCCCATAGCGCTGATAGTACTAAACCCGGCACTGCATTTGGGATGGTAACATTAGTAACGGGCGGTGCGCTAAGCGGTCTATATCCGGCTTAATAGCAACAATAACCTTATCAGAGATGATAGGTCAATCAGGGCTAATCCCAGCACAACGTAACATGGTCAATTTTGAGAACTATGTCTGGCACACACTCGTATTAAGGTACCTCAGATTCCACAAGTTTGTATTTCAAAGCAAGTTGGTGGTGGATAATTCTGACTGGCACTTGGTCATACCTGTGCAAACTCGCCGTTAGCCAGACGAGAACATCCAGAGACAATATGTTTCATTGATGGACACACCCTGATGTTGACTTACCCGACACACGTCAACCAACTATATGTCTCGGGAAGTTGTTCGTCAAGATAACTTCGTCTATAACCACACAGAAATAACCTTTAGTTCCTCAAAAAAGTCTCGAAAAATTTAGATACTAACGGCTCTTTCACGACCTTGCTGCATTTTCATACTTAGCTGCCGCTGATAAAAATGCAGCAAGGTCGTAAAAGTACAGCTAGGTAGCTAAGTATAGCTAAGTAAATGTTTGAAGCACGCCACAAGACGCCGCTCATAGCGAAAACGTGCGCGGTTTTCTCAGAGCGAATCGCTGCAGCGGCGAGCGGTGCAGTGAGCGGCGGAAACAAATGTGCAAGCGACTGAGTGCGACGCCACGGACAGCGGTGTAGGAGAGAATAGTAGTATTAAAAAAAAAATAGACGATTTAGATTTTGTGACCTAACTATGATTACTATGAAGACTGATTATTCTAAATAAATAGATTGATACTTAAGTTTCGAAATACAAAATAAAACTCAATCTGTGAATATTGGATTATCAAAAATACTTATTATTACAATTACGAGTTACATACATACATATTCAGCCTTTTAATGTTCCCACTGCTGGGACTCAGGCCTCCTCTCTCTAGGAGAGGGAATGGGCCGTAAACCACCACGCGGGCCCAGTACGGGTTGGTGGATGTCACATGTTTTCGAATTTTTGGTTCTAGGACATGCCGGTTTCCTCACGATGTTTTCCTTCACCGTTTTGAGAGCAGTGGTGATGAAATAAATTACACAAAGTAATGCGCCTGGCTGGGTTTGAACCCGCGACCTACAATTCGTAAGTCGGGGCCGTTACCACTCGGCCACCACTGCTCTACAATTACGAGTTGGTATAAGAAAAATAAATAAATAATATTTGCGTGATTATAATATTATAATTACCAGTATTCTATTTACACTTACCTCAAAGTGAGAAACAATTTGTCTGGATTGGTGACAACCCTTTTTTGACCTGATGTGCTGTTTTAAATATACTTCTATGTGCTGCAGAATATAATCAAAAGTTTTCAGTCATTCTTATGTAAGTACTCATAAAACTTATCTGGATATTTTCTGTAATCTTCGTATAGGTGACGAAATTGGCCATTTAAACACCGATCTTCAATCATTTCGTGCACTCGTTCTCTCATATTAAGAATATCTTGTTTAAAAATATATTGCTTTCTAAACAGAGGAGGGATAATTTTGATAACGCCATAATTTTGAGCACGTTTTGACTACCTAAATTATACGTCCACCTCGGTTGCTGCCGCTAACCGCTACTGAGGATTCGTGGTGTGCAAAACGGCAAAACGCCCCGCTTGCCGCTAAGACCGAAATCATGAACAGACCGTAAGAGATATGTACATCGGGTTCATGTAGTACCGATCGAAGCTCCCGTAGAGCTCCTTGCCTTGCTTCATAACTTCTTACGGTCATCATTAGAGAGAAATACAGGGTTGTAGCAAATTTTTTAGCCATCGACAAAAGAGCGAGACCCTTCTCCACTACGACCACATCTCGTAAAAAGCGAAGTATTCCCCGAGGGCTGATTCAGCATGCAACACGAGACTCTAGTCTCGCGTTTAAAAAACCTCAACCTCTACGGTTTGCGGTCAGCAGTGTACGTACCCTCCTATCCAGGGCATCGAGCTCGGTCGGAGTCCATTTGAGTATCCCGAAAGAAAACATCAAAACCGGAATGACCCAACCTTATTTCCACTCGACAATTAATTCCTTTTTTATCGTTAGTTCAGCATCGTTAATGTCTAACGCTTTCGACATATACATGTTTAAGTTTGGGTTGAAGAGAGGGGTTTTAGATATATGGAATCAGAGTGTAAAAGTCCATAATCTCCCCTAGCTATGCATGACTGTGCAATGGTGCACACCAATTTGTATCCTGATGGCGCTACTGCGCTACTGAAGTTTCAGTCACCTTTAGTAGCTCCATCAGTCGTAAATTGTTGGGTGCAAAGTTATCTATCTCATGAATCACTATGTATATTAGTGATAACCGCGAGGTATTATAGATAATCCGTTCAGCAGATTATAAGTTAACCCGCGAACATACAGACAGATGCGATATGGGACTTTGTTTTATAATACGTAAATAAAGTTCGACATCGCTTTGTAAAACGTTTGGTCGGATTAACGCGAGTCAACTGTACTAAACAAAATGATTTTTTGTCTACAGCCCCTGCCCTGGTGTTAATCGAATACCGGAGAATGTGGATAACAATCCAGAGAGATTGGTTGATAACAGTGACCTACATCTTCTTGACTACCAACCATCCCTTAAGACTTTATCTATTCTTGTTGTGCTGGAGCACAACATTGACACAACGATACTTCCTCGTGACATTATGTAAATATTCATTGATATTATTATCTTATAGGCACAGGCTGGAATGAAACTTATCTCTTAATGACTATGACTATTTTTTCAGTGTGGATATCCGCCTCATGACTCTTCCAAACAGAATCAGCCGGCCAATAAACCAATCTGGTTAGATTAATACTAAGTATTTGTACCTCCAGCTATACGTATGTAGAGCAGCTTTGCATACTTCCATTAATTATATTTAGTCATTATGATATTTCGTCTATTTTACCTATTTATATTACTTGTAAGTTGTAGCATGGATAAAAACCATTTCTTAAATGTCTGTATTACATCCGTTATACATGAATATTCTTAAAATAAAATGATGTAACACTTGATTTCAATAAATATACAAATATAATTACCGAAAGAAACAGGTATTAAAAATTTAAAGACTGTATTTTCATTCATCCTCTTTAACAATATGTCTCTGTCGTTCAGGTACGAAGGGGACTGCACCTGGCTTGCTATGCACCCGCCGGTTACCTTCCTTCCTCTTAGACTTCTCTTTAATGGTTCTGATTTCATTCTGGGCGTTCAGTATATGTTTGGGAACATGTCTATGTCGCGCTATGCGTTTCACTTGCGGGTGGTTTGCGAACTTCTCCTTTAATGAATCAGCGTAGTTTAATGCGGTTCTTTCACGTGGTTTCAGCTGAAATATAATTTAAATTAATATCCAACATAAGAGACAAATGCACGAGTTACTTGTGACCACACTAATAGCACTGACAAACCTGGTTGTGTGGTAATCAAGTCACCCTGCAAATTACCTACATGGATGGACATCTTCAAGCAGTCACAATGAAATTATACCAAAGCACAACTTTAAGAAGTGCAAAACATAAAAAAAAAATTAATCAAGTATATTTGGGGTAGGGAAAATGTAAAAAAAATCTGTTTGTAAAAAAACAGACTACCAAATTGTATAAAAACACTGTAAATTTGAATATTTTTTTTAAAATAAATCTTAAATAACTTTTAATAAGTAAAAGCATACCCAGTAAAATAATTATTTAAATTGTATGTGCGACTATGAAATTTAAATTTGACTAATTGGTCCAATTTTATGAATGCATGTTATTGGACAATGACGTGAGCGTTTCAACCGCGCGGCCATGACGATTATTAAAAAAACTATGCCAAGATTTTGTAAAAGTTGATTCCCAAAACCATAAATTTGTCAAAGTTATGGATAAGAAGTTATAAGGGTTTGAATGTGGCCGCGCCATTGAAACGCGCGGAACCGCGCGGCCACAGAGATCTTTAAAAGCGTTGCAAAGACCTAAAATTTAGGTAAATAATGGATTTAATGTATAAATTTGTAAAAATTCCTAGGTTTATATTTTAGGAGCTATAAAGCAAAAGTCCATGGCCGCGCCATCGAAACGGTGACAAACATATTATCGCCGAAATCTCCCTGAAGTAGCGTCGCAGAGGTCTGAAGTTTTTTGTAAAACATAGATTTGAATTTGTCGAAACTTGTAAAAAACAACAAAAAATCCTAGGATTACATATATTTCAGGAGCTGTTGTATGACATCGCGTAGAAATAAGTCATGATAATCTATCGATGAAATTACAATCTGTTTTTTTAATTATAGATTGTTGCATGTTTTTTCCATTTCATAAATAGTGAGGTACCTAGCATAGACGGCCTTATAATGTTCCCACTGTTGGGACACAGGCCTCCTCTCGAGGAGAGGGAATGGGCCGTAATCCACCACGCGGGCCCAGTGCGGGTTGGTGGATGTCACATGTCTTCGAATTTTTGGTTCTAGGACATGCCGGTTTCCTCACGATGTTTTCCTTCACCGTTTTGAGAGCAGTGGTGATGAAATAAATTACACAAAGTAATGCGCCTGTCTGGGTTTGAACCCGTGACCTACAACTCGTAAGTCGGAGCCGTTACCACTCGGCCACCACTGCTCACTCGGTGAGGTACCTACCGCAACCGATATTGAACAAAAAACCGAAAATATTCCTAAAAAAATAGTTTCGTTTTAAATTTATGCAATTAATTATGGTCAGTTTTTGTATTTTCTGAAAGTAATTTGATAGATGCAAATGTCTAACTCATAAAATAAAAAAAACTTTTTACAAAAAAAATACAACCGACTTCAAAGTAAAAAAAAACACTGAAAAGTGCAAAATAACTTTAATTTCGGAAGTCGGTGTTTCTATAATAGTTTTGTCTCTTCGTTATTTAACACCGACTTCCGAAATTAAAGTTATTTTGCACTTTTCAGTGTTTTTTTTACTTTGAAGTCGGTTGTATTTTTTTTGTAAAAAGTTTTTTTTACACTTTTTAGTTATGGTACCACCACTAAAAAGTACCCCTCAGCCAAACTTAAATACCTTATAGCCAGAATGCATCTCATGACAATTCTAATAATCCCAAAAACGGTTAGATTACATTAATTTATTACAGAGTTCCGGTGCCTAACTTCAGGCTTCATCATCAGATCAGTTCGATATATTCCCCCTCTACTTTCAGTCAGTCATCGACTACACGTATAAACAAAGCAATTTTACTTGTTACGACGGTTCTGCTGTGATCCTATGAGGAGTTCTGTTCCATATCTTCGAAGTTCATGATCAGATCATAACAATATTTCTATGGGACCAACTCGGAAGCATAACCTTTCAATCAAAAAAAAATTTTTCAAAATCCGTCCACAGTTGACCGAGAAATCGGTGAACATACATAAAAAAAAAAAAAACATACATTCAACCGAACATATAACCTCCTCCTTTTTGAAGTCGGTTAAAAATATAATTTAAGCCTAAGAATTGAAAGACTAGCAAAAGCTGGGTCATTTTATTTTTTCGTCTCGATTTGTTATCACCAAACCCAGACATACCTAAATATAGAATTACTCAGTGATATTTCTGCTGACACTTTATTACAACTTTATTAATGGCCTCTTTTTGTACTATTTCCGCATGGATCTCTTATAAAATTGTAGCGATAAACGAATCGAGTGTCGGTTTCTTGCAATGCAGACATTTGAATTCATAGCTTGACGACCAATGAGCACGCCATAATCATGACGGTCAGTCCCCTCTTTGAGGAGTGGCTGAAGAGGCGTCACGGCGTCCTCGCCTTCCGCATGAAACAAGTCTTCACCGGACATGATCAGTTCGGGAAGTTCCTACATCGGATTCAAAAGGAGAGAAGGAGGAGGCTGCACGAATGAGGGAACGAACATCTTTATGTCCCAGTTGCCGAGACCCCAACCCTGACTACCACAATGTCAATACCGACGTCGAGTAATAGGTAGCTTGCCGTTCGGCAGTCCGGTAATCGCCGACTGAGCCCCAGTCGTCGACAGTGCTTAGTGATCCACGCGCTCCTCAAAGAGATGTCAGCAAACCGTAGGGGTTCAGTAGGGCCTATGTGGTTTTAGGCAGTAAAAGTCTAACACTTACGACTGTCTCGTCTTTAATTAATTTTTTCTAAATTTTTAAAAAATATTTACAAATTCAATCTATAATTTACCTAAATTTCAGGTCTCTGCAACGCTTAGTTTTAAAGATTCCCGTGGCCGCGCGGTTCCGCGCGTTTCAATGGCGCGGCAACATTCAAACCCTTATAACTTCTTAACCATAACTTTGACAAATTTATAGTTTTCGGAATCAAAGTTTACAAATCTTTACAAAATCTTGCCGCGCGGTTGAAACGCTCACGACAATGACATAACTAATCTTTTTTTTTTTAATTTTGTAATAGCACAGAATAAGAAATAGTACAAGTACAGAAATTGCACTCCTTGATAGCAAACATACGAATTTAAACCTACTAATAACAGCGCTAATGTTCATAATACATTGCACGGCACGGACACGACCTTGATTTTATTAGCCTACCAGATCCAGTGGCGCTCGTAACGAATCAAAATGCACCGTAAGTCCGCGCGACGAGAGTCTCTTTTATTATGCCCATTATGCGCCTTTGAACAGGCCGCTCTTGTTATAGGGTTAGGACTTGTGTGTTTTTGAAAAATGTGAAATAGGTACTTACTTACGTTTTACTACATAAAATATAATCAGATTTTCTAAAATTATATGGTAGATAGGTACCTAATTGATTTCTACCTATTTACTTATATCCATATTTTAAAACATATTTTTATAAGTCATCTCATAGAAGTGTCAAGAGATTTTACATTTAGTTAGGTATCTAAACAAATGAAATAGGTAATTAAAATGAAGTGTATACATATAACTTTGTTGGTTTTGTATGTCGTTAGCTTTGCGTTCATATATAATTTTTAAAAGGTAGGTCGTTTAAGACGTTATTATACATAATAATTAACATTTTGTAAGATATAATTGCAGTCTATGTTGACCTTGCATTAGTAAGGTAGTCACTAGTACTGGAAGGTCTACTTATATTGAAAGATCTTTAAGGTCATTGACTCGTTTACGTGAAAAATGTCGCAAATACTTGAAATAAAAACTCGATAAAGAATTCGAAAATAATTTTTGTTAGTGCGGGTCAAGCGGAAAATCGAACACGCGTGTGACACTCTACCGAATTTAGCCTCGCAAGAGAGGCCGCGGGCGTAGGCATATTTCTATACCTATAGTTAGAAGTGCGCCAGGCCTGGTAATAGTAAAAATGGTAATAGATTTTAAAATGTACATCTTTTGGGTATGTTACAGTGATCCTTTAGATGTAATTATATTGTAAAATTTCCACCTGTGACAAACCAATAAATGAATTTTTATTGAATTGAAGATGTTAGTTGTCAGCACTAATCATGAGAATTCATCAAGTCGGCAAACTAAGTGACATTCATACGGCGTGTTAAAAAACAGCGTCAGTATGTTAACGAAAATCGTAAAGTTAAATCACGTGATTGATATGAAAAGGGTGACATGAAATTCTACCTTTTGGGTGTTAGGAATAGCAACACGCGACTTCTGGAACGAAAACCAACGACGTATCAAATTTTATTGTATACAAGTCATCCGACTATCTGATAGTGTCAACAAATACACACAATTGACGGCAAATCACCAGCAAATATTTGTTTTATTTTCATTCCAGAATCCAAGCATAATAATCAATCATACTTAAAATAAGCGAAGGTCCTTTTCCTCTCGCCTATCGTCAACATCGAGCATGGTTTAAAAGCTTGTTACTTCATCTAACGCAATCCAACGCGATGTTTGACGAAAAGGCAACGCGAAAAAATAGAGATAACGCCTGAAAACTCTGTTAGCATTCGGTAATTTCGTGATTTACTCGAATTTTTTTTCAAAACTTGTTCCAGGAAATAGGTAAGTACGTATTTTTTTTAAACCCTTAAAATTTTTTGAAAAAAATTGTCGTCATTCAGAACCTGATTAAATTTGAAAAGCTTCTATTGTTATACATTTTCGACTTTTTAAATTTTTGAGTAAATTAGGCAGATTTTCAGAGGTCTTTACTGGATTAGTTTTACACAAATTTATAAGATTTGATTTCAATAGAAGCCTAGATAATATCCACAAGATACTAAACCCTTAAAATTTTTTGAAAAAAATTGTCGTCATTCAGAACCTGATTAAATTTGAAAAGCTTCTATTGTTATACATTTTCGACTTTTTAAATTTTTGAGTAAATTAGGCAGATTTTCAGAGGTCTTTAAAATCTGTTTTTTAATTAAAGATAATAATTTGACAATTCGAATGTTGCATGTTTTTTCCATTTCATAAATAGTGAGGTACCGCAACCGGTATTGAACAAAAAAACCGAAAATATTCGTAAAAATAGTTTCGTTTTAAAATGCAACTAATTATGGTCAGTTTTTGTATTTTCTGAAGGTAATTTGATAGATGCAAATGTCTAATTCATAAAATAAAATATAATTTAAGTCTAAGAATTGAAAGACTAGCAAAAGCTGCGTCATTTTTCAAACCTAGACAAAAATAGAATTACTCAAAGTGATATTTTTGTTTGAAAACTAATAATAGTTATAATTAAACAATTCTATGTCCTCTTTTTATACCATTTTCGCATGGATTTCTTATAAAATTGTAGCGATAAACGAATCGAGTGTCGGTTTTTTGCAATGCAGTCCTGTGAATTCACAGCTTGACGACCAATGGGCACGCCATAATCATGACGGTCAGTCCCCTCTTTGAGGAGTAGCTGGAGAGACGTCACGGCGTCCTCATCTTCCTCATGAACCAAGTCCTCACTGGACGTGGTCAGTTCGGGAAGTTCCTACTTCAGATTCAGGAGGTCACCACTGTGTGGACCGCCCGGAGGACACGGTGGAGCATACGGTGGAGGTGTGTCCCACATGGGCGGAGCACCGCCGTGTCCTCGTGAAGGCAATAGTTGGCAGGGACCTCCCGCGCTGGGTCCTGGTAGGTACAGGCCATAGTCTGGAGCGAGGAGGAATGGCAGGGGGTCACCTCCTTCTGCGAAAAAGTAATTCTAGCGAAGAACGAGGTTGCACGAGTGAGGGAACGAACATCTTTAAATAAATAAATAAATCTTTTCGCTCCAGTCGCCGAGACCCCAATCCCGACTACCACAATGTCAATACCGACGTCAAGCAATGGGTAGCTTGCCGTCCGGCAGTCCAGTAATCGGGACTGAGCCCCAGTCGTCGACAGCGCTTAGAGATCCACGCGCTCTTCAAAGAGATGTAAGCAAACCGTACGGGCCCAGTAAGGCCGATCTGGTTTCAGGCAGTAAAAGTCTGACACGCTCTCCTGCTCCGACTTGAAAACATCTTGACAACCAATGATGATAACTTTTCATAATTCTAAAGCATAAACTGAGACTGTCTCGTTCCGCTCTTGTAAACAAGATATAAAATGGTGTTGGGAGGCCCATATACTGGAGCTCCCTGGTAAAAGAAAGTAGCTAAGAACTCGGAAACGGTGGAGATGGTTTATTTCTAAACTCACGAGACCGGAGTTTTGTGTGGTTACACAGCCGTCGCAGTTGGGGTTATCGCTTGAAAACTTGGCAGATGACAATCGCAAGACGGGCGGTTAATTATCAGTTGAGCTCCAGACCGCCGTGGACATACA
Organism: Mythimna impura; assembly: GCA_905147345.3. Lineage (NCBI taxonomy): Eukaryota > Metazoa > Arthropoda > Insecta > Lepidoptera > Noctuidae > Mythimna > Mythimna impura. The sequence goes on from LR990345.1 coordinate 14,132,306, forward strand.
CCAGAAACGAGCTGTTGCATTATACTTACTTCACATAAGAATTAAAAAAAGAAGGTCTATAAAGTTCTGGGTGCATCAATCGATTTTGGATTTCGCATCGGATTTTTCTACCCCCTGAGGGCCACTGCGGGTGTTAAACGACCGCAGAGAGTGCTGGCGCAACCTTCCGAGGCTGCGGGTGACCGTGGCCCGCACGATTCTACTAGTTGCCCGCCAGTGCAGCGGGGGGCGGGATACATATATCTCTAGCCTTCTACAGAAGCTGCGGGCCCGCAACCGCAGCGGACGCGGGTAAAAACGGTTTTGTGAGTTCTTAGTATAAGTAAAAGTCCGAGTGTAAAAAAAATATGGTAATATTTTTGAATATTTCTAATTATTTCAATGTTCAATTCATATTAGACTTTACTATAAACAAACACTATCGTATCTTGGTCCTACTCTCCTTAGAGGTTGTATTATTAAAAGAACCGGTATAAAAAATCAAATTTGGAGACATCACTTTTATCAAAAAGCAGGCAACATATTTCTGGAGTTTGACATTTGCACTTGTCAAATCATTATCTGGGATTAAAAAACGCACTTTACTGGATTAGTTTTACACAAATTTATAAGATTTGATTTCAATAGAAGCCTAGATAATATCCACAAGATACTTCTAGTGTAGATAGTACTAGTGTTTCCAAAATATCTAAAGAAAAATGTGTAATAACGTCATAATCGCGTAAGGGCGGGCGGTTGTATAAAAAACAGTGAAAATGTCTCAAAAGGTTAATTCTGGTACACTTACCACACCAAGTTTTTCCGATGCTCTTGCTTTCCACATTCTGATGTTCATTTCATCAGAGCCAGATAGAATATATTTATTGTCCAGTGTCCACTTAACACATGTCAGTCTTTGCATACGTTTTGTATGGTACACATCTCTGGAGTTTCCTTTGAGACTCTCAAATATTCTGACAGTTTTGTCATAGCTGCCAGCTACAAACTCTCGTCCAGTTGGTGCATAATCCACATCTATGACTGCTGATGTGTGTCCCATGTGAATGTTTACTGGCTGTTTTAGTTTTCTTACATCAAATGTGTATAAACTAAAAATTAAAGGGATAGACATTAGTAAAGGTTGTCTGTAATATATCACACTGGTCAATAACTCATCAATCCATTTTATTTTACAAGTGTTTAAAACCCCAGTTTTTTTTTTTTATGTTTCAGTTATTTGAAGTTTACTTTCCACAAGAAAAAACTCTGTTCTGACAATAGGAAATACACATGCAATATTTTTATTTGCTAAATTAAATCCTTTTTATTTAGCCATATTAAACAAAACTGAAATAATTTTTAAAATAACTTCATAAAAAACGAAGCTATAAAGCTTAAAAACTGCTACTTAATAAGAAAGAGAAGTCCGATATGGAATTTGACGTCAAATTACATTACGCCAGTACGGCTGCCATATAAAACGGCGTTTTGGCGAAAGCGACAGATATATTGGTTTGAAATTGTTATATCTCGTTTCTTTTTCTACGGATTTTGATATTGTTTTCACAGTTAGCTATTAAGCAGTTATTTATTATTGTTTTAGTTAGTTAGCTATTTTTGTGTACCTATTTATTGATGAACTGGTAAGATAAAAAATATTTTTTTCATGCATATTCTCTATTATGAACGAAACAATAAAAATACAGGCAATAAATTTTTATTTACCTATTTATCCAGGTGTTTTTTTAAAATATAATATTAGTTTAGATAAGCTTTGAAAATGTTGCCAGTATAAAGTTTAATACATACTTATAATCTTCATTAGCTACAGTGAATATAAAGGCCTCCATAGGATTCCAAGATAGGGCATTAGATCTCAGCTCCATGACAACCTTCCTCAATGGACCTGATTCCCGACAGTCATAAAGAATTACACTTCTGTCACTCGCACATGATGCTAGCAAGTTTTGTTCTACCTGAAAACAATAATAGCAACAATTAATTCAAATGGCCTGCACTGTATAAAATACAAATTTTTATGTTCAACAAAGATTGAAAATGTTACCTGATTAAATGATACATGATGAAGACTGTCCACACCCCATTTAAAAACTTTTACAGGTTCATTTCTTGTGTTTTCCCATAACTGACAGTGTTCACCACATGTTGCAAATATGGGTTTAGTTCTGTGATGTGTTACACCTGTGACTACAGACATGCTGAGCAAAGTATTGACAGGTTCCTCATCATCAGGAGACTGGACTTCAGCCTTCCATGTTTTAATAGTTTTGTCATCACCAACACTGGTGAATGCGTCCCCTTTGGGTGTGTAACACAGAGCTCGCACCCAACCCTCATGAGCCACAAAATTTCTAGTACATTTCCTTACAGCTAAATCCCACAGACGAATTTCTCCATCGAATGCTCCACTGGCCAAGACTGCTAATCTGCTGGGATGTTTGGCGATACTAGAAACCCCATCTTTATGTCCATCAAGATTACCAATAAAAGGTTTAGCAAACACTCTTTCAAGTTTAACAGCGTTCATTGCGCGCACATATTCACGAGGCGCTTCTAAAGGATGCAAACTTGGATCATAATTTCTTGGAACTGAAACAAACAAATTTGATTTGAAGTGTGCAGATTTTTTTTATAACCACGTTAATAATTGGTGGTCACGGTTTCGGCTGAAGCTAAAAGTGAAAAAACATTTGTTTTCTGCTGAAACCATGTTTCAATAAAAAAGAATAAATTGTTAACATTAACTGAAAGACCTTAGTTCTCACTCAAGTAGAGCCACTATAAAATATTTGGTTCTATACATCTAGGCAGAGTATAATGTGAAATAAGTATAAAAGTAATCTTACGTTTGTGGATATCACGTTTTGTAGCACGCAAATAATCATCTGGATTGCGACTGATAACTTTTATTTTCATTTTCGACATCTTGTATTATAGTCACTGTTTCCAGATTTTCAAATCAATCACAAAAGACTTTCTTTCACGTTTTAATCACAGTTTCAATAAGCCCACAACATAACCTCAAAACTTAAGATAGAACAACAGCAAGACAAAAAACACCGAGTGGTATAGGCCACAGAGTACCTTTTGTATAGGCTTGGGCAAAAAATATCGTTATTTTTTTTTTTTTTTATCTCTTTTAACCCAAAGGTTGACTGGTAGAGAATGCCTTGTTGCATTAAGTCCGCCTATGTACCACTACTGTACATGAAGTTTAAATAAATAAATAAATATTTTTCTTAATATAGGTATATTTTCATAATATCGATTGTCGATATTTATTCGCAAGTATCAATTTCGATATTTTTTTAAAGCCTGAACATGCATACATACGTCATATGTATTCGAAGGTGGACAGCTCATAGTGTATAGCCTATGGACAGCTCCAAACACTTGATCTCGGGGATTGAAAAAACTAGTCAATAAGTCAACTAGCATAAGGACCAAGCCTCTTGTCTGTCACACCAACTTGTGTTTAAAATGTACATCTTTCGGGTAAAAAAATAAGACAAAGGCACGCCATTTTTGTATACGTTTCGACATAGTGCAGTAATATATTTTGAGAGCACGGTCGCTATGAATATACTTAGGTAAATAAAACGTATTTCAAAAAACATAAAATATGTAACTACACCTCTTGTTGTCAAAATTCGAAATCTTTTACTCCACATAATATTAAATCGATTTCCTCTAAAATGTAGATAGGTACGATAAATATCGGCATATTTTTTTTATTTGCGCATCCTTAAATAGTATCCTTTTTTTTCTTCGCCCCATTTAGGCAGGCTAAGGTCTAAAACCATACCACCATGCCATCTTGAATCATCAGTATTAAATCATCTTTTTTGAGTCACTTTAGAATGTGGGTACAACACATCCTAGTCTTTTTGTAGTATTTGGCAGCAATACTAAAGCGACATATTCCAAGCATCAGGTGGTCAAAGCTCTAGAGAAAGGAACCTTATAACTACATTCACGAGCCGTGTCTAGAAGTGTCACTTCCGAAATCAAGCCCTTGACACAGACGCTTATCGAGATCTTCCTAAAATGTTAGTCCAGGCTCAGAGCTATAAAACCATTGGTTGAAACGACTATCGGTATAATAATCGTTGAGTTCATATTACACATGTTGAAAGCCTCGTGAACCAAGCTACATAATTGGCTTATCTTTCGCAGTTTACGAGACGGTAATATTAAAATCATTGCACGCCTCTCGATTCGGTCCACCACCACTATATCGGGCTTATTAGCTGCAATATTCCAGTCAGTGATGATGGGCCGATCCCAATACAATGTGATATGACCATTAACGAGAACTGGGTTGATAGGTACCTATATATGCCAAATAAGAATAGGATCGATTGCCATGTTGTGACGTCACGTCATACTGTCAAATCGCAAGAAATTGGGCAAAATTGAAGAACTTAAAGATGAGCAAAATTGAAGAACTGGATTCTGATTAAACTATTTTCGTTCACAGTTCGTAAATAAATTAAATTTTAAAAATTTCTTGTTTTGCTCACCATAATAATTCTTCGATTTGACAGTATGACGTGACGTCACTACCTGGCAATCGATCCTATTCTTATTTGGAACGCATTGTGGGCTGTCTGAATATCGAGTAATAGGCCCTTTAGCTTTACATACTCTTTGGTGTTAACTAGGCGTGGGCAAAGTGTGTCATATGTGTGATCGGAACATTTGCATCTGAATCAGTGAAATGTTCCGGAACAGTGATATGTATCATTTGGAACATCGGCTCAAAAGATACAATCGGAATATTTGGAACATCGGTTCAAATGAATCGTGATCAGTTACGTAGCGTCATAGTCACACTGAGACGGAGACATTTTAGATGATATGTATAATTTTGGGCACGCCATAATTATGGCGGTAAGTCCTCTCTTTGAGGAGTGACTGGAAAGGCAACACGGCATCCTTACCTTCCGCATGACGCAGGTCCTCACCGAGCATGGTAAGTTCGGGAGGTTCTTGCACCGGATTCACACATTCACACCATTGTGTGGACCGCCCGGAGGACACGGTAGAGCATACGGTAGAGGTGTGCCCCGCCTGGGCAGAGCACCGCCGTATCCTCATAGGGGCGATCGGTGGCAGCGACCTCTCGCGCCGGGCCTTGGTACAGGCCATGGACCGGAGAGAGGAGGAATGGCAGGCAGTCGCCTCTTTCTGCGAAGCATGAATGCTAGCAAAGGATGCGGCCGCACGCGCGAGGCAATGGCCCTTACGCCCCAGCTGCCAGCCACCGTAGGCACGGGTTTGTGGACGGCGAGCAATGGGTAGCTCGCCGTCCGACCGTCCGGCAACGGTTTTTAGTTCAGGTCATTAATTATATTTACACTATTTACGTTTTAATTTTAATTTCAAAATGACTGAAGGTCATTTAAAGTAAAGAGTGTTCCAATTGATGTAATAAGCATTTAAAACATAAATGTTTGGGAACAGTGAGTTGGTTCAGTAAGAGTTACACACACAGACTACAGAGTGGTTACACACGCCTAGTGTCATGTGTCAACATGTCAGTAAATTGTCAGCCAGTGTTGCCAACTTAGCAATTTCAGTGCTACATTCGGTACTATTTTCACAAGGCCAGCACTGAAATCTAACATACAGCACGTAGCACTGAATCTAGCACTAAATAGCAGTCAAGTCAAAACTTGCTACTCATACGAAATTTCCCAAAACATTATTTAAAAAGTAGGCAAGAAGGATATGTATACATTTAAATTGAAAAGTCAGCTAAAAGTTTAAGTGAGCAACCATCTATATCAACGGCGGCGGGAGTACATGGAGAAGGAAACACTGCAGAAATAAGTTTATACTGAAGATATGCTCAATACTCGATTTTTTTTTGCGTTACCTAAGTTACATGGTTGGTATGTTGTTTAAAAGTAATTTCAAAGGTGAGTAGATATAGTTTTATAATAACAATTACAACAGTTTTTTTGTAAATGAAATAAATTTAGTCATGCGATTTTATTTAATTTAGCACTATTTTTGAAAATCCATAGCAATCTGAAAAGGTGGCGAGACGACCTAGATGCCTATCGCAAGGACTGGTTCGAGGTGGCTCAAGAAAAGAATATTATCTCGAAGAAGTTGCGGGAGGCCTTTACCCAGTACTGGGACAGTAGCCTATACTGTAACAGTGCTGGAAATTAAAAAAAAAAAATGCAATTTAGCACATTTTCAGATGTCTTTTATTAGCACCCACTCATAGTAATAGACGTAATAGTATAGAGTTGGCAACACTGCTGAAGTGCTGACAGTGACAGCTGAGTGGCTGAGTCGTACGATTAGTAGTTTGTAATTGTATTGTTATTGAAATAGTGTTTACTGTAAAACTGATAAACTTTCAATTTAGAAGTGTATTGAATCTTTCTTCATTCAAATACCATACCCAATCAAAATTCTGTAAGATTCGATTCACGGAGTACAGTGAGTAAGTCTGCAATTTATTGAACTTTCTTTGATTCAAAGACTACTATAGTATACTGGCTACTTTGATTTAAAACTATGATCGATATATGTAAGCTTTTATTCCGGAAACCGCTTGCAAATTATGCACTTTTAAGTATTTTGTCTATCTATTCTATTAATATATAATTCTGAAGTATTATTCAACGTCTACGTTGATGAGATTCATCAAAATATTGAGGTATTAAATTATTTTAGGAAATACCAAAGTATAATTATGTAAAAAAAAATATATTAATTAACTGCGAGTATTTGTAACAGAACTATGTGCTTATGTATATGTAAAAATAAATCACTTGAGTGTGAAAATAGGTACATACTCCTCCACAAAATAAGTAAAAGGTATACTTGTATACTAATTTATTTTATATATTTTTTTACCTATTATGAAAGTATTTCAAATGGGTTGTGCAGTACAAGTATTTCAAAAAAGGTCAACATTAAATCTATAATTGTTTTATGAAATCAATAAAATCTATTTTCGTTTTATAAAATTCAAATCATACACTGTAAACAATTGTAGAAAAAGAGCCTCCTTCAGCATTCCTGGGTTCCATTTTGATTTGATGGAATAAAACATTTTTATTTTTCATTCTCCATTTGCAGAAAGCTCTAAGAATTTTAACTGTTGATGCTAAATAATAAGTTGGGGCTGTAGCTTTTGTGTTTGATATTTTAAAATTATCCTTACATATTAAATAATTGTTCGGAACTTACATGTATTTAGCTGGCAATACACATTAGACCAAGATCCCAGAGCTGTCTGACATAACTTATTTTCACATGGATGAAACCTTAGGTTCTCAGTAGCGTCTCATGTGCTTTGAATACCTGTGTGCTTGTAGAGCTCCTCCTTGGAGCCCCTGGGCAGGTACCAGGTGAAAAAGGCAACTAAAAATAAGAGTAAGAGTGACTTAACTTAAATTTGTCACTACAATTAGTCTGACTACTGAAATATAACTTTGTAATAGTTACCTCAATAACATATACCTGCTCAGGGGCCCCAAGGGGGAACTACACAAGTACACAGGTATTCAAAGCACATAAGACGCTACTGAGAACCTAAGGTTTCATCTATGTGAAAATAAGTTATGTCTGACAGCTCTGGGATCTTAGTATATAGATTTTCTAGAACATATGAAAAAAAAAACGAACTATAGAATACTTTACCAAATCTCGGCATTACGTGCGCGTTGTGTAAGAATGTCGTGAGCTGTGTGATGGTTCGTAAGAGTTACCGTGGCCCTGGAACGCAAAGGGCAACTTAAGAAACACAGGTAGGTTTTAGTCAGTAAAAGTTTGACAATCTCTCCAGCAAGAGCGGCAGGAGTTATTTGACGATGCCGCACCAAAAAAAAAAATTGTAACAATGTTGAATTGACGCGACGTTCGTTGTTCATCTAATTCAACTCTTATTCGATTTGCACCTTTAACGTTGTCAGTATGGTGGGCATGTTAGTTCAAATTAAATCTGGTGTAAAGAAAGAAAGACTCATCTTTTTTTTTAAGTCCTAATCATCCAATGACTTCTGTCGCTCTAGCTCGGAGTCCCCGGGGCGTGTCAGACTTTTACTGACTAAAACCCACTCCTATGTTCTTTCTATACCTTGCGTTCCAGGACCCCGTGTTTCCCTTTCGGAAGTCAACCCATGGTCCCACCCAGTAGGGTTCGGCCCTGCTGGGCACCTGCGGTTTTGCTGACATTTCTTTGAGGCGCGCGTGGAAAACTACGCGCTGTCGACGGCTCGGGATCGGTTCAAACGGTTGCCGTACAGCTGGACGGCGAGCTACCCATTACTCTCGCATTAGAGCACTGCCATGTCCTCTCTACGGCGCCGGCGGTGCGCGATCCAAACGGCGCACACCTCCACCGTAGATATGCTCCACTCAAACTCAAAATTATTTATTTCACATAGGCCTACATGGGCACTTATAAAATGTCAGAAGCTAGCGTACGTTTCCAATTGGTCGTTTCCTATGGAGAAGAACCGGCAAGAAACTCCATGGTTACTCATTTTAATAGAAACTGGGCAAGTACGAGTCGGACTCGCGCACTAAGGGTTCCTTATAAACTTTCCTATGTAAATAGTTCAATGGAGTTTCTTTGTTCAAATGGAGTATCGATAATTTTTCCGAATCGCAAAAAAAGTTTTTTTTTTTGTGACGTACGAGTAACAACAAATTTACTGTTTTCAGATTTATTCCTATACCTGTTCTATAAGACCTTGTTTTATGCCAAATTCAGTATTCTGGGTCAACGGAAAGTACCCTATGAATTAATCAAAGTACCCTATGAATTAATCAAAATTCATAGGATGCTTTTCGTTGACCCAGAATACTGAAATTTGAGAGTGTCGAAATATGCGTTTTTTGCAACCATATCCGGCCATTTATGTGGCAAAAACCGGGCCCAGACAGACAGACTGACAACTAAGTGATCCTATAAGGGTTCCGTTTTTAGAGTTCCGTAGCCAAATGGCAAAAAACGGAACCCTTATGGATTCGTCATGTCTGTCTGTCTGTTCGTCCGTATGTCAGTCACTTTTTTCTGAAACTATAAGAACTATACTGTTGAAACTTGGTAAGTAGATGTATTCTGTGAACTGCATTAAGATTTTCACACAAAAATAGAAAAAAAAACAATAAATTTTGGGGGTTCCCCATACTCTGAAACTCAAAAATATGGATAGGTCTTTAAAAATTATATTGAGATTTCTAATATAATTTTTTTCTAAACTGAATAGTTTGCGCGAAAGACACTTCCAAAGTGGTAAAATGTGTCCCCCCTGTAACTTCTAAAATAAGAGAATGATAAAAGTAAAAAAAAATATATGATGTACACAAACTTCCACCGAAAATTGGTTTGAACGAGATCTAGTTAGTAGTTTTTTTTTAATACGTCATAAATCGTAAACCGCAATTTACCTTTCAAGTTTGTACATGAATCCGCGGAGTCTACAGTGTTCTCACATTCACATTATAAAAAGAAGCTATACAAAAATAAAAATAAACCTATCAATGAATGATAGATGTATACAGTGTGAGTCTTTATAATGTGCACATATGGAAATGAGGGAATCTATGCTTAATTTTATCGACGGAAAAAATATTTAAAAAAGTCTAAATATTTACATTTATTATAGATTTTTTAAAAATTTTGTTTGCTTTTGTGACCCCAGTGTATACTACTATAGCTGTGTAACTTTTAAACTAAACGATCTATCATGATGAAACAAACTCCATAATAAACGGAAGTAATTAGGCGTTGTCATCAAATGAAAATTGTATAAAAAAAATAGCCTCAATTAAAAATAAATTGCCAAAAATCTGATTTTTTTTCATTCATTTTTACAATAATTGTAAAATTTCTCAATAATACGCCCCCATCACCTACCTTTTTTATTACTTTAAGTTATTCTTCATTGTATTAGGAACCTAACGGCAAAAATTGCATGTTTTTAACTCAACCCCAACGTTTTTTATCAACTGTCAAAGAAAGGCCAAGCGCATAGCTACGCACTATTATTTTTTAGCAAGTAGATAACTTTTTTTAACCGACTTCAAAAAAAAGGAGGAGGTTATCAATTCGGTTGTATTTTTTTTTTTTTTTATCATCATTATTTTTTTATTTTTTTTTTATGTTTGTTACCTCAGAACTCCGTCCTTTATGGACCGATTTGCAAAATTTTTTTTTCCCTTTATAGGATATGCTTCCAGATTGGTCCCATTTTTTTCAAAATCCAGTTCTGATGATGGAATCCATGAGGAATCGAGGGAACTCCTCAAAAATTATAGGCAACCCTATGGTAATTTTAGTATTTTCATCAAGAACTTAAGCATTTACAGTCAAAAAGTAACATTTGATGAAGTGGAACTGATGAAGAAGACCAGAAATGGTCAACGGAACTTCATACTCAAATAGATATCACAATGAAGATATAATTAAGCGACTATGACAATACAAATAAATTAATGATTCTGAATAGTTACGTTGAAAATGGTATCATCGAAGTGATCTGATGATGATGATGGAGCCGGAAGGTAGGCACTGGAACTCCGTAATTAATCAATGTAACCTAGCCGTGTTTGGACTTATTAGAATTGTCATGGTTAGCACTTTGGCTATAAGGTACTATCGAACTGATCTGATGATGGAGCCGGAAGGTAGGCACAGGAACTCCGTAATTAATCAATGTATCCTAGCCGTGTTTGGGCTTATTAGAATTGTCGTGAGATGCTCTTTGGCTATAAGGTACTATCGAACTGATCTGATGATGGAGCCGGAAGGAGGAAGGTAGACACAGGAACTTTATAATAAAACAATGTAACCTAGCAGTATTTGGGTTAATTGGAATTGTCATGAGAAATAGGCACTCTGTTTATAAGTGTATCGCAACTAAAAAGTGTGAAATAAAAACTTTTTAGAAAAAAAAAATAACCGACTTCACTAAAAAAAACACTAAAAGGATCAAAATAACTTTAATTTCGGAAGTCGGTGTTAAATAAGAAACAAACAATACCGAGAAACACCGACTTCCGAAATTAAAGTTATTTTGATCCTTTTAGTGTTTTTTTTAGTGAAGTCGGTTATTTTTTTTTTCTAAAAAGTTTTTATTTGTGAACTTTGTTGTGAATGTGCGCGGGTCGTTTCAAAGATGGCACTCCAAACGTGCAATTGTATTGTTCTTATAAGGGTGGTTTATTTGGGATTATAATTAGCACAAAAGAGTTCAATTAAAACCCATTTATGATTAAATACATAATTTAATGCGTCAGTTTCTCAAAATGTTCACCTCGTTGTTGTAAGCACAAAGCCGCGCGAATTAAAATTTGGTGTGTCGCTCTCCTTTTTTTTTAGGTGGTAAAATCATCTTATGACAAATCCCGCTCTTGGGCGGAGCGCGAGATAGTGTCAGACTTTTACTGACTAAAAACCCACTCCTGTTCCTTCTCCACAGTACCCGTGGCCCCAGTAGGCTTCGACCCTGCTGGGCCCCTACAATTTGCTGACATCTCCCTGAGGCGCGCGTGGAATAGTACGCATCGTCGACGACTTGGGCTTGGTCCGGACGGTTACCGGACGGTCGGACGGCGAGCCACCCATTGCTCGCCGTCCGCAAGCCCGCGCCTACGGTGGCCGGAAATCGTGATCGGAATCCCGGCGGCGGTTGGGGCGTGAGGACCGATGCCTCACGCGATCAGCCACCTCCTTTGCTAGTATTACTGCTTCGCAGAAGGAGGCGACCGCTTGCCACTCCTCCTCGCTCCGGACCAAGGCTCGGCGCGAGAGATCGCCCCCACGAGGACACGGCGTTGCTCTGCCAAAGCGGGGCACACCTCCACCGTGTGCCGTGTGTCCGTGGTGTCACTCTCCTTATCATTTCGGGATCATTGCGAATATCATTCGCACAGTTTATTAGGCGGTCACGCAAATCGGCCTCACTGTTGGTGGGGGTACTGTAGATGCGTTGCTTCATGGTCCCCCATAGGAAATAATCAAGGGGCGTCAAATCGGGTGAACGCGCAGGCCACCCTACAGGTCCTTGCCGGCCGATCCATTGATCATGATAATTGTCGTTTAAAAATCTCCTTACATACCTTACATAGCTATGCGCTGGGCCTTTCTTTGACAGTTGATAAAAAATGTTGGGGTTGACTTAAAAACATGCAATTTTTACTGTTAGGTGCCTAATACAATGAAGAATAACTTAAAGTAATAAAAAAGGTAGGTGATGGGGGCGTGTTATTGAGAAATTTTACAATTAGTGTAAAAATTAATGAAAAAAAAAATCAGATTTTTGGCAAAAAAAATTGTTTGTTTTTAATTGAGGCTATTTTTTTCTACAATTTTCATTTTATGACAACGCCTAATTACTTCCGATCATTATGGAGTTTGTTTCATCATGATATATCGTTTAGTTTAAAAGTTACACAGCTTTGTATACACTGGGGTCACAAAAACAAACAAATTTAAAAAAAAAACCATAATAAATATAAATAAATATTTAGATTTTTTTAAATATTTTTCCGTCGATAAAATTAAGCACAGATTCCCTCATTTCGATATGTGCACATTATAAAGACTCACACTGTATATGTCGTGGCCAGCGGGGCTATTGCGTAACTCTGTTGACAGTTCAAGTGATGATCACTTGCTAACAATGTGCATCATTGAACTGTCAAACAGCTAGTTTCGTATTGCCTATCTTCAGTGGCCAACTGCAGTGACGTCATTAGCCACTGGTGCCTTTGATAGCCACCGTAACACGTTTTGACAGATGTTATTGTATCGATTGGTATCGATACTTTTAAAATTGCGATTGTGTAAGCTTTTGAAGCTGTATAATAGTCGATAAAATTTTAAGTGGTCACAACAGGCACCGTAAATTTTTATAATTCACCACATTTCCACCGTAGTTTGTTAGTCACTTGTGTGATACGTAATACCAATTTTATGAAATTGTCAGTTGACAACTAAGTTTAGTGTGCAACGAATGCTAGTTGTCAACTGTTATTGAAAAAGTTAGCCAATAGCCCCCCTGATCTTAGAAAATGATCATGATATGGCCAAGTAAAACTGGCCAGATCTTTTTAAACGTTAAAGTTTAATGATATTTTAAACCTCGTTTGGCCTACTTTCTTTAGACCTTTTAATATCATGGAAATCCTACATCGATGATATGGCCAAACGAATCCTCGTTTTGATTGGATTGATATATCATCAAATGTTAATGTTAGATATATACAATAATAAATTACTAGTGAAATTAAGGTGGCTGTGGTTTAATTAATGTAAAAAACATTGCAAAAAGAATGTTACGGGAGAGGAAAAAAGGTTTAATATAAATAACGAAGTTATTTAAATAATAAATAACAATGATGGATAGATGACTGTACGATAATGCAGTTAGTTAATGAGCTGCCGGGGAAGCCACATGTGCAGATGTAGTCATTGCCAAACAAGCGTGTCTTCAACGTAGTCCTTAACGTTGTAATACTTATGTAATGTTTATTACGCGTATTAATATTATGTAAATCGCTTCTAATTTTAAAAAGTCCTTATTTTTTTTACGAACATACAAAATACTTTCTAAGATATAGTTTGTGTGGCACTGTGTCCTCCGGGCGTTTCTTCCGCATATTTCAGGCGCAGGAAATTCTCGAACTTACCATGTCCGGTGAGGACCTGCCTCATGCGGAAGGTGGGTACACCGTGGCGTCTTTTCAACCACTTCTCGAAAAGGGGACTTACCGCCATGACTACGGGGGTGCCTAGAGAAATACCCACCTGTGTTCCTTTAATTGCCCTTTGCGTGCCAGGGCCACGGTAACTTTCAAATAATTTCGAAATTAGGGAAGTTTCCTGGTGGTTGAACATAATATAATAACACACGAATTATCAGTTTATGCCATATTAAATCGGTTAAAAAAGCATAAACTATCGATTTACAGACCAAATAGATTCTAAAATCAAAGCTTCTTTTTTCTTCAGTAAAGTATTAATAAAACTTATGCTACATGAGCTTTTGTAAATTGGGATCACTAAATTGTTTGACGAAAATGTTTGTCTTTAGTCGTGTTGACATTGAATAAGTACTTGAATTTCGTCATTCTTTACAAAAAGAAGTGGCCCGAAATAAGTAAATATTGATTTGGTTACGGTGTCAAAATTATATACGAGAACGTAGGTATACCTACCTACATCCGAAAGCGAAATAGGGTTGACAACCACCTTTGGTAGATATGTTTTTAATAATGTTATTTTCAATTCGTTAGTATGAAGTCTTGCTAGGAAAGATTATCCCCTATGATTATGGATTATTCCATTTTTTTATCGTGTCCTTATAAAAAAATATTCATAGGTAGACTTTAGGTTAGAATGAACTTCATTTCGTGCGCAAAATATAAATATAGAAAAAGTAGCTTTTCACATCGCTTTGGTAATACCTAACCATAAAATAAAATCTCTCCCATAACTTAAAATTAGCAGTAGGTGCCAATTGTCTGTTAAATTCCGTCCCAGTTTCAAAAAAAATAAAAAATATAATTTAATGTTTTTATTTCACTTTTGACGTTTTATAAGCCCATGCAGGCCGGGCTTATAAAACGTCAAAAGTTCAAAAGCACGTTCCAAATTGGTCGTTTCCTATGGAGAAGAACCGGCAAGAAACTCCAAGCTTACTCTTTAAATATGCTCAATGCTTTTAATATTACTCATAAAATGTTTATACAATATTTCCATATTACAGTATTAATTACATATTATGTAAGGACAGTGTAGACCAGTCAATATTGTACTCAAAAGTGTAATAAAAATAATCACAATAAAAGTAAGTGTGTCGTAATAGGAAGTAATCTAAGAATTCGCGGAGTATAGTGTTCTCACATTCACATTATAAAAAAGAGGCTTTAAAAAAATAGTTAGGAAAAATAACAAAATAAATTACTAACGAATTTATGGTGGTTGGGGTCTAATAATATAAAAAATATTGCAAAAGCAATGTGTTAGAAAAAATAAAGTATATATTACAACAAATGTGGAGCAGTTAATAGACACATTTACACAATATTATGAGTTACCAGCGTGTCTTCGACATAGTCTTTAACCTTGTAATACGCTTTTTTTTGGTTAGGACACGCTTAATATGGGTTTTGAACTTTGAACTTGTTATAAAAGCGTATGCTGTAGTAATGCAACGGAAGTGTCTTGACGGAAGCGGAAACGGAAACCGATGTCAAAAGTAAATCTTTGCGGATGCGGGAACGGAAGCGACAGTGTTAATACTATTAAGAAAAAGCACAATTTTATTTTTTATAAACAACAGAAGGTTTACGTCGTAGTAATCACGTCACGAGCCGCGGTGATGCGCAGAATGAACCAAAAAAATATAATAATAAACTCGTTGCGACACGTTTGTGTACCGCTCCCACCCCCGCGCTCCTCGCTGTATTATTCCGTTTAGAGTTCTGTTATAAATTTTGCGGAAGCAGAAGCGGAAACGGAAGTGAAAAAGCTTTGATTGATTTATTTCATAAACAATTTTTACATTGTATCGGAAATTTATGATAATAATATGTGAATCTAATACCTACTACAAAGCAAAACAAAGATAATTATAATGCAAATTACAGAATTGGTTTGAGAACATAAATAAACAATCAACAGAAATTATAAGTACAATATACAAAGTGCTTTCAAATAATATTTTACAATTTCCCTTTTTATATGGTGTCTATAAGTAATCTTATTGAGTAATATCAAAACAATATAAATCCAGATTCCACCATTACAAATGTCAAAAGTATAAATATGTGTCAATAAAGAAATAAATTAAAAATGTCACGTCAATAAAAATAAGTGATAATATTACAAGAATATAATCCGCTTTTGCAGAAGCAGAGTTCTGTTGCAACACTAGTATGCTGTTTATTAAAAATGTCTTGCTGGTCTTAGCTAATCTCTATTTGGGTACCTACAACAATTTCGTGTTTACTACGCGTATTTATGAAAATCGCTTCTAATTTTGAAGAGTCCTAGGTTTTTACGAACATACAAAATACTTTCTAAGATATAAAGAGAAGGCAGAGACAGTATATTGATTTC
The DNA here is from genome assembly GCA_905147345.3 of Mythimna impura. Lineage (NCBI taxonomy): Eukaryota > Metazoa > Arthropoda > Insecta > Lepidoptera > Noctuidae > Mythimna > Mythimna impura. The sequence goes on from LR990345.1 coordinate 14,148,408, forward strand.
TTTGAATTTATTTCTGAGCGACTCGCGAGGACCCATTTTATAAATAGCCCGTATTGCTCTCTTTTGTAATATGAAAATTGAGTCTACATCAGCTGTAGATCTCCACAGTAAAATGCCATAAGACTTAATACTGTGGAGATAAGCATAGTAAACTACCCTAGCTGTGGCTGCATCTGTCAATTGCCTTGTTTTTCTTACTGCATATGCGGCTGAGCTTAATCTACCTGAAAAAGTTCTAATATGAGCGCCCCACTGCAGTTTAGAATCGATAGTTATACTTAAGAACACAGTTTCCGTAATAACATCAAGTTTGTTGCCGTCAAGAATTAGATTGACGCCAACTATATAATAAGAACTTTATACACTCAGTTTTATTCGCATTTAATAAGAGATTATTAGCTGCGTACCATTTCGAAAGTTGACATGCAAGAAATCCGCATTTTTCCTATCTACTTTAAAAATAAAGGAAGTGTCATCAGCAAACAATTATATCGGATAAATTAGCCATTATGTAAGGAAGGTCATTAATATGAACTAGAAAAAGGAAAGGGCCAAGAATTGAACCCTGAGGCACGCCCATCTTTATTAAAGACCCCGAGGACGTCGCCCAATTAATGGTTCCTTTTTGCTGTCTGTAAGATAAATAGGAAAAAACAAGATCAGCATCTCGTCCACGAATTCCGTAATTATGTAATTTATAGATTAGAATATTATGGTCCTTGTAAGGAATTTTCCTTACAAGGATCATGTTGAATTTTAACCCAACCCAATCCAACCCCAAACCCCAACCCAACAACCTCAACCCGGGAATCTTTAAGTCAAGAGTGAATAGGTTACTTCTGGGTAAGCGCGCTCCAAAGTCGACCGCATCGTCACGGTACTATTATCTAGCATCGTCACTTTCCATCAGGTGAGATAGCGGTCAAACGCGAACCTATCAAGAATTAAAAAAAAACGTAGAGACGCGGAAAGCGACTTTGTTTTATACTATAACTAGCTGAGCCGGCAAACGTTGTTCTGCCATATAAATAAAAAAAAAAAAAAAAAAAATAGATGTTGGCCGATTCTCAGACCTACTCAATATGCTCACAAAATTTCATGAGAATCGGTCGAGCCGTTTCGGAGGAGTTCAAGTTCGAACACCGTGACACGAGAATTTTATATATTAGATTATGTAAAGATGGGCAATCGTTAATTTTAAAGTTTTTGTTTGACGAATTGGGCAACAACAACCTGCTGATAAATTCGAATGATCTTTAGTCATGATTATTTCGGTCTGAAACAATAAACTTCACGCTAGGCGGTCGCAAATCAATGTAAAATCATCAGCGCTCCCCTAATGTATATAGCACGTATTAATAAAGGACGTCATCTCGTCACAGTATAGTTAGATAAGGTCACCGGCTCGCTAGCTCTCAATGGCAGTATTTTGTTCGTTGACCCGCAAACGGTTGCGTTGGCGCACGCTTGGATGTGAGCCGTGTTTATTCGAGCCCTAATTTTTCACATTTTGATCTCCTTTTGGTGCAATAGTGCGTAGATTAATATTTAACTCATTAAATTAGTGTCGCTCTGTGTTTTATTGTAAATATTTTACCTACTTTTGTTGGTAAGTATCAAGGCAGATAAATAAATAAGTATATCTAGTGGTTCTAATCCTAAAAATTGTACAAATTAGTTCATAAAAGAAAATAGTTTAATCAAATAATTATTTGAGCGTGCAGATTTATTTTTTACCAAATTTGTTTACTCATGTAACGGTTTTAATGTGAATCCCTGCTAAACTAATATTGCTAACAATGATATACTTATGCCGTTATGTTTCTTGTTTATGAAAATATCTAGGTATCGGTATACGATAACCAACGGATCTGAGTTTCACCCAGCAATGTACTTTTAACAAATATTCAAAAAACACCGAAGATACAGAAAGTTTCTGCAAAATGGGCAAACTTGTAAAAAGCACTATAAATTTGGCCCGCTACACAAATTGAGGTTTTTAGTACATAAACATACATTTTCTTGATATTTTTGACAATGTTGCAGCACAATCACTAATTGAAAGTAAAATTATTAATTAAAATATACAGTGCGAAATACAAAATCGCCAGAAATCTGGGCAAAGTTGTACGGCTTTACGGTATATCATCATGTTGTGTTAGTCCTACGCTGAAAGATCTACAAAATACTTTTTTATTTATTTATTTGAACACCTAGTAACTTACATTTGTACAATGCAGCTTTATTCCTTGTCGTATTTCTTTAGCGGTTACTTATCATATCAATTTTTAAATTAATTTAATTTAATCCCCAGTAACTACTTCAATTACTACTGTGCCAAACTAACAATATCAAATTGTGCACATATTTTTGATGGACTAATGTATTTGACACGTGTGAAATAAACACGCATTGATATACTAAATATCGTTGTATCTATTAAAATATCTAAAGTCACTGCACAGATAACGCAAGGAACAAACTTACAACACCCGTTGACTGTACTTTCTATTCAACTCTACGTGTATACCCTTTTTCTCAATTTAGTTGGCATCGTGAGTATTCGCGAGACTTCGAGAAAAATATTCAGAGCAGTAGAACAATATTTGATGTGGACCATTTCGTTATCGTAAAGAACAGATAATAAAGCGGTCAGTTGCCGGCCGGCTTCCGTACGCGCTTCTAATCACGTCCACCACAGCAGACCTGCTTTTATTTATATTTTATGCAAAAGTTATTTATGAGCAATAATAAACACGTCTTAAGATTTTATCAAAGCCCTGCTTGTGACAGGGACAGAACTTATTGTAATGATAAAATCTTTGCTTTGTCTGTGACACGTCTTCACGCTGGTCACGAGTTGAGGATAAGGTCCGCAAAAAAGTAACATTACATTTTTCGCTCTCACAGCCTCTCACAAGGTTTCGATAGTATTCATAAACATAAAAGATTAAAAAGGATTGAAAAAAAAAACCGTAAAGATATTTTTAATTTTGATAAAATGACGTGACGCTACATTCAAGTCGGTCCCACATTTTAAGCTCTTTACGAGTCGAGCCGTTCACAATAAATTGGTAATGACGCGAGCAGTCATTGCCCTACCGAACAATATAAATCAATCGAAATGATTCGCGCATTGTTTGCTTCATACGTAACGGGCATTAGGCAATGTAGACCGGTACGGCAAGTACCTAAGTATGTACCTTAAGCTTTAGAAAGCTTAAGCTTGCTTTACAACTATCTGAACTCATGGGAACTAAGAAAAACACTACTTGACGGCTAAATTATAAAAGCCACAAGTCCACTTCCGCACTTCAATTGTGTTAGACGCCTTCACCTTCGTCTTTGGCTATTGTCTTCAAAATCGTTGGTTCTCAACTTATCGGTAGTTTTTTTTAAGAAGGAACTACTCCTCTAAAGGAACTACTGAAGACCTAAAGAGAACTTACCGAGATAAAAAAGATTCTGAAAGCTGTTGATCCCCGCATTAACGCCGGCGTTCACGCGCCATTGTCTTACTATTGTGTCTCTAATTACGCACTCAAAAGGTTAAAATAAGTGTTCTAATTTCAAATCAGTCTTCTAAAATCAAAGAGGCGCCTAAATAAACCGTTGTGATCCGGGAGCCAGGCAGTATGGTTCTGTAAAAAAAAATCTTAAACATTTTGCCAAGCCTCTATCCGACCCTTACGTCAACTTAAATATTGACTAATCACTAACAGTAACTTGTGGTCTTGTGTCGTGCTAAATACACCGAAAAGATTTAAGAAAAATATTTGGGTTTCCCCGAAGGCGTACATATACATCTCTACTTTATTTAGTTAAAAACTTATAAGGAAAAAGTGAAAATAATCTTAAGACATACAGACCTACAAGAAAAAAAATACAGCCCTGTGACAGATAGACCAGTTGAGGCTTAGTAATAGGTTTCTGGTTTTCACCCTACGCGTAGATACTAATAAGGTTCCAACTTTCCACCTATGGGTACTAATAGGGTTCCTGCTTTTTCCCTACGGTTACTAATAGGGTTCCAGTTTTCAACTTATGGGTACCCATATATTAAATTCCTTTTAAACAAAGATTAAAATATAAACATAAGCGTGCTTAAACTTAATTAAAGCTATCGAAGTTCCCAGTTCTACGATGTTTTTATTATATATTAACTTATTGAATACTTATAGCCTATTAATTTATTTAATACCTATATTTTATTACCAAGATCAATAAATTAAGTTATGAATCACCACATTAGCACCTTTGAATAAAATTAAAAAAATATCTATATAAGTAACTGGTTTTTGTTCAGATCTATATGACAAGCAGATTTTTGGTCAATTATGTTTTTTTACAGTTTATCCTAAATCATTTTAGCGGCACATTTATTAACTAACTGTACATAAAATATCATTTCATGAGTAATAAATATTATTAAATCAATATTTTAAATAAAATAAATAAATTGTGCTTTTTTCATGACTAGTCATGTCAGTCGTATATTATGTAGGTAACAATCATAAAAAATGACTAGATAGTTGTCTAGACATACTTGTCTTGATATGTTAAGATGTATAATTATACCTACCGATATTTATTTTAATTACTTAATTTCTGAACCGACATTATAAAAGAGGAAGTTTGTCCTCAACTCATACTACTACTCGTACATTGTTTTTTCTTGGGAGCAAATGTTATAGAGGTTCTTCATTTATTTAGTGATATACCTAATCAAAACTGCAGGTTAACTGCAGAATATTAGATAATAAGTATTATTTATTACATTTGAAGGGAATTTGTGTGACACTTCGCTAGAAACTATTTTGATGGCTTTTTATGTTTCTAGGTTTGTAAAGCCATGAATATGGTTCCTAATTTGAACTTGCTGCACGTAATATGTTTCGCACTGTTATTCGATCTGTGTGTGCGCACGCATGCGGAATTATTCACCGCAATAGCAGAAGTAGAACATTTACTGGAAACACACAAAAGAATAATAGATGACTTAGACTTTTATATTGATAAAGAAGAGAAAAGACTTTCTACTCTAAAGAGGTAAGAACTCAAATAAAAAAAAAATGAATCTAAGGGCGGAATTCACCAATAAAACTAATCGCGTTTTAACGTTTGGCTCGCATAATCGCGTTTAGCCGCTGTCACTACTGTCACTTGTCTGTATTTTTCTTTTGTTGTATTTTTACAAGTGACACTAGTGACAGCGGCTAAACGCGATTATGCGAGCCAAACGTTAAAACGCGATTAGTTTTATTGGTGAACTCCGCCCTTAATAGTACCTACAAAATAAAATTTCTGATGGCTCTAACTAACGGTGCCTATAACGTTTTTACAATTGTTCACAGGCATTTGAATCTTTACAAAAGGGAACATGAAAAGGCGATGGAAGATATTCCCAATTACTTGGGTAATCCAATTAACGCTTTCACTCTAATAAAAAGACTGACAACAGATCTTGATCATATTGAAGATAGTATCAAGATAGGAACAGGTAAATATGTTATGCTTTTATTTTAAAGTTTCATAAAAGATCTTATGCATTGTTGGAAAATGGAAGAAATATGTAGGTACAAATATGTAGAGACCATGAACTCAGACAAAACTATGAGCCGAGATTTTTCATCATGTGAAATATATGAAATGAAACGAACATTTAAATTATGGGTGCTGGCACAGATCGTAGCAGACAATGAACTTTCGTTGTCTCATTGATTTGGTCTAGTTCAATTAGACGATGTGCGACAAGTTTCATTGAGATAAATCTTCATTTCGTGATTTTGATTCCTTTGACGGGACGAGAAAGCATTTTTTCTACAAAAGTTTGTTACGGGTACTATAGGGATCGAAGTAAAAATAAGAGGCTGATTGACAAATTCTACAGTAAGTACTTAGAAGGTACCTAACTAACAGAAGTTTTTAAACGGTTTATAGAATTAAGGCAAAACACTATGTTAACTAAGGCACCGGGAAAATCATAATGCACATAATGGTATTAATAAACGCTACACGGTTATAATGAAAAGATAATAGGCAATTTATGCTGTGGATATGTAACAATAGCCTTCTCGCGATCACGAGAATCGTGTGAAGTATTCACCATCATTAAAATTGATTAAAGTTGAAGTTATACTCCCAAAGAAATATCAAGTGTCACAATACAATAATGCGTGGATTATGTTTTTCTGCACATGAGCTGGGAACTATGAAACCTTTGAAGTGTAAATTGTTTCCCACCAGAAGTAACGAAGGTGACGGAAACTGGTTGCACTCCTAATAGGTACCTATACTAATGAGCAATTGCAATATTTGGACAATCTCGTGACCTTTGGCGCAGAACCATAACTATCTATACATATAATCTATCTCCTTTCGTTTAGTCCGTCAGGTTGTCTATAAAAGAGATTGCCCAGTGCGATAAGACCACCCATTGTACACTTGTTTTTGTACATTTTTTGACATGTTTTGTGCTTATTATGAATTGTGCAATAAAGTATCTATATTTTTACATAGATAATACTTGCTTCTGCCATCGATTTCAAAACGGTGAAGGAAAACATCGTGAGGAAACCGGCATGTCCTAGAACTAAAAATTCGAAGACATGTGACATCCACCAACCGGCACTGGGCCCGCGTGGTGGATTACGGTCCATTCCCTCTTCTAGAGAGGAGGCCTGAACATTATAAGGCCGACTATGCTATGATACGAGTATGCTAATGTAAATTCATGCCGGCGAACCCTTGAAACATAAGCTATTATTAGATATCTGATTTCAATCTAACCGTTTTCATCTATGAATTTTTGAGAATATTACTTACCTTCTATTCTACCCCTATTTGTAATATAAAGAATTGAGATAAGAATTTCAATCTGAGCTTGTAGCAACTTGCCGTTGAAACAACAATTTTAAGTCCAGGGGCGCCGGCTTTCAGAAACCCTCATGGGTGCTCATGCTCATTTGGTGACTCGAAAAAGTAGCGAAGTGTGAGAAGAGACATGCACAATGATCGACCGACAAATAAATAAATTTAATAAATAATAATAAATTGGGAAAACATCACATACATTGTCCTGGTCCCAATCTAAGGTTTTCCCTTGTACTATGGAAACCAGGAACAACGAAGGTACCTCAAACACCCAGACCCAACACAAATATCTGTTTCATCAACAAATATTTGTGTTGATGCGGGAATCGAACCCGCGACCCTTGCGTCTCAACCGGCACTCTAAACCACTGCGCTAAACGGGTCGTCGGGTAATGAAAAAACGACCATCCCAAAAGGTGATTACTGATCTGTTTCTTGATGTCTATTCTCAGAGGCACCCTTGAGAATAGACATCAAGAAAACGGCACCCACTGTTTATTTCTCATGGGTGCTCGAATCCCCGAGTACCCACGGAGTCGGCGCCCCTGTTTAAATCATTAACATTGATTACAGAGTACATAAAGAACATTACAATGAACCACGACGACGTGAAATATCCCGCGCTGGAAGATTTGACTGGGGCCGCACAAGCGCTCACCAGGCTTCAGGAGACCTACCATCTGGAAGTCAAGGACCTCTCCGAAGGCCTGCTCAACGGAGTTTCGTATAGGTAAATTAGGCACAATAGGCACTTTATTACATCACAAAGTAATGAAGATAACTTTTTCGAAAAATAATATAAAGTGATTAAGATAATTTGTACTTGGCCCGTGTTGGATAATGTTTAAAGAACATTTTTGCACATTTACAGTTCAACTAAGGTTACATAAGATAAGAAATAACGTGGCTACTTCCTTCCCGATATATATATCAAGTTAATATTATTCGTAGTCAAGCTTTGTTTTTTTTAAATGTTATATGATGGATTTTTTCGTATCTTACGCGGTTTTAATTACCATTTATCTTTTAAATACCGTGTCATTTGCTAAATACCTAGCTAACAATATTATTTTATGTGAAGCGCTAAGTGTAACTAATTCTACAATTTATGTCTTGATCGCCGTGAAGCGTGTAAACTTTGAGCAGTAACTAATATACATAATGCAACCAACTAGCTTAATTCGCTTTTTAATTAACTGCCTCCTGGATTAAGCCATTCAATCAAACAGCTGAGCAATTGACTTGGGTCAATAACGTTTTTTCACTTGCCTAGCTCAGACATAGTTAAATTAGAGCAGTGGTAACCGAGTGGTAATGGCCCCGACTGAGCAGTGGTAGCCGAGTGGTAATGGCCCCGACTTACGAGTTGTAGGTCACGGGTTCAAACCCAGCCGAGCGCATTACTTTGAGTAATTTATTTCATCACCACTGCTCTTAAAACGGTGAAGGAAAACATCGTGAGGAAACCGGCATGTCCTAGAACCAAAAATTCGAAGACATGTGACATTCACCAACCCGCAATGGGCCCGCGTGGTGGATTACGGCCCATTCCGTCTCCTAGAGAGGAGGCCTGAGTCCCAGCAGTGGGAACATTAAAAGGCTGATTATGCTTATGCTATGCTAAGTTAAATTAATTTTAACTTGTGTTCAGCTGGTAATGTGCTGACGACGGTCATATGTAAAATAAGCCGACAGATTTCTGTCTGTAGAGTTTAAAGGAACCCCTTTAATCTCTACAGACAAATCTCCCGGCATCCTCTTCATGTAAGGTTTTACATGAAGAGGATGCCGGAGGTTACGTGCGTTATTTTTGCTAGCTCACTCTAGTTTCCGTCATCTCTATCGAACCTAACCTGTCCTAGTCGGGGTGCCCTAAGTCTTTTTACGCCACACGGCCGCCCTATTGTATAAATGGCTATATCATTAGCTAGACCGTTAATTAAATGTTGTATTAGTAATTAGAAGCATCGGCTGAATAATTCATTCAGGCCGCTAGTTAAATGGCGCCGTCGAGTTATCAGGCTAGGCTGTTAACTGAATGTCAAATTAACCTTTTGAGTGCGTAATTAGAGACACAATAGTAAGACAATGGCACGTGAACGCCGGCGTTAATGCGGGGATCAACAGCTTAAGCTAGTTTGCTGCTTCATTCATGTTCAATAAATTGTGTTTGCATAATACTTTACATCATGATAAGTAGGTAATAGTTTAGCGTGTCTTCAGATATGGTTTTCAGTTAATAGTGTTTATTTGTAAGTGTAGACATTTATTTACTATTGTAAGATCTGTTACAATAGGTAATGTTTTAATTTAAAAGTCTCATTATATGACAGATTATATACCATAAAACAAGACTAACTGACTTGCAGACATAATTAAGTATGACTTATTTTGTAATGCCTACTGATTGATTTATTTGAAATTTCTTTATTTTCACATAAATAAAACAGTTAAACGACAATTAGATCTTATTCTAAAAGCATTAAACATAAAGAATGCGTATTTTCTGCAGACTATGACGCCTATATAAAACATTTAAGAATACGTAAAGTAGTGTACAAAACTACTTGTTATAAATCTTCGGTATCTTTTTACTTACGTTAAATAACTGATGTATCTACTTACAGCGCGATGATAAGACACAAAAAAAAACTATTTAGAAATGTAATGCCTATTACAAAGTCTTTGGCAGTGTACAGATGGGCAAAATTGGGCATTGCAGTGGTTGAGCAACTGTTGCGTTGCGTGTTGTGGGTTCGATTCCCGTTCGGAACAAATATTTGTATGGCCTACAGATCCTTCGGGTCTGAGTGTCTTGTGTATGTGAGTTTACATGTTTGTGAACGTACTCACCATACAGCGGGGTTACCATGACGTTCAAAGTAAGATTGTTTCATTCTTATTTCAGTGTGGGTAAGAGACAGAGCTATACAGGTTGTCTAGCGCCATCTCTTACCCACACTGGAAATAAGAATGAAACAATCTTACTTTAAGCGTCATGGTACAGGTCCAGGACTAATTCCTAGTGTAGGGCAACGTTTTTTTGTTTTTAAATTATACTTTTATTATATTACAACTATTAAATTTAAACTTATATTTTAATCCGAAGTTATCACAGCACAAAGTTACCCGTTTTATAAAACGGCAACGGCAATAGGTAAATACCGTTTTGTGGGTAACTAAATCATGATGTCTGCAACTCAAAGAGATGTTACTGTAACAATATTGCGCAACTTTTGTTCACTTTTAAAGCTTTATTTTAAAAGTTAATGTTTATTTCAGTTCCCCAATGAGTGCAGGCGACTGCTACGAGCTCGGCCGCGCATTGTACAACGAGAAAGATTTTACAAACGCACGCGATTGGATGATAGAAGCTTTGCGCAAGTTGAAGGAAGAAAATATTTCCTACCCGTTTACTGAAGCTGACGTTCTGGAGTACATTAGCTTCTCTTATTATTTACTTGGTATGTATTCTTTATTGATTTTGAAACTGTTTTTTTTTAGCTATTTTACATGAAACTATAACTGCGCCCCAAACATCATTTTGAAATTCAATTGTGTTTATGTCTTCAGTTTTCCAGTTCACACCCTAATCTATCTTAGGTATCAAATTTTGCTGCGTCAATTAAGCTGTTGATCCCCGCATTAACGCCGGCGTTCACGCGCCATTGTCTTACTATTGTGTCTCTAATTACGCACTCAAAAGGTTAAGGCGCTCAAAGGACCAACACCATCGACAGATTGGCCTTTTTTATGACTTGAATTGAATTCAATCCATTTTCCTCTAAAATATTTAAAAAATGCCTCCAAAATTAGACCATAATTAAATTTACTTCTCGTGCACAGAATAGTACAATATTAATTTATTATAACTATTTCCAGGCGATACAAAAAGCGCTCTAGAATGGACACAAAAGCTGCTAGCCGTGGATCCGAAACACTCGCGCGCCAAAGGCAACGTGCCGCACTATCAGAAGAGCATCGCTGAAGAAGAAATGAGGCTCAGGAAGCAGCGTCGTGGGGTTTGTACTGCAAACTAGACCTATTGATTCATTCATCATTTTATTGGGACAGTTCAGAAACGCGTGTTTAGATATACTCGTACCTAATATTGAAGAAAATGGCTTCCTTGACCCATCTCTAACACAGTGCCAGTGTAGAGCCGCTGCACAGGACATGCGACATCTGCTATGCTGCTCCAGGATTTATACGAGGCCAATAACAGAGCTGTACAGGTTGCCAAATACTGGTCAGAAAAAAATTGGTTAGAGTACATCGACGCGAAAAGAAGAAAATTGAAGTAGGTACAACCAACTGCACACCATCCGATAGATATTGAAGGAAGTGCCCAATAAATTGTTTCACATATTTGAAAACTAGCGACCCGTCCCGGCTTCGCATGGGTGCAATGCTGATACTAAATATACTACAGAATGTTTTTATATACAACGACGTTCACAGCTTTTTTGTCATTAGACAATACAAACATGTTTTTATAGGCACGCGCCTGTTGTCTGTCTGTTTATTTACGACATCACATTAGACACATCTACTGTATTATGCATGTATTATACATATAAACCTTCCTCTTGAATCACTCTATCTATTAAAACCGCATCAAAATCCGTTGCGTAGTTTTAAAGATCTAATCATACATAGGGACAGACAGACAGGAAGCGACTTTTATACTAGGTATGTAGTAAAGCTAAAAACGTAAATAACACAATTCATATTGTTACATAAATTCAAAAGGTATGTTCCATTAATTTCGTGTTACGTAATTACCCTGTACCATCGCTGATCTAATAATAGGAAAGGGGTGACGTGAACCGATGTTTTTTAGAAATAAATCAATTTTGTAATGTTTTAAGTTTTTTTATATAGACACAGGGTTGATACTCGCTTGGAAATAGTGGTTTTAGTAGGCACTTTATCTGAATGTCATCATAAGTTTTTTTTTAAATTATTATTATGGATAGGCTTATGTATATTTGCGAATACAAACTGTTTAGATAATAATATATCTATTGTAATGCACGTGCACCAACACTGGATGATTGTGATAGATCCCCGACAAAGTCACGTTTTGTTCATCTATGAGTGCGAAGTTTATGAATCATGCTCATGTAAATACACAGTGGGGACTCAGATAAAAATAGATCAGTCACAGAGTTCCTGCTCTGTGTAAAATTGCAATTTTAGTCAGCAGTCTTCTCTTATCCCAGATTTCTGAATTAAGATTTTGAAATTGAGGACTTGTCGATTTCTACTTATGCCTGAAATCCTGGCAAACTTTGATATTGAAGTAGAGTTTGACAAATTCGTAACCTACTTGGAGTTTTCACAATTTTTTCACTTTTCAATTCACAATTCAAAAACCAGTCCTTAGACATATTCATAGATTCCCCTACCAGGGTTGCGGGATCGTTCGAAAGAGTTACCGGGGGGCAAAGGGCAACTGAAAGAACACTGGTAGGTTTTAGTTAGTAAAAGTCTGACACTTTCTCTCGCTCTGCCCGGAGCGAGAGGAAAAAGCTCATAGATTCACGTAGTAAAAAGAAATAAGCAACTTATTTTTTTACTTTTTCTAATAGCTTCGAGTCAAGGATACCAATACTCGTTTTGTTTTATTTATGTGAATCATCATCATCATCATTTCAGCCGAAAGACGTCCACTGCTGGACATAGGCCTCCCCCAAGCGTCGCCACAGCGAACGGTCCTGTGCGTCTCGCATCCATCGGACTCCCGCAACCGTTACCAAGTCATCGGTCCACCTTGTAGGAGGCCTTCCAACGCTACGTCTTCCGGTACGTGGTCGCCATTCCAGAACCTTTCGGCCCCAACGGCCATCTGTTCTGCGAGCAATGTGCCCTGCCCATTGCCACTTTAGTTTGGCGATTCTTCGTGCTATGTCGGCAACCTTGGTTCTCCTGCGGATATCCTCATTCCTGATTCGATCACGCAAGGAAACTCCGAGCATAGCCCTCTCCATTGCCCTTTGGGTGACTTTAAGCCTTCTAATGAGGCCCATTGTAAGCGACCACGTTTCGGAGCCATATGTCATCACTGGCAACACGCACTGGTCATAGACTTTCGTCTTGAGACACTGTGGTATATTGGACGAGAAGACACCGCGCAGCTTCCCGAACGCTGCCCAGCCGAGTCGGATTCGACGATTGATCTCTTTCTCGAAGTTAGACCTTCCCAACTGGACTGTCTGTCCCAGGTAAACGTAGTCGTCTACAACTTCGAGTGTAGAGTCCCCGACCTTGATAGAAGTGGGTGCTACATGGCTGTTTACCATGACTTTGGTTTTGTCCATGTTCATTTTAAGTCCCACTCTTTCGGAAGCTCTACTGAGGTCACCAAGCATTGTACTGAGCTCCTCCGTAGTCTCAGCCATGACTACTATGTCGTCGGCAAACCGAAGGTGAGTGATGTACTCGCCATTGACATTAATGCCTAGCCCTCTCCATTCCAAAACCTTGAAGACATCCTCCATTGCTGCCGTGAACAGTTTCGGAGAAATAACGTCTCCCTGCCTCACACCCCGCTGCAAGAGGATAGGTTTCGAGGTCTGGTCTTGTAGTCGGACTGACATAGTGGCGTTTTTGTACAAACACTTCAGCACTTCGATATACCGATAGTCAATTTGGCACCGTTGGAGAGACTGCAGTACAGCCCAAGTTTCAATCGAATCAAAGGCTTTCTCGTAGTCCACAAACGCTAAGCAGAGAGGCTGGTTATACTCCTCAGTCTTCTGTATAACCTGCCGCAGCGTATGTATGTGGTCCACGGTGCTGAAGCCTTTTCGAAATCCGGCTTGTTCGGGAGGCTGGAAGTCGTCGAACCTGCGCGCGAGACGATTCGTGATGACTCTGGAAAACAGCTTGTAGACATGGCTCAGAAGCGAGATGGGCCTATAATTCTTAAGCAGGGCATTATCGCCCTTCTTAAAGAAGAGTACCACCACGCCTCTGCTCCACGCCTGTGGCGTTTTTCCCTCGAGTATGACGGAATCAAATAGCTTCTGAAGGGCCTTAAGGACCGGTTTTCCACCCGCCTTCAGGAGTTCGGCCGTAATTCCGTCCTCACCCGACGCCTTGTTGTTTTTCAGCTGCTTCAGAGCCATCCTAATCTCGTACAGGCTGACGTCCGGGATATCTTCGGTATAGTGTCGAGTCAATCTAGCTCTTGGGTCGTTTACTAGATTTACAGCGGGTTTAGCGATAGACGTGTATAACTGTCCATAAAAATGTTTTGTTTTATGTGAATACTTCATAGATTTGATGTAGGTAAAGGTCAATAACTTGTTCGGAATTATTTAATTTATTCTACATGGGGGTACAATCATAATTTGAATATAAACGAGGATATTTTTTATATTATTTAATGGTTTACTTAACACCGTTGTTGATCACGTATTAGGTACTAAAGTATTTCTTATCAGATCTGTTTGGTTCGTATTGTATAAACTATAAAATTTATTGAGTTACGGTTTACTTTAAACCATTTTTCCTTGTAAATAAAAATGCTTCATGTTCAAGATATTATGTTATGTTAACACATGTCTACAAAATATTATTTTAATTAATCTACAATTTAAAATGTATTTTTTTTTTGTTACAGGAGACTGGCGTGGAGCAGCCAGAGGAAAAACCGGTTGAATTAACAGGATATGCTAAGGAGAGAAAAGCGTATGAAGCGCTATGTCGTGGCGAAGTTGACATACCTCTCGCCTTATCTAAAAGGTATGTTGAATGATCTATACTGTGAAATAAGTACCTATATGGTATGATGGATGGCCTTAAAAAAGTATTTAAACATATGCTTTTTTGGGGGCAAATAATTATAATCTATCTTACATAGACACGGTGTCTTTGACATCGGACGCACAAACAAATACCACGGATCCAGTACATGATTCTGGACCCCCAGTGGTGGAATTTTTAGTCGGCTTTTTGCTAATTTTTATAAAAAAAAAAACTGTACTTTTTAAAATTTAAACTGTAAAATTGTTATTTTATCCAACCCCGATAATATTATTAGTAAAAAAAAAAGTAATTATTTAAAAAGTCATTGGGATAGGTAAAATCGTTATTCTAATCAACCCCGAAGACATTTTTAATTTTAAAAGTAATTCTTTATTTATTTTTTACTAAAAATGTTAGAATAACGATGTTATACAGTTTAAATTAAAAAACCACTGGGGGGTCCAGAATCATGTACTGGATCCATGGTATTCGTTTGTGATGTCAAAGACAGCCTGTATAAATAATATTTAAGCGTCTGTTTGTAATATCGAAATAACATTTTTTTACTAAATGCAATTTATAAAATGGTTGTCTTACTGTCGGTCTGTTTGTTCCGGCTAATCTCCGAAACTTCTGGACCGATTTTGACGGGACTTCCACTGGTTGCACTTCCGATAGAAGTTCCGATTACAATTTATCGGAACCGAAATCGTAATCGAAAGTTCAAAATCAATCGGAAGTTGCGACCTTTTGGAGTCGGAATCGAATCCCCGGAACATCTCTGATTTGAAGTACGATAGTGTGATAAGTATCTGTTGAGATAGGATCTGCCGAATTCGTAACTGTTGGAGCATGTCACGAATTCGGCTCAGGAGTATCAAGTACCTACCAATAATATTCCTGTAGTTAAGTTATTTCACGAGGACCTTTAGGACCAATTCCAATGAGAACCTTTTCCAATTCCTTCCAGAAACTTTTTTCCCAGGCCTCCTCAAACCAGATTAGGATTTTTTGTAATAGACAGGTACTAGGGATTTTCCTCCAATTTGGTAAGATGTCTCTCACGTTCAGAAAGCGATATTCGTATTATTTCGATGTATTTTAAATGAGATTATGATAATATCGTCTTATTAGTTTATACCTATTGACAGAAAATCGCGTTATAGTAGCCGAGTGAAGTTAATAAAATTATCATAAAAAACTGGTTCTATTTTCATTTAACTGTGTATGGTATGGTCATCTTCCCACGCACAGTTATAATGGAGCTTTAAATACAAAATTACTGGGTAAACAGAGCTAAGGCACCGTATACCATGACAACATTTAATTTTGTAGTGTAATGTTACGCACTGATTACAAACTATGAAAATAATTGAAGTTGATCAAAGAAAGGTACTTATTACGGACATAGCCAGTTATTTTAGACTCGACATTTTGACTCTCGACTTATTGAAATAATGTTGATGGAATACCTGATGATCATGCATAGCATTAGGGTGTTTTTAATATCGTGCGGTTTTGATCACGCATGCGGGATTGCCCCGCACGCGTAACTCCGCAAATGTCTATTTCATACAAGTATTTATACAACCCGACGAACGGCGAGTATGCACCCTTACGTTGTTGAAACCTCTACGGTCCGGACCAAGCGTTTCGCCTCGTCGTTTATACCGATTACCGCGTTCATCGAGGGACTGGAACAACTTGCCTGCTGCGCTCTTCCCGTCCTATTATAATTTAGGTGTCTTCAAGGCTAGAGTGAATAGGTTCTTAATAAACTAGTGCGCCTCACCATCAACGATTGCATCACTACTTACCATCAGGTGGGATCGCAGTCAAGTACTAATTTATAAAAATTAAAAAGTATCGTAATACACGACTACGCACGCGGGACGCGTTTTTTTGCATTTTCTACATGCGGGGCAATCCCGCATGCGTGATGAAATCCGCACGATATTAAAAACACTCTTATTCCAATTAATGTTATTTATTCTTTTCCGCACTGGAATATTTTGAAGGTTGCTAAAGGGCGTTCTGGGACTCTTTAGTATTTTTTCTTTAATAATAAATCTAAAGTTTAGAAAGTAGTTAGCTTTTTATATAGTACAGTCACTTTTTCCATTAAAACGTGGATGTAACACATTCATGTGTTTTTGTAGTAGATATTCAGCAAGTTTCCCTGGGGTATTCGTTACTGAGATCAAATTCTCAGCTCCATTTTACCGAGATCACGCGTGTTTCAATAAATTCACATATTGTCCTTATGTGGACACTTGAAATACAAAACTACACTATTTTTACATCACAATACCCACTAGGAATCAATTTGTGAATAACTAAAACAGCCACTGAATTTCACTCGAAAAAATCCCGATAAAAACCTTGTACTTATTAACATTTAACTTCCAAATATTTATATTATTACTTTTCTTTCATACTTTTGGCAAATAGCACAAAAAAAAAACGAAAATAGTTTTACGAACAAGTATTTTAAAGCTCAAAGGAAATGTAGCGTAGTAAAAATCTTTTTTGTTTCATCCAAGTCCAATTTTAAATATACCGAGTTTTTAAGAACTTAGTAAAATTTTTAACCGACTTCAAAAAGAAGGAGCTTTTACGTTCGGCTGAATATTTTTTTTGTTTTTCACCGATTTCTCGGTCAATTGTGGACCGACTTTGAAAATTTTTTTTTTGATTGCATGGTTATACTTCCGAGTTGGTCACATAGAAATATTATTATGATCTGATGAGGAAATTTGAAGATATGGAACGGAACTCCTCATAGGATCATAGCAGAACTGTCGTAACATGGCTTTGTTTATACGTGTAGTCGATGTCTGACTGAAAGAAGGGGGGAGGATATATCGAACTGATCTGATGATGAAGCTGGAAGGTAGACACCAGAACTCTGTAATAAATCAATGTAACCTAACCGTGTTTGGGATTATTACAATTGTCATGAGATGCACTCTGGCTATAAGCTACCACCAGGATGATTAGCTGAGGGGTACTTTTTAGTTGTGCTACCATAACTAAATAGTGTTAAATAACGAAGAGACAAAATTATTATAGAAACACCGATTTTCGAAATTAAAGTTTATTGTACTTTTTTAGTGTTTTTTTTACAAGTCGGTTGTAATTTTTTTGTAAAATGTAGCGGAAAGAATCGATATTATTTTTGTAGACTTATTTTGAATTTTATTTAATCTGTTTATTCGCAGGTTAACATGTCGTTACATGACAGAAAACCATCCATTCCTTCGCCTGGCACCCATCAAGATGGAAATGATGTACCTCAATCCAGATATTGTGGTGTTCCACGATGTGATCAGTGATGGAGAGATTGAGATGGTCAAGAGAATGGCCAGCCCAAGGGTGAGTTCACAAATAATACTTTAATACATATTTCAAAATGCCCAGCATCATAATTATCCTAATTTATTTGAGATCGGTGCAGATTGGCCTTGTGAAAAGGAGGAATGAAAAGCATGTTACTAAAATAGTAATGAGTATAAGTGTAGATGGATTGTCTGAATTGAATGTGATATGAATGAAAAGGGAGTTAGTGATAGGACAGAATGGAAGAAAAAACACATGTTGCGTCGACCCCAAATAACACGGGACGAGGGTAGGAAGATGATTTTTTTTTTTTATATTGGCGCAACATGCCGTCTTCATCTCAAACAAAAAGCGTGTTTATATTTTCTTCGTGCCTTAAATAACAAATTAAAAAAAATGAGTCATTTTTGGATATTGTATGTGACTCACTCACAATTACTCACAAACAATACCCAAAAATGCCAGCAGTAACAGTCTTGACCAAAATGTGCATTAGGCACCCCCTCAAATTTTACAAATGCGCGATAACTACAGCAGAAAATTAAAAGTATTGTTTAATTAATATTTTTTCAGTTCAGAAAAGATTAAAAAAAACTTTATAAATAGCCAGCAATAATTTTTAATTTCACCTTATTTGTTATTCATCAGTTTGCTACAAGTCCTGGCGGACACTCCATTGACCTAATTGAGCTTTTGTGACATATTTTATTCTATTTTTATATCGAAACATTTAATTCCCTGATAGACGTTCAATATTATTGACCAATATAAATTCTTATCAATAAGTATCCCTATTGCCAATATGTTTGAAGCTCTCCTAAACAATCTTTCTATACCTAAGTATCAAACGAATTTATTATAAAGAAAGGTGGAAGTTTGTACGTGTGTATGTTTGTACGTGTGTATGTTTGTTATTCCTTCACGCCCAAACGGCTGAACGGATTTAGATGAATATGGCACATGGGTAGACCATGAAGAGACACCACCACACGATCATGAGTAAAAAAGACGTAACGTCTGTGTGAAGATTGGAACTCTTTGAGTTACGAAGAAAGCAATCTTGTATTTTCTAAAATAATATCTGCCGAGATTAAGGCAAAGTATGGTCTAACTAAATATTGAATTGTTTATAAATAGCTTCTGCTAGCGGCTTCGATCGCGTCAAAATAGAAAATATTTAACTTATGTCACTCAGTCATATATTTTTTTCATTTACATAAAATATTTTTAAAATCGTTCCATTACCGTTTGAGTTTATTCACTACAAAAACAAAAATCTATCCTTATAATATTAGTATAGATATAGAAAAGCAATGTAAAAGTTTTAAAAATTACCTATTTAAATTTATTTAAACTCCAAAAACGGAGAGATGTCATGGGTGCCTTATGCCAAGGCCATATGCCAACGCCCTCACATATTCTTATCCTTGAAATTTATAGCGTCTGAATCGAATTTAAATGCTCGATTAAGTTAAGCTTTTTCGTTGTTTTAAATTAGTTATATCGCTTTTAGATATAATCGTTGCTTACTCGATTTTTCAACATTTTAGTTAAATTTGAATCTTTAAAGCAGCAGCTGCTTTAAAGATTTAGAATATTTTTTAGAAAATTATTGTTTTAACTGCCACGTTTTATCAGTCGTTTAAAAATACAATAAAAACAAACAATTTTTATTATATTTATTGGGGACAAAAACAGTTGCGTGCTATAAAACAATACAAAAAAAAAATTAAAACTTTTGGAGCACAAACCTGCAACCAATGTCAACATCGTTACATAAGTATAACAGAAATGAAGGAATGTGGTAACAGTTTACAGAATACAGAGAGCTTGCTGTGATATCTATATAAAAACACATTATTTTGCAATACCTACATTATGTATTATTAAGTAATTATTTCCACTAGATGTAATTCAATTTATCTTGTTTCCATTTAATTCAATTATTATTATTTTTAATTCCATTTAATTCAATACACTTTATTTTAATTCAATACAATTTGTTTTATTTTAATCAAATATTCAATACAGTATTTGTATTTCCTATCCCAGTTCAAACGTGCTGTCGTCCACGATCCGAAGACCGGTGAGCTGGTTCCTGCACACTACCGCATCAGCAAGTCATCGTGGCTGCGAGACTCCGAGTCGGAAGCCATCGCGCGCATCTCTCGCAGAGTGTCCCACATGACCGGCCTTAGTATGGACACCGCTGAGGAGCTGCAGGTCGTCAATTACGGAATAGGGGGGCATTATGAACCACACTTTGACTTTGCTAGGGTAAGTTAATCGCTCAATCCCTGATGGGTAAAGGATTCCAAAATGTAAATGTGAACAAATAAATTGAGTTTTGGAAAAATTACTTTAAACTACCAACTCAATTAACTCCATTTCCCTTTAACTACCCATCTATCTCCAATCCTCTTTCATTTCATTTTTTTTCCTTCATATGTTTCTTTTTTCTCCATTCTCCATTTAACCCCATTATGCTACAACTAATATAAAATATTGTTTAAATCTTCTTTGAATCGTGCTATTGTTTCTAATATCGACTTAATTTGTTAATTGGTAGATTCGAATAGGCTTGATGCAACTGCCTATGAGCAGTACCTACTGTTTACGTTAGGTACCTACTCGCTAATGATCAGTTAACATTTTTATTTTACTCTGTTGTTTGTCCTGTGCGCGAGTCTCAAATGAAAGTTTTCCTTTTTATCTTTAATAGTAGCGGGCATCGCCTATGAAGCTATGAACTTGACCTTTTAAAGAAATCCTTTTCTTTCTTTCTTGAATTTTACTTTCTTTCTCTTCGCCAAATTTTTATATCGTTTTTCGTTCACAGAAACGGGAGAATGCATTCAGCAAGCAAGGTGGAAACAGAATAGCTACAGTTCTCTTCTATGTTAGTATCCAAATTAAAATAATAAACCGTTGTTTAAACAAAGTCATTTATTTTTACAAAGTTAGAAAATCAGTTTTAAAAAACATTAAGTGAAAATTACCTGAATACAAAGAAGTCAATTAACATTTTGAATACTAGTTAAAAGAGTGACCAGACGGTTGCAAACTAGCGTTTCAACCAAGGTGACCTTGGCTTATGTGTTTGGTTTGTGTTGCGGCTACGTGGATGTAAACCACGCGCCAACACTTTCGGTGGTTGGGAAAACGCGCCTCCCAACCAAGGGCGTCGAAAGTCATGGATTACAACTGCTGTCTAAACGGATTGAAATTAGCAATGTCACCTTGGTTGGGACGTTGGTTTGCAACCGTCTGGTCACCCCTTTAATATTAAAATGATCGAAGACAAATTCGTAGGCTACAAGTAAAGTAGGTACCTACATTATAAGTCCGCCTTTGTACTTTTGTGATGCGTGAAGTCTTATTATAGTATAAAAGATATATATTATTATGAGTTTGCAAACAGATCGACATCAATCGACAACGTTGACATATTAATCTAAGATACGGTTAACTTTGTATGTGAGTTTCCTGGTGCATTGAATAATAAGCATTAATATTAAAGTCAAAAAGATAAAAGTAATGAAAAACAGTCAATATTTTAACATCTATTCTACATAATGAATAAAATTAAGGTATCTGTTTGTGATATTATCAAAATAGTTTTTTTTTTACTAAATGCATTTATACTTATACGAATATACCTTAAATTCGAAACATTTAACAAAAATGTAATTTTAAAATTGTCGTTTTTCTGTCCGTATGTCTGTCTCTCTATTGGTTCCGGCTAATCTCCGAAACGGCTGGATTGATTTTGAACGGCTGGCATTGACGCTTATCTGATTTTACAAAGAGTTATTTTTTTTCTTTTTCCCGCGGGAACAGAATTTCAATTTATGGTTATAAAAATTTAATACTTTACCCCAAAATAGGAGTCGCTAGGTAGTAAAAAATAAAAAGTTTGCAACAACCAGTTTGCATCGAAAAATTCATTTGATCAACCAAGTCGACAGAACAATTTTAATTTCGTAATTTCCATTCTTCCTAGATGTCAGATGTAGCTCAGGGCGGCGCCACAGTGTTCACCGAGCTAGGTCTGAGCGTGTTCCCGGTGAAGCGAGCGGCCGCCTTCTGGCTGAACCTGCACCCCTCCGGCGAAGGAGACCTCGCTACCAGGCACGCTGCCTGCCCAGTGCTGCAGGGATCCAAGTGGGGTTAGTAACACACTACTTATTTCAATATCCTTCTGACTGAACCTGCACCCTCCGGCGAAAGAGACTGCTTCACCAGCCACGCCGCCCAGTACTGCAGGGATCTAAGTGGGGTTAGAAACGCACCACCTAAGGGCAACTGAAACAACACAGGTGGGTTTTAACCAGTAAAAGTCTGACACTCGCTCTCCCCTCGTCCAGAGTGGTAGGCGTTATTTAAGGATTTCCCACTACCTTGTTTGTCGTCCACAAATGCTGAGATTTTGTCTCATTCTAGTACTTTTACCCTGTGTTAGTTGTTGGGTGGTGCCTGTGTCGAATAAATATTTTAGAAAAAAAAAATACCTATCGTAATATAAAAATCTTACAACATTCCAGTGTGCAACAAATGGCTCCACCAAAGCGGCCAGGAGCTGCTCAAACCCTGCAATCTGGAGTACCAAGACGAGGACATGGTCCGCCAGATTCCCCGCCCAGTGCCCAAGACGTCCAGGTAGAATTACCACTCCATATTGATCAATAAACTGTGCAAAATATAACTGATTAGTGCAAATGTCGTGATCTGATTAGTGTAGCAAATTGTGTATTTGATAACTATAAAGTATGTATTCGTTAGACTAACGATATAGACGATTTCTCTAGCTGCAAACGTGAATGTATTTTCTGTGGAGGGAGAGTGCAACAGCTTATTTCTAAATTATTTTTTCATTACCAAAGAGAACAAAAGAGAACAAATTTATACTAAGAGTAGTAGCACACAGTTTTACTTGTTGCGTATTTTCAGTCGGTATTCCATTCCTACTAATTCGTTATTTAATTTTATATTTAAAAAAAAATCTGTTTTCTGATGAATACTTTCTAGTTGTCAAATAGAACATTTGCTTTTTTAGTTAATTGAGTACAAGATGATATACCAGCTAATTTAGTATATAGTATGTATAACCGTGTTGTGTAAGAATTTAAGCAAGTAATTATTTTAATTAATCTTGCCTACAAATAGACATCTAATCAAATGAAACATAAAGAGGCTTCAGTGTTGCTGTTTGTCTGTAAAACTAATGTAATAATTTATTACCAGTGTAGTTATAAATATAAGAATAGTCAGTTTAAAGATTTAATAGCTTTTATAGTTCAAATTCGTCGACGAGCTGATTTACATACAAACATATTTTATATAATAAGTAAAAATTATATATTTTTTTCATATTTATGTACAAATTATTTTAATATTATGTTGATGAAAACCAGTCATTTAATTTAGTTATAAGTTACAAAAGATACAAACGTATGTTAAATCTCATGAAATGCATTTATTCAAGTTTTAAACATATCTACTAATGTAAGTATCGACAATATTGCTTTACTAGATAATTATCTAAAACATAACGCTTTAATTAAGTTGGTTTTAATTAAGAAATGTTTCTAAAATCGATTATACGTAACCAAGCATGTTTTCCAGTTTTTGATTATACAATATCAGTTGATACATGGGTTTTATTAATGAATATAATATATCATACCTTATCTAATAAAAACACTGTTTCCTGTTTAACCAATATTTGATAAATCGATGGTAACTTATGACGGACGAGCTCAAGCTTATTCAAAGTTAATAAGTAATTGTATCACAAAAGTCGAAATATAAAATCAACTGCCAGTTTTAATAATTGATAAATAACCTTAATTTTGAATGTCACTTGCTTGCACGACCTGCCGTAGCAGTCTGTAATGAGACAGAGTTAAGATTCAATTTAATAGTAACAGAGATGTTTACATTTTTTTAATGAATTTTTCAAGAAAATATTTAAGCAAAATATGAAAGAATCATAAAAATATCTGAACAAATGTAAAAGTTATGTAACTTTAAAATTGCGCTTGCTATACTTTCGATTCACGCGGTGCTCCAGTGTGTGACGTCACGTGACCTTTTAAAATAAAAAAGTACTACCAACAAATCGAAAACAAGCCAGTTGCACATAAAATAACTTGGAAAAGCACGAGAGTTCTTGTGGATTTAAGTGATTTGTGGTGGAAAGATCTCATTTAGGTCAAATGACGTCACTATCCAGTGAGAGACTGCAATCGTTGTAAGTAAACTTAAATAATTATTTATTTCAAAAATGTTTTCCTTCATTTTTAAGTTTGATCTATATTTTAGTTCTATTTCGGTAAATATAATTTTAACAACATCATGGAACTTCTCCTTTGTTTTCGAAACATAATTTCCATGTTTTAAAAAAAGTACAGACTTTATCATTCTGTAATACGTAATGAGAGGGTTTAAAGTTTAAAAGAAAAATGCGTTAATTGTAGTTAAACAATTAAAAACAATTAAAACACTCAGAACAAGAAACCAAAAAAAATAAAACATGATGAGGTACAAGGCATCTTCTTTCTTGATATGCTGTGAGGAGAGCAATTTAAGACAACAAAAACGTTACATATAGAATTATACGTATACTGTACATAACATTCCTGTTGTTTATACATTACCCTAAAGCTTCTGACTCCATACTGGTGACCCCGCGGCGTCGGCGATGCTCGTTAGAGTATTTCAGAACAAACAAAGTAAGTACATGCATGGTGAACTTTAGCATTGCACACTACTGTGTTTGCTATGAAACACTCTTCTTGTCTTCCTATGCTTTTTGTTTCTTGTATCTTCATCTTGACCTTCTGGGTTTTTTGTATGTATGTCTTCTATTTGATGAGCTCTGGTATTTACTGCCTAACTTAATTTTTTTTTTTTTTTGTTTACTAGCTTCTCACCCCAGCTTGGCACGGGTGTTACAAATCTTTGAAATTCTCGTCTTTTCTCTACTATAATAAAATATGGGATGGTGTACATCTAAACTTTCCTCATGAATCACTCTGTATGTTGTTGAAAACTGCATGAAAAATCAGTTTTGTTGTTTTTGAGTTGGTCGCGAATAAACAGACATATATGTGGTGGGGGACGACGGCTTTGTTTTATAATACATATGTATGGAGCACACATGGAAACAGTAATACATAATACATTATAAATATAAGTAGGTACTTACAATGGACCTGCTAATATAGATTTTTTCCAGCAAACCTGGGAAAGGAGACATTAAAAGAAATGTAAGCAATAGTGTGTAAGAACAGGAGAAGAATCTAACGATATGAATATTGCTTCATCTTCGCTGGTATTATTTAATTTCAAATAATATCATTAACCTCCTTACAAGATCTCGTCCATCACCTTTCATACATTCCTTCTGTCGTTTCTTGGATCTTCCTCGACTCGTATATCCATCAACATTCATATTCAAGTCTTGCAGTTCCAAATATCTTCGAAGACAAGCTTCTATTTATCACTAGTTGCTGCTAGCGGCTTCACACGCGTAAAATTTGAAAATTGTTCCAAGAAAACATACCTTCGAGATAAAAAGTATCCTTTGTGGTATCACAGGTTATGGTATACTCGTATGCCAAATTCCATCCTAATGCGTTCCGCTGTTCGAGCGTGAAGAAGTAACAAATATAGAAACGCTCACATATTAGTGCGACTATTATTCGCACTCTGCTTCGCCCGCGTGAAAATAGAAAATTATCTCAAAGGAATACTTCTGAGATAAAAAGTATCCTATGTATTATTCCAAGGCATGGTCTACCCGTATGCCAAATTTCACCCAAATCACTTCACAGCAGTAACAAATAAATACTCACACAATTCGTTTTTATACCTAATGTTACTGTAATTAGGATCTATATAAATAAAAATCAATTGCCACACGTATGAATTATGAAAAATCACATGAGAACGGCTTGACCGATTTTGCTGATAGGTTTTGTCCTGATAATTATGAACACAACACCGGAAAATATAATTGCTTCCGTGTGACCCACCGAGCAGGTCGCTAGTTATTTAATATTTCCAGAGTGTTTAAATTTTTCCGACTTGAAATTTCACAGGATATCTCTTTCCCTGTATCTGCATATGGATTGTGATATCATTTCTTCAAATAGCTTCCAGTCTACCTGTAGTTAACCTTCGGCGTTACATTTCATTGTCACAGAATAATGGCGCTTTGTTTTAAGGTCAATAGTGTAGTGATTGGAAAATAGGTTCTCGGGTTGCTTCTGCGGATTCCGCATTCACGGAAACGTTAATGTTTCCTCCTGAGTTCTCAATACTGCGCCGATTGTATATGGAAGTTGTTGAACGTTGTTAGGCATGTGCTGTTTATATCTTGTCAATATCTAGCACTTGATGGAGAACCACAACTGGCTTTACTCCTACACTATCAAGGATTTTATGGGCGCCACTGATGCTGCTATAAACGAGGCCTCCTATTATGTCCAACTTCATGAGGGTTAACGCATCGTCTTGAAAAGAAGAATGTAAGACCGAAAAGTATGCGAGGTCCTAAGATAGGTCCTTGCTGTTGGGCAACAGTGCTAGTGGTATTACAAAACCAAGGTCATCCGTTGGCTAATTATTGCAAACAAAATGATTTAAACCGTATCAAAGACTAAATCCAAAAAAATAAGAATCTGAAAAGATAAACACTATTATTACATAACGGCATAATCCCTATTATAGCGACAAAGTTTCAACCACTATTACAGCCTCACTAATTTCAGGGGAAACACATTACATTTTTAAATAGAATATCGTAAATATTTTCTTTTTGTATGTGCTGCTATTAAGTGTTTACTTACATTTATTGCATACACGACAATGATAGTAAAAGTTTTGACGGATTTTCGGGGTGGAGTGGAGTTTGATGTGTGCTTAACTTCGAATGTTTGATTCGGAGAGCGGGGCCGGGGTTAGTTTTCGTAGTATTGTGACGTAATGAGTTTTGTTATGTATGATTTTTTACGAAATTCACGAGAACGTACGGCTGACAAACTGCCATGCAGTTTGGCAGATGTAATATTAAGGCTTACTATATAACAAATATGTGGATGTCATTAACTAATTTATACTACAAAGTTTACTAGTAGAAAATGCCAAAGACACAAAGCCCGCCTCTGTACTTTTGTGTGTGTAAAGAATTAAATAAATACCATTAATTAATTATAAACTATACATATATAAATGAAATATAAAAGTTAAAAACAATCTGATCAATACTTTAGCAGTAGTTATTAAGTTTTCGATTTCGTTGGCAATAAATCAATTTCATGTCCCTCATTCAGTCTAAATTATCGATTATTTAGAAGACCACACCAGCTGGCTGATCTCGGTGTCGTTTATTAGTTAAACTATTGAACAGCTGAGTCTGGAGTAATCGATTAAGTTTGCCGAAACTTCTGTTTTGAAAGATTGATTTGGGAAGTTTGTAAGTTTATAGCAGCACGTGAACATAATGGACCGAACTGTCGCTCACCGAGGTCATAAGATTGAATAAGGTTTAATAAAGTTCCGAAAAGATCAAAAAATTCTGTGTTTTTTATAAATGTTTTGTAATTTAACTTCTAAGCAACACTCTGCACCTAATGGGTAAAACATCGCTAAAATTTTATTTGATCAGACAAACCGTATCATTTAATTCTAAAAAAAAACTAGAGAAGTTCCATACATACATTTTGGGACATCAGGTCCAATAGTTGTCAATTGTTTTTGATCAGGTTGCTTGGTTTTTCGTTTTTCCATCTTACAACAAAGAAAATAACTCAAATAAATGTACTAGTATGTGCAGTAAACACTTTTGAGATCTATTGGAAACCCTTAAAGCATTGCATAAGGATTGCGAAAATAGACACAAGTACTTCCAATTCTATATACTCCTTTCAAAAGTTATCACTCACCCGTTCCGAAGTACACGTTATTCGTATAGTTAGTTATCCTTCTTTACAGGCCATTTTTATGATACCGTATTATGAACCTGCGAAAATTGATCTTTATAATTGCTCATGAATATTTTGAGCTGATTTTTATTGATGAAATCGCCAATTTAATTTAAGGATGATCCACGATTAATATGTAGATAGTTAACACTACACTTTCGAATCAGCCCAGTGCTGGTAACAAACTGATGGCTAGTGGAGTCGGTCGTCGATGGCTAACGATGAAACCGGAGCTGCTCACTGTAAACATCCAGTGACTGGAATCCTCGCAGGCTGTCGACGCGCTGCCGACACTCGCGCTCAAACCTCTATAACATAGTAATATGGCATATTAAGATAACTGCTGGACCACCGGGGAGATGGAGTCTCACGGCAGACCCTTGACCTTTTAATTAGTCTAGTCGCTATATATTTAGCCTGTTTAAACATAGTAATTATGTTACTGAGGGACAATTATAAACTGCAAACTAGGTATTGCAATCCGAATTATTCGAAGTCCGAACTGAGAATTCCGGATTTTTACAAAAAGAAAATACACTATATTAAGTGGCAAAGCACTGAATGCGGAGCATCAAAATAAAGGTTTGACGAGTTGATTCCAAAAGGTTAAAGAAGTTACATTTTGAGTTTATTTTTCTACACTTTAGTGAAGTAAGGAGTAGAGACTAAAATATATATATATATATATTACTTCTTTCGAAAATCCGTCTGCAAAAATAAATTTTAAATCCTATTTTTAAATCCGGGTTTCAAAGATCCTTAAGTTTTGATGCTTCACTCAAGAATCGAATCGAGGTAAACCTCAGAAAGTTGGAGCTGAGTGAAATTGATTTATTTTAGTAGACTAAGAAACATCTGGGTTTTCATAGCATTAAACATATCCTTATTGGCAATGACCTATTTGTTAGCAGCTTGCAAGAAAAAGTTCAAGCTCTCAACCATAGCCTCTCGGAAATACCGGATCTGTGACGAACTATCTCCTGTGTTAGAAGCGTATGTCGCCTCCAGAGTGCTTCCGCCTCTATACCAGAAAGTAAAAAAAAAATGAATGAGCAAGAACAATATTGCCAAAAGTACCCCTAAGAATCCCCGGAATTAATATTCAATTGACCGGACGAGCAACCATCTGACCTTAATAACCTTTCGGATGGATAGATCTCTCAGGAAGTCTGCAAACCAATCACTCAATCCAGTGGGTACACTGAGGAATGGAAGGTTATCAATAAGGCTTTCGTGCCAGACTTTGTCGAAAGCTTTCGAGATGTTGAGAGACGGCATGTGTCAGAAGCCGTATTGACGGTCACTAAGGATTGTTGTTAGTATTAGTGTCTAGGTATGCCAGGAGTTTACAAAGGGCGGAAATTATTTTTGATAGTGGGTAGTAGTAGGTACTGTAGTTTGCCGGGTCAGCTCATCTACTCTTCATAGTCATGTTAAGGTGCAACCTTAACATGCTGCTGCTTCGGTCTCAATTGTAGGGCTAAACAGGTGTGTCTAGATCTGGGACAGTTCAAGCTCAAAAGTTATAAGAGCTTTGGTCATCTCGAGGTTACACATTGCCCTATCGATGTCTTACTGAAGTATGCCCATCATTCTCGCGT
The DNA here is from genome assembly GCA_905147345.3 of Mythimna impura. Classification (NCBI taxonomy): domain Eukaryota; kingdom Metazoa; phylum Arthropoda; class Insecta; order Lepidoptera; family Noctuidae; genus Mythimna; species Mythimna impura. Next base: position 14,177,965 of record LR990345.1, read on the forward strand.
CCGTTAGGAAAAGCAGAGACCCGCGCGTCGCCAAAATCTAGACGTGAGAATTCTGCAAAAAGAGAGACAAATATTTTTGCTTTTCCTCATCAGTGTGCGCCAGCAACTCCTCGGGTTTTAGCAGTGATAGTAGTGACAATATTGTTCTGAATATTACGAACGCAACAAATAATATAATCAGCCAAATCGATCGAGCGGCCCTAGCGGATCTGGCGCACCTTATACAGTGATCAATAAGTCAAGTGGTTTTTAACCGACTTCAAAAAAGGAGGAAGTTATCAATTCGGTTGTATTTTTTAATTTTTTATGTGAACCTCGAAACTCCGTCGTTTATGGACCGATTTGCTAAAAAAAAAGTTCCCCTAAAGGATATGCTTCCAGATTGGTCCCATTTTTTTCAAAATCCAGTTCTGATGATGGGATCCATGACGAATCAAGGGAACTCCTTAGGTATTATAGGCAACTATACAGTGATTTTAGTATTTTTATCGAAAAATTAAGCATTTACAGACAAAATGTAAAATTTGATAAATGATATTTATTTTGTAAGTAGGTTTTTTTAAAACACTTTTACACGTCATGAAGCCGGTGTTTCCTAGCTGACTACCCTGAGAAGAAACACCGAAACAAATTCAGGGGTCAAAGTCTCTTTTAAAGTCCATACAGCAAACATGTAATGGTCATATCATATGAGAACAATGCAGGTTGCAGTCTGAGATGGTCTTTTGAAGAAAGAACCACACAGTTCTGAGCGGACCTGTCCAGTCAGTGCATGCATTTGTCAGTATTCGTGTAGCTCAACTCAGAACTACTAAGGAGCTCAACGACTTGACGAACAATACCAAAGAAACAGACGCAAAACTGCCAGACATGATGTTATAATTAAAGAGAAAAAAAAAGGGTAATCCACATAGTCCCCACATTCACAATAATAAAATTTAAAAAAAATGAAAATATTACAAATTGTAAAAAATATATTTAAATATTTCTAAAAGTAATTGTCTGACAAATTCTAAATATAAAAAATAAACTATGTCATAATTGTAAAAATAATAATAATAAAAAAACATATATGTATATATATATACAATAAAAAAAATATATATATACAAATGATGAAGTGGAACTGATGAAGAAGACCAGAAATGGCCAACGGAACTTTATACTCACATAGATATCACAATGAAGATAGTTAAGCGACTATGACAATACAAATAAATAAATGGTTATGAATAGTTATGTTCAAAATGATATTATCGAAGTGACCTGAGGATGATGATGATGGAGTCGGAAGATAGGCACCGGAACTCTGTAATTAATCAATGTATACTAGCCGTGTTTGGGCTTATTAGAATTGTCATGAGATATACTTTGGCTATAAGGTACTATCGAACTGATCTGATGATGGAGCCGGAAGGTGGAAGGTAGGCACGGGAACTTCATAATAAAACAATGTAACCTAGTACCTCCCTTCTTATATCTATGCCTAGTACCTAGTGCTTTTTTTTTATTGGGTGTGATAATCATCTTATGACAAATCCCGCTCTTGGGCGGAACGGGAGATAGTGTCAGACTTTTACTGACTAAAAATCCACTCCTGTTCCTTCTTTGCCTTCGTCCCAGGGCCCTGGGTTTCACTTTCACACTACCCGTGGCCCCAGTAGGCTTCGACCCTGCGGGGCCCCTACGGTTTTGTTTAAATCACAACACTACGCGCCGTCGACGACTCGGGCTCGGTCCGAACGGTTGCCGGATAGCCGGATGGCGAACTAACCATTGCTCGCCGTGCGCAAGCCCACGCCTACGGTGGCTGGAAATCGGAATCGGGATCCCGGCGGCTGGGGCGTGAGGGCCGTTCCCTCATGCGTGCGGTCACTTTCTTCGCTAGCATTACTGCTGGGCAGAAAGAGGTGAACACCTCCTCGCTTCATTCCTCCTCGCTCCGGACCATGGCCTGTGTTCGGCGCGAGAGGTCGTTGCCGCCGATCGCCCCCACGAGGACACGGCGGTGCTCTGCCCAAGTGGGGCACACCTCTACCGTATTTTCCACCGTGTCCTCCGAGCAGTCCAAACAATGGTGACACCCGAGATAATCTCGCTAGATGGCGCTGAACTCAACATTTTTAGTTATTTATGTTTTTATTATATGGGAGGATTACTAAGTCAAGAAAATTATATTTGCTAAAATCGGACAATCCACTTTATTGGATTTTGTCAAATGATTGCCTCAAAATCTACCTGATTCTGACTGTTCAGGTAGCTTAAGTACAGCGCTATAATAATCAATTAACTATAGTGTTTAAGTATAGCACTCGGGCACACAAACTCTCACTGGACTGTCCGGCCTGTCGGGTCATTTCACCTTAAACTAATACGTACTTATATACCTACGTATTTAAAGTGATATGGATCATTTGTAAAAAAATAACACTGAGAGAAGTAGGTACTGATTCCATAATGAAAATTTTTCACTCAAGATTAGCGCCGAATGTAGGCTACTTTTTATTTCGAAATATATTAATGCATGATTTCTGCTTCGGGATAGGTCGCCGCCGCCGGCGCTTAACTAAATCATGTGCCCCATGATACGTTTATGTTTGGTCGGGAAAAAATATACCGAACGGCTGACATTTTTCGCAATTCACGTTTAGTGTCATAGTAAAATTGTTCATAATGAGTAGTACAGGGTGGCGCAAAATTAATCATACAATTTTGTTTTAGCATAACTTTTTTACTAAATAAAAATATATATATTTTGAGTGATGGAAATCTTTATTAGGACCTGTATTTTTTTTTCTGTTAAGTGAAAATTATGATATACGTTAAGTGGCTGCCACCAGTGTCGATACACATTTGTGCCCCTTTTATCGAGATTTCCGGTGATAACTGTTCGCATTCCTGTCTTGTCTGAGACTTGTTGCCATAACCCCGCAACTTCAAGTAGCCTTAAAGAAAGAAGTCTGGGGCGGTTAAATCGGACGATCTTGCTGGCCATGCTAAATCGCTGCCAAAAAGGGAGATTACGCGACCAGCTTGCAGATAGTGCTGTGTGTGCGGTTGCACCTTCTTGTTGAAACCACGTGTTCACCAAGCTCCTCTCCTCGTCCTCGAAGAAGTCGAAGTCTTTCACTAAAATTCGCAGTAGGGTCGGTCTGGTGATGTTTTTTTCGTTCTTAACGACATTGGCAGCCACTGCGTCGATATTCTCGGCAGAACGACCAGTCCGGTGTCGGCCACACTCTGCAAGATCTCTTGTGGTTCCAATCTGTTGAGTCGAGCAGCTAATGTTTGCCCAGTTGGCGTGACAATATTAGGAAATCGACGTCAAAATGCACGCTGCGCTAACACTACCAACCGATTATTATTGGTCAAAAGAATTGACACAATTATTTCACGCTCTTGCGGAGTATAGCGTTCCATTGCTTGTCTGTTTATATTCTGTATCTGTCTAGTTCACAAATACCAATTATGATTAACGTACGATGCCATTTGCAATAATTATAACATCTTTCGATAAAGTGATTAATTTTGCGCCACCTTGTACAATGTCTCCTTTTCAAGTTTTGCGTCTGTCTGCTAGTAACTGTTTAATTGCAAACACCGTTTGTTTAAAGAAGATTTCTCGTAAGATTGTAAAGTTTTTTTTTTTATGTTCAATAACAATCCAATACATTGTAAATGATTAAATTCTGATGTCATTTATCGTATTCGAAATGAACTATTCATAAAAAACCAAGAGCTTCCAAGTACCTATGTGTAGGTATGTATAGCCAAATTCAAAAATATAATAGGATGGAAGAATTTATTAATAAGAACTTTAATAAGGCTTACGCTAAACGGTGAGATGCACTCAATGAATGTCAACGATTAAAATTACCCTATAACCTTTAAAATTTGCAAGTCGGCTTATCTATTCAACCTTATGAAGAGGGTCTTCCCACGCTCTTTGTGGCCATCCTTAAAAAGTTATTTGTGCCTGATTTGACAGCATATTACGCGTAATTGCGTATTCCTACAATTATAGTACCTACTTTTATAACTCCTACTGGTAATTTATTTTCGAAGTATTCTTGTAACATGTATATCCTAGATTATTTTATCTATAAGTAAGTAGGTAGGTACTTAGGTGAGTATCTGTACTCCTGTACTCCATTCGCGTTAAGATTAGACATTTAAACAAACCTTTTTCACTCTCCATTCAACCGATTTTGACTTTTATTGCGTTGGTGGCAAGATAAATTATGGCGTCTGCAGTAAATGGTTGGTATTGTAACCACTTTTTTGCTTTTAATGCCATCCTTACGCCTACGGAATAGAATTCAAAATCAGCTAAACGGACAGTAAAAAGGTTTGTTTAAATGTCTAATCTTAACGCGAATGGAGTATGTATAAGTATTTAGGTACCTTAGTCAACTAAGGGCGGTTGACGCAGAACTTAATTATCCTTAAAGTGAACAACATACTAGTAGGTACTCGTATATTTGAGGGACTAGGTACATACTCAGTTGCAAAGCTATGGTAACAAAATTAGAGGTTTGCCGACCGGGCAACTAGTCAGCAATGCTTGTCTGCGACTGGACAGAGGCAGTTTACGTCTGGTGGCGGGGACCATCACTGGACAATGCTGACTAAACAAACACTTCCACATAATACGTATCACGTATAGTCCCCTGTGCAGAGCATGGATGGAGTTGGAGGAAACAATCGCGCATGTGCTCCTCAAGTGTCCGGGTGTTACCTAAATGCGCACGCGTTCTCTAGGCTCACCGAATTCCCTCGTAGACGCTTTTAACAAGCGGAGAGGCCTAATTGCTTCTAGAGAGAGGTAGACTGAATAGAATAAAGCTCGGCAAATCATGGCCGCCTTGACCATCATAAGTGCGGAAACTAAACTCCAATAGATAGATAACTGGTGACCAGATATTGACTATCTCTACTGGTCGGCGATCTTATCATCTTTCTGCCCTTGTCCCGTGTTATTTGGGGTCAGCGCAACACGTTATTTTCTTCCATTTGGTCCTATCAACCGTTACGCAATTACTTTCATGTCACTTCCCACACATCCATTCATATTTTCTTTGGCCTCCCTCTCCCTCTCCATCCATCCACATATATACTCATAAAAAATAAGAGGTCCGTTTTGACATTTGAGAAATACCCTAGAATGTAACTTGGAATGAAACTGAAAGAAACAATAAAATAATAATTAATTACATAATGTTTAAAAAAAAATACATACATTTTTTTGTCGCGATATATAATTTTTTTTTTTTGCGTATTTAAGTATTCCTGTGTGTGGCCTGTTAATTTTTGACAACTTTAACTCTTTTAGTAATATTGCTTTTCATCCCTCTCCTCTTCACATGTAATGTACATATATACATGCCAAGACAAATATTCCCTTCCAACTTTTCAGTCACTGACGTCACTTTCAAACTTCCCCTAATATACTCATTTCCCACTTTATCCATTCTTAAAAGTAGTCGTCTTATCTAGATGTGTATTTACTAATATTAAGGAGATAAAAAAAATGTATTTTTGACTAGCTTTTGCCCGCGGCTTCGCTCGCGTACCTACATAAAATATAGCCTGTGTCACTCAGGAATAAAGCAGCTTACTATCGCTGAAAAAGTTCTTTTTTTTTTTTATTGATAGGCTCGCGTTTGACCACCATCTCACCTGATGGTAAGCGATGATGTGGTGAAAGTTTTAGCAATCGGATCAGTGCTTTCAAACAAACTTTACTTCTATGATATTATAGTGTAGATGGAGATTGTAATAAATAAACTCAAAAATTACTGGACCGATTTTAAAAAGTCACCAGTCGAATGCTACTTTAACACTGATTGACATTGGTTATATATCTTCGACTTTCCCACGGGCGAAGCCACTGGCAGAAGCTAGTCTCTAATAAATCTTTAATCATCAGCATTAAGGGCAGTTTCCTCCGTTCAAGTATTAACAATGTCGCGCGCACACATACCCACACATGCGTACGCACCCACGTTCGATCACGCCTTTAGGGTATGTGTAAATAAAATGGATAAATAATTGTGTTGAGGGCACGCGCTTCAAATGTTTTCCAACACAAGAATCCTCGGAATGATTAAACAGGATGGGGCTTGAGTGGAAACTTATTGTTTCTTTTTCACATGTTTGTAGACACATGTTGGAATGTCACGCGACCTGTTTACATAATATTTTCCCTGAAAAATGCTTGTTGAAGCCATAGCTGCGAGGAACCGATTTGCTTTTCCATAACGTTGTGTTCTTTTAAGAATCTCCAGTGATGATACCTAATTAAGGGGGAAATGAAGATTGATAGGACTGTATACCTAGTGGTTAGTAAGTCAGAGTGGTATTATTATTACATATAGCCTTTACAGCCCCACTGCTAGGCAATCGCCTCCTTCTATTTCTTCCATTGTGCCGGGCTCTAAGCCACTTCTTCCTAATTCCCAAGGAACACATCGAAGTCGTCCCGCCTTCTCCTCAGAATGGTAATTATTTAGAAAATAATTGGATTAAATTATTATTACTAACACCGTTTTGAGAAACGGTGAAGGAAAACATCGTGAGGAAACCGGCATGTCCCTAGAACCAAAAGAAAATCGAAGACATGTGACATCCGCACTGGGCCCGCGTGGTGGATTACGGCCCATTCCCTTTCGTAGAGGCCTGCGGCTGCGTCCCAACAGTGGGAACATTGTAAGGCCGCTATGCTATGCTATGCTATGTTATTATTACTACCTAGTAAACTGTCCCAGCTTTGTACGGGTGCAGCAAAATATACAGACATCATTTATCGCTCTTTCTACGAATTAAAATCCGAGGCGTAGTTTAGAAGGCGATTTAGTAGTTAGACATGTGGAAAGCAACTTTGTTTTATACTATGTTGAGAAAAGCTTTTCCCAGCATCCTCGGTGTCGTGACCTATTTAAAAGGAACCGTTGTATTTTCGACTTTCTCGACCGTGAAAGTTTTTTTTTGTAATTGAATTAGAAACTTTTATAGTGTAAAAAGATTTTGTGACAGTTCCGACTACAAGTGATAAATTAAATTCATGAAACCTTTTTGAGCAGATAGGCCATTTATGCATTACGTAAGACAATTTAGAGGGGAGGGGCGTCGGCCATGTCTTATTTTTTCTTACAAGGGGATGGGAGGGAGTCTTGATAATTCTTACTTAAGATCACAAAAATACGCAGTTAAGATTAAAAAAAAAACACTGGCAACCGCGCCAATGCCGATGTGCGGTCGGATGCGTATAGGTAAACTATTCCTTGGCAACGTCACTGCGCCTACCCGCTTGTCATTTAAACGTTACTTAAAATACTTGTTGCGTAAACGACACACTTGTAAACGTACCTAAAAATTGTTAAGTACTTTTGAAAATAAACATCAAATCCAAACAAACTTAAATTCATTCATTCCTTTAGATTCTTACGTAATAAATATTAAACTTTCGGCCTATTCTTATTATTTCTTATTTAGGGGAGAGGGGGTCAAAACTAGTAAAAATCGTCTTAGGCTCGGCGCAAATGGGCCACCGACCACAGCCACCGGTGTCTGTCGCGCGCTACCGCCACATTTCTAAAAGTGTCAGAAGCGAGCGACAGCCACCGGTGTCTGGAAGCCGCCACATTTTATAACCCGCTCGTTGCTGCTTTCCGATTGATTTCCGATATGAATGTATCAACATCCATTGAAACGTCGTGCTCCATGATGGTACGCATGCGATACGTAGAACGTCGGACGGTTAACTGCGCGGGAGGTGGAGCAATGCAACAGTGGCACAGTATAGATATATGGAACAGTACGGAAACTACCTACAAACGTTCGCTACTGACAGGACCGCGAGAAACGCTTAGGAGTCTCGTCGATGCGTATGTTTGTGTGAGTGTGCCGTTTCGAATATTTGTAGGTAGTTTCCGTTCTGTTCCTTAGATCTATACTGTGACAGTGGCGGGTGTCGGCGTTTTGTGTGGCACGTAGTGACCACTAGTGGCGAGTCGCGGACACTACTGTAGCAAGTGGCCGCCACCGGATACACGTGTACAGCGCGTCTATACAAAATATATTAAAAAGTGTGTTAAGTCGCCGTCGCTGGCCACCGGTGGCTGTGGTCGGTGGCCCATTTGCGCCGAGCCTTACGTAATAAATAAAAACGATCCCTAGGTAAATTTCGAGTATCGTTAGAAAATTAAATTCAGAAAATGTAACTACAGGGGTTCTACCATATGCCGCAGCATATGGTAGAACCCCTGTAGTTATTTTTTTTTATTCGAAAGTGTTACCCTGGAACACAAAGGGCAACCAATGAAACATAGGTGGTTTTAGTCAGTATAAGTCTGACACGTCCTCTTCCCCAGACTGGAGGACTTTATTGTACACCTTAAATTAACGGAATACCGATAATACGGTAAAATTCGATAATACGGTTTTTGCACTACTTGAGTGCAAAAACCGTATTATCGAATTTTGTCTCTTCGAAAACCTTTCTACGACGTCTCTATACTGCGACGCCTTGTTAAATCGATATTTTGTTGCTGCGATGTTTCGTTACACCGAAAAACTGTACTGCGAACGATTTTAAAGCGAAAATATCATACTGCGAAGCCCTGTTAAATCGACGTCTTATTACTACGATGGTATGTTACTTAGGAAAACTTTTTCTTTCTAACTTTTAATTTCGTTATTCTTTTTTGTTTTTGTTTTTTTAGGTAGGAATCCAACCAATGATTTCTTCCGCGCTAGGGTGGAGTGCGAAGGCGTGTCAAACTTTGTTGATGTTCCTTCTTTGCCTTGCGTTCTAGGAACCCCGGGTTTCTCTATCAGAAGCCAACCTATTGCCCCAGTAGGCTTCGGCCCTGCTAGGCCACTAAGGTTTTGCTGACCTCTCTTTGAGGCGCGCTTGGTGGAACACTACGTGTCTTGTCCTCCGGGCGGTCGGCACAATGGCGACACCTGGGCGTTTCCTCCGCTACCCATTGCTCGTCGTCCGCAAACCTACGCCTACGGTGGCTAGAAATCGTGGTCGGGATCCCGGCGGCTGGGGCATGTGTATGTCCGTTCCTACAAGCGAGCGACCGCCTCCTTCGCTAGCATTAGTGTTTCGTAGAAGGAGGCGGCCGCCTGCCGTTCCTCCTCGCTCCAGACCATCACCTGTACCAAGGCCCAGCGCGAGCGGTCGTTGTCACCAATCGCCCCCACGAGGCTAAGGCAGGGCTCCGCCCAAGCGGGCACACTTTCACCGTATGCTCCACTGTGTCCTTCGGGCGGTCCACACAATGGTGACACCCGGGCGTTTTTTCCGCACGAATCAGGTGCAGGAGACTCGAACTTACCGTGTCCGTATTAAGATCCTCACCGGGATCTAGAACGATTTAAAAAAAAAACCTAAGTAAATCCATAGTGTGCTTTTTTCGCATAGTTCCTAAGAAACATAACATCGCAGTAACAAGACATCGATTCAACAAGGCTTCGCAGTATGATATTTTCGTTTTTAAAATCGTTCGAAGTACAGTTTTTCGATGTAACGAAACATCGCAGTAACAAAACTTTGATTTAACAAGGCGTCGCAGTATAGAGACGTCGTTGAAAGGTTTTCGAAGAAATAAAATTCGATGACACAACTTTCGGACTCAAGTAGGTATTCCAAATTAACATACGACAAATATTTTATAAAAATCAGTGTACAAGGTGGTCCCATCGCACGGAATGGATATACCTACATACATATAGTATCGATTTTGAAGGGGTTGTTCCATGACACCTAAAATCATCATAAGTCTGATATGAGAAACAAATAATTGCATACGGCTTATATAACTCCGTGTCTCCCTCACACCGTAATTATGAGTTAATTAAGACTTTTTTATTATTATTGATAGTCTCGTGTTTGACCACAATCTCACCTGATGGTAAGCGATGATGTTGTCTACGATGGAGCAGGCTTGCCTACAAGTAACCTACTCACTCTTGACTTAAAGCCCACTATGTTGTAGCTATCAGGAAACATAGACTCCGGGAGGGAATTCTATTCCTTAGGTGTACGTAACTACAATAAATGTGTTCCCAAAACGTGGGATGTCCACCATGTACCGGCAGCGTAACGCCGTACGTCTAGTGGTCCGATGATGGAACGGGCTTGGCGGAATTAAATTGTGCAATTCCAGTACACACTCCCCGAAATGTAAACGATAGAAAACCGACAGGCTAGCAACTCGATGACGTTGAAGCTTCGACTCGAGCTGGTATTTGGCAGGTCCATCCCCAAGATGAGAGTAATACTCCACACACGATCGAACTTGTGCTTGATAAAGTTTGAGCAACTGTTCCGGCGTGAAGTACTGTCTCAGCTTAGCTAGATCCCCAATTTTTTTTGGCAGCGAGTTGAACTTTTGCCTCGATATATGAGTCGAAAATGAGGGTAGATGACAATGTTACCCTAAGAAGCTCAAGATGATTGGTTAATCGGCACGGTCATACGCCGAAAAGATGAAGGTGGGTGGAATTGGCTCCGTTTAGCGAGAAAAAGACACGTCAGGGTTTTGGCAGCATTGAACTTGACCAGATTGGCATCGTGCAACCATAGCTTCTCGCAGAGACCGGGTCTGTGACACGTAACTCGTAGAGTACTGAGCTTAGGAAGGTAATTTATGTGCAGCAAGAACAATGTGGCCGAGAGCACCGAAATCTGAGGGACCTCGGCATTAATTATACCCAATTGATCGGACGAGCAGTCATCCATAACTACTCAGATGTACCTACCGATCATTACTGGCTTCGGTCAAAACTGTTATTACTTACATTAAGACGCGTTTATTTTAGTTATCTGTAAGTACCCAAAACACCATTAAAAACTTTCTAATCAGTTGTTAGTTTAGAGTTAAGTCATAAAGTTTTTTTGAACTCTGTTAAGGTTTCTGAGTAAAATCATACATATTATAATATTCCACAAATTTCACACAAAACCATCTAGTCCCAAACTAAGCAGAGCTTGTGTTATAAGTACTAGATAACTGATAAAATACTTATATATCTCATAAATAGATGCGTATTATAGATAAATTAATTACACCTGGCTCATAAATATGTTTAAATGTGTCTGGACACAGAACATTTTTATGATCGTGCTCATCACACAAACATTTGTCTCGGGTTGGAATCAAACCCACGACCTCCGGCGTAGCAGTCAGGGCCACTAACCACTAGACCAACAGGCCAGTCATTATAGTAATCAATTAGTCATTTTAAAGTTGTTGTAAATGGGCAAAAGTATCTCTGATCAATTCTTAGTTGTTTTGACCTTACTATACACAGTTTTGACTATGTCATACATATAACCTTTAAATAGATAGCATAGGATAGGCATTTACTTTGAAAAAATGAATAGTCTCTGGGTTGTGAAGTGACTATAATTTAGGATAGTTATAAATTATTAGCCGACTCGGCAAACATTGTTCAGCCGTATATAGTAACAAAAAGAAAAATGGCGAGTGAGCGTAGGAGGGTAGAAAATAGGAAACGACCTATTCTCAGTCCTACCTAAAAAATTTCATAAAAATTGGCCAAACCGTTTCGGAGGAGTTCGATAATAAACTAGCTAGAACCCGATTATAGCGCCACCTTGTGGCACGTGTTATTGGGTCATTCGGTTCCCTTCAAAATGGTTGAGCTGAGTGAGGCTGATGCACGCGTCATGCTCGTGAACGGGTGCCGTCAGTTGAGACTGGTCATCTCTTAGCTGCCAGTGGCTTAATTCAATTTCTATGTTTTTAATTAGTTTTTATTCTTACTCATCTACATTGTGCTCACATATTAGAAGCGACAAGAAATATGTAACCAAGATTTATGTAACTCACAATATGATTTAAAAGAGTGTCCATGGAGTTTCTTGCACGTTCTTCTCCATAGAGATCTACGCTTTGGAACGTGCAATTTAGCTTCACTTCTTTTCTTTTTTTGACTGACCGACTTTTTGACAATTCAAAAGTACCTGTAATTGGTCTATTTGAAATAAAGGTTTCTGATTTCTGGTTTCTGATTTCTGATTTCTGACCTACCGGGTTAAATTTTGTTTTCAAGCCATCAAGAATTATGTACTGAATCCATGGTATTCGTTTTGTGCGTCGATGTCAAAGACACCCTGTATATATAAAGATATATATTTTCCAATTTTCATCTTTTAGCAACGTCTATGTTGCCCCTTATAAAAACTGTACAGCAATCACTCCACCAATGTCATTTTGCTTTTGCGGTTTCTAACAGATTACAAACTTTTCCATCTATTGATGGTGAGAAACGTTGGAGCTTTATGAGGGGCAGATAGTATACATTCTACCCACGACTACGAGTTTAAAAGTTCCTGCGCCTGTTAAAAATATGTAAGCAATAATACTTTTAAAAATATAAACGCAACGTGTTAAAACATGTCACTTTGCTTCCATATTTTTAACAGGCGCAGGAGTTTTTAAACTCGTGGCTAGCTAATAGACAGAATAAGCAGGGTCTAGACTTTTAAATTGTAAAATAAGTCCAGTAAAACCCGTTTAAGACGATTTCACAGGGACCCAACCAAAAACGCGACTTAAGCGAGAAAGTGTATTATGCGGGATAGCAAAAATAAAACGTATAGGTACCTATTATTAGATATGTATTATGTTCTAATTTTGTATATGTAATACCTACCTAATTATATATTTATAAATTACGTTAAATACATAACGTAATTATGCGTTATTTAAAGTACTGTGTGGTGTTTTACTTATTTTGGTTTGACAGAAAGATTTTGATGCATCAGCAATTACAAGATTTTCAACATAATTTAACTTATACAGTGCGTCTTCGCTTTGATTAAAAGAAACTACATAGCGTCTTAAATCATACAGCTGATAATGCCTGAGCGTTTGACAATATCGGAGTTGACTCATCTTCGTCTTCATCATTATCACTTAAGGCCTCTTTTTGTGTGTTATTCACATTCTCAATAAGATCTTCAATTGATTCAATTATCGTACGGTGCCACATTGTCATCAATGGAAGAATATCCAGGAACACCCTGCAGTATCACGGGTGCTTCTTTCAATACGACGTCAACCCCTGTTATTTTTGAAACGGTCAGTTGACTCGCTGCCACAAAAGAGATAATACGTTCGCGTATTAGGCGTAATAAACGGGATAACGAATCGTATTAAGCTTTAAGAAATGTATGAAAACATGTCTCAAATTGCAGGGATTGGCGAAAATGGTATATTATGCGAGAAATCGTAATAAGCGTGTTCTACTGTAATTGATAAGCAATTTTTGGCCCATGAATATTTCAGCATTTCCACATAGTTACAACTATACTGAGATTGTCCAGCCTTTCTAATATCAGAACGGACGGTCAACCTAAAATGTTTTCAATCATTTAACTTATGAAATAAGCAATTCTCATAACGTGGTAAGCAAATATAAGCAATTGATAAGCAATTTTTAGACACAATTTCAAAGCTAAATACTGTTGACCGGCCATTCTGACTTTCACGATTTCTGGTGAAGATGTAGTTGACTAAATTCACTGCTGTTATTAAATTGATAACCTCAAAACACTGCTGTTATAAAATTTATAACCTCAAAACATTGCTTTTGCTCTGTGAGTACTATAGGAGCTGTACAGCAGCTCCGGGTCGAATTAGTTTCAATGATATACCTACCTAACAATGACTGGACGTCCAACTATTTCATAGCAACATTAAATCTTATGTAATTAAAACAATTGATAGGTCCAACTATTTTGAGATAGTTCCAAATTCGAATGTCTCTTCTAAAGCAGCCAAAAGCTATTTTTTGCCAGCCTGCATTCTGTAAGGATCCATGCAGCATGCAACCGTTACAGTACTTAGGTTCTTGAAAATGTGTTCTGATCGGAAGTGGCAGGAGCGCGAGCGTCTATAGTCTCAGAGGTCTTAACGGTGACCAGCCCACGTGCTTAAATAGGTTTATAAAGTTTATCTTTAGTGGCTAAGCCCGATTTTCATCTCACATATATAATTGGAATATTTTAGTAGGCATTTGCAGCTACAAGTACGTCTCTTACCTTTTTAGGCTGTCGTTTCATCTGGTGACCTTGTGTAAACAATATCACGAACTTCATCTAGTTACAAAAATAAATAAACAGAAAAAAAAAATTGCACTCCGTTTTGTATAGGAAAGTTTTTAGCATCAGTAAGTGAGTCTAACTAAACAGTTTAATTCCATCAGTTTAGTTCTGCTGATAGGATGGCAAATAAGCCCTATCTAAGCCATTCGTCCTTTTTTACGTGGGAAATTATCAAATGATGAAATGAAATTCTCCCGCTCCGGTTAGAGCAAAACAGACTGTCAGGCTTTCATTGACTAAAACCCACCGTCCTTAAGTTGCTTTTTATGAGGGCCACAGTAACTTTTTTTTTTCATTTTATTATTGATAGGCTTGCGTTTGACCACCAAACCTCTTTAACTCTTTCGCAAAGTCGTCAGCAAGCCATTATAGTCCAGCATTTGAAAAATCTAAACACGAATATGTTCAGCAAACCTTTATTGTTTTCAAGATGTATTACATCAAAAATAAAAACATCTTATACATTTTGGCTTTAGCTTGTTAAAATACTTATCGAGACAAAACATTTAAAGTTTAAAATTCCACTACCCATTTATAACATTTAAGTATATTTTTTTAAATACATAAAGTAAATACTGATCAAACATTTAACACATAATAACATTTATTTTCTACGTAACTATCAGGTAACACAACATTTATCTTGGAACAAATACGATTAATGATTATATACGTCGTTAGACCATGATTGTTTGAAAGTAGAATTGTCAAGGTTGCAGAAGGTAAAACTAAATAAACAGTCCTGTCTCGCAACGTTACCCTGTATATATCTCACAACAACATCCGTTATATACTCATTCTCTTTAAAAATAATATCATACTTATAGTAAGATAAAGAGGATCAAAAATATAAATCTTCAAAATATCGAGATTCTTTAAGTAGACAATATTGTTCTTTAGCAGAAATGTAATAAATCAGACTCATAAGTTTATCAGGAATGTGCACAGCTTACATCTAAGGGGTAACAGCTAAGAGTGTTTAACACTAATACATCATTCTAGGGATTGGGGGCTCCTACGTTAAAATCTGTTCCTACATACAACAGAAATACATTTAGCACACCAAACACTCAAAAACAGTAATTATTTTAGAATATCGAGCCACATTCGAGAAACGTACCGCGAGCTGACTTGATGAATATTGTGCCGTTATTTTATCATATAATATATAACTTACTAATAATAATTATCCTTAACTTTAAATATAATTAATAATTGTCAAATATAACATGACTAAATTTTTGTAAATTTGTAATGGCAAGTGATAATTTAACAGCCTGGTTGCAATAATATCACAAATATGTGACTTGGGTAATTTTTAAAATTAAGTACCATAATTCATAGCTAACAAAAAATAGAGATTAGGGCACAAGTAACCTCTTCAATTAAAAAATAAATAAATAAGAAAACAGTCCCAGGAGTTGGTCTCATAAAGTCAGATGACTTTGTTAGCCGAGAGAGAGTGGGACTATTGGGGTTTAGATCTCATAGTTGCGGAATTTGTTGATGACCTCAGACGGAGGTTCTTGGTTGCCGGTTCCCCAGCGGCCCCAGAGAGCGGCGCCGCCCTCGGAGGCGCGGCGTGCAGCCGGGTTGGTGGGGCCCAGGCTGGACGGACCCGAAGCACGGCCGCACTCGCCCTCCAGCATGCGATCCTTGGTATTGGGTTTGGTCCAGTGCATGGACTGCTGCACGTGGTCCTTCATGCCGAGCCACTGTTTGTAGCCCATGGCGATGCCGCTATTGCGCCACTTGTCGTATAGTGCGCGCTTAGACGGATCGCATAGCGTCTCCTTCGCTTCCTGGTAACAGAAACATATTTTGTTTGTAAAGTATATAGTACTTAATAAAGTTGACTCCTCACGTTGATGTAGATTCTAGAGAGCGTGAGGCCTGTAGGTTTGATTATGATTCTCAGCCCCTCTAGCCAAGTTACGACCGTTTCGTTTCGATTCTCTTGCGTCGAACGCCTCGAGTAGGCCACGCCTCCGATTCCTTTGTTCTGACCACGTGACTGAGCGTTGAGATGACGTCGTTCGACGCAACAGAATCGAAACGAAACGGTCGTAACTTGGCTAGGGGGGCAGGTGTTATTGGGATTGTCTGGCAAGAATTTCCCAGTAACAGTCCGGAGATTGAAGCGGTAGTGTTTGAGTTAATAGCCATAGGCTAGCCCCCTATTAGTTACAATCCTTATATCGGGGAATACTGGCGAGATAATTTGCCTATATTATAATGATAATAGGAATAATACAAGACTTGTTTCGTTAGATATAGATGGATACAAATAAAAAAAAACAGTGAGGCGAAACGTACCTAATACATCAGTCGATGATATAAACTACTTATATATTTTTATACAATGCGACAAACTCGGATCGGCGCCGTAAATATCTTAATGATACTTCTGCGGCCCACCCACCGCGATCGGTATTAATGTCGGTGTTTCAATATCGTAACCGCAAATGAATCGGCTTACTATTATGAACATATTCATGACAATAGCTTGTTGTTTTTTTGCACGAGTGTCAAGAATTATATCTTTGCACGTGCTGTAAGAAATAATTAGGAGAAGCTAGGCATTTCTATAAGTCCATCTGTATGGTTGAATCATTGCCTCTCTCCGTCCCTTATTTAGAAATGGAGATACATATATGCATAATAGAAGCGACGTATGAAATTATTAAAGTTTTGCAAATAGCATCCGGTTATCAGGTAAAAATACCGACGATAATGAAGACCTCAAGAAAGTTAGATGAAAAAGTCTTCGATTCAAGAAAGTAGGTACCACACCGCATTCTATTTAATTTTATTTTAGGCAGATCTGCCACAATATTCGCAACTCCTACAAGCTAGAACCAACAGGGCCAACCACCCGAAAAGGATCCGGAACGAAATTACTCAGAAAAAAACAAACGAGGAGTAAGAAATGTCTATTCGTAATCGTTTCGGTCGATTATAGGACATTCATCCAGCTTCAGGCCGGAACAATCACTGGATACAGATTTTCGTCAGATTAAACAAAATCACAAAATCAATCGTTCAAAACGGTGAAGGAAAACATCGTGAGGAAACCGGCATGTCCTAGAACCGAAAATTCGAAGACATGTGACATCCACCAACCCGCACTGGGCCCGCGTGGTGGATTACGGCCCATTCCCTCTCCTAGAGAGAGGAGGCCTGAGTCCCAGCAGTGGGAACATTAAAAGGCTGAATATGCTATGCTTGCTAAACAAAATCTGATACTAAAAACTAACCATGACTATGATAGGTACTGCGTTTTTTTTCAGCGAGATCTTTTTACTCGCCACTTTAACCGCTGATTTTCTGAATCTTACGGATCACGAATCTAATAAAGTGTCACGACAATTTCGCGGAATTGTGAATTTTTCGTGTAATTGCGAATTTTCGTCTAGATCTCGTTATAGAGCGATGCGTAAGTATAAATTGTTGCAGTTTTTTTCCGTACACCTAAAGTATATCCTCAACAAACGGCTTAGGAAAATACAACTGTTCAAACAAAATAAGTAGAGCTTGCACATGAACACTATTTCACCTACAAGAAAAAAAAAAAAAAAAAAAACTTTTGGTGCTTTTTTTAAGTGGGAAATCATAAAATGACTTCTATCGCTCTAGGGCGGGGCGCGAAGGCGTGTTAGACTTTTATTGACTAAGACTCACTCCTATTTTCCTCCCACCTTACGGACGCGCGTGGAACACTACGCTCCGTCGACGACTCGGGCTCGGTCCGGACCGTTACCGACTGGCCGGATGACGAGCTACCCACTGCTCGTCGTCCGCAAGCCCACGCCTACGGTGGCTGGAAATCGGATAGGGATCCCGGTGGCTGGGACGTGTGGAAGTCCGTTCCTTCACGCGTGCGGCCGCCTCCTTCGCTAGCATTACCGCTTCGCAGAAGGAGGCGACCGTCTGCCATTCCTCCTCGTTTCGGACCATGGCCTGTACCAGGGCCCAGCGCTAGAGGTCGTTGCCGTCGATCGTCCCTCCTCGAGGAAACGCTCCGCCCTAGCGGGGCACACCTCCACCGTGTCCTCCGGGCGGTCCACACAGTGGTGAAACCCGGGCGTTTCTTACGCCCGAATCCGGCGTAGGAGCCTTCCGAATTGCCATATCCGGTGAGGACCTACATCATGCGGAAGGTGAGGATGCCGTGACGTCTTTCCAACCACTCCTCAAAGAGGGTACTTCCCGCCATAATTATGGCGTACCCAGCACTGGATTGTGACACTCGCTATCGCCATTTCACCATGAGATCCCGCCGAAACTCTCCGTCTTCCCAGGCGCAAAATGTGCATGCGTGCAAGGAGCCAAGGACTGCTGCCTCCAGACCACATGGTGGTAGGCCAACAAGGCGGCTCGCTGCTTCTCGATCGCTTCGGATGGCCATGACCCTCTGATACGAGTTCAGCTTGGCCACCGGTCGCTTTCTCAGCGACGGCGCCCACACCGGCGCTCCGTAAAGGGCCATAGACCGAACGATCCCCGCGTAGAGCCTCCGGCTCACCTGATGGTGCTGTGGTCGACTTTGAAGCCCGCTTGTCTTGAAGAAACCTATTCACTCTTGACTTAAAGCCCAGGTTGTAACTATCAAGAAACACAGACTCCGGCAGTAAATTCCACTCTTTAGCAGTATAAGCATAAGCATAATCAGATTTGTAATGTTCCCACTGCTGGGACTCAGACCTCCTCTTTAAGAGAGGGAATGGGCCGTAATCCACCACGCGGGTCCAGTGCGGATTGGTGGATGTCACATGTCTTCGAATTTTTGATTCTAGGACATGCCGGTTTCCTCACGATGTTTTCCTTCACCGTTTTGTGAGCAGTGGAGATGAAAATAAATTACACAAAGTAATGCTCCTGTCTGGGTTTGAACCCGCGACCTACAACTCATAAGTCGGGGCCGTTACCACTCGGCCACCACTGCTCAAGCTCACGTTTGTGTGAGAATGGGTGGGATGTCCACTATGTACTGGTGGCGCATTGCCGTACGTCTGGTGGTCCGATGATGATACGGGCTTGGCGGAATCAATTTATACAATTCCGATCCACATATCCTGAAATGCAACCGACGGAAAACCAACAGGCTAGCAACTCGATGGGTCAAGCCGTTAAAGCTTTGACTCTACAAAAAATAAGATATCAACTCGCAATTGAACTATTATATGTCTATCGATTAAAGTCTTAACTAACTTTGAACATCAAACTTCATAAATTCGAACTTCCCGTCTCATGTTGCCCTATTAAATATCTATGTAAAACTTTTAGCCTAAAGGAGTTTACAACAGATTAAATTTTGAAACAAGAAGCTAAAATACTTAACTAAACAATAAATTATAGTCTTTAAACATGATTCAGACGAATTATTTTAAAGAGTTGAAACGAACTCAAAATTATATCAGTTAAGTAGGTACCTTTGTAATTAATATTAGGTTTGCAATAATTTAAAATTGAAAACTCAAGTTAATTAGTGGATTAAATAATAGTCAATGAATCTTTGTGTTTTAGAGGGCTTGATCCTGTTTTTAGGGTTCCGTACCTCAAAAGGAAAAAACGGAACTCTTATAGAATCACTTTGTTGTCTGTCCGTCTTTCTGTCTGTCTGTCAAGACCTTTTATCTCAGAAACGCGTGGAGGCATCGAGTTGAAATTAAAACCGTATGCTCAAGTCTGCGGTCCCTTGAAGCTGTGAAAAAATCAAACTTCTAAGTTAACGGTAAAAAGATGCGGCCGTTTATGTCGCAAAAAACGTAATTTCAACAATCAAAGGAATCAAAATTCATAGGGTTCCCGTTTACCCAGAATCCTGAAATTTGGCAAATAAACAAGGTCTTATAGTATAGACTAGCTGAGCCGGCAAACGTTGTTCTGCCATATAAATAAAAAAAAAAAAAAAAAAAAAAAATAGATGTTGGCCGATTCTCAGACCTACTCAATATGCTCACAAAATTTCATGAGAATCGGTCGAGCCGTTTCGGAGGAGTTCAAGTTCGAACACCGTGACACGAGAATTTTATATATTAGATATAGGAATAAATCTGAAAACTGTAAATTTGTAGTTACGTCACAAAAAAAAACTAATTTTACAATTCGGAAAAATCTTCGTTACTCAATTTGGAATCGAACTGTTTTCATAGGTAAAATTGTGCGGAACCCTCAGTGCGTGAGTCCGACTCGCACTTGCCCTGTTTTTTAATTTAACTTGTAACAATAATAAGTAAGTTAACAAAAGTAAACTTAAAAGATTATTAAGCCTCGAGCACAGGCGCAGGGTAGCCAGCCTATCGGAATTTTACAGGTTGCATTTTGGAGAATGTGCGCGGGAATTGCATGACTTGATTCCGCCATCTCCTTTCTACCAATGGACAACCCGACGTACGGCAAGTATCCACCCTTACGTTGTTGAAACTTCAACGGTCCGGACTAAGCGTTTCGCTTCGTCGTTTCAACCGCGTACATCAAAGGATTGGAACAATTTGACTGCTGCGGTCTTCCCGTCCAACTATAATTTAGGCGTCTTCTAGGCTAGAGTGAATAGGCTCTTAATAAACTAGTGCGCCTCACCATCAATGATTGCATCTCTGCTTACCATCAGGTGGGATCGCAGTCAAGCACTGGTTTATATAATTAAAAAAAAAATATTATACCTTCAGTTGCTGAAATTTGGCTTCAGCTTCCTTATCCCCATCGTTCTTATCAGGGTGGTGCTGCAAAGCCAGCACCTTGTACTCAGCAGTGATTTGCTCTACCTGTAAATAATGAATTGAATATAATTATTAGCATCATAACGTTTAATTACAAACAATTACCAGGCAATCATGTTTAAATTATCATTTAGTTTATCATAAGATCTTGTTGATTCATAAATTGTTATTACTTAGAACTACTTGGCCGCAAGACGTTCATTCGCAGCAGAGCGTAATATAACGGGGAACTGGAAAACCCAAACACAAGGCATTGACTCAACAAAAGTAAATTGTTTTTCCTCTAACGCAGAATGCGGACCTTTTACTTAATTAAAACTTTTGCAAACATATTACATTTGTACATGAAAGCTGTATTTTTTTTTTATCAGATGTAGGTCAACTCTCAGGGCCCTCGACAAAATAAGGTCATCGAGCAGTACAGTAGAATCAATAAACTAGGCACTAGGAATTCGAAATCAGAGCGCATATCTGTTATTGTATGTAAATTGGGTAAAACATTTAATATAATTTGATTACTTACGCTTGAGTTCTCGTCACAGCCCAGCAGGCCGTAGAAATCGTCGTCGGGGTTCCGTTGATAATTTAGTATTTCATCGACGCCAGTCATTTTCACGACCCTCCCGCACGATACCCAAGCAGATACTAAATCTGAGGTAGCGCTGCGCTCTCCTCTTACTAACGCAACCGACCTGTCGACATTTAGTCGACTCGCGTGAATCGAGTGACTTGCTTGGTACTAATTATTTTGATGGCGATTTGTTGATTATATTATTAATTTGAATGTAAATGCAATGTCTATAAATATGAGTGTTGATCGTTATGTAATGTCGAGATTGTATAATAGGTTAAATGCTAAAAAACCGAACCGAGTATAAGTTGTATAGGTATGCAAAATAAGTTAATACTACAGGAAAATAGAGTGAACGTTATTATTCTTATTTTATTTTATTCTAAACACATTGTGATGTTTACTTTATAGTTTCGACAGTCTCGGAAATACTACCCATTTATAGTGCGTCCAGTAAATATATCTTGAAAGAATGTGGAGTGCCACAAAGCGTCACAGTATGGCCAGGTTGTGACACTGCTTGCAAAAGTAAGGAATGATCAATTTTTTTTTGTCTAAATCAGTACATTTACATGAAATTAATAATGGTTTGCGTTGAAACTTCTTGAAACAGAACCCTGTGTTCGAAAGTGGTGGACGTTTTAACCTGAGTTGAGTTGGGTTTGGTACCTAACTGGAAAAGATTTGGAATTGTTTTTGTTGTAGTGTTGAGCAACATAATATTGGCGCCTGTCATGATAATCATAGCAGAATCTCGATTACTACCTATGTACGATCACATTTTTTTTTGCTCGTTGTTCTAAATTCCTAGCTGAAAACTACGATGTTTTCAGAATATAGTTTATCAATGAACTCTTTCATTCGCAGCTCATCCATGGAAGCAGGCTTCAATAAAGTTACAACACCATACCCGAACCTTCTGTAACCTGCTTTTCAGCGACTCCTTTTGGTCAATGTTTGACATCTGCACTGTAACTAAGTAAAATATTCGACTATTATAAAATAACTAATTAGTTATCTTCGCACGCACTATTTATCTCACATACATAAAATAAAACACAATCAAAACTTTTAATTAGAGTAAACAATTCACTCAAAAACAAGTCTGAGATTGTTTGAGCTACCTTTGTTATGCATAATTAGTGTTGTCATTAAGACTGCAAATCAAATATAATTAACATGCTACCTCTAACTTTTTTGCGATAAAAACTACAATCAATGATCATCAATATTGATTTCAATTTAATACAAGAATATAAATAAAAAACAGCTTTATTCTCGCCTTCATAATTCCCACTCCCAGGCAAATCTCAGCAGCGATTTACATAATTGTTATGCATGTGTCGGTGATGGAAGACAAATAACTATCTACACATTATAATATAGTTGCCAGTTCCCCGCGCTGCGCGTTTAGTTCGCGGATCGATGCATTCAGGTGGATAAACTGCGCGGACATAAAATCACTACGTTGCACTAGCCAGGCAGTGGCCTACACAGAAAGTTGGAGAGTGGAGCTCATAACATGAAATATCTGTGGCTACATCTGTCGTAGACACTGCGTCATAACTCACGAAGACTGCGCGAAGTATTAATAAATTGTTGTTCGTACATAAATTAACTGAGTTCTATATCTGTCATCAATATTTTCGAAGATATACAGTCGTTTTGATCTTACTAAATTTTCTGAAGCGTAGGCCCTAGACAGAGATTAAACTTTAGGGCTTTTAAAGCTAAAACCTCCCAGGATTTACGACTTGACTCCAATGAACGCAAAATCCAGACACAGTTTTACTCTTCCCGACCCCGTCCATTTACTTGCCAGATTTTAATTTCCTCTGCTTTACACTAGTCACTGACTGAACACAAATTCCAGCCGAAACTGAAACCGTAATCGAACATTCGAGTCTCAGTACCGGCCGAAACTGATACTGAAACTAACGTGATAACTGTCTATAATGAATAATTTAGTCTCAAATAAAGTTATCAGACGATTACTTGTTGCCTATGGTCTCTGTGCATTTGTTTGTGTAAAATAAAAGAAAAACTCAGCCCAAATTTTTATGAAGAACTACAGAAATAGCACGAAGAATCGCCAAACAAAAGTGGCAATGGGCAGGGCACATTACTCGCAGAACGGATGGCCGTTGGGGCCGAAAGGTTCTGGAATGGCGACCACGTACCGGAAGACGTAGCGTTGGAAGGCCTCCTACAAGGTAGACCTATGACTTGGTAACGGTTGCGGGAGTCCGATGGATGCGAGACGCACAGGACCGTTCATTGTGGCGACACTTGGGGAGGCCTATGTCCAGCAGTGGACGTCTTTCGGCTGAAATGATGATGATGATGATCATGAGGACAGAAATCAATAAATCGATGATAACACACATAGACGAACAAGGCAGTCAGTTTTTAGGACTATCACAACTGTCAACCGAATAGAACCCAATTGTGGAGCCAAATATTTGGGCACTTTATGGCCGAAACCGTAACTCTAGTCGACACTATTATCTTTTTGCCGAAACAGAAACCGAACCTTCGGTCGGTCACTACTTTATACTTTTAAACTGTGACTACGACACGGACTAACGATTATCCCAAAAATAGAACCGTACTGTAATCACAGCGATTTAGTAAAGTTTAATTAAATTCCTTGTAAACAATGCTTATCATAGACAATAAGGTCACTGCGTAGTAAGTTATTTAATATTTTATATTAGTATAATAGGCACATAACATAACTATACTTACCGCAATCGTACTAGACCTATTTTGTATCTATTGACGAACTTTATACACCACTATTTTTTAATTAGTACAAAACAAAATGGGGCTCTATCCGTACCCGTAACTGATCATATTTGTGTAGTCAAAAGTAATAAAAAAAAATCTTAAAATTGTCCACGAAAAGACCTTTTCTAATAAGTCCTTTAAATATTTGTACTAATTAAAAATTAGTGGTGTATAACTAAATAGGCTACATAGCATAACGTAATACACATAAAAGTAAATAATAACATAATGTTTTTATTGTCGAATCCATTGACATTCTCAGCTATAATTTTTTTCATGATTTACCTACTGCAAAATTCTCTATGACTTTTATTAAAGAACAAAATAGAACACACAAAGAAAACACTACTTTCCCCATTCAGGCTTTTGGTGTCTCAACAGGCTACAGCCTGAAAAAGTCTTGAAGAAAAAGCAATGAAGGAATCCCGCTGGGGTCGATATTGGGGCCTTGGGGGCTTGATTTTACATATAACACATCAATTTATGTTTATTTAATGGTTTTTATTTGGAAACGCGGCAAAATACCCAAAGGCGGTGAGTAATAAATATAAATACGAGTAGTGTACTTTCCAACATTTAGAAGAAACGTAAATGAAATGTAACACCAATTTTTTTTGTGTTTAATGTGACATAAATTATTCTTCTACCATTTTAACCTTGGACGAATTACGTTGCTTTGAGGCCAAAATATAGTAGGTCACTCTTGCCCTTAGTACGAGTATGAGGCTTAATAAATTCGCCCCAGTTTCTAAACTGAAGCATTATCCCACACACTGTTGAAGGCCTATTGCGCAAAGTGGACCCTAACTACGTCATAACGTTAAACGTTTAGCAGAAATAGGATGGCCCACTATATGTGGCTTTACGACCATGCAGGAAGAGAAACAACATCGTACACATACCTACCTACGTAGGTATTATTTACTTCGTTCACATGACTAATCCCACAGGTAACTAACAGATTTACGGGCGTCTATTTTTATGTTCTTGTTTCAGCTTACGGAATTTGATATTGATGTATCTATCGTTTAAATTTTAATATATCTACAATTCTACATATGTACCTACTTATAATGTAGTGCGGTTGCCATTCAACATCTTGAATGAAGCGTAATCTTTGTGTAGCGTCTTGTGGCTTTGTGAGGCAACTAAGTCATTTGCGGCTACTGTATGCAAATGACCAGACAACAAACTGAAATTAAAATAAATACCTACCTTAGTAATTACTTATCTATGGTACGTGTAAAATAAACAGTGTACTATCCATTGAAATATGCGCGCCAGTGTAATCGTGAAGGCTGACGACATTGCATATTCCGTGCATGCTCTAGACATTGGCGTCCAACGCGCTTTTGCATCAAAAATAGCTTCTGAAGACGCGCTAAACGTAAGTTTACGCGGCTGAGCGGCCGCCGCGGCCGTGTGCCCCGCTCCATACACGCATTTAATAAAGATCACAAATCGAAGTGCAATAATAAAGTGTTGTTTTCGTGAGTTATCGGGACTAAATCACAAGTTATATTATGTTTGGGAGGGGCTTGCATCGGTAGGCGCTGTCAACGAACTATTCGCTCGAAGATCTTCCATCTTTGGCAGCGGAAGTAGCGGCGGATGTCCCGGCAATGGGTGAGCGGTGGCATATGAATGCTTAACAACAATGCTCGCATCTTCGTTCCCATATTTTCTATGCGATCCGTGTCCCTGCCGAAAGTTTGTCAACCTTTATTTTTTGTTTGTATTCGTTTATAGCTATAGGTAGATTTACCTTTATAATAAAATCCTTTTGCCCTTGCTAACCCTCGCTTAATGTTTCACTTCAGATTATAAATTGAATTCATAAGTAAGACTTGACAAGGGTATAAGGTAGAGCTTTTGTGGTCAATTGTCTGAACAAAATGCGTATTGTTTTATCAAACATCGTGAGTGGATTTATATTGTCCTGAAAAATCAAAAGTATATTTACGATTCTCATCGCAGTTACTATCTTGAATAAAACATTATATTTTGACACGCACCTGTCTGCTTTGTAAAATTATATTCGCGATAAAGATTTTTTCTAATGTAATAGAGCTACATGTGTTACGTTACGACCCCAAAAACGGTTGGAGTGGGTCTGTTGAAGTGCAAGGTCCCGGGTTCGCAGCCTCTATACCCGCTTGAGTAGGTACTTACTCATTACGTCCTGAGTATGTGCTCGTGTGTTTCCTAATAACTTTACATTTCTTTTTGATCTTTTATAATGTTTTCTAGATCTTCACCAGCCCAATGTCAAGTAATTCTACTTACTCTATCGATATAGATATAGGATAGCGGACAGGGGCGCCGACTCCGTGGGTGCAAGGGGGCTCGAGCACCCATGAGAAATAAACAGTTGGTGCCGTGCACCCCTAAGAATAGACATCAAGAAACAGATCAGTAATTGCCTTTTAAATTATAATATTTCTTGATAATAAAAACTAGTTTAATTTTTATTTATTGGTTAATTTTATATTTTTATCAAACATAACTAGTAATCAAGTACGCAGTATGTAAGTAGGACATTTATTTATTTGTCGGTCGATCAGTGTGCATTTCTCTTCTCACACTTCGCCACTTTTTCGAGTCCATCAAATGAGCATGAGCACCCATGAGGTTATCTAAAAGTCGCCGCCCCCTGCAATAGCGGGTATCCAGTTAATTTCATTGTTGATGTTCGGATACCTGCCAGCGCCAGTAATAAAACTAAACTCCCCACTCAATAATATTGTAAAAGCTTTGTTATGTGTTGTTAAATTTCTAACACTGATTAAATTAGCAGTTGTTTACTTAGGTACAAGCCAATATACCCTGAATTTGTTCAACACTGAATCTAATTACAAAGTCAGAAGCATTTATGTATCGGCGCTTTACAAAAGTAAACACATAAACTTTAATAAGTAAGTGCCTACATCGTAAAATTAATTAGCCTACTGAGCTCAGAATAATATGTGTGACATTGACAGTATGGGGTACTGTTAACCGTGCCAAATAGATCTCTCTACGGGTACGGTAGCCATGCCATATTCAAAGAAGGCATCAATTAAACCTTTAATATTCATTGAATGTAGCGAGAATTGTAGATACTTTAACGAGCTGAGATAACGATCCAACTTTAAAAATAAGGTGATTTGTATTAACTATCGCGTCCGCCGCTATCGGTTCACCTACAACTCCTACAAGCGTTTATTACATAGTTGATGTTGAAAAATGAACACTATGAATTTTTTGTCGAGCGTATCTACCTAAATTCATTAAAACCAACTGTAGATCTAACATGCTTCTTGAACGAAATACAGCCATGTGTAGTACGATCTTTGTTTTAATAATATTAATAATTTGGACCTGACCATTGCCGCTACCTTTTTTTTGGGCTACTACTTTTTTTTTAATATTTATAAAATGTTTTTTTTTTTAAGAAATATTTAAAAATGTAATTAATATGTACCAAAATATGCAAAATAAATGGAATAGTAATAATGATATATTTATTTGCTAAAAAACACGATAAAAGGTGGTAAAAAGGTAGAAATAGGAGCAAACATGTTTCGCTAATTAACAAATATTTAGTAACTATACATTAATATTTTTCTTCAATGAAGTCTTTAACACAATAAAAATGATCACATGGATACGGCTGTGGTGTTGTGTATTTTGGAACTAAAGTAGAAATAGAGAAATACGAATGTGATTTGAATTCAAAATCATATTTACCAGAATTAGAACGCCTGACTAGGCCATTATCGAACGAATCTTCCCGGAGCGCGTTCAAATGACGATTTTGTAACGTCTGCGTCTCTCCGTCCATCACTCACATTCAGTGATATACTAAAGATTGGGAATAAAATACGAAATATTTTTTCAGCGGTAGGTATAATGAACAAGCACTTGAGTGTTATAGCAGTCTCATAAAATATGTGGGTTACGTGTGTATATGAGTGAGATGATCTAAATCACACCGTGTCTGGGATGCGTTTCGTGTGAAGACAGGTTGGTCGATGAACTCTTCAGTTCGGCTTTCTGGGACGCAGACTCGGCCACTGGTATCTGGTTATCATCATATTTCATTGTTTGCAGTCATTTCCGTAATACGTGAATATTAGTCTACTGGACTGGGCCAAAGTATATATTGGGAACAAAGAAATCTAAAGTAATGCGTAGGTAAGCATTGTTAAGTATATAATTTTATAGGCGGCTGTGGGCGTTTCGAACTTTCGACACTTGTTTTTGGTTATTACTTAGAAGCTCAGTAAAACAGAGATTATGGCCGTGTTTACGTCTCAAATCTCCATCATCATTAAGTATGTGACAATCGATCAAAATTATGAAAATTATGTTGAGCAAAACTGTATCCACTCAGATTTTCCTCTTAAATTATATCATGAATATTGTCTATAATAGTCATGAATACTCAATACTTTATTGCAATCCATATGTATGTGTAGATGGTATTAAAAATTCTAATCGATCAATATGGACCCTGTCGGGCACAACAAAATTAGGATAGAAGAAGATGGAAGAGGGCTAGTATACCCTCAATTCACTAATTATGTTCAAATTTCATGTTAATAGGGTTATCAATTTATGCACAACTTTTTTTATGAACCAATTTTGATGATTCAAGTTTGTGTTGGTGTAATTTATAACACTGAGATACCTAATCCTTTAGATAATCCAAGTAATTATACCCATAATTTATCATTTTGCCAATCCAACAGGTAGGTAACTCACCAGATAACTTGCTCACCATTTAATTTTAGCTGTGGGGTACCACAACTAAAAACAGAAAAATAAAAAAGCTTTTTACAAAAAATACAACCTTCGACTTCAAAAACACGAAAACTTATAAAAAAAAACTTTAAAAACTTGTAAAATAACTTTCAAGTTCGGATGTCGGTGTCAAAAAACGAAAAAGCAATACCAGAAACACCGACGACATCCAGACTTAAACGTTATTTTGCAATTTTTATTTGTTTTAGTATAACAATTTAGCATTGAATAGAATACGGCTCAATTTCGGGAATCGGCTTAAGCGGGGCGCGAAAGGGTCTTTTTCTGGGCTGGGACTTCTCACGCTCTAGGGTGGAGGGAGAGATTTACTGACTAAAACCCACCTAGGTTCCTTCCGTTGCGCTCTAGGACCGCAGGTTTCCTATTCGTAAATTCCCCGTTACCCTAGCAGGCATCGGCTCTGCTGTGTCTACGGTTTTGCTGACATATCTTTGAGGCACTTGTGGACAATACCGCATGGGCGGACGGTTCGCTCGTCGTTCGCAAGCCCATGCCTTCGGTAGCCGGGGATTGCCCTGCGACTCCCGACGCCCAGGGCATCTCCTGTTGTGGCCATTTCTTTCGCTAGCATTACTGCTTACGCATTAGGCGATAGCATCCCATTCCCTCTAGCTCCGGACCATGGCCTGAACCAGGGCCGCCGCCGATCGCCTTCACGAAGATACGGCGGTGCTCCGCCCGAGCGGAGCACATGCAGCGGCGGCGGGGAGCCATCGCTTTTCAAAGAGGGGACTTATCGCCGCGATTTTGGCGTACACGGAGCATAGAAGGAGAGTCAGACGTAAGAGTAAGCACTTGCGCTTGCAAAAATAAGTGTGAGAATAACATCACATCGTAAATTAGAACACATAATAAAATTCCTATTACTTATTGCAAAAAACCGCAATACTATATAATAATGTTTGTAATATTATATAATAATGTTCGTAATCACGGTATTGGCTCGTCAATACCGTAATTAAAAATATACCAATATATATCCGTGATCACGGTATTACGGGATCCCGGAATACCGGTGAAAGGAAAGCCCTAATACAGTACATATTACTAAAATTTCACATTTCCAGTATCACGCTATAAAAAAAGATAAAAAAAATAATTAGATTTTTAAATTGTGATCATATTTAAATACATCGGATTGGTTGCTGCACGATGTTTATTGGAGACAGTTAAGTAGCTACACATATACAGTAAATTGGTTCAAGAGGAACGGAAACGTCCAATTGTATCTAAGCCAACAGTCGTCGTCGCGATGGTACGTCTACGTATACAACTGCCTAACTTTATTCATGGCGATCCCAATTTATTTCTTACTTTTTGTATTTCATACCAAAAAGGCGGAAAAGGTAGATTGCATGTGTTTCATCTTACGCATGTTCGTGAAATCTGGGATCATACTAGTTTTTTTTTTTTTTTAGTTGGGAATATCATCTAATGACAAATCGCGCTCTTGGGCGGTGATAGAGATAGTGTCAGATTTTTACTGACTAAAAACCCACTCCTATTCCTTCTTTGCCTGCATCCCGGAGCCCCGGGCTTCGCTTTTACACTACCCGTGGCCCCAGTAGGCTACGACCCTGCTGGGCCCCTTCGATTTGCTGACATCTCCCTGAGGCGCGCATGGAACCATACGCGCCGTCGACGACCTGGGCTCGGTCCGGACGGTCGGACGGCGAGCCACCCATTACTCGCCGTCCGCAAGCCCGCGCCTACGGTGGCCGGCCACTCCTCACTCCGGACCATGGCCTGTACCAATGCCAGGCGCGAGATATCACTGCCGCCTAACGGCTCCACGAGGACACGGCGGTGCTCTGCCCAGGCGGGGCACACCTCTACCGTATGCTCCACCGTGTCCTCCGGACGGTCCACACAATGGCGGCACCCAGGCGTTTCTTCCGCACGAATTCGGTGCAGGAACCTCCCGAACTTACCATGACCGGTGAGGACCTGCGTCATGCGGTAGGTAAGGACGCCATGTGGTCTTTCCAGCCACTCCTCAAAGAGGAGACTTACCGCCATAAGGGATCATACTAGTTAATACAAATTTATAGAAGACCGAAAAAGACCTATTCTTTATCCTAATATTAAAAGTAGGTATTATAAAACAAAAATTGTTTCCACCTACGAGTATGTCCGTCACACCTTGTACTATTTCTTATTCTGTGCCGTCACTTTAAAACCATCCAACCGATGTACCTCAAACCGGTTTCATTAGAAACGCAATAATGTGAGGATGGTTTTAGATCCTTAAAACAATGCTTTAAAAGCAAAACAAATACAATTTTTCTATAACTAGTGCGCTTCATTGTTGGTGATTTGAGATTTCATCACTGCTTACCATCAGGTGGGATCGCAGTCAAGCACTATAGTTTACATAAAATATTTAAACAAATGGTATTTATTTTTTTGCACAGTATCTAAGAGTAGCACACGCCAGGTATCCGCTAGTAGAAGATAGAATAAGACCTACTTTGTATAACATACAGTTACTGAAACAATGTACGATCTTATTGCTAAAGTGCTCTAACGCTATCGACTTAGAATTTGATCTAATGATATTATCATCTCGTGCTTCACTCGGAGCGGAGCTAAACAGGTAACGTTCTACCACGCAGGTCAATCGATCGGCAAAGTTCGGACGCGCCTGCGCGGTCTAGTTGTCCTCTGACAGTCGCTAGTCGTAACGGGGCAAACAGAATCTCTAAAATTTGATATCCTTTTCAAACTTAGGATATCTAGGCGTACCTATTCCCTATCTCTAAGATTCCCGTTGGTAGATTGCGGTTAGTGGTTGGTGGTTTTAGTTCGCGAAACTTTAATATTCGGATATTATTTGTAACTTTGATTATTCCACCAAATAAATAGGTCCCTCATCTCCTAATTTTGATAAATGGAAAGGTAGGGAAAAAATACGTATTCATTTCAAAACTCATAATGGCTTCGGAAAAGAAAAGATTTTTCCTTTACCAAGTTCCACGTAATCTCTGAAAAAGGTATGAACAACTTTTCGTCTCACATTTATGTTGAAATCAATAAGGCTCTAACATGAAAGCATTTAGCTCGAACCTAGTAACCTAGGTAACCTACTTAGTGCAGGGTGCACTTTAGTACTAAACGAGTCTTTGATGGTGCAAATGTAATTAACGTTGGTGTAAAGTTGATTTACTATGGCTCCATTTAGGTATTACTTAGAATTTCGCTCGTGGAAACTACATTTAAAGCGAATGACGATTAATTATTTCTCGAGTACGAAACCAATTAATAAGACAATACAAAGTCGGTTGCTAACGTGGAAGGTTTCAGTTACAGCGGTAGGTAGTTAAAAAATGTTGTTCTGTTCTGGTAGTATTTATAAAATTAATTGGTATAGCTAAGTATAGCTATGGTCGCGACTTGTGTTGGTTGCCAGGCAGGCAGGTTATCTGATTTTTAGATTTTCAGGGGTCTGGGACGCGTCACGATTTGCACCTGATAAATAAATAAAAATTACTAAAAACATTATTATTACTACTATAAATTTACCAGTATCACTGTGTCAAGTGTATTCAAAATGACACACGGCGCGTCACTGGCTAGTTGTCTGTCTCTCGCTCAGAGCCGCATCGTCTTAGTCCATCACACGCGACCATAATGTCACCAATTCTACTATACATATAGCTGCTTCAATTTTTTTTTTCGTTTCTTTCTTTATTAACACGGTGGAGCTTACGTTGGATGTGTGCCCCGCTTGGGCGGAGCACCGCCGTGTCCTCGTGGAAGCGTTTGGCGGCGGCGACCTCTCGCGCCGGGCGCTGGTTCTGACCATGGTCCGGAGCGAGAGGGAATGGGAAGCGCTCGTCTCCTTCCACGAAGCAATAATGCGAGCGAAGGAGCTGACCGCAACCGTGAAGGAACGGACACCCTCACGCCCCAGTCGTCCCCGAAGGAGATATCCCGAACGTCGGGAGTCGCACAGCGATTTCCGGCCATAGTAGGCATGGATTTGCAAACGACGAGCAATTGGTAGCTCTTCGTTCATCCATCCAATAAGGACTAAGCCCGAGTCGATGGCGCGTGTGTTGCACACTCTCCTCAAAGAGATACCAGCAAAACTGAAGGGGCCCAGTAGGGCCTATACCTGCTAGGGCTCCTGGTTCGTTTGAAACAGTGATCGTGGTACTGGAACGCAAAGGGCAACTGGAGAAGACTGGGTTTTAGTCAGTAAAAGTCTGACAAGGCTTCACGTTTCACCCTAGAGGGGGAGAAGTCATTGGATGATTTCCCACCTCAATAAAAAACCTTAATTATATTTAAAAAAAAAATTGTCCGACCCTAAATCCCGAATGTTTTTACCATCTGTCCCGACTTTTATCCAATCGGACCTGGCAACACCAGTCGCGACAGACCACGACAGAAATGGTTGGAAGACTTATCTTGCTTAGGATTTGGCAAGAAGTGGCTCAGAGACGCGAAAAATGAAAGGAATGGAGGGAGTATACTTGGCCCAGCAGTGGGATAGTACAGACTATAATAGATATAATAATAATAACTGCTTGGCTCCAGATAGATTTTGATGATCCTCCAGATGAATTGTTTCTTTACCGGTACATCATTATAACGAGTTTCATTTGTCATTTTGTCAGTAACTCTTGGGATTCTGGTTGTATTGGTGCTGCCGTGTTTAAGTTTTATGTTGATATTCTACATGGTTTTAGGCCCCTACACAATAATATCCTCTAGGGCCACGCTTCTTATTCCTTTCTATTTATATTTTAATGCCTCAGCTATAATGTTTACTTTACGCATAGCACATAAAAGTTTTGTCAATATAAAAATTGAGAAACCCGTGGCTGAAGCGAGACTGCCTTTGCTTTTAACATCCAGCTGCAGGGTTCCTATTTATAAGTTTAGGACGTTATGATCGATTTTTCTTATTGCGTCTTGAGAATATTTCTAGATTAACCTTTACTTTGATTAACGCTCCAAGTACAAGGGAAAATGAGCCTATAAAACAGGGGTAGCCAACATGATTCGGCTCACAATCTACTGTTAACAGATTCGGTCGTGAGATCTACCAAATACAAAATCAATTTAGCAATAAGAATAAAAGAGCGAGCAATCTCAAAAAAATTAGCAAAACGCAACGCTTTGAAGAGTTTCAATAGGTAATATATGATAAGCTTTCATATCGTGAATGGTACAAAAATGCTGAAAAATCAGGTAGTCAAAAATGAAAGAACGATCGAAGCGGGCTTAAAATTTTGAGCAACCTTTCTCAAATGGGAATATGTTACGTTCGATTTTCTTTTGACGAACAAGAAGTTACGGGGCGACAGGATAATAGAATGTAGTAGGGTCGATACTAGCGAGCTATCTGCCGTCTCACGACATAGTCTTCTTGGCCTGAAAGGTCTAAAAAGCGCTAATGCTTGCCAAGATCGACTGGATTAACAGCCGAGATCGAATGGTAGATCGGAATCGGCCGGTTTGCCACCCCTGCTATAAGACCCTATAGCTGTAGGTTGTGTAATGAACCTTATTTATCTGTTCATCATCATTATAACGTGAATCCCATTACGCATCCTTCGTTGAATATGACCTACATATGGCTAAGCCAACAGAATTCTTCAGCTGCTTATTTTTTTACATGAATGGCTCTACATTAAGGAAATATCCAATTACCAGGGCTCTGAAGACTGCGTCGTTACTTTTAAAGCATCGATTTTTTTCTTTTAATCTTTGCAAATCGACGCTAAAACGATATTTTCTGCTGCTGAGGCCGCTGGGTTTTGGTTCTGATGATCTTTTGGCAGACATAGGAAAATTAATGGATTTTTTCACACACTGGAATCGTATAAGTTTCCGGTAATAGTAGAAATGTCAACTCGCCCTTTCCTTTCGGAAGTGGGCAGGAACAAGAGGTTGTTACGTTGTACAATTCAAAGATAATGTAACAACGGGTATTGTGTTAAATTCAGCTAGTATTGTGCGCGCTGTAGCGACAGATTGCCATCCCATCGCCCACGACCCAAGAGCCGTACTACAACACATTTCTCGCTTCAGAACTCAGCGTGGGATGATAAACAGCTGACACTCCGCTTTCATTCCACTTCCGGATTACTATTAAAATTATATTTTATGATTCAAATAGATGACAGCCATATTTGCCCGACAGATTGAAAGTTTTTTTTCCCTGAAAACGTAATTTTCTTAGGAACTTACCTACACAAACACGATTTACGTTTTAGCTGTATCTCGCGCTTGACTCATCGGGTTATGATGAAGTTTTTTAGTGGGTAACGAGGATAACCAAATATGTACTATACATATATATACCTATTCTTTCGCCTGCGGTCATATCCGAAAAATTCACGTTCCCTGAAATTCACTTGAGCAATACCGTTCTCAAAAAGCTTAAGTATATTATAATAATATTGGGAAATACTGATCATCGTATGGTGACTAATGGGGGAATTTAATCACAACGTGTCATTTCTCAGCGATGAGTACGAAACACAAAAATAAACCAGCTTGCATTCCCTGAATCCTTTCTCGGATTTTGAACTTCACCAGCACATCAATATCTATCTATAGTCACCGAAGGTAGTCGGTTGGTTGACGTTTTCGAAAATGATCATCATCATCATTTCAGCCGAAACGTCCACTGCTGGACATAGGTCGATACAACGGACGCTCCTGTGCGTCTCGCGTCCATCGGATACCCACGACCCTCATCAGGTCATCGGTTCACCTTGTGGAAGGCCTTCCAACGCTGCGTCTTCCGGTCTGCGGTCGCCACTACAGAACCTTTCGGCCCTATTAACCATCTGAAAATTATCACTTATTTAAATGTATTTATTTTATTTAAAAGAGTAGAGCTCACGTGCTTGACGCACCTTTATTCTTCTTTCTTCAGTATTTAAATCACTATTTTGACGATGACTTAATTTTTAAAAGGACAGTACCTACATCTTCCACGTCTTTAATTTCACCTATACAGGCCTATACCTATGCATGATAAACATTCGAAAAGATTCTACTGACATGAAATTTAATTTCATCTCCAAAACAAACAAACTGCTTCAAGAATATGTAAATATAGATATAGAAACCTAAGTGGGTATAGTGAACCAATGCTTGCGCGGTACATCGCTATATGCCCTCTGTAAATCCTTGCGCCACAAGACCGAGCTTTGTTTTACAGCAGATGCAAGTAAACACAGTCGACCCGACATCTGGTATATTTTTTTTACTTCCACTGTACGAAGGGCCTATTCCTGTGTCAATCGATACGGCTCAGCTGTACGAAGTGTTTTGAACTTATGAGGCAAAAGAATACTTCAAAGAATCACAATCAATGCGTGTACCGATTCTTTTGTTATCTACTGCCCTATTTGTTCCTAGAGTTCAATGAACTCATCACATGATATTTGTTAGGACAACAATGGAAAGGAACTGTATACCTTATACATGATATTATGTAATAAGACGTAAATCCATGCCACATTGTGTACAAACAAACCATACATAATATCGGCCGGCGGCGGCGTGGCGTTTGCCTTCCGACATAATCTCATTCTATGTTCACTCTCATGTAGTCATGTATTTACTAACCTTTGTGTATTTGACTAACTAAATTGGATTACGTTATCATCTGCCTAGTTTCAATTTGTTTATTAATATGAAATTTAGTTAATAGAATATTCATTTAAAGTTGAATTAAACGATTGTGTCTGCGCAGAGGTAATTAACTTGGTAAGCCGAGCTCGTAGCATCCCTACAGTAGCCCGTTCTGTCTTCAAACATTATAAGCCGTCTATTGTGGTACGTAACTGTATTTATCTGTAATCATAATGAAATATCTTCTGCATAGCATTCTATTGGTGAGAGAATTTTAAAATCTTTGCAGTAGTTTTTTAGTATACTTATTCATTTTAAACAAAAACATTTTACATAATAAAAACAGATTTCAGTATTTTTTCTTCAGTAGCTATTTCGGAAGTTTCTGGTTTTATTTGTTTGTTATTTAACATCGAGTCCCGAAATTAAAGTTATTTTCATAAATAACGGAGTTTTAAGGTATCAAACATAATAAAAAAAATACAACCGAATTGAGAACCTCCTCCTTTTTTGGGGTTGGTTGAAAACATAAATCTTGCCTCTTTATGATAATAGTCTACACTAATATTATAAAGAGGTAAAGTGTGTTTTTTATGTTTTTTTGTTTGTAAGAGGTAATCTCTGAAAGTACTGGTCCAATTGCTAAAATTTAATCACCGAGTGAAAGGGGCGAAACCGCGGGCAAAAGCTAGTGTAGAATACAGACGACCTCAAAATGTATCGCAATACTAAAATATCGATTCGTATCCTAAAACGAATATTAACTTAAATCTAAGCATACCTAGATGTAAGCTCTACGCTTCGTAACACTTGCTACGCCATTCAGCAATATCGTATGCGACTTTAATTCCGAAACATTTCTGTAATAGGGTCCGACGTCACAGTTCTCATTTTTCGAATGGGTCGACAGACGAGCCGAGATTGAAATTGTAATACATACGTACAGCGTCATGCACAACTGGCTCTTGGATGTTAATTTCAGATTTTGTGACTCGCGCTTTTAGCTATATGCTGAAGTATCATGTATGTATATAGGGCGAAATGCTCTTTAAGTAATACCTGTGTATCGTATGTCACAGTCCAAAATGCTCGTTGGTTAAAACCACTTTGGTCAGAAATATTTTTGATCAGTTAAAACAACGTTAAAATGATTAGCGTTTACTTAATTAGAAACCTGTTTGGTTAGTAGGTCTTTTTGTGACCATTTTAAAACCTTTTTTCTAGTATTTTAAGTACCTACTTATAGATAGCTAAAACGTTACGTATTCATTTAATAGTAAATTAAACACAATTTTGCTATACTTCTTCTTATAGTCAAAATTAGTCAATTAACGTTACGTTAGTTGGACTGTAACTGTCTTCTTACGTAATATGTATAAATTTTATATATTTTAAGTATAGATATTTATATAAAGCGTGAAAACGCCGTTTTGAAAATATAGATTCCAAAAAAAACTAAAAAAAAACCTTTAACACAAGCTCCGGATATCTAGCCTCCCCCAAACCTTGTTTACCTGTAACATTCGAAGCTATTTTACATCCTCTCTTACTTCCTACAGACAGGGTCTGTGTCTATTATTAGAAGGGTTATAATTACTCGTCTGCAGTGTTCCCCGAGGGGTCTGTGAATGGGCGCGTGTTTACAAACACCACGCCTGACTCCTGCCTGACGGGACGCAAGCAACAAACGCATAAACACTTAAAATTAAAACTGGCCACACAACTCCCCTTTTCATGAATATGTACTGAAGGCGCCATGATTTGCCTATGTATAAGGATAGTCCTGGCCTGAAAGGTTTCTTTTAATGCCGCTGCATTGGTATCGTAGATGTTTGTGGCTATCCGCACCTTTTCAGTGCTGAATAAGCATTATTCTTAACGGGTTTCTGGCAAGCAATGCTTGCAGTATTATTTTCAAATTTTCTATGGGCACTTCCAAAGTGTGATCACTGCTAATAAAGCCGTTGCAGTTGCAGATTCCGTCCCAAAACTAAAATTCGTTATAAAAATAAAGCTATTGTTTGTAACAACTATCATATCAATTCTCATAGAATGGCACAGGCACAGGAAATCCCAGGAAATTAACCTCCATCCATATTGTTCAATATTCATCGATACATGGTTACAACACATCAGGGTTGTGTATACACCGTGCGTTTCCTGTGCGCGCGTGCTAAGAAAGCTTTGCTTCCTTGTGAAAGCCCGCACGTGTGCGCCTAAAACCCGCGCTGTTCCACCTGCGCGCGCGCCGGATCCCGAGATACGCGCCGAGCGCAGAGCACGCCGCGCGCCCGTCCAGATGTGTCGTGTTTAGTGAACATACCGTGATCTCCACCATGGGACCTCAGTTTGACTATTGCCTCCGTGCCACAAGTGAGTTATCAATACTTTGCTTCTACTTGTTTGTTGTGTAAACCTTATTATGGAATCCCTGGATCGACCGCCTGCGCTGTGTATTAAACTTTTGCAATTTTCTAAGTTCAATAAGTTATTTAATTTTCCGATCAGAAGTTGCTTTTGAAAACTCGTACTTAATCTGTGATAAGTTTGTCTTCAATATTTTTATTGGCAAGCGTCAGTTAGAAAATTTGAAATTCGTATTTATATTTACAAACATCTTCGTCGTGTAGGTATACGATGGACGCTGCTAATTGTTCATAAGGACATAAAATACATTGTTTCCTAAGTAGGCATCGGTGTATATATTAGTGTTGATGATAACTGTTTGCGGCACAGTAGGTATTGTCGCGACTAATTAGTATTCAGGTGCACTCTCGCAGCCGTAGTAATTAACGGTGAAATCGAGGAAGCATTTAAGCTCTGAATCTACCGAACATTTTCAAACATATCGGTAAAAATAAAATTAGTCACTCGTCCAAATTCTCAAGACATATTTTGGCAGCTTTTTTAAGCTTTCCGAGAAATCCGATTGATTCATTAATCAAGAGGCGCCTAACTTCATTTGTTTAGACTGCGACTGATGATTGTACTAATTAGAATTGTATATTATTGAAAATTTTAGCTGTAGCTAATGAGTAGGTACAGGATAAATTGCTTAGTTATTTTAGTAGGTAGATTATTTAAAAAGATTTTAAGTTAATTTTAATTAAATAATAACTATATTATGAAGTTATTTATAAGTTTATATTATAGTTATTTTCTGTTGTACCTAAATAATAATAAATCCATATTAATCAATAAAGTAAACAAAGTTTTTGCTCGTTTAGCATTAGGTACATTTATTTTGAGTTTCTAAAGATAGCGAAGGCGAAATCAAGCATTTAATTAGTGTACGTATTTTTTGTATAAATATTTGAACGTTTTTTAATGCCATAATTATCATATCATGCGACTTTTTATGTATCCGGCTGTCTACAAGAAATCTCTCAAATCATTAATGTCCTATTTATTTTGCAAATTGTAAACACTCTCTAACATAAAAAACTTAAATATTAACTAAACTATTTATACTGAAACCTCAACCTCATCCATCATGCCTATGGTGCCTGTGGTGGAAGACGGGAGTGCCTGAAGCCATAAGCCCGACTCCCATTCCCCCACAGCCACCAGACGCGAACGCTCAGCAGTACCTACTTGAAGACGTGTTGATTAGTTTGTTACGTATAATATTGCAAAGAGGCACATCCCACCGTCTCTGCGAGGACAGTTTGTCGGGCAAATCCGTGTTGGGACAAGCCATTTTCCAAGCGTTCAACGCATCGGACAAACACGATACCTCAACATCAACCAGTGAGGAAGATAAAATATTTCTGATTAAAGTAAATCATTAATTGCACAATATTTTCTATTTTTAGTACTTTTAACAGAAGCTCTTGTTACTAACCGATCTAAAGTTCAATTAATTACTGTCAAATACGTCATTACTGGTCAATAATACAACAATAACAGTGAATGGCATTGTACGTTTTATTTAGGAGTGGGTCCGCTATTGTTTGTCACTTGTTTTTATTTAGCCACATGTGCTAAGGGCCATTTCTATACCGCCCCACATTGCTGAATCCGCCCGAAATCTCGCAGATGCGGGCACAACAAAAAATACGAATCTGGTAAAAGCTCTTCTTTCACATCCCATTCCAATTTAGAAACGATTTATAAATCTTCATTAGGCATCATTTATCCAATTTTGCTTTGATTATCTTTTCTTTGCTATGTTGTTAATGCTATACTTCGTTTACTTTATGATATATATAAATGGTTTATGATGTAATTTCTGTCTCGTATTAAAGCGTACCGACACACATTCTAAAGTGCGTTAAATTCCAAGTGTCGTATACGACTGCTGATGCTGCTATTAAAATTAGCCAAAGTTATATAGCACCGAACGCAGTAAATGCAAGCCGTAAGTACATAGGCACTAGTAGCATCTATTACTGTACCACATTCCCTCGTAAGTACGTGTCATGTCAGCTAGCCAAATGGCTTATCATTGCACCAGTGAGACATCCAGATAGGGAGTAGACAATGGGCGAAAATTGCCTTCAATTCGCATTTTCCGGCCTTCAAAAGTAGGTTGCTACACTCGACCCGCACTGGACGTAATGGAGAGCCGTTAGTTCATTGGGGTTATTGAATAATTCCCGTGAGTCGGACTCGTAGAGTACTGGCCACCGCCAGCGAGCGACGTCGCATCGACCGCCTCGATGATACTCGGTATTGTGTGCCCTTTGTATCATTTATCATCATTGGACCAAATATAAATTGGGTAGAGATATGAGACAAAACTTTATTTACTTACAAATGTTATGTTGTTTTCAGATAATCCGTCATATTTCGCGTTGCCGAACAAGGATGTGCCTGACAGCGGGGAATCTCAAGGCTCTTCCGAGCCATGTTCCCGGTCAGCGCCGGGTCGTGTCTGGCCGGATGCTGGGCGGCCACTCGGCTCCCCGCGCCGCAGGGAACCAGAGAGCCCCAGACGCAAGGAGTTCAGGGCCCTGTTGAGATCTCTGTCCGCTCGAGAGCCAGAACAAGCGGAAGCTTTTTTAAAAGGACAACCAAGACCAGGGGATTGCGCTCCTGGAGACATGAGACACACATTTACAGCGCCGCGTATCAAGTAAGCCTACACTTTTAAAAATATCAAAGTAGGTACTGATATAATAATATATAATGTTCCATTTTTCATTAAAACTTTACTTGTTGTACAGGAAGGGCAAAATAAGCACAACAGTGGTCACAACAGATGGTCCACAGGAGCGCGAAGAAGTTTTTTACACAATCCCCCTTCAGGGTAGGCGAAGACACTCAGTTGGCGGGTACCTGACCACGGGCGCGGCAGGGGCGGGAGAGGTGACCGCAGTACCTAGCGAAGTACCACGGATGCCCCCACCACGGTTCAACCAAAATGAAGATGACACTATCAAGAGAAGGAAACCAAAGAATTTCTCTTTCAAAGGTACGTTCAG
Source organism: Mythimna impura (assembly GCA_905147345.3). Lineage (NCBI taxonomy): Eukaryota > Metazoa > Arthropoda > Insecta > Lepidoptera > Noctuidae > Mythimna > Mythimna impura. The sequence goes on from LR990345.1 coordinate 14,220,025, forward strand.
TTTGTTTGTTAAAAAAAAAACTGGGCAAGTGCGAGTCGGACACGCGCACTGAGGGTTCCGTACAAACTTGAAAGGTAAATTGCGGTTTACGATTTATGACGTATTAAAAAAAAAAAAACTACTTACTAGATCTCGTTCAAACCAATTTTCGGTGGAAGTTTGCATGGTAATGTACATCATATTTTTTTTTGTTTTATCATTCTCTTATTTTAGAAGTTACTGGGGGGGGGGGGGGGGACACAGTTTACCACTTTGGAAGTCTTTCGTGCAAACTGTTCAGTTTAGAAAAAAAATATATTAGAAACCTCAATATCATTTTTGAAGACCTATCCATAAGATACCCCACACGGTATGGGTTTGATGAAAAAAAAAAATGTTGAGTTTCAGTTATAAGTACCCCCCAGGAACCCCCAAAATTTATTGTTTTTTTTTTCTATTTTTGTGTGAAAATCTTAATGCGGTTCACAGAATACATCTACTTTTTTTTATTTTTTATTATTAATGATAGGTTCGCGTTTGACCACCATCTCAACTTACCAAGTTTCAACAGTATAGTTATTATAGTTTCGGCAAAAAGTGGCTGTGACATACGTACGGACAGACAGACAGACATGACGAATCTATAAGGGTTCCGTTTTTTGCCATTTGGCTACGGAACCCTAAAAAGTAAACGACTTTCAATCGTTATCTCTAATATAATCCAAGCATCCATAATAACATTATAAATGCGAAAGTAAGCCGGTCAGTCGGTCTGTTACTCGGCATCACATCTTAACGGCTGAACGTATTTGGGTAAAACTTGGTACACGGGTAGACCAACTTTAAGAATAGAGGACATAGGATACCTACTTTTCACCACGGGAGTATGTTCCCTGGGTATAATTTTCAACTTATACGCAAGTGAAGCCGTTGGCAGAAGCTAGCGAGGAAATAAGCGTATCGGAATCGTCCATAAATAAATACGAATATGTGTATCTAACTATTATGTTATGATTTATCTTAGCCGAGTGTGAATTATTTGAGGAACATATATTTACTTAGGCTGTTTGCTATCGATCAAAACTCGTAATAGATTTGACTGAAGATTATTCCGTAGAGTGTAACGTAAACTATTGAATGGTATATTTGCTATCACTAATTTACTTTAGGATGATTTACACGTAAATATTTACTTACATTTTATGCAGTTTGTATTTACTTGGCAACTAGTTAGCATTGTGTAGTTAGCATCGCCTACTTATGGACTACTTAAGCTAATTAATGTAGATGTAGTTAGACTAAGATATTATCTAATTTAACGTGATCAGGATGTGAAAAAATTACCATTTATATCTTTCTTTGTCTTCGTAATAACTTAATATTGAAAGTTGAAAGCGACAGTAAAGGAAGCGCCCGCAGTAAAATCTATTCTAAGATAATAATAATAGGTATGTGGAAGTGAATAATAATGATAAACGGTCATAAACAAGTCAATCGAAACCTAGGGCCGATACCGGAGATCGTTACTCCCGACGGGCAGGCCGCCCTTCGACCCTCGCTGATACTTGCGCGGTACGATGCAGATGCGTCTCCCAAATGTCCAACAACCTCAGCGGTGCTTTTGATATCTTCAATTCTTCATATCTCACTTGCCCTTTAACTGCGAGCTATCTAAAATACGGATACGATGAAATACGTCTTATCAGTAATAATAAAAATAAAAGCCAAATGTTACACAAAACACCAATTCGAGATTGCTACAAAATGATTTGTCTCAACTTCGATATCACGAAGATTGTCAACTTATCAATTTTCAGGAAACGTAATATTTCGCCGATGAGGCGTATCTGCGAAACGCAATCAGAATATAATAAAAACGTTTTTCGTGTTTACCATCTCTTATTTGGTCGTCGATAACGTTCGGGGAATATTTACACTTGGGCCCAAATTTGTTTTGCAAGATTAGGCGGTTGGGCGTCAGGGATGGCAATAGCGATGTCGCGATGGCGTTGCGACTTGCGATTATCGTTGTCGCACCGAGCTTTTAGTATGCGAAGTGCGTGCGCCTGCGCCGCCGCCTGACGCCAGCGCGCAGTCGCCGGCCGCGCGCCACATGATCGCGAACCGACACTTCTCGCTGTCACAGTTCTGAGGGCTCTTGTATTAATTTCGTGCGCTTTCTAGTGCTCGCCTGCAGTTTAGTCAGTGCAATGACAAGCGATTAACTTGAAACTGTCCGGAACAACGTCTTCTCTCACTCGCGTTACTATGGAGGATAAAAAGAGCGAAACAATGGTCGATACAAGTGAGTTTATTTTAAAATTTAAATGTTTTAATGTTTGTGTTTTCAAAAGTTTTTTGCATGTTAACTATTTTAAGATACCGTTTATATGACAGAAGAGCCGTGCGTTACAGTTCTAATAACTTAATTAATTTGTGTGTTGGTGCGAACTTCTGTTATCCAATTCACACATAACAATCACGTCCCTCAACTTGAGACAAATACAGCGTAATTACTACGTAGACAATAAAGCGGATAAGTTAACTCATAAGCTCCGCAACCTATTCCATATTAATTAATTATTTGACATTACTTGCTTGAGTAAAGGAATTTAATTATAAATATAATTATCTTACATAACGACTAAAGATAGGTACCTATTAATAAATTAATCTTTTACCACATTTTCCTTCATTTTGTACCAAGATACGAGAGAAAGCTTTATGTTTCATTTCCACGGTCCTTAATTTAATGTCCCTGTACTTTCAGCGTAGAAAATGTGTTATAGGGAGACGTTATTACGGTTATTACTTACATGATATAGATTTACACGATTTTCTTTTATATTATTAAATAAATTCGTGGATTGAATAAGTATACCTACATAGAGTGGCTCATACAATGGTGCTATAACACTTGTGCATGGTGACCAGCTCAGCTACCTTAATGCGATTGATAATAAGCCATTGTCTTTGCTAAAGACGTCTTCAGCGGCCTTCACTTTACTGAACTCAACAACGTCACACTTTGTAATTCGAAAATGTCCAGCACCATCCAAAATCAATGTCAAAGAAACACCGTACAACGTCACCAAATTATATTCACCGTTGCCATGCAGATGTTTATACGATAATGAGCTTTAAGCGCTAAGAATTAGGAAGGAGCCCCATGGTTCGGTTGGCACACGAGTTGGTCGCGTCGAACGCATTAAATATGCAGGGTGGCATGTATGGCTGAATAAACATAATGTAATTTACATGCATCGAAGCGACTCCCGTAATGTACTCGCATAGGGAATGTAAATGCGTAAACGTCTTGTATAACTTGTCTATACTGTACAGGATCGCTCCCACAGATTGTGTTAACTGATGTAGAGACGACGCGCAATTGTTTAGGGACAAAAGATGGAAAACGTCGGCTTGTTGTTTAGATTTAGCACAAAAGGTACGAAGCATAAAGCTCTGACTTAACCATCTGACGTTTACGAGATCCAAAAGATAGAATTAAAATCTGAACAGAAGATTCTTAGATGGAAATCTTAATTTAGTAAAAGTGTTTGATAGAGCCGCTTTCATCAATTAAAAATAACAATCATCCAGTTATTAGTACTATTGTAGACACATGAACATACATCTTCTTTTGTCTCTCAGGCTGTTGTCATGTTATCAGCCGGAGCATTGAATTATAACTTTGTTTGTGACGTTTATCGACGTTGTATCGTGATAAACACAAGACGAGACAAGACGTTATCTACAACGACCGCATACAAGGCTATTATTAGTTAATACGAGGAAATTGTCTAATTACATCGAGACAACAAAATGTAAATGAACGTCTACACAGAAGAACAATGGTCCATTCGCATTAACCCAAAAAAATTCAAAGGTCTCTTTGTGAAGCTCAAAGGGAAGTACTATTTATCCAATTTTTTAATGAGTCAGTAAGCGGAATTTACAATTTAAGCCAACATGTGTATGTTGACTGTCCGTAGGGCTTGGAAGTCTGCTTAATGATAATGACGGTGAGTCAACAATAAATTATATTAATATAAAATGTGTCTTATAATTAAACCAGAAAGTATGATTTAGCATCGAAGAACTGAAAGGAGCCAGAGAAAAAGAACGTTTATTTTGATATGATGAATCACATGGCGTCGGGTGCACGCCAGCGCACATTTACTATTTGTTAGTGAACATGTTTTATATTAACCCCTTTTTTGGCAAACAATAATATCCTCTTATAATTAGGTTATAAACATTATCATAATCGAAACATAAACACAGATTGATCAAATCAATTTTAACTTTAGCATCTGCTGTTAATGAATGAGTATAGACTTCTGCATTACTCACGGGTTTTTTTTAACTGTAACTGCATTTTCGGTTACTTTTGATGCAACATCTCGTATTTAGTAATTCCCTTAAATGTGATCTCATTCTGTGTGACTTTGCTGGAAATCTACGGTGCGTTTCCTCGTATTTCTTAGAAAAGTCTTATAACGAAATGAATAGGCAACGTCGTGTCGCCCACGTTCATTCCCACTGGGGAATATTGGTTGTCCTATTTACTAACAATGTACAAGGGCAGATGATACAATATTGTCATCGCATTATGTGTCTCACAATTATTTTCGTAACAAGATGAATAGATCCAAAGGAAACTAATCTCACAAGGATATTATCGTTGGGTCAGTAATTACATTTGGGGTTCCAAATCTCGACCCTTTTGCCAACAGAAACGAGCAATACCTTTCTGGCTTGAGTAAAGAAAATACAGATTCAAAAGCTACATGCCATATTGGGAGGCGTTATAGGGCTACAATATTTTACTGGGAACATCAAAGACGTCCACGGCGGCCATTGAACTGAAAACTGAAAGCGGTGGAGCAGCGAGCACAGCCCCACTATGCCCAATGTACTTGCTTTGTTCCACTTTAAAACTTGCGTAACGTCCTTAATGTGCTGGTAAAAATAGGGCTTGAAGTGTAACCTGACGGAAGACATGCTGTGAAGGATTTGGTCCAACCAATTTGGTACATAAACAAACATAAATAAACGAAAAGTGACGCGTTTTTATTTGCTTTGACGGCTGCTTACTCTTAAAGCAAATACATTATATTACCCTACATTTTTAAATATTGTCATTTCATAAACATGAAGGTATTAAAATAAGAGAAAACCTGCGTAAAAATATAGCAACATAAGATAAAATTTTCGCCATATACGAGTACTTATACATAGAACATGAACAAAATGATGTTTCAACAACTTTAGCCGCACACCCAAGCTAATTCTAGCAAATGAACTTAACAAAATTCCAGTCTAATTCAAAATCTTTCAAGAAGGCACTTCCGTTCTACTTGAGCAGAAAATAGTCGTATAGCAACACGTAACTGCATATCGGGCGTCATATTCAGCCCTCCAATTCTGTTACTCGCTGCATTTAATCGGCTATAGTTATTCCGGGCGACGCTGATAGACGTTTGTCTATTTAGGAAACGGATATTACATTTAGTCGGGTCTTCATTTGGCGGCAGAGGTGGGTAAGTATAAACCCGTACGAGTTTCCGGCGCGCGCGCAGTGCATAGCATATTTTGTAAGCAGTCGATGCGTATGCGTGGCACTGGATGCAATAAAAAATTTAACAGCGACCGTATGCTTTCATTCATGCGCTAGGAAAGGCGTATATATGTTTTTAGGACAGCGTTGAAGTTTTTAATGCTCTTACACCTAACTGACCATTACATATTGTGGAATGAAAGTGAAACATAATGGTTCCTAGAAGTAACGCAATGTTTTGAATCCAAAAATAAAATGCTCTTAAAAGATAAAAGAAAAATTCGGTACAGTTGCTCAGCTCACTTGTGTTCTGCATCGAATATAAATGCATTGCATTCATTAATCAATAACGGCCGATTGATTTCAAGTGTCTTTACGATTAACGTAAGGACGCACTTAACATTAATTAAAACTGCATCATTACACGCACAATTGGCATCTTTATAAGCTTCTCATATAATATTAATTTTGAGTTCCCTTTATACAGCCATGAGTAACCCTTTTGTGCACATCGTTAAAAATAATGTGCGATTTGTGTATAAGTTTCTTGTCATGGATTTAAATTCAACATGTGTAGAAAGATTTATGAAGCGTCCGCGCGATCCATGAACTTCGATTCAGCCAATGACTCCCATCCGATATCAAGTGAACGACATCGTTCATGCCTTGATTATCCCTTGACAACACTTCCTTTCAATGTTAAATATTATATTAGAGCTCGCTACAGACTTATTCATGACAGCGACGAGTGACTACTTCATTCTGAATATATTATTTCTTATTACATGTTCACAGTCGCGCTTATCCAATTTGGGATGATTATTATTTATGTAAGTAGGTATTCCTGCGAAACAGAGTGTTATCTCCGAATAATTCTGAGACATTCCGGCAATTGAGACACTTTGTAGAAAATCAATAGTCTGTTTAAAGCCAGTCGGGCTGAATGATTGATTAATTTAACAAGCTGACAATATTGGTTAAGTGGATTCTCCTCCATTGTAAACAGAAGACGTTTCTGTCGGAATAAATACCTGTAGGTATATAGAATCCGTACTTACTACTTGTAAAGGTTAGATTATTTATTGCAAATAAATATTAAATTATTATTTTTTTGTTGCAGAAATGGAAGATATAGCAATACTTTGGAGCTCTGGGTCTCCCGAGAGCGCACTATGGTCCGACTACTTGGTCGCAAGCTTTGATAAGATTATGTCGCAACGAGCTAGACATCATTACAGGTACCAACCACTTCATTCAAAAGATTAACTTGAATACAATTTAACCGATAAGGTTTAGTCACCTTGAAAAGTATAAATCTATAATGTTTACAGATGTTGTAGATAACAATTTTCTTCATTTCATTACTATTTACATCTTGTCTTATCATTTAAATCAGACAGTATGATTTAACTTTATTAAGCTGTTAATTATTGCAGAGTAACACCAGTAACCGCAGAGGAGTTGCTTGCAGCAGACTCGCAAGAAAAGGTAGACAAACTGACGAAGGCACAACTACAAATAGTGATCCTGTGTCCAATACTGGCGAATAAATTAGCAGATCTAAAGAAAGACGTCAACGGAGACAGTTTGTTCAAAGTCGACAAGGTGCTGGTTATGCTGCTAGGAGTGGAAAAAAACCAAGTCATCTCCGCTAACTGTGAAGGTATGGTATCTAAATATAAATCAAGAAACAGCTATAATTCGGAAACTTTTAAAGCTCTTGGAAAACGGGAATTGCTTACAGAACTTTTGAACAACATCGCACTTATAAAACTTCGGAAAGTTAATTATAAAAGCATAAGCAATTTCGTTGGCGAATTTTTGTTTTGCCTTAATTGGAATTTGATTTTCATTAATAAATGAAAAATCTCAATCTCAATCTATTTGTGAGATCTCAATTAATTAGTAAGTTGGAAGCTTAATTTAGTGAAAGTACGTACTTAACGAAGTGTTTTGTTTTGTATAGAGTATCCAACAATTGACCAGTGGCAAATGATGTGTGTGAGGGAGAAGGACACGTCTTTCGTGGACACATTCCTGACTGCTGCAGTCGGGATCCTAAGAACAAAAGACTGTAAAGACACAGCCACTGACAGAACCAGCTTCTCTATCGTCCCGAAGAAAGTTAAAATCGTAAGTAGTACTAAACACTAATTACAACAAAAACTATAGGTACGATAACAGCAACTAATTATCTTATCTACTAAACACAAGATGGCATACTTAACTACAAACATGCCACAAATTCTTACGAATCAATTTAAACGTTTACGAGGAAATCACAAGTCCATTACCGACAAATTAGACCGTTAGGTACAAACGTTTTAGATATGCCCACGCAACTTGCGACCTTATAGAAAAGGTTTAAAGGTCAAAAATTGCAGACAAGGTTCTGCCTTACAAAGTGAAAGGTCTGTTTACCTTAACCAAATAAATTCACAACGTGAGTTAATTAATGTCGTTTGCACACAGGGACAAAGTCGAGTGATAGCGCTCCTCAACGACCCTATTAGAGACGAGGACAGTATTAAGATAATGGTGGACAAGAAGGGGGAGGTTATTAACATCCCTAGCTTCAAGAAGAGGAACCCTTACACTCTTCAGTTTGATATACCAGGTAAGATGCTTGAGCATTTTTTACAGGATGACCCTTCCCCTTGCCACTTGAAAGTTCTTTAAATGCTTTTGAATTAAATGTCTTTTCAGGAGTCTCTTTTATAATAATTTTCAACATAAAAGTACTTCCCTTCAATTGACATGGAGATCATCTAGTCGCCTGTCCTAATTTGATCTACTCTCGGGTATTTTTTTAATTTGATTATTATCATTATCCTGCCCTTGTCCCATGTTACTTAGACTATTACTTGTAATTTGTTTTCTTCCATTCAGTTCAGTCAACCGTTATTATTTATTACAGAATCATGTCTGGAAGTTTCCATGCTTGTTTGGGTACGTGTGAGCAAGAATGGTCAGTCACTTGGACGAAGACAGATCAAGTGCGAAAGCAGGCTCAGGGAATTGGATCAGCTGCTAAGAGCTTCGGATCATCCTCTGGAATTTATGTGCCAAGTTAGTATTCTTTAATTTTTTTTTTCGTGTGGCAGAATTAATGACCTGCCAATTCAATTGTCCTCCCAAATTCAGATATGATTTTAATAATAATTCTGTATGTTAATTTACAAAACCTTGGAACATTTAAAACCTCTTCTCTAAAGAAGAATATTACTTTCAACAGACTTTGGGCTTCAAAACAACCAGCAAGGAACAACTGGACAGTTGGATGCTGAACGCCTTCCAAAAGAACATACCGCCGCACTTCAACCTGCTGGCATCCACTGAACAATTTAACCCGAAAGCTGATATGTCGAGTAAGTTTCGTCTTTCATGCAATTGATAATCACGGCTAATAAGAATCGTATTTCAAATCATTTCATCAAAAGGGGGATGGATATTTAATGCTATTTTTTTGTGTAGGTGGTGAAGAATACCCAACGTTGCTACATTGGTCGGCACGGTTCGGGCTAGAGCGTCTCTGTTGGCAGTTGTTGGAATGTCCCGGAGGTGGCGCCGCCGTCGCTCTGCGCAACGTGCGCCAGCGCACGCCCGCCGACCTCGCGCGCGACCACAAGCACCACGCGCTCGCTGACGTGCTAGCCGACCATCTTGTAACTATCCCAACATACTCTATGACAAATAAAACTTATGTGGAAGTACGAATAGGTTTCTCATGTATCACATTTTTTTCCAGAAAATAAACGAATTCTCCAACATGTACTATTACCTGAAAAATATGTCAGACAACGACAAAGAAGAAAGTCAAGATGAAGCTAAACAAGATGACCTAAGAATTGTGGAAACATGTGACACAGTCGACTCACCAGTACGTGATCACACCTCCACCGATCCCTTCAGCGAAGCTTGCACTCAAAACTTAGAGAAAAACATCGAAAAGCCAGACGATTTTGAAAAAAAGCAACGACCGAATCTGAGGCTTCCGAAAATTAAAGAACAGTTCTATCAAAACGAATTCCCGCTTCACGACAATACGGTGGACAGAATCCAACAAGCACTCGAACACGATTACTTAGTCCAACCTTCCAATATAAAAGTAGAAAGCCCTAAGTTCAGACCAAATAACTTGTACGCGAATAGCTCACGACTGATGCCGCAACAGTCCGACATATTCTTGTACTCGCCCACCGAAGAATCAAAGACTTTTACCATTGACACTCCTACTAGTGATATAAGCCAAATAAATCTAAATACCAAAGACGTTCGCAGCAGTGGTAGTGTTAAATCAGGAAAAGAGACCTGTCCTCTGACTGGTCAGGAAGAGTTAGCAGAAATAATAAACGATTTCAAAAACAACGTTTTCACGATATCTGAAGTTGAGAAGTTGGTGATGGAATGGAAGAACAGAAATGAGACTCAACAGTCGCTCAAGGAGAAACAAGAACAGTTAAATAAAATGCGCGAGGAGTATGATAGGATACAACTAAAGATAAAAGACAACATGAAAAGACCCACGCCCTTCGAAAGGGTGAAGAAAATGTTCTCCAAGAGCAAAAACAAACGTGAGTATATATACGCTTTGAAATAGAAATATACAACCTGCGTTTTTATGTGTTACTTACGATGAATAATTCAATTTCAGACCACCATCACGACAACAACAATGGAACAATTGAAAAACGAAATGGAAACACGAGACCAAATAGCAGCCTGAGTGAAAGTAAGTTGAACATACCAAAGTTAAAGATTAGAATAAATAATATTTGACATAGTAAACAAAGACCAATGCAAACTATTGGCATGATTTACTTTTTTCTATATAAATTGGCTTGGTTATAAATATGTTAGAAGCCAATACGACGAATCAATAGCAAAAAGAACCAGGTCTTTAAACCGTAACCCGAACGAAGATACGTATACAAGCATTACTAGTATATTTTTATCAGGCGTTACCTATTTTAGTTAAATTATAATGAAAAGGTAATATAATACGTAATATTTTGAGGTTTCCATTGATAAAATAGATTAAATTGGTTATTTTTTTTAAACACTCGCAATTTTTCATCACTAAAACTAGTAAGAAAAATAAGTGATAAACGAATTGAAAAGATACGCGTTAGTGCTGTGATACTATTAAATGCGTACTCACCATATCAATCCAAACTAAAACTGCATTTAACAATGGGAAACTTAAAATATCGGATATACAGTATTTTTATTTAAGAAAAATAACGCCTGATAACAAACTATAGCAATATACTAAATAGTCTTTAACTTCGTTTGGTTACGGTTGGTAGCAATAATTCTTTTTGGTATTGATTTATCACACAGTCCTTTAAGATATGGCCTAGGTTTCACTATTGGTGAAAAGAAAAAAAAAATACATGCCAGCAATATATGGAGAAAGTTTCATTCACCTTTTATAAATTCGTTTGTTTTACCAGGCTCATCTTCATCGGGACGCCTTAGTACGGTCAGTGGAGGAAGTGTAGCAGAAACGAACAGTGTTCAGTCTGAGATCGATGACAAAGCTAGATCGATTGTAAGTGTAAAAGCTACTTACCATATTCTTTCTTTGACTCTTTTTTCTTCTCTTTATTATTTTAATTTCTTTATCTTTTCTAATTTAGAATCCCTTTCCGTTTTTTTATTTTGAATGCTTAAATTTGTTCTCAATATTGCTCTTTTTCTGTTTTTATTTTTTCTCTCTGTTCTTTCTTATTTTGAAAAATAAATTTGCTTCTGTTCGTTCTTATTTTGAATATTTCATCTACTTTCTCAGATATCATCCAGCACGTTGACGATGCACTCTGCGTGTGACGGAGAGAACAGGATGGACGACTACTTGATCCCGCCGCCGCCACGACCTCTCAACGGCGGCTGTCCGCAGTTCACCACTTTTGGACACCCTAAACATGACAACAGGTAAATGAATTAACAAATTAGTAGATACATATGCACCCCTCAGTTTTGGTAACTTCTGATTCGTCAATTGCTGGTAAATGTTAATACGATTGGTCAAGTGGAATAAATAAATTTTCAAGAAATTGGGGCAACACAGAAAAATAGATGTAGATTATGGTGTAGTACTGTAACTGCCATGTTTTTACGAGTCTTGCCACATTATCATGTCTGTGACTGCTCTACAAGTGTGCGTGTCTAGTATGCAAACTAAATCTGATTCATGTTATTTAAAAACGAAATAAGTAAATGAACAACCTACTAACCCAATATTCATATTTCAGGAATCAGCATATGGCTACTATAGTCGAGCGTGAAACATCAGCATCGCGTGAAAAGCTGGACTGTGACGCAGACACGCGCAACGGCACGCACTTGCGGCTCAACTTCGGGTCGCGCGAGCGTCCGCACGCGCCCGCCCGCTGCGACGACCGCGACGGCGCCCACATGTACATGAACATATCTGCCACTCACACATAACACCTACATATCTTTAGCTCGACTCAAAATCACACGACATTCTTGTTTTTATTATAAAAATATTCATTGTAGTTGTAGGTCACTCAGTAACAACGAATTGTTCACATACTGAAATAGAAATGACTGTTTTTCGTGGGTGTTGTGTTAATCCAAGCGCAATTATCGGATCTAAAGACCGTGCCAAATAATATAAGGTTAGTCATTTTGTAAAAGAAATAGGTATTAACATAAGTCTCTACTCATGTAGGTAAGAGATTAACTGACGAGGAGAACGTATTAGATGAGAGACGTTTCAATATTATCCACTGCCTAAGCACTACATCGAATCAATAAAAGATCTATAAAGCATCGTATACATTAGGGGACAAATTGTCCTGCAACATGTCGCACAACGCATAATTTAGGTGACAGCAGCAATGTTGTGGTGGCCGAGTGAGAGCAGTGGTGGCCGAGTGGTAACGGCCTCGACTTACGAGTTGTAGTTCGCGGGTTCAAAACTTCAAACCCAGCCAGGCGCATTACTTTGTGTAATTTATTTCATTTATCACCACTGCTCTCAAAACGGTGAAGGAAAACATCGTGAGGAAACCGGCATGTCCTAGAACCAAAACTTCGAAGACATGTGACATTCACCAAACCGCACTGGGCCCGCGTGGTGGATTACGGCCCATTCCCTCTCCTAGAGAGAGGAGGCCTGAGTCCCAGCAGTGGGAACATTAAAAGGCTGATTATACAATATTATACAGCAATGTTGCTCTGTGTCCCGCAACTGCCCCCCTCCCCCACATTTTACGATGCATTCACGTGACGGGATATATTGTTGGACGATTTCAGTGTTGCGCGTCATGTTGGGGGACATTTTATCCCTTAGTACACACTTCCCTTCATTTTGTTCCCTTTTTACACTAAGGGAACAAAATGACCCACGACATGACGCGCAACGCTCAATCTACGTGACGCTGCAACGTTGTCCAGTGTCCCACAACTGTAAAATGTTGGGGGGGTCCAACATTTTACAACGCATTCACGTGACGCGGGACATATTGTTGGACAATTTGACTACGTTGCGCGTCATGTTGGGGGACATTTTATCCCTTAGTGTATCTGAGGCTTCAGTATAACAGTTTTGTATCAACATTTGAATAGTGCAATTTTCCATTAAAATATATGAAGACTGAAAAGATGCATGTAAATATTGTATATATATTTTTTTTAATCATTTAAACGTAATATCGCTATTTATTGTCGTCATCAATTTTGAAGCAGATACGTAATATTTTAAATAGTACAAAATATATTCTCTTTTAGTTAATGTAGTCAAAATTAAGTTATTATTTAAGCATTTACCTTACAATTAAGCAACACATTAAGCATGAGAGTTCGAGAATCTTGGCATAAAGATTTGCTTGAATAAAATAGTTTTATACCTATTGATACTCTTGTATTAAATCGTCCAAGATGCATTTATTGTTCCATGTATACTATGTATTGTGAAAATAAATTCAAAATGCTATATTTTTTTGTTGTTTCTTCACCTTTTAGCCGGGTTCATGGCTAAAAATATATTATCATCTAGTTGGGTACCAACACAGGATGACCTAGCGTTTGTCAGACTAATACCAATCCAATATATATATATAGGGTGACTGGTAATTAGTGTACGATACTTAAGCACGTGATTGTGCTCATGATAACCAACAACTTTTACTATGGGAACAAACCTAAAATCGCGAAAAAAAAACAGCTGTTCAGTACATTTATGTTTGCCTAATGAACTGAACAGCTGACATTTTTTTCGCGATTTTGGCTTTGCTCCCATAATAAAAATTGTTTGTTATCATGAGCACAATCACGTGTTTAAGTATCGTACACTAATTGCCAGTCACCTTATATACAACGTGTTTTTTTTTATATCCCATAACTATAGGGTATGAATGAGACCATATAATAATAATAATAATAATATATTCCACAACTATCACACAACGCCGTCTAGTCCCAAGCTAAGCAGAGCTTGTGTTATGGGTACTAGACAACTGATAAACATACTTATATATTTCTAAATACATACATATATAGATAAATTACACCCAGACACAGAACAAATGATCGTGCTCATCACACAAACATTTGTCCTGGGTGGATTATAGATTATTGTAGATTATACTAACATAGGTTTATGGGAATACTAACGATTTTATGGGTAACCAAAATAAAGACGAATAAATAAATTATGAACTGAAATATGACAGCGTAATGTAATGTCATTTGTTTATTTGCAAACTACTTTAGATTTGTGATGTTGCCAGTCATCGATGACTGGCAACATCACAAAAGTAAAGATTTGTCATAGGGGTGTAAATTATTGACCTCAATTAATTATGATTGATGATATCTTCGAAAACCATGCATTTTTGGACCACGTAGGTATTCTAGCACTTTTAGTATTATTTTTTCTTATAGAATATAAACCTTGAGTTATGGGATATCAAAAACAACACATTGTATTATATATTTAGTTACCCCGTTATTGACGGGGCCCACAAGGACTGATGCCTGCCAGGTCTGTGGGACTGTTCGAAAAAGTTGCCACGGCACTAGAACGCAAAGAAAAAAACAGAAAGAACATGGGTGTGTTTTACTCTGTAAAAGTCCGACAATCCCTCTCATTCCCTTCAGAACGGGAGGTGTTATTTGTGTCGACTGTAGTATGACAAAGTCGGCTATTCTTTACCACTTTAGTTACTATTCATGATTATTTTATTTTACCTGTACACACATTCGATCGCCAGCAAAAGGAAAGGATGTAACTCAACAAGCAAACACATTAATATATTGTTAGTATTTTAATTTGGCACTTACTTTTTGCAGGCAATAAGTAAGCAATAAGTAAGCCACCAAACACCAAATACATTATTATTATTAGGTATAACATCAATTAAACGAACCAAAAATAAATTATATAGTTTTAAGACAATATTTGTCAGTTGCTAAATTAATAGCACAATAAAATGCACAAAAATTTTGCTAATTATTATTAATAACATACGAACAATATAACTTAATACTCTTTCACAGTTTCATTGGTATAACAATATGTAGGCAAAATAAATGCGTAACTTAAATAATTATTTGGAGATACGCGTTCATGAAGAGTATTAAAGTAAATGCAACTCACGCCGATCAGCAGAAAACAACACAGTTTCGATGGAAGTTTTTTTTTTTTTTAATTTCAAGAAATACTTTACACCAGAAAATAACACGTCATTTCTTCAAGGCTAGTCAACGAAAGCGTATCTTTAGAACTATTTCTAACTAAAAATAACCAAAATATCACAAGGACAAACAAAATAAAACAAATCTACCTACAATTCATTACTAGACGTATATAATAAGTATAAAATACTTAAGAATACCGTTATTGCCACTTCTACAAATATGTAAACGTCAAACCTTATAGTTTCACCGGTTAATTTCACTGATTCGTATTAGTATTGATTTATTTGTCTAAACATACCGTGCATCGGCGCCTCTGAGGCTGTTCAATAATTGCGAAGCTTTAACAATTCGACAATTTCATTGTTCGAAAGAGAACTCACCTTATATAATTTAGGTAAGTACATAATTTAACAACTTTAGGCGGTAACTTCTAGCCGTTCTATCAAATTTATATACGAAATGTTAATCAGTTCATATCGAAGTACGAAAATGTAAAAATCTTACATATAAAATGGAGTTCCGTTTGGAGTAACTATAAGGGCGCTTTTTCTTTGGTATGATGTGCTTGTCCGTTGGCCGTTGGTTGGGGGGGTGGAGGCCTGGCAAGAATGGCCTGGTACATGGCCCAGACGGCCAGCGGCCGCATGTAGCCCACTGAGCGATGGTTACCGTTCGCATAAAGAGCTTCTGGAGTTTCAAACGAGAGACCCATTTGTGTTAATGTGTTGTATAAACCACCAGCAGTCACGAATGCCTCTTCATGCATGCCTAGAATAAAACAATTAACATTTGAGTCTTAACATGAACTTTATGAGAATATCACATCATACGAGAACGTGCTATTTAGTCAGGGGTCAAAAGTGCAGTTCCATCTTATCAATGCTAAATTGTCTAAAATTTCTTTGTAGAAGAGGGTCAATGATTCATGACTGATTTAATTGGTAGCACAGGATCTAAAGTATTGAATAAACTAGTTGTGGACTATTGAACTTCTACAACAAAGAAATTTTAGACACTTTAGCATTGGTAGAGAGCAACTGCACTTTTGATCCCTGACTGCAGACACACTTTTATTCAAATAAAATGTGTAGTAGAGATCGGAATAGGTACAATGCGTTCCAAATAAGATTAGGATCCGATTTTTACGCCATGTTGCGACGTCATAGCTGTCAAATCAAATAATTGGGTAGTGTGAGCAAAACAATAAATATTTTAAAATATAATATGTATTTACGAATCATGAAAGAAAAAAGTGTGAAGTATCTGAGTAGTGGCAAATGGAAAAAGAAGGCGAATTGTTCCTAATAATGAAAATAAGAAAGAAGAGAGTTTTTCGAAAAAAAAGAAGCGAAATATCACTCACTGATTAATCATGATATCTCACAAACTATAACACCTACAAACTTAAAATTTGGCAGGTAGGTTCCTTATAGGGTGTAGACATCCGCTAAGAACGGATTTTACGAAACTCCACCCCCAAGGGGGTAAAACGGGGGTTGGAAGTTTGTATGGAGAAACCTACTTTTACGCTGGCTGAAGCTAGTAATATATATTTAGCTAATTTAGATTAAACAATAACGTTTTACTTCAACTAGAATTAACTCAGACTCAGTAATACAAAGCAAAAAAAAACCGTTATTAATACGCAAATAAGTTTTCTTTGCAAACCGTACTTAACAATCAAAATTTGACAGATCAAGGTTATTGGCTTTCCTATTCTTGTTTGGAACGCATTGTAGAGTATATTTACCTAAAGTTCTTGGAAGTAAGTAACATCATAAACATAAATACCAGGATTAAAGAATTTGAATTAAATTCTTAATTGAAGAATCTTCTTATGTTTTAGAGTTGCGTGCGTAAAACTGTTTGATTAAAACCAAACTCTTTAATTTAACGGTTTTAGAAATATAATTTAGTACAAATGTATTCAAAGCGCAATAAGTATGTAATAGCAATTTCATAAATTCCGGGATTTTGACTGGCCTGTTGATCTAGTGGTGGCCCGCCCCTGACTACTTTGCCGGAGGTTGTGGGTTCGGTTCCCACCCAGGACAAATTAATGTTTTTGTGATGAGCACGATCATTTGTTCTGTGTTACATATCAGTTGTCTAGTGCTCATAGCACAAGCTCTGCTTAGTTTGGAACTAAATAGCGTTGTGTGAAAGTTGTAAAATATTATTATTATTTAATCGTCAAGTTTATGATTCCATGATCTAAGAGGTTTTTTCAACTCTATGTTACTTCTAGGAAGTTTAGGTAAATATACATATTTCGACCTCTGCTGCTGATTAGATAGAAACAACTACGCTTACTAGCGAAATATTAGCAGTAGAACTTTTTCGATAAGATTACAGCTGATTTGAATAACTTTTTCGATAAGATTACAGCTGATGCGAATTATACATCAACTCATGTCTACTATCTGCTACACGATTTGATTTTTCTAATTCCAATAAAATTGCAATTACAATAGGTTTACTTTTTCAGGTACCTTACACTTAGTGCCTATGTAGGTAAATTAATTGCTTTTTACACCACCTGCTCGATAATGTCCTTTTATACGATTATGTCAATCGCCTAAGCCTAGGCCTGGCTTTAAGGCCATCAAATCTAAGAAGTACCGTGTCTCTAAAAAAAACGGAAAGAGCGGTAGCGTTATAGAAAATTAAAACTTTAGTTCAATTTAGTGGCGAATTTTGTTTGTTTCAAATCTCACAAGCATATCGAGTGATAGTTAATAATACTTGTAAATAATACTTATATAATAATAAAATATTAATAATAATTTGTTTCAGTATATTGTCTTTTAATTATATCACAGAAGGTGTGAAAAGTAAAGCATCCAACACAGTAATAAAGCTTTGTCGCAGTGCTCGGGGCACAGCGAGGAAGTTAATATAGAAACCTGAGTTTAGAGTTAATTATATAAATCCCTCACTGCGCTCGGGACTAAAACTTACCATCGTTTCTTTCGGAATTCAACATGCCGCCTGCGACTTTAAGACAATTTATATCCTCTAGTCACACAACCTACTATTACATTAGATAGTTGACTTTTGGTTACTTTTTATGCTTGGACATATAAAATTTCTGGAACAGTATCTAGTCTGCGTCAGTCCTTGCGGCATAAATTACTATGCAAAAAATCATTGGATTCGTTACTGCAGGAATGGATAAATCAACCAAGCAACAAACACACTCATTTTTACTTCGTTAGACAGGCCTTCAATAGTTCTACCATCTTAATCAGTTCAAAGCCTTTCAAAAATAATAGTTTAAAAAATCTCTACCTTCAAAAATCATAAGCGCAGCCAGTCCATAGGTGACGCCGGTCCACACCTCCTCACTCTGCAGGGCCGTGGTATCCACGTGCCCGTTCGGGCCGGTCACCCATCCATTGACGGCGCCCATTTTCCCATCTTTGAACTGCTGCACATTGTTCTCGAACACGCTGGCGAGGGCCTTCCGCACGTTGGCCTCGGGGAACACTTGCTCGCTCCAACCAGACGCACGGAGGAACCTGGGTGCAAAGAATTTGTGTAAAGTTATTTAGGGAATTGAATATGAAGATATTCAGAAGTATAGATAATTTCAGTTCGAAATCCCGAAGTTTTAAGAAATACGTATCCATAACGAAAGTGCATTGGAACAGTAATTTTCAACATTAACAAGACATTTTGAAATACTACTTTGAAGTAAAAACTTTTGTAGGCGCTATGAGCACTTTATTTTATGGGTACTGAATAAGACAGAAATCACGCTCGGCTATGTAATGCTCATTCGTGTAAAGTCGTGTCGAGTCTACTAAGGAAGCGAGAAAGATATAGTCAACGAATTAATGCTCTACTCGCTCTTACATAGTTGAAACACTCACCAGTGTCCGGCCAGCTGATCAGCCATTACTACTTTACTATTTGAAGGGCGCATGTCGAACTTGTAATACGAGCCGTTCCAGAGCTTCTCTTCGAACGAATGCTGCGCTTGCTCCAGGAGTTTAGCGAACTCTTTCTCATCTTCTTCGTGGCCGAGGATGCGGGCCATCACGCACACCGCGCTCACTGACGCCACCCACAGGCCGCCACAGTATGCGCTGTAAGAACGAAGTAAGTAACATTTTAGTATGCGAACTGATGGCGAGAAATCATGGTGAATTTTTTGTTTAAGCTTTCGTCGGTCTTGTGAAGATGAAGAACGTCCCCAAGGGATTCTATTACTCAGCTCAGATTTGTGTAAAAACTACGATGCACTTGTTCGTTACAAGTATAGTGCAAAGCGTGCAAGTGAGGCTTTAAATAGAGAAATTAGATTTTTCGCATATCTACCTTTACACAGAAACACGATTAGACATATGAGAGAGAGAGAAAAAGATTAAAAGGAATAATAACAAGAATAACTGTTGGTAAATATTACCTTGGTCCAGACATGACCCAGGCGTCGTAGGTCTGGTCGGGGAAGCCGCCGTTCTCGATGAGGCCGTCGTCGTCGTGGTCCCAGCGGCGCGCCGAGCGCAGCAGCGTGCGCGCGGCGGGGTACATGTCGGCCAGGTAGCGGCGCGCCGCCCACACGGCGGCCGCGGGCGAGCGCGGCTCGGCCCGCTCGCCCACCACCTCGGCCTCCGCGTCCGCGCTCCTGTACAACATGTCTAGTATATCCCCCACCCCGTACGGCTTCTCTTCGCTCGCGACGGGCGTCGACTGCTCCGTCAGGTCCGGAGACTCGTCAGTCGTCCCGTCCGTCTCGTCCACTTGCCCCGTCGACCGCAAGTACAAGTCGTCTTCCGTCCCGTCTTTCACGTCGTCTATAAACGCCATCGAGCGGTACCTGTCGTTGTCGAACGGCGCCGTGTGCCCTCTCAGCAACCGGTAGTCCCTTATCACTTGCAGTATGAACTTGAGATTCAAGTCCTTCCAATCGCTCACATCGTGGATGTTGTAAGCGTTTATATGGGCGAACGGAACATCTTCTGTAAAAATACGTGTACGTCGGTACTGAATTATGATTTTAACAAACGCAAAGAAGTTTTGAATCCTCCTGACTAAAGTGATAGTCGAATTATGTTATTAGAAAGATAAATGACAATGGTGACATAAGCTAATCTACAACTTTAGACACTTCATACTAATTGTAATTTTATTTACCAAACAACTTAAAATCATCAGGGAATTGTGAAGATCTGAGATAATATTTACGAAATAATATTCCGAGACTTCACCCCTGTGGTACTCCTTACTTCCATAGTGCGCACCACGGATATCGAGGGATATGCCTTGGGGGCGTGGCACGTGCCGCCTCGATAGAACCAAATTGGTTATATGATCGAACGGCGGCTGTACGCGTCATTCAGTCGCTTTGCAATTGCGTACAGTGCACTATTGATGCATAAAAAACCAAAATGCCGAGTTGTGCAGTATTTATATAATTATGTAAAAATAGGCCAAATACCATCAACCTGAAGACGAATGGCGTGTCCTACCACCGGTAAATAAACAATTAAGTCACTGTTTTATATTTTAAATCAATTTTTAAATATTTTACTAACTTACGTTCAGAGCGACACGAACTAGCCCGAACTAGCCCGAATTTTCCCGAACGCAAGCGCAACGACCGTTTAAGATTTAGAGATGTGCAATCGAGTGTGTGTGGTCGATTTTATCGATATGCGTATTATTGCAGTTCGATAATTTTTTTTTTACATGCCAATGGATATTGTCGTATTACATGTAAAATTAGTTATTAATTTAATGTTGTTTGAACCAAATTAAGACATTGTTATTCCAATACAATTACCCGTGAAGTGTAAAAACTTAAATTGACATTATACCTAAAGATTGAGATGATCAAAGTATTTTTTTAATTTATAGTACAATAAGATAAGTAGCATGATAAACAAATATAATTTCATAAGTACAGTTTTTTTTTTAAATTTTGGCCTAGTTACAATAATTTGTGTTCGCTATGCAAAAATATTCAATTATTATTTTAAAAAATCTGGCTATTTGACGGTTTCGTAAGCTAGGCCCTAAAAGATTAATAATATTGCTCAATATTATTGACCTAGTAGACAAGCCCACCTTAGTCAATCCTAAGGCCGAGCAGCCGTCAATGTTCGAAGTTTAAATTAGAAAATTCGCGATCCATTGCTATTTTATTAAATCTTCGTCTATGAGGGTTTCATATTTTATTTCTTCGCAAATGTCGTATAACTGGCGTGAGCATTACTACGCTTTCGGCTCTAATCCGGCCTCAGACATAGAAACAAACTTTTACAAAGTCATTGTACCAAAAGCACTTAACCACTTCATCGGATCTAATGTGTTTAAATCCATTGATTTTCATCAATTCGACCGGGAACCACTAGATAATCATATCATCCAGTTGATAAAATGTGTCATGGAAAAATACATTTACGACTTCACTTTTTGGCAAAAAATGTGACACCAAAAATTTCAAAGCGTTAATCTTATCCAAATATTTGCATAATACTGAACAATAAATATTTCCATTAAAAGATTTATTTATTGACATTGTGTTCACATAATAGAAGCGACAAAAATATGTAACGAAGATTTTTGTAACTCATAACATGATTTAAAAGAGTGCCCATGGAGTTTCTTGCACGTTTTTCTCCATAGAGATCTACGCTTTCGAACGTGCAACTTAATTTAACTTTTTTGTTTTTGACTGACTGACATTTTGACTATTCAAATAAATGCCTGTTAATGATCTATTTGAAATAAAGTTTCTGATTTCCAATTTTATTTGATTTTTATTTCACAAAGAAATTTCATTTGGCATAAAGCAAAAACTTATAGCACAGGTATAGGAATAAATCTGAGAACAATATCAAAAAAAATAAAAATTTGCTATTCGGGAAAATCTTTGAGAATCCATTCGGAAGTATTTATATCGAGTGGTTAGTGTGTTACTTAATTTTATGAATTCGATCCTGTCAGCATCAACTACCTACAAATAATAATACAGCATGATATTTAACAGAGAACATTCCCTTTACCCAGTAATACGATACTAAAAAAAATATTTTATTTTATTAAAAGTAAACTCTCTTTTCGGATAAGTACCTATATAAAAAATAAATTATTTAAAGAAAATCAAACGAAGTAATTATATTACAAGAATATGCTGAAATTCAATATCGATAAATATTATCGACCATCGCGTTCGACTCCCTAATTGCATGCGTGTGCATTGGATGTTTCCAAATAACAAGTGTTTACAAGTGCATGCTCCGCCCATTCTATTTATGTGTGCTATTAGAAATTGATTTAGTGTAGCTGCTTTCTTCTTAGTGTGCGTGTGCAAATTTTAAGTGTGTGTCGTAAATACACTATTTGTGAATGTTGTAATTATTTTGGTGGGAGATAAGCGGCATCACTAGGACTCCTTACTAATCGGCAATGAAGGCATATCTCCGGATATCTATGGTGCGCACTGAATGCCCTTATTTCGCTATCGTCAATAATAACTTGAGATGGTCGTTGTATATAATTGTCATCACTTAATGATTCCGCTAGTAAATACTAATATGCTAAACTTTTCAATGAAAATGATTCGGCCAGTGGATGTTGTCTAGAGTGGACGTGTGTCGGTTATCGCAGGTGATTCCGCAATGTAAATTCTGTGATTGGTCGTAATTACTAATAGCCAAATCCTTGTTACTCATTAAGTGTTCTTACGCGTCGGTGACTCCCACTGGGCGGTCCTAGAAGAGGACACAAATAATTTTGCAAGTGCTTCTTTAACTAACATCCTAAAAGTGATTGTGATTCGCTGGAATCGAACCAGCGACGCCCGGATTCGGAACCTCGCTTGCTGGCCGACTCGCCACCGTGTTCGTAGCAGCGAGTCTCGAAATAGCGGTGGGATATGCGCGGCTGACGTCAGTGCTACGTCTACATACGCTACGAGTGCTACGAGCCTACGAATCGCCTACGAACATTGTATCGGCTACGCTCACGCTCGATGGATATAGCTGCGAGTGTTGATTATTACGGGTTGTTTAAGCTTTGAACCGTTGAACTACGTTGGTATTATACAATATAATACATAATATATCAGTGCCAGATAAGTACCTACTATTACTTTCTATTACTATTATCGTCAAAAATGGCAGCCGTACGTCGCACACCTCCTAAGACATCTAAATCTCAGTCATCAAGTATAATCCAGATTCAATCCGAACCCGATATTACCAATGCAGTGACGATGAGCGACTACGTGAACACCAATAGAAACAAACGTTTTCGCACAGGAAATTCGCCGGGAAGCGCGCCTGCTTTAGTTTCACTGGACCTGGAGTATGAGCAGGACCCAAACGTCTCAAAATATCTAACAGAACAGACCGCATTAATGAACAAACTTTTGGCTGATATAGGGGAAATTAAGTCCCAAAATTCTGAAATAAAGGCGTCTAATGTTGAAATTCGCAAGTCAAATGAAAGGATGGTAGAATCAATGTCGTTTATAAACAAACAATTTGAAGACATGAAAAAGGAAGTGGAGGATTTGAGAAAAGAACGTCTGCAGCAAAAGCTATATATAGAAAGTTTGGAAACGAAGATACTTGACCTACAGTACAAGTCACGATCATCCGGGATCGAGATTCGTAACATCCCGCAGGAACACACTGAAACTAGTTCAAGCCTTATTAAAACAGTTTCCAAAATCTGCGGTACAGTGGGCGTCTCGGTTCAAGAATCGAGCATACGGGATGTATACCGACTACCAGGAAAGGCATCCAGTTCGAATACCTCACGGCCGATAATTGCAGAGTTTTTATCAGTACAAACAAAACAGTCTTTAATGACGGCAGTAAGGGACTATAACAGGGGGAAAGGAAAGGATGAGAAATTAAATACCGCCAGCATTGGTTTACCAGGTGACCCAAAACCAGTTTACATCGCGGAGCAATTGCCTGCCACTACTAAAAAGTTATTCTATCAGGCTCGAGAATTCGCCAAGAATAATGGATATAAATTTTGCTGGATCTCAAATAGTAATATCTTTTTACGTAAAATAGAAGGTAACAAGCAAGTTTTAATTTATTCAGAAAAGTGTCTTCTTGATCTTGATAACCAAAATTCTATCTGACTGGTTCAAGGTACTAAGGTTTCTTCTTTTATAATTGTTTTTACCTTGCTTAGTTATATTGTAAATTCGCAACATATATTTTACATACCAAACACAACACACCCAAACCTAAACACTTTCACGATACTATACACAAAAACTATCATATACACCCAACAACACTTAATGACTTATATTGTAATGAGATGTATTGTTCATATTGTAAGCTGTGTAATACCTTATTTCCCTGCGCCCTTTTTTAGTTATCATTTAAATTACAAATGGATTCAATAAAAAACATTAACGATGACTTGGACAGTCTTGGGCTCGGCAATTCCTTTTCCTGTAAGCCACAGGATTGTGCAAGTTATTTTGTTACTTCTGATAGTAATATTAAGATACTTCATATGAATATCCGCAGTGTTGGGAAAAATTTTGATCAGTTACAGGCACTAATATGTTTAACGAAAATCGATATTGATGTTATTGTTTTAACCGAGTGTTGGCTTAGTAAAATAAACAACCCTCCAGCACTAAATGGATACTTGGCGCACTCGACGAAATTAACTTCGAATCAAAATGAAGGTGTAATTGTTTACTCTAAGTCCAGCCTTAACGCCACAATTTGGGAACCCTGTTTAACTAACTCTAACACTCTGGTGTGTCAAATTGATTCCAAGTTTGCATTTGTGGCTATTTACCGCTCTCCATCCTATAATACTAGTGCCCATATAGAAAACTTCCTATCTAGCCTAAATAATGTATTGGAGGGTCTCTCTTCATATCCAAACATTGCACTGATTGGTGATCTAAATATTGATATAAAACCTGGAAATAGTAACCCGCATAGCTTGGAATATCTGATTCTAAACGCTTCTCATGGCCTAATCCCTACTCATTTATTGCCCACCAGACTAGAAAATTGTTTAGATCACGTCTTATTAAAGTCAAAGTTACCATCTAGCACACTAGTTCTCGAATCTTACATTACAGACCATAAACCTATTATATTTATGCTAACAGATGCCAAACGATCCTTAAATCCAAAATTCTTTAAATCTCATCCAAATTTAGACGCGATCAAGTCAGAACTAGGAAACATTAACTTCGCAGATATTTATAACATTCAAGACACAAATAAATTGCTAAACACGTATATATCACTAGTAAATACCGTAATAATAAATAATACATCTAAAATTATAATTCCTAGGAGACAAAGAATCTTGAAACCGTGGATTACCCCTGGCTTATTGAAATGTATTCAAAATAGGGATCAAATGCATATGAGATTAAGTAAATCACCTAACAATACAACACTAAAGATAACTTACACACGTTATAGAAATTTCTGCAATGACTTGCTTCGAAAACTCAAATTGACCTATGAAAAATGTGAACTTCAAAAAGCCCATGGCAATCCAAAAGAACTATGGAAAACTATACAAGAAATAACAAATACGCGTAAAGAACACACCAGTCCTGACAAGTTGTTAAAAATAAACGATAATCCCCAATCCTCGGTGAATCAGGTATGTTCATTTTTTAGTAACATTGGTAAAAATCTAGCGGACGATATAATTAAAACTAATAGGCAAGCTACGACACCTGTAATCAGCGATCCATGTGAAAGTTTAACCCCAGTTGACTCTCTTGTCTTATTAGAAGTAAATGAAGCTGAAGTTGACTCAATAATTGCACAATTACGTAGTGACTGTGCGGTGGGCTGGGACGGTATATCAACGTCACTGTTAAAGAAATGTCGTCAGGATCTTGTGCCTCCTTTAACCTACATCTGCAATCGTTGCATTCAGACAGGAACTTTTCCTGACGCACTAAAAAAGGCTGTCGTTCTTCCAATATACAAATCCGGGAGCAGAGACTGTGTCAGTAACTACCGGCCAATCTCAATCTTGCCATCGATTTCAAAAATAATTGAGAAGATCCTCAATAAGCAACTCAAAGGCTTCTTAATTAAACATCGCATCATCGCGGAAAACCAGTATGGTTTCAAAGCTGGGGTATCGACAGAGGATGCGGTGTTAGACCTTACACAATTTGTGGCAAAGGAACTTGATGGTGGGTCTAAATGTTTAGGCATTTTTCTAGACCTCTCGAAAGCCTTCGACACAGTTTCTGTTCCCAAACTCATTGCAAGGATGGAGCGTCTGGGGGTGCGGGGCACAGCACTGGAAATGTTTAAAGACTATCTCAAAAATCGGTCTCAGCTAGTCAAGATAGGTGATTATCTCAGTGATGAGGAAACTGTGACCTATGGCGTGCCCCAGGGAAGTATATTGGGGCCTACTATGTTCCTGATTTACATGAATGACCTCTGCAGAATGATTCTTCCTAACTGCAAAATCTACGCGTATGCCGATGACACTGCAATCGTCATTTATGGACCTACTTGGGATGTGGTTAAAACAATGGCAGAAAATGCTCTAAGTCGGATCATGGGCTGGTTTCACGATAGCCTACTAACTCTCAACTTAGATAAGACCTGTTACATTCCTTTCTCAATCCGACGAAACACTATGCCCCCTAAAGAATTTACAATAATTGCTCACTCATGCCAAAGTTATACATGTGCTTGCCCTACGCTGGACAGATGCAACAGTGTCAAATACCTAGGTTTGCAAATCGATGAATGCCTTAGATGGGACAAACAGCTCGATATGATAACTTCCAGAATATTGCGGCTCATTTACGTCTTCAAATCGCTAAGAGAGTCTGCTGATAAGGGAACACTGAGAATGGTCTATTTTGCACTGTGTCAATCTATAATCGGATATTGCATTACTGCGTGGGGTGGTGCATCAAAAACCAACATGCTGAGAGCGGAGAGAGCTCAAAGAGCTGTATTAAAGGTTATGTGTAAAAAGCCATACCGATATCCAACTAAACAACTCTATGAGGATTGTGAGGTCCTAACTGTTAGACAACTGTTCATTCTGCAGTCAGCCCTCAGGACTCACAGATCCATGCCCAAATCAAACCCTAATAAACGCACAAATATCCCGTCAGGCGTTAAACATAAAACTTCTTTTGCCAAACACCATTTTTACGTCCTAAGCAAACATTTATACAAAAATTTACATAAAAAGCTAAACATACTGGATTTAAATAGATATACGCTAAAGAAAAAAATAAGTCAATGGTTATTACAACAGGACTACGTAGCAACAGAGAATCTGCTAACTTACATCTCTTAATATAATATCACATACATACTCAAAGATCACATCTCATAATCTATATCCAATTACTATATATTAAATTAACAGAGTCACTTGTACAAATACACCCACACCTACACACACCCCACACACACACCCACACACCCCACACACACACTCATACACAGACCCACACACCCCACACACATCCCACACACACACCTATAAGCATAAATACATACACATGCATATCTGCTATCTCTCACACTCTTTGTGTAGCTTGGGATTGGTTTTTGTTATTATTCCATTTATTTTTCTTTTTATTATTTTATTATTATTATTTTTTTATTTTTTCTGTACAATTGTTAGTATAAATCACTGACACTGTCTTCACTTGTTTTTGGTTGTGAATATGAATATTAACATAATCCATCTGGCTGAACCCTACCTTTTAAGATACAGGCTAGTCCTAGTTTAAAGGGTAGAGTCTATTACTATTGCATTATAATGTAAATATTATTTTCAAAAATGTATACAGTGCAAAGTGCTATGTTTTTGTGAAATAAATACTTATTATTATTATTATTATTATTATTATTAAAATATCATGAATAAGTTTGCAAGCCTTTTTAAAAATCTGTAATACTGGTCAGAATTTCGTAATATTCCATCAAAACAATTTTCAATTCTTGACTATTACGTATTTAATGCGGTTTTCACTATCTATTCTGTTAACATACATTAATTTAACCACATTCATGACGTAAGCGGTTATATGCATTAAATAATATAATATAATGAGGATGACTCACCGGGATCACCAAGATCGTGTGGAATTGAATCTTTTATTTTAAACTTCACCGTTTTCCCATCATACAGTGACTGTCTACATTTATCAGTTTCTAATTCGATTGTGTCACGGAACATATATTGTAAAACCACCTGAAATGAATTGTACCATAAGCAGCTTAATAAATAAACGTTTTATGCGATTTGATTATGGGTATATGCCTGTGTTAATTTTGATACAAGAAACAACAAATATCACATTTTTTTTTTAATTATACTACATCAATATTACAATATTGGTATGAGGAAGGGTGGGAGCATAGTGGGGACATCTCGCTGTTTTTTTCGTACACGTTACGAGTGACGTTAACGTCACACAACAGTTTATGCATCTTTCTTCTGTTAATTGTCAATTTCCCCTCCCACCAGATTTGGAAGGTTTCCAACTTACTTAATTTTAAACAGATTTGAAAAACTTTATTTTTAATTTTGGATAAAAAAAAAATCTATAATAATACTGTATTATTACACAGGAAGAAAATATCTACTTACTTGTAAATTAGGCCATAGTTGAGCTAGCGCGAAAGAAGCATAAAAGTGTACATCATACGTATTATACATTCTATATTCGTGACCTTCTAAATACCCGAACAACCCAAAGTCATGCCTAGAACAAAATTAGCAAATTAAAGACGAACAAATAAGACCTTTAACACTTCATTTAACACAGCCATAAACCTGACGTGTATTGAAATCTAATTGATGTAAATTATTGATAAATGTGTACTGAAATCAGTGGCAAAACTATGGGGCCCCAGAAAAATCGTCACGTTGTTATTTAATTTTAGTAAATTTTGTAAAATAGATTAGGTTACTTCTGCTGAGCTCGGGGTCACTCGAACCGGAGGCCGCGTCGGACCGGAGGCCCGTGGCGTTTTACCAGTCTTGCCACCCTATAGTTTCGCCACTCACTGAAATCTAACTGATGAGTAATTACCTAGGATCGCTTTCGGGAAACTCGTCATGGACGTCAAACCAAATCGTGCCGCCATCAGCGACAAAATAAAGCTCGTTCATTAAGGCACTTTTTAACCAGTCTGGTATGTTACTGTGGAAGATAAAAACTGGTTAAAACTTATAAATATTGGAATTTACTTAACCTTTTTAACCAACTACTTTGGATATTTCCGACCAACACTCTCGCGTTTATTTCATCTATATAGGGTGACTGGTAATTAGTGACCGATACTTAAACACGTGATTGTCCTCATGATTACAAACAACTTTCTCAAAGAAACTTTTTTATATACTCATTAGTTTTATGACAATAATAACAAAACACCGATGGGTTTGCAAGCCGCGCGGGTGCTCTATCACTATTGTAGGTAAGGTAAAAAAAAGTACATGAGACAACGGCCTTACGCGGCTAACAGCTGAGCGGTCGCAAGCGCGCGCACGCGAATTTCAAACAGCTGTTTTGTTATTAAAACTAATAAGTGTAAAAAAAAAAGTTTCTTTGGGAAAGTTGTTTGTATAGACTCCATCTCGTTCTCTGTAACTTAAGGGGATTGAAGAGCTAAACGAGATAGAGTCCCCAGTCGCAAACACATGACCGCGAAAACACTCGTCGGACCAATCCGAAGCGGGGGGTTACCTAAAGGGTTAAAATGCTTTATTACGTAAGCTTTTCGGATACTGCTGTCACATTGCATCGTGTTAAGATCTCGTGGTAGGGCCTCAGATGACTTCGTTGCGATCATAGACAATGATCCGCTTCACTTCTGCGTCGAACGTGAGACTGCGACACAGCATTCTTCTGACTATTTTTGCTAGCAAGACTGAAGGTATGTACTGTTGCCAGGTGTCTCCGGAAGTTATCGTAATTAAGTATTGTTTTTTTTTTTTAATATTCCACAACTATCACACAACGCCGTCTAGTCCCAAGCTAAGCAGAGCTTGTGTTATGGGTACTAGACAACTGATAAACATACTTATATATTTCTAAAATACATACATATATAGATAAATTACACTCAGACACAGAACAAATGATCGTGCTCATCACACAAACATTTGTCCTGGGTGGATTATAGATTATTGTAGATTATACTAACATAGGTTTATGGGAATACTAACGATTTTATGGGTAACCAAAATAGACGAATAAATAAATTACCAACAACAATTAAAAAATAATGGATGTAGAATTTTACCTATTATTAAAGATAGGGTCCTGCCACTCTGAAAGCAGCTTCTCCCAGTTCTTATAATTTCTAAGCGCGTACGCAGCTATGCTGGCACCGGCGATACCATCGGTACCAAAATATTTCGTATAAAATCTGTAATAAAAATGGTGACTGAAAAAGTGATTGCCACTAATGTGGTACTTCAGGAAATATTTGATTAAGTTAATTTACCTCTTATGTATTTTTGTATCTTTCTTATATCTTATAATAGGCATGTCCCAGACAAGACAAAATTCAGTGGAATCCGTTCCTCCTGGTTCTAAAGACATACCACTCGAAAGTGCTACTGAATCACCTGTAAATAGCAAAGTTTGTTATAAGTACTGTAGAGAATCTTTCATCAGTACTTTTTTAGATTGTTTAAAACTAATGGCACATTATAAATAAGACAAACACGAATTCGAATTTTAAAAAGAAAAAGATTGTCAGAAGAAATTAGTATGGCGGTAAAGGAAGAAGGCGCGAGTGATTTTTTAAAAGCGTAATTTCGTAGGAATCAATCCTACATTTATTATCTCCGCTCCCCACAGTACTCATTACTCATTCATGCTAATAAAAAAAAACAAAGATTAAGAAGGAAATAATTACATTTGTAAATCTTCTTCTGTTTCTCCTTGTCTTTCTCTTTCTTCTCTTTTTCTTTCTCTTCTTTTGATTTGTCCTTATCTGGCACTTTGGGAGGCGGCGGAGTTAGGCTCGGATCTGGCGTTAATGTGCCGGTTCTCTTGAGGCAATCCCACACGTAACCTGATGTCTTCGCGGCGTTCCATAGACAATAACCTTCGTGGATAGTCTCGTTTTCATCCTTCTTCTTGGCAATGGTGAATGTGCAAGGAGTCTCAGCGATTTTCTGTTCTAGGGTAACGCCACACGTGTTCTCCTCTGAGTATCTCTCTAAATCCAGTTTAGCTGAAAGGAGTGACAATCATTTAGGCATTTTATCTACACCAAAATATGTCATGAACAAATTAAGTATTTTAGTTTCTAATAAAGACATAACGTAAACCAACCAATAGTTTTCTTTCTGTGGACGCCCCCCAGTACTTCGGTCCATGTAAAAGTAATACTAACATTTCGCTTCTCATTGCTAACATTAATGGCTGTAAATACAAATACTGCGCATGGCAGACTGCTGTCCTGTAAACAAATATTTATTTTTATCAAAGAAAAGTAATAGTAATGTTTTAAAAATGGAATAATGAATGGCTGAAGCCTACGTAGGATGCAGTAAAGACAGACGTCGAGCATGACTCAAACATTGGAAGAAAACAGGAAAAATATGCACAACAAGCTTGTGAACACTTGTGGCTCATCGGATTTTTTTCGCCTGGCAACCCAAGTGGGCGAACATTGTGAATTTGTGACACATACGAGACTTAAGAACATTTGCATATCTCTGATAGACAACAGGGAAAATAAATTGAGAGGATAAGCTTTGTTTTTCAGAATAATCTGCATGCATCATTTTAATACTGTTGGGAAAACCTGGCCGCATATTAGCTTGTAGATCAGAAACTCGAATCATCATCATCGAATCTCGCTCACAACAGAAATCTTAAATCACAATTATGACTCTTAAGGCGAATGAGGTGGGTCGAATGTTAAAATTACCTTGTAATTATGAGGTATCACAGGTGAGATCTGTCTGCAAACCAGCTTTATTCCATACTTGCTGAGGTCGTATGTGGTCCACGCGCGTGGGTATAGTGCTGTGTACTCACAATCTGCTCCATTTAAATTCCATTCCCAAGTTGCTGGCGCCTTCCTTGGTTTGCTAAAAGGAAGTTTAGGAATAAAAACTATATTTAAAAAAACAGCCTAACTAATAATGATTTTATACACTTTAAAATAGACAGTACATATTGAATGGCAGCACAGTTATGGCTATATTCTGTTTAAAAATGTTCTTCATAGTCTGAATAAGTTTTAAAGGGGGAATAATTTCAGAAATTTTGACAGAAACATGATTTTCTTGACAGCTAGTTCAAAATAAAATTAAACATTTTTTTTTTTCAAAACATAAATTTAAAAACATTTGTGTTTGGTTTCCATCCCACATTGCAGGTCTGTGTATTTTTAATAAACGCATGGTAACATTTTAACTGGTGGATGCGTACAGCGTTGGTGGAAATGAATAACTTTAGTTTTATTTAAATTAATTACAAGATTATTTTTGTCAAGCCAATTTATAATGTCACTCAGAGAACTATTTACGTCATTTTCATAGTTATTAGGATTAGTACATTCTACAATAGCCGTGTTATCATCTGCAAATAGTACCATTTTTTGATCTATAGATTTTGGGAGATCATTAATATATATTAAGAAAAGGGGTGGCCCCAGCACGCTACCTTGAGGCACACCATACTTTATGTGCCTTGGTTTCGATACGTATTTTATCTCCAATTTAGTAGTAGGACAGATTCTAGTGATTTCTGTGCATTGAATTCGGTCACTCAAATATGATTCTATTAGTTTTAAAATGTTTCCTCATATACCATAACTCTGTAATTTTTGAAGTAAAATCTTATGATCCACGAAATCAAACGCTTTTGTCATATCTGTCAGTAGAGCACACACAGGTTTACCTTTATCTACAGATGTCATAACACTAGATAGCAGGTCAAATAGAGCCATATTAATATTTGTATTTTTTCTGAAGCCTTTTTGCTCATGGCAAAAAAGTTTGAATTTTTCGAAATAAGAATAGATGGCGTTATAAATTACTTTCTCAATTATTTTGGAGAATACTGATATCTTTGCAATAGGTCTATAATTTTGAACATCGCTTTTTTCGTTTTTTTTATAAATCGGTTTGACGATGACTTTTTTTAGGCTATTTGGGAATGAACCATTAGCAATACAAAGGTTAATTATATGTGATAGAAGAGGCGCTATTATTTCCTTTACGTGTTTTACTACTTTAGTTGATATGCCATCAAATCCTACCGTATTTGTATTTTTTAAGCTACTAATTATTTTGAGTATATCAGAATCCGAAACTGGTAGCATAAATAGTGATTGCGACTTCGAATTATCAATAACATAATTGGTTCCTTTAGTTTTAATATTATTTTCAATGACCTCTATAAAATAGTTATTGAATTAAACATTATCACACAGGTGGATCCTACTACCTGATAACTTATCATTTAACAAATGCTTATTAAGTAATTATCTAAAAATAAATCTTTACCTGTCACATTAATTCATTGATAAGATTAAATAACCATGAACTTAAACAGCATTTTATTGACTAAAGTTCGCAAGATAAATAAACAAATACCTATGAAATACATACCTAATTAAAACAATTATACAGCAATTAGCAATAACAAGATTTAAGGTTTTTTGATGCTAAAATGTTCATGCAAACATGCAAATTATATTAGCACTAGCATTATGGAAGAATATGAGTAACTTACTTATATGTTGACAAAACTGACTGGTAAATTGTTTCATTGTTGCCATTTCTGATGTTCACAATGAACTGACATTCTGGCACTGTGACATACTCATATATCCCCGGGTTTAGCTGGAAGCGACAGAACTCGCCTTTGTACCCTCTGCCTATAGTCCCACCACCGATACCTCCAATAGGACAGCCTATAAAATACATAAATATTATATTTACATAAGTAGCTATTGTAATTTTTTTCAGTCTTTCAGGTGCAGCATAGGTACCTAATTGAATAAATATTTGAAGCTTAAATAATCACATATGCCAGGGTGGGATTGTTCGAAAGATTTACCGTGTTCATGAAAAGCAAAGTGCAACTGAAGGGATACGGGTGGGATTTTGTCAGTTAAAATCTGCCACTTCCTCTCGCCCTAGTCACAGCGGCGAGAGAGGAATTAGTTGGTGATTTCACACAGAAAAAAGGGAATCTCCTACAACATGTATTACAGTGATTGGTTAGCAGCTTAAATAAGTCAGGGGGAGGACAAAATATTTATTGGATTAAACACAAAAACAAGTCCTACTGCCTCATAGAAATAACAGACAAAATGAGATGCCCTATATATACTGTCGTCTTTGTGCTTTGAAAATTTTTTCTCTCTGAAGGTGCTCATTCAATAGGAGCATTCGCCTGCACTGTATCATCTCATCAATTTAGTTATTTTTGTTGAAATGAATTAAGTTTTACGAATCCCTTGTAATCTCTGCAAATTTCAGCATTATCATTAAAAATTAAAATATAACGAATTGTTTTATTACACGATACACATCACTAGTCGGCACTGCCGACTCGGGTGTGGTGTGGTTCAGTGGTGTCGTTAACAATACATGCATTTCAGATTCGATTCTGAACTTTACATTAAAATACTGCCTCCATTTAATTTACACGATGTTTTTACAATGGTCTGACATAGTCAATTAAATAATCGTTTTGCTTAATATTAATTTGACATTGTAAATTACGCAAAAAAAAAAACAAAAGAAACTAAATAGTAGTAGGCTAATGTTTTTTTTTTACGTTATTTTGAAATAATTCTCGACACCAATAACTGGGGTCACGGATTATTTCAAAATTGGTGAAATAGGTTCAAGTGCATTTGATAATGTAGAAATTTAAAGAGTTGGTATATAATCAGAACAAATTGCACATTGTAATGCTTAGCTCTCCTCATTCAGTGATTTTATATGCTCGAATCTGCAGTGTTACATGATGGGAGAATGTTCTGGGTGAAGAAACACTTAAGTAAATAGATGCTTAAAACAAGTGTCCCTTAGTATTTCAATTATATATAGTCACTTATTTATTCATTGATATAAGACAAGAAACCATTGACTCTTACAATGTCATTCTCAAATAAATTGGCAGACTTTGAAAAGCAGACATAAGACAAGTTGTTTACAATGTTTGGATAATCTAAAATTCTATATAGTTAGGTAAATACATGTTACCACGCTGCTACTTTCTATTATTAGTTTTGGCATGACAAAAACCACATGTGCCACACTATCCATTATTGTAAATCAGCAGAATAAAATCTGTATGTGAGAATGTTAATTAGAAATTCACAATTTATTTATATTTGAATAGCATCAGTGCAAAAGTTAGCTTTTCAGACTGCAAAAGTAAAGAAAATATATCTTGTAAAGCATTTATTTATTTAGAATACAATCAAAAGGTGGTGTATATATTTTAAATATTATTAGAAAGTCCATGACTCTCAGCTAGAGATGTGCCAAACATGTTGTTATCCGATTATTGAGTCTAAACCCAACTCTTGTCCTTAATATACCAGTTTTTTTTCTTTTTTGGGAAGTGGGAAATTATCTAATGATTTCTCTTGTTCTAGGGTGGGGTGGGAGGGCGTGTCAGACTTTTACTGACTAAAACCCACATAATTATGTTCCATCAGTTGCCTTTTGAGGTCTAGGACAATGGGTTTCCTTTTCAGAAATTCTCCCACGGCCCTAGGGTTTATATACAGGGTGGATTTTTTAGATTAGGCTGCAAGGGCCAGTTCCTTAAGTGGGGTAGCTACAGAAAAATGATCTTAGGAGAATCTTTGAGAAATTATAATGTAGTTACATTTACAGATTTTAGAAAAAATACAAGATCATAGTAGAATCTTGCAGTTTTGAAAATAATAATGCATGGTGGTAAAATACCACCATCAGAAGCTCTCAGCATGAGCACTCTAGGGATAAATATGCATGCTAGCTGTCAGAATCTTCTTCTAATAAAAGAAAAGTGTCCATTTCTATTTTTTTTTTATTGTAATTTGATTGAGAACAATCAAATTAATATTTAAAAAAAATCCTATACATCCTCAAAAAACCCTCAAAAAACAGAAAAGATCCTATACATTTCAAACAAAATTAAGGCAGATACCTAAATTTTGTTTGAAATTTATAGGATTTTTTTTGCCATTTGTGGTTTTTCTAGTACTCAAATCTAAAAAGATTTTTTTGATATTACATTTGTCTTTTTCTGTGAAACCTGGGCTTAAGGCTGAAAATAGGGTTTCACCCATCACTACATCCAGCAAATATAAGCAGAATTACTGCTTAAATCTACTGCAGAATTCAAAAAACTTACCATACATCCTT
Organism: Mythimna impura; assembly: GCA_905147345.3. Taxonomy (NCBI): domain Eukaryota; kingdom Metazoa; phylum Arthropoda; class Insecta; order Lepidoptera; family Noctuidae; genus Mythimna; species Mythimna impura. The sequence goes on from LR990345.1 coordinate 14,256,602, forward strand.
TGAGCTGATATCATGTTAATGTAATCCATTATAGGACGCTTTTTATTCCACCTCTTGCCTATGTAATATTTCAAATACCTGTAAGAAATTTTGAAGAATTAAGATTTGTAATATTATGTACCTACTGAATAAGAAAAACTGATAATGGCGCCAATTAAATAATAGTTCCAAAAACAATTTGTGGTATGAATTAACCTTAAGTCATCATGTGAATTATAAAATGTTGCACAAGAATTATAATTATTAAATAAGTAAGTAAATAAGTTATATTTAAAAAAAAAATTACCTTGCTGTTAATGGCATCATGTCAAAAACTTGATTCGCTCTTGGTATGATTATTTGCTTACTTTGTAAGGGATATTCATGGTCCAATGGTAATTTTAAGCCATATTTAGGAGGCTCGTGCAGGCCTAACCCGACGTCACCAACAGTCTCCATCTCCATGATGTTGAACAATCCCAGAATATATTCTAAGCCCGGAAGAGTCTGTCAAGACGAACCCTCTTACACAGCCTTTAAAATAGTATTATCACATTATCTGTCTGTTCTTTCCCAAGATACGATAGCAAATCAATTCATTAAATTAAGATGTAATTTGAGCTTGACCCTGTTATGTGAATAATAAATAATACAAAAACAAGACTTCTCTTCAGATAATATTCTGGAAGATATATTTCTCAGACAGTAACAAAATTATATTAAAAAAATTTGAAAATCGAAAATAATGACATGAGAGTGCATCTCTGCCATCACAGATCACAATGTAAATGACATTTGTTCGAGATTTGTGATTTGACTTGTCACTTGACATTGGCAGATTCTATCAGTGCTGCCAGACTTTCTTTGATAATTTCTACTAAACATAACACACTCTTCCGGCCTCACTTGATCACTTCATCTTATTATAGGTTGGCGTTAAAACCTATTTTTTTTTTCAAACTATTCCTCACAATCCTCACACATTTCATAATCTTTCTACACCTTTGATCCTTAGCAAGATTTTTTTATACTATCCGTTAGTTCGTAGGGTAGGTATAAGAGATCCTTGATCCTAAGTGAATTAAAAGTATTACACAAAAACTCAAATTATTCTTATAATAGTGTGGTCATACGCATCGAAACCTCAGTCCTTGAAGTTCTAGTTACTAATAACCAATTTGCATCTTATTTATTGAGTAGATAGGTACTTTTAAATATCATGTGACTAATAAAATATGAATATAGCATGAATGATCGCTAATGAGTACCTACGCAGCTGTCTATGAATGGTGATTGTGTAAAATTTACACCACTTTGCAATTTATTTTGCGAAAAAGATTACCCTTAATTATTTCATTTCTTGCGAAATAAACTTTTCATTATTGCAATAATTGTACAGTTATAATAAGGCCATGGGTTTTTTGCCACTTTGTGATTTATTACCGAGAAGACAAAAAAAATGCAGTAAAATACTGTGATACCAGGATTTCATTCCGTTTAACCCTTTACCGCATGTCGTGTCATATTTGGAACAGTTCATAATTGTGTTAAAATTTACGTCTAGCAACATCTCTTCGCCTTGTTGTAAAGCATAATAGTTGACTAGTGTGTATCCGAACGTAAAAAGTCTACGTCAAACCTCTATGCTGTCAATCATATTAACGGTGGAGTTTCTTGGGATCCATGATATAAAATTAAAAGCACTCACACATCATTAAATACTATATTAAATCATTTAAAAAAACATTCCTCTAAAAAATACTATTGTTATCACTTCATTATATCTATAAATTTATCTTGACTTATTCGTGACACGACTCCTACCAAATTCTGCTATGAAGTGCAGTCATTTTTTTATGTTTTATATTGTCAAACATGACACCCTTCTATCTTCAAAAAAACTATCTTTCTTTTAAAACCATGGACAATTTAAAATTCCCTCCTATAACATCCCCTCTGAATTTTATATTGTCTCAAATAAAATTAATTTTAATCAGCCTGTATAATCTTCAGCAATATTATGAAACACCCTGTATAAAACTTCAACAATATTTTTGAACAACCTGTATATAACTTCAACAATATTTTAGAACACCCTGTATATAACTTAACACTCAACATAACTCATCAACACATAATTAATACAAAAATAACAACCCATATTAATATTCCCTACCTATCATTAAATTCTACATACTATATTAAACCTCCCCCTTAAATACAAATTTCAAATTAACAACCAAGACAACCTTAATACTATAACTAACCTCTAACTTTCAAATTAATTCCCAAAACATTATATCTACCATACCATCTAACTAACATAATTATTCCCATAACATAATTAAACAATCTCCTACTAAATTCACTTCATTACAGTTCACCTTAAAGTCACTGGTCACTCACGATATGCTTTCTTAAACGTAAATACTTTGTTCTATCTAATCCTTTTGTTAAAATATCCGCAATATTAGAGTTGATTGAACAATAGAAAATTTCAATTAAATTTTGATCTATCTTTTCTTTAATAAAATGATATTTCACATCAATGTGTTTGCTTCTCCGATTTAAAATTCCGTTTTTAATTAACACAATAGCCGATTGATTGTCAACAAATAATTGTGTTTTTGGTGTATGCCCTGTAATCTCCTTAATTAAACTTTGGACATATAATAAATCTTTGATGCATTCTGCGGCAGAGATATATTCTGCTTCCGTACTGGAGAGAGCGGTGACGGACTGTTTACGTGAACACCAATGTATAGGGCCACCACTGTACAACACTACAAAGCCAGTAGTACTTTTCCTAGTGTCAGGATCACCTGCGAAGTCCGCATCACAGTAAGCTGTTAATACTAAACTGTTTCCCCGTAAGTACTGAATACCGGAAGATATAGAGCTCTTAAGATATCTGAAGAGATTTTTTATATTAGCAAAATCATTCAAATTAGGACACTCTTGATGCCTACTACAATAACCAACATGAAATGAAACATCTGGTCTAGTTTTATTTACTAAATATAATAAAGACCCTATAAACTGCCTGTAACGATGCACATCACTACTATCACTCTTCCCCTCTTGATGTGTATCGACTAATATATTTGGAAATATACTTTCTTTTAAGTCACCGTATCCAAAATTTTTAAATAATTGCATTTGCAAGACATTCGAGAGGTTAATATATGATTCCTGATAAATTTTCAAATCATTTTCTCCAACCTGTATATCAATGCCAATAAACTTTTCTATTTTATCAAATTTCCTAATTTCAAACTCTTTTTCCAGCCCTTTTATTATATTATTTAATTCTTTTTCACAATTTCCCATCAAAATTCCGTCATCAACATAAATTGCTAAGTAAATTTCCTTTTCTTTACATAAAAACAAACATGGATCTAATTTTAATTGTTCAAAACCCAATTTCTTTAAATATTCAGTTAACCGTTTATTCCACATGAGCGGTGCTTGCTTAAGTCCATAAAGACTCTTCTTCAATTTACATACTTTATTTTCACCAACATTATATCCCAATGGTATTTCCATAAAAATATCCTCATTTAACTCGCCATACAAAAACGCTGTTTTCACATCAAACTGCTTTATCTTTAGACCTTTCTGTGCAGCAATCGAAAGCAATAACCTTACACTCGTAGTATTCACCACTGGACTATATGTTTCTTTGTAATCAATATTATATTTTTGTAAAAATCCTCTAGCAACTAGTCGTGCTTTGTATCTTCCACCCGGCTTCACAGTAAAAATCCATTTACTGGTTATCAACTTTCTATTTCCAGCTTCTGATTTATCAACTATTTCCCAAGTTTTATTTTTCTCCAAAGAATCCTTCTCTTCTTTAATAGCTTTTTCCCATAAAGTTCTCTCATCACTCTTCAACACCTCGCTGTAAGTTAAAAATGTTGTTTCTAAATCATAATCTTTCAATCTTACTGGTAATCTTCTATCTCTTTTTGGCAAAATTCTTTTACTAGTTTCTTCAACAGACTCCTCCGCATCCACAAATAACTCATTTCCATCCAACGTCAATATTCTATTATCTTCAAATTCATTTTCATTATTCACTTCTTGACAACTATCTTCCAAGTTAAATTCTCTTCTACTACTATTATTTAATAATTCTTCCCCAATACTGTCTTCAAAAACATCGTTTTCCTCATTTTCTCTAACATCATCTCGTTGTTCTACTATTCCAACATCATTTCGTTCTTCTTCTTCATAAATAGAGATCTCCTCATCCCTCACAGCTCTTACATCTGTTTTCTTCTTCTTCTCCTCTCTATAAAATTCTCCCCTCTCAAATTGACAACCATCATCAGTTATGGCCACATTTCTTCTCTCAATATTCTTCTGATTATTTGCTTCCAACTCTTCTTCTTCATTAAATAATTTATTTAAATCCCTAATCCTCACACTCTTGTTACATTGCTTTAAAAATTCCAAAACATCCTTTGCATTATTATTAAATGTCACATCCCTTGAATAAATCACTTTCGATTCCACTGGATCCCAAATCTTATACCCATTATTCGTAAAACCTACTAGCAAACCCTTATTACACCTGGAATCTAACTTGTTAAGTTTAGTGTTTATTTTGAAATAAGCCAAAGAACCGAAAATATTTAAATGTTTTAAGTTTGGAATTCTATTGAACCACATTTCTGCTGGTGTTCTTTCATTGACTGTGTTGTAGCTCCTATTCGTTAGATATGTAGCTGTTAACACTGCTTCACCCCATAACTCTTTTGGTAAGTTCATGTCGAACAGCAGAGCACGAGTTCGCTCCATAATTGTTCTGTTTAAGCGTTCCGATTTACCGTTGTGTTGTGGAGTATATGGTATTGTAAAATCTATTGTAATTCCTTTATTTGAACAGTATTTTTTAAAATTATTTGAAGTATATTCACCACCATTATCGCATCTGAATGTTTTCACTTTTAAGTTAAAGTGATTTTCAGATAAGTTTATGAAATTGATAATTTTTGTAAAAGCTTCACTTTTAGATCTCAGTAAATAAATTTTTGCAAAATGTGTATAGTCATCTAGAAAAGAGATAAAATATTTATAACCATCATACGTGTCGGTACCAATTGGTCCACAGATGTCACTGTGAACTATTTCTAACGGCCTAGTAGCTCTATGTCTTACGGTACTAAATGCCTTCCTACATAGTTTAGCCCGTATGCAGACCTCGCAGGTTTCTGTATTGTTATCTCTAAATTTTGAATTTATTCCATTTACTATTTTTTCTGTTTTTGATACAGGTGTAGGTATGTGCCAAAGCTCTATGCCAGAAGTAACTACTACTTTTACTAGAAATAAAGTTTACTGACTTTGTGCTGGAGAGAGTGGCCGACAGCTCTGCGTAATATAATCCGTCATCTCGCAACTCACCAGTCAGCAAGCAGCTTCCATCGTAATCGTAAATTTTACATTCTTTTCTGAAAAATATAATTTTGTAATTATTATTGGCTATTTTTGATATTGAAATTAGATTCTTCTTTAACTTCGGGACTAGTAGTACATCAGTGAAGGTAATATTATGACAACTTGAGTTGGATTTGCATTCCACATTTCCCACAGTGTCTATTACATGTGTATTACCATCTGCTGTTGATATTTTGTAGTTGCATCTTTCTTTGTTGTGTAGAAAGATCTCTGAATTGATGGTATGACTGCTAGCTCCGGAATCTAGTATAAATTCAATTGTTTCTTTCTGATTAATTTGTTTGAAAAGACTTACCGAATAATGAGGTTTTTCTAAACAAAATTTTGTGTAGTGTGTATTTGTTTTGCAGTACATACAGTTATGTTCTTGTTTGCAATCTGTGTTAAAATGACCGGTTTTCATGCATTTGTAGCAAATTTTTGTTTTGCTGTATGTAGATTTTCCTCTTGTTCTGCAAAATTTTGCAATGTGACCTTTTCTTCCACAGTTGTGACATGTCTTGACTGTTAGAAAAGTGTCACAAGTTTTCTCATTTTCCTCTTGGTTTTGAATTTTTGTTTTGTTCATCTTGATTTCCAACTGCAATCTTGCTATCAGATTTGTTAAGTTCTTGTCGTTGTGCTGGGTTGCCTCCCAAGCCGTTCTAAAATTTGCCATTTCGTTCGGAAGTGAGCATAAAATTTTTGATATTACTTCTATTTCTTTTAGTTCCATGCCTGTGTTTTTAATGGATGACACAATGTTCATTAGATCGCCGATATCTTCTAATAGATCTTCCTTTTTGAATTCGAATTAGTAAAACTCTTGCAATCTATGGCATCGCTCTGTGTCTATGTTCCCCAGAAAAAATTTGTCTAATATTTTAATGATCTCTGTTGCTGTTTCACAATCTATTATTCTGCTGATATATTTTGTATGTACTGAGTTAATTATAATGAATCTTGCCTTTGCATCTTTGCTAATAAATTCTTCCGTACGTTTTTGTTTATCATCCACATCTTTTAGCGTTAAATTTAGTCCTTTTGAATACAGATACAAATATAAAGTTTTCTTCCAAATCGTATAATTAGAATTGACATCTAATTTTTGAAGTTCTTCTGCCATTTTGAAAAATTATCAATCCAGTTAAAAATTAAAATACATAAGTACGATTACCAGGTTATTTGCACGGGTAACATCTCTTTATCTTCTCCACCGCTTGTCCGTATTAAAGGCCCATGATGATGGAAGCGTGCTGAGACCACAACCTATTAACGGTGGAGTTTCTTGGGATCCATGATATAAAATTAAAAGCACTCACACATCATTAAATACTATATTAAATCATTTAAAAAAACATTCCTCTAAAAAAATACTATTGTTATCACTTCATTATATCTATAAATTTATCTTGACTTATTCGTGACACGACTCCTACCAAATTCTGCTATGAAGTGCAGTCATTTTTTTATGTTTTATATTGTCAAACATGACACCCTTCTATCTTCAAAAAAACTATCTTTCTTTTAAAACCATGGACAATTTAAAATTCCCTCCTATAACAAATCATTCTATATTTCAGTGTCAGAACTCGTCTGTCGGCCATTTTGTCAGGAATGTCTAGTTGAGTTGTTTTTGCCGTTGATTTTTATAAGTTTTTGTGCAAATAAAAATATAAAATAAGTTTTAAACACAAGAAAAATGGATCCCAGAAATTTTTATGGCATAACACGTAAGTTAAATTAACTGCATCCTATTAAAAAACTTCCATAAACTTTGTTCCTGTTTAGGAACACGATGCACTAACGGTAAATTCATTCGGACAAATATGGAACTCTATGAAGTGAGGGTTGTATTTAACTTTGGACAAATATGGAACAATATGTATTTGGTACATCATATTAAAATGTACTTTTAGCTGACCGCTTTAATTTATTTAATGTATTTTAACTATGTGCCTATTTGTATTTTTCACTTTGTATTTCACTACAGGTACCTACCAAAATAAACAATCGTGTTTTGGCACTTCCCGAGGACTCTGATGATGAAAACCTATCGGATGACGATGAATATCAATTACCGAAACTAACGATTCCAGAAACTGACTCGGAATCTGATTCGGAAATAATGGAGAGTGAAGTCGTATATTTACAAGATACTGAACCGGAAAATACAGACACTGGACACTGGCCTAGTTGGGCAAATGATCGGCAGCGTTGTAAAAACTGCGGACAAAAGTCTCACGTATACTGCAGTAAATGTGATTGTTACTTTTGCTTTAATAAAGACCGTAATTGTTTTAAAAGTTTTCATGTTTTCACAAATGAATAAAACTTTTAGTGTACAACCTATGTTTTTATTATAAATCCTTATTTTATCCTAACATAATTTATTTAAAGAGTATCTGAAAACTATTAATATATTTTTTCATTAAACATACGGATCTATTACCGTACCTGCATGTTGTTCCAAATGTGGAACGTGAATTTAGATAACAATGACTGCATGTTGTTCCAAATATGGAACAAGGGGTTTTACTCGAATTTTATACGATTTCCATGTATTTTTATTTTTTTTATTTTTTTTCTAGGATATTTTACGGGGTAAGACATATTATAAATTAATTTGAGCGAATTTAAAAAATCCATGCGGTAAAGGGTTAATTCAAAATCAGATTTAAAATAAGTATTTCAGCGTACTCAATAGAGCACAATCTGTACAATACATTAGCGTTTGTGGAATAAAAAGTACTCCTCCGTGAGATAGAGTACTCTACATTAGAGTAAGTACGGTTGGTAACCCTTAAACTATAAAAAAAATATAGTTTTATGCTATTTTTTTCTGTTTACCCCTTAGGGAAGGCTATAGTTCTTCGACCATATCGTCTAGTCTTTCGTCTATGTTTTTTTTTTTTTTTTAATTGATATAAACTAGTGTTAATTTAATATATATATATTTAAATATATATATATATATATATATTTAATATATAGTGTTAGTTAATTTAATTGATATAAACTATTCTTGCGTAATAAGTCTTGCGTAATAGTTGTTTCTTTTTGTTTTACAGTAAACTTCACTGAGGTAGCTAAAACTACAGCCACTGAACTTCACTCGAAGAAATCCCGCCAAAAACTCCTATAGTTTTATGCTTTCAAATTGAGTTGGCAACACTGGATGATTGTGCCGATTAGTGATGTGCCGAGTCACTGTTTTGGTGAATCGAGTCGACTCGAGTCGATTTAAACAGTATTCGAATCATGAGTTGATTCCCCGATTCACGTCCAAAACTCGAATTCTATGCTTAGTACCTACTCGAATGTTGACTCGAGTCTAGAAATTTTTGTCTGGAACTTTTAATCTGGAAATTCGAGACGAATCGAATCTAAAAATTCAAGTCCAGAACTCGAGTTTGTTACCAATTTTAGAGTAAAAAGGAATAATCGAATAGGACTAAACTTCAAACAGCATGTAGGTTGAGATAATGACACAACGAGAATAATTTTTAAATACATATTAAAAATTAAACAACAGAACATACTAAGGAGGAGTACCTAGGAACCAGAAATCTAAAGATTAAATTCTATTTGTTCTATTACGTAACAAAAAGAGGTAATTTTAGAACCAAGTTAATTTAATTTGGTTCCAAATTAGCTTTTTACCCAATTTACAATAATGATTAAAAAGATAAATCAAGTTACTAATTTCATACAAACATTACGTCTAGAGGAATCAAATAAGTTTACAGAAAGTTTATTAATCGAAACTCTTGCACATTAAAATTTTTACGTTTTAAAGGTGTCTCAATTCTAAAACTACGAATGTACAGCACGAGCGAGTCAATCTAACTCGAATGCTAAACTCGAGTCAGTTGGACTCCCCTAATGAATCGTTTCAGCGAGTACAAAATTGATTCTCCCCATAGATATAGAATTCCAGATTCTCCCTGACTCGAGTACTGGAATCGAGTCCGGCGTACTCGATTCAAAATAAATTTATACTCGAGAATGCGAGTCGAAAGCAGGAATCGATTCTGTCTCGAGTCAAGCCGTATTCGGCACATCGCTATTACTATTACAAAGAAGTACTTGGAAGTACTCTGTGGTGGTAGGTTAGGTAGTAAATAAAAGCTGTTGTGTTTTTGATATTTTATGAAGTTCTAAAATCAATAGATAGCAATCTTTATTATTTAAAGGATTAAGAATAAACTATAAATTCATGTGATATTGATATTGGCGGCCGTCAAGCTATTTATCGTATACCTATAGAGTATAGTGTCAATATTTCGCACGGTATGTTGACAAGATAGAAAGCTTTGGTACATCAGCGTAAACAATTCAATATGGATATCCCAGTGCAAATAGCTGTAAGGCTGAAGCCTCCAAACCTTGAGGACTCATCGCAGTGTATATTTAGCAACCCTGTGACCCAAATAGTAATTACTGAGAGTGGACAAACATTTCACGTGAATAGGGCTTTGCCCGTGGATTGTACTCAGGCGAATCTCTTCAACTCGTTCATGATACCACAAATAAACTGCTTTCTGGATGGTTGCGACACTTCAGTCGTCGTATTCGGACAGGCGAAGACAGGGAAAACTTACACCTTGTTTGGCCCAGGTTAGTGCCAAGTCAGACATGTTTTATCTAATTTTATTGACTGTAAAAATACCTTAGTTTTCAAGTGAATTTTACTGAAATTTGAGTTCCATAGTGTTAACATCTTGTTTGTTTTGTCCAGACATGCTTTGTTTTTATTGCCCTGACCAGACTTAGTTCAGCCAAGTATAAGTACCAAAAAAAGGAGAATAAAAGCTAAATGCCTGTACTTTTTGCAAATATCTGGTTCCTGGTCAGGATTTTTCAATTTTGAAACCTTAGTTACATGATCTCTAACTAGATAATTATCACAGGCAGCATAAAATAAAAACAGTTGTCTTATATTTAAGGAATTGCAATAACTTTATAGGATAATGTGATTGGATAAAATCTTATGATCTTTCTGCATGTAATACACCAAAGAATGAATATTAATAATTTTTACTATTTTAGGTTTTGAGTGCATCCACAGTGAATGTGACCAAGGTATTGTACCTCGGTTCTTGTCTGAAATTTTCCACAAGCTCAACCAAATGCCAGAGAGGGAATTTATTCTACACATAACATGGATGCAAGTAGTCAATAATAACATATTTGATGTGTTGGGAGCTGGCCTGGTGAGATGCTGTAATGTTGAGGAAGCTTTTCAGTATCTACAGTTGGGTTGGCGGCAGAGGTGTCAAGGTAACAATCACACCGTGTTCACTGTCAGTGTGGAACAGAAGTGGGTTAGCACTAATGGAGTACTTAATCATAGAATGTCCACTGCCAGTTTCTGTGATCTTGCTGCATACCCAGAGCCTGGACTATTTGCTTTAGAGAACATAATAAAGGAACTGCTTGCTGGTAATCCGCCAAAGCAAATTAATTATGATCAATGCATTCTCACCGCAATGCTTAGAGACTCCTTTGGGGGCAGAGCTTTTACTTGGGTAATTGGATGCATAAGTGCAGAGCCTGAGGACTATCAAGACACTTTGAAAACCCTAAACTTATGTTTATGCTGCAGGGGTATCAAGAACTTTGTTACTGTCAACCTATTTGCTGATAATAATACTCCTGTTTATACAGACAAGTCAGTATTACCACATGCAGACAATAATTTTAATTTACAATTTGCTACAACTCAATGGATTAAATTGGTTTCAAATGCTGAGGGACTTTTCAATAAAATTCTTCAATCCAAGTCTTTGTCTGAAGCTGATATCAACCAAGTCAGTGAATGGTTGTTTTTAAAGGCTGAGTGTGATGAATGTCTGAATAATGATGCCAGTGTTGACAATAAGGATTCAAATATAAAACAGGGTCTGCCAAGAATAGCTGAAGATACAGAACCAAGTGAACCAAGTGAGTCAGATGTAGACTCAGACTCAGAAGAAGATACTCATTCTGACACAGTATTCCAAGACAAACTTGAAAAATTCATGGAATATTTTAGAGAAAAGAATGACCAACTCTTTGCTGATAGATGTGAAGAATATTTAAATCACATTGACTCTGATGATATTACAATATCAGAATTAAGTGGATCACAGTCTTTGCCTGTTATGACATCCCAGTCAAATTCTGGGCGAAGAAGAACCATACAACCTGGTGAAAGTTTGTCAGGAGCAGAGTTAGAGCTACTAAGGAAAGTTGCAGCTAAAGCAATCTCACCTGAATCTCAAAAGATACTTATAGAATCTCACAAAAAGGATGTTGATCCAGAACCTAAATTAATTGAGAGGGAACTTCTCAAAATGATTGACTCTCCAAAGACTGAAGAAATATGCAAAAAGTACAAAATGACTAAAGAAAAATATACTCAAAAGCAAATACTGGCCAGAAAACTTTCAAAGGAAATTGGGAGCAGCCAGTCACAGCTAAAAGAACTGATAAATCTTTGTATAGCCAAAGAGAGACTGATAAATGACTTGTCTAAATCTGTGTGTCATACACAAAACAAGCATTATTCAGATAAGATAGAATCTAGTTTAATTGATCAAGATACTATGAGGGAAATAAAACGGCATGAGACAAATCTCAAAACTTATAAAAAACAAATAGAACAAATCAAACGGCAGATAAAGAAAGACGAAAAACGTAAAAACACATTAGATGTTGAGCTTGTCAAAGACAAGTTAAAGCTAGATGAACTTTCGGACACATCAATAGATGTTAAAGACAGGAAAACAACCTCGCTAAAACATTTTACTCATAGAATTACACAATTGGATAGTATTTTGAAGGAAAAGACTAATGATTTGGAGACCTTAGAAATGTCTAAAGAAAAAGAGTTATTGTTGAGGAAAGAAATAAAAAACTTGAGAAAGACCAGAGAATGCTTGCATGAACAGAGGTGTAGTTTAGGACATAAGAGAAAAATATACAAATCTCTTTCAGATTCTGAGGTGACAACTCATATCATAATTGAAAATAACTATGCATGTGTCCTTTTGTTATTGAATCTACTTGTAATTATTTTAATGGTTATTGCTTTTTAGGAGCGCAAACTGTTGGAATGCGAAGAAGCTATAGAGGCTATCGACACAGCAATAGAATACAAAAACAATTTAATTTGTGGCAAATCACCATCAGCATCTTTGTCAGATTCTCAAGATAACAAAGACTCTAGAAGTAGAGGGGAGCAAATGTTGATGGCGCGGCTTGACAAACTATCGCATGACGAGATGAAAACTCTACTTTATAGGTATTTCCAAAAGGTAATAAATACTCTTCACTTTATACAAAATCCAGTGGAAAAGTCATTGTTTTCTTTACTTACAGTATTAAGGCGAATAACACTCTTGTTTCGGTTTACAAGTAAACTTCACTTCACTATAAACTGCCTGTAATGCTAGCAGGTATATAATTTTCATAGGTATTGCTTATCATTCACGGTAATTTGATTTTACCACGTGTTATCTTAAGTGGCGAGTGTTATAACGTAAAATTTTCGTTTACGCAATACCATTATTCTGTTCATATTTTTCCACATACAGCTTGCATTTGCCTAGTGGTATAAAGTCGGCCAGAATTGTCTGCACTAATATTACAAAGAGGTAAAGTTTATATATTCCACAACTATCACACAACGCCGTCTAGTCCCAAGCTAAGAAGAGCTTGTGTTATGAGTACTAGACAACTGATAAACATACCTATTTCTAAATACATGCATATTATAGATAAATTACACCCAGACACAGAACAAATGATTGTGCTCATCACACAAACATTTGTCCTGGGTGGAAATCGAAACCACGACCTCCGGCATTCATCAAGGCCATTAACCACTAGACCAACAGGCCTGTCAACTTGTGTTTTCACCGATAGAAAGCTGCTTTATTCCTGAGTGGCAAAGGCCACTCAGGAATAAACAAGCAAAAGCAGCAAACAGGTAAGTAAGCAGGTTATATTACGTATGCGGGCGAAGTCGCATGCAAAAACTAGTTTAAAATAAATTCTTTCTGCACTGCACGAATATGAGAATGTTGAGAGTATGTGTGGTGTGACGAGAATGGATAAAGTGAGAAATGAGTAGGTATATTAGAGGAAATTTGAAAGTGACGACAGTGACTGAAAAGTTCGGCGACCTCCTTAACGGGGTTAGTGGTCTACTACGTTGACGACACGCTGGTCCTGGCACAGGGGGAGTCGCACCAGGCGGCGGCCGAACTAGCGATGCGTGGGGTTGCGCCAGTCGAGGAGAGGAACCGGCAGTTAGGATGCGAGGTGGCACTGCACAAGTCCGAGGCCATGTGCTTTCATGGCTCTCGGAACGCGCCATCAGCGGGTTCCCTGGGCACGCCATAATTATGGTGGTAAGTCCCCTGTTTGAGGAGTGGCTGGAAAGGCAACACGGCGTCCTTAACTTCAGCATGACATATGTCCTTACCGGACATGGTAAGTTCGGGAGGTTCCTGCACCGGATTCATGCGGAAGAAACGCCCGCCATAGTCCGGTGCGAGGAGGAGTGGCAGGCGGTCGCCTCTTTCTGCAAAGCAGTAATGCTAGCAAAGGAGGAGACCACACGTGCTCGCGCGAGGCATTGGCCCCCGCGGCCCCCGCGCCCCAGCCGCCGGGATTCCAATCCCGATTTCCGGCCACCGTAGGCGCGGGCTCGCGGACTGCGAGCAATGGGTAGCTCGCCGTCCGACCGTCTGGACCGAGCCCAAGTCGTCAACGGCGCGTAGTGTTCCACGCGCGCCTACTGGGGCCAAGGGTCTGATTCTGAAAGGAAGACTCGGCCCTGGTATGAAAGGGAACGAAGGAACAGGAGTGAGTTTTTAGTCAGTAAAAGTCTGACATACCCTCTCGCTCCGCCCAAGAGAGATGTCATTGGATGATTTTCCTACCGAAAAAAAAAACCAGCGGGTTCCCAAATAACCCGACGCCGATGTAAAGCTGGGATCCTATCCCAGCTTTACATCGGCGTCGGGTCGACGATGAAGTACCAGAGACTTGTCCTCGACAGCCGGTGGATTATTAAGGAGCACTTCTGACGTCTGGCTCCCAAACTGGAGCGAGCCGGGACTGCACTCAAACGGTTCCTCCCCAATCTAGGGGTCCTGACGCCTCCTGCCGGAGGCTCTGCGCGGGGACCGTTTGGTCCATGGCCCTTTAGGGAGCGCTGATGTGGGCGCCTTCGCTGCGGAAGCGACCGGCGGCCAAGCTGAACGCGTCCCAGTGGTACCAGGACATACGGATGGTGCGGGGACACCGCACGGTCTCTCACGAAGCAGCTAACCTCCTTGCCGGGCTGAAGAAAGGTCACCATTGTGCAATGGCGTAGCTAGGCGGCCCTTCGCCCACGGCCTCGTACCATAAAGGGCGCAAGCGAGGGTTCTTTAACAACGAGGTTCTTTTTATAACTGATAGGCTCGCGTTTGACCTTTATTTCAGCTGATGATAAGTGACGAAGTGGTCGAACACTGGGTTGTGACAGTCATTGTCTCGTTTTCGAATTTATCAAAGAAAAGGGCCTCGTTTATGCGCCTTCGCCCACGTCTAAATTAGTCCATGCTACCGGAGTGCCTAGACGGTGGGCGGACCACCGCCGTGTCCTCGTGAAGGTGATCGGCGGCGGCGACCTCTCGCGTCCATTCCGGACCATGGCCTGTACTTGGAGGAGGAATGGGCTAGCGAAGGAGGCGGCCACATGCGTGAGGAAACGAACGTCCTCATGCCTCAGCCGCTGTAACTGTCTGAACTGAGCCAGAGTTGTTCAAGGCGCGTAGTGTTCCACGCACGCCTCAAAGAGATGACAGCAAAACCGTAGGGGATCAGCAGGGCCGAAACCTACCGGGGCCATGGCCATTTCTGAAAGGGAAACTCGTGGTCCTGAAAAGCAAAGGACAACTGAAGGACCATAGATGTGGTTTTAGTCAGTAAAAGTCCGACACGCTCCCTCGCTCCGCCCTAGTGCGAGAGAAGTCATTAGATGATTTCCTACCTCAAAAAAGAAGGTGACTTGTGTGAGGAGTGATATGAAAGAAAATGGAGTTAGTAATAGTGTGAAGCAGGGACTGAAAGCGGTTACGGTAAAAGGTTAAGATACCTCAAAAATGAACAGGTACCGATTTCAAATAAAGGTTGAGCTATACCGGTACCTTTACAAATAAAGGTTGGACTAAATAGTTATTTAACCTTTAAACGATTTCGGTACCGAAAAACATGCGAGAGGCCTAGCGCGGGTGCACGGGGGTGTCGAACACGTTAGAACTAGTGTAGGTATTTGTATATTTTGTTTACTGTAGGTTCTCTTTTACTTATATCTTTGTTTGTTGCTGACTGTGTACCGGGTAGTAGGGTTTTTTTTTTCGTCAGCCGCAGATTTTTCATCAACGTGATTTTTATCATTATTTATAATAAAATGAGAAGAAAGCATCGAAAAGCAGTTTACGCATTTTTTTCATTTTCAAAGGAAAATAATGCCTCGACTTGCCTAGTGGATGTTCTGCTGTTATAAAAGTAGAATAGAATAAACTTTATTGTACACCAAAAAAGTAACACAACGTATCATCATCATTTCAGCCGAAAAACGTCCACTGTTGGACATAGGCCTCCCCCAAATGTCGCCATAATGACCGGTCCTGTGCGTCTCGCATCCATCGGATTCCCGCGACCCTCACCAGGTCATCGGTTCACCTTGTGGGAGGCCTTCCAACACTGCGTCTTCCGGTACGTGGTCCCCATTCCAGAACCTTTCGTCCCCATCGGCCATCTGTTCTGCGATCAATGTGCCCTGCCCACTGCCACTTAAGTTTGGCGATTCTTCGGGCTATGTCTGTAAACTTGGTTCTCCTGCGGATATCTTCATTTCTGACGCGATCAAGCAAGGAAACTCCGAGCATAGCCCTTTCCATTGCCCTTTGAGTGACTTTAAGCCTTCTGATGAGGCCCATTGTAAGCGACCACGTATCGGAGCCATATGTCATCACTGGCAACACGCACTGGTCAAAGACTTTCGTCTTGAGACACTGTGGTATATTGGAAGAGAAGACACCGCGCAGCTTCCCGAACGCTGTCCAGCCGAGTCGGATTCGACGATTGACCTCTTTCGCGAAGTTAGACCTACCCAACTGGACCGTCTGTCCCAGGTAAACGTAGTCGTCCACAACTTCGAGTGTAGTCTCCGATCTTGGTAGGAGTGGGTGCTACATGGCTGTTTACCATGACTTTGGTTTTGTCCATGTTCATTTTAAGTCCCATTCTTTCGAAAGCTTTACTGAGGTCACCAAGCATTGTACTGAGCTCCTCCGTAGTCTCAGCCATGACTACTATGTCGTCGGCAAGTCGAAGGTGAGTGATGTACTCCCCATTGACATTTATGCCTAGCCCTCTCCATTCCAGAACCTTGAAGACATCCTCCATTGCGGCCATGAACAGTTTCGGAGAAATGACGTCTCCTTGCCTCACACCCCGCTGCAAGAGGATAGGTTTCGAGGTCTGGTCCTAAATTCGGACTCACATGGTGGCGTTTTTGTATAAACACTTCAGCATTTCGATGATCCGAGACCGATAGTCAATCTGGCACCGTTGGAGAGACTGCAGTACAGCCTAAGTCTCGATCGAATCAAAGGCTTTCTCGTAGTCCACAAACGCTAAGCAGAGAGGCTGATTATACTCCTCAGTCTTCTATATAACCTGCCGCAGCGTATGTATGTGGTCCACGGTGCTGATGCCTTTTCGAAATCCGGCTTGTTCAGAAGGCTGGAAGTTATCGAACCTGCGCGCGAGACGGTTCGTGATGACTCTGGAAAACAGCTTGTAGTCATGGCTCAAAAGTGAGATGGGCCTGTAATTCTTAAGCAAGGTATTGTCACCCTTCTTAAAGAAGAGTACCACGACACCTCTGCTTCATGCCTGTGGCGTTTTTCCGTCCAGTATGACGGAATCGAACAACTTCTGAAGGGCCTTTAGGACCGGTTTTCCACTCGCCTTCAGGAACTCGGCCGTAATTCCGTCACCTTGTTGTTCTTCAACTGCTTCAGAGCCATCCTAATCTCGTACAGGCTGACGTCCGGGATATCTTCGGTATAGTGTCGAGTCAATCTAGCTTTTGGGTCGTTTGCTAGATTTACAGTGGGTTCGGAGTTTGACGTGTACAACTGTCCATAAAAAGCCTCGATCTCTCCCAGAAGCTCCGATTTGGCGGATATGACTCTGCCATCGTCGGTCTTCAGTTTCGTGAGCTAGCTCTGCCCAATAGACAGATCTCGTGCAAATAGTTTAGAGCCCTTATTCCGCTCGTCGTGCGGCCACACTCCATTCAGATATACGAGCTAAATCTTTATTGACCATGTTAACTGCCTCGGATAGTCCATCTAACAGAGCTTGCGAATATATTTGAAGATTGTAAGCGTAAAGGTCGTATGATGAGAGAAGTTCATTGGAAATTGAGTTTATAAAGATAGCGAAAAGAAGAGGAGAAAGAACGCCCCCCTGCGGTACGCCGGCAAAGGTATTGCACCATAACGAGGACGAACCGTCAAAGCGAATACGTTGCCGACGGCAACACAGGTAACTACGAAACCAATCAATTGCCGTTGGAGATATGATAAGAGAGCTTAATATGCCAAGTAAGATATCAAAATCGACGATATTAAAAGCGTTGCTAAAGTCTAACAAGGCAAGGACCGTCAGAATTCCGTTTTCCATACCAAGTCTAAGATCGTCTGTAATCTAATGAAAGCTGTAGTAGTGCTATGACCTGGACGAAACCCGGATTGGAAAAGATTAAGGAAGCAGTTTTGCAAAGGAAAGCACTAAATTGGTTATGGATAAGGCTTCCTAGGACTTTGAATAGAAACGGTAGTATGGAGATAAGACGGAATTCAGAGGGGGAAACAGGATTACACTTTTTCGGAAGAGGGATAATTTGTGGAGGCGTGGTTAGTACTCTTCTTTAAGAAGGGCAATAATGCCCTGCTTAAGAATTACAGGCCCATCTCGCTTCTGAGCCATGTCTACAAACTGTTTTCCAGAGTCATCACGAATCGTCTCGCTCGCAGGTTCGAAGACTTCCAGCCTCCCAAACAAGCCGGATTCCGAAAAGGCTTCAGCACCGTGGACTATATACATACGATACAGCAGGTTATACAGAAGACTGAGGAGTATATTCAGCATCTCTGCTTAGCGTTTGTGGACTACGAGAAAGCCTTTGATTCGATCGAGACTTGGGCTGTACTGCAGTTTCTCCAACGCCAGTGCCGATCGTCAAGTGCCAAATTGACTATCGGTACATCGAAGTGTTGAAGTGTTTGTACAAAAACGCCATCATGTCAGTCCGACTACAAGACCAGACCTCGAAACCTATCTCCTTGCAGCGGGGCGTGAGGCAGGGAGACGTTATTTCTCCGAAACTGTTCACGGCAGCAATGGAGGATGTCTTCATTAATGTTATTGGCGAGTACATCACTCACCTTCGGTTTGCCGACGACATAGTATTAGTCATGGCTGAGACTACGGAGGAGCTCAGTACAATGCTTGGTGACCTCAGTAGAGCCTCTGAACTGAAAGCGTTGGACTTAAAATGAACATGGACAAAACCAAAGTCATGGTAAACAGCCATGTAGCACCCACTCCTACCAAGATCGGCGACTCGATTGTGGACGACTACGTTTACCTGGGACAGACGGTCCAGTTGGGTAGGTCTAACTTCGAGAAAGAGGTCAATCGTCTAATCCGACTCGGCTGGGCAGCGTTCGGGAAGCTGCGCGGTATGTTCTCATCCAATATACCACAGTGTCTCAAGACGAAAGTCTATGACTAGGGCGTGTTGCCAGTGATGTCATATGGCTCTGAAACGTAGTCGCTTACAATGGGTCTCACCAGAAGACTTAAAGTCACCTAAAGGGCTGGATGGAAAGGGCTATGCTCGGAGTTTCCTTGCGTGATCGAATCAGGAATGAGGATATCCGCAGGATAACCAAGTTTACCGACATAGCACGAAGAATCGCCAAACTTAAGTGGCAATGGGCAGGGCACATTGCTCGCTGAATGGATGGCCGTTGGGGCCGAAAGGTTCTGGAATGGCGACCACGTACCGGAAGACGTAGCGTCGGAAGGTCTCCTTCAAGGTGAACCGATGACCTGGTAAGGGTTGCGGAAATATGACGGATGCGAGACGCACAGGACCGTTCCTTGTTCCGACATTTGGGGGAGGCCTACATATGGCCAACAGTGGACGTCTTTTGGCCGAAATGATGATGATAGTCCCTTGAACATCTGGCCGGAGTTAAATGCACACCATTTTCTTTGTGAAATATTTATTGATTTACATAATGTACATTCTGAAGATAAGTGTTCTTCTTCTGTACCAGTATTTTTTTTGTGTAAACATATTTCTGAAGATCAAAGTTTGAAAGGAGTAGTCACACAGTCACAGTCACAGTCTTTCCGATCGGAAATAAAAACCAATATTGAGTTACACAACGTGCAACAATCAGGAAGTGACAGAGTGACGAGGCGGTGCATCAAAGAAAACCCCTATTTATTAAGGTTTAGGTACTGCTACCGATTCATTTATAAAGGTTATGGTATTGCTACCGAAATCATTATAAAGGTTATAGTACTTGTACCGAAATATACCGGTATGTATTTCCAACCTTAAAATTCCGCTAATATACATAAGCTACGGTATCAAAATATTTCGGTAACCCTTATTTAACGGTATGACGTCATACCGAAATTTAAAGGTATCTTAATTTTTGGGTAATTCAGTCCCTGGTGTGAAGGGTGGCAGGGAAGATAACTCTTCACTTAAAGACCCCAAATTGTAGCTTTCAGGAAACACAGAATCTGGCAGGGAATTGCACTTTAGCTGTATTCACAATTAATGTGTTTCAAAAACGTTTTGTGACTACGGGATGTCCATCATGAACCGGTAGCGCATCACCGTCCGTCTAGTAGTCCGATGATGGAACAGGTTGCTAATCCATTCCAATAAAATACATATGTCATTTGCGCGTTATAATACTTAAAATGGTGTAAAAAAAAATCTTCACATATTACACAAGTCAATTACGTAACTAAATAAATGAATTTCTTGATTTTTATAAAATCAAATATTTTTTCAAAATTAATGTTGATTTCGGAATGGCTCATATACATTTTGTGAAAATGTTTAATTCAAGGTGGTAGATTTACGTGGCGCATGTGCAGCGCTCGAAGCAGGCGTGGCTTCAGCCAGCGAGGAGGCGGCGGTGTGGCGCGCTCGCGCTGCGGCCGCTTGGAGACATGCACAACGACTCAGACCACATGCTCATTCCAGGTAAAACTGACGATTTATTTAAAAAAAATCCTTTAGTACATATTAGAAATGCTACTGGCGTCGTTTTTTAGTGGCCTCAATCATCACATCATAGGATCAACCTACTTCATCAGACCGATTTCGCCTACTGCTGAGACTCTATTTTTCCTGTTTCTATGCTTCTGTGCCAGCTTCAGCCAGCAATGGCAACAATTTTATCTGTCTCTCTCTTTCTCTCGCCGTTTTATGACTTATACTACTGGTTCCAGTCTTTGGATGCCACTGCCTTACTACACTTATCATAAACTCAAATTCAAAGACTATTTCAAATCATTTACAGGCACTTTTGAATTGTCTAAGTTGAGCCTTTTTGTGACTAATAAAAAAAAGATAAAGCTATTTGCGCATCGCAAAGCATAAATCTCTATGGAGAAGAAAAAGCATACCTACTCCAATAAATCAGTAAACAATTACAAAATTATATTTGCATTGTAAATTAAAATTATACATATATGCGAGAAGAATATAAAAAGACGACATAACCATCTTGCTAGTTTGACGCATATTTAGGTCAATAACGTTATGATTAATTATTTATCATGTTTCAGGCACTTTCAATCATTCCATAGATGTCTGGACGGCGGTAATGCGGAGAGGGCGCTCTCTTTGGGCATGACGACTGATTCGGAGACATCGGACGACGCTATGCGATTGGTGGATCGTATGAAGCAGCTTGCGCGGTGTCCCCCGGTAAATAAACTGTTAATTAAAATGGTTCTTTCTTTAGTCGTTCATTGAACACGATTTTTGGAATATTTGTAATCTCGTATTTGTGAAACTCTTTATAGTCCGGTCAAATTCGACCAAAAAATAGGAGTGAAGTTACAAAAAATTGCACCCAGCCGAAAATATGGGTTGTTTAATACTATGCCGACCAAAATAATTGAATTTAGTTGAATTTTGATAGTAAACTGTTTTTTTTGGTATTTTGACGGGCTCGAATATTTGTGTCATGCTCTGCCGCAGAGCCACCATTTCAGAAGTCGATCAATTATATCTTAAAATGATGTACGTCAAACGAACATAATGTACGCATACCGTCATTACTGTACGTGCATTAGGTAATGATAAAATAGACATTGATTGTGGCTCTGCTACAGAGCATACTCTCTAGCAGAGCCACACAGAACTTAAACTCAGGAAAGACATATGCCACTGTGTTTTGATAAAAACTGTTGTACGAACAGTGTTCATTGCGTACGTGTTGAAAAATATCATTATTATACAGCGGTTTTATTTATTTCACTTTTTTAAGTTTTCATAGAAAGCGCCTGGATATTTTGTGTCAGCAATATGTTTTGCAGCCACTGCTATATTTGTGATTAGGCGCACAACTATAAATATTATGATCGAGTAAAATTTGCATATTATTTATTACATAATATTACAAGATTTGTTTACTTTTCCAATATGCACATGAATCAATTATACTTACCTACCTACCTATTATCAACCTATTTTCCATGGTTTTGTTTATTTTTTTGACATTTCATTCAAACTACAGTAAATTATGTCAGCAAAATATAAATAAAATAGAATAATATTTTTTTGTATTTTTTTTGGAATAATATTTATTTTTGTGTTTAGATTATAATAATAAAATATATGTAAACTTAAATAAATCAAGAATTTAAATTTTATTTCAGTATAATGTGTTTTCATAATGAATGGTAGGAAATACCTACCTATTATAAGTATAGTACGGTAAGTACGTACAAAAAATTACAACCAGCGATGTTTTATGAAAATACATCGATAGGTTTATCAATAGAAACAATCTAGGAGGATTATAATACGTCTTCATTTGTTGTTTCAAAAATCGTATGTTTTCATTCAGCTTCGCTGTGCACCGATTACCAGGGTTTAGTTACAGGGTCCCAGGGTTTAGTTTAGTTAGGGTTTAGTTAGTTTAGTTGTTTTATTTCTGTTCCGCAAAGCTCCGGATTTGAGCTCAAAGAAGAGAGTTTTCAACCGTGCTGCCAAGTCCTACAAAAAGGCACTGAAGAAGACTCGGTTCGACCGCATTACCCATATTGGCACAAAGCTCTCTGCACAACCGTCCGGTAGCAGAGCATTCTGGTCCCTTGCCAAGTCGGTCGAAGCGAACTTCTGTAGGCCCACATTGCCTCCGCTGGTTAAACCTGATGGAACACTGGCTCACTCGGCGAGAGAGAAAGCAGGTCACTTTGCATCTCTCTTCGCCCATAATTCTCGTCTTGATACTAGCAGTGCTACTCCACCGACTCTACCTCACTGCAACACCTCGATGCCCGAGGTTCGCATAAGGAACAAAGAAGTTTTGAGAGCACTGTGTCGTCTAGACGATTCACGTCTAGATGACACAGCGCTCTCAAAACTAGTGGACCAGATGGTATACCAGCAATAGTTATCAAGGCATGTGCGCCCGAGTTGTCTCTTGTATTGACGCGCTTGTATCGCCTCTCATTTAGGACTAGTATAGTGCCCAAGTCCTGGAAGCTTGCCAACGTGCAACCCGTGCCCAAAAAGGGCAGTTGTGCCGATCCTGCCAACTATCGGCCGATTTCAATAACCTCTATACTCTGCAAGATTATGGAGCGTGTATTGAACTCGCGCCTCATGGCATACCTGGAAGGTAACGATCTCCTCACTGACCGACAGTACGGGTTTCGCCAAAATCAGTCTACTGGGGACCTACTAGTGTATACCACTCACATGTGGGGCGAGGTCCTCGAGAAGAATGGAGAAGCGATTGCTGTCTCCTTAGACGTCTCGAAGGCCTTCGACAGGGTATGGCACGCCAGCCTTTTGAGTAAGCTTCCAGCGTACGGCATTTCCCCTGGTCTGATTAACGACAAATGCCGTGACGTTACCTGTTTACAGAGACATAAACAATAGTGACACTACAATGACGACTAAAACGTTCGCGCAAGTAGCGATGGAGAAAGGGGAGTTTACCAATGTGAGGGATGAAAACTGGACGCTTGTTCAGAGAAATAGGCTAAGAAATAAGTTCATAAGTTCCAGAGGACAGGCTTTAATGGATGCTGAGGGAAAATTCAAAGCGGCGGATTTAAAAATTCCTCTATTTGTTAATAATGTTGACAAAAATACTTCAGCAGAAGATATTTCGAATTATATCCTACGAAAAACGCAAGTCGAAGTAACTTTAGAGAAAATTAAGACAAGGACACAGCGAGATTATAATGCTTATAAAGTATTAGTGCCTAGGTCAAAGTTAACCACTTTTATGGACACGGGCCTGTGGCCAGATGGCATAATATTCAGGCGATTCGTCAACTTTAGGCGAACTGAGAAATTCGGAGAAACAAACTCCCCGAATTGATAAGCATATCTAAATATAAATACTTATAAAATGAATGATACACAAACATGCACCATAATAACTTTCAATTGCAAGTCCATAAAGAGATCCGCTGGGAATGTAAGACAATTATGTAAAACTGCGGATATTATAGCCCTGCAGGAAACGTGGTTGTTACCCCATGACATCCCATTCCTTGGCTCGATACACGATGATTTTGAATTCTTCGGAAAATCAGCTGTTGATACGACACAGCACTTAATTCGCGGCAGGCCATATGGAGGCGTGGCGTTGTTATGGCGAAGAAACCGGTTTCGTTGCGTCACAGTACTTGCGTGTGCGAGTGCGCGCTTATCGGCTGTTAAGTTTGAGGTAGACAATAAGTCATTCGTCGTGTTTAGTGTATATATGCCTACACAGTGCACAGACAATCAGCCAGACTTTTCGGATTGTTTGAGTGAAATTAGCGCGGTTATTGATAGTGCGGGAGTAGAAACTGTGTTCATTCTCGGTGACTATAATGCACACCCGGGTGAGTTATTTGATAACGAGTTAGTGAGTTTTTGTGACGATCAGCGATGGCTTTGCGCTGACCGTGAGAAATTGGGTATTGACTCGGGAACGTACACATTTATCAGTGACGCACACGGTTCTCGGAGATGGCTGGATCATTGTGTTGTGACGCAATCGGCCTGGGATACCGTTAGAGACATTAAGGTATGTTATGATGTTGTTTGGTCGGACCATTTTCCAGTGTTTATTGAATGTAACTTAAGTCTAGTTCGCATGAAATCTATTTCTGAGAAAGTTATATCTAATAAAGTTATGTGGGGTGAGCGGACAAAATCACAAATAGATGCTTATTATAAATACTGTAATGATAAACTTAAATCCATTGATTTTCCGGCACATTTATCTTCGTGTGCAGATAAGTTTTGCTGTGATGTAGCTCATAAGGACATTATAAATAGAATGTATGACGACATTGTAAATATTTTAAAAGAATCTGCAAGTTTTAGTTATGAGGATAGAAAGAGTAAGCGTCATTCACGTAACGTTACGGGTTGGAACAAACATGTGAGTGCTGCACACAGGGAGGCCAGGTACAAGTTACAGATGTGGATTTGGTACGGTAGGCCAATTAGTGGTATTTTTTATGATGAAATGTGCGAAAGTAGGAGAAAATTCAAGGCTAAATTAAAATGGTGTATGAAAAACCAAGACCAGATTAAAATGGACATAATCGCCACTCACAGATCTGCCAAGAATTTTTCTCAATTTTGGAAAAGTACAAATAAGCTTAATTTGAAACCTGGTCTCCCTGTGAGCATTGCAGGACAGACAGAAGCTAAAGACATAGCAAATCTTTTTGGAAAGAACTTTCAGGTTGAATCACCGCTAATTTCCTGTAGTGAGCGGGTGCTCAGTGCTGAGTCGGCGCAGAATGACATGCCATGTAGTGTTAGGTTCACGGCAAAGGAAGTAAGAGTTACACTTCAGAACATGAGTAGGGGTAAATCGCCAGGCCACGACGATCTTAGCATTGAGCACTTGCAGTATGCAGGATCACATCTGCCGCGGGTTCTTGCTATGTTCTTCTCCTTTTGTGTTTCACATTCTTATTTGCCAATGGATCTGATGAAGACTATTGTCGTGCCAATAGTTAAAAACAGGACAGGAGATATTTCGGATAAAAATAATTACAGGCCGATATCGTTGGCTACTATTATTGCGAAGGTTCTGGATCGTTTAATGGACAATTACCTTGAAAGGCACATAAATCTGCATGACGGACAATTTGGTTTTCGAAAAGGTTTGTCTACAGAAAGCGCCATTTTGACACTAAAGCACACTGTGAGATACTATGTCGACAGAAAGACACCAGTATACGCGTGCTTTCTTGACCTCTCCAGGGCTTTCGATATGGTAAATTATGGTGTGCTGTGGAAGAAACTTCGTAATACTAGCTTGCCTAAAGAGCTATGTCATGTTTTTGAATATTGGTATGACAATCAGATCAATTATGTTAAGTGGGCAGGTGAATTATCGGATGCATATGGTTTAAAGTGTGGTGTGAGGCAGGGAGGAGTAACCTCTCCTAAACTTTTTAACTTATATGTTAATAACCTGATAGATGGCCTCAGCAGCATGCAGATCGGCTGTTCCATAGACGGTATCTTTGTCAATAACTTGAGTTACGCAGACGATATGGTGCTGCTGGCGCCATCTGTCAGCGCACTTAGAAAACTATTAAAGTTTTGTGAGACTTTTGCTTTGACCCATGGTTTGCTATACAATGTTAAGAAAAGCGAATTCATGTTGTTTTCAAGGGGTGGTTTAGGACCCGATACTGTGCCACCCGTGATGTTGAATAATGTTACTCTTAACAGAGTTGATAAATTTAAATATCTAGGTCAGATCGTGACGGCTGATCTAAAGGATGACGCTGACATCGATAGGGAACGCAGGGCGTTGACGGTGAGAGCGAATATGTTGGTCAGAAGATTTGCAACTTGCTCGAAGCAGGTTAAGATTACGCTGTTTAAGGCATACTGCCAAAACTTCTATTGCAGTAGCTTGTGGGCAACGTATTCGCGAAAAACCCTCGACGCCTTGCGCGTCCAATACAACAACGCCTTTAGGATGTTATTGCGGCTACCACGGTTTTGCAGCGCATCTGGAATGTTCATGGAGGCGCGTACAGATGGATTCGCAGCCATTTTGCGCAAGAATGTGGCCTCCTTATTAAGCAGGGTTCGTGCGAGCGGCAATGGCATTCTGGCGGTTGTCGTTGACAAATTTTGCTGCCCTATACTAAAGCATCAAATTAGGGTGCTGATGGAATAGGGTTAAAATAATTATAATATGAAATTTTTAATCTTTTTAATATTTTAATTTACTAACACCTAGATGATAAGTTTTCTACTAACCATTGGATCAATGATGTCTGAATGAATAAATTATTATTATTATTATTATTAACTGGGTAAAAGACTTCCTGAGTGAACGGTCTCTCCGAGTTGTTGTCGATGGATGCTCATCAGAGCCCATGACCAGCTGTGATGAGCCTAATGCCGGAGTTCCTCAGGGATCAGTTCTCTCTGCAACTCTTTTCCTGCTGCATATTAACGATCTGCTGATGCCCGGTATCTATGGGTATGCAGATGATAGTACAGTTGTAGAGGGATACCTTCCAGGTGCTCGGTATAGTAAGGAACTAATCCGGTCCGAACGAGAGGCTATGGTAGAGCGTACGAATGTCTCACTTCAGGCAGTCTCCAAGTGGGGCGAAACCAATCTGGTAGAATTCAACGCCGCCAAAACACAAAAGTTTCTGTTCACCGCCAAAAGGAGCCCGTTCACCTTGGCTCCTGCTTTTCGGAATGTATCCCTGGAGTGCATCGATCGCCTTCAGCTCTTGGGAGTTGAAATTTCCTCAGACTTCAATTTTGGGCCGTTCATTAAGTCCAAAGCCAAGGTAGCTGCTAGAAAACTAGGCGTTCTTGCAAAGGTCCGACGGTACTTCACACCGGGACAACTTCTAATGTTATATAAAGTACAGGTCTGATCGTGTGTGGAGTACTGCAGTCACATATGGGCTGGTGCTGCAAAATGCCATCTAGAAGCTTTGGACTCAGTGGAAAGGCGTGCGAAGAGGCTAATTGGGATCCAGATTTGGTTAAGTCCAATCTACAAAGCCTCGAGCACACGCGCAGGGTAGCCAGCCTATCGGTATTTTACAGGTTGCATTTTGGTGAGTGTGCGCGGGAATTGCATGACTTGATTCCGCTATCTCCTTTCTACCATCGGACAACTCGACGTACGGCGAGTATCCACCCTTACGTTGTTGAAACTTCAACGGTCCGGACTAAGCGTTTCGCTTCGTCATTAATACCGCGTACATCGAAGGACTGGAACAATTTGCCTGCTGCGGTCTTCCCGTCCAACTATAATGTATCCAGTTAATCAGACCAGGGAAAATGCCGTACGCTGGAAGCTTACTCAAAAGGCTGGCGTGCCATACCCTGTCGAAGGCCTTCGAGACGTCTAAGGAGACAGCAATCGCTTCTCCATTCTTCTCGAGGACCTCGCCCCACATGTGAGTGGTATACACTAGTAGGTCCCCAGTAGACTGATTTTGGCGAAACCCGTACTGTCGGTCAGTGAGGAGATCGTTACCTTCCAGGTATGCCATGAGGCGCGAGTTCAATACACGCTCCATAATCTTGCAGAGTATAGAGGTTATTGAAATCGGCCGATAGTTGGCAGGATCGGCACAACTGCCCTTTTTGGGCACGGGTTGCACGTTGGCAAGCTTCCAGGACTTGGGCACTATACTAGTCCTAAATGAGAGGCGATACAAGCGCGTCAATACAAGAGACAACTCGGGCGCACATGCCTTGATAACTATTGCTGGTATACCATCTGGTCCACTAGTTTTGAGAGCGCTGTGTCATCTAGACGTGAATCGTCTAGACGACACAGTGCTCTCAAAACTTCTTTGTTCCTTATGCGAACCTCGGGCATCGAGGTGTTGCAGTGAGGTAGAGTCGGTGGAGTAGCACTGCTAGTATCAAGACGAGAATTATGGGCGAAGAGAGATGCAAAGTGACCTGCTTTCTCTCTCGCCGAGTGAGCCAGTGTTCCATCAGGTTTAACCAGCGGAGGCAATGTGGGCCTACAGAAGTTCGCTTCGACCGACTTGGCAAGGGACCAGAATGCTCTGCTACCGGACGGTTGTGCAGAGAGCTTTGTGCCAATATGGGTAATGCGGTCGAACCGAGTCTTCTTCAGTGCCTTTTTGTAGGACTTGGCAGCACGGTTGAAAACTCTCTTCTTTGAGCTCAAATCCGGAGCTTTGCGGAACAGAAATAAAACAACTAAACTAACTAAACCCTAACTAAACTAAACCCTGGGACCCTGTAACTAAACCCTGGTAATCGGTGCACAGCGAAGCTGAATGAAAACATACGATTTTTGAAACAATAAAAAACTTTTTACAAAAAAAAAATACAACCGACTTCAAAGTAAAAAAAACACTGAAAAGTGCAAAATAACTTTAATTTCGGAAGTCGGTGTTTCTATAATAGTTTTGTCTCTTCGTTATTTAACACCGACTTCCGAAATTAAAGTTATTTTGCACTTTTCAGTGTTTTTTTTACTTTGAAGTCGGTTGTATTTTTTTTTTGTAAAAAGTTTTTTATTTTACACTTTTTAGTTATGGTACCACCACTAAAAAGTACCCCTCAGCCAAACTTAAATACCTTATAGCCAGAGTGCATCTCATGACAATTCTAATAATCCCAAACACGGTTAGATTACATTAATTTATTACAGAGTTCCGGTGCCTAACTTAAGGCTTCATCATCAGATCAGTTCGATATATTCCCCCTCTACTTTCAGTCAGTCATCGACTACACGTATAAACAAAGCAATTTTGCTTGTTACGACGGTTCTGCTGTGATCCTTTGAGGAGTTCTGTTCCATATCTTCGAAGTTCATGATCAGATCATAACAATATTTCTATGGGACCAATTCGGAAGCATAACTATTCAATCAAAAAAAAAAATTTCAAAATCGGTCCACCATTGACCGAGAAATCGGTGAACATACATAAAAAAAAAAATAAAAAATAAAAAACATACATTCAACCGAACATATAACCTCCTCCTTTTTGAAGTCGGTTAACAAATGAAGACGTATTATAATCCTCCTAGATTGTTTCTTGTTTTATTTCTTTTCCTACCATTCATTATGAAAACACATTATACTGAAATAAAATTTAAATTCTTGATTTATTTAAGTTTACATATATTTTATTATTATAATCTAAACACAAAAATAAATATTATTCCAAAAAAAATACAAAAAATATTATTCTATTTTATTTACATTTTGCTGACATAATTTACTGTAGTTTGAATGAAATGTCAAAAAAATAAACAAAACCATGGAAAATAGGTTGATAATAGGTAGGTAGGTAAGTATAATTGATTCATGTGCATATTGGAAAAGTAAACAAATCTAGTAATATTATGTAATAAATAATATGCAAATTTTACTCGATCATAATATTTATAGTTGTGCGCCTAATCACAAATATAGCAGTGGCTGCAAAACATATTGCTGACACAAAATATCCAGGCGCTTTCTATGAAAACTTAAAAAAGTGAAATAAATAAAACCGCTGTATAATAATGATATTTTTCAACACGTACGCAATGAACACTGTTCGTACAACAGTTTTTATCAAAACACAGTGGCATATGTCTTTCCTGAGTTTAAGTTCTGTGTGGCTCTGCTAGAGAGTATGCTCTGTAGCAGAGCCACAATCAATGTCTATTTTATCATTACCTAATGCACGTACAGTAATGACGGTATGCGTACATTATGTTCGTTTGACGTACATCATTTTAAGATATAATTGATCGACTTCTAAAATGGTGGCTCTGCGGCAGAGCATGACACGAATATTTCCATGACTTTTTGAGAGCGTGTAATCCCACTAAAATGGAAACTTGTCACATTTTTTATTTTTTGTTTAGAACCTAATCTTCACAATCCAATAGGTCCTTAAGACGCTTTAGTAACTGCAAATTTAGCACCCCGGCCTCCCCTACTACTATGTTCATTGAAACAGACGCAACTTGTACGTAACGTTTAAAAAAATTGATATTGAGACCGTAGCTGCCGCTGCTATTTAATTCTTTAGTATTTTTAACTACTACAAGTTGGGTTCCACAAACAGTTTTCAGCTTGATAATTATAGCTCAAGAAACTTATAAATTTCTTTAGTGCTTATATTGTTGGGCACGCCATATTTGTCACATTATAGCGGTAAGTCCCCTCTTTGAGGCGTGGCTGGAAAGACCTCACGACGTCCTTATCTTTCGCATGACGCAGGTCCTCACCGGACATGGTAAACACCCGGGTGCCACCACTGTGTGGACCGCCCGGAGGACACGGTGGAGCACACGGTGGTGTGCCCCGCCTGGGCAGAGCAACGACGTGTCCTCGCGGGGGCGATCGGCGGCGGCGATCTCTCGTGCCAGGCCTTGGTACAGGCCATGGTCCGGAGCGAAGCGGAGTGGCAGGCGGTCGCCTCCTTCTGCCAAGCAGTAATGCTAGCAAAGGAGGCGGCCGCACGCGTGAGGCAACGGTCATCACGCCCTAACCGCCGCCGGAATTCCGATCCCGATTTCCGGCCATCGTAGGCGCGGGCTTGCGGACGGCGAGCAATGGGTAGCTTGCCGTCCGGCCGTCCGGACCGAGCCCAAGTCGTCGACGGCGCGTATCGTTCCACGCGCGCCTCAAGGAGATGTCAGCAAACCGAAGGGGCCCAGGTCGAAAGTCCTGGGGTCGAAAAGGGTCGAAGTCTACTGGGGCCAAGGGTCTGATTCTGAAAGGAAGACTCGGCCCTGGTACGAAAGGCAACGAAGAAACAGGAGTGGGTTTTTGTCTGACACTATCTCCCGCCCCGCCCAAGAGCGGGGGATGTCATAAGATGATTTTCACACCGAAAAAAAATTTTGGCCATTTCAAGCGTTTTTATGAATGCTGCTCAAAGTACCTATGTACAAGTATTAAACCGCAAGAAGCACGCGTGCACTCTCAATCGCAACTCCGATCAAACTAATGCGTCGTCAATAGCGGTGGGCGTTTCAACGACGAACAGTTTTCAAAGACCGTTTTTTGTTCTGCAACGTAACAACCGTTTTCCATCCTGCGACCAAACAGTCTTCGTTGCACAAACCAGTCTTCGAATTATTGTATGCGAATTGTTATCTTACTGTTAAGAAAATAAGGTCGAGAATCCATTGCTTCAACTATTAAACTCGTCGCGTCGTCGTTTCAAAACCAGTTATTATAATGAAAAATGAATTTTATGTTTATAGCCGTAAAGTTCATTTTTCATTGCAATAACTGGTTTTGAAACAACGACGCGACGAGTACTGATTTTATTACCGTCCTCAAACTAGTTGTGACTACGAACGTTTTCTGCAACTACTTCACTCAACGATAGTTTCGTCTTCAAACCAGTTGCGACGACGATCGTTTACTGCAACCGTTTTCGTCGTCGCCAAAACGGTTACGTCTCGTCCGTCTAAAATTCGACAACGATCCACCACTAGTCGTCAGACGTGAGGATAGACGACGGACGTTCGCGCCGAAACTCTTTGATCCGTGTGACAAAAACCGACAACAAACGGATTCGAGGCGGACGCATCCGAAGATGGTGTCTGCACATGCGTCTGTTGACGTGTAGAGGAGGCTTAATATGTGACAATTGGTTTTTTGCCAATAGTATGCAGTCTCTTTATAATAATTTATTTTCGTTTTCAGCCGCCTGTAATTCCTAGTCAAAACCTCCGACAGCTCATGCCAGCGACAAACCTGCCCGTGGCCAAAGTGACGAAGGAGAAGAACAAGCTCATCATAGTACAACAAAATAAAAAGCACTGATACTTGTACATTATTTTATTTACCGTTATCAATTCTATATTCATATACGTTTTCATGAAATACATAAAGCTGTTTATTGAACTAGCTATGTAGTCATAGTATGTAATTATGAAATTCTATTGTAATTCTAATTTGCTAATGTAACATCACATTTTTAAATAATGCACTGTAAATAATTTAAATTTAATTCGCATTCATAATGTTTGTATATATTTTTGCCATATAATTGATACTTGTTAGTGTGTATAAAAATATATTTATCAACATTTTCTTATATACCTACATCCAACTAGATTCGAGCAAATATAAGATCCTAGTATCTGTGTTCTATAACAAAAATAAATTCATTGATCTATATGTTATCTTCATTATTATTTACACTTCCTAAAGCATTTAAGTACTTGTCTCAAACTCATGATTGAAAATTCCAAGGTATGCATAATATCCCTTCAGATAAAACAGAGTAGTAATGGGTGATGTAGAGGACTGTTCCGTGAAGTTTCTGAAACAAATAAAATATTTGGATTTTAGTATGCATCAGGAATTGCAAAAAAAGCATGGGTCAGGGTCAGGGTCAATTACATTAGAATTTGCGTTGTCACCGAGGCAGCCATATTTTTATACGGCTGCCTAGCGTTACGATGACTTATGGTCAGAAAAAGAGAAGAAGGGAAACTGTCAAGTAACAGAAAAGAAGGAACACACTGAAGTGTGCGATGTTACAGCTGTTACGTGTGTTCAAGAGATAGCATATTTCTACCAGTTACCACACCCCCACTTTAGCTCGTATTAATATTCAAAATGCTAATTGCTGCTTCCTATAATAACCAATTTTGACGCTGTTTTCAGAAAATGATTACTTTTTAGGGTTCCGTAGCCAAATTCTAGTTTAAAAATGACGAAAAAAAAAAATTGACGTCTAAAAGTGTTTTTTTAAACCTATTTACAAAATAAATATCATTTATCATTAAAAAAAAATGGCAAAAAACTGAACTCAAAAGACCCATTATTGTGGGGCATCTGTGGGTAGGTCTTTAAAAATGATATTGAGGTTTCTAATATCATTTTTTTCTAAACTGAATAGTTTGCGCGAGAGACTTCCAAAGTGGTAAAATGTGTCCCCCCCCCTGTAACTTCTAAAATAAGAGAATGATAAAACTAAAAAAAATATATGATGTACATTACCATGCAAACTTCGACTTGAGATCTAGTAAGTAGTTTTTTTTTAATACGTCATAAATCGTAAACAGCAATTTACCTTTCAAGTTTGTACGGAACCCTCAGTGCGCGAGTCCGACTCGCACTTGCCCATTTTTTTTACTGTTATTTAGTGTAGGTAATTAATATTGTACAAAAATAAATAGGAATTTACGTCGGAGTGAGTTTTACGGTTTGTGCCCAAACAAAACGCAAAATTAGTTTGCTAAAACCTTTAGAGTTGTGCAGGGGTCGCAGTTTTCGCTGTATTTCAGGGACTAGTTTTCCTAGCGCTTTACTTTTATAAAACTTGTCTGTAAGTTTACCCTAAAAATACAATTAAATTATTATTTACCGCATGTAGTTGTTCCGTGCGCGTAAGCAGTCTTTGACAGCACTCGATCATGTATGCAGGTGTGATGCTGTCATCCTTCTGCAGGTCCAGAAGACCGAACCGTTTTATCACTTCTTTGTGGAGCGCTTTTTCCACGTGTTTGTTTCTGGAATAAATAATCATTTTAGTTTTCAAATATTTTTTTTTTCGATCGTCAGTAAGATTCTTTCGCACACCAAACCATTGAACAAAGCTAACATATAGACGGCTGAGTTGAGTTGACCACCCGGTCGTAGCACTATTATTCACCAACACTAGTAAGCAGTACCAAAATACTTGAAAAATAAAAAAGGCGCTAATCTTGTCTTTCCTTGACCCCTGCTTTACAACTGTTAAATAAAAGAGCAGTGAAAATAGAAATCTCAGCTGGACTTACATGCTGTATTCAGTCATTAACAGGGTGGCTTGGTCCAAATTCTTGGCAATGAAGTATATTAGTTCTTCAGCTGGGCAAGACGATGGTGTGATGAACTGACCCGTCGGCGATACCATTAGTGGGCCTGCTTCACTGAAATATGAATGTTTTTTGTTGTAGTTATGTGTAAATTACAATAAAAGTATCACGATTTTTTATATGAACAGCTAGGAACACGGAATAAAGAAAAGTAGGGGAAGTGCCCCTCAGATATCGCACGCGTGTCAACATTAAGCACAGCTGTGCAAGAATTAGCTTATTCGCCGTCAGATACTTGTCGCGATTGGTTGTCTCAGAAATACCCGAAAAGTTACAAATTATGCCTTATTGTGCGGATTTGACCTGCAAAAACGAAAGCAGAAAAAAAATGTATCTTGTGGAGGTGTATCGTATCATCGCTGCATCGGTAAATACTAAACTTTGTTAATTTTTAAGTTGATTTTAATGACAATACCACATTTTATGACTTCAATGCAAACTATAAAAAACTTTATGTTCATTGTCACAAAGTCTAAATGCACTTGGTCGTCATCTGGAAAATCATAACATAAATTCTAGTACCTTCGACGCTACTCAATTAGGGATGGGACACATCCGTAAAGTAGATCGGTATCGATAATTTTTATTTATTTCTAACTCTTCATTTCTTGGATGGCACCATCATCCAAAATTTGTGTCGGACGGTTCATGCGTATAATTTATAAATATTTAACTAATATTGCACAGAAATCTCGAGGTTTTAACAACACGTAACCTGCATCCGTCCGAAGTAGGTGCGGGTTGCTAATCACTTTCTTTTACTTCTTCACGTTCGAAAGGCTGAACGGATTTCAATAAAACTTGGTACATGGGTAGACCACGTCACAAAAGTATGTTCCCTCGGGATAACTTTCTACTTTCAGGCGGGTGAAGTCGCTGGTAGCAGTTAATATTTAATGAAGATAATATTACATAATATTAATCGTAATACATTAACTTCTATATAGATAGACCTCAAAAAAATAAATTAGCTGCGAAATAAATAATATTGTTTTAAGTCATCATTAGTTAAAAAAAACTGTTTTCTTTTTTATTTTCATTGTTAGGAATAATTCGCCTTCTTCCATTTTCCACTACTCAGACACTTCACACAGGGACGCAGAGATGAGCAAAATTGAAGGACTGGATTCTGATTAAACTTTTTTCCGTTCACAATTCGTAAATCTTGTTTTGCTCACCCTACCCAATTTCTTCGATTTGACAGTATGACGTGACGTCACAAAATGGCAATCGATCCTATTCTTATTTGGAACGCATTGTACTTGATTATATGAAAGTAAGATTACCTCCTAGCCCTCCATACAAACATACAAATACCTCTTTACCATTGATATTTTAAAGATAATCAACTTTCTCCATTATTAATTTGTATGATGTTAACAAATTTTTACATTGCTCTCCCGAATAAATTACGTAACATCAATATTAAAATATCGATATATATCTACATCTCTAATTGAGTAGCGCAAATGAGATTACATGTGCATGGGAATATGACATCTATTTCAAACACCCTAGCGTTCTGAATAGCATGAATTGGTTACGGCGCCATCTAGCGTTGAGTAGCTGAACTTGTTGTAAATTTGACTATTTAAAGGTTTTAGACGAAAAACGTCATTATTGTTTGTGTCATATCAAATAATAACAACTTTCACTCGTTGTAATAAGACTTAATTTTTGAAAGCAATGAGAAGATGATTTGTAAAAGTTGCGTTTGTAATTTGTAGCCAATCAAATCACTGTTTTTTATGTGTGTTATAGATAATTTGATATGCAAATGTGTGAGTTTGACGACACTGGTTCCCGTGCTTAGCCAGTTTAAGGGCACTTCTATGTATTTTTTGTTCTGTGGCTAGAAACTAAGAATTTTGGCGCCCACCGAGGGACTAAAATTGACCCATGGCGGGCGCCAATTTGAAATGCTCGTTTTTATGCTGAATACGATTTAATTTTTGTTTGAATAGTGAAAATAAACTAAAGTATCAAGTACTTTGCATCTAACGTGGCGGAGTCATCATAGCATAGTCGGCCTTATAATGTTGGGAACATTATAAGGCTGGGACTCAGGCCTCCTCTCTACGAGAAGGAATAGGCTGTAATCCACCACGCGGGCCCAGTGCGGGTTGGTGGATGTCACATGTCTTCGAATTTTTTAGTTCTAGGACATGCCGGTTTCCTCAAGATGTTTCCTTCACCGTTTTGAGAGCAGTGGTGATGAAATAAATTACACAAAGTAATGCGCCTGGCTGGGTTTGAACCCGCGACCTACGACTCGTAAGTCGTAGCTGTTACCACTCGGCCACCACTGCTCAAATGATTGCAATTAATTGTTGATTTCGAATAAACTTACGCATGACTGCATGGAAGCTGTCCCACGCGCCTTAGCAAACATGACAGACGCGCTATAAAAACGAGGCAACCGCAACTGCATCCTATTGTGTACTGTGCGACTGGCAATAAACCTTGAACAATGTGATTTTTACATCACGCGAATATTGAGCAAACTTGCCAGTAATCATATTCTTCTGGACTGCTAGCACTCTGCGCTCCCTCTCTTCATCTGCATCATCTTTCAGGTCTTCCGTCACAATATGCACCAGATATGTGAACCTGCTCACAACCCGCAGAGTCACACCATTAAACACCATTGTGTTAGGACTGAGTTTCTTTTGAGTGTGTATTCATTCAGAACCGGAAGTTCGTATGTATTAGTTTGAGAAATGGGATAAACTCTACATTCGAACATAAGCAGTACTGTACGACTGCCTTTCTCGATATCTCACGAGCTATTGACCCAGTGTGGCATGAAGGTCTTCTATATAAAATATTACATATTAATCCAACCCCACTTATCCCAGCGTCATTTTTATGTAAAACATGGAGATGAAAGAACTAAGTCACATGATATATTTTTTTTTAATTGATATAATCCAGTGCTTGACTGCGATCCCACCTGACATCAAAGCAGGAGTTCCCAAGACAGCGTTCAGGGACCAATTTTATACCTTATATTACTCATGACCTGCCAGTGAATGACAACGTTATCGTAGGCACGTTCGCAGATGATACGGCAGTCCTAGCTACACACGAAAATCCAGGGTCAGCATCTGCTATATTACAAAGAAGCTTTAGTGATATATCTCAATGGCTACACGACTAGCGTATTAAGGCGAACGAGTCCAAGTCTGTTCACGTGACTTTTACATTTAGAGGTGGAGCTTGCCCTCCTGTCAAATTAAACGTGATTCAAATACCCCAACACGACGAAGTACGATACCAAAAAAAGTCCCAAAAGACTCACTTGGTAAAAGCACATCTTAAACAAAAAGCAAAGCTGATGTCACGCAAATCTAAAGCATCACTGGAAAACAAACTCCTTTTATACAAATGTATATTGAAGCCCATATGGTCATGCGGAGTGGAGCTGTGGGGAACTGCCGCTGACTCAAACCCGGAAATAGTACAACGTTTTCAGTCAAAGACACTATGCATGATAACAAATGCACCACCATGGTATATTATCAATAATCAACTACACCGCGACCTGAAGATGCCAATGGCGAAGCAGACCTTTGTACCAATATTTAGCTCTATGTGAATTATTGCAAACTAACCACTACTTTTTGGTCTATTTTGACTGGATGTAGATATAATAAATAAACAAAATTCAGACAAGTAACCAAAAATACTTACGGTTCAATAACTATTTCGTATTTCTTTAGAGATTCAGGCACACCAGCAGGGAACTTTTTACCACTGCCATAAAAATCGCCTATTGAAGTGATCAGCTGTCTCAAGTGGCTGCAGTACTGGTGTGCAGACACTTTTGGCATGAACTTTCTGAAAAGATAAATAAGCGTGAGTTTCATTATGCTACTTGTAAAAAAGTTGTCATTCAGATTGAATTTATAGGGTGCCGCGCGACGGCTGCGCAGCTGCAGCTCGGGTATAGCGCAGCAGTCCCGCGTTTTTTATTTACATACAATGATATGTCCCGACTTAAAATGCATTCATCAAGTACATTTATTTAATTTCACTAAAAATATATAATTAACTACCGGAACATCTTAAGAATACAAATAAATATTATGTGTTTAGTAATAAATTAAAGTTATTTCCAATAAACAAAAGCTACTATAATTTAAAAAATGATAAATTGTGATTGACTATTTTTATTGTGTGAATATTTTGTCTTGAGTGTATCTGTGGCTTTATTTGTCTAATTTTAAAAGGCACATGTGGAAACATCCAATATTGAATAACGGTGTAAATCTTACCGACGGCATATGTGTATTTCTCTTAATATACTGGACAGTGCTTTCTCATAATTTGGTATCATTACTAAGGCACTATCTTCCTGGCTTACTTTTTTTATGAGCTGTAAAAAAAAAGATAATAATATAACGGACAAGTAGATTTCCGAGATCATCTTACAATATTTCATCTAAGGCAGCCCACGAAAGCCACCGAAAGCTCATGGTAACCCACGAAATTCAATGTTTTTGTATTTTGCAGGTCAATGTTTTTGTATTTTGCAGGTCAATGTCAAATTGAATGTTGATTAAAATATGATTTAGAGAGACACGTATTTATTTACGCTCAGTTAAGCTAACCCTATTGAATGACACTTAAAAAACCAACTTAAGAAAATTTGAATTCAGGCCCGTAGCCTGTGCTACCACGAGTTCTTAACACGATCCATTTTACGACCTAAACTGAGCGGTTAAAGGGATGGGCTATAAATACAGGGTGTATAGCTCCATCCCTCTATGTCGCTCGAACGACTGACATTTTTTAAGTACCCTGTTTTGGTTGAGACCATTTAAAAAATGTTGTTATCAAGTTGACATAAACTTGTATGCTCACCGAAATCCATTCGTTTCGCACATCCATTATACTAAGGAAGACATCACCATCTAGACTGACTCCAGTAAACTGCCCCAATGCTATTGTTCTGCCTGAAATTACGTAAGAGAAAAAAACTTGATTTGTGTTAAAACACAAGATGCTGCGATGTGATAGTTGCAGGTATTGCATGGCTATTGGAGCAGAAGAATTCTTAAAGAGCTCCATGTACGGAACGATCTGTCGTAACGATCGATCTGAAAGCATATCGTGATAGATCGCTCAAAGCTTACCAATCAAACACAAAAAGATTGGTCGTTACGATCGATCATTTACTTGTTTGAAACGGTAAGTTATAGACGTGCTCAAATATATATTTTTTTTTTATTACGTAACAACAAATTTACTGTTCTTAGAATTCCTATACTTGTGTTGTATGACTTTGCTTCATGCCAAATTTCAGGATTCTAGGTCAACGAGAAGTACCCTATGAATTTTGTTTTCCTTGAGTGTCGAAATATACGTTTTTTGTGACATAAACGGCCGTATCTTTTTTTTTTTTCGTTGACTTAGAAGTTTAATTTTTTCACAGCTTTTCAAGTGACCGCAGACCTGAGAATATGGTTTTAATTTCAACTTGATACCTCCATACGTTCCCGAGATAAAGGGTCTTGACAGATAGACAGACAGACGGAGGGACAACAAAGTGATCCTATACAGTGGCGTGCCTAGGGTTTCAAAATAAGGCAAGCGCAATAAAATTTTAACCGATTTAAAAAAAAGAAAGTTCAGTTTTCGACTGAGTATGTAGGTGTCTACGTATGTATCATCGCAATTTTCTCACAAACTACTGATTAGGTACAATAAATTAAAAGCCCAAAAAACAGTCGTGAATTTCATTTATAATTATATCTGAGAATCAAGCACAGTTGTTTTCTGTGACTAACATCGGGGGTTTCTTCAATAATAATTGAAACAAATTTTGTTTGCCTAACTTCGTAATCGATGCAAGTTTGCATCACATCGGCTACGGAATGAATAATATCGTTTTGAATTTTGTTAGATAAATAACTCGGCCCCGGTTTGTCACTTTTCTAATGCTGCATATGCTTTTCTAAAACGACATCGTATTTTGAAATTAACGAGACCAGTTCTAAAAAATTGCCTTTATTTTTGAATATTTAATTTCGTTATTTTAAAAAGTCGCTAGTTTTTATTGTTGCTAAATCTTAAAAAAAGTTTCCAAACTCGTTAAAAATCTCCAAGATCTCACAACGTCTCTAAAACGGCAACACTGCAGAGTTGGCAAGGTGACAAGGTCACGCATACGCGAGCAACTTCATACGAATGCCCGGCTTAAATCTTCCATACTGATCGATTTGTAGACGCATAAGGTCCTAACTCGTGATACGGCACATCCACAGAATATAGAGAACACTAGAAGTAGCTTGAGAAAATGTTTGTACCAGAACCGGTGTCGCCAAACTCATACGTTTACGATTTACTCTTACTGCAAACCGGAAGATACGATTGGCTAAAAAAAAAATAAGGGCGTAAACGAAATGCAAAAAAAAATATTATACGAAATGCAACTTTAATATCAACAGCTTATAAATCAAATTGGCAAAAACAAGAAAGAAATACATATTGGACTACCAAGTACCGCCACTCGTCGCTAGATGGCACTGTTCAGTATGAACTGTAACTACGTAAAAATAAGGGTGGTATTTGAATGGCGTATCACTGACACGAATGCAGGTTGCTACTCAAATAGTGATGTAACCTAATTCGATCGAAATAATATTAATAGTACGAAAACGTCTTTAAAACATATAATGCGAAAAAAATATTGTATGCGGTAATGTGATAGTATCAAAATAATGAAATTGATATTTCGTAGGGCAATTTTTAAACGTATTAAAAAGGGTATTTTTTTGCTCCCGGTAGCGTAGATCCATATCTCTTTACAAATTGGAACATTAGAAAAACTGAAATTATTAAGGAAGGAAAATAAAATCTAACAATTATCGTCAACTGCTGTGTTGTACTCTTACCTAACTCTTCAGGTAGATGTATTTAAAATTATATCACGAATATCATCCTACAATTTTTATTTTATTAATGTAATTATTATCTGTATTATAATTACTTACATACATATTTTTAAATACTTTTATTTTAAAAAGGCAACGTAATACATGTCGATTGATTTTGTCGATAAAGTCACGCACTATTTGGATAGCGTCAAAAGTATAAGTAGACAAGCGAATATTCCAGAAAGGCTAATAACCGGGAAAAGAAAATCAACTTTGTAGTCATGAAATTAAAGACAATTTTTGTTTGTATATCTTGTGCAATGTTTGACGAAATTTTATTTATTCATTTTATTAAAATAAATCTGAAAATAATACTTCTCGTTGGTATGATACACCTCCATGAGTTGGACTTTTAGTCCGACTATGGTTTTTACAGTCCAATATGGCACAATAAGGCATTTTAATATTATTAAACTTAAATTGTACGTTGACGCAGTCTAGTTTGCGAATGAGAGCGCTTGAACAGCGAGTGCGTAATGCGGTACTGACTAGCGGCGACACTGTCACGCCTACTTACTATTTCCAGTGTTCTCTATATTCCGTGGGCACATCGCTATAAGTGCGAAAGTGACAGAGATAGTATTTGAAAGCCCGGTAAAAGCCGGTACGTGTAAGCGAGATAGATATAGCTCTCGCGTAGATGCTGCCAATGCGAAACTCTGCGCGCGCTGTGTAGTAGTGTAGCATAGGTAGATACTTTGTGTTATTTTGATAAGAATTAAAGCGCGCGAACTTTTAAATAGTTCGGGTTTGATATTGATTCTCTATCGAGCATTTTAGTAAGGCATGCCTGGCTTTTCTGCTTGTATGAAGGTACCGCCACTGTCTATAAGGGATCCGTTTTTTCCTTTTGAGGTACGGAAATAAAAAATGATAAAAATTACATATTATACTAACCTTCTAAATTAGTCATAACATTAGGATGCTGTGATGCTAGGGCAGCCAAGCTCTGCAGGGCCCCTCTAATATGACTCATATTCCAACAACTGTCGTATTTCACCTAATAAAAGGATAGGTTATTTTTAGTTTCATCAGTATATCTTTTAAATGCATATAATGTTAAAATAGATTGCAAACCCATTTCAGATAAATGGTATGTGTTTATGGTAGGTACTTTGTATATAATCTATAGGGGATGGCGAACCTATGGCACGCGTGCCAGTGGTGGCACGCGGCAAAATATTTCGGGCACGCCAGTGAAAGAAGCACAACATGTAGGTGATTTGAAAAGCTAGTAATCACACCAATTTTTCTATTTTATACATATAATTGAATTAACAAACTACTGTAAACATTGCGATATACGAATTTTGGGCAGCTAATTAAAAGCTAAGTTAAAAGTATTTAGTTTAAATTTGTTCATTAAATCACTAAGCCAAGATTCTTTGGCGGCACATAATGACTACATTTTCTTAAATATATTTTTAGTGGCACGTTCTCATATAGGGTGACTGGTAATTAGTGACCGATACTTAAACACGTGATTGTACTCATGATTACAAAAAACTTTCCCAAAGAAACTTTTTTTATATACTAATTAGTTTAATCACAATAACAAAACAGCTGTTTGAAACCTTAAACTTCGCGCGCGCACCTTCACCCAATCAGCTGTCCCGCGCCCGCGTAATCGATGACGTAGGCAATGTACCTACGTTGCCGTGCAGTAGTGACGTAGGTAAAAATAACAGTCACCCCGGAAAGCGTGGCGATTTTTATGTGAGTTCCCTAATAGGAAATAATTAAAAAAAACTTAGTTGATTAGAATCATATATCTGATTTAGCAATAGTATTATCTTATCGTTGTAAATAGCAAAGTTTTCCAATTTTTTAAACACGCCAGTCTAATATGACATTATGGCAACGAGACTAATAATAAAATACCTACGTTTTGATACGATTCAGACTTAAATATCGTTAACAGACTGCTAGTCCAAAGCCTAGATAAGTGTGATGGTAAACTTGGAATAACTTGAATCATGTCCAGTGTCGAGTAGGTATCGAGTCAGTTAATAAGGTAGTGGTGTCTTATAGCCGCTTCTAAACATCATAAGTAACAAAACAAACGCAATTCCTGATGTTAGTTTGTTTAGAAAGATTATGGATTTATTTATTGTAGCGCGCTCGCATGTAGGGTGCAATTTAAGTCATGGGCATTATTTTAAAATAAGGCACTACTCACGATACTAATTAGATTAGGCCTACTATTACGCAAATCAAAAATGTTATTGATGCAAGTAAGTATGGAAAACCTTAAAATGTAGTAAGTCATACAAAGTATCAAATTGCACATCGCGTTAGCGAATGCTGCTCTGTAGGTACCTACGCCGCGCGCGTGAACTCTGACTCTGCCCGACTCACGTGACATAGGTAAGTAGATTACAAATTTGATTCCTAATACATCCCAACTTTCCCTTCATACTTTGCCGTCGTAGGACGGTCAAAACTACTTCAACTGATACACAATAAAACAAAAAAAAAATGTTTACTTAGGTAAAATTAATTTCCTGTAGGTAGTCTGGGCGTATTTACAAAGTTAGAATCATAGTATTTACTTACGTATTACCTAACTTACTAACTAGCACTTACACGTATTTTAAAAGATGCTCAAAATGTCCGCATGCGATCAAAATTAAAATCATTTGTATTGTTGGTTTATGTACCTAGCCTATACATTTCGCAGTCGAGGCATTGTGTTCACAAATCGTCTACCACTACTAACACTTAATGCACTGACAATTAGTCCACAAACACTTAATGCACTGCAACTGCAAACACGAGAAGCACGTGCGGCGATTACGTCACGGGAT
The DNA here is from genome assembly GCA_905147345.3 of Mythimna impura. Taxonomy (NCBI): domain Eukaryota; kingdom Metazoa; phylum Arthropoda; class Insecta; order Lepidoptera; family Noctuidae; genus Mythimna; species Mythimna impura. Next base: position 14,300,977 of record LR990345.1, read on the forward strand.
CAATAGTAAAACATGCGCCAACACACTTGCACAATCCTTATGACACTGATTCGGGGAAGCCGACCCCGCGCGGGGGTGATACACGTATTTTTGCGAGTGAGGGAGGGGGATGTTCGGTTAGTTTAACCACGGTAATATTATCTATACAGTATTCCAACTTCATACAAACGGACGAAACGCGAGCTATACCTACGCGCCTCGATCTCGGGGTGCGCTCGGGATGCAGACAGTCGCGTCTGTGCCGCGCGATTTTTTCAATAAAAATAAGTTCAAGTACATATTTATATATTTAATATGACGAGTAGGATATATTGTGCTGTTTTTGGTTGCAAGAATTCTTCATTTAAAACCAAACATATAAATTGTAAAGTAGCTGCAGGTAACTATAACCAAGTAAAAGATATTCCTTTTTCTCCACCTTGTCCATGTTTCCCAAAACAATTTTTAAAATGCAGATTTTTGTACTTTAAAATTTAAAAATAAAACATTTCGTAGGCATGTCTCAGTCGAGGCGCAAATATTTTTCGGTCGCAAATATTGAACACTTCCTATTCAATTCATAAAGTATTTTATTTTTTTATATAAAAAAAGTATATTTACAATCACAAAACTAAATGGAAACACAAAGTAGGCAAATGTAATTAAAATGCTGGAGGCGGGCAGCCATAGTGCGGGCAGCCCTATCGCATGTTTACGTACCGCGCGGCTGTAGGCATTTATTTCAAAGATACGGCCGAGTTACAATACTGTATAGATAATATTACCGTGGTTTAATTATTTTACCGAAACATGTAGGAACATTGCTTACGTCATCGATAACGCGGGCGCGGGCGCCGCGTCGCTAACAGCTGATCGGGTTTCAAAGTTTCAAACAGCTGTTTTGTTATTGTGATTAAACTAATTAGTATTAAAAAAAAAAGTTTCTTTGGGAAAGTTGTTTGTAATCATGAGTACAACCACGTGTTTAAGTATCGGTCACTAACAACCAGTCACCCTATACCTTTATATCGGGGAACAAACAAAGCGCACAAAGCGCACAAAGGTTCGCCATCCCTGATCTATAGGATTTGATAATATTTATGTTCTGGTTTAAAAAAGCCTGTGACACTGAGCACTTAGCAAATAACAAAAATATTTATCTGAATTTATATGCTAAGTTACTATGAAGTAAAGCCGGCATTTATTGATTTTTGTAAAACAAGCTTTTAATGTAAAAGCAATGTCAATGACAAATGCGTATGGATGATTGAATGTTTATAATGTAGTGTACCAACTTGTTTAATACCATAAGTATTGCAAAGCTTGTCTATCAGCGAGCGCACTTGCTCCCTTATTGCTGCTGCTGCTTCATATTTGTTCTTTGCATCACTGCTGTTTGCCATCACCCACTCCCTGCAATATTGTACATCATTCTTATAATTATATTTAGCCTGTACTGTCCCACTGCTAGGAAAAGGTGTCCCACTTTAGAAGTATACAGAACTGGGTGTAAAGCCCCTCAGTTGAAAACAACTGCCCAATAGTTGGTTTTGGACTGTTGCATGTTATATTCAATAAAAAAAAAATGTGTGGAGACATTTTGTAGTTTAGTTCTTATGTGGCGATATAGATGTCATTACACATCCTTTCCTTCCATTGTTTCCAGCCCTGGGCCACAGTGGCGTGCCTAGGGTTTCAAAATAAGGCAAGCCCAATAAAATTTTAACCGATTTCAAAAAAAGAAAGTTCAGTTTTCGAAATTACCGAAAGAAACCATTGCACACAGGTGTTTATGGGAATTTGCGTGCCTTATAATGGCGCCAGATATGTTATTTAAATCATTATAACCAGATGTATTCCAAACGGAATCTTCATTCGAAAAAAATATGCAGCACCAGCAATACAACTTATTATTGTGCGAACAACAATCCAACTAGTTTTATACACTGATCTATTAAATTTTCGTTTATGCGATTTACTAGTCTGAGAAATACACAGATTAGGCGTCGGTTTTAATGAAGAAATTAACTGTATTTTCTGAGCAAAGTTTAAAGATATTACCATAACTTCGCCAATCAAAACTAGAACGCATTTTAAATCCTCACAAGGTACAATTACCTCCATTGTTGTAGGTAAGTCACCAAAACAATTGTATCACTGAGAAAATCTAAGAAAACACACAAAAAACTCTAACAAAACAACTTTTCCCACTCAAGCAAATGAAAATGAAGTGCGTTGCAAACGGGTGTCAGAAACTACTTACGCAGAGTTGCAGTGTTGTCATTTAGGCAAAAAAAGTCGCCAGATATATGAAAAATCTAGCTAGATGTCGCAATTTTTTTATTTTTAAGATATTGCTTGAATATTTAATTTCGTTATTTTAAAAAGTCGCTAGTTTTTATTGTTGCTAAATCTTAAAAAAAGTCTCCAAACTCGTTAAAAATCTCCAAGATCTCACAACGTCGCTAAAACGGCAACACTGCAGAGTTGGCAAGGTGACAAGGTCACGCATACGCCAGCAACTTCATACGAATGCCCGGCTTAAATCTTCCATACTGATCGATTTGTAGATGCAAAAGGTCCTAACTCGTTATACGGCACATCGCTATAAGTGCGAAAGTGACAGAGATAGTATTTGAAAGCCCGGTAAAAGCCGGTACGTGTAAGCGAGATAGATATAGCTCTCGCGTAGATGCTGCAATGCGAAACTCTGCGCGCGCTGTGTAGTAGTGTGGCATAGGTAGATACTTTGTGTTATTTTGATAAGAATTAAAGCGCGCGTCCCAGTGGGCCACTTCTTGCAATATTAAAAAACTAATCCTGATCTACACATTTTTTATACTAGGTATAAACTTTTAAGAAAATACAGAATTTCAGGTTCAGGTTACAGTTACTATTATCAAATTTGAAATAATATTTTTTGTAAGAACCTGTTGTTGCAATTTATTAGGGAATCCAATCCCGCAAATGAGGGAACCCGTACCTTTTTTGCGGGATTAGAAATGCGGTATTACACATGCGAGTTCCCGCACGTTTGCGGAATTGAATTTATTTCTAATAAGAAAAATGGGTTTCGACGACGTGCTGTTTTGTTACCTATTTATTAGACCCAGCACAACCTTATTAACAAGTGATGTAACAATTTGTCCATGGAACTTGTGACTTTTCTGTAGAATTTGTACCTATGGACAATAATTTTGTTTTCAATTTTGTATCTTGCAGCTAAATAAATTTCGAATATTTATTTTGTGAGTCCTAAATCGGAAATGGAACGACACGTACATAATCAATAATTATTAGTTAGAGTACCTATGAGTACTCTATGTGAAAGAAGAAACGTTCATCATTTTATTTTATCGTTCCTGATTATTTATACCGCTAAAACATCATTATGTTGCAGTGTTAATTATTATTAACGAGTAATAATAATACAAAATATTTTGAAATTAACTTGTCTTTAAATATAATTTTTGTAATATATTCGGTCGGTCGCAAAATTCAAATTGTCTAAAGTTTTTTTTTGCATTTTGCAGGTCAGAGTGCCACTGTGATCAGCATATTGCAAAAAACTTAAGACAATTTAAATTTCGCGAGCTACCTTTAAGCATACCCTAATAAAAAAATATATGCCAATCCTGATTGCTGACTTCAATCCCACAGGCTTCCGGGATCGTGATTTTGATGCGGTATTGGATTCCCTAGTTGCAATTATGTCATCATCATAATATGTAGTATGGGCTGGCGTAAACTAGTGACGTTCAATTCCGCTATAAACTATAGACGCGCTATAGACTGTTAAATATATTTTTATAGCGCGCTATTTTATACGCTATCATTATACCTATTATAACACGTTATAACAAAACTTGGCAGTCATCTGAACGCGGAGCCGTTATCAGTTTATTCAGCAACGCGCTAAACGGGCACACTAGATGTTATCTTTTAACGCATTGTTCATGAAAGAATGTCATGAAGTGTTTTAAATGACCAATGAATTTTCTATAAAATTAATTATTTAAAATAACATTGATAAAATTTTATTACTTGTATCGTTTTGTGAGAAAATTATAATTGAACAGGTGTATTTAATGTTGATGTTGACAAACAACACGTGAGTTCTAAATAACTAGACACCTCCTTGGAACAAGACTCGTATTGCGCTAAGTGATTAGTTAACCCGCACGGGTTTTAATAACAGAACTCGACGCGATAGCGAGCTGACTGCAATCCGAATTCACCCAACGCGACGCGCTACGTACGGCGCTATCGCGTTAAGTTGCTATTCCGTTTGGGCCCCGCTGTTGGCGTTTTGTTGAGCGAAACATTATATTATAGCGCGAAGGTAGAGCGATATAACAAACGCTATACGCTATGAACAAATAGCGCGTTATATTTTGGCGCTATACTTTATATTAACCACCACTAGTGTAAACTAGTGATCGTCCATATTAAGAGGTTGCATGTGTGTAGGGCAACATTTTTTTTTAAAAGATAAAAAAAAATTATGGAGATATCAAAATGTAGTCCTGAACTTATAAGCTTCTGTCTAAACTTCTAAATAACTTACACAATATTAGCAATAGCAGCTTTTTTCTCAACAACTCTCCTCTTCATTTTAGACACATCAAATTCCTTTTCATAATCTTCATATGCTTTAGTAAAATCATATTTTCCACCTTTGCCGAAATCTGTTTTGCTGCAAACAAAATGTTTGTTTAATTTTGACAGTGGCAATTAGAAATAGTGTCCATGTTTTTAAGCAAGTACTAGTTTGCAGGGGAGCAGAATGTGATAGGTATAATATCTATGGCTGGCCTGTTGGTCTAGTGGTTAGTGGCCCTGACTGCTATGCCGAAGGTCAGGAGAATCAAAAGTGACAGTGGCAATTAGAAATAGTGTCCATGTTTTTAAGCAAGTACTAGTTTGCAGGGGAGCAGAATCAGATAGGTATAATATCTATGGCTGGCCTGTTGGTCTAGTGGTTAGTGGCCCTGACTGCTATGCCGAAGGTCAGGAGAATCAAAAGTGACAGTGGCAATTAGAAATAGTGTCCATGTTTTTAAGCAAGTACTAGTTTGCAGGGGAGCAGAATCAGATAGGTATAATATCTATGGCTGGCCTGTTGGTCTAGTGGTTAGTGGCCCTGACTGCTATGCCGAAGGTCAGGAGAATCAAAAGGGTTTGATTCCAACCCAGGACAAATGTTTGTGTGATGAGCACAATCATTTGTTGTGTCTAGGTGTAATTTATCTATAATATGTATGTATTTAGAAATATATAAGTATTTTTATCAGTTGTCTGTGACTAGAAGGTGTTGTGTGATAGTTTTGGAAATTTATATCTTATCATAGTATTTATTGCTTGTTGTCCATCAAATTCAAAAATGTATCTTAGTCTGTATTTACGGATTTGAACAAACAAATGATTAGATAAAAACTAGTTTAGGACAAGCAGGGTCTCAATTCTTACCTAAAGGTGGATACTTTTGGTCTGTCTGGTATCTTATCAATATACTTGGTAGAGATAGCACAAGCATTTAGAACTTTGACTATTGTCTCCCTCACATTATTACTGTTTAACTGAATCTTTATGTGTTTAAACTCACCTGAAAAAAATGAATTTGTTTAGTTATTATTTAAATTAAGAATACAACCACAACATGAAAGGAATACAGACAGTAATAAATTCTAGTTATTTGAAACTATCTGCTGCCAAAACACAACAACAATAACAAGAAAACAATAAGATTACCATCAGGCATATCCTTTTGTCTCAAATAAAATGATAATGGAGGAACAGAGATTCTTTTGCAGGATTGTTGGGCTTCTATTAGTGCACTCAGTTGTTGCAGTGAATGTTCATTGATTTTCTGAAATGTAAAATTAATCGCTGTGGATTTATGTGTTAGTACACACAATACCTAATTAGAATGTTTTAATTGGCTGTGAGTAAAGCTTGACCTTACAGTAGAATTTTTTGCTGACTTACTCTTTGTGTTGGATATTTTCCAAATAAATCTGGATGTACACTAAAGTAAAAAGGGCGCAGGGCAGTAGACACTTCCGCAGAACTTAAAAATCTGCATACCAAACCTGTGGTACACCCACCACTGTAACATTATACAATTATTATTAAACTCAAGTGTTAAAACTTACTGAGACCTGGCATACCAACCGAATTAGAATAAAAACATTTATTTGAATACAGTAAAGGTTGTAGATAAGCTCACTGACCATATTTTCGTTCTGCTATACATTTTGAATTAATGACTTGATTGACTAATTACAAAATCACATTAAGTAGGGTTTTTTACGGAATTTGCGCAGTGGATAATGCAAAAATTAACCCTTTCTACAATTACATTTTTACGGAGACGTCCCTGAACTTCGCGAAGTATTTTCAAATTGGAATTATTGACAGTGACAGCTATGACAGTTGACGTTTTTTTGATGGATTATATTCTAGATAGTCCAACGAAAACAATTTAGAGTTTAAACTTTTTCTTTGTTGAAGTTAATTTTATAAAAAATAATTTGAATAAAGAACACAGTCCTGGTCATCGATAAACGAATATAGATCGATGGTCCTGATTGATTTGACTTATTTAAAAACTTTTACCTTTTGAGTACCGTAATTAGAGACACAATGGATAGACAATGAGCGAGCGAACGGCGTTCGCTTGGGGTTTAATGAATTAATTAGCTAGTTTCTGTGCTTGCATTGCTGCAGATGGTTTTTTGCCGTTCGTTATACCTCTGCATCTATTAAATATCATTTATTCAACTACAAATAAGCAAAACCACCATGATCATTGTCGTGATTAGTCTTATTGATGATGATGCAGTTAAAGTGGAAAACATCGAACAGATTAAGCTTTCTGGCAAAACACGTCTTGATTTATATCAGTTGAAAACGCAATAGGTACAGGTCTACTTATTATACAAAGGCAGGTTGGTCTGGGATGCGTGTGTAACTCTTGGTGCACAGACACTTTTTATCTTTGTGTGTAGCGCGGAGCGGAGCGTAAAGTAGTGATTCAACGGAAGTGTCTTATCGGAAGCGGAAACGGAAACAGATGTCAAAAGTAAATCTTTGCGGATGCGGAAGCGGAAACGGCAGCACAAGCGGAAGTGTTAATACTATGAAGAAAAAGCACAATTTTATTGTTTTAAAAACAACAGAAGGTTTACTTCGTAATCACGTCACGAGGCGCGGTGATGCGCAGAATGAACTAAAAAAATATAATAATAAAGAAACTCTTGTGACACGTTTGTGTACCGCCCACGCCTCCCCCCTCCATGCCTCTTCCAATTTGTCCAGTCGTCCACGCACCCCACCCCCGCGCTCCTCGCTGTATTCTTCCGTTTAGAGTTCTGTTATAAATTTTGCGGAAGCAGAAGCGGAAACGGGAGTGAAAAAGCTTGCGGAACTTCTGCAGAAGCGGAAGCAGAGTTCTGTTGCAACACTAGCGTAGAGACGCTAGTGCACACACACACAGAAACGATGCCCACGTGAATCTACATACACTATAGTTACGCGATTGGCTGCTGTGCTGCGTGTCACGGCCTCACGGTTTCGCTACCCGCATGGAACAAAAATTTGTATGGAGTATATCCTCAGTGGTGGATTAGCCATATAGCAAGAGTAGCAAATGCTACAGGCCCCGCGCATTAAGGGGCCCCGCGCGTTCAGGGATCCCGCACTTGAACGTAAAAAAAACTAGTCAAAATATTTGTACTGCGTGAAATCTAAATACAGCTGATTTCTTTGGATGTGATTCAGAAATCAGAAATCAGAAACTTGTCTGTATTTTTCTTTTGTTGTATTTTTACAAGTGACACTAGTGACAGCGGCTAAACGCGATTGTGCGAGCCAAACGTTAAAACACGATTAGTTTTATTGGTGAATTCCGCCCCAAATCTCTAATCGTTCAAAAAACCATTATCATCTAGGTTTTTCCAAAAGCACTAAATTAATTAGTATCCTACTAATAAATTAATTAGTGGTAGGGGCCCCTTGGTCGAATTAGCTACAGGCCCCGCGCCGGCTTAATCCAGCACTGTATATCCTACACCTAGTTATTCTGGGTCTGGGTATTTGTTGTATATGAGTAATGAGTAGGTATACTTGTTTGTGATTTCATCCACGATTATAGGAGTGATTCCTAGCGTGCAGCAAAGTTCTTTAGGAAAAAAGATATAATATTTTAAATCCCGGGGCTACATATACTAAGGTCAGTTTCATCAGTACCTATTTAAAAATACACATCTATACATTGAAATAAAAGTCAAGTTTTTGTTTTTAATATCAAAATATTATTTTTTTACTAAATGTATAATCGACCATCATCATCATAATTTCTGACAAAAGACGTCGACTGTTGGACATAGGCCTCCCCCAAGTGTCGCCATAACGACCGGTTCTGTGCATCTCGCATCCATCGGATTCCCGCGATCCTCACCAGGTCAACGGTCCACGTTCTATGAGGCCTACCGCCAATATGCAATTATCTACCTTTAACAAAAATGCAATGTTTAATATTTTTGTCTGTCTGTTTGTTCCGGCTAATCTCCGAAACGGCTGGACGGACTGTCGGGAATTTCTATTATTTTTATTTTAGAAAAAGAATTAGAGTTCTGCGCAAAAAATAGTAAGCAAAATATGGCATTGTGCTTTTTACGAGTTTGATGCGGACGAAGTCAAGGGCACCAGCTAGTATAATATTATATAATAGGGGGCGAGCCTAGTCATTTCCTGGGACCAGATCTAAGAATATTCCTAGTGGTAAAACTCAATAGTGCATCCCGGGTCGAACCTACGACCCACGTTCAGCAGTCACGCAGTCGCAGTTCGTATTTTTATTTATTATCTACCTGTTTATCCGACTCGCGTATAAACTAGTTTAGACCATTCTCGTTGTAGATTAATTTAATAAATGTATATAATGGAGTGTCCCATTGTTTCATTAGCTAGGAGTACATAAGTAGTATAAGAATATTGCTTGGTTAATCCGTAAAAAAATTGCTGACCTAGTAATAAGTAGGTACGATATTATGTAGAATTAGCAGGCTAATCATTTATTTCTGCCACCTATAACCATATGGGGTTATTGATTATCAATAAATAATCAATTTGTAAGCTCCTATAATCACTTTCAGGTAGACAATAATTCCACTTACTTACCCAAAATGAAGTTTTCAGTAGGTCCCAACTTGAAATGTAGATAATTTTATTTTCCACAAACGTATGCTTATAGTAAAACATGTTTGTTTATAGTTATTGTAATGCATAGTGTAGTCATATAGTAATTAAGATGATATACCGCGGAAACAGAAGACAGGAAGATATCGCTAAATGATGTAAGTTGGAGGTTAATGTTTTAAATGAATATAACAGGCGAGCAGCGGATTGGCTGTCGGCTGGCTGAGATAAAATCTGAAGGCTGCGCTCACGACGCGACGGCGGCGACGGTGCTGCGCGGCTGTGACGCAACGCGCCGCCGCAGACGCGCTAGCGCCGCGCGCCCTCGCCGCGCGCTGCTTGCCGAGCCGAGCTGCTTCATAATTGTTACACAGACGAGTTCAATAATTAAGCGATAAATATACCAGCAGTGGCGGTGAGAGGAGGGCGGCAGTCGAGCGGCGGCCGCGTTACGTACCACACACCCGCACCGAGTGATGGACCCGAAGCTCATTCGACATTTTTCTATCGGACGCCGTAGGAATCTCACCGGACTGGTTCCCGCGCAACGCTGCGTTAGTGCGCCGCTCTGGTGAACCCTTTCGCTTGTAAATGTGCCGATATTTACATATGCGCGCTCGATCTCGCGTCGAACTTTCGATCTGCGCCCGCGCCTCGCGGCTGAGTGCTGAGCCCCGCGATCTGGCAGCCGCCGGCGACCGCGCGCCGCCGCCGCCGCCCCAGCGCGCTCAACTGCTGCACGACGTGCGATGACCTACGTATGTCAACACCTACATATCACACACTATTTACATTCAATGATAAGCATATTGTTTATGAATCATACAGTAAATAGCTTCTCTGGTTCACCATTTTTCCCGTTGGAAAGACGAGCTATCCATTGGATGTATCCCGTACAATAAATTTATCCTAAAGCGTAGAAGAAGTTGGAATAACTAAATGGGATTAGATTAATCAAGCTTATTCTGTAAAATGGTAACAGTTAACTTCTACTTTTAATATCACTGGATACCTAGTAATTTACATATTTAACAAACAAAATCAAAACAGAACACTTCAACGTATTGAAATATAATTAGATACTACCACAACTAAACACGTTATAGAAACATTACGTATAATGTATACGTGCGCAAACAAATTCTGAGAAGATCCAATGTCCATTTGTATTGATAATACCTACTCAAGTTATTAGATACGAGTATGTAAATTATTACCTTGTTCCAATTTAATCACTAACAGTCAATACGACTGGTGACGTTTTTGGTAAAGCTGCTATCAGTGGGACTTCGGATGACGTATATACCTTCACGTACCTACATGAACTACAGGTTTGTTTACAGGACACAAGAACGTGTAAATAGCAATTAATAGAAACACAATTTCAATGAAGCGCGATAAACAGGAAAACGAGGATTGGTGATATAAATAAATGCTCTACATGCATTTGCCAGTCCAGTTTAAAAATGGTTTACCAATGGTAATCCTTTATTGATCGGAATCCCTTCGGATTGTTCGTCTAAACCGTGTCCTGAACTTCCTGACGCGATAACAATTACTATGTGATCTTTAAAAATTAACTGCTTTTTACGCGTTGGTAAACAAATATTTATTAAGTTTAATAATTCCGTCTTGTCTAGTTTTGGATATATCGTGAACTGGAATTCATATCAACTGCACATGATATGTGCATGATAACTAGTGATAGCTGTGAAATATATGGATGGATGTGGCATCAACTGGTTTTCATAAGTTCTAGAAGTCATCCGAGGTTAATTTGTCGTCATCATAGCTGTTTCTAATGTTAGGTTGCCTATGACCATTTATAATATTTTATTTTATGGTCCATCTTTTGTCATTTCTCTGGTAAAATCTTTGGAAGAATTTGAGTAAAAATCATAGCAACTGAAGTTTTCCTGCAACCAGATTCACTAATCTCAATTAGGATATGGCTCTACGGCAGAGTTGAATGTACAGGTTTCGTATAGGAAAGCTTAATATGAATAAGATATTTAACCTATTTCGTAGGTATGTGTCTCATTTCGCTGATAACGGCTGGCAAAGCACAAACGTGGCTACTGACTGCACTGTAAATTAATTGGAGAAGGCCTTGGTATATCTTTGTGTGGAGGGTAGGATTAGTCTATGGTGCATACCTTGACTTAGTACGGCGCTACATGTCTATCCAGAGATTCCATTGCTTCTTAGGATAAATGGGGTATAGTTTTTATCTCAAGGGAGATCCTATACAATCCTACTGCGTAGCGTCACCGTGGCTGTTTAACTTGTCCAAAGATAGCCCTGTCCAACAGACTTGAAAGAGAGTGAGAGTGGATTCAGGATGAATCAGTTGACTACCAAATGTGTTTGTTACGTCGATGATCAAGTTTTATTTGCATCGTCAGCAGAAGAGTCGTTGAAGACATGGTGACTGAAGCTAATTAGATGTAACTGATGAAAAGGAAATCATCATATAGTCTAGGGATGTGATGATTTTCCCAAATAGCTTTTTTTTAAGGTGGGAAACCATCTAATGACTTCTCCTGCTCTAGGGCGGTGCGGGAGGGCGTGTCAGACGTTTACTGACTAAAACCTCACCTATGTTCCTTCAATTTCACTGGACCACGGGTAACATTTTCAGGAGTCGGCCTATGGCACGAGGAAGCTTTCTCCTTGCTGAGCACCTACGGTTTTGCTGACATCTCTTTGAGGCACGCCATCCGTTACCGGACGGCCTGACGGCGAGTTACCCATTGTCGGACGTCCGCTGATCATGGCCTGTACCAGGGCCGGCGCGTGAGTTCACCGCCGCCGATAGCCCCCACGAGGGTATGGCGGTGCTCCGCCCAAGCGAGGCACACGTCCACCGTATGTTCCACCGTATCCTCCGGGCGGTCCGCACAATGGTGACATCCCGAACTTACCATATCCGGTGAGGACTTGCGTCATGTGAAAGGTGAGGACGCCGTAACGTCTCTCCAACCACTTCTCAAAGAGGGGACTTACAGCCATGATTAAAGCGTGCCCATTTCCCGACTTGCTTGGGGTCGGCTTTCAGTCTAACCCGATGCAGCTGAATACCATGGAGCAACTCACAACTGGCCAACACGATACTCCTTCGATATACTAATGGTCCGACTTTCTGGCGTCTAACTGCTTGTAACGACTGTTAAAGATCTACGAATGACAACCGAGATCAACGGCTTTATGTGCTTACCGGGGGCACGGGGTGTCAACAAAATTGTATATAAACTTTGGAAATTACATATGAATTGAAAAAGTCACATTGGTACTTTTACCCGGTTTCAAACCCGCAACCTTAATCATGAGAAGCTGGTGCCTTACTACTAGTCCATTATAAAAAGGATAAATGTAAACCAACAGAAGGTGATGGTATTTAAAATAGATTTGAGGATATATTGATATGTGATGTTAAAATAATGATAAGTGTGTGGAGCAAGGGTATACGTTTGTATATTTGTGAAACTTGTTTACAAGAGATGGAAAGGATTGTAGTTAAATGCGCGAAATAAAGTGAATGATCCTTTATGTACGAGTAACTACATGCGATTGTGACCGAACAGTCAATGCCCAAAATGGCTCGACAGGCTGTTCACAATGTGCTAGCCTATGATTCTTTATGGAAGTGAACACTGAGAGTGGCAAAAGAGTCATGAATGCAGAATGCACTGTGACATGTCTATACTTACTAATATTATGAAATGGAAACGTTTGTATGTTTGTATTTTTGTTTAAAAAAAACTATTGGACCGATTTTAAAAAACAAATTCGCCAATAGATTGCTACTTTATCACTGAGTGACATAGGACGAGCGAAGTCGCTAGTGCAGAATAAATACGTATAACTTGCAAGTTTGAGGAGATAAGACAACGTTGAAAAGATCATGCCTAATTGATTTGGTCATTTTATAAGCGACTAAGAAAGGAAAGGATTTCAAGGCAGACGTAACTAAATAATTTTAGAAGGGCTATACTTACTTTAGATTTTCTTAATTACCGACGTTACTCAAAGTCCGATGGGAGCCACGGAAGATCAATGAACCTTTCCATGTTGTATAGTGGATGTAGCCACTGCTATTACCGCAGTAGTTTCGCTCTACTGCTTTGAAGGTTAAAGTTAGACTGAATAAATTACACTATCGTTTTTAATCTACCTAACTTTCCCTAGCTTAAATAAGTACGGACGGAGTAGGGTTGGCCACGTCGCACGAATGCATCCGGACAGATGGGCGAGGATTATCACTCACTGGCCGCCTGACGGAGGTCGCCCGCTGCGAAGGTGGTGTGACAATCCGATCATGTTCGTGGGGGAAACTTGGCCAGAGTTCGCCCTAGACAGAGAGGTTTGGATGGAGGAACGGGAGGCCTTTGCCCAGGAGTGGGACATAAATAAGGCTATCAAAAAAATAAGTAGATAAGTGTGTTGGGGTTGACTTCAGTGTAACCAGATGGATGCAGCTGAATACCAGTATTTTGCATGGAGCGTCTGCCCATCTCACCGCCCCCCCCCAAATTTAAATCAACTGGGTTACACAATCCCCTGTAACTTACCCAGTTACTGGGTAACACGATGCTACCTGACCACCTGTAACGACTGACAGTCACTTAAAATGACAACCGGGACCAACGAATTAAGAGCGTCCTTTTAGAGGTATATTTTCATACAACCGCTCTTACGTGATTATGATGTTATTACACATCTTTCTCTAGATATTTTGGATACACAGCTATCTTGTGAATATTATCTAGACTTCTATAGAAATAAAAACATAAATTTGTGTAAAACTAATCTAGTAAAGACCTCTAAAAATCTGCTATTTCACGTGAACTTTGGCCCTCCATAATGTACTCATATATTAAAAATATAAAAAGTACATCAATAAAAGCACAAAATTGTTATTCCTCAGAATCTCGATTAAATATCGAGATTCTGAGGAATAACAATTTTTCTTAAAAACTTTTAAGGGTTTAAAAAAAAACACGTCTTTCGGAAAAAGTTTTGTGAAATATTCGTGTAAATCGATTTTCGTTTGATTACCGAATACCAACAGAGTTTTCAGGCGTTATCTCTCTTTTTTTGCATTGCCTCTTTAGCAAACATCACATTGGATTGCATTAGATGAAGCAACAAGCTTTTAAACCATGCTCGATGTTGACGATAGGCGAGTGGAAAAGGACCCTCTTAACGTGCTTTCTAAGAGACGGAGGGGTCTCGATATGGTATATGTATGATATCGTAATCAACGACGTGGACCTAGTGCGTATTGGTGGATGTCACATGTAACAACATGCCGGTTTCCTCACGATATTTTCCTTCACCGTTTTGAGAGCAGTGGTGATGAAATAGAGTTTTTGCTTGAACCCATGACCATACTTGTAAATCGGGCTGTTACTACTGGGCCACCACTGCTCTCATATCTCTGATTATAACATATCTAAAAAAAATCACATAAGTAATAAAATTAATTGAAGATAGGTACATAACAATAGCATATAGAATAATCAGCCTTTTTATGTTCCCACTGTTAGGACTCAGGCCTCCTCTTTAGGAGAGGGAATGGACCATAATCCACCACGCGGGCCCAGTGCGGTTTGGTGAATGTCATATATGTCATCGAATTTTTGGTTCTAGGATATGCCGGTTTCCTCACGATGTTTTCCTTCACCGTTTTGAGAGCAGTGGTGATGAAATAAATTACACAAAGTAATGCATGCGCCTGGTTGGGTTTGAACCCGCGACCTAGATCGTAAGTGGGGGCCGTTACCAGCACTCGTCCGCCACAGCATTGCAATCTACAACACAGAATCATTCAATAAATTAATTCCAATTATCATTAGCAAAAACATTATCCACCTATATTTACATCTCATATTCGAGTGGAACATGCCTACATCTGGAATGACTCCTCCTTGCTCCTCACACTCTGGGTGGAGCGAGAGAGTGTATCAAACTTTTACTTACTAAAACTCACCTGTGTTTCTTCAGTTGCCCTTTGCAGAGCCGTGATGTTAACTCTTTTAAATAATCCGCAGAATCGCATCACGATACGGAACGGATCCATGAGGCCTTTTTTTTAAATTGATATAATCTAGTGCTTGACTGCGATCCCTCCTGATACAATTTAATTAAAAGTTAGTTCGATCTATCTTTTCTTTTTTTTTAGGTGAGAAATCATCCAATGACATCTCCCGCCTTTGGACGGAGCGAGAGGGCGTGTCAGACTTTTACTGACTAAAACCCACTCTTATGTTCCTTTGTTGCCTTGCATTCCAGTGCCCCGGGTTTTCCTTTCAGAAGCGAACCCATATTATGGCCCCAGTAGGTTTCGACTCTGCTGGACCCCTACGGTTTTGCTGACATCTCTTTGAGGCGCGCGTGGAACACTACGCGCCGTCGACGACTTGGGCTCGGTTCGGCCAGTTACCGGACGGTTGGACGGCGAGCTACCCATTGCTCGCTGCCCGCAAGCCCGCGCCTACGGTGGCTGGAAATTGGGATCGGGATCCCGACGGCTGGGGCATGAGGACCGTTCCCTCACGCGTGCGGCCGCCTTCTTTGCTAGCATTACTGCTTCGCAGAAGAAGGCAACCGCCTGCCACTCCGGACCATGGCCTGTACCAATGCCTGATGCGAGAGATCGTTGCCGCCGATCGGCCCCACGAGGGCACGGCGATGTTCTGCCCAAGCAGGGTACGGCTCTACCGTATGCACCACCGTGTCCTCCGTGCGGTCCACACAATGGTGACACCCGGGCGTTTCTTCCGCACGTATCCGGTGCAGGAACCTCCCGAAATTACCATGTCCTGTTAGAACCTGCATCATGCGGAAGGAGAGGACGCCGTGTTGTCTTTCCAGCCACTCCTCAAAGAGGGGACTTACCGCAATAATTATGGCGTGCTCAGCACTGAGTTGCGACAGTTGTCGCCATTCCACCATGAGATCCCGCCGGAACTCTGTCCACCATGCCGCGACTTGTTGCGGCAGCGGAGTTTCGCCCCGGCGTTGCGTGCGTACAAGGACTGTTGCTTCACGATCCCATGGTGGCAGGCTAACAAAGAGGCCCACTGCTAGGCTGCAGTGTCTCCGCACCATCCGGATGGCCATGACCCTCTGGCATTCGTTCAGCTTGGCCACCGTTCGCTTTCGCAGCAACGGCGTCCATACCGGAGCGCTGGGCTCCATAAAGGGCCATGAACCGAACGATACCTGCATAGAGCCTCCGGCAGGAAGCATCTGGACCCCTTAAGTTGGGCAGGAGCTGCTCCTCGAAATTCCATCGAAGTCGAGGACGAGTCCCAGGTACTTCATCGTCGACTCGACGCCGATGTGAACTCCTCCTACCGTTATTTGGGGACCCAGTGGTGGCGCGTTCCGAGGGCCGTGAAAACACACGGCGTCGGACTTGTGCAGTGCCACGTCGAGTCCCAAATGCTGGATCTTCTCCACGACTGTCGCAACCCGCCACCTGGTACAACTCTCCCTGCGCCAGGAGCAGGGTGTCGTTTGCGTAACAGACCACGCTGACCCCGTCAGCGAGGTCGCCGTGCAGCATGTAGTCGTACCCGATGTACTACAAGGGTGGTACCTACACTATTGTTGTTAATGTGACCTAACCATAATAGGACTCCAAAAAGCTACCTGGTCTTTTAGACAGCATCTTTATTCGTATACTACTATTTGAAACATATTTCAAATATATCAAAAGAGACATAACATAAAGTAGATGTTTATGCTGCACACTTCAATATTTTGCTATTAATGAGGCTTGCACTATGTATTAATCAGTTAGTACCATTTGATCAAAAGGAGCGGTTGTTAAAAAATTCTACTTGATTTCAATTGAACTTCGAACTTCAAAATCCAACAAATAAACAATGTAGTCTGTATATCTATTAAATAGATATTCCTACTTATGAATTGACTTCATTTGACTACACTTTTAAGAAAATTTAAGTTACACTATTTAAAGCACAGATAGTACCTTCCTACATAATTCATCATCATCGTCATTATTTCAGCTGAAAGACTGTTGGACATAGGCCTCCCCCAAGTATCGTCCGCCACAACGAACGGTCCCGTGCGTCTCACATCCAGCGGTTTCCCGCGACCTTCGCCAGGTCATCAGTCCACCTTGTGGAAGGCCAACCAACGCTGGGTCTTCCGGTAAACGGTCGCAACTCCAGAATCTTTCGGCCCCAAGATTATCTATTCTGCGAGCAATGTGCCCTGTCCACTGCCACTTAAGTTTGGCGATTCTACGGGCTACGTCGATAACCTTAGTTCTCTTGCGGATATATTTATTCCTTATGCTTTCACGCAAGGAAACTCCGAGCATAGCCCCTACATCATTAATTGAGAGATATTTTAAATTGAACTTGTTAAATAACCAATGCTACAAATAACAGGAGAAAGTTACAGCAATTTGAACGCAATTTTGGTGTATATATTAATGTACCTACCATCTACAGAAATGGCGATATCCCTGTTGTTAAAGGCATTAATTAGAAACTAGAAATGGTCACGTACTGCGTATGTTTTTATTAATGGGTATAAACAGATATTCCTCAAAGAGTATTGTTTATATAAAATACTTATCGTAGGTCGTGTGGTAGGTATATCTATAAATACCTAGGCAGGAAAACTACTTGTATTTAATTTATCCAATTGTTTAATAATGTCCTAGGAGAATCTTTTGCAACAGGTGCGCAGCTAGGTATGAGTAAAATAAGGGGACAATGCACATATCTCTTTGTTACAATCGTCAAGGTATTATGCAATGCAATGTCTTAATTGCTTGACTTGATCCCGTCATCTCCTTTCTACCAACGAACAACCCGACGTATCGCGAGCATCCACCATTTCGTTGTTGAAACTTCTACGTTCCGGACTAAGCGTTTCGCTTAGTCGTTTATACCGTGTACATTGAAGGACTGGAACAATTTGCCTGCTGCGGTCTTCCCGTCCGATTATAATTTAGGTACAAGGCTAGAGTGAATAGGTTCTTAATAAACTAGTGAGCGCACTATCAACGATTGTATCACTGCTCACCATCGGGTGGGATCGCAGTCAAGCACTGATTTATATAAAAAAAAGGAAAGTTTCTTATTTACAAGATGTCCCCGGATGACAGGTAGAAAACACAAGTGCTAGACCGATTGAAGGTTAAACTGGAAGGGTTTTAATTCACTAACTACAGACTAGAGAATTCACAGGGACACTTAGATTCTTAAGGAGGAAGGTAGGTATAGAAGAAAGATGCGATCAAGAACGAGTGTAACGAGCTCGACTTTAGCTACTCACTTCGGATATGCTCGTAATGACAGTCTAAGAAGCTTTTATATTTTTTTTTATCTTGAAACTTAGAATACGAAGCAGTTATATTGATAGCCAGGAGGGTACAAGTGCATCCCTTTGCAACCCTCTCGACCCCTAGGCGTCCACTTTGTGATTGTTCAACTAAAGTAATTCCTTATGTAGCCTTCCAGGTGGTATCCATACTATCCATGTTCATTTCCAGATGAAAAAGAATTATAGAGATGTCTAAAAGACTTGTAATATCTCCCTACGAGCTAATATCAATAAAGCATTCTTCTATGCGTTACTAAACACTTACACAACAACACTTACACAAACTCATCTCTGATTGTGAACGCACTACTGTTATGAAATTATCCGCAACTACCTAACAAGCATAAACTACTGATAATTTTCTATTCTTCTTTAACAACTTTCGAGTTGAACTTAAACAACAGCCCGAAATGATTTATTGGGCAGTTGCCCAAACCAGACAAACACACTGGTCGGAATATCCTGCCTTTTCAGCGGTATTTATAGTCTCATGCTTAACTACAATCTCACCTGATGGTAAGCGATTATGTGGTCGGATGGAGCACGCTTGCCTATATGTAACCTATTCACTATTGACTTAAAAAACCCCAGGTTATAGCTATCAGGAAGTAAAGAATCCGACAGAGAATTCCACTCTTTAGCTGTACGCACGATGAGTGTGTTCCCGAAATGTTTTATGCGCATGGGTGGGATGTGCACCATATTCTAGATTTCTCAGTTAATGTAAACAGTTTTGCAATATTTTTATCTTTGTGAGGTGTTACGGGTATTCAGGAGCTAGAAACTCGGATAACCTGTTTTACCAAGGGATATCGATCCTTTTCATGAAGACCAACATATTCAACAGTTCACGCTTTTTGTAGGTTTTTTTTTTTTTCTAATTAAAAAGTATTTATAATAATATCTTTCTAAAAAATATATTTAACTTGTTAATAATATTACTACTGATCCATTACATAGGTAGTGCCTATTAATATTGTAGCGACATCTATGGCGTCACATAAGAACTAATCCCGCATCGTCCAATTAAAGTTCTCCGCGCAATTTAAACATATAGAACAGCCCGAAATCATCTATCGGGCAGTTGCCCACCAGACATAAAACCCGTCTGGTCGGAGGATCCTCCCTTTTCAACGGAGGTTTGCGGGACTTTACTCTCTGTTCCGCCTACCTCCTAAATATCATCATTACTTCTCTAGCCTTTTCCCATCTAGCTCGGGGTTGCCTTCCAGTCTAGCTGGATGTTGCTGTAACCCCGTGTTTTACATGGGGCGACTGCCCTATCATAGGATACATAGGCCTATCAGATCTCCACAACCCAGTTACTGGGCAACACGATACTCCTTGGATAGACTAATGGGTCAGACCTTCTGGCGTCAGACTACCTGTAACGACTGTCAAAGATCTACGAATGACAATCGAGACTAACGGCTTCACGTGCTTTCCGAGGCACGGTGTTTCAGTTATGGCCTAGATAAACTTAGAAAAACATCACATTGGTATTTGCCCGGTATCGAACCCGCCACCTCATGCATGAGAGGTGCCTTAACCACTAGGCCATCACGACTTCATATTAATAATCTATTCGAAATACCACTCATTGATTAATTACGAAATCTCAGAAACTATAACTCTTGCAAATTTAAAATTTGGCAGGTAGGTTCCTTATTGGGTGTAGACATCCGCTAAGAACGGATTTTTCGAAACTCCTCCCCTAAGGGGGTAAAACGGAGGTTGGAAGTTTGTATGGAAAATCCAACTTTCGCGCGGGCGAAGCCGCTAGCAGAATCGAGCTATTCTTAATTCTTAATTCTTAATGCCGAAAGACATCCACTGTTGGACATAGGCTTCCCCCAAATGTCGCCAAAATGACCGGTCCTGTGCATCTCGCATCCATCGGATTTCCGCGACCCTCACCAGGTCATCGGTCCACCTTGTGGGAGGCCTTCCAACGCTGCGTCTTCCGGTTATATATTATCATACATTTTTTTTATTAGGAAAGTAAAGAACGTCTCCTGCAAAAAGCGAAAACTATCGCTAACGGTTTTCTTCTTAAAAACGATCGATATTGTGTTATCTAGTAACTAAGTTGTAGAGGATAGAAAAGAAGGATGGAGAAGGAGGATGATATAGGCTAGTCTGATTGATTTTAGTTTAAAGTTGAATATTGTTTTCCTTTCATTCAAGCATAAAGGTATATGCATATAAATAACGACACGTGACGCCTTTGCGGTTTTCCTTGTCTCCCTATTTTAATCCATATCTTAGAAAAGCCATGGCGGTTCATGCTTCGTATTGGCAGTTTAGCGCTATTTTCATAGGCAAATTAGTTGATGCCATGCTCACAGCCAAATTATTGTCATAGACCATGAGAAAAGGTTGGAAAGGTCCCATATCATCTTGAGGTTGGGCTGTTGTGCGGCTATCACGAGATAGAAGTTACAACGTTGATGTTAAAGATACAACTCTCTTCCAGCATACCTGCGAAAGGAGAGTTGGAGAAAATAGAGATGTAGAGACTGTGTGTAAGTAAAAGGAAAATTGGTATGCACAAAATACATAGTTAACAATGAAATAATATAACATGCAAAACCCTACAGTGCTTTAAGTTTCAACCAGGTTCGAAGGAAGTGCACAGAACAGTAGCCAATGTTCTGACTGTTGAATGACACTTTTAATAACGTAGGTAATCATTAAAATGACTTCTCCCGGTCTGGGTGAAGAGAGAGAGAGTGTCAGATTTTTACTGACTAAAACCTACCTTTTGCGATGGCCACTGTAACTCTTTCGAAGAATCCGCAGCTGTAGCAGTGCTGAATGATCCTGTTTTTACATTATTTACAAATATACTACCTACTACGTACACATATAAATTAGGAGTAGAGTAGGTATATATTGAAATACCGTCCATATGGTGGTCATGGAGAGCAGTCGTTAAGGAAATAAAATTAAAAAACCATATTTGTATCGAACATTCAGAAATTAAATTACGATGCATGACAAAAGCATAAAATACAGGCAAATCTTATTTAAATAAATGATAAACTGACTCACTGACATATTAATGCACAGCCGAAACTACTAGGAATATACTATTACTATCTGCTGAGACCCTCAAACGGCGCAAATACTGTAATCTTATTGGTAATTACAGTTTTGAGCCGTTTGGGGTCGAAACGCTTGGGTCATGGGGTCCGAGTGCGCGTCTCCTTTTTAAGGAAATTTCACGCCGTCTGATCGACACTTTGCGTGACCAGAGGGCTGGCTCGTTCTTCGCCCAAAGAATTAGCATTGCCATTCAACGTGGCAATGCTGCCAGCCTTCTGGGCACATTTCCGGATGACAGCGATGTGGAGGAGTACTTCGACGCCTGAGTGTAATAGGTGTTTTTGTATTATATGTACATAGTTAGGTTTAGTATAATAGTTTTTATAGTTTGTATGTTCATAGTTCGCTATTACTATTACTACTAGTAATTTTGCACAGACGTAGGCGAGTACCAAGAGAGGATTTTCTAAAATTCACCCCATATAGGGATGAAACGGGGGTACAAAGTTTGTATGGTGAAACCTGCTTCCACGCGAGCGAAACCACTGGTAGAAGCTCGTAAGTAATTAATACAAACTTCAACTGGGAAATGTGGACATGCACATAATCGTGAGTAACAAAACGCCAGAGTAGGATTGGTGGGCACCAGACCGTGGAGACAGAAGGCCTTCACGATCACGCTCCGGTGCGTCCACTGACGCCTCCTCTTTTACGCAGGCAATTATACTGCCATGCACACAATGCCTAAGTATGGTAAATAAGTAGATTTATTTGAAGTAATTCTAACAATATCTTCTTCTTCTTCTCAGTCGTATACTCCTGGCGGAGTGGTTCTGGTCATGGATCGTCTGGTAGTTTAGTTGCAGTTTTTGCGAGACTTCTCCATTTCTCTCTATTCGTGGCTTTACATGTGCATTCAATGAGGAAGGAAAGACTTTGAAGATGATTTGATGAGGTCTGTCCATCTGGTAGGTGATCGACCTAACAATATTGTAGGTACTAAATTGTCAACGCAAAGAAAGTCGTGATTTTTTGCTGCTTTGTGTCTCATGTTTAACATCTTGTTTTACAGTTTGACAGTTAAAATAACCAGTAAGCCTATTCAAAGCCACAGTTAACTAAACAAACACAAAAACAAAATAAACAAACGCTACCAATTATAGTCGTAGAGTGTAACGTGTCAACAAGTTGACGTGAAGTAGTTAGAAGCCCTTCGCAGGCTTTGTCTCAGCAAGACAGATCCACAGGTTCTTAGGAGGCAGGTTTGGACCTCGTGTAGCAACAACGCGCCAAGTATGTGTGTGTGTGCCATACTCATTTGTGCGCGAACCGGTCCTATAGACTCAAGCCACCGTTCGAATCAACCACATAATTTAAATAAATGATAAAGTCTCATGCTGGGTTTCACAATTAAAACTATTAAGGCCGACGGAACGCTACGATTTCGTTTGCCCGTTACATAATTAGAAAGCAAGTGACAGAGGAGTAAGTCTATAAAATAAGAGCAAGTACTGCCGAGTAAACATGAAAATCGCAATTCTAACATCCTTTCGATCAGTTCAGAGAGAAATCTGTGTAATTTTCATAAAGTTAATGGCTTACTACGTTTTTACTACCTTGTTTAACAGGCTGGGTTTATAGAGTTAAGTTAACTTTAGAGATGTGTTCATAAGCAGTTCTGAGCTAACAGTTTTATTTATCAGCTTCCGTCTTTATCTTTTTATCTGATCTCGCATGTGCGGAACCAACCTGTCCAGGCGTACGGTACATGTTTTCGTCATTATGTGATACCGTTGGTACTTGCTATTGTTGATACAGATTACTGTAGAGTACAATGAGTTACAACACTTTGTTATTCAACGTGTAGATCTTATCTTCACGATCGTTTTCGCTAACGGAGTGACCTGAGCTTTAACTAGCACCAATTTAAAGCATGCCTTAAGCATTTGTTCGATTAAAGTTTCTTTAACTTGGTCTTGGGTGATTGATGTCGGATTTAAAACATAACTAAACTCTTCTTACTTCGTGTCCAACAACATATTCAGGGCACACGATCTTTCGGAACCACTCGGAAAATATTCTTTTACGATGGAAATAAAAACCTCGTTTTAATTACCTAAACCAGACATGCTTGGAAAACGTTCTGTGGAAAAGTTTAGCATATCATTAGCAACAGTAATGTTCTGGAGCTAAATTTCAAAGTGTACATAAACAGTAGTTTGTAATGTAACTCATCGTTTACGAGCATCACTATTAGGTACTTATTTCTCCTCGCTCACATCATCATCATCATTTCAGCAGAAAGATGTTCACTGCTGGACATAGGCCTCCCCCAAGTGTCACCACAATGACCGGTTGTGTGTATCTTGCATCCATTGGATTACCGCGATACTGGGTGACGACCCGGACCGACGGGTCCACCTTGTGGGAAGGCCTTCCAACGTTGCTCCGGTACATGGTCGCCACGACAGAACCTCGCTTACTTTCAGCCCTATCGACCATTTGTTCTGCGAGTAATGTGTCCACTGCCACTTAAGTTTGGCTACTCTTCGGGCTATGTCCATAACCTTAGTTCTCCTGCAGATATATAAATCGCTCTCGCTCACACTACAAGCATATATATAGTGTCAGTTGCGACAACGTAATAGTGTTAAAAGTCTTCTTTACATTTTTCATTTCTTCATCATCATCATAATCCTTAGACCAATTTCAGCCACGGCTGAGCATAGTTCGCTCTTTTCTTGTACCAATCTCCACGTTTCTGTGCCAGTCTCATCCACTTCTACCCATGATTTCAACAATGTCGCCAGTTTTAATTTATTATGACTAAAACTCATTCTTTTCCTCATTCATTTTGAATACAAACACTCACGTCTCTCTGATGTGACCTTTGTTTGAGTATGAATGTGGGAAAGAGTAGGGGACGACCAAAGGGATCAAAGGATAGATAGTGAGAAAGTTGATAAGACTGGGAAGAAAGTGATGATGATCACAGATATGAAGTAATATAGAGAAACATGGAAGCAGAAGACCGTGTCCGTGTTCCGCTGACCCCATTTTACTTGAGATAAGAACAGAGAGTCCAATTAAAACCAGTATTTTATACTCTTATAAGCCCTGACTTCTGAGCTACGTAGAAATCTATATTATGGAAGTCAGTGTCGTCTCCTATTAGTGTCGCTTAGATATGTGTGGTAAATCTTTTCCTTAAATATATGTATAAAAAATTTATAAATATAAAAAATAACAATACCTACTAAAAAGAAAGGCAAACAAAAAACCAATAAAACGTTAATAGGATGGTGTTGGTGTTTGAATGTGATGTTTTTCATATTGATATTGCTGCCAGTCTTTTTGGGCACATTACCAGTCGACAGGGATGCGGAGGAGTTATTCGACGCCAAATTTTAAATCCTTTTATTTCATTTTTTTTTCTTTTAGTTTATATATAATTACAGTTAGCTTAGTGTTTTTTAAATATGTAGCAATCGGTAAATAATTTCAATGATACTCAGGCGGACTCAAAGGTTCAGTTGAAAACCAGCGTCAGGCAACTGCTACGCAGTTGTCTGGAATTACGCCGAGCTGGACCTATTTTGGCGCAGTCGTCTGACAAACATTTTTTTATTGTTTTTTTTTTTCTGATTATCATAAGTCTCTACGTTTGTTTATCCATTGTGTACTGAATAAACTTGTTTTTTTTTTCTTTCTTTTTTCTCCTTTATGCCTTTGTCTGTAATAAAACGTCATTATCCAATAAATAATCATTAATCTGCTAAACTCGATTATGACCATATGCAACTTTAGTAGTAGTAGGTAAAGGTCAAATCAACTGACAATTCTAAGTTTACCATAAAGTGTGGCTTTGGAAGTTATTAAAATTATTGTGTTTAGGGTTCTTCGTTGTAGAGCGTGAATTTGTATAAAATATGACATTTTGCTGACGGTAGTTGCTAAAAATAGCCCTAACCAGAGACACTACAGAGCTTTTATATAGGTTTTTTTTTCGTTGGGAAAATCATCCAATGACATCCCCTGCTCTTGGGCGGAGCGGGAGATAGTGTCTGACTTTTACTGACTAAAAACCCACTCCTGTTCCTTCGTTGCCTTTTGTACCGGGGGCGAGTCTTCCTTTCAGAATCAGACCCTTGGCCCCAGTAGGCTTCGACCCTGCTGGGTCCCTACGGTTGCTGAGATCTCCTTGAGGCGCGCATGGAACACTACGCGCCGTCGACGACTTGGGCTCGGTCCGGACGGTTACCGGACGGTCGGACGGCGAGCTACCCATTGCTCGCCGTCCGCAAGCTTGCGCCTTCGGTGGGCGGAAATCAGGATTGGGATCCCGGCGGCTGGGGCATGAGGGCCGCGCCCTCGCACGTAACACATAATTACAAGTCGGCGGCAAATCGTCCTAGGGCCTAAACATGAAGTGTCAAAAAGTTAGGCATGCGAGCGAGAAAGAGAGATGGTCTCTTTTACAGTTCAGTTTAGGTAGTAAAATATGGACCGCGTTAAGAGCTCGTGGTAAGGCCACTGCTCTGGGTGAATCGAGAGGGAGTATCAGACTGACTAAAACCCACTATTACCCGTATTCTTTCAGTTACCCAGTACCAAACCTGCAGTGACTCTTTCAAACAATACCACAGCCCTTACATACAAGCGCGCCTCAAGGAGATGTCAGCAAACCGTAGGGGCCCAGCAGGGTCGAAGCCTACTGGGGCCATGGATTGTGCGAAAGAGAGCTCTGAAGCCCTGGAACGAAGGGAAAGAAGAAATATAGTAGTGAATTTTAGTCAGAAGGAGTCTTTCACGCCCTTTCGCTCCGCCCAAGAGCGAGAGAAGTCATTGGATGATTTTCCACCTAAAAAAAGCCCGTAGATACATATATCTAACATTTGTATTTCCTCAACTTGTTATAAGCGTGTATTTTTACTACACTCGTACACAAGCGGACCTGTTTTCATATGAGACTTATCTAGTGTGACATTAGCGGTTAATTTTCAAATTTCTCAATATTGCTCTTTGAATGGATTAAGTTTTATTTTTGGTCGTGATATTATGTTTTAGCATAACGAGTTCTTCAAGGTTGAGATGGGTTAGACGCATTATTACTTGACAATATGGATGTCCCACTGTCATTCAGACGAATTGTACCTTTTTTGTCGTGTTGTATTGTTAAATATTTGATATGTTATCAGTTTTTCACGTTTCTTCTGAATGATTAAAAGGAAAAAAGTGATTTGTTATTTAGATGAGAGGACGTCGATTTTCTTCAAGGAATTTATGATGTCAGACTGGTGATGTATGTATGGGTCGTGTTATGTCGCGCGGACACTATGAGAGTCAACTGAGGTCAACTGAATGGTGCTAGCGGCGGCACAATCTATCCGCGCCGCACCGTACTTGGTCGACAATGTTGCAGCTTTTACAAACTGCACGTTACGACCTCACTCGTGTCTCTCTGACACCTGTAGGACGAGTACGAAGCATTAGCAATAGATTATTTTTCGCAATTTTGACTTGCTCCTAGGTTCATATCGAACGACAAATTAAAGAGTGAATTTGTAGAAATCAAATATATTTATTAAAAACTAGTTGCCGCCTGCGGCTTCGCCTCCGTAAAATTACTTGCCATTTCTCAACCAATTTGAAATATTGCAACAGATTTTTCCACCCCTAACAAATTAAAATAAAATTTGTTCAAGCCGTTTTTGGGTTTTAGCGAGACTAACGGACAACAAATGATTTTTATAAACAGATATGAAGATTGAAAGTAAAGTGGTATTTACAAAGAATATAAAACATACCATTAAAGCACATTACTATACATTTACTTTAGTATTGTATTGTAAATTACTTATAATCAAAAACAAAGACTTCTTAGGAAGTTCACCCGACACTTAATTAGATACCAACATTTCAATAGAAGGCAAATATTGCATGATTAGCGTTTCATAGGATTATAAAAATTCAAATACTAAATATGTGCACTAGCTTCTGACGTTTTATAAGTGCCCATGTAGGCCTATGTGAAATATAAACTTTTGACTTTGACTTTGACTTTATGTTGCATTTCGGCTCTTTTTCTTTGTGGGACTTGTCCTTGTTATGTTTTAAACAAGTGTCTTTGACGAGTTCCTAATCTGCAATATTATATCATCGCTTTAATTATGTCAATAGCAGATTCTGAGAAATGTTAATTGGTGTAATTGGCTAGTGCAAAGTAGATAATCTTTGTGTTGTTAATGACTGGAGTATTCCCTATTTTAATGGTCTGTGAATATTGAATGAAGCTTCATTAGACTTTTTGTTTATTTTTGTAACCTGCTCAACATTTCAATATCATTTGTGTAAACGATATTAGCTAATTAATATACAATTGTCTCAAACGGGTACCATCACCATTTTTCTTCCCTTATTTATTATACTCAGACCCTTACAATTTGCTTACCTATAGGTACCTAACTAAGTATGCGGCAAAAATAAAATTATATACAATTTTTCTTAAAGTGGTTATTTATTTAAAATCAAAATGATAAGTTATTTTTCATGTAAATCTGGGCTCTATAAAAATCAAATCACGTGAATAAGAGTAGGTATAATATATAGTTTGACGTAGACTAACACAAATTGTCAAGCACGAGTGGGCTCGTGGCACTGCGAAGTTCCGCTTGAAACTTTTTGCGACCCTTTTTCTAGGTCATCATTTCAGCTGAAAGATGTCCACTGCTGGACATAGGCCTCCCCAAGTGTCGCCACAACAATCGGCCTCGCATCCCTCGGATTCCCGCGACCCTCACCAGGGCATCGGTCCATCTTGTGGGAGGCCTTCTAAATTTTTTAGGTAAAACCGATTAATTTATTTTGCAATTAAAACTAAAAATGATTAATATTGACAGATTAATTTATTTATAAATCAGGTGTTTGTATAGAAAAACCACGACACATTTTAGCCAATAAAATTACTGTTTTAATTTTTTAATTATTTTTATTGATATACCAGTGTTTGACTGCGATCCCACCTGATAGTAAGCAGTGATGATTTTTAAAACCCCAACAAGCAAGCCTCTAATTATAAAATTTCAACAAATCGTTGATTATATATTTATTCATAACTACGTGACAATGATGAGTTGCCTACCATGGAACAGTATTAATAATAGATAAATTTACTTATTTACGTTTCATGGCGCCGACGAAGAAACAGCGCCCATATCTTTTCCAAACGTGCTACCGGCGTAAAGCGAATCGTTTCAAAGCTTATGTCTTGATAATATACTCATTTAAAATCCATTATTATTTGCCACACACTGGTGGCAATGTTGTAGAGATGCTAATAGCCAATAATATATTAAACACTAATTTATATTAGGCTTTGGTAGCTTTTTCAGGGACAACCACTGTACAGGTGTTTGAGTTTTATCAAGAAAAATAATTAATTTGACAACTTAAGTTTTAACCGTCAATGAAATCTATTTTTTTACTGTTGATAGGCTCACGCTTGTCCACTATCTCACCTGATGGAAAGCGACGATTTAGTCAAAGATGGAGCACGCTTACCTATAAGTTACCTATTCAGTCTTGCCTTAAAGATCCCCAGGTTGTATTAGCTGTTAGAAAACACAGAATTCAGCAAGGCACCTTATTTTTTTATATAATAATAAGCTAATAATAGTTATACATGTTACCAGCAATCTGTATAATCCGGTATTCTATACAATACCTAGGCAATGTATAGAATGCCTAAAACATGTAGGTAATATATGAAATATTATTTATTTTATACTTTGCTTAGGTATTCTATACAATACCAAATGCGCAGCCGGTAATGTGTGTAAAAAATGAGAGCAGAGAACGAGGTGACATATTTTAGGGCATCCCGACATGGACAGGTTAGGTCAGAAGACAGAAAAAGGAACTTGAGTAAGTCAATACAATTCATTTTTTTCAATTCAATTCTTTATTGCTATATCACATGTGTTTTATAAGATCTTAAAATAGTTAAACAAGTGCACATGGACACTGTCGGGCACAGCAATGCAATTTTTTTATTTTATTTTACGTTTATTTTATTATGTATAGGTACTGAGGTCCCATTTTTGTCCTCTGGGTTTAAAGGAACCTTACTTTAAGCCCCGCGGTTTAAAGTAAGTAAGTAAGTTATAAAAAATAACCACGTAGGCTAAGGCTACCTAGCCTTCTAACGTAACCTGTTCGTGTCGGGATGCCCTAAAATTACGTCAATTCTTTCCCTGCTCTTGTCTTTTACACACATAATTTTTTAAGTAATAGAACATGTCTCATTTGCTCGTCATTTTATAGGTAGGTCGGTTAACATTGATAAATATAGACCAAAATCTATTTATTTTGCATATTAACGGTTGACCAGCAGGTGCTCTATACAATCCCTAGGAATTGTGTACATTACCTAGGTAAAGTATGTAATGGTCAATTATATTCATAATATTTCATACAATGCCTGGACGCCCCAGATATTCTATAGATTATCTAGGTATTGTATAAAATACCTGAATTATACAGATTGCAGATATTAGATATATGTTACCATATATTATAATACAAATTAATAACAGCTGTTAGTTTCGGACGCCACAGCTGGTACAGTCCTGCTTCCTATTGTTTTAAATTTAATTTAAAACAATTTCCCTAGAAACTCATTAGGCAATCCTTTCTTTCGAATGGTCAAAAGAACCTATTTCAATGAGTCATAGTCCTTTCATCCTATAGCTGTACTAAAAAGAGTTCGTTGATAAAGGAAGGTTATAAAAGGAGCATAGCATTGATAGGTTTCTGCTCTAATTACCTGTACAAAGATCATTGTAAAATCTGCCGCAACCTATAGTCATACTTTTTTCCTTTTGAGTAGCGTAATTAGAGACACAACAGAAAGACAATGAGCTAGCGAACGCCGAATTTCGCTTGGGGTTTAATGAATCTCGCTCTGGGTGGAGCGGGAGGGAGTATCAGACTGTTACTGACTAAAGAGCTTTAGTGAGGGACCGCAGCACTCGTGGTAGCAGGCGAGTCCCTGTAGCTCCTTTACTTGCCCTTTGCGTTCCAGGGCCACGGTAAGTCTTTCGTATCCTACAACCCTAGTAGTCTACAGCTACCCAACCGTTATGACATTTACCAAAGTATGGCACACTTTCCATTTCCCATTTTGAATTTATAATTATTTTCGTATATCATCATCATCATCGTTTCAGCCGAAAGACGTCCACTGTTGGACATAGGCCTCCCTCAAGTGTCGCCACAATGAACGGTCCTGTGCGTCTCGCATCCATCGGATTCCCGCAACCCTTACCAGGTCATCGGTCCACCTTGTAGGAGGCCTTCCAACGTTACGTCTTCCGGTATGTGGTCGCCATTCCAGAACCTTTCGGCCCCAACGGCCATCCGTTCTGCGAGCAATGCCTTGCCCATTGCCACTTAAGTTTGGCGTTTCTTCGTGCTATGTCTTTAACATTAGTTCTCATTCACGCAAGGAAACTCCAAGCATAGCCCTTTCCATTGCACATTGGGTGACTTTGAGACTTCTGATGAGGCCCATTGTAAGCGACCACGTTTCGGAGTCATATGGATCATCACTGGCAACACGCTTTGGTCATAGACTTTTGTCTTCTTTCTTATATGTGTATATCAAAACCTTATACTTAATTATTCAGAGTCATTAAAATCCGATTACCATGTAAGTCATGAACGCCTCGTGCCAGTACCTGCGTTCACAGCCTTCGATATTTCTTACTAACTCTGTAAATGATATGACAGTGCAGCACTTTATCCACTTCGGCATATGCAACCCGAAACTTTGCATGCCACAATGTAACAGCACTAATATGGACTGGAATTTAAATTTAAAACTAGAATCACTTCTCTCAAGAGATTGCATAAACGTGTTTCTTGCTTTTGAGATCGGTTTTACTTCAATTTCTAGTAAATGGAAATAGGTTTATCGATTCAAAATGTATATCGATAAAGTACTTATATAAATATGTCGATATTAAGAATAGAGACACCGATAAAGTACCAACTTAATATTGGTCTTACGACAGTAAGTTATTGAGAGCTTTTGTCATGACCGGCTGACATATTCAAAGTTTACTTACAGAAGGTACTTTGACAGTTATGGCCCATTATCCCGATAAATAATAAATTAATTTCTGACTGCATAGGGTAAGTGGGCTAGTTCTCATACAAACCGGGACTGAGTAGTCCACTTACTTAAGCTAGCTGATAAATTCAGACGATGACCCTGGTCAGGTTAACCCACCACGATGTTTTCCGGCATCGGTATTGTTCAATATAAAATAAGAACAGAAGTGCTTAGTACTTATTGAGTTGCTACCGCTCGGTAAATAGACAGTTCTAAAATAGTAGATTCTAAAATTTTACACACCATAGCGAATCCCTCAAATAAGTTTACATTGAGTTTCGATTTACTTTCCAACAAATAGCCAACTAGAACATTTCATACGATTCTGACAATCTGTCAGGACACTTGGAAAATTTAGTTCGTCTCTTATGCATATCAAACAGAAACCATTGGTTCCTAGCGCAGGTTAAAGTTGTTTAGACAACTCGCCAGACACGCACTGTTTCAATATTTGAACATACATTGTTTATGTGTTCTAGAATTCTAATTCAGAAAGATTATTTGTAAAGTGGGCGATGATTGGCGTAGATTAAAGTGTTTTTTTCTCGAATTTTAAAAAGATTTTTCTCATTCGAAGCAGCATCTAGAATATACCAGAGTAACATGCTTACCGCGAAGCATTTGTTATCTTTAAACTCCATTAAGTCGTTTCGTGTTAAAACCGTTTTACACCAATTAGGGTTCTCATAACCCTTATGAAGAAAAACACACAAAAAGCAAAAGGCAAAGTGACGTGTCGGTGTTAATTTCCTTTAATCCAATCTTGAACAGAGACGCTAGACAAAAGGAGAACTGTCAATTACGGTAGCGGGCATTTTGTCCTGGGTATCATTGAGGCGAGGAGGAACGTAATCTGCAGCTATTCCCGTCGGTCGTTGATCTAATTGAGCATTTGAGCGGTGCGTGCGTGCTAATGGACTAATTACGTACATGGAGCCGAGAATTGGTGAGTCAACTGCAGGACGCGGCCAGGCGGTCGTGGGAGGCAGACGGCGTGGCTCCGCACTCCGCCACACTGTGGCATACTTCGTTATCGTAAAACGTGATTTAAACTTACTTTGATAGTAATCAATAGTATGAATAGGCGTTAAGCAGGCTGTAGCGACTTGCAAAACCATGCGGTTCCTCCCTGACCGGTTCAGTAGTTTCCGAAATGGGTTGTAATGTCTTTTGATACCGATTTTAACCGCGTATTTGTCTTTGGCAATCATTTTTATTTAGTAAACATTTTTTGTACTAAACACTGTACAAAGGCGGACTTAATTCTTTAGACATTTTCTACCACTCGACCTTAGGATGGTGCAGAGAAATTACATGACAAGTGCAACTTAATAGTTCGAAAAACAGAAAGGAAATAAGTACAAAAATATCATCATCAACCCTTTTCTATATATACTAAGGTAGCTAACATACATACATACACGCTAATCCCGGTGATTTTGGTTGTGTTGAAAGTTCCGTAATTCCGATATTCTCGTGAAAGATATGAGTGTCATATTGTATTTCATCAGGAAGATAGCAGTAAGTTCCAAGTACCGCAGTCCACCGATGAGTTCTTATCAAACATAAAAGAAAACTACTGTGTAACGTCTTTTTAGGGTTCCGTTCCTCAAAAGGAAAAATGGCACCCTTATTGGATCACTTTGTTGTCCATCTGTCTGTCTGTCTGTCAAGACCCTTTATCTCGGGAACGCGTGGAGGTATCGAGTTGTAATTAAAACCATATACTCAGGTCTGCGGTCCCTTGAAGCTGTGAAAAAATTAAACTTCTAAGTTAACGAAAAAAAACAGATACGGCCGTTTATGTCGCAAAAAACGTATATTTCGACACTCTCAAGGAAATTAAAATTCATAGGGTAGGTACTTCTCGTTGACCCAGAATCCTGAAATTTGGTATTAAGGTCTTATAGCATAGGTATAGGAATAAATCAGAAAACAGTAATTTTGTTGTTACGTCACAAAAAAAAAACACTTTTTTGCGATATGGAAAAATCTTCGAGAGATACGGGAATTGATCTTTTTTCATAGGTGAGTTTGTACGGAACCATCAAGCGCGAGTCCGACTCGCACTTGCCCAGTTTTTTATTTTTTGAGGCAATTGAAAGGCGAGCCAGGAGGATCATTGGCAATGATGCACTCGTTGAGTCGGGGCTTCATAGTCTTGAGCATCGACGCCGCGTTGCTAGCCTGTCGGTTTTCTAACGGTTGCATTTCGGGGAGTGTTGCGTCGGAATTACATAACCTAATTCCGCCTAGCCCGTTCCATCATCAGACCACCAGGCGTACGGCGATGCGCCGCCGGTACGTGGTGGACATCCTACCTATACGCACAAAACGTTTTGGAACCACATTCATTGTGCGTACAGCTAAGGAGTGGAATTCCTTGCCGGAATCTGTGTTTCCTGATGGCTACAACCTGGGAATTTTTAAGACAAGAGTGAATAGGTTGCTTCTAGTTAAGCGCGCTCCATCGTCGACCGCATCGTTGCTTTCCATCAGGTGAGATAGCGGTCAAGTAGAACCTATCAAGAATAAGAAAAAACTTATTTATCAAATAATTTCTCCCGCTCAGGGAGCGAAAGGGAAGATCACACTTTTACGACTAAAAGACAGACACCTGAAGGAACACATGTGGGCGGTGTTCCTTCAGGTGCCCTTTGCGTTTCAGGGCCGCGGTAACTCTCTTTAACTATCCCGCAACTGTGTATCACATTTTTATTGAGGTGGAAAATCATCAAATGACTTCTTCCGTTCTGGTTGGAGCAAGGCGTGTCAGAATTTTACTGACTAAAATCCACTTGTGTTTTTCAGTTGCCCTTTGCGTTTCAAGGCCTCGGTACTTTCGAATAATCTTGCAGCTTTATATCACCTAAAGATGATGTTACTCTCTACCTATCATTAAGCCCATCAGTAGAATAGTAAAAAATATAAAATGTGGAGAAGTTGTATAAACCAGTTGTATTTTTAACGACAAAAAGTCAGCTAGCTGCGTAGTTTGTCTATGTTTTGTTATTAAATCAGACAGGGTGGCCAGCTCAGATATAAACAACTTTGATTATGATATTCTTTATATATTTAACTGACTCCAAAAAATGGAATCTATATTCGCACCATTTACGTACGTTTGAAGTATGTCCATGATTTTCACAAAAACATTAACCGATTTGGTTTACGCTATTGAAATACACATTTTTCAAGAAAGGTTTTAGTATGCTATATCACCATCATCATCATTTCAGCCGAAAGACGTCCACTGTTGGACATAGGCCTCCCTCAAGTGTCGCTACAATGAACGGTCCTGTGCGTCTCGCATCCATCGGATTCCCGTAACCCTTATTAGGTCATCGGTCCACCTTGTAGGAGGCCTTCCAACGCTACGTCTTCCGGTACGTGGTCACCATTCCAGAACCTTTCAGCCCCAACGGCCATCCGTTCAGCGAGCAATGTGCCCTGCCCTTTGCCACTTAAGTTTGGCGATTCTTCGTGCTATGTCGGTGACCTTGGTTCTCCTGCGGATATCTTCATTCCTGATTCGATCACGCAAGGAAACTCCGAGCATAGCCCTTTCTATTGCCCTTTGGGTGACATTAAGTCTTCTGATGAGGCCCATTGTAAACGACCACATTAAAAAAAATCTGGCCAGGTACGAGTCGCTCTCGCACACGAATGGTTCCTTACCACAATAAAATCGAGCAAAAAAAAAAAACGTCGACAAAATAACTCTTCATCTTATGGGAACCTTTAATTTTTGTCTAGATAGATAGATGAGATTTTTGTGTTTTTGTTTTTATTAGCGGCAAGAAAATTTCAACTTTCTACCTCTTAGGGTGTTTTTAATATCATGCGGATTTCATCACACATGCGGGTTTGCTCCGCACGCATAACCCTCGCAAATGTCCATTTCATACAAGTATTTATTGTAATGCGTGTAATACGCATGCGGGACGCGTCTTTTTGCATTTTGAAATTAAAAACACCCTTACGGTTTATGAGGTACAGCCCGATGACAGACGGACAGCGGAGGCAAGTAATAGGGTCCCATTGTCACCCATCGGGTACGGAACCCTAAAAACTAACAGCAAATAATTCGCAATTGCTGCGATTGTATAATTATGTATTGTTTACAGCACCATAACATAACATCAGGCCGATACGCTCTGAAAGGGTATCCAGATATATACAGTTCACCCTGGTTTTCTCTTATTTCAACAACAGTACCAATATGTAGATAGATTGAGTCGTTTTAGGCATAAGTCATTCCTATTAGAAAATTTACATTCTTAATGTCAAAAAACGAAGAAAACAAACCAAAAATACCGGCTTCCAAAATTAAAGTTATTTTGTAATTCTCGTATTTTTTTAATTGGTTCTATTTTAAACTAGCACTTTGCCAGTGACTTCCACTTGCTAGTAAAATCGTTATTCTAACCATCCCCGATGATATTTTTAGTAAAAAAAAAAACAAAAAAAAAATTATTTAAAAAGTTAATTTTAAAAGTAATTCATTAATTTTGTCCCACTATCAAACTATATATACTAACGTATCCTACTTAGTGTTCAAAATTAAACACGACACGTCCCTTACACAACTTAATATAAAAATTTGGATCTGTTGGATCTCGTAAGTTTGGGGAACAAAAAATTCATTAATCAAAAAAAAAAAACATGATACTACTCTGTCAAGAAAGTACCGGGAAAAGATCAATAATACACAAAATGTTTGTTATTCATCCAAATTTATTTTATCACCTTCAAAGTATGCTCCTTCAGAAACGATACACACGCCAACGAATAATCCAATCTTCAAAACATTTTTTAAATGCTGTTTCCGGAATTGAGTTCAGTTCTCGCCGCGAATTCTCCTTTATGCCTTCTACCGGTTGAAAACGGGTGCCAAGAAGTGGTAATTTGAGTTTAGGAAAAAGAAAGAAGTCGCCTGGAGCCATATCTGGTGAATACGGTGGTTGCTCGATGGTATTTGTTGAGTGTTTGGTCAAAAATTTGTACACAATGATAGCCTTGTGCGAAGGCGCATTATCGTGGTGCAAAATCCAACAATTTTCTTTCCACAAATCTGGCCTTTTTCGTCGAATTTGCTGTCTTAAATGCCGCATAACGCTCAAATAATATTCTTTATTTACCGTTTGACCTTCCGGCAAGAATTCCGAGTGCACAACACCGCGATAATCAAAGAAAACAGTCAACATGACTTTGACTTTTGATCGACTTTGGCGTGGTTTTTTCGGTTTCGGTTCAGTTGGAAGGCGCCACTCCGAAGCTTGTTGACTAGTTTGCATGTCAAACTCGTAAACCCACGTCTCGTCACCAGTAAAAATGCGTTTCATGAATGTTGGGTAGGAATTGACTCATTCTAGCATGTCCTCAGCGACTCTCATGCGATTGAGTTTTTGGAAAAAAATCAGGTCTTTTGTAACATGTTTCATACCCAAATGATTAGTTAAAATGGTACGGATCGACTAGTTAGATACAGAAAGTTCGGCGGCTATCTCTCTCAAAGTTGAATGAGGATTTTCAGTCACTATTTCCTTCACTTTTGCGATGTTAACTACAGTTGAAGACGTTGATGGCCTACAAGAGCGAGGCAAATCTTCCATCACATCTCGACCGCTTTTGAACGCTTTGTACCACTCATAAGCATGTGTTTTTGATAAAGTCGATTCACCGTAAGCCTTCTGTAACATTTTCAGTAACTCCGAACACGAAATTCCATTGGCGATGCAATATTTAAGACAAACTCTTTGTTCGATGTTTTTGTCCATTATGAAATTCGCAATACACACTAGATATGATATAACTAAAAACAGCACTGTATTTAATATAACAGATTCAACTCAAACTCCGCGCCAAAATTGAAAACAGTTATGCCAATCTACCAACAACAAAAAAAAACAAAAAATAGAATTTGGAACCATAAACAAATCATCCATTCCCGATACTTTTCTGACTGAATGTATGTTTTCATTTCACTTTAGAAAATTAATGAAAATAATAGTTTCGATCTCTGAGACTCTCTGAAATAAAATTTCAAATAATGCAATAAATAATTAATGTCAAAAAACTGTAAAGATTAACCCTAAACCGAAATGGGTCCATAAAATAGTTTTATTCATCGGATTTGTTCGCCATATATTTTAGATAGATTCATCATCATCATCATCATTTCAGCCGATAGACGTCCACTGCTGGACATAGGCCTCCCCCAAATGTCGCCACAATGAACGGTCCTGTGCGTCTCGCATCCATCGGATTCCCGCAACCTTCACCAGGTCATCGGTCCACCTTGTAGGGGGCCTTCCAACACTGCGTCTTTCGGTACGCGGTCGCCACTCCAGAACCTTTCAGCCCCAACGGCCATCTGTTCTGCGAGCAACGTGCCCTGCCTATTGCCACTTGAGTTTGGCGATTCTTCGTGCTATGTCGGCAACCTTGGTTCTCCTGTGGATATCTTCATTTCTGATTCGATCACGCAAGGAAACTCCGAGCATAGCCCGCTCCATTGCCCTTTGGGTGACTTTGAGCCCTCTGATGAGCCCCATTGTGAGCGACCACGTTTCGGAACCATATGTCATCACTGGCAACACGCACTGGTCATAGACTTTCGTCTTGAGACACTGTGGTATATTGGACGATATTGTGGTAGATAGATTATGTTGAGATTAAGACAAAGTCTATCTATATATATAAAAGAAAGTCGTGTTAGTTACACTATTTATAACTCAAGAAAGGCTGAACCGATTGGGTTGAAAGTTGGTGGGGAGGTAGCTTAGAACCAGGAGACGGACATAGGGTACTTTTTTTTTTTGGGTAGGGTAGTGTAGGGTAGAGTAGGGTAGAGTAGGGTAGAGTAGGGTAGAGTTGGGTAGAGTAGGATATAGTAGTCAGTTGACGGGAGCGAAGCCGCGGGCAAAAGCTAGTAAGGTATATATTTCACTATTTTACTATAATACGTTTTTAATTCCAGATAATGATTTGACAAGTGCAAATGTCAAAATTCAGAAATATGTTGCCTGCTTTTTGATAAAAGTGATGTCTCCAAATTTTTAATACCCGTTCTTATAGTAATACAACCTAAGTAGTAGGAAAGTAGGACCAAGATACGATAGTGTTTTTTTTTATAGTGGAGTCTAATATGAATTGAAGATTAAAATATATTATATATAATATATTTTAATCTTCAATTCTCTAACTCTTATTTTTAATATAATATATTAATATAAAAAAAATATAAAAAATATTATTGTGGTAGTCGGGGTTGGCGTCTCGGTGACTGGGGCGTAAAGATATTCGTTCCCTCACTCGTGCAGCTCGTCCTCCTTCGATAGAATTACTGCTTCGCAGAAGGAGGCGACGCCCTGCCATTCCTTCTCGCTCCGAACTATGGCCTGTACCAGGACCCAGCGCGAGAGGTCGCTGCCACCTATTGCCTTCACGAGGACACTGCGGTGCTCCGCCCAAGTGGGACACACCTCTACCGTATGCTCCACCGTGGCTTCCGGGCGGTCCACACAGTGGTGACCTCCTGAATTCGATGTAGGAACTTCCCGAACTGACCATGTCCAGTGAGGACTTGCTTCATGTGGAAGGTGAGGACGCCGTGACGCCTCTCCAGTCACTCCTCAAAGAGGGGACTGACCGTCATGATTATGGCGTGCCCATTGGTCGTCAAGCTGTGAATTCACATGTCTGCATTGGAAGAAACCGACACTCGATTCGTTTATCGCTACAATTTTATTAGAGATCCATGCGAACATAGTACAAAAAGAGGACTTATGATTGTTTAATTTTAACTATTATTAGTTTTCAAACCGAAGTCCTTATTAACACTACCTAATAGTAAAGTTGTAATAAAGTGTCAGCAAAATTTTCACTTTAAGTAATTCTATATTGTAACAATTGTTAACCCAAACACTGCTAGGTTACATTGTTTTATTCAGTTCAATAGTACCTTGTAGCCAAAGTGCATCTCATGACAATTCTAATAAGTCTAAACACGGTTAGGTTACATTGATTAATTACAGAGTTCCAGTGCCTACCTTCTGGCTCAATCATCATCATCAGATCACTTCGATGATACTATTTTCAACGTAACTATTCAGAACCATTTATTAATTTGTATTGTCATAATCGCTTAACTATCTTCATTGTGATATCTATGTGAGTATGAAGTTCCGTTGACCATTTCTGGTCTTCTTCATCAGTTCCACTTCATCAAATATTACTTTTTGACTGTAAATGCTTAAGTTCTCGATGAAAATACCAAAACCACTATATAGTTGCCTATAATATTTGAGGAGTTCCCTCGATTCCTAATAGATCCAATCATTTTGAAAAAAATGGGACCAATCTGGAAGCGTATTCTTATAAGAAAAAATTTTTTTTGAAGTCGGTTAAAAATGACGCAGCTTTTGCTTGTCTTTCAATTCTTAGGCTTAAATTATATTTTATTTTATGAGTTAGACATTTGCATCTATCAATTTACCTTCAGAAAATACAAAAACTGACCATAATAATAGTTAAAGCATAAATTTAAAACGGAATTATTTTTACGAATATTTTCGGTTTTTTGTTCAATATCGGTTGCGGTACCTCACTATTTATGAAATGGAAAAAAAATGCAACATTCGAATTGTCAACTCATTATCTCAAATTAAAAAACAGATTGTACTCGGCATCGTGCCGCCAAAAAGTGGGAATGTCACAAAAAAAAACCCCCGATATCTGATTTAAGCATTTGAAGTTGAATATTTCTCAGACTCTAACCTGAAAACCTGTAAAAAGTTGGCTTTCAAGTTGGGGACACGTTCCTTACTCAAAATACTCAATCGAGATACCCACCTACCACTATGACTTTTAAATTTCTCATTGCAAAGTTACTGTTGCGACCTTTCTAGTATTTATTTATTGATTTAACGTTTTAAGTATAAATAATTAGTTATTTTCAAGAAACAGGATATTGCACATTTCTAGAGTCCACACCGTGGCCTGGTCTACATTCTAGAAACGTGCGATATCATGTTTCTTGCACATTTCTAGGGCTACATTGTTCACAATAGTTGCGTATGAATTTCATATAGATACCCATCTGCTTACCTATATAGTAGATTATAGGCTATTCTTTAATAATCACACAAACTAAAGTAAATGTTGATGATATGGGCAACTCTTAAAAACTTATTAGAAAAAAGCAGACAAGTTTTTATTAAGAAGACCTCTGACTCTACAACTTATTTATTCATCTACAATCAATTCAAAGTTCAAACAGGTTGACAAATCTTCAAAATACGAGCTCTACAAATCACGCTCTATAATTTTATGCTAACAAAGTAAGAATTCAGAACAAGTTTTAAGTAAAAAGTTATTAAAGCAAAGCTAATGTTGGCAATGTTTCAAATCGAACGGCATACGTCGCGATAGATTTAATATCAATTATTATTCTATATCTTCCGAATAAAAACTGGTATAAAGTGATTCTAACTTTCGCTACCGTCAAAATACCTCATATAACGGCTCCAAGAGACACGCGCCAAAAAAAGAACACATAGCCGACAGAGCATTAGTTATTTGCGCGTAACGGCGCGGGCGCAACTCCGGTAGCAGTGCCGCCGCCGCGGTGCCGCGGTGCCCGGTAGCACTCAATAAGTTGCCGAATTTCATGCTCACAATAATTATTGCGGTTAGGTCGTATTTATGAACACTCATACTAAATAATAATTGAGGTTTATTATCGCTAATAAAACCGCATTGTACCGGTATCTCTTTTTAATTCTTTATTCGATATAGGCACACACATGGAATTGCTCGATTGTCTGGATCTTTTAATGGAGCGTTTTATTGGACCGTAGATAAAACTTGAGTCTTTTCATGAGATATTTATTTGAGTCTTCGTTAAAAATTTATATAAAATATTGCAGATAATTCAGGTTACGGTGTTTTAAAACGAATCATGAATTATGTTACGAGTTTGCGAGAAGACGCAAGCGACGGGAAGACTTCCATAAAAATGTAACGGTATTCAACGTGAGGTTTGTTTAATATTCCGTTTATCTTACTGTTTAAATAAAAGACTTATTGAAGTGTGAATTCACATCTGACTCTGAATAGTAGTTTCATAGTTACCTGCTCGTAATTTGTCTGTGTTTGATTGATCTAGGCAAACACGATCGTAATGTGATTACAAGGATTTCTTAAGAACTGTTTTTATTTTGTATTATTGATAGGCTCGCGTTTGACGACTGACTCACCTGATGGTAAGCAGTTGACGATGGACAACGGTATGTGGTTGACGATGGAGCACGCTTGCCTTGAAGTAACCTATTCACAGTTGACTTAAAGACCCCAAGGTTGTAGCTATCAGGAAAGACAGATTCAGACTCTATCAAACTGTTTTAAAATGTAGAATGTTATTTAAATATATAAAAGTTTATATCAGGCTCCAAATAATTTATAACACAGCCTCATACAATTATATTAATACTGCATTATAGATTTTCTGATACAGAATGCCTCATGGCATTAAGCTCACTTTTTGCGCCACCTTGTCTATAATTAAATAGAATTATTGCCTTAGAGTAATGGTTATTTGTATTTCGATTCTATACATCGTATATCATGGCACAACTTCACATGTCTACGATACAGATCGCACTGTCCATTTCAGATAAAATATAAGCGCAATAAATGTGCCCAGAAAAACTTGACCTATCACACTCTCTTACGTAACTTAAATCAAAGATAACTGTCTTAATGTTACACCTGTTTTATAAAGATACGTTCGAGATGTACATCTGCGGAGGCACGTGGGTCAACACGCTGCCACCTGAAACAGTCTCCAGCATTGTTCACTATACACTCATCGCTAAGACTCGCTGCTTGCGTTTTTTCTTCGCAATATTTACTCAAGCACATCTCATTGTTATAACTTTCGTGGCAGCTGCGTCCTGCATAAAAGAAAAGTATTTGACATCTACGCATCACCCATTATCTGAAATACGTGAAAAAGACAACGGCCAATGTATTAGAGGAAACGCGTCGTAAACGATAAGCTCTGTTCTGACTTATTATCAGAGGAACCCAGTTTGGTGAGTGACTAATACTTTTGTTTGTCTACAACAAAGTTACACTGATTTGACAGTTGTAAAAGAGGTTCAAAAGGAATATCAGCAAAGATATTGCACCTTCGTCACTGCGGGTTTTAGGCTTTGTTACGTGTTTCGTATCAGCTTCGAAAGGATTTTTTTGGCGTAACTGTAGTGCTTTATTTGTTACTAAATCGATACTATTAACACCTAACTGTGTTGTAATATAAAAGCTTTCATATTTTTTGACTTCGTCCAAGTAACATTTTTGGCAATTTGAAATCGCTCCCGAATCGATTTCGGCGTAGCGCTCGTAGCACCCGCGTAGACCCGAAATTACAAAAATAGATTAGTAGTTCGTAGCACACTCGCTCGTTCGATTTGATCGT
The DNA here is from genome assembly GCA_905147345.3 of Mythimna impura. Lineage (NCBI taxonomy): Eukaryota > Metazoa > Arthropoda > Insecta > Lepidoptera > Noctuidae > Mythimna > Mythimna impura. The sequence continues at coordinate 14,344,233 of LR990345.1, forward strand.
CGTATTTTACATTGGCCAATATTTGTAGCTGAAAAAGTGTAGTGTCACGGTATGATAAGTGTTGGTTCTGCGGTTACTTTTAGCTGGCGCGGCGTAGCAAACCAACTTATTGTGATTTTAATGGACGCTATGTTCAGCTAGTACTACTGGTTTTGGACTATTCAGAGATTACGTTCCGATTATCAATCGGAACGTAATCGGACTTTGAGGAGGTAAATAGAAAAGTTTTTGCCGAGTCGAATGGCGTTGAGGCTTTGAATGAGGGGATGCTCTGGTTAGTGGTGGTGGAAGTAGCTGTTGTTGTGGCGATTGGTGGTGGTGGCGGCGGTGGTAGATAGTGGTGTGGTGAGGGTTGTTCCCGGAGTGGCAGGCATGTTGAGAGGCGGGGCGGTGCGTGCGGGCCGGGGGGCGGAGCGGGCACGCCCGCGCTCGGCGACGCCGCCGCGTCTGCCGCGCCCGGCGCTCACTCGGGCCGCGAGCGCAGCGCCGCGAGCACGCAATGCGCAGCACAGCCAAGCCGCACGCACGAGCGCGCGACCACTCCCGCGCGCCCCGACACAGTGATGTTACCAGACTCCGCTGTAATGTGCCATCGGTTCAGTAGTGATCGAGTGCCTCTCCATCTGTTCCCCAAGCGTTGACTGTGCCTTGTTCGAGGATATTGCGGATTTGCGTACCCGTCGACGTTGGATGCGTTAAAATTTCGGGTGAGTGAGAGAGGCGAGCGGTCGTGCGCCCGCGGCCGGTTTGACCGCATTATTTTCGAAATACGTACGCCGCAATCCGGTCGACCGCGCTAGAACGATCAAAACATTATAACAAAAACATATAAATTCGGTGACGTTAATACATTTTTCCAGATCAGCCAGTATTTTTGTGATCTTGAATACTTTCACAATTAGTTGTTATTTATTTCAGAAAAAAATATGTGTTTGTTTGTTTGTTTAGATTTAAGATGAACTGAAAGATAAATTGTTAGATTCAGAATTTTCTCAATGTTGTTTGTTAAATATAGGTACTTACATAGTGTGTAAATTAATTAGAGCAAAGCAAAAAAATAAATAATCGTGATTAAATAATGTCGTTCTCGTAAACAGCGCGTACAGTTATTCGTAGCAGCACGAAACGCATCCCGTTGATGTCTTTTACTGAACGCTTTTGGAAAGTGCTTGAGCGATATAACCATGTTTATATTGGGTGTTTGTGTAACATGACATGTGATTTTGGTTTCTCTTCATTTTAATATGGTGTGTATCATTTAACATGCATTTTTAGTAACTAATTTTTGAATTTTGTATTTTTTCCATTTTATGTTACGTAGAGCGACATTTGTGTATTTGTGCTGAATATACGCATACAAAATAAATGCCAGTTGAATAGTAGAATTTCGTTGATATTTAGTTTTCGTAGAGGTTGTAACTCATCTACATTTGAATGTAATCGCGTCACATGGTCACTTATATTTTGATAATCCCCACTACTGGCTACGCCGTACAGATATGCTAGTCAGCAAATGTAGTTTTAGACATATTTACGTTTGGAAAACTGGGTTAAGCTTAAATTCTCTTGTAATCTTAAGTAAAAACGTTACAAATTATTACCGAAAATACAAAAACATGTTATATCTCATTGCATCCAAAGTGATCTCTGGTTTCTCTCAGTGCAAGGAATATTCGCGAATAAATCCCCGGGACGAAAACACTCTTGTACACAAGTACTGGGAAGTTCCGAAAGCGTAAACAAATAACGATAAGATTATAAACAGCTGTGTTGTGCTCTGATGTTATTACCGCGTTATAGCGCGAATATTGTTTTATTTGAGAGTTGATATTTGTTTATCTGATAATCTCTTTTCTTATTTTTCTTCTTGCGTATTTAAGACTGGTCGTAAAAGCTTAGATATTTATAAATGTGTAGCCGATTATTTTGCAAAATAAAAAACCAGCTTTGAAAAAAAAATTAAAATGTGTCTGAATTATAAGAAAAATGTGTAAACGTGCAGGATAAAGAAAAAAAGGATAATGTTATTAAGGTGTAAAATAAAGAGTATATATAAAAAAATTGAAAACGAATTTACACGTTGTGAGAAAAGTTCGTCAATGAAAAAGCCAGTCAGTATGCATTTAAACGGAAGTTGCGGCTTTATTTTCTACACAAATAGCGGAGTAGTCTCAAAAATCCTTTCATTTTTCCTTATATAAATAATATATATTTATATATATGTAGGTTTATATTATATTAAATATTTATGTATGTTTATTTTATATATATACATTTGATCCCTTGTTTTCCTATTAATCTTTTCTTTTTTTTATGCACTTACCATGTTTTCTCTTCACTACCCTTGGTTGACTGGTAGAGAATGCCTGAGGCATTAAGTCCGCCTTTGTACCTTTGTGTTGCATGAAGTTTTAATAAATAAATAAAATAAATAAAAAGCCGATTAAAATAATTCGGTGATAAGGGAGGTATTTGACCTTTTACATTGTACAACATCATCGCCGGGGGGCGTGGGCTAGACCTCGAATAAAAATAGTCAACATCGCCAACCACTAACAGTCATCGCTCACCTCTGGTCGGAAACGTTCGCGTCTAACTGATGTCCTCCTAATGGACACGTTTCATAGGTTCATGTTTACTCGATCTTTCTCATTAATTAATAATTGCTCAACCATAAAATATCTGTCAATTTTCCTCAATTAAAACACAGGTGTGCAGTAGACTTACAACATAACCGATGTTTATTCAAAATTATTTTTCATACATAATAATATTAAAATAAATTCAGAAGATATTGGAACACCGATGGTGTACTCTTATGGTAGGTACCAGGCGTACATAAGCTTGTACAGTTTTACTTAAATGTGACAAGAGGTTCGAAACTCGCTTCTCCACTTGTGCATGTTGACCGGTACATGTACTACTCAACTGAATTAAATATGCATGAGTATATTACAATGTATGTTAGTGCATTCATTAGAAATACACCTAGAGATAAAACGAGTGTCGGTTGGACACAATGTCAGTCTTTGTTGGCGACTAATTACTGGTAAAATACATCAGTGTTGTTTGTTCCTTGGAAATTCTTATTTAATCAGATTAGTTGTATTAGTGATCAGCCACCGTGCTGCTTTATATGTTAACTTCGATTCATCAATGTCTCTAGTTTTCTACATAACATAAATCGCAAGGTCTGCCGCCCAATAACTTAGCTTCGATTAAACGGATTTAAATTAATCTTGTAATGCTAGTGAAATCGTTCATTGTTAATGACTGAAATTTATAAAATTCTCTGCACCATGACTATATAAGCGGGTGCAAGCTTTACCGCCGGAAAAGCTCATGGTTTGATAATACTGGCTTATCTTACCGTGTCTAGCATCGTATAGTTTTAAACATTATTTTAAATAAGTAAATAATTGACTCTCTTGTCCCAATAATAAATAATCATTATCCCATATTTGATTTCCTTTACCATCAGTAATTCGGATCAAACCCCAAAAATGTATTTACTAGGGCAGCATAACTGCCCTTGTCGAATTTTTTTAATAGATATAAAAAATATGTAGTCAATATTTGGGTTTTGAAAACCAATCTTTTTTTTATTTCGGTTGGGAAAATCATCTAATGAAATCCCGCGCTCTTTGGCGGAGCGGGAGATAGTGTCCGACTTTTACTGACTAAAAACCCACTCCTGTCCCTTCTTTGCCATTTTTCCAGGGCCCCGGGGATCTCTTTCGCATTACCCATGGCCCCAGTAGGCTTCGACCCTGCTCGGCTCCTACGGTTGCTGACATCTCCTTGAGACGCGCGTGGAACACTACGCACCGTCGACGATTTGGGCTCGGTCTGAACGGTTACCGGACAATCGGACGGCGAGCCACCCATTGCTCGCCGTCCGCAAGCCCGCGCCTACGGTGGCCGGAAATCGGGATCGGAATCCTGGCGGCGGTTGGGGCGTGAGGAGCGGTGCCTCACGCGATCGGCCGCATCCTTTGCTAGCATTACTGCTTCGCAGAAGGAGGCAACCGCTTGCCACTTCTCCTCGCTCCGGACCATGGCCTGTACCAAGGCCCGGCGCGAGAGATCGCTGCCACCAATCGCCCCCACGAGGACAAGGCGGTGCTCTGCCCAAGCGGGGCACACCTCTACCGAATGCTCCACCGTGTCCTCCGGGCGGTCCACACAATGGTGGCACCCGGGCGTCACTTCTGCACCAATCCGGTGCAGGTACCTCCCGAACTTACCATGTCCGGTGAGGGCCTGCGTCATGCGGTAGGTAAGGACGCCGTGAGGTCTTTCCAGCCACTCCTCAAAGAGGGGACTTATCGCCATAACTATGGCGTGCCCAAAACCAATCTTAACGTTTGTTTTTGTATCTTTGCAGGTGGGTCGAGGAGAATTATGCGTGGGGCGTGCGCATGCGCGGTGGTGTGCGCGCTGGTGGCGCTGTGCGCGTGCGCGGGGTTGGACGAGCGCGCGCGCGGCGCCGCCGAGCGCCAGCTGCTGGCGCTACTGGGCCTGCCGCGCCGGCCCGCGCGTCGCGCCGCGCCTCCGCCCGTGCCGCGCGCCATGCGCCTGCTGTACGAGGCCGACGGTGCCATCCCTGCCGCCGCTGCCAACACGGCGCGATCCTACCACCACACTCCCACCGAACTCGATCTGCGGTTTCCCGGCGAGCATCGATTTCGTCTCTATTTCAACTTAAGCGGCATCCCGAGCGACGAGCTCGCTCGCGGGGCCGACCTCACGTTCCAACGGGTGGACGGCGTCGAGGGCGCGCAGCGGCTGCTGCTGTATGACGTGGTGCGGCCGGGCCGCCGCGGCAAGACAGCACCCATTCTGAGGCTGTTGGACTCAGTGCCGCTTAGGGCCGCTAAAGGTGCCGTCACAGCGGACGCGCTCGGAGCAGCGCGCCGGTGGCTCTCGGAGCCAGAACATAATCATGGACTATTAGTGCGTGTGTTAGAAGAGGGTGAGCAAAATGTAGACGCTAAACAACCTCATGTGAGAGTGCGGAGACGTGCTGCGGAGGAGGAAGAGGAGTGGAGCACGCGGCAGCCGCTGCTGCTGCTATACACGGAGGACGCGCGGGCACGCGCCGCGCGAGAAAGTGGCGAGACGCGCCTGGTGCGCAACAAACGCGCCACGCAGCGCCGCGGTCACCGTGCGCATCACCGCCGCAAGGAAGCGCGGGAGATCTGCCAGCGCCGTCCGCTCTACGTAGACTTCGCGGAGGTGGGTTGGAGCGACTGGATCGTGGCGCCGCACGGCTACGAGGCGTACTACTGTCAGGGCGATTGCCCGTTTCCGCTGGCGGACCATCTTAACGGCACAAACCACGCCATAGTGCAGACTCTCGTGAACTCAGTGAACCCGGCCGCCGTGCCGAAAGCGTGCTGTGTGCCGACGCAGCTCTCCTCTATTTCCATGTTGTATATGGACGAACTAAATAATGTGGTGCTTAAAAACTATCAGGACATGATGGTGACGGGCTGCGGCTGCCGATGACGAAGGCGCCCACCACGCCCAGTGCGGACCTAGTGATAACTCGTGGACCCAGTGTATATATAGTGACGGCCTCGAACATTGTACATACTTATTTGTGTATATATTCGTGTAATTATTATTTTATTAAACTGCAGATGTAATAAATGATGTAATTTTAAATTGTATCTGTCTATTATTCATTACAACGAGACCCATGGTGAAAAGGAAGATCCAATGCAGTAGATGAAAATCTTGAACAGATTTGGTCTTGTTGCCAGCCAGTATTAACAGGTACGTGAAATCATTTTATGTATATGATCTGTTTAGTCCTCCATCACACATTTTATTGTATTTGCTTTTTAACCGACTTCAAAAAGGAGGAGGTTCTATGTTCGGCTGAATGTATGTTTTTTTTTTCTTTATTTATGTATGTTCATCGATTTCTCGGTCAACTGTGGACCGATTTTGTAATTTTTATTTTATTTTCTGTGTACGTCACAAAATAACTAATCCTGCATCGCGCAATCAAAGTTCTCCGCACGATTAGTATATATACGACAGCCCGAAATCATCTAACTGGCAGTTGCTCGCCAGACATAACTCCCGTCTGGTCGGAGGATCCTCCCTTTTCAACGGAGGTTTGCGGGATTTTACACTCTGTTCCGCTTACCCCCAAACTGCTGACCCTCGACAAAGAACGTCAGCGCAGCCTTCGTGCAGCCACTACTTCGTGACGTTATCATCACTTCGTCAAGCTTTCGAGCAGCGAGCCATACAGCCAGCACCTACGGCTTTAAAGGGTATCCTGACCACCAGCATGCCTACCTGGTCATACCTGGTCATTACCCTGAGCCTCATCAGCGACCTTGGCGAAGCACACTGCACCTTCGGCCAGTCACATGAAGAGCCACGAAGAACCTCTCCTGGTCGACGCCAGCAGTCAAGCCACTACGTCGTACAGCACCGCTCCGACTCACTGGAGCCAACAGCACTACTCCGACTCACTGGAGCCTGCAGCATCATCCCGACTCACTGGGACAGCACCACCCCGACTCACTGGGGCATCACCGCAGACAGTTCCGACTCACCGAGAACTATGAGGCATTCGGTTCCGACCCACTGGAACCAACCTACCACTGGCCTGGCACGCTTCAAGAAGCATTAAGAACCATCGATCTCCGATCTCCGGAGGGAAGTGATGTAGTGACATCTATGGCGTCACAAAAGAGCTAATCCTGCATCGCGCAATCAAAGTTCTCCGCACGATTAGAATATATGCGACATCCCTAAATCATCTAACGGGCAGTTGCCCACCAGACATAGCTCTTGTCTGTTCGGAGGATCCTCCCTTTTCAACGGAGGTTTGCGGGACTTTACTCTCTGTTCCGCTTACCTCCAAATTGGAACCAAATAAAAATCCAGTTTGGGTCAGTCCGAGTTGGTCCCATAGAAATATTATAATGATCTGATCATGATCTTCGAAGATATGGAACAGAACTCCTCATAGGATCACAGCAGAACCGTTGTAACAAGTAAAATTGCTTTTTTTATACGTGTAGTCGCATAATGTAACCGTGTTTGGGATTATTAGAATTGTCATGAGATACACTCTGGCTATAAGGTATTTAAGTTTGGCTGAGAGGTACTTTTTAGTGGTGGTACCATAACTAGAAAGTGTAAATTATAAAACTTTTCACAAAAAAAAATAACCGACTTCAATGTAAAAAAAAAACACTGAAAAGAGCAAAATAACTTTAATTTCGGAAGTCGGTGTTAAACAACGAAGAGACAAAACTATTATAGAAACACCGACTTCCGAAATTAAAGTTATTTTGCACTTTTCGGTGCTTTTTTTTTACATTGAAGTTGGTTATATTTTTTTTGTAAAAAGTTTTTTATTAATTGAAATTTGCACTAAAAACTAGTTATAGTGCAATTTGTGCTCTACAGTAGTGTTTTAATTTTAGTAATGGCTTTAAGTTTTATTAAAAGTATATGAAATGACTTGCAGACGCAAAGTTTCAGCTTACTCAGGACTTTCAAAGGACAAAGTCCTGACCTAACAAAAAAAAACCATTGTTAACCGGTATAATCCACTAATGTGGATGTGTAGGTCAGGTATCAACGGCTCCTTATCAAATAATGAGTCATACGCCGTACCAATGCCAGCCTGCAACCATAACCTAGCTAACAACTTGGAGAAACGACGGCTAACGATCTCGGTACAATAACAAACCGCATTAACAACTGCAAAAATGACCTTTAAATCGGTCTCAATGAGCTACAGGTCCCATTCTCACCTTTGGGCTCATGTTATGCCTACGGTGGCCGGATATAAGATCATGTTCACGTCGCAGTCAAAATAAGGCTTATTAGATGAAGCTGGGGTCGTCTAGAGGTGTCACAGTAACCTCGCTGCAAGGTTAGTCACTGATGAATGAAACTTCAATACAACGATCGTCATATAGAAGAATTCTTCCATCTAGATTGCTACAAAAGCTTAAGTGTGTAGTTTCATGTCAAAACTTGAGGATATTTTTAAAGAAATCGGGAAAATCTGCACTGTCTAATCTCAGCTTAAAACGGCTGTGTACCTAAGTTTAAACAGAAATGCCAGCACTTGAGAATTTAAATTAATGTAATAATAACATGTCGAAATTATTTTTATTTTAGAAAAGCCTGAAGGCACAACTGATTTGAAACTTATTTTTTCCATCTAGGTTTTCTTGTTTTTAACATGCATGATATAATTTTATCCCATAGCGTCTGCCGTGGTAAAGAAATAACCAAAGCAGGAGACGAAAAACTGAATGAAAATCAAGAAAATCCCCAAAATTTAACTGATACAGTCATGATCGTTTTAGGTAAAGTATAATCAAAAACTGTACTAATATACAGTGATAAGTCCATGATTACAAGACGAACACATCATACGAGACTACTAGACATACTGTCGGCTGTAAATGTGTCTCCAAAGGCTTTTAAGAAACCTCTTCACGCTACAGATCATACATATTAACTTTAGAACTATTTCGCTTGCATAGCAACCAAGCTCACCGAGTTTGACCGACTTCCATGTTGTTTAAAACCACAACAAGAAAAAAAAAGCTTTGAAACATTTACGTCAAGCAATGACAGCTTAATTATTCATATCGATCATTTATAATGATCTTAAGCTAGGCTTCCGCTCGGAAGTTCGCGGCACTAACTGGACGCCATTGAACTACTGTTACCTGCTAAACCACACCTAGCTATTTGACGACAAAAAAATCTATCAATCGCTATAAAATAGGTTACGGTTACGTGAATTTGCTACTAAAAACGAAATGTAAATCTCGTAACAGAAACGTGAATCGTACTATAGGTATAAACAAAATGTTTCGAAGTCTTGAAGCTTGAATCACTGGATACATAATAATTTAATTGTCCAAGAGTGTAGAGTTTATTCTTGGACACTCCGTATGCCGTATGCATACGGGGCCGCATTCCTCCGAGGAAATTCATCTAGTTGAATTGTATAAGGTTAGCGAGACGAAGGCGCGTGACGTGTACATGGAGCCTTTCCTTTCTCATGGTATCCTCTTGCAAATTAAGTCTGCATCCAATTATTTCTACGTATGTAAATATAATAGCAATATAACTTCATGCCCCACATTAATTCTCTAAATATCATGTAAAAGCTTATGAAGTCGTCTGAAAAGAATGTCAGAGATAATATTTAAAGTGGATTCCATTTAGAGTGTGGCGGGCAGGTCTTCGAATTTGAAATATTTCGTCACAAGGCGGCTATATATCATGTTTTTGCCTGGACGAGGACGCAGGAATGCGCGCCGTATAATTTGGCCGGCCACCCGGCCACCCGGCAACTCTGCGTCTGCCGCGCCACCCGCCCTACGTCTATATTATCAGTAGATAAATTCAAGCTTTGTCTTTGCCTCGTATTTCGTCCTCTCGAGATTTTGCTTTTTGTTTTTTTTTTCGTTCGCTTTGGACGGCAACAAAAAACTGAGTGGAGGCGAACGAAGTGGGTATAATTTATTTTATAGCCGGCTCGCTCGTAACTCGGCGGTGGACGGCTGGACGCCGATTTATCCCCATCTCGGCGTAATTAACGTAAATGGATTGGTCAGCGTCGGTGCCTGTGTGCGCGCGCCTCGGACTGCAGCCACTCCCTGCTCATCAGCAACCGCCGGGCCAATCCGCAGTGGGCAGCTAGTGCCTCCAGATAATGTTCAGGTGATTCAACTTAATCCAATTAGAGTTTTTTCCAACCGCAAGCCGAATAAGATACGAAAATCGTTTGTTGATTACGTAGGGTCGGTTTCCAAGCAGCACGACGACTTATCCCTAAGGGAATTATAATTGTTTTGCATTCTTGCACGGGTATAAGAACAAAAGGGCTCGCACGGCCCCCCGCGCGCTGAGCTGCAGACCAGACTAAAGTCTGACGACTTGCATTCCCTTGAGACAAAAAGCTACAAATGAATTGGAGCGAGCTTTCGACTCGATTCACGTTGAAAGTGATTGGTTTTGTTCGAAACATTTACTTATCAATACATTGTTGTTAGGGTTGTTTTATTTTTAACTGATTACGATTTAATAAATACAATCATAAATAGATATAATTACGTAAGATTGATAAACAAGATTCGGCTCGAAGGACCATGCAGAAATTTATTATTTGTCTACGCGACCCCAACTTTCTGGACTGGTTGATATTTTGGTGGTTTTTGTGATTTGATATTGGTTTTGTTCGATAGCTTGGTTTAATGATATGATTTTAGATAATGAATTATATTATTATATATGTTCCGTAGTCAACAAGATAAAATTGTTTTAATTTAAAAGATGATTTGATTGGTTTCAGTCTGGTTTGAGTTACACGATTGACGGACGAACTATAATAATTACTTTAGCCGGGTTTATGAAAATGCATGAAGGCAAAAGTGCTGAGCTGTTCGATTGTATTCCTCCAAATGATTATTATGTTGTAGGTACTCTGATTAAAGAGCCTTTTTAACCGACTTCAAAAAGAAGGAGGTTTTATGTTCGGCTGCAGCAGGCCACTCAGAAAGATTCGCAAAAAAAAAATTATGTACACTGTACAACACCTAATCAACTATTCGGCTTAAACAGTATAATAATAGATTTTTCGTCGAGGCACTGGCCACCAGTAATTATTTTGAAAACTTTGGTTATTTAAAAGTAAAAATACGACTGTTCGTATTTTGAATTTCCCTCCACAGTTTTTCGAGAGCCAAATCAAATTATCGTGTCTCATTTAAAAGTGGATCTGCATCGAGAACATTTTCGTGCGATGATTTTCTACGATTTTAAATGTGGCCAAAAACCTGATGAGTCATTTGATCGACTTCAAATTGCTTTTATGGATGAAGGATCTTCAAAAGCAACCATCTACCGCTGGTATAGCGAGTTCAATCGCCGTCGCCTTATTTTGGAGGATGAACAAAGGAGTGGTCGTCCTACGACGGCTGTCACGGAAGAAAGTGTGCTGACAGTAAAAAAATTAATTCAAGAAAACAGGCGAATTACATACGAAGATATTCAGCATATACTGCAGATTGGTTCGGAAAGCGTTCACAACATTTTACACGAGCACTTTCGCGTGAGGAGAATAGTTTGCCGCTGGGTGCCCCACAACTTCACCGAAGTTCAGAAGCAAGCCCGTATGGAGTGGTGCCGTGATATGATTAAAAAATTTGAAGCCGGCTCGTCTCGTCGCGGTAACGACATAGTGACAGGTGACGAATCCTGGATTTATCTATACGATCCAGAAACAAAGCGTCAATCGACAGTTTGGCTGTTTCAAAACGAACCAACACCTACGAAAGTGAAGCGATCGAGAAGCGCAGGAAAAATGTTAATCGCTAGTTTCTTCACTTTGACGGGGTGTCTGATTTCATTCCATTACGAGACCAAAGCAGCATCAACGCCGAATGGTATACCAGAAAATGCCTGCCAGAAGTTTTGTCTGCAATGAGCAACAAGCGACCGAACACCGGGCTACGCGGGGTATTGCTTCACCATGACAAGGCGCCCGCGTCCGCACAAAACGAGGGACTTCCTGGACACCACACCAGTCAGAATCTTGGGGCACCCTCTTTACAGGCGTGATCTAGCACCGTGTGACTTCTTTTTATTCCCTAAAATAAAAAATCAGCTGAAAGGAATACAGTTTTCATCACCGGAAGACGCGCCAGCAGCGTTCGAGAAGGCCGTAGAAGATGTGTCTGCGACGGACTGAAAAAATGTTAAGAAAATTGGTTCAGACGCATGAAACTTTGTATAGAGGCTGGTGGAGAGTTTTTTGAAAAGATTTAATAAAAATATTTTACCCATAGAAGTTACTTTTTTAGTTTCTCAAAACTCTGAGTGTCCCACGTATGTATTTTTTTTAATGTATATTCACCGATTTCTCGGTCAATTGTGAACTGATTTTAAAAATCACTTTTTTGATTGAAAGGTTATGCTTCCGAGTTGGTCCCATAGAAATAATGTTATGATCTGATCATGAACTTCTAAGATATGGAACGGAACTCCTCTTGGAATTTTACTTGTTACGACAATTCTACTGTGATCCTATATCACAGTAGAATTGTCGTAACAAGTAAAATTGCTTTGTTTATACCTGTAGTCGATGACTGACTGAAAGAAGAAAGGGAGGGGATATATCCCCTTCCCCGGATGAAGCCGGAAGGTAGGCACCGAAACTCTGTATTAAATCAATGTAACCTAACCGTGTTTGGGCTTATTAGAATTGTCATGAAAGGCACTCTTCTTTTTCGGTGGGAAAATCATCTTATAACATCCCCCGCTTTTGGGCGGAGCGAGAGAAAGTGTCAGACTTTTACTGACTAAAAACCCACTCCTGTTCCTTCGTTGCCTTTCGTACCAGGGCCGAGTCTTCCTTTCAGAATCAGACCCTTGGCCCCAGTAGGCTTCGACCCTGCTGGGCCCCTACGGTTTGCTGACATCTCCTTGAGGCGCGCGTGGAACACTACGCGCCGTCGACGACTTATGCTCGGTCCGGACGGTTACCGGACGGTCGGACGGCGAGCTACCCAATGCTCGCCGTCCGCTAGCCCGCTAGTCCGCTGGCCGGAAATCGGGATCGGAATCCCGGCGGCGGTCGGGGCGTGAGGACCGTTGCCTCACGCGATCGGCCGCCTCCTTTGCTAGCATTACTGCTTCGCAGAAGGAGACGACTGCCTGCCACTCTTCCTCGCTCCGGACCATGGCCTGTACCAAGGCCCGGCACGAGAAATCGCCGTCGCGGATCGCCCCCTCGAGGACACGGCGTTGCTCTTCCCAAGCGGGGCACACCTCCACCGTGTGCTCCACCGTGTCCTCCTGGCGTTTCTTCCGCACGGATCCGGTGCAGGAACCTCCCGAACTTACCATATCCGGTGAGGACCTGCGTCATGCGGAAGGTAAGGACGCCGTGTTGCCTTTCCAGCCACTCCTCAAAGAGGAGACTTACCGCCATAATTACGGCGTGCCCAGCACTGGGTTGCGATAGTCGCTGTCGCCATTCCACCATGAGATCCTGCCGGAACTCTTTCCGCCATGCCGTGACTTGTCGCGGCAGCGGAGTTTCGCCCCGGCGTTGCATCTCCACGCGCAGATCGTGCATGCGTGCAAGGCCAGTTACCTCCAGATCCCATGGTGGCTGGCCAGCAAGGAGGCTCGCCGCTTCGCGGGAAACCGTGCGATATCCCCGCACCATCTCCATATCCGGTATCCATCCGCTTTCGCAGTGACGGCGCCCACACCGGCGGCCCATACAGGGCCAGGCTATAAGATATCAACGAGCTGATCTGATGATGAAAGGTAGGCACGAAAACTCCGTAATAAGACAATGTATCCTAGCCGTAGCTTGGCTTATAGGAATTGTCATGCAATGTTTTTACCTCACTATAGAACTTGCACACTATTTAAGTATGGCTAAGGGGTACTTTTTAGTTATGGTATATAAAAGATTAAAATAAAAAACTTAAAAAAAAGTACAGCTGACTTCAATGTAAAAAAACCGGGCAAGTGCGAGTCGGACTCGCGCACTGAGGGTTCCGTACAAACTTACCTATGAATACAGTTCAATTCCCGCATTGAGTTACTAAGATTTTTCCGAAAAAAAAAATATTTTGACTTAACAACATATTTACAGTTTGCAGATTTACTCCTAATATGTGTGATATAAGACCTTGCATTATGTCAAAATATACGATTCTGGTTCAACGTGAAGTACCCTATAAATTTTAATTCCCTTGAGAGTGTCAAAATATACGTTTTTTGAGACATAAATGGCCGTATCATTTTTTTTAGTTAATTTAAAAGTTTGATTTTTTCACAGCTTCAAGAGACCGCAGACCTATATGGTATATGGTTTTAATTTCAAATCGATACCTCCACGCGTTTCTGAGATAAATGGTCTTGACAGACAGACAGACAGACAGACGGACATACAACAAAGTGATCCTATAAGAGTTCCGTTTTTCCTTTTGAGTACGTAACCCATAAAAAACACTAATAAAAAGTGCAAAATAACTTCGGAAGTCGGTGTTTCTTAGTTTTTCTCTTCGTTATTTAACACCGACTTCCGAAATATAAGTTATTTTGCACTTTAAGTGTTTTTTATGGGTTACGTACTCAAAAGGAAAAAAGGGAACTCTTATAGGTTCACTTTCTTGTATATTCGTCCGTCTGTCTGTCTGTCTGTCTTTCTGTCTGTCTGTTTGTCTGTCTGCCTGTCAAGACCCTTTGCAATTAGCTAAATTGCGATTTGGAAAAATCTTCGAGACTTCATTTGTCCCAATTGAACTATTTACGTATAGTTCAATTCCCGAATGGAGTCTCAATAAGTTTGTACGCAACCCTCAGTGCGCGATTCCGACTCGCACTGTCCCAGTTTTTTTTTTTTACATTGAAGTCGGTTGAATTTATTTTGTAAAAACATTTTTATACTGTAGCTGCTCGAATTTCTTTGATTGGAGAGCGTTACGTTCTTCTTGCAGAAGTTGTACTTTTATCAGGTAAGTTAGATTGGTTTTTTTTTTTTTTTGTAACTGTAAAATACTACTTTGATTAATAAGCAATACTTTTTACTCCAGCTTATTATAACTTCCAGTCTTTAACCTCTGCTTTCTTATTTACGCAAATAAAATGCTACTCTTATTTATACTTAGGTAACCAATGCATGTTTCAGTATTCCTGATATTAAGAAGTTTAACAGCCTAGTGCGCTATAAATCCATTTATTTTTTCGTATTACGGACGAGGTCATGGTATCGACACAACCAGCCTCAACATTGATGAGAGCTATATAAAAACTCATTGCTCAGTGTGGCGAAATGGTTAAGTTTACAATATTTTTATGCAAAAGGAAAAAACCAGTTTAATTTGTGCATGCTTGGAATATTTTAGAGGAGGCGTGCGGTCGATGGCCGTGCCGGACCGCGCGGCTCACGCACCACGTTGCCCCGCGGATGCGCCCGCGCACGCCGCTTGTACACAGGCCTGGTTGTACCTTATCTTATCAAGTGCACACTCAGCATACGGATACCATCTGGCCACACGCGCCAACAATCACATTGCACGCTTTTATTACCAACCTTCATACACTTTTTGACGGTTTAGCTTATCTTGATCACAAGCTTTTTCATTTATATTTACCCAGAATTTGGTGTGCAAGACATGGTTGTAATATTTTAAAGATTTTATTTATCTTCATATTTCAATACAGTGTCCATTTACATGGCAACCCTACCAACTACTTGTGTTACGTTTAAATTATAACAGCCCATAATCCGTCTTAATTCTTCGGTTCATTTCGAATTTTCAGAATTCTTGTTCATTTAAATGAAAAAGAATAACGCGCGCGGCGCAGCGTGAAATATTTAACACGTACCACCGACTTGTTTGCGTTTCGAATTTGAGCATCGGAGCGCATCTCGCTACCATCAATTTGTCTGTCCATCACACTTTCGACCTTTCCCCCTGATGCTGAAGGTTGAAAAAGGAACATAATTATTTTTTCGATGTAAAAAAATACTATAGTCGCGTGCCGCGGAACTCGCACGCCTCGCGTTTTGTTTGTCTCGTACGCACCTCAATCACAATCGACTTTCACCATAAGGGCAGCGTCACATGGGCCACAGCCGTATCATCGATCTCGAACCGAGCAACACTAATTTGAGAACAAGGTTTAATTTCTTATAAATTAACTTGCTATGTAAAGTTATTTAAATAAAGCAGCCAGTATGAACTCGGCTTTATCGTCAAGTGCAGTTTGTAAAGCGTGTCACTCAAGCATTACAGCTATCACGCTGAGCTGAGCTTTTGATGTACGCCCTTAGCTTGTTCGCTGATGTACAGTTTAATCATCCCGTTACAACATTGTAGCGAGCATTTCTGGAATGGTGCTTACATTATAAACGCTATTAATCACTTTCATGGGGAATAACGTTTATAAATACGTATACATTTGTTACAAACAATCGTTCTAACTTTAATTACGCGATTAGAAACGTAAAACGATCAAAAAGTAGTATTTATTGAGTGAGAGTGCAGCTCTTGAGAACAATTACAATGTGAAACGAAAATAAAGTTAATAAGCGTGGATAGTAATCCCACTAGTGGTGTAGTTGTCACGTGTCGGTATAACGGTGATGACATATTTAACCGGGCAGGCGGCAGGCGGCCCGCGCGGTGCATGCTACAGCGCATCTCTCCGAGTCGTCGCGACAACACTAAACGAGTATTTTGTCACCAGTATAAATGCAACGTATCATGAAATTCTATACAAGACTGTGGCAAACGTGCCGATTACAGTTTAAAAAATTTTAATTTGGTGTTAATTGTTGCCAAGGGCTTTTGGAATACGTCAGGAAAAGCTATTTATAAATCTTACCTTAAGAAGGTAATTTAATTGCACCTTTGCAATATGGTACACAATACGTGTTAATCGAGTGCTATAATCCTCGCCTTATTAAGTCATGCGCACTTACAACCTTTTCATAATACCTGTATGTAATTGGCACAGAATTCGAAACTGTTGTTTGAACTCTACAAATAACCTCACGAGAGTAAAGCTAAATAATTAAACTTCATTTGTTAACTATTTTCTTTCACTTTTTCCTAGTCAGGATAAACTGGTGAGTGCGAAAATTATGTTATGAATATCGGGCTATAAAAATTGACTTATGAAAATTGAGCTGTGAAAATTGAGCTGTGAAAATTGGGCTATGAAAATGAGCTGTGAAAATTGGGCAATGAAAAGCAGGCTATAAAAATCGGGCTATGAAAATTGTTCGTTATTTTTAATTTTTGATGTATGACAATCGTTAATTTCTTATCTTTTAGATGCCACCGTTTGTTACAAAGTTATGCCACACATAAGTGTAAATATTGACTGTCAGCAAATAAACGTAACAGAAGAATTCTAGTTCACAACATGTTCAATAGAAATTAGCACCTTATCATACTTATTACCTACTCACAGGTCTTTTGTTCGCTCGTAACAACTTAACACGTCCGCTGCGTTACCGACTTATTAACCGATCGTGTTAAGTTTCTTGTAACTGCGAAAACCATATATCTTAAGTAGTTAGCAACAGCCATAAAGGACGTATATCTAAGTATGTTTTCTTTGGTAGTTCAAACTAATTTAAATGAGTAACTGTCACTTTGCTATTACCGTGTAGTGCACTGGACGATAAAGATTAAATATGCTCTTCAAAAAGTCTTTATTTCGTAACTTACTCCTTCCTAACTTACTTATCATGACTTTCTAGTTACAAGAGCACATACAATCTTACAACATTCAACGTTTAATACATGTCAACAAAACAGGCAAAATAGCAGCTCTAAAGCTTCGATGTAAAAAAAAGTGGTTGGGTATGGGTTTTGATTCGTGGGCACTGGGCAGTGCGCGCGGCCCGCAGTGTACGCTAGACAGACATAAACAGCAATTTATTTCTGGCAACGAACCCGCGTCCTTGGCGCCGACCTTATTGCGCAACACCGGTTTCGAAATGCGCACACGCACGATCTATGTGTACCTATGTGCTTTGATCATTACAACCATGATACAGATATTGATTCTTGAATTCTTGATCCTAGACAACATGTACTAAATTGGAAAAGCTCCACAGAATTTTCTTTTCTAAATATTCAACCAAAAAAGGATTTTTATCAAGTGAGCATGACGTTAGTTATTCATCAGTTAATCATTTAAAAACGTGGTGATACAAACCCACAGATTACCTACACCTGTATCAAATTCTTACCAAAGCGAAACTAATTTCTGTATACCAACGTCCAACGTTTTAAAACATACCTTCAGGCATCTACGAAGAATTTGCTTATGCATGTGTGTGTGAGTAACTGTGTAGTAAAAAACTATCAAAACAAGTTGCCAGGTGCGAGTAGGCACAAGTGAAAAACAAATTGTGTTGGCACTTACGTATTGTTTTCAAGTCAGATTTTTTCTGGTAAGAGTATGAACCTCCAAAAACTTAGAGCTACTAATCGGTGGAGGAGATATTTTTTAACTTATTCGAGGTACCGTTTTACTTTCGCCTGTCTTGAAGTGAGTTTGTGGTTTTATATTAAACAGCATTCTCGACGAATAATGTACCTAATTGAACTTTTTTGCTAGATTAAGGTTAAGTCATTTCCTTTCCTATCCTGCCTCATTCATTGGCGGACAAAAGCACTTTTCTTGCTAATTAAAAAACAAAAATGCCATATCCATTCATTTAAAATAAGGTGTTTATGGATGCGTGTGGCGGTGGTCGAGTGAAAGTGGCAGCAAGCCTCTTGTCTCCGTCGCGCGAAGGCCGCCCAGAACGGGACTGCTCCGACTACGACGTTCATATTATCCACACAAAAACTGTTGCACTAACGCTGAACTAATCCATCATAACTTAAAGCTAAATTATTTCCGATTTCCAAATAAAAAATAACTATGACGTGTAAGGAAAATTACTTAAAGGCCGCTTGATGGTATCTCGCTGTTAAATCAGGGTCTTTTGTAATTCTTGCCTTGAAGTTTAGATATATTTGAGAGGAGGCTACAGTTGGAATTTAGGACAAAATTATCAAAAAAGTGACTACTTTAAAAAAATATAATTATATAAGTCTTGAGAATAGAAAGGTGAAGCTTCGCTAAGTTATTTTATAATTATAATTTCCACATCGATTCTTAGTCTAAATACTCTGGTATTTAGACTTAGATTTATTGATGAATAGATTTATATATGTGAAGGCTAAACCTGCCATGCCATAAGGTATCTAATAGGATGGATGGAGTTCTCAAACCCAATAGATGCGTTATGGCATCTCCATACTCTTGTAGAGGCTCATTTTGTTATTGAAACTAAAGTCAATAGAATCCTGCCGGGGTTGTAACATTGTTCGTAAGGGTTACCGCGGCCCTGGAACGTAAAAGGCAACTGGAGGAACACGAATGGATATTAGTCAGTAAAAGTCTAACGTTCCCTCTCGCTCCACTTAGAGTGTGAGAAGTTATTTGATGATCTACCTACTAGCTACAAATAAAAAAGAAAAAAACGTTTCAATACAATACCTGTAGTCAATACACCTACACACATGAATGCATAGAACTGGGTGCTTTTTAAAGAAAAAAATCTCGGCGTTTAATAAAAACATCTATTCAATGACCTGCAAATTCCAGCCATCGTATTCGAAACTACCTACCTACTTAGATAAATTCTTTCGGTATTTTTAGCCGCTGTCTATTGCACTTTACTCTGGTCTCTGAACCTGTTAGGAACATGCAATCTGTCTTTATTGTCCTATTGAAGCTTATTCATTTTGTTTTAAATTATTATGGTGATCGATGTTACAAATTCTTATCATAAATAAATGAATGTCATCTGTTTTACTATCATCCATCAGTCATCACTTCGTAAAGTGTGAAACCGCAGTAATATTTTACTCTCGCATTAGCTAGCACGTTTGTATAGTATGTAACACATGGTCAATAGTAATCAGCCTAAAAAACCATCATATATTGGCACAACCTTGCACAGCGCCCGACATTCTGTCAGTGTGTTAGGCCGCCAACGCGCGAACAATTTTTTCCACTACTACCGTTATCAAAGTAGTCATAAATTTGATGACGCTATTTACTGCTATATTTACATTGATTAAATCAGAAAAATACATATTTGCCCAAAAATTTTACGTGCACAATGACATGTTCTTGAATTTATGCATCAAATTAATATTTTGTAGTGGGAATGCAATAACACGCAGTTATTTATATTATATGTAACTCATTAGTTTCTAGTTATAGAATCCGGATGTAAATAAATCTTGTAGCTTTAGCTCGGTTCTGCGTGATGTGCGCTCGGGGCACTCGCGGCGCGCGCTCTACAATTACTGGCGCGCGGCGTGGCCCGCGGGGCATTCCTCACAACGTTCAGCCTAATTAGTTCAGCGCGATGAGCCTTTGTCTAACAGTTCAGTTCACCTTGCCGAGTTTTTACAACTGGCGTGCATTCGCATTTTTGACCTCTGAGTTAAGGACACGGCCCTTTTTGCTTTTGCTACGAAAAATATACTCTTGTGATGCGCTATGATCTATAGGCAGAGATAAACTGTCGTAAATTGTTGACTTAAAATATCTCGCCATTCAAAGCTAAAGTATGCATAGCATAAAGGTGAATAGGCGTGCCCGAGGACGATGACATCGAATAATGAAATACGGTTGAAAAAACTCTATGTATTTTATCGATGAGCGAAAAAATCAATCACATTTTATCTTTTAAGTCGAGATATGCGCGAGTATATTAGGGCGCGACTAATGTGTTGTTGGAACGGAGAGCGGTGAACAAGAACTAGTCGGTGAGCAAACAGTCGTGTGTGTCGTGGTCGTGTGGTGCACACCGTTTGGTGTGTTTGCCGACGACGAGAGCACGGCGGCGGCTGCCGACTCGGACATCTGAACACTGTTACGTAAACATGTCGGACACATAGTGCACAAACACCGGCTGCACTGATCATTTAAAATAATATTTATTCAACTACTGCTGCTTACCACGCCACCTCACACTCCACGTTAACGGAGTTAAGAAGCTCAGAATCGCGGCCTCGCACCAGGTGTGCTTGTTATTACGCTGGCAATTATAACTATTCTCATTATGCAGATACACAAAGACATTACGGAAAAATAACAAACAGCGATGCTGCGCAAAAAGCAGGTAAACAATATATTATTGGGTATAGCTACTAAGTATTGTGTACTAGAATAATGTCTTGGGTACTATACAGTCGTAGATAAATAGCAATGCACAACGCACTGCTATAAGCTAACATCTAGAAGGGACACTTCATTATTTTCATCACTCAATGATTATGAAAACTTATCGGAAATAAAACCCATCATTACAGTTATTTTCTTACTTTCTGCAAAAACAAACTGTATCTAAAACTCTTTTTGATTGCTTGAAGTAGGTCACGTCTTGCCTAACTTTTCTGACTAAAGTGCTAAATAGACTCCTACCTAAAACAGTACTGAATTATGAAAACCCAAACAGTATAGTTAACATACCTTTATTAAGAGTCAAAAACTTACAAACAAGGAAAGCAAGCGTGATAAGTGATACTGATAACTCTATAAAAGGAGCATCGTCCGAGTCCAACGATCCAACTATACTTGAGATCATAATTCGAGATAATTTCAATCCGTCACCACTAACTTACTCGCGATTTTTAAGTCTTAATAACAATTAGTTGCAATGTAATTTGAATTATGTTTCGTAAGACATAGAGTTTGTTATTCAAAATTTGATGATTATCTGGAATTGCGAATCTAATTTAGAGGTCCGACGGTCGTAGGCAGAATACTGATCGAGATGTGTTGTTAGTGAGTAAGCCTTATTCTATGTCGGAGGTACGGTCTGGTTTATAAATAGCTCGCGGCTCGGGCAGGTGCTGCCCGCACAGACGGGCGGTCGCCGCGCGCCCCGCTTCCGCGAATCTCCTCGCAGAATATCTCAGCACGCTATACACTTGATCATGCACTCGGCCTCACCGCCTCACCTACATCGCTTCGGCTCACGATACCCCCCCGGGACGAGCAACATGTCTACCCGTTAACGTCCACTGCCACAGGCCTTCTAAGACCGCTACGAATAGTTATAGCGAAGTTGTAAACCTTAGGAGCTCAGCTTAGTGTATATGGCCGCTAGGGCTGCGGATTGTTTGAAAGAATTACAAGGGCAACTGAAGAGACACATGGGTTTAGTTAGTAAAAGTCTGATACTCCCTCGCGCTTCACCCAGATCGGGAGAGCTTATTTGATGATTAGGATTACCCACTTTAAAAAAAAGGACAGCTTAATGAAGCTTTTAGACTCACATTTTAAGCCCCTCTCACAACAGTTCGATCTTCTGGCTATTTTTATACTAAAAAGCCACTTGTACCTTCAAAACCTAACATAGTATAGATCTACGCTCTAAAGGTGTGGCGTGCCAAAGTAACCAAGGTGCCTAGAAATGTTCGCCAGGTGTGCTCATACATTTAAACCACTTAAACCATAATAGCCTCGTATCTAATCCTTATTTTAATAAACAAGATACCTATAAATGTCGATTCTAAATGTTCGTATCGATATCATATTTCGAAAATTAATGATAAAATATTGATTCTCGTTCCAATAGATGCTTGGATCGTTGAAAAAAATAATGAAATCTTACACCGATGTTTTAGTTAATTAATAACAAATTAATTCTTTCCTTTGGCCGCGTGTTCCAAAGCTTACGTCATGAGAACTTTATTACAGAGATGATTTGGCAGCGGAACGGCTTAATTAAATGGAAGATCAGAAAACAAAACCATTTAAAAGTTATTTCGCCTACCGTCATTATTGTATGGTTTATTTTTTTTTCTTTTGTATTATATGGGAACGTATTCGTAGGTAACCATAAAAATACCGGCTTACCTAACGATTTTAAAATTAAGTTTTGGCCTTTTTCAGGTTGAGAACTACCCATATAAGTCATTAATGGCAGCCAAGAATCATGGTTGAAAGAAAAGGCTTTCCCGCAAAAATTCCGGGTCTCTAATAAAAAGTATTATAGCATTTTAGATATAAGATGAATTCGTGACAGTATATCACAAATTCAGAGATCAAAAAAATCTGTAGTATGTTGTAGATAACTAATTAATACATAAAATTAAAAAGAAACATAACACGGTTTTGTCCACTATTTAATTTAAATTAAATACCTACACTACTCTTCCAATACGTATAAATAAACAAAATCTGTAGTCATCGCAAAACGTAACCCTGGACTAATCTTCATCTCCATCGGGCGTGTTCTTGACCAAACTGTAGGTAACCTGGTATCTCAATGTTCTCTGAGCTGTTAGTGGTCATTTGCAGACAAAAGCTAGCCCTTAATCTATCTCCTTTCCTCCAGTCCATCCTAAGGTTGTCTGTAAGAGATTGTCACACTACAGATAGGATCATCCACAATAAGAGACCATATACCTATAACACTTCAGGATTAAATTTAAAAAAGACACTTACCTCATAGATATTACAGTTCCCTACACCCACAACCTACAAAAAACCATAACCGAAAAAATCAGCAAATACGCTGAACTTAAAGACGAAATAACAAGATTGTGGAGACAAGACAAAATTTATGTTATTCCTACAGTCCTCTCCACGATAAGAGTAATTCCCATTCATCTCCGTAGGCTGAAATTAATAGATTAAGACGAATCCGTCTAAATAAACGTACAAAAAGCTGCCACATTAAAGACATACAAAATAGTTAGGAAATTCATGCAGTTGGAGGATGACAATACAGACCTACTCTGAAAACACCATACATGCGACATTTACTTGGTTATGGTCCGTAAATGGGGTCGAAACCAGCCCTGAGAGCCTGATGAGCTGAGAAAAAGAACACTTCCAATAATAATAATATTGCACAACTTTCACACAATGCCATCTAGTTCCAAACTAAGCAGAGCTTATGGTATGAGTACTAGACAACTGGTAAACATACTTATATATTTCTAAATACATACTGTATATTATAGATAAATTATACCCAAGCACAGAACAAATGATAGTGCTCATCACACAAACATTTGTCCTAGGATGGAATCGAACCCACGACCTCCGGCATGGCAGTCAGGGCCACTGGCTACTAGACCAACAGGCCTGTCAAAGCTATACAGCTATAGCAGCCATAGCTATATAGCTTACAGCTATATGCTCTGAATAACTTTACAAAGTCATCGAAGGATCGTGCCAGAGCTAACATTGTTGTGATTAATTTCTTGAAGGCTTTTTCGAACCTAAGCAGCTTTGAGGTGTTGAATTCTTAATGTTCATCTCATGTCTCTTGAAGTCCCTGGAGTGCCTACGCTTTGGGTCGTACGAGTATGTAAAGATACTCCCATTGTTTTAGCAGTAATTTTTCTTGTACCATTGTTATAATTTGTGTACATTATTTAGGTGCAATTCAATCAATCCAAGAAATTTTGTTTAATGAAAATGACAGCTAGGTAGAAACAAATCGAAAACATATCCTTTTCCTAATTTCGAATTTTTATTATGCTTTACAATTCTGAAAATCTGTTTTTAAAACTGTATTATAATAACTTGTATAAAAATAAATTCTCTTTTCAGATTTATAATAAGCACTTTATTAATGAGTTTGAGATATATCACAGTTTTTCTGTGACTCTCTATTTTTGCGGCGCGGTGTATAAGGACGAAGGAAGGACAAGTAATAAAAGTCGCTTGCGATGCTGAGCGCTCTGCAATGCGCCCGTGCAACGCGCTCTCCAGTCACAGGAGATAGCTGGAAACAGAAAAACATCATCGATACTTATAAATGGAATACCGATGCAGTCCGCCTGCACCCGATGCGCTGCATTTTATAAATAAATATCGCTTTCGAGTCCCATCCGCGTTCCTTGCCAAGTAAAAAAGGGTATCGGTAACGGTTGAAAAAGTATCAGAATGAAATTAATTTTATTTCACTTCTTGCTCAGATAATACGTGTTGGACTGAAAGGAAATACAGAAAGGGATTAATTAAAACGTACAACACGGAGTTTATATCTCAGGCAGTAATTACAGAAAACGATTTTCCGCTCAATGAAAATTCCTTCGTAGACGCCTGATATAAACTGCTTTATTGTGCAATTATAAACCTACTTCAGATGAGTTTGATCCTACCGTGACATTTCGTTAGGATATTTTTTTAAAACCTTATCTAAACTGCCTTTATTTATTTTCGAAGCTCGACACTAAAAGCGTTTATCGATACAATAAGAACACTAAATATCTGCCCAAAGATATTAATATCTCACGATGTCTGCCCGATAAGTGGAAGTGCTGTTTGTGAAAAAAGGCTTCAGGATAAAAAGGTCGAGTGGTAAATAATGTTTGGATGGGAATAATGATAGGCGGTCGGTAGACGATAGGGCGCCGCGAGTGCCGCCGCGCCGCCTGCGCGCGCGCGGACACACGGCGCGCCCGCGCTCTGCAACATGTGCGCCACACGCCGCCATACCTCGCCTCACGCCGCCAACCGCTTATCGCTGCTCTACTTTATAGTGCCCTACTATTCAATATATCTTATAAACAGAGCAACACAACGGTTACGTGACAAGTGCAACTTTAACATCTCATTCAGTTAATTAACAAGTCAGGTGTCACCGAGGTGTTTAGTAGCTTTAAATTACAGGTGGCTAATTAAGAAATCATTACGAAAAAATAAAGAGTGCAATAATAAGTTGGTGTCTCGTTACGGTCCCCGTCCTAATGAGTTGCATAATTGCTGCTGCGCCTGCGCGGTGTTGGCCGCTGCGCGCGGCCGTGGCGCTCGAGTTACCGACGTGACCGTACGTCCACCTGCGCCCGCGCGGCCGGCAGCCCGCACCACCGCCACTTGCGTCATTTACAACTTTAAAATAATAAAACTGGTTTTGATTGTGATCTATACGATGGTGTATCACGATTAATGTCCCAAGCAGAGCACCTGGCAGCGACCCCGTGCTGTCACGACACTTGATACCGTGTAACCTGAAGCGCCTGATGTTTGTACAATATTAAATCCATATTCATATCACAATGGCATTAACCAACTAGTTTACTGCCCAAATCTGACATAATCGTTCTTAATTATGTAGCCGACTTGATCGCTATCGACCATGTTCAACATGTTAATGACAATTAATATAGAGATGACGACTGATTCTTCTGAGCTACAACTCGTTTTATAATATAGGTTACGTTTTTATAGACCATTAGGTAGTTGTATATTTTGAATGTGTAAATAACTCATCTTGACACCAAACTCACTGAAAAGAAGCTTCGAAGTCCATCTACGACGCCTTGCTAGTCTGTCGGTTTTTTATCGGTTATATTTCAGGAAATGTGCGTCGGTATTGCACAATTTAATTCCACCAAACCCGTTTCTTTATCGGACCACGAGATGTGCGGGGATGCGCCACCGGTACATGATCGAGATCCCATCCATACGCCCAAAACGTTTTGGGAACACATTCATTGTGCGTACAGTTATGGAGTGGAATTCACTACTGTACTCTGTGATAGCTACAAACAGAAATACCCCTAGGTATTTAATCGAGAGTGAATAAGTTTCTTCTAGGCAAGGGTGGTCCATCGTCAACCATATCATCACTTACCAGCAGATGAGATAGTGATCAAACGTGAGCCTATCAATAATAATAAAAAAGCAGTTATGTAAAAAGGTGCATCCAAAGTGCATGAAAGACATTTCTCAACAATGAACCTTCGTTTTCTTTTAGACATTCATAAAAACGAAGGATTTTACACATGATTAATTCTGAGTTGATTTTCCGTACACGTACGTTCATACATATGAGACGAGTGTTATTTTTTTAAACAAAGAAGACAGCGACGGAGCAACGACCTGCCCTTATTTGGAGAATACAACATATCGACTGCGGCTGCTCTTTATGAACCCAGATAGCTCACCTGGACGTGGTGCATTGAAAAACTGCGATGCCAAAATAGTTTGCGTTGTTTAATACTACTAATCGCTTTAAACCAGACGATACTGGTTATTGTTTGGAAGATCGTTAAAACGTTATATTTTATTAGAAACGAGTCAAAATATTAGTAATCGATATTTTTGGAAAATTATTAAAATTAAATAAGTTTGGTCTATTATCGTAGTTGACGTGAGGCTCGCCAGGCGGGCCGGCGGCCAGGTGCCCAGGTGTAGCAGTAACCTGTTCGATCTCAGTATCATGTTACACTAGGTTTCACATTAGGAAATTTATACGACGGCTCATATGACTACTGACTGTTAATTATTGTTTTATTGACGAGATAAATTATTATAATTATTAATCGATTCCGAGAATGTACTGCAAAACAAGGTGATTCATCCGCGTTTATTTCGCCGTGCCCCGCAGATGTGTGCTCGACTGCCGCGCCACGGGGACTGTTGATTAAATTAAGTGACATTTCATTTTAATTCACCGACATAAATCTCGAACATTACGAGTGCTGGTATCGTAGCTCGCAGGTGCCGCGCCCGCTAATAAGTCAAAGGTCTCGCACGATAAACGGGCTGACACAATGTCTGAGGAGCAGTCCACTTGTCGCCGATTATCATAGACTTATTATTATTGGTCACTCGGTTCACGCTTCACATAAACAAAGTTAAGTAACCTTATATCAATCAGTTATTGTTGTTTTCCTCGATTTTATGTAATCGCGTGCTAAATGTGATGTAAGCAAACTTTGTATAAACAAACACTGAGAGTAATTGTTTGCTCTTGGATGTCAGTCGTCAGTGTAGCGTAGCGACCCTAAACCCATTCTTCGAAAGGCGACGTATTGGAAGAAACAAACAAAGATTGTATTATGAACCCTTTTAGATCACCTTATGCATTCTATAATCGGTACAGTATGCAGATGTAAAAGCGCTCCGATTCGACTCTATTTCAAAGTTAGGATATATTTTACCAGTGAATAATCGATAGCAATTTAGAACTCCATATAGCTGCAATCATAACTTAATGAATATGTGATTTATTAAAATAACTGGTGTATTTACTCAATGCGTCGTAAAACCGAGCGTTAATTCAAACAACTTAATTACATGCCATTTGCCTAGAAATAGAGTAACCGTCTCTTGTTTTAATATCGATAAATAACTTTGTAAATCGATGCAGCGCGCTCATTAAACGTGGAGCGCTGTATGCGCACCGTGGAGTCCCTTGCGTGGCTCGGATGTGCGCACCCAGTCCCTGTCACTTTTATGCGTCCACTTCATATATTTCCTTGTATATTGTTTGTCAATATACTGCATTTGCATAAGCGAGCCGGAGGAAATATTACGAGGTAGATACCAAGTACGAATGTGGCCGGTCCGCAGTCCGCGGTGCGTTTCCATTTTGCAATACAATCAGCGCTATGATACGTACGACGCCGTACGGCGGTACCGCACCTTATTATCATAAGTATTTACGAGCGCGGTAAACCAACACATTTATGTGTTTGTACTTAACGCATTGAAGATTAGGCACGGCCGTTAATCGTTCAGCTATAACAACCATTAAATGATGCATTAGCTGATTTATGTTGTATTTACTAATAGCGTTGAGTTATAGTGTTGTGTCGTTGTCGAGCGCCATCGAGACATCGCGGTGCTTCGCGTGAGCACTCGTGTTTCTAACTAAAAGCAATGCTCAGCGCGTGGAAGGGTTAACAGGAGATTCGACTTCGGATTATACAACTTAATGCGTTTGTTGCTTACTGTGTTTAAGGATGGTGAGGAAGTGAAAACGTTGGTGATTACACAAACAGAACAGATCCAATGATGTTCGATCGTTTTTAAGATTACACGTTTTATAGATGGAGTTTGTTTATTTTTAACTTTGCATCTGTTTAAAATACATCATTTTCTCATCCCCTTCGAATGTTCTCTCAAAGTTTTTCTATTAGTGATGTTGGCAAGCTTTGGCGAAGTTTCTTTTGAAGCAGTTTTTATAAATAAATAATAGTATTAAGCAACAACTGCATTAAAATCCGTTTAGTAGTTTTTGAGTTTATCATATTCATACAGACAGATAGACGCAGTTGGGGACCTTGTTTTATAATATCTAAGAATGTATACACACATTCAAAGAATTAAATCTATTCATATTTTGGTCAGTAAATGGTTGAATTTTGCAAAAAAAAATATTTTTCAATACACTTCCTAGAAAACTGACTCTTATCGCACTACGATTAGGTTCAATATGCCATCTATATCACCCTCATGTTTTTTTTTAAATTTATCACAACAAGGGCTTTTTTCTTTCCCATTTCGTCACGGTCAACGGTGATTATTTATTTATATATTTAATGAAAATTTAAATTGTGTTTATGAACAGAATATCATGAATAAATAAGATTATTTACACAATATTTTTTTATTATCAACAAATTAACAATTATCTGTGTTCTAAATTCAAAAATATTTGAATTTCTATTTTTAATATTAAGTAGGATGTATAGCGGTTTGATACCTTTGCTTCTCCTTCAACCAGCAAAGGTAAAGCGCGGGAAAAAAGTCTATTAAATATTATTTTTTATTTGTGTTATTTGTGAAAAAAATGTTGAATTCAAGATTTGAAGAGAATTCTTTAGATGGTACGCCGCCGCCGCCAGATATTGTGATTAAGGTAAAAAATACTCGCGATAGCCTGCTGCCATCTAAATCAAAACTAAAATGTATGGCAACTTTGGAAAATTATCTTCATTACAAAATGAACAAAAATGAGTTGTAATTTTCAGAGAAACTATTTCTTCGTAAATGTATTAAAAAACGTCGTTTGACACACGTGCAAATTTGTCACTGCAGCCCTCGGCTCCATAACACACTCGCCTACGGCTCGGGCGAATTCAGCCTCGGTCGCAATGACAAACTTTCTGCACTTGTATCATGTAAAATGTACTATTCTAGTCTATTTTCTAAAAGACTCGTGAATTTTTTTTAGGTAAGTAGGTACATATGTATGTCGGCGCAGGATGCCGATCATCATTGAAGCTCTGTCCAGGTACTCTGTTTTGTGGGCGATGGCTGGGTATCGAGCAATAAACAAACTATTCCAGATCATACAACTGATTTATTATGATGCAAGCTTTAGGTATTCACTTTACACAACGAGCAGTGAGACAGTCCCCGAGACTAGACGTTGTACGCACGGCTGCCGACAGAGGAAAGAGCCCGGACCTCTGCGGTCGGCACTTTTATCTGCTCGGTTCGTGCAAACGTCAGCGCGGATTCTGTCAAAGTGACATGTGTCACTTTTCACTTAGCTCGTTTATTCGTTCTCAAGCTTCCGTACTATTGACTTCACCGACACGGCCATCCTGTGGAACACACGTCCCTGTGTGTTAGTCATCATCGTTACCTCAGCTGGAAGATATCCATTGACGAGACGTCCCAACAAGACATCCGTCGCTGTGTTCATCATCACCACCTCAGCCAGAAGACGTCCACTGACGAGACTTCCAAACAAGGCGTCGGTCTCTGTGTGTTGCTCTGAAACAAAATACATCTTGCAGTATCATATAGCTCGGTCACTCCTGACAAACATCAGGAACTACTACACTAGACATCCTGATCATGAGTGACTATGTATAATGAAATTCCCAATCCAACTATAAATCCAAATCGTTTACGCACCAATTTAAACTCACTACAGGCGTCGCACTAACGACTCATCTCGTTTACGCACCAACGCAAACGAGGATAACTCACTACAGGCGTCGCTACAACGACTCATCTCGTTTACGCACCAACGTAAACGAGGATAACTCACTAATCGTTCCTTAATTCTAAAGCAGCAGTGATTAAATAGTGCCATGATCACTTTCCCCACCTACTTCCTACAAATCTAATTCAACCGGAACCTCATGTTTTAGTATCCCTCTCTCTGTAGGCCATAACAACGTCTGCCCCCAGCGGGAATCGAACCCGCAACGCGCAGCGCAGCAGTCAATCGCTCAACCAATGCGCCAACCGTAAATTATGAAGGTTCAACAAAACTCGAGATGTATCGAAACTCTTAAATTTCCTTCAACTATCCTACTAATTCTCACTACTGTTCATAGTACTGCTAAGTAAGTTCAATTAAAGAAAATAAATTAACATCAAAATTTCTATATCGTTTCAATATCAAAATCAATTATCAGAAAATTCAAAGCATAACCGTGAATTAATTATCATGGAAACCTTCACCACCAAACGAAACTGAAGCTAGCAGCCAAACAAGTCAGGGTGGATCTAGTGTGGGTCCCTAGGCCCAGAACCAAATTGTCAATGTAAAGTTAAATAGAGCTGTATGGTACTGTTTCAACAGCTAAAACAATAAATTTACGCAGATGGTAAGATTCCTGTAATAAGTCCAAACATTTTAATTGCAAATTAAATAATATTTTTATAACTATTCCCCCGTAACTTTGGTTCTAAACACTCGAATCGGTTTAAATTTGATCCAACGTCTACTTAGAGTGTCATTGAGGTCTGATATTATTTTTAAGAGGGATACTCAATCCCTTCTATTTTTTTTTTTTAATTTATCAATATATGAATTTGGATTTTTATGATAACTCTTCTGTTACTTTTATCCTGAACACTCGAATCGATCCAAACTCGGTCCAACGTCTACTTACAGGGTCATTAAGGTCTGATATAATTTTCAAGAGGGATACTCTATCCCTTCTATTTTTTTATAATTTATTATGTTACGAAGTCATAATAAATTATATCATAAGTCTTCTGTAACTTTAGTCCTGAACACTCGAATCGGTTCAAACTTAATTCAACGTCTACTAAGAATGTCACTGAGGTCTGATATTATTTTTAAGAGGGATACTCAATCCCTTCTATTTTTTAAAATTTATTAATTTATGTAAAAATAGAAGGAATTGAGTATCCCTCTTGCAAATAATATCAGACCTCAAGGGCACTCCAAGTAGACGTTGAACTAAGTTTGAACAGATTCGAGTTTTCAGAACTAAAGTTACAGAAGAGTTATGATAAAAGTCAAAATTCGTAACATAATAAATTATAAAAAAATAGAAGGGATTGAGTATCCCTCTTGAAAATAATATCAGACCTCAAGGACACTCCAAGTAGACGTTGAACTAAGTTTGAACAGATTCGAGTGTTCAGAACTAAAGTTACAGAAGAGTTATGATAAAAGTCAAAATTCGTAACATAATAAATTATAAAAAAATAGAAGGAATTGAAGGGATTGAGGATCCCTCTTGAAAATAATATCAGATCTCAATGACATTCTAAGTAGACGTTGAACTAAGTTTGAACAGATTCGAGTGTTCAGAACTAAAGTTACAGAAGAGTTATGATAAAAGTCAAAATTCGTAATATAATAAATTATAAAAAAATAGAAGGGATTGAGTATCCCTCTTGAAAATAATATCAGACCTCAAGGACACTCCAAGTAGACGTTGAATTAAGTTTGAACAGATTCGAGTGTTCAGAACTAAAGTTACAGAAGAGTTATGATAAAAGTCAAAATTCGTAACATAATAAATTATAAAAAAATAGAAGGGATTGAGTATCCCTCTTG
This sequence comes from Mythimna impura, assembly GCA_905147345.3. Taxonomy (NCBI): domain Eukaryota; kingdom Metazoa; phylum Arthropoda; class Insecta; order Lepidoptera; family Noctuidae; genus Mythimna; species Mythimna impura. The sequence goes on from LR990345.1 coordinate 14,376,376, forward strand.
AAAATAATATCAGATCTCAATGACATTCTAAATAGACGTTGAACTAAGTTTGAACAGATTCGAGTGTTCAGAACTAAAGTTACAGAAGAGTTATGATAAAAGTCAAAATTCGTAATATAATAAATTATGAAAAAATAGAAGGGATTGAGTATCCCTCTTGAAAATAATATCAGACCTCAAGGATACTCCAAGTAGACGTTGAACTAAGTTTGAACAGATTCGAGTGTTCGTAACTACAGTTACAGAAGAGTTATCATAAAAATCCAAATTCATGAATTAATAAATTTAAAAAAAAATAGAAGGAATTGAGTATCCCTCTTGCAAATAATATCAGACCTCAAGGACACTCCAAGTAGACGTTGAACTAAGTTTGAACAGATTCGAGTGTTCAGAACTAAAGTTACAGAAGAGTTATCATAAAAATCAAAATTCATGAATTAATAAATTAAAAAAAAAATAGAAGGAATTGAGTATCCCTCTTGCAAATAATATCAGACCTCAAGGACACTCCAAGTAGACGTTGAATTAAGTTTGAACAGATTCGAGTGTTCAGAACTAAAGTTACAGAAGAGGTATCATAAAAATCCAAATACATAAATTAATAAATTAAAAAAAAAATAGAAGGGATCGAGTATCCCTCTTGAAAATAATATCAGACTTTAAGGACACTCCAAGTAGACGTTGAACTAAGTTTGAACAGATTCGAGTGTTCGTAACTACAGTTACAGAAGAGTTATCATAAAAATCCAAATTCATGAATTAATAAATTTAAAAAAAAATAGAAGGAATTGAGTATCCCTCTTGCAAATAATATCAGACCTCAAGGACACTCCAAGTAGACGTTGAACTAAGTTTGAACAGATTCGAGTGTTCAGAACTAAAGTTACAGAAGAGTTATCATAAAAATCCAAATTCATGAATTAATAAATTAAAAAAAAAAAAAATAGAAGGAATTGAGTATCCCTCTTGAAAATAATATCAGACCTCAAGGACACTCCAAGTAGAGGTTGAATTAAGTTTGGATCGATTCGAGTGTTCAGGATAAAAGTAACAGAAGAGTTATTATAAAAATCCAAATTCATAAATTAATAAATTTAAAAAAAAATTAAGGGATTGAGTATCACTCTTGAAAATAATATCAGAGCTCAATGACGCTCTATGTGGACGTTGGACCAAGTTTGGACAGATTCGAGTATTTAGAATCGAAGTTAAAATATTCGATTTAAAATTCCAGTTCAAAATTGTTAAGGTAGAATTTTATTAAAGTGTAATCTGTGTAATCTTTCTTCTCATCTTCGTAAATTTATCAATTTTAGATGACTTTTACTTTATAAATATTTTGTTGCCTAGGGCCCTTTTCACAAGATCCGTCCCTGGCGGCCGCTAGCTGCTAGCTGCTAGTTTCAGTTTCGTCACCACCAAATCAATCAAACTAATCCAAAACACTAATCATTAATCTCTGCACGTGATCTCTGGCTACTAATAGCCCAGTAACCTCTAGTCACTCAACCATTCCTGCGCATCCCTCCAGGATTGCCAAGTCTCTCACGACTTAATGGTTTCCCACATTACGTCCCAGGTTTGATCGCAATACCGCGTACTCACGGACTATCATAGTAGTCCGTGTGTCTCAAATAATATCAGACCTCAAGGACACTCCAAGTAGACGTTGATCTAAGTTTGAACAGATTCGAGTGTTCAGAACTAAAGTTACAGAAGAGTTATTATAAAAATCCAAATTCATAAATTAATAAATTTAAAAAAAAATTAAGGGATTGAGTATCCCTCTTAAAAATAATATCAGACTTTAAGGACACTCCAAGTAGACGTTGAACTAAGTTTGAACTGATTCGAGTGTTCAGAACTAAAGTTACAGAAGAGTTATGATAAAAGTCAAAATTCGTAAAATAATAAATTATAAAAAAATAGAAGGGGTTGAGTATCCCTCTTGAAAACAATATCAGAGCTCAATAACACTCTAAGTAGACGTTGGACTAAGTTTGGATCGATTCGAGAGTTCAGGACTAAAGTTATAGAAGAGTTATCATAAAAATACAAATTCATAAATTAATAAATTAAAAAAAAATAGAAGGAATTGAGTATCCCTCTTGCAAATAATATCAGACCTTAAGGACACTCCAAGTAGACGTTGAACTAAGTTTGAACCGATTCGAGTGTTCAGAACTAAAGTTACAGAAGAGTTATGATAAAAGTCAAAATTCGTAAAATAATAAATTATAAAAAATAGAAGGGGTTGAGTATCCCTCTTGAAAACAATATCAGAGCTCAATAACACTCTAAGTAAACGTTGGACCGAGTTTGGATCGATTCGAGTGTTCAGGACTAAAGTTACAGAAGAGTTATCATAAAAATACAAATTCATAAATTAATAAATTTAAAAAAAATAGAAGTAATTGAGTATCCCTCTTGCAAATAATATTAGACCTTAAGGACACTCCAAGTAGACGTTGAACTAAGTTTGAACAGATTCGAGTGTTCAGAACTAAAGTTACAGAAGAGTTATGATAAAAGTCAAAATTCGTAATATAATAAATTATGAAAAAATAGAAGGGATTGAGTATCCCTCTTGAAAATAATATCAGACCTCAAGGATACTCCAAGTAGACGTTGAACTAAGTTTGAACAGATTCGAGTGTTCGTAACTACAGTTACAGAAGAGTTATCATAAAAATCCAAATTCATGAATTAATAAATTTAAAAAAAAATAGAAGGAATTGAGTATCCCTCTTGCAAATAATATCAGACCTCAAGGACACTCCAAGTAGACGTTGAACTAAGTTTGAACAGATTCGAGTGTTCAGAACTAAAGTTACAGAAGAGTTATCATAAAAATCAAAATTCATGAATTAATAAATTAAAAAAAAAATAGAAGGAATTGAGTATCCCTCTTGCAAATAATATCAGACCTCAAGGACACTCCAAGTAGACGTTGAATTAAGTTTGGATCGATTCGAGTGTTCAGGATAAAAGTAACAGAAGAGTTATTATAAAAATCCAAATTCATAAATTAATAAATTTAAAAAAAAATTAAGGGATTGAGTATCACTCTTGAAAATAATATCAGAGCTCAATGACGCTCTATGTGGACGTTGGACCAAGTTTGGACAGATTCGAGTATTTAGAATCGAAGTTAAAATATTCGATTTAAAATTCCAGTTCAAAATTGTTAAGGTAGAATTTTATTAAAGTGTAATCTGTGTAATCTTTCTTCTCATCTTCGTAAATTTATCAATTTTAGATGACTTTTACTTTATAAATATTTTGTTGCCTAGGGCCCTTTTCACAAGATCCGTCCCTGGCGGCCGCTAGCTGCTAGCTGCTAGTTTCAGTTTCGTCACCACCAAATCAATCAAACTAATCCAAAACACTAATCATTAATCTCTGCACGTGATCTCTGGCTACTAATAGCCCAGTAACCTCTAGTCACTCAACCATTCCTGCGCATCCCTCCAGGATTGCCAAGTCTCTCACGACTTAATGGTTTCCCACATTACGTCCCAGGTTTGATCGCAATACCGCGTACTCACGGACTATCATAGTAGTCCGTGTGTCTCAAATAATATCAGACCTCAAGGACACTCCAAGTAGACGTTGATCTAAGTTTGAACAGATTCGAGTGTTCAGAACTAAAGTTACAGAAGAGTTATTATAAAAATCCAAATTCATAAATTAATAAATTTAAAAAAAAATTAAGGGATTGAGTATCCCTCTTAAAAATAATATCAGACTTTAAGGACACTCCAAGTAGACGTTGAACTAAGTTTGAACTGATTCGAGTGTTCAGAACTAAAGTTACAGAAGAGTTATGATAAAAGTCAAAATTCGTAAAATAATAAATTATAAAAAAATAGAAGGGGTTGAGTATCCCTCTTGAAAACAATATCAGAGCTCAATAACACTCTAAGTAGACGTTGGACTAAGTTTGGATCGATTCGAGAGTTCAGGACTAAAGTTATAGAAGAGTTATCATAAAAATACAAATTCATAAATTAATAAATTAAAAAAAAATAGAAGGAATTGAGTATCCCTCTTGCAAATAATATCAGACCTTAAGGACACTCCAAGTAGACGTTGAACTAAGTTTGAACCGATTCGAGTGTTCAGAACTAAAGTTACAGAAGAGTTATGATAAAAGTCAAAATTCGTAAAATAATAAATTATAAAAAATAGAAGGGGTTGAGTATCCCTCTTGAAAACAATATCAGAGCTCAATAACACTCTAAGTAAACGTTGGACCGAGTTTGGATCGATTCGAGTGTTCAGGACTAAAGTTACAGAAGAGTTATCATAAAAATACAAATTCATAAATTAATAAATTTAAAAAAAATAGAAGTAATTGAGTATCCCTCTTGCAAATAATATTAGACCTTAAGGACACTCCAAGTAGACGTTGAACTAAGTTTGAACAGATTCGAGTGTTCAGAACTAAAGTTACAGAAGAGTTATGATAAAAGTCAAAATTCGTAATATAATAAATTATGAAAAAATAGAAGGGATTGAGTATCCCTCTTGAAAATAATATCAGACCTCAAGGATACTCCAAGTAGACGTTGAACTAAGTTTGAACAGATTCGAGTGTTCGTAACTACAGTTACAGAAGAGTTATCATAAAAATCCAAATTCATGAATTAATAAATTTAAAAAAAAATAGAAGGAATTGAGTATCCCTCTTGCAAATAATATCAGACCTCAAGGACACTCCAAGTAGACGTTGAACTAAGTTTGAACAGATTCGAGTGTTCAGAACTAAAGTTACAGAAGAGTTATCATAAAAATCAAAATTCATGAATTAATAAATTAAAAAAAAAATAGAAGGAATTGAGTATCCCTCTTGCAAATAATATCAGACCTCAAGGACACTCCAAGTAGACGTTGAATTAAGTTTGAACAGATTCGAGTGTTCAGAACTAAAGTTACAGAAGAGGTATCATAAAAATCCAAATACATAAATTAATAAATTAAAAAAAAAATAGAAGGGATCGAGTATCCCTCTTGAAAATAATATCAGACTTTAAGGACACTCCAAGTAGACGTTGAACTAAGTTTGAACAGATTCGAGTGTTCGTAACTACAGTTACAGAAGAGTTATCATAAAAATCCAAATTCATGAATTAATAAATTTAAAAAAAAATAGAAGGAATTGAGTATCCCTCTTGCAAATAATATCAGACCTCAAGGACACTCCAAGTAGACGTTGAACTAAGTTTGAACAGATTCGAGTGTTCAGAACTAAAGTTACAGAAGAGTTATCATAAAAATCCAAATTCATGAATTAATAAATTAAAAAAAAAAAAATAGAAGGAATTGAGTATCCCTCTTGAAAATAATATCAGACCTCAAGGACACTCCAAGTAGAGGTTGAATTAAGTTTGGATCGATTCGAGTGTTCAGGATAAAAGTAACAGAAGAGTTATTATAAAAATCCAAATTCATAAATTAATAAATTTAAAAAAAAATTAAGGGATTGAGTATCACTCTTGAAAATAATATCAGAGCTCAATGACGCTCTATGTGGACGTTGGACCAAGTTTGGACAGATTCGAGTATTTAGAATCGAAGTTAAAATATTCGATTTAAAATTCCAGTTCAAAATTGTTAAGGTAGAATTTTATTAAAGTGTAATCTGTGTAATCTTTCTTCTCATCTTCGTAAATTTATCAATTTTAGATGACTTTTACTTTATAAATATTTTGTTGCCTAGGGCCCTTTTCACAAGATCCGTCCCTGGCGGCCGCTAGCTGCTAGCTGCTAGTTTCAGTTTCGTCACCACCAAATCAATCAAACTAATCCAAAACACTAATCATTAATCTCTGCACGTGATCTCTGGCTACTAATAGCCCAGTAACCTCTAGTCACTCAACCATTCCTGCGCATCCCTCCAGGATTGCCAAGTCTCTCACGACTTAATGGTTTCCCACATTACGTCCCAGGTTTGATCGCAATACCGCGTACTCACGGACTATCATAGTAGTCCGTGTGTCTCAAATAATATCAGACCTCAAGGACACTCCAAGTAGACGTTGATCTAAGTTTGAACAGATTCGAGTGTTCAGAACTAAAGTTACAGAAGAGTTATTATAAAAATCCAAATTCATAAATTAATAAATTTAAAAAAAAATTAAGGGATTGAGTATCCCTCTTAAAAATAATATCAGACTTTAAGGACACTCCAAGTAGACGTTGAACTAAGTTTGAACTGATTCGAGTGTTCAGAACTAAAGTTACAGAAGAGTTATGATAAAAGTCAAAATTCGTAAAATAATAAATTATAAAAAAATAGAAGGGGTTGAGTATCCCTCTTGAAAACAATATCAGAGCTCAATAACACTCTAAGTAGACGTTGGACTAAGTTTGGATCGATTCGAGAGTTCAGGACTAAAGTTATAGAAGAGTTATCATAAAAATACAAATTCATAAATTAATAAATTAAAAAAAAATAGAAGGAATTGAGTATCCCTCTTGCAAATAATATCAGACCTTAAGGACACTCCAAGTAGACGTTGAACTAAGTTTGAACCGATTCGAGTGTTCAGAACTAAAGTTACAGAAGAGTTATGATAAAAGTCAAAATTCGTAAAATAATAAATTATAAAAAATAGAAGGGGTTGAGTATCCCTCTTGAAAACAATATCAGAGCTCAATAACACTCTAAGTAAACGTTGGACCGAGTTTGGATCGATTCGAGTGTTCAGGACTAAAGTTACAGAAGAGTTATCATAAAAATACAAATTCATAAATTAATAAATTTAAAAAAAATAGAAGTAATTGAGTATCCCTCTTGCAAATAATATTAGACCTTAAGGACACTCCAAGTAGACGTTGAACTAAGTTTGAACAGATTCGAGTGTTCAGAACTAAAGTTACAGAAGAGTTATTATAAAAATCCAAATTCATAAATTAATAAATTTAAAAAAAAATTAAGGGATTGAGTATCACTCTTGAAAATAATATCAGAGCTCAATGACGCTCTATGTGGACGTTGGACCAAGTTTGGACAGATTCGAGTATTTAGAATCGAAGTTAAAATATTGGATTTAAAATTCCAGTTCAAAATTGTTAAGGTAGAATTTTATTAAAGTGTAATCTGTGTAATCTTTCTTCTCATCTTCGTAAATTTATCAATTTTAGATGACTTTTACTTTATAAATATTTTGTTGCCTAGGGCCCTTTTCACAAGATCCGTCCCTGGCGGCCGCTAGCTGCTAGCTGCTAGTTTCAGTTTCGTCACCACCAAATCAATCAAACTAATCCAAAACACTAATCATTAATCTCTGCACGTGATCTCTGGCTACTAATAGCCCAGTAACCTCTAGTCACTCAACCATTCCTGCGCATCCCTCCAGGATTGCCAAGTCTCTCACGACTTAATGGTTTCCCACATTACGTCCCAGGTTTGATCGCAATACCGCGTACTCACGGACTACTATGACCACTAGATACCGATTTCTATTAAGCTACGGCTACAAATCAAATCTGGTATAGTCCGATCATCATGTAAACTTAATAATCTCATTATCTCTACTACTTTACTCTTCCCCAATTTTATCAGTTATGCGCTGATTTTCTTTCTCTCTCTATTACTTCAAATGAATCTTTAAATGGATCTTACTCAGTTTACTTGCTCTGCTCGTAATATAAAAAAGTCTCTTATCAAAAATTTATCAACTCCCGCCTTTGTCAGATTAAACTTACACTTTTCATAGGTTGCTTTTGTCATCTACGGTAGAGAAAACGCAGCCTTGTCAATTAACAGTTCTAAGGGACCACCTGCCTTCGTCGTTTTGTTTAGCGTCCGTAACTGTACAATTAATCACGAGTTAGACTTCGCCTAATGAACCCTACCACAAACGGTCTTTTGTCTCTACAGTCGTTATTAGCATTGGTTCTAACACGAACATCACACGTTCGTCACACGTGAAAATCCCGCCGCGACCAAGTGTAAGATAATGTTAATTGAATCACAGAACTCTAAATTCTTTTAACTACCATTTATTTTAATCAGAACCTTAAAAGTTTCAAAGTCTCGTTTTTGTTTGTTCAGCACGTAACTAATTACCAGAGAGTTCTTTTTAGCTTTACCTTCTAACCGACTATAAACCGACTGTAAATTAACTTTATGATCAAGCAATGGGAGATAGTTTCGCGATAACTCACGTATGGTACTACTACAGGGCATCACCTGCTTTGGATCCAGCCTTATCTTATGGTTTCACTAAAATCAGTATGCAATTCTACTACATATTTGAGAGTCTAAAATCATTAAAACCGACTCTTTCATAAGAATTGAAATTATTTCTTAATCAATGTCTTCGTGGCGTTGTTGCCAAGAAAAAGAAACTTTACTACACATCAAATCTTTAGAACGGACCCATAACAGGAGAAAACTTAGGCACAAACCGCCCGAAGTAAGCTACTAGACCTATAAACTGCCCTAACCGAGCTAAGATAAACGGTGGAGGCAGAGTCGAATGTACGTGACCTGCTTTCTGCTATTAGGTCCTATTCCTCCTAACTTCACTACTTGACTTAATTTCATACCCTAGTAACTTGAGTTGCGTTATCAAAAACAACCATTTTTTTCAAATTTAATGAAAATCCGGCTTTAGTCAACGTTTGTAAAACTACATTAAGTCTCCCGACGTCCCTCTTAATAGTTTCCAAAATAATCAAAATATTGACAACTCAAACTACGACGTAGGCATTTACCGATTCGCCTAGAACAACAACAATCGTCCGTTGGAAAACTCAGATCGCATTTTGAAACTGATTGGCATGGTCAAATGTTTGTACCGGCTGTCCGCTATCATACTACTGAAAGCCTGATACACAATCTAATTTTGTATAATAACGCGCACTATGTAAACGAGTTATTTTGTCTAAGATAAGTGGTAACGAATACCGTGCCGTTGTTATTTAGTTCACGCAATCTTTGCACATTATATCTGACCGGTCGAGTTTTTAAACCAAAAGAACTAAACTAACTGGTTGCGCCTATATCGCTTGGTAATTGCCGCGTAAAAATTAGTTCCGTAATTAGCCGCATAGAATTAAATACCGCGTTTTGTTTGTGTGACAACTTGCAACACTTCCCATTTTGCATCCCTTTCCGGCACAACCTCGTTGGAGTACGAGTACGCATATAGACTCGCTCGGTAACGCTCGCAACGCTGAGACGACGTGCCGCGCAATTTTACAGGAAAAAATGGTTATTGTAGAACTTATCCGCTAAAGACTCTAAAACCGCTAACGCTTTGTGCTTGAGAACTGTGCAGTATTCCGTGAGTGTTATATCTCCTCGTCACTGGAGCAGAAGTCGCGAAATCCAGAGAACACCGACCGGCTGACACATGGACACGAAGGTCAAAAGGTTAGTGCAATTTCCCTCCCTTATACGAGCTGTTTTTCTCTGTTTCCTAATCCTAAACGGCTTCAATAAGATCTATCTAATGCAAGTTGTCAAGTATATTATCTGAGAAACGCTAAACCGCAAAATACAGTCCACTTCCAATATTAGTAGCATACGCGCATCCACTAACAAACACCGAATTACTCGGTCGAATAATATTTGCACGCAACAATTCATCTACCCGCTCACGACATATTTTTATTTTTTCCGCGCCTGACCGCTATGGTCGTCTTTATACAGTCAAATATGAGTCAATTAAACGGATAAGTTCACTTTTTGTAACACGCGTTTGTAGCATACCGATAATAAAATTATCCAATCAACGCAAAAACAATCGCAGATTTATATTCTAGGTTACACGTCAGTGTCAATAACGTCAAAATTATCTTTGGAGGAATTATCACTGTCATAAAAAAATCGAAACGGTATCTACTGGATCTAATGAGGGTAGTTGTAATTACAATTGTTTACGTCGTGAACTTTAGCAATTTTTACTATTTGAACTGGACCCTTGCAACAATATTTCACGGCCAAAATATCACTTCGCAAATAGATATTGGGCAAAGCATGAAATAAAATCTCAGTTAAACTAAGCAAGTAATCTGAACACACTAAACTGACCTTTCAATGTAACAACACTGTGTTTACGTTTTCCGTGAAATATTGATGACAGACTTAAGTGAATACTTGACCTTGTTCCTGGTGGAGAATCGACAACACACGTCAGTCAACATCTCACTCGCTACCTACGTGATGCCTTGGCGTCACCATCACCGCTGCATCATTTTCATCAGGACACCGGAAGGAGATGTGACTTTGTTCTCCACATTTGCAGCATATGATGTGACTGGCCATGAGATTGAGTCTTGAAGCTTGAACATCACGTTATTCTGTCGGTTTCCTACTGTTTCTTGCTTATGAAAACACAGCCTGCTTTGTCCAATTTTTCCACAGTGGAAACATTTGACAGGTGAGGTTTGAGATGTCTTCATACGTTTTGTGTCAATTGTTTTCTGATCTGGTAGCGCACTTGACACACTGCATCTCAGGCATGCACACACACACGCCCTGCACTTTACATTTTACACTTCAGGTAAGTAAAAGTTTGTAATTCTTGCTGTAATCACTGGTGACTTCGGATTATCAGCAAAGCATATATCGAAAAGTGGTACATCGTGAACGTGCATTTGCGTCGGTCTTATCTCGGTCACAGTCTGGGTATTACACGGGGATTTACTCAGTTCCTATTTCTTTCTGGGGAAACAATGTCATCATGGTCCAACATTCGTTGCTCAGGATTAGGAAAAAACCCCAGAAAAAACCTAATCAGACGAAAACTGATAATGACATTGATTAACGGAACTTTGAATCTTGTTCGGTCCAGTGCTTTATTCCAGGTCTTCACTTTCTAATTTTCCATTTCAAATAATGACCGCTACTTGTCTTGGCTTTTGCTATTTTCTTCGTGACCGGCGTTACGTAACCTTCGTGCTGCTCTAGTTTATTTGCTCGGTATCCCAATTCTGATATCGGCGCAGGATGCCGATCATCATTGAAGCTCTGTCCAGGTACTCTGTTTTGTGGGCAATGGCTGGGTATCGAGCAATAAACAAACTATTCCAGATCATACAACTGATTTATTATGATGCAAGCTTTAGGTATTCACTTTACACAACGAGCAGTGAGACAGTCCCCGAGACTAGACGTTGTACGCACGGCTGCCGACAGAGGAAAGAGCCCGGACCTCTGCGGTCGGCACTTTTATCTGCTCGGTTCGTGCAAACGTCAGCGCGGATTCTGTCAAAGTGACATGTGTCACTTTTCACTTAGCTCGTTCATTCGTTCTCAAGCTTCCGTACTATTGACTTCACCGACATGTAAAATTGCAAAAATGATGAATCTTAGAATTAAGTTCAGTTCATAATAATGACCCACAAATTGAATTACACCTTATTGTTTTTTCTTTTTTTGTCCTGTTTTGCGTATGCTGCTCTGCTGTCAGCGTAAGTTTTATCTAAATTCTGTACAAAGCTGTGAAACCATAATTTAATAACTAAAACTTTGTTTTTCTTGCAATAATGAGTAACTCACTAGTTTTCCAAGTGAGGCTAACCTTTGTTTAAAAAAAAAACTTTCCTCTTCTTGTACTAATGACTAACTCACTATAGTTTTCCGAGTGAAACTTACCTTTGCTATTTCAAGGCAAGCTTCACTAATAATAATTAGGTTCCATTAAAGACAAATAAGTTTAATTGCATTTATCGCGTTTAAAACTCTTTGAACCTACAAATCAGAAGATGTTTTGAATCATAAAAAACATTTTACAAAAAAAAATAACCGACTTCACTACAAAAACATAACCTTGCAAGTGCGAGTCGGACTCGCACACTGAGGGTTCCATACAAACTTACCTATGAAAGCAGTTCAATTTCCGAATCTAGTCTTATTTGTCGATTTTTACGAAACGCAAAAAAGTTTTTTTTTTTGTGACGCAACAAAAAATTTACAATTTTCAGATTTTTTCCTCTATCGACTCATGCTATGAGACCTTGCTTCATGCCAAATTTCAGCATTCTAGGACAACGGGAAGTACCCTATGAATTGTGATTCTCTTGAGAGTGTCGAAATATACTTTTTTTGGAACATAAACGGCCGTATCTTTTTTTTTCGTAAACTTACAAGTTTGAATTTTTTACAGCTTCAAGGGACCGGAGACTTGAGAATATGGTTTTAATTTCAACGTGATACCTCCACGCGTCCCCGAAAGAAAGGATCTTGACAGACAGACATACAGACTGAGGGACTGACGGACAACAAAGTGATCCTATAAGTATTCCGTTTTTTCCTTTTGAAGTACCGACTTCCGAAATTAATGTTATTTTGAAAGTTTTAGGGTTTTGTTTTTAATCGGCTTCAAAAAAAAGGAGGAAGTTGTCAATTCGATGGCATTTTTTTATGATCAATATTTTTTTTATGTTTGTTACCTCAGAACTCCGTCGTTTATGGACCGATTTGTAAATTTTTTTTCCCCTAAAAGTGTATGCTTCCAGATTGATCCCATTTTTTTTTTCAAAATCCAGATCTGATGATAGAATCCATGAGAAATCGAGGGAACTCTTCAAATATTATAGGCAATTATATAGGGTGACTGGTAATTAGTGACCGATACTTAAACACGTGATTGTACTCATGATCACAAACAACTTTCCCAAAGGAACTTTTTTTTAAACACATTAGTTTTATGACAATAACAAAACAGCTGTTTAAAATTAGCGCGCGCGCCTGCGACCTCTCAGCTGTTAGTCGCGTAACGCCGTTGTCTCATGTACCTTACCTACGATAGTGATAACTAATAGGGCGCACCCGCTCGGCTTGCAAACCCATCGGTGTACGTAATCAGTGTAGGTACCTACATGTTTTGGTTAAATAATATCCAAAGGCTGTTAGTTAATCTAACTAGGAACCGTGACCTTTTAAATGCCTAATCCTGAGCCACGGAACACAGGTCTACGCTGCAGATATGACGCCCCGGCCGCCGCCTGGCCATTTAGGTACACAGTGTTATACCTACATAATCTTTCTCTGTTTATGACACGGTGAGGAGGCTAAAATAAATAATAAATTATCCAGTATTTTGGTACTTAACATGCGCGCGCTACGATAAAAAAAAAAACATAATCTTTCTAAACAAACTAACGTCAGGAATTGCGTTTGTTTTGTTACTTATCTACAATGTTTAGAAGCGACTTATAAGACAACACTACATTATTAACTGACTCGATACTTACTTGACACTGGGCATTGTTCAAGTTATTTCAAGTTTCCCATCCTTCTTGGGTACAAGAGTTGGTACAATAGCTTTGCTGCTTCGCCATTACCCTCTTCCGAGAAGTAACGCGTCACTGACATCACCATGTCACTGTAATCACTCGTTGTGTAATTGTAATTGTATAGCACCAAGTGCGCGGGCGTTAAAAAAAAAACAAAACATGTGCACGCAACGCGCTTTCCGGGATAACTGATATTATTACCGGTACTGCACGGCAAAGTTAGCGGTGCGGGCGGGGGAGGGGGGAACATGACTCATGGGACGCTCTACTACTAGCACTACTAGTACATTGCCCTTTCCCGAGCGCGCGCGAATTTCAAACAGCTGTTTTGTTATTATGATAAAACTAATTAGTATAAAAAAAAAATCTTTGGGAAAGTTGATTGTAATCATGAGGACAATCACGTGTTTAAGTATCGGTCACTAATTAACAGTCACCCTATATAGTGATTTTGTAATTTTAATCGACAAATTAAGCTTTTACAGCCAAAAAGTTACATTTATTACTGACTAAAAACCCACTCCTGTTCCTTCTTTGCCAGACGGTCCCGAGAGGTCCACCTCAGTGCTGGCCATTCAGGGTGACGTCCCTCCGCGGCAAGTCGGTCGGCTCGCTTAGCGGACTCCTGGGCAGTGCAGCCCCTCCCTCTTCCACTTGCTCGACCCGCACTCCGCCCACTGGTGGGGATTTTTCGGGCCGAGCCCATCTCCCCGTCGGAGAACGATTTGTCCCCCAGTCTGGAGCGCTTCCGGTAGACACTCGCGTTTCTACCGGAGCCGCCCACCACCTCCTCAACCTCCGAGCCCTCCGAGCTCCTTTCGGATGCCGCGTCGGACTCCGACCGCACATCACTCTCATTTGGGTTTGTAAAAAATTTCGAATTCATATCTGTTCCCACGAGTATTAAACTTCGGGTACCAGCTAAAATTAGGTGGTTCGCACTAGAGACTAGTTTAGCTACCCATTAGTCAAGCTAACAACCCTCACGGTGCGCCGCCGCTTGGAGGTTTCGGGTAATTTTTATAGAGGTTGTCTTCCTCGTGGCCCAGGCGGTTAAGCCAAGACCCTCGACCCCCATCAAAAGTCAGAAACATGACCTTGGACAATCTCTGGGGCTACGAGACTAACGGTGGCAGAAGGAGGAGCAAGTCTTCCTCCTGCTTGCCCGGTGGCAGGGTGAGTGCACACCGAGCCCGCTCTTACTTCGCCACTGTGCCCTCTGCTATAGCAGAGGGACACGGGTTGAAGTGATCCTTCAAACAGAATATTCGCAGGCGGACATCGAGACCCCTTAGGCTGAAGTACCCAAGGGCAGTCGTTGGCCGCCTCCCAGGGTGCACCGTCCCGCAGACTGGCCTTCACCTCGGACGTATCCGCAAGGGAACTACAGCCTGCGGAAACTCGTGGAGGTTTTCTGTCGTAACACCCCATGCTTCCAGATCGGTCCCACTTTTTTCAAAATCCAGTTCTGATGATGGGATCCATGAGGAATCGAGGGAATTCCTCAACTATAATAGGCAATCATATAGTGATTTTGGTATTTTCATCGAGAACTTAAGCATTTACAGTCAAAAAGTAACATTTGATGAAGTGGAACCGATGAAGAAGACCAGAAATGGCCAACAGAACTTCATACTCACATAGATATCACAATGAAGGTAGTTAAGCGATAATAACAATACAATTAAATTATTGGTTCTGAATAGTTATGTTGAAAATGGTATCATCGAAGTGATCTGATGATGATGGAGCCGGAAGGTAGGCACTGGAATTTCGTAATTTATCAATATAACCTAGCCGTGTTTGGACTTATTAGAATTGTTATGAAATGCACTTTAGCTATAAGGTACTTTCGAACTAATCTGATGATGGAGCCGGAAGGTAGGCACAGGAATTCCGTGATTTATCAATGTATCCTAGCCGTGTTTGGGCTTTTTAGGATTGTCATGAGATGCACTTTGGCTATTTTTTTTATTTTATTTTTTCCCTTCACAAAGTTTTCTTATGCTAGCTTTTAACAATGCTTACAATTTATTGCTAACTTTGTTAGGGACTGGTGCCTGATGTAGGTATGTACAACAACCTGTATTACAGGTCACCAGGACCCTCCCGCGACTAGTATGCTAGAAAGAGTAGTATGCATTTCATAGCGAGCAAAAGTGGAAGCTAAGTTAAAAAAAGACAAAAAACTAAATCTTAAACAAATAATCTTAAATAATACATTAAAAAAAGAGACAATTTATATTTTATATTAATTCCAGGATGTAAGTGTGAGTGTGAATGCTTAGTTAATGTGTGATTAACTGTAAATGTATGTTTTTGGGTGCGCGCGCGCGTGTGTGTGTGTGTCAGAGTATAAGTTTAAAATGTATGCAAGTAATAAAATATCTAATAATAATAAATATGTAATAGTATAATGTTAATAAGATAACTGTGATTATCTGATTAGCAAGTGATCACCACCAAGCAAATAAATGCGCTTTCGTGTTTAGTTTTTAAAAGATATCAGAGATGGCGCTAATTGTTTATAGTGGCGCTAGTTGTTTAGAGTGACGTGTGTCACGTGACTGGCCACGACACTCTGACGCAACACTGAGTGCTGGTGGGGTGTGGGTCGACGGCGGAGGCGCAGTATTAACTGAGCCCCGGTAGGAAACACATGTTTCCACTACGCGTTCAGTGGAGTGTGTTTTAATTGTGTGGCCTATTTTGTAGTAATCATTATTGTGTGGTGATATATATATCTATGGTGATTGTTTTATGAGAACTAAAAGTAATATTATAGTGAAGTGCTAACATTAAGTGATTTAATAAATAATAATGCTATAAAGTGCCATCGAACTGACCTGATGATTGAGCCAGGAGGTGAATGGGAATATTATTATATTATTATAATTAAGTGAATCACAACTAAAACACAGGAATTTCATAATAAAACAATGTAACCTAGCAGTGTTTGGGTTAGTTGGAATTGTCATGAGAAATAGGCACTCTGGTTATAAGTGTATCGCAACTAAAAGGTGTGAAAAAAAAACTTTTTACAAAAAAAAAACATCCGACTTCACTAAAAAAAAAACACTAAAAGGATCAAAATAACTTTAATTTTGGAAGTCGTGTTAAGTAAGAAACAAACAATACCGAGAAACACCGATTTCCAAAATGCATAGTTTCTACGTTGGAACTCTTAATATGAAAAAACTTTTTTTATTAGCTTCCATGGTTATAAGAACTGCAATATTACAGAAAATAAAAAAAACACAAAGAAACCACTAAATACCTAATTTCGAAAAAACGTTAACGTACCTTTAATATAAAGTTTATTTGAACTTATAATTTCAAATCAATCCGAAAATATCACAGTTCAAAGTAACCGGTTTTAAAAAACGGCAATTTTATAGGTAAGACCTATTATAATTGTTGCACTCCAAACATTCCCAGAGAGATATAGCAACTATTACAGATGTTTCAAAGTTTGTAGTTAACAGTATTTAAAGAATAACTGATCAGAACAAACCTTTGGAATCACACCGTGTGAAAAAATGTGGCAGGAAAAGGATCACAACTCTTCGTACAGATCGTAAAATAATGGATATCTCGTAAAAAGATTGATGGCCACCTTACTACAATTACAAAGGACGAGAGCATAGAAGTGTCCGATAGGACAATTCATAGACGATTGGTCAAAGAGAAGTTGATAGGTCGTCGGCTTGCCAAAAAACCTCGCCTCACCGAAGCCATGAAAAAGAGACGACTGCACTGGGCCAAACAACACCAAAATATGACTGTTGCAGACTGGAGTCGGGTAAAAATAATACTTTAAATATATAATGTATTAAAATTTGTAATAACAGTAAATATCTAATAGTATAATGTTAATAAGACTACTGCGATTATCTGATTAGCAAGTGATCACCACCAAGCAAATAAATGCGCTTTCGTGTTTAGTTTTCAAAAGATATCAAAGATGGCGCTAGTTGTTTATAGTGGCGCTAGTAGTTTAGAGTGACGTGTGTCACGTGACTGGCCACGACACTCTGACGCAATACTGAGTGCTGGTGGGGTGTGGGTCGACGGTGGAGCGAGCCCCGGCAGGAAACACATGTTTCCACTACGCGTTCAATGGAGTGTCCTAATTGTGTTGCCTATTTTGTAGTAATAATTATTGTGTGGTGATATACAGGGTGTTTCGTGCATCGTGTGCCAAATTGAAATGGTCGACGGGAGGGGTCATCTGCTATCCTTTCAGAACCCTAAACACTTATCATGCCCTGTGGATTTTTTTTCATCGACTTTTTATTGTTTTATGAAAATAAGACCCAAATTTTTCATTCAAATACAAATTTAAAAAATATATAAGGCATTAGTGACATTAGCTATCTAGTTTTTTTTATTTAATTTACTTGCAAAGATTTGGACTTAAATTAAAGCTGTCCATGTTACAGCTATTTATATGGCTATAAAAAAAAAAACAAAAGCAAACGGAATCTTCCAACTTCCTCAAAAAATCTTTAGTTTATCCTCTTGGTAGTGATGTGCCACATGCTATAAAAATCTTTTTATTACTTTGTGAATTCGCTAGAATTGTGAATCGAGTCACATAAGACTAATATACAAGATTATGATTTAAAAAATATTTTTGCTTAAATGATACCTGAAAAACCTATTAAAAATGTTATCTCACTCTTACAAGATAAAATCAGTCTCGTATCTCTGTTTTCATGGGCTTTACTAGAAATAAAAAAAAATATTTTTAACATTTATTTTATAGTTTTTACAAAACCTGCTCAAATTTTTAGTTTCTGTTGTGAATGCAAGCCCAACATCTGTTTCGCATTTCGACAGTTGTTGTACGAAGTCGTATTTCCTCCTTAATTGTATTGAAAGCCATTTCAATGTGTTTTTTGCAAGTTGTTCTTATGTGAGTCAAACAAAACAAAACAGAATTATTAAAATTGGGCTAGCCGACCAATTTTAATAATTCCTTTTTGTTTTGTTTGACTCTCATTTACATAAGAATAACTTGCAAACAAATCATATTAGCCTTATGTGACTCGATTCACAATTCTAGCGAATTCACAAATTTATAAAAAGATTTTTATGGCATGTGGCACATCACTAGCAAGAGGATAAACTAGAGAATTGTTGAGGAAAATGAAAGATTCTGGTCGCTTTTGGTTTTTTTTATAGCCATATAAATAGCTGTAACATGGACAGCTTTAATTTAAGTCCAAAACTTTGCAAGTAAATTTAAAAAAAGAAACTAGATAGCTAATGTCACTAATGCCTTATATATTTTTTTAAATTTGTATTTGAATAAAAAATTTGGGTCTAACTTTCATAAAACAATAAAAAGTCGATGAAAAAAATCCACAGGGCATGAGAAGTATTTAAGGGTCTGAAAGGATAGCAGATGACCCCTCTCGTCGACCATTTCAATTTGGCACACGATGCACCAAACAGTTTGTATATCACCACACAATAATTATTACTACAAAATAGGCAATACAATTAACACACTTCACTGAACGCGTAGTGGAAACATGTGTTTCCAACCGGGGCTCAGTTAATACTGCGCCTCCGCCGTCGATCCAACCCCACCAGCACTCAGTGTTGCGTCAGAGTGTCGTGGCAAGTCACGTGACACACGTCACTCTAAACTACTAGCGCCATCTTTGATATCTTTTAGCGCATTTATTTGCTTGGTGGTGATCACTTGCTAATCAGATAATCGCAGCAGTCTTATTAACATTATATTATTACATATTTTAAATACATTATATATTTAACTGGTTGAGTAGTGTAATTAGAGACACAATAGTAAGACAATGGCGCACGAACGCGGGCGTTCGTGCGGGGATCAACAGCTTAAAGTATTATTTTTACCTGACTCCAGTCTGCAACAGTCATATTTTGGTGTTGTTTGGCACAGTGCAGTCGTCTCTTTTTCATGGCTTCGGTGAGGCGTGGTTTTTTGGCAAGCCGACGACCTATCAACTTCTCTTTGACCAATCGTCGATGAATTGTCCTATCGGAAACTTCTATGCTCTCGTCCTTTGTATCACACGGTGTGATTCCAAAGGTTTGTTCTGATCGGTTATTCTTTAAATTCTGTTAACTACAAACTTTGAAACATCTCTAATAGCTGCTATATCTCTCTGGGAATGTTTGGAGTGCAACAATTATAATAGGTCTTTACCTATGAAATTGCTGTTTTTTTAAACGGGTTACTTTGAACTGTGATATCTTCGGATTGATTTGAAATTATAAGTTAATTAAAGGTACGTTAACGTTTTTTTGAAATTAGGTATTTGTTGGTTTCTTTGTGTTTTGTATTTTCTGTAATATCGCAATTCTTATAACTATGGAAGTTATTAAAACAACGTTTTTTCTTATTAAGAGTTCCAACGTAGAAACTATGCATTTCGGAAGTCGGTGTTTCTCGGTATTGTTTGTTTCTTATTTAACATCGACTTCCGAAATTAAAGTTATTTTGATCCTTTTAGTGTTTTTTTTTAGTGAAGTCGGTTATTTTTTTTTGTAAATAGTTTTTTATTTCACAGTTTTTAGTTGCGATACACTTATAAACAGAGTGCCTATTTCTCATAACAATTCCAATTAACCCAAACACTGCTAGGTTACATTGTTTTATTATGAAGTTCCTGTGTTTTAGCTGTGATATGATAGGGGAATTTAGATGCCAATGTATACACTTCTATAATAAACTCCCTAGTCATATTTAACAACTAAGCCTTAATAAATTCAAATCATTTGTAAACTTTGCCAAAAGGCTTTTTACACTATAAAGGACTATGTTGAGGGCGAAAAGGCTTGGGATTGATCTGCTCCAGTACGCACTACAACTGTTGTCTTATTTTTTTTCTTTTGTTTTATTTTCAATTGTTTTTTTTATTGTGTTCTTTTTACAATCTGACATTGTAGATTATCTTTATTTTGCAATTTGACCTTTTTTTTTTCAATTAAATTTTGACATAAGTAAATATTTACTTTACTGAGTATTACATTTTGTAAACTTATTTCCTTTTATTATTGTGAACGTGTGGACTATGTTGATTGCATTTTTTTTCCTTTTCAGTAATTTTAACGTAGATCTGGCAATTTAAGTATTTTCTGCGGCCTACCCAAATGTCCTTTCCTTGGTATTGTTGGTCAAGTCGTGGAGCTCCTTAGTAGTCCTGAGTTCAGTTTTGCGAATACTGACAAATGCTTGCACTGACTGGACAAGTCCACTCCAATTTGTATGGTTCATATTCTTCAGAAGACCATCTCAGACAAATCTGCACGGTTCTCATGTGATTTGACCATTACATATTTATTTATTTAAAACTTTATGCACTAAACATTGTACAAAGGCGGACTTAATGCCTCTGTATGGACTTTAAAAAAGACCTTGATCCCTGAATTTGTTTCGGTGTTTCTTCTCAGGGTAGTCAGCTAGGAAACACCGGCCTCATCTAGTTTAGAAAGAAGAAAAAAAATTGACGTATAAAAGTGTTTATTAAACCTATTTGTAGAATAAATATCATTTATCATTTATACACTTAATTATAGCCAGAGTACCTCTTTCTCATGACAATTCGAATTACCCAAAACACAGGAACTTCATAATAAAACAATGTAACCTAGCAGTGTTTGGGTTAATTGGAATTGTCATGAGAAATAGGCACTTTGGTTATAAGTGTATCGCAACTTAAAAGTGTGAAATAAAAAACATTTTATGATAAAAACTTTTTCCAATAAGAAAAAACCGACTTCATTAAAAAAAAAAACTAAAAGGATCAAAATAACTTTAATTTCGGAAGTCGGTATTTCTCGGTATTGTTTGTTTCTTATTTAACACCGACTTCCGAAATTAAAGTTATTTTGATCCTTTTAGTGTTTTTTTTTAATGAAGTCGGTTTTTTTTTTGTAAAAAGTTTTTATTTTACACTTTTTAGTTGTGATACACTTATAAACAGAGTAGGTACCTATTTCTCATGACGATTCCAATTAACCCAAACACTGTTAGGTTACATTGTTTTATTATTAAGTTCCTGTGTCTACCTTCCACTTTCCGGCTCCATCACCAGATCAGTTCGATAGTACCTTATCGCCAAAGTGCATCTCATGACAATTCTAAAAAGCCCAAACGGCTAGGATACATACATTAATTACGGAGTTCCTGTGCCTACCTTCCGGATCCATCATCAGATCAGTTCGTTAGCACCTTATAGCCAAAGTGCATCTCATGACAATTCTAATAAGCCCAAACACGGCTAGGTTACGTTTATTAATTACGGAGTTCCAGTGCCTACCTTCCGGCTCCATCATCATCATCAGATTAGTTTGATGATACCATTTTCAACGTAACTATTCAGAACCATTCATTTATTTGTATTGTCATAGTCGCTTAACTATCTTCATTGTGATATCAATGTGAGTATGAAGTTCCGTTGACCATTTCTGGTCTTCTTCATCAGTTCCACTTCATCAAATGTTACTTTTTGACTGTAAATGCTTAAGTTCTCGATGAAAATACCAAAATCCCTATATGATTGCCTATAATATTTGAGGAGTTCCCTCGATTCCTCATGGATCCCATCATCAGAACTGGATTTTGAAAAAACTGGGACCAATCTGGAAGCGTATCCTATAGAGGGAAAAAAAAATTTGCAAATCGGTCCATAAATGACGGAGTTCTCAGGTAACAAACATAAAAAAAAATGATAAAAAAAAAATACAACCGAATTGAATAACCTCCTCCTTTTTTGAAGTCGGTTAAAAAATAAATAACCGACTTCACTAAAAAAAACACTAAAAGGATCAAAATAACTTTAATTTCGGAAGTCGGTGTTAAATAAGAAACAAACTATACCGAGAAACACCGACTTCCGAAATGCATAGTTTCTACGTTGGAACTCTTAATATAAAAAAAAGGTTTTTTATTAGCTTCCATAGTTATAAGAATTGCGATATTACAGAAAATACAAAACACAAAGAAACCAATAATATCTAATTTCAAAAAAACGTTAAAGTAACTTTAATATAAAGTTTAATTGAACTTATAATTTCAAATCAATCCGAAAATATCACAGTTCAAAGTAACCCGTTTTAAAAAACGGCAATTTCATAGGTAAAGACCTATTATAATTGTTGCACTCCAAACATTCCCAGAGAGATATAGCAGCTATTATAGATTTTTTAAAGTTTGTAGTTAACAGAATTTAAAGAATAACTGATCAGAACAAACCTTTGGAATCACACCGTGTGAAAAAATGTGGCAGGAAAAGGATCACCACTCTTCGTACAGATAGTAAAATCATAGATATCTCGTAAAAAGATTGTTGGCCACCTTACTACAATTACAAAGGACGAGAGCACAGAAGTTTCCGTTAAGACAATTCATTGACGATTGGTCAAAGAGAAGTTGATAGGTCGTCGGCTTGCCAAAAAACCTCGCCTCACCGAAGCCATGAAAAAGAGACGACTGCACTGGGCCAAACAACACCAAAATATGACTATTGCAGACTGGAGTCGGGTAAAAATAATACTTGAAATATATAATGTATTAAAATATGTAATAATAATAAATGCTAAGACCCTACACAACCGCGAGGTATGCAGTCTCAGGGAATATTTCCTAGCTACCGACGTGGGTATGCATCGAAATGTAGTGACAGTGGACAAGGGACTCACCCAGCTCTCCCTGGCTAACGAGAACTGGCGCAAGCCGGTAGTGCTTGACGCTAACGATCGCAGGGAAGTATGGCAGAGCAAGGAACTTCACGGACGCTTTTTCCGGGCCTTTCACGGGCCCGATATAGACCAATTGGCGTCCGTAGCCTGGCTGCGTTTCGGTGACCTCTTTGGGGAAACCGAAGGTTTTGTCTGTGCAATTATAGACGAAGTTATCATAACGAATAACTACCGGAGATTTATTGTGAAGGACGGCACTGTTGACATCTGTCGGGCATGTCACCGTCTGGGAGAATTAATTCGTCACATTATCTCTGGTTGTTCTCGTCTAGCTAACGGAGAGTACTTGCATAGAAACAACCTTGTAGCCAGGATTATCCATCAGCAACTTGCTCTGAAATACTCTCTTGTGGAATCGGAAGTGCCGTACTACAGGTATGAGCCCGACCCAGTTCTTGATAATGGTCATATAACTTTGTACTGGGATCGGTCCATCATCACTGACAGGACTATTGTAGCCAATAAGCCTGATATAGTGGTGGTGGACCGAAGCGAGAGGCGTGCAATGATTGTTGACATATCCGTTCCGCATGACGAGAACCTCGTGAAAGCCGAGAAAGATAAACAAATCAAGTATATCGACTTGGCTCGCGAGGTTGTCGACATGTGGGATGTGGACTCAGCGATCATTTTACCGATAGTCGTGTCAGCCAATGGCTTAATAGCCAAGAGCCTCGACCAACACCTTAGGAGCCTCGCGTTAGGCGGCTGGATCAAAGGCTTGATTCAGGAAGCGGTACTCCTGGACACGGCTCGTATCGTTAGGAGGTTCCTTTCTCTGGAGCCCTGACCGCCGGTAGCTTGGACCCTGTTCCCGATACCGGTGGGACACTATTTTTTATATTTTTAAATGTTTTATTTTTTATTTTTTAGTGAAATATTTCAAAATATAATTTATATGTTACGAATGAATAAACGAAATAAATATGTAATAGTATAATGTTAATAAGACTACTGCAATTATCTGATTAGCAAGTAATCACCACCAAGCAAATAAATGCGCTTTCGTGTTTAGTTTTCAAAAGATATCAAAGATGGCGCTAGTTGTTTATAGTGGCGCTAGTAGTTTAGAGTGACGTGTGTCACGTGACTGGCCACGACACTCTGACGCAACACTGAGTGCTGGTGGGGTGTGGGTCGACGGCGGAGGCGCAGTATTAACTGAGCCCCGGTTGGAAACACATGATTCCAATACGCGTTCAGTGGAGTGTCTTAATTGTGTTGCCTATTTTGTAGTAATAATTATTTTGTGGTGATATACAGGTTGTTTGGTGCATCGTGTGTCAAATTGAAATGGTCGACGGGAGGGGTCATCTACTATCCTTTCAGACCCCTAAACACTTCTTATGACCTGAGGATTTTTTTTCATCGACTTTTTTGTTTTATGAAAATAAGACCCAAGTGTTTCATTCAAATACAAATTTTAAAAAATATATAAGGCATTAGTGACATTAGCTATCTAGTTTTTTTTTTAATTTACTTGCAAAGTTTTGGACATAAATTAAAGCTGTCCCTGTTACAGCTATTTATATGGCTAAAAAAAAAACAAAAGCGACCGGAATCTTCCAACATCCTTAAAAAATCTCTAATCTCTCATCCTCTTGCTAGTGATGTGCCACATGCCATAAAAATCATTTTATAACTTTGTGAATTCGCTAGAATTGTTAATCGAGTCACATAAGACTAATATGAGTTGTTTGCAAGTTATTATTATGTGACTCAAACAAAACAAAAAAGAATTATTGAAAGTGGGCTAGCCGACCAATTTTAATAATTCTTTTTTGTTTTGTTTGAGTCACATAAGAATAACTTGCAAACAACTCATTGAAACGGCTTTCAATAATTAAGGAGGAAATACGAATTCGTACAACAACTGTCGAAATACAAAGCAGATGTTGGGCTTGCATTCACCACAGAGGCCAACAATTTGAGCAGGATTTGTAAAAACTATGAAATAAATGTTATAAATGATTTTTTTTAATTTTTTTTCTAGTAAAAACCCACGAAAAGAGAGATACGAGACAGATTTTACCTTATAAGAGTGAGATAACATTTTTAATAGGTTTTTCAGGTATCATTTAAGCAAAAATATTTTTTAAATCATAACTTTGTATATTAGTCTTATGTGACTCGATTCACAATTCTAGCGAAATCACAAAGTTATAAAAAGATTTTTATGGCATGTGGCACATCACTAGCAAGAGGATAAACTAGAGAAATTTAGAGGAAGTTGGAAGATTCTTGTCGCTTTTGGTTTTTTTTTCATAGCCATGTAAATAGCTGTAACATGGACAGCTTTAATTTAACTATAACTACGAGTATAACTAGCACACACTTAACGATAACTAGCACACACTAACAAATTAGAAAATGTTATGGAGCCGAGTGCTTTTTTTAAAAGTGCGAAATCAATCAATGACTTCTCTCGCTCTTAGGCGTAGCGAGAGGGCGTGTCAGACTTTTACTGACAAGAAAACCCACTCCTGTTCCTTTTTTGCCTTCGATCCAGGGCCCCTACGGTTTTGCTGACATGTCTTCAAGGCGCACGTGGAACACTACGCGACGTCTACACGACTCAAGCTCGGTATGGACGGTTACCGGACGGCCGGACGGAGAGCTACCAATTGCTCACCATTCGCAACTCCACGCCTACAGTAGATGGAAATCGGGGTCAGGATCCCGGCGGCTGGGGCGTGAAGAAGACCGTTCCCTCACATGTGCGTCATGGTGGTCTACACAATGGTGTCACCACTGGGCGTTTCTTCCACACGAATCTGGTGCAGGAACCTCCCGAACTTATCATGTCCGGTGAGGTGTCGTCATGCGGAAGGTGAGGACGTCGTGAGTGACAACTTTTGAATTACTCCTCAAAGAGCGGATTTAGTGCCATAATTATGGCGTGCCCAGCACTGGGTTGAGACAGTCGCTGTCGCGATTTCACCATGAGAGATGAGACCGGAACTCTGTCCGCCATACTGCGACTTTTCGCATCAGCGGAGATTCGCCCCGGCGTTGCATCTCCATGCGCAAATCGTGCATGCGTGGAAGGACTGTTTCCTCTAGATCCCATGGTGGCAGGCCAGCAAAGAGGCACGCCGCTTCGCGGGAGACTGTGTGGTGCGCCCGCATCATCCGGATGGCATGGACTGTGGCATGCGTCCAGCTTGGCCACCGGTTGCTTTCACAGCGACGGCACCCACACCGGAGCTCCGTAAAGGGCCATAGACTAAATGATCGCTGCACGGAGCCTCCAGCAAGAGGTCTGGACCTCCTAGGTTGGGTAGGAGCCGCTTGTGGGCAGCCCCAGTCCGTTCCAGCTTGAGAGCCAAACGTCGGAAGTGTTCCTCGAAATTGCACCGGCTGTCGAGGACAAGTACCAGAAACAGAAACAGGACTGGGTACTTTATTGACAACCCGACGCCGATGTGAACCCCTCGGCGCGTTCTGAGGACCAAGAAAAGACATAGCCTCGGACTTGTGCAGTGAAACCTCGAGTCCCAACTGCGGGATCCTCTCCACGACTGTCACAACCACGCGTGTCGCTAGTTCAGCTGCCGCCTAGTACGACTCTCCCTGCGCCAGGACCGGTCGACCGGCGACCTCACCGACGGGGTCAGCGTGGTCTGTTACGCAGACGATACGTTGGTCCTAGCGCAGGGAGAGTTCCGCCAGGCGGCGGCCGAACTAGTGACACGCGGGGTTGCGACAGTCGTGGAGAGGATCCAGCAGTTGGGACTCGAGGTGGCACTGCACAAGTCCGAGGCTATGTGTTTCCATGGCCCTCAAAACACGCCACTATCGAGTTACCAAATAACGGTAGGAGGAGTCCACATTGCGTCAAGTAGACGATGAAGTAACTGGGACTCGTCCTCGATAGCCGATGGAATTTCGAGGAGGAATGCTCCGAACCGACGTCTGGCTCCCGAACTGGATCGGGCTGGGGCTGCCCTCAAGCGGCTCCTGCTCTACCTAGGGGGTCCAGACACCTCCCGCCAGAGGCTCTACGCAGGCATCGTTCTGTCCATGTCCCTTTATGGGGCGCCGGTATGGGCACCGTCACTGCGAAAGTAACCGGCGGCCAAGCAGAACGCATGCCAAGGTGTCATGGCCATCCAGATGGTGTGGGGTTATGCACGGTTTCCCGCGAAGTGGCGAGCCTCCTTGCTGGCCTGCCACCATGGGATCTGAAGGCAACAGTTCTTCCAAGCATGCACGATTTGCGCGTGGAGATGCAACGCCGGGACAAAACTCCGCTGCCGCGACTAATCGCGGTATGGCGGACAGAGTTCCGGCGGGATTTTATGGTGGAAGCGACTGTCGCAACCCAGTGCTGGGCACGCCATAATTATGGCGATAAGTACCCTCTTTGAGGAGTGGCTGGAAAGACGTCACGGCGTCCTCACCTTCCGCATGACGCTGGTCCTCACCGGACATGGCAAGTTCGGGAGGTTCCTGCATCGGATTCAGGCGGAAGAAACGTCCGGATGTCACCATTGTGTGGAGCCGGAGGACACGGTGGAGTATACGGTAGAGGTGTGCCCCGCTTGGGTGGAGCACCGCCATGTCCTTGTGGGGGCCATACAGGCCATGGTTTGGAGCGACGAGGAATAGCAGGTGGTTGCCTCCTTCTGCGAAACAGTAATACTAGCGAAGGAGGCAGCCACACGCACGAGGGAACGGCCCGCACAGCCCAGCCGCCGGGATCCTGACCTTAAATTCCAGCCAATGTGGGCGTGGGCTTACGGACGGCGAGCAATGGGCAGCTCTCCGTCCGACCGTTCAGACCAAGCCCAAGTCGTCAACGACGCGTAGTGTTCCACGTGTGCCTCAAGGAGATGTCAGCAAAACCGTAGTGGCCTAGCAGGGTCGAAGCCTACTGGGGCCATGGGTTCGCTTCTGAAAGGAAAAACTGAGGCCCTGGAACGCAAGGCAAAGAAGGAACACAGAAGTCGATTTTAGTAAGTAAAAGTCTGACACGCCCTCGCGCTCCGCCCAAGTGTGCGAGAAATCATTGGATGATTTCCCACCCAAAAAAAATAAGTACCTAAGCATTTGAAGTTTAGTAAAAGGAATACAGAAAGTCAATAGAAATATTATTACAATAAAATTTACTACGCGGTCGAAGTAGGTAATGACATCACGCTCACACTGACACTGACATCTCGCTTGCCGCGATAGCACTCTTGGAAATTTGGGATAAATGCGTTCCGTAATATCAAAAATGATTAATGAAAACTTAATGTTTTTCAGATTTTTTTTCTGTAATTTGTTACTTGATAATAAAAGCTATGTTCCTACGGAAACAATATTAGAAATATTTTTGTTTATAATACAGAAAAAACAAAATGAAAACATGCCATTTACGCTATAAAAATATGCGAACTGAAATTCGCTTAAATTTCGTTTTAAGTAAGTATTTTTTAAAAAAAAAACGTAGGAACCTAGATAAATATTGTCTAAATCCAGGTCTAAGGACCCGGCCTGCATCACATAACTATATCGTAGCATCGTTGTAGCCGTCTCGTAAGTTTCGAAACCGCGGCATAATAGTGGCGTTGTCGACACGTAGCAGTCTCGTAGCGACGTCGTAGCAGTTTTGTAGGAGCACCGTAGTACCGTTGTAGCCAACTCGTAACAGCTTCGAAACCGTGGCGTAACAGTGCCGTAGCCTAGACGTAGCAGTGTCGTAGCAACGTCGTAGCAATGTTATAGGAGCATCGTAGATGCCTTTTAGGCGCGGCGTAGCAATGACGTGACAGCGTTGTAGCCGTCTCGTAACCGCATCGTAGCGGTGTCGTAGGCCACCGAATTTTTTTAACCGACTTCTAAATAAAAAAGGAAACGGTTCTCAATTCGGATGTTTGTATTTTTTTTTTAATGTTTGTTCGCGCATAACTTCGTCGCTTGCCAACCGATTTGAAAAAATTCTTTTTTTGTTGGAAAGGGTATACTTCCCAAATGGTCCAATAGTCACCAAGTCGGGATCAGATGATGAAATTTTGGTGAAATCAAGGGAACTCCTCAAAAACACGCGACGCGAATATTAATTTGGACTTAAAATTTTTGTGACTTTTAATAGGATTGTTTTTATTTTAATTTGTGATTTGACTTCGTTTTATTTGTTTTCTTGTATTTTCTTTTATTTGTTTGACATTTTTTATTATTTGAAATTGTTATGTAATCATTTGTTGACTAATTATAATGTAACATTCTGTATATGACTTGTAAGAATCCCTTACCAATAAATTACTATGACTATGACTAAATATTATAGGCAACCATATAGTGATTTTGGTATTTCAACGGTACTTCATACTCACATAGATATCACACTGAAGATAGTTAAGCGACCATGACAATACAAATAAATGAATGGTTCTGAATAATTACGTTGAAAAATGGTATCATCGAAGTGATCTGATGATGATGATGGAGCCGGAAGGTAGGCACTGGAACTCCGTAATTAATCAATGTAACCTAGCCGTGTTTGGACTTATTAGAATTGTCACGAGATGAACTTTGTCTCTAAGGTACTATCGAACTGATCTGATGATGGAGCCGGAAGGTAGGCACAGGAACTCCGTAATTAATCAATGTATTCTAGCCGTGTTTGGGCTTATTAGAATTGTCATGAGGTGCACTTTGGCTATAAGGTACTATCGAACTGATCTGATGTTGGAGCCGGAAGGTGGAAGGTAGACATCCTGTGTCTACCTTCCATGCACCTTCCGACTTCATAATAAAACAATGTAACCTAGCAGTGTTTGGGTTAATTGGAGTTATCATGAGAATAAGCACTCTATTTTTTAACCGACTTCAAAAAAAGGAGGAGGTTATTCAATTCGGTTGTATTTTTTTTTTTTTTTTCATTTTTTTTTTCCCTTTATAGGATATGCTTCCAGATTGGTCCCATTTTTTTCAAAATCCAATTCTGATGATGGGATCCATGAGGAATCGAGGGAACTCCTCAAAAATTATAGGCAACCCTATAGTAATTTTGGTATTTTCATCAAGAACTTAAGCATTTACAGTCAAAAAGTAACATTTGATGAAGTGGAACTGATGAAGAAGACCAGAAATGGTCAACGGAACTTCATACTCAAATAGATATCACAATGAAGATAGTTAAGCGACTATGACAATACAAATAATTGAATGATTCTGAATAGTTACGTTGAAAATGGTATCATCGAAGTGATCTGATGATGATGATGGAGCCGGAAGGTAGGCTCTGGAACTCCGTAATTAATCAATGTAACCTAGCCGTGTTTGGACTTATTAGAATTGTCATGAGATGCACTTTGGCTGTAAGGTACTATCGACTTGATCTGATGATGGAGCCGGAAGGTAGGCACAGGAACTCCGTAATTAATCAATGTATCCTAGCCGTGTTTGGGCTTATTAGAATTGTCATGAGATGCACTTTGGCTATAAGGTACTATCGAACTGATCTGGTGACGGAGCCGGAAGGTGGAAGGTAGACACAGGAACTTTACAATAAAACAATGTAACCTAGCAGTGTTTGGGTTAATTGGAATCGTCATGAGAAATAGGCACTCTGTTTATAAGTGTATCGCAACTAAAAAGTGTAAAATAAAAACTTTTTACAAAAATATATTTACCGACTTTACTAAAAATAAACACTAAAAGTATCAAAATAACTTTAATTTCGGAAGTCGGTGTTAAATAAGATACAAATAATACCGATAAACACCGACTTTCGAATTTAAAGATATAGTGTTATTTTTTTAGTGAAGTCAGTTATTTTTATTTTATTTTGTAAAAACGCTTTTTATTCAATTTTAAAAACAACTTTGAATCGTGTATCCAATTATTATTAGTTGATCTTTTAATAACCAATTTTGTAACTTAAGAGTGAGAGGTGAGTTCAATTTGGGAGGAAACAGTGAGAGAGGAAAACAATAAATTATTCTTGTAGGGTATAATACAATACAATTTTTAAAGAGTCTTTTAATGGTTAATTTATACTATGTATACTAATATTATAAATAAAGAGGAAAGATTTATATTTTTGTTTTTTAAAATTCATTCCCCAGCAGAATGCTACGTACATTATCACCGATTGACTAAGCTATGCATATTTATTTTCTACTTTCACACGTGCGAAGCCGCTGAAATAAGCTAGTAAGTAATAAAAGGAATCTGCAGTATGGTCTGTCCAGAGCATATTTTGTTGAGATAGGAGCACGTAGGAGAGTGTGCAATGTGTGCATGTAGACACTAGACAGTGCTTGCAGCGGCGGTGTCGCGCTAGGTCAGGCCGCGCGGTGCAGTAGCCGACCTTGCGGCGCGGCGGCGGCCGGCTCGGGTGTCGCCCACATTGCAGCCGCTCGCCGCGCGTGCGGTGCAGCCCCGCGACGGAATGTCCATCCGATCCGATCCGAGCCCCAACCAACACCCGATACACTCTCCAACATTTCTCACATGCCATACACGCAGCCAATGTAACTGTACGACAATTTCGTGTCACAGCGAACACTCGACGAGATCCTACTCGACTTTCCAAGAAAGTCTCAATGTCTTTTGCAGATGGACGAATGAGAAGCTGTGGCCCGGTTACACTAACACTAGCAGATACATTAAGGATTTTCTAGTCTGTTACGAAGGCAGCTGCACACGTTTCAATTATAAAGTTAAATGAGATTCAATCTTAACTTAGATCACATTATATTCTCGGTACACATCAGACGTTTCAGTTTGAACATTACATGCAGCAACAATAAGCTTATTGCACAATGAATCGCTTTGTTCATTTGTCGCTACTTCACACATAAGGAACGTTTGACGTAATTAGATAATTAAATCTATACTTAATTAAGTATTTAATCTGCGAACTCGTATATATGTCTTGATCTAGCCGCCTCGTAAGCAAGATAATCGTGTTGTGACGTTAGGTTATTTATCATAAGCTACGGAAGCAATGAAAATATTGTTAGTAAACATGATTGTAGAGAGATATCGCAAGCGAGAGGCGCATGTTAGCAGGCAATATGTAGGCCTGCGGAGATACCGCACCAAACACGTGCGCCTGACACCAATCCCTATCTGACAATTGCACATATTAAAATTAATGTATCCACTTCTATTAATAACGCAGATACTGGATGTAATACCGAGGTTCGCATGATATACGGTGGCGTTTACACGTCCCTCGATACCGCACCGTGCACTCACCACGTTTCTCTAATTGAAACCTAAGCCTGCGAGCGAGAACTTTAAATATTCTATTGCTGTTTAAATAACTATGATTTGATAAACGTCTAATAACCTTTAAATAGCTGTTTATATAACGATAATTTGAAAAACACTTAATACCTTTAAGTAATATGCCAGGTTACAGCCCTCGCAGATCCTAACAGACTTCACCGCGTCAGCCTGAATTGTTCAATGGCCATTTCATTAACGCTGCTGGCGTCTGACATCATTACTTTTAAAGGATAAGGAAATACTTAGTCGGATTGCGATATAGTATTCAAATACTGTGAGAGAATATACCTCTCCCAGCGATGTGTATTACAGATGCTCATTTACCTACCGAGCTAAATAACATTGCAAATGATAAGCCTTTGAAATATGTATGCTTTTACTAAAAATATACCGACCGTTAAGTAAAATGTAAGTGGTGCTTTAGTTCTGAGTATTTGCATCTATTTTTAGTCCGGATTGTTGGCCGGGCTCGTAACCACAGGCGATAAATAATGCAAATAGAGCTTTTTGCATTGACATAGTATCTTAACTGGAAGCAACTCCCGATAAATTGTAAGGTGAACCCTGCACTGGATCGCAACGACAAGTGCATTATAATGACCTAAGTACGTAAGTAATTACGGCATGACCCCGCAACGTGCTCTACTTAATCTATACTAATATATTTATTGATTTATATACACTTTATTATACACCAAGATAATAAATAATACAATACAATGGAAACCTTAAACTAAAAATATACGATTGGCGGCCATATCGCATTCTTCGATCTCTTTCAGGCAACCTGGAAAGGATAGAGATTTCCTGGACACAAAATAGGGTTGCACTTGGCGTAATTCATTTTAAAAAATAGATTTAAAAATTTGTGAAAAGACACAAGTACATGTTCATACTATAATATAGTTACGAATATCATTGTGAATTCCTTCCACATAAACACTTTACACGTTCAAGTTGACACTTCAACTTAATCGTTGTTTTCATTTGTTGTGTGAGGTCTAGTTTGCACATTGTCCTTTAAACATTAATTATCAACCTGTCACTTCATGTCGATTACAAACAAAACAAATTAATAAATTATGACCGAGCTGTTGAAATGGGAATTTACGCCAATATCAATAACAAACCGTATCAAATGTGGGTAAAACAGATTGTGTTTCATAAAATAAATAGGCGACTTAAAAGCAACGACTGTCCCTTCAAAAGTTTATACCTCGTAGGTTATGTTAGTAACTTTTCCTCGGTTAAATGGAAGTTAAAGTCGCCTTACAAGATTGGCCGGCACGCCGAGCCAGGTAAGGCAACTTACATGAAAAACTCACCTCGCTCGATGACACGTAAGCCTCATTGGAATCTATCGGCTGACAAATTCAGCCACCTTTTAACAGGTAGGTGATCGCACCGCCACGGCTTACTCGAGATAACTCGTGTTTTAAAGGCCCCAAAACAGAGGTCTAACGATCGATCATTAGGACTTATTTGTTTTTTGACGTTGACGGGACACCGACAGGGTTAGTAGTGGACGCGTTTTTATTATTATCTATGGGTTGCATCAGGCCATTCGTCATGCTGTCAGTGGTACAGGGCCCAGCGAGCCAGTCAAAGTGACCGCTTGATAACGGCGCTTGGTGACGCTCCACACTTTCCCACTGCCTGGTGCCCTGGTACACCTTGCCTCAGCTGCTTCTCTGACGTCTTTATAGCAGGTGTGTTTCACTTAGTGTCATCTTATTTGTTTAGATCAGGAAGAACTCGACTCACACACTAACGAAGGAAATGCTAGTTCAAAACTGGAAAAACCATAAACTTGTCCGTTAATCTTATCTAGTTTGGGTTTACTAATGATACATTAGTTGTTGCTTATTAACGTTAGTCAAATATTAGTGATTTTTAATTTTAAAAGGCATTTAATATAAATGTTTGTAACGGCTCGAACTACACTTTAGACGATCAGACACAGACTAGTACTAGCTAATTTAAATAGTTGTCACAGAACGCCAATACATTTGTTACAATATATTAATTAGTTTTTCGCATCATTATAAGTGCTTTTTTGTAATAGGAGTGACATTGTCAATAAGTGGTAAAATTTCTTAAAATTAATTAAGAATAAAAAAAGCTTTTTCACACCACTGAAAGTTAGTGAAGTGAACATATGTAGCGGTGTTATTCGATAAGTGATGAAAAAACTGGGCAAGTGCGAGTCGGACTCGCGCACTGAGGGTTCCGTACAAACTTACCTATGAAAACAGTTCAATTTCCGTATCAAGTTAGAAGATTTATCTGAAAAAAAAGTTTATTTTTTGACATAACTAAAAATTTACAGTTTTCAGTTTCTTTCCTATACTTGTGTAATAAGAAACGCTAAACCTTGGCGCGAAACCTTGCTTCATGCCAAATTTCAGGATTCTAGTTCAACAGAAAGTAACCCAATGATTTTTGATTCCCTTGAGAGTGTCGAAATATTATTTTTTTGCGATATAAACGGCCGTCTCTTTTTTCCCGTTAACTCAGATGTTTGATTTTTTTCACAGCTTCAAGGGATCGCAGGCTTGAGTACTCGGATATAGTTTTAATTTCAACTCTATACCTCTACGCGTTCCCGAAATAAAGGGTCTTGACAGATAAACAGACGGTCGAACAACAAAGTGATCCTATAAGGGTTCCGTTTTTTCCTTTTGAGATACGGATCCCTAAAAACCTACATTAAGATATGATTTTCTACCCCCCATCTCGGAAAGAGTATTTTTGCTCTTCGATATCTTAGTGCAAAAGCCGTTTTTATCCGCCAGAGGATAAAATAATTTGAATTTAGAACAACGTGTGCACTAAGTTTGTGAATTCAAAACATCAATTCATTAAACCCCGAGTGAACGCCGGCTTTCGCTCGGTCATTGTCTTTCTATGTGTATCTAATTACGGTACTCCAAAGGGTAATCCTTTTTACTTATATCTCCATGGTGCCTTTATCATAAAACTTTTTTTTAATTGTTGAGAAAGTCAGATTCTGAACCTCCTTGGTGTTCCTTTTTTTAATTTCCTTTGCGCGTGCCATTTTCTTTTTACGTCATATTGTTAAAAGAACAAGAAACTTGAAAACAAGTGAAAAACTTAAAATGAGTGATTCTAGCGACGAAGAAGTTTATTCGACGCCAACAGAATTGACTGAAACTGTTAATAATGCGCAAATGAGCTTTCTCCCTCAACAATCACGCAAGAAGTATTTGAAACAGTACGATATGTTTAACATGTGGCGACTAGCTAAAGGAGCCAAAACTTTCTCAGAAAATGTTTTGAAGGCATATTTTATTAAATTATCCGAGACCAAGAAATCAAGCACTCTATGGAGTACGTATTTAATGCTAAAAGCAACAATAAAGATGAAAAATACATACATATCAACACCTATCCTAAATTAGTGGCATTTTTAAAAAGAGCATCTGTTCATCAACCAAAAAAATCAAAAGTTTTCACAGCATCTGAAATTGAAAAGTTTCTTAATGAAGCCTCTGATTCCGTATATTTGGCGGCAAAAGTAAGTCAGTTGCACATTCAGTATCTACTTAAGTATATCTTCAACAACTACTAATCAACTACATAATCGATGTTGATAGGTATAATTTTACATGCATATCAATTTTATTAATTTATCTACTCTTTACGTTACAGGTTGTTCTTATTATTGGTATAAATTCAGCATTTCGAACTAATGAACTAACACAACTTAATGTCAAAAACATTGAATTGACATTCAAATGACTTATTAATTTACCTAATACAAAGACAAAAAGAGACCGCAACTTCGTCATTCGCAAAGAATACGTAACAATTCTTGAGAAATATCAAGCCTTACGCCCGCCTAACACTCAAATCAATTGATTTTTTCTACAATATCGCAACAGAAAGTGTGTCAAACTGCCTAAGGGTGCAAATAAAATTGGCAGTATCCCACGAGGAACAGCAACTTTTCTGGAACTTCCTGAACACCGTTGTACACGGGCCATTGCTTCCGACGAACTTCAGCCATACTTTTGGCCGATTCAGAAACTGATCTTCTGTCCCTTAAGCGCCATGGAGGCTGGAAATCCAATGCGGTTGTAGAGGGATACATAGAGGATTCCGTCCAAAATAAGTCTAAAATATGTAAAGGCATCGTAGGAGCCATTACACTGAAAGAGCCTCAGTGAGAACCTTGGGCTGGCCCTTCTACATAAAAAATTAGCCGTTACGAAACACCTAACCATCGCCCTCTCTCGCTAACATTTACGCCAAGGGAATCCGCTGAATCGGTACAACTATGTATAACAGATAGTTTACCAAAAAAACGGTACACAAGTCACTAACACCAACATTACAGTACCTAACAAAAATATTACACTCAACTTAAGTAACTGTAGCAACGTTACTTTAAATTTTTCTTAATCATACCTAAGTATTATTTTTTATAATTTAAAGATTATTCTGTAATACTTTCCTATCATAATGTAGTAGTTCATACCTAAACTGAAATAAAAGTATCTTGTGATTGTAAATGTTTTTTTTTTTTCATTTAGTAATTTCCTCGCTGAGGTGGGATGAAAAGTTACGTGTTGCACTCGAGTGCAAAGATTTTTTACCTCGTGCTCTTTTGAATCCTTCGCTTGCTCGGTCATCAAAATTGAGCACGCGGTTAAAAACCAACTTTGCACTCTTGTTTATCAAATAACTATTGTCACTGAATGGACGGATTTAACCACTTCTTCGTTTGTTCTATTCTTGTAAATGTCCAAAGGAGTTTATTAAATTCTATTATTAAACATTGACCGCAAACCACATTTTATATCATCGTACCCAAGTGCACAGATTGCGACAGAAGTTTCAAGTAACTAGGAAGCATTCTGGAACTGGCTCTTTACTCTTGATTATCATGGTGTAGAGAACATAATTCATAACTAATCAAATTTTCACTTAATTACACGTACACAGCGCGATTTAGCTAGTTAATTTTAGTACCTATAACTTTTTTAGTTATTTTATTTTTCACATACCCTAAAATTTTTTTTTAAAACCTATAGTTAACAGAAATGAAGCTAAAATAAAATGGCATTGACTCCAGACATACAGATCCGCCTAGTTCGGAAGTCTGAAGCGTCATAAATTGTTGCTATATTTTATGACAATAAAGTCAGATACATTAAGGGACAAAATATCCCCCAACATAACGCGCAACACTGTCAACTTCTTTAACAAGTCCCGCGTCACGTGAATGCATTGCAAAATGTAAGGGGGACAAGCTGCGGGATACTGGACAACGTTGCAGCGTCACATCGATTGAGCGCTGCGCGTCACGTTGGGGGACATTTTGTCCCCTAATGTAACTGAGGCTTTCTTTTTTACTTAATTCTCTATTTTTTTTTTTTTTCTGTGACGTTTACAATTTTTTTTAAATATGTAGGAATGTAATATAATCACAGTGAACAAGCACTTTATGTCGTGACCTGTTAATCATTATAAGTTAGTTCATCTTAATAGACCCAGTAGGAATAAAATGTGCATATTATGTTAAACCACATATTGCATAATTTAATACCTGTGTAATGTTCCAACTGAACTTTGTACTGATGACTGTCTGACTGACAGTGGTCACCACAGACCAGTATTGGCCACCACTCTGTAACCCATAATCAGTCTTATAATATTCCCACTGCTGAGACTCATGTCTCCTCTCTAAGATAGGGAATGGGAAACCCATCACGCGGGCCCAGTGCGGATTGGTGGATGTCATATGTCTTCGAATTTTTAGTTCTAGGATATCCCGGTTTCCTCACGATGTTTTCCTTCACCAGTAGCGCACAAGCGTACAAAACCAATTTAATTGCAATAATTTTAACACATAAAATAAACAAATAATAAATTCTAATACGGAAGATTGACTGCAACAGTCGGGACCCATATTAAATGGAAAGATTTTAGTCTGGATTATTTTAAGGGGTTCCGACGGTTGCAGTCAATATGTAATATTACATACATACATACAAGATACGCGCGAGCCGTTTTGAGAACGGAACCAAGTTTGATGTAGATGTAATTCCAATAAATTATGCATTGTCAAGATTGATTTTAAATAGTCTTCATAAGTACATTAGCAATGCACATTGGAACCACTTTTATGACGCTCACACAACATTCCAATATTTACATCAATATTTAAGAAAAACTTAAATCCATATTAACACTGATTAATGTTGATTCAACTTTGTAATCGAACCTCAAGTAGTTGTCGTTTTAAAATCATAATCAAAACGGTTGTATGTGACACTGGAATATTTGCAGAAATAATAACTTACTGACGTGGACCCGTCGACGGAGACCAGTATCTGCTCTACCACATAAATACATACTGATATTAGTTTTAGCGTCCCGCATTAATCGTATGTGTTCCTATGGAGTCGTAATAACGGCCATAGTGGCTTGTAAACCTGATCGATGAACGGTAAAGTTAAGTTTGCCTTGGTGTACGTAAGATTATCGAAGGCAAGTTTTGCATACCGCAGGCCACTACCATAAAATACAATACATTACGAGCGAGCCAGCAGCTACCGTGTTACGTGATACGCGCTTCTAAAAGAATATCAATGAATATCAATAACTATTAGACACTTTCTTATTAATTGGGCAACCGTTCGGTCCTCATTTTTGTATAAAATGTTGAGTTGTGAAACTGTTTACTGATTTAGGTATTTGATTACTATATAGCTTCTGCCATTGACTTCGCCCGTGTAAAAGTAAAAATATATCCCTAAGGAACATACTTCTAGGATAAAAAGTATACCAAAAGCTATTTTAAGACATGGTCTACCCGTGTGCTACATCCAAAGCCGTTCGCCCGTTTGAGCATCAAGGAGTAACAAACGTACACATATGTACATACAAACTTTCGTCTTTATAATATTATAGTGGTTATAAAGAAAGAAAGAAAGAAAAAAACGTTTATTCGTACCTCACACATACAGTAAAATTAAAACACAGTAGAAATGTGTGTGTGTGTAGAATGTCTATGTTACGTTACTAGAAAATACCTAATGTACTATTAAGGCTGGATAAACCTCCACACCATCGTAATTAACGTACAAACATTTCATAATAAAGTAAGATCTCCAATTAGACCCCGATAAGTAACCTTTCCTTTCAGATGCCTATCACAAAATGCCATAAAATTAATTTCAAGAATGTCTAAGCGACGTAATATTAACCCTGCAACTGCCTATAAGGTTCAAATGATACGTGTCCAATAGAAATGAAATGACGTTTGATTACTCCCATTCATCGGCGACATCATAAACGACACAAATCCCATCCTAAAACATTGTTATCAGTGTTCCCACTCTAATCTTGAGGCAATAAAATTTCGATGGCCCAAGAAAAACGGGGCAGCTCGATAACCATAAATTTGGGCCGAAACGGATGGGACAAATTTGTATAATGGGCCTCCCCCATTTGGGTGCTGAGTCGCGTTAATGACAACCTAACAGTTTGTTTAAACATCATTATAGGAGCGTATCGGGCATTCCATCACAGGTACCTGCGTGCACACCCGCGCCTACAAATCTCTGGACTCCCCAGCTTGATACATGAACCGATTATTGTCATTCTCTTACCGATTTCTACCCGATTGTAATCTTGCTGACTCAATTCAATAGCGCTGGGTTAATTAATTACATTCCTAAGAAATATCAAGTTGGTTGTAATTTGAGTAAAAAAAAATAAAAACAGGTCAAGTAAGATTCGATTCTGATTACCGAAGGTTTTGTAATGTTGGAAAGGAAACAAGTGAAGTAGCGTAAAGTTGCTGCTCTGCACTGCAACACACACAACAACAACAGCACTGCTCTCAAAACGGTGAAGAAAAACATCGTGAGGAAACCGGCATGTCCTAGAACTAAAAATTCGAAGACATATGACATTCACCAATCCGCACTGGGCCCGCGTGGTGGATTACGGCCCATTCCCTCTCCTAGAGAGAGGAGGCCTGAGTCCCAGCAGTGGGAACATTAAAAGGCTGACTATGCTATGCGTAAAGTTTAAGTAGGATCTTTTTTTAATGGAAATATTGTTCCACACTAGGAATTACTCCTGTATTCAGAGTGCGTTGACAAACATGTAAGATAACATCCACAAGCTACCCAAACTCAGAACAACTATCTGTAAGTCATCCAAATATTTATTCTGCGCGGGAGTAGAACCCACGACACGCAATGCAGCAGTTAATCACTCAATATCATTTCAGGAATTTTGAATAAAATAGTTCGATTCTACGCCGTAGATAACACTTAAAAAAATATAATTATTTTTCCATAACGGATGAAAAATTAGGTTAGTTTTTATTTTGTATTGTGTCAACTATCGCCACGGTGCAATCTTTTTTAATAGTCATTTCATCATATTCTATCGCTTTAGTTAGTTACGGAAAAATAAACGACCGTTCTAAAAACTGAGGACTCTGTTTTTTATTTGTAACACAGAACCCAAAAAAACGGTAACTGCCACTAATTAGAAACGGCTATTAAAATATTCCATTTTTTATATTCATTCCGACTGTCGTTCTCAATTATGTCGTTGACCTTTTGCGGCATTTATACATAGGACAACAGGAATTATATGGAAATGTTGCTTTTCACGGTTTAAATGTTCAAATATTTGTGATTTACAAGTGTTACAAGCAAAGGGTTGGATGAAGGTAGAGGCTGGGTGCGCGGCAAAACGCAGCGTCCCACAGCAATATATCCCGGGGACAGCTACACGCATTCACAATTACCTTATCTCGGTCTGTGCTGGCTCCTGACATCACGCGACAAATATTCGTGATCATCGCACCAGCATCGAACAACTAAGATACATAGGTATACCATCCCCAAGTTCCTTGTTCATGCGTCGGTTACTTAAAGGAATTCGATTTCACTAATATTACTAAAAAATGATCAATTTCCCTCGTATGTCCACGGTTTTTTTTTAGGTGGGAAATCATCCAATGACTTCTCCCGCTCTTTGTGTCAGACTTTTACTGACTAAAACCCACTCCTATGTTCCTTCTTTGCCTTGCGTCTCAGGACCCCGGGGTCCCCTTTCGGGCAACCCATGGGTATTTTCCACGGTCTAATCAATTTAATTTTGACAAGGAAACTCATTTGAAAAACTTAATATTCTAGTCCACTTAGTTGACATGCTGATTAAGTAAACCTTACACGTAACATCTCCACATTATCCTCAATATAAAGAGTCCGCAGAAAATTAGCATTCGGCTATAAAAAAGACAATAGAGCACTCGGCAATCGGAAATAAAAGTAAAAGACGCAGTTTTTAATTGATTTTAGGCTCGCAGGACGTAAGGTAGGAAATTGACATTTCAATAGCAAAAAAGAAGAGTGGTGTGGTACAGTCGCAACCGAAGTGATTTAGCGCAGTCGCAGACAGGCGCGGTTCCCATGGGAAAGCGCCCGCAAATATTGACACTAAGGCAACATGTTTATATGCACTTAATGCATCGCTCACCTTTTTATATTTTATTTGTTCTGAGCGCGCGAGGCAGACGAAACGTCGGCCTCTTGTTTAAGTTGTTTTTCTCGTAATTTTGTTTAACAGGTAGTGTCTAATGCTGGTTATAAAAATGTTATTTTAGAATAACGAAACATGTGATAGACATGTTTTTTTTAATACTCAACTATTTTCAGGTCAACATCAGGATATCCTACTTATATTATAAACGCGAAAGTTTGTATGTATGGATGTTTGTTACTCTTTCACGAACAAAACACTACTGAATGGATTTTATTGGAACTTTACAATAACATAGCATCAGCATAACACATAGGCTACAATTTATAAAGTTAGCGTGTCTAATCCTGTGCAGACGAAGTCGCGGGCACCAGCTAGTATAGTACATACTTCTGCACTTATTTTTAATTAATTCTAATGTTTTGTATGCCTACAGAGTGTCATATTCACATTAGCGAAAAAGCTCTTCAAATAAAGATTATAAATCTATTTATATTAAGTCCGTTACAAAGTAAGAAAATCAATTAATTTCCAGGGCACAGGTTGGACCGGATACACCCAAATTTTAAACCGCAAATCATAAGAAATGGTGAAACACGGAAACCAACTATTAAGACAATTAATAGCGAAAGCCAGGTTGAAAGTACTTAGTTAGTTTTTCTTCTATGTTGCCGCTAGTTACACCGTAACGTAACAAACACATGTGTAAGTGGGTCGTTCTTTTTATACCAACATACCAACAATATATACGCTTGAAAGGAAACGTTCAATAAATGTATGGAACTTGGGCTAAAAATAATTAAAAACAGAACAGTAATCTGACTTAAACAGGCTGAAAGAGCGTAATTATCTTGATTTTTTTGAGCAATAACATTTTACAGTCCTCTGTTTTTTTTTTTGTGAAGTGCAAAAGATGTAAGCTAGTATCACTATATATTATTTTATAGGGTTAGCAACCCCGTGATAATTGACGTAACAATATAACTTTGTATCTGTGTTTGTGTATGTCAATGACATCTAATGTAGGTATCTGTGCGGTTATTTCAACGTCAAACGTCAAGTTGACAAATCGTCAATTTGACATTTACGGATTTCACCTTCTTTCGACACGTTTTGTTATTGCATTTTCATGATAATACATAATACATGTTTTTATCTTTATTTCATTAAACGGCAGCTTAAATCATAATAAAAACTTAAGGTATTTAACAGATACGGCAAGTTTAGCTACATTGTATATAATTATATTGCATAGGAACGAATAAACAATAAATATGTGCGTTTCTTTTACTGAAACATTTTTCAGCGTTTTTACAAAAAAGGAGGACTGAAAAAATCATATTTAATCATGAATGAGTAGCGTAATAAATAAGCTTTCCTATAAGGTATCTATAGCATATTAGTGTTCAAATTTCTTCGGAATATTAGCCCATTTTTGACCTCTACTTTTTATGCAGTAATCTTAATGCTTTTTTATTTTAAGGTTTATTACTAAAATACATATTCAAAGTTTTAAATTGGATAATAATATCTCGCTTTTTATTATTCGCGTGGCAGGGTTGACGAAATACGCCCCGTCACACTTTTCTGTACTGATGTTGTTGATTTTTTATTATTATTGGTAGGTTCGCGTTAGACGACTATCTCACCTGACAGTAAGCGATGATGTGGTCGACAATGGACGCTTGCCTAGAAGTAACCTATTCACTCTTTACTTAAAGACTCCCAGATTGTAGCTATCAAGAATCACAGACTCCGGCAGAGAATAAGGTATTCTCTTACTTTATAGGTTACTCTATATGAGAAAAAATCTAAAAATATATTATTAAGATAGCATAAGCAAA
The DNA here is from genome assembly GCA_905147345.3 of Mythimna impura. Lineage (NCBI taxonomy): Eukaryota > Metazoa > Arthropoda > Insecta > Lepidoptera > Noctuidae > Mythimna > Mythimna impura. The sequence continues at coordinate 14,419,992 of LR990345.1, forward strand.
AAGCAGTCGGTAAGTGTTAGTTTTAGTTCATAAAATAACAAAATAAATTTTTAAATTCAATTCAAAGTTTTCAGTTTTTTTTATCTGTTTATTATCACCATGAAATAGCCACCATGTTATTACGTCATTCGGCTGTGTAAACTATATTGACAGCTGTCAACTGATCGGCCATACCGAGTGAATAACAGCGCATTTGTTTACATAGCCAACTGACGTCACGACCACAGGGTAAATATGGCGTCCACTGCGTTTTGCATTTTCGTCAAATTAGGCGCGAAAGAAAATTTGCATTTTTAGGGTACTTAGAGAATGAATAAAAATTTTGTGGTTTTTTTAGTGGTTTATTAGCACTATAGAATCTAATTGAGACACTGAAAAGTGTCTCAATTGGATTTTATATATATGTATGTACACTCCTTTTTGAAAAAAAAGGAGTGTAATACCTGTGTGTAATACCCTATTCCACTCCTTAGCTGTACGCACAATAAATGTGTTCCTAAAACGTTTTTACGTATGGGTGCGATGGGAAAGAAGAACGTTCTATGTGCCAATTAGTGTATGCGTTGTAATTAACGTTTATTGAGACCTATCTAAGATCTAAATGAGGCTTTAAATGCTGCTATAAAGTTGATCGGATTATTATTATTTGTTGAATTGCCAGAATTATAGGTTGTAAACTTGTAATACTTTTTTTTTCGTGTGGTAATATCATCTAATGACATCCCCCGCTCTTAGGCGAATCGGGAGATAGTGTCAGACTTTTACTGACTTAAAACCCACTCCTGTTCCGTCTTTGCCATTGTTCCAGGGCCCTGGGGATCTCTTTCGCATCGCCCATGGAAAACTTGTAGTACTTGGATCAACAACGAAAGAATGTGACATATATCTACCTACCTAATGTGATGTTCGTTGTGGAATGCCCATTGTCTATACGACTAATATAACGATGATTTTGTTATTGCATTGTAAAGAGTTTATAGACCTTACTAATAATGGAAAATGGCCCTTGGATTTGGTAAAAAAAAAAAAAACTTTAGTAAATCTGGTATCTAAGGGAAACTAATTTTCTTCTGATGTCTATTAATTAAACTTGCGTTTAAAATGCGTTTTGCATTTCTGCGGGTAATACGGTGTGACTACAGTCGATCTGCGGTCAAAATAATGGGTCGAAATTACGTGTTATGTCCTTGCTTGTCCAAGTCCATGTGGGAATGCGCAACGTGGTGCGTCACGTCCCCCTAATTACGTGTCGATGTGGATGCACAAATTATAGGTTGTGACGGTTCTGGAACAAGTCACCATTCCGATCGGAATGTCTTTGATACGTTTTTGGCCTAATCATTTTGTGTGAGACAAAACCACCGGCGATTTTTTACATGATTTATTGATTCACTTAGGCAGTTAGGGCCTCGTTTTTTTTCCACAACGTAGATGCTGCTTCAAATGTCTTTTTTTTCGATCCCAACATATAATATAAGGATGAAAAAAATATCTTACCTTTATTTAATGACTGGCAAAACTTTTACGATTCATGTAGAGTAATATAGAGGTCATATAATGGATTTTTATTACATCGTGATTTCAATACCTACCGATGATATTGTTTCATATTTTTCCCAAGTCTGTAAGGATATGGGAAGGAATGTGTAATGGTAATAATTAGATAACAACATGAGCACTCGAGTTATTAGTTAGACTCGGCGAGCAAAGCGGCGCTCTTTGAGCCGCCAACTTATTAACACTTGTACGTTAACATTATCTCTTTTTATTTTGTTCCTACCAACAAACCTCTTCCAATACGTCCCCTATTAGGTTAACCATAAAAGAAAAAAACACATCAAATTCTCTATACTTTATATTCAAGTCAAAACATATTCATTATTCCATGACATGGAATGTTCAAAACATAAAAGTAGGCAGCGTTTATAAAAATACATTTCAAAACATACAATCGAGAATATTTTATGTTTAAGACATCAAAATCAATTATTATTCCCCAACTGGAGCTATCCTTTGGGTTATTTATCATTATGATCTCGATCAAAAAAGGACAACAACACGGAATAACTTATTTAGTTGGTGCACACGACTTTATGTCTTCGGGCGAGGGGTGAGGTGCGTGTATTCTTTTATCAGAGCGTCCGATGCTCCGAGCGATTTCGATTTGGGATACATGAAAGCGTGCAAAGGATTTGGACTGTTTACGACTACGTGGGTGGTTGTGGGCGTGGCATCCTCCATCCTCGTTCCACTTCCAGCATTTTCATATGTCTGTCTCACCCGCGGCCGCTCCCACAGGACCTTTCTTGTTAACGTATTTTTTGTTCCTCTCAGCTCGCTTTATGGAATGGTCAGGCGAGCAAATATTTACTCACGATTTTGAAAATCTTGTTTTCATACTACCAGGGCTTAACGCACAGATGATGACTGGTCACTTTACAAGGATTAGGATCCTTTCTAACATTGCGTGCATCTTTATGTAAAACATAAACTAAACGGATTGTTCTTTCTTACAATATTATATTTTTTAAGTTCATTGTTCTCATAATTTAATCATTGTAAGTGGAAATCATTAGAGAGATACTTGAGACGCAATTAAGAGATATAAATGATGAAACATAGCATCTTTCCCAAACTTCTCAGTAAAAAGAATTCGACGATTATTTCCTGACGCTCTCTTATTAAGCTTTATTTCCCACACTAACATTTATGTGTGCTATAGATGTGTGTGTATATACATTTTATTTCCCTTAATTGAAAAACACTTAGGTAGTTTGGGTAGGTGTTGGAGACGCGGCGGCACGGAGCAAAGGCAGCTCGGACCTCACGCGCGCCCTCTGAAGACGATAAAGAAATTATCCGCTTTCGAACATCTTTCGTACTAACGACCGCCAATCCGGCACACGGCACCTAATTGGTAGGTACCGACGCTACCGACACAACCTATCGAATCGAAGCCTTAAGAACATAATAACGAGCAACTATGTCTTAATACGTTTTATGCTGTAGATACATTATTCCTACCGTGAAAATGTCCTTGTTTCGGCGAAGAGAAAAACTCGCATAGAAAAGATTTCAACGCGCTCGAAATGTGTTTTTTTTTTTCAGTTTAGTTTTGCAAGTTGAATCTTGTGAATTGGTTTTCAGACTTTGTATTTACAATGTAGTATTGAATACCTTTATAGAATCTGCAGTCCGCTTTTGTCTACGTTATTGGTAAATGTGTTTAAGCCTACTCACATATTTACCGGTTGAAACTTGTTCTCAATTCTGAAAATTAACAGAACCGATAACATCACATCTCATTTTCAATGAAAAGGTAAACATTACTGTCTTCTTTATGTTAAACAAAAGCTGTCGACAGGAGTTATGAACGTTTTTGAATAGGGCTACGTAAAAAATATTGACTCACCAAACGAGGAATGAATCACGCGACGTGAACAGCTATTTCATAACGTGATGCTGATAAAACGATAACTTTGCAAGTACATCAATTGTGCCCGAAATGAAAGGACAGTAACACCGACCTGGCACAACAACGTGCAACATGTAATCCTACTATTTTAGACCTAAATGTTCAAGTTAAACAATTGGCTTGACCAAAGATAAAAGCAAATACTTCAAAGTACAGAAGCTTGTCTGTGATGCCGCTGGCGCTTGCAGGACAATGACGATTATCTAACGCTCAGACGAATACAAACAGTACGACATTACACCACCGTGAAAAAATTGTCAGCGGCGCTAAGGGAAAGTCAACAGGCACACAAAAGCCGGCCCACAAAGTTTTAAGATAACGCAAACACGCATTTTGTGAAATATGCGGCGAACGGTACCCTTTTGTATAGCAGCACATTGTTCTGTTCGATACTTGTCCTGTTACATTTCTGAAGATGACATCATAGTTTACGTGACAATTTCCCCCCCATATGTGCGTTGTGAACAGACAAAACTTATTTTTATTCAACGTGAAAACTCTAAATTAATCAAACAATAACACATTAAAAACGCTATCAAAATAAATAATGTACGATTTACAAGCAAAACCACAATCATTATTTTCATCCGAGAAATTATTTCCAATCATTTTATTTACCTACACTTGTCTTTAAACAAAGTCGACCGATGATTAAACTTTACACTACACTGCAAACAATACACCTAATTATTAAGTAAACCCATCTAAAATTAATTAAACACACTAAAACATGTGTGCACATCGATTAAAATTTGCATTTACACAATCTTATAGGTATTGACGGCATAGCTATGAGGTGACGCATTTGCAAAGAGTGCGGATTTCAGAGACGAGAGTGTGAGGCGGGGTGGCGCTAACGCACTATTTTGGGTCTTATATTAAATCTTTTGTGTCCAAAGTTAGCGCCATCATAAAAACTGTACCGACGGAAGTAAACTCACAAAGCGAATGCCTGAGAGCAAAAAGTTGATGAAAAAAACTGCATAATGTGGTCGAGAGGCAGTGAGCCCGTGTGGCCACTCGACGGCTCTTGTAAAATTTATAACAGCTCTATTTTGTTTACCTGCTTGACTCCGCTTTATATTGTGCAGTAATTGGAGGCATTTGACGATGACTTATTAATTTATTGACCATAGTTTCGCTTCAGTTTTTATGGAGGTGCTAAAACGTTCGTCGTTCGCTTTTCTGGATGTAGGTAGACTTTAGAGGTTTTTATGAAACGTAAATTTTTACCTTTTATTACATTATTGTTTATGAAATGACGTAATTTGTTTGTATTGTCTATTGAAAAATGTTTAGTTGAATAAGACTAGCTTCAGCCAGCGACTTCACCTCCGAAAATACGAATACATGCCTAAGCCACTCAGTAAAAAAGTAGCATTCTAGTGGTGAAATAATTGGGTGATGAAACAAATCGGACCCGTATATTTAATGAGTTTATTCACTAAGACCAAAAATACAATTTTTTCCTTTTAATTCTACACATTAGTATAGAAATGCAAATGAAGTATTAAATTATTGCAGTCATTTAATACTTCATTTTCGGTGACAAGGACTTAGCATTGAAATATCAAAATCGGACTCGCTAGTTGATCCTAGTCATCCAGAATCACAGGCCAACAATAGCTACGTATAACAATGATTCGTCATAATTGTTATTTTTAAGTTCTCCTATAATGTATTTATTAGTTTATAATATTAGCATAATTATATAAGTATTTTATTATTGTAACTTAATTTATTGATACTACTTTTCATTTGATATTTATCTGTTATTCATTTATTGTGCACACCTACCACAGTGTTATCTCTTTTAACCCAAAGGTTGACTGGTAGAGAATGCCTTGTTGCAATAAGTCCGCCTATGTACCACTACTGTACATGAAGTTTAAATAAATAAATAAATAAACAATGACTCGGGAGATGGTTTGTGGGACACGAACGAATTACTGTACATTTTTGGCACTATTGACTGGACAGGTCCACACAAATCTGTGTGGTTCTTTCCTCAAAAGACCATTTAATCAGACACTAATCTGCTTGTTTCTCATATAATTTGGTCGTTACATGTTTACAGTTTGGGCTTTAAAAGAGACTTTGACCTCTAAGTTTGTTTGGGTGTTTCTTTTCAAGGTTGTTTTCAAGTCAGCCACGAAACATCACACCGGCCGCATCTAGTTTTTATTGACAAAAAAATTGATGTGTAAAAGTTTTTAAAATAAATATCGTTTATCATTTACCGAAAGTTTTAAAATCAGATTCTCGAACATGTAGAACATATTAATGATTTTCTGGGGTGAGGGCATTTTCCACTTGACCTTTGTTAATTCTGCAGCCAAAAATCGTCAATGTCCTGGACATATGTCTTGTCAAGTGATGCGTGACAAGCCTGCAGACCTTCACACAAGACTAAATGTGACTATTTGATTATGTATGTCAGTCACTGGCGTAGCTACCGAAGGGCTAGGCGGAGCAGTGCCCCAGGGCCCCCAAGTTCAGGGGGCCCAAAACCTGATTGACAAACCTCTTTTTGAACTAGCGAAAAATTCTCCCACCTGCCTAATCAAAATAAAATAGTTTTGGCACTTCATTTTAGTCAGTAAAATTCTGACACTCTCTCTCGCTCCACTTAGAGCAATAGACATTATTTGATGATTTCCCACGTAAAAAAAAATGGGGCCCCAGTTTATTTTTGCCCCAGGGCCGTTGGTCATCTAGCTACGCCACTGAAGTCAGTGTTGAATGTTGTCACATGTTACAGTCGCGTGGCCGCCGCATAATATCCTGGACGGGTGCCCACTTGGCTCGCCCCTGGACAAGTCGCTTTCTACACTAAATATAACTTTAAGCTTATGTAAGGACTCATGCATAAATATGTCCTTACAAGCACTTACCTGCAAATATATATGTTTAAACATTCCTGGCGGCTCGAGTTATAAAAATAGGCAATGAATTAATGTACAATTTTTATTTTATGGGTACGAGTATCTCCTCAGTATTTTTTTTCTCAGTACCTATTTTATTTTATAACTCGTTTTGTGATTCTTTATATTTGAACTTTGGTATTGTATAATTAGAGCCGATGCCTGCCAGGGCTGCGGAATAATTCGAAAGAGTCAGCCCTGGAACAGGAACACAGGATTTTAGTCAGTAAAAGTCTGACAGTGGCCCTTACGCTCCACTCAGAGCGGGGGAAGTTATTTGATAATTTCCTAACTAAAAACATTAAGGTATTGAATTAAAATTAGGTCTGCATTTTACGAAAGTGTGACTAAAAGTAATATTAGATTAAGTTGCAGACTATTCATTATCATCATCTTTTAATAATACCTAGCCTAGCTTTGCCTAGCTTTCCTATCTTTTTACGAACTTTTTTTCTACTGAAGGTACTGACATAACATGTATATAAGTAACATTACACATTACATGCCTAGCACCAATTACCTACATTCGTATACAATGTTCCTCACAACTCAATTTCGTGAGGTAATTTGAAATAAAGTAATTAGTGAGCTATCTATTTGCCGTCATGATGAATATAAACAGTTTGGTGTGGCCTGGGCAGGCGCAGCGTGGGTAAGAACGCGGTTCCAGCTGGGACCGGGCTCACACACGCGACCACTCGCGTTAAACTCCATGTATTTGATACCATACTACTTTTTTTGAAGTGGGGAAATCAACCAATGAGTTCTCTCGCTCTATCATATCATACTCTTACTGACTAAAACCACACCTTCAGTTGCCCTTTGCGTTCTAGGACCACGGGTTTCCTTTTCAGAAAATCCCCGCGGCCCTAACGGGCATCGGCACTGCTGAACTCCTACGGTCTGTTGATATCTCTTTGTGGAGCGCGTGGAAGTACACTACGCACTTTCGACGACTTGGGCTCGGTCCGAACGATTACCAGACGGCCGGACTGCGAGCTACCCATGGCTCATCATCCGAAAGCCCGCGCCTACCGCGGCTGGCAGCCGACTGTATGGCTGCAGCTGCACTTTAGAGACTTATTTAATGACACTGATCTTGGGCACACCTACCACCTATGGGACTTACCGCCATAATTATGGCGGTAAGTCCCCTCTTTGAGGCGTGGCTGGAAAGACCTCACGGCGTCCTCACTTTCCGCATGACGCAGGTACTCACCGAACATGGTAAGTTCAGGAGGTTCCTGCACCGGATTCGTGCGGAAGAAAGGCCCGGGTGTCACCATTGTGTGGACTGCCCGGAGGACACGGTGGAGCATACGGTGGAGGTGTGCCCCGTCTGGGCAGAGCACCGCCGTTTCCTCGTAGGGGCGATCGGCGGCGGCGATCTCTCGCGCCGGGCCTTGGTACATGCCATGGTCCGGAGCGAGGAGGAGTGGCAGGCGGTCGCCTCCTTCTACGAAGCAGTAATGCTAGCAAAGGAGGAGGCCGCACGTGCACGCGCGATGCAATGGACCTCGCGCCCCAGCCGCCGGGATTCTGATCCCGATTTCCGGTCACCGTAAGCGCGGGCTTGCGGACGGCGAGCAGCGGGTCTGCTTCTGAAAGGAAGACTCGGCCCTGGTACGAAAAGCAACGAAGGATCAGGAGTTGGTTTTTAGTTAGTAAAAGTATGACACTATCTCTCGCTCCGCCCAAGAGCGAGGGATGTCATTGGATGACTTTCCCACAAAAAAAAAATGACACTGATCTGCAATTCACGTAGCCATCGCATAAACATCAACACAGTCTTCTATCGACTCGAAAGGAAGATCTGTGTACAGCGTAGATGTCAAAAAAGCTGAGAAAAAATAGAATGCGTTACAGCTATCGGCACGGATCTTGAGCGCTCGGCGAAAGAGTGGGGAACGCTTTGCGCATCGTACATTTATGGGAAAAAAAATGTACACCTATTTTATATTATTTTTTCTTTTACCTGCTATCTTCTTAATTCTGGTTGAAGGTAAAAGTTAAAAAAAAAAAACATAAGTAGTTTAAAGCAAAGTCGCTGTGTTCGTCTGTCTGTTTTTCCGTTTACTTATTACCCATGCAACAGATTTTCATACGGTTTTCATTATCTTTTAGAGAATTTCTACCGAAAGGGATGCATATTGTAGCAAAGAGGAAAATTTCAAAGATTTGTAACACCCCTACGAAGAAATTCCTAACATTTTACCTACTTTTGAAATGAACTTTCTCTGTGTGCCTGTTATGCGTTCTCGGCTAAACCATTTTTGGTGACATAATAACCACTAATAAAATAACCACTAATAAAAATAAAATCGATGGATAAAAAATCACGAGTCAATTTAATAGCACGGAAGTGTACTCGTCATCGTTAGGTACTACGTGCAGTAAACGCAGGGAACCAATCACGAGTGTCGTCTATGATGCGATGCGCGGCGAGCCAATCACTGACACTCCCCGCCTCCGCGTCTCACTTCATACCACCAAAGAGACCTGATAATTTACTTCTTGGCAAGTAAAAGTCAGCGCTCAAGATCAATGCCGGGATCTGCACCTTGTAAATTTGTAGTTTGTAATTATCTCTACGAAAGGAAAATGTTGCTATTCATTTTCCCAAACTATTTTTTTTTTTAAAGTTTTCACATAATATCATTTTTAACAGTTTAAATTATGACCTTATTTAAACCCCTTTCGTTATCGTCATTAAAATTAAGTTCATATTTGTTATTGACAAGCAAAAAGGAATAAATACTCCGAGTAAGATAACGAGAAAGTTGGAGGTTTATCCCTTTCTTACATCGTTTGTCAATTTTTCGTTATATTTGATTAACCACTAAATTATTATTATGATTACAATAAACGAGAATGCAATTGAAACTTGCTAAACTGTAGACACTAATATAAGTAACGCAAAATATGTTCAACCTGAATTCATATTCTTGATCGGATAGGTCATATATAATTTCATAATCTCTAGAAACAACCAGCTGTCACCAAGCAGAAATCTTTTCGGTTACTGTACAATAATTATTCCTCAGAATATTTGATTGTATAGAATCAAAGAGTATCGAATGCTAGTCGGTTACTTGGAGTACACTTCACAGCAGCCTATCAGCGGGCTGTGATTCTGTAGGAATTTGTGCCTTCACTAAATGATTATTACCTTTGTTTTGTTTTTCATCCGCGCCTCGACTCGTAATCTTTGAACATTATTATGAGTTTTATGTTGTGGGAGTCTGTGCGCCCGCGCAGCGCTCAGGCGGTATAGATTCATGAATTATGTCGTGACAGAACACACACGAAACATTCCAAATATTTGTTTTCTTCAACTTATTTTTTTTTTTAATGATTATTCACTTGTTAGTATATAAGTAGTAGGACTGCAGGAACGATTGAAAGCATTACCTTGGCCTTAGAACGCAAAGGGCAACTGAATAAACATATGTGGGTTTTAGTCTGTCAAAGTCTGACACACACTCATGATCGGATGACTTCTCCCTCTCTAGAGTACCCGGGCTTTGATTATTACTCACCTTAAAAAAAAAGAATATAAGTAGTAAAAAAACTAATAAAATTCACAAAGTGTAATGTTTTATTGTAGTGAACCGAATGTCCCATTAGCAGAACCATGCAGTTTGATTACTACCCAATTCCATTGTTTGAAATATTGCCGGAAAGTAATGGAGCAATTAAAATATCTTTACCCGCGACTACGACGGCTACGACATTTTATTGATGCCAGGAAAATGCCTCAAGGCAAAATACATTTCTAGTTTCTTCAACGAAGTCAGGAATAATGACTTGCTATTTATCATAAATCGGGACTAATCTGAACCTGACGCTTCAGGCTAGTTGGCCCTAAACAGAAACGACTGCATAAACCACCAGACAATATTTCAAATCGAGACAAAAGACCCGTGAGACCTTAGTTCGGTTAAAAATCTCCTACACGTACTCTCATATATCGATATATACTAAATAGTATCAGTTGCATTTCCACATCGTCTGAGCAACGCTGTCGCCCGCGTGTCTCGTACTACTTACACCTGTGACCTTCACCAAAACATGTCAAAATCTCTCACTACGCCGCGACACCTTTTGAATGGCAATTACGTAACGCCGAGAAACACTGGCGCCCTGCGACCCCACCGACTGCGAGGCGGCAATGGACATGTGACACACGAAATGTGTTATTCAAATGGTACCCGTGGTGCAGCATACAATTCAGGTTCTCTACGGCACCTGTAGACGAATGTGCCATTTACATTGTAATGCACGCGCACTGCTTCCAACCAGTTCGATTAGGAGGGGAATGCTGTCCACATCACATATCTAATACCGAGGTTTACAGATATACCTACTGCTATTGTTCACTATTTTAATATGCTTATTAGGTGCTGTTTGATGGTTGGGTAAGTTTCGGGATTCGATTACAGCGAAGATACCTAGGTGGGAGTTGAAAAAGTGGGGTGATTAAGAAAACAATTAAAACAAACCTAATCAAATCATTGGACTGGGTTTATGTATCGTTTAATGGTTCTATTTAATTGCTGGATATGTATGTATATGACAGCGAGTGACCATGTGTACAGGTACTTACGTGATTGATCCCGGCGTGGGGGGGGAGTGGGGAATGCGCAGGCGCAGCGGCAGTGACCGCTGCAGCCAGGTGCGTGCGGCCATCGACACCATAAAATTAATAACCCGTCGAGCCTCCTAACCAATGCACTCTTGAGAATCATGCGCACTTCACGCGAGTATGGGACTCGCAATGAAAAAATGACAATACTTTAAACGGTATTAACTATGTTAAATAACAGCCTTATATAAATATAAAATGTTGTAATCATATGATTAAATTAAACCTAATTGAAACGTTTGATTGAACACTGATTAGCAGATTCTAAACTCAGATTTGAATTTAGAATGTTTTTACCATTAAGGCCCTTTTTTCGGTGGGACATTATCAAATAACTTTTCCCGCTTTGGATTGTCAGACTTCTACTGACTAAAACCCACCTGTGTTCTTTTAGTTGCCTTTTGCGTTCCAGGGCCGCGGAAACTCTTTCCAAATATCCCGCAGCCCATAATGAAAGTCCTAAGTTACATTGACATTACTGAAACATTGAGCAGTGTTATCAATTTCAGAGAAACATATTTCGATCTAGATAAGAAATTTTCATTAGATAACATGGCTTTTTCACGGTACATCATGTGCGAGACAACAATTTCCAAGAAAATAATCTTCCCTGTATGAATGGTCTCTTAGCCCCCATCGCATTGCACTAATGGGGAGTTCTCAGAGCTATGTCTGATTCCAGTCGCCATTGATATTTTTTCTACAGATGCTTTTTGCTTATTAAATTATTATAAAATAAAACCTGGACTTTTTCAATGATAATTACTGATATTGATTAACGATTTATTTTAATCTGAAGCAATGATAGAAGACTTGTTTTAACGACTAATGTTAGATTTTTTTTTCGTGAAAGATCATCATCATCTTATTGAAAATTTTTTACTACTTGCAACACCAACAACGTGAAATTTCTAATGTAAATAGGTATACTCCATTATGATACCTACACTAAGCAGATTCTTTATCTTTACGCACCGTCATTTTTATATATAAAAAGTCATTTCAACAGGCCTGAAAAAAATTTTTCAAATTGAAATCCTGAAAAGTAATAAATACAGCTCTACATTCTACGGAGATGTTAAACTGAACGATGCAAGTAAAGACTTTATCTTTATGTTACTTACAAAGGACTCAAATGTTACCTTCATGTAAAACTACTCCTTCTAAATATGAGTAGATTTTTTATCTGTACTGAATAAAATAAAGTCGTAAAAGCTTTCTATCCATAGAGCGTTAAAAGGTTTATACAATTTATAGTACACATAAAATATTTCATTCGTTCTCTCACAAATTGAATTATCATAAATTGATCCTTTCAACGTATTAGGCTTCATTCAGGGCTGATGTTAGATTCGTATTTAATGGCGGGCGAGGGCGCGGGCGGCTGCCTCTGCGCAGACGGACCGCCGCGACCTGTAGGCTGCAGGGGGACACCAGGGGGGGGGGGGAAGAGGGAGGTGCGGACTCCGCCGAGACGGTGAGTCTGCCTGATAAAGGAGGATTTTATCCGCTCGATTTAGCATGAAATTGGAACACAAAGTGAATAAAGCCACAAGATTGTAAACATTACGAGGTTCCCTTTTTTTATTGCAGACATTCGGCTTATTTACGGTTCTCTTTTTATTGGTCACCGGTGTCTGCCTCGAACCCTCTATTTATTACCTTGTTAAACTCTAGTTAACGAACTGATCGCTCAGTACCAGTTCAGTGCTTGCGATGCACTTAATTGGAAATTTATCGCTTTACCCCAACAGAGCTTAATTGATTCGCGTTGTTGCGACTGTAAACGGGGCTGTGCACCATTTCAGTAACAGAATTCAATTAAACAAAAATAAAGTATGAAAATTTAAATGGACACTTTCAAGTGAAATTAAGGCGATCGTTAACGCGGGTGTAGCTCTCTAACGTGATGCGTTCCCACGCGAGAGGGTAACGTCGGATCCGCCGGAATGAATGACTCACTAAACTCTTAGCTCCATTTCCACAAGTCATAGTGCAATTAATAATATGCGGCATCCTGTCGAATTATCTCTCGTCGTGGCAGGGGTCCGGGCGGCTTTAATTTACCACAATGGAAGTTGGTTCTGAGAAGCGTTCGCCGGCGAGGCGGGCCGATTCTTCGACGAAAACAAACAGAAAATAATTATCATAAAGATGAAGAGCGGCCGCTCGAGGCTCGCCGCTGCTAATGGGGGCCCACCTGGCAGCCTGGCTCCTCTCGCGTGTAGTGTGTACCTACCTACGGCAACACATTCCTCCGAGTCCAACAGACCAGCACAGTCATGTTCTCGGCTAAATAATAAACACATGATTGGTTTTTGATTGCGCCTGCTCGTATCTGGTAAACCAGAGGAATACCTAACGCGCCCGTAACTACGCGTTTCGAACTTGAATCTATTAAACCTCCATACACGTGCCTACGTAACCTTAACACTTATTACTGTTTACTGTAGAGAAAGTTCGATGAGAAAACTTTCAATTTTAATCAACAGCTTAAACTACGGTATTTTTAGCGCTTATGTCATGTTATATCAAAGTACGAGTCTCTATACTGAACCGAGGAGCCATTTATCTTCCGATACACTACGGCGTAGTAAGGATCTCGTAGACTCTACGGACGATTATTATTAGATCTTTGTAGTTATTATATAACACATAGTTTATCGTATTTTTCTTACCTATGAGCCATCTGCCGAGATCGTATTACCTATTTAAAATAAGTCTACAAAAGCATGCAATATTTTCCATTGACTACGGAAACTACTCTAATATGATCTGTATTAACAGGTACGCAGCCAATACCTAATATTGGTTGTCGTCATTGTCTTTAGGTATAAGTAATTACACAGATACATATCTAATTAACATCAACGTTTTAAAACTGTATATTTCCTACCCACAAACAGTACTAGAAAAAACAGTAGCATTTCCATGAATTTCACTCAGTGAAATTCATGGAAATGCTACTGTTTTTTTTCAAAAGAATAAGATTGCGGTTTGTACAATGGTGGCTTAACGGTACCATCGTCAATTGTTTTACTCAAATAGATAAGCTCCTTTGTAGTTCACGCAACGAACAGAAGCTCAGATAGATAATGTGCCCTTAGCCATTGTTAACTTTGGTGCCGATATTGTTCATATTTACTGTTACCTACCTAAGTTTTGCAACCGTTCCCTGATAACAGTTCTCCACACAGTTTTATCTACTGATAGGTGCACTTTCATAAGTTTCCTAGAAATCACTTTTCTTAGTCAATGTTAACATTTTTGCGATATTTTTATCTTGGTGTAACATTGGAAACCGACATTTTATCTCTGAAAGAAGATTACGGTACTTTCTCTAAACAATTAAATCAGATGATTGCTACTTACGTATTTAAAAAAAATCATAAAATAATAAAGTTGAAGCAAAAAAGGTTTTTCAAAGGACATTTAAAGAAAATAAGTCTACGAATAAGTCTAAAGGGTCTCACATTACGTCGATAACTTTGTCTCGGCAATAACTTAACACTGGCCGCCATCGAACTGTGAAAGCCCGAGATAAAATACTTTGACGAATTCCTCGGCTGCCTACCTCAATGGCGAAATATGTTGTTTTTCGTATCCTTTTTCCGATGCCGATATTTCAGAGTGGTTTTTGCGTGGATGCCGCGGCGACCGGTGCGCGGTGTATCGGTCGGTGGTCCATTAAACGTGAACAATGGACCACTCAGCTCCTATTTGCCGTTTTATCTAACTTTGACGCACATTATGTGAATTTTGTCGGGATGTTTTTTTGTTTACTTAATGACGCTCGCCCGCTGATGACTAATTAGGTACACGCTGCAATTTTTGGGTGATTCTCTTAACACTCAGTTATCTGCTCACTTGTAGCCCATAGGTACCGACCTACACAGCGGAAATACAAACCTAAAACGTAGAGTAAAACAAGCTTTGATGTTTTAATTAATTATAATCAGAAATTGATATTACTATAGTTTATGTTTTATGTGTCATTCAATTAGTGTCAAATAAATTAAATATATTTATTCCTATTCACGAAAGTGAATCTTTTAAGTAAAATAGAAGGTACAAATTACGAGGTACGTGAAGTAATATAAATCACAACTGTCTATTTATAAGCGTATCATAAGTAGGTAAAATAAACGAGTGTAAACATACGGCATCATCAATGAAATAAACAATATCTAAAGAATTATACAGAAAAAATGAGTCACTTCTCAAAATAGTAAAATGTCGAGAAGAAATTGAGTGGTGTGTTGAGAATTTTATCAATTTATAGATGGTCCGAAGGCCCAGGTTGCGCCCCCCTGCCGTTTTCAACTTTAGCCTTTAATGTTAACATGGAAACGGCTTCTTTATTATATGTAATTAATTTAAATTAATTTTATAATGTTAAGGTGTCGGCATGTAATATGATATTGTTGTAAAGTCGAACTGTTAGCAATATCCATAGATTGGTCAGCTCAGGTGTTCAACTGAGGTAATTTATTGAAACATAAAATTATTTTGCGGTGACATTAATACTCCTTACACCTGCAAAATGGTAGACGAAGCCGACTATTACGACCTCTTTTTCATTATAAATTAGTAAGTAATTGCTCAGCTTGTACTACCAGTATATGTGCCATAGAGTGGAATCAATTATTTACTTTGCTGTCTAAGTGTCGGTAAGTTTAACTTCAGAAAAACTAGGTAAGCACCTACACGCAGATGTTAATATATTGTCATTCACAAAAACTCAAAAATTGCTCGCTTTCTAAAATCATCGAGGTTGCGGAAAATATATTTATTCTAATTTTGATTATATTTCCAAGGACTTGGTTGTTTCCGAAACACGTTTAAAAAGAAAATTATCGATAGAAATGATTGTCACACTTATCTCTAACTTTGACCTTTTATTTTTTTTTTCCCATTTTACTATCCAACGTAACTCGCTAAAATTAATAACAAAGCAAATAAATTGCAAGGACAATGCTTGGTTGGCGCGCATTTCTTTATTTTTTTTTTGCAATCCGACAGTGACCGGACTTTAGTTCATGTCACGAGCTCAAGTGTATTTAAAACATTTCGTAACTACTTTATTCTCCCAATTATCCAAGACGATCCAGTTCGGTACCTAGGTCTATCTTCAAGAAAGAAGTCTATCGTCAAATCTGACTCGGCTGGGTAGCATACTGGAAGCTGCGCGGTATTTTCTCGTCCGCCATAATCAGTCGAGTGTGTGTAACGAGTGGCTCTGTAACGTGATCGCTCACAATGGTCCTCATCAGAAGGCTTAAAGTTACCCAAAGGGCAATGGAAATCGTTATACTCAGGGTTTCCTTGCGTGATCGAATTGACAATGAAGATTTCCGCAGGAGAACCAAGGTTACCGATATTGCCCGAAGAATTGCCAGACTTAAAAGACAGTGAGTAGAGCATATTGCTTGCAGAATAGGTGGTCGATGTGGGCGAAAGGTTCTGGAGTGACGACTGTGTACCGAAAGGTGCAGTTTGCGAAGGCCTCCCACAAGTTAAACCGATGACTTAGTGTGAGACGCGGTAATCCAAAGCATACGAGATGCACAGGAACGGTCATTTCGGCGATACAGAAACACGCTCGCCCGAAAGACGTTCAGTAATGGACGTCTTTCGGGTGAAACGATGATGCCGATGATAAGCTAGTTGGGATGATTCATTTGTTAATATTCTATTTCGAATTTTATGGTCTAAAGCGGAACGATGAAAACACTCTAGAAAATAACTACACAATTACCTACCTATTAACTTAGATTCAGTTGATGTATCTATTTTGCTCTGGTGCATTATTATATTAATATTATTTGATTTCCACGACCATTATTAATTTTCCCCCAATGCATTTCACTTCCCATTTTCAATATTCCACCCACAGCGTGCTCTATTGTAGCTGACATAGTATTAGGTTTTTAACTATGATATTGCCGTTTTTTAAAACGAGTTGCTTTGAAGTGTTATATCTTTGGATTGACATGTTTGTAATTAGTTAATTTGTTTTCCATTAGAATACGGACGTACATGAAGGCGACAGCGATAAATAACAGTAAATACAGCTGCCATGGGTAAGGATTTTTAGTAGAGAGTCATGATGTAGAAATAAATTAACAATCCACTTCACAATCACTTTTATTTCACATTAGATACAATTTATTTTACAGTAGATATCTGAGAGAACCAGCAAATTTGTTAGGAGCGTCCGATCTACTCGACGGATTAAACAAGACTGCCATCCGCAAACGTCGCCCCTTGAAACATTTCCGTTCACGTGACGTCTACGTCTACGTCTAGTGCTGGTGGGTCGAGAAAGACCTGCCACGCACTGGCAGAAATATCTTGGGGGCGCATTTCGACCCGCCGCCGCACCAGATGAAGGTTTATGATTGTACTTGCCGCAGCCAAGGTGTTAATAAAAAATAAGTATTGCACAAAAAAAAAATTAGGTAATAAAGGTGATTACCAACTACCAATAGCCAAAAGAAAAGCGTTCGCCTTATTATGTCATCAACGAAACTATTCAAAAGTGAGTGCTTCGCGTGTGTTCGGGACTTTTACGATTTCTTCTACATTCCACAGAGCAGGGTGGACGGCGGACTATATATAGTACCTAACTGTACCCATGTATTGTACATACGCGGTGTATACTTCTCTAGTTACAAAAACGTATTACAGGATAACTTCCAGATGGTGAAACTGCACAAGAATGTTTTTTTTTTTACCATGACTCAGTAGCGAATTAAAAAAAATGTTGTGCAATATTTATAAAGCTAGGGGCTAGCAGGATAGTTTATGCAACACCACACAATGTAAGGGACTATGAGATTTTTCGCGATTTCAGGGTTAGTTCTCAATAAAATTTGTTCAAATTCATGAATACATTCACCCCCTGAATTAATTAAAAGTCAACCTGTAGGTACTTATATGTTAATAAAATCTAGGTGTACTACTGTAGCGACATCTATGGCGTCACATAGGAACTAATCCTGCATCGCGCAATCAAAGTTCTCCGCGCGATTAGAACATATAGAACAGCCCGAAATCATCTATCGGGCAGCTGCCCGCCAGACATAACACCCGTCTGGCCGGAGGATCCTCCCTTTTCAACGGAGGTTTGCGGGACTTTACTCTCTGTTCCGCTTACTTCCAAACTGGTGACCCTCGACAAAGAACGTCAGCGCAGCCTTCGTGCAGCTACTACTTCGTGACGTCATCATCACTTCCTCAAGCTTTTGAGCAGCGAGCCATACAGCCAGCACCCACGGCTTTAAAGGGTATCCTGACCACCAGCATGCCTACCTGGTCATAACTGGTCATCACCCTCAGCCTCATCAGCGACCTTGGCGAAGCATACTGCACCTTCGGCCAGTCACATGAAGAGCCACGAAGAACCTCTCCTGGTCGACGCCAGCAGTCAAGCCACTACGTCGCACAGCACCACCCCGACTCACTGGGGCATCATCCCGACTCACTGGGATAGCACAACCCCGACTCACTGGGGCATCACCGCAGACAGTTCCGACTCACCGAGAAATATGCGGCATTCGGTTCCGACCCACTGGAACCAACCTACTACTGGCCTGGCACGCATCAAGAAGCATCCAGAACCATCGATCTCCGATTTCCGGAGGGGAGTGATGTAGCGACATCTATGGCGTCACATAGGAACTAATCCTGCATCGCGCAATGAAAGTTCTCCGCGCGATTAGAACATATAGAACAGCCCGAAATCATCTATCGGGCAGTTGCCCACCAGACATACCCGTCTGGTTGGAGCATCCTCCCTTTTCAAAGGAGGTATGTGGGAATTTACTCTCTGTTCCGCCTACCTCCAAACTACTACTAATATTACAAAGAGGAAATATTTGTATTTTTGTTTGTAACGAATTAACTCAAAAACTAGTGGACCGATTTTACATATTCTTTCACTTGTCAATAAGTGACATAGGTATATATTTCCTACTATCACGCGGCCGAAGCCACTGTCAAAAGGTGACAGGAGCTTGATGAACTTGTAAGTTTGTAGGTAAATAAGTACAAAGTACTACTCTTTTTATAAAGAGTTTTTCGAAGTATTCCTCTTTCAGCACCAATTTTTTCGGCACCAATGGTTTCGGCACCAAAGCTATTCCTCATTCGGCACTCGCGGTGCGGTAGTTTCTAGTGATGAGATGTCTAATAAACTTATCGCTAAAATTTGCAACTTTATTTATCCCTAGCACTTTTCCAGCGACTTCGTTCGCGACAATGTCTTCATAAAAACTTTAGCACCCCTTAAACCGTATTTATTCTAATGGGATAGTTCTGAAAATAAATAAGGACAAGGTTTATTGTTTACTTTGATTACTATTTCTGTTAACTTTCAAGTACCCAAGTATATTGGTACACGGAATGAGATTTGGCATACAGACGAAATTCCCCCTTTTCACCCCCCTTATAAGTTTAATTTCCAACAATCCCTTCTCTTCTTTCTTAGTGCTCGCCCACGTCATAAAAAGAAGTATTGTACTAAATGATATTTGTTATTATTTTAATTTTCTTGAATTGTTGCTAATATGTTGTCTAAATATTCTGCTGGAGCTTGAGTATTGCGTTCGTGGTCACTAGTACCATTAACAGTTCCATGATGGAACTACTGATGTTTTTTTTTGAATCACTAGTTCCATTTTAAAAGAATCTGGAAATAATGGAACTAATGTTGAAATTTATTATCACCACCTTCTTTTTTAGTATTTTAGGCACTTATGAATTTAATTACGGGTTGAAAAACACTAGAGGTAAAAACACTTGTAAAATTTTTGAAGGATGGTAAAAACACTAGAGGTAAAACACTTGTGAAATTTTTAAAGTGTTGAAAAATACTAGAGGTAAAAACACTTGTGAAATTTTTGAAGGGAGAAAAATACTAAGGGTAACTTTTGCAATTTTTGAAGAGTGGAAAAAACTCTAGATGTAAAAACACTTGTAAAATTTACAAAGGGTTGAAAGACACTCGGGGTAAAACACTTAATAATAATATTCAATAAAATCGACAGTATATTATTTATTTTTTATTTGAGATTCGGATTTAGAATAAACTTAAAGTAATCATTTTTGTAAAGAAAAATTACTCAACGTATTTTATCTGAAAAAAATATTGTTTTTCAACACTTCAAAAATTTTACAGGTGTTTTTACCTCTAGTAATTTTCCACCCTTCAAACATTTTAAAAGCGTTTTTACCTCTAGTGTTTTTCCACCCTTAAAAAAACCAGAAGTGCCTAAAAATAATAAAAAAAATGTCGAAGTTTTGATAATAAGATTCAAAATTAATTCCATTATTTTAAATGGAACTAGTGATTTAAAAAAACATCAACAGTTCCATCGTGGAACTGTTAATGGTACTAGTAACAACGAACGGAGTATTGTTTTAGTGTCATGCAAAACCAATGTACAAAATTATTGTCATAAGGTGACAATAACAACCAATGATCCAGTTTCCTTACACGGCAATTACAAGTATGCTAAATGAAATAGCTTCCAAGACAGAATAACTATCATGTTCAGAGGCCCAACCAAAGGCTCTTAATGTGATCAATTTGACGAACTAAACTGGACTGTCAAAGGGATATGGAGCTATGTAGGGTGTATACCTCCATTCCTCTTTCTGGCTCACACGCTTGTCATTTTAACATGTTATGCTAAGACCTATGTATCAAATAAAACATGAGAAAAGTATATTCACTTGGAATCATGATAAGATACATAATATGATATATAGGGTGACTGGTAATTAATGACCGATACTTATACACGTGATTGTACTCATGATTACAAACAACTTTCCCAAAGAAACTTTTTTTTATTATAATTAGTTTAATCACAATAACAAACTTTACAACGATAAATTATTACTATTGCTAAATCGGATAGGATTCTAATCAACTAAGTTTTTTTTTTAATTATTTCCTATTAGGGAACTCACAGTAAAATCGCCTTGCTGCTTCACCATTACCCCCTTCCGAATCCATACACACATCACCATATCGCTGTACTCACTCGCGGCGTAGTTGTGCGGCATCGTGCGCGCGGCTGTCAAAAAAAAAAAAACAATATGAGTTCGACGCGCTTTCCGGGGTGACTGTTATTTCTACTTACCTTACTACAGCACGGCAAGGGGCGCGGTGTGGGGGAGGAGGACTTGGGGCGCTCTACTACATTTGCCCTTTCCCGAGGTCAGACTATCAGCTGATAGATCGTGCCTATTTTTTATTTTAGGGCGCGTGCGTTCCTAGATATTTTCTAGTTATGCGGACATATGTTGTATCTTAAAGTTTCGTGGCTTAGATTAGTAATTTAAAAGCTCACGATTCCTAGTTAGTTTAACTAGTCTTTGGATAATTATTATTTTACCGAAACATGTAGTTACATAGCTTACGTCATCGATAACGCGGGCGCGGGCGTTGCGCCGCTAACAGCTGACTGGGTGAAGTCGCGCGCGCGAAATTCAAAGTTTCAAACAGCTGTTTTGTTATTGTGATTAAACTAATTAATATAAAAAAAAGTTTCTTTGGGAAAGTTGTTTGTAATCATGAGTACAATCACGTGTTTAAATATCGGTCACTAATTACCAGTCACCCTATATATATTTTATTTCAAAACAATAAGACCGTACTTCTGGAAACTCGCGTTATTCGCTAAAAGTATAACAGGCACTACTAACCATTTACTTATCTGACCGGTGGTGTCAGAGCAACATAAAGTTGATTGTGCAATATAATAGAAATTGAAGAAATGCATTGTGATATTTGCCTTTTTTTTATTCAGTGTTTAGTAAAATATGTATATTAAGAGAACTAATATGATTCATTTTATTGACTGATTTTTATCAATATTATACCTAAGTACTATATTTCATGACTTGTGTCATAGTTCAAGTCATAGATACCTAATATAACATTGAGAAGTTTAGGAAACAGCAAAGAGTGTTATAAATCGAAACATGTTATAAAAATATGTAGGTATGTATTTTCCCATAAAAATAACTGTTTTATACAAATGAATGTTTTTTTTTTAAATAAAATAATAAAGGTATAACTGATTTTTATCGATAAGTTTTATTTAAGAGCTTTGTACATTACACATTAGTGTTGCAACAGAACTTAGCTTCCGCTTCTGCTGAAATTCCGCCAGCTTTTTCACTTCCGTTTCCGCTTCTGCTTCCGCAAAATTAATAACAGAATTCTAAACGGAAGAATACAGCAAGGAACGTGGGGAGGGGGGCGCGTAGACGACTGGACGGGGGCAGAACAGAAACGTGTCACGAGTTTTCTTATTATTATATATTTTGGTTCAGTCTGTGCATCACCGTGCCTCGTGACGTGATTACGACGTAAACCTTCTGTTGTTTTAAAAGAAATAAATTTGTGCTTTTTCCTCATAATATTAACATTTCCGCTTCCGCTTCCGTTTCCACTTCTGCATCTGCAAAGATTTACTTTTGACATCTGTTTTCGTTTCCGCTTCCGTTAAGACACTTCCGTTGCATCACTATTACACATCCCATAACTAGAAACTATCATATGTGTCGAATGAGGAATTAAATTTAATAAAAAAAAAAAATTCCACATTCGGAACCAAGCTAAAATACCGATAGGTGCCAAAAGAGGAATAGCTTTGGTGCGGAAACCATTGGTGCCGAAAGAGGAATACTTAAATTTTTGACATTACTCAAACTCGGAAAATAGGTCAGAAGTTGCCTGAGGAGCAGATTAAAAGTGGAACTTTTCAGCCCTAGGAAGAATTGCTTTCAACTGACAGCTGTCAAATTATATTTAAAAACAGTTCTATTTTCAAATTTCTATAGAACCATGTCCCAACTTTCTATACAGCCATTCAATTTAAGCGCGATGAGCAATTGAAATAACATAAAGAATTTTTTTTTAATGACTGTATTATAATTTACTTTCAACTATTTCTTTAAAAAACCACAGATTTGGGAAAAATATTTACCATTCTTTGAATGGTGAAAATTGATCTTCACTTTTTTTTCGAGTTTTAAATCTCGGCTACACGAGACTTCTATTGATACGATAAGTTCATTAGATTCAGATTTAAAAAAAAATACAAGATATGCAGAAAAGCGGCAATCCGAACTACTTTTGTTTTTTCGAGTTGTAGAGTTTTGTTTATACTCTACAAAATCACTGCTGTATGAGATTTGTATTAACACGATACGTTCATTAGATTCAGATATGTATTTGATGCCTGATTCATAAGAGAAGAGGCTAAAGCAGTAGTGGAAATTTTTTACTGCCTAAATCAAAAGAAAGATACCTAAAATCATACGGCGACTCAGATTTTTATTTTTTATTCTTTCCTTGTATTCGTAATGAAAAGCACTAGTGTTTACTTGGGATTCAAGACTTAAAACTTTTGAGCCCCATCAGCAATGTTAATCATGATGTGATGTGGATAGATCTGCAACCTCGTAAAAGGCGTGGTTTATCGGGCGAGGGGTATAGACACTCGTTACAAATCAAATCACTTAATGTTAGCACTTCACTATAATCTATACTTTTAGTTCTCATAAAATAATCACCGTGAATAAATCACCACACAATAATCATTACTACAAAATAGACAACACAATAAGACACTCCACTGAATGGATAGTGGACACATGTGTCTCCGACCGGGGCTCAGTTAACACTGCGCCTCCGCCGTTGACCACATCCCACCAGCACCCAGTGTTGCGTCAGAGTGTCGTGGCCAGTCACGTGACAGACGTGACTCTAAACCATTAGCGCCATCTCTGATATCTTTTGAAAACTAAACACGAAAGCGCCGTCAGACTTATTTAGTCCCCTAGGGTAAGAATGTACTATTATCACTGATCTACAAAATGTGCCTTTCAATTGAACTTACTTACTTTTTTCTTCTTCTTACTTCTTTTCTTTCTTACTTCCTTCTTCTTTTCTTATTCTTACTTTCTTTATTTTTTACTTATTTTATTTATTTTTTACTTTAATAATGAATACTCATTTTTAATACTGTTTTTCCTGTATTTTTGTTTACGTGGTGCACAATAGAGAATATAATAAATAAATACTACATTTTTGTACTGCTTTGAGGTTACTGAATACGAAAACACAAAAATATTTTTTTTATTAGCTCTTACTTTGTAAACATACCTAATATATAATTTTTTTTTTTAGTAACATGTTAAAGTACAAAACAATTTATTTAAAAACAACGTGATATTTATTTATTATTATTTTGTACTCTTATATAAAATTAGGAATTTTGAATTATTAACAAAATATGTATTTAAACCTGTTTAATTAGATTTTGTCTTCTTTTTCGTTTGTCTATCGTAATTGCTTTCAGGGGTATCTCTTCTTCGCTAACATTGACGCGTTCCATCGACCCTGGTATCTATTTTCCATTATCGAGATGTTTTTGTAGAATCGTTCACCATATTCGTCATTTACATCACCGCAGTTAGAAAGAAAACAATCAAGATGTGAATAAATAAAATTAATTTTTAGGGACATATTGCAACCCAACTGTTGACACTTTTGAAGGAGATTGTTCACAAGTTCCACATAATTTTCATTTCTCTTATTGCCCAAAAAATATGAACGACCGCTCTAAAAGATTCCCATGCTTCTTTTTCAAAGCCATGTAAACCTGAATCTAAGTTTTGGTACTTTAAAATCTCTCTTATTTCAGGTCCGATAAAGATTCCTTCTTTTATTTTGGCGTCGCTTATACTAAGAAATTTACTTCGCAGGTATTTGAATGCTGGTCCATCCTTGTTCAGAGCCTTCACAAAGTTTTTCATTAGTCCCAATTTAATATAATTATTATGTAAATGTGGTATTTTTTCGAAGTTTACTAGAGGAAGGTGCTTGACGTTCTTTTCTCCAGAATTCGGGATTAGTCTTGGATTCCAGTCTTTTTTATGTAATGTAAAGATGTAGCCCGACTATCCCACTCACACACAAAACATATTGTACAAAAGTTGTCTGCACTATTAACACATTTACGCGACATAATGAAAACTGTAGATTTCTCACTAAAAGTGTCAAAAAAAAAGATGATAATTTCACGTTTTAACTGGTAAACAAAACACAGTCAGCGTTAGACGCAACAAGGAAATAAGAAATCATAAAATTTCCTCAGGTAATCACTAAATATTTTGAATTATCATCAATAATGTGATAAATCTATCGCGCTGCCCGCTATTATATTAAATATGGCACAAAAGAACAATAAGAGCTAACTATGAAGTTTAACTTTTATATTTATATTTAGCGAGTGAAATACTTACTATCAATATAGTAAATTTTCATATAGGTAATGGGCAAATTTGATGTAGACCAGTGATTATTATTCGGTCCTGTCTATCACTTCCTAACCGAAACATCAACCTGGACCTGTACCATGACGTTTAAAGTAAGATTGTTTCATTCTTATTTCCAGTGTTGGTAAGAGATGGCGCTAGACAACCTGTATAGCTCTGTCTCTTACCTACACTGAAATAAGAATGAAACAATCTAGCTTTGAACGTCATGGTAACCCCGCTGATCGGATCTGGCAACCTAGAATAGGTTGCTACTATCATCGTATCATATTTTACTCTATGTCCTAGTAATATGAGAAGAGTGAAAATTTTACTAGTTAATTTTAAAATTGAGAACCAAAAACACATTGTGTTTGTACACTAGGTACCCTGAAACGCAAAGGGCAACTCAAAGACACAGGTGACGTTTAGTCAGTAATAGTCTGACAAGCGCTCTCGCCCCACTCTATAGCGGGAGAGAGAAGTCATTTGTCGATTTCCCAACTCAAACAAAACAGCTGTGTTTGTTACATACTTGCCAAAAGGCAAATGATGTATAGCAAAACAATACATTGCAAACATTCTTACATCAGTATACACGTTTAATTTGTAATTTACCTTTTAAAATTGCTCTCCGAGCTCTTTCAAGAGGCAGTCTATATGAGTTTTTAGTGTTCCACCCCAAGAAGTGATAGTGGAAGGGTCACCTTAACATAATGAGTGCCTTGGAAAGCATGGTAAGCGTTGGTCCCGGTGATCATTTGTAGATTTTTGACAATCGTAACGGATAGTTGGAAGCCAGGAAATATGGCTCTAGTCTTGCCAAGGGGGTTGTGGGGATCAGAGAGGCGATATATACCATATCGTCATGCAGAATCACTAGGTTGTAGAGATCAGATAGACAATCACTCCATGTAAAATACTGGGCTTCATCGGGTTAAACTAGAAGCCGAATCAAATTGTAGATACAGATAAAAATACCTAATAATATGACAAAGTCTGGTCATCAGAACCACTGAAAAGTAGAACGAACATCTTAGTAGAATCTTTCTTTTTGAAATTGGAACTTAATATGCTTGTATAATACCTTCAATAATAGTTTTTTCAACACACTTGCTCAGAAAGTGACTCTTATTGCACTGCTCTTAGGTATATAATGGCACTCATTACCAAACTGTGACTTTTTGATTACCATTACGCACTAGTGCCATAATGTAGTTAAAACCTTTTTGTTCAATCTCTTTGTTCGCAAAACAAATTTTGAATTCGAATAAAATTCCCATTAAATTAGTGTCTAACTTACTTATTTCATCCAATTTACAAGTTGAAATGGAAAAATTTAACTTGTACAAACGATATAAGTAATAAAAAACATTTAGTAAATAAATCGTACATTCAAATAAAATTAGTTTTTTTTTGTGGTCTATGGCCGCCATTTTAATATGCGCGCGGTTTTCGGTGTGTTTTTTTTATTCCAGTGAAGTTCAGTGGCTGTATTAATTAAATTAAATACTACAAAATCATTAGAATATGTTACATCCGTATTCTATTGTCACTACGAAAGACATTATCGTAAAAACTTTTCACGCAAGAAAACATAAACATAAGATTAGGCAGTATGATCAAAATACCTTAGCCTTCCTCTAGGGGTAAATAAAAAAAAATGATTCGCGCGCTTATAATCTAAACAGATTTTTACCGCCATGTCACAGAATTTTTTACTAGTTTTACTGTTGTTTTCTTCACAAGTGTATTGAAAAACTTCGTATGACACACGTCAGTAATTAATGATTACCGTTCTTGGTTCTCTTAAGACCCTCGCCACGGCTCGGGTCTAAATACCGCCTCGACGGTAATCACTAACATTACACACTTTTATCATAATGTACTATAATTATGCTAATTGGAGCTACGTACTTGTTGAATCTCTTTCATCACTACCTCTTTAGAAGGTTTAAAACTAATGGCATAATATGCATTTAAATTATTAAAAAAACTAGCTTCTGCCAGCGGCTTCGCCCGCGCAAAAGTTGCTTTCTCCATACAAACTTTCAAACCCCGTTTTACCCCCTTAGGGGTGGAGTTTCGTAAAATCTGTTCTTAGTGGATGTCTACACCCTATAAGGAGCCTACCTGCCAAATTTTAAGTTTGTAGGTGTTATAGTTTCGGAGTTTTCGTGACTAATCAGTGAGTGGTATTTCGCTTTTATTGTATAAAAAAATCTATAGAAGACATAAACATTAATTCGAGATTTAAAAATAATTATTTTCAGATAAGGTACGGTTTTTGGCAGGATGTTTTCGAGTGAACTTCAAGTCTTCAGTGGCTATCTTGATTTTTCGCAAAATGATTCCCAGTAGATATTGCGATGTGAAATTGGTGTAGTTATGTATCTCAAGTGTCTACACAACTGGACAATATGTGAAATTATTGAAACGTTTCCTGATGGCTACAATCCGGGAATCTTTAAGTCAAGACAAGAGTGAATAGGTTACTTCTAGGTATGCGCGCTCCATCGTCGACCGCATCGTCGCTTTCCATCAGGTGAAATAGCGGTCAAGCGCGAACATATCAAGAATAAAAATTAAAAAAACAGGCGCGATCTTAGTAAGTGAAGCTAAGAATTTTATTGTAGTATTAACTACCTTCCTCAGTGAAGCTTACCTTACCCAGAAGGCTGATTCGATTTTGCAGCCAAATAGGTACTCATAGAAAACAAAGTCTCTGTATGCCGTATTCCAAATTTGACACTGGCTAAATGAAAAAGTCGTAAAAAGCAAAAAAAAAAATCAAGGACGATTGTCAGGCCGATATACGCAAATGTTTTTTTTTTTATGTAGGAATCAACCCTACACTAATTCACGAATAAGGTTTTTTATTATCAGAGGTCCTAGGACCTAGGACCTGCTGATTAGGAACGCAGTAAAATAAACACTTTGATATTATTATCTCCTCATCAAAATCAAAGGGCAATGCTCCAAAGCTCGGGATCCTAGCAGAGCTTCCTCCTCATAATTAGACGTTGTTCATGCGAATTATCCATCGCTCGACCAGTAACAATCAATAAGAGTTGGTAATTCCTCTAGACTATGATTGTATCAGCTCAGTAACCACTAACCACCATAGCGAGAATCTACTCGACTCCTAATTGATTTGTTATAACGGATTATTCATGACTTTTTTTTTGCTTTCGGGAGGAATCCTTCAAAAGGATTCCTCCACTTGGCTAGGGGTGCAGGTAGCACCCCTAGCCAAGTTGATAATCTGCAATCGTTAACGCTAGTCGAAAACTAATCAAATGTATGGGAATGACATCATCTCAACGTTAAGTCACGTGGTCAGAACAAACGAATAGAAAATTCGTAGCCAAGTTCACATCGTTCAAAATGATAGAATGAAATGTTATCGTTTCTACAATGTTCAACGCTACATGATTCTTTGTTATTGTAGAACGAGCGGCCGACTCAGGTGCGTCAACATGGCTACCAACTTATCGTTTTCTACAATTGCTGACACCGAGGCGTTACCGATTGCAGAACGGAATTCGACACGAAACGGTTGTAACTTGGCTAGGGGGGCTGGAAGGGAAAGACCCAGGGAGTGTGTGATTCTTACCTCACAAACCAACCCAATGATCACCATCAGCATAAGGAAAAGGGCCCGTGAACTCTTAAAAGACCACCAAGGTACCCCCTCAGTACAGCCTGTTCTGAATGAACTACAACGCACGGTTGGTGCGTTGAGCGATCGGCTGCTGCGCTACGTGTCGCGGGTTCGATTCCCACACGGATCAAATATTTTTATAGCCTATAGATTGTATTGTGAATTTACATATTTGTGAAAACAACCACAGGACAGGAACCACAGCAGGAGAACATTTTTTTATACATAGTTAAAAAAAAAAAAATTATATTAAAAAAAAAATTACTTACCTGTTTACGGAAGTTTGATATCTATAGTTCATACCTAAATTACTGAATGAATTTCAATTTTTAGGATTCTGTGCCTCAAAAGGAAAAAACGGAACCCTTAGGATCACTTTGTCGTCCGTCCGTCTGTCTGTGTGTCTGTCTGTCTGACTCGATACCTCCACGCGTTCCCCAGATAAAGGGTCTTCCATTATCTGGGGAACGCGTGGAGGTATCGAGTTGAAATTAAAACCATATACTCAGATCTGCAGTCCCTAGAAGCAGTGAAAAAATCAAACTTCAGAGTTAACGAAAAAAAAAGATACGGCCGTTTATGTCGCAAAAAACGTGTATTTCGACACTCTCAAAGGAATTAAAATTCATAGGGTACTTCCCGTTGACCTACAATCATGAAATTTGGCACTAAGCAATGTCTCATAGCACAAGCATAGGAAAAAATCTGAAAACTGTAAATTTGTACTTACGTCACAAAAAAATACTTTTCTTGCGATTCGGAAAAATCTTCGTATCCTCAATTCGGGAATTGAACTGTTTTAATATGTAAGTTTGTTCGGAACTCAGTGCGCGAGTCCGACTCGCACTTACCCGGTTTTGGATTTTTCCTTCTCTTTTCCAACCACCTTTCTTTTCTTTTCTAACCCACTGTTGGTTTTTGGAATGCAAAGGGCAATTGAAGGGACACAGTTGGGTTTTAGTCAATAAAAGTCCGACACTCCCTCTCGCTCCACTCAAAGCAGAAGCTGACCAAGAAAAAAGGTTCTTAAGTGTGGACTAAGTAGTCAAATGCGATTATGACATAATTATTTCTAAACCAAACAATTGAGAACTACAAAACGAACAATTGACTGTAACGGCTTGAGTAGTTCTACGGAAGGAAAACAACAAACTATGTTTATATACTTTTCATAGAAAATTATTTAATCTCGCACGGCACAAACGAAAAACAGCACACCGTTGTTTGTAAACGAAAATACGGGAGCCTTGGGAAGTGCAGCTAACATGTTCCATCTTTAGCAAGCAAACTTACACACAGCAAAAGAAATCCAACTCTCGTTATGAAAAAATAAGACTCAAAATCCAAAAATGTAACGAACCCAATCCTCTCTTAATTTACTCATTATTCTTATTGGAAAATAAAATCTAATTCGCAGAACATAAGATTCAATTTGGCAATGCGAACTGTTGGAATCTTCGGGAGTCGGGCACCAAAAAGTGTTTACTCGTAAACCACGCTCATTGTTTAAGTAAACTTCTATTTCGATGCTTTACCGTGAAGCAGTGGCCGCACGAGATTCGCGCTAACCATTATTTCTCGGTACCCTATAAGAAACGAAAGCTAACTGCGCACTTTATGGGCAAAGATATGTACCTAATTCAATTTATTTCAGTGAAAACGCGCGATGTTCATATTTTTCATTAAAGATTCGTTAATTTATTGTGTACTAATTTGGGTTAATTTAACAATTTCAGTAATAGTGGTCATTGGTTACGTATCCTAATCACTGGCGTAGGTACCTACCGAAGGGCTCTAAATATAATAGGTTTCAACACTAATTTAATCATGGCAACTCATTTTACCAATCCGCACTGGGCCCGCGTGATGGATTACGGCCCATTCCCTCTCCTAGAGAGAGGAGGCCTGAGTCCCATTATGCTATGTTATTATGTTAACTCATTTTAATCAGCAGCAGTATCATTCTGATACAGGGAGTATCAGACTTTTCTCGCTCCAACCAGATTGGGGAGGGGCGCCAGTTTTTTTTTTTTGCCCCAGGACCTTTGGTCACCTTGTTACGCCACTGATACCTAATAGTCCGAGATATCTTTGTAACAAGTAGCCACATCCAAAGGTTTTTTTTTTTAATATGGGAAATCATCAAATCAAAGACTTCTCTCGCTCTCGGGTCAGACTTTTTCGGGCTAAAACCCACCTGCGTCCTTCGGTTGCCATTTGCGTACTAGGGCCATAGTCACTCTTTCAAACGTCTACTCGCAGCCTTAACTGAGTAGGTATTGGGTACGCCGTCTTTGAGGAGCAACTGGAGAGGCGTCACGGTGTCCTCACCTTCCGCATGAGGCAGGTCCTCACCGGACATGGTAAGTTCGGGAGGTTACTGCACCTGATTCAGGTGGAAGATGAAGACGCCCACCCCATTATGTGTGGACCGCCCGGAGGACACGGTGGAGCATACGGTGGAGGTGTACCCCACTAGGGCGGAACACCGCCGTGTCCTCGTGGGGGCTATCGGCGTCAGCGACCTCTGGTGCCGAGCCCTAGTTCAAGCCATGGTGCAGAGAAAGGGGGAATGGGTGGCGGCATTTACCTCCTTCTGCGAAGCAGTAACGCTAGCGAAGGAGGCGGCCGCACGCGTGAGGGAATACCCCACGGCACGGCATGGATATCCTCACGTCCCAGCCGCCGAGACTTGCGAACGACGAGGAATGGGTTTTTTTTTCGGTGGGAAAATCATCTTATGACATCCCCCGCTCCTGGGCGGAGCGGGAGATAGTGTCAGACTTTTACTGAGTAAAAATACACTCCTGTTCCTTCGTTGCCTTTCGTACCAGGGCCGAGTCTTCCTTTCAGAATCAGACCCTTGGCCCCGGTTAATAAAAAGTTTAAAAAGTTTTACGAGGAATGGGTAGATCGCCGTCCGGCCGTCCAGTAACCGAACGGACAGAGACCGAGTCGTCGACGGCGCGTAGAGTTCCTCGCGTACACCAATGTCAGCAAAACGATGGCTATAAGGCTATAAGGCATACCTATATTTTATTGAAAACCAGGGCGGTATAAACGTAAAGCTTTGCACCTTCTCCGGTGCTCATTTACTTATTATCATTTTTAACAGCTTTCATAAAAAGAGGTTCTGTATACGATCCATATACTTACATACCTAAATACCTACACCAACATAGATAGATACCTGGCGCCAGAGTTAAGTAGGTACCGCTTCACATTCATCACCCATCTCTAGCTTCCATAATTTCCAAGAATATAAACAAATTGTCGAATAAAAACATGAAAGTCTGGAAAATTCTCAAAATATACAATGTTGTACTACCAACTCTTTGGTTCTATGACTCATATGTTTTGGAGTAAAATGGGTCATAATAATAATACAAGTACTTTTCACGTTCATTACCTACATTCATGATTCAATTTTGAAAATACTGTTCAAGCGTCTGGCGCTTCAAGAGATGGCGACAACTTACAACCAGACAAACAAACTCCACAATGACTAACATGACATGGGAATCTTAATTCAGTTGATCTTGATTGCTCTGTATCTGGGTTTATGTTGAAAACTCCATGCCCTATAGAATAGGTTAATATTTTGGCTCAGGTACATGGGCTGCAGGAACGCTAAGGGCAACTGAAGGAACAGGACATTCGCGGTCAAAGTAGGTGCGGGCTTGCGGACGACGACCAATGGTTAGCCCGCCGTCAAGCAGTCCGGTAGATATAGGGGTAAGCCCGAGTCGACAGCACGTTGTGTTTCATGCTCGCCTTAAAGAGATGTTAAAACTGCAGGCATCTGCCTGCTAGGAATACTGCAGGAATGTTCGAAAGACTAACTGTGGCCCTGGAACACAATGGGCAACTGAAAAAACACAGGTATGTTTTACTTTAGCTCCACCCAGAGTGGAAGAAGCTATTTGATGATTTTCCACCTCAAAAAAAAACAGGAATTATTATCTAAAGATCTTAGTGGGTAGCCGGCTCAGAACATAATGGCCATCCGGATGGTGCGGGGATACCGTACGGTCTCTTGCGAAGCGGCGAGCCTTCTTACCGCCCTGCCACTATGGGATCTGGAGGCAACAATCCTTGCGCGCATGCACGATTTGCGCATGGGGATGCAACGCCGAGGCGAAACTCTACTGCCGCGACAAGTCGCGGCATGGCGGGCAGAGTTCCGGCAGGATCCCATTTTGGTTGTCAAGTTGGTCAAGTTGGCTCCTGCCCAACTTAGGGGATCCAGACGCTTCCTGCCGGATGCTCTACGCAGGTATCGTTCAGTTCATGTCCCTTTATGGAGCGCCGGTATGGGCGTCGTCGCTGCGAAAGCGACCGGCGGCCAAGCTGAACGCATGCCAGAGCGTCATGGTCATCCTGATGGTGCGGGAAGCCTCTTTGCTGGCCTGCCACCATGGGATCTGGAGGCTGCAATCCTTGCACGTACGCAACGCCGGCCCTCTTTGAAGAGTGGCTGGAAAGACGTCAGGGTTTCCTCACCTTCCGTATGACGCAGGTCCTCACTGGACATGGTAAGTTCGAGAGGTTATGCACCAGATTCGTGCGGAAGAAACGCCCGGGTGTCACCATAGTGTGAACTGCCCTGAGGACACGGTGAAGTATACGGTGGAGGTGGAGGTCCGGCTTGGGCGGAGCACCACCGTGTCTTCGAGGGGGCGATCCGCAGTAACGATCTCTCGCGCCGGGCCCTAGTACAGGTCATGGTCCAGAGCGAGGAGTAATGGCAGGCGGTCGCTTCCTTCTGCGAAGCAGTAATAAAAAGCTAAGAAGGCGACACCACGCGTGAGGGAACGGACTTCCTCACGCCCCAGCCGCCGGGACTCCGATCTCGATTTCCAGCCACCGTAGGCGTGGGCTTGCGGAAGACGAGAAATCGGTAGCTCACCGCCCAGCCGTCCGGTGACCGTCCGGAAGGAACCTCGGAGTCCTGGGACGCAAGGCAAAGAATTAAAATAGGAGTGGGTCTATCTATCTATTTAGGTATGGTTTCCACACTTAGTCCTATGTGGACCATTGTACGTGGTATAGGAGTGGGTCTAGTCAGTGAAAGACTGACATGCCCTCCGGCTCTGTCATAGAGCGGGAGAAGTCATTGGATGATTTCCCACCTAAAAAAAAAGTTGGTAGCCGGATGTTCTGAGAAATGAGTTGAGTGAAAAGCTGAAGGTCGGCAAGACTAAACATTAATACTCGTAGATATCGATAATCTTCATATTTTCTTTTTACAAAATTCAAATTGTAAGTAGTGCCTCAGTGACAACTTACGAATTGTAGGTCGTAAGTTTAGACAGGCGCATTTACTTTATCATTTGTGTAATAATTTTCGTCAGCATTGCTATCAAAACGGTAAAGAAAAACATCATTACAAAACCAGCAAGTCCTGTAGAACTAGTACCTAATTCAATCACGTCATTGAATTACATCTACCAATCCGGACCGGGCATGGCAGATTTCACGTCATCGGCATACTGGATTACGGCCCACAACTCATAAAGTCAGGAGGCTTGAGTCCCAGCCTTGGGAATAGGTTATTCAGCTTTAAAAGATACTTTGCCATCTAAATTTGTTTCGGTGTTTCTTCTCAGGGTAGTAGTAGTAGGTCAGCTAGAAAAGACCGACCTAATCTAGTTTAAGTGTTAGTCTTCTAGTACCTGTAACCAATTTGCAAAATTAGCGTAGCCATTAATATACCTATTAGCGTATGTTGGAGATCCAATAAGTATAAGATAGCGACACGAATCTTGAGCGCTCGACGAAAGCGCTGTGGGATCACTTTGCGCATCTTACACATCGGCGAGCCAATTACTGTACAAGGATTGCATTCCCCGCCCCCGCATCTCTTTTCATCGACCGACCAAAAGACCCGATATTTCACTTCTGCGTGCTTCTGCGCAAGTAGAAATATAGAAGTCAGCGCTCAAGATCCGTGCCGGTATCTAGGCGAGATGCATTCTATTTCAGCGTATAGCAGCGCCAGCGAATGGAGATGAAAACACACAGTTCAAAATGTACCAAGACTAAGATTAATCACCTATTAAAGAGAAAAAAGGGGCAAATTAAGCAAAAGAAGATTAAATTAACCATACATTTATTACTACAATTGCTACATTACAAACAAAATATCAATGTGATTCTTCTATTAGAAACTCTTTTACAGATTTGTTGTATTTTTCTGGCAATATTTGCTGGAGTTCGTTTCTGGTTAACCAGTCAGCTTTGATCTTGCTTGGTTTTCCGCTTTTATAATTGGCGTAATAGAAAAATACCTGTAAATGAAGTAATATTTTTAGTTTAAATTTAAATAATCTTTCATCACACAGCTGGTTAATGCAGTTGGCTGAAATATTACTATCTACTTAAAAAATGTTATTTTTATGCATAAGTTTTATGTTGTAGCTGTTAGTTATCCCTGAATAAATAAAATAAAATATATAAAACACCATCTAAATATTTAGAAATAAGCTAGCTATAATAATAACTAGACCTTTTTTTTTTTTTTTTTTTTTTTCAGGTGGGAAAATCATCTAATGACATCCCACGCTCTTGGGCGGAGCGCGAGACAGTGTCAGACTTTTACTGACTAAAAACCCACTCCTGTTCCTTCTTTGCCATTTTTCCAGGGCCCCGGGGATCACTTTCGCATCACCCATGGCCCCAGTAGGCCTCGACCCTGCTGGGCCCCTACGGTTGCTGACATCTCCTTGAGGCGCGCGTGGAACACCTGACCTAGACCTGTGATCTACAGATTGATTTATGTTAGATTTTCTATATTTAAAGGTTTACTGAGAGAAAAACTGAATTTTTTTTCGTGAGAAATCTTCCAATGACTTCTCTCGTTCCAGAGCGGAGGGGGGGGGGATGCGTGTCAGACTTACTGACTAAACCCCACTCTTATGTTCCTTTCTTGCCTTGCGTTCCAGGACCCCAGGTTTTCCTTATCTTATCTTGTAGTGGGGCTGGCCCTAGGCCAAAGCACTTCAACCCTTCTAGATCTTTTGTGCTATGCCCCTCCTGTCTACTCAACCCCTAGCCCTCCATGCAACTTCTTCATGAGTCCCAGTATGGCCTTAGTTGAGTTAAGCTCACCTTTGTACATGAATTGTTAAATCACTGTTTTTTTTTTTAATATAAAGTTTTGTGTACAATAAGAATTAAAGAAATTTCTATACTTACTTTAGCTCCTATCTTTCCATTGACTTCTGAGGGATATTTGTATTTATAAAACCCACAAGGTGCATTTGATACAAATTGTACTTTAAGTTCAGGCCCACACTGCTCTTTTACTATTCTTTCTGCTGTCTATAAAAATTACATAAATTTAGTTAACTTTCAGACTGGCATTTTATGGCAAAATTATATTTCATTATGACATGGATAAGTTTCAGAATTATTATGTGGCAGATGACTTTTTAGAAATTTTTTAACAGGTGTTGTGTCTTTCATCTGAAGATTCTGAAGTCAGTGAAATAGGCCCTTACAATAATTTTTAGGGGTGACATATTCTGTATAGAAAAAACCCCGCAAATAAAATGAGATTAAAAAAAAAAAAAAAAATTTTAAAGAATGTAAATTTTTTTCTTTAATTCTTGATAGGTTTAAAATTCGAAGTTTTGCAGATTTGAAGCCCACCTGTCTTAAAGTTTCTCCTTCCTTCCACAAGCCCTGAGGCAGCAATGTCTTTACATCTGAACCCAACTTAATTGGTGTTACAAGTACCAGATGTCTTTGGAGACACCTTTCTAATGATGTCTTGTCACCTTTTTTGTCAGCATCTAAATAAGAATAAATTGATAATCTGATTAAATATATAGATAGGATGTTCTTGTGAATGTGAGTTTACAAGTTTGTGAACACACCCAAAATACAGGAGTAATTCCTAGTGTAGGACGAAATTTAAAAAAATATTAATGGGAAATGAGCGCCTGTTGGCTACTGTTCTGTCATGAAATAATATAGTAAAGTCATGTTTTTCACAGTTGTAATATACCTAATGAGCATTAGTAATACCATTACCTACCAGTTTCCACACTAGCAAATTTAAACTGAGCCAGCTCCTCATTGGCTGCATCTTCAAAGTCCTGGGCTGTGATTTTACTTACAGCATCAATGTCTACATCAGCCGATTCATTTTTCAGAAGCTCTGCTTGAACCCTTTAAACACAAAAACATTTTATTAATATAATTATATTAAGAGTAAAAAGGGGTCTTAAAAAATTGACAGTTAGAGGATCCTCTTTGGGTCTACTGTTAACCTTGACAAGAGCTATTTAAAATTTTCCAGTTACTCTATGGGTATGCAAGCCTCAGGATTTGAAAATTTGAATACACTTACTTATCACTTTCTTGTCTAATCTCATGGTCAGACTTCATGCTCTTTTCAATTTCTAAGGTGTACTGCAAGTCCAAGTATTTTTTATACATCTCTTTCAATGGAGGTGTGACAACTGGTACTCGTTCAACGCAAACACCTGTTACAATATCCCACGATGATCTGGTACTGAGTCCTGTTAACATTACTTTGTCAGTAAATTAACCAAAAATGTATTCATTTACAAAATAACCTTAAAATTCTTTACCTCTTACAAAAACCCGGCGGCATAGGTTCACTTCTTGAATAAATGTTTTGAACAACATTGTGATCACAGGTTAACGTATTTAGATTTCAAATTAGTTATTTACACTTATTTTCATTTAATAATTCTTCTTTTTACACCAAATTCTAATGTTTTGATTTTGATTATTATTTTCCCGTAATTATGAGATTGTCTTATATGTGACAGACAGTTACAATCAGCTGTCAGCTGTTAAAATAACTAACTTTATGCCCCGTTTACACGTGGGCCCATGCTCGGCCATTCGTTATCCCTATCTATTGTGTAAACGGAGAAACCCTATTTAAACGATGGCGATTGGCCGTGGCTGGGCCCACTGTAAACGCACTATTAGTTACTGATATTCTCAGTGGAGATACTTATCAGTTCATTTATTATTAATTTTTGTCCTGTAAAAAGAAGAGTCGATTTACTGCTTATTGATGTCTCAAAAAACTCGATGACCATTCGAACCCTATAAAGATAGCCCAAGTGTTTTAACCCCAAACGTTTTGAACTTGTAAGTTTCGATAGGATTCTCATATTTGCACCGCTTGACTTTTTCTGCACTTGCAGCTGCTGCGCTGCAGCCACCCTAGCACAACCCTTCGTGTTAAGAAAATGGATAAGGGTTGTTTAACTAATTATGTTGCATGCATCCTACAATTCCCACACCAAGGGCCTGCCCTGCCTACACAACTTCCAAGGCGTTATGATTGTTGGCCTTTTTCCATCGTCACGTGCTTCTAAAACGGTTTGCAATCAGCATTGCCATTCAATGTGACAAAGCTGCCAGTGTATCGGGAACTTTTCCCGTTGACACTATTTGAGTTTTTCTTCTCTACTTTTTATCTTCTATTTATATATTTTTATTAGCCTATAAGAATTTAAAAAAAAATAACTCATTTCTGCTTTATCTGTTCTCTAAATTATGTTGATTTTAAGTCTGGATCAATATGTTTCTATCATCCATATCAGGTACCTGTACGAAATCTGGCGCTAATTCATTTCACACTTAATATTCAAAGTAAGGTGCAAATAGACATTATATAACTCCATTCACTTCTGCATTAGACAAAATAGGTTCTGCTGTGTGCTCAACATTTATTTTTCGAGATAAATTCAAACAATTTTAATAAATAATGGCTTCAATATAAAATATTAACATTACCTACCTAGATAAATTTGATTATTGTTAGGTAAGTACTAAATACTTAGGGCGGAATTCACCAATAAAACTAATCACGTTTTAACGTTTGGCTCGCATAATCGCGTTTAGCCGCTGTCACTAGTGTCACTTGTAAAAATACAACAAAAGAAAAATACAGACACTAGTGACAGCGACTAAACGCGATTATGCAAGCCAAACGTTAAAACGCGATTAGTTTTATTGGTGAATTCCGCCCTTAGATAGGTACCTAAATGAAATGTTTTTTTTTTTTAAATAAACAAAACTTAACTTCAAACAATATAAAAAAAAATGGCGTATCAACAAGTTTCCTCCTTACAAAACATATGAATCGTGCACAATACACGGCAACCAGATAATTATTTAACATTCATACAAATAAAAATAAAAAACTAGTATAATGAAAAACGGTACTAACCTCAGCTTCTTTTAGGTTTTTAACATGGACACTAGAGTAAGGACTAAATGATTTATTTAATTAAAATCCTCATAATTTCAGAAGATGGATAGTTCAAATATATTACTTTAAGTATAACTGTTGGTATATAAGTTGATTATAATAAATTCAGCATCAATCTTAACTGTAATAAAGCACAATATACATAATATATATTGTTCTTTTATTACAAACTTGACGTGCGTAATTAGAGACACAATAGTAAGACAATGGCTTGCGGGCGCCGGCTACCGCCTGAGCGTTAATGAATTAAAACAGCCTTTTTTAATTTCTGTTTAATGCTACCGCGAATAGTTATAATTTTAGTTAGTAAATTCAAGCTCATCGAGAATAACAGCCGTGTGACATTTTACATTTTTTTATACTAGCAACACCTTTTTGCCGTTTCTGCCTTTTCCGGCTCTTGTGTCAAAGAAAGTAGGTGAATATGTTTGTAATTGCAAAAATCCATGAAAATCTCCTAAAATATATTATTTATCGGCGTGATAGTGATTAATATATATGACGAAAATCATATAGCACCATTTCTAAACTATATTTCATTTACCAAACGTAAAACATAGCTTCGCAAATTGACAAGTGTTATAACAAACAGGTTAAGTTTTGTAACTCAATTTATTATCGTTTTAGGCTTGACCATGAAGCAAATAGTTGCGAACCAAAAAGTGAAGATCCCTGAGGGTCTTACTGTACACGTGAAATCGCGGTTGGTGACAGTGAAAGGACCGCGCGGAGTTTTGAAGAGGAACTTCAAGCACTTGGCTGTTGACATTCGCATGGTGAACCCTCGAGTGCTGAAGGTAGAGAAATGGTTCGGTTCCAAGAAGGAGCTCGCCGCAGTCAGGACAGTCTGTTCGCACGTTGAGAACATGATCAAAGGTAATTGTTTACTTGTGTTGTTATTCTACTAACTTGTGTTATAACCTGAAAAAATATCGGAGGTTAGTTCAAAACTCCCTGAGTATAGTTCTATACCATACGAACAGTGTTTTTCGAGAGATTATAGCATTTACAAACTTTGATTTCATAGTCCTAGCATAGGTTGGCTTTAGTTTGTTAAAACTATATTTGGATTATGTAGTAAAACACTTGACAAATTATCTCTTTCAGTGACCTGTGAAAGTGCAACAAGCAATAGTTATAATACTGAACTTGCTATATTTGTAAATGAGTTCCTCGAATAAAACTTGATTACTTTTATTAGCATAGTCTTCGAACTAGTTTTTATTGTACTTATGACTAAAAGAACAAGGCCATTTAATAGTATCTTCATTAGCACTGAGGCATCATCAGAACTTATTTGGGTTGAGAAACATGCTGATATTTGTTGTGATTGTGTGTGTGCCATTGTTTGTGTTATATTCTTGTTGATTAAGTTGCTCAGGACTGCAATGGTTTTCATATTTGCAGATTAACACTGCTTTCTTATAACTGGAGGGAAGCACTGCTTTTTTAATAAAAATAATATTGTAAATCAAAACCAAGCTGTACTAAACATGTCACATAAAAGGATAAGATGTTGGATATCAACTTTTAAAAATACTGGAAG
The DNA here is from genome assembly GCA_905147345.3 of Mythimna impura. NCBI lineage: Eukaryota > Metazoa > Arthropoda > Insecta > Lepidoptera > Noctuidae > Mythimna > Mythimna impura. The sequence goes on from LR990345.1 coordinate 14,460,850, forward strand.
CTGCCTTGAATTTATTGTATAAATAAATATTAAATTAAAATAAATACCCATTGCAGCTTTGGTCCTTCCTATTAGCCTTCAGTTTCCTGCATTTTATTGAAAATGAGTGCAATTCATATTAATCAATCAGATTGTATGTCAAGTATTTCATTCATTAACCTGTTGTGTACCGGAACCCAGATCTATGCACAATGGCTTTTTAATTGTCTCTCTAATAACAACATACAAAAGGTTAGTTAATATGTATGAAGAAATAGAGTGTAAGATTTACAGTAAAATTTTTACTAACAAATAAATGGTGTAGGAAACCACCACACATTCAAACTAACTTTATTCAATTAGTTACTATTTGTATCAAATGGCTTACTATGAGAATTTTTATCAAAGTAATCATCAACTTTGACTCAGATGGGCAGCATTTGGAAACCTGCACAGTATCTTCTTATCTGATATACATGGGAAGTCTTCCAATACTTTGTCTTCGGTTACTCTCAAGACAAAGTGTTGGAAGACTTCCCACAAGGTAGACCGATTACCTGGTGCGAGTCGCGGGAATCCAATAGATCCAAGATGCACAGGACCAGTCATTTGGGGAGACCTATGTCCGTTAGCGGTTTTTCGGCTGCGATTATGATGATTATGAATGTACTTATTAACCTGTTAATTTTTCATTCCAGGTGTGACCAAGGGATTCCAATACAAAATGCGCTCCGTATACGCCCATTTCCCCATCAACTGCGTCACCACTGAGGGCAACAGCGTCATTGAAATCCGTAATTTCCTTGGCGAGAAATACATCAGGAGGGTAAAGATGGCACCTGGTGTGACCGTTGTCAACTCGCCCAAACAGAAGGATGAGCTCATCATCGAAGGCAACTCCTTGGAAGATGTGTCCAGCTCTGCTGCCCTCATCCAACAATCAACCACAGTTAAAAACAAGGACATCAGAAAGTTCTTAGATGGTCTTTACGTGTCTGAGAAGACCACTGTTGTACTTGATGAGATATAAGGACATAAAATAATTTTAATTTGACTTTTTTGTATTATTTTCAATCCATGTAGTGATCCCAGTAATAGACAGTTGTCATGGACTTAGTGTCTAATTTAATGACTGGTCTAGTGGTTAGTGGCCCTAAATGCTATGCCGGAGGTCATGGGTTCAATTCCCACCCAGGACAATTAATGTTTGTGTGATGAGCACGATCATTTGTTTTGTGTCTGGGTGTAATTTATCTATAATATGAATGTATTTAGAAATATATAAGTATGATTATCAGTTGTCTAGTACTCATAACACAAGTTCTGCTTAGCTTGGGACTAGACGGCGTTGTGTGATAGTTGTGGAATATAATTATTAAAAAAAAATGTTGCCTCAGACCGACATTATAATAATCCAAAGAGATACAAATATTTAATGTCTTAGTAATAATCAAAGCTCAGACCAACCTGCATCCATGATTTTGTAATGTTGGTTACTGCTTAACCTTTTGATCAACCAAGAAGCATTGCAACAGCTTAGTTTTTCAAACTTCTCATCATATCTTGTACAAACAATGTTACCTTTAGGGTTCCGTACCCAAAGGTAGAGGAGACTATTACTAAGACTGCTGTCTGACAATCTGTTACTAAGCTGTGTCTAGTGAACTGTGATAGACAGTTCAAATTTTCACAGATGTATTTCTGTTGCTGCTGTAACAACAAATACTAAAAACGATAAAAAATATTAAGTGGGGTTCCTATACAACGTGTTCTCTCTATTCCGTGTATACAACCAGACATGATTTTTTTTGCCGTTTTTATAGTTTTTTTTTTTTTTTTTGGTGGGAAATGATCCAATGACTCCTCGTGCTCTTGGGCGGGGCGAGAGGGCGTGTCAGACTTTTACTGACTAAAACCCACTCTTATGTTCCTTCTTTGCCTTGTCCTTTGCCGCCACCAATCCTGCATACTGCAGGATTGGTGGCGGCTGGAGCATAAGAGCCATTCCCTCCTGGCGCATGCGGCCGCCTCCTTCGCTAGCATTATTGTTTCCATTGGCCTTGCCATTCCTCCTCGCTCCGGACCAGGACCCGGCACGAGAGGTTGTTGCCGCCGATCGCCCCCACGAGAACACGGCGGTGCTCCGCCTAAGAGCGGAAGAAGTCATTGGATGATTTTCACACACAAAAAAAAACCTACTGTATGCTCCACCGTGTCCTCCGGGCGGTCCATACAATGGTGACACCTGGGCGTTTCTTCCTCACGAATCCGGTGCAGGAACCTCCCGAACTTACCATGTCCGGTGAGGACCTGCATCATGCGGAAGGTGAGGACGCCGTGACGTCTTTCCAGCCACTCCTCAAAGAAGGGACGCCATTGGCGTGCCCTATATAGTTAGGTCCGGAACCCTTCGTGCGCGCGAGTCCGACTCGCACTTGGCCGGTTTTTTAATTACCTACTTACACTAATAAAGGCAAAAGTTTGCGTGTGTGTTTGTTACTTCTTCATGCTCAAACGGCTGAAGGTATTTCGATGAAACTTGGTACACGGGTAGATCATGTCCTGGAATAGCACATAGGATGCTCTTTATCCCGGGAGTATATCCCCTTTTTTTAATAATATAAACTAGTGCTAGACTGCGATCCCACCTGATAGTAAGCGGTGATGCAATAATTGATGGTGAGGCGCACTAGTTTGTTAGAAGCCTATTCACGCTAGCCTTGAAGACACCTAAAGTATAATCGGATGGGAAGACTGCAGCAAGCAAATTGTTCCAGTTCTTCGATGTACGCGGTAAACAACGCTTAGTCCGGACCGTAGAGGTGTTAACAATGTAAGGATGGATACTTCCCGTAGGTACGTCGGGTTGTCCGATGGTCAAGTCGTGCAATGAGAATTGATGAATTGCACACTCTCCAAAATGCATCCTGTAAAATATCGAACCGCTGGCTACGCCCGTGCTCTTTATAGATCTTTCTTTTTCTCTCAGGCTTTAAGTATAGATTGGACTTAACTAAATCTGGATCACCTCTTCGCACGCCTTTCCACTGTGTCCAAAACTGCTAGATGGCATTTTACAGCGCCAGCCCGTACGTGACTAATACAGTACACACGATCTGTGATTAGAGTACCTGTACTTTGTATAATATTAGAAGCTGTCCCTGTTTTTTTTTTTTCGGATTATTTTCTATCAGCTAGAGTTAAGTAAGTGGAAAGGGATTGCTACTGCCCGCCGTCACCGTTACAAGAAATCGAGATAATCCCTAACACAGCATAGCATAATCAGCCTTATAATGTTTCCACTGCTGGGACTCAGGCCTCCTCTCTAGGAGAAGTAATCCTTACATTATACTAATAAGTACCAAATAAAGATACTGGGATAACAAATAAGTAGCTTTCGGTGTCACCCCGAGCTATGGGGTACAAACTATAGACCTAGATTATCTTCTCCACATAGAGAAAGTTAAATTTATTAGTACCTAATGGTATTTAATGGGAGTAAGAACCGGTCGCCTTATCACAAGGCTCAATCTACGATAATAGGTACTCAGAACTACGGCGAATTCTGCACGATTACTCGAAAGAGTCACCGCGTAACCAAGGAACGGAAAGGGTAAGTACTTTTAAAGGAAAATGGGTGGGTTTTAGTCAGCAACAGTCTGACACTCTCACTCCGACCCGTGAGGTTATTTTTTTTATTATTATCGATAGGCTCGCGCTTGACCCTTATCTCACATGATGGGCATGGTGCGATGATGTAGTCGAAGATGGAGCACGCTTGCCTAGAAGTAATCTATTCACTCTCGACTTATAGACCCCTAGGTTGTAGATATCTGCACACACGGACTCTGACAGGGAATTCCATTCCTGAACACATAATAAATGCGTTCCTATAAGTTTTTGTACGTACGGGTGGGATGTCCATGTGCCTGTGGCGCAACGCCATACCGTCTAGTGATCTGATGATAGGCTTGGTGTAATTAAATTGTGCAGTTTCGATGCACACTCTCACAAGACTGGAGTTTTGACTCGACAAGTGCGTTATTGCCGATGATCTTCTTGGCTCGTTTCTCACTCGACTCTAGCACATCAAGCTGGTATTTGGCAGATCTAGTACAAAGATGAGAGAAGTATTCCATACAAGATCGAACTTGCACTGTTCCGGCGTGAAATATCGTCTCACCTTTGCTAGATCCCCAATTTTTTGGCAGCAGGTTGAGCTTTTGCCTCCATGTATGAGCTGAATTTGAGGGTAGATGTCAAAGTTACCCCAAATAGCTCAAGATAGTCTGTTATCTAGGCAACAGTGCTGTCGTCTGCATGCCCAATGGTACGGGGCCAGGGCTTAAGAATGTCATTTATGTGTAGCAATGACAATGTTGCCGAGACCATCGACTCCTGATACTCGCCGTAATCCTTTTAACGCCACAGATTTTATAAAAAAAACGCTCACCAAACGCCACGACCCAAAAATGCTGGGTGCCAAAAAATCTATCGTTAACTGTGTAGATATTTATGTTGACATAAAAATTAAATTGCGTTTATTTGTCTCATATATCAGACTGTGGCATTGAAAGGGTTACTATGCAATTGACTGCCTCGTAGGTCTCGTGGTCGCAAGCGCGACTGCTGAGCGTGGTACAATTCAAAAAGTGCTGAGTTTTTCCATTAGGAATTACTCTGTCGCTGCCCGGAGTTTGGAAGTTGGTGGTGTGAGAACCCCGTGCCTTATAAAGCCAGTAAAGTCGTTGGTCCTGCGCCTGATCTCTCCGGTCGTGTCGGATTGCCATTCTATCTGACCATGAGAGTAGAGGAACAGAGAGTGCACCTGCTGTTTGCGCTCAATTATTGCACTATAATATCTTCTGCGTACTTGGCTATTCTGTTGAGATGGGTCACCGTGATAAAAATACAGACGGGGAGGATTATCCAATTGACCTGACGACACAGAGTACTTTGGTAATATACAGCCTGACGAACAGCTGCTGTCATCGATTACCACTCGGCCCTGCGTTCAAAAATAACCAAAGTAGGGTTGGGTCGTTACTCTAACTAACCGTTCAAAAATACTTCCGAGTTGCAACCCATGGTCGTTCTTTTATAACTCGAGTAGCTACCCTAGAGTTAACCTAACTCCGAGCAGGTTGGTGTAAGTGGCAGGAATGAGTTGAAATCTACGTTCGCGTTCAAAAATGCGAGCTTAGAGTATCTACCCTGATGACGTCATCATTTTTGAACGCAGGGCTAATGGACTGATCCCTTAGGTAGTCTGCGATCTAATCACAGACCAGCGGGTAGACTGAAGGAACGAAGCTTAGCGATAACGCCTTCGTGCCTGACCCTGTCGAAAGTCTTCGAGATATTAAGGAACACGACAAGTGCTTCACTAGGCTTCTCGATGGCCTCGCTCTAGATGTGAATGAGATAGGCTAGCTAAAAGATCCTCAGTAGACCGATTTAGGCGAAACCCGTATTGCCGGTCACTGAGGATGTCGATGAAGAGGAGGATTTTTAGATTTACACTCGCTCGTGAGCACCGTACAAATATAAGGTCACTACAATAAAAACAATAATCGATTTTCAACGTAAATAATTTTATTCAAACTATTCTATTGAACATCACTAACTCATAAACATTGTACATCTGCAAATATGGATGTGGATTAAAATGTTAAACTACACGTTAAAAGACATTATACACTTAATTTGCACAAACTCAATTATTAAATAAAATACCTACTTATAAATGATAAAATAAATAGCTTTAAAAATAAACCATTTTCGTGACTATGGTGTTAATACATTGATATAGAATCTTAAAAATAAATTAAAATATCTATAATTATTATTATTTACAAATACACAACAAAATCATAAAAAGGAATCACGACAAACGGCAGTGAATATAACTTTGTGTAAAATAGTGCTCGGCCAATATTGCTAATATTATAAAGTGTCAAACCTCTTTGGTGGATCTAACAATTCATCAGGACTAATACACCAATTTGTTTGTCGTAACGCCTTTCTTGAGTCAAGTTTAAAATATTCTGTAATAATCGTCATTAGCATTTGTCATGTATGAGTTAATTAATACTTTAACATTCGCATTATATTTGAAACATATTAATAAAATATTTAAGTACCATGTTTTTAATATTTAAAAGTATATGCATCATATTTTTTATACTAGGGTAATCCATAATACTCAGGGGTAATTATTACTTTGTTATTAGGGACATAATAATTAGCAATACATACGCCATGACATAACAACAAATATATTGCAACCTAAGCTTTACATGCTCGCTTCTAGTGCCATATTTGCAGATGAGCATCAATTATTCCGTAAGAAAATAAAATTCTCAATAAATAAATGTCAAACACTATTTAATTGGTGACATTTCACACCATATAACACAATTGCTTACTATAAAAATGATCAACAAACAACTTTGCACCTCGCCTAAAGTGTCAAGGAGGACAACGGTGTGCAGAAATGTCATGAGATTCAACGGTTACGATACGATACAGATTGCCGCTTGAGCAAATAATCCTGATTATGTACGTCTTACACTAGCCATGCGTGAGGTGGGTTCAACTACACAGCGACTCTATCATAACTAGTAGGTATACATGTTACAGCGGGGGAACATCACCTGTGCACGTGACTCGTCTCATACGATAAATCCACTATCTGAATAATGTAATTATAGTAAACTCTTAACATTGACGAAAATTCAAAATGTATCTAGCAACCTGAGTAAACTAATATGTATAATACCATTTTAAAATGTTATTAAAAATACAATAAATTTACAGTTAATTGAAGCACAATTAGTGGGCCATGTCAAATAATTAAAATAATAATTCGATATAAAACTTGCATTCGACGACACGTCCTCGTTAATAGATTTGCACGATAAACATAAGCGTAAGTACAGTGAACAACAGTGAATGCTATTAATAGCGAGTTCTTGGTCAACAATTTATCCACATGTGACAATTTACATTAATTTTAGAAATAATCTTTTTAACGCTAAATTAACTCCGATATGGTCTATCTATCAAGCGGTGATTGAAGAAAGTCTGATCGTAATTCTAAAAAGACGCGAAAATCGCACGCTTAGCGCGCGTATAACATGTGATGGCGGCGACGCTCGGCTCGCGGACTCTACAGCTTATTGCTCACGGCTCGTCGCGCCACAGGCGCCTAGTACAAAATATCGGAGCCGCACCTTCGTACGTAATGATGGCTCGTGGACTCGAGGCACTATGATAGGTACTAATTAGGTAAAGTGGCGCGCCGCCACTACAGCGGCTCGCGGCGCGGCACCCACACGCTGGGCCCGCTCTCCGCCGTGATCACCGCCTTCACCTTGCCGTAGATCTCCTCCGGCGTGTCGCCCGTTACCACCGCTGCAATGCCACGCAAAATAACGTCAATAACATGTTCAATAAAAATAAAAAAATGGTGTGTGCACGACACGACAGAACTAAAACTTCACAAAGCAAGGTTAATAATACAAAATCGTAATCATCCCAACTTGAGCCGACCTTACCCGAAAGAGCGTTGCATAGCCGAGCGTGACAGTTCATAGGCTGAAGCTATACTGCCTACTTCTGTCTAAATGTTACAAAGCGAATCAAAGTACACTAACCGGTGAAGTATTCAGCGAATTCCTGTTCCATTTTGAGCGCACGTTCGTAAGTTTTCTTCGCTTGTTCTTCAGTCATTCGCTTATTCATTTCCCTGTTAAAATAATTCGACAGTCAATACATATCTGTAGAGAGAATAATATTGCTGTAACATCATAAATTCCAGTTATATACTTACATTATAGACTCTATGCTCTTTGGTTTTATAAATATGGCAATAGGGAAAAGTTGCGCTACTTGTAATCTCTTGATTGCATTGCCGCTCACATCCAAAATGCAATGTTTGCCCTGAAAAAGAAAAAATAGTGTAAGCCGTCCTTCCTAGGGGTCCAAGCTTACTCCGTACCAAATTTCATCAAAATCGAATCATTAGTTTAACAGAGTTACTTTCATATTTATAATATTAGTATGGATTGTGACTTATTGGGTAACAGAACTGATACGCGGACATGATGACGTCAGTGTCTAGCTCTAGGTGTTCCTGTTTGAATCGTACAATGAGAGTAGGCTGATGGTTTGATCACAAGAAAATAATTATAATGAAACTGTCGTTGCTACCTGACTTATCTTACCAGTACAAATAGACCTGACGCTTTCTGATGCGAAAGAGGATCACTTCATCAGCCATAATACATACACGTCAGCGAGAGTAGCTACTTTCAAGAGTCGAGTAGATGCTTTCAAGCCTTTGATTCATACGGTGAACACAAACGCTTACACTGTGTAATACGGCATCCTACGTGGGATTCAATGCGATTGTGAAGCGATCGCATACGGTTCACGTCAATTCAACGCGACGCGGCCTTTACTACAGGCGTAATTTATTTTCAACAAGCCATCGTACCGCAAGAGTTCGCGCAAAAATATCAAAGCAAGTCCACTTCGCTTCGCTTGTCGTTGCATCGCACCCACGTGCGGTTGGTCACGTAGACCACTTTAAAAGAGTATTAAATTTTTGCTCCATTCGCGCCTGTTTAGCTTCGCGTTAAATCGCCTACACACCACGTTAGTGTATAACATTAATGGTTTCTCCCGCGACGACGCCATCGTCCGCGTGGTAACATCAAATATTATTATATCCCATAAAGCATAGCAATTATAGTGTAGTTTTTAATCAGTAACTATATTTTTTTTATAATCTACTGATTATTAATTTACTGATTCAAGTCAAGAACTTTTACAAACATAGTAATAATATTCGTCCTGACAATTTTATGAACATAACAAAAAAAACTGGGCAAGTACGAGTCGGAATCGCGCACTGAGGGTTCCGTACAAATTTACCTATGTAAATAGTTCAATTCCCAAATTGAGTCTCAAAGATATTTCCGAATCGCAACAGTTTCTTTTTTTGGTAACCTTACAAATTTACTGTTTTCAGATTTATTTCTATACCTGTGCTATAAGATCTTGTTTTATGCCAAATTTAAGGATTCTGGGTCAACGGGAAGTACTCTAATTTTGATTCCTTTGAGAGTGTCGAAATATACGTTTTTTGCGACATAAACGGCCGTATTTTTTTTTTCTTTAACTCAGAAGTTTGATTTTATCACAGCTTCAAGGGACCGCAGACCTGAGTATATGGTTTAATTAATAATTTTAACTCGATACCTCCACGCGTACCCGAGATAAAGGGTCAGTCAGACAGACATTCTGACAACAAAGTGATCCTGTAAGGGTTCCGTTTTTTCCTATTGAGATACGAAACCCTAAAAACAAGTCTGTAGAGCCGTTCTTAAGTCATGCTCTATGTCATGTTTTTTTATTCTTTAAAAGAACGTATTCCTGCGACATAGGTGCGTTCACATATAAACTCGCATACACAAGACACTCTGACCTGAATCAACTATATTTAGGCCATACAAATATTTGTTCCGTACGGGAATCGAACCCGCGACACGCAGCGCAGCAATCAATCGCTTAACCATTGCCACAGAATAAGTACAGAAATTTCACTCTTCGAAAGAAAACATGCGAATATAAACCTTCTAACAACGAGCCTAATGTTCATAATACATTGCACGGCACGGACGTGACCTTCAATATATTTGCCTACAAGTCTCTGTCGCGCTCGGTAACGAATCAAAATGCACCTTGAGTCCACGCACTGAGATTCTCTTTTATTTTGTCCGTTATGCGCTTTTGAACATCCGCTCTTGCTTATAGGGTTAGGAGTCGTGTGTTTTTGAAAAATGTGAAATAGGTACTTGCGTTTTATTACATAAAATATAATCAGATTTTCTAAAATTATATGCCTATGGTAAATAGTTACCTAATTGATTTCTACGTATTTTTAAAAAGTCATCTCATGTAAGTGTCAAGAAATTGTTTACTAAATGTAAACAATCTCTTGTCTGTTAGGTATCTAAACAAATGAAATAATATTAAAATGAAGTGTATATAACTTTGTTGGTTAATTAACATTTTGTAAGATATAATTCCAGTATAATTATGTTGACCATGCATTAGTAAGGTAGTCACTAGTACTGGGAGGTCTACTTATATTAAATGATCTTTAAGATCATTGACTCGTTTACGTGAAAAATGTCGCAAATACTTGAAATAAAAACTCTATAAAGAATTCGAAAATAATTTTTGTTAGCGAAGGTCAAGCGGCAAATCGAACAAGTGTGTGACACTCTACTGAATTTAGCCTTGCAAGAAAGGCCGCGCGGCGTAGACACATTTCTATAACTATAGTGTGGAGTGCGCCAGGCCTGCAATTGCGCCAACTGTGCCGTCTCGTGTTCATAGGTATCTCGCGACTCGCTACGAAATAGTAGTCTGTTCATATAGTTAGGTACCTTCTCAGCGACCTCCCGCACCGAGGCGACGGAGGTACCGTACAGGTTGTCGTTGTACTGGCCCGCCTCGATGAACAGGTGGTTCTGTATGTCGCGCTCCATCTGCTCGCGACTCGCTACGAAGTGGTAGTCGCGCCCGTCCACTTCGTAGTCGCGCCGCGGCCGGGTCGTGTCTGGAATGTCGAGAAAGACGATATAAGATGCTTAGTGTCCACTAAGAAGAATAATAGAATGATGTTATTTACCGCCAGCAAACAACATGCACTGAATATTCTTTTCATGGATTGTGACCGCTGCCGATCAAAACGTTGTCTACATCGCATTCTTATTTTTCGCTGCACTGCAGTACTAGCCCTAGTGTCCGAAACGGTTGTAAATTCAACTGCATCATGGTAAGAATTTGTCATTGACAGCGTCTTTATTTCGGAGAATACAGGTGTAATAGGGAATATGCATAAAAAAATATTTGTTTTTATAACCAGTTTATGAATAATATAGCAAAATAGAATACTAATTGTAAAAACAGTATCAAAATAGAGATATAACCAAACCAATATATCTGTCTCTTTCGCCAAGAAGCCATTTTCTATGGGTGTCATGACCTTTCGACGTCAAAGACCATGTCGAACTTCTCTTTCTGATTAGCTTTGAAACTTTAAAACTTTGTTGATGATAATGTTTTTTTTTTTCATATTTGTTTACCAGAGCTGTATTTAATTTAGCAAATAACAAAATTGCATGCATATTCCCTACGTACCACAGTTTTAAACAACAAAGTTGTTGGCTTGAAGAATAGTTGATGCTGAAGTCCAGGGCCTCAAGAAAACTGTGTGTTTCAATGAATAAATGAAAGTAAATATAAGGGATTGACTACGTTTTTACTGTCTCTATCATTGACTTCATAATTGTTAATTTTGACAAGTTTGGTAATCTACTATTATAATGGCCTTTGGAAAGTCATAATGAATGACTTTCTAAAGGTCCATTGAAAGAAATGGCAGATAATGGTAATCTTGTACATGACACATGAATGTCTGAGGTACTTATGCGGTAATCTGCAAAAATTTTGAAAGTTCCTTTGATCGGTATCCTACCATTAAAATGTTGTTGTGCAGTCATTGCTTTTAATTTGTTACGAGACAGCTCGATATTGTCATTCTACCACAATTCTATTACGAGACCAATGACTGACCAATGATTGACCATTATGAATTTAGCAGATTACGAACTTTTAGCAAAATAACAATGGGATCGTGTTGGAACGACGAATTTATAAAAATAACAGATTTGGGCCCCTGTCCAACAACCAAGTAACATTGCCACTGACAGGATCACAAACAAGATTCGGAAGTGATTACAGTTAGATCCTGATTTATTAGCTTTACATGGTAGAAAGATACTTACGAGGCACGCAGCTGCCGAATTTCTCAGGGAACTCAGATATTAGATCGTCGTTTATTCTATCCTTGAGAGGTCCCAGGATTATGACTGGTCGCGTGTAAGTTATGGTCAACTGTTGTACGGTCTCATACGATAGCACCGTTTCATCTTGACCTGTAAAACGGTATATATTTAGAATATAAATCGAGTAAAATATGCATAATTTTCTAACTGCTTGGAGAAGACAGTCAAGGTGCCTTTCTAAGTGCTTAAACTTTATTTTGACTTTGTTAAATATTACAGGACATGTCTCTCCATTATTCTACAACCTTTTAATCCAGCTCAAATTGTTAAGTCGCTTGGATTCGTGTAACCATAACCATTTAAATGTGTACACAAGATCATTCGTGCGATTTGTGCTGATATCAAAATAACGTATTACGTGCAAAACTTGTGCTGCGAAATCATCCTATTTTCATATCAAAACACAATCAACTCGTCTATGTAACGAGATTTATAGAAAACTTCATATCTTTAACACAGTAATGTTCATTTCTGACGGAATAACATTGTACATTCAGAAGAGACTTATATCAAGCTTCATTTAATCCTAAGTCATATATTTGTGAGAAGCAAATAACCTAATAGTAAAGTGTACAATACATAATAAAAACTTTAAGAGTTCACGGTATTGTTTCGACTTACTTAGCGAGAAGGTATGCATTAGAACACCTGCCTGCTACGCAAAACATAATTCTGGAATAAAAGTACAGTTCGACACAAGAAATACTCATTCCTCATGGTCTTTATACAATGATTTGTCGACTTGTACGAAAATAGTATGAAATATTTCTTAATATTTCTTGGGTATCGAATTGTATAATGCTTTCTTCTAAATTACTCTAAACAACATGAATCTGTTTACTACTAGCCAAGATTAAATAAAACCTTATCGTCTTGCCAACATGTTTCAAGGTATGATTTATTTAATTCTGGCTCAATAATTATGCCCATCAATATCATCTTCAACGGAAGTATAATAAGCAAGAGTACACAATTCAATACAACAATTATATGTATGTCAGCGACAACTAGGCTAATAAAATAATTACAGCATCCCTACACATCTGAAGCGAGAAAAACTAACTCTAAAAGAAACCAGCACAGCGTAATTTTGAAAACGAAAACAAGCTCATATGAGAATGTCGTGAGATCGAGAGTACATCTGAAACATGCCAGTGACGTAGTGTGTTGTGTAAACTAAAGGCAAAGCGCGTATAACTGTGCGAACATGCGTGGCGCCTGAAGCATCAGCTAGTGTGACAGAGGCGGCTCTTGTGTCCTCGTGTGCTTCCAGTGGCCCCACACTCCCTCCACAACCAACTAGCTAGAGTCGAGGCTCGGACAGCTTCGTACGCGGCAGTACGTGAGTGCGCGGACGGGAGCCTCGCCCGCGGCCGCTACTAGTGAGCCCGGCGTGATTCAACAATTTAGAAACAATGATCCAAACATTTTTCGTGAGCTCGATGGTATAATATTTTCGAGTGCGGAGAGGCTATTAGAGTAATCGCGTTGTATGAATTAAAAACAACTGAACATAAAGAAAGTATGACAAATAATAAAAAAAACTGGAGTGTTATTGAAATGAAAACTACATTTCTAATTGATGATCATAACCAGAATGCGGGAGGTAAGGTATCGGCTACGGCACTCGCAAGCTACGCCTCACTCCCAAAACTTACTCTCGTCCTCGAGATAAATGAGCGTTATCTCCTCCATCATGGGAAGTTCCACTCGGTACAAGATTTCCCCTACACGTAGAAAAATTAACGTTACATATATTTATAATAAACGCAGCAATATGCGTCCGTACAGGGTACGGGACAGGGATGGGAACCTCCGTTCGGACAGAATGATCGATAAGGATGTTCGACATCACTCCCTAGCATGGTTGTATAGCAGAACTCTACAAGTTCATGAATAGCGGTTGGGAAAATAAATAGCAAATAATAAAAACTCGTCTCATCGACGGGATGATCGGTAGATGTATGTATCGTTGGCTTCGGTAGGCAACTAGAAGCACGGGACGGCGGCCGACGTGTCTCAAACCAACCCGTGTGCTCGCTGCGACCACTTTCATTATCAACATTAACTACTTGTGGAACACCAAATCGTAATTTATAAGCTCTCATCACACACCCATGTTTTATGATATCCGAAAACCAATTTTAGGTAATATCTAGTGGTATAATATTCTGCAAAACATCATTACTGATTAAGTAACACAACTTGCTAGACACTATTTTGAGAAAAATTAGTCACATTTTATATTTTAAGGATGCACAAGCACCTCGTATGTTAATAAACATAGTAGTGTGATAGGAGCTGCAGATAAAAAATAAAACTATCTAACACACAGAAGTAATAAGTACATAGCTTGTCACCGGGTGGCCGGCCGCCCACAACATCGTATAGGACAAGCGACAATGATCTGCCGGGTACTGGCAACTTTGCTAGACCTATATTTTAATATTATAGGCATCACCATGCGTCTCCAAACACACTACAAGCGATAATTTACTCACATAGATCCGGTACATTTTGATTAAAAATAGATAATAGTAAAATTCACTACACTGTGATGTTATAGATGTTCACACAATAATGGTTTGTGTTCCTTGACTTGTCAATTTTAACTACGTTCCCAATATGATGTTAGATTTCACATTGCAATGATCAAAATATAATAAATATAAAATACATATAGTACAGTAGAAAAAGGATTTGTGATGTAAATATTGTTTTCAAAAGTGAAAATTACGAATTCGACAAAAAATAGGGTATCATAAAAATATATATATATACTTGAGAAAATTAATATACTCTGGGCAATCAAAATGAACATCACAGAGAAGTATATCCAGTTATGTGATGTTAATGATAAAACTTTATTAAAAGCAACAAAAAACGGTTGGATTGCCCTCAGTAATCAATAGTGTACTCTTTTTTTTTCTTAGTAACAATAACAATGAAACCCGTTTACGAGGGCAGCTTTATTCACTTGTTTAACATCGAACGTGAATCGGTTCTGTGGTTAGAATAAGCGAATAGCTCCAATGTAAAACGACCTAACTTTAAATAGTGGTTATTAGCAGCCGCATGAAAAAAAAACTGCGTAATGACCTACATACGATTAACAGCACAGTAGCGAAAGTAATAAATATGAGAGGAAAGGGAATGTGCACTTACCGTCCGCGTTAGCATCCTCCTGTGTATAACAAAGCATGAAAGCTGTAACAAAATTGTTTTATTAGTCGGTTTGTGCAGCAAAGCCTGTACTTAAACATACACCAAACCCCTGTGACGCAGTTTGCGAGGGTGAATTACAAATTACTTCTTCGCTTTTGCACAAAACATACTGATTAATTCGTCGAACACTTGAAATAGAATCATTATCATATTACATGTACCACTGCACCATATAATACATTATTTATAATGTTTGTGAACAGTTAATGATATTTAAATGTATGAGAAGTGATTCACGTGCTGTGAATGTGTGTACAGTAGTGAGAGGATGTGGAGACATTGTTTGAACTTACGTTCTTGGTCTGAACCGTCTTCAGATTTGCCGTCCTCTCGACTCTTCATAAATGGAAACTTTCTGCTGAACGACAATGTTTTCTTTTTTCTTTCAAGCGTTGATTGGCTCTGTAAAATAATAGAATAAATGATAATACTTGATGTCGCCACTCTTATGACAGGACTTCAAGATACGAAGATTTTCGTCACGGAGACGTAAACCAAATGTCGCTACTTTGTCTGGCCAATCATCATCATCATCATTTCAGCCAAATTTAAGGCCAATATTTTTATGAAAACGAATTTCCTTGTAAAGATACAGTGTGTAGTAAAAGTAGGTTTACAATATCCTACTTCCTATAGTCTTTAGTAAGTTGAATAAGTTACTTCTCGTGTGCCTAAACGTGGATGCACGTCCAAACCTAACAAATTTGACTTTGATTACTAGAGACTGGCCCCAGTTACGCACGGGTATTATAAATAATTTAAATACACGGTTTCTCTTCTATGATATGCATGTCTATTACACTTAAACCTTTCTCATGAATCACTCCGTCTATTGGTGAAAACCGCATGGAAATGAGTTCAGTAATTTAGAGTTTATCGTGATCCATACAGATAGACTGACCGGTTGTGGACTTTGTTTAAAAATATGTAAGCTTAGAGGATTCTTTGGATGTTATGGTCTACTTTTTTATTGCACCGAAAGTGTACCGAGAATTAAAAAAATTCTAATATCTCAAAAAAATATTTACTGTTAGTAAAAAAAAGTATTTGTACAATATTTACAATTATTATAGTGTCTATAGACAGGTATAAATTTCGTGTTGGTAATTGCTTAGGTAAAAAAATTTAAACACAACAATAAACGCAAATAGTCATTATTTTTTTATTATTGAGCCCCTTAAGCGGGAATGACAAGAAAAATCAGTTTCATTCTAGTCATAGGATGTATGATACAACGTCGTTTCGTAGTTTTGTGTTTGAGTCCATAATAAATTTGGACTTCACCGCATATTAGTGTAGCACCTTCATCCTCATGAAAGTAGAAATTTTTGCCAAAGGTAAATAAATCCCTCTCCTAGAGAGGAGGCCTGAGTCCCAACAGTGGGAACATTATAAGGCCGACTATGCTATGCTATGCTAAATAAATACTCCCAGGATAAGCAGTATCCTATGTGCTATTCCAGGACATGGCTTGCCAGTGTGTTAAATACCATCAAAATCCTTTCAGTTTCAGCGTGAAAGAGTAACAAACAAACAAACCCACAAACACCTTTAATTTATATTTAAACAAATCACTCTGCTGTCAGGCCAAAAGGAGGCCTGATGTTATAGCGCTAGCGTGATGTTATATAGAAGGCCTCCTCTATAAATAGGCTAAAAGAATATTTTTTAATTCAAACCAGTAGTTCCTAATATTTGCGCATTCAAACAAACAAAATCGTTGGCTCTATAATTATTCTAATATATAAAAATCTCGTGTCTCTGTGTTTGTTATCGAACTCCTCCGAAACTGTTTGACGGATTTTGATGAAATATTTTATTTATTTGGTAGGATACAGGGCAAAATACTTCGGAAACCCAGGTAACCTCCGCGAAATGGTCAATAACACCAAGGCGCTGCTGGCCTTCCTGGAGGAGCTGGGGTGGCTCGAATGACGCATTTGTCCCACCCGTACGCAAAATACGCGCTTAGTCGTGGAGTTGCGGATACCAGCCCGAGACACTAATACTAAATTATTTGGTAGGTCTGAGAATGTCAGCTAGTATTAGTATAGATGTCCATCTGAAGAGGTCCTGATAAAACAGTCTACAGTACTGAGAATTAAGGTAAAATAGAAAATATAGAAGTACTGACAGTGCTAACGGGCGTGCCTTGTCCCTGGAACTTGACCTGCCGGTCGCGAGCCCTCTGCTTGCGCTCCCACCGCCGCTTTGACGGGATGATGCCGATGGCGTCAGAATCGGATTTGTCGAGCCGCCTGTAACAATTATTTGAACATTGATAGTATTATTAATCATTGAACGCCTTGTTATACAAGGAAAGGTGGACGGGACGAGGCCGCGTGGCAGATCACCGATGCGATGATCAGACCAGATCAAGCCAGCTGTTGGCAGCCCATTGAAAGAGTGCGCCCGGATGACTGCCAGCAGGCAAAAGTGGCGGGAAGTCGTGTGGCGTACCCTGATAACAGCCGGAGAGCTACCTTCTTGAGAACCACGACCACTCTGGCAAGAGTGAAACGACCAAGAAGAGAGAGAGTAGGATTAATCATGAAACCACCAATTGGGTAGTTAACTATTTTTTTTTTAATTTTTGTGTTGAAAACCAACTTATTTAAAATTTCAAATATAATGTTTTCAAATCCGTTTTATAATAAGATAGAATCCTTTTAAATCTGGTGGAAGAGGAAGATGTCAAGTAATAGAATAAACATTAGGATGACGTCACCACCATTAGGTTAAGTGTGTACAAAAGAGATAGTGACATATTTCCACCACGCCCCCCTACCAGGAAGGGTAGGGGCGTGGTATACTAATATTTGAAATAACTAATTGCTGCTACATTTAATTTAGATACTACTTTCAGAAAAAAAAAATGTGTTATTTGTAGTTTTGTATAAAATATTGTCTCAAAACAAACATAGATATTTTGGGAATATAATATCTTGAATAGTAGATTAAGTCATTAGGTTAATGATCACCAGCATATCAGAATGAGTACCTTATTATTAATATGTAAGCCATAAATAACTTCGCCTGCTTTTTAAAACACGCCATACAACGGAACTTAGAAAAACTATAGGCTTGTGCAGAGATGTTTAGATGAAATACATACCTAGCTTGCCACCATTCGTCGTCGGAAGCGTTGGTAACGTGCAGAATGTCGCCGTATCTGAATGGTAGACCTCTTGAAGGCAGGCCGTCGTCCCTGATCGGATCGTAGTCGAACAATGCTCTGAAAAACAATTTATTACCATCATGAACAGTACCGATAAGTTATGAGGAAATATTAACCATTTTCCTGCAAAATCCTATTAATTAATCCTGTAAAATCCTAATGATTTAGTGTCCGACTGCAGAGTTTATTAGTTATTACTGAATGGATTTAGAAAGAAATTTTGATTAGAGATTGATAATATCATAACATGCACAACATTTTAATAAGGAAATATAAATAGATTTAATCTTTGTTGACAAGGATATATTTGTATTATTAATCAAGGTTAAACTATTGAATAATCACGACATCGACACCTATAAGGACAGGAAAATTTTTTTTGTTCAAACAAAATTACATATTCATAAATATAAAATATAGGCATGATCTCACCTAACATAAAGTGATCGCTTTTGGGATGTTCTCAGAAGTGTATGATGTTGCTTTAGCTCATTGATACGCGCTTCAAACTTGTTGTACTCTTGAGGTCTGTACACTACTGTTAACTTCACATTTTGTCCCGTGCTCTGAAATATATTAAAATATTTGGTGAGAAAAGGTCATCTTATAATAAAGTAGTTTGCATTCGTCAAGGTAAACATTGATCATAAGACTGTTTTTCTGTTATGACAAATCATCAATTCAGACTCGATATTTATCATTAATCTGGTTCACAGAGCTTTACTCCAGAGCTCAATAAACAACCTACAAGGCCAAACAAAATCAAAACATTTAATTTTCAATTATAAGCGATCAATTTCCTTAAACATTTCAACACCAACAATGTCATACAATGCATCCAGTAGTTTTCAAATGACACTACAACAATTTATTGGCTCCTACTCAATGCTACTGGTATATTGATACTTTAGTAAATAGAATCTATGATGATATATAGATTACCTTCAAGGCTTTAGCGGCTTGTTCGTGCGTGGCGTGAGTGATGTCGACGTCATTGACGGCCAGCAGCCGGTCGCCGCGCCGCAGCTGCCCCGAGCGCTCCGCCGGCCCGCCGGCCAGCAGGAACGACACGTAAATGCCGTGGCCGTCTTCACCGCCCACAATGTTGAACCCGAGCCCTGATGGACCCTTCTCCAGGTCAACGACCCGCGACTCTTCATTGCTATCCGTAACATCCTCACGACGCAACGAGTTCGCTGCGCTTGACGCCGTCTCAGTGTTCTCGATCGTCATTCTTGTGGCTGTGTGTGCAATATTTAACGCGATAAATAAGTAAATAATAGTTATGTACACATTACATCAGTTTGTTTGATCTGGTAATAGTGTTTGGCTTTGGTGGGAGGCCCTATGATTTTAGGGCTGGGCTATAAGGTCATTCGTGATGTAACTTACGTGTGTTGGCGCGAGATGTGCGGGGGGAGGGCTGTCCGTGGCGCGGGCCCGGCACGAGCACCAGCAGCACTCGCTCGCCCGTCGCCTTCAGCGCAGCCACAGCATCCTCATGAGTCACATTATCTAGGTTTACGTCGCCGTGCTGAAAATAAAAGAGCATTATGAAATAAATGAAGTATTTGAGGTAATGGCGTTACATTACACACCGAGACCAATGAAGCGAATTACCACAATCAAAGCTCCGATGCATAACGCCTATTGTTAGTGTAGTCTTTGGCAATACAACTTACCGAAGTATTCTTGACCATTAGCAATTTATCACCGACCCTCAAACGACCGTCTCTATGAGCAGCACCACCGGCCATTATCTTGGTCACATAAATACCATTGTCACCCGGGATATGTTGATTACCCAGCCCTCCCGCTATACTGAACCCGAGACCTGAGCCACCTTTCACCAGCTCAATCTCTACGGATTCCTCTGGCTTTGTAACTTGTAAAGAATTTGAAGTGTCTTCTGTCGCGCGACGTCGTATTTTCTGTAAAGAGTATAAATACAATTTTATAGTAGCGAAGACGGGCGGGTTTAACGGCAGTGAGTCATGTATTTCGCGGGACAATGTTTTATTGTAAAAGAGTCCTTGTGTGAAGGTCAATCGCTGGAGTTTCGCATAACGGTGTCCTCAATAGTTCGATTATGAATCAATGTTGGCCAGAACTGTTGGTCGGCAATCAATTCTCCTAACACAATGACGAAATGATTCTGTCCATGAAATAATGTCACCACTTCAATTGTACCAACATATACATTGATTCCTCTGATTGCATTTAATAGTAACTCCTTCATGGCTCGTTTAATTGCTCGATACGAATTCACATCGGAATGCGTTCACTTGCTGTAACACCACGCAATAATACACGCGGCAATGTTTATTCTTGTATCACCTGTACGGAACTTGTCACTAAATTCAAAATAATAACTATTTTCTGACTTGATTTTACTTGAAATTACACACCACACCTTATCAAAACTCAAGACTACGAAATCCAGTATTTTATAAGTATATACCCGAATGTAGAAACTCGTTGAATGCTAGAACGACCGTGTTATCAAATGCCGTGAATGAGCCATTAAGCTTATAGCTTGAGTCACATATTTGCTTAATCTCGTAACAGCTGGTGTTTGACTTGTAATAAAGTAAATAAACAAACTCACCAGTCTCACAGTATTGCCAGCCTTTTTTAATGCATCAACTGCATCAGCGTGCGTAACACTGTCAACATTCGTATCATTAACCTGTGGGACAAATAATACAACTTAAAAAGTAAACAGAATAGTGTACCAAGTAGTAGTAGTAGCGTCTACTGAACGTAACCAAGTGGCGTTTACGCGGAGTAGTGAGTAACTGGAGTCCTAATTTGTAGGCAATCATACGTTCAATGTCACTGACCGGAAATTCCTCATTATAAATGCGATCCTAAGTATCGGTCAGCGGCAGGCGATTTTGGCCTCCGCGCACATTCTGTTTGGTTGATAACGTTCTACCTGCCGCTAGTGCTATTTGTTGTACTTCATAGATAAAGTTAAGAACTTTGATGGCCTTCACCTACTTTACAAGACATACATTCGATATTTTATGTTACCCGTAATTTTGATAACAGTAGCAAGATCTTACCTGCAATATGGCATCATTGATCTGCAGCTGGCTGGCCGCCGCCGCTCCTCCAGGAATGAGTTTAGTGACGTAGATATGTGGGTCATCTGCTACATGAGGGTTGTCTGAGCCACCTGCGATGCTGAAGCCGAGACCGGCGCCGCCTGCGCGCGACAGCACCACCGTCATGTAGATGTACCCATCCTCACCTTGTGTACGCTCTGTGCCACCGCCTTCTATGCCATTTACCTGCAAAGGCTGCGAGTTTTGTTTAGTATATTGATTATGTTGTATGATGATGAAGAGAATATCACAAAATCCAGCTAATGGAGTGGAACAACATTAAGGAGTTGACCAAACTAAACCACTACTATCTCTGTATTTATTAAGGGTTGAGCCACATCTGTTTGCACCACTTCACACTTTCCTATTCTTCTATTCTTTTCTGTCTTATATGTGTAGAGTGTTATAACAATCCTTTACTAGAGCGAGAGAGACAGCGGTAGTGCGATACCACGCGGCGGAATCGACCCGGCGGATCTAAGTGACAGAAAAGGATAGAAGCATAGGAAAGTGTGATTCAGTGCTGAAATTGTAAGTCACTCTAACACTCCTTTTGCTAATTCTTCTGTGGTAGATGGAATTTAGCAGATGATTAGTGAATTGTAATAAAAAAAAGAAGTCATTTGTGCAATAAAATCAGAATGCAGTATCATCAATTAAATTAATCAATTTGTTTACATTCATTTGTATATATTTAAATAATTACCTGCTTCATTTCTGGTGATGTGACGTGAGCCTGAAAATAATAGTTAAATTAACTTTATCAAATTAATGAGAGAATTAAAATGAGTTTCTTTGTAAGTTCTATAGTGAGTTAATAAGGAGAGTAGATGCAGCTGAATACCATACCAGTATTTTACATGGAGCAATTGCTTAATTGACCTCCACAACCCAGTAACTGGGTAACACAATACAACTAGACCAGACTTTAAATTTCGTGGCAACTATCTGTGATACCTGTCAAAGATCTACAAATGACAACCAACAGCTCAGTGTGCTTTCCAAGGTGTGTAAGAATCTCGGTATACTAAGATGGTCAACCATTGTCAGACCAACCTTGGGAAGCATTGCTTAACTTAATAGATTCACTTGTGCGGCTTTTATTATATCGCCACAAGTTTCTCATATATGTTAAGTGTTCATTTATGTACATATACTTAAAAAAGTGAAGATTTTTCATGAAACAAATAAAACTATAATACATAAATAGATATGTAAATTTCTGAGCCAGTACCTAAAGAATTAAGCCTGAAGGTTTGAAATACAAAACATCTGTGATAATATTACCACACAACGGTTTGTTTACTAATTCAAAACCTGGGTTATCCAAAAGTACTAAGTAAAGTTCTACATAACACAATATATTTTTTTTTAATTAAATACATATCATATTCATAGAAACATTCTTGTCTATTGTTATGGTATTATTCAAATCATAATAAAAGGTCAACTTATTGGACAGACTTTGCACCGAAACAACTTTTTTCTTTGAAAATCTTGAGACAAGAACATTCTAAATATATATTATTATGTTGAGTACTCATTGACATAAGGTGATTAGTTATAAT
This sequence comes from Mythimna impura, assembly GCA_905147345.3. NCBI lineage: Eukaryota > Metazoa > Arthropoda > Insecta > Lepidoptera > Noctuidae > Mythimna > Mythimna impura. The sequence continues at coordinate 14,483,834 of LR990345.1, forward strand.
GAATATTAACGATAGAAACATGAGGGTCAATCCAAACTGGTAAACATCATCCACACAAAGAATTTACAGATTGTAAGTACTACAGAAACATTGCTAAATAAATATGTCATTAAAATGTAAATAGGAACTGTATGTTATATCTATACTATAGGGATTAGTAGATATCAAGATATTATACTGAGAAATCAACTACATTACATAATATTAGTGGAAATAATATAGGTTTACTTTATAAATTCTTTCATGAGTAAATATTCTGCCAATAATTACATATTAAATATTTTAACTAGAAGAATAAGCAAGAATATTGTCATGTGACAATGGTGAAAATTCATACATATTTTTTTATTGTCTGGTACTGAATCAAATTGAAGCCATGTCACCTACTTACCGTATCAAGATTAAACAAGGAGGAGACTTTCCGAAGGAATCCATTATGTGATTTTTTCTTCCGTCTTTCTGTCATTTTCAAGACCAAGTGTGCATAGCCCTCAGGGAATTTATTTTGTCGTCCGTACTACACTATGTACACTGCATGCATTGTTAGTTACACACTTGTGTCCACTTTCAGCTTACTTGACGATGTTCAGCATGCACCATTCTCTACCTAGAACCCACAACTAACTTGCACCAAAACATATCAAAAGTATGTGACCTTTTATAAGGAATGCGACCTCTTTTCATGTTGCAGGTAATCCCATTACATTTAAAGCTCTTTATCATGTTAGCTTGGTTTAAATTGCAGCAGTCCTTATCTAATGAATGGACGAAATTTAGCCGAGCCCTTTATTGATAGCGAGTTTAGTAGATAAATGTATGTATGGCTGGGTAATTATTAGGTGTGTTACCGACTTGTGTTCGATGATGGGATGGTATGAATGTCAAAGCGATGAACCTTAATTAGAATGTCCGTGTTACATTATTAGTGTGCAATTAATGGACACTTGATAGTATCATAGTACTTATATTGTACCTATCAACCATGAGCAAGTAACAGCGAATTGTTACAAGCAAAACTAACTCCGAAGTCGCATTAGTCTCACCAAGAATTGAAAACGTTCCCAGAGTGTAAAGAAATTACTAAACGTTTAAAAATAGATTAGTGTTTATTAAATGGCCTTACTTGCAACGAATACGAAATCTCGGCAGTGTGAATGTCAAAATTTTGTGTGCAATATCATTTCACTGATTATCATTTAGAGCAGTATACTTTCAGTCGATGTAGCGTTCGTACGTCATTGGCACAATTGTGAAATTTAACGGCACCAATCCACACAACGAAGAAACGTTAGCGCACATATCGCCGAAAACTTGTACTATATTTTAGGTTATAAATAGTACTACGAGACGCGAAACACCAACCATCCGCCATTACCGTCCACTTGTTGTACCTAGCGCTCCGTTCAGCCACTTTCGTAAACGTCACGTCATCAAAATAAAGAAAAATGGAATCATCACATCGATCCACTGCCCGATCCGCAACTAAAACTCTTTGGATTGTAGACTATTTACGAAAGATGGCGCTATCCGTAATGAAGGCAGTGACTATGGCAACAATATTACTAAAAATAATAGAAGATCCGGAGAAGAATCAGATTAATATATCCATTGGCAAGGAATTTTCACCATCGTTTTCATGATAATTATTACCTAATTAGGTACAAACATTGATCTTTTCTTCAAAAGTTTTTCTTTAATAAAAAAATAAATAAAAAACATACATTCAACCGAACATATAACCTCCTCCTTTTTGAAGTCGGTTAAAAAATACCCACTGGATGAAACACATTCCTAGAGGGATTTTTTTAAAAGTTCAACTAGAAGCCCATTTTACGAAGTTTCATTTACCTTTTTTTCCTCGATTTCTCCAGTCGGTAGAACGACAGAATAAGCCTATGGATAAAAAAACATTAATATTATTAAATTAATTATTATACATTTTCGGGTAGTTCGAAGAATGTAGAAATCCAGGGTCCATCATAGGTAGGTAACAATATTATTGTCATCATTGTGATCAAGGGGTATACGATATACGATCACTATCTGAGCTATCTGTTTCGCATGAACAACTTTCGATTATTTTCTTTCTATAGCCAGATGACAAGGCTGGTGCAAATGCACCAGCATACTTACTGGCTAATCCCTGGGATAATTTATTTGATTCCTGTATCTGATTTGATTTAACGATATCCCTCGCGATAGTAATGACATCTATTGACCACGATCGAGATTGAGTTAATCTGTCAAGAGGAAGCTGTGTGCAAATGTTACGGCCATGGACTAATAATCTTATCATGATTAAGTAATGTGGCATAATGCCGGCTCGAATTGCTGATTTACTTGTCCGATAGTCTAATCGGAAAACCTTCACACACGATAAAATATTTCAGGATGTTTTTTAGATAGATATTCAGGTGAAGAGTGTGATATAATCGTGAAGTGGCCTTTCAAAAGATTACACTACTACTGCAGAATTCAAGAGTAGATTTTCTTTATCCAAAGAAGAAAGTAATTTATAATAAGATTTTCCTCTTTGGGTAAAGGTACTTCCTCTCATTTCGCAACCTGTACCGAAACGATCCTATTTTGGCATAGCCTAGATTATAGATATTGTATCTTCAGGAAAATTCAATTTTACGATTGAAACCAACTTTCCGACCTAGGAATTTATCTTGTGTAAATAACCAATGACAAATTTTCTCTAGCTCTACTGCATTTAATTCCTTTTGGGGTCATTCTACAACAATTCGCCTTTTTTTCGCCATTGTACCTTTAGATGCATGAATATTAAATAAATAAATAAATAATTTAATTGAAATTATTACAATGTAACATATTAATTTATTATACTAACCTTCGTCGAATCTGGCGTGGCATTTCGTGTTTCTGATTTTCTGTGATTCTCTTGAAGGAATGCATTGGATACGCTTCGGTAGTCGCTGTCCTCTGTATGTGGTATCTGAAAAGTACATTTAGTAAAATACTCATAAATTAAGCACTAATAAGTACACAGTTCATAGGATGGCAAATGTTTTAGTACCAGTGATAGGATGTTTACTGGCGTTAAGTTTTGCTCGGCACAAAAAAGATTAATCATCAAAGCCAACCTTTTTTTAAAAAAAGGGGTGGTCCATAATCATTAGTGGACTACGCTGCGATGTCGAGATATTGTAAGACACTGTTTTAATGCCCTGTTCACTGTTCCCACTCTTCTAATACCTTACAGCGTGTCCTTTTACATAACAGTGCCTGAAACGTTTAACTCAATATACATAATAGCTAGCTATGTACCTATGTAAGTATCTGTTGTAATGTACACAGTAAAAATCACGCCGGTTTTGAGGTAAGCCACAATGAAATAAGTCAATAAAAAGAGCAGACATCGGGAAGTTTATAATGAAACTGTAAATAACCCAGTTAAAACTGCACCATTGTAGAGCAAAGATTGCATAAACCTAACAGCGAAATCATTACTTTTTGTCCATATACTTTGTACACCGTTGCTTCTGTTAAAAATCTCTATAAAATAAGCATAATGATTTGCCAACTATCTGCTCTAGTTAATTTAAAAGAAAAAACATAAACATAATAATGATCAAAATTAGGTAGGTACATTAAAAATCACTCACTTCGCGTCGTACGTTGTCAGCTTCCCATTTGTTCGCGATGCGTATCGTTTCCGCAGTCTTTTGTTGAACCGACTTGGTGTCATCGAGAAGTGTGAGCTCGTAGAACTCTTGAATATCTGTGACACAGCACAAAATTATTAAATAGAATGCTTTCAATCAATCGATTTTCTCAAGGCCTTGAAGTGTCATTATAACTTAAGCATTGAGGTAGTTTGTTTACTTGTTACTCATTACCAATTCTGATTGAAAACTCGCATAATGTTCGAGGAAGCAATGAATTGTTTAGTTAAATATGCAGCTTATAAAAGCTTATCTGAAAGAGCTAATCTGGAACAATTCCGTTCAATGGTAGGTGGGTGGGTAGGTTGTAGAAACTATCGCGTGAGTCGTGTCGTGTTGAGATCGATATCGAACGTGCGGGCGGCGACCCCACGGTGTTTCATGTAGAGTGGATGAACTTAGTGCATATTGTATTATTAAAATTAACTAAGTGAGTATAGGATACTCGAGTAGCCAAGGCGGCTTTGGTCGAATTTTACAGTCTGTTTCACAGCGTCTCTTGATCACAGCACAGCTCCTGAAACTGTGAGATACCTACTTGGTAGCTAAAGATAGATGATATCTTCGTGAGTTACTATAGTTTTCTGATCTAATGTAATATATGGAACACAGCAATTACTATTATTATTATTTGGTAAGACACACTAGCAGCCATTAGCTGATGCGTGTGTTTCATATAGTTTGGAGATGTTTAGTCTGTCCAACCGATTTTTAAAGCAGTTCAATGTGGGAGCTTTCACAACACTTCCCGGGAGCCTGTTCCATGCCGTTTAGTTTGAGTAAAGAATTTACAACTGAATCTGAGGACTACTCTGAAGTAGAATAGTTTGAAGTCTGATATAGATTCATCTTTATGATCAATGACAGTCAGTAAAATATGGTGGGAATATGTATAATACCTATTTTTTGAGAATAGAACAGCTCATTTTTTGGTAATATTTACAGACAAATCGTCTTTGAGCCTGTCTATTAAACCTACATATTTTACCACGAAGAAATATTAAACTAGAAAATAGTTAGGTATTGATAAGTGATCTCTACGGTTAAAACGCGTTTACATATATGCGTACATATTGGTGACGCAAACGCCGAGATTAATATATTAGATACTAGCTTTTGCCAGCGGCTTCGTTCTATCCCCGGTTTTACAGGACATGGTCTACCTGTGTGTCAAGTTTTATCCAAATCCGTTCAGCTATTAGGACGTGAACAGACAGACTGGCAGACAGAATTACTTTCGCATTTATAGTATATTAGTCTGGAGTATGGATTTAAGTTAGGATTATCAAAATAATTATCTACATCTACATACATACGTAGTGTAGGTACATACAAATTCATACAACACAAATAAATAAAATTGAACTATCTGTTTGTAATGTCAAATTAACAGCTTTTTACGAATTAATATTTACTTATGAACGTTTACACTGTAGGTACTTACTATACAATAAAATATTTCAAAATGTCATGTTTGTCTGTTTTTTTCAGCTAATCTCCAAAACGACTGGACTAATTTTGACGGGACTTTCACTGGCAGATAGCTGATATAATAAGGAGTAACAACCTAAGTTACTACTTGAATCTTTTTTTTACAAAACCCTTTGAAATCCTAACCAATACGCATTGGTGCTGTTTTCCAGGTTTGACGTGGTCGAAGTGGTGAATAAAGCTTTACTGTACAGTATATCATAATTTCATTAGTAGGCTTCTACGTACATAAAGATTCCTGAAAAATTAGTACCTACTAATTATGCAGAAAAAGTACTACTTCCACTTGTATACAGAGAGATAGAAGAGATAAAGCATTGTTTGTTCCCGTAATAGTTACACGGAGGTTTCAGCTCTCATACCTAGTTTAAAATATCAATTGAAACATGTCGAAGAGCGAATTGTGTAGGCGAAGGCTCAGTTAAAGCCGGTGACCCGTATGTGGCGATGTAGGTCAAACAGACCACCGCACATATTGTCGAGTTTACGAACATACGAACGCATTCGTCTGCGGGTCTGCCTCTCTACGATATGATTTTATGTATTGTCAATCAAATTTTCATATGAATGTAGGTACAAGGTAGGTATATAGCGTCGAGTGACTTGGGCAGCCAAGCGGCCCGATTGTTCGGAATGTTTTTCATCGATAAGAAATTATTTTCAAGGAAAAGTTACTACCTAATGTGTAATTTATGAAAACAACAATAAGTTCAAAGTGCAGTGTCTCATTGCATTCTACCATTCCGCATATCTGAATATACGTCTGTCCTTAATTGAGTTGGCCTAAGTGCTTTTCAATTAATAAGATGTTTGGTAAGTAAGTACTTACGAAGGTACGTTATGCAAATTTTGTTGTAACAGGTAACCTACGTTTGTACACAAATTACGCTACTACATGGCCTCTACCGACGTTCAAACACAATAGAGGATAATAGGATAACAACACCACGATGTACAATAACTAAACAACGGCGCCACATAGAGCCAAACGGGTATCTTCGTGCACATTGCACCTTGGTCTTGTGACTTACTAAGTCAAGGTAGGTGCAATTGAACTTTTGAGGTACTCAATACATAGTTTTATTCAATATTCTTCTTCTCAGATGATAATGAGCACATAAATATAACTTATCTATTTGAACCAAGTACCTTTAACCTAATCATAATAACCTTATTTTAAGGTCATTTAGTATCTTTAGGTACTTTTAAACTCATCAATAGAGGCTGGACCACACAGTTATCACGTCCAACTTATAAACAAGAGGATCGAGACGCGATTATTCATATTATTTTCAACTGATAAATGCATTGCGTGCGTAAGCGAGCGACACATTTGATAAATAACAGAACTGTTTAACTACGTGCGTACTCAATCACACAGATCGAGTTTAATTAGTTTCTGTTTAGAGATTCGTGTCAACAGTAAAGCAACAATATTTGGACATCCAAATGTTCTGTTGAGAGGCGTAAATATTTTTGGTTATTCTCGTTGAGGGATCTACAAACTTATTAAATATTGACATAAGTATGTTTCCTGATTTGATGACATTGACATTCTAACTTTTTTTCTTTCTTCACAATGGAAAACACAAGAGTTATCTATACGAACAATTTGAATAACTTCACGCCTGTGACTGATGCAGTGAAGCCCATGTGTGTTCATTACACATGACGCATGCAGTCAGCTGCAATCAAGTACGCATCGACTACGGGGCAAGGTTAATCCAATGTAGATTCTCGTTATATTCTTGTAAAACTTCTAACTAAACTTGGTTTCACAATTTCGTTACTTATTTTTCTGACAGATCAAACGTGAGTGAAATTGAGGCGCAATTTGTTCAGAATAACCCTGGCCAAAATTTATTTTAAAAATCGACTTTCGATTTTGTATAGCCTATCCGGTGTGGAATTTTGGCAGTGTTGTGGTCTTGCACTAACGTTACAGAACAGTTACCGTCTAAGTAGATAACCTGCCCACGTTCGTTCAGACCTGTAAGGGAGTCGCCAAAATAAGCCCTGGGGATTGTGTTTTGAATTACCTACGCTGTCTGAAGTCACTCTAATATGCGTTCCTGAGAAGTGGGTCATCTATTTACACGCCTTAAACCTTTATAGATGCTTAGATTTTATAGGGTCTATTATTTTAATATGAGTAACTTTTAAGTACAAGAACGTTTTTATTATAATTAAGATAGGTAGGTAGGTACCTATACAATTTTCATTAAGCCTGGCCATATTAGTCAGCACCTTGGTAGGTTGCTGCAATTTACATTTTAAGTGCCAGCTTGAAATTAAAGTGCCTTTATACTTAGATAGGTAAGGATGTGGACTCCATTCTAACAATATTAATAATACTGGACATTATTTTAACTTTAAGCTATATTTTCAGCGCACAAGAACCCAGATTTTTGTTTGAGGTGGAAATCATCAAATAACTTCTTACGCTGTGGGTAGAGCGAGAGGGAATGACAGACTTTTACTTACTAAAATCCACCAGTGTTCCTTTAGCTGCTCTTTCAGTTCCAGTTCCAGGACCATGGTTCCTATTTCGAACAGTCTACCACCAAAGATTACCTAACAGTTGAGCTCATTATTTTTCATTTTATGGACTGGTTAAGGCTACCTAATCGCTCCAGCAGCGTGCAGTTTTTCTGTGTATATTCTAGTCTTCAGGGCCTGGAGACCAGAATACATACAGAAAAACTGCTTACGAATAATTTATCCGCTAGTGTTCTGCGGGTAAAGACCTTCGTGTTGTTTATATCAGATATACTAAACTAGTTACTGTTCATTACAACCGGCTAAATATATCGTATCACAATAGCAGTGTCGTGGTCAAGGAAGATTCAAGAGCGCCAGTGACGCGATGTGCGGTCACGCGCCTGTTCCGTATATTTATAGCATAGCGATCTGAATCGGTCCCTTCGACCACTGAACTTCAAAGTCGAACTGAAGTTCAAAGCTAACTGCTAATTCTAAAGGGCGGTTTTCGCTTTTTTATTGTTGTTTATTTTAGAACATCTATTATTCAAGGGGTGTTCGAGCTTGTTGCTAAGCGAGGGCTGTTGGACAATTGCAAGGCTCAACATGAATGTAGCCTTACCTGCTTTGACACAAAGTGGAATTAGATTTTCATTATTATAGTCTACTCGACGATTACTGGTCCCAGGGCTGTACCTATATGTACCGTAACACACTGCGTGACATACTTGTACGTGCGTCGAGTACGTACCCTCTCTCCTTCAACCACTTTACAGGAGAAGCTTTTACAGGTCCCATCCTAGTGACGTCATATTTTTGTCACCACACTGGGATGGGAAGAAGGGTTACTTACACATTCATACACTCTAATGAACCGTTTTTATTATAAAATGAGGGATTTTTTGAAAATAGAAGGCGTGAACATTGTTTGATGTTTAAGTTGTATGTATTTTGTCTATTGATAGCCGGTGGACTAGAAGCATGCTAGAAACGCTTGCAGCTGCTGGCACGGCGCGCGGCATAGTTTTCATTCAAGTCATGTCAGGAAGACACAATTTGGACACAACAGTTTTAATTGACCTGTTTTTTTTTTGAGGTCTGAAATCAAGTAACCTGCTCGAACTATGGCTGTAAGGCAACATCCTTGCATTGATTTCCAGCAGGACCGAATGAAGATTATGAAAGCCCCATTCACAGAACATAATATCAAAGTTTTATTAATATGGGTAGGTACTCGGAGTATGAGGGTTAGAAAACATTTGTTTGAAATTTGGCGCCATGGCTATGACTCAATTAAGGCATTTGTGCATTCACTCGTATTTGTGGTTTTCGATTCGTATCGTGATTATTTGTATGGATAAATTTAACTCGATAACGTAGTGTTCTTAAAAATCACGTATATGTCGGCGTATGATCGCCATCGGTGTCGACGTCACACAAAATACACAGTCACAATAATATAGATTGGCAGGAAGTGATAATAAAGAAATACCTTACTCCAGTTCAAGGGGTTTATTCCATGGGCGGCGAAAGAGTGCCTTTCTAATCACATTACATCGGTTTTTTTACACAGAAATTGACAAGCATAAAAATTTACTATGAAGGTAGAAAAATATTTAAAAAATAAATAAACGAAACGGAAATTGTCACAATAAATTCTTATTTAAATATGACCGGATGCTCTGATATTTTAAAGAAATAAAAAGGAAGTGGTCAGGTTAAATCCTCACAAGTTTAACCGGATGCTATAATATTTTTAAGAATTAGAAAGGAAGTCGTCATTTAATTCGATATAAATTGAACAGGATGTTGCAATATTTAAAGTAATTCGAAAGGAAGTTATTCAACAGGATGTCACAATATTTTAAATAATCGAAAGGGAAGTTATCAAATTAAATCCTTAAATATATTCAACAGGACATTGCAATATTAAAATAAATAAACAGGAAGTGATCAAATAATGGTTTTGTGCCCATTTACACAATAAAAATACGAAACGAATAAACGAAACAATGTAAACATCAAAATTATGTCAAAACTAAATTCATGTCAAGTGTACATATTATTGGCTGTTTCAGTGACCCACAGCAGTTAACACGTGTTTAACCATCTGTTAGCTTTGTGTCGATGGCCATTCAGAATCTGAATGTATAGGGCTTAGTATATGAGTATCTAATATGGCATAGCATACCAATATGCACATAAAAAATCTCACATATCAGTCCGTACCAGTGTATTAGACTTATACAATGAAAGCATCCTAATCCTAATGTGAACTGGGTTTAATTTGATTAATAAATTACGACTAAACCAAGGGACATCCTATGTGTCGTAACTTCCTGTTCGATCCCAAAGAAAAAGTACCAATTAGTAGTGTTGAGACAGGTGCATATAACGCGTTATAATGTAGGTCACCCGAGTTATTAAAACTGATAGGTAAGCACCTAAATTCAACCTAAATAATACACTTGAGACTATGGTGTCGTACTATTCGTGTATACCTACTAGGGTTAAGTGACGTAACGTAAAGCGACCTCAACGCAGCTCTTAGAACAAGTTAGAGTTCTTTACCCTGTGAGTAATAACGTAACCGTAGGCTATTAACGTCACAAAAAATAATATTGTATTAATACTTTTGACTCACCAAGTAGAGCTTGAAACAGACGTGATTTAAAAATCCTAATGACTCTCTCGATGGCAAGGCGAAGTTGTCGGTCCTGCGGTTTCACCAGTTTGCTGTGGTAGTCTTCCAGCAGTTCTAATGCTCGGTGGGCCTCTGCGACACCAACACACCAATACATCAACAAAGGGCACATTGATTTGTCTTCGGTAAAAATAGGCACATTGAAACTGGGTCATGTTTACTTCTTGTTTTCAAAATTTATTAGACAGCTATTAGATACCAGGCAAGGTTACGAAGACAATAAAGTTTGTAGGTAATAGAGGCATGTTATATTGCTACTAAGAATAAAATTACATCAAATGTATTAGGAACAGCAAAGCTAGGTAATGCGCATGAGGTGGATGTATGGGTGGTGGAGTGAGTAGGCTATATTATGCTCGACCTACATTTTATTGAAACGAAGGGCATGTTTTCTATGTGGTAGCAATAAAACCAAACAATTAGGGATAGTATAGTTTTAATGCAGGAGGGTTAAATGAGATAGGTGAAGCATAATCGGTATAGAACGCAGAAGCGAGTGTATTACAACCCTCATATTATCGATACGGATCAACAAAAGGGTGCTGCGGCGAGCGCTGCCAACCCCTTGTGCAAATTAAATAATAAGTCAATGACAGCACGGACTAAACACGATCACTAAAGAGTATAAACGTCGATATCGGAATATCGAAATTCACCTTGCTTACGAACTGGCATCACGGCACCACCCCCTCACGATATTTTAGAAAACTAATACACTTGAGAGAAAATAAAATGGAAATGATTTTCACAGTGGCAAAATGATGGCACTGATCATGTTAAACAATTTTAATCACAGCTAGGATGATTTTGGAACGGCACATATTGTCGCACAACGAAAACATTTAGAAGATATAGTGCGAAACGAAGCGCGGTAGTGATGCCGCTTATAAGGGCCATCGAATACTGCGCCCGATGGGATTGGTCGATTTTCACCGTGACGTCAGGGGGTGGAAGCATAGACAATGAAAATCGTAATATTAGACAGGGGTTGGCAAAAAGTAAAATAGAGATGCCGTGATGAGAAATGCTATATTTTCACTTTTAGAAATTAATGAAAAAACGGCAAAAACACAAATGCTGAGTTCTAATGTGTTTAGGTAAGAAGTGAAAAAATTACAACATCATGACATGTAAAGTAATTATTCAGGGTTCTAATATCTACCTTAAAATATTTCTATATAAAGTTTGAGCACCAAACTGACTTACGTTTTAATTTTTACCAAACTTAATATTCAAACAAAATTACTGTAATCAATCAATTTATTCAAGCTAAAAAGAAGGACGAGCATGTTAGTCAATAGGGTAATTTTATGAGGATCAGTGGTGCGGTATCTTATAAAATGCTTAGAAGTGAGAGTCAGAGAGAGAGATAGCCCGAAAATCGATGCAAATCGATAGACTTATTCTTATTAAAAGTTTTTTTTTACGTCGATAGCAATAATATTTACAAAACAGTTTGTTAGTTAAATTAATGTTTTAATTTAATAAAAAGTTTTTAATTTGATAAGTATCTAAAAGTTGTTGTAAGAGGGGAAGAACCGTACTACGTAGAAAGTGTTTTTTTTTTTGTAATAAATTGACCATACCTATACATAGGAATAATATTTTATCAGATACCAGTTTATTTAAATATGTAACTGCAGACAGTTTTACTTGATCAACATATATGTAACATAACTTGATTCTCGATGTAGCCTGTTACAATTTGAAATAATGAATACATGTCATAAAATTACGTAACTCATCTTTGTTTGATTAAAGAAAAGAGACGCAGAATATTAAATATCAATAATATCTGCACGAACAAATTCATTTTGATCAAATGCTTCTAGTGCAAACTTGATTTTGATTGGGGTAAGGTACATAATGTGTGTCGTGAGTGTGACATGTTGGTGATAAGTTTACGTTTTATTTTTCCTAATAGCATTTGTTATCACAAGTTTTCATTTTGTATTTATAACTAAAAACGTTCATTTTATTTATACGTGTGGTTAAATACATACGAAAATGTTGAAATAACTACAACTAAACACAAAACATGTCATTGTTTTAATACAAACTATTTCTAATAATGAAGATAACGTCGAATAAAACGCATAACGGATTTTTGACAAATCGTCTGACCTTGGGCGCCCTGCGCAACATTCGTGAATCCAACCGAGCAAGATTATTGTTCTGTCGAGCTAGTCTCGACATACCTATCTACATTCTACAGTGTGACAGTGTGTATGTAGATATTTATTAAGTAGTAGTGTAGTTCAAAATCTGCGAGTGTGGGGCGCGAAGATGCCTCTATTTGGCAAAAAAGATTTCGGGAGGAAGTCCAAAAAAGATGGAAGAGATTCGGAGAAGCAGCCGTCAATCGAAGATAAGTACGTAGTCAAAGATCTGCTGGGTACAGGAGCATTTTCCGAGGTACGTTTGATAGAGAGCAAAGAAAACGGGCAGATGTTCGCTTGTAAAATTATCGACAAGAAGGCTCTTAAAGGTAAAGAAGATTCATTAGAAAATGAAATTCGTGTCTTGAAAAGATTTAGTGAGCAAGCAAAAGGTGAGGGTGCCGAGAAAAAAATGTTTTCCCATCCGAATATTGTCCAGCTGCTCGAGACATATGAAGACAAAAATAAAGTGTACCTTGTGATGGAACTTGTCACAGGTGGTGAACTTTTCGATAGAATCGTTGAGAAAGGATCTTACACCGAAAAAGATGCGTCCAATCTAATTAGGCAAGTGTTGGAAGCAGTGGATTACATGCACTCCCAAGGAGTAGTGCACAGAGATCTGAAACCAGAGAATCTGCTGTATTACAGTGCTGATGAGGATAGTAAGATCATGATCAGTGATTTTGGATTGTCTAAGATAGAAGACTCTGGTATCATGGCTACAGCATGTGGTACACCTGGATATGTTGCTCCTGAGGTGTTGGCACAGAAACCTTATGGCAAGGCTGTGGACGTGTGGAGCATAGGAGTAATATCATACATTCTTCTGTGTGGATACCCTCCATTTTATGATGAGAATGATGCCAATTTATTCGCTCAGATTTTGAAGGGAGACTTTGAATTTGACTCCCCATACTGGGATGATATTAGTGATTCTGCAAAAGATTTCATTCGACATCTAATGTGCGTTGATGTGGACAAGAGATACACTTGCAAGTAAGTCACAATGATTCCTTGAAACATATTTCATTTCACCTTTCAATTATACTCTAATTTCATATCACAATTGAGCAATTATTTGTCTATTGCATGTGTGCTTAGATAACTGGTAAGTACAAAATTACTAGAATTTTTTTAATATAAAAATTATAGTAATTTTGTCATTACTTATTTTTTTTTATATTTTACAGTAGTATTCAAAATGATAGTCATTATGAACATCATTATATTTAAATTATAGAATTTAATATACATATATTTATTACACATTACTTCTATTGTATGCTTTAGACAGATTATCTTCTTACATATTAAAAGAAAAAACTGACTGGCATACCGATGCACAGCTAAAACTACTGGGCCTAGGAACATGAAATTTTACACAAAGCTTCCTTTTATGACGAAGGTTAGCACTAAGAAGGGGTTTTTTGAAATTCAACCTTTATGGGGGTGAAAAAAGGGAATTTAGTTTGAATCCAAATCTCATTCTGTGTACCAATATACTTGAAAACTATCACATATAGTGACCAAAGTACATAATAAAGGTAGTCATTATTTGTTTGCAGAACTACACCAAATAGAACAATTTGGGGGTTTTTAAGATTAGGATTCTTATTTCTTGGGTACTTACTTTAAACTTGGCACAAATTCTGATTGAAATAAATAATAAAAACTGTAATTATTAGTTTTTGAAAACTACCCTCAAAATACAGTTTAAGAGGTTTCAAAGTTCTTATGGAAATATTCTCTTGAACAATATCAGCACAGAGTACTAGTAAATAAAAAATTTAAGTTTTGCAAGATATCATGCAGTATTTTAAATTATTAAATACTGCTACAATAGGTTAAAATGTTTACATGAAAAGGTCAAGGTTAAACTACTAATATCTTGTCTGCTATTATAATGAGAGATCTATCTTTGGCTAACTGGTAACTAAATGTGGTGGTTAGGATTTACAATTCTATATCTCCTACTAACATCAGTTGTGGAATTATTTATTATCTCTATGTCACCTGGTAAAAAAGGTCTAAGGCATTAAGTCCGCCTTGTTCGATGATTGATATTAATTCATTAAACCCCAAATGAACACTGGCGTTAGCTCGCTCATTGTCTTTCTATTGTCTCTAATTACAGTACTCAAAAGGTTAAATCATGCCTCAATAACAGAAGGGATAGAAGAAGACCATGACCTGAATTGTCCACAGGACACTTTTTTATGTTCTTTTTTTTGTGTTACTGGTTTTTGTCTAATGTTGTTATTAAATACCGTCCCTGAACAGACAGGTGACATAGATAATATAGTGATAATTTTTTTTATGTGGTTAGTCATCAAATGACTCCTCCCTCTCTGGGGGGTGTGAGAGGGAGTCTCAAAGTTTTACCTACCAAAAGACTAAAACCCACCTACCTGATCCTTCTTTGCCCTTTGTGAGGGCCATGGTAATTCATTTGTAAAATCCCGCAGCCATGCTTTACAATTCTTCAATAATCTTAAACAATGTACATAATGGTATCCATAAATCATAGTTGCAATATAACTAAGTACACATGCCCACAGATTGTAATCTTAAAAAGGTTTCTTTTTAAAAGTCTCGTAAAACATGTTAATTAATGCACATAATAATGAAGTAATATTAAAGGATACATTGAAGTTCTGTCATTGTCACACAACGTCTTATAATTAATGTGTTAAAATATTTTGTAGTACTAAGGTTTGTCGTTAATTTAATTGAAACCATTGTGTGTTTATCTTATTTAAACTCAACTGGATTTTTCCAGTGGCTTTGCCCGCAAGTAAGTTTACAATTTTATCCCATATACTACTGGGATAAAAAGTATCCTATGTCCTTCTCCAGGCTATGGTGTACCTACGTCCCAAACATTAGAATAGAATAAACTAAAAGAGAAGGAAGAAGATATGGTTTTTTTTTAAGTTCAGCCATTGAGGGATGATAGATTAACTAATTAACGTTCACATTTATGATGTGCTAGCTTTTGCCTGCGGCTTCGCTCCCGTCAACTGACTACTCTATTCTGCTCTATCCAACTCTACCCAACTCTACCCTACTACCATTTAAAAAAAAAATCTTTTATAAGATTCTTCTCCTGACAATAACAAACACAACAAAAAAATATTTGTGAAATCGGTCCAGCCGTTCACGCGTGATGGCGTGACCAAGGGAAATAGGGATTCATTTTTATAGGTTTATTAAAAGGAGAAACTGCCTGACTGACATTTCAATTCACACACTACAGGGAATAGAATAGTAATGTGACATTTTGCACAAGTCTTCCTTTTATGACGTAAGCAAGCACTAAGGGTTTTTGAAAATTCAGCTATAAATGGGTGAAACAAACTGGAGAGAAATAAAAGGAGAATGAAACTTTTGTCATACATAGCTGGCATGATTTTTTTCTTTTCGCCAATAGTGAAACCTAGACCATATCTTAAAGGACTGTACAATGCGTTCCAAGTTCCAAATAAGAATAGAATCGATTGCCAGGTAGTGACGTCACGTCATACTGTCAAATCGAAGAATTATTATGGTGAGCAAAACAAGAAATTTTTAAAATTTAATTTATTTACGATCTGTGAACGAAAATAGTTTAATCAGAATCCATTTCTTAAATTTTGCTCATCTCTGAGTTCTTCAATTTTGCCCAATTTCTTGCGATTTGACAGTATGACGTGACGTCACAACATGGCAATCGATCCTATTCTTATTTGGAACGCATTGTATAAGAAATCAAAAACAAAAAGAATTATGTCTACCAACCGTAACCGA
The DNA here is from genome assembly GCA_905147345.3 of Mythimna impura. Lineage (NCBI taxonomy): Eukaryota > Metazoa > Arthropoda > Insecta > Lepidoptera > Noctuidae > Mythimna > Mythimna impura. Next base: position 14,500,147 of record LR990345.1, read on the forward strand.
ACGATGTTAGAGACTATTTAGAGGATCGCTATTGCTTTTTATCAGGCGTTATTTTTCTTGAATAAAAATACTCCGTGTATTTTAAGATTCTCATTCTGCGTCCCTCGCTTCAGGATATAACGCCGGGTGTAGTAGAAGGCGTTTATTGTTTAAAGAACTCGAGTCCTAAAGTCGTCTTAATTATAATATAAGAAAAACAGGTAACGCCTGATAAAAAAGTACGAGCAATGCTTCTATAGGTATCTTCGTTCGGTTACGGTTTAAAGACTTGATTTTTTTATTATTGCTTCCTCGTATTGTCCTATAACTTATAAACCCAGGTTTCATTTCTGGCGAAAAGAAAAAAGTAAATCATGCCAATATTTTGCATTGCCTTTTATTTAAATGCAAAGTTTTATTCCTTTTGCCCATAAACATTTGAAACTTAGCATAAATAAGAGTCCAAGTAAATAGAAAAGGTAATCAATATTCGATTTTCAAAACTACCGGATAAATAATTTATGGGGTGTTAAAGGTTGAATGAGTGAGTCTCATTCCTCTGGTTAATAAACTTGGAACAAATTCTAATCAAAATGAATAATAAAAACAGTCATAAGTAGTTTTCAAAACTACCTACAAAACTACTACAACTTTAAAAAACTGGACCCGCTTATCCAAGGCGTTAAGTTCCGTTTGAGTTCATTTAACTACGTTCGAAAGAGTACATCATTACCCTATTTCCGCCTGAAATAAAACCTATTGAATACCTACCTACTATTGAAGTCGTCCTTGTAAAGGAGGTGAGATAAAACCTGACCACCTCTCTTTATCCGATGGCTTAAACCTGAATTCTGCAGCAGTGTACTTAAAGAATCCAAAGCTAGGCGAAATCAAAGCGGACTGAAATTATCATTCTGGAATATACCTCGCTCGATCCACGTTGAGCGCCACGTGTATTTTTCAGGAAACACAAGGTACCGCTTTGAGAGACCGCGTGTTTCCTTAATGAAACAAAGGTGTTGGTTCATTCAGAGGCCTGTGTTTCCAAAAAGAATCACGTTTTTATACATTTTGCTATGGAATCTGATACCTCTGGCCTCTACAATTGTTTCCGTACGAGTGGGCTTTTTTTGTGCGACCTTTTTTTCAAAAGTTATGACTGAAAATAAAACTAAGTATACTACTTTTTTTTTTGTTTTAACATTTATTTCTATGCTTAATAACCACCTTATTTTTAAAGTCGATTAAAATACTACTTTCAGACTATTTTGTGATTAAAAAAAGAAATTAGTACCTACTGAATACAATTTTGGTAAAATATATACTAGGTATGCCTTTTAAGTTCTGTCGTTTCCATATTTCCCAGCAATTTTGAATTTGGAACTGTTCTATATTCGAATGTGTTTAAATTTCGAATCTCAAAACAGTTGAAAGTATTAGGCTTAATGCTATTGTTTAGTCACAGCGTCGATTGGAATCTGTCAGGTTACGTACGAAAATGAATCTATCTAAGAAAAATGTTCGTGCAATAATTTTCTACAACTTTAGAAGAGGCCTGACACGGCTTCAGTATTTTGAAGAGCTAACATCTGTGTTCAGTGATGAAGCCCCATGTCTGCGGACTGTCGAACGCTGGTATTTAGAATTCCAGCGTAGACATACTAGTGTTAGTGACAAATCTCGCGAAGGACGCCCAAAATCCGCCTTCACTGAAGATAACATCATTGCTGTGAGACAACTAATTCTCGAAGATCGTCATGTGACATATCGAGAGATAGAGGCTCTATTAGGCAACTCAGGGACAACCATTCAGAAGATCTTGCATGAAGCGCTTGGTGTGAGAAAGCTAGTTTGCCGTTGGATACCGCATCTGCTTTCCGACGATCATAATGCGGCCCGCGTCAGATGGTGTAAGAAAACTCTGCAAAGGTTCAACCGAGGAGAGTCAAATCACGTCTACGACATTATCAGTGGTGACGAATCTTGGATCTATGCCTACAATCCTGATTCCAAACAACAATTTACAATCTGGGTCTTCCAAGACGAGCCAAAGCCGATTAAAGTTGTTCGTTCTCGAAGCACTTCAAAGAAGATGGTGGCCACGTTCGTTGGAAAAACCGGCCATGTTGCGACTATTGCACTTGAAGATCGTACAACGGTTAACGCAGAATGGTATACCACAGTTTGTTTACCACAACTCATCGCCAAACTTCGAAAATCTAACTCAAAGCGACGCATCATCCTGCACCACGACAACGCAAGCTCACACAGCGCTCATCAAACGATTGAGTATTTGAAGCAGAAAAAAGTAGAAATTCTTGAACATCCTCAATACAGTCCTGACCTAAGCCCTAACGATTTCTTTACCTTTCCTAAAATTAAGAAAAGTCTTCGTGGTCAAAGGTTCCAGTCCGGTAAAGAAGCTGTCGACGCTTTAAAGTCAGCCATTTTGAACACCCCCACTTTAGAGTGAAATAAATCTTATAATAATTGGTTTGAGCGAACGGAAAAGTGTACTAAGCTACATGGAAAATACTTTTAAAAACAATAAAAAGTACTATAAGGTTCTAGTTGTGTTTTTTTCTTAAAACGACAAAACTTAAAAGGCATGCCTCGTATATATATAAAAAGTCAAACATTTAGTGGAGAATGTTGAATATTTTAACCTGATATCTGCATTCTTGTTAATTTTATATAAAAAATTGTAATAACGCATGTTACTAAAAGAGTTATGAGTTACCTATACATGTGGATGGATGGAGAGGGAGACCAAAGAAAAGATGGGTGGAGTGATAATGAAAGAAAAAGGAGTTAGTGATAGCGTGACGGGTGACAGGACAGAATGGAAGAAAAAAACGTGTTGCGCTTGCGATGATGATAAAAATTTATAATAAACCATTTCCTTTCCTGAACCTTACAAAATTCCTGATTCTCAGATACCTATTTTCCTTTAAAAATATTTCCCTACCTTTTATTGCCTGAAATTGACAGAAAGATACAACTAGTGCCACATTACAAAAAATTCTAAAAAAGAATTAAAAAAAAACAAGTGGCTATTTTGCTTGTTTGTTTCGTAAATTTTACTTTCTCATCCAGTTTTCCCTTTTCTTTAGTTAATTTTGTAACATTCGACGCAACGTCTGTCCCTTATACTTTTTGGTTACTAGGTACTTCTCTAAATTCAGTGATTTTGAACTGTTTATTGCGAGTATCTTCCGAATACAGTAAATACATAACAATAAAACCAAATAAAGTTAAAGATGTATTTCCAAAAATACACCCACGGCCCCTGGGAACGTTTTTGGAAGAAAGCTTTCTTAGGGCCGCGTGTATCTTTCAGGCACACGTGAAACTTCCTGGAAAATACGTTACGGCAGGACGGCGACGTCCGGCCGTCCGGACCGAGCCCAAGTCGTCGACGGCGCGTAGTGTTCCACGCGCTTCTTAAGGTGATTTCAGCAAAACCGTAGGGACCCAGCAGAGTTGAAGCCTACTGGGGCCATGGGTTCGCTTCTGAAAGGAACATAGGAGTGGGTATTTTCAGTAAGTCTGACACGCCCTCGCGCTCCGCCCTAGTTCAGGAAAAGTCATTGGTTGATTAACCAAAAATCTGTTGAGTTTTTTGTAGTAACTGACAGAAACATGATTTGCAGTCGCTCCTCTTTCAGTTTCGACTGTAACTGGAACCGACAAAAAATAAAAATAATATAAGTTATAACTTACGTAAATTATTAAATCATCGAATACATCGACGATTACATAAAAAATATACACAGACAACGAGTCAGTCAGCTTGAGGCTGCCAGAGTCTGTTTCCTGATACCTACACAACCATGCTTCCATTAGGTGAGACAGTGGTCAAACACGAGTCCATCAACCGGATATCTATGCCATCAACAATAGAAAAAAAAGCTCGAGACGCTATTTTGATCGAGCCTAATATTCGGCCCCTTTTTTGTCGAAACCAGTTTTTTGGTAGTGGCCGAAACCGAAATTGAACCTTCAGACGGTTTCTAGTTCTTTGGCAACTTACCTACCCGAACAACATAAGAACACAACAAAAAAAAAAAAGAAATGTATTTTTCTTTTTTTTTGTTGTATTCATACATATCTTGAAATGTTTTTAAACTATTTTTCTGCTTGCTGACCAGATGATAAAAGAGATTTACATTTTACCACTTTCTCTCCTTATGATGATATGATTGATGATGCGTCTCGATATCCTTGTGCGTCACAGTAAGGAATTCTGTGGCTTTGCAGTCGAGCCCTCTTGCTGCCAATGTGTTTAGTTAGTTCTCAGATCAGTCATGTTACCTACCCAGAAAGTAAAACATTGCCTACAATACTGTGGGAATTCCTACTGTTTGATTTATGCATTTGTGCTAGCACATACATAGCATTATTAAAAGAAAAGTAATCATGTTATGTCATAATGAAGATTTTAGCATTCCTACGTACGAGTTGGGTTATTGTTTGATCTTCTTTTATTATGAGAACATAAAACAGCCGTGGTAGGCCTCTCACAAGGACCGATGACCCGGTGAATGAGGGTCGTAGGAATCCGATGGATGCGAGACGCATAAAACCGGTCGTTGTGGCGATACTTGGGGGGTTTAGGTATTTCCAACGTCTTTTGGCTGAAATGATGATGACGATAAAACAGCCGATAATTTTTAAAAATAAATTCAAAATTCTGACCACCTGACCACTAACTATGCAAATTAATTCAATATGTTTTATTTAATTACTTACCTACATCTTGTGATTTTTCCTTGCTAAAAAGTAATTTTGTTTTAGGCAAGCTTTGGCTCACCCATGGATTTCCGGAAACGCTGCCAGTAACAAGAACATTCATGGTACTGTTTCTGAGCAACTCAAGAAGAACTTTGCCAAGTCACGCTGGAAACAGGCATACCATGCTACTACGGTCATCAGACAAATGAAGAAAATGGCGCTTAACAGCAGCAGCAGCAGCTCAAGTCGCAACGCTAACGCCTCAGGCAAACAATAGCTATATTGTTTGTCTGCCCACCTTCCGATTGCCATTGTTACACCTGCCTAGAACGGTACCTTATAGAGTAGGTTTTTAATGGTCTCGAAATGACTTAAGTTGGCCGCGATCCTGTTACTGCAGTGCCATTCGGTATAATGCTTGTTAAATTGGTAGATATCACAATTAATTGGAATTCATTGTCAAAACAGTTGCTAAGAGACGAGGCAGACTCGTCATCACTATTATTATCGTGAATGCCTTTGCCATATTTTTTCTTTAAATCTGCGCTTCTCAGAATCTCTATGAGGCAATGCTTATAAAACTATATTGTAGGCATGTTACATAATGATTAAAAAAAATCAACGAACTGTTTATAAGACATTATGTCTAGTCATTTATCATTTCTGCTTGCAAAAAGGTACCTATATACCATTTTAATTGGATTAATAATTATGAATAATATGATAACTGTAGTCAAAGGTAACAACATATTATGGATGGAGTTACACTATGCTTACCTCTTCAACTCATCATTGATATTCCTATTCTACATTTCATGACACATGTACTATCTCCTATTTGACAGACTTGTCTTTTACATTCTAATTAACAGCGACATGTATGTATGTATATCTATCTATTATGTATATTATATTATTATTAATTCTTGACCATTAATCTTTTTACGAATTTTCAAATTTAATTTTTAAATGCATTTCGAAGTGAATCAAACTAATTAGGTAGGATAATAAAATGTTCTCTTTAAAAGATACTGACTAAATAGTTATTACTTAGGTATGGTGATACTGACAAATCACATAAAAATAAGGTCTGTTGCGAAATTCATTAGAATTACAATTTAATAAAGTGACGTATATTTACACTTGAATGATAATGGTTGGATATGATAAAGTATATTAGGCAATGAGAATGTTGAACCGCTTCTTATATCCCATATCCATTTGGAGTATCTAATTATCTAATTAGGTACTGGTTGATGAAATTGCTGTAGTGACGACATGTATTGTGATTATTCTATTTGACCCTTCAAAGTAGTTGTTTTAAAGTTTGTTATGATCACCTATGCTATGCCTAGCGTAAGTTTTGTGATTCTAACGCTAAGTCCTATATATCCACTGTCATATTCAAATACCTGTTAAGTAGTGGTTTATGATATCTTACCTATATGCACTGTTGAATTCAATGTTGTTATATAATACTCCGCGTTTAAAACGATTGTAAAATAGCGCTGTTTTCGCAAATGTCATCTCATAACATTTCCTAACTACAACATGATTTAATCCAACATTATTTTGCGCAACTCGACTTATTGTTTTATCGGTAAGAGTGAAAGATCTGTACGCAAGACTGAAATTGTTAAGTGATAGCTAGTTTTTTTCTGTAAAACCCTGATGTAGGTAATTTCCACCGCATTTTCAATATTCCATTATTTTGAGTAAAATTTAAGGTAAATTATAACGACGATTTGTGCATTTGATAAAATATGTTGTTTCTCCGTAGCAGTAGTATAGCGAAAATGTTTATTGGGTATAACCAATGTAAAAGGAGTTATCACATTAGCGCTAACACGGGGTTTATGTAACGCATAATAAATCTTGAAACGAAGATTAGTAAATGTTCGACCATGCACATTACATCTTTATTGTGCCTAACTTCCTGCTACATTGTCGACAGCCCAATTTATTATATAAGAGCGTGTCATGTACAGATTCGATGAATCTCATTTTTTTTTTCGTTTTTAATATACTTGTGTATAAAAGAAAAACTGTTCAGTAATCACAACGCTGTCTGTGCTGTGTTTGTTAAAACGAGCCTATTGAGGTAAATTTCTATTTGTTATGACGCAATGAACTTTCCCTGCCAAACGCCGAAATTTAACATGTTAACATTCCGCAGTGAATGATAATTTGTCTTATTAGAAATGAATTCTATTTAAAACTTTCAACATTCCATTTCTTCATTATATTTTTATACAGGAATATTATACTAATTTATCTCGATTTTATTTAAACAAACTGAGGAAAAAGCATTTTTTTTAAATTATTTTCATTAATTAGCGTTGATGTACTTATATATTTTATACATCAATGGTAAGTACTTAGTAGATTATCACATGTATTTACAAAGCTTATACACAAAATTAGTGAACATTCCAATTAGGATTTTATTTAGTTACTGTTTAAATACGAAGGCTACTTGTGTTCATGTGATCGTTTGTAATGTCTAATTATATGGGGAACGGTGGCAATGCTAGTACTTTTTGGAAAAGTCCGATTTTTACTTTTGTAATAGCTATTTATTATGTATCTTCCGTCCATAACTTACACTGGGATTTTATTTTTGAACACAGCTTATTAGTCTGCAAATCCGTGCCATGGTGTTGCTAATAATTTTATAGTATTTGATAATTACATAATATTATTGTTTACCAATTTTCCATTTCATGTATATGAAAATTGGCCTAATGAATCTTATAAGTCTGATATCATACTGTGTGTTCTGTCCAAATTAAAGCTTCCGTTCCATGACACTTAGTGATCTGCTTCTGTAACTTGAACAAAGGCCAATCAACGCCGTGGCGCGGCGATGTAATGTGCGGTATGAAAGTATTCAATAACTATCTCAGTAAGAATCAGGACAGGAAGGTATTTAGATCGTTTTTTTGTTTTTTCAAAAAATTTATTTTGTTATTTAGATGTATTTCATAATTATCTTGCCCCAAATACTTGTTGATGATCATTGGTAATTAAGTGACGCGCCTTTGAGTAAGGCAAAAGCCAATCAACGTAAGTTATTCGTTAACGTTTTCAAATTATTGTCATAATAAATCATCGCTTGATTGTTAAGCATGCACTGCTTTAAAGTTTTTAATAATTGTAAGTGTAGTAAAGTTCAATAAATAATCGTCTAAATGCGCCTTAATATCTGTGTAATGTTAGTAGTTCTGTCAGTGCTCCTTCTATTTACTATAGTTTAAAATTAAGAGTACTAATATAGGTTTCGATACTTATAATTCAGCAGATAGAATTTCATTTAATTGTCGATGGAATTATTATTCTCACGTCAACATCTAATTTATGTAACTCCTTTGTGTATGTTTTATCAAATGTTGGTATACTATGTAAAAGTGATTGATCTTTATGAGGATTTTTATAGTCATGTATTTTATGAATTGACATACGGGCATAAACCCATTATAATCTCTTTAATATTATAGTAATCTTCGTTTTAACTTTACCCAATTTGTGTCAATGGCTAACTATACAAAGTGCCATGTGTCTACCAATAGGTGTGTTTTACTACTTATTTATAAATTATGTGATCGATTTTATATTTCAATTTCCATGATCTTTTTTTAACTGCGCACAATGTCTTAAGTGTTAATTTTAAAGCTATTATTTATGTAAAAAGTACCAAAACCTGGTGTTTGAGCACCTAGTTTGCTTTGTAATGTATCAATGATTCTGTTCCATTTCTGCACAAACATTTATGTCCACTAGCCCGTTGTAATCATTGTATAACCGAATAATAGTAGATACGCTAATGTGATCTTGCCATTGTTACACACTTTTAGCAGTATACACGACTTCAGTTCGCTCTCTAGATATTTTCCACTTTGTTATTAGTTGAGTTTTCACTGTGCCAAAACCATATCATGATCAGTGATAAATATTATACTTGTAACATACTATAAGATTTCTTGTTCGTTAGACACTTTTAAAACGAGTTTTATCGCAATAGATAGCAGACCGCAGTGCTACGCGAGATGTTCAAGTTCCTTGTCATTTGAATACTACTTATTTTTCTTTATTCATTAATGTATGTTTAGTGTAAGAGTAATCTATAACATATTTACTATTTTTCGAAGGTTATTAACTATGTATATGTTTTAAATAAACATACACGTTTTAGTTTCTATATTTATCTAATTAAGCACAATAGTCTAAGGGCTGGGATGAAATTCAACAAGTTTGTTTATTAGGTATCAATGCAATGTGTTTCTTTTTTATCTATTGTTTAGGTTGTGAAATTATTTTTCTTTCAAGTCTTTACATGACAGACATTTCATCGGGAAAGTTGTAATAACTTGCGACTAAGATCTGATTAATGTTGAAAATAAATCTTGTGATTTAGATTTTATACTTCTTGTTTAAAACAATCAAAATTTATTAGTAGATTCTTAGATGTTAGCTATATTTTCAATGTCATTGTAAATAAAATGCCAACTTGTTGAGACATTTGTTTCATTGTCTTTACAACAATTCACCGATCTTTATTATAATTTAAATTATTTAAACTTTAGCTTTATATTACAATATACATAATTGGATATAATATCAGATGTGTGAGGAATGTTTACTGGATCTCCTCGCCCAGGAGGGACAGTTGCTTGAGGAACTGCGACGCGTTGGGGAGTGTGGTCGCGCCGTAGATGATCTTCCTGGTCATGCCGCTCGTAGCTTGTTGCTGAAAAATATAATTATTAGAAGAAAAGGCAATTTGAGAGATCTAACATGTTTTGGTTTCACGTAGATGTAATGGTGTGTCTAGACCTGGCGAATGCGCCGTTCGCGAGCCGCTTGCGACCTGCGCGCGTGCTCATTACGTGCGGTTATAGCCTAAGTTTGGTACGCCGCTTTAGTGCAGCTGTGTAGTGCGCGTGCAGCGCGCACGCCGCTCGCGCGCACGCAGTTTCTTTCGCGGTTGAACTATGTATGTGTACCGCGAGCGGCACACGCGCACCCCTTGCGCCGCTCGAGTATGGCGCGTAGCTTGCGCACAAGCGGCGCAGGGGCTTCGTACGAACATGAAATGCTTGCGCAGTTCGCAAACAGCTCGCGAACGGCTCGCGAGCGGCGCATTCGCCAGGTCTGGACACACATTAACCTTTTGAACGCCACGGTCGGGTATAGACGACAAACGAAAACGTGCCCAACACGCCACCGTCGTCTACAGCCGACAAAAAACGTCATTTTTTAAGTCCAAAATAATTATACTAAATTAAGTGTTCTGTGTTTCTTTTTCCTATTATCTAAAACTACATTAATGATATATTGTAAAATGGTATAAAGATTGTATCCATTAGTTACATTTCACTAGAAAAAACAATCGTCAAAAATTGCTAATCGAAATCCGTAAAAAGTGTTCTTCCTCACGCCACAGTCGGCAAGACCAGACAGCCAGTGATGGGTAAGTAAGGTAAATAATATTTAAAATCTATGAAATATTTTATAAAAAGTAGCATTAAATAATTCGATAATATTTTTTTAAATATCAATTATTCATATCTGAATATTTTATTAATATTGTGGTCTGTAGTAACAAATTCATAATTAATATAGCTATCGATTGATAGTTTTCTGTCCACTCTCGTGCATCCCTACGCAACAGCACAGTAGTAGACTCATATTTGGTTGATTTTCACATAGATATTAGTGCCTCTAAGTTGAATGTAATTATAAACATTAATTTTATCCGATTTTTTTTTTTTTATCTTTATTCTAGATATACGTTTTACATGCTTACACTAATGAGTAACGGCACAATGATCATAAGTTTATGCTTAACATTGGACATAGTTTTCACTACCTACCCGCTATGTGTGTGCAGTCGGCGATATTGTTATCTATGTGGCAGACCTGGACTGATTGTTTGCTATCGCTTGGATGTCGTACAGATACATGGTTTTGTCATAGTGACTATTGATATTTATTCCTCTCGCGCTCCGTTTACATTCCGTTTAAGCTATTGCTCCTCAAACCGATACCTTCCTCACCGTCAAGCTACCCACTTGTGTCCTTCTAAGTGTTCTTTTTTATTATTTATTTATGGCTAACACACAGTTAAGTTTTTACTACCAAAATGCTCGAGGGATGAGGACTAAGGTATTGGAATTGTATAACAGTATTTTGCGCTCTAGTTATGACATTTTAATCTTTACGGAAACATGGTTGCAGGATGACATTTTTGACAGTGAATTATGTGATGACCGATATCAAATATTCCGGCAAGACCGTGATCTTAATTTAACTGGCAAAAAGACTGGTGGTGGTGTTATGATGTGCGTCAATCGTAAGTTTGATACTAGACGACGTCAAGACTTTCAGTGTGCAGGTGTAGAGACGTTGCATGTCACACTCTCATCTCAAAGCGTTGCTACTAAGGACGACTTGCATATTGTTCTTGTGTATATGCCCCCCGATGCATCTAGTATCCCGCTGTTTCTGAATAATATTGGACAAGCTATAACTGACATAATGGCTGTCAATAGTAATGATAGCTTTATTCTTATTGGTGATTTCAATCTACCTTGTTTAACATGGAATGATGAAGGTTATTCTATGTTGAATAACAGTTCGCTGCAAACAAGAACTGCTGCTGCTTCCTTTGCAGATGAACTAAGCGTTCTCGGTTTGTCTCAATACAACTTTGTCACAAATACTAATAACAGGATTTTGGATTTATGCTTTTCAGCCATAGCCCTCCTTGTTAGTAGAAGCGACGATCCCTTACTCCAAGAAGACTCTCACCATCCTGCTCTTGTCATAACGGCTACTGAACTATTTTTAACACCTTTAGAGGAAGTGTACATACCACGTCGTAATTATTTTAAGGGAGACTATGAGGAACTGAATAAACACTTTAACATGATAAATTGGGATGACAAATTGTCTATTGAATCGGTTGAAGTTGCGGTTGAGTCGTTGTACTCAGAAGTTAAACTTGGCGTGGAGCGTTTCATTCCCTTAGTTAATAAACCAAAAAAACATAAATACCCATTTTGGTACAGTCGTGAACTTATTAAAATCATTCGTGAGAAAACTAAAGTGCATAAACGGTGGAAAAAATATGGTAACCCCAGGGACTACTATGAATTTGCTTTACTACGTTCTAGACAACAGAATGTTGAGGAATCATCTTTTAAAAGCTATATAACTCGAACAGAAAAAGCGATTAGTCATTCTCCAAAGGCTTTTTGGACCTACGTAAAAAATAAAAGAGGCGGTAGTCAATATCCAAAAACAATGATTTTAAATGAGGAGACATTTGAATCTGGTAACGACATTTGCACAGCATTTAATAAATACTTTCACAGTGTTTTCGCTACCCCATCTACGCCCGCTTCTGCAGCTACGAGTACTCATAACGAAGTGACCTCAGCGAATGTACTATCTAACCTCGTTGTCACCAAAGACACCGTTCTTAAAACCTTACGCGCGTTAGATACAACTAAGGGCCCTGGTAATGATGGATTGCCTCCTATTTTCTTGCACAATTGCGCTGAAAGTTTAGCACATCCGATAGCTTTACTATTTCAAAGGTCTTTGGCCGAGTGCGTCTATCCCTCTCTGTGGAAAACAGCTCATATAGTTCCAGTACATAAGAAGGGACCCAAAATAAATATAAAAAACTATCGTCCTATATCTATTCTTAACACAATCAGCAAAGTTTTTGAGAAAATTATCTACAATAGTATATATCCAGTCATCTCAAACGGTATAGGCCAGAACCAACACGGATTCGTTAGAAGACGATCAACAGCATCTAACTTGGCCACGTTTTGTAACTACGTATTGCATAATATGGAAGCCGGTGGCCAGGTGGACGTTATCTACACGGATTTCGAAAAAGCATTCGATCGTGTGGATCACGTGATCTTACTGGCAAAGCTGCAAAGGCTTGGGATCCATGGAGATTTACTGAGATGGATTAAGTCATACTTATCGAATCGATCGCAAGCTGTGGTTATGGGAGGTTTCAAATCAGACTTTGTGAACATCCCCTCCGGAGTACCCCAGGGATCTTTACTGGGTCCTCTTTTTTACTGTGCTTACCTTTATGACATTCAAGCGTGTTTCAAATCCGCGGAACATCTCATGTACGCCGATGACATGAAAATATACATGTGTGTAAAATCTGGAGTTGATTGTGAACTGATACAGCGTGATCTTGATGCATTATTCAGGTATTATCGACAAAACAATATCACTGTCAATGTCTCAAAATGTCAATGCATTAGCTTCAGCCGTTCCAAATACCCAACTAGGTATCCGTATGGATTCAATCATAATGAGATCGAAAGGGTTGATTTGGTCAGAGATCTTGGAATGTTGCTGGATTCGAAATTGCTTTTTGACCAGCATATTGACACCATCACCAATAGAGCCTCTCGTAACCTTGGGTTCGTAATGCGTATTAGTAAGCCATTTAGTAATAGCCATACTCTAAAGATTATATACTTTGCTTACGTGCGAAGCATTCTGGAGTACTGTAGCCCAATATGGTCACCCCAATACGAGGTTTATATTAATAGAATAGAAAATCTACAAAAAAAGTTCGTAAAGTTCCTAAATTTCAAATCCCGTAGACGTCATGATTCCTATGCTCTAGACTGCAAACACTACGATATACTTCCCCTTGTGGATAGGCGTAAAATGTTAGACATGCTTTTTCTCTTTGATATCCTGCGAGGTCGCTTGGACAGCAGTGATCTGCTGTCATGTATAAATTTCTGTACCCCTAAAACACGTACCAGACATACCAAGTTATTCAGTATCCCTGGCTGCCGTACAAAATATGGGAGAAACGCTGTTATGACTGCCTCGCATATACTCCGAGTATTTTGAAAATGTCGATATATTTCTTTTATCCAAACAATCATACCGGAAACAAGTTAAGCAGATATTGTTTAGTAGACAAATTGTACCGTAACTCATTTCGCGCTAGCTAATGTAAATTGAATCGTACTGTTTAGATTTCACGATTTAATATTTTGTTCTTTACCTGATTATTTGTAAAAATATTCCTTAATGGTCTATTTTTACCCTTTCAATCTTTTTTTTTTTTTATTCTTTCCTTACACCACTTTCTAGTTAACCTAGTTTTATAAATGCCGTGAAACTCTGTAATTGGTTTAAGTGATAATTGTCATCATTCCGCTATCAATGTGCAGCGTGTGTAGACCTCACTTTTACATGATCTTTCACGCAGCTACATTGGGCTGTTCATTGATAGTGGGGTGGGCCTTCTTAACCCATGTAACTTTACAAATAAACTGTTGAGTTTCCTAAAATAAATAAATAAATAAATAAACAGCGCATAGACAGTAACCCTGTACGCCACAGTCGGAAGACACGTCAAGCCGTGACGTCATTAGCCCTACGGGAGACTGTTAGTGATTTCCTTCATTATTATAACCGGTGATAATAATAGTGTGCGAGTGAACGAAATTGATTATAAACATATTGGTAAAAATTACATTTACAAGTCACAATACTTATATATTAATTAAATGAAGTACTTTGTTGCGTAAATTATTGATACAATTAATTCATCAAATAAATAAAACAATTAATAACATAAAATTAAACCCATTGATTCATCATTTAATTAAAAATAATTAGATCTTATTAAAATATAAAATAATAATAAATTGATTTAAAAAAAAAAAAAAATATTGTCATTGAACTTAATAGATTAACATTGATTAGTCATTATCATTAGTTAATGTATTATATGATATTTTATTATCTAGCATTTCCTCTATGGAATAAAATGCTTTCTGAGTGAGCCAGCATTTAAGTTTGGCCTTAAAGCTACATCTCGTCGTAGCAGAAGTAACCGACGACGGTAGTTTATTGAATATTTTGGGGCCTATAATGTGCGTAAGCTTATCAGACTTTGATAGTCGATGTGGTACTCCAGCTAGCTTATTGGCTTGTCGAGTGTAGTAATTAAGGAACACTACGCGACGTCGACGACTCGGGCTCGGTATGGACGGTTACCGGACGGCCGGACGGAGAGCTACTCATTGCTATTGACCAAGAAAGCACACTCGGTCTTGTGCAGTGAAACCTCGAGTCTCAACTGCGGGTTCCTCTCCACGACTGTCGCAACCGCGCATGTCGCTAGTTCAGCTGCCGCCTGGTACGACTCTTCCTGCGCCAGGACCGGTCTGACCTCCCTGACGGGGTCAGCGTGGTCTGTTACGCAGACGACACGCTGGTCCTGGCGCAGGGGAAGTTACGCTGGTCCTGGCGCAGGGGAAGTTGCGCCAGGCGGCGGCCGAACTAGCGACACGCGGGGTTGCGACAGTCGTGGAGAGGATCCAGCAGTTGGGACTCGAGGTGGCACTGCACAAGTCCGAGGCCATATGTTTCCATGGACCTCGGAACGCGCCACCATCGAGTTCCCAAATAACGGTAGGAGGAGTTCACATCACGTCAAGTCGACGATAAAGTACCTCGGACTCGTCCTCGATAGCCGATGGAATTTCGAGGAGCATTTCGACGACAGGCTCCCGAACTGGATCGGACTGGGGCTGCCTTCAAGCGGCTCCTCTTACCTAGGGGGTCCAGACGCCTCCCGCCAGAGGCTCTACGCAGGTCCATGGCCCTTTATGGGGTGCCGGCACGGGCACCGTCGCTGCGAAAGCGACCGGCGGCTAAGCTGAACGCATGCCAGAGGGTCATAGCCATTCAGATGGTGCGGGGATACCGCACGGTTTCCCGCGAAGCGGCAAGCCTCCTT
The DNA here is from genome assembly GCA_905147345.3 of Mythimna impura. Lineage (NCBI taxonomy): Eukaryota > Metazoa > Arthropoda > Insecta > Lepidoptera > Noctuidae > Mythimna > Mythimna impura. Next base: position 14,515,670 of record LR990345.1, read on the forward strand.
GCTGGCCTGCGACCATGGGATCTGAAGGCAACAGTCCTTACACGCATGCATGATTTGCGCGTGGATGTGCAACGCCGGGGCAAAACTCCGCTGCCGCGACAAGTCGCGGTATGGCGGACAGAGTTCCGGCGGGATCTCATGGTGGAAGCAACTATCGCAACCCAGTGCTGGACACGCCATAATTATGGCGGTAAGTCCCCTCTTTGAAGAGTGGCTGGAAAGACGTCACGGCGTCCTTACCTTCCGCATGACGCTGGTCCTCATCGGACATGGCAAGTTCGGGGGGTACCTGCATCGGATTCAGGCGGAAGAAACGTCCGGGTGTCACTATTGTGTGGACCGCCCGGAGGACACGGTGGAGTATACGGTAGACGTATGCCTCGCTTGGGCGGAGCACCGTCATGTCCTCGGGGGGGCTATCGGCGGCAACGAACTCTCGCGTCAGTCCTTAGTAGGACAGGACATCGTTTGGAGCGAGGAGGAATGGCAGGTGGTCGCCTCCTTCTGCGAAACGGTAATACTAGCGAAGGAGGCAGCCACACGCACGAGGGACCGGCCCGCACACCCCAACCGCCGGAACCCGCCTAAATTCTAACCAATGTGGGTGTAGGCTTGCGGACGGCGAGCAATGGGCAGCTCGCCGTCCGGCCGCTCAGACCGAGCCCGAGTCGTCGACGGCGCGTAGTATTCCACGTGCGCCTCAAGAAGATGTCAGCAAAACCGTAGGGGCCCAGCAGGGTCGAAGCCTACTGGGGCCATGGAACGCAAGGCAAAGAAGGAATATAATATAAATAAATATATAGGAGTCAATTTTAGTAAGTAAAAGTCTGACACGCCCTCGCGCTCCGCCCAAGAGTGAAAGACATCATTGGATGATTTCCCACCCAAAAAAAAGTACCTAAGCATTTGAAGTTTAGTAAAAGGAATACAGATAGTCAATAGAAATATTATTATAATAAAATTTACAACGCAACCGAAGTAATGACATCACGCACACACTAACATTGACATCTCGCTTGCCGCGATAGCACTACTAACTCTTGGAAATTTGAGATAAATTTGGATGTGTTCCGTAATACCAAAAATGATGAAATGTTTTTACATTTTTTTTTCTATAATTTGTAACTTGATAATATAAGCTTTGTTCCTACGGAAACAATATCTATTCTATACTTATAATAAATCTGTAGAAGTGAAAATTCTGTACATTGAAAATATCAAAAAAATAAATGGCAGTGTTACTAGACCGAAACCGAACCCAAAAATGTGATTAAAAAATTTTTTGTCTGTCTGTCTGTTTGTTCAGGCATCACGCAACAAACTACCGGTTCGATTACGATGAAACTTGGTATAATTATTCTTTAATATCCTGGCGGGCACCACACTGGGTACTTTTTATCCCAGAAAAGTATATACAATAAAAAACAAACTTAATTTTGCGGTTCGATCCCTAGACCCGATTACTGTACCAACCGCAAATAATAAGTTTGTCGTAGGTTACGTTACCCGTAGTGGAGTTCACTAAGGGGCGCTACACACGGCTAAGATACTATAATTCGGTCAATAAGTTTAGTTAAAAGGTAATCAATACATTAATTGACTGTTAGGCGGTACGAAGTTCCGGCGGTCAGCTAGTTAGTAATATTATTGTTCATAATACAGAAAAAACAAAATGAAAACATGCTATTTACGCTACAAAAATATGCGAAATGAAATTCGCTAAAATTTCGTTTTAAATATTTTAAAAAAGAAAGACGTAGGAACCTAGATAAATATGGTCTAAATCCGAATATATTCATCATAATATGGTGGAAATATGCTCAATCTGCAAATGATTTTGGTATTAAGTTTTTATGGATAATTCATCCGTCGCCGTGCCCTTAAAGTTTTGACCAGATTTTGATGAAATGTGATACGGAGTAAGCCTAAACCCCAAGAAAGGACATAGGCTACTTATTATCTGACTTCGACTGCAACCGCTAGAACTGACGTTCACATGACCTGGTCTTAAAAAACAGTCTACAATGCGTTCCAAATAAGAATAGGATCGATTTCCATGTTGTGACGTCACGTCATATAGTAAAATCGAAAAATTATTATGGTGAGCAAAACAAGAAATTTTTAAAATTTTATTTATTTACGAACTGTAAACGAAAAAAGTTTAATCAGAATCCAGTTCTTCAATGTTGCTCATCTCTGAGTTCTTCAATTTTGCCCAATTTCTTGCGATTTGACAGTATGACGTGACGTCACAACATGGCAATCGATCCTATTCTTATTTGGAACGCATACTACTAATGTTGCGGTAGAGGAAGTGGGATTGCGCTGGTCACGTTTGCCAAAATGATAATTACTTTGAATGTGGAGCTCATAAGTAGTAGTAGTGTAGTAGCTTGTCGTAGCAGACCACGCAAAAGACACTGGGACGTCCTACACAAAATTAACAAGCAGACTGAAACAGACTGTGAGAGTTGTTATCAGTAATACGAACAGATCGATTAAAATGCCATCTAGCAGCTTTGGACTCAGTGGAAAGGCGTGCGAAGAGGCTAATTGGGGATCCAGATTTGGTTAAGTCCAATCTACAAAGCCTCGAGCACAGGCGCAGGGTAGCCAGCCTATCGGTATTTTACAGGTTGCATTTTGGAAAGTGTGCGCGGGAATTGCATGACTTGATTCCGCCATCTCATTTCTACCATCGGACAACCCGACGTACGGCGAGTATCCACCCTTACGTTTTTGAAACTTCAACGGTCCGGACTAAGCGTTTCGCTTCGTCGTTTATACTGCGTACATCGAAGGACTGGAACAGTTTGCCTGCTGTGGTCTTCCCGTCCAACTATAATTTAGGTGCCTTCAAGGCTAGAGTGAATAGGCTCTTAATAAACTAGTGCGCCTCACCATCAATGATTGCATCACTGCTTACCATCAGGTGGGATCGCAGTCAAGCACTGGTTTATATCAATTAAAAAAAAAAATGATTACCTTAGCCAAGTCAATAAGATTGTGATACTCGATGTAGTTGCCTCCCCCCACGATGAAGACAACAGCGTCAGTGGGTGGGGAGTGCTTGGCAGCGCGCGCGCGTGCGGCCGCGTCCGTGCGCGCAACGCGGGGGTCTAGCCACAGAAGTTCACCACCGGCCTCGGCACCGTTCAGCGCCGCCTCCACGGCACGACTTACTGGCAGTTTCTGTAGAGTTTGTGAAGGAATTTTAGTTCGGTTTCAGTAAAAATATTTACAACAATTTGGGATACTCATAATGTACTTGATTTATTAATTCGAGATTTGCGTTCACAGATTTTGCAGCAAGAAAATGGGCAACTTTTTTTAATAAAAAAAAAAAAATCTTATATTTCGGACAAAGTTCATAGTTGGTTGGTAGTTGCCTGTATATTGTATTTCAAGAAATCAATTTTTTTTCTTCATGTTTTTATTTTTTTTATATATTTATTCCAGATTTATTTTTGTTAGCCTGAACTGTGCTACTTTAGGGAAAATGTTGAACTGTGTTACTTTAGGGAAAATGTTCTCCACCAGAATGTTTTTTCGGAAATCAATTGTGTAACTAGTACTCTTAGTATAGCAACCTTTAGTAACCAATTCGACACACATAATGTTTATGATTCAGTAACAACTGTGAACCAAGAAACAGCATAATGAAAATGTTATCGTAACAATACTCACGTGTTTCTTCACGACTAAATTCTTAACTCCCTCCATCACGAACGAAGATCCTTGGGACACCAGTTTGGAGAACATGGATACAGTCTTTGTGCCACCACCTTCATACTGGCTGGACATTTTTGTGAAGCCTCTGTGAAGGATGAAAATATTTTCGTAAATATTTTTGGAAAGAAAATGGCCCATCACTGTAACACATTTAAACCTACACTAAAGTAAAGCTCTATTAAATCATAACCTTTTATTGTATGGCAACATGACGCTAACTTACCAAATAAACAAGTTACAGCAGTTCAAAAAAATCAAGTATTTAAATACCTTTCGCGGTTTGATAGAATTATTGTATAAATAAATACAAAAAGTATGGCAACTTAAAATGGGTATCAATTTTAAAAACGTAATATATTTACTCCGAGACAAATCATCGAAAATTATGAAGAATACCTACGGAAAGAGGCTAGATTGCTTTCGTTGATTTTTCGAAAGCATTCGACTTGATTGTACACTTAGTTTTGTGGAAAGCCCTAGACCAAAAAGAGGAAATTTATAAAAAGGGCCAAAGACAAATTAGCGAGGTAAGGCATAAAAAGCTCGTACAACGTGGAGTCAGGCGAGGCCAGACCCAATACATATTACCTAACCTATTTACCACTCTCCATGAAACTGTTTCCAGAAACGGTTAGTCTGGGACTCTGTCGGATCAATATTAACGGAGAAATATTGAACCATTTACGCTTCGCTGATGATATCGTATTGAGGCCCTACCTTAAAGGGATGGAGCTATATAGGGTGTATAACTTTACTAACCTAACCCTCTTTCTCGCACGACTGACATTTTAACACGACATGGTAAGGCCCCTGATTTGCGATAATTGCAGACAACTCCAATAGGTATATGCTGCAAACTTTGTATATCTAGATAGTACTTACAGCGACATCTATGGCGTCACATAGGGACTAAAAAATAAAATCCTGCATCGCGCTATTGGAGTTCTTCACGCGATTTGAACATATACATCAGCCTGAAATTTATCTATCGGGCAGTTGCCCAGATCAGACAAAACATCACAGGGATTATCTCTTTTCAATGGAGGCTTGCGGGACTTTACAACATGTTCCTCAGTAAGTATCTCTAAAATGGTGACCATGAATTTGAAAAGAACTCGTGTAGTAAGTCGTAAGGAAATAATTACGTGGAAGAGCACCTATTAGAGGTGGGTTGGAACAGATAAAATTAGAAACCTGTTTCACCTGTTTCAGTTCCAAGAAGAAAACAGTTCCAAAATAACAGCCTGTTCCACTAGAACTAAAGACTTATTTGTTGCAATAGATTCAGAAATAGTACTATTTATATAAATTTAATACAAATAAATATTTAATACAAAATTAAAGTAATAAAATAATAAAAATTATACGATAGTTTTGTACAAAGGTAAGTTCATTATTTATATTTATATATATAGTGTGTCCGAAAAGGAACAGTGACAGGTAGGGAACCATAGATTTAATCTATGCAGGGAACAGATGCTATCTCTTTCTATTACGGTGGACCAGAGGAGCAAAGAGCTTGTTCCAAAGAACAGATGCTGTCTCTTTCTATAATAATGTCAGAAGAGAAAGGAGCATGTTTCATTTGAAACAGTACCAAATAGCTGTTCCAGGTCGTTTCGTTTGTATCTATCGAAGTTACGGCTGTTTGTGGAACAGGCGAAACAGGTAGGAGCTGTTATTTCGGTTCTGAGATACCTGTTTCATGTTGTTACATTGAAATACCTGTTTTTTTTAACTGTTTCGATAAATACGCCTCACTCCTAGCACCTATGTTTATTTATTGCAGAATATCACGTTTAATGAACAAACTGCCGGTGAGGTAGAGCATAACATAAACTTGTTTGAAAAAGGTATTGGCCTCTAAAGCAAATCTTCAAATCCAAACTCCCAATCTTGCTTAAGAACAGAAGACTCGAAACTGTCGCCTGGCGGTAAGGTACTTTGGAATTGCTTTCTTTTTTATTTAACGGAGTAGCACCTTGGCACCTTTGTAAAAATTGTGTGGTAATTTAAATGGAGATCCCATTTAAACTACCACACAATTTTTCCTTCGCGTTACTAAGTGCTACAACGCTGGGCCCAGAGTCCTTAGAAACTGCGGGATTGTTCGAAAGAGGTGATTCTGCAACGTCAAGTGCAACCGTGTTCCTTCACATAGGTGAGTTTTAGTTACCAAAAGTCTGACACTCCCTCTGATCCACCCAGAGCGGAAGAAGTTGGTTGATGATAAAACGGTCCTAACAAAATTACTCTTTGTTCTTTATGTCAAAGATAAAAGAAAAGTGACATCAGCCAATAAACACTGGGTTTGAGTGGTGAATTGAAACCCACTCCTTGTAACTAGCGGAGGCCTGGGTGGTAGTGGGAACATAGGCTGATATTGAAAATATGAGCAAAAGTTGTCAATCGACAGTTTTATCACCATACACTCATCATGGCAGCATGTTTGTCTACTTTTAATTAAAAAAAGAATGTTTTATTTTGTTTTTGTTTCTGTCTGACGTAAGATTAATGTCACTTTATTGTAGGGAAGACACTAACACCTGCAACACAGTTTCTACTAGCGCAGGCGTTAGGGAATCCTATAATCCAAATTGTAAACAATAAAGAATTATTATTATTATACATGACGTTCATCTGACTAACCTAACATGAACTAACTGTACGAAATCATTGATATTACCATGTTACTAATTGCGCAGTTGTTGTCGACGAATTACATCAGTTCAGAGAGATGAACTCTAACTGCCTATAAATAAGAGTCATTATAAAATATATAAATTCTACTCACTTCCACCGCCTCATGTAAGACATTGGTTTGATGTCACAGTTGGCGCTAACAAGTGCAGCTTCGAACCTCTTGTATTCGTCTTCAGGTATCTGTGTCGTGCACAGATAATAAATGATAAACAACCTCATTTTGTCCTCAGGAGTCCCAGCGCTGGGATCCGAAATGAGGTCCATTACAGCCTTATATTCAATACCGCTGCTTTTGCTCATAATTTTTTCTTCTAATTCGAAAAATGAATCTAGTCGCCTGGATTTGATTGAGTTTAGGATAGCTGGAAAAATAAAATTGGATTTGAGTACATATAAGATCATACTGTATCTCTTTACTAAAGCATAAAAGATATTATAATTAAACTAGCTGAGCCGGCAAACGTTGTTCTGCCATATAAATAAAAAAAAAAAAAAAAAATAGATGTTGGCCGATTCTCAGACCTACTCAATATGCTCACAAAATTTCATGAGAATCGGTCGAGCCGTTTCGGAGGAGTTCAAGTTCGAACACCGTGACACGAGAATTTTATATATTAGAAATAGCTTACATGCAAAAGTCAGTATAGTTGACACTTAATTTTTAAGTTATCCAGAAAAAGTGAAAAGTTTTAAAGTATTTTACAGATGAGATATTGGGCTGTAGGCTAAGACCAAGTCTCGATTTGTCGTTTGCCGTATTTATAGTCTAGCATCACTTTTTGGTTAGCCTGAATTACCTCACTGTAGAGAAAAGGCCTCCCATAATCTCTTCCGTTTCTCTCGGTGTAGAGCTTAATCTCGACCAAGCCATCCTGCAATCTTCTCTTTGATCTGCAACAACACTGTCTAGCCTATTTTGCACTTACCAGTAGCAATAGTGGTGTGCATATCGATGAGCCTTTTCTTCTCCATGAGTTGTGGCAAGGAGTTGACGGCGCTTGTCAGTCGTTGGGTGTTGTCGCTGACCAAGCTTAGAGCGAGGTCACTTTCACCATCAAGACCCATGGAGGACTTTAACTTCTTCACTTCAGCCTCTGAGCTCCTATAGGAAAAAGTCGATTTGTTTAGTTTGTTCAAAATTAAAGACAAAAGAAATTGTCATGTTGGATTGGACGGTTATTTCTAAATATGTCCCAAATGGTTGATGGTTATTTGTGAATTATGAAAGATTTTAAATAATCTTTTAAGCATCCTAAACTCTTCTGCTTCGCCGCCACAAGTCTTTGAGGGAAGAACGAGCTTGAAAATGACGTGATTGGGATACTTTTCGGGAAGATAGCTTTAACCTTTCGTGTGTTTTAGACGCGGATCCACGCGAGACACAATCGCTTTTTAATTGTGTCTCTAATTACGGCATACGAAAGGTTAAAAAGGTTTAGATTGACTGGCCCATTAAGCCTGTTCTAGACGCCAGTTTAAAACCACTTGGATCGGCATGAAGCGTACCAGCAGTTGCCTGCGATAGGCCGAGTTGACATTAGAACTTACCTATATTTATCAAGATCTTCTTGAATAGCTTCCGCAACAGTGGGGAACGGGCTACCCTTATGTTCCGTCCACAGAGGATCTTTGGAGTCTAGATCACATACCCGCGTCTTTGTCTTCTGCTCCTGTACTGTAGGGGTTTGATTTTCAGGTACCACTGCTCTGAGGAAAAAATATACACATATATTTATATATTGTAGGCAAATTTTAACTGCAATAGGTAAATATTATCTACAATCTTGAAAAAATCAATTATCAGTTGATATTATCGTAAAACATACCTGTTTAATGATAAATCCAAGACATCATGTGCCAAGGCCTGGTAAGTCCATGTGTGATGTAGTGGTGTTGCCATATCTATGTTCCTGTCTAACAGAATCAACATAGGCCGAGTGAAACTAAATGATCCTGCTTGACCAGTGTTGCCGTGGAATAAATTATTTCTAGCATCCCAGAGATTTTCTCGTAGTTTTTTATCAAGTTTTTTTGCCACCATTTCCGCGGCGTTACCTTTGCTACTTCTTATTATAGGAACATTACCTAAAATTAAAAAAATAAATCATACATAATACTTTAGATTAACACTAAACAGTTTTTTTTTTCAAATAATATGCTACACTAAGGTAAGCTTACTGCTGGTTATATTTAACATTTTTTAGACATTAAAACGTACTAGCTGTCCCTCGCTATTTCACCCGCATCTTTGGCTACTGCTCCGTTTCTGTAAGTCATAGTTTATACTCTTCGTCTTGCATCTGACTATCCCATACAGTAAGATTTTTTCCTAATCGTCTGGCAGTTCCAGAGATTAACGTATTTAAAATTTTAAACAAACAAAAAACACTCTTCCGCATCATTATAAAGTATACAGATACTATCACTACATAGTATAAAACAAAGTCAGCCGCTGTCTGTCCCTATGTATGCTTAGATCTTTAAAACTACGCTACGGATTTTGATGCGGTTTGTTTTTATTAATAAAGTGATCCAAGAGGAAAGTTATTTATTTATAATACATATGTAGCGACATCTATGGCGTCACTAAGAACTAATCCTGCATCGCGCAATTAAAGTTCTCCGCGCGATTGGAAAATATAGAACAGCCCGAAATCATCTATCGGGCCACCAGACATAACCCGTCTAGTCGGAGGATCCTCCCTTTTCAACGGGGGTTTGCGGGACTTTACTCTCTGTTCCGCATACCTCCAAACATTCATAATATAGTAGAGAAATACTGGTAATTTTCGAGGGTTCTAATGTGATGTCGTAAATAAACGCATTTTTTTGCGCTTACATTGCAAACGCTGGCTGAACCCTACAAGATAGACCAAAATAATGTACAACAGTATTGTACACCTTAAAAAGGTCTACAAAAAGTCCTCGATGATATCTGTCTATGTCTTAGGGATAACCCACAATAACGATTTTTTATCCTTTAATTTTTTCGTGAAATAATGGCTTATTTACGAATCGATTTTAAGCAATACAGCATTAATCCTTATCCAATTAAGTACCTTAACCTATCTAATAGCGTAATTAGAGACACAATAGAAAGACAATGGCGCGTTAACGCCGGCGTTATTGCGGGGATCAACAGCTTAAATACATTGTGCATTTAATATAGATTAATATGGCCCTTTACTTTGAAGATATTACAGATTTAAAATGCCACCGCAACCGCTATGTCCCTAACATAGCGGTTGTGGTGGTATCAGCATTGCACCCGTGCGAAGCCGGGGCGGGTCGCTAGTAATAATATAAAGCTGAAGAGTTTGTTAGTATGTTTGAACACACTAATCTCAGGAACTGCTGGTTTGAATTGAAAAATTATTTTAGTGTTAGATAGCCCATTTAACGCTACGATCAATAGGAGCGGTCCAGTAACGAAAGACGCGGGTGAAATCGCGGGTGACAGCTAGTAAAATATATAGATAACCTTTAACTTACCTAATGTCACAAATACTGAGAATAGACTTTCAACTATATTGTCCATGATAGCCTCCATTTCAGTGTCCTTTGTGTCACCTCTGTTTATAGCTGCAAAGAAAAAGAGAAAGGAGCTATAAGAATAACATTATTAAATATTTTCAAATTCTTGACCATCAGTATTTTCAGTAAACTCTCTACACAGTCAATCTAGCGCACTATTACGGAATCTTCTTAATACAACAGTAGCGGCCTACCTTTTTTTTTAATGTGGGAAATCATTAAATGTCTTCTCCCGCTTTAGAAGGAGGGGAAGAGGGTGTCATGAATACCACACACGATCCAGTATACCGTGAAGTTAGCAGCGCAGTGACTATTAGTATCATGAGAAGTAAACTTGTCATACCCGTATCTAAAATACGTGCTTGACACCAGCCTGATAACTTGCCATGCATACTGACAACTACACCGGACCAGTACCGGACACCATTTCAAGCGCATTATAAACTAACTTGACAGTAAACTGGATTGTGTCAGTGTTTTACTGAATAAAACCCAGTGATCCTTCAGTTATCCTTTACGATGGCCACAGTAACTTTTTTTAACAACCCCACGGTCCTAACGACCTGCACTGGCTTTTGCATAATATTTGTAGCCTATGTTAAAGTTGGAGAACTATTAAATGCTAAAAGAACTTTTCAAATATGTGCCTGGTCCTGGAAATTAGCCACCACAAAATACAAAAATCACTGTCTTTATGTTATTGATTGCTTATTGCACAATTTATTGCTTGGAATAGTAGGCCTCTCAAATAGAGATGGGGGTCAGCACTAAATAAATAAATTAGGATTTAGTGGTATAATTAAATGATAAGTAAAAATAGTAATATAATAATAGTAGTAATATGTATGTATGTTTAGTTTTAGTTTTATATATAGGGTGACTGGCAATTAGTGTACGATACTTAAAGACGTGATTGTGCTCATGATAACAAACAATTTTTATTATGGGAGCAAAGCCGAAATCGCGATAAATTAATATCTAATATCAGCTGTTCAGTACATTAGGCAAACATAAATGTACTGAACAGCTGTTTTTTTTTTTTCGCGATTTCAGGTTTGTTCCCATAGTAAAAGTTGTTGGTTATCATGAGCACAATCACGTGTTTAATTTAAGTATCGTACACTAATTACCAGTCACCCTATATAATTTTATAATACTTGTTGTCTAAATAATATTTTCTTTTCTTTTATGCACCTGATTTATTGTCTCTCCACTACCCTAGGTTGACTGGTAGAGAATGCCTAAGGCATTAAGTCTGCCTTTGTACCTTTTGTTGCATGAAGATTAAATAAATAAATATTTACTTTCCAAGATACACCAATTAAGAATACTGTGAATATAATATCAATCCTTTTTAGGAAGAACATTGTAAGCAACGGTTTGCATTTTATTTGCAGGAATGATAAATAAAATTTATTTTGCAAACAGGTTTTTAAAAAAATTGCTGCTTATGATGTTGTTGCAGAAAAGGGAAAGGTTTGACATTTGTGAAATAATTTATTTGCTATGAATGTAGGTACAAAAATATGGTGTTAAGTAAGAGAAGGATCCAATACATTCTAACATGAGGCATGCAAAATAATGCTTTGTTTCATGTATCAAGTTTTTCAAACTCAGTCCATTTTATTATTAAGGTTGAATGAATACTTACCATAATAAGACAATGCATCTGACTGTTGGTGTTTCATAATAAAAAGATCATCTTCCAGACAGATGAAATTCAAATACTGGTCATACACCTTATGAATGTTCACAGCTGAATTGGATTGGATGGCTGATGCTGCCAAGTCCTCGAGTTTCTGCCTTGTGATGGGTGAGATGAAGTTCAGGTGGTACTGATCATAGATGCCATTGTCCAAGTCTTGGCAGATTCGTCCAAGGTTCTCCTCAGTTGGGGCACAGAAGTATACGGCAGGGACTTCCGGTATTTGGTCCCGATCAGAGTGTAATTGGCTGAAATCAGAATACAGGTTGTAGATAAAATTTATTAATTTTAAAATCACTGTTGTAGAATACACAAACATACACATAAAGTGGGTATTCAAAGTGCTTATTTTATTCATATGTTTTATTGCCATAATATTTTTATGTTAACAATGTCACATAAAAGATAGGATTAGCATTTAACAAACAAAAATTAACAATTGAATTTTACATACACTTTTTAATATTGTTATTAGTAAAGTAATGCAAGTCCAAGCCAATAAAACAGCTGATTTACCCAATCAGTATTACTTTCACATTGTAATGAGCACACAATGATTGTATGCTCAATTTGTGTGTAAGGAATTATTCAGTAAAAAAAAGAGAAGGCTTTAACAGCTTAACATTATAACTTTTGAATGCTTTTGTGATCCAATTATAGAAAATAATTAAATTAAGTGCTGTTAACACATTAAGTAATCAAGAGGTTGTTAAACTAACAAAATTATTGTTTAAAAAAGTATTAGATCTTAGTCTCTAGTCCTGACAGTATACTTTAGAACATTTTGTATAACAGAATCCAGCTAATTCCTAAAGGGTGCTTGTCAGTGATCTTTGCAAAAGTTTGTCAGTGTATTACTCCTACTGGAAATGTTTCATGGTGTCTAATTGGATAATCAGGGACTAGCCCAGATAAGTACCAGTAATTAGGGTCTAAAGTACATGGTTTAACTATTACTCACACATGCAGAGTCACGCCGAGCTCTCGAAGTTCCTTGACAGATATCAGTGGAGATATAACATCTTGACCCACTCTGTCGTAGATCAAAACTTTCCACGTAGGTTCAGATGCTACGCTCTTTGTAAGGGGCTGATTCAAATTCAGCATTTGCTTCAAAGCATCTGTAATATTATAACACAAATAAATAATCCATAACGTACACTACTTGTAATCGTCAAATAACATTATTTCACTATACGCACTGAGCTGTCGTTCACGCAAAGTACTCATTTTGAACTGTTAAATAAACAACCCTTTCATTAAATTGCAATATCTGCTTAATTCACAACTTTAAACGTTTATTTCCATTTATACTTATTTTCTTCGGGAGTTGTATTTCTCCCAAATGTCAAAATTGACGTTTGAAACGGCGACACGTCGGCCGCGAAGTTATGTAAAATCGGATACACTTACAAATAAAATGGTTGGTTATTTCAACTGTAATATAAATGGCAATTGGCTCTGCAAAATCATTAGAAACCATATAATATTTTATGATAAAAAATGTTTTGATTTTGACAGATTTTTTCATACATCATGGCCCGTATTTTATTCCCCTGAATTTATGAACTTTTTGCCGAACATTACTGTCACTATCTGACGAAATTGGTACAATTGTATGAGTAAAATCAGAAACGTTTATTTCAAATAGACCAGGTACTTTTGAATTGTCAAAATGTCGGTCAGTCAAAAAAGAAAAGCTAAATTGCACGTTCGAAAGCGTAGATCTCTATGGAGAAGAACGTGCAAGAAACTCCATGGACACTCTTTTAAAAGTTACATACATAAATCTTGGTTGCTTCTATTATGTGAGCACAACGTAGACAAGTAATTACAATAAAAAAAAATAATAATTAAAAAATAAAGTTATAACCTCAGACCAATAAAAAAGTGCTTTTTTATTGGTTTGAGGTTTTAACGGAGTTTTATTTATGTATTTATAAAACAAAATACCGTGTGAGCAGCGATTCTCGATGACGATTCAGCCATCCGGCCGCGTGTAGCGTGTGAAATGGTCAAGAATAAAAAGGTACTCTGTGGTCAAGAATCATCGTGTGCGCGATGGGAACGCGGTCCGCGTGCGTTTGTCAATTTGACATGACAGACAGGAACCAACCTGACGAATCCCTTCGATTCGTAGGTTATAGTTAGTACTTACTTGAGAAATGTAATGTTATTTATTAAAAACAAGTTAATTAATAGATACCTACTTTAATAAATTCTTTAAAACCTCGTTTTAAAGCCCGCCCCTGAAAAGCTACGCCCCCGCCCCCGTTAACCTCCGCTTCCGCAGAGGCAAAATTCGTCACCTCCACATACGCCTCCGCCTCCGCCAAGATGGCCTCCGTTACAACCCTACTTTAAACGGACATGTTAAATTATTTTTTTCTATCTAAGCACATAAGTATATATTAGATAAGTAGGTACTTGAGTACCCATGTGGTGTATTGTTTTTCTATTACTACTACAAATCTGTCATGATTTGAAAGGTTTCTAATTTATTGAATGTTGAACGGATTAGAATAACTATTTCTATTTACGATTTTGAATGTAGGTAGTCATGTTTTGATACCATTAAAAAAAATACGCCAAATAGGTACCTACCCAATTATACCTACCTATTCGTCGTTCAAGGTAAGCGAACGCAGCCAACCCGGAAAAGCACCCTGCTTGGATATGTTAGATTTACTTTCAAAGTCAGAAGTTACTTTGTCAAAATATTATGCATAAAATTATAACAACGAGGATGCAAGAGTAATCGAAGCAGATTGAGCACTTGTGCACCCCAGTTATGATGGCGGAACGTTGCCGCCGCTTCGTCGACAGAGTTTCATAGTTTTGTATGTAAGCTTCACGCAAGCGTACCTACACCAAGCTTATAGTGACGAATACGCGTCTATGAAGCTACGCGGCCGTAGACAGTAGGCCTTACTTAGTTTTTTTTTGACAGACAAGTTGTCACGGGGCTACAATGCCGACAACCTAGAGCAGTGTTCCGCAAACTTTTTATGTTCAAGGTACACCTAGGAAATCGGAAAATTTTGGAGGCACACCATGAATGAAAAAAACTAGTCAAGTGCGAGTAGGACTCGCGCACTGTGTGTTCCGTACAAACTTACCCATGAAAACAGTTCAATTTCCGAATTGAGTTACGAAGATTTTTCCGAATCGCAAATTAAGTTTTTTTTTTGACGTAACTACAAATTTACAGTTTTCAGAACCAGTTTCTACAGTACCCTATGAATTTTTGATTCCCTTGAGAGTGTCAAAATACACGTTTTTTACGGCCATCTTTTTTTCCCGTTAACTCAGATGTTTGATTTTTTTACAGTTTCAAAGAACCGCAGACCTGAGTACCTATATGGTTTTAATTTCAACTCGATACCTCCACGCGTTCTCGAGATAAAGGGTCTTGACAGACAGACAGACGGACGGACAACAAAGTGATCCCATAAGGGTTCCGTTTGAGTTTGGAGAGCAGGGAAGGAGGCGACGTAATTTTAGGGCACCCCGACAAGGACAGGTTATGTTAGACAACTTATCATCAAAATGACTTCTCGCGCTCTGGGTGGAGCGGGTGTCAGACTTTTACTGACTAAAAACCCACTCTTGTTCCTTCTTTGCCATTTTTCGGACGGACAACAAAGTGATCCCATAAGGGTTCCGTTTGAGTTTGGAGAGCAGGGAAGGAGGCGATGTAATTTTAGGGCACCCCGACAAGGACAGGTTATGTTAGACAACTTATCATCAAAATGACTTCTCGCGCTCTGGGTGGAGCGGGTGTCAGACTTTTACTGACTAAAAACCCACTCTTGTTCCTTCTTTGCCATTTTTCGGACGGACAACAAAGTGATCCCATAAGGGTTCCGTTTGAGTTTGGAGAGCAGGGAAGGAGGCGACGTAATTTTAGGGCACCCCGACCGGGACAGGTTAGGTTAGACGACTAAGGTGGGAGCTCTAAAATTACGTCACCTCCTTCCCTGCTCTCGTCTTTTACACACATTGATTTAAGTAATAGAACATGTTTCATTTGCCCATTTTATAGGAAGGTCGGTTAACTAAAAATATTAACCAAAATCTATTTATTTTCACATTGCCGGTATACCAGCAGGTACTCTCTATATTCCTGAATTAGAATAGAATATCTAGAATAAACTTTATTGTACACCAAAATAGTAACAAAACTTTTACACTAACTGAATTGTACACATTACTTAGGTAATAGACAATAATATTCATAATATTTCATACATTGACTAGGTGTTGTATAGAATACCTGCATTATACTATATACAGGGTGTTTGGTGCATCGTGTGCCAAATTGAAAAGGTCAACGGGAGGGGTCATCTGCTATCATTTCAAAACTTTTCATGCCCTGTGGATTTTTTTTATCGACTTTTTATTGTTTCATGAAAATAAGACCCAAATTTTTCATTCAAATACAAATAAAAAAAAAAAATGTATATGTCGTAGACTCTGAATTATAATTTTTTTTAGATGTCTAATTTAAAATTAGTGATATTAGGTATCTAGTTTTTTTTTAATTTACTTGCAAAGTGTTGGACTTAAAGCTGTTTAAGTTACAGCTATTTACATGGCTATAAAAAAAAAAGCGACCGGAGTCTTCCAACTTCCTCAAAAATTCTCTAGTTTATCCTCTTGCTAGTGATGTGCCACATGCCATAAAAATCTTTTTATAACTTTGTGAATTCGCTAGAATTGTGAATCGAGTCACATAAAACTAATATTCAAAATTATGATTTAAAAAATATTTTTGCTTAAATTATAGGTACCTGAAAAACCATGAAAAACCTATTCAAAATGTTATCTCACTCCTATAAGGTAAAACCTGTCTCGTATCTCTCTTTTAGCAGATGACCCCTCCCGTCGACTATTTCAATTTGGCACAAGATGCACCAAACACCCTGTATAATATTGTTTGTCGGTAACATATAGGTACGTAACTTGTTAACCTACAAAAAAACAATATCCAATTATGGCGGTTGCATTAGGTACAAAATTTAGCTACATAAATTAGGATTAAACTTGTAATACCTAGGTTATTAAAACTTTTTTAACATAAATTCTGTTCTAGTTTAATGAGTTGACTGTTAAAAATAAGCTCGTAGTTAGTTACATATTTACAGTAGCGATGGCTGGGTGTGCTGAACATCTTGTTGTGTTATGTGTTTGGTTGTTTATTAATTAATGTCATGAACCTACCTACAAGTGCAAAATGATTTACATTTAGGTACAAAAAAATACAGTACATTTTGAAGGTATAAAAGTAGGTACTTGGTTTAAATCATTTACAAAAAATTACAGACTATTAAATATGAAGATTTATAGTAATTATGCCTCCGGCAAATTGTAAAATCCGTTAATTTAAAAAAAATCGCGTCAAATAAACTTATAAAATTTAAAAATAGGTTTTAGTGTAGGTATGTTACCGCTAATGTGCGCGTAAATCGGTTACGTTTTCCGACATCTAGATTTTAGACTGGAGTTCGGACGCCTCCTCCCCGGTCCTTTCCGCGTGTCGTAGGTCCTCACCATAAAGGGTTTTTGCGGGACATTCCTGCGTCGGTTTCGGCGAGAAGAAGTGCCGCGTCCTCGGGGACGCGATTGATGAAAATTATAGCTATTTTGGCAGGTAAGGTATTGTCAAACGAGACAAAATTATTTCGCTCACTGTCTTCCGCGCGTAAAGTGGAGATACACTAACGGATTGTATCCGGTAATTTGCAGATTACCTAGTTAATGCACATATTACAGTATTCCGTATTCTAACGGTACCATATCTACCTATTTGAAATTATTATCAGTTCTCAATAGAGATTGAGAGTTTTATACATCACATATTATCTATTATTGTAATAGATACTGTGATGTATAAAATAAAAATAATACAGTTTGCAATAATCCAGTGAGAGTGCTTATGTGCTGACACTACATGTTTGTTTCGGGCAGGAATCGAATCCGCGACACTCAGCCTAGTAATCAATCTCTCTACCACTGTGCCAATTGTGCCGTCGATAACAATTCATATCAGCCTTTTACACGATAGGTATCTCCAGTTCAGCATTGCTACACTTTTCCGACATCTGAATCCCAAACTGGAATAGGCCGGGGCTGCGCTCAAGCGGCTCCTGCCCAATTTAGGGCGTCCAGACGCCTCCTCCTCGGTCCTTTCCGCGTATCACAGGTCCTCACCAGACAGAGTTTTTCCGAGAGGTTCCTGTGTAGGATTCGGTAGGAAGAAAAGCAGAGTCCAGGAGGCGATTGGCGACGGCTCCTCGGTTCAGGCCATGGTACTGAGTGAGAGGAAATAGGAGGTAGTTACCTCCTTCTGCTAAATAGTAATGCTAGCAAAGGAGGCTGCCGAAACCGTGAGGCGGAGATAAGCCTATTACGCCTTACTTCGCAGAGCGATTCCCGGCCACCGCAGGTGCAGGCTTGCGGACGGCGAGCAAGCTTGGTAGCTTAGCTCGCCATCCGGCATGGTCCAAGTCTGGGTAGACCACATGTTAGGTTCCACATGCGCCTCCAAGATGTCAGTAAGATTGACGGAGCCAGTTACCACCTAAGGGGGCTACAGATTGTTTGAAAGAGTTACCGTGGTCCTCGTAAAAAGGGCAACTGAAGGAACACTGTGAGCTTTAGTTAGTTTAAGTCCGATAGTCCCTCTCGCTCCCCCCAGGGCGGAAGAAGTCAAGTCAAGAAAAGGGTTAGCAAAACTGAACTGGTTAGCCGAAGAAAAGGCCAGCCTGGGCCAGCCAAGACCGGCGAAGAGTCGGATAGTTGCTTTCTGATGGCACGAAAATCTCGATGAGCACTTGGACCGCATGTTCCAGTACCTACTTATTTCAACCTCAAACGGCTCATATACAATTCCCTTTAAAGTTTTTATATTAGCACCATTTGAGGTTCTTGTACCTACATAAGTTGGTACCTATAATAATAATAACCCCATCGCCGTATCTCTACGTTGACGTCGTGGTGGGGCTTGCGTGCTCCAATATACCCTAGGTCTGTATCGGTAAAGTTTGCTTTGCCGTAATATGCCTAGGGTGAGGGGCCAGACTAAGAGAGATACAATCCGCAGTGCAGTTTTGTGGCGAACTGTTGGGCATTAGCGACCCCACGGACCCGATCTCCCGGGAGAATTCTTGTTCTTCATCTCCGGCTTGCCTTTATTGGCCGGCCGTAGTGAACACTGACGAGGAACTGAGCTCCCACCTCTCTCTTGCCTTTATTGGCTGGCTTGAGTGGAGATTCGCAAGAGCAAACGTGCTCGGGAGAAGGATGTATAATCCAGTAAGGTGCTGGTAGGGATCTTGACCGTACTTCCGGGATTGTCCTGATAGCCGTGGTATACCTCTCCACTCCTCAAGCACCTCAGGATATGTTGCCCTCTTGTTGCTACGTCACTTCGTGCTAGCGGCCGTTTTTGGGGGCCCATTTATTGAGTGTGCAAGTCACCTCCTGCCTTTTTTCGATGCATATTAATAACGTTGTTCAGGCAGGGGCTATAGTCTTGACATAGTTCCATGTTACCAGTCCACTTAAGACTCCAAAAACCATAGCCCTATTATCTTTGTTCTCCATATGTCGCAACAGTTTTTCAATAACCGGGGGTTGTCCTTGGGTGCACTAGCATAGCGCGTACAGGGATAAGCGTCGGTTGGTATCATGTTCCTTTATAATTATCTAAAGGGCCTCTGCGAGTTGGCTTCGGCTCCTCGTACGCCTCCCAAAGGTCCAGGACCTCAGGGTCCTGAGATAAATAAAATATATAAAAATAATAATAATAATAATAATAAAGCTTTATTCATTCCACACAATTTTAACATAACAAGAATAAAAAATAGATTGTCAATTAGAATAACTTATATCAAAAAGATCACATTCAATAAAAAAATAAATCAAACTGTATCAATTGATAAAAAAAAAAAAAAAAAAATTTTTTTTGGAGAGTTGGTACCTATACAACTGTAAAATTACATTAAAAAAAACTGAACAAGTGCGAGTCGGACTCGCGCACTGAGGGTTCCGTACAACTTACGAAAACAGTTCAATTCCCGAATTGAGTTACGAAGATTTTTCCGAATCGCAAAAAAAGTTTTTTTTGTGACATAACTACAAATTTACAGTTTTCAGATTTTTTCCTATACCTGTGCGATGAGATCTTGCCTCATGCCAAATTACAGGATTCTAGGTCAACGGGAAGTAGTACCCTATGAATTTTGATTCCCTTGAGAGTGACGAAATACACGTGTTTTGCGACATAAACGGCCGTTTTTTTTTTTTCGTTAATTTAGAAGTTTGATTTTTTCACAGCTTCAAGGGACCACACTATGTGGTTTTAATTTCAACTCAATACCTCCACGTGTTCCCGAGATAAAGGGTCTTGACAGACAGACGGACCACAAAGTGATCCTATAAGGGTTCCGTATTTTTCTTTTTGAGGTATGGAACCCTAAAAAGAACTGCGATCAGATCACGAAAGTACGCAGGTAGGTTCTAAGGTCGAATAGTTACGAATATCTACTTCTAATATAATAACAGAGATGCAACCTACCTTGAAGAGCACATTGTCATGTTCCAACTACAATGCCATGGGAAATGGCATTACAGCAAGTGACAATAAACATTTTCAAAGGTAGGCTGAATTGAAAGACAGTTTTTAACTGATTATTATGTTACTAGCAACCCGTCTCGGCTTCACACGGGTGCAATGCTGATACCACCACAACCGCTATGTCCCTGTAAATTAAATCTGTAATATCTTTTTTTTTTTTAATATTTATTGATAAACTGGTTAGATAACAAATATTATTTCCATGCATATTTCCTATTGAGGTAGTTTGTTATTACTATGTCAAATACTGAAAACAACAGATCTATGGATAAAAATGCTGCGAAGCTGTTATTCGAAAGAGAAAAGTCTCAGATACATTAAAAAATGTCGCCTAACATGGCGGGGAACGCTGTCAAATTGTTCAACTACATGGCCCACGTCACGTGAATGCTTTGTAACATATTGGGAGGCAAGTTGCGGGACACTGAGCATACTTGCAGCGTCACGTCGATTGAGAGTTAAGCGTCATTTTAGGGGACATTTTGTCCCCTAAAATATCTGAGGCTTACTGCGGCCCTGGAACACAAAGGGCAACTGAAGGAACACAGGTGGCGTATATACAGTAAAAGGTTGACACGCCATCTCGATCCACCCAGAGTGGGACAAATCGATCCAGAGTGGGAGAAAATATTTGTTATTTTAGGGTTCCGTACCTCAAAAGGAAAAAAACGGAACCCTTATAGGATCACTTTGTTGTCCTTCTGTCTGTCTGTTAAGACCCTTTATCTCTGGAACGCGTGGAGGTATTCAGTTGAAATTAAAACCATATACTTAGGTCTGCGGTCCCTTACAGCTGTGAAAAAAAATCAAACTTCAAAGTTAACGAAAAAAAAAGATACGGCCGTTTATGTCGCAAAATATGTATATATTTCGACACTTTCAAGTGAATCAAAATTCATAGGGTACTTCCCGTAGACATAGAATCCTGAAATTTGGCATGAAGTAAGGTCTCATAGCACAACTATAGGAAAAAATCTGAAAACTGTAAATTTGTAGTTACGTCACAATAAAAAAAAAATGCGATTCGGTAAAATCTTCGCAACTCAATTCGGGAATTGAACTGTTTTCATAGGTAAGTTTGTACGGAACCCTCAGTGCGCGAGTCCGGCTCGAAATTGCCCGGTTTTTTTTATTAATTAAATGATATAAACTAGTGCTTGACTGCGGTTCCACCTAATGGTAAGAGTGATGCAAACATTGATGGTGAATCGCACTAGTTTATTATTCACCTCGGAAAAAACTGGGCAAGTGCGAGTCGGACTTGCGCACTGAGGGTTCCGTACAAACTTGAAAGGTAAATTGCGGTTTACGATTTATGACGTATTAAAAAAAAAAACTACTTACTAGATCTCATTCAAACCAATTTCCGGTGGAAGTTTGCATAGTAATGTACATCATATATTTTTTTTAGTTTTATCATTCTCTTATTTTAGAAGTTACGGGGGGGGGGGGGACATTTTACCACTTTGGACGTGTCTCTCGCGCAAACATTCAGTTCGCATTCAGTTTAGAAAAAAATGATATTAGAAACCTCAATATCATTTTTGAAGACCTATCCATAGATACCCCACACCTATGGGTTTAATGAAAAAAAAAATTTGAGTTTCAGTTCTAAGTATGGGGAACCCCCAAAATTTATTGTTTTTCTTCTATTTTTGTGTGAAAATCTTAATGCGGTTCACAGAATTCATTTACTTACCAAGTTTCAACAGTATAGTTCTTATAGTTTCGGAAAAAAGTGGCTGTGACATACGGACGGACAGACAGACACATGACGAATCTATAAGGGTTCCGTTTTTTGCCATTTGGCTACGGAACCCTAAAAAAGGCACGAATGCTAAGTACCTACTCGTGAACACTCGATTTACTATTGAGATGTAGATAGATAAGATAGCTACTCGTGCCTGGCTTAAATTAAGGCATTGTGGCTAAGCAACGCTAATGCAAGGCATCTTTAAATGAGGTTAAGTAGTGCTTAGTGCGGTCAGCTTTAGTGTTATACTTAGTGTTTGTTTATTTAAACTTATATTTACTTTGATGGTACACGTACGCCACTGAACCATTGTCTTAAAGTCTTTAGTCGTTTGTTTCAGTTTATTATATGGAATGGAAAAGTATAGTTATTAGCTATAATCCTGCAATCTTTTTGCCGTTAAAATCTTAGGCTTATAAGCTACCGTACTCAACATAAACAAAAAAATATTTATTTTTCGATTGATTTGATTTACAATAAAAATTGACTTTTATTATTTGAAACACATTATGTTTAAATTAACCGGGCGGTCAACATTGTAATTCCGAACCACGATTAATTGCACCTTAAATGATATATAGTTTTAGTATATTTTTAGGCATTGTAATGAAATGTAATAAATGAAACGAAAAAAATTAAATTATTTATTGATTTATTTTATTTGTTACGTAAACTGTTTTCCCAAAGAGCAATGGAAAGGGATATGCTCGGAATTTCCTTGCGTGATCACATCAGAAATAAAGATATTCGCAGGGGAACCAAGGTTACTGACATAGCTTGAAGAATCGCCAAAAGTGTTAGTGGGCAGTACCTACATTGCTCGCAGAACAGATAGTCGATGGGGACGAAAGGGTCTGAAATGGCGACCACGTACCTACCGGAAGACGCAGCGTTGGAAGGCCTCCCACAACTTGGACCGATGACCTGGTGAGGGTCGCGGGAATCCGATGGATACGAGACGCACAGAACTGGTCGTTATGACGACACTTGGGGGGGGGGGGGGCTATGCCCAACAGTGGACGTCTTTCGGCTGAAATGATGATGATTTATCTCGTAATCAGGTAGACTATTGGTTATTTTATTATCACCTTTAAAATTGAAGATACGAATTCATACTTCTTGTTTTAATTCTACTTCTAAAAATCTGGCAAGTGCGAGTCGGACTCGCGCACTGAGGGTTCCGTACAAACTTACCTATGAAGACAGTTCAATTCCCGAATTAAGTTACGAAGATTTTTCTGAAACGCAAAAATATTATTTTTTTGTGACGTAACTACAAATTTACAGTTTTCGGATTTTTTCCTAACTTGTGCTATGGGACCTTGCTTTATGCCAAAATTCAGGATTCTAGGTCAACGGGAAGTATCTACCCTATGAATTTTGATTCCCTTGAGAGTTTCAAAATACTTACACGTATTTAGCGACATAAACGGCCGTATCTTTTATTTTCGTTAACTCAAAAGTTCTATTTTTTCACAGCTTCATGGGACCGTGGACCTGAGTATATGGTTTTAATTTCAACTCAATAACTCCACGGGTCTCGCTTTCCCGAGATAAAGGACAGACAGACAGACAGATGGACATCAAAGTGGTCCTTTATAGGCTTCCGTTTTTTCCTTTTGAGGTACGGAACCCTAAAAATAAACCGCTAAATGATGAAAGTATCTACTGTTAGGGCCTGCGCACACTTGAGACAAGACTGTCTTAGACAGACTTGTCTGAGACAAGACTGTTTTGAGACGTCCAGTGTTGCCAACAGTTACTAGAGTCAACTTTTAAAACCATCAGAAAACCAGTAACAAAAAATTATTCCAAACACAAAATCACTAAATTTCCTACAAAAAAATGTGTGTTGTACGAAATAAAATAAGTAGGCATATAGGTTATTAGTTTCCTTTAATATTATGTGATAAAAAATAATAATCAGTTGATCAAAATACCATTTGTGAGTAAATTAACATTGGTAGGTAATTCAACATACAAATTATTCAATAACAGCTATGTATTAATTCGTCTTCAGACGAATCATTTTTGTTTGCACCATCATCGTCGGTATCAGATTGAAAATTATGGATTCTATGGTGCTGATTAACACCCGAGTGATCGCATTTTAGTAAGAAATTGAATTTTACAAAAGCACTACAAAAATCCAATAGCCACTAAAACCAATATTTTGCAATTAAATGGGGGGTTAAAACCACCAGTTTTAGTGAAAAATCCACAAAGTTGGCAACACTGACTGTACGCCGCTAGACTGTTTTGTCTTGATAGTGTGCGCCCTGACGTAGACAAAACAGTCTTGTCGCAGACAAGTCTGCGACGTCGCAGGCCATTATTGCGTTGGTTCATAAAAATATCGCACGTGTGTCAAGAAACCTAAATTATTTTATTATAATGTTGCAAATCAAACTAGCGATGCGGCTTGCCCCCCTAGCCAAGTTACGATCTTTTCGTTTGCGTCGAACGCCTCGAGTAGGCCACGCCTCCGATTCTATTGTTCTGACCACGTGACTGAGCGTTGAGATGACGTCAGAACAAAGGAATCGGAGGCGTGGCCTACTCGAGGCGTTCGACGCAAACGAATCGATCGTAACTTGGCTAGGGGATTGGTTTCGCATGTAATTTTCGACTTTCCCGATGGAATAAAAAAGAAATCTTACGTACAAACGTACAAAGTACCTATGTATTAAAGTTGTCAAAAAATAAAAGACCCTTTTTGACATTTGTGTTTTGACTACCTAGCGGCTTGTTCGGTGTAGTGTAGCTACTACTAAAATAGCTATGTACTACCTACTAAACCGGACCCCTGTTTATTATTTTATTGTTTCGTTCGAAGTTACATTCTAGGGTTTTTCTCAAATGTCAAAACGGTCCTTTTATTTTTTAACGAGTTTATCAATTGAGTGTTCTGATAATTACAAACACAACAAAAAATACCGCCAAATCAGTCGAACCGTTTCCGACAAGATTGCGTTTTTAACCGACTTCAAAAAGGAGGAGGTTATAAATTTTCGATTGAATGTGTTTTTTTTTTTATGTGTGTTCACCGGTTTCTCGGTCAATTGTGGAACGATTTTGAAAATTTTTTTTTTGGTTGAAAGGTTATGGTTCCGAGTTGGTCCCATAGAAATATTGTTATGATCTGATCATGAACTTTGACGATATGGAACAGAACTCCTCATAGGATCACAGCAGAACCGTCGTAACAAGTAAAATTGCTTTGTTTATACGTGTAGTTGATGACTGACTAAAAGTAGAGGGGGAATATATCGAACTGATTTGATGATGAAGACTGAAGTTAGGCACCGGAACTCTGTAATAAATTAATGTAATCTAACCGTGTTTGGGATTATTAGAATTGTCATGAGATGCACTCTGGCTATAAGGTATTTAAGTTTGGCTGAGGGGTACTTTTTAGTGGTGGTACCAAAACTAAAAAGTGAAAAATAAAAAACTTTTTACAAAAAAAAAAAAATACAACCGACTTCAAAGTAAAAAAAAAAACACTGAAAAGTGCAAAATAACTTTAATTTCGGAAGTCGGTGTTAAATAACGAAGAGACAATACTATTATAGAAACACCGACTTCCGAAATTAAAGTTATTTTGCATTTTCAGTGTTTTTTTTTTACTTT
This sequence comes from Mythimna impura, assembly GCA_905147345.3. NCBI lineage: Eukaryota > Metazoa > Arthropoda > Insecta > Lepidoptera > Noctuidae > Mythimna > Mythimna impura. The sequence continues at coordinate 14,541,371 of LR990345.1, forward strand.
GAAGTCGGTTGTATTTTTTTTGTAAAAAGTTTTTTATTAAAGGGAGACACTTTAAGACCAATTTTCGTTAATCATCTTTCATATCTCTGAAGTCACAGTATAAAAGTAGAACCAGTCTGTCAAAAAAAAAAAAATCCGGCCTTTCATCGTTTTAAAATAAGATTTTGTAGAACAAAAGTGATTTTTCCAAGCGCTTTATCTCAAAACTGAGATGTGATGGAAAATGTTTTACTAATGAACTTGGTTTGTGTTCATTTAAAAACATAATAAACTAGACTGTGTGTGTGTGAAATATAATTTCAATTATCCTTTTAATCCACATCGTCGCACATCCACGACCAAATACTCCATCTCGTCAGCTCTTCTGTCACCTATAGGGATTGAAAAGCTAAACGAGATGGAGTACCCAGTCGCACACACATGACCTTGGCAAATAGGATACGAAAACTCTCGTCGGACCAATTCAACGCAAGCTGTTAAGATAATTTTAAAAAAAAGTTTGAATTTGGTTGAGTAGTGCTATCGGATATTGAGAACCATAGGACACGCGCTCACAGAACCACAGGATATCGGAATGGCCGACTAATTGGGCTGTGGAGCCTGTGGTCAGATGACATTCGCTACGAGTCAAATACTTACTGTTGCTAAGCTATTCCTGGTTTATCTGGGACGTGGATATTTTAACTTCACTGCTATTCAGCCAATGGAGTTCGATTTTAAAACCAAAACGTAGCCGAATTTATTTAGACAGCCATTGACACGCAGCTAAGTAGATGCATAGTTATACAGGGTCTCACTGCCTTCATAAAAGCCAGTCGCGATATAGGCCGAAGATTATAAGTATCTGCGTCAGTGAACTCCATGTTGGGGATGCTTTGAAGCTTCCTCTTTCTGCTGCTTGATAACATCCTTCATCTGCTTAAAAGGAAAGATCCAGCTTAACTTACTCGAGAAGCAGTGTTTAGAAATCACGACGCATATTAGGTGTTCGCAACTTGCAACTACGACCTGTTAACATGCAGAAATACCTGCAGGCTGCAAGAATGATCTAGAAGAATAAACTTGCATAAAATTCTCAGAATTCATCAAGGTGACTTACAAATTACCTCGATCGGTATTGACGACTTGCATTGGGTACCTAAAAGTATTTAAACCAGTTTAGTACCACTGCTTGTGAATATTTTTAGGCTTAGTTTTTCCTGGAGCTTGGTAACAGAAATGGTGACTAATATCGAAGTTCAGCTACGTACTACTTAGAAGTCAGGTTTATGAAAGTTTCCTATTCCCATTTGGACCGTCGCGCGTCGTTCTGAACCCGACAACGTTAGCGAAGCAGTTACATGTTTTTATGTAAGGGTCATCTTCACCTATTGCATCAGTACCTTTCCATTTAAAAGCGATTTATTGTCAATATCATTGGTTGCACACGGAACCTAATTTGACACCAATGCGGTACGTAAGCAGCACCTACCTTTATTTGACGAATGTCAGGGGGTTTGAGGAGAAAGCCGCCCGCGGAGGTCGGCTGGTGATGGCAGCGCGCGGCTCGGCGCCGCCGGCGCAGTGTGCGCGCGCCGGTGAAAGGCACCATGTCGATACACGCAGTGATCAGTGCGCGGACCGCCAGCGCCATGGCCGGCCTACCATATATGCGAATATTACTGATTTGTGCTATTTTAATCAATGGTTAGTTACATTTATTATATCATACATTTTTTCATCTGTGAACGTCTAATTCATTGATTAATTATAACCTTAGAACAGTTTTTACATATAAGGAATTAAAAATCAACCGAACCGATGCGTAATTCATAATCTTATGCAAGCGGTCCGGCGATCAATTTGTTAGTCGTTAACGTAACTGTTACAACGAAATGATACTTAGTGAAAGCTATGCATCGTGTTTAGCTAGAATTTTTACTATTTCATAAAATAACGTTGAATGTGAAAGTGTGCGCCAGAAATCTCCGACAGAAGAGTTTCTCATTACTATGTGAATTACGAATAATATGTTATATTTAGAAAGTGTCAGATGTGGCTGAATAATGGACGTGATTGTAATTCGTCTGGCACCTCCTTTCTTTCGCTTGACATTGAGGCACATTGAGGCCTGTGACCGGTTGCTATCGAGGATATTGACACTTACGTCGGTACTTAATGTAGTTACCTGATTTTATGTCTACTTACCTTGCAAGGCTCTAGTCCGGAAATTTATAGCCGACAGCTTTGCAGACTTTTTTGTCGTTGAAGTCGATTCTCATTTGCTCGATAATTACGTGTTAAATGAAGGTAGGATTTTTACAAAAGCTGGATGAAGGTAGCTAGAGAAAACTTGAAGCAAGTTAATCTCAACAAATAAGGTTAATAAAATTACAAAAGTTTTTAAATTAACTTCAGATCTAATTAAACCCACGCCGAAACGTCTGCACCTGTAATTTAGAAGTGCCTACTCCTCCAACTGTTTAGGTTTACCAAAACGAATTTCGTAAATTCAAAGCTCTCAGGAGCAAAGCGCGGCTAACTCCCCGGGACAGAAACCTGGTACAGTCTACAACAAAAGTAATTAACAACTGTCAAACAAACCAAAAGAAAAAAACCTAACGGATGTGTAGTACGAACTTGAAAGAGTCTACTGGATATTTCTTTGAATTCATATCTTAAAGGTGAATGCTCTAACGTAGCACGCTAAATAAAAATTTTCATGCCCTTTTTTCAAATTTGCAATTCAGTATCGGATGGTATGATAATACAAATTATATTTGCGGTAATAACATGTATGTGTTTATACAATTATACTCATTAAAACAATCATTATAACTCTCTAACTTAGAAAAGAGGTTCAACATGCCATTTTTTTTTTGCGAGCTACCCCGGAGTATTTATTTACCTTAACTTCTTACGCAAAACAAGCATGCACAGAACATGAAGAAACTTCACTTTGTTGTTAGTAATGTACATTTCAAAACGAATACCTACTTCAGTATTTAACAATTTATTGGTACGTTAAACAGACGTATACAATCAATTCACAAGCCTCTGAAGGCCCACTAAATTTTGTAATCAGTTAGCTTATAAATAATGAACGAGGTATGCGATGTGGTTTGTCTGTCTGTTTACAAACTGTAAGATAAGCAGTCAAAGATTAATCTACAATTGAATGAGTAGAAAACATTGAGCTACCAAAAACTCTCAGAGCTATTGTGCCTACGGCTGATTGTTTTCTTTAGAAAAATGCTGTATGAATAAATTGAGGGCCGCTGACTTGTTTTTTTTTTCGTTTGATGTTTGTCGTTGAAGTTATTTAATATTAAATTAATTATTTACAAATTACCTTAGGGAAATTACAGTTAAGATTGTTCTCAACATATTTTTAAGAGAACACAGTCAGTTGTGAACATTTTTTTGAAGAAAAACCGAAATGTTAAGAACTTTGTTAGCGTCTTTATTAGAAGAAAATATCTTGTTATTATGCTAAAGTGGATGATGGATGTAAAAGAATAAGAAAATGTTACCATTTTTTTATTCGAGTCCCTGTGGTATTTTAAAGTGAGACGTGAGGTACCAAGGCTTCAGACGTTACCAGACGTCTTTCTAACTGGCCGTAATTTGGCGAGATGTCTAGACAGCTTAGCGTCAGTCTTTTCTAATAGCTTTTATATTCTACAAATGTCTACCAGCGGCTTTAAATTTGTATTTGGCCAAAAAAAAAATTAAATATATTTTCTTAAAAGTTTTACGAAGGTACAGTTGTGTATTGAAGATCCATTTATCTAGCTCATGAAAGTCTTTATTATTTGTAGTAGAAATCTGTATTATAGCTACTGCCACTTTCTCAGTCTTTTAATATTGTAGCAAAATCCTTCGTTAATTTACCAGATACACACCTCATTTTGTCATATACAAAGTTAAAAATAAAACTGGTGAATATCCGTGATTTGCTTACGCTAGCAAATAAATCCTTGAATTATTTTAAATAAAATTACATATAAAGTAATACATAATCGCTTCATTAAATAATATAATAGTGTCTCGCATGTTAATTAGGCATCTTGATTTTATGGTAAAGGAATGTGATAATAAGTCTGATAAGGAAGCTATATTAAATAAATAATATCTAAATCGTGACTTCCCTAAGCAATAGTGTTCAATCAATTTGGGACTATGAAATGTTTTGCGTAACAACTTTCTCTTTTGAATATAAAATAATACTAAAATGAAATTGAAAGTACTTCTGCTGGCACTGGCACCTATTAAAAGTTCGAAAATAATAAATGAGTTTAATAAAAGTTGAGGTTAATTTATTGGGGGTTTAATTAGTCACGAACGATGACAACAACCCCGTGGCAAACTTAAATATACTACAAATTGAAGAACAGAATTACCAGATGCGACCGACATTGTGTCTATCCGACTGTTAAGAAGTGCGTCTTTGTGTACCTAAGAGAAAATTCCTCTGAGAAAATCAAATAGAAACTGTTCTAAGGTTTTCCCTTAATAAAGTAAAGACTTTGTAGTCTCCTGTCTGAGTTAAGCTCGAAGCTCGCTATTTGTTCAGGACTTTTAAATACCTAGGACAAGGTGACACAATGCTCACAGAGTTGTCTTCTTTCAGAACTGTAAACTGCTTTATTGATTTTCAGGAAGCTACCAGCAGAAAGATAAAGATAAGCCAGAGGACTTTGTTTGTCCCGAAGGTACTACGGGAAATGGAAATTTCGCTGACCCAGCCACATGCAGGCGGTTTTACCAAGTAAGAATTTTTAGTGTCTAATTTTCATGGTATGTTTTTTAACAGTCAGCTAAGTGACCCCAACGTTTCAACTTAATGTTTTCATTAAACTATTTCAAAAGTATGACTTGTCTAATGATGAAACCTTTTTGCGTAAATCACAAAAAAGAACAAAGCCCTTAAGTGGTGTGATATCTCTTTAACAGCCGTTGTCGTCGACTGTACATTTTACGCTCGATAAAATAATTAAGAAAAAAATATAATTGACCTAGTCGAACTTCCTTGTAGTTACCCTGGTTAAGCTTAAATATACCCTTCATATCTTTCTATTAGGTAAATGAACTGCTTCCTGTATAAATATTATGTAATGAAGATTCAACTGTTTGCTTTTGATTACCAAACCTCACTGATTTATCTTCTAAAGCGAGAATGCGATCGCAATTTCGCTGGAAAAGCTAATTTTAGATTTACCTTATACAGTAATATTAATGGTGCAAACGGTGTCTACATTCAAAGATTCAAATGGTTTATTTTAGTTTCTATCCAGATTTCCACAGTAGATTTGCCTGCTTTGAATATCCACGAATATAATGAAAAAAATAAAAATAAACTAGAACAGCGTAGTTGGATCGAACGACTCTGACTTATTATGCAGATAGGTATATTTATACATACGTAACAGTATAATTATTCATCTGAATGTGTTTTTAAAATTGATGAATTCAAGGAAAACACGTAAGCAATTAGTTCATAACGGTATAAAAGAATACATCAATAACCCACCTTCGCACAGATACTTTTACCAGCATTCAATGTTGTATGAATCAATTAAGCTTATAGAGATTATTATTTCTCTAGCCAACATAAAGCACTAAATTGGTTAATCAACTTATAGATAATTCATACAAGAATACGATCAAGCATTCGAATTATTTTTTTATTAGCAATAGAACATCATTTCGATTATGATTAGCCGTAATTCTCGTAATAATATTTTATTATACAGATGGACGATAAAAATAATACATACCTCTCGATGAATTAGTTAGTTGAGTGTTTTATTAAGGAAATACTAGATAAAATATTTATTTTTACGCTCATTGACATTTTCGAATCTCGACCAACCAGTTTCGTAATAACCAGTGTAATACTGGTTTAATTTAAACAATGGTTAAGTCTTGGAATGAGAACATTAAAATGACGGCCTCAGTTTTTCGTATGCGCTGTAAGTATTTGTCGAGGTATAAGTAGGTATCGGTATTTGAGGTATTTTTGTATTGGTGGCCGGACCTCTGCGGGGTTTTGTTATTCACACGTCTTTATTACCTATGGGTGTTGAATGTTAAGTCGAAGGGGGCACGATGGCCCGCTGTGTGACACGTCAATTCTTCGACAGGTATTGCTACCTGCGTCCTACATGGTATTTGCAATTAGAGATCAGACCCTTTATTTATACCTCTACATTCTTGCCACATCGATAAAAGTAGATAGTAATGTCGTTCCAGTTACAATCTTGTTGCATTAGCATCGCCCTTTTATTTTGGGGGCCAATCATCAAATAACTTCCCCCATTCTGGGAGGAGCGAGAGGGAGTGTCAGACTATTACTGATTAAGACTCACTTTTTTTTATGTAGGAAATCGTCTAATGACATCTCCTGCCCTTAGGCTGAGCGTGAGGGCGTGTCAGACTTTTACTGACTAAAACCCACTCCTAGTTCCTTAGTTGCCTTGCATTCCAGGGCCGGGTTTTCTTTTCAGAAGCGAACCCATGGCTCCAGTCGGTTTGCTGACATCTCCTTTAGCGTGCGTGGAACACTACGCGCCGTCGACGACTTGGGCTAGGTCCGGACAGTTACCGGACGGTTGGACAGCGAGCTGACTAAGACGCACCTGTGTTCCTTCCAGCAACCGTTTGCGTTCCAGGGCTGTGGTAACTCTATCGAACAATCCCGCAGCCCTGACCGAAGATACATCGCCCTAAGATGTCATTGTACTGACTACACAAGTGCAAAGATGGCTTACAATGTCAATGTACTTAAGTTTTTATTGAATGAACACGGTCGCGTAATCGAATAGGTACTTACATTTTTATGAAGATTACGTTTAAAAGTTGCAAAAAACCTGAAATAATTTCAATAAAACGCGTGTGTTCAGTAAAAACTATGGCCTTGATCTTGGTGGATTTGAGTTCACTGAATTTTAGGCTGTAGGGTCAACGAGCTATTGAAAATCGACCGTATTATTTTTTAAATACTAAAAGATTTAATTTCGGATCCGGTAAAGGCTTTAGTTTGAGAAGGGTTAGGTAGTTATTCATTGCAAAACTTATATTTAGACCTGCATTCTGGTTAGACTGGAAACCGAACCCCAACGCACGTAAATGACCGCACGCTGGGGCCACGGGGAATTTCTGAAAAGTAAGCCCATAGTCCTAGAATGCATAGGGCAACTGAAGGTCACAGGTGTTTTTTTTTTTCGGTGGGTAAATCATCTTATATATCGGGCCGACATAGCCCGAAGAATCGCCAAACTAAAGTGGCAGTGGCAGGGCACATTGCTCGTAGAACGGATGGTCGATGGGGCCGAAAGGTTCTAGAGTGGCGACCGCGCACCGGAAAACGCAGCGTTGGAAGGCCTCCCACAAGGTGGACCGACGACCTGGTGAGAGTCGCGGGAATGCGGTGGATGCGAGACGCACAGGATCGGTCGTTGTGGAGACGCTTGGGGGAGGCCTATGTCCAACAGGGGACGTCTTTCGGCTGAAATGATGATGATTATGAAATCATCTTGTGATATCCCCCGCTCTTGGGCGGGGCGGGAGATAGTGTCAGACTTTTACTGACTAAAAACCCACTCCTGTTCCTTTGTTGCCTTTCGTACCAGGGCCGAGTCTTCCTTTTAGAATCAGACCCTTGGCCCCAGTAGGCTTCGACCCTGCTGGGCCAGTTGCTGACATCTCCTAGAGGCGCGCGTGGAACAGCACGCGCCGTCGACGACTTCGGCTCAGTCCGGACGGTTATCGGACGGTCGGACGGCGAGCCACCCATTGGTCACAGGTGTGGTTTTAGTCAGAAAAAGTCTGAGACGCGCTCCTACTCCACCAAAGAGCGGGGATTAAAAAAAAAGGTACGCATATGTGGAAGATCATAAACATGTATTAATACACAGGCAGGTAGATCCACAGGCGCTTATTACGATTCCCATATCCTACGAAGAATAAATAGATAGACATAAGGGGTAGGCAGAACCGCTACATTCATATTTTTATGGACAAACACCGAACATTTCTCGCATAAAACGGTGGATTCCCTTTTTTCGTATGCCGTTGTATGTAATAACGTAACCCCGCGTGACTAACCCCCCTGGGATTACACTTGAGTTTATGTTACGTCCGCGAAATTGGACGGATTCAAAAATAAAAATGGCGACCCATAACCGTGGCTAGGTAATATCTAGTTGTTTGTTATAGTTATTGTAGTGCTTCTTTTGTTTTACTCACAGTAGGTTGTTACTTTGAAAGTGAGAGATAAAACATCGTACCAGCCGGAGTAATTTTTGGCTTCGCTTTTTTAGCTTTAGTTGTCATAAGTATAAAGTAATTAAATAAATATACCTATCAATTGGGACATGATGAGAGCAGTGGTGGCTCATTGGCAGGGCGACTTGCGATCATAGGTTTGAACCAAGCCAGGCGTATTACTTTGTGTAATTTATTTCATCACCACTTCTCTCAAAACGGTGAAGGAAAATATCGGAAACTGGCATGTCCTTGAACAAAAAAGTTCAAAGATATGTGAAGTCCACCAACCTACACTAATATGCCCGTGTAGTAGATTACAGCCCGTTTCCTCGGCTAGAGAGGAGGCCTGAGTCCCAGAAGTGGGACTCCTCATGTTATTAGTGATTTCATTTTCTACTAGGGTTGAGGAAATGTTGGAAAAAGTTACCATGACCCTAGAACGCAAAGTTACCATGACCCTATAACGCAAAGTTACTATGACCCTAGAACTCAAAGTTACCATGACCCTAGAACGTTAAGTTACCATGACTCTAGAACGCAAAGTTACCATGACCCTAGAACGCAAAGTTACCATGACCCTAGAACGCAAAGTTACCATGACCCTAGAACGCTAAGTTACCATGACCCTAGAGCGCAAAGTTACCATGACCCTAGGACGCAAAGCTACCATGACCCTAGAACGCAAAGTTACCATGACTCTAGAACGCAAAGTTACCATGACCCTAGAACGCAAAGTTACCATGACCCTAGGACGCAAAGCTACCATGACCCTAGAACGCAAAGTTACCATGACTCTAGAACGCAAAGTTACCATGACCCTAGAACGCAAAGTTACCATGACCCTAGAACGTAAAATTACCATGACCCTAGAACGCAAAGTTACCATGACCCTAGAACGCAAAGTTACCATGACCCTAGAACGCAAAGTTACCATGACTCTAGAACGCAAAGTTACCATGACCCTAGAACGCAAAGTTACCATGACCCTAGAACGTAAAATTACCATGACTCTAGAACGCAAAGTTACCATGACCCTAGAACGCAAAGTTACCATGACCCTAGAACGCAAAGTTACCATGACCCTAGAACGCAAAGTTACCATGACCCTAGAACGCAAAGTTACCATGACTCTAGAACGCAACGTTAGCATGACCCTAGAACGCAAAGTTACCATGACCTTAGAACGCAAAGTTACCATGACCCTAGAACGCAAAGTTACCATGACCCTAGAACGCAAAGTTACCATGACCCTAGAACGCAAAGTTACCATGACTCTAGAACACAACGTTACCATGACCCTAGAACGCAGTTACCATGACCCTAGAACGCAAAGTTACCATAACCCTAGAACGCAAAGTTTCATGACCCTAGAACGCAAAGTTACCATGACTCTAGAACGCAACGTTAGCATGACCCTAGAACGCAAAGTTACCATGACCCTAGAACGCAAAGTTACCATGACCCTAGAACGCAAAGTTACCATGACCCTAGAACGCAAAGTTACCATGACCCTAGAACGCAAAGTTACCATGACCCTAGAACGCAAAATTACCATGACCCTAGAACGCAAAGTTACCATGACCCTAGAACGCAAAGGGAAAACAGAAGGAACACAGGAGGGTTTTGGTCAGTAAAAGTCTGACACTTCTTCTCACTCGAGAGTGGGAGAAATTATTTGACGATTTCGTACTTCAGAAACAGTCATTTGATGATTTTGATATTTGTGAAAAAGAACGAAAAAGTGTGCATCATATTATAATATAATATCACACTAATAGGGCTCTAAAGTATTCACACGAGATCTGTCTATTGGACAGAGCCAGCTAACAAAACTGAAGACCGACGATGGCAGAGTCATATCAAATCGGAGCTTCTGTGGGAAGATCGAGACCTTTTATGGACAGTTATACATGTCTATCACTAAACCTGCTGCAAATCTAGCAAAGGGCTAGATTGACTCGAAATTATACCGAAGATATCCCGGACGCCAGCCTGTGCGAGATTAAGATAGCTCTGAAGCAGCTGAAAAACAACAAGGCGTCGGGTGAGGACGGAATTACGGCCGAACTCCCGAAGGCTAGTGGAAAACCGGTTCTTAAGGCCCTTCAGAAGCTATTCTATTCCGTCATACTCGAGGGAAAAAAGTCACGGGCATGGAGCAGAGGTGAGGTGGTACTTTTCTTTAAGAAGGGTGACAATGCCCTGCTTAAGAATTACAGGCGCATTTCACTTCTGAGCCATGTCTACAAGCTGTTTTCCAGAGTCATCACGAAACGTCTCACGGGCAGGTTCGTCGACTTCCAGCCTCCCAGACAGCCGGATTCCGAAAAGGATTTAGCACTGTGGACCACATACATACGCTGCGGCAGGTTATACAGGAGACTGAGGAGTTTAATCAGCCTCTCTGCTTAGCGTTTGTGGACTACGAGAAAGCCTTTGATTCCATCGAGACCTGGGCTGTACAGCAGTCTCTCCAACGGTGCCAGATTGACTATCGGTACATCGAACGAAAGGTTGTGGAGTGGCGACCGCGTACCGGAAGACACAGCGTTGATCAGGGTCGCGGGAATCCGATGGATGCGAGACACACAGGACCGGTCGTTGTGGCTACGCTTGGGGGAGGCCTATGTACAACAGTGGACGTCTTTCGGCTGAAATGATGATGTGAATGATTACATTAATATATTACAAAAGGTGAAATTTTGCGAGTGTGCGTGTGTGTACGTTTGTTACTTCTTCACTCTCGAACGGTTTACGGATTTCAACGAAACTTGGTACACGGGTAGACCATGGAATAATTTTCAACTATCACGCAGGCAATGGAAAATGAATGAATGAATGGCGGTCATTGTGGCGACATTTGGGGGAGGCCTATGTCCAACAGTGGACGTCTTTCGGCTGAAATGATGATGATGATCACTCAGGCAAAGCCGCTGACAGCAGCTAGTTGGTCTACCAAGAAAATGCTCTTGATTTTCTAGAGGCGTTGACAGGAGAGATCAGTTTCCCAAAAAGTCTAAAGTACTCTAAGTGACAAGAAATTTGAGAAAAAACATTTTTCACGTATAAAAGACTTGAAAGTCTTCAAAGTAATATGTGCGAGGAAATTGAAGTTGACACGTGGAATCATACTTATTATTTTATTTCGAAGTAAGAGGCGTGTGATGCTTTCGCTTTTTGCGAAGATTGATTCCGAGAAATATTTGTTAGCTGTACCACGGTCTACCTTTTTCTATATAACATAAGTATCATCTAAGTTATCAAACAAAGAAATAAACGAACGATTTCGCACAGATCTCTGCTTTTTTTTCTAAATTTTTGGTACTTATGGCAATCGATAATTTTACTAAGTAGTTACCTAGATTCACGGCTTACGTTGATAAACGGCTTTAAAACCTGGATTTCTAAAGATGAAGATTTATTATATAAGTCAATCCATACTTTTTCATTTTATAATGCAAAAGTAACTCGGTCGGTCTGTTATCCTTTTTACGTCTTAACGGCTAAAAAGATTTGGATGACGCTAGGCACAGGATTAAGTCTCTTTGAAATATTTTTTTACTTTTACGTATGCGAACCCAGTGGCTGAAGCATAGTAACTTGATATGCAAGTGTCAGCAGTGAATCTCGATTAACTTAGAGACTTAGACTTATAAGCCTGTTATTGTTAGAATTAGCCTGTTATTTTTCATTTCATCTATCGGTCATACAAATTTTTGTTACGTTCGGGAATCGATACCGCGACATGCATCGCAGCAGCCAATTGTTCAACTACTGCGGCAACCATGCCCTTTTCCTGAACCAAAGTAATGAAGTTTTGCGGCTTCTACTTGTTTATACTCACGACATTAGCCGGTTCCCTCTAGCACTAGGACCCCACCATAATTACCTGCTTAGTGCTTAGCTGGGGAATTGCTAACTTGAGCTGGCACAGTTTTCCTATCCACTGCATATGACCCACTGAATCTTAGCATATAGCATAATCAGCCTTATAATATTCCCAGTACAGGAATTCAGGCCTCGGTCGTAATATCCACTACGCGGGCCCGGTGCTGTTAAATCGATGTCTCATGTCTTAGATTATTTTTTATTCTTGGACATGCTGGTTTCCTCACGATGTCTTTATTTACCGTTTTGAGAGCAGTGGTGATTAAATGAATACACAAAGTAAAGCGCCTGCCTGAAATTGAACCCCAGGTTAGAACTCGTAAGTCGAGGCCGTTATCACTGGCCCTACCACTGCTCTCACTGAATCCTGAAAGAGATTTTCAGTTAGGTATGAGTTGCAGAAAAGATTTTCTGGAAAATTGAACTTTGACTAAAAAGTATTCTATGTGCTATTTTAACGGATCTTTAGTGTATAAGTATTTTTTTTATCAATCAAGAAAAATGTAACTGTGTGTGAAGTGACTTTTTTTTGGGATGAGAAATCATGAAATATCTTCTCCCGATTTGGGTAGAACAAGAGGAAGTGTACTATTACTGATTAGGGTTAGGTAGGATTCGCCTGCGCTCGAATAGAGCCCCACTGACCTTTAAATCCATTTTCTTTGCGAAATATTGAATGATTTACATATGCTATGTACATTTTGAAGAACACTTACACAGCTATTTTTTTGTGTAAACATATTTCTAAAGATCAAAGCTGTTTGAAAGGAGTAGGGAAAACAAGCGAAAAAATATCGTTGTTCAAAATTATTTTTCGGCAAATGTATTAGTTTTACGTAAAAATTATATGTTGATAATGTTGTACATGGTTTTATGATAAAAATAATTTTTTTTTAAACCTATTGACTTAGCCGTTACTGAGAAGTAGGCTTCAGAAAGTCACTGTTTTATAGCACGGCTCAGGAGTGAAGGTCTTAAAACCCAGCTGTGTCTCTTCAGTTGCTCTTTGCGTTCCTGGGCCGGGGTGATTATTGAGTGCAACCAACGTCTAAAACGCAGGCGTAAACCGGTTGGTTGGCTGTTTATTCATCAGTAGGCAAATTCAAGCTGCAGACAACTTTGCACTGTGTGTAGGCAAAACTAGAGCAGCAGTTTGTTTTTGAGCTTTTTCGTAGTGATAACATAACCTAAACATGTATTTTCTTTGGTGCCTAACAAACTAACATTAGTTAAACGGTTACAAATTATTCCTTTGTGGGAGACTGGTATCTGCTCAAGATAATCGTGTGATAGGGAGTATACCAGGCTCCCAAACCAATTGTTTTATTTTTTATTAAATATGATTTCTGTAGGAAATAACATAAATATAGAAACCGGGCAAGTGCGAGTGAGACTTGCGCACTGAGGGTTCCGTACAAACTTACCTATGAAAGCAGTTCAATTCCCAAATTGAATTACGAAGATTTTTTCGATCCGCAAAAAAAGTTTTTTTTTGGGACGTAACTACAAATTTACAGTTTTCAGATTTTTTCCTATACTTGTGCTATGAGACATTGCTTTATGTCAAATTTTAGGATTCTAGGTACAGAAAGTACCCTATGAATTTTGATTCCCTTGAGTGTCGAAATATGCGTTTTTTGCGGCTTAAACGGTAAATCTTTTTTTTTCGTTAACCCAGAAGTTTCATTTTTTCACAGCTTCAAGTGACTGCAGACCTGAGTATATGGTTTTGATTTCAATTCGATACCTCCGCGTGTTCTCGAGATAAAGGGTCTTGACACACAGACAGGCGGACAACAAAGTGATCCTATAAGTGTTCCGTTTTTTTTCCTTTTGAGGTACGGAACCCTAAAAAAAAATAAAAGAAAAATTAAAAACTAAAATCTTAAAGACGTAGATGTTGTGTGGAGTGAAGGTCGTTTGGTTGTGGTAAAGTTTGAAGTTCAGATACATATACCTAAATTTTACCTGATAAAAATTTGTTACAACCATCAAAATCGAGGGTATTGTTGGCAATACCCATGAGAATTACCTGTAGTCTCCAGGGGCACCCTATTTTTCGGGTGGGTATCACCAAAAAACTCCTTCCGCTCTGGATGGAGCAAGAGCGAGTGTTAGACTTTTATTGACAAAAACCCATTTGTGTTCCTTCAGTAGCTCTTTGCGTTCTAAGGACTAGGAACAGGGGCCTTACCACGATGTGTTACAATTTCAGGCTTGCGAGCGACAAAGAGGGAGAGAGCTATACACCCTATATAGCTTCATCCCTTTAACAGTTCAGTTTAGGTCGTCAAATCGATCGCGTTAGGAGCGAGACCTTTCGACCAATCCCATAGTCTACCTCTACCAACGTCTGTGGGTATTACAAGCGTGATGTTTTATGTTACTTTCGTTTTGTTCCAGTGTGTTGATGGCTACCCCTACATGAATAGATGCCCCTCAGGACTATACTTCGATGACATCAACAAGTACTGTACCTTCAAAGCTGAGGCCAGATGCGGCCCCATCGCCACAAGTAGGTACCTATATTATAATGCTTTTGATAGATTTTGTTATTAATTTGACGTTTATGTATGAAGTTTGCTATGTTCATTATAATACTTTTATAAAAGTTACAATTAAGGTCTATACCTCGAGGTCTTTGCCACAAATTATACTGGAAGTCCCAGTAGCTCTAACGTTGTATAAGTTATTGTTCCAGTAGTGAGCTGGCAATGTAGGCTTTTGTCAGATAGCCTAACATCTTTCCCCTCGTCCTTTCCTGCCTCTTTCACCAACTCTTCTCTGTACGTCTTCAGGAGGAAAATTAAAAAGCACTTCCTTTCATTACTAACATAATATTAGTAGGTAAAAAATATGCTAGGTAAGATTAGAATTAGATATATTTACAAAATGGAAAGCCCACCCATTAGGAATGAACGATGACGAAAGAAAGAAAGATAAAGTATGAAGTATAACAGTACGAGAGGAATAATGGCGAGAACTGGTATGAAAAGGTTTTTTAACAAACTCTCCAATGACGTTGGAGGTAACGAGATTAAAAAAATAAAATAGTAAATTTATATAAAATATTTTATTTTAAATAGGTTAGACTTATGTATGCAGGTATTTAATATAAACTAGATCCTACTCTCGAATGTGATCTCTCTCCTTCATTCAAAAGTTTCTTGGGAGAAAACTCATTGTTGAGATAAGCTCGGCTTTATACATGAATGATCAAATCACTGTATAGGTACTTATGTTAAATTTTTGTGTACAATAAAGAATTAAGAATGAAAATGGACTAAAATCAGGTTTATCAAGGGTTCATTTATTATTCACTTATCTTATCTTATAGTGGGGCTGGCCCTAAACCAGAGCACTTCGACCCTTCTGGATCTTTTGTGCTAATCCCCCATCATCTTCTACCCAACCCCCAGCCCTCCGTGCACCTTCTTCATGAGTCCCAGTATGGCCTTGATGGGGCTGAGCCTGTAGTCCTCTGGTCTTGGAAATGGTTGGCCCAGATACTCTAGTCTTTTGGAGCCTAGTGCTGCACAGTCGCACAGTACGTGTAGCATATTCTCCTCTGCCTCTCCACAGATCCTGCAAGTCGGGTCGCTTGCTAGTCTCATGTTGTGGAGCTGTTTGTTGGTGGCATAGTGCCCCGTGAAGACTCCTGTGATTGTTCGGAGCTGTGATCTGCTGTACCTCCATAATTTTTGGGTCCAGGCCTTATCTATGTCATTAAGAAAAAAAAACGCCGAACGCCTGTTGAAGAAGCTTTGCATGCTTCTGGCCTGTTGTGTTGCGCCAGTGTGTGCTGTGTATTTCCAACGCAGCCCTTTTTAATGCTTGGTTGATGACCCTTGGTGAGAGTCCTACGAAGGGTCCGTATAGCGGTGTCTCGGATCCTATCCTTGCTAGAGTATCGGCTCTTTCGTTGCCTTCTACTCCTGTATGACCTGGCACCCAGATCAATCTGACCTTGTTGCACCTTCCTATCCGGTTTAGTATTTTAATACAGTTTAGTACGAGCCCAGAATCCACTCTATTGGACGTGAGTGCCTTGAGTGTTGCTTGGCTGTCACTTAAAATGTAGACAGTGTCCCCTTCGGTGCCTCTGTCTAGTATTTCCTGCGCACATGCGATTATAGCATAGGTCTCTGCTTGGAAGACCGTCGCCAGTTTGCCCATGCTTAGGCTGAGATTGCAGTTGTCGCTATGTACCCCCGCTCCTGTACCGGTGTTCATTTTAGAACCATCCGTGTACCATACCTGGTTCTTCCCTTTGTGGGGTTTTATCCCACCTTTCCATTCCTCCCTACTCGGAATGTAGATCTTAAACTCCTCCTAGATTGTGAATGGTATGTATTTTGTCACATCCCATGTCCATCATCCAGTCAAGTTCCCTGTTTGGTCTTGTGTTCATATGGTTTGTTTTACATCCGGAGTTCGTCCAGTGCCCCATACTTTTAAGCCTATGAATGGCCCTCCTCGCCTCTAGTTCCACTTCAATGTGTAAAGGGGTGAGATTGAGCAGCGTTTCCATCGCCGCAGTTGGCGTGGTCCTAAATGCTCCTGTAATGGCCATGCAGGCAGTCCACTGTACTTTGCTTAGGGTCTGTCTGCAGGTTGCCAGCTTTGTTCTGGTCCACTATACGATGCTCATGCATCATGGTGTAGATCCATTTGATGACCTGGGGTCTAAGGCCCCATGTCTTCCCATAGGCAGAGCGACACATGCCAAATACTCTTAGAGCCTTGTTTGCTGTCGCTTCGGCATGGCTTTTCTACGTGAGTTTGCTGTCTAGGATTACTCCTAGATATTTTACTTCTGTGCACAACTCTAGTATAGTGTCGTAGAGCTTTATGGTACCCATTGTTGTTAGGTCCCTCCTTCTGGTAAACGGGATGATCACCGTTTTGCTTGGGTTGATGGATAGGTGGTCGAGTTTACACCACCTTTCAACCATGTTTAATCTCTTCTGTATGATCCCCGACACAGTGTTGGGAAATTTTCCATTTACAAGTATCACGAGATCATCTGCATAACCAACCGTGTACGTTGGTCCTTTGTTCAATTCTATTAGCAGCTCGTCTATCACCAAACACCAGAGCGTTGGCGAGAGTACGCCTCCTTGCGGGCATCCTCTTGTGACATGCGCCCTTTTGGTCTCACCTAGCAGTGTTGATTCTATAACTCTGCCCTTCAGCATATTGTCCATCCAGTCACAAATGGTAGGGTCTATGCCATGTTTCTCTGCAGCTGTTCGTATCGTTCTAAAAGTAGTGCGATCGAACGCGCCTTCTACGTCGAGAAAAGCTGCAAGGCATATCTCTTTGTATTCTAGCGCCTTTTCAGCACGGCTTACGACCTGGTGTAGCGCCGTTTCTGACGACTTACCAGGCTGATATGCGTTTTGCATCCTATGAAGCGGTTGTTTCTTCAGCGCTCCCTCCCTGACATGCTTGTCTACAAGCTTTTCCAGAGTTTTTAGGAAGAATGATGTCAGGCTTATAGGTCTGTATGACTTAGCGTCCTCGTAGTCTGCTCTTCCTGGCTTGAGAAGAAAGATTACCTTCGCCTGTCTCCACGCCTTTGGTATGTAGCTAAAGGCGATGCATGCTCTGTATAGTCTACCAAGATGCGGTTCTAGTATGTTCCCCGCTCTTTGTAATAGGGCTGGGTACACTCCGTCTGGTCCCGGGGCCTTGTATGGCTTGAAGCTTTCCAGGGCCCACTTTATGCCATTCGGCCCTACTACCTTTTTCGCGGCGTCCCAGTCTGCTTTCGTTGTTTTTGACTTAATGTCGTCTAAGCTTAATGAGTCCGCCAAGTCGTTAGCTGCGAATGAGCCGGGAAAGTGCGTTCTGAACATTATCTCGAGGGTATCACCTCCAGACTCTGTCGGTTTGCCATTCTCATCCTTGATGGATGTCAGTGGATTTACCTTTGCAGTGGCCATAGCCTTCGACAGTCTCATGCTGTCTGGAATGCTGCCAATGCTGTCGCAATGGTCCCTTCAGGCCTGCCTTTTGGCCCTGCGTACAGCCTTATTAAATTCTGTTAGCTTTATAGCATACATCTCAAAATTTTTGAGAGCCTTAGCACGATTGAAGGCGGCCCTAGTTTCCCTGCGTAGCCTAGCTAGGTCAGAGTTCCACCAAGGTTCCTTTCTTGCTTGTACTACCTTTTCGGGGCAATTACTTGTCCAAGCGCTCAGAACAGCTTCGGATATTCGCCCCGCCTCGAATTCTACGTCAATCGTTGAATTCAGCTTTCCTTTGGGGTCCCCAAGTTCCACTTTCAGGTCTCTCGTGTAGGAGTTCCAGTCGGTGTGTCTTGGGTTCCTCCTTGCTACCAGTTCCTTTTTCCATCGGGTACTGTACTTGAAGCAAATATACCTATGGTCTGAGAGTGAGATCTCGTTTGGTACGTGCCATTCGCTTATGCGGTTACTAGCCCTATTAGCAGCTACTGTTAGGTCAATTACCTCCGCTCGTCTAGCATTGACGAACGTGGGCCTGTTGCCATTATTTATAATTTGTAAAGGTGAGCTTACCAGGAAATCCAGCAGTTTTTCACCTCTCCTATTGTTACCGATGCTCCCCCAAGTGACGTGGTATGCGTTGGCGTCGCAGCCTATGATCAGGTCTAGGCCCTCCCGGCTGTAGTGTTCCATTAGTTCCCTCACGTTCGTTGAGATGGGGTCCTCGGCTTCATAAGGCATGTATGCGGAGGCTAGTATCAGCGCCCCGCCTCCCTCCTCCTCTGGACCTTGATGGTTGTCAGGTCCCTGTAACAAAAATTGTGCAGGGGAATCGCGTCTAGGCCATTTCTGACATAGATGCACGCCCTTGCGTTTAGGTCATGACGTTGGTAGTATACAATACCCCCAGTCCTGCCCAGGCCTCTAATCTCCCCCTTGTATGTATAAGGTTCTTGTATTAGAGCTATGTCATATTTTAACATGTTTAGCTCGCGCGCCAGAAGGGCAGTCGCAGCCTTATTATGTTGCAGATTAATCTGTACAAACCTTATTGCAGCCATATTATTCACTTTATGGAACAACTTGATACCTACATACATAAAGAAAAAAAACTAAAACACATACATTTATTTATTTATTAAAACTTCATGCAACACAAAAGTACAAAGGCGGACTTAATGCCTTAGGCATTCTCTACCAGTCAACCTAGGGTGGTGAAGAGAAAATTTGGCAGGTGCATAAAAATACAAAAGAATATTAAGAAAATAGGAGTATAAATACAACAATAATAATAAATAATACATATAGTTAATATAGTGGTAGTATAGTAGTAGTTAGCTATAGTTATGCATTGTGTTTTATATATATATAGAGATTGATCAATTTGTTAGCAGTACACCGCAGACTACCCCCTGTATTATTTTAAGTTCTTACGATCCATCCTAAGGTTGTCTGGTAGATATCGCCGTCACCTATAAGACCGCCATTGTACCCATAGATTTAAGTTTATGTATAAGTTGTTTTACTTTTTTGGTGTACAATAAAGTTTATTCTATTCTATTCTATACAATAGGCCTATTGTAGAGTTCTGTTACTACTTATTTTTTGAAAAACAAAACACATAATTCTTACACTGAATGGAAACTATGGACTGAAGAGGTGGTAAGGCTAAACCTAATAAACTCATGACACATAGGAAGCTAGACAACAAAGATCAATCAAATCAATTAATCGGCTCTTCGATTGTGTGGAAAATTGCATATGTGCAAGCAAATGCCTTGAATTATACTTTGTAACATATAGTTTTTCACCACACTAATCTGTCCGTGTGTTTGTGATTTAACTCTGATTGCTCCGTTTCTGTCTTGTCACCTGACTTTGATTCGGATGAAACTTTGTTTGTATATTCGAGTGGGTCCCTGGATGGTTTGAAATTACAATTGAACCCGCTACAATCGGGTTCTCAATTTTGCTTTTCTGACGAAAATAAGGTAGTTTTCGGGCAGGACAATATTTGCTGGAACCGCTAGTCTTTATATATATAATTTTTCTGTACGTGTGTTAGTCACCTAACTCCTCCTAAACGTTTTGACCGATTTGGATGAAATTTTATGTGTATATTTGAATGGGTCCTGGATGGTTTGAAAATACAATTGGACCAAGCACGTGGTGCTGTAATTGGGTTCTGAAATTTTTATTCTTACGAAAAGCTCGCTTTTACACAAGACAACGTCTGTCGGGACCGCTAGTATATGTCGTGGCCACATCGTAGAATTGATCACTTCATAATGTGACCGGTCATATCATGAAATGGTTGCATTTCATGATATCATGCGTTTAGCAGTTCATATCGTTTTAAACGCAGATTGTTCACTGATTTGGCTTGCCCATATCATGATGTGGCCAGCGGACGAGGTTCTATATCATGAAATGCCACCATTTCATGATATGACCGATCACATCATGAAGTGATCAATTCTAAGATCTGGCCACAACATATATATAAAAATAAATCCCTATTTCCCTTGGTCACATCTGATGATGTGTGAAAGCCTGGACCAATTTCGGTATTTTTTGTTGTTGTTGTTTATGTTCCAGTCAGGGGAAGGTTCTTACGGATAGAAAAATTATGAGAATAGTGCAGAAAATTAGAGAAAACTACGACTGTTTCACTTTTGAGTGCTTGACAGTTCATTGCTAAGACAGGACAACGTCATCGGGACAGCTGGTGTTATATAGAAATTATATAACGTTAATAAGATATTAGTGTGACGAAAAGCTGTCTATAAAATTATTTCACTCATGATTCATTTGAAATAGGTTTAAAGTTTGCTTAAATATTCGGTTTTAAAGAAGACTTTATCCTATTTGACAGAAAACTCTTTTAACTAAAGGGTGATTCTTTGAAACCGAGAGAATGTCTCATTCATCTGGCCTAGATTTTTCTTTACAATATGATATTTTTATTTACATAATTAGTTTTCCCCGATCACTTAATGTATCAAAGACACTCATTTGCGCCCAGTGGCTTACGACACAATATAGATACATACGAAAACTAGGCCAGATGAATGAGACATTCTCTCGGTTTCAAAGAATCACCCTAAAGAGCTTTTTTAGATCTTGTTATTTTTAAGCCTCAATTAGACTTTTTGACTGACCTGTTGGTCTAGTAGTTAGTGGTCCTGACTGCTATGCCGGAGGTCGTAGGTTCGATCCTCACCCAGGACAAATGTTTTTGTGTGATGAGCACGATCATTTGTTTTGTGTCTGGGTGTAATTTATCTATAATAAGTGTGTATTTAGAAACATTATAAGTATGTTTATCAGTAATTGTCTAGTACTCATAGCACAAGCTCTGCTTAGTTTGAGACTAGATGGCGTTGTGTGACAGTTGTGGAACATTATTATTATTAGGGGACAAAATGTCCCTCAAAATAACGCGCGACGTATTTTTCATGGAGTACAATAAAGAGTATATCTATCTATCTATCTTGATTAGTTTGTTCTATAATACAATTGCTATTTATTAAACAATATACGTACAAAGTTACTATTTTTAGTTAGCTATGTATCCTAGTTATATAAATACACGAAAACAAAAAAAGAGAATAAAAATAAATTATTAAAACTAACAAAAAGCAATCTAAAATATATCGTCGAAAAACTGTCGAATGGTAATGTGCTTAAAAGACTGGCGGCATTGTCACGCAAAGCTTATCCTCTTTCCAAGGTAATAGCCAATCCGTGTTTATTGTTATTATAAAATTTATCATTGTTTAGCGCCTGCGCCGATAACAGAAACGCCGCTGGATTTGGCAACGAAGTGTGACACCAGCGAGTGCCAGTTGCCATACTGTTTCTGCTCCAAGGATGGCACCCTCATCCCTGGAGGTCTCGACCCAGAAGACGTAAGTACAACCTACACTTTAATAAAATACATTTTCTTTAGTGTTGTTTCATCAAAATTTGTATAGTCATTATGGCGTTATGAAGCAACATACACACACATAATACAACATACACACTCATATTTATTACTTGGAATAAAACAAATAAATTGATAGATATTACACCTATTTTATTTATTTATTTATTTAACGTTTTATGTACACACACAAAATAAAATAAAAGATTAGAAGAAGGAAACAGACAAATAGGTACAGAGGTGATGCTATATGCTTTTTTTTTATGTGATCGGTCATCGCATGATTTCCTTGTATCGTAATAGCTTTAAATATACCTAATCGAAAATTCATTATAAATATTTAGTGCAACAGGTATAACTAGAATCAAATTAAAGTCAACAGTTGTTATTTAATGCGAATCAGTAAGCCATTCACAAAATCAGCCTTGACAATATTCAATACCCATATTAACATAGGTCCATAATAAAATATTAATTTCAAGAAACAAATTCGTCTCGTATCGGATTCATAGAGCTCACAACCGCCTAAATTGTTTTTTATTAGTCGTAATATGACATAGACCACAATATCTAAACTCTATAGCATCTCGTCTGTGACCGTATTTATTAAATCCTCCGTTGCATATTAATGTATAAAAAAGCTATGTCGTGCATGTTAAATAGCTAAAAAGCCGTAACATGTGCATAACATAGCATATTGGTACGTTCATGGCCAATACTTTAAGCGCTTCATGTTTCGAAACAATCGTACGTTTAAAGAAAAAATGTTCTGTTCTTAGAAAATAACATGGGTTGCGAATGAAAAATCCTTGCAGTACCGTATACATACACAGCTAGTAAAATTCTTCCGCCTGTCTTACTTCGCCCTACCTGCGACAACTCAATGTAGCTTGGCCAAATTTAATAAATAGTCTTCCTTCCTCCTTACTTAGATTATTTAGCCCATCTAACGGTCCATAAAGACGAAAATAAATATGGTGTGTTAATGCGATAGACGATGCCGCTAAAGGCTTTCGCAGACGGGCTTGACGCGACAGTACGACAAAAATGTGACCACGCGTTTTTATAGAAAATGTTTTTTGGGTCACTTCAGCAACGTTTGAGTTTATAGTGTTTTGTTCTTCACTATCACTACATAGTATAAGATAAAGTCGCTTCCCACTGTCTGTCCCTATGTATGCTTAGATCTTTAAAATCATGTAACAGATTTTGATGCAATTTTTTTTTAAATTGTTTTTTTTTAATAGATAGAGTGATTCAAGAGGAAGGTTTATATTATGCATAATATATGCACAATATAGTACAGAAACACTGATAATTTTAGAGGTTTCTAATGTGATGTCGTAAATAAACACATTTTTTGCGCTTACATTGCAAACGCTGGGTGAACTCGTAAGAGATAGATCATAATCAAATAATATCAAATAATGTACTACAGTATTGTATACGAGTTCCTTAAAAGGGTCTACAAAAAAGTCAGAAATGGTATAGGTCTATCTCTTAGGGATAACCCACAATAACCATTTTTTAACACCACCTGCTCGATAATGCCCTTTTATATGTCATACAACCAACACTTAGAGCAAGTCATTCTGTCCCTAGGGAGATAATGCAGTATGGGCGATCCCTAGGGAATAATGAGATTTGAATTTGGAACGTCAAAATCCGTCAACATTAAGCGAACTAAAATGTACGTGCATCAAACAAGTTTTTACACCACCTGCTCGATAATGCCCGTTTATATGTCATACAACCATCACTTAAAGCAAGTCATTCTGTCCCTAAGGAGATAATGCAGTATGGGCGATCCCTAAGGGAATAATGAGATTTGAGTTTGGAACGTCAAAAACCGTCAACATTAAGTGAACTAAAATGTACGTGCATCAAACAAGTTTATTCAAAATTCAAACTGGCCACTAACAAAAAAAAAAAAACAATAAAACGTGGTCGTGGTTACTGACGAGGTTCGAAAAAAAAGTAATGAAAAAGCGGAGGCGATAAAGTAAATTGAAACTATAGAATCTTAGAGTAGTGAATTTTGTTTGTTTCAAATCTCAAAACATGTTGAGTGATAGTTAAGATTAACTTGTACATAACACTTACATTTCTCTAATATTTGATTTGTTTTACTAAATTGTGTTTTAATTATCTCACAGATGGTGTAAAAAGTAGAGTATCCAACATGGGGATAAAGCTGTCTTTGTCTTGGGTGGCTTGAATTCCTCACTTCACTCAGGTTTCTTTATTAACTCCCTCGCAATGCTCGGGAGTTAATTATATAAATCCCTCACTGTCGTTCGGGATTAAAATTAGCAACCTTCGTTTCGTTCGGAATTCAACATGCCGCCAGCGACTTAAAGACACTGCTTTATCCCCTAGTCACATAATCTACAATTATCCTTTACTTTTTACGAGAAAAAATGGCTCATTTACGAAACGATTTTAAGCCATACAGCATTAATCCTTATCCAAATAAATACTTTAAATATAATGTGCATTTAATATAGATCAATATGGCTCTTAACAGCAAGTAAATTAAATGAATGTTATCGAAGATATTACTGATTTAAAATGCAGGGAAATAGGGGCAGTTGCGGTGGTATCAGCATTGCACCCGTGCGAAGCCGGGGCGGGTCGCTAGTATATGATAATATACTGTACCTAAAGTGGGAACGGGTTAGGAAGAAGACGAAAAAGAATATTATTATATATGTATCTAATGAATAATGGCGGATTAAGCAATCTACATTCAAAAAGTATGTTGTTAGCTAACTTTAATGGCTGTTTTTTTTTTTTACAAAATAAAATTAGAGCTAGATAACAATAAAAATACCGCTATTTCTTCTATTCAAAAGAGGTATATAAATAGAGTAAAAACCGATCTCAATGCCGTCAACAGGTCTGCGAATTTAATGCGCAAAAAGTTGTCTTAATAAATGACGTTCTCATTTTTTCTTCGCAGACGCCCCAAATGATAATGCTGACATTCGACGGTGCTGTTAACTTGAACAACTTCGACTTGTACAAGAAGGTGTTCAATGGGAAGACTAAGAATCCTAATGGCTGCCCCATTAGAGGCACTTTCTTCTTGTCACATGAGTACAGGTAATTATAAAATGAGTCATTACAGGACCAAGAGACCAAGATAAAATATTTGTCTGCGACCAAGCTTCAAACAATCGCGTAGTTTCCACTAAGGGCCCGTGCAGACAGTCTGCAATCTAGTTGCAAATTAGATTTTGTGCAGTTGACGTCACAGCAACGTAGCGGCTGTTGCCAATTGTGCAGTTCGCTTGTAGTAGGCGACCTGTGTTAGGTCTGTGGTGACTGTTAAATATCAGACCTTCAAGCGTCAGTCCGTAATATTCAACACAATGAGATTGTTTAAAGATTGGTCTGTTATTTTTTTTTTTACTTTAAAAATGGTTGTATACCAGTTGTTTCCAACCTTTTGTAGATCGGGGACCACTTTGA
Organism: Mythimna impura; assembly: GCA_905147345.3. Lineage (NCBI taxonomy): Eukaryota > Metazoa > Arthropoda > Insecta > Lepidoptera > Noctuidae > Mythimna > Mythimna impura. Next base: position 14,566,883 of record LR990345.1, read on the forward strand.
AATTTTTGTTTTTAGTAGGGGTCGGAAGCCCAGAAGGAAACTTAACTAAGTCAATAAAAAAAAATTATACATATCATAAAATGAAAACTTGTATGACACAGATTCATTAAAATAAAACGTAACCAGAGTATTGTCATAGTGATACTTTTTAGTTGAAAAATTATATTTTTTTAGAGTTTTCGCGGACTATATTTTTTAGCAATTCCGGACAACGTGACGTTCGCAGACCACAGGTCCTATTCTTTCGATAGATAGTTAGAATATACTTATCGTAAATTAGAATTATGACATTATCTACTATGTATTTAATAAAATCCTTAATTGCATTGGTATAACTATAACGGTCTTTAGCAGTAGGTTAGTACCTATTCTAGAGCGATATTAGAAAATAAGAGGGCATTACTTAACCTACTTTTCCGCTCGAAATTATCTCATGAAAGCTGTGTCCGAAATTAATATCTAGCTACCTGTATCTCAATTAATTAGTGACAAACAATTTGCGAAGTTCTTGTGATTAATTTGGACGATACGAGTAGTTTGGTAATTACTTACACACGTTTCGTGTTAATTACTATATGGAGAGGTTTTTTGAGATGGGGCTGGAAGGAAAACGGTGGTAGCTACAGGAAAACGATCTAAGGGGACTGTTAATGAACTTATTAGACATCTTGATTTGCATTTATAGGTTTTGAATAGACTGTAAATATTTAAAAAGTAGAGAACACAAAATGTAAATTTAATTTCTTTTTGAATATTAATTTAATTGATCCACCTTAATTTCTGACGAAATGTATGGGGTAGGTATTGCGGCTTTTGTGACGGCGTATTTTGGCTTTTTTATTGCTTAAAAAACTTTTTGATCCTTCTTAGAAAAATAATAGATTGGATTGAAATAATAGCATAAACATAATCAGCTATATAATATTCTGCCAGGGATGCAGGCCTCCTCTCTACGAGAGGGAACGGGCTGTAATCCACTGCGGATTGGTGGAAGTCACATGTCTTCGAATTTCTTGTTCTAGGTCAAACCAGTTTCTTCACGTTGTTTGTTGTTTTCGTTTACCATTTTGAGAGTAGTTGTGATGAAATAAATTACTCAAAGTGATGCGCCTGACTGGGTTGAAACCCGCGACCTGTAACTCTGTCGGGGCCGTTACTACTGGGCCAGCACTACTCTAGAAAGAATAGATTATAAAAAAAACCGGGCAAGTACGAGTCGGACTCGCGCACTCAGGGTTCCGTATAAAATTACCTATGAAAATACTTCAATTCCCGAATTGAGTTACGAAAATTTTTCCGAGTCGCAAAAAAAGTTTTTTCTTTTGTGTCGTAATTATAAATTTAAACTTTTCAGCTTTTTTCCTATACTTATGCTATAAGACCTTGCTTCATGCCAATTTTCCGGATTCTAGGTCAACAGGAAGTACCCTATGAATTTTGATTCCCTTGAGAGTGTCGAAATATACGTTTATTGCGACATAAACGGTCGTATCTTTCTTTTTTCGTTAACTCAGAAGTTTCATTTTTTCACAGCTTCAAGGGTTCGCAGATTTGAGTATATATTTTTAATTTCAACTCAATACCTCCACGCGTTCTCGATATAAAGGGTCTTGACAGACAGACAGACTCTATAATGGTTCCGTTTTTTTTCCTTTTGAGGTACGAAACCCTAAAAACAAGTTTTAGTGAAAACTTTCAATTGTTGATAAAATTTTCAAAAATTCATGAACAATCCTAAGATCGATTTTCTGTAGCTACAAAGATTAAGGGTACCTGCCCTTACTGTCCCTTTTCAAAAATCTATGAAGGTTACACAATGGTATAATGTAGGTTTTTTTTTATAAATGTCTGTCATAATTAAGTTAAGGTGTGCAATAAAAAAGTAAATAAACAATAAATAATAATGAAGGTGGCATAAAATTGGAGGTTTAAGGACACCTACATATTTATATATGTTACCGGCAATCTGTATAGTTCAGGTATTATATACAATACCTAGGTAATGTATAGAATACCTGGGGCGTCCAGGCAAGGTATGAAATATTTATCAATATTATTGTCCTTTACATAGTTTACCAAGGTAATGTATACAATTCCTAGGGATTGTGTAGAGTACCTGCTGGTCCACCAGCAATGTGTATAATAAATAGATTTTGGTCTATATTTTATCAATATATTAACTAATGTAACAAATGAAACATGTTCCATTACTAGAAATCAATGTGTGTAAATGACGAGAGCAGGGAAGGAAATGGTGTAATTTTAGGGCACCCCGACACAGTAAGGATAGGTTAGAAGGCCTTCTTGGTTTTTTTTATAAGCACCTGGAAATAGGATCCTTACTTTAAACTCCGTGGACATTAATAGGACCTGAGTACTTCTACATAATAAAATTAACGTGAAATTAAAAATTCTTCGGGCTAAAGTAACATAATGTAATTTGCTTACAAGTACTTAGCCTTCTAACCTAACCTGTCCGTATCGGGGTGCCCTAAAATTACGTTACCTCCTTCCCTGCTCTCGTCTTTTACACACATTACCAGCTGTGCATTCGGTATTGTATAGAATACCTAGGCAAAGTAAAAAATAAATAATATTTCATACATAATACATTACCTTTACGTTTTATGTATTCTACACATTGCCTAGGTATTCTATAGAATACCGTATTATACAGATAGCCGTTGACATATAGGGTGACTGGTAATTAGCGACCAATACTTAAACACGTGATTGTACTCATGATTACAAACAACTTTCTCAAAGAAACTTTTTTTATACTAATTTATTGTAGCGTAGCGCGCACGCGTAAAGTACAAAATTACTAGTCTTTGGATATTATTTTACCGAAACATGTAGGTACATTGCTTACGTCATCGATAACGCGAGCGCGGGTGCCGCGCTGCTAACAGCTGATCGGGTGAAGGCGCGCGCGAAATTCAAAGTTTCAAACAGCTGTTTTGTTATTGTGATTGAGTATAAAAAAAGTTTCTTTGGGAAAGTTGTTTGTAATCATGAGTACAATCACGTGTTTAAGTATCGGTCATTAATTACCAGTCACCCTATATACCTACACCAGGTAGATAGTACCTACGTTGTCTACGGATATCTAATTGATCGATAAATTATTCGACAGAATGGTTTATTATAGCTAGAACTTAGTTACTGACTTGTTACCGGTTAATCGGCGCAATCGTGACCTAATAAAACGTCTAGTTTTAGGTATTCTATACATTGCCTAGGTATTGTATAAAATACCGGATTATACAGATTGCCGGTAACATATACATATTATGAGTTACTTCGGTTATTGGAACTTTGCCGATGAATAATTAATAAAAGTTAATTGAATTAGGTATATTAAATGCTATCTAATTACATGTTAATGAATTCCGGGTATTTTTTTATTACGGAGAATCATTAACGGTGATAATAATTAATTATTAAATAAAGTAAATTGGTTTTAGTGGTCTAAAACAGGCACTGCGTACGTAACACCCGATTACTGCTATGATATTCACATAATTCGAAATTGTATGACGGATTCTTCTTGAAAGAACACCCTATCATATTTTTATTATTATGAACTCCTCGCGTTTTTACGTACAATCACCAATAAATAAATAAAAAAAAAACTTTTTCTGGATTTTTCTAGTAAAAACGAAGATATAGAGACCAAAAATTTTCGGCTGAATAAATGTCGTACACCCGTGTGTACAAAACGATAATTAAGCGTTTTTCAAGGTCACTCAACCGACAAGACGTATGTACAATCGGCCCTCGAGGGGACAACTCATAAATAACACAGGACAAATATTTATAAAATTTAAGAGTGTAACAGTCCTACGTGATGGTTCGAAATAGTTACTGTGGCCTTGGAACGAAAAAAGGGCAACTGAACACGTGGGTTTTAGTCAGTAAATAGTCAGTAAATAGTCAATAAATAGTCAGTAAATAGTCAGTAAATAGTCAGTAAATAGTCAGTGAATAGGCAGCAAATAGTCAGTAAAAGTCTCTCACACGACCCAGTACCGGAGAAATTATTTGATGATCTTCCACCTCAAAAAAAGAACTGTTCAATCGGTGGTCTTATCGCACACATTAATCTCCTGCTTATAACCATAGTCCATCCGACTGAACGAAAGGAGATGGTTAGATCTATCTCCTTTTGTTCGTAAAAGAGTTTTTAAAATGATTTCTCTGTTATTTACAGTAACTACGTGCAAGTGCAACATCTTGCTCACGATGGACATGAGGTAAGATTCAGGAATAACTTATGAAATACTATCCCTCTAAAACTACCCTCCGTAGCCACCATCAACAAATGGAAAGGGGTGTTTCTCTTAATAAAAGGGTAGTATCCGAACTCCTGTATATTTTTGGCTTTAAATATGATACTTCAATATAATGTAGGTTGAAGCATCGATAACAAAAGGTCAAGAAGGGCCTACTGTGAGATATGATCCAAAATATTCCTAATAAAGACAGATTATTTCTAATGATTTCTTCCTGCTTTATCCTCAACCAGTTTTATTAAAACAATAGGTTTTAAATATTTCATTAATTTTTCAACAATATCAGTAAGCTATACAGTGCCAATCTCATTCACTGAGCCAACAATATTGACATATCTTTCCATTCTTTTCACTATCTACATAAACGATCTAAAAAAACAATGCTTGCTTCTCAGATAGCGACAGGCACGGTATCGCAGCAGCAAGGTCTGCAAGACAAAGGCTACGAAGAATGGGCTGGCGAGATGATCGGCATGCGCGAGATTCTCGGCAAGTTCGCCAACGTGTCTCGCTCGGAGATCGTCGGCACAAGAGCACCGTTCTTGAAGCCTGGGAGGAATACGCAGTTCAAGGTATTTATTTACTTATTTTATTATTTTTGTAAACACATGTATACAGAAAAAGATACATTATTATAAAAAAAATATTCAAAGGTACTGCTTATTTCTAAAAGAAACTTCCAGCAGACCTGCGAATGGAGAGATAAGAAGAAATGTAGACAATAGTGTGTAGAAATAAGAAAAGATGATTTGGTGAAATCTTAAATAAATACTTATTTGTGACTTTTTGTGTATTTGTGGCTTTTTGGAGCGAAGTTCCGTACGACTTTCGGTACGTGTGATGTGGGCGAAAATGTGTAAAGTCACGTAGGAATTTTGGTATTATAGGTACTCCCTCCATATTTCGATGAGCGTGAATAATGCATGAGTAGGTTGACAAGGGTCTTATAAGATCGAAACGGGTTTTTTTTTAAATCGACTATAATTAAAACTTTAGATACTCGCAGTTTAGGCTTTGAAGTAATTTATTGTTAAAACTAATAATAACAATTATGGGCCTTATTGATAAAAATCACTGAGGTGTTTAGCAATTGATTAGTAAAGGGTATGGTCCACCATTCATACAAACTTTGGCCACAGTATAGCAACAGTGGCCATATATTAAGACAACTTCAATTCATAGTTTATGAAATAATAAACCTTTTACAGCTATTACAGGTTTATCTAAAAGTTGGAGGAAATGAGTTAAATCAGTTTTAATTTTTGTATTGCTAGAGTCAAAATGGCGGCTGTAGCACAGCAAAATAAACAAACATTTATTTATTCATTTGGTTAATCATTTTCTTCGTCGTTTAAAATTAGAACAACGACTAAAAACATTATTTAAGTGACTTCTAAGTATTAGCTTATTTATTCATCAACAAGTATCATTCAACATTAACATTTGTAGTATTTTATTTACATATTTTTATTTTTGTTAGTTAGGTATGTATTGGTACAAATTAAATAGTTCTTACCTGCCGTGGATAAATCCATTATTATATCACAGATCACGGATTTCAGCAACTTCCAAAGAATTTCGTCTCATTTGAGTAACATTTAAAGCACAATATTAACACAGCGTTGGCTTCTGCGGGTTGAAATATTGTACGAGTCGGTTTCCATCTGTGGGACGCTGGAGTTGTTCAAAGAAGTAGAAACAGAGTCCGAGATATATATAGGTCATTGTCGTACATAGCAAATTCGCAGGCTGAGGTTGTCGGGAAAAGCGAGTGCAGAGTTCATTATGAAAGAGAATAGATATATTAGTCACAAACTGAAATATCGCAATTGAAATGAAACGCGGCAAAATATGACTATTGTTTTTTTCTTTTCCCAGTAGGCTAACGTCTTAAGAACATATCCATCAGTAATAAATATTTTTTTGAGTTACATTAGAATGCGGGTGCAAGTGCAACACAATGTTTTTGCAGCATTTGGCAGCGAATGTGTCGAGTCAACCTTCTGACTTCTCGGCAAGCTTCGCTGAGGTAGTCAATACTACAATAAAATACTGGGCGCCATTTTGCCAATTAAATGTTCAGTTGAAAAAAATAGTGTATTTTTAATACAAAACCACGCTAATTTCACATCACAATATCTAGGTACTAGGAATCAATTTGCGATTAATTCACTCAAAACTCCCGCAAAAACATTGAATCATTTTAAACAACGCAATTAATATTTTTTTCAATAATATAAGCAAAATAATTGTATTTCGTATGCATTTTTATCAATGGACCAAATGCATATTATTGATATAATAAATGATGTTAAAAAAAAAAATGTTCTGGTCGATTATTAAATTGAAAATTCTATGCAATCTTTATTTTTATTATTGCGCCTAAAGGACTTTGTATCCATGGTCAAGAAATAATTGAAAAAAAAAAACTCCAAAATGGTTGCAGGAACCAAGGAAACATTGAATAAATGAATATACTTATTGTTTAATATTATTTTTCCGAACTCTAGCTGACGTGATATTATTTTAATAATTATTTCTAGTAATTGTTAAGATTTTTAGTATAAATAATAATCTTGTCCACGGCATTGAAAACCTCTGGCCGTATCCGGACCACTCCCTTTTAAATGCAAATTCTCAATTGGAAATTTGAATTAACCTTTTATCAGTCAGATGCATCTGGTAAGCAGAGACAAAATTTATATAAATAAGGGTAAATACATCTGCAAGCTGGTTTAAAAAGGGGGAGAAAAGAACTCCTTGGTCATCAAAAAATTTGACCGATTTGCTGTTAATGAGAAAAGTGCGCAAACAGTTAGCAGCATTGCCACAAAACGTAGCAATGTCATTCTATGGCTGATTAGCCCTCTGTCCCAAATACTAAAATGGTTTGGTCACTCTTTTAGGTGAACTCTACGTGGACCAATAATAATTATCCTGCCAACGGAGTTTTAATCATGGTGGCCAATCTCAACGGGGATTAGCTAATTGTGCAGAAGATTTCTACAGGATGTATGGGACAGGCTTCCGCAGTTTTTTTTTTTTTTTGAAGCGATAAAAAAAATCGGCCTCTCCATACAAACTTATAAACTTAATTGGACAGTTTCTATGGAGAGGCCGAGTTTTTTTCCTTTCCTGAAAAAAAATCTTGTGGAAGGTTGTTCAGTTTCGTCTACTGAGCAAGCCTTTAAAGTTTACGGAGACCCGTCCTTTACACCCTGTATGTATAGTGTATAATGTGTGTACTCTCATAGTCTGATAGGAACAACAGCTTAACGTGCTTGTTTAGCACGAGGGTGTCACACCATCATCTTCCAAACTCCGATCTTCTACTGAGCAATTCCTAGTGAAAAAACCCAATTACACTATTGGATCGACTTGAGAATTGAACCCAGGACCCCTACGCTTGACAGTAGTGCTTACGACCACGACACCAACGGGGCACTATATAATTTATTAGTCCGCATTCGTTCTCTTGTGTTTAATAAATAAGTACAAATAATTATAATTACTTGTAGAATAATTGTACTCCCGGAAATATCGCCTTCACAAGTGCAATGCAAGGATATCTTTGTCTGTTGTACCCATGTATACCTACGCGAAATTATTTGCGGGAACTTCCTAAGACTGCATACTTAGAGAATAGAATTAGCAATTGTCTGCCAGGCAAGCTTTTGTCTTCTAACCAAGGATGCGACAGCATTAGACTAAAGGTATTTACAAACATTCTTCCGTCCGGAATTTTGAAATATTTTGCTAAAAATGTCATCAAATTATTAAGCCTTATCAGGAAGAACATTGTAACCGAGAATTAGCGCTTTTTGCAGGAAGAGGTATTTTCTTTCCTAACTTAAAAATATTTATGATAATATCGATAAAGTCGCGGGTGGCATACCCGCGACTTAAAGACACTGCTTTATCCCCTAGTCACATAATCTACTAATTTATTCTTTATTGTACACGTATAAGTTACAAAAATATGTGGATAACAGAGTTCATATAAACATAGGCGAGCTTAACTCAAAGTTGAGTTTCCTTCCAGCAAATTATTGAGTGATTGAGAGAGATCACAGATATGTGTAACATTTGTGATTTTATATCAGAAACAAAGGGTACTTCCAATAAGTCTAAACATGACTTAACACTACTTCAAACAAAATATTACAGCAGCACAAAAGGTAACTGGCATAATACTATTTTAATTGCGAAACAACGTATCACTTCATGTCAGCGAAGCTTCGAACAAAAGCTTACCTGAATTCAATCTTACCGTTTTCGTCTATGAACTTTTGACAATAGATATCATACTATCTTAGAGACACTATGCGGCTCTTGCTTTAGTTACCTATTCAATCCTACCTCAAAGCAACTTCAGTCGACAATCAAAGTTCCTGTACCTACCTAAAGGAAGTTTATAATACAAAAAAAAAAAAACGTAGGATGCTTTTTATCTCGGTTAGGTAGGCTTTTCCTTTGGGTACAGAATAAAATATGAGGCTGAATAAATTTTCTTTGTGACATGACTCGCACACATCAATAAGTAATTTTAGGACGAGTAGGAGTTAACATTTTAGAACTATTGTAAAAAGCTAGCGGACAAAACATTTTATGTCAAAAGAATGAATAATAATAAAAAACATTGATATTTTTCTTCAAAATAATCCAATCCCTTTTACGTGAAATTGACGTTGATAAGTATAAGCATAAGAAAATTATGTGTGTCGTATTTCAAAAGCCATATTATATGCCTTATTTCTGACGAATTTCACGAACATTCTTTTGTCTCTAAATTGGCGCACATCGAATATCACGTAGCTTATTAGGGTAATATTTTGACAGTCATTCGATATACGTACTGCGTAGGTCGGTACACTTAGCGTCAATATTTCGCGGTGCGTCTATTCGTTACCTAACAATTACGGCCGTCACGTTCGCAATACAAAGTGAAATACGTAGAGATTTTTTTTTTGCATTGCGTCGTCATCAGGGAGCGCCGTCAGTTGTCAAACAAGCCGGCACACTCCGATATCGACGTTTTGATAGGCACCGATCGACGAACGTATCTAAATAAAACTGATTGAAGTACACTTTGTATGGGATTTGTTGTGCGAGATGACGGTTGGCGCGTACGATTAAATTACACGTAGAGAAAAATAAATATTTTGAACGAATGTAAACATGGTCACTAGGTATATTGATGCACACATGTAACATATTGTAAATGCAAGAGTATTTTGACAGCAAAAAATACTCATGTAACAGGTACCAGGTAACAGTTACTATTGTTTCAATGACAAACAAAACACAATAGGCAACGTAGTTTCTGAAACAATTTCGATTGACGAATTGATAATTGGCAGTAGGGTTTCTCTCACAAATAGAAGTATATGGAAACAACAATTTAAGGAAGATCTCTTTATTTATTAAATATTAACTGCTGCCAGCGGCTTCGCCCACGTGATCATACAAAATTACCTCAAAGGAACATACTCCCGGAAAAAAAAATCCTTTGTTCTATTGCCGAAATCCATTTAGCCTTTTGAGTATGAAGAAATAACAAACACACACACACTCACAAACTTTCGCCTTTATAATATCAGTGTGATTTATGCATTAGTAAAAAAATAACTGCACAAAAATTAATTTTCTACCAGTCCACTTTAGGGTGGTGCATAAACATAATATGCTTTAGTATGCAGTAAGAATGTTGATAATCCACGATTTCAGACTGACTCGGAATAAACCTAACATTGGACCAACGCCTTTTGATTCCTATCCAAATGAAACAGCCAGTAACCTAATATAAAAATTCATTTCCACATAACCTCTTTGTTCACAGGTGTTAGAAGACTTCGGCTACATCTATGACAGCTCTGTGGGCGTGCCACCTCTGCCGATCCCCGTGTGGCCCTACACTCTCGACTACAAGATCGCACACGAGTGCAAGTCAGGCACTTGTCCCACCAAGTCGTTCCCAGGTGGGTACCCGTAACTTAGTGCTCGATAAACGAGCTAAGAACTAAGAAAAGATTTGTTAGGAAGCGCAGCGGGTGCGGAAATTATAGACAAATGATGCCCTTTGTGTTGGTTGATCTAAATTTTATACTGATGCCACTTCAGTTTCTTTAGATTCTAGAGCAACCACAGCTTTTGTTTATTATTCATTAAACCCCGCGCGAACGCCGGCGTTCGCTCGGTCATTGTCTTTCTATTGTGTCTCTAATTACGCTACTCAATAAGTTAAATGCTAGAAAGAAGAAAACTAATTTGCACGTCATCTTCCTGAATTACAAGTGTGTATAACTTTACATATTCTGCACTTAAAACCTATCTATGTATACATAACAGACCTATTATGTGTAGGCACATAATCAAAAGCATTTACTTCAAATAAATCATTTACAGGCACACTTTTGAATTGTTAAAATGTCGGTCAGTCAAAAATATTAAGTTAATTGCACATTTCAAAGCATGATATCCATGTAGAAAACATGCAAGAAATTCCATAGATACTCTATTAATGAATTGCAAAAATCCTGGTTATTTATCTTGTCACTTCTATTATGTAGGCATTGTGCCGTAGTAAAAAAACAACTTAAAAAAAAAGTATATCAAAAATAGAAATTGAAATAAACCAGTGGCAGTTAAGAGATCACCAGTTTCAACTGACGACGCCTGTTCACGAGCATAACTACCTATGTATATTACCTACCTAGGTATACATAGGTAGGTTTTACATGCAAAACCAATGTGATCACCGCGTTCCAAGTTTTCGCATCGCGTGTGGTGTAGCGTTAGATAGAACGAGGTACTCACACATTTCCTACGTAAACGCCAAGTTGCTAGCTTCACGCGGTTGGAACAATGCACTCACCGACTTTAATTAGAATCAACCGAAACTATGCCATCAGGAATTTTTTTGGTGAAAAACAATTTCAGGACGGAATAAAACATTGTAATTTTTTGGAAAAGTTATCTCCTCGTATGCATGTTGTAGGTACACATAAGGGTAAAGTACACAGAATGTATTTGCACGTGCCTCTGTCAACATTTTTTGAACTGTGCTGTATTTAATGATCATCAGAGAATACACAACATGCCCATATTTGATTTAAAAGCATTTTATGAATGAATAAAGGGGTATTTATTCGCAGGGTTGTGGGAGGTGCCGTTCAACGCTCACTATGTAGAAACGTACGAGGGCGGACACTGCCCCTATCTCGATCAATGTGTGCTTCACAATCACGATTCGGATGAGGTGAGTACACTCTGCCTTGTTTTTGTTTTACATACATAATCAGCCTTTTAATGTTCCCACTGCTGGGACTCAGTCCTCCTCTCTAGGAGAGGGAATGGGCCGTAATCCACCACGCGGGCCCAGTGCGGGTTGGTGGATGTCGCATGTCTTCGAATTTTTGGTTCTAGGACATGCCGGTTTCCTCACGATGTTTTCCTTCACCGTGTTTTTGTTTTGCTAAAATAGATTTAACATCCATACTTTTTTTTTAATGTGGGAAATCGTCAAATGACTTCTCGCGCTCTGGGCGAGAGCGAGTATTGGACTTTTACCGACTAAAACCCAGTGAACACTATAGGTTTTTTTAAAGGAACATTTTGTTGGCTGCGAGGGTCACGGTAGCCGCTTCAATCTTGCTAGTGACGTCTCTTTGAGGCGCGGGTGAAACACAACGTGACATCGACCCGGGCCTGGTCCTTACCGGACGGTGAGCTACTTGTTACTCACCGACCGCAAACCTGCGCTTACGTTGGAACGTCTCTGGCGGGTGGACATCCATGCTAGGATGTTTTTATTAGCTGTTCTTAAATACTGGTGGTACTTTAAACGTGCTGTTATAAAAATTGATTATAGAAAGTGAATAGTCATTAAAATATGATCGAGTAAAAGTCACGTCTATACTCTCCCCATAAAGTGCTTTAAATTAATTAACTCGGACTTGACCAGTTTATTTGTTTATTCACGTAATGGCAGTCGATTAAAATCCTATTATATAATAGTACCATTTATGGTAAATACGATGATATAAGCTCTATAAACATTTGCATAATTATGTAAAACTTTTGGAGTATACAATTACTAGCTTGCGTGCATTTCCATTTTTATAGCTACCTAGCTTATACCTGCGGCTTCGCCTGCGCGAAAGTAGAAAATTATCCCAAGGGAACATAGTTCCGGGAGAAAAAGTATCCTATGTGCTATTCCAGAACATGGCCTACTCGTGTACCAAATGTCATCTAAATCCGTCCTGCCGTTTGTGTGTGAAGAAGTAACAAACATACACTTAAACATACAAATTTTCACTTTTATATTATTAGTGTGTTTTAATTTGCATTTCATAAGCACGCATGTTTCTATTGATCCACATAGTAATATTGGTTAAATCTTAATTTACACGACTGAATTGCTAAAAATGTAGTTAACTTTGTTTGGAAATTTAGGGCGGAATTCACCAATAAAACTAATCGCGTTTTAACGTCTGGCTCGCATAATCGCGTTTAGCCGCTGTCACTAGTATCACTTGTAAAAATACAACAACAGAAAAATACAGACAAGTGACAGCGGCTAAACGCGCTTATGAGAGCCAAACGCTAAAACGCGATTAGTTTTATTGCTGAATTACGCCCTTAGTTTTGTAAATGACGACTACCTACGTTATTCTCGGAAACTAAAACACAGAATATTTTTGCAAACCCGTCTGAACCACACAGGGATTAATAGGGAGGGGTGAAAGAGGTTGAGCCTCATGCATGCTGCAATATTTCCTCGTATTCTCTTACAGTTGAGATTGTGTTGTTGCAACTACAGCAATTATTAATATTAATAAGTTCCTGTTGCCGGTGGGCTACTATTTTTTGTATTTTTAAATGTTTTTTTTTTCTATTGAATATTCAAAAATGTAAATAATATAGAATAATAATTAAGTTAATTCGACACAACTTAAATTTGATAAGTTGATTATTATAATACGTATCTATTATCAGTTTGTATTTAAACTCGTTCCTATTAAGCTATAATTTCAGTTTCTTTAAATACCTATTTATTTAGCTAAAATCTTTATTAGTTTAGATGTTGTTATGTAGTTATATAATAATAATTAGTGTGTGTGTTAAATCACCGTTGATAATTTATTAACCATTGATTCTTAGTAAAAAATAAATAAATAATAAGTTATGTAAAGGCATAGAAAAAAACCAAATATCTACAAAAGTAAAGAGCAGCTATATCAACGTCCAATTTTAAATTGACAATGTTCAAGATTATCCTAACAAAAGTTTAATTATAAATTAAGAATGACACAGGAATGAAGGTAATACAAAAAATATATAATATTCACTATGTTGTATTTATGTACGTGTGTGTCAACCTACTAAACTAATGACCCGTCCCGACTTTGCACGAGTGAAAACGAGGAAGGTTTATGTATTTAAATACATAAACCTACCTCGTTTATTGCTCTTCCTGTTAGTGAAAGCCGCATCAAAATCAGTTATGAGGTTTAGGAGGTGTTAACGGGTAAACAGACTGACGCAGAAAGCGATTTTATTCCATACAATGTAGAAAATAAGATTAAACCTTGTGTTTGCGCCTTGTCTTTTAAGATTATCATCATCATCATTATCTTGCTTGAAGTCTTTTTCTTTCATACTTCGTTTGATTAGGGTTCCGTACCATAGTCGTCGTGTGGTGCGTCTGTCCGTTTGTCGAGACCGTTTTTCTCAGGAACGCGTGGAGGTATCAAACTGAAATAAATGAAACGTAGAAGGCCCACGAAGCAGTGCCCCGTTGACTGGTCCTCCGGCAACAAAGGGGAGGGGAGAATCTTCCTTTCACCAATAAATCCACCCAGAAGAGCCACCAAAAATGCATAATTAGTATTTTTGGTGGAACAAAGGTATTTTGCAGTTGAAAACAGGAATCAAATGAGGAACAGTTAAATTAAATTGAGGAACAGTTGAATACTACCCATTAAAAAAAAGATAATAATAAGAAAAAAAAAATTAACATTTTAGATCGAAAATTGTATTTTTCAAACAATTTTCGACTTTTTTAAGATGCCGCTGAAAATATAGACGTGATTAATTTTTTCTACTATTAAATTATAAAATGTACAAATGATTAGGTAAATATTATCCGAAATATTTGTCAAGAGAAGCTTTTGCCAAAAAAAGTTTGTAAAGCGAGTGTTTGTAAAATAAAACATTTGCGGAATGAATTGTTTGTGAAATAAAGAGTATACGAAACGTTAATTGTTTACAAAAAAAAATGTCAATGGAGTTTTGGTGAAATATTAGTGAACCCCATTTATGACACATATTTTGAGGTTAGCAAGGGAATCGAAACCTATATGGGACTACTCGTTGACCTAGAATCAAGAAAATTGTCAAGTTGAAAAACAAACAAAACTAATTACTTTTTCACGATTATAAGCTTAACTTTGTGTAGAACCCTCGGTGCATGAGTCCGACTTGCAAATGGTGGATTTATGTATTTTTTTTTCGGACTGTTTATTTTTGCATAAAAAAATCTTATTCTTCACTAAAAATACTAATTGTACAATAAATATTAATGGACTTTTTACAATTAATAAGTAACTTGGGCCAAAAATAACCACGAAGGGGATGCGGAGTTGGGAAACTCCGAATCCCCTTCGTGGTTATTTTTTTTTACCTACCCGAAAAGCATATTTTAGTGCATAATTATTTGGTGGAATAAAGGCATATTTTGTAGTATAAAACAGAAATAAATTGAGGAACAGTTAAATATTACCCTTTTTGTTTTACCGCAAAATCATTCAACAACATTTCGTTCGTTTTTAAGGTTTCGTACCCAAAGGGTAAAACGAGACTCTATTACTAAGACTTCGCTCTCCATCCGTCCGTTTGTCACCAGACTGTATCTCATGAACCATGATAGTTGGACAGTTAACACAGATGATGTATTTCTGTGGCTGATATAACAATAAATACTAAAAAACAGAATAGTATAATATTTAAGAGGGTATACCATACAACAAACGTGATTTTTTGCCGTTTTTATAGACGGTACGGAACCCTTCGTCGCACTTGGCCGGTTTTTTGTTTTTAATCTTATTCTGACTGTACTTGGTCAGAGTAAGACGCTAAGCAGAATTAATTCTTATTCGTACTTTGCAGGCAGATTCGTTTCGATTTCCTTTTAAGCAGATCTAAAACAGACTTCTTTTTGCTTTTAAACTGTATTAAATATGCTCTTTGATATTTATCTACGGAGCTGGTGCTTTGATATTCTAAATTTTGAACAGAAAATTACATAAAAATGTTATGCTCTCATGTTTTGTAACGTATTCATATTCAAATTGCGATTATTTCCTAAAAAATTAGAAGAGAAACCATATACATATTTTGAACTGGCTACTGCCAGCGGCTTCGCCCGCGTGATAGTAAAAAATTATCCCAAGGGGACATACTCCCGGGATCAAAAGTATTCTATGTGCTATTCCAGGACATGGCCTACCCGTGTACCAAGTTTCATCGATATCTGTTCAGTAGCTTTTACGTGAAAGAGTAACAAACATCCATACATACAAACTTTTGCGTTTATAATATTAGTAGGATTATACTATTTTCTTTATATAACTTCCTCCAATCTGTGGTAGAAAATATCATATTATTATAAAGCATAGAATAATCAGCTTTACAATGTTGCCACTACTGGTGGGACTCAAGCCTTTGGGCCTGTGCACACCACGTTTTTTAAACGCACCGTTGACGCGCGTTTGTAGAGATACTGACGCGATATGCACGCGAGTCAGCCCCCCTAGCCAAGCTACAATCGTTTCGCTTGCGTCGAACGCCTCGAGTAGGCCACGCCTCCGATTCTTTTGTTCTGACCACGTGACTGAGCGTTAAGATGACGTCAGAACAAAGGAATCGGAGGCGTGGCCTACTCGAAGCGTTCGACGCAAACGAAACGGTTGTAACTTGGCTAGGGGGGCAGACGCAACTTGTAGGTCAACGCACGTTTCTAAAACG
Source organism: Mythimna impura (assembly GCA_905147345.3). Lineage (NCBI taxonomy): Eukaryota > Metazoa > Arthropoda > Insecta > Lepidoptera > Noctuidae > Mythimna > Mythimna impura. The sequence goes on from LR990345.1 coordinate 14,583,208, forward strand.
CGCGTCAACGGCGCGTTTAAAGACGCGGTGTGCACAGGCCCGAACTCTATGAGAGGGAATGAGCCGTAATTCACCACACGGGCACAGTGCGGGTTAGTGGATGTCATATGTCTTCGAATTTTTGGCTTAGGCTTGCCGGTTTCTTCACGATGTTTTCTTTCATCGTTTTTAGAGCAATGGTAATGAAATGAATTACAAAAAGTGCCTGTCTGGGTTTGAACCTGCGACATACAACTTCTAAGTCGGGGCCATAACACTGGGCCACCACTGTCCTACATACAAAAACCTACAACTAACATAAAAACAGCAGTTTATAATGATGTTAGTACAGGTAAACAAATGTTTGTAGTTGCGCATAGTTGAATCGAGAAGTGGAGCGGAAGGTGGCCGAGAATAATTTCATAAACGCACGTACGCGGCCGACTGGCCTGTTATTTTATCTCCCGTTTTAATTTTATGAGTAAAACCCGGCTAAACAAGTATAAAAAGTTTTTAATTCTCTATTTGTAAACTACTAGTGTTTGTATCAGTTAGTATTTGTTATTATCTAGTTATACCGTTCGTGATTAGGAGCACTCGACCGGTCGACCGGTAGGGACATAGTCGGCTTTATAATGTTCCCACTGTTGGGTCTCAGGCCTCCTATCTAGGAGAGGGAATGGACCCAATGCGTGTTGGTGGATGTCACATGTTTTCGAATTTTTGGTTCTAGGACATGCCGGTTTCCTCACGTTGTTTTCCTTCACCGTTTTGAGAGCAGTGGTGATGAAATAAATTACACAAAGTAATGCGCCTGGCTGGGTTTGAACCCGGGATCTACAACTCGTAAGTCGGGGCTGTTTCCACTCGGCCACCACTGCTCTCAGGACACAATTATGTTTTATGTTGATGACTGTATTGATGCGTATATGTTACAGTCAAAAACATCTCAATCACTTTTCAGTCAAAAGCACTTTTAACTGGCAAAATCAGTCAAACGTACTTTTGACCACGCGTTTTTGAAAATAGTCGGGTAGTGTGAAAGTGAAACCCGGGGCTCTGGGACGAAGGCAAAGAAGGAACAGGAGTGGGTTTTTAGTCAGTAAAAGTCTGACACTATCTCTCGATCCGCCCAAGAGCGGGATTTTTCATAAGATGATTTTCCCACCTAAAAAAAAAAGGTAGTTTTGACTGAAATAACGGTATCTACAACCACTAACACCACACACCACACTAGCTGGTTTATGCCTATACTGTGTTTCCTGATTGCTACAACCTAGAGGTCTTTAAGTCAAGAGTGAACAAGTTACTTGTATGCAAACGTGTTTCATCGTTTATCATCAAGTGATATAGTGGTCAAACGTGAGCCTAGATAATAAATCAAAAATACAGCAGTGCAGTACTTTTGCCCGATTGTTTTTAGTTATCTTTTACCCGGACCGAGTCAAATGACATATATAACCTTGATATATATTTTAACTCCCTAGATAAAGAGAAGAAATTGGAAGTAATATAGTGATGATCACACGCATACATAATTTATTATATCTACAGTTCTAGTTACATCAACGAGGTTCTCATTTTAATGTGGTTTTTCTTTGATAAAAAGACTTCATTGCGCGAAGTTGTAGACACACGACAGTCAATACTTTTGAGCATGAAATATGAAAATAAATATTGGTATTAAACCACAGCAACTTGTTGATTAAGCAGGGTTGTTTGGTTTTGTTTTTGTTTGCTCAAAATGGTAATAGCTTCGTTAATAAAAAAACTCTGAGTATTATTTGAAGTACTTGCTATTTCGCTCACCAATTTTCGTGTCAGTGTTTATTTTACAAAGCGTTTGAGTTTTCGATTGCAATTATTGTTTGCGCTTTCTGCTTCTCAATCAAAGTTACATCGATGAACATTTATGATGGTTTGTTAAAATACTAAAGAAATTTCAAGCTTCAACGAAACTGTACATACAGTGTTAATAAAAATAAGATTTTTTTATGTTCAGGCACGAACCATATTCTTAATATGGTACATGGTAACCAGTCCACTTAAACCTCCAAAAATCATTGCCCTATATTTTTGTTTTCCATATGTCATAATAGTTTACGGACCAGGGCCTCAAGTATTAGAATAGTGTCAGAATGGTCTATCATTGATTTCATAATTGTTAGTGTCAGAATGGTCTATCATTGATTTCATAATTGTTAGTGTCAGAATGGTCTATCATTGATTTCATAATTGTTGATTTTGAGAAGTTTGGTAATCTACTAATATAATGGCGCCATTATGACTTTCCAATGGTCAACCACTGACACTCCATTGAAAGAAGTGGCATAGAATGATAATCTCGTAAATATTGACAAATGAATATCTGACGTATGCTGTAATTTGCTAAAATTTTGACAGTTTCTTTGACCAGTGACCTACCATTAGAACGTCATTATGCAGTCGTTGCTTTTAATAAGTTCGATATTGTCATTCTACCACAACTCGAGACCTTACGAGACCATTAACGGATCAATGATCGATCATTATGAATTAGCAGATTACGAACTTTTAGCAAAATGACAATGGGATCTTGTTGGAATGACGAATTTATAAAATGGCCCATGGAGCTGTCCCGTGCGATTTCCATCTGAATCCTGCGACGCGCCTCGCGGTTATGATATTTTCTTACATTGTCATTAATTACATGCCATTTCAATGCAGGTCCTAGAATGGCTGCAGGAAGACTTCAACCGGTACTACGAGCAGAACCGAGCGCCATACATGATGCCATTCCACACCAACTGGTTCCAAATTAAGGAGCTGGAGCGAGGACTCCACAAGTTCCTGAAGTGGGCTTCCAATGAGTGAGTATACTTCAATGTTAAGATATGTGTTCTAGGTAAATAGTTATTTTTTTAGAAGTATATTATACTTTTTTTACGTGGAAACAAAGCATTAAATGACTCCTCCTGCTCTAGGTGGAGCGAGAGGAATTGTCAGATTTACTGACTAAAACCACCCCACCTGTGTTCCTTTAGATGCAATTAGCTGTCCAGGGTCATCAACCTTTTTCAAACAATCCTGTAGCCTTGGCAGGCATCGGCCGTAAAGGGCCCCGTCAATCTTGCTGATATCTCTTTGAGGCACGCGTGGAACACAGTCTTTAATAGACGGCGAGCTACCCATTACTCCCCGTCTGCAAGACCTTGCCCACGCTGGCGAGGAGTCGTCCTGCGACTCCCGACACCCAGGGTGTTTCCAGCAGGGACCGGGTTTAAGCTTGTCTCCACCTCACGCTTTCCGCTACCTCCTTCGCTTACCTTACTGCTTCGCAGAAGGAAGTGACTGCTTCCCAAGCCCTCTCGCTCCGTACCAGAGCCTGTATACATATGGCGTCATAGTAAGTGTATGTATGATGCGGCGTCCAGGTCTATAGTGGCAAAAGTGGTGTGATAATCTTCTCTTGCGGGTCTAACCTGACCGGAGATTGCGCAAGGCAGAGAGGTTTGGCTTAGAATGTCACTTTGTTTAGAGCACCTTATCCCAATATAATTGGGTAGTTAATAATAATAAAAAGGATTATAATCTTAAATATTGCAGTAACATAAAACCATTGAGGTAGCCCGAGTCGGGGTTATCTCGGTTCCCGTAGTTGACTTATTTTTTTTTAAGTTATTTGTACCATTAGTACTTAACTTTATTAAAAATTGGAAACAGAAACAATTTCACAAATCCGTTTAATATCAAGTAGGGGAGACCTGTACAAAACCGTATACCGGGGTAAAACAGTACAGCATGTCTATTCTTGTCAATAATTCAAAGTTCCCGCGCGCAAACTGCTCAGAAGCGTCGACCAATCGGAACTATTTGTCAACAAACACTGGTCACTGCAGGCACGCGCGTTATCAAAATAATCGATTTTATTGTTTTTCGGCGTTCTTGATCTTATTTTTGTGAAGATTTAATCAATAATAGTGAAATTTACGTATATAACAGGTAAGTGTCCAATCAACTATGTTAAAGTGTGTGTATTAACTCGTAATCGTAATTAACAAATATTTGAGTAGGTAAAACCGGTTTGCGTATGCAGTAGTGAGTGATATATTTAAAAATTGAGTCTTGGGTCAAAACCGTACGGGGCAAAACCGGCCGCTATACGATTTTGACCCGCATGAATGAATATAAACTTACTTATTTATTTTTATTTTAGGTGTATTTAAAATACCGCGTAATTATAAAAGGACTACTTCTAGACAAGAATGGGATCCGAATAACATGAAAAAAGCCGTTCAAGTCGTATTTGTACCATGGGTTACTTGAAAGCTGCCAAAACTTTTGAGATTTATTTTTTTAGTTGGGGAAATCATCTAATACCATCTCCCGCTCTTAGTCGGAGCGAAAGGGTGTGTCAGAGGTGTGCTTTTTTGGGTAGGCTTCGACCCTGCTGGGTTCCTACGGTTTGCTGACATCTCCATAAGGGGCGCGTGGAACAGTACGCGCCGTCAACGACTTGGGCTCGGTCCGGACGGTTACCGGACAGTCGGTTGGCGAGCTACCCATTGCTCGCCGTCCGCAAGCCCGCGCCTACGGTGCCTGGAAATCGGGATCGGAATCCTGGTGGCTGGGGCGTTAGTGCCATTCCCTCGCGCGTGCACGTGAAGCCTCCTCCTTTGCTAGCATTACTGCTTCGCAGAAGGAGGCGACCGCCTGCCACTCCTCCTCGCTTCGGACCATGGCCTGTACCAAGGCCCGGTGCGAGGGACGATTTAGATGATTTTGTATGTATGGGACGCCTTGCTTCTAGATAATTTTTGGGGCAATATCGTATATAATGTACGGTTTTGCCCATGTGTCGGGGTAAAACCGTAATTAGAAAATGTTTCATAATTTTTGGTTTTTATTGTTAAAGTTTTTAATTATTCCAAATATGTTCATGTAATTATGTTCTTTATGAGACTGACTAATTATAACTGTTAAGAAGATAAATTAGTGTTTTGAGATGAAAGACCTACAACCATAAACCCTTAGCTATACGATTTTGACCCGGTCTCCCCTAAGTCTAAACCTTTCAATTCTGGTTTAAGAGCAAAATGTCAAGTAACTGAATAAGGATGCACACACTGAAATGTGACGTCACAACACTTTTACGTGTGTACAAAAGAGAAAGAGAGATGTTCCCACCACGTCCCCACTCTTTCTCACACAAATATTTGATATGCTAATTGCTGGTTCATTTAATAACCAAATGTTGATGCTATCTTCAGATGATTTATTTTTGGTGTTATTTATTGTTTAGTATAAAATATTGTACAAAAATAAACATAGATAATTATATTATCAATTGTGGTTAACGTAGCACGTTTTCTCCATCCATACATGTCATTAGGCGTCGTTTGGTTAGAAAGTTACTTTGTTTAGAACCCCTTATCCCGATTCAATTGATGACAACGTATCATATGTTGACCTCAATTGAATTGGGATCAGTTGACCGTTTTTATTTTATAGATACATCTCATAAGCCGTTGTTTTGTTATACACTCCCTTTCGAGCCATATAGTACGGATGTTACTATAACTACCATAGGCAGATAAATTGAGAATAGTGGTCATTGACCCTCTTGTATTTATTGATATTCTAATTTCAAAAATGGAAAAGCTGTATCTTATTTTTAACCGACTTCAAAAAGGAGGAGGTTATATGTTCGGTTGAATGTATGTTTTTTTTTATGTATGTTCACCGATTTCTCGGTTAATTGTGGACGGATATAAAAATTTTTTTTTTTGATTGAAAGGTTATGCTTCCGAGTTGGTCCCATAGAAATATTGTTATGATCTGATCATGAACTTCGAAGATATGGAACAGAACTCCTCATAGGATCACAGCAGAACCATCGTAACAAGTAAAATTGCTTTGTTTATACGTGTAGTCGATGACTGACTGAAAGTAGAGGGGGAATATATCGAACTGATCTGATGATGAAGCCTGAAGTTAGGCACCGGAACTCTGTAATAAATTAATGTAATCTAACCGTGTTTGGTATTATTAGAATTGTCATGAGATGCACTCTGGCTATAAGGTATTTAAGTTTGGCTGAGGGGTACTTTTTAGTGGTGGTACCATAACTAAAAAGTGTAAAATAAAAAACTTATTACAAAAAAAAATACAACCTACCTCAAAGTAAAAAAAAAACACTGAAAAGTGCAAAATAACTTTAATTTCGGAAGTCGGTGTTAAATAACGAAGAGACAATACTATTATAGAAACACCGACTTCCGAAATTAAAGTTATTTTGCACTTTTCAGTGTTTTTTTCTACTTTGAAGTCGGTTGTATTTTTTTTTGTAAAAAGTTTTTTATTTTTAATCATCATCTCTTGCGATCCTTTACATTTTTGGTAATGAAACACAGTTGACTCATCTTTTTAAATTATTTGTAACAAAAGATACTTTATTCAAGATCGGAAACAAAAAGAATTTTACAAATCCGATCAATATCAAGTAAGTCTTTGAAATCTGGTGGAAGGGCTAGTGTCAAGTAACAGAATAAGGATGACACAATTAAATGTGACATTACCGCCAATATGTTAGAGATATTAAGAAAAGGTCAATGTACTTTATTCGCAATTTATCTAGCACCTACTGCAGAGTTTTGAGTTTAAACAATTTATTTATTTAACCATTCGAATACCGTAATTAGACACAATAGAAAGACAATGAGAGAGCGAACGCCGACGTTCGCTTGGGGTTTAATGAATTAAGGACCAACATAAATGCTAAAGATTCCATATTTTTACATGCCATATAGATAACAAAGGTAAATCAATGTACCTATTTCGATTGCCGACCTCAAGCCTAACCAGTAGCTAAATATCAGATAACATGGATACTCGTGTACATAACTGAGACCGTAGAAATGATTTAAAAAAGGCGAGAGTAAATTTTCCTTCAAGCGTAAAATTCGGAACTACTATTTAGTCTTCTCAAACTGGAGTTTGGTTTCATTATAATTATTAGGTATATTTTGAGTTTACTTAATTAGATTTGATATTTATTAGTTTGTTATTACCTAATCATAATTAGATTTCAAATATTAATTATTTATTATTGTATCCCTACCACAATGTAGTTTTGTTTAATCTAAATGGTGGTTTTTTTTTGAGGTGGAAAATCATCTAGTGACTTCTCCCACTCTAGGGTGGTGCGAGAGGGCGTGCCAGACTTTTGCTGAGTAAAACCACATCTATGTTCCTTTAACCCCTCTAGCCAAGTTACAACCGTTTCGTTTCGATTCTCTTTTCGTCGATCGCCTCAAGTAGGCCACGCCTCCGATTCCTTTATTCTGTCGTCATCTCAACGCTAAGTCAGAAAAGAGAATCGAAACAAAAAGGTTGTAACTTGGCTAGGGGGGCAGTTACGTTTTGCGTTCTGGGACCACGAGTTTCCTTTACAGAAGTTTTCCCATGGCCCTAGCAGGCATCAGCCTTGCTGGGCCTCTACAGTTTTGCTGTCATCTCTCTGAGGCGTGCGTGGAAGATTACGCGCCGTTGATGACTCGGGCTCGGTCCTTATGAGACGATCAGCGGACGGCGAGCTACCCATAGCTCATATCCCGCGGCCTAAAGTGGCCGGAGATTGCTCTGCGATTCCCGATGCCGGGCGTCTCCAGTTGCGATGGCTGGGGCGTGAGGATGTACGTTCATAGTGGCTAGGAGAATGCTGCATTAAGTCCGCCTATGTACCACTACTGTACATAAAGATTACATAAATCGCGTCAATAGCTCTAATAATGAAAAAAAGAACTTAAATAGACTATCTACATGGATTAACTTCGAATAATGTGTATCCAGAACAGATGGTCGATGGGGACGAAAGGTTCTGGAATGGTGACCACGTACCGGAAGACACAGCGTTGGAAGGCCTCCCACAAGGTGGACCGATGACCTGGTGAGGGTCGCGGGAATCCGATGGATGCGAGACGCACAGTACAGGTCATTATGGCGACATTTGGGGGAGGCCTATGTCCAACAGTGGACGTCTTTCGGCTGAAATGATGATGATGATGAATGATGAATGTGTATCCAAGCAGAAAACTTTTCGCCTTGTGGAAGGAAACTTATTATAACATAACACAATATAATTTAAGACGTTATTTTTTATCTTTCTTCCGTGGTAACTTAACTTTCATGTTATTGAGCATTCGAAGCCAAGGCAGACGTGTAATATTTCGGAATGCTTTAGACTTGAATAATTGGCTTGAAACGAAACTAAGATGGAGCGACTTGCTGGCAAGAAATATGTGATGGAATTTTAAGTGTGTTGGAGCAGAATACGTTGATGTGGGGTCAGCAGATTACCTAGCGTGGCTTTAGATAGCTTATTAACTTTAATAGAGTTGTCTACACTAATATTATAAAGAGTTAAAGTTTGTTTTTTGTTATTTTGTTTGTAGGAGGTAATCTCTGGAAGTACTAGTCTGATTGCTAAATTTTTTTCTCCAATAGAAAGCTGCTTTATTACTGAGTGACATAGGTTATATTTGGCGCGGGCAAAAGCTAGTTGAGAATAAACTTTTTATATATCTTTGTATCTCCCTACAGCTTTTAGGCACGCAATGTATTGTTTTCCGCACTAGTGCGGAAATTTGCGTGAGCTCGCCCCCGCCACAATATATAGTATTTATCGTATCAGGCTGGGAGTTTAGCGAAAAACGTTGTTTGATACATGTGGAAATTTATTACTGCTGCACTCTTCTCCATAACACTCTCACCTGCTGTTCGGGCGAATTCTATTTCGGTCACAATGACAAACTTTCTCAAATTGTATCAATTCTTGACTTTCAAAACATATAATCAATTGAAACACTGATTAGCACATAAATTAGAATCATTATTTTATGACAATAACAAAACAGCTGTTTGAAATTCGCGTGCGCGCGCTTGCGACCGCTCAGCTGTTAGCCGCGTAAGGCCGTTGTCTCATGAGCAGGGACTGAATTATCCAAAAATTAAGATACCTTTAAATTTCGGTACGACGTCATACCGTTAAATAAGTGTTACCGAAATATTTTGATACCGTAGCATATGAATATTAGCGGAATTTTAAGGTTGGAAATACATACCGGTATATTTCGGTACATGTAAGTACTATAACCTTTATAATGATTTCGGTAGCAATACCATAACCTTTATAAATGAATCGGTACCAGTACCTAAACCTTAATAAATAGGGGTTTTCTTTGATGCACCGCCTCGTCGCTCTGTCACTTCCTGCACGTTGTGTAACTCAATATTGGTTTTTATTTCCGATCGGAAAGACTGTGACTGTGTGATTACTCCTTTCAAACTTTGATCTTCAGAAATATGTTTACACAAAAAAAATACTGGTACGGAAGAAGAACACTTATCTTCAGAATGTACATTATGTAAATCGATCAATATTTCACAAAGAAAATGGTGTGCATTTAACTCCGGCCAGATGTTCAAGGGACTATCATCATCATTTCAGCCAAAAGACGTCCACTGTTGGCCATATGTAGGCCTCCCCCAAATGTCGCCACAAGGAACGGTCCTGTGCGTCTCGCATCCGTCAGATTCCCGCAACCCTTACCAGGTCAACGGTTCACCTTGAAAGAGGCCTTCCAACGCTACGTCTTCCGGTACGTGGTCGCCATTCCAGAACCTTTCGGCCCCAACGGCCATCCTTTCAGCGAGCAATGTGCCCTGCCCATTGCCACTTAAGTTTGGCGATTCTTCGTGCTATGTCAGTAAACTTGGTTCTCCTGCGGATATCCTCATTCCTGATTCGATCACGCTAGGAAACTCCGAGCATAGCCCTTTAGGTGACTTTAAGTCTTCTGGTGAGACCCATTGTAAGCGACCACGTTTCGGAGCCATATGTCATCACTGGCAACACGCACTAGTCATAGACTTTCGTCTTGAAACACTGTGGTATATTGGATGAGAACATACCGCGCAGCTTCCCGAACGCTGCCCAGCCGAGTCGGATTAGACGATTGACCTCTTTCTCGAAGTTAGACCTACCCAACTGGACCGTCTGTCCCAGGTAAACGTAGTCGTCCACAACTTTGAGTGTAGAGTCGCCGATCTTGGTAGGTGTGGGTGCTACATGGCTGTTTACCATGACTTTGGTTTTTTCCATGTTCATTTTAAGTCCAACTCTTTCAGTTCAGAAGCTCTACTGAGGTCACCAAGCATTGTACTGAGCTCCTCCGTAGTCTCAGCCATGACTACTACTATGTCGTCGGCAAACCGAAGGTGATTGATGTACTCGCCAATGATATTAATGCATCAAGACATCCTCCATTGCTGCCGTGAACAGTTTCGGAGAAATAACGTCTCCCTGCCTCACGCCCCGCTATAAGAAGATAGGTTTCGAGGTCTTGGTCTTGTAGTCGGACTGACATGTGAGTATAATCAGCCTCTCTGCCTAGCGTTTGTGGACTACGAGAAAGCCTTTGATTCGATCGAGACTTGGGCTGTACTGCAGTCTCTCCAACGGTGCCAGATTGACTATCGGTCTCGGATCATCGAAATGCTGAAATGTTTATACAAAAACGCCACCATGTCATTCCGAATTTAGGACCAGACCTCGAAACAGGATAGGTTTCGAGGTCTGGTCCTAAAGGTCGTCTCCTTGCAGCGGGGTGTGAGGCAAGGAGACGACATTGCTCCGAAACTATTCATGGCCGCAATGGAGGATGTCTTCAAGGTTCTGGAATGGAGAGGGCTAGGCATAAATGTCAATGGGGAGTACATCACTCACCTTCGATTTGCCGACGACATAGTAGTCATGGCTGAGACTACGGAGGAGCTCAGTACAATGCTCGGTGACCTCAGTAAAGCTTTCGAAAGAGTGGGACTTAAAATGAACATGGACAAAACCAAAGTCATGGTAAACTAGCTAGGTAGCTAAAAATATACCACAGTGTCTCAAGACGAAAGTCTTTGACCAGTGCGTGTTGCCAGTGATGACATATGGCTCCGATACGTGGTCGCTTACAATGGGCCTCATCAGAAGGCTTAAAGTCACTAAAAGGGCAATGGAAAGGGCTATGCTCGGAGTTTTCTTGCTTGATCGCGTCAGAAATGAAGATATCGGCAGGAGAACCAAGGTTACAGACATAGCCCGAAGAATCGCCAAACTTAAGTAGCAGTGGGCAGGGCACATTGATCGCAGAACAGATGGCCGATGGGGACGAAAGGTTCTGGAATGGCGACCACGTACCGGAAGATGCAGCGTTGGAAGGCCTCCCACAAGGTGGACCGATGACCTGGTGAGGGTCGCGGGAATCCGATGAAATGATGATGGTACGTTGTGTTACTTTTTTGGTGTACAATAAAGTTTATTCTATTCTACTTTTATAACAGCAGAACATCCAATCACTAGGCAAGTCGAGGCATTATTTTCCTTTGAAAATGAAAAAATTGCGTAAACTGCATTTCGATGCTTTCTTCTCATTTTATTATTAATAATTATAAAAATCACGTTGATGAAAAATCAGCGGCTGACGAAAAAAAAACCCTACTACTCGGTACACAGTCAGCAACAAACAAAGATATAAGTAAAAGAGAACCTACAGTAAACAAAATGTACAAATACCTACACTAGTTCTAACGTGTTCGACACCCCCGTGCACCCGCGCCAGGCCTCTCGCATGTTTTTCGGTACCGAAATCGTTTAAAGGTTAAATAACTATTTAGTCCAACCTTTATTTGTAAAGGTACCGGTATAGCTCAACCTTTATTTGAAATCGGTACCTGTTCATTTTTGAGGTATCTTAACCTTTTACCGTAACCGCATTCAGTCCCTGCTCATGAGTATATAAAAAAGTTTCTTCAGGAAAGTTGTTTGTAATCATGAGGACAATCACGTGTTTAAGTATCGGTCAATAATTACCAGTCACCCTATATAGGCCTCTAATAATAGAACACTTTTTTCATACAATCTTGGGTACCTATTGTGCATTGTAACTGTCCTTGCAGTACGTGTATTTATGTGTTTAACAATTCATGTGCAGACTTATATAATAAAAGAAAAGAAGACAGGAATTAAACTAGGTAAAATATAGACAAATTAAAACTGTTTTCGATAAATTTAAAATAACAAAAAATACTTTTAAATCGCGAAAACAGACTCCATTTTTAAATAAATAATAGTGAAGGAAAATTGAACAAAATAAATACAAAAACAAAAATATAATTACAAATAAGGGAAACACATTTACGTAGTCTGTCTGTACATACACTGGCTGTTTGCACTTATACCAACTCCATATATGAGTAATAAAATACAGATGCCTTTTAATAAAAATATAATTAACCTACAGGCTGTTTCTCTCTCGTAATTTTAAAAGTAGCAACACTCTGAGTGTAGCTACTTTTGTTGCAGACTGTTATTAATCTTATTATGTTCTTCGATTCCACGTCTCATCAAGTATCGTATATTTTGAAGTATTCCATTAAAATTGCCTTCCTTGTGAAGCCTTGGTTAACTTGATATTTCTTGGCAATTGGATAGCAAAGGGAGTCTCCTTTTGCAACGGAATTATAAGTAACCAAAGCCGAAAATTTAGCTAACAGGCGAGTCAAGCGCGAGTTTATTAATAATAATAATAAGAAACTGGCAAAGAAGGCACTAACGCTGTTTGTTTGGACACATTTTCATTTATTGGCAATTATTCTTGAAATTTTTAGACATCACGCCATGATTTCCTATTGGCAAAAATAACAAACCTCCAAACAAGCTTTCTTTCTCTATTTTCCCATAAAGGAGATCTTTATTTCTAAGACTCATTTGAAAATTATTTTTTTCTGAAAATTTGCTTGTTTTAAATTGAGCAGTTTAGGCTAAACCGTAGGGACCCAGTATGGTCGAAGCCTACTGGGGCCATGGGTTGTGCGAAAGAGAACCCCAGGGCCCTGAAACGAAGGCAAAGAAGGAACAGGGGCGGGTTTTAGTCAGTAAAAGTCTGACACGCCCAAGGGCCAGATGATTCCCACCTAAAAAAAAAGCAGTTTAGGCTGTGCTTTGTATGTCAGTAAATTAATTTAGGATAAGTGACCAAATAAAAAAAGAAGCTATAAAGTCTAAAAAATTTACAATTTTTTTTTTCCCACCACAGGAAGGACGTTTGGTTCGTGACAGTTACCCAGGCTCTGACCTGGATTACAGACCCGAAGTCAGTCAAGTCCCTGAACAACTACGAAGCCTGGAGGTGTGACAACAAGGATTATCCACCTGCACCGTGCAATCTGCCCAACAAGTGCGCACTATCCTTCAAACCTGCTGACACAAACTTCACTGACACGAGATATATGGAGACCTGCACCGATTGTCCTAACCAGTGAGTATTTTTTTGGTAAATTATACTTATAGTAGGAAGAACATTGACCTTTTCCTAATAACTCTCCGAAGGTACCCGAAAAATAAACAATGAACTTTTTTTCATTACTAGAAAATGTAAAGGTTCACGATAGATGTCGATATAAGACTGTTTTATTACCAGGGAGGACTTAACCATATTACTAAGGCTTCGTTCGGGTCATATGCCTCTCAATAAATTCGGTTTTATGATGAAAAAGTTAACTATTTGCAGTACATGTAACGAAGACGAGGACGCATATCATATTTTAATGAGATGTGTCCGAAATCAATCGCTCAGAACACAAATTGGCGCGCACAATATTAATTTATCAAATCCTGTTTCAGATAAAATAATCCCTATAATATTATTAATATGGTTAAGTTCGCTCTGAAAAACCGACACAAAACCTGTTTTTTTTTTTACTGTTATATTTGTATGCCAACAGAGTGACATATTCGCACTAGCGAAAAAACTCTTTAAATAAAGATTAAAAAAAAAACTTTATGTCTTTATTTCCATTTTTTAAAATTAAGAATGTAAATAAATGTACCAAAAACAATGTAGGTACATTGTTCCTATCTGGCACCTACCTTAGTATATTATATTGATGGATAGCAATAGTTCAATTCCCGAATGGAGTCTCCAAAGTTTTTCCGAATTGCAAAGAAGCACTTTTTTTGTGACATAGGTAGCAACAAATTTACTGTTTTCAGATTGATTCCTATAAATGTGTTACGAGACCTTGCTTTATGCCAAATTTCAGGAGTCTGGGTCAACGGGAAATACACGTTTTTTGCGACATACATATCTGTTTTTCGTTAGTTTTGAAGTTGAACCATAACCCTGAAATTTGGCATAAAACAAGGTCTCATAGCACAAGTATAGGCAAAAATCTGAAAACTATAAACTTGTAGTTAGTTCAAAAAAGAAAAAAATCTTCGTAACTCAATTCGGGAATTGTTTTCATAGGTAAGTTTGTACGGAACCCTCAGTGCGCGAGTCCGACTCGCACTTGCTCAGTTCTTTTTCTATTCCTTTACGCATAGTTGCTACTATACTGGTTTTTTCCTTTTAAGGTACGGAACCCTAAAATAAAAATCACAAATATTTTTCGTTTCGTAATAATTATGAAACAATTGTGACCCAAAAAGGAGCTGAGCTGGAATACAAAAAGCTAATTTTAATAAAGCTCGTGCAATGTTGCACTACAGAGGGAATTAGGCAGTTTCATGGAGGATCCTTTTGGTGGAAGTTCTTAGTAAAGGCTCCATAAACTGTCCTCTGTTAAGTTTCCCCTGTCAACCGTAAATCAAAGCAAAAACACAGTTGTAGCAGACTATTTTGGCCTTAATGAGATAAAAATTCTAAGCCAAAAATCCTTTGACGTATTTTCAGCGACAGCAATAACACTCAAGTTATGTTATTACTACGTTCATTTTACGGCGCACCACGTAGAGATGATCTTGCTTACTTTGTTGTGAGACTTTTAAAATTTAAAAGTTTTTTAACAGTGTCAGGGCTTCCTCTATTACGGGCATCGCGGCTTGACTCAGATTCACGAGCTTAGGGGAGAAATGTGATTTTGTTACGTCGTTGTGTTGAATAATTCTGGTAGGTTCACGTAAGCTGGTATGCACATTTACAAAATTGTTGATAAAGCTTTATTTATCTCAGAAATTAAAATGTATTAGATGCTTTACTAGCGCTTTGCCCGCGATTCGTTCGCGAGAATGTTATCATAAAAGCTTTAAGGCCCCCTAAACCGTGTTTTGAGGGTAGTTTTAAAAACTAATAATTTCAGTCCTTATTATTAATTTAAATTTAAATTTATGCCAAAATTCAAGTTTATTAACCCCAGAATAAGAATCCTCCACACAATCTTTAAAAATAAATAATGACAACCCATATTACTTATTCAGGTTACTATTGGTGCAAACTTTCAAGTATATTGGCATACGGAATGAGATTTTGCATACAAACGAAATTCCCCCTTTTCAGCCCTTAAGAGGGTCCTTTTTCACTCGCCTATCGTCAAGATCGAGCATGGTTTAAAAGCTTGTTACTTCATCTAACGCAATCCTATGCGATGTTTGACGAAAAGGCATCGCGAAAAAGAGAGCTAACGCCTGAAAACTCTGTCAGCATTCGGAAATTCCGTGATTTACTCGAATATTTTACAAAACTTGTTCCAGGAAATACGTGTTTTTTTTTTAATCCCTTAAAAGTTTTTGAAAAAAATTGTCTTCATTGGAATCTTGATTAAATTTGTAATGCTTCTATTGTTATACTTTTCTGATATTTTAAACTTTTGAGTAAATTATGAAGTGTCAAAGTTCATGCAAAATAGCTGTCTTTCTGGATTCGTTTTACACAAATTTATAAATTGATTTCAATAGAAGCCTAGATAATATCCACAAGGTACTGTATTTCCAAAATATATAATGAAAAATGTGTAATAACGTCATAATCGCGTAAGAGCGGTTGTATGAAAAACAGTGAAAATGTATGTCGAGTTGCATCCCCATAAAGGTTGAATTTCCTAAAAATCCTTTTTAGTACTCGCCTACGTCATAAAAGGAAACCTTGTGCATAATTTCATGTTCCTAGTCTCAGTAGTTTCGACTGTGCATTGATATGTCAGTTAGTCAGTTTCTCCTTTTATATCTACAGTCAGGGGTCAAAAATACAGTTACATGCTAAAAATTTCTTTGTAGGAGACGTTTAATGGTCCACAACTAGTTTATTTAATACTTTAGATTCTATGCTGCAAATTAAATTTGTTATGAACCATTATAGGTACCTCTTCTATAAATAAATTTTAGACACTAACATTGATACAGTGCAATTGCACTTTTGATCCCTGACTGTACATTTATCATCATATATATAGATTATTCTGAGATATTGTGGACAATAAATGCGGTAGCTCCCTACCACGGTTATTGTTATTAGATATACCTATTCCCACATCAATAAGTTGATCCTGAACCTTTCCGGACTAATACAAGGCCAAGAGCATTAAACGCAAAGTTTAAAGATAAACCAAACATACAGAATAAATCCTATCTGTTTTTTTAGTGGGAAATAATTAAATAACTCCTCACGCTTTAGATGAAGTGAGAGGGCGTGTCAGACTTTACTCATTAAAACCCACCTGGGTCCTTCAGTTGCCTTACGTTCTAGGGCCACATTCACTCTTTCAAACGTTCCAGCAGCCTATGAAACCTACCTAACCTACCATTCAGAAAAAAATAATATTAATATACATAACTATTCTATTATTTCAGGTACCCATGGCTAGGCGACTCCGGCGGGACAGGCATACCTGGCAAAGACAACTACATACCTGACAATCTGAGGAGGAAATAGTGTGCAGACGAATAGTCCTCTATTACACTGTATGTGATCTATTCAGTCCAATCGATTCTCGTAAGGCAATACTTTAGCCAACACATTACTTAAAGCCGCTTATTACTTGGAGATTAGGACCTTATAACAACATAATTTAAGGTTAATAAAGAACAATAGTTTTCTTGAAACTACTTATATTCATAGGTTACAGATATATAGGGTGACTGGTACCTAATTAGTGAACGATACTTAAACACGTGATTGTGCTCATAATAACCAACAACTTTTACTGTGGGAATAAACCTAAAAACGCGAAAAAAAATCAGCTGTTCAGTACATTTATGTTTGCCTGATGATGTACTGAACAGCTGATATTATTTTCGCGATTTCGGCTTTGCTCCCATAATAAAAATTGTTTGTTATCATGAGCACAATCACGTGTTTAAGTATCGTACACTAATTGCCAGTCACCCTATATGTATCCATATTTTGAAACCAGAATTTCAATTTAATTCAATTCAATGCAAAATACTTTATTTAACATACGCCTTTATGGGCTCTTACAAAACGTCAGGAACCATACACTAGGCACAGTTTTAATAAGTCGTTTCATATGGAGAAGAACCAGCAAGAAACTCAGTGGTTACTCTAAAAAAGTGATTTATTTTAGAATATTTACAATATTCTATTTATTGTGCACATCTACCGTTATTGCATAGTGTTATCTTTTTTAACCCAAAGGAATGCATTGTTGCATTAAGTCCGCCTATATAGCACTGCTGTACATGAAGTTTAAATAAATAAATAAATCTACATAGTTTGAAAACAACAAATATTGATTGGTTAGATTCAATCAGTTCTTTGAATTTAGGAGACAAATGTTCAGCTTAGATGTGGTGCGAAGTAGTTCTTTAACAAGAAATACCTTCAATATTATGTGGCTTTAGTATTTCACCAGCAGTTCCGAATCCTGTCCTGAATAGATTATGTACAGACATTTTGTATATATTTCGTTTTGTAAGTAATTAAGA
Organism: Mythimna impura; assembly: GCA_905147345.3. Lineage (NCBI taxonomy): Eukaryota > Metazoa > Arthropoda > Insecta > Lepidoptera > Noctuidae > Mythimna > Mythimna impura. The sequence continues at coordinate 14,600,936 of LR990345.1, forward strand.
CATAGTGACTAGTCGTCGCAATTTATTATTTTTAATAATTATGATTTGAGACTTTCTAGTACTTTGTGACGAGACAACTCGAACAATTTATTTAATGATTTATAAGATATAAAATTTCGCGTAATTATTATTGAACAGTTGCCATTTTTGAACCAAAATAATTCTTTTAATAATGACAATATCGGGGGCACGCAGAGTTGTGGACTGTTAAAAGGTAACTGAAAATAATAAATTAAATGAAGATATGTAAGTTTAAATATCAACATGTTGATCATATTAAATCTCTAATCTGGTGTTGAACTTTAGTTCTCGATGTTGTTGAACAAATACCTCGATATACTCCTAGCTTGGTAATACATATGAATATATATTTCTGAACAACTTTGGTGCTTTGTATTAAATAAGTGAAATAACTGTTTGTATTGTTAACGAATAAATATAAATATTTTTCCAAACGCCTGTTTATTTATTTCCTGCTAAACGGAATCACTGGTTTCTGAACGCCCTTTGTGCTATTTTTGCGAGTTCAATTAAAAATATTTCCGAATATAAAAGGGTATCTGTACTTATTTCATAAAATGAAATGTCTCGAAAAATAAATCGCGGATTACGATAAGGCCGTAAATTGTATGTTTTTAGTTCCGTCTCCGAAGGGTGCTATACTATACTTCCACTGTCCGTCCATCTATCTGTGGGCTGTATTTCATAAACCGTAAGAGGTAAAGTTCCCTCTCCTAGAGAGGAGGCCTGAGTCCCAGCAGTGGGAACATTATAAGGCCGACTATGCTAAGAGGTAGAGAGTTGAAATTTTTTCAGAACAAATAATAAAATTTAAAAAAAGTTAAAAATTAAAGGGGGTTCCCATACAATAACATTGTTTTGTCGGCGTATTTTGCTCGATTTTAATATTGTACGGAAACCTTTGTGTGCGAGTCCGACTCGCACTTGGCCAGTTTTTTAGTTTAAGCTGTTGATCCCCACCATTAACGCCGGCGTTCACGCGCCATTGTTTTACTATTGTGTCTCTAATTACGCACTCAAAAGGTTAAGGGCCGACGTTGCATTACGCGGTCTCCCGCGCGGTCCCATAAAAATGTGCACCGTCGCGGCTCGCCGCGGGATAAAAGTTCTCCATCGACACGACTACATGCACACCGTTAAAGTTGAGCTAGTGACACTGCGCAGGTAATAATCCGGTTTCCGCTACGGGGACCAACAAACACGACACACGCGCATAGTCACGCGACGGGTGCCCACGCGGGCCCCCGCGCCTGCACCCGCTTAACGCAACGTAGGCCCTAAGGTTTCCATTACGTAAATTATTATCTTAGCGTAAAATAAAACATAGCATAATACACCTTTTTTTTTTTTTTTTTTAGTTGATATAAACCAGCGCTTGACTGCGATCCCACCTGATGGTAAGCAGTGATGCAATCATTGATGGTGAGGCGCACTAGTTTATCAAGAGCCTATTCACTCTAGCCTTGAAGACACCTAAATTATAGTTGGACGGGAAGATCGCAGCAGGCAAATTGTTCCAGTCCTTCGATGTACGCGGTATAAACGACGAAGCGAAACGCTTAGTCCGGACCGTTGAAGTTTCAACAACGTAAGGGTGGATACTCGCCGTACGTCGGGTTGTCCGATGGTAGAAAGGAGATGGCGGAATCAAGTCATGCAATTCCCGCGCACACTCTCCAAAATGCAACCTGTAAAATACCGATAGGCTAGCTACCCTGCGCCTGTGCTCGAGGCTTTGTAGATTGGACTTAACCAAATCTGGATCCCCAATTAGTCTCTTCGCACGCCTTTCCACTGAGTCCAAAGCTGCTAGATGGCATTTTGCAGCACCAGCCCAAATGTGACTGCAGTACTCCACACACGATCGAACCTGTGCTTTGTATAACATTAGAAGCTGTCCCGGTGTGAAGTACCGTCGGACCTTTGCAAGAACGCCTAGTTTTCTAGCAGCTACCTTGGCTTTGGACTCAATGAACCGCCCAAAATTGAGGTCTGAGGAGATTTCAACTCCCAAGAGCTGAAGGCGGTCGGTGCACTCCAGGGATACATTCCGAAAAGCAGGAGCCAAGGTGAACGGGCTCCTTTTGGCGGTGAACAGACATGCTTGTGTTTTGGCGGCGTTGAATTCAACTAGATTGGTTTCGTCCCACTTGGAGACTGCCTGAAGTGAGACATTCGTACGCTCCACCATAGTCTCTCGTTCGGACCGGATTAGTTCCTTACTAGCCCGAGCACCTGGAAGGTATCTCTCTACAACTGTGCTATCATCTGCATACCCATAGATTCCGGGCATCAGCAGATCGTTAATATGCAGCAGGAAAAGAGTTGCAGAGAGAACTGACCCCTGAGGAACTCCGGCATTAGTGGACATGGGCTCTGATGAGCATCCATCGACAACAACTCGGAGAGACCGTTCACTCAGGAAGTCTTTTACCCAGTTAATCAGACCAGGGGAAATGCCGTACGCTGGAAGCTTACTCAGAAGGCTGGCGTGCCATACCCTGTCGAAGGTCTTCGAGACGTCTAAGGAGACAGCAATCGCTTCTCCATTCTTCTCGAGGGCCTCGCCCCACATGTGAGTGGCATACACTAGTAGGTCCCCAGTAGACCGATTGTGGCGAAACCCGTACTGTCGGTCACTGAGGAGATCGTTACCTTCCAGGTATGCCATGAGGCGCGAGTTCAATACATGCTCCATAATCTTGCAGAGTATGGAGGTTATTGAAATCGGCCGATAGTTGGCAGGATCGGCACGACTGCCCTTTTTGGGCACGGGTTGCACGTTGGCAAGCTTCCAGGACTTGGGCACTATACCAGTCCTAAATGAGAGGCGGTACAAGCGCGTCAACACAGGAGACAACTCGGGCGCACATGCCTTGAGAACTATTGCTGGTACACCATCTGGTCCACTAGCTTTATTCACGTCTAGGCGACACAGTGCTCTCACACCTTATAATGTACCAACTACTGGGACTCAGGCCTTCTCTCCTCTCGGCTATAATAAAGTATAATAAATAATTATCACAAGGCGAATCTAATTCAAATGACACCTATTGATAATTATAAAATTATTTATTAAGACAGGAAATTTAAATGTAACGCGATATACGTAAAGTAAGGCCAGTAAAGTAAGTAAAGTAAAGGCCTTAAGGGTATTATCCAACGGCGAGCAATGGATAGCTCGCTGTCCGGCTGCCCGGTAACCGTCCGGACTGCGCTCGAGTCGTCGAAGGCGCGTAGCCTACTGTGGCCATGGGTTCGCTTCTGAAAGGAAAACCTGGGGTCCTGGAACGCAAGGGAAAGAAGGAACATAGGAGTGGGTTTTAGTCAGTAAAAGTCAGACACGCCCTCCAGCTCCATCCTAGAGCGAGAGAAGTCACTGGATGATTTCCCACCTAAAAAAAAGAAGAAAAGGCTCTAAAGGTATTATCCAACTCAGACCTACACTCACGGCATGCTAAAGCTTGTTTCACACAAAACAGCCGTGTGCAATGCGGTATAACATAAGTTGTTATGCGAGTATGAAATAATATGCAAGACAACCATTTCAGTGCGTTTTCGCGTCAGTAGCAGATAGCGGATGACAGCGCAATGCTGTGATGTTTAAATACGTAGCGTGATGCTGTAGCGCTGCGAACGTGTTGCATTTAGTGTAACTAAGCTTTAAGTGAGACCACAAGGTGAGTGTAACCACAGTTTATTCACTACTGATGCCTTTGTAGGCAGTGTTTAGGATGTAGAGTATCTACGCTAATTAAATCCCTGTAGTCATTACAGGCTTGCGGTATCTTAGCGTATCTTAGCCTCTATTGCTTCTGTGAGAACATTTTAAAGATTTACTGTGGCCCTATAATGTGAAAACTAAATGAAGGAACATAGGTTGGATTTAGTCGGTAAAAGATTGACACGTTCTCGCGCTCCACTATAGAGCGCGAGGGGTCGTCATGTAGCGACATCTATGACGGCACCTAGAACTAGAACTTAAGATCCTGCATTTCATCGCAGCATTAGAGTTATCCAAGAGATTAGAACTTATAAACCAGCCCAAAATGAACTAACGGGTAGTTGCCCAGACTAGACACAACATCTGACTGGCCGAAGGATCCTTCCTTTTCAACGGAGCTTTGCAGGATTTTACACTCTGTTTCGCATACCTCTAAATTGATGACACCGACATAATGTAACGACATCTATGATGTCAGAAATAAAATAAAGAATTCCAGTGCTTAGAAGTTAGGAGGTTGAGTAACAATATAGTGTAGTCTTATATATACTTAATAATATAAACTTATATATAATATAACATACGCATACAGCTTCATAATATAAATTATATAATTATAATATTTAGGTGTGTCGTCAAGGCTAGAGTGAATAGGCTCTTAATAAACTAATGCGATTCACCATCAACGATTGCATCACTGCTTACCATCAGGTGGGATCGCAATCAAGCACTACTTAAAAAGATTAAAAAGAAAAGCAAAACCATTTAAGAAACAAAAGCTCGGAGTTGTAACAATACGCAAACTTGTCAGTACTTAGAATTTCATCTGACACCAACACGCGGGGGCTTAAAAAACAATTCGTGTTTAGCCTTATAAACAGCTTCGTGGTCTATACATTACCTAATAAAAGTCCTGAAAAAGTCTATTGTATACATATTTTATAACGACGGCTGGCATTTCGCGTCTCCGACCCGCCGGCTGATTTCATTTGAGATTGCGCTGCGAATCGGTGCTCGGAAACTTTCGCCATATTCACATGCATTAGCTCCTATTACAGCGAGTTTTTGTTATACATATTCCGAATGGGTGCCACCCCATCCTCGATGTCTTTCTCTCAGAATCAATATTCTTAGTTACCAGTTTAAGATAGATAAGGGTGGCGCAACTTTGTCAGTTCAGGCTGCGGAATGTAATTTGTGAAGTTGAGTTAAAGACGTAGACTTGTGTCATTCACACGTCATTTGTGGACGTGTTTTGGGATTTAGTAGGCAGTAAATGTTCAAGTTAAGCATCGTTTTATCTTATTTTAGGTGACAGGGGGCACTTGAATAAAGGAAAGGACGATTGACCTGGTCAGTAGGTAGCGAAGAATTGGCCAAGTATAAGCAAGCAATTAATAAAGTAGACTGAATTGGATAAAACTTGGAACATGGAAAGAGCATGTCCAGGTATAGTATATTGGTCTTTTTATTCAAGCAAGCGATTAAGACTAGCACATGAAATTGGAACATCACCTCTCCATTACGTTGACGTTTGTGAAAAAGAACATCCCAAAATATTTTTATAGACAGCTACAATATACAAAGATGGACATTCGTGTAAAATCATAATTTCAATAGGTCTCGTTTTCGCAAAGAAATAAAATAACCAAACCCCTACACGCAAGTTCCTAATGTGAAATTATTAAAGCAATTGTTATCCAAGAACCCGTAGCCATAAATGTGCAAAAATAACAGCATTTTGGCACGTACAGAAAATAAACACTTTTCCTCAATACGTGGATACAAATCACGGCACATATGAACGTAAATACTAACAGCAGAGGGTAATGTAGAAAGGTGGTAATAAGATCCAGCGACATTGTCGCCGAGTGGCGAACATTACAAATCCCCTCAGGCATGCAAGGGAGCTTCATAAAATATAATAAGAGCACGCGAGCCCGCTGGAAGCAGGTCAGCCGCCTCAACCAAACGAAATAGGCTGAAACACCCATTCCTACGAGGTATGTTCGTATTTGTGACCGCAAATAAATTAGATTTACTATGTTTATTCGTACATCTGCAGGCTTTCTCCGCATTTTTCAGCATTCACAAAATGTTTTATACGTTAATAATGTAATGACGCAAGAACTTTATGAATAGTAAAACCTCCTTGATTTATCGTGAATATCTGCTGTACCTACCAAATATAATTTTATGATGACGACAGCTGGCAATGTGTATATGAAAATGTATATGCCAGCAATCCATATCACGTGAAAATTATCCAAGGATTCATCTGTCGACTATGAAGTCGACCGTGAAACTTTCTCAAATACATATGTAAATGGAAACGTTGGAAACAGAATAGACATACTTTACGATATGGGGCAAGCGAATCCAAGTCATACAATTCCGAAAAAATACTTTTCTGATTACGATCTCACCACGAATAATCACATCAGACTTGATTAAGTCGACCACAACAACAAGTTAATCGGAATCGATCCGTATAAGTCTTCTCATTATTTTCCCTTATCAATGTACGTACGCAGATAAAAGCTCCAAGTTATTCTCTTGGACGACATTTTTATGTCGTAAGAATAGGGAAATAACGAACTCATAAATGGCAGTCGGACGATAAACAAGCCATAGCCTCTGAGATAAGAGTCTGTTCTCTCTGCGAAGTAATGTGGCTGCGAAAACGCGGATAATAACTATACCTACTACCTGCTTTACATACGAAAAGCATACGAGTGCCGAACTGCCGAGGGTCCTCCGAGCGTTCGATACATGGCGTCATAAATTACTTAGATTAGCTTCTTATTTGGTCTCCAGTTGATTTTATTATCCCGGTGTTTATACAACTGAGAATTGCGGCTGTTTTCTTTAGCGAATATTTCTCGCGTTAAACATTTTTTATTGTAAACGAAAACCGAGTTGATATTACTTTCCATAAAGAGGAAACGTAACAAGGGACTGGGCTCCGGTATAGAGAAGATGGACGAGGAACCTGTGAGTTCAACGAATGTTGTTTATAGCTGCAAGCGGTTCCGTAAGACATGGGTTTCTACTTACCCTGTCCGGGATAAAACTGTACCACCCACACCGTCACACACACGCGCTTATAATCTCTAGTCTGCAAACATTTCAAAGAGTCCTTCGTGTTAAGTTAACTAACATCAATTTTACATTGTTGACAGTACAACTAAAGTAAGTATTGTGTAAGAAGTAACCCCGACATCTGGACACGAATAGCGCAAGTTTCAAGTGAACACGGATCCAAAGATGTCAAGAGTTGAATTTCAAAAGAGCTTGCATTTCCTTCGTGATAGTAACAAAAACATAATTTCACTGAAGAAATGTAAAGGATTTCTAACATTCTATTAGTTTTTGTAACTCTTTGGTAGATGTATAAGTATAAACAAGAGTTTGTCGTGAGGTTTAGAAATAGGTCGGGGCTGTCAGTGACACCTGACCCGCAGGTAGTAGGGTCTATATCGGGCGGACTGACACCGGGTTCCCCTTGACAACATCATAGGTTCAAGCGTGCTCATTACAGTATTATTTTCAGGAAAATCCCAGAAACCTTAAATATGTACGAAAAATATAAACTTTAGCATATCAGGCGTCCCGTAAAACAGAAAGAAATAAGAATTTTCAATTGTGGGTTTCTGTAAAAACCATCATGAAAAATTTCATTTCTACGGCTGCCTTCTCAAATTATTGTATGTATATATAGCTACATTATATCGCAGCCCTATATTTCGGACAGTGTTTGCCCTAAATGGCGTATAGCGTGCATTTTTATTGGATCAAAGACATTTTGTATTCCTAAGCAGTTCGCCAGCTTTGGCCTGTCCGGACGAAGGCATTTGGCTGACTTTTGTATTTTCCTCAAGACAAATAACATGTTTCATCTGATAAGGGGCTGTCGTCGGCTCGTCTGTCTACGGAACCAATCGCTTTGTGGACGTTCCTTGTTATTCCATCTTGTTTTTATTGCGCAAGCTTGAGCGTTTGTTTTTTGAAAGCCTATTAACGTCTCTCCTTTTGTAATAAGAAAGGATTCTTGAAACATTAGTGTGTTTATGTGAAGAAATACTTAGGTTTATTCCCCCGCTTTTGTGTGGGAGAGATTTGAGTCATTAGGCCAAGGTTTTCTAAACCACATGTGAATATGTTTCTGTTTTTACTACGTCGAGTTATTAGAAAATAATTCATCGGGTAGAACGATTAATGTCTTTTAAAAACTAAATATTAATGTACCCATACAATCACTGTAGGCGCTGGCTTGCGAACGGCGAGTAATGGGTAGCTCGCTGTCAGACCGTCCGGTAACCGTCTGTATCGAACTTCGGGGCCCTGGAACGAAGGCAAAGAAGGGACAGGAGTGTGTTTTTAGTCAGCAAAAGTCTGACACTATCTCACGCTCCGCTCAAGAGCGGGGGATGTCATTGGATGATTTTCCCACCGAAAAAAAAACCCACACATACAATAAAAAGACAAGAAGAAGGGAACAGTAAAATAGGTACAAAGTGATGCTTACCTACTTCTAGAAAAAGAAGAATTCTGTTCTAGCATACCTGCGAAAGGACAGTTGAAAATACAAAAGATCCAGACACCGTGTGGAAGAGTAGTAGGAAAAACAAACACATGAAACAATTCACGTATAAATAATACCCACTAATATTACAAAAGCGAAAGTTTGTGTGCGTGTGTGTGTGTGTGTTGGTTACTTCATCACGCTCAAACAGCTGAACGGACTGCGGTGAAACTTGGTACACGGGTAGATCTTGTTCTGGAATAGCACATAGGATACTCTTTATCCCGGGAGTATGTTCCCTTGGGATAATTTTTTACTACCACGCGGGCGAAGCCGCTGGCAGTAGCTAGTAGTAAATAATGTTATAAAATAATAATAATAATATTCCACAACTATCACACAACGCCGTCTAGTCCCAAGCAGAGCTTGTGTTATAATAATATAATAAAATAATAATAATAATATTCCACAACTATCACACAACGCTGTCTAGTCCCAAGCAGAGCTTGTGTTATAATAATATAATAAAATAATAATAATAATATTCCACAACTATCACACAACGCCGTCTAGTCCCAAGCAGAGCTTGTGTTATAATAATATAATATAATAATAATATTCCACAACTATCACACAACGCCGTCTAGTCCCAAGCAGAGCTTGTGTTATAATAATATAATATAATAATAATATAATATTCCACAACTATCACACAACGCCATCTAGTCCCATACTAAGCAGAGCTTGTGTTATGAGTATGTTTATCAGTTGTCTAAACTGATAAACATACTTATATATTTCTAAATACTTACGTATTATAGATAAATTACACCCAGACACAGAACAAATGATTGTGCTCATCACACAAACATTTGTACTGGATGGGAATCGAACCCACGACCTCCGGCATAGCAGTCAGGGCCACTGACCACTAGACCAACAGGTCAGTCAAATGTATGTTAGTAGTAGTAAAGTTATGGGTACTAGACAACTGTTATACATACTTATATATTTCTAAATACATACATATTATAGATAAATTACACCCAGACACAGAACAAATGATCATGCTAATCACACAAACATTTGTCCTGGGTGGGAATCGAACCCACGAACTCCGGCATAGCAGTCAGGGCCACTAACCATTAGACATACAGGCCAGTCAAAACATACTTTAATAACAATATATATCTACTGATATATAGGTTATATATTATATAGGTTGGTAGCTGTATTGACTACCCTCACATTAATGATAAATGATATTTATTTTGCAAATAGGTTTTTTAAAAACACTTTTACACGTCAATTTTTTTGTCAATTTAAACTAGATGAAGCCGGTGTTTTCTAGCTGACTAACCTGAGAAGAAACACCGAAACAAATTCAGGGGTCAAAGTCGGTCAAATTATATGAGCACCATGCAGGTTGGATGCATGTTGGTTGGTTGAGATAGTCTTTTGAAGAAAGAACCACACAGTTCTGTGCGGACCTGTCCAGTCAGTGCAAGCATTTGTCAGTATTCGTGTTGCTCAACTCAGAACTACTAAAGAGCTCAACGACTTGACGAAAAATAGGTACCAAAGAAAGGACATTTGGGTAGGCCGCAAAAAGTACTCAAAACTGCCAGACATTATGTTATAATTAAAGAGAAAAAAAAAAGAGTAATCCACATAGTCACATTATTAGGGACGTCCTGAAAACGTAGTGATATTGGTCCAGTTATGAAGATTACATTTAAATCGTCCGAGTTAACCCTGTAAGCACAGAGTGAGTGGGCGCTGCACATAATCGCCGCCCGGCTGCGGCTGCATTATGAATTTGTACTCTTTTGTCCGCAGTTTTTAATTCTGCCGGTAAAATGTATTGTTCATGGAACAAAAGTCTCTAGTGTCATTGTTGTTGGCCAAAGTTCATTTAAATTCCGTGCCCGTGAGAGGGAACAGTAGCAAATATGAATTCCTTTGCTCCTATTGTCAAACTGCTTTTGCTCGGTTTGGTATAATGCTTTTGAAAGCCACATTGTGTTTTATATACATGTAGGAACACAAGTCTATTTGAATCTTTTTTAGTTAACAAAGAAACAGACTGTGATATAATTAAATATGTATATGAAATTAGCGTGTTTGTGTGAAATAAAGTTTAAGCCTGAAGGCATGGGGAAGTGTTCTAAACTGCTGTTGCTGACGGCACACTCCTTTTACCAGGCTTACTTGCAAGTAGTCGTGAATAATTCAAAACGTTGTACTAATTAAAATTCCGAAATTGCACAACAGGTAGACGCTTTATACAGGAACATTTATCATTAAACAGGCTGAAAACTTCAACTTGCATAATCAGCTTTATTATGTTCCCACTGCTGGGACTCAGGCCTTCTGTCTAGCACGGAGAATAGGCCGTAATCTATCTCGCGGACCCTGTGTGGGTTGGTGGATGTCATATGTGTTCGAATTTTTGGTTCTAGGAGACTGGCTTTCTCATAATGTTTTTCTTTACAATTTGAGAGCAGTGGTGATGAAATAAATCATATAAATTATAGCGTCTGCCTGAGGTTGACCCCGGTTATGAAGTACAACTCGTAAATCGTGCCGTTACCACTAGATTATAACTGCTCACCAAAAATTCAACTTAAACCTAAAATATTTTTAAAACATTGTTATATGTGTAGCGCAGTAGTAATCGAAGCATTGCAAAGTTTCGATGGCTGGCAAAGAAAAAGGAATGACCGCTGCGTACTGGCGCCGGTCCAGATCCGTCGCTTTTCATCACGTTTTACAGGCGTCGCAACAAGTTATGGGCCTCTTTTTGGAAACTCTTCCCCATCATACTTGAGGAATAACGTGCAATACGGGATATTATCAATTCGACGTGCGGCTTCACCGTTTTTCATTCCATTTGGTACTCGAATAACTCGGTGTTTATGTGTCAGCCATCAACTTTAATGTGTATTTAGATAAGTAATGTAACTTATTAGAGCAAAAAACGGACGGACAAGACAATTATTCGCCAGAATAAGGAAAACAAAAATACTTAGTTACAAAAGACAATGAAGAAAAATGATAGAACCTTTCGCAGACGCGCGAACAACAGCGCTAATTACAATTAAAAAAACATCTTTATACTTTTTAATGAGACAATTAATTCACACAGTTTCAAAAAATTTACATAATTTCTTTAGAAGCCATGTAGCAGTACCGAGCTGGGGTATAATTTGATTCATGTAATTATTTCAGTCAATTTTCATCATTTCTTGGTTTAAACGGCGCGGCGGGTTGCGGGGCCGAAGTAATTTTGTCCGGGCCAACAGAAGTTGAAAAAGGAAAATTACACAATTTGCTAATGGCCACGGCATGGATAATAATTTGTTGCGCGGTTTTTATTACTAGAGAAAGATATTAATGCGAATTGAAATTTATATTTTATGACTTATGATTGAGTTACGGGGTGAACGGGCAATGTATTGGGTCTTTTTACGTTTTTCGATCAAATACGAATTTAATGTAGTCGTTGACTTACTTACGAAGATATTTGATGTACCCATGGCGTCAATAAAATTCCAAACAGGAGTATAGATCAGGTTTTAAGAACTTTCGGGAAGCATTTGTTATAAACTAGCCGCCTGGAGCGGGTTCCACTGGTGTTAGAAATCTTAAAAAATTTCGGCTTTTTTCTACTGTTGTCACACTATATATCACAGTAATATTATAAAGGCGAAAGTTTGTGAGTGTGTTTGTATACTTCTTTATGCTTTAACGGATGTGGATGAAATTTGGAACACTTTTTATTCCGGGATTACGAGTATGTTCTGTTCACGCGGACGAATAATATATGATATATATAATAATATTCAGACAACTATCACACAACGCCGTCTAGTCCCAAGCTAAGCAGAGCTTGTGTTATGAGTACTAGACAACTGATAAACATACCTACTTAAATATATCTAAATACATACATATTATAGATAAATAAATTGTGATGTTCACGCTGACGAATACGCTAGCAGTAGCTAATATGACAATAAATTATTAACCCCTCGCGCGCGGGGGGTATTATTATTACGTAATTGCGCGTTTTTACTTAAAATCACCAAAAAATATTAAAAAAAAACCTTTTCTGGATTTTTCTAGAAAAAACAAAGATATAGAAACCAAAAATTTCGGTCAAATCAATTTCGTACAAACGTATGTACAGTCAGTACGACAGTTAAGCGTTTTTCAAGGTCATTCAAGTTGTATAGACGTATGTACAATCGGCGCTCAAGAGGTTTGTTATAGTTTATGAGTTTTTCGCGAACAGAAGAACAGACGGATGCGGTGGCGGACTGTTTTATAATATGTAAAGATTTTTTTATGTATTTGTTTGTGCTCGTATAACTTCTATGAAATATGTACCCATATTTAAAACTCTAACCTTTTAATAATAAAGCAAGTTTATAAAGCAAAAGCAATTCCATTATAAATGAAAAACTTTCAGTAAGTAGTTTGGTAACTGTGGTAAAAGACCCAGCACCAAGACACACAGCACGAAGACTTCATCGACACCAGTTCAGTTCAGTCGCACAAAAACTTTGCCATTCAATGTAGGTTAAAATAAAGAAACTAGGTAAAGTCCGCGGGAATTCTGCCACTGTCAACAATGCCCGTTGCAGACAGAACTTTGGGTAAAAATGCAATGTAATTAAACTGCGAGATACAAAATACAAGCACTTTTGAAGGAAGTCCGGCCATTGTTGCCTTTCCACACCCTATGAACTTGATGAGGATGCTAGGATTTGATGAGAGTGTGCTAGGACTTGTTGTTTGCAAGTAAATTATCATGCAGAATTATTAATATTATTTCATTTTTTTGGTGGGAATATCATCTAATGACATCCCCTGCTCTTGGGCGGAGCGAGAGGGCGTGGCAGACTTTTACTGACTAAAAACCCACTCCTGTTCCTTCTTTGCCATTGTTTCAGGGCTCCGAGGATCTCTTTCGCATCACCCATGGCCCCAGTACTCTTCGACCCTGCTGGGATATCATTTAGATATCATTATAGATTTAGATATCATTTGCTGACATCTCCTTGAGGCGCGCGTGGACCACTACACGCCGTCGACGACTTGGGCTCGGTCTGGAGATCCCGGACGGTCCGACGGCGAGCTACCCGTTGCTCGCTGTCCGCAAGCCCGCACCTACGGTGGCCGGAAATCGGGATCGGAATCCTGGCAGCTGGGGCGCGAGTGCCATTGCTTCGCGCGTATACGTGCGGCCTCCTCCTTTGCTAGCATTACTGCTTCGCACAAGGAGGCGACCGCCTGCCGTTCCTCCTCGCTCCGGACCATGGCCTGTACCAAGGCCCGGCGCGAAAGATCGCTGCCGCCGATCACCCCCACGAGGACACGGCGTTGCTCTGCCCAGGCGGGGCACACCTCTACCGTGTCCTCCGAGCGGTCCACACAATGGTGGCACCCGGGCGTTTCTTCCGCACGAATCCGGCGCAGGAACCTCCCGAACTTACCATGTCCAGTGAGGACTTGCGTCATGCGGAACGCCGTGTTGCCTTTCCAGCCACTCCTCAAAGAGGAGACTTACCGCCATAATTATGGCATGCCCAATTATTAATACTAAAGCAAAAATTATATTTCAGAAAAGTTCTTAATTCCGGTATTTTTAGGGTTCCATACTCAAAGGGTGAAAAACGGGACCCTATTGCTGTCACTCCGCTGTCCATCTGTCTGTCACCAGGCTATATCTCATCAACCGTGATAGCTAGACAGTTGAATCGTCAGATTGAATGAATTACAGATGATGTATTTCTGTTACCACAATATTGTTGTTGTGGCAATAGACGTTTGTTTATTTTATTATTAAAAACGGAATAAAATAAACAAACGTAATTTTTTTTTTCTGTTTTTTACTACGGACTTTACGAAACCCTTCATGTACGAGTCCGACTCGCACTTGGCCAGTTTTTTACAAGTTTTTATTTAACTTGCAATGTATGTATGTACCTATCTAGGGCAAATATTGCAGATGGATTTGAATTTTAGAATACAGTATGTAACTTGGATAACATTGCATTAATATGATACCATAGAGCTGATCTGATGGTGGAGTCGGATAGTGGCCATATTACATTTGAAAGATCTCAACCCTATTGTGTTGAAATCTTTCAAATGGTCATGATGAGTACTATACCACGCGATGAGCCTACTATAATTTTTTTTTTCATTAATTACCATTTATTCTCTCTTCACAAAGTTGACTCAAAGTTAACGTATACAAGAAAATGAAACAGCTGTACTCCACTTTTGTGAGGGACTGTTGCCTGGTTTTTGGAAATAAACTGTGTTACAGGTCACCAGAAATACGATAAACGCACCACAATTAATTGTATATAAGTTTCATTCAAACTTATATACAATTTATTGTGTTGCGTTTATCGTATCAAAAACAGCCAATCCTGGAAAAAAGTCTATTGAACAAATACTTATTTGGTCCGAGCAAAAAATATGATTCCATTACCTTTAGAGCCAACAAGAGAACCATTGTCTATAAAAAATCTAGCTAGAAGACCACAAAATAAAGATAAGCACATACCTACACGGTTTCATGAGCCCCATAACTAAGAGACGTTATTAAAACTATCGGTAGCAGCATCCGAGAGAGTTCAATTTTTGCCAGGTCCGTAACGAAAGTTGTTAAGACGTTTGAGGTCAGTCGAGTTGTATAAACGTCCAATTCGGCGGCAAATTTACAACTTTTTCTCACTTCCCTGTCTCAAGTCGGGGCAGTAAACTGGGAAGCAATCTCGCCCCGACTACAGAGTTATTTCGCAGAATATTGCGGAGCGAGACTAATAAAATGACAAATGGCTGGTGTTTGCACTAGAGAGCCGACATGAAGCAAGATGCATGCGGCGACATACTTTCCAAATGTATTTGCCAATAATTTGCATATAATGCGATCTTACTATTCATATTGAAATATATTGCGATCATTCGATGTAGGTAATATTGATGTGTTCAGTCCAGGTTCCGGCCGAGTGAACATAATAGTAGTGTGTTCAGTGTAACCGATATCTTCGAAGGCGGGCTCACTATGCTCAAATTCTTGACTAGAAGTGCTCTTACCCACAATATCGGCCGGCCTCTTCCAAACGTCTCGATTTCAACTCGGTTGAGGACGTCGGTACGTTCTACCTGTGGAACCCTAATCCAATTTGTCCGTGTCTGTATGCACGTTAAGATATATAGTAACTTATATGTGGGCATCGTGTTGCCAACTATCGGTTTACAGTTTATTTAGAGATTAATAAGACATTATTTATACTTCTTACGCATTATTTTTAGTTCATTGTAAAATAATTGATGAAATCTAGACATGTGTCTACCATGCCACCATTCACGGTATATGTCTGTACCAAGTGGTAGAGTGTCAGCCAAGATTGCGAAGCAAAGGGCAACACACTTGCACCGGTAGTGGGTTATATTACACGCACCATTTCGGCCTACTTTTGACCTCCCCATGATTTGCGTATAAATCTAGTAAGACTTCATTCAAAATGCCAAACAATAAAAAACCTCTTCCCAAAAGTTGTGGGATGGAAGAGTTTGTAGAATGGCAGAAAGAAAAATTTTTTTATCAACTTTTAAAATTCTATATTTTACAACAACTTTCACCTTTTAACTGTTTAGCACCTTCCCTTTTCAAACTATATTTCTTATTAAATCTATGTCCCTAGCCTTCATTCGGACACATGAGAGTTCAGTTTAGAAATGACACAATCGACTGCTACTACTAATGTTACTATGAATTGTAGATTCATTTAAAAATTGCTATTTTAATTATTTACTCCTTAAAATGTTAGACTGACTAGATGAGTTAGGAAGTTAAAAATTGGCGTGAAATTATTATTGGATGCATATATAGGAAAAAACTGGGCATGTACGAGTCGGACTCGCGCACAGAGGGTTCCTTATGTACAAACTTTCCTATGTAAATAGTTTAATTCTCGAATGGATTCTCAAAGATTGTTTTCCGAATCAAAAAAAAAATTTTTTTGTGACGTAATAATAAATTTACTGTTTTCAGATTTATCCTATACCTGTGCTATAAGACCTTGCTTTATGCCAAATTTCAGAATTCTAGGTCAACAGGAAGTACCCTATGAATTTTGATTTCCTTGAGAGTTTAGAAATATATGTTTTTTGCTACATAAACGGCCGTATCTTTTTTTTCTTTAATCTAGAAGTTTGATTTTTTCATAGCTTCAAGGGACCGCAGATCGAGATAAAGGGTCTTGACAGACATACAACTAAGTGATCCTATAAGGGTTCCGTTTTTTCCTTTTGAGGTACGGAACCCTAAAAACAGAAATCATCATAATAATGTTTAGAGTAAAAGGCAAAGTTGTTAACTCTTTTCGAGCATTATGTATGAATTGGTAAATAAGATATGTGTTGTTATTATTAAGCGATTTTACTCTAAATAGCCGAGAGCGTGTTTGTAAACGTGATATCGACATCAGTGTTGACTCAGACCTGCTACAGTGTGATTCTATAAACATCTCATCGTGAAAATGTAGGTAAAGTGTTTGAACTGGGCTGTCAATGCATGGTTTTAAGTTGATTTCAAGGTCACTTCACCTATGTTTTCACGGTGAAATTTATACTAGAGTATATAATGTGGATGGGTGGATAGGGAGAGGGAGACCAAAGAAAAGATGAATGGTTTCGCCGCTTGTGGTTCTCGGCAGCCGCAGTGGCAGCACCAGCACAGCACGACGAGCTAGGAAGATGGGATGGCGCAATATAACTAGTTGTGGACCTAGAGCTGACCCGCACCCCTAGCCAAGTTACAATCGTATCGTTCGCGCCGAACGCCTCGAGTAGGCCACGCTTCCGATTCCCTTGTTCTGACGTCATCTCAACGCTCAGTCACGTGGTCAGAACAAAGTAATCGGAGGCGTGGCCTACTCGAGGCGTTCGCGCGAACGATACGATTGTAACTTGGCTAGGGGGGCCGGACTCCTACTACAACTTCGTATCATCTATGGCTTACGTTCAAATATACGCGTTTATCACTACATTTGAACCCGTCATGGATTAAATACATTAAACAAAATAATATAGCCTTGCAGACGGTGAGCAATGTAGCTCGCCTTCCGAAAACGACCAAGCCCAGGTCGCAAAAAGCAAAAATTTGTCAGCAAAATTAATGGAGCGCACTAGAGATGAAGATAGGAATTCTAAAGAGTTACCGCGGCTCTGGAACATAAAGGGCAACTGAAGGAGCATGGGTGGATTTTAGTCAGTAACAGTCTGACATTCTGTCTTTTCTTTCGTGGAACAGATAGAGTTATTTGATGAATTCACAACTCAAAAAAAAGCTACAAAACTCTACGACACTGAGGGCACCTCACTTAAAAAATAAAGTGTACCTAACTAAACCTTCACGCACAACCAAGTCCAACCTGCCTATACGATATAAAACACTTGTCTACACTACACATAATAGCCACTTCGTATGGCAAAGGCAGCATAAAGGCAAAACATCTTAAATAAATTCTCCGAAACGATCGAATTATCCAGTCTAGAGAGGCGATTAATAAAGCCAAGTTCAATCACTGTTCGTTCGGCCTCCGATTCCGTAAATAATTATGTCCTACATACATACGTCACTCACAAAGAAAACGTGCCTAACCAATAAAACGAAACAACGAGGCTATCAGAAACAGACGCAGGCGTCACTGGCGCTCTGACATTGACAAATAAGCCATTCTGAAAAAGATCCCATTTTCCCCAAGACCCCTACTACGTACGACTATTAATAACAATTAAAGAAACGAAAATACTGCCGAAATGCAAATTAATGACATGAATATTTCAAGAATACTCCTTATTAAATTCATGTCTTTATTAAAATGTCGTCGGCTTCAATACGCCGCAGGTTTTTCACAAATTTATATTTGCGCAAAGAAACGATCAATAATTGCTCCTATCGTTCGTGATTGAACTTAATTTTACTGAATTTGAATTTCTATTACAACTAGAATATCAACAAACGACCATCTTCTTCGTATTACTTAGGCTTGTTATCGTATTCATTTACCTTTTCGGAAATAATATCGTTGGTTTTGATTTCATAAAATCGAGCCAAAAGGCTTCCCGTACAATACTCGCGGTTTTAAAATGTATTATCTGAACGTGTTGAAATGTAATTTCGTTCATATTGATACAATGTGTGAAGTTTATATTTTTATGGAGTAAACGTGAGGCTATGAAAACGGCATTCAAGGAACGAATGTTCGTTAAAATGGCTAAGCATTAAAGATTATGTGGCCGCTAATGTGTTTAATCTTGTATAGATCTAAAGTTATTTTAAATCGATACGTGCAAGTAGACGGCAGACATTAAAATGCTAGTTCGAATGAAACCCCATTCTTGTCCCCCACCGCATATAACTGCAATAGGTAAACTCGAAAACTACTAAACGGATTTTCATGCGGTTTTCACCTTTAGACAGAAATTCATGAGGAACTTTTAATGTATATTAGAGTCTATGTGGAAAGATAACCTACCTGCCCATAAGATTTGCGCGAGGCCCTCGCGCCCCAGCCACCGGTTTTCCGATCCCGTATTCTGGCCACCGTAGGCGCGGGCTTGCAGACGGCGAGCAATGGGTAGCTCGCCGTCCGACCGTCAGGTAACCTTGACCGAGCCCAAGCCGACGACGGCGCGTAGTGTTCCATGCACGCCTCAAGGAGATGTCAGCTACCGTAGGGGCCCAGCAGGGTCGAAGCCACTGGGGCCATAGGTGATGCAAAAGAGATCCTCGGGGTCGTGAATAAATGGCAAAGAAGGAACAGGAGTGGGTTTTTAGTCAGTAAAAATCGGACACTACCTCCCGGTCCGCCCAAGAGCGGGGGATGTCATTAGATGATTTTCCCACCCGAAAAAAAACCTACCCATAAGTTTTGAGGGCGCAGCTATAAAAATAACTTTAACCTTTTGACGTGCGTAATTAGAGACACAATAGTAAGACAATGGCTTGCGGGCGCCGGCTACCGCCTGAGCGTTAATGAATTAATAGCTTTTGTTATGCTGTAAACATTGTTACTTAATGACGTATCAGTGTTCACAACATAACAAAAACGATATATGTCTTGATGTTTTGAAACTATGTTAGACTAGGTTCTTCAGGGTTCCGCTTTCGGGATCTCTATTTCCTCGGGAGCATACGTGTTATTGTGACTACTTACCTGTTAGTTCCACTTAAGCCTACGACCATCGACTTATATTCTAGCCTACGACGGTTCTATTTCCGCACAGACTCTATATGCATATCATAGTACAGAAAAGCCGAGAATTTTATAGATTTGTAACACCCGAGCAAAGCTGGGGCGCATTACTTGTCGTAACAGTCTTCATCTGAATCCGTTGGGTCGGCCACACTACCGTTTTTGCGATACAATAGGCGGGTGAATGCCGAATTCGAATACAATCTATTTCCTATGACGCGCATCATGTGACGCCTTTGTAGGAACGTTGAAGCTCCGGCGATATCAAAGGCGGTGGAGCTAATGTAGTCGGTAGTTACTAGTCACCCCGTAATAATATTGAGTTGCATTTGATTCGTAGGGTCGTGGGGCTTTTTGGATTGGGTCAGCGGTCCCAAATTCTAACTATAAATTTTTTTTTTAGTTGTATTTTGTTAGGGACCACCAGGAAAAAGGCATTAAAGCACAGTTACCAAAAAAACTATTTATTTTACTTGTGGCCCCAAAATGCCCACAAAATTCACAAATAAAATAAATACAGTTTTTTTTGACCTTGTGGTCCCAAAATATAATTTAAAAAAAAATATAGGTGGAAGTGGGGACCGTGGCCCCGTTCCAAAGAGCCCCACGACCCGATCCGTAAAGAGAACTCGATATCTGTTAACGTTTACGCAAATTCCTGTAGTAGGCGCGCTGAATACGGAACTGAGCCAAACGGAAGCCGTATTACGAATTTAATCTCGCAGAAATGTGGTATCGTGGAAATTGCTGCAACAAAGCCTCTGTTTACGACAAACGTCTAGAAGCAATATTACCTAGGGGAAAAAATTTAGAACAGTTGGATTATAATATTTTTTTACATGAGTTTTTAAATTAAAATCTTACATTTCCATTGCTGCCAGGACTGTGGGATCGTTCGAAAGAGTTAATGTGGCCTGTGCAAAGAACTACTGGAGGAACACAGGTGGGACTTCGTAAGTAAAAGTCTGACACTCCCTCTCGCTCCACTCAGAGCAGGAGGGGTCATTTGATATTATTACATATTATTATTATTATAGTGTGTCCGTTGCTCCAATGGCTTCTGTTCTCAGTAAAAGTAGACTTTGTAAATAGATTTCTTCTGAAAATAATCCAGGGCCTCAAGTCTGCTATTACAATAATGTCAGAATGGTCTATCATTGATTTCATAATTGTTGATTTTGACAAGTTTGGTAATCTACTAACATAATGACGTTATTATGACTTTCCAGTGGTCAACCACTGACACTCCATTGAAAGAAGTGGCATAAAATGGCAATCTCGTATATATTGACATATGAATATCTGAAGTATGCGGTAATCTTCTTAATTTTGACAGCTCCTTTGATCAGTGACCTACCATAAGAACGTCATTGTCCAGCCATTACTTTTAATAAGCTCGTTATTGTCATTCTACCACAACTCTGGTTGATCGGTCATTATGAATTAGCAGATTACGAACTTTTAGCAAAATGACAATGGGATCGTGTTGGAATGACGAATTTATAAAAATAGCGGACTTGGGTCCCTGTTTTCAAGTTTTATTATTCTTCTTTTCGTGTCGATGGAACCGAATTTTTTTTTTTCGGACCAGTATCTGGCAACCTGTATAGCTCTGTTATTGGTCTCGTATAAATCCTGAAAAGTGGAGGTGGTTGTGATGGATGGATGGGCTGCTTAGCAGGTGACGCATGTCCTGTGCATCGGCTCCACACTGGTACAGTTTTAGAGATGGGTCGAGGAAACCCCATTTGGCCTGATTGTTTTTGTAGCTTCCAACCTGGGTCCGCAGTCGGTTAAGAGATACTAATTGGATTGTGTGAAGTGAAGTGTTACTAACATTGTTCTAAATTAATATATAAAATTTAGGTGCTAAAAAATAATAATAATGTAATATGGTTATGTATGTTAGTCTATAAGGTATTTGTATTATGGGTACTGTTACCGTAAATAAAATGATTTTATTATATACTAACTTTGGCCCGCGGCTTCGCACACGTACATAAATTATAGCCTATGTCACTCAGGATTAAAGCAGCTTTCTATCGGTGAAAAAAAATTTGCAATGGAACTAGTGCTTTCAGAGATTACAAAAAAAAAAAACAAAATAAAAAAAACAAACTTTAACTCTTTATAATATTCGGGCTTGCGGACGGCGAGCAATGGGTGGCTCGCCGTCCGATCGTCCGGTAACTGTCCGGACCGAGCCCAAGTCGTCGACGGCGCGTAGTGTTCCACGCGCGCCTCAAGGAGATGTCAGCAAATCGTAGGGGCCCAGCAGGGCCGAAGCCTACTGGGGCCACGGGTAGTGTGAAAGCACGAATAAATAAATGATTTATTATTATTATTAAAGCGAAGCCCGGAGCCCCGGGATGAAGGCAAAGAAGGAACAGGAGTGGGTTTTTAGTCAGTAGAAGTCTGACACTATCTCCCGCTCCGCCCAAGAGCGGGGGATGTCATTAGATGATTTTCCCACCCGAAAAAAAAACCTCTTTATAATATTAGTGTAGATTTAGGTAAAAATCTGTTCGAGGAATTGTTCATGATGCCCCACATCATATTCAGTTCCTCGGATAGATTTTTAAAATTATTTGCTGCATTTATACGCAGGCATCAATGGAAGGCAACTAAAAATAGTTACTGTGTCCTGGAATGCAGATGGGTTTTAATCAGTAAAAGTCTGACATACGCTTTCGCTCCACCCTAGAGGGGGAGAAAACATTTGAAGATTTCCCACCTCAAAAAAAGGTACCTTTAAAACTTATTCTATGTGACATACTAAATAGAAATAGTAAGTAGGTACTGAGTAGTGTGGTTTTATTTCTTTGATATATTCGTTAATAGCTACAGAGATTACCTCTAAAAACAAACAAAGAAATAATATTAGTTCATATTAAAGTTAAGTTTTATCCACTAGAACAAGTGTTACCTATTTTTAGGATTCCGTACCTCAAAAGAAACGGTAAATCCCCTCTTTGAGGCGTGGTTGGAAAGACCTCACGGCGTCCTCACCTTCCGCATGACGCAGGTTCTCACCGAACACGGTAAGTTCGGGAAGTTCCTGCACCGGATTCGTGCGGAAGCGACGCCCGGGTGTCGCCACTGTGTGGACCGCCCGGAGGACACGGTGGAGCACACGGTGGAGGTGTGCCCCGCTTGGGCAGAGCAACGCCGTGTCCTCGTGGGGGCGATCGGCGGCGGCGATCTCTCGCGCCGGGCCTTGGTACAGGCCATGGTCCGGAGCGAGGAGGAGTGGCAGGCGGTCGCCTCCTTCTGCGAAGCAGTAATGCTAGCAAAGGAGGCGGCCGATCGCGTGAGGCAACGGTCCTCACGCCCCAACCGCCGCCGGGATTCCGATCCCGATTTCCGGCCACCGTAGGCGAGGGCTTGCGGACGGCGAGCAATGGGTGGCTCGCCGTCCGATCGTCCGGTAACCGTCCGGACCGAGCCCAAGTCGTCGACGGCGCGTATTGTTCCACGCGCGCCTCAGGGAGATGTCAGCAAATCGTAGGGGCCCAACAGGGTCGAAGCTTACTGGGGCCATGGGTAGTGTGAAAGCGAAACCCGGGGCCCTGGGACGAAGGCAAAGAAGGAACAGGAGTGGGTTTTTAGTCAGTAAAAGTCTGACACTACTTTCCGCTCCGCCCAAGAGCGGGATTTGTCATAAGATGATTTTCCCACCTAAAAAAAAAAAAAAAACCTCAAAAGAAAAAAACGGAACCCTTATAAGATCACTTTGTTGTCCGTCCGTCTGTCTGGCAAGACCCTTTATCTCGGAAACGCGTGGAGGTATCGATTTGAAATTACCATATACTCAGGTCTGCCGGCTCTTGAAGTTGTAAAAAAAACAAACTTGTAAGTTAACGAGAAAAAAAGATACTTTGGTTTATGTGGCAAAAAAGTGCATTTCGACACTCTCGAAGAAATCAAAATTCATAGGGTACTTCCCGTTGACCCAGATTCCTGAAATTTTGCATAAAGCAAGGTCTTATAGCACAGGTATAGGAATAAATTTGAAAACTGTGAATTTGTTGTTACGTCACAACAAAAGAAAAAATCTTCGAGATTCCATTCGGGAATTGAACTGTTTACATAGGTAAGTTTGTACGGAACCCTCAGGGCGTGAGTCCAACTCGCACTTGCCCAGTTTTTTTAAAATAGAAAAAAAAATAGAAGACTGTCATCACGTACGCACAACTTACGATCACTAAAATTTTTGGTTTATTACCAAGTTGAATAAATAGGTATCGTTTATAGTTACGGCAATATGAGAGCCGGAGTAGAACAGGCACAGAGCAATAGCACGTTGCAGCATGAGAAGTTTTCCAATCTAACTTCATGGTACATCAGGAATTGCTCGCTTCTTACGTGCCGTTCTCAATGTAATTTTGTGTTTATACCCACAGTATAGCCATCGGTGCGGCGTACTTGCATCGCACCGGCGAATCATTTCAGTAATGAATACGGTGTGAAGCGGGCTTTTAACATTAACTCTTTTAGAACCCCTTAAAAGGGAGCTTTTAGCTTGTTTTTTCAGTTTATTTCTGTAGATGAATGGGAGCAGCGATTCTAGTTAGAAGGTGGCCGCTGACTATTCTAACGTACCGGGATTAAAGGATAGCGTTATTCAGTATGTCAACTCGGCAAGCGAAATGTTCAGTATAAATAATCCCGAATAAAGCCTTCACACAAAACGGGCGACACAAGTGGGGGGAAGGAGAGATTTATCCTCTTGAATCTAATCTTGCGGATGGCGAAAAGAACAGTCTCTACAAAAAAAAAAATGTGTGAGTTGTCGTGTCTCGACCCGTCTTGCGACTGTATACATTGAGACAATTCCCGCCGTCTGCGCTCAACTCATCTGGCGTCCTCGCGATCATACCATCCGAGTGCTCTTTAAAAAGTCGTACAAACGTAAACTTATTTGTTGGGAGCATCTACCGAGCCGCGCCAAAGTTACGATAAGAAAATAAATAGCAGTGACTATTCCTTTTAAATGGTCTTCCGCAAACTTTTCAGTTTCTTTTGAAAATATTTATAAATTCGACAGATATTCAGACTACCAAATTAAAACTTAATGAAGAAAGCAAAATTTTAATTGAAATGAAATTCATGGAAACGATCCAATTTTAATATTTTCAATAAATTAATGATCCCCGAGCCCACCTATATAAATGTCCATTGACAGGGATTTCCGTTCAATTCTCTAGTTAATGAAGGAAGTTTTTTTTATATAGAAACCCGATTTCCAATTTATCTTTAGCAACAAAATGTAGGCAGATATCTATTTTATTTTTATTGCTAGTCCACGTGGTGAGTAGGAGGAAGTACAGTCAAGAGCAAAAGGTACTGAAAAAAAAAACATTTTAAAATAGAGCTGTTTTACTTAAAAATAGAGAAGTAGACAATTCGATATGCTTTTGTTTACGTCATTGAAAGGTACTACTTGTAACTAAATCTGTAGAATACGAAGTCTAAACATTTAAATGTAACAAAAACAAACAAGATGTTGAATGTTTAACACGTTAGTTACGTTACTCTTGTCGAATATATGGTTACTGTTCGACTGAGCTAGTCCGGTAGAATTGTTTCAGAGTTAATTTAAGATTAAAAGGAAATAAAGGTGCACGGTGAGTTAACTAGCCCGAGGTGAGGCAACTTTGTGATTAAGTGGCACAACCCACTCCTACACTCATTCTCTATGGATGGTCTGAACTTTGAATTAGTTTAACATTTTAACGGAAATATTTAATTTAAAAGTTACTTATTTGACCTGGTATATTGCTGCTAATAAAATTTAGTTATGTTTCAGGTTTGAGTGGTTTCCGTTTATGTAGTTATTAATAAATGTTTCATGAACTACCTAGAGCCACGAAATTTTCCAATTGAAATGTTAGCTTTGAGTGTTTTATGATGAAAATTTAAAAGTTAGGCATTACATTTCAGTGCTTAGAAAAATCTCAGCAACATTCAAGTTTGAACTTGTAGGTATTAGCTAGCCACTTAGGTACCTGTAGTATATTAATATTTTTATCCTAGCGACTAAGCCTTACTAAAGAATAATTAAATTTCTAGAAAAACAAAGTTCTTCGAAAAAATATTGCAACATTTACTAAAGATATTTTTCAAAGTAAACAGATTTTTAGGGTTCCGTAGTCAACTAGGAACCCTTATAGTTTCGCCAAGTCTGTTTGTCTGTCCGTCCGTCAGACAAACAGACTTGGCGAAACTATCCGCGGATAATTTCAGTGACCGTTAGCACTAGAAAGCTGAAATGTGATATCAATATGTATTTGGAGGTAGGCGGAACAGAGAGTAAAGTCCCGCAAACCTCCGTTGAAAAGTGAGGATCCTCCGACCAGACGGGTGTTATGTCTGGTGGGCAGCTGCCCGATAGATGATTTCGGGCTGTTCTATATGTTCCAATCGCGCGGAGAACTTTGATTGCGCGATGCCGGATTAGTTCTTTTGTGACGCCATAAATGTCGCTACATCACTCCCCTCCGGAGATCGGAGATCGATGGTTCTTGATGCTTCTTTGATGCGTGCCAGGCCAATGGTAGGTTATTTCCAGTGGGTCGGAACCGAATGCCGCATAATTCTCGGTGAGTCGGAACTGTCTGCGTTGATGCTCCAGTGAGTCGGGGTGGTGCTGTCCCAGTGAGTCGGGATGATGCCCCAGTGAGTCGGGGTGATGATGTCCCAGTGAGTCGGGATGATGCTGCAGGCTCCAGTGAGTCAGAGTAGTGCTGCTGGCTCCAGTAAATTGGAGCGTTGCTGCGCGACGTAGTGGCTTGACTGCTGGCGTCGACTAGGAGAGGTTCTTCGTGGGTTCGATAGATTTTATTATACTCTGTACTTATTCATTATACTTTGATTGCGCGATACAGGATTAGTTCTTTTGTAACGCCATAAATGTCGCTACATGTATATCAATTACGCCGACAAAGTGGTAAAATAAAAAGTGAAAAAAAATGTTTTATTAGGGTACTCCCCCTACACGTAAGGGGAGTCCTACACGTAAAGTGGAGAGTGATTTTTTTTTAATTTCAACCCTAACGTGTGATAAATTGTTGGATAGGTTGGATAGGTATTTAAAAATGAATAAGGGTTTATTAAGATCATTTTTTGATAATGTTAATATTTTCGGAAAAATTAACATTATCAAAAAATCCAATCCAAAAGTAAAAAAAAATGTGTGTGATGTTTAGAAAATATGAAAAAAATCTCAAAGTAAAACTTTATAAAGACTTTCAAGGAAAATTATTTTGAACTTGATGGGTTGGACAGTTTTTGAAAAGTTGTACAAAATAATTTCTGAACTAAGTTTGTAATTTAACCGTATATGCAAGCATTTTTTTAACTTAGTATACATATTTTATTATCCTGAACGTAACTTCTTTCAAATAAAAAAAGAATGATTAAAATCGGTTCACAACAATCCAAAATTACTACCAAAAACCCAACATACATAACCCGTCTAGTTTGTATAAATAAATAACCCAATTTCTCGAGAGATGGCGCTTTACTTTGGGCTACTTCGCGCTATTAAGATTTTTCCTGAGTTGATGGGGTCGGGACGGATATTGTCGAATTGTTCGGTTGGTCTCTCGTTGGCATTGGTGGTATTTGTTCTTGCTCGTTGTCTGTCGTTCATTAACTCTTAAGGGGACACTTATTGTGGCGGACGGGAAACTACGGAACCCTACACTGAGCGTGGCTCGACACGCTCTTGGCCGGTTTTTTTACATCTGAAAAGACATATTCTCAGTATAGGGTTTCATCTTGATAATTAGGTTCAGCATTTCTAGATAAAGTTGTTCTTAGAATATATGCGCTGTGTAATTTACTAAGAAAAACTTGCAGTTTTATGCGCAAAGCAAACGAAAGAAGAGCAAAGCTTCCTTACTTTCGTAGAAATACAAAAAATAACTGACGTTGTATAACTGGTGACGTTAAAGGATTTCAAAACGCGGGCTTCCGGAAATTTTGCTGACAAATTTAACATAATAAAAGGACCAAATTTGATATGAAAATTAAAAAATACATGTGATCACTTATAGCTATTTTAAGTATTAGTATCTTAAAATACCTATCTATATATTTAAAAGGAGAAACTGACTGCCTGACATATCAACTTAAAGCCGAAACTACTGGGACTAGGACCGTGAAATTTTGCAAAAGTTTTCTGTTGTGACGTAGGCGAGCACTAAGGAATATCAGAAATTCACCCCCAAGGGGATGAAAGGGGGTTTAAAATTTGTATGGAGAAATCTACTATAACGCAGGCGCAGTCGCTTGAGGAGCTAGTATATACAGTGTGAATTTTTCAATATTTTTTTCTTTTGAGTTTTTAGCACTAATCGTAAATTTTAAATAAATTTAGGAATAGCGCTAATACTCAAAAGAGTATTGAACCCGATTTTGCTGAAAACTTAAAGAGATCAGCTTGTTGATTTGAGAAAAAAAAACACATTGTATTATTATTATTATTAATTCTAGGAATGTACACATGTACTGAAACACTTAAACTTATGCTTCATGAAAGAGAAGTGCACGCATATGCATGTGTGTGGGTCATATCGTACATGATTGCCAAAAGGTACAAAACACTAGGTATGGTATCTCAGTTTTCCTTTTTGTCATTTTCAATAATATAATTTATGATCTTTCTAAGTAAAATATCATTGGTAACCATTGTGTCGGCGTTTGTGTTTTAGAGTATCACACAAAAACACCTAAAATCATAAATATAACAAATCATTCATAAACATCAGTATCGGAGTCAAAGCGCTCAATGATCCATCTATGTACTCTTATTATATCTTTACGGACGAGTGGCTTCGAGTCGACAACGGTTGATACAGAATTAAAATTGATGAGCGAAGAATTTATTCAAGCATCTTGATTTCAGCATAAACCATAAATCACGCAGCTTGTAAATGTTTCGTGTTCTTACAAATTTTGTAATGGCGGATGAGAAAATACGTTTTTTAAGAAGCTATAAAGCTTCTTGAAGAAAATAAATGGTACATGCAATGGTGCATATTGTCGAGCGCTGGACTCTGCTGGAAAACTTTCCAATTTAAGATGCTCCAGACTTCGCGCTGTGCGCTAGATCTTGGACCTAATCAGTCCAAAATGTTTTTACTTTTTTTTTAATTGATATAAATTAGTGCTTGACTGCGTACTTACTTGCGAATAAATTCTCACCTTGTGGTAACCTACTATAAATAATGATAAATGATATTTATTTTGCAAATAGGTTTATAAAAACAAGTTTTACACGTCAATTTTTTTGGTCAGTTTAAAATAGACGAGGCCGGTGTTTTCTAGCTGGCTACCCTGAAAAGAAACACCGAAACAAATTCAGGGGTCAAAGTCTCTTTTAAAGTCCATGTATCAAATATCTTAGGATTTTGTTGCCGAAAATACTTCTTGAAGTCTTCATATTTAAATAAAATATATGGTTAAAGTAAATGAAGCTAATGGGCACGGGATGAATACACATTCAAGCACAAAAAGTGGAAAAAAATCTTGGTTTCTCAAAAGTATAAGCTATAAACAATCGATCTCACTTGAGCCGTCAGCCAGCACAAGTACTAGTGACTTTGTTTTCCTGTCATTCCCAAATCGGCAAGAAATCATACAACAAATATACGTACATATCAATGTGTCTATTTGTCACATCCATTTTGGTTGAAAGTGGAGCCCTTGGGGAATAAAAATAACTTTTTTGTTTTACGAATTGTGTGTGAGTGACGCCCGGGGCGAAAGCTTATTATAGATATAACGCTGAGCAACGAGTAGATACCTATTCCATGCTCTCGTAAAACCAACGTGGAAGAACAAATACAATACCTTAAGTAAGGCGTTAAGCAATTTAATAGTTTCTCGAAAGTTGTAAAACTTAAACGAAGCTTCTCTTTGTGTTTTACCAAGTTAATCTGTTTTAACCTTTAATTCTAGATAAGCATCTCGTGTGTTAACAGTTGGAATGTTCAGACAGGGCTGTCGATACGTAGTTCTGTAAGTTTGCTCGATCCTTAGGACGGGGGCGGCGCGCGGCGGGTCGACGTCGAAAGTCAGATTTATTTAGTCACGTAACCCGAGTCCGAACTCGCTTCTTTCGCGCACTTTCTAATCTGCTATCAAACTAACTTTTTTATTACTTGGTAACTAGTAAACAACGCTGCAGGAGCGTTTGTTTCCTGTGACATGACATGAGCTGAAGTCACACTGATATTATAAAGGTGTGTGCGTATGTTACTTCTTTACGCTCGATTGGTTGAATAGATTTCGATGAAACTTGGCACACGGGTAGACCATGCCCTGGAATAGCACATAGGATACCTTTTATCCCGGGAGTAGATCTAGATACATATATATAGATATATATAGATCTAGATAGGTATAGATACCTACCACGCGGGCAAGCAGCTAGTGTATGGTCATCATCATCATCATTATTTCAGCCGATAGACGTCCACTGCTGGACATAGACCTCCCCCCAAATGTCACCACAATGAACGGTCCTGTGCGTCTCGCATCCATCGGATTCCCGCAACCTTCATCAGGTCATCGGTCCACCTTGTAGGGGGCCTTCCAACACTGGTGGTCGCCACTCCAGAACCTTTCGGCCCCAACGGCCATATGTTCTGCGAGAAATGTGCCCTAACCATTGCAACTTAAGTTTGGCGATTCTTCGTGCTATGTCGGCAACCTTGGTTCTCCTGCGGATATCTTCATTTCTGATTCGATCACGCAAGGAAACTTCGAGCATAGCCCTTTCCATTGCCCTTTGGGTGACTTTAAGCCTTCTGATGAGGCCCATTGTGATCGACCACGTTTTGGAACCATATGTGTGACTGGCAACACGCACTGGTCATAGACTTTCGTCTTGAGACACTGTGGTACATTGGACGAGAGCTCCGTGGTATCTTTTCGCCCAATGTACCACAGTATATGATATAAATAAATAAAATATTTGTTGTCTCAAATTATTTATATTAGCACAGAATATGTCAACCCGAAAAGCTCTACAACTACAGTCAATCTTAAAGAAAATTTCTAAATAATCTTTTTTATTTATAATGCGATGAAAAATCTGTAGGCATCATCTATTCAATAAGTAAAAAGACTGTTCGATAGATTGTAAATAGCCTCTAATCGCCATTGAAAATCGCGGCTGAAGAAAAATACATGATTGAAAGTAACAACGTTTTCCATTTTAATCATGATTTTCCTAAGGGGAGCGGTGAAAAATTGTGAAATCGAATCACGATTGCGGACGTGAGAAAGTAATCAAAATTTATTATTCCTCTCTTCAATGTTGGCGACGTTACTTACAGATCGAATATAAGATTCGTCTGTTTTACTTTTATTGTTTTCTACGTACGTAGCTGTGTGCCCTCGTGCGAAATCTGTAAATGAAAATAGCATTTTTTTAGGTGGGAAATCAACCAATGACTTCTCTCGCTCTAGGGCGGAGTGGGAGGGCGTGTCAGACTTTTACTTATTAAAACCCACTCCTATGTTCCTTCTTCACCTTGCATTCCAGGGCCCCGAGTTTTCCGATCCTTTCAAAAGCGAACCCATGGCCCAAGTATGCTTCGACCCTGCTGGCCCCTACGGTTTGCTGACATCTCCTTGAGGCACTCGTGGAATAGTTCGTGGAAAAGTCCAGACGGCGAGTTACCCATTACTCGCCGTACGCCACGTCTACGGTGGCTGGAAATCGGTAAAGATCGAATATAAAATTCGTCTGTATTTTACTTTTATTATTTTTTACGTACGTATCTGTGTGCCTTCGTGCAAAATCTGTAAATAAAAATAGCTGAGAATTACTCCACACAACTAATTTTTGTTACGGAGTGGTGTTCCATGTTTTCTTAGGAAACGTCAATACAATTTCGTTTTTCATACATTATGTAAAGGCAAGTGAAACATATTCGGTAAGTGCCTCATCGATTATGCTTTCCTATTTTGTAGGTGATGAATATATCGATACAGTTTAGAATAGTGAACAGGGAACACTACTTAACATTGTGATTATCGATAGTCGACATTTAATTTATAGTAGTGTGATAGTTGTGTGAATATTATATATTATTATTATTTATTTTTATTACCTATATATGTATGTATTTATGTATCTACGAGCGACCCCACCCCAGCTTCACCTGGGTGTCAGAAATATTTGAAATTCTCGTCTTTTCTCTACTACGGTATGCATGTATTTTATATTTAAACTTTCTTCATGAATCACTCTGTCTATTGGTGAAAACTGCATGAAAATTTTTTCAATAGTTTTTGAGTTATCTCGTTCATACGGACAAACATACGTAGTGGGGGATTTTGTTTTTATTATATGTATGGATTATATGGCATAAGTACATAATAATATGTATCTTTGTTGAATGTTGGGCTGTGAAAAAGACTGATGAAAAAAGATTGCATGTAGAGGAGATGAGAATATTGAGATCGCTGTGTGGTGTGACGAGAATAAATAAACTGAGAAATGAGTATATTAGAGGAAATTTAAAAGTAGCGCCAGTGACTGAAAAGTTGAAGGGGAATCTTTTGTCTTGGTATGGTCATGTAACGTAGGAGGGATGAAACGCATGTTACTAAATAGTTGTGAGCATACATGTGGTTAGATGGAGAGGGAGAGGGAGGCCAAACAAGAGATGGACGGATTGTGTGAAGAGTGATATGAAAGAAAAGGAAGTTAGTGATAGCATGACGAGTGACAGGGCAAAATGGAAGAAAAAAACGTGTTGCGCCGGCCACAAATAACACGGGACAAGGGCAGGAAGATGATGAAATAATGTATCTTTGTATCTATTAAAACAATATTTAATATTGGTGCTCATTGCTAAACTAATGCCAGCCCCATATCATGTTCTGACAATTACTGTCCATTCCAGGTTGCCTGCCCCCCTAGCCAAGTTGCAAACGATAAACGTGAACGCTTAGTAATCTCCAATAGATTTTCAACTTTATACCTAAGAGCATAAAGTTGAAAATCTATTAAAGACTACTGAGCGTTAGCGACCGGAACGAACGAAAACACTATGTAATCTTCAATAGATTTTCAACTTTATATCTAATAACATAAAGTTGAAAATCTATTAAAGACTACTGAGAGTTTACGTTTATCGTTTGTGACTTGGCTAGGGGGGCTGGAAGAGAT
Organism: Mythimna impura; assembly: GCA_905147345.3. Lineage (NCBI taxonomy): Eukaryota > Metazoa > Arthropoda > Insecta > Lepidoptera > Noctuidae > Mythimna > Mythimna impura. Next base: position 14,633,683 of record LR990345.1, read on the forward strand.
TGCGGAATGCGATAAAGCCGCCCGTTGTATGTATTTGAGTTCTCTTTTCTGTTTTCTTTTTAATATTGCTTATGTATCGTGTTGTATTAAAAGTACAATAAAGTATATATTAATAAATAATCTTAAGATGGGCCAGTAGAGTTAAGTGTTAGAAAAAAATAGAACACAAAAACAGCAAAGTAACATATTTATTTATTTACTTAAACTTCATGCACAGTAGTGGTACATAGGCGCAATTAATGCAACAAGGCATTCTGTGTCAGTTAACCTTTGGATTACTTTATTTTTTTTGAACTCTTTAAGTCGTGGAGTATATGAAGATAAAGAGCAACTGGACTCTGAGGGTCGAAAGGCTGGATTCGCGCCATGACACCAACTTCAAGTCGTTCGTGATACGAGTTCCAACCCACCATCTACAGACCTTTTTGAGAGAGGACTTTTGGCCGAAAGGTGTCGTGTATCGACGTTTCCGAGGACGGCTACGCGACACCACGCAGCGGAACACGACGCCGATGTTACGTGTATAATTATAGTTTGTGATATTTTTAATATGTATTAGTTTATTTTGTTTATAAGATTGTATTATAATGTATTTTATCTATGGGCCTTAGTTGCCTGACAATAAATAAATAATAATAATAATAATAATTAAAGACACTACACAACAAAATACAATAAAGTTTATTATATTCTAATACATTATCTACATATCTTTGTCTACCTAGCCTTTGTGCCTACCTAGGCGGGCAATGGGTGGCCCGCCGTCCGACCGTCCGGTAACCATCCGGACCGAGCCCAAGTCGTCGACGGCGCGTATTGTTCCGCGCGCGCCTCAGGGAGATGTCAGCAAATCGTAGGGGCCCAGCAGGGTCGAAGTCTACTGGGGCCATGGGTAGTGTGAAAACGAAACCGGGGGGCCCTGGGACGAAGGCAACGAAGGAACAGGAGTGGGTTTTTAGTCAGTAAAAGTTTGACACTATCTCTCGCTCCGCCCAAGAGCGAGATTTGTCATAAGATGATTTACCCAACTATAAAAAAAAAAACTACCTGCGTTGGGGCCACCTTCTAGCCTCACAAGAAGCAGCTGAATACCATAAATTCATATATAGTATGGTATCATATACATACTATCCAAAAAAAAAACTGACTTCAGTAATCGCTGCTTAACCTTTAAGATCAATACATGCGACTGTTGTGGTTTTACCCACCCAAACTCCCCCAGATAATACAATGTCTACATATTATATTGGAGGTGGGAAATCATAAAACTACTTGTTTCACTAAGAGGCAGTGTCAGATATATACCGACTAAACTCCACCTGTGTTCCTTTAGTTGCCCTTTACTTTCTAGAGTCACGTGAATCTTTCGAACAATCCTGTGGTATCTATAGGTCTACTAAATGCAGCCAGCGGTTGCGATTCGCTCGCGTTTTAATAGAAAATAATCCCGAGCAAGCATACTTCCGGGATAAAAAGTATCCTATATGCTATTCCAGGACATGGTCTACCCGAGTACCAAATTTTGTCGAAATCTGTTCAGCTGTTCGGGCGTGACGCAGCAACAAAGATAAATACACAAACTCACAAACTTTAGCCTTTATAATTTTAGTACACTAAAATTATTTGAAGTATTTTTTTTTTTAATTATATAAACCAGTGCTTGACTGCGATCCCACCTGATGGTAAGCAGCGATGCAATAGTTGACGATGAATCATACTAGCTTATTGATATAAACGTTTATTTAGTACTAGCTTTTGCCCGCGAACATAAAATGTAGCCTATGTCACTCAGAAATAAAGCAGCTTTATCAGTGAAAAAATTTTAGCCATCGGACCAATAGGTACTTTCAGAGATTACCTCCTAAAAACAAAAAAAACACAAACTTTACCTCTTTATAATATTAGTATAGATAATTTAAAAAAAAATAGATATTCGCGACTTACCTACAAAATGCTAGAACAATAACAAGATTATCAACTCCGAACAGAACAATGGTCTTACACTGTCTTACAACAGCGAAATTTGTAATCAACGTATTGTATACAAACTATTACGAAAGGTTTGATACGCAATCGTAGTCGGCTCATGAATAAAATTATGTAACTCGTCGAAATATTCAGCATTATCCGTCGCGTGGTGTAGGGGCTGCTATTGCTCTACAGGGTGTACTTACTTTCATTTTAACTTCCACAACGATGTGAAAATATTTCTCGAGGCGTTTATTGCTAACCAGAGAGTTGCGGTGCGAACTCAAGCCTGGATATAGTTATTCAGTTGAGTTATTATAACTACTGTATATAACCTTCGCGGGTTATATTAATGCAGGGCGTGTTTTACCTGGTTTTCTTTCTGAGGGAAAATATTTAAATTGGCTTATCATAAGTGTTTTGGTAGTAAGTTCTTGAGTTTTGTTTATGAAAGGTTTGCAAAGCCCTTAGGAGTAGTAAGCAAGGCCAGTCTTAAATATTATAAAACTACGTCCCTCATCGCGTCTGTTTGTCTTTATGTACGCGATAAACTTAATGTATATTATTTCGATTAATGTTTGATTTTGATTATTTTAAGTATTTGATTAATGTTTGAGTTTAATTATTTTGATTTGATTTTGATATTTAATTGAATTTAGATGTATTATTTTAAACTGATTTTATTGTTTCATATTTGATTTTGATGTATTGTTTGATTATTTTAATTTGATTCTAATGTTCGATTTGATTTAATTAATTATTTTTTACCTATGTTGCTGTGCCTTTACAGGGTCCATAAATGTACCTTAGATTTAAGTAACATCCTTAATCACATTATGGTATTCAAATAAATGAAATGAAATGAAACTTAAAAAGTACTGAACAGATTTATAGATAGAGTGATTCATGAGGAATTTTTAAGAGCAGTCACCCCGAGATACATTTTCGTACAACGGCTCTTACACATCTTTCTCTATATATCTTGGAAACACAGATATCTTGTGGATATTATCTCGGTTTCTATTAAAATCAAATCATAGTCAACTAATCCAGTAAAGACCTCTGAAAATCTGCTATTTTCTTTATCAAACATTGCGTTGGATGAACCAACAAGCTTCTAACTATGTTCAGGTTGACGATAAATCGGTCGGTTGTATAATAAGAGTAAAGTTGTGAATTTAAGAGATTTGTAACACCGCACCGTGAGAAGCTGGAGCGCGTCGCTAGTGTTGGATAAATACACTTCAGTATGCTCTACTTACACATTTAGGAGAAAATAATTCTTTAAAATAAATCAACGAACTGTTTCTGGGGTCGGTGCCAAACTGTAACGAATTGAAATCAAATCAAATTGAAGGCAAGGCATCGAATTGAAAACTTCTTTCCTTTTAAATTGGGTTATCTAGAATTCGGTTAAAATTCAACATTTAGTATCTCAGCCAGTACATCATGTAGCTGGCCACCTTAGGCGCGGGGTTCCAGACGAAGAGCAATGGGGTGGCTCGTCCAAACCGAAGTCGTTAACGCAGTGCTCCACGCGTGTCTAAAATGGATGTCAGCAAAACCGTAGGGGCCCAGCAGGGCCATGGAACGCAGAGGACACTTGAAGGGTACAGGTGAGTTTAAGCCAGTAAAAGTCTGATATTCCCTCTTGCTCTAACCTAGAGCGAATAATGTACGTGCAAATGTCAAAACGACCAACACCATGAAGTATCTCAGCAATATATCGACAAGCAATATATTTGACTGGCCTGTTGGTCTAGTGGTTAGTGACCCTGACTGTTATGCCGGAGGTCGTGGGTTCGATTCCCACCCAAGGCAAATGTTTGTGTGATGAGCACGATTATTTGTTCTGTGTCTGGGTGTAATTTATCTATATATGTATGTATTTAGAAATATATAAGTATGTTTATCAGTTGTCTAGTACCCATAACACAAGCTCTGGTTAGCTTGGGACTAGAGGCGTTGTGTGATAGTTGTGGAATATTATTTATTTATTTTATTTATATCAACAGTCCATAGGTGAAGACAGAAACACCTACCTTTAAGGTTCAGTTGAAAACTAGCGTCAGGCAACTATACTGTGTGGTTATCTGGAATTTTGCTGTACTAAACCTGTTTGGTGCAGCTGTGTGGTACACTATTTTGTTGTTTTAAATATAAGTTTCTACATATTTGTTCCTACATTGTGTGCGTCTGTGTGTGCCACATAAACATGTTTTCTTTCTTTCAAAAGATTGTTTAGAAAAATGAAAATCGCAGTAAAGTTTAGGATATCCTCGAGATACGCGAAGTATTTGATCCGGATATAGTTGCACATGCAAGGAGACCATTTATTCCTGGGGTAAACAGAACTTAATCTAAAAATAGGTGGTTACTAAAACATTAATGTGTAAGTCCTATGTTTATCTAACAAACTACTTGTAGAATCACATAACATCGCACGAATGTTTCAAATATCTGTTATTAATTTATTGTGCACACCTACCACAGTGTTCTCTTTTTTAACCCAATGGTTGACTGGTAGAGAATGCCTTGTGGCATTAAGTCCGCCTATGTACCACCACTGTACAAGAAGTTTAAATAAATAAATGTTTAATGATGAAAGTTTGTATTTGTACGAGTATGTGTGCATGTACGTTTGTTATACTTTCACGCTGAAACAACTGAACTTATTTGGATGAAATTTGGCACATGAGCAGACCATATTCTGAGATAGCACATAGTATATTATTTACCCCGGGAGTGTTTCCTAAGTATAATTTTCTACGTGAGCGAAGCCGCCAAAAACTAGGTGATATTTTTTAAAACTATTTTTATTCTATATGATATAGTTTATTCTATGTAATATAGTCTATATAAAACCATCTACATTGTACTCAAAATTATAACCCTGCGGTCCACTAGTGGTTTTCAGTGTGCCTATTCATTCAAGTAATATAACTTCGTTAGATTTAGATCCCATAATTTCGGAAAAACGAGGGATGAAAACTTTTATAGCTTCGAAAGCTTTTAACGTTGGTTGGTGTATCGGGGATGCTATAATTTTAAAATATGTTCCCCCTTACAGCCCGAGGAAAGTTTTAGTGTGTTTTCTTCTGTATATACAGTCATTCTTGTCCATAAAAACAGTCTCGACTGACAAGTCAAATTAATATTGCAACAGTAAATAAAACACGATGTAACACCACAATAAATCCCGGAGGACACGGTGGAGCACACGGTGGAGGTGTGTCCCGCTTGGGCAGAGCAACGCTGTGTCCTCGTGAGGGCGATCGGCGGCGGCGATCTCTCGCGCCGGGCCTTGGTACAGGCCATGGTCCGGAGCGAGGAGGAGTGGCAGGCGGTCGCCTCCTCATGCGAAGCAGTAATGCTAGCAAAGGAGGCGGCCGATCGCGTGAGGCAACGGTCCTCACGCCCCAATCGCCGCCGGGATTCCGATCCCGATTTCCGGCCATCGTAGGCGCAGGCTTGCGGACGGCGAGCAATGGGTGGCTCGCCGTCCGACCGTCCGGTAACCGTTCGGACCGAGCCCAAGTCGTCGACGGCGCGTGCTGTTCCACGCACGCCTCAAGGAGATGTCAGCAACTGTAGGGGCCTAGCAGGGTCGAAGCCTACTGGGGCCAAGGGTCTGATTCTGAAAGGAAGACTCGGCCCTGGTACGAAAGGCAACGAAGGAACAGGAGTGGGTTTTTAGTCACTAAAAGTCTGACACTATCTCCAGCCCCGCCCAAGGGCGGGGATGTCATAAGATGATTTTCCGACCGAAAAAAAAAAAAAAACACCACAATAAATAATAGCTTTGACTAAAAGAAATTGTATCGGTTGTCGATTGGAAATGTACATAGTATTCGTACCCAGTATAGTATCGATAGGTACTTCGTTATTATGCCGCCTCACTGGGCACCAAGTACTGAGCACAGCTCGGTCGGTAAGTACTGGATTCTCAGCAAAATAAAATAGAAAAAAAGATGCTGTTTCATTCAAAGCGTACCAACGTTGATTGTCGCAAAGATTCTTGTAAAGAAAAATCACAGGCAGACGCTGCAGTCACAATTCCAGTCCAACACAGTTACCTTCGGCGGTGAGAATTCCAAGAAAGTGGGTTAGATAAAAATCATGTTAGAAATATATCGGGTTTCAGTTTTGTTGATACTTTATTTTGACCATTAAAACTTATAATGAGTCAGCCTTAATCGTAGAGAATTTTCTTTAAGATAAACAAGGTAGACAAACTATTTTTTTTTAAGTGTGTATTTTTCTTGTTAAACTGTTCTATGCTCAATAAATATTTAGTAACTACCTAACACTATAACGTATAAACTTAAATGTGAGAAGTATAAAAAGCAGATTGAAGTTATATTTTTTATTATAATTTTTATAACATCTCATAATCGTATTCCACTATCTTTCTACGATGATTGCTATGAAACTCACACAGGCGACTGTAAAAATATGCGAGGTGGAGGCGTAGTTACCGTCGTATCAATGATATGGGGCCCCCGGGATATAAGGGCCCCGACGTGTGCAAAAATTCGTCCCGTATTAACCACAAACTTAAATTCTAATATTAATAAGATAATGAATAATGACTATAATAATAGGATGTTCCAATTTTATAGTTAAACCATTCTCTAAATAAGATCTCAATTAAAACCAAGCTCAATTTCAGACTTATCCAATACCAGTCAGAGTAATCGTATTTTTGAGCTCAGTCTTACATGATGACAAAGTAATTATAAAAACCTTTTTTTATTGTTGGAAAGGGGCCCCTTTGCGTCTAGCTACGCTACTGTATACGAGGCGCCGTTATCACGATTTAAACCACAATCAAGTTTATACACGGAGCGGCAACGGCAAGCTTTACCAGAAATTAAAATTCCACACTTAAGCCAAGTACTAAAACAGATTCGCGGCAACTCCGCCTTAATTCTCTTCGCGTGCGACTTACCTACGTCCTAATTTATTGGAACAGTGGAACAAGGAAGAGTTCGATCGGTACAATAAATTTCAAATTTCATTATTTGAAGAGGAAGTCGCGAGTTGCCAATTGCAATTTGGTTTTCCGATCACGTCTCCATACTATTGGTGAGGATATTCGAGCCACCTGTGCCCGTACTCTATGAGGCTTTAAACGCGCCTCTCCTCTTTCGATAAACCGACTGTGAAATATTCGCGGTGTACGCCAGACGCCGCATTTCCTTATGAATGATACATGCCACACCGGTGGCCGTTTTCTAGCTGCAAACGTTATCGAACCACTCGTATCTGGCAGTCAGTGCATAATTTCTAACTCCACTGTGAAATCTGAGTCGGTACCAAGTGTTCATATAACTTAATAACTTTGTATAAAGCTCGCCAAGTTATTTGTCACCTCTGGTTGTTGTCCGCAGGGCATGCTATCGCTTTGTCGGGAATCTGAGCATTCAGTTCGAGATAAATCTCATAATTTACGAATAAATCAGCTAGGTATTGTCAGAAATTGTTTGATCATCGAAATTAAAGATTATATTTTCTTACTTGTATCTAATTAGAATTTGTTTTTACTAGTTTTTCTCCACGATTTCGTTCGCGTGAATATCGGTTATTGCAGTTGCGAAGTCGAAATCGAAGACAGATAAAAAATAGCCCACCTCCTTTCTTGCAGTTTAAGCTTACTCCGTACCAAATGTCATCAAAATCGGTTCAGTAGTTTAGCCCCGAAAGCATAACAAACAGACAGAGTTACTTTTACATTTATAATATTAGTATGGATTGTTAACCTTCCAAATCCAATTACTAAACATTATCTATAACATGAGATACATATTATTTTACTGTGTAATTCTATGTGACTAATCATGTCTATTCATATGGGTTGTTTTTCATGACATTTAATTTCATTCTACATTAATTTACATACTAGCTTTTGCCAGGGGATTCGTTCGCATAATAGTAGATTTTTTTTGCAAGCAAATATACTTGCGGGTTAAAAAGTATTCTATTATATATTATATTCAAGGACACGGTCTACCTGTCTGCTAAATTTTATTCAAATCCGTTCGGCCATTTGAGCGTGACGGAATAATAGACATACACACACATACCTACATTTTTTTTTTTGTAATATTAGGGTAATGTAATACGAAAAAATATCAACACAATCACAATCAGCCTTATCAGCCGTCTATTACCCCATAATTGTATTTATCGATATCTAAGTCTATATATATCTAGTGTATATATATATATATATATTTAATTTAAGGTGGGAAATCATCCAATGACTTCTCTCGCTCTAGGGTGGAGCGCAAGGGCGTGTCAGAATTTTACTGACTAAAACTCACTCATATGTTCCTTCTTTGCCTAGTGTTCCAGGACTCCGAGTTTCCCTTTGGAAAGCGAATCCATGGTCCCAGTAGGTTTTGACCCTACGATTTTGTACTATGCGCCGTCTCGAAGGCTCGGGCGGCTTGGTTCAGACGGTTACCGGACGGCCGAACAGCGATCTACCCATTGCTTGTCGTTCGCGAGCTCACGAAGTCTTTATATTATATCTAAAAGATACTATGAAATGCAATAAATTAATATGACGTCACTATTATTTGACATCTTAATAGCTACACGTACTAGCAAGTTTCATCCCAATATATCATCAAACTGTTGGCCGCTAAAATGTGCCGAAAGCAGTATTAAAGTAACACAATGGCAGCTAATTCTGTGTATAGTTACGTAAAAACTTGGCGAAGGCAGCGTGTGGTCGCGACCGTATCTCAAATTAAATCTCACCAACAAATCTTCGCGGGGGGATGAACCGCCACGACCCCTACCATCGACCCTTTATATTCACTTTGAATTCCCTTTAAGTTTCTGTTTGAAGTTTGTGATATTGGAGACTTATACGAATAGTTTGAGGTTGTTTTGAGCCTTGATAAAATAAATTTAGAGTAGGGAGATAGATAGGTACAGTCACGAGCAAAAAGATATACAGGAGGTCTTTGACATCGACGCACCAACGAATACCACGAATCCAGTACATGATTCTGGACCCCCAGTGATGGAATTTATTATCGGTTTTTACCTAATTTATAATCTGTACTTTTTTAAATTTAAACTGTGTAAAATCGTTATTCTAACAAACCCCGATGATATTTTTAGTAAAAAAAAAAACAAAAAACGTCATCGGGGTAGATAAATACCTGTATACATTGTCACATTTTCTACGAGTATCTATCTTAACTTCTGCATTTCAAGAAAAATATGTACGATGATTGTTTCTAAATTACCTATTTGATGATTAGGTAATTAAGAACCATTTGTTACACTTATTTCTTGAATAGAAAAAGTTAAGGTAAATTGAAAATATGACAATGTATATAGGGTGACTGGTAATTAGTGTACGATACTTAAACACGTGATTGTGCTCATGATAACCAACAACTTTTACTATGGGAACAAATCTGAAATCGCGAAAAAATATCAGCTGTTCAGTACATTTTTGTTTGCTTAATGTACTGAACAGCTGATATTTTTTTCGCGATTTCGGCTTGGTCCCATAATAAAAATTGTTTGTGATCATGATCACAATCACGTGTTTAAGTATCGTACACTAATTGCCAGTCACCCTGTATATGTCGTGGCCAGATCACAGAAATTGATTACTTCATGATATGGCCAAGTTAAACTGGCTAGATCATTTTAAACGTTAAATTTTGATGATATGTCAATCCTCTTTTGGCCTACTTCCTTTAGACTTTTCATTATCATAGAAATCCTGTATCAATGGTATGGCCAAACGAGGATTGAAATATCAACAAATATTTGATGATTTTCCACCACAACAAAAGTAAGAACTTCAAGTTACGTTATTTTTTTCTTCATCTAGTGTCATTCAATGTGAGAATATCTGTAACAAGAATTTTAAATCATTAAATTATTTTATTAATAGAAAGAAAGAAGAAATGTTAATTTGTGTCTCATATAATCATAAAAAAAAGAAAAATAATTAAATAAATAATATCTGTGCTAGGTCAAAGAGGCGCCTAGCTTGGCATATGCTGCGATATTTATAATAATAAATAACATACCGGTTTTTTTTTTTGTTAGAGCCCGTTGTGATGCCATGAACACACTTACGGAAAATTAAATAGACTTATCAAAATAAAATATATAACGAAGGAATAGATAAAAGGAAATGAAATAGGCTAAATATAAAAAAGCGTGAATGTATGGCCATGTATGTATTGTAAATGTTAAATAAATATTTATGAATAGTGTATGTAATAAGTAATGAACCATCGTCCGACGCCTAACGCCAAATACTTTCTGATATCCTGGACGCTTATTAAAGTTTTAACAAAAACTTCTACTGTATCTCGTGTTTTCTCACAAAGTGTTTCGCCAGTTTGTGTTTCATAGTATGGGTTCAAGCTCGCGTCCTGGTTCCCTGAAAACGTTCGGAGTCGCAATTTGTTCCCGTACAGCCTTAAAAATCCACATTTTATTGTTCCGTCTCTCATTTCTACTTGAACTGTGCTCGCTAGGCTCTCAATGAGCTCAACCTTGCAAAACTTTCGTGTTTTTATAACTCAAATAACTATGTTAAATTTTTTGTTTGATTTAAGTACATTTTGTAATTTGTTCCTAAAATCTATTGTATGCTGAGTGGGTTGGTTGCGAATGTCAATGAATACGTTTATTTTATATTAGTTGAATTTATGTTGATATCCAACAAATTACACCCATGGGTGTGTACAGACTACACGCAACATAATTACAGTTTGAACGGTTCACAAACAAAACTTTAATTATTCGTTTATTGAGGTCAAAGAATTTTGGGGATAGAAGTTAATTAAACCATTTGTGAGCCATCTAGCGCCAAAATTAATTTTGATGTTAATAAAAAAATGTTTTTATACAAAACTTTAAAGAAAAACCAAAAAGAAAAATGTAAAAGAATGCCAAGTTCTCCATAACAGCTTCATTCAAAAAAGAAGTGTAATCTAACTGTATACCAACTTCTATTGAAGTTCCTTAAATCATAGCTCCTGTCATGCACAACTTTCTTCAGTAGCTTTAAAAGGAAATTTGTTGTTCTTTGCTACTCAATAGTTGTGACTCGGCAAGTTGGTATTCTTTTACTTTTTTGTCTTTAGTGAGATATCATTATCGCCAAGCATACTTCTAGTTTTTCGGGTTCAGGTCTAACTTCAGATTCAGACTGAGCCGGCAATGATATCGATATCACGTTCACAAACACATTCTCGGTTATTTTGAATAAAATCGGTCAACAGTAAAATTACAAAGTTACCTTATTCATCAGTTGGCCATGCCCGGAGGACACGGTGGAGCATACAGTAGCCCAAGCAGGGCACACCTGTGCCCTGCTTGGGCAGCACCGCCTTGTCCTTGTGGGAGCGATCGGCAGCAGCGGACTCTCGCGCCGGGCCCCGGTAAAAGCTATGGTCCGGAATGAGGAGGAATGGCTGGCGGTCGCCTTCTTCTGCGAAGCAGTAATGCTAGCGAATGAGACGGCCGCACGCGTGAGGGAACGGTTCTCACGCCCCAGCCGCCGCCGGGATCCCGACTCCGATTTCCAGCCACCATAGGCGTCGACACCGAGCCCTAGTCGTCGACATCGCGTAGTGTTCCACGCACGCCTCAAGGCGATGTCAGCAAAACCGTTCGTTTCTCTGGGGTTCGCTTCTGGAAGGAAAAGCCGGGGTAGGATAGGTTTAGGACTTAGGAAGTTGAAAATTGGTGTGGAGGTAGATTATACGAGTACATAGAACGCTACATAAGCGTTATATGAAAAAACATCATGATAATGGTTAATTTAGACGACACAATTTTAATGGCCAACTGGTGAATTTTTTTTGTTAGAGTGGGCTCTAAGGCGGATCGAGAGGGCGTGCTGGCCTTTATTGACTAAAACACACTCATGTTCCTTCTTTGCCTAGCGTTGTAGGATTACGGGTTTCATTTTAAGAAAATCCACGGCTGGTGTGTTGCCCTTCGTAAACTTACCTGACGGACTGCCGTATGACTAGATGAAGAAAATTTAATAATAACGTAGTTTGTTATTTTTAAAATAATTCATCATAGCATGATGGTAGGTATTTCTAATAAATTCTAGAGACTTGTTTTAATAAAATTAAGACCTGAAACTGGAAAAAGTCTTAACTTTATACTATTATTATATTTAGACAGGATTTAGTCTCGCTACTGCGGTTGTATACATAAACATGCTTTCCTAGAGATGATCTTTCACAAGTTGAAATACCAAAATCTTTTTAGGGGGTAGTAAATCACTAAATAACCTCTCCTGCTCTGGATGGAGCGAGAGGGAGTGTCAGACATTTAAGGGTTTTGGCGATTGACAATATTTACGTGAATGACGATGACGTGAAGAATGACGACTACTCGTGTTCCTTCAGTTACCCTTTGCATTCCAGAGCCGCGGTAACTCTTTTGAATAATCCCGCAAAAACACTTTTTTTTTTGGTTAAGAAATCATCCAATGACATCTCTCGCACTTGGACGAAGCGAGAGGGCGTGTCAGACTTTTGCTGACTAAAATGTTCCTTCTTTACCTTCGTTCCAGGGCCCCGGGGTTTACTTTCGCACCACCCATGGCCCCAGTAGGCTTCGACCCTGCTGGGCTCCTACGGTATCCCGCAGAAACATTTAGGTCTACGAATCGATAAACTTTGGTGTAGTACGTGGTAAGGCATTAAAAATGTGAAATCAATCGCTTCGTGAAGTTTAAAGTGATTTATTGTAGAAATACATATTATAGATTAAATTAATCATTAATATATATTATAGATTAAATTAATAATTAATGAAATACCGCACGCGACGAGTGATACACCGCATACCGATGAAACGAGGATGTTTTCAGCCAAAAGTTATCAGGTCAAAGGATACTCATTACTGAAATTAATCCCATATAATAACTGATTTCTGATTTTACACGGCCCAATTTCAATATATAATTTCCAAGCAATCTGATTGATTTGAAATGTTCAATCAGGTGATTGATACCTACGTGTTTTAATCTTTCGGTATTTTTTTACAAACGCGCTGACCCGGCGAACTTCATACCGCTTAACAGTCAATGAATGTAGTACATCTTTTGTTACAGTCAACAGATTGCGATGAAACAAAGCCTAAGTAATACTGGTATATCAAGTTACACACAATTTTAATGTGTAAAAGTCATCTACTTCTACGATCCATCCTAAGGTTGTCTGGAAGATATCGATGTTAGCGATAAGACCGCCGTTGTACCCATAGATTTAAGTTTATGTATAAGTCGTGTTACTTTTTTGGTGCGCAATAAAGTTTATTCTATTCTATTCTATTCTATTCTATTCTATTCTATTCTATTCTATTCTATTCTATTCTATTCTATTCTATTCTATTCTATTCTATTCTATTATATTCTATTCTATTCTATTCTATTCTATTCTATTCTATTCTATTCTATTCTATTCTATTATATTATATTATATTCTATTCTATTCTATTCTATTCTATTCTATTCTATTCTATTCTATTCTATTCTATTCTATTCTATTCTATTCTATTCTATTCTATTCTATTCTATTCTATTCCATCGATTTAATACATTTAACGTAATATACTCACATAAACTTCTACAAATTTATTATAATATGTATGTTTTTAAGCATAAAGGTTGATTAAGCATAAAATCTACACGTATTCGTTTATTTATTTCTTTATAAAAACTTCATGCAACAAAAAGGTACAAAGGCGGACTTAATACCTTAGGTATTCTCTACCAAACATAAACTAACATGTAATAGTAGAAAGAGAGAGAGAAAGAGATTAGTAATAGTAGTGTAAGTTGTATATAAACTGGATCATGCGCTCATAATGTAAACTGAGAAATCATCAATCCTACTCTGCCTTAATTTGTCGAAAATAGTCTCGCTGCTCATTACTGCAACTGACATGTGCATAATATAGTGTACTGCGTCATGGCGTCATACACAGGATACGCATTTGCTCCGTTAGCGGAATAATTAAAGGATGCCACCTATTTACATACGAATTCTACACCATTTCGGGCCTCTAAATGAAACATAAATTATTTGTAGATACAGTTTCGTGCACTGTCTCTGTTATTGTTTTACTAACTTGTTATTTTTGTGAAACAGCTGCTACTATTTTAATCTTAGCAAATCTTTGCGATGTTTTCAAGCATATTATTTGGACAATGGCGGCAGATGTTTTAGTTTAATTAAAATTATATTTTTCATTTTAATTAAGCATAAGTGCGATGTTGGCAGACGTTGCCCTTAGGTTAGACAGACCGAGGTATGACCGAAGGTTGCAGTCAAGCATGCAACACAGAAAGAAGAATTAAGGCCAGGTTCTACTAATTTTGTACTTTTTTGAAAGTCTGGAAATCCACAAATATAAAAGATATCACCATAAAAAAATATTTGATTAAAACTGACCATATGACCAACCGCTCGGCAAAAATCAAAACATGATATAATTAGTTAGCATAAATAATAAAGCTAAATTTAAAAGGGTCTGGCAACAACAAAGATCTTGAATAGTTACTATGTTTTTTTATAAAAATAAAGTCGCTGTTACGGGGCCGCGAAATCGTCATAGACCCGTGCAAAACCCCTACAAAATACTCTGTGACTATAACCGACTCCTAAAGTATGCTGGATCCCATCAAAGAACTTCTAGTTTTTTTAGTGACTAGTCGAAAATCTGCTTGACATTGGTGATGTTCGAAACAAAAGTGTACTTCCACCAAAAACTAGAACCTTCGAAAATCAGCACTTCTTTTTCAAAATGAGTCTATAAGTCCGAACTCTTTCTAACATTAGCTCCGCTAAACGTCCCTTCGATCGAGCGAATGACAAGCCTATCCTCTATAAACCTTTTATTCCAGGCTCAGTATGATAAATACACGAATAAGTTGCACGGTCGAGGCTCGCTGACACACAAAGTGAAATAAATTGTATGAGTTGGTCGTTGCGTACCATCGGCCGCGCCGCCCGCGCCGTCGTCCGACGAACGTGCACCTGTCAATTCCTTTCCCAACTTTTATTTTTCTTGATTCTATTCAGCTGGCATTTGGAATCGAAAATTTATCACTACGTAGTTAAGAATGGCGAATTTTAACGTGGTAACAAATCAATCATGATCTATTCGGTCGGTTCAGCAAGTTTATCTGTTAAAGATTATTAAGAGTGATGGTATTCGGATAAAACTGTTTTTTATGTGTTGAATTTATTCTAGATATATGTTAGTATTCATTTATCATCCTTCAGTCTCTGTCGATCTTTGTTTGACACCTTTGTAGATCAGTTTTACATCAGTGCGAATTTCGACGAAAAATACCAAACGAATTTTCGTGCGTAGCTTTATTTTTTCCAGCCGGACATGCTAACAATCACGCTTTGATATCAAAGCCCTTATCAGATGAAAACTCAGTTAAAAAGGAATGCATACAAATTACGTCACCGAGAGAAATAAAATATTAAAATAGTGAAAAGAGGCCGTATTACGCGGACGTTTCCCGCTGAGATTCGGATCGCGCTCGGAACAAATAACGTCAGTGGGGCCGTGGAAAATGGAGCGGATAAAACGCGCCTATCACAGCGTTCCTCTAGCACCTCTACATAAATTGCCTGAGCTTAATATACCTGCGGATTTTTCGCATAATTGCAAAAAATATATATTATTTTTTTATTTTCGCGGTTTATGCTTATTACGTTTATGCGTAGACCCATAATTAATAGGGATTAAACCCAATAGAGCTTCAATTAGACACGAGTACATTTGATGTGTAGGATGTGTGATAAGAACATTATTTACCTTCCAAAAAATTTTTAAGTTACAGAGAACCAAACATTTACGTACTTACAAAAATAATTATGAATGAAAAATACAACCGATTTCAATGTAAAAAAAAACACTAAAAAGTGCAAAATAACTTTAATAAAATAACCGAACATATCACCTCCTTCTTTTTGTAGTCGGTTATATAGGAAATTAGGAAATCTAAACGAGTACAACTAAGCTAGTAGTATAGTAATAATTTCAGATGCAGTTATCTATAAGTACTATAAAAATATCAACACCGTAACAAATCTCCAAATTTTCAACTGCCTAAAACAGAATTGTAGGTTTCCTAACTTTTAGAGTCGAAAATACACGGAACACAATGAACTTTTGATTAAACTCGTTCTGTGTTTTCCAAGAGAATACGATCAAGTTTGAATTTCCTAAAACTGCTTTCCCTGATCCTATGATTCAATGGAACCACATTTTTGCAGAATTACCTATCACGTAAAATGTGAGCGAATGAAATTGACTTCTTTATGATTTCAATTTCGAAGACGCACGACTCACGACTCTATTCCTTCCGAAAAAGTTATAAGTTGATATTATTTTAGTACACCAGCGTAATATTAGACCGAGGTACAGTCACAAACAGTGCCCTTAACGAAATTAAAATCCGACAATAGACCTCGAAAAAGAAAAAGACACCATTAATAAAAGTTCCCCGCCACGCTTCGTTAGATAGTGTTACCATCATGAAAATTAATTACCCCAAATCATCAGCGTAATTTTTAACTGGCCAGAAGTGTTGCCAGCTGTGACAGATGTAATTACTTATTGGCGATGCGAACTCGCCATAAATGTAATTGGCTTCATCGTACTTTAATGGACTCGCATTAATACAAATGGATTAAGTGAGATTTTATGCATCCGTTGCGGATTTAAATATTAAATTTTGTACTGATCTATATTGCTTGTCATGTAGACGTGATAGCGAAACCAGAGCGCGGGTGTATCACACGTTTATATTGCGGGCTTTGAAATTAATTGATGGATATTGAATAATTAGGTAGCAGACTGACAACGGCTACACTATATTTAAGAGATAATGGGATTAGATAAAGTTTGAAATGGGAAACTTCAAGTGAAGAAATATTCGATATAAAAAAATCGGCCAAGTGTGAGTAGGACTCACGTACGAAGGGTACCGTCCGTAGCAAAAAACGACAAAAAAATCACGTTTGTTTTATAGGAGCCCCAATTAAATATTTATTTTATTCTGTTTTTAGTATGTATTGTTATGGTGGCAACAGAAATACATCATCTGAGTAAATTTCAACTGTCTAGCTACCACGGTTCATGAGATACAGCTTGGTGACAGATAGACGGACAGCGGAGTCATAGCAATAAGGTCCCGTTTGCGTACGGAACCCTAAAAATAAGATGTTTTCAAATAAATAACAGAGAAAAAAGAAAGAGAATAAAAGAGAAAAATTAAGTGTAAATCTTTTCAAATAAAACCGTACCTTGTCTCCACATTTCCTCCCTTTCAAAGGCACTCCTTTGCTCCAACTCCTTCTAGTATGACACCTTATTAATTTAAACATAATTAGAGAGTGCAGCCATTTTAAAAGAACGTGCAAGACTACCAAACGTTCCTCAGGTGCACACAGTATATAAGTCCTCTACAATATTGTGTTACAACACCTAATTACTGTCAGGCAGCAAAGAAGGAAGAAAATGTACTCCATTGCTTTTAACTGGACGTTTTTGGTCCAATCTACTGAAGAACTGAATTCAACTAAACAAAGAGAAGTTTTGTTTAGAACTTGCCGAGCTAAACGTTACTGAAATGATTTTAAAAACATATTCATATTCATTCATTTTGAACCGACTTAAAAGAAAGAGGAGGTTATCAATTCAGTTGTATTTTTTTGTTTTTTGTTTGTTAACTAAGAACTCCTTAGGGACCGATTTGCAAAAAAAAAAATCCCCTTAAAGGGAATCCTTTCAGATAGGTCTATTTTTTTTCAAAATCCAGTTCTGATGATGGGATCCATGAGGAATCGAGAGAACTTCTCAAATATTATAGGCAACCATATACCTAGTTATTTTGGTATTTTCATCGAGGACTTAAGCATTTAAAGTCAAAAAGTAACATTTAATGAAGTGGAACTAGTAAAGAAGACCAGGAATGGCCAACGGAACTTCACACTAACATAGATATCGCACTGAAGATAGTTAAGCGACTATGATAATACAAAAAATTAAATGTTTCCGAATAGTTATGTTGAAAGTGGTAAGTGACCTGATGAGTGACCGAACGAAGTGACCCCGGAACTCTGTAATTAATCAATGTATCCTAGCCGTGTTTGGGCTTATTAGAATTTTCATGAGGTGCACTTTGGCTATTAGATACTATCGAACTGATCTGATGATGAAGTCGGAAGGTGGAAGGTGGACACAGGAACTTCATAATAAAATAATGTATCCTAGTGGTTTGGGTTAATTGGAATTGTCATGAGAAATAGGTACTCTGGCTACAAGTGTATCGCAACAAAAAAGTGTAAAAAAAAACCTTTTTTCCAAAAAACAAAATAACCGACTTCACTAAAAAAAAATCATTAAAACGATCAATAAACTTTAATTCCGGAGGTCGGTGTTGAATAAGAAACAAACAATACCGAGAAATATCGACTTCCGAAATTAAAGTTATTTTGATCGTTTTAGTGTTTTTTTTTAGTAAAGTCGGTTAATGTTTTTTTTTTTTAATGTTTTTATCTTCCAAAATGTTGGTAAGATGGTAACTAATAGACTTAGAGCTATGCATTTTTGTAGACCCTGTAAGGGTCTACAAAAATGCATAGCTCTAAGCACAGCAACTTGTTGATTGTATGAATACCTATATTATTGATCAAATTCTACATCATATATACTACTAAACTTTGTATAATAATCCATACCATTTTTTTTGGGAGGAGCGAGAAGGGATGTCAGACTTTTACTGACTAAAATTCACCCGTTTGCCGTTCCAGAGCCACGCGGTCACTCTTGCAAACAAGCCCGCAGATAATCCGCATCGCTCCCGATGGGAAAAGTGACCAAAATGCTGGCAGCATTTACACGTTGAATAATAATGCTTTGGCCAAAAAAAAAAAAAATGCCAGTGAAAAGTTTGCCAAATGCTCGGCGATGACCTAAAAAACCTGATGCTCACTCGGATCTCATGGCTTTAGTGTTTTAATTACAAATGACTCATTAGTAACGCCGTTTGTTGATACTCAATGAGTTTCCCTTCCCTCTTTTATATATTTTTTTATTAGCGTTGACAATATAACCTAAGTATCATCGTTCGTTCACGTATATGCAAACTGCGAAACATCCAGACCCGACTACTATCTGTAGGCTCTACAAACATATTGTTTCGTGCGGGAATCGTACCCGTGACAATCGCTTAAACTCTGCTTCAACCGTGCTATCGAATACACACTGTTTTAATATTCCGGCTTTTTTGGCTTTATTTGTCACTAACTTTTGCCCGCGGCTTCGCTCCTGGCAACTGACTACTCTATTTTGCTCTACCCTACTCCACCCTACTCTACCCTACTCAACCATACTCTACCCTACTCTACCCTACTCTACCCTACTACCAATTTTTTCTTTTTTTTTCTTTTATAAGATCCTTCTCCTGACAATAACAAACACAACAAAAAAAATAGTGAAATTGGTCCAGCCGTTCACGCGTGATGGCGTGACCAAGGGAAATAGGGATTCATTTTTATTTATATAGATTACACTATTGCCTTTTCATTTGATATTAATAAACCGTTTACTGCCACTTTGGAATTGTCAAGGGTGGTGAGTCACAAAAAAAAAGATGAAGCTACTTGCACATTCCACAAAGCGTAACTAGATCTCTATGGAGAAGAACGTGCAATTAACTCCATGGACACTCGTGGAGAACCTTTACAAACTTTATTTTCCCTCATTGTCAGACATAGACCCTCTAATGGCCTCACTTAGCAGACTGATATGTCAGTGCTATCTTAATCGCTCCTTGTAGCAGATTATGATAAGGCCTACGTTTAACTGTGAACGTGTAAAAGCTGATGGTTTTGATAAAATGAATCGCATTTGCAGTAGGTATTGTTAGGAGCGGGTAATCAAAGACTATTGTGCGTTTAATTAACTATATATATTTAAAAGGATTAAGGAGATACTGACTGACTGACATATCAACGCACAGCCGAAACTACTGGACCTAGGAACGTGAAATTTTGCACAAGGCTTCTTTTTAAGGCGAACACTAAGAAGGTGTTTTTTGAAAATTCAACCTTTGAGGGGATGAAAAGGGAAAATTTGTTTGTATGGAAAATTTAATTCTTTAGGTTCATATGCTTGAAACTTAGCATAAATAGTAACCCGAGCAAATAAAAAATTGGGTAAGTGCGAGTCGGACTCGCGCACTGAGGGTTCCGTACAAACTACAATTCCCGAATAGAGTCTCGAAAATTTATTCGAATTGCATAAAACTTTTTTTTTTGACGTAGGTAACACAAATTTACTATTTTCATTTTTATTGCTATACCTGTGCCATAAGACCTTGTTTTATGCCCAATTTCAGGATTCTGGGTCAACGGGAAGTACCATATGAATTTTGATTAAGAGTAACGAAATATACGTTTTTTGCGACATAAACGGCCGTATCTTTTTTACCCGACTGCGCGACGCAAAGGAGGGTAATGTGTTTATCAGTCTATGTATGTATGTATGTATGTATGTATGTATGTATGTATGTATGTATGTATGTTTGTTTCTATGTGGCGTTCTAGAGACCAAATGCGTAGGCCGATTTTGATCATTCTTACGTCAATCGATTCGTCTTAACCTTGCGAGTGTCACTAAAGACATGACAGTAATCAAAATTCACCACAGCTACAACCAGACGCCATATTGTCAAAATGAAAAAAAAAAAAGTCGATGAACTATGTCAAGTGGGGTGTCGTTGAATAGGTATTTTAAAATCATCTTTAGGTTCCTTTTATAATTTTTCATTTTAAATAATAGTTTAGGATATATAAATATTTAAAGTTGTTTAAAAAAACAATCATTCTCGCTAATTTTCTTACTTATTGATTTAAGTTTTCATTTCAAGTATAAACGATACGCAAATAAAAAAAACAGTGAAAAAGCATGAAGAACAAATATTTTTGGTAAAAAAAAGTTTACCACCAAACTCGATAGATGGCGTTGTTCATTTGATGCACGTTTGTAAATCAAATCATTCGAGTTTTCCCATCTACTAGACAGGTCGATGAACATAAGCAAAAGATGACAACTATATTGGCAAAAACTACTAGGTTGTATAAATTACATGCAGTTGATATATCAGTAGAATCGAAAACATATGGTCAAAAACCGAAAGATGTAGGTATATGTTTCTGATGATCCTAACAAAACTGGAGGAATCGTTAAATATTTAACAATCGGTTTAGGATCACGAGTTATGTTACGAAGAAATTTGAATGTTACCCATGGTCTTGTTAACGGAGCAATGGGTGTTATAAGGACAATTGAGTGGCCAGCTCTTCGGAGGGACCAATTGGAACCCGGAGGATTGCCACCAGCTGTTTATATAGAATTTGACGACAAAGCAATTAAAAACAATGTATCTGGAGTAGGAGTCAGAATCGAACCATCGACGACAGAATTCGATGCACTTCGCGAACAGGGTAAAATAGAGCGAAAAATGTTGCCATTGATATTGTGCTGGGGTGTAACTGTACACAAGCTCCAAGGAACTACTTTGGACTTTTGGACCGAGCTGTGGTTGACTTAAGTTCACGCATTTTTGCTAAAGGTCAAGCATATGTAGCTTTGAGCCGAGTTAGGTCTCTAGAGGGACTAATCATCAGTAGTTTAGACCACCGCAAGTTACTTAATAATCCCCCCGATATTAACTCCTTCAATGAAATGACTAGATTGCGAAATTTACCATCTTATAACGAAGTCAATGAATCGTAACTAAAAAGTATAAAATAAAATAAAAATATTTAAAGAAAAACAAAAAACCCGACTGCGTCGAAACTAATTTTAAAAAAACGTAAAAAAATTAACTTAAATAAAAACTAAAAAGAAACAAACAAGCCCAGTAGTTTAGAATTCTGTTATGTAATACTAAATAACTACACAATTTAAATAGTTTTATAATCGATACACACATAAAACAAATCATACATTCTAATGCAGAACAGAACGACTCACAGTCGGGGCCCCTTGGGAAGATTTGATTGGTAAAATTTGAATGGGCCCCGACTGTGAGTCGTTCTGTTCTGCATTAGAATGTATGATTTGTTTTATGTGTGTATCGATTATAAAACTATTTAAATTGTGTAGTTATTTAGTATTACATAACAGAATTCTAAACTACTGGGCTTGTTTGTTTCTTTTTAGTTTTTATTTAAGTTAATTTTTTTACGTTTTTTTAAAATTAGTTTCGACGCAGTCGGGTTTTTTGTTTTTCTTTAAATATTTTTATTTTATTTCACAGCTTCAAGGGGCCGCAGATCTGAGTATATGGTTTCAATTTCAACTCGATACTTCCACGCGCTCCCGAGATAAAGGGTCTTGACAGACAGACAGACAGACGGACGGATAACAAAGTGATCCTATAAGGGTTCCGTTTTTTCTTTTGAGGTACGGAACTCCAAAAAAAGGATTTAACATATTACTCTTTTTCCCAAATTACTCGTTTTTACAAAACGATTTGTGGGGTGTTAAAGGTTGTATTGGAGATTCTTATTCCTTGGGTTAACAAACTTGAACCTTGGCACAAATTCTAATCAAAATCAAAGTTAATAATAAACACTGTCACTGGCAAAGTGCTAGTCGGGTATATTCCTTGAAGCAGTATACTTTATCGTATTATTTATATAAACATTCAATTCGCGTGGTGGCTTTACAACCGTTCTAATTAATCTGATTTAGAAAAACAAATCCGTTCTTTTACCTATCAAATTCAATCAATTTTTTTTTATTGATATAAACTAGTGCTTGACTGCGATCCCACCTGATGGTAAGTAGTGATGCAATCGTTGATGGTGAGACGCACTAGTTTACTAAGAGCCTATTCACTCTAGCCTTGAAGACACCTAAATTATAATCGGACGGGAAGACAGCAGCAGACAAATTGTTCCAGTCCCTCGATGTACGCGGTATAAACGACGAGGTGAAACGCTTGGTTCGGATCGTGGCGGACTTGTTGTATATTTGCATAATCTTAAAAAAGTATAATTGTTTAGTCAGTTCAAAGAAAGTTAAAAAGAGCAAATAGGTCAGCGATCTCTTTCGATATCACAGTATCTACCAAGTTATAGTGGTAATAGTGATATCAGCAAACGGCTAGTCGAATTTTCGCGCGAACAGAGGGGCTGGGCTTTTCTTTGGTCATCGGATCAGGATTGCCATTCAACGTGGCAATGCTGCCAGCGTTCTGGGTACGTTTCCCATTGATGCAATGCGGATGAATTTTTTGATGCCCAATGAGTTCTCTGTCCGTTGTAGATACTAGCTATTAAGTTATTTATTAATTTAGTTGTTTATAAGTAGGTATATTATACTTTAACAACATAATTTATGTGCAGTTATATGTCGTATGTTTATTTTGGAGTACCATATAGTGCCTATATCTGACTCTAAACTAACAGCAGAACTACGTACCTTCTAAATGAAGGACCTAATGGACGGAACAAACTTAATAACCCACCTCCAGATGGTTACAGTTCCTAATCAGAGCTAACAGCGGTTCAGGTCAGAGCAGTTATTTACTTCCTGTGAACTGCGTATCAAAGGTGACTGCGGAAATTAGGGGCGGCACATACTTGCTGCACAAAGTGTTCGCACCTCACTAATGGCGGCACGGAAACGGTACCCCACGGCTCTTCCTAACGGCCATATTATCAACTAAATGATACCACTCATTATTTACTTAAAGCTCGGTTATCGTTTTTCCATTTACACAATCTACCTCCCAAATTTTCTTAGGAAATCTCTGTGTTATCGATTATCTATAAGAAATAAT
The DNA here is from genome assembly GCA_905147345.3 of Mythimna impura. Lineage (NCBI taxonomy): Eukaryota > Metazoa > Arthropoda > Insecta > Lepidoptera > Noctuidae > Mythimna > Mythimna impura. The sequence goes on from LR990345.1 coordinate 14,657,546, forward strand.
TGGGTAACGAAAATATCTAACAACATCGCCAGTTTTTAGTACTTTCAATAACAATAATCGTTTAAAAACACTCCTACAGAATTGTAAAGCTCTCAAATCAGGAGTCTTTATAATTATTATGCTAAAAGGAGGAGTGGAGCGAGTCGCGGATTCGTAAAATTGAAAATAAGATGTTGAAGTAGACCCATATTTTAGGGGACGACCAGCGCAAAAAATGTATTTACTTTTTTTAAAGACACTCAGTTGTTTATAAGGCGGCCATTGGTCGGATCCCATTCAGTTCGGTCTCGTCGACTACATTAAACTGATTGCTGCAATTAGCGAATGGTGTAATTCTCGTTTTTCAAGCGTCTCCCGTCGCTGGGGCCGTCCCCCTCACCCCCTTTAGGAAATTACTTGAGCCCCGCAGGTCGTGGCGACTTTCCTGGGATTAAATAAAATTGAAGAACTCGAATGAAATTGTTTTGGATTTCTCGTCTTGATCAGTTAGGTTTGTCGGCGTTCAACTCGGCATTGTGGCCTTAATTATAGTAAGTGGATTGCTAATCGCATTTATTTCGAGATTGTGCGGAATTTTGCGAATTGTGGCGAGCTCGATTTGGCGACAGAATTATAGTGGTATTACTTTCGTCGTTACCGCTCCCACAGACGTTATTATTTTCAGGCGCTGTTTACTTAAAGAAAGGCTGGGATAAAGCTAATGTAGTCTAACCTAATTTAAAATTTATTCTTTAAAAATTTTCGTTTACGTTTTTGTAGGTAATAAGAAGATTCATATCTTCTTGTGATCTAGTCACTCTCTACTGTTGGGGGAATAAGATTATGAACCCAACTCAGTCATTCTTTTCAATTGCATATTCACTTTCAGTTTTACGCACCTATTTCACCAGATAAAGTAATACAATTTGTATTTCAGTGCAGTCGAATATATCGCCATTTCTATTCTGGGAGAAAAACGAATGACATAAAGATTGCTAACTAGAGTCACATGACGGGCTCATAGGAGCCGAGCCAAGCAGTATTCTTAACAAGATGCAGCTTCGCCAACGATTCGGCGGCGAAATGAGGCAATACGGGAATCCAAAGGCGACGGTAAAGTGGTAAAATGATATATTTCTGGCGTGTATCGCGAGGACAATAGCGGATTGTGTATGGCACTGTTATACTAGTTTTGTATTATATGGAGGGGGATGGCAATAAACAGGACGATTGCACGGCCGGCCCTCGTCCCTGCTATATATGAGTTTATGTACGTGTACACTGTACATGTACACTCGCCAACATTGGTTATACGATGTAATAAAAATATATGTTTTACTAGTATTTTTCTGATATAAAATATTGAGAGGAACGCGATTTAGGGGTAGAGTTTACAATTATTGTAGATATATCAGTGTAATGAGGTGGAAGTTTATTTTGCTTTGCGATGAATAAGAGCAATTGAATAAACATATAATGTGCTCGTTAGACGAAAAATATCCTAGAGAGGCAAAAGCATAAATCATAAATTTATCCAGCAGATAAATGTCTATCTACACACATGACTGAGCATAGTTTTGAAAGTTTAGGGGTGACTCAATAGTATTCTATAATGTGACGCTTAACTCCAGTATACGGGACATACAAACTTTATGGTCAAACGGTCACGCGTGAATTGTTCAAACTGCTATTAAATCTGCGACTACGTTACTGCGATGTAGTGTGGTGACGTAACGAAGTTTCAACCGTTCTCGCCCATTTGCCCCTCGCACTATATCGACGGTAAAATGTAACATAGTGGCTAAAGTCGGAGTTAAGAGTGATTCATGTTGTACATACATGCAAATAAAATACCTCATAGTTATACTAATGTGAATTTACAACGAGACGATGAAGGAAAAATTGTGCCGCTACCGTTTTAATAAATTCCCAGGTAACTACTGTTATGGACGACTGTACGTTCGCACGTATCATGTAGAGCATAAATTAATGATGCAGTCGGACACTGCTTTTTATTACATGCTTACGTACGAAGGAAATGAGAAAATACATTTATTTTATTGTAGTTTAACGACCCCTCAATAGCTACCGAAAGTAGAAAAGGAACCCGGTCACGCATCAAGACGTTAAGTAGCGTTAGGTAACAGAATCCCTCCTAGGTGGACCGTCCAAATATTCCAAGTTTCACGAAACTATTCGAGAAGTTATACAGGAAAGACGTAGTAACGTCGGGGGTTATTAGGCATATAGCTTACCCAGAACAATATCCTAAACATCGAGAGTAACATAGTTGGCGGACAGTTTTGTATTGTGTAGGAGCGGTTGCCCTGCCCACCCATAAACACAGATATATGAAAGTTAATAACATTTACCTAACGCAATAAAATATATTAATGTCAGTCCCTTATAGGGCTGGCTGGCAGAGTGACACAGCGGCGCAATATGGCCTGTATTCGTGCGATCAAACATGGCTACCGAACCACACGTACAAATAATTCATCGCTACGTATTGTTAATCTCTCACGCATCACTCTCTCCACTAATTGTTTCTTGTCGTCTGCAGATAGTCATATAATAATTAATCAGTCATTTATGGGTAATACGTTATTATCGGGTATTTTGTTCTCTTTATCTGATGGTAAAAATTATGATTACTTTGATCTTGATCGGCTTTTGTTTGCTTTTCATTTTAGATGTATTTGTATCTAATGATACCGTAGTACAATGGATTACCCCGGGTGTCACCATTGTGTGGACCACTCGGAGGACATCGTGGAGCATACGGTGGAGGCGTACCTCGTTTGAGCGGAGCTTCACTGTGTCCTCGTGGAGGCGATCGGTGGAGGTGACCTCTCACGTCGGGTCATGGTCCGCACGTGTGAGGGAGCGGACGTCCTTACCGCTCCGGGCGTCAAGAGTTGCAGGGCTATCCTCAGCTACTGTACCTGCGGGCTTGTGGACGTCGACCTATGGGTAGCTCGCCGTCCAGTAACCATCCGTACCCGACCCGAGTCGTCGACGGTACATAGTATTCCACGTGAGCCTCAAAAAGATGTCAGTAAACCGAAGGGATCCCGCAGGTCCGATGCCCGCTATGGCCACGGGAAACTTCTGAAAAGGAAACTCGTGGTCCTGAAACACAAGGGCGAGAAAGGACACACGTGTGGTTTTAGTCAGTAAAAGTCTGATACACCCTTCTACTTCACCCATCACTCTACTAGAGTGGGAGAAGTCATTGGAAAAATTTCCATCTAAAAAAAGTACAATATTACCTTAAGTAACTAAGTTATTAACCACTTTAAAAAATGGTTATAACCTAAGCAGGAATCTTAAATAACACGCGTTTATTATCGCTGAAAGCCGCATTGGTTTCCAATATTCACACGTTTCACGTTCGCGAATTTTCGCAGGTATTACGCTAAAATAGAATAGGCATGATAAAATAAACATTTTTATGACATTGCTTGGGCGAATTGCTTCATAAAACGCAATTATCCCCGGAATAAGGCCAACGTAACGATATAGGAAGGTCATTGGTTAGTTGCGAAAGTATAATCTACTTTGATTTTGGTGAAGTACCCTTGTAATATTACTCAGGGGTGTCTCTATAGACTTTCAGTATTTAAGTATCGATCACAAGGTGTCGTGATGGTCCAGTGGTCAAGGCATCCGCCTCTCATGCACGGGCAAGTACAAATGTGAATATTTCAATTCATATGTACTTTTTTAAGTTTATCTAGGACGTAAAGCAGTTAGTCCCGGTTGTCATTCATAGATCTTTGACAGTCGTTACAAGTAGTCAGATGCCAGAAAGTTTGAACATCGGTCTATCCAAGAAGTGTCGTGTTACCCAGCAAACTGAGTTGTAAAGGTCTGATAGGCAGTCGCTTCATGTAAAACACGGGTATTTACCCGTATCCGGTTAGACTGAAGCCGACCCCAAGCTAGTTGGATAAATAAGCATAGCATAGCATAGTCGGCCTTATAATGTTCCCAGTGTTGGGACTCAGGCCTCCTCTCTAGGAGAGGGAATGGGCCGTAATCCACCACGCGGGCCCAGTTAGATAAAGGTGAAGTATCAATAACACTGGAACGATATGGGTACCTACTTCGGTATCGCTTCGGGCAATGAAGAGTATTTTACTTTTTACAATTTTCCTTATACTTAATTTAATGATATTACGTACTTGTTGTAGATATTATTATAAATTGTTAGAACGTTTCGGATATTAAACATTTCCAAAAAAAAGGACTCAAGGAAAAGCTACCGCTGAACTTCGATTAGATCTATCGAAGTTGATAGTCAACAATTTTATCAGCAGACAGCATATCGCCATTCTTTCTTTTTTGCCCAAAAAAATACTGTCACGAAGTCGGCCTAGAATCGGTTATCTAACATCGCCTCACTGAAATATTTAGGCAGAATATAAATACTGAACTGGTCAAGGCAATGGCGCCGGCTGTCTGTTACTGGTAGACCGACTAAAATAAATAAAATTAATCCGTTTTTCTACCTGTAGATTTAACAAAAAGAAACCTAAATGAGATTTATGAACGAATACTTAGACCGACGCACATGTGTAACACGCCTGATTTGTACGTAGAACGACGTCGCGTGGCATGTATCAAGTGTAGCTCTACAAGTCTAGTTTCCGTATAAATTGTATGGGGACCGACGCGCCCAGATCGGCGTGTGTGGCACACGTGTGTGTAGTGTAGTTCTAGCTTCATTCTCGAGCGATACATATTCATCTTACGTTTTTTACTTGATTTCTATAGTTTACTGGTAGGTCTGACTGTCTTGATTGACTGGATTTTGTGTTTACATGTTTGTGAACTCACTCACGATACTGGAGTAATGTCTAGTGTGGGCCAATTTTTTTCTTTAAAAAAGAAAAGAAAATAAAGAAGAACGAATGCGTATACTGTTACCGGTTTACCGGCATTCATATCTTCGGTTCACAGCACTGATAAATTAATCAGGAACATTCTAACTTCCACACTGATTCCTTTTGAAGTGCCGTGCTTCACCGAGGCTATGGATGCCTGGAGAATCGCTTGCCCGAATACAAATCCGCCTGACAACCCAACCTCCCAGAGACGGTGGGATGAACCGCTCTGCAAAGTAGTCCAGAAAAACCTCATCCTAACATCTGCTACTACTGCGGAGCGTGCGCGCCTCCTGGCTGTGGGAAATTGGGAGTCAGGTCTTTGGCTTCACGCACTGCCGTCGTCGAATATTGGCACCTTATTCGACGATACTACTTTCCGCCTAGCTGTTGCCCTACGCATAGGCGCTCCTTGCTGTTCCCCTCATCGCTGCCACTGTGGCGAAGTTGTCAACAGCCTTGGTCACCACGGCCTGTCATGCAGTCGAAGCGCGGGACGGATAGCACGGCACGCGAATATTAACGACATCATCCGACGAGCCCTTGTCACCGTCGGCGTTCCGGCTGTTTTGGAACCTCATGGCCTGGCACGCGACGATGGTAAGAGACCGGACGGTATGTCCTTATTTCCGTGGCAGATGGGTAGGCCTTTAGTGTGGGACGCTACCTGTGTCGACACTCTTGCGCCATCGCATCTTCCTAGCTCTTCGTGCTGTGCTGGTGCCGCCGCTGCGGCTGCGGAGAACCTCAAGCGGCGGAAATATAATAACCTCGTCGGTAGTTATATATTTGAGCCGTTTGGGGTTGAAACTCTTGGGCCGTGGGGTCCGAGTGCTCATAAGCTTTTCAAAGAATTATCCAAACGCTTAGTTGACACTTCGCGTGACCCAAGGGCTGGCTTTTACCTCGGTCAGAGATTGAGCATTGCCATACAACGTGGCAATGCCGCCAGCCTTTTGGGCACACTTCCAGTCGACAGCGATGCGGAGGAATTTTATGACGCCATATTTTAGCTAGTAGTTTTTGCCTTTAGTGTATATATAGTTTTAATTAGTTAAGTGTTTTTACTGACCATGCGTATACTTAAAAATACATGTATCTGCTAATCGGAACGCATATTGCAGTGGTATATATGGAAAGCACTAAATCGCTTGCGCATCTAGGTAGGCCAGCAAACATAACTTGGCAAATTGGGGTACTCTAGATCTATCGGGTATTTAATGTGAGTGCGAAGTGTTATAATATGAGCGATACGTTAGAGTGCCCTAAGTGCCCATATTCCTGCACTTTAGAGGACTCAATTAAACTCCACCACGGAGCGAGAAAAGTTATCTAAAGATTTCTCATCTCAAAAAATAATAATGTTCCATAACTTTCACACAACGCCATCTAGACCCAAACGATCTTGCTGTGAGCACAAGAGATCTTACAAATATACTTAATATTTCTCAATCCGTAAATATAATAGAAAAATTACACCCAGACACAGAACAAATGATCGTGCTCATCACACAAATATTTGTCTTGGGCTGGAACTGAACCCACGACCCCCCAGTATAGCGGTCAGGGGCACTAACTACAAGAACAAAAGGCCAGTCAAAAAAAAAAAGTCTAATCTCCAAAGCCTGGAGCACAGGCGTAGGGTAGCCAGCCTTTCGGTATTTTTCAGAATGCATTTTGGAGAGTGTACGCGGAAATTGCATGACTTGACTTCGCCATCACGTTTCTACCATCGGACAACCCGACATATGGTGAGAATCCACCCTTACGTTGTTGAAACCTCTACGGTCCGAACTAAGCGTTTCGCCTCCGTTTATACCGCGTACATCGAAGGATTGGAATAATTTGGCTGCTGCGGTCTCCCCGTCCGATTATAATTTAGGTGTCTTCAAGACTAGAGTGAATAGGCTCTTAATAAACTAGTGCGCCTCAACGTCAACGATTGCATCAAAAAAATGTCTAATTCTAATAAATAGGTACATCTTACTCGTACTATGTATATTATCAATGTATTTGTGTGTTTATTCTATTTTATGTGTATTTACTTCGTTAGACCTAGACAGCTTATGTATGATCATATATAGCTGATAAAAAGTTTTTATATGACCTCACTTGTGTGTATGTTTTTGTGGTCAAGGAAAGGATTTAAAGGGTCCACTGTGGGACTAGCCCTAATGTCGCTTTGATTGAAACTGTTCCGCTTATATTCAAATAAAAACTTACACTTTCAAATGTTTTTGTAATATTCTTTAGTAACTTAACGTTTTTTTTGACTACAAAATATTCTATGTTTGTTTTATGAACTTTTTTTAGACATCGAAAAACAAAAAACGGGAACCCTGAGAGAGGACACCCTTACGCCCCTACTACCACCACAGGAGACGCCCCGGGCATCGGGAGTCGTAGAGCGATTCTCGGTCACCGTTGGCGTGGGCTTGTGGACGGCGAGCAATGGGGAGCTCGCCGTCCGATCATCCGATAAGGACTAAGCCCGAGTCGACAGCGCGTTGTTTTCCATGTGCGCCTCAAAGAGATGTCAGCGAAATGTACGAGGCTCGCTAAAGCCACTGTTTGTTAGAGGAGCTGGATTGTTCAGAAGAGTTACCGTGACCCTAAAATGCAAAGAGCAACTGACGGAACACAGGTGGGTTTAAGTCAGTAAAAGTCTGACACTCCCTCTTGCTTCTCCCTCTCGGAGCGGGTGAAGTCATTTGATGATTTTCCACCGAAAACAAGGCTTTATTTTTAATCGAATAAAATTCGGAAGCTAAAATCCATGCCATTTCATTATTTGCTTCAACTACCAATAAAGAGCTCAACGCAAAATTAAGTTTTAATAATTATTTATGGCTAAGTATGCAATAAACACGCTTTAAGATTAAATTCGTTTATGAGTCCTTAAGCTAACGAAAATACCTCGTAAAGTACGGCATTTATTAATAATTTTATTATTTCTGGCACAGCACCACAGGTAGATTTATGTTAATGGAATTACTGCTTTAATATCTGATATTAATTTATATATTCGAGAACAAAATGATAATTATAATAGTTAAATGCCTAAGGCATTAAGTCCGCCTTTATACAGTGTTTCATTAGTGCATAAAGTTTTAAATAAATAATTGGACAGTTATGTTGCTATTTGGTAAGATACTACTAGACTGTCAAAAGAGACGAAGATTTTCATTAAACTAGACACCTCAATTGAGAAGTCAATTTTATTGACTGGCAAACCAAACAGTCCCACAAAATTCTATCCCCCATTCACTAAAATAGTTGAAATTCCCGCCGGCTGCACTTAAAAATCGCATATCTCAATCCTTTTGTTAGCTTTAACAATAGGTAACTGAACCAGTTGGCTGTTGAAAAAGAAACAATGGGATACAAATTTATAATGCAGTCTGGAAATGAATCACGTCATGGCTGAGTCCTCAGGGAGCCGTCCTGAATGAAAATGAACAACAATACTGATTCAACGTGGACATGAATATAAAATATTTTCAAATAAACCATCATAGAGTCCTCTCTCGTTGGCTTATTTTCACAGAAACTCGAGATTCGACGTAATTTTGTACCGAGATGCTTCTTTTACATGCCTTGTCTAGATTGTTTGTCAAGATTGTACCTGTAGTTTTGTAGTGGAAGCATACACAGCGCAGAAGCGCACACATCAATCTGTATACGGGCGGTGCATTTTTCTATTGACTGACGAGAGTCTGACGATCGACTGATGGAAGAATGATCACCCAATATATTTTCGTATTTCCAACACACCCTGTAAAGTATCAGACTCCGAAGCGAGACCACTGGCCTCGTATCACCACGCCACAAGTGATAACTATCAGCTTCTAATAAACATTACATTGAACAAATTCCCTTGTTTAATTTTACTATCGATTCATAATAGTTTGCAGTGGTGGCTCAGTGATAACAATTTAATGATAGTTTAATCTTTTTGAAATATCTGTTATTTATTTATTGCCCACACCTACCATAGTGTTTTTTTTTTAACCAAAGACTTACGAGACTGGTAGAGAATGCCTTGTTGTGTTAAGTCCGCCTATGTACCTCTACTGCATGAAGTTTAAATAAAATAAATAACGGCCCAAACTTACGAGTGGTAAAGGGCCTATTACACCACTCGATATTCAGACAGTCTTAGTCTATGTATCGTCACACAAGAAAAAGAGCAACTTTCGCCAATGTCGTGTAAAGGAATGAAACAGAACGATGAGATACATAGATATACATAGACTAAGACTGTCTGAATACCGAGTGGTGTAATAGGCCCTAAAGTCGTGGGTTCAAACCAGGTGCATTACTTTATGTAATTTATTTCATTACCACGCTCTCAAAACTTTGAAGGAAAACCTCGTGAGGAAACGGGCATGTCCTGAACCAAAAATTCAAAAGAAAACCTCCACTAATTCGCACTGGGCCCCCGTGGTAGATTTCGGCCCGATGAGGCCTGGGTCCCAGCAGTAGGAAGATTATATAGCTAATTATGCTTAATAATAGTTTAAAACGAACTGATGCAGTTTCCATAATTGGTACACCACCGGTAATCAATGTAGCGATCATGCTGAACATGAGATATAAATAAATTAACATTGTGTGTCGATGTTGTGTTAATTAACAGACATGTACAATGTTAATAATACATTAATTGTAACTTATAATTTAAGTATGATATTTTGATATAAAATATTTGCAACCTTTTAGTTAAAGGTACATTCTCGGGCTAGTGTGGTTAAAAATGATACATGAAAATGTTAATAATAGTTCATAAATCCAGCGGATAAATATGTACGAGTCATGTATATACAACTACGAGTTAGTTACTATGTAGTTCCCCTGTGCCCGAAAGTTTTGTAATAACGCTCAGTGAAAAAAGGGAAGTTGAAAAATTTCACGTACTCAATCAAGTGCGAAATCGTTGGATAGGTCGAAAACACGAGTCATCCATTTTGTAGGCACTGCCGGTGCACACTTGACTGATTTTGAACTCCATTACTGCGTGCCTTACTTAGTTTTATACAGGTCACGCCCGCATGGCTCCTATGTGTAAGTGTAGAGGTGAATAAATTAGCAGGAGGTCTCACTTTGATAACTTTAAGGCCGAAAGTCATTCAAAGGGCATTGAAGAAGGCTAAGTTCGGAGTTTGGCAGTAGGTAAGACACATTGTTCGCAGAACGGATGGCTGGTGGGGCTGAAAGGTTTTTGGGTTGTTGAAAGCCTTCCCTTAAGGTGGAACGTTGATGTGGTGAAGGCCACAGAAATCCGCTTGACGCTAGGCGCACGGGGTCGGTCACTACCAGCCACGGTAGATGCGGGCTTACGGACGACGAGCAATGGGTAGCTCGCCGTCCGACCGTCCGGTAATCGTCCGGACCGAGCCCAAGACGTCGACAGCGCTTAGTGTTCCGCGCATTCCTGAAAGAGATATTAGCAAACCGTAGAGGAAGGATCCCTGGTCCTAGAACGCAAGAAGTAACTGAAGGACACAGGTGCTCGCCCCACTCTAGAGTGGGAGAAGCCATTGAACGATTTCCCACCTTAAAAAAAACGGGGTCAGTTGATGTAGTGTCGCCGACGTTTGCGAGGCCTATTAGCTGAAGAGATGATGACAATATTTTGTTTATAGGTATAGTCATTAATTCGTCGTGATGACAAATCAATAATAAATTAATCCCCAGTCCGTGTTACAGCCTTAGGAAAGGCCATCATACTTAAAGCGAAGGTTTGTGAGTGTGTGTGTGTGTGTATGTTTGTTACTTATTCACGTTCGAACTGAATGGATTTGGCTAGACCTTGTACAGGACTATACGATACTTTTTATCCCAGGAGTATGTTTCCTTGGGACAATTTCCTACTTTCTCGTGGATGAAGCCATTGACTGTAGCTGGTAGTTCTATAAGGCGGCGTATGACGTTCATACGTCTTTTATAGAACTACTAGCTATATATATATAAATTAAATGAAAATGACTACTGTAATACATGTTTTTAGAGTTCCGTACCTCAAAAAGAAAAAACGGAACCCTCGTAGGATCACTTTGTTGTCCGTTTGTCTGTTTGTCTGTCAAAACCCTTTATCTCAGGAACGCGTGAAAGTATCCAGTTGAAATTAAAACCATATACTCAAGTCCACTGTCCTTTGAAGCTGTGAAAAATAAAACTTTTAAGTTAACGGAAAAAAAGATACGACATTTATGTCGCAAAAAACGTATGTTCCGATACTCTCATGGGAATCAAAATTCATAGGGTATTTCCTGTTGACACAGAATTCTGAAATTTGGCATAAAGCAAGGTCTTATAGCACAGATTTAGGGATAAATTTAAAAACAGAAAATTTGTTCTTACGTCACAAAAAAAAACTTTTTTGCAATTCGGAAAAATCTTCGAGACTCCATTCGGGAATTGAACTATTTACACAGGTAAGTTTGTACGGAACCCTAAGTGTGCAAGTCCGACTCGCACTTGCTCAGTTTTTCTTTCATAAGAACCCTTCTCCTGACCATAAAAAACCTAACAAAAGAAGAATTAGTGAAATAGGTCCGGCCGTTCACGCGTGATGACGTGACCAATAACGTGACCAGAGAAATAGGGATTTATTTTTATATACATAGATTTATAAAATTATTGATTAAATTCGTGTCATAAAAAGATGTGTTAAAAAAAAGAACACTTAACGAAACTGTAACCCTAACACAGATCATTGTACCATTTGCTCGCAATTAAAACAGATTTATACTAAAAAAAAAGGTTAGTGTTCCATATATGTTTTGTAAAACCATTGTAAAAGGCTTGGGTTCCGGTGCTAAGCCGTTAATCCGGCGGTTAGCCAGCTCACGAGGGTCGAGCGACACGACCATACCGCGTAATTGATTTTACGCGACTAACTGCAAAGTGCTTACCCTACGAGGCTGACGCCAACGTTGCACTTGACAGCATTCATTGACACGCATGTACTTCAAGAACGCAATTGTGTCACTAGGGATGTAGCAAAGGAAGGGTTGGAATGTCATATAATAATTGCATTGTTATGACAGGCAGCGCTAGACATAACATTTGATAAGCTGCAATTGATCATAAACCATTTGTTTTCTGTTTTTCTATTTACTATAAATCGTCATCGACGGCGCGTAGTGTACCACGAGCGCCTCAAAGAGATGTCAGCAAATCCGTAGGGGCTCTGTGGTGGAACGTAAGAAGAAATTGAAGGACACAGGTTTTAGACTGTAAAAATCTGACACGCCCTTCGCTCTGCCCTAAAGCGGGAGAAGTCATTGGATTATTTCTTAGCTAAAAAAAAACATCTAAAGTTAACATGGACAACAACACAGATCCACTTACAAAATTTCCAAACGTAACAACTGAAGAGTGAATTTTGTTTCAAATTACACGAAATATCACGTTGAAAAATGTACAGACAGCGTTAATTAACACAATAAATAACGCGATAGTTATCTAATAAACGAATTAAAACGATACCGAGTGCTCGAGCAGCACTAGGGGTAAAAACAACGCGTTAGAGCACTCGTCGCTGTCATAAATCATTGTAGTACGCAAACTTAAGTAAAATAAACATGGTGGAAACTAATTAGTGTAGAAAATTCACGTGGGACCAAACAGGGTTATATGAGGGAAGCACAGTTTGATGTTGCGCTCACAAAATTAGGGAAGTTTAGGGCCGAAGTCGCCCCTGCCCGGAACAAGTTAATTTAAACTAGCCGAGTAATTTGCACAGAACCGTGACACTAATTCAATTAGTTACAAGGTATGCAAACAACGCATGGCCTACACAATCGTTCTAAATTTTCGACCAATCCCACGCATATATTTCTTGCTAGCCGCTACCAGCGGCTTCGCCCGCGTGGTAATAGAAAATTATCACAAGGGATAAGAAGTTTCCTATGTGCTATTCCTGGACATTGTCTACTTACAAAGGTAGACAATGTTGTAAGTTTCATCGAAATCTGTTTAGCCATTCGAGCGTGAAGGAGTACAAATATATATACACACATTCAGAAACATTCACCTTTATAATAATATATAGTGTGATTACCGTTCTAATAAAATATCTGAATAGATTGTTTGAGTTAATTCAGCCAAACCTAAGTTTCAAAAAGTTTTCTCCCTCCACTAGAAACAAAACACTCACATAAAGAATTTAACAGATTTCTTCACATAAATAGGTACGTAATGATCATCTTCGCTATCAAAATATTGCTTCCGGCGAAGAGGTTCGCCAAGAAAGTCGGTAGTGATTTTCTCAACACGTCTGATATCAAGCGAACTGCCAAAACCTATAAAATAACTGTTGCCACAAATGGTCTGTTCTACCATTTCGGTATTACTTTAATATTTTATATAAATGAGCATGAAATCATAAAAGTAAGTCTGGGTGAAAATGTCTAGACGTTAATGCGAAATTCGTATTTATTTCGAATTTTCTGTTGTGTTCGAACAGGTATTTATTTTTCGAATTGTACTTGTTAAAATATTCATGAAGCTTATTCAATGTGGGCCATGTAAGCGTTTAAGAGTTAATATTCTTCTGTAAGACGAGACGGCAAAAGCCTCTCGGAACCACGTAGGGATTTGGGAGGTTAACCCACTTTCTGCAGAGGTAACTTTAATTTAGTTACGCTGTTGGTCGTTTGTACCTTTGTCAAATTACATATCTACGTAATTCGTTCGTTGGTTTCTTGTTTATTAACCATGTTGTTAGGGTTACAATTTCACGAATGGCCAAATTGGAATTAAGGACTTGTGTTTTGTTAATGAAACTTGTGTAATGTTTTGTAATATGAAAGTGTTTTTAACCTACTTCAAAAAGAAGGAGTATTTCGGAAGTTATCATTTTTTTTTTCGTTTACTCTGATTTTTTCATGCTACCGCAGACCTGAGTTTAATTTCAACTCGATACCTCCACGCGTTCTCGATATAAAGGGTTTTGACAGACAAAGTAATCCTATAAGGGTTCCGTTTTTTCCTTTTTAGGACAGAACCCTAGAAAAGATAAGGCCGTTTATATCGGAAAAAACGTGTATTTGACTCTCTCAAGGGAATCAAAATTCGTAGGGTACTTCCCGTTGACCTAGAATCCTGAAATTTGGCATTAATAAAGGTCTCATAGCACAGGTATAGAATAAAAATCTGAAAACTGTAAATTTGTAGTTACGTCACAAAAAAATCTTCGTATCTCAATTCGGGAATTGAACTGTTTTCATCGGTAAGTTCGTGCACTGAGGGTTCCGTAAAGAACCCTCAGTGCACGAGTCCAACTCGCACTTGCTCTGTTTTTTACATTGTAAAAACGGTTGTATTTTTTTTGTAAAATGTTTTGTTCTGGTGAGAATTTTGATGAATAAGAAAAGGGTGTTACAGATAAATCTCATAAAAACTTTAAGTAGTCGACTAAAATTCGTGCACATTTTCTAGATATAGACCATTTTTCTGGCACTTTGTACATAAAATAACCGTTGAAAAACCTTCAACTTTGATTATAACAATATTTTTATAGGTTTCCTAATTCAGGAATGTTGTGCACCTAAGTTTTTATTTATGAAACACTAACAAAATGAAACCTAAATTGCTCAAACTTTTGATATTATAATTTGTAATCGTATTCACTCTGAAAAGTTTTAATTAATGCGTTAAAGTTTAAATTAGTTAGGTATTTTAATAATATTCTTAACAACATAGGTAACTTTTACTACTACAGTAAAAAACAATTTATAATTTCAAAGGAAACTCGAAAAGTAGACTGCTGCCTTGACGATCAATACCGGGAGGTTTTATTTTATTGGCTGCGTTAAAAAGTGTAAGAATATGCAAAATACAATATATATTATTATTATTTTATTATTTATATATGTTATTGGCAGGAGAACCAAGGTTGCCGACTTAGCACGAAGAATCACCAAACTTAAGTGCCAATGGGCAGGGCACATTGCTCGCAGAACGGATGGCCGTTGGGGCCAAAAGGTTCTGGAGTGCAGACCGCGTACCGGAAGACGCAGTGTTGGAAGGCCCCCTACAAGGTGGACCGATGACCTGGTGAAAGTTGCGGGAATCCGATGCCCAGGACGGTTCATTGTGGCGACATTTGGGGGAGGCCTATGTCCAGTAGTGGACGTCTATCGGCTGAATGATCTCTGATGATGATGATGCAAAATACTATCAGTATACCTATAATTCATTTTGTTTTTCTTAAAGAAGTGAATATAACCGATTCATAAAGGAGGAGGTTTTATGCTCGACTGTATGTATATTTTTTTATGTACGATTATGTTCACCGATTTCTCAGTCAATTGTGGACCGATTTTTTATTTATTTAAAGGTACCGTATTGGTCCCATAGAAATATTGTCATGATCTGATAATAAATCTCGAAGATATGGTACGGAACTCTTTATAGGATTATAGTAGAACTATCGTAACAGGTAAAATTGTTGATGACTGACTGAAGGAAGAGAGGGAGTGGTTACATCAAACTGATCCTATGATGAAGTCGGAAGGTAGGAACCGAAACTCTGTAATAAATAAATGTGTCCTAGCTCTGTTTGGGCTTATTAGAATTTTCATGAGATGAAATCAAGCTATAAGGAATACATAACTTATCTGATGATGGACCCGGAATGTGGAGAGTAAGAACGGGAACTTTGTAATAAAATAATGTATCCAAGCCGTGTCTTAGCTTATTTAAATTGTCATGAAATACAAGTACTCTGACTATAAGTGGTTTTAATGATTATATCCTATAGGTACGTTATTATAGAACTTGTACACTATTTATGTTTGGCTGAGTGGTACCATAACTAAAAAACTGGCCAAGTGCGAGCAAGACTCGCAACCTGAGGGTTCCGTACAAACTCACTTATGTAAATAGTTCAATTCTCGAAGATTTTTCTGAATCGCTATTCTTTTTTTGTGACGTAGGTAACAACAAATTTACAGTTTTCAGATTTATTACTATATTTGGGCTATAAGACCTTGCTTCATGCAAAATTTCAGGATTCTGGGTCAACGGGAAGTACCCTACGAATTTTGATTTCCTCGTGAGTGTCGAAATATACGTTTTTTTGTGACATAAACGGCCGTATTTTTTTTCGTTAACTTAGCAGTTTTTTTTTGGACAGATTCAAGGGACCGCAGACCTGAGTATATGGTTTTAATTTCAACTCGATACCTCCACGCGTTTCTGAGATAAAGGAACTTGACAGACAGATAGACGGACAATAAAGTGATCCTGTAAGAGTTTCGTTTTTTTCGGAACCCTAAAAAAAACACTAAAAAGTGCAAAACAATTTTAATATCAGAAGCTGGTGTTAAATAGTGAATAGACAAAACTATTACTGAAACACCCATTTCCGAAATTAAAGCTATTTTGCACTTTTCAGTGTTTTTTTTTTTAAATTGAAGTCGTTACAATTGTTTTTATGTAAAACAGTTTTATAGAGTAAATAAAGTATTTATACTACATATACAAAATACCTACTACTAGAAGCTACTAGAATACACATGTAAAGTACTATCTGGGCATGTATACAAAAAATACTACTAGTATGTGCTAATACCGCCACAATAACGACGTACATATTGTATACAAGTAGTTTTAGTATCACGTTACTCAATACTATAATAATAGGTTTTTACATTAAAAAACTTGTAGCGGCATCTATGGCGCCACCTATGAACTAAATCTACGAAATCTTGCATTGCGCAATTAAAGTTCTCCGCGTGATTTGAACATATTCAACGGCCCGAAATCATCTCTCGGGCAGTTGTCCGAACCAAACATAACACCTGTCTGGTCGGAGGATCCTCGCTTTTCGCCGGAGGTGCAGGACTTTACATTCTATCCGCATCCGTCTTAATTCTATAGTAGGTAACATGATCTTATTTTAAAAACAAGCCCAATTAATAATCCCTTTCTTTGTTCAGCCTTTGAATTAAATAACACACTGCAACGAAATTACATAGCCCTTATTAATTCACTCAATAACACCAAAGAAAGAAAACCGTTGTAAACAAAAACAATGTTTTTATGAGCCATGAACGGTACGTTTTTTTTTGTCTCGAGAAGGGTTTCATCCTGTGTTACTGTGTGACAATATGACTAAGATCCGGTTCCTGTATCTTACCAACCGTTACTGGTTAAACTATGAACCCAAAATCCTCATGTTAACAACTTAGTATACAATTTGATATACTGTCCTGACCCAAAATTAATGGCAAATTATTATTAAGACTCGCTTGAGTATTTTTTAAGGTCTTCACTTCAACATTATAAATGTATAAATATAACTTAAGAAAATCTTCATTATCATCATTTGAGGTTTGAGATATCTTTATTTTCCCATAAGAATTTCAATTCATATTACATGAGAAAACTTAAAAATTTACTTACAAACATTATTGGTTTCATACAGTAAGTTTTGACTTAAATTACAATTTAAAGAGAAGTAAACAAAAAGTGAAAGGTAATCGGTAAATACTTGTATAGTTAAATTGTAAACATTCACGGAGTACGAACAACTGGAAGCGGCATATACTTAGATGCGCTTGCTTTATTAAAGATGTGTAATTTGAAGTATTTTTTAAATATTTACATTGACTTTTCAGTTTGTATCATGTTATTTGGTAATGTATTATACGATGCAGCATCTTCATAATTATACAATACAGCATCTTCATCTCATCTCATTTCAGACGAACGTCGTCTACTTTTGGACACAGGCCTCACCGAAGTGTCGTCACATTGATCAGTCCGGTGTGTCTCGCTTCTATCGTGTTATCCTTCGGCCCTCACGAGGACATCGGTACACCTTGTCCTGATCTTCCAACAGTGCGTCTTCCGGTACGTGATCTTCAGAACCTTTGACCCAATCGACCATCTGTTCTGAGAGAAATGTGACTTACCCACTGCCATTTAAATTTAGCGATTTTTGAAGATATGCAGAACAGAGTGTAAAGGCCTGCTAACCTCCTTTGAAATGGGAGGATCCTCTGACCAGACCAGGTGATATGTCGGGTTTGGGCCCTATAGATAGATGATTTCGGGCTGTTTTATAGGTTCAAATCGTGTGGAGAACTTTAATTGCGCGATGCAGGATTTTGTAGTTTAGTTCTTATGTGATGCCGTAGATATCGCTACAGATTCTTCGAGCATGTCGGTAACCTTAGTTCTCCTGAGGATACCTTCAATCCTAATTCGATCACGCTTAATGTCGTAGAATCCTTTGATTAAATTTCGCTACACAAGTACATATACTCTCACTGGCCTATTATGTTGTGTTTGTAAAAAACTCCTTCACGGAATTTTGGTGTTACTTTACAAAACTTTTAACTGAGATTGAAATCGATTTCTCGCTTAAGCTGAAGAAACGTTCCCAAGGGAAATTAAAAATAATCGTTCGGGTATCGTCGCAGGTACTACTTGTAGTGTCAGCGATTACTTTAAAGTATAAAGCTAAGTTAGATAAATGGTTAAACATTGAAGAGTTTTTAATAGAGGCTTTGTAAATGGAATTTACTGAGGGCTGATTTCTCAAAATAGATAACCTTCATGGGAATAATAAATATTAAGGCAATTTAACATGTTTATTTATTTATTATATATGAAGGCGCTTTTGTATTTAAATTAGTTTTCAAAAGATATCAGAGTTGGCGCTAGTTGTTTAGAGCGGCGCTTTAGAGTTACGTGTGACACGTGACTGGCCACGACACTCTGACGCAACACTGAGTGCTAGTGCGATGTAAGTCAATGATGGAGGCGCAGTATTGCCGGAGCCTCGATCGAACGAATGTCTGCGCTACGCGTTCAGTGTAGAAACTTAGTTGTGTTGCTATTTTGTAGTAATAATAATTGTGTGGTGATTTATCCAGGGTGATTATTTAATGAGAACTAAAAGTAAGATTATAATGAAGTGCTTTTGTAATGAGTGTCTATACCGTTCGCCCGACAAACCACGCCTTATTACGAATTATATTTCAAGGTTACAGATCCGATTAACATTGCTGATGGGGCTTCAAAAGCCTTTATATACTTTATTGTATACCTTATAATGTCGACAGGATAATTTATTTGCAAAAACTAAGTGTACAGTAGGGGGTCTTATCACACAGGGCAATCTCTTGTAGACAACCGTAGGATGAACTGAACGAAAAAATATAGATTATATTTTATTTTATTTCGTAATAAACACAGTCAAATTGCCATTTTTACCACATTTGCAAAGGTGACATAAAAACTAAAATACGTCATATTGATTGTTTGAAAGAGATTCGTTTCAAAGCCTTTTTTATTTTAAAATCTATAAATCCATATTATTACACCCATAACATCTGCTATATTATGCTTTCGTAAAAAAACACAGAATTTCTCTTTTCAAACCGAATCAAACTTTGCTAAGTTTGATTAAAACAGAAAAGTTTTGTACCTTTGTATACGTACTTTTACGAAGTTACAAATTCTAATCTACATTAAATCAAGGCTATGTACACTTGAGTGATCAAAGCAAGTCACTGAGAACATTGTAGTTTTGTGGCACTAAAAGGTTACTATGAATTTTTAATGGTAACTATTTTCCAAGTAGAGGGAATCGTATTATTGTTTGGGTCAAGTCGGGTCTCTTAATGTGACCGGAGAAAAGTGTCCATAAATAAATAAAAAAACATCGTAGCAACAGGCCTTTGTGCTACGAACGGCTACGAGCTGCTACGAACGGCTACGAGTTGCTACGAGTGCTACGACATGAACAGAAATTGAGTTTCTCTCGTAAAATTTAAAAATTATATCATGGAATGAACTTGTTGTTATTAATTGTATCTAAGTGATGCAGTTGTGTTACATAAAAAAATTTTACATGTAAAATTGAATTTTACAAGCCACATGTGGCCAGTGGCTGCTACTTTTTTTAAACCTATACGCGCAGTATCATCATGGGCTCTGACGAAAAAGGTTTAAATGCGCGATTGGCGTGTGACGGCGTTTTGTATCGGCGTTTAGTGGCCAGTGGGGGCCACAAGAAGCGAGCAGCGGCGATTTGAAGCCTATGGCGGCCACCAGCATTAATCGTGTGCGGCAAATCCATATAAAATGTATGAAATAGAAAGATACAGTATCACTGAGATTACTCGAAGAATACACGGTCCCTGTGGACCACGCGAGCGGTGACGTGGAACAAGCTAGTCATAATTAAATTGTTGTTCGAAAGTCAAGACAAAAAAAAAGGTAGATAACTTGTTTTTTTTTTTTTTGGTGGAAATCATAAAACAGCCTTTCATGGTCTGAACAGAGATAGTGTCAGAATTTTACTGACTATAACCCACAGGTGTACATTTAATTGTCTTTTATGTGCCAGGGCTACGATTACTCTTTCAAATTCAGCCCTAGCAATGGTAGATAACCTAGGTTTTTTTTTCTAAAGGCACACCAAAGTTCATCATTCATCATCATCATTTCAGCCAAAAGACATCCACTGCTGGACATAGGCCTCCCCAAGTGTCGCCACAATGAACGGTCCTGTGCGTCTCGCATCCATCGGATCACCGCAACCTTTACCAGGTCATCACCAAAGTTTTCATAATTGAATTTCCAGAGGGGCGCATCGTACGACCGTAATAGCCTACCTCATTCATCATATTAGTCTTGAATCAATAGTAGACGTCGAGCAGTCAAAGGCAACGGTGAATTAGTCAATGGCCGCTATGCAATCTGTCATTACATCAGGGAGATCTTATCAACTTTGTAGTGTATCCATTCCTGCGAAACATGGTTTCAATTAGCTCTTTGTGTACTAAGTGTTTTTGCTTATCTCGAGAAATGTTGGAAGCCTGATTTTCGATATGAAAATGTGTATCTGGAAGTGCAAATTCTTTTTTGTATGTTGCAAGTTGAAATCATTGTTCAAAAATGCTCGGGGTCACTTGTCGACCAAGTTTCGAACAAATGCTAAAGAAACTGGGAGGCAGGAGGATTCTAAAGAAACTGGGAGGCAAGGAACGCTTGTCTACCCTGGTACGCAGTCGTATTTTTAAATAATTTGGACATATTTGTTGATGTGAAAGTGACTCCATCACACGCCTTGTTATAGAAGGAAAGGTAGACGGAACAAGGCCGCGTGGCAGATCACCAATGCGATGGATTGACCAAATCGAAACGGATGTTGGCGGCCCATTTAATGAGTACGCCTGGATAACAGCAAGCAGGCAAAAGTGGTGGGAAGTCGTGCGGCGTACCCTGACGGCTTTCGGAGAGCTACCCTCATGATAACCACGACCACTCTGGCAAGAGTAAAACGACCAACAAGAAGAGAAGTGAAGTTGTTTAGATTTTGTGCTGAACCGACTAGATTTTGTATAGTAATGTTCTTGTGGGCAATATCAATTAGAACATTGCAGATGATTGTCAGATACTAAAAAAATGACTTTTGTCAATTGAAGCCAAAACTAAGTATCTATATAATTAGGTAACGTTTTAATTTTTTTAGGTGGGAAATCATCAAATAACTTCTCCGGCTCTGGGTGGAGCGAGAGGGAGTGTTACTGACGTTTCTTCAGTTGCCCTATATATTGAAGGAAATTTTGAACCTTAGATATCTTACAAGAAGGAATTAACAACAATTTCTATCAACTAATAGCAAGGATTAACTATGTAACCTGAAATATTCAATTCGGATATCCGTCTTTGCCATAATACGGATCAATCCCCGATCACATAATTCAATTTACTTTATCCCTTGCCGAGAAAATGGCTGTGTATTTTCGACGATAACTAAGTTAATAATTTTTGATGACGCCATTATTTCTTCGGAAATCAATTGCCATTGTACGAAATTAATACATTCGCCTCTGTTACCTAACTAAGCTAAATTGTGTTTGAGAACTTTATGGTATCGAAGTGAATTTATATGCATTCAGCTGCGCATTTGAGCAATTTAGAAATTCGCCGAAGGCAGCGGTCAAACTGAGTTTAGACCTTATTGTTCCTAACTTAGATACTAAACCTATTTGAAAACTAATAACCGTAGAAATGTTCAATAATCGTATGATTCGATTACAGAACACGCACGTCGAGTTTCGTATATCAATATTTGAATAGAATATTGAAAAAAAAAAAGATAATAACCCGTGAAAAGTCCAGGGGGTTCAAAGACGCGAGATCATTCGATAAGGGGCTGAGCGCGGCCAGACAGCGATGTGAGCGGTTACCCAATCCTAGACAAATATTTGAAATATCAAGCAAATCATACGAAGAAGAGAAAACATTGAATTGCAGCGATATTTCGCAAATAATTGTGGGATTATATCAATAAAATCAGGTCATTGGGAAATAATTTATGTGCTCATGTTCAGAATAAAGGAGCAGTGGTGGCGCAGTGATAATAGTCACGACTTACGAGTTACATAGGTCGTGGGTTCAGACCCAGCCAGGCGCATTACTTTGTGTAATTTATTTCATCACCACTGCTTTCAAAACGGAAGGAAAACATCGTGAGGATACCGGCATGTCCTAGAACCAAAAATTCAAAGACCTGTAACATCCATCAATCCGCACTAGGCCCGCGTGGTGAATTACGGCTCATTCCCTCACCTGGAGAGAAGGCCTAAGACCCAGTAATGGAAATATTATAAGGTTGATTATGCTTATGTTCAGAACAAGACAAATATGTTTGTAAAAGTACGACAACACGATAAGACAATAAATCGTGGACAGACGTTAAACACGAGTCTATCACAGTACTATTATGAAGGTGAAAGTGTGAGTGTGTCTATGTTTGTTATTTCTTCACGCTAAAATGGTTGAACGGATTTCGATGAAATTTGGCACAAGGGTAGACCATTTCCTGGAATAGCATATAAAATGCTTTGTATCCTGGGAGTAGGTTCCCTTGGGATAGTTTTCTACTATCATGCAAGCGGAGTCGCTGGGCTGGCAGCAGCTAGTCATTTTATAAATGTAGGCGTAAATCCTTTAGGCGCACTGAGCACTGTATTTTGAGGATATTGAATGCGACTAAGCCGACAGAAATAAATATTATAAGGAATTAGTCTGAATGACATGTTTTCTGCTTATATTATATATAAATCCTTTATAGCTAACAAAACTCTTTGAAAAGTACTTCAAAGGTAAAAAAAATTCGGGGAAACTGGTCTTCATCGCGAAGCCGGGGCGCCCTGCGGATTCTGCGTCTGCGTATCGGCCCATTGTGCTGCTCGACAGATGGCTAAGCTCTTTGAAAGAGTAATTGCAGACCGCCTCGTCGCGCACCTAGCACGGGTGGGGCCGGATCTTGCGGACGTCCAGTTCGGTTTTCGCAGGGGGCGCTCCACGGTGGAAGCCATCATGCGCGTGCAAGTCCTCACGACGGGGGATGCGGTGTCGCAGGGCAGGGTCGTCTTGGTGGTGTCTTTAGACATCGCCAACGCTTTTAACTGCCTGCCCTGGAGTAGCTTTAGGAGGGAACTCTGGTATCACCGGGTGCCCCCGACTACCTCTGTCGTGTGATGGCCTACCTGTCGGACAGGTACATCATCTACTCTGGTCACCAAGGAGAGTGGAAACGGCGAGAAATGTTGTGCGGTGTTCCACAGGGATCGGTATTAGGACCGCCCTTGTGGAACATCGAGTAAGACTACGTGTTGCGCGGTGACCTCACTGGCGGAGTCAGCGTGGTATGTTACGCAGACGACATGCTGGTCCTAGCAGGGAGAATCGTACCAGGCGGCGGTCGAACTAGCGACACGCGGGGTTGCAACAGACGTGGAGAGAATTCAACAGTTGGGACTCGAGGTGGCATTGCATAAGTCCGAGGTCATGTGCTTTCACGGCTCTCGAACCGTGTCACCACGGCGTTCCCAAATGATGGTAGGAGGAGTTCACATCGGCGTCAAGTCGACGATGAAGTACCTGGAACTCGTCCTTGACGCCGGTGGAATTTCGAGGAGCACTTTCGACGCCTGGCTCCCAAACTGGATTGGACTGGGGTTGCCCTCAAGCGGCTCCTTCCCAACCTAGAGGGTCCAGACGCCTCCTGCCGGAAGCTCTACGCAAGCATCGTTCGGTTCATGGCCCTTTATTGAGCGCCGGTATGGGCGCCGACGCTGCGAAACCACTATTGTACCCATAGATTAAGTTAGTTTAAAAGTTTTTGTTACTATTTTGGTGTACAATAAAGTTTTATTCTATTTTATTCTAAAAAAAAGTAACAATTAAAATATCCGTTTAAAAGCAATTCGGGCAGAGATGAAGGCTTCGAAGAATGGCAACACATATATCTCTGGCAGCAAATTTGTTCTGAATAGGTGGAGACGACACCTCCCGCCGTCATATCCGAGTAGATGCAATAACGGCAACGTCGCCGAGACATGTGACCCACTTGATCATCTAAACGTCACTGGCTGGAAGGAAAAAAGGTAATAAGGCATCACGGCCGATATAGTTTATGGCCTGCGTATTAATTAAGGGTAGATAATGCGGATAATATCCGGGTAGTGTTTAGGACTTGGTGTTCTTTTATATGAAGTGTTAGGTAATTTAGTAAATTAATATTTGGCACACATCCTTTTTATGCTGTACCAAGTTTCGTGATGTAATAATGCCTAAGATGATCAATTGTTATATCTTAAATAATATTGTAAAGTGAGAACTTTTTTAATTTTTGTCAAAATGTTTCTTTTTTATTCGATTTGGGTAAGTGGGATATCATCATCATCATCATCATTATTTCAGCTAAAAGACGCCTCTATGGGACATAGGCTTACTTTTGTCGGCTCAACGACCGGTCCTATGCGTCTCGCATTCATCAGATTCCCGCGACCCTCACCAGATCATCGTACCATCTTATGGGAGACCTTCCAACACTGCATCTTCCGGTACGCGATCACCACTCCAGGTTCCTTTCGATTCTGGTGAATGCACTACTGTTCCGAGATAAACAAAAAACAAAGAAAGCTATGTATCCAGAAGTTTGTTTTTATTTAATTTATTATCTATATGTGTGACGGAACATCGCTTAAGAATGGCTCAACTGATTTGACTGATCTCATCTGACAATTATAATAATAATAATAATAATAATAAACCTCTCAATAATACAAGAAAAATATTTTACATGTGCTTAATTTTCAGGACAAAGTAATAAAGATATTTTTGCAAATTCTACTATAACATTTTGTACAATTAACAAAGTAAACGTAAACAAATTAACTAAATATTAACTAACTACAACTATTTATTAATTTATATATATAATATGTACAGAAAATTAAAATACTTCTCGTGCAATGCCGACGCGGATTGCTTGTGATAAATAAAAAGCTATCTCTCTATAAATAAAATCACAAACCAACTTCTGACTGTCAAATATACCTACTTACTGTAACATCACCCTCTTTCCCTCCCACTTAACCCTTTCAGGAGATGTCAGGCAGCTAATGCACTATGTTTTCCCCCACCAGCACGGTGGGGGGTAATGTGCCATGATAATGGTTAACAATCTTTTTTATTTTTGCCAGTTGTTTTGGACATTTTCGCATTGCCTGTCCATTATCAATAATGGTTCATAAATCATTTAGCGCAAGTATTTATACAAAGAGCTCCAAGCTGTCATTACTATCCTGAAATGAAAGTCGTAACCAACATTTGACAAATTATATTCATTTATTTAGGTGATTTGCCAGCGGCTACTTTAAGTACCATTCTGTATAAAATTGAAGTTTATCAAAAATTACTTGTAATTCAGAATATTTGCTTGTTTCATACTTTTCAGAGCGAGGTTCTTTGTAGTCGTGTTGTTGAACTTATTTTTTTAAATTAAATTATTGTAGTGTTTTCGTAACGATATTAATATTTTTTTTAATCTGCACTTCAATTGTTTT
This sequence comes from Mythimna impura, assembly GCA_905147345.3. Classification (NCBI taxonomy): domain Eukaryota; kingdom Metazoa; phylum Arthropoda; class Insecta; order Lepidoptera; family Noctuidae; genus Mythimna; species Mythimna impura. The sequence goes on from LR990345.1 coordinate 14,683,305, forward strand.
TATTTTATTCATGACCTTATGTCCTCTAGAGGGTACCATGTTGAATTTAGTGTCAGGTATAACGGACGATACCTCATTTGATGCATTGCATTTGGAACAAATGAACAAAAATACATACATACAGGCTAAAACTCATAACTCTCCTTTTCTGGCTGCGTCGTTGTCTAGTAAGAACATTTAAAACAAATGGATACTAACTAACTATTAATTGAAACCTGAATGAGTGTTTTATTAGGAATTGTTTCGCTCATGAAAGTTCTAAACTATTTAATAACTGCTAAGCTATATTTCTAATAGAGATAAAGGTAGTTGACTACTATTAAATAACTATATGAATATACTAGCTTCTGCTAGCGGTTTTGCCGACGTTTTTTTTTAAGGTTCCGTACTCAAAAGGAAAAAAACGGAACCCTTATTGGATGATCTGGCGGATGGCCAGTTCGTTTCATTAATACATTATTATACTGTCAAGTCATTCGATATTATTCCATACATCATTACATTAAATTATTAATTTTATAATTATATTCATTATTATATTGTTAGTTATTTGTTTATTTATTTCAATATTTTATCCTCCATAAATTCTTTGACACTATAATAAAAAAATTCTAAGAGTAAACGCTTCAGTCTATGTTTGAAAATACATAATGTTTTTGTAGACCATATGCTATCGGGTAGCTTGTTATAAATTTAAATGGGTATTCTGGACTTTTTTTTTATACATTTCAAGTCTGGACACCGGCAGAACTAATTTATCTTTACGGTGCGCATTCGGCAGAACAATTTTTTTTTTTTTTTATAAGCTGATGAGGAATCATGATAATTATATGAAAGCAGAATTTCTAATTGTAATAATTATAATTATAACACGGGTGTACCATAATATTAGTAATGTTGTGTTTATAACCAATTTTACCAATATTCCACTATATTGTAGTGGATAAATATATATATATGAATGAGATCAATGATATTTCATTTATTGATTTTTAATTTTTTTTCCTTCCGTGACATTTAATTTTGCGATAATAGTAACTTAATTAAAGTAATTTGTTTTTTAAAGAAGGTATCAAATTCTGATTGTAAAATTTTTGAACCTGTGAATTAACATAGAAATAAGTGATAGGACATATAATGTGGACCAAAATTTGTCTTTGAACAAATAAATTATTTTTATTTAGAATAAGTTCACAACGAACTTCCAAAATCGTTCAAGTTATGTTAGTAACAGACAAACAATATTTATTGTCAGCGAGCCAGCGCCTATTCTACGCTTTTATTTTACTTTTGAACTAATTAACGTGCTGACAACTTTACAACTGGCTACCTATTAAGTACACAAAGTATTTCAATCCGTTGCGTGATAAGTCACTGTAAACACAAGAAACAGACGAAGTATTACGTTTAATTATAGAGTAACAAAAGCTTATCTGTAACCACTCGAAGTTAACAGCTATGAACCCCAGAGCCTTCAGCGTACAAATTATATCGCTCCACACTTTAATGGATACGGTCCCGATAGTAACGTGTTTTGTGCAATTTGATATTAACTGCGATTTTTTTTTAATTGTATAGGACGTGGTTTTATACGCGGAAGTGCGCTTGCATGAGGTTTGAATCAAGATTTTTTTTTTTAAAATGACGTGTTTCCCTTGCTTTAAAGTGAAGAATACACGCAGAGGACCTAGAAAAAAAGAATTTTGTATAGCATAATCAGCCTTAATGTTCCCACTGCTGGGACTCAAGCAGTCGTGATGAAATAAATTAAAAAAAGTAATGCGCCTAGCTGGGTTTGAACCCGCGACCCACAACTCTTAAGTTGGGGCAATCTCCACAGGGCCACCACTACTCCTGAATTTTGTAAAATAAAGAGGAAAGATTTGTATAATATTTTTGTTTGTAATGAATAAACTCAAAAACCACTAGACTGATTTCAAATATTCTTTCATCTGTAGAACGGAACTTTATTACTGAGTGCATATGTTTTCTACTTTCACACGGGCAGAGCCGCTCGTAGAAGCTAGTAAATTATTATTAGAACGGGTAACGATGTTACGACGGCCGACTTTCTAATACTTCAACTTTCTGAAAACGTGTGATTTATAAAAAAAAAATGGCGTAAAGTTTTTTTTCTCTTCAATCTCTTTTGTTAAAAGCTTTTGTTTTTCGATTACGCGACACGTTCAAAAGGGTTATTATGTAACATAATATTCCTTTACCTCACAAAAATAACTCGGAATGTCAATACTCTCACGTAACGCTACTTGTTCACGTAAAGCTAATAATGTAATTCGATCATCTTTTGTTCAATATTTACTTCCTCCACGTGCTGAATACCTCTAAATTGTGAAGTTGAATGTCTTTTGAATATATGGCTTTATGTGTAAAACGAAGTCAAAGAGAGAGATATCGGGAGATGTTCGGTGACGGCGCCCGCGCCCGCGCACCCCCCACACCCGCCCGCGCCCGCTACGTGAGAGATGGCTTTCAATATCAAATTGAATTCCGCGGTTCATTGATTTTCAATTTGTTAGGGAGTACTCTCATCGTTTACCATAGACACACTGGAGATCCGACTATTGTAAATCTTCCGAAAATTTTCACGACGAACAGTCGTCCATAACTTTTCTCGAATGCAGGAATTTAGGAGGGTGATAAAGTTTCCGATTCCCCTTTCAAGGTATATTTCAATTTAATCAGTTAAAAGTTCATGTAAAAAGGCAAGTAACCTCATTCAACTGGCTGTTTATCTTTCTTAGAAGCTAAGTGGAATGAAAAATAAACTAACATCCGATTTAAAATATGGGATTAACTGAGAGAAGAAACCTTTTACGTTTGCGCTTAGTCTTTTAGTAACTTAGTTGAGAAGCTGTGCACTAATCTCATAGAATATGAAATACTGAATGGAAGCAATAGATAAAATAATCCATATTTTCTCAGTTGTGAAATGTGCAACTGTTGAAAGTATTTACAGCAAAGTTTCTGTTGTGATTTAGTTAAAATCTTCAAACTCGTTAAACTCCATCTGCGACTGTGCGTCGGGAGACGTTCCCATTTATTCAATTTCACGAAATAATATATTTAGAGCTTCTTTCGCTTTCATTTGTAATTGTTAACTGCTGTGTATATTTTTACGATTAAAATATAATAAAAACCTTTACTTATAAAATTATGTCATAGCCGAAACTGTCATCATCATCACCATCATTTCAGCCGAAAGACGTCCACTGTTGGACATAGGCCTCCCCCAAATGTCGCCATAAAGACCGGTCCTGTGCGTCTCGCATCCATCGGATTCCCGCGACCCTTACCAAGTCATCGGTCCACCTTGTGGGAGGCCTTCCAACGCTGCGTCTTCCGGTACGTGGTCGCCATTCCAGAACCTTTCGTCCCCATCGACCATCTGTTCTGCGAGCAATGTGCCTTGCCCACCGCCACTTAAGTTTGGCGATTCTTCGGGCTATGTATGTAACCTTGTTTCTCCTGCGGATATCTTCATTTCTGAGGCGATCACGCAAGGAAATTCCGAGCACAGCCCTTTCCATTGCCCTTTGAACCGTTGTTGCCTTTCCCTTTTGTCGAAACTGTGAATTGGTCAAAATCACTTTTGACTTTAAGTGTTGGTCAGAAATACTTTTCATCTGTTAAAGCAACTAAAATCTACTAAAAATCCTGTTAGGATAATAAGTTTTTATTAGTAAACATTTTAAAAACTTTTTTTTGTGACTTATAGATCCACTGTAAGTTCGGGCTTGCGGACGATGAGCAAGAGGTAGCCCGCCGTCCGGCCGTCCAGACGGCGCGTATAATATGCGCGACTCAAATAGACGTCAGCAAAACTGAAGAGGCCCAGTAAGGGGAACTGGGCTACGGAAACGTTTGAAAGAGTGACCAAGGCCCTAGAACGCAAAGGGCAATTGAAGAACTTAGGTGGGTTTTAGTCAGTAAAAGTTTGATACGCCCTCTCTCACTCTCTCCACCCTAAAAAGGTACTGTTCCACGCGCGCCTCAAGGAGATGTCAGCAACTGTATAGGTCCAGCAGGGTCGAAGCCTACTGCAGGGGCCAAGGATCTGATTCTGAAAGGAAGACTCGGCCCTGGTACGAAAGGAAAAGGAGTGGGTTTTTAGTCAGTAAAAGTCTGTCATTATCTCTCGCTCCGCCCAAAAGCGGGGATGTCCTAAGATGAACCACCGAAAAAAAAAATTAACCCTAAAAAGGTAGAAGGCATTTGATAATTTCCCACCTCTTCAATCTTCAATAGGTACCTACTTACTTGTAGATAACTAAAACGGTTCGTTTTTTTTAACAATACGTGTTGTAACAGAATTTTGACCGAAACCTTTTAAAACCGGGTTTGACTAATTAACAATAGTAGGTACCATACAGTAATATATAACCATATGAGTATAATAGTGACAAAACAAAAAAGGACCGATTAGTCTCAATATTTGTTCAGACATCAAACCTCCGCAAATGTCTTATGTCGGTCAACCAACGGAAGGGTGGAGTCGAGCCAAAAAGCCAAGTCCATTAATGACAAAAAAAAAAAATCATTAACCTTCCAGCTGTCTACACAATCGGCTTTTATTTATCAATAACATTGCAGAGAACGTAGGTATGCCCTAAGAATTTTGTGGAAAGGAAATGTGTGTTTCCCATGATTTATATCCCGAATAGGGGCGTGAGGTGGCCGGCTCATATGAAGCCGGCTGCCCGCTAGCGATAAGCTGAAGCCTTTCTATACACAGAATACATACTACGAAAGAAAATAAACAAGTTGCCCTCTCAACCTTACGCTCCGCCAATAATCTCGGAGGGAACGAATAACATTGGGTCGTTATATAACTCTTATTACAGACGCAACATTCACGAAAGCATCGCTTTAAGTGCCTATAAACTACGGACTCCATAAAAACAAAAGGGGTTTTCAATTAGACTGTAGCACTCTTTCATTTTTATATCTTATAGTATATTAACAGACTGACTTCCGCGATCCCTTTATTGGTTTACGATTCATCTAAAGGTTCTTGTACCTTCTCTAAAATGATATCAGCGTTTCTTTTAAGATTAGGAAAATTTCCTTAATTTCAAAATTCGTCGAAAAAACTATTAAGTTTTTTCGACGAATTTTTAATCTACATAAAGTAGAAGAGTTTTTTTTTTCTTTAAACGCGCTAAGTTAGTACCTACCTGTCAGATTGGAAAAAATCTTTCTGTATGAGATAACCAGATTCATGACATGTAGTATTATAGGCTATTTAACATTAAAAAAATAACAGAAATGGAGCAGTAAACAAAAACGCAGGTGTAACCGCGAAGGACAACTAGTAACAAATAAACCCATTTCTGAAATTATGACCAACCACCAAAACACGCGGTAAATTGATCCCCATCGTATAAATATTTTGCGTGTTTAACACCCTGAAAATGATATACCTTCGGCTACATAAGCACAGGAATTCAGAGCAATAAATCAAAAGTAATAACTATCCGTTTTATCTGATCCCGACCCGTTCTATTGCTTTATAAAATTTTATAACGAGAAAACTAATCCAATATTTTCTAGATACGGCGAAGCAAAGAAATACTTGTTACGTAGACAGTCTCATAAGAACATTGGTTACAGTAAGTATCTGTTAATGTTTAATAAAAACAGTCTGTAAGTACCCGACAAGAACACAGTTATTAAGTCATTTAAATAGACGCAAAGTTCTTAACAAGTCCTAATTTATTGCATGAAATAAATTAGTCCGTTCTTCTCTTTTCAGAAGGGTTTCTTGTCAGATAGATGCTTGCGGTATTAAAATGTGTCCCTATTTTCATTTACTGATGTTGAAAATGTAAGAGTAATCTGAAACCGCTTTACGAGTATTTTATCGTCAGCCAGTATTAACGATATTACAGAATATTAACACCTCTATCTGATATTTCGTGGAATTTTGAGCCACGTTCTCACTAGGTGATAATTTAACGTGCAAAATGGGATGTGCTTGGCATATGTAGGTACCAATACATGAAACGGTACATTGTTACGAAAAACCTATCGTTATTTGTGTTTCAGTCTGGGCAAAGCTTAACGTACCATTTGTTACGTCCTTATCGGTGCACAGGTTCACCTTGCCCTACAACATCGACAAATAGTGATGGGGTATGCAAGCAGTCAAGACCAAACGGTAAACAGACCGTTCACACTAAAAAGCCTAGGTCTCTCTGTGAGAGCTCCAATTACTTAGGTACACAAATCTGTTGCTTGAACACATATTTGGGTAAATCGGAGTTTCGATCTTACAGGATTCTAAATAAATGGATATCATTAAATCCATATTCAAAGTGTAAAGATCCTTTGCGATCTTTTCTACTTATTTCACGACTTTAGCATGGTATTAATAATATTGACCATTTGTTGATAACGGCGAAGGAAAACAACGGTAAAGGAAAATATCCTGAGGCATGTCTTAGAACCAAAAATTCGAAGAAATGTGACATTCACCAACCCACACTGGGCCAGCGAGGTGGATTACGGCCCATTCCCTCTCCTAGAGAGGAGGCCAGAGACCCAGCAGTGGCAACATTAAAAGGCTGATTATGCTAATAATATTGGATGACACATTTTTTTGAATTATTGTATTTCTAACAATCAAAGAATATTCTGACCATTGCTGTCATAAAAACATTAAGCGTACCCATTCTAATTTTAGCACATTAATACAAAGTATTCGCTGAAAAATAAATTATAAAGTTCTACCATTTCTCTTAAACGAAAAGCTTTAACAAATTAAGAAGTTAATATAAAATAATGTTTCCGTAAATTATTCATCGTATTATCAGTCTGCTCCTAATAAGCTCGAACGTTGCCAGAATTAAGATGAACGCGGTAAAGTAAGGGTTAAATTGAACAAAAACATTTCTGTGCAGGTGCGTTCACTGTTATCTATGAGGAGTGGGAACTTGAGGCATATACTCCAAGTTGTTATGCTAATTCTGCCAAGATTTAGTTTATGTCCCTCTAAAAATTATTTCCAAGGGAAATTTTTCCTCCATCGCACTGAATTAGGTAACTTATTTGAGTGAAGTTTCCGGTGCCGGAACTACCAACAAAATCAACACACTACATATTAATAGATCACGGTCTATTAGGAAGATAATAATTTGCGTATGTATATAGAACGTACCTATAGTCATTAATTATAAACTAACCCTATTTCATTATGGGTTTAATTAATTGGGATTCCAGACGCGGAGATATTGATTTATAATTAACTATCGGGAAGGCAAGCTGTTATAGATGTATCGGGAAGTAGGTACCGTGGCGCATAGGCCGAGAACTGACGTCCGGATATGATTTTTGCGGAGATTGCTTCGGGAAAATGGCGTGGTTACACTTACGGGCCTAGCGCTACCCAGCTTGGTGGTGCAATATCTCGCTACAAAGGATGCGTATCCCATACTCCCTGCAGTTCGTGTCTGTTTAGTTAATTAATGTTAAACTAAGACTATAAATTTTAAGTTAAATTATTTTTAGAGTACTTATTAGGTTTGCTAATAATACGTGCTAGAAATAATCGTAATTAGGTATAGGTTTTGTTAAAAGTAGGTACTCGGAAATTAGCATCGCGTGGGAAAACACTAAATTAAAGCTTCAGTAACTAATACGATAATTATGTATCGTTACGTATTATAAAACAAAGTCTCCCTCCGCGTCTGTCTGTATGGATGTGCTAAACTCAAAAAATCCTGAACGCAATTTCATGCGGTTTTCACCAATAGACAGAGGGATTCATAAGAAAGGTTTAGTTAGGTGTATACATTCATATCATTGTAAAGAAAAGCCATGAATTTTAAAGATCTGTAACACCCGTGTGAAGCTAAGGCGGGTTGCTGGTAATATTATAAAGCTGAAGATTTTGTTTGGATGAACGTGTTAGAATTTTGGAGGAGGGTGGAATAACTACATTGATTTTATATATATTTATATGTACCTACATATCATGCTAAATTGTCAAGATGGATAACGGTTATTTACTGTGTATCAAAGTTCCTATGACTGGTATGTAGGGAAAGGGTTTTATGAAGAAAAGCACAGAAAGACAAGACTAAGTATTTATTTCAAATAGGCTGGTCAATTAATCGAATAACTAGTTGCTTGTTCCAAAACTAGGTCGTCATGGGAAAGAACAAGCAAGAAAACCCATGGTAGCTTCAATTATAGTATTTTATAGGCACATTTTACAACATCATTAATTATGGTTTATCACAATAATATCTATAAGAAATTCTATGTTCTATGTCTTGGATCATTTCATAATAGTAAGCTGAATAAGTATTAGAGAATACCGTATAACATAATTAGAAACAAAAGCCATAGTAAGACACATACACAGAATCAATACAATCAATAGCAATAATAACAATAATCAAGATATAATATTAATCAACTTACGTGAGCTTTGCTGGATCACAACTATTGTCTCACCAAAAGGTCACAAACCCTTTTATAGTAAACTGTCGACGGGTGGATGGACATCTTTTTTTAAACGTCAAATAATAATATCCCGCCATTTTCCACCAATCACAGTTTACCATAATTTAACTTATTTTACAGGTCTTTAATTACAATTGTTACATAGTTAAACAGTTTTAAAACATTATAAGATCATTGCAATTTTACAACACTTGATTTGTATTTCTTAGTTCTTATTTCAAAGAATATAATACCGATTGACAGTTCTGTACTAATCAACTCAAACAACTTATTACAATAAAATATCAATTTAAAATGAGAGATATAGCTTCATGATCATTAATAATTACGAAATAATTTATAGGATTATCATCAATACGTCTAAGTTTCAAGTTTTATATTTGTATACACAACAATATTACTCATTTATCTTGGTAGGTAGGTACTTTTAAATTTGATTTGAACTGCATAAATGTTACCAATGTAAACAATACAACAAACAATATTCGTGAAATATTAAAATTCGTGATTTAACTACGTCATATATAATGACATTCGTCATTATATATAACAAAAGCGTTAATCTCAAGAACTACTAAATTATTTTAGTGTTAGATAATCCACTTATCAAGGATGGTTATAGGCTATAACATTACGCTTCAACCAATAGGAGTGGAGTAGTAATAAAACATGCGGGTGAAACCGTGGGGAAAGCTAGTAATACAATAAAGTGTAAAAATTGGTATGATATGTAGCTAGTATTTACACTTTACACTAGGACTGAAACGTTGAAAAGGAATCGTTCGGTAAAAAGTTTATTTATTCATTCATAAAAATAAACATTGTGTTAAATATTACATTATTTTAAAATAATACTAATAATAGAACTGTCACATTTAAGTAAAACAATTTATAGAATTTAAATTTAAATTAAATAATGTAAAATATTGAGTCAAATCATTAGAAATATGTCTACAAATAAATCTAATGTCAAATGTCGGATATAATGTCAAATGATTAACCAATGCGAGTTTGGCATTGTTAATGTCAAGTTTCAGTAGAATAGTATTATTGTATGAGTAAGTATTTATTAATTCGCAGCGTTGGAAAGCCTCCCACAAGGTGGACCGATGACCTGGTGAGGGTCGCAGGAATCCGATGGATGCGAGACGCACAGGACCGGTCATTGTGCCGACATTTGGGGGAGGCCTATGTCCAACAGTGGACGTCTTTCGGCGGAAATGATGATGATGATGAAGTATTTATTTTATATAATTTGACATAAAATCTGATACTGAGTATAAACTTTATTCCAACAAGAAGGTTTTTAATTTGTTTTTGAATAAATGAGGGCTATATATTAAACCTATTAAACAATTTTACTGCTTGGTATCCGGAGCAAAACTTAGCTACGTAGCTAAACATTGCTCCGGATACCAACCACCATACCACCATACCATTTTAACGTTTAAGATTTGGTGTCATCTTGTGTTTAAACTCCTTTCTTCTTGTGCTTTCTCTTACCTTCCGTTCCTCTTGTGATTCAAATTGATGAATATATTTCGCAAAGTTCGTCTTGGTATGATCATATGAAGAGGAGGGATGAAATATGTTACTAAAAGAGTTATTAGTTGATATTATTGTATACATGTGGATTGATAAAGAGCAAAAAGAAAAGATGGATGGGTTGTGTGAGGAGTGATATGATAGAAAAGAGGTTCAGTGAAAGTGTAATGGTCTACAGAACAGAATGGAAGAGAAAAACGTATTACGCTGACTCCATCTATCATGGGACAAGGACAGGAAGTTGATGATGAATGATTTACAAGGTGCAGTTTTAAATCCACACAAATTTTTAGATTGTAAAAAGAGTGTAAAAAGTACCCCTCAGCCAAACTTAAGTATTTTATAGCCAGAGTACATCTCATGACAATTCCGCGATTTAATAAACGCGAGTGTTCTTTTATATTCTACAACTATCACACAACGCCGTCTAGCCCCAAGCTAAGCAGAGCTTGTGTTATGAATACTAGACAACTGATAAACATACTTATATATTTCTAAATACATACATATATAGATAAATTACACCCAGACACAGAATAAATGATCGTGCTCATCACATAAACATTTGTTCTGGGTGGGAATCGAACCCACGACCTCCGGCATAGCAGTCAGGGCCACTAACCACTAGACGAACAGGCCAGTCAAAGTGTCAAATATATACGACGTAATTTGGAGTGTTAGTCAGAATAACTCTCTTAATAAACCCCTTCAAAAAAACAGAATCACCCGTTGCGATTTATCGCGCGTCTTATCAATGTGTGCGTCAGTGCGAAAGCTTGCACCAGGCTCCGCCCACTTACTCTACGAAACGCTTTTACCGATTTTCATAAACAAGAATAAAATAAAAAAAAATGCCTACCATTGTTGATTCGGGTCGAGAATCACTAACATAATTGGCCTCCTGCACCTTGTATAAGCATAAATAAAACTCTAATTTTATATAGGACCGTTTCACAAAGTGCCCACCGTTTATTTGAATACATAGCGCCAGAATTATTTCTGTCAGTGACATTTCGATCTTTGTTCATTTTGGTAAACACTTTGTACCACACAATTCGTATTTATTTTATTTATATAAAAGAAAACTAGCCTTTTGCAACAAAAGAAATTACCTGCCAATTTTAAATGAGATTGAAATCAATATTTTTTTTTATTGCCCAATTTCATATTAATTTGGGTGTCTTCAAGGCTAGAGTGAATAGGCTCTTAATAAACTAGTACGCCTCACCATCAACGATTGCATCACTGCTTACCATCAGGTGGGATCGCAGTCAAGCACTAGTTTAATACAAATAAAAAAAAAAAACTAAATCTACATATTTGATGGTTTCTTTGAGGACATCATCATCATCATTATTTCAGTCGAAACACGTCCACTTTTGGACATAGGCCTCCCCTAAGTGTCGTCATAACGACCAGTCCTGTGCGTGTCCCATCCATCGGATTCCCTCACCAGGTCATCGGTCCACCTCGTAGGAGGCCTCCAAAAGCCACACAGGCCTCCTCTTTGTTTTTTGAGGTAGGAAATATCAAATGACTTGTTACGCTCTAGGGTGGAGCGAGAGGGCATGCCAGACTTTTATTGACTAAAATCAATCTTGAGTGCTTCAGTTGTCGGTAGGACGACGGTACCTCTTTTAAAAATTCGACGATGATTTGCGTTCGGTCTTTACTGGACGACGAGCTACCCATGGCTCGTTGTCCGCAAGGGTTTTGAAAGAAAACGTTCAGATTGCTCGTATGTCCCCTCTGACACTCATACCTATGTCACATTCTTTTCCTGAAGCTCTTTATGCCATATTAAAGACAGGTGCTGTACAATTTCATGTGATCATAATTAGTATTATTCAATTTCATAGAGACACATAACTACTATCCAACGTATACGATGTGTGTACTTGAATATGCAACAATTACTTCTAGGCCATAATGCCGAAATAGAGCAAAACATTAGTATAATTAATTGCTGAAATGCAACCTAATCTCTCAGGGGAATGACGGGCTTTCCCCCTCCCCCTACTTGCCGGAATAACCCCCTAATGCATGGTTAAACTGTTAGGCAATAGATTAGCCTAGCACCAAGTGTACTAAATTATTAAATAGCCGAGATAATTTGAGTGTAGAGCCGTTTAGTTTTCTTTGAAAAACACTCGTTTGAAATGCCTGTACCTATGTATATTTGAATTACTCGTATTTTGCGAGATGTAAGAAAGCAATTCTGTTTATTTGAGTGAGATATTCCGAATTTGATACGTGTTATTAAATCTACATATTTAGTAAATGGTTTCAAATATTGTGTAAATGTATCTGTTAGCGGCTCCACATTTGTTGTAATATATATTTTTTTCTTTTTTTTTCTAACACATTGCTTTTGCAATATTTTTTTTATTATTAGACACCAACCACCATCAATTCGTTAGTAATTTACTTTGTAAACTGTCTCATTTATTGATAATTGTAATTATTTGTTTTTCTTGCTCTTTTATATAGTTTCTTGTTTTATAATGCCCCCGCCCTCCGGCTCCATGGATTACCCCTGGAGTTCGAATGGCGATGAGACGGCGTGACAAGGCTTTTCGTAGATATAGAAGAGATCGCAGCGAGAAGAACTGGAACCTGTACAAGTTGGCTAGAAACCGCTGTAACCAGATGGTAAGAGCTTCAAAACGCCGATACATTTGCGAAAATGTTCTCAACTCTTCACCGGCTGATATTTGGAAGTTCCACAAATCGCTTGGTATAACAAAGTCCTCCTCTCAAATTTTTCCCTCTAATATAGCTTTGAATGATTTGAATCAACACTTCTCATCGTCGGCTATGCTTGCCATTCCTGTCAAAAATACTACAATTCTTGATATAACTTCCACGCCAATTTTACCTCATGATTCTTTTTCTTTTTCCCCAGTGACCGACTCGGAGATCCTCAAAATTTTCATTGCGATTAAGTCCAAGGCTGTCGGCTGTGATGGAGTCAGCAGAACTATGCTAACTCTCTTGATTAAAAGTTTGCTCCCCTACTATCACACACATCATCAATTCCTCCCTCCAAACTGGGGTGTTTCCTAGTTGCTGGCGTAAGGCTTTCATTATCCCTCTTCCTAAAATTCCCACTCCCACTTTATCAAATGGGGTTCTTCGTCGGCATGGGATTGCTTTTCATCATATCTTCGTGAACGTCAGCAAGCGGTACGTGCTGATCAGAAATTTTCTGACTGGTGCGACCTGCAAACCGGGGTTCCACAAGGCGGTATACTCTCTCCACTCTTATTTTCTTTATTTATTAACTCTATCACAGCTATTCTCAAGTGCTCTTTCCATCTGTATGCTGATGACCTACAGCTCTACGCGCAAACTGACATTGACAACCTTGATGACTGCATCTCTCTACTAAATGCTGACCTCCTGGCTATTGCTGATTGGTCAAGCAGATTTGGGGTTACTGTCAATGTCAGTAAATGCCAGGCTATCCTCATTGGCCGTTCTTACTTTTTACGGAGTTTGGACTCTAGCCGACTACTGCCGCTTATTTTCGGCAATACAGTCATCCCTCTCTCGCCTTACGTTAAAGACCTAGGTTTATATATTGATGATAGGTTAAGCTGGAATAAGCAGATTGCTCAGGTTAGCCAGAGAGTCACCTTCACGCTGCGGTCTCTCTATAGATTCAAAAATTTCCTCCCTTCAAGCACTAAAACTACTTTGGTCCAGTCACTTGTGTTACCTATAATTGACTATGCTGATGTTTGTTACTCTGATCTTTCCCAGGAACTTCTAAACAAATTGGATCGAGTTCTCAACAACTGCATTCGCTTCATATTTGGCCTTCGTAAATATGATCACATTTCTTCCTTCCGTTCTCAGCTTAAATGGCTGCCTACCCGTCACAGGAGATCCCTCAGATCCCTCTGCATGCTCTTCACCATAATGAACGATCCTTGTGCTCCTGATTACTTAAAACAATATTTTAAAGTGTTGGGCAGTTCTCATAATCTTAACCTTCGTGCATCCAAAAACATGCTCCTTCATATTCCCTCTCACCGTACTGGCTTTATGTCCACATATATTCATACGTTGTTTCCACCATAAAACTCTGGAATGTGCTTCCCCTTGACATCAAAAAAGCTGAAAGTAAATTTTCCTTCAAGCGTAAAATTCGGAACTACTACTTGAAGTCCTCTCAACTTTAGTTTGGTCTTCGTCAGAATTATTATTAAGTTCTTTTAACGATTTGATATTTTTCATAGTATTTATTAGTTTATAATTTTAACATATATGTATTTTATTACAATAAATTTTTTATTTTATTTTTTCTGTTTGAAGTATCTGTTATTTGTTTATTGTGCAAACCTATCACAGTATTGTCTTTTTAACCCAAAGGTTGACTGGTAGAGAATGCCTTGTTGCATTAAGTCCGCCTATGTACCACTACTGTACATGAAGTTTAAATAAATAAATAAATAATGTGAATGTGAGAACACTGTAGACTCCGCGAATTCTTAGGTTACTTCCTATTACGACTCACTTTTTATTATGATTATTTTTATTGTACTTTTTAGTACAATATTGACCGGTCTACACTGTCCTTACATAATATCTACTTATACTGTAATATGGAAATATTGTAAGAACAACCATTTTTTTAAAAGAGTAACCATGGAGTTTCTTGTCGGTTCTTCTCCATAGGAAACGACCAATTTGGAACCGTGCACTAGCTTTTGACGTTTTATAAGTGCCCATGTAGGCCTATGTGAAATAAAAAACTTTGACTTCGACTTTGACTTTGAATATCACAAAAGTTAAGATTTTTTTCCTTCATCACCGTGGAGTGAGTCTTCCATGGCGCAGTAAAATGCTGAGTCATCATGGCGGACTAATTTAATTCCACATTGTTTAAATGTATTATACAAGGTAATTTAGTCCTTACATAGTTTAAGTATTTACGAATACTATAATTAGGAAACTTATAGCTAAGAAATACCTATTATTCTCTATATTTATATCCACTCTGCTGCATTAATTTCATAATGATGTGATTGAATAATAATAGTCCACTGTTGGACATAGGCCTCCCCGAAGCGTCGCCATAACGATCGGTCCTATGCGTCTCGCATCTATCGGATTCCCGTGACTCTCACCTGGTCATCGGTCCCACAAGGTTGACCCTTGGGAGGCCTTCCGAAGCTGCGTCTTCCGGTACGTGATCGCCACTCCAGAACCTTTCATCCCCATTGACCATCTGTTCTACTAGCAATGTGCCAATATGTGTAATAATAGATATTATAATAATGTAATTTAATTTATGATTTAATTAAAATTAAATTTTAATTTGTTCTAGTAATTTAGTTTGTATTTTAATTTTTATATTGCAATGTCAATTTCCAGTTTAATACCTAATTGGTATGCCTATATAATTATAAATATTTTTATTTTCAATTGCTGTTTAACAGTGAAATAAAGGTTCTTGTTTTTATTACAAAATGATTTTTCAAACCCTTGATAGTGTTTAATTCAGTATTGTATGGTAGATTTTGAAAAATTTATGCCGTAACGAAACGAGTGGAATGTCAAATTCTAACAAGCCCCGTCCAAACTGAAACTTTGGGCTAACTCTCAATTTAAATTGTTGCCAAATTCTTTAATTCCAAGGAAGTCAAAATTGCAATGTGAAATACCGCAGATACCTTTTTAAGAAATTCAAGGTAAGAGATTCTTTAAAAAAAAAACAAGATACCGTCAATAAAAATGCCGGTGAAGTTTCATTACGTCCGGAAAAATTATTTCGCGTAGAAATGACTTCGTTCGCACTTCTGTAGTTCACTGTACCTGCGGTGTACAATGAAAACTGAAATATTCAGAAGAAAAATGTTGCGAACGAAACTTTTATTGGCTACACTTATCCTATTTGATTAAAATTTTTCAAGATTCAGGTTTTCTCGAAACCTCAAACTTAGATTACATTAACTACTAAAATATAACAACGCGATATTTTTTCTAAATGATTAGGTTTTTAATCTTCTAAACTACAATTTACCAGGTAAGTATTTATTGTAAGAGTTTTTGAATATGCTAGAATAGGAATACTTAGTTGTTTTATCGTATATAAATATGATATTCAAGAACAATTTTTGGATTAAAAAACCGGGCAAGTGCGAGTGGGACTTGCACACTGAGGGTTCCGTACAATATTTACCTATGAAAACAGTTCAATTCCCGAATAGAGTTACGAAGATTTTTTCGAATCGCAAAAAATGTTTTTTTTTTGTGACGTATGTACAAATTTATAATTTTCAGATTTTTTCCTATACTTGTGTAATGAGACCTTGCTTCATGCCAAACAGGATTCTAGGTCAACGAGAAGTACCCTATGAATTTTGATTCCCTTTTGTTACATAAACGGCCGTATCTTTTTTTTTCGATAACATATAATTATATAGTTTTAATTTCAACTCGATACCTCCACGCGTTCGCGAGATAAAGGGTCTTGACAGATAGACAGACAGATGGACAACAAAGTGATCCTATAAGGGTTCCGTTTTTACCTTTTGAGGTACGGTACTTTTTAAAAAATGACCTCGTTGAATGGCAATGCTATTTCTGTGCAAAGAACTAAAGAAACTAGTTAAAATAGGTAAACATTATTTCAATATATTCCTTATCAAACTAGTTCTTTCAATAGATATTCCTATAAGAGGTTATATCTATTTGTTTGATTCTAAAACTCAGTCAGACATCTACTTATTTCCATTGAAATGATATTATTAAGCTGTTATACTCGCAAATAATTCAAATAATATTTATAAGTGGATTCCTCAAAAAGATATAGGTAATACAGGTAAGTAATGAATTGAATAAATACGACGAAAATGAAAATGTATTTGCACAGTGTAGAATGTGGAGAAAGGTTTGGGGATTTGAATACTCTGATAAGGTTAAAAAACATTTCTCAGAATTGTATCAACGAGGATTTAGTAGGTAAGAAGAAATGGCAGAATCAAAGTTTATCATACGTACGTAAGTCGATTAAGAGAGGAGTGCTGTAGCTAATCTTTACCGGTATACAGAAATTGAGCAGTGACAATAGGCAAGACAGCCATCTGGTTGGGAGATCCTCTCCTTTAAATACATTGGACACCGTCAGAGCCGCCGTCGCAATCTATTTGCACTTTAGCCATCTAGAACTGTCGCTAGAGCCGAATCCCCAGTGTGTCGTACTTTAAAGATGCTTAACACCCTCCTGAATGCTGACCCTGAATGTGATGTGTTTTCGGACGGAATAAAATAAGACGTGTTTGTCTGGTGTTCTGTGAGAGACAGTATGCAAGGGTGTCCACTGTTCCATGTTAATGTGTAGTACTGTATTTAATCTTAAATTATTAATTTATAATGATCTGTTATTGAAATAATCCTATTATAATAATCAAAATCAATTATTTTCTAAAATTCCAAACAATTTTGTTTTCAACATTATGTATAATTGTTTTTTTTTATAAGTTTTTAAAATTCTATGTTAATTAATGTAAGTGGGCTTAAATTAACTATAAATAAATAAATAATAAAATAACCGAAGATGTGAAACTTTGATCCTTGTTTTTCGTATCTTTAAATGGACTTTAAACTGATCTTTACCGGAATTGTATGTTGTGTAATCAATTTATTGGTTAAACTTGTGCAGTTCTGGTGACATTGTGCATTTTTCAGAGGCACAACAATAGCGAACACTTACACCAAGTACTAACAATTTCACGGACTAAGCTCCGCAAATGTAGCTCACTTTTCTTTAGTAAGTATACAGCTCAAACGACCAAATTGTTTTAACCCGCGCTTTAAAGTGACTTTGAGTAAGAAAATTGTATCGTCTAACTCTAAAGGTTCTGGAGTAAGCGGGCTCAAAAGTAAGGAAACGGAGAAATGAAACGGAACGCGTTGATTTGAACAACGCGCCACGAACCGCGGGATTATCAGAGCAATCTTGATTGTGACGCTAATGAGGGTGTTCAGGAAAATTCACACCACTAGTTGGCGCCACTTAGCCGAGAAGCCTTCTACTTTTGAACACTTATAAATGACGTTGACGTCAATTTAACTAATGTCATTAACATAAGCGTTTTGACAGGCGCCCGGACCTGACGACTCAGTGCTTTTACTTGGTAAAAGTCATTTTAGAAAATCGTCATTATGTACCTATTAGTGGGATTGCGCGAGCACTTTTATCATAAATCATGGACTTATAGTTACTTACCGTCGCGGAATCTCTGAAAAGGAAACCTGTAGTCTTAGAATGCAAATGCAACTGAAGGATACAGGTTTGGTTTTAGTGAGTAACCTTAGAATGGAAGAAGTCATTGGCTGCTTTCCCTACTAAAGAAAAATGGGTCAGTAATTCACCATCTACAGTGTAGTAAATTGACTTGTTCGATATTAATGCTCACGGCAATATTTATGTCACGCGGGACCATATTGTGTAAACTTTTGATGATAGTTGGCGGAATATTTTTAATTGAATGGCCGTTTTCATTTTTCTTTGTTTAAAATTAAAAGAAAAATTTAGGCAGCAAATCATCCAATGTCTTCTTCTGCGAGAGAGTGTGTCAGACTTTTACTGACTAAAACCCACTCATATGTTCCTTCTTTGCCTTCGTTCCAGGACCCCGGGGTTCTCTTTCGCACAACCCATGGCCCCAGTAGGCTTCGACCCTGCTGGGCCCCTATGGTTTTGCTGACATCTCCTTGAGGCGCGCTCACTACGTGCCGTCGACGACTCGGGCTCCGTCCGGACGGTTACCGGACGGCCGGACGGTAAGCCACTCATTGCTCGCCTTCTGCAAGCCCATGCCTACGGTGGAAATAATTGAATACCTTGAAACGGCTTTCGGGTAATTATCGCAGGGTACTAAGATGGGTGGTAATTAAGAATAATGCGGGTAGATGTGGGTACGTTGTACTTTGAAAGTAGGTACCTACTATAATGGTTCGTAGTGCCCAAGTGGCGAAATTATCCGGAAACTTCATTGGAATTTGATAACTGATACAGCTTAGATATTAAGTCGGAATTAGTGTGTACCATGTAAGTATTGAGTTGCTAGACATAGTGGCTGAACAATGCTAATTAGAGGAGAATATTATCGGTTAACAATTAAACAGGACATAGAAGCATCTTATCAGGAACATTTCTAACTGTAGGTCTACTTAACGACATTAAACAGGTTTGCGTGAGTTCTACCACCTATATGTGTCCTGTCTATCAACGTACTATTATGTGATTATTGCTATCAAGACTTCGACGAAACCGTAGGCGTGGGCTTGCGGACGGCGAGCAATGAGTAGCTCGACGTTCGACTGTCCTTTAACCGTCCGGACCGAGCCCAAGCCGTCGACTGCGCGTAGTGTTCCACGCGCGCCTCAAGGAGATGTCAGCAACCGTAGGGGCCCATCGGGGTCGAAGCTTACTGGGGCCATGGGTGGTGCGAAAGAGATCCTCGGGGCCCTGGAACAATGACAAAGAAGGAGCGGGAATGGGTTTTTAGTCAGTGAAAGTCTGACACGCCCTCGCGCCCCGCCCAAGAGCGGGGGATGTCATTAGATGATTTTCCCACCTAAAAAAAAAGACTTCGACGAAACGGTTGGCCCAGTGGTTGAGCAATTGGCCTACAGATAGTTGTTTTGTGGGTTTAGATGTGGTGTGAGTATGCGAGTTTAGATGTTAGTAAACCCATCTACGATACAGGAGTAATTCCTGGTGTGGGGCAACGTATTTTATTTTAATATACCTACTTTTCCTGAAAGAAAGTTTTTTTTTTCCAGCGGGTTCGCTTTTTTAGTCTTGGTCTTGGTCCTGTCAGTCGGTTCTTGGAGAACCGTAAATTTGCCGAGACAAAATAGAAACGAAAAATAAAAGTTGTTTTAAACATACATAAACATATTATAAACTTTAAAGTTTACGTGACTATAAAAAAGTTTAAAGAATCTCATCAGTAAAATACTAACTATGGAAATAGTCAGTTTTTGATCTGGTTTCTTCTCAGGATTAAGATAAGCTGCGATGTGTATTTTTGTAGTCATCGGTAAGAAATGTTTTTTCAAACAGTACACAATTTCTTTTCAATTAAATAAAAAAAAAATGTAATACGTGTAATGTATTAAGTATTAGCTTCTGCCAGCGGCTTTACTCGCGTCAAAGTAATAAAAAAAAAAACACAGCACACACAGTACACAGTACAGTACACACGGTACAGTAGTATAAAATATACAGCGTACGTTCCTCAGTGGTAAAGTAACATTCTATTTGTGAAAGAATTTTTAAAATCGGTCCAGTTATTTTTGAGTTTATTCGTTACAAAAAAAAAAAACTGGGCAAGAGCGAGTCGGACTCGCGCCCTGAGGGTTCTGTACAAAATTACCTATGTAAATAGTTTGATTCACGAATTGAGTCTCGAAGATTTTTTCGAATAGCAAAAAAAGATAATTGTGACGTAACAACAAATTTACAGTTTTCAGATTTATTCCTATACCTGTGCTATAAGACCTTGCTTTATGCCAAATTTCAGGATTCTGGGTCAACGGAAAGTAGCCTATGAATTTTGATTTCTGAACTTAGAAGTCTGATTTTTTCACAACTTTAATGGATCGCAGACTCGAGTATATGGTTTTCATTTCAAGTCGATGTCTCCACGTGTTCTCAAAATAAAAGGTCTTGATAGACAGACAGACAGAAGGACGGACAACAAAGTGAACCTATAAGGGTTCCGTTTTTTCCTTTTGAGAAACGGAACCCTAAAAATATCTACGACATACTTTAGTTTCACAAATTTATCTTGTGTATTTAAGAAACTAGGTATTACACTTTTTATTAGCTATTCGGATTTTTTGCGGCCCAGTGTATTTATAGATGTTAAACTTATCATGTTTTATTAATTTCAGGTGTAACGTGCGATAATATCAGCGATCTCCTAACTAACATTAAGTTATGTATTATGAGTATATTATTAAAGATAGATTTTAGTTGATTATAGTATTATCGACATAGGGTAAGGGAATACAAAGGAACTTATGGGTAACCTACCTAAAATAAGCATAAGCATAAGCATAATCAGCCTTTTAATGTTCCCACTGCTGGGACGCAGGCCTCCTCTCTAGGAGAGGGAATGGGCCGTAATCCACCACGCGAGCCCAGTGTGGGTTGGTGAATGTCACATGTCTTCGAATTTTTTGGTTCTAGGACATGCCGGTTTCCTCACAATGTTTTCCTTCACCGTTTTGAGAGCAGTGGTGATGAAATAAATTACACAAAGTGATGCGCCTGGCTGGGGTTGAACCCGCGACCAACAACTCGTAAGTCGGGGCCTGTCTGCTGGCCTACCTGAAATAAATAAATAATGATACGCAGCTTTTCTTAGCCTTAGCTTTTCTTTCTAGTCTTGATTGAACGACTGTGAACAAAGAGGGCATTCTGGAACCGATGCCTGCTAGGGCTGTGGGATTGAGCGAAAGTGTTAATGTGGTGGCCCTGAAACGCAAAGGGCAACTGGAGCAGGTAGGTTTTAGTCAGTAAAAGTCTAATACTCCCTCTCAATACATCCAGAACTGGCGGAGTTATACTATGAAGAAAAGTTATTATTGTGCAAATACAAATAGTTTTTTGGTATTTACTACAACGTATAAATTGGACAAATGGTTAAAGAGATAATACGAAACTCACAACTGCACGCACGGGAATTTGTAGCGAACTCTGAGTTCGTCTACTAGCCGAACAAAATGTGCGATCGTCATTCTTAATTTATATCTATTACTGAAGAACCATCAGCATCATTTCAGTCGAAAGACGTCCACTGTTGGACCTAGGCCTAGCCCAAGTGTCGCCACAATGAACGATCCTGCGCGTCTCGCATCCATGGGATTCCCACAACCCTTACCAGGTCATCGGTCCACCTTGTAGGAGGCCTTCCAACGCTGCGTCTTCAACGTACGTGGCCGCCACTCCAGAACCTTTCGGCCCAACGGCCATCTGTTCTGCGAGCAATGTGTCCTGTCCATTGCCACTTAAGTTTGGCGATTCTTCGTGCTATATCAGTAACCTTGGTTCTCCAGCGGATATCTTCATTCTTGATTCGATCACGCAAGAAAACTCCGAGCATAGCCCTTTCCATCGCCCTTTGGGTGACTTTTAGTGGTATGCCCTATATCAATTATAATTAATTGCCGAATGTGTGTGTATGTAAACTCATCAATTTAGAACGGCAGCACTTATTTGGTAAATTATTTTTTTATTGTGTTCGTTATTGTGTAAACAGCGTCCCATGGAATTTCTTGCACATTCTTCTCCATAGAGATCTACGCTTTGGAATATGCAATTAGCATAATTTTTTGACTGACTGACTTGTTGACAATTGTTCAAAAATGCCTGCAAATGGTTTATTTGAAATAAATGCTTTGATACTTGATTCTTGTCACAAAAAGGTTTGTTTGAAAAAACAAATGTAATTGAAAAAAAATTGCACCCGAGTGAAGCCGGGGCGGGCAGCTAGTGCTATTATAATTTCAATTGTAACGTTCGATATTTTAACGAGCTCAACGATATGCAGCAACAATACGTACTCAGATGAGAGTCTTATCTGATGATGATGAGACTCTCATCGAGATGAGAGTCTCATCGACGTATCTAGAAACACAAGTCATAGTCTATTCAAGTACAGCAGAACAATAGCAGTTCAATACCGACGCTTGTATTATGAGCACATTTTTTTGCAATCAACTATGACTTAGCAATAGGCAATATTGTATGTACTTTTTGTTTTATTTAAGGAGACACATAAAGGCATCGCTGTAGAATATTTTTTCTTTAAAACGTTAGCTCTGTCTTGGAATTACTCCTGCATTGTGGTTTTTTTTTAAGTTCGGAAATCATCCAATGACTTCTCTCGCTCTTCGCGTCAAACTTGTACTGACTAAAACCACACCTGTGTCCTTTAGTTCAGAAAATCCCCGTCGCTCTAGCGGGCATCGGCCACGCTGGGCTCCTACGGTTGTAGATGCGTTCCGAACCATCGAAACTCCCATACACAAGAGCCCCAGACTTGGAACAACTATTTGCAGGCCATACAAATATTTGTTATGAATAGGAATCGAACCTGCGACACGTAGCAGCCATTCGCTCAACCACTGCACAGATCGTGTCGTCAAATGAAGTATTCAGAAATATTAGAATTTATTTCAGAAGCTAACATGAATGCACTCGATACGCAGTACAAATACACTCTAAGGGTTAGGGTTTGGGTCTCACCAAACTAATCGATCTATGGATGTTAGAATGACCCTGTCGAGATCAATTGGCAGTGCTTCAAACAGAAAACTACTTTAACAATCATAGCATAGCATAGCATAGTCGGCCTTCACTGCTTGCTGGGTCACCACTGTTCACAGGGCCACCACTGCTCGCTGGGCCACCACTGCTCGCTGGGCCACCACTGGTCACTGGGCCTCCACTGCTCGCTGGGCCACCGCTGCTCATTGCTTAACAATCGATCGTCGTTAAATTAATCAACGTCGATCAACAATATCATCGACCGACGATCAATCGATTTATGTCGTAACACCCTAACGGATAGAGTGTCTATTGGAAGAACATTCACACTTCACTTTTACTAACTATAAATAAAGTGACGGAGGCAGTATTTCGTTCACTACAATATAGAATACACTAAAGGCCAGGAATAATAATATGTCTACCTATTTTAGTAAAAACCTTAAAATAAAAAAGAATAATTTTACTTCGGTATTTATATTATTTTTCGAAGGGGACAAGCGATTGTCGATAAAAAATAAGAACATCTCATTTAGACTATGTGTTTGCCATTTTGTCGAGAGAGTTTCATTGTTTTGTATGTAAGCTGTGAACAGTCCCCCTAGCCAAGTTACAATTGTTTCGTTCGTGCCGAACGCCTCGAGTAGGCCACGCCTCCGATTCCTTTGTTGTGACCACGTGACTGAGCGTTGAGATGACTTCAGAACAAAGGAATTGGAGGCGTGGCCTACTCGAGGCGTTCGGCGCGAACGATACGATTATAACTTGGCTAGGGGGGCAGGCGTACACCAAGCGTATAATGACGAATGCGTCTGTCTATGAAGCGCGACCGTGGTTAGTAGGCCGAAGTGTTTGTCAACGCATGCAATGCGCAAATGCGACGAGCTGCAACAACGTGACATAAGTTTCCGTTCTATACAACGACATCTGTGCGATGACACCAGCACTTTAACGTCTGATACAAAGTATTTCATAGATTTTTTATATTCTGTTAAAAACCTATTTAAAATTATCATCTACATATCACACCTCCGCTTAATTAGTGTCATAACTCAAAAAAAATTAAAATGTTTTTTTATTGTATTGTTATAGTTTCATTATTCATCATAGGTACTTTAAACTTTGATATTGTTATCAATTATTTCATTAACGCTCAGGCGGTAGCCGGCGCCCGGAAGCCATTGTCTTACTATTGTGTCTCTAATTACGCACGTCAAAAGGTTATATTATATACATACAATTTATTTTTCTATAGATGGCCTATTTTATATTTATTTTTGTAGTACCATATCGCTGAATTTATTTTAATTCATTAAACCCCAAGCGAACCGGCGTTTGCTCGTTCAATGTCTTTCTATTGTGTCTCAAAAGGTTAAACTCATAATTTAAATTTTAAACTTCTATTTCCTTATTATTTGATTTTTAAGTTGTGATAGGTACTATTTAAACGGAGGTGCAATATATGGAGTGTTACCTAATTCCCAAGTCAACTTCTACCGAGCAATCAGACAAAGCGGAACTTCTGAATCAACACATTTCGAGTTACCTCAGATCTTCGCACTTCATCGTAATTAGCGAGCGATTGTACGAACAATGCAATATCGTGTCTAATGATTCTACGGAATCGATCAATATAGAGGTATCTCAACCGTAGGACTTAATATGTGGATGGCGGATGTCATTAATCAAAATTCATGCACAATGAATATTTGTTCTCGTATTCTGATGCTGGACTAAATTAAATTGAGTGCGTGATCGCTATCGTTTGATAACTCAAACATACTTTGACGTCATAATCGTAATCATTTTAGCCGAAGGATGTCTATTGTTGGACATAAACTTCCCTCAATTGTCGCCACAATGACCGGTCCAGTGCGTCTCGCATCCATCGTATTCCCGCAACTCTCACCAGGTCATCGGTCCACCTTGTGGGACGCCTTCCAACGCTGCATCTTCCGGTGCGCGGTCGCCACTCAAGAACCTTTCGGCCTCATCGACCATCCGTTCTACGAGCAATGTGCCTTGCCCACTGTCACTTAAGTTTGGTGATTCTTCGGGCTGATACTTTGATAATAAGGCCTAAAATCTGCCGGTAAGACTGATTTGGACTCATTTCTGACCACATAGC
Organism: Mythimna impura; assembly: GCA_905147345.3. Taxonomy (NCBI): domain Eukaryota; kingdom Metazoa; phylum Arthropoda; class Insecta; order Lepidoptera; family Noctuidae; genus Mythimna; species Mythimna impura. Next base: position 14,708,762 of record LR990345.1, read on the forward strand.
CATCGAGAGCAAAACACAAAGAATATTTACCATGTCCACTTGTTTAACTTTAATCTTAGGTATTATTTTCAAGCCCCTTTGACATTTTGAAAATAACAAAATAATTTTCTTTTGTTCCCATTTCACTTGTCTAATATCCGTTGCTGTCACTGTAATTATTTAAATTGAGCGTGCCATTTCATTCCAGCTGACATTTCTAAGTACTTTACTTGCTCCATCCTTCTAGATTACCATCAAGTTGGTAGTACTTGAGTACAAGAGCAGTAACATAACATTAACAAAAGAGATAACATAACGTGCAACAATGGCATCAACGCGTGGGTTGGGCTGGCTCTCCACCGAAGGTGGGCTAAGCGATAGATTTTTGTATATACCAATCGTGTCTTTCTTTTTCGTGTCGCTGCAACAATAGTTGATATGTTTAGTTTTGTTAGCTCCAACCCTCATCTCTTAGACGGAGTCCAGTAAAAATATCATTATCATCATTATTTTAACCGAAAAACGTCCACTGCTGGATACAGGCTTCCCCCAAGTTTCACGACAAGAAGCAGTCTTGTGCGTCTTGCATTCTTCACGAGGTCATCGGTCCACCTTGTGGACTTCAAATGCTGCATTTTTCAGTAGTATTGGCCTCATCGACCATTTGTTTTGCAAGTGATGTGGCCAGCCCACTGCCACATAAGTTTGATGATTCTTCGTGCTATATTCATATCATTTCTTATTCGATTACACTAGAAAACTCCGAGTAAAGCCTTCTGTATTGCCCTATGGATGATCTTAAGCCTTCTGATGAGATCCAAGAAGTAAAATAATTATCATAAAGAATACTGCCTAATCACTCGAAAAACTACCGCTCTATCTCTCTTTTGTGTCAAACGTTCATTAGTAGAACGTTTGACACAAAAGAGAGATAGAGATCAAACCAACATAGAATGTCTGATTTTCGTCAAGAAACTGTCATAGATTCACCGCTTAGCTTCTTTGGACCCTGGGGGAAGCAGCCTTACTGACAGTTTGTTCCCATAGCCATAGCTTGCGTCAAGTCACGCGAATGTTCAGGTGCCTGCCGAAGTTTTAGATGAATGCCCACCAAAGTTAAGCCGTGAAGAGTTTGCCGAGTTACGCTCCGTCGTACGTGCTACGTAGTGCCGAACAACTGCACTTAAACAATTACTTAACTAAAAAATTTAGGCTTGCTATTCCTGCGTGTAATTTAAGGAATGACGAATGATAGTTTTAAAAGATTCTTTATAGGTGTTAAGTGGTATATAGTTTTTACTGTAAAATTTAATATTTAATTAATTTGATTGCTTGATCAATCAATACACCGCAGACTACCCCTGTTTTATCTTTTTTTTTTAAGTTCTTGCAGTCCATTCTAAGGTGGTCTGGTATATCACTGTCAGTGACATAGATTTAAGTTGGAGTAAAAGTTTTGTTAGATACTATTTTGGTGTAGGTATAATAAAGTTTATTCTATTCTACAAGTGTGATGTTAAATTGTTTTTACAAGACATGGTGAGTTAGCAAAGGTTGTCGCAGACAGGTGTGGCATGTTTAATGCGACGACGATGCCACGATGATTATTCATACAAAAATATTTGTGAATCCGTTGATCAAAATCTATAAAAAAATGTTTAGTTGCACTATGGCGTAGTGCCTGTCTATGGGAGCCATAAAATCCGGGCTATCCAATTCAAAATGTGTGCTATAGTTTTGAAAGTGCGTAATCTGAAAAATATAATTGCTTTTCCCGGGAAACGTAAAATATTCACACAATATTTGCAGAATCCAGAGTAGAAATCAAGTTGCGTACGAGTAAATTTTTACACAATATAAACCGGGCTGGTTCTTTTTTAACCGACTTCTTTGTTACGGGTAGTCAAACAAAACGAGAGATGGCTCGAATGTAAATTAATTCAGGTGTGGTCGGTAATCATCAAATGACTGCTCGGCACGTCAGACTTTTACTGACTAAAACTCACCTATGTCCTTCAGTTACCCTTTATGTTCCAGGGTCCCGGTAAATCTTTCGTTCAAAACTCAAACGTTCCCGGTGGCTAAAAAAGATGCAGTCACCAGAAAAATAAGCGGCTTTTACTACCATCTTCAACTGCGTGGATTTTTACAATGATCCTACGAAAATGTATTTTCGACATAAAAGCCGCGGTATCTGTGCCTTCTGTGTTAGCGCTATGTGTGATAAAACTAAACCATTTCAGTATTAACAGGCGTAATTGATTAACAAACTTTCAATTAACTAATACTAGCTGCTTCCAGCGGCTTCGCCTGCGTGAAAACAGAAAATTGTCCTAAGGGAACCTATTCCTATGATAAAAAGTATCCTATGTGTATTCCAGGACAAGAGACAGACAGACAGATTTGGATAAAACGGGTAGCCGTTTTATCCAAATCTGTTCAGCCATACACACTCACAAACTTTTACCTTTAGGTATAATATCTATTAGTATGAAGTATGATTGATAGGATGTAGGATTAGTAGATAGTAGGACCACATATTGGTTTATCTTAGAAAATCGATACCTTCTTGAACCAAACCTTGATAGCCTTTAAATCTGATATTCAAAGCAATCTGGTGAGATTGAAAGCCGATCCCAATGTACTCGGCTTCTAAGATTTTGAGTCAAAGCCGTCATGGCTTTGACTCAAAATAGGTGCAATCCGACTTCGTGAGACAAACGCGCAATCAGTTAAGTGCTCGTTATGTGTGACAAGTCGAATGAATGCAACCAGCCTTAGATGGCTCCATAGATTCGGTGATGAAGTTACATTCAAGCCGGAATTAGGAATAGTCCGCATGTTATCTATGGAGGCTGATCATATAACTTAACGCCATTGAATGACACGTTTTGACAGTATTTTGCAAGTGCTATCCATGACACGTGAGGGAACGGACGTCCTCACGTCTCAGCCGCTGTGCTGACCCTGATTTCCAGCCACCGTAGGCGTGTGCTTGCGGACGATGAGTAATGGGTAGCCCGCCGTCCGGCCGCCCGGTAACCGTCTGGACCGAACCCAAGTCGTCGACGGCGCTTTCATGCGCACCTCAAAGAGATTTATTTATTTATTTTATTTGGTTCTTCAACATTAGTACACAGTTGTAGAGAAAAAAAAAGAGTACACTATTAAATATAAAGGAAAAAATTCGAACTTAAGTCTAAGTGCCCCATCACTTAAAGAAGAGCACTACATGCACTGTTAAATACGCCTAGCTAATAATAATAATAATTAAAACAAAAACATAATAAAAATAAACATTAAAACAGAACAGAACAGAATGAAAACAGCATTAAATTATTAGATATCAGCCAAACCGTAGAGGTCCAGCAGGGCTGAAAACTACTGGGGTCATGGGTCGCTTCTGAAAGGGAAACGCGTGGTCCTAGAACGCAAAGAGCAACTGAAGTAGCATAGGTGTGATTTTAGTCAGTAATGCGGACACGTACAGTTGGAGAAATCATTGGATGATATCCTACCTTAAAAAAACCTATTTTTACCTTTTATCCTCATTTTTTTATGGAAATACATTTTATCCTATTTGGCATACCAACACAGTCAAATAACGGTTTGTTTTTACGTACTTCCTAGTTGACCCGAGAGACGTTGTCCTGTCTTTACAATGAAATCTCAAACGTATATAAGTCGTAGTTTCCTGTAATTTTCTAATATTGTGCACAATTATCTTATTTTTATTTTTTTAGAAAAAAGGATTCATTTTTACTCTACCTCCAAAGCATAAAGTCATAATATATTTTATTTTTATTATATTTCTTATGACATCCAGTCTGGTACGGTGATCTTAAACTAATTATTGATTATATAATGCAAACACATCGGATAAAAGGATTTCCACAAATTACTTACATAATTAACAATTACAAAAACGCTTTTACTGCAAATGTACTTTTTACCTTACGATCTTATGCGTGAGAGGTATCGGATAAGTATAGTTAATAAAAAAAAAACAGGGCAAGTGTGAGGGTTCCGCACAAACTTACCTATGAAAACAGTTCGATTCCCGAATTGAGTTACGAAGATTTTTCCGAATGGTAATAAAAGTGTTTTTTTGTGACGTAACTACAAATTTACAGTTTTCAGATTTATTCCTATATCTATAATATAAGACCTTGCTTTTTGCCAAACTTTAGGATTCTGGGTCAAAGGGAAGTACCCTATGAATTTTGATACCTTTGAGAGTGTTGAAATGTACGTTTTTTGCGACATAAACGGCCGTATCTTTTTTTTACGTTAACTTAGAAGTTTGATTTTTTCACAGCTTCAAGGGACCGTAAACTTGAGTGTACGGTTTTAATTTCAACTCGATGCCTCCGCGCGTTTCTGAGATAAAGGGTCTTGACAGACAGACAGACGAACGGAAAAAAAAGTGATCCTATAAGGGTTCGGTTTTTTCCTTTTGAGGTACGGAACCCTAAAAAGGCTGATAATGTTACCTTACGTTATACCATACTATCACAGAGAAAGTCAATTAGAAAAGACTTGGAAAGTTTAGGCACAACATCATCTCTATACAAAAGGTTGCATGATAAACGATCGGCCAGGGATTGAAAGAAAAACAAAGTGAATTAGGCTCCTATCCGAACGTACGAGTTCCCAAAGTTAACTAAAGGCCAGTGGTTATTGGCTTTTCGACAGGTAATGCATTCATGTTATGTTTAACACGGGTTTAAGGATTAATTCGATGCCTGTTGCTCAGATTTCCGTAATATTGGTTAAGAGGATTAAGTATAAGGGGTGTTTATGTTTACCAATAAACAAAACTTGTTTTTACTGTTCTTCAAGATACAGGATTGTTTCTTAGTTTGATGGATAGTGGTCTTTAATTTTTTGAGTTTTATCACTTTTTAGGGTTACCTCAAAAGGAAAAAACGGAACCCATATAGGATCACTTTGTTGACTCAGTCTGTCAAGACCCTTTATCTCGGGAATGCGTGGATGTATCGAGTTGAAATTAAAACCATATACTTAAGTCTGCAGTCCCTTGACACTGTGAAAAAATCAAACTTCTAAGTTAACAAAAAATAAGATATGGCCATTTATGTTGCAAAAATCTTATATTTCAACACAAACGGGAACCAAAATTCAAGAGTACCTACTTCCCGTTGACCCAGAATCCTGAAATTTTCTATAAAGCAAGAATTTATAACACAAGTTTAGGAATAAATCTGAAAACAGACAATTTGTTGTTACGTAACAAAAAAATTTTTTTTTGCGATTTGGAAATATTTCGAGACTCCAAACAGGAATTGAACTCTTTATATAGGTAAGTTTGTACGGAACCATCAGGGCGCGAGTCCGACTCGAACTTGCCCAGTTTTTTTTGTAAGGTGGAAAATCATCCAATGACTTATCGCACGCTTTAGGACGTAGCGGGAAGGCGTGTCAGACTTTCACAGCTTAAAACCAGAACGTTCTTTGCCTTACGTTACAGGACCCCAGGGTCCCTTTTCGGAAGTCAACCCTTGGCCTCAGTAGGCTTCCGCTCTGCCGGACGGAACACTATGCGCCGTCGACGACTCGGGCTCGGTCCGGACGGCTAGCGGACGGCTGGACAGCGAGCTACCCATTGCTTGTCATCCGCAAGCCCACGCCTACGGTGGCTAGAAATCGGGGTCGGGGTCCGGGCGGCTGTAGCGTGAGGACGTCTGTTCCCTCACGCGTGCGGCCGCCCTCTTTGCTAGCATTACTGATTCGCAGAAACTTCTCCTTGCTCCGGACCATGGCCTGTACCAGGTCCCGGCGCGAGAGGTTGCTGCCATCGATCGTCCCTACAAGGACCCGGTGGTGCTCCGCCCAAGCGGGGCACACCTCCACCGTATGCTCCACCGTGTCCTCCGGACGGTCCATACTGAGTTTTATCACTGAAAGTAAAAGATTTACTGAACGTTTGGTACTTAATAATAATACACCGTTGCACTGAGTTACTTAAAAGCTTATCTTTTTGCTTAATAAATGGTTACTTATTTTACGTCAATAAAAGTAAGATTTCTAATTTTGGACTAAAATGGGCTAACTTTTAAGTCTTATTTAAAGTAATAAAAGTCTTTACAAATCACGCTCTTAGAAAAGCGCGGCTTATACTAAACCGAAAACGACTTAAGCCAGCTTACCTGCGTTCGTCGATCGATAAACATTAAATCCTCAATTTGTACTTACATATTTACTAATTCAAGTAAATGGCAGACAAGTTTAGAGCCGCATAAAACCGAAATCAAGGCTCGGGTGGGGATTTTCTAGGAAACAGCTCTGCCGAGGCGTTACATTAAACTTTCAAGCAGCTAGTCGCACCGCGGCCGTGCAGCCTCCTTCCTAGCACATTTTATCCCGTGTAATTTCACACTACAGATTTTCAGATAACGACCTAATAATGTTATCCTTCGTGTGTCTTGCTTACTAGATTGCCACACACCAGCCCACTCAATATGAATGCCGTATACATTTATAATATTGTAATTCGACCCTTCGCAAGGTAATAACATTTTATTGGTTCACCGGTTCTTAAAATAAATAAGGTTGCTCTCAAAAACCGGATCTATGTTCCGAAACAACCGGAGGCCGGAATGTTAACGGTTGTAATAAGTACTGAAAACATTTTTAGACTCATAAATAATAATATAGCTAAAGAAAAGCTTCCAATAACGCGTGATTTGGCATAGCTACGACCATAATTAAATTCTAGCGAGCGGAAAATTTCTTGCAAAAAAAGAAAGTAACATTTTTGACATCAATTACCAACAACGTTTCAAGATATCTTAAAAATTAAACTCGAGTGCTTTCAATGTCAATTAGAAGAGGAATTGTCTCAGAATGCCTGCATTATAAAACAACTGTGTTTATGTTTATTTTTGGCTTCTTCTATTTAAAAAGAAAACAATTATTTCGCGAGATAAAAGGTATTTTATTTTCCTTGTCATAAAAAAAAAAAACTAACAAAACGTGTTGAAATCTTTTATTATCTTAGAAAGAGGAGTTCGTGGCGGAGTTATACCAGCCGCTTGGGTCGAACTCCAAGCATAAGCTACGCTGAGGTCAGTATGTAGATGAGTGACCAACATATCATATCCAGATTCCTCCCTTGAAAGTATGCTAAGGCAATGGTTTCGGATGTCATCCGTAGATCTTTGAGAATCGTTATAGATCGTCTGTACAAATCATGTGTCGTGCATGGCCCTCGCGTATTGCAGTTCAGCACTATTTCGCCACCTTGCATGAATTACATTGAAAAGCGATAGTACACAATTTGCATTAACTGACGGCTGTACTCATTAACGATCATTCACGATGCACATTCATATATATCATAAGTTACGCGGTAGTTAAGGTTTCGCAATAAATCAGATCTTCTTTGGCTATCAGGGACTATCAATTCAAACTAACATCTGAGGTGTGAGCAGCGCATACATAGTCAGTTGTCAGAACATCTGACACCAATCTTTCCAATCGTGTTACCCCATTGGTTTATTGCCTGTTTATTTTTGCAGAATATTTTGTAATAAACAATAATAATACTAAAAATAAATCTTTTTCTGAAAACTGCACCAAAATTGATTATAAAATGAAGCAGCGATTAGCATTTGTGTGTACCTGTGTGTACCTGTGTGCGGGGTGTGAGGCAGGGAGACGTCATTTCTCCGAAACTGTTCACGGCCGCAATGGAGGATGTCTTCAAGGTTCTGGACTGGAGTGGATTGGGCATTAATGTCAATGGCGAGTACATCACTCATCTTCGGTTTGCCGACGACATAGTAGTCATGGCTGAAACTACGGAAGAGCTCAGCACAATGCTCAATGACCTCAGTAGAGCTTCCGAAAGAGTGGGTCTTAAAATGAACATGGACAAAACCAAAGTCATGGTAAATAACCATGTAGCACCCACTCCGATCAAGATCGGAGACTCTGCACTCGAAGTTGTAGACGATTACGTCTACCTTGGACAGACAGTCCAGTTGGGTAGATCTAATTTCGAGAAAGAGGTCAACCGTCGAATCCAACTCGGCTGGGCAGCGTTCGGGAAGCTGCGCGGTATCTTCTCATCCAATATACCACAGTGTCTCAAGACGAAAGTCTATGACCAGTGCGTGTTGCCAGTGATGACATATGGTTCCGAAACGTGGACGCTCACAATGGGCCTCATCAGAAGGCTCAAAGTCACCCAAAGGGCAATGGAAAGGGCTATGCTCGGAGTTTCCTTGCGTGATCGAATCAGAAATGAAGATATCCGCAGGAGAACCAAGGTTGCCGACATAGCGCGAAGAATCGCCAAACTAAAGTGGCAATGGGCAGGGCACATTGCTCGCAGAACGGATGGCCGTTGGGGCCGAAAGGTTCTGGAGTGGCGACCGCGTACCGGAAGACGCAGTGTCGGAAGGCCCCCTACAAGGTGGACCGATGACCTGGTGAAGGTTGCGGGAATCCGATGGATGCGAGACGCACAGGATCGTTCGCTGTGGCGACGTTTGGGGGAGGCCTATGTCCAGCAGTGGACGTCTATCGGCTGAAATGATGATGATGATGATGTGTGCCAAATAAACGTGTTTTCTTTCTTTCATTTCAAATATTGGTATGAGGAAGAGTGTGGGCGTGGTGGGGATATCTCGTTATCTCTTTCGTACGGACATAACATAAAGACGGTTTTTTTTCGGTGCGAAAATCATCCAATGATATCCCTCGCCCTTGGGCAGAGCGGGAGGGTGTATCAGACTTTTGCTGACTAAAATCCCACTCCTGTTCCTTCGTTGCCTTTAATATCAGCACCGTTAATGATTTGGGCTCAGTCCGGACGGTTACCGGACAGCCGAACGGCGAGTAACCCATTGCTTGTCGTCTATAAGCCCACGCCTACGGTGGTTGGTCTTCGGGGTCGGGGTCCCGGAGGCTGGTGCGTGAGAATGTCCGTTCACTCACGCGTGTGGCCGCCACCTTTGCTAGCATTACTGCTTCGCACAAGCAAGTGCCCGCTGCCTATTCCCCCTCGCTCCGGACCATGGTCAGGGTTTGGAGCTGGGGACCTGTCGTTACAAACGTTTTGAACAAAAAAAAACCTTAGTTAAAAGTCATAAATAAATGCAACAAAACGATTTGATCTTAAGGGGTATTTTTTTTTCTTCGGCTGGAAAATCATCCAATGACATCCCCCGCTATTGGGCAGAGCGGGAGGGTGTATCAGACTTTTGCTGACTAAAATCCCACTCCTGTTCCTTCGTTGCCTTTAATATCAGCGCCGTTAATGATTTGGACTCAGTCCGGACGGTTACCGGACGAATGAACGGCGAACTACCCATTGCTCGCCGTCCGCAAGCCCGCGCCTACGGTGGCGGGAAATCGGGATCGGAATCCCGGCGGCAGGGACGCGAGGGCCGCTCCCTCGCGCGTGCACGTGCGGTCTCTTTATTGCTTCGCATAAGATGGCGACCGCCTGCCACTCCTCTTCGCTTTGGACCATGGCCTGTACCAAGTCCGCCGATCTCCCTCACGAGGACACGGCGGTGCTCTACCCAAGCGGGGCACACCTTTACCGCGTGCTCGAACCTCCCGAACTGACCATGTTCGGTAAGACCCTGTGTCATGGGGAGGGTGAGGACGCCGTGAGGTCAACCTAAAGACGGTGCCGTCACATTTCAGGATGTCCGTCCTTATTCTATTTTTTGACAGTTTCCCCTTCCACCAGATTTGAAAGGATTTGGGATAAAGTTACTTTTTAATACAAATAATAAAAAACAGGGCAAGTGCGAGTCGGACTCGCGCACTAAGGGGTCTGTATAATCTTACCTATGAAAACACTTCGATTCCCGAATTGAGTTACGAAGATTTTTACGAATCGAAAACAAGTTTTTTTTTGTGACGTAACTACAATTTTACAGTTTTCAGATTTTTTCCTATACTTGTGCTACGAGACCCCGCTTCATGCTAAATTTCAGGATTCTAGGTCAACGGGAAGTTTTGTTTTTTGCGACATAAACGGCCGTATCTTTTTTTCTTGTTAACTTAGAAATTTGAAATCAGAAATCAGAAACGTTTATTTCAAATAGACCAATTACAGGCACTTTTGAATTGTCAAAAAGTCGGTCAGTCAAAAAAAAGAAAAGAAGTGAAGCTAAATTGCTTTGATTTTTCACAGCTTCAAGGGGCCGCCGACTTGAGTATATGGTTTTAAGTTCAACTTGATACCTCCACGCGTTTTTGAGATAAAGTGGCAGACAGAAAGACAGACGGACGGACCACAAAGTGATCCTATAAGGGTTCCGTTTTTTCCTTTTGAGGTAGGGAACCCTATAAAAGATTAGTCAAGTACCCTATTACCGGGTTTTGGAGGTTAGATATCTCCATTTAAAATACTGATGCTTAGTAGCATCCGATTAGACCAGAAGCCGACTTCATCATAGTTTGAAAAAGAAAGAAATATGTTACGCGAGCCTATCCATCATCATCATCATCATTTCAGCCGAAAGACGTCCACTGTTGGACAAAGGCCTCCCCCAAGCGTCTCCACAACGACCGATCCAGTGCGTCTCGCATCCACCACATTCCCGCGACTCTCACCAGGTCGTCGGTCCACCTTGTGGGAGGCCTTCCAACGCTGCGTTTTCCGGTGCGCGGTCGCCACTCTAGAACCTTTCGGCCCCATCGACCATCCGTTCTACGAGCAATGTGACCTGCCCACTGCCACTTTCCATAATATAATAGCCTATCCATAATAATAATTTAAAAAAACTTTATATATCGTAACTTCCAAATTAAACATAATTCATACACAGGTAAAATCAATCCCAAGGTGCCAAAATTACCTACGTCCCATGTGCGAGCGCCTAATAAAGATGAGTCCTTGTAATACCTGACTAATTTATTACAGCTCCTCAAATAAATAAACAGAACACAATTTATACGCCTCTAAATTCTCCATCGTTTAAATATTTTTGTATAGCTATTAGATTAGAAAAGTTAGGTATTGCTATGGATGAAGATTAAACAATCCAATTATCGGGTTTGTTACTAGAAACACTATATTTTATCGATATAATAGGTATATATACCTATGAAATTGCCGTTTTTTAAAACGGGTTGCTTTGAAGTGTTTTATCTATGGATTAACTTGGAATTATAAGTTCAAATAAACTTTATATTAAAGGTACGTTATTCTTTTTTCAAAATTAGGTATTTATTGGTTTCTTTGTGTTTTGTATTTTCTGTAATATTGCTGTATTTATAATCATTTTTGTATGAAATCTAAGAAAACTCGTATTATTTTGTAATATGAGTTCTATAGTGGAAACAATGTGTCTCAAGCGGTATGCAATATTGATGATGTATACGGACTTAAAACTGCTAATGAATGGGATGTCTATTTTTGTTTCAATCACTTTCACGTGGGAAATTTTATTTCACGAATAACTTTTCTTGTCAGGGTGGCTACAAGACAAAATATCCATAATGAATGACTATTAAACCAAGAACACAGAGATCTTTTCTTAGAAGAAAGTCGTAGGTATACGTCATTGATATTGCTTGCCCTTTGTAATGCATAGTTTCTACGTTGGAACTCTTAATAATGATAATTAACTAATCTTAATAATTAACTTAATATGAAAAAATGTTCTTTTTATTAGCTTTCATAATCAATAATTCTACAATAATATTGATTCCATGAAGCTTCCAGACCGCAAAGGAAAACAAACATAAAACCTTGAAAAACAACATGAACTGTCGGTTCAACCAGCTGTTCTCGGATCTTGTCGACCGAGACCCCCTTCCGGAGTGCTGCAAAAGTTGATGCATGCCTCGTGCTGTATGACGAAAGTATAGATCCCCGCTGGCTACATCATCTCATCATCATCTGACATCTATGCCATTTTCTTGTAACATTGATTATATCCAACGGCTGATTGAACAGATATTTAAGTAATCGACCACAACTTTAGCTGGGCAGATATACGGTTGATCTGTGAATAAAAATCAACTTCATAAAAGGTCGTATTCTACTATGTGCAGATGTAAATGCGAAAACTAAAAGAGTAGTCTTTTTTTAAATTGATTTCTAAATTATCATTTGCACTTTTATTTTCTGCGTGTTTTAGCGCCATAAACACATGTCATGTGTTGTATTTCGGTCGGTTGGCCTTAATTTAAAGAAAACTTTAAATTACCATTATTGCTACGATGTGTATCAATATGAGAGTCTAATAGCAATGACAGGGCTGATCCTGTTGCATTCAAGCTGCCATATAATAAACCCTCTTTAAATTGGTTTTTCAAATAAGTAATTATTTCTGATATGGCAGACTTTAATCTGTTTTGTGTAACTGTACTTGATCTAATTTTTTACACAAGTCAAATATTGTTGAGTACGTATTGTTAGAAATAGTGATAAGCATTACGCATACGTCTGCTGCCTCTTCCTATAGACCTACTACGAGATGGCTATGCCGGAGAGCTGGCCTGCCATCAATTTTAGATTCCCCTGTAGAGGGTGAAGTACCCTGGGATTATAAACTTTAAGTAAACCTTTACTTGGTTTAAAAAAGCAATGGTTTATTTATTAAGTCGTTTCAAAAAGAGGATACCATGGTTGTATAGGCAACATCTGTTATTATTTTGATATCATCGAAAAAGAGAGTTTGTTTTTGACCTTGAAAGGGTGAATGAATCAATTTTAAATGCATCAGGATCAGGGTGCCATAACACATACTTACATATTGAGTATTTGTACGAGAAGCAAATAAATCAACATCTGGTTTTTCAAAAACATTAACTATACAAATATTATTATCCTATTGTTTATTAACTGTAAACATTTACTTTGAAAATATTGATTACTTAGTTCCCATTCTGTATGACCCAATCCTTTTCGTGATTGAAAATAGCAGTATCATTATCCTTTATGTTTAAATAGGAACTGTAAATCCATGTATTTGCATATGCAAAGGCATAAGACACTATTTTTACAACGTTATCGCATATACACTTGGTACCTGCTTATTTCAGTCGTTAAATGTTTCAGTATATCTATGTGTGTATTATGCGACTAGCCTGTTGGCCTAGTGGTCAGTGGCTCTGACTACTATGACGGAGATTGTGGGTTCGGTTCTCACCTAAGACAAATGTCTGTGCCATGAGCACGATCATTTGTTGTGTGTCTGGGTGTAATTTATCTACAATATGTATGTATTTACAAATATATAAGTATGTTTATCAGTTGTCTAGTACTCATAGCACAAGATCTGCTTAGTTTGGGACTAGAAGGAGTCGAGCGAAAGCTGTTAAAAAAAATGTGGGAAAGGTAGAGAGCCGCAGACAGTGACGTGAAGCATTCGGCCTCAGTTGGCCTGCGCACTGATTGGTCCGATCAGCTGGCTAAGCATAGGCGGGATGTTATAAATATATAATATAAATGTATAGCTGATCGTTAGTTTCGTTAAAACTCGAGAAAGGCTGGACCGATTTGGCTATTTTTGGTCTTGAAATATTCGTGATAGTCCAGGTTTAAACGGTGTGAAAAATGGAAAAATTCACGAAAATAAAAATCCTAAAACAATCATCATCTCTTATTAAAATGTCTTTTTTTTGCTGGTTCTGGTAATGCCAGTAGATGTTGTTATTCTTTGACAGTTCAGCTAAAAGGTATCACAGCATGAATTGTCTATTAGGTGGTACCAAGTTCACTAAGCCAGCTAAAATCTTAATAAAAAATTCTAAATATTGTGAATAAAAACGTGAATACAAATATTGAATAGTAATTTCATTGTTCATATTTTGTGCATATATATATATAAATACCTTTATACCGCACATTTAATGCGCATGCTTATTATGAAATTTTGATAGTGCATATAACCCGTTGTGTATTCATTATGTTTTACGTTAACAAGCAGTGCAGTATAAAAGCGATTTGTTATAGCTCGAGCGACGGTGCACACACGGGGCAACTAACAATTGTTTTGTGTTAGTTTATGACCATGCTTAACAATGGAAACTTTACTCATTCTGTATCATAATCTACGCTGTAAAGCCCTTTGAGAATAGGAACGTAGCGTACAGGGCGTTAATAAAACAAGTGAACGTGCACTGTGGACTGTGCTGGTTGTTTATGTGATTCATGACTGGAAATTATGAGATTGGAAATGTTTTGATGGTTAAGGTATAGTAAAAGACTGTTTTTATAAAATGCTGTTGTGCTAAGAATGATAAGGGTTTATTTGTGGTGAAGTCTTCCGATGATATCTTCCGCTCTAAGGTGCAACTAGAGTGCGTGTCATTTTACTGATTAAAACCCACCTTTTTTAAGGTGGGCAGTCACCTAATGACTATTCCCATGTTCTAGGGTGGAGTAGGAGGGCATGTCAGACTTTTCGAACCATCCCACAGGTTACCGCGGCCCTGGAAAACAAAGGGCAACTAAAGGAACTCGGGTGGGGTTTAGTCAGTAAAATTCTTACTGACTAAACCCGATATTTGATGATTTCCAAACCAAATACAAAATTGAAGAATACATGTCACGCAACTTCAAATAAATTCTGATAGGAAAAAGAGAAAGGTGATGTTTGTTGGTTTTAGAGGACTCAGAGGACTTTAATTCACTTTTTTCTAGCCTTCTGCTTGGCAAAGGCCTCCTCGAAGATGGTCTAGACACATACCGCGAAGACTGGTTTGAGACAGCGTGGGAGAAGAGTGCCTAGAAGGACTTGAGGGAAGAGCATCATCACCATTTCAGTCGAAAGACGTCCACTGTTGGACATAGTAATTTTATATATGTGTTATGTTGCTGTATTCAGTGTTTACAATCGTTGGTGAACATAATTTAATAAATAAATAAATAAATAGTCCTCCCCCCCTGTCGCCACAACGGACGGTCCTGTGCGTCTAGCATCCATTGGATTCTCACGACTCTCACCAGATCATCGACCATCTGTTCTGCGAGCAATGTGCCCTACCCACTGCCACTTAAGTTTGAGAATTCTTCAGGCTAGGCGGCAACCTTTGTTCTCCTGCGGATATCTTCATTCTTGATGCGATCACGCTAGGAAACTCCGGACACAGCCCTTTCCATTGCCCTTTAGATGACTTTAAGCCTTCTGATAATTTAAGTTAATTTTATTCATTGTTTCAAATTCATATTTAAATTCAAATAAAACATAAACCTCATCCGATTTTTCATCTACCGTAAAAAACACTTTACATATTAAACAACGTGAAAAATAGAGAACTCAGTTTTAGAAATCGCGAGTAAGTTTTCCACTGAAAAATACGAGCGAGGAAAAAAAGGGTGTAATAATTTTAATACGTTTGTAAGGCTCTGAATTTAAATCAGGGTAAGAAAATAAGTTGCCGTTTCTCACGACACGGTGTATTAAATCTTAGTGAAAGGAGACAATTTTTTTTGTTTGGGGAATAGGCCCACCACAAATTGTGGCGTATAGCAATGAAATGCACGTTAGTTTATTCATTATAATCTCTAGATTACATTGGTAATATTGGCAAAACTTTATCTAACTGGAGTACCGTGAAATACGGCAGTCAAAACATGACTCTCATAATAACCTAAAATCTCACAAGAGCGATTGTCTAATGAGTGGATAGGTCTCATTGGTATTTTAAGTTAAAATAGTGCACTGTTCAATAATATACAGTATAAAACAAAGTCACGTCTGTACTACGTGACAGACTTTGATGTGATTTACACGATTTGATAGACTTATTCATGAAAATGCGTAGATGCATTCATTTCGAAATAGCGCGGCTTTTGCCGGCCATTGACTGTAGATCTAAAATAATAAGGTGATGTGTTTTATGCTGGTTGTGTAAGGAGAAAAAAAAACATTATAGCATCACAAGTATTTATTACTGTTCATCATCATCATTTTCAAAGTCATCTCTTAAAAGCAGTATTTCATCTAAAAAAGATGCAGGTGGCTCAACCTCACCTTGATGCCGCGCCCAAGATAAAAACCTCACTATAAACATC
The DNA here is from genome assembly GCA_905147345.3 of Mythimna impura. Taxonomy (NCBI): domain Eukaryota; kingdom Metazoa; phylum Arthropoda; class Insecta; order Lepidoptera; family Noctuidae; genus Mythimna; species Mythimna impura. The sequence goes on from LR990345.1 coordinate 14,724,756, forward strand.
ACATATGCACAGCAGCCAACAGTGCGTCTGCCCACTAAACAATTACAACAGTATCCAGCAAGAGCAGTATTCTACATTCCGTTGAAATCGTGCTGCACAATTGATACAACGGCTTTGTGGATTATGCATGTATCTACAGATGCCATTTTCATAAAATCTTTCGAATAAAAATACGAAAAGAACAGAAGAAACATGCAACTATCTAGTAATCGGAAACAATAATAATGTTGTCTGTAGCGGTGGGCTTTTCAACGACGAACAGTTTTCAAAGACCGTTTTTTGTTCTGCAACGTAACAACCGTTTTCCATCCTGCGACCAAACAGTCTTCGTTGCATAAACCAGTCTTCGAATTACTGTATGCGAATTGTTATCTTACTGTTAAGAAAATAAGGTCGAAAATCCATTGCTTCAACTATCACACTCGTCGCGTCGTCGTTTTTAAAACCAGATATTGCAATGAAAAATGAATTTTATGTTTATAATCATAAAGTTCATTTTTGCATTTTTGTTTGTTTGACTGTCGTTATAATAAAATTCAATTTAATTTAATGATAATCCAATGACAATACAATGCAATTTAATGACTATCCAATCAAATAACAATGATAATCCAATGCAATTTAATTTAATTTCAATTTTAACATTTCAGTTGTATGTAATTTTATGGTATATATTGTCTGTATGTGATTATGTTACTGAAATGAGTCTTTGATACTCGAAATAAAATATATAATAATAATAATAACTGGTTTTGAAACGACGACGCGACGAGTACAGAATTTATTACCGTCCTCAAACTAGTTGCGACAACGAACGTTTACGTCTCGTCCGTTTAAAATTCGACAACGACCCACCACTAGTTGTCTGTCAGTGTCAAACTGATTGAAACTGGACCACAGAGCATCTGCAACGGGCTATTAATTACGTTTCGTTCCACGGTGATTTTTAAAGTACGTTACTTGATTGATATTTGTGTTAACCGTTAATAACAGCATTAAAAACAAGTTCACTGTACCAATTAATTATTATCTCTTGAAACGCATTTAAATCCGATGTCACCGCTGCGCACTGTAGTAACATATTTTTTTTCACGTTAAAATAAACTTGAAAACGCTCCTAAACAAGCATTTTTTGCCGTAACACTTTTTTACTATTATTTCATTATTCCGGTTAGATTTCTATATAATTTTTGGTCTGTTAATTATAATAAGATGATCGCTTTTTCCATGTGTAATATGATTAATAAACGTAACCGTTTAATAGTGGGCCCAAAAAAAATTGTCTCCTTTGTTTGCCATAGCTTCGGTTGACATTTTAGGCGGTGAAAACTGGATTAAGTAAATTTTATTCAAGTAGATTAGGTAAACTTTGTTTGATTTTCCATATATTTAGGCGTTTTTAAGGGTATTTAGAGGGAGGAGAGCAGGGGCTTAAGAAATCAGTAAATAAAAAAAATATCCTAATCCTAAAGTATATCCAAGTGATGGTCCCTAATTTTTATTACAATCTAGCCTTGTATATAGATCAATAAGAAAGGAGACAATTTTTTTTGTTTGGGGAATAGGCCCACCACAAATTGTGGCGTATAGCAATGAAATGGACGTTAGTTTATTCCTTATAATCTCTAGATTACATTGGTAATATTGGCAAAACTTTATCTAACTGGAGTACCGTGAAATACGACAGTCAAAACATGGCTCTCATAATAACCTAAAATCTCACAAGAGCGATTGTCTAATGAGTAGATAGGTCTCCTTGGTATTTTAAGTTAAAATAGTGCACTGTTCAATAATATACAGTATAAAACAAAGTCACGTCTGTACTACGTGACAGACTTTGATGTGATTTACACGATTTGATAGACTTATTCATGAAAATGCGTAGATGTATACATTTCGAAATAGCGCGGCTTTTGTCGGCCATTGACTGTAGATCTAAAATAATAAGGTGATGTGTTTTATGCTGGTTGTGTAAGGAGAAAAAAAAACACATTATAGCATCACAAGTATTTATTACTGTTCATCATCATCATTTTCAAAGTCATCTCTTAAAAGCAGTATTTCATCTAAAAAAGATGCAGGTGGCTCAACCTCACCTTGATGCCGCGCCCAAGATAAAAACCACACTATACACATCACATATGCACAGCAGCCAACAGTGCGTCTGCCCACTAAACAATTACAACAGTATCCAGCAAGAGCAGTATTCAACATTCCGTTGAAATCGTGCTGCACAATTGATACAACGGCTTTGTGGATTATGCATGTATCTACAGATGCCATTTTCATAAAATCTTTCGATTAAAAATACGAAAAGAACAGAAGAAACATGCAACTATCTAGTAATCGGAAACAATAATAATGTTGTCTGTAGCGGTGGGCGTTTCAACGACGAACAGTTTTCAAAGACCGTTTTTTGGTTTTTTTCCATCCTGCGACCAAACAGTCTTCGTTGCATAAACCAGTCTTCGAATTACTGTATGCGAATTGTTATCTTACTGTTAAGAAAATAAGGTCGAAAATCCATTGCTTCAACTATCACACTCGTCGCGTCGTCGTTATTAAAACCAGTTATTGCAACGAAAAATGAATTTTATGTTTATAGTCATAAAGTTCATATAATTGGTTTTGAAACGACGACGCGACGAGTACAGAATTTATTACCGTCCTCAAACTAGTTGCGACAACGAACGTTTTCTGCAACTACTTCACTCAACGATAGTTTCGTCTTCAAACCAGTTGCGACGACGACCGTTTTCTGCAACCGTTTTTGTCGTCGCCAAAACGGTTACGTCTCGTCCGTCTAAAATTCGACAACGACCCACCACTAGTTGTCTGTCAGTGTCAAACTGATTGAAACTGGACCACAGAGCATCTGCAACGGGCTATTAATTACGTTTCGTTCCACGTTGATTTTTAAAGTAGGTACGTTACTTGATATTATTTTGTGTTAACCGTTAATAACAGCATTAAAAACAAGTTTGCTGTACCAATTAATTATTATCTCTTGAAACGCATTTAAATCCGATGTCACCGCTGCGCAGTGTAGTAACATTTTTTTTTTCACGTTAAAATAAACTTGATAACGCTCCTAAACAAGCATTTTTTGCCGTAACACTTTTTTACTATTATTTCATTATTCCGGTTAGATTTCTATATAATTTTTGGTCTATTAATTATAATAAGATGATCGCTTTTTCCATGTGTAATATGATTAATAAACGTAACCGTTTAATAGTGGGCCCAAAAAAAACTGTCTCCTTTAATTGCACCTATATAAGTACTAAACTAATAAATGGTCTTTACTAAAAACGTGTCCAATAGCACTTTTATAATTATCACAAAATGCGGAAAAAAATATACAAAAACAACATGTGGAATAGCTTTGTGTTTTTCCGCTTTATTGATCGATCGATTTGCAATCGACACCATTATTTTATATGTTTAAGTATTTTCTACAGTTAATTACTACTACATGCGAAAACAATGTAATTGAATCATGACAGAACATTGTTTAATAATGAATTAACTTTTAATTAATTGATACGAAACGGACATTATTATTGTTTTCAGCTACCACGCAAACCATAATATAGGCTATGAATATTTATAATATCTACAGACACTAGCGTCGGCCATCATTATATTTAACGACATTGTACGAGTATTCCACGTCTGAGTACAATGCAACAGCTTGTAATGTGTCCAAACTATACCTTCGGCTAACTTCGGTTTATCAACGAATGAATAGACAATGAAGTAACACCAAGGTGCGTCCAGATCTGGCGAATGCGCGGCTCGCGAGCCGTTCGCGGCTCCGCTTGCGAACTGCGCGCATGCATTTCATGTTCGTACGAAGCGGGCGCGGCGCAGGGGCTTCGTACGAACGAGCCGCGCGAGAAATGCACGTGCGCCGTTCACAAGCGGGTCGCGAGCGGCTCGCGTGCGGCTCACTAGGGGCTCGCAAGCGGCGCATTCGCCAGGTCTGGACACACCATAACCATTTCAGCGAATTTGTAGCTAAACAATTGGAAACATAAACAACTGACAATCTCTTTTGTATTGACAAGAAAGTAAGTGAATTACTAGCTCATGCCAGCTGCTTCACCCGCGTGAAAGTAGGTTTCTGCATACAAACTTTGGACCCCGGTTCTGTCCCTTTGGGGGTGAATTATAAAAAAAAAGCCTCTCTTAAAACCACGCCATGAGAGGCCGCCCATAGCGCCGCGTGCCCGCGTATAGATGCCGCCCCGCTCGCCGCGCCGCTTGCCGCTAAGACCGAAGTCGTGAACAGAAAGAAACTTTGTGCCAAATTTTACTCTCTTAGTCCGAGTAGTTCCAGTTGTGCGTTGATGTCAGTCAATCAGTTTCCCCTTTCATATAACTCGTATAGAGATTATATATATCTAATAGCTGACCCGAGACACGATCTGTCACACTTTTACTGCTTATATTTAATACTTTGAAGATACTTTTATTTTCACGATATATCATAAAAAAGTATCAAATCTTCGTATAAATTAGAATTGTTTTTTTTTTTTTTGGTAGTAAAGAAAATTGTGTTTTTACGGTTTTTTTTTAATGCCTGCTTTTCTTTTTTCTGCGTATAATTTGTTTTATGTATTATTGTTGATAATTACCAAAAGTCGTGGAAAAGTAAGAAATTGATCACCTTTGTACTTTTATAAGATATTAAAAATAAACAGCGGATGAGAAAATAAATCGACAGTGAATTGAAAAAATCGATTGTTAATTTGATCTTTTATTTGTACTATTACAATCGATCAGAAAAGTCGTATTTTTATGGGGGAAATAATAGTTTTTTTTAAATAATTGATTATAATATTCTCACACTCCTGCTCGAAACCAACAAACAAGAATCGCTCATAACGGTCAATAAACTATTTTCCTTTCCTTACAAGTTCGTGACCATAAGCAAATTTTAGTAGGTACATGCAGGTGAAAATGGCCGCCAGTAGGTACTTAATACTGCCATCGACTACTATTACTATTGAAGAATGAAATTATAGCTTCTCCATGCACGCTGATGAAAATCACTTTAAACGAAAAAGCACTTACCGCGGTAGGTAACCCACAATTTTGACACAATAACAGGCATGAGCAGTTATCGAGTTTTTAAAGTAACGGCTATGCCTTGGTTATTACTGCGAACGAAATGAAAGTGGACAACTACTGCGAATGGATATCAAAATACTGTATTTAAAGGGAATTTGTTTTTATGAAGTATTTCTAAGCTTTAGAAGCGCCTGAATGTAAATTTATACCTATTAAGAGTTCACGCAAATAACAAAACCGTAAAACAACAAAATCAGTTTTCCAAATTGCATTGTTTTCTCGTAATAATGATGACATGGTGGGCGTAATGGTTGAGCGAATGGTTGGTGCACTGCTTGTCGCGGGTTCGGTCCCCAACCCCAATAAATATTTGAATGGTCTATAGATAGTGTTTCTGGGTCTTGTGAATTAGAGTTTGCATGTTTATGAACACATCTACGATACAAGAGTTATTCGTAGTGCGGGGCAACGGTTTTTAAAAAGAAAGAAGAAGAATGGGTTGTATTTTAGGAAATTTGTGTCCAACACTTTATTGAAGCCTGTTTGATTCAAATTTACTTTTTGTTAGCGCTGGGCTTCAGACGAGCAGACTAATCGTGTAGGTACCTACATAACTTCAGCGCCGGGAAATATCTGACTGTCCCAGAATAGGCGAATTCCTGTTTCAATTCAAAACGTAACAACAACATAGAGTCAAAGTTGAGATGAAACACAATCAGCTGTGTACGTATGCAGGATTTGTGTTCTTATTTTATTTTTGTTCGCTTTTGCTTGCGTAGGTTTTGAAGTACGTTTAGGTTTAACATTTATTACGTTCTTTTCTCGTATAATATCGCAAAAATATTCAACCGCAAATGTTTGTTGAAAATACACTCGTAAAACGGAGATTTATTTGATAATTTTAGTTATTAGCACAATGGCTCGTCTGACCTTTCGGTAACATTGAAATCTTTTAACGGACACAACCTCCACATGACTCCTGCTTTAGCCTCCAAATAATGTTCACGTAATAAAGTTGACTATTTGAGTATTTGCCTCTCATCACTTTTAATTTAAATTCTGTCTACTGCTAGTAATTTGAGAAGAAATTTCGAGCGTTAATTACGTTTCAAAGTTTTTTTTTTCCATTTGCAGCGGTTTCGTCGCAACGACTTCTGTAATACTGTGCATAGCAACTGCAATAAAGCTTAGGTCTGGTAAAGTTAAGGAGTTTGGAAGAGATACAGCTTCCAAGTTACTCTCAAAACGTACAAGTAAAGTCGGACTGCGAAGTACCTCAAGTAAGACGAAATGTTTCACAGAGATCCGTGTCGTAATTTATTTGAGTTTTATAATTTTATGCTTTCATGTTCGTACGAAAAGGTAGAATGTTGTTTAACGTGCCTAAAATAATATGTTTAACATTTCGAGTATTTATTGTAGTTACATAATAATTAAGACTTGGTTTATAAAAGATTTGAATAAAGCGTTTATACGAAACAGATTAGGCACGTAGACTTTTCATAATACCAAACTACTCAAGACAAACTTTAATAAGCTACATTTACTAAAAGATAGAACAATAAAAGCTACAAATACAACAATTGCGGATAGTTTAAAACCGTTTCGTTTCGCTTTAGTAAAACACACGCGCACGGAAAGGGCCCGAATAATGAAATAAAGTTGTTTGAAGCAGCTGGCGTCTCGTGGACAGTTGTAATGGTAATACGATTCAACGATTATAGCGGACCCAATGTTCCCCTCCGTAGATGTTTGGAATAATGAAAATCTTAACGGTTTGAGCCCCAAATTAGTTCTGTATATTACACCTTACAGATGGAGGTAGGCACGGAGTAAGGGTAATGGTTATGGAAAAGCAGGGAACTTTTCCAATTGAGGGATTTTTTTTTGACCTCGTCTTATATTAAATTTCGAATCTTCCCTCATACTTGACTACACGAGGAGTATTACGTTTATACGATTATCTGCTAGCGGTTTCACTCGGGTGAAAGTAGAAAATATATAGCCTTTGCCACTCAGTGATAAAGTAGCATTCTACTGGTGAAAGAATTTTTAAAATCGGTCTAGTAGTTTTTGAGATTATTCATTACAAACAAAAAATACAAATCTTTTCTCTTTATAATATTAATGTAAATGTAGATTATACATACTCGTATTTATGTTATCAGCAATCTATATAATCCGGTTTTCTATACAATATCTTGGCAATGTATAGAAAACCTAAACGCCGGTAATATATGAATAATTATTTATTTTATACTTTGCCTAGGTATTCTATACAATACCGAAAACGCTGTCGGTAATGTGTGTAAAAGACGGGAGCAGGGAAGGAAGTGACGTAATTTTAGGGCACCCCGGCACGGACAGGTTAGAAGGCTAAAGCGGGAGCGGAGAACAACCAAATTTTGTGTCGGCTTATTCATCAGCTAACTCTACCTCAATCACGCAACGAAGTTTGTTGCGGTTTTCATTAATAAGAACAGTAATAAACGAGTATGATTTATTTATAAAATTTACATCCAACAAAAACAAAACCTCGGTTTCGATGAGTGCATTATCATCATCATTTCAGTTAAAAGACGTCCACTGCTGGACATAGCCTAGGCCTCTCCAAGTGTCGCCACAGCGTCCGATCCTGTGCGTCTTGCATCCATTGGGTTTCCACGACCTTCACTAGGTCATCGGTCCACCTTGTGGGAGGCCTTCCAACGCTGCTAAAATATAAAATAATAATGTAAAATAAACTCTAGTTATTTATGTAACTCAGTACCTTCTGAAATGAAATATTTTAATAGTCTCCACGTTTACTTAAGAACACAAAAGATGATTAATTTTCAGTGTCTTTAATTATTGTCGCCTGCTAAGGCCTGAATAGGGTTATTCAAAAATGTATAGTAGACATTCTATTGTGCGAAATGGCGTGACTGAAGCAAATATCTTGGCAATTGGAAATAGAAACGCTTCCATTTGATTTATTAGGTAACAAAAATTATGTCAATGGTTCTATTCTATTAACAGAATAGTCTAGAATCATTGACATAATTTCTAGTCTATTAAAGACTTGCTTCGCTCGCATAAAAGTAGGTTTCTCCATACAGTTTTTGACCCCCGTTTCATCTACTTAGGGGGCGAATTTTGGAAAATCCTCTCTTAGTGCTCCCCTACGTAATGACAGGAAACCTTATGCAAAATTTCACGCACCTAGTCCCAGTAGTTTCGGCTGGGCGTTGATATGTCAGTCAGTTAGTTTCTCCTTTTATCTATTAAAGATTATTATGCAAAAAAATAAACAAACTAGGTCCGCCCTAAAGACCTCACAAAGTCCTTCCTGCGGCAAGATTAATTAATATTCGAGTATAAGATTCTTTGAAAGTCTCGCTTCGTCTAAAAATATAAAAAAGAAACATTATCAAAAGGAATACAGACTGAGCCTCTATATGGGGTTCAACAAAGCGATCTTGTTTCTTTACAACTCGAAACCATTTCTATAGCTTTGAGTTTAAAACTGCGGTCGTTTCTAATAAAATATCTATTACACGAAGACGTTGAACAAAACGGCCGAAGCTGATGGGGACGATATCTCGCCTCACTTTCGGGTCATCGAATAGGCAGACACGCGGTACGCGCTCAGAATATATCGCTAATCGTTTTTATTTTATTCGCATGTTCGCGAGTAAGTCATGGTACCTATTGTGTAATACACCGGCACCTTGTGGGGTATCGGGGGTAAGCGCTGGCGAACGTTCCCTCGAACAAATTGAAAAGCAATGAACCGCGGAATTCAATTTCATATTGAAAGCCATTCATCTTTGCCGCTTCTTCGAGACGGTCTGAAAGCGTTACATCTCGACTTTGCCACTCTGCTTTATCCCTTAAAAAGTTCGCCTTTTTCTGAATTGTATTGAGTAACCAGGTATAGCATAGTGATTTGTGGCTACGTATCGTTGCTCCATTTTTCTAAGAGCTGTATCAGACTTACACTTAAAGCTTATACGGATAATATAGTTTTAGTAACAGTTCGTTGTGGGATAAATAAGGATTAGCATTAGATTCACACCAGATGTGGCTGAGTAGCCGCATCTGGTGAAACAAGAAACCAATCCTAAGGACGGAAAAAGGGTAACTTGTCTGTTGATTGAATTAATTTATTCGATCCTATGGTTTACTTGGTTAGATTTACATTGGAACTAATCTATGAACGGTGAAAATTAAATTTGAAAGTAAAATAGCAACCGACCTTAAAACTGGTGAAAAAAAATTAAAAAATTAAATCAAAGAAAAATATTTCGTAAACAGCCAAACAACATGCGCTAAATTAATAACGCAAAGGTGACTTTTCTACGTTTAAAGTAATAAAAAGCCTTTCAGGCCCGCAATCATTATTATGAAAAATATTAAAAGTAACTTTGATAATTTGAAGCCATTTGTGGCTTATGGCTCCCTCTGTTATGGCTATTATTATGTTGGTACCTATCAGTTGGTATTTTTCGAGTAACAAACTTACGAACATTAGCACTAATGTGCTGCCATGAAGTGAGAGTTACCTTGGCGAAATAATTACCTTACTTCTGTGAGAGGAAAAAGTTTTAGCTCAGCCTATTCATTAAAGTATGGACCATAAGTGCGCATGAAGCGTAAAGCCGGGGTTGTAATAATGTACTTACATACACTTATATTATTGTGTTGTCTGTGCTTTATCCAAAATAAGGAAAATGTTGTTTTTTAACGTGATAAGCTAGCAATCTATGTAAGAATGCAAATCTTTCTGAACTGCTGTTTTAACGTACCTATACGTACGTGCGTACGAGTTTAAACGGTAATTTTGAGTGGAAAATTAGAATTTAAGTATTTGTTGTTACTCATCATAAATTACTAGTGAATTTGACAAACGCTATTCTGTTCAATTGCACACTTTCATCAAAATTGGTCCCATCATTTAGGAGGAGTTCAGTAACATAGTACATACTTATAGAAGAATTTTAATACCAGTTTCAGAACATGGAATACTATATGCTATTTCAGCACATGGTCTACTACGTCTGTCCGTTCAGCCGTTTGAGCGTAAAGGAGTAACAAACGTACACCCACATACAAACTTTCACATTTATAATATAAGTTTGATATGACAGTGTAATATAGACTACTAATTTTTAATTAGTACAAATACTTAAAGGGATTATTAGAAAAGGTCTTGTTATTATTTAAGTGAACTCTCAATAAATAATATTCATAAACAGCAAACTTATTTGCGTTTCCTTATATCCCAAAAATCACTAAATTTATGGAAATATTGTACAGGGTACAGATAATGAATGAATAAATTACGATCAAAATGGAAAAACACTGCGCGTAGTATTTTCTAGTAACAATTATTATGAATGATTGATTCTATTATGAATTTACCAATTATGACAAATTTTCGTGGACAATTTTGGGATTTCGTGTTCTTTACTTTTGACTAAAAAAATATGTTTTTTTTTGTACTAATTAAAAAATAGGGGTGTATATGGAGTGATAAAGAAGATCTTCAACACATATCCTTCAATTCTTCCATTACATTACAGACCAAATAAATTGACTCACTTAGACACGTGCTTATGCATAACCGTTGATTGTATGCGTAACTCACATATTATTACATCCTCATACCGGTTGATCTAACGGCGAACAAAGTTTTGTTTGCACACACCAGAACGTTACAGATACTTGATGGTTGCTATAGTAGTGTTGATATTTCTCGGAACATACGTACCTGTTTGGCTTAGGATCTTTACTGTGCATAAACAGTTGCTTGCTCGTTGCTAACTTAATGCTATCATGCACCGTTACTTAATGGTCCGGGGTCCATTAAGCGCTTTACCTGTTACTCTAAGTTCACTTTTATTGAGTGCACATGCATGCTATACTCGTACACGAATAGGTTTTACTGGCACGTGCATCATAGATAAACTTTGTGTTATCTGTACTTTAGTTAGACTATCATTATCGTCATTAGGATTTCATTAAATATTTGCCTACTGCATGGACAAATCTTTTCCTTAAGCGAACATCGAGTTGTGTACTTTTCGCATCCAGCAGGTTTCCACGATCACCTGTTCATTAGTCTACCTTGAGGGAGGTCTACCAACGCTTTACGGTACGTATCGCCACTCCAGAGCCCTAAGTCATCATTGGCCGTTCGTTCTGTAATTATATTTGTATATGCTCCACCTGAGTGGTGGCCGAGTGGTAACGGCCCCGACTTACGAGTTGTAGGTCGCGGATTCAAACCCAGCCAGGCGCATCACTTTGTGTAATTTATTTCATCACCACTGCTCTCAAAACGGTGACGGAAAACATTGTGAGGAAACCGGCTTGTCCTAGAACCAAAAATTCGAAGACATGTGACATTCATCAACCCGCACTGGGCCCGCGTGGTGTATTACGGCCCATTCCCTCTCCTAGAGAGGAGGCCTGAGTCCCAGCAGTGGGAACATTAAAAGGCTGATTATGCTTATTATGCTTATGCTTCTATGCTCCACCTACTGCCACTTCAGTTTTTGAATTCTTCGGGCTTTGATGGTAACCTTTGTTGTCGACCATTTTAATCTATATATATAAAAATGAATCCCTATTTCCCTTGGTCACGCCATCACGTTTGAACGGCTGGACCGATTTCACTATTTTTTTTTTGTTGTGCTTGTTATTGTCAGGAGAAGGATCTTATGAAGGAAAAAAATAAAAAAGTAGGGTAGAGTAGGGTAGAGTTGGGTAAAGCAGAATAGAGTAGTCAGTTGACGGAAGCGAAGCCGCGGGCATAAATATGGTAGAATAATATTATGTGAGTATGTTTTTTTCTACTCTCATATCGTAAAGTTCCAATTATAAAATCAAAAGTAACACATTATTGACAGACTTCCAGTCCATAGACAACGCTAATAAAATTAATAAATAAAATATTTTATAACACACCTTCACTTTATTGCCCGTGGCTTCGCTCCCGTCAATTGACTACTCTGTTCTACTCTACCCAATTCTACCCTACACTACTCTACTCTACCTTACTCTACCCAATTCTACCCTACACTACCCTAATCTACCTTACTCTACCCTACTCTACACTAATCTACCCTAATCTACCCTAATCTACCCTAATCTACCCTAATCTACCCTAATCTACCCTAATCTACCCTAATCTACCCTACTCTACCCTATTCTACACTACTTTACCCTACTCTTTTTGATTGACATATCATCAAATCATTTAAATGATCGTTTAAACGTTTAAATGATCTGGCCAGTTTTAGTTGGCCATATCATGAAGTGATCAATTCTAAGATCGGGCCACGACATACATATACTCACACTCATACGAGTATTTTAATAAATCTTGGTCTCTTTATAAATTACCATCAATATGATGATATTTATTTTTCATTTCATTGTACTTAATTCCTATCATTCGTATACTAACATTTTGATTTGTATTCAAATTGAACTAAAACGTGTTTAGGAAAAATTGCTTGGAATTTGAATAAAAAATAAAACGAGTGCTTTATTACTGAGAAACAGTTCAAATCTCATTTTACCAACTAAGCCTAAATGGCAGAAATATGAAAACATCATGTAATAACTGAAACGTGAAAATCTTTCTAATTTGCTTTTTAGGGTTGCGTAACTTTGGTCGGTAAAAACGGAAACCTTATAGGATCCGTCTTGTCAGACGAATGTCCGTCTGTCGAGACCCTTTTTCTCAGGAACGCGTGAAGGTATTAAGCTAAAATAAGTATCAAATACTCAAGTCTGCCACTCCTTGGATCACTCAAAAATTTAAACTTCAAAGCAACGCAATTTAAGGATAAGAGGGTTTATGTTCCGTTTAGACACATACTTGGACACCCGCAAATCAAAACCTATATGGTTCTTCCCGTTGATCTATAATCCTGAAGTTTGGCAATCAGCAAGATCTCATTGCAAAAATAAAGGAAAAAGTCTAAAAACTAAAAACTTTTAAGTTACAAAACAAAATACTTAATTACATTTTTCTAAAACGGAAAAATCTTCGAGATACGTGGGACACTCAGAAAGCTTTGAGAAACTAAAAAACTAAATTCTATGGATAAAATATTTTTATTAAATCTTTTTAAATAACTCTCCACCAACCTCTATACAAAATTTCATGCGTCTGAACTAATTTTCGAAACATTTTTTCCAGTCCGCCGCAGACACCTCTTCCACGGCCTTCTCGAACGCTGCTAGAGCGTGTTCTAGCGATGAAAACTGTATCCCTTTCAGCTGATTTTTAATTTTAGGAAATAAAAAGAAGTCATACGGCGCCAGATCAGGACTGTAAGGAGGGTGCCCAAGACTCTGACCTGTGTGGTGTCCAGGAAGTCCCTCGTTTTGAGCGCTGAGTGCGCGGGTGCGTTGTTATGGTGAAGGAGTACCCCGCGGAGCCCGGTGTTCGGTCGCTTGTTGGTCATTGCAGACAAAACTTCTGGCAGGAATATTGTGGTATACCATTCGGCGTTGATGCTCCTTTGGTCTCGTAATGGACAGTGAAATCAGATACCCCGTCAAAGTGAAGAAACTAACGATCAAAATTTTCCCTGCGCTTCTCGATCGCTTCACTTCCGTAGGCGTTGGTTCGTTTTGACACAGCCAAACTGTCGACTGACGCTTTGTTTCTGGATCGTATTGATAAATGCAAGGATTCGTCACCTGTCGCAATGTCGTAAACGCGCCGAGACGAGCCTGCTTCAAATTTTTGAATCATATCACGGCATCATTCCGTGGGGGTTATACGGGGGTGTATACGGGGTCCCAATCAACACCTATCGGGACCCAAGCCAACCTCCCCTGCACGTGGTGCACCCTGCTGATAAACGAATGAGGCTATGGCGACCCGCCAACACGCACTGGACCAGCGTGGCGGGTTATGGTCCAAACCCCCTCAAATGCATAATGCAAGAAAAAACAGGTCCCAAGTGCCCGGTGACTCCAGCGGATGTGCTATCGTGGACGGGCGTGGGCGCAGCCCTGGGGTCTGGGGTGCTAAGAATCTCCGGGCGGGATCGATCAACCGTCGACGACTGGACCTGGCGACGTACAACACGCGTACACTCCGGTCCGATGAGAAGATTGCCGAGCTTGAGGAGGAGTTGAGCAGGTTACGATGGAGTATTGTGGGATTATCCGAAGTCCGAAGACAGGGGGAGGACACGATAATCCTAAAATCTGGTAATCTGCTCTATTTTCGGGAGGGGGACCAGCAGTCCCAAGGTGGTGTCGGGTTTATCGTCCACAGGTCCCTTGTGAACAATGTGGTGAAGATCGAGAGCGTGTCGACCAGGGTGGCGTACCTTATACCCAGAATATCATCAAGATATTCGCTGAAGGTCATACAGGTTTACGCTCCGACCTCGAGACACCCCGATGACGAAGTAGAGACCATGTATGAGGATGTATCCAGCCATACATGGTTATAAGACTCAATTCACCGTGGTCATGGGGGACTTTAATGCAAAACTGCCCAGTTTTAACCACCCACTAAACGAGACGGTGACGAGCTGCGAGTGGGGCAATTTGGATTTGGACGCAGGAACCACCGGGGACACCTACTGGCCAGCTTTATGGAGAGGGAGGGCCTCTACATGGTGAACTCCTTCTTCAGAAAGCGTGAGCATAGGAAGTGGACCTGGCAAAGCCCTGATGGTGTAACAAAAAATGAGATTGACTTCATCATGTTGACGAAGAAGCAAATATTCAATGATGTCTCTGTGATCAATGCGGTGAAAACCGGAAGTGATCACCGTATGGTAAGAGGCACATTGAATATCAATGTCAAGCTTGAAAGATCTCGACTGATGAAGTCTACGCTCCGTCCTGCACAGATCCAGATCTAAAACTCCGAGAGCTTTCAGCTCGAACTTCAAAATCGTTTCGAATGCCTAGGAAGCTCTGTGGACGAATACAACGATGGGTTCGTGGAAACTGTCCATACGGTCGGGTCTAAATTCTATAAGACTCGTACAAGAGCAAGAGGCTCACAGATCGAACTCTCCAGCTTATGAAGGAAATGCGTGAGATGATTCTGCAGTCTTCAGACGATGCGTGCACATATCGGCTGCTCAATAAACGGATCTCTAAGTCCTTGAAACGCGATCTCCGTCACTTTAATACTGGAAAAATTAAAAACGCGATTGAGCGAAATAAGGGCTCTAAGGTGTTAGCATGATCAAATCTGTCTATTGGGCAGAGCCAGCTCACGAAACTGAAGACCGAAGATGGCAGAGTCATATCCGCCAAATCGGAGCTTCTGGGAGAGATCGAGGCTTTTTATGGACAGTTATACACGTCAATCACAAAACCCACGATGAATCTAGCAAACGACCCAAGAGCTAGGTTGACCCGACACTATACCGAAGATATCCCGGACGTCAGCCTGTACGAGATTAGGATGGCTCTGAAGCAGCTTAATAACAACAAGGCACCGGGTGATGACGGAATTACAGCCGAACTCCTGAAGGCGGGTGGTAAACCGATCCTTAAGGCCCTTCAGAAGCTGTTTGATTCCGTCATATTCGAGGGAAAAACACCACAGGCATGGAGCGGAAGTGTGGTGGTACTCTTCTTTAAGAAGGGCGACAAGGCCCTGCTCAAGAATTATAGGCCCATCTCACTTCTGAGCCATGTCTACAAGCTGTTTTCCAGAGTCATCACGAACCGTCTCGCGCGCAGGTTCGACGACTTTCAGCCTCCCGAACAAGCCGGATTCCGAAAAGGCTTTAGCACCATAGACCACATACACACGCTACGGCAGGTTATACAGAAGACCGAGGAGTATAATCTGCCTCTCTGCTTAGCGTTTGTGGATTACGAGAAAGCCTTTGATTCGATTGAGACTTGGGCTGTGCTGCAGTCTCTCCAAAGGTGCCAGATTGACTATCGGTACATCGAGGTGCTGAAGTGTTTGTACGAAAACGCCACTATGTCAGTCAGACTGCAGGACCAGACCTCGAAACCTATCGTCCTGCAGCGGGGTGTGAGGCAGGGAGACGTCATTTCTCCGAAACTGTTCACGGCCGCAATGGAGGATGTCTTCAAGGTTCTGGACTGGAGTGAATTGGGCATTAATGTCAAGCGAGTACATCACTCATCTTCGGTTTGCCGACGACATAGTAGTCATGGCTGAGACTACGGAAGAGCTCAGCACAATGCTCAATGACCTCAGTAGAGCTTCCGAAAGAGTGGGTCTTAAAATGAACATGGACAAAACCAAAGTCATGGTAAATAACCATGTAGCACCCACTCCGATCAAGATCGGAGACTCTGCACTCGAAGTTGTAGACGATTACGTCTACCTTGGACAGACAGTCCAGTTGGGTAGATCTAATTTCGAGAAAGAGTTCAACCGTCGAATCCGACTCGGCTGGGCAGCGTTCGGGAAGCTGCGCGGTTTCGATCGCGATTGACTGTAGTTGTAGAGCTTTTCGGGTTGACATATTCTGTGATAACATAATTGGTTTTCATGACTAATTTGAGACAACACATAATTTTTTTATTTATATCATACACTGTGATACATTGGACGAAAAGATACCGCGGAGCTCTCATTCAATATACCACAGTGTCTCAAGACGAAAGTCTATGACCAGTGCGTGTTGCCAGTGATGACATATGGTTCCGAAACGTGGACACTCACAATGGGCCTCATCAGAAGGCTCAAAGTCACCCAAAGGGCAATGGAAAGGGCTATGCTCGGAGTTTCCTTGCGTGATCGAATCAGAAATGAAGACATCCGCAGGAGAACCAAGGTTGCCGACATAGCACGAAGAATCGCCAAACTAAAGTGGCAATGGGCAGGGCATATTGCTCGCAGAACGGATGGCCGTTGGGGCCGAAAGGTTCTGGAGTGGCGACAGCGTACCGGAAGACGCAGTGTTGGAAGGCCCCCTACAAGGTGGACCGATGACCTGGTGAAGGTTGCGGGAGTCCGATGGATGCGAGACGCACAGGATCGTTCGTTGTGGCGACATTTGGGGGAGGCCTATGTCCAGCAGTGGACGTCTATCGGCTGAAATGATGATGATGATGATGATGACCATTCCACACGGGCCTGCTTCTGAGCTTCAGTGAGGTTCTATCTAACTATCTTCCTCACGCAAAGGTGCTCTTGTAGAATCTTGTGAACGCTTCGCGAAGCAATCTGCAGTGTATGCTGAATCTCTTCGTATGTAATTCGCTTGTTTTCTTGAATTAAATTTTTTACTGCCAGCACACTTTCTTCCGTGACAGCCGTCGTAGGACGACCACTCCTTTGTTCATCCTCCAAAGTAAGGCGACCGCGCTTGAACTCGCTATACCAGCGGCAGATGGTTGATTTTCAAGGTTCTTCATCCTTAAAAGCAATTTGAAGTCGATCAAATGATTCATCAGGTTTTAGGCCACATTTAAAATCGTAGAAAATTATCGCACAAAAATGTTCTCGATGCAGATCCATTTTTAAATAAGGCGATAATTTGATTCGGCTTTCGAAAAAATGTGGAGGGAAATTTAAAATTCGAAAAATAATATTTTTACTTTTAAATAACCAAAGTTTTCAAAATAATTACAAGTGGCCAGTGCCTTATACATACAAACTTTTTTTCGCAAAACTTTCTGAGTGGCCTGGTACTTACCTATGTAAATAGTTCGATTTCGGAATCGAACTATTTACATAGGTAACTTTGAATGAATCCCTCGAAGCTCGAGTCCGACTCGCTCGTGACCAGTTTTAAGGTTAGACACGAAAACACGACGATGACGTGTTAAAATACGTTAACTGTTTTAATAAGTAACTTAGTAACTAGTGAATAGGTGCCGTAAATTGAATGGGAACAGCGGGTTACACCACATAATGTTTATTACCCTTCATAGGGCGCTTATTAATAAAACCCCATAGAAAGCAGGCAACGCGCAAACACGAATGACCCATGAAAAGAGCTAGCGAGCGCGTTATGTGTACACAAAGGCTTACAACATCTAACGTTTCCAGCCATTATGAGGCGAGACCACCATTCAGGGGCTCAAATGAGTCTTAATGAAAGGTACGATACCATTATGAAGGCAATTGTGAGCTCATAAAGGAAATTAAAAAGAGACAAAAAAGGCAACGCTAGTTCCGCGCACAGAAGGAATAACAAAAAAGTGTGCGCGTATTCGTTGCCGAGTGCTTTATGGGCGCGTGGAGGAAACTGCTTTTTCCTCGTCTCATAATAATGATGAAATGATGGCTTTGGTAAACAATGCAGGAACATGAAGCTGGATTATTATAACAAACGAGTTTCAGGTGAAAGCGCCAATGTAGTCTGCGTAATTCAAAGTGCGCAAATTTCGTCGAAGGAAAGTTAGCATTAAAAAATAAATAAAAAATAGAATATTTTGATTCAATTGGTGAAAGTTTGTCATTGCTATCGAGGTAGAATTTTCGCGACCCGTAGACGATAGTGTGCTGCAGTGACGAATTTCCACGTTTTTCAATACATTTAAACTTTGTCTAAATTACGCCTCGGTTGCAATGACAAAGTATCTCCACTTGTATCAAAGTGTACTATTTAATGAAACAACCATTCAATGGAGTAAGGCAGGGTTGTATTGATGATCCTAATGATTATAATTACGTAAATAAATTCGTATTATTGCCTTACACCTGACTGTTAAAAGCGCAAAACTTAAAAAATTGACCTTCGCTCGCTACCTTGGAGCTTCCCCCTTAAGATCCCGGACCGAGAACAAGTCGTCAACGGCGCGTGGTGTTTCACGCGCGCCTCAAGGAGATGTCAGCAACCGTAGGGGCCCAGCAGGGTCAAAGCCTCAGACCCTTGGCCCCAGTGAGCCAAGGATCTGATTTTGAAAGGAAGACTCGGCCCTGGTATGAAAGGCAACGAAGGAACAGGAGTGGGTTTTTAGTCAGTAAAAGTTTGACACTATCTCCCGCGTGTCGCCTAATAGCGGGGGATGTAATTGGATGATTTTCCCACCGAAGAAAAAGAAGTACCCCTTAAGATCAAATCGTTTTGTAGCATATATTTATGACTTTTAACTAAGGTTTCTTTTTTCAAAACGTTTGTAAAGACAGGTCCCCAGCTCCAAGCCCTGACTATGGTACGGAGCGAGGGGGAATAGGCGGCGGTCGCTTGCTTGTGCGAAGCAGTAATGTTAGCAAAGGTGGTGGCCACACGCGTGAGGGAACGGACATCCTCACGCACCTGCCTCCGGGACAGACTTACAGACGACAATCAATGGGTAAGCCGCCGTCCGGCTGTCCGGTAACCGTCCGGACCGAGCCCAAGTCGTCGACGTAACGTAGTGTTCCACGCGCGCTTTAAAGCCTAGAGGTCTAGCAGGACCGAAGCCTACTGGCATGGTGTAGACGCAAAGGATTTGCCACCTCAAAAAAAGATCCCCAGTTACATAGAATTTTCTTAACTTTCAAGCGGCCGCGCGACTATTTGAAACAGTAGCGGTCGCGCGTAACCTAAAAGACCGATGGGAGATTTCAGGAACTTAGAAAACTGATTAATTAATTATAATTTATTTTTATATTCAGGTATTACCTATTTTTCAACTAAACAATAATTTGTTTAAATTCAAATCAAAATTTTGAAGTTAAACTGGTTTCTTCGGATTAGGAATCAATCTGTACAAATCTGTCCGACATAGCAAGAGTTCTATTGTAAGTCTTGATTTTGGAGGCCTGCCCCCGTAGCCAAGTCACAGACGATAAACGTAAACTCTCAGTAGTCTTTAATAGATTTTCAACTTTATGTTATTGGATATAAAGTTGAAAATCTATTGAAGATTACATAGTGTTTTCGTTCGTTCCGGTCGCTAACGCTCAGTAGTCTTTAATAGATTTTCAACTTTATGCTCTTAGGTATAAAGTTGAAAATCTATTGGAGATTACTAAGCGTTCACGTTTATCGTTTGCAACTTGGCTAGGGGGGCTGAGCCGCGACCTAAACACACACATTCTGCCTCTTTCAGGAGGAATGTAGAAAGAGGAAATGGAGTTATTTTCGTCAGTAGTGAACTAATGACAAGCTACTAGAAATGATACGTAATTTTGACGATAAATTTTGAAATTAAGATCGTAAATATATCGTGTGCGGTCGATTCGACGCCGCGCGACCGCTTAAAGGTTAAGGTTTTCTGTATAGCGGGAGCGTTTTTGTTATAAGAGAAAAACAGATAACAATTGCTAATTCAAGTAACAGGTTCCTCGATAAACTAGAACTTGTCTTAATTCCTCTTAAAGCAGACTTGCAAATTACTCTTAATCCAGTTCAAAAATTAGCCGAATCCTTAATCAGTCGGAACATTAACATTACAGCTTCCATTCTTTGCTGCTGACACTGCATAATTCCCTCTGGCTAAACTACCCTCATTAACTTTAATAGATAGGCTCTAGTTAACTAATTAATGAAACGTCGTCTTTATCTTTAATTGTATCATTATTAAGTTTCAAATTGTGCGTAAGATTACAAGTTTGTTAGGAACTTGCTGCTGTCTCTAGTGGCCACCGGAGAATTGTGGCTGCTTAACTATTTCATTACTGCGAGTTAAAATTTAACTAATTATTCTCTCTATCTTAGTTTGGGAACAATATGAACATGTAGAAATTGGGAGGGTAACAATACATGAGATGTCTTTGTTTAAAATACTACTTATTTACGACGTCTAACACACATTAACAAAAAGGCAAAAGTTTTTTTTTTTTTTTTTTTTTTCTATTTATTTAAAGAATTTTTATACATAAAGTACATGCCAATTCCATCGTAACCTAACTTAAACTACACTACATCTACTTACTAGTTATGGCTTACCTACGACTAAATAACATAAACAGCGCTTTAGCGGCTTCAGACAATGGAGAGGACAACGTCTCGTGGAAAAGGCAAAAGTTTAAAACGTTCACGTGCTGAACATAGGCCTGCCTTAAGTGTCGCCACAACAAACGGTCCTGTGCGTCTCGCATTGCACTCAGGAATAAAACAGCTTTCTATTGGTGAAAAAATTTTAGCAATCGGACTTTCAGAGATCAAACAAAAAAAAAAAAAACTTTACATCTTTAAAATATATATATACTGTAGATAATAGACTAATAGTAGAAAGGCGAGTGTTTGTATGTACGTTTTATGTGTGTATGTTTATTACTCCTTCACGATCAAACGGCTGAACGTTTTTGAATAAAATTGGGCTCACAGGTAGATCCTGTTAAAGGACGTAGGATATTTTTAATATCGGGTGTATGTTCCATTGAGATAATTTTCTGATATCACGCTGGCTTGTAGACGCCAGTGGGTATGTAATGCCAGTATATCATTTTGAGTTTCAAGGTAATCAAAACGTTTCAGTTAATGATATAACTGCAGGTAAAGGAGATCGATCCGGAATTACGTCTCTCAAAGCCGGGCGTTTCGAGAAGCGATCAGTATCAAGTAATTATAAAGCGTAACAACTCTAGATTTCCTACAAGCAACGATTGGAGGAGTTTAGTACTGATATTAATACTAGGACCCTTGTTAGTACAGCGAAATAATTGCTATCAATTTGTTAGAATTAACTGACTAAATCGAGCATCAATTTTGATATAGGAAAATCAAACTAATTCAACAAAGTTGACGTTCTGCCTAGTGTTTTCGTAACTGTTGGGGTCAGTTTTCAGTCCAACCAGATGTGACTGAATATTAATATTTTGCGTGGCATTGCTGCTTGACCCTTACAACCGGGTTTGCTCGGCTAACAGTTTTCTAAGGATGTACCAGATGTTATCAGGCACTCGGGCTTTATTTTATGCGAAAACGATGACTCTTTTAGACACAAAATGGACAATGTCTCAGAATTATATAGACTAGTTCTATTTTTTAGTGGTGGAAGTCATTCAGTGACGTTTCCTGCTCTAGGGTGGAGTGGGAGGGTGTTTGAGACTTTTACTAACTAAAACCACACCTGTGTTCTTCAGTTGCCCTATGCGTTCTAGGACCACGGTTTCCTTTGGAACGCAAAGAACAACTGAACGAACACATCCTCAATAAAAGTCTGACACTCTTGCTCCATCCAGAGAGGGAGCCCCATTTCATGATTTTCCACCTTAAGAAAGTCATGTAATAATAATAACCCCATCGCCATATCTCTACGTTGACGTCGTGGCGGGGCTTGCGCGCTCCAATAAACCCTAGGTCTGTATCGCTGGCGTTTGTTTTCCCGTAACATGCCTAGGGTAAGGGGCTTGACTAAGAGAGATACAATTATCTCTCGCATTATCACCCGCAGGGCAGTTTTGTGGCGAACTGTTGGGCATTAGCGACCCCACGGACCCGATCTTCCGGAAAAATTCTTGTTTTTCATCTCCGATTTGCCTTTGTTGGCCGGCCGTAGTGAACACTGACATGAAACAGAGCTCCCACCTCTCTCTTGCCTTTATTGACTAGTTTGAGTGGAGATTCGCAAGAGCAAACTTGCTCGGGAGAAGGATATATAATCCAGTAAGGTGCTGGTAGGGATCTTGACCGTACTTCCGAGGTTGTCCTGATAGTCGTGGTATACCTCTCCACTCCTCAAGCACTTCAGGATATGTTGCCCCCTTGTTGCTACGAAACTTCGTGCTAGCGACCGTTTTTGGAGGCCCATTTATTGAGTGTGCAAGTCACCCACTGCCTTTTATCGATGGATATTAATAACATTGTTCAGGCAGGGGCCATAGTCTTATAGTCTGGTAACCAGTGCACTTAAGTCTCCCAAAAACCATAGCCTTATATCTTAGTTTTCCATATGTCGCAATAATTTCCTACCAACCGGGGGTTATCCTTGGATGCAGTAGCATAGTACGAACAGGGACAATCACCGGTTGGTACCACGTTCTATTAAAAGCGTCAAAAAGGCCCTCTGCGAGTTGGCTTCGGCCCCTCGTACGCCTTCTAAAGGTCCAGGACCTCAGTGTCCTGAGATATTAAATGCATAAATAATAATAATACTCCATAGATCGTAACAATATGTACTAGGATAAAGTGTTTAGAGGGAATTTACTGTCAGGAGCTTACTTTATATTTCCACCGTCCCATAAGAGAGCAAAGTTTGAGTTGAAATAAACTATATTGAATGTTCCAATTCAAGACACGTCGCGTGACTAAACGATTTGCACAGCTTATTGGAGACAATAATGGGTTAATATTAAGAATTTTATTAATATTTAAGCATTGCTATTATCCATACTAATATTATAAATATGAAAGAAATGCTGTCTGTTTGTTACTCTTTCACAGCACAATTTTCTATTGAAACAATTATGTTGGAATTGAGTATATGTAAAAATAGTACCGAGTAAGTTTGAACCCCAATAAAGGCTACTTTTTATCTGGTTTCCGTATCCACTTTGCGTCCACGATAACTGGCATTCGCTCGGATGAGGTCACGGGCAAAACTAGTTTATTAAATTTACTAAATTTACAATATATTTTTGTAAATTCTGTTCTGCGGGAATAACTACGATACAGTACACTTCGGTGATTTTTGTTAATATAGTTTCAAATAAATGAAAAGATTTTAAAATAGATTAAA
Organism: Mythimna impura; assembly: GCA_905147345.3. NCBI lineage: Eukaryota > Metazoa > Arthropoda > Insecta > Lepidoptera > Noctuidae > Mythimna > Mythimna impura. The sequence goes on from LR990345.1 coordinate 14,748,411, forward strand.
CTCCGTGGTGGGTATAAGTTAGGCTATCCACTAGAGTGGATCAGAGCAGATCAAAAATATGAAGACTGAAAAAGGCAAACCATTTGAATTTGATGATATTCATGCCCCATGATTTGCTCCTCTCTAGCGTATTCTTTTATCATCTTTTTGCCCTGGTCCCGTTTTATTTGGGGTCGACGCCAAACGTTTTTTTCTTCCATCCTGTTCTGTCACCCGTCATCTTTTAGTACCATGCGTTTCGTCCCTCCCCTTCACAAGGCAATACCAAGACAAACTTTGGAGGTATGCGGAACAGAGTCCCGCAAAGCTCCGTTGAAAAGGGAGGGTCCTCCGACCAGACGGGTGTTATGTCTGGTGGGCAACTGTCCAGTATATGATTTTGGGCTGTTCTATATATTCAAATCGCGCGGAGAACTTTAATTGAGCGATGCAGGATTAGTTCTTATGTGACGCCATAGATGTCGCTACAAAACGATTCCCTTTTAATTTTTCAGTCACTGGCGCCACTTTCAAACCTCTTATAAACTCATTTCTCACTTTATCCATTCTCGTTTCACCACATAATATATCCATCTTAACATTCTTATTTCAACTGGTCCCAGGAATGGTACCATTCATCACAGTTACATTGGGTATGTCAGAAGCTTAAAGTCTGAGTAGGTACTCAACCAAACTAAGTTGTAACTTGGCGTCTGGGTACCTCTAGTTATTGTGACCAGATGTTTGAACCATTCTGTCTTTGTGACTTTGTGGGTATCTACTGAAATTTTGATACTTCTTAAGGCCACTGTTTTGATCCGTAGTTATCAATCAATATCTAGTTGAAATTGTACAAATTCTTACGCTAAAATATCTATATACGAGTATTTTCTTCTTCTTTCTTGAGTCATCATCATCATCATTTCAGCCGAAAGACGTTCACTGTTGGACATAGTCCTCCCCCAAGCGTCGCCACAACGACCGATCCTGTGCGTCTCGCAACCACCGCATTCCCGCGACTCTCACCAGGTCGTCGGTCCACCTTGTGGGAGGCCTTCCAACGCTGCGTAATTCTTTATATTCGTCTTTCTTGAGTAATAGTTATTATTTAACAATTGGTCAAACTAGCAATTGATTGATCCACACACTTACTTAATTTTAAATGAAATAGTCTCACACAAGGAATTAGGTACTCCTATATCATGGGTGGTGCGTTCAAAAACATGTAAACTCACTTACAAAATACACTCAGACCCGGGACAATTATCTGTAGACCATAAAAATATTTTTTCCATTCCAAACGCGGAATTATATTATACATTTAATTAATTATCTGTATGCCATACAAATATTTGTTACGTGCGGGAATCAAGCTCGCGACATGTAGCGCAGCTGCCCATCACTCAACCACTACACCACCAATCGTGCCGTCTACTCGTAATCGTGACTTAACTACGAATAAAAACTCGTCCTTAGTCAAACAGAAACATGCCTGACGAAAAAAACAATCTGCTTCAGTTTGCAAGCTTTTGAAAATTACTTCTGCATAGATTTTTAAACTACATCTTTTCTACGATTCAAAAGAAGGAATAGGGAATAAAATATTTTTGCAAAAGAGTTCTTTATCTTTCAAATACATTCGTATGAAGCAGACAACTGCCCGAAGCGGCTCTTTCGAATAAACAGTTCACCCCATTTCACCCTTACGGAAATCTTCCGTTGTGGGCGCCAGGTTTAATATGTAAGTAAAACAAATGTTCTAGCAATTTGGAGGTTTAGATTTTTGTGATAAATAAAAATAAAGAATAGAATAGAATAAACTTTATTGTATACCAAAAAAGTAACATAACTTATACATAAACTTAAATCTATAGGTACAATGGCGGTCTTATCGCTGACAGCGATATCTACAAGACAACCTTAGAATGGATTGAAATGACTAACATAATAAAGGGGGTAGTCTGCGATGTACTGCTAACAAATTAATCAAACACTAGATAAGCATATATATGCATATATTTGTTTTAAATAAATTTACTAGTTTATGTGGCTCAAAAAGCTATCCAACTTAAATGGTACTGGAGAGGACATGTCTGCCGCATGTCTAACGAGCTGTGGGCCCGTAAAACACAGGATTGGTGCCCAGTCACAGCGACAAAGGGCCGCGGGATACCATGGCGTAATGGCCTGGATATCTTCCTTAAGAATTGGAAAAAGAAAGCGAGGAATCATGATTGTTGGAAGAAATGGAGGGAGGCCTTTACCCAGCAGTGGAACAATACGGGCTAGTTATAATAATAACTAGTAAAACTGGTGAGTACAATATCTTATGTAGCGTGACGGACTATGCTGGGTGTTTTGTGTTTTAATTTTTTTTTAATTCGATTTTTTTAAAGTTATGTGATTATTTTGAAAAATTTAAATAAAAAATTTGATACTCCTAATAATAAAAATATCATGAATGGGAAGGTTGCTGTGAATGGACCACTCACACATCTCAAAAAGTTTAAGTGATGAAATAAAACTAATTTTTACGATTTATTTCGTAGATTGTTAATTATAATAATTCAAACAAACAATTCGGGTTAACAATTTTTAATTTAAACGAAAAAAAACTAAAACTTGAGTTTTGCCTTCTTTGGACTGTGGGCTCCTTCATTGATTCACCAGTTGACATCAATGGACTGAGGTCCAATCATAGCAACGAAATATATATAGACGTCAAATTCTCCCGAGTCAAATATTAGATTTTGACACACTCAAACGCATCACTCCCCACCATGTATCGCAACGTAAATGAGGGAAGATAATAAGGATAAGACACCTTACACTCGTATCAACTAGTTTGGATGTTGTTAGCCTGCACATTTTTAGAAACACCTTGGTGTTCCAATGAAAGAGCCGACCCAATAATCGCAATCTTCCTCTAATCACTGTTCTCCACTATTTTGTTAATATTTTAATATTAACAGGGAAAGTCTGTCATTTCCAGTTTGAAAACTTAACACGCAATATTAGGGCGGTCAAAGATTCAAAGCATTTTATCTCAAATAAAACAGGCACTTTTGAAAGGTCAAGAAGTCAGTCACTAAAAAAAAAAAATGATTCCCATTAGGTACACATTCCAAAGCGTAGATCTCTATGGAAAAGAATGTGCAAGAAACGCCATGGACACTCTTTTCAATCATGTTATGTATTACATATACATATAAATATCTCATTACATATTTCTTCGAACGATTAGCTGGTGAGGGTTGTGAGAGTCTGCTGGATATGAGAATAGGATCCGTGGATATGGTGACGCTTTGAGAAGGACTATGTCCTATGTACTTCTTTCATTTGAACTCACGCTGATATCTCGATAGTAATTTTGATATGAATTAAAATTAGATAATGATATATTATTTTCTCTAATCAAATATAGAGCCATCCAAATTTAGGAAATTATTGCTCATTTCGCTTCCTGTGAATAAAATCAATATGAATTAATTAATTATGAACTAAAGCCTGTTTATTGTAATTAATTATCCGGACCACTAAACAGTAGTACATTTTAATGTGTACTACGTGTGGTACTAAATCATGTGCAAATAATTTAGCCCGTGACAAACTGCCGAGTTTCTTGTTACCAACTGTTAGTTGAGCATTATTTCAATTAATACCTACTTTTATTTATGATTTACTTGTAGATTTCTCCATACAAACTTCTAACCCCCGTTTTACCCCCTTTGGGGTGGAGTTTCGTAAAATCCGTTCTTACGGAACGGATTTTACGAAACTCCCTATAAGAAACCTACCTGCCAAATTTTAAGCTTGTAGGTGTTATGTTTTTGAGATATCGTGATTAATCAGTGAGTGGTATTTCGCTTTTATATATATAGATAGATTTATTTGGCCGGTGGTCCATTTTTAGGACAAGCAAAATAGGAATTAAGTTTGTTTATCCTATGTTGCAAAACCTATTTTTGGGTGGGAGATCATGAAATTACTTTTCTCGCTCTGGGTGAATCAAGGAAGTGTTAGACTTTTACTGACTAAAACCCTTCCGTATTCTTCTTTTAATTATAACAAAAAAAAGGATTGAAAAAATATTTAGGTATTTCTTTTATAAACGTTGTAGGAATAAATAAATTCAGACAATCCTACGGGGGTTGTCTGTCAGTTATAATCGTCATCATAATCATCTCAGTTAAAAGACTTCCACTGCTGGACCTAGGCTCACTCGTATGTTTCTTCTTTACCTAGCGTTACATAGGGCCCTAAGGTTCATTTTTACTTAACCCATGGCCCCAGTAGGCTTCGACCCTGCTCGCGTGGAACACTACGCACCGTCGACAACTTGAGCTCGGTTCGGACGGTTCCGGGACAACCAGACGGCGTACCTATTGCTCGCCGTCCGCAAGCTTACCGCTACGTTGCCGTCCGATCTTCCGGTAACCGTCCGGACCGAGCCCAAGTCGTTGACGGCGCGTACTGTTCCATGCGCGCCTCAGGGAGATGTCAGCAAACCGTAGGGGCCCAGCAGGGTCGATGCCTACTGGGGCCAAGGGTCTGATTCTGAAAGGAAGACTCGGTACTGGTACGAAGGGCAACGAAGGAACAGGAGTGAGTTTTTAATCAATAAAAGTCTGACATTATCTCCCGCTCCGCCCAAGAGCGGGGAATGTCATTAGATGATTTTCCCACCTAAAAATAATGCCTTTGTCAAAAAATTCACATTTTTATCTATGAACTTAAAAATGATTAGTTTCTGAGGTTACAAAGTATTTAACTTAACGCAGATATCTGGATGTAAGGATTATTTCATTGTTTCAGTGATGCTGAGAAACCCACAAGTCAGTGTAGTGTAAATACTCTAACTCAACTAAGACTACCACAAAGTTCTACATAGACCTCTTACATACTGAGATTATTTAATCTAGGACTCAGCACGTTAAATTTGAAGTTTGTCAGACTAAAGCCTTGTCCAGATTATGTAAGTTGGTTCGGTTTAGTTTCAATTAAAATCTTGTAAAGTTATTAAGAAGTTAATTTGCGAGTATGAATAAAGTTGTATGTTTTGTGGTTTACTCATTGAGATATCAGTCACAGAGCCATAAAGTTATAAATACACTAGAATTATTCCATAACTTTCACACAACACCATCTAGTCGCAAACTAAGCAGAGTTTGTGTAATAATACTAAACAACTGATAAAGATACTTATACACTTCTGGACACATCTATTGGCCCACCTTGTATTTTCAGTTTCGTTTGGTCCTAGCTAAAATTTTATATTAGGTCGAGCAAAAAGTTTTTATGCAGTTTTGAACCTGGCACATTCACAATTTCATTCAATATTCTTTTTTTGAATTTCGAACACAGAATTTAAAGAAACAAAAGACAATTTGGAGCCTGTTTGTTGATATCAAACAATCGAATACTAAGAAAACTTGGTTTTATTGGTTTACTTGGATTTAATTCTTGAAAAAGTGATTGATATCTTTGGTTTTGCAACAAACATTACTTATTCTTAACATTAAAGTGAGGTTCTATCAATAATCTATGGATACTTCACCTGAAGTCGCCGCCCAAGCTGTGGCACTTATTCAGGACGAACACAGCCAAAGAAACGTGAGTGCTCAACTTAATTTAAGTCGATCTGCGGTCCGAAATGTTTATCGGAGGTACCTAGAGACTGGCGGCTTTGTTCGTCGCCAAGGAAGGCCACGATCTCGGGTCAGAACTGAAAGGCAGGATCGATTCATCGTGACGACCAGCTTGAGAAATCGTCACCTTACCTCCATTGAGATACAAAACCAACTTCGCGACTTCCACGGAGTATCTGTGAGCGCTCGAACTGTTCGGAGAAGGTTAAAAGAACGCGATATGGTACCACACAAGCCAGCTAATGGGCCCAAACTAACGCGAGCCCACCGAACAACGCGCCTTCATTTCGCACGCAGTCATTTAAATTGGACGCAGCAAGATTGGAGCCGTGTACTCTTTTCTGATGAGTCTAAAATTGTGTTACATGGCAATGATGGAAGGAAGAAGGTCTAACGACGTAAGGAAGAGCGTTTCGCACAATGCTGCTTTGAAGAGAGGGTTGCTTATGGCGGTGGCTCATGGACTGTCTGGGGCGGTATATCCGCGAGCGGCAAAACTCAACTACACACACACAGACACACACACACACACCACACACACCACACACACACAGGACCACGGCTGTCAACATTAAATGCTGAAAGGTACATTCGTGAGTGCTTAGAACCTCACGTGATACCATACGCGGACTATGTGGGCCCAAATTTCCTTTTTATGCATGATAATGCAAGAGCCCATGCGGCCGGCATCGTCAGGGAATATCTTCGGGATGTGAACATCACAGTTATGGACTGGCCAGCCAGAAGCCCAGACATGAACCCCATTGAGCACATGTGGGACGAGCTAAAAAGACGTGTTAGGGCTCGTCAGCCAGTTGCCCAGACGATGCAGGAGTTGAAAACTGCCATAAAAGAGGAATGGGAGATGATCCCTCAAAATTTCATAGAGCGGTTGATAAACTCTATGCCTAATCGTATGAGAGCTGTGGTAGATGCCCATGGAGGCAACACGCGTTATTAAATTAAACCTTTATTTGATAAAACATGTTTTTTATTCAAAAATCAATTGCCTTTAACAAGGCGCATATCCGACTTGTTAGGCGTAGCTCCATGTCGTATGGTATTCTGAATTCAAATTTAAAACAATACGATCGAAAAAGATGGTAAAATGTATCAGGTTTAAAACTGCATCAACAGTTTTTGTTCAATCTAGCAATCATATTTCGGTAGGGGCCAACGAAACCTAAACTCTAAGGTGGGCCAATAGATGTGTCCAGAAGTGTATATTTCTAAATCTGTATATAAAAGGAGAAAGTGACTGACATATGAACGCACAGCTGAAACTACTAGGACTAGGAGCGCGAAATTTTGCACAAGGCTTTTATGACGTTGGCGAGTCAATTTTGAAAAATCCACTCTTAGTGCTAAGAGAGGATTTTTCAAAATTGGTTCCCAAAGTTTTATGAAGAAACCTACTTTCACGCGGGCGGGAGCTAGTACATACCTATCAGAGCCGACGCTGTGTTAAGCGTGCGCCCGCGACGGACATACGTCGCGTATCGTCGCGCGTGTGTCGTGTCCCAGTCACGCGAACCGGATTATTACCTGCATAGTGTCGCTAGTTCAACTTTAACGCTGTGCATGTAGACGTGTCGATGGAGAACTTTATTGTATTATTACGTAGCAAAACGGGTACGGGGCGCAACTCTCCGCGACGGAATACTTTTGTATCGGACCGCGAGGGTGACCGTGTAACGCAGTTTCGGCCCCTAGAGATAAATTACACTCCGACACAAAATAAATGGTCGTGCTCATTACTCAAACATTTGTCTTGGGTGGGAATCGAACCCATGACCTTCGGCATAGCAGTCAGGGCCACTAACCTCTAGATCAAAAGGCCTATCCAATTTAGGGCTGGCCACATAAATTCATCTACATACCTACCGATAATTAGATTGCTAATATGTTTGAGAATATTAGTATTCAGTCGAGTGAAGAGATTGCAGAATGCATATATTTACTCAAACCGATTCGAAAATTCAGACACGAAACTATTAATAACCACCAAGCCACTGAATTCATCATCGCTCGAACATAATCAACTCGATCAAAAACCATAACAGACATTGAATAAACAAACGGTAGCCAAACAAATCAGACTAATAACCAATTTTGTAGAACAGACAACGCTACAATTATACAATAGAGTGAATAATGGTTTGACGACAACAGGTAAAAAGTAGGCAATAAGAGATTCGACGCAAATGGTTGGAACACTGTCGCATTAGTCATCACAATGCCGACTTGCTGACGTTTGGACAGCCCTGACAAATGATACCTTTTATTGAATAATTATCGCGACTCGACTGTCACGAAGTTAGAGTACATAAATGTAGGGGTGTGCGATGTATTGGAGGTATAATGTACCTGATGAAATAAAAGCCAAGGTATTTGCTTATACTCAACGCATGTTGAGGCTGCTTTAGTTTATTAAACAACGGGTTTTGTTGATATAGCACCTAATGATGTAGTTTTGAAAAAGTAATATTAGTTGTCGTCATGTCATAGTATTTGATGAATGATGTCAGGCACAATATTAATATTAGGAATAGGAACAAATTGGATCATCCTCGATTCAGATTGGCTAAAGTACTTAGTTCTTTTATTGGGTACTGTGTAAAATTTTATAATAAAATACCACTTGAGATTCTACAACTAAATGAGTTCAAATTTAAAACATGCATTAAACACACGCTCTGTAGACAAGTGCATTATAAAACTGGAACCGGCATTTATGCCGGTCCTGCTCCACAGCCACTGCCACTTTTACCTAAAAATTAGTAGTTTTTTTTTTATATTTTTATATACATATTTATAAATATTGGACGATATACTATTCCCCTTTTGTATTATTGTTTGCGAAATGTTTCTTTATTTGTTTATTTCAATAGAGCTTGTGATGATTTATTACCTTTTGTATTTGGAAACAATAGCATTGTAGAATGTAGAAACACTTTTTTTAAGTTTTGTGAATGTGAAGTACCATGGAGCATTTTTATTAGGTTACAACTTGTTTGACATTACGAGCATGGCAGTTAAGAGTTTGTTATGTTTACTCAAACGATGGCGGCACGTGTTATCGGGTCATTCGATTCCCTTCAAAATGGTTGAGCTGAGTGGGGCTGACGCACGGGTCATACTCGTGAACGGGGCATCCAGTCAGTTGAGACTGGTAATCTCTCAGCTGCCAGTGGCTTAATTCAATTTCTATTTTTTAATTAGTTTTTTTTTTATTGTAATTACTTATCTACATTGTGCTCACATAATAGAAGCAACAAGAAATATAACCAAGATTTATGTAACTAAATATGATTTAAAAGAGTGTCCATGGAGTTTCTTGCACGTTCTTCTCCATAGAGATCTACGCTTTGGAACGTGCAATTACTTCACTTTTTTGACTAACCGACATTTTGGCAATATAAAAGTGCCTGTAATTGGTCTATTTGAAATAAACGTTTCTCATTTCTGATTTCAGTTCTATGTATCAATAAATAGTTGTTGAAAAACTTGCCTGTGACTAACTACAGAACTTTAGAGGTATGCGAACAAAGGTGTAAAGTCCCACATACCTCTATTGAAAAGGATCCTCTCTTTTAAACTGAGGTTCGGTCCTCCACCGACCAGACGGGTGTTGAGTCTGGTCCGGGTAGCTGCCCGATGAATGTTTTTGGACTGTTGTTTATTCTAATCGCGTGGAGAACTCTAAAACCGCGATGGTGTCATAGATATCGCTACAGAAGCATTTGAAAATATTTTACAATCAGCCCGATCCAGTCCATAATGGAGCTGAATCCGACTGGCCTGTTGGTCTAGTGGTCAGTAACCCTGACTGCGATTCCGCAGGTCGTGGGTTCGATTCCCAACCAGAACAAATGTTTGTGTGATGAGCACGATCATTTTTTGTTTTGTGTCTGGGTGTAATTTATATATAATATGTATGTATTTAGAAATATATAAGTATGTTTATCAGTTATCTAGTACTCATAACACAAGCTCTACTTAGCTTGGAACTAGACGGCGTTGTGTGATAGTTGTGGAATATTATTGTTATATAATATATATAATATTATATTATAGATGTCGCTACAGAAGCTTTTGAAAATATTTTACAACCAGCCCGATCCAGTCCATAATATTTAATCATTTGAGTAGTAGATAAGAATAAAAACTACATTAAAGATAACATGACATAGAGCATCTAACTGCCTGCGGCCCTGGAAATGTAAAAAGTAACTGAAGGAACATAGGTGAGCTTTAGTTAGTAAAAATCTGCCGTCCGACCGTCCGGTAACCGTCCGGACCGAGCCCAAGTCGTCGACGGCGCGTATTGTTCCACGCGCGCCTCAGGGAGTTGTCAGCAAATTGTAGGGCCTAGCAGGGTCGAAGCCTACTGGGGCCACGGGTAGTGTGAAAGCTAAATCTGGGGCCCTGGGACGAAAGCAATGAAGGAACAGGAGTGGGTTTTTAGTCAGTAAAAGTCTGACACTATCTCCTGCTCCGCCCAAGGCGGGATTTGTCATTAGATGATTTTCCCACCTAAAAAAAACATGTCCCTACTCAGAGGGAGTAAAAGATAACTAATGATTTTCAAGCTTCAAAAAAATATATATACTTATAGGGTGACTGGCAATTAGTGTACGATACTTAAACACGTGATTGTGCTCATGAAAACAAACAATTTTTATTATGGGAGCAAAGCCGAAATCGCGAAAAAAATATCAGCTGTTCAGTACATTAGGAAAACATAAATGTACTGAACAGCTAATTTTTTTTCGCGATTTCAGGTTTGTTCCCATAGTAAAAGTTGTTGTTTATCATGAGCACAATCACGTGTTTAAGTATCGTACACTAATTACCAGTCACCCTATATATAATTGAATAAACGGAATAATAATAATATTCCACAACTATCACACAACACCTTCTAGTCTCAAGCTAAGCAGAGCTTGTATTATGAATATTAGACAACTGATAAACATACTTATATATTTCTAAATACATACATATTAAACATAAACTAAACATCTGCAAACTATATGAAACACACGCATCAGCTAATAGCTGCTAGTGTGTCTTACCAAATAATAATAATACCAGTATATAATAATGAAAAATAAATGGTGCTTTTATACCAAAGAAAACATTATTTTAGACAGCCTAGCACAATTTCGGTAAAGGTACCTATATCTATTTATTTCGCCGTTTTTCGCACTATTTATTATCCATAGCACACCTTTAATTATCTGTTTACATGTAGTCGGCCGAGCACGTTATGCTATCCCAGACGGGTGTACCTTTCTCGGTATCCTCTCCAGGCTTACTGAAGGGTATGTACGTGTCTGGGCAAAATGTTGTTCTAATATATAGGTACCTACAGTATTATCTATGTGTATGTATTGCCTAAACAGTATCCTTTGGGATGGGTAGTATAGTTAGGCCCAGTTCTTGCAACGAAAATATTATTAATAACTTTATACAGTAGTATAAAACACTGTACAATGGCGGACTTAATACTTTAAGCATTTTCTTGAACTTTAACGTAAGGATGGTTCAGAAACATAATATGGCAGATGCAACATACTAGAAATATGAACAGAAAAGAAATATGTACAATAATAAATACATACTTAGATACAGGGTTGTATTCTTCTTAGTTCTGTGAGTACATGTATCCAGTGTCTCACAGAACTAAGAAGAATTGATACTTCTCACGCTAAAATGCAACAAGCCGTTAAGGTTCTAGAGTGTGCCAAAGAAATATACATACACTCGAAAAACATAACCCTCCTTCTAGCGGAGTCGGGTAAAAATGCTTTTTACAAGTATTTTTTGGCAAAAAAAAAACTCTCACAAAGAATACAAAAATACTGATTACAGACCACCTGATTACAAACAACTCTATCTTTTCCGTAACTAGTACTTTGTTTACACTTCAAAACAAAGCAAAGGCTTTTTGTTTTCAGTTAATACAAACAAAGCCTTCGTCGACGAGTGAAGCGACATTTTTTGCTAGTTTACTCCTCACGACGTCGCTCGTCCCTTTAGACCATTTTATTTTTGCTTCACTCTCATCTTTTCGTCGAGACTCACAGGTATTAATTATCTTGAACTCGAATTCGCTTCGTTTGCGATGAGAAATGTCAAACGGCAAATCTTTTCGAATAAAAATCTTTCAAGTTTTTAATCAGTGGAAAAGGTAGAGGTGCATTTATGTTTCTTTGGTCGTTGATTTGTTAATGGTTAGTAAAAAATTAAGTTAAACTGGACTTTTACCAGTAGAAAATTGTCTCAAGGGAACATTCTAGGATTTAAAAAAAAATCTAGGATATGGTCTACCCGTGTACCAAGTTTTGTCTAAATCTGTTTAGCTGCTTGAGCTCTTAACGCTCAAACAGCTAAACAGATTTAGACAACAAGATTTAGACCACAGCAGAGTTCTTTTTGAAATAAGCAGTACCTTTGTACAAATTTTTATTACAAGATACCCATCTTCTTCTGTATATTAGTGTGTACATAAATAATAAAATAAATAAACTTTCATTTTTTATTAAATTAGTGAGATAATCGTTCAAATGTTTCCACTGCTGTGACTCAGGCCTCTTCTCTAGAAGAAGGAATGAGCCGTTATTCCCGTTTCCGGTTCACGCAGCCGGCTTTTGACTAAGTTTTCTCGACGTTTCTTCTGCCACCTCGATAAATAACTCTATAACAAAATTAACAGGATTCTACCTATTTATGACCTTAACAAAATTAAATGCAAAATGAAACTCACTGGTTGGATCCAACAATTAAACTACCTTGAGACTGAAACAATCCTAGTTTCCCGGTGCTACACCGGGAAACTAGGATTGTCAGGTTATAAATAGAGTAATTTTATTGTTTTCCAATTACACTTACAACTAAATTTCACATGTTCACTCACTGCACGATAACACACACACATACATACTCCATACACGCTTAAATATTCCCACATAATACTAACCATACTAACACTATGTAGAATTTATAACATAAATATTGTTAATAATCGCAACAACTGTTTGTTAGAGCATTAGGTAAATATAAAAATGTTAATAAAACCTAACCGCATGACGCAGGTTCTCACCGAACACGGTAAGTTCGGGAAGTTCCTGCACCGGATTCGTGCGGAAGAGACGCCCGGGTGTCGCCACTGTGCGGACCGCCCGGAGGACACGGTGGAGCACACGGTGGAGGTGTGCCCCGCTTGGGCAGAGCAACGCCGTGTCCTCGTGGGGGCGATCGGCGGCGGCGATCTCTCGCGCCGGGCCTTGGTACAGGCCATGGTCCGGAGCGAGGAGGAGTGGCAGGCGGTCGCCTCCTTCTGCGAAGCAGTAATGCTAGCAAAGGAGGCGGCCGATCGCGTGAGGCAACGGTCCTCACGCCCCAACCGCCGCCGGGATTCCGATCCCGATTTCCGGCCACCGTAGGCGAGGGCTTGCGGACGGCGAGCAATGGGTGGCTCGTCGTCCGATCGTCCGGTAACCGTCCGGACCGAGCCCAAGTCGTCGACGGCGCGTATTGTTCCACGCGCGCCTCAGGGAGATGTCAGCAAATCGTAGGGGCCCAACAGGGTCGAAGCCTACTGGGGCCACGGGTAGTGTGAAAGTGAAACCCGGGGCCCTGGGACGAAGGCAAAGAAGGAACAGGAGTGGGTTTTTAGTCAGTAAAAGTCTGACACTATTTTCCGCTCCGCCCAAGAGCGGATTTGTCATAAGATGATTTTCCCACCTAAAAAAAAAAAAAAAAAGGGTAGAGTCCTGGTGTCCTGAAATACAGGCCCCAAGCCTAGTTTAAGCACCAGTCTCCCACAATAAGCTTACTGTATCTACCTTTACCCTAGAAAATGTAATTATGATGTATTGTGGCGAGAAAATAAATCTTATTATCTCTATTCATTGTAAACACCATATAAATTACATAATTATTATTATTCATCACGTGGGTCTAGTGCAGGATGGTGGATACCACAAGTCTTTGAATTTTTGGTTCTAATAGGATATGTCGTGGTTTCCTCACGATTTTTTTATTCACAGTTTTGAAAGCAGTGATTATGAAAAGTAAAGCACCTGCCTGGGTTTGACCTATGGCCTAGAACTTGTAAGTCAGTGCGGCCGTTACCATACGTTACCATGTATACTTCACTTTTACAATAATATCGCCAAAAAACACACAAGCTTACCCTAATACGAATAATATATTGCATTAAAGCAAAACGTGCCACAAACCAGTGCATCTGTGTCCAAATTGCTTATTTTGACCGGCTGTATTAATTATGTATGAGGGTGTGACACTCCCGTCTCCACCAGATACGGTGTTCAACGTAACTATAAAAAGATTGCCAGAATATTTTCATAGCAAACACGACTAGTTAATTTTATACATGGAGAACGGACTTAAACTCGTTAAAATGTATATGAGGATAGTTACTGGCGGTAATTTTCTGTTTTGCGGTTTAGTACTGCTTCGGAATTAATTGTAACTCCGAACTACAAATTAGTTGTTAGAAGAAAAAAAAAATTGCGGATCAATATGACGCTAATATTAAAAAGCTATATAATAAGCATACGCAAAAAAAGCTGCAATATGCAGTAGCTTAAGCTGTATAAACCACTAATTTTGAATTAGTACAAATACTTATAGGGCTTATTTGAAAAGGTCTTGTTATTATTTAAGTAAAGTCTCCATAAATAATATTCATAAACAACAGAGTTATTACCAAAATGTCACTCAATTTGTGGAAATATTGTACAGGGTATTGATTATGAATAAATAAACGACGGTCAAAATGGAAAAATACTGTGCGTAGTATTAGTATTTTCTAGTAGCGATTGTTTTGAATGATTGATTCTGTTATGAATTTACCAATTATGACAAATTTTCGTGGTAAATTTTAGGATTTCGTTTTTTTTTTACCTTTGACTAAAAAAATATGATCATTACCGGGTATGGATAGAGCCCCATTTTTTTGTACTAATTAAAAAATAGGGGTGTATATCTATCTACATATATATATATAAAATCTCAGAAACTGTAACACCTACAAACTTAAAATTTGGCAGGTAGGTTCCTTATAGGGTGTCAACATCTTATAAGAACGGATTTTACGAAACTCCACCCCAAGGGGGGTAAAACGGGGGTTAGAAGTTTGTATAGAGAATTAATTTGTTAGAGAAACCAACTTTTACGCGGGCGAAGCCGCTGGCAGAAGCTAGTATAAATATATAAAGACGAAAGTTTGTGTGTGTATATTTTATAACTCTTTTAAAAAAATAATTTGAGAAGACTATGTCCTAGTATAGCAACGTAGGATACTTTTTGTCCCGGAAATATGTTTCCTTGTAATAATTTTTTTCACGCGAGCTACCTACCGTAACAGGTAGAACAATGCGTACCTACACAATACTGAAAAATGGTTTCCCAAAACTGAATTCGGATGGTTTACACGGAAAATACTTTCGAATAATTTCAGGTATTTCTCTTTCAGTATGGATTTCACAACAGCAGCGTATTGTAACAACAGCTACCGGGAAACAAAACCGATACCACGATACTCGCATAGAACAACTAGTACAGAGCTCTTCAAGCCTAGGTACGTTAGTACCTTAACGAAGTTTTATCCGATTATTTATTACTAGCTTTTACCAGTGGCTTTGCCTGCGTGAAAGTAGGTTTTTCCATATAATCTTTGGACTCCCGTTTCGTCCTCTTAGGGAGTGAATTTCGGAAAATCCTTTCTTATTTTTTGTAAACATTATAAAGGAAACCTCTATGCAAAATTTTTGCGTTCTAGATCTAAGGATTTGAGCCGGGCGTTGATGAGTGAGTGAGTTAGGACTTAGCCTTTTATATAACAATAGTTTTAGTATATGCGAAACCCGAAACAAGTGTCCAGTATTTTTATGTAAAGAATCTGTGTAAAAATTTCATAACTGTACGATGAAAAATCACGAAGTTATAAGCTTGTTACGTTACCTGGTTGGCCGCACAAATACATGATCACCGGGCCACTCGGGCGACTGAGGGCTTGTTTTGCTCCCGCATCCAGCTGTGCGCTAGTGTCTAATGTCCTCAATAACCGGTCGTGACCTGTGTTGTACTTTTTTTTTTTTTTTTAGGTGGGAAAATCATCTTATGTCAAATCTCGCTCTTGGGCGGAGCGGAAAATAGTGTCTGACTTTTACTGACTAAAAACCCACTCCTGTTCCTTCTTTGCCTTCGTCCCAGGGCCCCGGGTTTCACTTTCACACTCTTAGTGTCGGTGGTATCCAACTTGTGACCTTTTTAAAATATTTTAGGAAAAAAATATAACATGGTGTAAAAAATATTGGAATCGATTTAGTTATTGATTCTAAACAAACTATATTCAGGTTTCGCATAAACTGAAAATAATGTTCTATATCTATAATTAATTATTTATTAGTATATATTTTCGTTTAAAATCGCAGCTTATGCTGAGTTACGCGCCTTTTTGGCAAAGATACTGCATGTTTTAAATGGTAAGATATTGTTTTTTTTTATGTCTATAGGCACGATTAAATGTTTTTTGTTTTACCTTATATATCCAGATACGTATAATACTATCTATTTTGTTTTTATATAGATGTTGATAGTAACTAGTAATTATTGGTAACAATCTATCCTTTGTCTGGAGTCCTACTATACTGGAGTATACCTTCAAAATTACAATTCTTACATAGCACTTACATACTACAAATATTATGGGAGTTCTAGTGTATATATATAAGTTAGTGCTGATAGTAGTCCGTTTGGCATAACCTACACTACCATTCCACTTATTGACTACACCTTCAACTGTAAACGATGCCTTGACGACAATTGTGAATCATAAACAAGCTTGTTACTCACATGGAACCTTATCAAATCAAGGTGGATGATCCAGCAAAACCGTAGAACCCAGCAGGGTCGAAGCCTACGGGGGCCATGAGTTCGCTTCTGAAAGGAAAGCCCGGAGCTCTGGAACGCAAGCAAAGAAGGAATATAGGAGTGGGTTAAAGTAGGTAGTCAGTAAAAGTCTGACACGCCCTCGCGCTCCGTGCAAGAGCCGGAGAAGTCTTTGGATGATTTCCCACGTAATAAAAAGGTAATCCGCAAAGCCTTGAGCACAGGCGTAGGCTAGCCAGCCTTTCGGTGTTTTACAGGTTGCATTTTGGAGAGTGTGCGCGGGAATTGCATGACTTGATTCCGCCATCTCATTTCTACCATCGGACAACCCGACGTACGGCGAGTATCCACACTTACGTTATTGAAACCTCTACGGTCCGGACTAAGCGTTTTGCCTCGTCGTTTATACCGCGTACATCGAAGGACTGGAACAATTTGCCTGCTGAGGTCTTCAAATCCGATTATAATTTGGGTGTCTTCAAGGCTAGAGTGAATAGGCTCTTAATAAACTAGTGCGCCTCACCGTCAACGATTGCGTCACTGGATACCATCAGGTGGGATCGCGGTCAAGCACTAGTTTATATAAATTTAAAAAAAAAAGTTTTTTTCTGCATTTTGCAAGTTCTTATCAAGTTGTACGTAGATTTAAAATATGATTGGCGGCCGTAACACGTATTTATTAACAGAATTATGATAATTAAAATCATAAATTTAACACTCTCAGTTCATCTGGCTGGCCTGTTGGTCTAGTGGTTAGTTACCCTGACTGCTATGCTAAAGGTCGTGGGAACGATTCCCACCCAGGACAAATGTTTGTGTGATGAGCACGATCATTTGTTCTGTGTCTGGGTGTAATTTATCTGTAATATGTATGTATTTAGAAATATATAAGTGTGTTTATCAGTTGTCTTGTACTCATAACACAAGCTTTGTTTAGCTTGGGACTAGACGGCGTTGTGTGATAGTTGTGGAATATTATTATTATCTAGTCCTAATGGATGGCTATTTTGTGAAGTCATTCAATAGGCTAAATTGTAGTATCCACCTTAAGAATGTTGCACTCTATTTGATACGACTTGTGTCTATGTTAGTCATTGACTTATATTCTAGAGATAGACAAGCACGTTTATGGAAAATATTTGTCAAAATACTGAAAAGTTAAAACAAAAGTTCGAGCAGCGCTAGATTGGCATTACGCCGTTTAACAGAACCGTTCATGGAAAATATTTGTCAAAATACTGAACAGTAATTTGAAGCTAACTTTAATTTACAATAGTAGTTATAAATGTATAATTCAATAAAAACACTTAACTAATTAAAACTATATATACACTAAGGGCAAAAACTACTAGCTAAAATATGGCGTCATAAAATTCCTCCGCATCGCTGTCGACTGGAAGTGTGCCCAAAAGGCTGGCCGCATTGCCACGTTGTATGGCAATGCTTAACCTCTGACCGAGGTAAAAGCCAGCCCTTTGGTCACGCGAAGTGTCAACTAAGCGTTTGGATAATTCTTTGAAAAGCTTATGAGCACTCGGACCCCACGGCCCAAGAGTTTCAACCCCAAACGGCTCAAAAATATAACTACCGACGAGGTTGTTATATTTCCGCCGTTTGAGGTTCTCCGCAGCCGCAGCGGCAGCACCAGCACAGCACGAAGAGCTAGGAAGATGGGATGGCGCAAGAGTGTCGACACAGGTAGCGTCCCACACTAAAGGCCTACCCATCTTCCACGGAAATAAAGACATACCGTCCGGTCTCTTACCATCGTCGCGTGCCAGGCCATGAGGTTCCAAAACAGCCGGAACGCCGACGGTGACAAGGGCTCGTCGGATGATGTCGTTAATATTCGCGTGCCGTGCTATCCGTCCCGCGCTTCGACTGCATGACAGGCCGTGGTGACCAAGGCTGTTGACAACTTCGCCACAGTGGCAGCGATGAGGAGAACAGCAAGGAGCGCCTAGGCGTAGGGCAACAGCTAGGCGGAAAGTAGTATCGTCAAATAAGGTGCCAATATTCGACGACGGCAGTGCGTGAAGCCAAAGACCTGACTCCCAATTTCCCACAGCCAGGAGGCGCGCACGCTCCGCAGTAGTAGCAGATGTTAGGATTAGGTTTTTCTGGACTACTTTGCAGAGCGGTTCATCCCACCGTCTCTGGGAGGTTGGGTTGTTAGGTGGATTTGTATTCGGGCAAGCGATTCTCCAGGCATCCATAGCCTCGGTGAAGCACGGCACTTCAAAAGGAATCAGTGTGGAAGTTAGAATGTTCCTGATTAATTTATCAGTGCTGTGAACCGAAGATATGAATGCCGGTAAACTAATACTGGTAATTTTGCGGAAAGCTGAACAGTTAAAACAAAAGTTCGATGCAGCGCTAGATTGGCATTACGCCGTTTAACAGAACCGTTCATGGAAAATATTTGTCAAAATACAGAAAAGTTAAAACAAATGTTCGATGCAGCGCTAGATTGGCATTACGCCGTTTACAAGGTTCAGCACAATTTTAATTCAACTTTTTTTTTGTTTTTTCAAATTTAAAAAAATAGCTTAAGCATAGCATATGCTATTTTTTTATATTCTTTTTATGTACATTTTGTTACATCCTCCAGTGGCAAAAAGCAATTTTATTTTTACCATATTCAACTCCGGTCCCCAAGATACAGGCTATATAGTTTGGGGACCACCGTATACTACACAACTGAAGCCCGCAATTAGTTACAGACCTATTAATACATTAATATTATTAATTTATGGTACCATTTGTAACAATGATTCAATTTTTTTTTTTTTATTTTTTTTTTTATATATTTTATTTATCTCAGGACCCTGAGGTCCTGGACCTTTGGGAGGCGTACGAGGAGCCGAAGCCAACTCGCAGAGGCCCTTTAGATAATTATAATGGAACATGATACCAACCGACGATTATCCCTGTACGCGCTATGCTAGTGCACCCAAGGACAACCCCCGGTTATTGAAAAACTGTTGCGACATATGGAGAACAAAGATAATTGGGCTATGGTTTTTGGAGTCTTAAGTGGACTGGTTGGGTTGGGGGTGTATACGGGGTCCCAATCAACACCTATCGGGACCCAAGCCAACCTCACCTGCACGTGGTGCACCCTGCTGATAAACGAACGAGGCTATGGCGAACCGCCAACACGCACTGGACCAGCGTGGCGGGTTATGGTCCAAACCCCCTCAAATGCATAATGCAACAAAAAACAGGCCCCACGTGCCCGGTGACTCCAGCGGTTGTGCTAGCGTGGACGGGCGTGGGCGCAGCCCTGGGGTCTGGGGTGCTAAGAATCTCCGGGCGGGATCGATCAACCGTCGACGACTGGACCTGGCGACGTACAACACGCGTACACTCCGGTCCGATGAGAAGATTGCCGAGCTTGAGGAGGAGTTGAGCAGGTTACGATGGAGTATTGTGGGATTATCCGAAGTCCGAAGACAGGGGGAGGACACGATAATCCTAAAATCTGGTAACCTGCTCTATTTTCGGGAGGGGGACCAGCAGTCCCAAGGTGGTGTCGGGTTTATCGTCCACAGGTCCCTTGTGAACAATGTGGTGAAGATCGAGAGCGTGTCGACCAGGGTGGCGTACCTTATACTCAGAATATCATCAAGATATTCGCTGAAGGTCATACAGGTTTACGCTCCGACCTCGACACACCCCGATGACGAAGTTGAGACCATGTATGAGGATGTATCCAGAGCCATACATGGTTATAAGACTCACTTCACCGTGGTCATGGGGGACTTTAATGCGAAACTGGGCAAACGAGACGGTGACGAGCTGCGAGTGGGGCAATTTGGATTTGGACGTAGGAACCACCGGGGACACCTACTGGCCAGCTTTATGGAGAGGGAGGGCCTCTACATGATGAACTCCTTCTTCAGAAAGCGTGAGCATAGGAAGTGGACCTGGCAAAGCCCTGATGGTGTAACAAAAAATGAGATTGACTTCATCATGTCGACGAAGAAGCAAATATTCAATGATGTCTCAGTGATCAATGCGGTGAAAACCGGAAGTGATCACCGCATGGTAAGAGGCACATTGAATATCAATGTCAAGCTTGAAAGATCTCGACTGATGAAGTCTACGCTCCGTCCTGCACAGATCCAGATCCAAAACTCCGAGAGCTTTCAGCTCGAACTTCAAAATCGTTTCGAATGCCTAGGAAGCTCTGTGGACGAATACAACGATGGGTTCGTGGAAACTGTCCATACGGTCGGGTCTAAATTCTATAAGACTCGTACAAATAAGAGCAAGAGGCTCACAGATCGAACTCTCCAGCTTATGAAGGAAAGGCGTGAGATGATTCTGCAGTCTTCAGACGATGCGTGCACATATCGGCTGCTCAATAAACGGATCTCTAAGTCCTTGAAACGCGATATCCGTCACTTTAATACTGGAAAAATTAAAGACGCGATTGAGCGAAATAAGGGCTCCAAGGTGTTTGCAAGAGATCTGTCTATTGGGCAGAGCCAGCTCACGAAACTGAAGACCGAAGATGGCAGAGTCATATCCGCCAAATCGGAGCTTCTGGGAGAGATCGAGGCTTTTTATGGACAGTTATACACGTCAATCACAAAACCCACTACGAATCTAGCAAACGACCCAAGAGCTAGGTTGACCCGACACTATACCGAAGATATCCCGGACGTCAGCCTGTACGAGATTAGGATGGCTCTGAAGCAGCTTAATAACAACAAGGCACCGGGTGATGACGGAATTACAGCCGAACTCCTGAAGGCGGGTGGTAAACCGATCCTTAAGGCCCTTCAGAAGCTGTTTGATTCCGTCATATTCGAGGGAAAAACACCACAGGCATGGAGCGGAAGTGTGGTGGTACTCTTCTTTAAGAAGGGCGACAAGGCCCTGCGCGCAGGTTCGACGACTTCCAGCCTCCCGAACAAGCCGGATTCCGAAAAGGCTTTAGCACCATAGACAGCACCATAGGCAGGTTATACAGAAGACCGAGGAATATAATCTGCCTCTCTGCTTAGCGTTTGTGGATTACGAGAAAGCCTTTGATTCGATCGAGACTTGGGCTGTGCTGCAGTCTCTCCAACGGTGCCAGATTGACTATCGGTACATCGAGGTGCTGAAGTGTTTGTACGAAAACGCCACTATGTCAGTCAGACTGCAGGACCAGACCTCGAAACCTGTCCTCCTGCAGCGGGGTGTGAGGCAGGGAGACGTCATTTCTCCGAAACTGTTCACGGCCGCAATGGAGGATGTCTTCAAGGTTCTGGACTGGAGTGGATTGGGCATTAATGTCAATGGCGAGTACATCACTCATCTTCGGTTTGCCGACGACATAGTAGTCATGGCTGAAACTACGGAAGAGCTCAGCACAATGCTCAATGACCTCAGTAGAGCTTCCGAAAGAGTGGGTCTTAAAATGAACATGGACAAAACCAAAGTCATGGTAAATAACCATGTAGCACCCACTCCGATCAAGATCGGAGACTCTGCACTCGAAGTTGTAGACGATTACGTCTACCTTGGACAGACAGTCCAGTTGGGTAGATCTAATTTCGAGAAAGAGGTCAACCGTCGAATCCAACTCGGCTGGGCAGCGTTCGGGAAGCTGCGCGGTATCTTCTCATCCAATATACCACAGTGTCTCAAGACGAAAGTCTATGACCAGTGCGTGTTGCCAGTGATGACATATGGTTCCGAAACGTGGACGCTCACAATGGGCCTCATCAGAAGGCTCAAAGTCACCCAAAGGGCAATGGAAAGGGCTATGCTCGGAGTTTCCTTGCGTGATCGAATCAGAAATGAAGATATCCGCAGGAGAACCAAGGTTGCCGACATAGCGCGAAGAATCGCCAAACTAAAGTGGCAATGGGCAGGGCACATTGCTCGCAGAACGGATGGCCGTTGGGGCCGAAAGGTTCTGGAGTGGCGACCGCGTACCGGAAGACGCAGTGTCGGAAGGCCCCCTACAAGGTGGACCGATGACCTGGTGAAGGTTGCGGGAATCCGATGGATGCGAGACGCACAGGATCGTTCGCTGTGGCGACGTTTGGGGGAGGCCTATGTCCAGCAGTTGACGTCTATCGGCTGAAATGATGATGATGATGATGAAGTGGACTGGTAACATGGAACTATGTCAAGACTATGGCCCCTGCCTGAACAACGTTATTAATATGCATCAAAAAAAGGCAGGGGGTGACATGCACACTCAATAAATGGGCCCCCAAAAACGGCCGCTAGCACGAAGTGACGTAGCAACAAGAGGGCAACATATCCTGAGGTGCTTGAGGAGTGGAGAGGTATACCACGGCTATCAGGACAATCCCGGAAGTACGGTCAAGATCCCTACCAGCACCTTACTGGATTATACATCCTTCTCCCGAGCACGTTTGCTCTTGCGAATCTCCACTCAAGCCAGCCAATAAAGGCAAGAGAGAGGTGGGAGCTCAGTTCCTCGTCAGTGTTCACTACGGCCGGCCAATAAAGGCAAGCCGGAGATGAAGAACAAGAATTCTCCCGGGAGATCGGGTCCGTGGGGTCGCTAATGCCCAACAGTTCGCCACAAAACTGCACTGCGGATTGTATCTCTCTTAGTCTGGCCCCTCACCCTAGGCATATTACGGCAAAGCAAACTTTACCGATACAGACCTAGGGTATATTGGAGCACGCAAGCCCCACCACGACGTCAACGTAGAGATACGGCGATGGGGCAATAATTATTTATTATTATTATTTTTATATATTTTATTTATCTCAGGACCCTGAGGTCCTGGACCTTTGGGAGGCGTACAGGGAGCCGAAGCCAACTCGCAGAGGCCCTTTAGATAATTATAATGGAACATGATACCAACCGACGATTATCCCTGTACGCGCTATGCTAGTGCACCCAAGGACAACCCCCGGTTATTGAAAAACTGTTGCGACATATGGAGAACAAAGATAATAGGGCTATGGTTTTTGGAATCTTAAGTGGACTGGTAACATGGAACTATGTCAAGACTATGGCCCCTGCCTGAACAACGTTATTAATATGCATCGAAAAAAGGCAGGGGGTGACTTGCACACTCAATAAATGGGCCCCCAAAAACGGCCGCTAGC
Source organism: Mythimna impura (assembly GCA_905147345.3). NCBI lineage: Eukaryota > Metazoa > Arthropoda > Insecta > Lepidoptera > Noctuidae > Mythimna > Mythimna impura. The sequence goes on from LR990345.1 coordinate 14,772,056, forward strand.
ACGAAGTGACGTAGCAACAAGAGGGCAACATATCCTGAGGTGCTTGAGGAGTGGAGCGGTATACCACGGCTATCAGGACAATCCCGGAAGTACGGTCAAGATCCCTACCAGCACCTTACTGGATTATACATCCTTCTCCCGAGCACGTTTGCTCTTGCGAATCTCCACTCAAGCCAGCCAATAAAGGCAAGAGAGAGGTGGGAGCTCAGTTCCTCGTCAGTGTTCACTACGGCCGGCCTACAAAGGCAAGCCGGAGATGAAGAACAAGAATTCTCCCGGGAGATCGGGTCCGTGGGGTCGCTAATGCCCAACAGTTCGCCACAAAACTGCGCTGCGGATTGTATCTCTCTTAGTCTGGCCCCTCACCCTAGGCATATTACGGCAAAGCAAACATTACCGATACAGACCTAGGGTATATTGGAGCACGTAAGCCCCACCACGACGTCAACGTAGAGATACGGCGATGGGGTTATTATTATTATTATTATTATTATTATATGTATTTTCAATATTTATCTCAGGACCCTGAGGTCCTGGACCTTTGGAAGGCGTACGAGGAGCCGAAGCCAACTCGCAGAGGCCCTTTAGATAATTATAATGGAACATGATACCAACCGACGATTATCCCTGTACGCGCTATGCTAGTGCACCCAAGGACAACCCCCGGTTGTTGAAAAACTATTGCGACATATGGAGAACAAAGATAATAGGGCTATGGTTTTTGGAGTCTTAAGTGGACTGGTAACATGGAACTATGTGAAGACTATGGCCCCTGCCTGAACAACGTTATTAATATCCATCGAAAAAAGGCAGGGGGTGACTTGCACACTCAATAAATGGGCCCCCAAAAAACGGCCGCTAGCACGAAGTGACGTAGCAACAAGAGGGCAACATATCCTGAGGTGCTTGAGGAGTGGAGAGGTATACCACGGCTATCAGGACAATCCCGGAAGTACGGTCAAGATCCCTACCAGCACCTTACTGGATTATACATCCTTCTCCCGAGCACGTTTGCTCTTGCGAATCTCCACCCAAGCCAGCCAATAAAGGCAAGAGAGAGGTGGGAGCTCAGTTCCTCGTCAGTGTTCACTACGGCCGGCCAATAAAGGCAAGCCGGAGATGAAGAACAAGAATTCTCCCGGGAGATCGGGTCCGTGGGGTCGCTAATGCCCAACAGTTCGCCACAAAACTGCACTGCGGATTGTATCTCTCTTAGTCTGGCCCCTCACCCTAGGCATATTACGGCAAAGCAAACTTTACCGATACAGTCCTAGGGTATATTGGAGCACGCAAGCCCCACCACGACGTCAACGTAGAGATACGGCGATGGGGTTATTATTATTATTATTATTATTTCTATATTCATTTATCTCAGGACCCTGAGGTCCTGGACCTTTGGAAGGCGTACGAGGAGCCGAAACCAACTCGCAGAGGCCCTTTTAGACGCTTTAATGGAAAGTGGTACAAACCGGTGATTATCCCTGTACGTACTATGCTAGTTGCATCCAAGGACAACCCCCGGTTGGTGGGAAACTATTGCGACATTTGGAAAACTAAGATATAAGGCTATGGTTTATGGAGTCTTAAGTGGACTGTTTACCAGGAACTATGTTAAGACTATGGCCCCTGCTTAAACAATGTTATTAATATCCATCGACAAAAGGCAGGGGGTGACTTGCACACTCAATAAATGGGCCCCCATAAACGGTCGCTAGCACGAAGTGACGTAGCAACAAGAGGGCAACATATCCTGAGGTGCTTAAGGAGTGGAGAGGTATACCACGGCTATCAGGACAATCCCGGAAGTACGGTCAAGATCCCTACCAGCACCTTACTGGATTATACATCCTTCTCCCGAGCACGTTTGCTCTTGCGAATCTCCACTCAAGCCAGCCAATAAAGGCAAGAGAGAGGTGGGAGCTCTGTTCCTCGTCAGTGTTCACTACGGCCGGCCAATAAAGGCAAGCCGGAGATGAAGAACAAGAATTTTCCCGGGAGATCGGGTCCGTGGGGTCGCTAATGCCCAACAGTTCGCCACAAAACTGCACTGCGGATTTATTATTATTATTATTATACAGCGCTAAGATAGTTTTTAGAGGATACTTTTTTCACGACCAAAATGTCTTAAGCGCCATGAATTTCATGGCACTTACGCGTTTCGTACAACATAGTGTAATGTTCAAGGTGTATGGATTCCACTACACCTGAGTCGATTGAAGTGAGTGTTCGGCACGTGTAATCTAGTGCGTAGTACGTATATATCGATGATGTTAGTAAACACAGATTACACTCATAAGGCCGCCTATAGATTATAGCAGATACGACTTTTTTACCGCTTCAGTAGATACGTCAAAAGTTACGTTAAGGTACCCAGATAATATAAGTTTTTCTCAAGTTGCTCGCATAAACAAAGATACACAGTTCGCTGTAAGTAAACTTATCTCAACTTCTAAGATATAAGAGAAAATATTATGAACATAGTCACTCACGTATGAAGGTAAGGAGTCAGATTAGCAGGACGCGTGTGACTCTCATTACAGGGAATTGCCGTAATTATGAAGATTAATCCTGAAAATGAGGCATTACACCAACACCGTAGATATAACCGCACAAATCTTCTTTGTGTACGTGAGGGTTGGCGTTTAACAGCTTTGCCTCCCTTCGAGGACTGCCGACTTCAAACAGTAGTTCAAGTTTTGGTCGTTAGTGGCCGAGATTTTGCAGACCCTTTAGGTGTTCGTTGGACGAATAATAATACTATAGATAAAAGTTGATAAACTGGCCAAGTGTGAGTCAGACTCTTACGCGATGGCTACAATATTAAAATTGAGCAATAAACATGGTTTCCCTTTAACTTTATTTTATTTTTATTACTTGTTGTTGAAGCGACAATAGAAATACACATTCTGTGAAAATTTCAACTCTCTACCTGTAATGGTTTATGAGATACAGCCCGCTGACAAACGAACGGACGAAAGGAACAGCGGAGGTTTAGTAATAGAGTCCCGCTAGCACCCTTCGCGTACGGAACACTAAAAACTAGTTTTGTATTTCTCGGAAAAGAATAACAAACTATGTGTTGTGCAGTGTGCGGCGGATTCAGATTATAATGCGGGCAATCTGTCTATCGAGCGTATAATGGCCATGTGAATATTAGGTGGCTCATTCATTCTATTGTGTTATATTTGCATACGAATATTTGAGCAGTTGTGATGGCAATTTATGCTACATTTTCATAGAAATTATGTATGTTGTTTCGCAATATTTTACAAAATTAAACTTCTGAGTTATTAATCGTGTTACAAGGGTAATCAAAAAGGATAATTTTGCGGACGCATAATTTGAGACGTGTTTGTTACTCTGTTGATTAAAGGTAGGTTTGTACACAATAATATTTAAACAAGCTATAGTATGGTGCCTATTTAATAAAAAACTGGTCAAGTGCGAGTCGGACTCGCGCACTGAAGGTTCCGTACAAACTTACCTATGTAAATATTTCAATTCCCAAATGGAGTCTATTGTCACAAATAAAAGTTTTTTTTTTGTTACGTAATAACAAATTTACTGTTTTCAGATTTATTCATAGATCTGTGCTATAAGATCTTGCTTTATGCCAAAGGATCATGACCAACGATGTATGGAAATCCGTCTTAAGTTGAAGCACAATAAATGTTTATTTAATATAGACTACGCTTTATATACTATTAAATAAAAGTGTTCATTTTCACACAAACACCCGAGTTTTAAAGTAATTAAACAAAAACGGAGATAACCTACAAATTATGTCTAACCAACTTGCAACTTGTAAAATGACCACAGATCACTCATGTAGGTACAAAACAACATTGTTAGTTATCATCCGTCTGTCATCTGGCTTGACAGCTGCATCTGCGTGAGACGAAGCACAAAATAAATATTATATTATCGGAACGATAAAATACATATACAGTACGTTATGGTATTACTAATTACTTAGCTATTTAAGACATTGATATCATTTTTGTGATGTTTTTGTCTAAAGGTTCATACTTACGTACATAGAGTATAGTAATATATAGCTTACGTAACTCGTACAAATGAAGAGAACGAAACGTCAATCATGACTGGAAATGTACCTAGCAATCGTTAATTTACTGTTTATCTTAAAATCATAATTCCGGATACGAAAACAGAATTCCTGAAGTGAAAAGCTGTAAAAAAATAAGCAAATAATTTCTATATTAATTTGATTTTCGTTCACGCATCTTTGCTAGACTGCTTTTGGTCAATCTCCTTTCAAGGTTCTGGGTCCACGGGAGGTACCCTATGAATTTTGATTCCCTTGAGAGTATCGAAATATATGTTTTTTGCGACATAAACGGCCGTATCTTTTTTTCCGTTAACTTGGAAGTTTGATTTCTTCACAGCTTCAAGGGACTGCAGACCTGAGTATATGGTTTTAATTTCAACTTGATAAATCTACGCGCTCCCGAAATAAAGGGTCTTGACATACAGATACACAGACAGACAGACGGACAACAAAGTGATCCTATAAGGGTTCCGTTTTTTCCTTCTGAGGTACGGAACCCTAAAAATATATCGTATAATTCATAATTATGAATTATCTATGTATTTTATAGTATATTATAGTTTTACTAGAATCAGGTAGACGTTTGTGGAATAATGCTATCTTCCGGAAAATTGTAATTTTATTACCCGACTACGGCAAAGCCAAAGGATGTCATTATGACAGGCTATGTATGTATGTACAAGGCGTGACGTGTCACAAAACTTAATGTGGCGCCCTCTAGCGGTCAAAAAGTATTCTGTTAAAGATAAATACACCGTTTTTGGTATCATTTGAAAGGGCTTCACTTGTGCATCTCCAAATATTGCTCAAATTTAAAATGACTCCTTCTAGCGGACGAAACGTGAATTAAAAAACAAAACACATGAAACACATAAAACCCGACTACGACAAAAAAAACGTAAACGACGCTGAAAAAGTATAAAATATTTCAAGATGCTGAAATAAACAAGGTTCCTGGAGAAACAAGAACAGAACAAAAAGAAAAGCAACACGTTAAAGGTACCAACCATTACACTTAAATAACGTGTGACAACAGCTTTTCATTTTGTTCTGTTCTTGTTAGCACATTGGATACTTTTATCCCGTGAGATACAATAATAATAATTAATTAATAACTCTTTATTATCAGGCAACTAAGGCTCATTGACAAAATACACAAATAATATTCTTACAAAATAATATACTAATACATATTATAAAACATAACAAATAATCTATGCACTATGATGGCGTCGTGTTTCGCTGCGAGGTCGGTATTATTCCAAGAAATCGTCGATACACGACACCCTTCGGCCGAAACTCTCCTTTGAGGAGGATCTCTAAACGGTGAGTCGGCACCCGCACCACAAACGACTTAAAATTAGTATTGTGGCTCGACTTCAACTGCACGACTCTCACAGTCCAGTTCGTCTTGACACGCACGTACTCCACGATCTTTTCAGCCTTTGTGGTTTGCGGTAATCTCGATGCGTACAGTTGCGTCGTTGGTACTGCTAGACGCAGCAGCATGTTGGGTCCTGCTGGCGCGGTGCCGCACTAATTCTGACGAGGAGAGAGTAGATATATTTTCTTGGGATAATTTTCTTCTATCACGCGGGCAAAACCGCTGGCTGCAGCTGTTTTATAAATAAAATCATAAGTACAATAAGTCTTGGTAAGCCAGGAAAGTATTGAAATATGAATGTTCGTACCTGCGCTACAGAAAGTGTAGCTTTATTGAAAAGCTTTTGAAGTTTATTCATTCCACGGAAAACTTCGCAGTGCTGTCCGTTGAAGTGTTCAGATTATTGATGTATTTTTCACATGCATAAATACCTGGAACTGGAACAGTTATTGTAAGTTATTTGTTGGGTTGCGGGATTGTTTGAAAGAATTACCGCGTTCCTGGAACACTTCCTCTTGGTTCACCCAGAGTGGGAGATGTTAGGTATTCAATGATTTTCCCCACAAAAAAACTGGGCAAGTGCGAGTCGGATTCGCGCACTGAGAGTTCCGCGCAAACGAAGATTTTTCTGAATTGTAAAAAAGTTTGTGTTAAAAAAAAAAGTTAAAGTTAAAGTTGTGACTTAACTACAAATTTACTGTTTTCAGATTTATTCCTATATTTATACTATAAGACCTTGCTTTATGCCAAATTTCAGGATTCTGGGTCAACGGAAAGTACCCAATGAATTTTGATTCCTTTGAGAGTGATGAAATGTACGTTTTTTGCGACATAAATAGGCGCATCTTTTTTTTCGTTAACTTAGAAGTTTGATTTTTTTTCACAGCTTCAAGGGACCGCAGACTTAAATATACGGTTTTAATTTCAACTCGATGCCTCCACGCGTTTCTGAGATAAAGGGTCTTGACAAACAGACAGACAGACGGACGGACAACAAAGTGATTCTATAAGGGTTTTTTTTCCTTTTGAGGCACGGAACCCTAAAAAACAGTTTAACTTTATTCATATTCACCTTGCAAAGTCAATAACAACAAACAAGGGAGGAAGGAAACGAGAAACTTTACAAATGTAGATATCATACAGGTAGAAAAAATGTCCATATGCCTGCCGGAACGTATTGAACTATTTTTATTTCTTTTGTTACGGTTCAACTTTGAAAAACAATTCACTTTATGCTAGACCTCCGCTGTCTATATATATTTGTTCCAATGACAATTTTGTTTTAACTCGATGGCTTATAGGTACTATGTTCTTGCTATTCTAGAAACATCAATGGTGATAAGCCATATTGCGAACAATATGGCTGACGTGCTCTAAAAAATTTGCTTGTTGAAATTTAATTAAATTCAGTGGAATACATAAAGGAGCTTGTTATTTCATTATTGGGATATTTTGAACTGTGCATCAACATTTTTATTCTTCACTAAATATATAATACTAATTGTAAATTATTAATGGACTTTGGAGCACTCCGATTTGGACAGGATAGGTTAGAAAGGATGCGGAGTCCAGTGAGCGAGCGAAACGAGCGAACACTGACCCCGCTAGCCCTTTCGTAGTTTTTTTTAAAACCACCTAGAAGGTCATATTTTAATGCGTAATTAGTATTTTTGGTGGAACAAAGGCAAAAGAAAACCAGAATAAATTGAGGAACAGTTAAATACCTACAACCCATTAATATTGTGTTTTTCTTGATTAATATAGGGGTACGTTTTTTTGTATGGTGTATTTTAGAGACAAAATGTGAGTTATGTTAACTTATCATGATATTTTTTAATCAGAAATCAGAAACGTTTATTTCAAATAGACCAATTACAGGCACTTTTGAATTGTCAAAATGTCGGTCAGTCAAAAAAAAAGTGAATTTTTGATTTCTGAATTAGTACCAACATGACGGTGCCACTTGCCACACAGTAGAGGAAACCATGGCTTTATTGCGAGGTAAATATGAACAGTTAATTTTGCGCTTCGGACCGGTGAATTGACCGCCTAGATCCTATGACATCACACTCCAAGACATTTTCCTTTGGGACTGTGTATAGTTAGTTCAAAGTCTATATGGATAAGCAGTGTAAGATCCGACTACAGTCTAGGTGCTGTGACATCATACACCAAGACATTTTCCTATGGGACTATGGTTAGTTCAAAGTCTATATGGACAAGCCGTATTCGATTGAACAACTGGAAGCCAACATCTCACAAATCACGTTTCTCGCCAAATACCTACCAGTCAACATGCTCGGCGCGGAACTGTACAATTAGCTATGTTAACCGTAGTTAGAGACAATATTTGATAGAAATAGTCTAATTATAATTAAACTATTTGATTCTTAGAGATTTGTTCTTTTGTATAATGATTAAAATGATCCGATTTTTTAAAAAAAGTAAATTGGTACTCTTAAAATGTTAAAGGAAGTGATTGTAAGAAAATCGGGATGTCATGAAACCAAAAATTGTTAAGATTGGTGTGACGCATGGGGGTTTATTATTAATTACTCTCTAACCAGCACTGGGAATCTGTAAGGGCCCATCAAGGCCGGTTCCTGCTGGGGCCATGGGTTACTTCTAAAAAAAGTTGTTGTGTTGTAAAGTGTTGTTGTTGTTGTTTTTTTTTTTTAAATTGATATAAACCAGTGCTTGATTGCGATCCCACCTGATGGTAAGCAGTGATGCAATCATTGATGGTGAGGCGCACTAGTTTATTAAGAGCCTATTCACTTTAGCCTTGACGACACCTAAATTATAGTTGGACGGGAAGACCGCAGCAGGCGAATTGTTCCAGTCCTTCGATGTACGCGGTAGAAACGACGAAGCGAAACGCTTAGTCCGGACCGTTGAACTGAAGGAAAATAGGTGTGGTTTTAGTCAGTAATAACCTGACTCTCCTCCCGCTCCACCGGGCGAGAGAAATCATTAGATGATTTCCCAACTAAAAATAAACTGGACACGTGCGAGTTAGACTCGCGCTCGAAGAGTTCCGTACCATTATCTAGCATTAAACACGATGTTATATATAATTTTTTTTTTTTAGTATTTAGTGTTTTTGTAATAGTGGCAACAGAAATACATCCCCCGTTTAAATTTCAACTGTCTGAAGCTATCACATTTTGTGAGATACAGCCTGGTGACAGACAGTGGAGTTTTTGTAATAGGATCCCGTTTTTAACCTTTTGGTACGGAAACCTAAAGTGTTGGGAATATCACATTTGCAATAGTTTTATACCTTGACTAGCGGTCCCAGCAGACGTTGTCCTGCCCGAAAATTAGCTTATCGGTAGAAGAAAAAATTAAAACCTGATTGCAGCGCCACCTACCGGATTCAAACCGTAGGGGCCCAGCAGGGTCGAAGCCTACTGGGGCCACGGATCTGCTTCTGAAAGAAAGAGTCGGCCCTGGTACGAAAGGCAATGAAGGAACAGGAGTGGGTTTTTAGTCATAAAAAGTCTGACACGCCCTACCGCACCACCCAAGAGCGCGGGATGTCATTGGATGATTTTCCCACCTACAAAAAAAAACCTACAGTATTTTTATTAAGGAAAATAACGCCTGATAACAAACTATAGCAATATACTAAATAGGGTCTAATTTCGTTTGGTTACGGGTTGTAGACATAATTCTTTTTGCTATTGATCTATCATACCGTCCTTTAAGATATGGCCTCCAAGACGGTTAAGCCACTTAGGAGTTAGGAGACATAAACACGTACAGAAGAATTTTATATATAAAGATAGAAAGTACTGTTCATAGCGATTCATAAACGGTACTAAGGGTAGCTAGTATAACATATCCATGCATAAACAGAATTATAGCACTAACCACTACATACACGTCATTGTTTGCATGCTATCGAGGTAAGTATGCTCATAATTTGCTCGTAACTAGCCAAGGTGTGGTTATGTGGTCATTGATTCAGATTAAGACACCAGTCAGGCGAAAGATTAGGCCGATTGTTCACTATCAATTTGACTGTATTATTCACGTACATGAGTTTAATTAACTATCCTATTGTATCCTCTGGTTAATAGGCCTTTGTCTCGGATCGTTTTAATATGGAATTATGTTTATCATTTATGCGACCTGTTTAAGCCTATTGCATGCCTTGATTGGACGAAGGCTTTGTCCACTCTGTGCTGTATTTGAGCCTTTGTGCGAAATTATTAGGGCATTAAGGGACCAATTTCCGGTTCTGATAGTTCACAGGTCCGCTTTTAGGAAATTAATAAGTCACTAGAGGCAGTTTTAGTTGAAGGCACACTGCCATTGGGAAAATTAGGTATCTTTGCACGTTAGTAACGTGAAATTATTTCGTCCCAAACAGCCAACATGAGCAAAAAGTGAAGGTACTTTATTATCTAGGAACAAAAAAGTTAGGAGAGATCAAATGGGAGCTGGTAGCTTTCTTTATTACAATTTTGTGAGGTTGGAAAACATCAAATAACGTTTTCCGCTCTGGGTGAAGCGATAGAGCGGGTCAGACTTTTACTGACTAAAACCCACCTGTATTCTTTCAGTGGTCTTTTGCGTTCGAGGGTCACAGCAACTCTTTCGTACAATCAGTAGCCCTAGTAGGCATGGGTCCCTTTAGTTTTGTTGATATTTCAAAGGCACGCGTGGAACACTACACACCTTCGACTCGGGCTTGATTCTTACTGGACGGCTGTAACCTCGCGCCTAAGGTGGCCGGGAATCGTCCTGCGAGTCCTGACGCCCGAAGCGTCTCTATTGGCAAAAAACTTTTTAGAAAAAAAAAATAACCGACTTCACTAAAAAAAACACTAAAAGGATCAAAATAACTTTAATTTCGGAAGTCGGTGTTTCTCGGTATTGTTTGTTTCTTATTTAACACCGACTTCCGAAATTAAAGTTATTTTGATCCTTTTAGTGTTTTTTTTAGTGAAGTCGGTTATTTTTTTTTTCTAAAAAGTTTTTATTTCACACTTTTTAGTTGCGATACACTTATAAACAGAGTGCCTATTTCTAATGACAATTCCAATTAACCCAAATACTGCTAGGTTACATTGTTTTATTATAAAGTTGCTGTGCCTACCTTCCTCCTTCCGGCTCCATCATCAGATCAGTTCGATAGTACCTTATAGCCAAAGAGCATCTCACGACAATTCTAATAAGCCCAAACACGGCTAGGATACATTGATTAATTACGGAGTTCCTGTGCCTACCTTCCGGCTCCATCATCAGATCAGTTCGATAGTACCTTATAGCCAAAGTGCATCTCATGACAATTCTAATGAGTCCAAACACGGCTAGGTTACATTGATTAATTACGGAGTTCCAGTGCCTACCTTCCGGCTCCATCATCATCATCAGATCACTTCGATGATACCATTTTCAACGTAACTATTCAGAATCATTCATTTATTTGTATTGTCATAGTTGCTTAACTATATCTTCAATGTGATATCTATTTGAGTATGAAGTTCCGTTGACCATTTCTGGTCTTCTTCATCAGTTCCACTTCATCAAATGTTACTTTTTGACTGTAAATGCTTAAGTTCTTGATGAAAATACTAAAATTACCATAGGGTTGCCTATAATTTTTGAGGAGTTCCCTCGATTCCTCATGGATTCCATCATCAGAACTGGATTTTGAAAAAAATGGGACCAATCTGGAAGCATATCATATAAAGGGAAAAAAAAAAATTTGCAAATCGAGGGAAATAATGATAAAAAAAAAAAAAAAAAAAAAATACAACCGAATTGATAACCTCCTCCTTTTTTTTGAAGTCGGTTAATAAACTGGGGCGTGAGGATGACCTCGCTTTCACGGTTTCAGTGACATTTCTTGCTCGCATTACTGCTTTGCAGAAGGAGGTGGCTGCATTCCATTCCCTCCCGTCTCGTATCATGGCCTGAACCAGGACCAGACGCGAGAGGTCACAGCTACCGAGCTGACAAGTCTTGAGATACTTAATCTATATGCTGAAATGTATGTTTTATAATTTAAACCCATTAGAAAGTTAGGAAGTCGTCATTAGTAGGATCTTAAAGGAAAATTCATTGAACTGTGCATTTTGCTTTTAGGCAGGAAGAATGAAGGCCAGGGTTGAAGGCAGGAGTCACTACGGCCCTGGAACTCGAAGAGCAACTGAAGGAACGCAGGTAGGTTTGAGTTCACGTGCGCCTCAAGGAGATGTCAGCAAACCGTAGGGGCCCAGCAGGGTCGAAGACTTTTGGGGGCCAATGGTTCGCTTCTGAAGTATAACCCGGCCCTGGAATGAAAGGCAACGAAAGAATTAGGAGTGGGTTTTAGTCAGTAAAAGTCTAACATGCCGTTCCGCCCCGCCCAAGGGCGGGAGATGTCATTGGATGATCCCCCTTAAAAAAATAAAGTTAAGTTTGAGTCAGCCAAGTCTGACACTCTGTCTGTCTTCCAAAGTCTGAAAAAAGTCTGAAAGTCCTTCTAGCGCCACCCATAGTGGGATAAGTAATGTACTCCCACCCTCAATAAAAAAGTTATTTCGGTTAAGTATAAAAGCATGAATTGAACAAAAAACGTGAGGAAAACCTTTTCGCTCATCATCCTCTCTTCTCCTTTGTTTTCCTCCCCACTCTTCAAGTCGCTACAGTGGATCTTTTACCGTTCGTGTTGTGCACCTCTGGAATCCACTTCCACATACATTGAGAGCTAACCCTTCATTGGAAGTTTTCAGGGGAAGAGTTATGGAACATTTTCTGTCAACATGACCCATAGATATGTATGTTTATAGGTATTTATTTATTGTATATATTATGTTTATGTATAGTGTGCTGTATGTACACATATCTGTTTAGTGTATTTTTATTTTTAAGTTAGATTTAATTTATGTGTTTAATTTTTTTTTGTTGTACATTTAAAGTTCCTCAAATGTAAAATTTCTTTCTCACTCATATGGTTTGCTGTAAGAAAACCCAGTTGTGGGTTAAGCTCACCTATGTACATCAACTGTCCTATTTTATTGTCTATATCAAATTGTGTGTACAATAAAGAATAAAGAATGATTACTTAGTTAGAAGTAGTAGTAGTACGGCAAATATATATATATATAATAAATATCGTAATACGATAACGTTGATGAACTTGTTAAGAAAAACCCAAATACTCAAAATGCAAAAAAATAACTCAAAATTCAAAAGCTAATTGCACATTTCAAAGCGTAGATCTCTATGGAGAAGAGCATGCAACAAACTTCATGGTCACTGCTTTAAATCAGTAAATAATTATCTACAAAATTATAGTTAGCATAGCGTAGCATAGTCGGCCTTATAATGTTTCCACTGTTGGGAATCAGGCCTCCTCTCTAGGAGAGGGAATGGGCCGTAATCCAACACGCTGGCCCAGTGCGAATTGGTGGATGTCACATGTCTTCGAATTTTTGGTTCTAGAACATGCCGGTTTCCTCACGATGTTTTCCTTCACCGTTTTGAGAGCAGTGGTGATGAAATAAATTACACAAAGTAATGCCTGGTTGGGTTTGAACCCGAGACCTACAACTCGTAAGTCGATTAAATTATAGTTACATCGTTAATACTGAAATTATATATCATGAAACGTTTTTTTAATAAATCTATCAAAAAAAGGTACCACATTAAATCCATGTTATTTGGTCTTATAATTAAAATTTGTTATACAACTTTAACAAATCAGGCTTACACTGTTTGTTCTAGTGTAAAAAACAAATTTCGGTGCACTTTCATAAAAGCAAGATGTCATAAACTCTGTTATGAATAGGTAGATAGGGAGGAGGGAGGAGGAGGGGTGTCATGTAAACATGTAGTAAAAACATAAGTTTCAGTTACTATCTAACGGATACAGATATAACCCGCTCATGCAAGGATCATTGTACATTTTCCTAGATTAAATAGAATATTGCGTCGCTAGTCTTATGGCCTTGTTTGTCATTCTGTTCCATGGTATCTATATCTTTATTTATTGATTTATACCAAACATTTAAACAAACACTTAAAAACTAAAATAATAAATACATATTTATAGAGTAGCACAAAGGTCAGGAGGGCTGCTTATTTCAAATGTTGAAATGAGAGTTGGGTGAGAGATGTACACACAGTGTGTATGTATATATACAATAGGTTACCAAACTCAAAAAAGATCTTAATAGCCTAACTTATTCATACATTAAAAAAAAATACATATCTATTATTTTTTTATTTAAAAATAGTACGGACAGCGTTATCAATTGGTTACTCCCTTTTCTACAATAAGTTAATGTGAGATATGGAATATGCATGCAATTTTTTAATTAGCTCTGGTAAAATGAAAAAATAATTAAAATATCTAAGCTTCAAAGGAGCTATTATGAAAGCGAAGTCTGACATGGTCTTTAACGTCAACACTCGTACGGCCGCCGCCAAAGGAAACGGTGTCTTGGCGAGAAAGATAAATATATTTGTTTAAAAATTTTAATATTGTTTTCACAGTTAGTATATAATTTTTGTATATTCATTGATAAACTGGTTAGTTAAAATATTTTTTTCATACATAGGCTCTTCTACGATTGGTTTTCTGGCCGCGCGTACCTTTACACCCACAACTTTGCGGCATCCCCTTAGGAACGTAAACCGTACATTATATACAGTAACTTTGGATACATAAGACGGGGTCAGTTATCAACTTTGATGGCAAAGTCATTTATAGGTCACCCTTTCAATGACATCAATGGGCGACTCTGTACTAGTAAATTCATTACAGAAACTTTTGAATCACGATACCATTTGAAATTCATCTTTTGATGCAAGATTACTTCATAACTTTGTCGAGAAATTCAATTACTAAGCTATCCTTAGGACGGATTTGTTCACAATAAGCCAACAAGCATTGATTGCAAAGGAATGGATACGTCAGTAACAGCGATATAGGATTGACATATATTTCGTCGAGCGATCTCGTTAATTCGGTTCACAGTATCGTTATCACAGTTTGAAGTAAATAATAATAATAATAATTTATTTATTGCTCAAAGAAAAAGAAAATACATGACATATTTACATATAAGTTTGAGTTCTTTTTTTACATATTTTGTGAATAATCTCCCCTATGCTAGGAAAGTCCTGTGTTATAGGAGACATCCATTCGTCCATTTTTACAATTACCAGAATTAAATGAACGAATGAAATTGTAAGTGTAGTCTGTTTATTTGTTGCACTTGTAAATGATGGACCTTCCACCCATGCACACACATTCGTTTCGCGTACAGCTGAGAGTTGACTCCCTGCTAGGGACTGTTTTCTGATAGCAGTATAACTTGGGATCTTTAAGGTAAGAGTAAATAGGTTACTTTTAGTTAAGCGTGCTCCATCGTCGTCGACTACATCATCGCTTACCATCAGATGAGATAGTAGCATAATCAGCCTTTGTAATGTTCCCACTGCTGGGACTCAGGCCTCCACTCTAGGAGAGGGAATGGGCCGTAATCCACCACGCGGGCTCAGTGCGGGTTGCTGAATGTCACAGGTCTTAGAATTTTTTGATTCTAGGACATGGCGGTTTCCTCACCATGTTTTTCTTCACCGTTTTGAGAGCAGTGGTGATGAAATAAATTACACAAAGTAATGCGCCTGGCTGGGTTTGAACCCGCGACCTACAACTCGTAAGTCGGGGCCGTTACCACTCGGCCACCACTGCTCGATGAGATAGTAGTCAAACGCAAATCTAATCATAATAAAAGAATATAAATTATAGCCTACTAGCACTTTGCCCGCGACTTTGTTCACGAGAAAGTTTTTATGAAAACTCGACTCGAAGAAAAAAAAGTAACAAAGACTGTCTGTATCATTCATTTTGATTAGAATTTTACCCAAGAAAAAAAACTTTTTCCAAAAAAAGAATAACCGATTTCACTAAAAAAAGCACTAAAACAATCACAATAATTTTAATTTCGGAAGTCGGTGTTTCTCGGTGTTGTTTGTTTCTTATTTAGCACCAACTTTCGAAATTAAAGTTATTTTGATCGTTTTAGTGTTTTTTTTTCGTCGTTTCAGTGCTAGGATACATTGTTTTATTAAGAAGTGTCCCCGTGTCCACCTTCCACCTTCCGGCTCCATCATCAGATCTGTTCGATAGTACCTTATAGCCAAAGTGCATTCATGACAATTCTAATAAGCCCAAACACTGCTAGGATACATTGATTAATTACGGAGTTTCGGTCCATCATCATCAGATCACTTCGATGATACCATTTTCAACATAAATATTCAGAACCATTTATTTATTTGTATTGTCATAGTCGCTTAACTATCTTCATTGTGATATCTATGTGAGTATGAAGTTCCGTTGGCCATTTCTGGTCTTCTTCATCAGTTCCACTTCATCAAATGTTAATTTTTGACTGTAAATGCTTAAGTTCTCGATGAAAATATCAAAATCACTATAGAATTGACTATGATATTTAAGGAGTTCCCTCGATTTCTCATGGATCCCATCATCAGACCTGGATTTTGAAAAAAAAAATGGAACCAATCTTCCAGATTGGCATATCTTTTAAGGGTAAAAAATATTTTGCAAATCGGTCCATAAACGACGGAGTTCTGAGGTAACAAATATAAATAAAAATACAACCGAATTGATAACCTCCTCCTTTTGACGTGACAACGTCTTATAAATTGGTTGGCCGGGTGACACTTCAAGAAACTGCGTTACGCTCCGCTCACGTTATGCGCTCACAATGAGAGCGAGTGAGAGGCACGCGTCCCTTCCACTCGGGCATGGTTAGCCCGCCTAAGAGCGAGAGAGACAGACATAAAAAGTGAAAGGCACGCGCTTTGTATAAATAAATGTTTTAAATTGTTACTATTATTTCATCCTTCTTCCTACTATACGAATGAATATTCACATTAAAATTATTTTACCACTCAAAGTCGTTGTCACGTAAAACTTTCGCCCGTATACCGACTTTACAGGCAACCAATTTTTTTTTGGAAGTCGGTTAAAAAAGAGACTTGCATACAATCTTTAAATCCCCCATTTTTTCTGTTTGGATTTATTCTGACGACAAATAATGACTACCTGTTATTATTTACTTAGGTTATTTGAGCTTACGTTCAAGTATATGTGTACGCGGAATGAGAATTGGTATACAAACTAAATTCCCCCTTTTAACGCCCTTAAAGGTTGAATTTCCAAAAACCCCTTTTTAATGCTCGCTTACGTCACAAAAAGTAGCCTTATGCAAAACTTCACGATCCTATTCCAGTAGTTTTGACTGTGCGTTGATATGGCAAACTGAGAAAGAAGTGATGAAACTGAGATGTCACTTAGAAATAATGTAGCTTTCTACTAGTGAAATTACTACTGGTAAAATTACTTCTTGGCCCGAAGAATCGCCAAACTTAAGTGGCAGTGGGCAGGGCACATTGCTCGCAGAACAGATGGTCGATGGGGACGAAAGGTTCTGGAATGGCGACCACGTACCGAAAGACGCAGCGTTGGAAGGCCTCCCACAAGGTGGACCGATGACCTGGTGAGGGTCGCGGGAATCCGATGGATGCGAGACGCACAGGACCGGTCATTATGGCAACAATGGGGGAGGCCTATGTCCAACAGTGGTCGTCTTTCGGCTGAAACCATGATGATGATGATGAAAATTACTTCTTACAAACTTTATCTATTTATAATATTACTAGATATAGATAAGATTCGTCATATGTATTATACTAATGTTATTACCAAACATTAATCTTCTTTCATTTCTCTCGGTTACAATTTCAATCCTAAAAATATGAGAACATATTTACTGAACTGTATAAAACATACGTGACAAAAAAGTTAGGGGTAATGCAAAGCATCCCCGACTTATGACTAAATGCCCCCCACTGGGAGATGGAGGCAGGCAATATTAATATCTACATACGTAATATGTTCACTTCGTCTTCATAAGTCGGCCACGTACATATTACACAATTTTTATTACGTTCCGGCCTAGCCCACCCTTCTTGAGGAATTTACTAAACAAGAAACTGCAATTTCCTGAGACTAATTCATTGCTAGTATTAATCTTGTGGTTTGTATTCTTATTTTCTGCTGGAATGTGGTCAAATGTATATATGGTTGACCGTTTACGTCCGCATTTGTATGTATTTTTATGGACGTTTTGCTGTTTCATACAAATTTTCTGTGGGGTAAAGGGGACTGGTAATATTTGATGAATAATAATACAACTATTTGTCTTATATTATACGTTATTGTCATCATCAGCATACAGTAAATTATAATTGTAACCAAAATATGATAAAGGGATGGGTACAGCTGAAACTTTTGTTTGTCACTAACTGAGTAGTTTGAACCTTGATTAATTCGAAAATAAAAATATGTCTTTCTATACGTGTATAATTCAGGCAGGACTTTGGATCGGGTATAGAGATGTAACATGTGAGTTATGAATATTTTCGAAAAAGTTTTTCCATAAGCACGTGTTATAATAACTAAACGACTCGATTAAATTAGTCTGTAATGATCTTTTACAAAATTTTCTAATGATTTTTTTTTTAATTGCAGTATATAATGCGTCACGTCAAGTCAGTGAACTTGTCCTAATCGGCAGGACCAATTTTGATAACATTTCAACTAGTATGAGACACACCGGCACTGTTCATACATTGAGTTTAGTGATGAATAAGAACACAAATCATCATCATCACCATCATTTCAGCTGAAAGACGTCCACTGTTGGACATAAGCCTCCCTCAAGTGTCGCCACAATGAACGGTCCTGTGCGTCTCGCGTCCATCGGATTCCCGCAACTCCTAAAGAACACTAATAGTACTTATCAATTGTTATATTTAACAACTTCTTCTTCTTGTCATCAGCAGCATAACATTGATTGTACCCAAAATGTGATTTATATTACAACTGTTGTTTATGTTTTTTACAAGCTCTAAACATGATGCTTGCGTTTGATCATTCCGAAACTGTTGATAAAACCATATTTTCTGCAACTGTGTACTATCTGTTTTTATTCTTGTACAATATTTAACATTAAACATTTTTTTTTCTCTGTAAAAAGCATCATAATTGGTAATTCAATGAAGCTGCAAATAGCATTTCAAATGTTGGTATGGGGAATAGTGGGGGTGTAGTGGGGATATTGCGCTATATCTTTTGTACACTCGTAAAATAATGGCAGTGACGTCACGTTTCAGTGTTCGTGTTCTTATTCTGTTACTTTACAGTTTTCCCTTCCACCAAATTTAAAACATTACCTTACTTAATATTGCACGGATTTGTTAAATGCTTACTGTTTTTGAATTTCGATATAGCATATCATAGCATAATCAGCCTTTTTAATGTTCCCACTGCTGGGACTCAGGCCTCCTCTCTCTAGGAGAGGGGATTTCGATAAAGTTTCATTATTAAACAAGTGCGAGTCGGACTCGCGCACTGAGGGTTCCGTACAAACTTATCTATGTATGTAGTTCAATTCTCGAATGGAATCTCGAAGAGATTTTTGGAATCGCAAAATTTTTTTTTTTGTGTCATAACAAATTTACTGTTTTCAGATTTATTCCTATACCTTAGCTATAAGACCTTGCTTTATGGAAAATTTTAGGATTCGGGGTCAACGGGAAGTACCCTACGAGTGTCGAAATATACATTTTTTGCAACATAAACGGCCGTATCTTTTCGTTCGTTAAATCAAAAGTTTGATTTTTTCACAGCTTCTAGGGACCTCAGAGCTGAATATATGGTTTTAATTTCAACTCGATACCTCTACGCGTTCCCGAGATAAAGGGTTTTGACAGACAGAAAAAACGGAATCCTTACAGGATCACTTTGTTGTCCACAAAGTGATCCTGTAAGGATTCCGTTTGAGGTACGGAACCCTAAAAAAATGAGTCAACTACCGAATTCTAAGCCGTCTGACAATGGCTTAGAATTCGGTAGTTGACTCATTTTTGACATATTTAAACGTCAAAATGGTAGCTACAGCATATTTAATAAAGCTCTGCTCTAAACACGTGTCCATAAAAATTGTAACGTGTGTAATGCCGTGAGGGCGATAGATCACTTGAGTGTGGGACACACCGGCGGTGCGCACTGTGCATACATTGAGTTAAGTGCCACTTAGTTACCAGCTAGAACATTTCTGCTACACGTGCTGCTAGTGTATTGGCATGTCTTCACTTAAAAATCAAACTAATATTATAAAGGTGACTTTGTATGTTTTAGTTATGCAATCAATATGTTACGAGTAACTAGTAAAAACTAGTTTTAACTGGCTTCAGGCAAAACTATTATTTACTTAAAACGCGTTTGTTTAATTGTTTAAAAAAATGAAATAGTTTTAACTGGTCTTATGTAATTTTAATCAATTCTGGCAATTAAAAGTTGCTTTGAGCAATTAAAAGTTTTAACTGTGACACATTATATACACATTTTCGCTGTTTGTGTGTGTGTATGTTTGTTACTCCTTCACGCTCCCCATATTTTGACAAAAAAAAAATCTTTTTTTTTATTATATTTTTTATATGAATATATTTCATCGGTTATTACTCACAAATGTATACTCTGAATTGCAACTTAGAAATACTAGATGGAAAAAACAATAATATTTTGCCTGAGTCAGGAATCATACAGGACCTTATTTATTTATTTTATTACTTATGTACTTACCTATAGGCATACATGGACACAGATGATACATTATCCAGCAGATCAGCGACTGGAGACTTTAACAGAGATGCTGAATAATGTATAGAAACATGAGAGAACAGTATGTGAAGTATCAAATAAACCTTGTAAGCATATAGTTTAAATATGAATACTTATATGACCTTGCAAGAACTAAGTAAAGACCTTATATATACTGCCGGAAGGCGCAACGTAAAGCCGGCACAAGGTGCACTGACGGAGTCGCAGGAATCCGCAGAAAAAGCAGAATTATGCGAGACACACAGAATCGGTCATCTTGGCGTCACTTGAGCGAGGCGTCTTTCAACTGAAATAATGACGATGATGATGATGGCCAGATCCTAGACTAATTAATAAATATTTGTTATTTTTCATTTGGCTATTTTTGAGTGGTTCCAACTGATTTTGAATACCTACTCAGATGTTCGTTGTAAGTGTACAACGTATTACTTTTTAATTGGCTGTCATTTTTTATTTGTTCTGTGTCTAAGCGTAATTTATCTATAATGTGTATGTATTTAGAAATGTATAAGCATGTTTATCAGTTGTCTAGTACTCATAACACAAGCTCTGCTTAGCTTAGATGGCGCTGTGTGATAGTTGTGGAATATTATTATTATTGTTACTTTTTCGCCCAGATTGTGTTTATCCCAAATTAATTTAGTTTACAGTCATAAAGTGCGTGGTACCCAAAATACCACATAATTAACAAGCACATTGTGATAAACAACACACAGTGTTATTGAAATGATTCAGTGCGAACCTATTTTGTTTAAAAGCCAGTATTCATTCAATTAAATTTGGTATAGTAGGCACGTGCAGTAGGATCTATCTACACTGGGCCGCAAAAATTCCGGGTCAACAGATGGTTGATGGGGACGAAAGGTTCTGAAATGGCGACCACGTACCGGAAGACGCAGCGTTGGAAGGCCTCCCACGAAGTGGACCGATGACCTGGTGAGAGTCGCGGGAATCCGATGGATGCAAGACACACAGGACCAGTAATTGTGGCGACACTTGGGGGAGGCCTATGTCCAACAGTGGACGTCTTTCAGCTGAAATGATAATGATGATACTTACGCATTTCCTGATTTTGAATTTTGTTATTTATCAAAATTCAGAGAATTTGTTTTTTTTTTTAACTGCATTTTGTACAAAGAAACCTGTTTTGAAAATTATAATAAGTATTACTAATTTTCTTATAATATACCGCAAATTTTCATGTGACCCTTTATTTGTGCGGCCCTGTGTAAATGTATGAAATAACCTACATAGTTTTTCTTTTGAGAACTTAACCAATCGCAAATTAAAATATGTCTTAAAATAAATCTAACAAGCCGTACCTACAATCCCAATTTCCAAATTCCAAACGATTAATTTCACGTCAATGAGCATAAAGAGAGGGAGAGAGAGAGCTGAGAGCCGGAAAAAAAATCACAACTTCCCTTTTTGAACCGCTCATAAATAGAATAAAACCGCGATCAATTTTATGAAACAGAATTTTATTTATTATTTTCGTTTAGAGCGATCAAGTGTGTAAAGACAAGAGTATCGCTAGAGATTGTTGGCATAAATCATTTTTCAATTCAATTTAAACGACACAGTGTTGTTGTTGCCGATACGGGCGACTCGCAAGGCACCCCCGACTGCCAGAGGATACACCGCGTATTTTTCTATCCTATTTATTTCAAAGAAAGAAAGAAAATATTTTTGTATTGATTTTTAAGTATTGTGTATATAGAGGTTTCGTTTCAGCGTTTGGCAATAACAGTCATGGCTATTTTTTTTTTTGCACTTTTTATTTAATAAATATAAAAAAGAATAGTTAATAATAGTATCACACAACGCCATCCAGTCTCAAGCTAAGCAGAGCTTGTATTATGAGTACTAGACAACTGGTAAACATACTTATATATTTCTAAATAAGTACATACATATTATAGATAAATTACACCCAGACAGAATAAATTTTAATGATCGTGCTCATCACAAAAATATTTGTCCTGGGCCGAACCCACGACCTCCGGCATAGCAGTCAGGGCCACTAACTACTAGACCAATAGGCCAGTCAATTAAAGGTACATTTTATTTTTTGAGCTTCTACGAGTGATATTCGGACAGGGGCAATTCTAAAACTAAACAACTATAGTTACGTAGGTTATTTTTACTGTAGCCACATCAAAACAAAAGTGATTGAATCGTTGTTCGAAACTATGTTTGTACATATTTAAAAAAAACATTCCTCTATTGGTTTAATTTGAAAGTACACTAAAAGAATTCTATGTATTTGTGTTCAGCACAAAGTTTATGATTTCATTGTAACAATTAATCAAAATAATTGGTTTTAGCTTTACGGTGCAATTTGTAATCAAAATACCTAAATGATTCAAAACATTGACGCAAAAATGTAACTAACTTTTTTGGTAAAATACCTCACCGCACATACATCCGCTCTGCAGGCGAGCAATAGGTAGCTCACCGTCTGGCTGTTCGGTAATAGCCAAGCTTCATTTGACGGCGCGTTGTAGAACCCAACGCGACATCAAATGAAGCTTGAACACGCACCTCTAGCGCCAGCGATACGTAGTGATGTCAGCAAAATGGACATGGACAGGGCCCATTAGTCCGATGCCTGTTAGAGCTACGGGATTGTCTGAAAGAGGTACCACAGCTGGAACGCAAAGGGCAACTGAAGAGACACAGGTGGGTTTTGGGCAGTAAAAGTCTGACACATCCTGTCATTCCACATAGAGCGGAAAAACTTTTTTGATAATTTTCCACCTCAAAAAATCATAGACCCGCTATTTTATTTTATTTATTTATTTAAATATTAATACTACTACTTCTTTTCTACAAATATAACAGCCCCTACTTAGTACGAACAGGAATAGTAATAGTGAGTCGTAACTTAAACCGAATTTGCATTCCTTAAACTCTCAATGCAAGGTCCTCGCTATTCTAACGCGCCCCAAAGCAATTTCGGCTTGCAGTTTATCAAATCCAACATTTAAATGACCAAAGTCGGCTTCTACAAACAACTTGTTTGGTTGATAGGATGGCATCGGGTCGTATTGCGTTTGTTTGGACCCGTTTGGACCTATAAATCTGTCTCTAACTTCTTCTTAACGCGTATCTAGTGTTTCGGCGACGGCGTCTCGTTTCGCAGACGCTGGAAAACCAATTTTAGTATATTGCATTAAAAGTTGTTGCCAAATGCAGTTTGTGTGTTGATTTTCTCGTTTTCTCACTCCGGCCCCGTTTCGTGCCACATGAATACGCATTAATGTCCGACTCATACAAATTGGAATTCACTTACCTACCGCTGTATATTAGAATCAAACGGTAATGGAAAATTTTGCGTTTGATTTCCTGTAATAGACGTGGGAGGTGAAAAATATTTTTCACTTGATGGTGTTTAACGAATTTATGTTGGCTTGGAGAATACACGTGTCAACAGAATTTTTACCTGCTTTTACCTGAGTGATTTTCAAAAATATTTGTCTCGATAACCTACACGCGTGTACCACAATTCCCGCCAATATGCCTCAATACAGTCTTACGATCCAATATGTTGTGGTGAGTTTTATCTAACATCAAAAACGTCCCACTTTTACTGGCGGGCGCTAGTTCACGGATAATAACATTCAATTTTAGTCGAAGTATTTACGCGTCCCCGCTAGGTCCCAACGCGGCAGATATTTATGGAGGTCTGTAGCAGCCTTCCCAAATTGAAATACATTAATATTTTATCATAAATGCGACACTTTCATGCGGAACATAACGTTATCGTAATTGGATTCTTCCTTCAAAACGATAAATGTCCACATATCATGTGAAAACTACCAGTTCAAGTAATTATGCGAGATATGAGTTATTTATGGTATTGAACCTGGCAGTTAATGCGTGGGTGGCAAGTACACTTTGTAGCGTAATGTAACTACTCGTAGAATAATATAATTTATCATTATCATTTCCGTGGAAAGAAGACAATCGATGGGCATAGGCTTCCTTCAAATGTGGTCTCACAGAGCGGTCCTTTACACCTTGCATCCATCGGATTCCCGTAATCTTCAACAGGTCATCGGTCCACCTTGTGGGAGGCGTCGGTACCAATGCTGCGTCTTCGGGTACGCGGTCACCACTCGAGTATTATTCGGCCCTATTATTGACCATCTGTTCTGTAAGCAATGTGCCCTTTTAATAAGTCAATATTAGAAAGTTAACTTCTAGTATTAAGTAATATATTTCTCTTTCAGAAGATGGTTCAACTTTTACATTTTAAATAGAGAGTAGGTTTTATTACTTCTTGCGGTAGTTTTATTATTTTTACGCATTTTTACCTGTACTTTTTATTCGAGGTCACCTTCTCATGAGAAATGGAGGAGCTCGACTTGTAGAGACACAGGTAAGCTATTAAACTGAGGACCCAAAGTCACGAGACGATATATAATGCACAACACATCTATAAAAATACACGCGCCTTGTCGCACAAAAGTTCGCTGAATTTCTAGTCGCATGTGAAGGCACACTTACGGACGTCGTCGCGTCGCCGTGTTGTGCTCGTACACTCGCCGCCAATAATGTTGCGTTCGTAATACTTTTTAATACAGTAATGGTTTGCTCATCCATTCAAATACGAATACGTAGAGAGATCTTTTTATCTCGCGCCCAAATCGAATTTTCGTCTGTCGAGATATTCCGCAAAGATGCGAGTAGAAATTCCTTTGTGTTTCCTATGTGTATAGATATGCTGATATTAGGGATATAAGACGGAACTGGAAAAGAGCATAACTCTGTCTTCTCTGAATCGGGGTTGTCCCAAACGATAAGCCTTACCTACGTCTTCATTTCAGCAAATTGGAAGATTCCTGTAATGGACCGTTTTATAAAATAGCCTCTTTGTCTAAGGAAATCGATTGAACATACCTTGAATAAGCCCTTTGTCCGTTGAAGAATACCCGTGGAGATAACACTGAAGAATACTTTTATATCGGTTATACAGCCAGTGGGTACTATACGCTTGTGATAACAAAGGTAAATCAAATATTTTTAAGTACATCTCTTGACCTATATCGATATGCGGTTATAATATTTTTTTACTCTTTGAGATAGAAAACTCATCTGGTTTATTTGAATACCCGCACATAACATGGTTGGGTCCAATCCTATATAACGTTATCAAACGTACCAACACAGTAAACCTACCTTATTATGTGTATGAATATGTTAAAAATTATCAGGTCAAACAGGGAATGAAAAGTTATGACATACGTACATTTATAATAAAATTATAATATTTAAATTATGACGGGCTGTGTTTCGTACTGACCCTAGCAAATTGTAAAAATACTCATCAGCCAGCAGGCTGCCATTAAATCATAATTAGCACGGTCGGATCGTGCGACGGCAATTTTCTCATTTTCCTTGCAAAATTATTTCAACGAAATCGTCATAAACATTTTTGTCTCTTGTGCTAAATATTTCACTTTTATGCCCAGACTTTTGTAATCAACGTATTATTGTGTTTGTTAATAAGAATTTTATATCCCATTTTCACACATCTGGGGGAGCAGCCAGAGGAAATGATATTCTTGAATATCATTTTCTTTTGAAATCTTCCATTGAAGTCTTATGTTTTGAAGAACAAAACCTCTAATCTTAACGAAAAAAAAACGTAAAATGCGAATTTCAAAAACTTTTAAAGTCATCATTATTTTATTTATTTTTATTTGTCAAAAATATCAAAACAAGTTGTGATATGGCATTAAGAAATACTTCAGCATGAAGCATCAGGGCATCAAAAAGCTTTGTCGTCACAGAATTCCCAGAGAAAAATACTAGTTTCATGAGAAAATGTGCGATATATTTTATTTTTAAGGTCAAGCAGATCCGCCGCGGAGGGCCATTAAATCACAATTAGAAGTAATGCGGGTGGATGCGTGAGAGGCGACCGGAGGCTTAGCGGCGCGGGCCCTAGCCGGTGGGCTTTGTTGGACTTACCCTCTTGTCTTTTAATACTTATATTTCACGCCTCCAATAGCCATTGTTGCTAGAAATACGTCTTATTAAAGCTCCTCTCATACAAGCTAAATAACGTCCGAATTTATCTTCATTGAAGACATTGTCAGATAAAATTTTATTATAGCCGTAACATTAAGGTAACATTTAGAACTGATAAGTAATGATACGGCGTTGGCTATTTCGGCAAATGTACGTGATGTAGCAGACAATAAGATAGACGTCTGAGGTAACGACTATATTCCTTGAAAGCCTTCGGGTTATTGAGAAAACGACGCCTCGTCTCGTATGTCCCAATAGTGGGTCCCATCGGTCGGTCCAACAATATTAGAGGTCGTAAGGACCGATGCGAGGAACCATCCTGGGACATTGGACAAGGTGGAATTGTGAAAAATTGTACGAAGAAGACATTTAGCTATGTCGCGATAGTAAGATAAACGCGAACTGGAGATTCTTAAGAGACTTATTACGGTCGAAAAATTACTGAGTATAGCCACTAAATCAATAGATAGCACTTTATCTAAAAAGTAGAATTATTGCTTTTGTGATAAAGTAAGAACTCGCAACTAAAACTTTGGCGGTGCTTAGAAAGTAAGGTAACAGAAGGGTTTACAGTATCAGTTAACTTGGGATTTCAAATAATTTAGTCTGAGTAGAACAAGGCATCAGAAGGTTTAAAGTCACCCAAAGGGCAATGGAGAAGGCTATGTGGAGTTACCTTGCGTGATGAAATCAGAAATGAAAATATCCGCAGGAGGACCTAAGTTATTATAAGGTTTCGCCAAACGGATGCATTTTGGAGAGTGTGCGCAGGAATTGCATGACTTGATTCCACCATCTCATTTCTACCATCGGACAAGCCGACGAACGGCGAGTATCCACCCTTACGTTGTTGAAACCTCTACGGTCCGGACCAAGCGTTTCGCCTCGTCGTTTATACGTACGCGGTATCGAGGGACTGGAATAATTTGCCTGCTGCGGTTTTCCCGTCCGATTATAATTTGGGTGTCTTCAAGGCTAGAGTGAATAGGCTCTTAATAAATTAGTGCGCCTCACCATCTACGATTGCATTACTACTTACCATCAGGTGGGATCGCAGTCAAGCACTAGTTTATATCAATAAAAAAAAAAACTGTTAGGGCCAAAAGGTTCTGAAGTGGCAACTGTATGTAAAGACGCAGCGCTGAAGGCCTCCCACAAGGTGGACCGATGACCTGGTGAGAGTCGCAGGAATCCGTTGGATGAGAGACGCACAGGAGCGGTTGTCATGACGACTCTTGGGGGAGGCCAGCACTGAACGTCTTTCGGCAATGATGATGAGTAAGTATTAAATAGATAGATAGATATATTCTTGTGATATATTGTTGTATTCTTGTTAAAGAAAAACGTTCAAAGTCTAGTCCAGTTTAAAAAAAAAGTAGTAAATTAACTTCAAAATAAAATAATGATTGATTCTTCCCCAATGTCTAATGAGAGTGGACGTGGAGGAAAATTAAATATCCGGCACTCCGGCTCTCTTTTGTTCTTTACAATCTCATTAACGTGAAATACTTTACAAATACCATCCAATTCACCGCGAAAATCTTATTATCTCAGATTCAGGATTGTCTCTTATTAAAGAGAAAAAAGGAACAACGATTGACCGGGGAGGAGCACCCACAATTTAACACGAATTAACAACCACAATGGCTTGAAATAATGAGAGGGGGAGGCCGAAGTTTTTTGTTGAACCCTCTCGGCTATCCAAGAGGTGATTGATAGATCGAGTTAACGTGCGGACGCACTCGCGGTAATACCGATTATTGCGTATTGATTCCGTTTTATCTTACCGTTTTCCCACTTACATACTTATTCGTGCCTCTTATAGAGGTCAAGTGTGAATAAGTAAGTCTTTTATATAAGTGTGCTTCTTTTGCAAGTCGAGAGAAAACACTCTTCATATCGAGGATGCTCGATGATTGGCCACATTGTTGTTCACGGTGGAGCGTGTTATATTATTCTGAATAAAATATCTATACAGTATACACATATAATTATTAATATATATTTAATTGTCCCTAAATAAGTAAAATAAAATAATAAATAAAATATAAATATAAACAAAAGTTCTCTATCTGTTTGTTCCAGCTAATTTCCGAGATGGCTGGATTGATTTTGACGGGACTTTCACTGGAAAATAGGTGACGTTATAAGGATTAACTTGGTTACTTTTATATAAATACATCAACGATTTTATCTCTGCTCACCATCAGGTGGGATCGCAATCAAGCACTGGTTTATAGCAATTAAAAAACATTCAAAAATAAAAAGAAAATTAGGAAAACGCGTAAAAAAATCTTGAAATTGTAACCAAATGGCATTACTGATGCTATTTTAGGAGTCTGATGAAAGACGAGGTTGAAGTCGAGGGCACCAGTTAGTTTTTTTATTATTGTTATAAGCCAGGGCTTGACTGCGATCCCACCTGATCCCTTATCTCTGATCCCAATAGTTACTAGAATTTATCATGTTCAAAGGTGTGCAGTGAGCTTAATCGTAAATCTTTGCCAAAAGATTTTTACTGAGATTACGATTGTGACTTAGTTATATATCTGGTACAAAGAAAATTGGCACTTGAAAATAATAAAATGAATATAAGCGGTCAATTTTCTTGTGTATTATTTTTTTTCTTGTGACCAAGAACAAGAAAAAAAATGCACAAGAAAATTGATTTGTTTTGCTTGTATAAAATTTCTTGCTCCTTAATTTCAATATTTATTTATATATACGGTACACCAAGATTACAATTTACAATAAAATTACTTATAATAAGAAAACATACAATTAGCAGCCTTATCGCACTCGGCAATATGCTGATGAATGAACATTTTTTTTTAATTGACATAATATAATAATATTCCACAACTATCAAACAACGCGATCTAGTCCCAAACTAAGCAGAGCTTGTGCTATGAGTACTAGACAACTGATAAACATACTTATATATTTCTAAATATATACGTATTATAAATAAATTACTTATAATACGTATATATTTAGAAATATATAAGTATGTTTATCAGACAGAACAAATGATCGTGCTCATCGCACAAACATTTGTCTTGGGTGGGAATCGAACCCACAACCACCGGCTTAGCAGTCAGGGCCACTAGACCAACAGGCCTGTCAAAATAAAATAAACCAGTGCTTGACTACGATCCCACCTGATGGTAAGCAGTGATGCAATCGTTGATGGTGAGGTGCACTAGTTTATTAAGAGCCTATTCACTCTAGCCTTGAGAACACCTAAATTACAATCGGACGGGAAGACCGCAACAGGGAAATTGCAATCTAAACTAAAATAAAAAAGAGTGTGTGTACTTATGTACACGCGTTAGAAGTTATACTTCTTTGGCGTATGGAAAAAAAATAACTAAAATGCAGTAGTGATTAACGATAAATATTAAAATTAATCAAAAAGATTTTATTTGAATAAAAAACACGTGTTCTAAATATAAAAATACTAGAATATACAACTTGAACATAGTTATCAATTTTCATGCATGCCACCTAGAACTAACTTCACGATGTAGAATTTAGGTGTCGGTGTGCGCGCGCATCGTAAAAATTCACTCTCATCATTTTTCTCTATCGTGCCAAAAGAAGTATAACTTCAAAAACCGCCTTCGTACTTAAAAATAAATTAAACTTAAAAAATATTCCCGAATCTACATGAAGGCATTTCATTAACTTTTAACGAGAAATAAGGTAGAGGCATTCATTGGAGCAGACAGGTCAATCAATAAATCAGTCGTCACAGGCGGCCATTAAGTAACAGAGCAATCGAACATTGTTTGAATTCAGTGCAGCGAGCGAGTCCACTCGTGCGGAAATGAAGAACTATTCATTGTTGAATTCCAAGTTATAGCAGCGAACAGTGTATGGACAATGGACACTTTCTTGTGCAATTGTGCTGTTTAGTTTTGTTGTGTAGTACTTATTTATTTTTCTCTTGATATGGCAAAAGGAATAGAAGAAGGTAGGAGAAGAGATGAAGATGATATAAAATTAAAAACCTGTCCCAACTGGAGATGGGTTGTTAGTGATAGAAGACAATGGAAGATGTTAGGAGGCATATGCCAAGAAGTAAATTGAATTGAAAGAAATTCTGTTAAATATTACAACATTTTAGACAACCAATGAGGAGGATGGTTCATTGGTTGAATTTTTTTTTATCAAGCGGTCATCATAAGCATTATTTCAACTGAAAGACGTCCACTGCTGGACATAGGCCTCCCCCAAGCGTCGCCACAACAACCGGTCCAGTGCGTCTCGCATCCATCTGATTCCCGCAACCCTCACCAGGTCATCGGTCCACCTTATGAGAGGTTGCCACTCCAGAACCTCATGCGATCATGTAGAATTGATTTTTATTTTGCCATGGTTGGTCTTTGCATCATTTTTATATAAATATATCTACCTATTTATTTATAGTTTCAAGTTAAAATCCATTAAACCAAGTTTAATTTCAAGAATCCTATTGTGTTTTGACCAAAAACAATGCACAACCAAAAGAAAGACCCAAATCATTAGACGCAAATTGTATGGTGTTCTGATGCTCGTAATTTTCGAGAAAATACACTGTTTCCAATTACGGTTCGTTCTTTTTGATAAATTTTTGTTCATTATAAATCTTTCAAACGAATTTGTTTACATTAGCAAAATTTATTACGGAAAATAGGCCTCTAATTTTGATTTTCTACTTCTTGTAATTTATTTACGAAATGTAAATCATTCATTTGGTTAACAGTCCATATAATTTGTGATTATTATTTATTGATTATTAGCTAGTATTTTTTACTTAGTTTCGATTGTTATGAATTTCCATCAGTTAATTTCTGATTAAATAATTTGAAAACTTATCCTGTTTGATAACTAGAAAACGTTAAAATCTTTGGTTTCAACTGAAATATTTTTTTCAAATAAATATTTTTTTATTGAAATATTTCAATTTTTAAAGCTGGTTGACACAAAGGCGAAACGCACGTACACCAAATGATTTGCTGGCTTTTAAATCGTCACAAAACCTAAAACAAATAGAAATGTTTTGGTATTTTGTGCAAACGAAGCTAAAAAAATAAAAATATGTTAAAAATATTCCAGATGACAGTACAATCGCCGCACGTAGAACGTAAAGAGAATGCAGTATGTTTCGTATTGCGTCTTCTTATTGGCGAATATTTTCCGTGACACCAGAATGAGCGCGTGGGACTCCGGCGCGGAATAATATATTATATTGCAAGGAGGTATATCACGGCGGCGACAGGTGTGCGGAGGCAATCCTCTTTTACCCTCCTCCGAGCTTTTCGACCCCAAGAAACCCCTTTTAAGTAACATGACTTTTAACTTTGTGACCCATCTTTGCTTTAAAGTGCTTAGAGTTATCCAATTCTGGGCGCTTATTACAGAGCTTCCGAGGCGTAATTTAAGCGGAAAATCAGTGCGTTCCAGGCCATAGATCACAGTAATGCTCCCTTTGTATAGATTGACGAGTATAAAGGATCAAAATTACTGAGTTGCTTTTATAAAAGACTGACAGGTTTTTGGTAACGAACATTTAATTATGTTCCATGAAGATTCAGTTTGTTTAAAATAGCTTTGCCTCAAAGGAAAATATGATGATTTTAAAGATAAAATAAGCAAAAAATAAAGGGGCTTTAGTTAAAAGCTAGCAAAATTTAAAAAAAAAACTTATTCAACATCACGCTTAGTGTTGAGACAAAAAGATTTTTCTGACTGATCTAATCTGTCATGCTAGACATATTTTTGTTATTTTTTAGACAACTCCCCGTTTCTAATGTATTTATATTATTTTTTTATTAATCAACCAACAATAATTTGTTGAGAGCTGTGGTGGCTGATTGGTAAAGGCCCTGACTTACGAGTTGAATATTCAAAACCCAGCCAGAAGCATTACTTTGTGTAATTTATTTCATTACCACCGCTCTCAAAACGGTGAAGGAAAATATCGTGAGGAAACCGGCGTGTCCTAGAACCTAAAATTCGAAGACATGTGACATCCACCAACCCACACACGTCCCGCGTGGTGGATTATGGCCCATTGCCTCTCTTAGAGAGGAGGCCTGAGTCCCAACAGTGGGAAAATTATAACGCTGACTATGCTATGCTATACAACTTACATGAATAGTAAATGTAAAAAAAAAATGTTTTCTATGATCTAAAGTTAGTGTTACAATTTTTTGTAGGTTAGCACTACATGCCCCATTAAAGTACTGTATGCTACAGTACTATAGAAAGAAAGAAAGAAAGAAAATACGTTTATTCGTACCTCACACATACAGTTGAAATACAAAGAGTATGAAAGTATGAAAAGAATAACTTTAAAATCTGTGCAAGGCCAAAAGGGCGCTGCGATATTTAAAATGTTAAATAACGCAGCGCTGGTATTCTGCTAGGGCCCGCGGTGACGTCACGGTCACACTCACGGAGGTTAAATAAAACTATGTAGGTATCGAAACAGAACAATAAATACAAACATTGATAAAACAAACATTGGAAAAATAATAAATACATAACATAGCTTATAGTACTCTAGCATACCTACAGTACATTATTGGGTACTGGGTGGGTGGGCTCTGGTGGGTTTTTATAGTAGGTACTAGTAGCAACTATGTAGTACCTACTATGATATAAAAAAATAATAAAAAACAAAACATTAGAAATTAAAATTGATCCTAAACATAATATGAAAAAATACAATACAACAATAATACAAATTTCTACTGGTTATAGTTGCAAGAGATCGTATGGAATATTTTGCGGTTTTAATACAATTAGATGAAAAGGCTACTGCTTACCCAAACTGGGCTAACCAGACCAAAAAACCAATTCAGTAAAAATATACAAAATTTTAGTTTAGCACACTAAAATTCTCGGCACTAAAACTTTATTTTGCTAAGGTAAAAGCTACCTGCTTTGAAAACGTGCATCGTAAGCCTCGGTTTAGACAATAGCTTATAAATAAACAATCTTTGATGGCAGGGAGTGTAGCCTGCAGCTATTTTATATTATTCTGTGGACATATTTTCGGCGGCCATTTTCCATTGCCGATCAACCCTTTTGACAATTTATCGGGACATCACATTTTCATACAAGCGGGTGGCACGAACTACGCGACCGCGCCTCATACATATTCAAATAACACGCGCTGTACAAAGCAGAACCACGCCGTGCCCCCGACGTGTTAGAATTACAAAAAAGTATACGAATATGCCAACTGATAAACAATCTATATCGTGATAACTTTACAGATAGCATCTATGTATTACTTACTTTATCCGTGCGGGAGCCATATTTGTAAATGTTTCACGTATTTGCTGACCCTTGCTCGGAATATAAGTTAATATTATATCTATATTGTTTTAAAAGACTCGTAGAGGGAATGATTCTAACTTGGGTGCAAACCAAAGTGCATATTCACATTATTTAGCAATGTAATGTTTAGTCTAGAAACTCAACTACTAATGGTACAAAGGCTAGCTGTATGACTTATAACTTCTCAGTGAAACAATTCGCTTTTTTATATTATTCACTTTGAATGTAACTTGGGGTTAAACTGAAGTCAATTAAAACTTGCTCTTAATTTCCAAGTTACGTCTTTGCTCTCGGTCCAATGTTAATATCAACAAAATCATTTCCTACAGTTAATTTATATTCAAATAAAAGTGAATCAAATTACTGGCTGAAAATGACTTCAAAGTTTGTACCTATAGGCTACTTAAACTTACTCTTATAGCATAAAAAAACTTTTTTTTTTAAGGTGGGAAAATCATCTAATGATAAATCTCGCTCTTGGGCGGAGCGGGAAATAGTGTCAGACTTTTACTGACTAAAAACCCACTCCTGTTCCTTCTTTGCCTTCACCCCAGGGCCCTGGGGTTTCACTTTCACACTATACCCGTGGCTCCAGTAGGCTTCGAACCTGCGGTTTGCTGACATCTCCTTGAGGCGCGCGTGGTGGTACGTGCCGTCGACGACTTGGGCTCGGTCGGATGGTTACCGGACGGTCGGACAGCGAGCTACCCATTGATCGCCGTCCGCAAGTCCGCACTTACGATGGCCTGAAATCGGGATCGGAATCCCGGCGGCGGTTGGGGCGTGAGGACCGTTGCCTCACGCGATCGGCCGCCTCCTTTGCTAGCATTACTGCTTCGCAGAAGGAGGCGTCCGCCTGCCACTCCTCCTCGGGGGCTCTTTGGACCGGGATCGTGGTCCCAACTTCAACTTACATATTTTTTTTTTTTTTTAAGTAGTATTTTGGGACCACAAGTAAAAAGGCATTAAAGTACCTACAGTTATCCAAAAACTGTATTTATTTTATTTGTAGTCCTAAAATACTACTCAAAAAAATCTCGGTCCAAAGAACTCCACAATCCAAAAAAAACTATATACGAGTATGTTCTGTGTAAAAGTCATTTTGCGAGTGCCATTTCAAAGCACTCGGCATGCGTTATATAAACGATCACGAAATAAACAGAGAACAGCGAGGGTAGATCATATCCAGCATATTGGGTGTCGTGAGAGTCAACAGAGCGGCCTGTATGCCTGATATGCGGTTGCGAGAGCGTTCTACTCGCTACAATAAACACTACGCGCCTGCATTTACATAAGCCCTTCCTGACTTGCGTGAGATGCAGATTCATCTACACCTAGTGACTTCATAAGGAAGTAGGTACAATATTTTCGATGTAAATGTGAAGCCATTGAAGAATGATTGCTAGAAAATTACGTTTAATGCATCGTCTTCTATACACCCATACAAATAAATAAAATTGAAGCGCCTGTTCGTATTATCAAAATAACATTTTTATTTAATGCGAAAAAGTGTATTTGATACTTATGTTAAAAAAGATACAATGTAAAGCTTTTTTGTCTGTATGTCTGTTTGTTCGGCGTTCCCAAAATGGTTAAACTAATTTTGTTGGGCGTTTCACTAAGGTACAATGTCAAACTTTTTTGTCTGTATGTCTGTTTGTTCCGGCTAAACCCCGAAATGGTTAGACTAATTTTGTTGGGACTTTCACTAAGATACAATGTCAAACTTTTTTGTCTGTATGTCTGTTTGTTCGGCGTCCCCGAAATGGTTAGAATAATTTTGTTGGGACTTTTATTGGTAGATAGCTGATATTATAAGGTAATCCTTTTTCTAAAATAAAAGTATAACTTAAGTTACTACTTAATTAAAATGAAATAATTAGGGTTACGCGCAAAAAAAAACCTCTTGAAATTGTGACTCAGCACAGCCCTGGGACGTCCCGGGTGTCACCATTGTGTCGACCGTCCGGAGGACACGGTGGAACATACGGTAGAGGTGTGCCCCGCCTTGGCAGAGCACCGTCGTGTCCTCGTGGGGGCGATCGGCGGCAGCGATCTCTCGCGCCGGGCACAGGCCATGGTCCGGAGCGAGGAGTGGCAGGCCGTCGCCTCCTTCATCAGGGTCGAAGCCTACTGCGGCCATGGGTTGTGCGAAAGAGAACCCCGGGGCCCTGGAACGCAGGCAAAGAAGGTTTTTATTTATTTAGTAAAAGTATTTAGTAAATTATTCAGTAAAAGTCTGACACGCCCTTACGCTCCACCCAAGGGCGGGAGATGTCATTAGATGATTTCCACCTAAAAAAAAGTCCTGGTACGTAAAGGGCAACTGTAGAAACACAGATGGGTTTTAGTTAGTAAAAGTCTGACACTCCGTCTCGCTCTTACAGGTGTTAGAAGCTATTTGATGATTTCCTACCAGAAAACGAAATTGATTACAATATCATAATATATTTATTGACACTTATGGAAACTAAACTTCACATAATGTAATTATAATATAAACAATCCACCTATCAGGCTTATGATTCCCAAATTAAATTGATTTGCATCTGTAAACTTAAGAATCAGTTGAAAACTAGCGTCAGGCAACTATTACGTAGTCGTCTGACATTATGCTGAACCCTATGCTATGCTGCCCCCCTAGTCAAGTTACAACCGTTTCGTTTCGATTCTCTTTTCGTCGATCGCCTCGAGTCGGCCACGCCTTCGATTCCTTTGTTCTAACGTCATCTCAACGCTCAGTCACGTGGTCAAAACAACGGAACAGGAGGCGTGGCCGATTCGTTGCGATCAACAAATAGAAAATCGAAACGAAACGGTTGTAACTTGAGGGGGGCTGGACTTATTTGGAGCAGCCGTGAGGTATACAATTTTATTGTTTTGAATTTAAGTTTCTACATATTTGCTTCTACATTGTTTGTCAGTTAAACATGTTTTCTTTCTATAAACCCGACGAAAGCGAGCTTTGTAGTGGTCAGTGTATAGAGAATAGACATATTCAGCAGCAGTTTACATGTATTCGTTTGTGTGATCCTGTGTTACTGACAATCTGGTATAAATGCTATAGAATAGTGTTAAGCAGATAGGATAAATAGGAGACTAGACCGAGAGAGAAAAATTGTTTTATTTGTTACAGAGAGCGTATGGATGGACCATGGATGGTGTATGGATGAATTCGAAGACATGTGACATCCACCAACCCGCACTAGGCCCGCGTGGTGGATTATGGCCCATTCCCTCTCCTAGAGAGAGGAGGCCTGAGTCCCAGCAGTGGGAACATTAAAAGGCTGAATATGTATGTATGTATATGTATGGATGGACCATACGCACAAAACGTTTTGGGAACACATTCATAGCGTGCTTACAGCTAGGAAGTGGAATTTCTTGCCGGAGTCTATGTTTCCTGATGGCTACAACCTGGACGTCTAAAAGATAAGAGTAAATAGATCTTCTAGACAAGCGTGCTCCATCACATGGATGTGTTTGACTACTATTTAAGTGATGAGGTAGTCATTTATATAGTGGTGAAATACGAGTCTATCAATTCAAAAAAACTGGGCAAGTGCGAGTCGGACTCGCGCACTAAGGGTTCCGTATAAACTACAATTCCCGAATCTCGAAGATTTTTTCGAATTGAAAAAAAATTTTTTTGTGACGTAGGTAACAACAAATTTACTGTTTTCAGATTTATTCCTATACCTGTGCTATAAGAACTTGCTTTATGCCAAATTTCAGGATACTGGGTCAACGGGAAGTACCCTGTGAATTTTGATTCCTTTGAGAGTATCGGAATATACGTTATTTGCTACATAAACAGCCGTATCTTTTTCCTCATTAATTAACTTAGAAGTTTGATTTTTTCACAGCTTCAAGGGACCGCAGACCTGAGTATATGGTTCAATTTCAACTCAATACCTCCTTGCGTTCTCGATATAAAGGGTCTTGATAGACAGACAGACCGACAGACAGACGGACGGACAACAAAGTGATCCTATAAGGGTTTTTTCCTTTTGAGGTACGGAACCCTTAAAAGAAAGTGCATACAAATTATAAATTCTAGATTCAGTAAGTAATAGAAATACATAATCGTAGCATTAGTAGACATTCTGTACTTAAATTGTGTTAGTAAACACGATAAATATTGTCGGCAGATACAGACCAAGACGAAAGTCCCGTACGTGTTGCCAGTGATGACATATGGCATTGAAAAGTAGTCGCTCACAATGGGCTTCGTCAGGAGATTTAAAGTTACTCAAAGGGCAATGGAACAGCTATGGTCTGAGTTTTCTTGCGCGATTGCACCAGGAATGAAGATAATTGCGGAAGAACCAAGATTACCACCATAGCTCAAAGAATAACCAAAGTTAAGTGGCCGTGGGCAGGGTACGTTGCTCGCAGAACAGATGGTCGATGGGGCCGAAAGATTCTGGAAAGGCGACCGTGCACCGGGAAATGTAGCTTTGAAAGGCTTCCTACAAGGTGCTTCAATAACTAGGTGAGAGTCGCGGGAATCTGATGGATGCGATACGCACAGAACCGTTTGTCGTGGCGACACTTGAGGAGGCTTTGACGTCCACTGTAAGCAGTGGACGTCTTTCGGCTGAAATGATGATGACCCACTCTGAATGATGCTAAGTCATCACCCACAGCGTGGTGCGTGGTGTGCCTTTCTTATTCAGAAACTAAGCGCTCAACAACCAAAACATTGTAAAATATCTCTAATATCTCACATCTCGTTAAGCAATAACTTTACAAAGTTGCTAAATATACGGCTTGGTTCCACGATGACGTACGGAGAGCCTCATAAAAGTCTATAGCAGTTTTCAAACGTTTAATGGACGCCTTTCGCTCGCGTGGAATTGTATTCCAACTTTTAGCGGCAACTTTGAATTTCGTTGTGGTTTTTGTTTTAAAAGTAAGTAGGTACGGTATTTTCTTACATTTTCCCGTTATTCTCGGCAAGAACTTGTTTGTGCTAGTCTTTAACGTTATGAATGAATTCTTCTTACAAAGCGTTTTTCTTTAAAATGAAGACGCGATCCTTAGTTGTTGGTTAACTGTAAAGAGACTGAACAGAATACCACCTTGATACAATTAAAATAAGGGTTGCAGTAACGTATAAATAAGAAAAGATTTTAACAGTCCTCTTAGGTATTACAAAGGACTTATTCAAGCAACTTTGCAGTAGCTTTTTGTTTTTATTTGTAAGGTACAATGTACCTGCCAGCAGTCTCCAATGCGGAGCCTTGTATCTCTTTGCGACATGCTTTTTATGTACCTATGAGAGAGGAGTATTCCTCTCGAGCGCCGATTGTACATATGGTTGTACAACTTGAATGACCTTGAAAAACGCTTAATTGTCGTACTGTACACACGAGTGTACGAAATTTATTCAGTTAAAAATTTTGGTCTCTATATCTTCATTTTTCCTGGAAAAAAAAGAAACCGATTTTTTTTGTGAACTTTACTAAAAAAACGCACAATTACGTAATAATAAAAACCTTCGCGCGCAAGGGGTTAAAGCAAGTCACTTATATCTTCACACCACACATATACACACAATGACGAAACTGTGTGTGTGTATATTTGTTACTTTTTCACGCTTAAATGACTTAACGCGTTTGGATAAAATTTGGTACGCGAGTAGACCATATCCTGATTAGCACATACAATATTTAGTTTCATACGAGCGAAACCACTTGTAGATGCTAGAGTATTTAATTAAATTTGAAATTCAAATCAACAAAATTGATTCAATCGTGAGGACAGTTACAGCTGAATTAAATCAAATCAGAAAAATAAATTGAGGTTTAAATAAGGACAACGCATTTCGATATCAGACGACAATAATAAACAAGACCTTGTTAACACTGTATTTCAAACGAATCCTTAATAAAAGAAGAACTGACATTACCTATTCCTGTTATTGAAGCACACATCACCAGAACATATCAAATACTTAACGACCTAAAAAAAATCACCTCTGAACAAGATTAAAAACTATAAAAGTATCCACAGGTAAATGTTGATGTCGATGTCTACCCACTGGATGTGACTGTCCACCCACTGGATATAATTTCTTAGTTGACTTTTACGACACCCTTGAGAACAGATGGGGTGACTTATTCTTAGCTTGGGACTCCAGGCGCAATGCACCTTCTTTTCTTTTGTTGTCTTTGTTCAATCAAGACCTGAAAGCTTCACAGTTCAACAATTATATAGAAAATTAACGCTGAGTTATAAATGTTACCAATTCCTGGTGTGTTTTTTGGACATTGAAAGAATGTTTAAAAATTCTTTGTGGCGTTAACTTATTAGTTATCCATATTAGCTTGTTACTCGGTATTTAATCGGTAAGAACAAATGGTACTTTTTTCTTTATTTTTTTATTAAAACTTAACACACAATGATTTGAAAATTCAAGTACAAAGGCGAGTTTAACTTAACAATGAGTTTTCTCCCCGTAAACTTTGAGTAATAGATAGAGATCATATTCGAGGCAGAATCCGGGGTACAATACATACTAATAAATACTAAAATACGTCTATTGATATTAATGATATTATGTCAGTAATGAAAAGACGTGCTCTTTAAGTTTCCTCTTAAAGAGATCGAGAGAAGGGCTGAATCAAAAGGAATGTGGGAGAGATTTATAGAAAAAGAGCCATAGAGGCTGGAAGCGTAACGCAAAGTATGAAAGAGAAGTGAAGTAGTAGTGTGACAGGAATAACCCCTCGGGACGAGGTTTCTACTCAGGTGGTTCATTCATAGCATAATCAGCCTTTTTAATTTTCCCACAGCTGGGACCCAGATCAGAGGGAATGGGCCGTAGTCCACCACGCGAGCACAGGGTGGGTTGGTGGATGTCAAATATCTTCGAACTTTTAGTTCTAGGACATGCCGGTTTCCTCACGAGGTTTTTCTTCACTGTTTTGGGAGCATTGCTGATGAAATAAATTACAAAAAGTAATGCTGGCTGGGTTTGAACGCACGACATACAACTCGTAATTCGGTTCTGATTGATTCATCATTCTTGATAAATGGGTAGTGTGCTTCCAAATATTATGAACATGAATTAATCAAAATCCCAGTTTGCAATAATCCTAAGCTCCTAATAGGTAAACCAAAATCAATATCTATCAATATTTTACTTACCGTGCACCATCTCGTTCAAAACTCCGTTATTATTTACGTCCATCAACAATCCCTTTATGTTTGCAGAATATCGAGTAAAGGCTCCTTTGTAGCTACAATATAGACTGTTACCTACACTTCGATATCCATTGTTTTGTTATAACCCGTCTCTCAAAGCGTGGACGTTGTAATCCATCAATGTACAGTGAATGAGTGACCATTGTTTTTGCAAGGATATTTTTATTTTTGATGTCGCAGAACAGTACTGCGTTGTGAGTAGTTATTGAAATTTTGAGAGGTAGTTTGCTAGTGAAACAGGTGATTGATTTGAAGTATTGGATACAACCAAAACTAGATAGAAAAATAGGTGCTATCACATGATCTGCTGTTGATAGACTGAAAAGGATCTGGTGTAACCGTAACAACACTATAGCCACGAAAGTCCGCCTCATGTGAAGCTTAGTCTTTCCAATATTTCTTTATGGCGCAAAAACGCGGACGGTTCGCCTCAAAGACCGACGCAAAATCGATGCACTCGAGATGTGGTGCTGGTGGCGACTGTTGCGGATCCCTTGGACGGGACTTAGGACTAACATCTCGATCCTAGAGGAGCTAAAAGTCATACAGAGGTTATCGTCGACTGTGCAAGTACGAATCCTCAAATATTTCGGTGACGTTGTTCGCAACGAACACTCTATGGAGTGACAAATACACGATCACCGGGCCACCCAGGCGACTGAGGGGTTGTTTTACTCCCGCATCCAGCTGTGCACTTGTACCTAATGTCCGCTATAACCTGCTGTGACCTGTGTTGTGTCGGTGGGCGACCTTTTTTAAATATTTTTGGAAAAGAATATAACATGGTGTAAAAATTATTGCAATCAATTCAGTTACTGATTCTGAACAAACTATATTCAGGTTTCGGATATACTACGTCCCACGTGAGTGGAGCAATAATCAAAGACGCGGGTGAAATCGCGAGGGACAGCTGACTGGCTATATAATCCCTAACTGTTTCAACCTAGGTGGTCTTTTTTTAAGACGGGGAGATCATTTCATGATTTCTCTTGCTCTAGGGCAGAACGAGAAGGCGTGCCAGACTTTTTACTAACTAAAACCACACCTTCGTTCCGTTCCTTCAGTTTTCATCAATCATAGGTGGTCTGATGTACGTAACAATAACGGCGTACATACATAATATTGCAATTCGTTTGCTCTGTGATACAAAATATATTTAAAAATACAATTCAATTCATTAAGCAGTTAATCAGTCAATATGAAATACTAATATGACTAGTAACGTACCATAAAAAACAACATCTTCTATCTATTATATTGAAACTATCAAAATACTAGCCCAATTATTTCGACCAATTACTAAAATCTGTGAGTATCACACGTTCAACTAAAAACTTAATTCAGTACAATTTCGCAACGAATAAAAACAAAACGGAATCCAAGCTCGTATTGGAAAATGGAACAGATTCGCTAATTGTGGCCACATGCGCCTTCATCCACCATATGCTCCTCGGAAATTGCAAAGTAAGAGTTCAAACACACGACCGGCATGTTACCAACGATAGAGATAACTGCAGCCGTCGACTATCCGTCGAGGCGTCGGCGGCAGTTGTTGACGTTCGATAGCGGCCGTTGACATTCCGACAAATGAAGATGAGCGGTAGCCGTCGTGTGTGTTAAATGTCACTTTAGGTCGACGGCTGTAGTTACTTCTGCCGTTGGCAACATGCCGCTCCCGTGTGTATGAGCTCTAAGAATTTCGAAAGAAAACATAAACAATGGGTTGAACAGAAGCTCTATCGTAAATGCAATAACTGAGAAGACATTATCAGGCGGTGAACGCCTCCCCGGTAGAATGTTGATCGTAAAAAAGTAATAGGTATAGCCGATAAAATTATAATCATTTTTGTCTATGTACTATGGTATTTGGTCGTGAAATTTTATTACTAGCTAGGTTAATATCTGTTAACGAGGTTCCTCGAATCTTTTATGCCGAAATTGAGTAATATTGAGAGTTATTATCGTGCCTATATTAGTAAAAATGTAAGTAGATAGTACTGAGTTACTGGTTATTATTTTATCATTACGTTTTATAACATTGTATTTATAACATTTCTCGTTATTAAATTTTTTATTTTTTTTTATTTTAAAACGTTATCTTTTTTTTCTTTTGAGTTAGGAAATCATCAAAATTAAATAATATGTCTCGCTCTGAGTGGAGCGAGAGGGACTGTCAGACTTTTACTGACTAAAACCTGCTTGTGTTTCTTCAGTGGCCCTTTGCCAGAGTCACGGTAACTCTTTCTAAAAATCCCATGCTTTATTTTCTAATAAAACTGAGACAAATAAATATAAAAATGTATTTTGAATAAAATGTATTATAATTTAATAATAGCGTGGGTTTCTCAACAATCCTCAAAGTAACGGGCAATATGGCCAAGCGGCGATAAAGCTGATATCTTTGTGGAGTTTAGATACGTCCCCATGTAATAGCTAGCTCCAAGTTGTAAAGAGAGCAACGTCGAAAGCAATAAAATGACCGATAAAATTGGTTCGCCGTCCAAAAGAGGAAACTTTGCATACGAAAAGTACCTACAAACGAACATTATATACTCTATTTACGTACATGGAAATGTTAATGCTCAATTCCAATCGAGTACTCATACTGAAAATGTATTTTGTTTCGATTTAACATCCCACACCTGCCACTTTAGCGTTTATTTGGGAAACACGGCGCAAATAAATATGAAAATGGTTTACATGACTGTAGCACTACACGTAAGCATTAAAGTAGCTACTTATACCGATTAATATTTTAATTCAATAATATTCAATTTATGTAAACATCGATGTATTTTTCATAATTAATTTCCAACGAGCCCCCAATTTGAATACAACGGCGATAAACAATTTATTTAATCCACAAACAATAAATAAGTACATTTTTCAATCCACATAAATAAAGATAAGAATAAATAGAGGTAGATACTCAGCATTTAAAGCGCAAAGCCACTCGCTTACCGTATTTAAAATGAACGTTCGATAAGGACAATAAATTGGAATAGGAGCGAGCACAAAATAAAATTAAAACTGTGTACACATGCACTGAATCATGGGGTCAAGTGGACGTCCCCCGAGGATTTGGCAACCGATACACGACTGTGCACTTAGGTTCAGGCAGCTGGACCGAGGGGGCCTGGGAATACTGCCGCCGATGTGATAATAGCCTTATATCTTAGCAGCCTGCGATTGATGTGCTTATGAATGGCAGTATTATTGTAATCGGTTAATTCTATAGCCGTTTCCGTTTTATGAGAGGAAATCATATCCCGAAATCT
Organism: Mythimna impura; assembly: GCA_905147345.3. Classification (NCBI taxonomy): domain Eukaryota; kingdom Metazoa; phylum Arthropoda; class Insecta; order Lepidoptera; family Noctuidae; genus Mythimna; species Mythimna impura. The sequence continues at coordinate 14,816,089 of LR990345.1, forward strand.
TTTATGCCTAGCATCATCTCGGAAATAAAATTTAGAGCAGGATCCCATGCAAATTATTGAAGAAATTGTATTATCCTAATACTGAAATAAACCAGGCTACAAAAATTATGGGTCGCTATTAAAAAATATGATAGTTTCTTAAATACATAAAATTGATTCGTCAAACTGTTGTATGTTACACCTTTCTGAGTAATACATTAAAGAAAAAAGTGTTTTTTTAAAGGAAAGGTACAATTTGGTGGAGGACTAATAATGGTATGGACAGGAATATTTTCAGTGAGTTACACGGAGATGGTGAAGATTGAAAACGGTTAAATGACTGCTATCAGATACGAAGAGGAGATCTTAATAAGCAAGCTGTTCGTTTGTTATTATGGGCGCCCATTTTATTTTTATGCACAATAATGTGTAGATAAATAGTGCTCATTTGGTTAATGCGTATATTCAAAATGTCGGTGTTACCTATAAGGAGTGGCCAGCTTGCTATAGAACATGAAAGGGACGTGCGCGGAAGATGCGATAGTCAATATTTTGCAATTCCAGCTACTTTATTCGAGTTAAAGGGTGTGTTAGTAGAAGAATGGTTAAACATTGACCAAAATAGTATTCAGATTTATGTTATAGCATGCCACATCGTCTTAATGAAGTGATAGGACTCGTGGAGTAAATATAAGGTATTAAAACGACAAAAATAGTTTTAAATTAAAATTAAATAGTGTATAAAATATGTTACGTATTTTCATTTATTATTTATTTATTTATATATTTATGTACACACAAACACTTAAAAATGAAAATAACAAAAACAGACAGAAAAGCACAAAGGTACTGCTTATTTCAAATGAAATTTCTTCCAGCAGACCTGCGACAGGAAAGTTGGAAGAGAGATGTAGACACAGTGTATACAAATAAGTTTTTTTTTTTTTTTTAATAGCCTATACTGTCCCACTGCTGGGCAAAGGCCTCCCCCAACTTCTTCCAGGTATTCTTTTCTTGGGCCACCTCGAACCAGTCTTTGCGGTAGGCATCTAGGTCGTCTCGCCACCTCTTCCCAGGTCGACCTCGGCGGCGTCGTCCATCTTGAGGTACCCACTTTGTGGAGACTCTTGCCCACCGGTCAGAGTGCATGCGGCTGATGTGACCCGCCCAATCCCATTTTAGCCTGGCAGCCTTTTTTCCGACGTCCATAATTCCCGTCTTTTGACGCAGCGTGGTGTTCCTCACTCTGTCGGCCCTCTTGACACCCAGAATGCTGCGCTCCATTGCTCGTTGGCACACTCCAAGGCGAAACTTTTGCGAATCGGTGAGCGACCATGTCTGGGCACCGTAGGTTAGGACGGGCAGGATACACATATCAATAAGTTTTCGCTTCAGGGAGATCGGTAGATCTCCCTTCATTAGCGTCTTCATGGACCAGTAGCTTTTCCAGGCGTTTTTGATACGGCGATCAATTTCCTTCTGCTGCCTGTTTTCGAAAGAAACTAACTGACCCAAGTAGATATACTCATCGACATAGTTTATATCCTGCCCATCTACCTCGACCCTACGTTTAGTGCTGTTGGTCATACATTTAGTTTTAGACCGATTCATCGCGAGCCCCACCCTGAGGCTGGCCGTGCTTAGGTCTTGAAGCATGGACTGTAGTTCTAGAGCAGTAGGGGCAAAAAGGACAATGTCGTCGGCAAACCGAAGGTTTGTCAGCCTCTTACTACCGACTTCTATGCCCTTAGTCACCCATGAGGTTGCCAGTGTTCTAAAGATCTCCTCGAGAGTGCTTGTAAATAATTTCGGAGAGAGCGGGTCACCCTGTTTAACACCTTTTTGTATATTAAATGAAGGTCCTGTAAAATTTAATTTGATGTCTGCGGTGCTGTTATAGTAAATATTTTTCAAAAGGTCTATATATTGCTGTTCTAGTTCCTGGTTTTCTAAAGATTTAAATATTTCGGAGTGTTTTATACTATCGAAAGCCTTCGTATAATCTACGAAGGCTAGGTATAGAGGTTTATTAAATTCTGAGTATTTTTCTAAAATTTGGTTCAATGTTTGTAGGTGGTCGGTAGTTGAAAAGCTAGGTCGAAATCCGGCTTGTTCTGGGGGCTGATGTTTATCCAGTTTTCCGTCTATACGATTGTGTATCACTTTAATAAAGGTCTTGTATATGTGAGATGTTAAACTGATTGGACGGTAATTGCCAATGTCACTTTTGTCGCCTATTTTATGCAAAAGCACTATGTTGGAATGACACATCATTTTTGGTACATTTCCTGACTGCAATATGGTGTTAAACAGGTTAGTAAGGTGAGGCAATAAAGTGTTTGAGCCAATTTTAAGCGCTTCAGTAGTAATACCATCTTCTCCCGGACTTCTACTGTAGCGCATAGTGCTGAGTGCCTTGTGCACTTCATAACCGTTGATTGGGGGGATGGAATCTGAAGGATTGTATTCGGTGTTAATATCAAATGGTGAATGGTCGGAGTATAGGGATTTATAGAATTTTGTCGCTATTTCCATGATTTTTTCTCTATTGTAATGTTTTTTACCGTCCTTATCTACCAAACTGTTAATCCAAGACTTTCCTTTTGTGACTCCTTGTTTCAGAACTCTTAGTGATGTATGGTTTTCTAATGCTGTTTTAACCAAATGTGTATTTAAATTTCTCAAATCTCTCCTAATGCTCCTTTTAACTTCTCTATCTATTGTTCTGTATTCTGTTGTTCCTATTTCTTTGTTTGATCGTTTTTCTATTAAATCAATACTATGAGCTGTTAATTTATTTCTATTTCTGGGTTGGTTTTTTATTGATTTACAGGACCTAACTATTCCAGTAACTAAAGCATTATATTGTTCTTCTGCGTCTGTTTCGTTGATTTTGAGTTCTTTGAAATAATTTGATAATTCTTGGTTATAGTGTTCGGAGTTGTTAACAAGTGTTTCTTGTGAAAGCTTTTTGACTTGTTTCGTAAACATTTTAGCTCGATGAATTTTAAAATCTAGTCTTAATTTTGCGCGGATTGGTCTATGGTCTGAGCTATACTTGAATCTATTAATAACGCTAATGTTTTTTATAATATATCTGTCCGATGATAAAATGTAGTCAATTTCGTTGCGAGTGACGCCGTCAGGTGACACCCAGGTCCATTGTCGTTGCGGTTTCTTTGAGAAGAAGCTGTTGGTTATGTGCATGCCCTGTCCAAAAGCAAACTGGGTGAGTCGAGCACCTCGCTCATTGCGGTTTCCTGATCCAAAAGAACCTACCGTATCCCCACAATCCAGTACCTGTCTTTGTCCCACTTTTGCATTAAAATCGCCAATAACCATGTTCCAGGTGCCCCTGTTTTCGTCGCATGCTTTGTTGACAAGATCGTAAAAATCTTCTACATCTTCATCGGAATGCGCGGATGTTGGTGCGTATACTTGAACGACAGTTAGCGTTTTGTTAGGTGTTAGTTGGAACTTAAGCACAGCTACACGTTCCGAATAACCTAAAAATTCGACAATGTTGTCCTTCCACTTCTTTGCCACCATGAATCCCACTCCGTGTTGTCCACTGGTTTCACCGAAGTGATAAAAGACAGCATTGTCCCTTTCTTCTGTATGTTCGCCCTCTCTCCTGACTTCGGAAAGGCCCAAAATATCCCAACTGATATCCTTTAGTGCATTCTCTAGCTCAATTAATCGTTCGTCTTTCATTAGAGTCCGGACATTGTAGGTGAGAATATTTAGTGTATCGGAATCCATAACGTAATTTGCCGAGGTCGTTTGACGGTTAGCCGATCCCGCCCGGAGATTCTTAGCTCCCCAGACCCCAGGGCTGCGCCCACGCCCGTCCACGCCAGCACAACCGCTGGAGTCGCCGGGCACTTGGGGCCTGTCTCTTATCCTTCTTTCCATTGGGGGGGTTTGGACCATAACCCGCCACGCTGGTCCAGTGCGTGTTGGCAGGTCGCCATAGCCTCGTTCGTTCATCAGCAGGGTGCACCACGTGCAGGTGAGGTTGGCTTGAGTCCCGATAGCTGTTGATTGGGACCCCATATACACCCCATACAAATAAGTTACAAAATTAAAAATATACTATTTATGTTTTAATCAGTCAGCTAAAACATGCTATAGTATATTTAGAATTTATGTTATGATTTCAAGGAACTATTAAATTTTTTCATTAGTGGCCCGGAATTTTTGCTGCTCATTGTATTTTAGCTATAGCTCATGTAATAATATAATAAGAAACTAACAAACGGGATAACGTACAGCCAAGAAAATGCGTTGATTGACGCACTGGCAAAGGTATCAAGCTAGATAGTACAGTCGACTTTAGATGATAGTCACTTTTTTCAAACAATCTGTTACACTGACTGTACAAAATTAAGTTTCAATGACCAGGAATGACAAATCAAGTACCAAATACGCCCAAAGAGGGCACAATGACGTGGAAACATCTGAGACATTTTGAGGGGTACTCGTACATTGGTAGAGTATACTCGTGATATCAATAAGCATCGAAGAGCCATTTACTTACCGTTTGAGATCGTCTTACTTCGCAACCTCGGGCTACGGAGCTATCTGGTGAGAATAAGGTGGCGTTAAACTGCTCGTTTATGTTGAAATCCTGTGCGCACAAGTTGAGGAAAGTGACAATGATATTATTGTTGATAGTCAGACTATGAGAGGATTAAATTGATTAGTCTTTCAGTCCTAAAGAGTATACAACGCGAACTTAGATATTCAGTAATGAAACAATTAATCTCTCTTGGGTTGTACCCAATAGCAAGGACAAACAAGCAAGCAATAGCAAGGGTAAACATAATAGGGAATATGCATGTATATTTTTAATATTCTTATTCGGTTGTTAACATTGTTAGGTAATAGTAAAAAAATATACAACGCTAAAAAGTATTTTAAACAAAATAGTTAATTTTAAAGTTCACAAACCTACCTAGTCATCCGCCTCGCTTATTTTGTATCTAAAATAAAATTCAAGAGTCTGTTTGTCAAAAAAAAAATTGTTTACTAAACATGTGTCAAAGTGTATTCGATACTTATAACAAAAATGTGAATTTTGAAATTTTCGGTTATCTGTCTATTTGTTCCGACTAATATCCGAACCGAATAGACCGATTTTGATGAGGTATTCACTGACGGAAATCAAACGTTACAAACAGTTACTTAGGTTATTTTTCATTTCTTTCTAGCTACTATGGATTTCTTAATATGGGATAAATCTTCCAAACAGATAAACAAAATTTGATGTAACTTTCAATGTCGGATGTAGCTAATGTTATAACAAGTAACTTAATTCACTTTTTACATTACATGAGATGTAAAATCATGACATTTTAATTCCCAGGGAGACTGTACATAACTTTTTTATACTTTTTGTTTATAACCGTTGTGCTGTGTCTGTCCCGAATAAAAGCATTTCTATTCTATTCTATTCTATTCTACATCTCCGAAACGTTTGGACCGATTTTGACTTTCAATGACGGATATCTAACATTAAAGGGATGATTTGGGCTACTAATATTTTTTCCACGGGAACGGGGTTTCATAATGCGGGATAAGTCTTCAAAATGGTTTAACTTTGACAGGACTTTCATTGGGATTTATCTAATGTTATAATGAGTAACTTAATCTACTTTTTATATTTCCGCGGGACGGGACTTAATTCTCGAGGGCCGATTATTAAGGTACCCCCTATATTAATTCTTGGGGGAGGGAGTTTATTTTAATATCCAGGGATAGGGGACATCTCCGTAACGGCTGGACTGACTTTGAGGGACTTTCACTGACTGATAGCTCATGTTACAAGGATTGACTTAGGCTTCTTTTAATTTTACCACGGGAATGGGATTTCAAAATACGGGATACGTCTGCGAAACGGTTAAACAAAAGTTGACGGGACGACTTTCATTGGGAAATAGCTTATTTTATAATGAGTACTTTAAGCTATTTTTTATATTCTCGCGGAAATCGGTGCGGCTAACGGTGGGGGTTACATGCTGATTCCTGGGGAGAGGACATCTTCGAAACGGCTGGACTGATTGTGACGGGACTTTAACGGATGAAAATACTTTTTTCATGTTGGTAATCATCTAATAACTTTTCTCGCTGGGGTGGAGCGGGCGGGCGGTGGAGGGGCGTGCCAGACTTTTACTGAGTAAAACCACACCTAGGTTTCTTCAGTTGCACTTTGAGTTCTAGGACCACGGGTTACCTTTTCAGAAGTCCTCCTATGATCCTAGTTGCCATCGGCCCTGCTGGGCCATAACATCTCTTTGAGGAACGCGTAGTACACGACGCGCTGTCGACAATTTGTGATCGGTCCGGACAATAGTCGGACGGCCGGGCTGCGAGCTACACATTGCACGTCTGCCGCAAGCCCGTGCCTATGGTGGTTGGTAGTTGCAGTTACGGCTGGCTCTATTACTAGTATTACTGCTTCGCCGAAGGAGTCGAACGCCACACATTTCCCCTCGCTCCGGACCATGGCCTGGACCAGGGCCCGGCGCGAGAGGTCAACGCCGCCGATTGCCCTCACGAGGACGAACCTCCCGAACTTACCATGTCTGGTGAGAACCTGCGTCATGCGGAAGGTGAGGATGCCGTGACGCCTCTCCAGCCACTCCCCAAAGACTTACACTTAGCTTAACTTACCACCATGATTATGGCTTGCTAACTGAGGGATAGTTGATGTTACAAGGCGTAACTTAGGCTACTTTTCATTTTCCCGCGTGGACAGAAATTAGTTCCCATGGGAGAATATATCTCTGAACTGGATAACATTTTTTAACACAATTGCCTCAAAAAAGGGGAATACCTAACTAAGTCGCTTTTTTAATATGGTTATGATATACCATTTTGAAATCCTCGTGATAAGTCCTTTAATTTGCCAAATTACAGAAACAAAAAATTTATTTTTTTGCTCTTAATTATGAGATTTCACAGTGTTGTTTTGTTGTTTTTTTTTAACTTCACCTATCTAAGAACACATATACATAATTATGTAAATCCGTTCAGCGGTTTGGAAGAGTAATAAGGTAATAAAAAAATATTACATACATACATACAGTCCTACATACATACATACAAGCTCGCGCGAAAAACATAAAATAATTGTAGTTATTAATATGAAACGTTTTTGCATGGCTAGGTTGATTGCATCGTAATTATATAAATTGGAAATGTGGTCGCACTTTATTTAATTCATAGAAAGAGTATTTTCATAATGGATACCTATATTGATTTTTTACCGGTACAAATGTCGTGGCCAGATCTTAGAAATTGATCACGTCTTCATGAAATGGCCAAGTAAAACTGGTCAGATCGTTTTAAACGTTAAAGTTTGATGATATTTCAATTCTCGTTTGGCCTACTTTCTTTAGACCTTTTAATTATCTTTTTTTTTTTTTTTTTTTTTTTATTTTCTTTTTTTTTTTTCAATCAATGTACCTTTATTAAATTCAATCAATGTATCTTACATGTATCTTATACTTAGAATAGAATAGAATATCGTTTATTTAATAAAAGTGGCACATTTATATTAAGATAGGTACATAAAAACAATTATAACGCATACATTGCATTTTTGCCTGAACTAGGTTGGACCTGTATGTCAGGCTAAAAAGTACTAAGAATCTAAGAAATAATAAATTAACAATCATTAAAATTCACTATACTAAATAACCTAAATTTAATTAACTAAAAGCAACGCATGTTTTATTTACAAACTAAAAGGAGATCTTCTGTCTCTCCGTACGAGATGCTGAGTAAGTATTGCACAATAATCTTTTTACAGCTATAATAATTTAATTTATACAAACCTAATTTTCTATTTAATCTATTGTACAAAAATGGGCCTAAAAATGTGAAATACCTTTTTACAAAGACATATTTTGAAAAAGTATTGGAATTGCATACAATATCGTTCCGTCTCTTATTAGTAATATCAGGGTAGAAGGGAAGCATGGTGTGCTGTTTTAATACCAGACGCATGATGAAAAGCTGGCGAACAGTCAGTACGTTGCAGGACTTGTATAGCAAATCTGTGGGATAGAGGAACGGATGGAAATTGGCTACTTTTAAAATGGCTCTCTGAGCTCTTTCTAGAGGTAACAAATAAGTTTTTGGTGCTCCACCCCACGAAGTAATACAGTACTGAATTACAGATTGTCCGAGTGCCAGATAAACTTGGTTAATCAATTTTGAGTCTGCAATTGCTCGCAATTTTTTAAAAATATAGATTAATTTTCGCACTCTTTTAACTAAACTTTCAATATGTGGTCTAAAGGAGAGTGTTTTGTCAATTGTAACCCCGAGATATTTAATGTCGCATGTTTTAAGGATAAAAGGACAATTACATGTACTGACTGAGTGGAATCCACATTTGTGGGCATAAAGATGAGAATTAGTAGTGTTAGATTGAAGGTCGCGCATGGAGAAGTGAATATATTTAGTCTTGTCAGCATTTAATGTTAGTAAATTGCTTTGAAGCCAATTAGTCACATTGTTTAAACCTACTTGAGCGTATTCGTATAATTCATTGCTGGTTTTAGCGGAAAAGATTAAGGCTGTGTCGTCAGCATATGAAATAATTTTGCCTTGTTTAATATTTAAATTACACAAATCATTAATATAAATCAAGAATAGGGTTGGGCCCAGAATGCTTCCCTGGGGAACACCAAAACTAGTGTTTTTTTGTTCATCGCTTGTGATATCGTCAATTCTAACGCATTGGTATCGATCGTCTAAATAGTCGCTTAAAAGTTTTAGCGGCGTTCCCCTAATTCCCATGGCCTCTAACTTGTTTAGGAGTATAGAAACAGATACCGTGTCGAAGGCCTTCGCGAGGTCAAGAAAGACCCCTAGGGTCTGGTTTCCTTTAGCAAGTTCCACGGAGACATGATCGGTCAAGTTGTGCACCGCGTCGTCCGTGGATAGCTTGGCACGAAAACCAAATTGCGAAGATGATAGAAGATTATTTTTCTCTAAATAGTTAACTAGTCTGCTATTAATAATTTTCTCTAGTATTTTAGATATAGATGGCAGTAACGATATTGGCCTATAATTATTAACCAAGTCTTTGTTTCCGGATTTAAAGATAGGGACTACAACTGCTTTTTTCAAGCATTTAGGGAAAATACCTTCAGAAAAACAGAGACGCAATATATGAGTTAAGGGAGGTACCAGGATATGTTTAAATTGTTTAAGGATCTTACTGCTAATATTATCCCAGCCCACCGCACAGTCATCCTTGAGAGCACAAATTATTCGAGTAATTTCGTCTTCGTCAGTGTCTAGCAAGCCAAAAGATTTTAAGGGACAATTATCACACATATTTGGGGAAAAAGGTTGAACATAGCAATGTTTTGAAATTTGTTCAGCAAGAGTTTTCCCGACATTCACGAAGTAGTTGTTAACATGGTTAGCTGACAAGAGTGGCGAAGGATTAGTAAGCAGTAAACTCGAATTTGATTCACGTCGTTTTGTCATATAAGTGACGTTTTTAATATGTTTCCAAAGACGTTTGCAATTATTTCCTGCACTTTTTAATTCATCTTTATCGTAATTCCTTTTTAGGTTCTTTAAGAGATCGTTACAATAATTCCTGTAGCGTTTATAGGTTATTTTAATAATAGGATCGTCTGGAAATCTCCTCGTTTTCTGATGGAGCTTATCTCTTTGCCGCATACACCGAATTAGGCCAGGAGTAATCCATGGTTTCAAATTATAAAGTTTTTTATTTACTTTAATAACAGCTGTACTATGTAATATTGCTGATTGGACATTTTTTACTAGATACGATAAAGCAAAATTCGCGTCAGTTGAATTGTAAACTGGGCTAAAGTCAAGCTTGCATAAATCATGTTCGAGTTTGTTTGTGTTTAATTGCGTTTTGGTCTGGGGACGTTAAGCGGTGTTAGGCGGCGTTAAGTTTAGGGTTAGTAGAACAGCGTGATGGTCGGTAATTGACGAGTTAGTAACAAGCGTAACATACGGTAGGCTGGATTTGATAATCATATGATCAAGGCAGGAACCGCTTTGATGGGTCGGCAGAGTGTGTGCCGGAAGATAGCCATAGTATGAGCAGATATTGAGGTATTCTTGGGTTCCTGAGTCAGAGATTTCAGGGTTAATGTTTATATTTATGTCACCCGTTAATATAACATTCTTAAAAGAGCTCAGGTCCTGAAGAATCTGGTTCAAGGAAGCGTGAAAAGATTCTAAGTTTCTAGCGGCAGGGGATCTATACATAGCGATTATTGCTGTGTTTGCACCGATTTTAATTATCAAACAATTACACATACAGTCTCGGAAGTTAGGTTCCTCTACTGTGACCATTAATGATTCCTTGGAATAGACAACTACACCATCATTTTGATTATTGTGTATGTTAGTACAGAATAAGTTATAACCCGGCATTTCCGGGAGGTTATCTTGGCGATTAGATAGCCAGCATTCGGTTAGCACAATTATATCACACTCTAAGCTAAGTCTTTGAAGCAAAATGTTAAAGCTATCTATATTCTTATAAATACTGCGAATGTTTTGAGTTAGTATAGTTAGTGGCTTTACATAATCGGAAATATATTGTTTGCAGTCCTCAACTTCACATGTCTTTGAAACAGGTACAAATGAATTATCTATGTCGGTAATTAAGTTAGTATCCATTACACTAATAATAAGTAATATGAAGAGTTAAAAACAGTAAAAAAAAAATAAATAAAAATAAGTCTAAAGTGTAAAAAAATATATGTGGCGCTCTTAGGCGCCTTCATAGTCTATCGAATTTATATACCTGTGTTCAGCAGCTTTTTTAGCAGGACACTCTGGATCTCCCGTTTTGTGGTTGGCAGGTTTTTTGAAGCGCAAACATGTTGCGCATTTAGGCGGGTCGCCTTTTTTTGTACAATCTTGCATGGTGTGCCCTTCTTCACCGCAATGGCCGCATGATGGGGTTGCAACTTTGCACGTCTTAGCAGCGTGACCGTACTGCTGGCATTTGTAACATCTTGTTACCAGTGTGAAGTCTCGTACCGGGCAGGATGTCCAATTAATGAATAACCGGTCCTGTGTGATGAGAGCCTTACGGATTTGGGCGGGAACTTCTAAGATGTAATTGCAATTCTCAGAGTCTTTTCTGCCAGATTTGTGGCTAAGTTTTATTGAGTTCAAAAAAGTATCTCTAGACATAGTCGGAAGTTTGTCAGCCAAATTTTGTTCAAAAATACATTTGTAAACCTCGTTTTCAGCCATTGAAGAAGGAATTCCAATCACTATTATGCGCGGTTTGCGCTTTTGAGGTTCGTCGACGGTAAGAGATGGCGAGGCGAGTTGGACCGATTGCTTGAGCTTATCCAGGTCTTCCTTGGTCTCCGTGCTGATGATGAGTCCTCCTTTTCCAATTTTGCGTATGCCTCGGACTTTTAACTTCATTTCACCAGGGCAAATGATTTTTTGGACAATGTTTTTAGTTTCATCACTGGTCTTTGAGTGGTCACGAGGGTAAATCGCCACGGAGCTAAAAGAGTTAGGACGAACAAAACTATTGGACCCTTTCTTCACCATATCTGCAAAAGATGTTGGTGCAGTTGACGCCTGTAGGGCACAAGATTTGTTGATCGCTTCTTTCATCTCCATAATACAGTCCATTAAATTTCGTTCTTCAGTCAAAAGGTTTAGGGAGTTATGGGTCCTGTAGGCAGACTGTTTTAATGACTGGTATTGAACAGCCATTTGCGAGACTCCATGTCCAACCTTACGGCAAAGAGAATTTATTTTGAGTTTCTGATCAGAGTTAAGCTTACCATCGGCCGCGATACTGCATACTTCTTGTAGGCACTGGTCAATGGAGCTTATCCAGTTCTGAATCTCGGGAGTCGGTATTGCCTCCATTTTCTCGCCTTCCTTGGCTTGGTCACGTGTTGGTAGTTGGGGCTGCGTCGGTGTAGGTGTTGATGGAGGGCTGCGTCGCGTCAACCCGCTGCGATTGAAGGGGCTGCCTTCCATTTTTTTTTTATTTAGTAAATAATTACACAATCATTATTCTAACTTATCAGCACTTATTAATAACTCGCTAATACGTAGGTACACAAAAGTAGGTCACTAATTATGCAGAGCCGTTAATTTATTTATTTTTAATTATAATGATGAGCACGTCTGTATGCCTCGAGTGCGCAATCAATGAAATTATCATATAAATCCTACATCAATGATATGCCCAAAGGAGTATTGACATGTCATTAAATGTTAACGTTTAAACGATCTGGCCAGTTTTACTTGGTCATATCATGAAATGATCAATTCTAAGATCTGGCCACGACATCTATACCGGTAAAAATCAATAAGTTTTACCCTAATAATGAGGCGGCAAAAAAATCCATTATTTACGCAGGCCGTGACACTTACATTCAGAATCCCTTCCTGTTTCTCTCTTCGTTTTACAAAATCCTGCTAATAGTATATTAGGTATTCTGGGCACGCCCTCCTCCTATTACAAGGTACAAATACAAAGTGAAAATCTAAAAACAAAACGTTTGTAAAGTGTAACCCCGAAATTGAAACCAAAATATAGAGCGTGCCACATAATAATACTTTTTTCAAAATAATGCGTTTTAAATTATTCAGAATATTTTTGAATACGAATCAACATCGAATTCTGTTGAATTGAATTTTGATTGAAAAAAAAAATTATTTTGCGATTTAAATTATTATTTTAGATTGTGTATTTATTACGAACACGAATTACGAAATGTCAAATATTGAGGTAATTGTATGATATCGCTCTTTAGTTCTTTCTTGAAATAATACCACTCTTTGAGGACCAAATTAAGTAACAAAACTGGAATAAAAAAATAGCATATTACTGTTCGTTGTTATATGTATAGGTAATGGTGGTGTGCGATGAGGTTTCAAAGCGTCCATTTTAAATGCAAACAATGTTCGTTTGAATGTCCAGACAGATTTCTATTAAAATTTAATTCAAATCCTTTGAAGAGCTGCAGATACTTAGTTGGCCAATGGTTCCGCTGTCTGTTGGAATTTCTGATTAAAAGGAAAGGTACAGCAGTGATAAAGAGTTTTCAACCAAACCTTTCTCATTTCCTGTTAAAAATATTTATATTTCGGTACATTGAAATGAAATCATAATGTATTTTTGATTACATGTAACACACCGGTAAATGAATACATCTTTCCAGACATACAAATAGAATTAAAGTGTCTGTTTGTAAAATTAAAATATATTTTTTTACTAAATGCATACAAAAGTATATTCGATACCACAAAAATGTACTTTTTTTTAATTTTTGTCTGTCTGTTTGTTTCTGCTAATTTGATTTTAACGGGACTTTCATAGCTGATATTATATATAATAAAGAGAAATTTACTTTGTTTTAGAAAACGAATCAGGGTTCCGTAGAAAAAAAAAACTTCCTGAAATTGTGACCAAATGGCAAAAAAATATATTCATCGTTTCTACAACATCGAATCATAATTTAAAACCACACAATTTCAGAAACTCATTAGCCGAGTAATTTAATCAGTTTTCTGGGTTTTAAATAGAACCTTCGTAAAGCAATCAGTTCGGGAATCGATTCAGGCAGACAAAGATGACTTTACGTATGTAAAATTCGGTCCTTTCCGGACAGGAACTGAACGGTATTAGGTCCTACATTAAAATTGATTGCACGTGTCCATATCCTTTTTGGGGACTCATTTTCTGCAATATAAAAGGAAATGGGACGAACCGTATTGAACTACGTTTTTGTTTTCTCACCAGGATAAAGGCAAAACTAGTCTAAAGCGACTTTTTATTCTGAAGGGCAAAAAATGAAAAGCAATTTTTTTTTTGTGAGTGAGGGTTGTAAATGTTTAGGTACATATCATCAATGAATAATTTTAGTTTTTTGGTCACTTTGTAATCAAATCAATTTTTTTTTATTTCCTTCAGATGATAGCCATGGTTTGATTTTGTTTTTGGTGTTTTTATGAAGGCTGAACTGAGTGCTACTTGTGTTTTTTTGTAGTAAAAAATCAAAAAGGTTAGTCCGTTATCACTCCTCTTTCCATGATCATATTTTCCTTTCCAATTCTTCACTTGCTTCTCTAATGCCAAATGGCCTGGGCGTTAAAATCTCCCGTAACAACGAGGTAGTTGATTTGATATTTCCGGAGCTCCGGTGGTTCTCTTTCACTCAACTCATATCCCCAGTGTAGACTTCGACCCTGCTAGGCCCCTACGGTTTTGCTGACATCTCCTTGAGGTACGCGTGGAACACTACGCCATTGACGACTTGGGCTCGGTCCGGACGGTTACCATACGGTCGGACGGCGAGCTAGCCATTGCTCGAAGTCCGCAAGCCCGCACCTAAGGTGGCTGGAAACCGGGATTGGGATCCGGGCTGTGATGTGAGGGCCATTCTCTCGCGCGTGCTGCCGCCTCCTTTACTAGCATTACTGCTTCGCAGAAGGAGGCAACCGCCAACCGCTTACCCTTGGTATATATTTTTTTTGTCAATTCATACAGACATATGAGTAAAATATGTAGTTTCTTGCGCAAGCCTACAATATTATTATTAATAGCATCCTGCACACTACTACTACCACTGCTACTGTGTGTTGTGTGTGTGTGTGTGTGGTACTGTGTGTGTGTGTGTGTGTGTGCTGTGTGCTGTGTGTGCTACTGTGGTTACTGTATACTTTCGATTTTCTTTTGACCATTAAAACGTAATATGCGATAATAATCTTAATAATTCTTCTGTATGTACGTGTGTTTGTCACCTAACTCTTCCTAAACGGTTTGCCTGATTTGGATAAAATTTTGTGTGTATATTTGATTGGGTGGATAGGTGGACCCTGGATGGTTTAAAAATAAAATTTAACCCCCTCTCTCACATACTCGACCTCATCTCTTGCTTACTACACATTATTGTTCATTCCGCAGTCTCTTGAAGAAATTTCTTTGGAAATAAGTACCTTTGTACTAAAATCTATTATGTATTAACTTTTTCTGTTTTTGTTTTGTGTGTACATAAATTTAATAGTCATCATCACCATCATCATCATTATTTCTCACCAGGTCATCGGTCCACCTTTTAGGAGGTCTTCCAACATAAATAGTAAAATAAATAAATGATGGTTTTCAGGGTTCGGTGACATAAATAACAATCTATTGCCTTTTATCGATACTGCCAATACTGTGTCTCCCTCTATTTTTTGGGGCCCTGGGCTGCAGCCCAGAAAGTTCTTATATAGATCCGCCCCTGAATGTCAGTTGATAGTGAGTTCACAACCTATTCTACAAATATGCACATTTGCTATTGGGTCAAAGTGAAAGCGACCCAGCTCAGTAATGCATTACTGCGGTTCAATTACATGATATTTCATGTAGTTGTCACGAGTCGCGTCTGCACTTTGAGAAATGAGCTAGTGTTGTGTACTTGCATGGTGTTGTGTGCTGTCAATTTGATAGGTTTCATGTGGTATTTAAGTTAGGACCTATTTACATAGAGCGGTGGTGGTCCAGTGATAACGGCTCCAACTTACAAGTAATAGGACATGGGTTCAAACCAAGGTAGGCCCTTTAATTTGTGCAATTTATTTCTTCACTCTGCTTTAAAAATGATGAAGGAAAACATCAGGTCCTAGAACTAAAAAAAGATTCGAAGACATGTGCCACAGTGACATCCACTAATCCGCACTGGGTCCGCGTGGTAGATTACGACCCATTCCCTCTCCTTGAAAAGAGGCCTGAGTTGCAGCAGTGGAACACTATAATAATTATGCTATTCAATGCAATTTACAGAGAAAATTGTGTTTTTGAATGAGTTGATTTGCATATGTTGATATGGATATATATAATTATATCAAGTTAACTGTCAGATATTGATTAATATTTTAAATCAGAATAACAATATCAAGTTTTATTAAGGATAGCAAATTACATAACTGTACCCAGAGATTTTTTTAGATTTTTTTAACACTTCACTGCTTTTGATATTCGAAAATATTTTCAGTTAAATGATGGGATAACATGTTTGGCAGGTACCTATATTCAATTTCAGTAATAGCGGAAAAAGTGGAAGACGTGAAAAGCTTCCTTAAACGAGTCAAAAAATATTACCGTACCTATTTTATTTTTGTTGTAACGTATTGAACATTGAACATAACGCACCTTCGCTGTTCTGTTCAATTTGTTTGACAAAGTGATCGAAAGCCTCTGCCGAGTTCCATTTTGAAACACCATTTCACTTGTTATTGACGTCGACAAGTGGAATTTATGTTGCCACAAGTGCCTGCTCACAAATATTTGAGACTAGTATAACATTCTATAACATCAAAATTAAACGTAATAGTGTAAATTCACGTCTTTGGTTGTAATAATTAATGTTGATGATGAAGATATTGACCCGGGGCGGTCGAATGAAAGCAATAAGCTTGTTGACAACGGTCATCGAACAAGTTTTGTAATAATGTCCATTTCTGAGTGATCCTTTATTAAAAGCTTAATATTACTCAGTATACGTCGACCGTTTATTTCCTGATAAATGAACGTTTTCAAAGTTCCCCCCTCTCCCGGTACTTCAGTAGGTTTGAAGTGGTGAGCGAGTGAGCGAAACTTTAACAACTGTGAGCACTAAAAACTGTTTGAATTGGAAATCTATTAAAATGAATATATATTATGGGAAGATACGCAACAGCTGCAATTTTTTTTTTTTATTTATTTGGAAGTTGTGTTACTGTTTTGATGTATAATACAGTTTATTATATTCTACCCATTCTCCTTCTCCTAGAAAGAAGGCCCGAGTCCCAGTAGTGGGAACATTATAAGGCTGATTATGCTTATGCTACCCATTCTATAGAATAACTAGCTGACCCGGTAAAAGTTATTAAACCATATAAATTATTTTGGGCCTACCAAATAAACACAAAAAGAAAAAAAGAAAAAATCGGTTAAGCCTCTATGGAGGGTTTTATATCTATAAATGACGCATAGAAAAAATCAAATGGCTACAGGTAAAAAATAGGAGAGAATAGAAATTTATTTTGCAAATATGGGTAATACACAATAGTTCACATGATACATCCACACACACACACACACCCTCAGCCACATTTTACCATTTGGCATGCAAATATTTACATTATTTTATATCGTTGATATTACATTTAAAAAAAAAACCTGATCAATAACGATAATTTATAAAATTATCGTTATCAAATTATTATTCATAAATTTTATTGTGTATTAAAAGGAAAATTTAAATTATCATTAAATTATATAGCAAGTCATTATTTTAAAATACAGATCAATTTATGACAATAAAAATAAAATACTTCGTAACGATGTTAATTTTTTTTTTATAATTATTATCGGAGGTTAAATAATTATCATTTTATATCAAATGTTGAGATCGACTAATTCACGTATTAACGTCGCAAAGCATAGAACTGTAGTTTCTCATCGAAAATCTTTTTAGCTTCAAACGAAAAGTACCTCGATTTAACTTCAGTAGGTAGTAGCCGTCTAACAAGCGAACTGTGCGAGACAGTGATGATCGGGACAAAAGGTATCTTATGTTCTGCAGTTGGCACACCTGTTAGGGTGAAACGGACATGTTTTGAAACAAGGTGATCATGTCTTTGGAACTCCGAAAGAAGTCCTTTATTTAGTTACTTACAAGTTTTTTTGTGTGTTTAACTTCAAACGATTAGGTAGTTAGTTTTGAGTAAGGGTCGAGTTCTTGTAGTAACATTTTTGCTAGTATGTAGCCGATTAAATGGACGTGTAACAAACATTTATAAGGCAGATTTCTTTGTTTAAGCTTCGTGTACAATAATGACAAGGCATTCTCATCTTAGGTTAGGAGACGTACAGATTTTTTTTTATTGTGTGGGAAAATCATCTTATGACAAATCTCGCTCTTGGACGGAGCGGGAGATACGTGTCAGACTTTTACTGACAAAAAACCCACTCCTGTTCCTTCTTTGTCTTCGTCCCAGGGCCCCGTGTTTCACTTTCACACTACCCGTCGCCCCAGTAGGCTTCGACCCTGCTGGGCCCCTACGATTTGCTGATATCTCCCTGAGGCGCGCGTGGAACAGTACGCGCCATCGACGACTTTGGCTAGGTCCGGACGGTTATCGGACGGTCGGACGGCGAGCCAACCATCGCCAGCCATCCGCAAGCCCGCGCCTACGGTGGCCGGAAATCGGGATCGGAACCCCGGCGGTGGTTGGGGCGTGAGGACCGTTGCCTCACGCGATCGGCCGCCTCCTTTGCTAGCATTACTGCTTCGCAGAAGGAGGCGACCGCCTGCCATTCCTCCTCACTCCGGACCATGGCCTGTACCAAGGCCCGGCGCGAGAGATCGCCGCCGCCGTCGCCCCCATGAGGACACGGCGTTGCTCTGCCCAAGCGGGGCACACCTCCACCGTGTGCTCCACAGTGTCCTCCGGGTGGTCCAAACAGTGGCGACACCCGGGCGTGTCTTCCAATCTTCCGGTGAATCCGGAATCCGGTGCAGGAACTTCCCGAACTTACTGTGTTCGGTGAGAATCTGCGTCATGCGGAAGGTGAGGATGCCGTGAGGTCTTTCCAACCACGCCTCAAAGAGGGGACTTACCGCCATAATTGTGGCGTGTCACACACAGAGTTACAGCTAAGGATTTTTCATGAAATAACCATTCATGACTGGCCTGTCTAGTGGTTAGTGGCCCTGACTGCTATGCCGGAGGTCGTGGGTTCGATTCCCACCCAGGACAAATGTTTGCGTCATGTACACGATCATTTGTTCTATGTCTGGGTGTAATTTATCTATAATATGTATGTATTTAGAAATAATTAATTATGTTTATCAGTTGTCTCATACTACAAGCTCTGCTTAATTTGGGACTCGATGGCTTTGTGTGAAAGTTGTGAAATATTAATATTATTATTATTCTATAGTTTTAACTGAACTAAGAGGGTTGTATTGATGATTTTAAGGATTCACCATCATCATAGAGTTATCGTTATTTTAATCACACAGCCCGATATCGCGCGAGACCTCCCTCAGGTGGCGTTACAGACCGACTATTCGCAAAAAAATGGCCACCACAAACGAGCAGATAATTCCATAAATAAATGACGTGTTACGGTTACAAATAATCTTAATCAACATAGAATTTGCCAGTGACCAGTAAAATGCTAAAACTTAATAAAATTTTAATTTCACGACAGCCTTTATGTGCATTTATTTAGACAAAGACAGACCTCAGAAATTAAAAAAAAAATACAAAAAAGGCAAATGTTAGTCTCATTCTAAACTTAAAATTGAATGATAATGCATGACAATTTTTTATTAGTACAAAAAAGGAAAAGCTCTATAATCCGTACGCTCTATATACGTCGCACAGCACCGCTTCAACTCACTGAAGCCAGCAACACTACACCGACTCACTGGAGCCTGCAGTATCATCCCGACTCACTGGCACAGCACCACCCCAACTCACTGGAGCATCACCGCAGACAGTTCCGACTCACCGAGAACTATTCGGCATTCACTTCCGACCCACTGGAACCAACCTACCACTAGCTTGGCACGCATCAATAACCATCGATCTGCGATCTCCGGAAGGGAGTGATGTAGCGACATCTATGGCGTCACATTAGAACTAATCCTGCATCGCGCAATTAAAATTCTCCGCGCGATTTGAACATATAGAAAAGCCCGAAATCATCTATCGGCCAGTTGCCCACCAGACATAACCGTCTGGTTAGAGGATCCTCCCTTTTCAACGGAGGTTTACTTTACTCTCTGTTCCGCTTACCTCCAAATCATAATTGGTAAATTCATAATTGAATCAATCATTCATAACAATTGCTACTAGAAAATACAACGCACAAAGCTTTTCCATTTTGATCGCCATTCATTCAAAAATCAATAGCCTGTACAATATTTTCATAAATTGAGTGACATTTTGAGATTTATACAAACGCTAATAACTTTGTTGTTTATGAATTATTTATTGAGACTACTGAAATAATAACTAGACCTTTTCTAATAAGCCCTTTAAGTATTTGTACTAATTAAAATTAGTGGTGTATTTAAATAGATGTGATATATAGAATACATTGAAAAGTGATAAAGTAACGCTTCAGAGAATCGTTCATGTAAAAGAAGCGTGAATGGGAGTCGATTAACGAAAGGGGTATATCGGGTGAACATGAGTGGACGTGTCATAAAGGCTCCCCGCAGACATATTTTATGCCGCGATCGGATGACGTTTGTCCTTCTGAAAGGTCAAGTACGTCAACTGCGTGGTATAGAGCAGGGATGCTATAGAGCTCCGTAATCGTAACCGATATATAAGTTTCGGATAAAGGCGGAGTCGAAATAATAGACTGCGCCAGGTTTTGATTGATGATCTAGACTAGAAATGTACTGTCAGATAATCCGAAATAATTTAAAATGCAAAACCGGTATAATATTATTCCTATATCCGTATCTAGATCCGAAATTTCATATCCGTAAAATCCTTGGTGTAGAGTGTAGACCAACAAAGCCACACACGTCGAGCAACGTCAAATCCACGCCATGAAAATCCACGTCACGACAACGCAACGTGGCACGTTGGACGACGTCGTATTGAAGCCGCCGGTGGCGCATTTGTAGAATTAGTGTTATTAAGTGATCGACTTTAATGTCGTCCGCCATCTTTAAATATTGAAACACAAATGCGGCACAGCTGCTGAAGTGCATCGTGAGATTTTATGTCACGACGACGTGCCGTGAAATGTGGTACGTTGCGTTGTTGTAACGTGATTATTTACGTTACTGTTACGGACACGAGCATGTAATTTAGAATCACTAAATATAATCAACATTACGTCATTCATAGACGCGTAATGTATGTACATAAGCGCTGTACATAATAGAGGGCAAGCCTATCAGAGGCCAGACTATTGTCCAATCGGCTACTGGGATAGTATATAAGGCTATGTACTGAGTTCTTAGAAGTACATAATGCGGTTCTTAGAAGTAAATAGCGCAGAAAAACCGTTAAGAATAATCTGGGTTTCTATTGGTAGATTGCAACGGAGAAAATCACGCCACTATTGATGACCAATGGTGTGCTTGCTGTATGCGGGGGGTCGGGAGGTGAACGTCAGCCGGCCTCAACAGGATTAGGGAACAGACTAGAGGGAAAGGGACTCTCTCCCACGACTTGCGACCGGCTGAAAAAGTACTTAAGCTGCACTTTCCTTGAAGACGACGTTCTCTCTCTGCAGTTCGACTCGAAGCGTCACTACGACAGTTTGTCTTGGCACCCTACGCTCCTGGAGCGGCCCTAGATTTCCAGATTTCCTAAGTTATCTAACGTATTAGAGTCAGTGAAGTATTGTAAAGTAACTGTGAACTATTTGTGAGTTAGCGTCACGCGTATGTACGTAAAGGACTCGATTATGTGAAAGTATTTACACGTGTTATGTGAAGTCTGTATTTTTATACGTGTTAAATAAATTGGCTGAGGCCTTTCAAGCGTGACCATTGTGTTGTGTAATTATTTACATCCTCTGCCCCCAACAGTTACTCAACGTCGATTTCCACGTTTGACCCCTTATCTGCCAGGCCAGTCAATGGTTTATTTGGAATAAATGTTTTGAACTTTTCTCGAATGTCGAATTTCTTTACTGTGCTATCAAAGGTCATCATCCCATATGCACTGGCACGCCATAATAATGGCGGTAAGTCCCTTCTTTGAAAAGTGGCTAGAGAGGCGTCACGACGTCCTCACCTTTCCCATGACGCAGATCCTCACCGGAGGAAGGAGGTTCCTACACCGGATTCAGGTGGAAGAAACGCCCGGGTGTTACCATTGTGCGGAACGCTTGGGGGACACGGTGGAGTATTCAGTGGAGGTGTTTCACCAGTCACGGTAGGCGCGGGCTTGCAGACGTCGAGCAATGGGTAGCCCGCCGTCCGGCCATCGGGCCGTCCGATAATTGTCCAGAAAAATTAAACAAAAAGTACACTGAGTAATGCCAAAAAGGCCTCAACTCAGCATAATGCCAAATGGTAACACAAGGCCACCACCTGACGCTGATTTTCAGCTGCAGCCCATGACTGCTCGAAAACAGAAAATATGTCTAGGTACATTAAAAATTCTAAATCAACTTCAATTTTTATTTAAATCATCGTTTTTTTTTTTAATTTGTAAGAAAAATAACCGTGTTGTTTTTGATGCCTCATCTCCATAGAACACAATTGGAACCGTAAACAAGCTTTTGACGTTTTATAAGTGCCCATATAGGCCAATCTCTCTCTACCTATTCCTAATTATGGTCCTATTTTATTACTATTACCCCCTATTTTATTATTTATGTTATTGTTCCTAATAAAGTCCTAACTAGTTATTCCTAACTACGTAAGGGTCGGCTTCCAGTCACACTGGATACATGGTGCAACTGCTTATCTGATTTCCACAACTCAGTAACTGGATCATCCGAAATTATCAAATCGATTCAACCACTCCGGGTAGGAGAGAAGCGTCTGACTTTTACTAACTAAAATCCACCCGTGTTCTATTTCTTTTTTTTTGTGGAAAATCATCAAGTAACTTCTTCCACTTCGGGTGGAGCAAGACGGAGTGTCACACTTTTACTGAATAAAACCCATCTATGTTCTTTCAGATGCCCTCTTCATTCTTAGCCCATGATAACTCTTTCGAACAATTACTGCGGCCCTGGAACACGATGGGTAACTAATAGAACTCGGGTAGGTTTTAAAAGTAAGACACTTCCTCTCACTCCACCCAGAGCGACTAAATCCCACCCGTGTTCCTTCAGTTGCCCTTTGCGATCTAGAGGTGATTTTTTCGACCAATACCGTAGCCCCTAAGTAAGGTATCTCATATAAAACTAATCAAGCTATCACGTTTCACACTTGACTGCTATTTCTTTTATTCATAGGTACTCCCACGTTAACTTCTCAAGGGTTCACTGTTCAAATTCTCGTTACCAAACCTGTGTCAACGTTGAAATCCAATTTGTTTTATACCTTGAACTAAAATGTTATATCTTCTTGAAATCTACATTAATATATAAACAGGTAAAATTTGTTTGTTTGTTTGTAGGAGGTAATCTCTGAAAGTACTGTAGATTATATTTTAGTAAATTATTTTAATTATTATAATTATATAATTATATTTTATTAAAATTTTAGGAAGTATTCCTAAAATTTTCAAGGCTAGAGTGAATAGGCTCTTAATAAACTAGTGCGCCTCACCATCAATGATTACATCACTGCTTACCGTCAGATGGGATCGCAATCAAGCACTGGTTTATATCAATAAAAAAAATCTTTTTTTTTCGCCGATAGAAAGCTGCTTTAATCTTGAGTGACATAGGCTATAATTTATATACGCAGGCAAAACCTAGTAAAAAATTAAGTTATATATTTTTTCAATAACGAGATTAAGACTTTGCTATTATAATGGGCATGCTATTAATTCTTGATACTTTTGTGTGTCTGCCTTTTGTATCATCTGCCATTCTGAATCTTAACCTTTTGAGTGCGTAATTAGAGACACAATAGTAAGACAATGGCGCGTGAACGCCGGCGTTAATGCGGGGATCAACAGCTTAATTCTTTTTTCTGTTGAAAAAATACGTAATGCTCATTGATACATTAGTATCTAAGCACTTATTCCTGCTCGTGCTGTCTTCTTCTTTTTGAATATAAGCTAAACTGCTTAAAGGTGTTTTTAATATCGTGCGGTTTTGATCACGCATACGGGATTGCCCCGCACGCGTAATCCCCACTAATGTCCATATCATACAAGTATTTATTGTAATGCATGAAATACGCACGTTTTTTTTTTCATTTTGAAATTTCTTCATGCGGGTTGCTTCCCGCATGCGTGATGAAATCCGCATCATATTAAAAACACCCTAAACTATTTGGGCCTTAAAACCCACTTGTGTTCCTACTATAGCCCTTTGCATTCCAGGTCCATGGTAACTTTTAAAAAAACATTCCCGAAGCCCTAATAGGCATCGGCCCTAGTGAGCCCCGTCCATTTTGCTGACATTTCTTTGAGGCTCGCGTGGAACACAAAGAACCGTCGACTCGGGCTTGGTCCTTACTGGACGGCGAGCTACCTATTGCTCACTGCAAGCCCGTGCCTGTAGTGAGCGAGAATCGCCTTTTGACTCTCGACACCTCTAGGTGTAGCGACGCTCTAGCGTCTTCTGTAATGGCAGCTGTGGCTGGAGCATATTTTATAATCTCCCTCACGCTTTTCACCAACTCCTTCTTATAGGGATGTGACTGCTTATAAAATTACCTTAAGATTATTAAAAAAATCATGTTTCGTTGAAGACCTCGCATAATAGCACCCATCATTCAAAATCAGTTTTAGATAAATAGCCATAAAAGTCACCTCGATAAAACAATTTAAAAGACATTACCAGCGAATTATCTTCTTAAAACCGGCTTGAGCTTCATCGATATTTTATTCAATACTTGTTACATCGACAACTCAATAATCAGATTATGTTTGTATCTCATAAATATCATGTTTTAATCTGCACACAGAACAAAACGAAGCTTTTGGCGCACAATAAAGAAAGCTTAATGTGTAAGTTCTATTTTCTTGTCACGTTTTTTCGCCGTTTAAACGTCCTTCCAACAAATGGCTCGGAACATAACTACATCGGCAACCGTATATCTACTAAGAGAAATAAAATACGAGAACAGAAACACACTTTTTGTCTGTGATAGAATTGAGGAAATGACCCCCCTTGTCTTTAGATTAGGCGTCCAGAAGATTGAAATGATTGGACGAATGAAATAGAATAGCAAACATTTTTTTTGCTAGTAAATATTGTATTGCATTATTGTAGTAATAATAATAATAACCATTTTATTTCTGGTAAACAGTACCCATATCATAAATCTATATATAAATATAAAAGCGAAATACCATTCACTGATTAATCACGAAATCTCCGAAACTATAACACCTACAAACTTAAAATTTGGCAGCTAGGTTCCTTATAGACTATAACGGATTTTCCGAAATTCACCCCCTAAGGGAATGAAATAGGGGTCCAAAGTTTGTATGGAGAAACCGACTTTCACGCGGGCGAAGCCGCTGGCAGAAGCTAGTACCATATAGACTAACATATGATATTATTAAATTATTTTGTCAGTAAATTAAAAATGATTTAAAATTATGTTAGTAACAGACCACTTTAGTGGTATTTGTCCGCTGAAGCGACGGAACACCACACCCAGTGGCTAAAAGTCTTCTTCCATAACAAGGCGCAGAAAACAGTTCGTTACTCGCAACACAAACGCTTTAAACTTGACATTCCGGTGTGACTCCAGCAACTGCATCCGCAGTGAGCACTTTGACAAGTATTAAGTTCTACTACTCATTGGACGCCTGGGAGAGGATGACTTCATCGAGATCGACCGCGACGAAGGTGGTGTGACGATCTGATCATGTTTGTGGGGCAAGCTTGGCCAGAAATCGCCCTACAAAGAGAGGTTTGGAAGGAGATGGGAATGGCCTTAGTCCATCAGTTGGACACAATTTGGGTTAATAAAAAAGTATAGCAATAGTGGTTATGGTTAGTCAACACCATAACCATTCATTCAGTACTAGCCAACATGAGCTTTTGAAGTATTATGTGATGTTCGAGTTAATCCATAGTCATAATTTCAGCCGAAAGACGTCCACTGCTGGACATAGGCCTCCCCCAAGTGTCACCACAATGAACGGTCCTGTGCGTCTCGCATCCATCGGACTCCCGCGACCGTTACCAAGTCATCGGTCCACCTTGTAGGAGGCCTTGCAACGCTACGTCTTCCGGTACGTGGTCGCCATTCCAGAACCTTTCGGCCCCAATGGCCATCCGTTCTGGAGCAACGTGCCCTGCCCATTGCCACTTTAGTTTGGCGATTCTTCGTGCTATGTCGGTAACCTTGGTTCTCCTGCGGATATCCTCATTCCTGATTCGATCACGCAAGGAAACTCCGAGCATAGCCCTTTCCATTGCCCTTTGGGTGACTTTAAGTCTTCTGATGAGTATATAATCCATAGTAATATAATTTAATATAATACGTTACCTCTTTTGGGTACTTAAAGCTTTAACAAATTTACCCAACGGAATATTCTGCAACAATTTCATCAAAACTAAATGCTGTTATTTTAACGATAATATTAATAGCATTAAACTGCGAATAGTTTGTCGTCTTAAGTATAAAGGAGGTGCTTTTAGCGATAATTACGTTTAAATCTTATTAGGCGCTTTATATAATAATTTGAATAAATAACTCGATCAGAATTCTTGTTGATTCATAGAATAAGTATTTGGCTGAACGAGATATTAAAGTGAAACTTGATATAAATGTTATAATTGAATTACATAAAATTTAGTTAAGCTTTATTCGGGATGAAACAGAACAGGACGATGTCTCAGATAAATAAGTAGGGAAGTAGGATTGTAATGTATTCATTCCAATCTCATCCTAAATCCTTTTTGTTATTTTCTGTCCCCAATCCAGACGTCTTTGGGAGGAGCAAACCTCCAAAATTGCAATCACGCAAATTGAAAATTAATGGACCGCGAAATCCAATTTTGCATTAAAGCTTTCTGGTTGGTAAGTAGGCACTCGCCCTGGCTCCGCTCGGAGTGGTCATGGTATCATACTTATTTATGGTTTTACAGACAAAAGTGACCGAAAAATATTCGTGTTCTTTTGCAAGTGGAAGAATATTAGAGAATTGATTTCCGTGAGCTTGTTGTAAGCAAAATGAACTCTAAGAAACATCTACCTCTTGCATTATTTTTCAATATTCATTTTCTGCGCTTTAGATAAATGAATTTTTTGTTACTGTTCCCGCCAAACGCTTAGTAATAGGAGTTAAAGTATGAAATTGCCGTTTTATTGTAATAGGTACTTCGAATTGACATAGAATCTTCATGGTTTGAGATTTTTTAGTGAAACCTATGAAGTTCTTATTTTAAAAAATTTGCAACATTCGATTATCGACTTTCAGTTGTTTTTTTATTCAGCTTAAACAAGAAAGATGAATACTTCGAAAATTCGAATGATTTTTGAATACGAGTTCCGACGCAGGACTAACGCAGCAGAAACAGCTCGCAATATCAATGTTGCGTTTGGAGAGAGGACTGTTAATGAACGCACCTTGCGATATTGGTTTAAACGCTTTCGTGATGGAAACTTTGATTTGAAGAACGAACCACGTGGAAGACCGCCCACACAGGTGAATAACAATGAATTGAAAGAGATGGTGGAAGCCGATCCGAGCCAAACTACCCAGGAATTAGCGGCGTGGTTTAACGTTACCTGTCCTTACCAACAATATTGACTCATTTGCATCAAATCAATAAAATAAAAAAATATGAAAAATGGGTGCCTCATGATTTGACTGATCTGCAGAAAGAAACGCGTGTTGAAACTTGTGTTGCAAAGTATATAAAATTAGATTTTTTGAAAGCTTATTTATTTATATTATAAGTAACTACTAAATCATTGATACCTATTTTTCGTTTGGACGTAAAGTATTAAAAAAAAAAACGATTATTTCAAAGGTTATTAAAAAGAAAACAAAACGTCATTGTGGCCACTTTCCTGTGACGCCATTTTGAATAGTACCGTAAAGTGTCGGATGTAAAAAATAATACCATCCCATCATTCCGTGGGTGTTTTAAGAGGCGACTAAGGGACTCATAAGAGAATTAAAGAGCATTCTCTGTGCATTATAACATCATACTGCCACCCACCTACCAAGCCTGGCCATTATGGCAAATACCCCCCCTATGATAAGCACAATTAAAAAAATATCAGTAGTGGTAGATAGGGTTGATAACTTCCAGCCTTCTAAATTAGCCGGATTCCGAAAAAGCTCCAGCATCGTAGACCACGTACATACTATATGCTCAAGCTGGTTGTACATAAGAATGAAGAGTACAATCAGCCTCTTTGTTTAGCGTTTGTAGACTACAAGAAAACTTTTGATACCATCGAAACTTGGGCTGTTCTGTTGTGCTGAAGTTTTTGTACGGAAACGCTACCATATGTCTATCTGACTTCAGGAACAGACCTCTAAACGTAACCTATTGCAGTGGTATGCGACGCAAGGAGACGTCATTTATTCGAAACTAGTCACAGTTGCAAATGAGGATGTTTTTAAGGTTTTGGAATGAAGAGGGACTAGACATTACTGACAATGTCGAGTACACCACTCATCTTCGATTTGCCCTCGATATAGTAGTTATGGCTGAGACTATAGAGGACCTCAGAACAATCCTCGAGGATCTCAGTAGAACTTCCGAAAGAGTGGGTCTTAAAATGAATAAGGATAAAATCAAGGTCATGGTAAATACTCATGTGGCGGGGTATTCCAATGAAAATGGAAACTACACTCAAAGTTTTAGACGATTACCTGGATATACGGTCCAGTTAGGTAGGTCTGAGTATGAGAAAGAGGTTAACAAAGCTGCGCTGCTATTTACCCGTTCCACATACCACAGTGGCTCAAGATGAAAGTGCATTGGTCAGTTATGATATATTACATCGCAAATCAAGAAATAAAAATACACTGTATTGATATCTATACTTCTATACTATTAATATTATAAAGCTGCAGAGTTTGTTTGTTTGTTTGTTTGTTTGTTTGAACGCGCTAATCTCTGGAACTACTGGTCCGATTTGAATGTTTCTTTCAGTGTTGGGTAGTCCATTTATTGAGGAAGGCTATAGGCTTTGTTTTTTTTTCAAAATTAGGGATCCGTAATAAAATTGCTATTTTGTAACACAAGGTGTAAAATCGAAAACCTATTTTTGCGTGCGCTGCAAAAACTATTGACAATAGAACAAAATGATGTACTACGGGTTTGTAGATCCCATTAAGACCTACAAAAAAATCCGCGAGAACATATATCTAGCTATCATGGTTTAATCACAATAACCGATTTTGTGTTCAAAATAATTATTAAATCGTCTGAAGAAAAAAAAACTACGTTAAATATGTATCGTAATATTAATCTTTATCGAAATTAAGCATTATGTTATCAAGAGTATTTATGTAGAAGTAAAATACTTTTTGTTTCATCTCAATCGGATATTTCGTTATCACGTGTGTAAGATGTTAAGAGTTGGTACCTATTAATGAGTTATGGGCCATAGAGTTTTTTATCAACATAAAATCCCAGGTAATAATCTTTTTCGAAATACATTTGTTGATGAGATCAAGAAGATGCAGTCCATTATCCACAGGAATTTCTTAATTCTTTAAACCCGAGTGGCCTCCCCCCACATTCTCTCAAGTTAAAAATTGGTGCCCCAATTATTTTACTTAGAAATCTTAAGCCACCAAATTTATGTAACGGGACTCGACTTCAGGTTAAATTTCTTCGCAATAACGTGATCGTTGCAACAGTTTTGACTGGTCCAGCGGTTGGTCAAACAGTACTTATACCTCGGATCCCAATGATTCCAAATGATTTGCCTTTTCATTTTAAAAGAGTCCAATTCCCAATTAAATTATCTTTTGCCGTAACGATAAATAAATCACAGGGGCAAACATTTAAATATGTAGGATTAGATTTACGGCAAGACTGTTCTTCGCACGGCCAACTATATGTCGCGTTGTCAAGATCAGGTTGCGGAAACAATCAATATATTCTTCTGCCACAAGAAAATAAAACGAAAAATATAATTTACTCAGAAGTACTTTAAAATAATATTTTAACCCGGTTTAAAGTGGACGGACACTCCCGCCTATAGTCGTAATTCTTATGTGTCTGGCTGAATGTCGAACAGATAGACAGCTATTGCCTGCGACTTATACAATTTAACTTAATCTATATTTTTCTTAATATTATAAAGCTGAAAAGTTTGATTGTTTGTTATGAACGCGGTAATCTCGGGAAATACTGATCTGATATGAAAACTGTTTAAATATTCAATAGTCCATTTATTGAGGGAGGCTATATTTATCTCGGTATTTCCACGGAAACGAGAAAAACGCGGGTGAAACCGCGGGGCACAGCTAGTAAGTTATAAACAACAACTATACTAAGACTAGACTGCGAACACACTAAACGTATTGTCAACCGCCGACTGTTAGAGAGCTTTATATAGTGATCTGCTCTTCTATACCTTTTCAACTTTCTGTTCACTCCGAACGGACAATACACAGCTCACTAGGTCTTACAGTGAGCCTGTATACAATAAACAGCTGAATATACTCGTGTATTGTGTGTTTATTTTCTCATAACTAAAAATAACATTGTTAGCCAACTAAATAAATAAACATCTACAATACTTCGTTTACATAAATTGATTACGTAAAACCTTCGTCCGAGCGATCTGTCTACTTCGTAAATAATATGCCATGAACATACGCACACGTTCGTTCCTCCGACGATACCCTCTTAACTCGAGGTCGGGCCCGAGAAAAGTGTCGTTTACCCTCACGTTATCTTCAAGTTCCAATGTCCAAATTCGTTTCATTTCGTTACAAGTGAAATATAGTTAAAGTCAAAGACTAGAACTCACTATACGACACTTCCTACGTTTCAGTTTTGGTGATAGACATTTTGGATTCCTCCAAGTCATTGCCAAGTGATATTAACTCCACACGAAGCGGAGTAAAAACTTTTTTTTTATAGTCACGGTATACCTAATCCTAAGTTAAGTGCTCGAGATTCATAGGATAGCTAGGTACGAAAGACTTTTATGAGAGGAAAAACTATTTTCTGTGGGAAATCTTTACCTCGTCTTTACTTTCTTATCTCGGTTCAGCACGCTTAAGCTTTAAAAAGATTCAGCACTTGGTGTAAACTATCGTTATAAGAGTGGAGGCACGAGTAACAAACTTGTTATGAATGTTCTGTAAAAATTAAAATTTATAATCTCGAAATCGTCTGCTTCATCAGTCCTGGGAACATGTGTATTTTGATTACTGACGCACAAAGGAGATATTGTCAATATATAACTGACCGTAAGTTGAATTTTCTATTTATTTGGCATTTTTTGGGTTCAGTGACTGAGTCAGTAAAAACAGAACTCTCTCTGTCCGTCTCTCCGTCTGTTCGTCTGTCCGCCTGTCCGTCGGTCCGTCTGTCCGTCTGTTCGTCTGTCCGTCTATCCGTCTATCCGTCTGTCCGTCAGTTCGTCTGTCTGTCTGTCTGTCTGTCCGTCTGTCCGTTTGTCTGTCTGTCCATCTGTGACAGAAATGCAATATATTAAATATAAATAACATTGTTTAGTTATTTGATTAAGTTACTGGACTAAGATTTCGAACTTGGTGCCATAGTAACTTTTATTAAGCTCAAAATTACCTATCCAACGATATAACACACATAGCTATTGCAAGGTGGGCCTAGATTTCATAGCACCTGGCATCATTTTTTGTAAAAAATCAAGGACTCATATGATAGCACAAATAAAGAAAAAAGTCTGAAAACTGTAAATTACAAAAAAATAACTTTTTGCGAAAAATCTTGATTTGATTGTGGGATCGATCTATGTATTTACATAGGTCCTATATTTAGCCCACGTACAATGGTCCACATTGGACTAAGTGCGGAAACCATACCCAAATAGATTGATAGATAGGTCCTATAGGTGTATAGTTTATACGGAACCTTCGGTGCCCGAGTTCGACTCGCACTTGACCGGTTTTTTAACTTTATTCCACTTATTTTGTAAAATGATTTATTTAAAATTACTGTGTTCGACAACACTCCATGTGAACTTGTAAAATTAAATTTTACCAAATATCTAGTTGACAGAAATCAAAAAGCAGTTATTTCATGGCAAATATTAAAATTAAGCCATAAATGGTTAGCCTGAAACCAGCCCCCCTAGCCAAGTCACAAACGATAAACGTAAACTCTCAGTAGTCTTTAATAGATTTTCAACTTTATGTTATTGGATATAAAGTTGAAAATCAATTGAAGATTACATAGTGTTTTCGTTCGTTCCGGTCGCTAACGCTCAGTAGTCTCTAATAGATTTTCAACTTTATGCTCTTAGGTATAAAGTTGAAAATCTATTGGAGATTAATAAGCGTTCACGTTTATCGTTTGCAACTTGGCTAGGGGGGCAGATCGCCCTTCTAGTAGGGAAATGGCTTTATAAATGGGCTACTATCCTTTTAAAATATAGATAATCTATACGAGTACCGAAAGTATCTAGGTATCTGTGTTTCCTGATGGCTACAACCCGGGAATCTTGAAAAGAGTGAATAGGTTACTTCTAGGTAAGCGCGCTCCATCGTTGACCGCATCGTCGCTTTCCATCAGGTGAGATAGCGGTCAAGCGCGAACTTATCAAGAATAAAAAAAAGACGTAGCGTTGGAAGGCCTCCTATAAGGTGGACCGATGACTTGGTAACGGATGCGGGAGTCCGATGGATGTGAGAGGCACAGGACCGTTCGTTGTGGCGACACTTGGGGGAGGCCTATGTCCAGCAGTGGATGTCTTTCGGCTGAAATGATGATGATGATGATGATGATGATGATACGAGTACCAGGGTTTGTAGTCCTGAATCGTTCATTGAGAAAGGAGAATCCTTGACCAAATAAGTGTTGTGTCTGATCTCGGCAACTGTTGATATTGTATATTATCATATTCAAACCGCGCGATGTATGATTGTGTAACGTTAAGTCTACATTAGGCATAACAAGTATACCTACCAAAAATAACCTTCCTGGAACATTTATTTATTTTATTAGCAACCTCGGCTAGGTTATTTTACAAGAACCGTGACTTTTTTTTAGATCAAACGTAGCTTATTTTATTATTTATATTTAACGGTAGTATAGGTGCCTACCAGTAGTTCGGAAGTATTACCGTGACTCTGGAACGCAAACGGCCACTAAAAGAACATTGCTTGGTTTTAGTCAGTAAAAATCTAAAACTTCACACGTCCTCTCGCTCCACCAAGAGCAGGAGAAGTTAGTTAATGATTTCCCACCTCAAAAAGGCGTTTGTCAGGAACATAATTTCGTAATCGTATATGTGATTCCTTTACAAACGTTTCAATGCCTTCTACGTTATTCATCGTAAGGCAAAAATTGCGTTTATTTACAAGAGCCGTTTTTTAAATTATTAATTAAGTAATAAGTAATTTGTGAAACACTTTTAACCGATGTTTTTGTATTATTTAATCAATAATCAGTTTAAGTTAGATGTTGGATGTGATGTCAGCAAAACCGTAGGGGCCCAGCGGGGTCGAAGTCTACTGGGGCCAGGGTTTACTTTCGAAAGGGAAACCCATGGTTCTGGAAAACAAAGGGCAAAAAAATAAAAAAAATAAAATAAAATAAACTTGACTTTATACGTAGACATTGATGTTAATTGGGAGCAGTGGTGGCCGAGTGGTAATGGCCCCGACTTACGAGTTGTAGGTCGCGGGTTCAAACCCAGCCAGGCGCATTACTTTGTGTAATTTATTTCATCACCACTGCTTTCAAAACGGTGAAGGAAAACATCGTGAGGAAACCGGCATGTCCTAGAACCAAAAATTCGAAGACATGTGACATTCACCAACCCGCAATGGGCCGCGTGGTGGATTACGGCCCATTCCTTCTCCTAGAGAGGAGGCCTGAGTCCCAGCAGTGGGAACATTAAAAGGCTGATTATGCTATGCTTATGCTATTGATGTAAAGAAATAAATGGTTTTGCCTGTTTATTATATGAGTTTAGGTGTAATAAGCCTACACGTAAAGCATGTACAGTTGCATGTTATGTCAGCTATTTTACCCAGTCTAACACATGATTAACATTCGCTCGTTGTCGCCTAAAGTACATTTCTGTGTTATGCGTAATTCAAAAACCATGTCCGTGGTAATTAGGAAGCATAGCTTAGGCGCGTCGGAAAAAGTCAAAGGGGAGAAAAAATGTTTTTGGTTTTGCTGCATAATTCTACCAAAAAGTTAAGTTAATACAAAAATTTTGGAAACTAGTAACTTATTAAAAAAACTAGTGTAAGCTTTGTGGTTATTTCATGTTTTTGTTTTAGGTAGTGGTCCGACCGCCGGCGAGAAAACGACTAACTATCAGCGATTTTCTCTCTCAAGAAACGCACAATAAATGTACATTCCGTGTAAACGAAAGAGATGAGGTGAGATAGCGGTCAAGCGCGAACCTATCAAGAATAAAAATAAAAAAAGATGCATATAATAAAAGTTGCTCTCTGACTGTTCACAATGCCGGCGACGACTCGCTTTACTAGTTTTGTCGCTGAGCGACGAGCTTTCAAAAATAAACTCGCTCAGCGATACTCGTTCAGCGATGCTTGCTCGCTTGATCATTTCCAAATGGCGACAAATTACGTTGGCCACACTGTGAGCGACCGCGGGCGAGTGGCACGAGTAATCGCTCGTCACACTTGCACACTCGCTTATAGCCCGGCGAAAAAACTATCGAAACTACACACTCGCTTCCCGCTGATCGCCAACTCGTTTATAGTTTCTAGTTCTACTCGTTCATCGTCGGCGGTCGGACCACTGCCTTATGGATACAAAAAGTATTCAGGAACGAACAATAATGAAAATAATAATATTACATGAGCCTTTTTTTAAGTGTCATCAGGTAACGCCTCGCGCTCTGGTTGGAGCGAGAGGGAGTGTCAAACTTTTACTGAGTAAATCCCACATGTGTTCCTTGAGTTGCCTTTTACGGTCCAGTAACTCTTTCAATCAAGCCGGCAGTCCTGGCATATACCAGCCTCTAATAACATCTTGTTTTTTTTTGAGATGAGAGATCCTTCAATGACTTCTCCCGTCAGACTTTTACTGAATAAAACCCGCCTTTTTTTTCAGGTGAGAAATCATTCAATGATTTCTCCCGCCCTTGGGTGGAGAGGGAGGGCGTGTCAGACTTTTACTGACGAAAACCTATTCCTATGTTCCTTCGTTGCCTTGCATTCCAGGGCCCCGGTTTTTCCTTTCAAAAGCGAACCCATGGCCCCAGTAGGCTTCGACCCTGCTAGGCCCCTACGGTTTTGCTGACATCTCCTTGAGGCTCGCGTGGAACACTACGTGCCGTCGAAGACTTGGGCTCGGTCTGGATGGTTACCGGACGGTCGGACGACGAGCTACCTATTGCTCGCCGTCCGCAAGCCCGCGCCTACGGTGGCTAGATTCCGGGATTGGGATCCCGGCGGCTGGAGTTTGAGGGCCGAAGTCGGTCAGTCTGAAAAATGATGCTAATTGTACATTCCTAAGCGTAGATCTCTATAGAGAAGTGTGCAAGAAACTCCATGGCCACTGTTTTATGACAGAGTATGTTACATCGATTTTCAAGCCCGCATAATGTGATTGCTCTGATTATCAAGATGAAGTTTTTAACGATGTTTTCCACATCATCGGTCCGTGACGAGTTACACAAACTTAGTTTTCACAAACATAATTATAGAACTAATGCAATTAAAGGATTATTTTAAGACTGTAGGGTATCCTGGGTAGGCCTTTCATTTTACCTACTTTACTTAAATAATATATATATTTATATATATGTAGGTTTATATTATATTAAATATATATGTATGTTTATTATATATATATACATTTGTATCCTTTTTAGGGTTCCGTAACTCAAAATAAAAAAAACGAAGCTCATATAGGATCACTTTGTTGTCCGTCTGTCTGTCTCTCAAGACCCTTTATCTCGGGAACGCGTGGAGGTATCGAGTTGAAATTAAAACCTAAATATTCTCAGGTCTGCCGTCCCTTGAAGCTGTGAAAAAATCAATCTGAGCTAACAAAAAAAAAAAAGATACGACTGTTTATGTCGCAAAAAACGTGTATTTTGACACTCTCAAGGGAATCAAAATTCATAGGGTACTTCCCGTTGACGTAGAATCCAGATTTTAGGCATGAAGTAAGTACCCATAGCACAAGTATAGAAAAAAGTCTGAAAGCTGTAATTTTTGTGGTTACGTCACAAAACAAAACTTGTTCGTGATTCGGAAAAGTCTTCGTAAGAGTAAGTTTGTACGGAACCCTCAGTGCGCGAGTCCGACTCGCACTTGCCCGGTTTTTTCATATTAATCTTTTCTTTTTTTATGCACCTGCCATGTTTTCTCTTCACTACCCTTGATTGACTGGTAGAGAATGCCTAAGGCATTAAGTCCGCCTTTGTACCTTTGTGTTGCATGAAGTTTTAATAAATAAATAAATAAATTTTGCATCTTCTTATGCGCTGTAAAGTATAAAAACCACTAAAGCGTCTCTCGTAGTTATTATTATGGTAAAATTTTCTATTACCACGTAAATGTCAGTTTCACCCCTCGGGCGCCCGGGGGTATTATTATTACGTAATTGCGCGTTTTTACGTAAACCACCAAAAAAAAAAAACTTTTTCTGGATTTTTCTAGGAAAAACAAAGATAATACCAAAATTTTCGGCTAAAAAAAATCGTACAAACGTGTGTACAAAACTACAATTAAGCGTTTTTCAAGGTCATTTAAGTTGTACAGACGTATGTACAATCGGCTTTCGAGGGGTTAAGTCGTGTCTCGTGTTCAGTATTCGACGTTCATTGGTTAATTTATTTATTTCATACTGGCTCCTACTTAGCGGTTTCGCCCGCGTGATAGTACTAAATTATCCTAAGACAAAATACTCCCAAGATAAAAAGTATACTATTTCAGGACTTGTCTTGGAACAGCTCAATTCAATTCATCAACTCATTTCAAATTGGGTACAAGTAGACCATGGTCATTCAAATCCATTCAAACGTTTGGATGTGAAAGGGTAACAAACATACATACATAATTACAAACTTTTTTTAAAATGATTATTTAAATTACAATTTTTAATAATTATATTAGTGTGACAAATAGATATTTTTTAGACTAATGACTTAACTACAGTGTTGATTTTATTTGTGATGCATGGTTCACAAGTATTCCGCCAAAATGGAGTAAGATTCAATTGCTAAGCGGATTGGGAATGCTAGCAATATGCACGTCAGAAAACCGTTTACATATTTTTAAATATACTAACGTAGGGAACTTAAAAAAAAAAAAAAACTGGGCAAATGCGAATCAAACTCGCTCACTGAGGGTTCCGTACAAACTTACCTATATAAATAGTTCAATTCCCAAATGGAGATTCGACGATTTTTCAGAATCACAAAAAACGTATTTTTTATGATGTAACAACTTTACTGTTATCAGATTTTTATTCCTATACGTCTGCTATAAGACTTTGCTTTATGCCACATTTCATGTTTCTGGGTCAACGGGAAGTACCCTAAGCATTTTGATTCCCTTGACAGTGTCGAAATATACTTACGTTTTTAGCGACATAAATGGCCGTATCTTTTTTTATATATTTGGTGTATACGGTTTTAATTTCAACTCGATACCTCCATGCGTTCCCAAGATAAAGAGTCTTGACAGACAGACAGACAGATGGACAATAAAGTAATCCTATAGAGGTTTCGTTTTTTCTCTTCGAGGTACGGAACCCTAAAAATGAAACGATCGGTTGAAAATAAGGATTAGCCTTTGATAAAATTATTCATCATCATCATCTGTTTATAGCACATTTTATTACATTATTATTTCACATATCCTGCTCTATAAAGATCTAATATATCTAGTGGCAGTATGGCAGTATTATCATAGCAATGTTCATAAGCACTCCCTTGGGGACGGCCGCCGGTTATAACTGTGTGCCGCTTAATTAAACTGACTTTTTAATTATGTGAGAGTCGCCTCTTTGGTCTAGCATTCAGTGAAGGTTCGATTTTAAAATATCGAAAGAAGAAATTAAAAAAAAAAGATACTGGTCGTTATAATTTTTAATACTTTTTTTTTTCTAGAAACGTCAGTCTGGCTAGTTTGTATTAATCAGTGAGCTTTTGGCGGGATTTTTTCGAGTGAAGTTTATTTAGTAAATTGATTCCTAGTGGATATTCTGATGTAAAATTGGTGTAGTTATGTGTCTGGAGTATCTACACAACTGGACAATATGGGGAATCAATGAAACAGGCGCCATCTCGGTAAAATGGGGTTTAGAATTTTATTCTAGTATTTATTCTCAGCAAAGCTTGCCGAAATGGTTAACTCGATACATCTGTTGCCAAATAAGTACTAGGCGTGTGGAAGTCTTTACTGAACCGACTCACTGTTTCAAAAAATTTTAGTGTTCCGAAAGATTGGAATATCAGTAAAGTTTTTAATGCATCATTTGGAACAATTGGAACACTGAAACACTCTTTACTTTAAGTGACCTGTAGTCTTTTTAAAATTCAAATCTTGTGAGCTAATGTTTCTAATGATCCGTTTGTATCTTTTGAGCCGATGTTCCAAATGTTCCGTTTGTATCTTGTGAGCCGATGTTTCAAATGTTCCGTTTGTATCTTGTGAGCCGATGTTTCAAATGTTCCGTTTGTATCTTTTGAGCCGATTTTCTAAATGTTCCAAATGATGCATATCATAGCATAGCATAGCTTAGTCGGCCTTATAATGTTCCCACTGTTGGGACTCAGGCCTCCTCTCTAGGAGAGGATATGGGCCGTAATCCACCACGCGGGCCCAGTGCGGGTTGATGCATATCACTGTTTCGGAACATTTCAGTGATCCAGATGCAAATGTTCCAATCGCAAAGATGACACACTTTTCCCACGCCTAATAAGTACTACAAAAACATTAGAATATGTTACATCCGCAGGCGAATGGAACTCAAAGTGACTGCACTAAGTACTGATGACGAGGCGGCATGGTCTAAGACCTTAGCTTGCCCAAATAGGGCGAAGGAAAAGAATATTGTTCGGCGATTAAAATGTTCATGATAAATAGAAATATTCTCATTGGTCTGCTGTGTTGAAACAGTGTCCAATCAATAAATATCTCCAGTTACCACCGGGGGGTAAAGGCGTGTCAATTAATATTCATTAAATTAATTTGCATGTTGATGTGATAACGGAAAAACAGTAAAATAGGTTCTATTTAATAAACCAACCAGTATTTTTTCTTACTTTATTCCAAGTTATTTTGTATATTTTTAAAAGTATAATACCACTAGCTAACCAGTATCTTCTGCTATTTTACATTCTATTTGAAAACCTGCAATAACCGAACAAGTTGAAGAAATGTGACTAGACTTGACGTGTAGCGGAGTTGTTATTTGCTACGACATAACTCTCGTAGCGGCTTCGTAGCTCTAGCTACGGTGCGGCGTAGAAACAATGATAATTACCTATGTATTATTTTGATCTGTTTGTGGCTACTGGTACGCAATAATGCATCCTTATAATGTTTCCACTGCTGGGACTCAGGAACCTTCTCTTAGAGAGGGAATATCGGAAAGGCCGTAAACCATTATGCTGGTCCAGTGCGGGTCACATCATCGTCATCATCATCATTTCAGCCGAAAGACGTTCACTGCTGGACATAGGCCTCCCCCAAGTGTCGCCACAATGAACGGTTCTGTGCGTCTCGCATCCATCGGACTCCCGCAACCTTTACCAAGTCATCGGTCCACCTTCTGGAGCCCTCCCAACGCTACGTCTTCCGGTACGTGATCGCCATTCCGGAACCTTTCGGCCCCAACGGCCATCCGTTCTGCGAGCAATGTGCCCAGCCCATTGCCACTTAATTTGGCGATTCTTCGTGCTATTTCGGTGACCGTGGTTCTCCTGCGGATATCCTCATTCCTGATTCGATCACGCAAGGAAACTCCGAGCATAGCCCTTTCCATTGCCCTTTGGGTGACTTTAAGTCTTCTGATCACATGCAGTGGTGGATATCATATGTTCTCCAATTTTTGTTTCTAGAATGGTTTCCTCTCGTAAGTACCGTTACCACTAAGCTATAAATACTTCTAAAAAAAACTCAGTCTTATTTAATTCAGCCCACAGCGGCGAAGTGACGTAGATCCTTCAGCATATACTTGATAATTCCATTAGGCAAACAGATAGATCATTGAGAAAATTATGCAAAATCACCCAACTCTGTTTCAAATCGCTATTAATACCCGTGAGAAAAAGATGACTGGTGAAACTGCCCCCAGGCCGGGCAGCCCGCCTGATACAGTGCCGTACCTTTTTCAGAAGCATCATTTAAAAGCATTCAATGGTTCCGTAGAGAGATCGAAATCATATCAGGACAAATATTTTACCGCTTTTAATGACAGAATGAACATCAGAAAATATGAGAATTATGAAGCTATTTTTGCGTTTCGAATGAAATTCCCTAAAGACTTGTTTGTCGTGTTTGTGTGTTTGTCACAGTTTTATTTATGATTTTAGCTATGGGTCGGTAATTTTTTTTTATTGGAAAAGAAACATGTGTACTTCAGTCGTGCGATATTTCGACTGTTTATGAAAATTTATGTTTTTAAATACTCACGAAACATTTGCAAGTGTCGGCAAAATTATAGTTGTCAAAAAAAAATGTTGGCAAACCCCGCCATTGTTCCACCTGGTACACAATGTGTATTGTCATTTATTTACCTCTCATAAATAACGACCCTAGTGACGGTTACAGCAGTTACGCCAGTTACCCCCAGTGGACAATGTGCCTTACGCAAGTTAATGCTTTGTGCCAAACTGTGAGTACCCACAGACTCCAGATATTCATAATTAAATTCTAGTTAGGAAGTAGGGACGCCTGTGGCACGGAGTAGCTTTTCAGAAATGGAATTTAACAATTCACACGAAGTTCCAACTAGAGACGGAGAAATTATAACTAGGAATAATAGCATATGTATAATAGGGTGGGTGTTAAGGGGCGATTATACGGGCAATTTTTCGACAATTAATGCCCGTCAATAGATGTTTAGCTGCTGGAGGTATATATGCAATTTAATCATCATCATTTCAGCCGAAAGACGTCCACCATTAAACATAGGCCGTATCCAGCAGATTCCCACGACCCTCATCAGGTCATTGGTCCACCTTGTAGGAGGCCTTCCAACACTGCGTCTGCGGTACGTTGTCGCTACTCCAAAACCTTTGAACCCCGTCGACGCAAAGCGGATGTTTTGCGAGCAATGTGCTCTTAAGCTTTTTTTTTTATAATGTAATGTAACTCCAAATTGTTCTATGATGAGTGGTAGTCGGTCGCCTCCTTCCGCGAAGCAGTAATACTAGCAAAGGAGGAGGCCGCACGTGCCACGCGAGGGATTGGCCCTCACGCCCCAGCCGCCGGGATCCTGATCCTGATTTCCGGTCACCGTAGGCGTAGGCTTGCGGACGGCGATCAATGGGTAGCTCGCCGCCTGACCGTCCAGTAACAGTCCGGACCGACCCCAAGTCGTCGACGGCGCGTACTGTTCCACGCGCGCCTCAT
Organism: Mythimna impura; assembly: GCA_905147345.3. Lineage (NCBI taxonomy): Eukaryota > Metazoa > Arthropoda > Insecta > Lepidoptera > Noctuidae > Mythimna > Mythimna impura. Next base: position 14,857,423 of record LR990345.1, read on the forward strand.
GGAGATGTCAGCAAACCGTAGGGGCCTAGCAGGGTCGAAGCCTACTGGGGCCAAGGGTCTGCTTCTGAAAGGAAGACTCGGCCCTGGTATGAAAGGCACCGAAGGAACAGAAGTGGGTTTTTAGTCAGTAGAAGTCTGACACATCCTCTCGCTCCGCCCAAGAGCGGGGGATGTCATTGGATGATTTTCAAACCTACAAAAAAAAATGTTCTATGATATTTTTGTATTGCCCGGTAAAAAAGTTGTTTATCTAAAATTTACTGATGCAGCAATACCAGCTATTACTAATCCGAGATAGAGAAACTGCATGTTTCTTCTGTAATTATGTATGGTATGTAATGATACGACCGTATGTTCTAAGGTACTCTTTTATTTAAGTTTACACGACGGTATTAGGCTTAGGCTTAGTGTCAGCAGACAAACACAAACTAATATTTTCCGAAAAATAAACTACAATGTTATTACAATATTTATCTAGGGTGGCCGTACGTCAGTGTAAAAGTACTAACAGGGTACACAACCAAAGCCAAAGGATAAAGCTATTAGGTAATACATTTTACGTGGGAAATTATCAAATGATGAGCGCCCGGGAGGATCCGATTTTTACTGATTAAAACCCACCGTGTTTCTTCAATTAGCCTTTATGGGGGCCATAGTAGCTCTTTTCAAAAATGCCGCAGCCTTAGCAGGGAACCTGTTAATACTTATGTAGTAACAATGTGGTGATTATTTTTTTATAACCAAAATAATAGATAAACTAAGCGATGAATCAAAAGAAAATAGGCTGTATCAAGTTGTGGCATATACCATTTAAAAGGGCAAAGTAATAACTCCATTTTATTGTACGGCATTAATAGTCTGAAACGTGCAAGGAACGGATTTTGACTCCGACTAAAATAAAATGAGTCATAATTTCATACAATAGTTTAAATTGCCCTTTAAACAAAACTCCTTCAAACTCTCCTTGGCAATCGATGCCTTAATCCCAGTGTTGATTTCATTATTAGATGTTTTTCTGAAAATATTTTTCGTCATTCAACTACCGTGTTGTGGCTGTTTCAATCTCGGATCTTTAAAAAAAAACATTTTTTTCCAGCACGGTTTAAATAAACCTAAAGTCACAATGGCTCTAAAACTAAAGCAAATATGAACGGACAATTCAGAAGCGAGTTATAACATTGCAAGGATGCGGGCTCTTCAGGAAAAAAATGGTTTCAGGAAAAGAATGGCTTAACGTTGTCGTGCCATCACGTTTGACCAATATCGTTCAGCAGCAAGCAATTTAAGTTGCCCGTGTGCTCACACCCTAATAGGTATAGTTGGTGTTACAGTTTGGCTGTGGGTCTTCATGGTATCGGTCTCTTCTGCTTGCTACTCAGCTTAGGGGCCTTACTATGATGTCTTAAATGCCATCATTACTCTGTTGTGAAAATGGGATAATGCTAAGTCTGTATAGCTCCGACTCTCTCTCAGATTTTAGAACTATAATAGCTTTAAGACGGCATTGTAGGTACCCAAGACAGTTGAGCCACTTGTATTTACACTTTTGTTATCAAGTTATTCCTTGCCTAACATTATGGAAAAGGGATTACTTATATGTGTTTAGACAATCGTAATGGTGGTTGGACATTGTCTTATTTTAATATTGTATGTTTTATTGTAAATCTAACTTTTTTTTGTTGTGGTGGAAAGTCATCAAATAACTCCTCCTGCTCTTGGTGGAGTGAGAGAGAGTGTCACACAAGTTCACAAACACAGGTGTGTTTCTTATGTTGCCCGTTGCGTTGCCGGATCACGGGTCACTCTTTCGACCAATCCCGAAACCTACCAGGCAGTAGTACGGGTCCTCGATTGATATTTTTGTCACATAGTACAAAATGTACCTAGTATGAAATTCAATCATATTTGTATTGCCCAGATTTCGAATCCGCAATCCAACAGACCGTTGTACAAAAAAACAGAAGGTAAATTGTAACCAAAAAACCGGGCAAGTGTGAGTCGGAGTTGCGCATTGTGGGTTCTGTATAAACTTACCTAGGAAAATAGTTCAATTCCCGAATTGAGTTTGAAATTTTTTCTGAATCGCAAAAAAGTAACTAACAATTTCGTAACTACAGATTTTTCGGTGCTGCGGAAGCAGCCGGCGGCCCGGCTGAACGCATGCCAGAGGGTCATGGCCATACGGATGGTGCGAGGAAACCGGACGATTTCCCGTGAAGCGGCGAGCCTCCTTGCTGGACAGCCACCATGGGATCTGGTAGCAACAGGCCTTGCTCACATGCACGATCTGCGCATGGAGATGCAACGCCGGGGCGAAACTCCGCTGCCGCGACAAGTCGCAGCATGGCGGACAGAGCTCCGGCGAGATCTCATGGAGAAATGGCGACAGCGACTGTCGCGACCCAGTGCTGGGCACGCCACAATTATGGCGGTGGTACAGGCCATGGTCCGGAGCGAGGAGGAGTGGCAGGCGGTCGCCTCCTTCTGCGAAGCAGTAATGCTGGCAAAGGAGGCGGCCGATCGCGTGAGGCAACGGCAACGGTCCTCACGCCCCAGCCGCCGCCGGGATTCCGATCCTGATTTCCGGCCACCGTAGGCGCGAGCTTGCGGACGGCGGGCAATGGGTGGCCCGCCGTCCGACCGTCCGGTAACCATCCGGACCGAGCCCAAGTCGTCGACGGCGCGTATTGTTCCGCGCGCGCCTCAGGGAGATGTCAGCAAATCGTAGGGGCCCAGCAGGGTCGAAGCCTACTGGGGCCATGGGTAGTGTGAAAACGAAACCGGGGCCCTGGGACGAAGGCAACGAAGGAACAGGAGTGGGTTTTTAGTCAGTATAAGTCTGACACTATCTCTCGCTCCGCCCAAGAGCGGGATTTGTCATAAGATGATTTTCCCACCTATAAAAAAAAAAAACTACAGATTTTTCCTATATTTGTGCTATGTGATCTTGTTTCATTCCAAATTTCAAGATTCTAGGTTAACGGGAAGTACCCTATGAATTTTGAGTCCCTTGAGAGTGTCGAAATATAAAATATAAATGTAAATTTCAACTCGATACCTCCACGAGTTCCCGAGATAAAGGGTCTTGACAGTCAGACAGACAGACAGACGGACGGACAACACAGTGATCCTATAAGGGTTCCGTTTTTTTTTTCCTTTTGAGTTACGGAACTCTAAAAAGTCCAAAACAGCTTAGAAACCAAAAATAACTCTAAGCCAAACTTTAGACTCATCTCAAGCATACAAAGTATTTAAAGGAACATGTATTCGTACATAAGTACAGGCACACATCTACCTTGCCTCAAGTACTGTCTATGCTGTGCCAAAATATGAAATTCAAATTCGGAGTGATGCACCTCAAGTCGTTACAAACTCGTTTGGTTAGCCTTTGCAGCACTTGATATATTTACATTCGTATATATTGCACGCGAAGACACCGAGATCTAGAAACTGGCTAAGAAAATATTTCAATATTGATATTTGAAACGTATTCAGAATATGATTAAATTGAACGTCGTCATTAAGTACATCATTTCTTTGCTTTTATAATTATATATATATAAATATATATATTATATATTGATTGTATTATAATGCAATTTATTAGTTTATGTATTGTATATAATAATATGTAAATAGTACACCAAAAACTACCTGCGTATCTTTTTTCTCCTTCTCTGTCAAATCCATCCAAAGGTTGTCTGTAAAAAATCGCTTTTAGCGATAAGACCGCTATTAATTTTAAGTTCCTAATGTAATTTGTATTTTTGGTGTACAATAAAGAATAGATATATCTATCTATTTATTAAATCTAAGAGTTTGAAGAGAATAGAGAATAATTTAAGTTCTACGAGTTTAATGTTATTATAGGCCTGACTGTGGTCCCTATATTGATGATTCAACCTAATGTCGTGTACCTATATCTACTTACAAAATTATAAAGCCGAAGAGTTTGTTTGTTTGCTTGAACGCACTAATCGCAGGAACTACTACTTCGAATTGAAAAAATATTTTAGTTTTGGATAGCCTATTTTATGAGAAAAACTATTATACTATGTCACACTACAACCAATAGGAGCAGAGCAGTATCCGGTGAAACAGCGGGGGACAGCTAGTAGGGAATGTAGCATGCAAATACAAATGACACAAATGTAATTAAAATATATAGGGTGACTGGTTATTAGTGTACGATACTTAAACACGTGATTGTGCTCATGAAACTTGAAATCGCAAAAAAAAAATCAGCTGTTCAGTACATTTATGTTTGCCTAATGTACTGAACAGCTGATATTTTTTTCGCGATTTCGGCTTTGCTCCCATAATAAAAATTGTTTGTGATCATGAGCACAATACGTGTTTAAGTATCGTACACTAATTACCAGTCACCCTATAAATAATTATGTCGTGGCCAGATCTTAAAAATTGATCATTTTATGAAATGGCCAACTAAAACTGGCCAGATCGTTTTAAACGTTAAAGTTTGATGATAAGTCAATCCTTGTTTGGCCTACTTTTTTTTAGACCTTTTGTTGTCTTAGAAATCCTACATCAATGATATGGCCAAGCCAGGATTGACATATCATCAACTGTTAACGTTTCAACGATCTGGCCAGTTTTTGTTGGCCATATCACGAAGTGATTTATTTTATGATCTGGCAACGACATGTATATATAAAGGAGGCATTGCAAAATAAATTTGACACCTTTATATAAATGCTCGATAGATGAGATACAAGCGATAATATGATATTTTTTTTGGCGGTGGCGATCGCGCACCTGAGTCCATCCAACGCCGAGTCTTTCTCAGCGTTGGATGGCCTTCCACAAAGTCGACCGATGACCTAGTGAGAGTCGCGGGAATCCGACGGATTCGAAATTCAGAGGACCATACGTTATGGCGACACTTGGGGGAGGCCTATGTCCAACAGTGGACGTCTTTCGGCTGAATTGACGATGATGATGATGATGATGAGATGAGATGAGATACGATGGTTTTAATAAAATAATTTTAAGTAGGAGCTCAACCTTTTTTTATTTAGATAAGGTGTTATCATACCTAATGCATGTGAAAGAGCCAACTAAGCTAGAAAAAGTTTAGCAAATGTATAAAAGCTTCTAATATTTGGGAAGAAACAGTTTCTTACCGATAAAACTACCATAAATCTTTTTCCCTTCCCTTTGATTGAAAACAGATAACAGTTAGTAACGTGTCTACAAAAGTGTACCCCAACAGCTCACAAATCGAACGCTCGCAGAGCCGCAACCATTGATACTTAACCGCGCATAATATTTTCGTGAAATTTGCATCATCATTTTGCGTCAAATGTCGAATACGATTTCCCTTGTAGGCACGAACAGGTCTATTTCCATTTTCAAATGTCGGCCCGAAGCTAGAGGCTCAAGTGTTCCGTCAGAATATTTGAATATTTTAACATCGACGCTCGCGCCAAAATAAAATATGAATTTTTATTTTGTCGGTGAGCAACTCGATAGAAGATAAAGTTACATGATTAGGCACGATTGATTAACATTTTTAGTTTTTCGATATACTGCAAGCGAACGATAAACTCCGTTACACGAGAAACAAAATAATTTGTGTCGGTTTCAGTTATAGTTTTACACACAAACTAACAGAATCTAATCTAACTTTAGAATAAATTAAGTTTGTGTTTGGTCGCCATGTTAACTGTACCGTGTGAGTTTGTGGGATGAAAACAATTTGAACACCGCCAGGGCCCGACCACTTTTATAGTGACCTCCGTACGTGGACCGAATCCAAACCGCAGGGCATTAAAGCTGCAATAGGCATATTGCGCCAGCGCCCGCGGCATTACATGCTAAATTCACAAACTTGACAACTCCTGGCTATGTGGATGTAAGCTCTGCTGTGCGCTATTGTATCGCTTGTTTTACAAAGTTCATTATTACTTTATTATGAGCTAACACTGCTGAAATGTTCCGGGTATACCAAAAACTAAAATAATATATCTACTCTATGTAACTGAAATAATGTGTCTCTCGTTTTTAGGGTTCTGTACCTACTCAAAGAGTAAAAACAGGAACCTATTACTATGACTCCACTGTCCATCTGTCTGTCACCAGACTGTATCTCATGAACCGTGATAGCTAGACAGCTGAGATTTTCACGGATGATGTATTTCTGGTGCCGCTATAACAATAAATACTAAAAACAGAATAAAATAAGTATTTAAGTGGGGTTCCCATACAAAAAAAACGGGCAAGTGCGAGTCGGAATCGTGCACAAGAGTTTCGGACAAACTTACCTATGAAAACAGTTGAATTCCCGAATTGAGTTAAGAAGATTTTTCCGAATCGCAAAAAAGTTTTTTTTTGTGACGTAACTGCAAATTTACAGTTTTCAGTTTTTTTCCTATACTTGTAAGACCGTGCTTCATGCCAAATTTCAGGATTCTAGGTCAACGGGAAGTACCCGGAATTTTGATTCTCTTGAGAGTGTCGAAATACACGTTTTTAGCGACATAAATGGCCGTATCTTTTTTTTAGTTTACTCAGAAGTTTGATTTTTATCTTAGCTTCAAGGGACCGCAGACTTGAGTCTATGGTTTTAATTTCAACTCGATACCTCTATGCGTTCCTGAGATAAAGGGTCTTGACAGATAGACAGATGGACAACAAAGTGATCCTATAAGGGTTCCGTTTTTTCCTTTTAAGATACGGATCCCTAAAAACTTGATTTTTTACCGTTTTTTGCTCGATATTAATAATAGTTATGATGTAGTGTCTAATGTTTTATAGATACTCGTACGGAACCCTTCGTGCCAGTTTTATAAAAAGTTTGTTACTATATGTGTAATACTGTTAGTTCGTGTGTTTCACTGTAGTGTCGGACACATGAGCGAAATTCTAGAATGTGATTGGTCAAACAAAACGTTATTCAATTGTCTATCCAATTACATAAAATGGTAGAATGGAGCTGTGTTTTAGACGCGGAAGTGTCGAGCATGTTTCAGTGAATTATAAACATTGGCATTCATAGTTATACAAAGCGCGATTTTGGTTAAAATGTAAAAAATAATGTAAGAATAGAAATTGTTTTTTTTTTTATTCTTGATAGGTTCGCGCTTGACCGCTATCTCACCGATGGAAAGCGACGATGCGGTCTACGATGGAGCGCGCTTACCTAGAAGTAACCTATTCACTCTTGACTTAAAGATTCCCGGATTGTAGCCATCAGGAAACACAGATTCCGGCAAGGAATTCCACTCCTTAGCTGTACGCACAATGAATGTGTTCCCAAAACATTTTGTGCGTATTTTTGGGATGTACCATGATGTCATGATCAAAATGCTGATGTGGTGTCATGATGAAAATATATACTTATAAAAGGTCAGAAGCTAGTGCACGGTTCCCATTGGTCTTTTCTTATGGAGAAGAGCCGGTAAAAAACTCCATTTTTCTCTTAAAAAAAAGATGGTTTTTACAAGATTTCTATTTTTTTAAAGATAAGGGGTGTGATAGGACGGTGTAGATCAGGCAGTATTGTAACAAAAAATAAATAAAAATAAAATAGTGTGTTGAAACTGACCTACTTTTTTATTATTATTGTTTATTCCACACTGTTCTCACTCATATTATAAAAAGAGGCTGTATTAAAATTAAAATAAATCTACCAAAAAATTTGTAATACAATTGAAAACAAAACTTACTTAAAATGTCTGCATCGAACAATCCTTGTTCGAAAGAATCACCGCGGTCCTGGAACACAAAAGGCAACTGAAAAAACAGGGATGGGTTTTAGTCAGTAAAAGTCTGACAATCCCTTTCGCTCCACCCAGAGCGGGAGAAGTTATTTGATTATTATCCACCCGAACAAAATCTTAAAAAAAAACCATCTGTTCTTTACAACAATTACGTTTTCATCTCTTAAACTATCATCCTATTCAAATTAGGTACAGATCAGTAAACAGGTTTTACGTCAACAGCCTAACATGCCCGATCCAAAACAAGAAAATCATTTGCAACAGCTGCAGCATAGACCAGCCTACAGTTTGAGCTTACATACATACATAACTAATGCCTAAGGTCTTGGGAATTCGGGGCACAATAGCCTAACTCTGGTAGGAAAACACTGGGTCTGAGAAAACCAGCCAACTCGTTTCATCAACAATGGAAATTGGAATAAGTTGACCTACTAGTCAGGTTATGACTGTTATTTTAGTAATGAAATTAAAGTGCCTGATGTAGGCGTTTGATAGAAAATATTTAATATGTACCTAGCACATCAAAATTGAACTGAAAATATCTTTGACTCAAAATTACTGCGTATTTTTGATAAAGCTATTTTAAATTAACATAGTTCTTCCGCAGTGTTTCACGAAAAAAGTTTATGACCAGTGCGTTTTGCCCTTGATGACATACGAAGAAGGCTTAAAATAGGGTAATGGAGAGCTATGCTCGGAGATTCCTTGCTTGGGACCAGATGTTAAGATATTCGCTGGAGAACCCAAGTTAGTGACATGGCCCGATGAATCAATGCCCAAACTAAAGTGGCAAGGCATATTACTCGCAGAACAGATGACCGAAGGGTTCTGGAGTGGCGATCACCGGAAGACGCGGAGTTGCTCGGCCTCTCACAAGGTGGACCGATGACCTGGAGAGAATCGCGCGAATACGATGTATGCGAGACGCATAGTACCGGTCGTTATGGCGACACTTGGGGATGGCCTATGTCCAACAGTGGACGTCTTTCGACTAAAATGATGAAAGTGATGAATTCTTATGTACTTATATACTTATACAAATATTCTATGTGAATATTTATATTCAGAATAAATAAAATCAAAGGAAACAAGTCTTGTATATAATTTGCGGTCAGAATAAAGACGATTGTATCACAAAGCTCTAAAAGTTTTCAACCGAATAGAGAAATAAACATGTTATTAGCCAACAAAAAGCAAATGTATTCATGTTTATTTTAAAACAAGATACCATTGAGGATATCTTTTAACATTTCTACTCGCAATCTTGCTGGAAATCTTTCCAGTTGTTCAAACTGCGTTTTATTAGAGTATAGAGACAAAAATAGACAAACGCGAAGCAAAGTGAATGAAAGCTAATTATTGTGTATTCCGGGGCTTCCAAACGACACTAATTTGAAGGAAAAGAGTGTCATAATTAGTTGACTCCTCCTTCGCCACACGAACGTGCAGGAAGCACTTAATTGCGATCCGAGCGTCGGAAGACCGATGTACAGCATGCACACTTGTCTACTTCTTATTACTGTGGAATAAGGTTCAACTTGTGTCAAGTCGTTTACAAACGTATTCGAAGACAGATCAGTGCAACGTTGCAGAGTTAAAATTGAACACATGGTGCCTGTCGGGCTACGATGACGAGATAGATGAAATATCACTTTCTAGAAACTTGTGACGATATCATTGACACTTCCCAACTTCAATTTACATTCACCGAAAACTCTTTAGCTTCTATAAATTTCAATTCCATTAATGGCTATCGTTTTTAAGACAACAACAGTAAGAATAATTTAATAAGATTAAAAGGATTAAGCTGTTTATTTATGCTAATCTCGAAACGTAAAAAATGGAGACAAACGTGCCAGGCAAATTAGAGGAATTAAGGCAGGATTTCAGACTAATTAATGATGTTCCTACTAATTTATGATCAACGTACAACATGTAACGAGCTTTGAAAACATACATTTTCAAATAGACATTTTTCACTTCAGTGAAGAAAAATGTCATAACGTAATTAGGTCTTGTAAATACACAGTATGAGCCTTGATTAGTGCGTATGTTTTTCTTCTTTACCGCCTTATTACACATAAATCTTTATCTGCATAACCAACTCATTCTGAATCACGATTTTCTCTGTAAATAGTATTACATAGCATAGTATAATAATGGCATGCATTTAACACGGCGACAAACTAATTTGATTTAGGGTTTTAAAATTATTAAAATGGCAAGCAAAAATAATAGGTTGGCAGCTACAGTGAAGTAAGCATTTTAAGTATAAAGTAGCAGCTTCATTTTGAGTTGTAAGCTTTGTTTCTGCGAGCGACTTGGACGTAGCGTTCGCCGGCCGCTGCCGCGGCACTGCTCCCTTCGCTCGCTCGGATCGCGTGCGATTGGTCACAGTTCTAACCTAACCTAACCTATTTCATCCAATTCAAAATGATGAATCTGTCTGCGACTAGATAATTGGACGATGGTGAAAACATTTCTTAAAGTGAACTATAGCCGCCAGAGTCATTATTTTGAATACATCACCTATTATTTCATTGGCTTTGTTTAATATATTTGCTATCTTATAGTAGCAGCCATTATTTAGTTTTTTTAAATCCTTGTCTTTTGTAGCTCATATAATATAATTGTGCTAAAAATATTTAATCGCTACCAAGTAATTTTTTGGTAACCGAGTAGTTAGTCGCCTAATTTAAGTTGTTATTTGCCTCAAAAATATTTAGCCTATAATAATCAGCCTTATAATGTTCCCACTGCTGGGATTCAAGTATCTAATCTAGGAAATGGAAGGGGCTGTGATCCACGCGAGCTCAGTGTGAATTGGTAGTTGATACATGTCTTCGAATATTTGTTTCTAAGACATGCAAGTTTCTTCATGACGTTTTTCCTTCACCTTATTGAGCAGTAATGATCAAAACACACAAAGTAAAGCGTCTGGCTGGATTTGAGGTTGGAACCCATGACGTACAATTTGTAAACCAGGGCCGACACTACTGGGTCACCACTCCTCTACAGTGGTACAATAATATGAGCCGATTGTCAATGTAGATAACATTTTCCCTAAAGATAACACACAAGTACTTCCTAAATATAACGCCTCCGTCCGGGCATTAAGTATACCAATTATCCTTTCACACGTGAGCTGCTTATTAATAATTTTAATGAATTACAGGTTTTAATCAAATATGTTAACAAATGACGGCGTTACGAGCGTACACCTAAACTCCGAGTTATAACCGGCACATAGGGTGCGGTCGTAACGCGAAGGGTCGCCATTCAATGTCACCCCGCTTTGTTTATTAATGAGGAAGACCCAAGACACAGAGATTTAGTAGCGTATTACCTCATAAATAAAGATTGTTAATTGAACTGATATTGGTAAGGGGATTAACGCTAGAATAGGTAATATAATCTTAGATTTGTGAATTACGTGAGTTGAGAATTGGCAAACTTGACACTTTTGACTCTTTTTTTAAATTAGTTTTAGAAAAGAAGAGAAAGGGAAAGAAAAGGAAAGAAAAGAAAAGAAAAGAAAAGAAAAGAAAAGACGAAGGAAGCCCGACACTCGTCTGGGATGAGCTGGATTTCTTCGATAAAACCTTGTCTCAAAAGTAGTCTTAGATAGAGAGCAGAAGAAGAAGAGTAAGCAGGCAATGCAGCGAGAAAAAGAAAATAAATGATTCTCTGGAGCCATTACCACCAGAATTTTGGACCTTGTCTCAGTATTGGTGATCTCGCAACTTTTTTTTAATATTTTTGAATAACGGAAAATACATTTCCTTTAAAATGCTAGCACACAAAGAAACGCAGAGTATCATCTTCTGTCCCAAAGAGAGGTCAGTAAAATTGAAGGGGCCCTATAGAGCCGATCCCTGTTAGGGCTACTAGAATGTTCGAAGTTACTGTGATCTTGAAACACAAACGGTAACTGAAGAAACACAGGTGGGTTTTAGTCAGTAAAAACACAGTGAAGAAACACAGGTGGGTTTTAGTTTATTACAGGCGAATGTTGCAGCCTGTTCGACTGAATTTAACTTTAAGCATATAAACCCTATAACCGTAATAAAAGCTTTTAAACAAATCAAGGTTAAATTGACAGAAGATTTGTGGGGTATGTCTATCAAAGTTTGTACCTCAATTATTGAGACTATAGCGCCGTACTTAGCTATAATATTTAATTTGTGTATAGATCAAGGAGTTTTTCCGGATCTGATGAAATATAGTAAAGTGATACCACTTTTTAAATCTGGGGACAGTAAAGACACTAATAATTATAGGCCGGTGTCCGTGTTGCCGGTTTTTAGCAAGATATTTGAAAAGGTGATGTTAAATCAAATGCTTAATCATTTTAACACAAATAACATCTTACACGATAAACAGTATGGTTTCACCAAAGGACGTTGTACAACTGACGCTGGTGTCTCCTTACTAAAACACATTTTTAATGCGTGGGAAGAGGCACAGGATGCTATAGGCATCTTCTGTGACCTGTCTAAGGCGTTTGATTGTGTGGTTCATGAAACATTACTCCTGAAACTTGAGCATTACGGACTAGGCAAAACAGCTTTAAGCTTATTAAAATCTTATTTGATTGACAGACAGCAACAAGTTCAAATAAACGGTGTCAATTCGCCGGGATTAAATGTGAAAATGGGGGTACCCCAAGGTTCAATTTTAGGTCCTTTTTTATTTTTAGTTTATATTAATGATTTACCCTATTTGTTGCAAAATAAACTTAATATGGTGTTGTTTGCCGACGACACTTCTTTGATTTTTAAGATAAATAGAAGGACTAATAATCTTGACGACGAAAATAACGCACTACTGCAGGTCCAAAACTGGTTCACTGCTAATAATCTAGTTTTAAACGGGAAAAAAACTAAATGCATAAGATTTTCCTTACCGAATGTCAAAAGTAGTGATTGTGACGTAGTACTAAACGATGAAAAACTAGAATTTGTCGACAAAACTGTTTTCCTGGGGATAACGCTTGACTCAAGGCTACAATGGGGTCCTCATTTAACATCTCTTGCAGGACGGCTTAGCTCAGCTGCATATGCTGTTAGAAAAATCCGCCAATTTACGGATGTTGATACCGCTAGACTAGTCTATTTTAGTTATTTTCATAGTGTCATGTCATACGGTATCTTACTATGGGGACGGGCTGCAGACATCGACTCAATTTTTATTCTACAGAAAAGAGCTATCAGAGCTATTTACAATCTCCGCCGGTGCGATTCTCTAAGGGAACTGTTTAAGGATATTAACATCATGACGGTGCCTTGTCAATATATCTATGAAAACATCATGTACGTTAGAAAAAATCTTCATCTTTTTAGCAAAAGAGGCGACAGACATAATTATGTTACAAGAAATAGGGACCAATTAGTTCAACCAGGTTTCAGACTGGCTAAAGTGGCCTCTTCTTTCATGGGGTACTGTTTGAAATGTTATAATAAAATACCTCCCCAAATATTAGAACTCAATGAAACGAAATTTAAATCTTGTATTAAACGCACACTATGCAGGCAGGCATATTATAAGTTGGAGGATTATATTCAAGATAAAAATGCTTGGCTCAATGCTGGTCCAGCTCCACTACCGCCGGGGGTACAAATTGATTAGTTTTGAAACTATTATTACTATTCTTTAATGTCTTTTTTTTTTGAATTTGTTAAATTTGTAATGTACTATTGTAGTTAATTATTATTGAATTTAGTATTGTATAATGTAGAAGCATTTTTTTCAAACTTTGTAAATGTGAGTACCATGGAGCTATTTTATGGTTTTTAGGTTACTATTGGATTTGTTTGACATAAATAAGCATGGCAGTTGAGAGTTTGTCATGCTCACTCAAATGTCTCACTGATGGTGGCGCGTGTGTTGGATCATTCGGTTCCCTTCAAAATGGTTGAGCTGAGTGGTGCTAATATTCGCGTCAGGTCCGTGAACGAGCGCTATCAGTTGAGACTGGTCATCTCTTAGCTGCCAGTTGCTATTTTAATATCTATATTTAGTTTTTATTTTTACATTATTGACATTGTTCTCACATGATAGCGACAAGAAACATGTAACAGAGATATTTGTAATTGCAAAACATGATTGAAAAGAGTGTCCATGGAGTTTCTTGCACATTCTTCTCCATAGAGATCTACGCTTTGGAATGTGCAATTAGCATCATTTTTTTTTTCTGACTGACTGACTTCTTGACATTTCAAAAGTGCCTGTAAATGGTTTATTTGAAATAAATGCTTTTGAATTTTGAATTTTTTTTTTTGAATTTTTAAAGGTCAAATTGATATAAAACAGTGCTTGACTGCGATCCCACCAGATGGTAAGCAGTGATGCAATCGTTAATGGTGAGGCGCACTATTAAGAGCCTATTCACTCTAGCCTTGAAGACACCTAAATTATAATCGGACAGGAAGACCGTAGCAGGCAAATTGTTCCAGTCCTTCGATGTACGCGGTATAAACGACGATGCGAAACGCTTAGTCAGGATTATAGAAGTTTCAACAACGTAAGGGCGGATACTCGCCGTATGTCGGGTTGTCCAATGGTAGAAAGGAGATGGCGAAATCATGTCATGCAATTCCCGCACACACTCTCTAAAGTGCATCCTGTAAAATACCGGAAGGCTGGCTACCCTACGCCTGTTCTCAAGGCTTTGTAGATTGGACTTAACCAAATCTAGATCACCAATTAGCCTCTTCGCATGCCTTTCCACCGAGTCCAAAGCTGCTAGATGGCATTTTGCAGTACCAACCCATATGTGGCTGCAGTACTCCACACGATTGGATCTGTGCTTTCTATAACATAATAAGTGTCCCGGTGTGAAGTAATACCAGACCTTTGCAAGAATGCCTAGTTTTCTAGCAGCTAATTTTGGTCAGTTCATTGAGTCTAATGCCAAACATTAGACACAATGAACTGACCAAAATTGAGGTCTGAGGAAATTTCAACTCCCAAGAGTTGAAGGCGGTTGGTGCACTCTATGGATACATTCTGAAAAGCAGGAGCCAAGGTGAACGGGCTCCTTTTGGTGGCGTTGAATCCCACCAGATTGGTTTCACCCAATTTGATGATATCACAGCTCAAAAAAAAGAGTATCATCCTCTTGAAGTAACGTCACTTGGTCATCCTCTCGCTCATTTCCCAAGTGAAATTAATGGATTATTTTCCAGAAAAGACGGGATGTAAAAGATTGTACTTACCATTAATATTTATTGACTATGATTGGTAGAGATATAGCTAACGAGCCAAGCGATCAACTACGATTTAATGTAACAAACGAGATGTTAAACAATAATTGATTGCGTTGTTCATTTCGCTTTATTTTCAAGATGTAGAAATTAATTAAGGCTACCAGTAATAAACATGAAATGTTTGCTCTTGATTCGAAAATGTAACGATCACGTTGGTGTAATTCGATCTAATTATATAACGTGACGTATGTATATTGATCAAGAGTTAACGTTGTGTAATTGAAGAATGCTTTTTAATGGTGTTTGGTGAAATACGATACGGATTAAAACCGTTGTCTTTAGACATGAAGAGCCATGGTGGCCGAGTTGTAAAGGCCCTGGCTTACGAGTTGTAGGTCGCGGGTTCAAACCCAGCCAGGCGCATTACTTTGTGTAATTTATGTCATCACCACTGCTCTCAAAACGGTTAAGAAAAACATCGTGAGGAAACCGGCATATCCTAGAACCAAAAATTTGAAGACGTGTGACATCCACCAACCCACACTGGGCCCGTGTGGTGGATTATGGCCCGTTCCCTCTCATAGAGAAGAGGCCTGAGTCTCAACAGTGGGGACATTATAAGGCCGACAATTCTATGCTATGGTTTAGACATGATGCCGTGGTAAATGAGTGAGTCAGAAAATTGCAAGTAAAGTTAGTTTTTTCACAAATTGAGAGATAGGTACCACCTAAGTTCCTGACGGTGAATAACGGGTAGCTCACCATCCAATAAAGACAAGACCTGGCTGCGTCTGCAAGTGAAGGAAAACAGGTACCAGTCAGTAAAAATCTGATACTCCCTCTCGCTCCACCTAGAGTGGGAGAGGTAATTTGGTGATTTCTTAGTAAATAAAAAGTTACCACGTATGTGAAAGAACTAGTTACTAATTCTAAACAAAAACTTTACTAGCTTTTCGAAAGCGCATCTTCTGACGTGTTCTTTCGACGACCACGACAGCATGGGTGTCGTAGTAGGCCATGGGTACTACTGCTCTAAAAATGGTTAAGAAAAGTACCGTGAGGAATCTAAAAATCAAAGACATATGACATTCACCAATTCGGACTAAGCTCGAGTGGTAAATCATTGCGCACTCTCTCTTACGTAGTGGAAGCCTGTACCCCAGCAGCTGATAATGTATTATCATAGGTACCTATCGCAAGCACAATTATATTAGATACTAACGGCTGCCAGCGACTTCACCCGCGTGAAAGAAGAAAATTGTCCCAAGGAAACTTACTCCCAGGATAAATAAGTATCCTATGCTATTCTAAGATATGGTCTACTTGTGTGCTTTCATCCAAAATTCTGTTCGAGCAAATCAAATCGCCGTCAGCAATCAGCCATGTAGCACCCACTCCTATCAAGATAGGAGACTCTACACTCGAAGTTATGGACGACTCCGTTTATCTAGGACAGACGGTCCAGTTGGCTACCCAACTGGACCGTCTGTCCTAGATAATAACTTCGAGAAAGAGATCAATCGTCGCATCCGACTCGACTGGGCAGCGTTCGGGAAGCTGCGCGGTGTCTTCTCGTCCAATATACGAGTACCACAGTGTTTCAAGACGAAAGTCTATGACCAGTGCGTGTTGCCAGTGATGATATATGGCTCCGAAACGTGGTCGCTTACAATGGGCCTCATCAGATTACTTAAAGTCACCCAAAGGGCAATTGAAAGGGCTATGCTAGGAGTTTCCTTGCGTGATCGAATCAGGAATGAGGATATCCGCAAGAGACCAAGGTTACCGACATAGTACGAAGAATCGCCAAACTTAAGTGGCGATGTGTGTGGAATGGCGACCACGTACCGGAAGACGTAGCGTTCGAAGGCCTCCTACAAGGTGGACCGATGTATCCGATGGAAGCGAGACGCACAGCACCATTCATTGTGGTGATACTTGAGGAAGGCCTATGTCCAACATTGGACGTCTTTCGGCTGAAGTGATGATGTCGATGAAATCAAATCGTCCGAGAGTGTAGAAGTAAAAAACATACACTCTCTCAAACTCTTAAAACCGTCACCCCACTTTAAGAATTACTCCCGTATCAAAGGTGCGATCACAAACATCTAAGTCACATACACAAAACATCCAGAACTGGGACAACAATTTATTATGTAGACCCCGTGGTCTTCATAATGTCTGTATGGTCTATCCGTATAGATCTTACAAATATTTGTTCCGTACAGAAGTTCGAAGCCGTGACACGTAGCACAGTAGCCCATCGCCTAACCACTCACTATCAAACTATTAAGTTTGGCGAGCTAAAAGTATGTTAAACTAATGTAAAATTGAATTAAAGTATCAATAATGACTGGCCTGTTGGTCTAGTGGTTAGTGGCCCTGACTGCTATGCCGGAGGTCGTGGGTTCGATTCCCACCCAGGACAAATGTTTGTGTGATGAGCACAATCATTTGTTCTGTGTCTGGGTGTAATTTATCTATAATATGTATGTATTTAGAAATATTTAAGTATGTTTATCAGTTGTCTAGTACTCATAACACAAGCTCTGCTTAGCTTGGGACTAGACGGCGTTGTGTGATAGTTGTGTGATTATTATTATATTATTATTATATTATTATATTAATAAAAAAGTGCTTCAACCGTGCCGTGAAGTATCGGACGATACCACCTATTTAATACATTGTTAACATTACATTACACTAAATTGAATACCTGTTAAAATGTAACCAATTGAAATGTGTTTAATGTAATGTAATATACAATAACATTTGTTTGAATTTAAACACCCTAACTGTTGACATAACAAAAGACTTAATTCAATGAGACATTTATGAAACGGAATCGTCCACACGCATTCCTAAGTAGCTTATAAAATTATAATACAACACTGCGCACGCTTTGAACACTGTGACACGTTACAGGGAACTTCGGCACGGCGAATTTTTATGAGTGTCGCCTTTACACGACACACCAGGGACCCGGTGGCTTTTGAAACGACTGGTAGTCAAAGAGAAATGGAGATTTCCCAGTTACAAATGTGGAAGCAGTAGGTAGAGGCTGTATTTCTTCGCGGATTACTTTCTCGAAAGCACACTTGTAATGCGCATGCCGGAATTTTTATTACTCGCGGTTCCCAGAGGTACAGTTTCACGACAGAGATACATTCGAATCATTATGTTTTGTAGCGACTGTGCACGTTACTTCGGAATATGACTTTAAATAAAGAAACAGCTCCTTTGAGCGCGGCGCACAATGCTTTTGGCATAACAAATTTTATTACATGTTAATAAAATATTTAACGTCAGGACGTTTCGCTTTGACTAGATTTATGGCAGCTACTTATTCGGGGTTAATTAAATTAGGAGTGCCAATTGATTTTATGGTGGAAACATTAATCAATTAACTGATTGCGCATCAATTAACATTACAATACATAGTCTATCGGTTGACAATTGTTGAATAATAGAATTGCGTGATGTAATTACCTTAGGTTATCTAGGTAATCAATTGGTAATTTAATCCGATTTGTGTCCACTAATAAAACAAGTAAAAAGAGGCTTTAATAATTTAAGGAAAGAAAGAAAAACCTTTTTACATAAAATATTATATTTATTATATAAAAGGCGCAAACATAAGACTAACATTTTGCAAACATTCTCTATGACAAATAAAATAAAATAAAGGAGTAAAAACTGTGTTCATCTATTTTTTGCGCATAAAAATATATATTAATAATTTATTTTACGGTTGTAGCAAAGTCGTAAGTTGCAAAACATTTACATTTTCATATATTCGAAAACTAGCAGAATATTTTTTATGTTACGAGTAAGTATATACAGTCTTGCTTCATTAGCTACGCTATCTAAAAGTGCCATAGCTCCAACCCGTGTTAAATCACACATAAAACATGTTTCCCGCCACTTACCTCGAACATAACGCTCACTAGGTCGTGTGTCTTGTGCCGGCGGGACTCTCACGGCCTGGTGCGATACTCGAGCCCAATATACTGTAATAAGTAAAATCGCCCCGAAGCTCCATTACACCTGAATCTTATCATACAAAATTTCATAACAAGTAGGTGCAGCGCCTTGTTACGTAGTTACCCCAGCGCCCGGGCTCGCCTTTATTAAGGCTTGATGAAAACTTTACATCATCATATTTTCTGGATCGTTCACCTAAATTAAAGGTAATTTATATCCCAATGTACACAGGCGGTGCCCGTTCGAGCTTTATTAAACAAATAAAGTAATGAATTGGTGAGCTTTCATAAACAAGCGTGCAGAAATTTTGAAACTTTATTATTTACAGACGGTAAAAGACACAATGCTAAAATAAATGAAGGGTTCAGTAATGGCTTCGTAAGGTTTGTTTGGCTTATTTACTGTGGCTAGACTTTTGAAAGTTGGGATGTTTGTAGAGTTAACAACATAATTCTGTTGGTATATTTTGCTTGAATAGGAGAAAGTTTTGCTTCAGCTATAACATGAAATCATAACATAGAATAAGTTAATCAGATAAACTCAAAGTTTAATTAAACAAAACAAAGGAGTTAAAAGTTGTGGCGTAGCTTTGGCATCAGGAATGTGGCACATAGTGCTGGGTGCGACTGGTTGCCGGTTGGCGAATCGCGTCACGGTGCGGCCTGGGTTCAATAGACTGTGATAGTGCCTGAGTGAGCGCAATGAAAGTTTGGCAAGGTACCAAAAATATTAACACAAATTGTAGTATAATCCTTGTGTGCAGAGTAGCGTGAAATTAAAAATATAAATATTGTGAGACACCGCAGCTGGTATTAATCCGAGGCGAGATTACGTACAGCAGGAGAGTAATGACACACGCGCCCGCGCCGCCTCCTCATACACTAACGATATTAGCCACCGAGCTCCGAAATGTGTCGTTAAACAATAACCGCATCTTACATTATTAATAATAACCAGATTCTGTTTCTCATTAGCATCGTATTCTTGGGTGCTTTGAGCTTCGTAAGTGAAACTCGAGATGCGATATATTACGATTAGGTGGTTTTTAGAAGAAGCGGAATAATGGTGCACTGCTGAAGCTTGATGGATTCGAAAGGGGTTGGGGGAGGGGGTACTGAGATGATGAGTGATTGAGAACGATTCTGACAATTTTGATCAAGGATATGTATGGTGTCATGTCATACTTAATATATCATGTATGACCAGTGGTAGATCAATTAGTTGCAGCACTGCGTGTTGTGAGTTCGATTTCCATGCAGAACTAATATTATTATTACACGCTAGACGAGTAACTCCAAGAGTGGGTCTCTAAAAAATATTTTTTTTTTTTTTTTTTATTTATCACAGGACCCTGAGGTCCTGGACCTTTGGGAGGCGTACGAGGAGCCGAAGCCAACTCGCAGAGGCCCTTTAGATAATTATAATTGAACATGATACCAACCGACGATTATCCTTGTACGCGCTATGCTAGTGCACCCAAGGACAACCCCCGGTTATTGAAAAACTGTTGCGACATATGGAGAACAAAGATAATAGGGCTATGGTTTTTGGAGTCTTAAGTGGACTGGCAACATGGAACTATGTCAAGACTATGGCCCCTGCCTGAACAACGTTATTAATATGCATCGAAAAAAGGCAGGGGGTGACTTGCACACTCAATAAATGGGCCCCCAAAAACGGCCGCTAGCACGAAGTGACGTAGCAACAAGAGGGCAACATGTCCTGAGGTGCTTGAGGAGTGGAGAGATATACCACGGCTATCAGGACAATCCCGGAAGTACGGTCAAGATCCCTACCAGCACCTTACTGGATTATACATCCTTCTCCCGAGCACGTTTGCTCTTGCGAATCTCCACTCAAGCCAGCCAATAAAGGCAAGAGAGAGGTGGGAGCTCAGTTCCTCGTCAGTGTTCACTACGGCCGGCCAATAAAGGCAAGCCGGAGATGAAGAACAAGAATTCTCCCGCGAGATGGGGTCCGTGGGGTCGCTAATGCCCAACAGTTCGCCACAAAACTGCGCTGCGGATTGTATCTCTCTTAGTCTGGCCCCTCACCCTAGGCATATTACGGCAAAGCAAACTTTACCGATACAGACCTAGGGTATATTGGAGCACGCAAGCCCCACCACGACATCAACGTAGAGATACGGCGATGGGGTTATTATTATTATTATTATTATTTATTATTATTTATTTCTTTATTGTCAGGCAACTAAGGCCCATAGATAAAATACATTATAATACAATCTTATAAACAAAATAAACTAACACATATTAAAAATATCACAAACTATAATTATACACGTAACATCGGCGTCGTGTTCCGCTGCGTGGTGTCGCGTAATTGTCCTCGGAAACGTCGATACACAACACCTTTCGGCCAAAAGTCCTCTCTCAAAAAGGTCTGTAGATGATGATGTGATTATATTTCTGTTTTACTTTCCAACTGTAAATAATAATTTGTATATCATTATATAATACGGGAGTTACTAACTGTCAACAGAACAACGAGCAGGGATTGAATTTTTGACTATTACTTACACTTCTGTTAGTCAGACCAGTGGCGTAGCTAGTATCTGTGGGACCCCATATCAAAAGTTAACGAGATTTTTTTTTACAAAGTAGACCCTACTAGCACAGACACATGTTAAGGAGTCGCGATAGGCCACGTCAGAGATGACCAGACTAACTGGATAGATTCCGGTCATGTAAGACCGATAAGTTCGTTTATTGGAGCATTTTGGAATAGAAGAGAGGATAAGTTCTTATTACCACTTCCTACCTCTGGAGATGAGGCGTCATATTGGAGACTTAAGTATGCTGATGGGTATCGCAAGTGGCCACATTAACTGTCCAGAACTCGTTTAAAATTTAGTACTACGCACAAACCTAATGGGATTACGTCAGCGACCAATATTAAGTGCACCTTTCGCATTGACCAATTATATGAAAAATGTTTTTTCAATAAGGAGTTGATTTCAATAGACTTTCTAGGGACCTTGATATCGATTTGTTTTGCACCAGTGTGGCGACTTTACGACGGCAAATGGCACAGATTTTTTTCTGTGATTAATTTCTCGTTAGTAATTAATTGATTTGAATATAATTTCTTCTTTATCGATATTTTTTCTTATCTATGTGTGGAGGCTTGTAATTGGCTATTTGATAATGTTACAATGTTTATATCATATTTTTCTATTTGTCTGTGAGCCTTCTATAAAATAAAATAAATAAATAAATAATAAATAAATAAATATTGTGATCTCATGTAGAGAATGCTAGAACGAACGGAGCAAGCTATAAAAATGGAACATCTTATCATTTAGTAATTATTCATTAACTACGCACCTCTCATCAATAAGAGAATTGAAGGTTGTGGATAACATGTTACGAATTTTTACACATGTCGGGGCCACTGCAGCTTGGGGGCCCCATATCATTGATACGGCTGATCCGGCGGCAGTTACGCCCCTGAGTCAGTCACCTCTGAGGGCCTAGGCAATGTGACATTGTATGAGTAGTACCAATTGTCAAAAACTCGAAGGGATGGACCATAATCATAATAGCATATTGAGCCTTATAATCTTCCCACTGCTGAGAATAGGCCGAAATCAATCACCACACAAAGAAAAATTTTTAGTTCTAGGAGCAGGTTTGCTCACGATGTTTTTTTTTTCACTATTTTTGAGAGCAGAGGAGATAAAATAAATTACACATAGTAAAATGCCTGCCAGGGTTTGAACTAATGACGTTATAACTCGTCGGTCGGGGCCATATCTATTGGGGTACGACTGCTCTCAAGGGATTAACATGAGCTAAAATAAAGTCATTTGGTTAATTCTAAATATTTTGGAACCATGACAATCTGCACCTTTGGTAAAACAAAGGTGCAATTGCAATCATACGAGAGACTCACTTTAAGTTTTTTTTTTTTGCATTCAGTATGGTCTTGTTCTGCATTATATTGTACTATCCATGATAGTTTGGGCACGCCGTAATAATGGTGGTAAGTCCCCTCTTTGAGGAGTGGCTGGAAAGGCAACACGGCGTCATTACCTTCCGCATGACGCAGGTCCTCACCGGACACGGTAAGTTCGGGAAGTTCCTGCACCGGATTCGTGCGGAAGCGACGCCCGGGTGTCGCGCCAGTGTGTGGATCGCTCGGAGGACACGGTGGAGCATACGGTGGAGGTGTGCCCCGCTTGGGCAGAGCAACGCCGTGTCCTCGTGGGGGCGATCGGCGACGGCGATCTCTCGTGCCGGGCCTTGGTACAGGCCATGGTCCGGAGCGAGGAGGAGTGGCGGGCGGTCGCCTCCTTCTGCGAAGCAGTAATGCTAGCGAAGGAGGCGGCCGATCGGGTGAGGCAACGATCCTCACGCCCAAACCGCTGCCGGTATTCCGATCCCGATTTCCGCCCACCGTAGGCGCGGGCTTGCGGACGGCGAGCAATGGGTGGCTCACCGTCCGACCGTCCGGTAACCGTCTGGACCGAGCCCAAGTCGTCAACGGCGCGTGTTATTCCACGCGCGCCTCAAGGAGATGTCAGCAACTGTAGGAGCCCAGCAGGGTCGAAGCCTACTGGGGCCAAGGGTCTGATTCTGTAAGGAAGACTCGGCCCTGGTACGAAAGACAACGAAGGAACAGGAGTGGGTTTTTAGTCAGTAAAAGTCTGACACTATCTCCCGCCTCGCCCAAGAGCGGGGGATGTCATAAGATGATTTTCCCACCGAAAAAAAAAATCCATGATAGTTATTTTAGGCATACCTAATGATAACAATATTTTTTAAAACATTTAACATGCTTACGTCATTTTTAAAATTTTTGACAATTAAGTTTCTAGCAGATTAGGGGGCAAAATATACCCCAAGAAGACGTGCAAAGCTCAATCTCCGTGACGTTGCAACGTTGCCCAATGTCCCGCAACTTGCCCTCAAACATTTCACGCACAACGCATTCACGTGACGCGGGACATTTTGGACAATTTGACAGCGTTATGCGTCATGTAAAAAAATAAAAATGCTTATTTCAATTACAATAGGCATTTTGATACATACCTATTATTGGAGTACGCCTTTTAAGCAAGGAATTGCTTGTATTAGGTGTTTGCACTTCCACTTGTCATTTTTATGCAATTGAAATGTAGACATGCAAGACTAAAAAATAAATAAAATAAAAAGGTAGCTTAATAACCTCCTTCTTTTTGTAGTCGGTTAAAAATTATACAAACAGCTCTGCAAATGAAGGAGAGTTATGCAGAAAAAGCCCTGATCGCGCGTGTAGGTGTGGCATGTGTATCATGAGTGTGTGTGTGTATGTGCGAGAGGGTATGTGTGTAAGTGTGGATATGAGTGTGACTAGTGAGTTTGTGTGGTGTGTGAGTAATAGTGACCAATACTTAGTTTGCTTATCCCAATATATATCCTGCCAGTTTATTTATTTATTACATGTTGGGGACACTTTGTCCCCTTAATGTATCTGAAGGTGCGAATTGTTAAAAAATGCCGATAAAATATCACTTAGTCTATACTCTCTAGGGCTGTAGTTTCGTTTTGAGCTGATTTGCCTGAGCCAGACGCGTAAATGTCAATTAGTTTACCACAGGGCAATATCAAGATGAATTTCTAGAAATAGGTTTGACTTTCAAATTAAACTCCTTCAACGAAATCCCTTTACACTATGAGAATATTTAACTAATTTCCAATTATGATGGATTCCTTTGTATACGCAGCGTAATTGGATATTGACGAAAGATATACTTAGTAACTGTGCTAATAGTTATCTACAGATACTGAAACATTTAAATTTATGTTATGTGTATGCTATATAATCTTTGAAAAGTCTCGTCTGAGTGTTTTATTTTTGGTAGTTATGTTTTTTTTTTTAATGTTGCACCACACTAGCAATTACTCCTTTAACGTAGATGTGTCTAAAGACATATAAACTCACTTGCACAAAACACCCAGACCCAGAACAACTATCTATACGCCATAAAAATGTTTGACCCGTGCGAGAAACGGACCCGCAACACATTTCACGACACCTGCCGTATCACATTGAGTGTTGCCAGCGTAGCAGGCACCTCGTTGGTCACATGGCCACAAGCGCGACTACAAACTCTGGGCTGAATATGAGTAATTCTTTATAGAAAAAACCAATAGCACTTTTTGCTTGACCTGGGAAACTCACTCTAGATCCCAGGTTCAGCAGTCGTGCTTGTGGCCATGTCCAAGGGTCTGATTTTTAAAGGAAGAATCGGCCCTGGTACGAAAGGCAACGAAGGAACAGGAGAAGGTTTTTAGTCAGTAAAAGTCTGACACTATCTCCCGCCCGGCCAAGAGTGGGAGATGTCATAAGATGATTTTCCCACCGAAAAAAAAACTCAAGGCTTAGAAATTGGTGGTGAGACACCCTTGTATCTTGGAAATACGTAAAGCTGATGGTCCTGCACCTGATCACTCTCCAGGAGTGACGGATAGACGTCCCTTTGGGATGTGAGAGTAAAGGAACAGAGGGTGCTCCTGTGTTTATCCACACATTTGTGCATTATGACACTGTACAGTCTTAAACAGTACATTTTGCTGACGCTGGGTCTTACACCCGACGTGCGTCACTTTATTACTATAAATAAACATACATTACAATAAATCGATGAGTGCAATTACTGCTACGCGGTGACTAACATTAGAGAAAGGAATCGTCAACAGTTTTCTTTGTAAACAGTGTTCTTACGGAATAAACCTTACGGAAACCAAGTGATCTTTTCTCTACGCACTCCAACCTCTACAGCAACAACTCTTGCAAGTGTACGAACCGTACAGACACTATTATATTTTGCGACCTTGGCTAATCTCTGATGAGATTGGCTACCGTGATCGAAATTCGATTGAGAAGATTATTTAGATATTTAAAACTAAATATATACAAATCTCCCTACACAACTGAAATCCATCTATATTAATTCCAGATATACAAGCACATGTTTGTAATACACTCGATATGGCAAACAAAATAATGTAAATGCTCAATTGTCCTTAATACGCAAACTATAAAATATCTCGGAGTAATTGTAGATGACATTTAAAAATCATACGCATCATGCAGTAGAGTCAGAAAATTAATGCTCATCTTCAAAAAAAATCAGCCTATGACTATGACTCTGACGTAATAAAACAAGTATATTATGCTTTATGCCAATTGATAATTACTTATTGTATTACTTCATGATGAGGAGCGCCAAAACAATATTACTACAACTAGAGCGCGCTCAAAGAGCTGTTTTAAAAGTATCCACTTTCCGTCCTATCCTGTTTCCACCCACCTTTTATATAACGCTTGTAAAGTTCTGACAGTACGGCAATTATTTATTATGTTAACATTATTAAAACAGCACTCTAAACTTCCCTATAATAGAGATATCAGTGATAAAAGACGTAAAGACTTTTTTTTTAGGTGGGAAAATCATCTAATGATAAATCCCGCTCTTGGGCGGAGCGCGAGATAGTGTCAGACTTTTACTGTCTAAAAACCCACTCCTGTTCCTTCGTTGCCTTCGTCCCAGGGCCCCGGGTTTCGTTTTCACACTACCCATGGCCCCAGTAGGCTTGGACCCTGCTGGGCCCCTACGATTTGCTGACATCTCCCTAGGTCGCGCGTGGAATAATACGCGCCGTCGACGACTTGGACTCGGTCCGGACGGTTACCGGACGGTCGGACGGCGGGCTACCCATTGCTCGCCGTCCGCAAGCCCGCGCCTACGGTGGCCGAAAATCGAAGACGTAAAGACGTACATTGTATGACTAATTTATTATAGATGCATGTAAGCATTTTTTTATGCATAAATTTTTTATATTCTTTTCGGAACCCTAAAAAAAGGTATAACCATGTTGTCTACCTCATGGCTCTACCGTTTTAACATTAAGTCTCTATTATTTTTAACTCTATTTTCTCATGCGGTTTCACACGAGAATGTCACCCACTTCATAGCATCCCTGACTGTCATCCCATTTGTAGGATGAGTAGTAATATCCTCCTGTATGTTAATAACATGTCCACCACCAGACATTAATCAATCCTTCTGTCAACTGCGGCGATTATTACAATACGCCATCTATGGGAGAGGTTCCATTTCAACAATAATACTGGCTGATATTGTTGAATTGTCATAATTATGTTTACGTAGATCTGTCAGTTTATTCACGATAAATTTAAAAACTACTGAGCGGATTCTAATGCGGTTTTCACCAATAGACAGTGATTCATGAGGAAAGTTGAATTCTGTAAGTGTGTCACCTCTCCTAAGCGACATGACCGATTTGGATGAAACTTTGTCCCTGGCAGGTTTGAAAATGCCATTCGACCTGGTAGGTGGCGCTGCAATAGGGCTTCCATTTTTTTTTATTACAATAAGCCATCTTTCGGGAAGGACGTCTGTTGGGACCGCTAGAAGCGTATAGAAAAGCCGAGAATTTTAAAGATTTGTAACACCGGTGGGAGGTTGGGGCGGGTGCTAGTATATCTTCTAATGTATAACAATCTCGTGTCACAGTGTTTGTTATTGAATTCTTCTGAAAAAGCTTGACCGATTTTGGGTGGAGCAGGAGATAGTGTCAGACTTTTACTGACTAAAAACCCACTCCTGTTCCTTCGTTGCCTTCGGGGAAAATCATCTTATGACAAATCGCCCTCTTGGGCGGAGCGAGAAATAGTATCAGACTTTTACTGACTAAAAACCCACTCCTGTTCCTTCTTTGCCTTCGTCCCAGGGCCCCGGGTTTTACTTTCACACTACCCGTGGCCCCAGTAGGCTTCGACCCTGTTGGGCCCCTACGATTTGCTGACATCTCCCTGAGGCGCGTGTGGAACAATGCGCACCGTCGACGACTTAGGCTTGGTCTGGACGGTTACCGGACGATCGGACGGCGAGCCACCCATTGCTCGCCGTCCGCAAGCCCGCGCCTACGGTGGCCGGAAATCGGGATCGGAATTCTGGCGGCGACTGGAGCGTGAGGTCCGTTGGCTCACGTGATCGGCCGCCTCCTTTGCTAGCATTACTGCTTCGCCGCTCACACCGATCACGTGAGGCAACGGACCTCACGCCCCAGTCGCCGCCAGAATTCCGATCCCGATTTCCGGCCACCGTAGGCGCGGGCTTGCCGACGGAGGCGAAGGAAGGAGGCGACCGCCTGCCACTCCTCCTCGCTCCGGACCATGGCCTGTACCAATGCCCGGCGCGAGAGATTGCCGCCGCCGATCACCCCCACGAGGACACGGCGTTGCTCTGCCCAAGCGGGGCACACCTCCACCGTATGCTCCACCGTGTCCTCCGGGCGGTCCACACAGTGGCGACACCCGGGCGTCGCTTCCACACGAATCCGGTGCAGGAACTTCCCGAACTTACCGTGTTCGGTGAGAACCTGCGTCATGCGGAAGGTGAGGACGCCGTGAGGTCTTTCCAACCACGCCTCAAAGAGGGGACTTACTGCCATAATTGTTGCGTGCCAAATCGTAGGTCTGAGACTATTCTCAGACCTACGAAAAATTTCATAAAAATCAGAAAATCAAATGAAAGAGGGTAAAAAATAGCTAAAATCTATATTTGAGCTATTTTTTACCCGCTCCCATTTTTTCTATGATAATTTATATGGCAGAATAATGTTTGCCTAGTCAGATAGTAATAATACAATACGCACGCATTTATGTAAATAACAGTGGATTTCAATGGTCTGGTGATGATGTAGATAAAATAATATATGTTTATTATGTTATAGTCAATACCTACTGATAGTTAGTCAAAACTAGATGTAAATCGCTCCAATCAAAATTCTTATTAAGTTGAAATATGTTTGTTTTATTGTTTAAAAAATACGAAACGTTTTAGCTAGCCAACCTAAAGGTTTTTTGGAGTAACTAAATGTAAGTAATTTTAAAGTAGATTTAACTGGTCAAAAATTAAGAGCGTCCTTTTCGAGGTACATTTTCATACAACCGCTCTAACGTGATTATGATCTTATTACATTTATCTTTCTCCAGATATTTTGGATACACATCTATCTTTTGGATATTATCTAGGGTTCTATAGAAATTAAAACATAAATTTGTGTAAAATTAATCTAGTAAAGAAAAACTGCTAACTGCTAACCTCTCATATTAAATATATAAAAAAGTAGAAGTCTTGTACATTTATTCGAGATTCTGAACGACAACAATTTTTCAAAAATACTTTTAAGGGTTTAAAAAAAAAACACGTATTTCCTGGAACAAGTTTTGTGAAATATTCGAGTAAATCACGGAATTACCGAATGCCAACAGAGTTTACAGGCGTTTTCTCTCTTTTTTTTGTATTGCCTCTTCATCAAACATCACGTTGGATTGCATTAGATAAAGCAACAAGCTTTTAAACCATGCTCGATGTTGACGATAGGCGAGTGAAAAAGGACCCTCTTAAGTAGGTATTTCTAATCAATTCTTGCAAACTGATAATTGATTGAAGCCACTGCTTCAATCAATTATCAGTTTTGACTGTGAAATAACCATGGAGAGGGAGGCCAAAAAAAGATGGATGGATTTTGTGAGGAGTGATATGAAAGAAAAGGGAGTTAGTGATAGTGTGACGGGAGTCAGGAGAGAATGGAAGAAAAAAACATGTTGCGCCGAACCCAAATAATATGGGACATGGGCAGGAAGAAGAAGAAGACCGTGATATAACCA
The DNA here is from genome assembly GCA_905147345.3 of Mythimna impura. Taxonomy (NCBI): domain Eukaryota; kingdom Metazoa; phylum Arthropoda; class Insecta; order Lepidoptera; family Noctuidae; genus Mythimna; species Mythimna impura. The sequence goes on from LR990345.1 coordinate 14,887,064, forward strand.
CTGATTTTATGCGCCCCGTGACTCGCTTAATTGAATAGAAAAAATATTTAGTACATTCGTCCGTTTGGGCCTCATACATCTGACTGTGCTTTATTTAGTAAATAATACCGGTAAAAGTGGGTTTCTTGTTCTATTGAAAGTACGTTACTATTACGCTACGTCAGTTCAATACCATTTCATACCCATTACTACCTCGGACATGCGGTTGATTGTACCCATTTTTTAAATACTTTTTTTGCAGGCAGAAATCATCAAATACCTTCTCTCGTGGACGTGGGACTTTTTATTATTATTATTAAAAACCCACCTGTGTTCCTTTAGTTGCCTTTTGCGTTCCTCACACCAAAACACGTTTTTAGTATTGATATTATGATTTTATTTTTTATTTTCGGGCATGTTTTTTTTAAAATTATATTTAAGGAACAGTCACTTCGTCTATATTTAGGCGTCACTAATATAAAAAGATACTGACTTTTGTAATACAGGTTTTTTACCTAGCTCGGAAGTTAGGCTACAAATTCAAATTCAGACTTAATCTTAACAATATCATTTAAAAAACATCATAACAGAGACTTAATGAAGCGTATCATATTAAATGATAACTAGACTACACCGCGTTCTGTGGCTAACAAATGACGTCATACATCACTATGTATTAAACGCTATGCTCAAGCGACACTGCAGGTGCGATTAAGTCGGCGTGCGATGTACAATCCTGCCTCTTGATTTATATCACTGGCTCTGGGCAAAGATCAAGAAATAATAGCTAGAACAGATGAGACAGGCGGAGCTGTAAGCAGAAACCAGTGGATCCTAAGCTTTTCCCCTTTGTTTTACACCACTGCGATATTTCAGGGATACTGACCCCCCTTTTTGTTTTTTTTTTATTTTGAAGGTGGAAAATCCTCAAATAACTTCTTCAGCTCCGGGTGGAGCGAGAGGGATTGTCAGAATTTTACTGGCAAAAACCCACCGTTTTCTTTCACTTTGCCTTTTGCGTACTAACAGGCTTAGATGATTGATATTTCATGATAGATGATTTTTCTGTTAGAGTTCCCGCCAAACGCTAAGTACAAAATGTATGGTAATGACATTACCAGCGAAGAAGTTACGTGTCAAGTGATATGACAGGTAATCGGAATCACGAAAAATTTTCCGAATCACAAAAAAGTAAGTATTTTGTAATGTAACTACAAATTTTTAGACTTTTTCCTTTAATTGTGCTATACCTAAGACTTTGCTTTCTACCAAATTTCAGGATTTAAAGTCAACGGAGAGAACCCTATAGATTTTAATTTCTTTGCAAGTGTCCAAATATGCACCATAAATGGAACATAAACGGCCTTATCGATACCAGAAGACAGTATGAATTAAGGTAAGGGACTTTTACCTAAAATATAAAAATATTCCTTACGATGACTGATGTAAGAGCATTTCCTGAGAAAATGGGTTTTGATAGACGGACAGATGTAGGTACAGACTAATAACGGACCGACGTACAGACTGACAGATGGACCACAAAGTGATGTTATAAGAGTTCCGTTTTTGCTCACTGAGGTACGGAACTCAAAAAAGGTAGGTACTTAACCAGAGTTTCGCTTCTATACCGTTTGACTATTCTATATACCGAGGTTGCCGCTCCACCTTACTTTATTATGAATCACAATACACAATGCATGTGTCACTGAGCTTATCATTCTAAGTTTGGAGGTGTTTGTGAACGGGATTAAACTGGAGTTTGGTGATATTGTTGAAAACTAGCTGGGTGATGCTTACAGTATTCTATTAGTTTTGTTAAGATTTTCGGATTAGACAGAGTGAGAGTTTAATTGGCGTGTGAAAACATAAAAATACTACTCTAGGTGGAGCGAGAGAAGAGTGACAGACTTTTACTGACTAAAACCCAGCCGAGTTTCTACAGTTAACCTTTATGTTCTACTCCTTCAAACTATCCTGCAAGGGTTAGACGATGCTGGTGATACTTTACTGAAAGCTGCCTTACACATGAAATTAATTTCTTTATTACTTTTCCTCTTTATAAATTAATACCTTTTGGATTTGGCCGCGTAACATACTCCCGTGTTAAGTATCCTATTGGCCGCGTAACATACTCCCGTGATAAGTATCCTATATACTATTTGGCCCCGTAACATACTCCCGTGTTAAGTATCTTGTATACTTTTTCAGGGCATGGCCTACTTGTTTGCAAAATTTTATTCAAATCAGCCATTTCAGTGTGAAGGAGTAACAAACATACACACACACACACATACACATACATTCAAACTTTCGCCATTATAATATAGTGTGATCAATCATCTCATTCTAAAGCGATGGTAAAAAGTACAGGAAACTGGCACATAAGAATAAAGTCCACTAAAAGTTTTATCTTCTCTATTAAAATTTTATATAGATAAATAGCTGAAACATTAACCAAGCCTTTGTCGAAATCGCCTCATCTCCACAAGCAATTATAAAAGATACTGTATTACATAAAGAAAGCACACTCCTATCTAATTATTACTGCAGTTTTATCAAATTTTACGCCACGGCATACATTTGCCAAACGTGGCTTCAAGCAGTGCTTGGCACTAATTGTGGCTGTACATTACCATTTATAATTATTCCAAACAGAAACTACGAAAACTGCGTCCATAAAAATAAGGGTTTATTGCTCCACCTCGGGTAACGAGTCAGCTTTTCATGCCGCATATAATTTGTATATTTCGAAAGTTGTTGTACTTTTTAATATTGCTTCTTGGAAATACAAGTAAGACAGCTCCAAGTTTTGAGAAGTCTCCGAGATTCACAATATCTTCGCGGAACTTTGCATCGTTTCCAAGATTTCCGCGGTTAAATTACCCAAGCTTTCACATCTTTTTCTTGGTACTTTTCGAGGTCTCGGGTGTTGCGGAACCCATACAATACGTTTCCCCGTCTCTCTATCAGAGGTAGTTTATATTCACATGAAACCTTTAGAAGTTTTTGAAATATTTACTTTCTTGCTGTGTAAAGGTATCGCACTTCACACCTCCATATCGTGAAAGCAAAAACATTTCAATTCTTGAGTACATTTTTCTGATACATTTTATTTTGCATGAAAACATCTTATTTATGATTTGAATGATATTTAATTTGGTAAAGTCTGACTGTTCCTGATACTTAAATCAAAAGGTTGCTGTCGCCAATTAGCCAAAGCGTGCCAAAGGGTATGCACGCGTGAGGAAATGGACCGCGACCCTGATTTTCAGCCACCGCAGGCGTGCGCTTGCGTATGACGATCATTGGGTAGCTCGCCGTCGATGTCGACGGCGCGTAGTGTTCCACGCGTGCCTTAAAGAGATGTCAGCAAAAATATAGGGGGCCAGCAGGACCAAAGCCTACTGGGGCCATGGCTTGACCTTTGACATCCGAAAGGGAAACCCGGGGTCCTGGAAAGCAAAGCAAATAAAGAACATAGGTGTAGTTTTACATAGTAAAAGTCTAACGCGCCCTCGCGCCCCACTCTAGAGCAGGAAAAGTCATTGGATGATTTCCGACGTTAAAAAAAGCGCCAACGGGTAACTCAGCGATTTCATCTGTTAACAACACAAATAAGAAATACAATAATTTCTAAGATTTATTAGCGTTTAAGTCTGTCATATAGTCGTAACCGTGGCGTGGTGAACACAATTTGCTTTGTCATGTATATGTGACTGTGGCTGTCAAAAGGAGCTACTAATTACTCTTTGTATTTTTTGTAAGATCATTCCTTACAAGAAATGCTTTTGTATTAATTTAGGGATAGAAGTATATTAAATACAATAATGCATGATACTAAGAACCACCATTTTATCATACGCAAAAGGACAGCAGAGATGGTTAATGAGTTGTGAGTAAATCTTGTTTCTACATGTTGTTTTGTTTATCCATCAATCAACAACATAAACTGATAGTCATGTTTACATACATCATACAAACGTGGTGCAATGACAACGTTAACATAACTTAATCATGGCCGAGGATACCTGGAGCTTTCGTCTTCTGACAGCAAAATGGGTCACCGATATTGTTACAATATTGTGGACAGGACCTGAATGCGAGTGATGTCGAATCGAATCGAATGGCATAATTTTGAGATAGACTATATCTAGTTGTGGGAAATTATTTGAGAAATAATGTTATATATGTGTCTCTTTTAGGGTTCCGATTCTATAACTCTATAGGATCACTTTGTTGTCCGTTTATCTCGGGATCCCGTGGAGGTATCGAGGTGAAATTAAAACTATATAATGAGGTCTTTTTTTTTTTTTTTTTTTCAGGTGGGAAAATCATCTAATGACATCCCCCGCTCTTGGGTGGAGCGTGAGATAGTGTCAGACTTTTACTGACTAAAAACCCACTCCTGTTCCTTCTTTGCCATTTTTTTCCCAGGGCCCCGGGGGTCGCTTTCGCATCACCCATGGCCCCAGTAGGCTTCGACCCTGCTGGGCCCCTACGGTTGCTGACATCTCCTTGAGGCGCGCGTGGAACACTAGGCGCCGTCGACGACTTGGGCTCGGTCCGGACGGTTACCGGACGATCGGACGGCGAACCACCCATTGCTCATCGTCCGCAAGCCCGCGCCTACGGTGGCCGGAAATCGGGATCGGAATCCCGGCGGCGGTTGGGGCGTGAGGACCGTTGCCTCACGCGATCGGCCGCCTCCTTTGCTAGCATTACTACTTCGCAGAAGGAGGCAATTGCCTGCCACTCCTCCTCGCTCCGGACCATGGCCTGTACCAAGGCCCGGCGCGAGATATAATCAGGTCTGCGGTCCCTTGAAGCTGTGAAAAAATAATTCTGAATTAACGGAAAAAAAGATACTGTTGTTTATGTCGCAAAAAACGTATATTTCAACACTCAAGGGAATCAAAATTCATAGGGTACTTCCAATAGACCCAGAATCAAAAAAAATGATATAAAGCAAGGTCTTATAGCGCAGGTGTAGGATTAATTCTAAAAAAGTAAATTTGTTTTAACGTGACAAAAAAAAAAACAACTTTTTCGCGATTAGGAAAAATTTGGGACTCCATTCGGGAATAGGACTATGTACATAAGTAATTTTGTACGGAACCCTCAGTGCGCATGTCCGAATCGCACTTATCCAGTTTTTATAAACTCGACATAACGAGACACAATGTAGAGAGAATCGATCATCTAAACTAATATTATGAGGTTTGTCTGTCTACACTAAATAATATTATAAAGAGGTAAAGTTTGTTTTTTTGTTGGTGATCTCTGAAAGTACCTACTAGTCCGAATGCGCAATTTTTTACACCAATAGAAAGCTGCTTTATTCCTGAGTGACATAGGCTATATTTTATGTATGCGGGCGAAGCCGCGTGCAAAAGCTAGTTAATAATAATAATAAAACTTATACCACGATACAGCTGTTGTGAGACGCACAGGACCATTCGTTGTGGCAACACTTATGGGAAGCCTTCCGGTTGAAATGATGATGATGACATTGTATTCTAGAAAATTACACAAGTTCTGTATGACCACGAAGAATTTTTACCTCTACGTATAATTTTTTTTTTTTATCTAGCCTTATCTATTCCATTGTTTCCGGCTCTGAGTCACTTCTCGCCAATTCTTTAGGTAGACGTTTAGTCTGTGTCTGTTTGTAATATCAAAATATTTTTTTTTACTTATTGCATACGAAACCAAAAAAACATTTTTTTTTGTCTGTCTGTTTGTTTCGTTTAATCTCCGAAACGGCTTTTCAAATATTCCGGGGACTCTCACTGGTGTATGCTGATTTTATAAGGAGTAACTAAGGCTAATTTTATTTAAAAAAAAAAATAGGATTGCGCGTAAAAGTAAAAGGAGGTTTCTTGAAATTATGAGCAAATAAATGGCATTGCGTGTTTTACGAGTCTAACGCGGGCGAAGTCACGGGCAATAGCTAGTATATTTATAACGAAAAATATCTAAGGATTATTTTTCTACTGAATAAATGTTATGTACATATTTTATATACCTATAACGAGAAATGTATGAAAAATTGAGGGTGTGGGTAGCGATGAGCCTTGAATAAAATCACACTTTCCAACAAAAGTAATATAAGATTTTCCCAACTACAGAAACTTACTAACTACGATTAATCATTAATAAGACTAACTTTTGTAATAGGTTTCAATCTTACTTGATGTCTAAATAATTACAATCTGAAACTGTATTATTGCTGGGAATTTAATTTTTTATTAGAGTATCCATTTATTTATATGTCGTATTAGAAAGAAATTGATCACATCATGATATGCCCAAGTAAAACTGGCCAGATAGTTTTAAACGTTTGATGATATGACAGTAAAGTTTGATGATTTGTCAATCCTCGTTTCACCAACATTCTTTAGATCTTTTATTACCATAGAAATCCTACATCAATGATATGGCTAAACGAGAATTGACATATGATCAAATGTTAACGTTTAAACGGTCTGGCCAGTTATAGTTGGCCATCTCAGGAAGTGATCAATTCTAAGATCTTTCCACGACATATACTACTCTGTCAAGAAAGTACCGGGAAAAGATCTAAAATACACAAAATGTTTGTTATTCATCCAAATTTATTTTATCACCTTCAAAGTATGCTCCTTCAGAAACGATACACTTACGCCAACGAATAATCCAATCATCAAAACATTTTTTTAATGCTGTTTCCGGAATTGAGTTCAGTTCTCGCCGCGAATTCTCCTTTATATCTTCTACAGATTGAAAACGGGTGCCACGAAGTAGTAATTTGAGTTCAGGAAAAAGAAAGAAGTCGGCTGGATCCATATCTGGTAAATAGGGTGGTTAATCGATGGTATTTGTTGAGTGTTTGGTCAAAAATTCGTTCACAATGATAGCCTTGTGCGAAGTGGTGCAAAATCCAAGAATTTTCTTTCCACAAATCTGGCCTTTTTCGTCAAATTTGCTCTCTTAAATGCCGCATAACGCTTAAATAATCTTCTATATTTACCGTTTGACCTTCCGGCAAGAATTCCGAGTACACAACACCGCGATAATCAAAGAAAACAGTCAACATGACTTTGACTTTTGATCGACTTTGGCGTGGTTTTTACGGTTTCGGTTCAGTTGGAAGGCGCCACTACGAAGCTTGTGGACTAGTTTGCATGTCAAACTCGTAAACCCACGTCTCGTCACCAGTAACAATACGTTTCATGAATGTTGGGTCGGAATTGACTCGTTCTAGCATGTCCTCAGCGACTCTCATGCGATTGAGTTTTTGGAGAAAATTCAGGTCTTTTGGGACTAGCCGAGCGGTAACATGTTTCATACCCAAATGATTAGTTAAAATGGTACGGATCGACTCGTGAGATACAGAAAGTTCGACGGCTATCTCTTTCAAAGTTGAATGAGGATTTTCAGTCACTATTTCCTTCACTTTTGCGATGTTAACTTCAGTTGAAGACGTTGATGGTATACCAGAGCAAGGCAAATCTTCCATCACATCTCGATCGCTTTTGAACGCTTTGTACCACTTAAAAGCACGTGTTTTTGATAAAGTCGATTCACCGTAAGCCTTCTGTAACATTTTCAGTGACTCCGAACACGAAATTCCATTGGCGATGCAAAATTTAAGACAAACTCTTTGTTCGATGTTTTTGTCCATTATGAAATTTGCAATACACACTAGATATGATATAACTAAAAACAACACTGTATTTATTATAAATAACAGATGCAACTCAAACTCCGCGCCAAAATGGAAAACAGTTGTGCCAATCTACCAACAACAAAAAAAAAAACAAAAAATTGAATTTGGAACCATAAACATATCATCCATTCCCGATACTTTTCTGACTGAATGTACAAAGGCTGAATTTTTCAAGTGGGCGTGGACGGTCAAATAATAAATTATAAAAAAATGGTGAAAAATATTAGAAAGACTCCTGGGTCCGATTTTGGTAAAAATCAAATGACGCAATTTCAGTTTTATGATAAATAAAATTTATATTGCAAATAGATTTAAAAAAAAAAACCGTATTACACGTCAATTTTCTCGTCAATTTAAACTAGATGAGACCGGTGTTCCCTATCTGACTTCTGAGAAGAAACACGGAAACAAACTCAGGGGTCAAAGTCTCTTTAAAAGTACATACAGCAAGCATGTAAAGGTCAAATCATACGAGAACCATGCAGATAGTCTGAGATAGTCTTTTGAGGAAAAGAACCACACAGTTCTTATTGGACAGGTTCAGTCAGTGCAAGCTTTTGTCAGTATTCGTGTAGCTCAACTCAGGACTACTGAGGAGTTTTGCTTCCTTTGTTCGCTATTCCACATAGTTTCGGACTTCATTATTCGCCCACTTGGAAAATCAATCTGTACCTGTGTAGTCCTAATTGATTCATCAAAGCCTAGACTAAGCACTTGGACCTAGAGAATTGGAATTTTGCACAAAGAAATAATTAATGATATTTTAAAGATGGATTAAATTCAACCCCTAAGGATGTGAATAGGGATGGAAAATATTTTGTTTGTTGTCAGACTTTTCACAATTCACGCGAGTATAGTTGTAGGCAGAAGCCAGTATCATACCTACTAATATTATAAAGGCGAAAGTTTGTATGGGTGTGTGTATGTTTGTAATTTCTTCACGCTCGAACAGCTGCAGCGATTTCGATGAAACTTGCCACACGGGTAGACCATGTTCTGAAATAGCAGATGGAACTTTTTATCCCGGAAGTATGATCCCTTGGTTTATTTTCTACAATCACGCGGTTGAAGCCGCTGGTTGTTACCAGCGGCAGCAACTCTAACTTAGAATTAATTAATTTGATAATGTGAATTTTCCTTTTTAGTTCAAGTAAAGTGTTTTTAGTTCATGTTGTGGTCAATGCATAAATGGGTGACCCTATGTGACTAAATTCACAGCGTATGATTCTGTCTCGCTCCTCCATACATTATTTCGCAGTGATTGGGTTGGGGAGGTCAATTGGCAATCACTGAAAACTAAATTGACGATGTGAAAATAATCACTAGTCACAACTAAAATGCAACAGATTCGTTATTAGTTCTTTATATTACTTACTGTGAACTGAGGAGCATGTTTATATATTGAAACATCTAAAATCAAAATCTTTTTATTGTGGACAACCAAATTTTATTTTTATATATATATATTTTATTTTTATTCTTGATAGGTGCGCGCTTTAAATGGCTTTCTTTGTGTTCATTTATTTCTTTATTATCCTTTATCACATATATCGATGTTTATGTTGGTTAAAGCGTCCAGAGTATTAAACCTAACATTATCAATCCAAATAAAAAACTTTCCAAAAAGCCTTTTTCCACGAATATTGTCACGTAAAGGTCACGCTATTCGAACCTCGGTTGCAGGCAGCACGAAGCCGGCTGCAGCTGCACGACTGGGTTTCTATGTAGTAGTATAGATTTTTGTCAAAACATTCCGAACGCAGCTGCGGCTGCAGGTCGCAGCAGCACTCGCAGCCGAGGCTCGTTAGCACGTGGGTCTTTATAAAGGCAAACGTTTGTATATATATTTGATATTGATTTTTAGTACACGGGAAAAACAAACAAAAAATCAAATCAAATATTTTAATTGACATATATTATACTTTTAAAGCAATGTTTGAAACCCTGACTATCGAGCTAGGTACTAGGCCACGAGGAAGATTGCCTATGAGGTGGACTGACCAGATTAAAGTGACAGTAAATGGCTCATCATCACTGTACCAATGTACGAAGAAGGCGGCCATCAGAGAGAAGTGGCGGCGTGTTGTGAAGCTTGCCACCTACACCTGAAGTGATGACCACGACCACTCTGTTAAGAGTGATACCGACAAGGAATATGATAGACCTATATTACAGAATTCAGAACATGTCCAAAAATAGGACATACTTTTTTATCCCGGGAGTATGTTTCTTTGAGATAATTTCCGATATTGACGCGGACGAAGTCGCTGGTAGATAGCTTCTGCGCCCGCTATAATATATCAGATGGCCATCAAGCTGATCTAAAAAGTAATAACTTAACAAATATACTGAATGAAATGAAATGGCGGAGAAAGTAAGTTCCACAACATTTATTACAGTCTGTTAACCGAGGCTTTCCCGAAGTTATTTCATCGCTAATTGAATCGATACTCTCTGTTCAGTATTATATCTATACAAACAAATAAAATTAAACTGTATGTTTGTTCTGTAGCGGCATGAATGGCGCCATATATGAACTAAAATTCGAAATTCTGTTTACAGTTCTCCTCACGATTTGGACATATGCAACAGCCCGAAATCATCCATCGTGCAGTTGGTCAGATCAGACAAAACATTCGTCTGGTCGGAGGATTTTCCCTTTTCAAAGGAGATTTTGCTCTCTGTTCCACATATCTCTAAAGTTTCATCGTCCACTACTCTCAAAACTTCGTTAGAAAATCGGCATGTCCTACCAAAGATTCAGATATCTGACACCTATCTATCAACCAGCACCGGGCCTGTCCGGTAGATTACGGCCCACTCCCTCCCCTAGAGAGGAGTTCTGAGTCCCAGCAGTGGAAAAATTATAAGGCTGATTATGAATGTTTTTCGGTACTTTTCAAAATAACTTAAATTTTAATTTTTTTTCTGTATGTTTTTCCGACTACTCTTCGAAACAGCTGAACTGGTTTTAACGGGACTTTGACTGACAGATAGCTATTGTTAATATATGCATATGAAATTTTGAAGCAAATAAAACTATTTTTATTTTTTAAAGTGTGATTTTACGTAAGAAAAATTAATGCCTTTGAAAATGTGAACAGACGGACACAAAGTCGCAGGCAAAAGCTAGTCGATTATAATTCTGTGACTTATCGAAACTCGACAAAACTTATCGAATACATTTTCTTCGCAGAAAATGGAGTTATCTTTTGTGTAGTGTAAACGGATTGGTGGGTATTTTCACGCTTGCGTGAGCTTATGGGGGGGAGCAGAGATACTTTATTAGGTGTCAATCATAGTTGTGAGACTGACGCTCCGTATGAGCATTTCGGTGAAGTCAATTGGCTCGGATTATTGGTAAAGTGGATTAGATTACATTACGCTTTTCTGGCACCTTAACCTTGTATGTGTTTTTAACAATATTATTTTTATGACATCGAATGTATCTAACTTTTTCAATTCTATTTTCTGATTCCAATTATTAAAACCATTTTTGCATACATCTACAAACGCTTTTAATAACGACCTCTATTTTAAAATACAGTGCACAGGTTGCAAACGATAGCGCTGGCATTAACCCGATACGTTCGCCACACACTAATGTAGCTACGAAGATGCTACGCGTGTAGCGCTGCGGTGCTACGGCGTAGACAGCTGCTACGTGCTACGACATTCGGTAAATGAGCACTACGACACCAATACGACTAACACTTATTAACACTAAAAGAGAAATGGTTTTACATAATTTTAAACGCAACTGCTGAATATTCTTTTCTTTTTTTTGTACATTTGTACTAATTACTCGTTTAACATAAAGCAAGTACAAGCGAAAGTACTAACAATTATTTCCACTGCAACTCGCGACGTAAATCGCAAAAGTACATTTAGCATCACATTTCAATGTAAATAGTTGCTCTGTAATCATTCTGGCACTTGTTAATTAGTGCTTACTTCGGAGGGAGAGAATTTATGTTTATATAACAACGCAACGGTCGGAATAGCAAGATGAGAAACAAGAACAGTGTCTGTAATTAACATAGTAATTATAGGCTCCTAATTGGCTCACTGTTCATGCCTTGAGTATCAAGCGGGCGTGACAGGACTAAAGAGTGGCGGGCTTGGGCGTCAGTTCTCGCTGTTATAGCTACAATATTTAATCAAGTAGATACCGAGGAATCAATGCGTTGACGGCTACAGGGGACGTGATTGCGCTTAACGCCAAAATATTAATTAATATAAGCCGGCGATGATATGACATCGAGATGACTCGACGAAATTTTCTAGACAGTTGATGCTTGAAATTTAATTTTCTTGTGATTTTGTTTCATCATTGCTTTTTTTATATAGAATACGATATCAGAATATGTATTATTAGTTGTTGCTTGTGGCTTCGCCCGTGCGACAGTCGAATATTATCCCAAGAGAACATGTTCCCGGGATAAAAATATTTTATGTACTATTCCAGGACATTAAAACTCGTGTACCAAGTTTCATCGAAATCGGTTAAGCCGTTTGAGCGTTTTGAAGTAACAAACATGTGTATGTTTGTTATTTCAACACGCTCAAATCGGTCATATTCACAAAACAAAAAGTATTCTATGTGCTATTCTGACATTAAAACCCGTGTACCAAGTTTTATCGAAACCCGTTCAGCCGTTTGAGCGTGTGTGTGTGTGTACACAAACACGCATATACACCATAATTAAAACACTTTCGCCTTTATAATATAAGTGTGATGAAAAACTATATTAATAAATAAATTAACTTATTCTTTAGTGGAATCACATGGATCGCTTATTTCAAGGTGATAAAATTATTTAGCTGATCTCATTACCAATATGTGACCCATAGGCTAGTTTCTATATAGATACATTATATATATACAACATAAAACTTAATAAATGCATGTCCTGAACGTTGCACTTTTGTTTTTTAGACTTATTTAAGTATTTTTTACTATTTCTTACAAGAACCAGTCAGAACTCAATTTTCTGTGTCCCCTAATGTAAAGTGTTCCAAGACGGGTGAAAATCGAACGTCATAAATTACAATCCACCGTTCATTCACTGTTTAACTCTTCATTCGTTCTCTTCGAAATTCAAAATTCCATTTATTCATTCATATTGCCACAGTCAAAAGTACGGACAGGCTAAGGGTGCTTTTACACTAAAGATATGCGAGATAGTGAGGTGAAAAAGTATGGTAAATGTATTTACACATACAAAAATACCAAAGATGTGTGAGAGGGATGTTGGTGAGGAAAATTGTGTGGGATGCGGGCGAGGAAAGTATGAAAGGAATATGTGTGCCCGTGCACAGCTGAATATAGTCCGCTTCGCGACCTCGCGCCACTCAGCTATACACCGTTTCGATTCATAGCATCACTAAGCATCCTAGCATCGCGCAAGTTCCTCTCACATCTTTGGTAGCACCATCCATACAAATTCATAGTGCCGCTACGCATTATCGCATTGCTTAGCTACCTCGTACATCTTCGATGGAATAGCACCCTAAGAGTTCTTACTTTTGTAATAGTTCTTAGCCTTTGGTGAATGCTCCACATTTAAAGTTTCGTTACTTAATCAGAAGAGTAACTAGCAGTAAGTAAACAGTGCAGCTATGTTATTCTCGGTTTTATCCAAAAAGGTCTTAGTTGCTAATTAGAGACTTAGTTGCTACATTAATGCTTTTTTGATCTCATGTATAAAAGCTTAGCACGTTTTTTTAAATTTTCGCTTTTTGACTTTAATTACGAGTACACCAAATCTAGTACTGGACTGGCAATATATTCGCATATAGTATAATCAGCCTTATAATGTTCACACTCCTAAGACCCAGATGAGAGATAGGAGAGGAGAAACAGAGAGGAGTCTATACGAGAGAGAATGAGCGACGACGACACTTACACCGCGGCAGTTGGGGATAGTGACCCAGTGCTGGGCACGCCATAATAATAGCGGTAAGTCAGTTCCCTCCTTGAGGCGTGGCTGAAAAGACCTCACGGTGTCCTCACCTTCCGCATGACGCAGGTCCTCACCGAACATGGTAAGTTCGGGAGGTTCCTGCACCAGATTCATGCGGAAGAAACGCCTGGGTGTCACCATTGTGTGGACCGCCCGGAGGACACGGTGGAGCATACGGTTGAGGTGTGCCCCGCCTGGGCAGAGCACCACCGTGTCTTCGTGGGAGCGATCGGCGGCGGCGATCTCTCGCGCCAGGCCTTGGTACAGGCCATGGTCCGGAGTGAGGAGGAGTGGCAGGCGGTCGCCTCCTTCTGCGAAGCAATAATGCGAGCAAAGGAGGAGGCCGAACGAGCACGCGCGAGGCAATGGCCCTCGCGCCCCAGCCGCCGTGATTCAGATCCTGATTACCGGCCACAGTAGGCGCGGGCTCGCGGACGGCGAGTAATGGGTAGCTCGCCGTCCGACCGTCCAGTAACCACCTGGACCGAGCCCATGTCGTCGACGGCGCATAGTGTTCCACGCGCGCCTCAAGGAGATGTCAGCAACCGGAGGGGCCTAGCAGGGTCAAAGCCTACTGGGGCCAAGGGTATGATTCTGAAAGGAAGACTCGGCCCTGGTATGAAAGGCAATCAAGGTTCAGGCGTGGGTTTTTAGTCAGTAAAAGTCTGACAATATCTCTCGCCCCGCCCAAGAGCGAGAAAAAAAAAACTCAGTGTAACCCATTATAAGTATAATGAGCCTTACAATGTTCCAACTGCTAGGACTCAGACCAATCACGCGAGCCCAGTGCGTCTTGAAGGATGTCACATGTTTTAGAATTATTGATTTTAGGACATACCGGTTTCCTCACCATGTTTTTCGTCATAATTTTGAGAGCAGTTATGATGAAACTGCACAAAAAAGATAATTTGATGTGGCTAAGTTCGAACTTGTCAGTCGAGGCCGTTACACTGGGCTACCACTGCTCTTCTTTCTCATACGAGTATATTCATGGTAATAGGAATACATTAGTGGGTGTTAATAGACTGATGAATACAGCCTAACTTGATTGAAATCTAGCCTCTTTCTCCGTTCTAAACCTTCAAACTGTATCGTTTAAAATTACGAACCCTTTACAAAACAGTATTGAGTGATATGAAGATGAATAGGAGTCCATATTAAATTGGATCCCGTGGTTCATTGATTTTCAATTTGTTTGGGCGTGCAATGTTCGTGGGGGAGGACATTTGGGTCTAAAATAGGGAAATAAATCTATGTAGAACCTACTAGTGTTGCGAAACAAACCACTTTGCGAAACTATTAAGCCAGGATAGCTATTAAACGATTTAACAACGGCGTAGATTGAGTTATAAATGGTTATTATGTTGAAGGGTTTCTTGCTAAATAATTGTGAAACGCTGCGAGTCAAGCTGTACCTATTCATTATAGCGTGGTCGATTCGACATTGGAAGTCAGGGTTAAGCTGATCTATAATATGATTGGATGTTCCTCGTGATGGTTAGAAAGCGCATATCAATTCCTTACATAAATACCAACGTTACAAAGAGATAAAAACCTAAGTCTCATCGTAGAATATTGGTTTTCCTTAGTCTTTGAGTACATATCACAAACGAAATGAAATGAGATGATTTTAGTCAGTAAAAGTTCGACACTCTGTCACTCTGAATTGGCTGAGAGTTATTTTTCGATTTCCTACCCAGACAAACGTTTGATTGCAAGTTTTTGAATGTAGATAATTATTTCAAAACGCCATAATTTTCAGAGGTATTTGTCAGAAAAAGCAGCTTTGGACTCAGTGGAAAGGAGTGCGAAGAGGAGATTTGGTTAACACCAATCTACAAAACCTACGCACTGGCGTAAGGTAACCAGTTTTTCGGTATTTTAAAGGATGCATTTTGGAGAGTGTGTTACTTAATTCCGCCATTACCTTTCTACCATCAGGCAATCCGACATAGGGCGAGTATCCACCTGGACGTCGTTGGTACCTCTCCGGTCCGGACTAAGCATTTCGCCTCGTCGTTTACACCACATACATCGAAGGACAGGAACAATTTGCCTGCAGTGGTCTTCCCGTCCGATTATAATTTAGGTGTATTCAAGGCTAGAGTGACTCTAAATAGGCTCTTAATAATGCTAATGCGATTCATCATCACCCAGTGCATCACTGCTTATTATCAGGTGGGATCGCAGTCAAGCACTAGTTTATATTTAAAAAAAAAGTTAAATATCTATTAAAAAATCGGCCCGTATATTGGAAATCACCCTGCACCGGGCCCGCGTGATTGACCTGAGTCCCAGCAGTTTGAAACGTTATAAGGCTGATTATTCTTGTAATGGATTACACTAAAATACTATCGCCAACTGCCGCGGTGTAAGTGTCATCGTTTAACTATCGAAATATTATCAGCACGCTGCTGAGCGCAAGTGTGCTCACGCTGAGCACTTACACACACTTTAAGTCAACATCATCATTTCAGCCATCATTTCAGGAAGGCAGAGCAACAGTGGATACCTTAGTATCCACTGTTGCTCTGCCTTCCTTATGAGTTGGTCCACCATATAGAGGCTCTCCAATGCTACTTCTTCCGGTGTGCGGTTGTCAATCCAGAACCTTTCGACCCCATTGAACGTCTGTTCTGCGAGCAATGTGCTCAGCTTTACTTCTTAAGTTTGGAGATCCTATTACTTAGGTTTCGATTTCCCTATTAATTTTAAACTCAAACTGTATATTTAATGGTGTAAAATAATGAGTATATCTATCTATTCTTCGGATTACGTCAGTAACTCTAGTTCTACTGCCGATATGTTCGTTACTGATTCGATCATGCAAGGTAATTCAGAGCATAGCCCTCTCCATAGCCCTTGCTAGGTAACTGTAAACCTTCTAATGAGGCCTGTTGTGAGTGACCACATTTCACAACCAAGTAGTCACGAATATTTATTAGTAACTTGCTGGCGCCCGCGACTTTGCTCAAGTGAGACTCATAAAACGGCATAATGCCGTTAGGATACAATTTCAAGAAGTTTTTTTTTTTGCCTGGAACCCTATTTTTTTTTCTAAATTAAATGTAGCCTAAGTTATTCCTTATAACATGAGCTATCTACTAACTAAGTCCCATCAAAATTGGTCGAGCCTTTTTTGAGATTAGCCAGAACAAACAAACGTACATACCGGCAGACAGAAATCTAAAAAAATATATTATACCTATATTGAATATACTTTATTTTATTGTAATACAATTACAATTATGCATTCAGTAAAAAATATTATCACTTTAATTTTATTAATAACGATTTTATTTTAAATTAAAAAATGTAAAGATTTTTTTTTTAATTAGGAAAAACCAAACAAAAATTTCACCACTGGGGGGTCCAGAAAAATTTACTGGTTCCATGGTATTCGTTTGTGTATCGATGTCAAAGATACCCTGTATATGTGTGTACAAATACCGGCATGGATCTTTAGCGTTGACTTCCACTTGCGCAGAAATGAAATATCGGGTCTCTTTAGTGGTATGAAGTGAGACGCGGGGGCGAGCAATGCAATCCTTGTACAGTGATTGGCTTGCCGATGTTTACGATGCGCAAAGCCCCACTTTTTCGCCGAGCACTTAAGATTCGTGCCGGTATTTGTATGTATAGATGTATAGATATTGATGATTTCTCTATTCGATACTAATTCCGTGCTCTCTGTGTATAGGTACTGAAATAGGTGTGCGTATTTATGTTTTACGTAGGATTTAACAGCTTCACGTGTATTTGTATCATTTATCTATCACTACACGATGCGGTTTGCTGACATGACTCGAGTAATTTATTGATAGTGTGAAACATAGGTACGTTTTTAATATGAATATATTTATGAATTTATTAGTACTGCTGCTAATTACATCAATTACTAGGTGTTATATGACAAAACTTTAAGAAAGGAAGAAAGAAGCAAAAGAAAGAAAAAGAGTTTATTCACGTCACGCATGGCGCAAATCTCTAAAAATAACTAGGTTTAACTAGGTTTTATTTAAATATACTCTCCTTATTTCCTTTAAAAAAAGTAGTCTATTAATCTATTCAATCTATTAACACCCACTCATATATTACACTTCAACTTCATTCTGACTGGCCTGTTAGTCTAGTGGTTAGTGGCCCTGACTACTAAGCCAGAGGTTGTGGGTTCGATTCCCACCCAGGACAAATGTTTTTGTGATGAGCACAATCATTTGTTCTGTATCTGGGTGTAATTTATCTATATTATGTATGTATTTAGAAATATATAAGTACGTTTATCAGTTATCTAGTACTCATAGCACAAGCTCTGCTTAGTTTGGGACTAGACTAGTTGTGTGATAGTTGTGGAATATTATTATTCTTATTACCATGAATATATGAGAGAGAGAAGAGCAGTGATGGCTCAGTGGTAACAGCTTTGACTTACGAGCTATAGGTGACGGGTTCGAACCCAGCCAGACGTATTACTTTAAGTAATTTTTTTCATCACCACTGCTTTCAAAACGGTGAAGGAAAACATTCTGAGGAAACCGGCATATTGTTCTAGAACCAGTAATTCGAAGACATGTAACATCTTCCAACACGCACTGGGCCAGCGTGGTGGATTACAGCTTATTCCCTCTCCGAGAAGAGCGCTGAGTCCCAGCAGTGGGAACATTATAATGCTGATTATACTATATGCGAATATATTACTAGTACCAGCTCTTACTTAAAATAAAAAAGCGATAAAATTATCGCTTTTAAATAAAAGACGTGCTAAACTATTGCTGTAAAAGAACTTATCGTGGATATAACTACTAAGTCTAGATTAGCTACTAAAACCTTTTTGGATAAAACCAAGAATAACAGAGCAGCACTGCTGAAGTCAAGCGTTCGTTAGTAAGTACCAACGAACGCTTTTTCTCCTAATTATCTACTCTTCTGATAAAGTAACGAAACTTGATAAGTAGAGCATTCATTATAGGCTGGGAACTATTATAAAAGTAATAACTCTTAGGGTGTTGTTCCATCGAAGATGCACGAAGTTCTAGTAGCTAAGCAATGCGACAATGCCTAGCGGCACTATGAATTTGTGGGAATGGTGCTACCAAAGATGTGCGAGGAGCTTGCGCGGCGCAAAGAGCTTAGAGATGCTATGAATCGTCATCATTATCATCATCATTTCAGCCGATAGACGTCCACCGCTGGACATAGGCCTCCCCCAAATGACGCCACAACGAACGGTCCTAAGCTGGAGAGTTCGATCTGTGAGCCTCTTGCTCTAATTTTTACGAGTCTTATAGAATTTAGACCCGACCGTATGGACAGTTTCCACAAACCTATCGTTGTATTCGTCCACAGAGCTTCGTAGGAATTCGAAACGATTTTGAAGTTCGAGCTGAAAGCTCTCGTAGTTTATGTATCGTATATGTATTTAAAAAAGAAACGTTTTCCTACACTACGAATAATTCCTGTATCGTGGGCACAAATATATAAAACTCACATACACAAGACACTCAGACCCAATATAGTTTATCGTAACTTCCTAAATCTATGTAGCCTATCCAGCTAGACTTAAGTGATGTTCAATTACTTAGGGTCAGGTACTAGATAGTCTAGGTTATGTAACCCGATTACTCAATTCAAGTTGAATGTAAGGAATAGTAGAGTTAGGGTCAAGCCACAGAGCTTTGTTTACAGTAGCTCTGTAAATTTTAAAATAGGGTAGATAAAAACAAACTATAACTTTTAAAAAAATCAATGAAATATCCAAGAAGGACGCGGAGGAGCGTATGGTAAAAATCTGCCCTGGTTGGGCATAGCACCGCCGCGTGTCCTCGTGGAAGCGATTAGTGGCGGTGACATCTCGCGATTCCCGGTCACCGTTGGTGCAGGCTTGCGGACGACGAACAATGAGTAGCTCGCCGTGCAGTAAGGACCGAGTCCGAATTGATGACGGTGCGTAATGTTCCACGTGCACTTTAAAGAGTTGTTAGCAAAACCGAAGGGCCCCTGTAAGGTTGATGCCTGCTTGGACTGCGGAAATGTTCGATGCCCTCTCGTTCCACTCTAGAGCGGTTGAAATTATTGATTGATTACCCTTCGAAAAAAAATGAATAATTTCCAAAATAATCCATTCTATATTGATATATGAGGCTCACGGAATTAATTTAATACGCACCAGAAACATTTGAACCTATAATTTATTGTAGAACCGAAAAGACTAATTCATAATCGATGTATAACTTAGTCTATCCTCGTTACTATCTGATACTAATAATCCAACAATTGGGTAGTTGCTCGGATCAGACAAAACACTCATCTGGTCGGAGGATCTCCCCTATTCAACTGAGGTTTGCGGGACGCTATCCACATACCTCTAAAAAGTTAACCTCCTCAATACATGTAATATTGTGGTAATTATGTATCTATCATGCATTCACACTTTATTAAAATAGTAGGCATAGTTTATAAAAAACATAAGGTACCAAGTGTTCATATAAATAGCTGACGACCCGCACCAGCTATGTACTGACGTATGTAAGTACGGGTGTTACAAATTCTTGGGTTTTCTCTACAATAATCTCTAATATGGTAGAGAAAATAATAATATCTATTTAAACCTTCCTCTTGAATCACTCTGTCTGTGAAGGTACCTTTGATAAATCCTGGTTTGCACTTCCTATATCTAGAAAGAACAGACCGGGGCAACATACGATTTCGATATGTTAGCAATTTCTTCCAGAATACTAATTACTTGCTACCTGCCCTGATACCTAGGAAACTAACTGTAAAACAGAAAAACTTAAACGAATAAAATCTAAATTAAGTTCATTGTCTTCTCATTTCTTGAAAGTAAAATGACAAGGACAACTCGATATTACTTAATATTCTTTATTCAAAAAAATTTAAAGTCAAATACCTACGTATCGTAGTGTTCTTCCAATATTAAACAAAATTGAATGTAGCAATATCATATGCGTCGCATTAGCCACACTTTTTTTTAGGTGTGAAATCATCAGGGAGGGCGTGTCAGACTTTGACTGACTAAAACCAGCTCCTGTTCCTTTTTTGCCTTCGTTCCAGGGCCCCGGAGTTCACTTTCATACCTATGGCCCCAGTAGGTTTCGACACTGCTGGGCCCCTACGATTTGCTGACATCTCCTTGAGGCGCGCGTGGAGTACTACGCGCCGTCGACGACTTGAGCTCGGCCCAGACGGCTACCGGACGGCCAAACGGCGAGCTACCCATTACTCGCCGCATTAGAAATACCTGTCTTCTAAGCTCGTGAGGCCCTGGTAATACTGGAGATTTCTAATTCTAACAAAGACAAACAATTTAGTTATTTAAGTTATTTTTTTTATTCTCTTTATGAAAATGTTGTACAATAAACGCTCCGACGGCAAAAATTCAAGATGAGGTAATTGAGGACTTCTATGAGAAACTAGAGGAAACGCTAATTCCCGGATGGGAAATTAAAATGATTCTTGGTGACTGGAATGCCAAGGTCAGTAGTACACTTGCTGATGATCATATCAGAAGCACTGTTGGAAAATTTGGACTTGGCACTAAACTGATCGAGTTCTGTATAGACAGAAATCTCAGTATCATAAATACGTACTTCGAACATCATTCGAGACGTTTGTTCACATGGAGATCTCAAGGCGATAGGCACAGAAATCAAATCGACTACGTCATTCTAGATACCCGCTGGAGATCCTCAGTTTCTAATGTGAAGACCTTTCCCAGCGAAGACTGCGGCTCTGACTACAACCTACTCGTAGCTAAGTTTTCACAGCGTTTAAAAGCGCCTAGACGTCAACCACCAAAGCCAAGGAGCTTGGATCCTTCTGAACAACCAGTCTTCCGACAGGCGTTGGAAGCGAAGTTGAAGGGTTTTTCGGTGCAAGAGCATACTAACGCTGACAAGCAGTGGACACACCTAAAAAATCAAATCAACGATTCGCTTGACCGGGTTTCTAGGAAGAGGAAGCCAGAGCAGAAGAAAAAATTCTGGATCTCTGATTACTTATGGGAGCTCATTCAGCGCAGAAAGGTTTAAAAAACTAGGGGTCTGCAATATCGTGCTATAATGGCTGAATACTCCGAGCTTAACAGAGCTATTAAAACCAGTTATCGCCATACCGAAACTACTTCATCGAGGGCATTTGCAGCGACATTGAGAAAAGTTCCAGCAAGTTACCAACTGCAGACCTTTTTAAGAAAATCAGAGTCCTTTCTAAGCAGTTCAAGACTAAATCGTGGGTCATAGAAGATGCCGATGGCACTGTACTTCACAAGCTAGACCGCATTGCCGAGAAATGGCTAGCCTACTGCGAGCAGTTGTACACAGATCCCCATTCAACACTCAAAGCCGTCCAGGACTGGAAGGATCTAGAACTGGAACCCACAATTCTTCGTTCCGAAATATCTGCTGCTCTTCAGTCTCTCAAAAAGAAGTAGACGCCAGGAAGCAACCAAATAACAGCTGAGGTGCTTATAGCTATGGGTGACTTGGGTGTAGAGACACTCCACTTGATTTGTTTGCTCACACATCTGATAAAACGATGATTGGCCGCATGACTTGTCGGAATCCGTAACTCTTCCGCTGCACTAGAAAGTGTCTACCAAGAGCTGCGGTAACTATCGAACCTTGCCCTCATCTCACATGCCAGCAAAATCTTGCTCCATATTCTGAAAAATCGCGTCCATTACTACCTGGATTGGCAAACTCCGGCAGGAGCAAGCGTTTTTCGTTTAGGGCAACGGCACTCGAGAGCAGATTCTCATTAACAGACAGCTCATTGAGAAGGTATACGAGTTTGATACGCCAGTGATAATATATTTCGTCGACTACAGCAAAGCTTTTGACTGTGTCAACTGGGGTTGGTTGCGGAGGGTCCTACACGAATTAGGAGTATCGGATCATCTCATCCTACTTCGCACCCTGTACGGCTCAAGCCAGGGAGTCGTAAGAGTCGATAAAACAACATCAAAACCTTTTAAATTTCGCCGAGGAGTGCGCCAGGGATGTATTTTATCGCCTATTCTGTTCAACATATAAGGAGAATACATCATGAGACGTACCTGCGAGAATTGGGATGAAGGTATCACAGTAGGTGGCGTAAACCTGCGCTACGCCGATGACACTACTCTTCTTGCAGCAAATGAGTCGGAAATGGTTGTACACCTAGACCGAATGGAGCGTACCAGCGAGAAGATGGGGCTTTCCGTAAACAGGTCCAAAACCAAGGTCATGGTCGTGATAGATCTAGAAAATTGGAGCTCACTGGCGCGCTGGACCTATAAACAGTGGACAACTTTATTTACCTGAGCTCCAAAGTCAGTAATGATGGATCGTGCGAGAGAGAAGTTCGCAGGATAATTGGTATGGCTAAGAGCGCCATGTTTCAGTTTAATAACAGGATATCTACGACAGCATTTCGGACCAACGTCTTCATTTTGCAAGAACTCAAAATCTCCTCACGGCTGTCGCCCGAATGTCTTCATAATATTCTGCAATACTTCGGTCACATTGCAAGGAAAGACGGTAGCAACCTTGAAAGGCTCATTGTGACCGGTAAAGTGGATAGGAAAAGGCCTCGCGGGCGCAGCCCAATACGTTGGTCCGACCAGATCCCTACGATATACAATGCCCTTCACACCGCCGCTAGAGACAGAAACAGATGGCGGAATATCATAAAAGTTGAATGAAGCAGGGTCACGACCCTCAGCATTGAGGAATACGACGCAAGGAAGGATGAAAATGACCAATATAGCAAGATCATAGAAAATATATTTTTTATTATTGATAGGTTCGCACTTGACCACTATCTCATCTGATGGTAAGCAATGATGTGGTCGAGGATGAAGCATGCTTGCCTAAAGTAACCTATTCACTCTTGACTTAGAGCCCTAGGTTGTAATTGTTAAGAAACACAGACTCCAGAGGAAATTCCACTCCTAAGTTAGCAAGAATGTATTCTGAAAACGTTTAGTGCGTATGGGTGGGATGTCCACTATGTACAGGTGGCTTATACGTCTGTTGGTCCAATAATGAAACGGGCTTGGTGGAATTAAATAATGCAATGCCGGCACGCACACTCCCCAAAAAGTACTATATTCAAAATACAAAGCCCCTTGTTAAATACAGAACAGACAGGGCAAATTATTAGAATGCAGTCAGATAAGACCTAACTTCCAATATCTAGCAAACCAGACCGAGGCAATATACGTCGCATTAGCAATATCTTCCGGACTCCTGCGCCCCTGGTAATGGAAAAATGAGTTTCAAGCTGATATTGGATATACACTACAATCGTAGACTCGTATATAGGTATTTCATTACTGCGAGCTTCATGGAATCGAATAAGTTTGTTATACTGGATTCCCGTATTGGTCGGAAGAGCTTTTATTAAATTATTATTACAAATATTTACTTTTTCGTATTGATATTGTATTGTATTATGTAGTTTCATAGAATCTTAATTTGGAGAAGTTGTTCTGGTTTTATTTTTACTTTTATATTGGCGAATGTATTGATTGAAACTACTCTCACGGGGACCATCCATCAAGTAGCCTTATAACAGAAGCATTGAATTTACTCCATCAATTATGGCTTTCTTCATAATTCAAGACTTTATTTATATTACCTCATATTATTTTACGAAATAAACGAAATATCAATAGCGTTATTTCATTGTTACTATAGCAAAAATTACTGTAATGTGCGAAGAAGAACAAGCTTGGAAGGCGAGAGGCCTTCGACAAGGTGGACCGAGGACCTTGGGAGGGTCGTGGGAATCCGTTGGATGCCAGACGCACAGCAGCGGTCTTTGCGGCGACACTTATGGTATTTTTTTTTTCGGTGGGAAAATTATTCAATGACTTCCCGCGCTCTTGGGCGGGGCGTGAGGGTGTGTGAGACTTTTATTCACTAAAAACCCTCTCCTGTTCCTTCGTTGCCTTTCATACCAGGGCCGTGTCTTCCTTTCAGAAGCAGACCTTTGGCCTTCTTTGCTGACATCTCCTTGAGGCGCGCGTAGAACAGTACTCGCCGTCGACGAGGCGGTAGGCCGGTTAGGCCGGTCCGAATGGTTACAGGACGATCGGACCGCGAGCTATCCATTGCTCGCCGTCCGCAAGCCCCCGCTTACTGTGGCCGGAAATCGGGGTCGGGATCCCGGGATACTTATGGTAGGCCTATATCCAACAGTGGACGTCTTTCGGCTGAAATGATAATGATGATAATGACATATTATTAGATACTAAAACATCTATTTTTTTATAATTAACACCTCATATAGAGGAAACAACAATCAACTTTATCAACAAAAAACCATTTCGAAAGTCACCCCCAGTAACCGATCGGTACAGTCTACACGAAAAGTGTATTTGGTGCAGTGAGCATGCATTGTCACCGTCTGCACGTACCGTCTCATTGGTTCGCTAGCCAGCGCTGCCCAGATGTATTGGTAACCTAACAGGATGTCTCGCAAATAGAATGCGGGTTGCATACTGAATACCAACATTGAACCAGCAAACTGAACGCGGAATTACCTAGCTTAAACGGAACATTTTAATAATGGGATTCTGTTACAGACTGTACCTTATATAACCTTGTAAAGGAGCTTCTTCTTCTTCTTTGCATTTTATTTTATTTGTTCTGGTATTGTAACGAAGTAAAATCGATTATTTGTTGTTTATCTTGATACATATAATTCTACTGTACGTATGTTTATCACCTAACTCCTCCTAAACGGTTTGATTGAATTGGGTGAAATTTTATGTGTAAGTGAGTTTGGTCAATTGGACCAGGTAGGTGGCGTTGCAATCGGGTTCTCAATCGGGACCGTTAGTATGATTATGAATGTTATTATTACATGTGAAAGTAGATATTGATCAGATTACAAACATTTTTTTAATGATAGAAAATTACACTGTCGCTCAGTGCTATGAAAGAAAGAAAAAATGTTTATTTCCGCCTCACACAATCGTATAAAAACTTAGTAGTTTTAATACGATTGTGTGAGGTAGGAATAGTGTACTGTAATAGACCACGGAATAATGAAAATGATTGATCCATGTGGCACTGAAAAAACAAAGATGTTCTTATTATTTAATAAAAAAAAAATACTTAGATACTTATAATTTACTTTATTGTAATTGTAATTTTTATTAATTATAAATAACAAGCATTGTTGACTATAAAAAATAAACAAATAATCAGGTAAAATGGAATAAATTTTAGAGTTTATTGAAAATTAATGACCACAAAAAAAAACACAATACAACAAAAGTTTTTTTTCAGGTCTCGAGTGTTTTGAAAACAAGCCCATTCATATTTACGATAATTACTTAAAAGCAAAAAAGCATTATCCACGTACTAATAGAAGAAGAACCCCGTGCGTGGCAAATTGAAAGTTACGCGGAATTCCCGGAGAGAGCACGCATAGCTCGGCGTTAAACAAAGTTGTAAATAACATTTATTCACTTGCGCCGCGCTGAATTACCGGCGTAATTCCTAATCACCGATATTACGTGCAGTGCCCGTACAAAGGATAATGTTTGCGGCTTCGTTTTATGCATCACTCGCGCACTCAGCGCAGGTGTGATGGAGGAATAATTTTGGCAATACATGCTAGCCCAATGATTCGTTTGTGGTTATAGTCTCGCTAAAATAAAAAAAGGCTTGCCTGATTTGAATATTATTATTATTGTATTTGTTTTTTTTCTCAATACATTTTTTTATTTGTATGTATGTATCATTATCATCTTCCTGCCCTTGTCCCGTGTTATTTGGGGTCGGCGCAATACGCTTTTTTTCTTCCATTCTGCCCTATCACTCGTCATGCTATCACTAACTTCCTTTTCTTTCATATCACTCTTCACACAATCCATCCATCTTTTCTTTGGTCTCCCTCTCCCTCTGCATCCATCCACACGTAAACTCATAATTCTTTTAGTAACATGCGTTTCATCCCTCCTTTTCACATGACCACACCAAGACAAACGATTCCCTTTCAAATTTTCAGTCACTGGCGCCATGTATCATTATCGTCATGTATCATGTATCTAAGTATATATTTATTATTGTTCTTATTTCCTTTTCCTTTTTGTTTGTCTTCTATTACTTGCCATGTTATGTCTCTACACCACCCTAAGGTTGACTGGTAGAAAATGCCTAAGGCATTAAGTTCACCTTTATACAATGTTTCATTAGTGCATAAAGTTTTAAATAAATAAATATTATATACATGGTATATTTTTACTTTTCTAACTTATTTATGTACACTGTGTCTACAATTCTTTTTAGTCGCAGGTCTGCTGGAAGAAATTTCGTTTGAAATAAGCTGCACCTTTGTGCTCTTCTAATTGTATTTGTTCTTTTTATTTTTAATTGTTTGTGTATACATAAATAAACAAATAAATTATTATTTTTTGTTTTGTTCACTCTTCATACGAAGGTGGTATTGTAGCGACATCTATGTCGCCACATGAGAGCTAAAAAAATCAAAATCTTGTATCACGTTATTAGAGGTCTTTTTTTTAATTGATATAATCCAGTGCTTGACTGCAATCCCATCTGATGGTAAGCAGTGATGCAATCATTGATGGTGAGGCACACTAGTTTATTAAGAGCCTATTCATTCGAGCCTTAAAGATACCTAAATTATAGTTGTACGGGAAGACCGCAGCAGGCAAATTGTTCCAGTGTTTGATGTACTCAGTATAAACCACGAAGCGAAACGCTTAGTCCTTACCGTTGAAGTTTTAACAACGTAAGGGTAGATACTCACCGTACATCGAGTTGTCCGATGGTAGAAAGGAGATGGAACCTCTACGGTCCGGTCTAAGCGTTTCGCCTCGTCGTTTATGTACATCGAAGGACTGGAACAATTTGCCTGGTGCGGTCTTCCCGCCCGATTATAATTTGGATGTCATCAAGGCTAGAGTGAATAAGCTCCTCAGAAACTAGTGCGCCTCACCATCAACGATTGCATCACTGCTTACTATTAGGTGGGATCGCAATCAAGCACTACTTTATATTTTATAAAAAAAAAGAAGCACTATTTTTACGGAGGCGAATCTGCGGGCAGTAGCTAGTAATATGTGAATTCAAATATTTTTCATGTCTTATTCAGAAGGCCAGTGTGAGGTCAACTTTTTAAAACTGTACATAGGTGAGGGCGGTCTAAGCCGCGGCACAACGCCGAGGCCGCCGTCCCCGGACGGTCGTTTCGCCCCAGCATCCTAAAATTGTCACCTCGCTCCCGTCTTCATTTGCAACAAATATAGAACCCGAGGCTGAGCAATAAATTGCTGAATTTACTTCGCCTCCTTTTCCTCAGACGTGCTATTTTTCAGGCTCTTTGTTACGTTACGAAAAGGACACTTAGCATCAATTCTTTTCCCGGAATTGCGTTTATAGGGACGCTGCAGAAGTAATAACGTAGATTCTGTTTGTATTCGAGGATTACTTCTCCTCCTGTACGTGGACTTCGAAAGTCAAATACCATTAGCATTCTTTTAACATAATAGCATAAATATAAATATATAATATTCCACACTATCACACAACGCCGTTTAGTCCCAAGTTAAGCAGAGCTTGTGTTATGGGTACTAGACAACTGATAAACATACTTATATATATATTTCTAATTACATACATATATAGATAAATTACACCCAGACACAGAACAAATGATCGTGCTCGTCACACAAACATTTGTCCTGGGTGGGAATCGAACCCACGACCTCCGGCATAGCAGTCAGGGCCACTCACCACTAGACCAACAGGCCAGTCTTAATCAGCCTTTTAATGTTCCCACTGCTGGGACTCAGGCCTCCTCTCTTTTGGAGAGGGAATGGGCCGTAATTCACCACGCGGGCCCAGTGCGGGTTGGTGAATGTCACATGTCTTCGAATTTTTGGTTCAAGGACATGCCGGTTTCCTCACGATGTTTTCCTTCACCGTTTTGAGAGCAGTGGTGATGAAATAAATTACACAAAGTAATGCACCTGGCTGGGTTTGAACCCGAGACCTACAACTCGTAACTCGGGGCCGTTACCACTCGGCCACCACTGCTCTCATCAACGCATTCTTTTACGGTTATTAAAATATGAAGTTCTGTAAATAGAATGACTTCTTTATGAGTAAAAAATATGTGGCATTTAGCGAGCGTAAGTCCGCGTGCGGATTGACGCATGACATGCCCCTTAAGTGCTTTCGTATTACTCGTACATTGTAATGTATAGGTACATTTTTTGCCATCAATCATGTCTTGAATTAAATCTTTCATTCCTCCATTACTGCATAAACTTACATTAAGTACAAAAAGCATATAGTGTATTAAAATAAGTACGTTATGAGTCGTAAAGTTATAGTATGGTCTTATCGCTATCGTAGTAAAATTTTATGTTAAAAATAAATTTTATTTACAAATGAAGTTATTTATCGCGAAATAGGCTGTTATTTGCTTGCAAGTACTTAAATAATGGGTGGACCGGTGAAAGGACTTTTATCAAACCAAGGGTCGTACTAAATCGAAGTGTCAGTGGCAGAACCCTTGTACTTGACAATAAAGGGGAATATACAGTCTCTTTGTTTTGTCCTATAGAAGGTTAATCTGACTAAAAAAGTTTTAATAGTAAATAAAAAAATAGGTCAGCTATCATTAACCATTTACATAATCATAGAAACGCAGATATATCGTAATTAACTAAATTCTTTGCGTAGCAGTTATTTTTTAGGTTAAAAAAAAAATATAATTGTTTACAAAAAAAAAAACCTATGTTTATTGGTATACATTGCCACTAAGCGTGGCTTTTTATGAGTTGGGATATCATCAAATAATTTCTTCTTTTACTTATTAAAATCTACCTATGTTCTTTCAATTGCCCTTTGCGTTCAAGAAGGGCCATAGTAACTCTTTCAAACGTTCCACGACCTGCCCCCTAGCCAAGCTACAACCGATTCGTTTCGGTTCTCTTACGTCGAATTCCTCGAGTAGGCCACGCCTCCGATTCCTTTGTTCTGACGTCATCTCAACGCTCAGTCACGTGGTCAGCCCCCCTAGCCAAGTCACAAACGATAAACGTAAACTCTCAGTAGTCTATAATAGATTTTCAACTTTATGTAATGGATATAAAGTTGAAAATCTATTGAAGATTACATAGTGTTTTCGTTCGTTCCGGTCGCTAACGCTCAGTAGTCTTTAATAGATTTTCAACTTTATGCTCTTAGGTATAAAGTTGAAAATCTATTGCGGCTCAGCGTGGCTTCGGTCGTGATTTAAAATTGATAGTAAATTTTAATTGTCTTCGTATTCAAACCCTGACGTTAAGGACCTAGCGCCCGAGTAGTGCCATAAAACCGTGACTTTCTGAAGCCTACTCTTCGGTAACGGCTGGATTAATAGATTTGAAAAAAAAAATATGTTTATCATAGATTCACGTACAACATCAACTATGATTTTTTCGTGCGATTAATACTTTTGTCTAAAAAAAATATTTAACAACATAATATTTTTTCGTTTGTTTTCCCTACTCCTTTCAAACGACTTTGATCTTTAGAAATATGTTTACACAAAAAAATAGCTGGATAAGTCTCCTTCAGAATATACATAGCCCATGTAAATCAATCAATATTTCGCAAAGAAAATGGATTTAAAGGTCAGCGGGGCTCTATCCGGGCGCAGGCGGCCGGAATTAAATGCACACATAACACACACATGTGCATTTAACTCCGGCTAGATGTTCAAGGGACTATACGCTTTAATAAATTAAAGAAAAAAAAAGGTTTTTCAAAAGCTGTTTAACAAAAGTCTAAAATTACATAGCCAGACAAAAAACGCGAACTATTGCTAATTAAAGGCTAGATACTTATAGACTCGGCTTTATGGACCCAAATAACCGTAACTAAGAATTTATAATTCAGATAAAAGTAATAAATCAAGCCAATAAATTCCTGTCTTCAGAAACGCCTAATGTCGAAAATTTTTCAGAAAACACATTGTTTCCCTCACTGGCGGAAACCTAAAAACTGTAATAGTAGAATAATTTAAGTCGGATCGAGTTGGCACAGTTCCAATTGTTAAACTACCTATAATTATGTATGTTAATACGTGCGAGGTGGTTCAGATAGCGTCTAACGACTTCCTTTGATAAAAATAAAGTTGCGTTGAAATTTTAGTTCCGTAGCTGCAAGTTTATTGCCGAATTGCGTGCAAAGTCTTGCAATCAAGGGTTTGCCATCGCCCTTTATATAGACATTGATTTAATTTACATAGGAATGTGATGGAGATGATAATAACGATCTAGATGTTGTCAGTTGTAATGGATACGTATCAATTTGGTTGGTTTTTGCGAGTGTACAGCGATGCCTTATCGGAGGGACTGGCCCGCAAAGGCCGAGGACAAACGTGTCTGGATAGGGACAGGAAGGCCCTTGCCCAGCAGCGGGACAAAATAGGCTAACTAGACGCGATACATGCCAGGGATGTGGGTATGTTCGCAAGAGTTACCGCGACCATGAAACGCAAACGACTATTAAGACTAAAAACTAGACTAAGACTTAATGCCTAAGGCATTAAGTCCGCCGCTGTACTTTTGTGCATAAAGTGCTTAATAAATAAATAATTTGGGAGTCTTCAAGGCTAGAGTGAATAGGCTCTTAATAAACTAGTGCGCCTCACCATCAACGATTGCATTACTGCTAACCATCAGGTGGGATTGCAGTCAAGCACTAGTTTATATCAAATTAAAATAATAATAAATAAATAAATACTAAAGGAACAAAGGCAGATTTTAGTCAGTAAAAGTCTATTATCTATATAAATAATATTACCTGTAATTCCACCCACAGCGAGAGGAATCATCTGATGATTACTATTTGCGTTTATTGAACAATCGTAGTTTATTTAATTACCTACTAGATTCAAATAAATTGTTGTCAATAAAAACATAGGTCCTTTTATTTCGATATAAAAACAACATCTATAAATAAACACGAGTTTCGAACAACATAAAATGCTTTCGTAAAAAATAGTAACCGCTATTTTTTTATTTTACCGCCACTTGCACTTCAATAATTGAAAAAAATATAACAGTGTTTTCGTGATTACCGAAAGCACTCACCAATTCCATATAATTGTTTCGTAATAATGAAAGAGCTTTCAATTAAGAAAAATACTTAAAACAAAGCCCAATAGCGGCCTGGAGCGATTACATTAAAAAAAATCGATTGGGATTACGGGAGCTTGATTTCCTTTTGCTAAATCTCCCAAATCTGTGTGTAAAAGGTGTTCTGGGCTCTCCAGTGGATCATTAACAAAGATTTTGTGGCGTCGACCTTAGTTACACCGTTTCATATTTAATGTTGTTTACTCTTTTACAGGCAGACAATGTGGTAATTTGTTAAAGGATAATATTTGAGCTCGTTTATGAGAGCGTGATGCGACCGTATTTGTTTGTTACTCTGCACCGACAATACAGGGCTGTCATCTGTCAAGCTCAACCGGCGACAATATGTACAAACGGACGACGAATAAATTGCCCATCATTTATATTGATGAGTGACGTCGGCGTTATTTTAATATATTGTATAATGTAAATAAATATACAATGCTAGTGTAGCTAGCATTCGTGTTTTTACTATATCCATGCACCTTGTTCAAAGAGTTGGTTACTAGTTCTGATTGAGCTATCAGACTGATTGAAATACCAGGAATGCATATAAACCAAGCAGGCTCTGTCACTGCTTGGTTTATATGCATTCCTGGTATTTCGTGCGAATCTTTGCGTTAACATTCATGTTGATTGGAGGATCTGGGAGAAATCTCTAAGTATTTATTAATCATCTGTAGTAAAAATTTCAATTGCATTACTTTTACGTAGTCAGTATGACGTGTTTCACCCTTTCACACTAGTATATAGAATTTTGTGTTTTGATGAAACTTTACAGCAATATAGCTTATATGCATTATGATAGTACATGCTATAATTTATAATGGAAAGTACTAATACCATGCGAGTGAAGCCGCAGGTAGAAACTAGTGATTAATATTCCTAGAAGTTTGGAGCGCAATCTTGGTAAAGGTTCGGGGACATTGCAGTGGTAGGCGTCTACCTGTCCCCGAACAGAACTCTCGCCGATCTCCACATCTCCCTTATGGAGCTGAATGCCGTCGTCGCTGGATTTGGTTCCCTCCCCGTGGTCGTTTGCGGGGACTTCAATGCCAAGAACTTGGCTTGGGGTTCCCGGTTCACGAACCAGCGGGGTCGGATGGTGGAGGACTGGGCTCTGGAGACAGGCCTGGTCGTCCTAAACCGGGGTTCTGTCCCCACGTGTGTGCGGATGCAGGGCGAGTCAGTGGTGGACATATCGTTCGCCAGCCCTGCTCTGTCACCGCGTGTCGTCGACTGGCGCGTCATGGAGGGGGTGGAGACGTACTCAGACCACCAGTACATTCGGTTTGACGTCTCCACCCCTTTTTTTTTTTTTTTTTTTTTGTTTTCGGGGGGAAACCTTCGAAAGGCGCCCGGACTTTGGGGATAAGTCCGGGGAGTGTGGGATTTTTACCTCACTAAAACCACCCCGGTGATCACCATCAGCACATATAGAAGGGGCGCCGTTACCTCTTAAAAGACCATTCCGGAACCCCCTCTGTGCAACGCCTGTTAGGGCACATCCCTGAGTTGACGTCTCCACCCAGACCTCGATCGCGCCGGTCCAACAGGCCCCGTGTGGTCCGCGTTGGGCGCTGAAGCAGCTGGACCGGGAGCTCCTCCTGGAAGCCGCGATGGTACAGGCCTGGGTGCAAGCACCGGACAGGCCTGTTGACATCGACGTCGAGGCAGAGTGGTTCCGGGAGGCCATGTCGCAAATCTGCGACGCGGCAATGCCCCGAGTCCGGCCAGGACGTGCCCGGCGCCAGGTGTACTGGTGGTCGCCGGAGATTGCGGCACTGCGCAATGCGTGCAATGCTGCGCGGCGCCGGTACGCCAGACACTGCAGTCGCCGCATCCGCCCACCGGATGCGGAGGCCAGAAAGGCGGAGCTGTATGAGAGATACAGAGAAGCGAAGCGCACCCTCAGAGCGGAAATAAAGCGGGCCAAGTTGGAGGCCCGCAACGTGTGGCTGGGGACTCTGAACGGAGACCCGTGGGGACGCCCCTACAAGGTGGTGCGGGAAAAACTCCGCCCCTGGGCTCCCCCACTCACGCAGAGTCTCCGGCCCCAGATTGTGGAGGGTGTGGTGAGCAATCTGTTCCCTGCGCGAGGGGAACACTCCCCCCCGCTCATGGCTCCGCCACCAGCGGTGTCTAACGCGGATCACGATGGCGACGACGACGGCAATGCTCCAGAGGTGACCGAGGTAGAGATGAGTGTGGCGGTACGAAGGCTGAGTGCCAAGAATACCGCCCCAGGACCCGACGGCTTGCCTGGTAAAGCCTGGGTCCTGGCCATGGAGGCTCTCGGGTCTCGATTAAGAGGGCTCTTCAGCGCATGCATGGAGAGGGGCCAGTTCCCACTTCGCTGGAAGACGGGGAAACTGGTCCTTATCGCGAAGCCAGGGCGCCCTGCGGACTCTCCGTCCGCGTACCGGCCCATTGTGCTGCTCGACGAGGTGGGCAAGCTCTTTGAAAGAGTAATTGCAGACCGCCTCGTCGCGCACCTAACACGGGTGGGGCCAGATCTGGCGGACGGCCAGTTCGGCTTTCGCAGGAGGCGCTCTACGGTGGACGCCATCATGCGCGTGCGAGCTCTCACGACGGGGGATGCGGTGTCCCAGGGCAGGTGTGTCGTGGCGGTGTCATTGGACATCGCCAACGCCTTCAATTCCCTGCCCTGGAGTAGCATTAGGAGGGCACTCCGGTATCACCGGGTGCCCGACTACCTCTGTCGTGCGATCGAGGCCTACCTGTCGGACAGGTACATCATCTACCCTGGTCACCAGGGAGAGTGGAAACGGCGAGAGATGTCGTGCGGTGTTCCGCAGGGATCGGTACTAGGACCGCCCTTGTGGAACATCGGCTACGACTACGTGCTGCGCGGCGACCTCCCTGACGGGGTCAGCGTGGTCTGTTACGCAGACGACACGCTGGTCCTGGCGCAGGGAGAGTCGTACCAGGCGGCGGTCGAATTAGCGACACGCGGGGTTGCGATAGTCGTTGATAGGATCCAGCAGTTGGGACTCGAGGTGGCATTGCACAAGTCCGAGGCCATGTGTTTTCACGGCCCTCGGAGCGCGCCGCCTCGGCGCTCCCAATTAACGGTAGGAGGAGTTCACATCGGCGTCGGGTCGACGATGAAGTACCTGGGACTCGTCCTCGACAGCCGGTGGAATTTCGAGGAGCACTTCCGACGTCTGGCTCCCAAACTGAATCGGACTGGGGCTGCCCTCAAGCGGCTCCTGCCCAACCTTGGGGGTCCAGACGCCTCCTGCCGGAGGCTCTACGCTGGCATCGTACAGTCCATGGCCCTTTATGGGGCGCCGGTGTGGGCGCCGTCACTGCGAAAGCGACCGGCGGCCCAGCTGAACGCGTGCCAGAGGGTCATGGCCATACGGATGGTGCGGGGATACCGCACGGTTTCCCGCGAAGCGGCGAGCCTCCTTGCTGGCCAGCCACCATGGGACCTGGTGGCAACAGGCCTTGCACGCATGCACGATCTGCGCGTGGAGATGCAACGTCGGGGCGAAACTCCGCTGCCACGACAAGTCGCGGCATGGCGGACAGAGCTCCGGCGGGGTCTCATGGTGGAATGGCGACAGCGACTATCGCAACCCAGTGCTGGGCACGCCATAATTATGGCGGTAAGTCCCCTCTTTGAGGAGTGGCTGGAAAGGCAACACGGCGTCCTTACCTTCCGCATGACGCAGGTCCTCACCGGACATGGTAAGTTTGGGAGGTTCCTGCACCGGATTCGTGCGGAAGAAACGCCCGGGTGTCACCATTGTGTGGACCACCCGGAGGACACGGTGGAGCACACGGTGGAGGTGTGTCCCGCTTGGGCAGAGCAACGCCGTGCCCTCGTGGGGGCTATCGGTGGCGGCGATCTCTCGCGCCGGGCCTTGGTACAGGCCATGGTCCGGAGCGAGGAGGAGTGGCAGGCGGTCGCCTCCTTCTGCGAAGCAGTAATGCTAGCAAAGGAGGCGGCCGATCGCGTGAGGCAACGGTCCTCACGCCCCAATCGCCGCCGGGATTCCGATCCCGATTTCCGGCCATCGTAGGCGCGGGCTTGCGGACGGCGAGCTATGGGTGGCTCGCCTTCCGACCGTCCGGTAACCGTCCGGACCGAGCCCAAGTCGTCGACGGCGCGTGCTGTTCCACGCGCGCCTCAAGGAGATGTCAGCAACTGCAGGGGCCTAGCAGGGTCGAAGCCTACTGGGGCCAAGGGTCTGATTCTGAAAGGAAGACTCGGCCCTGGTACGAAAGGCAATGAAGGAGGAGGAGTGGGTTTTTAGTCAGTAAAAGTCTGACACTATCTCCCGCCCCGCCCAAGGGCGGGGGATGTCATAAGATGATTTTCCCACCGAAAAAAAAAAAAAAAAAAAAATCTTGGTAAAGGTAAAAAAAGAAAGACGATGTGGCGCTTCATAGCACTTGTTTGTTTCTGCGATTTTGTAAATTCATTATTACTCATTCATTCTCGGTTTCTTAAAAAGGACAGAGGGGAGAATATGACGTTTCTATTAACTGCACGCTGCAAGCGAGTGTTGCACGTATGCCGCGCCGCGCCGTGGTCAGTTCGACGTCCGGTCCTATAATACTTTAGTAAACGGACTATACAAATTTTCCCCCACATCAAAGATGGCAGTCGTATCATACGCCAATTAGCTGATTTACAACGTTAAAGTTTGATGTGTAGTCATGCAAATGTAACGTATTATTTTATATTGTACCAGTATTTATTATTAACTAGCTTTTGCCCGCGGCTTCGCTCCCGTCGACTGACTATTCTACTCTACCCAACTTTACTGTAATCTACCCTACCCTGCTGTACCTTAATCTACCCTACTTTATACCACTCTATCCTACTCTACCATACCTTACCTAGTTACCTACCCTACTCTACGCTACCTAGCGTAGGGTTTTGTGTAGGGTAGGTAGGTACCTACCCTACCCAAATTAAGTTTTTTTTTTGCTTTTACAACCTTCCCTGTATGCTGGAAAACAAAAAAAAAAGAATTATTAAAATTGGTCCAGCCGTTCTTAAGTTATTGCGCGACCAGGAGAAATAGGGGTTCATTTTTATATATATAGATAAATAAATGATATCTTTGAGTTTTATTTGCGACTTTTGGCATATATGAGGTAATCGATGAACTCTTTAATGAGCACCAAAAAAATAAAAATCTGGAGACAGTTAAATTTAATTGAATTAAAAACTAATTAATGATAGATTTTTTTATTATTATTGATAGGCTCGCTTTAGATCACTATCTAGTGAAGCACGCTTGCCTAAATACTGTAATATAACAAAAATACTCTCTTTCAGTGTATCCAAGAATCGGTATTGGGCTTATATCGGCTTTGATTTTTACAAAATAGTGGGACTTTCGAAAAAAAAACAAAAGCAATATGTTTGTTTTTTTTTCTCTTAACCACAAAACTACATTTATGAAAATATAGGGATATTTGTGAACCGCCTTGACTAACTATACCGGATTGTCATTTTCTTAGTTATACATAAACTTTATAATATTCCCATTGTTGGGACTCAGGCCACCACTGCTCCAAATTCCACCAAGTGCACTACTGGGCCACCACTGTTCCAAATTACACCAAGTGCACTATTGGGCCACCACTGCTCCAAATTACACCAAGTGCACTACTGGGCCACCACTGCTCCAAATTATAGAAGAACCATCATTATCTCCCTAGCCTTTTTCCAACTAGCCCGGGGTCGGCTTCCAGTCTAATCGGATGCGGCTGAATACTTGTGTTTTACATGGAGCTACTACGTGTCAGGCCTCCACAACTCATTTACCGAGCAACACATAGCATAGCATAGTCGGCCTTATAATGTTCCCACTGTTGGGACTCAGGCCTCCTCTCTAGAAGAGGGAAAAAACCGAGCAACACGATACTCCGTAAATAGACTGATGTTCAGACTTTCTGGCGATTGACTACCTGTAAGGACACAACAGTTCAGATGCACCCACGGAAAGATACATAAATATATTAATATCAGTGGTCATCCAGTTTATAATATAACCACTTCACGAATATCTACAAAGTTTCTCAACACTAAGATTACGCCATAGCAACTTGTAATTAAAACTTAAACTGCGACCACAAAACTTTTCATTAATAAGAACTTTGCTATTCTATCTACCGCGTATTGTCATGTAGGTCGGTATTAATGTCTGGCCAAAGTAATTACGAAACTTAGCGTGTGTACAGAAATCGTACAGCATTATTGCTTTGAAATTTAACTAATAATGGAGCTTGTAAACAATAGGCTGGAATTTATTTGAGTTTAACGTGGCATGTTCCACTTGAAATCATAATTTGAAATCATATTGTGAGTGAGAATATTATATATATTATCCAGAATATTACACCTTCATAATCAATGTTCGCAGTAATTAATATTTCTACGTATTTCTATAGGCATATGAAACGAATCTACTGTTTTATGTTCAAAGGATTTCATATCTTTTGCACGTGCGCTCTGGCTCTGTACCACTCACAGCGTCTGTGAAAAAACAAGCAAAGCTGATGTAGTTTTCATTAACTGGAAAGCCTTCAATCTCATTATGGTGGCTGCCAAACAAAGAATTTGAGGAAACGCGTACCGCCATTTTTACCCACAGAGTGATGCTAAAACGCATTTCGCTCTGATTAATTTAGCACAGTAAAAAATTCTAATGTTGTCCGAAGACTTTCTTGTTTCGTCGAAAAGAAAAAATAAAGCAGATTAATCGTGGAACCCTTATTAACAAAGCAATTGTTACTGGGGCTTAATTTTGAAAACCAACAATGGAAAATAAAAATGGAGTGGAGTGCGCTGCGTCCTCTCGTCCTAATGAATGAGGAGTAATTTCAGTTTAAATAAAAGAGAGAACAATAAAATACCCATTTTAAAAACAGTACGATGAGCAAATTGCCGTGGCATCCAATTAATAGACAATGAGCGAGAACTGTTAACATTGCTATTCCCATTAAGAATAGCGAGCGCGGAACACTGTTACAGTTCGTGGCATGGCTTTTATTTTACTTAAATAATACCCACCCAAACAAAGAAAATATTAAGCGTACCATGTGCAAATAAATGAGCTGCCTGTTCAATATCAGACATTTACAAAAAATAGAACGATTGAGAATATTAATTTAATCCATACATTTGCATGAATTACTTGAAAGCAATATGATGTTGTACAATGCCAGCAGGGAAATACGTCACTGCGAACCAAATCCAATACTCTCCGATCGTTATACATACATGAACATACTAAATGAGAAAAGGGGAGTATTTTTTCATTAACTCCCTAAATTGCTACGAAATATTTCATTTCGATCGAATGATTGGCTCGGGCCCAACAGCGTGACTCGAAGGATGACAGACCTACGACGTTCACTATCAGATGTTCGAGGTATATGCTATTTTTCTCCGTAAGAATACAAATGTCTTGCCAAATTGTCTACCGCCGAACTAGTCCAATTTAGAAAGCAATTTCGCAACCAATTCGTTTTGTAAGCGGATCAAGAGGCCAACCTTAAATATGGCCATTAAATCGTTTGCGCCGAACCCACATTCGTCTTTTTAATGCGAACTTCCAACGCTAACAAATAAGAAACTCTTATCGGCGCTAACTTATCACGTCTACGGTACACGTTTCAGCTACCTATTCTACTATTTTTATAAATAAGTAAGAAATGTCCAAGTAACTCCCCACTTGCGGGAAATGTCCTAATTCGTCTGGTGTTTTCCTTATTTTTTTTTTCAGGGTGTTGTCGAGTGTACAAACAAAACTTAATAATATGTTTTTGTTGGCATTATCTCTATCTAATAATTTTTCTTCGTGTGTCTTGGAGAGGAATAGAGTTATTAAAATTATATTCGTCATCATTATCATTTCACCAAAAAGACTGAACTGAACTGACTTGAACTGCTGTCCAGCAGTGTACGTCTTTTCCATAATCCAATCACATGATGGATGTCCATCCTCCCTCAAGCGTCGTCATAACAAATGGACGTGAGACGAACAGAACCCCTATTCGCCTTGGATTCTCGAGGTCTGCCAGAAGTTGGACCAACGACCTAGTGAGCAAGTCCACCTTAAGGGAGACCTTCCGAAACTGCATCTTCCAGTACCTATATTGAAGCCACTTGAGAACCTTTTGGCCTCAAAATTAGATTGGATTTACTTTTTTTGCTTATAATTAAGAAAATTATTTGCATCTCAAATGAAACCTATTATTTCTTAGTTTCAAAGTCACTGCGAGTATTTATAATAGTAATGTAGTAAATAAATAGTTTTGTAACTCAGAACGTAGGTACACTCGGTACATCTAAATAATAAAGTTTTCAGCACACTGGTTAATAAGATTGAAATTCTCTTACAGACGTAGGCGTTAGCCGAAATTCAATAGAAGGTCAAGATGACATAAATAAACAAAAAAAGCTCCTGCTTTATATTTTAAAACCTTTCACCCACGCTCGGTTAATGTATATAATATCGTTGTATACTGTTGACAGGGCACTTTCGACTCGCCCCGACATGAAAGAGCTATGCGTGAAATGTTATGAATGGCATTTGTTGACGTGTATGTGGTCTAACGAGCGAAGTTCTGGCGTGATTGAAACCGTGACCTTCCGATAGTCATCGCACCCTTTCATTCGCCGCCGACCCTCGGGGAAAGATTCCCTACATCCTATACACCCTTCATATTTGATAAAATAGCTTAATTAAAACTTTACATAGTTTCGGCCGGACTACGAATAGAGCCTGTTTCCACCGCAGCCGATAAGATCCTTTTAATTACGCAGGATTTGAGTTAATTAAGACGAATGTGGTTTTGTATGATGTAGGTATAGTCTAACTCTCGGTCCTGAATATGAAAACACGTCTCATCCTTTTCATCGAGAACTTTAATTACCTACAGCGAACAGCTCGGTTTCAGCGGGAACACGTATGAATGATTGATGAATGTAACAATTTAAAAGTTGGCCGTCTTGTTTTCCCTACTTTGGCGTAAAGTGTATTCATTTGTTTGAGTACATACGAGCAACTTTATAAACAACATGGTGTATTTTTCGTGGTTGCGATAAAAAAAGGAAAGTTTGAAACTGTATGGAAATATACATACATGTATGTATATTGCATAGCCACAGTTCTGATCGGTGGCGTGGCGTAGTGTTGATATTTCGCGCCAGAAAATAGACAACCACGAAACCAAACTGAAAAAATCTTTAATGGAACTCTTCCCTCACTCAATATCGGCTAAAACGTTTTTGCAAAAGGAAAGCCACGGTAGAAAACTGTGTGGTTTGAAAACTTCTCTCCATAGAATTGAATTCGAAACTTAGCAGCCTTGTCTAAGTTTAATAAATCATGGAATTTGACTTCGAAATTGACTATGAACCAATTTCTCTTTATCGTTAGGCGAGAAATTGGTCCGTCCTTTTGACATTAATTTGTTATTGATCAAAATATCTGTAGTAGCAATAGTGCTATCACTCGTGTACTTTATAGTAGGTTTTTAACAGTGATAAACTTACGAGGTGTCCAAATTGTCCCTATATTTGCACTTTGGAGGACCTCAAATACGCCACTAACGCCGCTATAAACATGGCCACCTACTGGGTATACTTTGACAGAAAAGAAAACTATCAATTTGAGAAGAAGAAGAATAGTGACGAATATCAAGAACTATCCGATCTAGAACCTACAGTCTCGTGACTAAATGATTTACATGTACCTCCAACTTGACCACATTCAATCATAAAAAGTATTCCAGATTTGAAAACTATTTCACTTTTCAAAAGTCAAGAAAATTTAACTATTTTTTTTTAATTATGAACAGTTTCGCATTGATCACTAACTGACTTGATGGTAAGCAATGACCTGGCCGATTATGGAGCACTTCCACTCAATAAGATACTTATACTATATTATTTATCTATTTGTAGTATTTGTAAACATAGTTATCTAAGTATTTATTAATATTAAGTTTTATGTCTATGTCTATTTGATAATTTAGTTTAAGATGATGTTTTTTTGCTAGTCTGCTGTAAAAAATCTTAAGATATAAGCAGTTTGTGTGTACTCATATTTATAACGCATAATCTATTTCTGTTTCAATAATAACAATAATAAAAGCGTTAATTTTTCTGCACCACATAGTGCAAAAATAACGATTCATAAATACAGTACATTCTTACCGTGTGTACAATGCCCGGGTGCCACCATTGTGTGGACCGCCCGGAGGACACGGTGGAGCATATGGTAGAAGTGTGCCCTGCTTGGGCAGAGCACCGCCGTGTCCTCGTGGGGGCGATCGGCGGCAGCGATCTCTCGCGCCGGGCCTTCGTACAGGCCATGGTCCGGAGTGAGGAGGAGTGGCAGGCGGTTGCCTCCTTCTGCGAAGCAGTAATGCTAGCAAAGGAGGCGGCCGATCGCGTGAGGCAACGGTCCTCACGCCCCAACCGCCGCCGGGATTCCGATCCCGATTTCCGGCCACCGTAGGCGCGGGCTTGCGGACGGCGAGCAATGGGTGGCTCGTCGTCCGATCGTCCGATAACTGTCCGGACCGAGCCCAAGTCGTCGACGGCGCGTAGTGTTCCACGCGCGCCTCAGGGAGATGTCAGCAACCGTAGGGGCCCAGCAGGGTCGAGGTCTACTGGGGCCATGGGTGATGCGAAAGTGATCCCCGGGGCCCTGGAAAAATGGCAAAGAAGGAACAGGAGTGGGTTTTTAGTCAGTAAAAGTCTGACACTATCTCTCGCTCCGCCCAAGAGCGAGGGATGTCATTAGATGATTTTCCCACCCGAAAAAAAAAAAAAAAAAACCGTGTGTACAATTACATTGATGTTGTGGAGACAGACTGGAGAAAAATCTGTGTAATAGGGCTCCAGGCTTCCAAACTATCCAGACTTGTTACAGCTGTATAAATATTTACAAGGAGCGATAGTTTTGATTTGATGGATAATAAATAAAAAACTGGGCAAGTGCGAGTCGGACTCGCGCACTGAGGGTTCCGTACAAACTTGAAAGGTAAATTGCGGTTTACGGTTTATGACGTATTAAAAAAAACTACTTACTAGATCTCGTTCAAACCAATTTTCGGTGGAAGTTTATAAGGTAATGTACATCATATATTTTTTTTAGTTTTATCATTCTCTTATTTTAGAAGTTACGGGGGGCGGGACACACATTTTACCACTTTGGAAGTGTCTCTCGCGCAAACTATTCAGTATATAAAAAATGACATTAGAAACCTCAATATCATTTTTGAAAACCTATCCATAGATACCCCACACGTATGGGTATGATGAAAAAAAAAATTTTGAGTTTCAGTTCTAAATAAGGAGAACCCCCAAAATTTAATGTTTTTTTTTTCTATTTTTTGTGAAAATCTTAATGCGGTTCACAGAATACATCTACTTATCAAGTTTCAACAGTATTATAGCTCTTATAGTTTCGGAAAAAAGTGGCTGTTACATACGGACGGACATACAGACACATGACGAATCTATAAGGGTTCCGTTATTTGCCATTTGGCTACGGTACCCTAAAAATGGTAACACCAATAGTTTCAATGGGTTTTTATAAATAATAAAATAAATAAATCCGAGTACGCTAAACCAATGTGATTATAGCGTAATACGCACGATTCCGTATTCGGTTCATAGTTGACATTGTATGCTGAGAGCGATCGAAGTTTGATTCGATAGTGGAGCAAGCGAGCCGAGCAAGCAGTAAGGTAGCCATGGCACGTTGGCAAAGCAAACTCGCGGGACGTGAGGTACATAAACTTGTAGATCAAGCCAGAACCCCCCCAGGACATATTGGTCACGTATTTTCACCAGCTGCTTTTATTATCTCTTCGTCGTCGCTTTTAATTTTCTGCCAAAGTTAATCGCCGCTAAGCCGACTAACTGCCGTATTCTTCGTAGTTGGTTTTATGGCTCGCTTAATGACTCGATGTCTCGAACTTCTGGGCGTCAAACTTTATTAAAGGAATTATCAGGAATTCGTGAGTTACGCTCACTGCTGCTATATTTTCGTAATTGGAAAATGTTACGGTCCAAGTTAACTTTTGCGATAGAAATAGGCTCTAACATTTTTCTTTTTCAATAGCAGTTCTTTTGAGTACTTAATTAGGCACTAAGACCAAACTTTGTTATCTATTTGCAAAGTTTAGTTATTATTTGTTTTGAGAGCATATCACCTATATCATATCACGAGTATTACAAGTATACATTAGCTTTTTTTCTGTTTTCCTGAAGTTGCACCTGCCATGATCCATATCTGCACTACCCTAAAGTCGACTGGTAGAAAA
Organism: Mythimna impura; assembly: GCA_905147345.3. Classification (NCBI taxonomy): domain Eukaryota; kingdom Metazoa; phylum Arthropoda; class Insecta; order Lepidoptera; family Noctuidae; genus Mythimna; species Mythimna impura. The sequence goes on from LR990345.1 coordinate 14,931,219, forward strand.
TACCGAAGGTATTAAGTCCGCTTTTCTACTTGTGCACAAAGTTTTAATAATTAGTATATGTTTACCAAAATTATTTCAGTAGAATCTTTAAGAGTCCGAATATCTACGAAAAACCCAATATTCGAGTAAAAACCATTATAACTTGTTACCTTTACGTATTCTCACCCAATTCAAGTAACAAAGTAATATTAACGTAAAGGGTGTGTGAGGTCGCTCCTTTGAGAATAACCGAAACTATTCCCGCTTCCTACTAGATGGCGCTGCTCGAAGAATAAATATTTAATTTCTAATACGGTGTTAAAATATGGGGTTACATTTACTTAGAAAGCAGGCTATGACTCTTGGCGGGGCACGTTACTGTTTTAGTGTAAGCCATTTTGCTATTGTCATGGCACTCTTATTTATTTTAAGGGTAAAAATCTCATTTAAATTTTAAGTTTTATTTCAATTTGCTAGCTCACAACTCAACTTGTTGTAATTGAAAACTACTTACTGTAACGGACATAACATGAAAAGTTTGGGAATATATAATGTACCCAAGAACCAGTGGCGTAATTAGCCCAAAATGACCTTGTACCAGAAATAAAATTAAAGGTTTTTTTCTGATACGATATAGGCCCGACTAGCACAGAACTTATAGCACAGAGATACTGAAACCGCAGTTGCGAGGGGCCACGACAGAGATGGCCAGACTAAATGGATAGATTACGTCCATACTGACTAGAAAACGTGCGGGTTCGCGAAACATGGAAGAAGTGATTTATCATTATCTAAGGCCGAGCTCTAAAATGGGATTACTCTTACAAGGTCAGTACAAGTCATGATTGAAAATGAGCTCGTTTCTTGGAGTATTTTGGACTAGGACAGGTTATTTTTTATTGTGATCTTATGTAAATAATGCTAAAACGAGCGGAGCGAGCTATAAAATTGAAACAATCTATCATAATCATTATTGTGTCTGTGTCCTAAATAAACGTGTTTTCTTTCTTTTCATTTCTATTCATTTACTCTACTCACACTCTAACTTTCTTATTGATAAGCCGAACACTTATCAATAAGAAAATTTAAACACACATTCTCCACAAGATAACATGTTACAAATTTTTGTACATGTTGGGGTACCTGTAGCCTGCCCCCCTAGCCAAGTTACAATCGTATCGTTCGGCGCGAACGCCTGGAGTAGGCCACGCCTCAGAATCCTTTGTTCTGACCACGTGACTGAGCGTTGAGATGACGTCAGAACAAAGGAATCGGAGGCGTGGCCTACTCGAGGCGTTCGCGCCGAACGAAACGATTGTAACTTGGCTAGGGGGGCCTGGAAGTCCCGTATTGGTACGGCTGATACAGCGGTACGGTAGCTACGCCCCTGCCAAGAGCAGTATTAAACTTTTCTTGATTTCATTTCTTTTATCTTAACATGGGTATACCAGCAGATAAATTACAAATAAAAAACATCCCTACCACGTCTACTTAGTTCCAAATAAACATGTTTTCGTCTACATTTCAACTCGTTATCCTAAGTTTCTAGGAGATAAAGATAAACGCTTATTTGTGAAAGTCGTTCGTCTTTCTCTCTACTTAGTTATAGCCGCTTATCTACATTTTCTACTATAATTATAACTTTCTGAACGATGATGTACTACCATTATGTTAGATACCACTCTCAGTGCCAGGAACAAACAATAATTCGTTCGTGTGCTAAGAACCCACTTTCTGAGTCGTTTTTATATGTAGCTAATGTTAACTTTTTTTTTGACATCAGAGATCATCTAATGACTTCTCTCTAGGGTGGGGCGAGAGGGCGTGTCAGGCTTTTACTGGCTGAAACCACGCCCATGTTCCTTCAGTTGCCTTTTGCGTTCTAGAACCACGAGTATCCTTTTTCATACGTTTTATTTATTTATTAAAACTTCATGCAACACAGAGGTACAAAGCGGACTTAACGCCTTAGGCATTCTCTACCAGTCAACCAAGGGTGGTGAAGAGCAAACATGGCAGGTACATAAAAAAGAAAAGATTAATAAGAAAGCAAGGGTGCAAATGTATATATATCCGGCCGTCCATTAAAAACGCCCGCGCGATTAAAGCGTCACACGAACAATTCGACACGACATGTGCGACATGACTTTCCTGCGTAGTGAACGCAAAACGACGATATCTCAGAAAATACGCGTCCTAGCTCTACGAACCTTACGTTCTTGAAAATGTTATGAAATAAGCTATCAGATTATGCAAGTTTTGTGGAGACTGACCTTGTAATATCATCATCATCATCTTCCTGCCCTTGTCCCATCTTATTTGGGGTCGGCACAACATGTTTTTTTCTTCCATTCTATCCTGTCAACCGTCATGCTATCACTAACTTGCCTTACCTTGTAATATAATAATAATAATAATAATAATTATATTAGTAATGTATTACTAATTTAACTTAAAAGTAGTGTGAGGACTATTTCCCAGTTCCGTGTACAAAAGTTGTCATATATAAAAAATAAAACCATATTTTCCAAAAGTATACTGTTGTAATTATTTTAAGACACATCAATTTTACAATAATAAACAAAATCAACACCGGCCATAAAAAAAAAACAAAACAACACTTACCGTTCAAACTTCGAACGCGCAATGACCTTGAAACACGCGCTCAATAGTACATTTTGATACAAGTGCAGAAAGTTTGTCATTGCGACCGCGGCGGAATTTGCACGTGCTAAGGGCGAGTGTGTTATGGAGCCGAGGCCTGCAATGACAAATCTGCACGTGTAACAAACGACTTTTTTCAATACACTTACGAAGAAATGAATAATCGGGGGTTGACCGGCGACTTGTGGGAGTCGACGCGCGCCCAGCCTGATACGATACATGTATTAAAATTTTGGCGGGGGAGAGCACGCGCACTTTTCTGCACTAGTGGGGAAAACAGTTTATTGCGTGCCTAAAACAAGTGGGATAAGAGCGGGTTTTCGAGTAAGTGTATTGAAAAACACTTATTATTCCACCGAAAATTGTCGACAGATGTCTAGCAACGGCCCTGGAGGGCCACCTTGGTTTTGCTGACATCTCTTTAAGGCACGTGTGGAAAACCACATGCCGTCGACGATTTGGGCTCGGTCCTTATAGGACGATCGTACGGCGAGCTAGTCTTTGCTCGTCGTCCGTAAAACCGCGCTTCCAGTCAACGAAGATCACTCGCGCTATTGTTGATTTGTACCCGTGTACCCCCATTTCGAAGTCAGCTTAGATTTTTTTTAGGATGGTCGATTACGGTAGGACCTGGCTCTCGACTTTTCGGAACTGAATGTGACGCGGAACTTTATTCTTAGTTTTGCACAAAACGTTGTGTGAACACTTTCATTGTGCGTAGGTATACGTAAAGAGTATAATTCCTTGCCGGATTCAGTGTGTTGATAGCTACACCCAAGATCTTTAAGTCAAGAGTGAATAGGTTTTTAACTGGTAGCCGTGCTCTATCGTCGACCACATCGTTACTTACCATCAGGTGAGATGGGTTAGATAGTGGACAAGCGCAGGCAATGAGCAAACAAAAGGTTTTTCTCGTTAACATTTTTTTAACCAAGCGAAACGTAAGTAATACCTCGTATCTTCATCGCTAATGGCATAAATAATGATAAATCTGAGATTAAAAATAGACAATGAGCTAACTTATCTTATTGTTATTAGCGATGCCTTCCAGACAACCTTTGTATGGACAAGACAATACTTAGGTACAGCCGAAAATGTCAATACCCTAATATTTTAATATATATTTTCATAAATCCTGTAAAAGCTGAATAGAGATGCCTAGAAACGGTTTCGTCAGCGGTCATTTTAATAAATTGTCTATGCTTATGTTGGTATATGGTTCTGTACCTACTGTGAAATAATTCACAAAAACATTAATCATAATCAACCTGACTCTGAATGTGTCATCTGGTTGGTTATGAACATTATAAAACAACTAGCTAATGACAGAGTTACGAAGGTTTTTTTCCGTATCGCAATTTTTTTTTTTTTTTGTGACGTAAGTACTAATTTACAGTTTTCAGATTGTTTCCTATATTTGTGTTATGTGACCTTGCTTCATGCCAAATTTCAAGATTCTAGGTCAACGGGAAGTACCCTATGAATTTTGATTCCCTTGTGAGTGTCGAAATATACGTTTTTTGCAACATAAACGGCCGTAACTTTTTTTTTCGTTAACTCAGAAGTTTGATTTTATCACAGCTTCATGTGACCTATTTAAAATTTAAGCCTTCAAGGGCTTAAATTTTAACTCGATATCTCCATGCGTTCCTGAGATAAAGGGTCTTGACAGACAGATAGGCAGACGGACGGACAACAAAGTGATAAATGATAATTTTCCTTTTGAGGTAAGGAACCCTAAAAAGTATCCTATGTGTTGTTCTGGAAAATCTTCTACTCGTGTACCAAGTTTTATCGAAATACGTTCATCTGTTCGAGCGTGAAAAAGTAACAAATATATACAAACTTTCTCTTTTATAATATTATTCTGATACTAATTATCCTATGAATTGTAAAAAATTGTAATTTTACTTCGCGCCGAAACTGAAATGCAATTCTATTATTGTTCACATAATGTAGTAATATTTTCATTACGGGTCAAAGGATTCTAGTAATATTTTCATTACGGGTCAAAGGATTCGCAAGTTTAGATATATATAAAAAAATACAATCAATGTATCCTGGCAACCCCATCGCGTCTAGATGTCACTTATTTTTTTTGCGGTAAAAGTTTCGCATGGAAAAAACTTTATCCTATCTAATTATTCATTTAAGATACATGGAATAGTATTTTTTTTAGCAATTTAACAAAATCCCAAGTGATACATCTTATTATTCATTTATAATACATGAAATAGTTCCTTCTTTAGCAAAATAACAAAATTTCAAGTGATAACCTATAAAGTGTATTGTGCAATAACGAATTTCAGTGTCGAATTTAAGCCTTGAATCTACAATCACACAGGATGAAGAACCGATATCCAGCAAAAGCCAAAGCACTAAGTGATCATAGCGAGTACTGCATCTCAGACTTACAAGTCGAAACCTTGCTCAATCTTCAATCAGGGTACGAGATACCATTAGCGAAGTTGTTTTTGCACGCTAACTGATTGGAAGCTGCCAGACTGGTACGTGATGCTCTTAGCGGCTTATTCTACGTTGCTAGTCTGAAAAGGCCCCTGAAACCTGTCATCGAGGACGCGATCCTCATCGGGCAATGGCGGAGGCACTAAGTGATCATAGCGAGTGCTGTTTTTCGGACTTGCGAGTCGAGGCCTTGTTCAATCTTCAATCAGGGTACGAGATACCATTGACGACGTTAATTTTTACGCGCCAACTGATTGTAAGCTACCAGACTAGTACGCGATACTCTTGGCTTCGTTACTCTACGTTGCTAATCTGGTATGCATCTGTTATAGCAGGTGAGTCCCATTCATTTATAATCCAAAGAACAAAAATGGCAAAAAGACTAAGTTCGACGTGCTCCACTTTATCAGTGCCTATAAAGGTCACGAGAAGGCCAAGTTCATACTACCCATCTGTGTATTATTAATTCGTGTAAAAACAGTACACCACCTATGTGTAGATCGCTACAAAACATTCAAACTCCTTTAGTGAATACGAGATATTCCAAACCACCATAAGGTGGCAAGTTATACTGCCTAATATGTAAATTATAAACTTTCCAAAGTAATGCTAAAGAATACGAGATATTCCAAACTGTCATAAGTTAATCCAATGTACCTAGCCGGATTGCCGGTAGATACCCACCTGTGTCCAGTTGTTGGACTAGAAGCCAACCCAAAACCATGGGAGAAGGCAAGGCAGAATTATTGACACCCTCACCGGCTACAATGCTGGTGGAAAATACTGCCATAGTGCGAGCATAACGGTGGCCGATTATCAAACCTATTTTTTGCTGAGCTAAATAGTAAAGACCTATTCAATAGAAATATTATTATTTCCTTATGGTTATGTTGTACACTGACCTGCAATATATTCAAAATAATAAAAACAAAAACAAACCATGGAACACGAGATGTTCACAATGATATATATCTAAGTACTAAGTGACATGAATACTTCATCAACAATTTACAAATGTTAAGTTCACATAAAGCAACAAATATCAGTAAGTGTTGATTATGATATGACTCCATGTAATAATATCTATGGAAAATCTTGATATAATTTAAACGGATTAAATTCATAGGTACAGCATATCATTCCACATCCTCAGTATTTAAGCTTATAGTAAAAACCTTGCTCAAAGAGCATGTAAGCTAACTTTTAAGGAACCAAAACCTAAGGAAATCGCAGGTTAAGTCCTCTGCTGATACCAGCAGTCCTGAATAAAATTATAAGGTTCTAAAGTTTCAATACCAGAATTACAGGAACTCCTCACAGGCTCGAAGAACCCGTGCACCAGCACCTTGGAATACTTGATGTATGACACCAATGCCACAATTGGTGTGGCCACCCGCTGGGCTGAGCGGTTTGAGGAAGCTACCATTGATTTTAAGAAGAAGTAACTTCTCACTGTTGAAAGCAGAAGGGAATAATATTGACGGGCAAAACCACCAGCCCTACTTACTTATAATCACCCCAAGGGAGTAAGTCAGCAATAAACTTATAATGATATACAACAACTAAATAATGAAATATGTGCTGATATATTTGTAAATAGTTGTTAGAACAAAATGGTATGAGGTATCTACCTTACTCGTACTTAACTTCTTGAGTAGCGTAATTAGAGACACAATAGTAAGACAATAGCGCACGACCGCCGGCGTTCGTGCGGGGATCAACAGCTTAATGTCTAAATCACTCAATAAACTAAAAATTCAATATAAATGAATGTCAAATTACACAAACCGTGTACGCCTGCTATTGACATAATTGCACAGAACTAAACCTAAATTCAAATCTTTTGTAAAAACTTACCTGGTTGGTGCTCCTAATAAATGAATAAACAGGGAAATCTTTGTTGTAACAAAACAGAAATAACAAGATTCAGATTTAATTTGATCTGCACTGGTATAACATTTCCAGTAGCAATTGTCTTATATTGACAATATTTTCTGTGTTCAAAGCAAATATTTTATGGAGGGAAATTGCCTTATTATAGGGAATACCTAGGAACAAGCTTCCCATGACTAGACAACTGGCCTTGTCATGGAAACATTACTTCTGATGCATTTGGCACATAAGAGCTCTCATGCCACGGGACACAAAAAGTGTGCACCAAAGCAACTTGTTTCACAAAGGACTCACTTCTATGACAATCAAAAAATCTCACTGCGCTTAATAGAAAAATTACTTTGCAGTATACATGACTCCTGAACTTAAAAATTTAACATAAAAGTAGACAACTATCTACCACTTGGTAAAGAAATGTAATGTTAGATTTTATGTTAGATCATTCAGACATTCCCAAAACATGCATGGCATACCCACCAATTTTGGAACAGGGATGGTTTGCAGAACACAGTTTAATATCATGCCTATAAGCCTATATGTATCCTATAAGTCATATGGTGAAATTATGGCTTCTCTCTACTTTGTTAGGTTGTCACTGTCAAACAGTGTCAGAAATGCAATAGACAACTTTGTCTACGGTGCAGCTAAAACCCGGTCCACACATGACCTACAGTAAAACTAGTCTTTTCTTTGGCTGATACTTTTAAATTTATTTCATGTTTATCCAGGTAGAATAAACATATCTTATCTCCTCTTTATTCTCTAAAATAGCTAAGTGGGACTGAATGTTCAAAATACACTTACTTAATTGAGGCAATGAATTACCCCATTTGAATTACTAGTATCATCAAAACTATAAGTACTTAACTTACCAATACAAAAGTAAAATTGCATTGAAACAAAAAAGGGGCGGGGGGGGGGGTGTATGCTGGGGACCAACTAGTGCAACAGGTCCTCGTGAAAAGTCAGTGACCATACAACTTCTCTAGGTATCTAGTCCCTAGCAGGAAGTTCATTCCATCGACATGACATAAACCCCTCCCTCAAGAAACAAAGTTTCTCGTTACATATAACATAAACTGTGACACAAAAATACTACTGTGATGACAGAGAAAGACAATCGCATTAACTTCCATTTCGGGGGGCACAAAAAAATGACATAAAATGGTCTTCATAAGTATAAAATAATTGTATTTACATATATTTAGATAGACCCATATGCATATACATACAGGTATATACAAGTATACACATACATGCTGAAATAAACGTTAGTATACTAGCTGTATCATGCAGTAGAGAAAAAAAAAATAATAATAATAATAATAATAATTTAATATAATAAAATATAATTTATATGTTATGTTAAATGAACAAACGGAATAATAATAATAAAATCGATAAGCTAGACTTCCATACCAGTCACCTACAATGTCAACACAAATAAATATAACTTAGATGTGAATAGATACTTATCGTTTGAAACGAAAATGATGAATGTGATAATATATAATGCATGTACCTAATTGCATTGTCTAATGCAAGGCTAATTATATGATGCATGTAATGTAATTACATTACCCCCAGTGACATTTAAAACATCACTATGGTATGATAAAAACAACTAATGAGATTATTCTGCTTTAATAGATTTCAACAAATTGTCTTTGTGTTAAGTGGGAACAGCAGTACTATAAAACCAAAGTAACTTTTTGTCTGATTACATTTAGTAATAATGACCTTGTAATATAGCCGACATCAACGGCTAGGTACAGGGGCGCTGGCTTTTAGAAAACCCCATGGGTGCTCATGCTCATTTGATGGACTCGAAAAAGTGGCGAAGTGTGAGAAGAAAAATGCACACTGATCAACCGACAAATAAATAAATGTCCTACTTACATACTGCGTACCTAATTACTAATTATGTTCGATAAAAATATAAAATGAAATCATTTTATAAAAATGAAACTAGTTTTTAGTATCAAGAAATATTATAATGTAACCGTAACCTAAAAGGCGATTACTTATCTGTTTCTTGATGTCTATTCTCAGGGGTGCTCGGCACCCACTGTTTATTTCTCATAATCGGCGCCCCTGGCTAGGTATATATAACGATGATGTACAAATAACCAAGTAAGTACTAAAATATACTGAGAGTAATGATATAATATTTCTAAAATAAGCTAGTAAGTCATAAGTGACTTTCATTAAGAATAATCCAATTAATTACAATACACGTCTCACACCGTGGTATTATAACTGCCCCTGTTGAAGATAACATGCTTCTCATCTAAATCAGTTGCCTATCAATGAATCAAATATATTTTTACAATACGAGAATACTTGTCACACAATACTTTAAAAAAAATGAACGGATAGTCTAGTCAACACCTTGGGACACTCCCAGCAAGAACGTATGACTGTAGCGACAAAAAAACCTTAGGGAAAACTGAAATCAACTCATATCTTACTATAAAAAGAAACCGCACTTGAGTTGATAGTACCAGTACTAACAATAGCGTAACAATTAATTATTGCAGCAAACTCTAAACATCTACATTATGTGAACAATAATAGAATTGCATTTCAGTTTCGGCGCGAAGTAAAATTGGGAATCAAACGAGCTTACCTGTTAAGCGAAGTCTTGATTCTAATTTTATGAGCGCCGAAACTGAAATGCAATCACCCACCCACCACTAGTTAATAGCCCCAAAGCTGCAATAATTAACCTACCTAACTCACAGTTATCCTTACAGGGAAATAGTGAATGTAAGTATGCGGTAACAAGTCTGTCCAAAAGACAGCTTGTTCCTTGTCCTATAATCTCTAAAGTAAGTGACATCTAGACGCGATGGGGTTGCCAGGATACATTGATTGTATTTTTTTATATATATCTAAACTTGCGAATCCTTTGACCCGTAATGAAAATATTACTAGAATCCTTTGACCCGTAATGAAAATATTACTACATTATGTGAACAATAATAGAATTGCATTTCAGTTTCGGCGCTCATAAAATTAGAATCAAGACTTCGCTTAACAGGTAAGCTCGTTTGATTCCCAATTTGTATTTATTATTATTTATTATTATTATATTTGAATTGTAAATGCTTAGGTATTTAACTATTTTCGTTTCATCAAATACAAAACTTGACCTTGCTGTGAAAAAAACACAAACTATAATATCACACTAATATTATAAAGATGAAAGATTGTGTGTATGTGTGTATGTTTATTACTCTTTTACTCTCAAATGGCTGAACGGGTTTGGATGATATTTGTCATGCGGGTTGACCATGTCCTGGGATAGCACATAGGATACATTTTAACCCGAGAGTATGTTCCCTTAGAATAAATTTCTACTTTCAAGGCGAAGCAACTGATACAAACTGTGGAAGAAACACCCGGGTGTCTCTGTTGTGCGGACCGCTCGGAGGACACGTTCGAATTGTGCCCGTCTTGAGTAGAGCAACCCCGTGTCCATGGGGGCGATTGGGGGCGGTGACCTCTTACACCTGGCCCTGGTAGCAAAGGAGACGGACGCTAGCGGGAGGGAACGGACATCCTCACACCCCATCCATCGAGACCTTGACCCCGACTACCAGTCATCGTAGGCGTTGGCTTGCGGACGACAAGCAATTGGTAACTCGCCGTCCGGCCGTCCGGTAACCGTCCGGACCAAGCCCGAGTCATCTATGGCGCGTAGTGTTTGGAGATATCAGCAAAACCGTAGAAGCTCAACAGGCCCGTAGCCTACTAGGGCCATGTGTCGACTTCTGGAAAGGTTACCCATAGTCTTAGGAAGCAAAGAGTAACCAGAAGTGTGGTGTCAGTCAGCCACTCTGCGCTAGAGAGGGAGAAGCCATTAGATTATTAAAAACTCATACAAGCTAGTAGGATCATAAATATAAAAATATCCACATGTATGTTTCACAAAAGCTTCTGTATGCAAAACGTCGTCGTTGAGTTTAATACTTTAATATGTTTGCCGTTCGACTTTATCAGGCATTGTTTTGAGCGACGAAATGAGCTTATACACTGGATTATGTTCTAATAATATTCTTACTCTCGCTGTAAAATCTATCCTCTTATTATTGTACTTTCGAGAATTTTATTAATTTTAATTTAATTTATGATATCGTTCTGCGTCAAAAACAATTACCCGTATAAAAACTTTTGATCAAACCACGAAGACAGTAACCTAATTACGAATAAATTGATAGATAAACTCATTTTCAGCCTTTGTTTCCAAGCTCAAAACATTTTAGGCTCAACTTTAATGTACTTGTTCTAAGTAATTTTGATGTTCTTCGAAAATGTTATTAGACTTCAAGTTATTTGGGCGTCTCCACCAGCATGTGAACTTAACACCTAAGGTCGCATGACATTAATAAATTTAATGTAAAGTATTTCCCACCGAGACCATTATACACAGCCATTTGTGTCATACAGTTTGTGTACGTGTGTGAATATAAATAGAAAAAAATACTCGTTTCACCTCGCAGTTTTGTCCCCTGTGAATAACCGGGATTAATAATTATTATTGTGACAATCGAGTGCTTCGTGTCACAACCAGAGCAATACAACTCCTTGCTTTTCCACTTGATTACTTTCGTACAATGGTCTGAACAAACAATAATATAACCTCGGGTACCATTGTTACAGAGAAATAATTCCAGTTACCAGCAGTCCCCGTTGTCCGCAGCTGTACGATGTCATTCGGATTTTTCCTTCCATTAACAGAATTTTTAATGCTTCGCTGAAAACAAGAAATGAATTCGCTCGCTGTCCCAATTTTTGTACGTATTATAATTGCCTTATTCGATATCCGGAACGATGGAAAGGCAAGCATAATAACATCAAATAGACAGAACAGAGTCATAATATTTATTTATTGTTTTGCAACAGCAGATAAATTATCCCTGCAAGCTGTTACTTGCCAAATTGTGCTTAATTACATACCTACGTGTTAAAGTAAACTAATTAAAAATAAATAAACGCTACAACTACTAGGTTTAAATACGTGTTCGAACACGACGACGTATATGACCATCGTAACATGTTCAGGTTGTAAAATTGTACCATAAAATAAATTTAATATAAATCCAGAGTAGAGGCGACACATAAAATTGGAGTAAATCACCGAAAGTCAGGCGCTGGAGACGTTTACAGCCTCCGAGGCTGTTAGTTCAGGAAGTGTGTCGGGATCGCGGGTACCACTCAAAACGCGCAATAACCAGATATTTATGTCGCAACTGCACTTAACGAGTATTCGCTGTCTTATTTTTTTTTTTACTTTCCGTTTTTACATTGCTAGTTTCGTTTTCAACTTGAGGTTTTATAAAATAACAAAAGTCTGGCAGCCTCCCTTGCCAGACTTTTGTTATTTTATAAAACTTGAGACTGAGAGTTTGGCAGTGCACGTTCCCAACACAGGTAGGAACGATGCCCTACTATGAAGTTTCAATTATGGTGGCTTTGGCAGGTTGCTATATTATAATGTTACACACCTTCGTTACCTGTTACCTGCCTGTATTGGGGGGCATCGTTCCTATGATTGTGTGTTGGAGACATGCGCTGACAAACCCTCAGCTTTTATAAAATGACAAAAGTTTGGCAACAACGGGCTCCTAGGCAAAACAGTGCTGTGTGTAAATTCATCATCATAATCTTTCTGCTCTTGTCCCATTTTATTAGAGGTCGGCCTAACAGATTTTTTCTTCTATTCGGTCCTGCCAACCGTCACGCTAGTACCTTTTCCTTCATATCACTCCTCCCACAATCCATCCATTTTATTTTAATCTCGCTCTCCCCCTCGATCCATCCACATGTATACACATAACTCTTTTAGTAACATGTGTAAGTTATAAACAGTTAAGCTAATTCTGAACGGGTAGCCTTGCTATTTGCATTTGCTCGTGAAGTGTATAACTTTACAAACGGTTTAGCTCATATCTCTGTTTAATTGAATGGACTTCATAATCCAGAAATCTAGTTTTAATTGCGGAGTTTAATATCAAATGTTACGTATTAATTAGAAGGCAAAGCCTTATAGTACAACTGGTATTATGTATTTTATTTTAATTATGAATGTAGATTTATGAAAGCCGTAAAATAAAAGGACAATAAAGTTTAGTGTTACAAAGGAAGAGTATAAATTTTTCATCTAACTTTTGTATTTTTACTAAACGTAATAAAAGAGACGAATAAAATATTTAATAAAATATATATTATAATTTTTATTTTGAATATTTATTTTTGTTATAAAATCACAAATAATAACAACATGCACAAAAGTTAGTTTGTCGTTTTTCCTTGTCGCCTTCCATGCTTTATTATACGTAGATAGGTAAGTACTCAGAATATTCAGGACATCAGGGAGATCTGAAATTAATAGGTACTTCGGTCTGATTGCACCTAAATGCTTAAATATATTTCATGATCACGAACATCCACTTCAGCTAAGGCGTGGCGTTCCTGCTGGAATCTGTGTTTCAGAATTACTACTACCTAAGGTTCTTTACTTCTAGAGTGAATAGGTTACTTTTCGGCAAGCATGCTAGAGCCTCGACTACATCATCGCTTACTATTAGATGAGATAGTGGTTAAACGCGAGCCTATTAATAATAAAAAAAAATAGAACGTTGATTTCAGTTCGATTGGCGCTAAATACATTTAGGTAGTGATTTGTGGTGCAACTGAATCTTAGATGTCTGCTACAGCATATAGAGTAGTTGTAGTATTAGTACGAGTAATTAGTAGTCAAAACTGTGATGGTGTAGCGACATCTATGGCGTCACATGAAAACTAATCCCGTATCGTGCAATTAAAGTTCTACGCGCTCCTGTGAAGTACCTCTCCTGGTCAACGCCAGCAGTCAAGCCCTACTTCGCACGGCACCGCTCCAACTCACTGGAGCCAGCAGCACTACTCCGACTCACTGGAACCTGCAGCATCATCTCGACGCACTGGGAACACATCACCCCGACTCACTGGGGCATCATCCCGACTCATTGGTATAACAGCACCCTGACTCACTGGGGCATCACTGCAGACAGTTCCGACTCACCGAGAACTATGCAGCATTCGGTTCCAACCCACTGGAACCAACCTACCACTGGCCTGGCACGCATCAATAAGGATCAAAAACCATCGATCTCCGATCTCCGGAGGGGAGTGATATAGCGACATCTATGGCGTCACATAAGGACTAATCTAATTTTATTTTCCTATTACTGTTATACACGGTGTGTACATCTCTATTTTCTTCCAACTCTCCCTTCGCAGGTGTGCTGGAATAGATTTCTTTAGAAATAAGCATCACCTCTGTACCTATTTCTCTTCTTCTAATCTTTTATTTTGTGTGTATATATAAATCTTTAAATAAATAAAAAATAAATAATCCTGCATCGCGCAATTAAAGTTCTCTATGCGATTAGAACATATAGAACAGCCCGAAATCATCTATCGGGGCAGTTGCCCACCAGACATAACACCTGTCTGGTCGGAGGATCCTCCTTTTTCAACGGAGGTTTGTGGAACTTTACACTCTGTTCCGAATACCTCCAAAATGCTAGCAAAGAAAGCGGCCGAACGCGCGAGACAATGGCCCTCGCACCCCATTCGCCGGGATTCTGATCCCGATTTCCGGCCACCGTAAGCGTGGGTTTGCGGACGGCGAGCAATGGATAGCTAGTAGTCCGACCGTCCGGTAACCGTCTAGACCAAGCCCAAGCCGTCGACGGCGCGTAGTGTTCCACGCGTGCCTCAAGGAGATGTCAGCAACCGTAGGGGCCCAGCAGGGTCGAAGCCTATTGGGGCCATGGGTGATGCGAAAGAGATCCCCGGGGCCCTATAAAAATGGCAAAGAAAGAACAGGAGTGGGTTTTTAGTCAGTAAAAGTCTGACACGCCCTCGCGCCCCGCCCAAGAGCGGGGGATGCCATTAGATGATTTTCCCACCTAAAAAATAACACCTTAAAAGTATAATTGTCGAGCCAGCCCGCAAATTAATAAAAGCTGCGATCTCCTACATATCACAACACCTACTTATGTACCTACATAATTACTCGTATGTATATATGGAAATTTGTACAATAAAAATTCATTATGTTTGTGAGTTACCGTATAAATCTACTATGACTATATTTAAGCCACCTATATTTATTAACATTCCTCATTAGAGAAGGAAAAACAAATACATAAATCGACGTCTCAACAGCTTTTACTAATGAAAACGTAGATAAATAGTTTATTGTCCGGGTTCCTACAAAGAGACATTAGTAAACGGGCAACGACAATAGCCACGCTAAAACAAATCATCAACTTGTCTACCTGATTTTTACATGATAACTTACAAGGATAAGTAATACTCCTTCACAAGTGTTTTGAATATATATGTAGTGATTGCGCGCGTTTTATTGACACTGAAAAAACCCACCTGTGTGCCCCTCAGTTACCTTTTACAAGGGCCACGCTCGTCGTCCGGCCGTTCGGCTTGGACTAAGTCCGAGTCGCAGGCGCGTAGTGTTCTGCGCGCGCCTCAAAGAGAGGTCAGCTAAACTAAAGGCAAATAAACTAAACTAAAGCTATACTAAAGGCTATAATCGGCCTACTAGGGCTGCGGGAATGTTTCAAAGAGTGACCGTGGTTCTAGAACTCAAAGGCAACCTAAGGTCTCAAGTGGGTTTTAGTCTGTAAAAGTCTGACACGTCCTTTCGTTCTTCCTAAAGCGGGAGAAGTTATGGAATGATTTAAAAAAAAAACCTGTGTTCCTATAGTTGCCCTTAATATTTCAAGGCCACGGTAACTCTTACAGAAAATCCCGCAACCGTTCTAAACATATCAAAGAAAAGATTAAAGACTAAAAGACTAAGAAAATCTAATCTATCTATTTTAATAACAACATCACATAAACCTTTCGAAACATAAAAACAAATGCTAACGACGGACATTTCCGCAGTAGTACACTGTCACCTTCGCACAGTTTGAGCTCGAAGCAATATTGCCATGTTATTATTTGGGGCGTTTACACCGCTAAGCCAGACATATGGGCCATTTGCCGACAGAATCGTGTGAACCGCTTCACGTTATTCATGGGCGACGCATTAATATCGTCCAAATGTGCACTTACGTCCAAAAATTAAAGTAATACCAATGTTTATTCGTACTTCCTACGATTCTACTGTAATTTATTACTATCTTTCTATTCTAGTATCTACATAATATGTAGAATTTGCGATGTAAATCTGTCATTCTGAAAATGAGCAGATTTTGATATAGTTTGAAATTTTGATTGAGAAAAGTTGCGCGAACTTTAAATGGGATTAATTCTCATATAGTTGGGAGAGTATCCAAAATGTGGGCAGTTACTGAAAGTTTAATAGAGACCAACTAATAGGAAAATTCAATGTCGGTTTAAAACTAGGTTCAAGTGACATCAATGTTGCAGTTGTACGTTATGCGTCTGTATATAAAATGGAAGTAATAATATACAGCTAGTCACTTGATATTGTATGTAGGCTTTTCGGGGTTAATCACTTGATATTGTAATCAATACCAGAATTATTGTGTAGTGGTCACATCAATATTAACCAGTGATGAATAATATCAGAAGGGCCGCTATCGATAAATAATAAGTTAATGAATATTTATTTCACTATCGTGAGATGATGTATTATTGACGTACCTATTTGCCACTTTCTTTTATAAAAGTAAAAGTAAAAGAGTAGGTATCTAACTGAAAAAAATCGATAAGTATTGTTGTTCAACAATACCGAGGGTTACACGTGGAAGTTGTTAACCGAATAAATAAAGCTATTTATTTGGGCAACAGTATCCATTTCAAGGGAGATACTTTAATTCAATAATGAAGCCACAAAATACGAAAAACCTCCCTTTCATCATTTTACTCGCTAAAATACTATAATTAACTCTGTTTGCTACTACGCCAGGTACGCTCACGTTACACGGGCTACGATACACTACACGTTTTTGCTATGCTTCGCGAATTTGCTATGCCATGCATCTATACTACGTTGCGTACTATAACTACACCATATGACTTTGCTACGTCACGCGTCTTTGTAACGTTGCGTGGTTTAACTACGCCATGTGACTCTGCTACGCCATGCATCTTTGTAACGTTGCATGCTTCAACCACGCTACGTGACTGCTACGATACGCGTTTTTGCTACATTTCATACTCTAACGACGCCATAATGTCTCTGCTAAGCCACGCATGTGTGCTGCGTTGCGTACTTTTATTACGACTATTTACTTCTGTTTCCTGGCTTCTGGATAACCGTAATGACTGTCAAAGATGTACAAATGATAACCGAGAAGGTTTGACGTGCTTTTAGAGGCACAGAGAAATCTTTGTGTGTAATATATGGTCACCCAACCACTAACTGACCTCGACAACTTAGTTTAACCTCGAAGATCGATCCATGTTGTTGTAGTTATTTAGTTGACGTTGATTGAAGAGCTTGCATTTCAATGGTATATTGTCATCATCCTGCTCTTATTCAGTGTTACTCGTTAGCGTGGTAGTGGGAGGGAGTGATATGAAAATCACTCCTCACGCAATCCATCCACCTTTTCTTTGGCCTCTCTCTCCCTCTCAATCTGTTCACATGTATACTCAAAACTATTAAAGTAACATGCGTTTCATCCCTCCCTTCACATGACTATACCAAGACAAACGATTCTCTTTAGATTTTTCAGTGACTGGTGCCACTTTCAAATATCCTCTAATATACGTAATATAATAATAAGGAAAAGTGTTGTTCCATGCAATAACTTTAAATTGTATTAGAACAAGCAATAATGGTTGGAAACTCATCATTTACGGTCGTTCTAGGTCGAACGAGCAGCGTGTTCAAAGTAACCGACTATTTCACAGTATTTCAGTTAATCTTTCAGGAACATATATTGACGTCAATTGTTTTAAGGTTCCGTAGCCAAATGGCAAAAAACAGAACCCTTATAGATTCGTCATCATGTGTCTGCCTGTCCGTCCGTATGTCACAGCCACTTTTTTCCGAAACTATAAGAACTATACTGTTGAAACTTGGTAAGTAGATGTATTCTGTGAACCGCATTAAGATTTTCAAACAAAAATAGAGAAAAAAAACAATAAAATTCGGGGGTTCCCCATACTTAGACCTAAAACTCAAAAATATTTTTTTCATCAAACCCATAAGTGTAGGATATCTACGGATAAGTCTTCAAAAATGATATTGAGGTTTCTAATATAATTTTTTTCTAAACTGAATAGTCTGCGCGAGAGACACTTCCAAAGTGGTAAAATGTGTGTCGTCCCCCCTGTAACTTCTAAAATAAGAGAATGATAAAACTAAAAAAAATATATGATGTACATTACCATACAAACTTCCATCGAAAATTGGTTTGAACGAGATCTAGTAAGTAGTTTTTTTTTAAATACGTAAACCGCAATTTACCTTTCAAGTTTGTACGGAACCCTCAGTGCGCGAATCCGACTCGCACTTGGCCGGTTTTTTTAATCAGTGGTATAGTTTTCAATAGAGAGGTTTCATGATTGACTTTTATCTATTTATAAAGTTATTTTTTTATATTGACTGATAAAGAATAATATGAACTGCTTATGTGGAAAAAGTGGTTTAGTCCACTCTCGGCCCTTCGACGCCCAATAAATAATGTGTCCACTGAACCCCTAACTACAGTTTACTCTCGACCCCCAAGGGTCGAGTGTGGATTTAATTTTTCAGCCAGCTTTTAGTTTTCTCTCGACCCCCAAAGTACAGTTAGGTACTATGATAAATCATCAGTCTACCCTATAGTTTATCCAGGGAGAGTGGAAATGGCGAGAGATGTCGTGCGGTGTCCTGCTGGGATAATATTTCTGGGTACTAGGATCGCCCTTGGTGATCGTACTTCGGCTACGACTACGTGTTGCGTGGCGACCTCCCCAACGGAGTCAGTGTGGTTATATTACGCTGACAACCGCTGATCCTGGCACAGTGGGAGTCGAGTTGAGACTCGAGGTGGTACTGCATAAATCTGATGCCATGTGCTTTTATGGCCTTCAGAACGCGCCACCACCGGGTTCCCAAATAACGGTAGGAGTCGTCGATGAAATGCCTAGGACTCATCCTCGACAGCCCGTGGAATTTCGAGGAGCACTCACTTCACTGCTGTGGGCGCTGTTGCTGCGGAATGACCGGCGGCCAAGCTGCACGCGTACCAAAGGGCTCATTCATGCGGATGGTGCAGGGAAACCACACTGTCTCCCGTAAAACTTTGAACCCCTCACTAGCCTGCCACCGTGGGGAGGTAAAATTCCTTGCACGATGCCACCTGCGCATGGTGTTGTAACGCTGGCCAAACGAAACTCCCCTAAAGTCGCGGCATGGTGGACATCGTTCCTGCTTGATCTCATGGCTGTATTGTGAGAACGACTGTCGAAACCCAGCGCTGAGCAAGCCACAATCATAGCAGTAAGTCCCCCTCATAGGAGTGGCTAGAGAGGCACCACGGCATCATCACCTTTGACATGACACAGGTCCTCATCGGACATGGTAAGTTCGGGACGTTCCTGTTTTGGATTCGCCATTATGCGGATCGTCCGGAGAACACGGTGGGCCATACGGTGGAGGTGTGCCCCGCTTGTGTGGAGCACCTCAGGGTTCTCGTAGAGGCGATCGGCGGCGGCGACCTCTTGTGCCGGGCCCTGGTTCAGACCATGGTCCGGAGCGAGAAAGTATGCAATGCGTCCGCATTGCATACTTTCCTGCTGTGAAGCAGTAATGCTAGCGAAGAAGATCACACGCGTGAGGAAGAAGATATCCTCATACTCCAGCCACCGCCACAGGAGACGCCCTGGTCGTCGAGAAATGGTTCTCGACGACCCCAGCCACCGTAGGCGTGGGCTTGCACACGACGAGCAATGGGAACTGTGCAATCATCCGGTAACCGTCCATACCGAGCCTGCATCGTCAGCGGCGCGTTGTGTTCCATACGTGCCTCAATGAGATGTCAGCAAAACCGTAGGGGCCCATCAGGGCCGATGGCTTTACATGGGGATTTTCTGAAAGAGAAACCCTAAACCTTCCTTGGTTCCACTAGAACGCAAAAGGCAACAGAAACACAGGTGTGGTTTTTGTAAGTAAAAGCAACGAACACGCTCTCGCGCTTCGCCCTAGGGCGCGAGAACCTCAAAAGAAAAAAGTGTTCTCTAATATTCATAGTTTTCTTTTTTTTAATATCAATTCCTGAATTTTGTCTTTAGTTTGTACCTGACTCTACCAAAATATTAATTTCGAACTAGGGGTCGAAAGTGGACGAGGTAAGTCTATCCTTTGTATGAAAATCCATTCTCACACCCTGAGGGTCGGGTGTGAACTATGTTTAAGGGTTGAGAGGACACAAATAGACAAATCTTTTTTTAGGGGTCGAGGGGCGGAGAGTGGACTAAACCGAAAAACCTACTGTTGGGTCTTTTTTTTTTTAGGTGGGAAAATCATCTAATGCGAATCCCGCTCTTGGGCGGAGCGAAAGATAGTGTCAGACTTTTACTGACTAAAAACCCACTCCTGTTCCTTCGTTGCCTTCGTCCCAGGGTCCCGGGTTTCGTTTTCACACTACCCATGGCCCCAGTAGGCTTCGACCCTGCTGGGCCCCTACGATTTGCTGACATCTCCCTGAGGCGCGCGTGGAACAATACGCGCCGTCGACGACTTACTGGGCTCGGTCCGGACGGTTACCGGACGGTCGGACGGCGAGCCACCCATTGCTCGCTGTCCGCAAGCCCCCGCCTACGTTGCGCGTTGGAAGAAAATCGGGATCGGAATCCCGGCGGCGGTAAGGGCGTGAGGACCGTTGCTTCACGCGATCGGCCGCCTCCTTTGCTAGCATTACTGCTTTGCAGAAGGAGGCAACTGCCTGCCACTCCTCCTCGCTCCGGACCATGGCCTGTACCAAGGCCTGGCGCGAGAGATCGCCGCCGCCGATCGCCCCCACGAGGACACGGCGTTGCTCTGCCCAAGCGGGGCACACCTCCACCGTGTGCTCCACCGTGTCCTCCGAGCAGTCCGCTCAGTGGCGACACCCGGGCGTCGCTTCCGCACGAATCCGGTGCAGGAACTTCCCGAACTTGCCGTGTTCGGTGAGAACCGGCGTCATGGTTTCCAGAGACTGAGCTGTATTTCCACCATGACAGTTGAGATAGTATTGATTCCTAGATAAAATATATATTAATTTTTCGAGTCAGTTTACTCGCGATGTTTTTCTTTACTGATTTTAACTGCAAGATTGTTTGAAAGAGTTATTGTGGTCCCAGACCACAAAGGGTAACTGAAGGAGCACAGGTGGGTTTTAGTCGCCAAAAATCTTATTGCTCAATTGTCGCTCCAAACCGAGCAGGAGGAGTCATTTCATGATAACCCTCGTAAAAAATAAGGCAGTGAATATAGTGCTCAATAATATACAAAGTAATACTACAGCCTTGAGTGATTTCGAACTCACGTTTCAAAACTGGGACCGTTACCATTAGGCAATAACTGCGTCCAAATACCACATGGTATTAAGCCAGCTTAATTTACTGAATGTACATCAAGGAATTAAATAATCATATAATATTGATGACTACCGTAACGGAATACCACAAGGTGTCAACCTCATTTCAAATTGACCTCGAGTATTCCCCTAAGCCCTGGGCATATATAGGTATATTTTGCACACATCATTGCTATGATTACACGTTACACGAGTTACCAGTAGTAAACCTGTAAACAGTTATATTTATCCAAAAGTTACGTAACACTTGTAAGGTGGAAAATTACCAAATAACTATTCCCGCTCTGAGTGGGGAGAGAGTATCAGGCTTTTACTAACTAAAACCCATCTTTGCTTCTTCAGTTACCCTCTGCGTTCCAGGGCCATATTAATGCTTACGATACAATTATTATATTTGCGCATTATTTTATAATTAGAACTAGCTGATCCGGCGAACTTCGTACCGCCTAACAGTCAATGAATGTAGTATATCTTCCGATACAGGCAACCGATTGCGATGAAAAAAGCCTAAATAATATATCAAGTTACACAAAATTTTAATGTATAAAAATTTTCTACATCGATTTCGTACATTTTACGTGATGCGCGCACAATTAAAAACTTCTTAATATTTTACTAATCCACGCATAGATATTGTGGATTAGTAAAATTTTTAACCGCTGTACCACAATAAAATATAATACTAGCTTACTCAACAAATGGAGTTCTTCATATTAATTATCAAAGAAAAAATTGGGGGGGTGGGGTTAGGAGGGTAGAAAATAGCCTACGAAATATTATCCTTATTGTAAATGATAAATGATATTTATTTTGCAAATAGGTTTAAAAAAAAAAACTTTTACACGTAATTTTTTTTGTCAATTTAAACTAGATGAAGCGGTATTTCCTAGTTGACTACCCAGAAGAAACACCGAAACAAACTCAGGGGAGAAACACCGACACAAACTCATTAATTTTAAGTTCCTAATATAATTTTTATTTTTGGTGTACAATAAATAATACATCTATCTATCTATCAGACCTACCAAATATACACAAAAAAATTCATAGAAATCTGTGAAGCTCTTTCGGAGGAGTTCGTTAAGAAACACTGAGATTTTTACATATTAGAAGATTTTAATGAAATTATTAGGTACCTAAGTAAACAAGCATCAAAGTTTAATTTGGTTTACTCTTGTTCGTGCGTCACTGCGGGGTGCCAACTGAACACAAGTGCTGGGTGTCTGACCAGTAGAGTAGATAGGCGTGGACCCTCGCCTACGGCCTCACACCCAAAGGGGCCTTACGTGTGCGAGGGTTCTTTAACAACGAGGGTTTTGTTTTATAATTTATAGGCTGGCGTTTGACCACCATTTCACATTATGGTAAGCGACAATGTGGTCTAACACTGGGTTGCGACAATCGCTGTCTCGATTTCGAATTTATGAAAGAAAAAGGCCTAGGACTAGGCCCTAATTTAGACGTGGGCGAAAGCGCATCACTTTCGCCCACGTCTAAATTAGTCCACGCTACGCCTCTGTGTCTGACGCCCAGCAAATGCTAGGATGCCTTTCGGTCACGGAGGACACGCTCAGCGCAATCTTATTGTACTCGTATCATTCTGTACTATTCTTCTATATTTACTTAATACCTGTTTGTTGCCGCTGTGTTGTGTCTGCGTAGAATAAATACTCTACAAAAATAGGTCGTATTATTACGGAATAAGGGTGTTGACAGTGTCTAAATGATACTATAAATTCGTGGTTCACTGTAGATGGTATTTTATACCCCTTAACTCTATATGAAAACCATTGATTGAGTAGAGTGTCCATGGAGTTTCTTGCGCATTCTTCTCCATAGAGATCGACGCTTTGGAATTTGCAATTAGAGTCATTTTTAGGGTTTCGTACCTCAAAAGGAAAAACCATGCAGGTGCGAGTCGTTTTCATAGGTGTTGTACGGAACCCTCAGTGCGTCGCACTGGCTCGGTTTGTTTTTTGACTGGCTGACTTCTTGACAATTCTAACTTGCCTGTAAATAGTTTATTAGATATAAGAATCAAGAATAAATGCTTTGATTCTTGATTCTTGTTAAGGTTTTCAGTATTTCTACCCAACTGAGAGAGTAATTATTTTTGCCAATTCCCTCTGGTTAGAGGCAAACCACTGACAAAAGTTAGTAAGCTATAAATCATAAGTGTGCGGACCTCAGTACAATTTATGTATTAGGCCCATTGGGTGGCTTCGTACTGTTTGATTGATAGTGTGAACAAGACCTTATACGGGAACTCATATCCGTCACATAATGACTCGCACACCTTACACGTGTGCCTAGTGTCATTAGAACAATATCCAATTAATTAAAGTTAATTGTTAAAGTGACGCACGACAAAAACCAACTGTTTTACTTGTAAAAGCAAATGACTCAACGGTGGAAAAGTCTAGAGGTCAAAGCTAATAAAAAAACTAGCCAATTGCGAGTCGCTCACGAAGGGTTCCGTACTATAATATTAAAAAATAATAGTTTAAAAAACTAAAAAACACGTTTTTAGCACGCACTAAAATTACAAAATAATTCGGACATTTAGTTGATGACTCAAGAGTTTTCCCTTTGCCAAATCTTCATTAGATCGCAGGAAAACATAAACAATTTCAGTTCATGATGAACGATAAATAATTACCTATGCGAAATGGTTATAAGTAGGTAATCATCTTTATTGAATATTTACTATGATTTATTATGAAAGAAAGCGTGGAGCGGTTTGTCCAGAAAGAGTAAAGATTACATAAACGCTCCACGCTTTCTTTGGACATCCTTCCTACTGCAAACCCTGGAAAGGCTTTGCGACAGACACATCCGGGACGGACCTCTCTTGGAGAGATCGCTCCACAAGCAGCAACAGCACTCAACAGGTAAATCAACAGAATCTGCACTACATAGCGTGATCTCAAAGATTGAATGCGCAATAAATCACAAAGGCTCTTCGTTAGCAGTCTTCATTGACATCGAAGTAGCTTTTGATAAGACTATGTTCCGAAGCATCAGCACAGCACTCGAAAGTCACGGTGTTGACCCGATCTTGAGTGGCTGGATCACAAATATGCTCAGACTTAGAGCAGTACAAGTAAATATAAATAACACCACAAGAGCCATGGTGGCAAAGGGTGGCCCCCAAGGGGGTGTCCTCTCGCCTTTACTATGGAACCTAGTTGCAGATGATCTAGTTAAAAGACTTAACACCAAAGGTTACTTCGTCGTAGGATATGCCGACGATATAACCATTATAATAAATGGCACTCACGAAAAAAAAAATAGCTAAAGTAACCCGCCTCTACGGTATGCAACCTTATGCGGCAGGCCTTGAAAATAGTAGAAGACTGGTGTAAGGAACACCAACTGACTATGAACCCCACTAAAACTGAATTAGTACTTTTCACCAAAAAAAGGAAATTGGCAGCACTACAGCTACCACGTCTCTTTGGAACTACCCTTAGCCTGTCAACTGAAGTCAAGTACCTGGGCGTCTACCTGGACAAACAGCTGAATTGGGCAAAACATACCGAGTACATAACCAAAAAAGCCAGTATATCTATGTGGCAGTGTAAACGCATGCTAGGCCGCACCTGGAGCATAGCCCCAAAGATTACTCACTGGCTATACACCACTTTGGTGGCCCAGGACCGAACTGAGCACAGCACAAAAAGAACTTGAAAAACTGCAACGACTCGCCTGTGTAGCGATCACTAGCAGCATGAGAACCACACCCACGGCTGCCCTGCAAGCAATGCTAGGACTGCCCCCACTGCATCTGTGCAGGAGGAGGCGGCCTCAGCGGCCTTCAGGCTCAGCGCATCGGGCACCCTGAGTAAAGATTCCAGAATCAAACACATACGCATAATGGAAGACGCTATTAAACGACAGCCTATGATGGCAGCACCTAGCGACAAAGCTCCAAAGGCGTATCATTTCCAAAAGCATTTCAATATTCAACTAACAGAAGAAGAGCACGATTACTCAGGCCCAGCTGAACTAAGAACCTACACGGATGGATCAAAGACAGATACTGGTACGGGAATTGGAGTCTTCTCCAATGACCTCAATATTAGAATATCCAGAACGCTAGGAAAATTCAACACCGTCTACCAGGCGGAATGTGTTGGTATAATCTTAGCGGCCCACGCCATAGAAACTAGGAATGTAACGGACACACACATTCGGATACTCTCCAATAGTGCCTCAGTCCTACAATCCCTAGGCAAAAACTCTACCACCTCGAAAATCATACAAGAATGCCACTCAGCACTGGAAAGTGTCACAGTGCCGAAACGCAATACTGTGACACTACAGTGGATTAAAGGTCATAGCGGCTCACTGGGCAACGACGCGGCGGACGAACTGGCCAGGAGAGGATCTGGAGCGGTGACCTTCGGGCCTGAACCAATTGTGCCGGTCCCCTTTGGTCAGCTGCGTAGTTGGCTACGTGAACACACGCATATACAAGCAGAGCGCTGGTGGTCCTCGACACCGGGATGCAGGCAGGCCAAGGAGGCCCTGCCACATCTCAATAAAGCCCTCACCAAAAAAATCATAAGATTGGACAGAGGCGGCCTGCGCCTGGTGACGGGGACCATCACCGGACACTGCACACTGAATAAGCACCTCCACACAATAGGCACACAGACAGTACCCTGTGCAGAGCATGTTTGGAGGGGGAGGAGACAATTGCACATGTGCTCCTGGACTGCACAGGTGTCACTGAAATACGCACACGAACCTTAGGATCCCCGAACTCCCTTATTGATGTCCTGAAAAACCTAAGAGGCCTTATCTGTTTTTGGAGAGAGGTGGGCTGGTTGGAATAAGCCCACCTAAGGTTATGGCCGCCATGGCCCACGTACAATGGTCCACATAGGATTAAGTGCGGAAACCAAACACAAATAGATAGAGATGGGGGTGCATTTCAAATTGCCTGTCCGCCATCTTGGACGTCCGCCATATTGGATTTAAGTCACGTGACTATTTTTTTTCGTTTTCCTGACAGCAAACTCTTTCATATGATACCCATATCATGGGGGTGGATTTCAAACAGCCAGTCCGCCATCTTGGGGAGGCCGCCATATTGGATTTGTAATGACCTTTCTTAGCTAGTCATATATTGACATCAGAACTCAGAGCGTGTGCAGAATTTCATCCTAATCGAAGACCGGGAAGTGGGTCAAATTAAGATTCCAAGATTTTCTTACATACATAGTTAGTTACAAGTGAAGCTAATAAAAGCGTGTTAAAATCGAGCAAAAGCACTGATAACATATTTCTTGAATAGAAAAATTAAAGAGGGTTCCTCTTTAGTCTTTAATTTTATTTTAATTTTACTATTTGTTGTTGAAGCGGCAATAGAAACACACATTCTGTAAAATAATCAACTCTCTATTTCACATTTATTACAGTACAATATTTTTACATTTTATGAGATACAGCTTTCTGTCAGACGGACGGACGGACAGCAGAAATAGGGTCCAATTGATTGCACCCTTTGGATACGGAATCATAAAAAAAGAACGTGTGTACAACATTAGTCATCACGATATAACTTTTCTAGGTACGTATTATTCAACTTGTTCTTAGGGTACACAAGAGCTGGGGCCATGGGTTGACTTCCGAAAGGGAAACCCTTTGTCCTAAAACGCAAGGGTAGACTAGAAGGAACATAGGTGTAGTTTTAGTCAGTTAAACTCTGACACACAGTCTCGCTCCGTCTTAGAGCGGGAGACGTCATTGGATGATTTTCCACTTTAAAAAAACCCAAGAGAAGACGCAAAGTAGTTATGTAGATCTGTTTGCTAACCTGTTTACAAATATGTTGAGGTTGACTTCCAGTCTGGTGAATAGAACCAGGTGAATACCAGTATTTTTTTTTTTTTTGACAACTGTTTCTATTCGAAAATATTGACATAGCATAAGTAATAAATGTTGACATTGTAGTGGTATTAAATATTGACATTGTATTAGTATAAATATTGACATTGTATTAGTAATAAATATTGACATTGTGTTAGTAATAAATACATTATTGACATTTTATGAATATCTCTTGACATTATTATAATATTTTTCAATGACTTATTTGACATTATATAAAATAGTTAACATTGAAAACATCTCATCTCATAGTTAACATGGAAAAAAAAAATATAAATACCGCTATGATTTGCTCTCTCAAACATTTCCGTGGCCTACCGGGGAACGGCCCTACTGGGTCCCTACGGTCTTACTGACATTTCTTTAAGCCACGCGTGGAACACTACGCGACATTAACCACTCTGGCTGGGTTCTTACCGGAAGGCTGAACGGCGTGCTACTCATTGCCCGTCATTCGCAAGCACGAGCTCTGCAAAATAAATTCTGCAGATGAACCTTAAACAAAACAAGGTTTGCATCGCTATTTTATTTAGCACAACATTTTCCCTTCCTTACCTACTTCAAAAGTATTGCCAAGTCACCCAGAACGCTTTCGAATAGTCACGACCTATCGAAAAAAAGAAAATATATTGTACGTACCTCCGAGGCTAAATAAGTTTGGTAGCACGGCTAGAATTTGGAGCTGCAACTATTGGAGCTATTGGAATGCAACAGCTGGTACTCAATATCAATTTAAAAAGTCGTTAAACTTGTCAGTATAAAATTGAAAGCTTTATATCTTCTTCTTCCTTGTCGATATCACTCTTGACAGAGTGGTCGTGGTCATCACTTCAGGTGTTGGTGGCAAGCTTCACAACACGCCGCCACTCCTCTCTGATGGCCGCCTTCCTCGTGCATTCGTGCAGTGATGATGAGCCATTTACTGCCGCTTTAATCTGGTCAGTCCACCTCATAGGCGACCTTCCTCGTGGCCTGGTACCCTCAACCCTTCCCTGAACTACAAGTCGCTCAATAGCCACTTCCCCTCTGCGGCATACGTGACCAAAAAAGGTGAGAATACGAGACTGTACCAAAGATGATAAACGCTGCTTGATGCCGAGTTCCCGAAGTATAGACTCGTTGGTACGGAATTCAGTCCACGATACTCCGAGCATTCTCCTCCAGCACCACATCTCTAGGGCGTCTATCTTCTTTTTCTCTATTTCCCGTAAGGTCCACGTTTCTGCGGCGTACAAGAATATGGGGAATACAAGTGCCCGAACTAGCCGGATTTTTGTGGCTCTATATATGTTGCGATTCCTCCATATTTTCCTCAACTTGTCCATCGCAGACCTGGAAATTGCCATACGCCTCTTCACTTCATCGATACATCCACCGTTGTTCGTAATTAAGGCCCCCAGATAAATGTATGATTGCACCACATCACAATTAGCAATTTGTGTAATTTCTGGAGAATTGTTATTCATGCGGTCGACAATCATCACTTTCGTTTTATTCCGGTTTATCTTAAGTCCGAACTCAAGGCTAACCCGTTCCATCTTGGCGAGAAGTTGTTCCATGTGTTGGGTACTGGTGGCGAACAAAGTGGTATCGTCAGCATATCGCAGGTTAGAGATCTTCAAGCCACCAATCGAAATGCCATCTGTCCAGTCCTCAAGTACAATCCTCATTATGAGCTCTGTGTACACATTGAACAGTAGTGGAGAAATAATACATCCCTGACGGACTCCGGCGCTGGGGTGGAAGTGATTGGATTGAATGTCATCTGCGCGAACTGCGGCTGTGCCATCCTCATACAGTCTTCGCAGGAGGTGTACCAGGTGTTTTGGAACACCCATCGCCGTCAGCGTTTCCCAGAGTTTGGGCCATTTAACGGAATCGAACGCCTTAGAGAAGTCCACAAAGCATATGTAGGTAGGCTTGTTGAATTCTCTGGCTTTCTCTATAATTTGTCGAACCGTCAAAATTTGCTCCCGAGTTCCCTTCCCCTTAACAAA
Organism: Mythimna impura; assembly: GCA_905147345.3. Classification (NCBI taxonomy): domain Eukaryota; kingdom Metazoa; phylum Arthropoda; class Insecta; order Lepidoptera; family Noctuidae; genus Mythimna; species Mythimna impura. Next base: position 14,960,671 of record LR990345.1, read on the forward strand.
ACCAGCCTGTTCAGGAGCAATTTCTTTGCTCAAGTAGGTCTTTAGACGCTCGTTCAGTACGTGCAGTAAAATCTTGCTTGCGTGAGAGATAAGAGCAATAAGTCGGTAATTACTGCACGTCTTGGTGGAACCCTTCTTGTGCAAGGGGACAAAAATAGTGTGAGCCCATTCTTTCGGCCATTGCCCTGTGAGCCATATCTTATTGCATAGGGTGTGGAAGATTTGGACACCATGTTCGCCCGATGCCTTGATGGTCTCGATCGGTATTGCGTCCGCCCCTGTGGCTTTGCCGTTCTTCAGATGCTTAATAGCGGCTCGTATTTCATCTTTCAGAATATCAGGCTCAAGATCTTCGTTTCCGGGTTCCGTAGAGGCATAACACTCTGATTTCGGGTCTTGAAAGAGAGACTGGCAATATTGTTTCCAAGTTTCAGCTATTGCTTCTATGTTTGTCACCGTTTCCCCAGTAGAGTTTTCGATGGCCCAGGTCTTGCAACTCAGGGTTTTTGTGATGGCGCGAATTTTTTGGTGTAGGTCCCTAGATTCATGCTTATTTGCATGGACTTCCACTTCTGCACAAATGTCCCGAAGTTGGTCGTTCTGGTCCCGCCTACAAGCTTCCTGAATTCTAGCGGACATTTCATTGAGGGATCTTATATCAGCTCCAGATGCTTTCATGTTTCGCCTTTCCTCCACAAGACTTAACGTTGCATCGCTCATCCAATGTTGCCGTTTCCGTTTCCGTGCGTTTACACTAGACTCTTTGATCGAGCTCACCATAACGTTTTTAGCCCGATCCCACAACTGATCTGGAGTCTCTGTGCTGGAGTCTAGGTTCGTCCACGGTATCATCGCTTGCTCCAGTGCACTTAAAAACTTAGCATTGTCAGTTACTTCAATCTTTCGTCGTGTCTCGAGTTTCCTAACTGCTCTTAACTTTAATTGCACTTTCGATATCAGCAATTGATGATCTGACCCGCAGTCTGCTCCCGGTAGAGTATGAGCATTCTTGATGGAAGTTTTCCATCGCGATCTAATCAGGATATAATCAATTTGATTGCGATGTTTTATATAGTATTGTGAATATTGCTATAAACCTACTAATGTTTTTTTCTGTTCTATGTTTTGGAGTTCGATGACATAAATATAATATTTTTTTTAATGGCAAAAAATATCAAACTTTATAGCTACGGCTACGCATTTAGTCTTAAGGTACTGTGAGAAGTGTAAGATGAGTAAAATATATTAATAAATCGCAAAATAAAATCTGATTTGAAAAAGTAACACTATTAGTGCCGAAAATCATTTTCTCTCATTTTTCTCTCAAAATTTTCTCTCATCAAGTCACATTAATGTAGAAACATCCAAAGCCAGGGGCCTTACAAATGTCAGTCATGCGAGCAAGAGAGACAAACAGTTTAGTTTAGGTCGTTAAATAAATTGCTTTAAGAGCTCGTGAGAGCACCACACCTCTACCGTATGTCCTCCGGGCGGTCCACAAAATGGTGCAGGAACCTCCCGAACTTACCATATCCGGTGAGGACTTGGGTCTTGCGGAAGGTGAGGACGCCGTGACATCTTTCCAGTCACTCCTCAAAGAGGGGAGCTACCGCCATAATTATGGCATGCCCAGCACTGGGACGCTGTCTTCATTCCACCATGAGATTCCACCACTGCGCTCCGAAACTAACGTGATAGACGTCGATAAAAAGGTTGCTAGGCTCAAATGGGATTGGGCGGGTCACGTCAGCCGCATGTACAGTGACCGCTGGGCAATTGTCGCCACGCAGTAGGTTCATGCAGAGGGAAAGCACCATCGAGGCCGACCGAGGATAGGTTTTTCCTTTTTTTTTAGAAGACTTGGGGAGGCCTTTGCCCAGCATTGAGACAGTAACGGCTAGAAAAAGAAAAGAAATCTGTTATTATCTTGTCGACCTTTTTGTATTGTGACGATTAAACGGTGCAATTGATTACATTTGTTGTAGAACTTTCTGTGTGTACGATTGTAGACCACACCTATGCTCTAGTACAATGAATGACGAGGAAAATGAGATTGACCGCCGAGGGGCAATAGCTCGCCCCTCGACATTCTTATTAATATATAGAACGAAATATAATTAACTCTTATCCAACACTTTTATGTTTCTAATATTTTTATCCGAGGGCGCCATGCTATAAGACCTCGCCCCTTGACCTTCATCGACTGTCTTATTACTATATTAACAATGACATCACTACAAAGGGCTCGCAATCTAATACGACGTAAAAGGCATTTTATTTACAAGACACGATATAAAACAAAAGATTTAAGATATTGCTTTGTCAGTGACTCAAAATGAAGTGTTTTCATAGATTATGTAGTACTCGTAGATCGTTGAATAAACAATGGCGAGAGTGCACAGCTGTATACAAATTCAGTATTCATCATTATTATTTCAGCCGAAAGACGTCCACTGTTGGTCATAGGCCTCCCCCAAGTGTCACCATAATGACCGGTCCTGTGCATCTCGCATCCATCGGATTCCCACGACCCTCATTAGGTCATCGATCCACCTTGTGGGAGGCCTTCCAACGTTGCGTCTTCCGGTACACGGTCGCCACTCCAGGACCTTTTATCCTCATCGACCATCTGTTTTGCAAGCAAATGTTCTCGCCCGTTATTCGGTATTCAGTAATGAAAAATCGCTCGTTCAGGTTCCTATACAGATATTCGTTATTGTCCATAAAAATCGATAACCAAAAGAATTTTCATCAACAAAACACCACTTCGAGCGTGTATAGCAAAATCTTTTCACATAATTTTCAATTCTCACGCCTTCCGTTTATCCAATGAAAGAATTCGCGGGCTCGTTTAATTGAATTTTTTCACTTTGACAGATATTGATCGTCGGCCGTTTCAATACCTTTCTGTTTTATTCTACAAATACTTAGAAGCAGTATAATAAATCACTGAAAGCGAAAGCTGCTTTTTAAGCCTTTGAAAGTCTATAAATCATATAATAAATGAGGAGGCTCTGAACTATTCATATTTTTATTTTCATATAATAGAGAGAGGTTTAGTGATCCCTTATTGAAATCAGTGCAGTAAACTGTAAAACCATTAAGTGACTGGCGATATAGGTATTCAAGTAAAATCATGTTCATATTTCAAATGTTAGGACATTTATTTTTGTAGTTCGTACAGAATTTCAGTTTTCTGCATCAGTGAACATTTATCAAAACTGCTTTCTAATGGGTTTGTTAAAATTCAATTTTGTTGTTACTTATAAATTGTTTACTTATTTCTACAAGGGAAGACTTATCTATCTATCTATCTAATAAATAAAATTGTAACAAAATTCCTCAGCCAGTAGAAGCAGTAATGCGAGGAAAGGAGGCGACCGATCGCGTGAGGCAACGGTCCTCACGCCCCAACCGCCGCAGGAATTCCGATCCCGATTTCCGGCCACCGTAGGCGCGGGTTTGCGGACGGCGAGCAATGGGTGACTCGCCGTCCGACCGTCCAGTAACCGTCCAGACCGAGCCCAAGTCGTCGACGGCGCGTATTGTTCCACGCGCGCCTCAGGGAGATGTCAGCAAATCGTAGGGGCCCAGCAGGGTCGAAGCCTACTGGGGCCATGGGTAGTGTGAAAACGAAACCCGGGGCCCTGGGACGAAGGCAACGAAGGAACAGGAGTGGGTTTTTGGTCAGTAAAAGTCTGACACTATCTCCCGCTCCGCCCAAGAGCGGGATTTGACATTAGATGATTTTCACACCTAAAAAAAAAATGGATGTGTATCTATTTTAGTATTAAGTATCTATGAAGTTTGGTTTACTTTTATATTTGCACTGTGTGCAACCCCATTTGGTGTCGAGGCAATCTCTATCCATTCTGGGTTGCCTGGAAGAAATCGCCGTGTGCGATAAGGCCGCCAATTGTATGTTTTTTTTTTGCATTATAAGGTTTCAATTTGTAAATTTATAATCTTGGTATGCAATAAAGTATATATAAATAAATAAATAAAGGGGTATTTTGTTTGTATGCAAAATCACATTCCTTGTACCGATATACTTGAATGTTAGCACCAATACTAACCTGAGTAAAAAATTAAATTAGTCATTATTCGTTTTCAGAACTACCCCCAAAAAAACAACTTAGCGGGTTTTAAAGATTGTATGGAGTATTCTTATTTCTTGTGTTAATATACTTGAAACTTAGCACAAATTCTATTCAAAATGAATAATAAAAACTGACATTATTAGATTTTCAAAACCACCTTTTTTTTGTTGGGAAAATCATCTTATGACAAATCGCGCTCTTGGGCGGAGCGAAAGATTGTGTCAGACTTTTACTGACTCAAAACCCACTCCTGTTCCTTCTTTGCCTTCGTTCCATGGCCCCGGGTTTCACTTTCACACTACCCGTGGCCCCAGTAGGCTTCGGCCCCTACGATATGCTGACATCTCCCTGAGAAAACCACCCTCAAAATACGGCTTAAGGGGTTTAAATTTTTATGAAAATATTCTCGCAAAAGTAGTCGCTGACAAAGCTCTAGCGTATTATAAAATTTGAAGTACGATAGGGTTTATTTATTTATTTATTTATGTACACACAAACACTTAAAAATGAAAATAACAAAAGCAGACAGAAGAGCACAAAGGTGCATAGGGGGGGGGGGTGGGTGGGGGGGAGGTAGGGGTTTGTTTTTGTAGATGACTTTAATCAATGTAGGTCCACTTAATTAGGACAACGGCAGTAAACACTATAGCTTCTATTGTTAAGGGTTGTACCTCGGAGTCAAGAAGTGTGATTAAGGCTTTATGCATGCATGCCGAGAAGTGGCCCGAGATAGGAACTGCCGATAAATAGCGATAAGCTTGGCTCTATGGCTTTGAGCCCTAACATAGCCATTGGTGAACAAAGGATGTTCAATAGAGCATATTGTGTACCTATACCCTGTTTGCAGAAGCGTACCTATATACTTATTTTAACCGGGATAGATGGTGTATCGGCTATCGCTCATTATTGGAATTAAGATGACCTGGATAAACATCCTATGTGCAATAACGATTGTCCAAAGATCCAAAATGACTAGTAATCCACTCCGGCTTTGCACGGATGAAAATTTTATTATAAACTAATATTTAAAAGCCACCCTCGTTTATTGCTCTTTTCACAAGTGAAAACATCAAAACTATTGCGTGGTTTTGGAGGAGTTGGGTCTTTAACAGACAGACGTGGAAAGCGACTTTTTATAGGAATAGTATATGTATTATGTAAAGATAGAGATTAAAATGTCATGTGGTTAGTTTTTTGCATCTCGACCATTTGACAATCAATTTTATTATTTTTTTCGAATCGAATTCCTCTATGAACCCCCCCTTTTCACGAAATGCGAACAGCCAGCTACCAAAATGATTGGAATGTAGCTGGGACAAAACCAATGACCAGTAGATATTCCACCCAAATAAGCTCCGAATCGAAAGAGCTAGCAGTCATGGAGAGACGGTTCTAGTAAGGTTTACAAAGTCAATAAAAAAGTTTAATTAAAACAAAAATATTTTTTTTAGTAACGTCTAAGTACCTACCTATTGGTTTATATTTTATTGTATTTGTTAGTAAGTTATGAAAATTATAATCTTTCATATTTTTCATAATATTTAACGATCGTTGGTTACAAAAGCCTTAAAATGTATCTAGGTGTGAGATAGTATATAAGCATGTCAATCAAACTTCTTACAAATTTAAAATATTTATGTAACAATTTCAAAACCCGATTTTCAGTTTTCTCGTTTGTAACTTTCGCGAAAATCACGAACTCCAAAACGAAAAGTCACGAGGCGAGTCAGTGAGTCAGCATCATCTTGTAATAGTGTGTATTCTCTTCAAGCAACCCTTGTCACAGCTGGCCAGAACCACTCAAAATAATTACAATCTCACAAAAATGTCACAAGCTTGGCTCCGAACAACAAAGTCGAGCTGAATAAGTGATGAAGCGAACCAATGATATTTATGATTGATGAGTCTAAGTCTAACATTGCGCTGCCGGCTGGGACGCGAATGAAAAAATGTTAATTCAATTATAAATGTTAATTTTGAAGTAGATTGGTTTCCAGCCACGTTTTCAGCACACAAGGGGTCCGCAATAATTAATTTGAGTAGGAGACGTGATTTTTTAAAAATTGAATTAGAAAATAAAAATGTTGCCATTATTTTGGATTTAAAATGAATTGGATTAAAATGAAGTAACGTCATTTCCATCTTGTTTTTATAAATAAATTAAGTGAATTAAATTTATTTATTTATATATACTTTATTGTACACCAAGATTAACAAAAAGGAAACCTTATAATAAAAAAATAAAACACAATTGGCGGCCTTATTGCACTCGATGTTTCTTCCAGGCAACCTAGTATACACAGAGATTGCATAGACACAAATGGGGTTGAACAGAAATTAAATAATGAATACTAAAATAGATGCTAAGGTATAATACATGCATACAAAATATATATAAGCATTTTTTTAAATTTATTTATTATTTCACAAAATATTTATTTACAGTAGGTATAAAACATTGTACAGCCTTTAAACTTCAACGCATTACAATACATTTTCAAAATGAGGACATTTATATTGATTTCAATTATCCCGCTGAACTCAATATTATCTGAACAGTCGTTTTTCAGGCAAACGAAAACATACTTCATCTAAAAGTTTTTTTACAATCCACTTCTTAGACAACAGACAGGTTATTTTTCTCTTTAAAACAATCCAGACTAAGTTTGAATAAGATTCTATTTTTGGCATTCGCAATTATAAATTCCGTATAATTTTCCAAGGTAAAGGCCCTCGTTAAAGCCAAGGTACCGAATTCTTTACACAACTCGAACTTGTTTCAAGTAAATCACAAAGAGTTATGAATAGGTGTAGGTAATGTACTCGAGTCAACTTCTCAAACTGGCAAAGTAAGAGCTGCCAAAGTCAAACTCTAAGAGTTTGGCTCACTTTGTTGTAACTGGGTAGCGTGTGTCGCTACCATGCGTCACGTTCACAGCCCGCCAATTTGTCTGTCATTTGCCAAATCCGAACGCGCCTTGAATATAGACCGAATATCTACTAAATATGTATTCAGTGCTGCTACATACCTACTGTAATTTCACATACATTAGAATTTTATGGGGTGGCTGGCGCAGTGGCCAAGCGATTGACTGTTGCCATGCGTCTCGCGCGTTCGATTCCCACACGGAACAAATATTTGTGTACCTAGCTATACATAGTTGTTCCGGGTCTGGGTATCTTGTATATGTGAGTCTATTTGCTTGTAAACGCAACCCCAATACAGCATTCATAGGGTGAGGTAAAGCTTAAAAGAATCTATCTATAAGATACTAGCTTCTGCCTGCGGCTTCGCCCGCGTGACAATAAGTTTCTCCATACAAACTTTAGACACCCGTTTCATCCCCTTAGGGGCTGAATTTAGAAAAATCCATTCTTAGTGCTCGCCTACTGCATAAAAGTAACCCTTGTGCAAAATTTCACGCTCCTAGTCCCAGTAGTTTCGGCTGTGCGTTGATATGTCAGTCAGTCAGTTTCTCCTTTTATATGTATAGATGAGCTACTAACTAAATAGGTATTTTTTATTTGTAGTTAGTTTTTATATTTAGGGCTGCATGATTGTTAAAAAGAGTTACCGTAGCTCTAGACTGGAAAGGGTAACTGAAGGAACACAGGTGGGTTTTAGTCAGTAAAAGTCTGACACTCCCTCTCGCGCCACCCAGAGCGGGATGAGTCATTTGATGATTTCTCACGTAAAAAAGGTACCAATATATTTTCTTTTGCGAGACATGTAAATCCACTGATTTGTATTCACACGTTGGTGTCACAGGAAATTGAGTTTTTTTTATAATGAAATAAGAAAAAAATCAAGATAAAGTCACGCACATGGGAGGCTTATTAAATCAAAATATGCATATACTTCGTATTCATGTCAATATCAAAGGTGAGCTGAAGAAAATTTGCATTTGTATTGAACAAAAATAGGTCTCGTCTTCTAGAAACTTTTATGCTAACTGAATTTGAATATAATTAGAGAACCGAAGTGAATGGATATCTTAAAATAGTTTTATTATTTTTGTACTAGTGTAGTTCTGCGAAACAGTAACTAGAATAATTGGGGACAATATTTTATACTTAACTACAAAAAACACTAAAAAGTTTATGCTTTCTGAAAAAAGTATCAAAATTGGTTATTGAATGACGCAGTAATTGACAGTATTTCCATTTATGGTGGAAGGTGATGGAGACTGAGTTAAGCTCGCCTATGTACATGAACTTTGTTAACCACTTATTTTATAAGTTGTTATGGTGTGCAATAAAGAATTAAAAAAGGAAGAGTGGGGGCGGTGTCAACTTTTAAAATCGGTCCTGTACCTAGTTTTTGAGTTTATTAAGTAATTACAAACAAAAATACAAAAAAAAACTTTTTACAAAAAAATAAATATAACCGTCTGCACTAAAAAAAAAAACATAACTTTCATTTCAGAAGTCGGTGTTTCTCGGTATTGTTTGTTTCTTATTTAACACCGACTTCCGAAATTAATGTCCACCATCTGGAAGCATATCCTATAGAGGGAAAAAAAATTTTGCAATAAACGACGGAGTTCTGAGGTGACAACAATAATAAAATAAATAAAATAAATTCAACCGAATTGATAACCTCCTCCTTTTTTTTTGAAGTCAGTTAAAAATGTTTCACTCTGTAATATTAGTATATATGACATAGTTTGTTGATCCATTTGAAAATTTTCTCGAATTCTTCATTAAAACATAGATAGAATTAATTAGGTAAGGCTTTTAAGGTTTTTCTAAAAAAAATCCTGAACAAATGCCTAATTTAAAAATGAACCCGTATTTTTCGTTTACGCAAAATTTATAGTTAGCAAAGTTAAAGACCACAATTAGACAAAGTTTTTGTTTAAAAAGGTTTCAGTATTTTATAGTCTAATAAAAATAGCTTGTAGCTCCACTGTAGGGCACTTAGCATACCAAATAGGTAACAAATTTATAAACTTAACTAATTAGGCGCTTGCTGGACTGAGTTTCATGTTTGCTCTGAACATCGTAAACTTCTTCTAACTTCCTAATTTGGAACGGCCGTAATTATTGTTTATCTGAATCATTTACAAACTTTGTACCCCTTAGAGAAAAGTGGTAATTAAAAACGTAAAATTGTGGGTTCTGCCCCTTTTTATATGACCCATAAACTAGATTAAAGATATTTTTATTGCCGTACTGGCAACATATTAAAATATTTTACTTCTTTTTTATTCGGTACTGGCAACCCGCCTTGACTTTGCACGGGTAGCACTAATATTCTATTAATAGCTTGATGACTTGTGTCTGGTGGATGAGGGAAGGTTGTAAATTACCGTTTGCCGATACCTATAACCTTCGGAAGAGAGCGCTAGGCACTGAATCCGTTCTAACAATACCTACAATAATAGCAATTTTTAATTTTCAAACTCTTTTCTTGTTAATCCACAACAAGTTAATTATTAGACCGGGATTTTCTCGAGACAGACCGTGTTCGACGTCACACCCGCCGGCCGTGCCACCACGCCCCACGCGCCATATTTTTTGCTAGCGTTCTTTTAATTTTTTAAATCATGTTTCCTAAGAAATTCAACTAAAACTAAATGGTGTATAGGATAGTTTTAGTCTTAATTAAATGCTTAAGATTACTAATATATCTATTAACACAATGATGAATACTAAATGCTTTATATACTTGTGAATAAAGGATTATTTTAGAACAAATGTTAAAGTCATAAAGACGATTACCGCGGGCTTATTTTTAAGATTTTTTTGGCAATTAAACTAGTTTTTGTATAATTTTAACAATTTACACAGTGCACGACGTGCAGTTCTCAAATCACGTAACTTTTTCTGACTTAGTTATCGGATATCCTCATGAGTATTAACTTTTTACAAAAATTTAAGTAATATATAAATATTATACCAGTGGCTTCGCCCGCGTGATAGTCGGTTTCTCCATACAAACTTTGGATCCCCTTTTCATCCCCTTAGGGGGTGAATTTCGGAAAATCCGTTCTTAGTCGATGTCAAACTTTAAATTTGGCAGGTAGGTTCCTTATAGAGTGTACTCTATAAGGAACCTACCTGCTAAATTTAAAGTTGGTAGGTGTTATAGTTTCTGAGATTTCGTGATTAATCAGTGAGTGATATTTCGCTTTTATATAACTTTAAATAGCCTGTTGCCATTTGGAATAAAATATTTTTCAAATAGTGAAAGGTTTTTAACGTATACATAGATGCAGTAGGTAGTATTAGTTCCGGACATTACCTTGCCGTCGGGATAAATTGACAAAATTAGCTCTCTTTCTTTACAATGTTAGTAAAGATTGAGAGTAGTTGTACTAATTAAGCTATAATTAAAATGTTGTCACAAATAACAATAACAGTAACTGCTCAAAAGGTGGTTAATGTGAATGCTTTAGAGTAGCAGACAAAATTCACATTTCGAAAGTTTTTTTGCAATTTTCATGTGGTATTGGTATGTAAAATTTACATAACGATACTAATTAAAACCATCATCATAATTCTCTAACTTAAGGACAAGGTAAAACGTCAAGTTTTTATTAAAATGGCCCATTTTAGCTCTTCTCTAAATTAGATAGTTATGTTAATAGTTTTGATTATTATACCTCAACTATTTTTTTTTTACCTTACTAACCGATACTGAACTGCTATATCAAAAAAAAACCTAATTTGAATTTCGGGGGCTATCTATGGAGGCGTTCAAGAGTACCGTTAGGATGACGAAGATGAAAAAAACTGGGCAAATGCGAGTCGGACTTGCGCACTGAAGGTTCCGTACAAACTTACTTATGAAAACAGTTCAATTCCCGAATTTAGTTACGAAAATTTTTCCGAATCGGAAAAAATGATTTTTTTTTGTGACGTAACTACAAATTTACAGTTTTCAGATTTTTTCCTATACTTGTGTTATGAGACCTTGTTTCATGCCAAATTTCAGGATTTTAGGTCAACGAGATACCCTATGAATTTTGGTTCCCTTGAGATTGTCGAAATACACGTTTTTTGCAACATAAACGGCCGTATCTTTTTTTTTCGTTAACTCAGAAGTTTGATTTTTTCACAGCTTCAAGGGACCGCAGACTTGAGTATATGATTTTAATTTCACCTCGATACCTCCACGCGTTTTCGATATAAAGGGTCTTGACAGACAGACAGACAGAGGAACGGATAACAAAGTGATCCTATAAGGGTTCCGTTTTTTCCTTTTAAGGTACAGAACTCTAAAAAAACATATCTTGACTAGACTTTAACGTTTACATGATGGTGGAAGAGCGGATGGTAAAATTCAATGGCCATTGTTAATGTTAAACTTAGCTTTGACGAAAACTGTAACGTAACTCTTGGTGTAACCCACTTTCATATACTTAAGATTAAGGTTTCAGTCGATAAAATGAAAGACGAATGAAATGAAAATTAAACAGCATTTTAATGTGTACATAACTTAATTGTGTTTTCATCATATTTTGGTATTTAGTAGACAAATACCTAAACGAAATATAAACTGCTATCTGACGTCTACCAGCATAACTGTATGTACGTATGTATATATTGGTACTGTAATATAATAATAGCATAATCAGCTTTATAATGTTCCCACTGCTGGGACTCAGACCTTCTCTCTGAGACAAGAAATAATAATAATATTCCACAACTATCACACAACGCCGTCTAGCCCCAAGCTAAGCAGAGCTTGTGTTATGAGTACTAGACAACTGATAAACATACTTATATATTTCTAAATACATACATATTATAGATAAATTACACCCAGATACAGAACCAGTGATCGTGTTCATCATACAAACATTTGTCCTGGGTGGGAATCGAACCCGTCGTAGGTTCGACCTCCGGCATAGGAGTCAGGGCCACTAACCACTAGACCGACAGGCCAGTCAAAAAAGGAAAGAGCCGTAATACACCAGGCGGGCCCAGTGCGGTTTGGAGGGTTTCACAAGTCTTCGAATTTTTGGTTCTACGACAAGCCCTACCTCACGATGTTTCCTTTCACCGTTTTGGAGCAATGATGATGTAATAAGTTCCACAAAGTAATGATAATTGAATACAACTTATAAGTCGGGGCCGTTACCACTGGGATACCACTGCTCCCAATAATAATATCGTACTGTATAACGGAAAATATTTTTTTCATTTGTAATAAATGGGTCAACAAGACATAGGTACTGTCAGATTCCATTATTCTGGATGCTAAAATAACTGACGTATTAAATGTGAATAAGCATTTTTATTTGAATCTTCAATGAGAACTAAGAATAAATCTGAAAGCTCGTGGGTCTAAGAGAATAAATAAAAGACAGATGAATGAAATTTTACTGTTATTTCTGTATATAGTATCTCTGTCAGTCTGTCAGGTACCTACTTACTAACCGCTTGCGTCGTATTGGTCCGATTGGTATTTTCGTGTCCTATTCGCCAGGGTCGTGTGTTTGCAACTTGGTACTCCATCTCGTTTATCTCTTCAATCCCCATATGTGACAGAAGAGCTGATGAAGTGGAGTATTTGGTTGTCGATGTGCGAACCTGGCGGAATAAACGCGAGAGTGTTTGTCGGATATATCCGACGTAATCGGTTAAAAGGTAAAAAACGTTTATTTGTTTCGTTTAACGTTTAACAGAAGGTTGCGTGTTCACATCACGTCGGGGTCACCAGTTTGGAGATATGCGGAACAGAGAGTAAAGACCCGCAAACCTTCTTTGAAAAGGGAGGATCCTCCGACCAGACGGGTGTTATGTCTGGTGGGCAACTGCCCGATAGATGATTTCGGGCTGTTCTATATGTTCCAATCGCGCGGAGAACTTTGATTGCGCGATGCAGGATTAGTTCTTATGTGACGCCATAGATGTCGCTACAACACAATTAACATAATAATCTACAGTGGTTAAAGAGTAACACTCAGCAAGTACAATGTTTCACAGTACATCTGATGTAACCACACAAACTAGGCCGAGGGCTTGTATTATGGTGGTCCATCGTTTAGCCATGAAGTTCAACTAGAGAGTACATAATATTAGAGAGTGTCGCTACATTGGCACTTGTTTTTGCCTAGAAGACATAGACTATAATAAACCCAAAAGTATAAGTAAAAAGTAACACATAACCAAACAAAACAAGAAAAAGAGAAAGAAGTGGTAATTATAATTGTATATTGTATAGGTGTAGTTAGAGGTATGTGAGTGTATATTGTGTGTGAGGGAGTATGGTGTGTTAGAGAATGTATCTTGTTTATCTGAGTGTATGTTTAAATGCGCACGATGAGTCCACTTGGTTAGCTTCCAATATCTATACAATGAAGACCTTCTGTAGCGTAATAGTCGAGTATTTGGGGAACCTGAACGGTTTCTTGGTCATGGCCTTTAGTACCGCTCTTTGCGCTCTTTCAAAACCGGAAAGGTTAATAAGAATTCAATACTTAGCTTTGTTATTTAGGGATTAATTACCATAAAATGACGTCTCCCGCCTTGGGTGGAGTGAGTGGCTGTGTCAGACTTTTACTGACTAAAATTTAACTGTGTCCTTCAGTTTTCTTTTACGTTCCAAGGCCACGGTAACTCTTTCGAATTGTCACTAAGTTTGAAGTAATCACGTTAAAATATACCTATTCAGCTACTTGGCTACACCTTTTTTCAGCACAATCAATCACAATTCTGGATGTAGCGAGAGGAAGGGTCAGACTTTTACTGACTAAAACCCACCTTTGCTCCTTCAGTTGCCTTTTGCGTGACCCTGAATTGGTCTTTACCGGACGGCGGGTTACTCTTTGCTCACCGTCCACAACCCCACGCTTACGATGGCTGGGACTTAGCTAAACTTAACAAAGCAAGTATCTAATTCTTCTTCTTTTTTTCGTGTCGATGGACTCAAACTAATTTTTTTTCCACCAGTATTTGATAACCTGTTCAGCTCTGTTATTGGTCTTGTATAAATACTGAAAAGTGCAGGTGGTTGTGCCCAATTATGGCGGTAAGTCCCTTCTTTGAGGCGTGGTTGGAAAGACCTCACGGCGTCCTCACCTTCCGCATGACGCAGGTTCTCACCGAACACGGGAAGTTCGGGAAGTTCCTGCACCGGATTCGTGCGGAAGCGACGCCCGGGTGTCGCCACTGTGTGGACCGCCCGGAGGACACGGTGGAGCACACGGTGGAGGTGTGCCCCGCTTGGGAAGAGCAACGCCGTGTCCTCGTGGGGGCGATCGGCGGCGGCGATCTCTCGCGCCGGGCCTTGGTACAGGCCATGGTCCGGAGCGAGGAGGAGTGGCAGGCGGTCGCCATCTTCTGCGAAGCAGTAATGCTGGCAAAGGAGGCGGCCGATCGCGTGAGGCAACGGCAACGGTCCTCACGCCCCAGCCGCCGCCGGGATTCCGATCCTGATTTCCGGCCACCGTAGGCGCGGGCTTGCGGACGGCGGGCAATGGGTGGCCCGCCGTCCGACCGTCCGGTAACCATCCGGACCGAGCCCAAGTCGTCGACGGCGCGTATTGTTCCGCGCGCGCCTCAGGGAGATGTCAGCAAATCGTAGGGGCCCTGCAGGGTCGAAGCCTACTGGGGCCATGGGTAGTGTGAAAACGAAACCGGGGCCCTGGGACGAAGGCAACGAAGGAACAGGAGTGGGTTTTTAGTCAGTAAAAGTCTGACACTATCTCTCGCTCCGCCCAAGAGCGAGATTTGTCATAAGATGATTTTCCCACCTAAAAAAAAAAAAAAAGGTGGTTGTGCAGGATGGGCAGAATAGCAGGTGACGCATGCCCTGTGCAGCGGCTCCACACTGCCACTATGTTAGAGATAATAATAATAATAATAATTTATATGTGATATTAATGAATAAACGAAATAATAATAAAAGCGTTTATTTTTCTCCACCACATAATGCAAAAATAACAATTCATAAGTACAGTACATTGTTACAGTAAGTACATTTACATTGATGTTGTGGAGACTGAAGCCTGTACTAGGAAAATCCTGTGTTACAGGACTCCAGGCCTCCAAACTACCCAGACTTGTTAAAAGCTATATAAATATTTATAAAGAGCGATAATTTTCACTTGATGGAAAATAAATAAAACAGTTCAAAGACTTAACTAATTAAAAACAAACAAGGGTGTGAAAATGTGTTAAGTGTGTGTATAGTGTGTGTATAGTGTGTAATTGTTAAAGGTAACTTATGTGGTGTAGGTTCGGAACGTAATGTGCTGTATTTCTATGAGGTCACTTCCAAGAGTTTCTCAGTTGCTTCATAATCGAGAGATTGGAGCCAGTTTTGGACCTTCGTTTTACACTGGAATTTTGTTAAAGAGTAGATGGAGATGGCTTTGTTAATTTTATTATAAAGGTAATCACCCAGAAAACAAAAGAATCGACGACCAAATTTGGTTTTAAAGGGTACAGATTCACAGACAGTGTGTTTGCGTCTCTTGTTATGGATGTTGACAGGATTGTATGGAACTTGAGTATGCATAAGAATAATTGTGTTTAAAATGAACAATTGGCGAACAGTCAGAATCTTGCACTGCTGGTAAAGTTCCTTTGTTGGAAAAAGAAAGGAAAGCTTACGGCTAACTTTTAAGATTGCCCTCTGAGCTCTCTCCAACTTTAGTAAGGAAGTCTTTGGGGCTCCACCCCATGCTGTTATGCAATATGACAGAATTGACTGAACTAATGCAAAGTAAACCATGTCAATAGTTTTAGTTTCCGCCACATGTCGCAAGTTTTTGAAAACGAATATTAGTTTACGAGTTCTGGCAGTAAGGGCGTCTACATGTGGCTGAAAACTGAGTCTACTGTCAATCTGAACACCCAAATATTTAATAATATCTGTTCTTTTGAGAGTGGGACATGAGCAAATATTATCTGTCAACGAAGAGCAAATGTGTGAAGTCAATGAAAGATTTGCATAACAAGTGGTGGCGTCATTTTTTATGGAGAATGGAATATACATTGTCTTAGACACATTAACGGTTAGTCTGTTGTTTTTTAACCACTCCGCAACCATGTTGAAACCCAACTGAGCGTTTGCATATACTTCCTCCCATGAGTCTGCATGAAAAAGCAGAGCCGTGTCATCCGCAAAGGTGACTATTCTACCACCACGCAATTTGAGGTTGCAGAGCTCATTGATGTAAGTCAAAAATAATGTTGGACCTAGGATACTACCCTGCGGTACCCCATAAGCGATGGCAAGATCATCACTGCACATATCACCTATCTTTACTCGCTGCAAGCGATTTGTGAGGTAGTCAGAGAATAACCTTAGCTGCGTGCCTCTCACTCCAAGTCTCTCCAGTTTTTCTAAAAGAAGTGGGGCAGAGACCGTGTCAAAGGCTTTTGCCAAGTCCAGAAAGATTGCTAGCACTTTATGTTTACGATCAAGATTAATAGTTACAAAATTAACAAGTTCTTGGACGGCGTCACTAGTAGACTTGCCGGAACGGAAACCAAATTGAGAAGGTGATAATAGCTCATTAGACTCGAGGTATTTAGTTAACCGTTTGTTTATTAATCTTTCCAGAATCTTAGAGGTCGTTGGCAAAATGGATATTGGTCTAAAGTTATCGACACAGCCTCTGTCCCCCCCCTTATGTATGGGATGGATTTCTGCAAGTTTAAGAGAGTTTGGGAAAACACCAGTTGTAAGGGAAAGATTACAGATATGAATCAATGGCAGCAGCAAAGTTTCTCTGTAACGCTTTAAGAAGATAGCAGGAATGTTATCGCGACCGATTGCACAGTCATTTTTTAAGCCTAGAATAACCTGTTCAACCTCGGATACATCAGTAGGAAGTAGTACAAATGATTTTGAGAAAGAGCTTTTTGGGTTTGACTCAAGGAATTGATTATTGCTGGGTGGTATTTCCTCAGCAAGACGTTTCCCCATGTTTGCAAAAAATGAATTAATACCATCTAAATCTTTCTGTGGATTGCTTTTAGATATTAGTTCAGTAGGTACATCTTTATGTTTTTTCGTGTTTGTGACCATTTTTATTGTGTCCCAGAGCTTCTTACTGCTAACAGAGACCGCATTACTGATTTGGGATCTCTCATATTCTGTTTTTATTTTTTTCAGAAGAGCATTGCAGAAATTCCTATACCTTTTATAGGTAATTTCTAGCACTTGGTTTTGTAGATCTTGTTTTTTGAGTTCCTTAAGTTTTTGATGCATACTGTCACGGTTCCTCACACATTTTAACAAACCTTTGGTAATCCAAGGTTTCTTAATAGTTTTTCTATTTGGTGTCTTAGTCGTAGAAGTATTATTTGCAATTGCCTGATTCAGGATAGAAATAAAATGATTAGTGGCTGAATTGACATCACTATCGCTAAGTATGGAGCTAAAATCGATTGAGCTCATGTCATTGTCCAAGGAGTCATAGTTTATTTTTTTTATTGGTTTGGAATAAGCCTTGCGGCTTCGAGGATTAAGTTCAATTGTGAAGAGTAAACAATCATGGTCTGTTATAGAGCTTTCCGCAACGTAACAATATGCAGGTACTCTTGTCTTAAGCATGATATGGTCTAAACATGTCAGATTATGCGTAGGATTTGTATGTGCTGGTAACATACCATGAGAGGCTAGCAAGTTTAGGTAAGATGATGAATTGGAGTCGGTATTATGTGGTGTAATGTTAATATTAATATCTCCTACAAGTATGATGTTTGAATAGACGGAGTATTTACTTAAAAGTGTGTTTAGGGACTCAATAAATCTAGTAGTATTTCTGTAACCAGCTGGCCTGTAAATAGCAAGAACAATCGTATTTTCGTTAATTTCTAACATGAGACAATTGGCGTCCATGACAGTAGGTTCCTCTGACTGCAATCGTATGGTTGGCTTGTGATAGACAACCACTCCTTCATTCTGAGTCAAGTTGTTTACTGTGCTAAGGTATTCGTATCCTTGTAGCTGGGGAATGGAATGAGTACGAGGAAGCCAACACTCTGTTAGTACAACCAGGTCCCAGTCAGTTTGTGATCTTTCCATCAGTGTCACAAAACCAGGCAAATTACGACCAATACTTCTTATATTCTGACATATAATTTTAAATGAGTTTTGATGCGGATTTTTATTACAAAAGGACTCAACTGTACCACAAGATGAAACTGCAACAGATAATTCATCAAGGTCATTAGAAATTTCTATTAAATTATTCATTTTTAAAAATGTAGTACTTTAACGCTGTCTGCCAAGAGTTGAAAAATATGAGGTAAAAATTACAAAAAATAAACAAAAACGTAAGCCTAAAAAAATCATTGGCGATTATCACAGAATAACTTTTTGGGGCCACACAGCAATAACATAAGAAGTTGTTAGGTCCAAATATTTTGAATGAGTATGATGATAATGACTTTGAAAATGTGTGTGTCGTTTTGTAAGCTGCAAAATGTTTAGTCCAGTGACACTGTGTGACGTCGATTATTGTAGTTACATAACACCCTGGGGGGACCCTGCTGATTGATTTGATAACATGAATACCCTTCTTTTTTCGAAGTTGGCCAAAAATATTACTTACGCTGTTAAGCGTTTTACAATTACACAATCTAGCGGATAAAAAATAATTAGTTTTGAAAAAGAGAAAATGCAAGAATAAAATATGTTGCAAAAATAATATATACACGATTAATAAGCACAGTCATTGGGTTCCTTGTTCCTGTAGTTCAAGAAGGGTTTGCTCCGATCTAACGAGTATCTGTTTGGCACCTGCAATTTTTCTTAAGAATATGTTTCCGTTTGTAATCCAACAAAAGAGGTATCCTTTGTTCTTTGCAAATTCTTTAGCAGCGAAGAAGAGCTTTTTTGAGCTGGTGGGAAGGTGCTCCGATATATAAATTGGACGACATTCGCCGGCCAGGCCAATGCTTTGTGTACTGAGGCGGCCATCGTTCGGGCGCTTTTTGTTGTAGTTGCGGACTGCAGCCAGCACCTCATTTTTGATTGAAACACTCGAGAACTCTGCTACAATTGGTCTAACGGTACCCGATTTTCCCGGGAGCCTGTATATGTCACGCAAATGTGTATTATTGAGCGCAACATCAATCGTCGAACCGACTTTACCAAGAATTGAGTGCAGGTCTGTCGCTTCTTCATTTTCCTTGGCAGGTACATTCCGGATTTCGATGCTAGAAGGCCGTGACAGACGCTGCAAATCCAGAATCTTTGATTCCAAGGTTTGTACAGTTTCTCTGTACGTTTGTTTTTCCCTCTGCAGTGTATCGATTTGCCTTTTCATATCCTCGTATTGCTGGCTTATAAAATTTAGTGATTTTTCAAATTCGACATTATACTTCTGTATCTCCAAGTTTTGACGCTTAATCTCAGCTACCTCCGACACTAGCTTATTCAAACAAGAAGTTTGGCTTTCACAAAATTTAGTAAGAGATGGGTCGAGGAAGTCCCATTTTCCTAGACTGTTTTTGCTGCAGCCGACCTGAGTCCGCAGTAACTACTAATATAATGACAACACTGCGCTTAATTCCCAAGGATTTAAGTGATTTCGAAAAGGATCCTGATCAGATGATAATCCAAAAACCGTCCCTACGTGACCAAATAAGAGAATGTTCCTATCTACCTACGGACGCAAATAGGTATGCCTACGTCGTGTAGCCTCAATTTGAGGTCCTCTTCCTTTTATCCCAGAAATTATCAAAGCTAACCGTTTTCCATATTAAATATTAGCGGGCATGTTGTACCCCAGTCACCCCAGTGGCCGTTATTAGAGTGACACGTTATTTTTGTGAGATGTGTATATACATAATAAAGGTCGAGATGACGCATTCGCTAGACGGACACCAGCGAATTGATAAGGGTCACATCGGAACATTACCCCGTCGGACAAACTAAGCCTCCTTTTGTACCTAAATTAGTTAAGCGAAACGTAACTCAATAACATTCTTTTTCTCCCCTCCGGAAGTTTCGTTATTAATTTTTTCCCTGGCAAACTTCTTTAACTTTTTTTAATTAGCTCCAGGGATTGTGTATCTAAATACCTACTGCTCTTTTTCATTACCTATTATTTGTTCCACTGAAAATCCATCTTTCAGAATTAATTACGCGTTTATTTATTTTGCTAATGAATTTTTTGCGTACATAGCAATATTCAATCAATTTTCATACTTTGATGGAGGCAATCAGACCTCAATTAAAATTCTTTCAGGTTTTGCCAAACAACCAAAAATCAAACCAAAATATTCGGAATGCATCTCTGAATAATTTACCAATATTTTTCACACCGCTAAGCACTCTTGAGCCAAAGAAAGATAACTTCCAATCAAACTTAATGACTTTCTTCACGCTGATTGGCCGTGAGCAAAGTACTAACGAGTCTTGATTTCAACAAACTTCGCAAATTGTTTGCTTATTCAACGTAAGGTAATAACAGCGGAGACACACGGTCATAAATTTCAGCAAGCGAGGTATAAAACATTCAGGTTCGCACTATACCGCTATCGATCTCTTTTGTAATTATTGTGCTCTACATATTTTACACTTTATGGGAGTTGGGTATCGAGTTGTGATTACAATCAACAATTTCGTTTGTGTAATGTAGATTTATTTTTAAACGCGAGTGAAGTACGGATGTAGTTTAATTGTTCAATTTTAAACGTACGTGTGTACGTGTAAAATTCCACCTACGTATGAATTATTAATCTTTATTAGATTGTCTGTACTACCTACATTAGGTAAATTAGTTTATTTATTTATGTACCTTTCAAAATATTATACTAAATTGATAAAGGTATCTACGATTACTCTGAGTTTGGCGGTTTCGTTTCCCGATGAAATATTTTGTGGCGTTTGTTTATTGCTGCTGAATATTTTTCCTGGAAGGAAATCATGTTACCCTTTGTTTGAAACGGGGCCCAGGGGATTGAACAGTTTTTTGCACAGTACCTACAGTCTTCATTGACTTTTATTATGTAAAAATATAGTATTACCCAATTAGTAAAAAAGCTGAAAATTAAAAAAAACGCAAAATATTATTATTAAAAAATCTTTAGTGTGTTGTACACATTTTTTTTTCACCTGCCATGATTGTTTCCCCTACACCCTTAGGTCGACTGGTAAAAAATGGCTAAGATGTTAAGTCCACGTTTGTACAGTGTTTTTAACTAGTACCTATAATAAGCTGGATCTGTTATCTATATCTGTTCTGTCTCGACTGGTGGAAGCAAGCCGCGAATGTCAGTCGGAAAATAACCGGAACGTAAATATCTTTTTCTGGCTCCCATAAAAGTATTGCTTGTACAATCGCAAATTTTTACCATTATTGACTGTGGTGATGTGTGCTACTATGACCTGAATTCAAATCTCCTCTTTAAACATGACCGCCGTCTGAATAACTGCATTCGATTTGTCTTCGACCTATTGTTCACTTTTGAATTGGTTACCTATTCAACAGCGTAGAGAACTAAGGGCCTCGACTGGCCTGTTTTATTTTCTGGATAAGCCTTCTTCTCTTTCTTATCTGACTTCTCAAATTCAATTTCTTTGCTCTGGCCATAGTAGGTAATCTCCAATCTACCAAAAATCGTCTACTGCGATATCACACACATTACTCTGAGTTTATCCAATCCTTCTTTGCTGTGCAGGCGATCTCTCTTTGAATGCGCTCACGATGAACATCAGGATGGCGTCCAGTCCTTTCTCCACGGACATGAACACATTCGCAAGAAGTTGGTCGAATCATCACAGCGTTGATTTTTTGGATTTGTTTTTCATAATAACAATGGTTGTTTGTATGTTTTATTTATCTAAGTATGTATTTATTATTCTATTGCTTTTCTATTTGTTTGTCGCACCTACCGTGTTATGTTTCTGCACCACCCTAAGGTCGACTGGTAGAAAATGCCTGAGATATTAAGTATACTTTAGTACGTTGTTTACTAGTACATAAAGTTTTAATACATAAATAAAATGAATAAGCCTCAATGAATAAAACAAAAATTAATGAATATAATTTTATCTAGGTGTACTAAGCATTCAAATACATTATTCTGAATTCTCAACAAAAAGTTTTTCAAATAAATGTTTGCTATAAAATATGATCATGTGTATTATCCGAGATATTGAACAGGAGTAATAAAGAATTTTTCCAAAGTTCAGAGAATGGCGATTACGGACCATTGAAATACGTCGAACTTGAAATGATTGGATCTTTGAATTTAGAAATGCTTTATCGACAGAATTAATAATGGCCGCTCGTGGCTCTACGTCATTCTAATTATTAAAACAATTTTTTTGTGCGCTGAAGTAAAAAAGCTTTTAAATTTTAATCAATAAAACATTACTTCAAATAAATTTAACTCAAAAAAGAAAGCTATTTTTTAAGTTCTTTGTAAGTTTTTATAAATAATTACCTATTTATATTTAAACTAGCTTTTGCCCGTGGCTTCGCCCGCATACATAAAATATAGACTTTGTCACTCAGGAATAAAGCACCTTTATATCGGTGAAAAATTTTTAGCAATCGGACCAGTACTTCCAGAGATTACCTCCTACAAACAAACAAAAAAAACTTTACGTCTTTATAATATTATAAGTGTAGAAGTGTGGATTAACGACCCATCCTAGCTTCGCAAGGGTCTTACAAATCTTCGATACTTTCGGTTTTTCTTACGGTACTGAAAACGAAACCCAGGGCCCTGGGACGAAGCCAACGAAGGAACAGGAGTGGGTTTTTAGTCAGTAAAAGTCTGACACTATCTCCCGCTCCGCCCAAGAGCGCGATTTGTCATAAGATGATTGTCGCACCTAAAAAAAGAAACGGTACTGTAACTTTTTTACTGTAATAACATATCATATCTGTTGAGTATTCAGGCGCAGGGGTGGATGATTCCCGAAGAAAATAAAACGCACAGGAACTGAAGACTTCAGGATTTATTCTTGAACGATGTTTACAGGAAGCGAAGACAGCAAGCAAGCGATGACACCAAACGACGACAATCTTTTGGCCGTGAAGCGGCTATATATATACCCCTCGTAGGTGGGTGGAAGTAGTGGCGGTCTTATAAGACCATTAAAATTCCTATTGGCCAATCACGTTCGACCGACATTTCTACGTGGGCGGAGGTAGTGGTAGGTGCGACCATTCAAATCCTTGTCCTACTTCCAACCACATTCGAGCATTAAAATTTATCTATTTATAATTCAATTACAATTTGAAACTTATTAACTAAAATCACATTATAACTACTTACAATCATTAAACTAACTAAGATTACTCTATACAACGTAAACAACTAACCATTACAGTTATTCTTAGTTATCTAATGTAAAATCTAGTAAACAATACCAATTAACAATAACAGAACAATATATATATATATACAAAACTCTCTTATCAGAGTAACTCTGCTGTTATTGCTCTCGATTCTGTAGTCTAAGGTTGCGTGACTTTTTAAAATGCTAATAAGTCTAATCCCTACATAAGCTACTTTAAATTTACAAGCGGGCGAGGCCGCTGACAATAACTAGTGTTAAACTAGGAGATCGCTGTGCTCCTCAACAATCCCACCCCCCGTAAGAGGGTTCAACCGATTACAGACCCGTCGGTAGGGAGCACAACGACCTTTACAACGGGACGTCGTAAAATTCCGTTATTGGTTTTAACGTCTACGACCCTAATAACGTTATCGGTGCCGGGGTACACTTTCGCAATTATGCCTTTTGTCCATTGATTTCGCGGTTTGTTCTCGTCCACAATCACTACCACATCACTGACTTTAATATTTGGCACATCACTGTTCCACTTTCTTCTTTGCTGCAGCGTTGGAAGGTATTCGCGCAGCCAGCGCCTCCAAAAGAGGTCGGCCAGCGCGTTCACCCGCTTCCACATGCGGCGCGAGTCGAGGTCGACCACATGTCGACGTGTGCACGGCGCATCTCCCGCGGCAGTGCCCAGCAGGAGATGATTCGGCGTCAGCACCACCGGTTGCTCCGCATCGCAGCTCACGTAGGCGAGCGGTCGGCTATTCACGACCAGCTCGGCCTCAGCGAGAAGGGTATAGAGGACCTCCTCGCGAGGGGCTCGTTCCTTGAGGGTCGCCCGTAGTGCGTTTTTGACAGAACGCACCAGGCGCTCCCAGCAGCCACCCATGTGTGGGGCAGCCGGGGGGTTGAAGTGCCAGGCTATGCCCCGGCCTGTCGCCTCGCTTTCGAGACGGTCGTGGTTCAGCTCCCGCAGCGCCTCCCGAAGCTCGGAGTGCGCCCCGACAAAGTTGGTCCCGCGGTCGGAGTACATATCCGCGGGACAGCCGCGGCGCGCGATCAGGCGCCTAAGTGCCAGTATCGCGGAGTCGGCGCTCAGTGTTGCAGCCAGCTCCAGATGGACAGCGCGCGTAGTGAGGCACGTGAACAACACGCCCCACCTCTTCTCCCGGCGCCGCCCGATGACTAATTCCATGGGGCCAAAATAGTCCACTCCGCAATGGACGAAGGCTCGACGAGTCGTTTCCAGTCTCGCTGGTGGCAGGTCTCCCATCTTTGGTGAGGTAGGTGCGGATCTCTTGATGCGACATTGCTGACAGCTTGCAGTCACTGCTTTTACAGTCGATCGCAGGTTCGTTACCCAGTACTTTTCCCGCACATTGTTGACCACAGCCTCTTGATTAGCGTGCAGGGAGGCCACATGATATTTTAATATTAGTCGGCGCGTGAGGGCGTGTTTCCCATCCAAAATTATAGGATGACGCGCTCCGAAGACAAGCTCGCTGCAGGCGCCCAGTCTGCCGCGTACTCTCACCAGCTCGTCCTCATACAATATAGGGTCTAGGGTCCTTATTCTGCTGTTCTTTGGTAGTGGTCGGGCCTCTCGGAGGGCTTTAATTTCCTCTTGAAAGCTCTCGGCCTGCATGAGTTTCAGCAGGCGTAGCTCCGCCTCTCGCAGGTCTGTTATGGTGACGGTAGCTGAGTTGCGACGTTTGCGACAAAGCTCTGTAAAGATTATTAGTCGCGCTACGACACGTACGGCGCATGTCCATGTTGGCAGCCGCTCGTATGTCAGTGTGGGTTCGGCCTGTGTGGTCAGGACATTTACTCGTTGCACACGTTCTAGGTCTTCCTCCGTCACTGCGTCACTCCCGGACGCCGTCGGCCATTGCTCCTGTGGACGGCAGAGGAACGACGGGCCCGAAAGCCACTCGCTACTGTTTCTAGGCCAGTCCAAGCGGGTGCTCTTGTCGGCCGGGTTCAACGCCGAGGGAACCCAGCGCCAGTCACACTTCCTTGACCTTGAGTCAATTTCGGCTAGTCGGTGGGACACAAACCGCTGAAAGTCTGTAGCGTCGGAACCTATCCATTTTAAGACAGTCTGGCTGTCCGTCCAAAAATATTTACACTTAACTTCTACCCCCCAATTCTAATTCTACAGTTGACGCTATCCTGCAGGCCAGTACTGCCGCTTGCAATTCCAGGCGAGGTATCGAAATGACCTTTTGAGGGGCTACCCTGGCTTTACCTAGAACGAAGCTCACCCGCCTGTTGCCGAGTTCATCATTTCCCGCTATATAAGCAACTGCGGCATAGGCGGATTCGCTTGCGTCCCCGAAAACGTGGAGTTCTATGTTTTCTAGGACTAAGCCATACCATCTCGGGATGGTTATCTTTTCGAGGTGCTGCAAATTATGCAGCCACTCGAACCAAGTCCTAGCCTCTGCCTCACCCAGTTTCTCGTCCCACTGAATGCCTGTACGCCATATTTTCTGCATCAATATGCGCGACTGAATGACGCATGGGTACAGGAAACCCAGTGGGTCGAACACCGACATTATGAATCTCAAGAATTCACGCTTCGTGGGTACTATTTCCCCCTCCACGATAGCCTTGGGTATCTTCTTAAAAGATAGGTCAAAGGCTAATTGGTCGGTTCCTGGCGACCATATCATACCTAAGGTTCGTTCGGACGCGTTGTCCCCATTTTCTAGGGATATGCGGTCTGGCATGTCTAACTGTAATTTGCTCCTTAGCTCTTGGGAGTTCGTGACCCACCCCCGTATATGAAAACCGCCCTCGGCGTGGATGTGGGTCACGTCATTTATTAGCTTGTTAGCCTGAGCAACAGACCACGTGCTATCAAGGTAGTCATCCATGTAATGATTGTGTCTCACGGCAGCTACCGCTTCGGGGTACTCCTCCTCATGACGCGATGCGTTCTTATTTAGAACGTATATCGCCGAGGTTGGAGACGATACTGCACCGAATATCATAGAGCTCATTACATATATTTGGGGTTCCTTCTCGGTTCCCGACTGCCACAAGAATAGCTGTGCCCCGCGGTCTTGCTCTCTAATTTTTATTCTTAAAAACATATCAGCAATGTCTCCCGTGAACCCTATTGGCCCTAGTCTGAACTTAAACAATACTCCTAGAAATGGATTCAGTAGGTCGGGGCCCGTCAATAGGTTGTCATTTAGGGATGTCCCTTGATACGTGGCGGCAGCGTCAAAGACTAATCTTAACTTCCCCGGCTTGTTTGGATTCTTCACCCCAAAATGGGGTAAATACCAGACCGGATCTTGGACGCCGCTCTCCAACCTATTGGCGTAACCCTGTTCAACCAACCTATCTATTTGTTTCTTATAGGCCTCTGCATACTCGGGATCCCGGTTCAACTTACGCTCAATCCCCGCCAAGCGATGGCGAGCGTAAGCATAATTATCGGGGAGTTGCGGGCTATCATGCCTCCACAACAACCCTACTTCCCATTGGCCATCCCCATTTTGATGGCTAGTATTATCTAGAATTTCTAGAGCTCTATCATTCTCCCTATGCGATCTAGGGATTTGTGCTATACCTATAGATTCTAGCTCAAACTGATTTTTAACTATCGTATGCAAATCTAAGAGTGGTTCCACGACACAATTCACAGACTCTTCAGCCGACCTATGTCCTTTGCCTACGGGTCCATGAACGACCCAACCTAGCTTGGTCAAGGAAGCAACGGGCTTACCAGATTTTCCTCGGCGTATATCCTGGCCGACCAGCAGCTCCCAATTGTCCTGTCCCAGCAACAGCAGCGGCTTGGCCCCAATCATTCCCTCGCAGCCCAAGTCGCGCAGGTGGGCGTGCTCCGTAAGCAACGCAGCCGGCACTGTTTGTGCGGGTAAGTCCAGTCTCTTAAACGTACGACACTTCACTGTATGCACTCTGCCGTTTGGCCCACGCACTGACACTATCACTTTACGCGAGGTCTTGTCCGACACCTCTTGTCCGCGCGCACTCTTCAACACTAAGGGTTCTTCCTGGCCCCCAGCGTTCTCTGCCAACGAGTCATCCACCAGTGATATCGTGGCCCCGTCATCAAGTAGGGCGTAGCATTCGTGTGTGTTGGTCTCTATCGTTACACACACTGGTAATATTTTCAGGAGCGACTTGCCGTGGTATTCACTCACGTTCGTGACACTTTCAGTGGTCTTTTTCTCTGCGTGCAATAGGATATGGTGTGCATAGTTGCATGATGGACACTTGTTAGCTCGACAGAAATTCTTTGCATGTTGCTTCACTATACATTTAAAACATAGACGTTTATCCTTCACGTGTTGCCATCTGTCATCTACACTCAGCTTAGCAAACTTGTCACATTTCGTGAGATTGTGATCTCCCTCACACATTGTGCACTGAGATACTCTTGTTTGTGGTGGTGAATTGTCACTTTGTACATGCAATCGTTGTATATTTCTGTATGGAACTTGTTTTTGTGCGCTTTTCTGTGGTTTAGAAACCGGTGCTCCGGTAGCGCTCACTTCCATTTGCACATAATAAGAGGTAGCTCGGGCTAGGTGTCCTAGGAAGTCTGCCAATATTTCTAAACTAGGCGACACCCTCACGTCAATTCCTTGGGTTGAAGCTACGCCCATAGCATAGTCCCCATACTGAGCTCTCTGTACAGGTGTCAACTTGTTCAATAATTCACTCACCAGTTGTGGGTTGTTGAGATATCCGGTTGCATGCACATTCCTCAGCAGCGACACACAATTACGCACAGTCGAAGAGAATTTCCGTAATTCACGACCACTTTCCGTCACTTTAGGCAACGCACGCACTTTCTTCAATGCACATTCCAGTATCAGGTTCGGGTGTCCAAACTCTTCGTCCAGTGTCTTTATGATCTCCGTCGGATTCGTAGATGTCCTGAGCAGATCTTCTACTGCTATCTTGGCCTCTCCCTGCAGCGATGTTTTCAGGCGCGCTAGGTTCTCATGCGGCTTGAAGTTGTACATTGCTGTAGTGTCCCAGTACATGTTCTTGTATGACAGCCAATCAGCTGGGTCCCCACTAAAGTACGGCAACTCATAAGCTTGTCTGGGCACTGGTCGCGGACGAGCTAGGTTCGAAATGGCCTCTGCTAGCTGGTCTATTTTCCTGTCTCGCGACCGACTTCTGTCCGTGTCTTCAGCGAAGGTTTGATCCCAGTCAGGCACTTCACGTTGCACTCGCGGTACACTGCCACTCGGT
This sequence comes from Mythimna impura, assembly GCA_905147345.3. Taxonomy (NCBI): domain Eukaryota; kingdom Metazoa; phylum Arthropoda; class Insecta; order Lepidoptera; family Noctuidae; genus Mythimna; species Mythimna impura. The sequence continues at coordinate 14,989,231 of LR990345.1, forward strand.
ATAGGCGTGTTGGGCACTAAGTCTCTGAACTGAACGGTCGCGGGCGCACACTGTTGTGGGAGCGCAGATACTTGTGGCGTCACGGACATAGGTACTCCGCGAGATGTCGCGGGCGCGAACGCGGGCACTTCGTGTGAGGTCGCGGGCGCGGACACGGGCACTTCGCGCGAGGTCGCGGTCACGGACGTTGTCACTGGCACTGAGTTCGACGGCACTTGCGACACTGATGGTTCTTGATTACTGGGTGCGGTACGAGTAATCCATTCTTCAACTCGGCGAGTCGTTCCTTCTTCATCTGACGAGTCATCTTCGTCAGCTGCGGCGTCTATTTCAGCCAACTCTGCTTCCAGTTTCTTCCTCACGAGGTTTTCTTTCAGGCGCATTAGCTCTCTTTCAGCCTCGTATTCGACCCTCCTCCGAAGATAGTCGGCACTTCGTTGTCCGCTTTTCGTGGAGACGTGGCTGGCTCTTGATCCTTGTTTCCTTGCACTCCGTCGTATCTCCGATTCTCTTGGTGTTGCAGCATCACTGTAGTCGATCACACGACCGGGCCCCGCCAATGGAATCACAGGTGCAGGCACAGGAACAGAAGATGAGGTAGGCGCTATTGATGGTGATCCCGGTGCTAATTCAGTCGGCACTCCCGAGTCACTCTCCATGGCACGACGCTTGTTCATCGCCTCCTCCAACTTGCGTAGCTTGCTTCGTGTAGTCACGGCGCTGCGTTCACTCATCTTCTCAGGCGATCTTCACAGGGCGATCTTGATGAGTCTTCAGAACGTTGTTGACAAGTCTTCAGGCGCTCCTGATAAGTCTTCAGGCGATCTTGATAAGTCTTCAGGCGATCTTGATAAGTCTTCAGGGCGATCTTCACAGGGCGATCTCGACGAATCTTCAAGCCAATATTCAAGACGATCTTCAGCTTTTTCAGGACGTTTTTCAGTCTTCAGGACGATCCGGCGAATCGAAGGACCAATTTTGTTGAGTATTCAGGCGCAGGGGTGGATGATTCCCGAAGAAAATAAAACGCACAGGAACTGAAGACTTCAGGATTTATTCTTGAACGATGTTTACAGGAAGCGAAGACAGCAAGCAAGCGATGACACCAAACGACGACAATCTTTTGGCCGTGAAGCGGCTATATATATACCCCTCGTAGGTGGGTGGAAGTAGTGGCGGTCTTATAAGACCATTAAAATTCCTATTGGCCAATCACGTTCGACCGACATTTCTACGTGGGCGGAGGTAGTGGTAGGTGCGACCATTCAAATCCTTGTCCTACTTCCAACCACATTCGAGCATTAAAATGTATCTATTTATAATTCAATTACAATTTGAAACTTATTAACTAAAATCACATTATAACTACTTACAATCATTAAACTAACTAAGATTACTCTATACAACGTAAACAACTAACCATTACAGTTATTCTTAGTTATCTAATGTAAAATCTAGTAAACAATACCAATTAACAATAACAGAACAATATATATATATACAAAACTCTCTTATCAGAGTAACTCTGCTGTTATTGCTCTCGATTCTGTAGTCTAAGGTTGCGTGACTTTTTAAAATGCTAATAAGTCTAATCCCTATATAAGCTACTTTAAATTTACAAGCGGGCGAGGCCGCTGACAATAACTAGTGTTAAACTAGGAGATCGCTGTGCTCCTCAACAATATCTTAACATAATCCTTAACCTTCTTCTCCTTCTTATTTGACTTCTCAAATCCAATTTCTTTGCTCTGGTCATAATAAAAATCTCCGATCTACCAATAATCGTCTTCTACGATGTCCCACACACCGTTCTGGGTTTATTCAATCCTCCTTCTTTGTCCAGGCGATCTTTCTTTGGAATGCGCTCCCGCTGAACATCAGGATGGCGTCCAGTCGGTTCACTTTTAAGGTGATGGCACGTGAGCATATTCGCAGGAAGTTGGTGTTTTTTTTTTTTTTCCGGTGGGAAAATCATCTTATGACATCCCCCGCTCTTGGGCGAGGCGGGAGATAGTGTCAGACTTTTACTGACTAAAAACCCACTCCTGTTCCTTCGTTGCCTTTCGTACCAGGGCCGAGTCTTCCTTTCAGAATCAGACCCTTGGCCCCGGTAGGCTTCGACCCTGCTGGGCCCCTACAGTTGCTGACAACTCCTTGAGGCGCGCGTGGAACAACACGCGCCGTCGACGACCTGGGCTCGGTCCAGACGGTTACCGGACGGTCGGATGGCGAGCCACCCATTGCTCGCCGTCCGCAAGCCCGCGCCTACGGTGGCCGGAAATCGGGATCGGAATCCCGGCGGCGGTTGGGGCGTGAGGACCGTTGCCTCACGCGATCGGCCGCCTCCTTCGCTAGCATTACTGCTTCGCAGAAGGAGGCGACCGCCTGCCACTCCTCCTCGCTCCGGACCATGGCCTGTACCAAGGCCCGGCGCGAGAGATCGCCGCTGCCGATCGCCCCCACGAGGACACGGCGTTGCTCTGCCCAAGCGGGGCACACCTCAACCGTGTGCTCCACCGTGTCCTCCGGGCGGTCCACACAGTGGCGACACCCGGGCGTCGCTTCCGCACGAATTCGGTGCAGGAACTTCCCGAACTTACCGTGTCCGGTGAGGACCTGCGTCATACGGAAGGTAATGACGCCGTGTTGCCTTTCCAGCCACTCCTCAAAGAGGGGACTTACCGCCAAGGAAGTTGGTGTTACAATCATCACAGCGTTGATTTGTTGGATTCGTTTTTCATAATTACATTTATAATTTGTATGTATGTATCTAAGTATATATTTATTATTGTATTTCTTTTCTATTTCTTTACCATTAAGCTGCACCTACCATGTTTTGTTTCTGCACCACCCTAAGGTCGACTGGTAGAAAATGCCTAAGGCATTAAGTCCGCCTTTGTACAGTATTTATTACTAGTGCATTAAGTTTTAATAAATAAATAATATTGGTAGAAATCGCATGAAAATCATCAAAATGTCTGACAGACAGACATACACGATAGGGGACTTTGTTTTATAATATGTATGTAAGGTTTATTAGATAATATTGTTAAATATATTACTTACTGGTTGATATACATAATATGTTTGAAATGATTTGAGATGCCACCGTGAGAATTCCATTTCGATTCGTAAAAATTCCTCTTTGAAAAGTTCTTTTAACATTTGCTATATTGCTCGTACGTTGTATATTTTGTATGTCTGTAGCTTTTCCCCACAACAGACAAAATAGACTGTATTTTTTTTGTGGTGGGAAAAAAGAAATCTCATTGATAAAAAATCATTTGATGGTATTCAAATGATTTCTCGCACTCTAGGGTGTAGCGAGAGGCAGTATAAGACTTTTACTTACTAAAATATACCTGTCTAAATATACCCTTTGCGCAGCCCTACGAGAACATGGCAACGTAGAACGTGAACCATGTTCTCTTAGAGGCTGTAGTCTGACAGCCGTATACTCCACCGTATGCTCCGAGCGATCCGCACAAGAGTGACACCCAGGCGTTTCTTCTGTCTGAATCTGAAAATAATTATTTCGTTGTTTAACTTTTACCTATTTATTTTCTTACATAATTTATATGTTCAAACAGCTAAATCGATCGGGTACCGTTGAGAGTAACTGGAACACAGTGCTCTATGCGAAGTGTAAAAGCAATGTGCACTGACTTCAAGGCATTGACTGCGATTCTCCATTTACTCAACAATTTTTCCATTTTATGTCATCCACTTTGCAGGAGCTATGAAACCCGAACGGGACATGGGCTTGAAGCTAGTAAGGCCATATCATCTGCAAAGGTAGCTCTCTTGACTTTGTGGTTGGTCAGACATATACAGGAAGTACAAGACAGGCCCCAGAGCAGACCCTTGTGGCACTCCTGCGGTGATATTATGGAAATCAGATGTGCAGTTGTTTTCTTTGACTTGAAATAGCCTGTTGGACATATATGATTTTAGAATTCCAAAATACGTATGTGGCAGAAGTGATTTCACCTTACATAACAGCCCTTTATGCCAAACCCTGTCAAAAGCCTGCTGTACTATATGTCAAGTCAGGCTGATGAACAATATTTCTTTTTTCCAAAGATTTTCTAATGGCTCTGCAGACTCTATGAACTTGTCCCGTAGTTGTATGTTCTTTCTGAAAGCCGAATTGATGGTCGGGAATGACGGACTTTTCTTTTAGATCATTGGAAGTCTATACAGCATTATTTCCTCAAATAGCATAAACATAATGGTAGTAAGCTAATTGGTCGGTATGAAGTAACTTCGTGGCTTAGTTTACCAGGTTTGTGCACCATTATGATCTGGGAGTTTCCACAAACCTGGAAAGTATCCCACGCGGAGAATGGCGTTATATAGGGTAGTAAGATAGACAATTGCCTTACGCGGTAACTCTTCCAGAAACTTTTTGTAAATGAGATCAAACCCTAGGGCTTTATCAATTTGATAGATCTCATATTTCTAGAGACTTCTTCGGGTTTCATTGGTTTTAGGGGTAAATCAAGTTGAAGGTCATGGTCGAAGATAGAATCTATATCAGATTCATCTATGTTTGGGTTTGCATCATTTGGTCTAAAAACTTGAACAAAGCATAACTTAGCATTAAAATAAATAATCATCTCACTTTCACATTATTCCACGAAGATAACTGATCATAACATTCTATTCAGAAATAATATAGTCTATGGTTTATGAGGCCCCAAATCGAATAAGCGGTAACATAAATTAATTTCAAATTTGTGCAAATAAATTCTTCCGAAATTAGAATTCGTAACTATCGGGTGGGATCTATAAAATGATGACCCGTGCCAAACGAAGCCTGTCGAAATAAACTCATTTGCAGAAAGTTATCGGCGAGCCTGAATTCGTGCTACTAACGATTCCAATGGGATTCGGAGGATTCAGTGTATCTGCCTATTACTAATTACTGTTCGTTGGCTGTTAATTGAGTGATAGTTTTGATGAAGCTCCGCTCAATTAAGAGTATAATATGTTGCTTCCTTGAAGTCTACTCCGCAATCAATTGGTGAATATACACTACTGTACACACATCATTTATCGAATGGGTACAAAGATTAGTAATCACGGTGATACATTATAACGCCCATTTTATTCATGTTTTTCGAGATAATTGCTTCACTGAGCTTTATAATACTGAGGAAACAAGATAAGATACACGTGATGTCACAACACAATTTCTCCTTGACATTATATACTGTAATCAATTCTCAACGATTAATAAGCTTAAATTGTTTAACAGGATCTTCATTGTCTGGTTCGGAGACGATATTCTTAAAACAACAAACTTTACTTAGTCTGAACTAAGACTTGCCATTATAACTTCGTTATTCTCAAAGTGTACTTTACAGAAGTGCAATGAGTAGCATCAAAGCGTGGCTTATAAACTGACTACTGGAAACCTGTGTAAATATCATTATTTAAACCAAACTTGACTTTGCATAGTCCGTGTTATTGAGCGTAAAATCATCTCGCGTTATTAGAAAATCATTTGCCATTCGGAGCAAGCGAGCGTATTACATAAATAAACTGTTTGCTCTCGGTTCATGTTTACGTAGGAGGCCTATCGAGAGAGGAAACAAACACACGTGCCGTGGACGTGGCGTGGCGTGGTAAGCACTGTGGCGCGATGGTGGTGGCTTCACGATTTATCTGAAATAAACATACATTTTAGTAAGTATACTATCAAGGTTTGATAATATAAAATAATAATCGGCAAGGAAAGAGCAAATATATTCAATGTCTTTGAAGTTAGTACCTAAAATAAAATTGATTGAGTCTAATGCTCTCAAAACAGTGAAGGAAAACATCGTGAGGAAACTGAAATGTCTTAGAACCAAAAATTGTGACATGTGACATTCCCAACAAGAGTCGACCCGGTTTTAGTTAGTTAAAGTCTGACACGCCCTCTCGCTCCACCCGAGATCACGAGAAGTCATTGGATGAGATACCACCTAAAAAAATGTGACATTGACCACCCTTCATTGCGACCACGTGGGGGATTACGGCTCATTCCCGCTCCTAGAATCCAGGTTTAGTCCTAACAGTGGTAACCTTATTAGGCTGATTATACTTACACCTATTACATCTATAGCTATATGGTCCTTTGAATCGTGTTCATCACCTAATCATTTGTCTAAATATGTCATGTCTTGTGCAGTTAGCATATCCAATCTAAAATCATGCATTAATTGCTTATGGAAATCATGATTGCTCATTAACATCAATGTGCAAGGCTTGTCAGGCAATTTCTGGAACGTCATTTGCACTTTGCATTTGCGAGGATGATGAATTAATCGGGAATCAATTTATTAAACTTAGCTTGTAATTGCACTAAACATCGCGTTCACATCAGTTTGGACGGATGTGCTCGTAATGGAATTGTCAGAATACATGTAGTGTTTTCGTGATGCCTACGGATCAAATCGTAAATGTTAAATTACATTTGCGAATGTTATGAAAATGGACTTAAAAATACATCATTTTAACTTCGGTTTTGAACTGATGGTAATTCTAATATTCTTTATTTTACATAATTTTAAAATAAATTAATGGAAAAAAAATTAGACAGCTGATGTACAAAGGCGAACTTAACCCACAATTGGGTTTTCTTACAGCAAACCTTAATAAATAATAATAATAGGTAATCACAAAATAGTATAGGTACATATTTTCCCTGTGTCTCAAATTCTCATTTCACGTTCACAAATGCAACGGTCAAAAATTCAAAACGAGTGGTCGCCCTACGCTAAGGCATATTTTATGAAGTGTCGTCGGACCTACATGTTCTATATACAGTAACTATGTAAAATATTCGCGAAACCCACATAGGGACCACATCGGCTGATAGCTGATAAATTGAAGCCTGTACGTGACCGTTCGCGGGCCTTTCACGAGATGGGATCATGCTGAGTCAGCGGTGTCGCGAATATGAACACCCACGCTCTGGACACTACATGATATTTGATACTGAATAGATGTCTAACTGTCACTGGATAAATTACGAATAAAAATGAAATATTTGACATGTGTGACTCGCTCAAAGGGACGCAGTTTGGACATTTTGAATATTTATACTCGTATTTGAATTTGCAGAGGACAGAATTATTTCGTTTCGAGAGTGAATTTTTTTGTGCAATGTCGTCGGACTTTCATATTATATTTGGTACTATTAAGGCTGACACAGACGGTCAAAACTTTTCGGTGGCGGATTACAAGAAATCTTTCTATTTGCTCCTTTGCCTTCGTCAAATATTTTATGAAAATATTTGGTTTATCACATTATATATCACAACAATAGATAGGTAATATAGCTAAATAATATTTTAAAAGTTTGTGTGTAAAATGTGTCAAAAGCTAATCAAATACATAAAAAGATCGTGTCACAGTCTTTGTTATAGAACTCCTTAGAAACGGCTTGACCGATTTTTATGAATTTTGTTGTGTTATAGTCTGAGAATAGGTCGTAGGCTATTTTTTACCATCCCACCTCTACCCGCCATTTTTTTTTTGATAATTTATATAGCTGAACAACGTTTACTGGGTCAACCAGTAAACTGTACTACTCTTTACTCTCTGCTTAACTCTCCCACCCTTCCTTCTTATCTTAAATCACACTTTAATTCATTAAATACCAAGCGACCGCTATATATTCATCCACTATAGCATTCGCTCTCTCATTATCTTTCTATTGTGTCTCTAATTACGGTATTTGAAAGGTTAAATATCGATGTTCTTCTCATGCTAAGAAGCTGCGTTCTTCTACCAATATTCTACTGCTTTGTTACTTCTGTGGAATGTGCTTCCTCTCGACATCAGAACGGCCACCAGTCTATATGAATTTAAGCGGATGTTGCGAAATTATTTTCTGCACAAATCGTGAAGTCGTCTCAATAACCCCTTTCTTATAAAAATGTTAAAGGACCTGTACTTGTAAATTATAATATGCATAATCTAACATAGCACTGATTTTCTAAAAATATTGTTTTATTTTCAAGAAACAGGCACCTGCACAAGTAATAGAAACAAAAAAAAAACCTAGCTATACATCTGTTATTAGTCGAGAGCGTCTTAAGGTGTCGCCAAAGGAGCAGTGAATTAAGTTTATTATTATTTATTTATAACAGGGTTACCCTTTTAGTGCGACCTTGTTAAGTGTTGGTGCTCGTATTAGTCATGGGTTCACATAATTTGCCACTTTACTATAATTGAAAAAAGAATAGCGTTGTTAGCATTTAAGACTTGAGCTTTTGAGTACTTTTGGATGCAGTTACCTGTACTTGGGTGGTTATATCAGTTTAGATTATGTTTTCAAAAGGAGCGTTGTACCTACTAGTAATCTTGCTATGTAAATCTAACGTTCTGGGGAGAAATTCAGTGTGCATACAGCTAAGTAGTGGGATTCCCTGCCAGACTCTGTGTAGCTACAGCCTCTAGGCACCTCTAGGTCTTCAAGCCAAATATGAGAAAATTACTTCTAAGCAAACATGCTCCATCGTCAACCACATCATCGCTTATCATCAGGTGAGATAGTGGTCAAACGTGAGCTTATAACTGATTGATAGCGCGTTTGACCACTACCACCACCCACCACTACCACTTTGGTAATAATAAAAAAAACTCAATTTAAATAATTTCTGAAGTTACATAATTGGTAGTAGTTGTAGCTAAAATACTAAATAAAGCAGATAGAAATAAAATAATAAACGAATAAGCAAAATATCTGCCAAAAGACGTCAATTGCTGCTCAAAGAAGACTATACTGAGTTCTTTGCATCCTACTTTCACTAACCCGCTGGTCTACCTTTTGGGGAAAATTAAATAGTTCATATTGAATGCAAACGACATTGTCGGTACGTCATAGTACATTGCATTCTGTTAAAAAAGTGGACATGAAAAGGATTAAATCCTTCATCCATAAATAAATAATCCGACTCCATTGTGGCGTGTCTCATAACCACAAAGCATTCTGATTGAATGAGAAGACCACCGCAGGTATTTCGGTTGTGGTCCTTTGTGCTTTGCCAATAGCTTGTACTGCATTTTTGGAGTGATTTAACTTTTCGTCTGTGTATGTTTTTGATTTTTTTCAGTATATTTTTGAGTAGATGCATTGTAAAGATTGATGAGGTTACTGTATTCAAAAGAGTCTGATTTAAGTCCACTGGGAATAAGTAATCGTAGGGGCCCAGCAGGGTCGAAGCCTACTGGGGCCATGGGTAGTGTGAAAACGAAACCCGGGCCCTGTGACGAAGGCAACGAAGGAACAGGAGTGGGTTTTTAGTCAGTAAAAGTCTGACACTATCTCCCGCTCCGTCCAAGATCGGGATTTGTCATTAGATGATTTTCCCACCTAAAAAAAAAACTAGGAATAAATGAGATAAAAGTTTTGATTCGACTGTTTTGTCATTTGATCGTTTGATCAGACCGTGGGGTCCGAGTGCTCACACACCATTTACAGATTTATCCATACGCTCAGTTGACACTCCGTGTGGCCCAAAGGCTGACGTTTACCACTGCCAGCGATTAAGTATTACCATATAACGTGGTCATCGACGACCTGGTGAGCGTTGTGGGAATCCGATTGATGCAAATCGCATTAGATGTGGCGACACTTGGGGGAGGCCTATGTCCAGCAGTGGACATCTTTCGACTGAAATGATGACACAACATGGCAATGCTGGCAGCCCTTTAGGCACACTTCCAGTCGACAGAGAGAAGAGGAGTTTTAGGAATACTATTATTATTTTAAGATTTATTTAGTTTGGAGTTTTTGTTTTAAAATTTGTCTTAAATCTAAACATAGAAAAGTTAAGTGATTTTAACGAAACTTTTTTATCAATTTATAATTTCTCAGTAAGAAATAAAAAGTTGTAATAATAAATCAAAGACATAAAAATGTAATTTCAGTTTTACACAAAGTTAGAGAAATTAGTGTATCAATAAAAAGTGAGTAGAAAGTTCTTTGGAGATTATTTTAAGCTACCTACTAATAAGCAAAGCTAAGTCTGATACTTATATCTTTAATATGAGTGAAATACAGAATATAATATTATGAGTGAATGTCTGACAAATACCCTGTATAATTGGATCAAGTATAAGAACTTGATACGTAAGGCGAGTGTATCAAACAAACCCAGGGACTGGCACATAGTGCTATGATTTAGATAAGTCGCCCGCTCTGCACGTTTAGACATATTCCGTTTGAGACCGTCGAATTTAAAGAAATTTTATTTTTTGTTTATTGTTTTGGTGCTGTGTTGTCGTCGTTTGAAGTGTTATGAAGGAACTGTCATAAATTCATGTAAAATAAACTGTTTGTTTTTATTTATTTGAAATCTTCAAAGAATAAAAGTATACAATTATACAAAAGTAACTTTTTTAGTTGGGAAATCATCCAATGATTTCTTTCGCTCTTGCACGGTGCGCGAGAGGTTGTCAGACTTTTACTGACTAAAATCCACTTCTGGTCCTTCCTTGCCTTCGTTCCAAGGCCCCAGAGTTAATTTTCACTTTACCCATGGCCCCAGTAGGCTTCGACCCTGCTGGGCTCCGACGATTTGCTGACTTCTCCTTGAGGCACGCGTGGAATACTACGCGCAGTCGACGACTTGGGCTCGGTCCAGTCGGTTACCGGACGACCGGACGGCGCGCTACCCATAGCTAGCCGTCCGCAAGCCCATGCCTACGATGGCTGGAAATCGAGATCGGGATCCCGGCGGCTGGGGCGTGAAGGCCATTTCCTCACGCGTGCGCGTGCCATTCCTCCTCGCACCGGACCATGGCCAGGGCCCGTCGCGTGAGGTCGTTGTCACCGATCGCCCCCACGAGGACACTGCGCTGGTTTGCCCAAGCGGGGCCAACCTCTACCGTATGCTCCACCGTGTCCTCCGGGCGGTCCACACATTGGTGACACCTGAGCGTGTCTTCCGTACGAATCCGGTGCAGGAACCTCCTGCCTAGCACTGGGCTGCAACAGTCGCTGTCGCCATTTCACCATGAGATCCCGCCGGAGTTTCGGCCTGGCGTTGCATCTCCACGCGCAAATCGTGCATGAGTGCAAGGACTGTTGCCTCCAGATCCCATGGCGGCAGGTCAGCAAGGAGGCTTTGCGGAAAACCGTGCGGAAACCCCGCAGCATCCGGATGGCCATGACACTCTGAAAAGTAATTTTTACGTGTGCTTCTAATGAGAAGTAAATGTATAGGAGGTCTCCTATACATTTACTTCTATATATTCATTTACTTCTGTACAGAAAAGAAAACAAATAATACGTGATATTTATACAAAAAATTGGTTAAAATTGTAGCGACATCTATAATGTCCGTGCGATTAGAGCATTTACAAATGCCACCTTTAACTATCGCTCAGTTTTCCTGATCAGACATAACACCCGTCTGGTCAAAGGATCTTTCCTTTTCAACAGAAGTTTGTGAGACTTTACACCGTGTTCCGCATACCTTCAAAAAATTATCATTTTTCTCTTTTACTGATTTAAGCTATAATATGAGACTGGTATTACCCTTCAGGCCAGCCTAGACTAGGCTAAAGCTGACTAGAAGAAATATCTAAACAAACTGTTTCATCTCATATTATCTTGTTGGCACAGAACAAACCGGAAAAATTAAAAACAGAGAAAGAAAGTCAGAAACTCATTAGTTGAAATGCTTATGATCTTTTACTTAGCAGCTAACTGGCAGGACCAGCGGGTCGTGTAGGGAGCACATCGGTCGCAGCCGCTCAGTTTCTGGTCGAACTAGTCCTCACACGGTGCATTACACTCGGCCACCGCATTCGAGAGCTATTTGCTGCCCGGGATCAGATTAATGTTGCCACTTTTCTACTTGTCGTAACCACCAAACTTTGCCCGACCGCCTTTACCCACTCTATTGTATGCCAAAGGGAATTATTTTCGTTGAGTAGCTTGGTATCCTGCGGTTTTAGGAAATAATTGAGAATTACCCGTAAAATAAAACAGAGTTTTTGCCAGAAGTATACCTACTATCATTATAATCCGATGTCTCTGGAAACTTTAATGCCCATATAAATGCTCAAAGTATTCCGGCCCATTTTACTGATATGCTAGCCAGTTTTCACTGTAAGAATATTCATGTGGTTCCTGTTTTAGAACTGCCCTTTTCCTCCTACTTTCTTCCAGGTTTCAAACTTGTTAGGAATGATCGCGCGGTGGGTGGTGGTGGTGGAGTGGCCATTTATCTTTGCGATTACATTCCTTTTTCCATTGTTAGCATGTCTACTCAGCCGCCCCGCTGAGTGCCAGTAAACATCTTTTCCTGGAAGTTGAACTTCATCATTCTAAAATTCTTCTTGGGGTGTAAACCCCTATCTCTTCTACTACTGTCTATCTCTTCGTATTAACTTCTTCTCTTCTTTTGAAAGTATTTTAAAAGCTTTAATTCCTCACCTACAGTCATAGCATCATAACGGGCGATTTTAATACATATCTCCTTAAAAATGACTCTCGATCTTTTTTTACGAATGTTATTAATTCTATCAATCTCTCTATTCTCGATCTTGGTGCCACTCATCATTTTCCTAACTCTGTCCCCTCACTTCTTGATCTCATTTTCGTCTCGTATCTTGATCATGTCACTAAATATCAATGTTCAGCTGACGCCTTTTCCTATCATGATCTAGTTTTCACTTCCTATAAAATTCGACCACCTAAGCACAAGTCCAAAATTATTCTGCTTCGCAATTTTGATGGCATAGGCATTGATTGTCTTCTTGAGGAAGTCAGTAAAATTGACTGGACGACTTTGGTATCATCGTCGTCCGTCGACGAACAAATTGAGATCCTGACTTCTACCCTAATTCAGCTTTACCACACACATGCACCTATTCGAGCTTTGAAAGTCAAGCATCTCCCAGTGCCGTGGTTGACTGAAAAAATAAAACTTTTACTACGCAAAAAAGCAGTTGCGAACTTTAAGTTCAAAATTCGACCTAATGATTATTACAGGGAAAATATGTGTCAATTAGGAATCACTACAGCAAGATGTATGGGAATGCAAACCACCAATTTATCCATACTTCGGTACAGAACGGTGATCCGGCTAAGGTCTGGAAATTTATTAAATCACTAGGTATCGGAAAAAAGTCACATGATAGGGCCACCAAAGCTACATTAAGTCATCTTTCAAACCTTCCGACACCTGATTTTTCCCCATTTATCATAAGTCAGTTTACTGCTTGTGATGTTAAAAGGAGTATTATATCGATTACATCCAACTCTATTGGTAGTGACTGTATCAGCCGAAAGATGATAATCCCTATCCTTAATAACATTTTCACTGTCATCCTTTACATCCACAACTTTTCTGTTTCCAGTGGTGTCTTCCCAAAGCTTGGAAAGATGTTTAAGTCATCCCTTTACCTAAAAAATCTCATCCTACATCTTTCTCCGACTACCGTCCTGTTTCTATTCTTCCTTTCCTTTCCTTATCCAAAGTCCTCGAAAAGCTTATCCACCAGCAACTTAGTTCTTTCCTTTCCTAGCATAATCTGCTAAATCCCTATCAATCTGGTTTTCGACCTGGACACAGCACTACCTCAGCACTCGTGCATATCACGGATGATGTCAGGTCTGTCATGGAGATGGAAAAGTTAACAGTACTTACTCTGCTTGACTTTAGCAATGCTTTTAATACGGTTGACTTCGACATTTTGCTCGGTATCCTATGCTCTTTTAACATAATTATTATTATCTCCATCGGTAATTGACTGGTTTCATAGTTACCTGTTTGGTCGCCGGCAGAGTATTTGCATTGAGGAATCTTTTTCTTCTTGGTGCGACACCTCTGCTGGTGTGCCGCAGGGTGGCGTTTTATCCCACCTATTTTTCGCACTTTTTATTAACGCTATCTCAACGACTCTCTTCTTTCTACCACCTATATGCTGATGATCATCAAATTTACACTCAATCCTCTGTAGGAGAGTTAACCGATGCCATTTAGACTATTAATATTGACCTAGCTCAAATAGGTAACTGGAGCGCTGAGTTTGGACTGAAGATCAATCACACTAATGACTAAGACCCAAGTGATTGTTGTTGGTAGTCCCCGTACGGTTTGTAAGATCGATTGGTCGACATTTCCCTAGGTTTCTTTTAACAATACCATTATTCCTATAAGTCACAATGTCAAGATCTTGGGGATTTATATCGACAGTAGTTTTTCTTGGACTAAACAACTGCAGGAGATCAGTCAAAAGCTGTTTGCTTCGGCGGGCTTCCTGAGGCGCCTTCGTAATTTGCTTCACATCAACACTAGATTGCAATAGCACAATCTCTTCTTCACCCAATCTTGGACTATGCTGATACCAGCTATCTTGTATCTCACCCAAGACCAATTGGACAAGCTTGAGCAACTTCAAAATCTCTGTATCAGGTTTATATTTGGCTTGCGCAAGCATGACCACGTTTCCAAATTTCGTACTCAGCTCAAATGGCTTCGTATTTGCCTTCGCCGGAATGCTCATATATTTTCTTTGCTTTATAATGTGCTCTTTTCTCTACTTATTTTTATCTTAAAGAATGCTTTCAGTTCCTATGTGACACACATTCTAGGTCCTTGAGATCATCAGAAAATCTGAAATTAGGTATTCGTATGCATTCCACTTCCTTTTTTGACAAATCGTTTACTGTTCAAGCAGCTCGTCTGTGGAATGCATTACTCATAGAAGTAAGGCGTGCTCAAACGCTACCAACCTTTAAAACAATGGTGAAGGAGCATTACCTTTCACTGTAATATTTATTTATTCTTCTTGCTTAATTTTATTTTTGTTATTTATTAGTTTATTTATTGATGTTGTATATTTAAATGAATTTTTATTATTATGTGTAATTACTATTATTTATGATTTTTGTACACTGACGGTCCAAAAGTATCTCCTTTCGTTCAGTCCATCCTAAGGTTGTCTGTAAGAAATTGCCACGTGCCATAAGTCCGCCCTTTGTACACTTTGTTTTTGTATATTTTTATCCTGTCCACATTATGAGGTGTACAATAAAGTATATAATAAATACTATTTCATATATACCGTTTTATATTTAGTAACAAAATGTCATTGACAGTTTGTTTATGACGTAATAGTAACAATAGTTTCGTAGGTCAAGTATTAATTCTAGGAAGAGAGGAATGAAAACTTTTCGCTATTAAAAAATTTTACGGCCGGGTTGGCGCTGTGGTTGAGCAATTAACTGGTGCTTTTTCGTGTCATGGATTCAATCACGCACTGAACAAATGTTTCTATGGCCTACAGATAGTTGGTTTGGGTCTGAGTGTCTTGTATATGTGAGTTTGTATGTTTGTTAATGCGCCCACGATACAGAAGTAATTCTTGTGTGAAACAAAGTTTAAAAAAAAAGAGATTTTCATGTGGAATTTCTCTGTGTTAGCTCCGACTATGGAAGTTGGCAGTGTGATACTACCGTACCTCAGAGCACTTGCAACTGTTGATCTTGCGCCTGATCACTCCCCAGTTATTTCGAATAATCATAAAATCGGACAATGAGCGTGCAACTGTGTTTGCGCACTTTTGAGCACTATAATATCCCGCGCTGATGTCTAGTTTGACCAAAATTCGGTCTAGAGCTTTAATAATAATTTATCTACACTAATATTATAAAGAGGTAAAGTTTTTTTTTGTTTTTTTTTTTGTTTGTAGGATAGGATAATCTCTGGAAGTACTGGTCCGATTGCAAAATATTTTTCACCGATAGAAAGCTGCTTTATTTCTGAATGACATAGGCTATATTTTATGTACGCGAGCGGAGCTGCGTGCAAAAGCTAGTATCTTTTATATATAAAAGCATAACTGACTGACTTACGAGTATATATCAATGCAGAGCCGAAACTGCTAGGACTAGGAACGTGTAATTTTGCACAAGGCTTCCTTTTATGACGTAAATGAGTAATAAGAATGGGTTTTTGATAATTCAACCTTCAAGGGGGTTAAAAGGGGGAAGCTCGTTTGTATCCAAAATCTCATTCGATTATACTTGAAAGTTAGCACAAATAGTAACCTAAGTAAATAATACAGGTTGTCATTATTGGTTTTCAGAACTGGGGGTCTAATAGAAAAATGTTGTGGTTTTTAAAGATTGTATAGAAGATTCTTATTTATTGGGTTAATTAATGAACTTGAAACTTGGCACCAATTCAAATTAAATAATGAAGACTGTCATTATTAGTTTTTCAAAACTATTCTCAAAATACAGTTTTAGGAATATGAAGTTTAATATTAAACTTTCTCGACAATGAAGTCACTGGCAAGGTGCTAGTCTAAAATAAAATAAAAATTATCTTCTTTTCTTTATACGATAAGAATTTATTCATTCCTTTAGAACAATGAATTTCGTAAGACGAGTGAATACATTAGTTACTGACATGTAAGCTTTGTCTTTTTAGATCGCTTTAGATTTAATTCTAGATTTTTCAATTGTATTTCTTTGGATTAGTTGAATGCGAGCTATTAGGCTTTATTTACAAAAGACGTTTGAAGTTTCATTTTAATGTTGTGAAATAAAGTTAATCTTTTAATAGGGTGTTTTAATATCGTGCGAATTTCATCACGTATGCGGGTTTGCTCCGCATGCAGAATATTCAAAATGCAAAAAACGCGTCCCGCGTGCGTATTCCAAGCATTACAATAAATACTTGTATGAAATGGACATTTGCGGGGATTACGCATACGGAGCAATCCCGCATGCGTGATCGAAACCGCATGATATTAAAAACCACCCTTAGACCGAATTTCACGGTTTATTACTTCACCAAAATAATTCAAATTATAATTTACTTTATTCGTAACAGCCTACCGAATGACCTGTAACGTCTAGGTATCCCAAGTTATAATGTTAAACGTGCAGGCATAAAAAAATAAAATAAAAAAGAATTAGAAATAAATTAAAAGAAAAATTAATGTTATGTGTTTTTTATAATTAAAATTAATGTGCATGTGTTGTTGTTGTTAAGTGTATGTGTTATTGTTGTTATGTTGTAAAAACTGCTCACGGATGAATTATCTGAATAACGTCCACTCCTGGACAGAGGCTTCCATCAAGTGTCGCTACTACGACCAATCCTGTGCGTCTCGCACCTATCGGACTCCATGCTCACAATATGATTGGTCTATCTTGTGAGAAAGAAGCCATGTAATGCTGCGTATTCTTGTAGGTACGCGGTCACCACGTCAGAACATTTTGGTTCTATCTATTCTGCGAGCAATGTGCGCTGTCCACGGTCACTTAAGTTTGACGATTCTTCTGGTTATGTCCATAATCTTTATTCCTGAATAAATCATGCAAGAAAACTTCGAACATAGCCCTCTTCATTGCCCTGCCATGGGTGAGTTTAAGCCCATCGTGAGCGGTTTAGTTTCAGTGGCATATATCATCTACTGGCAATACGAACAGGTCATAGACTTTCAACTTGAGACTCTGTGGTTTGTGAGACGAGTAGACACCGCAAAGTTTTATGAAAGCTACCCAGCCGAATCGCAAAGACGGTTGACTGTCAAGACTGTCTGGCGAGTGTAGATATGGGTGATGTCTTTATAGAAATGGGTGCTTGATGGGTTGGTTTGTTCATGTTCCTTTTCAGACCCGCTTTTTCGGAAGCTCTTCTGAGGTAATCGAGCATTGTACTGAGGTTCTTCATAGTCTCAACCATGACCTGACCTTCAATTTGACGACGATATTACTATATCGTCGTCAAATTGAAGGTGAGTGTCGTACTCGCCATTGAAGTAAGACAGTATTCTTATATTCTCAGTATTCTTCTATTCGTCGTGATCTAGTTTCCGTACTTAGTCTTTGGTGGACCATTGTACGTGCGACATTGATGTTGGACGTTGTACGTAAACAGTGTGGATTAAAACGTAAAGTATTGATAAAACATAAATTAAAGAAGCTAAGTCCCTATTTTCGTAATAAAAATAAAAAGTTTCTGTAAGTACCTCAATAGCTTGTTAGAAAAAGCAGCCAGATAAAAGAAAAAAACGAACACCTAGATACATTTAGAAACTGCCTCAGATTAGGCAAACAATAAAACGAAAATAAGAGACCTCCAATAAACTCCACCTTATCATACAAAACATGTTACTGAACCTACTTAAAAGAGAAATTCGAGGGTCCCTAATATTACATTCTAACGGCGGCAATAACCCGAAAACATTAAAATGAAAACTTTTATCAAATAAAATACAATTCAAGTGTGCGTACGCCGCGTGGGGTAAAAACGCGGTGAACGGTGGCAAAAGTAGATACATCCCTTTTACCTCGTGCTTCCGTTCACGCGCAGGTGGAAATATTACGTCGAGGTGTAAATGGGCCCCGGCAAGGCCGTTATTGCCGTCGTTAAGTTAAAATTTTCTCTCGTGAATAGCAAAGTGAATGTGAGACATAAACACAGACATTTATGTTATTTGCAAACGAACATCGAGATGAATATTATGTAAAATAAAGGTGTCTAACGAAAATTAGATGCTTCTTTATAAGCGAATAAGCTGGATGTGTGTTTATCTTATTTTTTATTGTTGTTAGATGAAGATGTTTGTTTTCGATGTTGTTTCGTCTCTAATAAAAGGTTATAATGTCTGAAATCATAAAGTTATCGAGACAAGCGCAAGTAGCTCTCGTAGCAGGAATACAAAACACGTGTGTGTAGCGTCACATTATTATCTCGCGAGACTTGTTATAAACGTGCTGCATTGAAGAAACTCTGAGAAATATATCGGTTAAGAACAATCAACACCGGTATGAAAACATGGTTTACAGTAGATTTCTTTTTATGTTGGCCCCAAAATGTTTTGTGCCACTGAAATAAAAAACAGAAACGAATCAACTTAATGTTGCAGAAAAAATAGTCACTAAATTCGTTGTTCACCGTCCAATTCACTGAGTCAACTCATATTACCGTTAAATAATAATAAGTTGTTTCATTTGGTACGTTCAGTTGGCCAACAAACGTCAGTTCCACAAAACAAGCCGGCAATAGAAGAAATTTCCCTAAGGAGTGCTATATTACGACTTTCCATAGAGGAAATGTTCGTAAGTGTTCTGAAAAAGTGTGGGCGTTAGTAATTTGATGGTCGAATTACTTTTATGACGGACTGCCCCTTCTGTCTCAAAGTAATGGTCTTTGTCACTATTTTGTTGTGGGTGTCAACTTAGTGGCGAATAGAATTAAATATGGAATTGGTATCTTTAACCACTGATATAAAATAATATGTGTAAAGCACATACCTGCCGATCATTTACAGGCGCTGAGAATTTTGTTTTATTGATATAAACTAGTGCTTCACTGCAATCCCGCCTGATGGTAAGATGAACTTACAATTGCATAATCAGCCTTATAATGTTCCCACTGCCGGGATTCAGGCCTCCTCTTTAGAATAGAGATTAAACTGCAATCCAACACGCGGGATTAGTGCGGGTTAGCTACTTCATCATACAATAAACATCAATAAAATTGTAGTTATGAACACTGGCGTAGAAGGCCTACCGTTACAGACTTCTCAATCACCGTTAATAAATTGAAGCAACTGCATAGTTTCAGGTATCTTGGTAGCATTGTTACAAGGAAGCCTGGACGCTGCGGTTAATCAGACAATTAGTACTGCCTCGGCAGTTTCTATCAAACTGCAGCTTAATGTTTCTCGGTATCACAACCTCAAATTAATAACAAAGATCTACATGGATATAGTTCATCTAATCTTTTATACTCATAAACATAATACCTTTATTGACATCTTATACGGAGCTAGCACAAATTCCATAGTAATTTCATCCCAAGCATCAAGAATATTTCATGGTCGGATCGTGTTAGAAATATAAGCGTTCTAGGCCTGATGATCCTGAGTATAGAGGCCTACTTGATAAGACGTCAACTCAGGTTGTGTGAGCATATCTTTGGGATGCACAAACAGAGACAAGCGTATTTTCTGTTGTGAATTCCAAGAATAAAAACGACAGCGTGGTGGCCAGTTTTTAAGCTTTACGGATGTTCAGAATAGACACATGAAGAGATGTGACCTGCCCTCCTAGCCAAGTCACAAACGATAAACGTAAACTCTCAGTAGTCTTTAATAGATTTTCAACTTTATGATATTGGATATAAAGTTGAAAATCTATTGAAGATTACATAGTGTTTTCGTTCGTTCCGGTCGCTAACGCTCAGTAGTCTTTAATAGATTTTCAACTTTATGCTCTTAGGTATAAAGTTGAAAATCTATTGGAGATTACTAAGCGTTCACGTTCATCGTTTGCAACTTGGCTAGGGGGGCTGATTTGGGGAAACAGGCAAAATTTCGATCCGGATGGAGATGTCGTGCGCAGTGGCAGGTACAAGCCTTTAAAAATAAAAGGAAGTCAAAATCAGACTAACAATGCCATGACCTCAAAGTAAGACTACCAACAGCTATTATTTATCAGCTTCATTCGTATGAGAAGAAGAAGCCTGAAGCAATCAGTATTGTACTGCATTAACAGATCCAAATTTCTTGTTGTGTCCCGCTATTCCACCGACGCACTTGTAGTCGTCACGTTGGCATCACTCCATCAAGGTAGAGGGTATCGTGGAGTATTTAAAGATGAAGACCAAGTTCACGTTGACAGTAGAAAGGTCGGAGTTACTCCACAAGAAATTTTTTTTTGGTGCGGTTGCCGACTCACTATCTGGAGACTTTTACGAATGAGGAATTTTAACCGACGCTTGTCGTATATCGGCGTTTTCGTGGAAGGCTACATGTCACTTCTACTCAGCGCAATAGTTCGCTGACCCAACGTAGTTAATACTAATGCATCGCACTAGTGCATAAAGGTAATCAAAAAGTCACAGTTTGATTACAAGTATATATGTAATATCTACCAAGGGTAGTGCAATTATAGTTACTTTCTGAGCAAGTGTGTTGAAAATATTATTATGTATTAGTTTATTATTTTTAAGAATATGTTATATATTGAATCTATGGGTTTTACTTGCCTGATAATGCAGAATTGTTACTATTTATCATGATGTCAATGGTGTTTTGACATGTCCGCTCTGTGTTTGGAGATTTTCGGCCAACACATGAGGGTACATAACACAGCAGCAAATCTGCTCACAACCAACATGAGGAACCAAAGTATATTCGTAAATTTCACCTTTTCATAGACGGGTTTTCATCAAATAACTTTAGGTACTCACTCTAGGTAGAAGAGGGAGTGACAAACTTTTACTGACTGACTTTTGTATCGTGGGTGCTTTATGTTCCCTTAGTATTTTAAGAACCCTTACTCGACACTAGGAATTACTTTTGTATCGTGGGTGCGTTCACACGTTGAATCTCACATGCTCAAGAGACCCAGACCCTGACCAATTATCTGTAGGTCGTAAAAATATTTGATCCCCTTTAAACCCACGACACGCAGTGCAGCGGTGAATCACTCACTCACTTCGTCAATAGTCCCGGGAATCGCCCGGCGACTCACCCGGGGGCGTCTCCTGCGGCGGCTACGACGCAGCGCGGGGATGTCCGCTCCCTCACGCTTTATGCTACCTCATTCACGCGTATTCTCTTTTGCTCCGAATCAGGGCCAGACGGAAAAGGTCGCCACCGCCGATCACCTTCACGAGTCCAAAATTTCACTTAATTTTCATTAGTTAATTAACTCGAAATTTTAATTAAAATGAAAACCCTGTATAACGTAGGCATTTTTTTATTCTGAATAATAATAATAATAATAGCTGGGCAGAATATTAGTACCTACATCATTTTATAATTTAATTTTCCTGTAATAATAATGCCCTTTAATTTATGCTGAAAACCTACGAATACAATGTGTAATTCATTATTTCTAGTAAAAAAGTTTGACCTCCAGTCCCTAGCTATCATATAACACCGAGTGAACTTAAATAATCGTTAATTAACTTTATAGCAAGACACATTTTAGAACTTGAGTAATTAAAGGCTTAAAAAGCTCATTGCTAACGCCTATAGTGTTTCATAGATACTTAATTACGCGACATAAAACCTTTTGTGTAGACGAGGTCGAATATGATATTATGAAGTATACTGTATCTAATTAGTTAAATAAATGCAAGAGGATAGATGAATATACGTTTACCGTTAAAAAAAAAGTGTTCTGACTATCAGCCTTTTTTATACTTATGGCATATTGTCAAATTGTTAACGTTGCAAAAACTGTCTTATGATTATAACGAATCATTACTAACAATCATCGCATATTCCCCTATACTGTTACACGTCTTATAAAGGCTATCTTAATTGTACCTAACATCATATTTTTGATAATCTCCAAGGAGGAACTGGCTCCTGAGATACAAGTACCTATTTATTTTACTTAGTTTAGGAGTCAAATGTTCATTTTATTTCCATTGATCAGTGTTCGTACAACTATTATATCCGTTCATGTCATTATATACTGTTACTGTGTGTGTTAAACGTACAAAATAAAGATTATTTATTATTATAAAATTAGTTCTTTCACTCTGGATGGAGAATATAATCAGCCTTATAATGTTTCCACTGCTAGGATTCAGGCCTCCTCTTTGGGGAGGGAATGGACCGTTATCTACCGCGCGGGCCCAGTGTTGGTTGGTGGATGTCACATGTCTTCGAACTATTTTTTGCTCTAAGACATGCTGGTTTTCTAATGATGTTTTCCTACACCGTTTTGAGAGCAGTGTTAATGAAATAAATCACACAAACTGAGGTACTTGGCTGGGTTTAAACCCCTGCCCTGCAATCCTAAAGTTGGGGACGTAACCAGTGGGCCACCATACTTGTCCCACTGTCTGACAGTAAGTTAGTAAATAATAATAAAATATTCAGACAAGCTTCCTTCTTTCGAGATGTCAGCCGTAAATGCACTATGCAAGTCCAGTTCATTGAGTTCATTTCCCAGTACTGCAAGGCTATCTCTTTTATAATCCCGGCGTAAAAAGAGGGTGTGAAAAGATAAAGGTTATAAGTTTTACCACTAGGTATGTCTGTGTAAGTTTGTGGCATCATAGCTTTTTAACGGGTAAACCTATTTGAATGTCTTTTTTTACTTAAAATCCAAAAGACAAATTAAAAACATATTTATTTTAAAACATATATTTTACATCTATTTATTTTTTATTAAGCACGTATTTTATCACAGTCGATTCAACCATCAACGAGTTATGGGGACTGAAACTGGGAATGAAAAACTAAATATTTGAAAAAAGAATGTAGGAATGTCTATGATGTTCATTACAAAACTGTTATATCTGATGACATCGGATGATAAATGAAAATCGGCTAAACTGTTTAAAAAATAAAGGGAGTAAAAGGGTACTCGTACTCTAAATTAAAAATTTACAAACTAGGGTCGGATGTTTTGTAAATTTTTAATTTAAGTTTAATTCCTTTCAATTTCAGAAGTTCTAGGACGTTCCTTACATTGTTTTCGGACGCTGCTTTGACTTCATTTTGACACATTTTACATACATTAAAATACCTAAACGTATCACTTTGGTACTTACAGCAAAGGTATTTCTTACTGAACCGAACTATTTTATTGCCTGTACATAATATTACTTGCCAGCTATCCAGTGGGTTCGAGGTCGAGGGGTTCAGCCAGGCTCGAGACTAAATTATAGCGACTAAATAGTCCAAGCACTTATGGAAGGCGAAGTTTGGAAACGGTATAACCGACGCGCACTGGTAAAACTATGTTGAGAGGACGTCAGGAATTCGACGAGCGGTACTGTTCCCTAACCCAAGGATAAAGTCATGTAAATATACTAGCTTCTGCCAGCGACTCTGCTTGCATGAAATTCGGTTTGTTCATACAAACTTTGGACCCCTGTGTCATTTCCTTAGCATTTTAGAAAATCCTCTCTTAGTGCTCGCCTACATCTTAAAAGGAAACCTTATGCAAAATTTCACGCTCCCAGTCCCAGTAGTATCGACTGTGCGTTGATATGTCAGTCAGTCAGTTTCTCCTTTTTAACCGACTTCAAAAAGAGGGAGGTTCAATGTTCGGCTAAATGTATTTTTTTTAATGTATGTTCATCGATTTCTTATGCTTTCGAGTTGGTCCCATAGAAATATTGTTATGCTGAAGAACTTCAAAGATGAGGAACGGAACTCCTCATAGGATCATAGCAGAACTGTCGTAACAAGTAAAAAAGCTTTTTTATACGTAGTCAATGACTGACTGAAAGAAGGGGGGAGGGGATAAATCGAACTGATCTGATGATGAAGCTGGAAGGTAGACTCCGGAATTCTGTAATAAGTCAATGTAACCTAACCGTGTTTGGGATTATTACAATTGTCATGAGATGCACTCTGGCTATAAGGTACCATCGAGCTAATCTGATGATGATAAGCTGAGGAGTACTCTTTAGTTGTTCTACCACCGCAACTAAAAAGAGTAAAATAAAAAACTTCTTACAAAAAAAAATACAATCGTCTTCAATGTAAAAAAGGACACTAAAACGTACAAAATAACTTTAATTTCGGAAGTCGGTGTTAAATAACTAAGAGACAAAACTATTATAGAAACACCGACTTCCGAAATAAAAGTTATTTTGTACGTTTTAGTGTTTTTTTTTACATTGAAGTAGGTTGTATTTTTTTTTGTAAAAAGTTTTTTATGTATACAACGTTTCGCGGACGACACGACATTAAATTAAAACACTCGTAGTACTAATCTATAGGAATATTATTAAACTACCAAAAAAAACCTTAAATCGAAATCTAAAAAAAAAAAATTTTAAACAAACTAAATAGCATGAAATCGTCAACAAATAGAACACCATTTATAAATATCGATACACTAACCTGTGATAACAGGGCGGTGTCTTGTGGGGACGTAATCTTTTGGCGCCATTATTATGAATGCTCATTATAAACAATTACACCAAATCACAGATTTTTATTAATAAAATGATTAATCTTAATCACTATTCCATCACTTAGCACTCACTATCATTCACTTAATGTCGATCTGCCCTACGCCGACAAGATGTAGGGTTGCGATCAAAGTAATTTAAAATTCTATCGTCTAGGGTCACTCTTACACGCACTAACCAATTGCGGGATTAAGGGTCGATTTTCCCGGATCCTCTGGACAGCTTGAACAATAATGCGCTCATCGGTCGGACCAAGTCGGACAAACTTGGGTGTCCCCATACCTTTCTATAGTTAAAGCGGCGTTTCTGTGGCACTCTCCATAAATTAAAATCATGTCAGAGTGCTCCGAAGCTGTGTAAATTGTAACGAGGCTTGATAATTCAAAAATAAAACGTAATTACAATACAATACTTTAACGTCAGTGACCTTGATATGTCAACTGTCACTTTAACTTGATACTCGTAAATCATTTGTGGCACCGAATATGATTTTTTTCTCAGTTGCCAAGGAAGTTTTTTTGTAATCGTGGACTTCATATACATCATGTAGAAAATGCTAAAAATTAAAAATAATGTCTTGTTAAACTACTGGATATATTCGAATAATTTTTGATATGCAGACAGGGAACATCATGAGGTATACGCCATTTAATTTATTGTCGTATTACCGGCGCCACCCTGTATAGATTAAATTATGCTACTAGTTGTTGCCCGCGACTTCATTCAAGTCTGGCTCGTAAAACAGCACAATGCCATTTAGCCACAATTTCTGCGCGGAGAGATCCTTATTCTTTTTCTAAATTAAAAGGAAGTCTAAGTTACTCCTTATAACATCAGCTATCTACCACACACAGACCCGTCAAAGTCCGTCCAGCCATTTCGGAGATTAGCCAGAACAAACAGACAGACAGAAAATTTAAAAATTTGCATTTTGGTTATAGGTATCAAATATATATAATATATATATGCATTTAATAAATAAAATATATTTTGGTATAACAAAAATATACTTCATTTTTATTTATATCTATGTATAGATGTTCAATAGGTAAAATTAAACGCAACTTTACTATTGGTTTGTATATACTGCACAAACAGTAAGATTGGCTGAGATACGTTCAAGAAGATGTCTTCAAAAATCATCTTGCATTCTAGATATAGGTAGGTTTCTATCATAACTCCTTTCAAGTTATTGCTTTACAGTATTTACATTTTTATGTATATAAATGTCCATGCATTTTGGTAGAAAATCATTTCTGTATTACGAAAAATGCATGTTCATCTTTTACACATGAATGTACACCAAAGGAAATACTTTGTGACGAAAAATTTTAAATTTTGTACTTACTGTAGTGACATTTTTAAAGCAAAGGAATAGCGTTCCACTCTTAGCTCTCACGTTAATGTAGGTAGAGCATATTGCTCCCGGGGGAATTGTAAAATGCATTTAAAGGTGATAACTTAGATGCTCCTACAGCATGTTTACGTGTTTAGAACTTCAGATTTGATTAAAAATATTGTAGATATTTCTCTAGAGGTTGTTGTTGCTTGAATTCGTCGTCCGATGTCTTTTTTATTTTTACTTGACAAACAACTTTGAGTGGGTAGTTTGTAGCACTTGGAATCTCGTCGTAAAATTCATTTTGATTAAAGATTTCTTTACTGTAATCTTAAAATATAAAAAAAAAACTAGCATCTGCCAGCGGCTCCGCCCGCGTAAAAGTAGGTTTTTCCATACAAACCTTGGGCCCCGGTTTCATCCCGTTAGGGGGTGAATTTTTAAAAATCCTTTTTAATGCTCGCATACGTCATAAAAGGATATCTTATGCAAAATTTCACACTCCTAGGCATTGTAGTTTCAGCTGTGCGTTGATATCAGTCAGTCAGTGACCTCTTTTTTACCCGACTACGGAGGGTTATGATTTTGACAGGCTATGTATGTATGTGAGTATGTTCATCTGTTCCCTCATAGCTCCTAATCTACTTATCGGAACTCGACGTATGAGGTATCGTTAGAACCGTTTTAATTGTCCGCTAAACATAGGCTACGTGACGTGTCACAAAAATCGATATGGCGCCCTCTAGCGGACAAAAAGTAATGCGTTAAAAATAAAAAAGGAGATAAGTACGCCGTGTTTGGTATTATATGAAAGGGCTTTACTTGTACATTTCCAAAATATTGCTCAAATTTAAAGTGACGCCCTCTAGCGGACAAAAAGTCATGTTTAAAAAATTTATAAATACACCGTGTTTCATATCATTTGAAAGGGCTTCACTGGTACTTATAAAAAAATATCATCAAAATTCAATGTGGCGCCCTCTAGTGGACAAAAAGTATTGTGTTAAAAAAAATAAGATAAATACGTCGTTTTGGTATCATTTGAAAGGACTTCACTTGTTCATACCAAAATAAATAGTATAGAAGCACAGTGATTTAACACCAAAATCTTTCAAATAAAAAAAAGTAAAAAACTAAAACCCGACTACGACAAAAAAAAGACGCTGAAAAAGTATGAAACAAGATTTTCAAGATGCTGAAATAAACAAAGTAACTGGAAAAACAAGAATAGAACAAAAAGAAAAGCCGTAGTCACACGATAAAGGTAGGTAATAATCGAAACACTTTAATAGCGGCTTTTCTTTTTGTTCTATTCTTGTTTTTCCAGTTACTTTGTTTATTTCAGCATCTTGAAAATCTTGTTTCATACTTTTTCAGCGTCTTTTTTTTTGTCATAGTCGGGTTTTAGTTTTTTACTTTTTTTTAATATATAGACAAGTGTGACTTTTTTTTTTTTTTTTTTATAGGTGGGAAAATCATCTTATGACAAATCCCGCTCTTGGGCGGAGCGAGAGATAGTGTCAGACTTTTACTGACTAAAAACCCACTCTTGTTCCTTCGTTGCCTTCGTCCCAGGGCCACGGTTTCGTTTTCACACTACCCATGGCCCCAGTAGGCTTCGACCCTGCTGGGCCCCTACGATTTGCTGACATCTCCCTGAGGCGCGCACGGAACAATACGCGCCGTCGACGACTTCGGCTCGGTCAGGATGGTTACCGGACGGTCGGACGGCGGGCCACCCATTGCCCGCCGTCCGCAAGCCCGCGCCTACGGTGGCCGGAAATGGGGATCGGAATCCCGGCGGCGGTTGGGGCGTGAGGACTGTTGCCGTTGCCTCACGCGATCGGCCGCCTCTTTTGCTAGCATTACTGCTTCGCAGAAGGAGGCGACCGCCTGCCACTCCTCCTCGCTCCGGACCATGGCATGTACCAAGGCCCGGCGCGAGAGATCGCCGCCGCCGATCGCCCCCACGAGGACACGGCGTTGCTCTTCCCAAGCGGGGCACACTTCCACCGTATACTCCACCGTGTCCTCCGGGCGGTCCACACAGTGGTGACACCCGGGCGTCGCTTCCGCATGAATCCGGTGCAGGAACTTCCCGAACTTCCCGTGTTCGGTGAGAACCTGCGTCATGCGGAAGGTGAGGACGCCGTGAGGTCTTTCCAACCACGCCTCAAAGAAGGGACTTACCGCCATAATTGTGGCGTGCCCAGCACTGGGTTGCGACAGTCGCTGTCGCCATTCCACCATGAGATCCCGCCGGAGTTCTTCCCGCCATGCCGCGACTTGGCGTGGCAGCGGAGTTTCGCCCCGGCGTTGCATCTCCATGCGCAGATCGTGCATGTGAGCAAGGCCTGTTGCTACCAGATCCCATGGTGGCTGTCCAGCAAGGAGGCTCGCCGCTTCGCGGGAAATCGTCCGGTATCCTCGCACCATCCGTATGGCCATGACCCTCTGACATGCGTTCAGCCGGGCCGCCGGCCGCTTCCGCAGCGCCGGCGCCCATATCGGTGCACCATAAAGGGCCATGGACCGAACGATTCCCGCGTAGAGCCTCCGGCAGGAGGCGTCTGGACCCCCAAGGTTGGGCAGGAGCCGCCCGAGGGCAGCCCCAGTCCGATTTAGTTTGGGAGCCAGACGTCGGAAGTGCTCCTCGAAATCCCATCGGCTGTCGAGAACGAGTCCCAGGTACTTCATCGTTGACCCGACGCCGATGTGGACTCCTCCTACCGTCAGTTGGGAACCCGGTTGTGGCGCGTTCCGAGGGCCGTGAAAGCACATTGCCTCGGACTTGTGCAATGCCACCTCGAGTCCCAACTCCTGGATCCTGCCCACGACTGTCGCAACCCCGCGTGTCGCTAGTTCGACCGCCGCCTGGTACGACTCTCCCTGCGCCAGGACCAGCGTGTCGTCTGCGTAGCAGACCACGCTGACCCCGCCAGGGAGGTCGCCGCGCAGCACGTAGTCGTATCCGATGTTCCACAAGGGCGGCCCTAGTACCGATCCCTGCGGAACACCGCACTACATCTCTCGACGTTCCCACTCTCCCTGGTGGCCAGGGTAGATGATGTACCTGTCCGACAGGTACGCCTCGACCACACGACAGAGGTAGTCGGGCGTCCGGTGATACCGGAGTGCCCTCCTAATGCTACTCCAAGGCAGGGAGTTGAAGGCGTTGGCGATGTCCAAAGACACCGCCACGACACACCTGCCCTGGGACACTGCAGCCCCCGTCGTGAGAGCTCGCACGCGCATGATGGCGTCCACCGTGGAGCGCCTCCTGCGAAAGCCGAACTGGCCGTCCGCTAGGTCCGGCCCCACCCGTGTTAGGTGCGCGACGAGGCGGTCTGCAACTACTCTTTCAAAGAGCTTGCCCACCTTGTCGAGCAGCACAATGGGCCGGTACGCGGACGGAGAGTCCGCAGGGCGCCCCGGCTTTGCGATGAGGACCAGTTTCCCCGTCTTCCAGCGAAGGGGGAACTGGCCCCTCTCCATGCATGCGCTGAAGAGCCCTCTTAGTCGAGGCCCGAGAGCCTCCATGGCCAGGACCCAGGCCTTCCCAGGCAAGCCGTCGGGTCCTGGGGCGGTATTTTTGGCACTCAGCCTTCGTACCGCCACTCTCATCTCTACCTCGGTCACCTCTGGAGCGTTGTCGTCGTCGTCGCCATCGTGGTCCGCGTCGGACACCGCTGGTGGCGGAGCCATGGGCGGGGGAGAGTGTTCCCCACGCGCAGGGAACAGAGTACTCACCACACCCTCCACAAGC
The DNA here is from genome assembly GCA_905147345.3 of Mythimna impura. Lineage (NCBI taxonomy): Eukaryota > Metazoa > Arthropoda > Insecta > Lepidoptera > Noctuidae > Mythimna > Mythimna impura. Next base: position 15,019,262 of record LR990345.1, read on the forward strand.
TGGGGCCGGAGACTCTGCGTCAGCAGGGGAGCCCAGGGGCGGAGTTTGTCCCGAACTACCTTGTAGGGGCGTCCCCATGGGTCCCCATTCAGAGTCCCCAGCCACACGTTGCGGGCCTCGAGCTTGGCCCGCCTTATCTCCGCTCGGAGGGTGCGCTTTGCCTCTCTGTATCCCTCGTACAGCTCCGCCTCTCTGGCCTCCGCATCCGGTGGACGGATGCGGCGCCTGCGGTATCTGGCATACCGGCGTCGCGCGGCATTGCACGTGTTGCGCAGTGCCGCAATCTCCGGCGACCACCAGTATACCTGGCGCTGAGCACGTCCAGGACGGACTCGGGGCATTGCCGCGTCGCAGATTTGCGACATGGCCTCCCGGAACCATTCTGCCTCGACGTCGATATCGACAGGCCTGTCCGGTGCTTGCACCCAGGCCTGTACCGTCGCGGCTTCCAGGAGTAGCTCTCGGTCCATCTGCCTCAGCGCCCATCGCGGACCACAAGGGTTCTGTCGGACCGGCGCGGTCGAGGTTTGGGCGGAGACGTCAAACCGGAAGTACCGGTGGTCTGAGTACGTCTCCACCCCCTCCATGACGCACCAGTCGACGACACGCGGCGACAGAGCGGGGCTGGCGAACGAGATGTCCACCACGGAGTCACCCCGCATCCGCACACACGTGGGGACAGAACCCCGGTTTAGGATGACCAGGCCTGTCTCCAGAGCCCAGTCCTCCACCATCCGACACCGTTGGTTCGTGAACCGGGAACCCCAAGCCAAGTTCTTGGCAATGAAGTCCCCGCACACGACCACGGGGAGGGAACCAAACCCAGCGACGACGTCTTTCAGCTCCATTAGGGAGATATGGAGATCGCCGAGAGATCTGTTCGGGGACAGGTAGACGCCTACCACTGCAATGTCCCAGAACCGTGCCGCCACGCAACCCCGTCCCCTCGTGACAGCCTCGAGGGTCGGGGTACCGGCGGCGGCCGACGAAATTAGGGTCACCGAGCCGTTCAAGTCCTGAACCCAGTCTCCTCTGGGCAGGACATAGTACGGCTCGGAGACAACGGCGATGTTGATCGACCACTGCGCCATGCTCTGGAGCAACAGATCCTGAGCAGGGGCGCAGTGGTTAATGTTCGCCTGGAGGAGACGTAATGGAGCCGTATTTAACAGTCCATTACAGTCTCCTCCCGAGCCCCACGTGAGGGCCCTGCCGCGGTGGTTGCGGCGGCGACAGCGGCGGCAGCCAGAGAGGAGGCTGCGGCGGAGAGGACGTCGGGGTGGACTTGCCTCGGGACCTTGCCCTTGGCCTTGGCGGGGGGGTCGCAGGACCTGCTACCAGCCCGGTGATCAGCCGGCTTACCTGCCGCCGCAACATGCGTAGCAGTGCGGCGTAGCACGGCATTCTGCAGCCTTGTGACCGGGCTGACCGCACTGGAAGCAGCGGTCACTGCGGTCCACCTCCGCGGCGCAATAGGCACCCACGTGGTGCCCCACGTGGCAGCGGTAGCACCGCAGAGGTCTGGGCTCCAGCAGTTTTACCTGCGCGGAGACCCAGCCCACCAAGAGCCTTCGGCCTTCGCCCGTGATGGCCTTGGCCGCCGACACGGGGCAGCTCACCGTTACGGCTCGCATGCCCGTGCTGTCAGCGCGGATGGTGCCCGCCCGCACCTGATCGGCGTGGCACCCTCCCGCCTCGACGATGGCGGCTACCACCTCGTCCACCCTGACGGAGTCGTCCAGACCCATGATGCGCATGTCCATGCACTTGGTGGGTCTGGACACTCGGGCCTCCTCGACGTCCAGGGACGCCCTGATCCTTGCGGCCAGGGCGTCTGCGGCAAGGCCACTGTCCGCACCAGGGACCTCCAATATTCGGGCCCCGGTTGCGGTGCGCCTCATTCGGAAGCCCCCGGAGGCTCCGAAAGACAAGTGTGACTTAAGAATCTCATACATTTTTGTAACCAAATAACTAAGTTTTATCTCATTTTTAAGGTATTTCCTCAGAATAGAGTCGTCGGTAAATGATTTGAAATACCTATCTATATTGGTGAGAGTTGCCGAAGGAATGGACGAGGTTCTGAAGTATGAAGTTTATTCCAAATTCCTTGAAAATGTATACCAATGCGCTATTTTATTTTAATTTTATTACTTTTAGGAAAACTTATAGCGACTTGTTGCAGCAAAAACTTAAAATAGGTAAAAAAACTCCCATTTACAAGTTTTCACTTATACTAATGTGAGTGACTAAAACTAAGACGACATCAAATAGAGTTAACGCGAGAGCGCTCATACCTTACAAAAAAAGAAAATACAAATTATTGTTCAATTTGTAACAAAAAAGCGATCGGCTAAAGTTTTCTTTACTCTTTTAACACTGGTTGTAAACAAATCTAGGTCGACATCCTGACACACCGTATTAAAAGTACGACAAGCTCTTATTAAATATGAGTTTTTACAATAGTTTGTTGAAACTATAGGAATATGAAGTAAACGCGATTTGTGGCGAAGCGCACACGAATTAGGTACCCGAAGTCCAAACTTGCTCACCAGCTCAGGGATGTCAGTAGATCCATTCATGACGCTAAATAAGAAAGCGAGATCTACAATTTTTCTTCGTTCATGTAGGGGCAGAATATGGAACTTTTTACACCGACTCACATAATTAGGAAGAAAGGTATCTGAGTGATATTGAGCGTATCTTAAAAATCTCTTTTGTATGTTTTCAGTTGATTGACATAAAATATTATAATTGGGATTCCAATTTGAGAAGCATATTCAAGTTAGCTACGGACAAACGCACAGTAATTTTCTTGTCTTGATATTCTTAAAATCAGTAGAAATCCTAAAAATGAAACCAAGGGCTTTAGAAGCTTTATTAACTACTTTATTTATATATGCTCATTGTAAGGGCAATAGCCTTACATGTAATGTTGAATGTTATGAAATGAAAGGATGTTAATGTTCTATAAATAATGTTTAATAATACACTTCACTAAATGTTACGAGAGTTCGGTGCCAAACGTACTACTGACGCACTAGTGTACGTGACGATACAGCAAACCTACTTTTTCCCGATTTGCAGTAATTACTAACTAGGCCTAAGTCCAATGTACAGATGCTGACCGTACACTCATCAAACAGAAGCTTAGAGTCAAAAGTTACACCAAAATCCCTTATGACGCTGACTCTGGCTATTGAGGTGTTTGATAGCTTATAAGCATATTTAATAAGGTTTAGTTTGCAAGAAAACGTACATAAAGCATTTCGAAACATTTAAATCTAACTTATTACTAGCACAATAAACGAGAAACCGGTCCAAATCATTGAGACCATCAAGACCATCTATTGGTCACTTCAATTGCCTTGAGGGGTTACCAAGACGTTCAAAGTAAGATTGTTTCAGTGTGGGTAAGAGACAGAGATAAACAGGTTGTCTAGCGCCATCTCTTACCCACACTGGAAATAAGAATGAAACAATCTTACTTACGTCATGGTATTATAGGTCTTGTTCTTGATTGAAAATTATCGAATGAGAACTATTCGATGATTCCGCTGTAGATGGTGTGAGACTAAGTGTAAGACTTTTACTGACTAAAATCCATCTGTGATCCTTCAGTTGCCCTTTGCGTTCCAGGGCCCCGGTAACTCTTTCGATCAGTCCCTGTAACTTTAGCAGGCCTTCTAAAGTAGTGTCTCCCAGTAGGTACGCAGTCGCCACTCCAGAACCTTTCAGCCCATCGACCATCTGTTCTGAGAGCAATGTGCTCTTCCCACTGCCACTTACAATAACTGCGATAAATAAATCTGTAGCGACATCTATGGCGTCACATAAGAACTAATCCTGCATCGCGCAATCAAAGTTCTCCACGCGATTAGAATAAATACGACAGCCCGAAATCATCTAACGGGCAGTTGCCCACCAGACATAACACCCGTCTGGTCGGAGGATCCTCCCTTTTCAACGGAGGTTTGCGGGACTTTACTCTCTGTTCCGCTTACTTCCAAAACTCCATTCCTATCTCATAAATTACCTAGGCAACCAATGCCTACATTGTCAGCCCGTTGATAACAAGCAACATAATCGCACTTCAATTAGCAAACTATTCTTATTACCGTTGTTAACAGGCTATTGTATTGTATCATTAATTTATGTATGCCTTAATTAACCTCGTAAGGCCCAACCCAAATTTAGGTCGATATATATTACGGCCCAATGTACTAAAAATAGGTGCAAGTAGTTGCGGCCCAGAACTTTGATTTAGTAAAAAAGTGTTTAAATGTAATACTTTTGGCTAAACTCTTTTAAGGGGTATTTCTTATACCTAAAGTTAACTATTTCAAGCAACAAATATTTTGAAATTAATTGTCCTTTTTTTAGGTCACTGGGCCATAGTTTTAAGTATAATATTAATTTGAATATATCAAATCTATGCAGTTATTTATTATCAAATGTTACAAATTATACCGGAAAAAAAGAAACTTTGTGAAAAAAAAAAATCGTTTATTCTCCTTTTATTTTAAATCGTATTAATTAATCATTTTACGTAACAAATGTCTCTAAATCAGTCTCATTTTTTAGGAAACAATGTATCATTAGCATTACACTTGCGCTAATCATAATTAACAACATAATGTAGGTACTTATCTACTAATCAATGGTAATATTTCAAATTATAATATTTTAAGATATATTAAAAATTAAAGAAAATGCTAAACTGGTCTTAAATCTTTAGGTATATCAATGACAATTGCACATAAACCAATCACAATTATAGTCTTCGTTAATAAAAAAAAATAAAAACAATAAAATAAAAACATCTAAATCAATAAATCTCAGTGTGGAACTTGAAAAAACAATTTCTTTCTCTAGTGAGACACAAGTTAATGTTGCACTTCTTGCATATAATTGTGCTTTTCTTGTTACATCCTGGTCTTCTGCATCTGTTTTGAACTTCTCCAGCCGAGGGCAAATGCAGTGCACCATGAGTTCTTGAACTGACGCTGGGAAGCGGTATAGTTGGTTTAGAACGTTTAGGCCGAGGCTGTTCTTCGTCTTCTGTTTCGGAACTAGTGGAGACATTTGCTGATACTAAAATTTCAGCTATTTCCATTTTAAAACTCCTCAGTTGTTGAATTTTTTTTATCGGGACATTTTTGCGTAACTCATTTTTTTTGTAATTTAACCAAGAATTAGTTATAGCCAAATCAAACATGTGCGCGATAAATCGCGTTGTCCATTTTCTTGTCCGATATCTCGACGGTGCCACAGCTAAGAGGCGATCAGCAAGATCGACTCCTCCCATATTTGAATTATATTGTTTTACTACTTCCGGTCGTGGGACAGTAACATAAACTTTATTCTGCTTACACCACCTTTGGCAAGTGTCGGAAGTTTGGGCAGCGTGCACAGTAGACAGAAAAGTGACTGGTTTATTATCAAGCCATTTAGTTATAGCTATATTCTTCTCATCGTTGACCAATACTTGATAACTCCCTCTCCCTGCTTTCTTTAAGTCTTTGTCTTCTTTGAGTATTAATCTTGCGGGCTTAGGTACTCTATTCTTCATTAATGTACCAGCGCACATCAGGCCTCTGTTTTTTAATTGCAAAAGCAGTGTCTCGGTGGTAAAGTACCTATCACAGTAAATTATATGTCCCGGTATCAAATCCTCCGTTAAGGCAAGAACTGCTTTCTCTCCCAACCCGAATGATGTGTCAGCATAAGAAGGATATGTAGTTGCCCCTTGATATATATCAAAATCACACACTTCTCCTGCAGGATTCGCCAAGACAAAAGCTTTTAAACCTGTAGGATTAGGTTTACCTGGGCAATATTGCTTCATCCCACAGGAGCCCGTAAAAGGAATGATCATTTCGTCAATTGACAGTTTTTGGTCTTTTGGTATGGAATGACAACCCTTAAGAATTTCTTTGATAAGTGGGCGAACTTTCCAGAGCTTGTCTTTACTTTTATCTTCGGCAGAAAAGTCGTTATCATTGACGAGTTTTTTAGAATTTCGAAGAGTGAAAAATCTGTTCCGTGACATGTGATCAGCTACAAAAGCGACACGAAACTTATGTTGCCAGTACATGCGGAGAATCGGATATCCAATACATGACATAGCCAAATTAATTGCGAAAAAAATGTAGCACTCGGTAAGTGTCAAATTTAATAACTGGCCGTTTCTTGATAGATACATCTCATTGGATTTATCCACGATGATTTGCATCAGCTCATCATTTACGTATCGACGAAAGTAATCAATTTTACTAAACTCTTCGTCATTAAGAGGTAAATACGATGGTTGCATAAAGGGAATTACATCTGGATTAAAATCTTTTTCTATCCAATCTCCAGTTTGTCCATCGTTAATGCCAATATCCTCGTTAGCTACAGCTTCCACTTGCTGATACATTCTTCCACGAGAAGAGCTTCCTCTTCTATGACTTGGTTGAGAAATCAAAGAAATTCCTCGACCACGACGGCCACCTCGACGCTGTAAGCTCCTCCCTCGCATAACAGAAGAATTAGAAATCGCAGGACTTGAAATTGAAAGCTCGCCTTCAGAATCCGAAGACGATTCTGCTGAATTATCCGACTGACGATTTCGACCCTGAGGTGGTCGATAATCCACATCATCAATATCATCGTTGTCTTCGTCATCTTCAAACTCGGATATGTCCAGATTAAGCTCAGCTTCGATAGCTTCGTTATTCATGGCTTAAACAAAGAAAACATAAAGTAAACACCCAACGTCCTAAAATTATGACATAGAAGTTAGGCTAACTTTTACAATAAAAACCCACCGACTTTATTTTGGGACATAGTTTTTATCGTTCGTATATTACTGAATTAAAATGACTTTCCATTGAAAAAAATGCGTAGGAACAAAATATAACATTTCCGCAACTGTTTGCAATACATTTCAGACATCACCATGTAATGATTATAAAGATATTAATAGATTTACTCACCTATATCCACGAGGCTTCCATTTACACGAGATGAAACGTCAAATAGACAGATTATTGGTTCTAAAACGTCAAGTTGAAATTGTCAAAATTAGAGATGCGTTCAAAGTTAATAATTTGTCGATGGCAGTTTTGAATTGGCGGGATTATTTAAACAGAAAAATATGTTCAAATATCATGTCACAATTTTAGGTCGCTGGGCCGTAATTTAATGATTTTAAATAGTGTCTCGGGCCGGAGTGTCAAAATTTTTTTGTCATTAAATTAGGTCGTTGGGCCTTACGAGGTTAAGGTATCCTCCTCAAAATTGTAAATATCCAATTATGTTTATTGAACTTAGAAGTTAGACAAAAGAACAAAATCTGTTTATTCAAATTAACGGGCCGTCTTTTGAAACTTCTTAGACGTCGTCAAAAGTTATAAAGGACAGTCTCTGTAAATTTCCGTCTTTTAAGACTTCCTATCAGAATAAGAAATACCAGTAAAGTCTCTAGCCCTTTTTTGTGTAGGAAATAATCATAAAAATTTTCTCGTTCTGGGTGGACCCAGAGCGAGAAAAATGGGTGCAGCAATATTACAGAAGAAAAAAAAAACAAAAATCGAAGAAATAAATTAATAACTGATAAAAACAGAAATCATATTTATGCCTTCAATTTAAAATTTTATTTGAATTTATAATTTGAAATGAATCGGAAGATATCATCGTTCAAATATGCAGTTTCTTAAAGCTACAATTTCATGGTTTAAGTGGGAAATCATCTAATGACATCTCCCGCCTTGGGCGGAGCGAGAGGGAGTGTCAGACTTTTACTGACTAAAACCCACTCCTGTTCCTTCTTTGTCTTCGTTCCGGAGCCTCGAGGTTCACTTTCGCACCACCCATTTCATGGGTAAATAACCCATCTTTGTGCTTTGGTCTCACCACATAAACGTCAAATTAACCCTCTCGTATATCTACACCCTTTTTAGGGTTGCGTACCTCAAAAGGAAAAAATGGAACCCTTATAGGATCACTTTGTTGTCCGTTCGTCTGTCTGTCTCTCTGTCTGTCTGTGAAGACCTTTATCTCAGGAACGCGTAGAGGTATCAAATTGGAATTAAAACATCAGGTCTGCAGTCCCTTGAAGCTGTGAAAAAATCAAACTTCTGAGTTAACGAAAAAAAAGATACTGCCGTTTATGTCCGTGCATTTCGACACACTCAAGAGAATCAAAATTCATAGGGTATTTCCAGTTGACCTAGAATCCTGAAATTTGTGAAGAAGTAAGGTCTTATAGCACAATAATAGTAAAAAATTTGAAAACTGTAAATTTTTAGAGTTACGTCACAAAAAAAAAACATTTTTCGCGTTTAAGAAAAAATTTTTAACGTGGTAAATCATCAAATGATTTTATTTTGGGTCATGATCATTATTTCATCCGCTTTAGGTGGAACCGGAGGGATAGTCAGACTTTTACTAACAAAAATCCACCTGTCTTCTTTCAGTTGCCCTTTGCGAGGGCCACGGTAACTCTTTCGGACAATCCCCCCGCCCTGCCCGGGAAGTTCCTAGTCCTATGATAATTGTGAACAGTATTTCTGATCCGGTAGTCGTGAGTGCTACTGCTGAACATGAGATCCTAGGTTGGCTATCCGAGTCGAACAAAGTATAGGTAAATTGGCTTTATCGGTACGGTATTTGTAGGCTCACCCGCTTTTACACGGGACTAAAACAAAACTACTAACTATTATTTTTTTAATCTTTTTTTTTTAACTTTTTTAATTTTTTTATAAAAAAAATATAATAATTGTATAAGGTTTAAATTGTTTTCTGTATTTTTTGTTTTGTATTCTAAATTGTATTGACTGTTAAATTATAATTCTAAATTTATGTACATATTTTGTTAATTTTTATCACAAACAATTTGCAAATGTTATGTACGCCGTTATTGTTACATACATCAGACCACAACGCTGAAATCGATTCTTTTTGTTTTTAATGTTAAATGTATTGTAATGTGGCAGTACACAATAAATAAATAAATATTAGATAGGCTGTTTTACGCTCCTTGGTACTAGACGTGATGTAATTTTGTGTCACATCAAACACATTGCTACAACCATTAGGTACCGATCCGAGTCACCAGTTAAGAGGTATGCGGTACAGGATGTAAAGTCCCGCAAACCTCCTTTGAAAATGGAGAATCCTCCGACCAGATGGGTGTTTTGTCTGGTCTGGGCAACTGCCAAAAAGTTGATTTCTAATCGCCTGGAGATAGTTCATAAGTGATGACATATATGTAGCTACAATTTGAAAGAGTCACCACGGACCTGGAACGCAAATAGCAACTGAAGGAATACGGGTGGGTTTTAGTCAATAAAAGTCTGACACTGTTTCTTTACCCATTAAGAGCCGGAGCGCGGAAGAGTGGCAGGCGGTCGCCTTCTTCTGCGAAGCCGTAATGCTAGCAAAGGAGGCGGCCGCACGCGCGAGGGAACGACCTTCACGCCCCAGTCGCCGGGATTCCGATCCCGATTTCCGGCGACCGCAGGCGCGGGCTTGCGGACGTCGAGCAATGGGAAGCTCGCCGTCCGACCGCCCGGTAACCGTCCGGACCGAGCCCAAGTCGTCGACGGTGCGTAGTGTTCCACGCGCGCCTCAAGGAGATGTCAGCAAACCATAGGGGCCCAGCAGGGTCGAAGCCTACTGGGGCCATAGGTTGTGCGAAAGTGAACCTGGGGAACTGGAATGAAGGTAAAGCAGGTTTTAGTCAGTAAAAGTCTGACACAACCTCCCGCCCACCCAAGGGCGCGAGATGTATAAGATTTCCCACCTAAAAAGAAAAGTCACCCAGAACAAGAGAAGTTATTTGATAATGAAACATACTGGACTTGGTTACCAAAGCCGAAACCTCCTGTACAGTTTTGCAGCTGCGCTTATGACCATCAAACAAACAGTTCCCTCTGCAACATTGTATCTCTAGTTACATTTGTCACCGTTATCGTGTCACTATTTTCTGTTGTAGGAATTGCAAAAGCGCCATGCAAGCGTATCCAAATACGCTTGTCTACACGGTGTTTTCATCTACGTACGGCCAAAAGCAAAAGTCCATAGGTACTACAGAAATAAAATCATGTGAAGCGAGAAATGACGCCATCTAGCGTAAAACCAGATTGAAATGTTGCTATCGACCACATTACATTATACTGTTAATAGATGGCGCCGCTGTGCTTCAAATGATTAATGCTTAATTAATGCTTATTTTTGTACTTTCTTTTTGTTTCTTCAAACATTGAAATAATTTATAATTTCTTTTAAAGAGATGAAGATATTAAAATTGAATAAGTATCAATTTATAAATATTTGATTACCTATGTGTTAGTTTTCAAACTTGAGAGGGTAGGTTGAATATGGATTTACTTATAAAAAATAACTAGTAGGTAGTATAAATAATACTTAGACCAAAGAGTTATGACTAAGCTCAATTGGTTGTTCGCTAAGTTAATTTCGATTATATCGTTCCAGCGCCTTTCGTTCAATTTTATTTTTAACCAGGTGTGTTGTCTACTTATTTTACGAAAATGAGTAAATATGCATTGTTATATAGATTTAGTAAAAAGAACTCAAATAATTGCTATGCATAATCAAGGTAAAAACTTGTCAGAAGTAACCAGAGAGACCGGTGTAAACGTAAGTAGTTTTTTTTAACGCTTTTAAACAAAAAACTCCTATATAATAATCATTATTGGATATTATATATTTCTGTTTTATTGTTGCAGAGAAAAACAGTTGTTCTATGGATATGATGATTTGAAGAAGAGGGTTCTTTGAAACAACATCAAAGAGCTGGCAGACTAAAACTAATAAACATGTTGCAGCATCAAACCATGATAAGGGAGTACGAAGAAAACGGACGTCGGTCGACGAACCACTATGCTATATATATACTTATATTCTTTATTAACTGGAGACCTTGTTATGTGTGTTTAACTTAATATCCGTATTTAAAACAACTTAAAAAAGTTATGAACACTTGATGTGTTGTTGTGCAATTTTATAGTTTTTAGCCTACATTTTTAATCCTTTTGACCTTTGTGATAAAATTATCTGGTATTTTGTTTGTTTTTGTTAAGGTTACATAAGCTTCAAACCTCTTTCCAATTTTGGAAACGAATACTTAAGCTATGGCCTCAATAAGAAATTATATATAATATTATAATCTTATTCGGTGATTAATAAACGGTGATTGTTAAATTTGATTAAGAAATTGTAAGAAATAAACATATTATTTTTTAATAGTGCCTTTTGTCAACTGTTTACCTGCATTTTTTCATTTTGCTGAGTAACTACCCACTTGAATATTATATTACAAATAAATATCCACTTGTTAGCTTTGATTTAATATTCCTTCCAACTTCTTTTGTTACTTACAAAAAGACTTACAAAAAAACTTACAAAAAGTGTGAGTACTACGTGAGATTTGAACTCATGGCTCATTGATTTACGCATCTATCTGCACATGCTAAACCGCTAGGTCAACATGACTCTAAATTGAACGATGAAATTATGAACTACAATCAGTTGTTGACGACAATGATGACGCATGTGTCTATTATTTGTTAAACTAAAAGTCAAGTTTATACTTTGTGAGATTGCCTTTGCTCGCCACTTAGCTGTGAAGAAACCAACGCCATCTAGTTTAATTTTCGAAAACTTGAACTCTAACGTGCAAGGGAAAATATGCGTTAAGGTATCTAAGCACTTTTGATGGGTGACTGTACATACCTACAGTCGTCTATAATACTTTGGTCAGTGTTCATTTTTTCATTTTATCTAAATAGATTTAAAACTAAATAAAAAATTCAACAGCAATCTGACTAATACAGGCTGAAAGAGCGTTATTATCTTGATTTTTTTGAGCAGTAAGCTGTTGATCCCCGCATTAACGCCGGCGTTCACGCGCCATTGTCTTACTATTGTGTCTCTAATTACGCACTCAAAAAAAATAAAATAAAATAAAATTTTACAGACCTCCGTTTTTTTTTTTTTTTTTTTGTAATGAAGCGAAAAAAATGTACGCTTGTATAAACATTATTTTATAGGGTTAGCAACCCTATGGTAATTGACGTGACAGTGTATGTGCTCAATGACGTATAGTTTATCTGTGTGTGTTTATTTCAACATCAAATATCAAGTTGACAAATCGTAATATGACATTTACGGATTTGACCATCTTTCGACACATTTTGATAATGCATTATCATGATAACACATATGTTTTGTCTTTGTTTCATAAAACGCCAGTTGAAATCATAATAAAAACTTAAGGTATTTAATAGATACGGCAATTTTAGCTACATTTTAAATAATTCTATTGCGTAGGAACGAACGAAGTAAAAAAAAGTGCGTTTTATTTTTACTAAAAATAAAATTCAGTTTTTTACAAAAAATGGAGTTCTGAAAAATTCATATTTAATCATGATTAAAACTACTAGATACTACTGATTGAAACTAGTGCGCCTCACCATCAATGATTGCATCGCTGCTTACCATCAGGTGGGATCGCAGTCAAGCACTGGTTTATATGAATTAAAAAAAAAAAAAAATGATTTAGTAGCGTAATAAATAGGCTTTCTTATATGGTATATCACATTAGTGTTCAAATTTCTTCGGAATAACAACCCATTTTTGAGCTCTCCTTTAGTGAAAACTGCAACTGGCTCTCAGAAAGTATATAATACGCCAATAATTAGTGCTTGCATATACAAGCAGAAATGGTCGTTGACACAGTACCACATGATAAGTGCGTGTCAATAATTTTGTAATAATTTCAGAACAGTCAAGGAGCACAAATCATTAATATAACGTCTTTAGTTACGCGATAGAAAATGGCCTTCTGCATAATTAGTAATTACACACAAATGTTCCTCGTTTAACGCTCTTTCTAGTAGTAGACGCCTTATTAAAATCCGTTGCGTGGTTTAGGAGTTAGCAGATGAACAAAAAGACAAACGCGACATTGTTATTAGACTGTCACAAGAAGCTTCATAAGTGTCGCCGCACATGGTATTCATGCCACAGCCACAAACGCCTCCACGAGAAGCTAGAAGCGGCCACAAGCCGCTTGTGGCCGGTGGCTGCTACTTTTTTTAACCCATGCGCGCAATATCATAATGGACTCTGTCGAAGAAGGTTTAAATGCGCGAAAATGCCACCACACTCCAGTGGTGGCATTTAGTGGCCGGTGCGGGCTACAATAAGCGAGCAGGGGCGATTTGTAGCGTGTGGCGGCCACCGGCGTCAACCGTGTGCAGCGAATTCATATAAAATGTATGAAACCTACCGATAAGACCGCCTTTGTACCCATAGATTTAAGTTAGTGTAAAAGTTTTGTTACTAATTTGGTGTACAATAAAGTTTATTCTATTCTATTCTATTCTATTCTATTCTATTCTATTCTATTCTATTCTATTCTATTCTATTCCTACAGGAAATATGCCGGTGGCGGCGTTTTGTAGTTGTGGAAGATGGCCCATGTGCGGCGACCCTAAGATACATAGATATTCTTTGGATTAAAAAAAATCTACACCGAGATGATAACTGACTCAACTTTAATGCTAGCGAAGGAGATGGACATCGCCACCCCTCAGTCGCAGCCACAGGAGACACCCCGGGCGTCAGGAGTCGTAGGGCAATCCCAAGCCACCGTAGACACGGGCTTACGGACGACGAGCAATAAGACACTGTCCAATCTTTCGATAATGAGCGAGCCCGAGTCGTCGATGGCACGTAGTGTTCCATCCGCGATTCAAAGAGATGTCAGCAAAACCTGTAGGGTCGATGCTCGCTGGGGCCACGGGGAATTTCTGAAAGGGATACCGCGGTCAAGGAACGCAAAAGTTAACTGAAGGACACAGGTGGGTTTTAATCAGTAAAAGTCTGACACGCCTTTTCTCTCCACCCTAGAACGGGTGCAGAGCAAGAAGGCGAAAAAAATTTTCCGATTCATATTCTTTTTCACTTCTACAAAAAATAAATAGGTATGAAGTTTGTTGAGATATCTTTAATAACCGGCAGATCAACGATTAACCAGAACCTTTTCATCCATTCCTCAGGACAGTGATGTAGTACAAACAATACAACAAACAGGTACATTAATTGTAGTACATTCCATTTCCTTGTTCTTTTTAATGCCGCAGTCTGTTCCGCGACGGATATTAACAACGTGGAACAATGGATGCGAAGATGAATAAGTCGATAGTGTACGTTTATTTTCCTGTTCCATTATTATTACAAATATTGTACAGAAAAAGTATTGTTTGTTGAACGGAAAACTGTTCAGGATTTTTCGACTGATGAAATTGATTAAATCTAGCTGTTTATCGATACACGGTAACATTACATACCTACTCGTTACTATACGGTCATAAAATCAATAATCTACTTTTTAGAGTTTCATTTAGGCTAGAGTTAAATGATGTTTAGTTTTGATTTTAAAAAAAACTTGATTCTTTTTTTGTTAGCATACTTTGTGTACCACACATGAAGACGGATGGATGAAGACCTCAAGCTAAGTTTACTTTCTTACGCAGCTTGAGGTAGCCCAAAACAGAGTGGTTTAGAAGGGCTAGGGGGCAACTTTAATTCAGCAGTGGAACACAAATTAGGGTAACAAAAAAAAGAATGGCAACTGAAGGAACATAGGTGTGGTTTTAGTCAGTAAAAGTCTGACACGCCCTCCTGCTCCTCCCAGAGCGGGAGAAGTCATTAGAAGATTTCCACACTTAAAAAAAAAGTCGTCTCTAAACGACCCTCATGTTGTGTGTGTCCAAGTCATCTCGTTCAGTCATCCAACTTCAGAAATGTTTGCTAAAATGTCCGGTCACCATTCTGCTTGCGGCTGATGAGACCCACCCTATCGCATTTGAACCTGACAACTACGTCTATTCATCTCCTTAGATTTTTCAAAAAGCTAACTAGCTTTGGGGCGGGTTCCAGTCTAACCACATGCGGTTGGTACATGGACTGACTGCCTATCAGACCTGCACAATCCAGTTACTAGGCAACATGATACTCCTTGGATACACTGATGGTTTTTTTTTTGGTGGAAAAATCATCTAATGACAAATCGCGCTCTTGGGCGGAGCGGGAGATAGTGTCAGACTTTTACTGACTAAAAACCTACTCCTGTTCCTTCGTTGCCTTCGTCCCAGGGCCCCGGGTTTCGTTTTCACACTATACTCCTTGGAAAGACTGATGGTCAGATTTTCTATCGACTGTCAAAGATCAACGATTGACAACCGGGACCAACGGGTTTATGAGCTTTCCGAAGCACGGGGCTTTTAAAACCCTATAGAGAGCCATCACGATGTCAATTAGTCCTAGTCAGTAGTATTAGTATTAGTCGTGTTAGTATTAGTCGATGTAGTTAGTCTTTTTTGTTATTATTTTTTATTGTTTATTAAGTATCTTATGTAGAGACAGAAGACCTACTTACTGTTTGTAAATAAAACACGCCGTATCTCTAAATTTAGTTAAGTTTTTATTATAGTCATATTTAGTGTTAATTTATTATTTTGTATTTAAGCACTCTTTAGCCTGAAGCACAGGTTCCCCTAGTTCAGGCAAACAAGCAACTGTGTTCTTTTAAAAAAAAATTAATATATTTTTTTGTAAATGTGCCCTATGTTATAAATAAACGATTTATTACTATTATTATTATTATTATTTAATTATTTTACAAAAAAAAAGCCATAAAAAGCCTGTCAATTTAGAAGGCAGTTTATTATTAAAGATACTACTAGTTAAGGGTGACATTACGAATGTTTTCATTACACCCAAGGTGTACGATATGTCAAACCGTAAGTCTCATAGGTATACACTTGAATATCAAGTGGCAAAGGCTGGTACGGGTGAATAAACTCGTTATATCATACGAGGTTCGTACTAGTTTGAGGGTTACTAATAGCTTTTTAATTCATAGGGAATTATTATCATGTTGAGTGGTAGGTAAAGTTACCTTCAATAAAGCGTTTTGGTTTTGAAAATAGCTTACACACACAAAAATAATGTACACACATTCAGGACCAAATTGTCGTGGTGAAATAGAATACCTTGCACCTATATATATTAACCTTTTACTACTCCGTTGGGAACCAGCTGGGCCGAAACCTACAGACCCTTGGTCCTAGAACGCAAAGGGCAACTGAAAGAACATAGGTGTAATTTTAGTCAACTAGCCCTCGCGCTCCGCCCTAGTGTGGGAGAAGTCAATAAATTATTTCCCACCTGTTTTTTTATTTTATTTTATATAAACTAGTGCTTGACTGCGATCCCACCTGATGGTAAGCAGTGATGCAATCGTTGATGGTGAGGCGCACTAGTTTATTTAACCACCTCAAAAAAAAAAACAGTATTTTGATACTGGTACTCAGCAGCTACTAGACTGAAAGATGATGTAAAAGGCAAAGCGGGCTGGAATTATTTTTAACCTTACTAAAGGTTTGTTTTGTTACCTGAAGTTTTTTTTTATGAAATTGAGAACGTACTTTTTTGAAAGCGTCGAACCGACAAAGGACATTGGGCAAGTTACTATGACACTTGGTTGCGCAACTTTTGACACAGTATAGTAGTAAAAATTAGACACAAAAAAGGGGTAGTGTCATGCTTTAAAACCAGGTTAAATTCAAAATGATATATTTAGGGGATTTTGAAAAAAAAAATAAGTTGACTATTGAGGTTATGTTACATTTCAAAACAATTCGTTTTGAAACCCTGCCTCCGGGCCATGGAATCAGTGGTCTCTCTGATTTGGCGGCTAGGCAGTGAGTGTGCTAATAAAAGAGAACAATTACACAGCGCCACATATTGTTTTAAGTCTAGATTAAATCACCATGGACGGAAAAACGTTCTAACGATTCAATTCACAGCGACAAACAAAAAGAGTCAAATCGCTCGATGTAGTAAATGAACGTAGAAGAATCCTAAAACTCAACTCAACACGAATTTACATTTGTTAGCAGAGAAAAGCTAAATACAATATTCTCGGCTTGCCGGCAGTTAACACGGTAAACGATATTTTGTTTGACATTTCATCGAATAGTGTTGTGACACATCAATTGACTACGGCGTTATAACATTATCGATTATATCTTCATTGTTTTATTTTTGCCCAGAAATTGCTTTTTAACGAAAGAAATATTAACATAATTAAAGAAAAATAATAATTAGAACTCTTAATATTGTTTAGTTGCGAATGTAGATATTTTTGTTTACCCACGATTTACGTTAATGTTTAATCGATCGATTATAACTGAGAAAGGAGTCGCTTCACTATAATGGAACAAATGACATACTTATTGTATTAAATACTAATTAAAATGAAAATAGAAACCCCACAAATGATTTCAATGAATTTAAGTAAAAAATCAATGAAAATAATAGTTATGAATTATAAAATAACTCAAATGGCCATACGCGTCAAAAAGTGAATCTATAAGTGCCCAATCTCCTTTGACAACTTTGCAGGTTGTGTCGGTTACCGTAGTTGTCCTTATCTCCTTTTTTTTCGGTGGGAAAATCATCCAATGACTTCCCTCTCTCTTGGGTGGATCAGGAGAGTGTCAGACTTTTACTGACTAGAATCCCACTCCTGTTCCTTCGTTACCTTTCGTACCAGGGCGGAGTCTTTCGTACCAGGGCCGAGTCTTCCATACCAGGGCCGAGTCTTCCATACCAGGGCCGAGTCTTCCATACCAGGGCCAAGTCTTCATCTTTATCTCCCTTACCTTTTTCCAACTAGCTTGGGGTCGGCTTCCAGTCTAACCGGAACAACTGCCTATCAGACCTCCACAACCCAGTTACTGGATAACACAATAGTTTTTGGATAGACTGTTGGCCAGACTTTCTGGCGTCTGACTACCTGTAACGACTGTCAAAGATTTATAAATGACAACCGGGACCGAAGAATTGCCGAACTAAAGTGGCAGTGGGCAGGGCACATTGCTCGTAGAACGGATGGTCGATGGGGCCGAAAGGTTCTAGAGTGGCGACCGCGCACCGGAAAACGCAGCGTTGGAAGGGGGAGGATCGCGGGAGTAGTGGATGCGAGAAGCACAGGATCGGTCGTTGTGGCGACGCTTGGGGGAGGCCTATGTCCAACAGTGGACGTCTTTCGGCTGAAATGATGATAATGATGAACCGGGACCAATAGCTTTACGTGCTTTCCAATGCTCGGGTGTCAGTAATGTTCTACCTTACTTTACCGTAGCGCTCCTGGAGATACAAAAAAGAATAACGCACTTAACCCCTCGCGCGTGTAGGGGTATTATTATGACGTAATTGCGCGTTTTTAAGCAAAATCACCAAAAAAAACAAAAGTTTTTCTGTATTTTTCTAGGAAAAACGAAGATATAGAGACCAAAATTTTCGGCCGAATAAATTTCGTACACCCGTGTGTACAAAACGATAATTAAGCGTTTTTCAAGGTCACTCAAGTACAGACGTAGGTACAATCGGCCCTTGAGGGGATGCCAAAGTTCACCGTGACAATTTGTCGTTCCTTTTCAATGCCACCCGTAAGATACCCTTTAAACCATAAATCAAGTCACATAAAATCAAAGTAGACTAGATCACTCAATCTACCACCAATAGCTGCGCAACAGCCCAAAATAACATCATAATCTATCCCCAAATCGTATTTAACGGTTAGCAGTCAATAGTTCCTATTTCACGGCAAATAGACGGACGCAATCATTCGCCGACACCTTATCGTCAGCTAGTTAAGCGTTTCGCTGATTGTCGGATTGAGTTATAAATCTCCGACGGCACGCGATCTATCCCTTGAAACGTGGTTTAGTGATACTGGAAGCACCCCTTTGTAGAATTGATGTAGTGTATGGTGTTGGAGTGGAACGTCTGATAGTTTATTTGTCTGATACGGCTTATAAGATCTGGAATATTGCCTTAAAAAATTAGATTATGGTTTTATTAGAATTTGTACATGCACTTTTTTTTATCACGTATTCCTTCTTTTGTTTACAGATGCCTATGGAATGGTTAGTAGAAAAATCGACTAGAATTCTGTGACCGTAAATAGCATGTCGTCGTATTGCCATGGTGCCTTCGCTACGCCACCGCTCTCGACTTTCTTAATATGTGCGCGCGTATTCAAACGTAGATGTTTAACATTTGCTGGGCGTGCCGTGACGGCCAACGTATTTTTACAAGAGTGTAAATAGTGTTATGGTCAAATTAAAAAAAAAAACTTAACATAGATAGGTCTAGATGGGCACTTATAAAACGTCAGAAGCTATTGCACGGTTCCAATTGGTCGTTTCTTAAGAAGAAGAACTAGCAACAAACTCCACGGTTACTCTTATAAAAACGATTGATTTTACAATATTTCTATTTTACAATATTAATAGATATGAAAGGACCGTGTAGACCAGTAGTTTTTTATTTCATAACATCTATTATATAAAAAGTAACGTGTCTTTATAGATCTTGTCTATTATTTTGCGACTTCAGATTGATTTTGCGAATGAAATAAAATTGAAAGCTTTCTATGATCGCGTGTCGGTTGTTAAGGAAATGGAGTAATCCATTCGTATTAAGTAATTGGTAAATAATATAATATATAGAAAATTTAAATTGGGGAATTCACTAGAGACTTCTGTATATTTATTAATATTATTTTCCGATGTTGGAACCATGGCTGGTTTTTGATCGTTATGGTTTATATTAATCGCATTGAGGGCACCATAAGTTTATGCTTTAGTAGTTTGTGTTTTTTTTTTCAATACAAGATCCATATTTATGATGCTGTTAAATTTTTTTTGGCAAAAGTATTCGTCTTACGAAAAAATCATATGTTGATAATGTTGTATATAAATCTATAATATGTAAACAACGTGTTGTTTTCGATATCCCATAACTCGAGGTTTATATTCTATATAATAAGGAAAAATAATACTGAAAGTCTTAGAATTTGTGGTCCAAAAATGTATAGTTTCGAAAATATCACCAATATTAATAATTTAGATCAAAAATTGACACCCATATGACAAATCTTTACTTTTGCGACGTTGCCAAACTTCGCAGTAGTATAGTAGAGTTATAAAAAAATATGACAGCGTAAATAATACATTGCATATTTTTACGCTGTCATATTTCACATAAGGGTGTTTTACATTAATAATCGTGAACTTAAGTATATAAATGCTTGAAATACTTATGTATAGAAAATGAAAACAAAAAAAAAGGTAATTTATATGGTCTCATTCATACCCCAGAGTTATGGAATATAAAAAAACACATTGTACCTATATATATAAAAAAAAGTAAAAAAAACTAAAACCCGACTACGACAAAAAAAACGACGAAACTAAAAGTATGAAACCAGATTTCCAAGATGCTGAAATAAACAAGGTAAAAAGAAAAGCCGCAGTCACACGTTATAGGTAACAACCGAAACACTTTAATAACGTGTGACTACGGCTTTTCTTTTTACCTTGTTTATTTCAGCATCTTGGAAATCTTGTTTCATACTTTTAGTTTCGTCGTTTTTTTTTATCGTAGTCGGGTTTTAGTTTTTTTACTTTTTTTTTATTTAAATTATTTTGGTGTTAAATCACTGTGCTTCTATACCATTTGCAAAAGCTAAATTTAAAATTTCTAATTAATAATGGTAAATTAATTTTTGTCCACCAGAGGGCGCCACATTGAATTTTGATGATATATTTTGATAAGTACCAGTGAAGCCCTTTCAAATGATATCAAACACGGTGTATTGATCTCAACATTTTTTTTAACACATGACTTCTTGTCCGCTAGAGGGCGTCACTTTAAATTTGAACAATATTTTGGAAATGTACAAGTAAAGCCCTTTCAAATGATACCAAACACGGCGTATTTATCTCCATTTTTATTTTTTACACATTACTTTTTGTCCGCTAGAGGGCGCCATATCAAGTTTTGTGACACGTCACGTAACCTATGTTCAGCGGACAATTAAGACGGTTCTAACGATACCTCATACGTCGAGTTCCGATAAGTAGATTAGGAGCTATGTGGGAACAGATGAACAAACTCACATACATACATAGCCTGTCAAAATCATAACCCTCCGTAGTCGGGTAAAAAATGGATATATATATAATATATACAATGTGTCCAATGGTGGAACAGTTTCGTTAATTAATTTTTTGCTGTGCTTGTTATTGTCAGGAGAAGGTTTTTATGAAAGAAAAAAATAAGAATGTTGCGAAGAAAATTAGAAATATCCAGAAAACTCGACTATTTAATCTTCGCGTGTTTGACAGTTTGCGCGTTTGACAGTTCGCGCGTTTGACAGTTCACAGCTAACACAGGACAACGTCTGTTGGGTCAGCTAAAGTAAACCAAAGTAAGTAAGTAAGTAAATTTGTCACTTGGAATAACGGTTATTGACCCTCCTATATTTATTGATATTTTTAATTTAAAAAATGGAAATAAAGACATCAACCGTCTTGAATCGACATCTATCGCGATCGCGATTTACATTTTCTAGTAATGAAAAACAGTTAATTGTTTGTTTTTCCTACGTAGCGATATCAACAAAAGGTCAAGGTAATTTATTCCAAGTTTATCTGGCGTCTTGTATAGTTACTGATAAAGACAACTTACAGGTTTGAAGTGAAATATTATAATATTATAGTTAAAGTAAATAAAACTTCATAACAAAACCAGTCAATAAATCGGACTTTAATATTGTCCATCTAGATCGAATGTTACCGTCTATGTACCGAATATTCTCGGTCTCGATATTCATGACTTCACCTCCAGTTGAGCATGTACTACACGATCTTGATAGCATATTTGGTATTGGTTTCATTGGATCCTTACGTCAACCTGTCACTTTCGAAATACTCGTAGTAACTAGGTATTTATCTTGTTGAAACGTTTCTACAAGACTTGTAGAGCTTCATTGCTTTTGCTTTTTTTCTGTTGGTCGCCAGTATTGATTTTATTCGTAGTTATTTTTTTTTAATCAGCGTCAAGTGGTGGCTTTGTGTTGCTATCTGGCATTATGCAGAGCTCTTTTGGCATTAATCATTGTACTTATTTTTTTTTTGTTTAATTTTAAAGTTGTTTTTGTTTTTATTAATGCCAATAAACACAATTTTCTTTCCATATTTTTTTGGGTGTTAATTAAACCGACTTTTAATAGTATTATTCGCCAAAATTTTAAAAATCTTCACTGTCTTCTAAATCAGCCACAATCAACGAGCATCCGAATGGTACTTCCTTAGCTACTATATAAACCACTTTCTGGGTGGTAATAAAAAATAACCACGACGGTTAATCTGCCTGTGTCGAAGTGCCGTACAAATCCGAGCTCACTTCGCTCGTTCTTGAACTAAGAATATTTAGTTGGCACTGTAAAAAAGACGAATTAGTTTATTTGAGGCTATCTCATTTTTTTACTGCTTAGCTTTTAAAATGAGAAGTTTGTCGATCGGGTCGATCTCCAAGGTTGCCGAAGTTGGCCTGTGGATGGGTTTTATTTTTATTTTTTCGGGTGAGGAAAATCATCTAATGACATCCCCGGCTCTTGGGCGGAGCGGGAGATACTAAAAACCCACTCCTCTTCCTTCTTTGCCATTGTTTCAGGGCCCCGGGGATCTCTTTCGCATCACCATGGCTCAGTGGGCTTCGACCCTGATGGGCCCCTACGGTTGCTTACATCTCTTCGAGGTACGCGTGGAACACTACACGCCGCCGACGACTTGGGCTCGGTCCGGACGGTTATTGGACGATCGGACGGCATGCAAAGGGCAACAAAAGAAACACGTGTAGGGACACAATGTACATGCTTAATCAGCAATATTATTATGACGCACGGCTGCGATCGTGATGAAGACTCGCCAAACTTAAGTGGTAGTGGGCAGGGCACATTGCTCGAAGAACGAATGGTCAATGGGGCCGAAAGGTTCTAGAGTGGCGACCGCGCATCGAAAAACGCAGCGTTCGAAGGCTTCCCACAAGGTGGACCGACGACCTGGTGAGAGTCGCGGGAATGCGGTGGATACGAAACGCACAGGATCGGTCGTTGTGGCGAGACTTGGGGGAGGCCTATGTCCAACAGTGAACGTCTTTCGGCTGAAAATGAAGATGATGATGAAATAAATTACAGTCGTAAATGGTCGTAACAATTAGTTTTCACCCCAACACAAGCAATAGAACACGAACACATCAAGTATCTAGTAGTTGAAGTAAATACGAACTTAATCTACACACGAATGGGGTTTTATTTTCAGTTAAAGTCTGACTTTCTTCAGCTTCACCTAGAGCGGGAGAAGTTCTTTTATGATTTCCCGACTCAAATAAAATCGTTGGTCCTGTGGTTGGTCCCGACTGTCATTCGTAGATCTTAGGGTCGCCACACACGGACCACACGCGACAGCCACAAAAGCCGCCACGAGAAGCTAGAAGCGGCCACAAAGGAAGCTGAAGCGTGCGATAACCACTTTTGGCCGGTGCCTGCTACTTTTTTTAACCCATACGCGCAGTATCATAACGGACTCTGACGAAGAGGGTTTAAATGCGCGAATGACGCGCGATGGCGTTTTGTTTCGGCGTTTAGCGGCCCATGCGGACCAACCGTGTGTGGCAAATCCGTATTAAATGTATGAGAACTATAGGAAATATGCCAGTGGCGGCGTTTTGTGGTTGGATACGGGCCCGTATGCGGCGATCCTTAGACAGTTGTTACGGATAGTCAGAAGCCGGTAAATCTGACACTAGTCATGCTAAGCGGTATCATGTTACCCAATTACTGCGTTGTGGAAGTCAGATGAGCAGTCGCTCCTTTTAATATACTGATATCCAGTTGCATTCTGTTTGACTGGGTGTCGACACCAACACAGTTGGATAAAGCCTAGTGGCTGGTGTGTGTAGTGGTGGTAATTAAAAAACTACACCAAAAGATCGCTGGAGGTCTTACGTATCCAATACAACAATGTTTTTAGGATGCTGTTGAAACCGCCCCGTTTCTGTTGTGCGTCAGAAATGTTTGCTCAAAATCGAACTGACGGCTTCTATGCAGTTCATTTCATTCGCAAGAAAGTCGCATCACTGATGTACAAAACGCGGGTCAGTGGCAATAGCATCCTCAAAACAGTGTACTACTAATACTAATTTTAAGATATTTTACTAACAAAGTGGACCATATTGTTGTCTTATCTTAAATTAAATAAAGGATAGACCATTGTTGATTCTATCTTTACGGAGTTCCAGAAGTTGGAAATGGCAGGCTTGTCCCAAAAAATGTGAAGTAGAAGAGCATAGATATGATTACCTGTGATCAACCACAAATAAGTATGTAATACTTCATCCTCATCTCTCTAGCCTCTTCCCAACCGTCACTGAGTCTTGCTATAAGTATATCCAGCCCATTGCCATTTTAGTCTTAGCACATAGTTGAGAGCATCTATGACCTTTGTTTTGAGTCTTATCTGAAAATGGAGAATCTTTTTAATTTTGCGTATTTTCATGACACTCCTTTCCATGCTCTTTTGGCATGTTTTTATTTTATTTTTTAGTCGACGGGTAAGTTTCTTAAAGAGGGCAGCAGGCGTCCATGCCTATTTATAACGACTGTCAAAGATCTACGAATGACAGCCCGGAAAAAAATAAAAAACCGGGATCAACGGCTTTACGTGCTATCTGAGCTACGGGGTGTAAGTAATGTCCTAGATAAACTTAAAAAAGTACATATGAATTGAAAAATTCTCACTGGTATTTACCTGGTTTTGAGCCCACAACCTCATGCTTGAGAGGCGGGTGCCTTAACCACGGAGCCATCACGACAGTGAAGTGAGTAATACATGATTAAAAATATTTTATTAGTACTACGATATTAAGTCACTCATCATCATCATCATTTCAGCCGATAGACGTCCACTGCTGGACATAGGCCTCCCCCAAATGTCGCCACAACGAACGATCCTGTGCGTCTCGCATCCATCGGATTCCCGCAACCTTCACCAGGTCATCGGTCCACCTTGTAGGGGGCCTTCCAACACTGCGTCTTCCGGTACGCGGTCGCCACTCCAGAACCTTAATTAAGTCACTGCCAAGGGGAAATGTTTATGTTATGTCCGAGTGTGGTTTCCGCACTTAGTCCTATGCGGACCATTGTACGTGGGCCATGGCGGCCATAACCTTTGGCGGGCTTATTCCAACCAGCCCACGTCTCTCCAAAAACAGATCAGGCCTCTCAGGTTTTTCAGGGCGTCAATAAGGGAGTTCGGGAATCTTAAGGTTCGTGTGCGTATTTCAGTGACACCTGTGCAGTCTAGGAGCACATGCGCAATTGTCTCCTCCCCGTATAATAGCAGTTTAATGGATAGTAACAACAACAAAATTTAAAAATCTAAAAAAACTACTACTACCGCACCACCGCACTACTGCCGCACCAGTTGGTCAATCGCTGATTGCAATTATTAAAGAAAATATTAAAAGAAACCTTGGCAGATAAGCATGATGCACCGCTGTGCATTATGCTTATCGGCCAAGGTTTCTATTAAAGAGCAACTGAAGAAACCGGTGGATATTAGTCAGTAAAAATCTGACACTCCCTCTCATTCGACCCAGAGCAGAAAATGGTATTAGTAGTAAAATAGAATAGAAATGTGAAAAAGAAAACCAAGTATTTAAGACCGTATTGTTTGTATGGAAATGCAAATGGAAGCTATAATCTTCTCCTGGCTCACAATAATTTGCATTAATTGCTTAGGATTAAGGTTAAGCAAAGAGAACAAAAAAACCAATGAAAAGTCGCCGATAGTGGATTATTCTTTGTGAACCTGTGTATAAATGGAAATAATTATTAATATTATTATTTATTTTTCAATACACGTGAATATTGATGAAAGGTCACAGCTTGGTTACAAGCGCCCTCGTACGGTGCTATTTCTAAGCAAGTGTGTTGAATTGTACTTTTACAGTACTGCCGAATAGCTTCAGCTACTTCATCGTAATAGAAAAAAAACGTAATATGATATATAATATTATATACTTAAACTAAAACTAGTATAAAACGAAATGCAACTAACAAATATTATGGACCAAAAGCTTTTTCAATACACTTTCTCGGAAACCCGCTCTTATCCCACGGCTTTAAGGCACACAATATACTGTTTCCCGCACTAGTGCAGAAAAGTGCGCGTGCTCACCCCCGCTACAATTGTATTAGTGTTATTACATTTATCGTATCAAACTGGGCGCGCGTCGACCCCCATGAGTCGCCGGTCAACCCTCATTTATTAATTTCTTCGTAAGTGTATTGAAAAAAGTCGTTTGATATACGAGCAGATTTGTCACCGCAGCTCTCGGCTCCAAAACACACCCGCCTACGGCTCGTGCGAATTCCGCCTCAAACTTTCTGCACTTGTATCAAAATGTACTATTTTTGTAAATCTGTTCAATGAACACATGCCATTAAATACAAATTCCAGGTACTAGATTTAAAGTACTTCATAAGCTGATATAATATAATATAATTGCTTTGCAAATTTCGAATATTATTCAAATTATAATGCTGCAATACAAATTCAAAATAATAATAACATAGGGCTTAAAACAATATAATGATATGTGATATATAGTAAGCATTGGTGGAAACTAATTTTGGCATTGTAATTACGTTTTCCAATTCAATCTATTATTATCTAAAATTAAATAGACACGACAAAACCAAACTATTTCAGTATAATCCAAAACCAAATCTACACCACATTTTAATAATACAAACATGGCTTTTATGTATTTATCAATGAGTAATTTTATATCAGAAGTATCCATATTTATTAAGCATAAGTTTTATCATTTTCCCACTGCTGGGACTAATTCTCCTCTCTAGAAGAGGGCATGGGCCGTATTCCAATACGTGGGCCCAGTTCGGGTTCGTGTATTTCACGTGTCTTCGAATTCTTGGTTCTAGGACATGGCGGTTTCCTCACGTTGTTTTCCTTCACCACTTGTGTGTTTGTAGTGGTGATATATTATTACACAAAGTGAAGGGCATGGTGTTATTTTTTTTTGAGAAGTGGAATTATCAAATACCTTCTCGCGCTCTAAGGTAGAACGTGAGGATGTATCAGGCTTTCACTTTATTTGCCCTTTGCGTTCTATGGCAACGGTAATTCTTTCAAACGTTCCCGCAGCCCTAGAAAAAATTGACCCTACTACGCCGCTTCAGTTTTGCTGATACCTATCTCTTTGAGACACCCGCGTGGAATATTATTACGTGCCGTTGACTTGAGCTTAGTCCTTACCAGACGGCGAGTTACCCTTAACTCGTCGTCCGGAAGTCCGCGCCTATAGTGGCCAGAAAACGACCTCGCAACTTTTAATGCCCAGGGCGTTTTCTGCGGCAGTGACTGGAGCGTAAGGCCGCCCTTGGCCATTTGCCACCACCTTACTGCTTCGCAGGAGGTGGCCGCTTCTCATTTTCTCCTGCTCCGGACCATGGCCTGAATGCAAGATGCGAGAGGTCGCCACCATCGATCACCTCCACGAGGACACGACAGTGCTGCGCCCAAGCATGGTAGACCCATCACGACGATCGCCCAGAAGACTTGGAGCATGGTGGACCATGCTCCAAGGAGTCTTCTGGGCGATCCGCACCATGGTGATACCCGGGCGTTTTTTCTACCTAAATTCGAAAGAATTATCCCTCGAACTGACCGCGTAGGGTGAGGTCCTGCGTCATGTGGAAAGTGAAGATGTCGTGGTGTTTCTCTAGCCACGCCTCGCGATTGTGGTGTGCCCAGCCGGCCAGCGCTAGGTTATGAGATACCGTGTCCATGATTTCGATCTATGACGTACAATTCGTAACTTGGGACCCTTACCACTGGGCCAAAACTGCTGTCTGGAATTTTTAAGATAACCTTATGCCGAAAACGCATTGATAGGCTCTAGGCAGAAGTCTGAACGCTTATCCGAGTCACCTCATGAGTAACGAAGTGGAACAATCGTCCTAAAATATTTGCAACTGGCTGGATACGTTAGGTGAGGCTCGCAAAGTCCATGGTCAGCAGTGGAGATTCTTGGGACGTGGAGATCTCCTGCGAGAAAGGTAAAGACGGCTGCGGTAAAGAGAAAGGGAGAAGAGTTCTTTCCTGCCCCGTACCAGGCGCACCGGGTGTCGTCGTGAAATGTTCGTGAGAGTTCCATGCGCGCCTCTCTTATACATCTAGGATAGCCACTCACCAATACCATACCCACGGGGATCGGGTCATAGGACAGGACGATATTACAGAAAATAAAAAACACAAAGAAACCAATAAATACCTAATTTTGAAAAAAGAATAACGTACCTTTAATATGAAGTTTATTTGAACTTATAATTCAACAACAAATAACACTTCAAAGCAACCCGTTTTAAAAAACGGCAATTTCATAGGTAAATACCTATTATTATTATTAACTAGATATTAAGCGACCGCGGCGTGTTCATTAATTATTAATAGAGTGGTGTTGTTGTGTTGATAACATTTATCATTAAAATACGCTTAAATAAATCCGGCATTTATTATTGTTTTTGGTTAAGCGTTTATTTATTTTGCCTGCTAACAAACGGCAGATAACTCCATGGCAACAAGCTTTTCCAAAAATTAATGTAAATCAGAATCCATGTTTATATGAACAACAACGAAAAATAACTAGAATCTTTAAAAAAATTATATAGAGCCATTTTCAATAAAGTTCAATCTATATATATAAAAGAAAGTCGTGTTAGTTACTTCACTTATAACTCAAGAACGGCTGAACCGATTTAGCTGAAAATTGGCAGGGAGGTAGCTTAGAACCAGGAGACGGACATAGGATACTTTACTTTTTTTTTTTTTTAGAGTAGGGTAGAGTAGGGTAGAGTAGGGTAGAGTAGGGTAGAGTAGGGTAGAGTAGGGTAGAGTAGGGTAGAGTAGGGTAGAGTAGGGTAGAGTAGGGTAGAGTAGGGTAGAGTAGGGTAGAGTAGGGTAGAGTAGGGTAGAGTAGGGTAGAGTAGGGTAGAGTAGGGTAGAGTAGGGTAGAGTAGGGTAGAGTAGGGTAGAGTAGGGTAGAGTAGGGTAGAGTAGGGTAGAGTAGGGTAGAGTAGGGTAGAGTAGGGTAGAGTAGGGTAGAGTAGGGTAGAGTAGGGTAGAGTAGGGTAGAGTAGGGTAGAGTAGGGTAGAGTAGGGTAGAGTAGGGTAGAGTAGGGTAGAGTAGGGTAGAGTAGGGTAGTGTAGGGTAGAGTTGGGTAGAGTTGGATATAGTAGTCAGTTGACGGGAGCGAAGCCGCGGGCAAAAGCTAGTTTTATATAAAGGGAAATCATAAAACAGTAAGCAAGCTAAGAGATAAGTAGTGTTTGATCATTGAGAATTCTATTTCAAGGACATGTGGAGAAAAATTACAGCATGCTTCTTTGTTAATCTGAAAAGCCTACGAATAGGAACAGTCGTCATATCGGTTTAAAATAATTTCAAACACTTACAAAATAGCTATGTTAATTTACGTAGATGTCTACACTATAGACGGAGCAGTAAACTTTTAATTGCAAAATTATTTAAAGCTAGACGCTTCCAGTATTTTATAGTCTTCGCTCTCCTAGAGTGAGCTTGTACTAATAATCGAGCTAGTTGACTGATAGCTTTATGATGCGGCTACATTGTAGATGCCTACATGTTAATGGAGTAGTAAGTGGGCAAACAGCATAGTCGTTTACTTGGGAACACCCAAATACTCCGAAATATTTTATTCCGAATTTCGATGTTCCGATTTTCAAAAGTCCGAATTTCATAATACCTAAAAATTATAATGTCTATTATTAAAAATCACGAAATTTATTTTACCGAAAGTTGTAAATGCGATTTGTTAGTTTTCCGATTTTCATACGTTCGAAGAATCAAATGCTCGAAGGGTTCTCGGTCCGAAAAACGATATTCCGATTTTCAATACTTCGAATAAACTAAAAGTCAACATGTTGTGCTACAAAATTTAGTGTCAGAAACGAATCGCTGCAAAACCGACTTCACGCAGTCTTGTTTGCCCTACCCCTAGAGTGTAATTTAAACCCGCGTAGGCGCGGAGGGGTAGGGCGGCCCGCGAGCTGAGGAGCAGGTGGTTTGAAGGCCCGCCGCCGCGGCTGAGGCTGGCCGGCAAAGCCGGCCAGCAAGCCGAAGCTGTGGTGGTGAGCGTTAAAACCATCTGCGACGATAAGCTCGCGTGGGGCCGCCCAAACCCCGCAGCGCCGGAGCCGTGACAGAAACAATGCTTGCTGCATTTTGCATGCCTGCTTGCATGCCGCATGCCTGCTTTCATGCTGCATGCCTGCTTGCATGTTGCATGCTTGCTTGCATGTTGCATGCTTGCTTGCATGTTGCATGCCTGCTTGCATGTCGCATGCTTGCTTGCATGCTGCATGTCTGCTTGCACGCTGCATGCCTGCTTGCATGCTGCAATAAATCCCCTGCATGCTGGAAAACGCATCTGTCATTAGTTTTTTAATTCTACCCCCTCATACTACGACCTCTAACGAGCATTTATGTGTTTATTTGTCTTGCTATACAGTTTTATGAGGGGTTTTTATTTCGGAATTTTATTAATCGGTATTTTAATCATCGGAATTCGTATTATTGATGTTTCGAATTATCATTAAGTCGGACTTTTCGTTATTCGATCTATTGAAATTCGGTATTTTGAGAATAGTAATTATAGAAGTTAGGAAAATTGAAATTTAGGAATTATAAAAATAGGAGTAATGATAAGTCGGAGTTGTTATATTCGGAATTTTGAACCATTCGGAATTATGAAAATCGTTATTTTGAAATTCGTATTTGTGACTGTCGGAATAAAGTTTTTCGTATTTATGTAGTGTACCCCGTTTACTTACGTTATTGAAGATGGGTACTTGAAATTATTCAATCATCATTGTCTTCTTTGCCTTGTTCCATGTTACTTGGTAGCCTTGTTTCATGTTATTAGGTGCCTTTGTTCCATGTTACATGGTGGCCTTGTGCCTTGGTACTTGACGGCCTTGTGCTATGTTACTTGATGGCCTTGTTCCATGTTACTTGATGGCTTTGTCTCATGTCACTTGGTGGCCTTGTGCCATGTTACTTGACAGCTTTGTCTCATGTCACTTGGTGGCCTTGTGCCATGTTACTTGATGGCTTGGTCTCATGTCACTTGGTGGCCTTGTGCCATGTTACTTGATGGCTTTGTCTCAAGTCACTTGATGGCCTTGTGCTATGTTACTTGATGCCTTTGTCTCATGTCACTTGGTGGCCTTGTTTCATATTACTTGGTAGTATTGTCCTTGGTGACCTTGTCCCATGTTCCTTGATGGTCTTGTCTTATGTTACTTATCCCCAATTACTCAGTGCCCTTATGCCATGTTACTTGGCCTTGTCCCATGTCACTTGGCGGCCTACTCCCATGTCACTGGGTGGTCTAACCTCATGTCACTTTGTTGTCTTGTTCCATGTTACTTGGTGACCTTTTCCTATGTTACATGGTGGCCTTGTGCCTTGTTATTTGATGACCTAATCATATGTTACTTGATGGTCTTGTCCCATAACACTTGGTGGCCTTGTTTCATATTACTTGGTAGACTTGTCCTTGGTGACCTTGTCCCATGTCACTTGATAGATAAACAAAATCACAGAACAGTTTTAATTATTAAGAAGCAAGTAATATCTATGTTTTTAGAAAGAACAGTAGGTATTTAATAAAAAAAAACTTTAGATAAAATTAAGCCCAAATTGCTTTTTGTAACAGCTACGAGTTTTATGTTCTCGGGGTGTTATCAGGACCACCCCATCCCTTCATACCCATGGGTGTCGTAAAACTTGAGATTGTATCATTATTTTTATTTATTAAATAACTAGAGACCGGCTATGATATCATGGGGTACCTTAGTAAATATTATAATCTGAGAAAAAGGTAGGTAATCCATGTAATTCATTCATAAAATCAAAGTACCATGGCTTATTATCACGGAAATATAATCTGAAGATCAAACGAATCTAGGCTATTCTTTTACAAAGCTCCTTTTTAAATTAAGAATCTCCAATAAAGGATGTCTGTTAAAAATAGGGAGCGTTCACTAGAAATTACGCACTATTTGGCCAAAAACCGTGATTTTCAAACCCGTTTATATCCATTAATGATTTATTGTACAAACATGTGATTTAACAATAACATTAGGAAATATTCTTGTCTAAATAGTTAATTAGGATTTTATTTAGATTAATAGCACGCTTGTGAACTATATTCACATATGTAAATAGAGTTTTTTTAAATTTTACTTTAAATTGTATATTTTTGAAAAAAATGTCCTTCTATTAGAATAAGCTATTATTATAATAATAAAATTAAGTTAAATCAGTGCAAATTATCATTTTATTTACCCATAATTTCTTAATAATTTGACAATGTTTTTATTTTAACTTTCATAATTAGTAAACTAAATCAATGAATCTTTTTCTATAACTATTTTGTTAAGGATTCTAGTTACTGTTTTGTATTTTTTGTTTATTAATTCGATTAGAACTGTAGAAGTTGTCAAGCTTCGAAATTTACTCTGAAAGTAAAATAAAATAAAAAACTCTATTTACATATGTGAATATAGTTCACAAGCGTGCTATTAATTTAAATAAAATCCTACCTAACTATTTAGACAAAAATAATAAAGTTCGCTTTCCATCAGGTGAGATAGCGGTCAAGCGCGAACCTATCAAGAATAAAAAAAAATATCCTAATGTTATTGGTAAGTCACATGTTTGTACAATAAATCTTTAATGGATAGAAACGGGTTTTAAAATCATGGTTTTTTGGCCAAATAGCGCGTAATTTTGAGTGAACGCTCTTAAGTTACACTACAGCATTCTTTTGAGTATCAACTAAACTATAAAATATAAAGTGTACATCCCGACGTCTATTACTAACACATAGGAAAAATAACTTAAAAAAAAAACAATTTAAAAACTTAAAAAAGCACTAAATAAAAAATATTGTCTTACTTTAAACATGTTGGTATACAGAACTCAGAACTCTAGTTAATTTAGTTATTAAATGTAGGCAACGAGAGACAAATATCGATGTGGTGATGTTTAAGACAATGTTTTAATATTGTTGGCAAAGCTTTTTCTTTCAAGACCTTTATGCCCATTTACTTGGGAGCCATTCCTTGTCCTTCTTTTTCAATATGCCTAATTTTAAGCGTCATCATCAAGTTAAATACACTACTGGACAAAATTTCCCCCAACATGACGCGCAACGCTCAATTTATGCGATGCCGCATTTTTTTTCTTGTGGGAAATTCATTTAATGACATCCCCTGCTCTTGGGCAGAGCGGGAGATAGTGTCAGACTTTTACTGACTAAAAACCCACTCCTGTTCCTTTTTTGCCATTAACTTGTCCTCCAACATTTTGCCATGCATTCACATGATGCGGGGCATGTTGTAAGATAATTAGACAGAGTTGCGCGTCATGTTGGGGCGCGACATTTTGTTCCCTAATATATTTAAGGCTTCTTCCAGAAGACTTATAAACAGCGAATTCAAGCTATCATGGTAGTAGAGAGAGAAAAAGAAAGAGCTGTTCAGAAGGAATAGTCCTATTTCACAACTGAATTACGACATCATTGACACATCACAGGTCACTGGTCTTTTTGAACCGTCGATAGCCATGATGCAGGTGGTAAGTGATCTTTCATGAACAGATTTAGACGTTAACAAGAATAGAGCAGGTCTTAAAATAAAGCTAATGAAGCTTCAACTATAAAAAATCTGTGTCTGCTCTAATCTGGAAAAGCATGGCGGAAAATAAATTAAATGTAACAAAAACAAGACCGTAGTAATGAGGTTGCCATGGGAATACTGTCAGGAGTGTGCTGCATAACACATAGTTTTTAACAAATTCTGCTTGCTGGCGAACTTCTGCGGTTAGTTAATAATTTATATCGTACTCTGATTAAAATCCTCGCAGGGACCCGTTTCTGTTTCTTTTTTATCCTGCTATGAAGCTATGTAAAAAAAAATCACGAGGAAAGGGAATCGTAAGGGGAAGTAGGTAATCTACACATATAACAAATCTGTAGAAGTTTTTAGTTGTGCGAGCATCACGTAAAATTTACGAAATCGATGTAGATAACTTTTATACATTAAAATTGTGTGTATCTTGATACGTTACTTAGGCTTTGTTTCATCGCAATCGGTTGACTATATCGAAAGATATACTACATTCGTAGACTGTTAGGCGGTACGAAGTTCGCTGAGTGAACTAGTCCATACTAATGTCATAAATAGGAAAGTAACTCTGTTTGTCACGCCTTCACGGTAAAACTACTGAGCTGATTTTGATGAAATTTGACATGGATAAAGAAAGGATGGACATAGGCTACTTTTTGACTGCAGCTTCGACTTTGCATCCGCAATAACTATATCCACACAGACGAAGTCGCGGGCAAAAACTAGTAAAATAATATTAGTTAAATACCTCCTAAGTATAAAATTAAAAAAAAAAATATGTTCATAATTTGAGTGTACCATTTATGACTTCACGGGAAATTCAACATGGTGGATGCGAAGTAAATCACTATTCAGTTCGTTTTTTTTTTGCAATTCATTATCAAGTTACCATGTAAAAAAATAACGTACATTCTGACATTTCACTTTTGATATCATCTCATTCAACTGCAAAAAATAAAGCCCATACATTTAATTGGCACTACCTTTCATATTTGCTCATATTTTTATTATGGAACAATGGAGTTATATTTTATTTTTCAATAGGCTTACTTTATTGATGTGTTCGATGCAGTTGCAATATTTCACTGGCGTAATACATGGTCTGTGCTACAGTAACGCGTGGCTGTGGGCTCTATTCTGGCAATGACTGCAATATGCGTCCGACTGCATGAAGGGGGCACTGGGGAGCTTTCCATCTAGATTGGGAGCCCGATGGCTATGCGAATATCAATTGCTTAAAAAATGTATTGTTGAATGTCCGCCTCGGATTCCCGGCAAACTCGGATTGTTTCAACGTTATTGACTTGGAACTCTAAACTTTGTAGCTGTTATGTGTTGAAGAGGACTATAGTTTTAGCAACTTTTAGAATGTATGAGAACTGAAATAAAAATATTTTGGCAAGTTTGTTTTTTGATGGATATTGTATAGTTTTTAGTGTTCCGTACCTCAAAAGAAAAAAACGGAACCCTTATAGGATCACTTTGTTGTCCTTCCATCTGTCTGTCTGTCAAAACCCTTTATCTCAGGAATACCTGGAGGTATTGAGTTGAAATTAAAACTATATGCCTAAGTCTGCGGTCCCTTGAAGCTGTGAAAAAATAAAACTTCTGAGTTAACGAAAAAAAAAGATACGGTCGTTCTCAAGGGAATTAAAATTCAAAGAGTACTTCCGTGTTGATCTAGAATCCTGAAATTTGGCATGAAGCAAGGTCTCATAGCACAAATATAGGGAAAAATCTGAAAACTGTAAATTTGTAGTTAAGTAACAATTTTTTTTGCGATTCGCAAAAAAAAATTGACGCATGACTTCTCTCGCACAGCGTGGAGCGAAAATGAGTGTTAGACTTTTACTGGCAAATACTCATATGTTTCTTCAAATTTATTGCCCTTTGCTTTTCAAGGCCGCGGTGAATCTTACGAACTATATTTGAATAAGTAT
The DNA here is from genome assembly GCA_905147345.3 of Mythimna impura. Lineage (NCBI taxonomy): Eukaryota > Metazoa > Arthropoda > Insecta > Lepidoptera > Noctuidae > Mythimna > Mythimna impura. Next base: position 15,054,933 of record LR990345.1, read on the forward strand.
AAGAATATTAAATTCGCTTTTGTACAGTGTTTCATTAGTGCATAAAGTTGTAATTTTTTAATTTTTTTACTCGCTGTCTCCTACCCTAAACTACGCCTATTTTAGCAGACATGGTTTTAAAAATGAAAGAGTTATGAGTATACATGTGGATGGGTGGAGAGGGAGAGGGAGGCCAAAGAAAAGATGGATGGATTGTGTGAACAGTGATATGAAACAAAAGGAAGTTAGTGATAGCATGACGGTTGACAGGATATAATGGAAGAAAAAAAAACATGTTGTGCCAACCCCAAATAAGATGGGACAAGGGCAGGAAGATGACGATGGTTTAAAAATGATAAAATTAACTTTTCACTGATTTAAATCTTGTGTAATGCTGTAAACTGTAAAAAGATTATTCTCCAATATTCCCTAAGATATCTTATGTAGAGACCTTGCTGTATGTAAATAAAACACGCCGTATCTTTAATTAAGTTTTTACAATAGTCATATTTAGTGTTAATTTATTATTTTGTATTTAAGCACTCTCTAGCCTGAAGCACAGGTTCACCCTAATTCAGGCAAATAAGCAACTGTGTTCTTTTATAAATATTAAATTATACTTTATTCTAAATGTGCCCTATGTTATAAATAAACGATTTATTGTTATTATTAATTAATTATTTCGTAGGTGTTTTGGTCAAGTTATTTTTTTTTATGTTGATCGGTTCGTTCATGACCTGATGGACAGCGAAGTGGGCGAAGGTGGAGCACCTATAACTTAGCGATCAGGAAACACAGACTTTAGCTGGGAATTCCAGTCCTTAGCTGTACGCACAATGGATGTATTCCTAAAACTTTTTGTGCAAATGGGTGGTCCAAGGAAGAAACGGGTTTGGTGAAATTAGTTTATGCAATTCCGACGCACACTCCCCGAAATGAAACCGGTAAAAAACCGACAGACTAGCAACTCGCCGTTGATGTGACTTTGAAGCTTCGACTCGACGAGTGCATCATTTACACCATATCGATATCTACCATAAATATTTTTTCTACATTGTAGGTAGGCACTAGGATAGAAATTTAAAAACGACTTACTTTATAAAATATGAATATATTGGTTGGCTACCCAACTTTATTCAGGTCAGTTAACCTAGGCTCCAAAATGTGCTCTATTTCAAAATAAAACCAAGAAAAATAACCCGAATTTGTTTGGCAACTTTGTTATTTGTAGCCATATTGAGTAAACCACATAATTTACCTTTTGGCTGCGTCGAAGCAAAGACATAGCTTTTAAATACCTGCAGAGTTTGTTGACCCAGTTCACATTTCAACTACGGCGAACAAACAGATCGGTATTCTATATCTAGCGAATTCTTAGAAAGTTAGCTTATTTATTTTGCCGCAGGTTTGAGCTAATAATCTGCATCGTCGAAAGTTTAAAGTACTTTCAAATTATACAGCATTTTCGGTATTGAAATAAGAGCATTTGAAATAGTCTGTGTCATTATTAGTACATTATTTCTCTAATATATTGTTTGTATTACATGCAATTTATTAGTTTATACCTATATAAATAGTTCTCCTTCTCTGTCAAATCCATCCAAAGGTTGTCTGTAAAAAATCGCTTTTAGCGAAAAGACCGCCCATTGTGACACCGTATTAGTTTTAAGTTCCTAATGTAATTTTTATTTTTGGTGTACAATAAAGAATATATCTATCTATCATTGTAAACTAGTTTTCTTTGTGTGTTCTATAAATGTTAGGTTACGTTAGTTAGGTTTACTTTTCTGTTTATGACTAACAATATACATATAATGTTAGTCATAAACAGGAAAGTCCAAAATAAACGTTTGTTATTATTTCTTTATTTGATATCTTTACATATTTTCTAAACTCTTTTAATAATTAAAAAATATAACCATTGTAAAAAACTAAGTAAACTTTCATTGTTTAAGCGTATTTTAATTTTTTGATATCGTAAGCAAAGTTCTAACAGTGCGTAAGTCAATAATGACTATTTTACACGAGAGTAAAATAACAACAATAAATGATTTTGAAAATTCATTTTTGAAAAAGCTAATGGTTAGCTTTTCGCTTTCTGATTAATTGTAACGAAGCACATATTTTTTTTTAACCAAATGACATCCTATAACAAACCGTCAATAGTATCAATTTTCATACCGCTAAAAATGACTTACGTAATATTGGGGTTTTACTGACTATATATGCCATACAATGAATAAAATGACCATACAAAGGAGGCCACAGATATTTGTAATATCAGTCTATTAGTCAGCCAATGCAGGGCAGACTCCAAGACAGTTATGTAAGCATGCGGGATCCCTAATCTACATTCCACAGCAGACCGAAGGCATTATGAATGTGCGCCACATTCTCATCACTTGACATTCAGAGCGCACTGTACTATGTTTATACTCCAAAAATATACTTTTTATTCGCATTTATGGTCTCTACGTGGAACAACATAAGACACCCATACGACGACCCCGATTATGTAACTTTAAAGTTTGCTATCCGAATCTCAGGCCACATAAGAAAATTGTGTGGACAAAGTGTGAATTATCAAGAAAGAAAAATTGATATTTTTAAAGTTTAGTTACTTATTCTCTTTGAAAGTGACAACTTTGATACAACGCTTTTGATGACAAAGAATAAGGGATGTTTAAATTAACTTGCATGCCTTTTATTAACTTTCACTTGTTTCATACAAAGAAATTGGATTCGTAGTTTATTTTATAATAACAAGCTTTTAAGAAATAAGGCGTCAGAAGTTGCACGGCGATCTCCGGTCACCGTAGGCGTGGGCTGGTGGACGACGAGCAACGGATAGATCACCGTTCAACGGTCCGGTAAAGACCGAATCCGAATGATCGATGGCGCGTAGTGTTCCACACGCACCTCAAAGAGGTGTCAGCAAATCCGTAGGGACCGAATTACCGTAATCCTGGAACGCAAAGAGCAGCTTAAGGAAACAAGTGGGTTTTAGTCGGTAAAAGTCTGACACACCTTCTCACTCCATCCTAGAGCAGGAGAAGTCATTCAGACTTTTAATCTAAAAAAGGCATTTACATGCATTTTCCAAAAAACAGCAACGGAGCCCAAATAAAATATAAAAAAACAATAATAACAAAAATAAAAAATAAAAACAAAAAAAATATGATAAAAATAATAAATACGTTGAGCCTTCTTTTAACAAAGAAGATACCTGTAACAGAAGACGTCACTATGCCATATCTTTGTACGTATGTACATAGTTTTGAAGTAAAAATTAGGTTCGTTATGTGGCGACTATCATACTATAAAGTAATTAAAAACAATCTAGTAATTACAATTACAATTTTTTACTGGTTTTGTATCATCATCATTATCATCTTCCTGCCCTTGTCCCGTATTATTTGGGGTCAGCGCAACACGTTTTTTTCTTCCATTCTGCCCTGTCACTCGACATGTTATCACTAACTTCCTTTTCTTTCATATGACTCTTCACACAATCCATCCACCTTTTCTTTGGTTTTGTATATAATATATAATTACAATTTTAATTTTAATTACTCGATTGTTTTAAATTACTTCATAGTATGATAATCGCCACATAACACACCCACTTTTTACTTCAAAACTTTTCACTGCATGAAGTCTTTTAGCAAAAGATGCTTCAGCCAATTTCCATTGAATCTCTTACCAACTCGTTACGACTTCCATATAGAGAAAGTGGCTTATCCTTCACTGTGTATACTAAAGTTCCAGATAAGCTTAAAGCAACTAACGAAAGGAATTTCCTCTAAGCCACAGAATTCCAAAGCGAATTTTCACTATCGCCTTATACATGCGATCCTGGCCAATACACGCCTTCCATTGACGTGCTCGCTCTCACATTATTCGATAACGCCGAGTGCATAGCTTACCTCTATTGTGTCACAAGCTTATACATAATACCCTGACCATGAGCTTCCATAGAAAATAAGCCGTCACTCAGTAACGGATGTCCTTAAGAGGTGTGATCGCCTTTTTACGAAAACCCAACCCTAATAACTTTACATATTCCTTTTAAGAGATCGACTAAAATTCTTATAAAAGTAAGAGCACATTCAATGAATAGCGTGATTTGGCAGCGTGCCACAGGAACAGGTAAGGCTAATACGTATCTGGAAGCGTTTTACCTCTTGTTTCCATTAATTTTACATATACTTGCCAAGATCCTAACGTTATTTTCCGTCTGTTATTGCGAATAAGAAAATGTTCGACATGTTTGGAAAAGAATTTTGCAGTTGATCACGATGGTTTCAACGTGTTTTTCTATTTGAGTAATTGACGGTATTGGCAGACAGCCCATCTGGCATCTGCTTTTCATTTGTACATCGTTTCTGTCTCTTATACTGCATTACCTCGTGGTCTAGCCACATTCATAGAAACGAGTCCATTTAATTGCATTTCGGTGGTCACTTAAATTGAAAAGTCAGATATGCTGTTTCCACCAACCACAAAGGTTTAAACAAATATATTAAATACTTATATAAAGCAAAAACTAAGGAGTGAAAATCATTTCCGGAGTCTGTTTCCTGATAGCTACAACCTGGGGTTACTTGAATCATGAGTGAATAGTTTACTTCTAGATTACGTGCTCCAACGTCCACCAAATCACCACTTACCATTAGGTGAATCTCACCTGATGAATAGAATAGAATAGCATAAAACTTTATTATACACCAAAATAGTAACAAAAACTTTTAAACTAACTTAATCTATGGGTACAATGGCGGTCTTATCGCTAACAGCGATATCTACCAGACAACCTTAGGATGATGATGGTAGGTGTCAAAATGATCCTATCAAAAAAAAAAACAAAAAAAAAAAACATGGTTGGGTATTTGAACCTTTTTTTAACGTAAACTTTTAAAAGTAACCTTTCACCACGATTACGTACTGATGTTTACATTAAAGCCATAAAAAAAGTTCAATTTCCATTATATTTGAATAAAAGGTTGTACATTAATTTGAAAACTAACACGTTTCCATTGTGTTCGCGTTACAATAGCATTTGAATCCCCTGCTTTTATAATATCTATTAGCGGTTATTATTATTTGTATTTCAATAAACAGAGGAGAACCGAAAGGTTGTAGAGTGGCGACCGCGCACCGGAAAACGCAGCGTTGGAAGGCCTCCCACAAGGTGGACCGACGACCTAGTGAGAGTCGCGGGAATGCGGTGGATGTGAGACGCACAGGATCGGTCGTTGTGGAGACGCTTGGGAGAGGCCTATGTCCAACAGTAGACGTATTTCGGCTGAAATTATGATGATGATGATGATAAACAGTATATAATCTAGAGGTTTCTGTGAAAGAGTTATGAAAATAAAATATAGGTAATATAGGCTCAGGCAATACGAAATAGACGAAGTAAAAAGTTAGGCTACTATTATATTACAAATCACTTGGTACACTCACGGTACTTTTACGACGGCATTGATTGTACGAATTCACAGTCAAATTTTTTGTCAGTAGACAGGGCACATTGTTCGTAGAACGGAATGCCGATGGGGTCGATAGATTCGGCAGTGGCAAAGGTAAATGATGCAGTGTGGGAAGGCCTTCTACGAAGTAGACTTATGATATGGTGGGGGCAGTGGGACCGGACGTTGTGGCGATGGCTGAAAAAGTCAGCAGATATTTCTTTGGCCCCACCCCAAAGAAAAAATCTCATTCTTCACTTTATTCAGAGTAGGTGGAGTTAGTTTTGAGATATCCCAATATTTAAAAAAAAACCGGGCAAGTGCGAGTTGGACTCGCGGACTGAGGGTTCCGTACAAACTTACCTATGAAAACAGTTCAATTCCTGAATTTTCCGAGTTACGAAGATTTTTCCGAATCGCAAAAAAAGTTTTTTTTCGTGACGTAACTACTAATTTACTGTTTTCAGATTTTTCCTCAATACCTTTACGCGTTCCCGAGATAAATGGTCTTAACAAACAGGCAGACAACAAAGTGATCTTATAAGGGTTCCGTTTTTCCCTTTTTAGGTACGGATCCTCAAAAAAACTCCCCCTGCTCTGAATGAAGCGAAAAAGAGTGTCAGATTTTCAATGACTAAAGCTAGCTCAAGTTGCCGTTTGCATTGCAGAGCCACGGTAAATCTATCCAAAATTCCAAAGTTTATTGGCTGAGATAATGATAATGACCGAAATGACAACATGAAGTAAAACCGTAAACCAAAACAAATAAGGCAATAAACCACGACAACAAATTTCGAGAGAAAAAACAGGTACGATGGGTATTTTTGTAAACATGTTCAATTTCATCAAAGTGAAACCGAATCAATAGTTAGACAATTGTTTGACAATAGTTCGGGTACTCGGGCATTAAGACCGTTATGACTTGACAACGGCAAGTTTAAGGCCTGTAGCGTTTCGGACCCAATTGAATTCCGATATTGGCAGTGGTACAGTATGGTAAAGGGGCTTATACGTTTTATTGATTTTCGTTGGGACAGTTGAACGCGAGCGAATGGTATTTTGTTTCAATTTACTTCGTGTTTTAACTTTCAGTAAATTGTCTTTTAATACAATGATAATTAGATTTAATATAATTATGTTGTAAGTAAATTTGTTTTAAGAGAGCAGTGGTGGTAAAGTGGTAGGTCGCGGCTTCAAACCCAGCAAGCCGCATTACTTTGTGTAATTTATTTCATCACCACTGCTCTTAAAACGGTGAAGGAAAACATCGTGAGGAAACCGGCATGTCCTTGTCCATGTTACATTCACCAACCCGCACTGGGCCCGCGTGGTGGATTACGGCCCATTCCCTCTCCTAGAGAGGAGGCCTGAGTCCCAGCAGTGGGAACATTAAAAGGCTGATTATGCTATAATTATGTTGGGAATTGGAAAGAAGTGGCTTAGAGCCGGAATAATAGAAAGAATGGAGAGAGGCCTTTGTCCAGCAGTGGGACAGTATTGGCTAGATATAACAATAATAAAATAATTATATTTTAAAGAATAACAAGCTTCTGCTAGCGCGGCTTGGCAAAGTAAAAAATATCCTAAGGGAACATACTCTTAGGATGAATAGTATTCTGTACTATTACAGGACATGGTCTACACGTGGGCTACATTTCATATAAATCCGTTCAGCCGTTTGAGCATTAAAGAGTAAAAATATACACACACCTGCATACATACTAATTTTAACCTAATGGCTTAACTTACCTATGTTTGTCGACGATGCGTGTGTTCTACGCGCGCCTCAAAGAGAGATCAGCAAAACCGTAGGGACCCAGCCGAGTCGATACCCGCTGGGGCAACGGCAAATAAGGACACCGGTGTGGTTTTAGTCAATAAAAGTCTGACACGTCCTTTCGCTCTACTCTCGAGCGAGAGAAGTCATTGGATTGGATTGGATTTCCCACCTCATCTTGTTCGTGTATTGTTCTCAAGTAAACATCAAATTAACCTTCTCTGAAAAACCTTTTTTTTTTCATGGGAAATCATCTAAATGCTCTGGGTGGAACAGGACGGAGCCTTGCCTTTAAGGCCAACGCTGCGTTAAGCGGGCGCACGCGCGTGAACGCATCGCGTGACGTCTCGCGTGTGTCGTGTGCGGCGGTCCTCGTAGCGGAAACTGGATTATTCTCGCTAGTTCAACTTTAACGGTGTGCATGTAGTCGTGTCGATGGAGAACTGTATTTTATTATATTACGTAGCAACTTCACAGTTTTGGCCGCCTCTTTGGCTCTCATTACTGCTTCGCAGAAGGCTCTTAAGCACCCTAAAGATGCAGTTTTAAAAGATAAATTTCCCTGTTGGAAGAAGTCTTCTCCTAAACGTTGTTACGCTATTCAGTTACTGAATGCGATTCAGAAAATAAAACGAAAGCTTATGTTTGGCTACGAGAACGTTTGAAAGAGTTACCGTGGACTTTTTTTTTTAGGTGGGAATTCATCCAGACTTTTACTGACTAAAACATACTCCTATGTTCCTTCTATGCCTTGTGTTCCAGGAATTCCATTTTGGAAGCTAACCCCAGGAATTCCCTTTTGGCCCCTACACCGTGGCCCTAGAAATCAAAGATAAACTGAAAGAACACAAGTGGGTTGTAGTCAGTAAAAATCAGACACGCCTTTTCACTCCATCCTAAAACACGAGAAGTCATTTGATTTTCCGACTCAAAAATATATATATGTAGGTATAGATATTTAATATATAAATAAAAAAGCAGGATTATCATTCAACTGAATGGTTCTCACTAGAACGAAAATGCATTCAACAACATTGTGAACATAGACCCGCGAGGCGCTTAACAAAACAGGGTACACAGCAAGGCCCAGCCAATAGGTTAATATAAAACTCGTTTCCGATACGTTTGCGATAAGGGTTTCGTGTAAGCGGGACTTCAATGGCGGGATAGGCGCTTTCACTTATCCACGGCGATGATGGCGCCCCTGGCGTCAAACACGAGAAACGTTAGGAGACAAAGGTGCCTCTTAAGTCATAAATGTCGACGATGTTTTGGTTAAGGGGAGATTTGATAAAGGGTTCAGATTAAAGGTGACAAGAAGTGTGTGTGTGTGTGTTGGGTTGTAATTAAATCATTATGTAAAAGTACCTTTTTTATTTCGGTGGGATAATCATCCTATGCCATCCATCGCTCTTGGGCGGAGCGTGAGGGTGTGTCAGACTTTTATTGACTAAAAAATCCACTCCTGTTTCTTCGTTGCCTTTCATACCAGGGCCGAATCTTCCTTTCAGATGCAGACCCTTGGCCCCAGTAGGCTTCGACCCTGCTGGGCGCCTACGGTTTGCTGACATCTCCTTGAGGCGCGCGTGGAACAGTACGCGCCGTCAACGACTTGAGTTCGGTCCGGATGGTTACCGAAGGGTCGGACGGCGAGCTACCCATTGCTCGCTACCTGTGACTTTGTTAGATATGCTATTTGATCATTTTCACTTAGACGAACAAGTAAAATGTGTTCAAGATTGTTTTAACACAATAATTGACGGTTGGTGCAGTAGTGGAACGACTGGCTGCTGCGTTGCCTGTCGTGGGTTCGATTCCAGCACGGAATAAATGTTTTTATGGATTACAGATAAGTATTCCGGGTCTGGGTGTCCCGTGTATGTAAGTTTACATGTTAATGAACGCATTCACAATACACCTATATTGCTGCTTCTGTCACTCCTAGTGTGGCACAACAACGAAAAACTCATGCTTTAATAATAACTCAATAAATACATTATCTGTGCTACCAAAAGTTTAATAAAAATGTCTAGTACCAACTTTGAAATCTGTAATATTCTATGTATAATATTCAAATTCAAGTCTATTTTACTTAAAACAAAGCTTAGTCCCATTAATGGCGCCCTGGATTGAAATACACGGTGCTCTCAAAGGAGAATACTCAACTTTGTTAGAAGCAAGACAATTTGTAGAACAATCTTAGACAATTTCGCGATCGGACGTCATCAAAAAGTGGACGAACAAGAGAAAACATCATGTACAGTCAAGAACAGTGATTTGAGAAACAAATAAGGGTTCCGTGATAAGACTCTCAGTTTACATTCAAGTATTTTCATTGCTACGGAACAAAAGGGGCATCGTTGTTTGAAACCTGTTTTGTGTAAAATGGCTAACAGTCACCGGAACTAAGAGAGTTTATACAGAACAAAGTGACGGGTACACTCGAGTGTCAAGAATTTGCTAGTAATTGTAATAACCCGTCCAGTTTATTTTGCATTTTTACGAGAACAACCACCGCTCCATTGTACTCTTGCTTAATTATTTCATCAGATTTAATGATTCCACTGAAGTTTACAAATGTTTTGTCTCCAGTTCATTATTTGGCCAGTGAATTCCGACTACATTTGGCATGGTTGCGGTTCCAACGGTCACAGTTAGTTGGAAAGGCCATGAAATACGATATGAGTGCTTTCTCAGATCCCAATTAGCCATTTATATTCCAGAATAGCCTATAATTAAAATCTAGGTTGTTCGCTGGCGCTAATGGAAACGACTACATAGAGGGAGCATAAAATTAATACTGTTGTGGAAGTGGATAGGCGGAGGGTGGCTACTATGTCGTATAATCATCATTATTATTCTTATCAGCCCGTAAACTGACTCACAGACACTGGAAGTATATTTTTATAGAAATATTTTGTAATTTGTATACCATTTTTTATAAAAATGCGCTTGTTAGGATCAGTTACAAAAAGATCTGGTAAAGATGATCCGAAATAACATGATTCCCTTTTTTTGTTTTTGGTAAGACTTTTCCCGCCCTAGGCTGGAATGAAGGGCGTATCAGACTTTTTCTGCTAAAATCTACCTGTGTACTTCAGTTGTCCTTTGCGTTCGAGTGGGTAACTCTTTGGAAAATTCCCGTGACCCTTGCGGGCATCGGCCTTACTGGGCCCCTTCAGTTTTGCTAACATCTCTTTGAAGCACGTATTTTTTTTATTTTTTTTTTTTAGATGGGCAAATCATCCAACGACATCCCTCACTCTGGGCGGAGCGCGAGGGCGTGTCAGACTTTTACTGACTAAAAACCCACTCTTGTTCTTTCGTACCAGGGCCGAGTCTTCCTTTCAGAAACAGACCCTTGACCCCAGTAGGCTTCGACCCTGCTGGGCCTTGAGGCACGCATGGAACACTACCTACGCACCGTCGTTCTTTACTGGACGGCCGGATTCACATGATCCACTGATATCATAATTGACAGAGTAGAATTTTTAGCTCACTTTTTAGCGCATTCTTATGTATAGACAAGTAACAATGGGTTTGATTTCATAGAAGGTAAGTTCTATCTGTAGAGTTCACAGTAGGAGAGTGAATTTCACGGATATGTTTATAAGACCCAGGTCCTGTAACCCAACCCCTTTGGCCTGCGCGGGCTTGCGGACAGCGAGCAATGGATAGCTCACTGTCCGATCGTCCGGTAACCGTCCGGACTGAGCCCAAGTCGTCGACGGCGCGTATTGTTCCATGCGCGCCTCAGGGAGATATCAGCAAATCGTAGGGGCCAAGCAGGGTCGAAGCCTACTAGGGCCACGGGTAGTGTGAAAGCGAAACCCGGGGCCCTGGGACAAAGGCAAAGAAGGAGCAAGAGTGAGTTTGTAGTCAGTAAAAGTCTGACACTACTTCGCGCTCCGCCCAAGAGCGGGATTTGTCATTAAATGATTTTTCCACCTAAAAAAAAAACCCTTTGGCCTTTAGTATTGTCTGGCACGTGAAACATCTTACAAGGCTTTCTAGCTTAACGGCGAATCTTTTTAATAATAATATAGTTTTGTCTTTCTATACGAGTAGGTACTAAACTTACGGCAAGGAACATCGAGTGCGGATATATTGCGTCTCACAGTAGACTCATGAGTTTTTTAACATGATATCATCTTATTTAGATTTTATTACAAAATGTTTATTTTTCTACTACACTAAATTTTTAAACCTGTCATTTGTATATATTTTGAGAGCAGTGGTGGCCGGGTGGTAACAGCCCCGACTTACGAGTTTTAGGTCGCGAGTTCAAACCCAGCCAAGCGCATTACTTTGTGTAATTTATTCCATCACCACTGCTCTCAAAACGGTGAAAGAAAACATCGTGAGGAAACCGGCATGTCCTAAAACCAAAAAATTCGAAGACATGTGATATTCACCAATCCGCACTGGGCCCGCGTGGTGGATTACGGCCCATTCCCTCTCCTAGAGAGGAGGCCTGAGTCCCAGCAGTGGGAACATTAAAAGGCTGATTATGCTATGCTTATGCTATGTATATATTTTATCTAACGTTTTCTGTCATGTCGATTAATTGTTAAGTTTTCTGTCAGTGCTCTTTATATGATGAATTCACTATGCTTAAAACTATATGTGATTTTTGTTTGTGTATGTGATTTAGTAAGTAAGTCCCTTTAGTTGAGGTGCCCTGTCAATAAATAATTAATACTATTTTTTTTCTGTAAATTGGTTTTAAAAAAGGAGCATTTCAAATATTTATTTGAGGAAGAATGGGCGCGTGGTGGGAACTTCTCTACGTGCGTAACCTACAAGCGGAGACGTCACATTGTAGTTTGTGCATCATTTTTCTGTTCTTTGACAGTTGTCCCTTCCACCAGATTTGAATGATTCCAAAACACACATCTAACTTACTTAGATAGTTTTTTTTTTTTATAAGGGTAATTTTATTTAATTCAATAAAAACACTTAGCGAATTAAAACTATATATATATTAAAGGCAAAAACTACTAGCTACAATATGGCGTCATAAAACTCCTCCGCATCGCTATCGACTGGAAGTGTGCCCAAAAGACTAGCGTCATTGCCACGTTGAATGGCAATGCTTAATCTCTGACCGAGGTAAAAGCCAGTCCTTGGGTCACGCGAAGTGTCAACTAAGCGTTTGGATCTTTAAAAAGCATATGAGCACTCGGACCCCACGGCCCAAGAGTTTGAGCTCAAAAATATAACTGCCGACGATGTTGTTATATTTCCACCGCTTGAGGCTCTCCGCAGCCGTAGTGACAGCACCAGCACAGCACGAAGAGCTAGAAAGATGGGATGGCGCAAGAGTGTCGACACAAATACCTAATAAAAATAAAATAATTTAGTGCCCCAATTGTGAGTGATACCAGCTGCAATAACGTGAACAAGTAAGTACTAATATAACATACGAGTAATTTCAAGAATAGAACGTGAGTGTGACTGAAATAAAGTGCCAAGTTTCGTGAGTATAAATTATGAGCAGGTATCGTAAGCCTTAGGGATTAATGTACTGCCGCTGTTCATTTTAAGACGTCCTAAAATCTGGTTGAAGGTGGATTTTATGATGATATCAGATGGCAAACGGTTTGGTCGCAGTTTCTTCATAAATTATTTACGCACAAGTGTGTAGATGGCATACGTAGATATTTTTTATTCAAAATGATATTAGAAGGTAAGTAGAATATTATCTCAAGGGAACATACACCCGAGATAAAAAGTGCCTATCCTATGTGCTATTCTTGGATTCTATTAATTTTTTAGTGAAATGGGGAAATCATCCAATGAATTCTTTCACTTGGTGGAGCGAGAGGGCGTGTCAGACTTTTACTGACTAAAACCATACCTGTGTCCTTAATTTGCTCTTTGCGTTCCAGGATCACGGTATCCCTTTCAGATGGCAGTGGCACTAGCGAGTATCGGCCCTGCTAAGTCCCTACGGTTTGCTGACATCTTTATGAGGCGCGCGTGGAATTTTTTTTTTTAATATTAGTAGATTTGTGTCTAACCACTATCTCACCTGATGGTAAGCGATGATGTGGCCGACGATGGAGCATGCTTGCCTAGAAGCAACATATTCATTCCTGACTTAAAGATCCCTAGGTTATAGCTATCAAGAAACATAGACTCCGGCAGGGAATTCCACTCCTTACCTGTACCTACGCATAACAACTTCGAACATACGAGTTTCCAAAACACTTTTGTACGTGTGGGTGGGATGTCCACTTTGTACCGATGGCGCAACACCATACGTCTTGTGATCCGATGATAGTACGGACTTGGCGGAATTAAATTGTGCAATTCCAATGTACACTCCCCGAAATGTAAACGATACAAAACCGACAGGCTAGCAACTCGGCGTCGATGCTCAATACTACACGACGCTTACGACTAGGGTTCGGTCCTTACTTGGCGGCTGGACAGAGAGCAATCCATTGCTCGTTGTTCCCAAGCCCGCGCCTACGGTGGCCGGGGATCGCCGCGACTCTCGTCGCCTGGGGCACCTCCTGTCGCAGTGACTTCGGTGTGAGAAAATCCGTTCCCTCACGGCTGTAGCCATCTCTTTTGCTAGCATTACTGCTTCGCAGAAGGAAGCGACCGCATCCAATTTCTTCTATCTCCGGACCATGACCTGAACCAGGACCTAGTGCGAGAGGTCGCCGCTGCCAAACGTCTCCACGAGAACAAGTCGGTGCTCTGCCTAAGCGGGGCACACCTCCACCGTATGCTCCACCGTGTCCTCCGGGCGGTCTGCATACTTGGTCTACCCATGTATTTCAAATTTTATTCTAATTCGTTCAACCGTTTGAGAGCGAAGGTGCGCGAACATACAACGCACACATACAAACTTTTGCTTTTATAAGATTAGTGTGATGAAAATTTCCAATGACGCAAAGAAACCTAGAATATATACGTGATATTCATTTTAATAATACAAGTCAAATGTCAATTACGAAGGCTTATTGAAATACGATTCTAAAAAAATCTTATATAAAATAAAAATATTATATGAAATGGTTTTTCATCAGTTCACTCAAAAGGCTATGAATTTGAGTGTCACATGTTTAAATTGGATATCAGTGAATGATAATAAATCGACTTTATAGCAGCTGGTTGCTTAAACCCTAAAGGTTATATATTATTAATTCAATGAAATTCAATGCTTTCTCTGAGAATTACGCAGTATATTTTATCAAACATTATATATTTTATTTTTACCTTGTAGTTAAAGTTATAACAGCGGCACAGGTCGTTCACAGGTTAAGCAACGCTTGTCAAGGTAAAACTGTGGATGGGTGACCGTCTTAACATACCGAGATTCTCTCGTACGTCGGAACGTACGAGTACGTGAAATTATTGATCCCTGTCATTTGTAGATCTTTGACAGTCGCTACGGATAGTCAAAAGCCAAAAAATCTAACACTGGATTCATGCCACGGGTTCTCGAGTTACCCAGTTACTGAGATATGGAGGTTATATCGGCGGCTATCGGCAGTCACTCCACGTAAAATACTGGTATTACCAGCATCTGGTTAGACTAGAGGCCGACGCGACGCCAGTATAATTGATGATGAGACATCTGAAAGGGTTACCCATAGGTCTGGGACGAAAAGGGCACCTGAAAAAAAATAGGTGTAGTTTTAGTCAGTAAAAGTCTGACAGGCCCTCCTGCTCCGCCGTAGAGCGAGAGAAGTCATTAGATGATTTCTAACTTAAAAAAAGCATACCTACTTGAGAAAAGACTTGGTAGATGGTCACGTACGAGTATGTTATGTAATTTGTTGTTTTCATTTTAATATTTTATAAAATAATTCTATTTTTTGGTTAACGTTAAATAAAGTTGATAATGGTACATTATGATACAACTGTATAATGTTGGTGATTACCGCTAATGCGTTATTTAGATCCGAGCTGAAGGCTGATCTTAAGAGAGCCGAGGACGGTAATCACCAATATTCACGTGTATCATACAACGTTTTTCAACACACTTGTGAAGAAAAATAATGAAATTAACAATTTATTCAACAGCAAAACTAGTAAAACGATACTATTAAAAAAAGTAAACGATTCATGCTCTTTATTGTTATTGTGTTATTTTTTATGTAAATTAAGAGTTTCTAAGATAATGTCTTATTCCAACCACTACATGAAGGGTTTAAAATAAGTTAGACCCCTTCTCCCTTAAGTTAAATATTAATTCATACAAGTGAAAAGGAATACGCATTTGGAATTATTTTATAATAACCAATTACCTAATGCAAAGAAATATTTTTCCCTTTATTTTGGTGAAAACGGATATAAGTCTAGTAATATCATTATTAACTTAACCATTTTTTAGGACTAAGTGTTGTTGTATCGATAAACACCAACTAAATTAAAACGTGGGTGATTTATGTTAATTTAGATTAAAAAACACAAACCAAAATTTTTATTTTTTCCGTTTAAAAGTATATGTAAGTTTTAAAGTATGTGTATGTATGTGTGTGTGTGTGTGTTTTAAAGTAATAGGTCTTTACCTATGAAATTGGAGATTTTTAAAACGGGTTGCTTTGAAGTGTTATATCATTGGATTGACTTGGAATCATAAGTTCAAATAAATTTTATATTAAAGGTATGTTATTCTTCTTTTGAAATTAGGTATTTATTGTTTTTTTTGTGTTTTGTAAGTATTTTCTGTAATATCGCAGTACTTATAACCATGAAAGCTAATAAAAAAAACGTTTTTTCATATTAAGAGTTTCAACGTAGATACTATGCATTGCAAAGGGCAAACAATATCAATGTCGCATATCTACGACTTTCTTCTAACAAAAAAACTCGTGTTCTTGGTTTAATAGATTTCGTTTTGGAAATTTTGTCTTGTAGCCGCCCTAAGAAATAAAGTTATTCCTGAGATAAAATTCCTCACATGAAAGTGATTGAAACCAAAATAGACATCTCATTCATTAGCAGTTTTAAGTCCGTATACATCATCAATATTGCATATCACTTGAGTCCCATTGTTTCCACGATAGAACTCATATTACAAAATAATGCGAGTTTTCTTAGATTTCATACAAAAATGGTTATAAGTACTGCTATATTACAGAAAATATAAAACACAAAGAAACCAATAAATACCTAATTTCAAAAGAAGAATAACATACCTTTAATATAAAATTTATTTGAACTTATGATTCCAAGTCAATCCAATGATATAACACTTCAAAGCAACCCGTTTTAAAAATCTCCAATTTCATAGGTAAAGACCTATTACATGGCCTTGAAACCAACTTTTGAAGTTTTTTTTTGGTGTCAGTTGAACAC
The DNA here is from genome assembly GCA_905147345.3 of Mythimna impura. Classification (NCBI taxonomy): domain Eukaryota; kingdom Metazoa; phylum Arthropoda; class Insecta; order Lepidoptera; family Noctuidae; genus Mythimna; species Mythimna impura. The sequence goes on from LR990345.1 coordinate 15,071,481, forward strand.
TTTTACACAAAGTAACTTCCTTATTTTTAGAGATAGCTTAGATCCGATTTCACGAAACGATAGAGCATTTTTAGGGTTCCGTAGCCAAATGGCAAAAAAACGGAACCCTTATGGATTCGTCATGTCTGTATGTCTGTCTGTCCGTCCGTATGTCACAGCCACTTCTTTCCGAAACTATAAGAGCTATACTGTTGAAACTTGGTAATTAGATGTATTCTGTGAACCGCATTAAGAGTTTTCACACAAAAATAGAAAAAAAAAACAATAAATATTGGGGGTTCCCCATACTTAGAACTGACAACCTGGGAGGTCCAGACGCCTCCTGCCGGAGGCTCTACGCGGGAATCGTTCGGTCCATGGCCCTTTATGGCGCACCGGTATGGGCGCCGGCACTGCGAAAGCGGCCGGCGGCCTGGCTGAACGCGTGCCAGAGGGTCACGGCCATACGGATGGTGCGAGGATACCGGATGATTTCCCGCGAAGCGGCGAGCCTCCTTGCTGGCCAGCCACCATGGGATCTGGAGGCAACAGTCCTTGCACACATGCACGATCTGCGCATAGAGATGCAACGCCGTGGTGAAACTCCGCTGCCGCGACAAGTCGCAGCATGGCGGACAGAGCTCCGGCGAGTTCTCATGGAGAAATGGTGACAGCGACTGTCGCAACCCAGTGCTGGGCACGCCACAATTATTGCGGTAAGTCCCCTCTTTGAGGCGTGGTTGGAAATACCTCACGGCGTCCTCACCTTCCGCATGACGCAGGTTAACGGCAGCGCGTATTGTTCCACGCGCGCCTCATGGAGATGTCAGCAAATCGTTGGGGCCCAGCAGGGTCGAAGCCTACTGGGGCCATGGGTAGTGCGAAAACGAAACCCGGGGCCCTGGGACGAAGGCAACGAAGGAACATTAGTGGGTTTTTAGTCAGTAAAAGTCTGACACTATCTCCCGCTCCGCCCAAAAGCGGGAATTGCCATTAGATGATTTTCCCACCTAAAAAAAAAATACTTAGAACTGAAACAATTTTTTTTTTCATCAAATCTATGGGGTATCTATGAATAGGTCTTCAAAAATGATACTGAGGTTTCTAATACTTATCATTTTTTCCTTAACTGAATAGATTGCGCGAGAGACACTTCCAAAGTGATAAAATATATATGATGTAATTTTATGTAATATATTACCATGCAAACTTCCACCAAAAATTGGTTTAAGCGAGATCTAGTAAGTAGTTTTTTTTTAATATGTCATAAATCGTAAACCGCAATTTACCTTTCAAGTTTATACGGAACCCTCAGTGCGCGAGTCCGACTCGAACTTGCCCAGTTTTATTCTGAACATTTCGGTATACTTAACTCATTTTCGACAAAATCGGACTTACACCCTATTTCACTAGGGCCACAGATATTGTATACTAACATTAAAATTTACTTTTAAACAATACAACTTTACAGTCTACTAAATAAATTCTATGTAGGCCACCGTTTATCATAGCCAGATTTACTGAAAGCAATGTCATATAAATTTACAGGGTGTCTTTGTTCTACTTTTGATTTCAAAGGAAACATCAAAAGGGATTGTGCCTAGATTCAAATAATGTAAGATATTTTCTACCAACAGCTTTTCGCTTAGGGATATTCCAGCGTTCGTGTTAGATCCCAACTGACGTAAAACCCGAATTTTCTCTTAATATTCGCCTGATTTAACTCTTAAACGTCAGTCTTCTACGTTTAAATACGCTAGCGCGCCCTTAAGGGGAAGTATTTTCAGAGCAATATTAATTTGACTAACGAAATACGTCACTACGACTGGCCAATCTTGTTTAGGCAGCCTTATTTTTTAAGGTGAGCAATCAACAAATAACTGTAACTAACACCCAGTTTAGGTGGAACGAGAGAGTCAGATTTTTACTGTCTAAAAATCAACCTATGTTCCTTCAGGTGCCCTTTGCTTTCCAGGGTCGTGATAACTCTTTCGAACAATCCTGCTGCCCTAATAGGCATTGGCCTTAATCAACGCGCAATCGACTCGGGCTTGGTCCTTACGTGACGGTGAGTTGCCTATAACTCGCAGTCAGCAAACCTGCGCTTCAGTGACTGGAAATCACTCCAACTCGATGCCCGAGCCGTCTCCTCCACGACTGGGGTGTGAGGATGTACCTTTCCCTCACGGTTTTATCCAACTCCTTCATTTGCATTACTTTGTTTAGGCAGCTTTGCTAGACAATATTAAATTAAGTACCTAATCGTTATACACAATTACCTTTGTATTTAGTATGTCTAATATTCTAGCGAGGGATTTCTGATGAGTTAGCCATACAAAATATGCTAAAATACCGTATCTTAGTCATATAACGACCGAGCGTTGGGAAATAGCAACTTGATGATGATCCTCAAACCATTAATCTATGAAACAAGAGACGCAACCCGCCCTTAATAACGTTACAACAATGGTTGTTACTTATAATTTTATCCTGCCCTTCCTTTCACCTTAAACCTCCGATTTTGTTTCCATAGAAGGTGCCCCAAAGGCTTTTCACTGGGCCCCTGTAAGTAAAAACATTTATTCCAAATTTGATCCACTTACGCAAGACCAGGCCCATAGTTTATCCCTTGTAAATATGGAAATACATTTAGCTTAACTTAAAAAACCAACACGTGGCAGTAGTTCACATTTAAGTATCTTAACCTGGTTTTAGCAATTTTATTTGGTTGGGTTTTACATAATTTAACATCAATAAGATCGTCTCCTTTTGAATAAACTGTGTATTTCAAGGAGAAGCTGTAGGATAAAAATAATAAAGTGTGGTTCTCAGACCTTTCGCAGAACTTTTTATTCCGATGTGAATGTTATCTAACCGTTTTTTTTAAGGGTGGAAAGTCAGTCAAATGAAATCTCCTGCTCTGGGTGGAGCTTTAATTTTTTTCTGAGTAATACCCACTCGGGTTCCTTCAGTGGCCCTGTGCGTTCAAGTGCCGCTGATACCGCGACAGTGCGCGTGATAGTGCGGTGCCGCGCGCTGTGTCTTTTCGCCTTTGACTTTCTTTGTTTTTAACCGACTTCAAAAAAAGGAGGAGGTTATTCAATTCGGTTGTATTTTTTTTTTTTTTAATCTTTTTTTTTATGTTTGTTACCTCAGAACTCAGTCGTTTATGGGCCGATTTGCAAATTATTTTTTTTCCCTTTATAGGATATGCTTCCAGATTGGTCCCATTTTTTTCAAAATCCAATTCTGATGATGGAATCCATGAGGAATCGAGGGAACTCCTCAAAAATTATAGGCAACCCTATAGTAATTTTGGTATTTTCATCAAGAACTTAAGCATTTACAGTCAAAAAGTAACATTTGATGAAGTGGAACTGATGAAGAAGACCAGAAATGGTCAACGGAACTTCATACTCAAATAGATATCACAATGAAGATAGTTAAGCGACTATGACAATACAAATAATTGAATGATTCTGAATAGTTACGTTGAAAATGGTATCATCGAAGTGATCTGATGATGATGATGGAGCCGGAAGGTAGGCACTGGAACTCCGTAATTAATCAATGTAACCTAGCCGTGTTTGGACTTATTAGAATTGTCATGAGATGCACTTTGGCTGTAAGGTACTATCAACTTGATCTGATGATGAAGCCGGAAGGTAGGCACAGGAACTCCGTAATTAATCAATGTATCCTAGCCGTGTTTGGGCTTATTAGAATTGTCATGAGATGCACTTTGGCTATAAGGTACTATCGAACTGATCTGGTGACGGAGCCGGAAGCTGGAAGGTAGACACAGGAACTTTATAATAAAACAATGTAACCTAGCAGTGTTTGGGTTAATTGGAATCGTCATGAGAAATAGGCACTCTGTTTATAAGTGTATCGCAACTAAAAAGTGTAAAATAAAAACTTTTTACAAAAAAAAAAATAACCGACTTCACTTAAAAAAAACACTAAAAGGGTCAAAATAACTTTAATTTCGGAAGTCGGTGTTAAATAAGAAACAAACAATACCGAGAAACACCGACTTCCGAAATTAAAGTTATTTTGACCCTTTTAGTGTTTTTTTTTAAGTGAAGTCGGTTATTTTTTTTTTTTGTAAAAAGTTTTTATTTTCCTCGCTCACCTCAAAGAGATATCAGCGGGAATGTATGAAAGAGTGACTGCAGCCTTGAAATACAAAGAGCAAACAAAGGAACACAGGTGGGTTTTAGTTAATAAAAGTCTGACACTCCCTCTCTCCATTCATAGTAGGAAAAGTTACTAAATGATTTCTGATAAAAAAAAGAAAGACGTTTCTAGTACAAGGTGGTGAAATTGGACTTCAATTTGAGATATTTTTTAATCCAATGAAAATATACAGTTATTTTATCATAATTATATTACTCATGTTTCGCAATATTGTATGAATAACAATATCTAAGCTAAGCGTCCACTGCGTCGGGATCGGACCGTACGGAGCGGACGAATTCGTTTCTTTGTATTAATTTGTATGGTACAGCGTGCACTGGATCGGAAATTGCCGATGCAAAACCCGAATGCAGTAGACGCACCCTATCGGCATTTTGTAAATACCGACGGCTCGTACACTGCTTACGCTCCGATTCCGACGCGGTGGACGCTAAGCTTTTCTACTATGTTTTTCCTGTTTATTGGTTATATACGTTAGTTTTTATCGAGTTTTTCATCCAACCTTCGAATTATTTATTATAATAATACGTAACCAACTATCAAAGTAACGAATATTCTATTTTTAGTGATTTTAATAAATTATATTATATACATGGATGGAGAGGAAGAAGAGAGGGCAAACAGATGATGATGATGAGTATTCATAACCCCAAAACGTTTCTTTAAATAACTCTACTGAAAAATTCAGGATTTGTTCAATCTCGTTAGTTCAGGGACCAATTGATGCGTTACACAAAAAAATACAAAAATTTGGTCGTTTTTCAGTTTATGTTGGAACTCTATAATACATTTATTAAAGTTAACACAGTAGTTATAGTTTTAAAAACTAACCAACACCACACTGAATTCTTTAGCTATTCAATCGATAACAAACATAAGAACTTGCCTCAAATCGAAATTGTGACAAAAAGAAAGTTATACACATCGGATTCAGCCATCCTACATAACCGAATTAAAAATTAAAATAATTTCACAAAATAGTGAAGAGTTTCAGTAATCATATAATTTAAATAAAAAAGTGCTCGCTGCAATGGCGGGTCGAGTAGGCGGGAGATTCCGCCCCGTCGCAGCATGACTAATTTGCAGGAGCATTTAAACTACTTTACTGAGAATAGTTTAAGTATTTGTATAGTAACTGTTAATGTCCTACTTGTAATTTATGCACTATTAGCTAAAAGAGCATTTTGTGGTTGGGTCGTTTTGTGAACGTTTTACAGACCAAAATATCTCCGGTTTTTTTACGTTCGTAATGGAAAAGCTCTGCTTATTAAACTCTAGACTGGTGTTAATATGTGTTCCGTATTCCTTACGACTTAAAAAAATTATATAGGTATATCGCTTCACAGTTGAGTAAAGGCCTCCCTCATGTCTTTTAATTGTTTCGTTCTTGGCTAATGTAAACCTCTGTTCATTCTGTCTACTTTCCGAATGAATTGTCGTGACCATATTTTGTAATACGTCATTACATCTGTATAGATTGGCAAGCACTAGTAAGATAAAGCCAGTAAGATAAAGTAAATCTTAGATAAACACTTAAAGGGACGCATGCGTGAAGAGAAAACAACGTCTTTTTACAAGGTTATATTTAAATTGCAATGTTTGTTAAATCTTACAAATGAATTTTAAAATAGTTACTTCTAACTAACGTTTAACTTTTTTTTTTTCTAACGTTTGAAATATTGCCGATATGTTCAGTCTGAATTTTTGACAATGCATGCTTAGCTAAATGACGTACTTTTAAATGCAATATGTCGGACTCTTGAAGATGGCTTTTTTTGAAATTGAAAATCATTAGTAGGGTGGAGCGAATGGCCGTGTCAGACTACTGATTAAAACCCACCCGTGTCCTTCAGTTACCCTTTGCAATCCTGGACCACACCACGGTATCTCTTTCAAAAATTCCCGTGGCTACTCCTGAGGTGAAAAGAAAACGAAAAAAATTACGTCACAATGATGTCAAAATAAAAATCCATTATGGTGGTCATTTTTTTTTAATCATTATGTATCTTGTGCCAGGTTTATCTTTAAGAAAACTTAAAATGAAGATACTCTCGGTTACATTACAGCTTTAAATTTTTCTACAGTTAGCAAAACTGAAAAATGCTATAAAAATAAAAGAAAACCTGTTATGATAGCAGTTACGTACGATTATTGCAAGGGAACGGTTCCACTTAAAGTCACAAACAGTCGTCGTATATTAAGTTTTCAAGATCGCAGCACTACTTAGCAGTGACAGTCTACTGAAATATCGCTTTTCACAACATGTCTGAGAGTTATGGAGTAACAATTATTATATAAGAACTAGCTTCTGCCTACGGTTTTGCCCGCATGAAAATAAAAAAAATATTGCAAGAGGACATACGCCCAGGACAAAAATGCTTATCCTATTTCAGCGTGGTCTACTCGTATGTTAAATTTCATCTTAATCCATTGAGCCGTTTGTGCGTAAAGGAGTAACTAACATACACACACACATTTGGACTTTCGCCTTTATAATATTAATGTGGCAGTACGAAGCACATCAGCGTTGAAAGGCCTCCTACAAGGTGGTACGATGACCTGGTGAGGGTTACGGGAATAAAATGGATGCGAGATGCGCAGGACCAGTCATTGTGGTATCAATTGGGGAGACCTATGTTCAACAGTGGATGTCTTTCGGTTGAAAGGATGAAGGCATTGGTATGTTTAAAATGATAAACTGATTTTAAGCTCAATTGTGTACCTACCTATTGAATCAAATGCCTCAAACTGATAGATGATCGACCCGCGGCGAATAAGTCATTCAACGGTGCTATGCAACGACTAAAACGCTTACTTAAATGTGTGTTTTTATTCATTCGCTGCGCGTTGATGTCAGCATAAAATTAATACAATTGATATGTACGGGTTTGCTTGTACAGTATGGAATACAGGACTTCATGCTCGCTCAGCTGAACGCATGCCAGAAGGTCATGGCCATACGGATGGTGTGGGGATACTGCACGGTTTCCCGCACGCATACATGATTTGGCGTGGAGATGCAACGCCCGCCGGGGCGAAAATCCACTGCCCTGACAAGTCGCAGCATGGCGGACAGAGTTCCGGCGGGATCTCATGGTGAAATGGCGACAGCCACTATGGCTGCCATAATTATGGCGGTAAGCCCCCTCTTTGAGGAGTGGCTGGAAATTATACCCAGACACAGAACAAATGATCGTACTCATCACAAAAGCATTTGTTCTGGGTTTTTTTTTTTAGGTGGGAAAATCATCTTATGACAAATCTCGCTCTTGGGCGGAGCGAGAGATAGTGTCAGACTTTTACTGACTAAAAACCCACTCCTGTTCCTTCGTTGCCTTCGTCCCAGAGCCCCGGGTTTCGTTTTCACACTACCCATGGCCCCAGTAGGCTTCGACCCTGCTGGGCCCCTACGATTTGCTGACATCTCCCTGAGGCGCGCGTGGAACAATACACGCCGTCGACGACTTGGGCTCGGTCCGGACGGTTACCGGACGGTTGAACGGCAGGCTACCCATTGCTCGCCGTCCGCAAGCCCGCGTCTACGGTGGCCGGAAATCAGGATCGGAATCCCGGCGGCGGTTGGGGCGTGAAGACCGTTGCCTCACGCGATCGGCCGCCTCCTTTGCTAGCATTGCTGATTCGCAGAAGGAGACGACCGCCTGCCACTCCTCCTCGAACCGGACCATGGCCTGTAACAAGGCCCGGCGCGAGAGATCGCCGCCGCCGATCGCCCTCACGAGGACACGGCGTTGCTCTGCCCAAGCGGGGCATACCTCCACCGTGTACTCCACCGTGTCCTCCGGGCGTTCCACACAGTGGCGACACCCGGGCGTCGCTTCCGCACGAATCCGGTGCAGGAACTTCCCGAACTTACCGTGTTCGGTGAGAACCTGCGTCTTGCGGAAGGTGAGGACGCCGTAAGGTCTTTCCAACCACGCCTCAAAGAGGGGACTTACCGCCATAATTGTGGCGTGCCCAATTTGTTCTGGGTGGGAATCGAACTCATGACCTCCGGCATAGCAGTCAGGGCCACTAACCACTAGACCAATAGGCCAGTCAATAGTAGGTATCCATTACGTTTTCCGAGGAAACAGTCATGCATACAATCTAGTCTTGATCTTCTAAATATTCATGTAGGTACACACTGCAGCAGTTGTCTCTTTGACGAAATAGTAATTTCCAAAACATAATAATTCACAGTGTACGAATATTCTAGCTAGACTTAGTAAGCCTTTAGTCCCGAACTCCCCAGTGTTCCAAACGTTACGCTACAAAGAGGCGTCATTCTCGTCCGATAGCATAATATTCTCTTCAGGCACAAGATCTAGACCCATCTGTCTAATGATACCTACTGTACCGCTTTGCCTAGCCAGCCGTTTGACGTTGCTGGGATGGACACGCTTTCACCGGTTTCCTTTAGAATATCTAGTAGAGATAATTAATCGATTTCTTGGAACCGCTTTCTTTAATAAACATGAAAGGAACTAAGGTGAACATTAAAACTAAAAGATAGGATATTTAGATACATATAAACATGCAATGAAATAACTCTTCATCTTTTTTTCTTTTGAGGTGAGAAATAATCTTTTAGTACTGTTTTTTTTTAGTTAAGTATTTATAGATTAAGTAGTAACTTTTTATTTTAGTGTTGTTTGTCCTGTGCGAGGCTCAAATAAATGTTTTCTTTCTTTCAAATAACTCATTCCACTCTGGGTTGCCCGGGTGTCGCCACTGTGTGGACCGCCCGGAGGACACGGTGGAGCACACAGCGGAGGTGTGCCCCGCTTGGGCAGAGCAACGCCCACCTAAAAAAAACCCACTCTGGGTTTTTTTCCAAGGTAGGAAAATCATCCAATGACTTCTCCCGGTCTCGGTAGAGTGAAAGAGCGTGTCAGACTTTTACTAACTAAAATCGCACCTGTGTCCTTCAGTTCCCCTTTGTGTTCTAGGACTATGGGTTTCTTTTAAAGGACTAAGAGTTTCCTATCCTACTCCGGGTGGAGCGAGAGGAACGTCATACTTTTACTGACTAAATCCTACCAATGTAGTTTTCAATGTACTTTCAGTTGGCCTTACATTTTGGTCTTAGGTAAATCTGTAAAGGATAAATTCGTGGCTAAAATAATAACAGCCGCATGGATCAACTTCCAAGGTAAAGCAACGCTTGTCGAGATTGGTCTGTGGATGGGTTATTTATTTATTTATTTATTTATTAAAACTTAATGCACTAGTAATAAATACTGTACAAAGGCGGACTTAATGCCTTAGGCATTTTCTACCAGTCGACCTTAGGGTGGTGCAGAAACAAAACATGGTAGGTGCAGCTTAATGGTAAAGAAAAAGAAAAGGAATACAATAATAAATATATACTTAGATACATACATACAAATTATAAATGTAATTATGAAAAACGAATCCAACAAATCAACGCAGTGATGATTGTAACACCAACTTCCTGCGAATGTGCTCACGTGCCATCACCTTAAAAGTGAACCGACTGGACGCCATCCTGATGTTCAGCGGGAGCGCATTCCAAAACATACCGAGATTCCCCCGTGCCTTGCAAAGCACGTTATGCTATTGGTTCCGGCTGTCATTTGTTGACCTTAGACAGTCGTATCGTATAGTCCAAAGCCAGGAAAACTGACACCAGTGTTGCTAACGGGTATCGTGTTAGTCAATTACTTACTGGGTTGTATAGGTCAGATAGGCAGACCCTTATATTTGTATAAGTTACTAGTATTCTGTTGTATTCAATTAGACTGGAACCCAACCCTACATAGTTGGGAAAAGTCCAGCCAGATTGATTGGTGTTAAATGTTATACATGTATACAGATGCGGAAAATGGAACGCTTCGATGCGGCGTGACAGGTGCTCGCGCTGGTGGACCAATCGCGAGCCATCAACGATATTCGCGCGGATGAAGATTTCCGAAGAAAACCGAACAGAAAACAATTGAGAACATTTTTTCTCTGCGTCAACGGTGTATTGAGATAAATTAAATATACAATAAATAATAAAATTAATTAATTTAATTTAATTTGAGTCATCCCGTTTACAATAGGTATGAGTTCCAGAATTCCTTAAATATTCATGACATGTTACACTATCGGCAGAACATTGAATGTTCACAAAATATTGTCTTCATTCTTTAATCAAAAACTTTCAGCTATCGAGCTCGACACATGTTATTATCTTGGAAATTGTCCGTAAATAAAAATCGTCCTTCATTTGCATATTAATACGATGAAAGAAAATTGAGTCTGCATGCTGTGGCTTTTGTTTTTTCTTCGGACGATACGGGGCGGGAGGTTCCCTAACAATTTTTCCAATATTCCCTAACAATGGCTTGTAGTCTATCATTACGAAGCCAAACATAATTCTTAATTGAAATAGTTAACTTTTCCTTTAAATATTAAAGTGTATCGCTGCTAAAATGATTAATTAGTTTAACAATTACGTGATACCAGCTGTTATCAAGAGTAATTATAACAGACTTATTACACCAATTGATTTAAGTGTGCATCACTATTAGGAACTTATGTACTTGTTGTTTACATCCGTGACTGATTTCCTCGCATAAACTTTGAGTGTAATACCTAAGGAAGTTATTCGGCTCGGCACGTTTGACACTGAAATATGATGGCAATTTTCAAGCTGCCGAATATACCTAGCGGGTTGGCGGGCGAAACTCAGTCAATCCTACTGTTTGTCGATCAACACGCCTCGTATCCGGTGAAATTGAAAATGTTATTTGATTCTGAGGTTAGAATTTATTATAGTCAACTTTTGATGTCAATGACAGATGATATTTTTAACTGTAGGTGATTTATTTTTGGGGTCCCGAAAATATCTTGAATTCAATAAAGCCAAAATTGTTCATAAACAAAATGACAAATAGCTTGAGTTTTGTCACGTTTAGATTTAATTTAGTGTATTTATTTGTTTAATGCTTTATGCACACAAAAGTACAGAGACTGATTTAATGCCTTAGGCATTTTCAACTTTTGGGTGATGCAGAGAAAAATAATGATAAGTGCAATAAAATAAAAACAATTCAAAATGAATATAGAAAAAGAAAACAAATGCAAATCATAAGGACAGTCGTGCAGAATAATATCACAGCTGATTACCAAACCACACGGAGCTATAATTAATTATACAGTCCAATTCGCAATACATACGATAGCTGTGTACCAATTGCATAAAATAATACCGAAGTCAAATGGATAGATACTCATAAGCAGGCTGTATAGAACGAGTATTTTACTGTGTTCCAGAATCAATTCTGCAAAATGATAATTTTATTCATAGAGTTCCCGCTAGAATCGTATCGCTTACTTTGTCCGTGATTCGGTTCAGAAATATTTTATGAAACAAACGTTCGCATACGCGTTGCTAATGTGCTAGTTTCTCAGTCGAGTGTTCTCGAAAGGGTAATGAAGGCAATTATCAAGTTTTTGTCCGCGTTGGAGTTATGTAATTAATTACTGGTCGGGTGGCTGTCCTGACTAGATCAGGATATACTCCACACACACTATATATTATAGGAAAGTTTGGTTCAATTAATTCATTTGAATTGAATTCAATTCCCTGCCATAGTCTATGTTTCCTGATAGCTACAACCCAGGGGTCTTTAAGCCAAGAGTGAATAGGTTACTTCTAGGCAAGCGTGCTCCATCGTCGGCCCAATCATCGCTTACCACCGGGTAAGATAGTGCTCAAACGCGAGGTTATTAATAAAAAAAGTATCAATAAAGCGTATAATAGAAAAGGAACAGATCTATTGGTCCAGTAAGTCCAGTTAGTCCTTATCCTTAAATATAATAAAAAAAGTCCTCCAACAAGATTGTCTGTTCGTGATAAAGTAAGAAAAAAATGTCATTAATTTTTAATGAGGTATTCATCGATAGACAAAGTGTTTATAATACATGCATATACAAGAAAAAGGGCGAGGATTTCAAAATAATATTACAGCCATTTCGATGTAACCTGGTAATATTAATCAAACTCAGTCAATTTCGTTAATTAACTTTGAAACTAATGACGAGACCTTCACATTTTTACTGTTCAATGATCACTATTATTGTGTCGAATAGAAAGCTATTCAATTTCGTTACACAAATCAACAATAACCTAATTCAATTTACGACAGAAACTTTTTCATTTATTTTTGTATAACAGATTAGTTTTACTTGAATAGAGAAGCGTAATATTTATTATTTTCATAGTTAATTGAAGGATTTTTCGGGACAAGATTTGAAAGACGTTGATACATGGTATCCTATTTCATTGGACCTTGTAAACAAGAACAGCTATCAGTTAAGCTGACCTCATAGAGAATATAAACTAGGTACGTACATATATGGCATAAAACAGGCAACTCAAGTAAAGAATGTTCTCGAGGCACGCCCATGAGTAATGACAGGCATCGCTCTCCCTGTTCCTTATGAACTGCAGTAAATTCGTGTCGAACAAAATTTCACTCGTTCTTCTCAGGCTAATAGAAATTTAGGGAGACGTTCCAATATTACTTGTAAGAAGTCCAATTTATCTAGTTGCTGTATTATTATAGACTTACGTAATAATAACAGAAAACAGATCACGTTTTTGTTGCTTGAGGTGTAGGCAGTAAGGGGGACCTCCTCATGACCCAGCCAACGTGACAAGAGACGCCCCGGCCATTGTAAATCTTAGAGTGATCTTCGGTCACCGTAACCGCGGGCTAGCTGACGGGTAAATACCAATTGCTCGCTGTCTACGTATGTTAGCAAAAATATCGGTGCTACTCTTTTACGGGGGCGTTGTTTTTGTTATTTTAATTTTCAACAATAGCAGTAACAGTAATGTTTCTTTGTCAGAGTATATGGCTTGACTGATGTCGTATCACTGGCATATAAACGCACGGCAGTCAGCTATATGTTTTCATTTTAGGCGTTTGATGTCGGATTGCTAATGTACTGCAACCGGCCGGCTGAGGGCCGGTGGCAGCGGTGCGACATGAAACGTCTAAATTGAAAGCGCCCTAAAAATCTGACACCTCCTCTCGCTCTACCCAGAGCGGGAGAAGTTATTTGACAATTTCCCACCTCACAAAAAAGGTAAGGTGGTGTAAAAGAAGCATAATTTATTTAATTTTGGGATGCATTGCGTTAATGAATCCTCCTAGCTCAACTTGGCGGCTTTGCTAATCATTTCACTACCAGTATGAGTTATTTTCATAATATTAAGTCAATTCCATTCTATTATAGTTTTTAGGCAACATAAGCAAGCATATTTGTTCAATTCGTCAATTCAATTCAATTATGATCGCAATTGAACAATATGATTTTTATAACTGACATACGATGAATCAAAAAAACTTCTAATGTCGTTTAACTCACGCTCGGAAACCCATCACAGGCGTTAACATCTACCACACTCATATCCATACCTTATTTTAAATCTTTTTTCTTTGTTTACTAAATTTTGTCTTTAGTTTTTAACACACTTTTGAATTTATTTTAATTTTAGATTTTATTTTTTTGTATTTAATTACCTCTTCTTACATTAACTCCAGTGGTAAAATCTCGTAAACATAAAACGGGTCTCCACTCCCCTTCATACGGGCACCGCCTATTTTGGGACCACCGTATAGATTACAAAATTGAAGCTTACTAATATTATGGACACCCGATAAGGCTGCGAGAATTTTTGAAAGAGGTACTGTGGTTCTGAAACGCAAGGAGTCTAAAGGACACATGTGGGTTTTAGACAGGCCGTCTTACTAAACCCGCCTTAAGCAGAAGTATTTTGATTACTTACCATATCAAAAAAATATATATTACAGTTAGAGAACGACATTACGTTAAGATTATTATAATTACAAAACAACAATTATAACAATAGTTCAAGATCTTTCACAGCAAGCAGATTAACTTATATACATTTGAATTTAATGTAAACACTTCGTAGTGGCGTTAATCCGATGGATGCGAGACGCACAGGGCCGTTCATTAAGGCGACACTTGGGGGAGGCCTATGTCCAACAGTGAACGTCTTTCGGCTGATATGATGATGAAACAATTCGTTTCTAACCTTACTTCTATCCCTTTAAAACATTACGAGTAAGATGAAACTACACAGTACAGTTCACATACTGACCAATTAACCAATTCCGGCAAAAAAGATGGCGGTAACAGGTGTCAAACATCAAAAGTGCCAGCGGCATTGCTTTGTGCAATGTTCGCGAGAGGTGCCTTGTCAAAAAGCATGGCTTGTCAAATAGTCTCATATAGCTTGTAGTGAAAAATAATGGTTTTTTTTTATGACGAAGCTATAAGCCAGTGAAACGAGCCAAGAGGATCATTGGCATTGATGCGCTTGTCGACTCGAGGCTCCAAAGTCGTCAGCCTGACGGTTCTTTGTCGATTGCATTTCAGTGAGTGAGCGTTGGAATTGTATAGTTTAATTCCGCCAACGCCACCGTACGGTGATGTACCACCGGTTCATGGTGGATATCCCATCCATACGCAAAATGTTTTGCAAACTTATTCACTGTGCTTGAGGAGTGGAATTGGCTCCTGTCTCTCCTGATAGCTACAACACGAGATTTTTAAGTCAAAGTGAATAAGTTACTTCTAGGCAAGCGTGAGGAGGAGTGGCAATCGGTCGCCTCCTTCTACGAAGCAGTAATGCTAGCAAAGGAGGAGGCCGCACGTGCACGCGTGAGGGATCGGCCTTCACGCACCAGCCGCCGGGATCCCGATCCCGATTTCCGGCCACCGTAGGCGTGGGCTTGCGGACGGCGAGCAATGGGTAGCTCGCCGGGTGATGTCATTGGATGATTTAAAAAAAATTGGCAAGCGTTCGTCATCATTGATCAAGTCACCGCTTACCATCAGATAAGATAGTGGTAGTCAAGTGCGAGCCTATCAATATAAAAAATAATTGGGTAACCCACTTATTCCGCGACCCTAGAACGCAGGGCAAATAAAGGAACACAGGTGGAATTCTTAGCCAGTGAAAGTCTGACTCTTGTTCTTGCTTCACACAATGCGGATGAAGTCATTTGATGATTTCCAACCTCAAAAAAAAGCATAAACATGTAAATTGGCATGTTCCCAGGACTAATTTGGACTCACCCAATTAACAATATTGACTACTAGCTTTTGCCCCCGGCTTCGCCCGCATACATTAAATATAGCCTATGTCACTCAGGAATAAAGCAGCTTTTTATCGGTGAAAAAATTTTAACAATCGGACCAGTACTTTCAGAGATAACCTCCTACAAACAAAAAACATAAAAACAAATTTTACCTCTTTATTATATTACTAAGTGTAGATTGTGTCACAAAATATAGCAAAAGAGCATATCTACCTGTATGATTCATATGAATCTACAAATGTATCATTTACATTTGCGTATTATCAAAACTCACCGGTAATTTTCCTATCAAATGTATGGAACCATAATTTGTGAGCTGAGTTTAGCTAAGCTCACAAATTATTGTTTAATTAGTCACAAAGGGAATACGATGCGTCAGCCACTTAATTTGTTGTGCAATTCGATAATTATAGGAAACTGGAGCGTGATGGAGTGCCTAACTACTAATTATAGCTAGGATATCTGATTATAGATACGTCTTTATCGGCATGGAGTGCTCGACCACTGTGAAATGACAAGACACAAGCTCTATAGACTAAAGAGGCATTTGGGGCCTATTCAGTATGTATTACCCTCTATCGGCTTCTACTGTGCTCACGGGTGCCTACAGTTGGTTTGTTCTCCATTGTGCGCGCTGGTTAGATCTCAAATAAGTGTTATTATATTATCGTTCTATTGTTCTCAGCATTAGATAAAGCTTGTGGAATCGGGACTGCCTAAATTATGTATTTATTCAAGTTTAATTCAGCTAGAAACACTTTGTTAGAATTCTATTGTAAGATTATCTTGAACCAGTAAGCAACTCTATAAGGCTTTGTAGAACCTGAGCAAAAAAGTTAACAAAGATATTACCAATAATCATTTTTCTTATTTACACTAGTAACATAAGAAACGCATCCTGAAAGTAGTACGAGTATGTTCTGAATCGATTTGAGTTATTATTAAAATATGTAATATTTTTTACCCTAAAAAAAAATTGATTGTTTTAACATAAAAAAAAAAAAAATTCTTGACAAATCTCGATTGCGTTACTTAAATGTTTGTGTATGCGTAGATACCAATACCAATGTACTGCGTCTATTCCCGTATTATTTTCCTACAATTAGGATAGATAATTTCTTAAAAAATACTACCCAACTTCATTTTCTAATTGGATTGGGGTGTATAAGGGTGTGCATTATTCCAGTTACATGTTGTATAATACATAGTTTTTAATCTCATATGTGAGCTACATATCTGGTAGCGAGAGACGAACTTTAATAGTTACGTCCAGCCGGAGAGAAAGGGAAACCGGTGGCCGCAGCCTCCCCAGAGGGCGAACATTTTGACCGTAATCAGGCTAATGGACAAACCCTGTGTCCGATCCGCACAAGAGGTTCTATTCAACTGACACTTTAACAACCTTATTTTGTTTATACACACTTACTTAGTACTTTAGTACGGTTGAATGATGCTTAATGTCATTAATAAACCAAGTTATTGGCTTACAGGAACCCGAATGCGCTGGACAGACTTGATCATTCTAGACTGTGTCTTTCTCTAGAGATAGCCTAATAATATTACAATCGATCTCAATTCAACTATATGATTTTCTTTTGTATGTTTAACATTGATTGATTTAAGTTAAACCCAATAGAGATCGTGCTATGCCGTCGACATCAAATAAAGGTCATCAAGGTTTCAAAATTAGGTATGCTAGATTCGAGTTTCATCATTTCAGCCGAAAGACGTCCACTGTTGGACATTGGCTTACCCCAAGTGTCGCCACAATGAACAGTCCTGTGCGTCTCGCATCCATCAGATTCCCGCAACCCTTACCAGGTCATCGGTCCACTTTGTAGGAGGCCTTCCATCGCTACGTCTTCCAGTACGGAGTCGCCATTCCAGAACCTTTCGGCCCCAACGGCCATCCGTTCTGCGAGCAATGTGCCCTGCCTTTTTTATCCATTCTAGTTTTATTTAGATGTTTTACATATAATAAGTTTATTTAAGTAATTCGCATCAATAAATGTATTTTAATATTAGCGGCAATATGCTTACTGAGTGACCACTCTCGTATCACAAAAGGCACGATCATTTAAGGGTCATTTTAAAAGTATTTAAATCATAGTTTTCACAAAAGAATCCCAGCTATTGTGTCTATAGCTTTCAAATGTAACCTTTCTGCGTATTACGGTTAAACACTTTTTAATGAATACCCAATCCCTTTGCTAAATATCACTGAGTAAGTAGGTAATAAGTTCGAAAACCGGATTTTCTGCTATACAACTTTAATAATATGAAAATATATTGGAGCTGAAACCAAATGGAAAATGCTCAAAGGCATATTCGATAAGTACTATGTTTCATAACCTCATTCGCGATTATATTCCCACGTTACCGCTACACATATAAATCAGAGTCCCATCTCTTTAAAACGAGAGGTGTATTCGTACTCATATTTGAATAAATATTCTGTTGCCTTTGTGGATACACGATTTTGTTCAAAGTTCCACTTTCCTAAGTAGGTAGATCTGCTTTATTTAATTTAAAAGTTCTTTGTACGAAATATTCGAACGCAGTTTTACGTAATTCCAAGAATATTGTTAAACAAGAATTTCATAAAACAATATTAAATAAATAATTAGTGAGAAGTTCTTATTGTTCTATTGACTTTGAAATAAAAGTTCGATATAAAATTGCGTAATGAACTATTTTCTTTGTACTTTTTTGTCCTTTAATATTAATATTTAACGTCAAATTTAAAAGTTGAAATCCCAAGAGGCACGCCTTCTACTAAAAGACATTACGCCTCCACTATTATTTTTTTGAGTAACGAGTATTACAAAAGTCACATAGAAGCGTTGAATTTGCTCTAATACAGTAAGTTTTAGAGGTGTTAGTTAAATTCTGACCTACAAACAGGCAGGTACGGGGCGCGGTCGGTCCGGCAGGCAGGCTTATCGCAGTATGTTTTTATTTGCTTTTCTTTGTCGGTCGCTTGTCACTCGCAGGTCGTTTTCATGAGTGAGAATTTTCAGTTCGAATGTACAATCGCGGTACATATTAGTGAGTATTGAAATACTGAATATATTTGCTTAAAAATATGATAAAATGTAGTGTAAACTTAAATGCTTTTGAGTTTGGTTTTGAACGCAAAATTCCAATTTTATCAAGGTTTTGGAATTTTGCAGGTCAGTGTCAAGTTGTATGTTGAATAAAATATGATGGGTGATAAAATACGTATTTATTTAATTATTATAATTGAAATCACCAATTCAAACCTTATAGTTCATCTAACCTTATTGAATGGTTTTGTCAAATTAAGAAAATTTGAATTTCGCAGGCTGTCCAAACGCTTTCACCTTAAGAGGACCCAATCAGAGACAAATTGCCTTACAAACGCTACTACGTGATTATGACGTTATTACGCATCTTTCTTTAGATATTTTGGGAACACAGATATGTTGTGGATATTATCTAGGTTTCTATAGAAATCATTCTATTAAAAATGGTTTTCATTTTTGGTAAAACTAATCTAGTAAAGACCACTGAAAATCTGCTATTTTACGTGAATTTTGGTTCTTCATAATGTACTCATAAATTAAAAAAGTAAAGAAAATATATTTATAAAAACCTTGCCCATTTAATCGAGACCCAATGATTTTTTTTTTCAAAAACTTTTATGTTTCAAAAAACGCGTATTTCTTGAAACAAGTTTAGTTTGATTGTTGTTTCAAACTAAACTTGTTTTAAACCATGCTCAGGTTGATAAAAAAAACCCTCTTAATAAAAAAATCCGTGCTATTTCTGAACGGCCGTGTTTACTCGTGAACGTTTGTATATTTCACGTAAGTACAAGTTTGCACGGGAAAGAAGTAGTTTAGTTTGATTGAGTTGGTTTTCTAGTTACTCATTTCGTCGCGTGTGCTATTTGTTTGTCAACACGAGATGAAATAAAGAACTTTTGAAAAACTGTTGTTGTTTACTGAGGGGCTTAGAAATTTGTTAAGTCACTTTTTCTTTCTTCCCCAAAGTTGTGATTTTCTCCTGTCAACACAATCTACATAGTTTATATGGTAAAATTAGCTTTTTGGGAGCGGTTTCACTCGCGTTAAAGGAGATTCCGCGTTAACAGAGACCCCAAGGTAAAATATACCCGGGATAAAAAGTATCACATATACTATTCCAAAACGTAGTCTACCCGTGTGCTAATTTTATCCAAATCCGTTCAACTGTTTGAGGGTGAAGGAGTAACAAATATACACACAGACATACTTACTTTGGGCATGTCATAATTATGGCTGTAAGTCCCCCCTTTGAGGAGTGGCTGGAAAGGCAACATGGCATCCTTACCTTCCGCATGAAGCAAGTCCTCACCGGATATAGTAAGTTCGGGAGGTGCCTGCACCGGATTCGTGCGGAAGAAACGCCCGTGTGTCACTATTGCGTGGACCGCCCGGAGGACACGGTGAAGCATGCGGTACAGTGTCCAGCCTGGGCAGAGCATCGCAGTGTCCTCGTGGGAGAGATCGGCGGCAACGATCTCTCGCGCCGAGCCTTGGTAGGTACAGGCCATTGTCCGAAGCGAAGAGGAGTGGCAGGCGGTCGCCTCCTTCTGCGAAGTACTATAGTAATGCTAGCAAAGGATGAGGCCGCACGTGCACGTGGGAGGGAGCGACTCACACGCTCCAGCCACCGGGATCCTGATCCCGATTTCCGGCCACCGTAGGCGCGGGCTTGCGGACGGTGAGCAATGGATAGCCCACCGTCCGACCGTCCGGTAACTGTCCGGACCGAGCCCAAGTCGTCGACGGCGCGTAGTGTTCCACGCGAGCCTCAAGGAGATGTCAGCAAACCGTAGGGGCCCAGCAGGGTCGAAGCCTACTGGAGCCAAGGGTTTGTTTCTGAAAGGAAAACTCGGCTCTGGGACGAAGACAAAGAGGGAACAGGAGTGGGTTTTTAGTCAGTAAAAGTCTGACACGCTCTCTCGGTCTGCCCAAGAGCGGTGGATTTCATTGGATGATTTTCCCACCTAAAAAAAAATCTGTGGTTAACAAACCAAGAATGGTGATGAACCATCGGTACATGGTGGACATCCTGTCTATATAAGGAGTGGAATTCCCATTTGGAGTCTGTGTTTTCTGATAGCTACAACCTAGGGGTCTTTAAGACCAGAATAAATAGGTTATTTCTAGGTAAGCGTGCTCCATCGTTGACCACATCGTTACATTCGATCAGGTGAGATAGAGGTCAAGCGTGAGCCTATCGATTATTAAAAAAAATAGATAAGGCTGCAATAATTTTTTTTGTAAATTCTTATTAAGAAGAATACACTTAAGAATTTATTACAGTCTCATAATGTTCCCACTGTTGGGACTCAGGCCTCCTCTCTAGGAGAGAGAATGGGCCGTAATCCACCACGCGGGCCCAGTGCGGGTTGGTAGATGTCACATGTCTTCGAATTTTCGGTTCTAGGTTATGCCGGTTTTCTCACGATGTTTTCCTTCACCGTTTTGAGAGCAGTGGTGATGAAATAAATTACACAAAGTAATGTGCCTTACTGGGTTTGAACCCGCGACCTACAACTCGTAAGTCGGGGCCATTACCACTCGGCCACCACTGCTCTCAAGAGATGGATAAGAGCCCCACAAAAACTAAATAATCTGAATTCTCGAATTGAAAATTACCTAGACTATTCATCATGTGATTAATAAAAGAGGCCACATCTTAACGAAACCACACGATCGTAGACAGCCAAGTATCATGCATACCTAATGTACTAGTTAGCTCCTCGAAGTCAAGAGGAACATTCCACGAAATTGAGTTCATCCTAACCGAGTTAGTCCAAGGGAATCTAACATGAATATATGGTTCTCTGATCGAGATTTTAGAAGCGAGTGCCCGAATTTATTGTGATGTTATCCAGCTGAACTTTTATTTTGACTGAAAATTATCAAAACTACTCTGAACCCTCTAATTATCAAAACTACTCTATTTTTGAGTCTGTCATGGAGGATGTTTTGGCAAAACTTGCAACTGGTAACAAACTAGTAATTATCTGTGGAGACTTTAATGTTAATATTTTAGAAAAAATTCAGATAGCAGTAGATTATTAAATCTCTTCAAATCATTTAATTTATCTAATCTGTTTATAGAACCTACTCGAACTACGACAACTACTGCTACATGTATCGGTAATGTTTTTTGTTGCTGCAACTATTTAGAAAAGGCCATTGTAAATTATCTGCCCTCTGATCATAGCGGCCTAATGGTAACTTTTGAATCCAACTTACCCATACAACAAGTGCAGATTCAGTCCAGACCAATAACATCCGGTAAACTAAATAAATTTAACAGCACTTTAATTAGCAAGTTAGGTGATTGGAATCTTGAAGTGAACAATGGTAATTTTTTGTATAACGATTTTTTTTCAATAGTCCAAACTGAGTTCAATAAGACTTTTGAAAAAAAAAAACTAAAAGTATCTGCCCTAAGTTTAGATTTAGTGACTGGGCAACTAAAGGAATCAGAATAAGTAGGGAAAGACTTTTTGAGCTGTATGGCCTTAAGCCTATTATTAACACTGAAACTTTTAATAAGTATGTTGCTACATATTCATAAATGTTTAAAAACACTTGTAAGGCAGCTAAGGCCTTGTACATTAGCAACAAAGTTAAATCGGCAGATAATAAAATAAAAACGGTTTGGAAAATTATAAATAATGAAACCAACAGGAACAAAATACATAACAATGATTACACATTCGAGACACATCATGGTCTTATTAGCGATAACAAACTAGTTGCAGAAGAATTTGTAAATTTCTTTGCCAGTATACCAATTAAAACTACTGAAGCCCTAAATTCGTCGCCATCGCATGCTTTTAGTTTATTACAGGCGAACGTTGCAGCCTGTTCGACTGAATTTAACTTTAAGCATATTAACCCTATAACTGTAATAAAAGCTTTTAAACAAATCAAGGTTAAATTGACAGAAGATTTGTGGGGTACGTCTATCAAAGTTTGTACCTCAATTATTGAGACTATAGCGCCGTACTTAGCTATAATATTTAATTTGTGTATAGATCAAGGAGTTTTTCCAGATCTGATGAAATATAGTAAAGTGATACCACTTTTTAAATCTGGGGAGAGTAAAGACACTAATAATTATAGGCCGGTGTCCGTGTTGCCGGTTTTTAGTAAGATATTTGAAAAGGTGATGTTAAATCAAATGCTTAATCATTTTAACACAAATAACATCTTACACGATAAACAGTATGGTTTCACCAAAGGACGTTGTACAACTGACGCTGGTGTCTCCTTACTAAAACACATTTTTAATGCGTGGGAAGAGGCACAGGATGCTATAGGTATCTTCTGTGACCTGTCTAAGGCGTTTGATTGTGTGGTTCATGAAACATTACTCCTGAAACTTGAGCATTACGGACTAGGCAAAACAGCTTTAAGCTTATTAAAATCTTATTTGATTGACAGACAGCAACAAGTTCAAATAAACGGTGTCAATTCGTCGGGATTAAATGTGAAAATGGGGGTACCCCAAGGTTCAATTTTAGGTCCTTTTTTATTTTTAGTTTATATTAATGATTTACCCTATTTGTTGCAAAATAAACTTAATATGGTGTTGTTTGCATAAGATTTTCCTTACCGAATGTCAAAAGTAGTGATTGTGACGTAATACTAAACGATGAAAAACTAGAATTTGTCGACAAAACTGTTTTCCTGGGGATAACGCTTGACTCTAGGCTACAATGGGGTCCTCACTTAACATCTCTTGCAGGACGGCTTAGCTCAGCTGCATATGCTGTTAGAAAAATCCGCCAATTTACGGATGTTGATACCGCTAGACTAGTCTATTTTAGTTATTTTCATAGTATCATGTCATACGGTATCTTACTATGTGGACGGGCTGCAGATATCGACTCAATTTTTATACTACAGAAAAGAGCCATCAGAGCTATTTACAATCTTCGCCGGTGCGATTCTCTAAGGGAACTGTTTAAGGATATTAATATCATGACGGTGCCTTGTCAATATATTTATGAAAACATCATGTACGTTAGAAAAATCTTCATCTTTTTAGCAAAAGAGGCGATAGACATAATTATGTTACAAGAAATAGGGACCAATTAGTTCAACCAGGTTTCAGACTGGCTAAAGTGGCGTCTTCTTTCATGGAGTACTGTTTGAAATGTTATAATAAAATACCTCCACAAATATTAGAACTTTGAATTTTTAAATAATAAAAGTATTGTATAATGTAGAAGCATTTTTTTCAAAGTTTGTAAATGTGAGTACCATGGAGCTATTTTATGGTTTTTTATGTTACTATTGGGCTTGTTTGACATAAATCAGCATGGCAGTTGAGAGTTTATCATGCTCAATCAAATGTCTCACTGATGGTGGCGCATGTGTTGGATCATTCGGTTCCCTTCAAAATGGTTGAGCTGAGTGGTGCTAATATTGGCGTCATGTTCGTGAACGGGCGCTGTCAGTTGAGACTGGTCATCTCTTAGCTGCCAGTTGCTATTTTAATATCTATATTTAGTTTGTATTTTTACTTTATTTACATTGTTCTCACATGATAGCGACAAGAAACATGTAACAAAGATATTTGTAATTACAAAACATGATTGAAAAGAGTGTCCATGGAGTTTCTTGCACATTGTTCTCCATAGAGATTTACGCTTTTTTTTTTTTTTTTTTTTTCGGGTGGGGAAATCATCTAATGACATCCCCCGCGCTTGGGCGGAGCGTGAGATAGTGTCAGACTTTTACTGACTAAAAACCCACTCCTGTTCCTTCTTTGCCATTTTTTTCCAGGGCCCCGGGGGTCACTTTCGCATCACCCATGGCCCCAGTAGGCTTCGACCCTGCTGGGCCCCTAGATTTGCTGACATCTCCTAGAGGCGCGCGTGAAACAGTACGCGCCGTCGACGACTTGGGCTCGGTTCGGACGGTTACCGGACGATCGGACGGCGAGCCACCCATTGCTCACCGTCCACAAGCCCGCGCCTACGGTGGCCGGAAATCGGGATCGGAATCCCGGCGGCGGTTGGGGCGTGAGGACCGTTGCCTCACGCGATCGGCCGCCTCCTTTGCTAGCATTACTGCTTCGCAGAAGGAGGCAACTGCCTGCCACTCCTCCTCGCTCCGGACCATGGCCTGTACCAAGGCCCGGCGCGAGAGATCGCTGCCACCGATCGCCCCCACGAGGACACGGCGGTGCTCTGCCCAAGCGGGGCACACCTCTACCGTATGCTCCACCGTGTCCTCCGGGCGGTCCACACAATGTTGGCACCCGGGCGTCTCTTCTGCACGAATCCGATGCAGGAACCTCCCGAACTTACCATGTCTGGTGAGGACCTGCGTCATGCGGTAGGTAAGGACGCCGTGAGGTCTTTCCAGCCACTCCTCAAAGAGGGGACTTATCGCCATAATTATGGCGTGCCCAGCACTGGGTTGCGACAGTCGTTGTTGCCATTCTACCATGAGATCGCGCCGGGAGTCTTTCCGCCATGCCGCGACTTGGCGCGGCACCGGAGTTTCACCCCGGCGTTGCATCTCCATGCGCAGATCGTGCATGCGTGCGAGATCTTTTGCCTCCAAATCCCACGGTAGTTGGCAAGCAAGGAGGTTCGCTGCTTCGCGGGAAATCGTGCGGTATCCCCGAACCATCCGGATCGCCATGACCCTCTGGCTTGCGTTCAGCTTGGCCGCCGGTCGCTTTCGAAGCGACGGCGCCCATACCGGCGCCCCATAAAGGGCCATGGACCGAACGATTCCTGCATAGAGCCTCCGGCAGGAGGCGTCTGGACCCCCTAGGTTGGGCAGGAGCCGCTTGAGAGCAGCCCCTGTACGATCCAGTTTGGGAGCCAGACGTCGGAAATGCTCCTCGAAATTCCATCGGCTATCGAAGATTCTTCTCCATAGAGATCTACGCTTTGGAATGTGCAATTAGCATCATTTTTTTTTTTTTCTGACTGACTGTCTTCATGACATTTCAAAAGTGACTGTAAATGGTTTATTTGAAATAAAATGCTTTGAATCTTTGAATCTTTGAAATGTGATTTGCAAATTTGATAATTACTCTTAGGACTTAGGTAGATTTACAACATTATTTTTAGTATTATATGCGAAACCTGAATATAGTTTGTTCAGAATTAGTAAGTGAATCGCTTTCAATCATTTTTTCGCATAAATATTTGAAAAAGGTCACAAGTTTGGACACCGACACTAAGTACAAAACAGGTCACGGCAGGTCATAGCGGGCATTAGGTGCCAGCCCGGTGACCATGTATTTGTGCGGAAAACCAGGTAACATAACAAGCTTATAAATTAGTGTTTTTACATGATGCAGTTATGAAACTTTTTACATAGATTCTTTAGATTATCACATTAATATTATAAAGGTGAAAGTATGTGAATGTGTTTTTATATTTTTAACTTCGTCACACTCAAACGGCTGAACGGATTTAAACGAAATTTGGTTCCCAGCTAAACCATGTCCTGGAATAGTATATCACTGCTTACCATCAGGTGGGATCGCAGTCAAGCACTGGTTTATATCAATTAAAATATATATATATATATTTATATATAAATCCCTTACTAATGTTCTAAAATTTAGCAGCGTTCGTTTCGTTCGGAATCCACTATGCCGCCCACGACTTAAAGACTCTGCTTTATCTCCTAGTATCATAATATATTATATTCAGTAAAAGATGTATTAATTCATGAATACTGCAATACTAACAAAGTTTTTACGAACCTTGTTAAAAACATTATAATTATGGACATTGTTTTAGTCTGAATTAAATGTTTTTTATTTATTTATTTTATTAGTTAAGTTTATTTTATGATGTAACAGAAAAATGTGTTTGACTATGTAAGGCTTTCCAACTTACTTAACATGCCTTGTAAGTATTCACACAACGTTGACTTTCACACGACACCAGAATATCGTATAACTCCCCACTTAATAACAATTAAGTTACCATATACATACAAGTAGGTACGTCTAGAAAGTCACTTAATCTTAACCCTTGAAAGACGACGTCACTTGGTAGTAGTTAACCGTGTGTTGCCTACACTAATGTCACCTCGAAATAATATCTCGGCTATGCAGGTGGGCTGGTGGCTGGGCCGTCCGCCGGTACAAACGAGGTGGTTGACGAGATAAGAGCGCTCACGTAAGTGCCACCATTGTTGTTTCGAACAATAACCCCATGTTGCCAGCATTATCTGTAACGCCCCGGTCGGAACGACCTAATGGATGCCCTCCGAATACTACCCCCTCGTAATTATTTTAATTTTCGTTAAGTACATGTTTAAGTACTTTTTGATCCTTTTATCCTTGAAATTTAAGTAAATATCCGAATTAGGGAGTTGTTAGGAGTTCGGGTGCTGTTTTGTTAGAACGTGTTTTGTGACTTTTAAAGGGAATAACATTATCTTGTTTTAATCGTTTTAATATCATGGTTGGGCGATTGACTGCTGCTCTGAGTGTTGCAGGTTCCATTCCCGCTCGGAACAAATATATGTATTCGAATCATTCGAATCAAAATATTCGAATCAAAATATATTTATTCAAAAGTAAACAATCATAGTTTTAAATAATAATAGTTTATTTTGCATCAAGTTTTTCATTTTACATTAAATACATGGTAGTACATACAGCTTAAATTAATATACAATGATGGCATTTTATATATTCAATTAATATTCCTAACGCTGGGCAAAGTTTAAAATAAAAACTACAGATGTTTTCTTCTTGAACGTTTATATACAAACGAAATGAAAATGCATGTCTCAAGTATTAATAACTATGTACGTATATTATACCTATGTTTATTTCAAGACAATAAGCTATAGAAGAGAACAACGGCATGGGGTAAGCTAATACTATCTTAGGTACATACCACATTGCTAGAGAGAGCTTACTTGAAATCGCTCTATTGTACGCACTATTTAAATACTATATTATTTATTTTTGTCGAAAGCGACTGGATTCTGCGACACAGGGTATCCTAGTGCAGGATTTAGTGTCCCATATTAATGTAAAACTATATTTAGAACAATAAAGTATTATTATTATTATTACTATATAGCATATTCGTGAAAGTAAATGAAAAAAAAGCAGGTGATGTGTGACTTTAACCGCTTCGGGAAAATAAAACGTGATGTTATAAAATTTTATGTGCGAAATATTTGAATATTACCCAAAAATTGAGGTTTATACGAAACAAAAGACAACTGAAATCATTCATATTTTGTGTTAAATAACCCGAAAATACAAGTATTGTTTCATCAATTTGTATGTCATCCAATGCCGTGCATTTATATGTGTTTAATTATTTAAACATATGTCCATGTATGGTTGTACTTACCTTTTCCATGCATTAGTTTACCTCTGTTCAAATTCAAATTCATAATATTTTACTTATAAAACGTCAAAAGCTAATGACGATGATGATGATGATGAAAGGTTATGACCTTTTGGAACCGTGCACTAGCTTTTAGCATAAGATACGTCGTATCGAGAAGAAACTCCATGGTTACTCTTTCCAAAAAAAAAATGTTTTTACAATACCTATTTCCATATTAAAATATTAATAGGCATACGAGGACAGTGTAGACCAGTCATTCATGTACTCAAAAATACAATAACAATAATAATAATAACCCCATCGCCGTATCTCTACGTTGACGTCGTGGTGGGGCTTGCGTGCTCCAATATACCCTAGGTCTGTATCGGTAAAGTTTGCTTTGCCGTAATATGCCTAGGGTGAGGGGCCAGACTAAGAGAGATACAATCCGCAGTGCAGTTTTGTGGCGAACTGTTGGGCATTAGCGACCCCACGGACCCGATCTCCCGGGAGAATTCTTGTTCTTCATCTCCGGCTTGCCTTTATTGGCCGGCCGTAGTGAACACTGACGAGGAACTGAGCTCCCACCTCTCTCTTGCCTTTATTGGCTGGCTTGAGTGGAGATTCGCAAGAGCAAACGTGCTCGGGAGAAGGATGTATAATCCAGTAAGGTGCTGGTAGGGATCTTGACCGTACTTCCGGGATTGTCCTGATAGCCGTGGTATATATACCTCTCCACTCCTCAAGCACCTCAGGATATGTTGCCCTCTTGTTGCTACGTCACTTCGTGCTAGCGGCCGTTTTTGGGGGCCCATTTATTGAGTGTGCAAGTCACCCCCTGCCTTTTTTCAATGCATATTAATAACGTTGTTCAGGCAGGGGCCATAGTCTTGACATAGTTCCATGTTACCAGTCCACTTAAGACTCCAAAAACCATAGCCCTATTATCCTTGTTCTCCATATATCGCAACAGTTTTTCAATAACCGGGGATTGTCCTTGGGTGCACTAGCATAGCGCGTACAGGGATAATCGTCGGTTGGTATCATGTTCCTTTATAATTATCTAAAGGGCCTCTGCGAGTTGGCTTCGGCTCCTCGTACGCCTCCCAAAGGTCCAGGACCTCAGGGTCCTGAGATAAATAAAATATATAAAAAATATAATAATAAAAAAAACTTTAAACAAAAAAAAATAACCGACTTCACTAAAAAAAAAAACACTATATGGATCAAAAAAAAATTAATTTCAGAAGTCGGTGTTTCTCGGTATTGCTTGTTTCTTATTTTACACTGACTTCCGAAATCAAAGTCCACGAAGGTATATATCTAGGATTGCCCACAATAACCATTTTTTATCCTTTAGTTTTTACGAGAAATAATGGCTTATTTACGAAGCGATTTAAGCAATACAGCATTAATCCTTATCCAATTAAGTACCTTAAATACATTGTGCATTCAATATAATTCAATATGGTCCTACTTACAGCATGTAATTTAAATTAATATTTTCGAAGATATTACCGATTTAAAATGCAGGGACTGCGGTTGTGGTGGTACAGCGATGCGGAGGAGTTTTTCGATGTCATACTTTAGATTGATTTTAGTAAGTTCATAAGGGTTTTTTTTATTTATTCTACATATATTTATAATGGAAAGTAATTTATCTACATATTTAAAGCAGAAACTGTTTGACTGACATATATCAACGCACAGCTGAAACTACTAGGGGAAGGAGCGTGAAATTATGCACATTCACGTGGGCGAAGCCGCTGGCAGAACCTAGTATTCACACTATACAAAAGTAGCTAAATATAATATACCTATCAGTAATTAAGTTAAGGAGGTTGAATAAAGGTCTATAATATAATAAGCAAAGCAAAAGCAATGTAATTAAAAGCAAATAAAAATAAAATTAAAACGAAGCAGTTAATAAAAAAAATTACACGACAATGCAGTTAATGCTACTGGTAATGTTAAGCTACCAGGGCCTATGTGCAGAAGCAGTCATTGCCAAACCAGCGTGTCTTCAACATAGTCTTTATTAACCTTGTAATACGCTATTTGGCAGGGACACGTTTTATGTGGGTTTTGAACTTTCCCTCGGTAAGTTCTGTAACCGACTTTGGCAGCTTGTTATAAACGTGTATGCTGTTTATAATGAATGACTTACTTCGTCATTCTCTTAGCTAATCTCAATTTGGGAATTACTATTTCATGTTTACTACGCGTATTTTTGTTGTGAAAATCGTTCTAATTTTGAAAAGTCCTAAGTTTTTACGAACATACAAAATACTTCTTAAGATTAAATGAGGGCAGAGTTAGTATATTGATTTCTTTGAATGTATTTCTAAGGAACTCGCGAGGACCCATTTTATAAATAGCCCGGATTGCTCTTTTGCAATATGAAAATTGAATCTACATCAGCTGCAGATCCCCCACAACAAAATGCCATAAGACATAATACTATGGAAATAAGCATAGTAAAATTGAGTGTTAAATTGTTACATTGTATTAATTTTAAGATAATGTTTCTTCCTCTTAAAAAACTTTTGTACTAACGTGTGCTCTTGCATTTGCAAATACAATTTTAGTTTACTGCTTGAATATCTCAACATTTTATTTATACAAAATACATCATATTTTACAAAGTTCTAAGTGAATTAATTCTTTAAATAATACGTGTATAATATTTCACATAGACGTGGTAAAACCAGAGTTCCCGTTGTTTTCAGCAACGTCATCGTGATTAGTAACAAAAAGTTAAAAGTCACTGCTACGCAAAGTAGGTACATCGCTCATATTAAATAGTCGCTTACGCCTGTTACAGTATTCATAGCCTTAGGGCATTATTGCAATCTGTAAACGGAAAGCGAATACGTACACATATTCACACATGTATAATACTGATCTCACGATGCGTATGAAAGAAGTTTATTGCACCCGTTCAAAGAATTACTACGCCGTAGCACATGTCGTAGCTGGGTGCTACGGCGTAGCATTATTTATGTTGATGATGATTTGATAATTATGTAATGTAGTATGTATTGGTTTGTAATTTTAGTCATTTAATTTAATGATACTTAATTTTATTTGAAATATATGTTATTTATTATTGTGCTCACCTACCACACTGTTATCTTTTTTAACCCAAAGGTTGACTATTAGAAAATGCCTTGTTGAATTAAGTCCGCCTATGTACCACTGTTGTATGTGAAGTTAAATAAATAATATTAAGTTTCGAGTTGGATCTGCTTTCGTATTAGATCCTTCCAAAAAATGAATTCTGAAACATAATTTCAAAGGCACATTGTTGAAAATTTTCTACGAATTTTACCCAAAATGTAAGCACGTTTTACGAAAGAGTATTTTCATCATAAATAACAGTGGTTTTATAATTGAACGAATTGGTCAACAACGCTTTTATAAATTAATTATGGTCGTTCAGCATTGTTATGGCATGTTTCGTCGTGTCCTTGCGGCTATTGCCCTTTCAGCTTAATCCAATTTAATAAACGTTACTTTTATGAAAACAGGACTGGACGGGGAAAAAAGGGTATGGCAACATGTCCAAACATTGAGTAGATTAATCACTTTAATTAATGTAAGTGAATTGTTAAAGTACATGCCATATAAGTAATTTACTGAATTATAAGCTTATCGATTTATGGAATTGAATGGGTTGCGATGATGCCTAAGTAGTGTCTACTTTTGTTTACTTTACAAGTTAAATATTTAACGGGATTCTATTACTAAGACTCCACTATCCGTCTGTCTGTCACCAGGATGTACCTCATAAACCGTGACAGCTAAACAATTGAAATTTTCACAAATTATGTATTTACTGTTGTCTGTCTGTTAACTGTTAATCTGCTACCGCTATAATAATAAAGACGATTTTTTTTACTTTAAGATTTCACACACTGTTCTTTTCTTATTTCTACACACTATTGTCTACATTTCTTCTAATCTCTCCTTTCGCAGGTCTGCTGGACGGATTACGGTCTTTTTGAAATAAGCAGTAGCTTTGTACAAATTTCAAAATAATGTATCTTCTTCTGTGTATATGTGTGTACATAAATAATTAAATAAAAAAAAACTGGGCAAGTGCAAGTCGGACTCATACACTAGGGTTCCGTACAAACTTACCTATGAAAACAGTTCAATTCCCGAATTGAGTTACGAAGATTTTTCCACAGTTTTCAGATTTTTTTCTGTTCTTGTGCTATGAGACGTTGCTTAATGCCAAATTTCAGGATTCTAGGTCAACGAAAAGTACCTGTGAATTTTAGCGCAGAGAGCAAGGGGCGCTCACAAGGTATCTTGTTTTTATTTTTCTATTCTCCCAATTCCCCTAGTTATTTAGCTCCTCACTTTCAATACATTTGCGCAAACCATAATTAAAATCTATGTAATCATAACCGTCTTCTTCTATGTCTCACTCATCGCACTGACTTCCTTCACTGTTCTTTCTTTGTTTCTTTGATTCCCTTGAGTGTCAAAATACACATTTTTTGCAACATAAACGGCCGTATCTTTTTTTTCGTTAACTCTTAAGTTTGATTTTTTCACAGCTTCAAGGGACCGCAGACCTGATTAAATGGTTTTAATTTCAACTTGATACCTTAACGCGTTCCCGAGATAAAGGGTCTTGACAGACAGACAGACAGACAACAAAGTGATCCTAAAGGGTTCCGTTTTTTCCTTTTCAGGTACGGAACCCTAAAAACGTTTGAAAACATACTAGCGGAAAAAAGAAATTTCTCTATATTATTCGTGCGGACGCTTTCTACTCGTGCGCCAAATGTCATCTAAATTCGTTAAGACTTTTTAAACGTGAAAGAGTACCTAACAAACATACACGCACATCCATAAATGCAAACTTTCGCCCTTATAATATTTATTATATTAGAGTGAAACAAATCCAAAGAGCTATGGAGACGTGTTGTCGGATTCGTATTTTTTGTGTGATCAGGAGAATCAAGGTTACCGACAGCTTCGAAACTTAACTCATAATAATTGCCAGTAAGAAGTCCAAATCGTAAAGCTATTGAAACCTTCCTATCTAAAAAAAATACCTACGAAAAAAAAAGTAGGACATATGTAAATATTAAACTATTCTGAAATCCATATAATATTAAACTATTCTGTATGTGTCCACGAGTGTAGTCTCACAAAAATAAACAAATTTTTCACTACAGATCTGTCCAGCAGAATTTATGCTGTGTAGTTACATAAATCATGTGCCTCGGGCACTCGCTAGCTAACTTTGACTCAGATAGGTACATATCATATCACTTTAATAGCCTACTTTTAGTTGCAAAACGAGGTTATTTTGTGCAATCCAATATGCAGGTTTCTACGAGGCAATAATGCTAGCCAAGGAGACGGATGCACGCGTGTGGGAACGGACGTCCTCATGCCTCAGCCGCCGAAACCCTGATTCCGACTACCAGCCACCGTAGGCAAGGGCTTGCGGACAACGAGCAATGGGTAGCTCACCGTCCGAACGTTACCAGACGGTGATCTGGACCGAGCCCGAGTCGTAGACGGCGCGTAGTGGTCTACGAGTGCCTTGATATCAGCAAAACCGTAAGGGCCCAATAGGGCTAAAGCCTACTGGGGCCTTGGGTCGACGTCTGAAATGGAAACTCGTAGTCCTAGAACGCAAAGGGCAGCTGAAGGAAAACAGTAGTGGTTTTAGTCAGTAAAAGTCTCCCACTCTTCCTTAGAGCCAGAGAAGTCATTAGATGATTTCCCACCTTGAAAAAAACTGGGCAAGTATGAGTCGGACTCGCGCACCAAGGGTTCCGTACAAACTACAATTGTCGAATGGAGTCTCGAAGATTTTTCCGAATTGCAAATTTTTTTTTTTTTTTGTTACGTAGGTAACAACAAATTTACAATTTTCAGATTTATTCCTATATCTGTGCTATTAGGCCTTGCTTTAAGCCAAATTTCAGGATTCTGGGTCAACGGAAAGTACCCTATGAATTTTGATTCCTTTGTGAGTATCGAAATATGTATTTTTTGCGACATAAATGGTCGTATCTTTTTTATTCGTTAACTTAGAAGTTTGATTTTTTCACAGCTTCAAGGGACCGCAAACTTGAGTAAATCGTTTAAATTTCAACTCGATACCTCCACACGTTTTTAAGATCTTGATAGACAGATAGACCAACAGACAGACAGACAACAAAGTGATCCTATAAGGGTTCCGTTTTTTTCCTTTTGAGGTACCCTAAAAAAATACCTCTAATCATAAATATTTTATGTGATAGTTGTTGTGTGTTGCCAGTAATGACAATATTATGACTCTGAAACATGATCGCTCACAATAGGCCTCATCTGAAATAAAGTCATCCAACGGGTAATGGGGAGAGATATGCTCGGAAATCTCTGACGTCAAGGAATCCCTTGCGTGATCAGAAGTTACCGAAGTAGCCTAAATCGCCAAACTTAAGTGACAGTGGGCAAGGCACATTGCTCGTAGCACAGATAGTCGATGCGGCCGAAAGTTTCTCGAGTAGTGACCGCGTACCGGAAGACGCAGCGTTAGTAGGCCTCCCACAAGGCGGACCGGTGACCTGGTGAGAGTCGGGGATATCCAATGAACAGAATTGGTCATTGTAATGATATTTGGGGGACGCCTATGTACAACAGTGGACGTCTTTCAGCTTAAATGATGTTGATGATGGTTGTTGTTTAAATTCTAGATGATTTTACAGATGGATTTATTTGCAAGTGTTATAGGACTGATAGTAATATAATAGCAGTATACCTTGCTATCGCTGTCAATATAATACTCAAACGTTTTGTTAATAATATGATACTCAAGGTACACCGTTGAACGTGTTATGAGAGTTGAGAATAAATATAGAACACTAGCTTCTGATAGCGGCTTCACCGATGAGAAATTAGTAGGTACTTTAGTACCTACTAATACCTACCTACTAAGTAGGTGGTTTAGTAGGTGGTTTGGGCCAGGCTCACTAACCATTAGATATGTTGGTTGGATCTGTTGGTGTTGGATGGTTTTTTGGTTGACTGCTATAGGTACCGAAAGTTGTGGTTTCAATTCTCACCCAAATATTTGTGTGATAAGTACGATTACCGATAGAATGCGGAATACGTTAATATGCACATTAATTAGGTAATCTGCAAATTATGAGGTACAATCCGTTAAAGTGTGAAATTTGACTTAAAATAGCAGATATCTTCACTTTACCTAGTTATTACAAACTT
Organism: Mythimna impura; assembly: GCA_905147345.3. Lineage (NCBI taxonomy): Eukaryota > Metazoa > Arthropoda > Insecta > Lepidoptera > Noctuidae > Mythimna > Mythimna impura. The sequence continues at coordinate 15,106,413 of LR990345.1, forward strand.
TCGCCTAAAAAGTATTAGTGAGATATAAGTAGTAGTTGTCATATACAAACAATAATAGTTTTATTTTTTCAACCTTTTCAACGAGATAACGAAAATCAAAGACCGAAAATCGTGAAAGTGAAGAAAGATTTCTTTGCTAATCGAGTCATACTCGATTATTAAAATAAAGATCTATTAAAATTTTTCAAAACCATCAACAGATCATCGTCGTATACATATTCATTCATTCATCCCTCAATTCTTACAGTTCCTAAATAGCTCCACTCCATCGTATGTAAATTGACCAATCATTTTTGATGTCGATGATGTCAATCGATGCTGGAAATAAAACGCTATCAAACCAATACTGCGGACGAATGGTTGAGCCGATATCGCGTCATACGCTCCGTATTGACTGACTCCGAAATGCGAAAGCAGTTATGAATGGGGAGTGTGTTAATTGTTTGTTATCAGTTACATACACGCATGTAAAATGGAAGCTGTAGGGTTCATTTACTCCGCGAAAATGTTTGAATGAGTTACCGTGGTCTTGGAACGCAAAGGCCAACTGAAAGAACACAGGTAGATTTCAGTTCGTAAAAATCTGAGACGTCCTCTCGCTCTACCCAGGGAGAGCAGTTATTTCAGATTTCCCACCTCAAAAAAACTTGGCAAGTGCGAGTCACAGTTGACCTAGAATCATGAAATTTAGCATGAAGTAAGGACTCATAGCACAAGTATAGGAAAAAATCTGATAACTGTAAATTTGTAGTTACGTCAAAAACAAAATCTTTTTTGCGATTCGGAAAAATCTTCGTAACTCAATTCGGGAATCGAACTGTTTTCATAGGTAAGTTTGTACGGAACCCTCAGTGCGCGAGTCCGACTCGCACTTGCCCTGTTTTTTTTTCAAACTACTAAGTTCTCAGCAAGTCGGTTGGTACATCTCTAAACATAGATTTCCAGTAAAATAACTGAGTTTTCCATGGCCGAGCACTTCATCCTAATATTAATTGTTCCCCGTACGACGTCCTTTGTATCAAAATACTGATAGCTATTCCGAGAAGGACTCATTAATACCGATATAATTAAACGTGATCCAATAAATAGAGGAAGGTTGCTATAAATTAACCACTTCGCTTTACAACCTCTTACCTATTTTAAGTTCGTAAGACCGATATTTATAATAAATAAACGCACAACGGATTCGGGACTACGCTTTTTGATACAGATTAAAAAACATAATTCTTGAGCTGTTGTCTTCTTTGGACTATGGGCACAAACATTGAACGACCAAATTGCTCAATAGACTTCGAGAGATTAGTTGTACAGTTAAAATAAAGCTAACCTATTATAATTATCAATATTACTATAACATAATAAACGAGGGGAGACAAACGTTGCATACCTATATACACATATGACAAGCAAACAAACTATAGGTAGTTGACCATTCATTAAAATTTTGCATTTGGCACATTTTACAACATTAAAAATATACTTTTCATCGGTGATTGATGATAAAAATAGTAATTGTTATCTAAATAATTAAATAATCAATTTCCATGAAAATGCATTAAAAGTTTGATATGATTGAACCAGTCTAATGGCGGAACTCTTTTGACGTCCATTGATAGCAACAAGGCGCTCGTTAAGAAAAAAAAAACAATAGTCATAGAAATTAACATACATAAATACCTAACATGGAATCACAGTCAAATTGTCTAATTCATAACAGTGCAAGCAGATAAATAATAATATTATTATTATAATAATATATTCAACAACTATCACACAACGCCGTCTAGTCCCAAGCTAAGCAGAGCTTGTGAAATATGAATACACTGATAATTACGTCAAATTATCCTAAGTCAATTTACTAGATTATAACCGTTGTATACATAACTACACGTATAGAGTAAGAGTAATACTCTTTGCCACGTGTCGCAGCGTCACTGTGGTTTTTTTTTTTAATATTGGCCCACACTCACATACACAAGACACCCAGACAAGTAACACCTGTCTGTAGGCAATATAAATATTTGTTCCGTGTGAGAATCTAATCTGCGACCCGCAGCGCAGAAGCCAATTGCTCAACCACTTCGCCAACTGCCCCCCTAGCCAAGTTACAAGCGTTTCGTTTCGATTCTCTTTTCATTGATCGCCTCGAGTCGGCCACGCCTCCGATTCGTTTAATCTGACGTCATCTCAGCGCTCAGTCACGTGGTCAGAACAAAGGAATCAACGAAAAGAGAATCGAAACGAAACGGTTGTAATTTGGCTAGGGGGGCTGTACCGAAAGAAAGTGGTGCGGTGGGTGCGAAAATAGACTCGTTTTGACTAGTTTAGTTGTGGCTAGCTAAAAGCTAGTTTTGGTATTACCTAAGTGGTCCAATGAAAGAGATAGTCCAATGATCGCAATCGTACCCTATGTATCAGAGCGAGTAATAGTGTAATTTGCGCATTGACACGTATAAGCCCGTGGGCGTTGGGGATCAGTACTTTCTACCCACGCAATGGACTTATTAAGGAGAACACACAATTTTACACGATACTAATGTAGAGTTTAAGGCAATATTATAGCAGTCATTGACCTGCTAGCTGCTTCGTTTCTGTATGTGTAATGTGTATCTATATGTGCAGGATCATTGTAATTGTATTATGTGTTGATTTGTTTTATGGACGCTGATGGTCTGAAATAAATTCATTATAGTTATTATTATTTACAAGTAAGTATATCTCAGAACCCTGAGGTCCTGGACCTTTGGAAAGCGTAGAAGGAGCCGAAGAACTCGCAGAGGCCCTTTATATATATTCAACTTAATTAACTTTTAATTGAACGTGATACCAACTGACGATTATTCCTGTACGCGCTATACTAGTGCACCCAAGGTCAAGGTTCACGGTTCCTTCGGAGCTTGTAGTCGATCCAGTTCCACTTGTGGCGTTTGATCTACCTATTCTTCGATCGGGGTTTAACCATAGTTTTCCCACAGGTTTACGAAGATGTTATGGTGAGGCCTCAATATTTCCTTTACATATTTGTAAGCCTTTTTTGAGATGGGTAATCATCCATTTACTACCCAGTTGTTAAAACCCACCTGTGTCCTTCAGTTACCCTTTGCGTTCTAGGACCACGGTTTCCCTTTCAGAAAATCCCTGCGGCACTAGCGGGCATGCACCTTGCTGGGACCCTACGGTTGTGCGTCATCTCTTTGAGGTGCGCGTGGAATACTAGGCGCCGTTGACGACTCGGGCTCGGTCTTTACCGGACGGCCAGACGGCCGGACGCGAGCTACTCGTTGCTCGTCGTCCGTAAGCACGCACCTACGATGATTGGGGATCACCCTGCGCCATTCGGATAACAAACTAAATTTTGAAATATTTAGTAGAAAAACTCAAAATATATCTGCATTATTGCCTTAAACAGTAAATGAACTATTTATAACAAAACAAAAACACTTGGGCGTTCAAGTACCTTCTTCATAAATTTTTATATTAGTTGAGATGTATTAACTTGTGATTTAAATATATGGAGGTACGTGTTTATTAGAAAGCCTTTTGCTTTACGACTGCGCAACCCAGTACCTACGATACTTAGGTCTAAACCGCAAATTTTAGGACGTGCAGACTATTTTCACGCATCAATATAAGTTTGTGACACACAGGCATAAGTTCAAACCGACAGATATCCCAACTTGAAAGATATAAGTTAGCTATCTTGGTTGGTGAAGAGTAAATAGTTTTGACATGAAAATGCATAGATTATGTAACTGCGCATCAACTATTTCATTATCTATTACATATAAATAAATATAATCATCCTTTTAAGCTAGAACTAAATTAGACCGACGCAGACGTGGACCAAGCCTGATTTGTACGTAGAACGACGTCATGTGGCGTGGGTCTAATGTAGCTCTACAAGTTTAGTTGCCATATAAAATGTATGGAGACCGACGCGCCCAGATCGGCGTACGTGGCTCATGTGTACGCAGTGTAGTTCTACTTTATATGTTCAACTGCAATCTCTTCTCTAGGAGAGCTCTAGGACAAGCCGGTTTCTACGCGATGTTTTCCTTCACCGTTTTACACAGCCGATCTTAAATCATTCCTATATACTTTGACAACAATAAATCGGTTGCAAAACTATTTGTTTCTTTCTTCTACCTTTATTATAACTACAGAATAATGTTTCAAGTGTAATTTTTGCCGTATTTTAAAAAGCACAAACAACAAAATTATTTGTGAACCAAATCAATACTTCTGTAATCTTCTCTGTATATAAAAATTGATTCCTACTTCTCTTGGCCATGTCATTACGCGTGAACAGCTGCCTAGCCAAGTTACAACCGTTTCGTGTCGAATTACGTTCTCCAATCGGTAACGCCTCGATGTCAGCAATTGTAGAAAACGATAAGCAGCCATGTTGACGCGCCTGAGTCGGCCGCTCGTTCTACAATAACAAAGCATGTAGCGTTAGACATTGTAGAAACGATAACAATAAATTCTATCATTAGTTCTGACCACGTGACTTAACGTTGAGGTGATGTCATTCCCATACATTTGATTTGTTTTCGACTAGCGTTAATGATTGCAGATTATCAACTTGGCTAGGGGTGCTGGACCAGTTTCGATAATTCTTTTTTGTTGTGTTTGTTACTGTCAGGAGAAGGTTCTTACGAAAAGAAAAACGAAGTAAATATTAGGAAATTATAGAAAACTACGACTGTTTAACATTTAAGCGTTTGACAATTCATTGCTATAATAGGACAACGCCGGTCGGGTCAACTAATATAATAATAAAAAAGCTGATGAGTTCGTTTGGTTGAGCGCCCTAATCTCAAAAACTACTGATTCGAATTGAAAAATAAGTGTTAGATAGCCTATTTATTGAGGAATGCTGTAGGCTGTACAACATCACGCTACGACCCACGGGAGCGCAGCAGTAACCAAAGATATAAGACAAATAAACTTAGCGTCTTAATCCGTCCGATTGTAGAGGACAATATAGGGTGACTGGCAATTAGTGTACGATATTTAAACACGTCATTGTGCTCATGATAACAAACAATTTTTATTATGGGAGCAAAGCTGAAATCGCGAAAATAATATCAGCTGTTCAGTACATTAGGCAAACATAAATGTACTGAACAGCTAATTTTTTTTCGCGATTTCAGGTTTGTTCCCATAGTAAAAGTTGTTGGTTATCATGAGCACAATCACATGTTTAAGTACCTATCGTACACTAATTACCAGTCACCCTATATAAGTAAGTACCTAAGTTAGTATGAGAATAAATCCACGTTTCCCAATGTACTTGTAAAACAATTTCTTATTATTCTCTCAAGACGAGTCACACGCTAAAAGGACAACATGCGCGTCAAACAGCCCGGCCATGTATCTTCGTCATTATGTTCATTCGACTAAAAGCACTCGATCTCCTAATGCGATAGGTACTCGTATTTGTTCACATTTCTTACACTTAATTTAGTTTAAGTAGAGGATCCTTTTAGTTATATAGCGTGAAAGATTAAACTTTTTTTGTGTACTGAAATATTTTTAAATAAACTTTGTGTTTGTTGAATTAGCTGATTTGATTCGATTCACAGAATTCGTAATTTGACATACTGTAAAATTACAGATTCTTGAAAATACAGCCTTCTATCAAGGATTTTAGAAGTCTATCTTTTCTTTTTCTTTCTTTTTTTATATCGAACCCGCGACGTGAAGCGCTGCAGCCAATCGCTCACTCACTTCACTGACCGTATTGCTAACTGAAATATCAAGTGAAGGAATTCCTTTCTTTAAGGAATTTGCATGCCAAATAGCAATAGTTTTAGTACAAAAAAAACATTGTTTACTAAATAAAAAATTATATAGCTTTAACGAATATAAAAGAATAGTTGTCTTCAAAGTTAAAGTGAATAGGCTCGTAATAAACTAGTGCGATTCACCATCATCGATTGCATCACTGCTTACCATCAGGTGTGATCGCAGTCAAGCACTTGTTTATAGGTACATTAAAAAAGGAACATATTCATCGATGACGAAGTTACGACTACGTAGCTTCAAAGCTGCTTGTAAGAAAGATAAATCCGACATGGATTTTGACGTCAAAGTCCATCACGTTCGTGCAGCAGTTATAGCAAACAGCGTTTCAGCGAGAGAGAGAGACAGATATTTGTTTTAAAATTGTTCTATTTCATTTGCTACCAATTTTTGATTTGCTTTTCACACTTAGCATTCTGTTTTTACATATTAATTGATAAACTGGTTCGATAACTAAGGTAGGCGTCAGATAAATTTGGAATAGCGGTCATTGACCCTCCTACATTTATTGACATTCTCTTTTCAATATAAAAAACGGAAATTAAGACTTGAATTGACATCTATCGTGATCCTTTATGTTTCCGCATAATGAAAAACAATTCATTGTTAGTTTTTCGGGTATCTACGCTGAGATATCAGGAAAAGGTGAATGTACTTTGTTCCTTTATCTGGCGCTTGCCATAATACTTATTTCATGGAAATTTCCTAGGTATTGGTGAATTTTGAGAGAAGTGGTAGCCCAGAAGTGACGGCCCCGACTTACGTGTTGTAGATCGCGGGTTAAAACCCAGCCAGGCGCATTACTTTGTGTAATTTATTTCATCACCACTGCTGTCAAAACGGTGAAGGAAAACATCGTGAGGATTATATCCCGTTTCCTCTCAAAGAGAGAAGGCCTGAGTCCCAGCAGTGGGAACATTAAAAGGCTGATTATAACAATAAAATAACAATTTTATATTTCGGACAAAGTACTTTGGACTTAGTCCGAAATATAAGCTTGTTATTTTTAGTTAGTAGGTTAGTAAACACACAACTTAAAAACTAAAGTTAGTACTTATAACTATCAGAAAACAATATTATTTTTTATATTTATTATACGCTACAGAGACATGCAGGCGTACCTAATGCTCCAGTGTGCTTATACCTAATGCTATTGATAAATTTTCACTTGTCATTATTGCATAATTAGAATCTCCTTTTCTTATCCTGAGTCTCTGGACTTTTTTGTCGAACAACCTTCAACTTTAATACTGAAAACTGAGAGACATAGTTATCAACAATTATGTGTAACGAAACAACACGAATCAGTTACTAGCATTGTTATCGCTCCATTGGAAAGTCAATAGCCATAGTTATGAGACCCATCCATAGTTTATGGATGAAGGTTCGTATGAATTAGTACTGTTCTGTTAATTCTCGTCTGCATGAGGGTAGTCAGACAACACGTGTATTGTAGTCATTACGTAGCAATTTTCAATATACAGGGTGTTCCATGACATCCATTCATGCAACACAATGTGTTCTATTTCATCCCAGCTAGAGACGGCGGCCATTGTTCTCTGATAAGGCAAGGTGCACAGTTTAGATATTTACCTAAACTAATTATTAATTTTTATGCATGAAAATAAAACTGCTGAAAATATTAAAAGGCTCTTAAAGTGTCATCATAAAACATTTTGATATTTATGTTTTGTTTACGAAAAACTAAATAAAGAACAACCTTTTATTAGTAAGCTTTATTATGTTACCATTATAAATTAGTACAATAATGTGACCAACGAAGGTACATAAACAATATCTACGTACCTAGTAGGAAATTAGAAACGCAAATTGTGTGTACAAAGCCCCTAGTTTTGTGTGATTTACGATGTTTACTCAAGCGACGGCGTGTTTAATAACCCACTGAAAGGTATGTACGTATGTAAATGTGAGGGAAGTACCTAATTTACATAGGCAGACAGGTACATGGTTATGTTTTACTTTCGACTTCGCTCTCTGCAATATCGATGCTGGATTATTATCGCATCTGTACATATAAAAAGAGAAACTGACTGACATCTACGCACTACCAAAACTACTGCGACTAGAACAGTAGAATTTTGCCGAAGGTTTCTTTTTATGACGTAGAGATGCTAAAGAGTGAAAATCCCTGCCGCAGTGTGTTTCCTGATAGCTACAACCTAGGGGTCTATAAGTCAAAAGTGAACAGGTTACTTCTAGACAAACGTCTCCACCGTCGACCACATCATCGCTTACTATCAGATGAGATAGTGGTCAACCGCGAGCCTATCTATAGTAAAAAAGGCGAGATTTTCCTAAATTCACTAACGGAAACGGGGGTCCAAAGTTTGGTGGTGAAAACTTTTTGCATGCGGGTGAAGCCGCTTTTAGAAGCTAGTCGCTCTTGTTAGGTTTGCGGAATTGTATGAAAGAGTCACCGTGGTACACGAATGGGTTTTGGTCAGTATGTCTGTCACTCCCTCTCGCTCCACCCAGAGCGGGAAAAGTTATTCGAGGATTTACAACCCTAAAAATAATCTCTCATATCAACCTCCTTTTTCAAGCTCTTTTTTCCCAGGTGTGCCAATTCTTGGGATTTTTTACCCTTTTATTGAATAAATATTTGTTTTCAGGCAGTCGAAACGCGGCTTGTATTTGGGTCATTATTAAAAAGGGTGTTCATGAAACGAACGCTGGAATATGTTTCACAAACGACTCGCTTAATACAAAATGTATAAGTAGATACTAAATCACTTTCTATCGATTCACTTTTAGTATACTTTAGTAAAGTTTCTAAAGTATACTAAAACAGATTTTTTATGAAGAAAAAAGATGAAAATAAACATGACGTTATCGTACGTAAAAAATGAGCAAAGTGATATTTGCAGTGACCTCGGAACTTTGACTCTTGTAAGTTCATAGTAAAATATAATATGCTGAAAAAACTATCCGAAATCTGATGTGGGCCCCATCCATCATATGAGGCGACAGGGACGGAGGCTTGTCGACCCTAATCGAACCCCATACACATAACATAACCAAGTATACCCTTGTATCTCGCCATATTTAGATACTTTCATTTGTAGTCCTTCGATACAACCCCCGCTATACATAATACATGAACGATCCTCGGTAACAACAGTGAAAATGTACCAATTGATTTATTAGAAAACCAATGTAGTAAATAAGTAATTAATTGTCATTATAACTTCGTCTCATTATAAAATCATGAATTTCGAACTTCAATCACAGAACAGTGTTGCTACCTTTTTCGCACTGACAGACTTTACTATAACATTTATAGCATAAGCATAGCATAATCAGCCTTTTGTGTATGTCAGTGTTCCCACTGCTGGGACTCAGGCCTCCTCTCTCTAGGAGAGGGAATGGGCCGTAATCCACCACGCGGGCCTAGTGCGGATTGGTGAATGTCACATGTCTTTGAATTTTTGGTTCTAGGACATGCCGGTTTCCTCACGATGTTTTCCTTCACCATTTTGAGAGCAGTGGTGATGAAATAAATTACCTACACAAAGTAATGCGCCTGGCTGTGTTTGAACCTGCGACCTACAAATCGTAAGTCGGGGCCGTTACCACTCGGCCTGGTGGCCGAGTGGTAACTGCTCTCTTAAAACATTTACTATAATTTATTAGTATTTATTTTATTCATATACATTTAATTTACATTGCCATATAGCGTGATAATGCCGCCAGTCTTTTAGGCACATTACCAGTCGACAGCGATGTGGAGAAGTGTTTTGACGGCATATTTTAGCTGGTTTTTGGTTAGTTTTAATTGGTTTAGGGCTTTTATATTTTGGTTTTACTGTAGGTAATTATTGTTAGTTAAGTATTTTAAAAAAATTATTATATTTATATAAAATCATAGTAGGTATAATTATGAAACCAACCTGCCCCAAAATAAACCATCAGTAAATAATTATACAGCCATGTTATTAATTGTGAATAAAAACAGATTTATGACGACCTCGGCTGTTAATCACGAATCATTATGTCAGGCAATGAATTATTATAATAAAATGATGATCAAATCATTGTGTTAAACGATGATGACTATTAATTCAGCGAGTATTACTATACTAATATTACTGAAAGCGTTGTAACATTATACCCGAACTAATTTCAACTGCTGCCTATTCATTTGAGGAACTGTTTAAGTTTCTCTACCCTCGAACTGAATCCCTATTGCGCGGTTTCAAACTCCTGTTAAAACACTGTATTATGGACGATCCGAACAAACACGGTATGAACTTATATCTGATGTAACAAATCTGCTTCGTTTGTATGCAGCAGAAATTTATCTGTGGGTTTGCCGTATGTTTTATCAATCTTCCGATTGCCTTGCTCGCCACAGGCGACGGGAGGGCCCCGCCCGGGTACACGCGATACCTCGACAAATAAACCAGGTAAATACACTGTATTGGAATTAAAGTCCATTACAATGCTTTCCGAGTGAGTGATTCATCTTTTAGATAAAACAGTGTTTGTTTTTCTAGCATTTTCTAAGTACGGAGAAGCAAGAAATGTAAGGAGAGCAAGGTTTAAGTGTTGATAGCAGTGCAGTAGCAGCATGAAGTCTTATATGATCTATTTTCTGGTGTACCCATTTTTTTTTGTAGGTGGGAAAATCATCCAATGCCATCCCCCGGAGCGTGATATAGTGTCAGACTTTTACTGACTAAAAATCCACTCCTGTTTCTTCGTTCCCTTTCGTACCAGGGCCGAGTCTTCCTTTCAGAATCAGACCCTTGGCCCCAATAGGCTTTGACCCTGCTGGGCCGGTTTTCGTTTCGTTTCGCATCGTTATTTAAAATAACATCATGTTCTATCTATATTCTAATCAAACACCTGAAATTTGGATTTGTTATCGTTAATCACCGCCGCCGCCCACCGTAGGCACCCACATAATTGGATTCAATATCGATATCTGTTTTCGATTTAAAACAGGAGTTTGATTCTATATAGGGTATCCCAACTTCACAGTAAACATTAACAAAAACTTATAGTTTACCAAAACAAAGCACGACTTGTAGTTTATTCACGTTTTATTTGCCAATGGAAACCACGACTTCAGGCTAGGTACCTATGCACCTCGTTTGCCACCATTTGGCATTCTTCCCACGGCAAAAAAGCGACGACATATTTTAAAAAAATTACAAATTATGCTGTGGGCATGCATGTTATTATGTAGCAGTGAAACAGAAATTTATGTCATGCTTATCTTTTTCAGGTAAGTGGAGCGATGCAGATACTGTAGCTGAAGCCAGTTTAAATAAATGTACTTGTAGTTTGTATGTTATAATATTAATGTAGACTATATGACGTGGTCGGCGCAGTAGTTGAGCGATTAGCTGCTGAGCTGCATGTTGCGGGTTCAATTCTCACACGGGAATATTATTTCTATAGCCTCCTAATGATTGTTCTGGGTCTAAGTACATGAGATTTTAAATGTTTATGAACGCTCTAAAGATATCTACAGGAGTCATATTCTGTGTGCTGATCGCTTAAAATATAATACCTAAGGTTCCTTTTTAGGGTTCCGTACCTCAAAAAGAAAAAAACGGAAACCTTATAGGATCACTTTGTTGTCCGTCCGTCTGTCTGTCAAGACCCTTTATCTCGGGAACGCGTGAAGGTATCGAGTTGAAATTAAAACCATATACTCAAGTCTGCAGTCCCTTGAAGCTGTGAAAAAATCAAACTTCTAAGTTAATGAGAACAATAAATACGGCCGTTTATGTCGCAAAAAAACGTGTGTTTCGACACTCTCAAAGGAATCAAAATTCATAGGGTACTTCCCATTGACCTAGAATCCTGAAATTTGGCACGAAGCAAGGTCTCATAGCACAAGTATAGGAAAAATCTGAAAACTGTAAATTTGTAGTTAAGTCACAAAAAGATACTTTTTTTGCGATTCGGAAAAATCTTCGTAACTCGTTTCGGGAATTGAACTGTTTCATACGTTAGTTTGTACAGAACCCTCAGTGTGCGAGTCCGACTCGCACTTGCCCGGTTTTTTTATTAGGAACGAAAAATATCGCATAGTTAATGGAAAAAATTATTCCACGCGCGTCAGCAATTATGATTGGATGAATGAATTGTCTACAGACAATCGTATCATTTGACTTGTGTTTGATTCGTCATGCGTTGATATTTATTTCCAGATACGTGGAAATTATCTTACTGATGGACTGTTTGTTTGTGTGAATTCTCTCCACTTATCTAACAACAAGTCAAATTTTCAATAAATTATATGGAACAGTCCCTGTTACATACATTGTACTGTATGTTAGGTTAGTTAGACGAAGTTGTGGGTAACAGCAACATTCTGTGATCTCGTAGTGGTTTAGCCCTTTGATTAGAAGTGGTATGTAATAAACAGGTAATTGAAAAATATTTAACACTAACATCTGCCAGTGGCCTTGCATGCGTCAAAGTAGAAAATTATCTTGAGGAATCATACTCCCAAGACAAAAGTATCGGGTAGGCTTTTGATCAAGACATTACCACCACGCGCCATGGAAAATTTACCCACGGCTGACAAAGACGAATCATATTTTTTTAAGTTTTTAGTAATGCAAACATGAAGCGCAATGTTGTGCCTCACGAAAGTATTATATCGAGATACAATAAGTTTAAGTTAAGTAGATTTTAGTTTATAAACACACGAATCCGATGGAGGAACCACCCGAACTTACCAGGTCCGGGGAGGACCTGTGTCATGCGGAAGGTGAGGTGATGACGCCGTGACATATTTCCAGCCACTCCTCAAAGAGGGGACTTACCGCCATAATTATGGCATGGCCAGCCCTGGGTTGCGACAGTCGCTGTCGCCATTCCACTATGAGATCCCGCCCGAACTCTGTCCACCATGAAGTTTCACCCCGGTGATGCCCACGCGCAAATTGTGCATGTGTGCAAGGACTGTTGCCTCCAGATCCCATGGTGGCTAGCCAGCAAGGAGGCTCGCCGCTTCGCGGGAAACCGTACAGTATCCCCGCACCATCTGGATGGCCATGACCCTCTGGCATGCGTTCAGCTTGTCCGCCGGTCGCTTTCGCAGCGACGGCGCCACTAACGGCGCCCCATAAAGAGCCATAGACCGAACGATGCCTGTGTAGAGCCTCTGACAAGAGGCGTCTGGACCCCCTAGGACAAGGTGTCATTGTACCTACATAATGTTATGAATAACTTTTACTACAAGACCAAATTATTATTATTATTTTTATTAGAACCAGTTCTAATATTAATATAATATCTTTTATTGTTAATTTAAATATAATTAGGTGCCTCATTTTCTCAGCATTCCCTTATGTGAGACAAAAAAAAAACTTCACAGTATCAAAGCAGGTGACGTATATAAATATTTTTTTATAGATTTTATTGGTGTTTTTGAAAAGCGGGTCAGAAGGTTGCCAATGTCCTTACATCCAAATCCGTTCAGCCATTCGAGCGTGAAGGAGTAACAAACATAGGTTACGCACATACATACATTTAAAATATTATTGTGTTTTATTTTAAAATAATGCAAAAATGTTACACATAAAAATATATTTGTAACCTTACTTAAATTCACAATACTTACAATAAACGACAGTAAAGTTTACCGACCGTCACTGAGGGTACAATTTATTGTGAAACTTTGAACAATGTTGGAAAAGGGAATAAGTGCTATTTAAATACAACGAGTTTTCAGCCACAAAGGCCTCAGTTGTTATTCTTGGCAGGACTCCGCTCCTGGGCTGGACATTAACCATCGTCTGAATGGAGGACCACGCCCCCTGGCACCACTACAATCGTAAATAAACATTATGCCACAAATCCTTGTTGAAGTACGTATGTATATGTTAGTTTTTTCAATGATGATTGAAGAAAAACCCGACCATTTGTGCACAAACTAGAAGTAATTATTGATACTGGTATTGTCTGTGTTTTTAATTATAACTAGAACAAGAACTCTACTTATTCCGAAAGTAAAGTATATTTAGATACTTTTTTTTAAAGTGGGTATCATCTAACGATATTTCATCTCTGGGGTGGAGCGGCTGTCAGGCTTTTACTGACTAAAACCTTCCTTCATTGCCTTTGCGTTACAGGACCACGGGTTACCCTTTCGGAAGTCAACCCATAGCCCCAGTAGGCTAAGGTCCTAATGGGCACCTACGGTTTGCTGACATCTCTTACAGGCGCGCGTGGAACACTACGTGCCATCGAAGACTCGAACTTGGTCCGGACAGTTACTGGACGGCCGGGCCGCGCGCTACCTGTTGTTCTTTGTTACATGAAGTTTCATGCATGTTCTTCTCCATAAAGATCTACGTTTTGGAATGCGCAATCCAACGATCAGAACCAACAGAATTCTTGACAGTTCAAAAATGCCTGTAAATGGTTTATTTGAACTAAATGCTTTTAATTTTTTTTGACAATTACTACCGCAGACAGAATATTCACACAAATATTATAAGCCGTTACCACTTGTCTGATCGACTCCATGAAATTGTAACTCAATGTTATCAGAACTCGGTCCTCTACTTAGTTTGGGAACCACCATCCAAAAATATATACATAAATACATGTAACAACTTCAAGGTAAGTTTTTGTAAAATTGAACAAATATACCATACATTATTCTTATTCTTGTATAGATCCTCTGGCAAGACGGTAAAATAACACAATACAGAAACCTATTTTGCCAAAACATCAACTTGACTAAAGTCATTTTGAAACATTACGGTTCTCGTATTTTCTGTGTCTTGTAAACTATACTTAGTATTCACTTCTTCGGATTAGATATTATCCAAAGTTTTTACTTTACATAAATAATAGTTGTCATGAAATATTGCGATTCTATTCAGACTAATTTATTAAAACCTCTATTTTAAACGAGTGTAATAATTTAGAAATTTTCTTGTATTTTTTGTAGAAATATAAAGCACTTAATAACACTTATTTTAGATATAGCTCAACGTGATTCAAGTTTCAAATAATAGATCTTCTACACTAAAGAACTGACTAGAATTTTAATGTCGAATCTTTAGAAAGAAATATAATAAATAAAAAGCACAAGTGGTTAAGAATTTTTAGCTTGTGTGAAGAATAATAATGTGTGTAAAAAAGGAGACTTTTTTATTTTAGTTTCTGGTGCCACATAGTTTGTGCATTCAGCCAAATGTCAAGAAATATAAAAAAATGTTTTGAAAGTATTTCGTTTTTGATATAAAATAAATTCGCATTATTGTCCATTAGAAAGTGGATCTAACACATTCTAATGCCTTTGAAGTATTTGTTTGCAAATATCTCAAATTGTCAGCCGTCTCCGCATTTTACCGAGATCGCGTCTATTTCAATAATGTTGCCGAATTGTGTAGACACTTGAGATATATCATGTATTTCATCAGTGCCTAATATATGTTCAGAATCACGATAAATCTATTAAATCATATTAAAAAAGAATACAAGAAAAACAGTTAGAATAATGACCGCTATTGTAATGCTAAAACGCAAATGGTATAGGTATCTACCCTCACCATCTATGTGACAAAAGGTTCATCAACCCAGAACTTACAAACAAAACGTAAGTAGGTACATAGTTGCTTAACAAACAGGCCCGAAACCACCCCCATTCTAACTTTGCCTATTATAATTCTATAACAATAGCCATCTTCAATCCAAATGGCGGTCAATACCTTTAATAAATATTAAGGCTCTGGGATTGGAACCTTTCTGTTCAAACAATGAAACTAAACTGTAATATCTAGAGTATTTAAAAGTACTTGTAAGCTTACCGCAGACCTTGGTTGCTTTGTCTCTCTGACGTCACAATGGGTTCAAGCTCCTAAGCACTGAAAATTGAAACCTAATATTTGGATCGTCGGCTATGTTTAATTATTCTGTACTATTACTAAAGATGTTTTTTATTTTGTTTATCAGCAGTTTGTAGGAGTTGTTTGTAATAATCTTTCAGTATAATTTCTTATTCCTTTATACCATAGTATTTATGTATAAATAAATATTAAACACCCACTGTCAATTAATACAAAGGTTAAATAGACGCCCCCCAAAATAAAATTTTACAGTTAGGTTAGGTTAGGTCAATCAATCGATTCTTTTCTTATAATTTAAAGTTTTCTATTGTTTTAAATGCGCTAATCTTTGAAAATAACGGTCGGATTGGAAAAAATCTTTATATCTATTATCTGATTCATGACGAATATTATACGATTAACCTTGCAACATGAGTGAAACGAGGACACTTAGTTTATCATCATCATTTCAGCCGAAAGACGTCCACTGTTGGACATAGGCCTTCCCCAAGTGTCGCCACAATGAACGGTCTCGCATCCATCGGATGGTCGTTGGGGCCGAAAGGTTCTGAAATGGCGACCACGTACCGGAAGACGTAGCGTTTGAAGGCCTTCTACAAGGTGGACCGATAAGCTAGTAAGGGTTGCGGGAATCCGATGGATGCGAGACTTAGTTTATATAATTCCATAATTGTTGGATAATTCGATATTTCACGATTGATTTGATCTTAATAACGAATAATAATTCTTATTTTTAAGGATTCAAAATCCCTGCCAAACTCAACAATCCAGCTTGAAACAAAGGAATTCAAATTAACAAACTGCAGAGAGCAGCAAACCAAATATTATTTGCGTAATGGCTAATATCGCGGCCAGACACACTATAAATGGGGATGCATCGAGCCGAGGGGATGTGCGCCACACTGTCATGTGTCAAACTGACTGTCCAATTGTTAAATGGATGGCCAGTATCCGTTGAGTGAGACGGACCACCCGGCGGGACGTCGCTAAATCTACCCGAGTTAATTGAGAGATTATACTACACACCCATACCTATGTGAGTACCACCCAAATATTACAATAGAGGCGACATATCTCTACCACGCTTGCAAGAAACTTCACAAAGAGATTCACGCATGGAAGCACCTAATAATTACCAAACTACCTACAACTATCAATTTAATTGTGGCTGGTTCTAACATCAAAATTAGCTTCGGCGTAATTACCGCGATCATTTGTATTAAAAATAGCTTACACGGGAAAATATGTACACAACACGTTTTTCATATTATATCTCGCTATCAAATCGGCTGTTATCATTACCAAAATCGGGAGCGTGTTCCAAAAATGCGCCCAGTTTATTACCCTACGTATCCGTATAATTTAGGGTTCCAATTAAGGGGGGGAAAGAAAAAAAAAGATTTTCTTAATTAGATGCCAAGGTGAAGATAACTCGCTTGGAGCCAAATCGTCAGCTCGTTGCGTGACTAACCGACGATTTATGACTTAATAGCCAAGTCCGCGCGTTAAGTAGGCCTTAGATAAGGCGCTTCTAAGTGATTGTCGGCGCTCACAACAATCGTAATTACTCCAAACTACTATCTTCCTTCAGCCACACGCGATCTCTTTCATCGCCCAACTTGAATTCTGCTAATTGCTTCCCAACACTATTTCATAAATCATTGCCGTTCAATTCCAAGCTATTCGGGTTTATTAGGTAGTCTTTCGTTAAAAATTATTATAACTCTATGTAAACTTTCTTACATACGTAATCAATTGAAAAGCTGACAATGAATTTCCCTATTTTAACATCATTCATTTGATGTTTAAAGTGAGAGGAGGCCTATTGAATCGAATGCTATTAGTAATGATGAATAAATTTCGGACCAGAAAAACAATAACATCCAAGAACCCAAGAAAATGGGCAGAAATAACTTGAACTTTCATTCTCGATTATTTTAATTGGGTTTATTGTATTTTGCAGCGCACATAATATTTCACAAAAGGCTTTAAAGAAAACAATAGGCAAAATCAGTTTAGGTTAAACTGATTTTGCCTACCTACCTTACTCCCTTTCTTTCTTCTACGAGAGTTCGTAGAAGAAAGAAGGTACCTACAAATAACGATTGACATAAGAATACATTCCTGTATTACAAAAGAAAACAACCTTCATTTAGGAGTTATTTATGAATGTAAAGTTGACATAGCCCACTCCTATAGAGCTCCTTTTATTTATACGAAATTATACAGAATCGTAACGAAGTCCGCCTGACGATTCGCGATTAACAAAGTCACTGAGAAAGTATCTGCATTTACATTTCCATTCGACGTGAAGTTTTAACGAACATCCATCGTTACGACTGGCAGGAATACAATTTCGTGGGTCCAATTAGTGAGTTACATTGAGTCTCGACTACATCTCCTCTCATTTCTATACTTTCAGTCCGGGATGAACAATTGTGTGCAAATTAGCAGTGACAACCCGCGGCGGGGGACCGCGCCCTTGCGGACACACGGCTGTGAGAGGTCACTGACAGCGGCCGGCAAACAACTTCTGTCAAATACGTAAACATGGTGTAAGTTCGGAGTTGGATCGGTTTTAGATGAGTAGATAGGCCCAAAATTTTACATTTAATGTTATGTTCCCTTAATATTTGAAACTTTTGAGATTACTAGCTTTTTTTTTTCCGGTGGGAAAATCATCTTATGACATCCCCCGCTCTTGGGCGAGGCGGGAAATAGTGTCAGACTTTTACTGACTAAAAACCCACTCTTTCCTTCGTTGCCTTTCGTACCAGGGCCGAGTCTTCCTTTCAGAATCAGACCCTTGGCCCCGGTAGGCTTCGACCCTGCTGGGCCCCTACAGTTGCTGACAACTCCTTGAAGCGAGCGTGGAACAACACGCGCCGTCGACGACTTGGGCTCGGTCCAGACGGTTACCGGACGGTCGGACGGCGAGCCACCCATTGCTCGCCGTCCACAAGCCCGCGCCTACGGTGGCCGGAAATCGGGATCGGAATCCCGGCGGCGGTTGGGGCGTGAGGACCGTTGCCTCACGCGATCGGCCGCCTTCTTCATGCATTACTGCTTCGCAGAAGGAGGCGACCGCCTGCCACTCCTCCTCGCACCGGACCATGGCCTGTACCAAGGCCCGGCGCGAGAGATCGCCGCTGCCGATCGCCCCCACGAGGACACGGCGTTGCTCTGCCCAAGCGGGGCACACCTCCACCGTATGCTCCACCGTGTCCTCCGGGCGGTCCACACAGTGGCGACACCCGGGCGTCGCTTCCGCACGAATTCGGTGCAGGAACTTCCCGAACTTACCGTGTCCGGTGAGGACCTGCGTCATACGGAAGGTAATGACGCCGTGTTGCCTTTCCAGCCACTCTTCAAAGAGGGGGGGACTTACCGAGAGATTACTAGCTTGTGTTCTCGATTTCGCCTACATCAGATTCGTAAAACAGCATAATACCATTTGGTCACATTAAAAGAAGATTTTTTTGCATGGAAACCTAGTGCCTTTTCTAAAATAAAAGTAGCCTAAATTACTTTTTAGGATTCCGTACCTCAAAAGGAAAAACGGAACCTTTATAGGATCACTTTGTTGTCCGTCTGTCTGTCTGTCAAGACCCTTTATCTCGGGAACGCGTGGAGGTATCAAGTTGAAAATAAAACCATTTGCGGTCCCTTGAAACTGTCAAAAAATGAAACTTCTGAATTAACGAAAAAAAGGTACGGCCGTTTATGTCGCAAAAGGCGTATATTTCGACACTCTCAAGGGAATCAAAATTCGTAGGGTACTTCCTGTTCACCTAGAATCCTGAAAAGCATGAAGCAAGGTCTCATAGCACAAGTATAGTAAAAAATCTTAAAGCTGCAAATTTGTAGTTGCGTCACAAAAAAAAACTTTTTGCAATTCGAAAAGATCTTTGTAACTCAATTCGGGAATTGAACTGTTTTCATAGGTAAGTATGTACGGAACCGTACATACTTACCTATGAAAACAGTTCAGTAGTGAATATGTATTTAGTAAAAAATGATAGTTTGGAATCACAAACAGATAATTAAATTTTATTTATTTGTATAGATCTAACGGAAAGATAAAATGGATAAATAATGTATGTTGCATTATAGAATTCTTGTTTCCGTGTTTCATATTGCTATTTTATTTTATGTTGCTGATTGATTTGGCTCAACCTTTAGTTGGACGAAACTTGCTTGCTCGTGAGTAAAAAGGAATACTAATCGTCCTTGCAAATAGTTGAGACCTTTATAATGAAGTTCCATTTCATCCACCGAGGCTTTTCAATTTTAATTTTCTATGCTTAATATTAATAGTTTGCGACGGCCCCGCATTGTTGCGCAAAATGGTGATAAATATTTTATATTTAATGCTTTGTAATTTGCGGCATAGTGTAGGTCATATCTTCTTGCTTTTTAATGAAAATGACGAGCTAATATACTATTGAATAGGAGAATACAAATACCTATGTAGCGACATCTATGGCGTCACATAAGAACTATTATTAAATAAAAAAAATTAAAGTTCACCGCGCGATTTGACCATATAGAAAAACCCGAAAAATCATCTATCGGGCAGTTGCCCACCAGACATAACATCCGTCTGGTCGGAGGATCCTCCCTTTTCAACGGAAGTTTGCGGGACTTTACTCTCTGTTCCACATACCTCCAAACTGGTGACCCCGAAGTGATGTGAACACGCAACCACGAAGGCACCACGAGAACACACACGCAGGATCACGAGTTTAGATCTGGGATAGATGTCGCTACACCTACTTAAATAAACATAATCGGTTTTATATTGTTTCCACTGCAGGGACTCAAGCCGGACTCGGGCCTTCTCCTTAGAAAAGGATTGGGCTAGTTTGGGTTGGTAGATGTCACATGTCTTAATTTTTTTTTCCTTCACCGTTTTAAGAGCAGCGGTGCCCCCTATGGTGTCGCCACAATGACCAGAGTACTGTGTGTCTGGTATCCATCGGAATCACGTTCCCAAACGTGGTTGCCGACAAAGATGAGTAGGAAAAGATGTGTCAGTTGTTGTTTAAATGGTTTGTTGCATGATGTATGATTCATCAAACAGTTTTCAAGTATTGCAGTAATGGCGTCGCAGGGCGGTTACCTACTGGTCCCCATGGGCTCGTGTTCGCGGTAAAAAGTAAGCCCGAGTCGAAGGCGTATTGTATTCTACGCGCGCTTTAAAGAGATGTCAGCAAAATGGACGGGGCCCACAAGAGCCGATGTCAGCTAGAGCCGCGGCGCCTCCTGCGAAGCAGTAATGCTAGCAAAGGAGGAGGCCGACCGCGCGAGGCAACGGTCCTCTCGCCCCAGCCGCCAGGATTTCGATCCCGATTACCGGCCACCGTAGGAGCGGGTTTGCGGACAGCGAGCAATGGGTAGCTCACTGTCCGACCGTCCGGTAAGCGTCCGGACCGACCCCAAGTCGTCGACGGTGCGTATTGATCCACGCGCGCCTCATGGAGATGTCAGCAAATCTTAGGGGCCCAGCAGAGTCGAAGCCTACTGGGGCCACGGGTAGTATGAAAGTGAAACCCGGGGCCCTGGGATGAAGGCAAAGAAGAAACGGGAATGGGTTTTTAGTCAGTAAAAGACTGACACTATCTCGCGCTCCGCCCAAGAGCGAGATTTTTCATTAGATGATTTTCCCAACTAAAAAAAAATAAAGCTAGAGCCGCGGGATGGACAAAAAAAGGGTTACCGTGACCCTGAACCGCAAAGGGCAACTAACTGAACTTCTCTTTTGAGATGAAAAATCATCAAATAATTCCTTCCGCTCTACATGAAGCGAGAGGGAGTTTTAATGACTAAAACCCGCCTGTGTACTTTCAG
Organism: Mythimna impura; assembly: GCA_905147345.3. Classification (NCBI taxonomy): domain Eukaryota; kingdom Metazoa; phylum Arthropoda; class Insecta; order Lepidoptera; family Noctuidae; genus Mythimna; species Mythimna impura. Next base: position 15,127,916 of record LR990345.1, read on the forward strand.
TTGTCCTTTGAATTTGCAGTAACACTTTCCCGCAACCCTGGCAGGCATTGTAATAACCCTGACCATTAATTTCGGTCTGTACAGGATTCCGTTCAGAAATGGACGTTAACAGATTTTCAACAGTAACACTAAAAGCATATTTTACTACCTGCGGTTAATGAAACTGATAAGTTCAACTGTCTGCTTAACTGCAAGATCAGTCTGAAAAATAGAAAAAAGTAAAAAACTTTTAAGAAATTAATCAAGAGAAGTGGCTTAAAAGACAGTATGTCCAATAGATCCACTTCGACGATAAAAACGTCGCCAAAACGCGTTGCATTAATGCGATCGAAGAACTTTACGAGCGTTCATAGTGATGAATTTAATAATCTACAAAAGAAACTTCAATGTGGAACGGTTCATAAGATTACCTAATAAGATTAACTACGGCTGCGTTGCTATAAAATTGAAAAGTTCAAACCGACTTTACCGATCCACAGCTATCTAAAAACTTAACAGACTTAAAGAAATCCAAACTAATTTATTTTATCGCCGTAATAAAAATACGAATCTGAGCTATTTTTGAATACGATAATTTATATTTTACTGAATATAAATTGTTGGAATATCACCCTCGTATAAGTAATTCAATTTCCTTTTAGGGTGACCCCTTCTAGGCAATCTATCCTAAAATAACATAATACGTAAAGATAGCGGCTTATGGTAATGGAAAGGAATGAATTTTACATTGTAAATCAATATAGCCGAACGATTGACTTTTGTATAGCGCTTTTAAAATTCAGGAGCTTCAATATTAAAATAAAATAGCCAACCATTTGAAATATTGTACCACTCATAGGTACAACTGGGGTATTACGAGGATTATAATACTTATTAGATATATGATGCAAAGGATGGGGAGGAGCATTCTTCTGTGTTTAATTACGGTTTAAGGCTAAAAATAAAAGAGTCGAGTTATTATTTTACTGGGAATTCAAAAACACTGATGAGGATCTGAAGGGAATAAAAAATTATTCGTAATGGTGTGTCCAGACCTGGCGAATGCGCCGCTCGCGAGACGCTTGCGAACGGCACGCTTGCATTTCGCGCACGACTTTCGCGTACGAAGCCCCTGCGCCGTGCGCGCTTCGTACGCCTCGGCTCGCGAACGGCTCGCGAGCGGCGCATTCGCCAGATCTGAATGCACTTTTAGTTTGTTGGGTCGGAGCTGTAGGGATTATTCGAGAGAGTTACCATAGCCTTTGTTTGAGGTGGGGAAATATGCAATACTTCTCTCGCTCTAGGATGAAAGAGCGTGTCAAACTTTTACCGAGTAAAACCCACCTTTGCCCTTCAGTTGCCTTTTGTGTTCTTAAGCCAAAGTCACTGTTTCAAACGTTTCCGCAGCCCTGGTGACCATAGCCTTGGTTTGCCGAAGGCAACGGTAAAAACATGATGGGTTTAAGTCAGTAAAAGCCTTGACAGTGAAGAAGATATTCGATGATTTCCCCAAAAAAAAGAGATGACTAAATCAGGTTGGTTCTGCATGAAATTAAGTTTTTTTTTTATTATTGATAGGCTCGCCCTTGATACTGCCTCACCTAATGGAAAGCGAAGATGTGGTCGACTATGGATCACACTTGCCTAGATATAACTTATTCATATATTTATTTATTTAGTTACCACACAGGAACTAAACTAGAGAAACTAAATCTCGCATCGCTGTAATAGAGTTCTCTGGGCGATTAGAACAAATACAACAAGTCCGAAATCAACTATCGGGACGGTAATATCGGGCAGTTGCCTGGATCAGACATAACATCCGTCTGGTTGGGGGATCCTCCCTATTCGACGGAGGTATGCGGGACTTTACAACCTGCTCTGAGTCCCAACAATGGGAACATTATAAAGCTGATTATAATTCATCATATTTTTAACAGGATTATGCCATACAACTAACATATTATCATATTGTACATCAATCACTGCCAATTATGCATAATAATGTCAACTATGTTTATTAAGTTTGAAGTTTCTGCTTACTGCACAACTCTGAAGTTGTAGCGTATTGCATAACTGATCTGGGATTAAAAATTCCATATTGCAAAGGTTTTCACGAAGTTGGCAGGCGAAGCGAAAACCCAAGTTTGTACATGAAAAAATATACACGAGTAATAAAATGTATTGAAAAGTATCTTTATCTTGAGTACTAAAAGCGTCCTCGCACTAAAATCACTGAATGGAATAAAAAATATTTTGGGATCGTACTTTTTAAGCCGTAAAAAAGTGTCTCTGATCGAATAAAAACATTATTGGCGTCAATGCCAATCGTTCCCATTTCAGCACTCGAACGAATGTCCCTTTAAATACTCATTTCATTAAATAAGTTAAAATCATTAAATAAACCCTCTACTGTGACAGCAGCGCCTCCCCTTGAATATTAATATTGCCAAAATAGCCATGTCACGGGCTGAGGTTCAAATTAACACTGAGTCTTTGTATTGTGGCTTGTCTCTTAACGTCCAGTCTACACCAGACGGTGAAAATGTGTTTTAGACAAGAAAACTAATAATATTATTTTTGTAACAAGGCAGAAGAGGAATTCTCATTAAAAATTCTCGTTAAAGTCTCTTACATGACGTGCGAGATAGTAGCCCGCATTCTCTCCGAGATCTTCCCCACAAATATGAAAATGAGATTTAAGAAAAATAATACCAAACTTTGTATGATACGGGCTGCCTTGTTTCATAACTTTATAAAGGGAGGACTTTCAAAAATTCTTCATACATAACTTAGGCGTCCAATACACGGTCATGCAAGCTTCAATCAAAACCATCAATCATGAATGATGTTTGAATGACGGAATTTTATCACCATACGTTTTTCGTCATGCAAACGTCAGTCATCGCATTAGACGGTAGGTTTTTCGTCAGTCAAAATATTTGACTGTGGCAAAACTGACAGCAAAACCTATCGTTTAATGGACGCCTTAGTTTAGATAAACACATTTACATACTATAGCTACGGAGTAAGTAGAAATATGTATGTACCTACTTATAAATAAAAATAAAAAGCATTTTATTTCTTGCCAATTAATTAATTAGCTAGAGAGCAGTGGTGACCGAGTGGTAACGACCCCGACTTACGAGTCGTAGGTCGCGGGTTCAAACCCAGCCAGGCGCATTACTTTGTGTAATTTATTTCATCACCACTGCTCTCAAGGTGAAGGAAAACATCGTAAGGAAACCGGCATGTCCTAGAACCAAAAATTCGAAGACATGTGACATCCACCAACCCGCACTGGGCCCGCGTGGTGGATTACGGCCCATTGCCTCTCTTCGAGAGGAGGCTTGAGTTCCAGCAGTGGGAACATTAAAAGGCTTATTATGCTACTAGCTGTTGCCCGCGACTTCGTCCGCAAATAACCATTATATTTCTAACACAATTTGTTTTTGCGGATAAATCATAAACCAAAACTTTACTCTTCTTATAAAACTTCTCTGTAAACCAAATTTCTAGTCCTACTTTCAGGAGCCGAAATGTACAGAGATTCAGGACTGGTGACGCGGGAGCGAGCGATATACAGCTATCCGTGTGAGAAGCAGCTGTCCTGAGATCAACACCTGCAGCCTTTAGATTTTTATTATTGCGAAGCATACGCTTACAGGGAACTGCACACGCTTGAATTAGAAGGGGTAATTGTGAGAGATTAGTGGTATTCGGGGTATAAACACTGTTTCCTCGACGCCACAACTCTTTAGAATTTCCACCTCAATAATATTTGAGAGATGACTTTGAGCTAGGCCCAGTTACATAGATTAGGTGGAGTTAAATTCCGTAGCAGCATGATCGGGACACCGACCTTCAGCTGGATAGTGTGCGCCGGGAGTCCACTTGCCGTTCCAATACAGAAACTCTACGGGATAATACATAGCGTCATCTTGCTCTACAACAGTAGATATTTATAGAGGTATAGAAATACCACTTCGTTCGCATCAATTTGCGAGAGAACGCTTTCGTTAATTGCTGCAGCTTGATCATTTTTGGGTGTTAAAATGGCCCGTTCACACACCCAAGAATTCTCTTGTAGCGGTATTCGACCGACGTCCCCGTACACCAGACAAATTAGTTCTTCAATAGTGGGAACTACTTTGCTTAGAGTCTCTGGTAGGCGCACTTCAGAGCTCTCTTCTGGTAAGTTGCCTTCACCAAACTTTTAAGAGAACATCCAAGAATTCTTGAATATATCCGCCCAACTGAGCTCGCATGTTAATGGTCAAGCGCAGTCTGTAAACTCGTGACCATAGATTCAATCGTTTCAACGAAGCATTCACCTCGTCAACCCTAATTTCTCGCGACACCACAGGCAAAGTTTGCCGAAAATCGCAGCTAAACAAAACAGTGACACCTCCCATCACATCTTGATTTCTGCGAATGTCCTGCAGGGTTCTGTTTACAGCCTTCACTACTTTTCTATTCGCCATAGTACATTCATCCCATACGATTAAAGAGCAATCCTTGAGTACCCAACCTTTGTCACAGTTGCGTGATAGTCCACACACTGGCATTTCGTTGCTCTCTAAATCGATGGGAATGTTAAACATTACGTGCGCTGTTTTGCCCCTTGGAAGCAGTGTGGCAGTAATTCCAGAAGAGGCAGTCGCAATCACTATTTTGGCTTGTCACCTTATTTCTGCAAGGATGCCAGTGGCAATGAATGTTTTTCCTGTTCCACCTGGAGCATTAATGAAAAATATTTTACCCTGGCTGAGCCTAACGCGTCGATGTTAAAAATGCAGGGACATTTTGTTCTGAGGTGAGTCGTGATCATTGACGATATCACCCCGATTTCCTCGACCTTTATATGCCAATGATTGCGGAGCCGGTAATCCATATTCGACCAGTCCAGTGGATTGCCACCGATGGAAATGACCACGTCTTGAAGTGAACCTAGACAACTATTCGAAACGCGTTCGTTGTTCTGTTCAATGTCACCCTCAGTAGTACACCTTAAAGCACGTAAAAAGTCTTCGGACAGATGATGGCGATAATTTACCCACAACCGACCTTTTTTTTTCGGTGGGATAATCATCCAATGACATTCCCCGCACTTGGGTGGAGCATGAGATAGTGTCAGACTTTTACTGATTAAAAACCCACTCCTGTTCCTTCTTTGCCTTCGTTCCAGGGCCCCGGGGTTCTCTTTCGCATCACATGGCCCCAGTAGGCTTCGACCCTGCTGGGCCCCTACGGTTTTGCTGACATCTCCTTGAGGCGCGCGTGGAACACTACTTGCCGTCGAAAACTTGGGCTCGGTCCGGACGCTTACCGGAAGGTCGGATGGCGAGCTACCCATTGCTCGCCGTCCGCAAGCCAGCGCCTACGGTAGCTGAAAATCGGGATCGGGGCGGCGGCGGGGCGTGAAGGCCGTTCTCTCGCACGTGCGGCCGCCTCCTTTGCTAGCATTACTGCTTCGCAGAAGGAGGCGACCGCCTGCCACTCCTCCTCGCTCCAGACCATACCTTGTACCAAAACCCGGCGCGAGAGATCACTGACACCGGTCGCCCCCACGAAGACACGGCAGAGCTCTGCCCAGGCGGGGCACACCTCTACCGTATGCTCCAACGTGTCCTCCGGGCGGTCCACACAATGGTGGAACCCAGGCGTTTCTTCCGCACGAATCCGGTGCAGGAAGCTCCCGAACTTACCATGTCCGGTGAGGACCTGCGTCATGTGGAAGGTAATGACGCCATGTGGTCTTTCCAGCCACTCCTCAAAGAGGGGACTTACCGCCATAATTGTGGCGTGCCCAGCACTGGGTTGCGACAGTCGCTGTTGCCATTCCACCATGAGACCCACAACCGACCTGGGTTTGTGACTCCACAAAATACTAAAATAATGGCAAACAAATGTCACAGTCGTCTGGGGCTATCGGTGATGCTGGCCTCCGTCACTGTCAGTGTCGTCCCAGTGTTGATCGTGATGACGTTGGGGCCCATACAGTGTGAAGCAATCATCGCAAATAATGACACTATCCATTATTGGGATGAACGGTGTAAACCCTTCCCAATGCGCTGTCTTTAAAGTGATGATAGAAGTTCTGAAGTTAAATTTAAAAATAATAAGATGTAGTACTGTAAAAGAAATCAATGAAGTTTTTAATTCGCTTTGATAATAATACGAATTGATTAATTTCTAGAGATACAAATAATACGTATAAAAACTTACTTCACAGATGAATTGTATTTATTCATTTTATATACATTTAAATCTAATAATAACGTAATTAGAACTTACAAAATAAAAATAAAAGCCCTAAAGTACTAAAAAAAAGCAATAAATAAATAAAAAATAAAAGAAAACAATCACAAAAACTACGCGAGGTTCGAACTCGCAACATAGCAAACGCGGATCCGTCACTATACTACTGCGCCACGGTCCTTGCAGAATCTAGTTCTAAATAGCCGTTCTTAAATACACGTCATTGCTTGTCTGCTTGACTCCTTGTACAAAATAGCGTGATGATTTTAATTTTTGACCTTAAATTCCTAACCAAATTTAAAAAAAAAGTGTATTTTTTATCTCCGGTTCCATTTTAATATGAGTTTTGATGGGTTTTTACTGAAATATTTGGAAAAATATCGAATAAAAATGTCGATGGCAATTTAAAAATACATAAAAAGCCATTTTATTATTGTTCTGGAAATATCATTCTATATTATGTACAAAAAAACACTAAAACAATCACAAAAATATTAACTGTATCTGAGGATCGAACTTAGAGCGATTGTCGTTCAATTGGAACATTTTGGAATATTGCTCACCCCCATAGCAAAAAGCGTGATAATATATTATGTAGCCTAACAGTTGACCCGGCCTATAAGGATTATGTATGCAAAATTTGAACAAGATTGGTACAGTAGTTTTTGCGCCAACTAATACCAACGCTCCACCATTTTACTGTTTTATTATATGTATAGATTATGCTAATTAATTAGCTTGACATTGATGATTACAATAATAAATAGCATGTATAGGATTTCACAATAAAATGATTGTTGATAAATTCATAGATTAATTATACTTATTTCATTTTATATCATATTCAAGTAGCTACTTACATCAGATTAATATTACTCTGATTGAAAACGAAGCTGACTGAGTCTTAAAACATTATTTACTCGTATATTTTTTTCCCCTTTCCGAGTTTTACTGAAATATATTTATAAACATTATTAAAAACTTAGCTAACTCTATTGTTACATATGTATTATATATTATTATATACTTCGATGCAGAATAAATTATAAAAAAAACAATATTTTCTATGAAAAAGAAATCATGACTTGTCTTCCTCGATGGTTGGATCGAGGTAGCTCAAGAAAAGAGAGTTTCTACATTGATAATAATATCTTTCATTTATCTCTATTACATTAGGAATCTTCTTTCCAACCATATCATCTTTTAAGTATTACATATATATACATATATATATATATATATATATATATATCATACTTCTGTACGTGTGTTTGTCACCTAACTCCTCTTAAACGTCTTGACTATTTGGATGAAATTTTGTGTGTATATTTGAGTGGGTCCTTGTATGGTTTGAAAAATACAATTGAACCCGGTACGAGGCTCTGCAATCGGATTCTCGATTTTTGTTTTCTGTTTTTTTTTTATTCTTGATAGGTTCGCGCTTGACCGCTAACTCACCTGATGGAAAGCGACGATGCGGTCGACGATGGAGCGCGCTTACCTAGAAGTAACCTATTCACTCTTGACTTAAAGATTCCCGGGTTGTAGCCATCAGGAAAAACAGATCAACGTCAGTCGGGACTGCTAGTATATTTTAATTTATTAAGTCAGAAAAAGGCTGACACTGCTTATCACTACACCCAGAGCCGAGGAAGTTTTCCAACCCTAAAAAAACCGTTCAAGGTTCACCGATCACTGGCGCATTTAAAATCGAATGTGTATTAATAATCTTTGTTCATCATACATTTTTGTTCAAACATTGATTATTTTATTAGGTACTACATGTTACGTTATAAACGCATATTCTGAAAGTAGTATATTCAATATCGGTTACTGAATCGATGTCAGCTGTTTGACATAGGTAAATTTGTAACCTAAAATAATCAAGATTTGTATTATGATAAAAATATTACCTATTTTGATAATTTTTTGATAAATTTTGTTTAAGTCACTAGCGTGTTTGTGTGGGCGTAGGGCGTAGATATCAATACCAATGTGCTCCCAATGTTTCCCATACGATTTGCCTAAAATTAGGAAAACTAATTTCTTAACACTAGAAAGACGGAAGCAGTCATTTGACTGCAATTTGAATTTAAATTTGGAATAACTCAAAATCTATTTGACTTAATGTACTGAGACTTTGTGACTTTTATTAATATTACTAGTTAAATGAAAATAGGTATGAAAATAACTCTCGTCTCTTTTGTTTATTGTTTAAAATCTTGATATACCGACAAAGACGGCGGCAGTCATTTGACGGTTGATATCGGATAAGTATTTATTTGTAATATGAGAAGGTAGAATACGAAATAATGTGCGCTTTGTCCATTGTTTGGAGTATGCAAGTCAAATGAGTCAGTATAGTTACGACTGCCTATCAATTTTGTCAGAATTATTGTAAGTGATTCGTGAAAAATGTCTCGAAGCCTTCAAAATGAAGAAATACTTTCAATGTTGCAAAATATTTGTGAAGATGAATCGGATTGTGGCTCTGAAAGTGAAGAGCACGGTAGTGAGGATGAAAATGTACCATTTATCAGTTCGAGTTCCTCTACGGATGAAAGTGACCTGGAAGATCAGATACCTCTAGCAACTTTACGAACCGTTGACAGCTTGAGTTCTCGTGGCCGCGGTCGTAGCCGTGCTCGTGGTCGAGGCCGTGGTAGGAGTCATTGTTTGGAAGATTCTGAGCTTCAAGGTCTTATCACTTCTATCGACGGTACCTCATGGACACCTCAAATGGAATCTACTCAAAGTGGTCGCCGGGCACGACACAATATCATAACTGAGCAAGCAGGGCCTACCTCATATGCAAAAAGAAATTTCAAGGGACATTTGTCAGACTCGACTCATTTTGTATAAGAAAATGTCAGGCACCAACATAAAACGAAGGAATTTCATACTAAGTTTAGCAAGTGAACTTAGCGGCAAAGTAGAAATTGAACCGAGACCCTCTGAAACCGAACTGTCGCCCGAAGAACCCACGCCTTCTACTTCTCGATCTTCTCTTCAAAATCCGGAAATTCGGAAAAGGCGAGAATGCTATATACAGAAGTGCAAAAATAAAACTAATAAAGTATGCGACTCTTGCAAAAAGCCACTTTGCGGCTCTTGTAACGTAAATAAAATGTTAAAATGTAAAAATTGTATGTAAATTAAATAAATAATTATATATTATACCCTGTTTTATTACTATAGTTACCAATTTTAGCACATAAATAAAAAAATATATTAAATAAATTGGGGCAGTCATTTGACCGGTCGCCGTCTTTGTAGGTAGATAGATTTTCCCGTCTTTCTAGTGTTAAAACAAATACCTACTACCAGATGCATTTAGTAAAATTCTAATTATTTATTAATAATTATGGTCTTTACATCCTTACAAATACTTTACAAATAACTAAACTAATAAACAACTTAATAAACATTATATCTTTTATCTTTAGTTGGTGTATAATACTCGTATATTCAAACTAAAGATAAAAGTATGTACAAACGTGTATAAAATAAAAAGGATTTGGACTGGGCATCAAAAAATTCATCCACGTCGATGTCAATAGAAACAGCCCCCCTAGTTACGACAGTTTCGTTTCGATTCTCTTGCGTCGAACGCCTCGAGCAGGCCACGCCTCCGATTCCTTTGTTCTGAACACGTGACTGAGCGTTGAGATGACGTCTTGGGCAGTGCCCAGAACGCTGGCAGCATTGCTGCGTTGAATTGCAATGTTGATTCGTTGACTAAAAAATAACTAAGTGCTTTTAAGTAAAATTTCAGTGTTTGGATTATAAAGAAGTGCATTTTATCCTAGTTAGATGTTGTATAAAGATGAACAACTTTGTGGTTTCCAGAAAACTTTATACATGATGTAAAGAATTGTTTCATTGTTCTAATTAAGGCTCAATCGTTGGTCGCCGTCGGTTTTTATATGAATCTTCCTAATACGGGGTATAGGTGGTTGGTAGGTATTTAAGCAGGGATTGTCTTAGCTTTGTGATCCTTCGGTCGGAGTAATGAAGCTTCCAACGACTTGTGGGGGCTTTGTTCCCGTTTACCGTACCGTCTGTATTTAGGTACCTACATGGAAATCGCTAACGATAGCCTTTTGATACAGATAAGTATATATTATGTAGGTTAATTTGTTTCTTGAAAAATTTTTTAGATTGTTATTTAAAGTTCTTCCTCGGGCAACTTAGTTGCCAAGCATTTTTTTGTCTCTCTGGCGAAATTTGGAAAATGCGTACACTAGAGCGAAAGCGGCGCAATTTTTTCGTAAAAATTTGCTACCAACATATACAACATATAGCGATAATTGCATCGCCGGCCTGTCACCAAATCCGTGAACAAAAAAGTATCCCGGCTGTCGCATCGCTACATACGTGCATTTTCATATTATATAATCCCGTAGACCTGATGTAAGAAACTTTGCGCGAGTTAAGGAACCCCAATCTATTAATATTAGCTTCATCAGCAAAAGAGTATTTATTTTATATTAGGTGCATTTCTCTCTGGAAATTTTCATTATATGATCAGCATTAATAATGAGCTAGGACATGCGTCATAACTGATCACGTTGAACCATGTACGACGTTAGCAATAAACTTACTATTTAAGATCAATATTTTATAAGATGCACCAATTACTGTCTAGCTGTAACTCTGTCTAAACAAAGTATGTTTCCGATAATTTTGCTGTCACACACGCTGTCTATTATATGAATTTATTATTAATCCATCATCCATTATATGAATTTATTATTAATTACATATTTAATATGAAAATATTAATATATCAACAAAAAAAAATATTCTACCATTTTTCACGTCACGGTATAAGCTGAGCAACAACCTATTTTTGCCTAGATGCGACGCACAACTTGGATTTATATATTGTTATCTGTTTTTCTTAGATTATTGTTTATATTAAATATTAGGTTATGTCAGTCTCTGTCGGTCGGTGCAATAGACAATGGATGACAATGGACAACCACAGACTAAGCTGTAAGATCAGACTGTGTTTTGTGTAGACAACCACAGACTATGTAGTCATCAGTCAACTGTTTATTGTCTAGTGTATATAGTGCAGCACAGTTATGCCCGGTTTGCACATGGCCTGACCGATTGCTATATTTTATTGTGCGTCTATTTGGGCAGAGTTTTTTTTCTTTCTTTTCTTTTCAATTACTGAAATAAAATCATTTAAAAAAAAAAAAACCATGAACTGTTAGTGAACATATGCTATTACTCTATGAAAGACTTCTTTGCCGACCAATCACTATTAAAATATAATCTGCCTGGGTCATGATGCGTTTTGTTTACGAGAGACTCCATTCATTTATAAATTGTTTGTTTATTGAAATTTGTTACTCCAACAATTTAATAATTTGAATGTATTTTAATATTGTTGACATGCATGTAATATCACTATAGGTAGGTACCTACGAGTACTTACCTACATTGTATTGTACGCCCTAAGGGTGGGACATAGCCGTTCGTAGAACATTTAATTAACACCATCTGTATTTATGTACAATTACCTATGATCCACAATAAAGATGATTTGATTTGACCAATATTTGGAAAAAAGTATTTTGTTGTTGTCTCTAAAATTGAAACGAAGCACTTGTTTTTTTTTTCTTAATTAAATAGCAACCTTTTTCAAACCTTCCAGCCACCAAAAATGACTTGCGCAATGTTAAAAAATACTTTTTACAAAAAAAAAATACAACCGACTTCAAAGTAAAAAAAAAACACTGAAAAGTGCAAAATAACTTTAATTTCGGAAGTCGGTGTTTCTATAATAGTTTTGTCTCTTCGTTGTTTAACACCGACTTCCAAAATTAAAGTTATTTTGCACTTTTCAGTGTTTTTTTTACTTTGAAGTCGGTTGTATTTTTTTTTTTGTAAAAAGTTTTTTATCTTACACTTTTTAGTTATGGTACCACCACTAAAAAGTACCCCTCAGCCAAACTTAAATACCTTATAGCCAGAGTGCATCTCATGACAATTCTAATAATCCCAAACACGGTTAGATTATATTAATTTATTACAGAGTTCCGGTGCCTAACTTCAGGCTTCATCATCAGATCAGTTCGATATATTCCCCCTCTACTTTCAGTCAGTTATCGACTACACGTATAAACAAAGCAATTTTAATTGTTACGACGGTTCTGCTGTGATCATATGAGGAGTTCTGTTCCATATCTTCGAAGTTCATGATCAGATCATAACAATATTTATATGAGACCAACTCGGAAGTATAACCTACCAAACAAAAAAAAAATTTTCAAAATCAGTCCACAATTGACCGAGAAATCGGTGAACATACATAAAAAAATAAATAAAAAACATACATTCAACCGAACATGTAACCTCCTCCTTTTTGAAGTCGGTTTAAAACACTGACAATATGCCAAAATGGAAACATATGTATATGAAACCTATATATATGTATATTTTAAATAATTATAGAGAGGGACAACCTATGCAAATTCTATACGAATCTAAATGCTAACACAAACTTTATGAAACACAGCTCAGCCAGTTTTACTACAACGCTAATTAAATTGAAATCTCAAGTCTATTAGAGACGAAAACAAGCTTCAAATACCTGTCGAAATAGTATATATGTTTGTGGAATAATGAGCAATTCCCGAATACCACATCACAGGCAACTAAATGGCAAAACATAATCCGCAATAATCTGATTATCAAATGGCTGTTCGCTAAGTCATCGTTTGATTCACTTGACTTTCAACGCTGATGTGTCATAGACTTTTATATTCGAGAGGATTTTATAGAAAATACATACTACCTTATATAATACTAGCTTCTGCCAAAGGCTTCAAATCAAGTTTCTTCATACAAACTTGGTCCCCCCGTTACATCCCCATAGAGGGTGGATTTTGGAAAATCCTCTCATAGTGCTCGCCTACGTCATAAAAGGAAATCTAGTGCAAATTTTCACGCTTCTAGTTCCTGTAGTTTCGGCTGTGCGTCGATATGTCATTCAGTCATTTTCTCCTTTTATATTAACACTAGTTGCTGCCAGCGGCTTCGCCCGCGTGAAAGTAGGTTCCTCCATATAAACTTTGGACCTTTTAATTTCACTCACTTAGGGGTTGAATTTTGGAAAATCCTCTCTTAGTGCTCGCCTACGTCACAAAAGGAAGCTTTGTGCAAAACTTCATGCTCTTAGTCCTACTAGTTTCGGCTGTGCGTTGATATGTCAGTCAGTTTCTCCTTTTATATATATAAATATATTATAGATAAAACAAAGTACCGTATCTGTCTGTCTGTATGAGCACGATAAACTTAAAAATTACACAACGAATTTTGGTGCGGTTTTCACCTATATAGCATAGCATAGCATAGTCGGCCTTATAATGTTCCCACTGTTGGGACTCAGGCCTCCTCTCTAGGAGAGGGAATGGGCCGTAATCCACCACGCGGGCCCAGTGCGGGTTGGTGGATGTCACATGTCTTCGAATTTTTGGTTCTAGGACATGCCGGTTTCCTCACGATGTTTTCCTTCACCGTTTTGAGAGCAGTGGTGATGAAATAAATTACACAAAGTAATGCGCCTGGCTGGGTTTGAACCCGCGACCTACAACTCGTAAGTCGGGGCCGTTACCACTCGGCCACCACTACCCACCACTTCACCTCTGTATATATACAGAGAGATCAATGAGGAAGGTTTAAGTGTATAAATACATGAAATTATAGTAGAGACAAACCGACAATTTTAAACATTTCTACTATCCGTGCGAAGCTGGGGCAGGCCACTATTATAATTATAAAATAGATAGAAACTCTGTCTGTCTTGTTTTTCCATCATTACGACTTAACGACGAAATGGATTTGTATGGCACTAGGCAAACGGGTAAATCAACTCTGAATTAGGACATAAGAAATATTCTTAATCCCGGGAATATGTTTCCTTGGGAAAATTCCCTCTTTTAAGCAAAGAAAGTGTTTGTTCCTGCAAGTGCAGAAGCAAATAGAAATGAAAAAAAACTTTTTACAAAAAAAAAATAACCCACTTCACTAAAAAAAACACTAAGAGGATCAAAATAACTTTAATTTCGGAAGTCGGTGTTACTCGGTATTGTTTGTTTCTTATTTAACACCGACTTCCGAAATTAAAGTTATTTTGATCCTTTTAGTGTTTTATTTAGTGAAGTCGGTTATTTTTTTTTTTGGAAAAAGTTTTTATTTCACACTTTTTAGTTGCGATACACTTATAAACAGAGTGCCTATTTCTCATGACAATTCCAATTAACCCAAATACTGCTAGGTTACATTGTTTTATTATAAAGTTCCTGTGCCTACCTTCCTCCTTCCGGCTCCATCATCAAATCAGTTCGATAGTACCTTATAGCCAAAGAGCATCTCACGACAATTCTAATAAGCCCAAACACGGCTAGGATACATTGATTAATTACGGAGTTTCTGTGCCTACCTTCCGGCTCCATCATCAGATCAGTTCGATAGTACCTTATAGCCAAAGTGCATCTCATGACAATTCTAATAAGTCCAAACACGGCTAGGTTACATTGATTAATTACGGAGTTCCTGTGCCTACCTTCCGGCTCCATCATCAGATCAGTTCGATAGTACCTTATAGCCAAAGTGCATCTCATGACAATTCTAATAAGTCCAAACACGGCTAGGTTACATTGATTAATAACGGAGTTCCAGTGCCTACCTTCCGGCTCCATCATCATCATCAGATCACTTCGATGATACCATTTTCAACGTAACTATTCAGAATCATTCATTTATTTGTATTGTCATAGTCGCTTAACTATATCTTCATTGTGATATCTATTTGAGTATGAAGTTCCGTTGACCATTTCTGGTCTTCTTCATCAGTTCCACTTCATCAAATGTTACTTTTTGACTGTAAATGCTTAAGTTCTTGATGAAAATACTAAAATTACTATAGGGTTGCCTATAATTTTTGAGGAGTTCCCTCGATTCCTCATGGATTCCATCATCAGAACTGGATTTTGAAAAAAATGGGACCAATCTGGAAGCATATCCTATAAAGGGAAAAAAAAAATTTGCAAATCGGTCCATAAACGACGCAGTTCTGAGGTAACAAACATAAAAAAAAAAATGATAAAAAAAAAAAATACAACCGAATTGATAACCTCCTCCTTTTTTTTGAAGTCGGTTAAAAATATATTTGTTACTGTTAGCATGAAATATGCTACTGCTGGGCCCTACCTACCTACTTACTCTCATTTATGTAAACTGATGTCTTCATAATCCTCGACACGTTGTTGACATTAGGGTTTGCTGCCAAATTAAATTTCGTAATTAGGTGATCAAAATGAGATTTGGTTTAGGTAATACGTAACTATGTACTATGTAATACTTTGGGCTAAGACTCTTAGCCTAAGAGTAATGGAGAAAACTATATTCTTCATAACATGCTGTTTAATTATTAATAATAACACGCGTTTTCAATAAACACTATTTTGTATTGGTTAGCTAGTTCAGTTATCATAAACGGTGGAGCGCATGGTAGAGGTGTGCCCCGCTTAGGCAGAGCACCGCCGTGTCCTCGTGGGGGAGATCGGCGGCCTTCACGCCCCAGCCGCCGGGATCCCGATCCCGATTTCCGGCCACCGAAGGCGCGGGCTTGCGGGCTTGCGGTAACCGTCCAGACCGAGCCCAAGTCGTCGACGGCGCGTACTGTTCCACGCGCGCCTCAAGGAGAGGTCAGTAAACCGTAGGGGCCCAGCAGGGACGAAGCCCACTGGGACCAAGGGTCTGCTTCTGAAAGGAAGACTCGGCCCTGGTATATACAGGAGTAGGTTTTTATTCAGTAAAAGTGAGACACACCCTATGTCAGCAACTGTAGGGGCCCAGCAGGGTCGAAGCCTATTGGGGCTATGGGTAGTGTGAAAACGAAACCCGGGCCCTTAGGACGAAGGCAACGAAGGAAGAGGAGTGGGTTTTTGGTCAGTAAAAATCTGACAATATCTCACGCCCCGCCCAAGAGCGGGGATGTCATTTTCTAGATTTTCCCACCGAAAAAAAAAAATAAGTTCATCATCATAATTTCAGCCGAAAGACGTCCATTTAGGCCGCCCCGCAGTGTCACCGCTATGACCGGTCTTATGCATCTCGCATCCATCGGAATCCCGCGATCCTCACCAGGCCGTCAGTCTACCTTGTGGGAGGCCTTCCAACGCTGCGTCTTCCGGTACGCGGTCGCCACTATAAAATGTTTCGCCCCCATTGACCATAGTTAGCTATAGTTAGTGTTACGGACACGAGCATGTAATTTAGAATCACTAAATATAATCAACATTACGTCATTCACAGACGCGTAATGTATGTACATAAGCGCTGTACATAATAGAGGGCAAGCCTATCAGAGGCCAGACTATTGTCCAATCAGCTACTGGGATAGTATATAAGGCTATGTACTGAGTTCTTAGAAGTACATAATGCGGTTCTTAGAAGTAAATAGAGCAGAAAAACCGTTAAGAATAATCTGGGTTTCTATTGGTAGATTACAACGGAGAAAATCACGCCACTATTGATGACCAATGGTGTGCTCGCTGTATGCGGGGGGTCGGGAGGTGAACGTCAGCCGGCCTCAACAGGATTAGGGAATAGACTAAAGGAAAAGGGACTCTCTCCCACGACTTGCGACCGGCTGAAAAAGTACTTAAGCTGCACTTTCCTTGAAGACGACGTTCTCTCTCTGCAGTTCGACTCGAAGCGTCACTGCGACAGTTTGTCTTGGCACCCTACGCTCCTGGAGCGGCCCTAGATTTCCAGATTTCCTAAGTTATCTAACGTATTAGAGTCAGTGAAGTATTGTAAAGTAACTGTGAACTATTTGTGAGTTAGCGTCACGCGTATGTACGTAAAGGACTCGATTATGTGAAAGTATTTACACGTGTTATGTGAAGTCTGTATTTTTATACGTGTTAAATAAATTGGCTGAGGCCTTTCAAGCGTGACCATTGTGTTGTGTAATTATTTACATCCTCTGCCCCCAACAGAGGAACTTTGGTCCTTCGAGAGCCGGATATTGGTCCTTTGGTAAGGAATATCGAGCGGCTTATTGTGCGTCTTTGGGGAGACGTGAAGAAATACAGTTGGGTGTCGAAGATTGAAGAAGGGAACGCTTCAAGCTCGAACAGGAACGCTGCAAGTAAGAATAGGAACGCGGCAAGTTACGTTTCGAAGAAACCTATTTTCAAGAAAGAAGAGGAAAGCTTTCAAGAAAGAAAAGGAATACTTCAAGTGGGAAAAGGAACGCAGCAAGTCACGTTACGAAGAATACCTATTCTGAAGAGGGAAAAGGAACACAGGAACGCAGCAAGTCCGACCCAGTAGGTGCTTAGGATTGTCGCCACGTCGGGAACTTCGAGCCGCCAGCGTCGTGTCAAGCCGTCGTGTCGAGCTGCAGAGAGGGATCCACGGGTCCTTTACGCCGTCGCGTCAAGAACCTTTTAAGCGGGTGGACCGCGGCTCAGGTACGTGCCACCTAACGGTGTCAAAGGTGCGTGCCTGAGTTAACGCCGTTTCAAGGCGGTGCGACATATTGTGCGGTGTCGCCAACCAAACGTGGTTGAATAGCACTACTGCGCCTGTAAGGCTGCGCACGTTGCGAGGGCCGGACTGTAGGCACTGCCGAGGCAACCGGTCGTTCCCACCGGTTGCTGAGCACCTCGTAGCGCGTGTAGTTCTCTGCAGGGTAGTCCCCACCTTTCCATTTCCTGCACATTTTCCATCCCTGCCGGAGCATATCCCTCTCATAGGGCCCTCCGGTAGGTCTGATAGGGCCGCTAGGGCATTGATAGAGCTAGGGTGCCAAACGAGGAGGAAGGATGCCGACTACAAGAAGCCAGAAGAACGAAGACACGCAAGCCCGCGTGTTTGAAGAACCCCCCGCGTCACCGTCGTCCCGCGCGACAATATTATCACGCGCTAACCCCCGCGTTACGATTCCCGCGTCTGTACCAGTTCCTGCAACAGTGCCTACGAACGCGCCGACAGCCGAGAACATTACGATGGATGCTATAACGTCAACCGCCGCCGCGACCGCCATCCCAGCGCCCGCGCCCGCCGTTGATAGGATAAATAGTAGGTCGCCCGTCCAATCCGTACGATCGCGCCAATCCACCGCTAGTGCTGTACTGCGCATTAGGCAAGCAGAATTACATGCTGAGGAGCGCCTCGCCGCGATACGCCGCCAGGAATTGCAACTCGAAGCCGAGCTGGTTAAGAAGAGATTAGCGATAGATGTAGCTACCATTCGCGAGGAAACAGATCGAGATAGTGATATAGCCCAGGACGTCGCGGACACCGATAATCGAATCGATAATTGGCTGCAATACGCGCAGCCTACGGGGGACGAGGGATTACCATCGCTGACTCCGCCGGATCAAACGTCGTCAGCGATACGCGCACCCGCCCCGGTTCACATACGGGGGGAGGTAGCCGAGCGCACCCGGGGTAGGCAGGAATTTACGAGGCCGCGTACGCCACAGTATGAGGAGCGAGAACGCGCGTACTTTCCGAGAGAGGAGCCGCCCCGCGTAGAGAATAAGGAGCCCCGCGAACCTAGGTTCCGATCACCGCCTAGGTCGCGACATAGATCTCGATCTCGATCCCGAGATATCGATAAGCTAGCCGACGCGTTAAATAGGATGACACGTTATCGACCGCCGCCGCGTCAAGCGATAGAGTTGCCAATTTTCACGGGAGCGCCGCACGAGTGGTTGCTGTTCAAGTCAGCAATGCGAGACTCGACACGAGAGTATGGATTCTCACGAGGAGAGAACTTAGCGCGCCTACGCAACAGCCTGAAAGGTGAAGCGAGAGAGACCGTGTCCGCGCTACTTTGCACCGCTGCTGACCCCGCCGTGATAATGCATACACTCGAACAGTGTTACGGACGTCCCGAGATTATAATCGACAAGTCACTCGACGATTTAAGAAAATTACCGCGACTCGGTACGACGGCCGCTGAACTCAACGCGTTCGCGATAAAGCTGCAGAACATCGTCAGCGTGCTAACGTGTCTGGATGATAGGGGGTACCTACAAAACCCAATGCTGTCCAGACACGTGGTAGAGAAGCTCAGCCCACACATGCGCGCGCGTTGGTGTGATTACGCCCAAGAGCATGGTAGTCGCGTGGAAGCAGAGATCGTTACGCTGTCGCGCTACCTAATGAGGGAAGCTGATCGGGCCGTAAGATACGCGTACTCGTCGACCGTGACTACGACTTCAAAGGAAGCGACGCGTCAGCAAGCTCCCGCCAGAGCACAAGCGGTCATTAGGAAGAACAAAGCGCGCGTACCCGCAACGTACGCCGCCGCCGAGCGACCTGGCGAGGACGAGAGAGAGAGGGCTAAGAAGACGTGCTTGTGTTGTGGCGAGGGACATGCCACGCCAAGCTGCAAGAAACTTGGTGACATGACGGTCCAACAAAGATGGGAATGGGCCAAGGAAACTGGAGCATGTTTCAAATGTCTGGCGAGTAAACATCGTCGATTCAAGTGTACCGCGAGGAAGTGCGGAGAGCAGGAATGTCGTAGATCGCACCATAGGCTACTCCACACCGCCGACCGAACGTCGGACGCGGCTAGCGCCTCCACCAACTGTGGGACCAGGAGCGTGAGGGAAGAATCGGCGACCACCGCATCTGCCCATGCCGGCAGCGAAATGAGCGCGGTGTTACTCAAAGTGTGCCCAGTAACGTTGCGGGGGCCGAACGGCAAGGAAATAGAGACGCATGCGTTACTGGACGAGGGCTCCACTGTTACGCTACTCGACGAAGAGATAGCTAACGAAATGGGCGCGAAAGGAACTAAGCGAGCGTTACGCGTCCACGGGATTACGGCCACGCGACAAGAGAACGACAGTCGTTGCGTGGAAATAGGAATCAAGGGAAAACGCTCAGAGTGTTTTAACATACGCGCGCGTACTGTTAAACGCTTGAATATAATTAGTCAGACCGTGAAAGCGAGCTATCTACGCTGCGAACACATGAAACGTATACCTGCACGTGACGTGTGTTACGAGAATGCGAAGCCACGCCTATTGATAGGCGCCGATAATTGGCATTTGATAGTGTCGCGAACTTTGCTCACGGGACGGCAGAACGAGCCAGCCGCTTCACTTACGCAGCTAGGATGGGTGGTACACGGAACGGTACCACGGCGCGTAACTGAATTCGAGGCGAGTAGCGGGACAGCATTGCACGTGCACCCACAGGAAATATCCAAGGATTGCGAAGAGTTAAAGGACCTCACCACATCGCATATCTCGATCGACGCTCAGGGGACAGTTTACCAGCCGAGAACAGTGCTGGCAGACGAACGGGCGAAGGATATTTTCACGAAGACTGCTCGGCTGGTCAACGGTCACCATGAGGTAGGATTGCCGTGGCGGAGTGATGAGCCACACCTACCACCGAGTCACGATATGACCTTTCGTAGACTCGACACCATTGAAAGGAAAATGGATAAGTCAGCTGACTTCAAAAAAGCACACGTGTCACAGGTCAATGACCTCAAGGAAAAAGGGTACACGAACAAAGTAGCCGATGACGCAACTCGGCCCGAAATGATACAACTGGAAAGCGACAGCAGATGGTCCACTGGTCCCCTCTTCCTGGGCGGACCAGAACACATCTGGCCAACGGAGATCGCGCAGGGAGAGGGGGGTGATGAGATCGTCGCGCACATAGCGCACATCACCAGCCTCGTCGACACGACTCGTTTCTCGTCATACGAACGATTACTACGAACGACTGCGTATGTCCTGCTGTTCGTCGACAAATGCCGCAAACGCGCTACCCAGTTGACGTTGCGTCACAAGCAGGAGGCCGAGCTGCTACTGATAAGGGAGGCTCAGAGAGAGTGTTTTCCAGCGGAAATAGCGCGACTCGCTGTAGGTAGGAGAGTAGACAGGACCAGTCGACTCTACCGATTGGACCCGATTTTTCAAGACGACGTCATTCGTTTAAACGGTCGCATAAATGCCGCGAACGTTTCTCAAGATAGGAAGTGCCCACCCATCTTGGAAGGCAAACATCCGATGACGTCACTATATTTACGTCAGATTCACGAACGGGATCATCACGCGGGACGTGAATATATAGTGAACAAAGCGAGGGAACGCTTTTGGATTTTAAAGGTTCGACCGACAGTGCGCGCACTGATAAGAGATTGCGTGATATGTAAGCGACGAAGGAAGCCGCCAATACGGCCCGTAAAAGGGAACTTACCTATTGAACGATTGGACACCCACCTGCGGTCGTTCACCCGTTGCGGAGTAGACTGTTTCGGCCCAATGACAGTCACAATAGGAAGACGGCATGAAAAACGATGGGGTATGTTGTTCACCTGTCTTGTCACGCGAGCAATACATATAGAGTTGTTGCCAAGTTTGAACATCGATTCAGCTATATTAGCGCTAAGAAGAATGGCGGCTAGGCGCGGATGGCCTAAAACTATGATGTCCGATAACGGGACTAATTTTCGAGGAGCCGATGTTGAAATCCAACAGGCATATAAGCAGTGGGCGAATGACCTCAATGAATTCGCAATTAAGCAAGATATGGAATGGCGGTTCATTGACCCCGGGGCCCCAAATCAGGGCGGCGCGTGGGAACGACTAATAAGAAGCGTAAAGTCGGCGTTGTCGGCCGTGTTGAAGGAACGCGCACCAAAGGAGGAGGTACTTTCCACGTTGCTAATCGAGATCGAGCACACCGTCAATTCGCGACCCCTCACACACGTAAGTGTTGAACCTGGCGACGAGGAGGCGCTCACGCCGAACCACTTCTTATTAGGCTCGGCTACTGGACTACCAACCACAGGGCAGTGCGACGTCGCCGATCGAAAGACATGGCGCGCAACACAGGCGCTAGCGGACAAGTTCTGGACTCGTTGGATAAACGAATACCTACCAACGTTGACACCGCGCGGCGACGTCCGAGATTCACGCACGCAACTCGCACCGGGAAATATAGTAGTCATTGCGGATGGTCAACTGCCGCGAAATGTATGGCCATATGGGAAGATAGTGCGCACCATACAAGGACCTGATGGTGTCATACGCAGCGCTGAGGTACAGACGCGTGGAGGCGTTTTCAGACGCCCAGTTAGAAGGCTCGTTGTCCTGGCCGATGGAAGTTAGGCTCGCGTTGCTACGCCGGGGGGAGGCTGTTACGGACACGAGCATGTAATTTAGAATCACTAAATATAATCAACATTACGTCATTCACAGACGCGTAATGTATGTACATAAGCGCTGTACATAATAGAGGGCAAGCCTATCAGAGGCCAGACTATTGTCCAATCAGCTACTGGGATAGTATATAAGGCTATGTACTGAGTTCTTAGAAGTACATAATGCGGTTCTTAGAAGTAAATAGAGCAGAAAAACCGTTAAGAATAATCTGGGTTTCTATTGGTAGATTACAACGGAGAAAATCACGCCACTATTGATGACCAATGGTGTGCTCGCTGTATGCGGGGGGTCGGGAGGTGAACGTCAGCCGGCCTCAACAGGATTAGGGAATAGACTAAAGGAAAAGGGACTCTCTCCCACGACTTGCGACCGGCTGAAAAAGTACTTAAGCTGCACTTTCCTTGAAGACGACGTTCTCTCTCTGCAGTTCGACTCGAAGCGTCACTGCGACAGTTTGTCTTGGCACCCTACGCTCCTGGAGCGGCCCTAGATTTCCAGATTTCCTAAGTTATCTAACGTATTAGAGTCAGTGAAGTATTGTAAAGTAACTGTGAACTATTTGTGAGTTAGCGTCACGCGTATGTACGTAAAGGACTCGATTATGTGAAAGTATTTACACGTGTTATGTGAAGTCTGTATTTTTATACGTGTTAAATAAATTGGCTGAGGCCTTTCAAGCGTGACCATTGTGTTGTGTAATTATTTACATCCTCTGCCCCCAACAGTTAGGTACTTAACTTTCATACATTTGTTGGTGACACGTACTCCTTTTGACATAACATAAAAAATCGCTTTTCGTGTCTACCAAGATGCGGTTTTGTTCGAGGTCGCAAGTCCAGAACCTTTTGGCCCCATCATCCTTCTGATCCAAACCCAAAACCACTAAAGTTTAAACTTGTGCTATCACGAGTCAATCTCAACATCGAACTATACAAAATGCATTTTATGTGTGTATATTATTGTCGATAACAATTTATAACATCTTTAGGTCTTTAAATAAGTAAGAACATTCCCAAATAATACTTCTGGTATATATTTGATTTTTACATTTGATATTTTTATGTGTAATAGATTTTTATTTCTAAGGGTAGACTATTAATAAGTCTCAGTACAATATGACCGGTAGTTCGTTCGCCATACGTATTGTTGGCGCGATGTGTACGAAGCCTGTTCTCAGAAATTGCCCGAGTGCATACAAGATGTTCGATCTTATTTATTAATGACATAATGAAAAATTGTTCTTTTAATAACAAAAAAAAAAATTTGAGTATGAACTGGTAAGACATTACAGTGTCTAAAGCCATTTATCGTAAAATTGATTTCTAATTTTGGGAGCTACTATTCAAGTTGAATTTTGTAAATACTATCAAGATAGGTTTATAAATATAATTAACACTTGTGCAAAGCCGAGACAGGTCGCCAGTTAAGAAACATTCACTTTATAAATTTGGTCGTTACTTTTAAGACTGAGCGATACAAAAACAGCCGGCATGGGCCACCGTCTACAGAAACAAAAAAAAAATCCCGTCTCGGGCACGAAACTTTGCTAACGATATTTATTGAAATCGGATATTCGGTCGGTGTCGCGAGCTTTTGACCCGCCAAAAGTATTGTATTACGAAAAACTCACTGACCCGTATTGTTGTTTATTTCCCTTTCTTTAAGATTAAAAATAAGAGATGAGACAGCGGTTTTACTTTTAAAATATTCTCAGCTTCGATTTTTAGAATGAACAAGAATATACAGCAAAAATTCGGTCAGCTCAGCATAAGGGAGGATTTCCGACAAATTTTCGTAAGCGAAAAGCTGAAAAAAAATTACCTACACGGGTGTTTAAAACTGCTCGTTTGTAATTCGAAAACTCACTCTTGCAAATGAAAATCTTCCGAGGCCGATGTGAAACTTTACAACTACTTTGGTAATTGCTCCAAAAGTTGGGAAATGAAAAGACCCCGCGGCTGCAGAGTTGAAATGAGGGATTCAATATAGAGCAAAAAGTATTCGGAACCAGTCGCTACTTACTTACATTACGTATAATGTGGACCTAGATGTTAACAATAGATAAAGTTTAGCTATTTTGACCATACATAATTTCTGTATAGGCCCAGCAGCTGTAGGGGCCCAGCAGGGTCGAAGCCTACTGGGGCCAAGGGTCTGATTCTAAAAGGAAGACTCGGCCCTGGTATGAAAGGCAACGAAGGAACAGGAGTGAGTTTTTAGTCAGTAAAAGTCTGATACTATCTCTCGCTCCACCCAAGAGCAGGAGATGTCACAAGATGATTTTCCTACCGAAAATATCAGTAATGAATTTGCTTCCATCTATTTGAAAATGTAAACCACTAGGCTGTATCCCACATGCTGTCATATACACGTATAGTGAACGATCCCGAGGGAAATTGATACAACCACTACGATTGGCAATCGGATCAGTTTACTAGATCCTTCATTCGAAGCTTTCAACGTTGCAGTGGTTAATTAAGCTTAACGAACTTCGTGGGACGTAATTATTATTACCACCATTTAGCCATTTATTTTTCCTTACTTCAAATTCAAATAATTTATTTGTATTTATTTTAAATTAAACTCAGAAACTTTTTTTTTTCGTCAGATGATCAATTTGTAAGATTTTATTAATAGCAAGTAGCTTATTTTACATGTGCATGTTAGATTCACATCTAATAGGCATCCATCAGATATATTGTGTTGTTATTAATTTTTTGTACATCACTTTTATGAATTATAAAAAATAACATATGTAAAAAATAACATATATACTTATAAAAAATAATATTTAAACTTCACATTAATTTTATTGAATTAAACTATCATACTATAAATAAAATCAGAAAGAGAAGAATAAATATTTATTATCATAACAATATTTTTTTTTTAATTACCATTAAGGACCACTTCGAATAAAAGCCACTAAGTTTTACTCTACAGCTTTAGATCTTTGGCTTTTGATACCCAGTTTTCACCTATTGTTCTATTAATGTGACGTCTGTTGGTCTAGTGGTCAGTGGTCCTGACTCCTATGCCGGAGGTCGTGGGTTCGATTCCCGGCCCGGCGCGAGAGATCGCCGCCGCCGATCGCCCCCACGAGGACACGGCGTTGCTCTGCCCAAGCGGGGCACACCTCTACCGTGTGCTCCACCGTGTCGTCCGGGCGGTCCACATAGTGGCGATCGCCACTGTGTCAGGCCATGGTCCGGAGCGAGGAGGAGTGGCAGGCGGTCGCCTCCTTCTGCGAAGCAGTAATGCTAGCAAAGGAGGCGGCCGATCGCGTGAGGCAACGGTCCTCACGCCCCAACCGCCGCCGGGATTCCGATCCCGATTTCCGGCCACCGTAGGCGAGGGCTTGCGGACGGCGAGCAATGGGTGGCTCGCCGTCCGATCGTCCGGTAACCGTCCGGACCGAGCCCAAGTCGTCGACGGCACGTATTGTTCCACGCGCGCCTCAGGGAGATATCAGCAAATCGTAGGGGCCCAACAGGGTCGAAGCCTACTGGGGCCACGGGTAGTGTGAAAGCGAAACCCGGGGCCCTGGGACGAAGGCAAAGAAGGAACAGGAGTGGGTTTTTAGTCAGTAAAAGTCTGACACTACTTTCCGCTCCGCCCAAGAGCGGGATTTGTCATAAGATGATTTTCCCAACTAAAAAAAAAAAAAAACCCAGGACAAATGTTTGTGTGATGAGCACGATCATTTGTTCTGCGTCTGGGTGTAATTTATCTATTATGATTTTAGAAATATATAAGTATGTTTATGAGTTATCTAGTAGGTACTTATACCAAAAGCTCTGCTTAGTTTGGGACGAAATGGTGTTGTGTGAAAAAGTCGTAAAAATATTATAATGTATTTATTTTAATTGAATTATCTATTATTTATTTATTGTGCACACCCACTACAGTATTGTCTTTTTTAACCATAAATTTGACTGGTAGAAAATACCTTGATGCATCTATGTACCACTACTGTACATTAAGTTTAAATAAATAATGTATTTGAGCCAGGATTCAGGAGGTCTACTTCTATTTCATACGTTAATATTTCTTTATACCCTAAGGCAGTTCCATTTTCTAGGTTTCTTGATAAAAGGTTACAATCCCGAGCTCAATGCTAAAACAGCAAAATATTATTTTCACGGCGTCTATTTTTCATTGCAACTGCCATTCGATTTATTTACCTGTAGGTATTATTTATTACTTTCTGCAGTATTGTTCCAAATATTATGCTTCGGGAAACTGATTTATATTTTCGGTTTTACTGGGATTGCTTGGGGTGGAAACAAAAGGCATATCGACGCGATTGAAAGTTTGTAAATAAAATGCAAGGCTACTGGTATATAACAGATATGTATATGTAACTTGCCAAATTTTCTTAAGTTATGCGTAATTAGGTATTTATTAATGCTTATTTTTGTACAATATTTTATACTTAATAACAAATAACACTAAAAAGAAAACTTTTGTAGTGTTATTTATGGTTTTAACCTATTGAGTAGCGTAATTAGAGACACAATAGAAAGACAATGACTGAGTGAACACAGCATCAAAACAGGCAATAAATGAAGCAAAAACGTGCAATTTAGTCACTTGTTTTTTTTGACAGACCGACATTTTGACAATTCAAATGTGGGTGTAATTTGTCTATTTGAAATAAACGTTTCTGATTCTGATTCTGATTCTGATTCTGATTCTGATTCTGATTCTGATTCTGATTCTGATTCTGATTCTGAGCAATTAACATTCCAAATATTGGTTTGAGGAAGAATGGTGGGAATATCTCGCTCTTTTGAGCATACATAACCTAATGGTGGTGACGTCACATTTCTTTATATGCATTTTTATACTGTTATTTGACAGTTTTCCCTTCCACCAGATTTGAAAGGCATCTAACTTGATTAATATTGAACGAATTTGAAAATTCCTTTCTATTTGCGATTTTAAAATGAATCAAGTATCTACCCAATTGCAGTTATTGCAGGCAAGCTCTGAATTATATAAACAGAGCATAAATATAAGTGAACAATGTTGATTAATATAATTTTTACTCAAATGTGACACTTATTGTCCCAAATTATCCACAGTTGTCATTCACAATAAATATCGCATGCATATTCATTTCATGTGGCGAATTCATATTATGCGGTGCTTTGTAAATGTGTTCGGGCCTTTAATGCTCCAGGAATTATGTTTCCGAACAGCTTTGCCCGAGATATCTACGTGTTGAAAACTTTTACCTAAAACCGAGCTTTCAAAGTCTTTGCAAACTTTTTAACTGGGAACTCTATTGTAGCAGAAGATTAAAATTAATCCCGGTGAGGCGCTAAGACCAACTGCAATAC
This sequence comes from Mythimna impura, assembly GCA_905147345.3. Taxonomy (NCBI): domain Eukaryota; kingdom Metazoa; phylum Arthropoda; class Insecta; order Lepidoptera; family Noctuidae; genus Mythimna; species Mythimna impura. The sequence continues at coordinate 15,155,733 of LR990345.1, forward strand.
GCCAAGACAAAGCGCTACGGCACAGATTCTCGAGATACCGCAGTTCCTAGCAATTTAAATGCACATATAATTTTGCTGGGGAATAATTTAATTGTGTAACAGTGCTTGAAATTGTTGTTTATGATTGTTGTTAATACAATATTGTAGGTAATAAGTATAACTAACGTCGTCATCATGAGTTTGGAGTGCAAAACAATAGTCAATTGGGTACTTGACTCAATTTTTAGGGTTCTGTTTTGAGGTAAAAGGAAAAAACAAAACCCTTATTAGATCACTTTGTTGTCTGTCTGTCTGTCAAGACCTTTTATCTCGGGAACGTGGAGGTATCGAATTATTCGCTTGAAATCAATACCATATACTTAGGTCTACCGACCCTTGAAACTGTGAAAAAATCAAACTCCTGAGTTAACGAGAAAAAGATACAGCCGTTTATGTCGCAAAAAACGCATAATTCGACACTCTCAAGGCCGTCGTCCTAGGTCCGTTGACCTAGAATCCTGAAATTTGGCATGAAGCAAGGTCTCATAGCATAACTACAGGAAAATATCTGAAAACTGTAACTTTGTAGTTATGACACGAAAAAAATTAGCGATTCAGAAAAATCTTCGAAACTCAATTCGGGAATAAAACTGTACGGAACCCTCAATGCGCGAGCCCGACTCACACTTGCCCAGTTTTTTTTTTGTTTGTATCTTTTTCAAAATTCGCAAGTAATAAGAAATTTTCAAATTCTTTATATATTAATTATGTTAGAAATCTTTTTAATCTGGTAGAAGGGGAAACTGAAATAACAGCTTATGGATACACATACTGAAATATACGTGTGTGCTCAGACGGGATAGCGAGATAATCCCACCACGCCCCCACTCTTTATCAAACCAATACGTGAAATGCTAATTGCTGTTTAATTTAATAACCAATTTTGATGCTATTTCCAGAAAAAAAAAATCTTTTTACTGTTTTTTGTAGTTTAGTATAAAATATAGTAAAAAAAAGTAATCACAGGCCCAACCAGCGGCACTGGCCCACCCAATTACAAATATTGTAAACATCGTATTCAACTTGCCTTTTATTTATTTACCTACAAATGCCATTTTATGATATAAAATTGTATATATTCAAAATTTTACGATGTTCTATGATTCCGGAAAGTATAAAAATTCAGATGTAACATTTTATTATATATTTTACCGCTAATGTGCCTAAATCAGTGTATAGATTAACTTGTTAATCTGCAGATTATTTGATAATCGGTAGACTAACGGCCAAGCATACGGTTAAGTTATAAAACGGTTAGTTGTGGTTATTATTTTTTTATAAGCACTCGCAGAGCGGGGCTTCATCGAGCTATCTTGGCAGGTAGGGTATTGTCAAACGAGACAAAGGTGTTTCGCTCTCTGTCTTCAGCGATTTAACGATGTGACATCCGATAATACACCCCTATTTTTTATTTAGTACAAAAAAAATTGGACTCTATCTATACCCGTTACTGATCATATTTATGTAGTCAAAAGTAAAAAAAAACGAAATCCCAAAGTTGTCCACGAAAATTTGTCATAATTGGTAAATTCATAATTGAATCAATTATTCATAACAATTGCTACTAGAATATAATACGCGCAGTGTTTTTCCATTGTTTTTCATTCATAATCAATAGCCTGTAGGTACAATATTTCCATAAATTGAGTGACATTTTGGGATATAAACAAACGCCAATAACTTTGCTGTTTATGAATATTATTTATTGAGACTTTACTTAAATAATAACAAGACCTTTTATAATGAGCCCTTTAAAGTATTTGTACTTACTTATTAAAAACTAGTGGTGTATACAGATTAATTTACCTAGTTAATCTGTATATTATCGGAGTGGAGATATCTGCTACTTTAAGTCTTTCACACTTTAAAATCCGTTAAAGTGTGAAAGTGTGTAACCGGTAATTGCAGATTATCTTAGTTAATACGCATATTAGAGTATTCCTTATTCTAACGGTAACATATCTAATGTTTTTCTTTCTTTTCTTTCTTTCTTTCTATATATTTACATACACGGACGAATTTCGCACTCTATCCATCTATTCATCCATCAAAATATAAGGTGAAAATTTATATGTGTTTGTGTATATTAGTTACTCCTTCACACTCAAACGGCTGAACGCATTCGGATGAAATTGAAACATGGGTAGACCATATCTTGGAACAACATATAACATACTTTTGATCTCAAACGTTTGTTCCGACGGGATAATTTTCTACTGTCTTGAGGGCCAAGCCACTGACAGAAGCTCATTACCAAGTAAACATCAACCACTAGTTTCTGGTAATGCATGTCTCTTATGTGTTTTTCCAGGACATAGTACACGTGTACTAAATTTCATCTATACTCCATCTGCTTAGGTAATTAACTAAATGTAAACAATCTTTACATGCCTTTTATCTAAAAGTTGACTAAAAATTTTATCTAAAAATGTTTACAATTTGTTAATTACCTATACCGATGTTTGGTAATTAACTAAATTTAAATAATCTTTGTATGTCTTTTATACGATTTTTTTTTAAATAAAAATACATATCAAGATTGTTTACGTTTAATTAACTACCTAACCAAAAGAAGTATAAATCCCTTCATCAATTTCTGCTTGAAGGAGTAACAAACAAACATTTCGCCTTTATAATGGTGCGTTATTATATTTATGCAATATAGATAATAAACTAACTTGTTTACTCAATATTATTATAGATTAGATTGGTTACTCATATAAGGGAGTTCTCACCGATGCAGCCAGCTTTTTGTGACAGCTTTTAATAAGCTTTGGGCTTTTGCGTCCCGCGGCAGCCTCGAACACACACAGCCATATATAACTTATTTGATCTCCCATAAATTAACTTAAGAGGTTCCTAATTATGTCGTGTGTCGAACTTTTGGGGTTTTACATTATGTATACATACACTCCGCAGCACGGAAACTCATTTAGAATAACATTTGACGTAAGTAATGCGCTTACTGCGAGTATCACGTAACACTCTACTCACTCGCTTATTCCGCCTTAGAGTTTAAGACTCGTAATTATCGGAATCTACAAAATGTTTCCTTTAATTATTAGGTAGGTACTTATCATAATTGAGTATAAAGGCGACAGCAATAAATCAGCGGCTCAGCCGTCATTGGTCCTCACGCCGCAGTCACTGGGATCGCAACCCCTAATTTCCATCCACTGTAGGCGTGAGCTTGAAAACGACGAGCAATGCATAGTTCGCCTTCCGACCGTCCGGTAACTATTCGGACCGGGCCCGAGTCGTCGACGGCGCGTAGTGTTACTCGCGCGCCTCAGTGAGATATCAGCAATATGAAATCGAATCGAAGACGATAATCTCTCTTTGATATTAAGTTCTTTCATATTGGTTCGGCGCGCGGTCTATGGGATTCCATGCATGCGTCTCCAGCACCGCATTTCCAGTGCGTCAATCTTGCGACGGTCTCCCATCCAGTGTCCATGTCTCAGCCCCATAAAGTAAAATTGGAAAGACCAAGCACTTCATCAATCGAACCTTTGTGTTTCTGGTTATCCTGCGGTCTCTCCAAATTATAGTGAGTTTTTCCACTGAGGATCTCGTCATGGCGCAGCGTCTCCGAATGTCATCCTCGCATCCTCCGTCATTGGTGTCGTTATAATTAAGTATTTGCATATTTAGGTGTACCGTCCGAACTACTTGACGGTTTACCCCAGACTGCACTTTAACGTACGACCAAATTCAAAAGGTAATCGTCGCCCCTCCAAACGATTCCTCTGACGTGATTCATCAACAATGTCACGGCGTCCCCCCACGCCGCCCGGTACTAAGGAATCAATCGAGTGTCTTATTATCGCTAATTGTCATTATTCTCGACAAGTGTTTATTTTGTACACTACTTCATATTACGTAACAAATAACACTTAAAAGATTTTTTTACTGAAACAAGTTATTAATGAAACAGCAATTGGCAATTTAAATATTGGTAAGAAGAAGAATGGATGCGTGGTGGGATCGCTATCTTTTTTGTACATACGTAACCTAATGATGGATTCGTCATATTTTAGTGTGTTCATCCTTATTTTGCTACTTGACAGTTTCTTAACTTAATATTTAAAGGATTTAAAAATTTTCTTTATTTGCGATTTTGGATAAAGTTAAGCTAAAAAAATGAGACAACTACCCAATTGTTTGTCGAATTTGTTTTATTTTCCTCTGAAAATAATATTTCAGTTAACGATGTTTAAACGGCAACAAACTATTATGTTTGCGCGTAAAGTCAATTTCATGTTAGCTTTCATTACACCGCATAATGTTGACTTTCACTAAATTAAAAAAGTTCACAATAAATTCTCAACTAAAACAAATTAAAATAAGTCGCGGAGCTTAAAACGGCGGCGTGTACGGGCAAAGTTTAGTGGAACGTAACCGAACTGAAGCCCACTCCACTGTACGTAGCGCAAACATTTTTTGTGCATTCGCGAAACAAATGGGGTGGTATATTCGTCACTGTAACTTCGGACAAAGTTGCTATGTAGCAACTCGAGCTATTAAAATTTGTAGAGGACGTAGAAGTGAAATTATGCATGGTGTGAGAGCAGTAGCCGTGGGTTCTGCCCTCGACTATAAATATTAATGAACTGTGACACGCTGTTCAACCGAGCCCGTGACGAGCACCCGTGTTTCTTTTGATTGTAAATTCAGTTTTGTTGATGTACTTGTTGCATACTGAAGTTGTAGCTTTGTACTTCAGAACGTCGGCTTCCACAACTTTGAGACGTAAATTGGAGCTGACGTTAGATCTCGCTGTTGATAATTATGTTTCGCAAGGTTCTGCAGCACAAGTTATTCCGTTTTATCTTAGAATTTATTTACAAAACACTTCTTCCTTGTATCGTCACCGCAAAGGTGAAACAGTTTTACATACATACATAAACTCACGCCTTTCTGCGTTGGGGTAGGCAGCCACTACAGAATGCCAACTAGTCGATCCTTACGTACTCTTTTTGCTTCGGTTCCGTTCATATATCTGGTTATATACACGCTGGTTGTAAGAAAGTACTATGCAACTGATTTTATCTGAAAAACATAACCAATAAGATATGTGAGTGTCTGTTTAGTGACTCGGTTCTATTTAATAGCTGCTACCAACGGCAACGTCCACGCGAAAGAAAAAAACTGTCCCAAGGGAATATACTCTGGGAATAAAAAATAGTAGGTATCCTATGTGATATTCCAGGACATGGTATATTTAGAGACTGTGCATACTACAACACCTTAGGTCACACCGTGGTAGCGGGTAAACTACCAACAAAAGCATTCCCAAGGAGGGTTAGTGTCAGGCTGGCGGCCGACTTTAAAAAACTAGCCAAATCCCATTAGCAACATGTTTTGTCTTAATAGAATGCGCGATAGGGTTAGGGCGTACCCCACAGGCGACGCGCAGGGGCAGCACCCGGCTCCTGTGGGAAATGGACCAGGGTTGTTGCACCACCTCGGGCGGGTGCAACGTAAGAAGCTAGCTCGGGAAACGAGATTGAGGTATGCAAGTTGGAATGTTGGGACTATGACTGGAAGGGCCAGAGAGTTAGCGGATGTATTGAAAAGAAGACGGATAAATATAGCATGCTTGCAGGAAACTAAATGGCGAGGAACAAAAGCGAGAGAAATTGGTGAGGGATATAAGTTCTACTACTGTGGAAGTGATGGAAAAAGAAATGGTGTAGGAATAGTGTTAGACAGTAAATTGAAAGAAAACGTGATGGAAGTACAAAGGATTAGTGATAGATTTATAGTTGTGAAAGTTATGTTAGAGAATGTGATGTTGAATGTAGTTAGTGTGTATGCACCACAAGTAGGATGTGATGAAACGGTGAAAGAGAAGTTTTGGGAGGATTTTGACACAGTTTTAATGAACATCCCTGCTCATGAAGAATTGATAGTTGGAGGGGATTTTAATGGACATGTGGGAAGAATGAAAGGTGTTTATGAAAGAGTACATGGGGGGTGGGGTTTCGGTAGTCCGAACAGTGAAGGAGAGACGCTGCTGCAATCCGCTACTGCATTTGACCTGGCAGTAGCCAATACGTGGTTCCAGAAAAGAGACGAACACATAATTACGTACAAAAGTGGTAATCATAAGACCCAAATAGACTACTTTTTAGTTCGGCGCAACCACTTAAAGCACGTCAAAGACTGCAAAGTACTGCCAGGAGAAGACCTAGTCTCACAACACAGACTCCTAGTTATGACATCAGTGGTCAAAATAATTTCTAACAAAAACAAAGAGCGTCCTCCCCCTAAAATAAAATGGCATATGTTAGAAAGGAATGATTGTGCGAAGAAATTCAGGGAACGAGTGGTAGACAGAATGATAGAGATGGAAGACATGAATGATCGAAGTATAAATGAAAGCTGGAATGAAATAGCTGGGTGTATTAGACAAACAGCGAAAGATATTTTGGGAGAGACGAGAGGAAAGGGTATAATAGATAGGGATACATGGTGGTGGTCGACAGAAGTTCAGAATGTATTGAAAGAAAAGAAGAGAAAATTCAAGGAATGGCAGCGTGTAGAGCCTGGAAACGCTTCTTTAAAAGCTGAAAAAAAGAGTGAGTATGACGTTTTAAAGAAGAAAGCCAAGAAAGCCGTGGCAATAGCAAAATCAAAAGCCCAGGACAAACTATATGACACACTGGACAGTCCTGCAGGCCAAAAAGAGCTATACCGGCTTACTAGAATAAGAGAGAGAAAGGCGAGGGATGTTTGCCAGGTAAGATGTATAAGAGATGAAACTGGAATGGTTCTATCAGATGATGAGAAAATCAAAAAGAGGTGGAAGGAATATTTTGAAAGACTGATGAATGAGGAAAATAATTGGAGTGGGGTTTTAGAGAATGAACCAGTGAATGTGGGGTTAGTGAGAATGGTTAGTATGGATGAAGTTAGAATAGCAGTAAATGGAATGAAGAATGGTAAAGCCATTGGTCCAGATGGAATACCAGTTGAAGTGTGGAAGTTATTGCGAGTAGATGGATGGACGTGGTTGGCTTTGTTCTTCAATAAGTTGTTGCATGAAGAAGCCATACCTGATGAGTGGTGCAATAGCTCTTTGGTGCCCATTTTTAAAAACAAAGGTGATGTGCTTGAGTGCAACAATTATAGAGGAATAAAGCTAATGTCACACACTATGAAAGCCTGGGAGAAAGTTATTGAAAGGCGACTGAGAGAAGAGAGCGAAATTTCACAGAACCAATTCGGTTTTATGCCGGGTCGGGGTACAGCGGATGCCATTTTTGCTATACGCCAGCTGTGCGAAAAATACAGAGGTGCGCATAAAAACTTGCACATGGTATTCGTTGACCTCGAAAAGGCATACGACCGGGTGCCTCGTGAGGTTCTGTGGTGGGCCCTTAAGAAGAAAGGTGTGCCTGGGAAGTATGTGCAGTTGATCCGAGCGATGTACAGTCGATGCAGTACCCAAGTCCGGTCTACAGTGGGCACCACTGGCAGTTTCAATGTGGCTGTCGGTTTACATCAAGGGTCGGCTCTCAGCCCTTACCTCTTCCTGATGATAATGGACGCTCTGACGTCGGACATTCAGGAAGAGGCTCCCTGGTGTATGTTGTTTGCCGATGACATTGTGTTGGTTGCCGAGAGTGGCCTAGAGGTCCAGAACAGATTGGAGGTGTGGTGGCACAGACTGGAGAGTGTTGGCCTGAAATTGAGTAGAACCAAAACGGAGTACTTGTTCTGCGATTTCGGCGGTCTCTCCAATCTAGTGCCTTTAGCTCTCGCCGGAACGCCCATACCGATCTGTTCCGACTTTCGGTACCTCGGGTCGCTCGTCCAAGGGGATGGTGAGGTAGACCGGGACGTAACACATCGGATCAACGCAGGATGGATGAAATGGCGACAGGTCACGGGAACAACTTGTGACCCACGGATGCCCCTCAAGTTGAAGGGTAAAATCTACAAGTCCGTGATAAGGCCTGTCATACTGTATGGATCAGAATGTTGGGCTGTAAAAAAGACGGATGAAAAAAGATTGCACGTAGCGGAGATGAGAATGTTAAGATGGATGTGTGGTGTGACAAGAATGGATAAAGTGAGAAATGAGTATATTAGGGGAAGTTTGAAAGTGGCGCCAGTGACTGAAAAGTTGAAAGGGAATCGTTTATCTTGGTATGGTCATGTGAAGAGGAGGGATGAAGCGCACGTTGCTAAAAGAGTTATGAATATACATGTGGATGGATGGAGAGGGAGAGGGAGGCCAAAGAAAAGATGGATGGATTGTGTGAGAAGTGATATGAAAGAAAAGGGAGTTAGTGATAGCGTGACGAGTGACAGGACAGAATGGAAGAAAAAAACGTGTTGTGCCGACCCCAAATAAAACGGGACAAGGGCAGGAAGATGATGGTATATCTATGTGCCAAATTTCATCCACATATTTTCAGCCGTTCGACCGTGAAGAAGTAAAAAACATTCACACACTCACAAACTTTCGCCATATAATATTAAATAAGTGTGATAGGTACTATGAATACCTAGATGGAAACTCACGAAGCCAGCGTGGGCTAATGTGTACTGGAGTGGATTGCGTTGTTAATTACTAAAACACGAAAATAAAAGTTTCAAAGTTAGTAAAAAAAGTTTTAATTAGATGTAAGTTTCGTTATTAAAATTTCAGACTGAAATTTTTAAATAAAAGACAAGACTGATACGCAATATGATGTATAAGTGAGTACGTCACAATCGCGGCGATAAGTCCCCTCTTTAAGGAGTGGTTAGAGATAAGACGCCACAGCGTGCTCTCTTTCCACCTGACGCAGGTCCGCACTGCACACGATTGTTTCTAAAGGTTACTGTGTCAGATGTGGCGGGAAAAAATACTCGGGTGCTATCATTGTGCTATTCGTCCGGAGGACACTCGAAATAACCAGGCCCGGGTAGACGGTGAGTTGTGTTCCATGTGTGCTTCAAAGAGCTGTCATTAAAATTAACGGGACCCTTTAGGGTCGATGCCTGCCAGAGCTGCAGGATTTTTCGAAGGAGCTACCGTGGCCCTAGAACCCCTCTCGCTCTGCTCAGAATGAGAGAAGTTATTTGGTGTTTTTTTAGGGTTTCGTACCTCAAATGGAAAAAAACAGAACCCTAAAAGATCATTTTGTTGTCCGTCTGTCTGTCTGTCTGTCAAGAGCCTTTATGTCGGGAACGCGTAGAGGTATCGAGTTGAAATTAAAACCATATACTCAAGTCTGCGGTCCCTTGAAGCTGTGAAAAAATAAAACTTCTAAGTTAACGAATAAAAAAGATACGGTTATTTATGTCGCAAAAAAACGTATATTTCGATACGCTCAAAGGAACCAAAATTCATAGGGTACTTCCCGGTGACCCAGAATCCTGAAATTTGGAATAAAGCAATTTTACTTGTTACGACAGTTCTGCTGTGATCCTATGAAGAGTTCCTTTCCATATCTTCGAAGTTCATGGTCAGATCATAACAATATTTCTATAGGATCAACTCGGAAGTATAACCTGTCAATCAAAAATATAATTTTTAAAATGGGTCCAAGTTGCCCGAGAAATCGGTGAACAAACATAAAAAAAATACATACAGCCGAACATAGAACCTTCTTCTTTTTGAAGTCGGTTAAAAAAGATTCAATTGCAGGCTTTTGCTTAGATAACTATTTTAAAACGCCATAAGTAATTAGGTGGTTACAAAAAAAAGTTATATGTTTATTAAAAAACCGGACTGTGATTCAAATCTTGTGGAAATTTGACTTTGTGACCTTGAGAAACGAGTAGACAGACTAGGTACATAAATAACGATTAATTTAAGGTCATTATATACCTTTCAGCTTTCAGGTACCATTATTGATCTCGTAATTACCTTTTTACCTAATAAGCAGCTATTGTAAACCTAGTCTAGACGTAGATTTACTTAAGGGGCGGCTATAACTAATATTCCATTCCTTGAATTGTTACTTTCGACAAACAAAGCCCGCAGTCTGAAGTACAATCAAACAAACTACTAGAATCCTAACTTGGAAGTAGGTACTTACCTACTTTTAAACAACGCTATGATTATTGGAATTTGTTCCAATAAAAACCAAAATATCTGCTGTTCAGTGGAATTATAAATATTTTTACTCGTAAACCAAAGACTCAGGAACTCTACGACTAGACTACACTTACTCTGGCTGACACGCAGCCGTATGGATGTACGATTAAAATGGAACCGGAATGGTCACAACTAAAAACAATTAGGAAATGACTTAGTATCAGGTTCCGAAAGATGTAGCCGGACTCAAAATTGGTCGATGACAGTAGACCGAGGAACAATATAGACTTGACTAAGGAAAAGATTTAGCTTTTAGGAAGTTTCCCAATGTTGAGAACCCTTTTTTGTGGCTTTGGAACGCAAAGGACAACTAAATTGAACTTCTAATGCACAAACCTTTTATTAAGATTAGTAATCATCAAATAACTTCTCCCGCTCTTGGTGGAGTGAAGATTAGTCAGGAAGGTGTGGATTTTAGTCAGGAAAAGTCTAACACTCCCTAGAAAATCCACCCATCCACCCATGTTCTTAAAGTTGCCCTTCGCGTTTCATGACTGCAGTGACTCTTTCGAACAATGTCGCAGATGTGGCAGAACTTTAATTTCTGAGAAATATCAAAGACATAAACAGTAATACCAAATAGCTTGTTCCACTGTACATGTCGGGGTATGTCGTGATACCTACACATGTGAACGTCATTATTATCATATCAGCTGTAAGACATCCGCCGCCGGACAGTGTCCCTATTAATTACCATAAAGAACGGTTCCGAGCCGCCTGCTCTATTAAATTTATTGCTAGTAAGTTTACTATGCCTAAGTAGTGGCTCATAAAATTAAATATATGATACCGGATTGCAGGCGCGCAGGGGCTTACTCTACGTGTTATATTAAAAAACTTGCCTTCGATTCTTGTAAAGAGGAATATTCATCCATAATATTAATATTATGATTACAAACGTAACTCTGTCTGTATATTAGCCCATCACACCGAAATGACCGAGATTTGGAAGAAACAAGGCACTGACATAGCACGAAGAATCGCCAAACTAAAGTGGCAATGGGCAGGGCACATTGCTCGCAGAACAGATGGCCTTTGGGGCCAAAAGGTTCTGCGTTGTACGTAGCGTTGGAAGGCCTCCTACAAGGTGGACCGATGACTTGGTGACGGTTGCGGGAGTCCGATGGATGCGAGACGCACAGGACCGTTCATTGTTGGGGGAGGCCTATGTCCAGCAGTGGACGTCTTTCGGCTGAAATGATGATGATGATGATGATGATGAAGGCACTGGTATATCATATGAAATATCAGATATAAAATCCGTCACGAATTTCTCAATAGCATTCCGGAGTTGGTAATTATTCTCTATTACTTATTACATTAGGCTAAATACCGAGTAAGATGGTGCTACCGGTGACTACTCGGACTCAGTCCTTACTGGACGGGCAAATGGGGAGCTACCGAGCGAGTCTGTGCCTACGGTGGCATAGTGAAGTTCACTATACATATAGAGAGTCCTCATTACGTTGTCCTCCAGGATATGCCCTAGCAGGCGTACACAGAGGGGGGTTCCGGGATGCTGATTGGGAGGTAACGAGGTTCCATGTGCTGATGTTAATCACCGAGCTGGTTATTGTGAGGTCAGAACCCGACTTTCCCTAGTCGTTCCCCAAAAGTACAGGTGTTACGCTTTTAAAGAAAACTGGTCTGATATTATCTTTATTTTGATGACACTGACACGACGCAAAATCTTAAAATATACTCGTACTGTCACAATTGATTAAACACGCTTTGAACTTGAATATCTTATTTTTAGTCGCACGCTGGACGGCGGGTAAAGGGCAAGGCCAGGCTTATTATGGCGGAGTATTGTTTGTAAGGGATTTATACACAATCGCCATATATAATACTAGCTCCTGCCTGCGGCTTCGCCCGTGTTAAAGTGCCGTGTACATCGAAGGACTGGAACCATTTTCCTGCTGCGGTCTTCCCGTTGATTACAATTTAGGTATCTTCAAGGCTACAGTGAATAGGCTCTTAATAAGCTAGTGCGCCTCACCATCAATGATTGCATCGCTATGCTTACCATCAGGTGGGATCACAGTCAAGCATTAGTTTATATAACTTTAAAAAAAGTAAGTTTCTCCAAACAACCCTTTTTTTTCGGTGGGAAAATCATCTTATGACATCCCCCGCCCTTGGGCGGGGCGGGAGATAGTGTCAAACTTTTACTGACTAAAAACCCACCCCTGTTCCTTCGTTGCCTTTCGTACCAGGGCCGAGTCTTCCTTTCAGAATCAGACCCTTGGCCCCAGTAGGCTTCGACCCTGCTAGGCCCCAACAGTTGCTGACATCTCCTTGAGGCTCCAAACAACCTTTGGACCCCCATTTTATCCCTTTAGGGGGCGAATTTTGGAAAATACTCTTTTAGTTCCCGCTTACGTCATATAAGGAAATTATTTGCAAAATTTCACGTTTTTAGTCTCAATCGTTTTGGCTGTGCATTGATATGTCAGTCAGTCAGTTTCTCCTTGTATACACCCCTATTTTTTAATTAGTACAATAAAATGGACTCTATCTGTACCCGTTACTGATCATATTTATGTAGTCAAAAGTAAAAAAAAACGAAATCCCAAAGTTGTCCATGAAAATTTGTCATAATTGGTAAATTCCTAATTGAATCAATTATTCATAACAATTGCTACTAGAAAATACTATGTGCAGTGTTTTTCCATTGTTTTTAATTCATAATCAATAGCTTGTACAATATTTCCATAAATTGAATGACATGAATTGTCAGACCATGTCCATATTTAAAACAAATCAACACATACATACAATTACACATACACAAACATATGATTGGTATGAATATTTCAGTGGTATCAAACCTTTACAACATAAATTACCTAATTAAGCTGTTGATCCCCGCACGAACGCCGGCGTTCACGCGCCATTGTCTTACTATTGTGTCGTGTGTGTTAAGGTTCAGCTGGAAATCGTCTATAGTACTTACTATTTTTATAGTCATCATCATCATCATTTCAGCTGAAAGACATCCACTGCTGGACATAGGCCTCCTCAAGTGTCGCCACAACAAACGATACTGGTTCCCGCTACCCTCCCCAGATCATCGGACCATCTAGTGGGAAGCCTTCTAACATTACATCCTCCGGTGCACAGTTGCCACTCCAGAACTTTTCGCCCCCATCGGCCATCTGTTCTGCGAGCAATGTGCCCTGCCCACTGCCACTTAAACTTACTTTACTTACTTTTAAGGGTTCCATACCTCAAAAGGAAAAAACGGAACCCTTATAGGATCACCTTGTTGTCGGTCTGTCTGTCAAGACCCTTTATCTCGGCAACGGGTAGAGGTATGGAGTTGAAATTAAAACCATATTCTCAGGTTTACGGTCCCTTGAAGCTATGAATGAAAATGAAAGCAAACTTCAGAGTTTACGAAAAAAAAGGTACAGCTATTTATGTCGCGAAAAACGTGTATTTCGACACTCTCAATGGAATCAAAATTCATAGCATAAGTATAGGAAAAAATCTGAAAACTGTAAATTTGTAGTTACGTCACAAAAAAATACTTTTTTGAGATTCGTAAAAATCTTTGAGACTCGATTTGGAAATTGAACTGTTTTCATAGGTAAGTTTGTAGGGAACCCTCTGTGCGCGAGTCCGACTCGCACTTGCCCGGTTTTTTTAATAATACTGTTGTTGAATTGATGTCACACGTCACGAACAATTTAATAGATATAAAAAGAAAACGTTACGAGTTTTTTGTGGGGCGGAAAATCATCAAATAATTCCTCAAGTTGAAGCGATATAGTGTCAGTTTTTTACTGACTATTAAAAACCTAACTATGTTCTCTTAATTATCCTTTGCGTTACAAGAGTACCTATATCTATCAGAAGGCTTAAAGTCATCCAAAGGACAATGGAAAGGACTATGCTCGGAGTTTCCTTGCGTGATCGCATCAGAAATGAAAATATCCGCAGGAGAACCAATTTAAGGTTATCGAAATAGCACAAAGAATCGCCAAACTTAATAATAATTTGTTGTGGGCAGTAGCCAGTGTTCGTGGAACAGATGGGCGATGAGGCCGTAAGATTCTGGAGAGACGACTACTGGACGTACGTGGACTAGGTGAGGGTCACGGGAATCCGATGCAACATATGCGAGACGCACAGGACCGGTTGTAACGGCCACACTTTCGGCTGAAAGGATGTTGATAATGATATTTTAGTGATAATGAATTAGTTGATAATGTTATCTATCTATACTTACTTTTTTATAAAATGGACGAGTATAAGTTTAATTCTTTTGCCGAGATACGATTTTGAGAACTAACTAATTGATAATATTTTCTTACAAGAATGTTAAATCGCACTATGAAACCGAGACTGGGTACTTGATACGCTACTGTACAAACCTTTCGAGACACAATTCTTATTATATTATCCAATCTAATTATTATTTCTTCATAAAGTTTAGGAGAAAATAAAGTGTCTATTTGATAAAGCAATTGAGAATAATAAAATGAACTAACAATAAAGGTTTATTAATAAAACGATTACTCGTGTCGGTAAGATAAAAATATTAATTAAGAAATGGTAAGAAAACATCCTCGCCCATAATAATTTCTAGCCGTCTGCAATAATAATTCACGATTTTTCTTTTAAAAAATTGCGATATTTTCATTCTCATTAAAATGTTCTCCTGACAAGTTGGAATTCTTAATTAAAAGCAACACTGCAATAATATAAGACCAAAAAATAAATATGGCTGCCTGCTGCGGTTCATTTAGTAGTAACAGGTAGCGACTTTAGAAAAATATTAAAGATCGTTCAGGCGTCTCCATGATAGGGTATTTAGCAATGAAGAGACTCATTATAGAAGCCTTACTTTTGAAAGTAGGTCTTTTCGAATTTGGAAAAAATAAAAATATTTTCATGGCCTTTTATAAAAAAAAATATTAAATAAAAATATTGATCGCTGATTAGGTCTGGGCGTCTTATTTATGTGAGTTTGCAAGTTTGTGATCCCACCCACGATACCACCACTTCCACGCGCGCCTCATGTAGATGTCAGCAACTGTAGCGAGATTTGTCATTAGATAATTTTCCCACCTAAAAAAAAAACAACGATACAAGTGTAAATCCAAGTGTGGGAGAACTTATTAAAAATACGGATAAAAAGCTTGAAAAGGCTTTTGATAGAATGGAATATAAGTCTAAGATGTTAAGAGATCAGTGTCCCACGAGTTGCGAGACATTTTACGGAGTTAACATTTACCTAACATTTTTTCTGTTGCTTAGTGATTTCCTATATGTGTATAGGTACTTTACCTGTTACTTAATTTTATATGTATGTACATAAGCATAAACTATTTGTTTGAATACGTAGTAGGTATCTATTTCACTACTTTAGGAAACATTTTGTTTCCCATCTTTATTAATTTAGCATTGTTTGTACCAAGTTTCAGCGAAATCCGTTCAGCCTTCGAGCGTGAAGAATTAACAAACAAACACTCACAAACTCTTGCCTTTATAATATTAGTGTGATAATATTAAATTAAGTAAGACTACACAAGAAAATAGCGGCACATATTAATACTTGTATTGTTTGGCTAAGATGTCGCCCCATTTCGTCATCACTTACGTAATAAGAAACATGTCTGGAGATTTGAGTGGGCAGGCTGCTAAACTTACCAGGGCCTCAAGTCTGCTATTACAATAGTGTTAGAATGGTCTATCATTGATTTCATAATTGTTGATTTTGACCAGTTTGGTAATCTACTAATATAATGGCGTCATTATGATTTTCCAATGGTCAAACACTGACACTCCATTGAAAGAAGTGGCATAGAATGGTAATTTCGTACATATTGACAAATGAATGTCTGACGTATCTATGCGATAATCTGCTAAAATGTCAATTCCCTAGATCAGTGACCTACCATTGTGCAGTCATTGCTTTTAATAGGCTCGATATTGTCATTCTACCATAACTCTATTACCATTGACCGATCAATAATCGATCATTATGAATTAGCAGATTACGAACTTTTAGCAAAATAACAATGGGATCGTGTTGGAATGTCGAATTTATAAAAATAACAGACTTGGGCCCCTGGACATTGATGACGTCATAATTGAAAGATATTAGCTTTCCTAGATATTCTGAAGTTAGAGATGCATTACAGGTTGTGCCATGTTATAATAAGAAGGAAGATGTGTTGTGCACATTTTGCATCGAGGTGTATTTTGCTCACTCATTATGTTTTACAAAAATAAGTAAAGTACTGTAGTCTTATTAAAAGCCCTTGAATAATAGCATATAATTTACTAATCTTCAGAAGAGGTCCAGGCTCGAGGTTTGCCAGCGAGCCATGGAGCGCAGTATCCAGGGGGGCTCGAATATCGGACCGTATAAAGAACACAATACTGCGCGCCAAAATAAAGATTACAGATGGTACCCGATAAGCTATTATCATTAAGTGGGATTGGGCCGGACAATCGGACATATCTACCGCTAGTCAGACGCATTGTAGGCTAACAGAGCCATCAGCCCCATTAACACAAGGCGACATCGCCAACATCATCAACTTGACTCTTGCCGGAGAGACTGGCCCGCAATGGCAGAAGCTTCGAGACATAACAGGCAATTTAGATTAGATTAGAATTTACTAATAGCCTTAAAATAGGAGAGAATTAAGAAACATATTATATTTATATCTATTATTTTTGTAGAGAGACAATCGATTATCGGTAAAAAAGAACGTTCCAGGTAATTGACTGGCCCGTTGGTCTAGTGGTCAGTGGCCCTGACTGCTATGCCGGAGGTCGTTCGATTCGATTCCCACCCGAGATAAATGTTTGTGTAATGAGCATGATCATTTGTCCTGTGTCTGAGTGTAATTTATTCATAATACGTATGTATTTAGAAATATATAATTATGTTTATCAGATAGTCGACACGAAAAGAAGAAGAAGAAGTTGTCTAGTACTCATAGCGCAAGTTCTGTTTAGTTTGAGACTAGATGGCGTTGTGTGAAAGATGTGGAATATTATTATTAATTAACTATTGTTCATTTAATATGATCAAAAGATATATTTAGGCCATTTACAATCGTTAAATAATATATAATTATACATATATCTATTTTTCTGTATGTAGATAAATAATAAAAAATGCAGCCCTACAACACTCCCTAAGGATACGTTGTTATCTAAAACATCCGTAATAATATAAAAGAAAATATATCTCAATATCGAATCGAAATACAAAGTGTCAAAGCAAAATACAAAAGGAAACTGAAAATGAAGCGAATGGTAATGGCACTGGGGTGAGCGCGAAGCATGGAAAATAATGTCTCCGAGGGAAATTACTGCGAAGCTTAGGGGCTGCTCTATCTCCACACAGAAAAGGCGTGAGTGTGAGGGCTAAGTGTCTTTTTTCCAAGTTATTTGACGCGCCATTCTTCCAGTCATGTAGTCTCTCCGAAAGGCGCAAAAAATTACCAAGTGCAAACTCGGCTGTCGGCGAGTAATGTAATCACTTTCCACATTATCCCCAAAAAAGTTCATACCCTGTTTTTATTTTTGTATGCTCTATAAATGTACTGTGACTGCAATATATCACTTTTTATCGTGCGAGGTAAATGGAGCTAGAATAAATTCAATATACGAATGGCTGCATTTAAACTCAGATACAACGTTTTAGTATTAAATAGTTGGATTCCAATATATTGTCTTAGCAGTGACAAGTTACAAGTTGCCGTCTACGAGCGACGGAGTGGATAACTGATCACCATTAATTGACTTTTGTTACTTGCTAGAAGGATAAGTAACGACGTCTATATATTTTAACTTTAATTCTATTCTAAATAAAGTACTTTCATACAATATAAACTTAAATGTATATATATGAACTTTTAAGCAAGTAGTGGACAACAGAAATGCAGATCCTTGCTCTGAAAATACGAACTGTCTACAATAAATATTGTGGACCAAATGTTGTCGTATTATTAATGAATGATTAATATTAACAATCTTAAACTCCTTCCATACATCCTTTATCCAATTAGGTATGAGGCAGTTTATTCCCGCATGAATAATGAAACTATGCCAAATATCCTAAATATCATATTTGCCCCTAGTTAATGGAAAGCGGAAAAAAAAGCTCCTAGAAGGAGGTGACGGCGACGACAAGAAGACGAAGCAGTAATGAGAGCGAAGGAGGTGTCCTAAACCGTGAGGAAGACATCTCACGCATCAGGAGTCGCAGAGCGATTTCCGGCCCTCGCAGGCACGGGCTTGTGGACGACGAGCAATGGGTAGCTCGCTGTTCGACCGTCCAGTAAAGAACAAACCCAACCGACGGTGCACTGAATACAATATGACTGACATCTCTTTAAAGGGCCTCAAAGAAATGTCTATAAAATTAAAGGAGCCGATGCCTGTTAGGGCTACAGATATATTCTATGCAAAAAAATAATTAAAAATACAAAATGACTTCAAAAACCGGGCAAGTGCGAGTCGGACTCACGCACTGAGAGTTCCGTACAAACTTAGTTATGAAAACAGTACAATTACCGAATCGAGTTACGAAGATTTTTCCGAATCACAAAAAAAGGATAAGCAGTACCTTTGTACATTTTGTTTTTATTACTGTATCTTCTTCCAATATAATGTGTGTTCAAAAATGATAAAATAAATAAATAAATAAATAAAGGATTTTTTTTGTGACGTTACCACAAATTTTCAATTTTCAGATTCTTTCCTATACTTGTGCTATGAGACCTTGCTTCATACCATCAGGAGTTTAGGTCAACGGGAAGTACCCTTTTTTTTTGGTTGGAAAATAATCTAATGACAAATCCCGCTCTTGGGTGGAGCAGGAGATAGTGTCAGACTTTTACTGACTAAAAACCCACTCCTGTTCCTTCGTTGCCTTCGTCCCATGAATTTTGATTCCCTTTGATGCTAATTAATTTTATTTGTTTCTGGTAAAATCTGGGTGTACAAAATGCAATGTGTCTATGTCTATCCCATCGATATATATGTACTACGCGTCTATCCATACTGAAAATTGAAATACATGACCTTGATTTAATTAATTAGTACGCAAAATAACTATTTCAATCCTACATTATAACCATGTTTACACCGCTAAAAAAGTTATTAATGAGTTTAATAGATTATAGAAGTGAGAAATTACTTTACAAGGAGCTTATGGATAAAACTAGCACTTTGCTAGTGACTTCGTTCACAAAGACTGTGACACCCCTTAAACCGTAATTTGAGCGTAGTTTTAAAATAGTAGATACATTTTGATACAAATGTAGAAAGTTTGACATTGCGACTGAGGCGGAATTCGCTTGAACCGTCGGCGAGGTTATTATGGAGCCGAGTGCTGCAGTGACTAATTTCCACGTGTATCAAACGACGTTTTTCAATACACGTCGAAAAAAATAAATGTGCTGCCCGGCAAAAATAAATAAACACAATCAATTGTGGCGGGGTGAGCTCGCGCACTTTTCCACCCTAGTTCGGAAAATAGTAAATGAAGTAATGGGTTTTTGAGTAATTGTATTAAAAACTAATAATGACAGACTTTATTATTCACGTTGATTAGAATGTTTGCCAAGTTTCAAGTTTACCCAACGAATTAGATCCTCCCATACAACCTTTAACACCCCCGTATTGGTATTTAAGGAGGTAATTTTGAAAAACGAATAATGCAAATCTTTTACATTTACTTGGGTTACTATGATAAGAATCAAGTATATTGGGGCCAAGAATTAAAATTTTGCATACAAACCAATTTTTTCCTTTTCAGCCTCTTAAAAATTGAATTTTCCAAAAACCCCCTAGTGCTCATCTACATCAAAAAAGGAAGCCTTGTACAAATTTTCTCGTACCCAGGTCCAGTAGTTTCGGCTGTGCGTTGATATGTCAGTCAGTCAATTTCTAATATTAAATAGAAGATAATAATATCAGCTGTACTTGTCGTACTTGTAATTCCTCCTATGTTAAGCAAAGCTTAGCAAGTTCGATCAGCAGATGGGTGATCATCCTAACATACCGATAATTCTCCGTGTTTCGGAAAGCACCATAAGTCACTGGTCCCGGCTGTTATTTATAGATTTTTGACAGACATTATGTATAGTCAGAAGTCAAGATATCTGACACTAGTCTTACCAAGAGGTATCGTGTTATCCAATTACTGGGTTTTGGAAATCAGGGACCTTACCATGAAGTTTTAAAATGTCAAGCGGGTGAGCGAAAAAGAAGGATAGATCTATGTAGGGTATAACAGTTCAATTTAGGGCCTCAGGCATAGGCAGTTGCTCCATGTAAATTTCTCGTATCCATAATTGGGAAAAGGTTACAAATGAAACATTACATAAAATATTGAAGCTTTTATTTACAAAATTACCAACATATAATATCACTTTGGGAATTTGCAGGTTTACTTGCATAACGCCATAAATATACATAACTATTTATTACTATTTAATAAAAACAATAGTGATTACAATTCCTCAATTGTTACTTACAGTATGCCTACTATTATAGTAGGTGTAGAATGTTACGACAAAATGTTCATGTATCGATTATTGGAAGTACAATAATTGTAATACCTAATTACTATTATTATGAAAATAATATTTATGATAAAAAAGTGTTTTCCAGTACATTGTTGATCGAGTCGTTGCGCCCACCGTTTATATTACAACAGATTTCATAATTATTACTAATTGTCAAAGAACGAAGGAGAAAGAGGCCTGAGTCCCAGCAGTGGAAACATGGGTTTGTTTAAATTTTGTTTAAATCGAACCTTGCATATGAATTTTATTATAGCTACCACTAACCGATTGAGCTGAAATATTGCAGACATGTTCAGTTTAGAGGACAATGCATGCTTAGCAGGCAGCAGGCCTTAGAATTACATAATTTATATGTAATTCTGCTGTCCACGGAGCAAGCGGGAACGCCGTACGATGTAAACTGTGAGCAGGCGTTCACCAAGCGTATAGTGACGAATAGGCGTCTATGAAGCCACGTGTCCGTGGACAGTAGCCCTAAATTCAATATGGTGAACTCCCGAAGGTAGTGGACTAGTTGTTTTTTGTGCACCCTCATGATATGGGTATCAATCAAAATGATTTGTTATGAAGAATACTAAAACTAACTACGTCACAGTAAATCCAATATGGCGGACCATTTTTCAAAATGTTTTTTTTTCTAACATTGTCTTGTTTTAATTACATGTTTATGTAAAGGTACACGGTAGCTTTTTGGAAAGATTTATTTTTATAAAATATAATAATGAGAAATTATGCTTATGATTTATTATAAGAAGTTAAGGGAATCATTAAGTGAAACTTCCTAAGCAGTTTTTATATATCTGTTTTTATTGTGATTATACAAGTCAGAAGTCTAAAATTTGATTAACTTTCTTGAAAACGTTTTGAGTCTAACTTAGTAAACACGACGATAAATAAAACTGTAGCTTAAAAAACGAAGTTTCTAAGAAAATAGTCTACAAGAAAATGTTAAGAAATACTTTATTCATAGAGTCGTAAATGAACAAGAACGCTCATTAGGAAATCGTTCTGAAGGTAAATGTTTAGTATAATTTATGAAACAGAAGTAAGTTTTCTATACTTTCTGAAACGTTTTGGTGGGCGCATAGTAGGAAGAAAAGTATCCATATTATTGTAATGCTATCAATTGTAAAAAGCGTACACAGTTCTGCAATAATTTATTCACAATGATTTTTTACGCATTGCAATTTATATATTTTTTTATTAATAATACAACGAATTTGAAGAAATTATAATGTCAATTTTTTAACGCACATCTTCAACGTGATTGTATTTATAAAGGTGAGGCTAGAACTGGGGTACGCAAAGAATTTTTATTTTATAATAATCAGTTTTAAAAATTCTAGTTATATCACTTTTTAATTTTTTAGGCCTGGTCTATACACACAATCACGCAACTTGTGAAATAAAAAAAAAATCTAGATTCCAATCCAACGAAATATTTAAAAGAATTTGTCAGAGGTAGTACCTACCAATATTTTTACACAAGCTTCTAAAATATTTCTAATATGTACAAATAACTTTCCATGTTCCATTAGCGCTGATGTGAAACTTTGTTGGGAATATCATATGTAGGTACATGCTGTATAACCTTTAAAATATTTCATTAAATTGGAACCATTCATAACAGTTTGCTTAAAGAAACAGAAATCATTTTGTTTGGCATTTATCTATGACTACAAAGCGTAATTTACATTTATTGTCACAGGTGTGAGAAGAAAAACGACCAATAATAATAATTGATTAGAAATGTAGAAATCAATTTTATCGTTATACGGTAATATGCGCCTTAAATATTTTTATTTACAACATTCTTTTTTACCATTTTTTTATTCGTAGTAACAATTATTATGTCTGGTTGTATATCTATACAAACACGACAGATATGTTTCAGACTTCGTAAAATAAATTAATCAATCACAAATTTATCATTTAGGTACGACAAATTGTAGTAAACATCAACACATACAGAATAATCAAATAACCTAAGTCTTTTTTCCCAAATGCTAAGTTTTAATCTAATCATTGTTTTCTTTGGTTCATCATTTTTATTTGTTATAGTTATATTATTTAAAAATAAACCATCGAATTGTATCCTATTTGTGTATTTTACAAAAAAAAAATTACAAAACTATATATAAATCTTGAAAATATATATATTATTATTCCCAAGCGTATTCCCTCCAGCTGTATTTTACGACGTTTCGTCAACGGTGTACTGATTTACTACGTAACACCTACTATTGCAATTCCTATCACGTTCTAAATGCAAGCTGTCAGTAACTTATGAATGTTACATGACAATTCAGCCGAGAACTCGCGACGCGAATAATCTTTAGCAACGCGGCTGCAAGTAATGTGGCTCATATACGTTTGAGCCAGAGATTTTATTACGTATCACCATTTTCTGAAATCGCGTTCTACCGATAGTATTTTTTTTTTATATTGAAATCGTTACTCGTAAATACGACACCATCTTGAACAATTTAAATGAAAATTATATAATTTACATGTGACAATTCCTTTCTCGTTAGCAGTAATAAATCAGTACACGCTTTAAAGGGAACGCCGCTCAATATATTCAAAATGGGTATGACTATGCCCGGGACCCTATAATTTATATGTTATAGATAATAGAAGAGATTAAGGGGCTAGCAGCCCGTCCGAAAGCGATCGGTCCCCGTCGATGAATTGAAGCTGCAACACAATTAGAAGGTAATACCATTGGATTCCAGTATAACGTATTGACTTTCGCCCCAGCATGTACAAGCAATATCTCACAGTAGGCTTAGTCCTGCAAGACGAACCCTGTTTAGTACCTAGCGATTGTCCATCAAAAAAAATACTTTATATTATATGATACATAGTTTATACACTAGCCTTTGACTTCGATAACAATGCATCCATTGTTTAGGTCCGGCATTTCACAAGGTACAGACAGTTAAAATATAATGGAAGACGAAAATAATAACAATAGAGTACCATAACTTTCCATTGAAATAATGGGAATTAACACTTTTTATAGATTTATATTTGCACACGTATAAAATTGTTTATTTTAAAAGTCTATTTACAATAATTTCTAACTACTCCTATAACGTTGACGACCCTTCAGTGTATTCGTTTGAAACCACAAGTATGCGCGATTTAGAGTTTTGCATTAATTGTAAGAAAGAGGTAAATTAGTTGTTTTAAGGAAGTTACCACACGGCAGACAAAATTCATTACTTGATATCAAAATAAAACTACTATGTTTCAATTTTACATCATTAACGCTACGAGCATCACTTTTTCCAATATCAAGAGCATAAACAAAACACATTTTAACTATACCACTTTAGAATTCACCGTTGTGCTTGAAAACCTATAATTACGGATATAATTGAATAATTCAAGGTACTTATGTTCCTTTTACGATAATGATATACGGTTTAAATATTAATACTTAATGACTATATGTTTGAAGGAAAACTTCATGAGTACATCGACGAAGTGTGAAAATTCGATTTTATCAATTTACACGGTTTTATGGTTAGAATCTGTACTTACTTGCTATGATGTTTCTGCTGACAGGTAGGCAGTTACACTACCAAGATTTGGTCTTCATAATTTTACAAGCACAGGCAAAAAGCCCAGTAGGTTCGAGTAAATAAATATTTAGTGGCTTATATACAAACGCATAAAATAAATAATGTACTCGGTATCTAACAATACGTTTGGCAATTGACATCCTATTTCATCTATTTGATGTGACGATTTACATGAGGCCTATATTTCAGTGTATTATTTTCTGCGTTGTTTGCTCATTAGTGCTCTGACTCTTTTGAGGTTCGTGATGGTAATGTCGTCGTTGGGCTGCAACTGGAGCGCCCTCCGGTACGATGTAGCTGCTGCGGCATACTTCCCATTGAGGTGTAGGATAGCGCCAAGATTGGAATGGAACTCGGCGTCCTGAAACCAAAGCGACATGCTATTCGGGGAACTTGGTAGAAGCCGGTAATTAATTACACCAAACGGAATGCTTTACCCAATCCAAAGCAGAGATTACGTGATGTGTAACGGTAAACATTTGCAATTCCTTTGATGTAAAGTGATGTAGGTGTGTACTCTGTTATACCTACATCAATTTTTGGAAGCCTAACGATGTTAATCGTCAATAAATGTTAGTTTTTGTTGTGTTGCACAGTGCTGACCACAGTTTTGGTAACTGAGTTATTGACGAAAAAACGCTGAACGTTATAGACGTGTGAGTCAAACCTTTCACAATTTAGAAATATAGAGGCGGTCAAATCCGCGGCTGCGGTCACACCGAACTGAACAAAAAGGAATAACGCGCTGCGCTCGTTCTTGTTGATTCGTTTTTGTTTATACACCTGGGGTGGCCGCAGTCTCCTGTATTTTTTTTAGTATTTCAGAATCCAAAGTGTTCAAAGATTATTGGTTTTAGTTTTCAAACTGTTTTCTATATCTTGTGGGTAGTAAAAATGTTGGTTGTAAAAGAACTATGAAATAGGTATATATTTTATTCTCTAAAATCGAGTGGCACAACGTCTCTTGTTTATGTTTACAATCAAAACGATAGTTTACCTACCTAAACAAACGCCCCACTCTAAAAACTCAACAAATAAAAAAACGTGTCGTATTTCAATAAACATAATTGGTCCCACAAAGGTCACGACTAAAGGAGAACAAAGAAACAGCCGTCGGCGAAACCTTGTTCTGACCATGTTTAACAAACAAACAGGAAAATAGGAATGTTCATTTGAACCCATATACCCCATTGCCTTTTGTGCACCGATATATTTTAAATCTTTATTTAACGAATACCGCGGCCATACTAAATCAATTCAACGGACATACGTCGAATCGAACGCGCGATTTTCATATGAATCTCTGCTAGATATTATTGGAGCAGTAAAAAATGCAACGGGAAAAACGTTTGACGATTTAAAGGTAACTTGATTTTTTTTTAGTTCGTTGAATATGTTTCTGTGGGGGGTTGATACGGTTGGATTGTTCCAAATCTGATGTTTAGACTGTGAGCTTTTAAGTGGGGATAGACTACTCAATTAAGCGTGCACGGAATCCTATGGGGAGATGTATTCTTGGGAATCTACATAATCACACGATCTAATGGATTGGTTAGAGAGAAGACGACGAATGGACAGTTGTAAAGCAATCCTATCTGATTTTGTATCGTTCAGTTCCGTTTATATTAAACAGGAATTTTCTAGACTTATCTGGAAACAGCTGATCATCATTTGATTTTGCTGTCGCCATCTCAAGCAGTCTTGTACTTTTCGCATTTGTTAAACACGGCCGGTTGTATTTGTTTTTAGTTTCATGTGCAACTTACATCAGGGTTCAACTGCACCGCCCGCGCGTACCACCGCTCGGCAGAGCGGCAACGTCGCGCGTCCCGCAGCGCCCGCGCAGCCGACGCGGCGCGCGCACTGTCTGCAGGAGACAACTGAGCTGCGGCTACCAACTGCTCTGCCGACTCCCGAAGGCGACGTTGTGATCTCAGGAACATGCCTATTGGAGAAAGGGTGAAAATGGAACTAAAACGATTAATATAAAAGACTAGCTGACCCGCTGATCCGACAGACATCCTGTTTTAGCTTATGCTAGCTGTCAAACGTGCGAACTGTCAAACTTAAATTTTCCAGTTTTCTGTACTACTTTCTAATTTTTTTATTTCATAATAATCTTCCAAACACAACAAAAATAGAATTAGCAAAACTGGTCCAGCTGATCACGAGTCATGACGTGACCAAGGGAAATAGGGATTCATTTTTATATATATCCCCATCCCATCAACTACTTTTAATTTTGAATTTACGGCAGAAATAAAAAATATTAAATTTGACCACAAGTCATTGATCTTGCCTGCAAAAGTCATTGAGTAATGGCCATCATTGAAACTACAAAAACTTTTTTTCATAAAAAGTCTACTTACCAAACTGATCTCTTACTGATGGATCGTTAGGCGCTAAAGTTAGTGCTTTTTTAAACCACATTTCAGCTTCAATACTCCTACTTGCCTGTAACAAAATATATTATTAATGACACTTGGACAAGTTTAATACTTTTGGTGCTACGATTAGTTCAGAAAGATACTTGAGTTGTAATTCTTGTAAGAGAATAATTGATCAATGCGGCGTAATAACGCAAGCCCTTAAGGAGTAATAATCTCAAGATGCCGCAATCTTGCCGCAGTAGAGAGGAATTTTAGCGGTTGCTGTTATTATGTGGTGTTTGAGGGGATGAAAGGAGGCTGATGGAGGGCAGAAATGCTATATCTATTTAAACAAAAAGTGAAACTGACTGATATATCAACGCACAGCTGAAACTACTGGGACTAGAAGCGTGAAGTTCACAAGGTTGTTTCCTTTTATGACGTAGGCGAGCACTAAGAAATAATTTTCCATAATTCATCCCCTAAGAGGATTTTTTTAGGTTGGAAATCATCTAATGACATCTCCCGCCGTTTTCGTGTCAGACTTTCACTGACTAAAACCCTCTCCTGATTCTTCTTTGCCTTCGTTCCAGGCCCCCGGTATTCTCTTTCGCATCACCCATGGCCCTGAGGCCCCTGCGGTTTTGCTGACGCGCTACTACTATAACTACGCGCCGTCGACGACTTGGGCTCGGTCTGGATGGTTACATTGCTCGCCGTCCGCCAGCCCGCGCCTACAGAGGCCGGAAATCGGGATCGAGATCCCGGTGGCTGGGGCGCGCGTGCGGTCGCCTCCTTTGCTAGCATTACTACTTCGTAAAAGGAGGCGAACGCCTGCCACTTTTCCTCGCTCCGGACCATGGCCTGTACCAAGGCCCGGCGCGCGAGTTCGCTGCCACCGATTTCCCCCACGAGGACACGGCGGTGCTCTGCCCAGGCGGGGCACACCTCTACCGTATGCTTCACCGTATTCTCTGGGCGGTCCACACAATTGTGAAACCCGGGCGTTTCTTCCGCACGAATCCGGTGCAGGAACCTCCCGAACTGACCATGTCCGATGAGGACCTACGTCATGTGGAAGGTAAGGATTCCGTGTTATCTTTCCAGCCACTCCTCAAAGAGGACCAAAATTTGTATGGAGAAACCAACTTTTACGCGGGTGATACCGCAGGAAGAAGGTGTAAAACTCCGTAATATTTTTGACTTTTAAATATAACTTCAATACAATCGCTGACTCAAACGCTACCGACCTTTAAAAAATGGTAAAGGACCATTCACCTTTTTTAATTCTCTTTTCTCAACTTTATAATTGAATTAGCATATACTTAATTAATATTGTATAATTATATGTGTATATTTTGAATTACGATGTCTAATTAATTTTATTAATGATTTAGGTACACCGAGAGCCCCAAATCTATCTCCTTTTGTTCAGTTAACCCAAAGGTTGTCTGTAAGATTGCCCTGTGCGACAAGATCACCCATTGTACCTACATACACTTGTTTTTGTAAGTAGGTATATGTCCTGTTCACATTACGAGATGTACAAAAAGTATGTAATAAACTAGTGACCCGCTCCAGCTTTACACGAATTTTACAAATCTTTTAAATTGTCAACTTATTTCTATTTTAATATATTATTTTATGCATATATTGTAGAATGTAGATCTAAACCTTTCTCATGAATCAATCTGTGTATTGGAGAAAACCGGATGAAAATACTTGTTGTAGTTTATGAGTTTATTGTGAACAGACAGACGTGGTGTGAAACTTTGTTTTATAATACCTATATACTAGCTTTTCCCGTGACTTCGTCCGCATGAATATTGGTTATAGCAGACGTAACGACATCTATGGCGTCACATAAAAACTAATTCTGCATCGCGCAATTAAAGTTCTCCACGCGATTTGAGCATATAAAACAGCCCGAAATCATCTATCGGGCAGTTACCCACCAGACATAACACCCGTCTGGTCGGAGGATCCTTCCCTTTCAACAGACTTTACCCTCTGTTCCGTATACCTCCAAACAGACAATAAGTCGAAGTTAGAAAAAATGCCTTATCCTTTTATATCCTTTTTTGAGGTTCAAGCTTATTCCATACCAAACTTTATCAAAATCGGTTCTGTAATTTAACCGTGAAAGCGTAACAGACAGACCGATTTAATTTTACATTTATAATATTCGTATGGACTGACAAACTAAAGCTGACCCGGCGAACTTCGTACCGCCTAACATTTAATGAATGTAGTATGTCTTGCGATACAGTCAACCGATTGCGATGAAATAAAGCCTAAGTAATATATCAAGTTAAACACCAATTTAATGTATAAAAGTTATTAAGTATATCGATTTCGTACATTTTACAAACAAAAACTTCTACAGATTTATTATATGTACAGATAAATAGCTGTTTCAAAGTCGAATGTATTATCATCGTGCTCTCCTTTTATCAATTAATTTGGAAACGGTACAGCATAATATCTTCATCGTCTTCCTTTTTCGTGCATATTTATTTGGTATCGTCTCAAGTCACCTCTTGTCTTGCCATAAAATCTTTTGCACATACCTTCATAACATTCTCATACCACCATCGTGAGACATAAACCATAGTACCTAACAAGCGACTGTACCTATATATATTGGGCTATGTAGAATGTAAATACGGAAAACAATGTTGTCAGAATTCAACTTTGAATAGAAAAATCCAAAAAGTATCGGAACAAAGGATCGATGCTAAGTAAAGTCAGTCAAACTGTCAGTTACAGCTTCCATGTGAGTATCAACAACGCCAATGCGAGACAGAGAAAAAAAGTTCGCAAATCGGTGAAACTTTTTGCATAAGGGAAAACCACAATGCGTTGGATGGAGTTGTAAATAAATGACTGTGAAGCAAGTTATATACGGTCTACAAAAAAGATAAGTCAGTGATTTTCAATGAGGGTTTTCTAAAATGACGTTCACCAGGTGGCAGCACTGAGTCGTCAGGTCGAGGCACCTGTCAAAACGCTTATGTTAATGATATTCACTGATCTCTATATATTATATACCACTGGACAGGCTGTTCCATACGTTTGATAGCTAGTATGTTGTATCTATTTGAAGCGCCATACGCGAGCGTCTAGAGAACTAATTTTGGCGTCTAATGCAAATGGCTGCAGAGAAGTCTGAAGTATTTTTGCATTTTTAATCAATTCCGTTGGAATTCCTGCTTCAGGAATTGTATAAAACCTATAAAAAATGAGGTCATGTGTATACCTATTGTAAGCGGCACTACAAAAATAAAAAAGTAAAAATTAAATATCTTTCCACAGGTATGTACTTTAGATCATATTTTTTATCCATAAAAAACTTTTTACAAAAAAAATACAACCGACTTCAAAGTAAAAAAAAAAACACTGAAAAGTGCAAAATAACTTTAATTTCGGAAGTCGGTGTTTCTATAATAGTTTTGTCTCTTCGTTATTTAACACCGACTTCCGAAATTAAAGTTATTTTGCACTTTTCAGTGTTTTTTTTTTACTTTGAAGTCGGTTGTATTTTTTTTGTAAAAAGTTTTTTATTTTACACTTTTTAGTTATGGTACCACCATCAAAAAGTACCCCTCAGCCAAACTTAAATACCTTATAGCCAGAATGAATCTCATGACAATTCTAATAATCCCAAACACGGTTAGATTACATTAATTTATTACAGAGTTCCGGTGCCTAACTTCAGGCTTCATCATCAGATCAGTCCGATATATTCCCCCTCTACTTTCAGTCAGTCATCGACTACACGTATAAACAAAGCAATTTTATTTGTTACGACGGTTCTGCTGTGATCCTATGAGGAGTTCTGTTCCATATCTTCGAAGTTCATGATCAGATCATAACAATATTTCTATGGGACCAATTCGGAAGCATAACCTTTCAATCAAAAATAAAAATTTCAAAATCGGTCCACAATTGACCGAGAAATCGGTGAACATACATAAAAAATAAAAAAACATACATTCAACCGAACATATAACCTCCTCCTTTTTAAAGTCGGTTAAAAATTGGCATTTTACGTAAAATGTAATCATGTCATACTTATTTTTATCATGTCTTTCAACTATGTTTTACTATAAATATTAATTAGTTAAATACGTCTGAACAAAGATTATTTTTATTTACAATTTCTACAATTCTAATATTCAACTAGAGGTTGCATCATATCGATAGTAAAATAATAACACGATTTTTCCGTGATATTTACTTATTTTAGCTTGTGGAGTCAATTTTTTTATTGCACTTGATAGTAATGCAGATGAATTGTCCAACCTTAATTGAATATCCAAAGTCAGAACTACGACCCTTCTTAGCGTTTTTTTTTTTTCAGATTTCCAAAAGACTTCGAGGAAAGGAAAGTTTGGCTTCAGAATATGGAAACTACCAACTGGACTCCTGAAAACAACCATTCTCTGTTTTCATTATATTTTGATCATGAATGTTTTAGCAAACATTTCAATAGAACAACATTGAAACCTGGTAGTGTTCCAGCAAAATTTGGAGGCAACTAACCTCCAAATTTTTACTATAGTTTTACAACCTCTATAGACCTCTGTGCCGTTGCCCTCTTACCTGATCGATCCTTGAATCTAGTGTCTATCTACCTTTTCATCATTGCCTCTTCAATCAACGGCGTTCTTCTCCATAGACAAATTTTTTTGGCTGACCGACTTTTTCACAATTCAAAAGTGCCTGTAATTGGTCTATTTGATATAAACGTTTCTGATTTCTGAATAAAAAAAATATAAAATGTGTTTTATTTAACCTTTTTGACTTTGTACTGACTATTTATTATTCCTCGGCTTCGAAGCTAACTGACAAATAATTATTTCGGTAGTTATCATAATCCAGGTCACTATCGAACATTGTGCCAAACATCTCATATCATCAGGTTAAGTAGTTCAAGACTGGAAAAGTAAGAAACATCCATCAAAACTTTCGCATTTTTTTTCAGTCTGATTAAGACAAAGGCAGTATAGTAAGTTTACGTACAGTAAGTTTATAAACTTCCAAACTTACTAATATAACGTAATAAAGTACCCATCTTAATATATTATATAATCTTTTCACCAACATTTATCGATATTTGTAGGTAGGACAACCATCAGTCCAGTGTGATAAATAGTAGAAGTCAGTGATGATATTAGGTAAATTGACATCAACGTCATGTATACGTTTTCAAAAGTAGAAGACCTCTCGACTTAGTGGCGTCAACTGCTGTTTTTTTTTTTTTTTTTTTGCCCCGGTTTCGTTTTCACACTACCCATGGCCCCAGTAGGCTTCGACCCTGCTGGGCCCCTACGATTTGCTGACATCTCCCTGAGGCGCGCGCGGAAGTCAACTGGTGGTGTGAATTTTCCTGAACACTCTCATTTCTTTGGACTTCCACATCAGCCTGCTCACTTATGGCCTTTGTTGATTGTACATAGAAATTGATCACTTCATGATATGGCCTACTAAAACTGGCCAAATCATTTAAACGTTAACATTTGATGAAATGTAGAAAGGATTTCAATGGTGGTGCAATATTTCGGAAGAGCTACCGATGGCTCTGAATGTAAACGGCAATTGAGGGAACTCGCGGAGGTTTTAGGTAGTAAAAATCAGACTGAAGTTTTTGATGGTTTCCCATTTCAAAAAAATAAAAAACTGTAGTACTACACTCTTCCACGCGCGCCTCAAAAACATGTCAGAAAAATTGTAGGGGCCCAGTTGTAGGGCCGATTCCTGCTAGGGCTGTGGGGATATTCGAAAGGGTTACCGTGGCCCTGGAACGCAAAGTGTAATTGAAAGAACACAGGTGAGTTTTAGTCAGTAAAAATCTGACACGCCCTCTCACTCCACTCAGAGCGGGTGAAGTTATTTGATGATAACCAATCCCAAAGAACTGGGCAAGTGCGAGTCGGACTTGCACACTGAGGGTTCCGTACAAACTTACTTACATATGTGAATAGTTCAATTCCCGAATGGAGTTTCGAAGATTTTTCGAATCGCTTTTTTTTGTAACGTAACAATTTTCTGTTTTCAGATTTATTCCTATATCTATACTATATGGCCTTGCTTTATGCCAAATTTCAGGATTCTGGGTCAACGGGAAGTACCCTATGAATTTTGATACCTTTGAGAGTGTCGAAATGCACGTTTTTTGCGACATAAACGGCCGTATCTTTTTTTTTTCGTTAACTTAGAAGTTTAATTTTTTCACAGCTTCAAGGGACCGCAGACTTTAGTATATGGTTTTAATTTCAATTCGATGCCTCCACGCGTTTCTGAGATAAAGGGTCTTGACAGACAGACTTGAGAGAAGTGATCCTATAAGGGTTCCGTTTTTTCCTTTTGAGGTACGAAACCCTAAAAAGAATTGTAGTGCAATATTAATTATAAGTATACTTACAACTTTTAATGTTATAATTTGTGACGCAACTTACATTTCTGGCGAGTATCTGCGCTAATGTGACATGTGTGCCGGCGTGATGCGGCGCGGCCGCTAACGCGGACACTAAACTGTGCTCGGCCAGCGGCCATTGTTGAAGCTGAACATAAATCTCGCCCACCATTGATAGGACACTCTGCAAACAACACAAGCGAAATTAGTCTAACGATATATCATACCTAATTGCTTTACGGAAGAGGGAAAGAATGGATCAGCCTCAATTTCGATGCTTTGAAAATAGACACCTTAATTTTCGTTCATGCATAGCAATTTTTAAAATATTTATCTAGAGCTAATCTTTACTGGTTTCGCAGGTTTTTATTTGACAATGTGGGCGTACCACAAGGCTTGGATTGCAGCCAGTTATTCTCCAACCTCCAACGAACAGAATCCATCGGCACGTGCCTAATGCCAACTTCATGAGACAACACTGTTGAACGTGTGTTGAAATGCGACCCGCTGCTATAACTTACATGTCGAGTCCAGCCAACGATGGGCGTGTTTGTGTCGGGCAGTATTTGTAGCGCTTCTTTGTATGCTGAAAGTGCTTTATGCCAGTGCCCTCTCTGGGAGTGTAAGGCTGCTAACTGCACGAGTGCTGACACTCGGGCGGCTTCGTGTTCTCTTCGGTCACGCACTCGCACGCCTTCGGCTCGCGAGCCGGCCCGAAGTGCGCTTGCGGCCTCCGCGAGGCGACCGTCCGCCATCAGTGAGGTTCCGAGATTCACGTACGCCACTAAAACAATGTTTAAGTATTGAATATATTGAAGTAAACGATCAAAGGGCAATGATACATTAGAGAAAAAAAAATGGATTACAGAATTCAAGACAAAAGGAAGTGTTCTCTCTCAACATTTCAATAATTTCTTGTTTACAAGTTCAAAATTGAATTTTAATCTTGGTCGTAAGGAAAACAAATAATTACATCAGAGTAAATAACTTCACAAAAGTTCCCTGAATAGATGAGTACATCTATTCAGGAATGGTAAACTCTACTTCGAAATTACAGTCTGCTTGATTCAAAATAGAAAGCATAATGGCTGGACCTATTACTAGTTTCAGTTCTACAGCAAAACTAGTTTATTACATACAACTTCCAAACAGAAAACAACTCAACTACAAAGTTCGAAGTGGATGGAAAATATTTAAAATATTTATTTCCAACTGTCCATAGCTTATTTAGTTCAAAACACTCCATTAAAACTTGTTCTTGGGTTTACTTAACAATGGAAATATTGTAAACCCTTTATTTTCAAGAAGACAATAACAAAATTAGAAGAGAATAAAGACTCGGCCGGCCTTCATCTAAAATAATTTGAAAGGACAATCAAATTATTAGTAAGGGCTATGAAGAAATACCAAAGAGGCTTTGTTTTTAATAATTAATTTATCTCAAGTACTTACGAGCCATTGAAGGTCTAAAGTAAATTGCTCTCTCGAAACTTTTGATCGCATCGCTGAAACGTCTTTGGTTCTGTAGTAATATTCCCCTGAAACAAAGAAACACACTTATTATAGGAACGGATATGATTTTAAAATCTTTTTCGCAGCTATTTATTTAGTCGATAATGTCTAATATTAATTATCCTTAGTACTTCATTAAAATGCCCAAATAACCCTAATTGCCTTTTTTATTCACCGCGGCTTCATTTAAATTAGAAATTACTTCTCTTGGTTTCTTGGAGTCTATTCAATTATTCTGTTTTCAAATCTCTTACTAAACGATTCTATTAGCAGTTTTAGCGTACAGCTAATTACAGAAAGAGCTAACGAGTAAACATGAATACATAAAACTTTTCCAAACCACAAATAAACTTATTAAAGCTCTTATTAGATTATCTAGACTAGTGAGATATAATAAAAACCATAATACGTATATCGTGTTACTTTTAAGACTTTCATAGTTTAACAATAATCGTAGACACGTAGATGGCCTACGGCGTAGCAAAAATAAACGCGTCTTTTATTACTACGCCGTAGACCATTTATTGTTTACTGTGAAAAGTTTCCACAAACTTTTGTACAGTACTAAGGTTTCACGTTAAACCTTAAATAATTGTATTCAAACATTTCTTTATTGTCCACAGTTTTCTTTGAAGGCAATCAGTGTTCAGTAAACAAAGAATTACACGCTTATCTTTTGTGAGTAAAAATAGGTAACAGAAGTTATGATAGGATACAGAAGGTTGTAGATAATAATCTCTGAATAGTACAGGACGACAAAGCTTATAAAGAGCTGTATTTGAACAGTGCCTATTTGTCGTACATCCGTTCTATTCACACTATTCATCTTTCACAGCCACATCAGAGTCACCTTTTGTGACGTATTCATATGACGTATGAAATATTGAACCAGCCTCCACCCAGAACTGAAGTTGCGGAGCTTGACGCTTTCATATTCCACATTAATATTGCGATCCCAGTTTCAAATTTGGCGCTAATTAGTGATGAGCATTTGCTGTTCCCAAATTCATAGCTCATCAAACGTTGTTGCGCGCAGTTCCACCAAAATTTCGTCACTATTCAGCGGTTGTATTTCTACTGTGTTTTGATTAATCAGAATGAAAATGCAACAGCGATCCTTTCAGGGTCTGAGTCAAGCTTTAGGCTGACTTAGGGCGGAATTCACCAATAAAACTAATCGCGTTTTAACGTTTGGCTCGCATAATTGCGTTTAGCCTCTGTCACTAGTGTCACTTGTAAAAATACAACAAAAGAAAAATACAGACAAGTGACACTAGTGGCAGCGCAACATAATAAACGTACATCCGGAAAATAGTTAGATATGTTCAAAATCGGCTACTGAATCGATTTTAGCTATTTTTACACGACTGCCCAAAAAAAAGTGGTGTTATGTTTTCAGGGTTCACGTATGTATTTGAGTTTCTTTATTCCATCATGACTGTTAAATGACTGGACTGATTTACATGTATGAGGTATCGTTAGAATCCTTTCATCGTCCCGAGTAATAAAAATAGGTAACTTTTTTAGCCCAAAATATTTTTTGATTATTTAATATTTGGATGAAAGTAACCTACCTATTATAATATTTTTTGATAAATCTTGACTGCGTCACTAGCGTGTCTCTGTATGCATTGTTACCTACGAACAATACTGATGCGCTATCAAAATAGTGCGGCAATGCCTGTATTATTTTCCTACAATTAGTATGACTAATCTTTAAAAAACACTACCTACGTGCATTTAAATAAAATTTTAAGGCTTAAATTATGATTGTAACTCAATATTCTAATTAGAGTATACAAGGACGTGCATTATTTCAGTTATATTATATGTTGTATATTGCTTGTTTCTCATTAATCAATTACTACAAATTATTATGAGTAAACTAAATCGTTTAGATGCCTATTATAGTTCACCATAAAAAGATTGTTTGAAAAAATACTTTAATCATGGTAGTTTTTAATTTAAAACTTGTTGTGGTTTATGAGGTTTTTCCCGGCACACGTGACGGACTAAAATTTTAATTTTTATAGAAGTTGATTACTTCTTTAAAAAATAAATGTAAAAAAACCTAAAAAATCCCTCTCCACGTCAGAACCCATTACCACATAAATTAATATCTGAAATCGTCTTTGACATGCTGCCACGAGTCCATATTCATAGTCAGAATCAAACAATCGGACGGCATTATTACACGCGAACAATGCAAAATGTCAGCCTTAATGAAACATCACCTGATGTAAGCGTACAACGTTATAAAAGCTGTATAGATAGATGCGGCAGTGCAATATTGTCCGCATGAATAATGCAGGCCCACAACGAGGCTGCTTCTACGTGGGACCAACGTACACTAATGAGAACCATCCAGCCCGGGTGGGCTATTATACCCTCCTCTTCGCG
Organism: Mythimna impura; assembly: GCA_905147345.3. Classification (NCBI taxonomy): domain Eukaryota; kingdom Metazoa; phylum Arthropoda; class Insecta; order Lepidoptera; family Noctuidae; genus Mythimna; species Mythimna impura. Next base: position 15,192,722 of record LR990345.1, read on the forward strand.
AGCAATAATTTGTTACTAATTCCCTTCTAATTATTGTAACGTTGGTATTGTGAGTGGAATTGCTTTTGTGCGGTTGGTGCAGCCTTACCAAACCTCACTGTGTTGACATCCAGTCTCTTTGTCGGAAAATATTTAATTCGGTGAAATGGCAGTATGCAATCGTTGTGCAACTAATTATTTTGAAATGCGGTGAGTGCTGAATGTAGAATGAAGTTCAGGATTATACGTTAGAAGTTTGGGGAGCTTTTGAGTCAAACTAACGTTTGCTTTTGGCTTTAATTTAGAGGTTATAAGTTAGGAATCATTTATTTAACTTAAATATAATCTGAAAATTCAGTCTTACCCACATTGACTTTGATTTACAAAGTTTAAGACTGTTCCTACGACGTGCTAAAAACATCACACTAATATCATACATGCGATAGTTTGTATTTGTGTGTGTGTGTGTGTATTTGTTACTCCTTCATGCTCAAACGGCTGAACGAATTTGGATGAAATTTGGCAAATTGGTAGACCATGTCCTATAACAGCACGTGAGTTTTTTTTGTCCAGGGTGTATATTCCATTAGGATAATTTTGTACTTCGTAACGGGCGAAGCCACTGGCAGTAATTTTTAATAATATTGATACTGCAAATAAAGGAGAAAATGGCCGTTTTCCCGTCTATAAAATTGGCTCTTTAATTCTAACCACTAACGAGCAAAATACTTAACTATCTTTGGTGTAGTATCTATAAATTAGCGCCGTATCGCCGCTTGTTTACTATCGCAATTTTTATTCCTTTCAACGGTTTCCACAGCTCGAAAGATATTTTTTCTCTTTTTTTTTCTTTTATCGCTTTGCCCCTATACGGGAATGCTGTGTAGTATACGCAATGTTATGTGTTTGTGCAATGTTTTCAATAGTCTTTTAGGGGCATGCGGAACAAAGAGTAAAGTTCCGCAAACCTCCGTTGAAAAAGGAGGATCCTCCAACCAGATGGATGTTATGTCCGGTCACTGACAACTGCCCGATGGTTGTATTCGAACTTTTGAGAACTCTAAAGGCCTAACATACTAGCGAATTGCGAGCGTCCTCAAAGCGAAACGGGTGCGCAACCAATACATTACGAGCTCGCAACGAACACGCCGCGCATGAACAGCGAATTTGTTGCGGACGCGCAACATGATCCGGCAATGAGGTGCGAAGTAACAAAGCCAACAGCAGTGTCTCCTCGTCGGAATCCATTATGTTACTGAGTGTACGTCGTTAACTTGCTACAAAAACGCGACGAAATGTTGCGAATTTACCACGTGTCCGCGATGTCTTCGCTGTTCAGCCGCGGTGTGTTCGCGACGCCTTCGCTGCGCGCCCGCCCCGCCCCACAGCCGCTCGCAAACCGCTAGTGTGATAACGCCCTAATACTGCGATGCAGGATTTCGAATTTTTAGTTCCTATGTGGCATCATAAGTGACGCTACAGGCTTAGTGCAAAAAGTACTTAATATAAAATCGATACGTAAATAAGAGGTCAATTTCAAGAAAACTTCCTATAAATACAAACAACATTTTAATAGAATGGAAAACTTGATTGATCTTTCGTTGAAATCAATCAATTCTATAACGTAAACATGATAGTTAACAACTACTGTTTAACATTCATTACGGAATAGTATTATATTTAATTTTACATAACACGGTCAAAAGCCAATTTAAATTTGTGAAAGAACTGATTTTGATATAAAATATGAACAGACTAATAAATATTACACTTTATATTAAACCTATCAAAATTTCTTTTATCAAAGTCATACCTATTTTTTCACAAAACTATCATCATAGAACAGTAGAAAAATTTCCTCAAATTGTTGCACAGCTACCACTTTTCCACTGAATGTCAATGTTCCGTTGGAAAATATTGTGCACGAGTAAAATAGGCGTTCACACATTTTAGCAGCGACACTCGCAGCCAGTCGGCTTTTAACACAACGCGTGATGAAAAGGTTTTTTTTCCTCTCAGTTCATAATGCCCCGGTCCCTCGGCGACCCAACTGCACAACTTTCGATTAATACGCCTTTTTACCCCACTACTTGGATTGTAAGAGTTGGATAAGGGTAACAAGTTTTCATACGTTGTTTTTTATATTCTGAAACGAAAAAGTTATGAAATTATATTCGGATTTGAAAATTGATATTTGTTTTTTGTAGATTCTAGAAATGACATAATTTTCAATGTAAAATAATATTCGTCCAATAATTTCATTTAAGATAGATAATATTTGAATATATATTTTAGTTCATTCTATCAAAATGTTGGATAAATATGTTAACAATTATGAAATTAAATTCGGATTTAAAAATTGATATTAGTTTTGTGTAGGTACCTACTAGAACTGATATAATTTTCAATCTAAAATAATATTCGTCCAATAATTTCATGAATGATAGATAATATTTGAATATCTATTCTAGTACATTCTAACAAAATGGTATCTACTTAGCCTATATTTATTCCGAATAAACAAATTAATTTGAACGATTCCTACCCTTTATAACTAGTTAGTAACATAGTTGCGGTTACCACAAACCATTTTACAGATCGATTTGATAAAATCATGGTAACAGGCAGTTTGCTATCGCAGTTAATTCCTAGATTACTGCTTGCATATAGATTCTAGGAACACAATTAGAATAATTTGTGTTGATACAATAGTTGAAACATTTTATTTATCAACTTTGAGTTATAAATTACTAGTATTTTACTGATGCTTCGCTCTTGTAGTTTTTTTTCGGTTATAGAGTATATTCTATGACATGTATGTAGTATTCTATGACACTCAAAAATAGTGCAGTTTTAAATAAATAAGTATTAGATTTTTCTAACCGGAACAGTATTTTGAGAGAATTACCGTTTACAACCACGTAAACAAACAGTTTTTTTTAGTATTTAATTAATATTAAATAGTGTGCAAAACCTTTAATGTGTTTTCTTTTGTGTATTAATCAGTAATATATACCACATACTACAATTTCACAAATTTACCTTATTTATTTACGAAATTATCACAGTTTTTATCATTTTGGCCCAGATATTTGGCGGAGTAGTTAATTTTAGTTTAGAAGGTTAGGTATTTACTTTATAAAATGGAACATTTATTTACCAATTACTAAATACCATTTACTTAATTAAAAATCACTTAACTAATATAATTCTGACCTGTCTGGCCTGACTGACATGTTGTCTAGTGGTTAGTGGCCACGACTGCTACGCTGGAGGTCGTAGGTTCGATTTCCACCCTGGACAAATGTTTGTGTGATGAGCACGATCATTTGTATTGTATCTGGGTGTAATTTATGTTTAATATGTATGTATTAAGATTTAAAAATATATAAGTATGTTTATCAGTTGTCTAGTACTCATAGCACAAGCTCTGCTTAGTTTGGGACTAGATGGCGTTGTGTGAAAGTTGTGGGAAAATGAATTACATAAAAACACTACAACAAGAAAAAAACGATGAATGCATTGTGTGAGGAGTGACAAGAAAGAAATGAGAGTCAGTGAAAGCAAGACTGTTGATAGGACAGAATGAAAGAAAACGTATTACACTGACCCCAAATAACATGAGATAAGGGCAAGACTATGACGATGAATAGACGGTATATAAGCAAAAATAAAACTTTTATTTTATAATCAACTGGATCACAAAGTCCACACCGTTTGTTAGAATACACAGCGCCAGAATTATTTCTGTCGGTGACATTTCGATCTTTGTTCGTTTTGGTAAACACAATTCGTATTTATTTTATTTACATCAAAGAAAACTGGCCTCTTGGAACAAAAGTACTGGCCTGCCAATTTTAAATGAGATTGAAATCAATATTTTTTTGTTTATTGCCCATTTACATACTTGATAGTAAGTTAGCAAAAATACTTACAATAGAAATGGATTTAATGATATATTTAGATAGAGTTGAGAGAAAAGAAAGTCAGAAATAGCTTGATGGTTTATCATCATCATCATTTCAACCGAAAGACGTCCACTGCTGAACATAGGCTTCCCCTAAGAGTTATCACAACGTACGGTCTTGTGCGTCTCGATCGGATTCCCACGACCCTCACTAGGTCATCGGCCCACCTTGGGAGACCTTCCAAGGCTGCGTCTTCCGATGCGCGGTTGCCACTCCAGCCCCCCTAGCCAAGTTACAACCCTTTTGTTTCGATTCTCTTTTCGTTGGTCACCTCGAGTCAGCCACGCCTCCTATTCCTTTGTTCTGACCAACTGTTGAGATGACGTCAGAATAAAGGAATCGGAGGCGCGGCCTACTCAAGGCGATCGACGAAAAGAGAATCGAAACGAAACGGTTGTAACTTGGCTAGGGGGGCAGAATCTTTCGGCTCAATCGACCATCTGTTCTGTGAACAATGTGCCCTGCCCACTACCACTTAAGTTTGGTGATTCTTCAGATTGCTTGACGGTTAATAGGACAGAATGGAAGAAAAAAAAAGATGTTGCACCGACCACCCCAAGTAATAAATAAAAACATAAATTCGAAGATAATGACACGGGATTATTTGAACACTGTCAAATTGTAAATGTCTTTGACAAGGTACGTTTGCGAGTTTTATGTGAAAACTATCATAACATAAGTAATATTCGTAAATACCAGAGGCATCAGTAGCCTCTGCATTGTTTAACTTACTGACCCACATTCATCGTACCTAAGTCTAATTATGTTTACGGAACACGGACGTGGGAATGCATGCTGCCATGTTATATGAACGAAAACCTCTGGAAATCATTAAAGCAATAAATATAAAGAACTGCTCAAGTATGCTGAAGGGATACTTTCTAGATTATAATGCGATCTAGAAAGCATCTTTTGAATAATGACCTCTGTATGTACCTACTGTTCGAAAATCATCAAATGGCATCTCCCGCCCTTGGGTGGGGCGGGAGGGCGTATCAGACTTTTACTGACTAAAACCCACTTCTGTTCTTTCTTTGCTTTCATTCCAAGGTCCCGGGGTTTTCTTTCGCATCACCCCAGGCCCCAGTAGGCCTCGACCCTGCTTGGCCCCTACGGTTTGGCTGACATCTCCTTGAGGCACGCGTGGAGCACTACGCGCCGTCGAGAACTTGGGCTCGGTCCGGACGGTTACCGAACGGTCGGACGGCCAGCTACCCATTGCTCGCCATCCGCAAGCCAGCGCCTACGGTGGCTGGAAATGGGGATCGGGATCCCAGCGGTTGGAGCGTGAGGGCCGTTCCCTCGCACCGTTGGTTTGTGCTCGTATGTTAATACGTGACATGAATGTATTAATGTTGTTGTTTAATAAACATAAAAAAAATACATGACGAGGGCAGGAAAATGATGGTGGCGTCGAAAAACTCATCCTCATCGCTGTCGCTTATAATGTGCCATTGCCCCGCTTCATTAAACTAAGTTAAAAGCTATTTCATGTACTCGTTCAATAATTTGATGTTATTACAATACTAATAATTACTTTTTTAAATTACTGTCAGTGTACGATATTCATCACATTAGAATCCATTACAGTGACAACGAAGTTCCCTTAGCATGAAAAGTAAATTAAACGAAAACGTGTTTTTTTTTTCAGGTCTGAAATCATCTAATGACATCTCCCGCCATTTTCGTGTCAGACCTTTACTGACTAAAAACGTACTCCTGTTCCTTCTTTGCCTTCGTTCCAAGGCCCCGGGGTTCTCTTTCGCATCACCCATAGCCCCAGTAGGCTTCGACCCTGCTGGGCCCCTACGCTTTTGCTGACATCTCTTTGATACGCTCGTGGAACACTACGCGCCGTCGACAACTTGGGCTCGGTCCGAACGGTTACCGGACGGTCGGACGGCGAGCTTACTCGCCATCCGCAAGCCAGCGCCTACGGTGGCTGAAAATCGGGATTGGGATCCCGGCGGCTGGGGCCTGAAGGCCGGTCCCTCGTGCCGTTGGTTTGTGCTCGTAATAAACGTAAGAAAAAATATACAGGACGAGGGCAGGAAAATGACGGTGGCGTCGAAAAACTCATCCACATCGCTATCGCTATAATGTGCCATTGCCCTGCTTCATCAAGCTAAGTTAAAAGCTATTTCATGTCCTCGTTCAATAATTAGATATTATTACATTTACGTGTTACAATACTAATAATTACTTTTTTAAATTATTGTCAGTGTACGATATTCATCAGATTAGAATCCATTACAGTGACAACGAAGTTCCCTTAGCATGTAAAGTAAATTAAACGAAAACGTGTGTAATTTCATTAGCTGTTGGACACAAAAGTTTTTACTGTTATTATTTTTATGTTACGCTAGTTTTTATAACGTTGTTTTGTGTAGCTAACCTTGTAAATGATGATAAAACTGACACGGAATGTTTGTTTTACAATTGAAAAATGTGATTTTTAATTTTTGAATAATTCTCTTTACTGTTTTTATCATAAAGTTTTTTTTGTTGAGGAGGAAAATCATCAAATGACTTCCTTTTTTACTTATTTTTACTGACTTAAACCCATCTATTTTGCCTGTGTTCTACCTTTGTAAACCTTTACATTCTTTTATTAATAATGATGTTTTTGTTTTTGTGATTAGGTTTAAAAAATATTTAAAAATGTAATTTATATGTGTATACAATAAATAAAGAAGATAATAATAATAATGCTTTATTTATTCCACACAAACGTAGTACATAAAAAATAAAATTACATCATCAATTCATATTTAAAATCAATTAAATAAAAATAATACCCACTCTTTTCGTTGTTTTTTTTTATGAGTAGGTACTATGGGTTAATTTATATCCCGAAGGCACAATTTTTGAGAGAAAGACTACGGAAGCAAAACCGTGAAAAATGCTTTGTCATTTAAACAAAAAAAAAAACGGTTATGAGTAGGTACTTTTTTTAACCGACTTCAAAAAAAGGAGGAGGTTATCAATTCGGTTGTATTTTTAACCGACTTCAAAAAAAAGGAGGAGGTTATCAATTCGGTTGTATTTTTTTTTTTTTTTTTTTTATCATCATTTTTTTTTTTATGTTTGTTACCTCAGAACTCCGTCGTTTATGAACCGATTTGCAAATTTTTTTTTTCTTTTTATAGGATATGCTTCCAGATTGGTCCCATTTTTTTCAAAATCCAGTTCTGATGATGGATTCCATGAGGAATCGAGGGAACTCCTCAAAAATTATAGGCAACCCTATGGTAATTTTAGTATTTTCATCAAGAACTTAAGCACTTACAGTCAAAAAGTAACATTTGATGAAGTGGAACTGATGAAGAAGACCAGAAATGGTCAACGGAACTTCATACACAAATAGATATTACAATGAAGATATAGTTAAGCGACTATGACAATACAAATAAATGAATGATTCTGAATAGTTACGTTGAAAATGGTATCATCGAAGTGATCTGATGATGATGATGGAGCCGGAAGGTAGGCACTGGAACTCCGTAATTAATCAATGTAACCTAGCCGTGTTTGGACTTATTAGAATTGTCATGAGATGCACTTTGGCAATAAGGTACTATCGAACTGATCTGATGATGGAGCCGGAAGGTAGGCACAGGAACTCCGTAATTAATCAATGTATCCTAGCCGTGTTTGGGCTTATTAGAATTGTCGTGAGATGCTCTTTGGCTATAAGGTACTATCGAACTGATCTGATGATGGAGCCGGAAGGAGGAAGGTAGACACAGGAACTTTATAATAAAACAATGTAACCTAGCAGTATTTGGGTTAATTGGAATTGTCATGAGAAATAGGCACTCTGTTTATAAGTGTATCGCAACTAAAAAGTGTGAAATAAAAACTTTTTAGAAAAAAAAAATAACCGACTTCACTAAAAAAAAACACTAAAAGGATCAAAATAACTTTAATTTCGGAAGTCGGTGTTAAATAAGAAACAAACAATACCGAGAAACACCGACTTCCAAAATTAAAGTTATTTTGATCCTTTTAGTGTTTTTTTTTAGTGAAGTCGGTTATTTTTTTTTTCTAAAAAGTTTTTATTATAGGCTCACGTTTGACTACTATCTTACCTAATGGTAAACAATGATGTGGCCAACATTAGAGTACGCTTGCCTCATAACCTATTCTCTTTTGAATTAAATACTCCCAAGTTGTGGCTATCAGAAAACATATACTTCGGTAGGGAAGTGAATCGAACTGCGATATGAAACCTATCTGTATTGATTTCGAAACTATACAAATTGACAGCCCGCTCCTAGCACGAAATTCATAACCAGGAAAGTTTTCGGTCCCGGTACGAAAGGCAACGAAGGAACAGGAGCGGGCTTTTAGTCAGTAAAAGTCTGACACTATCTCTCGCTCCGCCCAAGAACGGGGGATGTCATTGGATGATTTTCCCACCGAAAAAAAAAATTCAGGAAAGTTAAAATAATTATTTCGTAGCACCAAATTTCATTACATCAAAGACTAAGAAATCGTATCAGGATTATGGCCGCCAGCAGTCTCGACGGCCAATAAGATCATACTGCAATCGCTTGCTAAGTAGGGTAATTACGACCACGCTCCCTTGGGTCGGTACTGGCGGGTTATGGTAGAGAAGTGGATGTTTATGGGCTGATTCTGATATTATGGAACAGAGATCATAATGCGATGGGCTGATAAAATAAGGTTATGAAGTTACTGGGTGTGATTGTTTGGGTGTATCTTCTGTAGTTATCATTAGAAGGTCAATTGAGTAACACACCAATATTATAAAGGCGAAAGTTTGTGAGTGTTTTTGTGTGTATATGTTTCTTACTTCTACACGTTCAAACAGCTGAATAGATTTTTTAAGAAACATGGTACTTGCACACCATTCTTGGAATAGCACACAGGGTTCTTTTTATCGAGGGAGTATGTTCCCTTTTTAACACGCTTTTATTAGCTTCACTTGTAACTAACTATGTATGTAAGAAAATCTTGGAATCTTAATTTGACCCACTTCCCGGTCTTCGATTAGGATGAAATTTTGCACACGCTCTGAGTTCTGATGACAATACATGACTAGCTAAGAAACGTCATTACAAATCCAATATGGCGGCCTCCCCAAGATGGCGGACTGGCTGTTTGAAATCCACCCCCATGATATGGGTATCAAATGAAAGGGTTTGCTGTTAGGAAAACGAAAAAAATAGTCACGTGACTTAAATCTAATATGGCGGACGTCCAAGATGGCGGACAGGCATTTTTTAATTTTTAGTGCGTGTTAAAAACGTGTTTTTTTAGTTTTATAAACTATTATTATTATTTTATTTTTTAGGTGGGAAAATCATCTAATGAAAAATCTCGCTCTTTGGTGGAGCGCGAGATAGTGTCAGACTTTTACTGACTAAAAACCTACTCCTGTTCCTTCTCTGCCTTCGTCCCAGGGCCCCGGGTTTCACTTTCGTACTACCCGTGGCCCCAGTAGGCTTCGAACCTGCTGGGCCCCTACGATCTGCTTACATCTCCCTGAGGCGCGCGCGGAACAATACGCGCCGTCGACGACTTAGGCTCAGTCCGGACAGTTCCCGGACGGTTTCCGGACGGTCGGACAGTGAGCTACTCATTGCTCGCTGTCCGCAAACCCGCGCCTGCGGTGGCCGGTAGTCGGGATCGGAATCCTGGTGGCTGGGGCGAGAGGACCGTTGCCTCGCGCGGTCGGCCTCCTCCTTTGCTAGCATTACTGCTTCGCAGATGGAGGCGACCGCCACCTACTCCTCCTCGCTCCGGACGGCCTGTACCAAGGCCCGGCGCAAGAGATCACTGCCGTCGATCGCCCCCACGAGGACACGGTGGTGTTCAACTTTAACGCTTGCAAATCGTTTGGCAGCAGCTATTGTTAAATATGATTGATGATCACACCAATATTATTATTATAAAGATAAAAGTTTGTAAGTATATATGTGTGCCTGTTACTCCTCCACGCTCAAACGGCTGAATGGATTTGAATGTTTGTCACCCGGCAAATATTCCCTTGGAATGACTTTTTATATTCACGCGCGCAAAACCCACTACCAGAATCTAGTTAAGAATAAATTGTGTCAGCTAGGTAGATGTTTCTAGGGTAAATAATTGATTGATCTGAAGACTTGATGACTAACATCGATCAATAATTATATTTGACTTCCACAGGATGTTCAATAATGGTGTCAGAAATAAACTTTCCAGATACCCCAAGTTGTCATTCCATTCTATATTAAATTTAGAAGACGTTACCCAATACGGCATACAGAATGAGAGCTACTATATTTGTGTTCACTTGTTGGCGCCACTAGAGAGTAGGGTCGACAGCTTAAAAGTGTTTATTACGGGCACGGACGCAAAGTTTGAATTAAAATCATTTCTAATGCCGTGTAAATGCGATAAAGTTAACATCGATAGTGCTGCAGTGATACACAGTCCCATTTTGTTGAAAAACAAAATGAACAATCTGCCATAATCCATTTATAAAGATCATAAAAAATATATTGTGAGAAAACTCACTAATATAACTTATTTTGGTGTACAATAAAGAAATAAGAAAATGAATTAAATAACTCGCGGAAAAAACCTACTAACAGTGCAGTTCGACAGGACCTCACGCTACATCAGCGCTAAACAAACGTGATAACCCTTATTAGGAAACACCTCGAAAGCGACAGCTCGTGAGTATAAGAGCTTAGGCTTACTACACATATCCCATATAACATATAGGCACAGAACAAACGATTTATAAGCGTTGGCCGTGACGGGTGTAACGTAGTCACACGCGTTTGTAGGTGCGATAAATTTAATACAGATACGGTTTGTTAATGTTAACGTTGCATAAATTATGATGACGGAATGTTTGTTTAATTCGGCACGTTTGAGCGGCGACGCAAACGTTGCTTGGATAAATTGTAGGTAATTTATGCAGTGAATGCTCACAATTCTCACGACACCGGGCTGATGTCCCCGCCAAGCCGAGCCGGGTGCGTCGCACGCGATACCGGCATTCCGCGATTCAACCGAGGTGACAAATTGTGGATTGAATTAATGTTTACCACCCTCGCTTAAATTATAACTTACGCATTATAACACTATCTTTATTGTTGCTATAATTCACAGCTCAACTCCAACTCGTTATACAAAGGGAACGATATTTTACTCCAGATTTATTTGAATAAGCAATTTGTCTGTTTCCATTAACTCGCCTTCCGAAATTTCAGTTTGCCGAATCGTTGACCGTGGTTGTATAAATACGAGGCCCAATTTCATTTTATCGTAATTCGAAGTTTTATGAATGAATAACATAAATCTTAATATTTCAGAACTAAACTTCGAGTCTGCTCTTGAGGGGAAGCTTTACAATAATTATTTCTTCAAATGTTTATTTCTTTAGTTAAGATGTTTTATAAATCGAACAAGTTCAAAAAAGAAATTTTGTGAAAATAAGTTTGCTGCCAGTTTGCGATTTATAATAACTGAACATCAAAGCAAAAAGCAGACCAAGTTATAATAACTCAGATTTCCAACCCAGTTCAAACACCCAAAATCGCCTAGTTACATTGATTAACCGCTTCGAGAATGTCAACATTGTGTCAGCGAAGTGTTGCTGATCCTCACACACAGAGATTGCAAAATTGTCCACTTAACTGCGTAACAGCATTATGCTCGCCACATACGCTGGCGCTCGAGGGATCCGTTGAGTGCAATACGTGCAGCATTTATCAGTCTTTAGTAACATTTTTATATTATGATATTTGTATGTATGCATGAATGGCAGAAATTCCCTCTGTAATAGCCAACTCTATCTATATTTAGAGTGTATACCAATTTAAAAAAAGACGAGCATTCATGTTTATTTTTTATGTTGTACAATGAGAAACGAGTGTCTGCTTTTGATGGTTGGTAAATGGCATGTGGATAATTTGCAAAATAGGTTCACAATTGACCGAGAAATCGGTGAACATACATAAAAAAAATACATATAGCTGAACGTGTAACCTCCTTCTTTTTGAAGTTGGTTAAAAACAAGAATTAAAAAACAATAAATTAAAAATATAAACAAGGCCAATAAAGGTTGTATACCTCAGTGTGCGATGGTTGTACTGCAACTGACGAAGTCCATTTTACCAAATTCAAACACAAACGTAAGCTTTTCTATCACTGCTAGGCCACTTTCATGAGATACAAATAAATAGATCAGTGATCTTTTTCTTTTTTAGGGTTCAGTACCTCAAAAGGAAAAAACGGAACCCTTATCGGATCACTTTGTTATCCGTCTGTTTGTCATGACCCTTTATCTCAGGAACGCGTGTAGGTATCGAGTTGAAATTTAAACTATATACTCAGGCCTGTGGTCCTTTGAAGCTTTGAAAAAATCCAACTTTGGATTTAACAAAAAAAAGATACGGCCGTTTATGTCGCAAAAAAAACGTATACGTTGTTTGTTGACTTAGAATCTTGAAATTTGGCATGAAGCAAGATATAGCACAAGTATAGGAAAAATTCTGAAAACTGTAAATTTGTAGTTACGTCACAAAAAAAAACTTTTTTGCGATTCTGAAAAATCTTCGTAACTCGATTCGGGAATTGAACTGTTTTCATAGGTAATTTTGTACGAAACCCTCAGTGCGCGAGTCCATATCACACTTGCCCGGTTTTTTTTTTTGTTAAGGTGAAAAATCATTTATTAATTGCTCCCACTCTAGGTGGACCGAGAGGCAGTGTCAGCAAGTGAACCATACATTCTCACTACGAGGACAATGAACTCTATTCAGCAAAATGGAATGTGCCATAATCTACCACGTGGGCAGGCCCTGTCGGAGATTACTGAATGCCACATGAATGTGTCAAATTTATAATGCAAGAAATTTTTCTTCAGTATATTTAAAGCTCATCTGGGTTTAACCTGCGACCTAGAAAAAGTAAAGGCATGAATTATGTGTGTATGTGTGTGTGTGGTGGTGAATCACCACATAATTCATGTTCCTCAACCAATTCGTTACGACTTCTGTTCAAGTAATTTATTACATTATAGGGTTAAGCCACGTGTTGTCTATTTTTAGTTTATTAACCATAATTCTTTAGTGTGCCTTCCCATAAACTGATTAGATCATTCAGAAAATGATCTATAACACCTACACCATTTATAACCATATCTGTATCATAAATCAGTAATTATGAGTTGACATTTGAATTTATTCAAGCTAGAGTTTTACAAAAGAATTAAGGGGACACTTTGGTTTCGTTTCGGTCCAACGAAACTGCCATATTTTATTCTACCTATGTTTTATCAGAATTTTCAACCCTTATATTTTTGCGAAAAATGTACTTTTAGCAACATCAGGGTACCTACAAAGGTAAAAAAATTAAATCTTGTAAAAGTCAACATAAACGGTCGTATCTTTTTTTCGTTAACTCATAAGTTTGTTTTTTTTTACAGCTTCAAGGAACCACAGACTTGAGTATATGGTTTTAATTTGAACTCGATACCTCCACGCGTTCCCGAGATAAAGGGTCTTGACAGACAGGCAGACGGACAACAAATTGACCCCATAAGGGTTTTTTTTATTTTTCCTTTTGAGGTAAGGAACCCTAAAAAAAGGAAGATAATTATTTTCTTAAGTTATATTATAAAGATACGGAATAAAAGTGAGTTTGTATAAAGCTTAAAGTCAAAGTTAAGAAAAAGTAGAGCGTTAGAGTTAAAATTAAAAAAAAATTACGGTGGAAAGGTTTCGTTTACAAATAAGAGCTATAAAAAGTTCGTGATAGCTAAGATCCGTAAAGCTAAAAATATATCTATCTTCAAAAAGCTAGTCAAAGAACATTACCTCTCTACCATCTCGTAAAGTTATATATTATAAATATATGTATTTTTATAATTTATATATATATATATATATATATATATGTATGTATTATATGTTTAAAGAAGAATGTTCATTTCCCGTACCAATTTGCGTCACAAGTATATTAATACCAAAAATAATGTTTTATTTTTGTGTACAATGTACTGATTTTTAACCGCTTTTTTTAACCACATTAAAAAATATCGTGAAAATGATATAAAATGATTAACAATTCCTACTTCCGAAAAAAATAACGTCATTTCAGAAATCTTTACGTTCCGATTACAGTTGCCAGTTATTTTCATAATCTGACCAAAGAGTTTGTAAAGCTAACGCTTTTAATCTTACAATGATCATAAATAAATGGTTCGCCTAATTAATTTTATCTGCTATCTAAGTAAATAAGATTATATAGAAGAAAATAATTCAACTGCTAAAAATAAATTCTGTTATTTTATTTTATTTTAGCTCACCATTTTATAAAGTAAACATTGCGTATATTAGAAACTCAAAACTTGACACTGTCAATTTGATTAGGATATTTTGGTATTTTGTTGCTAAACTGACGTTTATATCGTTTGATGATTTTTTACTGTGTTTGAGTAGTTCTGGTAGTTTTATTGAATAATAATTAATTCAATAATAATTATTGACAATGTTGAGATAGTGACTCATAGTGTTGCAAGTGGCAAGGTTTGTAAAGTGGGCGCACGCGGCGCACGTTCGGGGCGCGCAATTCGCGGGCATACATTTCCATTTGCTTTCTGCGGGCGTGAGAAGCAGCGCGCGGGCCGCTCGCGCACGGGTTGGCGCATGGCGCGAAGGGCACGGTGATGGCATGGAAACGGCGCGTTTACTTGAAATGCACGCACGCAGCTCGCTAGCGGCGTATTCGCCAGATGTGAACACACCCAAAGAGTTATATAAAGAATATAGCCAAAGAATAAACTTGTGAATATATGGAGAGGTGGATATAATGGAAGAGAAGAATGTTTTGGGCCTACCTCAAGCAACATGGGCCAAGGGCAGGAAGATGACGATGATTTGATACTAATGTACCCTAAAAGTAAATGTTTTAACTGACTAACAATTACAAATTCTTTATTTGTGTTACCTTCTTAAGTACCTATGTTCATGCGAGAAAGTGGCAGTGAAGCCGAATTGACGTCAATATTAATTATTAGTCACTGTAGTCACTAAAATAATTCGACTAGGTACATCAGTTGTTCGACTCCTCTCACTGTTACTGCGCCTATAAATGGTTGCCGATAGCTCTGGCCTTATCCAGCCTTAGTTATTGGTCGGTCCGTGAGGTTGCGGATCGGCAGTGATAAAATCCCGTCCTATACACCCTTTATTCTTCCCACCTTCCGTCTGCTGCCTTAGGTCTCATGGCAACAGGCTTCCCGCACTATTATTCTTATACGTATATATTGTAGCTATATGGTTAGGGCTAGGTAGCTAGGTGCAGCTAAGGTTGTTGATAGGCTACAGTCAACCCCCTTATTGTACATTTCGGTGAACTGCTGCTGAATGTAAAACCCACAACCTGTAAGTGATGTAAGTATTGCGTTTTTTGATTCGAGAAATCGAACTAAAACACGTAGTAAGTTTGTTTAGGTCTTGATAACTTTATAAATAAATAAAAGACTAACCATTACGATTTTAACAGTCTTAAGATCGTGTTCTTCAGTGTAGGCCTAGGTATAGCGTAAAAATATTACCCATGCGCGATAAAAGCCTGAGCGTAAGTAACGCCACAATATAGGGGCGAAGGAATCCGGGTCCTGACTTATCGCATATATCAATAATAATGCAATACACTACACAGCAATTTGGCCTAAAACGTTTAAACCTATAGTATAGAATGCAAATTATAATAATCAGTACGGTTAAAAATTGCTATGAAATATGATCAGGCGTTTTCGAACTTTTTTTAATATCTCAAAAATGTGGTTAAATATTAACCAAAAATTTTTAGATAGTGAAAATTTCAATAATAACTATACTCTTGAGAGTAAATTTGGTTTGACGCAAGTTGGTACGGATCCACATACAAATTTGGGCAATCTCTTTTAGATAATACAGTCTATTTAATTTAAAAATTTCTCTAAATATACACACTGCGTCTACATCTCTCATCCAACTCTCCTGTCGCAGGTCTGCTGGAAGAAATGTAGCTCACTGTCCGACCGTCCGGTAACCGTCCGGACCGAGCCTAAGTCGTCGACGGCGCGTATTGTTCCACGCGCGCCTCAGGGAGATGTCAGCAAATCGTAGGGGCCCACCAGGGTCGAAGTCTACTGGGGCCACGGGTAGTATGAAAGTGAAACCTGGGGCCTTGGGACGAAGGCAAAGAAGGAACAGGAGTGGGTTTTTAGTCAGTAAAAGTCTGACACTATCTCCCGCTCCGCCCATGAGCGGGATTTGTCATTAGATGATTTTTCCACCTAAAAAAAAAAATCTAACCTATTCTAAAAATGTTTAGTGTGACACACGTATTTGTTTTCGCTCTAGAATACAAACGGAAATACATTACACCATCAAAGAGGTTCGAAGATTAGTGGTCTGGCCTGGCCGCCTTATCGTAAATGATGTCGTTTGAAACCTATTTATCGATAGAGTATACCTGTAACTACAACCTAGGGGTCTTTAAGTTAAGAGTAAATAGGTTACTTCTAGGCAAGTATGCTCCATTGTTGAACACGCATTCCATCAGGTGAGATATTGGTCAAGCGTGAGCCTATCAATAATAAACAAAAAAAAGTTGACCATTGATCTGTGTCGTCTATAACAAAATCGATCACTTTTGTCGTAACTTCGCCGGTTATAAAATATATAAAATTGATTTTTATAATAACTTCATAATGATAGGCAGCGTTTTTGATATACTATTTTAAATTTATAATACTTTAAAACTCACAATTATAATAAAATAAAAAAGAGATAATATTAAAATAAAATCTTTGACGTGGTTAATTGTTTTTATTTTGTCCGTCTATAAATTATGGTCGACTAACAAGTACCTGCTAGGTATTAAATTATTAAACCTTCAGCGGAAAGTTGGTATCAATTAATTCTATATTTAATCGACGATGTAGTATCAATAATGAAAAACTACAAAACCAAGACTTTAATTTCTATAGAATTTGTCATTTTAGTCTTAAAATCTGCATGTTTACTTTTTTAAATATTATTAGTAATGATTTATGCAATGTATCAAACACAATATGCATCGAAAAAAAATCAAAATAAATTTAAAAAAAAAACGAAGGTTTTCAAAATGAGTGTTCTAAGACGCCAGGACCCGGTCACTTATGTTTTTGACATTGCTTAATTGATGTCAACGTCATGTTTTCATCACAAGTTACGTTTTCAAAGTAGGACACCTCTCGTGTAACTACTGGCGCCAACTGTTGGCGTAAATTTTCCACAAAAACTTTCATTGTCACATGTATGACGGAGCATCTCTTGAGAACGACACGACCAAAGATTCAAAGAACCGATTTGGCCGTTTTTTTTTTCTTTTTGTTGATTTTAATACATTTGGCGGACTAAAAATGCATACGGGCAAAACCGGGGCGGCTTAGTGTATAAATAAAATAGAAGAAGAAGAAGAAGAAGAAGAAGAATAGAATATCGTTTATTTAATAAAAGTGGCACATTTATATTAAGATACATAAAAACAATTATAACGCATACATTGAATTTTTGCCTGAACTAGGTTGGACCTGTATGTCAGGCTAAAAAGTACTAAGAATCTAAGAAATAATAAATTAACAATCATTAAAATTCACTATATTAAATAACCTAAATTTAATTAACTAAAAGCAAAGCATGTTTTATTTACTAACTAAAAGGAGATCTTCTGTCTCCGCGTACGAGATGCTGAGTAAGTATTGCACAATATTCTTTTTACAGCTATAATAATTTAATTTATGCAAACCTAATTTTCTATTTAATCTATTGTACAAAAATGGGCCTAAAAATGTGAAATACCTTTTTACAAAGACATATTTTGAAAAAGTATTGGAATTGCATACAAAATAAATCCAGAGTCATTTTAAATCGCAAAAAAACCTTTGTTCTGTTTTATTAATACAGAAAAATCAAATAAGGTTCAGATTTTTATTTCACCATCCTTTGAATCTCTGTCCGTATTGTAGTTTCAGCGTTAAATTAAAGGGGGTGACTATAGAGCTATTGTTTGAGAAAATATTTCATTAAGAGGCACTATTTATCACTGCTCAAACGGGTATGGCTGGAATGAAAAATCATAAAATGAATCAAAAAGGGATGAAAAAAGGCTTGTTGACATGAGAAATTATAAGAATAGATTCCGAAATATAAAATACCTAGCTATATTTATACAGTAATCTTTATATACATTACTAGCTGAAGAGTTGTTATGCCATATAAATTATCAAAGAAAAACATGGGGATGAGGGTAGGAGGATAAAAAAGCCTACGACCTATCCTCAGTCCTACCAAATGTGGAATGGCGACAGCGACAGTTGCAACCCAGTGCTGGGCACGCCATAATTATGGCGATAAGTCCTCTCTTTGAGGAGTGGCTGGAAAGACCTCACGGCGTCCTTACCTACTGCATGACGCAGATCCTCACCGGACATGGTAAGTTCGGGAGGTTCCTGCACCGGATTCGTGCGGAAGAGACGCCCGGGTGCCACCATTGTGTGGACCGCCCGGAGGACACGGTGGAGCATACGGTAGAGGTGTGCCCCGCTTGGGCAGAGCACCACCGTGTCCTCGTGGGTGCGATTGGCGGCAGCGATCTCTCGCGCCGGGCCTTAGTACAGGCCATGGTCCGGAGCGAGGAGGAGTGGCAGGTGGTTGCCTCCTTCTGCGAAGCAGTAATGCTAGCAAAGGAGGTGGCCGATCGCGTGAGGCAACGGTCCTCACGCCCCAACCGCCGCCGGGATTCCGATCCCGATTTCCGGCCACCGTAGGCGCGGGCTTGCGGACGGCGAGCAATGGGTGCCTCGCCGTCCGATCATCCGGTAATCGTCCGGACCGAGCCCAAGTCGTCGACGGCGTGTAGTGTTTCACGCGCGCCTCAAGGAGATGTCAGCAACCGTAGGGGCCCAGCAGGGTCGAAGCCTACTGGGGCCACGGGTGATGCGAAAGAGATCCCCGGGGCCCTGGAAAAATGGGAAAGAAGGAACAGGAGTGGGTTTTTAGTCAGTAAAAGTCTGACACTATCTCGCGCTCCGCCCAAGAGCGGGGGATGTCATTAGATGATTTTCAAACCCGAAAAAAAAAGTCCTACCAAATATAGTCAAAAAATTTCATAAAAATCGGTCAAGCCGTTTCATGGGTGTTCGATAACAAACACTGTTCTTTTTTATGGTGGGAAATCATCCAATGACATCTCTCGCTCTAGAGTGGAGCAAGAGGGCATATCAGAATTTTTTACTGATAAAAATGACACCTTCGTCTTCAGTTACCTTTTGGGTTCTATGACCACGCGACCTAGGATCCTGAAATTTGGTATGAAGCAAGGTCTCATATTACAAGTATAGGAAAAAGTCTGAAAACTGTAAATTTGTAGTAACGTCATGATTCGTAAAAATCTTCGAGATTCGGGAATTGAAGTATTTACATAGTAAGTGTCGGTGCGCGAGTCTGCTCGCACCTTTCTGATTTTTTTTTTTTGTTGTGGGAAATCATCAAGTTACTCCTTCCACTCTAGGTGGACCAAGAGACAGTGGCAGACGTTAATCGACTAAAATCCAGCTGTGTTTTTTCATTTGCCTTTTGCGTTCATAACTTTTCCGGGAAATCAAAACAACATTATTCTAGTAATATGTATCTATGTAGGTAAGTTAACGTTAGTTAAATTAAACTAACGCTAACATCCATTATGTATTTTTTGTTGTTGTGTACTATTTTGTTGTCGGGGGACGTAGCGAGGTATCGGTGTGTTAATAGGGAGAAAAAAATGTTTACGTAAATCACTGTTTATTACTTCTCACTTAAAATGTTCTTAATGTTAAACTAAGCTAAAAATAACAATGAAATTTTAATTGAATTGAATACACTCAGCTATTGCGGTAGACGAAAGTGCACTGAATATGTTGTAAAACCTATTCAATTGTGTGTCGCGCCGATATTGCCAAACACCTTCGGTGAAAACACCGAACATTATAAATAAATTAATGATGATATTTTATTAGAATGTATGGATAGTAGAAAATTATCCCAAAGGAACACACTCCCGGAATATAAATCCTCTATACTACATCCCAGGCCATAGTCTACCCGTGTACCAAGTTTCATCGAATTCCGTTTAGCTGTTCAAGCGTGAAGAAGTGACAAACATACATAAACACTCAAAAAATTTCACCCTTATATAAATGTGATTACTAATTTACGTCACTAATGCACTACAACACTTCTTCCTGTGAGAATTATTAAACATATTTTCCAGTGAAAATATGTAACAAGGAATCAGTTTCCTTGTGAAAACTAACGGAAAAGTGAGATAGAGCCAAGTTTTCCTGAAGAGTTATCCACGATTCTTTTGTGTTTCAATTTATTCTTGAAATGCATCGTGAAATAAAAGAAGTTTTTAATTAAACATGGCCGAGTTATTCTGACGCGGGTAATTAAGCAAGTGATGTATTGCATAAAACGCGATTAAATTATTACGTAGTTTTTCTTTGGTAAATGCGTTGAGTTTTTTTTTTGTTTTTACATTGCCTTTGTAGTAAGATGTGATTATGATTAACATTACTGTTCTGTTTTATTTGATCTGTGATTAATTAATCTTACCGATTGGATTGTACCGTGATAGTAAAACTTGTGACTGGAATAATGCACACCCTACACCCCAATTAGAAAAGTTACAATTATGATTCAAACACTGACATTTTACTTAAATGCACTCATCATCATCATTTCAGCCAAAAGACGTCCACCGCTGCACATTAGCCTACCCCAAGTGGTGCCACAACGAACGGTTCTGTGCGTCTAGCATCCATCGCATTCCAACTTTGTGGGAGGCCTTCCAAAGCTGCATCTTCCGGTACTTAAATGTTCCAGGTAGTATTTTTTTTAAACGAGTTATCTTAATTGTTCGCAAATAATGTAGTAATCGACGCACTACACTGGTAGCGCATCGGTATTGGTATCTACGCACGTAGACATAATCAAGCTTTATTTGTCAAAATTTACCTATTTTAACAAACTCGCACTAGGCGCCCTGGTTCAGGCCTTTACATAAATACGCCAAATCTATATACATAAAAGGAGAAACTGACTGACTGACATATCAACGCATAGCCAAAGATACTAGGACTGGAAACGTGAAATTTTGCTCAAGGTTTCCTGATGTGGGCTAGCACTAAGAAAGGATTTTCAAAAATTCACCCCCTAAGTGGATGAAACGGGGATTCAAATTTAGTATGGAGAAACGTACTTTCTCGCGGGTAAACCCGCTGGCAAAAGCTAGCCCAAGCATAAAAGAAACTTCCAACAAAACTTTTCGTCCAAGTTCCCAAGAAATAACATTAACATCCGTAAAACTACATTTAACATTAATTACATTTCCACCAGAAAAAGTTAGCGAGAAAAATCCCAGTGAATTCACAATTACTCGTAGCAAGTGTTGTATGGTCCCGTATAAATTGCATTTGCATGTAGACGGGTCCAGATCTAGACCAAATCGTTTCACAAACAAGTATGCAAATACCAAGCAAGCGTTGTCGCGAGTGTAGATGGTGGGAATGTTAAATATGTGTGTGTGAGTAAACACCGGTTTAATCTACGCCTTATCGCCAGTGGGACGTTGTAGTCCCGCCTCGCTTCGCCTTCTGTATGGCACTGATATTGCATAGGGTTGATGCACGATTTATATTTGCTTTTCGCTGTCAATGGCTGGGGAAATTACTTTAAATTGCATTTTATATGTAGATCTCTTTGGTGTATTATTTTAATCGCTTAGTTCTTTCTTCTAGTGGTTTAAGCTTCATTCAAAGTATACCGGAAATGGTAGGAGGATATCACATTCTCATTAATGGAGTGGAGGGTGTGCGCAGGAATTACATGAGTTGATTCTGCTATCACCTTTCTACCATCGGACAAGCCTACGTACATAAAATAAAAAATAATCATAATTCAACAAAAATACTTTTTGAATTATGTTATTATTTATAAACCATAATCGACGGTTGAAAGGCTAATTGATCTAAGCGACATTTTCTCAAAATAAATTGAAACCTGACTCAAACGACGGAGAAAAATTGGCTGATTGCGAATATGTAGTTTATCTCAATATAGGAAAAAATGTCGTTTAGATCAATTAGCCTTTCAACCGTCGAATTATGAGGAATCAAAGTAAATTCACACCTAATTGCATAATATTGAGTTGTTATGTGTATTTCCCAAACAATGTTGTTTAATCATTGGTTTGCATAGTTACATTGATACTAAGTCAGGTCTCAGAGAGGTCACGTCTAGCGTTAAGTAGGT
Source organism: Mythimna impura (assembly GCA_905147345.3). Taxonomy (NCBI): domain Eukaryota; kingdom Metazoa; phylum Arthropoda; class Insecta; order Lepidoptera; family Noctuidae; genus Mythimna; species Mythimna impura. The sequence goes on from LR990345.1 coordinate 15,215,016, forward strand.
AAGTATTTGTATTAGGCGAAGATGGAATAACGAGATTATTAGCTATGTGCACTGAAGGACATCGGTGCTCCATCTGTTGCTTTGATGAACTAACTACCTACATTATTCCTCTTCATCTTTATTTATTTTTCAACTAGCTTCTACGAGCGGCTTCGCCCGCGTAAAAATAGGTTTCTCCGTACAGTTTGTATTAAGAAACTTAACCGAAAATTGTACCCCCGTTTCATCCCTTTAGGGGACGAATCCTCTCTTAGTGCTTGCCTACGTCATAAAAGGAAACCTTGTGTAAAATTTTATGCTCATAGGATCAATAATTTCAACCGTGTTGGTATGTCACTCAGTCAGTTTCTCATTTTATAAATGTACTGCATAGAATATTAATGTACTAAAAAACAAATAAACAGACAAGTAAAAAAAGATCATTACTAAATTGAAAAACAATGTATTATGTAATGTAATATAATGTCTTTTTAAATGAAGAGCGATATATATATCTGCGAGCTCAATCAAAACTATGTTTTGGCACCGAATTTCCGCGTCTGACATACAACTGTTAAACCCGCGATGGTTTATGTTGGTGTCTTAATTATTTCAGCAAATTGTGTAAAAATGTTGTTATATAAAAATAATAAAACAAGGAAACAGAAAAATTGGTACCTACAAAGGTGATGCTTATTTCTGAAGACTTCTCTTCCAGCATATCAGCGAAGGGAGTGTTGGAAAAACCGAAACGTAAACACCGTGTATAAAAGTGATTGGAGAAATGTATACAAAAAAAAAAACAATTTACACATCTTTATTAAATACTAGCGAATAATATTATGTATGTGGTAAAATATATTATTTACACTATTCATTCTTTCAATGAATAGTGTAAATAATATTTTATGCATACACAAAAAGAGATGATGATGATTCAATTTGGTTTCTTCAAAATAATTGACCCCGACTGTTCAACAGTATGATATGAGACCAAGTCCCAGTTTGGGCATTTCCAAACAAAATTTATGTGTAAAATTATTATTGTGCATTAGATACTGTAATTGGTTGAGTTGTGTTTCTGTCATGCGAGTAAAATCGCTAGTAAAAGCTATATTTATATGTGAATTAACAAATTAAATACTCTGCTGCTGAGCTATGGGATTGTACCAAAGAGTCACCGCGGTCCTGGAACGCCAAAGGCAACTGAAGGAACACAGGGAGGTTTTAGTTAGTAAAAGTCTGACTTTCCTTTCACTCCAGCCAGAGCTGGCAAAGTTATTTGATGGTTTCCCACATCAAAAAAAAATTGACTGCTAGGTTCCGTGCACTGATGACTAAACTCGTTAAAAAATAAAAGGCCCGTTTTGACATTTGAGAAATACCCTAGAATGTAACTTGGAACGAAACTGAAAGAAACAATAAAATAGTAATTAATTACATAGTGTTTTAAAAAATACATACACATTTTTGGTGCGTTAAATAATATAATGGTATATATTGCGAGTATTCTTTTTGCGTATTGAAGTATTTAAGTATTCGTTTTGACAGCTGTCAAAACGGGCCTTTTATTTTTTGACAACTTTAACCGTCATAAAACTTATACTAGCCACTTCAAATCGTGTCCACACAAATATACTTCAACAAAAAACTTCTATTTCTTTCACTGACAGCCCTGTAAGTACATTGTGACTTGTGTACGTCCATCACTACTGCAAATACCGTCAAGTGATTCGGGATTTGTTGCTTCAAATCCTCGTGTGAGCTTACAATACCCCGCTATTCATACGAAGGCACTACGTAGTATTTTCCTTCTTCAATAGGTCCCTGCTTTTGACGAAATTTATACTGAGATTAATATAGGTCATTGGCCTAAGACGACGCCATGTAAAAGGGACGGTTTCAGAAATTATTACATCTGTTTATTTAGTGTGAGAATTCTATTTGCTTGACTCTGAAATTAATATCGTCAAAATATTTGTAGGGACAAATATCTAGAATATTCTCCTTCAATAATTTGTGACGTAAGTAAAGGAACAAGAACACTATTTAAACTATATAAATATGTATTTCAGTCAGTTTGGTAATAAATTACCCATTTTATTGAGATTATATTAGTTCCTAACCGAACTGCCTAATATTCAATGAATGTTGATACCTTTTAGCTAAACTGTCAAAGGATAACGCCATCTACTGGCATTATCAGAACCAGCATAAATCATTTCAAAATGACAATTTAATTGACATTTTAATTAGAGATGGCGTTGTATTCGATTCTTCCCTGGACTATCTCGAATATTTCAAGACCAAAATTAGCCAAATCGGTCCAGCCGTTCTCGAGTTTTAGCGAGAGTAACGAACAGCTATTCATTTTTATATATATAGAAGATATAGATACAGATAGACTACCTACACATACTACAAAGGAAGAACATTATATGTATATATTTTTGTTGGCATACTAACAAAACATTTCATCCATACTTCTCTACTCTAACTTCCTTACATATTTTAAATAAAGTGCACCGCGTTTGTCTGTTTGTTTGCGATAAACTCTAAAATTACTGAACGGATTTTCATGCAGTTTCCAATACAGCTGTGATTCAAGAGGAAGGTTTAAGTGTAAAATAGATGCTAGTATATTATTAATATTGTGAAAGTAACTCTGCCTGTCTGTGTATCTGTTACCCCTGCACGTCTTAACGACTAAACAGATTTGTATGAAACTTGGCACACGGGTAAACTATGTGCTGGAATACTATTTATAATCCTGGAAGGAAAGAATATCCCAAGGGAACATCTTGGGATATTTTTAGGGTTCCGTACCTCAAAAGAAAAAAATGGAACCCTTATAGGGTCACTTTGTTGTCCGTCCGTCTGTCTGTCTGTCTGTCTGTCTGTCTATCTGTCTGTCTGTCAAGACCCTTTCTCTCGGAAACGCGTGGAGGTATGTATAATTATGAGGTACGCGTAGGTGCATTTCGACACTCTCAAAGGAATCAAAATTCATAGGGTATTCCCGTTGACCCAGAATCCTGAAATTTGGCATCAAGCAAGGTCATATAGTATAGATATAGGAATAAATCTGAAAACAGAAAATTTGTTGTTACGTCACAAAAAAAAATAATCTTTTATTGCGATTCGAAAAATCTTCGAGACTCTATTCGGGAATTGACCTATTCACATACTCGTATGTAGGTAAGTTTGTACGGAACCCTCAGTGCGCGAGTCCGACTCGCACTTGTCCAGTTTTTTTACATTCACGCGGGCGAAGTCGATGGCAGAAGCAAATGTACACTAATAAATATCATAAAGAGGTAAAATTTGTAATTTAGTGAGCTTGTTTGTAAAAGTAATCTCTGGAACTACTGAACCGGTTTTGAATTTTAATTATTTTATCAGTAGAAAGCTACATTATTCCTGAGTGACGTACACAGCTGTATTTGATAGGAATTAATATTTTTTTTTAAGCAAAAAAAAATTATATTTGCGCTCAGCGATGTAGGCACGGCTCAGTTAGTTTGGCTGGCCTGTTAGTTGGTCTAGTGGTTAGTAGCTCTGACTGATATGCCGGAGGTCGTGGGTTCGATTCCCACCCAGGACAAATGTCTGTATGATGAGCACGATCATTTGTTCTGTATCTGGGCGTAATTTATCTATATTATGTATTTATTTAGAAATATATAAGTATGTTTACCAGTTGTGTAGTACTCATAACACAAGCTCTGCTTAGCTTGGGACTAGACGGCGTTGTGTCATAGTTGTGGAATATTGTGTATAGTTTAGGTACTATAAAATTACTTAAGCCTAAACCGAGTTCAGTCTACACATGAACAGACTGTGTACTATTTAGTCATTCAACGTATGCAAGGTAGGTCCTATACCTACCGACGTAGCACAAACCACACAAATTCTCAAGCGACAAGTTATGCGTTCAAGTGATTTCTTGCCACCACAATTGGAATAATCTAATCTTTGCGAGAAATCGCTGCTCTGGGGCCATTATGTCTACCTCCAAGTAATAATTCACCCCAACAAGATGACGCTTACGTTTTTACGTCGTCCCCACTTCGTTCCTACTTCAAATAATTATTTTATAAAGAACAATCATTGTGAATTTCATTGTTTTCACGGTAATGAGGGGGGCTATTCTTATCTCTGAGTACAGCCGACTAAGGGTGACTAACGAGTTACTTGATTGAGGGGCTAGAAACAGTTTCTGAGCACTGGCACTTTTAATATCTTGACATTATTTACAGGATTTACTAACAGTATTGGGCTGGTTCCTATACAATGCCGATTGTTAGTGTTTTCAAATGATACTCTTGTTCACATTATGCAGAATTTCAGTGGCTTCATAAAATTAACATAGCATAACATTGTCGGCCTTATAATGTTCCCACTGTTGGAACTCAGGCCACCTCTTTAGGAAAGGGAATGGGCCGTAATCAACCACGCAGGCCCAGTGCGGGTCGATGGATGTCACATGTCTTCGAATTTTTGGCTTTAGGACATGCCGGTTTCCTCACGATGTTTTCCTTCACTGTTTTGAGAGTAGTGGTGATGAAATAAATTACACAAAGTAATGCGCCTGGCTGGGTTTGAACCCGCAACCTACAACTCGTAAGTCGGGGCCGTTACCACTCGGCCACCACTGCTCACAAAATTAACAAAGTGTTCATTAATTCTTATCTTAGCTATTGAATGTGAATTTGGTGTCAGAATCCTTTCAAGGGACCAATTGTGTGTATTCTTTGGCAACTTTTGTATAACTTGTTAGACATTTCAACTTGATAACCACGAACAAAATGGTGGATAAATAATATAGCTTACACCAGCGAGCTGGCCCAGTTTCGTACGGGTGTTAGAAATCTTTGAAAGTTTCGGCTTTTCTATACTATACTATGCATGTATTATACGCTTAAACCTTGTGTATGAATCACTTAGTCTACCTATTGGTAAGAACCGTATGAAAATCCGTTCGGTAGTTGTTGTGTTTATGCGAAGATAGACAGACAGACTCGATGTAAAACTTTTTTATAATACATAAGGATAACAATACTCTTCGTTAGATCAGTACTTATATTGTCTCATTACCAACACATTTCGCGACGTAACTACTAACAAGGCATTGTGACCTTTTTATTGTGATTTTTTCGGAATGGATCGGATATTCATTCAATCAAAGAAGCCAGCCGATCGTAAGGAAGTTTCCCCAACTTCATTTCACAGCTGCGTTACATTTTCTATATATTTATATCCGCCTTCTTAATACGCCTTTTGTATGGCAATTCTTTCGATTACAACGCGTGGTAGCAGAGATTATATCGGACACGTGCGTAATATCGTATGACCTTAATAGAATAAGGAGATGTGCCATATTCGCCCATTCAGCTTACGCCTGAACGCATGCTCGGCTATCATCACGTACGGAGCTACCTACAGATAGGACTTACAGCTACTAGGGTTGTCATACGAAACTAGTAGCTATTGGGAACAAGCCTGTAGCTTATTTGGACTGGCATTGAAATCATTTATTAGTATTGGAAATATCTCTAACATGTGAGGATTGGAGCCCGAACTTCGCCATAGAAAAATAATGCAGGGCAACAAAGTAATATTGGATAATAGTATATCAGAAAGCTCTATAACATAATATATTAAAAGGACGTTCACATATAGTTTTAACCCACATCCAAGCGAGAATAAACGAGTAAAATAAATATAATTCCCGTCAAGACTGTCATGATTAACATAAAACAATTTTACGATGGTGGCTGGCGCGCTCCGAAGCACGACCGTATGTCCCACGTCTATTATACGAACATATTAACAAGGTTTTATTCAAACAAGCTAAGAAGCTGACGTACCAAAATGGAAGGCTAAACAATACCTATTATCTTCATAGGGGCTGAGATTGAAGCGATCTTGCTCGTAAACCAGCCTGTTTACGACCAACATGTTTAGTGCAAAATAGGGACCAGCTCAACCGCCTATCAACCTACACGTGTTTACTTTGATTAACATTCTTAATTTTTTCTAAGCATTTCACGTAAACGTAGCTAAAGAATAAGTAGATTGAAAGACAAAAATCTCCAACATTTACCTTCAGAACACTGATGAAAAGCTATACAATCTTCTTTGAGATTTATCTCAAAATTATGAAAACAACCCAAAATGGGACGGAACTTAACGTGAACCTGACAGATTGAAATGTAAACCGTAGATTGAAGAACACTCACCACGGAGATCTTATCAAACCGAGTATATAGTAGCTGTCAGTCCTTTTGACCTCTTCGTGTAATTATATTATGATCGTGTGGCTTGACGTTAATTTGTGAAACTGCTCGGAAACCCAACACTTAGGTGGCCGGACAGAGAGCTCCGTACCCGATTAATTCAAGAAGTGGAATCCTCGGTGAATTAATGGGACGGCCCGTCGTTCTGTGCCTATTGATCGAGCGCGCCCTCCGGAGTGGGACCAGCCGACATATTGTTTTCGAATAAGCGTTTTAAAACATCAGGGTCTTCATATTCACATTACCGTGTGTCTATATTTAATAAACTACTCATGTCATCATATGTAGGCTTCGTTGTTGCTTTAATTGGATTGTAAGAAAAGCCAGTAATTGGATTAATGCTTAACGAAAATGACAACATAATTTATGATAGTCGAAACAATTTGTTTGACGAGGCATGATAAGTCGCAACCGTAAAATTGCTACCTCATTAAGAAATAGCATTCATTGTTTCATGTAATCCTCTTACGCAAAATAATAATAATTCAATGTAAATGTCCCCTTACCCTTTAGAGACATTCCGTGTTATCAAAAAAGAAATTGTTATTGGTTTTCCGAAGAAACTTCAAACAAGGGCAGTTTTAGAAACACGAGGAAGCCAATGCGGTGTAGCCGCCATCTATTATATTTTATAATATTTTCTTTTCCCGATGTCCTTAATAGGGATCGGACCTTTTGCCTTTTTAGCTCCTTGGGGAAGACATGGCGAATATTATTTCACTCTCCGCTAAGGGTACTCTCAGGCCCTTTGAATGTATTATTAAACTTTTGTTGTTATCGAGATTACAATAATATGGGCCTCACATCAAATCTGTTTCTTTTGTTATTGTATAAACATTCATCCGTATTAAGCCTTCGTTGGTAATATTTAAGATTAATAAAAATATAACTACTTCACAGACAAACTCATTATCATTCCAGTTATTAGACGGTATCTATTTATGAACATGTTGTCGGAACACAATATAGGAGTTGATTAATTAATTTAGTGTTCTGATCATCACCATCATTATCATCTCCCCGTCTTCATCCCATTTTACTTGGGGTTGGCGCAACACGTTTTTTTCTTCCATTCTGTCCTGACAACTGTCACGCTATTACTGACTCACTTTTCTTTCACATCTGTCCTCATACAATCAACCCATCTTTTCTTTAGCATCTCCGTCTCCTCATCTATATCTATCCACATCTAGGTATATTCATTATTAAAAAAAAATCACGATATATATTTAGTTTACACGATTGTGTGAGGCACGAATAAACTTATCTTCTTTCTCTTTTTTTTATTACTCTTTTAGCTTTTCATGCCTTGTCTTTACACGACTATACCAAGACAAACGATTCCCTTTCAAAGGAGATTTTTCCTATACGGAAAAATGTACACGTTCAAAATCACGGTGCACGCGACGCTACTCCAGAGTTTGTTTTTCCGTATAGCACAGACGCGCGAGAAGTTTATTAAGAGTAGTATCATTGAGACTCAAAATGAAAAATTATAGTTCATAGAGCGCCCGTTTCAGAAAAAAAATGTACAAAAAAAAAGGTGAAACACTCTGTTTGAACAATAATTGCTTTGACTGATTGTCACTAAATCAAAAATATTTATGTATATCTTTACTATACAAATGCATTTAAAATTAGTCGGAAACAGAATTTTTTATTTTTTCAGTGTGTCATGGGCAAAAAATGCCTCTTATCAACCATCTTTCTGTTCAGTCACGGGCACCACTTTCAAATTTCCATTAATATACTCATTTTTCACTTTATCCATTCTCGTATCTCCACAAATCCGTAATCAACATTCTCATCTCTGGCACATGCAATCTGTTTTAATCCATCTCTTTCATGGCCCAACATTCTGAACCATACCGTATTTCAGGTCTGATCACAGATAAAAAAAAGGATGAAAGATTTCTTTGGTTCCTTGCGATGCTTAGATATTATCATAGACTATCCCTCGATTTCTGATTTAAGCATTTGAAGTTGAGAATTGCTCAAACTCTACTTTAGCCTGAAAATCTGTCATAATTTGGCATTTAAGTAGGGTTTAAGACGTGCACTCGATTCAGAAACCCGCCGTTAGTGACTGAAGCCTGCTCTAACGAAGGTATCCTCGTACTCACAGTTGGTTGCTTTAAAATTCCATAGGCTACTAGAAAATAGCTAACAAGGATCATCAGATTCGGTTCATCCATCGGTTTCCATGAAAACTTCAACTATATCTGACGACTCTTGCTACAACGGCAATGACGAAGTTGATGAGTTGGCAAGGCGGGGGTCTGACACGGTGGTTTTCGGGCCTGAACCCTACCGTTTGGTCAGCTGCGTGGTTGGCTACGAGAGCACACCAACGCACAAGCGGGAAGATGGTGGTCCCTGGCATCGAGCTGCAGGCAGGCTAAAAAAGCCATGCCGTACTTAGAGAAGACCCTAACCATCAACCTTCTGCGACTGGGCAGAGGCAGCCTGCGTCTGGTGGCGAAGACAATCACCGGACAGTGCTCACTGAACAAACACTTCTACACAACAAATATCACGGTTAGTCCTCTGTGCAGAGAATGCATGGAGAGAAGGAAACTGTCGCGCACGTGCTCCTCAAGTGCACAGCCGTCAGTAAAATAGGAACACAAACCTTGGAAGCACCCAATTCACTCATAGATGCCCTGAGCAAACTGAAAAGACTCATCTTTTTCTGAAGTGAGGTGGGCTGGTTGGAGTGAAGGCCGCCATGGCCCACGCACAATGTTCCACTAAGGACTAAGTGTGGAAACCAGACCACAATAGATAGATAGATAGACCCTTGCTACTTAAATCCTTTGTTGAATACTTGGACTATACCTACAAGTATTTACACTACGTCTCATAAATAATTTACAAAAAAACTTATAACACCAAAATACTGTTAATAAAATTACTCACAAATTATAATGCACGTCGGCCATATTTGGTCGGTACTTGAGCGCCCTCTCAAAGGCTACTTCCGCTTCCGCGGTCCGGCCCTGTGTGGTCAGCACACTGCCCAAGTTGCCGTATGCTGTGAAAAACAAAGTTTTGTTAGTCCTGTGCTAAATTCCATTCATAATAAATATAAAGGGTTTAGACATAAAAAAAAACATATTTGTATAAAGTTACTGAACATTTTTGAGTATGCATGTTATAGTTATAATTACATAGCGTAATTCCACCTAGCCCGTTCTATCATCGGACCACCAGGCGTACGGCGCTGCGCTACCGGTACATAGTGGACATCCCACCTAAACGCACAAAACGTTTTGGGAACACAATCATGTGCGTACAGCTAAGTGCTAAAGCACACAGAGTGGAATTCCCTGCCGGAGTCTGTGTTTCCTGATGGCTATAACCCGGGAATATTTAAGTCAAGAGTGAATAAGTTACGTCTACCTAGACGCGCGCGCTTACCTAAGCGCGCGTAATATGTATACACGAAAATAGACACGTAATATGTATACATATTACGTGTCTATTTTTTTTCCATGCTGTCCAACTGTTGAGTTGTTCGGGTTCCCACGAAGAGATATTAAAAATAGAGCAATGACCGTTATTGCCATGCGAAAGCAAAACATTTATTTAGTAATAATTTCATGGAACCGTAGCAAGTATAGCAACGAACTACTTCCAAATGTACCATCATTGTAATTGATTATTGAGATCAAAAAAACGATCAATGAAGTAATGTGATACAAGTCAATCTAATTTGATTGGCTCACTAATTACAATGTAGAAATTAATACATTCATCAAAGTATATACTGCCGCCATATGGAAAAAGGACGTATCTACATGAAGTACGAAACGGAGAAAAAAAATAATTTATATTTAGAAAACTAAAAAATGCGCTGTGCGAAAGGAAATAAACAAAATAATAATTTTGTCGTGCAAAAGTCTGTATTAGAATTTGATCTATAAGAAATAATATGTAAATTTTAATTAAATATTTGTTATGTATTTAATAAATTACTTTTTCTGGTTCTTTTTAGTAAAAAAAATGCAATAAAATACGTGATACTGCAATGAAAAGACGTTTCTGGCTAGAAACGTCCTTTCATCTTAGTATTTTTTTAAATGTCTTTCCTACTTAGTGATAATTTGTTACCAGGTTCCAGTTAACTAAATAAAAAAGACGTTAATAGCCATTTGCTGCTTTTCAACTTATTAATAGGTACTACTAATATTCAATGACCTTAAAAAATACCTGCAGTTTGTTAGATCCTTAAATGTAAACTGAAGTACGTTTTAACATGATAATTATCTTGTCTTAAATAAAACACAAAATATGAGAATCAGACCTACATTTTTTATAAAAAATAACAAAAATAGCAATTACAAACCTCTCTCAACATAAAGTTTTAAACTCTTCTAAAAACAAAAATTATAAAAACTGTCTAAGTTTGTACTAATTATACTTAATATAAATAATAATCACAGTTTTTAACCGACTTCGAAAAGGAGGAGGTTCTATGTTCGGCTGAATGTATTTTTTTTAATGAATGTTCACCGATTTCTCGGTCAATTGTGGACCGATTTCGATTTTTTTTTTTCGATTGACGGGTTATGCTTCCGAATTGGTCCCATAAAAATATTGTTATGATCTGATCATGAACTTCAAAGATATGGAACAGAACTCCTCATAGGATCACAGCAGAACCGTCGTAACAAGTAAAATTACTTTGTTTATACGTGTAGTCGATGACTGACTAAAAGAATAGGGGAATATATCGAACTGATCTGATGATGAAGCCTGAAGTTAGGCACCGGAACTCTGTTTTGGGATTATTAGAATTGTCATGAGATGCACTCTAGCTATAAGGTATTTAAGTTTGGCTGAAGGGTACTTTTTAGTGGTGGTACCCATACCTAAAAAGGGTAAAATAACACTTTTTACAAAAAAAAAAAAAATACAACCGACTTCAATGTAAAAAAACACTGAAAAGTGCAAAATAACTTTAATTTCGGAAGTCGGTGTTAAATAACGAAGACACGAAACTATTATAAAAACACCGACTTCCGAAATTAAAGTTATTTTGCACTTTTCAGTGTTTTTTTACATTGAAGTCAGATGTATTTATTTTTCGTAAAAAGTTTTTTATGTAAGATATATTTTATTTATAAGAATTAAAAAGAATTTATATGTTCTACAATTTTAGTGGCATCCAACGTTTTTGGATTAGGATTAGTTCCTCCCTTATCAACTGGAATGTTGTTTGTTATGGTGCTTACAGATTTATCATTTTTTCAACTGTAACCCACCGTTTGATTTTTTTTTGCATCATCATTACACCCTGGCTTAAGTTGGTATTTAGATTCTTTAACTTTCAGTTTTTTCATTTGTTTTCTCTGCTCCGGTGATTCATCATAATTCTAACGTTTTCTGATTGTCCCTTTTTTTTGTAAGATTTTGTGGCATATCTTCGTCGCTTGAGACTTCAGGTGACTCAGAAATAGTAACGTTAATTGTCTGTGAATGGGGGATGGTATTTGTAGAAGAATCTGAATCTTCTGAACATTTAGACAACAAAAACGGAATCGTCTGAATCGAAATCCAGGATGCTATCTGAGCTGCAGTTATGAAAATCCGCATCATTCTAAGCGATATTTTCGTTCATAGAGGACAAACGCGGCTCATGATTATTCGTATTCAGGTTTGACTCCTTGAAAGAACTGGTTGATGGCACCAAAGAAATTATTTTTGAGGATCGATTGTGTCGCATTTTGTCACACTGAAACAAACAAAATAAACAAATTTGTTAGAAAAAATTACCGGCGCAGAGGAAAGAAATGAAAAAAACTGGAAGAAAAACCCCATTTCTTACGTTTTTTGTTAGTGTCAGGCTGTACATTTAACAAAATATGATTCGCGGCCGTAATACGTATTTACGGAATTATAAACATTATAATCATCAAAACACCTCTATGTTCATTGTACCTCGTTGAATGACTAACTCATGAAAAAGTGATTCAATGGGGTAAAATGAGCTTTAAGGGTTGGGTTGATGAAAAATTGAATTTCGCGTGCTACCCCGACGCTGTCGTCTTAGAGTAATAATACATGTATAAACTGCAAACCTCTTCATTGTGACAGTAGGTACTCAACGGTGTAAACAAATTCGAGAAAGAAGGGTTTTCCTAGAGTAAGATATTGTTTTCTAACCGATTTATTTAAATTTCAAATAATTTAACATCAAAGTAGGTATATTTATTTGGTATGTGTCACCTGATACGTTTGCAGTTTATTTAATCTCAAATTACTCATGGGTATGCTCAAATATCTAAAAATAATGATTCGAGGAAGTTTGACTTACGTTTTTTCTGACTGACTGCGACGCAACTGAAGTGCAGTATTCCAACCGCGAACCCCACTTCACCCCGCACAACTAGCGATACTAAGTAAGAAAGGCACTACTGCCACTTGCGCCTGTACATTTTTCGTAACACTAAGCTGAAAAGGCACATCTACGCAGAACAGTCTTTTCTTCGTATGACCCTGCAGAAGTGTCTTTTCATTTTATGATGAATTATATCTTTTTTAAATAAATAAAACGCTTCTACTAAAATGCGTCTATTCAACTTAGTCTATGACAGAAATGTCTTTTCTGTTTAGTAATATTTGATTCATATCGCAAATGCGTCTTATTTAACAGTTAGATTTATAGAGTTCCGTTTAATTTATGCGAATTATAAAAATACTGGTGGATGCCATTTTTTTTACTGATTTCGAATATGTATGTAACTCAATTTCGACAAAAATGTTAGATACGTCTTTTTTCCTTATGGCGGCAGTATAGTGAAGTAAGGTTTTAGCCAAAAGTATTAAACACCGAATAAACTGAGGATTTTTTATTGAAAAACTCCAATTAAGTTAAAACTGATACATATCTTTTATTCTACACTATAAAATTAAAAAGTTTGATTATTTGGTTACCCATACCTACTAATTAATATCAGCAACTGCTGGTTCGAATTGATAAATATTTTAGTGTTGGACAGCTGTCCAACACTATATAGTATAGTCTTTCTTAATAAATGGGCTAGCTAGCCCATTTATTAAGAAAGACTATACTATATAACATCATGTTACGACTCACGGAAGCGGAACAGTAACCAAAAACCGCGTGAAACCGCGGGGGACAACTAGTCTGTAACACGTTTAGTCTGTAATAACTTTTAATGTTGTATGGCATCTGATACTTTACAAAATAACGTTTCAGTGCACATTTATATAGATACTCGTAGTTACCCTAAAAACGTAAGTAAACAGCTTATCAACGTAAATATATTAACACTGAGCACAGTTTTTTAGAACAATTGTACTACCTAAGTGTCAAGTGTTAGTATTTATATTTTTTTGAGTAGCCCAGTGGTAACTACTCCGACTTATAAAAACTAGGTTGTGGGTTCGGTTTCAGCCAGGCATATTACTTTTTGTAATTATATATTTTATTTCATCACCACTGCTCTCAAAACAGTGAAGGATCAAAATCGTGAGGAAACTGGCATGTCCAAGAACATCGAAACATGCGATATTTACTAAGTCGCACTGGGTGCGCGTGGTCGAATGTGGCGCATTTCTTCTCGTAGAAAGGAGGTCTAAATCTCAGCAGTGGGAATATTGTAAGCTGGTTATGTTACGTTAAGTGTTGATATTGTACCCACGTAAACGATATTAAAAAACCTTGCTCCACCGTGATGGATTATAAACAATCAAGTCATAGCCTACTTCCCGTTTTATACACTAACTTAATTAAGTCTAAGGATGTAAAGTAACCCACATGATCCATCATTCTAATCCACTAACGAAGCAGACGACAAAATTTCATTAATTATTCATACTTATGAGCAAGACTAAGCCGATTTATTATATTATTTTAACACAAAACTGCTTCAAACTTGATTACTCGAATTATTTATAACAAAAGCAAGAAAATGGAGACGGAATATTTGTTTAAAAAGTACTAGCGTTGCTCGCGGCTTCGGCTACATGGATGTGTTTTAATTTTCTAGGAAAAAATGTACCCCTTATCTTTTTCTAAATATCAAAATAAGTCATCATCATCTTACTGCCCTTGTCCCGTTTTATTTGGGGTCGGCGCAACACGTAAAGTATAGTAGAAAAAATTTAATTTAGTATTTTAGCAGGGATAATGATAAATTTTATAATGAAGTTTTTAAATTAATAGAGTTTGTACTTAAGTAATGTAACATATAAAAACATAAATATATCTTGTATTTGAAAAGTAATTATATATACAAGTTCAGATTACTTACTAGAGACAAAATTGCTTGTTTGTAAAATGTTGCCTCAAAAAGTACAATATGGATATCAAATATTCTTTTACTTGTATAAAACTATAAGTGTGTATGTATGCATGTATATGTTACATATATTATCATGGTTGGTTTTCGCGCGGACAAAGTCACGAGCACGAGTAGTGTATGATTTCATCAAACAATTTTTTTTTATCGTAGGTTTTATATTCTGTGTGGATAGGAGGGTTTCGATACCGGAGTTTGAAATAATATTAATTGGATAGTAGAAACAAATAAAGGAATATAATTTATGACCATTATTAATGAATTTTCAATAGATACTTGTCGATCAAACCCGTGGATTTATTACATTTTCGATAGATTGGTTTTTAGGAGAGTTGATTGGCATAATGGATATTAATTTACATTTTGGAGATTCATTTTAGGAATTATTAATCCCTGGAGATCGTTGTCAAACATAATATTAGCAAGTTATTAATTTTGTACTATATTATTATTTGAAAATAATATAAATAGCGTTTTAAAGGTACCTAGTACCTACTAAATGTTCAGACGATACAATTTTTTCCATATTTCACAGAGTTAGAGAGAGAGTGAGAGTTAAGGAAGGGCATTATCTTTTTTTTTTTCACCCAACTATCACACAACGCCGTCTAGTCCCAAGCTAAGCAGAGCTTGTGTTATAAGTACTAGACAACTGATAAACATACTTAAATATTTCTAAATACATACATATTATAGATAAATTACACCCAGACACAGAACAAATGATCGTGCTCATCACACAAACATTTGTCCTGGGTGGGAATCGAACCCACGACCTTCGGCATAGCAGTCAGGACCACTAACCACTAGACCAACCGTATCCTTTCTTAACTTGTATGTTGTTTTATAATATCAGTATGTTTTGGTTTTTGTATTCACATACGTGTGGAGGTTTATATTGTACACTAGATCCTACTCTCAAATGTCATCTCTTCTCTAAGGTTTGCTGAAAGAAACCTCATTGTTAAGCTCACCTTTGTACATTCAATATCAAATCACTGTGTACTATGTTAAGTTTTATGTAAAACTGTTTTTCCTGATGGCTACAACCCGGGAATCTTTAAGTCAAGAGTGAATAGGTTACTTCTAGGTAAGCGCGCTCCATCGTCGACCGCATCGTCGCTTTCCATCAGGTGAGATAGCGGTCAAGCGCGAACCTATCAAGAAAAAAAAAAAAATAGTTTCTGCCAGCGGCTTCGCCCGCGTGAAAGTATGTTTTTCCATACAAACTTTGGACCCCCGTTTCATCCTCTTGGGGGATGAATTTTGTAAAATTCTTTCTTATTCCTTGTTAAAATGATCTTTTGTCCAAAATTTCAGCATTCTAGGCCCAAGGGTTTAGGCTGGGTATAGATGAGTCAGGACTTTACCTTTTATATACACAGACATATATAAAAAAATAAGAGTCGGTAAGCAAGACAGTGTACATCAAGTATATCAAAAATCAGAAACGCTTCAAATAGAGTAATTATAGGTACCACACGGCATAAAGACCGACTTCGGCTGCCACAAATAAGGCAATTATTTAAGAAAAATGTATACTGCATGTCGATTATTATTTACAATCATTTACCAAATAGTTTACAAGAGTTACCACTGACAATGTTTAAAAAAATACTTTTTAATCTGTTTTTTGTTTAAAAGATATTATACCGTTAAGGACTATTTAGAAGACAAGTCAATAGAATCTGTAATCGACAAGATCGAGTAATTGACAACACTGACTGTAAATATATTTGCACGCCATGTTATGGCAGGATATATGCTGAAACAAATGTACTGTAACACCTTATGTACCATATTCTAGCAAATAAATATTTTGATTGATTGATTGATTGATACTTTTGAATTGTCAAAATGTCGGTGAAGGTAAATTGCACGTTCCAAAGCGTAGATCTCTATGGAGAATGTACAAGAAACGCCATAGACACTCTTTTAAATTATATTATGAGTTACATAAATCTTGGTTACATATTTCTTGTCACTTCTATTATGTGAAATAACATCTCTAAGCAAGTTAATCATGGCCAACATTGCCACAATCGTTGTAGCGGTCTGTGGTGTTGGCTCACGCAGTGAGACGTTTATGGTCTGTACTGTGGTTTATTAATATAACCTATTAATTATCTAGCTAAGCTAAATCTAGAATAGACTCAATAATTGGGTCAGGCTTTCGTCAGTCATACCATCGATATTAAAAAAACCGGTCAAGTGCGAGTCGGACTCCCGCACTCAGGGTTCAAAAACTTACCTATGTAAATTAGTTTTTTGTGACGTAACTAGAAAACCGTTTTCATACTTTTTCCTCTATTTGTGCTATGAGACCTTGCTTCGAACTAATTGTCCGGATTCCAGGTTAATAGGACATATAGCTTTTGATTTCGAAGCGAGTGTCAAAATATATGCCCAAACGGAGCATAAACGGCCTTGCCTTTAGATTGCTTTGGCTTGTGTTTGATTTTTTCACTGCTGCTTGTGGTAGCAGATCTACCTATGTAAATGAACTTTCAGCTTCATCATCATCACATCCACGCGTTCCTGAGAAAAAGCTTCTTGACAGACGGACAACAAAGTGATCTTATAAGGGTTCTGTTTCTGCCGACTTATTTATGAAACCCTAAAAAATAAACAAGAACATTCCAGTTTGTGATTATTATTTGACTTGTCATCAAAAACTTGTTAAACCCCTAAAACTTAATACTTTAAAACTGTCAGCAAACTAAATAGCAAAACTGTTAAGTGGTTTGCAAAACGTTCCTTCACTTTGAAACTCAACTTCTGGTCAAACAAGCCATGTCATCATGCTGGCATACAACGTACCGTCACAAACACTTTACAGAGTGGCGAAACCCAATACACTTTTTATATTTTAGAACTATTTTCAAACTCTCCGTTTAACGTTGCAGTATCTTAGTCTATTAGGCGGGTGTCATGTACGGGTATGATTGGGCCGCGCTATCACGGCGCGCCCCATCTCCGGTGCACTGCGATCCGCTTTTACCGAATAAACATTAGGCAGCTCTGCGGTCGTATGGACTCCTGGTACCTCCGAGTACTGGACGCAGGCTATTTGAGTTATCTCACTGTATTATCTTTTGACAGACCCTTTTCAAAATCGCTGTAATGAGTGTTTCGTCCTTTTATACCTACATGGTGTGTTTTGCTTTATATAAACAGACTTATTTGGATTAAATTATTTAGCATTGTGTTTTGATGTGCTCATGCTTTGGCCGAGATTAAGTTATAAAATCTATATGTTGCTAAACGTATATCTTCACAATGACTGGATCAATGTCTATAATTATTTTTTTAAACTATTTTTTGAAGTCTCAGACAGTATTATCATAAAAGAGAAAATGAGAAAAATAAACGCTGAAAACCGTTAAAATCATATTTTACTTTATTACATTCAAACTTTTGCAAACTACTAATATTAAGGTTAGCTGTCAAATAGTATACTATATTAAAAAAATATATTTTTACAATATATCATTTGACTTTTGACAGTGAGGGTGTTATTTTCTCCAATAACTTTTGACAGAACGACGTTTGTTGGATCAGCCAGTGTATTTTATTTATTATTTATTTATTTATTTATTGAGTACTGCCACATTACAATACATTTAAGATTAAAAAACAAAAAGAATCGAAAAACACAAAAAAACCACAGATCACTTGCAATTTTCTAAATCTACAAGAGTAGAGTAGAGAAGAGTAGAGTAGTAGATTAATAATAATATAATTAAACACATCGCAATCTAGTGCCAAACTAAAAAGAGCTTGTACACAACTGATATATTTATCAGCATATTTACATATATATATTTAAATACAAACATATTATAAATAGGTTACACCCAGATACAGAAGAAATGATCGTGTTCATCACACAAACATTTGTCTTGGGAGGGAATCGAACCCACGACATCTGGCATAGCATGCAGTCATGAGCACTAACCACTAGACCAGCAGGTCAGTCAAAATTAAGGCAACGTTATGAAGAACAATGAGTCAGAACCATATGTATACAATATTTTATTATTTGGACTTTTATAAGCGTGCCTGTTAAGAAAAAAATCGAGCTTCAAAGTAATTTAAATTCTGAAACATTCTTATTATTTAAATATAGCCTCAGACGAGGTAAAAATACTTGTATATTTATTAGTAAACCACATCATCATTTCAGCCGAAAGACGTCCACTGTTGGACATAGGCCTTCCCCAAGCGTCGCTACAACGACCGGTCCTGTGCGTCTCGCATCCATCGGATTCCAGCGACCCTGACCAGGTCATCGGTCCACCTTGTGGGAGGCCTTCCAACGCTGCGTCTTCCGGTACGCGGTCGTCACTCCAGAACCTTTCGGCCCCAAAGGCCTTCTGTTCAGCGTGCAATGAGCCCTGCCTATTGCCACTTAAGTTTGGCGATTCTTCGTGCAATGTCGGCAACCTTGGTTCTTCTGTGGATATCTTCGTTTCTGATTCGATCACGCAACCACACACCACACATTACTCATCCAGATACCACATATTACTCTTCAAATTAGTTTTAAATTAGCAACTACAGCACACAGGAATGCCAACATTACAACCGAGTACTTAACCGCACAGAATGCGATAGCTTAGTCGATTAAATTCGATTCAAGGACCACTCTACCCGTCCTAGCCATGCCGGTAATATACCCGTAAAATATTTTACTGAAAATACTCTATGAATTTTATAAGGGACTTTAAAGTTTGAATACGAAATTAACTTGGCTATGGTAAAATAGAAAATCATACAGCTTATTTATGCATGAAGGAAAAAGATTTTCATATATAATAAAAATTATTGCTTATGTCTTTTAGAACGAGATTCGATCTCATTTTATAAAATTTTCATTCGTAATTGCTGAAATAAATAGGCTTTATGAATACTATTTTAGGATTAGCAACCTTATCTTCGTAAGTTCATAGTTCATTTTCCATTGCCCACATAACTGATATAAGGCATTTTGAATTTTCGTCACTTTAAAATTAACGTGCCAGTGTGTTTAAAGATACCATTTCTGGATTAGCAGCCTTAATTCCGTTAATCTATAGTTTATTTTCAGTTGTTGACAAAACTGCCATATAGCATTATGAATTTTCTTCATTTTAAAATTAACGTGACAGTGTGTTTTAGTTGCGATAATGTATTCGTTGTATGTTTAGATCATTATGTTAAGTGTGGAAGGCTTGTAACTACGATATAATCCATTACAGTGTGTATATCGTATTCAGAGGTGTTGCCAACTTGTTGATATAGGTCAATGTACTTTGGGACTAATTTTTATTTTAGGTAGTAAATCATCAAATAACTTCTCCTCTGAGTGGAGTGAGATTGAGTGTGGTTTTATTTAGTAAGACACGTCCTCTCGCACCACCTTAGAGCGAGAGAAGTCATTGGATAATTTCCCACTTCAACGCACAGCTGAAATTACTGGGCCTAGGAGCTTGAAATTTTGTACAAAGCTTTTTATGATGTAGGCTAGCACTAAGAGAGGATTTCCCAGAATTCGTCCCCTAAATTGATGAAACGGGGGTCCAAAGTTTGTATGGAAAAACCTACTTTCTCGCGGGCAAAGCTGCTGGCAGAAGTCGGTCTAACGTGATTGTTCAGGTGACCTGGACACCTACTGCGAGAGCTGGTTTGAGGAGGTTGCAGAAAAGAATACCTGGAAAGAGGAGCGGCTACCTTCACATTTTTAACAGCATTGTTTTTATCTTGACATTTGTATTTGTATGGTTTCTATGTTGATATTATTATTTTAAACTAGCTTTTGCCTGGGGCTTCGCCCGCGTACATAAAATATAATCTATGTCACTCAGGAATAATGTAGCTTTCTATCGATGAAAAAATTTTAGCAATCGGACCAGTACTTTCAGAGATTACCTCCCACAAACAAAATTGATAATTTCTTGAGTTTGTATCCTATGATAATGTAACATTTTTGCACACCTGATTGTAGTTGAATATGACGGTTTATAACTGCCAGCTAATTACTTTACTCATATTCTATCAAAATAAATTGTTATTTTTATTATTTACATTTACATGCTATGTAATGCAGAATGTACATGGATGCTATTATATTATTAACAACTTATTTTTATGTACCTACATTCTAAGCAAATAAAAATATTCTATTCGATTCTATTCTATTCTAATACGTTGAGAGAGTCCTTTACCCAGCAGTGGGAAAGAAAAGGCTAAAAGAAAAAAACGTTAACTCTCTGCATGTGTTGGTTTAAACCGCTACACTTCAACTGTGTTCCGAGATGCGACAAAAGCGATAATATCGCGAATCCGACCAACGCGCAACGTCACAATTATTACTCAATAGCCCTTACATATTATACCTACTAAATTTGGTTGGATTCGCGATATAATCACTTTTATCGCAATTCGGAACGATTGTAATAAAATAAACATATTAAAAAACTCACTCTGACGTTTAGCAATGTGCAAAAATTGAGTAAACCTCGTACTATTATTGCTAATATAACAGGTTTGGACAACAATAGATATCGAGGGGCTCCTTTATTTTTGGGGTTGATCCGGTTAAGAACCAACATAAAATGACCCAACACTGGAGATTCGGTTTATTGAAAAGTAGAATAAGAAATGGAATCCCGCGGCCTATGAGGACTTATGCTAACAAAAGACATTATCAAACAGAGGCAATGGATTTCCGAGGGATTCTTTTATATTTATGACCGCGTACGTTAGCTCTTCGGCAAAAATCAACGCGCTTTCACGTAAAATGTTCGCATAAAATAATTTTCACTGTTTCAAATGCTCGTTACCGAGAATTATCGGCGAATTTGGGCTGTTTGAAGAGTGAGATTCAATAGCAATAATCCTCCCTAATCTTAGGAGCCCTAAATCGTATCTACTTTTAACAATTTCACGTGTGTTTACTGAGTGTTCATCCGTAAAGAGGCGATTACATAAAAGTGTAACTGGGTGCTTCCCTTAAATAGGGCACATCAAAAAGAAAATAAAAATCTTATCCCATTTACGATCGGCACCATTAGCTGTAAGAAAAACATAGAGCGAAAAAATATAAAAGAGACACGGCGTTACTTAGTCGTTCCGTTGATTGGAATATCGGTCTGAAAGCTTTTTTATGTACCCACTTACACGCGAAATACGCGAAACATTGACGTTATACCCGTAGGTGTTTATGTATGCTTGCTTGTTTATTGGGTCATATTTTTTCTTTTAAAGTACACCACGTACCTGGCCATATATATTTAGTCTACATTTGTGTACAATACGCTACTTACAACGAAGTTTATAGCTGGATTATTAACGCTGAAGGAATCGGGGAAAGAATATATTTATAACACTATAATTTCATTCTTTCAAGTACGGTACAATAATTGCGTCGATGGTTTAATTACTCTACTAACGAGTTCCTATAACTAGAAATGGTTTCTCTAATTCTGTGTAAACGACGGCTTAGGAAGAGAAAAATAAAACGTTTCATGTGGTTCGAGCAGGTGTCGGCTTATCAGGGATTACGGGGCTATTAAAATCTTGTTCGCTCTTATTTTTAGTATTGCTAAACGATGGAAGGCTCGTACCTGTCAGAAATATTTACTTTTACTCTGGCTTATTATAAATTCATCGGACCTAAAGTAACTTTTACGGCATTCGGTACAAGGAGCTTTAACAATCAAAAACAAAGTGAAATATAATATATTTATGGGCGCTAAACAGGCTACCATTTTAATACAGTTGTCTATCAAAAATATTTAATAAAGTTAGAATTTAGGTAGCCATAAACCGGGCAAAATTGTCTGTACTACCTAGCTCGACTTACTTAAATAGCACTCCATCGTAATAAAACTTAGACGAATGTTTTGTTTCGTGTGCCATAAATAGTCAGTCAGATTTGTTTCACAACTCCCGGGCATAGCGCGCCACAGACAAAGAATTGTGAACATTTTTGCAAAACATTATATTGTCATTTTTATTACCTTTAGCAGTTACCAACACAACCCTGTGTGGGTAATAAAGGCCCGTGCCGAAATGTTTCATTTAGCCTCAATACCTAACCATATCCAATGTTCCAGTTTCGCTTTTATTATGTAGAGGTCATCTTTTGTTCGTTTTCAAATCAAAACTCAATAAAAGTGAGCCCCAGAGCCGTGTCTTTGTGTTACAAATTGAAAAACATATTGTTATGCCGTTGATTAAATTATGCCTTTCCTTAATGAATGGACATCTCCTACACAAGCTTTGTGTAGGCGGGATTGTGATTATGGTTCTTTAAAAAAGGTTTTTGAAAGCTATTTATAATATTTTTACTAATATAAAACTTCAATTCGGCTGTATTTTTTAACCGACTTCAAAAAAAAGGAGGAGGTTATCAATTCGGTTGTATTTTTTTTTTTTTTATCATTTTAATTTTTTTTTTCTTTTTTATGTTTGTTACCTCAGAACTCCGTCGTTTATGGACCGATTTGCAAAATTTTTTTTTCCCTGTACAGGATATGCTTCCAGATTGGTCCCATTTTTTTCAAAATCCAGTTCTGATGATGGAATCCATGAGGAATCGAGGGAACTCCTCAAAAATTATAGGCAACCCTATAGTAATTTTAGTATTTTCATCAAGAACTTAAGCATTTACAGTCAAAAAGTAACATTTGATGAAGTGGAACTGATGAAGAAGACCAGAAATGGTCAACGGAACTTCATACACAAATAGATATTACAATGAAGATATACATAGTTATGCGACTATCACAATACAAATAAATGAATGATTCTGAATAGTTACGTTGAAAATGGTATCATCGAAGTGATCTGATGATGATGATGGAGCCGGAAGGTAGGCACTGGAACTCCGTAATTAATCAATGTAACCTAGCCGTGTTTGGACTTATTAGAATTGTCATGAGATGCACTTTGGCTACAATATACTATCGAACTGATCTGATGATGGAGCCGGAAGGTAGGCACAGGAACTCCGTAATTAATCAATGTATCCTAGCCGTGTTTGGGCTTATTAGAATTGTCGTGAGATGCTCTTTGGCTATAAGGTACTATCGAACTGATCTGATGATGGAGCCGGAAGGAGGAAGGTAGACACAGGAACTTTATAATAAAACAATGTAACCTAGCAGTATTTGGGTTAATTGGAATTGTCATGAGAAATAGGCACTCTGTTTATAAGTGTATCGCAACTAAAAAGTGTGAAATAAAAACTTTTTAGAAAAAAAAAATAACCGACTTCACTAAAAAAAACACTAAAAGGATCAAAATAACTTTAATTTCGGAAGTCGGTGTTAAATAAGAAACAAACAATACCTAGAAACACCGACTTCCAAAATTAAAGTTATTTTGATCCTTTTAGTGTTTTTTTTAGTGAAATCGGTTATTTTTTTTTTCTAAAAAGTTTTTTTTTTGTGTCTGCTACCTCAGAACTCCGTCATTTGCGAACCGATTTAATTTTTTTGGCAACAGAAATCGTCACAAGGAAATTGCTAAGAGTTACCATCCTTCTTGATAGTAAACAATAACGATATAGTGATATCAGATCTTGACAGGACAACTGGTAAGTAAGTTAGTGACACCTAAGTAGCCGTACGACAAGTTTGAAAGAGATAATGGCGTTAATCTGTGAGTCTACTCGAACCAGTTGCTATCGGGGCGAAGATGGCGTCGATAAACCTTGGCTTACGCGATAACATCTGAGGGGACGGTCAAGTACTGTAAGAAATAGACCCGTAATGAATCGACCTATAATCACCTCGGATATCATGATAGTGCAGTACAAAGTGTACTGAATTGTTATACAGAATCTGACTAACAGAAAGTGAAATTGAAACTGATTTTTTACAGTCAAAATTCAAAAGACAAACGGGCATGATAGACGCAAATTGATGTCAGTTGTATGCAAAATGATTGCTGGGTAAGAATCTCCGCGCAATGTGAACCTGAAGATGGAAAGCGTCAAAGAGTACCAAGATGGATTTGTGAGGGGCCTTTACTTAGCAGTGGTATGGTTTTGATTGAATTTTAGGCATATTATTTTAATCTTCTTACCCAAAGTGTGCCAACACTGCTCTGGGTAAACTTCTGGCCTCTGTTATTTGGAAGTGAATTTTTTAACCTTACCTAATAGACGAGTAGAGAGCTTGAGCAGTGGTGGCCCCGTGGTAACGGCCCCAAATTACGAGTTGTAGGTCACGGGCTCAAACCCAGCCAGCCGCATTACTTCGTGTAATTTATTTCATCACTATTGCTCTAAAAACGGTGAAGGAAAACTATCGTTAGGAAACCGGCCATGTCCTAGAACCAAAAATTCGAAGACATGGGACATCCACCAATCCGCACTGGGCCCGCATGGTGGATTACGGCCCATTCCCTCTTCTAGAGAGGAGCCCTGAGTCCCAGTAGTGGGAACATTCTAAGACTGATTATGCTATGTTATGCTATGCTATGCTACCTAGTTATAAACATCAGCACAATATTTTCACAAAATACTATATGATTGTCTGACAAAGAAACATAACTAAATATAAGCCCGTATTACTCACACAATGATGGTGAAGCCTTTGAATTTGGTTGCATTTCAGCGATTACACCCGCATAAAGTCGACAAACTAGTTTTTTTTCGTCTTTCTAATTACATAGTGTAAAACAAAAAAAGGAGTTTAAAACAAAACACTTGTTTGCAACCAGAAACATAGAGGTGAGCCGTGAGAGAGAAATGTAAACAAAAATATTGGGGCTTTACCTATGAATCGATTATAGTTTTATAAAACTGCACACTTTGAACTGTGATTGACGATCTTCAGATTGACGCCAATTCAAAATAACTTATACTAGCTGTTGCCAGCTTCTTCGCCCGCGTGTAAATAGAAAATATAGGCTTATGTTACTCAGTGATAAAGTAGCATTCTATTGGAGAATGAATTTTAAAAATTAGTCCAGTAGTTTTTGAGTTAAATCGTTACATACAAACAAAAAAAAAATCTTTTCTCTTTATAAAATTAGTTTAGAGGAACACATATGAAGAAATCCGCAGGAGAACCAAGGTCACAGACATAGCCCGAAGAATCGCCAAACTAAAATAGCAGTGGGCAGTGCACATTGCTCGTAGAACGGATGGTCAATGGGGCCGAAAGGTTCTAGAGTGGCGACCGCGCATCGGAAAACGCTGCGTTGGAAACCCTCCCAAAAGGTGGACCGACGACCTGGTGAGAGTCGCGGGAATGCGGTGGATGCGAGACGCACAGGATCGGTCGTGGCGGCGCTTGGGAGAGGCCTATGTCCAACAGTGGACGTCTTTCGGCTGAAATGATAATGATGATGATGAACACATATTCCAAACAAACACCAGTTTTCTTACATTTTATACAAAAATGGACACAATTAGACACTTTATGGCTGCGGGAACATTTGAAAGAGTTCTGTGGCCCTAGAACGCAAAGGGCTAATGAATTAACATAGGTGGGTCAGTAAAAGTCTGACACGCCCTCTTGCTCCACTCTAGAGCAGGATAAATAAAGTAAAATGCTAAATTCTAGCCTCAATTTTAAGACTATATGTAATTTTTATTTATATTGACCTCAAGATATGTTATGTGTACTTTGCCTTGTATGTATGCGACAGTAAAATAACATCAAAAGCACCTAACTTATAACAAGTATAAATCCTCATACTTATGTACAAAAAACTTTATTTATAATCTAATGAGACTGTTAACATATCCCTCGTTCTCAGAGATTTTATTTTATTTTCAATATTATATAACTTCATTATTGAAAAAAAAACATCGCCCAGCTTATTTGTTACTACTTATTACGGGTATTTCTTTTTAAAAAGAGTCACAAAAATAAACGTATTCCGCAAAAAGCGACCTCATTAGGAGTTGTGTTCGTAACATAGTAGAGTAAAAATAATAAATAAGATGTGACAAAGCCTTTGGTAAGAAGGCGTATTATGTTTGAATAATCGGCTGTGACTGTACTCAGTGTACCTGCTCCACGTGTCTCGGGAAAGCAAAATGTTTTAGTAATTTTTTCTTTTGATACAAGCGAGGAGATGTTAAGTAGATCCTTATTTTACTATGCCGGTTACCTGATTCAAATGTGTAAGCATATAAAGTTTACATACACTTTTCACTTATTATAGTTATATATTTTTTTAAATACCTACCTACTGTTTTCAATTTTATTTTCATAGTTCAATAACTGAATTGAAAAATTGAATTGAGCAATTGAATTGATTAATTGAATTGAGTAATTGAATTGAATAATTGAACTTTGTTTAACTTGGGTAGAGCCAGAGGTCGATAATATAATCTGTGTTAAATTGTAATTTTTAATTGAAACATTTCTTTCAAATAAAAATTCTTTATATATTACTTAATTAAAATTTCTTAAGTAATTGTTTCCTTAACCTTTTGACGTGCGTAATTAGAGACACAATAGTAAGACAATGGCTTCCGGGCGCCGGCTACCGCCTGAGCGTTAATGAATTAAATAAAAATTGAAAATTTTGTAATTTAAGTCGATTAATCTTGGTCAATACAAGGCATAGAAACTTCAAAGTCTAAAGTTGAGTATTATCATCAAATAATAAAGCTCGATATTAAATTAATAACTTCATTAATATCTACTAACAACAACGCAATTACAAACATCATCTCCAAACCCAACGAACATTGACATCGTAACAACGTAGCTGAACGTAAACAAGCATTATATCAAATTGATTGAATATTCTGCGTGATGGTCACACTGTTAATCCACTATAGGAACAGTTCAATAGATCAGTTATCACGGTAAAAGGTGTATTGGATAAAGCCAGCTTTAGGCCGATTACATCACCTCACCGTCCCTGTCCCGGCAAATTCGGAGTAATAGGAGGCGCCTTGTGATTGGCCAGTTTCGAACCCGCCAGCGACAAATTGGATCCAGTTAGCCTGTAGGTCATGTTACTAAAAGATAAAAGGCGGAATAGAGGCCACTTCAAATTGGAGGAGATTCGAGTATCACCTCAATATAACAGAGTAAACTGTTTTTGTTATTTTTAATTATACTTTAACTTTGTACCTGAACATTAATTAGGTAAACGGGTTGTTTAATGAGGATCCAGTTTTGAAAGCGACGACAAAATTAGAAGGTACCTGAGCAAGTATTCGCTGATGAGCGCCTACCGAAAAAGAGAGATGACTATTTTATAGTAACATCTCTATTTTGACTCCGATATTAATTTATTTCAAACTATATTATAAAAAAAAAAATAAACAGAAAGTTTTTTTTTTCAAACTTAAAATTCGGAACTACTACTACTTGAAATCTTCTCAACCTCAGTTTAGTTTTGGTAATAATTATTTATTATATTTTGAGTTCTCTTAGTTATAATAATTTGATATTTAACAAAGTATTTATTAGTTTATAATTTTAGTTTGTATTTTATTGTTAAATATACGCATCTAATTTTAATGATACCTCATTCTATTTTTAAATAATAACATTTAGTATTTATTTATTGTGCACACCTACCATAATGTTCTTTTTTTAAAATGTTGACTAGCAGGTCCGCCTATATACCACTACTGTACACGAAGTTTAATAAATAAATAAATTATATCGTATTCTTACAAAATAGAGAATATTTTTCATGATAAATATCTCAACCAAAATTGAGTTCAAGACCTGGATCAGTTCATGTGTAAGCAAATTCAAGCACGTTGCAGCATATTTTATGCAAAAACCGTTCCAATAGCTTGTGACGCTAGTAATATCACTTTTAAGGACGCTCTTTGATTTAACATCACACATGTTTTTTTTGTGTATGCCCATCTGTCTAGGAAAGGCGGAGGGTTATGTCAGACTGCTACTGGTTATAACCACAAAGTGACCTTTCTTTTCCTTTCTTCAAAGAGCCACTGACAAGTAAATATAAGGGGTTAAAGAACATAAAATAATATTATGAAGAATGGTACTGTTTCTACGTTAGCTGATGTAGCCGGTATTAGTAAAACAAAGTAGGAATATTACTAATGGAAAATTATTCGAAGATAACATCAATTCTTTATACTGACTCATATAATATAATCTCTAAAAAGTAAAAGTAAGCAAAGCTTCCTCCCTATGAGAGGGAATAGACCACGTGGGCCCATTTGCGGTTTGGTGTATGTCACATGTCTTTGAATTTTTAGTTCGAGAACTTGTTTGACGGTTTCCTTACGATCATTTCAAATATTGGTTATGAAATCTATACTATAATATTATAAAGCTGCAGAGTTTGTTTGTTTGTTTGTTTGTTTGAACGCGCTAATCTCTGGAACTACTGGTCCGATTTGAATGTTTCTTTCAGTGTTGGGTAGTCCATTTATTGAGGAAGGCTATAGGCTATGTTTTTTTTTTCAAAATTAGGGATCCGTAATAAAATTGCTATTTTGTAACACAAGGTATAAAATCGAAAACCTATTTTTGCGTGCGCTACAAAAACTATTGACAATAGAACAAAATGATGTACTACGGGTTTGTAGATCCCATTAAGACCTACAAAAAAGTCCGCGAGAACATATATCTAGCTATCATGGTTTAATCACAATATCCGATTTTGTGTTCAAAATAATTATTAAATCGTCTGAAGAAAAAAAAACTACGTTAAATATGTATCGTAATATTAATCTTTATCAAAATTAAGCATTATGTTATCAAGAGTATTTATGTAGAAGTAAAATACTTTTTGTTTCATCTCAATCGGATATTTCGTTTAAAAGTTATCACGTGTGTAAGATGTTAAGAGTTGGTACCTATTAATGAGTTATGGGCCATAGAGTTTTTTATCAACATAAAATCCTGTAATAATCTTTTTCGAAATATATTTGTTGATGAGATCAAGAAGATGCAGTCCATTAGCCACAGGAATTTCTTAATTCTTTAAACCCGAGTGGCCTCCCCCCACATTCTCTCAAGTTAAAAATTGATGCCCCAATTATTTTACTTAGAAATCTTAAGCCACCAAATTTATGTAACGGGACTCGACTTCAGGTTAAATTTCTTCGCAATAACGTGATCGTTGCAACAGTTTTGACTGGTCCAGCGGTTGGTCAAACAGTACTTATACCTCGGATCCCAATGATTCCAAATGATTTGCCTTTTCATTTTAAAAGAGTCCAATTCCCAATTAAATTATCTTTTGCCGTAACGATAAATAAATCACAGGGGCAAACATTTAAATATGTAGGATTAGATTTACGGCAAGACTGTTCTTCGCACGGCCAACTATATGTCGCGTTGTCAAGATCAGGTTGCGGAAACAATCAATATATTCTTCTGCCACAAGAAAATAAAACGAAAAATATAATTTACTCAGAAGTACTTTAAAATAATATTTTAACCCGGTTTAAAGTGGACGGACACTCCCGCCTATAGTCGTAATTCTTATGTGTCTGGCTGAATGTCGAACAGATAGACAGCTATTGCCTGCGACTTATACAATTTAACTTAATCTATATTTTTCTTAATATTATAAAGCTGAAAAGTTTGATTGTTTGTTATGAACGCGGTAATCTCGGGAAATACTGATCTGATATGAAAACTGTTTAAATATTCAATAGTCCATTTATTGAGGGAGGCTATATTTATCTCGGTATTTCCACGGAAACGAGAAAAACGCGGGTGAAACCGCGGGGCACAGCTAGTAACAAAATAAAGCGCCTGCCCAGGTTTGAGGTCGCGAGATGTAAGTCAACTAGACCACCACTACTCAAGTATTGCTTTCGCCACTGGAGTTAACTAAATTAGATTACCTAAAATGTCTTAAGGACACTTAAAAGGGTTATTCCCTGAAAGCCCCGATCCCTCAGGACTCCGTATCAGAGGCACCCGAATGCGATAAATATGATTACATTTATTTTTATTCTTTTTCCGTTGTTTTCAATTCGTATGGTCTACATTAAAATTGCTTAAATTTGACTATAATGTTGATATAATTTTATAACGATTTTTACAATATTGACAATTTTGTGTTTTCTGAAAATGTAAATAATTTGTTTTTTTTTTACTTTTATTACTACTGTTGATTATTTTTATATTTGATTTTTGTTTGTTTTGAGAATTAAAAATTGATAATATAATCCCTTAATAAGCATTTTTAATATACATGTGATGTAATAAAAAAGCTAAATTAATTTTACCAGTTAAAGTTTATTTTAGAGTTATCTATCTGGTTTAATACATTGTAAAGAAATACTTTATAGAAATATTCCATTTGATTTTCTGTATTGAAAAAAGAGCTATTATGGTTATAATCAAAACCTGTGATGGCGCTAGGATAGTCTATATTATATTATCACTTTGTCCTAATTTTTAAAATTAAGTATAATATTTTTAGTATACTAATAACAAAATTTTGTTTAACATCTTCTGCTGACGATACTTTTAATCTAAACTGAATTTTATTTAAGTTTATCAAGATAAAAACAAATCGGGTGCCTCCGGTACGGGGCCCTCAGGGATCGGGGACCTCAGGGAATAACCCACTTAAATACCTAACAGACACTACTTTCCAAACATATTTCAATGTTTCAAAGTCGATGAATCAGTTTTTAATACTTTTTTACGAGTATATCCTTAAATATTATAATCAAAATCCCGCCGCGTCTGTCTGTCAGTATGAACGCGATAAACTCAAAACTTACTAAACGGAATTTCACCAATAGACTGAGTGATTTATGGAGAAGGTTTAGTTGTAGAAAACATGCATATTATACTGCCCCCGATAGTGAAATGGACGTATCTAACATTTTTTTTCAAAATCGAGCTATATACAACATTAGTTTTGATTTATGCGAAAGCCGAAACACTTGTCTAGTATTTTTATGTAAAGAATCTATGTACCAAATTTCAAAACTGTATCATGACAAATCACAAAGTTATGAGCTTGTTATGTTACCTAGCTGACCGCACAAACACATAGTCACCGGGCCATCCAGGTGACTGAGGGGTTGTTTTGCTCTCGTACCTAGCTGTGCGCTGGCACCTAATGCCCGCTATGACCTGTTGTGACTTGTTGTACTTAGTGTCAGTGGTGTCCAACTTGTGTGTTTTTAAATAATTTTAGGAATAAATATGGTGTAAAAATTATTGGAATCGATTCAGTTACTGATTCTGAAAACCATATTTAGGTTTCGCATAAACTAAGAATAATGCCAGAATGTGGAAAAAAGACGAACTATTGTATCACATTTAGTTTCGGATTTACCACAACTAAGAAGGGCTCATCTCCATTATCATTTGTACTTTAACTAAGATGAAAGGACACATTTTTTGGAAGTAAAATGAAAAGACGACGACTGGGACGGGTCACTAGTATACTATATACATATTCGTATTATGTAGGTACAGACAGACAGATGCGTATTCTCTAAACCATTAATTGAATAATTGATCCACCAGTTGTTTGTAGACACGAAAGGGGCACACGTTAACCTTGACACGAAGTTTGTGTTGAATAAAATTTTCTACCCCATTATGTTAGTCTTTTTCTTTATGTACCAACTTTTTTTTTATTTGAACACTTCTTTTGTTTGATCAATTTCATTCAAGGTAACAGATAACAAGGCATATGAATTACGAATATAAAGTCAAATACACTTAACCCGTAATGGCCGTAGTACAAAAACATCAAATATTTTTTTTATATTCAGTTTTTATTAAAAATGTAGTTAGTTGATTCTATTAGGTATATTAGTTTTTTAACGATTTTCTTGTGAAAATAAATTACTTTTACCAAATCTTTTGCCCAACTAATTCAAAAAACTTTTAAATAGATTTTTTTTAAGTGGGAAGTCATCCAATGACTTCACCCGCTCTGAGTAGAGCGTGAGGGCGTGTCAGACCTTGTGACCTTAGCGTTCGAGGACCAAATGTACACGCCCCTGCTGACATCTCTTTGAGGAACACGTGGAACACTACGCGCTGTCGACGACTTGGGCTCGGTCCGGTCGATTACCGGACGGCGGGCTAACCCATTGCTCATCGTCCGTAAACCCGCGTCTACCGAGGCTGGCAGTCGGGGTCTCGGTGGCTGGGGCGTGAGGATATCCGTTCCCTCACGCGTGTGGCCGTCTCCTTCACTAGCTTTACTGCTTCGCAGAAGGAGGCGACCGCCTACCCTTCTTTCTCGCTCCGAACCCATGGCCTGAACCCGGGCCCGGCACGAAAGGTCGCTGCCATAATTCGCAAACTTTTATGTAGATATATTTTTTAATAAATAAGTCTAAAATTTATAACTTTACCGGACACAGCGCTGTATCACAAACTCTATTCTATCCTGTCCTTTATGCCCATAACATGCAACCAAGCTCTACGCTGCCAATGAAAATGTTGGCCATCAAAAGAAACACGAAGAAGAAGAAGACACACAAATAGCTGGTGTGGATCATAATGAAGTTTGGCACATGAATATACCAACTATATTTTATTGTTTACGCACTATAAATAGCATTATTACTTTTACCTAGATGAATTTAGACTTTCCTCTAGGTTGCGAGTGTAACCGCAACTACATTTTTTGGCACACATCAACATTAGCCGGGATCTCTCTCTCCATCAATCCACATTATATTATACACTCATAACTCTTTTAGTAACATGCGTTTCATCCCTCTTCTACACATTACAATACCAAGACAAACAACTCCCTTTCAACTTTGCAACAGACACAACTTCCAATGTCCTCTACTCATATCTCACTTTATCCATTCTCGTCACATCACACATCCATCTCAACATTCTCCGCTACATGCAATCTTTTCCAATAACTCTCATAAACCTCCTTAAAAAACACGACTAAATAAAGTACTATTAATTTTGAACCTATACCAAACGAAACATCCTTGTAGCGAGCTCGAAGTTAACCGAGAACGTCCCAGGAGGCATCTCAGGTTCGGCTGAAACCGACGTGCTTCAGTGAATACGGCAGAGCTTTTGAATTTGCGTGCGGAGCGCATCATAAACATAGCCTTGTCGCTGACATTTGTGGACACTGTACTGACTGTACCTGTGATATAAATTTACTTTACGCCGTATTTATTGCAAACAAGGTGCATGTTATGTTGAAATTTATTTATGTGCCTATGAGAACATTTTTGGCTACGTAGTAGTAACGTGCTAAATGCAGGTTTAAAAAAACTGAAGGCCAATTTTACTATGATGAAAAACATTACACTGAAATTCAAAGCGAATTAGATTTTGTTGTAAAAATATGTCTTCTACAAACTGTCAGTTTTTAAACTCGCTCGTTCTATTGTAGACTTCCTTAATCATTTGCCATGAGGCGAGATTGAGGCCAAGAACCGGTTTATAATCAGCCTTACAATATTCCCACAGCTGGGACATAGGCCTCCTCTTTAGAAGAAGAAATGGGCCGTAATCCACCACATTGGCCCAATACGGGTTGGTGGATATCATATGTCCTTGAATCTTCGATTCTAGAACATGCCGGTTCCCGCAGCGTATTTACATTCTGTACATGGTCAGAACGCAAGGGTGTGAAACTAGTCGCGTATAGATTGGAAATCACTTTTTAATCGAGGTCTTCCAATCTATACAAGAGTGGTACGCAATTGTTCGTGTATACTTCGTAGTGACCTAACTACCTAACCTTATTCCATAATATACAGTGCCAGTACGAATATGGACTAATCGTGCATAGATGGGAATAATCGCACCTGGTAATCCAGTTGACCTAATGGTCATGTTAGAATAGTGACCAATTAGAACACGATGGCGAGCTAACGAAGCGATCATGTGGGTTAGGTTAGGTTAGAACAGTGACCATTAAAGCGTGAAGGCGAGCGAGCGCAGCGAGCGTGCCGCGGTAGCGGCCGCCGAGCGCCAGATCCCCTTCTAATTTTAGTGAATCATTTGTGTTAGGTTAAGTTAAAAATAGCGCCTGAATAAGATCAGGTTAGAATAGTGACCATTAGAACGTGGTGGTGAGCTAACGAAGCGATCATGTGGGTTAGGTTAGGTTAGGTTAGAACAGTGACCATTAAATCCAGATCCCCAGAACCCCTTCTAACGTTAGTGAATCATTTGGGTTTGGTTAAGTTAAAAGTTATTATTTTTTATGTATATATATACTTTGGAACCAGGACACGCGCGTACACGTTACATACTATACAAGACCAGTGCGCAGAATTCGTCTATACATTGTAATTGCAGATTTAAAAATAGCAATACAAAGTATACGCAAGCAGTTTCCTATGGCTGCGTTCTGGCCTTGTATACAATGGAAATACGCGTTCCCACACGATGTTTTCCTTCACTGTTTTGAGAGCAGTGGTGACGAAATAATTTACGTAAAAGAATTTGCCTGCCTTTGTTTTAACCCATGACGTAAAACTCGTAAGTCCGAGGCTGCTGCCACGGGGACACCTGTGCTCATGACGTGCTGGCTCATTACATAATAAAATAAATGATTTTTCTAGAATAACCCAAAAAAAAGCTAAAGGTTAACTAATTATACAATCATTAGGGTAACTAATTTTTTTTATTTATTTTTTTAACTAAATCTTCACCATGTTTCTAATTAAGTAAGAGATTTTGTTCAAAACCTTTTTTTTGTTTACGAGGGAAGCCTTTAAAAGTCGCCTAGGTTTTTGGAGAAAAGACCAGGGAGTATGGGTTAATACCAACAGTTTAACCTAGAAGTCGAAGTCCTTACTTTAATAGAAAACAAAAAAGTATACCTAATTACCTATTAGGTACATTCCAACACAACCCCAGCACGCCCATGACCTAAGTTATTAATTTAAGTTGCTTAGTTCCTTAACATAACATAGCTAAGGTCATTGACACTAAATGCGACTTTAAGCGACGTGAACATAGCTTAAATTACTTACCTAAAGTAAAATAAATTAGAGAACTGTCATTAATTTCGCAATTAGCTGCTGTATAAACACGGAGCTTTACAATCTATTAATATCGTTAATGTGAATGTCTTTGTGTTTGAACAATAATTTGCGGAATTCGAATACCTTATCAGATATATATATATATTCGTATCAAATCTTGACGTGATCGCAATACAAAAACATATAGAAAACATGCTCTCAGAATGGTTACGGATAACATTTTGAGGAAACCGGCAAATCATAGAACCAAAAATTCGAAGATATGTGACATTCACCAACCCACACTGGACCTGCTAGGTGGAATATGACGGTTCATGGTAAATGTTTCGAAAAATCTCTCAACACATTAGATTCCATAATGACCTGACCTTTTATACTACCATACTATAAAAACCAAGTCATGCAGAACAAAATAAAATTCAAGCAGTTGAAAATAGAACGAGTCATTACCATTAATAATGCCGTTCTATTTTAGTATAACAAATAATTACTACATACACACCATTAACACCTTATATAGTATAAACTGACCTACATATAAACAGTAATTGAAACTCAATGTAGGTCGTAAGTCAATGGCTTCTGAAAACCAACTAATTACCAAACTGCATTGTAAGTACCTACTCATTATAAAAAGCCTATTGTGGGGGATTGTAATGACAAAGAATTGTGAGGAATGAACTGCATTGTGGGCTGGTCCTGAGTTGCAAAAATACTTACTGGGTCACTAATATAAAGTGTGATAGTTTCATAAATACATACTATGCGTTTCATATAAGAATAGGATCTACTTAGCGCCATATTGTGATGTCATAGCCGTCAAATCGAATCAGGTAGGTTAAGCAATACAAAATATTTTTTAAATTAAATTTATCTACGAATCACGAACGAAAATAGTTTAATCAGAACCTAGTTCTTCAATTCCGCTCATCTCTGCACCACTTTGTGAAGTGTCTGAGTAGTGGCGAATGGAAGAAGAAGGCGAATTGTTGCCAACAATGAAAATAAGAAAGAAAACAGTTAAAAAAAAACTAATTATGACTTAAATAATATATTTAGTTAATTTAGATTAAACAATAACATTTTTCTTAACTTGGATTTAACTAAGACTCGGTTAATCAAAGCCAAAAAATACCGTAATTGATACGCAAATAAAATTTCCTTGCAAACCGTACTTTTCAAGGAACATTTGACAGATACAGGTTATTGACGTGCCTATTCTTATTTGTATCGCATTCTCAGATCCTCAGCAATCAGCAGTGGTGGCCCCGTTGTAACAGCGCCGACTTACGAGCTGTATGTCACAGGTTCCAAAACCACACCACACCACACCACACCACCACAGCTCCCAAAACGATGAAGGAAAACATCGTGAGGAAACCGGCATGTCATAGAATCAAAAATTCAAAGACATGTGACATTCCAATCCACACGGCCTGAGTCCCAGTAGTGGCAACATTATATGACTGATGAAGCTATGCTATTGGTTCACAAAGAACTTGCGACTTAAAATGCCAATGCGTTCCACAATTTCCAGGAATAAATCATTTACTGTTCAGACTGCTCGTCTGTGGAATGAATTGCGAGACCAAATTAAACGCGCTCAATCGTTGCCTGTATTTAAAAGACTCGCGAGAACCTGTCGCTGTAATTATCGGCAGTCGGCCGTTTTAGTATGTAGGCATATATTTTACTCTTATTTATATTTAAATCTTCATTAAAGAGACATTAAAATATTTAATACAAACTTTAAAACCTTTCTATACATACCTATTTAAAAAATACGAAAAAGAAATATATTAGCAAATTATTCAAATGCACGATCTTTTCTAGAAAGTATTTCTTTAATTTCAGATAATTCGAAGAAAAATAAGATGTTATTGATGTGTTATAAAGATGTTATTAACATCATCAAATTAAGAATGTTAAATCGATATGAGTGGATTTGTGTTTCTATTGTAATCCACACTAAAGCTAGAACTACACTGTGCACACGTGTGCCACACACGCCGATCTGGGCGCGTCGGTCTCCATACTTTTTATATTGAAACTAGACTTGTAGAGCTACACTTGATCCACGCCACGCGATGTCTTTCTACATACAAATCAGGCGTGTTACACGAGCACGTCGGTCTAATGTAGTTCTGGCTTAATAGTATACCTACTATATTTAGATGACCACAGTGTCTCAAGACGAAAGTCTATGACCAGTGCGTATTGCCAGTGATGACATACTTCCTGACACGGCTAAAGTTGATCGAAGCAAAAAGTTGGAACAGTTTGTCGTGTAGTTCAGAAGCAACTGGAATTGTCAAATCAATAATAGCCCCATATCATGTTCTGACATTACTGTACATCCCAGATTACCTGGAGGATATCACGGAATGCGATAAGGCATACATTACGTGTTGATGGTGATGTATATTTTGGTTTTAATTTATTTTCTGTATTTGTAATGGTTTAGAATACAGATGAATTTGTGAAACTCTAGTTAACGTACACATGTTGTCGATGATTGGTTTATACAAAGAAAATATTTAATTTTACAAGTTAGTGATTCACCTGCATAGTTTATAAAATAGTTACTTATTAAAAGCTATTTAAATTATCGTCTGCCATTTTAATCAGTGCAACCTGATGCAGCATCACTCAAACCTCAAGCGAACTCCGGAGGCGTTCACGCGTTATTTCGCGACATTCGGTTAAACAACAAACGAACGCCGGTGTTCGCATAGATGATAAAATATTGAGCGTTTTATTAGGGTTCCGTAGCTAAATGGCAAAAAACGGAACCCTTATGGATTCGTCATGTCTGTCTGTCTGTCCGTCCGTATGTCACAGCCACTTTTTTTCCGAAACTATAAGAACTATGCTGTTGAAACTGTGGAAGGGGGACATAGGCATATGCCTATGTCCAACAGTGAACGTCTTTTGGCTGAAATGATGATGGTGACACACTCAAATGTGACGTCACCGCCATTAGGTTTCCTCCACACCCCCTGTCTACCACATACCAATATTTGAAATGCTAATAAAATTGCTGCTTAATTTGATAATCAATTTTGGTGCTGTTTTCAGAAAGAGATTAATTTCCTTTTAGCGTTATGTGTCGTTAAGTAGGTATAAAATATTGTACAAAATAAACAAAAGATAATACCCAATTGAATGACTGATTATTGATTGTACTGTCGCGCACACAAGCCCATTTACCATTTACCTCTTTTAATTTTTAAATACCGACGAAAAGAAAAGCCGTCATATTTTCTGGGAAATACGAAGACAAAAACGGAAGTATTTATCAAATATACGTTCAATTGTGAAAGTAAATTCATAAAATATGGTATTATTATAACAGTGCATTGTACAGTCGCGGCCAGCGGTGTTTAAAAATATAACTACGCTATTATTTATACGCGTATTGTATATTGGAGGACTTTTAAATGAACAACGTTTGCTCTATATCTATCTGAGGTCAAAAAATGTATAGTAGGTACCTATATTTTATTTAAGTGTACAATCGGTACAAAATATCAACTTTTTAGTGTTTAAAGTGTTTCGAATTTATAAGGCAGAGGTTTATTTATTTGCTGAATTTTAGTGTATTTTTATTTTGATTTCATCAGGGAAAAATGGAGAAAAAGATAGGTAACACTAAAACTATAATACATAAAGTATTTATAATCATATATGTTTATTAAAAAAAAAACATAACTGATGCGGCAAATGTTTTCTTGTCTCGGTTCTTTCCGAATTTTCAAAAAACCGTATTAGTACGAAAAATTGTCAAATCGAGCCAGTTGTTTTTAAATAATGTAGTAAAATAGTTTTAATTTTATTCTTTATTTTAATTTTTTTTTCCGCAACTATCACACAACGTCATCTAGCCCCAAGCTAAGCAGAGCTTGTGTTATGAGTACTAGACAACTGATAAACAAACTTATATATTTCTAAATACATAAATATTATAGATAAATTACACCCAGACACAGAATAAATAATCGTACTCATCACACAAACATTTGTCCTGGGTGGGAATCGAACCCACGACCTCCGGCATAGCAGTCAGGGCCACTAATCACTAGACCAACAGGCCAGTCATTTGATCTTAATTTATTATGAAAATAGAAATAAAGAATAGTCATCATCATAATTATTAAGGCCGAAAAACATCCACCGTTAGACAGTAGAGAATAGTACCTAACCTTTAAATTTATTATTCGAGATCGTTTTTAAAGGGGAATGAAACTTATCCCATACATTGCTGTCATGTATTTTTATTTCTTTTCGCCAAAAGTGAAACTTAGGCCATATCTTAAATGACTGTAATATAAATCAGTAGCAAAAAGAATGATGTCTACCAACCGTAACCAATCGAAGTTGGAGACTATTTAGTATATTTCTATTGTTTTGTTATCAGGCGTTATTTTTCTTAAATAAAAATTCTGTATGCCTAATTTTTTAACTTTACCATTGTTAAATAAAGTTTTAGTTTCAGTTTTTTGGTGAATACGCATTAAATAGTGTCAATCACTATCACAACCCTAAAGCGTATCTTTTCGATTCGTTTATCACTTATTTTTTTTACTAGTTTTCGTGATGAAAAACTGCGAGTGTAAAAAAAATATAATAGTAATAACCAATTTAATCTATTTTATCAATGGAAACCCCAAAATATTGCGTACTATATTTCCATTTCATCATTATAATATAACGAAAATAGGTCTGAAAAAAATATACTAGCAATGCTTATAAACGTATCTTTGTTCGGTTACGGTTTAAATACCTGTTTCTTTTTGCTATTGATTCCTTGTATTGGTCTCTAACATAACCTAGGTTTCATTTCTGGCGAAAAGAAAAAAGTAAATCATGCCAATAGTTTGTATTGGCCTTTGGAACAACAAACTCAATGTCAAAAACACGACAAAGTTCAAAATACAATGGTACCCATTCTTTTTAAATAGCCTTTTTAATACCAATCCACACTTAAAAATCAAATTAAAATACAAAACGCTAAAGTCAATATTTGATTTGATGGTAATGTAATGAAATTATATCGAATTATTTTTAGAATTAGGTAAATAAGAACACAATTTTACGAACCTTATTTTCAGTATTTATTTAGACGTATACGGTTTCTGTTATAATAATATTTTCTGAGATTCCATCCGTAAGAAACATAATCATATTTACACAGAGGTTAAAGTTATTTTACGATAGTATTCAATCATATAAAAAAGTATCTGAATATGTTTATACATAATGTTGTAAAGAAATCATAAATGTTTATGAAAAATACAAAAAAGGTTTAAAAAGCGGATAACTATCCTAACGTTTTATGATGTTCTCATTAGGTAGGTAGTAATGTGATCTACCTACTTTCGTAGTTAGTAATAACATGGAAAGTTTGTATGAATGTATGAGTGTGTAAATATTTATTAGTCTTTCTCGCTCAAACAGCTGACCAGATTTGGATGATATTTGGCACACGGATAAATCATGTGCTGGTATAGAACATAGGGTACTTTTAATCTGTTGATATGTTCCATTAGGATATTTGTCGATTATCACGTGGGTGAAGCCACTGGCCGAAGCTAATGAGATATAAAAAAAAACGTATTAATTTACACCGTTACCTTTCTACGCTATATGGAACTATAAAGGCTTTATTTTAATCGAAACAATGCTTCTAATGAAGTCCGATTTAAAAATAAAAATGTACGTTTCGCTACTGCGGTTGAATATCAAAGCACGCTTTAGTAGAAGTAACATTTGAGAAGAAAAATTACCAAAATTTTTCTTGGGGGTGGGAAAGCATCAAATAACTTCTTCCGGGTGGACCGAGTGGGAGTGTCAGATTTTGACTGACTTAATCCCACCCGTTTCCTTCTGTTGCCCTTTGCGTTCCAGAGCTGCAGTTACTCTTCCAAACGATTCCGTGGTCTAACATCTAATCTACTCAAGCTAATTGATCACTTTCTGTCCCACTGTTGGGCAAAGGCCCTCCCCTTCCTTTTCCACACAGTCCAATATATTATGGATAATTTTAATTAATGAAACCAAAATCTGACCAGTCAAAATAATACAGTAACAGATAGCTGACTTTAGCTACAAAGCTGACCCTTTTGGTACATCACGCAAGAAAGCGAAAAAGTCTGTAAACCTTTACGATATCTATAAAATACATGAATCATCGTAAAAATAATCTAAATCCAACATCTTTATGTAACATAATCTAACTTCAGAAAAATATTAAATTGGCACTTTAACACAAAATAAATTCATTTATTTAAACGGGTTATTACTTATTTTTCGTGGAACTGTCGTTTCTAGTATTCGATTCCCATGAGAACGTATAAGTTGAGCCGCAGCTGCGGAGCATCCTCAATATCAAGAGGCGCAAAATGCATCAGTCGGCGGTTTTGAATCGACGAACACAAGTGCGTCACCAGCTGCCGAATATGCTGATCAAGCGCCGCCTGCCGTCGCCGTCGCCCGCGCCTCTACACCGGCTGCGGAAACGTCTCACGTAGGTACGTTGACCCCTAAACGTCCCTACGCTGCTGTTGTTACCACCAGGAAACCAGGTACGTCGCAACCAAAGCGATCAGCGAAAATAGGGGACAAAGTGAAAACGGGTTTTCAACGTACCCTGACTGCGGTCCGTAGCTCATTGCCAAAAACGGGCCAAGTTGATGAAGAGGGTTTCACTCGAGTAGAAAAGAAGAAGAAGAAGCCCTGTTCCCGTAACCTGTGCGGTACCGCACCGAGTGGACCAAATATGCTGCTGCGTCCTGCTGTGCCTACAACGCAGCTGTATATTTCACGTCTGCATTGCTCTACGAAGGTTGAGGAAGTCGTGGAGTATATGAAGATAAAGAGCAACTGGACTCTGAGGGTCGAAAGGCTGGATTCGCGCCATGACACCAACTTCAAGTCGTTCGTGATACGAGTTCCAACCCACCATCTACAGACCTTTTTGAGAGAGGACTTTTGGCCGAAAGGTGTCGTGTATCGACGTTTCCGAGGACGGCTACGCGACACCACGCAGCGGAACACGACGCCGATGTTACGTGTATAATTATAGTTTGTTATATTTT
Source organism: Mythimna impura (assembly GCA_905147345.3). Lineage (NCBI taxonomy): Eukaryota > Metazoa > Arthropoda > Insecta > Lepidoptera > Noctuidae > Mythimna > Mythimna impura. Next base: position 15,257,638 of record LR990345.1, read on the forward strand.
TAATATGTTTATAAGATTGTATTAAGTTTTGTTTTTATAATATGTATTAGTTTATTATTGTTTAAGATTATTGTACCTATGTATTTTGTCTATGGGCCTCTGATGCCTGAAAATAAAATTATTATGATTATGATTATGATGAATATTTTACAAGTGATTTCAAATCTCGTAAAAATACAAGAACTTCGATAGAAACTTTTAAAAAGTAACTCGGCCCTTTTATTTTTTCCTCAGAAACCCATCTTGAACAAGTTGGATAGTTGTACAACGGAGACCCTTCGATAAAGTGTCATAATTTAGGTGAAATATTGTTTCTCTGGCGAGGGGAGCATATTTCGTTATCTTATTTGTGGTTTCTGAATAAGTTACAATTTTCTTTCCTTTCAATAGTATATACATATTTACCAAACCGACTTCGGAGACCTGTTGATAATATTATTTATGAAGTTCTCCAAATGTATTGATGTATTTGCGTTCTATTGTTTGTCTGTTTTTATTTGTCAGGTAAATAATGTCGCAATTGGCAACTTTTGTTGTTTTCCCTCTTCAGTAACTTTGCCCCATATTTTGTATTAGCCACGCCAATTTTAACACTGAACTATGGAATTTGTTTTGAAGTTTGCGAGACTGGCCAAGGGTGAGGTTCTCGAACGAGATACATATAATATATTACTCGTATATAGTATAGTATATAGTTCGATTTTCCAAAAAGCTTTAATTTTCTAAAAGAAAAAGTAAAGTTTTCGAAAAACAAATAGGTTTATATCATACGTACTACTTTTACAACTAATATATAAAATAATAATTATGAAGTTACCAACGAAAACTCTTTTAATTAAAAAAACGTTTATCGTATTATGACAAAGTTAATTATAAAATAATTAGCCTACCAATTACCGACACTTTACATGCAATAATGAAGTAAACTTATCAAATATTCATGAGCAATCGTTTACAATACACAACTAATATAATATTCGAGATTGAGTCGAACATTCGTCGTATGAAGGGAGGCAAAATGAGAGCCATCAGACGAAACTTTTCTCTTTGCGCGAAAGTTTGTGATGTGAACAGAAACCCGAGGCGCGGGGCCCGGGGCCCCTTGGGACGCGCATGCATGTTTAATGGCGTCCTAGAAAGGTCAAGAGTCTGAATGTGAGTGGAAGTAGTGAATACATTACCAGCTCCCGAGTGGGCAGGTACTCGGGACCAAGCAGCCGCGGCGTGACAACCTCTTTTCTAACTTACTCGAACTAACATGCGGACAGGTAGTTTGTAGCTGTCTCTCAAACAAATTAATTGTGTCTTAGTTTTGAGCTGTAACGAGGGAGCAACTCAAACAAAGTTTTGAGAAAGGTACGCGATGGAAGTGTTGCTTCCCCTGCGCTAACATTATGCCGTGAACTCGCAAAATTTTGCCACGACGTTGACTAACGGTTTCTACAACTGGCCTGCTCGAAATTGAAACTTTGTTGGACTTTAAATTATATGAACAACTGTGCAATCAACGTTATATGTACAATAATTTCTATTTCTACACTTCGATTTTCTTTAGAGTTTAAAAATATGCTGTAATAAATGCTTTGAAATTATTGCTTTAATTGCATAAGACCTGAGTCCCTACAGTGGGAACATTATACGGCTGAATATGTGCCTTATAATGCTCCCACTGCTAGGACTCAGGTCTCCTCTCTAAAAGAGGGAATGGGCCGTAAGCCACCATGCGGACCCAATGCGGATTGGTGGATGTCACATGTCTTCGAATTTTTGGTCCTAGGACATGCCGGTTTCCTCATAATGTTTTAACACAAAGTAATGCGCCTGGCTTGGTTTGAACCCGCATTACCACTAGGCCCTAGGCTCTTTAAAATGATTGCTTAATGTAGTCAAATTAGTTTTAAATCAACTTGTCCTATATTTGTTTATACTTAATAACTCCCATTTTTTAACGCATAAGCTAGGCTAATATCAAGTGAAGAATATTAACTCTGCATTTCGCTATTTTGAACTCAGAACATTAAAAAGTACAAAACCTATCAGCTGACATCCTCCCGCTGTGACGCAAGAAAAGGAAATAGGTCAGTATGGCGCTCGTAAACGAGGCTTAGCAACTAGTCACGAGTCGCGACCTACGCACTGTGGCCATACAATGAACGCAGTCTCAAGTGGCGTCAGCACTTCACTCCCCCTGCACAGTGGGACAAAAACATTCATAAAAAATGCAAGTAGTGTGCAGCTTTTACTCACCTTTAGGAGGGTTGATATGCAATGCACTTCTGAAGAGACTTTCTTCATCACGCCAGTCGAGGTTCCTCCGCATTGTGTAGCCGCACATAGCGGACAAGGTCACCAGCAGGGCCAACATGAACAGCCTGCTGCGCGTCTCGCCGCGGTGCCAGCTCCGCGTCAACACGCCCGCCCCCAACCCCAGCAACAAACAGAACCCCACACTTGGTATGTACAAAACACGCTCCGCCACTACGAAGCCGACGTAGAAAAGTAAATTAGTCGCAGGCACGAACGGCAGTACCATAAACGCCGTGAACATGAGGAGCGCGACCTGCGGGCTTCGGTACACGCTCCTGTGCGCACTGCTCGCCTTGGACTTCGCTAACGTTATCGGGCAGATGCAACTCGAGGTGTGCATCGTTATGTTATTGTTGTTGCTCGCGCGACACACACTCGTGTGCTCATCACTGAGTGAATGTTTGCAGCCAGTGCACGGACACAATAGCTTTTTAGATGATACATTCTCTTTGTGCGGCGCATGATAGCTTTTTCTTTCATAACAGTCTTGTCCTCTATTATACTGCTTGCTACTATAATTCCATTTGTGCTTAATTTTACAGTTCTGTTTTTTGTAGTACTTTGCATCGCGGTATAAGTTATCTTGATGCTTTTTGAATTCGTTCGTAAGTGTTCGCCAGGTTACTTTGGAAATGACGGCATAGAATATCGCAGTAGTGATATTCCGGGCGTCGAACAGCGTCGTTATCCTCGGTATCGAGTCCATCGACCAATCGAAGCTCAGATGAAAAGGGTATAAAAGGAGGAAGAAGTTGAAGACAGGGAGATAAGAAAAAGTATAGAGGCGCGTAAGAATGGAGGAGTCTCGCGACGCGGGGTTATCAGCCGCCGCGAAGGCGGTGGGCGCCCCGGCGAGCCGCAGGCGCCAGTACAAAAGGGCAAAGCCTCCCGTGCCCAGCGCGCAAACGCTCCGCCATCGATGCTGAAACAATGAGAAATATAATTTAATAAAAAAACAATAAACACAAACGAAGCGTTCAAGTGAGAAGTGAACAGTTGACTACGTCAAACTTTTAAGAAAGGATCTAAAAGTATCAAGTTATTCCCAATTCATAAAATAAAGTTTATTCATAAACGCAAAGAGGAAAGTTAGGTATTTGAAGTTTTATTTTTCTAAATATTGTTCGGAACTCCATGATGATTGATTACCTCGGAGCAATATTTCATTAATATCTGTCGAAGAATTTGCCGCGATTTAATAGAATTGTAGTATTTTTTATAACCTGTCGGATGAATGATAAGAATGAAAAAATTGATTTACCAACATTCTGAGAACAATAAACAAAAATCTATTTGAATGAAATCGACGCCAACAAAGACACAAATTAAGCCATATCCTTATAAACAAACAATCCACTTCTCAACAATCAAATCGATCTCACAGTCGAGAGATTAATGACCATTTTACCAAGTCGTCAACCGAGCAGGTTTTCTACACAGATTTATTTGATCGCGTTTGCACGAGATTCAACCCTATGACAGGAGTATTTACGGCTCACGTCTCAACTGGCACGAAGACGACGGTATTAAGAACTAATCCCCACCGCGCCAGAACGTGTCGTAAGGTGACTAAAACCAGTAGGAAACTGCGGTACTGTGGCTCTTGGGCTCTACCAGCCACGATATACATCTTAGTGATACATCTAGATCGGACAGTATTATTTTATTTATAGGGTGCTAACTAAACCACTTTTATAATATGCTATTTCACATTTTTAGGATTCCGTACCTCAAAAGAAAAAAACGGAACCCTTATAGAATCTATTTATTGTCCGTCTGTCTGTCTGTCTGCCAAGACCCTTTATCTCAGGAACGCGTGGTGGTATCGAGTTGAAATTAAAACTATATACTCAAATCTGTGATCCCTTGAAGCTGTGAAAAAATTAAACTTCTAAGTTAACGAAAAAAAAAGATAACGAGTATTTCGACACTCTCAAGGAAATCAAAATTCATAGGGTACTTCCCGTTGACCTAGAATCCTGAAATTTGGCATGAAGCAAGGTCTCATAGCAGAAGTATTGGAAAAAATCTGAAAACTATTTTGTGGCTATGTCACAAAAAAAAACATCTTTTTTTTGCGATCGGAAAAATCTTCGTAACTCTATTCGGGAATTGAACTGTTTTCATGGGTAAGTTTGTACAAAACCCTCAGTGCGCGAGTCCAACTCGCACTTGCCTGCCTGCTTGCTTGCCTGCTTGCTTGCTTGCTTGCTTGCTTGCTTGCTTGCTTGTTTTTTTAACTGTAGACGTGCATAAATTTTGTTGTGAAAATAACTTTAAACAATTTTTGTCTATCTTTGTGTATAAGTTATTCTGTATGGTTGTCTCGTATTTGTGAATAAAGTTTATTATTATTATTATAATTTCCAACTAAACTTTTTGAAGACTTACACAGAGCATTTTAAAGTTACTTTAATTAGCAATACAAAACCAATTTCATAGAATTTTATATTTAAAACCATTTACTTGATGGATGAAAACCTCAAATGTCGATCGACACCAACAAAATAAAATGTTTTTATACAAGATTTTGTCACCTTCCAAACCTTATTTCTTTTGAGTTTATTATGTGATTTTTTTAAATCTTTTAGTTTTGTATAGAATTACAAGGAGTTGTCAAAATGTTACTTAATAAATTACGTTAAAATCATTATATTGACGCTCCCTACGTACGAAGCGATATATCAAAAGTCTCAGTTTACGAGAGAGTGTTTCAAAATTTGAAACTGATGTGAAATTAATACAAATTTAGATATAATTTGATATGTATCAAAATATACTTATAAGGTTGTGTAAATAATTAAGAATCTTACTAATTTTTTGATGTCATTCGAGTTGAATGAATGTGGTTGCAAAAATAGTTTAATGTAGGATAGTTTATTTAGAGGAAGGCTATAACATCACGCTGCGACCCACGGGAGAGGAGTACTAATCAAAGTGAAATCACGGGGTACAGCTAGTATATATAATTACAAGTGAAGCTAATAAAAGCGTGTTAAAAAGAACGGGGCAAGTGCGAGTCGGACTCGCGCTTTGAGGATACAAACTTATCTATGTAAGTAAATAGTTCAATTCCCGAATGGAGTCTCAAAGATTTTCCCGAATCGCAAAAAAAGTTATTTTTTTGTGACGTAATAAAAATTTACAAATTTCATATTTATTCCTATTCCTGCGTTATAAGACCTTGCTTTATGCCAAATTTCAGGATTCTGGGTCAACGGGAAGTACCCTATGAATTTTGATTCCCTTGAGAGTGTCGAAATACACGTTTGTTGCGACATAAACGGCCATATGTTTTTTTTTTCATAAACTTAGAAGTTTGATTTTTTTACAGCTTCAAGGGACCACAGACTTGGTATATGGTTTTAATTCCAACTAGATACCTCCATGCAGTCCCGAGATAAAGGGTCTTGACAGACAGACGGATAACAAAGTGATCCTATAAGGGAACGGTTTTTTTTTCCTTTTCAGGTATGGAACTCTAAAAGTATATACGGTATATAATAAACAACATTCCAAATTATGTGTATTGGATATAGACTGTTTTAGTCTTTATTAATCTCATTGTAATAAAGATTAAAACAAATGTATCTCTTTTTCTGAACAATTAACAATATGATTTTTCCCGTGAATAGAGTCCATAACTAATGTATAGTCAAAGTGCCACAGCCGTCCGCAGAACTAATAATTTTAAGCCACAGTGAAGGCACCCCGATAAAACTGATTTATAAAGGAGTGAATCGCGGCGAGACGTCCCTTAGATTATTAAATTACTACTAGCACGTACATAACGCCGACCCTCTTTCAGGCACTATATGATTAATATGAATATACGATCAGTTAGGTATTTTAATCTACTTAAAGTGGTGTTATTATGAAAGTTTTCACGGTTATTTAGTGGCGGTTGGGTTCGATCCGCGCCGCGCGCCGTCCGGGGCGCTCCGCCCTGCCGGCTTGTTACTTGCGGGAAGCTCGAGGAAAAGATTTATGAAGGTTACCGCGTCCCCTGCCCGACCTGGCCCAGGGGATCCCCCCGCAGAACTAACGATGCCGTTTCGGATTTCTAGCACAATTTACACCACCAGGGGAGCAAATCGGAAATCTCGGCGAAACTTAGATGAAGTACAAATTAATCAATCCGAATGAGGGAAAAGAGGCTGAATAATAAAACACACTTTTTTCACCTTTGTGATTTTCCTAACCTATTACGAGAGTTTGAGGTCTTTTACAAAAGGGAAATAACGATGTAAAGGCAATTACGTATTATTTGGAGCTCCACGTCGGGTTAATAATAAGGAAATGTGAGATATGTACGGAAAATAAGATGTTTTTATATGAAAGCATTATTAAATCACAAAAGATTTGTAAGCCGAATAAAATAATATTAATACATTACAGTGATACGTAGATATGAAATACATACATATTTCTCGTAAATTGTCGACTTGTATTTCATCAGGCAAGTTGAAGTCAAAGCAAATAACTTAATGAAATAAGCGAGCGAGCTTGGCCTAGCCGTCAGAGCTGCGCTTATCTGGAAAATTTACTGGCTGGCTGACATTGCCATCGTCGCCTCGCAAATGCCGACTCATTTGCCAGTCCGTTTGAAAAACCCTCAGCATTAAGTAGTAACGAATCTTCATTCAAAATACCCGCATTTATTTGAATCGAGAATTAAATTATATTTAGCAACCTTGATTAAGATTAAAAATGCTGTTTGCAACTGCGAAAAAACGACCTTGCATAAAATCTCGGGGACGGCAAAAAGTTCTTACCTAATGTTTTCACTTATCGAATTACTCCGACTAAGAATAAAACGTTCAGATTAATTATGTCCTAACTTATGTCTTTTGGCACTAGATCCAGATAAAAAACGCGACGATTGAACACAGAATCTCAGTAGGTACTTAGCAACTTATACGTATATATGTATCAACGAAAGTACTGGCAAGAAAAACCTCTTACATTTTTCTGAAAAATAATCTTCTGAGAGGCTTTCAAAATTAAAATGATTTCTTACAAATAAAACGTTACCACAGAGATACCCTAGCTATGAACTCATAAACTCGGCGAGGTAGACGACGGTGCCGAGGGCTCCATTAACTTTAATACCTTCATAACTACATGTCGAAATTTCTACAACAGGAAAAAGCTCTTTTAATTCCGACCGCCAAGGTCTTCGACGGGGAATGACAATATTTTTACACCGCTACATTATAATGCGTATAAGACAGGTTCACACTTCGCCCGTCGTGGTGTTATTCAGAACGAATTATTATGCTAGGAACATATTGTAGGGCTCACTAACAGCAGACGTTTAGGTACGTAAAAAAAACATGGCCTACATATTGACCCTTTACACTTGTAAGTCAGAAAGTAACTTCGGCCTCTTTTGAATTTGAATACGTACCCTGATGGTAGTAAATTTCATTCACATCTTTGCGGGATTATTTGAAAGATTTGCCGAGACCCTGGAAGGTAAAGGGCAAATGGAGGAACACAGGTGGGTTTTAGTCAGTAAATGACTCACTCCTTCTCGCTCCACCCGGAGCGGGAGATGGTATTTGATGATTTCTGGCCTGTTGGTCTAGTAGTTAGTGGCCCTGACTGCTATACCGGAGTTCGTGAATTCGATTCCCACCCAAAACAAATGTGTGTGTGATGACTGATGAGCACTATCATTGTTCTGTGTCTGGGTGTAATTTATCTACATTATGTATATATTTTGAAACATATAAGTATGTTTCAAAATATATACATACATATTTGTAAGTTGTTTAGTACTCATACCACAAACTCTGCTTAATTTGGGACTAGATGACGTTGTGAAAGTTGTGGAATATTATTATTTTTATTTCGAACCTCAAAAAGAAAAAGCATTCATACCCTGCCATAAAAGACATTTATTACCTTCTAATAATAATTGTCTTTTATAAGCAGAGAGAGTTTGCTTAAATACCGTCAGCAAACCATAACTCTGCCTAATGTGAGACTTGGGTTATTCACTGTGTTCAAAGTTTTTGTTTCGCGCTTTGTCTAAGTCTCGACAACAGACTACACATGCATTTTGTATTGAAAGTTGCTGCACCTCGGAGTGAGCCCGCTCGCGTTTTCAGATACATGCACTGTGCCGGATTAAATATGGCAACAACTACCTGAACGTACCGAGAAAATGGCGCTGTTCCATTTTGTAATATCTTTCCACAAACACAAACGTTTTAATATTTGAACTGTAGAAGTATGTTTTTATAAAATAGAAAAGAGACTTTATGAGTGACGATGCTTAATACTGTCAAAAACAGGATTCACTCTAGCTAGGTGGTCAGTCCCGCTGCCAATCGTGATTATTCTTTCGACTACCATGTGTCCGTATTATATGACGTAAGTAAACATAACAAATATACAAGAATGATAGTAGTACATTACGATATGCATATATTATAATAAGGAAAAGTATGTTTTTTATGTTTTTTTGTTTGTAGGAGGTAATCTCTGAAAGTACTGCCCCCATAGTAAAACAACTGTTTCGTTTCGATTCTCTTTTCGTTGATCACCTCAAGTCGGCCACGCCTCCTATTCCTTTGTTCTGACCACGTGACTGAGCGTTGAGATGACGTCAGAATAAAGGAATTGAAGGCGTGGCCTACTCGAGGCGATCGACGAAAAGAGAATCGAAACGAAACGGTTGTAACTTGGTTAGGGGGCTGGTCCGATTAGTAATTTTTTTTCTGTAGGTTATATTTCATGGATGCAGGCGAATCTGCGGGCGAAAGCTAGTTACGATATAAAGCATCTTTATTTTAATTCAATAAAAGTTCAGGATAAAAGGTTCAATGGTTAATTTATTTTTTAACAAGCGGCCATGTACAATTAATTATTATTTTCCCATGATTCGACCTTGCATCATTTTTATGCAAATATACTTTTTTTTGAGGTGTGAAATCATCAAATGACTTCTCCCGCTTTAGGGTGGAACGACAGGGCGTGTCAGAATATTTACTACTAAAATTCATTTGTGTTCTACAGTTGCCCTTTGCGTTCTAGGGCTATAGTTACTTTTTCAAACGTTCCCGAAACCGTAGGCGGTTGATGACTAAGAATATCTTTCACAGCAAAATATTTTTTGTCCAAATAGATACCTAATATTATATATATATATACTAGGTATCTATGTGTAAATATATATATTTGACTGGCCTGTTAGTTTCGTGGTTAGTGGCCTTGACTGCTATGCCGGAGGTCGTGGGTTCGATTCCCACCCAGGACAAATGTTTTTGTGATGAGCATGATCATTTGTTCTGTGTCTGGCTGTGATTTATCTATATATGTATGTATTTAGAAATATATAAGTGTGTTTATCAGTTGTCTAGTACTCATAACACAAGTTCTGCTTAGCTTGAAACTAGATGGCGTTGTGTGATAGTTGTGGAATATTATATTATATACGACATAACTAAACCAGACAGTGTACGACATAAAACGGCACTCGCATCAAGCATCAAATATGGCAATGTTGACGAAACACAGAGAGGAACAATAATCTCATATTTCATAACTTGCATTGCAATTTCTAAGGTAAATACGCAAGTTTCCTGTGGCGAACAAATTTCATATCGTCATAAGCAGGTAACTGGCGAAATTCGAGTCACGTAGTCACGGCAGCAAATAATATTATGAGAGAAATCGTGTCTGGTGGGAGTTTAACTTTACCGGCATTCCGTCTCCAACGTGGCTGCCTGCTCTTATTATTTATACTACGCTCTGCCCCCCGGCTCCGCGCGCAGATTTTCCCCTTGTTCGAATCATATTGTAAACTAAGGAAGCATAAATATGAGCAAGAAATATTTTTATTGAATTTTTTAAAGACCTGTTGTTATCTGAAGAGGGTTGTATCGCGTGGGTGCTTTGTGTCCGCTGGGATCTAGAAAATATTATGTTGTTATTATACTAACAAGTGCAGATAATTTAAGTACAGTTTATTTGCTATCTTTTTACGTTAAGGCACTGTAAATACTATAAATATTAAATATTTTCATTTTGGAAATACTTCTCATATTTAATATGGGGTCGAGAAAAGTTTATTATATTTTATAGATAACTCAATCAATGACTTGGGCTAAGGAATTTTTGAGAGCGAGAGAAGTTATCTAGCTTGTTGGTCTAGTAGTTAGTAGTCATGACTGCTATGCCGGAGGTCTTGGGTTCGATTCTCACCCAAAAGAAATGTTTGTGTGATGAGTACGATTATTTGGTCTGTGTGTGGGTGTAATATATCTATAATATGTATGTATTTAGAAATATATAAGTATGTTTATCAGTTGTCTAGTACTCATAGCACCAGCTCTACTTAGTTTTGGACTAGATGGCGTTGAGTAAAAGTTGTGGAATATTAATATTAATTGATGGTTTTCAAAAAAAATATCTTAATGTACAAACCAATAAAAACTAAGCATGGCAAGTTCCCCAATTCTCTTGTTACTTGTACCTTATAATTAAGGTTACCAAAAATAAATACTCAAAAGAAATGTTTAATTTTCTTTTACTTTTTACAAAGGTATTTTATTTATCACTTTTACTAAAACTAGAACTAACATCAAAACTAATAAATATTAATTAATAAATAGGAATTCATACTAACTAAAAATAATAATATTTAAAAACGGGTAGAAAAAGAAATTATTGGGCATCAAAAAATTCATCCACATCGATATCAATGGGAAAAGTGCCCAGAACGCTGGCAGCATTGCCACGTTGGATAGCAATGCTGATTCTTTGTCCGAAGAAAAGCCCAGCCCTCTGGTCACGCGAAGAGTCGACCAGTTGTTTGCTGATATCACGGACAACTCGATGAGCGCTCGGACCCCATGGCCCTAGTGTTTCAACCCCAAACGGCTCAAACATATAACCTCCGATGAGGTTATTATATTTACGCCGTTTGAGGTTTTCTGCACTTGCAGCAGCCGCCCCAGCACAGCCTGCCGTACTCAGAAGATGGGATGGCGCAAGGGTGTCGACACATGTTGCATCCCACACCAAAGGCCTACCTAACTTCCAGGGCATTATGGTCATCCCGTCTGGCCTCTTTCCATCGTCGCGTGCCAAGCCATTGGGTTCTAGAACAGCTGGCACCCCGGCGGTGACAAGAGCTCGACGGATGATGTCATTAATGCTTGCGTGCCTAGCTATCCGACCAGCGCTTTTACTGCAGGATAGGCCATGGTGCCCGAGGCGGTCGACTGCTTCACCGCATTGACACCGATGTGGAGCTCCGCTAGGAGCACCCAATCGCAGGCATGTAGCGATCCGGAAGGTGGTGTCACTCAGCATAGTACCTATGTTGGGCGACGGTAGTGTCTGTAGCCAGAGGCCCGACTCCCATTCACCCACAGCCAGTAGGCGGGCACGCTCAGCAGTATTGGTAGACGTGTTAATAAGGTTATTCCGTACCAAACTGCAGAGCGGCTCATCCCACTGTCTCTGGGAAGATGGGTTCTCGGGCAACGCCTTGTCCGGGCAAGCCATTTTCCAGGCGCTTACGGCATCGGCCAAGCACGGCACCTCACAGCTAACCAATGATGGAGTCAAAATTCTATTGGTCAACTGTTGAGTGCTGTGGACCGAAGACAGAAACGCCGGTAGGCTTACACTAGAAATTTTGCGGATGCCGAGCCCACCAAAACGAATGGGTAGCGTAGCTTGTAGCCACGCTCGGTCATCCAGGGCCACATTTAAGAGGGAAGTCAGGGTATATCGAATGGTCTGATCAATTTTGTCCAAGAGATGTGGCTGCTTCCATAAAGGGGAAGAGCGGAGAAAATACATGAAATTTGGTGCAAAACAACAATACCGTATGAGGGTGAAAGCCGAATGAAGGTTAATTTTGGATAGTCTTTCTGAAATGTTGTTAAAACGTTCAATTTTGTCGTCAATGAATAAAGAAAAACTGTCTTCCAAAATTGGAGAACCTAGGAGGTGCAGTGAACTTTTATCTAAAATTTTGATTTCTGGAGCTATTGCATAAAATTTCTGTAGAATCGATTGTCTGTCGGTATTGTCTGAAATAAAAATTTCACATTTTGAATGGTTGAGGTCAAGGCCAATAGATTTGAATTGGTTTTTGAGAAATTTGAAATCTTCTAAAACGGTTTCTACGACACCTCCCAGAGTTCCATCATCTAAGTACCACACGTTAAATTTTGAATTTAACTGTTGGATGATTGGATGAATAGCCAAGCTGAAAATGACTGGCCCGAGAGGGTCACCTTGTTGGCATCCAACTGCAGATTCCAAAACATTGTCTTTGTATAATAATTTAGATGGGTGCCTATAGCACTGCCACAAAAAGCCGAAAATTTCAGGTAGCTCTTTTTTTGCTTCAGCCAACAAAGTGTCCCTGTTAACTGAATTGAAGGCGTTTTTAACGTCAACCTTGAGGATGACCTCGCCCTTATCGGAATTTAGAAAGGTGGAGAGGGCATGTACGGCAGCCTCACAGCCCCCTCTGGAACCAAAGCCAAGCTGTAGGGGCTGAAATTTGTTGGTCAAAGATTCGCCGTATAGTCTGCAACAAATTTTGGCTGCCATACGCCTGTACGTGCACCCGACGGCGATGGGACGAATGCCGCCGTCCCTCTTGCGCAGGGCACATAGATTGGCCCCGTACAAGACATCGACAACGGCATCGTTCACGCCACCGGAGAGCATAAGGGTGACTAGAGCCAGAAGCTCCTTCAAAAGTGACTCACCAGCGTCCCCGGCGCCTGAACTTAAAAGATCCTTTAAATGCTGAGGAGTCAGACCGTCGAGGCCGCCGGCGGAACCGCTTCTGAAGGAACTCACGGCTGCAAGTAACTGGGGGGCTGAAATTTGAAAAAACGATGAATCTGGATTGGGGCTATCAGGAGGGTCAGGGAAAGCGAGGTCATCCGCAGGCGCTGGGTGTTTTCTCTCCAGGGCTGAAATTGTATCTGGAGAGTAAGGCGCCACCACATCACTGCTAAAAAGTAACCTGGCCGCTCCACTAATGTCACCCTCACTTAATTTGGATTCTACATGTGAATTCAAACCTTTCTGGGAAACGTTGTTGAAAGGGGGTAAATTTAGATCTAAAATGTCAGCCGAATTATTGCAATTATCTTTAATTTGGGTCGTTAATGTTTTTTTTGAAGCCAATCTCTTTTGGACATGTAGAATCCTATAAGGGAAGGTGAGTAATTCCTCCCAAGCACTTTGAGTGTTCTCTTGGGTCGCAAGACGGACGCAACGCGCTAAATTTAGCGCAACAGACCGTCTCGCGCCTCGGGGAACTCTCTTTAATACCGGTGTTGAATTTTTTAATTTTGATAAGGTTATCCAAAGTGATTCCAAATGTGCTGATGTTAATTTTCTTTGATTGAAACATGCTAAGTCACAGTAGCGTCGACATCTGTAATGTAATGAACGTTCACGCAAGTAGCAGGTTCATTAACCGCGCTTATCTATGTACCACATCAACATTCCTACACATAGCTCGGCAACTAACGTCAAACATATACAAAACTATCTGAGATTCTGACGTCACGGGAACAAGGCAGAAGGATAGGTCCATTGAACTTGTCTGGGAATAACGGAGCAAAGACTTTTTTTTAGGTGTGCAAACATCCAATGATTTCTCTCGCTCTTGAGTGGAGCAGGAGGGCGTGTCAGACTTTTACTGACTAAAACCCAGTTCTGTTCTTTCTTTGCACTTATTCCACGGCCCCGGGTTTCTCTTTCGCATAACCCATGGCCCCAGTACGCTTCGACCCTGCTGAGACCCTACTTTTCGATTTACTGATATATCTTTGAGGCGCACGTAGAACACTACACGCCGTCGACGACTCGAGCTCGGTCCGGACGGTTACCGGACGGCCGGACGACGAGCTACCCATTTCTCGCCATCCGCAAGCCCACGCCTACGGAAACGGGGCAAGGACTAACTAGTTGTTTTCTAGACAGTAAACATATTCGCTTTCAAATAAATTTATAAAGGCTCAATAGAAACGGTGCAGAAAATTAATACTCTGTCGTAAAAAAACAATCACGTTGTCAAAATTCTGCTAAAAACCAATAACTCAATACACACAAAGCGACTTTTGTTTTTCATTATTTATGTGTTGGCTTCAACATTGTTTTGACTAAAAGCCGCCTGACCTTCGGACTTAGGAACAAAAAAATAAATAAAACTAATTTAGCACGTACCTACTTGTTTTTAGGAAGGAACGAAGTTATCCGTTTTGCTACGAAAGCTACGGCGTAGGCGCGTAGCTGCACGACATGACAGCCTCTACGTGTGCTACGAACGGCTACGACAATAGGCTATTTTATTATTGGGAGCTCTAAACGAAACAAAACTTCGTTCGTGACGCCTGAAATAATACCGACCATAAACTGGCAAAGCTTCCAATATCTAGACTTCTAGAGAATGTACAGGACGTTTTATATTTTTACTCGAAAATGGGAACAGTACTGCTTTACTTCAATTCCAGTCTGCTTTCCAGAAACAGACACTTATGTAATTGTATAGTACGATTAACGCGAAGTAGTATATTCACACGTTAACAAGCAGTACTTGCACTGATTGTTACTGTACATTTTTGTTAAAAAAAGTTCTTATTAGTCCATTCGCATGTTCAAATTATCCCAGTTAGGAAGGGAAACCTGTTATTAGCCATAGTTTACTATAAGCACTTACTCTGTAACATATTTTGTATATCGCTGTTGGCTACCTAAATAAAATAAAATTCAACGTGCGATAATTAAACGAGTTTTAATTGAAGGTTAGACATGCTCTGTTACGTTAAGTTATTGATTTAAACTTCGGTAGTTGATTATAGTTTTATTCTTTTCTGGGTGGTTCATATTTACTCAGTAGTAGGTATTAGGTCCATTCGGTAAATAATGGTAAACCGAGTATTTACCGTGACAGTAAATGTCAACAGAGTGTTCGCTTTGTACCGACTGCTGAGCAAACAAACGTAATCCTCACTGCTTGGGATGAGATAGACTTGGATAAGGGGAAGGGTGCACGCGAACGATGAAAGATTGTTCGCTCTCAAATCGGTGAATTGATTTCACTTTATTTTTCCAATTTGTCTTTCGTATAACTGAGTTTATTGAACATATAAATATTACTAAAAGATTACAAATCGTTGTGAGATGAGGCAGTTATTAAAGGTATTCTTCGTATTTTGACAAAGCGTTTTGCAAACACATTTATTGTGCGTAAGGTTAAAGAGTGGAATTGCCTGCCGGAGCCTATCGTCGACAATATCATCGCTTACCATCAGGTGAGATAGTAGTCAAACGTGAGCCTATCCATATTAAAAAATAATAATAATTAATATTTATATGCTTAGTTAGTAACGTATTGGATTCCAGTGACCCTCACCAAGTCATCGGTTTACCTAGTGGGCGGCCTTCCAACGTTGCGTCTTCCGATACGCGGTTGTTACTCCAGAACCTTCCAGCCCCATCGACCATCTGTTCTGCGAGCAATGTGCCCTGTCCGCTGCCACTTAAGTTTGTAACTATTATATAGCTTATTTAGTAACTATTATTAATGTTAAAGAATGAGTTAGTTTGCATCTTAGAATGACTTTGATTTGATTGTAATAATAATAACAATAAACAAATATTTCAGGTAAGATACCCATAGGTTGACATAAATACAAATACACAGAAACACACAAAACACAAACAAAAACGTACTAATAACATTCATTCATTACAATTATATAGTTGACATCACATTAAATAAATAAATCATAAAAATTTAAAATGTCCGAACATAATTAGATTAAGAACTAAATCAATTTAAATTAATAAAATAATAACTTTATTAATAAAATAAAGTAATAACAGAAAAAAAAATCGAATAATACCTATCTATTACCCACTTCACCAATCCAGCATATAATTTAGTTTTAAACTTGAAACATTCTTATCAAATTCTCAGTAAATCTAAGACAGATCTAGGACAGGTCTTTTGTACTTACACCGGGTGAATTGTACTAAAACTAAACTTGAAATACTTAAGAGATGTTCAAACACTTTACAGTAACAGTTAAATGCCAGAGTATTTAATCTTGGTCTCTGCTGCCGATAATGAAATGCTTTAAACTATTCGTCTTAATTGCATTCCTGAAGAGATTACTGAGAGAAGATGAAAATCTTGCCATATTGTATAAAAACTATTATGAGGAAACGGAAAAAGACAGGTGAAACATAATGTTTAATCCCTCAAACGCCTCTCTCCTCATAAAAAACAAAAAAAAAAATATTGTGAACCTACTGCCTATAATGGACCTACGATTCTTCCTCAGCTGACATTTCAAGCGTTGTCTCTTATGAACCTATGCAGTATCATGGGACCATTGAGGAATCAAATGCCATGTTCTAGGTTGTAATCATATTGTCCTTATTAAGCTAGAAAAAAGAATCCGCCCTGCAACAAACAAAATCCTAGTATAAAATCTTTTTTTTTTAGTTTTGATATAAACTAGTGCTTGACTGCGATCCCACCTGATGGTAAGCAGTGATGCAATCGTTGATGATGAGGCGCACTAGTTTATTAAGAGCCTATTCACTCTAGCCTTGAAGACACCCAAATTATAATAGGAAGGGAAGACCTCAGCAGGCAAATTGTTCCAGTCCTTCGATGTACGCGGTGTAAACGACGAGGCGAAACGCTTAGTCCGGACCGTAGAGGTTTCAACAACGTAAGGGTGGATACTCGCCGTACGTTGGGTTGTCCGATGGTAGAAATGAGATGGTGGAATCAAGTCATGCAATTCCCGCGCACACTCTCCAAAATACAACCTGTAAAACAACGAAAGGCTGGCTACCCTACGCCTGTGCTCAAGGCTTTGAAGATCGATTTAACCAGATCTGGAAACCGAATCGAATGAAACTTTGCCCGATATAGCATTCGAACTCAGGACCCAAACACCCAGACGTAAACCAAGTATAGAAAAGAAAACAAATACAGAATAATAAAGGCCTTAAGTTTTATTAGTTTAAAAGAGACATAAAGCTTAATACATTTCAAAGTGGGTCAAAGCTAATAAAAAATATTATGAGCTGTATATAACACAGGAATGTTCTACATTAGTTGTAGTTGACTAGCTACAATAAGCACTTGAACTTTCGTGTATAACGCTCATAAAATTATCACAAAGTTACGGAGAACTTAAAACAAGCTGTTAGTAAATTGATCCGAAAACAGTGGCGGGTATTTAACAGTACACCGCTTTAATATTATGAGGGAAGGTTTATTTACGTGATACAAAATTTGGTTAGACATTTTATTATGTGTTTGTTGATGCTAATTTATTTATAAACTAAGTACTTTGCTGATATAGAAATGGTAGCCAATGATAATGGCCCCGAATTACGAGTTGTACGTCACAGGTCCAAATCCAGTCAAGCTCTTTCTTCTTCTTTGTCCTCTCCTGTTCCCATTATGACGTGCGTCAAAAGAAGAAGTTCGCACCGAGGGTACAACTGTTGGAGTCGCACGGAAACGTCAATTTCAAGGCGTTCGTGGTGCGAGTCCCGAACACTTTCCTGCTTCTCATGCTGAAAGTCTTCCACTTTTGGCCGCAGGGCGTGGTGTTCCATCGCTTCCGCGGACAGGTGCTACAGAACAGCACGAAACGAACTTATTGCAATGTGAAGTGTTACTAACATAGTCCTAAGTTTTATTCACTAGGATATTCTATCCTGTGTGGTCGGCTCTAGTGATTGGTATAACTTTATTTTTTATTTTATTTTTTATTGGGGTAACTTGAGGTCTCTCTCGACTCTAGAAAATCAGGTCAATGGCGGGTGACCTCTGTCTTTCTATTGTTCTGGCAGATTTAGTGCAATTTTTCAAAACTAGCCAATTTATTTCGTCACCACTGCTCTCAAAATTGTGAAAGAAAACATTACGAGGAAATCGTCATGTTCTAGAACTCTAGAACCAAAGCTTCGAAAACATGTGACGTCCACCAACCCGCACTCGGTCTCGGTGAATCGTGGGCCATTAATTCCCTATCATAAAGGGGAGGCCTGAGACTCAGCAGTAGGAACGTTATAAGGCTGAGTATGCTATGCTTATGCTACAAACTTGACTTTGTTAATTTGAATGATTCACCGCGGGCCCTGGAATGCAAAAGCAACTGAAGGAGTACGAGTTGGTTATAGTCAGTAAAGGTCTGATTCTCTCACTCCGCCAACGGGAGAAGGTACTTAATGATTTCTCACCCAATAAAAACGGCGGTAGGTCCGCAACCTTGTTTAGAACATGCCTTCGAAGTATAAAGTCTCCATTCTCTATACGGTGTTTACGGTACATGTAGGAAATCGGAAAGTTTTGGAGGTACACCATAAATAAAAAATATGTTTTACTTACAATTAATCAACAAAAGAATATTATTATTAATAAACCAATATTTATCAGTAGTCAACAAACCTAAACTTAATATCAGAGAAAAGTTTTGTAATGCGAAACATGAGTGTTCAGATTTGTAAACGCATCACTCCAATCGGTATAACTCGTCTAAGCCAGAAACAGTACATCACTAACAAATTTTATGATTATCGTCAAAATCTACGCATATTTTCAAAATTTAATTTATAATGTTCTTTGTTAATTGCTTCATTCGACATTACACCATTGAACCGTACACATTGTACTTTTATTAAAATACTCATGATTTTTCCGAAACAATGAGCTTATTTAATTCAACATAGCATTTCATTTCTTTGTCGACCGTCCTGAGGTGTTCGCTTTTTTTAGTTTTTTTTTTACTGAGGTAAATGTTGAAAATCCTAATTCACATAAATGGTTGGCAAAAGTATTGCAAGAATGCCATAATTGTACTTAGCTAAAAGTGTTCTCAATGAGTTTCTGAAAATTTTTATTTTAATGTGCGATCCGTTTTCGTTTTCAACAGTTTTTCCTGCTTGTTAATCGGTAAGTGTCTAAAAGGACAGCTCTCAGCGAATGGATTTCGAACTCAGTCTATAAGTAGATCTACATTTTTCTTTTGTCTGTCTATTAACTGTAAGAGAAAACCAAGACACGCCATCTAATCACCACGGTAGACCAGTGTACCGTGGCACACATTTTGAGGAACACTGCTCACTATCATAAAGGCAATCAGTAACAGAACCTGTAAAGAGTATGAAATAAGTCATCATCATCATCATCATCATTTCAGCCGAAAGACGTCCACTGTTGGACATAGGCCTCCCCCAAATGTCGCCACAATGACCGGTCCTGTGCGTCTCGCATCCATCGGATTCCCGCGAGATTTCCCCTCACCAGGTCATCGATCCACCTTGTGGGAGGCATTCCAACGTTGCGTCTTCCGGTACGTGGCCGCCATTCCAGAACCTTTCGTCCCCATCGACCATCTGTTCTGCGAGCAATGTGCCCTGCCCACTGCCACTTAAGTTTGGCGATTCTTCGGGTTATGTCTGTAACCTTGGTTCTCCTGCGGATTTCTAAAAATCGAAAAATAAATAATAATAAATATAAGATGTCCCCATCGCCGTACCTCTACGTTGACGTCGCGGTGGGGCTTGCGTGCTCCAATATACCCTAGGTCTGTATCGGTGAAGTTTGCTTTGCCGTAATATGCCTAGGGTGAGGGGCCAGACTAAGAGAGATACAATCCGCAGTGCAGTTTTGTGGCGAACTGTTGGGCATTAGCGACCCCACGGACCCGATCTCCCGGGAGAATTCTTGTTCTTCATCTCCGGCTTGCCTTTATTGGCCGGCCGTAGTGAACACTGACGAGGAACTGAGCTCCCACCTCTCTCGCCTTTATTGGCTGGCTTGAGTGGAGATTCGCAAGAGCAAACGTGCTCGGGAGAAGGATGTATAATCCAGTAAGGTGCTGGTAGAGATCTTGACCGTACTTCCGGGATTGTCCTGATAGCCGTGGTATACCTCTCCACTCCTCAAGCACCTCAGAATATGTTGCCCTCTTGTTGCTACGTCACTTTGTGCTAGCGGCCGTTTTTTGGGGGCCCATTTATTGAGTGTGCAAGTCACCCCCTGCCTTTTTTCGATGGATATTAATAACGTTGTTCAGGCAGGGGCCATAGTCTTAACATAGTTCCATGTTACCAGTCCACTTAAGACTCCAAAAACCATAGCCCTATTATCTTTGTTCTCCATATGTCGCAATAGTTTTTCCACAACCGGGGGTTGTCCTTGGGTGCACTAGCATAGCGCGTACAGGGATAATCGTCGGTTGGTATCATGTTCCATTATAATTATCTAAAGGGCCTCTGCGAGTTAGCTTCGGCTCCTCGTACGCCTTCCAAAGGTCCAGGACCTCAGGGTCCTGAGATAAATATTGAAAATATAAGATATAAATGAAATAAGTAAATACAATAAATCATAAATCTCAACGACCCCTTTTCATGAATGTGGAACAAATTGACACATCCTCAGCTACTTTTAAATAGGCATTGAAAATGACAGGACCAATTCATAGTTCGGATACCGACATGTATTCAAGGCTATGAATAATGAATGAGATCAATCACCTTTTTTACTAAAAAATTCATGGAACAAAAGTAATGGATTTTAATAAAAAACGAAATGTTAATGTTTAAATTAATTTTGATATGTGGTTTTTTATGCTTTTATTTTGTCACAGGCTTCGTCCGTGTGATAGTGGTAAATTATCCCAAGAGAACATAAATATGTACTCCCGGAATAAGAGGTGTTCTATTCCAGGACATGGTTTATTCGTAAGCAAATTGTCATCTAAATCCTTTCAGTTGATAATATGTAAAGAGGTAACAGACAGAATTTATATATTTGAATAAATATATTAAGAATTTAGAGCCTTCATTGGCTAGCTTTAAAGATGGATTGTGTGATATGAATGAAAATGGAATCAGAGATGGCGTGACGGTTAACTGGAATGAATAAATAATAAAAAAACCTGTTACGCCGATGTCAAAAGACATGGGACAGCGGTAGAAAGATGAGAATAATAGGCTAGCCTAAAAACCTCAGGGTTTTATTGTTGTCACTTAGATGTAAAAAAAATATCTTGGTAAACTTCACCAAAGGGCAATGTAAAATTTTAATTTGTTTGTCCGTTCTGTCCTTTAAAAAATCCAATCACGGCAATCTAAGCCATCATGCCTATTAGGTATGTACATGATTTTTAAAACCCAGTCAATCATCATCTCCCAGATCTTTTCCCAAGTGGCTTGGGAGGCTTCCAGTCTTACCGGATGCGGTTGATTGCAGTTGCGGTTGATTGCAGTTGCGGTTGATTGCAGTTGCGGTTGATTGCAGTTGCGGTTGATTGCAGTTGCGGTTGATTGCGGTTGCGGTATTTTATATGGATCGACAGCTCTTCAGACTACCTATAACGACTGTCAAAGATCTACAAACGGCAACCGGGACCAAACGTATGTTACCCGTATTACATGCTTTCCGAGGCACGGGGTGTCAGTAAATGTCCTAAATAAACTTAGAGAAGCACATAATGAATGTAAAAATTCGCTTTGTTACAAAACCATAACCTCATGCATTAGAGGCAGGTACCTTAACCACTGGGCCATCACACATTTCGAAAACCCAGTCAATAAAATATGAAAAAGTCTATTCTTAAAATAGTTCCGAAACTTAATTTTAGGTATTATTTAAACGATTAACGAGTATACAGTTACCCTCATAGTCTAACATATAGCTACAATGCCCCGGGCATCGGGAGTCACAAGGCGACTGCCAGCCACCGTAAACGCGGGCTTGTGGACGACGAGCAATGGGTAGCTCGCCCTCCAGCTGTCCGGTAAGGACCAGTCGATGCCTGCTAGGGCTGCAAAAACGTTCGAAAGAGATATTGTGGCCCTAGAACGCAAAGTTCAACTGAAGAAACTCAGGTAATCAATAAAAGTCTAACACTCCGTCTCGTTCCATCTAAAGCGAGACGTTAATTGATAATATACAGCTGAAACAAGTCATAAGGTATTGCAAAGTAACCACAACGTAAAATTAATGGAAACGCCCTCACTCACTCTCTCATCTTTACACCAGTCAGTTCTAATGAACCCTTAGGGAACCACAATGACTCTTACGTAGAGAAAATAAACACCGCAGTAAAACATTAAAGTTTATTTTACCACTGAATTAGCAATAAAACTATTAATTATACCTTTGTGTTTTATATATTCTAAACTTCATAATTACACACCTAGGTACACATGGTGTGGGTATCTTTGACATTTATGTGTCTCCCTTTGGTAAATGTTAGCATAGGTTCCATGTACCCATTGTTTATATACACCGCTGCGAAAGCACGCTACCCGAGATGGGTAATTAAAGGAAAACAAGCCGAGTCTGGTCAGTTTCCACTTGGCAGCTGAAGTGGACGGTCATAATTACTTAATTCCCATTTACACTCAATATCTCTAAATCCTTGTTTCGAGCACTCGAACAAATAATTAGGAGATCGTGACACGTGTTCCGAGCACGATACAAGTGTCTGTGTATTATCTTCTTCTTTGTTGCAGCTAACAATAGATATTAATTTTGTCCTTTTGTTTACTGTTTCTGCTCTTGGTATTTTTCATTTGTGCATCAAAGAAATAAATGTATAGCATTTCTTCCATATATGTATCAGACAAACGGTACACGGTCCGGGATTGTAGCAGTATTTTCTATTGGAGCATTTTGTACAGAAAGTTTTCGACTAATATCACACTATTACCTGTATATAGGCGAAAGTTTGTGAGTGTGTATATTTGTATGTTTGTCCCTATTTCACGCTCGAACCGCTAAATAGATTCGGATGATATTTGGCACACCGGTAGACCATGTCCAGGAGTAGCACACAGGATACATACACATATTTTTATCCCTGGATTATGTTCCCTTGAGATAATTTACCACTACCACGCGGGCGAAGACACTGGTAGCCGCTAGTCACACTAATATTATAAAGTCGAAAGTTTTTACTTCTTCATGCTCTAATGACTGAACGGATTTCCATAAAACTTGGTACACGGGTAGAGTATGTCCTGGTATAGCACAAAGAATACTTTCATACCATAATATCGTACCCTTATTGCAAAAACCAACTAAGTGCACCAACATTTTTGTATTATTATATTATGTTATTAATATTATATTCAATCAAATTTGTAAGTTATTTACTTTTTGCTGAAGCTATCTTTGTAAATAAGTGTCGTAGCTAATAAACGGTTTTACCTGTACATTCATCTTGATGAGATGAATGGATGAATGGACTTAACTTTAATTTGGGTAAAAATTGCACACAACTATCACACAACGCCGTCTTTTTTTTTGGGGGGAAAATCATCCAATGACATCTTCCGCTCTTGGGCGGAGCGCGAGGGTGTGTCAGACTTTTACTGACTAAAACCCACTCCTGTTCCTTCTTTGCCTTCGTCCCAGGGCCCCGGGTTTCACGTTCACACTGCCCGTGGACACAACGCCGTCTAGTCCCAAGCTAAGCAGAGCTTGTGTTATGAGTACTAGACATCTGATAAACATACTTAAATATTTCTAAATAAATACATATTATAGATAGTTTACATACAGATTATTCCGAGAGTATGTTCCCTTGAGATAAGTTTCTACCACCACGAGGACGAAGCCGCTGCCAGCAGTTTGTGTTTTGTATAAAGTTTCGAATACAAGGAAACATTTCATCTCCGTTTGGCTTAAGCTTTACTCGCCCTATTTGTTGTGACGTGATTTCTGACCGTTGTAAAATATACCCGTAAGGTGTGTATTGATTGAGACAATATATATATTTTTTTTAATTTTTTTTTTTATTATTGATAGGATCGCGTTTGACCACTATCTCACCTGATGGTAAGCGATGATGTGGCCGACGATGGAGCACGCTTGCCTAGAAGTAACCTATTCACTCTTGACTTAAAGACCCCCAGGTTGTAGCTATCAGTAAACACATCTCCGGCAGGGAATTCCACTCCTTAGCTGTACGCATTATGAATGTGTTCCCAAAACGCTTTGTACGTATGGGTGGGTTGTCCACCATGTACCGATGGCGCAACGCCGTACGTCTAGTGGTCCGATGATGGAATGGACTTGGTGGAATTAAATTGTGCAATTCCAACGCACACTCCCCGAAGTGTAATCGATAGAAAACCGACAGGCTAGCAACTCGGCGTCGGTGCTCAAGGCTTTGGAGTTTTGATTCGACAAGTGCATCATCACCGATGATCCTCTTGGCCCGCTTCTCAATCGACTCCAGAGCATCAAGCTGGTATTTGGCAGACCCATCCCAAAGATGAGAGCAGTATTCCATACACGATCGAACTTGAGCTTGATAAATATTTCGTACAATGTACTACTATTAGCTTCAATATTAAATCTAGCCTTAGTCGTGAAGCTATTATACCACCTCGTATTGAGTCATGCTATATCCGTAGAGTTGGTCGACTCCTAATTATTATTAGTATGGGAATGTCGGTCACGGCAGGTAGGACTTAGTTGGGCGGCTACAATGTGATACCATTTCGGCTACAGCCACTATTGTTTAAATATACAGGCTGTATTTTGAGTCGCTAGTTTGTGTGAGGTGACGATAGACGATAGTATGTATCGTATTTATAAATTTTTGTTTGATTAATATTTACTAGCAGTACACCGCAGACTACTCCCTTTCTTAGTTTAAGTTCTTATAGTCCATTCTATGTTTGTCTGATAGATATCGCTGTCAGCGATAAGACCGTCATTGTACCCACAGATTTAAATTTCTGTGTTGTAAAATTTAGCACCTAAAGAAATTTTTTTATAATCATCCTGTATCAACAGTTTATTTTATAGGCTTAACTCCAGATCTAAATGACCGGAACAATGGATAACACAAAATGGTGTTGACATAGATTAGATATCTAATACATAATTAAATTTAAAAAGTCAGGTAATACACTAATTATACATGAGAAAGTTTGTATGTACATATGTGTGTGTAAGTTTGTTACACTATCAAGCTTATAATTAATCTAAACGGATTTTGATGAAATTTTACACATGGTCAGACCATGTCGTTGAACAACACATAGGATTTTCATAATTTTATCTTGGGAATACCTATACTTAATTCCCTGAGATAGCTTTCTACTTTCAGTCGGGCGACGCCGCTAGCAAACGCTAGTATTTTCATAATATGTTTAAGACAATACTTAAGAACATTAAGTAATTGAATCTATTTGAATGGTTTTTTTTTTAGGTGGGAAAATCATCTTATGACAAATCCCGCTCTTGGGCGGTGCGAGAGATAGTGTCAAACTTTTACTGACTAAAAACCCACTCCTGTTCCTTCGTTGCCTTCGTCCCAGGGCCCCGGGTTTCGTTTTCACACTACCCATGGCCCCAGTAATCTATTTGAATGGTAATTTTTTATCAAAAGTAAATAAAAAAATCGATGCCATCTCATGACTGTCTGTTGTAATAAATCAATGCCTCAACTTTAATATACTACGACTGCTATAGCATGAGTACGACAATGGCACAGCAATGGCATGTAACCTGTCACACAGTGGTCTCCATTCACGAGTGGAGGGGCAGCCTCCAGGATTGACATTCGATTAAGTATCACAGCGTACGCAAGGGAAATAAGCGTAATGATACGTTTTTAGCTGTTCCGCAATCTGCTCCTTCAACCCTATGGGGAAACTCTTGAATATTGTATCGGTGTTTAAAAGTATGCAAGTGAAATTTTACGCACAGGAAATATGGCTGAAATAATTTATATTAAATTATGTTTTATTTTAACATTTAAATCGAAAGATGTCCATGACTGGGCAAAGACCTAGCCTAACCAAGTGTCACCACAATGAGCGGTCTCGTGCGTCTTGCATCCATCGGATTCTCGCAACCCTCACCAGGTCGTAGCTTTTTAGATTAAGTTAGATTATAAGTTACTTAAATGTTAAGTCCTCATCTTCGCATATCCTTCTTTTTCTGTGCCCGACAGGTCCTACGTTGATTTTCTGGCAAATATTTACCACATAAGCCTACATTGTGAAATAAAGTATTGAGTACCTAGGTCCACTTTGTGTGAGGCTTTTCAACGCTGTGTCTTCCGGTACGTGGTAGCCGTGTGGATTATAGACGGTAAAAGTCTTATACTCGTGGAACGAGAAGAGCCAGAGTGCTAGAGATTCTTTGATGATTTCCAAACTGTAAAAAAAACGTGTCAAAAGCGCATGTCAATCCGAAGCCATCTTCGCCCGCATTAGATTCGGACTTCCTCTCCTTATAAATTTATTATAGCCTTTGTATTATTCTTATATAAATATAGCAATATTACTTTAAAGTTTAAATCCGTTCAATCGTTTGAAGGTGTTGAAATAACAAATATACACACATACATACGTATACTTTCATCATTGTAATATTAGTGTGAATTAGAAATATGACATATAAATTAATCCAAATCCATTAACATTATGTGTGAATTACACATGATTTGAGCTTACAACTTATGTTGATTACTTTGATTTAATAGTTAAATAACATATGGATATATACGTCACGTTAAGAAAATTGTTGATTGGTCAGCTTACAAGAAAACTAGAGCAAAGCGACAACGCGTTTTCATAGAAATTGTACACTCTGTAGAACATATTAGAACAATTTCCATTTTAATTTCCATCCAACCATGTCGGCCACGGCCTTCATTTATAAACTAATAACAAAGAGAAAGGTAAAAGGAAGGATTCAGCACTGATTGACACTGCTCATCCAGGAATTAATGATCTGATGACGAACTTCAAAGATATGGAACGAAACTCCTCATAGAATCATAGCAGAACTGACGTAACAAATAAAATCGCTTTGTTTATACGTGTAGTCGATGACTGACTGAAGGAAGATCGGGAAGGGTTACGTCGAACTGACCTGATGATGAAGACGAAAGCAGTGTTTGGATTATTAGAATTGTCTTGGGATGCTGGCTATAAGGTATCATTGAACTGATACGATGATGGAGCCGAAAGGTGGAATTACTTAAGTTTGGCTGTGCCACAGCTAAAAAATGTTGAAAACACTTTTCACGAAAAAAAAAAATACAACCGGCTACAATAAAAAAAAAAACTGGGCAATTGCCAGACGGACTCGTGCGCTGAGGGTTCCGTACAAACTTACCTATGTAAATAGTTCGATTCCCGAATGGAGTCTCGAAGATTTTTCCGAATCGCAAAAAAAGTTTTATTTTGTGACGTAACTACAAATTTACAGTTTTCAGATTTTTTCCTATACTTGTGCTATGAGACCTTGCTTTTTGCCAAATAACAGGAATCTAGGTCAACGGAAAGTACCCTATGAATTTTGATTCCCTTGAGAGTTTCGAAATATACGTTTATTGAAACATAAACTGACGTACCTATCTTTTTTTTTCGTTAACTCAGAAGTCTGATTTTTTTCACAGCTTTAAGGAGCCGCAGACTTGAGTATATGATTCTAATATCAACTTGGATACCTTCACGTGTTCCCGAGATAAAGGGTCTTGACAGACAGACAGGCAGACTGACGGACGACCAACAAAGTGAAGGGGGTTCAAGTATAAGGGTTACTTTTTTTACTTTTGAGTTACAGTACCCTAAAAATTACAAAAACCTATTCACGTGTTATTAATCTACAATCCAAAACTTAGACGAAAAATATAAACTTAATTATACTTCATTTCTTTTACAAATTAAGCTATTTGTTTACTTTGCACACCTACTCACCTACTACAGTGTAGTCTTTTTTAAACTATAGTTTGACTGGTAAATAATGTCTTAAATCCGCCAACGTACCACTCTGACGTGAACCTTGACATAAACAAGGCTAGCGGTCCAGACGGGATACCGGCAATTGTTTTGGGATCGTGTGCGCCTGAACTGTCTCCGATCCTGACACGCCTATAAGCTTTCATTTGAGGCTGGAAAAGTGCCGATTGCATAGAAGCAAGCTAACGTACAGCCCGTGCCCAAGAAGGGTAGTCGGGCTGAACCAGCTAATTACAGGCCAATCTCAATAACATCCATTCTCTGTAAGACTATGGAACGTGTGCTCAACACTAAGCTCCTGGCATACCCAGAAGCTAATGTCATCCTAAGTGACCGTCAATACGGCTTTTGCCAAAATTGGTCAACTGGTGATCTTCTAGCGTATGCCATCCACATCTGGAGTGAGGGCATCGAGAAGCACGGGGAACGCACGTAATCGAGACAACAGCATTTTTGCTGAGAGTTACGTATCCAGCGAGCGAGCTAGTGGGTCACAGATCCAGTCACTCCGAGAGGCTGTGGTTGAGCGCTTGAGCTTGTCCCTGGAGGCAGTCTCTGAATGAGGCGATGCCAATTTGGACAGGTTCAAAGCAGCTAAAACCCAGGCGTCTATTTTCCGCTAAAATGAGCCAATTCAGCCCTGCTCTAACTTTTCGGGGTGTAGCCGTACCGATAACCGACTATCTTGATCTTCTTGGTGTTACGTTGACGTCAATTCTCAACTTTGGGCCATAAATCAAAGAAAAAAAAATTCCTGATGGCTACAACCCGGGAATCTTTAAGTTAAGAGTAAATAGGTTACTTCTAGGTAAGTGCGCTTCATCGTCGACCGTATCGTCGCCTTCCATCAAGTGAGATAGCGGTCAAGCGCGAACCAATCAACAATATAAAAATAAAAAAAAACATTTGTACATGAAAAAATTATTGATCAAATACAAAGGTTCGGGTGTTCGATTTCCGCACGAAACAAATGTTTGTGTGGCCTACAGATAGTTGTTTCGGTTCTTGTGTAAGTGACTTTACATGTTTGTGAACGCACACATGATACAGGAGTATTAAAGTATGGGGAAAGGTAGGCAACGGTCCTCACGCCCCAACCGCCGCCGAGATTCCGATCCCGATTTCCGGTCACCGTAGGCTCGGGCTTGCGGACGGCAATGGGTGGCTCGCCGTCCGACCGTCCGGTAACCGTCCGGACCGAGCCCAAGTCGTAGACGGCGCGTACTGTTCCACGCGCGCCTCAAGGAGATATCAGCAACTGTAGAGGCCCACATGGGTCGAAGCCTATTGGGGCCAAGAGTCTGATTCTGAAAGGAAGACTCGGCCCTGGTACGAAAGGCAACAAAGGAACAGGAGAGGGTTTTCAGTCAGTAAAAGTCTGACACTATCTCCCACTCCACCCAAAAGCGGGGGATGTCATAAGATGATTTTCCTACAGAAAAAAAAAATCTGGTGAAAGGTTTTTGAAAAAGAATGAAAGAAAAAAATATACTCCATCACAAACATAGACTTTAAGATTATAAATAAATAAAAACAGAGGTCTTATTCCTTTGTCTGTTGCTCAGAACGAATAAGGAACTCAAGCTTTTTGTCCAAACACAGGACCCGATAAACACACATGGCGATTTTAAATTCTACTCTAAAGGCTATCGGAGCGACAAACTGACTGGCGCGATGCCGCGCTGCGAATTTTTCGAACAAATATTTTTAAAGCATTCGATATCGATATTATTCCAAAAATAACACAATCTGTTGTGTGTGTGTTGTGTTGTGTCACGCCCTCTCACCCCGCCCAAAGGTGGGAGATGTCATTAGATGATTTCCCAGCCAAAAAATAATAATAAAAAAATCTGTTGTAGAAAAAATCGCGTCTCACTTTAAGGTTTCTACTAAACTATACAGTTTTAAGAGCAACTGAGGTTTGTTCATGAACGGTGTTGAGTAACTTCGATTCCATTTTCAAACGAGGTATCGTTTACCGCAATAGATACCGCGTAACAAAAGGACCTATTTGAAAAAGGAGACAATACCAATATATCTGTACGTATTAGGTTTTAGGTATTAGGTACGTCTACACTAATAGTATAAAGAGGTAAAGTTTGTTTTTTGTTTGTAGGAAAGTACTGGAAAGTACTCTGAAAGTACCTACTGGTCTGATTGCTAAAACTTTTTCACCGATAGAAAGCTGCTTTATTCCTGAGTGACATAGGGTAAATTTTATGTTATGTACGCAGGCGAACCCACAGGCAAAAGCTAGTACTGTATAAAAGGTAAAGTCCTGACTCACTCATTGACTCTTCAACGCTCATCCCAAACTCTGAGTAACGCTGAAATTTTGTACAGAGACTGAATTTTTTCCTTTTATGACGTATACAAAATATAAGATAAGATTTTCCAAAATTCGCCCGCTAAAGTGATGAAACAAGGGTCTAAAGTTTGTAGAAATTTATTTTCATGTGGATAAAGTCTCTAATAAAAGACAATTGATAAAAAAAAATACAACCATTACACAACTCCATCTAGTCCCAAGCTAAGTAGAGCTTGTGTTATATGATTACTAGACAACTGATAAACATACTAAATATATACATATTATAGATAAATTACACCCAGACACAGAAGAAATGATCGTGCTCATCACACAAACATTTGTCCTGGGTGGGAATCGAACCCACGACCTCCAGCATAGCAGTTAGGCCCACTAATCACTAGACCAACAGGCCAGTCGAAACGTAAGTACACGACACTATGTTAAAATACTTCTAAGTTGCCTCATTGAAAATAGAATAATAAAAAATAAACGTAAACGTGCGTAATCTTTATTTTGTACGTTTAACACACACAGTAACAGTATATAATGACATGAACAGATATAATAGTTGTACAAGAAGGAAACATCACATTTGAAAAAAACAATCTTCTAGATTTTATCTTACCTAAAACACTTTCAAAACCAATAAGAATACGGCGTAACCTTTCAAAAGGTTAATAAATTATTTGCTACAAAACAAAATTCAAGAAAAAAGAAATCCCACAAAACAAAAATGAAGAAACAACAAAAAACTGGGAAGTATATTTGTGAAACTAAAAATAAATCATTCATTTCTAGAAATTGTATTTACTTGAAGCGAAACGAAAGAGGCATTGTAAACAGAAGCTTTAGAAGTGAATTGTGTTATCTTTTTTATTACCACCAAAGTAATCATATTTTTGTGTGTGTAGGCATCAGATGATATTTTTCCGTATATTTTCCATCTTAGTACCTATATTTCGTATATTATATAAAATAATATCAATATCTGCTACGCTCATTCTAAAAATATCAAAATAGGGACGTCATGATCGATATGATTTTATGTTATCATATATTATATATTGTATATTGAAATCTTATAATCTACGTTTATATCATACACTGGCTTCTGCCAACGGCTTTGCCCGCTTTCCTGTGTCACTCAGTGATAAAGTATAGCATTCTATTGGTAAAAGAATTTATCGGTCCCGTAGTTTTTGAGTTTATTTATTACAAATAAAAATACGAACATACAAAAATACAAACACACAAAAATACAATTTTTTTCTCTTTAAAATATTAGTATAGTTAAACAGGGTGTATAAGTAAGCCAGCATCAGACAAAACGATAAAAACATGAATTTTGGATAGCAGCTGCAATTTAAAATAAAGTTATAATCTGTTAGTTATAAATACCTTTCACATTCTTTTTTTATTATATATATGATAAAATATATTCAAAGATAATAATAATTATAAAAGCTATAATATAAAACATAATATCGAGAAGAAAACCTAATTTAGTATCCGGCAGCTCGTAGCTTATGCAAATGGTAATCACACAGCGAAAAATTAAACAGTCTCGACTCCCCGCAGTCGTGTGTCGACTTCCATCTGACAACTTCATTATATCACCGACTTCATTAAGATGTTAATTAGATTTAGCCTCTATACATACGTACATATACTGCTTCGAATCCATAAGAACTCATAAGTGCCAGTAACTTCAACTGACAGACCTGACTGACGTGTTGGTCTAGTGGTTAGTGGCCCTGACTGCTATGCCGGAGGTCGTGGGTTCGATCCCCACCCAGGACAAATGTTTGCGTGATGAGCACAATCATTTGTTCTGTGTCTGGGTGTAATTTATCTATAAAATGTGAGTATTTAGAAATATTTAAGTATGTTTATCAATTGTCTAGTACTCATAACACAAGCTCTGCTTAGCTTGGGACGGCGTTGTGTGATAGTTGAGTTAATATAAAACATTATATAAAGGGTTTAAAAACATAAGACCTTCGAAAACTGGTGCCGTGGCGTATAAGCAAAAGTGATTTGTTTTGAATGATGCTCATTGTCGTACTTGAAGCGAAAATTACGGGTCCTAACATAGAAGCTATATCGCTAACTATAGATCTATACTTAAACCCTATAAAGTCAGAATTTGATGGATCTTGAAGCAATAATTTCATTAAGTTCGATAAAGTGGAATGTCCGATTATAGCAAATACCATTTCCTTGACTTTAGAGGGCCCTTCCCCATTTATCTATCGTCAACGTGAGCATGGTTTAAAAGCTTGTTGCGTCATCCAATGCAAGGTTTGGTGAATAAGCAAAGGGAAAAAAGAGAGATTCCATCATTTACTTGAATTTATTTTTAAAAACCTTAAAAGTTTTTGGATATTTTTTTTCGTTTGGGATCTCGATTAAATTTGTTTTTTACTTTTTCATGAGTACATTATGAACGGCCAAAGTACACGCAGAATTGCAAATTTTCAGAGGTCTATACTGGATTAGTTTTACATAAATTAAAGTTTTGAATTCAGTAGAAACCTAGGTAATATCCACAAGCTGTGTTTTCAAAATGTCTAGAGAAAGTTGTATAATAATGTCATAATCACGTAAGAGCGGTTATATGGAAATGTATCCCGAGTTGGACGCTCTTAATAATGCTCACTAAAAACATAATAAGCTTTATTGAGTTCAGCGCACACCTTAAAGTATATACCTACACATAAATATGCATTTTATCATAATATTATAATTTTTTAATCAGTGTCTTTATAAAAACTCTGTGGTTAGTAGAGCAGCTCGAACTGTGAACACCCAAAAAGCTTTTACGACTTCAACGTAATTTATATTGTCACGCAATAAAGGCAATACAAGCTCCCGTTAGATTGAAACTTCCAATCGGTACGCACAAAGTTCTAGAAATGTGTTCACAAAGCGTAATGTCACTAAAAGTTATAACCTAAGTAATACTGCATATCAGTCAGCCTCAGCAATGGCGGCAAACGGCTGAATGGAAGTGGCAGCAGGGTGGCGTAACAAATGATCAACTAATCGTATGGAGATGAGCGGCACAGCGATACGCTCCCATTTACATTTCGTTTGCAAACCCAGTTCTAGCAATTTCTTTATCAACTAACTCAGCAGAGGAACAACGAATGTCCTTCGAATTTCCTCTCTTTATTTCATTTTGCTCCATTATGCCGGCTGCGCGCCGAAATAGAAACCGCAGAAGGTTATGTTGCCCTGTCATGATAACCACAGCGAGCAATCGGTGTCACAATTATAAAGCGGGTTTCCAATTAGCTAAACAAAGGAAGCGGCCAATAGTTAGAATTAAATATACAGAGGAAATGGAATTACGACAAAGCCCAGCTGCGGTATGCATATATGGTTATGCTTACGTAGAATGTCAATTAAAATTTTTTTTACACACTTTCATACAACGCTGATCGATTACCTACAATGCGAACTAATTTATATATCGTATTGTATTAAGAGTTTTGCTGGGTTCATCTTTAATAACTACGTAAACTAGTAATTACTCTATAATTTTGATTGATTAAGATCAAAATTATAGATTAATTTTTGTGTTTTGAATTCGATAATTCGGATTTATATTGTAGGTTGTGCAATGCTGTTATTCCAAATCATTAATTTATCGGTTTAGACTTAGAAATATGTGAGAGCATTAAATAACCCAGGTACGCTTCTAAAGCTAACAGTAGATAATTGCGTTTTCAAATAGATAGGTATGCATTTTCTTGGCATTAGCGAATTCTACGAAATAATAAATAGGTATGAACAGTATAGCTTAGCAAATTTAAAAGAGTGCCCATGGAGTTTCTTGCATATTTTTCTCCATGGAGATCTACTCTTTGGAATATGCAATTAGCATCATTTTTCTGACAGGTTTATTTGAAAAAAAAAATGCTTTGATTCTTCTTGTTTCTTGATTCAATACAGGTGGTAAATGCTTCAGAACTAATGCGTTCTATTAACGATACTGGCAGAACATGACTGACGTGCCATCCTCACATATTGCCCCTGTGACCACAATGCTTCGGCGGACATATCAATAACAAGGGCTTAAATGTCTCTTACGACTTGAAGACTATTTAGGAACATCAGCAAGGATGCCGCTTGTGTATATTTAGAACGATGATTTTGACATCTTAATCCTTGAATAAATTAAGGGAAAAATATGATGAAATTATTATCAGAAAACCGAATTCATTTCATACATGAACTTCTTCATCTTAGCATGCAAAAATTGTATTTTTTTATTTTTCAAATTAAATTCCTTCTCTGACCCAGTATTTAGCCACGGCATTACCGACAGCTGACACTGTCATTAGATCCCAACGTGAACAGGTAACAGGGCACGTGATGCAAGATGGAATGGCATAAGACATATCAACTAAAATAGAAAGACATAAGACATCTCCCTGATTGAAAAGGAAAACCGCTCATTTGCATTGACCCCTAAAAGAAAATAATATATTACAGTTAGGTTCTCGGTAGATGGCTCATAAGTCATAACTGAGCCTCCACTCCTTTACTTGGAGACTGACAGATTGAGACAAGACCGATACGTCCCGAGAAAGGTCCATTACGTGTTACCCTTTTTTACCTCACGTCGTAATATTTGACAGTGTTGAGACGAGATAATATAGCTCAAAAATATAAGATTTGTCAGAAAAGTTGGACAAAAGATGAACATACGACACGTTTGATGTCAAATCAAGTGACGGATGCGACGTGACATGACATGTTAAGGAGTACCTACGTATTGTCTGCCCATCCGTCCTAAAGGGTCACGTCTTATGATAAAAGAGGTCTGATTAAAGAGTGCTTCGTTCATATCAGCTCGTAAATATCCTTGCTGGATATATAGGCTAGGAGCTGCTGGATAATATAAGCCAGTGGTTTCGCCTGCATAATAGTAGAAAATTATTTCAAGAGAACAATGACATATTTCCGGAATATAAAGTATTTTATATACCATTCCGGACATGCTCTACCCGTTATACCCAATTTCATTCAAACACGTTCAGTCGTTTGAGAGTAAAGGATCAACAAACATGCATACCTAGAAACTTTATTTCGCCTATGATCTGGATATTGCTCTGATCGCATTATTCGAAGTTTATGCGATACATTATTTGAGGTATGCATTTTTGGCTCATTCATAAACTCTTTATAACACTACACTATGATAACGGGAAGATGTATCAATTATCCCACCCATATGCACAAAACATTTTGGGATCACATTCATTGTGTTTACAGCTAAGGAGTGGAATTCCTGCCAAGTCTTTAAGTCAAGAATGAATAAGTTACTTCTAAGCAAGCGCGCTTCGTCATCGACCTCAACATCACGTGTAATAGTGGTCAAGCACAAACCTAAGAAAAAAAAAATTTTTTTTTAAATAATAAATCAATGATAGATATAGAAACGAACCGATTAATTCCACTATGCTCTAGTTTCGCTGTTCTCGACTCGTAAAATACGTACCAAAACGTTTCGATATGCACAAAATCACATTAGCTGGCAGTGATGAAGAAAAGTGTTAGTTTAATATTTTATTTTTGAGGTGGGATAACATCAAATAATTTTCTGATACGAAAACACCACATAAAACCGAGCAAGTGCGAGTTGGACTCGCGCACTGAGGGTTCCGTACAAAACTTACCTATGAAAACAGTTCGATTCCCGAATTGAATTACGAAGATTTTTCCGAATCGCAAAAAAAAAGTTTTTTTTTGAAGAGTGTCGAAATATATGATTTTGCGACATAAACGGCCGTATCTTTAATTTTTCGTTAACTCAGAAGTTTGATTTTTTCACAGCTTCAAGGGACCGCAGACTTGAGTACGTGGTTTTAATTTCAAATCGATACCTCCACGCGTTCCCGAGATAAAGGGTCTTGACCGACAGATAGAAAAACAAACAGACATAGACGGACGGATAACAAAGTGATCCTACAAGGGTTCCGTTTTTTCCTTTTGAGGTACGGAACCCTAAAAATCATCAAATAACTAATTCAAAAAAATATTAAACATATTAATTTCCAAAAAACAAACATTTTACTATCGTTATTTTTAGTAGCAAACTAAAATATACTGTGTAGAATATACCGGACATATGTTCGTTTGAAAAACACATTGCCCTAGTGGGAGGCCACGCTAATAGTCGAGTGATTAGCGACGTCGGGACAGTAGTAATTAGTGCTGGGCGTATACGAATGTTTTCCGACACGAGCATACTGCATCAAACTAATGACTAACGGCCATATACAGAGATGACAATTATCTATAATAAAACTTAATCGTCGGTCAGAAATGTTTTACACGCTTTTATTTCCTGAAAAGGTAGACGCACCCATATTTCCTCAGTTACGTTGAAGTTACATGTTATAGAGGCTTTTTTTAAGGTGGGAAATTATCCAATGACTCTCGCTCTAGGACCGAGCTGGAGGGCGTGTCAGACTTTTACTTACTAAAACCACACCTATATTCCTTCTTTGCCTTGCGTTCCAGGTCCCCAGGTTTCCGTTTCGGAAGTCAAACCATGGCCCCACTAGGCTTTGGCCTTGCTGGGCCCTTACAGTTTAGCTGACATCTCTTTGAGGCATGCGTGGAACACTACGCGCTGTCCACGACTCGGGCTCGTTCCGGAAGGTTACCGGACGGCCGGACGGTGACCTACCAATTGTCTGCAAACCCACGCCTACGGTGCATATGTCATAGGGGTGAGTCTATGGAATTAGACAGCGAGAAGTAATCGAAAGAGTCATCGCGGCCCTAAAATGAAAAAAGTCTGACAATGCCGATTTCTAACAAAAGGGCACTCAACACTTTTGTTCTGAATTTTTACCTATTTTATTGCTATAGACTCGCCAATCTATAGCAATCACTATCAGTCAACAATTAGTATGTTAGTATAGTAATTCCTAGTAGAAAAACTCAATCACGCTTTATTTAGCCAATCAGATCATTAAACTTTATCTTCCATGCTCTATGCGGGATCGTTCCAAAGAGTCACTGTGGCCCTGGAACACAAAGGGCAACTGAAAGAACACGTAACGGTATTAGTCAGTTTAAGTCTGACACTCCCTCTCGACTCCCTCGTGGCAAGGTGGGCTAGCTCTTTGAAAGAGTTAATGCAGACCGCCTCGTCGCGCACCTAGCACGGGTGGGGCCGAATCTTGCGGGCGGCCAGTTCGGCTTTCGCAGGGGGCGCTCCATAGTGGAAGCCATCATGCGCGTGTGAGCCCTCACGACAGGGGAGGCGGTGTCCCGGGGCAGAGTCGTCTTGGCAGTGTCTTTGGACATCGCCAACGCCATTAATTCCCTGCCCTGAAGTAGCATTAGGAGGTCACTCCGGTATCACCAGGTGCCCGACTACCTCTGTCGTGTGATCGAGGCCTATCTGACAGACAGGTTCATCATCTACCCTGGTCACCAGGGAGAGTGGAAACAGCAAGAGATGTCGTGCGGTGTTCCGCAGGGATCGGTACTGGAATATCGGGTACGACTACGTGCTGCGTGGCGACCTCTCTGAGGGGTTCAGCGTGGTCTGTTACACAGACAAGACGCCGGTCCTGGCACAGGGAGAGTCGTATCAGGCGGTGGTCGAACTAGTGACACGCAGGGTTGCGATAGTCGTGGACAGGATCCAGCAGTTGGAACTCGAGGTGGCACTGCACAAGACCGAAGTCGTGTGTTTTCATGGCCCTCGGAATGCGCCACCTTCGGGTTCCCATGTGCTGTGAAGTTACGTTCATCAGCACATCACGTATAGCACATAGTTTAAGTTAAAATAGATAAGATGTGTTCGTAGCTTTGTAAGCATATTGTCACATACGAACTATGTATATATATGTTACCTACTAATTAAAGGAGGATCACCAGTTAACTCATGGAGTAGTACACATCACGTTGTTTACTTAACCCGTCCTTCGCCCCACATTGCATGGCGAACCTGCCAGTCGGCTGGACAGCGTTATAGTTGCCTGACCAGGGACTTTAGACAGCTTCTCGTCACGTCGAGTCGCAGGCCATGGGGACCACAACGTCTAAGGAAGAAGTGATTATCGCTCAGACGACAGCGGGTGGTTCGAATGCTGCAACGGTTACACAGGAGCAACTAACAGCTATCATTACGGTGCTGTTGTTCATCGCTGTGTGTTTGGCGGTTGTCATCGTTAGTGTGGCGGTCCGGTTTTATTGATGGTGTCACCAGAATTGGATCGAGGAGAAGATTAAAAAGCGGAGTTTCGGCGGACAGAGTTCCGGCGGGATCTCATGGTGGAATGGCGACAGCGACTGTCGCAACCCAGTGCTGGGCACGCCACAATTATGGCGGTAAATCCTCTCTTTGAGGAGTGGCTGGAAAGACAACGCGGCATCTTCACCTTCCGCATGACGCAGGTTCTAAGCGGATATGGTAAATTTGGAAGGTACCTGCATCGGATTCGTGAGGAAGAAACGCCCGGGTGCCACCATTGTGTGGACCGCCCGGAGGACAATTTCCAGCCACCGTAGGCGCAGCTTGCGGACGGCGAGCAATGGGTAGCACGCCGTCCGTTCGTCCAGTAACCGTCCGGACCGAGCCCAACTCGTCGACGGCGCGTAGTGTTCCACGCGCGCCTCAAGGAGACGTCAGCAAATCGTAGAAGCCCAGCAGGATCGAAGCCTACTGGGGCCATGGGTTAAGTGAAAATGAACCCTGGGGCCCTGGACGCAAGGCAAAGAAGGAACAAACGAGTGGGTTTTAGTCAGTAAAAGTTTGAAACGCCCTCCCACTCCGCCTAAGGGTGGGAGATGTCATTAGATGATTTCCCACCTAAAAAAAGCCTTATTGTTTAGGGAACCCATACAGCAACCTGTTACTTTCAAAGCGGTCTGCAGAAACAGATTTAATACAACGAAAATTCAGATATCCATTTAAATGCTCGCTAATTAAGTCGTTAATTGAATGCCGCTTGCGTTACCAATTATACGCAGTGCTTGGTAATCGCAGTATCGTGTTATCGATAAACAAGCGAGTGCTGAAGCTTGATTAAAGTTTTGCTATAGCTGTTACGTTTTAGCAGGGTAATAGCGGTCATTCACCGACAGGGGACTTAATTATATTTATTGGGTTTCATAATTTCAAAACCGGAAATGAGATGACATAAATTCGTCCTAGGGGTCCTAAATATAACCGACAAACGTCAGGTGTCATGAAAGGTATCTGATTAATTGTATAAGTTTCTTTCATATTTTCTTTCTTCTTTATTAATCAGAGCCTATCGCAATCGTAAAAATGTGTAAAATACAGGTTTTTTAGGGTTCCGTACCTAAAAGGAAAAAACGGAACCCTTATAGGATCACCTTGTTGTCCGTCCGTCTGTCTGTCTGTCTCTCTGTCAAGATCCTTTATCTTTGGAACGCGTAGAGGTAACTAGTTGAAATTAAAACCATACACTCAAGTCTGCGGTCTCTTGAAGCTGTAGAAAGTGTAGATTTCTAAGTTAACAGAAAAACAAATACGGCCGTTTATGTCGCAAAAAACGTATATTTCGACACTCTCGAGGGAATCAAAATTTATAGGGTACTTTCCGTTGACCCAGAATCCTGAAATTTGGCACAAAGCAAGGTCTTATAGCACAAATATGAAAACTGTAAATTAATTGTTACGTAACATCAAAAAAAAAATTATGCGATTCGGAAAAATCTTCAAGACTTCATTCGGAAATTGAACTGTTTACTTATGTAAGTTTGTACGGGACCCTCAGGGCACTAGTCCGACTCGCACTTGCCCAGTTTTTTTACGTATTGTCAGTTTAATAAAAAAATTTGGGTCGACATTTTTTTTGTTATTAAATAAAGGTACATCGTTTTTTCTCGAGTTTTTACTTCGATCAATAATGTACAATATTTATCGAATGGTTTTTTCGAAAAAATATTCGAGAAAGGGCAATGACCGATATTACCATGTTAAAACGAAACAACTTTATCACTAGGAACGATTCCGACTGCCATGATAATTCATGGTTTACTACGTTTAGACCGAACTAAAAACGCTTTGTTTTCCAACACTACGTATTGATAAATAAAATAACACGAACTAGAATTTTCTAGATTTCAAGCAATTAATCGAAAAAAGAGTACTGCAGTACTCTGTTTTTAGGGACCTACCAAAAAAGGGTCTACTTTTTTATGCTTAAACTTTACACACATTATTATAAAACCAAATCCCCCACCACGTCTGCCTGTTGGTCTGTTCGCAATAAACTCAATAACTACTGAGTGGATTTTTATGCAGTTTTCACTAATAGACAGAGTGAATTTTGAGGAAGTTTTGGGTTTATAATCATCATCATCATCATTTCAGCCGAAAGACGTCCACTGCTGGACATAGGCCTCCCCCAAGCGTCGCCACAGCGAACGGTCCTGTGCGTCTCGCATCCATCGGACTCCCGCAACCGTTACCAAGTCATCGGTCCACCTTGTAGGAGGCCTTCCAACGCTACGTCTTCCGGTACGTGTTCCGGGTTTATAATATATTATATGGATATTATAGTAGAGAAAAGCCGAGATGTTCAAAGATTATAACACCCGTGCAAAGCTGGGGCAGGTTGGTAGTTAGTATTGTAAATTATAACACCCGTGCAAAGCTGGAGCGGATTGATAGTTAGTATTGTAAATTATAACACTCGTGCAAAGCTGGGGCGGGTTGGTAATTAGTATTGTAAATTATAACACCCGTGCAAAGCTGGGGCGGGTTGGTAGTTAGTATTGTAAATTATAAGACCCGTGCAAAGCTAGGGCGAGTTGAAAGTTAGTATTGTAAATTATAACAGCCGGGCAAAGCTGAGGTGGGTTGGTAGTTAGTATTGTAAATTATAACACCAGTGCAAAGCTGGGGCGGGTTGGTAGTTAGTATTGTAAATTATAACACTCGTGCAAAGCTGGGGCGGGTTGGTAAATTAACTAGCTACTGCCAGCAGCTTCGCTCGCATGATAGTAAATAATTGTCCCAAGGGAACATACTCTTGGGATAAAAAGTATCCTATGTGCAACTCTAGGGCATCGTCTACCCGTGTACCAAGTATCGAAACACGTTCAGCTGTTCAAACGCAAAGCCTGTGATTGTTTGTTAAAATGTAATTTTCAACGTAACTACTAAATGCGAATATAAATTTCACTACTACACTATAGCCGAGTGCCATGGCCTTATTTTTACTCTGGAAAAAAATTACGTTTCTTGTAATATCGACCATTTAGGCGAAGTGGTGGGATAAAATCAGTTTTTTTTTTTTCAATTAAACAAACACCAGTAATGTTCACAACAAGTCTTTTCTAATTCTAATTTGGAAAATGTATTTTTTCCCAAACCCATAATAAGACGCATCTCCCATGTTCCGTTCCAAAATTCGGTACCATCATTCAATTTAACTGTGTACAATTTGTTCTAAGTGTTATTGGAGCTCCCATTTATAATGCAAATCATTATCACGTTCATTTCGTGTTGTAACATAAAGCGAGCAACGTATTAATGTTAGGTACGTTAGACGGCTGTATGAAAATCAATCAATTATTGGGATAAATCAATGAGCTTCAATTATTTTTGTAAGTGGCCCTGTATTACTAAAAGTATTATGAGTATACACTAGTATACTCATAACCCATTATGAATTTAAAAAGTAAGGAGGTAGAGGGTCCTCCCTCTAATCTATAAATTTGTTCCTTGTGAGATATGTACAATAATTTGTTGTGAGTTGGCACTAGGAGGCTGGAAAGTCTGAAGGCACGAAGAGGAACCCCGCGACGGGCTTTAGAGGCCGGCAGGCAGAAGCAGAGCAGCTCTTAATAAACTAGTGCGCTTTACCATCAACGATTGCTTTACTGCTTAGCATCAGGTGGGATCACAGTAAAGCACTAATTTATGACATTTAAAAATACAGAATATATAAATATATATATACCATATTAAAATATGTAGGTAGGTTTCTAATTGGTGTGTATAAGAGTGTGTATTCCAGTTACATGTTAAACAATCTGTATGCTTGTGATGGAATTTACTTATAGCAACAATAGTGCGACAACGTTGTGGTTTGCAGCTATAAACGTGATTCAGTTTACTTGGGCTATTGTCAGTTCTCATAATATTTTTTTTTAAGTAATGTTTTAAGTTGAGTGTCCAGTTGTTTCAACGAAGCACACGCAATGTTACAGTACCTAAGCGAAAAAATGTTGAGTGTACAGCGAAATTTAACAGTGTCCTTTAATAATTCAATTTTTTTATCGATAATTATTATCACTTTTATAATACAATTTTCTTGGTTGACATATAAGGTAGTTAAGGTAGGTAGGTAGGTGGGTAGGTTGTCTGACTCCCTATATGAGCCTGTGTGTTAGCGCCCTGTCTATTTTATTTTGGCATAAATATGAGAAATACTTATCTTAATGTGGGGCTGGCCCTATGAGAAATACTTACTTGTAAAATTATGCACACAGGCTTACAAGAGTCATCTTCAAATTCAATTTTGTAAATCCTTCAGAAATGGTTAGAAATCTGAGTTTAAGAACAAACTTTCAAAATGAAACATAATATCAGATCGCCTAGCCATACCATGGATTGTCTGAAAGGAAACCCCCAGGGGTCCTGGAACGCAAGGCAAAAGGACATAGGAGTGGGTTTTAGTCGGTAAAAGTCTGACACGCCCTCCCGATCTGCCCTAGATTGGGAGAAGTCATTGGAAGATTTCCCATCTAAAAAAAAAAATATGAGATCGCCACAAGTAATAAAACAACAACAACGCAACGTCAGCAATGAAACCTAATTAGTAAAATTTAATTAAAGACTGCTCTCACAGTTTGGATTTGTCTATTTCCACGTGACATTTTCAAGAGCGACATCACTGCATCCGACATTCCGAATCGAGGCCCTGCTTCACTCGGAGCGGCTGCTGTCTGGCCTCGCACCCCCCGGCCTTTGGGAAATCTAAGCCATGTTAAAATTCTACATCCCATCTGAATAATAATACCCTCATCCTATAATATCAATGGAAAGACAAGGGCTGACCTATTTTCAAGCAAATATTACTGAACTTTGAGATTTTTTACAAATTATATTGTTTTGATTTGGTAGTAATTATATTGTTGGCTATCTTATTTATTTATGTAGGTACACACAAATACTCAAAATCGAAATGAACAAATACAGATAAAAGAGTACAAAGGTGCTTGTTATTTCAAACGAAATTTCTTCCAGCTGACCTACGACCGGAGAGCTGGATAAGAAATGTAGGCTCAATATGTATAAATAATTTAGAAAAGTATCTTAACCTTTTGAGTGCGTAATTAGAGACACAATAGTAAGACAATGGCGCGTGAATGCCGGCGTTAATGCGGGGATCAACAGCTTAATGAGAATATAATAGAATATCATTATTTGTATAAAATATGGAATATTAGGATCTCAAAAATAAATTGGTTCTGCATATTACACTTACTTTTTTTCAACATGCAAACATACAATTAGGTACATCATAATACAACAATTTTATCGCATTACTATGACTTATGTTATATTAATCAGGATATAAAACTATTGCTGTCCTTTTCTAATAGGCAGTGATCGACAGAGAAGATAATAGTTTAGAACTGTCAAACTAGATTACACAACCAACTTCAACGTGTTTACAGGTGGCATGTTCTCTGAGTCACGTCCAAAACTTTTATGGAAGTAATAGGTAGTGTTGAACGAATTTGACAGCTTTAATTTTGTACCGTCTTTTTCTAATTTAGTCAGCGAGTAAGAGATAGCAATATAATATAGCACAGTTAGATTGAATAAAGAAGTATTGTTCAATGAACCGCCATTCCACTTCTTGAAACCTCAAGTTATTTGAATCTAAAGTTGGCTTCAAATAGTGTAAAGCAAGTTGGCAATACTATGAAGAAAATATAGCTGTTTCCTGCTCACAATTTACATTTGATGACAGCTCCTTTACAGTATTACGTAGTTAAGTATGAAACAAAGCTAGGACTAGAGATGCCTAAATACTTCTTCTTTGTATAATTTATGAGTGAACTCGCTTTTAATTTACCTATCTAATGCTTAAAATTCAAAATCTATAAAATACTATAGGCTTAAGACTATGAGCATGGAGACTGTAAATGATATTAAAACAATTGGCATTGATCTTTTTAACCAATGATTTAATAAAAGAAAACTGGTAATAAAACATTCATTGATAAAAAGTTTTAGGTCAGACAAAAATAAATCAAAACAGTTATTTTTATAAATGAACCGTTTGAAAGAACTTTGA
The DNA here is from genome assembly GCA_905147345.3 of Mythimna impura. NCBI lineage: Eukaryota > Metazoa > Arthropoda > Insecta > Lepidoptera > Noctuidae > Mythimna > Mythimna impura. Next base: position 15,302,380 of record LR990345.1, read on the forward strand.
ATAAAATAGTAGATGGCCGAAATATATAAAAAAATAAAAGTCTGAATAAACCTACGATGATCTTTTAAATATCAGAGAGCTATTCTAAGTTTTCTCTGTTCCGCGTTTGAGCAATTCTGTCTGAAATACGAGGTCATTGTTGGTGGCACCGACGGCGTTGGAAACTGAAGGGTGGGGGGAGGGGTGGGGGGCGGTACCAGCAACACCACTAGTGGGAAGAGGGAGCACCAAACCCATTACTGTAGTAGGCGAGAAAGAAATAGGACGCTTGTGTCGAGTTCTGTTTAAGTAATTGTGTTTCATCCATTCTTTCCTATTTCAAAGTGAAATGGTATTATTGATGAAATTTTTCACTCGTACATAATAATATCGCGGTTCACCTCACGCCGATGCTGTAATTTATAGCGGTACTTTTATTCACACGATACTTTTGCTCTTTGATCGCCATTCGTTATTATCGACTTCGGTGAAATATTTTTCAATGCGATGCTGACCTATTTTATTTTTATTGCTCGTCCAGTGAGACTTTATGAATATAATTTTGTATTGAGAATTCTATATGAAACATCGTTTGGCCTCTAGCAAAACAATAACAAACGCATGTGATTGTAGTAAAACTAAATGCTCAACGTCAAAGAAAACCTATCAAAACAAAAGACATCATAATATAATTATTAGTTTAGGAACGAGGACGCAACACGTCACAATAATACAGCAATTTTCTCGTAGTAACACGAAGCTAAGCCAACTCTATCAAACAATCTAAACTCTAATAATAATTTAGTAGCAAGTCAAGGGAAAATCGACCAAATGAGGACCGACCTTAACTGTCATAGATATAAACTGACCCAGTTTACTTTTCATTAAAGTGTCAACGTCATTCTTCAGAAATTATACTTTGAAGATTTTTTAAAGACGCAATGTTTTAATTTTCATAATGTATTCTTAATTTTTCTTTGGATAAGATGGCGTTAAATTAAAATTTTGCTAATTAAGAACAATATAGCTAATTGGGAGAATATTTCATGCCTTTTGTATTTTTTGGGGCTTTGTGTAGCGCGTTGTGTCTTTGTAATCCACGTGAAAAATTACCCAATTATAATGAAATCTAAGTCTATTTTGAATTTCAAATTCAGCATCGGAGGTGAGAGTCTGATGCGTACTTTAGTCCTAACAAACTTTAATCACTAATCTGCTTAACAAGTGCAATGATTATCTTTCTACGGCAACTTTATCTATACACATACATACGTACATATAAACAAAATTTAAGTGTCTGTTTCTAATGCATTATCCTGACTGTCCGCTTGCTTGTTCCGGCTTATCTCTGAAATGGCTAGACCAATTTTACGGGATTTTTACGGAAAAATAGCATAGTATTACAAAGAGTAACTTCAAAATTAGGCTACTTTTTATCTTCCCGCGTGAACGCGATTTCAAACTACGGGATACAACTTCAAAACGGTTGAACAACATTTGACGAGACTTTCATTGGGATATTTTGGATTGGGAGTTAATGTTATAATGAGTAACTTAAGTTTCTGTTTACTTAGGACATGCTGACAATTTCTGGATTCTGATTAATAAGACTAGATACAAGACTTACGGTGCATTTATTGTTTTTCAAAGTATAATCCTTCGCAATGAATACATTTTTACATTCGCTGAAACCACTGTACAAAGCAGTTGGACCAGTCTTCTTTAGGGACCTCTTCAATGGCTTTATGGAACGCATTCACAGCTGGTTCAGGGTTCGTAAAACGTGTGTCTCTAAGTTTGTCTTTAATTAGATTATATTATAGATTTAGATTAGATAATAGACGCCACAATGAAAAAACAAATAACAACTTCGCATATTAAAAAGTAACATGCTCGCAAATAGTTCCATTTTCAAATTCTGTAATTGATTTTTCATTCTTTTATTGTAAGTGGCCAGATCCAGAAACTTTCAGTATGCCCCACGTATTTACCTGCAGGAACGGTACTTAATGACTTTTTCGTGGAAAAAAGTCATTCAACAGGGTTACACGAACTGAGAGGGTTGTGTTGATAATTTTAATGATTATCACTCAGTAGAGCAATATTTGTTACGGTCCCAAATCAAATTTTAATGACCATAAAACCTGACACTGACCTGCAACTTATTTTCAACCTAAGTTATTTTGAACTTTTTAATGTTTTTCTTTACATTGAAGTGAACAATTATATGCCATTTTAAGTATGTTAAGTAATGAACCGGTTATGTCAACAACAACAAGTGGAACACATTGTTTTTGTTTTACTATATTAACTAGCATTTTGCCACTAACTTTGTTCGCGAGAATGTTTTCATAAATAACTTTAACACCCTTAAACCGTATTTTGAAAGACTAAGGGCGAAATTCACCAATAAAACTAATCGCGTTTTAACTGTATTTTTCTTTTGTTGTAATTTTACAAGAGACACTAGTGACAGCGGCTAAACGCGATTATGGGAGCCAAACGTTAAAACGCGATTAGTTTTATTGGTGAATTCCGCCCTAATAATGACAGTAGGTATATTATTCATATTGATTAGAATTTGTGCCATGTTTCAAGTTTATTAACCTAAGGAATAAGATTCTCCCTTAGAATCTTTAACATCCCCTAAATCATTTTATAGTCGCAATTAGAAAAACGAATACTGAAAACCTTTTTTTATTTACTTAGGTTTCTATTTATGCGAAGTTTCAAGTACATGAGCCCAAATATAAATCTATATACATATAAAAGGAGAAACTGACTGACATATCAACACACACGCACAGCTGAAACTGCAGGGACTAGGAGCGTGAAATTTTGCACAAGGTTTCCTTTTATATCATAGGCGAACAGTAAGAGAGGATTTTCCGAAATTCACCCCCAATAGGGATGAAACCCTACTAACTAACCTATTTTCATGCGGGCGAAGCCGCTCGCAGAAGCTAGCACAAAATAAAACATTTCTATAGAAACGAATTTCCCCCTCTTAATACGCTTATAATTTGAATTTCCTAAAAGCTTTTTTTTAATGCTCGCCTTCATCATAAAAGGTAACGTTGTAGTAAATTTCACGTTCCTAGACCCAGTAGTTTCGGCTGTGCGTTGATATGTCAGTCAGTCAGTTTCTCTTATTATATATATTGTATACACAATATAAGAAAATCAATGTTAAACGAGTAATATCATATGGTTTAGTTGACAACTTGATTTATCTGTCTCGCAAATAGACTTGATTCAATTACCTGAACTTAGTATCAGGAGTAAACTACCTTAACATCAAAAGTCACCTCTATCACGTGTGACTTCATACCTTCCAAAGAAAACGTAAATGTACATCAACAACATCTTACACAATAGTCCAACCAAAATAACAGACAATCAGTCTTCGAATTCCTACAAAGACGTGTGTGCTAGCCGTCACAGCCCCCACTAGGGCCTATTCGTTACAGAAACCACAGACGCAGAGGCCGTACTGCCACCGTCGGCTAATACCACAGTTAGTTATTTCCTTCATTTGAATGGCATGGCTTTGTACACTATTGGCCAGGCTGGCTCAGTTCTAGTGACGGTCTGGTGATCTGTCAAGATCATTCGGTTGTTTTGCTTGTTTGAATAGAGAAATTGTGTAAGATCATTTTTTATGAAATGACTAGCTGTCCCCCAGTTTTAACCACGTCGTTGGTTCTTGCTCTGTTCTTATTGGTTGTAGCGTGATTATATATATATATTATGAATTAGTTAATATAATAATAATAATAAGCAGCTCCACTTTAGCTCCCATAAGTATAAAAAAAAGAAATGAAAAAAACATGTTGTGCCGACCCCAAATAAGATGGGACAAGGGCAGGAAGATGATGAAGTATAAAAAAAAATGTCGAATATCTATGGAATTTCTACAAGCAATGTTTTTTTTTTTTTTGAAGCTTGTTAATTTTGACAGTTTTCCGTTTCAGTTGTTCCTTCAGGCACAACCTCATTTTAGCATTTACAGTTTGTCCTGTATTTTTCAAAGGTTTCAAAACATTTTAAATAAACAATTTCCTTTTATATTTTAACTTGTTCAAAACAAAGCCGTTTCTAATATAATTACAGTGTTTTGTCAAAAGAAAAATAGAAGATTTCAACTTTTTAACTCGACTAAATGGCAACCTCGGGGCAATTAAAAACAAAACATTTTTATTCTGTAAACAGTATGTACCTACCTATAAACACAGAAAGGAAACACAAAGGTCGCGATGTAATGAAATAATATAATAGAATATAATAAAATTTATTGTTCACTAAAATAGTAACAAAACATACACAAACTATAAGAAAAGGCACTTATTGTTTTCAATTTTCTTAAAAAATACACCGCACTCAATTACACAAAAAATAATAATGAAGAACCTAAATAGATGTGCCAACATGTTTCATCGCGAGATATAGTATTTGCAAACTTATCCTTAATTCTGAGAAAAATAAAAAATAAATGTTTAAAATTGAGTAAATCCTTTTTTTACAACAACACAATTTTTTTATTTGCTGGACTGTAAGAACCTTTGGCTGGACTGTAAGAATTTAAAATAAAAAAGGGGGTACACTGTGGATGTGTACTAGGGGTGCTGGCAAGTAATATTTTAAAACGTTATTTATACTTTACGCCCGTCTTGAAAGTGTTATATTATCCCAAGGGAACGTATCACCGGTATGAAATTCCGATGAAGTACTCTAAGCAATGGCCTGCTAGTGTGCCCAGTTGTAATCAAAATCCTTTCAGCCGTTAAAGTCGTGACATTACCTAAAACGCGTTCCTTGTTGGACAGCATAGAAAAAAAGAGGGGCACGGCGACATAATTGCTTACATTTTATTGAAAAACATGAAAAAACAATTGAAAACCAGCAATTTGTACATGAAAACCATTCAGCTTCCTTCACTGTGGCTATCTTCAACTCGTGGGAAATCAACTGAAGCCGGACATAACATCCATATGTGTGGTGGTTACAACCAATACATAAAAGTAAAAAAAACTCCAACGGCTTTAACCTTTTGAGTACTGTAATTAGAGACACAATAGAAAGACAATGAGCGTGAATTAAATGCACTTCAAAACGACATGTTTATCCATTGGTAGGTACTCTGTGTATTCTAAAGTTCTCTTCACGTTTTTTCCTTATCATCCATCATCCATATCAGGAGGAAGCGCCTGCCATAACAAACGGTCCCACGGGACTGTGCTTTAGTCACCAAGCTTGAAAGATGGATTACTGATCATTCTATGATGACATAAGTTTATCTAGCGATACAACACGGTATAGACTCGATAGAGTTCATGATTTCAAAACTAAGACTTGTTTAATTAGCATATAGATAGATAAAACATTATTATAACTACTCACAAGGATTTTCTTCACGATCGCTAAATGAAGTTGAAAGTCTACTATCTGTCTATCATAAGTTATCTGTCATAAAAATATAAAATAACTAGCTGACTCGGCAAACATTGTTTTACCATATAAATTATCAAAGAAAAAAATAGAGGTTGGGAGTAGGAGGGTAGAAAATTGCTATGACCTATTGTGACTCTACACAAAAAATCATAAAAATCGGTCCAGCTGTTTCGGAGGAGATTGATACATGATTGACAAACACTGTGACACGAGATGTTTATAGGGTGACTGGTAATTAGTGACCGATACTTAAACATTGTACTCATGATTACAAACAACTCTCAAACAACAACGTTTAGAAAGATTATGGATTTATTCATTGTAGCGCGCTCGCGTAAAGTACCAAAATACTAGTCTTTGGATATTATTTTACCGAAACATGTAGGTACATTGCTTACGCCAACGATAACGCGGGCGCGGACGCCACGCCGCTAACAGCTGATCGGGTGAAGGCGCGCGCACAAAATTTAAAGTTTCAAACAGCTGTTTTGTTATTGTGATTAAACTAATAAGTTTAGAAAAAAAGTTTCTTTGGGAAAATTGTTTATAATCATGAGTACAATCACGTATTTAAATATCGGTCACTCATTACCAGTCACCCTATATATATTAGATTATATGAATTTACTGGTTAACAAGAAAATTATCCCCAGGGAACATGCTCTCAAGGTGTTGCCAAAATTTCATCCAAATCCATCGACCTCGCGGGGTCAGAGCGGGTTTTGTCACGACATTTTCCTTCACCGTTTTGAGAATGTGACATCTTAGGTTTTCCAATAGGTACTCTGGAACTGTGATAATATATAGCGGCTATCTCAGTTAAGCTGCAAGAGACATTGGCGGGTTTACTTATTTAGTCTTCTCATTTGACCAATACGGTCACAATAATTCATGTGCTGACATTGTTAAAAGTTACAGAATCAGTGTTCTGTCCCGCCTGTTCGCTCAAATTTCCGTGCGCTGCGTTCATTTCATCTCTAAACCTTCATTTACTGTCTATCGAGATCGTCTGACTTAACACCGCTCGACTATTTTCTGTAAGGCTCCGTGAATTCTCTGGTCTATTCTGACAAATCACAGACAATTGCCGCCTCGAATAGCAACGAAACTCGCGAAGAAAGAAATTGGGCACACTTATAAGAAGATGTCATCCAAAATTGTTCCACTAAGATGCGCGATTACAGCGGACCCTTGGTAGCCTTTTACCCGAAATTATATTTCACATAAAATGTAATCGAGTGCAAACCAAAATAATAATAAAAAAAAGTTGTAGCAATCCTTACATATTATAAGACAAACTTTCTCACCGTGTCTCTCTGTCTGTATGAATTCAAAAACTATTAAATGGATTTTCATGCAGTTTCACCAATAGACAGAATGATTTATGAGGAAGGTTTCGGTGTAATCTATATATATAAAAGGAGAAACTGACTGACTGACATATCAACGCACAGCCGAAACTACTGGAACTAGGAGCGTGAAATTTTCCAAAATGTTTCCTTTTATGACGTAAGCAAGCACTAAGAGAGGATTTTCTAAAATTCAGTGTGGAGAAATCTACTTTCACGCGGGCGAAGCCACTGTCAGAGGCTAGTATATGCATATAATGCAAGAGTTTTAGAAATTTCTAACACCCGTTCGAAACTGAGGCGCGTTTCTAGTGTTGCATTATATATAAACCGTTTGTTTTATTTCATTTCAACCTTCAAGATAATATTTAAATATCAATTTATCTTGTAATGGAATTAATTATTTAATCATTCTCATTTAATGGCAATCATTACCAAACATTTTTATTAAAATACGGATAATGCAATAGGCCATAATATTGGTACCACTTAGATTCATCGTCAATTTATTAGTAAGCACTGTATATTGTAGCTGTTAATTGTCCCTAAATTGAATAAAATCAAATTGCTAAGCCCCACAACAAACAGATAAACGGTAGGAAATCCAAGAATGAAATTTAAAAACCAACCAACCAACCAACCAACCAACCAACCAACCAACTGTGTATTAGTATGTATAATAATTATGATTATATATTGGACTTTTGTATAATATACTTAATTATATATTAGACTTAGTATATAAGTTTATATTGTGCACTGGATCCTACCCTCGAATATGTTCTCTCTCTACAATTCAAAGGTTTGCTGGGAGAAAACTCATTGCTGAGTTAAGCTCGCCTTTGTACATGAACTGTTTGTATGTCAATATATTATATTATGTTTTTGTGTACAATAAAGAATTAAGAACCAAGAATCATACTCAAAAGGTATGTTTAGAACCTCAAATCAACAATTACTTACTATAAATATTAAGTTGAATCATCTTTCAAGAAATTTCAAAGCAATAAAAGTTTACTCAGACAAGCTGTGAACGTTAAAGGCAACAATTCAGAAAATGTTTAAAACTTTCAAAGAATTAATTCAGCTCAAATCCTGTATGCAGATTCTTTGAGATAAGAAGAGGGGAACTCGGCTTTGGTTTACAACGAAACGGATTAAATAAATGAAATATATATTTTATTGAAAAATAAATAAAATCCTTTGAGTAACCAAAAATAGAAAAATAAAAATGAGGATCAAACGCAAACTCAGGATAAACTAAACAACTTATTTTTCTTTTAATATTTATCAGAAACTAAAATACCTGCTAACCTCAAGTTTCTGAAAAGTAATTATCGACATGTCCAAATTAAACGCAAGTCAAGTGATGCGATTTTTTTATTCCCCACGATTTCTGATTTAAGTACTTGAAGTTGAGTATCTCTCAATTCAGAAACCCACTCTTTAGTTTTGTATAAAAAAACCTTTTTTTAAATTATTTATGAAATTGTTTAAACTTCATGTACAGTAGTGGTACAAAGGCGGACTTAATGCAACATGGCAGTTGCCCTGCCACAGTAGGATATACTCCTGTATCAAGAGTTCGTTCATAAACATGTAAACTCACAAACACAAGACACCCAGACCCGGAACAACTATCTGTAGTATACAAATATTTGTTCCGAGCGGGAATCGAACCCGCGACACGTAGCACAGCAGTCAAGCGCTCAACTACTGCGCCAACCGTGCCGTCAAAAAACAAAAAAAAAGTAGTATTGGTCGCAAAAAGTCTCTTGCGCAAAATGTCTACTGGTCGTAAAATGACTTTTCCATACACTTACTCGAAAACCCGCTTTTAGTTACGCAATAGACTGTTTTCCGCACTAGTGCAGAAAAGTGCGCGTGTTCTCCCCCGCCACAATTTTATTACGTTTATCGTATCAGGCTGAGCGTGTGTCGACCCCTACCAATCACCGGTCAACCCCCGTTTATTCATTTCTTCGTAAGTGTATTGAAAAAAGTCGTTTGATACACGTGCAAATTTGTCACCGCAGGCCTCGGCTCCATAACACACTCGCCTACGGCTCGTGCGAATTCCACCTCGGTCGCAATGACGAACTTTCTGCACTTGTATCAAAATGTACTATTTTCTCATTATCTCGCTTTCACAGAATGACTCTTTCGCAGAATGTCTCGAGAGATTGATGATGTAAGAGACCAGTAGACATTTTGCGAAAGAGACGTTTTGCGACTTAGCCGCGATTGGTTGTTGAAAATGTTTTCAACCAATCACAGCACCTAACGCGTTTAACAAATTTTCACATGCGATTACTTTTGTTTTGATCGAGGTTTTAATTCCGTATGCAAACACACTAATATTATAAATACGGGAGCCCGTGTCTTGAAATAGCACATACAACATTTATTATACCGGGAATATGTTTCTTTGGGATATTTTTCTATTTTCACGCAGGCAAAACCTGTGACAGAATCTAGTAAAATCACATTTCCAATAGCAACTGAACCAGCAAATGAACAAAACAACAACACAAAGTATACGGTTGTTAGCTACCTCTAGGTACATCGTCTCCAGTTGCATTATAATGAATGTTTACAAAAGACTCCGTAGTCCGTTTGCATCGGCAACTGTACTTGCTCGGATTAAGTTACTAGAGCTCTTTGCTAGCTCCATATTATTTAAGACAAAAGACAGACTGTAGGCAGAAATATGATTCTTGAAGCAAGTCGTAGTATTGTGCAAAACAAGAGATAGGTAAGCTTCGGGGCGGGTAGTACAACTACATAGGTAGAATAGAATATTCAGAACTTTGCATTATTCACATTGAAGTCGCGAAAGTTTGTTTGAGTACTCGCTGGTACACTATTTTCGTCTTCTGGTTTTATTAATTGCGACGGTGACCAGGAACTAATGGTGGGTAATAATGGCGCACTTTTTGTTCCAATGCCTACTAGAAGTGAATGAATTTTAAAAATATGAGTGTGTACAATTACCGACACCTATTTTAATATTCTAACACTCAGACACAATATATAAAACCATATAAAAAAAAACGGCCAAGTGCGAGTCGGAATCGTACACTGAGGGTTCCGTACAAACTTACATATGAAAACAGTTCAATTCCCGAATTTTTTTTCGAATCTAATAACTACAAATTTACAGTGTTCAGATTTTCTCCTATACTTGTGCTATGAGACCTTGCTTCATGCCAAATTTCAGGATTCTAGGTCAACGGGAAGTACCCTATAAATTTTGATTCCTTTGAGAGTGTGGAAATACACGTTTTTTGCAATATAAACGGCCGTCTTTTTTAAGTTAACTCAGAAGTTAGATTTTTTCATACCTTCAAGGGACCAAAAATCTGAGTATATGGTTTTAATTTCAACTCGATACCTCTACGTTTTCCCGAGATAAAGGGTCTTGACAGACAGACAGACGTGAAACAAAGCGATCCTATAAGGGTTCCGTTTTTTCCTTTTGAGGTACGGAACCCTAAAAATATTTTCCCACATTAGGAATTACTCGTATATCGTGGGTGTGTTCACAAACAAGTAAAAACACATGCTCAAAAGACCCAGACCCGGAACTATCTGTAGACCATACAAACATATGTTCCGTGCAAGAAGTGATTTTTTCGTTCCACAAATAAAATGTAAAATCATTTCCCAACACAAATTTAATGCAATGCATACCTACGCTCTGTTAAAAGCTCTGTCGTGACGTGACGATGCGGCAACTAGTTTTCATCGAATTTTTTCTACGTTTACGTTACTTTTTTTTAAGAAATATATAATGAATTGACAGGAATATCAGATAGATTAAGAAATAACAAAATAAATGTTTAGAAATTACTTAAATATTGACGACGGAAACATGATAAACAATGTTTTAGAATCAATATACAAAAAATCATTGTCACATTATCGCATCGTGCCCCTATAAGTGGGAGGTATACCTCCGTTGTTCTGGTACCAAATAAAAATATACACTGATTGCCTAATTACTGAATAAACAATTCTATTTTTGTGTTCAGGTGATAAACTTTTCATGTCACGCTTCGTCGATGAGCATAATTATTTATTTTTCTTAATGAATATTTAATGGCTTGTGATAATAAAGGAAACCGTTACTTCTCTTGGATACATATTCTATGTTTTTATTACGGTACACTCGAGCAGAAATCCTTCCTTTAATTTTATATCGTAGGTATGGGGTTGTTATCTGATATCATATCATACTCGCACTGGGCCCTAATTGCCAGCAGGGTTCCATTTTTTTTTAACTTATTATTAATTACTTATTTATAGATTTTTAACAAGAGATACTGTTTTGTGAAGATGTATCAAACTCAAAGGATTTATAACATGACCATAACCGTAGCAGGGCCTAAGCCTACTGGGGCCATGAGTTCGCTTCCGAAAGGGGTCCTGGAATGTAAGGCAATGAAGGAACTTAGGAGTGGGTTTTAGTCAGTAAAAGTCTGATACGCCCTCCCTCTCCGCCCTAGAGCGAGAGAAGACATAAGATGATTTCTCGCTTAAAAAAAACTCATAGGATTTTGTTCAAATAAACCGTTAATTGTCAAGGTCGATCAGTAATAAAAAAAAATGAAAGACCTTGGTTGGATTTTTGTCAACTGTCGCCCACTGGTTTCATAATATAATAGGCCCAAAAAACATAAGCCGAATTTTCAAAACTAAGTTAAAATCACAAACCAACAGTATCCAACCTGTAGACTCAACTAAGAAACCGCAGTCACTTCTTGTGTCAATTTTATTTTAGTTCCTATAAAATAATAAAAATTAAAACTAGTTTTACTGATTGTTTCGTGTTTTACATAATTTAACTCTACGGAGCTTTACACTAAAATAAACTGAAAACGCTTAAAACGTTGGAAAAAGGTTATAAAAATAAACTGAAAACATTTTTAAGTCTTTGGTGTACAGTCAACTATAAACTAAGAGACCTGACTTTTTGAGATCTATTACACCCAAAAATAAATACGTTCTATCAAAAGCCAACAATGTGTACGGGATGAGGGTTACAAAATATTTAGTGCCTTACTTTCTTAATAAACTTACCGAAGATTTACAAACACTATATAAAACAAGTTCAAAAAGTTATAAGTATAAATCAAAACGTTTCTTTAGACAAAAGTTTGATGTATAATCAGGTAATTATTGTTACATTTATAACATCACTATTACATATTAAATGAGCGGCTCGCCATCACACAGATAAACCCTGAGAGGTTTTCGCTGCATGGCAAAAAAAGTAATATAAATTAAGAAATTTGGAAAAATAAAAAAATAATAAATAAAACTTAAAGATACTGTCAATGTCAAAATGTCACATGTCATTTTTTTTCTTGGAACATTTAACATTGCCCCGTACTAGGCCTTGACTTACTACAGGAGTACTGCATCGTGGGTGTGTTCACAATCATCTCACATACACAAGACATCAAGGCCGAATCAACTATCTGTAGGCCATATAAATATTTGTTCCGTGTGGGAATCAAACCCGCAACACGCAGGGCAGCAGCCCATCGGTAATCGTGCTGTCAATTTATATCACTTTTGCCTTTTCTGTACTCTTGTTTACTCTTTTTATACATCATCTTGCAAACTAACATATAACCTCCTTTTTGAAGTCGGTCAATAAAAATAACCTAATGTATTATTTAGCCAACCAAAAATATCCTTAAAAATAACCTAACCCAATGTACAGTTTAAAAATATCTTTAACATAATACAAAACAAAAAAAAACAAGGCTAAAGAAAAAATCGGAGACCGTCAAAACTTTCTCTGTGTTTTCAGTCGAATAACAATGTACCATCCACATCAAATTATTCTCAAATTAGTCCTTGTTAATGTTCTTTGAATATTCAACGCGATACGAAATAAAGGGATGTCTGGCTGTATTCCTTCCGCTTCAATGGAAAACGCAGAATAGAACGGTACATAACGTTTCGCTCTTTGTGCTCGGCCAGATAGAGAAATCTATCGATGTTCACTTTATTTAAGACTTGATAGTGAACGGTTAGCTTTGCGTGTGTACGCAAAATTGTAAAACAAATCGAGTTGTTTGTATGTCGCTTTTTTTGTTTGTTAACGTTTTTGGCTTGGATACTAAGTCCTTTAATCCATATCTTCGTATGAATAATTTATTTATTTACCATTAGTTTATGGAAGTAAACATTCTAATGTTTTTATAGTATGTGGCAGCAAACGTATCAAGTCAATCTTCTCGGCAAACTTCGCTGAGATAGTCAAAACTACATTAAAAATCACAACTCCATTTTACTGAGATCGCGCCTTTTTCAATGATTCCACACATTGCCCAGTTGCGCAGACACTTAAGATATAAAACTACACCAATTTTACGCCAAAATATCTGCTAGGAATTAATTTTGCAAATAATTAAAACAGAAACTGAACTTCAGTCAAAGAAATCCGATGAATATCGATGCCGATATGAGCACAGAACACACATAAAAAATAGTAATCTTAAAAAGAAGGTACATCATTTTTATTAGAATATGTTGATGTAAAGTTGTTAAAAAATAAAAGGCCCGTTTTGATATCTGTCAAAGCGAATACTTAAATAGGTACTTAAATACGCAAAAATAATACTCGCAATATATTCCATCATTTATTATTTAACGAACCAAAAAAAAAAATTTTATTTTTTAAAACACTAGGTATATCATTAATTATTATTTTATTGTTTCTTTCAGTTTTGTTCCAAGTTACATTTACATAGGGTATTTCTCAAATGTCAAAACGGGCCTTTTATTTTTTAACGAGTTTAGTACTTTGCCCTGCATGGTTATCATTTTTTTTTTAAACTTAACCTCAAGTAAAAGCTTTTTAAGAAATTTGTTTTTTAATTGTACTTTTCATCTGTGTTTATAACAGGTAATTTCATATTCAAATATTTACATCCCTTAATCATCATATAATTTCAGAATAATTCATGCAAAACTGTGCAGAATTTTATCACGTACCTACACTGGCATGTTTTAACATAGAAAAATGTATTTTTTTAATGCATTGAACCTGTACACCGATCACTCCAGGTTGTTCACATTGTTATTGACACTTTGACACTATTGCGTTAATTCTGTGCTAAAAGTATAGCTGTGAAATACTTGTTGATCACTGAACGTCATAAGCAGAGGTTTATGACCCTCAGTAAATGGAAAAATGGTTCTTTTGCAGCAACCATATTACGATTTACCTAGTTTCTTGGCCTCGGAATGCACCTCACTTCAAAAATAAACCTCTACCCCCTACTTTTCTTTACATTTTGGGTCATATGCCCTGTTATCTGCCTTCAGACGACATTGCTGTGGCCAAAACTAAGCCAAGGGATTTAAATAGGATAATGTACTATTATTCCATTGATATACTAAGAAGACTTCTTCTTCAGAGTGTAGTAGAGTAACATGAAAATTTGAGTTATATCACCCGTAGTACAGTCACATGAATAATTTTTAATTATGACATTCCTATTCCCCAAATAGGAATCATACTTACCACTTGTTTTTATAATATGTCCAATGTCCTTTTATACTTATACAAGGTGGCGCTAAATTAATCACTCTATTGGAAGATGTTGTAATTATTACAAATGGTGTCGTACGTCAATCATATTTGTTAATTGTGAACTAGACAGCTGCAGAATATAAATAATCAAGCAATGGAAAATATAGCGTTCCATTGCTTGTCTCTTGTTTTAGTAGTGTTAGCCCAGCGTGCATTTTGACGTCGATTTCCTAATCGTGTCGCGCCAATTGGGCAAACATTAGCTGCTTGACTCGAACAGATTGGAACCACAAGAGACCTTACAGGATGTGGCCGCCACTGGACTTGTCGTTCTGCCTAGAATATCGACACTGTGGCTGCCGATGTCGTTGAGAACGAAAAACATCACCAGATGGACCCTACAGCGAATTTTAGTGAAAGACTTCGACTTCTTACTGCTGGTATTGAGGAAGAGGGGCTTTGTGAACATTGGTTTCAACAAGACGGTGCAACCGCACACACAGCACGAGCTGGTCGTTATATTTAATGAAATTGACTGACTGAAAAAGATTGTGGGTTAAATTATGAGGAAACGAGTTACTATGGACGTCTCACTCGCTCCGAAACGCATGCGTAGTGCTCTCGCGCTCATACTGTCGGCTGAATAATTTTTGTGTTTAGTCACTACAAATTTGTCTGACTAATGAAATATATCACTGTAATAGTGACCTTAATAACATATTTGAAAATCAGACGTATAAAAATAAGTAAAGTTCATTTATTTTTTGTGGAGCTTTAAAGCGTCTGACAAAAGTTTAAGTCCATGGAAAGTGACACTATGATACTACTTTAGAATAATATTCTTACAAAACATTAAAAATCAGCCATACAAATTTAAGTTAAGTAACTCTTAGTTTTAGTTACTTAGCTGCCCAGGGGTCACAAGGAGAACTCCACAAGTACACACACGTTCAAAGCACATGAGACGCTACTGAGAGCCTTGGTTTCATCCATGTGAAAATAAGTTATGTAAGATCGCTCTGAGATCCTGAACTAAATATCATCTTTTTCACTTAACAAAAAAAAAATTACATGTCCTAATAAAGATTTCCATCACTCAAAATCATTCCTTTTTTATTTAGTAAAAAAATTATACCAAAACAAAATTGGCTGATTAATTTTGCACCACCTTGTATTTTAACCAGAAAGATTTGTATGTTTGTACTTTTGTTAGTAATGAATAAACTCACAAACTACTGAAACGATTTAAAAAATTCTGTTCCCAGTAAAATGCTACTTTATCACTTAGTGACATAGGCTATATTTTCTACTATTCTGCGGACAGAGCCGCTGGTAGAAGCTAATAAGAAATGTAATGATAATTTGTTACCAAATTTCATCATAATTTAAACAAGAACACAAAATTTAAAATAAACATTTAGTTTTTTTTTTTGAATCATGAATTGTTTTTATATCTTAAGATTTATGATCAGAAAGGCCAATTCGTATTAACCACTAAAAACGATTTAAAACGAACACTTTCCTGTTAAGGAAAATCTTCACTTTGCGAGTATCATGTTGAAAATGAAGTCAAGCGCTACCAGGCGCGCAGTTCTTAGAAGCGATGTAATTTGGTCGACCCACACTTTAAATTAAAACAATTTCATTCAAAGGCTATTATTATTTATATACAGTATAGTTATTAAGCTATCATTTTCCAACAATACGAATAATTTGAAAAAAAAATCTATGTATCATATTCTAAAGTAGCATCTAGCACTACTAGGCGCTCAGTTATTGAAGGCGGTGCAATTTAGAAGTCTTATTAAGATTCACATTATTAGCAAGACCACAACCAATGTCATAATACCTTATCCAAGACGCCAATTAACGGTTTTCACAGAAACGATCTCATATAAAGCTAACACTTTCCTTCAAATATTTTGAGGAAAATCATTTTCAGTGTATCATGTAGTAAAGTGGCGTCACGTGCTACCAGGCGCCCAGTTCTATAGAGTGATGTAATTTGCTCGCTACATTCGACCGACGTACGAGACGCACCCGACCATATCTATTCGGTTTGTATCCCTCTCTAAACATTCACGTACGGAGCTTTCTCTAGATCTCTCCCATTTAAGTGGGATCTGACTAACGTTTAAGTCACTATTAAAATTAAATAGAGCCGCCGTTTAGGCCAGGTATTGTTTTTAGGGATAATTCAAGTACCTATTTAAAGTTGAGTGGGTATTTTAATGAATTTGACACCACAGCTAAATAGTTACTGAAATTCGTTCTAGTAATTGGGAAGATTCTAGAAGGTATGTTTAATAAGTTGAGGTTATTTTTACTGTTACGTGAAAAAAAGATAAAAGATATCATCGTTAAAAATTTATGGCATTTTATTGTTTTAAAATATGAAAGCTATCTCCGGCAAAAATCGGTATCCATTTAAACATAAAAAAGTCATAAATATCAGAGATAGTCAATCGGTCGGGATGTTATTTTTATAGAAACGTTAACGCGGTTCGGTTAAAATAAAAGAATATTTTTCAGGAAAACTCCTATTAATAGGTAGCTTGGTTCGGTCCTACAACTGACAACCCATATAAGCCCGAATTTTGGCATCCCACAGAAAAGTTTACAAGTTACGAGATTATTTTTCAAATATTTGCAGATATGAGGAGCGCGTGGCAAAATATTGACAGTTGCCGTGAGGGATTGGGCATCCTCACGCCCCAGCCGCCACAGGAGACGGCCCGGGCATCGGGAGTCACAGGGCGATCCCCGGCCAACGAAGGCGCGGCCGGATAGCTCGCCGTCCAGCCGTCCGGTAAGAACCAAGAAAGAATCTTCGACTGGTCGTAGTGTTCCTCGCGCGCCTTGAAGAGATGGCAGCAAAACCTTAGGGGTTCAGCAGGGCCGATACCCACTAGGGTCACGGGAATTTTTAAAAGATGTAGGTACCGTGATCCTGGACATTGCGTTCCAGGATCATCTTTAGTAAGTAAAAGTCTGATACGCATTCTCGCTCCAACCTAGAACGAGAAAAGTCATTGAAGGATTATAAAAAAAAAATCGGTCGATCTCCAAGGTTAAGCAACGCTTGCTGAGGTCGGTCTGTGGATGGGTGACCATCTTAACATATCGAGATTCCTCCGTGCTTTAGAAAGAATACTTAGCCAGCGGTCCTGGTTATTTGAAGCCAGCTGATATCCAGACCCCAACAGGCAGATTGATATGTAGATAATTATGAAGTTTTATTGGATGGTTTTCTTTTTTCATTGATATAAACTGGTGCTTGACTGCGGTCCCATCTGATGGTAATCAGTGATGCAATCAGTATGGAAGGAGTTACCGTAGCCCTCGCAAAAAAGACTACTGAAGAAACACTGTAGGTTTTAGTCAGGGAGTGGATTTGATAGAATGATTTATCATGTAAAAAAAAGATATGAAGTTTTAGTATAAAGGTTTCCATTTAGGTACATCATCTCTGTGCAACCGCTCCTCGTCGGAGCTAGCGACTTTATCAGCGGACCGTATCCTTTACACAGGTGTTGAACGGAAGGTCCGACTTTCTTCAATACCCAACTTAAGGTACTATTCACAACTTTGTTCGGCGTCGTTTCTATCGATTTTAGATTAAGGAACTTCGAAAACCAGTAAAAACATTCTGCAATAAATTTCCGTACTTTACGGAGGTAGCAACTTACCAGAGCAGGGTGTTTCGAACTTGTTGTAAAAGTTTTCAATAATGATTATGACGTCGGCGGTTATTTTGAAGATTCGTCTATTTATATTCTGTCCGGCCTGGCTTACTGGCGAGCCTGGTGACCTTTTGCGAACTGTTCGCATCTGTATAGCCGGAAATCCGATCAATTGTACTGTCTGTGAGTTCCATGACATTTCACCAATTAAACTTCGAATAATATTTTGATGAAGGTCACTGATATAGCCGGAAGAATCGCCAAACTTAGGAGGCAGTGGGCAGGGCACATTGCTTGCAGAATAGACAGTCGATGGGGTAAAACGTTTTGGAGTGACGACCGCATTCCGGAAGACGCAGCGTCGAAAGGCCTCCCACAAAGGGAGGACTGATGAGCTGGTAAGGATCACTGGATAGGACGCTCGGTCGTGGTGGTGACATTTAGGGGAAGCCTGTGTCCTGTGTCCAGTTGAGATAATTTTTTTTTATTTAAAAGGATATAAACAATGTTAAAATAATAATGACATTAAAATAATAGTAAAATTTTGTTAAAAGGTATTTAATAAAATATTTCAAAAATAAATTTAATTTCACACGTGAGGTGAGGCCGTAAAAAGGATAATATACTGAAATAATTTATTCCGCATTTTGTCTGGCATCGTGTAAAAGCGGCGGACGTGAAACATGTAGGACCAAATAAATTTTTTGAATAAATTGTATAATTCCAGTCCATTGTTAAGTTTCCAGCACGAAGCCGACGAGAATTTATGCATAGACTTTACTAATAAACTTTTATACCTCAGAAAGCATAAAAAACTTGCCTTTTTATTTTAAAAAGAACAATACCAACCAGTTATTAAAGTGGTACGTGAGTGCGGCGAGGAATCAATGACGATCAAAGTTTTGAGAGGAAAAAACTTCAGAAATGTTTAAGATGAAATCGGAAATTTCTTGATTTAAATATGAGAGCAAAGCACTAGACTCTTTCGATACTCGATCGCTTACTTCTTTTGTTCGCTTCGCACCATTTACGTCGAAGTTTGCATAACAATCATAATAAACTTAAATTTCGTGCTCTGAATAAAAACAAGAGCCCCGGCAGCGGCACAGCGCGGCGCGGTACAACATTCGTACAACGTATATTAATGACAGTGTTTCTTCGCTCCTCGTTTCCGTTCTTTTGTGATTGCTCACGCCGGTTTCTCTCCGCTTTTGAATGGGCACATACGTGAGCGAACAATTGTCCCGGGTATTAAGGTGTTTTTGTGGTAGTTGGATTTACAGCGAACACGTTAGTTTGATTAGAATTAAGTTAAACTAATTCTGATTCCACGCTAGCCAAGCGTACTCAACGGACACGCGACAAGAGAGTGAACAGTGAACATAGCTAACAATACGTCTGATTATACTATTCATAGCCTCAATCAAATTATTCAAACCGATCGGTAATTCCCTTCCTGAATATGCCATTTAGTCGCTATATTCCATAAGTTCCGTTGATATCAATAACTTCTATTATTTATGTGCGAGACAAAGATCAAAATAATTTATTGTGTCGTAGAACACGGAGACTTTTTCCCACATATGTTATGTGAGGCCAATTCCAGGCTTCCAGCTCCGCATAAAGATGAGAATATGACATGAAAGTCGATAAATTTGGTCAATAGCCATTATACGACGTTGTCGGGGTGCGAAAATATGGAAGTGTGGGGGGGACTTCACGGCTCTTTGATTTAGGGCCGTCGGGCACACAAAGTTACTGTGGAATGGAAGAGGCTCGAACAACACGCGTGAGACTTAATTGTTTGGAATGTCAGCAGTGCGTGGTACATGGGTCGTGGTGCGTCCTGTCGTTATGTGCCAATTTGAATGCGGAACGACGTCACGGACAAACAAGCACAGTGGGATTCGCGTCGCGTAAATTACGTAAACGGTTATACGTACGTGCGCATTCAACACTTGAATATGTGTGGCATATATAGAACTTAACATTGTTAGGAAAAGACTAGGCATATAAAACATATCTCGCAGAATTTACAACCTTTAAAGTTGATGAGAAGACACACCGGTCCACTCAAGGTAGCTTGCAGTATGAAATAGCCAATAAAACATAATAGAATAAAAGATTTCTCTATATCCAGAAAGTCTACGTGAGCGTTCGTTTAGAATTTATTACTTTGGCAGTTCTGCTTTCTCCCTAGAGCTGAAAATGTAGTGGCGGTGGTCTCCTCCAGCGCGTAGTAAGTTTACATCTTCGGGACGGGAGGGACACTAGAACTGGATGCGGACCGCCGCAGCTGGCAGCCATCCGAGCGGATATAAGTATATCTAGTACAACCTAACGAAATAGAAAATACCATTATTCTTCTCTCAAGACAAGGAGGCGTTCAACCAATGTTATTTACAACCTGGTTTGTTTATTGCTTTACGTAAAAATAGTGATGTATCGCGTCGAAGTCGCAATTTGCACGACAAAGAACTTGGCTCGGTTTGTGTCAGCCGTCATTAGGGAAATACCCATTATTTGGAACTTATTGGAAAATATTTGTGACACAATAACACGAACTGCACGTTCGTGCGGCCACGCGACAAATATTTTCCTCGCTAATTTTATTGCGACCTATTGTATTACAAAAGCATTAATAGCACTACTAATCCGTTTTTTATACAGAAATGAGAATTAGAATCACATTTGCAGTCACATTTACAGGTGAAAATAAACGTGGTTTTTACTCACGAAAGAAATGTTTATCACTGTTCAGTTCACAGCGAAATGGTCATTATTTACTCATTATCGTTACTAGCGCTGGACGCACGTAATCCCACACAAATATACACCTAAATAATAATGAATTAAACATTTACGACTTTGGTGTACATTGACGCCTTATTTAACTATCGATTAATTTAAAATTCACAAAGAAAATTAACAATTTAGTTTGTTCCTTCATTATATTTCCATTTTAAACTTTCTAAAATGATAATAAGGTAAAGACTACAAACAATAATTACAGCCTAAGTGAACTTTCCAAACTTTAAACACTTTGAACGCTCGGGGTCCTTTCAATTACAGGGTAAGCAGATTTCCGAGAAGAAGCAACAAAAACTTTATATAGCTCGTGGCTATGTAATTACATTACGTTTTTAAAAAAGATATGACAATCATGTTAACCTGATGCTTGCAATTTTGTAAGCACTAAATTGGAACACTGAATTAGACAACTTCCATAGACGGAGACATTAGCGAAGGCAAAAATTGGCGTCATGGAAGAACACTTGTACCCTAAACCGAAAACATATTCGACAACGCTAGCCAAGTATAATATCCCTTTCAATCTTGTATCTGTCAACCTTCCAATATACCCCATGTACGCACTATAACAAAATGAGGCAATCATCGGGTATCCAATTTATTGGAAGCACAAAATGAATAAGAATTTATAAGTGAGATATTTCATGTGCAGGCTCATTTTACTGGGCCGCAGCAATCTTGGGGCATTGGCATTCAAATTGATGGTGAGGGTACGTTTCACCATTAGAAGGGACTTATTAATTCCCCTTTCGACAGGCCGACCGAGGAGGCAATAAATTCACCTCAACCAAAGGGATGACCAATTTCAGAACATTTACGAGCCACAAATTACGCGACCGCTGAAATATACTGAGCTAGGGACGGGGGACCGGCCGCGCGGACCAAGAAAAAGCCCAAATGTTAATTTAATGTTGAGAGCTACACAAAATTGCTTCAATCCTCAACATGAGAGAAATATTGGGCCTGCCCGCGAAAAGGTCCAAATACTAATTTTATGCAGGGCAAATGAGGCGAGGGCAGGGCGTTGAATCGATATTCATTTGGCTAAGCGTACCGTTAATTTTTCCTGGCGAATGATATCATGAATATTACGTATCTACTTAGTTTTATAAGCGGCCTTTCATTATTACTGAATTTATACTTTGTTGGCCACAATGTGCCTACTGTGCACAGTTAACAGTCGCTTTATGATTATACAGCCACCCCTTCGCTACATAGTGAGCTTTTGTGACGATGTTAAGTGCATGGTTATTGAAACAATTTATTTAATTAATGTGCACATTAAGAGGCGTGATTGCGATACCGGTATAAATTGATGTGTAATGAGTAAGATAATTAATCAGTTGATTCATTATTTGAACGCGATACCAAACTGAATAATCTCCCAATCGTTGCTACGTACTTATTTGAATTCAAGGAAATACAAAACACAATCCTATTTTTTTTAAATAACATTATACAAAATAAGCACGTAGATACAGAGTGAAACTTGGAATATTATTCTAACATTAGCGTACATGATGAGAAATATTATCGCCATATCCATAATGCGAAGGTTCGCAGGAGTTATGACGAAAAAAACAAAACAAAACATTCAGCAAGTTTGCGCTTTTAATGTCAGTTTTATTTGTTCGTCGATATATCTGAGCCAGTTCGGGGCGCTGTGCTAGCTAACTGTTTTATCACTTTATTGCATGAGATGGCATAAACTTGCGTAGGAGATACCAATAAAACATTTCTGTAGGGAAAATAGTCGTTTGTTTTGCTCACATCTCGATACACATACACACCTATATACACGAAATACTAAATCGAAAATCAGAAGGGTCATGTCAACCGCGGACGGAATGTCGGGTCGTGTATGCCAACTATGCCGGAGATACGCAAGCAAATATCAAACTTCTTGGTTTGTCTTTCACTATTACATGAAATGTATTAAAGTTTTTTTATTCGGAAAATCTACATGCAAATGAATCATGTCAACAATTTCTTTCGTGAACCGTGCCTATAAAGTCACCTAATTACTTCTCCTGAATTTGTATGCCAGTCTAACAATGGAAGGAAGGTCGCCTATCTTTTTATGAGAGTTTTAACGAACGTTGAGGTTTTTAAGGAGAGATATTTAAAACGAAAACTTTGGCAATCTAAGCGGAATATGAAAATGTTTAGTTTCACTGTTATGTTATGCAACTGTTTAGGAAATACAGTTCGCAACTAAAATATAACTTGCTTTAAAGTACACATTTGCGAAGCGCTTGCATGCTACACTGCGAAGAGCTTCCAACTCCCTTAGGCAGGTTTTATTTTATATTTATGTTGCTACCAAAAAATAACAGTAAAAGTCATCAGACTAATATTATAAAGGCTTTTAAAACTTTGTAATTAAATGTATGTTTTTTTAAGGTGGGAAATCATCCAATGCTGGGCGTGTCACACAGGCGCCCGGGGTTCCCTTTCAGACAACCCATGGAATTAAATGTATATGCGTGTATCTTTATTACTTCTTCACGATCGAACGGCTGAACGGATTTCGATGAAACTGGCTACGCGTGTAGACCATGTTCTGGAATACTATATAGAATACCTTTATCACAAGAGTATGTTCCCTTGGTACCATTTTCTACTGTCACGCGGACAAGGCCGCTAGCAGCAGCTAGGAACTCATAATTTCACTAAGAGAACTTATTATCTCCATCCAGAGGGCGGACAACTCTCGAAACTTAACGGTCAAAATATGTTATGTTGAAAAACAGCAACCTGTTTATTTGGGATAGCAGTTATTTACTATAATAATAAAGGCAGCTTAGTGTGGCCTATTTGGGGCCGCCCGTAAGCAATAAAAAATAATGTTCAGCGTATTAGCAACCTAATTGCTCTGTGTAATTTTCATCTAGTATTAGATTGAATTCTAACTGTGCGTTTCAGATTACTCAGAAAGATTTTCCAAGTAATAATAATGAAATCATAGATTATGATTTGGTTATTCGAAATCTATTATTTCAACCAAATTAAGAGAAATCCTATTCCCAATCAATTCAAAACGGACAGACAAAAGGACACAATTGTTCCCAACAAGCAATCACAGCCAATCAATATCAATGAAAACGCCATCCGAACCCGATAGGACACATCCGCCAAAAGATATCGCACAAAGTATAAACTCAATCATAATGGGCAGATTACAATACAGTCTTATTCTGGGCGCTCGTCAATTTGTATTGAAACTGGATATGCGTAGTTTGGTAACAATACAATGACACACAATTACAAACGCAAACTTTTACGTTTACGTTAACGCGATCGAGTAAGTACAAAAACTTGTACTAAGACCTATAACTGGCCAGTATTTCTACATAAAATGGTCCGGGAGCCGGACCGGTCCCGCAATATCTCTGTCATGGCTGCCCGCATTCGAAAATTGAATTTAATTAGCCCGCAGTATAAAACCGAGCGCCTCCGGCACGCGTGTGTTAAACGGTTACCCTCTACGCCTGCACGGATCTAATCCCACCCTGTATGTACCTATATGTATATTCGTACTTAATATAAAGCGTTATATCTGTCTTTCTATTTGCGGTTGTATTTGTTTTGCCGCTGAGTTGTTTAAGGGAATTTCGCTTCATCATTTTGGTTAGAATTGGACGGGTTTTCGTATTTTGGTAGGTATAATGTTTTATGTTTAAATGTTATTACGTTTTTAGATTTGAAACTATGAAGGTGTTACTAATAGATTGAAAACCGTAGATCCAAAATAGTGCTAGGAATATATAAATAAATCTATAAATTAAAATGGTTTGTCTTCGAGATTAACATAAGTAAACCTTATTAAGTATAGAGAAGCCAAAGCTTCTCATTTTTTGAAAGTGATTTTTAATAAACGAATAAAACGTTTTCGCTACAATTATAAAAAAACTAAACATTTACACAAAAACCAACAAAAATGTAATCATGAATACATTTTTATTAATTTATATATACATCTTAACTATTAAATATTATAATACAAAAACAACATGTAGTGGTGGTGCTATCATAGTAATACTAATAATATTAATATAAATTTATCGAAGAGTGGGCTCTGTTGGTACCAAAATAGTAGGTAACATAAACTACAAACAAAATCTATTTTATTATCATAATATTTTACACGATAAATATTAATGTAATTGGAGAAATAGCCGATCCCTTATATGACAGTGTCACCGGTCTCCAAGGTTATTCTATGAGCTATTTTCGATACAATCACTTCGTATACAGGTGTGCCTACAATAGCTATCACAATCAACTTGGAACAGACAATATAAATATTTTGGTATTTTATTTCGGTACAATATTTTTTTATGATAGGTAGCTTTAGAAAAACACGAAACCTCCTTACTTATAAAATGAATCAAAAACTAGGTTTGTCAATTTGAGGTCTGTTTCTGTTTATTTTTTGATTAGCAAAATAAGTGGGATTGAGTAGTTTTAACATGAACTTTGAACGTACGCATACCTGCTAGCTTGGGCCGGCCAAGTTTTGTTTTGCATATATTTATATCATATTTGAAAAATCAAAGACAATGTTTTATCACTCCTCAAAAGTATGGTTGACTTTATTTTTCATCACTTACTTTATTTCGACCTTATAAATAGTACTTCACTAGAGGTAGCCACCAGCTCTTAGACTAACATAATTACTAATTAAGCGTTAAAATATTATATAATTATTTAACAATGTTCTGTAAAATAGAAATTAGCACTCAGACTTATGGAAAAGTGAATAATGTTTATGACTGACGTTAGCAGCTGATACCGGTAAATTGGCCGTCGGCCTAAACAGGTACTTATGTGTAGTAGGTACATACTAACACTACTCAATCCCACACATTTTATTAAAAAAGAAAATAAGTGATGTCAGGGGGGGGGCTCTTGGATCTTGCTCTGCTACGTTCACGGTTTAATGACTCCGTATTTTCATACCTATTGTCAAAATCAATACCATAATGGCACACGATTGCAAATTACTAATGCGACACTAATAATTAAATAAAACCATATTGGCCATTTAGTAGAATAAGCAGATATTGAAAGTTTTAGTTTTATGAAAAATTAGCATTTGTTAAAGGTTTATATTCTACTAGCTTTTGCCCACGACTTAGCCCGCCTGAATGTTACGTATAAAGCAAAAATTAAAGTGAAAAGTAGTATTATATGGAATTCAAACTGATTCCAATTTTAAACAAAATTGGTACTGTAGTTTAACTGTAAAAGCGTAACAAATAGAGTTACTTTCACATTTAGCGCAAAAGATTCAGAAGGGTTGAAGTGCTCTGGCCTAGGGCCAGCCCCACAACAACAAGATACTTTCACATTTTAAATAATATTAGTACGGATTGAATGCTCAGTGTACCTACTCAGTGCCTAAGCTTTTAAGGGTATTATATGTCCTGGCTTGAAAAATGGACTGAATGCGAATGAGAAAAATCGGAATTAATTACCTTGCGATCAGGTATGTGATGGGATCAGAATAATTCAACCTATGTCTTATTTTTTCTCCTGTCGACATTTATCACCCATGACTAAGTTCTAATCATGTAACGAATAAAGTAAGTGAAGTATACCTACTCTTTTTAACCCAGTAAACCCCAGGCTGACTGGTAGAGAATGCATTGTAGCATTAAGTAAATCTCTTATTAACTTGCAGGTTGGTTAGATAAATGTAATAATATTTCACACAACGCCATCCAGTCCCAAACTAAGCAGAGCTTGTGCTATAAATACTAGAGAACTGATAAACAGTTTTAATAAATACATAAATATTATTATTATTATTTATTTATTTATTACATTATAACACCTTTACAGACTAGTCCAAGGCGAACTTAATGTAATAATAATATGTACATAGTTATGGTATTCTTAAATTAATTAGGATGTAATGTCCTGACCTTTCTCAATAATTATTTGAGTTGCTTCTAAAAATTTCGGCAGGTTTTGGCCAAATATATCCACTGATAGTGCTATAGTATTAATAATACGTATGGCTCGTGACAAAGGGGTAAACTTTTGGAGGTTAGTCCTAGCAGACGGCACCTCTAAGAGAGCGGGCGGCGGCGCGCGCCCACACACCCGTTCGGCGCGCGCAGCCGCAGCGCTTCCAGCACGTCTGGGTGGTGCAACAACCCTATCAGTACACTAGCCACGTACTTGACCAGTGCGACATCCCTTCTTACCTACAGTCTAGTATACCCGACCATGTCCAGGACGAAAAGACTCGGGTACATTATAGATAAGTTACACCCAGACACAGAACAAATGATCGTGCTCATGACAGAAACATTCATGAATCGAACCCACGACCTGTGGCCTAATATTCAGGGCCACTGACCACTACACCAACAGACCTGTTAAATATACTTTTAAAGGATTACGCTTTTAGCTCTAGGTTTTGAATTAGATAGAAAAAAGAAAGTTACTTTTTTTTAATCAAATGAGATTAAGACGGCTGTCAAGCTGATCTGTAGGCGATTTTAATTTTATAAATTGCGACATCACAGGACCGGTCTTTGTGCCGTGGACGTATTTCAGCTGAAATGAAAATGATGAATCAATCAAAAACCGCAAAGTCTAGGAATAAAACCTATAATCTAACGAAGAAACGGCTTTCATAAAGCTAGAACTACATAGACCGACGCACACGTGTTAGACGCCTGATTTGTACGTAGAACGACGTTGCGTGGCGTCGCGTGGCGTGGATCAAGTGTTGCTCTACAAGTCTAGTTTCCATATAAAATGTATGGAGACTGATGCGCCCAGATTGGCGTGTGTGGCACACGTGTGCGCAGTGTAGTTCTAGTTTTACTCGCTTGAGTACAAAAATAATGTTTAAAAAAGAAATAAATAATACGCAGAACTTAAGTATTACGTTTTAAAACACTACATCCGTGAAACAGACACTCAGCCTACACATATCCTATGAACTGCGATCTTCAGTTATTTACGTAAGTAACTCAAATCCGTCGCCTCATTAAGGTGGGCAATCACAGTGAACTGTGCAGTTTCCCCTTCCGCTCCCAATTATAAATAACAGCACAAACCTAATCTATACTAACAAATATAACTGAAGAGTTTTTTTTTATTATTTATTAGGTACTAGCTTTTGCCCGCGGCTTCGCCCGCATACATAAAATATAGCCTATGTCACTCAGGAATAAAGCAGCTTTCTATCAGTTAAAAAAATTTCGCAATCGGACCAGTATTTTCAAAGATTATTACCTCCTACAAACAAAAAAAACATAAAAACAAAATTTACCTCTTTATAATATTGGTGTAGGGTCACGTTAGAACCTTTATCACACTTGATGGTAAGCGATGATGTGGACGACGATGGTGCACGCTTACCTAGAAATAACTTATTCACTCTTTTTTTTGGTGGGAATACATCTAATGACATCTCCCGCCCTTAGGTGGGGTGGGAGGGCGTGTCGGACTTTTACTGAATAAAACCTACTCCTGTTCCTTCTTTGCATTCGTTCCAGGGCCCCAGGGTTCTCTTTCGCATCACTCATGGCCCCAGTAGGCTGCAGTACCCTGCTGGGCTCCTACGGTTTTGCTGACATCTCCTTGAGGCGCGCGTGGAACACTATGCGCCGTCGACGACTTGAGCTCGGTCTGGACGACGGTTACCGGACGGTCGGAACGCGAGCTACCCATTGCTCGCCGTCTGCAAGCCAGCGCCTATGGTGGCTGGAAATCGGGATCGGGATCCCGGCGGCTGGGGTGTGAAGGCCGTTCCCTCGCGCGAGTGGACGCCTCCTTTGCTAGCATTATTGCTTCGCAGAAGGAGGCGACCGCCTGTCACTCCTCCTCGCGCCGGATCATGGCCTATACCAAGGCCCGGCGCGAGAGATCGCTGCCGCCGATCGCCGCCACGAGAGCCCTAGATTGTAGGTATCTATCAGAAAGCACAGACTCCGGCAGGAAATTCCAGTCCATCGCACAATGTATTGTGTGTTGTTTATTTGTTGTTTGAACGCGCTAATCATAAGAACTACTGCTTCGAATTAAATTTATCGAGGAAGGCTATATAACACCATACTACGATCCAAAGGAGCGTTGCAGTAACCAAAGACGTGGGTGGAACCTCGAGAGACAGCTATTGTTACAATAAACACGACAAGTATAGAACACATTGTTTTAAAAATATGAGATTTGTTAGGTAGTTATCGTTTTAAGGTTATAAAAAGAG
Organism: Mythimna impura; assembly: GCA_905147345.3. Taxonomy (NCBI): domain Eukaryota; kingdom Metazoa; phylum Arthropoda; class Insecta; order Lepidoptera; family Noctuidae; genus Mythimna; species Mythimna impura. Next base: position 15,331,435 of record LR990345.1, read on the forward strand.
TATAATTTTAGTTTTTTATAAAGTAATATTCAAAACAAAAAATTCAAATATTTTTATTTCACATAGGCCTACATGAGCACATAAAAAACGTCAGAAGCAAGTGCACGGTTCCAAATTGGTCGTTTCCTATGGAGAAGAACCGGCAAGAAACTCCATAATTATACTTTTAATAGGTACATATTCTATCAACTTATTGCTTTGATGTTTTCTTTGTTGAAAGTTCTCAAATAATTGTAACGTAAAGTTTAAACTGCAATAATAATATCAAATAGGACAACGTTAAAAATATTTGATGTAATAACAAATTTAATATTCTTGGAATCTGCACCAAAATACACTATAAGTTAAACCTTAGTTTACCTAATTATAACTAAATCTACGAAGACTAACGCTGTATAGTTTTATCTATTAAAATTCTAGATTAAAATAAAAAGCAAGAGAGCTCCTAGATTAATCTCAACGAACCGCTTTTAAACTCGGTGCGCGGCATAATTTTCCCATGCTTAACAGCGCGTGAATATTAACTCTAAGCAAAGACTACTACCTACCTTCCTAGACACGGGCACATCCTTACATCCTATACCTATTAAAAAAGTAAAACTTTAAGGCCGAAGGAAACTGACTTATCGAATATATTTTTGGACTGTTACGAAACTTAAGGTTATCATTTATTAAGAACTTAAACTTTTTTTTTTCAATGGCGCGGTTCTGTAGCGCATCGGGCATGTTTGCTGAATCACATATATAAAGCTTTCAAGCTATTATGTGAAAGAGAACAGCATCTTTGATGCGAAGGATTCGGTGGAGCACCAACAGCATTTAGAGGGTGATAGCTGATAAGCCGGATTGCCCCTTCCTGGGGCACTGGACTCGTTTGCACAGCTGCAGGTCTGGTACAGCGGCAAGCGGACACATAGTTCTAAGTTCTACTAACATAATATAGATGGATCTGACATAAATTATAATAAATAATAATTGGAGATACAAAAGTAGATGTTAACAGACTCATTTGAAAATGGAAAGTGTTAAATCAAACAATTAAACGTCGAGCAGCATGAGAGTAATAATAAACTCGTAACGCGAAAGTTATAACCGCTTTTCAGAGTCAAAAGTACCGTAACATCACTATCGCTCGCGAGATACAATTATCTCTGGTTGGTTATATTTCCCAGGTGTGTGAATGCATTCAGTGGAAAATTAAAAAGCAAGCTTTTCCGAAACATTGCCGTGTTTGCCCAGTCCCGTAAATCTAACAGTAAATTCTTTTATATACATTTTTAGAGCAACTGTTCAATGAGATAAGTTTTGCGACTATCTGCATCTTTGGAGGATGAAAACTACTCGTAGCTCGAGTCTATCGATTGAATGTGATGTTGTATGCTAAAGCATTTCTGGGAGAAAGTTTGGAAGAGTTCCCGTGGCCCTGGAAAGTGGGTTTTAGTCAGTAAAAGTCTGACACGCCTTCTCGATCTACCCTAGAGCGAGAGAAGTCATTGGACGATTTCCTACATCAAAAAAACGCTAAATAGATACCTATATTTAAAAACTTTACTTTTTTTTTTTTAATTGATATAAACCAGTGCTTGACTGCGATCCCACCTGATGGTAAGTGGTAATGCAATCGTTGATGGTGAGGCGCACTAATTTATTGAGAGCCTATTCACTCTAGCCTTGAAGAGACCCAAATTATAATCGGACGGGAAAACCGCAGCAGGCAAATTATTCCAGTCCCTCGATGTACGCGGTACAAACGACGAGGCAAAACGCTTGGTCCGGACCGTAGAGGTTTCAACAACGTAAGGGTGGATACTCGCCGTTCGTCGGCTTGTCCGATGGTAGAAATGAGATGGTGGAATCAAGTCATGCAATTCCTGCGCACACTCTCCAAAATGCATTCTGTAAAACACCGAAAGGCTGGCTACCCTACGCCTGTGCTCAAGATTTTGTAGATTGGAATTAACCAGATCTGGATCACCAATTAGCCTCTTTGCACGCCTTTTGTCAAACACTCCAATCCTATTAAAGCCTGCGTGTAGTTATGGGATAAACAATAATGCACATTAAAATTATATGCATATTATTTTATTATTGCCATTTAAATTAGGATATGTAATTTCTTTTAATTATTTTCTTTTTTAGGTCTGTTTGAAGAAAATTCTTTGGAAATAAACAACATTTCCATTATTATCTTTTATGTGTGTACTGGTGCATATATATATGTCAGTGAAGTCAATAGTACAGAAGCTTGAGAACGAATGAACGAGCTAAGTGAAAAGTGACACATGTCACTTTGACAGAATCCGCGCTGACGTTTGCACAAACCGAGCAGATAAAGGTGCCGACCGCAGAGGTGCGGTGCTTTTTCCTCTGTTGGCAGCCGTGCGAGCAACGTCGAGTCTCGGGGACTGTCTCACGGCTCGTTGTGTGAAGTGTATACATAAAGCTTGCATCATAATAAATCAGTTGTGTGTTCTGGAATAGTTTGTTTATTGCTCGATACCCAGCCATCGCCCACAAAACAGAGTACCTGGACAGAGCTTCAATGATAATCGGCATCCTTGCGCCGACATATATATATAAAAGCGAAATACCACTCACTGATTAATCACGAAATCTCAGAAACATAACACCTACAAACTTAAAATTTGGCAGGTAGGTTCCTTATAAGGTGTTGACATCCGCTAAGAACGGAATTTTCGAAAATCACCCCCGACGGATGAAACGGGGTCCAAAGTTTGTATCGAGAAACCGACATTCACGCGGGCGAAGCCGCTGGCAGAAGCTAGTTAATAATAAAATAACTATTCGACCTACACGTCGTCTATAAGCAGCATAGAAGCAATTTAATAATCATATCATCATCATCTTCCTGCCCTTGTCCCGTGTTATTTGGGATCAGCGCAACACGTTTTTTTCTTCCATTCTGCCCTGTCTCTCGTCATACTATCACTAACTTCCTTTTCTTTCATATCACTCTTCACACAATCCATCCATCTTTTCTTTGGTCTCCCTCTCCCTCTCCATCCATCCACATGTAAACTCATTTAATAATAATAATAATAATTTATTTTTTTCCAAAAATAAAATTTTACACAAATTATGAATATCATAATGCGGCATCGTTTCTATTAAAATTGCATAATCACAGATTATCGACCTCTGGCACCCAAGCTAAGAGTAAACTTGTGTTATGGGTGCCAGGGCTCACTCTATTTATTACATTTTCACTTTAAGCAAACAGTTTCTAGTAATCATTTGTATAAATCATTCAATTTTTCAATCATTAAGTTTATCAAAAAAAAACATTAGTTAGGTATTAAATCAAAACAATTCAATTATTCAATGAACAAATCAATTTGGTGCAGATATCTGTCTTTATGTACAGAATGTACACTAAAATAGCACTCTGCATTCCTCTTCAATTAGTTGTTACATAGGTAAGCTAAGTGCGAAGTACGCAGATACGCAGATGAACATGTAGGTATCTGTAACCATAGCCTCGCTAATTAATCATTTGCTAATCCCATTTGCATACCATTACGCACTAAGTAAACAGAAAGTCAAGTGAAGGAGATGGCTAAATACATATTTTATAAGACAATTAACGAAGCAAACATTTCAATGGTACGACGTGTGTGTTTCAGCTTTGATTTACTATACATTAGTAATTATATGTCATTTACTGGATGGAAATATCAAACATTATCAATAGAGAGACTTGTATTAATTATTCAAACAGGTAACGCAATTAATATTTATTTGAAAATGAATTTAATCTCAGTTGTATGACAACTCATTGACTACACGGATTATCAGCAACACAATTTGAACATTACATTTTGTAATTATCGGATTACGTTAAATTTGATTGCGAAATTTCGTACGACGAGACGAGAGAGTGTTGATATTATGTTATGAAAATTGTAAGTTTTTAATTTCAAGCCGGTAGCTAACTACAATAGCCGCTGATAGTGTAGGTAACTAAACAATCCATCCATGACCATTAAAAAAAAAAGTTGCCCAGCACTAGGAATTACTTCTGTATTGTCTCGACTGGCCTGTTGGTCTAGTGGTTAGTGGCCCTGACTGCTATGCCGGAGGTCGTGGGTTCGATTCTCACCCAGGAGAAATATTTGTGTGATGAGCACGATCATTTGTTCTCTGTCTGGGTGTAATTTATCTATAATATGTATGTATTTAGCAATATATAAGTATGTTTATCAGTTGTCTAGTACTCATAACACAAGCTCTGCTTAGCTTAGGACTAGACGGCGTTGAGTGATTGGCTGTATCATTGTGTGTGTGCAGGTGTGGGTGTATGTTAGTTTACATGTTTGGAAATCTTGTCATCAGTGACGAAACTGACGATTTGACGCTACAGTTGGCGCAGTGGTTGAGCGATTGGCTGTATCATTGTGTGTGTGCAGGTGTGGGTGTATGTTAGTTTACATATTTGAAAACCTTACCATCAGGGACGAAACTGATAATTTGACGCTACAGTTTTCGCAGTGGTTGAGCGATTGGCTGTATCATTATGTGTGTGCAGGTGTGGGTATATGTTAGTTTACATGTTTGAAAACTTTGCCATCGGGACGAAACTGACGATTTGACGCTACAGTTGGCGCAGTGGTTGATCAATTGGCGGTATCATTGTGTGTGTGCAGGTGTGGGTGTATGTCAGTTTACATGTTTGAAAACTTTGCCATCGGGACGAAACTGACAATTTGACAGTACAATTGGCGCAGTGGTTGAGCGATTGGCGGTATCATTGTGTGTGTGCAGGTGTGGGTGGCTTGTGTATGTGAGCTTACATGTTTGCAAACACACCCACGATGCAGGAGTCATTACAAAAGTGGAGCAAAAAAAATATATGTAATTAGACATTCTTGTTTTATTTTTGTTTCTTTGTTTGTGTTTGCTTTGACTGACCTGTTAGTCTAGTAGTCAGTGGCCCTGACTGCTATGCTGGAGGTCGTGGGTTTTTTTGTTCTGTGTCTAGGTGTATTTTATCTATAATATGTATGTATTTAGAAATATATAAGTATGTTTATCAGCTGTTACTAGATAGCTCGTCCCTGATAACATAAGCTCTGCTTAGCTTGGGACTAGACGGCGTTGTGTGATAGTTGTGATATATATACTTCACAACATAATACTAGCTTCCGCTTGTGGCTACGCCAACTTGAAAATAGAAAATTAAACCTATGTCCCGAATGTGCTAGTTCCAGGACATGCTTGTGTCAAATTTCATCCAAATCCTTAGAGCTATTTGAGCGTGAAAGAGTAACAAATTCACATAGCATAGCATAGTCGGCCTTATAATGTTCCCACTGCTGGGACTCAGGCTTTCCTAGGCAGTGGTGATGAAATAAATTACACAAAGTATACGCCTGGCTGGGTTTGAACCCGCAACCTACAACTTGTAAGTCGGGGCCTTTACCACTCGGCCACCACTGCTCTAATACACATACATACATACAAACTTCCGCCTTTATGATATTAGTGTGATCGTAGAACTAATGTTACTGTAATCGTGAAATTGTATTCCCGGTAAGTGACAAGACTCGAACCCTAACAACGCATTATTCCCTTCAGGGAAAAAGAAACAACCGTGATGAGAATTGTCTATTTTATTTCCCGTTTTGCTCAGACGCAAACAGGTTCGAAGAAAGATTTTGTTTTATTCGACATATCCCGTAATTTCTTATCTTACCGAATTATTCGTATTTCATGACTCGTCTACATCATACTAATATTATGAAGGTGTAAAAAAGAAATCTGGGTAAATGATTTTCGATGAAACTTGGTTCAGGGGTAGACCATATCTTGGAATAGCAAATAGAGTATGTTTTTTTGAGATAGTTTTCTCACGCGGGCGAAGTCGCTGGCAGCTGCTGGGAGGTAATAAAACTTCTAATTCGTTTCATCATCCGACAATACACTTTTTTTTATGTGGGAAATCATCTAATGACATCTCCCACCCAGGCGGGGCGGGAGGGCGTGTCAGACTTTTACTGACTAAAACCCACTCCTGTTCCTTCTTTACTTTCGTTCCAGGGCCCCGGGGTTCTCTTTCGCATCTCCCGTGGCCCTAGTAGGCTTCGACACTGCTGGCCCCCGACGATTTAACTTGGCTAGGGGGAAACGGTTTTAACTTGGCTAGGGGGGCTGGTGACGCCACGGACACACGGATATAAAGGCATACGCCGTTATAGCCTACTCAATGATAAATTAGTACCCTTCTGATTTGAAGATTTTTTTAAATCGGTCCGAAAGTTTTTGAGGTAACAAAAAAATTTAAAAAATCTTTCCTCTTTATAATATTACAGTATACGAGTAATAGTGTATAGTACGGATTTCCTAAAAAAAAGATTATTAAGGTAGGTATAATAGTTTTTTTTATGGATGTTCACCATTTTTGCCAATGAAAAACCCCATCGTGCACACGGCCTGTCCTAGTTTAAAATTGTTCCGAGAAACGCAATCAAGAAACAAAAGAAAACCAAGTGTCATTAGTTTCGTTAATGTTGCCCTACACCTACCTATTTAACTGCAGGCACATATTTTTTTTATACCCTATACTAGACACTTTTTTACAATAACTCCTGTATTTTGGGAGAATTCACAAACATGTAAACTTACAAACCCAAGAAACCCGAAGCAACTATCTGTAGGCCGCACAAATATTTGCAGGAGTCGATACCGCAACGCGCAGCGGAGAAAAGAAAATAAAACTGGGCAAGTGCGAGTCGGACTCGCGCACTGAGGGTTCCGTAAAAAAACCTATGTAAATAGTTCAATTCCCAAATGTAGTCTCAAAGATTTTTCCGAATCGCAAATAAAGTAATTAATTTTTGTGACGTAACAACAAATTTTCTGTTTTCAGATTTAATCCTATAGTTGTGTTATAAGACCTTGCTTTATGCAAAATTTCAGGATTCTGGGTCAACGGGAAGTACTCTAGAATTTTCGTTCCCTTGAGTGTTGAAATATGCGTTTTTTGCGACATAAACGACCGTATCTTTTTTTTCGTTAACTTAGAAGTTTGATTTTTTCACAGCTTCAAGGGACGACAGACCTGATTATATGGTGTTAATTTCAACTCGATACATCAACGCATCCCCGAGATAAAAGGTCTTGACAGACAGACAGACTGACGGACGAACAACAAAGTAATCGTATAAGGGTTGCATTTTTTCTCCCCGAATAGACGCACAATAAATTACAAAAAATCACTTAAATATACTAAAACAACACGCCAATCGCTCAAACACAGCGCGAATTATTTTTTTTGAGATGGGAAATCATTCAATGACTTCTCCGAATCATGCTCTAGGGTAGAGAGAGAGAGACGTGTCAGACTTTTACTGACTACAAACCACCTGCATCCTTCAGTGGCCCTTGGCATTTCAGGAGCACGTAGGTATCCCTTCCAGAAATTCTGCTTCACATAATGGTCAGTACTTGTCCATTTATCATTCAATTCGTATAGAAAAAGCCATCAAACTGCTGTAATCGATCAATAGACTTGAAGCGCGCTCGACATTCTCTATAGTTTCGTAGAAACGTGAATAAGGAAGACATTTGTGCACTTTGTGGCTCCGTTTTGATATCTAGTAAGTTCCTAATGTTCACGGTAGCCGTTCATTATAATGTTAGCTTGAAAAACGTGTACCTACAGATTTTTGTGTGTAGAGACAAACAAAGAAGATAAGTAACTAGGATCTTTAGATTTTTTTATTGATATTATAAACTAGTTCTTGACTGCGATCCCACCTGATGGTAAGCTATGATGTAATCATTGATGGTGAGGCGTACTAGTTCATTAAGAGCCTATTCACTCTAGCCTTGAAGATACCTAAATTATAATCGGACAGGAAGACCGCAGCAAGCAAATTATTCAACTCCTTCGATGTAAGCTGTATAAACGACGAGGCGATACGCTTAGTCCAGAGCATACAGCCCCCCTAGCCAAGTCACAAACGATAAACGTAAACTCTCAGTAGTCTTTAATAGATTTTCAACTTTATGTTATTGGATATAAAGTTAAAAATCTATTGAAGATTACATAGTGTTTTCGTTCGTTCCGGTCGCTAACGCTCAGTAGTCTTTAATAGATTTTCAACTTTATGCTCTTAGGTATAAAGTTGAAAATCTATTGGAGATTACTAAGCGTTCACGTTTATCGTTTGCAACTTGGCTAGGGGGGCAGGTTTCAACAACGTAAGGTTGGATACTCGCCGTACGTCGGGTTGTCCGATGGTAGAAAGTTTCCGTGAAAACCGATAGATGGATATGAATAAAACATAATTAAATTCATAGTAAATAAAAAACTCAATAATAAAATTTTAATTCATTCATTTCCTTCCATCGGTTCCCTGAAAACTTCAACTATACTGCCGACCCTGGTTACTTATCTTTTTTGTTGACTGTACCACAAAAGATTTGAATTTATATTATTATATTGCTAGGAATTAATACAATTATATTTAAAAGGTACCATAACAGAGTTGGAACCTACGTTATCAACGAATTTGTATAATGTTATAATAATGCATAGAAATGTGACCAAAGCGAATTCAAATAATAACAGTCTGCCGAACCCATTGTTGTGCCAGACTTCTCAATTTATTCAAGGTTTTAAGTTTCAAGAATATAATTTGAGGAGTATTGAATACGAGATTTTAATCTACTCAAATAAATTGTACCTAAATTCTTGATAATAACGATGAAAATTGCGCATATTTATTAATGCTGCCATTATAATATGATCGTTGATAATAATAGGCAAGAATAAAATCATTTGTTTTCTGCTCCTATTAGTAAATAAGAAAAAAAAAATACTTTTATTTTCTAAGAAAATATTAGATACGTTGGTTTCTTGGAACTCACTAGGGGGGAACCCTAGTGAGTTCCAAGAAATCATGTATCGTGTCGTGAGATCTAGACTCCTTTGAATATTATAATGTTCCAAGTACTTGAGAATTGGTTTAATGAAGTAACCTACCATTATAATATATTTATTTATTTATTATTATTATTTATTATATTCTTTATTGTACACCACATAAACAAAAATAAGGACAAACATAATTAAAAATAAGTGTACAATGGGCGGTCTTATCGTACAGGGCAATTTCTTACAGACAACCTTTGGATGGACTGAAAGAGAGGAGATGGATTTTTAGGGCTGTCAGTGTACCTACAACATCAGAAAAATACTAATAAGACAGAATATACTACTTGCGCGGGAAATTAGAAAATTGTTCAAAGATAATAAGTTCATAGTACTATTCCAGGATATGCTCTACTCGTGAGCCATGTAATTGGTACCTCAAATTTATTCCAATTGAAGACCAAACATCCAAAAATACTCATAAGCTTGCACCTTTCTAATATTAGTGTGATTATTGTGGATTATCTGAGCAACAAAACTGCCACAGGTGGTGAGTGTTTGGAGGTATGCGGAACAGAGAGTAAAGTCCCGCAAACCTCCATTGAAAAGGGAGGATCCTCCGGCCAGACGGGTGATATGTCTGGTGGGCTACTGCCCAATAGATGATTTCGGGCTGTTCTATATGTTCTAATCGCGCAGAGAACTTTGATTGCGCGATGCAGGATTAGTTCTTATGTGACGTCCTAGATGTCGCTACATCACTCCCCTCCGGAGATCGGAGATCGATGGTTCTTGATGCGTGCCAGGCCAGTGGTAGGTTGGTTCCAGTGGGTCGGAACCGAATGCCGCATAGTTCTCGGTAAGTTGGAACTGTCTGCGGTGATACCCCAGTGAGTCGGGGTGATGCTATCCCAGTGAGTCGGGATGATGCCCCAGTGAGTCGGGGTGATAATATCCCAGTGAGTCGGGATGATGCCCCAGTGAGTCGGGGTGGTGCTGTCTCAGTGAGTCGGGATGATGCCCCAGTGAGTCGGGGTGATGATGTCCAAGTGAGTCGGGATGATGCCCCAGTGAGTCGGGGTGATGATGTCCCAGTGAGTCGGGATGATGCCCCAGTGAGTCGGGGTGATGATGTCCCAGTGAGTCGGGATGATGCTGCTGGCTCCAGTGAGTCGGAGCGGTGCTGTGCGACGTAGGGCTTGACTGCTGGCGTCGACCAGGAGAGGTTCTTTGTAGCTCTTCATGTGACTGGCCGAAGGTGCAGTGTGCTTCGCCAAGGTCGCTGATGAGGCTGAGGGTGATGACTAGGTATGACCAGGTAGGCATGCTGGTAGTCAGGATACCCTTTAAAGCCGTGGGTGCTGGCTGTATGACTCGCTGCTCGAAAGCTTGAGGATGACGTCACGAAGTAGTAGCTGCACGAAGGCTGCGCTGACGTTCTTTGTCGAGGGTCACCAGTTTGGAGGTATGCGGAACAGAGAGTAAAGTCCCGCAAACCTCCATTGAAAAGGGAGGATCCTCCGGCCAGACGGGTGATATGTCTGGTGGGCTACTGCCCAATAGATGATTTCGGGCTGTTCTATATGTTCTAATCGCGCAGAGAACTTTGATTGCGCGATGCAGGATTAGTTCTTATGTGACGTCCTAGATGTCGCTACAAGTGATTCTGTAAATAATGACGTAGGTAGCATTTATTTTTTGTTTATGTTTTTGGCTTGGATACTAAGTCCTTTAAGCCATGTCTTCGTATCAATAGTTCATTAGTTTACCATTAGAATGCGGGTGCAACACATTCTAATGTTGTTGTAGTATTTGGCAGCAAATTTTTAGCTCCATTTTACCAATCGCGCCTGTTTCAATGATTCCACATATTGTCCAGTTGCGCAGACACTTGAGAAACAAAACTACACCAATTTTACATCACAATATCTACTAGGAATCAATTTGCGAAAAGTGAACATAATTAAAACAGCCACTGAACTTCACTCGAAGAAATCCCGCCAAAAACTTCGTAGGTAGCATTATCCATTGACCAGAAATAGAGTTTTAACTTTTTATACTTTCAGTATAAAAAGTTAAAACTCACTATGTTATTTATATCGAGCCGCGCAACTGTTGTGTATAACTTGTCTATTACTAATTACGGTAGTGCGTCCAAAGTTTCCTCTCCTCCATCGAACATTCAGATCACGACTTGGAAACAATCAAGATGTTCACGGGATACCAATTGGATTAGTACTGACTTTAGTTCCGAAGACACATCCTTGTAGTGCCTTATTTCCGCTTGTGTATTTATTTATTCCGCATGTTATTTGGAGTATTAGTAACAGTGATTTTGAAACTTTTAGTTGTTCATATTACGGACAATGAATAGCAAAAAATTACTTCATTTTCTCCTTTTCCAGGACGGGCGCAGTAAAGACAATCGCCACTGATGGAGATTCTCGGACGGTTTCGATCTTCAGTGTTTGTGTCATGTCCCACCTTCCATCTTGCGTCATATACCCTGATATCTGTTCACGTAGGGATCTAAAGACAGCGCCAGCGGACGGCATTTCCGTGGCTGAATACTGGGCCAGGCAAGGAATTTAATTTGAAAGGATAAAAATATTTTTGCCATCGACACGCTAAGAAGACTTCATCAAGTGCTTGTAGAAAAGCTAACGAAACGAGGCGTCACGTCGCGTCGGACTGATTACCAAGGCAGCGAGCCGTGTGCCCAAAACCCACCCGCTACCACTATTGTTCTTCTACCGTGGACCCGATCCTATTACGAGTACCTACTAACAATGTATTTCTGAGTGTACATGGTCTGCATCCAAATATATATTAAATTGCGACTGAGGGTTTATTGGGATAGGACAAAATCTGACCCAAAAGTGTCCTTTACGGATTTCGTTAAATCTTTTACATAATTTGAAAAGATAAATAGCTTCCACAATTTATCTTCCTTTTATTACAGGATCAGCATGAGAATAACCCTCGGCTTTATTTCAAAATCAGTCTCCACGAGGTAATATCAATCACCCGACGTTCATTAGGTGAACCCTTTCAATCTCTAAAACCCTCGAAAACAATATCATAACATATAAGAGATAAAAACCAAAACCGTTCGCATGTTTATCGTAATAATATTCCTTACCTTATAGTATGGTTCCTCGTAGCGAGTGCCCTTAAGAAAGTCATAGAATATGCAAAGAGGCAGAACCATTATGGCAGGCTCTTTGCACAGAGTGGCGGCCACGGCGAACGTAAGGGTCCCCGCCAACGTCAGCCACTGCAGCAGCTCACCGGAGTCCTCACTGACACCACCACTGAACTGACACTTTAATCTCACTGCGCCGTTAACTTCACAAGCGTCAAACATTTTCAGAGGCCCCGCTTTACTCGCCTGCAATAGTTTGCGAACATTCATCATAATGTGTTGTATCAAGCTATGACAACTCAGCCTGAACGGTGGGTCGTTAGATGTTATTTGTCGTCGCATCAGATTGTCTTTCACTATATGCCGACATTGTTTCTTGTGCCTTTCTTCACGCAGTCGTATGTGTTCGCTGTATAGCAGGAAACTCAATAGAAACAAGTTGCATGCGGCTAAATCAGCCCGTCCGACCACGCCCGCCACTGCCTCAGTGTGAATCGGATGAGCCGCGAATGCGATGCCGGTGACTGCAGTACCAACTCTCATACAATATGCTGGCAGCAGGCGCCGAGCAGTCACCACTACTAAAGCCGTCGCCGTGCAGTGGAATATAACGTTGAGGAGATGGTAACTCCACGGCTTAAATCCACTAAAAGCGTAGTTGAATCGATATGTAGCGACGCACAGCGGTCGATAGGAGCCGTGTGAACCGGGGTCTGTGAGCGGTGTTCCCCAAAAATCGTTTTCGAATAATGAGTTGATAGGTGTGTGGCCGATGACATCCGGGTTGGAGAGAATCGCCCGCCTGCGAAATAAAAAATAACGTTAACGTATATTATTTCATTAAAATTCCGCTTTATTAAAATGGTAATGAAAGGATTGATATTTAAAATGTAGATGCCTAGCGTGTTCAGTATGCAATGAAAACAAAAGATAATATCTTTTTCATTCAATAAATGAATAAAATTATATTCTATTCACATATCTGTGAGCCATTCACACTGCCATTCATAATGTCATATTTTAACTGAACCGCGGATAATTGTAAATATATGTGGTATAATTACGTACGTTTCACAGTTTTTGTATCATCAATAATATAATATTAATAACAAATATAATGTCAAATAAATAAGGATAAGAGCATGAAGATGATGAGGATACTAAATCAAACAGAAACCGCGTTTCTACAATAAACAAAGTGTTTACAATTTCCTGAATGACAACCCAGATGACAGCGATGTATGTGGATGAGTACTTCGACGCCTAAGTGTATTTGATTTTGTATATACGTGTTTAGGTTGTATATACTCGTAGTCAGTTAATAATTAAGTCATTATACAGGTACATATATGTACTGTTAGTGGAATAGACAAAAATACATACAAATATTATAAATCGACATGTGCAAAGTAAATACAGTTTTCTGATAGTTGCAAAAACTTACTAAAAATTCATATTCCAAGACATAGCAAATCGTCTTTCAAGTGTCAAAAATGATTTTTTTTTTTTTCAATAATTTTTTTGAACAAAAAATCTAAATAACTGCTTATTATTCACTTATTATTACTATTTATCAGAAAATCGCAAAATTGCAGACAACTTTTTTTACTTTGCACGCCCCTAACGGCCGGATGGAAAGCTACCCATTGCTGGTCGTCACTCGTCCGCAAGCCCACGCCTACGGTGGCAGACATGTTAAAGTAACTCTGCCTGTCTGTTACGCTTTTATGGTTAAACTACTGAATTGAATTTGATGAAATTTGGTACGGATTAAGTTTAAACCCCAAGGAAGGATATACTTTTTATCTGGTTCCGACTTCGCGTCCGCAATAACTAACATACACGGCGGCGAAGACACTGGCAAAAACTAGTATTATAGGTATAAATAAGTTGATTATAATCATCGAGATACAAGTACTAACGTACTAGAGAAGCTACGTCAAATAACTGAATTGTCCTGTTTTCGTAATTTGAATCTTTAGTTCGCTGCAGCGCTAAAATAATAACAATTCGTCTAAACTGTAACTAATTTACCACAGCGCTAGATTTGCTGCGGAAGTGTATTTATTCTCAGCAAAAGGTCTTAAGCGCCATGTAAATCACGGCACTTACGCGTTTTCTTCGACAAAGTGCGGCGCGATCGCCGCAGTTGAACGAGACAAAGTAGGAATTTACTGTGTCTTCTCTAGTACGTTAGTACCTACTTATATCTCGATGATTATAATATATTATTCCTGGGATTTAATAAAACATTTTTTAAAGTGAAATTCTTTAATGGCAATTTGTAGATTGTCACGGAAGGTACACGGCACCAAGAAATAAGTAGGTATCTTGACGACCAGCGCCTTCGTATCGTATATATTTCATCAGGTTTGATTAAAAAACTTTGCAAACGTAACTTTTCCCCAGCACGGCTGCCTTTTAATGAAATATAAAAGATCAATACCTAACACATTTTTGTAGCCCGTGTCAATCTGCGAACACTTTTTGCCCGTTAGTTATTTATCGAGAGAAATTGCGAGCGATTTTCGAAGTAATAACAGTTAGAAAAAGATTTTTCACGAAAAATCTGCTAGTTCGTCTACAGGGAACTTTCTAGGTTACTTTAATTATTTTTCTTCAATAATAAATTAAATCTATTTTTTTTATTTAGCCTATACTTTCCCAGGCAAAGGCCTCCTATAACTTCTTCCAGGTATTCTTTTCTTGAGCCACCTCGAACCAGCCCTTGCGGTAGGCGTCTAGTTCATCTCGCCATCTCTTCCCAGGTCGATCTCGACAACGTCGTCCGTCCTCAGGTACCTACTTTGTGAAGACTCTTGCCCAAATAAATCTATTTAATTAAAAATTAACGCCTATTTCCAGTGGTCACGCCATAACTTTAGAACGACTTTAGCGATATCATTAATTTTTTTGTAAGTTTTATAATGCTTTTTAAAAGGTTCTTAAGGAAAGAAATACTAATAATAATAATATTCACACAATTGTCACACAACGCCGTCTAGTCCCAAGCTAAGCAGAGCTTGTGTTATGAGTACTAGACAACTGATAAACATACTTAAATATTTCTAAATACATACACATTATAGATAAATTACACCCAGACACAGAACAAATGATCGTGCTCATCACACAAATATTTGTCCTGGGTGGGAATCGAACCCACGACCTCCGGCATAGCAGTCAGGGCCACTAACCACTAGACCAACAGGCCAGTCAGCGGAGGTCGTGGGTTCAATTCGCACCCAGGACAAAAGCTTGTGTGATGAACACGATCAATTGTTCTGTTTCTGGGTGTAATTTATCTATAAGTACATTTATTATGTAGGTATGTATTTAAAAATATATAAGTTTGTTTATCAGTTGACTAGTACTCATAACACAAGCTCAGCTTAGCTTGGGACTAGACGGCGTTGTGTGATAGTTGTGGATTATTATTATTTCAAAATTAACCTCAAAATACAGTTTTAGGGATGTTTTCTTGCGGACGCAGTCGCTGGCAAAGTGCTAGTAGATACAAAACAGTAAGACACACAACAAAACAGAAACACACACAACATACAAACTTTTCATTATTGAACTCCTGAAACAAATTACTGTAGGTATGTTTACAATTTCCACGATACTTATAAGAAAATTAAATCAATTTGTGTAATTTGAAGCTTGAATAAATAATTTCGCGTAAAATTCTCCGTATCTCTTATAAGTAAAATATTTATGTACCGCGATGGATCATTTGACCCATATTATGTCAAACATATCAAACAGGAACGTTTTTAAAACAAAAATTTATTATAATAAATGTTTATTAACATAAGAACGATCGTCGTAAAAAGAGGAAACAGCTTTTATTAGATTCTGCCAGCGGCTGGGCCTGGACGAAAGAAGGAATTTATCTCAAGGGAATATACTGGATTACTACCAGGAAGTGGTCTAAGCCAATTCCCATGTGCCAAATTTCATCCAAATCCGTTCAGCTATTTGGCCGTGAAGGATGAACAAACATACATACCTACACACATACAAACTTTTGGCTTTATAATATTAATGTGATTACACTAGGTTCAGTAACTTTATAAAATGTACACAATAGGTACCCGAGTCTTTTGTATCCGCCGAGCAACATAAAATTAATCGCGAAGAATTCCAGTATCTTAACGTTATAACGTATCAAAAGATTCCAGATTGTTTGCTCAAAGACAAAGTACCGACAAAATAAAGATAACGTCAAAAGGTAACTTGTTTACGTAAAAGCTCGTAATTCAACATCCCCAATCTGTAAGTGCTATTTATTAATTTATTCAAACGCAATAAAGGATTCCAAATTTTATTTACGCTACACATCAAAATTTAATACCGAAGAACAAATTCAAACAGCCGTCCCTAACAGCTTAATTTAAATAAAATATTACCATCTTACCTGTGTGAGTCGCTCATCAAACCCGAATCCGTTCGATGTTTTCCCGAACGATTGGCCCGCGCCCTTCGCTCCCACCGTTCCTCCGCAGGGCGCCTCAAGCCCGTCTAAATAATGGACATGTTTTAACGTACCGATTTCTCCTCTCAAATTGATTTTGCGAACCGTGTTTTGACGTTTTCCGGTTGATGTGCGACGCAACCCGACTGAATGCCTGACGGCCGACGGAATAAGCTTAGTGACCTGTGCGAGTATTTGAATAATTTTCTATTTGGTTTCTTAATTTGCTCGCTTCCTGGTATACGATAACTGAACAGCAAAGGCAATTATTAACGAAATGAACGCCACAAACCGTATCGGTTGTCATTGGCAACCGGGGATGTTTACCGGGTTCATTTTACATGTGGAGGAAATGGCACATAATATTGTCGCTCCAAATGATTTTCATATTTTTTCCTTACGGTATCCATTTCGGATTCTAGCTAAATATTAATATTGAAGTTACTTTCAAATACACAGCTATCCTAGAATTCTTTCGAACTATGGGAAATTAAACCGCAAGAATTTTTTTTAGATATAATGGTCAATTCCATACAAAACAACAAAATTAAATGAAATTGGTGTCAACTTATATCCAAATACGAGTACATATCACATTTATAATAAAATAAATGATAATGGTACAACACATTATACTTATTTATATGACAAATGTTGACTTGACTTACTAATGACAACTGAAGACAACATAATATACTTTAGGATACATTTCGGGTAAGGAGTGCTTTTGTCAATAACAGATTCACAATTATATGGGGAATGGCATATTGTGTGGGGACATCGACCATACACCCACGCAAGGTACTCATTCCTTTATCTATTGATCCCTCATACATTTTATTCGTTCATTTTAGAATTGGAAGGAAAAACCGGTGAAATAGCCGATTGAATAATATATTTTTATGGGACCAAAACCGTGCTTACTATGCGAAGAAGGAAAAATCATCTCTAACAGTCGGCCATTGTATTGCAAATTGTGAGTAAGACGCCTTTTCCTTCACTTATTTACATAAAAACTTCTCCGAGTATTTTGTTCGTAAATGACTTTCGTTTTGCACTTCCTCATTTCAGTTTTTGCAGAAATATATTTATTGAGGGAAATACGAACCTAGAAATTTTAGTTGGATACACGTGTTCTGTCAAACACGTTATCTCACTTACTTTGTAAATATGGAAGTCACGATGTTTTATTCAATCATCCAGTAACAGCTGAACGATTTTTGATAAATCTGGAAGGTACGAAAATAGAACGTTGCCCCGCCTGGTATATTCCAATAATCTCAGACATTTATGGAGCAGTAGACACTAGTATTCTAGAAATAACTGGAACTACTTACATTTATATCAATGCTTTTAAGGTCCACTTCAAAGATCTTAGTTATCATCGGATAATAAATGATTCCTCGCAATTTCATAGTTGAGAGTACCTATCTATATTATTTCATCATATTCAAGATTATCTGAGAAAATGCATGGCTAGAAATATTTGTTCAGTTTTTTGCAAGTCATATAAAGGACGAAGCCCATAGTTATTCTTACCATGTCCGGGTATGGTGACCAGCCAACATTCCAACACAGGCTTACATTGTTACATAGAACGCCAACACCGGTACCACGCCTCGTAATAAAAATGAAAATAGAAATATGGAATATCTTAGTAGGCTCTGGTTATGGGCGTTTCACTTTATGACGCTAGCGATTCCGTGATCGGTACTGCCTCGTTTTCACATCAGCACGAGAATGATACCTACCTACACATAAACAGGCTATATACGCATAACCATATAAGAATATAGTTATAATCTTAATGATCCTTCATTCTATTTCAAATATGTAATTTGATGACCTCGCGGTCAACGCACGGTTTATTTATCGCGGTCACCTTTCAGTGTAGTCTTTTTACCCGATTGCAAGAAGGGTTATGTTTTTCGCGCGTATCTTGTATGTATGTATGTATGTAATATTCTTTTTTACCTCATATCTTTCAAACCGCTGAACGGATTTACATAATTAAGATATCGTTAGATTCGTCCTGATAACCCAAGTGTTCTTAGATAAGTAACGTTAAAAAACCAACATAACGACTGTGAGATGCCATAATATAGAGCAAAAAAAATTTGTCACGATTTTACATTTCATGTAAAAAGTGAATTAAGGTACTTGTTATAACATTAGCTAGCTACATCCCACATTGAAAGTTACGTCCAATTTTGTTTAACTATTTGAACGATTTATCCCATATTAAGAAATCTAAAGTTGCATAAGAAGAAATGAAAGTAGTAGCCTAAATAACTGCTTGTAACATTTGTTTTCTGTCAGTTGGGACCCATTAAAATAATCTAGACTAAAATTATCCCATCTAATATGGGTCCCGACAGTTGCAGTCTGTATGTTCCGTATTAGAATTCTAATACGGAACATACAGACTTAATTTTAGTTTTATATGATGTGTTTAAATTAATGCAATTAAATTGGTTTCTACGCTACTGGACTGAACTTGTTTTTTTCTTTTCAGTTTTTATTTAAAGTTATTTTTTACGCAGTCGGGTTTTTTTTATTTTTTTTTATTTTTAACCTAAAGTTTGACTGGTAGTGAATGCCTTGTTGCATTAAGTTCGCCTATGTACCACTACTGTACATGAAATAAATAAACAAGGTAAATTTTCTCAATGAGTTAAAACAAAATCTGTAAAATCTGTATTTTTCCTTACGATATTTATTTACCTCACAAGTAAAATGTGTACGTTTTACACTCTGTTCGTCCATCAAACTCTATGTAGGTACTATTAATCGTCTGAGTGAAGACAATAATGTATATAATAACGTTAGATGTTTCTTTTGTTAAATAAATCGTATTCCAATATCAAAGCGAAGCATTTTACGTCTTTACAATATCTCTTATAGAAAGAATATCAATTTATGTACACGCATCAAATAAGGCTGAAATAGCAAAATACGTAATCCCTTACATTTTATATCAAAGCCTATCCTGTAAGAATATTGGCCTATATTGGTTTTCATAACCATATCGATAAAAAGTAGTCGCGTCCCTAGTAGAATCGAAACTAAGATTGAGATAAAGTTGGGAGTAGTGCGGAACTTTTTGTTGGGCGAGTTGCGGGCAGCTGTGCACAGTCGTCACGTAAGCCCTCAATTACGAAACAGTGGAGCGGTTTTCGACGAGCTCTGATCCAGAACAAAGTTCATCGATTCCATCACGATTATCGGTTTGGAACGTTTCCACTGAGAAAATTAGCGCTGTCCTCGAAATGTACTTCTCGAACTTTTGTATTGTAGTGTTCGTTAATACCGTACTTGACACATGACATAAGTATAAGTGCTTTTAGACAGGTGCCTTTATGTTTTCTTGGTACTGTTATTACGAACTCAAACAGCAGGGGAATCAGTCAGTTTGAAACTAACCCATTTAGGTACATTATAACTTTTAACTGAGAAGCTAATATTTCGTAAGAACTTTGTAAAAAAATTAAGCAAAGTTCTGATCACACTAATATTGTTTCAAGCCGCCTAACCGCTCAAAGAAGTCAAAAGAAGTATAAAGTATAAATCAAACACAATAATGTGGCTGCCCTTATACCCTGAGACAACGGGATCAAAGGAGAATCTAAATTATTCAACATGCCCAAGTCTGGGCTCTCGCCAAATAGCGGGTTACCTTTTTACAGCTCCTTCAATTCCCCAGGCAGCTTTATTTAGGTGTTAATTGGTGGCATTCCTCAAGAGGATCTGAACGTAGTTCTTTTTATGTAAGGACTCGATTGATATACGGTTAATGTTGTATTAAAACTCTGTGTTTTGTGTTAACTCTAAAAATAATATTATAAAGCTGAATAGTTTGACTGGTTGGTTGAACGTGCTAATTCCAGGAACTACTAGTTCGATATGAAAAATTATTTTAGCAATTATTTTTTTTATTGGCCTCTACATTGTAAAATAGCGAGATTGACCCAACACAAGTGTATTTCATAACTTATTGGGGTTACCTCTAACTCTGTTATGCAGTTTAACCTCTCAGGCGCCAGTGTACCGAATACGGTACACTTCATACCAGCTAACTTAAACCTTATTACGTAAAAATGAGGTTTAATTTAGCCGGTACCAAGGTGTACCAAATTCGTTACACCTATGAGAAACAATACAAACATTCTGAGTTTGATTTAATTTATAGTATAATAGCATAATCAGCATTTTAATGTTCCCACCGGTGGAACGCAGGCTTCCGGTCTAGGAGAGGGAATGATAGATAGATAGATATATACTCTTTATTGTTATCGTAATACCACGCGGGCCCAGCGTGGATTGGTGGATGTCACATGTTTTCAAATTTTTGGTTCGAGGACATGCCGGTTTTCTCACGATGTTTTCCTTTACCGTTTTGAGAGCAGTGGTGATGAAATAAATTACACAAAGTAATACGCCTGGCTGGATTTGAACCTACGACCTACAACTCGTAAGTCAGGACCGTTACCACTGGCGCACTACTGCTCCTCATTTAATTCAATTTCACCGACTGATACTGTAAAAGAGTATCTCAATGGCAAAACGGCTTGGAATTGACCTGCAGTACTCACTATAATTGTTATTATTTCTTTTTATTTTCTAAACTGCCCTTTTCATTATTTATTTTTAAATTATAACATTTGTTTATTTTTTTATTTATACAATTTGATATTTACTTTTAAATATATTCTTTTTTTACAATTTGCAATATTTTTGTAAATTTTATTATAGTTAATGTGGGGTCTATGTGGATTACTTTTTCCTTTTCTTTAATTTTAACATAATGTCCAGTAGTTCTGAGTACTTTTTGCCCTTTGGTATTGTTCGTCAAGTCGTTGGAATCCTTAGTAGTCCTTGTTGAGCTACACGAATACTGACAAATGCTTGCACTGACTGGACTCTGTCCACTCAGAACCGCGTGGTTCTTTCTTTAAAAGACCATGTCAGACTCCAATCTGCATGGTTCTCATATGATTTGACCATTACATGTTTGCTGTATGAACTTTAAAAGAGACTTTGACCCCTGAGTTTGTTTCGGTGTTTCTTCTCAGGGCAGTCAGCTAGGAAACATCGGCTTCATCTAGTTTAAATTTTTATTTGCAAAATAAATATCATTTATCATTTACCCATCTTCACTGAGAGCTTTTATTTATATGAACTTTTATGAGTTTAGTCGTGACACTGGTTGTGAGCGGACGCGTGTCGCTGATCCTAACTATCTTCTTTCTGATTGGCTCTTGCGCTGGTGTTTTGATTCCTTGTTACTCTTAAAGCGTTTATACCTGTTGATCCCGCCCAGTGGGCAGTACTAGACAGAGACAGTGCTAATTTTATCAGTTTTAACACAATTAAATGAAAAAACACGAACTCTGATTCGGCGTGATTTGAACCGGGCTGTGACTGCGTGGGAGACCGCGTTCTAATCCACTGCGCCAAGGAACGAGTGACGTATCTCGCCAATATCACAACTACTACGAGCTACGGACGCCAGCGGAACCGCTACGAGCTACGCGCCGACGTCATCTGCTACAAGCTACGCACTGACATCTGCTACGAGCTGCGAAGGACATCTGCTACGAGCTACGCTCCGAGTCTCGTATTATACCTGCTACCAACTACAACTCAACTCTCAATATGTCGTTGCAACGCACTCCACCAAATCCTTCTACCTCCACTATTGAGCACACGCAGTCGGATACCGATTTAAATCTACTAAGTGAGGTTTCCTACGTAAACACGACTAGACATAAGCGCCTCCGATCGGATTTGTCGCCAAGAACGCATAATCTAGACCTCAAAGAAGAAATTATGGGCATGCTAAATAAATTTAAAACCGATTTAGATGCCAAGTTAAATGAGATATGTGATAAACAGAACTCCCTTATCACAAAGATTTCTACAGATATCCGTGATTTGAAGACACAAACAAAAAAAATTCAGACCTCGAATGACGAAATTGTACAATCTATGGCTTTCATAAATAATCAATATGAAGAAATCAGGTTGGGACTAGAAAACCTGCAAAAGGAGCGTTTAGAACAACGAAAATGTATTGAAAATCTCGAAAAGAAAGTGCAGGATCTGCAACTCAAATCAAGATCTTCTTCTATAGAAATAAGAAACATTCCGCACACCGAAAAAGAGACCAGTGAGGACCTTACAAACTCAATCTGTGCAATTGGACATATTGTTGGCTCCAGCATCACTCCATCTGATCTTCGGGACATTTATCGTATACCTGGAAAACCTGGACTGACACGACCCATAGTCGCAGAGTTTCAATCGGTCCAAATGAAGCAAAAAATCATATCAGCCGTGCGTGATTATAATAACAGCAAGAAAACTGTGGAGGACAAACTGAACACGGAACAAATAAACGTCGTCGGTAAGAGACAGCCAGTGTTTTTAGCCGATCATCTCCCGGCAAGCTTGAAAAAATTGTTCTTCCAGTCTCGTGAATTTGCTAAGCAGCATGGCTACCAGTTCTGCTGGACCTCTAACGGCAACATTTTTGTTCGAAAAGCTCATGGTGAAAAGCAGATACTCATTTCCTCTGAACAATCACTGTTGGACCTGAAACCAAAACAGTGACTAGTTCCTATTTCTTCACTGATCACTAGTATACGCTTTTATTTGTTTAAACTTATATATAGTTTCTTTATAATAATGTTTAAGTTTTATATTACTAATCATGTACACAAATATCTTACAAACTTAACTATAATTACATCTCTACACTTACACTCATCACACACACAATATGTACAAAAAAACTCTCTTCAACGGAACCTTTCTTACTCTTATGCTATTCCCACTCGCAGTTGGCTTCTCACATGCCATGACCAGCTTACACTTTCTTTTACAAGGAGTTCACTTTGTAGTTCGCTAAGGTTTTGGGTTTTTCAAAGTTATAAATGGCTAACATAAACAACATAAATAATGACCTGGACTCGTTGGAGGCATCAACGTCATATACTTGTCTCCCGAAAGACTGCAAACTGTTTATAAATAATAAAGGAGGCATTACACTACTCCATTTAAACATTAGAAGTATAAATAAAAATTTTGATCAACTCTGCATGTTAATATCCGACATTAACGTTAATTTAGATATAATAATACTTACGGAATGCTGGCTGCAAAAAGTAAATAACTTACCTATCATTGAAGGATATACGTCTCATTATACCACACTGAATCAAAACCAGAATGATGGCATAATCATCTACACCAAATTAGATCTAACGTGCAAAGTAAACGAACCAATATTCAAGGATGGAAACTGTCTCGTTTGTCAAATAGATCGCAGTATCAGTGTGGTAGCCATATACCGATCCCCTTCTTCAGCATCCAAAGAAAAATTTAATAACTTCATTAACAGTCTCAATGACGTATACGATAATATAAAAACTCAAAACATTATTTTAGCAGGGGACATGAACATCGACATAAGCACGACCTCAACTGATCCATTCTGTGAAGAATATCTAACGCTTAATGCCAGTCATGGCCTTTTTCCCACGCATTCTCAGCCTACTAGAGCTAAGTCGTGTCTCGACCACTTTTTCACAAAATCAGATTTTCCCACTACAACACTCATATTGGAATCCCACATAACTGACCATCAGCCCATTATTTTATATCTAAATAAAAACATTTCACACAACCGACACCTTAATACTAGAACATGCACGTGTTATGAAAGTATCAAAGCGGATATAGAAAACACCAACTTCACTGACATTCTAGCAGTTACCGACGCGAATGTTGCATCTAACATGTTGGTCACACTACTCTCAAACACAATTGCGAAACACACTAGTACATCTACAGTCTCCAGAAGCAAACGAGTTCTAAAACCCTGGATGTCGCCAGGACTACTAAAATGTATTAGAAATCGCGATAGACTCCACTCGAAGTCTAAAAAAGCACCGGATAATATGATCCTAAAATTAACTTATACGCGATATCGCAATTTCTGCAATAACCTCCTTTGTAAATTAAAGCTTGCTTTAAAAAAATCACAAATCCAAAATGCTGGTAATGATCCAAAGGCCCTGTGGAAAGCCGTTAGAGACATATCAACCACTCAGAAGACAAAAAGCAGTGCAAAAGAACTTTTGAAATTATCGGACAACCCAAAAATGTCTACTAATCATGTCTGCACCTACTTTAAAGATATTGGTAAAAATTTAGCTGAGAAAATTTGTAACGCTGATACCATTAATACAAAAACTACCTCTCTACAAGAACTCGATCCAAACAGTCCATCCAGCTCTTTGGTCATCTTAGAAGTAACGAACACCGATGTTGAAGCATTAATGTTAGAACTTCGTTCTGACAGCTCTACAGGATGGGATAATATTCCCTCTCAAGTCCTCCGAAAAAATTGCCAGGTACTAACACCTATAATAACGCACATTTGTAATCTTGCCTTGAATAGCGGCGTTTTCCCAGAGGTTTTTAAGAAGT
The DNA here is from genome assembly GCA_905147345.3 of Mythimna impura. NCBI lineage: Eukaryota > Metazoa > Arthropoda > Insecta > Lepidoptera > Noctuidae > Mythimna > Mythimna impura. The sequence goes on from LR990345.1 coordinate 15,356,446, forward strand.
CGATTATACATCCTATCTTTAAAAATGGTGATAGGGATTGCCTTAATAATTATCGCCCTATTTCAGTGCTCTCAGCCTTATCGAAGATCTTAGAGAAAATACTTAATCGAGCACTAAAAACATTTCTGGAAAGATATAGTATACTGGCACCAAATCAATATGGTTTTCGCCCAAATCTATCCACAGAGGACGCTGTAACAGATTTGACCAATACCGTTGTCGACAACTTAGACGCAAAAAATAGATGCTTAAGCATCTTTCTTGACCTCTCAAAGGCATTCGATACGGTATATGTTCCTACTTTATTAAAAAAATTACAAAAGCTAGGAGTAAGAGGTTTATCCCATAAAATCTTTAAAGACTACCTTACAAATAGGAGACAACGAGTTAAAATTGAGAGCTATAGTGATGAGGAAACAGTGAGCTACGGTGTGCCCCAGGGCAGTGTTTTGGGCCCCACGCTATTCCTCTTATATATTAACGATCTCTGCACTCTCCAATTACCTCATACTAACATCTTCACCTACGCAGACGATACTGCTATCCTTGTTTGGGGTCCAAACTGGCAAACTGTAAAGGAGCGTGCCGAATACTCATTATCCAGAGTTATGAACTGGCTAACTAATAACCTCCTAACACTAAATTTAACAAAGACCAACTACATAGCTTTTTCTCTCAGCAAAATTACCGATCCTCCAGAAAACTTTTATATTAAAGCTCACACTCATGCAAATTGCAACGAATGCAACTGCCTAGAACTTACGCGAGTCAAAGATGTTAAATACTTGGGCGTACAGATTGATCACAGACTGAAATGGAACAAGCAGATAGACTTAGTCACAACAAGAGTAAGGAGATTGATACATGTCTTTAAATCCCTACGAGATGTCCTACCACATGACAAACTAATACTAGTCTATCTGTCTCTATGCCAGTCTGTCATACAATACTGCATCACGGTCTGGGGTGGAGCTGCCAAAACGCACCTCATTAAGTTGGAGAGGGCACAAAGAGCCGTGCTTAAAGTAATGACAAATAAACCTTACAGATATCCGACTGTGAGCTTATATTCAAACTGTAAGGTACTCACAGTCCGTCAGCTGTTCATCTTGAAGGCTGTCCTCAGAAAACATCGAGATGTGCCCAACCCAAACCCAAACAAACGCAGCTTATCGTCTGTATGCCCTCGTGTGACCTGTAGAACCTCTTTCGCAAAAAGGCAAACGCGTAGTACAAGCGCTAAACTATATAATGATTTAAATAAGAAACTTAACAGCGTTTCAATAAGTAGACGTAAAGTTAAAGTAAAAGTTACAGAATGGCTTCAACAACTGGACTATCTATCAACCGAAGACCTTCTTAATTACATAATATAAATCCGACTTTCCAACGCATGCACACACACATACATACACTCTCTTTCTCACGACACACACACACACACACACACACGCGCGCGCGCGCACACTCACACACACACCATGACATACTTTCAATCACCCTCAGATATAAAATTGCTAGCGTTCAATAACTTAAGTATAAACAGCGACCCATTGTACGAACAGTATTGTTTACCTTTTTTGCGACTGAACACTGTCTCCCAAGATACAGGCTCCTGGCCTAGTTTGGGAATCAGTATCAGTACATTTACATTGTAACAAATATCCTTAGACTATGCATACTTAAATACAAATGTAAATTTTTGTGTCAATAAACAATTTTTATTTATTTATTTATCTATGAGAAAGGTTACGTCTTGCTCTATAACACAGTATAGATATATGGAACAGTACGGAAACTACCTACAAATGTTCGAAACGGCTCACTCACACAAACATACGCATCGACGAGACTCCTAAGCGGCATTCGCTACTGACAGGACCGCGAGAAACGCTTAGGAGTCTCGTCGATGCGTATGTTTGTGTGAATGTGCCGTTTCGAATATTTATAGGTAGTTTCTGTACTGTTCCATATATCTATACTGTGTCTATAATCTAGTTTAATGTATGAGAAACAATAACGAAAATTTGAAAAATTTGATTTGATAGCCAATTTATCGAGAAAGATTATTGGTCATATAACATCACGCTACAAGCCACGGAAACGGAGTAGTAACTAAAGACGCGAGTTAAAATGTGGGGGACAGCTAGTACCTACTTTATATCTCAAGGAGATATCAGCCAACCGTAGGGGCCCAGCAGGGTCGAACCCTACTGGGGCCAAGGGTCTGCTTCTGAAAAGAATACTCGGCCCTAGTATGAAAGGCAACGAAGGAACAGGAGTGGATTTTTAGTCCGTTTAAAAGTCTCACACACCCTCCTGCTCCGCCCAAGAGCGCGGAATGTCATTGACGAATTTGACGGGCCTGTTGGTCTAGTGGTTAGTGGCCTTGACTGCTATGCCGAAGATCGTGGGTTCGATTCCCACCCAGGACAAATGTTTGTGTGATGAGCACGATCATTTGTTCTGTGTCTGGGTGTAATTTATCTATAATATGTATGTATTTAGAAATATAAGTATGTTTATCAGTTGTCTAGCACTCATAATACAAGTTCTCCTTAGCTTGGGACTAGACGGTGTTGTGTGATAGTTGTGGAATACTATACTACTAATACTATTGGATGATTTTCCCACCGAAAAAAAAAATGCTAGTAAGTACTTTATATCCCCTAGCAAACTCTATATTTTAGACGAAGTATGGCAAGGAAAGAGCAGTGGTGGCCGAGTGGTAACGGCCCCGACTTACCGAGTTGTAGGTCGCGGGTTCAAACCCAGCCAGGCGCATTACTTTGTGTAATTTATTTCATCACCACTGCTCTCAAAACGGTGAAGGAAAACATCGTGAGGAAACCGGCATGTCCTAGAACCAAAAATTCGAAGATATGTGACATCCACCAACCCGCACTGGGCCCGCGTGGTAGATAACGGCCCATTCCCTCTCCTAGAGAGGAGGCCTGAGTCCCAGCAGTGGGAACATTATAAGGCCGACTATGCTATGGCAAGGAAAAGTTATATTTTGTGGCAATTTCATTTTTTTTTTTGTTTTATTGCATTTTGTGTCTTCAAGGCTAGAGTGGCATAGAATAGGCTCTTAATAAACTAGTGCACCTCACCATCAACGATTGTATCACTACTTACCATCAGGTGGGATCGCAGTCAAGCACTAGTTTATATCAATAAAAAAAATACCGCCAATGACCGCTTTTAAATCGTTTTTCTACGTATTTATGACACATATACTCTAATAAATAAAAAACAGGCTGCTACGAGTATTTCCGTGTATTTCACACAGGTAGTACACAAAGCAACAAAAATCCGACCAAGCTTCCTATTGAAACATGATAACGTTATTTTTCGGGAAAAAATAGCTACGCAAATTTTTTCCGTGAAAAAATAATACTGAAATAAATATTATAAAAATAAAATAAAAAGTGACATTTATAGTTTCAGATCATACTATAGTTTGTGAGTGTGTGTATGTTTGTTACCGCTTCACGCTCAAACTGCTGAACGGATTTGGATAAAATTAGGCACACGGGTAGACCATGTCCTGAAATAGCACATAGAAAAAATTTTATCCCGGGATTATGTTTCCTTGGGAACAAATAAATATGTACTGAGAGCAGTGGTGGCCGAGTGGTAACGGCTCCGACTTACGAGTTGTAGGTCGCGGGTTCAAACCCAGCCAGGCGCATTACTTTGTGTAATTTATTTCATCACCACTGCTCTCAAAACGGTGAAGGAAAACATCGTGAGGAAACCGGCATGTCCTAGAACCAAAAATTCGAAGACATGTGACATCCACCAACCCGCACTGGGCCCGCGTGGTGGATTACGGCCCATTCCCTCTCCTAGAGAGGAGGCCTGAGTCCCAGCAGTGGGAACATTATAAGGCCGACTATGCTATAGGTATTACGTAAGTACGTATTACGTAAGTACGTAATATTCGTAAATCTGTGAGTGAGATGCACCCCAAAGCTAGTGTAAAACAATCTGTAAACAAATTATTGGTGTGCCCTATTAATAAAAAAAGTAATATAATAATATTTACTAAGGTTGAGATTCAACTATTTGGAGCAATCACAGTCAGATCTGACGCACCTCAAAGGTTTCCGTTTTACATTTATGAAGGGTTTCTGCAGCAAGATTTCCAAAACGAAAATAAGATAAATTAAATAAAAATATTTTCGATGTTACTACCGCTGACCTTTCAAAGTTACCAGATTGCTCTCATTGACCCACGGAAAACTAAATTCAAATGCTTTGGCATCTACATGATCGTGAATATTGAATTGGAGCCCTTATTCTAAGTCTGAACACCGTTTTTATGAATTTGAAAATAAGAACGAACAAGTTTTAAATCTTGGTGAATGTAGAAAATTGGTTACTAATAATATTTGAAAGTCTTTAATTACTATCGCGCCAAAAGACAACGAACATTATTTGTATCGTAAAACCATTAAGCTGTAGAATGTGTTAAGTTTTTTTTTAGTTATTGAAAAACTCAACACTCCCCCGTCTCTTCTAAATTAAGGATTTAAAGTTGAATATCAGTCAAACTCTTTTTTAAGGCGACCTAATGAAACTTTAGCATTTAACCTGTTTATAACTCACATTTTTAATTCGGCTTTACTATGAGTCAAAGCCGCTCCAGTACTCAAATTTCTTCAACCGTTGAACCCAGCCTTACGCAGCATAAGCTTTCACCTTACCACTTTTAAAGAACTGCATCAACCAATATTTTATTTATTTATTTAAACCTTATGTACAGTAGTGATACCTAGGCGTACTTAATGCGGCCAAGCATTTTAGTCAATCTTAGAGTTAAAAAGGACTGTATATATTATACTATAGTAGGTGTTCACAATAAATATATAGTATTTATAAAAAATAAAATATTTGTTGATGCAGTTTATAAAAATAACAGAATTCAATATTCAGAATTTCTAATAAGATCAAGTACTTAAAAATAATAAACTAATAAATACTTGTCGACAGCGATGCGAAGGAATTTTTGGCGCCATAGTTTAGATAGATGAACTTTTATCTTAAGATTTAGTATAATTGTTTTGTAAGTTGTATAATTAGGTTTAGCAGTTATATTCAATGATAAATATCAAAACATTATAATTGGGATAACATAAAATATAATAATTATAACGAGAACCAAACTAAGTTCGAGTACACTTAAAAGAAAGATTTAAATGTTAAATGAAACCTTTTGGATTATGTTATGAAAAAAAATACTATACCGACGAGAAAACCATTCTAAGACTTTACTATACAGACGAAGTTAGCAACGGCCGAGGCGCCTCGATTTCCTGTGGTCTCCACGTATGCTTATCAACCGTTAATGGGTTCTTTTTACTTAATGCTACTAAAATTAATGAGTTCTATTAAATTACCTGTCATCATAAACAAATCCTGCGTCCAAGGTGTTATAGTACAGCAGGAAGGCCAGCAACGAGCTGGCTGCCGTCACCCAGTGATCCATCCTCGGTGCTAAGATGTCTACATCAGGGACGCTCCCTCCCCTCTGAAACAAACCTCATATTACTCTATATGTCATAGGCTTTCAAAGGAAAATGGCCCCGCCCCCTTTGGCAGTGCAACGAGTTATAGGTATTTGGGCTGGATGCAATAGAAAAGCCTCCATGAGACACGATTCTTTAGATTCGGCGGGATATAAGGCTCTAGAAGCATGGGGTAATAATTGGGGGCGTGGGCTCCAGATGATTATAATTATGAAGTGTGTGGGTTACGGAGAGACAATCAAACACGTGTGTATGTTACGAGTGCTTTATTACGACTCTCTACTTAATCCTAATACATAGGTACTTACACACTACAATTATAATATTTATTTTTATTTATATGTCACCGTAAAATTGTAAATACCGTTAGATTATAATCAGTCTCGTGAGATAGATTGTATCGAGATGTAAACTGCCCAAAGATTGTAAACCGAAACACACTGCTTGCAATTTAAGGCATTATTTTTTGTTTATTTTTACGCTGACACATTTGTTTGTTACTCCTTCACGCTCAATCAGCCGAATGGATATGGATTAACTTTGGAAAAGCTCATAGGATACTTTTTATCCCGGGTTTGTTTACCTTGAATATTTTTTACTTTCACACGCGCATACTAAAAATTATGGAATTGAAATTAAATTCTGGAAATTGCTGTTTTCCTCTAATTTATTTATTTAAGGATCACCAACGAGTGTTACAAAATAATAATAAAACTTAGAAATAAAAATTGGTACACGTAACCTAGTCCTATAATGCACACTAAATTATAGGCAACCACAACTTATGCATAAACGAGTAAACATGGCTCTAAATAATTATGAAAATATTAAATAAAAATAATAAGCATAATATGACATGACTTAAAGAAAAAAAAATTAACAATATTAAAGGTTAAATAATAAAATTAAAATAATGTCAAAATTAAATTTTGAGAGGAATACGCACTCTTATTGAGTTTTAGGAACTGTCCGGACACAGCAACCAAATACCTCGAAATACTTACTACACTAAAATTCCATTGCTAGAAGCAGTGAGCCTACCTTTAGTTTTGGCATTTTACTAGGTTCTTGAAAACATAGCTACTACTACCTACTAAGAGACCTTTATAACAGGAAATTCTTGGTAACAATGTTATAACATTGTTACTAGTACCAAGATTTTCTTGTAGCCTATAATCTTGTAAGTTTACAAGAGTATAGACTTTGAGGATTTTAGTTCATTCGAGCTAATGCTAGCTTTAAGATATTTGAGCTTAAAGATTAAGGGAATGAAGACTCTTCCCTCATGTCATAGGGACTGTGGATTTTTCAGAAGCTAAAAGTCAACGGTACTCAGCTGTTGGGCAGTTTTTTGTCAGTGGGCGAATCTTATCCATAATTCCAGTGATTACCTCCGATAAATCTACCTAACCTTTACCCAAAAGTGTTGGTATCGGCTTCTAGTCTAAACGGATACCACTAGATACCAGTATTTTACGCGAATGCCTATCTGACCTCCACAACCCAGCAATTGGGTAACACGATACCCCTTGGCAAGACTGGAGAAGTGAAATCCAGCCTCGTTCCGAAAGGTTACCGGACGGTCGGACGGTGAGCTACCCGTTGCTCGTCGTCCGCAAGTCTTCAGCCTGCTAGGTGGCTGGGGCGTGCGCCCGTCTCCTTCGCTAGCATTACTTCTTCACAGAAAGAGGTGACCGCCGCCCATTCCACGACCAGGGCCCAGCGCGAAATATCGCCTCGATCGGTGACACTTGGGTGTTTCATCTGCCTGAATCTGGTGCAGGAATCTCCCGAACTTACCATGTCCGGTGAGGACATGCGTCAAGCGGAAGGTGAGGACGCCATGATGCCTCTCCACTTACCGATATGATCATTGCGTGTCCAGGTTGCAACAATCGCTGTCACCATGTGGTGATGTCGCCATGAGATCCCACCGGTACTCAGTCCGCCATACCGCGACTTGCTGTCACTAGCAATATTAAATGTACCTTTCGCATTGACTCATTATGCGCGTAGTGTTTTTTCCAGTGCAGCGACCTTAAGACGGTTTTTGGCGCAATATTTTTCAATGATACTCGTAGTTATACTTTCTTAACTAATTAAATGAACTTGTATATACTTTCTTTTTATTCGCCTCTTTATCAATGCGAAGAGGCTTGATCTATGTATTATACTTTTTGTATCATTGGTTTGTAAGACATAGGCATTTTTGAAGTGAAAACTTCTTTAGCGACGTTGTACACTTTTTTTGTAATGGGTAAAAAATGTTAAACTCGCGTCAGGACACGTGACCTGATCGAAAATTCGTAAGACGGATGTCGTGTAAAATTGTGTGCAAAGTGAAAACTTCTTTAGCGGCGTTGTACACTTTTTTTGTAATGGGTAAAAAATGTTAAACTCGCGTCAGGACACGTGACCTGATCGAAAATTCGTAAGACGGATGTCGTGCAAAATTGTGTGCAAAAAAAAAGCAATTCGTGCAAAATTATTCCATAACCATTCCAAAATATCCAAAACGCACAACGTTAATACTTAAGTTTTCACTTCTGCCGGCACTCCCAGAGTGCAACCCGTCATTTTTTTTTTTCAGTAACTATCTTCAGTTAACACTGTTTGTTTAAACCGGTTAGTTGATTCTTAACCTGAATAAAATTCTCAACACATTAAACGTGTTCTCTATTTAGAGAGAAATGTATTCACGTCACGTCATCACGTTTAGGTAACGTCCCATTCTAAGTAGATGCTATACAGAGATTTTAATTATTAAATGGATATTTAAAACGTTTTGAATTTCACTTGCATTTTGACTTACATAAAAAACTAGGTTTCAATTAAGCTTAGTACGCCTCATGCGCATAACGAATTGTGTTTTTTAGGGTTCCGTACCTCAAAAGGAACAAACGGAACCCTTATAGGATTACTTTGTTTTCCGTCTGCATTTATCTCGGGAACGCGTGGAGGTATTGAGTTGAAATTAAAGCCATATACTCAGATCTGCCATCCCTTGAAGCTGTGAAAAAAATCAAACTTCTAAGTTAACGAACAAAAAAATAGATACGGCCGTTTATGTCGCAAAAAAACGTATATTTCGACACTCTCAAGAGAATCAAAATTCATAGGCAGTCAACAAACGAGATAAGTAACCAGGGCCGTCAGATATAGTTGAACTTTTAATGGAAACCGATGGATAGAAATGAATAATAAAAATAATAATAATCTATTTATATAAGTAACGAAGACTCATGAGCAGAGGTCGGAATTAGGTAGAGTTATTTAAGTACTTATACTGATTTCATATAGCGAAAGAATGAAGTGGATATGCCTCAAATCCCGAGATTAATTTTAAAGAGCAGAATATTTTTATGATACTATCAGAAATATAGCAGAAAAAAATTCTTTCAGCATTAATGACGAGGAGGAGGAACTGTATAAATTTGTTAACCTCACCTCAGTTGACGAAGAGAGATCTTTTTCAATGAAAAATACTAATATAAATTGTATGTTAATTATCTTTGTTTCATTTGTCTTATCTACTCGTATCTCTGAGGTTTTTACTATTATTTATTTGTAATATTGTCGGCCATACGGGATTTTTCATTAGAAATTCCAGGAAGATCCAAATTAATATCAACGTTTCGATGTAAGTACATGAATAACTCTACCTAATTCCGACCTCTGCTCATGAGAAAAGTTTAATTTTATTAATGTGTTGTTTATTTACTGTTGAATTAAATAATTTTTCAATATATCCCAGTAGGCTTCGACCCTGCTGGGCCTCTACGGTTAGCTGACATCTCCTTAGGTGCGCGTGGAACAGTACGCGTCGTCGATGACTTGGGCTCGGTCCGGACGGTTACCGGACGGTCGGACGGCGAGCTACCCATTACTCGCCGTCCGCAAGCCCGCGCCTATGGTGGCCGGAAATCGGAATCGGAATCCCGGCGGCGGCTGGGTCGTGAGGACTCCTCCTTTGCCAGCATTACTGTTTCGCAGAAGGAGGCGACCGCCTGCTTCTCCTCCTCTCTTCGGACCATGGCCTTGGTACAGCCAAGGCCCGGCGCGAGAGATCGCTGCCGCCGTTTGCCCCTACGAGGACAAGGCGGTGCTTTGCCCAAGCGGGGCTTACCTCTACCGTGTGCTCTATCGTGTTTTCCAGGCGGTCGACACAGTGATGACACCCGGGCGTTTCTTCCACACGAACCCGGTGCAGGAATCTCCTGAACTTACCATGAGGACGCCGTGATGTCTTTCCAGCCACTACTCAAAGAGGGGACTAACCGCCATAATTATGGCGTGCACACTGCACAGCACTAGGTTGCTACAATCACTGTCGCCATTTCACCATGAGGTCCCGCCAGAACTCTGTCCTCAACGAGGAGTATCATTAGACTACAATGCAATTGAACCTTCTTGTTTTCAGGGGACAAGAACAGGGTGTGTTAGATTTTTATCTCACAAAAACCACCCCATTGATCACTATGCCCTAGAGCGTCAGGAGTCGGGGCCGGTGTTGAGAAACACAAGATCAAACCCAGAACATCAGCTTGCAACTTGCGCTTGCAACAACTAGACCAGCGATGTAGGCATTGTGTGTAATTTTACTAATTAAAACTTAATTTCTTTTTTTTCTTAATTTCTTTTTTTTTATAATGTGAATGTGAGAACACTGTAGACTCCGCGAATTCTTAGGTTACTTCCTATTACGACTTACTTTTTTTTTATATGATTATATATATTGTGTTTTTGGGTACAATATCGACTGGTCTACACTGTTCTTACATAATGTCTATTAATACTGTAATATGAAAATATTGTAAACAACCACTTTTTTAAAAGAGTAACCATAGAGTTTCTTGCCAGTTCTTCTCCATAGGAAACGACCAATTTGGAACCGTGCACTAGCTTCTGACGTTTTATAAGTGCCCATATAGGCCTATGTGAAATAAAAAATTTTGACTTTGACTTTGAATTTCTACCTGATTTAAAATTTTCTCACACATAATCTACAACAATTTAGTTTGTAAATGAGTGCACGGCGCGAACGTTTTCATTGGACATAGTTCACGTCAGGACGCTGTCGTCTGTCTCCGGACGTCGCCGCGCCGCCGGCTAACAACAGAAGTTACTATTTAGTTCAGCAAAAGTATATTTAAACGTTTCAACTGTAATTAGTTTTTCATTTCGAACTGCGACATGACTTTCAATTTTGGTGAGATCAAGTAAGATAATGGTCATGTGCGAGCCTATCAATGATTATATCACGCTAATATTATAAAGGCAAAAGTTTGTGAGTGTATGTATGTTTGTTACTTCTTTACGCTCGGACGACTGAATGGATTTGGATGAAATTTGTCAAACTGGTAGACCATGTCCTGGAATAGCACATACTTTTATCCCGGGAGTATGTTCCCTTGGGATAATTTTCTACATTCACGCAGGCGAAGCCGCTGGTAGCAGCTAGTTAGTAATAATTAAAAATAGGTAAAATTTAAGTGTTCATGCATAATTATGTAGGTACGTAATTAGATTATTATTTTTAGGGTTCCGTACCTAAAAAGGAAAAAAATGGAACCCTTATAGGACCACTTTGTTGTCTGTCCAGACAGACTGACAGACCGACGTCTGTCTGTCTGTCAAGAACCTTTATCTCAGAAACACGTAGAGGCTTTGAGTTGAAATTAAAACCGTATACTGAAATATGCTCTCCTTTGAATTGAGAAAAAATCAAACTTCTAAGTTAACGGAAAAAAAAAGATGCGGCCATTTATGTCGCAAAAAACGTACATTTCAACACTCTCAAAGGAATCAAAATTCATAGGGTACTTCCCGTTGACCCAGAATCCTGAAATTTGGCATAAAGCAAGGTCTTATAGTATAGATATAGGAATACATCTGAAAACTGTAAATTTGTAGTCACGTCACAAAAAAAGCTTTTTCTACAATTCAAAAAATCTTCGTAACTCAATTCGGGATTCGAACGGTTTTCATTGGTAAGTTTGTGCGGAACCCTCACTGTGCGAGTCCGACTCGCACTTGCCCTGTTTTTTTTATTATTTATTAGGTCACGCTTGACCAGTATCTTACGTGATGGTAAGCGATGATGTGGTCGACGGTGCAGCATGCATGCCTTGAAGTTGCCAGCTAGTTGCTATCAGACACAGATCCTGGGTGACAGATGCTAATGCTCTAGCAGAGAATTTCACTCAACAGCTGTACCCATTATGAATGTAAATAATTGTAGTTAGTTAATATTTAAATCATTTATTATTGGTATCTGTTTCCATCTGTTTTCCTTTAAATAAGAACAGGTATACGAAAAGTGTCAATGAACAATATTAAGGTAAGGAACAGACGATACATACAGTGGTATATCAAGACGAAAGTCTATGACCAGTACGTGTTGACAATGATGACATATGCCTCTGAAACGTAGTCGCTCACAATAAGCCTCAGAAGGCTTAAAGTCATCCAAAAGGTAATAAAAAGAGCTATGTTTGGAGTTTCCTTGCGGGATCGCATCAGGAATGAAGATATCTGCAGGAGAACCAAGATTAGCAAAATAGCTCGAAGAATCGCAAGAATTAAGTGGCAATGGGCAGGGCACATTGCTCGCAAAACAGATGCTCGATGGGGCCGAAAGGTTCCGGATTGGCGACCGCGTACCAAAAGACGCAGCGTTGAAAGGCCTCTCACAAGGTGTACCGATGACCTGAAGGTCGCGGGAATCCAATGGATGTGAGAAGCACAGGACCGTTCGTTGTGGTGATACTTGGAGAAAGCCTATATCCAACAGTGGACGTCTTTCGGCTGGAAGGATGGTAATGAAGAACAGATGAATCTGCGCCCAAACATTGTGATCAAGTCACACAAATCTGTGTATTTGATATGGATTTTGATCAGATCAGACCATGAATCATAAGAATATTTTCAAAAGACTGTTGATGTATGATTGTATGAATATATATAATATTGCTAATAAAAAGCAACAAACAAAAATCCATCGCAATATGAAAGGAATTCTATAGACGATCTGATCCTCCATTCACCTCTTAGTAAACATGTCTAAGGCTTCGCAATTAAAACGGCCTATTTACAGAATTCATTTTTCAAGTGGGTGTTGTTGACGAAATCCGAATTATGAGGAAAAGCTAACAAAAGATATAATTATATATTTTTGTATGTATGTATATGTGTATCTATTTTAGTATTAAGTATCTATCAAGTTTTGTTTACTTTTATATTTGCACCAAGTGCAACCCCATTTTGTGTCCAGGCAATCTCTATCCATTCCTGGTCGCCTGGAAGAAATCGCCGAGTGCGATAAGGCCGCCAATTGTACGTTTTTTTTTGTATTATAAGGTTTCAATTTGTAAATTTTTAATCTTGGTATGCAATAAAGTTTATATAAATATATAAATAAAAGACTCGTGGCCCCCATTTAGATTAAATATTAAAACGGCATCAGCGTATTATTAAAAAAATATAATTCCTAACCTAACCAGGAAACGAACCTGTTGATTTCGGTAAAAAACACACCCATTTTATTTTTACACTATTCGATATTGTCGCTAATAAGAACCAAATTCTAGGAAGTACTGACATACCGCAAACTGTTAAGTTTGTGGTATACACGCGCTCACACTTTGAGTAGTTTTGGATTTCCCAACCACGCCCACCTGAAAAAATTACCCTGTAAGTGTATATATGATAAGTTCTTTTAAGGATTTTGTAGTTCTAGAATAGGTTTGAAAAAAAAACTAGACATTTCTTTGTTCTACTCAATTTTCAAACCTATTCTAGATCAACAAAATCCTTAAAAGTATATTTTACATGCCAGTTCGTTAACCTAACTCATGCGATCTCCTTTCGATATCACAGTACATATTTATGTATCAAAATACTTTTATAATTACGCCTACAATGAAGCCACTTTACAAAACATGTAAAAGGTTATTTATTTTTGGTACAAGCTCACAAAATACAAGAAACGCGAATCCAATTTCAGGGACTTGTAAAATCACAAGCGACCAAAAAATAAACATGCTTCAAAATTCGAATACATCCATGCGATAACTTACAAAAACAAATACATTTGCCCTATCTTTATTCGTTACAAGTGTAAAGGGATCCATCTGTAGTAGAATAACAGCGCAATGCTAATATTCCGTCCGTATCTGCCCTTTATGTATCCCGAAAGCGCTGTCGCATGCAAACGCAGGGGCTTTAAGGTAGGTTTACACGAAGATAGCGCGTGGGACTGGCAACCAGTGCTGGCTTAGTATCGGCCCCGTGTATACCTTGCTAGGCCAGCCCCCCTAGCCAAGTCACAACCGTTTCGTTTCGATTCTCTTTTCGTTGATCGCCTCGAGTCGGCCACACCTCCTATTCCTTTGTTCTGACCACGTGACTGAGCGTTGAGATGACGTCTTTAATGAAACAAACACCGTAGTGTAGTGTCACGGACAAAGCCGCGGGAACTTTTGAAAGAGTTACCGTGGCCCTCGAACACAAAGAGCAACTGAATGACACGGTAGGTTTTTCTAAGTAAAAGCCACTCGAAGGTTTCTCGCTCCGTATCAGAGGATACGGAGCGAGAAAGTCTACCTTCGAGTGGTAGAAGTCATCGGGCAAAGCCAGCGCTGGCAAGTCTATAGCACTAGCGCCAGCGCACTGACTTCGTGTAAACCTGCCTTTATGCGTAGAAGACGTCTCGTAGGCCTACCCGACGGCTCACCGACGACCGACGACCGTTCGTAAACAATGCGTCACTGGGTTGCTTTATTACAGTTGTCAAGCACTACGGCGTTGTTCATTTTATCTCTGGGACATGTCGACGAGCTGTTTAGCTGTTCGTAGTGTTTGTACTTCTGCTAATTGAGCTACAGCGCCTTTCCTGTTGGCTATCGTTGTGCGTTGAAAAACGTATAAAATATTCAGAAGGTTTTGAATTTTATTTTATTATAAATATTATATTAAGATATCCCAACTCAATCATCATCTAATTCATAATACAAATCATAATTTCTCATTCATAGCTACTGACATACATAAGTGTATAGGCATTCCCATATTATAACGGTTTTTTTTTCAATTACCCATCCATTCAAATAAGGTTTTCCACAAAGACGCATTTCGTGTAAAGGTAGCGTGAAATCGTAAAAGAAGGGAATTTTTCCTCACCGCGGGATGTCCTTGAATGGCTTTAAAGTGGAACAAACATATATCGTGGATCACTTTTCTTTATATTGACGCTTTGATTGCGAATAATAGGCCCCTAAAGTCGTTTGCATTGTACATTTCCCGCCCCGACATTTTTCAACCAATGGACATTATCATAACAGCACTTTATGAGTACTTTCTATGAAAATTAATACAAACGACTTAGGACGATATTTTGGCATATAACGACGACTTTTTTGTTATAACTTCGGTACATCTTTTGAAGAACAGTCATTAACGTTTCATACTTATATTTTATTATGTGTAAACATATACTTCTATTCAATATTTCTTTCCACAAATAAATACAGGAAAATTAAAACATACTGATTTATCTAACACAAAAGATTTGTTTTGTGAAGAAAGTAATCCGGAAAACTAGTAATAACTTTGTTTCATTTGTTATGTCGGAATGAAGCAGCCAATCGTGCAGAGCAAATAAAGCGAACTTTGTGGAGCGAAAATAGACAAAGGATCAGATACAGGTAAATAACTACGCATGACTTGGGCAGAGAAAGCAGTTCGAGCTCCGCTCAGGGCTGCCACGAACCAAATTAACCCTCGACGTGTTCGCAATAATTTACTTATTGCCAAATAAATATGCAAATTGCCGGAGCCCTTTTTAAATATATCCATCGGAAAGTGATAAATTGCTTTCTTAAACAAATTTTCCGCCTCACTTTCCCGACGCGATACGTCGACACTTGCGGTGTGGTTGAAAAAATGTGTCATCGATTAAAAATCACGGCTCAAGGTTCAGGATTTATGGACCGTTATAGAAAGTCTTGCTTGGTGAAACAATAAGAGGGTAACACGAGGATCGCGAGTATTCGCATCTCCCCGTTACGTCGCGTCTTTCACACAAGATTAACGCTCAATTCAAAGGTGAACGCCGTTTCAAAAGCTATAAATTTCTCCCCGTGGCTCGTTTCACCCGCGAGAACGCACAAATTTATCGGAAATTAGTATCTACTAGAAACTCCGCTGGGATGAATAGACATAACGTTTACGAAAGCTCAGCTCAATTTATTGTTACCTACGAGCTCAGGGTAGGGAGTAAACGAAAAACAAATTCAGAGCCCGACTCACTGACTCAGCAATCCAAAATACAACATACATTATTAAAGTATGATATTTTGGTACTTTTTACGGCGGTTGGCGGTTTACCGCTCCCTGGTACCGCTGCAGTACGGTTCCGTTTAGTTTATTCGGTACGAATTCTGTCGGTTACTAATGAAAACTTGCCTACATTACAGTGAAACTGAGCTCATTGAAATGTGCTATATGACTTGCGTGGGATGCGGGCTCATTGAAATGTAGATGCTCGGTAAGTTGTCAGTGCCGATACTGCCACAAAACGGCATTGAGTGACTAAGGAAAATTCGAAATTCAAAACTACTGTAGCTGGAATGGCAATACGGGCTTTCGTTAGGGGATCACACTAATATTAGAAAAGTGAGAGTTTGTTTATACTTATTTGATGTGAATAATTCACACTAAAATGAATAGATACCATTTGCTACACGATCGGACCATATCTTGGAATAGCACATAGAATACCTTGCTACCTACCTATTTTTAGGGTTCCGTACCTCAAAAGGAAAAAACGGAACCCTTATAGGATCACTTTGTTATCCGTCCGTCTGTCTGTCTGTCTGTCTGTCAAGATCCGAGAACGCGTGGAAGTATCGAGTTGAAATTAAAACTATATACTTAGGTCTGCGGTCCCTTGAAGCTTTGAAAAAATCAAACTTCTAAGTTAACGAAAAAAAAAGATACGATCGTTTATGTCGCAAAAAACGTATGTTTCGATACTCTAAAGGGAATCAAAATTCATAGGATACTTCCCGTTGACCTAGAACCCTGAAATTTAGCATGAAGCAAGGTCATATAGCACAAGTTTAGGAATAAATCTGAAAACTGAAAATTTGTAGTTACGTCCTGAATAAAAAAACATTTTTCTATTCGGGAAAATCTTCGAGAATCGACTCGACTTAAGTTAGTTTGTACGAAACCGTCAGTGTGCGAGGATGACTCGCACTTGCCCAGTTTTTTATTCCGGGAGTAGGTACGTTTCCTTGAAATAATTTTCTGCTTTCACGCGGGCGAAACCACTGACATAAGCTAGTAAGTCAATAAGCCACAAATAGGGTAGAGAGCGAGTGATGACGACACTAATTACCTTTCGTAAGTAGTTACCTTCAGTAATGTCTTTTACTATTAGTAATATCACAAATCTCACGCTTATTTTATTTGCTAAGGAGGCAACTTACTACGGCTGGTTAGATTACTTAGGTCCTTTATTATCTGATAAATTAGTTTTCTTTTAGCCCGACAGGTAAATTCTTCGTAAAAGTTTACTCTTACGTTATGCCTCTTAATAATATTTAATTGATTAATTGCCACTCTATTAAGTGACTCTTTGCTAGTAACTAAGAGCGAGTCTCTTAATCTGGAGTCAAATCAACCAATAATTAAAAGTAATGGCTTATTGTTCAACTAGCTGTCCCCAACGGTTTCCCTCGCGTCTTTGTTTACTACTCCGCTCCGGTGGGTGGAAGCGTGATGATATATAGCCTATAGCCTTCCCAGATAAATGGGCTAACAAACACTACAATATTTTTTTCAATTCGAACCAGTTGCTGAGATTAGCGCGGTCAAACACACAAACAAACAAAAAAAAAATCGCTTTTAGCGATAAGACCGCCTATTGTGACACCCTATTAATTTTAAGTTCCTAATGTAATTTGTATTTTTGGTGTACAATAAAGAATATATCTATCTATTTATCTATCTAACAAACTATTCTTCACAATGCATTGTTCAATCGATTGTTAACTTGACCAAAATTCTCAAATAAATAACTATTTGTAAACAAAAGAAGAAGAAAATAGATAGACATTTTAGTACAATTTAAAACTTATTTAGATTTTTCAAAAAACTAGCCGTTAGAGAAAAATTCTAGGCTTGCAATAAACGGTTGTATCGAATTTCCAATTTTGAAGTTGTGTCGCTTGTGCTTGATATTCCACCCGTACCTACATTGGTAGCGCACTCGGCTAGCCAACGAACTAAACTATTGGTCGATTTAAAATCATATTGGAACCATTTTTTCTCGGACCTATGTTAACATAGCGAAACGGAAAAAAAGATCAACTGAGTTCCATGTGGTTATACAATATTCTGAAAACAAGAATCTAAATCGTTCTCAATCATCTTTTTGGTACATTTTTGGAACTGAACTTCGAAACATACTCTGATGAGGATTTTTCATCCTTCAACCGCTTGCATTGGATTGAAAAGAAAGAAAGAAAGAAAAACATTTTATTTGCCGGAAAAGGCGCAAACTTATAACTAAAAATATTGCGAACATTTATATTTTTTTTTAGATTGGTTGCTTTTCGTTTCCTATTCGCCAGGGCCGTGTATTTGCGACTGGGTACTCCATCTCGCTTAGCTGCTCAATCCTCATGGTAACAGAAGAGCTGACGAGTTGGAGTTTTGGGCCGTAGATGGCGGAATAAACGCGAGAGTCATCACCATCTTCATTTCAGACGGAAGACGTCTACTGTTGGACATAGGCCTCCCCCAAGTGTCGCCACAATGAACGGTCCTGTGCGTCTCGCATCCATTGGATTCCCCCAACCCCTTACCAGGTCCACCTTTAACTTTAACGGGAGATAAATTTGTTTGGCGGATATATCCGACGTAAGTTAGGTAGGTTAGAAGATTAAACGTTGTCGGAACCCGCATAGCTATTAAATACACCCTATACATAAATATATAAACAGCTTTTCTTCCCCAATCGTCTCCTGGTGACCCTATCAGAATTTCCTGCTGTCCACAAGAAATAACATTTTTATGATTCTGTAAAGTAAACCGCTCGGGTTATGTCTTATAAATTTTACCACGACGCGACGCTCAACCTCCCCGGGAAATGGTTGTCCGAGAATATTCCCGGATAATCAAAACATAGGACTATCGTAAAGACACAACAAAGGAATACTGTTGTATTCATCAACTTTTAATAACAGTAATAAATGGGATTTGAAAAGATCTTGATGCTCGGCCTTTCTTCTTTCCTTTGTTAACCCCAAGCTAAGAACAATAAGATCTTCGAATAAACCTAAACATTTCAAAAATTTTCCACTTACTACAGTCTCATATCCGTTTACGTATCCACTTCCAGCTTCTTGACATTAATATATATTTTCATACATTTAAGATAAAAAGCTAACGTCACAAAATAACGAAAATGAAACAAAGAGAAATTCTTTGATCTGCTACAAAAGGAAAATACAATATTAACTAAAAGTTTTTACGTAAAACATTGCAAATAATAACGTGCCTACTGTTTTCAGTAATATAATCTCGTTAAATCAGGAATGTAATGAATTTGCTAGGCCGTTGACAGCCGAAAGTCGACGGAATTTCGTCGATATGACGAGCGAAGGCTGGCTGTGAATTTTATTTCCGTGTATAAAAAAAATGAAATGACTTTAACAGTCCGTGTAAAGTGGTGCGAGCATATTAATTACATTAGCCACCAGGACTGTGCCGTTTAATTGAAAAATGACAAAAGTGTAGTTCCATTTATCACATGTTTTCCATAGGGACATAAATTATTTGTGAAACGAATACTAAACAAGTACGAATGTATTTTTTAAGCGCAAAATTTTCTCCTTTTTAAGTTTGACTTTATTTCGCCTCGTTATCCTAGTGTGTCTTGCAAAGGTTACTAAGGCTAGCATGAGGTTTTGGGTTCTATTCCCGGTCTGGTAAAATTATATTGGGTTTTTACATCTGACGAAATAGCATTTCAGAGTCTCGATTTGTTCTCGATTGATGGCAATAGGCCCGCTTTCTATTTTATAGGACTTCAACATAAAAGAGGATTATAGTGGCCCAATGACACCGACTTTTCTTTGAAAAAATGTTACCCCACACCAAAAATTATCTATCGAGGATGCTTTCAAAAACATGTAAACTCACATTGACAAGACACTCAGACCCGGAACATCTATCTGTTAGGCCATAGAAATATTTGTTCTGTGCGGGATTCAAACCCGCAATACACAGCGCAGCAACCAATCGTTCGCTCAACCATAGCGCCTACCGTGCCCCAATCAAACGCCCATCTTACGAGTTGCATGTCACGGGTTCAAACGCTCATCTTATGAGTTGCATGTCGCGGATTCAAACGCCCATCCTACGAGTTGCATGTCGTGGGTTCAAACGCCCATCTTATGAGTTGCATGTCGCGGGTTCAAACGCCTATCTTACGAGTTGCATGTCGCGGGTTCAAACGCCCATCTTATGAGTTGCATGTCGCGGGTTCAAACGCCCATCTTACGAGATGCATGTGGCGGGTTCGAACGCCCATCTTACGAGTTGCATGTCGCGGGTTCAAACGCCCATCTTACGAGATGCATGTGGCGGGTTCAAACGCCTATCTTACGAGTTGCATGTCGCGGGTTCAAACGCCCATCTTACGAGTTGTATGTCGCGGGTTCAAACGCCCCTCTTATGAGTTGCATGTCGCGGGTTCAAACGCCCATCTTACGAGTTGCATGTAGCGGGTTCAAACGCCCATCTTACGAGTTGCATGCCGCGGTTTCAAACGCCTATCTTACGAGTTGCATGTCGCGGGGTCAAACACCCATCTTACGAGTTGTAAGTCGCGGGGTCAAACCCAGGAAGGCACTTTAGAAACGTCGTGAGGAAACCGGTATACCCAAAATTCACCAACCTTCACCGGTCTTGTGTGGTGGATTATGATCCAGTCCCTCTCATAGAAATGAGGAGACAAAAAGGGTGTTATAGGCGTAATGTAATATTATTAATTACATTGTATCATCCCTCTAGCGCAACGCTTAGCTTTCTGTGCTATAAGTTCCGAGTTCGACATAAAAAAAAGGAACAAATAATATTAGGTCGTTCGTTACCTATGAAATTGCCGTTTTTTTAAAACGGGTTGCTTTTGAGTGTTATATCTTTGGATTGACTTGGAATTACAAGTTCAAATAAACTTTATATTAAAGATACGTTATTCTTTTTTCGAAATTAGGTATTTATTATTTCTTTGTGTCTTGTATTTTCTGTAATATCGCTGTATTTATAACCATTTTTGTATGAAATCTAAGAAAACTCGCTTTATGTGGTAATATGAGTTCTACCGTGGAAATAATGTGTGAAAAATTTTACTGTGATAAAATGACGGTTTTTTGGTCGCAACATCACAGTACATTTTGCATAAAAATCGAATCCGTCACCCATCATTTTCGATCTTCATCCGTATGCACATATACTTTTTGTTCCACGAGAATTGCAATATAAAACATGATGGAGAAAAAGTGTTGTGCGGAAGCTGATATAATCCCTTTCGGAGAATCCCTTTCCCGTCCTCTTTACGGGGAAAAGCAGGGTGGCGAATTATAAGCCCAGGATCACTCTTAGTAATAATTGGTATTACGTTCTATTTTCCTTCCTGGTGATTTCCTGGTTTTTTCAATGTTTAACGCAAAATCATTATGTAGTTTGTAAAAAAATGGTATAATACATATAATAATATTTCACAACTTTCACACAACGCCATTTAGTCCCAAGCTAAGTAGAGCTTATGGTATGAGTACTAGTCAACTGACAAACATACAACTCAAGTTATATATTATAGATAAATTACACCAAGACACCGAAACAAATAATCGTGCTCATCACATAAATATTTATCTTGGGTAGGAATCGAAACCACGACCTCCGGCATAGCAGTCAAGGCCACAAATACTAGACCAACACAGATACATTTGTGGTGGACACACATTTTCTTTTTCCAGCAAATAAAATGTACGTTCGATACTTTATCAAATCGAAAGCCAATTTTATGATGATACTCATGTTACAACACAGTCCAAAATCTACTAGGAGCGAATAAAAAGCCGGCATTCTGTGAACCTATCGCTTACGCAAACCATGTTGATTTCCCTCGGTTGACTCTTAAAACTTCCGCGGGAAGCAAGTCAACAAATACGCCACGTTTCTCTTTCATTCCGAAGCCGTGACGGAACAACGGATAAAAATACTATTCTGTCCCGAGATAAAAAGGAAACAGGTATGAAAGAGATCCTTCGTATATCGGGTACCTTCGTTTCCTATCTAATTTAGCTCGGCAGGCCAGATAATCCAAGAAGCAATAGCTGGCATAAAGACGAGAGGAATGGAATACCGGCCGCCGGGGAGGAATGCAGGTACCTATTGTAATTTCTCTCCGGCCGCCCTCGACCCTCGCGTAGGAATGCCTGTTGTTTATACAACGTACAGAACCTCCTATTGATAAAAACCTGATGAATTATGGAAATAACTATGCTTTTCTTTATTATTTATTAAATTTGTGTTGTTCTTCAGCTTTATTTGTAGACGGACGTTTTCAGGGAAATACGGGGATTAAATGAAATGAACAAAAATTTATTGTCATTTGTAAAATACATACTGAGGAAGTATTTAAAGTTTTTAGAATAAAACTTACAGACATTTTAATTTCTTAATTTATTTTAATTTAAAGGTATCAATCGGATAACAATTACTTCAAAAACACCTTTGGAGAAAAATTTGGACATTCAAAGTTTGATCCCTAACTGATTAAGAAGTTTTGTATTATTAAGTAGTTTTTACATTTTATGAAAGTAAAAATACTATAGAAGAAACAGGAAACATTACCTACCGCAACAAAAAATTAATAAAAAATATAATCTTTTACATCGAACGCATTTTATTTTTATGTCAATGGATTTTTTTTGCATTTTTAACAAACAGTTTCCGCTCAGTCTCAATCTTTACAATGTTCACAGAATAGCAGCTACATTGAAATTATTCTTATTTACGAAAAATAAAATAAGGAAAACACTTTTATTTCTCTATTTCCTTATCAAGAAATTGTCGATACTTTCGTCACATCCACGTATAAGAAAGGAAACATGTAGCAAAAAAATCCTTAACAATACGAAGCAATTTATTTGACAGTTAAAATATCTGAATTAACGAAGCCTTTGATTATCCAAACATAACGTGCTCAAAAAGCAAACTTATCCATCTAGATATAAAGAACATTAATAGTAAGTGCAAATATCAAAACATAAACAACAAGATACCATTCCGTGCATACTCGTATGACAACAATCATTTAAATCGATTCTCGATAGCCATTTCGTTCACTGGCGCTCTAATCTCGGTCCACGTGTCACGTTAAAATAAAGTCCCATATCATTCAGGCACTAAAGAGGTTATGAGATACCAGATGGGGTGGCGACCGTCCCCTGAACCCATCCACAAGGTGCCAATACGACAGGTATGCCAAATCTATATCTTAAACGTTTATGTTATCATCCGCTACGCCCGTCTACGAAAGTGCTACGAATTGGCTACGATTGCTACGAATGTGTTCGTAATTTCACACTCTTGTGATGTTCGCTTTTTAACTTTTCTGAATGAATTCCTGAACGATTATAAATGTAAACATGCATATTTTTATTTGAATATGCAGGGTAAACGTGATTAGGAACATAAAATGGAAATGATTTATTGCTGTATAAATAAACTGAACGAACCGTTCAGTTTATGTCCGTTTCGTTTTATTTTTATCTTTATGAAAATTCAATTTCTATAACATGTTAAAATATGAATTAAAATTGTTTGATGAACTATTATGCTGTTGATCTGGTCGTAATCAGTCAAGAAATAACTAGGAAGGCGTGCCGTTTAGCTTACCAGAATATAAGAATAGCTCAAAAAAAGCTAAAAGTCATATTGAAGCGCTTTTATGGTTTGCCAAACAAATGAAAATGAATGAAGCTAATCATTCATAACAGAAATCATAAAACTACTAATCGTTTGGAGCTCAGGCCGTGTTTGTTTCTATTATCATCGCCACAGTTATTCATTCATGCAACAACTCCTGATAAGAATTTTCTAAATGGGAAATACATTTTATAAATTACCTTTTCGGTTACAATCCTTTCTTTGTTCACTCCATAATTAAATTGAGCACTAATCGAGTGTCCGCTCCTATATTAAACTTAACGTTTTAGGCCGTTTTCGTAAGTTGGAAGTAGTTTTAAAAAGTTTATCTAATGAGTACGTCCGACAATAATTAGCGTTACATCTCACTGGCGAACTGAATGTGTGATCACATTCGACCGCGAACGTTTATACCGGCCGAACGTTACAGTCACTACAAAGGACAGCGTATGTGTGGAACCGGCTCACAGGCGCCATGTCCGACCGCCCCGGCCGCCTGCCGCTAGCCGACTGACGTTGGTATACACGACACATCTGCATTTAAGAAGCCGCTATCGTTATGCGACTAATCGATTGGTCGAAGCGAGTGCCACTGTCACCCGTCCCGCTCGCACAATTCTCTCGCTCAGATTTAGCGCAGGCGCACTCAACAATCATTCTCTTTTAAAAGTAGCGAAAAGTAAATAAACTCATACGAACTGTTTACTAAGAGAACTGAAGACGCGGTTGAAATCAAACATTTGAATTGAGAACATGGGCAAGTAAGCAGTGGTAGTTATTATTTTGAAGGTGATCTATTTTTTTGGGTTTAGATAGATTTATTGGGTGATATTTTATTATAAGGAAAAGCTATTTCGCCTTAGGTGGTGGCTAGGGACGAAACGTCACTTGTTGCACGGGCGACTTTGTTCCGGCGCTGAAAGCCACGCACGCCATTGCACGCCATTCCTTTCCCTCGTGTTGTTCCAGTGGTAATTAATTGGAACGTATTATGCTTTACAAACAGGCCAATCATCGTTCCGTAATGATTAGTGTTGGCGACAATGAATAGTGTTTGAGCACAATTCTGATAGGATTTTGTTTGTGTAATGAGATTAGTTCAATGTATGTTTTGTGAGCAACAGTAGTCCGCCCCCGTGTACCTACTTGAAAACTACTCAGATTATAGCTGGTTTATTTCTGTCACCCACCACACAAATACTCACTAAGTGTTGATGATTTTTCAGTATAAAGTTTTAGATTTCAGGTAGACGTAAGTACAATAATTATGATAGGTCTCTTTTTCTGCTCTAGGGTGGCGTGAGGACGTGTCAGACCTCTACTGACTAAAACAAACCTGAGACTTTTTTTATTTATTTCAGGAAACTCAACAGTTTATTTATAAAGTTACACGAGTTAAGAAGACCCACCCCACTATCAATGAACAGCCCAATGCAGTTGCGTGAAAGTTAATAGCATGTAAAAGTGAGGTCTACACACGCTGCACAGTGATAGCGAAATGATGACAATTATCACTTAAACCAATTACAGAGATCTTTCTTTCAGTTTCCTTTTGCGTTCTGGGTTCTCGCAGCCCTGACGAACATCGGCTCACTAGGCCTTTTCAGTTTTGCTGACATCTCTTTGTGGTGCAAGCACACATCTCGAGTTGGTCCATACCGGTCAGCTGGGTAGCAAGCTACCCATTGCTCATCATCTGGCTACGGTGGCCGGAAACCGTCCTGCGAATCCCGAAACACGGGGCGTCTCCGACGGGGACCAGAGCGTAAGACCTGTCTCCGCCACACAGTTTCGGCCGCCTCCTTTGCCTGCACCACTGCTTAGAAGAAGCAGGTGACCGCCTCCCATTCCCTCTCGCTCCATACCATCGCCTGAATCAGAACCAGGTGCCAAAAGGACAAGGCCAGGCTCCATCGTATGCTCCACCATGCCGATCCACCCAATGGCGACACCCGAGCGTTTCTTTTCACCAAATCTGATCAGAAACCTTCCGAAACAACCGTGTCCGGTGGAAAGTGAGGATGCTGCGGCACCTCTTTAGCCACTCCTCAAACAGGCATCTTACCGCCACGATAATGACATGCCCAACTCTGGGTTGCAATAATCACTGATTCCCGAAATCTACGTGCCACTTGTGTGTATGTGCAAAGACTGTTGCCTCCAAATCCTGCGGTGACTGGCCAGCAAAGAGGCTCACCGAGTCGCAGAAGACCCAATCGCTTCCACAGTGACCACAACCACACCAGTGCTCCGTAAAAGGCCATGTACCACCGCGTAGGTCCTCCGACAGGAGGCCTCTGAACCCCCTAGATTGGGCAGAAGCCGCTTGAGCGCAGCCCCGGCTTGCACTAGTCTGGAAGTAAGATGTTGGAAATGCAAGAGGGAACTTACCACCGCTATAAATTGTGGCATGGCCAAATTATGATAGGTCGGTTCAGGTAAGTGTCAGTAGTTCCAGAGTAGGCTTTTAAAAGGTCACGGGCCTTCCAGGTGATCACCGAGGTAGTTTTTGTAAAAAAACCCGCACTCAATGGCTTTCTCCCCAAAAGTCCAGGCGCATTTTTTGGATTTTCACCCGATTGCAAAAAAAAACGGTCAAGTGCGCACTAAAGGTTCCGTAAAAACTTATCTATGAAATCAGTTCAATTCCCGAATTGAGTTACGAAGATTTTTCCGGATCGCAAAAAAGTGTTCTTGATTTCTTGCAAAACAAATCCTTTAACAATTTTTTATTTTATTTTAAACGCTGAATCGAAATACAAATGAACATGAAAACCCCAAACCGCCGATTGGAATACTTGCCATATTTTAATAATCTTCTTCAATATAAAAGTAAACAAATGAGGAACCTTTTTAAAACTCCAATAATGACCTCCTAAGAAAAAGGTAAATGTGAATGAACGTAATGAAATTTTTCCTCAATTTTCTTCAGTGATCCAAATAAAAGTTGTTTTTGAAATATTGATGATTCGAATGGAAATAAATTTCAATACAAATAATATGAAAATAATAATTTGATTTGCGAAACGTACCTCCATACTAACATAATAAGCTAATTCAAAGCGCTTTTGAATTATTGAACATAAACAGTTTCCATCATACACTCGTATTATGTGGAAGAACTCAATCGTTCTATAGTACAGTTAAAAATTGCCTTTGACGCTTCTGAATCGGGTTTGAAAGCAATAACAACGCGCCACACAATAATCACATAGTTACTAAAAAATTTTGGAGCTGTGTCTTTATGTAAAAATTCCGTATCTACATTACAAACCATTTGTACGTTATCCCAGATTATTCTATAAATGAAAACGGATATTTAATAAAAAACTTAAACCCACTCAGTACCTTTTCAAATAAAATTCTGCAGAACACAGTTATCTAACGTCCCGATTCATAAATAAAGTAGAAGAATTTAATTAATAGAAACAAGTGCAATAGTCTAGTATTACACACGTGCATTTGAACAAGGGAATTTTAAAATAGATTTTTCCTTCGATACGTTCGAAAAGTTTTTAATAAAACATGATTGTGCGTCATGCGTGAACATTATAACTTCAGGGTTCAACTCTCGCGACAGACATAAATCAATGTGTAACAGAAGTTCCGTACAAATTCATTGTTATGCCTGGTTGAAATAGCGTTAAATTGTAATTGAATTAGTTGAATACTTAGGCTATCGTTAGTGGTTCTTTTTTATAAATGAGCCGTGTTCACGAGTGGCGGGTATCGGCGGCGCTCGGCGAGCGCTCGGTCAGTGCGTCCGCACACAGTGGTCGCGCCGTATCTACGTACGTAGATACATAGGCAACGAACTCTTAACATTTAGCCGGGAGCCGTATGAAACGACGCGGAAATTCCCACTTACTCTCTGATTGCCACACTAGGGGGGTTAATGTCATTGTTGATTTGGAATGCCGAATGCGCTTACTGGGATAACGGCTTTAACGTTTTTGCGCCTTGCGATCAATTGAAGCTGAACTTTA
The DNA here is from genome assembly GCA_905147345.3 of Mythimna impura. NCBI lineage: Eukaryota > Metazoa > Arthropoda > Insecta > Lepidoptera > Noctuidae > Mythimna > Mythimna impura. The sequence continues at coordinate 15,383,975 of LR990345.1, forward strand.
GATGATATTAAGCGCTTTTATGAACCGGAACTGCAATTCAGTTCTAATGCGGTTTGAGGTTTCTGTGATGACTATTAAAACTGGTATTTGGGTTTGTTTTGATATAAATTCGAAAAGCTCTTTCTTTTTAGTATCATACACTTAAATCGTTTTATTAGTTTAACAAACGACCAATCTTCTTCTTCTTCCTGTTCTTATCCCATATTACTTGGGGTCGGCGTAACACGTTTTTTTCTACTATTCTGTCCTGTCACCTGTCAAACTCCCTTTTCTTTCATATCACTCCTCACACAATCCACCCATCTTTTCTTAGTCCTCCCTCTCCATCCTTCTATATGTATACTCAGAACTCTTTTAGTAATATGCGCTTCATCCCTCCGATTTCCTTTCAACTTTTCAGTCACTGGAGCCACAACAAAAGACAAATGAACGTTTGAATAAAATAATAAAACGCCACCCACACATGGTATGTTATAATTATATTGTGTTAATGTCTTATTTTTTATTCTTTATAATTATATTGTTTTAATGTCTTATTTTTTATTTTTAGGGCTCCGTACCTTAGAGGAAAAAACGGAACCCTTATAGGATCATTTTCTTGTCCGTCTGTCTGTCAAGACAATTTGTCTCGGAAACGCGTGGAGGTTTCGAGTTGAAATTAAATCCATATTATACTTTGTCTGCGGTACATGAAGCTTAGAAAAAATCAAACTTCCAAATTAACGAAAAAAAAATATGGCCATTTCGCAAAAAATGTATATTTCGACACTCTCAAGGGAATTAATATTCATAGGGTATAACCCGAAGCAAGATCTTATGGCACAGATAAAGGAATAAATTTGAAAACAGTAAATTTGTCGAAAAATATATATTTTTTTTTGCCATTCGAAAAAATCTTCGAGGCTTCGTTCGGGAATTGAACTATTTACATAGGTAAGTTTGTACGGAACCCTCAGTGCGCGAGTCCGACTCGCACATGCCCAGTTTTTTTAATAATTATATTGTGTTAATGTCTTATTTTTTATTTCTATACTGGCTAATGCGATCGGTTTCTCTCGCGTGATAGTAGAAAATTATCCCAAAAGAACGTACATTGCTATTCCAGAACATGGACTTACCGCGTACTAAGTTTCATCGGAATTCGTTCAGCCGTTCGAATGTGAACAAATAATAAACAAACGTAGAGAATGACTTGTTGCACTAATTCCGCCTATGTACAACTATTGTACATGAAGTTTAAATAAATAAATATACACACTCAATGTTAGTATGATTTTTAAATAAAAAACTCTGTCCTACACTTGAATATCTAAGCTCCAGTATCGTGGTTGCCTTTACAAACATTTTTACTCACATGTACTAAACACCCAGACCTGGATCTAGAGACCACACAAATTTTCGTTACGTGCGGTAATCGAACCTGGGACACGCAGCGCAGTAGCCAATCGCTCAACTACTGCTCAAACCATACCGTCACATTCCGTTTTTGAAACTTAAGTTTACAGAAACTATACACACATGAACATATCTATAGGTATGTATCCTACACGAATTCTATCAACAGAGAGTTACTTCCGAAACTAATCAAGATCAAATTACTTAGGTATTAATCAACACGCGTAATTACAATCCATTCCGAATTCCTAATATAACGCAGCAAACTTTATGATTACAATCATGTAAACATTAAACAATGAAGGCAGTGAGCCGAGACAAGTTACCGCAAGCGATTGTTTACAGTACGTCGTAAACTAAACACTACTTAAGCTGACAGTTCGTTGTCATCCAGATGCTTAAACTTGATTAATAGACGATTTGGGAGTAGTCTGATTAATACACGCGCGACGATCCATTCAAAAGCCGTAACAACTTAATCATGATCAAACAAAGCGGTGCACGGCTGCATGATGGATCTTATGGTGCTCATTGTGCCTATGTCGCAGCCGTGTCGTATAACACGCCGTTTTACATATTGGCGCGCCGGATTGAACAACGACGCCGTTATATAAGAGCTCATACACTTGAGCGGCATTTTGCCAATGACAGAGGTAACTGCAGCCGTCGACCTATACTGACACTTGACACACACGACGGCTGCCGTTGGTCTACAAAGTTGGAATGTCGACGGCCGCTGTCAACGTGTCAACAGCTGCCGCCGACGTGTCGACGGCTGCCACCGCCCCGTGTCGACGGCTGCAGTTACCTCAGCCGTTGGCCACATGCCGTTCGTGTGTATGAGCTCTTAATGCGGCTACATCACGTTCAGCCGGATTACAATATAGCTGAAAAAAAATACGCCACATTGAATGCGCACTTTGCGTTCGTCAAAGCGGCTTAGTAACGTGCAGCTCACATTCAAAACGCCACATCGTCGATACGCCGCCCGCTCTGAAAATTTTAGTTCCAATAAACGCCGCAAGTAGCGCTGCTTAACAACAAAAATGGCGTCACAATGGACAACGCATCACAAAAAAGTGAGATTATTATGTCATTCAAAAAAGTAAACAGACAGCAATAATATATTTTTATCTAAAATAGCAGATGACTTTAGAAGTATAATCGACAATATGTTAACACGCCTACATTTAATTACATATAATAAATTAGTCCAAGTGAAGTAAACCCGGAATTTTAGGGTACCTCGACCCGGACAGGTTAGGTTAGGTTAGCGGGCAGCATTTATTAACGTACTTAATTCTATATATTTTTACAACGATATAATTTTTATCGATATAATTTTTATTTTATAATTTTTATTTTTATATTTTTAGAAAATAAAAAATATAAAAATAAAGACTAATTCATAATTAATCAATACAGGCAATAGTATTTTTTGAAAGAACACAAAAGTATAAATATTGTTGCAATTAATTTGATTTCGAGTTATGGATTTTTACTTTAGTCTTTGTATTTTTTTTTTTTAATATGATGAGTATTTTAGTGGAATTTCGAGTCGACGGCCAGTACTGAAACCCTACCACGAGCTCTTAACGCGAATCGCTTTTTTTTTTGACGACCTAAAGTGAACTGTTAAAGGGATGGAGCTACACAGGGTATACAGCTCCATGCCTCTTTCTCATTCGCACGCTTGACATTTACACACACCATGATAAGGTCCCAGTTCGCGTCATTGTTTTGATGGATCCAGTTATCTTGTTGTTAGCCTTTGGAAAATGAGTATCAGTGTAGCTGAACTGAGGCTTTTTATTTTATATAAACTAGTGTTTGACTGCAATCCCACCTGATGGTAAACAGTGATGCAATCGTTGATGGGGAGGCGCATTAGTTTATTAAGAGCCTATTCACTCTACCCTTGAAGACACCTAACTTATATTATTAATTGAATTGAAACAGCTTATTGTCAGTAACGCGGACGGCGAGCAATGGGTAGCTCGCCGTCCGACCGTCCGGTAATTGTCCAGACCAAGCCCAAGTCGTTGACGGCGCGTAATGTTCCACGCACGTCTCAAGGAGATGTCAGCAAACCGTAGGGGCCCAGCAGGATCGAAGCCTACTGGGGCCATGGGTTCGCTTCTGAAAGGAAAACCCGGCCCTGGAATAAAAGGCAACGAAAAAACTAGGAGTGGGTTTTAGTCAGTAGAAGTCTGACACGCCCTCCCGCTTCGCCCAAGCGCGGGAGACGCCATTGGATGATTTCCCACCTAAAAAAAAACTAGTGTCTATCAAACAAAGCTGTATGTTCTTATTCTCCCTTGACTCCAGCGGACAGGCTGCCCATCACTATCAAACGCCTTGATAAATTAATTGCTATTGTTGTGTCACTCAAAGTGAAATTACTCATCTATTCTCTAATCGTCCAGTCAGTGGCAGATGGTAGAAAATCTGAAAATTCCACATCAATGAGAACAAATATCAAGTTTTAGGAGTAGGTTTAATGTATAAACAACCACTCTACTTATACACTCTACTTCTAAATATTACAAAGGTAAAAGTTTGTAAGTGTTTGTGGTATGTGTGTGTCCATGTTTGTGGTGTGTGTGTCCATGTTTGTGAATTCTTCCCGCTCGAACGTCTGAACAGATTTTAATGAATTGTGGCACACGGGCCGACCATGTATGCTATACATGGTCGGCCCGCCCGTATGCTATACATAGTCGGCCGTCCGTATCCTATGTGCTAATCCATGACCTAAAATACCCATACTCATTTTGTACCCATAGATTTAACTTTGCGTAAAAGTTTTGCTACTATTTTGGTGTACAAAAAAGTAAAGTTTACTCTATTCTATAGGATACTTTTTATCCTGGGAGTTCATGTTTTCTTGGGATAATTTTCTATTTTCATGCAGACGAAGCTGCCGGCAGTAGCAAGTTCAGAATATTGATGACAGTTTCTTACCAAAGCAATTGTATTAAGGTATAAATATAGTAGATAAAACAATAAATGTTTCTGACGTTAAACTTATGTAACAATAATAATGCTACAAATTACAATAAGTTATTGCTGGCCACCAAGCAAAAGTCTGAGACAAAAAATACGTTCCGTACTTTTTTCTTGAAGATGAATGTTGGAGTGAGACTGATATTTACTCAGACTTAACCCCTTTATCGATGACAGTGATGTAAATTACTTATGTAGGTATCAATGGACTTCTTTGTCTTGTCTTTTCACCTTTTCCGTTGCTTTGGATGACCTGGGAGAATATAGGATTACTTAGAAGAGTGGCTGTCTGTATGCCTGTTCACTGACTTTGTGTGAGAGGAAGACGAAAATAAAATTGTATATTGATGACGCACACACACCCACAGGCCCAAGGGAACATACTTTCGAGATAAAAAGTATCCTATGAGCTATTCCAGGTGTCAAGTTTAATCGAAATCCGTTCAGCCGTTCGAGCGCGAAGCAATAACAAATATACACACACATTTAAAAAATTTCGCCTTTATAATTTATATTATATAGTGTGATATCGGTTGAAATAAACTCAAAAAAAGTGCCTTTTATGTAGACACTAGCTTCTAATAGCGGCTTCGCCCGTGTTAACAAAGCTTTCTCCATACAAACTTTTGACTCCAGTTACAAGAAAAGATTTTCCAAAATTCATTCCAAATGAATCCTTTCTTATTAACATTTTAGCGTTCTAGGTACTAGGGTTTGGGCTAGGCGTCGATGTGTCAGTGAGTGAGTCAGAACGCTGCCTTTTATATATACCGATAACTTAGCATAAGTACAGCATAATCAGCCTTTTAATGTTCCCACTTCTGGGACTCAGGCCTCCTCTCTAGGAAAGGGAATGGGCCGTAATCCACCACGCGGGCCCAGTGCAGGTTGATGAATGTCACATATCTTCGATTTTTTTGGTTCTAGGACATGCCGGTTTCCTCACGATGTTTTCCGTCACCGTTTTGAGAGCAGTGGTGATGAAATAAATTACACAAAGTACGAGTAATGTGCCTCGCTGGGTTTTAACCCGCGACCTACAACTCGTAAGTCGGGGCTGTTACCACTCGGCCACCACCACCGATAACTTAATTTATAATTACAGAAAAAAAAATAGAATGTGTAGGTTTAAAATCGGGAAAAGACGTCACAGTTTCGGACACAATTTGCTTTCCTTCATTATGTAGGAGTACCTATTATGGTGCAGATACAAACTTTGAAAACACAATCGACTTTGTACAAAGTTATTCGAGATAAATTAGTTAGTTTAAGGGCTTAGAAGTAATTCAACGATCTGTATGCTCTAGAGTGTTTTTATTACCGCCGTACGCGAGTTTCAGATTACTAGCGACGCTTCCCATAAGCCGGCCTATTGACTCTCATTTTATATGGGCCAAGAGTTTGTAATGGCTATTAACTAAGCCCACACTTGATTTATGTACATTGTTACTAGGTATTGGTAGTGGCAATTTGTCAGAGTGATGGCCTCTAAGTTCTGGGCTTTACGGTTGAAATTCATTGTGTGTAACAAAAAAGTAAAAAATAATCTTGGTAATCCTATCAAAAACTTAGGTAAGCTGGAGTTTTCAAATAAGTTTAACATTCTTTTTCAAAAAAAAATACACCTAAAACTATATTTTAGTAAACACTGCATCTACTAAAAATAACTTATGAAGTGCCATCATCCACGAAAAATCTTACAAGAACAATGTTTAATGTCTACGAAGCTGTAGACACGCTTTGAATACAAAGTAAAAAAATAATACAATAAACAGTCGCTACACACAGTTATCCCTTTATTCGTCGTAATAAAAATCAATAACGCAAATTAATTAATCTATACGTACACGCAATAAACAGAAGCAGAACAATATCGAAGAGGGAGGAGGCACTAATGAAATGTAGCGAGCGAGCGTCGCCGGCAAATGTAGCGAAACAAACGCACCAACTTCCATCCCGCCCCGCCGAATATCAATGGTGGAAATACAAAGATGTTTGTCTCTGTATTGAACGAAAATCTTTTTCATTATAGCCATATCTTTCTTTATATATTTAATCCCCCTGAGATATGGACTTTTCTTTCTTTCGTTCTAAACAACAAAGAAAATCACTTGCACAAGTTTTGCAATTGCCACGTTTGCATACAAGCGGGCTAACATTGTTCAAACATTATACTTAGTTGACAGGTACACTGCACTTACACTAATATTTACCTGTCGACACGAAGCCTTGACGTAATGAGACGTAACCTAGGAACTAGATATATAACTAGACATATACACGTGCCTACATAGACTACTCATAAATCAACTTAATATAATCCAAGGATGCTCGCACCGATAAGAAATTTTAATTAGCTTTCACATCCATACAAGACCGTCAAAGAAGCCTTATTCAAATCTTGTAATCCAATTAACAGACTAAAATATTCAACGAACAAAAACAGAGAGGGTTGAAAAAGCTGCAAGCTATAATAAGCCAACAATTCAAACGTGAGACAGGACAAAGATTTAGGAAACTGGTGTACAAAGAAATCGACTGTGACATGGAGACTGGGAGCTTCCACTCAACAAAAATCAAACAGGAAACGTAAACTTCTTTCTTGCTTACTTTTAAAAGGTTTATACGACATAGTTTGAAACTGAAGGTTAGTGTTTTCTGAGAATCTTGTTTAATTTATATAATTAACATTCTCAACCTTTAATAGGCTTATAAAGCTTAGACATAAGGAGTTTGCGCCTTTATCTTTGACCAGGGAGTTTGTTTAGGAGCGCAACTAAAATACAGTGAGGAACAGGGGAGCGTCATGAAAGCCCGTACCAGACGAACTCGAGTACTGTGTTCACCTACTACAGCTGAACTAGAAGTTGAACACTGTAATTCGTTATTTACCGTTGTCGTTTTCTCCTACCGTTGAGATTTATAAGAAAGATAGAAAGGTTAAATTTGGTTTAAAATCTTTAGATTTATAAATATAAGATCTACTGCATCGTTAATGAAATAAAGAATATCGGTAAAAGTACTTTAATATATGGCAAAGTCTATATGTATATGCGCCGAAGCAATAATTATAATTTTTACTCCAAAACTTAATTATTATTGCAACACCCCAAAGGAAATAAATTCACAGTCGAAAAATGTCGATAACATACTTCTTTGTACGTTTTTCAATTCCTGTGAAAATATTTTCAATAATCTGTTCGCAGTATTTTAATAACTTTACGAAATGCTTTCAAAGAGTGGATATATACATATTTAAATAATATGTTTTCCATATTCATTTCTTTGCATAAACTATTCCCTGTAAATTAATGTTAATTAAACACTATTTTAATTACATCATCTGGCTAATTTATTGGTGGTGATTGAATATATTATTTTCAATGCAAACGTGACACGTGGAGGAGTGTTTTAACTCCATATTTTAATTTGTATTTAGTCTAATTTTAATAAGTTTTTATTATTATTGTTTGGTTTTACTGTAATATAGTTAGTTAAATATTTTTTTGTACATAAATTGGAAATTAAATTAATACTAACGTGAAATGAAAATCTTAAATATTGTTTTACTAGCTTCTGTTAGAGGTTTCGCCTGCATGATAGTTTTTTTTTTTTTCAGTGGGAAAATCATCTTATGACATCCCCCGCCCTTGGGCGGGGCGGGAGATAGTGTCAGACTTTTACTGACTAAAAACCCACTCCTGTTCCTTCGTTGCCTTTCGTACCAGGGCCGAGTCTTCCTTTCAGAATCAGACCCTTGGCCCCAGTAGGCTTCGACCCTGCTAGGCCCCTACAGTTGCTGACATCTCCTTGAGGCGCGCGTGGAACAGCACGCGCCGTCGACGACTTGGGCTCGGTCCGGACGGTTACCGGACGGTCGGACGGCGAGCCACCCATTGCTCACCGTCCGCAAGCCTGCGCCTACGATGGCCGGAAATCGGGATCGGAATCCCGGCGGCGATTGGGGCGTGAGGACCGTTGCCTCACGCGATCGGCCGCCTCCTTTGCTAGCATAGCACGCCTGCCAATCCTCCTCGCTCCGGACCATGGCCTGTACTAAGACTAGTAGGAAATTATCCAAAAGTAATATAGTTGAAAAGTGTTATCTGTAGGTAATATTCCAGAAGATGGTCTACCTGCCTGAGTACCTAATTTCATCAAAATCTGTTCAGCGTGGTGGAGTAAATAAACTTAACTACTTTCGCCTTTACTAATTTCGTATAATATTATTATTATATATAAGTGTGATTTTTAGTTTTGATATTTATGCAGAAATGCGTGATAATCACTAAAGGTAGAACTATACTGCGCACACGTGTGCCACGTAGATACGCCAATCTGGTCGCGTCGGTCTCCATGCATTTTATATATCAACTAAACTTGCAGAGCTACATTAAGGAGAGCTTCATTATGTAGCATCACACAAGAAAAAGAGCAACTTACCCAAATGTCGTATAAAGGAATGAAACAGAACGATGAGGTACATAGAAATACATAGAATAAGACTGTCTGAATAACGCGTAGTGTAATAGGCCCTTTAGATCCACGCCACGCGAAGCCACGCGCCGTCGTTCTACGTACAAATCAGGCTTGGTCCACGTGTGCGTCGGTCTAATGTTCTAACTTAAGTCTTGAGCACAGTCATAGGATATCCAGCCTTTCGGTATTTTACAGGATGCATTTTGGAGAGTGAGTGCGTCTGCTTCTTTTGGTATCCACCCTTACGTTGTTGAAACCTCTACGGTCGACATACAGCATACATCGAAGGACTGGAACATTTTCCTTGCTCCGGTCTTCCATCTGATATAACTTAAGTGTCTTCAAGGCTAGAGTGAAAGGGATCTTAATAAAGTAGTGCGCCTAACCATCAACGATTGCATCATTGCTTACCATCAGGTGGAATCGCAGTCAAGCACTAGCTTATTAGTTTTATCAATTAAAAAAATGCATCACTGCTTACCATCAGGTGGGATCGCAGTCAAGCACTAGTTTGCATATATAAAAAAAGTATAACGTGTCTTTAAAGTGACACAGTACCTACTTATCTATACCTTCATATTTTTATCAAAAAACCTGATGATTGTCGACCGTGTCAAAATTAAGTTTTTAAAGTTATTTGATTTGAATTAAAACCATTGTACGTAAAATATGAGATATTGCAATCATAGAATTTCAAATGTGCTTGCGTAGTTGCCTACAGGCACTTAAATCAATTCATAATATTCTACCTAAAATACGAGTACCTAACGAAGCAATAACACAGAATTTAATATAACATATCTCAAGCGTCAGCACTAAAACTCAAGCATAAGACGCAATTACTACAATTGGAATAAGTATCAAAAACAATTGAACTTGCATAATATTATTTTAACGGTTCGCTGGTGTAAGAACGTCGTATAAATGTTACGTAACTCCCTCTGATGAGTAGGGACGTATTTTGCCAAAGAGGAATTGCGCACACTTGTGCTCTACTCAAAGTTTCCATTGTAACATCTTAACTTATGCAATATAGCGTCTGCTTCTTTAATACTTTCCACGACGCTCGATTACGTTTAACGACGCAGTTCGAATGAATTTTCTTATTTACTGTAAGCTGGCAGAAAATCGGATGGTATTCTTAGACGGTAGGGTTTCACACGAGATGTGGTTCATACGAGAAGTTCTGCGTGCTGTTTCATTTTGCATTCAAATAGACTCAGTGAATCTCGATTCATATGGTTGGCTTGTTGGTTCGCTCGCTGCATATCTATCTATACAACAATGTTTTAACAAATATATTTCTCTGTGATACGATATTTTTGTATATTCTCTGATAATTTATTTTTCTTCGATACCAAATTTTGTTTTTGCTGTTGTTTATGGTTTTATTTAAATTTTTTGGATTGTATGAATCATGTTCGGATTTAAATGAAATACTCTGATTAATTAGTAGATTTAAAAGCTCAGTAGTGATGCTCGTGATTAAGTCTCATATAAGTTGAAATACAAATGAAGGAATCACATTTTTATCTACAACTAGCTGCTGCAAGCGCCTTCAATCGCGATAAAAAGTACCCTATAAGCTATTCCAGGACTATTCTACTCGTGTGTCAAATTTCATTCAAATCCGTTCAGCTTTTCAAGCGTGTCGAAGTAACAAACACTCACACACACAAACTTTCGCCTTTATAATATCAGTATGATACCTGAATAAAGCTAGAACTACATTAGACCGACACACACGTGTAACACGCCAGATTTGTACGTAGAAAGACGTCTCGTCACGTCGCGTCGCGTGGCGTGGATCAAGTGTAGCTCTACAAGTCTAATTTCCATATAAAATGTATGGAGACCAACGCGCCCAGATCGGCGTGTGTGGCACACGTGTGCGCAATGTAGTTCTAGCTTAAACTCTCGTGGTGATCCCATGGAAGGTAGGCATTACTTCCAATAATGAATTCAATTGCCTTATTTTAGTTCATTAATACAATTTATCGTGTAATGCTCACATGCAAAGATTATCCTGGAATTCAATATCCATCATGTATTGTAATAGCTAAAAGCTTTGTCTGCGTGGTCATACACGCATGCTTATGGTCGTTATTGATGATGCCGCCATCGTCGCGCCCATATCGATCTAATATCAATAACCTATCGACAAAAAGCCTCTTCGATACGATATAGGTAAATTTAATTTGAGTGTAAGCGTTACCAGGGAGTGGTCAAAGCGGCTACCCTATTCTGAAACTCGCTTGCTTTCTCGAATGGATATTAATTCTGTTCAAAAGACTTTTTCTTATATAACTTTAAAATTACAGAGTAGAAAATGAGATTATAGAACTAATTATTGTGAAATACCAAATAATGTAGCGTTTCGCCTCGTCGTTTATACCGCGTACATCAAAGGATTGGAACAATTTGCCTGCGGTGGTCTGCCCATCCGATTATAATTTAAGTGACTTCAAGGTTAGAGTGAATAGGCTCTTAATAAATTAGTGCGATTCACCATCAACGATTGCATAACTGCTTACCATCAAGTGGGATCGCAGTCAAGCACTGATATAAATAATTAAAATTATACATAAATATACATATGTCGGCGTAGGATGCCGATCACCATCGAAGTTCTGTCCAGGGACTCTGTTTTGTGGGCGATGACTGGGTAACGAGCAATAAACAAACTATTCCAGATCACACAACTGATTTATTATGATGCAAGCTTTAGGTCTAAACTTCACACGAGCCGTGAGACAGTCCCCGAGACTAGACACCTCTGCGGTCGGCACCTTTATCTGCTCGGTTCGTGCAAACGTCAGCCCGAATTCTGTCAAAGTGGCATGTGTCACTTTTCATTCGTTAGCTAGCTCGTTCATTCGTTCTCAAGCTTCCGTATTTTGATATTTGTTCTGAAATGTCACTGTTATGTAATTTTTTACAAAAAAAAAAACAATATGAGTACACAGATCAAATTTCTGGCACTGCCGTTTAATTAATATAACCACTGCAGCAGATACGAGAAGATGGAACAAATAATGCTACTCCTTTAATCATGCAAACAGCTCCCCGGTGAACAACTTCAATTCAAAAGATAGCTGAAACAGCTCATATGTACCGCATATGCTTCCTGAAGTTATTTACTTATAAATACCGCAGCCAACAACGACTCATGAATATGACAAATATTTGGCCAATATTACCAACCTGTGGCCAATATGACTAATGTATAACCAATATAATAATAATAATATTCTACAACTTTCTCACAGCGCCATCTAGTCCCAAACTAAGCAGAGCTTGTGTTAAGAGGACTAGATAACTGATAATCACACTTATATTTTTCTAAATACATATCTACATATTATAGATAAATTACACACAGACACAGAACAAATGATCATGCTCATCAATCAAATTTTTGTCTTGTGTGGAAATCAAACCCACGGCCTCCGGTATTACATTCAGGGCCCCTAACCACTAGACCAACAGGCCAGTCAATATGACAAATACATAACCAATAAGGCCAACATGGAAACAATAGTTATGTCAAACACACATGATCAGTATGACAAAAACAAAACCAAACTGACAAACTTACGACCAATACGACAAATGCATACAAATAAAGCCTGTCATTATTAAGCTACGGACTATGGGTGTACCGATACGGAATAGAGGCCTAAAATCTCTAAATAGGCCAAACCACTCAGCTTATATTGTTCCGCGAACTCTAATTATTATTAATGATAGCGCACGCTTATGAAAATTCCGACGCGAAGTATGGTTCTCCGTATTAAAACGACGTATATTATAATAATAATAATAATAATAATAGCCTTTATTAACAATCTATGACACTGTTTAGTTAAGTAATAATAATGAAATATAAAAATTATTTTCCGACATCGGTTTTAGAAGATTGTTTTGCTTTAGCATAGGCCTCCCCCATATTCTTCCACAGTTCCCGGTCATGGGTTTTCCTCTTCCACATTGATCCCGCTTCCGCCTTTATGTCGTCGTCCCACCTTCTTAACGGGCGTCCTCTCTTCCGTTTGCCTTCTCTAGGGTACCATTCGGCTACTAATTTAGCCCATTTCTCCTTTCTGTTTCTGACTAGGTGACCCGCCCATTTCCATTTTAATTTTTTGATTGTATATGCCACGTCCGCTATTTTTGTTTTCCCTCGGATGAATTTAAGGCTTAATTTGTCCTTTCTCTTAACATTAAGCATACTTCTCTCCATGTTGTGTTGGCATGTTTGCATTTTTTTTGTATCTTGCTTAGTTAAAGCCCATGTTTGACAACCGTAGGTCATGGTAGGAAGTATACACGAGTTAAATACTTTACTTTTTAGCGTCAGTGGAATTGATTGGTTTTTTGTAATTTCTTTTAGGGACCAGTATCGCTTCCATGCTACATTCACCCTGTTGTATACTTCTTTAGATGTATCGTTTGAAGGAGATATAATCTGTCCAAGATAAGTGTATTCGTCTACAAACTCGATGAGGTCGTTGTTGACCCGTATGGGTGGTTTCGAACGATTCGTCATCAATTTAGTTTTTGTTAGATTCATCTGTAGACCTACTTTTCGACTTTCCTTTACAAGTTGTTTGAGCATAGTTTGCAGCTGATTCGGGTTATCAGAAATTAATATAAGGTCGTCTGCAAATCGAAGGTGGTTCAGCATTACTCCATTTACTCTTATTCCGTAAGTTGACCATTCTAGGTTGCGAAACACAAGTTCTAATGTTGCTGAGAATAATTTAGGTGATAAGGGATCACCCTGTCTGACGCCTTTTTTAATGGGGAATAGTTCTCCCAGTTTTTCCGTTTTAATTTTTGCGGTCATGTTTTTGTAGATGTTTCTAATAATCCGAATATATTTTCTAGGTACTCCCTGACTGGCCAGGGCTTCCCAAATCTTTTTGTGTTTTAAAGAGTCAAATGCCTTATGATAGTCTACAAACGCCAGATAGTAAGGTAATCTATATTCTTTGTACTTCTCGGTGATTTGTTTAATTGTGAAAATATGATCTATAGTCGAGAAACCGCTGCGGAATCCTGCCTGTTCTTTTGGTTGATTTTCATCTAAACTGTTTGTAATCCGATCGAGTATGATTTTTGAAAACACTTTGTAGAGGTTGGACATGAGACTAATTGGTCTATAGTTGTTAATATCATCCATTCTTCCCTTTTTATGGAGCAATGTAATTATTGACGTAGTCCATTGTTTTGGAGGTTTTTCTTGTCTGAGGATATCATTAAATATGTCTTGCAAAGTCTTAAGTAAAACATCCGAGGAACCTTTTAACAGTTCGTTCGAGATTCTATCTTCCCCTGGCGTTTTCCCACTTTTTTGTGATTGGATGGCTTTTAATATTTCACTTTCCAATATTTCTGGGATCTCGTCTTCTTCGTTTTCCATTTGGTTTAGACATGGTAGTGATGATGTCATTTCGTCGTCGTCGTTGTAAAGGTTTCGATAGAAATTTGTCGCTGCTTCTAGTATTTCGGATCTTTTCGTTTTATTCTTTTGATCTTTTTGTTTATTCATTTCTGGTATCCAATTTGTATATTCTTCTAACTCCTTCCAAGCTTTCTTGACTCCTCCAGTAGATTTTATGTGAAACATGATTCGATCTTGTCTTGTTTGCTTTCTATGATTTCTTATGCATTCATTGATTTTTTTACTTATCTTAGTTATTTCTTTCCTATCAATTGGTTTTTGCCGTTTTAAAAACTGTCTCATTTCCATCAAATTCCTTGCTTCTTTTCCGATTTTATCTTTTGAAGCTTTAGTTGACTGTGTGTTGTTTTCAATCTGTTTTAGTTCTTTTTCTAAGATATCGTATTTTTCCAGTAGAGTATGAGTTTTGTGAATTTTGTCTTGTAAAGCATGTTCTAAAGGGTCCAAGATCGCTTTCGGTAAGGGTAATTTGAATGGTTGCTTACTATTTCGCAAGTGTTTGCGTGAGTGTTTCATGTGGGACACGGTCATTGTTCCACGAACCATGCGATGGTCGGTGTTGAAGTTTAGTTGGTTTATAACATGAACATCCATGAACAATTTGGGTTTGTTCGTAATTATAAAATCTATTTCATTTTTGACGTATCCGTTTGGTGACAACCAAGTCCATTTTCTACTAAGTTTTTTATTGAAGTAACTGTTCATAACACTAAGATTGTGTTCTTGTGCAAAGTCTATTAACCTCTGTCCGTTGTTGTTTCGCTTTCCAGATGTATATGGCCCTATGTAATTGTTCTCGTTGATTGTACGATTACCTATTATGGCGTTTAGATCGCCAATAACAATGACGGTTTTGTGATTTTTTTCCATGACTTTTCTCAGTTTGTGATAGAATAGGTCTTTTGTTTCTTCTTCTGCATTTTCGGTTGGAGCATAAACTTGCACTATTGAAATGGGTTGTTTATATTCGGGTAACTCAATATTCAGAACTGCTATTCGGTCTGATATTCCAATGAATTCTAGGATATTATCTTTGAGGTATTTTTTCACGAGGAATCCGACTCCGTATCGTCCCGAAGTTTCATTTTTAAAATATAAAATATAATCATCGTATTCTTCTATTTGTTCGCCTGACCTTCTAATTTCTGACAATCCTATAATATCCCATTTTATCTTTTGTAGTGCATTGTCCAATTCGTATAGTCTATCTTGTGTTTTTAGTGTCCTAGTATTCAATGTTGCTATGTAATAGTTTATTTTATTTTTCCTGTTGTGTGAATTTCCTTTATTTGATAGCATTTCAGGGGGGTTTTGGTCTCTGACCCCACGGTGACCAACCGGGTTGGGGAGATTTTTATTTATTGTGTTTTTCTTATTAGTTGTGGTTGTTGTATTTCTTCTTCGGTTACCGATGTCTAGTGGATCCTATGTGTTCGATGTGTTTTTATTAGAGAAGGAGTGGGATCTAGATCTCATATACGCAAATGGATCTGTTCGTTGAAGTTTCGCAGGGGCTATTAGAGATATTCCGCTATCTTTTTGTTGTTGTGGTGCTGTAACGGGCGATGTTGAAATGTCTCTTTTCCTTTTCTCACTATCTTTTGTTTTTACTAACACTTTATTATTCTTAATGTATGCTTTGTTTCCCTTTTCTCTCTCTTGCTCTAACTGCGATTGCAATTCTTTCCGTTTCTGTAGTGTTTCTTTGGAAAAATCTTCTGTTATGTAAGTGTTCTCAGGAGTTTTCTTTTTGTTTTTTAGTACCTCAACTTTTTTATTATATGTTGTAAATGAAATTAGTACAGGTCTTATTTTATCTGTTCTTTGTTTACCAATTCTATGCATTTTGTTGATATCATGGTTTTCGATTTTCACATCCAATTTATGAAAGAATTCTTTAATACTTTGGGATAATTCCGCATAGTTGGTCCCTTTTTCTTTTAATCCGTGCACTAAGATATTGTTTCTTTTGTTCATATTTTCTAAAGAATTAATTTTCATGTTAAGAACTCCGATTTCTAATTTTAACATTTTGTTTTCTTCCACCAGCGGTTTGATTTTTTCGTCTATCGACGCCATAATTTTATCCGTATTAGCAGTGATAAGGGCTGCTTGCTTTTCCATTTCTAGTTTCATCATTGCACAGAATGTTGAAATTGATATATTTTCCTCTGCCATGGTTTAGTTTTTTACAATAATGCAATAACTCAACGTTTAATATAGGCGAGATATGTGTGGACCGCGCTTTATACTACCACTCGCTGCGGCTGTCACTTCAATTTTGTTAGTATAGGCGAGATATGTGTGGACCGCGCTTTATACTATTACTGGCTATCAGTTCAATTTTATTAGTATGGGCGAGATATGTGTGGACCGCGCTTTACTCTACCACTCGTTGTCAGTTCTCTGTGGTTTTAATTTAGGTCTTGCAACACTGGAATATTAGGTTGGTAGCTTGGTCTATGGTGTTGAAAGTCTTTTGACACTTTTAGGTTATGTTTACTGTTTTTATTTTTCACTATTTTTCACTATAAGTTCACAGAACACTGAGTTTATGATGTGATTCCATTTACTTAGTCCGCGTAAGTTAGATCCTTCACTTTCCACTGAGTTTTATGTCCTTTAAACTGAGGTTTGTATTTTTCTTTCCGAGAGCAAATTATAAACGTCTTCACCGTTCGACTACCGGAACCGGAAAAATTCTCCGTATTAAAACGACGTATATTATACAGTTTTAATCTGCTAGGTGACGACATGGTTTCTGATTCGTCACCTTTAGGGCTGAACTACACCGTAGACTGTTTTTGTCACAAGTTATTTCCATCACTCGACTCTTACTGAAATTCTCCTTATTTATTGACGTTGATTTAAAGTCTTTTTCTATTTGATGGTGACTGAGTCGATTGGTGTCGAGTAAGTTTCTTTGGTCTTAGAACATAATCTTCATCATCATCATGATCTTTTCAACCGAAAGAGATCCACTGTTGGACGTAGACCCCTCCCAAATGTCGCCACAATAAGCGGTCTTGTGCGTCTCGCGTCACCAGGACATCAGCCCACCTTGTGGGAAGCTTTCTAATGCTGCATCTTCGGGTACGTGATCACCACACCGAACCTTCGACCCCATCGACCATTTGTTCTGCGAGCAACGTGCCCAGACCACTGCCACCTAAGTTTGACGATTAATCAAACATAGGCCTTAGATCAGCGAAGATGGTGGCCCAGTGGTAATGGCCCCGACTTACGCGTTGCATATAGCGGGTTCAAACCCAGGCGCTTTACTTTGTGTAATGTATTTTATCATCACTCCCGAAACGGTTAAGGAAAACAACATGAGGAAACCATTCGAAGATATAGGTATGACATTCTCCAACCCGCAATAGGGCAGCGTGGTGGATTACGAACCATTCCCTCTCCTAGAGAGGAGGCTTGATTCCCAGTAGTGAGAATATTACAAACTTAAGATAATTATGCTTTTATGCTTAGGCATATACGCGAAATTGCCTATTAGCCTACCAGCAAATATGTACCAATTTATGCCAACAATAAACCAACCTGCAAACTTCAACAAAACAATATCCTCAGAAATACTACTAACGAATACCTAACAACTGTATCTAAATCATCAATTGTATCACAAATTGTATTATTACTTAGATAAAAGGAAACATTATTATGCGCTGCATGATTATAATAATAATAATTTATTTCAGAAAAATACACATGTAGAAGATTCAATTGATAAAACAGTTTTGCCAAATAATAAGTGGCAGGAACCTAAATACAGAAAAAGAGTTTCGTAGGTACCTGTACTAATGAAAAACACTGTATCCCAGGCACCATCATCTATATATAAAAGGAGAAACTGACTGACTGACATATCAACGTACAGCCGAAACTACTGGGACTAAGAACATGAAATTCTGCACAAGGCTTCCTTTTATGACGTAAGCGAGCACTAAGAGAGGATTTTCCAAAATTCACCCCCTAAGAGGATGAAATGGGGGTCCAAAGTTTGTATAAAAAACCCATTTTCACGCAGGCAACGCCGCAGCTGCTAGTCTTTCATAATAATAAATAAGCTAAAAAAAGGTTAAAAAACTATTTACAATAATGTCATTTTATTGATTGTTCAAAAGAGTTAGGTACCACAGCCTTGAAACCCTAAGGGCCACTTAAGGAACACGGGTGAGTGGCTGGAAAGACCTCACGGCGTTCTCACCTTCCGCATGACGCAGGTTCTCACCGGAAATGGTCAGTTCGGGAGGTTCCTGCATCGGATTTGTGCGAAAGAATTTCCCGGGTGTCATCAGTGTGTGGACCATCCGAAGGACACGGTGGAGCATACAGTAGAGGTGTGCCCCACTTGGGCAGAGCACCACCGTGTCCTCGTGGGGGCATTGACGGCAACGGTCTCTCGCGCCGGGCCTTGGTACAGGTCATGGTCCGAAGCGAGGATGAGTGGCAGGCGGTCGCCTCCTTCTACGAAGCAGTAATGCTAGCAAAAGAGGCGGCCGATCGCCCACGCGCGAGGTAACGGCCCTCACACCCCAGCGGCTGGGATTCCGATTACGATTACCGGCCACCGTAGGCGCGGGCTTGCGGACAGTGAGCAATGGGTGCCGTCCGACCGTCCAGTAACCGTCCAGACCAAGCCCAAGTCGTTGAAGATACGTAGTGTTCCACGCGCGCCTCCAGGAGTAGTCAGCAAACCGATGGGGCCCAGCAGGGTCGAAGCCTACTGGAGCCATGGGTTCGCTTCTGAAAGGAAAACCCGACCCTGGAATAAAAGGCAACAAAGGAACTAGGAGTGGGTTTTAATCAGTAGAAATCTAACAAGCCCTCTCGCTCCGCCCAAGGGCGAGAGATGTCATTGGATGACTCCCACCTAAAAAAAAACTCAAGGAACACGGGTGGATTTTAGTCAGTAAAAATCTGAAATTCCATTTTACTCCACGCAGAGTGCAAGAAATTATTTGATGATTTATTTATTTATTACAACTATTACTCTCTGCACTAACAGTTAAAACCGACACGTTAATTTCCCACACTCAAAAAAAGGAAGAATCAATGTTTAAAACAGCTGTCTGCGTTAATACCCATCACACAACACACAATAATATTAGCTCTAACTATGAAATTGCCGTTTTTTAAAACGGGTTGCTTTGAAGCGTTATATCTTTGGATTGACCCTAGTCAATCCAAAGTTATAGCGCTCCAAACAAAGATATAATTCCAAAATTATAAGTTCAAATAAACTTTATATTAAAGTTACGTTATACTTTTTTCGAAATTAGGTAATAGGGGTTAAAGTATGAAATTGCTGTTTTTTAAAACGGGTTGCTTTGAAGTGGACTTTTTTGAAGTGATCTTTGGATTGACTTGGAATTATAAGTTCAAATAAACTGTATATTATAACACTTCAAAGCAACCCGTTTTAAAAAAACGGCAATTTCATACTTTAACCCCTATTATTACAAAGTCAAAGGTTTGTGTGTATGCGTTTGTTACTTCTTCAAGCTCAAACGGCTGAACGGGTTAGAATGAAATTTAGCACACGGGTAGAACATGTCCTGAAATATCCTATGTCTATGTATGTAGATAATTATCCCTAAATAGCTTCTGCCAGCGGCTTCGCCCGCGTGAAAACAGGTTTCTTTATACAAACTTTGAACCCGCGTTTGATCCTCTTAGAGGGTGAATTTTGGAAAATCCTCTCTTAGTGCTCGCCTACGTCATAAAAGGAAACCTTGTGCAAAATTTCACGCTCCTAGTCTCAGTAGTTTCAGCTGTGCGTTGATATGTCAGTCAGTCAGTTACTCCTTTTATATATATTGATGAACACTCTTGGGATAATTCTCTACTTTCAGGTGGGCAAAGCCGCTGGCAGCAACTAGTGATTTTAATAAAAACTTGAACCATTTGAGTCTAAAATCAGAAGTACAGCCACTTAAGTGGCTATTACTTTATAATAACTGAAATGGTTTTTATTATTCGTTGCGGTCAAGGTTAATAGTTTTCGGTAGGGAACACTATAATCTGCGACCTTTAGTTGACACTAGATGTTATGGGTACAAATCAACAATAGAAAAAAAGTGTAGTGTATTATTTTTTATTGCTACGAGTAATAAGTATTAATCGAATAATATGTATTTTTAATCCGTTTTCCCTTTGGTAATACTGTATTATTAAAAGGTGATTTAAATTTTTATTTTCGTTTCCAGTCGAAAATTAAGATTAAAATCAGCATCATCGTTACTTTTGAAGGAAGTTACTTTTTCTGAAGTTTTTGGCGGGATTTTTCTGAGTCAAGTTTATGTGGTTACTTTGATTATTCGCATACTGATTCTTAGTGGATACTGTGATTAAAAAAAAATAACCGACTTCACGAAAAACACTGAAAGGATCAAAATAACTTTAATTTTGAAAGTCGGTGTTTCTCGTTATGGTGTATTTCTTGTTTTACACCAACTTCCGAAATAAAAGTTATTTTGATCTTTTTAGTGTTTTTTTTTTTTTTGTGAGGTCGCTTTTTTTTCTAAAAAGTTCTTTATTTCACACTTTTTAGTTGCGAACCTGCGATGACACTTATAACCAAAAAGTTCTCATGACAATTCCAATTAACCCAAACACTGCTCGGATATATTGTTTTATTATGAAGTTCCCGTATCTCCCTTCCACCTTCCGGCTCCATCATCAGATCAGTTCGATAGTACATTATAGCCAAAGTGTAACTCGTGACAATTTTAATAAGCCCAAACACGGCTAGGATACATATTACATTACGGAGTTCCGGTGCCTATCTTCCGGCTCCATCATCATCATCAGGTCACTTCGATGATACCATTTTCAACATAATTATTCAGAAACATTTATTTATTTGTATTGCCATAATCGCATAACTATCTTCATTGTAATACCTATGTGAGTATGAAGTTCCCTTGGCCATTTCTGGTCTTCTTCATCAGTTCCACTTCACCAAATGTTACTTTTTGACGGTAAATGCTTAAGTTCTCGATGAAAATACCAAAATCATTATATGGTGGTCTATAATATTTGAGGAGTTCCCTCGATTCCTCATGGATCCCATCATCAGAACTGGTTTTTTTTTTATTAATGGGGCCAATCTGAAAACAGGGTACGTTTTTAAGGGAAAAAAAATTGCAAATCGGTCCATAAACGACGGAGTTCTGAAGTAAAAACGTTTTTTATCTCAAGTGTCCTACACAACTGGAAAATAATTATGTAAAATCATTGAAACAAGTGCGATCTCGATAAAATGGGTTGAGAATTTTATTGTAGGATTGACGACCTCAACGAAACATGCTGAGAAGGCTGACTCGATACATATGCTGCCAAGTCATCATCATCATCATCATTTCAGCCGAAAGACGTCCACTGCTGGACATAGGCCTCCCCCAAGCGTCGCCACAACGAAAGGTCCAAGTACTGCAAAAATATTAGAATGTGTTAAATCCGCATTCTAATAGATCTCAAATTGACTACTTCATACGAAGATAAGGATTAAAGGACTCAGTATCTAAGCCAAAAACATTATATAAAGAAATAAACAATTTTTTATCAAGATAAGCTGAATTGTCAATTAAAATACAGAAAGTTACGTTTCATTTTATGACAACAATGTTTTACTCCAAAAGATTTCATTTTATTGTCCTTAGATAACACAAGACTAACGAATTGAAGTTAAAGCCTTTTTTGTAAGCGCCTATAAATCTCAGATTAAAGACTAAAAGATTACCTGCCTACAAAATGTAAATAATATGAACGTTTTTCGAGAAATAAAAAGCAGTTTTCTTTTTCAATATACACCACTATTTTTTAATTAGTACAAAAATGGGGCTTATCCGTACCCGTTACTGATTTGTGTAGTCAAAAGTAAAAAAAAAAAGAAATCCCAAAATTGACCACAAAAATTTATCCTAATTGGTACCTAAACACTTGAATAGAAAATACTACGCGCAGTGTTTTTCATATTGATCGTCATTCATGCATCCATAATCAATAGCCTGTACAATATTACCATAAATTGAGTGACATTTTGGGATATAAACAAACGCTAATAACTTTGCTGTTTATGAAGATTATTTATTGAGACTTTACTTAAATAATAACGAGACCTTTTTTATACTGATTCTGAACAAATTATGTTCAGGTTTCGCATATACTAAAAATAATGTAGTAGATAAATATTTGACACAACTAAGATGCTGCAACACTTAAAAACAATCACAATATTAATATAAAACATTTGATTATAAAACACATAATATTAATTGAATTTCAGTGAATAAAAATGTAAAAAAAATATTATATTATAGCAATAACAATTAATTCTAATTTATTTATTTTTTTGGTGAAGCCTATGTCCAACAGTGGACGTCTTTCGGCTGAAATGATGATGATGATGATAATAATTTTTAATGTATTTATTATTTCTTATTTAATTATTGTCTTAGATTACTCTTTGGTTTAAGGTGGGTCAGGGAACTTATTCCACGATGTGAAATGAATACGTCGGCTAATTACAAAAATAATACACAGTATAAAATAAGATAAATTACATAACAAAAATACATTTAAGTCTAATTGAGTTAAACTATACTAAAATTATATTAAATGAAAATTACAATAATGGATACAATAAAGGCAAATGGTTGAGTTTAATTGAAATACATCATCAATAATTATACAGTATGATCGGTTAAGTGTACATCCAGAATAATATCAATATTTTACACAAAGAAGTTTGACCTTCTCAGCCCTATTACTAAAGGATCACACCGATTTCTAAAGGTTAAGCCGGTTGTCGGATTGTTAGGCTTCCGACTGCGGTGCGACTTTCGTTGCTGACCGATATAGGATATCGGTCTTACTCGTAGTATATATAAAAGTTTGTTTGTTTGTTATTCAATAAAATAAAACGGAAACTTAGCAAACAGATAGATAATATGTAAATGAAATAGGCATTTATTTCCAAACTTTAGGGTAGTACATTTTCTCTTTGAGATCTAACTGATTAGAGTATGTCCCTCAGTTCAGTGTGAGGCCTTCTCCAACTACTTCCATTGAACTCTATCCGATGCTACCCTTGTCCAGTAGTGATCCAAAGTCAGGCGGATGTCATCTTCTCATCTTTTCATTGGGCGACTCAGTTTTCTGACGCCATCTTGGATACCACAGGGTTACCAGCTCTCTTCATTTATTGTTCTTGCAACGAATCATGCGACTGAATAAGACATAGGGTACTTTTATCTCCTTCTCTGTTAAATTCAACCAAAGTTTATCTGTAAAAAAAAACGCTTTTAGCAATATTGACCGCCCATTGTCACACCCTATTAACTTTAAGTTCCTACTGTAATTTTATTTATGAAGTACAATAAAGAGTTACAAATCAATCAATCAATCAATACCGGGATTATGTTCCTTCAGGATAATTTTCGACTTAAACGTGCTTTAATATAAAAGATAATAAAGGTTAGTTTCGCTTATCGTTTCATTACCACGAGCTCTTGTCATCTATTTACCTGTATATATTATGATAAAATAATGATTTACTTAGCCCTTTTTTTCGGTGGAAAAATCACTCAATGACATCCCCCGCTCTTGGGCGGGGCGAGAGATAGTGTCAGACTTTTACTGACTAAAAACCCACTCCTGTTCCTTTGTTGCCTTTCATACCAAGGCCGAGTCTTCCTTTCAGAATCAGACTCTTGGCCCCAGTAGGCTTCGACCCTGCTAGGCCCCTACGGTTGCTGACCTCTCCTTGAGGCGCACGTAGAACACTACGCGCCGTCGACGACTTAGGCTTGCTCCGGACGGTTACCGGACGGTCGGACTCGCGGTCCGCTATCCCGCGCCTGTGGTGGCCGGAAATCGGGATCGGAATCCTTGCTGGGGCGCGGGGGCAATTGCCTCGCGCGTGCACGTGCGGCCTCCTCCTTTGCTAGCATTACTGCTTCGCAGAAGGAGGCGACCGCCTGCCACTCCTCCTCGCTCCGGACCATGGCCTGTAACAAGGCCCGGTGCGAGAGATCGCTGCCGCCGATCACCCCCACGAGCACACCTCTACCTTATGCTTCACCGTGTCCTCCGGGCGGTCCACACAATGGTGACACCCGGGCGTTTCTTCCGCACGAATCCGGTGCAGGAACCTCCCGAACTTACCATGTCCGGTGAGGACCTGCGTCATGCGGAAGGTAAGGACGCCGTGTTGCCTTTCCAGCCACTCCTCAAAGAGGGGACTTACCGCCATAATTATGGCGTGCCCAATCGAGCTTAGACCTAATAATACAAATTCATATCAGTCGGGACCAATTAATACTGAGTAATCGCTTTATTGCTAACAAGTAAATGAATCCGTTCTACCAGCAAACTCTAATTGGCATCTTATTACCTACTGGAGATTAAAACAAAGTACAGTTAACAGTAAAAGTCGATCTATATTTCTACACATTGAAAGTAATTTTCAATGGAGCACTCTTAGGAAATAAAACTTCATCTTTTTGATATTCCCTAGTGAAATTTCATTTTTAGGGTTCTGTACCCAAATAGTAAAAACGGGACCCTATTAATATGACTCTTCTGTCCGTCTGTCTGTCACAAGGCTGTATCTTATGAACCGTGATAACTAGACAGTTGAAATTTTCACAGATGATGTATCTCTGTTGCCGCCATAACAATAATACTAAAAATAGAATAAAATAAATTGTGTTATAAAAAGTTGTATAGATAATGGTACGGAACCCCTAGTGCACGAGTCCGACTCGCACTTGGCCGGTTTTTAACTATACTTGAAGTTGGAATATTTTTGCTCTTCATAGAAAGACAAAACTTTAAACAAAGCGACATTGAGTGACTACAAAAAATTCAAAGCGTATGAAATTGACAAGCGTTTAGGACCTACAGATAGTTGTTCCGGGTCTGGGTGTCTTGTGTATGTCAGTTTACTAAACATGATTGTATATGATTATAATTTAGTAGTATGATATATATATGGTTTGTTTACCTTTTGTCTCACGGCTCCCTAAATAGGGTATAGTTTGCGGCAATGTTTTTAATTACAAATTAAAAATAAATTAAATAAACAAAGGCAGGACTTTGATAGCTTTTTATCTAAATTACATTTAGGTAGCAGCGCATTGCCGTCAAGACTGGTAACAAATATAAAAAAAACCTGTATGTTCTTACTATTTGACATTAGCTTTAACTTAATTATAATTGGTATAATTGGTTTTGTTCGATTAAAGAGGGAAAATATGTCTTCCGGTTTGTGCCTATTGTTCCAGTCTTTTGCCAGTGTTAGCCATTTATGGCCGGCTACTTTAATAACCTCAACTTAAACAATACTTATTAGACTCATCCATCATTTTGAAAAGTTAAAACTAAATTACAAAATATATTGGTATCATTAAACTAAAGTTCTTTTTCACAAGAACTTTTAGCTGATAGGTAGGTACAGTCAGGGATCAAAAGTGCAGTTGCACTCTACCAATACTAAAGTGTCTAAAATTTCTTTTTTGTAGAAGTACAATAGTTCAGAACTAGTTTATTTAATACTTTAGATTCTTTGCTACTATTTAAATCTGTCATGAACCATTGACCCTCTTCTACAAAGAAATTTTAGACATTTTAGCATTGGTAAAGTGGAACTGCACTTTTGATCCCTGACTGTACATGTGTTCAATTAGAAGGAAAACCTTTTATCTCATGTCAGCAGTAAAGTATACTGGTAAGAATCTAATAAATACCTCCCCAAGAACATTCATTGTTACCCTTTTTTTCAGTTAAGAAATCATCAAATAATTCCTCCCGCTCTAGGTGAAGTGACAGGGAGTGTCAGGCTTTTACTGACAAAAGTCCACCTGTGCTCCTTCAGTTGCCTTATTGCTAATTTAGTTCATTCTCTCTTTAAGTCAACCGCAATTTAATTATTCTATGAGAAAATAAATGTATTTAAACCGAAGTACCTTTTTTCTTCACAACCCGTACTCGTAGTTGTATTTTACTCCTTGTAAATCGTTCCTGATTACAATGGAGAGCATAGTAAAATGTGAATGTACTATACTGTACTATAGACTGGCATGTTGGTCTAGTTGTCAGTGGCCCTGACTGCCACGCCGGAGGTCGTGGGTTCGATTCCCACCCAGGACAAATGTTTGTGTGATGAGCATAATCATTTGTTCTGTGTTTGGGTGTAATTTATCTATAATATGTATGTATTAAGAAATATATAAGTATGTTTACCAGTTGTCTAGTACTCATACCACAAGCTCTGCTTAGTTTGGGACTAGATGGCGTTGAGTGAAAGTTGTGCAATAATATTATTACTATTATATTATTATTATTCACCACAGCCTACTACTTCGATAAACACATACGTGATATTATGTTATCCTTTGTTGTTTCAGATGACGTACTAGTCTCCTAGAAGTGCCTAAGCCTTATTCATCGTCTCTTCGTTCAGAATATGTATAGGATCTGAAAAAGGTTTATAAAACATCCAACTTTTCTCGACATTCACATCGAAAGCATTTCACAACGCTTTTCTAGAGTAATTTACACTTTAACCGAACATAACAATGCATTCTATTTACTACATGGTATATGAAAATAACGATGAATACGTAACCTGTTTTAAAATAGAAGCAGGTTAGGAGTTACCACTATATTTTTTCAAAACTTTTACTCATATTTTCACTGTAGGTCGTAAGAGCGATGCTTGCCGTACCAAAAAATTCCAAACTCAATTTTAACGAGTGTGAACCTGGCCACTGCATTTTTTATAAAAGTTTGCTCACTTAATATTTTCTAGAATAGAGGTACACTTAGATTTTTTTGGGAGTTGTAGAAACACGCTTAAGTACACAGGGTACACTCAATTACTCACCTATACACCTCTATTTTTTAATTAGTACAAAAAAATGGGCTCTATTTGTATCCGTTACCGATCATATTTATGTAGTCCAAAGTAAAAAAAAAACGAAAACCCAAATTGTCCACGAAAATTTGTCTTATTTGGTAAATTCATAATTGAATCAATTATTCATAACAATTGCTACTAGAAAATACTACGCGCAGTGTTTTTCCATAGTTTTTCATTCATAATCAATAGCCTGTACAATATTTCCATAAATTGAGTGACATTTTGGTATATAAACAAATGCTAATAACTTTGCTGTTTAAAAATATTATTTACTGAGACTTTACTTAAATAATAACAAGACCTTTTCTAATAAGCCCTTTAAATATTTGTACTAATTAAAAACTAGTGGTGTATATGTAGATACTAAGTGTAGAGTCTCTTTTATCAGTACCTCTTTAGACTCTAAAGAGGTACTTTTATCAGTACCTCTTTAGACTCTAAAGAGGTACTGATGAAAGAAACTAAAGTTTATAGAGTTTAAAATTAATGGCACATCTATTGACATCGTGCACGACAGTAGTACCATCTCGCAAGCGCAACTTTAGGGGCTTATGTCAAATAGTGAATGAAAAGTGCTTATTATATTTACACGTAAGAAATATCTAAGAACACCCTATAAAACTAGTTTAAGTTGTTGCTATAGATATATAGCACTTGAATATCAGCATCAAAGTGATCAGTGTAAATAAAACTATTGCAAATAAAGGTTGTTTCTCTTAAATTTATTTCAGAGAAGATAGGCTTTTTTATTTATGTAAAAGAACAATTTAGTAGAAACAAATGCTACACTAATACACCTTTTTAATACATATTATCTCTAATCCTAACAATACCAAAGTCCAAAGTAATTCAAAGATTCAAAAGCATTTATTTCAAATAAACCATTTACAGGCACTTTTGAAATGTCAAGAGACTTCTTGAGTCAGTCAGAAAAAATGATGCTAATTGCACATTCCAAAGCGTAGACCTCTATGGAGAAAGAAGAATGTGCAAGAAACTCCATGGACACTCTTTTCAATCATGTTTTGCAATTACAAATATCTCTGTTACTAATATAAATATCTCTATCGTTAATATTCTAACGATAACGATTAAAAACGAAAATATGGGAAATTTTATGAACAAATGAAATTTTATAACAACAAAATAACTAAGCCAACTAATTGCAACCCTACAGTAAAGCAACTGAAATATCAACAGCCTTATTAATATTTTATAGAAGAGGCTACCCGCAATCCAGAAAAAAGTACAGCAGTGTAAATCCAACTTCCGGGCCTGCTGCCAACTCGATTCGCATTGCAGAAAGATGAACTATAAGATTGTAATGGAACAAGATATAGAAAATGAACTGGAAAGTGAACATGCCTCGTTCTCTGGTCTACCATATGTCATGAACTTTTATATTATTATACATTTATTTATCTCAGCACCCTAAGGTCCTGGACCTTTGGAAGGCGTACGAGGAGCCGAAACCAACTCGCAGAGGCCCTTTTAGACGCTTTTAATGGAAAGTGGTACGAACCGGTGATTATCCCTGTACGCACTATGCTAGTGCATCCAAGGACAACCCCCGGTTGGTGGAAAACTATTGCGACATATGGAAAACTAAGATATAAGGCTATGGTTTTTGGAGTCTTAAGTGGACTGGTTACCAAGAAATATGTTAAGACTATGGCCCCTACCTAAACAATGTTTTTAATATCCATCGACAAAAGGCAGGGGGTGACTTGCACACTCAATAAATGGGCCCCCATAAACGGTCGCTAGCACGAAGTGACGTAGCAACAAGAGGGCAACATATCCTGAGGTGCTTAAGGAGTGGAGAGGTATACCACGGCTATCAGGACAATCCCGGAAGTACGGTCAAGATCCCTACCAGCACCTTACTGGATTATACATCCTTCTCCCGAGCACGTTTGCTCTTGCGAATCTCCACTCAAGCCAGCCAATAAAGGCAAGAGAGAGGTGGGAGCTCTGTTCCTCGTCAGTGTTCACTACGGCCGGCCAATAAAGGCAAGCCGGAGATGAAGAACAAGAATTTTCCCGGGAGATCGGGTCCGTGGGGTCGCTAATGCCCAACAGTTCGCCACAAAACTGCCCTGCGGATATTATTATTATTATTGATAGGTTCCTTAGAAGCCCTCCGGCAAGGTGGACCGATAATTGTCCGGTAACCGTCCAGACCGAGCCCAAGTCGTCGACGTCGCGTAGTGTTCCACGCATGCCTCAAGGAGATGTCAGCAAACTGTAGGGGCCTTGCAGAGCCGAAGCCTACTGGGGCCATGGGTGATGCGAAAGAGAACCCCGGGGTCCTGGAACGAAGGCAAAGAAGGAACAGGAGTGGGTTTTAGTCAGTAAAAGTCTGACACGCCCTCCCGCCCCGCCCAAAGGCGGGAGATGTCATTAGATGATTGAAATCATGGTAATGATAGGCTAGCATTTGTCCACTATCTCACCTAATGGTAAGTGATGTTATGGTCGACAATGGAGCATGTTTACCAAGAAGTTACCTATTCACTCTAGACTAAGACCCCCTAGATTGTAGCTACTATGAAACGCAGACTTTTGACATATTATTTCGAACAATGTGTTGCTTCAGAAAGGATTTACAACGTGCAGAAATATGTAGTACCTTTACCTATGTATACATCGGGCTTGCGGACGGCGAGCATTGGGTAGCTCGCCGTCCGACCGTCCGGTAGGTAACCGTCCGGACCGAGCCCAAGTCGTCGACGGCGCGTACTGTTCCACGCGCGCCTCAATATGTCAGCATACCGTAGGGGCCCAGCAGGGTCGAAGCCTACTGGGCCAAGGGGGCCCTGGTACGAAAGTCAACGAAGGAACATGAGTGGGTTTTTAGTCAGTAATAGTCTGACACTATCTCTCGCTCCGCCTAAGAGCGGGAGATGTTATAAGATGATTTTCCCACAGAAAAAAAAACCTATGTATATATACATATACATACATACATACTTTAAGATTCATAAAAATATACCTTTCTTTACTGGAATGGTTTTCAAATTGAGACTGCAAGGCAGAAACTAAAAATAGAGAAAATAGACCAAAGCAGTTGTGAACTTGTTTTCGGGCAAAACTTAAAACAAAATTTTAGTTTCTCCAAAATCAAGCTTGTGTGTCCTTTGACTACGAATCTCAATTCTTCATAGTTTAGAAGCTTTTGCCTTGAAAAAGCTTTAGAAATAAAAAATATTATTATTATTTTATGTATCAGTATATCTCGGAACCCTGAGATCCCGACCTTTGGAAGGCGTACGAGGAGTCGAAACCAACTCGCAGAGGCCCTTTAGTCACTGTTAATGGAATGTGATATCAACCGACGATTATCCCTGTATTTATTATTATTATTTCGTTTATTCATTACTTATTATTAATCATTTTATTTCAAGCTTGCACTCATATAAGGGTTAGTAACAATATTTACTTAAAAACTATGTTAGTATCTAGCCAGCCAAATTCCAGTTCTAAATATTATTATCAAATTCAGTTCATTAAAGTAAACAGTGAATTATAACATATCATTTATGAAAACTATTGAGTCTGTTTATTAATACTTGTCGCTAGAATAAGCAAACGTTCGGGTACACTCATGTTTTATTATTACCTCATTATAATATATAGAAATAATAAAGCCCTGATGACCTTTGGTAGCAATTTGTCACCTTACATATAAGCACATCATTATTTTTGGCTTACTCCGAACTGCCTCAATATTCTGAACGTTCACCTTTTAGTGAACGACTTTTGAAGCCATCATAGAAATAACCTCAGTACGTACCTACCTATAAGTTAATGGTTTTACTAGATTCGGTTTTATTTTAGTACAATTACTGAACCGCAATATTTTTATTTCATAAAACGACCCTGACGTCTGAGGTTGTTTAAAAGTTTTTTCTCAAAAAAAGCTGTCATTCGAAGTACATACTATTCTCATTCAAACCTACATAACTATTTTCATTTAAACTAGTTTAACAGATGAAAACAGAGGCATCTCATTAATATTTTTTTTCCTTTAAATTTCAATACTACACCAGCATACTGCACTTCCTTTTGACCCTCTACCTTCTGACAAGAGAAGGAATGACTTGGTTTGCATAAAGCCTTAAACCAGACATGCCTTTATTATGGGCGGAATTCACCAATAAAACTAATCGCGTTTTAACGTTTGGCTCGCATAATCGGGTTTAGCCGCTGTCACTAGTGTCACTTGTAAAAATACAAGAAAAGAAAAATACAGACAAGTGACACTAGTGACAGCGGCTAAACGCGATTATGCGAGCCAAACGTTAAAACGCGATTAGTTTTATTGATGAATTCCGCCCTAAGCGTTTTACGTGTTCATAGGACCTTTTCTATATAATGGGCTTAACAAAGTACTAAGTTTCTTTAAGGTACGGTATAAAAAATGTAGTAAGATGTTGTCAGAATATTTATAGATACTCAATTACACAGATACAGACCAACTTCTAGAAATTTTGGCATAATGTTATCTGATCCCCTCGTTAATGTTTATTTTTGTACAAGTTCATAGACATAGTTTTAGGTATTATTGTACCATAAGCTTATTTTTGTAATTATTTAATAAAAACTTTTTACAAAAAAAAAATAACCGACTTCACTAAAAAAAACACTAAAAGGATCAAAATAACTTTAATTTCGGAAGTCGGTGTTTCTCGGTATTGTTTGTTTCTTATTCCTGTTTAACACCGACTTCCGAAATTAAAGTTATTTTGATCCTTTTAGTGTTTTTTTTAGTGAAGTCGGTTATTTTTTTTTTTGTAAAAAGTTTTTATTTCACACTTTTTAGTTGCGATACACTTATAAACAGAGTGCCTATTTCTCATGACAATTCCAATTAACCCAAATACTGCTAGGTTACATTGTTTTATTATAAAGTTCCTGTGTCTACCTTCCTCCTTCCGGCTCCATCATCAGATCAGTTCGATAGTACCTTATAGCCAAAGAGCATCTCACGACAGTTCTAATAAGCCCAAACACGGCTAGGATACATTGATTAATTACGGAGTTCCTGTGCCTACCTTCCAGCTCCATCATCAGATCAGTTCGATAGTACCTTATAGCCAAAGTGCATCTCATGACAATTCTAATAAGTCCAAACACGGCTAGGTTACATTGATTAATTACGGAGTTCCATTGCCTACCTTCCGGCTCCATCATCATCATCAGATCACTTCGATGATACCATTTTCAACGTAACTATTCAGAATCATTCATTTATTTGTATTGTCATAGTCGCTTAACTATATGAAAATACTAAAATTACCATAGGGTTGCCTATAATTTTTGAGGAGTTCCCTCGATTCCTCATGGATTCCATCATCAGAACTGGATTTCGAAAAAAATGGGACCAATCTGGAAGCATATCATATAAAGGGAAAAAAAAAATTTGCAAATCGGTCCATAAACGACGCAGTTCTGAGGTAACAAACATAAAAAAAAAATGATGATAAAAAAATAAAAAAATAATAAAAAAAAAATACAACCGAATTGATAACCTCCTCCTTTTTTTTGAAGTCGGTTAAAAATAGAACATATTTTTAAATGACTTCAAAAAAAGGAGGAGGTTATGAATTCAATTGTATTTTTTTTTATGTGTGTTATTTTAGAACTCCGTAGTTTATGGACCGATTTGGAAATATTTTTTTTTTCTCTTAAAGATTTTTTCCCATTTTTTTCAAAATCCAGTTCTGTAATGGAATCCATGAGGAATCGAAGAAACTCCTCAAATATTATAGACAACCATATAGTGATTTTGGTATTTTCATCGAGAACTTGAGCATTTACAGTCAAAAAAGTAACATTTCATGAAGTGGAACTGATGAAGAAGACCAGAAATGGCCAACGGAACTTAATACTCACATAGATATCACAAAGAAGGTAGTGCAACTATGACAATACAAATAAATAAATGGTTCTGATTTGTTATGTTGAAAATGGTATCATCGAAGTGACCTGATGATGATGATGGAGCCGGAAGATAGGCACCGGAAATCTGTAATTAATCAATGTATCCTAGCCGTGTTTGGGCTTATTAGAATTGTCATGAGATGCACTTTGGCTATAAGGTACTATCGAACTGATCTGATGATGGAGCCAGAAGGTGGAAGGTAGACACAGGAACTTCATAATAAAACAATGTAACTTAACAGTGTTTTAGTTCATTGAAATTGTCATGAGAAATAGGCACTCTGGTTATAAGTGTATCGCAACTAAAAACTGTGAAATAAAAAACTATTGTTTGTTTCTTATTTAACACCGACTTCCGAAATTAAAGTTATTTTGATGCTTTTACTGTTTTTTTTAGTGAAGTTGGTTATTTTTTTTGTAAAAGTTTTTTTTTATAATAGTTTCACTCTAATTTTAAATTTTACCGTCGCAATGAAACTGGACTATAAAGTGATGGCCTGAAACAGAGATTTAAATTAACCTAGATCGGTCGGTCCGCTATCAAATATTACAATTCCAAACCACGATTAATTACACCTTTATATATTTTTATTATACACGTTTTTCTTATACACGTCTATCACTGAACCGGATGCAAATCCAGCAAATGACCCAAGAGCTAGACTAACTCGACACTATACTGAAGATATCCCGGACGTCAGCCTGTACGAGACTGCGTACCGTGTGTACCCATTGCGACATATGAAAAACTAAGATATAAGGCTATGGTTTTTGGAGTCTTAAGTGGACTGGTTACCAGGAACTATGTTAAGACTATGGCCCCTATCTGAACCATGTTATTAATTTCCATCGATAAAAAGGCAGGGGGTGACTAGCACATGCACACTCAATAAACGGGCCCCAAAAACGGTCGCTAGCACGAAGTGACGTAGCAACAAGAAGGCAACACATCCTGAGGTGCTTGAGGAGTGGAGAGGTATACCACGGCTATCAGGACAATCCCGGAAATACGGTCAAGATCCCTACTAGCACTTTACTGAATTATACATCCTTCTCCCGAGCTCGTTTGCTCTTGTGAATCTCCACTCAAACCAGCCAATAAAGGCAAGAGATAGATGGGAGCTCTGTTTCTCGTAAGTGTTCACTACGGCCAGCCATTAAAGGCAAGCCAGAGATGACGAACAAGAATTCTCCCGGGAGATCGGGTCCGTGGGGTCGCTAATGCCCAAAGGTTCGCCACAAAAGTGCCCTGCGGATTGTGCCTCTCTTAATCTGGTCCCTCACCATAGGCATGTTACGACAAAGCAAACGCTACCGATACAGACCTTGGGTTTGTTGGAGCGCATTTTTTATTATGATTATTATAATAGGTAACAGTAATGATCGACTAATTCCTTTGTATCAAAAACTGATTTAAAACTACTTTTGTTGAGCATCAAAACGCAAAGTGTCGAACGACAAAAACAATAGCCAAAATTCATCAAATCGTTAGATGCTTCACAAACACGAACACTTAACTCTAAAGCTAATTTCATATTTGATAAAACAACTCTGAGGAATTGAACCAATTAGTATTATGACAATTTAAACGTAACATTGTTTGACGTAGGAATTATAATTACAGTCGACAACCTTCCGCGAAATGTTCTTAAGAAATTTCAAATTACATCATACAACTTTACCTTAGACTCGGTAGACTAAATCAATAAGTTTAATTTCTGTTTCAGAGTTATAATTCTTCAATTTGTGAATAATAACAGCGCGGCCCCGCTTCTATCTCCCTTTATCAAGTTCTCAAACGTGACCAGTTTACAAGGGTACCTACATAGTTTGTATGACAACATTGGAAGTTACGATATAGCTTCTTCAATATCACACCAATGACTGTCAACTAATTTTCCACATGATGACTGTTCATAATGAATGTTCTCAAGGTACGTAATACACGCTGAGCAGCATCTAAATTGTGATCGATATCGAATTAAATTATTTCGATTGCTTTGGAACCTAATATTCCTACTTGTTTGATGCATCATACACATAACTATTAATTAAACGCATGCCTTACTATACACAACAAAGGAATGAATGTGAAATATTTGCACCCACAATTGCGTATCAAAGCTTTGATTATAAATGTAATCATTGGAATCATCATAATAGATAAATGCGCATTGCTAACGGTTGCTCTGGTCAGTTCCTGCTCAGGATTGCCCATGCCCACGTGAGGCCACAGCAAATTGCCACCATTGCGGAGATAAATTAGATTCGTAGTGGCCTGTGTGAGCCTCTGTGAGACAGCTCTTGGTCACGAGACCTGTTTCTGCAATAGTGAGGACTATGTTGACAGATATAGACAACGGGAGAGAAGTTCCCTCCCTCCAGAAGGAGGTCGCTAAAAGAAGGATGCATCGGAGTGTCAACCGCTTCGTCGCCTAAAACGCCGAAAACTTGCACCATTTACGGCAGATTTCCGGGTCGCGGACGCTCAAAGTGGTGACTCTGTCCGGCCACCACAGAACACAGTGATCACGTACTGCCATGCACAGCCAGGCTCAGAGGAGACCCTTGCACAGTCTCCCCAAGAATCTGCCTTAACAGACGTTCCGGGTATAATCTTTTAAGAGGTCAAACGATGAGAAAGTGAGAGGTCTTTCCATGTGCTGATGGTGATTACTGTGGTGGCTTTAGTGAAGTGAAAATCCCATCCATGTCATTTCTCCAACAGACTAATGACCTTTTGAAGGTTTCTTCTGATAAATAAACGTTTTATTTGTATAACTATACCAAATACTGAATGTTCAATCAGTAAATAACAAACAAATACGTGATTCAAATCGTTTTGAATCATGTATTTGTTTGTAATCATGTACTTGCTTCATTTTAGTATGGCTTTTATGGTCATTGCTCTATTCTTTAGGTATATAATATATATTTTTTACTACTGTTGATAGGCTCGCGCATAACCACTATCTCACCTGATGGAAAGCGACGATGTGGTCGACGATGGAGCTTACCTAGAAGAAACCTATTTACTCTAGACTTAAAGATCCCCAGATTATAGCTATCAAGAAACACAGACTCCGGTAGGGAATTCCACTCCTTAGCTCTACGAACGAACAATGAATTTGTTCCCAA
This sequence comes from Mythimna impura, assembly GCA_905147345.3. NCBI lineage: Eukaryota > Metazoa > Arthropoda > Insecta > Lepidoptera > Noctuidae > Mythimna > Mythimna impura. Next base: position 15,420,349 of record LR990345.1, read on the forward strand.
AATGTACCAGTGGGACAACGCCGTACGCCTGGTGATCCGATGATAGAACGGGCTTGGCAGAATTAGACTATGAAACTCCGACGCATACTCCCCGAAATGCAACCGATAGAAAACTGACCGGCTAGCAACTCGGTGTTGATGCTCAAGAACTATCTATTCGTAGGAACCCGTCAACAAACCATTTACTCGTATGTGAGGTTTCTTATTACTTAGAGTCTCTCAACACATTTTTGACGTTCGGAAATCTGTAGGTACTTATTTATCTTGCATATCGAAACTTACTCTCTTTTTTATACTTAATTATTTATTGTACACCAAAACAAAATGAAAATAGAGTTCATGTACATAGTCGAGCTTAACTCAAAGTTGAGTTTTTACCCAGCAAACCATTGAGAGATGAAAAGCAATCACTGCTGTGAGAAAAGGGTGAAGTTATAATCTTCCAAAAGCCGTAATTCAAAGTATACCACACCAAAGACAAACTTAATAGGTATATTTACATGTAACATGGCATAGTGAGAAAATTTTAGTTACAACTAACGAAACTGTACAGTAACGTGTGTAGTTATCTAAAGTTGTTTGCTGAGAACATAACTGTAGTGCGAAGTTGTACAGAATGCACAGACTATACGAGCCATAGAGTACGGTAGATGTGAGTGCGACCAAGTTGATGCGGCGACGCCACAACCTCAGCAGGGTTGCGCTTGCTAATTAAATACAGAGCAGTGTTTGTGTTTGGCTGGTCCTATATTATACTTGTGCATTCTTCATTACTTATTTGTAGTATAATATAAAACCGCTGTGACGCGTGACGTCATGTGGCAGATAATAACTTTTACACACTAATTGGAGTTTGATTTACTCATAAGTTGTGATAAGTTATCAGACTACTTCATTTTTATATTTATAAGACTTATAATAAGCGGGATGGAGTAAAATCAACGACTTATATAAACCAAATAGTATTTTACCTACTTTAATCGATCCATTCGAGCGGAATTATGTTAAAATCACCAAAAGCTATATTACAAAAGCAAAATCACCCACTTAACACGAACAAAGCGGCTGAATATTTAACAAAATCTGTACACATACCAACAATATGCGAGATTGAGTATCTGGATGAGTGGAAGCGTGGCTTCAACTTATTAACACAGTTGATTGCCGTGGCAAATTGGATGGGGACTTGCATACGCACCACCAATATTTCGCCACATAGCTAATAATAGTCTCATGAAAGTCATATATGCTTTGCATATTATGGTACTTTGTGCATGATGTAACAATAATTCCGTTGTTTGTTATGTCCAATAGGTCAAATTTGAATAAATTATAGAATTTGATTCCACTAAAAGCGCAATGAGCTGTTGAATATTAATGGGGAATTGTTTTACGGTGTGTTTTGTTGTTAGTGCTTTTGTGTACGAATAGGTTGGCGGATTCCACGTGGGATTTGTTTGGTACTGATGAGTGATATGTTATTTTTTGATCCGTATTGAATATCCACGGGTAGTGTGAAAGTGATGCCCGGGGCCCTGGGACGAAGGCAAAGAAGGAACAGGAGTGGTTTTTTAGTCAAAAAAAGTCTGAAACTATCTCTCGCTCCGCCCAAGAGCGAGATTTGTCATAAGATGATTTTCCCACCTAAAAAAAACCGTATTTAATATTTCTTTATTTATTTATTAAAACTTTATGCACTAGTCATAAACACTGTACAAAGGCGGACTTAATGCCTTAGGCGTTTTCTACCAGTCGACCTTAGGGTGGTGCAGAAACAAAACATGGTAGGTGCAGCTTAATATTCTTTTATGAAACGATATTTTAGACGCAGCGGTTTTATCTTTTATACTTTCCAAACGCCTTGTTGACAGTTCGCGTGACCTAAGGGCTGGTTTTTATCTGGGACAGAGGATTAGATAATTGCCATATAGCGTGGTAATGCTTCCAGTCTATCAGGTATATTAACAGTCGACAGCGATGCGGAGGATGAGGAGGACAGGATTCGAGGCAAGGCGCCATATTTTAGAATGTTTTTAGTTAGTTTTAATTAGTTAAGGGTTTTTGTTATATAGTTAGTTAAGCGTTTTTAAATATTTAAATAGTGTATAGCAATTGTTAAATGATATCCCCTTCTTTCGATGAAAAAAACAACGGTTATATTTTACAATTTGCAGTTTATTAAGTATTAAATCTATATTTTCAATATCCTGTCATTGAAAGTTTAGAAACTAATAATAAACTTTTCGTTAATAAACTAAAGGGTAAAAGTAGAACTAACTTTCAACCAGGGTTTTAATTAGGATCAGAATAGCACAGTTTCAAATGTTCGTTACCAAACCAATACAATTTAATTTGTCGTCTTGTTCGACGTCATTACGACAGTAGCCCACCGTATCCGTGTAATCTCACATGTAGGTAATAGATATGTGCTGGTACTACGTTAGCAAACGTACGCAATTTCAATCAAGACAACCGCAAATCGATGATTTGGCGGGACTGCGGCAACGGTAGACAATTTACCCTGTATCTAAACTATTTACCTTGGCTTCCGACTTCAATTACGAAAATAAATACCGGTTTGAACTTTCAACAAAACACAGAACAGTGGTTTTAACATTAATTTAGCTTTTTTTTCTCATCATCATCGTCATCATTACAGCCGAAAGACTTCGACTGTTGGACATAGGCCTCCCTCATGTCGTCACAATGACCAGTCCTGTGCGTCTCGCATTCACCTCATTCCGGGAATTTTCATTAGGTTTTTCTCGACTCTAATAAAAAAAAAGATTCCACAAAAGATTCCATCTCCATTAATTCCACTTAACTTCGAATCGTAATGTAAGAAAAAAATATCATTTGTCAAATCCCTTCACAACTTACCTTCAGTTACTTCTTATAAATCTGAAATATGTTTTCCATATAACATAAATTATCTCCTTAAGCGTAAAATGAAAGAAGCTAGAGCATAAAATATGTCGTAAAACATGATTCACATGTATTATGTTGGTACTTATTACCGGAGCAGATATTATGTTGTATTTTACGAGGCGTAAAATGAACTGTTACAAAAGTACGAGTATTTGCACGTTAACGTAGCACGCCTTATTATAATGCGTACTTATTTAAGCTGAAATAAAAATACGTGAAACCTACAAAAAAAAACAATCACAATAGAATACGCCCTACGCTAAACCCGTACATAATTTGAACTAGGTGCTTATAAAATCAAAAATCATTATCATCTTCATCTTTATTTCAGCCGAAAAATGTCACAACGACCGGTTCTGTTTTTTTTTTAAATAATATAAACTAGTGCTTGACTGCGATCCCAACTGATGGTAAACAGTGATGCAATAGCCTATTCACTCTAGCCTTGAAGACACAAATTATAATTGGACGGGAAGACCACAGCAGGCAAATTGTTCCAGCCATTCGATGTACGCGGTATAAACGACGAGTCGAAACGCTTAGTCCGGACCAACAATATAAGGATGGATACTCGCCGTACGTACGCCGTACCCGATGTTCGTTTCGTTTCCATCGGATTCCCGCGGCCCTCACCAGATCGTCGGTCTAACTTGTAGGAGGCCTTCCAACGCTCCTCTCGGTACGCAGTCACCACTCCATAACCTTTTGCCCCTATCGAACATCTGTTCTGCGAGCAATGTATTGCCACTTATTGTACACAATAACTTATATAGTCTACAGTGATTTAACAATTCATGTACAAAAGCGAGCTTAATTCAACAATGAGTTTTCTCCCCTTAAATCTTTGAGTGACAGATCTAATAGAGAACACAATCGAGGGTAGGATCCAATGTTCATATATAAATCTATATAAATAAGTGTAATATATAAAAATATACGTACATACTAATAAATACCAACATATACGAATAATATGTCAGTAGTGAAAAGCAGTGAAAAATCATTGTAGTTACCACAAATAACAAAGCTTGCCTCTAAGTGGCAGGTGAGAGACTTGTAACTATTTACAATGTTTTGTTATTAGCAGACGCTGTTGCCTATCCACTCGAAATAATCTCTTAATCGCCTTTTACGACATTCTCGACTAAAAGCGCTTAATCCTTGGCAAATGCTTCCGTCCAATCTTTCTAATTTTCGTCCGACCTAACCCTAACATTGACCTTTTTTGTTGTAGGAAATCATTAAATACTCTGAGCGGAGCGAGAAAGAGTGTCAAACTTATAATGACCAAAACACCTGAGTTCTTTCAGTTACTCTATGCGTTCCAGGGTTACGGGAACTCATTCAAACATTCTGACAACCCTAGCAGACAAGCCAGAACTTAACCTACCTCGCAAAATTTGAAAAATAATAATAACAAAGCAAGGGTATTTTTGACAAAGCAATAATTAGCAGCGATCCATCGTTACATGTTCGCGTGTAGCATGTAATGGGTTAACTGGCTATTACAAACGTCATCACTAACAAAGGGTTAACGGAGTCAATTAGCCATCGAAAATACCGCCCCGTGACATTTAGAGGCGCTGGGTGGGACTCTATTTGTCATTAATTTAGGGAATGAGGTGACAGAAACAGGGGCGCGGTTAGCGAACAAATTAATATTAGGTTCTATTATGGAAACGGTCTCACAATACCATACCCATGAGTATAGTGTAGGTTACCGCTAATTTAGCTAAGTACATTTTGAAAGCAGGCTTTCCGTGCTTACTTTGAGAACTAAGTTACATGAGATGTTCTTTTTAACCGACTTCAAAAAGGAGGAGGCTGAATGTATGTTTTTTTTATGTATGTTCACCGATTTCTCGGTCAATTGTTGTCCGATTTTGAAAAATTTTTTAGTTTAGTTATGCTTCCAAATTGGTCCCATAGAAATATTGTTATGATCTGATTATGAACTTCTAAGTTATAGAACAGAACTCCTCATAAGATCACAGCAGAACCTTCGTAACAAGTAAAATTGCTTTGTTTATTTAAATATCGAAGAGAAAAAACTATATTAGAAACACCGACTTCCGAAATTAAAGTTATTTTACACTTTTTAGTGTTTTTTTTTTATATTGAAGTCGGTTGGATTTTTTTTAGATTTTTTTTTTATTTCTATAGACTATCGACTAGTATAATACAGTATGACGACGAAGGAGTATTTTATCCATTCTATCAAGCAAATTAAAAAAAAAAACAATATTATGTACATAGCGGCCTTTAAGTTAAAAGTGAGTAGGTTACTTCTAGGCAAGCGTGTTTCAGGTGAGATTGTGGTCAAACATATGAATGTGAAAAAACATAAGTATTATTATTGTACTAATTAACTTAATCAAAATGTTAGGCTCTAAAAAAAACAGATAAAAACAGATTGCATATTGCGGAGATGAGAATAATGAGTGGGATGTGTAGAGTGACGAGAATGGATAAAGTGACAAAAGAGTACATTAGAGGAAGTTTAAAAGTGGTGCCAGTGACTGAAAAGTTGAAAGGGAATCGTTTGTCTTGGTATTCATGTTTAGAAAGATAAGTATGAGTATACATGTGGATGGATGGAGAGGGAGAGAGAGGCCAAAGAAAAGTGAGGATTGATATGAAAGAAAAGAGAGTCAATGAAAGCGTGACTGCTGACAACATAGAATGGAAGAAAAAATGTGATGCATTAACCTCAAGTTAAATGGGACTCGAGCAGGAAGATGATGATGAAATAACTTAAAATCTTACAAATTTCAACTTGAATACGATATTTACCCAATTTTCCGAGGGCGTCTTTCAGTAAAAAACTGGGCAAGTGCGAGTCGGACTCGCGCACTGAGGGTTCCGAACAAACTTGAAAGGCAAATTGCGATTTACGATTTATGACGCATTAAAAAAAAAGTACTTACTAGATCTCGTTCAAACCAATTTTCGGTGGAAGTTTGTATGGTAATGTATATCATATATATTTTTTTTAGTTTTATCATTCTCTTATTTTAGAAGTTACAGGGGGGGGGGGGACATTTTACCACTTTGGAGGTATCTGTCGCGCAAACTATTCAGTTTAGAAAAAAAAAATATTAGAAACCACAATATCATTTTTGGAGACCTATCCATAGATAAACACCCCACACGTACGGGTATGATGAAAAAAAAAATTGAATTTCAGTTCTAAGTATCGGGAACCCCCAAAATTTATTGATTTTTTTTCTATTTTTGTGTGAAAATCTTAATGCGGTTCACAGAATACATCTATTTACCAAGTTTCAACAGTATAGTTCTTATAATTTTGGATAAAAGTGGCTGTGAAATACGGACGGATCGACAGACAGACATGACGAATCTATAAGGGTTCCGTTTTTTGCCATTTGGCTACGGAACCCTAAAGAGACGAACATGATGATGACTCCTTAAAATAATCCTTTTGAGTGATATTATATGTAGAGGTTATATTCGTCTACCAAACAAAGCTGTAACTGCTATATTAAAAATTCTATGCGTTCCAAGCGCCCAAACATGACGGAAACAAACCACAATAGGTAACAGATATTCGTGAAAATGGCTACCCGATGTTTCACGGTTTGTCAAACTGGGTTATCTATGTACCGAAATTGCATTTTGAACGGTGCATGTTTTTTATCATATCCAACAACCAATAAAAGGTTATCAAAAGAGCTAACAAATTTAGCTAAATTTCATTCCAGATCCACGTAGCATTGCGGTTTAACTGTACATTTAATTAAACGATATAACTAAAACGAGAACAGTGAACAACTCCACGTTACATAAACATTGATAGGGCATTATGTATGTATTGTGGAAATCACTCACAAACATTAATTAGCAAATTGAACCGAAATCAGTTGACAATTTATCATGCGGAATTTCAGACCACAATTGCAATTGCATCCGGGTGGCAAGTAAATAAAAGGCCACGGCTTCCGCCGCGAAAACTGCACACCGAGGGATACATTTTGGCACAAATTTTGCATAATAACCTTTGTGATGTTGGCTGCAGGGCGTAAAACTGCGAAATGCCGACGAATACTGCAACATACGCGTATATTTAATGTTATTTTATACCTTAGCAGCGATTTTTCTCTGTATGTCTGGTTTTTACATCCAATGAGCCATTTATAGTAGCCATTTAAAACTATTATATCTGCATGCTGGTGGACGAAACATGCATGACAACTAGTTCATGTAACTGCGATTTTTGGAAAGTAAATTCCTGATAGTTGGCGCCCATATATTAAAATGACACATGATGGCAATATATTGGTGTTCGTTTGCATGTCTAACATGGGACACCTATTTATCGTTGCATACGTTTTACTATTATTTATATAGGTAACCACGTACCTATAGAGGCACGTGGGCACATACTATCATATGAAACTACTACTCTATTTTTACATCCATCACGTGGGTTTTTATTATTATGATATGTATTTTCTGCTTCAGTAATTCCTTTAATTGTTAATACCATATAATACTTATTTTTTGTGATTTCACATTTTCTTGCCAGCCTGTATCTTGTGGTCTTATTCTTTAACATATAAATAGCAATATTTCACATTAATTTATGAGAGAGGTTTGTACCACAACATCTGCAGCAATGAACATAAAATAAATGGAGCGAACGGAAAGTTTTGCACTAAATCTGGCTACTGCCTATCCGCGGAACCCACTCTTAAACAATTTTAAAGATTTAATCTCACCATAGCCACTCAAAAATGAGAAATTAGATTCACCTAAGCCTTAATCCTAGCTAACCCTGGGCAATTTATTAAAACTTCTTTATTTAATCTCACAAGTTATAATTTTTGTGGAAAACTTCACAGAAACTTGAAGATAAAAGAAACAAAACAGCGGAAAGCTTTTTCAGGCTGTTATCAAAGGCCATTATCTCTTGACCTGAAAAGTGGAATTATATTTTGTTTCTTCTTATAAGGAGTAAATAAGTTAGCGGCAGCGGAGACGTAATTTAAAAGTTACCTTCAAGTGGTCTTCCTTCCCAAGGCTCACTTATTAAGTGGCTGCCTAAACAAGATTTAACAACGGGGAAAAAATGCAAGTATCTTGCTTGATGACAGAAAGTCGTTTACGCGAAAATGTTGATTAGTGACCTCGGGGCCATTTTTATCACCTTTCGTGGCAATATTTATTGCGTCATAACTTCATTTATTTGTACTTTGTGTTGGCTTTCTGGATGGAAGTAGGTCATCACATCCTTTTCCATCAGTGGCAAAGTCGCCTAAGATATAAATAAGATCAGGTGGATGAGCATTGAGCTGCGACATCTGCCTCGCTAATACAATGAAACCCTAGTTGTTTTCCTAATGGATGCGCACATCAGCGTCTGCAAAACCTCTCTGTTCCGTACACTATTTACTACTAAGTAGTAATACTATTCGCTGAAAAAACTACTGGAACTTGGCAATAGGCCGGGACGGTGCTGGTATTTAGAAGAGGAACTACATTTCCATGCTAATTGAGAAATAAAAGAAAATGACGTACTTTTTTACAATTTTATGAGACTATTTAAATAGCTTTTGCTCTGAAACTTTAAGCACTTCAAGACTCTATGTTATGTACTGATGTTGATACTATATAAAAATTTAAAACAAAACATCCTAAATTAAACCTGTATCAAACGAATCAAGAATATGCGTCACTCTGGAAAGTTTTGCGGTGAGACAAAGATGAGATAAAAAGGGCTATGCCCCAAGTTTTCTTGTGTGATCGAATTAGGTATTAATTAATATTTCCGCAGGAAAAGAGAGTTTACTGATATAGCTCGAAGAATCGCCAAACTTAAGTGGCGATAGGCAGAACAGATGGGCAGAAATGTTTAATAAAACATTTTTCAATTTCATCATCATCATCATTTCAGCAGAAAGACGTCGCCACAATTTTTCAATTTATTGATATTTAAAAGATTTTATACTATTAAGGACTATTTAGAAGACTAGTCTAATTTAAAAGTTAGATTAATTGAGATCGCTGATTGTGGATACGTTTGCGCTCCATATTATGGCAGGATATGTTGAAACAAAACTGTAAGATTTTATGTACCATATTCTAACTAATAAATATTTTGATTGATTGATTGATAGATTCTGGAGTGACGATCGCGTACCGGAAGATTCAACGTTGGGAAGCCTCCCACATAGTGGACCGATGATCTGGTGAAGATCGCGGGAATCCGATGGATGCGAGATGCACAAGGCTGGTCATTGGTCTTTGGGGAGGCCTATGTCCAACATCGGACGTCTTTCAACTAAAATGATGATAATGAGACAAAAGTTGAACAATTTCTATACGAGTAGCTATGTATAGCCACACTCTCGTTACTGAACAGTAAATAAAATAAAAATATTTAAAGGAAAACAAAAAACCCGACTGCGTCGAAACTAATTTAAAAAAATGCGTGAAAAAAATAACTGAAATAAAAACTAAAAAGAAACAAACAAGCCCAGTAGTTTAGAATTCTAACTACACAATTGAAATAGTTTTATATTAGGGGCCCATTCAAATTTTACCAAGGGGCCCCGACTGTGAGTCGTTCTGTTCTGCATTAGAATTTTTTTATGTGTGTATCGATTATAAAACTATTTCAATTTTGTAGTTAGAATTCTAAACTACTGGGCTTGTTTGTTTCTTTTTAGTTTTTATTTAAGTTAATTTTTTCACGTATTTTTTAAAATTAGTTTCGACGCAGTCGGGTTTTTTGTTTTTCTTTAAATATTTTTATTTTATTTTATACTTTTTAGTTACGATTCATTGACTTCGTTAAAAGATGGTAAATTTCGCAATTTAGTCATTTCATTGAGGGAGTTAATATCGTGGGGATTATTAAGTAACTTGCGGTGGTCTAAACTACTGATGATTAGTCGCTCTAGAGATCTAACTCGGCTCAAAGCTACATATGCTTGACCTTTAGCAAAAATGCGTGAACTTCAGTCAACCAGAGCTCGGTCCAAAGTAGTTCCTTGGAGCTTGTGTACAGTTACACCCCAGCATAATATCAATGGCAACATTTTTCGCTCTATTTTACCCTGTCCGCGAAGTGCATCGAATTCTGTCGTCGATGGTTTGATTCTGACTCCTACTCCAGGAACATTGTTTTTAATTGCTTTGTCGTCAAATTCTATATAAACAGCTTGTGGCAATTCCCCGGGTTCCAATTGATCCCTCCGAAGAGCTGGCCACTCAATTGCCCTTATAACACCCATTGCTCCGTTAACAAGACCATGGTTAACATTCAAATTTCTTCGTAACATAACTCGTGATCCTAAACCGATTGTTAAATATTTAACGATTCCTCCAGTTTTGTTAGGATCATCAGAAACATATAGGTACATCTTTCGGTTTTTGACCATATGTTTTCGATTCTACTGATATATCAACTGCATGTAATTTATACAACCTATAGTTTTTGCCAATATAGTTGTCATCTTTTGATTATGTTCATCGACCTGTCTAGTAGATGGGAAAACTCGAATTATTTGATTTACAAACGTGCATTAAATGAACAACGCCATCTATCGAGCTTGGTGGTTAACTTTTTTTTACTCGGCGACTTGGCGATGAATAAAAGTTATTTTTTTACCAAAAATATTTGTTCTTCATGCTTTTTCACTGTTTTTGTTTTTTTGTTTGTATATCGTTTATACTTGAAATGAAAACTTAAATCAATAAGTAAGAAAATTAGCGAGAATGATTGTTTTGTTAAACAACTTTAAATCGTTATATATCCTAAACTATTATTTAAAATGAAAAATGATAAAAGGAACCTAAAGATGATTTTAAAATACCTATTCAACGACACCCCACTTGACATAGTTCATCGACATTTTTTTTTTTCATTTTGACAATATGGCGTCTGGTTGTAGCTGTGGTGAATTTTGATTACTGTCATGTCTTTAGTGACACTCGCAAGGTTAAGACGAATCGATTGACGTAAGAATTATCAAAATCGGCCTACGCATTTGGTCTCTAGAACGCCACATAGAAACAAACATACATACATACATACATAGACTGATAAACACATTACCCTCCTTTGCGTCGCGCAGTCGGGTAACAAACGATATTTTTACATATGTCAACACACATTATGACTAATGTCCAAACGTTTTTAATATTCAGAAAGCTTTAATTAACAAATAGCAAGTGAACAAGAGGCACATTATTAATATCACGTATTTACATTACAACGAAATTAAAAACCAGCTCTCATTTCCTTTCCATCCATTTACTTAATGGACTTATATGGCACCAGGGACTTTCGCAACAACTTTCATCACACTAAAAGCAACGTACGGAAAATGCCCTCAGATTAATATACGTCATAACATTTTCTCCTGACTGTAAAAGTACGTGAAACTCACGTATTAACTAGCAAATGAATACGAGCTTCAGGTTTTAAGAAATTAAAACAGCACCATAACTGTTATTGAATCTGTCTCGATGTGCAATGTATGTACTTACGTAGCCAAAGAACGAAGTAATTATGACATAGTGCACTATATATAGGTAGGTATATAGGTTACAATTAAACGATACACCGTAGTACATTTACTAATGAAATTGCGATACTGTCACAAAAATTACTTTCGCTTACGTAAGCTAGTACAGTATCTATATACTCGTATAAGTTCCTACCTGTGACATGTATCAACCTATTTCATTTAGGTCAGTGGCTTACAATGTGTTTTTTGACCGGTAATTTCTTTGGTTTCTTTTGTATTTATTTATTAATTATATACTTTATTGTAGGTAACAACAAATACAGAAAAAACTTATATCTAAAACACATACAATGGGCGCTCTTAACGCATTCCGTGATCTCTTCCAGACAACCTGAAATGGACAGTAATTGTCAGAAGATGATATGGGGCTGTCATTAGTTTGACAAAAAGCACCAATATTTATTACAATACATATACTATAATATATACACAGATACATATATATGCTATTTAATATATACATACAAAATATATCTACACTAATATTATAAAGAGGTAGTTTGTTTTTTTTATTTTATTTTTTTGGTTGTAGGAGGTAATCTCTGAAAGTAATGGTCCGATTGCTAAAATTTTTTCACCGATAGGAAGCTGCTTTATTCCTGAGTGACAAAGGCTATATTTTGTGTACTCGGGCGAAGCCGCGGGCAAAAACTAGTAGGCAATAAAAACAAATGGCGACTTTCGATACAATACAAATAACAAATCTTTTGAATACAGACTTTTTTTTTTGTGAGTGGGCTCTCGCAGGTCAACCTATGAGGTTGTCTGTCGGCTGCTTCACCGGACTTGCCTGTGTCGGCCTTAATTCTAGAATCAAAGCCTCCAGCCAGGGCTTACTTAACTAAACTAAGGGCACCCCCTGTGGGGTACGTACGGACCTCGGCTTAGGGCGTCGTCGAGGGCAGCAAGGGACAGGCTGAATCGAACAAAGATATTATTATCATTAACGTGGAATTTTTAAACTACAGGGTCAGCGGCGCGGGCTGGCTCGAGCAAGGGACGGGGCGGTCGTTGACGGGATTGTCGCGGCGGGCCTCGGCGGCGAGGACGGAAGGACGGCGGTCTTTGAATACAGACAACGATTGAGAGCGTTTTATAGGATCTGGCAATGCATTCCACAGACGAGCAGCCTGGACAGCAAAGGATTTATCCATGAAAGTTGTGGAATGCAATGGCATTTTAAGTCGTAAGTTATCTGGAGACCTAAGATATTTCGAAGAATCGTTTTCAGTTTCTTTGCGGCAGCAAAGAAACTGAAAACGATTCTTGAGGTAAAGAGGGGTGCAAGGAGAAAAGAGTACATTATATCAAAGCGAAAGAATATGAGCATTCTGGCGAAAGTGAATTGGCAACCACTTGAACTTCACACGAAATTCAAAGAACATAGTCATATTTTCGCAAAGGGTCGAAGCCTACTGGGGCCATGGGTAGTGTGAAAGCGAAACCCGGGGCCCTGGGACGAAGACAAAGAAGGACCAGGAGTGGGTTTTTAGTCAGTAAAAGTCTGCCACTATCTCGCGCTCCGCCCAAGTGCGGGATTTGTCATTAGACGATTTTCCCACCTAAAAAAAAAAGTCAACGGTTATCCTATGAATTTTGATTCCCTTGAGTGTCGAAATGAACATTTTTTGCGACATAAACGGCCGTATCATTTTGTTTCGTTAATTTAAAAGTTTGAATTAATAAAAAAAACGAATATGTTAGCAGAAACCAGCAATCCAGAAGGAAACTTAACTATTTCTATAATAAAAAAAAACTGGGCAAGTGCGAGTCGGACTCGCTCACTGAGGGTTTCGTACCAACTTACCTATGAAAACAATTCAATTTCCAAAATAAGTTGAGAAGATTTTTCCGAATCGCAATTTTTTTTTTTTTGTTACAGAAATACAAAGGAACCCAAAGGGAAAGGAAAGGGTTACAGTTTTCAATTTTTTTCCTATACTCGTGCTATGAGACCTTGCTTCATGACAATTTCAGTATTCTAGGTCAACGGGAAGTACCCTATGAATTTTGATTCCCTTGAGAGTGTTGAAATACACGTTTTTTGCGACATAAACGGCCGTATCTTTTTTATTTGTCAACTCAGAAGTTTGATTTTTCTCAGCTTTAAGGGACCGCAGACCTGAGTACATGGTTTTAAATTCAACTCGATACCTCCACGCGATCCCAAGATCTCTCAAGATGTCTTGACAGACAGACAGCAGACGGACAACAAAGTGATCCTATAAGGGTTTTTTTTAGGTGGTAAAATCATCTAATGATAAATCTTGCTCTTGGGCGGAACGGGAGATAGTGTCAGACTTTTACTGACTAAAAACCCACTCCTGTTCCTTCTTTGTCTTCGTCCCAGGGCCTCGGGTTTCGCTTTCACATTACCCGTAGATCCTATAAGGGTTCCGTTTTTTTCCTTTTGAGGTACAGAACCCTAAAAAACAATAATTTATATTATTATTTATTTTGTTATTGAAATAGTTAAGTTTACCTCATTTTTAATTTCATTAAAATTAAAACTAACGACCATCTTTCTAATAGTAGCTTAGAATATTGTGTAGTTGTACGCATCAATGTCACTTTTTAACCGACTTCAAAAAGGAGGAGGTTATATGTTCGGTTGAATGTATGTTTTTTATTTTTTTTTTTTATGTATGTTCACCGATTTCTCGGTCAATTGTAGACCGATTTTGAAAATTTTTTTTTTGATTGAAAGGTTATGCTTCCAAGTTGGTCCCATAGAAATATTGTTATGATCTGATCATGAACTTCGTAGATATGGAACAGAACTCCTCATGGGATCACAGCAGAACTGTCGTAACAAGTAAAATTGCTTTGTTTATACGTGTAGTCGATGACTGACTGAAAGAAGAGGGGTAATATATCGAACTGATCTGATGATGAAGCCTGAAATTAGGCACCGGAACTCTGTAATAAATTAATTTAATCTAACCGTGTTTGGAATTATTAGAATTGTCATAAGATGCACTCTGGCTATAAGGTATTTAAGTATGGCTGAGGGGTACTTTTTAGTGGTGGTACCATAACTAAAAAGTGAAAAATAAAAAACTTTTTACAAAAAAAAATACAACCGACTTCAATGTTAAAAAACACTGAAAAGTGCAAAATAACTTTAATTTCGGAAGTCGGTGTTAAATAACGAAGAGACAAAACTATTATAGAAACACCGACTTCCGAAATTAAAGTTATTTTGCACTTTTCAGTGTTTTTTAACATTGAAGTCGGTTGTATTTTTTTTTGTAAAAAGTTTTTTTCATTTAGAAAGTTTTAAATGTTTAGACCTTTCCGACCACAGGTTAGGAACCACTGACTTAGGTGAAGTTTCATAACTTTTACCTGAGGAATAAAAGTGGTGGTTCCACAGCATTAGCTCCCACAGACCTCGCACAGACAGACATTGGTCGACGGACCCGGAGCGGGCACGGCTCTACAGTTGAGTTAATAAGAAATATGCCAAATCACTACATTTATTCCAAAGATGAAAGTGACTATCGAAAAATACTCTTTATTAA
The DNA here is from genome assembly GCA_905147345.3 of Mythimna impura. Classification (NCBI taxonomy): domain Eukaryota; kingdom Metazoa; phylum Arthropoda; class Insecta; order Lepidoptera; family Noctuidae; genus Mythimna; species Mythimna impura. Next base: position 15,435,356 of record LR990345.1, read on the forward strand.
TAAGAAGATATTATAATTTAGCTAGATTTTTGCGTGTGATGAGCACGATCATTTGTTCTGTGCCTGGGGTACGAGTAATTTATCTATAATATATATGTATTTAGAAATATTTAAGTAGGTACATATGTTTATCAGTTGTCTAGTACTCATAGCACAAGCTCTGCTTAGTTTGGAACTATTATATTATTATTTATTATTATTACTATCTAACTACATCAATTGCCTAACATTAACATATATCGTTTATTGATTGAAGAACATACTGCTATAATTTTGTAATGTTAACATGTTGAGCTAATCAAGTGTAAGGGTTTCCAGCAGTTATGTAATTAATTTCGTAAAACAATTGGTATCGCGCACAATAAATTATGCATAACAAACTTACCCATATTAATCTTTTTAGGTAAAACTGTACATCCCTTTAGGAATTATTTACTTAAACGTATTGGACCGGGAATTAAAACTTTCATAATAAATTCACAATGTAGGCTAGACTTTAATAACTGTATGGTAGGCGCATAAATATCGTGTACGTACTTATTTATGAGTAAGCTTATAATATGGTTACGAGGGAAAATTAACTACAGAAGACTTAACATTAGTGTAGTGTTGTAGAAATAACAAGGTGTTTAAAAAGTGGAACGCGTTAATGGTATATGGTAACATTATTAGGTGCGGATATGGGATCGTTTATTTATATCCTATGCAAAATTTCTAATGAAAAATGTTTACCGAAGGATAGACATCGGAGTTTGATAATGTTTCTATTTTTTTTTCCTTTGGCCACACCATCACTCACTTCAAACCAAATTACTGTAGTTTTACACCTCAAGTTTCTGCATAACTGATGAGTATATGGAATCACTGAAACTGGCACGATCTCGGTAAACTTGAACTGAGATTTTTTTTTGTGGATAGACTTAAAAAGTAACGTGTTATTTCAACATTCAATCTTTCACTGTGTTTATTATGTGTATGTAAAGCAAGGAACTTGTAATGTGAGAGATCTGAATTCAAATAAAAAATGTGATAATAAATTCAGTATGAAATAAAATGAAAAATAGTTTTCTATAATGGGAATAAAGCCGGTACCTGTTAACATAACATAATGCAGCTTTTATTTTTTAAATTCTATTCAATATTTTTATTGAAAACCTTGCACTGAAGCATCAGCTTCAGTGCAATGTTTCGAATTTTTATAAACAGGTTTTTTTTCAGTGGGAATATCATCCAATGACATCCCCCGCTCTTAGGCGGAGATAGTGTCAGACTTTTACTGACGAAAAACCCACTCCTGTTCCTTCTTTGCCTTCGTTCCAGGGCCCCGGGGTTCTCTTTCGCATCACCCATGGCCCCAGTAGGCTTCGACCCTGCTGGGCCCCTACGGTTTTGCTGATCTCTCCTTGAGGCGCGCGTGGAACACTACGCGCCGTCGACAACTTGGGCTCGGTCCGGTCGGTTACAGGAGGGTCGGAGGACGAGTTACCCATTGCTCGCCGTCCGCAAGCCAGCGTCTACGGTGACTGGAAATCGGGGTCGGGATCCCGGCGCCTGGGGCGTAAGAGCCGTTCTCTCGCGCGTATGGCCCTCCTTTGCTAGCATTACTGCTTCGCAGAAGGAGGCGACCGCCTGCCACTCCTCCTTGCTCCGGACCATGGCCCGGCGCGAGTTATCACTGCCGCCGATCGCCCCCACGAGGACACGGCGGTGCTCTGCCCAGGCGGGGCATACCTCTACCGTATGCTCCACCGTTTGTAAACAGGTAAACTATGAATTGATATATATACTCGTAGTATAGTATTACTTGTTCACAAAAATTCGAAAATCACGCGAATTGATACAAAAAATATTTTTATCAATATGAACCATGGTTTGCAAAACTAAGACACATGACAAGTTTCATTCAGAATAATACAGGTTCACAGTATTTATGTATATAAGTGAGCGTTTTAAAAGAAATATTAACAATACTGTTGCATGGAACAAAAAAATAGAGCAAAGAAACTATGAGTTTGGTTTTTTTTTTATTTTATTTTTTACTAATAATAAAAAAGGCTCACGCTTGACCACTATCTCACTGAATGGAAAGTGACGATGTGGGCGACGATGGAACACTCTTACCTAACTGCAACCTGCAAACTGTACTTATTTATTTATTAAAACTTTATGCACCAGTAAGAAACACTGTAAAGCAAAGGCAGACTTAATGCCTTAGGCATTTCCTACCAGTCGACCTAAGGGTGGTGCAGAAACATAACAATTAATGATTTTAAAAAAGCTCGAAGTCAATTTAGCCCGAAATGCAGTCTGATCAATTTTGCAAAAGAAATACCCGCCTTTCCTGTATTTATATCCTAAATAGTGCAATAACACGTAGGTAAGTGGAACAAATATTCTTAAAAAATATATTGCAAAACAGAAAAATATCCTGACTGCCGCAAACAAAGTACATACATACGTACATAGTCTTCGGCTAGAAACCATATTGCAGGAAATGTTGTTGTTGGATCTCTTGAATCGTAAATAACAAATGGGAGAAAATAAAACTTTTCCGCCACATCATCCTGTTTATATCGAGATTGTAAGGTGAGGCACTCGTTACTAGGTACAGTGAAACCGGCCAAGAGCTTGTCGGGCCACGCTCAGTGTAGGGTTCCGTAGTTTCCCGTCCGTCACAATAAGTGTCCAACAATTTTCCTAGAAAGTCTTTATAAAGTTCTACTTTTGTGATTTTTTACATATGTTCTAAACTTATGGTTCAAAAGTTAGAGGGGGTTTACTTTTAGAGTGATTGTTTTCGAAGATATTAACATTATCAAAAAATGATTTTAGCAAACCCCAATTCATTTTTAAATACCTATCCAACAATATATCACACATTAGGGTTGAAATTTAAAAAAAAAACACTCCCCACTTTACGTGTAGGGGAGGTACCCTAATAAAACTTTTTTTCCACTTTTTATTTTACCACTTTGTCGGCGTGATTGATATCCATATTGGTACCAAATTTCAGCTTTCTAACGGTCACTAAGATTATCCGTGGACAGACGGACAGACAGGCGAAACTATAAGGGTTCCTAGTTGACTACGGAACCCTAAAAAAGAGTATGCAAGGAATTAACCTCCAACTTTTTTTTTAATAATTCTTCGAGTGTTTTCTTATTCGGTTTAGGTTCATTTATAATTATTATATTGTCATCGTCATCATTTCAGCCGAAAGACCTTTTTTTTGAAGGTCCGAAATCATCCAATGACTCCTCTCTCTATAGGGTGAAGCGTTAGGGCGTGCCAGATTTTTACTGTCTAAAACCACACCTGAGTCCTTCAATAGCCTTTTGAGTTCTAAGACCAGCGTTTCCATTCCAGAAATTCTCCATGGTACTAGTGGGCATCTCTCCTACTAAGTCCTTATGGTTTAGTTGATATCTCCGTCGGTTGGAAGTCTACAACCGACTTTAAAATTACTATTGACCGCGCTAGTAGAACAATAAAATTTTTACCTGTATAAGTAACAACTTCGCTGACAGTACCTACTTAGATACTTATAGAGGCTACAGGTATTCTCCAGGGCCTTCTATTCCCAAACTGAACTGTCATTGTGAGCAGTTAAAATTAAAGTTTCCCAAAAGAGATTAGATCAAGTTATAGCTCGTTTGCAGCCGCGTGCCTGTCTACCTTGAAGGGTGTCTCATCAAAGCGGAATGAATAACGAACTTTCTAATTAAGTTACACTACTTTGTTTTATCTGCGTTGACGAGGGAAGGAGTTCCTATGTGGAAGTAGTGGCATGTGTACAGGTGTGGGACGTGCCTCGCGGAAAGGTGAGAACGGTGCAATTAGGAAAAGTAATAGTCTTATATTAAAAGTTTTTGTATGACCACGTCGGTTTTTTTGTGTTACTTTTTAACATAAATTGCTCGGGTAGTAGGTTTAAATTAGTAAATGTAAAATAATATTAGCGCAGTGATAATGGCCTCGACTTACGAGTCACATGTCAAGGATTCAAACCAAGGCTACTTCGTGTAAATTATTTCATCATCACTGCTCTCAAAACGGTGAAGGAAAACATCGCGAGGAAACCGGCATATCAACATTATCATCATCCTTTCAACCGAAAGACGTCCACTGCTGGACATAGGCCTCCCCCAAGTGTCGCCACAACGAACGATCCGTGCGTCTCGCATCCGTAGGATTCCCGTGACCCTCACCAGGTAATCGGTCCACCTTGTGGGAGGCCTTCCAACGCTGCGTCTTCAGGTGCACGGTCGCCACTCCAGACCCTTTCAGCCCTATCGACCATCTGTTCTGCGAGCAATGTGCCCTGCCCACGTCCACTTAAGTTTGTATCAAAAATTCGAAGACATGTGACATCCGCCACCCGTACTGGGCCCGCATTGTTGATTATGGCTCATTTCCTCTCCTAGAAAGGAGGTCTGAGTCCCGACAGTGGGACCATTATAAGGCTGATTAATTATGGTTATGATTAACATAATATTGTGTGCAAAAAAACATGTAGATACAAAGAGTTGAGAAGATGAGTATTATGTTATACCTTATATATACCCTGTTATACCTTAAGTTTAAGAAATCATCTTAAACTTAAGGTTACTAAGTAAACAACTGAGTGTTGAATCGTCGTTAAGCAAGACTTTATTAAATTAATTACTGGGACCCGTTAATTTGTCAGAGTTACGGTGGCGGTTATGGGTATTATGTATTATCATATTCGTTGTCTTGAAACTGCGTTTAGTATATATTTATTTATTTATTTAATCTTCATGCAACAAAAGGTACAAAGGCGGACTTAATGCCTTAGGCATTCTCAACCAGTCAACCTAGGGTAGTGGAGAGACAATATGGCAGGTGCATAAAAAAAAAGAAAATATTATTTAGACAACAAGTAGTAGTAGTATATTGTTAATTTTGATGGATTTATCAATCATTACATTAAAAATAAATAATATGATAAACAATACATGATCAACATCATCATAGTATATGATGTTGATCATGTTGTGTGTGACTTTATATTTTAATTTGACTTCGATTATTATTATGTTTTTATTTTTTTATTTCTTGTATTTTCTTTTATTTGTTTGACATTTTTTTATTATTTGACATTGTTATGTACCTAATCATTTGTTGACAAATTGTATGTAACATTCTGTAAATGACTTGTAAGAATCCCTTACCAATAAATTACTATGACTATGACTATTGTTTCGTATTACATCACATTCCCGCCTCAACATGTAAAAACTGTGGTGCCTGTTCTTAAATAATACACAAAGATTTCTTATCCAAGCATCCCACATATCTGAGAACAACGCAAAAGCTCCCAGAGTGCAATAAAAAATTCACAACATTTGTCACGTAAAGTTAATTTTTGAACAAACTCCGGCTCCAGCATCTCTTGACTTCACTTCAGGTTGCTTTTATATTATTTCGTTATGCCACTTAAATATCATACCTTCAACGTCGAGGAGTCCAATTTGGCTCGATTTCCAGTCTTCCCCACTCGTACGAACTTTATTTTAGTGGTTACATTACGAATGTATGAGTTTTTACTGCAAACTAACTTATTTGACGGTGAAATGCATCATAAATATCTTTGTAATTACTAAGCTTAGCCTTATGATACTTTTTGCTTCAATTAATGGATTTAAAAAGTTTAAAAAAAATAATGGATTCAACCCGATCCAGAAAAGAACTAGAACTTCTAGGCTTCACTTTACTTTATTTTCTTAAGAGTTATAAGTGTGCTAGTATATAAGTAGATACTGGTACCTACTAAGCCTAACGTTTTAAAAAATCTTGTTCCAAAAAGTATATGGCAGTACCGCCCTGTGTCGTTAGTCATTTTGAAACACAGGTAAATACGTAAATATATGACGCAAAACCTCACAGCAGCTTCGAAGGAACAAAGAAAATTACAAAGCAATTTCACAAGATTATCAGGCGATTCATTAAATTTAATCATAACAAGGATGCTTCCTCCTCCGCCGTCATTGTGACGTAATATTAATCTACAATCTTCAAGCAGCCCGGCAAGGCTGTAATAGCCTCGTGACCACATCTTACAGTAATCCTGTCAAGTATTAAACTCCCACTTTAATATAAGTTGAACAATGCGGCGACCCATGGCTCAGCAGTAACAATAGCAAAGTTTTCATTCTAAGACTCCGTTTTATATCTGCACGAACCCTTTTGTTGTTCCTCACGACGGGGTGTGGCGGGTAAACGCGGAAACCCTTGTTATTATGACAACGTTACTAATTCTACTGAAACACAATCGTTTTCTGGTGAACACAGTACCTACACACCTCAAATTATAACGATGTTTCTACGCTAATTAAAAGGTGAAATTCTATTGCGTCCATTGTGACTAATTTGCTCTCAACCTTTCCTTCTGCTCGTGTAGCTTTAGGCATTATTTAGTTGTTCTACCATGTTTTTTCAGTCGCTCACACAGTAAATTATTTATATAAGATCTCCAACAAAGGATGTACACAATATCTGTATCTTATAATTAGTGGTTCCGGTATCTTGTTGGTGTACTTCTTCACTTATAGGAGACCACAGCATGCACAAAAATAATTTAAGCAACTAAGCTAACAAGAATAAAATTAAATATACATTACAAACATGATATAAATTAATAAAGATAATAATACTGAAAATTGATTGAATAATATTAATTATTATGATAAAATTTGAATTCTAATAACAATTAATAAAAAATAATAAAATGAATCTATTATACAATAAAATAAATTAAATCTTGTAAACATTTCTTATACTTTGGCAGTGACTCGCAGATGTCTATCATATAATTATGAGTACTTTTCAAATTATAATAATGACCATCTGTGATAAACTACATTTTTGCTGTGCTTATTATTTTACCATTGCATGCTTCGACATAAACATCAATTCTTTGTTAAAATTTTAATCACATATACCCAAATGAATTGCATCATGTCTTTCGAAAAATGAAATAAAGATTCTTTAAATCTAAATATGTTATGAACAAAACGGTATTTTCCAGCTATCTATTGAATTGTGAATACGAATACCAATTAAAAACAATATACACCATGAACACCACGGTTTAGTGGATTGTTGGAATACGTACATTCAAATACAGGTACCTGACCTAAATGCCGCGAGCCATAAGCCCTCCTTTTGTTTGTTTGTAGAATAGAATTGTATCAAGAATTAAATTATAACTGTTCTGTATACAACTATTTGTTTTTCATATACAAAGGATGTGTAGGTGTAAACTCACCCTTATGCGGGAGTTATTCCAGTAAGGGCATCATTAAAATTTACCCCCGTAAGATTAAAACCACGTTCACTCCTAAGCTTCTCTGTCGGATAGTTTCAAAACCGAACTGGATCGTACCCCTTCAACATTGGGCACGCCATAATTATGGCGGTAAGTTCCCTCTTTGAGGAGTATCTGGAAAAACCTCACGGCGTCCTTGCCTTCCGCATGACCCAAGTTCTCACCGAACATCGTTAGTTCGGGAATCCGCCGAGATTCCGATCCCGATTTCCGACCACCGTTGTCGCTGGCTTGCGAGCCATGGGTAGCTCGCCGTCCGACCGTCCGGAAACCGTCCGGACCAAGCCCAAGTCGTCGACGGCGCGTATTGTTCCACGCGCGCCTCAAGGAGATGTCAGCAAATCGTAGGGGCCCAGCAAGGTCGAAGCCTAATGAGGATTCGGGCATTGTGAAAGTGAAACCCGGGGCCCTGGGACGAAGACAAAGAAGGAACAGGAGTGGGTTTTTAGTCAGTAAAAGCCTGACACACCCTCCAGCACCGCCCAAGAGCAAGAGATGTCATTGGATGATTTTCCCACCTAAAAAAAACCCCTTCAACATAGTGGACGTGCAACAAACACGATCAACTACCTGTGTTTAGTCTCATTACGAGTAACAAATCTGTATTTAAATTAAATTACATACTCAATAATTGACGCTGAATGCGTTGTATACTTCATGTTTTATTTGTACATATTGACCTGTTAAGGGCACATGGAAAACCCGCAACCGCCGGTAATGTTCAACGACAGCGATTTTTCAACAGCTCTCATGCACACACAGATTTGCACATTTATCGAGTTACTAGTATCGACTTTAGTGAACGGCAAACCTAATTTTCAACCGACTTCAAAAAGGAAGAGGTTCTATGTTCGGCTAAATGTATTTTTATTATTATTATTTTTTATGTATGTTCTCCAATTTCTCGGTCAATTGTGGACCTATTTTGAATTTTTTTTTATTGAAAGGTTATGCTTCCGAATTGGTTCCATAGAAATATTGTTATGATCTGATCATGAACTTCGAAGATATGGAACAGAACTCTTCATAGGATCACAGCAGAACCGTCCTAACAAGTAAAATTGCTTTGTTTATACGTCATGTAGTCGGTGACTGACTGAAAAGAGAGGGGGAATATATTGAACTGATCTGATGATGAAGCCTGAAGTTAGGCAGCGGAACTCTGTAATAAATTAATGTAATCTTACCGTGTTTGGTATTATTAGAATTTTCATGAGATGCACTCTGGCTATAAGGTATTTAATTTGGCTGAGAGGTACTTTTTACTGGTGGTACCATAACTAAAAAGTGTAAAATAAAAATCTTTTTACAAAAAAAAAATACAACCGACTAACCGACCGAAAAGTTTTTTTTAAAACAAAACTGTGTGCTACTGACTATGGCGTTAGCAAGGGATTCATGTGCGTGCAGCCTTAGGGATGTCGATATTTATTTCTCGAAATTATAAAACCTTTTTTAGAAAAATCACAGTCAAATTACAGGGATATTCAAGGAATCATAATTTTGATACTCGTAATTGTGTATCGCACTCTATTCTAAACTAGGACTTCCACAACTCTGTTCTAAAAAGAAAAGAAAAACATTTTATTTGGCGGAACAAGGCGCAAATTTAGAACTAACAAATTATAAGTATAGTGAAAGAAATATGCGCCACATCCGCGCAAAACGGCCGAACGCTCAGCATAATGCCGTGACCACACGTAAAATGCGATGAGTCTACGGCGCTGGTTTTCAGCGTGGTTTTCTACCCTTACGATTACAGATTTTGCATCTTTACTCTATATATCTCCCAATAACACCTTCTTTCATTCATTGTTAACCTTTTTTGAGTTGGGAAATTATCAAATAACTTCTCCCGCTCTAAATGGAGCGAGAGGGATTGTCTAACTTTTACTGACTAAAACCCACCGTGTCCCTTCCTTGCATTCCAGTGCCATACTAATACTGTTAATGAACAATAATTCACATTTCAGAGCACTCGTAAAGATGTAAGAAACAGCAAAATAAATCATTCAAACAATCTTTTATCTCAGTATTATATAAGAAAGTAGCGTTGTCTGTCAATCACACAGGCGTTGGCATCATTTACCTACTTATAGTGGCATATAGTACCGATTAGGTACTTATCTACCTTCTGATATAGCTTATTTTGTAAAACTAGCGTGAGAATACTGGTACCCATAACACAAGTTAAATCTTTCCTTGGGTACCAGAATTCATTACAAATATACGATCATACTATTTTTAATCTTTAAAATATCTTTGTTTTTTTTGTTTCATTAATAAGTGTTTGCTTGTACAAAATGTTCTAGTAAAATAAATTATTATTATTATGTACATAAAAAGATGTCTCAGAAAATTTTGAGGGCATTTGATAAGGTAAATAATGGCGCATGTACATAAAACTTTCACACAAACCACGCATACTTATTTGCAACACAAATGCCTCAACATTAGCACTCAAAAGCACAAATGAAATTACTGTTACAAGTGCACAAAAGGCAGTAAGGAGACAAGCGTCTTAGACTTAGCGGAGATTACGTGGATCGAGCCTCATTGTCGATGGCACGCCTGAGATACCGCCGAGCCGCCATACTGCCATGCCGAGCTAGTTCGCTGTCTTTGTGAGTGGTACGTTGTCTACTTGTACACTTGCCTGCCATCAGTGGCTACGGTACAACTTGTGTGATTGGAAGTTTAATTAGCTTGTTTAGTTTTTGTAATCATTAAGCCCCAGACATTTTGTTCCCTAACGTATATCACTAGGGAACAGCGTTTCCCAATATGTCCCGCATGATTTGGGGGCAAGTTGCGGTACACGGGGCAAGTTGCGGTACACGGGGCAAGTTGCGGGACACTGGGCAACGTTGGAGCGTCACGTAGATTGAACGTTGCACGTCATGTTGAAGGACATTTCGTCCCCTAGTGTACCTAACGCTTTAAAAAGATATTTTTTAAACTTTGCTCCATATTAGGAATTTCTTTAATGTGTTCACAAACATGCAAACTTACATGTGTCTATACAAGAACCGAAACCACTTTCTGTAGGCAATCGAACCCGGGATGCCGAACTGTGGTCGGTAATCGAACCCGCGATTCGCAGCTCAGCAGCCAATCCCTCAACCACTATCAACCGTACCGTCAATATTTATGGTTAGTTTATGGTAACTATATTATAAGATAAGTGGTTAAAGTACCAACTATTTACTGCAGCTGCCATTTATCTTGCCATCAACGCAATAAAAGTCAAAATCGGTTGAACGGACTATAAAGAAGTATTGTTTAAATGTCCAATCCGCCCATTGTACAATTAGTTTTTGTTAATGTTTATCTTGTCCACATTATGAGGTGTCATCATCATCATTTCAGCCGATAGACGTCCACTGCTGGAGATACGCCTCCCCCAAATGTCGCCACAATTAATGGTCCTGTGCGTCTCGCATCCATCGGATTCCCGCAACCTTCACCAGGTCATCAGTCCACCTTGTAGGGGGCCTTCCAACACTGCGTCTTCCGGTACGCGGTCGCCACTCCAGAACCTTTCGGCCCCAACGGCCATCTGTTATGCAAGCAATGTGCCCTGCCCATTGCCACTTAAGTTTGGCGATTCTTCGTGCTATGTCGGCAACCTCGGTTCTCCTGCGGATATCTTCATTTCTGATTCGATCACGCAAGGAAACTCCGAGCATAGCCCTTTCCATTGCCCTTTAGGTGACTTTGAGCCTTCTGATGAGGCCCATTGTGAGCGACCACGTTTCGGAACCATATGTCATCACTGGCAACATGCACTAGTCATAGACTTTCGTCTTGAGACACTGTGGTATATAGGACGAGAAGATACCGCGCAGCTTCCCGAACGCTGCCCAGCCGAGTCGGATTCGACGGTTGACCCCTTTCTCGAAATTAGATCTACCCAACTGGACTGTCTGTTATGAGGTGTACTATAAAGTATATAATAAATAAATAATCTTATTTCGAATGGAGTGTAGCTTAATCCATTATTCAGTTTACAGCCTAGCCTTTTTACTAAACGGCGCCATTCAGCTAGCCGCCCGAATGATATTCCAGGCAATTAATCAAACAGCTAGGCAAATGACTTGGATCGATTATGTTTGATTACTTGTATAGTCTAGACAGCCTAGCCTATATGAAAGTGGTTGTGGCAATGAGTAAATTTAATTTTGAATTCCGTTTAGCCGGCAATGTGCTGATGACGGTCGTGGGTAGGGTAAACCGACGGAACCCCGCTGTACAGGGCTCCGATTTCTGTCAGTAGGGTATAAAGGAAACTTAATTCGCTTTGCTCGCTCTCTTTATAGCCCCCGTCACCTCCTTCGAACCTAACCTATCTGTGTTGGAGTGTCATAATTTTATTTCGTCTCATGGTTACCCTGTAGCGACATCTATGTCGCCACACAAGAACTAAAAATTCAAAATCCTGCATGGCATTACCAGAATTCTTCGCGAGATTATGTCGCCACATAAAAACTAAAAATTCAAAATCCTGCATGCACCAGAGTTCTCCGCGTGATAGAACATATTATATAACAATCCGAAATCAACCATCGGGCAGTTGCTGTACCAGACACAACACCTGTCTGATCGGAAGATCCTCCCTTTTCAGTTGAGATTTTCGGGACTTTTCACCCTGTTCTGTATACCTTTAAAACCCTATTATATGGATGGTCTAAGCATTAGCCAGCCAGTTCTTTAAGTGTTGTATGTGCACATCGGCTGAATGTCATTATCTATTCAATTATCAGTCTAGAATGTTAACTGTATGACAGATTATACTAGTTAACTGGTTAGTTACTGGTAATTAAGTAATTATTAACATAAATAAACAACGCTATTTTCATGACGGTAAACAGAACCTACCAAATGCAACCTACTACGGAACCGTAGATGCGGGCTTGCGGACGACGAACAATAGGTAGCTCGCCGTCTGCACGTCCTATAATGACCGAGCCCGAGTCATCAACGGCACGTAGTGTTCCACGCGCGGTTCAAAGAGATGTTAGCAATCTGTAGGGGCCCAGTAAGACCGATGCCTGCTAGGGCCATGGGGAAAAGGATACTCGTAGTCCTAGACCGCAAAAGGCAACTGAAGGAATATAGGTGTGTTTTTAGTCAGTAAAAGTCTGACACAACCTCTCGCTCTAACCTAGAGTGGAAGAAGTCATTAGTTGATTTCACACCTTAAAAAAAACCTACTACAAAAACGTCATCTGTAGATATTTCATTCATTTAAATTTTTTACACTATATGTTCGTCAGCTTAGTTGAAAAATATGTAGGTATCATGTTTGTGATACGATTTTCTTTTGAGAATAATAATATCATTTATTTCGACCAACATGGATCATACAACATCAATCATTTTTTTACACACAACATTTAAAAACAATAGGTACACACACATAATATAACTATAATAATAATCGTTTATTTTTCACTCTACACAAAGTATATACAAAAGTATGCACACATGTAAAAACTTTGTGAGAGTCTGGAGTCCATACCCTGTGATACGGATCACCAGGGTGTTCTGAATACTTTATCAATTTATATATCTCGGTTTTACTTCGGTAAACCCAAATACTACTTTTTTAAGTCTATAAAATGAACCAGTAGGCCAACAAGCGAACAGAAATATAGTAGATATTATAAATAAAATACGTGTAGGTACATACGGCGAACGGTCCGGAATTAATTAGTTTTATTCGATGTATTGGAAATATGAAAGGCTCCGTATTCACTAGCAACACGTTTAGTTTTATAAAACCCGGCACAGCTAGCTGTTAATTTAATTTTATATGCATATTTTACAGCATTGCATTTTATTTTTTATTATGGCATGAATCATATTGTAGGCGTACCGACCAAGTAGGGCTCTGGGTGAATTAGAAAAAATTTACCACGGATTAAAATAACGTGTATTAATTTATTATGCAATACGTCGACGATCTATCAAAATATTTTTAATCAGTTTACGTATTTTCAGAAAGCACCGAATGAAAATATACTCACACTAGCTTCTGGCCACGGCTTCGCCCACTTGAAGATAGATTTCTCTATACAAACTTTGGATCCCCATTTCATCATTTTAGAGTGTGAATTTTTAAAAATCCTCTCTTAGTGCTCGCCTACGTCGTAAAAGGAAACTTTGTGCAAAATTTTACGCCCCTGGTCGCAGTAGTTTAGGCTGTGCGTTGATATGTCAGTCAGTCAGTTTCTCCTTTTATATATATAGATAAATATCTATATATACCTAAATCATTTTAATGGAGTTTGTAAAAACAAGCAGAGATATAAAAGAAGATGCGAATCCATCTTGAACACTACAATAATAATGGTACCTAATGATAATAACCACTGTTATTGAACACTCCACGCGCTGCAAAAAAGGCAATAACTATACAACTCATAATGATATACGAAACTTATGAAAAATAATAAAATCACGGCCATAATGTCTTCGTAAAAAAAGACGAATGTACCTACCTAAAAGAATTCACGAATAAAGAACAAAGAATACAATAATAACTCATACTAACTTGCCGTAAAAGAAAGTTTTAAGAATTTTCGTCTACGAAACTTGGTCCAATCCAATTTCAGTAAAGCTTCAGATTATAATTCTCGTTATTCCAAATTAAAAACTGTTAGCTGCGTACTAACTAGACTCCATTTTGTTTGAAATTAATTTAACTGAATTTTAAATGTTCATTTTATTATTAAGTATTAATTTCGGCCGAATAATTTAATTGAAATCAACCACCTCAATGAACACTATTAAAATAAATAATGTATGTATTTTATTATATCAAATGAAGCTTCGAAGAAGAACTGATAAAAATGCTTATGTAACTACATAATCATATTAAACACTAGGAACCCGAATTGAATAAAAACTATTACGATGCGAAAATCCTATTAAAATATGTAACAATAGTGTTTTTGTTCCATGATATCATCGCAATTGCAAATTATGTCCAATTTTAATTACCTCAGTCCTACCAACACTTGTTTCATTAAATTGTAATTAACTGTTTTCCTACTGATCCTTTTCATATATAGTTATAATCTGCGGTTTGTTCGAAAGAGTCACCGCGGCCCAGGAACCTAAAGGGCAGCTGAAGGTACACAGGTGGATTTTAGTCAGTGAAAGCCTGACACTCCCTCACGCTCCATCCAGAGAAGACAGAGAGAGAGTAGAGCGGAAGGAATTATTTAATGATTTCTCTTCCGAAAAAATAAATAAACTCAAGCATAATTAGAGAATTACAGGAATAACTCTCCCACGGGTAGAACAAAATCCTATTCTCTGTGAAAGGCAATATGAAGAATTTCACCATATGAATCTCGCCGAGATTCCGATCCCGATTTCCGGCCACTGTAGGCGCAGGCTTGCGGACGGCGAGCAATGGGTGGCTCGCCATCGACCGAGCCCAAGTCGTCGACGGCGCGTATTGTTCCACGCGCGCCTCAGGGTGATGTCAGCGAATCGTAGGGGCCCAGCAGGGTCGAAGCCTACTGGGGCCATGGGTAGTGTGAAAACGAAACCCGGGGCCCTGGGACGAAGGCAACGAAGGAACAGGAGAGTTCAGACCATAGTACGAAGCGAGAGGGAATGAGAAGTGGTCACGTTCTTCTGCGAAGCAGTAACGCGAATGCGTATTTTTTCACATGAATTTTCTAGCTTGATCTGGGTTGTAATAATTTTCAAGATTTCATTTGATACGGAAATCTGGCAATTTGTGTTACGCTAACAGTTTCCTAAAATATATAAACCCAGTTATTGGACTGATCACACTAATATCATAGAAGTAAAAGTTTGTGGGTGTGTATGTTTGTTATTCCTTCACGCTCAAAGTGGTTAAGGGATTTGGATAAAATTTTGATCATGTCCTGGAATAGCATACAGAATACTTTTTATTCCGGTAGTGTATTCCCATGCGACAGCTTTCTACAATTTCTCTAGTAAAGTATAAAATACAAAGACCTCATCCAACGAAGGAACAGGAGTGGGTTTTTAGTCAATAAAAGTCTGACACTATCTCACGCTCCGCCCAAGAGCGGGGGATGTCATAAGATGATTATCCCACCGAAAAAAAAAATACTACCCAGGATGAAAATAATGTTAAAAATACATTGCGAAAAAGAAAAAAGTACCGTATCACAGAATGTTCCAGAACATACAACCGGAACGTGGTCAAACATTGTTCTTGGTGATTCAAATTCTACTGAAACTTTAATCGGAAAACCCACATACGACGTATTTAAATATAAACAAAGGATTACCTCATTTCCTGGTACCTACAATGTAAAAATATATTTAAAAATTAACTTTAAAACCTGTGAGACCAATCTATCACACACGTCCATTTAACAAAATAAAACCGCACCTGCAATGGAGTGTGTTGAATTTCGTCCAAATTCCCGAACTATTGGTAAAACGTACAAATACCTACTGCGTTATACTGATATTGAAAAGTTTATTTACGGACAGATACGAGTTTAAACCGTCGTATTTACGATAAATGTATATCATTGTATGTATATACAGTCACGACTAATAAGACATATACATATATTGACACGTTTTCAATCTAACTTAACTTCTACTATTCATGGGACAATTGGTTCTTAATTACCTTACTATTAAATAGATAATTTAGAACCAATTGTCGTATAAATATTTCTTGAATGGCAGAAGTTAAGATCGATAGAAAATGTGACAATGTATATAATCTTATTGGTCGTGACTGTACGATGAGTCGACTACTAATAAACCCAGAAAGTGTCAATCGAATGATGATGATATGACTCGTGAGATAAAACAGATGGCTAGAGACCATTAATTCCCCACCATCTGCGAAGCAGTAATGTTAGCAAAGGAGGCGGCCGCACGTGCGAGGGAACGGCCCTCACGTCCCAGCCGGGATCCCGATCCCGATTTCCAGTCACCGTAGGCGCAGGCTTGCGGACGGCGAGCAATGGATAGCACGCCGTGCGGTCGTCCGGTAACCGTCCGGACCGAGCCCAAGTCCACGCGCCCCTCAAGATTTCAGCAAATCGTAGAGGCCTAGCATGGTCGAAGCCTATTGGGGCCATGGTTTAAGTGAAAATGAACCCCAGGGCCCTGGAACGCAAGGCAAAGAAGGAACAAACGAGTGGGTTTTAGTCAGTAAAAGTCTGACACGCCCTCCCGCCCCGCCTAAGGGCGGGAGATGTCAATGGATGATTTCCCACCTAAAAAAATATCATTTTGAATTATATTTGTAGCGGTAATATCAAAATGTCGTAATATGAAGTGAACCATCTTCCCTAATAACGTCATAAAATACTATTTAAGTTCATTTTCTCATTTCCTAAATTAAAATAAACAAGCGCATAGACTCGATAGCAAATCGCAATATATCTACAAATTAAAGTAGTTGTCCCTATGAGAAAGATGGAAACCTTAGCTCCTGTTCGCCTGAATAAACCGACAAACGCCCAACTTGGCCAACTTTGACTAATTAGTCTCTAAACAAACAGAACGCCGACATCAGGCGACTAGAAGAGACTAACACGTACAGCTAGCTATTGATTTTATCATAAGCAAGCTATATTCTACTAAACTTGGTTATTGTTAGTCATGTAGAAGATCCACATAAATGTAAGAAGTGGCCAATTAAGCCGATCAAGAAAATACAGGTCAATGCAAGTTGGCCTTGCGCATCGAGGGTTCTGTACCAACTTATCATGTAAATAGTTCGATTCCCGAATTATATCTCAAAGATATTTCCGGATCTTGTAATACAATTTTCTTCTGCTAAATGTCATGGCATTGCTTTTTGCCAAATTTCATAATTCTAGGTCAATGAAAAGTTCCCTATTTATTTTAGTTCCCTTGCAACCGTCAAAATATGCACCATAAACGGCCTTCGTTTATGGTAGATTGCGTTGACTCAGAAGTTCAATTTTTTTGCTCCAAGGAGTAGCAAACCAGAGGCAATAACACCAGCTGTTAACACGATCCATTTAACGACATAAACTGAACGGTTAAAGGGATGGAGATATATAGGGTGTATAACTCCATCCCTCTTTCTCGCTCGAAAGTTTGACATTTTAACATGTCATGGTAGGAGGAGCAAGTCTTCCTCTTGCCTGTCCGGTGGCAGGGTGAGTGCACACCGAGCCCGCTCTTACTTCGCCACTGTGCCCTCTGCTATTGCAGAGGGACACGCGTTGAAGTGTTCCTTCGGACAGAATATTCGCAGGCGGACATGGAGACCCCTTAGGCAAAAGTACCCAAGGGGAGTCGTTAGCCGCCTCCCAGGGTGCACCGTCCCGCAGACTGGCCTTCACTCCGGACGTATCCGCAAGGGAACTACTGCCTGCAGGTACTCGAGGAGGTTTTCTGTCGAGAAAGGAAGACTCAGCCCTGGTATGAAAGGCGACGAAGGAACAGGAGTGGGTTTTTAGTCAGTAAAAGTCAGACACTATCTCCGGCTCCGCCCAAGAGCGGGGGATGTCATAAGATGATTTTCCCACAGAAAAAAAACATGTCATGGTAAGGCCCCTGATATTAGATATTAATTTTAACTTTATATCTCCACGTGTTCCTGAGAAACTCAGAAAAAAGGCCGTTTTTATCCACTTAGGTACGGAACCCTAAAAAATGCTAACTAACAATTTGAAGAAAAATAAAATCGGTTGAAAAATCGCTAAACTTAAGCGATACGCACAGGGCACGTTACTCGCAGAGTCGATGGGGCCGAAAGATTCTGGAGTGGCAACCGTGTACTGGAAGATGCAGCGTTGAAAAGCCTCCCACAAGGTGGATCGATGACCTGTTGAGGGTCACGGGAAACAGGCCGATGGATGTGAAATGCATAGTAGCGGTCTTTGGGGCGGCTTATATCTAACTGGACGTCTTTCGGCTGAAATGAACACTGTTCTTACATAATATCTATTAATACTGTAATATGGAATACTGAAATATTGTAACATCAACCACTTTTTTTAAATGAGTAATCATGGAGTTTCTTGCCGGTTCTTCTCCATAGGAAACGACCAATTTGGAACCGTGCACTAGTTTCGACGTTTTATAAGTGCCCATGTAGGCCTAAGTGAAATAAAAATATTTTGAATTTTTAAAATTTTTGAAGTAATGATGATCAATCATGAAATAAAAAAGTTCAGATTTCTTTAACTGTTTTTGTAAACCTGTTCAGTTTGTTTTTTCTCAGAAATTTACAAAGCTTGCGGCAATATTCGTAAGTTTGGAAAAATACATTCATTACTTCATCACTAAAGAAATCTCTTGCAAGGAAACTATTTCATAAACATGTTTGTCGGGATGGGAAAATATTTCGTGATACCATTATTAATATTTCTGGCATATTTTAATCTTCTAATATCCACATATTTTGATCGACAGTGGCCTACATTTCGGAGAATCCTTGTGTAAGGCAGTATGCCTATATGAGACAATATTGCGGCTTTTACTATATCATTATTATTACATGGCAGAAACGTCTTTATTGGTAGGCAAATACTCGTAATATCAGTTTCAAATCTGCTAACAGAAAAATATGTTTGATTCACTTTTTAGTTCTTTATTGTACATTAAAACAAGTTTAGGGGTATGTGGAACAGAGAGTAAAGCCCCACATACCTCCGTTGAAAAGGGAGGATCCTCCAACCAGACGGGTGTTATGTCTGGCGGGCTACTGCCCGATAGATGATTTCGGGCTGTTCTATATGTTCTAATCGCGCGGAGAACTTTGATTGCGCGATGCAGGATTAGTTCCTATGTGACGCCATAGATGTCGCTACACAAGTTTTAACGCATTGAATATATGGTTCATGTACAGTGGCGAGCTGGACTCAAAGCTGAGCTTTCTTTTTTACTTAAAGTCTTTGAGTGATAGAGAGAGATCACATTAGAAGGTTGGATTCAGATATGTCAGGTCTCAAAGAGATATCAGCAAAACGGACGGGGGCTTTTAGGGCCGATGCCTGCCAGGGCTATGACAACTGAAGAAACACAGAGGGGAGGAGGTTTAATTGACACACCCTCTCACTCCACTCAGAGCGAGAGGAGTCATTTGTTGTTGTCCTACTATAAAAAAAGTTTGCATGACACATAATTTAAAGTTTTCGAACATTTGCACAGATAGTGTGAAAACGAACTATTTATTCATTTGAAATTGCTTTGAATCATGCAAAATCAAATCCTAAAGCTTTCAAGCGTAGCTGTCGTAACAACGTGCTACGGCGTAGTTAGCTACGTCGTAGCAACTACGCAGATCATTCTTGTTCTGAAGTCTCACTAAACCTGACTGATTGATTGGGTTCTTTAAGGATCCCAGAAACAGCCAATTGCGATTGACAATGTTTACGTGAATGATCATTTCAAATGACGGGTAAATATAGCTTTTATTGAAGGCGCATCGTTTTTTGTTGAATGGGGAAGTGGCAAAGTCGTCTTGGTTTAGGTATATTAAAATTATTTTAATGGGTAGACGACTATTCGGCCGTCCGGTAGTCGGCTAAATCGAGCCCGATTCGTCGAAGGGGCGTAGTGTTCCACACGCGCCTCAAAGAAATGTCATGAAACCGTAGAATCCAGCAGGGCCGATTCCTACAAGGGCCATGGGAAAACTTCTGAAAATTAAACTCGTGGTCCTAGAACATAAAGGGTAACTGAAGAAACATGTGTGGTTTTAGTCAGTAAAAGTCTGACACGCCTTCCCGCACCACCCTAGTATGGGAAAAGTCATTACATGATTTTCTAACTCAAAAAAAATATCATGCCTCACACCTGTCCCTCAAAGTTGTAGGCATATATAATATAGTAAAATCATAAATATTAATTGTTTTCCACTTTAGATATAACCTCTCACGAAAATGAAACTCGATTAAGGTTGGAAATATCTAGTTATCACTTACTCTAAGTTCCTAGAAATAAATTATTGAAGTGACTGATATTCAATAATTATACACAAAGAATGAATATGAATACAAGTTGAAAATTCATACAACCAATCGCAGCAGCTAACAATCTGTTACATTAATTATAGTTTGGTATTTGTCTGCGCAATACCAACTTTCTGGATTGATTGATATTTTGGTGGTATTGGATTATTTGATGGTTATGATTTGAATTTGGTTTGGTTTAAATGATGCGACTTTATTTTGTTTATGATTTCTTATGATTTAGACAAATAATAATATCTAAAAGATGGTGGTGGTAAGTTTGGAAAAATACATAAATTACTTCATCACTAAAGAAATCTTTTGCAAGGAAACTATTTCATAAACATGTTTGTTGGGATGGGAAAATATTTCGTGATACCATTATTAATATTTCTGACATATTTTAATCTTCTAATATCCACATATTTTGATCGACAGCGGCCTACATTTCGGAGAATCCTTGTGTAAGGCAGTATGCCTATATGAGACAATATTGCGGCTTTTACTATATCATTGTTATTACATGGCAGAAACGTTTTTATTGGTAGGCAAATAATATCAGCACCCCGCATTACTATTTTTGAGATTAAAAATCATAAAAATGCATAAAGTACACATTTTTTTGTTGTTGGGTATTTTTTCAGCAAAAAATATTGTTGCTGAAAAAATACCCAAAATAAGCTAAATTATTATATGTTGACATCCTGATTTGATCAAGACCTCTGGGTTGCTGTTTAAAAAAATATCCACAACATAGCTAAAATAGTTAATACAAAACACATCACATCATTACTTTGAAAATAAACTTGAACAAATAATATAAACACGATCAATCTATTTTAATATTACCAGTGCCATAATATGTAATGTTATTTTTCTTATTATTTCCCAAGAAACTTTACTAAAGTGCCACTGAAAATCTAGACATGATGGAATTTTTCTACTATACAATTCGAAGAAGAAAAGAGCCTTCAGAGAACAAAATACTATGGTTATATCTGTTACACTTTAAAAAAAATTGTAGACGATAACATTCGTTTCAGAAACTGGACCATAAACAAACTGACCTTTTCATTTTGCGACGTACAATCAACAAAGATCCCTAAGGAACCAAACAACTATTTTTTTCTGATTATACCGCACATTTAGGTACGTTATAGTCACACAATATTGAGCAGGCTGACTCATAACTGGCCACAAACTAAGTTTTTCTAAGTACTTTATTTTCTATACCAAATAATTCACGCCAACGAAGTAAAAACGATCTTCTTCCTTTCCAGTAAGCTATGCAAAATTCCATCTTTATGCAAAATTGTTCCCTTGACACCCGATTTTGTAACGCCTTTATAATATTAATTAGAAAGTAAAATTAAGCGGTTCGCCCTCGAGGGGTCAGTAGCGATGCTTTGATATGTACGCTTTGATTATTACTCAACAGCAATAATGAAATACAGAGATTTGTTTGTCAATGGCTCCACTATACATTTATGATTCCCTCATTGGTTTTGTTGTCTATATATTTAGTATGTAGGTACAAATTTAAGTGTCCATTTTAGTAATAATTAATTTATTCTGCATAATTCCGTATTTACATCCCATCTTGTATCCAGACAATCTCTGACCATTCGAGGTTGCTTTGAAGAGATCTTGGAATGCGATATCAGTTTTCATTATGTAGAGTTGTACATTATTGTCTTTTTAAGATTCCTGGTTACTCCTAGCTATTTCACGAAATCTTTTAATTCTAGAAAGTTCTAATGTTTCTACTAGGTTTTTTTTTTTTGGTGGGAAAATCATCTTATGACATCCCCCGTTCTTGGGCGGGGCGTGAGATAGTGTCAGACTTTTACTGACTAAAAACCCACTCCTGTTCCTTCGTTGCCTTTCGTACCAGGGCCGAGTCTTCCTTTCAGAATCAGACCCTTGGCCCCAGTAGGCTTCGACCCTGATGGCCCCTACAATTGCTGACATCTCCTTGAGGCGCGCGTGAAACAGTACGCGCCATCGACGACTTGGGCTCGGTCCGGACGGTTACCGGACGGTCGGACGGCGACCCACCCATTGCTCGCCGTCCACAAGCCCGCGCCTACGGTGGCCGAAAATCGGGATCAGAATCCCGGCGGCGGTTGGGGCGTGAGGACCGTTGCCTCACGCGAAATGTATTACTAGGTTAAAGTTATTATTAAAAAAAAATACCCTGACTCGAGTTATGGGTCGTGGGATCAAACCCTGCCTGGCTCATTACTTTGTGTAATTTATTTCATCACAACTGCTCTCAAAACAGTGAAGGAAAAGATCACGAGGAAACGGGCATGTTCTAGAACAAAAAAATCGAAGATATGAGACTACCACCAACCCGCACTGGGCCCACGTGGTGGATTACAGGTTCCCCCTCTCACAAAGAAGATGCCTGAGTCTCAGCAGTGGGAACATTAAAAGTTTGATTATGCTCTTATTATAAAAATGCAATACATGTGAATCGAACTTAGAACTCTTCCTCACCACCAATACACCTCAAGCATTGAGCTTTTACCTCTTAATACTAAAAACTTTAAAAAAATCTAATTAGCTAAGAAAAACTCATAAACTCTCCCAATATAAACTTTTCATTTTATAACGCCAACCTTTTTCCCGCTAAAGCGCTCGCGAGCGCTGCCACCGTGTATACGACCTATTTCTAAACAAACTTCTTAGTTTGTTTTCATCTTAATTTGTTCGCCAAACAAGGCGGCCGTGTGTCCGCCACGTTATCTCTGATAATGCTGAGAACTCTGCTGTTTTAGGTGATACTTTATCTCACTTTGCAAAAGTTTCGTCAGCCAACAAGATTAAATGCAAAGTTTAAATTAATTCTAGGTTCCCGGAATAAAATTTTGATCTAAAGCTTTGATGAGTAAACCGTTCCAGTTAGTTAAATATCATAATGATATGAATACGTAGTAACTAGTGTTTATTTTACGCTACTCTTAATTAATTTACACATTGAAATTACTAACGGAATTTGCGTAGCTTTGAAATGTAGGTGTGTGTATACTACATGCATAAAATCAAAAGTAAACATCATTTGTCGCGCTAACCAAGCTAGTAAAATACATAGCGCGCAAATTGTTTATTTTGCCGAGTGATTTAAGATTGTGTGTTACCATTACGATATCTATCGCTAATAATATGGCAGGATTGTGGCGCCAACCGATTGAAAAACAGCCCTAAATCCGTTATCAGTAGCGCGCACGCCTGCTCTGCCACCCAGCTGCTGAATTTCCATATACTTATCGACGCCACACTTTATTGGAAGCTCGATTGCAAGAACATAAATATTTATGAATTCATGCTAAAATAATAGTTGTGGAGTTTGATAAACACTCGTCTAAATTTACCATACGCAATATTAATAATAAGTATAGCGCTATCGAAGGATATATTTGGCCAAAACCTGCCGAAATTCGTAGAAGCAGCTCAAATAATTATTGAGAAGTTCTGGATTTAATACATAAATTATAATCATAATTTAAGCATATCATAACTATGTACATATATTCATTGTGAGATATAACATCGCCTTGGACGCGTCTGTAAAGGTGTTTTAAATAAATAAATAAGTCTGTAGGCATGAGTTAATGCGGCTGAACGGGTTTAGATGAGAACCATACGCACAAAACGTTTTGAGAACACATTTATTATGCTTACAGCCAAGGAGTGGAATTCCTTGCCGGAGTCTGTGTTTCCTGATAGCTACAACTTGGGGGTCTTTAAGTCAAGAGTGAATAGGCTACTTCTAGGCAAGCGTGCTCCATCGTCGACCACATGATCGCTTACCATCAGGTGAGATGGTGGTCAAACGCGAGCCTATCATTAATAAAAAAAAAAGAAAAAAATAGTCTTTGAACGGTATCACAAATAAGGGGCCCATCGGCGGTCATTCTCCTTTGGTTCACGAGTAGACCATGTTCAGGAATAGCACATAGGATATATCTTTTTATCCAGGGATCATACTCTAGATTTTTATACTTTCACGCGGGCGAAGCCGCTGGCAGAAGCTAGTTGAATGTTTGTTCTAAAAACTAGTAAGAAATAATTTATAATCCGAAGTTGCAATATGTACGCTATATATTTTATGTTACTAAGTAGGTATACAAAGAAAGTCCTTCTCACCCTTTACAAAATCAATCACCACATAAAATGGCAAACGAATCGTTTAATCTCAAAATTAAATTCAAAAGTGAGTAGCACAGAAACAGAAGACGTGCAATTATCAGGAATCCATTAATCACTGTAGCGCCCCCTGGAGCACACTGCACTGGGTACAAAGTTAACTTTACGATATTTCATTCATTATTAAAATGGGTTAAAACAAAATCGTTTACAGTGGAACAAAACACCCGTAACGAAGACATAATAAAAACAAGTCCTGAAATTGTTTCAGTGTAGTTACTGTGCGCTAATTGAGCACAGTAATGGTTGAATAAATTTGTTTGGACAATAAAGACGCTTAAACTGAACTATGTCCTATTGTTGGGGGTCCAAATTGCTAATTTGACCGCGTAGATTTAATTATGCATGCCGTCCGCCGAGAGGGGGTCATAAAGGAGGGGTGTCACAGGCAGACTTGTTTATAATGTAGCAAGTAATGCGCAATCCAACCCGCCCCGCCTGCGCCAAGTATTAACTTTTTATTACATTGAACGAACTTTCGCGGTTTACGGCCACGTTGGGGAGGGCACGAACGTGTCAAAATTTAAGCGCCTGTTATTTTAAATGCAGCATACATTCATTTTCGGGCCTGTCAGCAATATAGGCCACTGCATTTTTTGAATAAAGGATAATACGCTTGGTACATATGACCTACTTTTTCTGGGATGCGGGATACAGTTTTTTCGAAATGGCAACTGCAAGCAAAACTAAATTAATTGTCGCATAAACCCAAATAGCTTCAAAATTGTTACTTTAAGAGGTAATCGAGCAGTTGAGAGTTACAAAGTCAGTTCGGGAAACAACATTGGCAACAAAGTCACAGAAATAACGATTTATTTATCAGATAGAGTTGACGTCGTTCACTTCGATTCCCCACGGTGTGCATCCACTGTCCAATAAAACGTAGACAATTAACGTAATTTATCGTCAGATTGACACTGGCCGCAGTCCACCGAGATGAGATAGTGTTTGGCAAATTTTGGCCTCTAATTGGCCATCTGAGCGCTCGGCATCAGGATTGGCACTACGTTTGTATCAATTTTGGGTGAATATGTTTGTACGAGTAGTTGCGTGCCCTTTTCGATGCAGCGAAGAATTCAGTGAGGAAAATTCTTTTGAATTTTGAAACTATTATTTTCTTTAACCATCTGCACTAGCTTGGACGTTTTATAGCTGCCCATCTGCATGGGCACATAGCATTACGCCTATATAAAATAAAACATTTTGAATTTTATGAAAAACAGCCTTATGTATGTAGAGAGATATTTAAATAAACAAGCTCCTTTACTGAAGCATATTTACCCTTCAAGCAACCATTAAAACGTTAAATATTTTTCGATTACGGAACACAAATTGTATAAATGAATATCGGGTCCAATAAATCTGGGTCAAAGAGCAAGATAAAATCGTCGATACTTCGAGATGCAGTATCGTGTTACCATGATCACGATAACGTTATAAGTGTAGAAAGTGGGTTAATAGCTGCTTTCATGTTTGATATAAGTGGTAACACGCACTCTTCACGGTAAACTACAGATTAGCTGTTTTATTCTTCATTTATATCTACATCTATTTAAATATCTACTACAAATAAATAAAAATTAAGTGCCTGTTCATAATGTCAAAATAATATGTATATCTTTTTATACTATTTTAATTTTTGATAGGTATAGTAAATTTTCAAAATGGCAGAACCGATTTTGACGTGACTTTCACTAGATTGAGACCCTCGTTTCACCCCTATAAAGGTTGAATTTCCGAAAACTGCTTCTTAGTACTTTTTTTTTAAGGTGGGAAAATCATCTAATGACAAATCCCGCCTTAGGTAGAGTGGGAGATAGTATCAGGCTTCTACTGACTGAAAACCCACTCCTGTTCCTTCTTTGCCTTCACCCCAGGGCCCCGGGTTTCACTTTCACACTACCCGTGGCCCCAGTAGGCTTCGACCCTGCTGGGCCCCTACGATTTGCTCACATCTTCCTGAGGTGCGCGTGGAACAGTACCCGCTGTTGACGACTTGGACTCGGTCCGGACGTTTACCGGACGGTCGGACGGCGAGCCACCTATTGCTCGCCGTTCGCAATCCCGCGCCTACGGTGGCCGGAAATCGGGATCAAAATACCGGCGGCGGTTGGGGAGTGAGGACCGTTGCCTCATGCGATCGGCCGCCTCCTTTGCTAGCATTAAAACTGCTTCTTAGTGCTCACCTACGTCAATAAAAAGAAACCTTGTGCGTTGATATGTCAGTCAGTCAGTTTCTCATTGTATATATATAGAAGAAGTAATATGAGCTATCAAGTTTTATTGAAATAATAAAAGTATTAGGATTCTGCTTAAGAGCATCAAACCCGAGATAATACAACCGCTCTTACGTGATTATGACGTTATTACACATATTTTCTATATATTTTGGAAACACATATCTTGTGATTATTATCTAGGTTTGTATTGAAATTAAAATAAAGGAGACAATTTTTTTTGGGCCCACTATTAAACGGTTACGTTTATTAATCATATTACACATGGAAAAAGCGATCATCTTATTATAATTATTAACAGACCAAAAATTATATAGAAATCTAACCGGAATAATGAAATAATAGTAAAAAAGTGTTACGGCAAAAAATGCTTATTTAGGAGCGTTTTCAAGTTTATTTTAACGTGAAAAAAAATATGTTACTACAGTGCGCAGCGGTGACATCGGATTTAAATGCGTTTCAAGAGATAATAATTAATTGGTACAGCGAACTTGTTTTTAATGCTGTTATTAACGGTTAACACAAATATCAAGTAACGTACTTTAAAAATCACCGTGGAACGAAACGTAATTAATAGCCCGTTGCAGATGCTCTGTGGTCCAGTTTCAATCAGTTTGACACTAACAGACAACTAGTGGTGGGTCGTTGTCGAATTTTAGACGGACGAGACGTAACCGTTTTTGCGACGACAAAAACGGTTGCAGAAAACGGTCGTCGTCGCAACTGGTTTGAAGACGAAACTATCGTTGAGTGAAGTAGTTGCAGAAAACGTTCGTTGTCGCAACTAGTTTGAGGACGGTAATAAATTCTGTATTCGTCGCGTCGTCGTTTCAAAACCAGTTAATAATAATAATTGTTTATTTCTCACCACAAATAATGTTTACAATATAAAGAAGCTTAATTTAAAAGTACTCGATACAAAGCAAAATTTTTATATTGTACTGCAATATATAATGTGGTGGCTGTGATATGCCTCAAACAGTTTTGACCCTATCCTCTGAACTAGGTGTTAACCTGTATCTCAGGGGATAGTGTTCAGCCATCAGTTTGCATGATATTTACCGAGTGCCACTACTATATAGATAAGTCGGTATTGCGAGTGAGAGTGATGTGTAATTGCAAAGATGTGGGAGAAAGAATGTAGGAACGTATGTATATGTATGTGTGTGGAGAGTGTGTGAGTGGGTATGATATTGGGGTTATGTAATAAAGGTAATGAGATTTTCTGTTTCTAAATATTCTAATTGTAATAACCAGCTCTTAACTGTATGTTTTGAATCATATGTACTCAGTTTAATTATGTTAATTTTTTTGTCAACTTTTCTGTAAAGATAAGAACATAGGACAAAATATTGTCTTTTAGCAAAAGCTGTATTGTGGGGAACACTGGGACAGGCCGGTGAGATTCCACGCCTTCCAGCATCGGGCAGGGCAACCATTCGATGCTTTCTTAGAATAGATTGGAGCACAAAGAGCTTACGAACAGTAAGCACTTTACAGTCTTTGTACAGTTGTCCAGTAGGGTATCGAAATTGATGACTATATACATAAATTTCATTTTTCATTGCAATAACTGGTTTTAAAAACGACGATGCGACGAGTGTGATAGTTGAAGCAATGGATTTTAGACCTTATTTTCTTAACAGTAAGATAACAATTCTCATACAGTAATTCGAAGACTGGTTTGTGCATCGAAGACTGTTTGGTCGCAGGATGGAAAACGGTTGTTACGTTGCAGAACAAAAAACGGTCTTTGAAAACTGTTCGTCGTTGAAACGCCCACCGCTACAGACAACATTATTATTGTTTCCGATTACTAGATAGTTGCATGTTTCTTCTGTTCTTTTCGTATTTTTATTCGAAAGATTTTATGAAAATGGCATCTGTAGATACATGCATAATCCACAAAGCCGTTGTATCAATTGTGCAGCACGATTTCAACGGAATGTTGAATACTGCTCTTGCTGGATACTGTTGTAATTATTTAGTGGGCAGACGCACTGTTGGCTGCTGTGCTTATGTGATGTGTATAGTGTGGTTTTTATCTTGGGCAGGTGAGGTTGAGCCACCTGCATCTTTTTTAGATGAAATACTGCTTTTAAGAGATGACTTTGAAAATGATGATGATGAACAGTAATAAATACTTGTGATGTACCTATAATGTGGTTTTTTTTTCTCCTTACACAACCAGCATAAAACACATCACCTTATTATTTTAGATCTACAGTCAATGGCTGGCAAAAGCCGCGCTATTTCGAAATGAATACATCTACGCATTTTCATGAATAAGTCTATCAAATCGTGTAAATCACATCAAAGTCTGTCACGTAGTAAAGACGTGACTTTGTTTTATACTGTATATTATTGAACAGTGCACTATTTTAACTTAAAATACCAAGGAGACCTATCCACTCATTAGACAATCGCTCTTGTGAGATTTTAGGTTATTATGAGAGTCATGTTTTGACTGTCGTATTTCACGGTACTCCAGTTACATAAAGTTTTGCTAATATTACCACTGTAATCTAGAGATTATAAGGAATAAACTAACGTGCATTTCATTGCTAAACGCCACAACTTGTGGTGGGCCTATTCCCCAAACAAAAAAAATTGTCTCCTTTGTGCAAAACTGATCCAGCAAGAACGATCGAAGCGAGCTAAAAACTATTAGAACAGCCTATCATATAGATATACTACTTTTTAAAGAGAAAAAGAATTTAAGGTGATGCATAACATATTACGAACTTTGGTACATGTAGGGGCCCCTGTAGCTCGGGGGCCCCGTATCATTGATACTGCTAATATGGCGGTAGCTACGCCCCTATTCCTGGAACAAGTTTTGCGAAATATTCGAGTGAATGATGGAATTACCGAATCCCAACAGAGCGTTCAGGTGTTATCTCTCTTTTTTCGCGTTTGCGGTTTGTACCTCTTTACCAAACAAAGCGTTGAATTGTATTGGATGAACCAACTAGTTTTAAACCTTGCTTAAGTTGACGACACACGGGTCGGGAAGGGCCTTCTTCGCTTCTAAGGAAACATAAAAATTGGCTTGTCAGCGCCAACCGTCAGCGTGCCTTCCACGCGCGCCTCAGGGAGATGTCAGCAAATCGTAGGGGCCCAACAGGGTCGAAGCCTACTGGGGCCACGGGTACTGTGAAAGCGAAGCCCGGGGGGAACAGGAGTGGGTTTTTGATTTTCCCACCCAAAAAAAAAAACCGTCAGCGTGCCTCTAAAACCAGCCTTAAAAACAAATTGTAAACAAAATACGATTCCATGGACAGTTCTACTGTCAAATGCTTGAAATTACGTGGACGAAGTCACAGGCAACAGCAACAATAGAATATGTTCCGTACTTTTATCAACCGTCATTCAGTTCTACTCCTGTACTTAAGTATGTACATGTACGCATGAGAGGCGTCTTATAAATTAAGCTTATTTTGTCTACCCGCGTTTGCAGGAATTATAAAATGATCCTATCAAAAACTGTACACGATTTAATACCTCCCGTAATTATACACATATGACGAAGCTTTTTGTGGTAGGATCTGAGTACATTGTAATTTAATTATTTATCTGGATACTCTTTTTTCAATAAGTGTTTAAAAAATTATATAAATTACAGAAATAATTTATTATTAATATTTTAACGTCCAATTACTTTATCAAATTATTGTGCCCTCATAAAATATATTCCCTGGAATGAAAGGGAATATTGAGAGATGATACTTATAATATGATGATAAACTGACAATCGTCCGTGGCTATATTATATCATACAACTAGCAAGAGAAGCTTGTTCGCAAGGGTGTTACAAATCTTTGAAATTCTCTCTGCTTTACTCTACTATATATTTGCTAGATAATATTAATGCAACGGTCGATGGGCTGACTGTCAACGTTATTTTTGGTCGTAGATTGTGTTACAAGCAACAGAAGAATGTAGTCTCAGTAAGCACTAGCGATCTGCCCCAGCTTCGCACGGGTGTTAGACATTTTTGAAAACCTCGGCGTTTCTCTACTATTATAAGCATGTATTAAACAATTCAACCTTCCCCATGAATCACTCTGTCTATTGGTGAAAATTGCATAAAATTTCCGTTCAGTAGTTTTTGAGTTTAACGCGTTCACACTGACAGACAGACGCGATTTTGCCTTTTTATAATAATGTAAAGATTGACTGCTAAAGTCAACAAAGACAAAGAAAATTTTATCGTTTGAATGCAAAACCAATTTCACTTAGAGGGATGGAATCCTGTCCTATACTGTGTCTGGAAGTCTTCTGACCACCAATTCTTCAAAAGAAACACTCTCTCAGCAATATTGGTGTTCTCGTGACTGAAGTTGTACCCAACCTAGTTGGTCTTATTTCCATACACTGAGGTGTGAGTAAAATGCAACACAAACGTATCTAAAGAAGCTTACCGTCACCTGGCACGCTCCACACTCACCGCACCCACAGACAAACACTTTAAGCTGATTATGACGGATACGTCCCTCGCTAACTCATGGTTAGGTACGAGTATAATTATGCAAAATTTCAACGCAAGTGAGAACTTAAATTACATTCGTATATTTGGAACCAGAGCTTTTGTTGAATGACCACCCCTCTACCTTCCTCTTATAATAAAAACCCGATTCTTTTAAGTTGGTTGTAAAGGCCAGAAAACACATGCACTTACACAAGGCAGCTACTTGCATAGTGTTGCCAGATCCGATTGAATAAAAATCGGGACAGATGGTAAAACAAATCGGGATTTAGAGTTTTAGATCGGGACAAATATAAAAAAAAGGTTTTTTTAAAAAAAGGATTTAAAAAAAACGTTTTTTTTTAAGGTGGTAAGCTAATAATCATCAATGACTTTTCGCGCTCTAGAGTGGGCCGAGAAGGCGTGTCAGACTTTTGCCATTTTTTTTTTTACTAAAATCCAGTCTTCTTCAGTTACCCTTTGCTTTCCAGGGTCTCGGACAGTCTCAAATGTGCCAGCAACCCTAGCAAGCATCGGCCCTGCTGGGCCCCTTCAGTTTTGCTAGTATCTCTTTGAGGAGCTTGTGTAACACGACGCGGCATTGACTCGAGCCTGGTCTTTATTGGACGGGCGAATGACGAGCTTCCCATTGCTGGTTGTTTGCAAACCGACGCCTATTGTGGCTGGAAATCGCTGTGCAACTCCCGACGCCCGGGACATCTCCTTCAGGGATGACTGGGGCGTGAGGGTGTCCGTTCCTTCATGGTTGCGGTCAACTCCTTCGCTTGCATTACTGCTTCGCGGAAGGAGGCGTTTCCTATTCCCTCTCGCTCCGTACTATGGCCAGAACCAGAGCCCGGCGCGAGAGGTCACTGCCGCCAAACGCCTTCACGAGGACACAGCGGTGCTGAGCCCAAGCTGGGCACACTTCCACCAAGCTCCACTGTGTTAATAAAGAGGAAAATGAAAAAAAAAAATGCCGCTGTTGTAAAAGTTCGAATATTTTTGTATTAAAATTGTATTATTGTTTACATTTTACTGCATATTTATAAATGGAATGGATGAACGAAGATCGATTAATTGAGTCACAGATTACTTATAATTATGTGGATTGAGTGAAGCAGAAGACATTAAGGATGTGTGTGACGGACGAAGACGACGCGACTCTGAGCGAGAGAGAGACAACTAGCCAGTGAAGCGCCGTGTATCATTTTGAAAACACTGGACATAGTGATGCGAATGCGATACAGGTTCATTTATAGTAACAATAATGGCTTAAATTTTTTTTTCTTGATTTATCGGGAATTTTAGCGTCCCAACCAGGTGCAAATCGGGACGCGTCATCAGACCCCTGAAAATCGGGACATCCCGCGCTAATCGGGACGCCTGGCAACACTATACTTGCATAAGTAACTTTCTTACCATAGTAACATACACCTGTGCGCGTGGATTAAGTGTATTTATATGAAATCAAGGGAGAATTTAGAAAATATTTATTATAACTTCATGGTAAAGATAAAAAATTGTGAAATTAGTAGTCAATTAAATGGGACACTCAATATGCTAACCTGGGAAAATACCGTGAGGCCGTGTTCCCACTATGTCATAACGGTTAATTTATCGTCGGCCGACTATCGTCTCTAGCTTTTCCCATTATAAGTTGTTTGTCGTGGCCACGACAGATAGTAGCAAAAACGACACATGTTTTACCTTCTACGTTTAGTCTTGACAATTTTTTATCGTTTTACGGCGGTCGTGCTAGCTGTTCTCACTATCGTGACAATCTGTTGTCACCGCAAAAAAACAACGTCGTAGACGACAGTTAATCGTGTCGTCCTTTATGTGAACACCTCCATCACTACATAGTATAAAACAAAGTCGCTTTTCGTGTCTGTCTGTCCCTGTATATGCTTAGATCTTTAAAACTACGCAATGGATTTTGATATGGTTTTTATTAATAGATAGAATGATTCAAGAGGAAGGTTTATGTATATAATGCATGCATAATAAAGAAGAGAAATACTGATAATTTTAGATATTTCTAATGTGATGTCGTAAATAAACAAATATTTTTGTGTTTACATTGCAAACGCTGGCTGAACTCTACAAGATATATCAAAATAGTGTACTACAGTATTGTTCACCTTAAAAAGGTCTACAAAAAAGTCCACGATGGTATATGTCCATCTCTTAGAGGTAACCCACTATAACCATTTTTTATCCTTTACTTTTTACGAGAAATAATGTCTTATTTACGAAACAATTTTAAGCAATACACCATAAATATTTATCCAATTAAGTACCTTAAATAAATTGTGTATTTAATATAGATCAATATAGCCCTTTACAGCGTGTCATTTAAATGAATATTTTCGAAGATATTACAGATTTTAAATGCAGGGAAATAGCGGTTGCGGTAAATAACTTGATTCTACGTTAGTTACCTCAGAACTCCGTCGTTTATGGACCGACTTGCAACATTTTTTTTTCCTAATAGGTATGCTTTCAGATTGGTCCTATTTTTTTCAAAATCCAGTTCTGATGATGGGATCCATAAGGAATCGAGGGAACTCCTCAAATATTCTAGGCAACTATATAATGATATTAGTATTTTCATCGAGAACTTAAGCATTTACAGTCAATATTAATATAGTTGATGAAGTGGAACTGGTGAATGAGATCAGAAATGGCCACCGGAACTTAAAACTCTCATACATATCACAATGAAGATAGTTAAGTAACTATGAATAGTTATGTTGAAAATGGTAGCATCAAAGTAATCTGATGATGATGATGGAGCTGGAAGATAGGCACTGGAACTCCGTAATTAATTAATGTAACCTAGCCGTGTTTGGGCTTATTAGAATTGTCATCAGATGCACTTTGGCTATAAGGTACTATCGAACAGACCTGATGATGGAGCTGGGAAGTGGATAGGGACTTCATAATAAAATAATGTATCCTAGCAGTGTTTGGGTTAAATCGAATTGTCATGAGAAATAGGTACTCTGGCTATATATGTATCACAACTAAAAAGTGTGAAATAATTTATTTTTTTACAAAAAAAATAACCAACTTCACCAAAAAAAACAAAACACTAAAACGATCAAGATTTCTTTAATTTCGGAAGTCAGTTAAATAACAAGCAAACAATACCAGAAACACTGACTTCCAAAATTAAAGTTATTTTGATCGTTTTAGTGTTTTGTTTTTAGGGTTCCGTATCTAAAAAGGAAAAAACGGAACCCTTATAGGATCACTTTGTTGTTAGTCGGTCTGTCTGTCAAGACCCTTTATCTCGGAAACGCATAGAGGTATCGAGTTGAAATTAAAACCATACACTCAAGTCTGCGGTCCCTTAAAGCTGTGAAAAAATCAAACTTCTGAGCTTACGAAAAAAAAAGATACAGCCATTTATGTCGCAAAAAACTTATATTTCGACACTCTCAAGAGAATCAAAATTCATAGAGTACTTCCCGTTGACCTAGAATCCTGAAATTTGGCATGAAGCTAGGTCTAATAGCACAAGTATAGGAAAAAAATTGAAAACTGTAAATTTGTAGTTAAGTCACAAAAAAAAATATTTCCGATTTGGAAAAATCTTCGTAACTCAATTTTGGAATTGAACTGTTTTCATAGGTAGGTACCTAAGTTTTTACGGAACCCTCAGTGCGTGAGTCCGGCTCGCACTTGCCCACTTTTTATAGTGAAGTCGGTTTTTTTTTTTTTTGTAAAAACTTTTTTCCTACAGAATTTGTTAATTCTTTGAACCCGTCTGGACCCTCCTCATAAAATGGTGTTGAAAATATGTTGTCCTGTTATTTTATTAAAAAACCTGAATTCATTTAAACTTTGCAATGGCATGCGTTTGCTGGTAAAATCACTAAAAACTGTCATAATAGAATGCACAATACTCACTGGACGTGGTACCGGAGAAGATGTGTGTCCATGGAGTTTCTTGCACATTCTTCTCCATAATGTTTTTTTTTTTAGGTGGGAAAATCATCTAATGACAAATTCCGCTCTTGGGCGGAGCGGGAGATAGTTCCAGACTTTTACTGGCTAAAAACCCACTCCTGTTCCTTCTTTGCCTTCGTCCTAGGGCCCCGGGTTTCACTTTCACACTATCCGTGGACCCAGTAGGCTTCGACCGTGCTGGGCCCCTACGTTTACTGACATCTCCCTGAGGCGCGCGTGGAACGCGCCGTCGACGACTTGGGCTCGGTCCGGACGGTTTACCGACGGTCGCCGTCCGGAAGCCCGCGCCTACGGTGGCCGGAAATCGGGATCACAATCCCGACGGCGGTTGGGGCGTGAGGACCGTTGCCTCAAGCGATCGGCCGCCTCCTTTGCCAGCATTACTGCTTCGCAGAAGGTGGCGACCGCCTGCCACTCCTCCTCGCTCCGGACCATGGCCTGTACCAAGACCTGGCGCGAAAGATCGCCACCGCCGATCGCCCCCACGAAGACATGGCGTTGCTCTGCCCAAGCGGGGCACACCTCCACCGTGTGCTCCATCGTGTTCTCCGGGCGGTCCACACAGTGGCAAGTAAAGATATCTTTTGCAATGACTAATAATAAATCGCAGGGTCAAACTTTCAACGTTGCAAAGTTATTGATCGTTGAGTGTTTTTCACATGGCCAATGATATGTCGCTCTTTCAAGAGTAACCTCAAAAGAAAACATGTTTGTATTATCTAATGACAAAAAAAAAGCTGTGAACGTTATACATAAAGATATTCTGTAGTATAATTAGTACTGGCGACCCGCCCCGGTTACGGGTGCAATGCTGATCAAAACCGCATCAAAATCCGTTGCGTAGTTTTAAAGATCTTCTTCTTCTCAGTCGGTACACTCTTGCCAGAGTGGTCGTGGTTCATCACTGTGAATCACGATGAGTGTTCATCTTGGTAAAACGGTGCCATTCATCGCGGTCTGCAGCTTTCTGAGTACATTCATAAACCGAGCACTTAGTTGCGGCCTTGATCTGGTCTGTCCATCTCATTAGTGATCTACCACGTGGCCTGGTGCCCTCAACTTTGCAACTGCACTATGAGACGCTCTGAGTCATTATCACAACGAGATACATGGCCGAATAAGTTAAAATGCGCGACTGCACTGTGGATGATAGGCGCTTTCTGATCTAAGCGTACATAGGGACATACAGCGGGAAGCAACTTTGTTTTATAGTATGAAGGGATCAGCATTGCACCCGTGCGAAGCCGGGGCGGGTCGCTAGTTTAAATATATAAGCCACGACACTTAAAACTACACGATTATCCGTAACGACAAGCACACAGACGTGTTTTTTTGTAGGCCGCGTTCCCATTTTGTAGTAACGACGACCAAGTCGCAGCCTAAGTCGTGTCTCAAAATATACTAGATAATTACCTATAACATTTTTATGTAAAATAATTGTGTTGAATTTGTGAAAACTATTAAACTTATTTATGGCACACCAGCTATTTGCATACCTTTATGCAAGTTACAGGCAAGTGTATTCCAACCTAGACTGTGTGCTAGGAAGCTACGTCAGCTAACAAACAGCCACCAATGCAGACCCGCCAATGACACTCGCCTATAGCCATGCCCGCCAATGACCCTTTCCTGCAACTATGCCCGCCATGCATGCTTACAGCCATGCCAAGAAGATGCCTAAAGCGGGAAAGTGTTTCCATACATAACCAGATATCTTCGCTTGCTTTGATAATTTTTTAGCAGACTATTTAGTTATGCTTCCAAGTTGGTTCCATAGAAATATTGTTATGATCTGATGATGAACTTCAATGATATGGAACGGAACTCCTCATAGGATCACAGTAAAACTGACGTAACAAGTAAAATTGCTTTGTCTAAGTGTAGTCGACGACTGACTGAAAGAAGAGGGACTAATAGGGAGAGGGGAGAATATATCGAACTGATCTGATGATGAAGCCGGGAGGTAGGCCTGGGCTTGGCTTATTGGAATTGTCATGCAATATTTTTATGATTAAATTTTATAGGTATCTTACTACAGAACTTGCACACTATTTACGTATGGCTGAAGTGAATTTCAGAAGTTCGAGTTAAATAGCGAAAAGACAAAATATTTAATATTCTATAGAAACACCAACTTCCAAAATTAAAGTTATTGCACTTTATAGTGTTTTTTTTTTACAATGAAATCGGATGTATTTTTTTTATAAAGATTTTTAAAGAATGAAATTATCTTAGAAAAATTTCAAGATAATTATAAAGAAAATGGCTATTTACTTCGTTTCTTTGTCTAATAGCATTGGCTTCAACAACATACCGAAGTCATCTATCTGCTAGATTAAATTATTGCAATGGTCTGCGGCCTGTCTTCAACATTATTTTTGATCATATATTATGTGACAAGCAACAGAAGAATATAGTTTTTGTACCTAAGCACTAGCGACTCGCCCCAGCTTCGCACGGCAATTAGAAATTGTTGAAATCCTCAGCTCTTCTCTACGATAATATACATGTGTTTATACATTTAAACCTTCCGCATGAATCATTGTCTATTGGTGAAAACGGCATCATAATCAGTTGCGGAGTTTTTGAGATAATCTCGAACAGAAAGACAGCTTCTTAACATGAAGAAGATTCGATTTCGTGTCCAGCCCTCCTAGCCAAGTAACGATCGTTTCGTTTGCGTCGATCGCCTCAGGTAGGCCACGCCTCCGATTCCTTTGTTCTGACCACGTGACTGAGCGTTGAGATGACGTCAGAAAAAAGGATTCGGAGGCATGGCCTACTCGTGGCGTTCGACGCAAAAGAAACGATCGTAACTTGGCTAGGGGGGGCAGATACCGTCTTACGCATTCTTACAAGCGCCTTATCCTTAATTATCTTTGCCTACCCTTCCGGTTACCCACGCAAACTTCTATTATTACATTCAGAAACTATTATTATATCTAGTGGCGCATTCAGCTCACATATTGTAATTTTAGGGTTGCCAATTTGTATGCAATGGTAGCAAGAGGCCCGTCTAGTCTTGTTTGCAAACTGTATTGCCCTACCAGCTACGTAGCCATCGCGATCGCCCCTAACAAGTTAATTTAAACTTCTAACGCTTAGCCGACTCAAGTTGATGGAGCCTAATAGTATTATTGTAAACAAAATTCAAACTAAGTTACACCAAAATCTTTGATTAAAATAGTGATCTAAGGTTTCATCAAAGCAAACATTATACACATCTTAATTAATCAGATTATATATACCTACATTCAGTAAGGTTTTTAGTGTAACTACCGTGGAGTTGGAGGCTCTTTCAATGCAAAAAATAATGGTAAAAGGGTATTCTTATATTAAAACCTCAATAGATATTAAATTCATCAATTCATTGAGAATTTCTTTTAACAATGGATTTATGAAAAGCTTTTACACGAAAATCATGAGGATGTCATTGAATTTCATCTCTAAAATTAATAGTAATAAAAACGTCAGTAGTTATATTTCACTAATAATGTACTCGAATTGGAAGGAGGATTTTAGACAGAACTGTGATAGTTCAGTGGAGTAAAAAACTCCCCACAAATAACTTGGTGATTCAGAGAGTACCTTCCTACGATACAAAAATATATATGTACCTAAATATACCTCCATAAAATAGCCATAGCAACACCACACAAGAACCTGTCAAGTAATCGAAAAGTTAAACGAATTTATTCATAAATTCTTCTTTGAAAGAAAGGTGTGTGAGAGTCGGGGGTTGTCCTTCCCATAATATCGTATGCCTGTGATGCGGGGACTTAATAATAAATTCCTTTGTGCAAAAGGAACCAAAAATTAAAATTCTTTTCGTGTCCCAGGGCCTTCTCCGGCGCAGTTTTGTCATTTTGTTTGGAGGGATCTTGCGTGACATACGCAAATCCCTCTGCTGAATATATGTATAAAATATATACTACTACGAATACCTAAGTGAGCAATATTAGACACGTTTTCTCATAAATCTTACCATATTCATGGTATGAATGCTCGAGATATAGTATTTTTCATATTCAGTGATGGACAATACGGCTGTCAGATCATAATATATCATATTCTATAGTTTAATATCACGTACGTATTGTATTAATATAGTGTCCTTGCGAAACTATATCTATTTATCTAGAAAAAAAATTTACTTCAAATTGTTTAACGTGCCATTATCATATAAAACTACTACTACTACATGAAAAAATTACCTTGTAATGTTTAGGAATTGTTTACGTAGATTCTGCAAACAACACCTTCTATAATAGCTATGAATAAACCAGGTAGGCAGGCCAGGCAGGTAGTACCTAGCGCCAAGAAAATATAAGACAAAGATTTTTTCCAACCTTTAATTTTGACAAAATGGTAGCTACTTCAACAATAATTTTGCAAGTGATGAGTACAGCGTTAAATGCACCAGATTAATCGAAGCTTGCATAATTTTTCACCCTTAGGATCTGAATGAACAGCATTTGGTATTCGATACCATATCTACATTATTTGCCCTCTATGGCTCAGCCTGTACCCCATCACATACCTAATGCCTAAATAATATAATAAACTATCAACCGAAATGCGCAAACTATATATTAAAAGTACTGACTTTTCCCACTGGGTAAAACTAAAAATCTAGAAACTTAAATAAATAAGAATAATTCTAAAAATATTTTTCATAGAAAAGAGTCCTACTTTGAATGCATGGTAAAGTAAACAAATAAATGCTACTATGCGAACATAATCAACAAAATGACTTGGCGGGACTGCACGGCTATCATTGCTTTGAATGACGATGGTGGTAGGTAAACGGCTCCTACGGGGAATCTGTAGGAGATTGGCTATGGCTTCTTGTCTTTCATTCGAACTCCATTTGTTAACTCTTCCTTGTTTTACAGCTTCACTCCTCAAAGAAGTAATATCGGACGTGTTTGGAAGTGGGATCGAAGAACTCATCATGCGGGAGGTCGAGGGCTGAGAGCACTGTGCCGAAGTAATGCCTGGTGAAGTGAAGCGTGTCTTGCGGCCGGAGCAGGAGGATGGCTTGGAGGTAGTCCCGCACAGTGCCCGTGAGGGTTCCACTTTCCGTGACGTAGCGCCCTCCTTCGGATACTCGAGTGCTCTGTGGAGAGAAGATTATATTTTACATATAGACAGACCATCAGTACAATGTATGTTACAGGGGTGGAGGAAACGATAACGATGGATTCTGTACCATGGTTTCGAATACAACAGGTAATGGAGATGTAGAAGAATAAGACAAGTTGCGATAACCCTTTATACACTTGGATAGTAGCAGAAAGGTCCTAATATACCTTGAAATCTAAGAAGTCGGACATTAACTGAAGATCATTGCGCCACGTGTCACGTAAAGGCTCGTGTTGTTCTATTTCGTCTTTTTCGGGAACGACGCGTAGTAGCGGATTCACATGGAAGATGTAACAGTTGTCCGCCCACTCGTGACTTATAGTATAACCTTGAAAACAGACAAAGTTCAGATAAACAGATAAACAAAAAAGATATAAAATCTAACAAAGTAAAATTGTTTCCATGAAATAAAGGCATCATTAACTTAGGTTATCTAGTAGTTAAAATCTTAAAAACCGGTAATGCAGAATATCATGGAGAGTCTTCTTTAAAATGGGTAGATAATACTGCACTTAAATGCACTTATAATGTGGTGAGTTGCACGCTTGTTTGTCACTCTATTACTTAAAAAAAAAAAAAATGTTCAATACCTTTGAGACTAAGTACTGTCAATGTCTGATGAACATATCCTGAAGGTTCCACAATATGCCGCTCCACCTTGACGACGAAAAACGGAGTGCCATTCACGATTCCTTGACTTACACCTTTACTGATCTAGAGGACAAAATGTTTTGACGGTTAGTCTTTTAACTGTAACCTAAAACTGTAAATTACAACTTTGTCCGAAATGTTCATGCTAGACAGATTGTACGAGATCAATGACTGACCTTAGGTATCAATTTACATTCCATAATTTCAAAATCAAATTTGTAGATACTTTAACAAACAGACAGATGTTTTAACAATAACACATACGTTTTTAATTAAGTGGGAAATCATCAAATAACTTATCCTGCTCTGAGTGGAGCGGGGAGGGAGAGTCAGACTTTTGCCAACCGAAACCCACCGTATTTCTTCAGTTGCCCTTTGCGTTCCAGGCAGGGCTAAATTAACTCTTTCGAACAATGCGTCTTAATACCAGCATTAGTTCAAATACATACAATACTACGGAGAAACTACACACATCAGTGTTGTCTTTTTTAACCCAATGGTTGACTGGTAGAGAATGCACCACTACTGTAAAAATCAAAGTCAAAAGTTTTTTATTTCACATAGGCCTACATGGGCAGTTATAAAACGTCAGAAGCTAGTGCATGTACATGAAGTTTAAATAAATAAATATCAGAAGTTTTATCCATGACACTTGAAATTGTACTGCAAGCCAAGTTACTGTGGCGTTCGAATAATATGACGTCAGAACTTGTATCTACTGGGCTGTGTAATACATTAGAGAGATCAGAGATATTCAGAACCCGACTCGCTATCTAAAATATGGCTTTTAAACGCTAAGAACTTAAAGTGCAGCTTGTTTTTTTTTTTTTTGAAAATCTTAATTTTGTGGTAGAACCCCTATCTAACTATGTAATTCTAAGATAATTCCCCGTCTAAATTTAAATTCATCATCATCATCATGATTTCAGCCGAAGAATATTCACTGTTGGACATAGGCCTCCCCCAAGTGTCGCCACAACGATCTCAAGCGTCTCGCACCTATCGCATTCATGATACCTCACCAGGTCATCGGTCCACCTTATGGGAGACCTTCCAACGCTGCGTCTTCCGGTGCGCGGTCGCCATACTAGAACCTTTCGGCCACATCGACCATCCGTTAAAATTTAAACTAAATATCACCAATATCGGTAATATCACCAATTAATTCCCGTTTACCTTATCCAATAGTCATAAATCAACAATTAAGTAAAATCGATTAATAATACAGGTAGATTACCGGTCTAACAAGAAATATTCATTAGTCAACGTAAACTGCTAAAACTAACATACCACGCTAGATAGTTCGTGAATAAGTTATAGTCCCTACCGATGTGATAATATCTATTTCATAATTGGCCCTGTCGTTTCTTTTGTTTTGTCTACATACTGGGTTCTCATAGCGAAGGAACGTTCATGGTTTCATTTAGAGCACTGACTTGAACCAGTCTCTGATTGCGAAAAGAGTAACATTTTATACGATTTAATTGCAACTAACTTAAAGCTAGTTATTCTGCAACACAGACTTGTGTGCCGAAAATCATAATTTATGATTTATGTTACAATCCTAGATAATTTGATAATAAAACTCACATAGATGCTCCGACAGATAGTCCCATTCATCATGACAGTGTCAGTCTGAACGGTACCTTTGTAGCGTCGTAGAGCGAGATAGCGTAAGAACACAATATTTGATCCTTCAAGTACAAAGTTGTGAGCCATTTCGAATGTGTGATAGAATCGCTTCACGACATGCTTGTCTCCACAAATGCGAGTTACTTTGTTATAATAACCGCTATCACATATAGCTAAATAACTCCGCCGCTCTTTGGTTAAGTCTTTCTTTGTTATATGTCTGTGATTACAAAACAAAAGATATCAGTATTATTTTAGTTAGGAACTATCAAACACTTTCTTTTGCATCATCGCTGTATCTTGGCTTAACTATTTAGACCGTTAGTTCCGCAGGTCGATTCTGCCGCACTCCTGGGTAAAGGCCTCCCTTTGCTTCTTCCATTCTTTCG
The DNA here is from genome assembly GCA_905147345.3 of Mythimna impura. Lineage (NCBI taxonomy): Eukaryota > Metazoa > Arthropoda > Insecta > Lepidoptera > Noctuidae > Mythimna > Mythimna impura. Next base: position 15,478,384 of record LR990345.1, read on the forward strand.
CTTCTGCGAAAACTATCGAGTGCATCTCATCATCTTTACGTGATCGCCGCACGCCAATCTATCTAATTGCCTCGTGGCACCAGCTGGTGCTGTGATATTTGGGCCCACAGATTATCGAGTATGTGGTGGCAGACATGTCTTGTCAAGTTCCATTTAAATTTGTATTTTTTTAATCACTTTAGCTACATTTATTATTAAAATATTATTATTATGTAATTAAAACTGTTCGTGACTCTACCTACACAAAAAAGGGCCACAAAAAATATCAGTAACATTATCTTACTCGACTCTATTCTCTTCCATAGTGTGTAGGTTACAATCCAAAATGCTAACAAGCTTTGAGCCAGTTTTTGCACCTTCCTTTGACGAATATGAAACCACTTGTACTAGAAGCTTATCTTTGTCTTCGCCTAGACTTTCAACACAAATGCTGATACCTGTTTATAAAAAGCTTTAATTAAGATTAGATTTAAAATACGGCATGTATTTAAGTATTACTTATTAGATAAAATGTTGAGAAAGTAGATCAGATTATTTCAATCAAAAGTAGTTTCTACAAAAAATGTCACCTTTACATTATATCACATTTAAAGTTAGATTAGTGTATGAACACATTATTGCCCATGACAGCAATACTTGAGAAAAAAAATACGCCCGTGCCTTAATTAGACTTGTCTTATGTTTAAGCAAAAAATAATACAAATTCAATTACGTATTCTAATAAAATGCGAAATTAGAAAAGTAATAATGTTAAAAGAAATAAATATATACCCCCAACAGCACTGCAGCAATCTAAAGATGGTTTCCTTGGTTTTTTTTCGAATTTTGGAGTTACGCCATGAACAGGACAGGCCCCAAGTTCAGGTTTTTTATTATGTAGGCCTTGAATCTCGAACTTTCCTTCTTTTGTCTCATCTTCATCTTTGATTTTGTCATGTTTACCATAAGCATAATCAAAATACGTATGTTTAGGAGGAACTTCATGACACCATCGATAACCATGTTTTCCAGCACGAACTTTTTTCTGTGTCTTGGTTGTGTCCTGAATGCACTGACAAATGCTGGCAAAATTTGGCGATCCTGATGATTTTAAACATGTACATTCTTTTGGTTTAACTGGAAAGGTATCACAAATGCATGGATTTGTGCAGTCGCAAGTTGTGAAGCACTTGCATTTTTCTGGATCTCCACACGTACAAACTTGTACTGGAAAACACTTGCAAAGGGCACCAGTATTTTCATTATCGCAAGTGCACGGTTTAGAGTCATCGCAACTACAAGTCGATTTGTTTTCGTCGTTTACTTTACAAGGGATATCTTCACATTTTACTCCCTCTGACTCTTCTGGCTGACATAGACAAGGGCGTTGCACACCACAAATACATTCAGTCAAGCATGTACAATCTTTGCCTTTAAGACAGTAGCATAACTTTTTAGGTTCTGGCTTTTGGCAAACACATGGTTGCTCTTCAATTAAATTTATACTTCCTTCTTCCAGAGCTCCCTCCTCAACTTCAGCTTCACGGAAGGTAGCTTCTAATTCAACTACAGCGTCTTCTGTGACTTCTTCATTTTTGGTTTTAATGTTAAATTTGGGTTTATATTTACATTTGCACACAGGACTGGGAAATTTACCCGGGTGACAAATACATGGTTTTTCTATGTTGGCACAAGTGCATTTAGGGAATATTCTACCATCAGGGTCACAAACGCACACATTAGCATTTTTACATTTGCACTCAGTCCGAGGTTCTCCTGTACAAACGCATATATCTTTTAGTTCAGAGCAAGTACAATCAGCTTTTGTTTTGGCTCCACATTCACAAGGCACCTTCGTGTAACATGGACATTCCCCTGTTTTGTCTTTTCTACAGGTACAATATTTTTGCCTCTTTGCAGCTGGATTTAGTTTCGGCAAACCATTAACAACTATTAAGCTTGTTTTGCTATTTTGCGGTGGAGGTGGTTTATGACAGTCAGGAAAAAAATAAAAACTAAAATCATCGTCATCTTCTTCTTCCTCTTCTTGTACACTTTCTTCCGCCACATAATCCTTTATTTCAAACATTTTATCGCTTTTTTCTTCATCATCCACTGTTGGCTCAGCAGTCTCTTCACATGACCATTCTGACTCTGAGCTTGCTTCTTCATATTCAAGGTCACCCTCATAATGTCCACAACTTATTATCAACGTTTCTCCAAAACAAATTTCTTCCTTTATATTTTGGTCTGCAAGTCGATCAAGGATAATTATTGTATGTGAATGTGAAATAGTACCTACTTAGTACAACGGTACTTTCCATTAAAACATCGATACAAATAACGAATAACTGAATATACCCATATTTTTATTTAGAAAAAAAAACTATTACACAAAATACGATGTTTATATAATTCATCATCGTCCTAGCCAAATACATGATATGATACATGGCAGATAAAACTAACGTATAGGCTAATTTCCTTGGCGGCCAGCATTGCCAAGGTACTTGACAGTGTGCTTAACTCACATTTCATCAAACATGTAGGTACATTTGCATTGCGACGCTCAGTTCGTTTTCCGGCCAGGGAATGTCCACAGAAACAGCCATATTTAGTTTGAAGCACACTATCAAGTACTGTTCCAATGAAACAGCCATATTTAGTTTGAAGCACACTATCAAGTACTGTTCCAATGAAACAGCCATATTTAGTTTGAAGCACACTATCAAGTACTGTTCCAATGAAACAGCCATATTTAGTTTGAAGCACACTATCAAGTACTGTTCCAATGAAACAGCCATATTTAGTTTGAAGCACACTATCAAGTACTGTTCCAATGAAACAGCCATATTTAGTTTGAAGCAAACTGTGAAGTACTATACCTACCTATGTACATACCTACGAATAGTCATACTCCCGTGTATGCTTTAGTTTAAGAAACATGCTAACAACAATGTAAGGTAGGTATGGAAGGAGCCTGGATCTCACGTAACAGGGAATCCTAGTGTGAGTTCCATGAAACTTATATAAATGTATCTTCTGTAATAATAAATTATTCTTATTCTTATTTCGTGGACCCGCAAGGCCTTTTATCTAGTGGCATATGACGTCCTATGGTAGAAATTAGCAAGGACCAGATTGCCATCGGAGTTGGCATCACTCTTGAGGTATTGGTATCTATATTATATTTGTAATATAACAATTATATTGTAATTGTAACAGACTGTCCAACGATGCTGGGGTGCCGGCGCGCGACGGCGCCGCTTCAACATAACAACGTTACAGCACCGCACTGCTCGTGTGCCCGCCGATACGATGAAATCTTTGCGTTGCGGCGTCGCAACGCATTGTGTGCCCCTTCACTTAGCAGGGACTTTGTCCGCTTTACTAATTTCCACATGAGAGGACAACCGTGTCTATTAGCAATGGCAGTCAAGATGCTGCGTCGACTTCCACGAAGCCTACTGATGAATGCTACAGAAACGTGGAAGCGCATTGTTAAATCATAATCAATCGCAGACCATTGCTGACCATTTTTTTTTTGTCAATTGTTTTACCGAGATAAGATCTCGTAATTTTTGATAAAAATAAATTAACATAAAAACTTAGCATAAGCATAACATAGCAAAAGCAGCCTTTCAATGTTCCCACTGCTAGGACTCAGGCCTCCTCTCTAGGAGAGGGAATGGGCCGTAATCCACCACGCGGGCCCAGTGCGGGTTGGTGAATGTCACATGTTTTCGAATTTTTGATTCTAGGACATGCCGGTTTCCTCACGATGTTTTCCTTCACCGTTTTGAGAGCAGTGATAATGAAATAAATTACACAAAGTAATGCGCCTGGCTGGATTTGAACCCGCGACCTACAACTCTTAAGTCGGGGCCGTCACCACTCGGCCACCACTGCTCACATAATAACTTATTTAATTTAAATTTTCAATAGCTATAATTATCAAAATAGAAATCCAAATTATTAATATAACATAAGATATAAATATAGATATAGATTGAAATATAGGCCTCTCCGTTGCGCTTTGGGTCTTTGATAGAAGACTAAAATGTCACCCAAAGCGCAACCTTGCCGACGGCCAACACAACTTTCGCAGGGGGCGCTCCACGGTGGACGCCATCATGCGCGTGCGAGCCCTCACGAGAGATACGGTGTCCCAGGGCTGGTGTGTCGTGTCGAGGAATTCACATCGGCGTCGGGTCGACGGTGAAGTACCTGGAACTCGTCCTCGAAAGCCGGTGGAATTTCGAGAAGCACTTCCGACGTCTGGCTCCCAAACTAAAGCGGACTGGGGCTGCCCTCAAGCGGCTTCTGGGCCGCTTTCGGCTTCCTAGGGGGTCCAAACGCCTCCTTTCGGCTCTACGCAGGCCTAGTTCAGTCCATGACCCTTCATGGCAGCCCAGCTGAACGCATGTCAGAGAGTCACGGCCGTATGTATGGTGCGGGGATACCGCACGGTTTCCCGCGAAGCGGCGAGCCTCCTTGCTGACCTGCCATCGTAGGATCTGGAAGCAACAGTCCTTGCACGCATGCACGATTTGCGCGTGGAGATGTAACGCCGGGGTGACACTGCGCTGCCACGACAAGTCGCGGCATGGCGGTCAGAGTTCCGGCAGGATCTCATAGTGAAACGGCGACAACGACTGTAGCAACTCAGTGCTGGGCACGCCATAATTATGGTGGTAAGTCCCCTCTTTGAGGAGTGGCTGGAAAGACCTCACGGCGTCCTCACCTTTCGCATGACGCAGGTCCTCACCGGACATGGTAAGTTTGGGAGGTTCCTGCACCGGATTCGTGCGGAAGAAACGCCCGGGTGTCACCATTGCGTGGACCGCCCGGAGGACACGGTGGAGCACACGGTGGAGGTGTGCCGGTGGTGGTGTTGCGCTTGGGAAGAGCAACGCCGTGTCCTCGTGGAGGCGATCGGCGACGGTGATCTCTCGCGCCGGGCCTTGGTACAGGCCATGGTCCGGAGCGAGGAGGAGTGGCAGGCGGTCGCCTCCTTCTGCGAAGCAGTAATGCTAGCAAAGGAGGCGGCTGATCGCGTGAGGCAACGGTCCTCACGCCCCAACCGCCGCCGGGATTCCGATCCCGATTTCCGGCTACCGTAGGCGCGGGCTTGTGGACGGCGAGCAATGGGTGGGTCGCCGTCCGACCGTCCGGTAACCGTCCGGACCGAGCCCAAGTCGTCGATGGCGCGTACTGTTTCACGCGCGCCTCAAGGAGATGTCAGCAACTGTAGGCGCCATCAGGGTCGAAGCCTACTGGGGCCAAGGGTCTGATTCTGAAAGGAAGACTCGGCCCTGGTACGAAAGGCAACGAAGGAACAGGAGTGGGTTTTTAGTCAGTAAAAGTCTGACACTATCTCCCGCTCCGCCCAAGAACGGGGGATGTCATAAGATGATTTTCCCACCGAAAAAAAGTAATTTGGCCACAGTACAGCCGCAGCTTAAAGTTACAGAAGACGTCAGGAATGGCATGGAAAACTCGTGGTTAACGGTGTTAGTTTTAATAGATTTCTCCAACGCTTTTAATACCGTTGATCTCGACATCCTTCTGGCTATCTTGTCTCAAATTGGGGTTTCTTCGTTGGCACAAGATTGGTTTTTATCATATCTTCGTGGACGTCAGCAAGTGGTACGTGATGATCAATTTTCTGTCTGGTGCGACCTGCAAACCGGCGTTCCACAAGGCGGTATACTCTCTCCACTCTTGATTTCTTTATTTATTAACTCTATCACAGCTATTCTCAAATACTCTTTCCTTCTGTATGCTGATGACCTGCAGCTCTACGTGCAAAGTGACATTGACAACTTTGAAGACTGCATCTCCCTACTAAATGCTGACCTTCTATCTATTGGTGATTGGTCGAACAGATTTGGGGTTACTGTCAATGTCAGTAAATGCCAGGCTATCCTCATTGGTAGTTCTTACTTTTTACGGAGTTTGGACTGCCGCTTATTTTCGGCAATACAGTCATCCTTTGGTCTCTCGCCTCACGTTGTAATAATATAATAAGAATAATAATAATAAGGTTGAGCTGGAATAAGCAAATTGCTCAGGTTAGCCAGAGAATCGCCTTCACGCTGCGGTTACTCTATAGATTCAAATATTTCCTTCCGTCAAGCACTAAAACTACTTTGGTCCAATCACATGTTACCTATAATTAACTTTGCTGATATTTGTTACTCTGAGCTATCCCAAGAACTTCTAAACAAATTGGATCGACTTCTCAACAACTGCATTCACATCATATTTGACCTTCGTAAATATGATCACATTTATTCCTTCCGTTCTCAGCTTAAATGGCTGCCTACCCGTCACAGGAGATCCCTCAGATCCCTCTACACGCTCTTCACCATAATGAACGATCCTTGTGCTCCTAATTATTTAAAACAATATTTTAACGTGTTGGGCAGTTCTCATAATCTTAACCTTCGTGCATCCAAAAACATTTCTTCATATTCCTTCTCACCGTACTGGTATTATGTCCACTGTCTCCACCATAAAACTCTGGAATGTGCTTCCCCTTGACATCAAAAAAGCTGAAAATAAATTTTCTTTCAAGCGTAAAATTCGGAACTACTACTTGAAGTCCTCTCAACCTTAGTTCGGTCTTCGTCATAATTGCTCTTAATGATTTGATACTTTTCATAGTATTTATTAGTTCATAATTTTAGCATAATTATATTATACATAAATGTATTTTATTATTATAAATTACTTATTTTATTTATTCTGTTTGAAGTATCTGTTATTTGTTTATTATGCAAACCTACCACAGTGTTACCTTTTTTAACCCAAAGGTTGACTGGTAGAGAATGCCTTATTGCATTAAATCTGCCTATGTACGTCTACTGTACCTGAAGTTTAAATAAGTAAATAAATAAACAAATAAAAGTCTATGCTCCTCAGCCCGGCGGAGCAGAATTTTCGATACAAAATGTGTAAATGATTGGGTTTTATTAACTCATTTTGCTTTCACAAACCGGCCATCCATGATTAATGTTACCAATAAAAGCAATAAACAGCCTTTTACGTAGATCAAATCAGTTTCAAAATACGACTGCCTCGGACACCATAGGCTCTCCTACAGTAGAAGTGCTGGCCGGGTACCACGGTACGCCAGCATGAATGACATCATCCGTGGGGCTCTTGTCACCACCAGTTGTTTTAGAACTCAATGTACCTGAAATAACGTGACGATGGGAAGAGGAAACAACATGTTTTGACACCCTTGCACCATCCCATCTTCTGAGCACAACGGGCTGTGCTGGAGCGGTTGCTGCAGGTGCGAAAAACCAAAAAAGCCGCTAATATAACAACTTTATCGAGAATAATATGTATAGCAGGCAATTTGGGGTTGAAACACTAGTTTTCATCGAGTTCGGGATATCCGCAGACTGCTAGTCGAATTTTCACGTGAATAAAGGGCTGCGCTTTTCTTTGGTGAGAAAAATACCTTTTTAAACTCTAAAAGAAATAGGAAGCACATTCAATGGTAAAAATTAAAGCAATGTGGCCAATCTAAAATCTACTTTATGGGACCTTACTACGTAGCACGTAAGATGGTGCTCAAGGACATAAAACAGCAGACTATCCTAAGACTGATCGGAATACTCCAGCAAAATACGCTCCCTGCTTTGGTGCATATCTGGATCTTATTACAGGAGATGCGAAGTACACAGGATGATTGCTAATTAAGTGCTAATCGAACATTAGATGTTTCTTGGCATTTTTTCGCCTCACCACCAAATGTTGTTAATTGTGAGAAATCTACTCCACTTTGAATTATTAACTGATACTTTTCTGAAAGCTTAAGAATGAATATAAATCCTTCGAATAACAATTTATCAGGAAATATCCAGAACTTTGGAAAATAAGCGTCGTAATGTTGAAGTTATCAAATCTTGAAACTTCTCTTGCTTATCGAGACAGTTCATTCAAAATAAATATGTACACGATATACGAAGACAATTGTTAAGTAAACATAAATAAATATGTTATGAATGCAATAGACCCCTCTTTTTGTACTACGTGATGGTCGACGAAGGGATGTGCTATTAACGCTTGTGCGACAATATTTTTTAAAAGTACGGTAAATGAAATTAAAGCCGAATTTTCCGAGTTGTAAGTCCGTAGACTTTGTATATACTTTAATGAAATAATGGGAAAATTGACTGCACAGGTGTCACTGAAATACGCACACGAACCTTAGGATCCCCGAACTCCCTTATTGATGCCCTGAAAAACCTAAGAGGCCTTATCTGTTTTTGGAGAGAGGTGGGCTGGTTGGAATAAGCCCACCTAAGGTTGTGGCCGCTATGGCCCACGTACAATGGTCCACACAGGACTAAGTGCGGAAACCGTACATGAATAGATAGATAGATGGGAAAATTGAAAAGCTCGGACAGTGCAAATACGGAGTAAATGGCTTACAGTGAATTTTGAAATATAGCTGTAAACCAGAACGACAATAAATCAACTCTTTGTAATACAATCATAAAAGCCGGTGCATTTCTACAGAATAAGATAAAAGTGACCGAAATTCGTGACAGTTTCTAGTTTCCAAGCTAAATCTAAAAAATCACCTGACTCTGGCACTATCGTCGTAGATTAGATGACAGTTATCGTGAAAGAATCTTTACTGCAAGCTTACAAAAATCATAATAAGTAAGGGCTTTATTTATTTAAAATTTAAAAACTTCCAAGGGCTTCCGCCCTTATTATGATTTCCACAAGCTGTCAACTTCTAATAACCAGCAGCTTGGCCAATATAAACCAATTTATATATCGGAAGCTTTAACTGCTAAAAAGAGGCAATTATTCTATCTGGCACGTATGCAAGCTAAATCCAATGGATATGCGTTTTGCTGTATTGCTAACAGTAGAATCATAATGCGGAAAAAGGAAGGTGATTAAGGTGATTTGGCTATACTTATTAAGTCAGAATCCGACCTAAATACATTGAAACAGAGAGCGGATTAACCACGGAGTAGCATAATTATAAATATTAATTATCTTTATCTTATTTTATGTCATAAATTTAGATGGTACCTTGTTACAATAAGGCTAAAATTTTTACTTTTGTTATCCAAATTGTTTTAAATTGTTTAATTACTCTTAAATAGAAAATAACTCGTACACGTCTTAATAGTAGTTTTAGTACTCTTAGACACTTTTACATTATTTACTACCACACAAATTTACTACTTTTCCTACATACTTTTCACGCTTTGTTTTGTTGTTAGCTAAATTACAGGTGATAACTTTGTCTAGCTACTAATGCCTTGCAATTACATCTTTTATATAAAAATTGTTGATACACTGAATATTATTTCTGATCTTGATAATTATCAGTTTCCAATTATTTCAAAGTAAGTTGACTGCCATAAATAAATTTAAAAAAAATAATTGAAATTTGAATATACTACACCTCAATATCCGCAATATCAACAAAAACTTCGATGAATTTACAGTTTTGCTTCAACAACTTCACTTTGATTGTGATATCATTATAGTAAGACAACAATAATCCCCAATTTACATCAATCATATCTCAATATCAATCAACCAAACAATGAACTTCAAAAATCAAAATGATGGCCTCCTTTTTTACACGCAAGATAATTTAAACTGTAAAGTCATAGAATCTCAATTTAATAACTCCAACTGCCTAGTTTGCATCATAAATGACGAAACAGCTGTCACTGCCCTGTATCGATCTCCATCCTATAATTTTATCGACAGTCTTTTGAATAGTTTGGATGATGTCCTTTCATTCTTGAAAAAATATGGTCAAATATTTCTAATCGGTGACTTAAATATAGACATTAAAGATAACAATAAAGACCGACATTCTCAGGAGTATTTAAATTTTACAGCATCACAGGGTTTAATTCCAGCACATCTATATCCGACCCGTATCAATAACTGCTTAGATCATGTCTTTTTAAAAACAAATAAACTCTTGTCATTGAATCGCACATAACTGATCACGAACCAGTCTTGTTAAGCGTTGATACAGATAGACCCAACTTGAAGCCGTGCTTAAATAGAACTGTGGTTGACTATACCTCGATAACATATCTACTGATATGATAAATAGTATGATATATACTGGTAGATTATGCTTTGTTGCATTAAGTCCGCTTATGTACCACTACTGTACATGAAGTTATAGATAAATAAAAATATACATTGAAAAGGCAGATTTCTCTAACGTTTTATTTTCCACAAATTCTAATAAAAGAGGCAACAAACATTCTTACGTCAATATTCTCAGAAATTATATGTAAGCACACACGTAAGACCAAGGTATCCAAAAAAATACCGGAATATAAAGCCCTGGATCTCTCGTGGTCTAATCAAGTGCATAAGAAACAGAGACAGCATGCATAAAAAAAATTAAAATCTCAGCCTGATAATCACATTTTGAAACTTAACTGTTACAGATATCGGAATTTTTGCAATGCAGAAACTACTACTACGGAAACTTAAACGCAATTATGAAAAAGAACAATTTGCCAAAGCCAAGTATACCTAATATTAAAGCTACTTGGGAAGTCATCAAAACATTTACACTAAACATCCAACCCTACCCGCTCGTGACTAGATTTGTTCATGAATGTGGGAAAAAATTTAGCGACAAAAATAAAAAAGTCCTCATCGGTGGAGTTAAGAATTGCATGCATGCAATTCTTAACTCCAAAGAACTATATCAATTCCATTGCCCATTTGATACAGAAATTCTAGAAATTTAATCAATTATTCTAAATCTGCGCAATGATTGTACGGTTGGAATAGACTCTATATCGAGGCGTCCCGCCATATTTTGGCCCCGCGCATTGTACATATTTGCAATATTTATTTTAGTACCGGTGTTTTTCCTGATGCTCTCAAAAAAGCAGTGGTCCACCCAATCTATAAGAGTGGAGTCAGAGACTGCCTAAATAATTACCATCCATTTCTGTACTTCCGACAATCTCAAAGATATTAGAGAAACTTTTGAATAGCCGCCTGGTCACATTCTTGAATATAAATAACATCTCAGGACATAACCAATATGGTTTCGCTCAAGTGTTTCCACTGAGGATGTTGTGTCTGCTCTCTCCGATGCTGTGACTTAGCATCTCAATAGTAAAAAGAAATGCCTAGGTATTTTCCTGGATTTGATCAAGGCATTTGACACAGTCTCTGTCCCTCCGCTTTTGGTGGAGATGTGTAAAATCGTGATTCGTGGTCATGCTTTGAAGCTCTTTGAGAGCTATCTTCAAGGTCGTTCTCAGCATGTAAAGATAGACAATATGATTAGTAGAGAGGCTAAAATAGAATACGGGGTGCCTCAAGGGAGCATTCTCGGGTCAACACTGTTTCACATCTATACGAATGACCTCTGCCTCCTTTCCCTTAATAATTGCTCTGTCTTTGCATAAGCTGATGACACGGTTTTACTGGTTGGAGATACTTGGAATGAAGTCGCATAGTTAGCAAAGATAGATCTCAATTTAGTTAGTGATTGGTTTTCAAAAAACCTACTAACATAGAATCATAGATTCCTCTGCAGAATTCCAAAATTATATCCTTCTCAGTTTCCCAAACTTCCGAACGTAAACATCCTATTAATATCAAAGTTCACTCTTGCTTAAACCCTTCTTCTCATTGTTCCAGTCCATATCTCTCTGTGTACATATGCACCAGTATCCGTTATCTGGGTGTCTACATAGATGATTTCCTAAACTGGCTCGACGGAGTCCCGCTCCGCAGGGCTCCTACTTCTGGATGGTTATAAAAAGAAAAAACAACGATGACTAAGGCGGGAGCGAAGCCGAGTGTAGCTTCCGCCTTAGCCTTCTAATCTAACCATATTTTAGGGCACCCCAACACTTCCGTGTTGGGGTGCCCTAATGATTCTTCATGTCGCATAAGCGTGCATTTGAACTATGATAAGTCGTAGTACAATTTTGTCGTAAAAAAGTGCTTGGTTCTGTACCAAGCACTTACACCGAAACAAACAATTTGTGAATAATTTAATTGTGCGTTTTGTGTTGCAACAAATAATTTTTTTATCTATCTATCTATGTACACCTTCTTTTTCACGTGTTGGGAAAACAAAAGTCAGTTGTTCCCGACAAGGTGGTAATACTGTCAAGAAAAGAAATTCGGTCTACGAGACTCTTATAATTCTTCTGCAGTATCACATCGCTAGAACTTGTAACTTTAATCTTTTCGACTTGTCGGAGTTTACGTCTCCGAAGCGTACAGAAATGTGGGAAAAATGAGTGTTTGAACGAACCGTAAAATTAATTATGTTTCGGTTCTTCCATATTTTCTTCAGCCTGTCCGTCGCAGTCCTCGCTGTCACCATACGTCATTTTACGTCTGTTCAACGCAACCTCCATTGTTTGAAGTTAACGCTCCAAGTTAAATCTATGACTGGACGACCTCACATTTCGCAATCTGAGTGACTTCAGGCGAATTATTGTTGCCTCGGTCTACAATCATCAAGTTAGCTCTGCTGAGCTTAATCTTTAGCCCAAACTCAGACTCACACGCTCCCTTTTCAGAAGTGGCTCTTCTATATCGATAACTATTCGCATACAAGGACGTACTTTAGCTTAGCTCTCCTTATAATAAGAAAAAAAATATTTTTCAGAACCGCGTCATGGTAAATACAAAAACAGGTTTATTACAGGTTTTTTAGGCCGATGTTACGTGTATAATTATAGTTAATTGTTTGTGTTATTTTTAATATGTATTAGTTTATTTTGTTTATAAGATTGTAATATTAAAAAAATAAAAATATTTAAAGAAAAACAAAAAACCCGACTGCGTCGAAACTAATTTTAATAAAAAACGTAAAAAAATTAACTTAAATAAAAACTAAAAAGAAACAAACAAGCCCAGTAGTTTAGAATTCTGTTATGTAATACTAAATAACTACACAATTTAAATGGTTTTATAATCGATACACACATAAAACAAATCATACATTCTAATGCAGAACAGAACGACTCACAGTCGGGGCCCATTCAAATTTTACCAATCAAATCTTCCCAAGGGGCCCCGACTGTGAGTAGTGAGTAAACTTTTTTTTACCAAAAATATTTGTTCTTCATGCTTTTTCACTGTTTTTTTTATTTGTGTATCGTTTATACTTGAAATGAAAACTTAAATCAATAAGTAAGAAAATTAGCGAGAATGATTGTTTTGTTAAACAACTTTAAATCGTTATATATCCTAAACTATTATTTAAAATGAAAAATGATAAAAGGAACCTAAAGATGATTTTAAAATACCTATTCAACGACACCCCACTTGACATAGTTCATCGACTTTTTTTTTTCATTTTGACAATATGGCGTCTGGTTGTAGCTGTGGTGAATTTTGATTACTGTCATGTCTTTAGTGACACTCGCAAGGTTAAGACGAATCGATTGACGTAAGAATTATCAAAATCGGCCTACGCATTTGGTCTCTAGAACGCCACATAGAAACAAACATACATACATACATACATACATACATACATAGACTGATAAACACATTACCCTCCTTTGCGTCGCGCAGTCGGGTAAAAAATGTAATATTTTATCTATGGGCCTTAGTTGCCTGACAATAAAGAAATAATAATAATAAGGTTTTTTAAACGGGAAGACCCTGCACAACCGCGAGGTATGCAGCCTCAGAGAATACTTTCATAAAACCGATGTGGGTATGCACCGCGATGTGGTCGCAGTGGACTAGGGACTCACCCCGTTGTCCATGGCTAAATAGAACAGGCGCAAAAACCTGTGGTACTTACAACTGATGACCGCAAGGAAGTATGGAAAAGTAAGGAGCTCCACGGGCGCTTTTATCGGGCTCTTCATGAGTCTGACTTAGATTTTGCAGCGTCTGTGGCCTGGCTACGTTTCAGCAACCTCTTCGGGGAAACTGAAGGTTTTATCTGTGCAATTATGGACGAAGTCATCTTGACGAATAACTACCGGAGATATATAATGAAGAACGGGACGGTTGACGTGTGTCGGGCATGCCATCGCCCTGGTGAGTCTATCAGACATATTATCTCTGGTTGTTCTCGTCTGGCTAACGGCGAGTACTTGCACAGGCATAACCAAGTAGCTAGGATTATTCACCAGCAACTTGCTTTGAAATACAACCTAGTGTATTTAGAGGTGCCGTATTACAGGTATGTGCCCGACCCAGTTCTCAAAAATGACCATGTCACGTTGTACTGGGATCGGTCTATCATTACTGACCGGACTATTGTAGCCAATAAGCTGGATATAGTGGTGCTAGACCGATTAGCACGCCACGCAATGATAGTCAATGACACCATCCCACATGACGAGAATCTCGTGAAAACTGAGAAAGAGAAACAAATCAAATATCTCGACTTAGCACACGAGGTTGTCGACATGTGGAATGTGGACTCGGCTATCATTGTGCCGATTGTTGTTACCACCAACGGCCTGATGGCCAAAGGTCTAGACGACCATCTGAAACTCGAAACTGTCGTTGCGCGGTTGGGTCAAGGGCCTGATACAGAAGGCAGTACTCCTCGATACACCTCGCATTGTGAGGAGGTTCCTGTCTCTGGAGCCCTAACCACTGGTAGCTTGGACCCTGTCCCAACACCGGCGGACTGCTATTTTTTATATTTTTAAATGTTTTATTTTTTATGATTTAAAAAAAAATGTAATTGGTATGTAGGTATATTAAATAAATAAAGTGAATAATAATAAATAAATTAAAGCTAAATGTAAAAAATTGGTAAAACAAATACATTTTCACTCACGGTAATGTCGATAAAATGTAAATATTTTTTTTTAGCCTATAGTTCCCTAAGAAGTGGCACCTACTGAAACAAGAATTAAAAAATCACAAGTAACCAATGATACCAAAACATGACAACGTATAGCCTGAAAATTCCCTAAAACACTAGGTAATTTATTCGATTTTTTTTATAGCATTGGGAATTACGATATGTACTACAACGTCAACATTAAAATTGATTTTAATTTTCAATTAAATTACTTTCCATAAAGCCACTTGTGCAAGTTTAATCATTTATATCGAAAATTCCTAGGAAACGAGAAAAAAAAAGTCGACGTATAGAAACAGTCGATTTTATCATTTAAGAAATGATCATTAATTAATTATTTTTATTTGAAAAACATAATACGTTCTAAAATACCTTTTTTGTAGGTACTTTCAAATATTCATTAATTTGCATTAGTATCGATTTTTAACTCTAGTACGAGTACTAGGTAATACCTACCTACCGTCTAGCTGACAATCTACAATGAACCAATGTCAAAAAAACTGTGTAATTTCTCCATTTCAACTAAATACCATCGCAGTATTAAGATGGTCCTTCTCCACTCGCCTATCGTCAACGTCGAGTATGATCTAAAAGCTAGTTGCTTCATCTAACGCAATCCAACGCGATGTTTGAAGTGTGTGATGTACGAAAAAAGAGAGATAACTCCTAACTCTGTTGGCATTCGGTAATTCCGTGATTTAGTCGAATAGGTATTTCACAAAACTTGTTCCAGGAAATACGCGTTTTTTTTTTTAAACCCATAATAGTATTTCAGAAAAATTGTCGTCATTCAGAATCTCGATTAAATGTGCATGGTTATGGATGTACATTTTTATATTTTAATGTAGGGCCAAAGTTTACGTAAAATAGCAAAATTTCAGAGGTCTTTACTAGATTAGTTTTACACAAAAATATGTTTTGATTACCAGCGGCCGACGGTCACCGCTGCCTATACGCACCAAAAGCATGGCTATTGCAATGCCAACCCTCGTATGTAAATCTGAAGATATGTCTTCTACGCCTGTAAATAGCTTTTTGTAGGTGGGAAATCTTCAAATAACACTTCCCGCTCTCGATAGAGCGTGACGAAGTGTCGGTCTTTGACTGACTAAATCCCACCTGTGTTCCTTCAGTTACCCTTTACGTTTCAGGGCCACAGTGACTATTTCAAACAATCCCATATGGCTGTAAATACTTAAGTAGGTACTATACCTATAATGACACCTTCACAAAAACATCAAAAAAGAAAATGCGTATTTCAAAGTACCTAATCCATTAGAAGTTTTAAAATTAGCTTTTCTATTTTTCGATGTAAAATAATGCACATTAAGAATGCAGTGGTTAATCTAACTCTATCTGAGGTAATATATGAAGTAATCGAGCTCGCTTTGCTCGCTCTTTCGTTTTAGTACCCGCATAAACACACGTTTTTTAAGTTTTGAGCTTTTCTACAGAAGTCAACAAAGTAACTCGCATTTCTGTGAGTAAACCAAATAAAATTTAACCTATCAGAGATAGTGCCAAATACAAGTTGCTGTGGCGTTGTTATAATTCATAAGATTTTCACTTAAGTCGACAAAGTACAAATCATTTCATTTACTTTAAACATACATATATATTTTTCAACACACTTGCTCAGAAAGTGACTCATAATACACTGCACTTAGGTATATAATGGCACTCGTTACCAAACTGTGACATTTTGATTACCATTACGCACTAGTGCTATATTGTAGTTAAAACCTTTTTGTTCAACCTCTTTGTTCGCAAAACAAATTTTGAATTCGAATGCGTTCAATAGTATATAAATTAGTGTCTTACTTACCTACTTATTTCATCCAATTTCAAAGTTAAAATGGACAAATTTAACTTGTACAAACGATTTAATTAATAAAAAACATTTAGTAAATAAATCGTATATTCAAATAAAATTTGTTTTTTTTTTTGTGGTCTTCGCCATTTTAAGAAGCGCGCGGAATCACGCCAAAAAGGCGTGATTTTTTTTATTCCAGTTAAGTTCAGTGGCTGTATTAATTAAATAAAATTAAATACTACAAAATCATTGGAAAATGTTACATCCGTATTCTATTGTCACTACGAAAGACATTATCGTAAAAACTTTTCACGCAAGAAAACATAAACGTAAGACTAGGCAGTATGATCAAAATACCTTAGCCTTCCTCTAGGGGTAAATAAAAAAAAATGATGTGCCCTTATGAAAACAGATTTTTACCGCCATATCACAGAAAATTTTACTAGTTTTACTGTTATTTCTTCACAAGTGTATTGAAAAACGTCGTATGACACACGTGAGTAATTAATGATTACCGTTCTTGGCTCTCTTAAGACCCTCGCCACGGCTCGGGTTTAAATATCGCCTCGACGGTAATCACTAACATTACACACTTGTATCATAATGTACTATTTCAACACACTTGCTCAGAAAGTGACTCTTATTGCACTGCACTTAGGTATATAATGGCACTAGTTACCAAACTGTGACATTTTGATTACCATTACCCACTAGTGCTATAACGTAGTTAAAACCTTTTTGTTCAACCTCTTTGTTCGCAAAACAAATTTTGAATTCGAATAAAATTCCCATTATGTTATTGCGTTCAATAGTATATAAATTAGTGTCCTTATTTCATCCAATTTACAAGTTAAAATGGACAAATTTAACTTGTACAAACGATTTAAGTATTTATTAAAAAACATTTAGTAAATAAATCGTACATTCAAATCATTTTTTTTTTTTGTGGTCTATGGCCACCATTTTAAGATGCGTGCGGTTTTTGGCGTGATTTTTTTTTATTTCAGTGAAGTTCAGTGGCTGTATCAATTAAATTAAATACTACAAAATCATTAGAAAATGTTACATCCGTATTCTATTGTCACTACGAAAGACATTATCGTAAAAACTTTTCACGCAAAAAAACATAAACGTAAGACTAGGCAGTATGATCAAAATACCGCCTTCCTCTAGGGGTAAATAAAAAAAAATGATGCGTGCGCTTATGAAAACCCGATGAAAACAGATTTTTATCGCCATGTCACAGAAAATTTTACTAGTTTTACTGTTGTTTTCTTCACAAGTGTATCGAAAAACGTCGTATGACACACGTGAATAATTAATGATTACCGTTCTTGGCTCTCTTAAGACCCTCGCCACGGCTCGGGTCTAAATACCGCCTCGACGGTAATCACTAACATTACACACTTATATCATAATGTACTATAATAAAATATTTACTTTATAAATGTTCACAAGAAAATCTAACCAATCGAGAGATTGCAAAAAGTATCGAGCTCGCTTCACTTAGGTACTCTTGAATTCTTTTTTTTTAATTTGATATAAACCAGTGCTTGACCGCGATCCCACCTGATGGTAAGCAGTGATGCAATCATTGATGGTGAAGCGCACTAGTTTAATAAGAGCCTTTCACTCTAGCCTTGAAGGCACCTAAATTATAGTTGGACGGGAAGACCGCAGCAGGCAAATTGTTCCAGTCCTTCGATGTACGCGGTATAAACGACGAAGCAAAACGCTTAGTCCGGACCGTTGAAGTTTCAACAACGTAAGGGTGGATACTCGCCGTACGGCGGGTTGTCCGATGGTAGAAAGGAGATGGCGGAATCATTGAATTATACAACTAAACCGTCCTCAATGACGTCATGAAAATCAGTTCAATACCTAGTTATTAAGTTTATCATAGAAGTCATGCAATTCCCGCGCACACTCTCCAAATTGCAACCTGTAAACCCAGTACAGTACCGATAGGCTGGCTACCCTGCGCCTGTGCTCGAGACTTTGTAGATTGGACTTAACCAAATCTGGATCCCCAATTAGCCTCTTCGCACGCCTTTCCACTGAGTCCAAAGCTGCTAGATGGCATTTTGCAGCACCAACCCATAATTATGTGACTGCAGTACTCCACACACGATCGGACCTGTGCTTTGTATAACATTAGAAGCTGTCCAGGGGGGCTATTGGCTAACTTTTTCAATAACAGTTGACAACTAGCATTCGTTGCACACTAAACTTAGTTGTCAACTGACAATTTCATAAAATTGGTATTACGTATCACACAAGTGACTAACAAACTACGGTGGAAATGTGGTGAATTATAAAAAAATTACGGTGCCTATTGTGACCACTCTAAAATTTTATCGACTATTATACAGCTTCAAAAGCTTACACAATCGCAATTTTAAAAGTTTCGATACAATAACATCTGTCAAAACGTGTTACGGTGGCTATCAAAGGCACCAGTGGCTAATGACGTCACTGCAGTTGGTCATTGAAGATAGGCAATACGAAACTAGCTGTTTGACAGTTCAATGATGCACATTGTTAACAAGTGATCATCACTTGAACTGTCAACAGAGTTACGCTATAGCCCCGCAGGTGTGAAGTACCGTCGGACCTTTAAAATTCTTATGCTTTTTATAATTTTTCGACAAAGGAACTTCTTTAACTCTATGTAATCTATAAACTCTAGAAATATTATAATCCAAAAAGTCTGTCCTATCTAAGGAATTACAAACAATTTACTATTTACACAATGTAATTCATTTTTGTATAAATATACAAGCAAAACCAAACTATCCAAAGCGATGTGATCGCTTCGCTTTTTTATTGCGTTTTTATTCGCATTAAATTGTCTGCTGCTAGTAGAATCTAGAACTTAAGTTTTATCTCTCTGTAAGTAACTCTCCGAGCCCTCCTGACGACAACAGTAACCCACAATAATAAGGGCTGCGACCGCGCCAGCGGAATCCAATTGAAAAACCCATCAGCCACACTCCATGACTCCAGTGACAGTGACGTTTCAATCCGTTACCAGAGTCCTACGCTTATTAATAAGCTACTTAAAAAACATATTATGTTTTAACTTACCTATTTCAAATGGTAATTGTTTTGATAAATCTATTAGTGACACGTGATCTTTAAGATCCATTGTGAAATATTTTTGCAATAAGTATTTAAATTTATTTGGAAATGATATTTTTTGACACTAAGCCATTTTTTTTTTATTTTTCGATTTATCGTTATCGTGTTTAATGACAGCATTCAATATCTACCAAGCAGTACCAAAACGTTTTCAACTGTGACTTCGAAAAGGTTTCAAAGTTGTTTCATCGACGAAAGTTACTTTAACAGAACGTTCTATGAAATCAAATCAAATAATTTATCCGCATATCAAAACAGACCCAAAACACTTACAAAATAAATATAAATTAGGAATGAAACAATTATTATTTAACACGGACATTTATTAAATAATTATTTTAGGTCAAAGTATTGGTATACTGGGCAATCTATATTACTTTGCCACGGTCACGGCGCGGCGAGGCGAGATGGTTGAGAGTTACCATTCTCAACAGTGCGAAGATTTTAAATACCAGTTATTTATAATTTAGAAAATAAAGTGCGCAAAAACAAATTAAAAAAAAACTAAATTTATATGTTTTTCAGGCATAAAATAATTGAAAATAAGGTTTCCGAATATATTAACATTTCGTTTAACGTATGTAACTCTTAATCTTACCAAACATAAGTTATTTAATTCAACATTTAAATACTTACGTATCAGTAATCAAGGCATGTGGAACTATTCACTTTCATTTAAATTTATATTTTAAAAACTTCGTTGAACTATACAAAACTATTGAAAGTTTTTGTCTAAATTTAGCTGATTTTCCTGTACTGCGTTACACAGAACGACCGAACGATCGACTTGACAGATGATGTGGCCTAACGTCTAGCGAATTTTATAAGAAATTAAATTATAATTATTAGAATGCGAAAATGATTGTGTTAAAACTTATTTTATTTACGTTATTTATCTCAGTGTCACAATGCAGAATTCCTGACAAAGTATATTGTGTTAACAAAGAATGTAATGGTAAGATACCTTACTGCAATAGTGTCAGTTTTCATGTGAAAACTTTCTAACAACATATATTATTTGCAACTCTTCCAGGAGCTATTTCTAAAGCGAAGACTTTGCTGAGTTATACTAGTGCTGATCCGGATCTACTATCTTTTCGCGGAAATGCCGATGCTATTGTTTATATGAAGTCAGCTGGTACCAACTCAGACTTATGGTTCGTGAACATCGGCGGAAAGACTGGCTTTGTTAACAATAGGTTTTTAAGAGAAAATAAAATTATAGAAAAAAATCTAGAGATTGTACCTTATGAAGCTCAGAAGGAGTTAAACGTTAAGCCTGATAAGGTGCAGCAACCTCATGAAGTGATTGAAGGTACGACAATATACACCACCGAAGCAGCTGTCAATGATGCTCAACAGGATTCTACTACTGAATCCCCTGTAACCTCTTCCAATGAAGATCTCACTCCTTCACTGAATAGTGCAGAAGTTAAACAAAATGTAGATGATAATGTTCAAAATGAACCAAATGATAAAGGAAATGTGGTCAGTGAAAATCTGTCAGATGAACAAGATAATTGGGATGCCCAAAACAATGAGGAGCCTTCTACATCAACTGCACCACCTGATATTGCTGCACAGGTAGAAGCTTCAGCTGCTGCTAGTGATGTTAGTGAAAGCGTGGAATCATCTTCAGAAACAATTACTGAGACAGCTGAAGAAGAAGCCAACAACAACTCTGAACAGAATGAGCCTTCAGAAGCACAACAAGAGAAACAAGAGCTTCCTAAAGAAACACCACCGGAGACAATACCTCCACAGACATTATTACCTTCTGTTAGTCAAGGATCATTAAATAGTGAATCTATAATAGAAGTGCCTGAGAAACAAGATTACCTACAAAATACTTTGAATGAATCAGAACAGAGTGACAGCAAAGAACAAAATACATCTTCTCACAATAATATCCTTGAGAATGTCCAAGCACCTGAAGAAACTTCTACTGAAACAAATATTGTGCCTAATGGTAATTCTTTGAATGATTTTGTAAACCCAATTGAAGAACATGTACAAAATCCCACAAATGAACCTGAAGTAATCCCTACTACTGAACCAGCTGTGACCACCACACCAGAAACTGTAGTGAGTCCTACTGACAAACCTGTAATGAACCCTAGCACCATCAAACCTGTAGTACCTCCAGAAAATGTCCCAATACTTAGCCAGATAAACCAAGTCATACCACCAATTTATACTAACTTAAACACAGAGAACCAATATAACAGTTTGCCTCTTGTTAAAAGCTTAGAATCTAATGAAAATGATGCCCCAACAGAGGAGCCTATAGCATCAGCATCTATGGAAAAACCACAAACAATTGAGCCAGTCCCACCAACTACTGAAACATTACTCCCTGTGTTAATGGAAGCAGAACTACCAAAAACTACAGAGACTCTACAACCAATATTCTCTGAAGAACTGACAACTGTGCCAACTCCAGAAACAATTCCTCCACTCATGAGCATGGAAGCTCCACCTACTACTGAAATTCCACCACAAGAGCTACCACCATATATTTATATCACAACCCCTGCTCCATACAATCCTGACGAGTCTTCCAAAAACAACGAAGTCCAAGAGCCTGCTCCTACTGAAGATACTCCTTCATACCCACAAGAACCAGTTGAAGATATTATTGCTGCCTTGCCGGATCCCCCAGAAGACACCACTAGTGCACCTATAGAAGCTCCGGTACAAGATGATAACACAGAAGGTTTCTTCTCAAACATGTATTCAACTGTAGCAGATATCTGGCCATCTTCAACTGTAGCACCAGAACCTCTATACAATACAGAGTATCCCACTGAGAGTGAAAAGGCTGATGGAAATGAAGGATTTTCTTTTGTGAAATATTTTGTTTCTACTTATTATTCAATTATGGGGACTAGTGAAGAATCTAAAGCTTTGTTTGCTTCTGTTGGTAAGTTGACATTTTTATTAACTCTTAAACAACTATTTAACACTTTGGTCCCAACAACCATGCATATGTTATAAGCATACATAGATTTGGACTTGCTAGCATGAATATAAGTCCACAATAGATACATATAAAAATAATTCTGATGGAAGGTTATGGGTGCTTGAATGAATTATTGTATGTTCTTGGATGTGAAAGTTTCAATACATTTTCTACACCATGCACTACCTCAACACCCAAGTATATTTCCCAATCAATAGTATATTCTTAACTTGTAATTTTCTCCACATAGTATGCCAACTGTAATACCCTGTTATATAACAGTGTGAGTAATCACATAACAAAATGAAATCATTACTACAGACTCAAAGAGTATTATTCACTGTAATATGATTTTATTTTAAAACACTTCATTTGTTAACATAACATTGGTGTTACTTTAGTAAACTTCTGTGCAACTACTTTAAACAATACTATTACTATTATTATCTATGTTTACAATCAACATCTGATAACAAATTTTATGTTATAACAAAAGATTTTAGAGATAGAAGCCTGAAGTAGTTTATCTTGCAATATCTTTAGTTTATCTCTTTCATAATTCTGTATGAAAGCAGTATCATCTCAGAAATTTACCACAATACAATTTAATATTATAGCAAATGTTTTTTCTGTGCATCAATTGTTTTCTTTTATATTTGTTGTTATTATTAATCATCATTTATCTAAATGGTAATTTAAAAAACCTATTTAACCGTAATAGCTTATTGCATTTTAATCACACAGGCCATCAAATGTATCATATTTTCTGCCACATGAACCTTTTATAACATTTATTTTTCTTTGCAGGTCAAACATGCTTCACCGATGAGTACTGTGATGGCACATCTAATGATGGTAGGAACCGCCTGCTAACATTCCTTCTGACCACAGCCAGTTCCGTCCTTCTGTTTACATTAGGATATTACTATATAGATAACAGGAGACAAGATGGAAGACTCATTGGCACAATCAATTCGCTGCAACGGGATTTACTTTTCACAACTAAGGTTAGTTTTTTTTCTTTCACAACTGTATTAATTACTGTCATTAAGGTATATCATTTCTGTTACAAACAGAAAAAAATTTACAAGATTGGAATAATATAATCTTTCTTTGGTCAGCGAACAACTGTTTACACAATACATTGTCATTTTATATTAATTTGGAACTTCATTGATTAGTGTCGCAATTAGTTATAGGTTAACACCACATGCATTTTTTTTTAATGTACCCTTTTCAGGAGTGTGAGATCCTCAAAGAGGAACTTACGACTACTAAGAATAAGTTGGCCGGTATTGAAGACAGCTCATTTGGCATGGATGACATGGTACTGTCTCTTAAAGAAGAAATCAATGAGTTGAAGGCCACAAATGATAGGCTACGTAATTCCTTAGATGACAATGAAAAGTTGCTCAGGGTATCGGAGAATACAGCTGGGGAGCTGCAGAATACCCTGGGCGAGGTGGAAAATACTCTTAGTGAGCTCTTGGCTGAAAGAGCTAGTTCTGAAGAGCAAATAGTCGAGCTGAATGGTAAGTAAACCCAACTTTGGTATTACTATTTTAATTCAGGAAATACAAATTACACTATTTCTGGTGTCCATACTGAAACATAATTAAAATAGGCTAATTGTCTATACTTACTAACATAATCGCGCTAATCTCTAAAAAATATGTCATTATGGGATACCCAGATTCATGACGAATAGTATAGGCTAGATGGTATCACGCTACGGCATTATTTTTTCATTCTTTCTTTCTACGACCTACAGAAGAAGAGCAATAACCAAAGACGCGATTGAAACCGCGGGGGACACCTAGTAGTGTATATTTCTTTTGAATATAAATACTACATTTATCATACCATATAAAATCGTATAGTTTTTTATATGGTATTATGTACCTAGTTAAAATCTTGGAAAAAGTACAGCTATGCAGTAAACAGGTCAAGGTATTTATAATATTGGAGTCATAAAGATCAGCAAAACAATTGACATATAAAATATGTTATCAGCAAATATTTTGTAGGTTTTTCTATTTAGTAGGTTAGTTGGTTTTTTAGATATTCTTTTTATATTTTACTGGAGCGTTGTTTGCACATCTTATTTGTTCTCCTCAAGGTAGAGGAAAATTACAGTAGACATAGAACACACATTTATTATTACTGGACAATTATTATTTCTTTTATTTAACTTATGTACATAAAATTTGCATTTTTAAATATTAACATTTAATAAATATAAAAACATTTATTTTTAAATAATTTATTGTACACCTCATAATGTGAATGACAATACTTATTTGTACTTTGTAGGGGTCTATTCATTTATGAACTTAATATAATTTAAATATTGTTCAAATAACTCTAACACATTCAAGAATCAAGGAAAGAAATAGAGAACTGTTTTTTCTTAAACTCGAATTTCTTTTATATTATTCCAGGAAAGATTCAGGCATTTGAGGAGGAATTAATATCAGTTAGCAGAGAACGAGATAACTTCCAACTGAAATATGTATCGGCTGAAAGTGCATTAGAAGAATTTAAAAAACAGAAGAAACAATTAGATGAAATCAAGCAACTATTAGCTGCAGCTAACAATACTGTTGAGCTACAAAAACACGAGATTGAAGCCCTAAAAGTAAGTTGGTTTAATACTATTAGACTTAGTTTATGTTAGACTGAACCATGTGATGTGATGTGACCTAATTATTCAAACTAAAATGGACTCTAAGAACTCAGTTCACCTGTATTTTCAAGGAAGACTTATGCCTAGATTAACAGCTATGAGGATTCAAAATTATAACTATGTTATTGATTGCTAATTTTCCATTGTGCATGTGAGTGTTATATAATATTATAGGGGGTCAATTTGAGGTCTGTTGTCTCCATCTGCTCTCATCATCTGTTGCCATGGAGTGTCTTGCTGGTTCTTCTACATAGGAAACGACCAATTGGAACCGTGCACTAGCTTCTGACGTTTTCTAAGCGCCCATGTAGGCCTATGTGAAATAAACTTTTTGAATAATTCATCAAAATTGACGGACATGGTCCGCGCAGTGTCTGAACAATCGGCTGCTGCGCTGCGTGTCACGGGTTCGATTCCCACACGTAACAAATATTTTTATGGCCTACAAGAAAGTTTTTAAGATTTGGTTGCTTGTGCGACAAAAAAACTGAATTTCACACAATCCTCGACTAAATGTCAGTCATATGTATGTCACAGATTGATCTGAATCTGAAATGACCATCTAGTGGTCACCTAATTCTATTGTGAAGTGGTTTTTATATGACTCATCTATATATATAAAAATGAATCCCTATTTCCCTTGGTCACGCCATCACGCGTGAACGGCTGGACCGATTTCACTTTTTTTTTTGTTGTGTTTGTTATTGTCAGGAGAAGAAACTTATGAAAGAAAAAATTTAAAAAATTGGTAGTAGGGTAGAGTATGGTAGAGTAGGGAAGAGCAGAATAGAGTAGTCAGTTGACGGGAGCGAAGCCGCAGGCAAAAGGTAGTATCCAATATAATCAAACATCTTATGTTTCAGGAAGCTATTAAAGAACTAAAGAGTGGCATGTCAGCAGATGTAGATGTAACATCCTTTATAGATCACACAGAAATCAAAGCCAAGCTGTCCAAAGCACTGCAAGAGAAATCGACATTTGAAAGCAAGTTTGAGGTAAGAAGATTAATTATTTTAATAACTAGCGGCGAATGTCTTCAAGTAATGTTTTTAAAGCCATCTAATTGCAGAACAAATAGGCGTATGGTCTGATGTCATCTTCTGATAACCGAACATGATTGCATAGCATAAAAGAGACTACCAAAAGCAAGATAATGACCCCACTGCTGGGAATCAGGCCCTCATTTTGGGAGAGGGAATGGGCCGTAATCCACCAAGTAGACCCAGTGTAGGAATCACATGTCAAACATCTTGAATTTTTGGTTATAGGACATGTTGGTTTCCTCACGATGTTTTCTTTCACCGTTTTGAGAGCAGTTATGATGAAATAAATTACCCAAAATAAAGTGCCTGGGTTTGAACAACCTGTAAATCGGGGCCATTACCAGTGGGGCCACCACGGGTCTTTGATATGTAAAGTGTATAATTAAATGCCAGTGCTCTGAAATGAGTTGCTTTTGTAATATAAATTTAATAATAAATAATTATATCATTCTTACCAGGCATCCCGGCTAACAGATATATACCTTACAGACTATATATATAAAGCAAATACAACTTGTTGTTAGTAAATAAGACTTAGGACTATGTTAGAAAAGATTCTAACATCTTTAGCTGTTCTGTGGCACTTGTCTGTGGAAGCGATGGAACACCACGCCTTGCAGCCAAAATTTTCCTTCAATATGAGGGGCATTCAAGTGTTCGGGATTCGCACCACGAGCACCTTGAAATTGACGTTACGGTGCGACTCCAGCACTTGTACCCTCGCCTCAGTGTAAACTTCGTCTTTTGGCGTATGTACTCCACGATGTCTTCCGTGCAGGCGGGACATGTAGCTCACATCAGGAGTTGCAGGAGGTTTGCCGCAGCGATTCCTGTTGGTTTGCGTTCGACGCTTTCTCCTTTGCACCATAACGAAATCATCTTCATTTTCAGCCTTGTTCTTCCTTGCAAGGCACAAGTTTCGGATAAGGTGCGCCAAGGGCATCCGTAACTATTTTATACCCATAATAAATGCATTTCCCAGCTGAAACCATAACTTTATACTTGCTATGATAATGTTTATTTAACTTTCTAGAATATCACAGTATTTATTGTTTTTACAGACAGAATACAAAGAAAGAATACGTCTTGCTGAAGAACTGAAGGCAACTCAAGAAACATTAACCACTACAAATCAATCTGCCACTGAAGCGCTCACAAGACTTGAAGTCTTAGGGAAATACTTCCAGGAAAGGGAGGGTGAGCTTCTAAAGTAAGTAATAAAATATTATAGACAAAGCTGTAAAGTTAAATTTCTAATTTATATATCATTTGAGAAATTCACCCTGTATTCACACAATAGATTTTTTTTTTTATTGTTATAAACTAGTGTTTGACTGCAATTCCACCTGATGGTAAGCAGTGATGCAATCATTGATGGTGAGGTGCACTAGTTTACTAAGAACCTATTCACTCTAGCCTTGAAGACACCTAAATTGTATTCGGACGGGAAGACCACGGCAGGCTAATTGTTCTAGTACTTCGATGTACGCAGTATAAATGACGAGGCGAAACGCTTAGTCCGGACCATAGAGGTTTCAACAACGAAGGTAAGGGTGGATACTTACCGACTCTCGCTCGACGTCGGTTTGTCCGATGGTAGAAAGGAGATAGCAGAATCAAGTCATGCAATTTCCGTGCACACTCAAATTAATCACAATGTATTGACATTTGTTTACAGAGAACTTGGCGCCAAAGAATCATTATGGCTGAGCAAGCAAGGTGAATCAGCTAGCACAGTTGAGAAGATAGAAATACTGCAACAAGAAGTGCAAAGATATAAGTAAGCATAATTAATATTTGCCTACTGTTTAGTGTTATAAACACTAACAAAACCGTACAAGACCGAAAAAACACTGCTACGCACTGGGGCGGTTACATTCATCCAATAACAGAATAGCAAAAACGTTTTCTGAGTCTATGCAACACAAACTTCACAGTGGGCATAGCCTTTTGAACTATATTTTTGTGCTGCACTCTGCTTATCACTCTTTGTTTTTTGCCCTGACACTGTAAAGCAACTGGCACCCTGTCTGTGTAGTGTTGTGGACCACTCGAATGACTGTTCAGGCCTACGCCTGAACCTGGCCTAGCATTTCTTGCCATTAAAATTATAATAATAAATAATAATAATTATGTTTATTCAGAGTAAAAAATTTGTAAAATAGGTATGGCATTGTTATGTGCCTGTACTAGAAATTAAAATAATACCGAACTTACAGAGAGAAATGCGACGCCCTAACACTAGAACTCGCAGAACAAGAGTCGTCGCGTCGCAGCGCACTCAGCGAAGTGGAAGCGCGAGCGCACGCCGCGTGGCTGGAGGCGCGCGCCGCCAAGCGTGACGCCGACGCCGCGCGCGACGACGCCGCCGCGCTGCGCCGCAAGCTCGCAGCGCTCAGTGCGGCCGACGGAGCCGTCTCACCTCATCACAGTACGGCTTACTTTTTTTACTTCTTAGTTTTTAAAAATCGCTGCTTGTTTAAAAGCTCGTGAGGCCTAAAGGGCAACGTAACCAAAACTTAAAAAGTCGCAGACGATTTTCGCCGTTATCTGTTTTTTTTTTTGTAGATTGGTAAATCATCCAATGACATCTCCGGCTCTTGGGCGGATCGAGAGGGTGTGGCACACTTTTACTGACTAAAAACCCACTCCTGTTCCTTCGTTGCCTTTCATACCAGGGCTGAGTCTTCGCTTCTAAAGCAGACCCTTGGCCCCAGTAAGCTTCGACCCAGCTGGGCTCCTACGCGCCCATATCTGTTACGTTTTAAAATATAATATTGTTAACGTTGACGTTATTTGTTACAGAAGTGTCTTCCCCCCTGGAGAGTGGCGAGCCCCCGCTGCTGCCGCCGCCGCTGCCGCCGATGTTCCTGCCGCCGCCGCTGCTGCCGCCGCTGCCGCGCCCGCCGCCGCTCGGCCGCCTGCCCTCGCCGCACCCGCCGAGGTACGTTGTATTTCAGAAATCACATCACTCCAACATATACCTAACGTAAGAACGGGGCCACACAGGTGCTGCCACGCAACGCAACACGACACCGACTACATTACGTGTATAATTATAGTTAAATAAGTTTTGTTTTTATAAATTATGTATTAGTCTATTATTGTTAAAGATTATTATGTATTTTTTTCAAAGGGCCTCTGATGCCTGAAAATAAAATGATTATTATTATTATTGCGACTTAGCTACATAGCGCAAAAAAAAATACACGTCCTCCCTATTCGTTTCTCTGGCCCCTTGTCCGATGCGCGCGCGTTCCGTCGCTCAGCAGCCCGTCCCTCCGCTTCGTCTCTCTGGCCCCTTGTCCGATGCGCGCGTGCTCCATCGCTCAGCAGCCCGTTTTCCCTCTTCGTTTCTCTGCCCCTTGATCGATGCGCGGGCGTTCCATCACTTATCAGCCCGTACCTCCGCTTCGTCTCTCTGGCCCCTTGTCCGATGCGCGCGCGTTCCGTCGCTCAGCAGCCCGTCCCTCCGCTTCGTTTCTCTGGCCCCTTGTCTGATGCGCGTGCGTTCCGTGGCTCAGCAGCCCGTCCCTCCGCTTCGTCTCTCTGGTCCCTTGTCCGATGCGCGCGCGTTCCGTCGCTCAGCAGCCCGTCTTCCCTCTTCGTTTCTCTGGCCTCTTGACCGATGCGCGCGTGCTCCATCGCTCAGCAGCCCGTCTTCCTTCTTCGTTTCTCTGCCCCTTGATCGATGCGCGTGCGTTCCGTGGCTCAGCAGCCCGTCCCTCCGCTTCGTCTCTCTGGTCCCTTGTCCGATGCACGCGCGTTCCGTCGCTCAGCAGCCCGTCTTCCCTCTTCGTTTCTCTGGCCTCTTGACCGATGCGCGCGCGTTCCATCGCTCAGCAGCCCGTCCCTCCGCAGCCCGTCCCTCCGCTTCGTCTCTCTGGCCCCTTGTCCGATGCGTGCGCGTTCCGTCGCTCAGCAGCCCGTCCCTCCGCTTCGTCTCTCTGGCCCCTTGTCTGATGCGCGCGCGTTCCGTCGCTCAGCAGCCCATCTCCCCGCTAGGGCCCTCCCTTGTCGAAAATAGTACGCGTGGTAAAATGGTTGAATGTACAAGTATTCTCGAATATTATTTTAACCACCTCATTGTTAATAAATAAATACATTCCGAGAAAATAAATAAATATTCCATTTCTATTCGAAGTAACATAATCGTTCGGATTTATATAACCGTATGTATGTAGAACAATGCAGAGTCACCGTCCAGTCGTCGCAACGCATCTTGTGGATCGCTCGATGAGTCTCATGACGCGCGCTTGTGAATTTATGTACAACTAACCAATTCTAGCCTATTATAATGTTTAAATAAAACAAATGACTATCTATTAAAAATTACCTACCTAGCAACTGCCGTATGTTGCTGATTGATTTCTTTTATCTCTATCTAAATCATCTTATAACTAAGACAAAATGACAAATTCACAGATACGGCGAAAGGCGCTACTCCCCCGACAGCCGGTATTCCCCCGAGAGTCGATACTCGCCCGACAGCAGGTATTCGCCTGAGACGGTGCGGTATTCGCCCGACAGTCGGTACTCGCCGCGTTCGAGGCGATCGCCTTACTCGCCGAGGTCGAGGCGACGATCAAGATCGAGGGAAAGGTATAGTTCTCAAGTTCATTAATGTTTATCTTGGAGTAGAATAAAAGTAGACTGTGTGAAATATACAAAGGATATCTATACCAATGTTTTAAAGAGGATAGATTTGTATGTTTATTTGTTATGAATAAACTCAAAAACTACTGGACCGATTTTAAAAATTCTTTCACCAATAGAATGCTATTTCATCACTGAGTGACATAGGCAATATATTTTCTACTTTCACGCCGCGAAACCGCTAGCTGAAACTAGTAGAAAAGAAAACTCTCCCGAACAAATATTACGGCCCGTTCACGACCTTGCCGCTGTGAGCGGTAGCTCTGCGCGAGGCGGCGAGCGTAAGATCAAACGTATGTAAATATTTGAAGCATGCCACGAAACGCCGCTTATATCAAAAACGCGCGCGCTTATCGATGCCGCCCCGCTCGCCGCGCCGCGCGCCTGACTGAAGACTGAAGTCGTGACCAGGCAGGTTAAAAAATTAAATTAGAGTTATCGTTTGTCGCGGGAGTCCGTAGAAGTAAATGGGCATCGGGTTGAGCCGTATTCCAATGACGCGTTGGTCACGTCGGCTGCGCGTACTTACTGCGCGCAAACTGCTAGGGTTCGATTACCAACAAGTTATCAAGATCTACAGTCAATAAAATTGGTTAGCAAAACATCCCAATTAGTATTTCTTGGTAAACTTCACAGACGTCACGGATATCGATATAAATGTAAAAACGATTTGGTCACATCTATTTTTGATCAGTTAAAACTATTTTAAAATTACTCACATTTACTCAAAAACCTGTTAACCTAATAGATTTCCAAAGGTTATTTTTTTTTGTATCTATCTAAGATAGCTAAAACTTTTCTTATTTTTAGGGTTCCGCATCTCATAAGGAAAAATCGGAACCTTTATAAGATCATTTTGTTGTCCGTCCGTCTGTCTGTCTGTCTGTCAAGACCCCTTATCCCGGGAACGCGTGGAAGTATCGAGTTAAAATTAAAACCATATACCCACGTCTGCAGTCCCTTGAAGCTGTGAAAAAATCAAACTTCTGAGTAAACGAAAAAAAAAGATACGATTGTTTATGTCGCAAAAAACTTTGTTTGCGATTCGGATAAATCTTCGTAACTCAATTCGGGAATTGAACTGTTTTCATAGGTAAATTTGTACGGAACCCTCAGTGCGCGAGTTCGACTCGCACTTGTCCGGTTTTTTATTTATTTAAAAAACAAACACGTTTTAACCTCAGACCAATAAAAAAGTATAGACAGAACATTGCGCTCCTAAAAGTGTGGCACGTAATATGAAGCCAATCGGCAATATGAAGCCGGCCGCTCGGTAGTCTGCCGCTAGCAAGCGAGTGTGCGTGACGTTGTTTTGTTGAGATAATAATTACGAAATTATGCCGTCCTGTGTCATAAACTGCTACAAGAACAATTCCTTTTTCCAAAAAAAGGCTTCTGGGATTACTTTTCACAAGTAAATAACGTTTTTGCTGTATAAATTAAATAAATTCGTAAAAATATCTGATATAATTTCTCGGAACACGCCATTGTGTCGGTGTTGCAAGTTAAGAACATTATTTATTCCCAAAAATAAGGGAAGTTGTAATTTTTTACGAACACTACAACAAAGTGTTTTTTTATTTACAAGTACGGCGTCATCCAACATACGGTTACGCTGGATGACCCGCACCTAATCCGATAGTCGTTGGATATATATTATTATTATATGTAAGTTTTGTGTTTTTAAAATTAATAATTTCACTTAATATGAAAATACTTAAATGATTTTCATTAAATGAAATTATTTTTCATTTCATACAACCAAGATAAACACTATACTACTTACACAATAATAAAACTTAACCAAAGTATATCTCTCGCACTTGGGAGTCACAGCGCAACGCTTGCAACATTTTTTCTCTAGACACATGTGCAAATCTACGATGTCATACACCAAGTTACTCACACAAAGCCAAAACTAGTCCTCACTTATTTCGTCGCTTTTGTTTACGACGAGTCCGTCTATACTTTTTTATTGGTCTGAGGTTTTAACATAATAAGAGGTTTGGCTGTAACATAATACAATAATAATATAAAAACGGTCCCATTAAATTCACAAATCATTATGTTCAATTTTGCGGATTTGTGATACGTGTATGTTTCGCTAGATAACGCAATCTGTAGCTAGATATATATATGTGGAAGCTTGTTATTAGCAATTTTCATTAACTAACTAAAAAAATTGTAATTGTTATTAGCCTGTAAGTTTTCTTTAAAAATAAATAAATTAATTCGACCCTTATTATTTTATTTTTTCCTGATGGACGAGCCTATGCCCGATAATTCTACTATCCACATCCATAGTAGCCATACTACTCGATACAATTTTGCTTCAGTTGGCTGTTTGACATTGGGAATCGTTTAAAACAATAGTTTCGAATGATGTCGCTTAACGACTCGATTAAAATGTCAAAGGTCTAGATACAATCAATATCAATGGCAATGAACTATTATGCGATGTAGTTCTAAATTGTTATGATAATGATATTTTATCGTAATATTATTTCGTATTTATAAGTTCTAAAACAAGACGATTAAACTCGGTATTTCAAGTAAACCACATCATTTCTTTTTAAGCAATTATCTGTCCTACTACACACTACCCAAAATAAATATAAAGACACAAATATGTTGCGAATTTTATAAAAAGTACTCTGGAAGTACCAACTGATTCGATTTCAAAATTCTTTGACAGATAGAAAGGTACCCTGATTTTATCCTGCATAAAATCACTACTCCTGCAAGGTGGGACACGAAAGCGAAGCTACTAAAGGAGCAAGTAACAAAATGTTTGTAATTTCTCAGGTACGAAGACCCTCGTGTGCGGTCGCGGAACGGCCCCGCCGCTCCCCCGCCCGTAGACACGGAAACTGAATACAACTCAGACAGCCCGTCGAGGCAGCCGCGCAGGCGTGGTAGATACTCAAGACATTCAGGTAATAACCGCCATTCACTCACAATTTATGACTAAACTGCTGTCATTCATAATTTCAGATGATATAAACTATTTTTAACGTTCCAACACTGGATAATCACTATCTCAGATTCTGAATTCAGTTATAATAATGTTCAATAGCAGTGAGCAGTGGTGGCCGAGTGGTAATGGCCCCGACTTACGGAGTTGTAGGTCGCGGGTTCAAACCCAGCTAGGCGCATTACTTTGTGTAATTTATTTCATCACCACTGCTCTCAAAACGGTGAAGGAAAACATCGTGAGGAAACCGGCATGTCCTAGAACCAAAAATTCGAAGACATGTGATATCCACCAACCCGCACTGGGCCCGCGTGGTGGATTACGGTCCATTCCCTCTCCTAGAGAGGAGGCCTGAGTCCCAACAGTGGGAACATAATAAGGCCGACTAAGCTATGCTATGCTATGCTAATGTTCAATAGTGGATGTTATGCCTAGCTGAGATTTTACTGTAAAGCTTCTCATGTTGTTTATATCTCATATCTTTTTGTACTGTGCAGGAATTTTACTATTTTATAACTCCCTACGAATGACACAATTCTCGAGAACCTTTGCGTTACAATTCTATTCCCAACATTCGTTTTATTATCCATATAAGTTACTCGAAATAATATTTATTTCATTTTCCAATAGCAGCTCCACAGCAACACAGGTAACCATTTTGGATACTAGCAGCACAATTTTTTTAATGTTCCCCATATAATTTGTCATTTTATTTATTACTATGGATGCGAGCCAAACATTGTGATTTTATTTATTTGTTTCAGGTCCTAGCTCAGGGTCAGGATGTTCATCGGAATCTGATAAATGAGACAGTCTCAATAGGTTACCTAAACCAAGATCTACCTTGTATATAATTACGTTGAGATGATGCCAAAATTGGTTACGGTGGTTCACGAATGTATCAGTTGTGAAAAATATACATTTTATAGCTTATGACGTGCGTTAGAATCTACAGCTTAAGGGTAGTTTTCATTTGGGTTTTATTCGGCTCTACAATAACCCTAATTTTCCTAAACCATTTATGGTATACGAAATTGAAACGGTAAACAATGACACAGAAAAGATTGCAATTTAATCCAAAATTGACTGTGATTGAACTGTAACTTTCCTTATGAATTATTTAGAGTATAATAAAAATAGTTTTCAACTACAGAGGTCCACGATAACGGAATTGCAGTCCTACTTTTATTCATCAATTTTCTTTTTGACAACATTTAGCTAGTATTTAAATACAATATTCAATAATATCCATACATTTATATTTGCACAACAAAATTTTTCATTAGTGACTAGGTATTAACGTAACCGAGACTGGGGTGCACTTAAATCATGTCAGGCCTTTCTGAACGCGCCACCCAGTAGAATCTTATACATATAATAATTAAATAAACTATTGAGCCATAGTATGCCCGGAAAGACTGCTATTATTCGATTAGGCAAAATAGTTCTATTAATTGTTAATAATCATAACAGCGTTGTTGAATCGCAGTGAGCCTTTCGGAGCCGCGAATCGCCAAATTTATAAAATATATCGCCAGTGTTGCCTGCACTCAGGAAATAAAAATGCCTTAGTTGCTATTAAATGTAAAAATTGGATCGGAGGTCCTACTGCAGTTAAGGATATAATAATGTAAATAAAATACTGGAACCATGCAAAATACGAACGTTATTTTATATATTTTGAAAAGTAATGGACAGTAAGCATCTGTTTTGTTATTTTCTACAATTTCTATATATATTTTTGGTGCTGCTCAATTTTGTATTCTATATTCAGCTATGATACAATTTTTTTTTATCGAATTTATTCATTTAGCCATTTCATTTATGCATTTAAAAAGATACTGAACCAAAGCGTTTAACTGTTATTTCTGTTCTTGTACCTGATTTTCGTGAACATTTACTAATTAATATTTTTTCACGATTTTAAATGTGGGTTCCTAAAGTATAAAATTAACTGCACGTTTGTTTTAACTGAATTCGAATGTACTTACAGTTCACATTGTATGCCTTTCACTGTTAACTAATAATAGTTGCCACCTAAGAAATTAGCAATAAACTAGTGTTGTAATGTCAATAGTTAATCCGTCATAAGAATTGCAATCTTTAATTTATTGAACATTTGTTGTTTTATTAGTCAGTTAAATGTATTATAATTATTAGATACGATTTTAAAATAAATAATTTTATCATGACCACAGTCTTTGTTGTTATAACAATCCGGAAACCCTCAGTTTAATGAAGTGTGTAGTTTATTCGTATAGTCTGTTGTATACTGGTATTAAATAAAGATGTAAAGAATAAAAAAGGTTTAAAAAAATAATATATTATTTGCATTACAAATATGAAATTAATAAAAAATATACGTACATATTAAAAGCAAAAAAAAAACACCAATTTGAATGACATTGGAGATAACAACTGTGAATGATCAAACATTGGTTTTTATATGAATTTGTGTATTCAACACAATATTAGATACGTATTTACACATTAAAAGTATATTAAAATACTCGTATCAGCATTACGATATGTTACACAACTATTTCACAACCTCTAATTTGGCTTGTGTTGAAGATAGACTAGGTATACCTATGCTCTAAGGTACGATATTCCATGGAACGAAGGTGCCTGCTTTTGGTTCATCGACCTGAAACATAAAAAAGTAAGTGTCAGAATTATATTTTAATCTTTTGAGACTTAAGCTGTTGATCCCCGCATTAACGCCGGCGTTCCCGCGCCATTGTCTTACTATTGTGTCTCTAATTACGCACTCAAAAGGTTAACTGTGCAATATCTAAACTAATTACATAGGGTTCGATTTCTGAATTGATTATATAGCGTTAAGATCGTGTCAAATCTTACTTGTTTTATGTAGAGTTCGACAAATACTCTCAATTTCATGCAGTAATCCAAGGTCAGTATTAAAAGAAAGTCAAGACAGCTCACGAAAGGAAAGAAAATGAGCCTAGAAAGCTATCATTAGACTCATTTCAAAAGGGCAAAAGTAATCAAGTAGATTGAAAGAGCTCGGACTTGATGCGCTCATCAATGTCAACTTTACCTTCTTGGTAATGTGATCCTCACAAGCCATACGAATACGTGCAGAAGTCGCAGGTGCATCCAAACGGAATTCCAGAGACGCCCCAGCATCGGCTCGCGCCGACCTGATTGCTTCCTTGATCGCGAAGAATGACGAAGATGCCAAAAATAGAGGAGGCTCACCTACAGCCTGGGAAAAAGTGTGTCATTTTAAATACTGATTCTGCCCATAGAAATAACTTTCTTTGTGAAAGTCAGTCAATTCCAAAAACAAAACTTGGACCTCCAACACAATATTGATCAGCTGATGATAATTTTGTACGAAAAGTTTATTTTTTTCTATCCTGTACTCATGCTTACCTTAGAAGAATACACCGCCCTAGGATTTGGAGCACCTTTGAGCAGAGAAACATTGAATTCCTGAGGAATGTCTCCGAATCCAGGAATTTTGTAAGCACCAGGTCCTCTTGAGAACAATGTACCATTTGGAGAATAAATAAGCTCTTCAATTGTAAACAATCCATAACCTTGCATAAAAGCACCTTCGATCTGACCAATATCTATTGCTGGATTCAAGCTCTCACCCAGATCCATTACAATGTCACTTCTAATTACTTGATGATCACCACTGAGGCAATCGATCTCAACCTCTGTACATGCAGCACCAAACGTGAAGTAGTTGAAAGCTTTTCCTGTATTCTCCTTGATGTTGTAACCAATGTCAGGTGTGGCGTAGAACCCTGAAGCCGCCAAGCTGACCCTATCGAGCCAAGCTTGTAATACCCAGTCTTCCCATTTGCCATTGGGATTCTTTTCTTTAAATGGTTGTAGTCTCTTTATAAGTGTTTCGCAAGCTTGCAGCACGGCCATCCCGTTCAGGTCAGACCCGGCACTGGCTGCTGTGGCAGAGGTATTCGGTACTTTATCCGTTGAAGTTTCACTAATGTGTATCTTTGACACATCTACTCCAAGGGCACGTGAGGCAACCTGGATCATTTTGGTGTGAAGTCCTTGACCCATTTCGGTACCACCATGGGATACGAGAACTGATCCATCCATATAAATAAGAACTAAAGCACCAGCTTGGTTAAGCAATTTTTCGGTGAAAGCAATTCCAAACTTCGTTGGAATAATGGCAATTCCGCGTTTTCTCCATCTGTGCTCTCTGAAAATCAAGAAAAATAAGTTATTCCTTATTGTATTATGTTTTATCAAGACTAATAAATGATAAAGTTAGTTGAAGATAACTCACTTGTTAAACTTTTCCACAAGCAATCTCCTTTTGGCTAATTTACTTTTTTGGATGCATTCGTCCCAGCACCTCTGTAGAGTGCAGTTCTCCAAAGTTTGACCGTAATGGGTTATTGCGTTTTCTCTGTACAAATTTAGTTTGCGGATCTCATCAAATGTCTTTCCTACTCTGAATGCAATGTCTTCGATTATGTTCTCAGCACCAAACATGCCCTGTGGACCTCCAAAACCTCGAAATGCAGTGTTTGATGGTAAATTGGTCTTGCAAACGTGTCCAGTTACTTCTGCGTTGGGAATATAATAAGCATTCTCGTAATGCAACATGGCTCTTTCAACTACCTGAAAAGACATTGTTCTTGTTATTAAAAGCCATAATAATGCGCAGCACTATTACATATTTAAGAAATATTCTACCTACAGGGCCAGATAAATCCATAGAGTATCCTCCATTGTTGTAAATGTTTACTTGAGCTCCCATTAATTTGCCTTCTTTAGTTACAGCCACTTTGTATTTGATTAAGAACGGATGTCTCGTGCCACTCATCATCATGTCTTCATCTCGATCAAGCATGCATCGCACTGGCTTTTGAAGCTTGTGAGCTGCAAACGCAACAGGTAAAGCCACGAGCATTCCACGAGATTCTTTGCCACCAAAACCACCTCCCATGCGTTTCACACGGGCCACAATCCTATTCATGGGCACGTGCAAAATATGACTGACTAATTTCTGAAACAGATTTATATGACGTAATAACACAATTACACAGTTTTATATCAAATTTCCAAAGAATCTTAAAAAATTGGTATATTTACCGCAATTTCCGAAGGGTGTTGACTTGAACAAAATATTTCTAATTCATCGTCTTCTTTCTTTGGAATCGCAAACGCAGCGTGAGTTTCCAAATAAAAATGTTCTTGTCCGCCCATTCGACATTGACCTTGTATTATAAGGTTGTTCTTATCAGCGAAAGTACTTTGAACATTTCCTCTAGTTATGGTTTTAGGGAATTGTGGGTAAAATGATTTCTTCTCAATAGCATCTTCTATCGTAACGATAATTGGGTGAATATCTTCGTATTCAATTTCCACCATTCTAGCTGCTTCCTGAGCTGTCGCTTGATCTTGTGCTATGATAACACCAATAGTCTGTCCCTGACTTGTTACTTTCTCACTAATAAATAATTCCTCGTCGTGGAAAATGGGTCCAATAGCATTTTGTTCAGGAGTTAAATCCTTTGCAGAAAAGAATGCAACGACTCCTGGTTTAGCTAGAGCTTTTTGAGCATCTACTGAAACTAATTTTGCGTGCGCTCTCGTGCTTAGAACAAAAGCCAAGTATAGCTCACCTTCTGCGGTGGGCATATCATCAACATATATCGCTTCGCCAGTTGTCTGCTTGTATGCTGACATATGAGTTAGTGGCCTTCCAACAGCATCACTTTTAATCTGTTCATTTCCAACCAAATCGAAATATTGAGCGCTTTTTGGTACATCACCGTGAAATTGTTCAGCGCCACTACTATGATATGGTAAAATACGATCTTCTTGAATGTAATCTTTGGTCATTTGCTTAGCAATAGCCAAGTAAGCTTTAAGGAACAAACTCAATGTTAATGTTCTTCGAAATTGTATATTTCCACCTGGTGCTGAAGGACTTAACGGGAACTCGTCGATTAAGGACGAAAAAGCTTTGTCTAACATACTTTCGTTCCATTTTTCCCCTTTAAGAATCTCACTTGTTTTGGTAGCTAGTTTGGTAACAGGAGCCATGCCACCGAAACCTATGTTAATGTACTTTATTACGTTAGTGTTATAAATATCAACGTCGAACTCGACGTTGATTGCAGCAGTGACGATTGAGATATCATCTTCTCTTCTTTTAGCTTGTTTATATGCGGTTACGTATTGGTATTTATTTGTATAAGGAATCTCTATTGAAAGCAAAATTTCGTTTGGCTTCACTACATTCTTTCTGTACCCAGTGAAAAACGTTTCATCCATTAAAACAGAACGATGTCCTCCGTCTTCGCTCACAAGATTAAGTTTGACTTTCAAAGCCATTAAAATTGGATTTAAGTCTGATATAGGGCTGCCTGTCATTATGTTCCCGCCTATAGATGCCACGTTTCTTATTTGTTTGCCTGCAAACCAGTTTAACATTTCTACAATTGTTATGAAAGATCGAGTTTTATGTTTGGGTGCATCATTTATGTACTTTCTAAAAGTATTTTCTATGTCCATGAGGGTAACTGCAGCTCCTATTGTTAGGCCGTTAGGATTTTCGGTGATAGCATTTAGCTCTGGTACGGAGTTTGGCATTATTATAATCGGATAAACACAATGTTTGAATTTAACTTCAACTCCGACTTCAGTGTTTCCGACTACGATTTTCGCATCATTATATTGGTTTTTCAATTTCACAATCGAGCTTAAATCTTTTGGTCTAAACCATGATGTTTTCTGCCCTTTAAATACTAAATATTGATCATCATAAACGGGAGATAACTTGATCTCTGGCGGAAATATGGGTTCTTGAGTATTGTCATATGGCAAAAATGAAGATCGATCAAAAA
The DNA here is from genome assembly GCA_905147345.3 of Mythimna impura. NCBI lineage: Eukaryota > Metazoa > Arthropoda > Insecta > Lepidoptera > Noctuidae > Mythimna > Mythimna impura. Next base: position 15,519,340 of record LR990345.1, read on the forward strand.
TATGTTCGGTTTCACTTTTCTCCTCTTCGTTATCAGTCTTATTTTTACAACAGTCCTTCCCCATGGCACAGACACGGGTTTCTCCTTTTGCTGCACCATTGGTTCCAATTGTTGTGCTATTAGCAATACGTTGTGTCTCCCAATCTTCTATGAATGTTTTGTAGCCTTCTATGATGGCCCTGTATCCTGTACATCTGCAAAGATTTCCTTGGAAAGCGACTTCCATATCATTATATGTTATAGTGCTATTGGTCCTAAGCAAAGTGTACATAGACATGACAATGCCTGGCGTGCAGAATCCGCATTGTGAGCCGTGTGCCTTAGCTATACGTTCTTGTACTGGATGTAATCTGGTTTTGGTTGACCCAATGCCTTCCACTGTAGTGACGGCCAAACCGTGCATAGCGCACACTGGTGCTAGACAAGCGTTCACTGCAAGGTGGCTGGATATTAAGGTTAGGGAACATTATGACATTGTTCTACAATGAAGACGAATGTTAATGTTGCTTATGTAATAAACACTTTATCCACGAATTTAATGCTACTCGTAAAGTAAAAGATAACGTATCTACCGTTATCTTTTATATTCTATTATATTTATATGGTGATATCAGATGTTATTGCGTATTGCTTCCAATAAACATCTCAAACTTTACATGCAACAATATCGCAATGATAAATAATGTTTTCTAAAGAAATCACTGCAGAATTATTGTTCAACAAAACAAATTAACCCATTCACAGAAGATCGCAGCTATCAAAAGTTCTTATTGTCAGTCAGTATGTTTGTTTAATCATGTCTCAATACCGGAACGGATTTGAACGAAATTTGGCACACGGATAGCAGGGATGGCGAACCAACGACTAGATTGGTGGCACGTAACAAATTAACAATCAAATAACTTCCCCCGTTCTTGATGGAGCGAGAGTCTCAGACTATTACCGACTAAAACCCACCCGTGTTCCTTCAGTTGTCCTTTGCATTCTAGGACCTGTGACTCTTTCGAACCATCCCGCAGCCCTGGCAGGCGCTGGACCTATCAGGCCGTCAAGTCCTTGGATTATGGCCTGATTTCGAACATACGATTTTTATTTCGATATATCTTATTATCAGAGGACGGAATTAGGTAGAGTTATTCATGTACTTGCATCGAAATGTTGATATTAATATGAATCTTCCCGGGATTTGTAATGAAAAATCCCGTGTTTGGTCAACAATATTACAAATAAATAATAATAAAAACCTCAGTAATAGATAAAACAAAGATAATTAACATACAATTTTTATTAGTATTTTTCATTGAAAAAGATCTCTCTACGTCAACTGAGGTGAGGTTATCAAACTTTTACACTTCCTCCTCCTCGTCATTAATGCAGGAAGATTTTTTTGCTATAGGTAAGTCTGATAGCGTCAAAAAAAAAATCTACTCTTTAAAATTAATCTTAGGATTTGAGATTGATTGGATTGGATTGATTTTAAATTCTTTCGCTGTATGAAACAGTATAAGTACTTAAATAACTCTACCTAATTCCGACAAAAAAGGCTCGTTTTGACATTTGAGAAAAACACTAGAATTTAATTAGGAACGAAACTGAAAGACAATAAAATAATAATTAGGGGTCCGGTGTAGTAGTAGCTATTTTAGTAGTAGCTACACTACACCGAACAAGCCGTAGGTAGTCAAAATACAAATGTCATAACGGGCCTTTTATTTTTTGTCAACTTTAAACACGAGTATGCCCGTAGAATTTTTAGACTGTAATGCAAGTGAAGCCGCTGGCTAAATAAAAATCGGATTACGTAACCTTTTTAACCGACTTCAAAAAAAAGGAGGAGGTTCTCAATTCGGTTGTATTTTTTTTTTTTTTTTTTTATCATCATTATTTTTTTTTTATTTTTTTTTATGTTTGTTACCTCAGAACTCCGTCGTTTATGGACCGATTTGCAAAATTTTTTTTTCCCTTTATAGGATATGCTTCCAGATTGGTCCCATTTTTTTCAAAATCCAGTTCTGATGATGGAATCCATGAGGAATCGAGGGAACTCCTCAAAAATTATAGGCAACCCTATGGTAATTTTAGTATTTTCATCAAGAACTTAAGCATTTACAGTCAAAAAGTAACATTTGATGAAGTGGAACTGATGAAGAAGACCAGAAATGGTCAACGGAACTTCATACTCAAATAGATATCACATTGAAGATATAGTTAAGCGACTATGACAATACAAATAAATGAATGATTCTGAATAGTTACGTTGAAAATGGTATCATCGGAGTGATCTGATGATGATGATGGAGCCGGAAGGTAGGCACTGGAACTCCGTAATTAATCAATGTAACCTAGCCGTGTTTGGACTCATTAGAATTGTCATGAGATGCACTTTGGCTATAAGGTACTATCGAACTGATCTGATGATGGAGCCGGAAGGTAGGCACAGGAACTCCGTAATTAATCAATGTAACCTAGCCGTGTTTGGGCTTATTAGAATTGTCGTGAGATGCTCTTTGGCTATAAGGTACTATCGAACTGATCTGATGATGGAGCCGGAAGGAGGAAGGTAGGCACAGCAACTTTATAATAAAACAATGTAACCTAGCAGTATTTGGGTTAATTGGAATTGTCATTAGAAATAGGCACTCTGTTTATAAGTGTATCGCAACTAAAAAGTGTGAAATAAAAACTTTTTAGAAAAAAAAAATAACCGACTTCACTAAAAAAAACACTAAAAGGATCAAAATAACTTTAATTTCGGAAGTCGGTGTTAAATAAGAAACAAACAATACCGAGAAACACCGACATCCGAAATTAAAGTTATTTTGATCCTTTTAGTGTTTTTTTTAGTGAAGTCGGTTATTTTTTTTTTCTAAAAAGTTTTTATTTAGTTTCGTAGATATTAAAAAGGATACTTTACTTTCTGCTCTTTTCGATTATATTTAGATATCATGACCGTACAGGCGCCGCACCCTCCCTCGGCACAGCCCAACTTCGTGCCGGTCAGGCGCAGCTTCTTTCGAAGATACCACAGCAGGGTCCATTCTGGATCAGGATTGGATTCTACCACCTGAAATTTTAAAGATTCAAGGTAATACAGAAGGTAAAATTAAATTTTTCGATGGTACACTGAAATAGATAATGAATTAACTATGGGGGTGCAAATTATACATACACACAAACCTTCCTCAATTATTTACGTAACTTTCTATTAAGTAGTGAAAACTGCATCAAAATCCGTTGCGTGGTCTAAGAGGAATTAACGGATAAACAGACACACGCTGATAATAGACAGAAAGCAACTTTGTTTTAATTATGCGATATTCTGTGCGCTAGTGCGAGTTGTTTTTTAACCGATTTCAAATAAAAGGAGGTTCTCAATTCGGTTGTATTTTTAAACGACTTAAAAAAGGAGGAGATTATCGGTTGTATTTTCTTTTTATTTTTTGAATCGAGGGAACTCCTCAAATATTATAGGCAATCATATAGTGATTTTGGTATTTTCATCGAGAACTTAAGCATTTACAGTCAAAAAGTAACATTTGATGAAGTGGAACTGATGAAGAAGCCAGAAAAGGCCAACGGAACTTCATACTCACATAGATATCACAATAAAGATAGTTAAGCGACTATGATAATACAAATCAATAAATGGTTCTGAATAGTTATATTGAAAATTGTATCATCGGAAGGACCTGATGATGATGATGATGATGGAGCCGGAAGATAGGCACTGGGACTCTGTAATTAATTAATGTATCCTAGCCGTGTGTGGGCTTATTAGAATTGTCATGAGATTCACTCTATGGCTATAAGGTACTATCGAGCTGATCTGATGATGGAGCCGGAAGGTGGAAAGTAGTCACAGGAACTTCATAATAAAACAACCTAACCGACCTAACCTAGCAGTGTTTGGGTTCTTTGAAATTTTCATGAGAAATAGGCACTCTGGTTATAAGTGTATTGCAACTAAAAAGTGTGAAATAAAAAGCTATTTACAAAAAAAAAAATAACCGACTTCATTGAAAAAAGCAAACAGGAACGAGATAGCCGTCACCCCCTATATGGGCACCAACTCCCACATGCGCGCTTAAAGAGTTGTAAAAGTTTTTCACAAATCACGATCTCCTCAGAGAACAGCGGTTCGGACCAGAGACGCGAACTGTGGAGGAAAAGATATCCCACTCCTCCAAACTTCATCTCTCCGGCAGAACATCTGCCACCGGGACATGAATTGCTGTGGCCAATTTGGAAATCTCTGAACCGACTACGGACTCAGGTTGACCGCTGCAGAGATAATCTGGCCAAATGGGGTTTCCTTGACCCATCGCAAATACCTACAGTGCCAGTGTGGAGCCCCTTCACAGGAAATGCGTCACTTCCTTTCCTGCCCAGCATGTAGGTACAACTACCTGCACCCTCCACGACTTATACAAGGTCAACGACAGAGCTGTCCAGGTGGCTAAATATTGGTTGGACAAAATTTTAGTCAGATCAACACGAGAAGAAGAAGACAAAAAAAAGCACTAAAACGATCAAAATAACTTTATTTCGAAAGTCGGTGTTAAATAACAAACAATACCAGAAACACCGACTTCCTAAATTAAAGTTATTTTGATCGTTTTAGTGTTTTTTTTAGGGTTCCGTACTTCTAAAGAGAAAAACGGAACTCTTATAGGATTACTTTGTTGTCCGTCCGTCTGTATGTCAAGACCCTTTATCTCGGGAACGTGTGGAGGTATCAAGTTGATATTAAAACCAAATACTCAGGTCTCCGGTCCCTTGAAGCTGTGAAAAAATCAAACTTCTGAGTTAACGAAAAAAAAACGTTTTTGTCGCAAAAAACGTGTATTTCGACACTCTCAAAATCAAAAAACTTAGGGTACTTCCCGTTGACCTAGAATCCTGAAATTTGCCATGAAGCAAGGTCTCATAGCACAAGTATAGGTAAAAATCTGAAAACTTTAAATTAGTAATTACGTTACAAAAGAAACATGCAATTCGGATTCGTAACTCAATTCGGGAATTGAACTGTTTTCATAGATAAGTTTGTACGGAACCCTCAGAGCGCGTGTCAGACTCGCACTTGCCCAGTTTTTTTTAGTGAAGTCGGTTTTTTGTAAAAAGTTTTTTTACGTTAACGTGATCGAAACGTTTAGGTACCTGATTGGTTAAGAGCTGAAAGCGGGCCTATCGGAGCGTCCTGGGAGCATCGAACGTTATAAACGTGTCGATTGTAAAACAAAACAACTCGAAATTTCATGTTGATCTAAAAGCGATTTTTATTTTGGTATCGGAAATCATCGTACCTACCACAGTAGTTATTATCATTAAATGCTACCTTATTTGTAAAAGACATAACACAAAAAAATAGAAATCTTTTATAATAATCAAAAAGACTACAATCTGCCTACAATAGATCTGTTACCTTATCGTCCAATGGAATAGAGCACTTGGGGGGTATAACGCTATTATTGAATGACAATATAAATAGACTGAGTTAAATCATCTGTTATTAATCTCACGACACATGCAACCCATTGAAACTTATGTAGGGTTTCCTCGTGCCATTTTCCTTGTTATATGAATGGAAAACAATAAAAAATATTGGTAGATACTCAATAAACAGTAAGATGAATTAAATTGTCTGTCATTAATCACACGACACATGTAAGCAAGGATTTCCTCCTAACATTTGCCTTGTTTTCTAAAACAATGAATAATATATTATTATGTAGTATCATTCTTGAAACCTATATAGGAGCGCCCAACCCGACTAGATATATTTCCGCACAATAGCTCTTACGTGATGATGATGTTATTACACTTCTTTCTCTAGATATTTTGCATACACAGCTATCTTGTGGATATTAACTAGGCTTCTATAGAAATCAAAACATAAATTTGTGTAAAACTAATCTAGTATAGACCTCTGAAAATCAGCTATTTCACGTGAAGTTTGGCCCACCATTATGTACTCATATATTAAAAATATAAAAAGTACATCAATAGGCCTTGCACATGTAATCGTGATTCTGAATAACGACAATTTTCCTGAAAAATTTAAGTGTTTAAAAAAATCACGTATTTCATGGAACAAGTTTTGTGAAATATTCGAGTAAATCACGGAATTACCGAATGCCAACAAAGTTTTCAGGCGTTATCTCTCTGTTTTTGCATTGCCTCTTGATCAATCATCGCGTTGGATTGTGTTAGATGAAGTAACAAGCTTTTAAACCATGCTCGATGTTGACGATAGGAGTGGAAAAGGACCCTCTTAAAGCAAGTCATTCTGTCCCTAGGAAGAGAATGTAGTATGAGCGATCCCTAGGGAATAAGTCCAAGCCAATCCAAAGAAATAACATTTCAAAGCAACCCTTTTTAAAAAATGGCAATTTCATAGGTAAAGACCTATTATATAATTTGTTTTGGTAAATTGTCTTTTAATTATCTCACAGATGGTGTAAAAAGTAGATAGTCCAAAACGGGGATAAAGCTGTCTTTGTCTTGGGCGACTTGAATTCCTCACTTCACTCAGGTATCTATATTAACTCCCTCGCAATGCTCGGGAGTTAATTGTATAAATACCTCACTGACATTCGGGATTAAAACTTAGCAACCTTCGTAGTACACTACGCGCCGTCGATGACTCGGGCTCTGTCCAGAATCTGGACTCCAGACGGTTACCGGACGGCCGGACGGCGAGCTACCCGTTGTGCTCATCGTCCGCAAGCCCACGCCTACGGTGGTTGGAAATCGGGGTTGGGGTCCCGGCGAACTTCATTTTTTTTTTGTTGTGTTTGTTATTGTCAGGAGATGGTTCTTATGAAAGAAAAAAAATAAAAATTTGGTAGTAGGGTAGAGTATGGTAGAGAAAGGTAGATTACGGTAGAGTTGGGTAGAGCAGAGTAGAGTAGTCAGTTGACGGGAGCGAAAGCTAGTAACCTAAAAAAAATGAGTTCAGCGCCATCTAGTTAGAACATAGCCACACTGGGGCCTGTAGCTTTCACCTTATTTATTGTTATTTTGTTATTTCATTTTAATAACAACAACTAATACCACTGGTATTTGTTTGGTCTCATATTATATGAAAAACACGTCCAAAAAAAAAGGTGAAAGAAAACCAATTTATTTTGATAAGGTTTGATTGAGCTGACTGTACCGAATTCAAGTTGCTGGTATTCGTTCGGAATAGAAAATAAAATATGATTTCAAAAAAATACAAGTGGTATTAGTTTTTGGTATTAGAACGGAATAAATCGATTTACTTACTGCTCAGCAACATACTAACTGTATCATACTTGTGTCATACAAGTGATATGAACGAGCAAACAATATAATAATATAAATTACAGAATACGGGTCATCTTTATTATTATGATTATTCGCCGAGAGGGCGTTATAGGTCAGTACTATCAGGGCCATTCTGCCGACGAACCCTCCTCTCAAACATAATATTCTGAGCAAATAAAGCAGTCTCACATGACGCAATATCAGACGTCGTATTTAACATCTCAATATTTCTTTACTAACTATAACTTATATCTATCAATTTATGTAAAAATCAATGCCACTTTTCGTTTTAATTTTATAACTCAAGAACGAGCTCACCTATCCAAACCCAATGTTTAGGCTTTGTTGTTCGGACTATTTAGTACTTATATGGTTTATGTGAAGTTTGCACAAAATTGGTCGAGAGGTTCTTCATTTATCACATTTTTTGTAACAAATTAATTCAATAATTGGCTGATCATTGCGGATTTTGCTGTCAAATTGAAACTTGTAGGGTAGAGTAGGGTAGGGCAGGGTAGAGTTGGGTAGAGAAGTCAGTTGACGGGAGCGAAGCCGCGGGCAAAAGCTAGTTCTGTATGAATTTAACAAGAAGATTAGATGAAAGTATATCATAAAACATACGTCTCATAAATTGTTTATCTAGAAAATCACATGAAATGACGCATTATATTATAAACTTGTATTTTGAATATGTAATTGAACAGAAATGTTACACAATTCACAGAGATTGGAGTTCAATTATGTGGCAATGTTATTGTGATCTAACGGCATTTATTTTTTTTTAAATTATAGAGTTAGGTACCGTTGTTTTCCAGGTAATCAAGAATATAGTGTTTTATTACATTTTAAGAGTAGATACTATCACACAAATATTTAAAACAATTCTAAAACTCTATGTTACTCCTTCACGCTCAAACGGCTGAACGGATTTAGGTGAAATTATGCAAACGGGTAGACCATATCCTGGAATAGCACGTAAGATATCTTTTTATCCTGGGAATATGTTCCCTTGGGATTATTTTCCAGTTTTTCGCAGTCGAAATCGCTAGCAGAAGCTAGTTTTTTCTACAATTATTACTCGATTTTCCGTTTAACATCTTATTGACCACACTAAAAATGTTAGGCATATGATTTTCAAAAGATCATGGGTTGTTCCTTAGGGTTTGTTTACCTTAATCTTATCGTTGTTGTGAATGCACTAGGCCCCTATTAAGTCCAAGTGCCTTTATATCCGTCACTTAAAGCCTAAAATTATAATTTCTACTATCTGCCGCTATTAGCGCCTACTATTATCGATAACTTAGATAGAAGCATATTTCTGATCATAATCCAAGTACGTACACACTTTACCTAATTACATTAATATTTTGAAGATAGATAAGTGTTATGTATTTACCCTAAATATCTTATCTTATATCGAAGCAATTCAACGTGAAATTATAATTACAGTGTTAGGTAGCTACAGCTACATAATTGTTGGTAATGCTAGGTCTTAACTGCAGTCTGCAGATCTGCTTGTTACAGATTACAAAGTTGTAGATACAAACTAGTTGTACTTTATCAACAGCACGTCTAATTGATCATTTGTTCCGCAAACACTACAACTAATTTAGATATTAACTCGTCACATGCTAAGGCACATCACTTACCTTTTTCCCATTCACAAAGAATACCAACTCAGAACAAACGTCACCGGTTTCCTCTTCTACATTCAAGAATCCCATATTATTATAGGAACTTTATTATTATTTTATCAAACAAAAGCGCGTGTCGTTTAGTGATGGACACGTCTGGCTAAGTGACGGTCTAAAACATAACTGACGAATGACGATGTGTGATCGCCGGTTGCGTCGGTCGTCTGTTGGCCTGTTGTTATCCGGTGCGCAGGCGCAGATTCCACATGGACGACATGGACGGACAACCAATAAACAAGTTGTTATCTGCTCCATAGTTACGTATTATTGAAGTTATAAAAATATCAACTTGTGAAATCTTTATTGTTATTTGTCATTTGAAATAAACTTGATATAGCAAGGTCGTTAAGAACTCGTTAGCATCTCGGAACAAATCAAAACCTGTAGGAGTAAGGTGAGGTACTTATTGCAAAAAAATGCGAAATTAACATAATACGAGACTAGTCGACTACCTAAGCTATATTGCTTAGGTTTTTTTTTACCTTGCAACTAAAATCTTCTCAATACTATCAATGTCAGTTTGCATTATACATGCCTTTTTTAGGTAGGAAAGCATCCAATTACTTCTCCCGCTTTAGAGTGGAGCGAGAGGGCGTGTCAGACTAAATCCATACTGTGTCCTTCAGTTGCCCTTTGCTTTAGAGGAGCACGGATTTCCTTTTCAGAATATCCACGTAGCCCCAGCTGGTATGGCCCTCGTCCGGACCGAGCCCAAGTCGTCGACAGCGCGTACTAGCCCAGGAGGGTCGAAGCCTACTGGGGCCAAGGGTCTGCTTCTGAAAGGAAGTCTCGGCCGTGGTATGAAAGGCAACGAAGGAACAGGGGTGGGTCAGTAAAATTCTGACACTCGCTCGCTCCACGCAAGAGCGCAAAAATTCAGTTTACACCATGCAAGTTAAACTACATTGTATATTTTTGTTGCCATATGTTACATTTGTTTTTTACTCGACTGTTTATTAAAATTAAATAGTGTAGGTACCTACAAAAGGTATTTTGTTTTTTTATGTATTAATCAGTCAGCTACAATATACCTACCACAGTTTCACGAATTCATCTTTCACACTTTCTATTAGCGACCCAGAACTTTTTCAGCCTAGTTTTAAATATAATAATTAGGTATACTTCCAATAATCACAAGCTAATAGAAGTTTGGCTGCCGGATTGATCGAAAGAGCCTAGGTACCGTGGCCTTGCAAAGCAAAGGTGAACTAGAGGAACACACACCAGTAATAGTCTAACTCTCCCTCCGATCCTAAAAAAAAACTGAGTAATGTTGAGCAATGAGTTCTAAATGATGATACAAAAGGAACAACGCGTGGTCAAATTCTTTATTGATTTGCTCACATTCAATCAATAGTAATTTTCCATTGTCATGTAGGTCACTATTCCTACCTAAATGGCGTGGGATTTAATTAAACTCAATTTAAGCAAACCTAGTATCTAGATAAATACTGGTCCTGCCTTTTAACAACACGGATATAAGTCTACCACTAGCCTATTGATTAACTCGCAAGTCTTACAACCTACTTCCGTCATTTCACTGTTAGAGAGCGGTCAATGTTCATTATTGTGCCTGACCTTTGTTGCTAACTCACATCATAGGTACATGTACCTGCTAACGATCAATCTGCTTGGCGTTTGGCCGTCAATCTAAAACCAGATGCGGCTTTAACCGTTACAAGGCCCTGGACGGCAGATATCGGAAGTAAACCAATGACCCCAGTAGGCTTCCGCCCTGCTGGGCCCCCTACGAGTTTGCTGATATTTCTTGAGGCGCGCGTGAAATACTACTCGCCGTCGACGATTCGGGCTCGTTGCTCGTCGTCCGGAAGCCCGCGCCTATGGTGGCTGGAAATCGGGATCAGGGTCCCGGCGGCTGGTGCGTGTGGACGTCCGTTTCCTCACGCGTGCAGCCGGCCGCCACCTTCGCTAGCATTACTAATTCGCAGATGGAGGCGACCGCCTGCCATTCCTCCTCGCTCCGAACTATGGCCTGTACTACGGCCCGGCGCGAGAGGTCGCTGGCGCCGTTTGCCCCCACGAGGATACAGCGGTGCTCCGCCTAAGCGGGGTATACCTCCACCGTATGCTCCATCGTGTCCTCCGAGCGTTTGTTCTGCACGAATCAGTTGCAGGAACCTCCCAAACTTGTCATGTCCGGTGAGGATCTGCGTCATGCAAAAGGTAAGGACGCCGTGACGCCTTTCCAGCAACTCCTCAAAGAGGCGACTTACCGCCGTGATTAAGGTGTTCCCAATTATCAATTATCTCTCTACTGTCGTTTCCTAAGAAAGACTTTTTGACGTCCGTTGCGTCACAACCACAGGTTCAGTTGAAAACCAGCGTCAGGCACTAGTTGTCTGACATTCATGCTGAACTGGACCTATTTTGGTGCAGCCGTGAGGCACAACTACATTTTTTGTTTCTTGTTTTTATTTTTGTTTCGTGTTTACCTATATTGTGTTTGTGCCTTGTGCTGTACCAAATAAATTATTTTTCTTTCTTTCTGTCTTTTCTACTTATCTAAGTCGTCTCGCCATCTCCTTCATAGACTGTCGCGACGGCGTCTCGAGATTTCTGGGCACCAATTTAGTTTTTTATTGCCCACCGCTCGATTGGCATATATTAAAGGTTTTTTGCTATCTGTCTACTATACAATCAGAATGGGTTTGGTTAAACTAATTTTATTATTATTTAACCAAACCCATAGGAGAAAATAAAATAAATAATAAATTATTTTTAGTTAAGTAGGTAGGGTAATACCCACCTACTTACCAACACTTTTCAGAATCTAATTTGAAGAAAAATATGAATGATTAAACTTTTATAAAACAAGAAGAAATCCAGTCAGTCCAAGCACACATAACTAGTTTCTTCATGCGGTTATTATCGATTCTCTAATCAATAATACCTATCAAACTTATCTACTACAGTGAAAAAAACTATAATGTTTTACCAACGTTATTAATTAATATTAAACATACCGTCAACGTGTCATTCCTAATGTGGTTTTATATCAGCTGTTCTTTTTTTATATAACTAGATAATGTTAATCACAGTTTCTCTGTAAGATGGTTACCTACTTGGGATAATAGATGGCGCTCTAAAGTCCATTGTCACATAATTAAGAGATTTTTTTTAAGTGGAAAATCACCCAATGATTTCTCCCGGTCTAGGGTGGAGTGAGGGGGCATGTCAGACTTTTACTGACTAAAAACAACTCCTATGATCCTTCTTTGCCTTGCGTCCTAGGACCCCAGGGTTCCCTTTCGGACAACCCATGGATAATTAAGAAAGATCGAAGATCATTCACTAGTCACTTCCAATTCCTTTTCATCGATTTTCACTGTCCCATTGCGGGGCAAAGGTCCTCCCCATAGCTTTCCAGTCTTCCCTTTATCGTCTTCTCTGGTCAATCTACCGCTAACACTTTTATAAATTATAGAAAACTAGCTGACCCAACAAATGTCGTTCTAATATTGACAAGTATCTAGGAACAGTTTCAATGTAATAAAGAAAAAGTTTTGTAACGGCTTTCAGTGCCATTTTTCTAATTTTCTTTTCGTAAAAACTTTACTGAGATTTCCACAAATAGTTTTAAAAATAAATTTTGGATGAACTTTTTTTTAATTGATAAATAAGTACAGTAAAATTGGTCCAGTCATTCTCGAGTTTTGCGCTTAGCAACTTATTTAGGCATTAATTAATATTTAGTTATATAGAGTTATAGATCGATGGAATAGATACCTACTTGTAGATATCGTTAGGTATGTGCTGTAACCGCCTATATGGCTTATAGCTCTAATTATAATAACAGTCCAAAAGGAATTCTGTAAATAAAATATTTAAAACGTACGTTTTACTAAATAAAATATTAAAGGCTATTTAAACAAATTTTCATAATCAATGTTAATTGTAATTTAATTTATTTTAATTTTAACTTAGTTCATTTTAATCGTTAATAAAATTATTTTAATTTTATCTTAGATCATTTTAATTGTAAATGATTGTATATTAATGATGACTTAATTCTTTTTAATTGTAAATAAACTTATTTTAATTTAATTTATTATTTATCGATGTGCTGTGAATTACGTAATCAAATGTATTATTGCTGTGGCAATTTTTTTTTTTACGGCTGAGTGAATTTAGATGAAACTGCACACGGGTAGACCATGTCCTGGAATGAGACACAGGCTACTTGGCGCAGACGTCCAGTGTTGCCAACAGTTACACTAACTTACCACTAGAGTCAAGTTTTAAAACCTCCAGAAAACCACTAACAAAAAATTATCCCACACACAAAATCGCATAATTTCCCACTAAAAAATGTGTGTTGTACGAAATAAAATAAGTAGGCTTATAGGTTATTAGTTTCCTTTAATAATAAGTGATAAAAATTAACAATCAATTGATCAAAATACCATTTGTGGGTAAATTAACATTGGTAGGTAATTCAACATACAAATTATTCAATAACAGCTATGTATTAATTCGTCTTCAGACGAATCATTTTTGTTTGCACCATCATCGTCGGTATCAGATTGATAATTATGGATTCTATGGTGCTGATTTACAAAGGATCGCATTTTTAGTAAGAATTGAATTTTACTAAAGCACTAGAAAAATCCACTAGCCACTGAGACCAATATTTCGCAATTAAATGGTTAAAACCACCAGCTTTAGTGGAAAATCCACTGAGTTGGCAACACTGGCCGTACGCCGCCTAGACTGTCTTGATCGTGACGTAGACAAAACAGTCTTGTCGCAGACGTCGTAGACAATTCTGTCTAAGACAGTCTTGTCTCAAGTGTGCGCAGGCCCTAAAGCTCAACTCTAAAATATATCGTTAACAAAACAATAATTGTATAAACCATACATAAATATTATGTAAGTCATTTACAGCTAAAATGAAACGGTTGGTAATTAATTAACTTTTTGAATATTCGCATTACCTATGCTATAACATTCCATGGTTTTCCTTTGCCCGTAATTGTGGGTTTCACCTGAAACAAACATTCTTATAATTCATACAGCTCCAAAATGGTTCAATATTATAACTGCTACCAAAATTAATTTTAGACACTTGGTCAAGCGGGATAAAGTTTTGTTGAATGAATAAAGTTTTAATAACGGTCATGATTACCCTCAGTTAAACATGAGATTTATAAAAAGAATAGCCCCCCTAGCCAAGTTACTACCGTTTCGTTTCGATTCTCTTTCGTTGATCGCCTCGAGTCGGCCACGCCTCCTATTCATTTATTCTGACTATGTGACTGAGCGTTGAGATAACGTCAGAACAAAGGAATCGGAGGAATGGCCTACTCGAGGCGATCGACGAAAGATAAAACGAAACGGTTGTAACTTGGCTAGGGGGATAGGTATAATAATTTGAGGACACAAAACACTATCCTGTGGTACACCAGTGCTAAAATATCCGTAATACGGTCTGCACGTTAATACTTATTTGCAATAATAACTTTATTTGTATTTTGTCATTTCGCAATATTTGGAACAATAAGTGACACAGTAAAAATAATATAGTTTGCGTACTTGTTTAGTAATCGGATCTTCGCAAGCCATTCTGATTCTAGCGCATGTCGCTGGTGCATCCAGTACAAAGTCTGGACACACTCCACTGTCCAACCGAGCTGCCTTTATAGCTTCTTTTATTGCGAAAAATACTGATGCGGCTAGAAATAGGGGCGGTTCTCCCACAGCCTGAAATTGGGAATATCTTTATTTAAATTATCTGTTTCTATATCTTAGAAAATTTACTTTTCTTGCTAAGGAAAACATACCTTGGATGAATAAACTGCACGTGGATTCGGAGCGCCTCTTAATAATGATACATTAAAAACTTTCGGTATGTCAGAGAATCCCGGTATTTTATAGGCGCCAGGGCCTCGTGAAAGCGCTTCTCCTTCAGCTGAAAATACCATTTCTTCCAACGTGTAAAAACCATAACCTTGCATAAAGGCACCTTCTATCTGTCCTATATCTATAGCAGGATTCAGACTTTCGCCGACATCCATCACTATGTCCGTTTGAAGAACCTGATGATCACCGGTCAAACAGTCGATGATCACTTCGGAGCATGCTACTCCGTAAGTAAAATATTCAAAAAGATTTCCAGAATTTGTCTCTGGATTATATTCTATCTTTGGTGCAGCGTAAAATCCTGTTGCTGATAACTGTACCCTATTCACATAAGCATCTAACACCCAATCTTCCCATTTTCCAGTTGAGTTCTTAGCTTTGAATGGCTCTAGTCGTGCTTTCAATGCTTTGCATGCTTCGACAACAGCCATCCCATACAAATCTGAACTTATGCTTGCCGCTGTTGGTGAGCTGTTTGGAACTTTATCTGTTGACATTTCACTAATGTGAATTTTCGTGTAATCTATTTCTAGAGCCCTTGAGGCCACTTGCATCATTTTAGTGAAGAGTCCTTGGCCCATTTCTATTCCTCCAATGGAAAGTAGGACTGATCCATCTTTATATACCAATACAAGTGCACCTGCCTGCATTAGGACATTAATTTGGAAAGATATTCCATATTTTGTGGGAACTAGGGTCAGGCCTTTCTTCTTCCACCTGTTTTCCCTGAAAAGTTTATTTTTATGTTTAGGTATTCATTCCATTTCTCATAAAAGCAATGTTTTGGGTTTTGGCATTTTATTTTCGGTACAAAAACCAAAAATTTAGAAATACTATACATATTTAGAATCAAAATTCATTTACTTACCTATTGAATTCCTCAACGTCTTTCTTCCTCTTCCAATAGTTAGAAGTTTCTATACATTCATTCCAACATCTTGACAAAGTACAATACGTCAGTTTCTGGTTGAAATGAGTCAATGAGCCTTCTTGGTAAAGGTTTATTTCAACAATTTGCTCGTAACTCTTTCCTAATGTCTCAGCTATGTGGCGTATCATAGTTTCGGCAGCCAACATTGATTTTGGAGCTCCGAAACCTCTGAACGCTGTGTTCGAAGGCATATTGGTTTTGCAAAGATATCCGTGTACTTCAACGTTTGGTATGAAGTAGCAATTGTCCACATGCATTAACGCTCTTTCCATCATCTATAATTTATAAAATAGAGAATAATTAAATTATGCAAATTCATTCGGTTTTTAATATCAAGTTTATCCTCGCGAGTCAAAGTGGTCCAGGAGATCAAAACCTAATTAACTAATCTGTTAAACAACCAATCCTAGCAAACATATTTTTATGTGTGATGTTATTAAAAGCTTTATTCTTACCGCGCATGATATATCCATAGAGTTTCCTGCATTTCCGTAAATCTCAAATTTTGCACCAGTTATTATTCCCTTTTCAGTAAATCCTACTTTATATTTGATTAAACAAGGGTGTCTGTAACCGGAAACTTGCATATCTTCATCTCTATCTAACACGGCTCTAACAGCTGCCTTTAGTTTGTATGCAGCTACTGCAACAGGTATAGCTAAAATAGAAGCTCGTGTTTCTTTGCCGCCAAAACCGCCTCCAACTCTTTTAACTTTAGCAACTACTTTGTGATATGGTATTTGAAGTACTTCGGAAGCTGTGTGCTGAAACAGCAGAAAGAAGTTTTTAAGACCGCACCATTGCCATAAACATTACAGTGTTATTATTTTAAGAAGTTACCGCTATTTCCGCTGGACCTTGTATAGTCGCTACAATTTCTAGTTCATCTTCTTTTCTAATGGCGTAAGCAGATATCGTTTCTAGGTAAAAATGTTCCTGGGCGCCATTTCTCACGTGTCCTTCTACTACATAACTCGAGTCTCTTAATGCCACATTCGTGTCACCTTTGCGGAGAATGCGAGAGTAGCCAGGAAAAAATGATCCATGTGTTATTGCGTCTTCCAATGTTACAATTACTGGATCTATTCGCTCGTATGTAACAACCACTAAGTCCCTTCCTTTCTTAGCTGCACTTTCTGACGTAGCTATTATAGCTCCTATCACACAAGCTCGGCTAGTTACAATTTCGCTTGAAAATACTTCTTCATCTTTTATTATAGGGCCCATCTTATTACACTCTTTATCTAAATCAGTAGCAGATAGGAATGCTTTCACTCCTGGTAACAACAAAGCTTTACTGGCATCTATAGATTTAATTTTTGCGTGCGCTTCTGTGCTAAAAACTAATTTTAAATACATCTCTCCTGCTACGGGAGGAATATCATCACAATATAAAGCTTCACCAGTTGCTTGCTTTAGCGCTGACGTATGAGCAATTGGCCTTCCAACAGCGTCTGAAACGACTTGTTTGTCATTTCTTATTTCGAAGCACTGTACACTATAGGGTTGATCTATTAGTATTTCGTCGATACCACTTAAGTCTTTGTCGTTGATGTTAGTGACACCACCTAGTCTCCGTAATTGCAAAACGTATAAATAAAACCTAAAAAATAAACTCAAACAGAGTGACTTGCGATAATCGGCCATTCCTCCGGGAGCTGAGATATCTAGCTGAAACTCGTTTGTTAACGATTCAAATGCTAGATTTAACATTTCTTGGTCCCATCGATGTCCAAGAATTAATTCTGAAGTTTTTTTCGCATAAATGGTAGTTGGTCCCATACCTCCGTAACACAACCTTGCATCAAATATTGTGTTGGTAATGGGATCAAATACTACATTGAACGCAGATGTTACTATGGAAATGTCGTCTTCTTTTCGTCGAGCTTGTTTATACGCTTTGAAAAACTGCATACTTTCAGTAAATGGAATTTCAACAGAAACAACAATGTCATCATTTTCAAGAACGGTCTTTCTGTATCCTTTGAAAAATGTTCCATCGATAACAACTTTTTTTTGTCCCTTGTTTTTGCTCTGAATATTCAATACAGCTGAACACGCCATTAAAATGGGATTTAAATCAGATATTGGACTAGCCGTTATTATATTTCCAACGAGTGATGCTACATTCCGGATTTGGTCACCAGCAAACCATTGAAGCATTTCATTTATTGTTTGATACACTTTAGATTTTGCAGGATCTGCTTCAATTTGTTTTTGGAGAAAACCAGATAATTCATTTAGAGTGGTAGCCGCACCTACGATGACGCCTTCAGTTGAGACTTTAATAAAATTCATTTCTGATATTATTGAAGGATATAGCAGCACTGGATATACTTTATTTTTAAATTTAACTTCCACTCCTATTTCACTATTCCCGACAACTAATTTAGCTGCCAGACAATTGGATTTTAGAAGAAGCAAATCCTTTAGTGTCTGAGGTCGAATCCATGTAACATTTTCTCCAGTAAAAACTAAATACTCATCTGAATAACGATTATCTAACTTCAACTCTGGTGGGAAAATCGGTTCTTGAGTTGGATCATAAGGTTTGAACGACGACTTATTAAACAATTCATAGCTTTTATCAGCTATTTTCTTATTTCGACAACAATCTTTTCCCATTGAACATGCATTTTTTTTACCTTCTCGGCCATAATTACTTTCCCATCCCTCTATAAATGTTTGAAACCCTTCAATGATGGGTCTATACCCTGTACATCTGCAAAGGTTTCCCTGTAATGCCGTTTCTATATCGCTGTAGTTTAGTTTAACCTTATTTCTCAGTAATGCATACATAGACATTACTATGCCAGGTGTGCAGAAGCCGCATTGTGATCCATGAGCCTTCGCTATCCTTTCTTGCACCGGGTGTAAGCGTTCTTGCGTGGAGCCAATTCCTTCCACGGTTGTGACAGCTAAACCGTGCATAGCACAAACAGGCGTCAAACAGGCATTTACTGCGAAGTGCCTATATTAAAAAAAGAAATAGTTAAGGATACTACTAAGTATTCTATAATGACTTGGATTTTACGAACCACCATACCTAAGGCGTCTAAAAACTTCATGGAAATGAAGTAAATCATACTAAAATAGCAAGAGTTACATTAAAATTCTAGTCTAAATCAATACTTGTTTTAAAAGTTACAAAAGCTAAGATTACACAATAATTAACAAAAAATACAAATATTTTCGGCAGCAAAAATTACGCCCAACGTGGGGCTCGAACCCACGACCCTGAGATTAAGAGTCTCATGCTCTACCGACTGAGCTAGCCGGGCTGGGATAATAGAGTCAAAAATGGCAATCTGGTCATAAAAAGGATACTTGATGCGATCTTCTGTCTTCAAGTATTGAGAGATCATGACTGTACAAGCACCACAACCACCTTCTCCGCATCCATACTTGGTGCCAGTAAGTAATAGTTTCTTGCGAAGATAAAAAAGTAACGTCCATTCTGGATCTGGATTTTCCTCGACGACCTGAAACATTTTTATGAAAGGAACCTTGGATTACATTATCAATTTAAATTATAAGTATATTTGCCGGTGAAATCAAGGACATATTAAATTAATTCATTAAACCCCAAGCGAACGCCGGCGGTTTGCTCGCTCATTGTGTTTCTATTGTGTCTCTAATTACGGTATTCAAAAGGTAGGTGAAAATGCACAGACTTGATAGCTTTGGCTATATCCATGTAGGTTAGTATCTACACGCAATGAAGGAATGGTAGATACCTAATGAAGATTTATTTGTCACCTATCTTCCGCTGTTTTGATTTAATCTAAGCGGGTGTTACAAAATATTTCTAAGTCTCGGTTTTTCTCTACTATGTAAATGCATGCATACCTACTTAGAACCACCATCAAATATTTCTCCCGCCCTGGGTGGAGCGAGGAGTGTTAGATTTTAACTGATTAAAACCCGCCTGTGTGCCTTCAGTTGCCTTTTGCGATACAGGGCCACCGTAACCCGTAGCCCACCTATACTATACCTACCTATCTACGGGCTATACTCTTCCCACAATAGGTGTTATGTAGAGGTACCTAGATAAATTACCTATACGTACTTGCATGATACTTATATATTATGTAGTAAGCACCTACCTATAGGTATATCTACACGAGTGAAAGGGGATATTAAAGGCACACTGCTACTCGATCTGGACTGAAACTTGAAACGATTCGATTGCGTTTGGTATTTGTTAGGGTTAACACAATAGGAAGGTACCTATTGTGTTAATCTTACCTATTTGTAGCTCTCATATACTTAATGTATTCTCAAAAATTTCTATAACTTTAGTTCAACTCAAGTCTTTCATCGACTCTCTCAGATTATTGTTTTGTCTGTCTACCTTTTGTCTTCACTGGCAGATATCTGATGTTATAAGAAGCAACTAAGGCTATATTAGATATACATAGACATCCTCCATTGCAGCCATAAACAGTTTCAGAGAAATGACGTCTCCCTGCCTCACACCCCGCTGCAAAAGGATAGGTAAGTGTAGTAGATAGCCTTTTTTTCCTAGGGTGCTGCGAGAGGGCGTGTCAGACTTTTACTGACTGATACCCACCTATGTCCTTCAATTGCCCTTTGCGTTCCTTCCTTACTACGAACTGCTTATCGTACCTATATAGGTACTCGAACACGTAAACGTGAATTTTTACTAAAACTGGATGAGTACCGTCAGGTGACAATAATAGAAAACCTCTTTTTTCCACACGATTTGACATAAAGTTAAAGCGCGGTTGGTTAGGTTAAAAAATTCGCACTAAGCACTCTGTGCCTAAATACGTGCCTAACTTCGTCTTATGTATGAGTGACCCGGGTTATCAAACGAGGATTCAATAACATCAGGGTTAGATAGGTTACCAATCCCAAATATTTTTTAACAGGTTGCTGCAGGGTTATCGTTCGTCTTATCGACGTCTTTACACCCAACGTGTCAACCACGTTTTTTCAAAACCTACAAAGTAGCCTTAAGAAAGATATAGACAAGTACAATTCGATTCAAATACGAATAGGAACGTCAATGTCCTCTATCTGACAAAATGTTACTTGAAAAGTACGGCTTGCAAAGAAAATTTATTTGCGTATCCATTAACGGTTTTTTTACTTAGTGTAACCGAATCTTAGTGAACAAAAACATTATTGTTTAATCTAAATTAGCTAGATATATTATTTAAGTCATAATTATAGTTTAAAAAATAAACTATTTTTTTCTTATTTTCATTGCTGGCAACAATTCGCCTTCTTCCACTCGCCACTACTCAGAAACGTCACACAGTGATGCAGAGATGAGTGGAATTGAAGAACTAGATTCTGATGAAACCTTTTTTGTTCATGATTCGTGAATTAATTAGGATATCTTGGTTTGCTCACCCTACCTAAATGCTATGACGTCACAACATGGCGCTAAATCGATCCTATTCATGATTGAATCGCATAGTACAAGTAACACGCATACGGCACAACATAATAATGTCACTCCGAAGTCAGTCTATCTGTATTAATTTGAACTATTTCAGTACCTACCCAGTTAGAGTTTATAACTTTATATGCAAGTCCGGTTAAGCAAACGACGACGGTTGGCACAGTGGTTAAGGCGTATAGTCCCTTGGACACCTGGCCGGAATTAAATACACACATACAATGCGTTCCAAATAAGAATAGGATCGATTGCCATTTTGTGACGTTACGTCATAATGTATATCGCAAGAAATTGGGCAAAATTAAAGAACACAGTGATGAGCAAAATCTGATTAAACTATTTTCGTTCACAGTTCGTAAATAAATTAAATTTTAAAAATTTCTTGTTTTGCTCACCATAATAATTCTTCGATTTGATAGTATGACGTGACGTCACTACCTGGCAATCGATCCTATTCTTATTTGGAACGCATTGTACTCGTTCTGCCGCAGTACGAGTCGAGAGCAGTGCGAGTATCTGTGCATTTAATTCCGGCCAGCTGTTCCCGGATAGAGCCCCGCTGACCTTTAAATGCATTTTCTTTGCGAAATATTGATTGATTTACATTATGCTATGTGCATTCTGAAGAACACTTAACCAGCATTTTTTTTGTGTAAACATATTTCTAAAGGTCAAAAAAAGAAAACAAGAGAAAAAATATCATTTTGTAAAACTGTCATACGAAAAAGTCATAATTATGTCGACAATGTTGTACATGAATTCATAATAAACTTATTTTTTTCAAACCTGTTGAAATAGCCGTTACCGAGGTGTAGACTTCAGAAAGTCACTGTTTTATAGCACTGCTCGGGAGTTAGGGCCTTAAGTGATTGCTGCGTTGCGTGTCGCGGGTTCGATTCCCGCACGGAACAAAAATTTGTATGGCCTACAGATAGTTGATCTAGTTCTAGGTCCTCTGTGCATGTGAGTTAAAGATATTTGTGATCGCACCCACCATACACGGTTAATTCCTACGACATAATATGTAAGTAGCAAGTAGAGCTTATATAAATTAATTAATTATGCATTGTGTAAATAATTACATATATTTAAGTCATCAACATTTAGTTACCATGTAGGTATCTACTTATCCTGTGGAAATATCCTAAGCAGTAGACAGTGTTAATATTAGCTAAGGAATGAAACAAAGGTACTCTGTGGAATGAAATAAGGCATGGAGTGGAGAGATAGACTGTACACCTAGGGTTGCCAACTGTTTTTGAAAGAAAGAAAAAAAATTACGGATCTCATTTATTTTGTATTATTTTCAAATAGGTAAGTATTTTTTTATTATTATTTGTTTCTTCTCTTGAAGACAATGTATTTATGTGCTTTTAGCACACACTGACAGTATTTCCTTACATTGTAGGAAATGTATTCGTGTTTCAACGTAGAAGCATCGATAATAGTTAAGTACTCGTACCTAATTATTCATATTAGTGTTTCATTTTATGCATCACGGTAAAAAATTGAAAATATTGTACGTATTATTAATTATGTAAGTACCTACTTTGTTTTTATGCAAAGGTATAAAGTTTATTTACCAAAAATAAATTAAGATTATTACGTTTATTATAAAGTATGGTACATGTAGGTACATACAGATTCCTACACCGCGAATCGCAACTAATGCCTCCGACATCATCTCAATATTCGACTATAGCACGGCTATAGGTACCTAGCAATAATAATATATTGCTAGGTATAGTACCTACCTACCTACATTCTGCAAAAATATCACATATGTAAACAGAAGCATTTAGGTATCAAAAACGTAACGTAACGTAACGTTAAAAACGTATCT
Source organism: Mythimna impura (assembly GCA_905147345.3). Classification (NCBI taxonomy): domain Eukaryota; kingdom Metazoa; phylum Arthropoda; class Insecta; order Lepidoptera; family Noctuidae; genus Mythimna; species Mythimna impura. Next base: position 15,542,406 of record LR990345.1, read on the forward strand.
AATTCATAAACAGAATTCCATGGCTAAAAAGACCGGATCTAGACATGCGCACTATCACTTAACTAGGCAATACCTACTCAATCTACGCGTATACCTAGTAATAATTTGGTTAAAATTTTTGCTTGCGGGGCAAACATTTTAATAAAACAACAGAAAAGTAACTCACCTTTTTGCCATTAACGAAGAAAACCAAAGTTTTTTGCGCATCCTCAGGTATCAAACAGCTTAACTTGTCCATATTATGATTTTGATTTGATTTGATTAGGTTACTTGTGCGACTGACGAATTGCGTCCGATAGAACACGCTTCTCTCGTGTCACTGCCGTCGCGCCGATATCGCGTCTATACTGAAGCAAGGCACTTCTTACACTATTATACAAAACCAGGGGCGCCGACTTTTAGAAAACCTCATGGGTGCTCATGCTCATTTGATGACTCGAAAAATTGGCAGTGTGAGAAGAGAAATGCACAGTGATCGACCAACTAATAAATAAATGTCCTACTTACATACTGCGGAACAACGAAGGTACCACAAACACCCAGACCCAACACAAATATCTGTTGCATCAACAAACATATGTGTTGGTGCGGGAATCGAACCCGCGACCCTGCGTCTTAACCGGCGCTATAAACCACTGCGCTAAACGGGTCGTCGGGTAATGAAAACACGCCCATCCTTAAAAGGCTATTACTGATCTGTTTCTTGATGTCTATTCTCAGGGGTGCTCGGCACCCACTGTTTATTTCTCATGGGTGCTCGAGCCCCCGAGCACCCACGGAGTCGGCGCCTCTGTACAAAACCACAATAATAGAATTTCATCACCTAATGAATAATTGTTCATAAGGAAAAAATCTTAACTATCATGCTCTTTATTGACGCGGGATAAGCAGATGTTCTATGTATGAAGATATTCAAATGAATTTTATTATCCTTGTGGTTTGCATATGTTCTGTGTGTTCGCCAAATGTTTGCTAATGAGTAGGTACTAGATAGATCAGCCTTTGGCCTTTCCCAACAGTTTTTAACGTCGTCGCGGACCGTTGAAAAAAAAACAGGAATCTATACGTAATATAGGTAGGTACCTACTTAATTGAAAATTTATTTTAGTGTTTTTTTAAGGTGAAATTATCTAATGACTTCTCCCGCTTCAGTTACCTACCTTTTGCGTTCCAGGACCACGAGTAACCTTTTTAGAAGTCGACCCATAGCCCCAGTAGATTGCCCAGTAGGCTTTGGCTCTGCTGGGCCCCTACAGTTTTGCTGACATCTACACCGTAAACACTACGCGCCGTAGACAACTCGAGCACGGCCCGGGTGGTTACCGGACGGCCGGACGGCGAGCTAACCATTGATCGTCGTCCGCAAGCTACGCCGGGATCTCGGCGGCTGGGGCTTGAGGATGTCCGTTCCCTTCGCTAGTATAACTGCTTCGTAGAAAGAGGCGTCCGCCGCTCATTCCCTCTCGCTCCGGATTATTGCCTGTACCTCTGTATTTTAGTGTTGGATAGCCCATTTATCGAGGAAGACTATTTAACATCAAGCGTGGTAGTGAAACCGCTGGAGACATTAAACAGTTTGATTCTTAAAGACGCGCAACAAACTAGACAGTACTCTACACAGAGTACCTACATTAAATATAGGGGTTACTCTATTTTTTTTTTTATATGGTGAGTCATCCAATAACTTCTCTCGCTCTAGGGCGGTTCGAAAGGGCGTGTTAGACTTTGACTAAAACCACACCTTTTTTTTATTCTTGATAGTTTCGCGCTTGACCACTATCTCACCTGATGGAAAGCGACGATGCGGTCGACGATGGAGCGCGCTTACCTAGTAGTAACCTATTCACTCTTGACTTAAAGATTCCCGGGTTGTAGCCATCAGGAAACACAGATTCCGGCAAGGAATACCACTCCTTAGCTGTACGCACAATGAATGTGTTCCCAAAACGTTTTGTGCGTATAGGTGGGATGTCCACCATGTACCTACCGGTGGCGCATTGCCTGGTGGTCCGATGATGTTTTTATTATTTTTTATTTCCACCCAAATACTTTGCCTACTGCGATCTTCCCGTCCAACTATAATTTAGGTGTCTTCAAGGCTAGAGTGAACAGGCTCTTAATAAACTAGTGCGCCTCACCATCAACTGCTTACCATCAGGTGGGATCGCAGTCAAGAACTGGTTTATATGAATTAAAAAAAAATACTTATAGGTTTCTGTTGGCGAGAGGGATCTCAAGTTTATGAAATCCGTGAGTTGAGTGCTCACGGATTCCACAAACTCACCTTGCTTTACATGCAAACTCCATCCTGATGGCACTACTGAAGGTTTCAGTTACCTTCAGTAACTCCATCAGTTGCAGATTGTTGGGGGCAAAAAGTTTCAAATCATCCATGTAAAGGAGGTGAAATATAACCTGACCACCTCTCTTCAACCGATAGCCTAGACCTGAATTCTCCAGCTGTGTGCCGTGAGGATTCAAGGCTAGGCAAAACCAAAGCGGACTCAAACAATCACCCTGGGATATTCCTCGCTCGATCCTTACAGGTTGGCTATTTCTCTGGATATGACGACATCCTGAATAGCGGAGGATCATAGATATAAGAAAGAACCGTACTCCATTGCCTCATAAACGACATTTGGAAAGTGCGTAGTGTTGTATCAGTTTTATACAATTCTATCACACTCGTAATTCATGTATGAGGAACAGAGTCATATTATTATTTTTTAAATAGTTTTTTTTTTTGTTAAGAAAAAGGACGAGAAGAGGTACGAGGGATGCCTTTTAAGTTTTGTCGTTTGAAGAAAAAAACACAACTAGAACCTTATAGTACTTTTTATTGTTTTTTAAAGTATTCACCACGTAGCTTAATACACTTTTCCATTCGCTCAAACCAGTTATTATAACATTTATTCCACTCTAAAGTGGGGGTGTTCAAAATGGCTGACTTGAAAGCGTCGACTGCTTCTTCACCGGACTGGAACCTTTGACCACGAAGACTTTTCTTAATTTTAGGAAATGTAAAGAAATCGTTAGGGCTTAGGTCAGGACTGTATGGAGGATGGTCAAGAATTTCTACTTTTTCCTGCTTCAAATACTCAATCGTTTGACGAGCGCTGTGTGAACATGCGTTGTCGTGGTGCTGGATGATGCGTCGCTTTGAGTTAGATTTTCAAAATTCGGCGATGACTTGTGGTAAACAAACTGTGGTAGACCACTCTGCGTTAACCGTTCTACGATCTTTAAGTGCAATAGTCGCAACATGGCCGGTTTTTCCAACCAACGTGGCCACCATCTTCTTTGAAGTGCTTCGAGAACGAACAACTTTAGTCGGCTTTGGCTCGTCTTGAAAGACCCAGATTGTAGATTGTTGTTTGGAATCAGGATCGTAGGCATAGATCCAAGATTCTTCACCACTGATGATGTCGTAGACGTGATTTGACTCTCCTCGGTTGAACCTTTGCAGAGTTTTCTTACACCATCTGACGCGGGCCGCCTTGTGATCGTCGGAAAGCAGATGCGATATCAAACGGCAAACTAGCTTTCTCACACCAAGCGCTTCATGCAAGATCTTCTGAATGGTGTTCCCTGAGAAGCCTAATAGATCCTCTATCTCTCGATATGTCACATGACGATCTTCGAGAATTCGTTGTCTCACAGCAATGACGTTATCTTCAGTGAAGGCGGATTTTGGGCGTCCTTCGCGAGATTTGTCACTAACACTAGTATGTCCACGCTGGAATTCTAAATACCAGCGTTCAACAGTCCGCAGACATGGGGCTTCATCACTGAACACAGATGTTAGCTCTTCAAAACACAGACGCCGTGTCAGGCCTCTTATAAAGTTGTAGAAAATTATTGCACGAACATTTTCCTTAGAAAGATTCATTTTCGTACGTTACCTGACAGATTCCAATCGACGCTGTGACTAAACAATAGCATTAATCCTAATACTTTGAACTGGTTTGAGATTCAAAATTGATATTGAGATTGAGCTGTCAGTCTTGCTGGAGAGATCAATTTTTTTCCCAAATTTACATAGAAAATAACAGTTGGAAATTTTATATTTCTTCGCAGTATTGTGTGTTTTTTCTTTCTTATTTTTATTTTGTAATAGACATGGATCGTCCCCCTCCAGCTCCTCCTGACCCTCCTGACGCTGTTGCATATTTGAACTCGGCGGTTGGTAAGCGACGCCATATTATTGACTCTGAAACGATTGAGATTGTTTCCAAAAAAACAATTATCGACAAAGATATGGCTGTTGCGGCCATCCAAACTCTATTTATTCACCCTTCTCTAAAAGAGGGCATAAAATCATATAGTGAGCAAGAAAAAGGTCCTTTTATAGTTCACGTTTCCCGATCCGAACCAGATCCTTCTGCTGGGACTTCGATCCGTCCAATTAAGTTTGGACAATTTTTAATTCAAAATAAAATCAAAAACATTTGTAGGGATGGCATTAAAAAAGTGGGCAGAAATAAAATCTCTGTCGAATTCACCTCTGGTGAGGCGGCCAACAAGTTTCTTGACAACCCGGTTTTAGTTTCAAAATATACAGCTTTTATTCCTTCTTATAACATTACCAAAATGGGTATCGTCCGTCAAGTGCCGGTCGATATGTCTATGGACGAATTTGTGGATGCAATTATTCTTCCTGATGGGTGTGGAGTTATTTTGAAAGCACGCAGATTAAACCGGAAAATTAAACAGGAGGGCAAGACCTCCTGGATCCCTACACAGACTATAGTGGTTACCTTCAAGGGACAGGTTCTTCCTCAAAGGATATTTTTATTTCACACATCTCTGCCAGTGGAGGTATATCAGTACCCCACTATACAGTGTCAAAATTGCTGCCGCTTTGGGCACGTTAAGGCACAGTGTCGGTCCAAGGCAAGGTGCTTTAGGTGCTCACAACCCCACACTGGTGATAGTTGTGACGTAGCAGAGGCCAAGGCCACTTGCATCCATTGCTTGGGCCGTCACTTTGCCTTTTATGGTAGCTGCCCTGAGCAAGGTAGACAAAAATCCATTAAGTTATTAATGTCCCAGGAAAATCTCTCATATGAAGAGGCTTCTCGATCCATTCCAAGCGTAAGAAAATTATATTCCGAAGTCACCCAAAATTTACCAACCCAATCTTCTTACTCTTCTTCTCAATCTACTAGCCTTACTCCTCCTTCCTCTTATAAAAAAACTGTGTTTTTCTCCCCTAAGCCTAGAGCTCCTCTAGGCAAGTCTTATGACAAAACTGCCCATAGATCTATCGTTGCTGAGGATCCTTCATCCTTTCCCAATGGCTTCTCTCTTCTTTCCCAAAATTCTTCATCCCCAAAGTCCCCTCAAGAGGATAGCCTCTTAGAAACTCTTTTGTCTCTAATTATTAGTTTAATTTCCCGTGATAATTTCTCTTTACCGCCCCACGTTGCCCAGAAACTTTCTTTGCTTCTCTTTAATAATAATAATGGATCTAGTCTCCACACTCCAGTGGAACACTCAAATTCATCATTCGGCCGAAGAAGCCTGAACTTTTATTTTTAATAAATAAATTTCACCCCTCAGTCATTGCCGTTTCGGAAACTTGGTTGGTGCCTGGTTCTCACTTTCGGGTCTCAGGTTACTCCTGTCTTCGAAATGATAGGGCTGATGGGTACGCAGGTAGTGCCCTTCTTGTTAGGCGCTCCCTTCCTTTCTCTCTTATATCTCTTCCCCCTACTTCTCCTGACATTAATATCGTTGCTGTTAGGGCTTTTAATATAACTTTCCTCTCTGCATACATCCCTCATCCTCATTCTAGGTTAATTCCAGACCTTTTATGTATATTTTCCTCAGTTCCCTCTCCAATTATTTTTATGGGTGATTTAAATGCTCATCATCGCTCATGGGGCTCGAGACATGACGATTACTTTGGTCGGGCCCTCCTTGAAATTTTTGATGAAGCTGATCTATGTGTTATTAACAACGGTTCTCCCACTAGGAGAGTTCGCCCTTATCAAAACCCTAACTCAGCTGTGGATATCACAGCTTGCTCTGCCTCTCTTGCTTCCATTCTTTCCTGGAATATCTTGTCTCATTCTTATGGTAGTGATCACTTTCCTATTATTGTCTCTATCTCTGACAGAGTAGTACCAATGCGTAATTTTAATCCCTCTCTTAAATACAGATTAAATGATGCAAGCTGGTCTTCTTACTCAGATTCTCTTGAAAATAACTTACTATCTCTTCCTCCTCCCGACAGAAACCATCTTGTCGATTGCTATTCCAAATTTGTAGACTCCATTACCTCTAGTGCTGATGCCAATTTCCCTCTGAAAAAACCCTACAGATTCAAGGTCTCAACTCCTTGGTGGGATTCAGAATGTACTTCAGTTGTTAAGGAAAGGAAAGTAGCAGAGGTTAATTATTCGAATTTAATGACTCTTCAAAATTTTTTAGTATACCAAAGAAAAGCGGCCACTGCTAAAAGACTTCTCTCCAAAAAGAAAAAAGATGGTTGGCTTCGCTACTGTCAAAGCTTGTCTCCCTGTTCCCCTTCTTCCCTAGTATGGAAGCAAGTCAAAAGATACAGAGGCTCCTGTAATACTCTTGATATTACAGCTAACGATCCTTCTTCCTGGATCGAATTTTTCTCGGATAAACTGGCTCCCCCTTCAGTTCCAAATTTAGACTCTTTTCCCTCTTCACCGGCTTTTCTTACTTCCGAGAATGATTTTGAAGCCCCATTCTCTTTTTCTGAACTTCGAATGGCACTTGACGGTCTTGTTGATTCCTCTCCTGGTGCTGATGGGATCCCTTACTCATTCTTGAAAAACGCCTCAAGAAGCACTAAGCAATATTACCTGGATCTCGTTAATAACTTTTTTGAGTACGGTTTGGTTCCTCAACCGTGGAAACATCAAATAATAATTCCGGTCATTAAACCTGGCAAAAACCCGTCAGACCCAAATAGCTACAGGCCTATTGCTTTGTCGTCTGTTTTGTGCAAGGTTGCAGAACATATGATGAAGCATCGACTTGAGTGGTTTGTGGAAAATAGAAACTTGTTGCCCTCATCCCAGTTTGGGTTCCGTAAAGGTATGAGCACAATGGATAGTCTTAGTATATTAATTTCTGATATTCGTATTTCTTTGATAAGTAAGCAATTTTTAGTAGGAGTTTTTTTGGATATTGCCTCAGCGTATGATAATGTTTTACTCCCGGTGCTCAGGGATAAACTTGTGCATCAGTTGAATCTTCCTATAAAATTGGTCCGTTTCATTTCTAATTTATTGATGGAGAGAACCATCTCTATTAAAACTCAAGACGCCTCTCTTTCCCCTAAGACTATCTGGAAAGGCTTACCACAAGGTTCAGTTTTGAGTCCTCTCCTATTCAGTCTTTATACTTATGATTTACATTTTTCTACTGATTCATTTTGTCAAATATTGCAGTATGCTGATGATATAGCTTTATACTTTTCTGGAAAATCTCTGGATGAGGCTAGTATCCGTCTAAATTCTGCCCTCGGATATCTATCTGACTGGCTTCTACATCACGGTCTGTCCTTATCAGCCTCTAAGAGCTCTGTAGTTGTGTTTACGAAAAAAAAGATTGTTCCTCCTGTTGAAATTAAAGTTAACGGTGAAAATATTTCTCAGGTGAACAATGTTAAATTTTTAGGAGTTTGGTTAGATTCAAAATTATCAGGTATTGCTCACACAGACTTTGTTTCTCAAAAATGTGAAAGAAACGTTAATGTTCTTCGCTCTCTTTCTGGTGTTTGGTGGGGTGCTCACCCATATACTCAAAAACTGATCTACAATGCTATAGTTCGTAGTCATTTTGATTATGGTATGTTCCTATTAGATCCTTGTAACAAATCTGGCCTTCAAAAACTCGATAAAATTCAATCAAAGTGTTTACGGATTATTCTCGGGGCGATGAAGTCGTCTCCAATTAATGCCATGCAAGTTGAGTGTGTAGAACCTCCCCTCTCGATTCGAAGACAATTTCTGGCAAATAGATTTATTTTTAAACTGGTGCAAAATTCTGAGCATCCCCTTATTGGTAAGCTGGACCAATTATCATCCATCTTTGACTCTTGTAGTCGTCGTTCTAATATTGAACTTCCTTGTCTTCTTCGTGCCTACCTTCAATTCACTCGTCTTTCTAGCCCACTTTTTCAAAACCCTATTTTATATCTATACTCCGTGCCTTATAATGCCCTGGTATTCCACCCAGAGATCATTTTGGACTTTGGAATTCACAAAAATACCTTAGAACCGCATAAGATGTTTGTCCAAAAAGTTTCCTCTAATTATAATAATTGGAATACTATATTCACTGACGCTTCCAAAGTCTCCGATGATAGCCCTGTTGGAGTTGCTGTTTGGATTCCTCATACAAAAATTATTTTAAATTATAAGTGCCCTCCTGTTACATCCGTTTTTACTGGTGAATCAATTGCTATTTTCGAAGCCATTTCATTTGTTTTGTCTCATAAGTTAAATAACTCCATAATTTTCTCTGACTCAAAAAGCTGCCTTCAAGCCATTTTATCTAATCCTTTCAGATCTAAGTCAAGATTCCCTATAATTTTAAAAATTAGAGATTTGCTATTTCAATGTCATAAACTTGGTATTAAAGTCGTCATAGCTTGGATTCCCGGTCATGTTGGTATTCTTGGTAATGAGTCAGCTGATTCATGCGCCAAAAATGCTGTTCTCACTGGCTCTCTTGCCCACTCTGAGATATTTTCCCATGACATTTGTACTACTCTTCCTCTAACTTTGTTTAAATCTTGGTCCAAGGCATGGCAAATCTCTAAGTCTATAAAGGGTAAATTTTATGGAGATATACAACCCGAGATTTCCCACAAACCCTGGTTTTTTAAATATCAATTGAAAAAAAAAATCACTACCTCAACTATTTGTCGTTTACGTTTAAATCATTGTTGTACTCCTCATTTCTTGGCCAAACTTAGGATTAAAGATAACTCTCTTTGTGAATGCGGTTTGGATGAAGGAAACGTGGACCATTTATTTTTCTCCTGTCCTAAATTGCGCTTCTCCTTTCATGAAATCATTCCTGCTCATATTCCTCGTCCAACCTCGGTCAAATGTCTTCTTTCTTTTGTGTTTACTCGTTTTATATTTAAACTATGCAAATTTATTGAAATTAATAAAATTAAATTGTAACTTTTTTTTTTTTTTTTCCTTCACTCTTACGAGTCTACATAACTTTCATTTCACATACCTAGTCTGTGGTCTGATCATAATGTCGTTCTGGATCTGCGAAGAAATTCTTTTATTTTGAACTGTAATGTTTAGAGTTATATATTTATTTTACTGTTAATTCACGCTAAATACTCTCCAGCGTTTGATAGTCTATTAACAAGTTTGCACGTGTTATTGGCAAAATTGTGGTGTCTTTTCCGCAAATGCCATTAATGAAGAGTTGAAGTAGAAGTTGAGATTCAAAATTTTAACACATTCGAATATAGAACAGTTCCAAATTCAAAATTGCCGGGAAATATGAAAACGACAGAACTTAAAAGGCATGCCTAGTAGGTGCACGAAAAAATATTATAAAAAGGTACCTACTCTGTAAAAATATTTTAATATGTAAAGCTGCTCTTTCGTGGGCTGTTTGCGGAGTCCAGGTTGAAAAAACTACGAATTACAGCATAATTACGTAGGTATTTTAAAGACCGCTCCAACTAAATATTGAGGAAAAAAACTGAACCAATTTTTGATGTGGGGTCCCACGGCGCGGCGCGGCGTTTCTTAGTCTGAATAATAAAAGGTTTAGGAAAAAAGAATGAATATGTAATAATCAACATTTTATTCTCTACACTAAAATCTAAAATATACATTTCAATATTTGTACATAATTTACACATAGGCATATCTGCTTCTTTAGTTCATGTTATTGTGAAGATAACTGATTACTTAGCCTGATTACAGTACAGTTTAAAACAAACAAAATACAAAGTTATATTTAATAAGAATTACTAAACTTACAGAGTTTTTAATTTATTAGTAGAATAAATTATCCTTACTTCCATATAAATTAAGTAAATCATGTTACACATTTCAATTACAGTCTCAATATAAAAAGAGGTTTGTTTGTCTAGAGGAAAATCTTGTAGGTTGTATATATGTATAAGGTAACATATGGCTGCACAGTACAGGCGTCCGCGTCGGGCGCAGTTGGGCGACCGCCCAGGGCGTTAGGTAGGTATTATGATTCTGTACACAAACAAATGCTCTACTAATATTAGAACTTTGTTAAACATTATTAAAATCTCTATAATTATAAATTATGTATGATAACCTCATTGCAATTGTAACAGTACCTACCTACAACTTGATTCTTTTGAGAGCACCTAAAAAATGTAGATCTAATATTGCAATATTGTCTAGAAAAAAAAAAAAAACTATCACTCTTTTTTTAACATAAATACAAATTACTGTGTTTTTGAATTGTTAGCTATTGACTGAAATTGAAAACAGTTGGCATAAATTATTGCTAGACATTCTTTGAATGCAATTTTAAAATGTGCAGCAAATCTGTTTCTTCATTTTATATTTATTATTGTGAAATAAAAATTATTATTTGTGATCTCTCATTACAAAAACAGTATTACATTTGTTTTACTTCTAAGCTGATTTTAAGACACCTTTCTGTTCAAGTTCTTTCTCTACGTTTGTTCCTTCATAAAGGATTTTGTCTTTCAATGCATCTTGTAATAGTTGAGCATCAAATCGTTGTCTAGACCAGGCATACCTACAATAACACCAGTATACCATAGTGGTCATGGAAAAGGTTCCAACACCTATGTGCTGTGATAACATAGGCCGAGACGTTTTTATGAATGCAGCTAAACCAACACCCACTCCAGTTGCAACGCCATAAAGAAAACTTTCTCTGAAGCACGGTATTTTAGACAGGTCCCTACCAAATATCACAAGTCCCTGAAAAAAGAGAAAAAGGGGGTTAACCACTAACATACAAGATCAGTCAATCATACCTTATTAATTTTATTTAAATCTTGCTAATGAACTGTATAATTTTTTATTTGTCAGTCTGAACTGTCCATAGACTGGACAAAAGTCTGAACCAACAACCAACCATCTCTCTCAACCATTCCTTCCATTTCTCCCCATGCTATATACAATATTGTATTATTATCAAAGAGATCAATAGAGCGGCTATCAGGAGAAATGTGTTAGAAAAACTGTTATCCTATGCCTCAGTGACGTTTTCTAGCGTTGAATAGCAAACACGCGAATTTTGACAAAATAAATTATATAAATTTAACTATCGCTTGGTAGGTGGCCAGGGGCTTTACCATGATATGTTAAAAATTCAGTCATACGAGCGAAAAAGAGTGATGGATCTATGCACTCTATAAAGCTCCGTCCCTTTAAAAGTTTGGTTTAGGTCATAAAATGCATCACATGAGTTTGTGGTAGAGCCTCAGTGTGAACCTAGGGTGGGTTAAGCTTTTCAGCAATAGATGGCGTTATCACAAAATCAGCAAATGTTCTAGAACTAAAGCTAGAACTATTTATGAAAATGATTGAATTTTAATTAATTACTGCGTAAATACCAAGAATATTTACGAAAATAAACCGAAGTTAGATCCTTTTAATTTACCATAACAAGATTTACAATAACATAATGCGCAATTCAGCATATTTTCTCAGAAAATGATTTTCTTTCAGTGCATAAAGCGGATACCTACAAATATGACGACGTGTAGGAGTGTCATACAGAGTACAACTTGTACTTTGTAATATGGTCATATTAAACTGAGTGACTTATGACCACTAGGTAATAAGTATCGGATTACGATTTTGTTCGCTATGTCCTGTCTATTGGTAGTAAATTATATGTCTCTGATTATTATAAACCAACGTCGATGAAAATGGTATGTGTATGCTGACATGAATGAAAATAACCTTTTTTTCTTCCTCCGCTTCTTCGTCAAGTAAACTTTTCACTACTGTGTCCATAGCGTTAATATATTATAGCTTTATTGTGTTGAATTATTAAAATTGGAAAACCAGAACGTTTGTTATCGCGAGAACAACAAAATAACCTCAAAACGCAGATCGCAGATCAAAATTGACATTCCTTTTGACACAAACATTTGATATTGACAGATAAACGTTGGAAGCCAAGTCTTTTAAGCTAGATCTGAAACCACGGAAATGGGAAAGGAAGTTTTAAAATATAAATTCCCAATGTAATTAAAATCACTGGCATGTATTCAATTTTATTAATTTCAAGGATTTCTAACAAAATATTCATATTGTAAATGTTAGAGATAAGAAGCTCAAGTCAGTGTCTGTCTGCAACTGTTTTACACTCTATATTATTATTTGCTATTACTCCACTTACACTTACACCACTGAATACTTTAATAAACCTGCAATAATTAAAATTATCATAAAAAAAATCAAATAATAATTCGATAAAGATTTAATTCAAACATTGATTTTATAAATTGCGCTAGTGCTTGACTACTTTTATATTATCAATAAAATGTCAATTTGACTGAAAGATTGACGTCACTGGGATTCGTTTCATATCAAATTATCATCATATTTTTAACATAAGCTCGGTCTATTTCCTTTACTCTCATTGTTTTTGTGATATCCTATCCTGTTGTCATTTAAGATAAAATATTTCATAGCTCGGCTAGTCGGCTCGTCTGAAGAAAAGGGCTGTTGGTTGGTTGGCTGACATCTCTTTTATTTCAGTCAAGCCTTTTAAAATCCGAAATATTGGTTTTCATAAATTCCTGTGTCATTCAAAACCGGAATACGTCTCGATTAGTTTATGTTTTTAACGTAAAATCAATTCTATTCGTCTTATTAAACTATTTATCTGTAAACGTGAGTGATAAGTTTTAGATATTTTAGAAAGCTTATCGCAAGCCTAGTGTTTGTAAAAGAAAGACGGTTTGAAACATTTTTAAGTAACTTAGATTATAGTAGTATTTATAAATCATATATAATGCACCAGTTGTGAAGGATACACCATATCGTCTACATTTTATGCTAGGTAAGTACATAAATGTATCAATAGCAAGTAAGTTATCATATCTATCAAGATATCCGCCTGTAGCGCGCGGTATCAATTACAGGTCATGCTTTAGTGCCGTTTATTGCAACTATGATTTTTTGAATCATAATTAAAATAGTAACTATAGGTAAAACAGGTACTAGGGAAATCCTATTGGAATCTTGTTGGTCTTATTTTGGATAAGAGAAAATGGTGTTGATCAGAGGAACATCTTAGAATTCTTAAAAATTCAAATATAAAATTATGATTATAGTCAAAGCACATATATTATTGTGTTACAATTTGTAGGTATATTAATTCATAAAGTAAATTGCAGAGTAAGGGTAAATAATTTTACTGTTTCATAGCAACAATAAACAGTGATATCTTTATCTGTAATCTCTGATATTGTAGGTGTTTATGGTACCATGTTTGATGTAATTATTTTTATCAATTTAGTTAAATTTAATGTGTACATGATATATACATGTATATATATATTAGCCTATGTTGTCCCACTGCTGGGCTCTACCAAGTACATATGCTTCAAATACTTCAGTTTTTCTTTCCTTGTCTAATCTATTATTGTCAGATTAAAATAGCTGTTTTGTGCTATTAGATATGATGTAAACAAATATTGAGGAAAATTATTTTTGTTTTATATAAGTACCTAGGTAAATAATTTCCTTTATTACGGTGAAATCAAATACTGAAATAAACTCAGACGTCAGATCAATCTTTTATGAAGGGCCTGAAGAATAAGTGTTTGAGCTGGTCTTTAGAGGAGAGAACTATACAGAGTAGAGTGGACTGCTCCAGTCAGTACAAGCATAAGTCAGTGATTGGTAAGGTTGTAACTCTGTGCTCTGAAATACTGACCCATTGTAATATAGTCAATAACATCTTTGTGTTAGCAAAAATGGATGGCAGCCAATACATAAGTCTATGTTCAATGAGCCAGCCTGGCAATATGCCTGAATAATCAATGTTATGTAATAAATTGTAATGCTATATATCTTTAATATTTTTCATATGCCATAGTCATTATGTCTGTAAGTTTGGCATGCTAATATTTTATTCTTGTCAAAAAATTTACTTCATTAGTAAATATAATTTAATTAAAAATGTTTTATTATTAAATTATGTAAGATTAAAAAATTAAAACCAAAAGTATTTAAAGTATCATGGAGTGATCAAGGTAAATAAGCAGGAAAAATTAGTTGCACTATTGATAATTTTGCATGCTTTATGATGTATATTTAGGCATTGCATTGAAGAGTGATACCTTATTTGCATAAGTACTAAAAACTAATAATTGAGTAAATATCTTATAATTTATTATTCCATTTGATTTATTAACTGAAATATTACACTAAATTATGAATACTCGTTATCTAAAGTACCCACTCCAAAAAAGATTATTTAATAATTTGATAATCCTCCAAGCTGCAGTAGCAGGACGGGACTCCTATTTGCTTCATTACATGCAACTATAAATTAAATAGGAAACTATCAATTAGAGCTTTCATATCCGCTCTCTCGCCGTTTATAAAGTAGAGCAAGTATTACATCACAGTATCTACTTACATATTTATGTTAAGTATGTACTATCGCCAAAAGGTACCGATTTATGTCTAGGCTTTGGTTCCAAATTGGTACGTACTACGTAGTCGAGTCGTCCTGTCGCGTGAACTAAGACGTCACTCGAACGTATTGAGCGGGAACGGGAATAGTAAAATACTCATCAGTATCAGAATAGGTACTTACTTACCTACCATATCGTTAACGACTGTTATGTAAATAGGATTGCTACGCGCGTAAGTAGGCGTGCAATATTTTCTTTTGCTCTTGATATTTTCCAAAATATTTCTATTTATAGATACCAACCAACTGATTGAAAAGCTTTTGGCACGGCTTTAACACGCATCACGAAAGCAGCCAATATTTTAACGCCTTTGTCAAAGTCAAGGATTTCAGTAGTTCTAATGCTGAGGAAAAACTCTTTGTCATAAACCTAAACTGGGCCATCTAATACGGTACGTTTAATTAATCGGACAAGTCTAGCATGAAAATGTAGGATGGTTACAGGTTAGTTCGCTCCATCTACTAATTAGATCAGTTTATTATTACTACGCAAAGTGGTTATGTGGTAAGTAACAGGAAATATGAGGTCTGAAGGGCAACAATCAGCATTGTAAAAGTCGGTATGTCACCTTCAAATTATAAGTAGGTATAAGACACTCCGAGAAACAAGTTCATTTCTACAACAGCTAGGTCTTACCTAATCGTAACGGCTCGACTGTGTAGAAATAACGAGCACTAAAATATTTACGAATGGAGGAAAGTGGATACGAAGAATAATCGATATTGGTTGTTATAAAGGTGATACCTACCTATCAATCCATACCAATTAGATTCATTGGTTCCTCAGAATTGTAACAGATTGGTCTCAGCACAACTCTAAAAGTCTCAACAAATTATAGCCACGCAAATCGATCTGTTTGTAAAGGGCAAATACGAGTGCCGCAGTTATAAATTCTTACAGCAAAACAGCAAAAATTATTCTTCCTTGGCTCGCAGAATAGTAAAGTCGTCTCTGAATACTCAAGACACTCGCCAAAGGCATTCTTAATATCCATTATACTGATTCCGTCATCTCTCTTCAGTTGTTTAAAAATGCAAAAGTAAAATGTCATTTGACGATGACGATTTGATGCCATTTTCATAGTGGGAAATGCTAATCGCCTCGATCTCAAATAGTCTGCCTGCAAGCCATCATTAGGAAGGTATAGGTAATATCACAAGCTGAAAATCTCAACTTAACCAAACCATAGCTGAAACCGCAAGAAACGAAAGAATTCTACATAGGTACTAACTATGGCATACCCTCAACAATAACACAGCATGTTGTATTTCACAATCGTATACAAACGTAACGTGAAAAATAATCGCGCAATGGGTACACAAGCCATCAAAAGAAAAAATGTATGTGTAAAAAACATAAAACAGTTGAATTTCACCTTGGGTAACGATCGGCGGCGCCTCGGAACGATTGCCCGCCCACTGCAAATAGATTTTACAATCAACCTATTGACACAAATAAGTGTCCTCTCTGGTTCAGGCGAACTGAGATATTTACCTATATTCGATGAATTAAAAGTATTTTTTTTTAGTTTAATGTGTAGGTTTAGATTTATCACGTGCTAAAAATACAGCAGAATGATTCAGAAACCCGCTTTAGAAAGATGCTATACAAAATCTAACAACATAACAATCTTCACGGGCTAAGAAACAGATATTGTTACGATATAACAAAAAACTGAAGATAATATAAGAGTTTTTGGCGCGTCAGCGTTGGTTATTCAGCCCTTCGAGAATTTAAATATCAAGGACGGGCACTGGAGCACAGAATAAGTAATAGTTATACAAGGAGTAAAATCAGGGTTTTTAGCGGCCTGGCTTCAAACAGATGTTAATAAAGATAATATTCATCATAACGATCAAAACGTAAGTTGTTGTGTAAGCCGACTTAGCTACATGAATACACATGGGTGAATACGCGGTTAGTCATAGTCTGCCTACATAAAAGTGAAGGGATTCAGCACAGGTAATTTTGCAACTGCATGTGTAGGTGAACAATATATTCGCTAATCAAAGAAAGTGTAATATATAATTACGTTAATTACTTGCACAAACATTTTCACAAATTAACATATTTGCTGTTTCTGATATCAGTTTGTTTGTGGAGAAGATAACTGTTGATATCGTTACGTACATTATTCTTTATGATTCGCGGAATTCACCGAACTTAATATAGATGACATGATTTAATTTACAAGTTAAAAGTATTGTTAAACATTCACAAATATTTTTTGACATATTTCTCAGGTTTCAGGTTTAAATTTTCGTTTGCCACATCATAACTAGAGCTTTCATCCCGGGAGTCTCGGTCTGGAAAATATCGAGTCTGAACGATTTTTTCGCATTTTCAAGACTTGAGAGTTATACCTCCAGTCTTGGGAATAACGAGACTTTCGAGACTTGCATCATGACTAGAGCTTTCATCCCGGGAGTCTCGGTCTCGAAAATATCAAGTCTCAACGATTTTTTCGCATTTTCGAGACTTGAGACTTATACCTCCAGTCTTGGGAATAACGAGACTTTCGAGACTTGCGTAGATTTTAAAAAATCTACTAAACCAGAAACTGCACGGTACGACGCAACACTTAAAAGTAGATACCTACCATTTTGAATTTTCGTCTTCAAAAATTAGATTTCCAGAAAAGCTCTTTAACCATATTAAAGAAAATAGGCTCAAAGGCAAGTATTTTGCTATATTTGCATAATCCTGCTCAATTTTAGTTGAGTTGAAGTTGTGTCCTTTCTAACTCTCAATAATAACGAAATTACACTATCTGTCAAAAGTATTTTACGAAAAATTAAAAAAATCACTGATTGAAAAGCCATTTGATAGCTGTTCAGCAAATACAAGTAATCCAAAACATAATGGGGGACAATGGCGTAGCTCACTGGTTTTGTGTTTTATCATTGATAGGCTCGCATTTGACCACTATCTTACCTAATGGTAATCGATAATGTGGTCGATGATGGAGCTCGCTTGCCTAGAAGTAACCTATTCCTCTCGTGATTTAAAAACCCCTATGTTCTAGCTAGGTTTAACTGCAAAAGACGACCTAGAATAGCAGCTTAAACGTTTACTAAAACCTCAATATGACTTATTAAAAGATAATAAAACCTCTGCGTTTAACTCTATGTATGACTTACAAACCACGTTGAACGTTTTCCAAAATTTGAAATAGATTTCAAATTCTTAAACCATTGTAGCAGCGTGGAAGCAGTGAGGGCTTTTTCTGACGCAGCTTAATTTCATAACAAAGTAACAGATCCTAAGGTTCTTCTAATGAAATCACTTAAGATGCTTCATTATTTTTACGTGCTCACTTTAAAAAAGTAACTCGTCATTATCATTTTACTCGATTGTAACCACGGCAGAAGAAAAACAAGATTGAAATACTGTTTTAATAAATTTCTATATTACAATCTTGTATTGATTGCCTAAATGCCGAGCATTTGAATAAAAATCTTTTTCTTTTAACCAGTATACAGTATGGAAAGTCTCGCTTTTCCCGGGAATCCCGAGACTGGTCATGACCTAGTAATTCCATGTACGACCCAATTAACATTTTTGTGTATTACTTAATAACATCAACAACAAAATACGTACGATGATTCAGCGAACTTACAAATTAATTAGAGTTATGAGTTAGTTCATTCATATTATATTTTAAGGCCATGGCCAATTTACAACATTAAGGGCTTGTTTGACAATGGCGTGATAAGATAGGATAAGCTCCTTGGCTAACTTTTGAAATTAGGTCTGGTGCTAACTGACTGGCTATTTCTTACGTAAGAGAGAAAAGGAGCCCATCATTTTTACATCCATACATTATAATGAGTATAACAGTAGATAAACATCGGGCTAAACAAAGTAACAAACCGCCAGCAGCTGTGCCACCACCCACGGTTACATCCAAATCAAACCAACAGTTTGTCTTAGGTTTTAACAGTTAAAACTATTTGGGCCCCCGAATACATTATCCTGAACCAACGCAGTCCGTACAATTTGTTTAATGTTTGTAATTTATTCAAGACAGTAATGAATGGGTTTCTCAGTCGACTGACACCCGTGTTTATCGGCTAGATTTGCGACCTTCGGCAATTTCTGTAGTGGTGAAGTGTTGAAAGTTTCAGCCACAGTTAGTCAGCAGCGTCGATATGAATCGGAGTGTGGTTAACGCGCTCACTCGCCTGAAATAGTGCAGTATAGTAATTAGTGCACTGCTGGTGTTACGTCTCGGAACTTGGCACCTCAACATAATATTAATTTTAGTTTGGTCTTCAACTCAGAAGTGTAAACCGCTAATGTTGTTGGAAGGCGGAAAATATACTGTACGTCAGACCTTTTTGTGTACATCATAACAACTTTTTGCTTCAAGTTTTTAGTGATTCCTCTCTGTGACAAAGTCGAGAGTTTAGTTCGGTTCAATTCTCTCCAGTGTTGTGATGTGTAATATTCTGTTAAATATATAAGCAATTCGCTTCGTTAAGAACTCATTTTGATCGTAAGTACTCAATTATGAATAATATTATATTTAGCATTTGCGTACTTATCAGGATAACACTAAGTGATTGTTCGCATTTATCTATAAGTACCTACACAGTAAGTACTGAACAGTAGTGTTAAAGTATTTGATTACACTCAATTGAAAGAATAATAATTAACTTTCATCGTCATCATTTCAGCCGAAAGACGTCCACTGTTGGACATAGGCCTCCCCCAAGTGTCGCAACAACGACCGGTGTTACTTTACCTTGCTTAGACGTAATTATTAATAAAACAGTAAGCTATTATTATAAATTTATTCACACGATATTACTTAATGAGATCGTTACACTCTGATAATCTTAGCGAAATAATATAATTATTTGGTTTACGTTCTATTTCAAGGACAACTATAATTATGGTATAGGTACCTATCCAAGGGTCCTCAATGAAAAGTACAACACAAGGTGGGTTACCATTTCAGTGTGCCATTTCAGTGTGGATAAGAGACAGAGCTATACAGGTTGTCTAGCGCCATCTCTTACCCACAATGGAATAAGAATAAAACAATTTTACTTTAAACGTCATGGTAACCCAGAAGATGATTTTTTTTTGTAGTAGACGAACAAAATGACCTCTTTAAAACCAAGCAGATTACGAAGAAAATATTTCCCCACTAGCTCCTGCCAGCTGCTTCGTCGAAGAGAATGTAGAAATTCATTCCAAAGGAACATACTTCTGGGATAAAAATTATCTTATGCCCTATTCTAGGACATGGTCTAGCCGTGTTCCAAATTAAATCCGTTCAGACATATGAGCGTGAACGAGTAACAAACGTACACAAACACATACATACAAACTTTCGCCTTTATTTGTGTGAATATCATTTTTTTTAGTTATGTCACTAAAAGACATGCTTGTAATTTGGGCACACCAGACTACAAATGACAACCGCTACCCACCTTATTGGCACGGGTCAGGTGGCTCCTATTATTAAACAAAATATTTGAACACAGCTATTCTATTATAATATTTCATAAACAATCCATTTAGTACCCATTGGAGTGTGAAAACTTATTTACGTATTTTTTTAATAGTTTTGTTGAAACAGCCATGTTAGTAGTACACATACACATACAATTATGCTTTATTAACAGCATTTTTTGTATAATAAATATGTACCTATTTAAGTAAAAATTAAATTCAATACTTCCATAGCTCGAAAATAAGAAGATTGTTAAGTTTCCTAGTCTGCAAACAGTCACAAATGTCAACAATAAATCATTAACTTCTTTTATAAACTTTCCATTTAACCGACTATGGGAAAAATACAGTGTTAGCAGAATATATCAGCTAAGCCGATGGAAACTGTTGGTAAATAATACCCAGTGAAACTACAAAGAAACAAGATTCACATGAAAAAGTTGGCTAATTACTTGCAACACGGTTCTCAGTTTCTTAATAAACAGCAAGTTGTCTGTAATGCACAGTTGCGAATGGTCCATATCATTATTGTCACAATACGTCTTTGATGGCATGATACTTAAATCCCCATGAAATATACATATATATAGGGATATCTTCATTTTCGATATTTGTCTCTTACGATTTCCGCGACTATGTCTCTCGGTATCATAGTAGCACTAGCTGTCTTCGTTAGCGCCGCTTTGGCACTTCTCCCGGGTCGTCTGCTGAAGTACACGTACACGTTGTAGACCAGCTGCCTAGTGTCTGCTGGCAGCTCGATGCGACTCTCTTCGCCACAGTCTGCCACTTTGCCGTTGTATAATCTTCGCCAACTAAACATTGTCCATGCGGTCATCGCCTCGTCACCGTATTGCGCCGTTTTGACAGTCAATTTCTAATGCGTTCCACAAGTACACTGTCAATGTCGGTTGCACTTTAGATCTCACTTGCAAGAACGTCAAATATATTATTTTAGATTTGTAATGTAATTTCATATACTTGAAAAGCTTTGATTGTCTACCAACGCCTATGATTCCGGAGAATTAAACAATGATCAAATATTTAACGTTGCTTGAACAGAATTAATAACGGGTTATCACGAAAATATCCGTTCAATCGCAAAGACGCTCACACACTGGTTGGTACAAAGCCTCACAAGACCACATTCGCAAACAAGTCATACGATCGTGACATCCGCTGTGTTACAAACGTGATCACAATGCAATAGGAATTGAAGATACAGCGCAAGTAGACCAAGATGAGCTGACTTTGTATGCGCAACAGCGTTCCTGTTCACAACCTTGGCCAGATATAGCATTATGTCCGTTATATTAAAAAATATAATGCTTTTTACAAATATGTACATCGCCATTTTCAAATACACCGTTGTTTAATAGTTGGGTATGAATAGAAATGTTTCTAATTTGTTTTTAGGTTTTAGAAACTGTTTTTGTTTATTTGCATAGCGTTGATGATACTCGTTATGAGGGTCCTTTTCCATTCGCCTATCGTCAACATCGAGCATGGTTTAAAAGCTTGTTGCTTCATCTAACACAATCCAACGCGATGTTTGACGAAG
Source organism: Mythimna impura (assembly GCA_905147345.3). NCBI lineage: Eukaryota > Metazoa > Arthropoda > Insecta > Lepidoptera > Noctuidae > Mythimna > Mythimna impura. The sequence continues at coordinate 15,564,128 of LR990345.1, forward strand.
AGGCAACGCGAATAAAGAGATAACGCCTGAAAACTCTGTTAGCATTCGGTAATTCCGTGATTTACTCGAATATTTCACAAAACTTGTTCCAGGAAATACGTGTTTTTTTAAAACCCTTAAAAGTTTTTGAAAAAAATTGTCGTCATTCAGAATTCCGATTAAATGTGCAAGGCTTCTTTAATTATGTACTTTATTATATTTTGAATATATTATGAGTACATTATGGAGGGCCAAAGTTCACGTAAAATAGCAGATTTTCAGAGGTCTTTACTGAATTGGTTTTACACAAATTGGAATTTTGATTTCCATAGAAGCCTAGATAATATCGACAAGATATCTGTAAATCCAAAATATCTGGAGAAATATGTGTAATAACATCATAATCACGTAAGAGCCGTTGTATGATAATGTACCTCGAGCTGGCCGCTCTTAACGTCTGATAAAAGAGTTAAAAACATGAGAAATATCTACTATACTGTAGTCAATTTCAGTCCATGTGGTAGTTATTTTTAAGATGAAATCTTATCATTAACGGCTGCAAAGTCGCCCGTCCAACCCGATCCAATATGGCTCACCTTGAATTATAAACGTCCAAGTCTGTTTTTGCTTTTTTAATAAAAAAAATATAACGTCGCCAGTCGCTATGTTATTAGGTGCGGTATAAGTAAGATAAATGTACCTATCTACCTATAACTCGTTTCAGATTTTCTGTTTTTCTACTCTAACACGTGTATATACATCATGTTATTTCTTAAAAAGGTTAAAGGGCAACGGAGAATCCCCATTATAATATGAACAAATTGAACTTTGTAGTAATTTCGGGCCTTTCGGTCAATACAATTAGTGGTTACTGGGTGCCTTTCCAGTTGGGTGTGTTTCAGCTAGGTATACTCATATATTTCAGAAGTGACCTTTAAGAGTTCAAACCGATCTTTTTGTCATGCGACTAGTGTTCCCTATGTTATCCGTTTATCGAATGTTTTGGGAACACATACATTGTGTGTACAGCTTTTTTTTTAGGTCGGAAATAATCGAATGGTTTCTCTCGCTCTAGGGTGGAGTGAGACTTTTACTGACTAAAACCCACCTGTGTCCTTTAGTTGCCCTTTTTATTTAATAGCCACGGTAACTCTTTCAGACGTTCCCTAACGGAAATCGGCCCTACTGAGCCCATACGGTTTTTCTGACACTAACATCTCTCTGAGGCGCGCGTGTAACACTGCGCCGTGTTGTGCGTACAACTAAGAAGTAGAATTCGCTGCCGGAGTCTGTGTTTCTTGATAGCTGTGGGTCTTTATCTCAAGAGTAAATAGGTTGCTTCTAGGCGTGCTCTTCGTCGTCCACATCACCGCTTACTATCAGGTGAGATAGCGGTCAATGCGAGTATTACTGACAAAAAACACCTCAATTTGGGAATAAATCAGTTTCTAAGCTGTTTCAATAAAATCAATTAGGATAAAGTCTAACAAGAACAATACAACAAAGTGGATTACAAAAGGTATTAAAGTATCATGTAAACTGAAAAGAGTCCTGTGCTCTGGAACACTAAATAACGTCAGCATCAAAAATTATAAAACCAAGTACGTACAAATTCATTGAAAAGTTATTAAGCAAGCTATATCAAAGTATTTAAAAAGTGCAAAGAATATAGCGAAAGAAACATGGAAAATAGTAAACGAACATACTAAGAAGAAGAAAAACAAGCGACGTAGAAATCTTATCTTAAATGTAGACAATAAATAATTACTGATCCTCAGGATGTTGCAAATATATTTATCGAGAGTTTTTTGTTAAAATCATCAATGGCAAATAAGGATAAAGATAGAGCAGTGTCTTTTTAATGGAAGCAACGAAGAGCCTAGATAATATCGACAAGATATCTGTAAATCCAAAATGTAATGAATACCCAGCCAAATGAGAAACTTGTTGTTTTTGCTGATGACACAAACGTAATAATCGAGGCAAAAGACATAGAAGAAATGACTTTAAATACAAAAATCATTATACAAGAAGTTTGCAAGTGGTTTACAGCCAACTACTTTCTGCTAAATACAAGTAAAACTAACCTCATGTTATTTAAGACTACGACTCGTAATAATGATAACTTATATAAATATACAAATAAATGGAGAAAATATTGAATTGATGGACAGGGTTGAATTCTTAGCGACAATCGTAGATTCGCTTTTAAATTGGAAACCGGAGCTTGCTGTTATTGAATCATCCATATCGTCAGCATGTTACGCACTTATTATGCGCTGGTCGAGTCTAGGATAAGGTATAGCATCACGCTATGGGGAAATAGTCATAGTTACAACTGGGAGAAAGGTTTCATCCTTCAGAAACGTGTTGCACAGAGGTTCCTTTTATGATGTATACAAAGAATAAGAAAGGATTTTCCAATATTTACCCTCTAAGGACAATAGTCAGAATTTTACTAAGTGTCTTGTGCAGTATATTATATATATTTAGAATCATGTTTCGACATTTTATATATTTTTGACATTGTAATTAAAACTGTACGACATTAGATTAGATCGCTTGACTTGAATTATTGGTTAACATTCAAAATTGTATTTTGTTTTTTCTTTATATTATATGTTATTTGCGTGCATATTTGTATCTGAATTCAACACAATGCAAATTGTTTATGAATAAATGAAATGAAATGAAAAATCTGTTCCCTCATAGCTCCTAAACTACCTACTTATCGGAACTCGAAAGTCGAAGAAAAGCCGTAGTCACACGTTATCTATGTACCAACCGTAAACATGTGACTACGACTTTTGTTTTTGTTATGTTCTTGTTTCTCCAGTGACCTTGTTTATTTCAGCATCCTGAAAATCTTGTTTCATACTTTTTCAGCGTCGTTTTTTTTCGTAGTCGTGTTTTTTTTTATAGTTTTAGTTATCAAACTGGCTGACTAACGATTCGGACACAATATGTTCACACAGTATTCGAATTGGCACATTTAATTTTTCAATAAATTTGGTGGTGTCGGAATATATTGTGTTCGAATCATCAGCAACTCATCAAACAATCCTTTGACAAAATCTTACATACTGCTTTGTAGTTTTAACTTTTTACGTTATCTGACTGCTACTAGATAGTGTTGATATAAAATATTAAGTTCAGAAGCTGCGCAAATATGAATATTTCTTGGCATTAAAGGTGTACAACAGGGATATGTTTTAGGACCAATATTGTAATATTGCGCCAACCTCTTTGCATTACTTTTGAAATTTCCTACTAGCAAGGAGTAGATATTGTGGGCGAACCGATAATAAAAAAAAAACTGTGCAAGCGGGAGTCAGACTCGCGGCCTTAGGGTTCCGTACAAACACACCTATGTAAATAGTTCAATTCGCGAAGATTTTTCCGAATTACAATTTTTTTAACAACAAGTTTACTGTTTTCAGATTTATTCCTAAACCTGTGCTATAAGACCTTGCTTTATGCCAAATTTCAGGATTCTGGGTCAACGGGAAGTACCCTATGAATTTTGATTCCCTTGAGAGTGACGAAATATACGTACGAGGGCGGCACTGAAAATTTCGGGAATCAAGGAAGTGACACAACATTACAATTTAAAAATGTATTTATTGCTTTTCGAAGTATTCTCCGCGAAATTTGACATATTTTTCCATACGATGGAACCAATCATTGAAGCAACCATTCCATTCGGAAGTTGGAGTCTCCAAAATGGCCGTTTTGTAGGCGTCCACAGCTTCTTCAGGTGATGAAAATCTCTGACCACGCAATTTATTCTTTATTTTAGGGAAAGTATAGAAATCATTAGGGCTTAGGTCGGGGCTGTACGGCGGATGGTCTAATAATTCTATGTTTTCTTCGTCTAAAAACTCTTTTGTTCTGTGCGCGGTGTGAGAACTCGCATTGTCGTGATGGAGGATGATGCGGCGGTTGCAGTTCTCTTTACGGAGTTCAGAAACGACCTGTGGCAAACAAATGCTAGCATACCATTCCGCATTAACCGTTCTTTGGCCCTCAAGAGGAATAGTCGCAACATGGCCGGTTTTGGAGACAAACGTGGCCACCATTTTTTTTGCAACACTCCGTGAACGAACAATTTTTGTTGGCTTTAACTCATTTTCGAACACCCAAACTCGTGACTGGTTTTTTGTTTCGGGTTCGTACGCGGATATCCAGGATTCGTCACCCTGATACGATGCTGTATACAGCATTTGAGGATCCTGCGTGGAATCTTTCGAGAGTTCTGACGCACCAAGTAACGCGAGCCGCTTTCTGCTCTTCACAGAGCGAATGCGGTATCCATCGGGAAAACAACTTTTTTAGACCTAATTGTTCATGCAAGATTATTTGTATTTGACTCATGCCAATGTCTAAAGTTGCCTGAATTTCGCGGTATGTTACATGTCGATCTTCCTCAATCAGCTTACGCACACTCGCACAGCATCAACGTTTTCTTGGGTGACTGCAGTTTTTGGAGGACCTTGACGGGGATCATCACTGAGCTTGACACGTCCACGTTGAAATTCAGCAAACCAGCGGTAAATTGTGGTTTTGGATGGGGCTTCATCACCAAATGCAGAAATCATCCGGTCAACACACTGTTTTTGTGTTAAACCACTTCGAAAGTCATAATAAATCATCGCTCTTGAATTTTCTCGAGTCAATTCCATTTTCTCAACGACTAAACAAGTTTGACAAGACCTTGTGACAAGACCGAGAATCTTTATTTAAATAAATAAATGCTATTCGATTTTTAAAACAAAGGAGTTTTCAATTAAAAAGATTTTAATATGACAGGAACAGTGGAAATATTCCATTCCCGATACTTTTAGTGCAGCCCTGTATTTTGCTACATAAACGGCCTTATCTTTTGTTTTCGTTAATTTAGAAATTTGATTTTTTTACAGCTTCAAGGGACCGCAGATTTGAGTATATGGTTTTAATTTCAGCTCGATTCCTCTACGCGTTCTTGAGATAAAGGGTCTTGACAGACAGACAGACAGACGGACAACACAGTGATCCAATAAGGGTTCCGTTTTTTCCTTTTGAGGTATGGAACCCTAAAAAGCGTAAGCGGATAGCATCTCCATAGAGTTTCCCATGTAACTTGATCCAACATGTTAAAAGCTTATCAAATATCTCGACCAAAAGATACGAACGAAAACATTCCGAAAGATTTTAAAACTAAAAAATACAAATCAAACCCTGTAAATCTGCCAATTCTCTTCTTCTTCTTCTTACTCCATTTCACACTTCCAGCCGTTATAATGGCTCATTCTCTGTTACTGCAGTGCTTCTCTGGAACTCTCTCCCACACTCCCCTACATAACAGCCCTTCTCTGGATGTCTTTAAGAGGAAAATTAAAGAGCACTCTCTTTCGCATTCGCATTGACTTAGTATAAATAAATATATAATTTATATATTGTAAGTATATTTGTATTTATGTATGTTGGTATGTTTATTTAATTCCTATTATAATGTTGTTAATGAATGATGTTTTTTTTAAATTGTACACTGGATCCTACCCTCTATGGTCATCTCTCTCTATCACTTAATGGTTTGCTTGAAGAAAACTTAACTTTGAGTTAAGCTCGCCTATGTTCATGAACTTTGTTATCCTCTTATTTTATAATTAGTAAAGAATTAAATTAATCAATCCATGGATTGTTCCATAATATTGGACATATATTTTCCGCTTTAAATCGTCGTGCATGTACATCGTGATGTATTGGAAATTAGTTCGAACGGAAACTTTCTACAAATTTTCATTCTCATACCAATTGAACTGATTTTGATTAAACATAGCACCACTTCTAAAGCTTCTTCTGCGTCATGTAGTTTAGATACTATATAAGTCTGTGTATACTACTGTGTACTGGATTGGTTTATACCCAACGGAAAGCCATACTGCAATCATAATGCATGCCAATAATTAACTCGTGAATTTTCTTAAGATCACTGAAATGCAGCAATAGCTACAATATCCATTTTTGCCTTCAGCATCATTATTATTTGCGCACATAAAAAACTAGTAGTTGTTTATTGGCACTGATTGTTCATTGTGAGCTATTAACGTCAATTCTTATTTATTTGTTTGCGTTGTGCAAGTACTTTACTGGAGTATTTAAACTGGCGCGAAATAGATTACATCAATCTCTATACCAAAATAGTAATATCAATAGCGCTTGAATACATATTCAAATTGTTGCAGAGTTCAAACTCTCCCAAAATTAGGGTTATTGTGTTTTGAACTATGTTGGTGTAGATACCTAAGTGTCAAGTAACGGTACTGAGATTGAATAGGACGGTACTGTTGGCGGAAATTATTGCCGAATAGACAATGATCGTGCTGGCAATTTTACGGTTGCTGGTGCCGGAACAATGTCAGTGTCCTCTACACTGATTTTTACAGGTTCTAAGTTACGGCAGTTTAGTATTGTTTGCTTTTACAATTCTCACATTAACATATTGATTTATTATACAAATTCGTATTTATTTGCACACTAAACGGTATTGATTTGTTACTTGAGGCGAGGTATGTCCTCTTCAAACGATACGGCGCTAACACGTTGGTCATAGATACATTGTGTAACACAGTAATTGCATCAGAGTAGGTAAACAACTACAAATAAGGTTAGTAGGGTTTCCTCTAGAATGAATGTCTACGAGTTGAATGACACATAAATATGATGCGACTCTTTGAATATGATAAATAAGCATATGTTCCCTATTGAACAAAAGTATGATTCGATTGCGTCACAGTGATTTCATGGTAGAATTTAGAGGATTTGATAGATTTTATTACGAGGTACTGCGAATTTCTTTTGTTCCACGTAATGTAACGTTGTATAACCGTAAACAATCAAAAATCGTTTGCAAAATGACTTCGGCTTTGTCTTCTTTAGTTTTCCTTGTTCTTATAGTAATCCTATTCACTTCCTAGTTTTTATTGTTATCTTTTGTTTGATGCTTTGTTCTACTTTTTGCTGTTTTTGATTGAAAGATGATTAGAATTTTTGGTTATCTTGAGAAAGTATCCACCTAAAAACTTACCCGCTAATTCAATGTTTAAACAGTAGTGAAAGCTAAGCAAAATGTCAACATTGACGATCGCTCTCAACACGCTAGCGGCAGCTTTGGTAACATTGATTTTAAAATTTGAAGCACTCGGAGTAAAAATAGATACCTATCGATCTTCCAAAGCAAGGCTGTGTCAGGTGTGTTAATTCTCGCGTAGGCTGTCTGGGTCTACTGATAGAAGCTCAGAGTACAAATTACATTAACTTTTGTAAGCACTGTCCGCTATTCTATATACTCTATTTAGTTTTAAGTTGTCACACCCGATAAAACCTTAGTTCAGCTGAATACTAATACGACATAGTTTTCCCGTTGCCAATAATTGAATTTGAAATATCACCAATGATTTTCGTAAAATCTCAAAATCTATTTCCGGAAATATCTACTCAAACAGTGTTTATCTGATTAGATTTGATTTAGCTGTTATTTACGCATATCATGATTAATTGTTTTACTCATTTACCTGCAATTAAAATAGCCTCTCAAGGTTTGTTATTAATTAATTGTTTTCTAACAATAACATTGAGACGTAATCGGCACTAGAGGCTGAACCATAATGATTTCCTCGCTGATAATGATTGTTATAACGAGTGTAATCTGAGACCCCGGTCTCGGATCCGTCCAGTCACTGGCATGCAGTGACTCAGCATGTGAGTCAGAAAGGATAACAATTTTTACTTCCAATCACCTGAGAGGTTTCATCATGATCCGTTCTAAAATTTGAATAAACAGTATTTTGCGAATTCTGACTGCAATTTTAAATAACATCCTTATTGGTGTTTATGGATCTAACTCTGTTGAAATGGATCCTTGGAGATGCGTTCACATTATCGTTGTAATGTTAGTTCAGGAAATAGTAAAACGTCTATCCTTTTAATATTAATTGACAATTCTATAGCCTTATCTACATTAACCCCAAGAAAAGTACCCATTTCTACTTCCCCAGTATTTCATAGGTTACAAAAGACTTCTGTTTAAGCCAATACATACTACCATTTGGTAAGAAAATATGTGTGGTGTGCCCTAATTTACAAACTGTAAACAAATCTGTTCCAAATAAAATTATAAAACAAGAAGCACATTGTTGCAGATGCTTTGATCAGCTATAAATAAATGGTGCAGACGGCAGACGCATGCAGCTCTCAAATGTTTCGACGATCAAAGCCATATGTGTAACGTTTACAATGAGCTCTCTAGCTTTGCACCTGCGTCCGTCCCGGTCCCACTCGCACGTGCTTATTCCAGCTGTTGTTATGGCGAATGGTCTCGGCGCAAAGATGAGCTCAAGATTTGCAGTATTTCACTCAAGAATAAAACGTTCAACATGTACTTGCCAAAATTGTGCATGACATAACTTCTAGTCATATAGAATATTGATTCGTCAAGGCTACGATCTTGAAACTTGATGATTTTATTGACCTGATGGAACGAATTATGGAATTATCGAGTACGAATTAAAGACTGGCTATTCGTGATGATCTCACCGGTCGTCAATCTTGACAATGCAAAGGACCGGTCGTCTGCGGGGCGAGGTATGGGACGGGACGGGGACTCCGCTGCAGGGTTTGTGCGATTCACGGCGCGCGGCGCACGCGGTACGAGCAGTCACTAGTCAGTGCGACAGTTGGTCGCTCAATGCGCGGCGCGCGCGCCTCTTTCCCAAATTCCTTCTACATTCCTAAATTATTTGCTAGTCAAAATGAAGTTCAGTGTTTACGTTTATAAACGGAGGTGTTTGTGCAAATTCAGAAAAAGTGGATTAGTTCTCTAATCGTTGTTCGCTACGGTCCAAAGAACAATGCTGTGGGAAAAAATAACGTTCAGCTGGCATCGGCAGTCGTTCCCAGCTACCTACCTTTCCTCGCTCCCCGCACCGGCCGGGTACCGGGTTCAATGCGCCTCTCTGCGTTTATTCATCGTTTGTGGGAAAAGTTGACCCCCGTTTTTAAAAATTATTGTTAACGAATTCACACGGCTCGTATTGTAGTCACTACCGCATCTTAGATGATCGAATTGAAAGTTGTCAACATGCGAAGTTGTAAATGCAACAGGTATTTTCATATTTACCTAAATAAAACAAATTTCGTGTAAAGTGATTAATGAGGCACCAGCGCAAATACCGAATGTTTTTATGCGCCAAGCGACAAGGTTGCAGCATTCCGCAGACCTAAACTATTTATTCTGGGCTTTGCTATGTTTATTGAGTTTCAACTTCGCCGAAATTATTATCTTGCTGTGCTGCGGATAGAACATTTATCAGAGGAGGACAATACTCTTACATTAGGCAACGTGTGTCATGTTGGTGAATGAAATGTTGAAATAGCCGTTAAATATTAGCTTGCGGATACGCTCCTCGTAATGTGAATAGTGACGACATCAAGTGATGTGGATGTAGTATTATCTAGTGAATTGGTGTTTCGTGAGTGAAGTTTTAAAGAAGATAAAGGCTCTGTGGGAACTTGCTGTAAAATGGGGAACCAAGGATCTTCTGCGCACGAGCCATTCGACCGGGCAGCTCAAGCGACTGCCAATGCCGACCTCAAAATGGTACTCATTTGATTATGCTTCATTTACAATTCATTAATTCAACTTGAGTCATTGAATACGTACTAAACTATAAATGTAGGGTGTGCTATGGCCAACGTTTATTGTTCCTGTACCTCACGTACATTAAACACAGATAATGGCGAGTTACCTGCGAGCTGCGTGCTTACCGTGCGTAGCTGCAAGTCTTTGTACTTTGCTATCTAGGTACACCTTAGTTCGTTGGCTCTGCGTAGGTCACATTAAATGGAATTGGCGAAACAACGTCATCCTCGCGTATATAAATAGGTGTAAGATATAACGTCAGCGTTTTTTGTTCATAAAGCTCTTAGTTTTTATTGCTAATAGAAAAACACAATGTCTGTTTACATTATACTCTTCTGTATTTAATTAGTTATATCGAACATTTAATGTTTGTTACCTGCTTAAATACCTAGTGCTTATCTAATCAAAAATGTTTTCGTGCTTATGTGACTATTTTTACATGTCTACTAGGTTAGTTTCAACTTTCAATTGTAGGGTCAGCTACAAGTTTGCCAATAATAAGTATTGCAAATAATCGGAATCCTCACTATACAAACACATCTAAAAACGCATCTAGGTAGGTACCCAATTTTTATTTTTTTAATGTTCGAACAAGGGTTGAAAATCAACGACTACTTATGAGAGAATATAATTATGTATTAACTACACTAATAATAAAAAGAGTTGAAGTTTGTATTTTAGTTATTTTATTTTTTTGTTTGTAGGAGGTAATCTCTGAAAGTACTGGTCTGATTGCTAGAATTTTTTCACCAATATAAAGCTGTTTTATATTTTTTGACATAGGCTATATTTTATGTAAGTACGCGGGCGAAGCTGCGGGCAAAAGCTAGTAAAAAAAAACTTCTCTAATCTATTTACGAGCCACCCCATCCTTAATCCGTCTTCAAGTCTTAACTAGTTAGAATTGACAAGTTTCCTTTCATAATCTCTTCTGAAGCTTTAGATAGTGTTAGGTAACCTACTTTTGTCACTAACTGTACTTTTATTGTTTAAAACTATGAAAGGATTTCACAACACATACAGATACAGCAGACGGTCCCGCTTTGGGTGCATAGTTTTTTAAACTGTTATGATTCGCTTGCCCTACAATTTTGAACTTTATGTCAGTGTGTGGAAGTTTAAAATATCTTAAATAATTTAATGAATGTCCAGATGACAGATTGACGAGTGTCAGTGGGTTTTAAGCACATACTTATAATGAGTAGGTATAATGGATTCATTATTGAGTGCACATCTGGCTTAATAAGTGTGTCATTGTCATTCATACATATGCCTGGGAATTTTACTAATCTTCAATGCTTATTATGGTAATGATGGTAATGAAATGTACTTATGTTTATTTGTTTAAGATTACAATCTAATTAAGTAAACATTTAAATCTAAACGAGCAAAAAAAAAAGACCAAAAAGTTAAAAAAAATACTAGTAGGAGTGTAGTAGTTAGTTTGTAAGTTTTTGTTACTATTTTGGTGTACAATAAAGTTTTATTCTATTCTATTCTACTATTATAGTCAACAAAAAGAAATGGATGTGCATGTGCATTGTGCATAAAAAAAATTAACCATTTTAGTAGTTACCTACTTAATAACCATTTTCCTTATTACTCTTTTTATACCTGCATTCATGAATAATATTATGTCATAATTATTTATTTATCTAAGTTTTACGTAATAATACAAGGAAAATAGGTATTATAAATACCACTAAAACGTTTGAAATTTCGATTTTTTATTTGTATCTTTAAATACAAATTTAAATACCTACATATTAATAATTAACTATCTATCAACTGAATAACTTGTGGTAGAGAGAGTATTGTAAAAAGTACTTTATTTTTGTTCTGGTTCATTACAAATTAATTTAAAATATTCGTTTCTTTAATTAGGTATTAAAAAACATTTAAGTACCTAAATATATTGAAAAAAAAAATTGTTTGTACCTAGTTGATTAAATATTTTTTTGTTGAAAATAGCTATTTTATTTTAGACTTTTTAGTTGAGATACTTCTCAGCATAATTAACATAGCATGCATTATTTTATTCAAGTTTTATCTAAATATGTTTTATATTATTATAGCTTTTTATTTTTGCTACTCTCATCTAAAAAAAAACTGGTCAAGTGCGAGTCGAACTCGTGTACTAAGGATTCCGTACAAACTTACCTATGTAAATAGTTCAATTATCGAATGGAGTCTCGAAGATTTTTCCGAATCGCATTCTTTTGTGACATAACACAAAACTGTTGCACAGATATAGGAATAAATCTGTAAACAATAAATTAATTTGGCATAAAACCATGCTTTATGCCAAATTTCAGCATTCTGGGTCAACGGGAAGTACCCTATGAATTTTGATTCCATTGAGTGTCGGAATATACGTTATTTTGCGACTTATACGGCCGTATCTTTTTTTTTCGTTAACTTAGAAGTTTGATTTTTTCGCAGCTTCAAGGGACCGTAGACCTGAGTACCTATATGGTTTTAATTTCAACTCGATACGATAAGAGGTCTTGACAGACAGACGGACAACAAAGTGATCCTATAAGGGTTCCCTTTTTTCCTATTGAGGTACAGAACCCTAAAAATTGATTATTTGGAAAATATTGTTCTTTTTTAATCAGCTTTTTTTCACTACTGGCCAAAGCGCCACATGCCTGCAGCAGAGGTGTGGTGGTAATTTTCTTTAAGAAAGGCGACAATGCCCTGCCTTAAGAATTACATGCCCATCCCACTTCTGAGCTATGTCTCTACAAGTTGTAAGTTGTTTTCCAGAGTCATCACGAACCGTTTCGAACACAGGTTTGACGACTACCAGTCGCCGTAGACCACATTACATACGTTGCAGCAGGTTATACAGAAGATTGACGAGTATTACCTCCCTCTCTGCTTAGTGTTTGTGGACAACGAGAAAAAGAACTTAGGTCTCTCCACCATTGACTATCTGCACATCGGAACGTTAAAGTTTTTGTACGAAAACACCACCTGACTTCGGGGCCAGACCTCGAAACGGTTCACGGTCGTAATGAAGGATGTTTCTAAGGTTGCCGACAATACAGTAGTCATGACTGAAACTATGGAGGAGCTCAGTACAATGCTCGACTTCCGAAAGAGTGGGTCTTATGATGAACATGGACAAAGCCAGTCATAGTAAACAACCATGCATGTAGCACCCACTCCTATCAAGATCAGAGACTCTACACTTGAAGTTTTGGACGATAACGTTCACCTAGGATAGACGGTCCAGTTAAGTAAGTCTAACTTCGAAAAATAGGTTAATGGTCTAACCCGACTCGGCCGGGCAGCGGCACCGTTTGAAAAGCTACGCAGTATTTTCTCGTCCAACATATCACAATGCCTCAAGACAAAAATCTATCTATGACTAGTACATGATGCTAGTGATGACATAATGGCTCTGCAACGTGGTCGCTCACAGTGGGCCTCATCAGAAGGCTTCAAGGGCAATGGAAAGGGCTATGCTGCGTGATGGAATCAGGAATGAAGATATCAGCAGTAGTATCTGCCCAAGTCACCGACATAGCCCGAAGAATCGCCAAACTTAAGTGGCAGTGTGCAGGGCACATTGCTCGTAGAGCAGCTGGTCGACGAGGACGAAAGATTCTGGATTGGCGACCGCGTACCGGAAAACGCAGCGTTGAAAGGCCTTTCACGATGTGGACCGATGACATGGTGAGAGTCGCGGGAATCCGATGGATGCGACACGTTCAGGACTGGTCGTTGTGGAGACACTTGAGCGAGGCCTATGTCCAACAGCTGATGTCTTTTGGTTGAAATGATGACTGATGATGCTGGGCAATGGCCTCCCCCAAATTCTTCCAGGTATTCATTTTTCAAGCTACCACGAACCAGCCCCTGCAGTGGACGTCTAGGTCGTCCCGCCACCTCTTCCCAGGTTGAACTCGACGGAGTCGTCCATTCTCAGGAACCCACTTTGTGGAGAGTCTTGCCCAAAGGTCAATGTGCATGCAGCTGACGTCACCCACCCAATCCCATTTTATCCTAACAGCTTTTTTCTGACGTCTATGATCATGACCGCTTTTGTGCATAGTGGCGTTTCTTATTCGGTCGGCTCTTTTGACACCCAGAATGCTGCGCTCCAATCATCATCTTCCTGCCCTTGTCCCGTCTTATATGTGGTCGGCGCAACACGTTTGCTGCGCTCCAATGCTCTTGGGTCTTTACCCAAGAACTTTATCCTAGGCCAACATTTTGAACCTCAGTGAGCGACCAGGGTCTGACCGCCGTAGGTTAGAACGGGCAGGATACACATATCGATGAGTATTAATTTCAGGAAGATTGATAATCACGGATCAGTAGGCTTCCCAGGTGTTTCCCAAACAATTTTTTGTTTGTGTCGTCAAAATACTACTTTTTTCTGTTGATTTCGCTCCATTGTTGATATTTAAGAAATTACACTCTAAATAAATCACAAAATTGGTTTATTTAGATTACATTTAAGGTTCACACTTCAATAAAAATATTTTTCACCTCTAATTGAAATTTTTCAACCAAAAAAATTTCAACGCTTGAAAAATTAATACCAGCTTAAAGTATTTCCAATTGACTTAGTATCCTAAAATTTGGCAAGAAGTAAGATCTCAAATTTTTATTTTTATTTCACATACAACAAAAGATCCACAATGTTAGTAAAATTCCTTAAACCTAATGTTAGTCTTATAAAGTCAAAGCACAAGTACCTATAAAAAAATCTGAAAATCGTAAAGTGGTTACATTACAAAATATATTTTTTTTGCAATTCGGAAAATCTTCGAAACTCGATTCGAGAATCCGAGTCCGATTTACACTTAACCGGTTTTTATGTTTATTACTACTTAAAACAATAAAAAGTAATTAAAAATCCCAATCCCCCAAATCCCGCGGGATTGCGTACTTCAATCCCGCATGTTTGCGGGATCGCGATTTTAATGCGGGATTGGATGTCCTAGTTAGGATACATTGTTTTATTACGGAGTTCCCATGCAACTTATCTGAATTGAACTTATATCTGATTTCTGATGAATTTATCAGATAAGTTAGTATCAGAATAAGATGAAGTTAATATCAGATTAATTAACAGTTAATATCAGATAAGTTCGATGTACTGGGATCCCTCTCTTCCTTCAGTCAGTCATCAACTACACGTACCTATAAACAAAGCAATTTTACTTGTTACTCAGTTCTGCTGTGATTCTTTGAAGAGTTCCAGTCCATATCTCCGAAGTTTATTATATCAGATCATGACTATATTTCTATGGGATCAATTCGGGAGTACTCACACTCTTTCAAACAAAAAAATAAATTTACAGCTGAACATAGAACCTCTTCCTATTTGAAAACGGTTAAAAATGAGTTGATAGGTCGTTGTAGTCAATAATAGGTTTTGAATCTCTATGACTTATTTTGACCTGGTGAAAAGTCTTTTTGTTTCGAAACAATTTATTATGAAAACGATAATTATAATTTTGATTAGCATAATTATTAAATAATAAAAGTTTAAATAATGGCATAAATTGTTAATTTATTGTTATAGTAGTAAATTATAAAAATAGTACTGGAAAGGTTAACTGTATTAGTTGAGTTGCTGATTAACACACGTAAATTATAGTAACGGATAAGTATAATCTGCATATTTACATAAACGGGAAAAACATTGACTCACTGATTGGCCCAGTTGAATAGTCGTATAAATACATGGAATTGATAGTATACTGGTCACTCTTCCCCAAAAATGTTACAATTGAACATATGGGGCAGGAGAGCATCGCGTGACCCTCCCACGCTTGTTCGTTGCTGAAGTTCTTACTAATAAATTTAGCAAAACTGGATAAACCCCTAAAAAAAATATCTGCGTATTTAGAGGATAGCATGTTGGAAGAGCTCTATGCCATGGCATCGGTTATATTTTAGTTGATTCTTATGATTTATTGTACACATAAAATAGTATCATGAGGACAGGTTATGTGCAAAGATGAGCCCCAGAATTGGGCTCTCTAACAGCAACCTTCGGTAAGATATTTGCAAATTATAAGGATAGACAATGTCTAAGTAAAGAAAATTGAAACTTGTAGTACCTATTTTTTTCTAACATCTATGTTGAATGTAGAATGGATAAAGTTAAAAATGAGTTTATTAGATGAAGTTTGAAAGTGACTGAAAAGTTGGAAGTAAATCGTTTGACCCGATATGGTCATGTAAAGATGAGGGATTAAAAGCTAAAAGAGTTATGAGTATACATGTGGATGGATGGAGAGGAAGAGGGAGGCCAAAGAAAAGATGAACGGTTTGTGTAACTGCTAGGGGTGATATGAAAGAAAAGGGAGTCAGTGATAGCGTGATAGCTGACAGGATAGAATGGAAGAAAAAACGTCTTGTGCCGACCCCAAGTAAAATGGGACAACGGTTCGAAGATGTTTTTATTATGATTATTTTTATTGTACTTTTGTATCCAATATTGACTGGTCTATACTGACCTTACATAATATCTACTAATACTGTAATATGGAAATATTGTAAGAACAACAATTATTTTTAAAAGAGTAACCATGGAGTTTCTTGCCGGTTCTTCTCCATAGGAAACGACCAATTTGGAACCGAGCACTAGCTTCTGACGTTTTATAAGTGCCCATGTACGTGAAATAAAAACATTTGAATTTTGATTATGACTATCCATGGTATAGAGAGTTTATCATCAAAATTACAGCTGTTGGCTCTATACTTTGCTTTATATATTCTTATCAGTTACCGAATGAGTTGATATTGTTATACATATCTTCTGATTCGATTTGATATCTTTGCTGCACGTACGCAGTACATTTCACGCGGCCTGTCTAATTTGCCCGGAACCTTGGAACACGCGTTGATGAATACAAGTTGTTTTATTTATATTACGAGTATATAGATATAAAACGTTCTTACCGCTTCTATTATTACAGGATTTCCTCAGTTATTATTAATTCATAGTAGCGTGTAATTCATTGTAATCATTGTTTCTTTAGTACAAAATAATTGCTGAATACGCTGAATTGTTGAATGTGTTTATTATGTCACATGCAGAACTGACAGAAGCAGACAGTTATAATTATAATGGTCTGCTGCTGATATATCAGCTTATCTTAAGACTAGCGACCCGGCTTTGCTCTACTAATATAATACATGTAATATACACTTAAACCTTGCTCATAAATCACTGTCAGTTTGTAAAAACTGCATAAAAATCCGTTCAGTATGTTTTGAGTTTATCTCCAACAGAAACACAGACAGATGCGTTGAGAGACATTTTTTTATAATATGTAAGGATGCTTTCCGTACAATACAAGACAAACTTTTATATTAACCATTTCATATTATTTGTTCAACTCTAGCTTCTAAGTAATTGTTTGACTAAGTCGAGACTAAAATCATAACTTTCCACTTGTCGTACGTAGACCTCTGTGAGGGACTATGAAGTATACTACTAGCTTATGAATGACAACTCACTATAATATAATTACAAATTATCCTCATTGCCAAATAAAAATTATACCAATATTATTAGCCCTACTTCTTAAATACCAATTGTCCGTGAGGTACTTATTCATTGTAATGTGTTATTGTACGGATTTTACCATTGAATTTGTGGAAATGACAAGCATGGTCATTGTTACCGGTACAGTTGATGTGTCATGGCGTGTACTGTTACCGCTACCTGGGACCCTACCGTCAACATTTAGAATCATGGAAATGTAAGCAGTTTAGCTGTAGAACTTGTGGTTGGATATGTTAGCAGGAAGCTAACTAATAATTTTAAATATCGAAATGTTACACGGTAAATAAATTTCGCCGCTAGGTATAGGCTGAGTGCATCATAGCGTATAGCGGCGAAAATTATTTAGAATCTTTCCTGTCCGCCTTTTGCGCTCATAGCCAACAGTTAGCTAACCCACACATAACGATAATAGGTACTATAGATCGGTTCTAGAAGGTACATCCCCAATATAAAGTTTCCTTGCACGCCTTGTTGCAACTGTATAAAAAGTATTTCCAGCTTTAGGATTGTAATAAACTCTGTTCTAGAAACTTTGCGTCAACAGGCCGGAATTAGTACATCTCTAATGTATTATCGTATGTTTTCCAGAAGTCTTCAGTGCGTGCGTCGTTGCGGCGTGCGCGCGCGGGCACAGCGCTGTCCCCGCCGCGCGCCGGCATGGAGCGGCTGCGGCGTTCGTTCCGGGAGTCGTTCCGGCGGCGCAAGGGCTCGCCGCCCGAGTCGGCCCGGCCGCACCAGTGGCACGCTGACGAGGCCGCCGTGCGCGCCGGAACCTGCACCTTCCCCGTCAAGTACCTCGGATGCGTCGAAGTCTTCGAGTCCCGCGGCATGCAAGTCTGCGAGGAAGCGCTAAAGGTGCTTAGGGTGAGTTTTAACCTTTTTATCGCTGGGCCTCGCGTATCCGATGTTACTCTGAGCGCCAGCTAAAAGAAAACTAATTCAACAGTCGGTGAATGAATTATTTATTTCATGTCGGTGATGGGCGCTGTCGGCTATTGTCGACTGGCGGTGAAAAGGTTAAATAGCATTCGTAGCTTAGGCAATGTAGAATGTGATCTCTGATCAGTGAAGTTTGATTGCATGTGTTTACCTAATACTTTAGTGAACTAATTCCTTAGACTTGCGAAAATAATAATTTGCATATACGCGCACAATAATGTATGAAACATGAATGCTGCGTATGGCAATTGTATTATAAAGTGTGTCGCCTCTGCGAAGATTTCGCAACGTAGTATAAATAAACGGTAGATATTCTTCCGACCTTGTACAGCCATCTGTGAAGTTGGTGTACGTCGA
Organism: Mythimna impura; assembly: GCA_905147345.3. Lineage (NCBI taxonomy): Eukaryota > Metazoa > Arthropoda > Insecta > Lepidoptera > Noctuidae > Mythimna > Mythimna impura. The sequence continues at coordinate 15,582,622 of LR990345.1, forward strand.
GCGGATCAATGCGATACAATCTCGCACCTTCCTCTCTACTAGCTTAGACGTTTGATGCATCTTGGCATGTTTACGTTTCGTTCGATGCAATGATTGCATCGCTATTCTCAATCTATAGCTATAGGATCGCAGAGATCAAAGATCATCTAGTAACATTGAACTGTGTCAATACATATAATTATTATCCTAACGCACATACCTAATACAGTCTTAGCTATTTCATCACTATACTTCTAACTTTTTTTTGAAGAGTGTAGGATTTGCTTAGTAATGATAACTATATGTCTAACCAAATATCCTAACCACTGACCTTCAATTAACACTTCACCATCTTCTACATAATTAACCTACAACGCTCAGACTGGCTTCCTGAAATCAGTACATTATATTTTACATCTGACTGCCCACTGCCCATCGAATGATGGAAAGCCCATTCTTTCTTGAGTACCTATTGTGATACTATAGCAGACTATTTGGATCTGTTTGTGAAGTTTATTTTAAGCCTCAATACACTAGCGGACAAAATGTCCCCCAACATCCATCCTTACGTTGCGGGACATTTTGTCCCCTGGTGTATCTGAGGCTTAAATTAAACTTAATTAACATATTTACTACCTATTGATTACACTAAATACAACAAGAAAGAAACCGTCACAAAGATCTTACACAAAGTTTACACCCATCAAAACTTGTTTGCGGCATGTTGCTTGATGTTCATCGCTTGGCAAGCTTCCCTAGCGATAGCTGTACTGACGTGGCATTTCAGAACTCTCGTCGACGACCTGTTCGAGCTGTGTTGCACGTTAGTGGCGACGGGCTCCGTGTTGTGGAGGAGGAAACGAAAGGACTCATCGTTGACCAGACCATAGAGAAGGTCTCCTTCTGCGCGCCCGATAGGAACCATGAGAGGGGATTCAGGTAGTTATGTTATTTAATTTTCTGAAAGATAAATCTCCAAAATAACAAAATCCAAACAAATATCTTTACCATATAGTAATACGAAAGGTACATATAACACAAGAAAAAAAAATAAGAGATAATTTTACACTTAGCGAAAATAACATCAATTTACTTACGGCCCCTTAATCGGCGATGGTTTCCTTGAACTTTGAATGCCAATATTCTCTCAATAAACAGCCAATCACAGCTAGTTTTAGTAATAGCCTTTTTCTGAGTTGTTATCGCTACAACTGTCGAGTCCTTGGTCTTCCACTAATTTGTTTCAATTCAACTATATCATCATTCTCTTGTCGTAATCCCAATATGTTTGTGGCTAACGCAACTATTTTTTTCCTTCCTTACTCCTTTCCCATTAATTATTATTATATATTTTGTTATCAGATGTCACCTCCCTTTCTAGACACTTTTCTCACAATGCATCTTTCGTTTTTTTCGCCTCCATCTTGAAACCATTCAAATACTATAAATTTTTTATTCCTCCGTATCACAAGCCCTTGTTTTTCGCTGGGTAATTGTTAGACTCTTCCCTCTCTGAGTGGAGCGAAAGGGAATGTCAGAATTTAACTGACTAAAATCCACCTGTGTTCCTTCAGTAGTCCTTTGCGTTCCAGGACCACGGTAATTCTTTCGAATATGCAAGCCCGCTTCACACATCCTTACCTTTGCTTTTAGTAATACTAAATAAACTTATATGGTGTACATCTATCTAATATATAAAAATCTCGTGTCACAGTGTTTGATATAGAATTCCTCCGAAACGAGTTGACCGATTTTTATGATTTTACAAGCTTTTTATTAACTTGCAATGTATGTAACTATGTGTGTTCGGTCCAAATCTTGTAACTCAATTTTAAAGCAGATATCTTTAACCGATTGGGCTGAAATTTTGTATACATATGTAAATCGTGTGACAATGCAATACTATGATGACATGGAGCTGATCTGATGATGGAGCTGGAAGGTGGCCATAGGAACCCCGCTATAAAACTACATAACTCCATCGAGTTTGGGCTCGTTTGATTCGTATTGACGAGTACTTTGATCCTATATGGTAACCAAGGTCTGAAGATGGAGCTGGAAGGTGGCCATAGGAACTCTACAATAGAACGATTTATAATTAAAAGCTTGTTTTAAAAAAAGTTTTTTTTTACTTTTAATTTTATTTTTTGTGTATATTTGGTAGGTCTAAGAACAGAGAATAGGTTATAGGCTGTTTTTCACTCTCCCATTTTTTTCTTTGATAATTTATGTGGCAGAACAATGTTTACTGGGTCAGCTAGTAATCAATAGTATTTTATTTATCTGTCAGGAGATAAATTTCAAGCATGTATTTACTAATATTTCATGACCTCTCCAGTTACATATGCCGTGACGGCACAACTCGCCGCTGGATGTGCCACGGCTTCCTGGCCTCGCGCGACAGTGGCGAGCGACTGTCGCACGCGGTCGGCTGCGCCTTCGCGGCGTGCTTGGAACGTAAGCAGCGCCGGGACAAGGAGTGCGCCGTGTCTATGAGCATCGATGCGGCGAGCCATGCGTTTACTAGGCAGGGGTCGTTCCGGAAGTCGGGTTAGTATCTTTATGAAGTTTAGTTGCTGTTTTAATTATTCGCAAATTGATTTCTAGTGCACATTGTAATGTAAAATTGGTGTAATTTTGTATCTCAAGTGTCTGCACAACTAAACAATACATAGAATCATTGGACCAGGCGCGATCTCGGTAAATGGAGCTGAGAATTTTATTGTAGTACTGACTACCTCTGCGAGGGTGGACTTGATATATTTGCTGTCAAATATCAAATCCTGTAAAGATAAAACAAAAAAAAAAACCTTCAAACTGCCAGATAGTGTATAGAAATCTAGTGTTGGTATGTCACAAGGAGATGCTACGAGTGACAGAGACGATGATCTACAAAGAAAGAGTTTTCTAAAACGTGATCTGCCATATTTACGGCTACGACTTGTAGTAAACCTTCATTAAATTTTTCTCGGTTCCGCTTATTTATTTTCGATTTATCTATGATGTAAATCACTTGGTCTAATGTGTTCCAAATATTTTTTCAATGTTCAAAACCGCCGTACTTATTCCCCTTCCAGGTATAACACCTCGCCGCGCTTCAGAAGCAGATGCCAACAACAGTAATGGCGGAAACGGCGGCGTCATCGTCCCTGTGGGGTCACTGGGCGGCGTCGGCAACCCGGGCGGCCCCACCGGCAACACACACGGCGGCCCCTTCGGCAGCGGGGCCCCCGCGGGCGCCGCGCCCCCGCTGGCGCCGGCGGCCGCGCGGCCCGCGCCACACAACCCCTTCGCCGTCGAGAGGCCCCATGCCGCGCCACATCTGCTAGAGAGACAAGGCTCTTTCCGCGGGTTTGCTCATCTCAATAACAGGTGAGGCTAATAAAAACATGTTATAAGTATTTTGATCCTGCAGTTCATATTTTAAGTGTAAAACTGTGTGTTTATCCTTACATTTAACTCTCATTCTACGACTCGTTATTCTACGATATATGAAACTGCATACGTTGAGTTTAATTAAGACTGAGCAAATATTAAATTATTTTTCAGTTCTCCATTCAAGCGCCAGATGTCGCTTCGTATCAGCGAGTTACCATCGAACTTGGAGCGCCAGCGTGCCGGCCTGGGCTCTCCGCCCAGAGTCATGCCTGCACCGGCTGCGCCTGCGCCTGTAGCGCAGCCACAGCCTGAAGTGCCGCCTCCACAAGTACGACCGCTGTCGAATATTGATAGCTTTAAATATATAAAAGGAGAGTCTGACTGACTGACATATCAACGCACAACCGAACCTACTGGGCTAGGAGCGTAAAATTTTGCATAAGGTGTCCTTTTATGACGAAGGCGAGAAGAACTAAGAGAAGTTTTTTCAAAATTCAGCCCCTAAGTGGATGAAACTGGGGTTCAAAGTTTGTATGGAGAAACCTACTTTTACGCGGGCGAAGCCGCTGGCAAAAGCTAGTAATGACATAAAGCGACTGCAGTCACTTTGAAAACTAAAATGTGACACAAGCTGACCAATCAAAACAGTCACGGGTAACATTCGGTTGATGTGGATCACTTTTATACGTACATATTATTACATATACTCCACCCCTCTAATGCCATTATGCAGATCGGCGTGTGCCACACACGCTGATCTGGGCGCGTTGGTTTCCATACATTTTATATGGAAACTAGACTTGTAGAGCTACACTTGATCCACATCACGCGATGTCGTTCTACGTACAAATCAAGCGTGTTACACGTATGCGTTGGTCTAATGTAGTTCTAGCTTAAGAGTTACTCGACTATTGATATTCTGTAAGCGAACTATTTGAATTACAGGAGATGACATCGGCGGACCCAGTGGCAGCAATGTGCCAGCAGCTGTCAGCGGGGCTCCGCGCGCTCGCCGAGGAGCCCGTGGCGGCCGCGGAGCCCGTGGCGGCGCCCGGCCTGCCACACCCCGACGCGTGGCTGGGCCGCGTGGCCGGCCGGGCCCCCGCGCCGGCCAGGGCCCCCCCGCCGGCCCGGGCCCCCGCGCTGGGGCAGGCGGGGCGCGCGCAGTCGTACGCGGGGCGCGCGGCGTCCACGAACCCGTTCCTGTCCCCGCCGGACGCGGCGGCGGCGCTGTAGGAGGAGGCGCGCGCGGCTGCAGCGGAGGCCGTCCTGCTCGTGTTCGACTAGGACGTCGCCTCGGACTGGACGTCCCTCCAGCAGCCACGGCACGTTTCACGCTCAGCTAATTTTCGGCTTTCAGTCGTGACTGCAGATAAGGGGTCAATAAACTCCAGTCCACGTTAAATCGTGTAGCGCGCGCGTTATAAAACTTCGATCCTTCTATAACTATTGATGGTCGTCACATGTACCACTTTTTATCGTCTATGTCTATGTAGGACTTGTAATGAACAACCTTGCCAGACGGCCAAGTATTTAAATGTATTGGATACGATGCCATACTAGAAACATCTGTACTTACTACATTTAATCGATTGATGTTGTCTTATTTAGAATATCAAATTATAATGATACTTATACTTGTTGTGTGGTAGACAAGACGAGTATCCTACTACTGATGTTATTTTTATAATGATGTTTATGAAAACTTTGACTTAAAATACGGTGAGGTTTAGCCTCAAATACGATTCAGACTAATGTTCCTTTTAGTGAAGTGACTATAGATACAACTTAGAGTCGATGTTACGAATATTATCGATGTTGTTATACTTAGTGATGCAATTTTAAATCGACTATAAACTAAGTTAATGAGAGGCATTAAACTTGCTGTAACAATGTACTGGGCCCTGGAACGATTTTAACAGAAATATTGGGCCCTGTTAAACCAATCCTATACGTTTATTCATTGGTTATATTACAAATGCTATAAATTGATTAATCTATAACCTTGCTGTTGTATTTTAGCGTTCGTAAATGTTTAAATTGTAACCATCTATATTATCAAATCTCTTAGCATCGAACACTGTAGCATGTATAGTGAAGTTTGGTGTCAACATAGAATCTTGAAAATTTGGCACAGCATCAAAATTTAGTGAACAAATAAAAGTGAGCAAGTGTTAAAGATAATAATATAACAGCTGGTATGACCAAAATGTATGTTATACTCAATCCTTATTTATACGTAAATCTAACATACTAGCCGTGTCACGTCTTGTGATGCCAAAATGACTTGCTCTGAGACCAGTGCTTGAGTACAAATGTTGTGGAGAGGTTCAATCCATTTGATACAAATATAAATAAAAAATGATCCCAGAATGACTGTTATTTTTGTATCAATATAACCCATTGATTTTGAGAAATAAATGAAAACTATGTTTGTGTGATGATTAGCTAATTTAATAAATATTGTACTTAACTCTATAGTAAATCGCACTGTGCTTTTGCGCCACACACTACTACTTTCGTGTAAGTGTTCGTGTTATAAATACATACGTAAGTTATATTAATTCCATAATATTCGTCCATGCAGTATTAGCGGATTATTACTAAAAACTGTACAACAACAAAGAAACGAATAATGCAGTATTTTAATATTAAATCACTTTGTAATATAGGATTTTGGATATATTTTCCCTATTTTGTATATACTTGTAAAGTTGTAAGGTATTTATCTCTTCGCCGTTCGTGGATCTGTTTTTTTTATACTTTTTTATTACTATTTTTTCTATGCTGCTATAATTAGTAGGTGTTTGGATCGAACAAATGGTAAAAATCATTTTCATGTTAGTCATTTTAAAATTCACGTACTTACTTTTACAATTTAATAATAATTTAGTTACTAATTTACGTTATGATGTTATAGTTTTCTGTTACGTTGAGCCAGCTATCTTAAGTATAGATTACATCGTTAAATCAATTTTATATTTGCTGTAAATAATTTTGTCACATCTTAAAATGACCTCTCGATTTTGTGTTAGTTCAATTAAATCCACAATAAATTTAATTTTAGCAAATTTTAACACAATAACTGCAAAACAAATGAGTTTGTTGCATCATTACATTCCAGATTATTTTTGAAAATAACACACGATGTAAGTGATAGATTTAGTAGATATAATGCATATCACTGGCTAGCCTTGCATAAATTAAACGCACTTATGTACTTACGAATTGTAAAACTTTAAATAGTACTTAAAGTAAAAAAAAAACTTATTGAAACTTTTCTAGATATTAAACTTATAGCCAAAAGTTAAATGTTGTATGTGAAACAGCTCTAAAGGCATCTGTTCGGATAATCTTAAGCATGTTCTGAATGTCCTATGTAAATGTGTCTTTAGTAGAAATCAAACTTCATAAAATGAATTGCAGTATGTTTCGGAAAGTTTTGTAGTTCTATAAACTAAATCTAGCGATATATTTAAATGAAAACAAAATATAATACTGTTAGCATTTCACTGTCTCTATGTGCACATTATGTATACTGTACTAATCAAGTAGCACCAAAAAGGCGAATTTGAATCGCTGTTATACAAGTACATTAGATTCGTAGGATTATAAACGAGTAGGTCATTTCGGAATATATTTTGGTGTGCTTATATAAAATATACTTAATATTGGAAAAGTTGTACTTAATTATATGAAAATCACGTTGTTTCGGACTAAATAATTTGTTGGGTGTTATTTGTATATTATACAGTGATTTTATCTTTGTCTAAAGCATGTAAATATTGGCATATATATGTAGATATTTTAGATAATGAGAGTTCAAATATTATAAAAAATAATAAATTATGTTTAGTTGACAATCGCTTTTAATTTTTTTTTGGTTGACTTTTAGACTCACTTTATCCTAATTTCTGGAACGCCAATTACAACAAAATTAATGCTTTAAGTATGTGGTTTTATAAATTTATTAACACCCAGTTGTTTCTCTTGACACATTTATTTTTTGAAGCTCGATTGAAAAAAAAATTGTCGCAGACTAACCACAAATCGTGAGGAAACCGGCATGTCCTAGAACCAAAAATTCGAAGACATGTGACATCCACCAACCCGCACTGGGCCCGCGTGGTGGTTTACGGCCCATTCCCTCTCCTAGAGAGAGGAGGCCTGAGTCCCAGCAGTGGGAACATTAAAAGGCTGAATATGCTATACTATGCTAACCACAAATCAAGTAATTTGGGATCGTATACCCCTCTTTTCCGTGTTCAATTCGAAACGCCAGCCACAGTTTCGCTGACACTATCCACACTTTTTTTTAGATAAGCCTTGCTCATTCATTTCCAACCACTCAATTCCTGAAAGCCAGAATCAACCACACCCAACAGAAAAACGACGAGTCAATGAAGCTCGATGAATCTCGGAAGTCCTTGATACCGCAACGAAATCAGAAAATAACGTAGAAGATAAGAAAAAAATAATTTCCACTTTCCTCTATCAAACAGGAGTCGGAACAGAGCTAGGGCAATAGGCACAAAATTGCAAATTGGCAATTGCGGACGACGAGCAATGGGTAGCCCGCCGTCCGACCGTCCGGTAACCGTCCGGACCGAGCTCAAGTCGTCGACGGCGCGTATTGTTCCACGCGCGCCTCAAGGAGATGTCAGCAAACCGTAGGTGCCCCAGCAGGATCGAAGCCCACTGGAAGGTACTCTGTTCCCACTGGGGCCAAGGGTCTGCTTCTGAAAGAAAGACTCGGCCCTGCCCTGCGTTCAAAAATGAGGTTGGAGTTAACTCTAATGACGTCATCAGGGATAGATACTCTACGTTCGCATTTTTGAACGCGAACGTAGAGTTCAACTGTCAATGCCAAGCAAGTGTCATTTATGGCCACTTACATCAACCTACCCTGCTCGGAGTTAGAGTTAGAACCATATATTTACTATACTCTTTGGTTAGAACTAGTCAAAGAGTATGTAAAGCTGAACTAGTTGGGTTAACACTAGGGTAGCTACTCGAGTTATAAAAGAACGACTCTGGGTTGCAACTCGAAGCATTTTTGAACGGTTAGAGTAACGACGGTTATTTTTAAACGCAGGGCTGGTATGAAAGGCAACGAAGGAACAGGAGTGGATAGGCGCAAAATAATGTTTACAACTAGGGCAAGCTCTTGCTAAGCATAACGGATTAAATTACCACTAAATGGGAACGGGTCCTAAACTGTAAGCTGTTACATTTGATTTCAATACTGAGTATGGCAAAAATGCTGAAACGCAGATTTCAAATTTGTTCATAATACTGTTTTCAGTATGCTAAAAGCCGTTTTTGAAGTAAATTGTGTCGCCTCGCCCCTATGGTGGCCCTTCAAGAAGCCCAATAATTCAAAAAAATAAAAATGAGAGATCCAAGATATTATGTTTTCATGGCCCAAAATTTTGCCTTCCACAACACAATCGGTGAAAGTGCACAGGTAATTTTAGCGGCAGTTTTGGGGCACAGAGGGCAGGTTTACAACTTGGCTCGAAATCCACACTCTGCTGTTGGTTCGTTAAGGTGGGGCTAATTTGCGAGATTGGAGCGAGGACTTCCTATTTGAGTTCTGAGGCGGTTCAGGTATTTCCAAGTGGGGTAACGACTGAGGGTAAGCTGAGGTTACACGAACTTCTGACGTTTTTAAATCCCTATAAAGATCATTGTGAAATTTAAAAAAAAGATTTCGAATTTTTGAGACCCTGGAGGAAGGTGCTCGCTTGATAAATAGTAAATGGGTGAGAAAGTCCTCCTGTACAGTTTTTGCTGCGGGCGTTGACCACTTTTTCTGACAGGGGTACTGGTACTGCCGATTTTAGAAAACCGTTTCTGCTAACGTCTTTCGTTGGAGTTATGCACCAAATAGTTGGTGTCTCATATCACAATCCTTTTTTCTTTTTCAACTGCACCTGCAACTTCTTTTCCGACTTGTGTAAGTAGGTAATAAACATTTCATGAATGAAGAAACACCAAACTTTTAGTGGATATTCAATAATGTGTATACTTTTTGTTCAGTAGGCATAAAATATTTTATTTAATTAATATTTGTATGCTACTTTGTGGCAGAACACACAGAGACACTAATATAATACAATTGTAACAACTAAATTGTACCTGTGTACACAAATAAACTTTTTGTATTTGTATTTGCTACCCCGGCTGTGGGAGACAGCCAATAATGGTATGGCATATTTCGTTAAACACTTTTTTGGTGCGGCCGAACGGTGCCACCCTTAGTACGCATGTTCGCTGAGAACCAGTAGCAAAGAGTATGTAAAGTACCGATCATTAGTTCAGAAAAAGTGAGGTAAAGCCGCCCCCCGGTTGATTGCCTGATTTGATTGTTGCGGAACATTTTTTTCATTTCCCGAGAGCAACTTACCGGGATTATGCCCATGCTTTAGATAGCACGTTAAGCAGGTGGTCTGGTCAGTAAATCTGATAGTCGTCGCAACTGACAACCAAGGAGTATTTTTCACCCAGTTGCTGAACTGTGGTAAGCGGTCGTTCCGTTTAAAATACATAGTCGGCAGCATTCAATTAGACGGGAAATAGAACTCAACATAGTTGGGGAAAGCCTACTAGCCATTGGTTGGTCGAGTTTTGTTCGCAGGCCGAGTCACACAGGAATAGCAGCGGCTGGCTACCAGTGGCGGATTAGCCATGTAACAAGAGTAGCAAATGCTACAGGCCCTGCGCATTTGGGGGCCCCGCGTCAAGGATCCCGCACTTGAACGTAAAAAAAAACTAGTCAAAATATTTGTACTGCGTGAAATCTAAATACAGCTGATTTCTTTGGATGTGATGTGATAGTCACTTTACTTCAGACTTTCCTCTAAGTAAACTACAGAATAGAAGATCTCTTAGATTGCCCCATCATCGTACTTTTTATGCAACTGATCTTAAAATCTACGGGGTTATTGGTGTCTAAAGCCTTGTTCAAGCTTAGAAGGGATAGCTTTAGCCAGCGGTTTCCCGCGCGCGCACCCTACTAAGAATAAGCTTAAACAAGGTTTTTAGGGAACTACATATTTTGTGTGTCTATGTGAACATTACATTGCCACTGCATAGTGACATATGGCTCTAAAACGTGGTCTGAAAGGTGGTAATAAGTCGTCCAAAGAGCAATGGGGAGGGCTATGCTCGGAGTTTCCTTGCATGATCGAATCAGGAGTGAAGATAAGCTTAAGTGGCAGTAAGCTGGGTACATTGCTCGCAGAACAGATGGTCGATGGGGCCGAAAGGTTCTAGAGTGGCGATCGGATACCTGAAGACGCAGCGTTGAAAGGCCTCGCAAAAAGGGTACCGATAACCCGGTAAGGTTCACGGGAATCCGATGGAGGCGTGATAAACAGGACCGGCGGTTGTGGCGACACTTGGGAGAAACCTTTGCCCAGCAGTGGACGCCTTTCAGCTGAAATGATGATGACGATCGATGTTAGCATGTTGATGAGATCAATCTCTCGGAAAGATTATTCTAATTAAAGAATGGCTGAATCTAACCTCTCCAAAGAATAATAAAAAATATTAATCAGAAGAAAACCTAAAATATCCTAAACATAATTTTCGAGATTACTTCGGTTTTTTATTAGAATTTCGCCTTTAAATCTCTAATCGTTCGGAGTATGCAAAAAACGATCATCATCAAGGTTTTTTCCAAAAGTATTAAATTAATTAGTATCCTACTAATAAATTAATTATTAGTAGGATACTAATACTATTACTATTTAATTTATTAGTAGGATGCCCCATGATAATTAGCCCCCCTCTCCCACCTTGATTGAATTTGCTACAGGCCCCGCGCCGGCTTAATCCGACACTGCTGGTTAGGCTAGAACTACCGACAAGACGCGAGTGGCGCGCGGCACCACGGGCGGCCTCGCGACCTTTTCAAGCGATATTGGTCTTTTATTTATGTAGATAAAGTTTAAAACTATTTCACGCTAACAGTGCTCGCCGCGTCGCTGTCATTCTGGTGTGGCCTTACTTACACTTAAGGTTTCGGAAAGTGTCAGGGCCGTAACTGGTAACTGTGTTAAGCGATCGCCCGCGCATTCCCATACAAAAATGCTGAGTTGAAGGGCCGCGCAGGCATCCGTCGCGGGGTGCCGGGCCCCACACCTTTTTACTACGTAATAAATCTTAAGTTCTCCATCTACACGTATACATGCACAATTGCATACCGTTAAAGTTGAACTAGCGACACTGTGTAGGTAATAATCCGGCTTCCGCGACGGGGGCCCGAGCACACGACACACGGACTTTGTCGCGGGCGTCCGCTTAGCGCAGTTTTGGCCCTCAGTTTCTCAATATATTATTATTATATAAAAAAACAACAAGTTGATTTGCTGCACCACTTTATTCATTTATGGGTACATGAATACATTAGTCAACGGCATAAACTTCAGTGCCTACGTACTACCTAAACAACGTATTATATTGTCTGTAAATTATTTTTCTATACATGACAGGTCAGGTGACTAAGAAACATCCACTTACATTACTAAGGCCGAATTAGACCCAACTTTTATACCATAGTACAAGTTTTATTCTACCAAATTACTTTTAAATATTTTGACAGCTTTTCGAAACAAAAAAGGTCTGATGGCAAAAATATACACGTAGCATAAGACTTGTACAAAGTATAAAGGTTAGGTCAAATTCGGCCTAATTGATTTAGTTTTTTAACCATGCTACAGACACTAAACGACCCAATAAATTACGTAACTTACAGTATTCAAAGCAAGATTATAGTATTTCAAACTTCATAATAATCTTTTCATTTATTCAAGATAATCTTTTTCTAATTTCATTTTTTGAGTTTATAAAATATAGAAAATTGCGAATGCATATTTTATACAATATTTATTTACTTCGGCAAGACTTGTGAAGGTGTTATTTCTTGAACAGTTACAACTTTTTAATCTTAAACATATTATTCTATGGACATACATTTATATTAATTCTTGTCGCCAAGCGGGAAAGGTTCCTTTATAGTTTTGATGATCGTGAAATATTCATAATTATATGTGACTTGTATTATAATATAACATCGCCCAAAGCATAACAGAAAACTTTATGATTTACTTTGGTACTGCACTTGATACAATTTAAACTTTAAATTATAGAGATCATGTAATAAAAAGTAATTTACCCTCTAAATGCGTACACATAACCAAATTATGTTCTTCATTTAGTGCGAAACAAACTGCTAAAAAGTTTTATAAAAACAACCCATTTTAAAATTGTTAATATAAGAGTTTTTTTTCATTTGTTTTCGAGTATTGCACTAGGTAATACATTCATGCATTGTTAGTAAAAAAAGTTAAAAGTACCCTGATTTTTTGTAAACAGTATGAAAGAATTATTTTTATATTGCATACTTTTGGGATTTGGTAAATCGTAAGAGTAACTGTATTATTTATACACCTAAAATAGCTTCAGCACAGTAGACAATTATTACGATTATATTGTAAAACATTCAGATGTATGACAGATATATAATTTCGCATACTTGTACGTTTGCGACTAGGAATGTTGAATATAAATGCGTAAGCCGGGATCTACCGCTACATACACAAGATCCAACATAACTTAAATTCAATGACAATAATTCACATAATTATATCTTGCTGGATTTTCTACATTTCAATGCGAGGAGCAACAACACTCACAGATAAATAAAATATAGGTACAAAAATATGACTAGCACTAATTTATATTCACATGAAATTCCATCGCAACACTGGAAAGTGGAATGAATTTTATACATTGATGACATTGCTAATTTCTATATCAAACTAAATAGGTACCATATCACAATTTTAAAAGTAATATCTTTCTAATTTGACTTTAACGTTTAATTCGATTTAAAACAATAATGATCAACTGAATAATATAATTTATTAAATATTTTAAGAAATACAAACTAATAAACTTCCGAGATTTCTGAGATCTAACTTAAATAACATTAAAAACAATAATTGTACAATTACCTAGTCGTATTAATACTGTTTTAATAATAATTAATAAAATAAGCAGCACCGTAAATAAAATAATTTATAAATATGTTGATTATAAAATAAAATACAATATAAAACCAAACTACAAATAGACGCTTATAAAGTTTTATAGAAAATAACTTTGGCGGTAAATACAATGCTAAACAAGCATAATTTTGGTATTTGTTAAAAATAGTTAAATTACACAGACCCACAAATTAGTTGTTTTTTTATTTATTTCATTGCTAATTTATAGGATTTTGGGGGCTTCTAACACGAATCTGAAATCAGTTATTCACTGACACATCGTTTTTACAACATACAATTTATAGAAAGCAGGTAAATATTGGTTTATGCAGGTAATAAAAATCAGAAGCAAAAAAATAAGTGAGTAGTTAGCATTTTACTTTTTTAATGTTACTGAGGGTTGTAAAACATTATCTTATTTTCTGCGAAGCTTTTGTTGAGCGATTTCTTCTTGTGTCTCCGGTTTGAATCATCCCGCTTGATCAACCTACAGCAGTCAGCCATCATACTGATATTTCTCACTCAGTGACACAGACAGTTTTTTTTATTCTTCTAAGAATTCAAAGATTTAATTTAATTAATGGTATGGATAATCCATTACAGTCTCAAGTTTCACATAAAGCCTTCAATATAAATTCCTATAGGAATATGCGAAAATAGAGAAAAAGTTTTGACGTGATGGATTTTTTAATTATATGTAACATAATCATCACACTAAAATTGAGAAAATCTACTTGAACTTAAGGTATTTCGTTGTGGGTCTGTGTTATCAGCTAGATATTTAATATGAATTATATCAAAGAAGCCGATTGCGTTTCAAAAATGATGTATATATTTAAAAGCAGGCCAGTGAATAATGTTACATCATTAGTCCATCATTGTGATGATGTTTAATAGTATTTCATAAGTTGGGAGGAATCTTAGATAATACTTCATTAGGTTCTACTAATTTTCTCATACTCATCATAATAATTATAAATAGGCACACTTCGTCGGAGCCTATACCTCAGTTTAAAATTCTGTAAACATTGGATACCCATACCTGCGGGGCTGATGACTCGGTCATGGTCGGTCCGAATACAATTGGAAGATACGAACACTACTACTACCGCACTGACGAATAGTTGACTTACCGTCTGGATCCAAATAAAACATAGCGTGTACTAAATAGTATTGGCAAAATCTACTGCTTCGACGTCATAATAACGGCGAAACGTGTCACTTGTTTGTAATTCAAGAGTAAATCTTGTTTTACTAGAGTTGTCAGTATGAATTGAGCAGCAAAATGTTTGACAAACCTTCATTGCAAAAAACTAAATCACAACTAAAATGGTTTCAAATGAGAGTATGCATGCATGTAGCATGTTTTCACGTATGCCAGCCCACATATAGCAATTTTTGTTGCGATCAGTTTATTAAAAATGTTCTCGAGGCTTTTGCTACTCAGTGTATATTACCTATTAGTTACTAAAATCTAGGCAGTAAGCAACTAAACTTCAATGACTGCGTAGAAGTTTGGTCCATGTACTAGTCGCATGTATGAGCTAGCGCGCAGTAATATTGTCGTGGCAGCGCTGGCAGACGCGCACGGGGCGCAGCGCGCGCAGGCGGCGCACGGGCGCCTCGTAGCGCGAGCAGCGCCCGCAGAACACGGCGCCGCACTCGCGGCAGTGGTGCCGACGTTCTAGCGCCGTGAAGCGCACCTGCCCAACGGGGAACGAATTGTTGTAAAGGCCGCTTCAACAGTTGTAGGTTCCGAGGTTTTTGGGAGGTGTTAACACCGAACGCTTGAATTGTGGCGATAAAGTGCTGGTTTTTGGAGTACTAATACCGAAAATTTTAAAATATTGTAGTGTAAATAAAGCAGTGATTATACGATGACATTTATGCATCTGAAAATTAATGTTAGTGAGGACAGTGCTAAATTGATTATTATTCTTATATCTAGCCTATACTGTCCCACTGCTGGGCAAAGGCCTCCCTCCATTCCTTCCATTATTCTTGGCTTTGAGCCACTTCTTGCCAGTTCATAAGGAAGACGGATGTTAAATTAATATTTGTCTAAACACTTAGCTTTTTTCACAAAAATGACATTTTTAAAACATTCATGATAAAAATATAAGTAGGTAACGTACTTGGCATTGTGTACAGTAAGGCGCCGTGTCATCTCGTATCCAATGATCAGCTGGGCCGCCCTTAGCTCCAGCCGCGCTTGACATATCAGGAGCCGACCAGCGGAAAATCTAGGAACAATACAATACGGCTGGTAAGAGCATTTTCATTACGAATTATCTACTTCATCAAAAACAAGTCCGTAAATTGACTCATTTTTGATGAAGCAGGTCCGTTTTAAAAATATAAAAAATAAATAATACCTGATGCTGTCACGTTGTTGTCTAGTGTCGACTCACCCATCCCCGGGCATCTCCGACAGCGAGCCCGCGGCCGCTGCGCGCGGCGGTGACGGATCCATGTGCTACCTGATGTTGTGTCACGTTGTTGTCTAGTGTCGACTCACCCATCCCCGGGCATCTCCGACAGCGAGCCCGCGGCCGCTGCGCGCGGCGGTGACGGATCCATGTGCTACCTGATGTTGTGTCACGTTGTTGTCTAGTGTCGACTCACCCGTCCCCGGGCATCTCCGACAGCGAGCCCGCGGCCGCTGCGCGCGGCGGCGACGTATCCATGTGCTACCTGATGCTGTGTCACGTTGTTGTCTAGTGTCGACTCACCCGTCCCCGAGCATCTCCGACAGCGAGCCCGCGGCCGCTGCGCGCGGCGGCGACGTATCCATGTGCTACGTGATGCTGTGTCACGTTGTTGTCTAGTGTCGACTCACCCGTCCCCGAGCATCTCCGACAGCGAGCCCGCGGCCGCTGCGCCCGGCGGCGACGTATCCATGTGCTACCTGATGCTGTGTCACGTTGTTGTCTAGTGTCGACTCACCCGTCCCCGAGCATCTCCGACAGCGAGCCCGGGGCCGCTGCGCGCGGCGGCGACGTATCCATGTGCTACCTGATGCTGTGTCACGTTGTTGTCTAGTGTCGACTCACCCGTCCCCGAGCATCTCCGACAGCGAGCCCGCGGCCGCTGCGCGCGGCGGCGACGTATCCATGTGCTACCTGATGCTGTGTCACGTTGTTGTCTAGTGTCGACTCACCCGTCCCCGAGCATCTCCGACAGCGAGCCCGCGGCGGCGACGTATCCATGTGCTACCTGATGCTGTGTCACGTTGTTGTCTAGTGTCGACTCACCCGTCCCCGAGCATCTCCGACAGCGAGCCCGCGGCCGCTGCGCGCGGCGGCGACGTATCCATGTGCTACCTGATGCTGTGTCACGTTGTTGTCTAGTGTCGACTCACCCGTCCCCGAGCATCTCCGACAGCGAGCCCGCGGCCGCTGCGCGCGGCGGCGACGTATCCATGTGCTACCTGATGCTGTGTCACGTTGTTGTCTAGTGTCGACTCACCCGTCCCCGAGCATCTCCGACAGCGAGCCCGCGGCCGCTGCGCGCGGCGGCGACGTATCCATGTGCTACCTGATGCTGTGTCACGTTGTTGTCTAGTGTCGACTCACCCGTCCCCGAGCATCTCCGACAGCGAGCCCGCGGCGGCGACGTATCCATGTGCTACCTGATGCTGTGTCACGTTGTTGTCTAGTGTCGACTCACCCGTCCCCGAGCATCTCCGACAGCGAGCCCGCGGCCGCTGCGCGCGGCGGCGACGTATCCATGTGCTACCTGATGCTGTGTCACGTTGTTGTCTAGTGTCGACTCACCCGTCCCCGAGCATCTCCGACAGCGAGCCCGCGGCCGCTGCGCGCGGCGGCGACGTATCCATGTGCTACCTGATGCTGTGTCACGTTGTTGTCTAGTGTCGACTCACCCGTCCCCGAGCATCTCCGACAGCGAGCCCGCGGCGGCGACGTATCCATGTGCTACCTGATGCTGTGTCACGTTGTTGTCTAGTGTCGACTCACCCGTCCCCGAGCATCTCCGACAGCGAGCCCGCGGCGGCGACGTATCCATGTGCTACCTGATGCTGTGTCACGTTGTTGTCTAGTGTCGACTCACCCGTCCCCGAGCATCTCCGACAGCGAGCCCGCGGCCGCTGCGCGCGGCGGCGACGTATCCATGTGCTACCTGATGCTGTGTCACGTTGTTGTCTAGTGTCGACTCACCCGTCCCCGAGCATCTCCGACAGCGAGCCCGCGGCCGCTGCGCGCGGCGGCGACGGCCGTGACGGAGGCGGGGCACGCGTTGTCGCGCCGCTCGTACGCCGTGTGCATCGTCAGCTTGCCGCGCAGGACTAGGCGACGGATCCATTTGATACCTGATTCTGCGTGTATGTTTTTGTTACTATTAATGTTGTATTATATATTCTCAATGGTCAGCTCAACTACCCTTCTTGGGCACAGGCTGAACGTTAACTTGCTTCCAAGCCATCGGCACTTTTCCAGTCTCATATGAGAGGCGAAATAGACGAGTCAAGATCGGAGACAATTCAATTTATTAACACGCTTTTATTAGCTTCACTTGTAACTATGTATGTAAGAAAATCTTGGAATCTTAATTTGACCCAATTCCCGGTCTTCGATCAGGATGAAATTTTGCAGACGCTCTGAGTTCTGATGACAATACATGACTAGCTAAGAAACGTCATTACAAATCCAATATGGCGGCCTCCCCAAGATGGCGGACTGGCTGTTTGAAATCCACCCCCATGATATGGGTATCAAATGAAAGGGTTTGCTGTCAGGAAAACGAAAAAAAATAGTCACGTGACTTAAATCCAATATGGCGGACAGGCTATTTGAGATGCACCCCCATGATATGGGTATCAAATGAAAGGGTTTGCTGTCAGGAATACGAAAAAAAATAGTCACGTGACTTAAATCCAACATGGCGGACATCCAAGATGGCGGATTGGCTATTTGAAATGCACCCCCATGATATGGGTATTAAATGAAAGGGTTTTCTGAATGGGATACGAAAAAAATAATCACGTGACCTAAATCGAACATGGCGGCCGTCCCAAGGTGGCGGATTGGCTATTTGAAATGCAGCTCTATGATTTAGGTATAAAATGAAAGGGTTTAGTTTGAATAATAAGAAGACTAAAAAGTATAAAATAAAAATATAAAGTAAAAAATAGTTTAAAAATCTAAAAAACACGCTTTTAGGACGCACTAAAAATTACAAAATAATTCGGGCTTCGGTTTTTTTAAACTATTATTTTTACTTAAACGAACTTGTCTGTTGCGGATTAATTGATAAATTAAAGCTTTAATTTATCAAGGCCGCCACAGGACACATACACTTCTACATTTACCAGAACTAAAAAACTAAAACTAAATTAAAAACTAAGCGATTACGCGCTAAATGCCTGTGGGGAACTGACGTCGACTTAGGGCAACGCTGGGGGAGGACAGCAAAGGACGAGCTGGATCGAACAAAGATTATTCTGAATTGGACGAATTTGAACTACAGGCTCAGCGACGCGGGCCGGATATTGACGAGGACATCGCAGCGATAATGGAAAGACGGCGGTCTGGGTTTGCGAAAAGAGCTGTTTTCCCTATGGCACTCTTGGAGTAGGGTAATAGCGTCATCGGAATAGTGATATAATTGATATGACATGATAAATTTTGTGTAATGTATCCCTCTCATTCATATGTTTTATGAGCTGAATCACACAGTCTCTCTCTATCGTTCGGAGTTGGACATTTATGAGTAACTTTTTTTTACAACAAATACACTTTAAAAAGATTTTAATGTAGGAAAGTAAACCTTACCTGTATCTAAAGTAGCGGGCTGTATCTTAGCAGGAGGTCTCTGCGTGGCGGCGGGCTCGGCGGGCGCGGCCACGACGACGAAGGAGTCGGTGAGGCTGGTGTCGGACTTGCTGGCGCGCAGCCCGGCCTCCTGGCTGCAGTCTGCGGATGCCGCGCCCGCCGCCTCCATCGAGCACGACTCGCTCGAGTCGCCGATGCTACCGCCGCCTGCATCAATATTTTCACAATACAATTCTCTTTTCCGAAAAATACAGTTTCTTCTCCTACTCTTTCCATGTCCATGCAGTAAGGTTGTAGAGCTCACTTCCACCTAGCATTTGAGAGTTGAAATCGATTTCACTTTTCATAAATCACGTAAAAGATGTCTTTCCTTTTTATCATATTTATGTATTTATTTATAGCGATATTTTCACAAATATATAGTATTATGTACAGTCAAACGGGGTGAATACGAACAAAAGTTTGAAAGGGATCTTCGCGTTAATTAACAATTTTTCTCAGCATTTAAGGACTCCTATTTATACATTAATTGTAATAAAAACGGATGCTTTGATAGAAATCAATAATATAAATATATACCAATGTGAAAAACCTAAGCAAAGTTTCACCCATTCGCCCTGTTTGACGGTAAGTATTTATTCATATTTAAATTTTATTTATTACTTGATACTTTAACTTTATTTTCTAGTTTTCCATTCCAAGCGTAATCCCCAGGTAGATCGTTTTATCGACGAATTCTAGTTTATCACAGTTCAATACTACATATTATGTTACAATCACTATTTTTGACATTTAGTAAGGAAAATTTTATGTATTTAGATTTTTTCCCATTTAGAACAAGATTATTAGCAGTGAAGAGAAGTTTTGGACCTGCAGTCTGGGCGTGTATAAGGCGTTATTTTCGTTAAGATTATTTAGTCCTTCTATTTATCTTAAAAATCAAAAAAGAATCTTCGGTAGACAACACCATTTCACATTTACTCCCGACGAATTGACACTGTTTATTTGAGCTAATTGCTGTCTGTCATTCAAATAAGATTTTAATAAGCTTAACGCTGTTTTGCCTAGTCCGTTATGCTCAAGATCCAGTAGTAATGTTTTATGAACCACACAATCAACCGCCTTAGAGAAGATGCCTAAAGCATCTTGTGCCTCTTCCCACGCATTAAAATGTATTTTAGTAAGGAGACACCAGCGTCAGTTAGACAACGTCCTTTGATGAAACTTTACCGTTTATCGTGCAAGATGTTATTTAAGGTAAAATTATTGAGGATTTGATTTAATATTACTTTTTCAAATACATTGTTGAAAACTGGCAATATGAATACTGGCCAATATAATTATTTGTGTCTACTGTCCCTGGATGTAAAAAGTGGTAACATTTTTTTCTTTTAAACTGGGTGGTATTTTGTTTTGATATGATCGCTATAATATAGGGGTCACATTACAGCTATCATACCAAATCTTAAATATTAAATTTTTTGAGTTTTAGTGAGACTAACGAACTGCCATTTATTTCTATAATAATAATAAGAAGATAGATTAGACATATTTGGTGTTCCCCAAGAAAGTATTTTAGGGCCTACCTTGTTTTTAATATATATAAACGACCTTTGTAATCTCAAGCTTAATCAGGCATTAATCACGGCATAATAATATCTTACGCTGATGATACTGCTCTTCTCTTTTCGGCTGAATTGGAACATGAAGTCTACAAATTTGCGCAAGACGGCTTCAATATTGTAAATAAATGGCTTCAGCACAACTCACTAACCCTAAATGCAGATAAAACAAATTATATAAAGTTTTCGATGCGCAAACAATCTTCTAATAACTCCTCAACTTTATCTGCCCATTGTTGTACAACCCCTGCAGAATGCTCGTATATGTGTCCCAATATTAATAAAACTAATAAAATAAAATACTTAGGTGTCATAATAGATGAGACCCTTACGTTCAAACAGCATATGGAAGTTTTAAATAATAGGATTCGTAAGCTGATATTCGTATTTAAAAAGTTACGATATATTGCAGACACCAAAATTATTAGGCAAGTTTACTTTGCTCTATGTCAGTCAATATTGACTTACTGCATTACCTCATGGGGTTTTTTTTTTTTTTTAGGTGGGAAAATCATCTTATGACAAATCCCGCTCTTGGGCGGAGCGGAAAATAGTGTCAGACTTTTACTGACTAAAAACCCACTCCTGTTCCTTCCTTGCCATCGTCCCAGGGCCCCGGGTTTCACTTTCACACTACCCGTGGCCCCGGTAGGCTTCGACCCTGTTGGGCCCCTACGATTTGCTGACATCTCCCTGAGGCGCGCGTGGAACAATACGCGCCATCGACGACTTGGGCTAGGTCCGGACGGTTACCGGACGATCGGACGGCGAGCCACCCATTGCTCGCCGTCCGCAAGCCCGCGCCTACGGTGGCCGGAAATCGGGATCGGAATCCCGGCGGCGGTTGGGGCGTGAGGACCGCTGCCTCACGCGATTGGCCGCCTCCTTTGCTAGCATTACTGCTTCGCAGAAGGAGGCGACCGCCTGCCACTCTTCCTCGCTCCGGACCATGGCCTGTACCAAGGCCCGGCGCGAGAGATCGCCGCCGCCGATCGCCCCCACGAGGACACGGCGTTGCTCTGCCCAAGCGGGGCACACCTCCACCGTGTGCTCCACCGTGACCTCATGGGGTGGAGTGGGTAAAACTTTATTACTACCGATTGAAAGAGCCCAAAGAGCGATTCTCAAGGTGGCTACTTGCCGCCCTTTTCTTTTTCCCACTAACCTGCTTTATAAAACTTGTGAAGTACTAACAGTCCGACAGTTATTTATATTGAGCACTGTACTGAAACAACACACAGCCCTCCATTACAGCACTGAGCTTACTAAAAAGAGATGGAAAGATATAGTTTGTCCCACAAAAAGTACAAAACATGCTTTCACAGCCAAATTTTATGTTTTTCTGGGACCTCTTCTTTATAATAGACTGAATGCGAAAGCAAGCATTTATTCCTTAAATTACGTACATTGTAAAAAAAAAGTCTCTCAAGGAAGCTCTACAAAAATTGTCCTATGAAGATACAGAGAAGTTACTAGTTGTATTAAAATAAAGATTGCTTGCACTATTTATTTTGATTAGTTAGCTAAGTTAGTATAGTAAGATTTTATTAGCAAGTAAGATTTTTTGTAATGTATACACTTTTTTTACATGCTTACCTACTTGATGGCTATTTTACCTTTTTGTTATGTAAATTACTGTGATTATTTATTCATGTTTTACCTTTTCTCGCCTGAACCTAGTTCAGGCATAAAACACGTTGAGAACTTGTTATAGATTTAAGAAAATCGATATTCACTGATTTACTGTATAATTTGAATAAATTTTATTATTATTATATTTATTTTACTATGTGTATGTATATAATTATAATAGTATATCTTTTTTTGCTTGTTATATTATTTTAATGATAACTATTTTGTATGTATTTATTGTCCTATTACTGTTACACACGGTGTCTACATATCTTTTTTCTTCCAACTCTCCTTTCGCAGGTATGCTGGAAGAGATTTCTTTAGAAATAAGCATCACCTCTGTACCTATTTTTCTGTTTCCTTCTTCTAATCTTTGTGTGTGTGTGTACATAAATCGTTAAATAAAATAAATAAATAAATAATAAAATAAATAAAATGCCTTTTTTTCGTTGTGAGAGTTCCAATAACTTTGCTTTGAAAAAAAAAGTTTATCCACATCAACAGAGATCAATAAAACTATCCACGTTTAGATGGAATACTTGAAAGCAGATACAATTCGTGTGAATCGAAAGCTAACGTATGAGGTACAGTAATTTACCTAAGACAAGACATACAGATGGCAGATCTTTCAGGCCAGACTAAAATCAGAAGACCGCCATAGCGCGTTTTTTTATCAAAACGTAATGTTTTTACGCGGTAGACCCAGAACGAGATGGCTTGACGACTTGGACTCTCATTGGACAGATGCAGCTAAGGACAGAAAATAGTGGAAGAAAAAGAGTGAGGCCCTGCAGTGGGAAACAACAGGCTTATAACAATGGTTTAATATAAAAGCTGTAATTTGTTTGAACTTACTTTTACGATACAATGGATTCCCTTTCGACTTCCTCCTAAGCATGACATGCCCTTGTTTGTGCAGTTTACTTCGATCCATCAAATCCTTCTCAATGTCTAAGTCTAAGTCTTTCTCATTGTCATACTCCTGTTTGGCTTCGTCGCAGGAGTCGATGGACTCCTCTTTCGGTTCGACATATTGCGGAGGTTCTTCGTTGTCACTGCATGTGTCCTTTTCGTCGTGTCTTCGGGCGGATTCTTTGGCGCTTGTCGTTTCGCAAGCGTCTGATAACGAACTTTCTGAACCTGATTTCGTTAAGGTACCTGTGGAGAAAATAATATTTCAGGTCGAGGGGTGGTGAAAAAATTTTGTGAAGGAAATTACTATATAGAAGTAAACTAATTTTACATCTTTTTACCAAATGATGGCCGACTTGATCACACAATGCCAGCTTAAGCTGTTACGCAGACGTTAAACTCAGTAATTATATTATATCTGATGATAATAATACACCATTCTCAAGAAGAAACCATAGAATGTGAATGTTCAAAAAACCATAAATTTTCAAACCTTCTTTCTCTTGCGACAAGCTCATTTGTTTCACCAACTCTTCGACCCTTTTAATGGCCGCTTCCCTATCACGCGGTTCTTGTGGTTTCTCTGATACTTCGTCAGTCTTAGGTTCGCTTTCCGATTTCACTTCACTTTCAGACTTAACCTCTTCACTGTCTTGTACCGACAGTTGTTGTTCATCCTTCTCTTTGTCTATTTCTACAGAACTTGAGGCAGGGTCTATGCTGCCACCTTCTAAACTTTCTGTTTGGTCGTCTGCTGTCTCTGCTAAGTAGTCTATTGACCACATCTGAGGAGCAATAGAAACACCGTTGTACTGGTCCATTTAGATACTAAATAATCAAAAGAAAGGCGATTTTATTTCAAATACAAAATAAACAAGGGATCTCACTAAAACCAATTTACAGTGTACTTGCAAGGGATATATTGTTTAATTGAAGATTTTTTAAATTCTCAAAGACACACAATACCAAGACTTGAGTGTGTGTTAAGGTGTGAGCGGTGTTTAGACTCAAGAGCGTCATTGCGTCATCCCTACAAGTTGCCCTGAAAATCGAGTTATTTTCTATTCCCGAAAAACACATTTTGGTTTAGAAGTAACTCACCCTAACGACGCCATCCGTGGAGCCAGTAATGATAACATTGAGCGGGTCCCACTCGCGCGTCTGGCTGAAGGCCACGCACAGCACCTGCTGCGTGCGCTCGCGGCCGCCGATGGTGTCCACGGCGCCCAGCAGCGAGCCGTTGATCGACCACGCGTACAGCCAGCTGCCACTGCAGGTTGCTATGTCTCCCTAGTACAAACGAGGTGCTTGCTGTAATATTTTATTCTACTTGTTTTGTATTGATTTTTAAATTATTGTAGAACCATGGCATAGGTACTTTTTCATGGAGTCTATACCAAGTGCTGTATCATGTCGTGGAAAATGCCATTTGAATTTTTTAAAGGTCATAATAATACCAAACTATGCAAATGTTTTATTTATTTAAACTTCATGTACATTAGTGGTACATAGGCGGACATAATGCAACAAGGCATTCTCTGCCAGTCAACCTTTGGAATAAAAAAGATAACAGATATTGCAAATAGAATGTAGTATCATTAAGTTGCTTATAATAATAAAATACGTATATATATGCTAATATTATAAACTGATAAACATCAAATCATTATAATTAAGAGAACTTAAAATGCAAAGCTTTTATTTTATTGTATAGCACCGACATATAGACTAGAGCTTAAAAAAAATTACGAATTTTATTTTAACAGGATATCATCTATGTATGTATTATTAATACTCACAGTAAGATCATCGATCGATAACGCAGAAACCGGCGGAGGAGGCCCATAGGAATGCGGCGGCAGTAACTGTCGTATGAACGTCCCCCGCTCCACATCCCACACTATAGCTTGCCCGTCCCGACTGCCGCTGACCACGAGGTTGTACGCCGGACTTGCTGCTAAACAGGTTACTGCTTCTTCGTGACCGTATAGGCATACCTTCACGGCTAGACGACGGCGACGAGCCCAGTACTGCCAAACTGTAACGACCTGAAGAGAAAGGATGACTAGAGATTTCAGTTTTAAGACTGATATCGACATCGATAATAATTTTTCTTTATTCTTCCAAAAAGTACACAAAACACAATGTCAGCTAGCTGTCAGTCCTGATAGCTACAACCTAGGGTCTTTAAGTCCAGAGTGAATGGGTTACTTCTAGGCAAGTATGCTCCATCTTCAAATACATCACCGCCCATCAGGAGAGATGGTTTTGAGTGTTTTACACTCAAAACGATATATCAGTGCAATTGTTTTAATTTTACTACATCTCAACTCACCGTACTGGTCCCCGCAGTAACAATAGTCTTATCAGATGGACACACACAGGTCACAATCTCCCCACAGGCTTGAGCCACCGTCTCACATACAAACACCGCTTTATCATTATCATAGTTGCCGATTCTCAGCGAGTGGTCTGCGAAGCCCCAGGCCACGTACTTATTGTATGTTGGTGGCATTAAGACTTTGTTCTGTTCTACTGCGAGTATTGCCTTGTCTGTGTACAGGATTTGGCCGACTGGGCCTTTTACTTCTGCAATGAGATGAAGAATGCGCACTGTGTTATTTATATTAGAAACTAGGTAACGTCTAAGCGTGTATTTTGCTCACGGGGGGAGCAAAATACACGCGTGGTTTCATCCGCGTCTTTGGTTATCGCTCAGTTCCCGTAGGTCGTAACATGATAATAAATAGCAATTCAACACTAAAATAATATTTTTTCAATTCGAACCCGTATTTCCTGAGATTAGTGCGTTCAACCAAAGAAACAAACAAACTCTGTGTACATGTCGTGGCCAGATTATAGGAATTGATCACTTCATGGCAAGCAGGTCAAGTAAAATTGGCTAGATCGTTTTAAATATTAAAGTATGATGATATGTCAATCCTCGTTTGGCCTACTTTCTTTAGACCTTTTATTTTCATAGAAATCCGAGGATTGACATATCATCAAAATATGTTAACGATCTAGCCAGTTTTAGTTGGCCATATCATGAAGTGATCAATTACTATGATTTGGCCACGACATATATAATAAAAGGAGAAACTGACTGACTGACTACTGGGACTAGAAACATGCAATTTTGTAACAGGTTTCCTTTTTTGACGTAGGCGAGCTCTAAGAGAGGATTTTTCAAAATTCACTCCCTAAAGGGATGAAACGGGGGTCCAAAGTTTCAATGGAGAAACCTACTTTTAAGCGGGCGAAGCCGCTGCCAGAAGCTAATATTAGTATGTTTAGACAATCAAATGATACAGTATCGTCAAACTTTATAGCGTGAAGTGCGTTACTCGCTGCGTAGTACCCAACCCTTCACCCCCGCTGTCACATAAATTTGCTACCACACGCGAATCTCGTAGTGTTCCAAACTAGGTATGGGCAAAGTATGTCATCTTTGCGATTGGAACATTTGCATCTGAATCACTGAAATGTTCCGAAACTTTGATATGTATCATTTGGAACATCGGCTCAAAAGATACAAAAGGAACATTTGAAACATCGGCTCACAAGATACAAACGGAACATTTGGAACGTTGAGCCATGTACACGAACAGATTTATTTAATTGAATTTTGTTTTTAGTTCAGTTCATTAATATTTACACTATTTACGTTTTAATTTAAATTTTAAAAAGACTGCAGGTCACTTAGTAAAGAGTGTTTCAGTGTTCCAAATGATGCATTTAAAACATTACTGCTTTACCAATCTTTCGGAACAGTGAGTTGGTTCAGTAAAGAGTTACACACGCCTATTCCAAACCATTTGATACGTAATATTAGGCGATTCAATGCAAACATGATCGCAAATGACGCGGCGCAAATGGAACCAACAATTAATACTCTATGGCGGTGGCCTACGTGACCAACCGCATGTGGGTGCAATGCGGTGATGAGCGAAGCCAGGCGGTCGCGATCAGTTGGTTTGATATTTTCACGCGAACTCTTTAGGTGCGGTGACTTGTTTTATATAAATGGCGGCGACATCGCGAGCACGTAGGACAAAGTCACCACGTCGCGTTAAAATCACATGAACCGCATCGGATCGCTTTGCAATCGCAATCGCGTTGAATCGCACACGTGGGACGCCGCGTAACATGATTTATCCAGATAAAAACAAAAGCGAGAAACGCCTTAGCCTGATTATGTTTTTTACGTGCTAATCGGAATTGAATTCTTCTTATATTTGAATATGATAATCATTCCTGATAATTTATGACTAACTTACCTTTCACAGGTTGTAATGAAGGCCTCAAGTTTTCTAAATTGTGGAAGAACAGTTTCTCCGGTGGTGTGATACCCTGAGACGGTATTATATTGTTCGGGTCTAATATTGTTGAGCTTCGTTGAGACATCTTTTTACTAGGATGCGCTTTTTTGAACAGCTGCTTCGGTATCTGGCCAAAGTTGTTTATGAAGCCGATGGTCGCATTTTTCTTTAGAGGGTCGTCGATACTGAAAAAAAAACACGTCATTGGGATTTGCGTTTCTAGAAACTGTATCAAAATACCATCTATATAATAGTAGTGCAGGCGGTGGGACACAAGTCCTGTATCAGTACAGTATACTAACTTGTATATATCTACGTTGCCTTCGTAGAACAGATGGTGGAACACGTTGCTGGAGTCGACGGCGGGCGCGCCCTGCTGCTTGTAGCCGAACACGAGGTCGATCCAGTGGTGCAGGCGGTGGGACACGTAGTCGGACTCCAGGGCGGCGCGGTGCGCGCGGATGAACTCGCGCGGGTCCCCGCGGGCCCACGGCGGGAGCACCACGTCGCCGAGGGCTACGCCAGATTGCTTGCAACCTGTGATAGTACAGAATAGTTAATGTTTTTGTTTCTGGTATATGTAAATGGAGAAGGTAAAGGTGTAGATAGTTGTGAGTGATGACTTTATGGCGCGCGTTGGTAGAAATGCGAGTCAAAGGTACAGTCTATAACCATGTTTGATAATATAAATGTTTTTTAAATGATGATTAAGATGATGTGTGCTCACCTAAATCGAAGTTGTTGGAGTTTACCAAAAACTCTGGTAAGTAAAAGAATTCCGGTATTAGCTCTTTTACATCAGCCATATTGTGTCGCGACGCCGAGTTCCACGCTTCTTTTATTGAGTGGAACATTCTGGAATTAAGCATTCATTTGACTTCTCTTTTCAATACAAGATTAGCGAAGATAGTAATAAAGTGTAGTTAATTAGTTAGCTGCGTGTCTTAAGGTGGCAATTCACGCGTCTTATTGAACAACTATTCATAAGAAACTTAAACAGTAGGTACTCTCTCGCTAACCCGCCCCTTAGTTATCCGACAAGAAAATGTGATGTCATGCGATATAGTTACAAAAGATAAAATGTGCAACTAAAAACAAGCCAATCTATAACATAATTTAAAAAAAAAAAACATAATTATTGTTATTTTTAACCGACATAAAAAAGGAGGTTCTATGTTCGGCTGTATGTGTTTTTTTTTATGTATGTTCACCGATTTCTCGGTCAACTGTGGACTTATTTTGAATTATTATTTTTATATATAAATAAACTAATATTTTGTTGTTATATTCAATGTTTTTGTTAACATACATTATAATCCACTGGTTTCTGTCATTGGATCAAATTGTGTGGTGGCGGATTAGCGACACTCGATAATGAAAAAAAAAAATATTGCAGTATTCTTTATTAACAGCATCCTGTATAGCAAGTCTCAAGTTACCTGTCAGCTAAATCAAAATGTCCGCCCTGTAGCTTGAGGAAGTGTTGCGTAAAGGGCTCCATCCTGACTAGATACGAGCACACGATCATAGCTGATGAGTAGTGTGTGCCGTAGTGGTATGGAGGAGTTTCACCGTGAGGGTCGTCCCATTCCTACGAAGCAGAGAAAGTAGCTTAATAGTTGCGGAAAGAAAGGCCAAGTTTCATCCAATATTGACGATCAATACATCAAGTACATCTGGATTGGCGGTCGATTGATCAACACACAAGTGACCGGCAGCGCCTCAAAATGTTACCTTTCTATTACGTATATTAATACGCATAAAGGGTTAATTTATTTGTTTGTTCGCGTAGTTGATCTCTGATGGTATTGATCCGATTGCGAAAACGTAAAGATAGCAACACTATAGCTAAGTGCCTTTTGCTATAATACTTCATATTCCTAAATAAATTCCGGTTCCGGTGCGAACAGTGTCGTAATTATGATTATCGGAATATTCAGTGACAGAATATATTATCATGCTGTACATGAATAAGTACAATAATCACATAATTTGTTTTCAATGAACTCACCTTATATCGTTTTCTAAACTGCTCCAACCTATCAGGACTTTGAGCCCCCATAGGTTTGGTGAGATCGCGGAAGGTAGCAGGGTCGTTGAGATCCAGTTCTAAGGAGTCATAGTCAGCCAGGATCCAAGGGAACACTGGGTACTGCATCAGGTCGTTGTACGACCGACCCGCTAATGTGTTGAGGTGCATGAGGTATTGGAAGTTTGATATTTCGCCTCTCTGAAAAAAACATGATCATTAGGAAAGGTAAATTAGCTCTATAAGAAAAACGATCTACGCAAAGGGACTATCGTGACTGTAGTTGTTGTAACAACTCGATGACTGTAGGGTTGCAGGATTGTTCAAGATAGATACCGCGGCCCGGACGACAAGAGTAACTGAAGGAACACGGGTGGATTTTAGTCAGTAATAGTCTGACACTCCCTCTCGCTCCGCCAAAGCGAGAGAAGTTATTTCCCACTTAAAAAAAGGTGTAACAACATTTTATGTATTGCAGTAAAAATGTTTTATAACTCTTGTTTGCCACCTCCTAGTCACTAGAAGGAGGCACTCGTAACTCTTGTTTCCCATCTCCTAGTCACTAGAATCTAGTGTCAACGAGTTATATTTTGTAAAACCAATACAAAGCGACCTGGACTATCATAACTGAGATAAAGCTCAAATTTTAATAAGATAGTACAACGAAATCCATCCTTTCCATTTATTAGCACATCATAACGTCTGGCCAACCATTATTTTTATCTTTTGTTTTGAGCTTGTCGAGTCCCACTACAAGATAAAGAATTCTTCTGTGTTTAAATTTTTTCTGCCATGAATTTATATAAAATAGTATTTAGATGTTAACCAACCAGCCACCGCTGCGTGACGGAGGTGTCCCCTATGAGTGAAGCGAGCAAGCCGCCGGGCTGCTCCACGGCCACGCCACGCTTTTGTCCCGCTACTGAGCCGGCTGCGCTGTCCGCCATGCCTGTTGCTAGCGCTGTGAAACGGCTGTACACCTAGGAAAATAAAGCGAGATTCAATAACAAACCTATCTTGTGACTTTGTAAAGCTCACAATAACGAGGTTCTCGAAATACCGATGTCAGAAACCACGCAAGAAAGAAAACAAAAGAAGTACACAATTGGATGCTGATAAAACATTCTCTTCCCTAATGGATTAACTGTATCGGTTGACAAAGGACTTAGAAGGCTGGACAGTCATCAAATAAAATAAAATGCTTACCTTGTTTCGCACTTTTCTGGGAAAAGCGAGCAAGTAATTTCTGCCGTCACTTGAAAACACTTCCAACGCTATCGGTTGTAATAGATACCTCCTTTTGTGTACCTCCCTGTAGCAAGACAATAGAAAAATAGCACCACAGAGTATCAAAATTTGGCAAAAAAAAATATACGAAAAAGTTTGTTATACATACCGAATGTCTTCATACAAAAACTTGGAGCACTGCCTTTGATTGCTCCTCTGTATGCCCTGGGCTGGCAAGATAGGTTCATAATCATCTGGACAACTGTCTAAATCCCTTATCTCTCTATTCTTTAGTAACGTAAAACCGTCTATGACGTAACAATGTTCGCGACCGAACAATAATAGACCTTCTGTTGTGTCTAAGCCTTGTATTCTTGCACATCGGAACATGTGAGAGATCTGAAAATAATTATAATAATGAACTTTTTGTTAGCTAGGGGCGAAGCCAAAAGCTGGTTATGGAAGTGGAACCATCAAGTATACTGGATATACATATACTTGGATATTGTGAGTAGACCTCGCGTTCGATCAGTTCCAAAATTCGATAGATATTCGGTTTATATTGTACACTGGAGCCTACCCTCGAATGTGATCTCTCTCTATCACTCAAAGGTTTGAAAGGAAGACCAAGAAAAGGTTGGAAAAAAAAATCGTTGAGTTAATGTCGCCTATGTACGGCCAAAAGCAAAAGTGCATAGGTACTACAGAAATAAAATCGTGTGAATCGAGAAATGACGCCATCTAGCGTAAAACCAGATTGAAATATTGCTGTCGACAACGTTACATTATACTGTTAATAGATGGCGCTGCTGTGCTTCAAATGATTAATGCTTAATTAATGCTTATTTTTGTACTTTCTTTTTGTTTCTTCAAACATTGAAATAATTTATAATTTCTTTTAAAGAGATGAAGATATTAAAATTGAATATCAATTTATAAATATTTGATTATCTATCTGTTAGTTTTCAAACTTGAGAGAGTAGGTTGAATATGGATTTACTTATAAAAAATAACTAGTAGGTAGTATAAATAATACTTAGAATAAAGAGTTATGACTAAGCTCAATTGGTTGTTCGCTAAGTTAATTTCGATTATCTCGTTCCAGCGCCTTTCGTTCAATTTTATTTTTAACCAGGTGTATTGTCTACTTATTTTACCAAAATGAGTAAATATGCATTGTTATATAGATTTAGTAAAAAGAACTCAAATAATTGCTATGCATAATCAAGGTAAAAACTTGTCAGAAGTAGCCAGAGAGACCGGTGTAAACGTAAGTAGTTTTTTTTAACGCTTTTAAACAAAAAAACTCCTGTATAATAATCATTATTGGATATTATATATTTCTGTTTTATTGTTGCAGAGAAAAACAGTTGTTCTATGGATATGATGATTTGAAGAAGAGGGTTCTTTGAAACACCATCAAAGAGCTGGCAGACTAAAACTAATAAACATGTTGCAGCCTCAGACGAATAAAAAAGTATAGACGGAGTCGTCGTAAACAAAAGCGACGAAATAAGTGAGGACTAGTTTTGGCTTTGTGTGCGTAACTTGGTGTATGACATCGTAGATTTGCACATGTGTGCTAGAGAAAAAATGTTGCAAGCGTTGCGCTGCGACTCCCAAGTGCGAGAGATGTACTTTGGTTAAGTTTTATTATTGTGTAGGTAGTATAGTGTTTATCTTGGTTGTATGAAATGAAAGATAATTTCATTTAATGAAAATAATTTATTTTCATAATAAGTGAAATTATTAATTTTAAAAACACACAAAACTTACATATAATAATAAAAATATATATCCAACGACAATCGGATTAGGTGCGGGTCATCCAGCGTAACCGTATGTTGGATGACGCCGTACTTGTAAATAAAAAAACACTTTGTTGTAGTGTCCGTAAAAAATTACGACTTCCCTTATTTTTGGGAATAAATAATGTTCTTAACTTGCAACAACGACTCAATGGCGTGTTCCGAGAAATTATATCAGATATTTTTACGATTTAATTTAATTTATACAGCAAAAACGTTATTTACTTGTGAAAAGTAATCCCAGAAGCCTTTTTTTGGAAAAAGGAATTGTTCTTGCAGCAGTTTATGACACAGGACGGCATAATTTCGTTATTATTATCTCAACAAAACAACGTCACGCACATTCGCTTGCTAGCGGCAGACTACCGAGCGGCTGGCTTCATATTGCCGATTGGCTTCATATTACGTGCCACACTTTTAGGAGCGCAATGTTCTGTCTATACTTTTTTATTGGTCTGAGGTTGCAGCATCAAACCACGATAAGGGAGTACGAAGAAAACGGACGTCGGTCGACGAACCACTATGCTATATATATACTTATTCTCTGTTTTTACTGGAGACCTTGTTATGTGTGTTTAACTTAATATCCGTATTTAAAACAACTTAAAAAAGTTATGAACACTTGATGTGTTGTTGTACAATTTTATAGTTTTTAGCCTACATTTTTAATCCTTTTGACCTTTGTGATAAAATTATCTGGTCTTTTGTTTGTTTTTGTTAAGGTTACATAAGCTTCAATCCTCTTTCCAATTTTGGAAACGAATACTTAAGCTATGGCCTCAGTAAGAAATTATATATAATATTATTCGGTGATTAATAAACGGTGATTGTTAAATTTGATTAAGAAATTGTAAGAAATAAACATATTATTTTTTAATAGTGCCTTTTGGCAACTGTTTACCTGCATTTTTTTCGTTTAGCTGAGTAACTACCCACTTGAATATTATATTACAAATAAATATCCACTTGTTAGCTTTGATATAATATTCCTTCCAACTTCTTTTGTTACTTACAAAGAGACTTACAAAAAATGTGAGTACTACGTGAGATTTGAACTCATGGCTCATTGATTTACGCATCTATCTGCACATGCTAAACCGCTAAAATGCGTTTTTTCATTCCAGATAATGATTTGACAAGTGCAAATGTCAAACTCCAGAAATATGTTGCCTGCTTTTTGATAAAAGTGATGTCTCCAAATTCGATATTTCATACCGGTTTTTTTAACAATAGAACCTTTAAAGAAAGTAGGACTAATACGGTAGTGTTTTTTTAGTCTAATATGAATTGAAAATTAAAATAATTGATAACACTCGGCCTTTTACTTAGGCTAAGATCTCACGAAGCGGTTTTCACCCATGTACGCCGCGGTTGCGGGCCTGCTACTTCTGTAGAATATATAAGTAAAAATCAAAGCACATTTCACGACGCGTTTTACGGCCACAGTGTTCGCGGTTGTTTGTGGCTCCCGCTGCAACGGCGAAGAACTAGTAGAATCACGTGGGCTGCGGTAACCCGCAGCCTCGGCGGGTAGCGCTCGCAAACTGCGGTCGGTTAGCGCCCACAGTGGCCTTCAGCGGGTAGGGAAATCCGATGCACCCAGAACTTTATAAGCCATCTGTTTTTAATTCTTATGTGAAATAAGTATAACGCAACAGCTCGTTTCTGGTGTGTGTCCATGGCGGTTTGGAGCTCAACTGATAATTAACCGCCCGTCTTGCGATTGTCACCCACTTGTGAGCGATAATCACAACTGCGACGGCTGCGTAACCGCTCAAAACTCCGGTGAGTTTAAAAATAAAACAGCTGTTTCCTCTACCGCAGGAAGGCGTGGTTAAAAACCGCTTCGTGAGTTCTTAGCCTTAGTGCCAATACAAAAAAAAAAATGGTTTCATTACTAGCTGTAGCCATGTCAACACATAAATTAAAAAGAAAAAGGGTTTCGTTTCTCTGACCGCCATTTTATTTTTCATTCGTTACTTTGCTTGCAAAGAATCGAATGTGTTCCGTGTTTTCATAAGCGTTGTTGGTATTATTGTTGAGTTTATCCTATTGTTATTTGTGGAGTTATTTGTTAAGTTTCATATTGATGATTTTTTCAATTGAATCCAAATTCTTCTACATTTTTATTTACGAGATGGAAGTAGAAGCTCAGCCATCTACTTCATCACGAAGTCGCGGTGAAGATTTTTTGTCACCTCGGAAAAGACGTAAAACTAAACCCTTTACTATAACAGAGAAGCTTATGATCACCAATGTGTACAAATATGTGCAATCAGAGAAAACTAAAGAAGATCCACTTGGTATACCAACCAAAAAAGAATGTGTGGAAAAGGCTGCAGAAATCCTCGGGATATCAAACATGTCTATATACAGAGTATTAAAGGAGAATGAAGAAAATGTCGAACTTTTTACTCCAAGGAAACTGACACACAATTCGCTTTTATCACTGCAATACGAAAATATTACAAGAATAGGACTTATGTATGTTTTTACAATTATCTACTATTAGTTTTTAAACCGAAGTCATTATTAATAGTACCTATTAGTAGAGTCGTAATAATGTGTCGGCAAAAATATCAGCTTGAGTAATTCTATATTTTCGTCTGGATTATCACCAAATCGAGACGAAAAAATAAAATGACACAGTTTTTGCTAGTCTTTCAATTCTTAAGCTTCAATTATATTTTATTTTATGAGTGAACTGATCATGAACTTCGAAGATATGGAACAGAATTTCTTTTATGAGTTAGACATTTTTATCTATCAAATTACCTTCAGAAAATACAAAAACGACCATAATTAGTTGCATAAATTTAAAACGAAATAATTTTTACGAATATTTTCGGTTTTTGGTTCAATATCGGTTGAGGTACATCACTATTTATGAAATGGAAAAAACATGCAACATTCGAATTGTCAAATCATCATCTTTAATTAAAAACGCACTTTAGGTCAACATGACTCTAATTTGAACGATGAAATTATGAACTACAATCAGTTGTTGACGACAATGATGACGCATATGTGTATTATTTGTTAAACTAAAAGTCAAGTTTATACTTTGTGAGATTGCCTTTGCTCGCCACTTAGCTGTGAAGAAACCAACGCCATCTAGTTTAATTTTCGAAAACTTGAACTCTAACGTGCAAGGGAAAATAGGCGTTAAGGTATCTAAGCACTTTTGCTGGGTCACTGTACCTACATGAATTGTCTAATTACTGTCTATTATATTTTAATGTACAATAGAGAAATAAGAAATTATTTATTATTTATTTATTTATTTATTACTTTATTGCACACCTTAACTTTCCTTCCTTCCTTCCTTTTTTTCTTCTCTTTCCTTTTTGAAATTAGTTTGCTGTTAAGTTGCCAAAATCACTTGATTGAATTCAATAGAATGAAAGATTTTTATTATTTAATTTGAATAGTTCATCGTTATGCAATACCTTTTCGTGATGTTCTAGAAGTCGGAGAAGAGTTTGATTGTCAGGTGGCGGAATTGGTTGTTCGTCTTCATCCTCATTATCCGGTCCATCTTCAGTACCTGAATAAATGAAAGTAAATGATATTTATTTTAAAGACAAATTATCATTTACCTATTTTTAAAACTGTAAATATCCGATCACTTCCTTCGACTTACCTTCACTGGAAGATTGGTAGTTACCGCGACTAACAACGCCGCTACTCACGAGGTCTGACGGTGAACCGTCGCTATTCGCCACATCAAGAGAAGTATCTCCACTACTGCAAAGCGTTAAAATTACTGTTGTTAAAAAGTTCAGTACTTTGAAAAATGTTTGGAGTTAGAATGAATATGTGAATAAGAGAGGATGGATCAAACCGTCTAAACGGTTGGTTTATCAAGCTTCTGTATGATCCTATGTGATTTCCGATTTAAATAGGCAAGCAGTAGAATTATTTACAGTTATTTCTATGGATATTATAATAAGTATGGATTCTTACGTAGTAGGCTCATTCGTAGTTTCAGGTATATCGGTAGGCTCAGCGCCCTCTACCTCGCCGAGATTACTCGCTGCCCTCCATTGTTGGTAAACACGGTAGTATTCCTTGCTGTCCAAACTCTGCGCCACTTTGTATTTTAGTTGTTTCTAAACAGTTAAAAAAATCTTTGTGAGCATGTTCTACAATATGCAAGGTTTGATTGTATCGAAAACCTGTAAAAGGTTTAGAAGGGAAACTCATACAGCACGATCATGTTCGAGGAAGCAGCTGTTTTGTTGTAGCTATCATTTTTGTTCTCGTCAACAGTATGTCTGTTGCTTAAAGCATTGTAAGTTTAAAATATTGTGGCAAAACGTTCACTTATAATGCAAAAGAACAAGGAAATCAATAGGTACTCACATTATCCGGATCATCAAGGTCAGGCCTATATGGATAGTGCATGTAGAAGCAGTGGTTCCTCCGCAGCATCTTGCGCATCCTGGCGGGCCCCTCGGTAGAGTCCAGGGCCCACTTGGCGAGCGCCTGTCCGCGCGGCGGGCCCCACAGCGCGCGCTCCCGCGTCAGCTCGCGCCACGCGCCCGCCCACTCAGCTTGTACGTAGCGCATCGTGTGCAGGCGGGTGTTCGATGCGCCTTGCACTACTGCGCACCACGCTTGTCTGCGACAATATGACTCCAGTTACTATCATCTGGATATTACGTTGTTTGTACTGTGTGGATTTGCAAACTGTAATACCCAGCGTCGGGTACCCAGATGTGCATTAAAGCCTCAGATATATAGGGGACAGAATGTACTCCAACATGACGCGCAATACTGTCAAATAGTTCAACAACATTTCCCGTGTCACGTGAATGCATTGTAAAATGTTAGCGGGCAAGTTACGGGACTCTGGGCAACGTTGCAGTGTCAAGAATATTGAGCGTTTCGCGTCATGTTGCGGGATATATTTTCTCCTAAGTTTCTGAGGTTTTATAATAGCCGTTTTCCTTTGTGTTATTTTTTTTTTGTGACGGCACAATTAATATGAACCTTATTTTTTCCGTGATGTCGAATATCACGATATGAATGTATTTATACCAATAACTCTTTCCTTCATTCAAGTAAAAAGTAGTTCTGGACTCCAGACCCGAACGCAAGTCATAAGGAATGGTTGGCCATGTGAACTACGTTTTTTTTTTAATTGATATAAACCTAGGCTAGAGTGAATAGGCTCTTAATAAACTAGTGCGCCTCACCATCAATGATTGCATCGCTGCTTACCATCAGGTGGGATCGCAGTCAAGCACTGGTTTATATGAATTAAAAAAAAAAAAAAAACCAGTGCTTGACTGCGATCCCACCTGATAGCAAGCAGAGATGCAATCATTGATGGTGAGGCGCACTAGTTTATTAATCTAGCCTTGAAGACACCTAAATTATACGTGTTTCAAAATCGATATGTTTATAATAAGTAAATATCTGTAGGGTTAAATCTATCTGATTCTATTTACAAAAACACAATTTAAATCACAAAATATGGGTCAAATACAATAAAAAACCACTACGTTCATAGTTATACACGCTGAAATTTTAATGGTTGTTTTCCCGCGGCAGGACGACTACCCATCAGTAGTACTATCGAAACACAAAGTTAAACTTAAAAAAATAATGTTTTTTTTTTAATCATTAAAAAAGTATTCATAAACTCGATAGAGCGAGAATCAATAGTAGTTCACTAGACATAAAGTAGGTACCTACACGAAACGCACGCGCCGCCGCGCGCTGCCGGCAAACTACAAAGGAAGAGTGAATAATAAATGTTCATAGCAAAATAAGCTCTCGAGCATGGTGATACGGCATTAACTAGCCTGCACGCTCGCGGCAAGCGAGGCACCCCGCGCCATCGCCCGCGCCGCTACATAAAAGGATGCCGCGAAATGTTGCGCTCTGCGCTTAGTCCTTCCGCGAACGTCATACGTGCAATACGTTATCGACATCTTTTCAAAAATGAATCGGCATTACAATTTTTCTAATTTAAAGTTTGACGGACTTATTAGACGACGTTCCGCTAGCAGTGCCGGTAGACGATTTGTATTACCAGCATGATGGGTGCCCGGCTCATTATCAGCGCACCGTGCGACAACACCTGGACTCATGTTTCCTCAGCGCTGGATCGGACGTGGCGGGCCATACCCTTGGCCACCGAGAAGCCCGGACTTGACTCCGTTGGACTTTTATTTGTGGTCTGAGCTCAAGCGCCTGGTGTATCGTGAGGAACACCAAACACGCGACGCGTTGATAAGTGCGATAGTGGACGCTTTCAATATCGTGAGACGTGACAGAGACACTCTAATCAAACTGAAAGACAATCAGTTAAAACGTGCTCGTTTGTGCATTGAACGTAGTGGTTTGCATTTGGAACAATTACTCCGCTACCGGGAAGTGTAAGTAGGTACTTACTCGTACCTTGTAAATAAATATTTAAAACAAAGAGATTTAAAGAGATACAATAGAGCGGCTATCAGAACAAATGTCTTAGAAAAACTGTCATCCTATGTCTCAGTGACGCCATCTGGCTTTGAATAGCAAACACGCGAATTAAATTTGTCAAAATTTATAATTATTTAACTATCGCTCGGTAGATGGCCAGGGGCCGTACCATGATAATGTTAAAATGTCAGTCGTACGAGCGAAAAAGTGTGATGGAGCTATACACGCTATATAGCTCCATCCCTGTAACAGTTCGGTTTAGGTCGTAAAATGGATCACATTATGAGCTCGTGGTAGAGGGTCAGTGTGTAATAAAGGTAAGGTTAAGCTTTTCAGCAATAGATGGCATTATCACAAAATCAGCAAATGTTCTAGAACTATTTATAAAAATTATTGAATTTTAATTAATTACTTCGTAAATACCAAAAATTTTTACGAAAATATACCGAACTTAGGTCCAGTCATTTTATCATAACAAGATTTGCAATAGCGTAATGCGCAGTTCGGCATATTTTCTCAGAAAATGATTTTCTTTTAATGCATAGAGCGGATACAAACACGACTTGACGTGTAGGGGCGTCATACTAGACTGAGCGACTTATGACCACTAGGTAATAAGTATCGGAGCACGATTTTGTTCGCTATGTCCTGTCTATTGGTAGTATATATTTAATGTCTTTGATTTAAAAGTAGGTTAGGTAATCAAAATCATTGTAAATAAGTTGATTCCATTTTTTAAATACGCCTTAAATACTTAATCATCTAATTCAGACTTTTTTTAAAGATAACTTGATCTTGATTTTTATTAGTTTCTCAGTGATCTGTAAGTTGTAGGCAAAAAAGTATTTACGACGGTCCTAAGTCCATAAAAGTATGAAGGGAAAATTGGAATAACTTATTGGGTTTTGTGTTTTATTAAGTCAGGAGTAGTGATCAGCTGATTTATACGCGAGTGCAACGACCGCGCGGCCATTCGGGGTAACCGCGCGCCCAGCCCGCGTTCCGCGTAGATATCGCGCGATGTATTAAAATTGGTTCAAGTCGCTTTCGAGTTTTGTTTATCACAATTGTTAATCTGCCATTTATTGAGTCTAATTTTTTTTATATATATTAATCGATTGTATTACCGACACAAACTCATTTCGCTTCGGGAAAACAACCACTAAAATTTCACGCTGTATAGTCTACTTAAAATATTACTGATAAGTTATTTACCTAACAAGCTGCACATGATCCTGCATATAAGCCAGTGCATGATCTCGCGGCGGGTTAGATCGCTGCTTTGCCGAGTCTTCCTTCTTCACTTTTGTTCTGGATGCTAGCCGTGTGAGTCCACCTGTCACTTTCTGTATCTTTGACTGGATTTGATTGTGAAGTTCCCATGGGACACGGTATGTAGCCTGGGAATAAATTAAAACAATTTTTATATAGTTGTATAATATTGGATTAAAATAAGAATAGGTCTGCTCGAGATTGTATTTTCACGAAATCTATCTTGATAAGAAAAATGTTGAATTTATTGAACTTTATGCTGCTGATTTGTAGAAATGGTTTGACAGCTTAAACGACATAGTAGCAAAAAGGTTTTGGCGGCGGCTTGATTTCTCACTACACTCAGGTTTCTATATTAACTCCCTTGCAATGCTCGGGCGGTAATTATATAAATCCTTCAATGATGTTCGGGATTAAAACTTAGCAACCTTTGGTTCGCTCGGAATTCAACATGCCTCCCGTGACTTAGACACTGCTTTATCCCCTAGTCACATAATCTACTATTTTATCCAGGGTGTGTTATCCTTGGGAAAAATTTCCACGATCACGCAGCGAAGCCGCTGGCTGCAGCTAGTTATATTTATAATTCTTAGTTTCTTACCAAAATGAATGTTAAAAAAAATATGTTTCTTCATTAATTGTTCCATACAAACAGCCCTGTTCAAAAATGGTGCGGCTATGGCGAATACATAATGCGGATTTGGATTGAAAAACAATTATTACGCAATAATTCCAGGTTGCCTGGAAGAGATCGCGAAATGCGATAAGGCCGCCCATTGTATGTATGTGTTTTAGTTTCCTTTTTGCACGTCTAATGGTGTTCAATAAAGAATATAATAATAATAATAATTGCCATCGTTTTGCTTTTGCAAGATACGTAATAAGTGCGACGGTTATGTTTTGTATTTGAATTACAGCAATCGCTCAAAACAATGTGTTAACTTGTGTAAGTAAACTTAGGTTTCAATAGTAAAATCAATTTACAATATTCTACCTTCCTCTCAATATCAATATAGGTGATCCACAACTTGTGTGCGCTTTCATTGAGTTGTTCCCTCACGGCAGTAAGATCGGGAGCGCGAGCATTGCCGATGGGCGGCAATAGTGTTATCTTGAATACTTCCTCTATTGCAGGCTTCTTACATACGTATAGTTCTTCCCAGACCCGTCGAGCAGCACCGGCCATAAGGTTACGCCCTGTTTGTAATGGAAACGATTAATGCCATAAAAGGTAAACTGAGATAAACGGGGCGAAAATAAAGAGCTTTATTGAGAAGAAAAAAAAAGCGTTACTCTTAAACTCTTTGGAGTTTTTAATTTTTTTGCACGGCGTCTGCTTTTGAAGAGCGTGCGATCTTTTTCAGCTGTCATCATCATCATTTCAGCCGAAAGATGTCTACTGCTGGACAAAGGCCTCCCGCAAGTTTCGCCACAATCACCAGTCTTGTGCGTCTCGCATCCATCGGATTCCCGCGAGCCGCACCAAATCGACGGTCCACCTTGTGGAAGCTATACAGCCTTTTATTACACATAAGCGCTTCGAAAGTGTGGAAACATAGTGATAAGAAAATAAATAAATCATATCTCAACACACTACCTTGATGTGTTGTCAGTTTATCGTCTCGCGATTCCAAGTCGCCACTGGGATTGACATGCCAAGTTGTTCGCATGTGCGAGTCGAGTGCAATCTTCATGTTAGAGCTCAACTGCAGCAGGCAATAGGTAAGGCATCCAATAAATTCCAGCTCGTGGTTACCCGCACCGAATATGAGTAGCCTGAATTTAAAAAATATTAGGGTTTAGATAATCATTGATGTTTTGGTTTCAACAACTAGCTATTTTGATAGAAATTTTATAATTTATTTTTATGATATTTGCAATCGGCATTTATTATATAGATACATCGAAAAATACTATCTCCTGATATTCTAGACACGCGATGCAGAACCCAGCTAGAATATCTCCTTATCCTGTACATAAATACCTGTTAGTTGTCAGTTTATGTAATGCCTCCAACACCGACATCTGGTCCGCTATGGAATCGGTAGATCGAGACAGAAGAAACAGAATAGTCCTGTTGAGACAATGATGTAATCCTTCCAGGGATATCACTGATGATTTCTTTTTTGCTTGCATTATTAGCTTTACAATGAAATCGAAAACCTGTAAACACAGTTTACATATTAATAACATTCCCAAAAGAAAAAAAAAGTAAAGTAATTGTATTTTTTAATCTTTTTGACATACCTCGTGAGGATCCCGTGAAAGTTGTCCCTGCCATAACTTGTCAACTAGTCTCGCAGCTAAATAACAAACGTTCGATATATTGTGTTCCGATCCAAATAGTTCCGTGTTTAATAAATTCTCCATAAGTGTGGTCAAAACCTCCGTTTGATACTCAATCTGTTGCTGGCTGGTTGAATTTGGCGGTGAAGCATCCAAAACCAGGTCGATTACCTGGAAACCGTCATGGCGATTTAACAAGAATGATTGACTGGTTGATTCTTTTTGAAATAGGTCGCCAAGACCCGTGCCACAAAGAAATTAATAACGAACTATGCGTGAAGCACTTAGAACACAGCACATTGACTCAGCCTTACGTAATGTGTATCATAACATCCGAGTGCAAGGAAGCTGACGTCGTTATCATTGTCTATCGTATGCGCTGGCGGAAGCAGGCAAGTGTTACATAATGTGGGAGTACTACACAACGAACAAGCGTGCGACAGGCGCGAGATATGCGTATTTAACTGGTTTAGTACTCAAGTTACTATCACAGAGGAAATTATATACGAAGGTACTGATGCATTGAGGTCGGTTAATATTGCAGCGTTAGTACATTATTAGTGTATGTTATAGTTTTTAATAATAATAAAATTCCCCATATTTACGCTATAAAAGTAGGATATTCCAGGACCGGAGTTACATGGAGTACAAAACAATGTCGATGGCACTGAGTCAGTTGCGCTTTCGGCGTTCTAGAACCAATAGTGAAGCTGATACTCAGAATTAGTTTTCTTAGATAGCTGCCTTTATTAGGGCATTAATTTAACGTTAATAATTACATCTTTGTTGGCGACAATTGCAACATGCAACATCTTGCATAAAACTACACACAACATACATTATAAAAAAAAAAAACAAATCAGGTAGCATTGGCAAAAAAAACTACATAAGAAAATTTAGCCAGACAACAAAACAGCAGCCAAATATTGTATTGGTGCAACACAGACGAGTTTGGTGAAATTGAGCGTTGTTTAGGTCGGCTAGCCTATATTAAAAAATATCTGGGACTTTTTCTTGAGATACTGGTTTCCTTGGGAAAATACTCAGATAGTCATGGTTAGGGTAATTTATAAAAAAAATCAATTTGAAATATCTATAACCCGTTCATTCTGAGTGTTTATGGCCAAAATCTCACTTTTAGAGACATGTGGTACGCGGAATTCTCCTGACACTGATCGTCAATCTTGTTAGTCAGCGCCTTTTATACACTGTATGCGACAACAGACTGTAAAAAAAACCCTGACATACAAGGTAGGTTACGCGAAGTCATGATGAAATTCACTTTCAGCGCCGCAATACGTTCTGTTGACAATTAGGCCTACTGTCGCATAGCTTCGACGAAGCTGAAATGACAACACGGCACGATGTTGCCGCTTCGATGACAAAATTTCAGTTTTGTATGTAATCTTCTCGGGGGGCACACCAAGCATATAATGACGAATACGCGTCTGTGAAGCTATGCGGCCTTAGTCTTCTAGACGCAACCGACAAAGTAAGAGTAGACATGCTGTATATTATTTTGTGCAACATACCGGCGCAGTCTTCCCAGTGACGTTTAGCGGTAGCGAGTCAAGCACGATGACGCGCAGGAAGTCCATGACGCCTTGTCGGACGGCATGTTGCGTCAACGCGCCCGTTACACCTGGCACTACAACCTCTTTCTCAGAGCCTGGCGTTGACGCCCCAGAGCTCTCGCCGCTTTCGCATATTGCTAAAAGAAGATATTTTTTTAAAT
The DNA here is from genome assembly GCA_905147345.3 of Mythimna impura. NCBI lineage: Eukaryota > Metazoa > Arthropoda > Insecta > Lepidoptera > Noctuidae > Mythimna > Mythimna impura. The sequence continues at coordinate 15,627,106 of LR990345.1, forward strand.
CATTTGGGGCATTAAGATGGGCTTTAAAATAAAATAAATAAATAAAATAAATTAAGATGGGCTTTAGCAGGCCACAGTGAACCAAAGAATAGATACGCGGGCGTCAATAAAGATATTTGTCTGTGTTATTATTATCTTCATCAATTTTAAATGACATATTTAACGGCCATACGGCTATATAGATATGCATATTATTGTGAAACGATCTTTGAAACGTGGTCGCTCACAATGGGCCTCATCAGAAGGCTTAAAGTCACCCAAAGGGCAATAAGAAGATCAAAACAGAAGGCGGATGGGGCCGAAAGATTCTGGAGTGGCGACCGCATACTGGAAGACGCAACGTTGGTAGGCCTCCCATACAGTAAACCGATTACCTGGTGGGGGTCACGGGAGTCGGATGAATGTGAGACGCATAGGACCGGTCGTTGTGACGACACTTGGGGGAGATCTATCTTCAACAGTGGATGTCTTTTGGCCGAAATGCTGATATTATTGTGAATTAAAAACTTACGCATATTAATATCGTCCTGTGAGTTCGGCGGGAAGAGGATCGCTGCTAAAGCGGTCAAAACTTCCGCCATCATCATAATAGGGACAAAATCTGGCAGTGTGTTGTATAGTGAAAATAGAACCTGCAATTTCATAACAATTATTACACACCTAGGTGCTAGATAGGTTTCCGTTGATAGGTTAAATAAAAAAGCCTTTGGTTTTTTTTACATCGATTTTGTCTTTTTTTTCATGTAAGTAAATTAGGTAGTTGTGTGTCTCCTGTAATGCAAGTCCAGCACAATTACACAACAAGCTACATGACTTTAAATCGATTGAGGATAAGTATTGTCAACTTACTTGCACAATAGCAACAGGATGATCAGCCAGCCAATCAGGCTCGTTACTCTTATCATTATGCACTAGAGCGCGCACGGCCGCCAGCAGCACGACGACGGCATCGGGACACAAGGTGATGCGGGCCGCCAGCGCGGCGGGGGACTGGCGCGCGGGCGCGGCGGCGCCCCACGCGGCGCCCCACACGCGCTCCACCGACACCACGCGGTCCGCGCACGTGGCGCGCACCGGCTGCCCCAGTGCCAGCCCGAACAGGAGGTAGTACAGCTCGGGGATTTGTAGGTGGGCTGGTACCATCCTGAAAAAAAGGGGATTTATTTACTTATTAGCAACTCGCACCGTGTTCCGTATGGTGTCCGGACGTTAAGAATAACACCATCCCATCTCTTCCCGAGGGTGTCGTAAGAGGCGACTAAGGGACATACCAGAGAATGGGCAGCAGCATCCTCTGTGCATTACAACAATCAAACTGCGATCGCCAACCCGTCTGCCAAGCGTGGCGATTATGGCAACCCCCCCCCCCCCCAACATGAAAAGCAGAAAGAAAAAATGGCCCCTAGTGCCCGGCAGCCCGTCTACCCTTGACTCCGGTAGCGGTCAAGGCCACGACGAGGCAAGGGGTGCGAAGAATCTCCGGATGAGATCTGGCTACCCATCTATTAAACGACTCGACCTGGCAACTTTTAACACGCGTACACTGAGGACTGACGAGAAGATCACCGAACTTGAGGAGGAATTGAGCAGGTTGCGATGGAGTATTGTGGGATTGTCTGAAGTCCGAAGACAGGGGGAGGATACGATAATTCTCAAATCCGGTAACCTGCTCTATTTCCGGGAGGGTGACCAGCAGTCCCAGGGTGGTGTCGGGTTTATCGTCCACAAGTCCCTTGTGAACAATGTGGTGAAGATCGAGAGTGTGTCGACCAGGGTGGCGTACCTTAGGTATACTCAGAATATCATCAAGATATTCGCTGAAGGTCATACAGGTCTACGCCCCGACCTCGACACATCCCGACAACGAGGTAGAATCCATGTATGAGGATATCAAGAGCCATGCATGGTTCTAAGACTCACTTCACCGTGGTCATGGGGGACTTTAACGCGAAACTGGGCAAACGAGACGGTGACGAGCTGCGAGTGGGGCAATTTGGATTTGGACGTCGGAATCACCGGGGACACCTACTGGCTAGCTTTATGGAGAAGGAGGGCCTCTATATGATGAATTCCTTCTTCAAAAAGCGTGAGCATAGAAGGTGAACCTGGCAAAGTCCTGACGGTGCAACTAGAAATGAGATTGACTTCATCCTGTCGACGAACAAGCAAATATTCAATGATGTCTCTGTGATCAACGCGGTGAAAACTGGAAGTGATCACCGCGTCGTAAGAGGCACATTGAATATTAACATTAAGCTTGAAAGGTCTCGATTGATGAAGTCTACGCTCCGTCCAGCACAGATCCAGATCCAAAACCCCGAGAGCTATCAGCTCGAACTCCACAATCGTTTCGAGTGCCTAGGAAGCCCCGTGGATGAATATAACGATGGGTTCGTGGAAACTGTCCATACGGTCGGGTCTAAGTTTTTCAAGACTCACCGTACAAATAAGAACAAGAAGCTCTCCGATCCGACCCTCGAGCTAATGAAGAAGAGGCGTGAGATGATTCTGCAGTCTTCAGACGATGCGTGCATATACCGGCAGCTCAATAGACAAATCTCGAAGTCCCTGAAACGCGACCTTCGCCGCTTTAATACCGCAAGGATTAAGGATGCGATTGAGCGGAATAAGGGCTCTAAAGTATTTGCACGAGATCTGTCTATTGGGCAAAGCCAGCTCACGAAACTCAAGACCGACGATGGCAGAGTCATATCCGCCAAATCGGAGCTTCTGGGAGAGATCGAGGCTTTTTATGGACAATTATACACGTCTATTGCTAAACCCGCTGTAAATCTAGTAAACGACCCAAGAGCTAGATTGACTCGACACTATACCGAAGATATCCCGGACGTCAGCCTGTACGAGATTAGGATGGCTCTGAAGCAGCTAAAAAATAACAAGGCGTCGGGTGAGGACGGAATTACGGCCGAACTCCTGAAGGCGGGTGGAAAACCGGTCCTTAAGGCCCTTCAGAAGCTATTTGATTCCGTCATACTCGAGGGAAAAACGCCACAGGCGTGGAGCAGAGGCGTGGTGGTACTCTTCTTTAAGAAGGGCGATAATACCCTGCTTAAGAATTATAGGCCCATCTCGCTTCTGAGCCATGTTTACAAGCTGTTTTCCAGAGTCATCACGAATCGTCTCGCACGCAGGTTCGACGACTTCCAGCCTCCCGAACAAGCCGGATTTCGAAAAGGCTTCAGCACCGTGGACCACATACATACGCTGCGGCAGGTTATACAGAAGACTGAGGAATATAATCAGCCTCTCTGCTTAGCGTTTGTGGACTACGAGAAAGCCTTTGATTCGATTGAAACTTGGGCTGTACTGCAGTCTCTCCAACGGTGCCAAATTGACTATCGGTATATCGAAGTGCTGAAGTGTTTGTACAAAAACGCCACTGTGTCGGTCCGACTACAAGACCAGACCTCGAAACCTATCCTCTTGCAGCGGGGTGTGAGGCAGGGAGACGTTATTTCTCCGAAACTGTTCACGGCAGCAATGGAGGATGTCTTTAAGGTTTTGCAATGGAGAGGGCTAGGCATTAATGTCAATGGCGAGTACATCACTCACCTTCGGTTTGCCGACGACATAGTAGTCATGGCTGAGACTACGGAGGAGCTCAGTACAATGCTTGGTGACCTCAGTAGAGCTTCCGAAAGAGTGGGACTTAAAATGAACATGGACAAAACCAAAGTCATGGTAAACAGCCATGTAGCACCCACTCCTATCAAGGTCGGGGACTCTACACTCGAAGTTGTAGACGATTACGTTTACCTGGGACAGACGGTCCAGTTGGGAAGGTCTAACTTCGAGAAAGAGATCAATCGTCGAATCCGACTCGGCTGGGCAGCGTTCGGGAAGCTGCGCGGTATCTTCTCGTCCAATATACCACAGTGTCTCAAGACGAAAGTCTATGACCAGTGCGTGTTGCCAGTGATGACATATGGCTCCGAAACGTGGTCGCTTACAATGGGCCTCATTAGAAGGCTTAAAGTCACCCAAAGGGCAATGGAGAGGGCTATGCTCGGAGTTTCCTTGCGTGATCGAATCAGGAATGAGGATATCCGCAGGAGAACCAAGGTTGCCGACATAGCACGAAGAATCGCCAAACTAAAGTGGCAATGGGCAGGGCACATTGCTCGCAGAACAGATGGCCGTTGGGGCCGAAAGGTTCTGGAATGGCGACCACGTACCGGAAGACGTAGCATTGGAAGGCCTCCTACAAGGTGGACCGATGACTTGGTAACGGTTGCGGGAGTCCGATGGATGCGAGACGCACAGGACCGTTCGCTGTGGCGACGCTTGGGGGAGGCCTATGTCCAGCAGTGGACGTCTTTCGGCTGAAATGATGATGATGATGAACTCGCACCAGTTTGGCAAATCTTTGAAAGTCTCGGTCTTTCTCTACCATAATATTATGCAAGTATTATTTACTTAACCGTTCTCATAAATCACTCTGCTTATTGGAGAAAACTACATGAAAATTCATTCAATAGTTTTTGAGTTTAACATAGTGTTACACTGCATAATTCTTCTATGTCCAAAATTCTTTCGATTTGTCTTTTTCTTTTTAATAAAGGCTTTAGAATTAAAAAAAAAATATTTTTTTGTTTTCCAAAGAAAAATGAGATAGTCTTCAATATAGCTCATGATAGTCAGAAGTTATTTTTTTGTTTTTTGTCGATAAAAATCATTTGTATTTTCGATAAATCGCATCAAAAAGTGGAATTCCTACTGAAAGTAATATGCTGTGGAGTATTTATGAAAATACAGTGAATCTACTTCTGTGTGCGATACCTTTGTGATGCGATAAATGAGGGATGTATTAAGGCTGAATACTACTACTATTTTGTGAGCTGCTCTGTCGGAGTCTAATCGTGGAATCACTCATCATCAACCGCCGACAACGGGAAGGATTTAATATTTGTAGGGTTCTATTTTAATTACAGTCATACTGTACAGGTCGTGTAACTGTTGCAACTGCTCTTAGGTCCTCTAATCTGATTTATGTCTTTTAATTCTCTAAATTCAAAATTTACGCTAGCACTAGCACAGTACCCACTATTTTTGGCATCCATATTCGGCTAATAGGTTTTTTATTTCTTTTGTTACCATTGTATTTTGATAATTAACAAAAAAAAAAAAAAAAATTAACGTGTAAATGGTGAAAAGTGTCATTATTTTTATTTTTTCGCTACAGTATGTAAGGAGTACATAAAAAAATAGTATTGATAAATTTGAAGAAACTAGAAGAAAGTTTTTAAAATACGTGTCGAATTTTTTAATAGTTTTGTAAACTGCCATGACCATAAAATCGAATACCTACACTGTACTTGCAAAACTAAACTGACGTACATACAACCAAAGTACGGTCTAGTACGGTCAAGAGAAATGATGTTCGAACTTTTCCTGACGAGTTCACAGAAAAGTCTGTGTAACTACATTGAATAAAAAAAAACTTTGAATCTTCCTTACCAAGCAAGCAGCATGAAGCCAGGAGTATGTAATAGAGATGTGTGTAGATGCGAGTTGGAATGCACAGTGGTAGAAATCACCACACCGGCTTGCTGCGGCTGCGCCAAGTTCTCAGTGTGACGCAACCATCCTCCGTTGCCAACGCCTTCTCTAAACCTGTACAAAGTTATAAAGAAGATGATCAGATACAAATGTAATTTAATTGTTGATTTAATTACACATTTATTTAAAACCCTGGCTCCTGAGCTAGGTAGCACCTAGTCACAGAAGCCAGTGTCTTGCCCATTTGTGGTAAATTTGTAAACAGAAATGAAGAACACACGTATGCTTTTTGGATATGTGCGCGTGTCTCTGTTGTAAGATTGTTTAAAAAATAAAACATGTACCTTTGCATTATAGCAGATTGTTGTCCCTGCCCCGAACACAGTACTACCATTATCCTTAACGCCCACAAAACCGTCGATGGATGAACATTCTCCAACATAAAACTGAGTAGCCAATCAACGCCCAAAACTCTCGATATCTCTTCACAGACAATCGTATTCACTAGATTTCTTGCCGTAAAGAGCAACCCATGTATTACATTAAAGCATTTGTTTCTTAAAATAATTTGTTCTCCCTCACACTCGCAGTCACTTTCTTTAGGGTTTATTCCTCTCTCTGTCTGCGACGGTAGCGGTAAAGTGTACGCCATGAATTGTCCTAGACAGAGCAGATCGCTTGGTCGAGGTTGTCCTCCTAGTAAGGCAGCTAGTAACTGTATGAGGACATTCCTTGTGCTGACTACCTTAACATCGTTTATAATGTAGAGGAGTTTGGAGACTAGTTGTAGCTCTCTCATTGTGCGTAAGTTGTGCGTTCTATGGGCTGTCTCAGTGGCCAGTTCTAGTAAGTGTTCTAAGAGGGATTTGATCAGCCCTCCTGGGGCGCCGAGCCATACTTCTAGCTCGCATATTAAGTCCTAAAAACACATCAAATATGATATTAATAGTTTAATTTCACTACAGAAATCCAATGGCGTTTTACTTACTTGAAAGGCAGTTAAGTTGGGAATGGAAGAAGTTTCTTTCTGACTGTCAACAGTTCCGACTAGACCAAAAATGAGATGCAGTATATGTGAGTTGAGCAATTGTTTTTTCCTTTTCAGCAGCATGGCTAAAGTTTGATATCCTTTCCTCCTGTCCATCTCAGCTTGTGCGGCCTTATTCGACCTTACAACGCAAACTAGCGCCTTAACGCTTGCGTATAAACATTCAACGTCTTGAGCCATTGCAATTAATCCTAATAATACTGAGCAGCCACCAACTGTATCAATCTAGAAATGTAAAACACAGCAATAACAAAATGTTGAAGAAATCACCATCATCAAATAGTGTGTTTAATAAAGTGTCCATGTTCTCGCTAGATAGCGCTGAACTCAATTTTTTAATTTTATTTTTAGTGTATAGTAGCATTACTAATTCAAGGAAATGGTATTTGCTAAAATATTGCCACAAAAACCACCTAATTCTGCCTGTTCATGTCATGAGCATGTCTAAAGCTATATTTAAGCACTACAGTTGGAGCATGCGTTAGAGTGTCATAAACAGTCAGAGTCAGACAGATAAGGTGGATTTTTACAAAAATAATAACATTTTTTTCACTCACCATGATGGCAGCAGGTTTCGGGCAAAATACTCTGACGCCTAAATAACCAACGACAGTCCCGCCCAAACATCTCGCCGGACCCATGAGGTGTCCAGCAGAGTTGTGCAATATCCTTATTGGCGTCGCATTCTCATGTGAAGACATACCAAGCATTTTAGCTATTGCCTTGTTATCATTCTTGCTATAGACTTTGCGTATCTTGGCAAGGGTCAGTTGGGACAAGGCACGGGCGTTTATGCCAAATACGACCTTTTCTTCAGCGACTAAAGGAGCGAGTGGCTCATGGTACTGTCCGGGCGGTAAGGGTGCTTGTAGCGTGCCTACGTAGTGTGGGCCAAGCTGGTACACTATGGATACTGTCTGGGCTGGGAGAACCTGGAATAGTTAAAATGAAAGAATGGTTATGTAAGACTAGACACTTTAAACTGAAGTTTGTAAGGACATTAGAACACACAAAAACACATGAAAACTGAATAACTTATATCTTAAGCTTAACATTTAAGCAGCTTATGTTAACGTTTCATGCGCGTATATAAGGAATCACGCGTATTTCGATTTACGCGTACCGAGTGAAACGCACACATATAAGCATAGAAACGCGTGGTTACATTACATTGCAGACTATCGACCTATAATGTGATCAATCTCTTAATCATGTCTTGCAATGTAATTATACTTATATGCAAGTTAAGATGCCTAAGAGTTTCCTACCATTTTGCAACTTGATAACTCCTACTTACATCTTCCAGCAACAGCGCGGGCCCCTGGCGCCACACGAGCTTGGAGTAGCGCCTCCAGTGCGGCGGCGTGCCCAGCACGCAGTACACGCTGGACGCACCCGACAGTGTAGCCGCGCCACCGCCCGGGTTCGCACTAACATAGTGCAACTTGATAACTCCTACTTACATCTTCCAGCAACAGCGCGGGCCCCTGGCACCACACGAGCTTGGAGTAGCGCCTCCAGTGCGGCGGCGTGCCCAGCACGCAGTACACGCTGGACGCACCCGACAGTGTAGCCGCGCCACCGCCCGGGTTCGCACTAACATAGTGCAAATTGATAACTCCTACTTACATCTTCCAGCAACAGCGTGGGCCCCTGGCGCCACACGAGCTTGGAGTAGCGCCTCCAGTGCGGCGGCGTGCCCAGCACGCAGTACACGCTGGACGCACCCGACAGTGTAGCCGCGCCACCGCCCGGGTTCGCACTAACATAGTGCAACTTGATAACTCCTACTTACATCTTCCAGCAACAGCGCGGGCCCCTGGCGCCACACGAGCTTGGAGTAGCGCCTCCAGTGCGGCGGCGTGCCCAGCACGCAGTACACGCTGGACGCACCCGACAGTGTAGCCGCGCCACCGCCCGGGTTCGCACTAACATAGTGCAACTTGATAACTCCTACTTACATCTTCCAGCAACAGCGCGGGCCCCTGGCGCCACACGAGCTTGGAGTAGCGCCTCCAGTGCGGCGGCGTGCCCAGCACGCAGTACACGCTGGACGCACCCGACAGTGTAGCCGCGCCACCGCCCGGGTTCGCACTAACATAGTGCAACTTGATAACTCCTACTTACATCTTCCAGCAACAGCGCGGGCCCCTGGCGCCACACGAGCTTGGAGTAGCGCCTCCAGTGCGGCGGCGTGCCCAGCACGCAGTACACGCTGGACGCACCCGACAGTGTAGCCGCGCCACCGCCCGGGTTCGCACTAACATAGTGCAACTTGATAACTCCTACTTACATCTTCCAGCAACAGCGCAGGCCCCTGGCGCCACACGAGCTTGGAGTAGCGCCTCCAGTGCGGCGGCGTGCCCAGCACGCAGTACACGCTGGACGCACCCGACAGTGTAGCCGCGCCACCGCCCGGGTTCGCACTAACATAGTGCAACTTGATAACTCCTACTTACATCTTCCAGCAACAGCGCAGGCCCCTGGCGCCACACGAGCTTGGAGTAGCGCCTCCAGTGCGGCGGCGTGCCCAGCACGCAGTACACGCTGGACGCACCCGACAGTGTAGCCGCGCCACCGCCCGGGTTCGCACTAACATAGTGCAACTTGATAACTCCTACTTACATCTTCCAGCAACAGCGCGGGCCCCTGGCGCCACACGAGCTTGGAGTAGCGCCTCCAGTGCGGCGGCGTGCCCAGCACGCAGTACACGCTGGACGCACCCGACAGTGTAGCCGCGCCACCGCCCGGGTTCGCACTAACATAGTGCAACTTCCCCGAGTGCATGTGAGTACCTGCAGAAAAATAGTTTTGGGCAAGCTCGTCGAGTACATTACAAAGTAGCCAAGGCACAGTCAAAGCGCGTCGCCTTGTCAGGGTGGTAGTAGATATTTTTGTATAAACCCAAAATCAATTAATTTGCAAGTAATAAGAATCGCACATACCATCTAAATATAAGGAAAAGGATGAGTTCTTGAGTACGGCTCGATTGAGAACGAGTACTAGATGATGCCATTGTCCCTCATGCTGTAGATCTGGACACCACACTCGTGCCCCACATTCTCCTGAGCCTTCGGGTTCCCATTCACCCACATCTATGGAAGATGAAATTATTTTATTTTAATAATAGAAGACGGATTTATTAGTGATATCATTTATATTTTGATCTATCCTCTACTCACACTCCACTATGCCAGATTATGGACTAAAGAAAACACATTACAATCTAACACACATAAATGCATTTGGTTCAGAATAACTTACTATGCGGCACTAAAGTCTCTTGTGTCGACACAATGATAGCTTTATCCCTTGCTGATAAAACCATAGTGAGACAAACCAGATGCTCATCACGACTGTTGTTTATATTCCGTACAAGAGTCAACAAGCGGACACAGTGTGGATCCGAGCGTGGGTCGGAGTACTTCTCAACGCATATCCATGTAGAGTAAGTAAGACCAGTCTGCGGCGGAAACACCCGATCACCTACAACAAAAAGTGTTCGTCACCATAAAATCGAGTCGAATAAAATAAATTTTGAAAATAAAACTCACTGGGCCGCCAACTACCTGAACCAATTCCACCTAAAGTGGCAGTATCTTGCGTTCCAAGAGCGTTTAAATTGGCAGATTGTGGCGCTATACTTGGCAAGTAAAGACACCCAAAGCCTTCGGCAGACATGTCAAATTCGACAAATGGAGGCAGAGTGCAAGAGTTTTGAGATCTGGAGGGAAAAGAAAGAAAATACGTTATTCTGAAGCTTAGCTTTAGATTAAGTTAATATGTAAGAGATAGATAAGGACGGAAGAAAATAAGAATATACCTGTAATCTCTTGGCGTCGTCATGGATACTAAAGTCTTGATCCTAGTGAGTGGTACAGGTCCTCCAGGTTTACAAACCTGTCCTGGCTCTGGTGCCACGCAGTTTAATGGATTACCCATTCGTAGGAATTCTCTGGAAACATTAAAATTAATATAGTTTCCGAGTATACTAATATACTTTTTAGGGGGTACGGTAGTGCCCCCGTCAAGGCGAGGAAAAGAGTAGCACGGCCGTACCATCCGTTTCTCAAAACAGTTCAGGCCATTTTCGACCCCCTATGACTTCGTTGTGTTTAAAACTAGAAGCCTGAATTTCAGTTTCAGTGACCAAGCAGGCATTGTATAAACACGGTAAATTTAAAATTTTATTTAATTTGAACTACTGGTTCAAATTAAGAATTATAACTGGTCAAAGTTTCTTAATTTTGTCACTCACTGACTGAGCGATCATCAAAACTCTAAGGCACTTCTAGCAGACATAGAAGCTTAAAATTTAGAATACAATTAGTCTTTAGTATATAAATCATCGAAAACCAAACATTTTGGAATTTCGGGTACAGTTTTCTAGATACACTAACTGCATAAATAACTTTGTAATCCCATATAAATATATAGGATTACAAAGTTACATTTGCAGTGAATGAATCAGTGTACCTGTATATTTATAATTTAACCTTTTGAGTGCGTAATTAGAGACACAATAGAAAGACAATGGCGCGTTAACGCCGGCGTTAATGCGGGGATCAACAGCTTACAGGAATCTACAAAAAGAATTGCAATGCCATCAAAAACATAACTTGTAAAAAAACCAAGGCTCGCACCTCAGTTCTTCTACCGTAAAAAGTTGTGAGATCCTAAAAATCTTCGTAACTCAATTCGGGAATAGAACTGTTGTCATAATTATGTAAGTTTGTACGGAACCCTCAGTGCGCGAGTCCAACTCACACTTGCCCGGTTTTTTTTTATATGAACCATCACAACACTAAAAGTAAATCATTTTCTGAACACACCATCATAATTGGTATACAGTAGATCTACTTGTTCTCTGTAAATATAACATAATGGATTGCTATCTATACATATAAAACGCGCGTATACTATTCAATTAGCACATTAGCAATAATCTTTTCTGTTGATGACTGGTAATGTGTTAAATTAACACTTGTTACAAAAGATCTAAGCACGACATTATGTTATCTTTAAAAATAGAATAGTCACGAGAGTAATAAATGCTATGTATGGTTGTTAAAATATATGTTCTTCTGATTTTAAAAATTGAAGCTGCTTTAGTTACAAAGAGCCTTGCGCCAGTAATCTAATATTCCCATTCGCCCACGAGTGTCCTTTGGACGAGAAGCACATCAATAAACCTAATGTAAAAAAAAAATACAAGTTCACTGGTAAACTGACAAAAACCTACATAAGGAAAAACTTTCGACCAGCATCAGGTAGCTAATTTAATCGATACAAGTGGGATGCTTGACTCCACGTTCATCTATCCATCCAGCTTGTTCACTTCCCGTTTTTATCAGCAGGCTATGATCGCATTTACCTGAGTTCCGAAGGTCTAAGCGCGTGCGCAGCGAGTCTCTCAAGCATATACATGGCCGGCGCATGCAGAGGATGCCGTTCGGCTCGGAGTGCTGCGCCGCACACGCGCAGAACTACCCCTGCTAGCCCCGCGCCACACATCACTTGCTGGTTCCTTTCGCTAAGTGGAAGAATACAAAAGGTTCATTTGTTTAGTTTTGAAATCACAGAATAATTAAAAAATGGAGTGCTAGCACGAATTTTTGTCTCCTGAATGAAATTGATTTGATGATGTTAATTCTACGAGTGGCAATAGAAAATATATTCAAATCAGAACTAGGAAGTGACAAATAGTCCAGTAAAGCACATACCCCATTTTTTGCTGATATTCAACACTCTGTTCACATTATTTGCTACTCTTTGTCAAAAATAATTCGACGAAACAGACCATCAAAGACTTTCAATCGATATTATAACTTACCTTCTAACAAGACTTTTAAGAACATGTGCTAAATAGTCTCGTATAGCTCTAGCATGTGCTTCATGTTCGGGGGGTCGGGGCAAGGCGGGCAACAGTTTTGCGAGTACAATGACCACCCCTGAGTGGATAACCCAAGCTTCCCCATTATTACTGCCCGTTGATAGGTTGAGGGGGGCCGTACGCCCTGCTGGCTTTGACTAGAAAGAAAATGAAAATGTGGTTATTTAGTTAAAAAAGAAATAAATACAAGTGTTAGTGCATGCCCCATAAAATATTGACCACGAACGCTTTACATTCAATTAAATAACAAGTTAAGCTCACCTCATTAATTGCAGAGCTCTGTCGCGTCAAACTGGGAGATTTGACATTGAGCGATCCGCAGAAAGTTGGCTTATCAAAAGAGTCCAGAGCGACATCGTACAAAAGTCGCAGAATGATGCACGCATGCACAAAAACTACTGGTACTTTCTCAGGAAAACTGTAGGAAAAGATAAAGATCGGTAATGTAAAGCGTCATTAATTGGGAACAACATTGATTAGGCAACATGTTGCAGGCAAAATTAAATGTTGCTGGCAAGATACTTAAGTTCCGTATTCAAGGCAATAACAATAGTATTACACATGCTTTATTGCTAACAATATTTGACGTTGCTGGCAGCAATGTTGCGCAACTGTTTCTCCAGTTTGTTCCCATAAATGGCTCAAGTAAATGTCATGCTATCAAGTTAAAATAAAATGATAAAAGGCTGAAGAAACTTACGTCATTTCCAATATGTTGCTTGTAAATATTTCATGGAATACTTCATAGAGCTCTGCGTCACCAGGTTCTGTATCATTTTGGAGTTCTGTTTCATTTATAAAGCAGCCTAAAAGACGTATTGTCTCGGACAGAGTTGTCATACATATCTGCAAAACATCATTTAAATTATGAAAGTTTTACGTAAATATAGAACTTGAAAATGATGAATTCTGCTTTCTAAATGTCGATGTTTCATACCATCGAAAGTTCGTTTGTTTTTTTTTTGGTAGGATACTTCGAAATAGGAGAAACACTAGTCAATAAACAGTATTTATTTATTTAATCTTTTTGCAACATAAAGTACAAAGGCGGACTTAATGCCATAAGCATTCTCTACCAGTCAACCTAGGGTGGTGAAGAGACAATATGGTAGGTGCATAAAAATAAAATGTTATTTATAAAACAAGAGTAAAAAAGTATACATATTATAGTTAAAATACACGTACATATATATTTAATACAATATATATATATTAATATAAAGTAAGGACAGAAGATTTTGAGACAATTCTGCTATTGGTGGAGAAAATAATTAACAGTAATAAAAAATAACAGTATTTTAGTACAAATCGGAAATGGCTTACGGAAAATTCGATGATTAATATAAAATACCAACCTCGTGATGAAAAAACTTCGCATTAGCCGGTTCGAACCTCATAGCCGTACTAATTGTATAGAATACAATATGAATTAACTGTAGCATATCTTTGTCCATCGGCTCATCTCCTTTAAGTTTCCCTTCTAGAGAAACTAGAACACTTGTTACGTATACGAAACCGCTAACCTGTGAGAATAGAACTTACATTAACGATATAAAACAGGCGAACTTCTGAAAAGGTCACCCGTGGTCCTAGACCGTGAAGGGTAACTGAAGGAACATAGGTGTTCGCCAGTAAAAGTCTGACACGCTCTCGCGCTCCGTCCTAGGGTGGGAGAAGTCATTAGATAATTTACCGCTCTCAAAAAAAAAAAGAAAGATGCAGGACCCTATACCTACTTATATGGAGTCTATGTAGTATGCCTTCTTCTTTTAAATTAATAATTCATTGTTAAAAACAAATAAAATGTTAAGGTGCATATTATATTTCTCAGGGAAATCACGAATATTCAATTTGAATTTGTGAGAGGGCTATTGCTCTGCTAAGAATACCAATACATCTCATATCAATTCCTAAACAATCTGCTAAACTGAACTAATTTCGAGTCAATATCTGCCTTCTAGACACGAAATGCAATAACTGGCCAGAACTGGGTATTTCTGAACCGATTGCGAGTTTAAACTGGCCATTATAGAAAAAATTTGCTCAAATCCTATATACAGTGCCAGTGTGGAGCCCCTTCGCAGGGTTTGCCTAACCCCCATCTTGTTCAACATTCTCAACCACCTGCACCTGCCACGACTTAAACAAAGCTAATGATAGAGCTATCCAGGTAGCTACATACCTATTGGATGTTGGACAAAGTTTGCAGTTGGATCAGAAGAAGAAAAGTTTACTAAAAAAAAAAGAAGTACCTTTCTAAAAATAGTTCTAGTGCGATGCGAATCTCGCAAGCAAGCTAGCAGCGCTTTCAATATGTGCAGCTTAAGCAGTAACGCATCGTTCGGTGCAGCGTGCATACCACACAGTAACGCAGACATATCCTCTTCACCTGACCCGCTTACTATTAATTCTCTTACTACACCTGAAATAAAAAAAGAAGCGACTGAATTATTTGTGCTACAACTATGAGTTTTCACGCACGTGCATCAATCGATAGATGTCGGATTTGGTATTTTTGAAAGCAATTCGATTATGATTGGCTCCACAGTTGTTTCCAATCAGACGCAGTCAGAAAGATAGACCAGAGTTATCAAATAATGTGATTCATCATCAGACCTGTATGGTAATCTGTCATACAGGTCTCCTAGTACAGAAACCAGTCTCTCATATAGATCACAACAATTATCGCTAATGTTTTGTATGCTTCTTTATATTGTTTGCAAATTTCTATGTGAGAGAAGAACAATAAACTTATTATTATTATTTATTTATTTTTTATACATATCGTTTACATTTTTAAATATTTCTTTAAAAAAACATTTAAAAATATAAAAAATAGTTGTCCGCCGGTGTCGGGAACAGGGTCCAAGCTACCGGTGGTTAGGGCTCCAGAGACAGGAACCTCCTCACAATGCGAGCCGTATCGAGGAGTACTGCCTTCTGTATCAGGCCCTTGAAATTATTATTATTATTATTGTCAATATGGATTTATTACCTATAGGATCTGATTATCTACAATATCCGAAGTAATTTTAGCAGGCAGGTATTATAGGTTTTCTAGCTATGTTGTTTAGACACATTTAAGCCGGTTCAGCCATTTACAAGTTTGGGAGAAGGGGGGGGGGGGGGGAAAAAAGCAGAAATGAAAGAAACCTCCGAATGTTTGCATGAATGGTATCAAATGAAAGAGTAACTGTTTAAAATTTATGGGGAATGAAAGGCATGATTCGTAAATTACATGTCAATTGGAATATAAGTAATCACATGACTATTTAGTGTACTACTTCATTGTAAACAAATAAAACATGAATGAATCGATCGCGCGATCGTGATTTGCAACCAAACAAACGAGAATTTGGTGAGTTTGCCCACTTACCTAAAGCTTTACTTCTACAAGATTCATACACAACCATCCCATGCACACATTTAGCGCCGCCACAGTCTCTAAACACGTTACAGTTATTAGAGTTTGCATTCAACAACGCTGTCAAGCCTTCCATGACTAATGAACCCAATTCCTCTTCCTCTTCATCTAAATTAGGGTCTCTGATCAAAGAGTCGTGTCGGGTCGACTGTCTTTTCTTCCTTTCGGGAGCTTTCGGGGACTCATTCGGGGTTTTGTCGTGCGAAGGAGAGTCCGACGAGCCTCTTTGGGTTCTTTCGTCATCAAGAATTTGTTTATCTTTAAGAAACACAGCGTAGCGAGATAGGCAAGTGACGAATACTTCTAGCATACCCACTTCCCTGTATACGTCTTTGAAAATTGCATTATGTCTGAAATAATGAAGTCGGTTAAAAATAAAGAAAATTCGTATTTTATGTTTTTTTTTTTACAATTATATAAAACCCACTAGGACTTACTTTAAAATATTCAGTAGTGTTTTCATACTTAGTATACTACATGGTCTGGATTTATTAGCTTTCAATAACAACGACAAAGAAATCAGTTCTTTGCACGGCACAAAATTGAGCTGAAAAACAATAAACTCCAGCAACTCAAAGAATTTCTCTTGTATTTCAGCATTCTTAGTGTATATTCTTTCGGAGAATTGACTCAATGTGTTCTGGTTTTCAAGAATAAAATAGTTGGCGTTGTCGGCGTGATACACGCTTGATATTGCGTCTAATATCGTGCAGCATAACGCTGGAGAGTTAGACTTCATGAATACTGATTGTAGGACCTGCAATTTGAAACCGATAATATGATTGTAACATTCTGTGTAGGCTTTTCAAATCTTGGCTTCAATTTACGTTATTCTACACAAACATCAACATAACTACTGTATTAATACGGGTGATTTTAGAATGACTGTCGGTGAAATGTTATAAAACATAGAAATTGTAATGGAAACTGAACTTTATTTCTAAGCAATAAAGTTTTGATTCCGGAATCATTTATATTGGAAGACTGATAACAGTTTATCATTTGTCCATTATCTTTTTTCAAATACCTGGAAAGCCTGTACATTCCTCACAGCCTGTCCTGGGGTCGTAGGCTGCGGTAACACGAACCCTTGAAGTTGAAAGAGTTCTGTGTTGGCGCGCGTTGGTCGCAGCTCGGAGAAACCGCATGCACATAGCGATGATATCATCAACACGAGGTTACGAAGAGCTGCACGAGCTTCTGTACCACTTACACGCTCTTCTTCTAACCTTTTATAATTTAATAAAGAAAAGTTTAAATATCAAAGGGTTTAGATTTGAAACTGCCAAAATGCCATTTATATAAAAAAACGTGCAGTACATTACAAAAAAAAAGGAAAGTTGAATAAACACATTATTAAGATTAAGCCAGGCTTATACACCAGATTCGCATTTACCCCTCTTTATCTACTGCGAAAATTGGTTTTCGCTACTGTAAAGTGCTTACAACTTTTGCAAGCAATATTTGTACAAATATTGGGTATTTGCATGTTGTGTGAAATAAGCCTGGCTTTGCCATTAAATACCAACATAAAAAGCTACTGTGAAGTGCTTACCCAGAAGTCAAATAATCGGGTACACCTTGTCTCTCATGTCTGTGATAAACAAAACAAATCATAGGTAAAAAACAAAAAAAAAAACGAAATAAAATAAGTGCAGTCACATGCCTAAAAATCTAGATACTGAACATGCTCATGCTTACAGTAATAATGTTAATATCCTACATTGACAAGAAACTTACTTGAGAAGAAATTCAGATAGAAAAAGGTAGCCTTGGCAAGTACGGAAATCATCCAGTAATAATTGACTAACTTCACTTGAATCCTTTAGGAAACAGAATACTGCTACAAACATTTCTACAACCTGAAAAAACAATTAGGGACCTTATGTAAGCATAGGTTCTATTTCAGATGCAAAATGTCAGTTGGAACAACTTCATCATAATTTACCTCTAAAGGTGTCAATTCTGGTATCTTTTGCATATTTTCTATACAAAGTGCAACACATCCTTTATCTGCAATAACATAACAATTAATTAAGAGACACCCAAGTTGACCCACTTACCTAATTAACAGCTTCATTTGTTTAACAAAGTGAGTACAGACTAGACTGGATAATAACAAGTTTTGTTGAGATAACTATGTAATTAAAACTGACCTTTATATAATATAAGCACTTACTGTGTATGTACTGTACTACAGATTGTGTCAATCCATGTCTAGATAGTGTCATCAGCACTTCAGCGGCTGATTTCCTCCACATAATGTTATGGGGGGCACACCAGGAAGTTATAGCAGAAAACAATAAGCTGAGATCATCTTTTCTTGCTAGTTCTTCACATGGAAACGGATGACTGCACAGTCTTACAAGTACCTAAAATGATTAAGAGAGCATCACATAAAGGTTGAGGTATGGCATGGTCAGTATGCTTTGACTTTGTGTGCTGGATGCAGCTGAATAGGAGTATTTCTCTTGGAGCAATTGCCTACCTGCCCTTCACAACTCAGTAATTTGGTAAAATATTTAATCTTCTTTTTTTATGTTGCTCCACACCAGTAATTAATTCTGTATCGTGAATGCTGGGATGCATTCCCCGAAACACCTATTTGTAGGCTCTAAAAAATATTTTAGTTCCGTGCGGGACATACCACTGTGCCGTCTGTTGTATCTGGCAGGTTTATTGTCACTTTTTCTAGACCACTATAACAACTATCAAAGCTCTACAAATCAAAAACTGGATCAATGGCTTAACATATTTTCTGGAGCCATGCCTTACATGGAGTAGTTTTGTTATGCAATGGATGATCAGTCACCCATCTATGTGCCACTCTCAGCAAGCATTGCTTTAAAAATTAACCCATTCTGCTGTTATCACTAAGCCACAAACTCCTCACACAAATGACAAGATACATACACCACCTTCATAGTCTGGTTTCCACACTCAGTCCTTGATGAACCTTTGTAGGTGTAGATGTCCAGACATCATTATAAAACAATACTATACAGGCCACTCTTAGCTACATGCTGCTTGTGACCCTTATGTAGAATTCTAAGAACTATTTCCCTAAAGAAATGGAGGATAAAGCAGTATTCTTATAACAAAAATATAGAGGATAAAACTGAGTTTTAAATATGACTCAACAATAGAAGCATGGTTTACTTAGAGTTTATTTAACAATATTATTAGCTATATTAAATAGATACTGGTTACTTTTAAAATGTACCTAATTTAATGTTTGTAATGGTTCTGTTTATACTGGCAAATATTGTATCACAATAGTGATAATGTTTGGACTAACAATGCCTGTGACTTCCGTATATGGCATTCTATTGCTTATCTCTGTATACAGATAAACACATTTCTGAATATATTTTGTTTTTAAAAATACTGGCAAACTATTTGGACTTTTTTTTTTAAATATGCAATAAGTACCTGCACAAATATTTTCTGTAACAAAATTCGCCTTTCCCTAGGAGTAAAGTCACTGTTTCCATCTTGAACATCTGCCTCAGACTCGGGTATTTCAGGTAGATCAAAAAACAGGTACAAACATTTGACTAATGTTGAAGGTATTGATGCAGTGGTCATGACCTAGAAATAAAATTTAAGTAAAGTAGTCTAAGATAAGAATAAGACAACTCTTAATAAGACCTTGAACTAACATAAATTGTAGTAGCACAAAAAAGCATTTAACAATAAGACAGACAGAATAGAAAATAATCCATTTACTTTTCAAAAGTGCATGAAGCTCATAAAAATAGCAAGATCAATTTTTAAAGTAAATTAAAATTTGGTAGATTTAGAATTGCACAAATTTTTAACAATAATAAAATATGTAGGTAAATTATTCTATACTCTCATTGAGAGCAGTCCTATGACCTAGCAGTGTGGATATTATAGGATGGCTTTGCTGTTCTTATTTAAGTGTGAGACAATTACCTGTATTAAAGACTGATCACCAGCTGCCAAGAGGTTTAGTGTTGACAGTAACATCCAGCCATTGCTTGACTCTTCAGAATTTTCAATTTCTAAGAACTTAGCAATAGCACAACTAGCTGCCTCAGTACTTTGGTTACTGGCTCTCTTCCTTATCTCTGACACCATGAGCTTGGAAACTTGTTGGCAGAATGATAGAATATCCCAGAACTTTTCATTCATCTCACTTGATGGACTAGTGCCAAATACCTATTGAAAATAAATATTTATGTGAACTTCGGTGGTTTGAAAGAAACTAAATAATATAATTTTCAGACTTATATCAATAGACTATGAAGCCTTGTAAATATTATAAACTATATATCTATCTTTTCATTTGTTTACAAATAAATTCTTGTAAGATTGTATTGGACCAGCTTGTTATGTTGGATTAAGAAAATATTTGTTATATGGTTTAATTCATTAACGCTCAGGCGGTAGCCGGCGCCCGGAAGCCATTGTCTTACTATTGTGTCTCTAATTACGCACGTCAAAAGGTTAAAAACGCTTTCAATCATTACATTGATTGCAATAATTCATTAAAGTATGGTCTGCAGACGCTGCAGTTAATTACATTATACACAATAAATATTTATTTCTTCTTTCATTTTAGATTTTATTGCAGTTGATTGATGTTTTCAACAATACTGATATTATTAGATAAAATAACTAATTTGAATTTATGAATACACAATGATGTTTATCAAAATAATGAATATTCAGATTTATGATAAACATATTTAGCCCACTCATGTTGATCAGAAGGCTAGTCAATAAAATATGTAGATTATAAATTATAGTGAAAAAACTGACTCAATAATTGATTATACAACGAATACAATTACATAAAAATTGTATTTTTGTCTGTAAAAAGAATAATAAATACAAATCTGTTACTTATAACTGGATATATAGGTATATAACAAGATGTATTTACCTTACAAAAAAGAGGTAGCATATTATACAGTTTATCATCTTTCTCAGCGTCTGTAAGTGGTTGTGGAGGGTGTGTATACTCTGCGAAGAGTTTTTTGAGGTGCATGAGGCCTAGCTGGACATGGGAGGACGAGCTGGAAGCTTCGGCACTCTCAGCAGATGCCGAAGCAGTCGCACCACGCAATTTACGCATCAGATTCATTTTAGAAAACTAAATCGATCCGCTCACACTTTCAAGCACATCTTTTGTTTCTTTGATATAAGTAGAAATAAACATTTAAATTAAATAATAATAAACATTGATTTTTCATTTAATTTTAATATAGAGGCACCACCATCTTGCACAGTTATTAGGTAAATAAAACGTATATAAAATACATAACTTAATAGGGTAAACTAAAAATATTATGTAAATGACGATATTTTTTTTAGTTTTTCTTTTGTAATTGATTGATTATTTTCTAACACTTTACGCCCACACTGCAAAGTGTTTGCCATAGATAATAATAAAGGTTAGTGGTGTAACGAACATGTTCATGGGCTGCGTTCAAAAATAACCAGAGTAGCTTCGAGTTGCAACCCAGAGTCGTTCTTTTATAACTCGAGTTAACCCAACTAACTCTAACTCCGAGCAGGGTAGGTTGGTGTAATGTAATGACAGTTGCTTGGCATTGACAGTTGAGCGTTCAAAAATGCGAGCTTAGAGTATCTACCCGATGACGTCATTAGAGTTAACTCTAATCTTATTTTTGAACGCAGGACTGAGTGAATTCATGAGTGAAGTTTGTTTTAGCGATGTGCATTGAGCCGAGTACGCTGGACTCGATTCCAGTACTCGAGTCAGGGAGACTGTACTCGCTGACAAAAATAAATCTATACATATAATAAGTCGAATTCTATTATGGGACAACTGACTCGAGTCTAACATTCGAGTTAGATTGACTCGCTCGTGCTGTAGTACTCTGGGGCGCCAACTCCGTGGGTGCTCGGGGGCTCGAGCACCGCGCCGCGACCTGTTTAGCGCAGTGGTTTAGAGCGCCGGTTTAGACGCAAGGGCCGCGGGTTCGATTTCCGCACCAACACAGATGTTTGTTGATGAAATAGATATTTGTGTTGGGTCTGGGTGTTTATGATACCTTCGTTGTTTCTGTTTTTTTTTTTTTTTAGTACAACGGAAAACCTTAGTTTGGGACCAGCGCGGCGGGGCTACTGCGTAACTCTGTTGACAGTTCAAGTGATGATCACTTGTTAACAATGTGCATCATTGAATTGTCAAACAGCTAGTTTCGTATTGCCTATTTTCAGTGACCAACTGCAGTGACGTCATTAGCCACTGGTGCCTTTGATAGCCACCGTAACACGTTTTGACAGATGTTATTGTATCGATACTTTTAAAATTGCGATTGTGTAAGCTTTTGAAGCTGTATAATAATCGATAAAATTTTAGAGTGGTCACGATAGGCACCGTATATTTTTATAATTCACTATATTTCCACCGTAGTTTGTTAGTCACTTGTGTGATACGTAATACCAATTTTATGAAATTGTCAGTTGACAACTAAGTTTAGTGTGCAACGAATGCTAGTTGTCAACTGTTATTGAAAAAGTTAGCCAATAGCCCCCCAGGTATCTTTGGTGGTATGAAGTGAGTTTGGGGGAGGGGGAGTATCAGTGATTGGCTCGCCGCGCATCGCATCATAGACGTCACTCGTGATTGGTTCCCTGCGCTTGCTGCACGTACCTAACGACGACGAATATACTTCCGTGCCAATAAATTGACTCGTGATTTTTAATCCATCGATTTTATTTTTATTAGTGGTTATTATGTCACTAGATATGGTTTAGCCGAGAACTCGTAACAGGCACACAGAGAAAGTTCCTTTCAAAAGTAGGTAAAATGTTAGGGATTTCTTCGTAGGGGTGTTACTAATCTTTGAAATTTTCGTCTTTGCTACAATATGCATACCTTCCAGTAGAAATTCTTTAAAAGATAATAAAAACCGTATGAAAATCTATTGCATGGTTAATAAGTAAACGGAAAAACAGACAGACGAACACAGCGACTTTGCTTTAAACTATTTGTTTTTTTTTTTACTTTTACCTTCAACCAGAATTAAGAAGATAGCAGGTAAAAGAAAAACTAAAATAAAATAGGAGTACATTTTTTTTGCCATAGGTGTACGATGCGCAAAGCGATCCCCACTCTTTCGCCGATCGGTTCGGATCGGAAGATTCGTGCCGATCGGAAGATTCGTGCCGATACCTATAGCTGTTACGGTTGGTTACGGTTTTCTTTCAACCCTATTCATTTCCTAAACTTCGAGTCCTTGAAAAGTAACTCAATTTCAAACCTAGCTTTTGCCCTTTAATTTGCAAAAAATTAGTCACTTTAATTTATGTGTGTACTGCTCGTAGATGTTAGAATTTAGGTGCGAAAATCAAAGAATCTCGCTCGCTTCTAGTACGCCATTCTGTGAATAATTAAATTAAATTTGTTTTTATGGAGTGGCAACGCTCTCTGCTAGCGTCAGTGTCAAATTGTTTGTCACAATCAATGGTTGTCTGTCACTTATTACGTGCTACAACAAAAATAGTACATCTACTATTGAATTTACACTTTGTACAGGCGTGAATTCCTTGCACGTTGTCTTGACGCTTAGATTCTCATTTCCTGAATAAAAATGCCAGAAAGTCAGAACCTTGTGCAGTGCTATAACCGTGGTTGCGGCCAGCTATTTGACCTCAGCAAGAACGATAAAGGTACGTGAATTTTCTATTTCTAGACTTTTCCATACCCAGAGCCATAGCAAGAGGATATTCGCAGTAAATACAAGACTTGTTTATTTTCAAATTACAAATTCATGAAGGTCATAAAGTTTATAATACTTATATTTAGTTGTTACAGTTCATGTACGTTATAATACGTACACAAGCAGGGGAGCCTGTAGCCAGTATTGGGTCATTAGGGGTTCATTTAATTTAAAATATTGTACCTAAAGCATACGTATTTGAAGACATTGAGAAGTGTGATAGGTTAGCTAAATTTTCTTTTTTTATCATGTTGAATATACGTAAGTATTCCGTTACAGATGAATGCCGCCATCATCCTGGCACTCCTGTCTTCCACGATGCATATAAGGGTTGGTCATGCTGCAATAAGAAAAGTGTAGACTTTACTGAATTTTTAAATATCAAGGGATGTACATTGTCTAAGCATTCAAATGAGGTTTGTTTTTACATCTGAAATATTAACCCAACCTTACTCTCCTGTCACAGGTCTGCTGAAAGTAATTTCTTTTGAAATAACCAGCATCTTCATGCTCTTCTATCTGTATTTATTCTTTTTGTTTTCAAGTGTTTATGTATACATAATTAATTAATTAATTAATATTATTATAGGTAATTTTGTCCATTAACTTGTATTTTTAGCCACCTTACTGTCTTTTCAGAAACCTCCAGAACCTGAGAAGAAGGCTTTAGATAAGGACTTGGATAAAAAGGAAGTCATTGAAGTAAGAGCCCCAGTAGTTGGACCTCAGTTGCCAAGACCCCCATTTGAGACACCTATGGTTACTGTGAAACCAACAATAGCTGAGGCTTTGAAAAAAGCTGTACAAAATGTGTCAAAACCGACTGTTTCTACTGATGATGGGTATGTGTAAGGACAAAAAGTTCATATACAATTATTATCATGATAAATGGTAACTGACATCAGTAACAAATGAGTTGGTAGGCCAAGAAGGAGATGATGAGATCGGTTGAACTCCTAAACAAAACATTGCACTTAGATTGCTGTAGAAAAATGGAAAAGAGGGAAGGACGCCTAAAAGCTTGATAATCAAATTAATGTAATATTTAACATTATCAAATTAAAAATGTGTTCTTGTTCATTAAATTCCTACTAAATAATATACTGATCTTTATGATAACTAAACTTGCTAATTATCCAGTTTAGTGTCAGTTGAGAAAATGTTTATTATCTTTTACAGAAGCATAGCAGTCGGCACATCATGCAAAAATGGAGGTTGTGGTGTGACCTATGAGGGTCCCCACACAAATGATAGTATTTGCACCTATCACCCAGGGTGCCCAGTCTTCCATGAGGGTCTAAAATTCTGGTCCTGCTGCCAAAAGAGAACTACAGACTTTAACACCTTCCTTAATCAACCTGGTTGTACAACTGGGACCCATAAATGGACTAAAGAAGTAAGTCAAATATCTACACTAATATTATAAAACTGAAGAGCTAGTTTGGTTTTTTTGAACACTCTAATCTCAGAAACAAAAAAGTTTGAATTTTGTTTTATCTGTTAACAGTAGATTGATAAGTTGAAGTAGATAGAAGTTTTGTTCAGGGACTGCATATCGAAAAAATGTCGGTTATAAGGGTTAACGGTATGACAACATATCTTTTTATTTCAATACCTCAAATTTTTCGCTACCGAAAAATTACGATACACAAAGATTTCACTACCGAAAAATTACGATACACAAAGATTTCACTACCGAAAAATTACGATACACAAAGATTTCACATCCGAATAATAACGGTACCTACCGTAATTTTTTACGCTACCTAAACTGCTAACATTAAGGTATCGTTTGGAACCCCCCACTTGTGCATTCTTTCGTCGTGTTGCGACTGGCTGCTTGGTGCCGCTCATCGTTTGTCTTTCTTAGATACTACCTACTATTTTTAAGTTGTACTTTTACGACTTGTGCCTGCACGCGAGCATGGAATAGTGTAAGTAAACACCATAACTCAAGACATCGATTGTCAAACGCGCACCATGGATGTAGAGTACACGATCCTGAACCCCCAGTGTTGAAATTTTTCGTTAGCGTTTTTCTATTTCTTTTTTAAATCTTTACCGTTTTATTTTAAACTGTGTAAAATCCTGTAATTATCCTAATCAACCTCAATGACATTTTAACTAAAAAGTAATTAACTCACTTTTCCATTAAAAAACATAATGTAAATAAAACTAAAAGGTTTGCTGAGCTCAGTTGGAAAAAAGTGGATTAATTACTTTTTGATTAAAAATATCAAGTTTTTTTTTTTAATGCAAAGCGTCATCGCGGCACACCAAGACGAAGGTGGAGAGATGAGCTTGATTCTTACCGGAGGGACTGACCTGCAATAGCCGAGGACAGACGTGTGTGAAAAAAGGAGAGAGAGGCCTTCGCCCAGAAGTGGGATATAATAAGCTAACTAGAACTAGTTGTTTTTTTCTTATAAGAAAACGATGTTCATCGATGTTTGAGACATGGCGTATTCTTTTTAGGGTTCTGTACCTCAAAAGGAAAAAACGGAACGAGTTATAGGATCACTTTGTTGTCTGTCTGTTTGTCTGTCTGTCTGTCTGTCAAGACCCTTTATCACGGGAACGCGTGGAGGTATTGAGTTGAAATTAAAACCATATACTCAAGTTTGCGGTCTCTTGAAGCTGTGAAAAAATCAAATTTCTAAGGTAACGAAAAAAAAACATACGACTTCATTCGGGAATTGAACTGTTTACATAGGTAAGTTTGTACGGAACCCACAGGGCGCGAGTCTGACTCGCACTTGCCCAGATTTTTTAATTATTAATCGGCTCACGTTTGAACACTATCTCATCTGATGGTAAGCGATAATGTGCTCAGCAATGGACTTGGCTTACCTAGAAGAAACTTATTCACTTTTGCCTTGATGTCACTTAGGTTGTAGCTATCAGAATGCACAGAATCGGGCAGGGAATTCCATTGCTTATCGAACGCAAAATAAATGTATTCCCATAACATTTTGTACGTTTGCTGTTTGAAAGGGCTTGACCGAATTAAATTGTGCAATTCCGATGTACGCTCTCCGAAATGTAAATGACAGAAAACCTATCTGACAAGCTAGGCGTGGTTGCTCAAGACTTTTGAGTTTTGACACGAAGAGTGCATCATTGCCATGATCTTGGCTCGCTTCTCAATCGAATCGACGAACGCTGGTATTTAGCAGATCTATCCTAAAGATGAGAGCAGTACTTCATATATTATCGAAATTGCGCTTGGTAAAGGTTTAGCAACTGTTCCGGCGTGGAATACCGTCTCATCTTTGCTAAGATACCCATTTTTTTGGCAGCCAGTTCAGTTTTCCCTCGATATATGATCTCAATTAACTTCAATTCAAAGTTGAAGATGATTGAATTGGCTATATTTAGTAAAAAAAAAATCACGCCTGGGCGTTGAGAAGTACTAATCTTGACCATATTGGCATCGCCCCAATCGGAGACCGCCTTCAAGGGCAAATTTAATCATAGCCTTTTGAAGAGTTCGGAGCCCGTGCGTCGGACACGTAACTTAGCAACAGTACGGTCGTCTGCGTACCCAAAGGTACCAGGCAAACTTACCACGTGCTGCAACTAATGATCTTCTTATCATTAGTGTAGCACGTGGCAAGTTTTTTGTGCTTGATATGATCTTTTCGTTTCATACATTGGTCCAAGTAAAATCTCATTTATTTAACACATTTGGATTGCGATAGAAAATCCTGGCCATGTTTGACTGTGGGCACAGCTTCTTTCTTAATGTGAATGTGATGTAGTGCGATTTAGAGGCACTCGTTTCTTTTTTATGGTTCCCACCATCCAATTTCCCAATCGTCAATGAATGCTGCTGAGCATGAGAGTATCATGCTCAAGGCATTGCCGTGTGGTAAACTCTATGCATTTGCTTCACGTGGAATGATCTTTCATCATCATCATCATTTCAGCCGAAGGACGTCCACTGTTGGACTTAGGCCTCCTCCAAGTGTCGCCACAATGAACGGTTCTGTGAGTCTCGTATCCATCGGATTTTCGCAACCCTCACCAGGTCATCGGTCCACCTTGTAGGAGGTCTTCCAACGCTGCGTCTTCCGGTACGCGGTCGCCACTCCAGAACCTTTTGGTCCCAACGGCCATCTGTTCTGCGAGCAATGTGCCCACTGCTACTTAAGATCTTTGCGAAACCCAAATTGTTAATTAGGTAAAGCATGATTTTCATCTGGATGCGGTTTTAATCTGGTCAAATAGACGCTCTTTCGCATAGCTTCGACAATAATGGATAGAGGTTAATTGGTCGGTGAGGAGTCACTTCATTGATTGGTTTACCATGCATGTGGATAAACACTACCTGCGATATTTTCCAGAGAAGTCGAGAGTCTAGAAACTCGTAGGGTTGCATTAAAAAGATTTGTTAGAAAGATAAATGCTCTTCCTAAGCAATTCTTTCAGTATCCTTGGTGTGATTAATTCAAAACTAAGGCTTTTATTTACTGCTCGATTAGAAATCTCCTTGGCTAAGTCTCTTGGAGATGTGGGTCGCGAATGAACATTTGGATAAGTTATTTGCGTTTGGTTTGAATTGAAAAAGCTTTTAGTGTTGGGTAGCCTATTTATCGAGGAAGGCTATAGACTATATAACGTCACGCTACAACCCACGCGAGCATAGTAGTAACCTAAGACACGGGTAAAACCGCGGGGGACAGCTAGCATATCATGTCTTGACTTTTGACACTACTACACCAAAGATCATTTTTATTGTTTAACCAAATATTAACAGGGGAAACGAAACGCAATATTCTAAAGACGTAGAGCTTAAAAGCAATAAAATAATTATATTAAAAAATATTTTTATGTTTTTTTTGACATTTTCCTTAATCCCCTACAATTTTTTCAGGGTGCTCCAGCTGGTACAGTGAAATGTCGGTGGGATTGGCATCAAACACCTGACTACGTAATTGTAAGCGTTTACGCCAAGAAATACGACCCAGTACTTAGTTTTGTAAAGTTAAACCCTATCCGCCTTAACACAAAGCTGGTTTTCCGAGAGCAAGGAGATGCTGCGTTTGAACTAGATCTTGAATTTAGAGGTGTAAGTATTCTACACAAATATTAGTTTTGTTTGTATTTGTACTTGTCCTGAGAATGATCAAACAAATGATTTATTTTGATATCTATTTCAGGTTATAAGTGTAGAAAACAGCACTGCATCAATGCTGTCAACAAAAATCGAGATAAAACTAAAAAAAGGTGAACCTGGTGCATGGAGCAAATTAGATTTTCCTCGAACACAGTCAAAGAAAGAGGAAGCTAAACCACAAGACGACGTCAAGCCGTCAGACGACGACTATGAAGATCTTTCCACTGTAGAAGCTGTACAATCTATGGGAAGAGTCAGCGTAACTAACGAATAAAATAATTTTAGAAATGAATTCCTAGTTTATTGTTTTTTTTTAAGAAGCACAATGATCTTTTCGTCTACTGGTAATTATATTGTGATTTTCTGCTGTAATAGTAGATGTGCATTTATTCATTGAAAATAAAATGTTTCATTTTTGGAACCACAATTATTGTCTTTGAAATAAAACTACATAGTGAATGTTAACTCCTTGATCAAATCAAAACATATTTATATACAAATAAAATTACATACATGCTATAGTTTCTTTCTTTATAACATTTCCTCAAAACATTTTTTGAAATCATGACTAGATCATGGCGCATATAACTTTAAGTATTTTTAATTACAATAAATAGAATGATAACATTTACAAAATTTTTACACCTTGACTAGGTTGACTAGATAGATAAGATTCACAATGGTACACTTTATCCTAATACGCAACGTTGTTATAAGATGTGTCTACGCTGGAGGAGCCGAGTTCAAATTGATGTAGTGTGAACTGACTAGAGGAGCCAAGCACGAGCGACAATACGAATTTGAGCACGGCTCGTGTTCGGCTCTTCTAGCGTAGATTCACCTTTATAATACTCATAATAGCTAACTATACAATGCCAAATAACCAGATTGCTTTAGAAATTAGGCGTGGGCAAAGTGTGTCATCTTTGCGATTAGAACAGTTGCATCTGAATCACTGAAATGTTTCGGAACAGTAATATGTATCATTTGGAACAACGGCCCAAAAGATAGGTACAAATAGCAGCGTTTTACCTTCAAATAAAACGCATGTTGTGTCCGGAGACTCATTCGGGGTCATATAAACAATATTTGAGTCTAGCATCTTCCGTTTCCGTGTCACATCTATGTGGGTATATGCTACAATCTCCCACCATCATGACGTATTTCCGCTTTCGTTCACCAGGTGGCTGCAGCGCGCCAACTCGTTCATTGTGGCCTCAAAATCCTACAACTTAAGAAGTAATCAAACCAGGCAGTCTTTAAAAGTATGACCCCGAATGAGTCTCCGGACACAACATGCGTTTTATTTGAAGGTAAAACGCTGCTATTGTGTCCTTCGGCCTCATTCGGGGTCATATAAACAATATTTGAGGCTTTGTTTGTTATCGCCTGGTGAACGGGACGCCAATGTGTTGCAAAGGATAAAAGTTAAATTAGATCAATAAACCGTTATAGAATAAGTAGAAAAACATCCAATAGATTATAACACTTATATTTTAAAGCAAAATAATAATTATAAGATAATTACAATCTTAACCCTTGATTACAAAATAAACAAAAACATTCATACATACCACATAAAATATCCTCAATTATTGTAATTGTATGTGAATTAACTTACCATATCCATCATATTTTATATTTATTTTAATTAATCTTAAGTAATTAATTAATTGGCTGAAAAAGATGAATCAAGGAGCTACCTTGTGGTGGGATCACTTCTCTCCTATAATGTTTTTTAAAAGTATTACCAGATTTCCAATTAGCCCGTCCCATTATCTCATCAAGAGGCTCATTATCCAACCAGCTCTGTGAAGCTACTGCTGAACGGAAACTACCTGGAGTAGCTTCAATTCCTGCTTTCTTCAAAATAGATTTAACCCAACCTGCCAAAATAGTTCTAGTAGCTGGTTTAGCTTTTCCACATGCTGTAATAAATAATCTATCCCCAGAACAAAGTAACCGACGTTTCCAGGTGTCTATTAGAAGCCAGAACACTGGATCAAGCGCCACACTTTCAAGATTACCTAACAACTTCCAACCTGACTGTCCATGTGTTTCAGAATCCGTCTTCGAACCAAAATGCGGCCAAAACATAATGCTATTATCGCTTACTATACATCTGTCTGGGGACACGCTAAGTAATGTTAAGTCGTGTATCCTTCGCCCTGAACACAACAACAGTAGCACTGCACAAAACCTTGACTTTGAAGAGACCTACTGCCCAACCAACCTATCAACGATTGAGGGTCCCAGACCGGGGGTGGACACTTCTTAGGCTGATGCAATGCTATAGCTTTAATCATTTGTTTTACCAAAATATTTGAACTTAAACGGGCCTCGCTTTTAGTATTGCATAAAGTAGACACAACAGATCTATGAAGAAGAATAGTACGAAAAGACAATTTTTCTTCTGCCAAATATCGAGCCAATTCACTACCTGTAGGATCTGAAAAATTTACACTAAACCTGGAACACCAATTTAACCATCTCTGCCATGCTGGTCTATATGTATTCAAAGTAGACGATCTCCAACCTTCTTTGAGTAAACACTTTTGTTCTTCAGACCAGTCTCCTAAGGATTCAAACCACCCCCACATTTCCATACTTCTAGATACAGCTCCCTCGCCCGTGGTGGTGGTTGCCCGGTCCTCGTGTCTACGAGTACCTTCGATAACCTGTGGATCGTGAATGGAGGCGCTATCGCTCTTGTCTTCAAATCTGCTCTCCAGAATGCTCGAGACCACCTCGGTGCGACTATTAGAAATACACCTCGAGCCTGATTTAGATGCATCAGCACACGAGGTATTAAACTCGGAGGAGGAAAGACCCAAGCTAGATGAAAATCCCATTTGAATGCAAACGCGTTGTGCCTCCATGCTCGCTGATCCCTTTGATCTAGAGTTACGTAACAAGGTACTACGTGAGCTGTGCTGGATGCACACAGATCTATCTGGGGAACACCCCACTTCGCAAAGACAATGCTGGTGAACTCGGGGAGCAGATGCCATTCCTGTAACTTCGAGTGACGTGACAGACCGTGCGCCACGTTGTTGTACCTGCCTGGAATGTGATAGGGAACTACATGAATATCGTACTCTTGAAGAATTAATAAAATCTGATAAATTAACTTCATCAAGGTCTGCGACTTGTTTCCCCCTTCCTTTCTTAAGTACGCTACTACCGCCTTGTTGTCGCACTGCAACAGAAGAGAGGTGTGACTCAGAGACGGAGCGAATTCTAACAAACATTTCAGATTAATTAACATCGCTTTGTGATTCCAGTGAAGTCGCTCTTCTTCTTCTGTCCAGGTGCCCGAAATGTGAAGACTGTTCAACTCCGCCCCCCCAACCTGTATCTGCTGCGTGTGTAGTTAAAAAGTTTTTTGCTTGTAGAGGATGAAGCCTGGATTTCTCCACACAGTGAACCTTCCACCATTTCAGTTCTGTTAGCACCTCCCCAGGCAAGGGATAAGTCGACTGATATGGCATTTTCAGGACTAGGTTGCAATAAGCTAGGAGATGACGAAAATTTAAGCGACCCATTGGAACTACCAGTCGAGCAAAATTCAGAACGCCTATGATACTTTGCATTTCTCGAAGAGACGCCTTCTGTCGTCGAAGCAACTTCGCCAACATTGTATACTCCGAATCTTGTTTTCTGGTAAACCTTTTTGATTTGTCCAGGGACTCCATATCAAACACAAATACTCTATTATCATTTGCGGGACTAGAATCGACTTCTCCCTGTTTACCTGCCAACCCAACCGGCTCAGAATTTGGAGAACGATTTTGACGTGTTTTATTAGTGTCGCTCTGTCCTGTGCTACTAAAAGATAATCGTCGAGAAAAACCACTACACGAATGCCTAGATTCCTGAAAATCTCGGCTGTCCAGTTGGTCAGCGATGCAAATACTTTGGGCGCTGTCGCCAGGCCAAATGGCAAACAAGTCATTTGCAGTAATCGGCTTCGATATATTAGACTTAGAAAACAACGGTGAGCAGGTGCTACACTTACATGGTTGTAAGCTTGCCGAAGGTCTATTTTGACCATCCAATCCCTTTCCAGAATGAAATCTGGAATCCGATTTACCGAAATCAAACGAAATTTGCTTATTATCAGATAATTGTTTAAACTTTTTAAAATTGAAAATAGGACGGTAGGTTCCGTCGTTTTTGCGAATCAGAAAGAAATTTGATACAAAACTCGGAGTTATGAGGGCATGTTCTAAAATTTTCTGTTGTAACAAATTTTGAATTACTATGTCCATCTCTGGAGATGGTACAGTGAGATTGCAACGTTTCACCTGCCTTGGTGGGACCAGAGGCGGTTTCTTTCGAAATGGAATTCGATACCCCTTCACTATTTTTATGAATGGTTCTGGTGCTCTCCAATGTATCCATTCCGTAACATGATTTTGTATGCAACCCCCCCAAAAAACCTGATCCGAGTCAGAACTTTCTATTAAATTTACTCGAACCCCTACCTCGTACGTTGTTTTGCGGTTCATTTCTCCGAAAACTAGAGGGCTGGTAAGGGCGTTGACCAGCCAGCTGTCCCCTTGGTTGAGGACGAAAAAAAAAAAAAAATAATTTTGGATTCATCGCGTGATAATTATAAAAAGATTCTACACTCTGTGGAAAAGGAAATCTATAATTCATCGTCAGTGCCGACGGGCGACTGGACGATCTATATCCGCTAGGTCCAGGGTACGCCGCCTGGGGTCTAGGGGTTTTCTTTTCTTGCCCAGAAAAATTTACTTTACTTGTATAAAAAATTTTGTTGACATCGCCAATATTCTTAACAAGGAAATCTATAATTCATCGTCAGTGCCGACGGGCGACTGGACGATCTATATCCGCTAGGTCCAGGGTACGCCGCCTGGGGTCTAGGGGTTTTCTTTTCTTGCCCAGAAAAATTTACTTTAGGTACTTGTAT
This sequence comes from Mythimna impura, assembly GCA_905147345.3. Taxonomy (NCBI): domain Eukaryota; kingdom Metazoa; phylum Arthropoda; class Insecta; order Lepidoptera; family Noctuidae; genus Mythimna; species Mythimna impura. Next base: position 15,660,770 of record LR990345.1, read on the forward strand.
AAAAAATTTTGTTGACACCGCCAATATTCTTAACAAAGAAATCTATAATTCATCGTCAGTGCCGACGGGCGACTGGACGATCTATATCCGCTAGGTCCAGGGTACGCCGCCTGGGGTCTAGGGGTTTTCTTTTCTTGCCCAGAAAATTTTACTTTATTTGTACTTATAAAAAAAAAAAAAAAAAAAAAAAAAAAAAAAAAAAAAAAAAAAATTTTTGACACCGCCATTATTCTTAACAAATTCACTAAAAGGTACTTTATCAAACAAAAATTCACTAGACGGCGGTATCTTCTTCAAACATGGCTTAAATGATTTTTCTCTTAATTGTTTAATGAACACTTCGCGCCTTTGTTCTACTATATCGGCTCTACGGCCGCAAACCAATTGTAAACAATCACGTGAAATCTTATGATAATCACCAGAAAAAACTTCTTTAAATTTTAATGCCAACTGATCTGGTTCCACGTTGCCGGAAACCTTGACCCAGTCAACTATCTGCCTAAAACCTTGCTGCATAGCATCGCTTTGCATTACAAGTGCGCGAGTTACAGCGCCTAGAAATCTATCTGCCGACGGTAGATGACAAACTTTTTCTAAAGACTTGATTTCATCGTGGATATTGAGGGTAGTAATATAAACTTTTCAAATCACTAACCTGTTTTGCAAGCTTTTTGATTACCTTGCTTTGTCCTCGGCTACGCTTACTTTTCTTCTTCTTACTTACCTTCTTCCTCTTACGGGATCTTTCCACCTGTTCAGTCTCCAACTCCGACTGTGATGACTCCGAGGAACTTGAACTTGACGAATCCAATGAAGAATCGGATTCGTTGCAGTTACGTACACTATCCGCCATTGTAATAAAAAATTAACACTTTTCAAAATTATTTTATATACTTTATATTTTTAAGCATATACCGAATTTTATTTAGTAAAGTATCGAACGTTAACAACGTTAACTTTAAAAGATGTGAACCGTCCGAAAAACAGGACGCCAATGAACGAGTTGGCGCGCTGCAGCCACCTGGTGAACGAAAGCGGAAATACGTCATGATGGTGGGAGATTGTAGCATATACCCACATAGATGTGACACGGAAACGGAAGATGCTAGACTCAAATATTGTTTATATGACCCCGAATGAGGCCGAAGGACACAACAGAACGTTTTGAACATCGGCTCAAATGAATCGTGATCTGTTACGTCGTGTCATAGTAACACTGAGACAGAGAAATGTTAGATGATATGTATAATTTGGAACATTTGGAATAACGGCTCAAAAGATACAAACACAGACACTGACTGTTATGAATCGTGAATTTAGATTTTAGAATAATTTTAAGATGTTTTCAGTACATGTCATTAATTATATTTACACTATTTACGTTTTAATTTGAATTTGAAAAAGACTGCAGGTCATTTAAAGTAAAGAGTGTTTCAGTGTTCCAATTGTTCTAACTGATGCAATTAAAACATTACTGATGTTCCAATCTTTCGGAACACTAAGCGAATAAACTACACGAATTTGAGCTCAGCTCGTGTTTGGCTCCTCTAGCGTAGACCCACCTTTATAATACTCATAATAGCTAACTATACAATGTCAGATAACCAGATTGTTATAGAAATTAGGCGTGGGCAGTGTGTCATCTTTGCGATTATAATATTTGCATCTGAATCACTGAAATGTTCCGGAACAGTGATATGTATCATTTGGAACAACGGCTCAAAAGATACAAACAGACACTGTTATGAATCGTGATCTGTTACAGCGCATCATATACTATACACTAACAGTTTTATTTAATTGAATTTATATTTAAGAATAATTTTAAGTAGACGTTTTCAGTTCATGTCATTAATTATATTTACACTATTTACGTTTTAATTTGAATTTTAAAAAGACGGTCATGTGTTTCAGTGTTTCAAATGATGCAAATAAAACATTACTGATGTTCCAATCTTTTGGAACACTTAAATGTTTCGGAACAGTGAGTCGGTCACTCACGCCTAATAGAAATCTATTTATTTATTTATCAAATTAATCGTATTGTGTTTTAATATATTGCTTTCTACATCTCGAATTTATAATGCATAGAATTTTTGTTCAATTCAAATTGGCATTCGTAGAGACAATTTGGGTTGGTGTAGTTATTTTTATCTGTTAAGTGTATAGGTTACGTGGTGTTTAGGGTACGTTTTGTATGAAATCTGAGAAATTCGTACTAAACTGCACTGTTCATGTTACTATTTATAACACCATTTCATTTTTAGGGTTCCGTGCGTGAAGTGTTACCAACGAAACCCTATTAGTAGGTAAGGCGCCGCTGTCCGTTCGTCCGTCCATCTCTCTGTTACAGAGGGAAACAGTCGAAATTTTCACAGAGTGTATTTATATTGCCGCTATAATAACAAACAAGGTGATTCTACACATAATACTGAACCACTTTCACTACGAACCCCAAAACTAAAACTGAAAAAAAAAGTATAAAGTGTTTTTGAGAACATTATGATTTCTATTTTTATCCCACGGTGCTTTTTTTAAAGGAGTGGTTCAATATGTCAGATAGAATCACCCCTTAACTCGGCCAGCCCCCCTAGCCAAGTTACGATCGTTTCGTTTGCGTCGAACGCCTCGAGTAGGCCACGCCTCCGATTCCTTTGTTCTGACGTCATCTCAACGCTCAGTCACGTGGTCAGAACAAAGGAATCGGAGAGGTGGCCTATTCGAGGCGTTCGACGCAAACGAAATGATCGTAACTTGGCTAGGGGGGCAGTTCAGTTATCAGGCATTAATTTTACGGCGAGGAGCAGTGTTCGCTGTTAGGCGGCAGCGGCGCGTGGAAGGGCGGCGCGGGCGCGGCCTGCATGCGGTACATGTCGTGCAGCAGCGTGGCCACCGACACGTCGCCCACCGTGTCGCGGAACAGCAGCAGCTCCACGGAGCGCGCGCGCACGGCGCGCAGGGACGGCAGCAGCAGCAGGAGGCGCCCGAATCTGAACATCATAACAATGTGTGACTACTGACTAGCACTTAACTATTTATTTTTTGCTAATTTCTGCCAGCGCCTACTACCGCGTTTTTTTTTTAGGTGGAAAAGCATCCAATGTAAACTCGCGCGAGCGGGAGGGAGTGTTCAAAATCAAATGCATTTATTTCAAATAGACCATTTACAGGCACTTTTGAATAGTCAAATGTCGGTCAATCAAAAAAAAAAGTGAAGCTAAATTGCACGTTCCAAAGCCTAGATCTCTATGGAGAAGAACGTGCAAGAAACTCCATGGACACTCTTTTAAATCATATTATGAGTTACCTACATATAATCTTGGTTACATATTTCTTGTTGCTTCTATTATTTAAGCACAATGTAGATAGGTAATGAAAAAAATTGAAATAAGTCACTGGCAGCTAAGAGATGACCCGTCTCAACTCTCAACTATTCCACAAGATTTGTAATTCAAACAAGTACATAATCACTTGTGGTGATTTTAATGTTAATTTATTAGAAAACTCAGGTTTACGTAGTAAAATTTTAAGTCTATTTCAGTCCTACAATCTTGTTAACTTATTTTTGGAGCCCACAAGATTAACTCCTACTAGTGCCACATGCATAGATAATATTTATACGGATGTTGTACCAACTCACAAAGAAATTATAAATTTATTAGATTCTGATCATTGTGGACAGTTAATTACTTTTCAAAACCAAAAAAACATAGTCGCTAAAAAGAATATCACTGTTAACCCTAAAACTGCAAGTCGTTTAGAAACTTTTAAAACTAAACTCATTAATAATTTACCAGACTTGTCTACATATGATGATCTCAATAACCAATATGAAGGTTTCTTTAACATGTACTGTAATCAATTTAATTCTACTTTTATACCTAAGACTATTTCGGTTAATAGTAACGTTTCGTTCTGTGAATGGGCTACCACTGGTATTCATAAAAGTAGAACTCGGCTTTACGAATTGTATGATGAAAGAGTTCTTGTTAATACTGCTGAATTTAGTTCATATGTGCGAAATTATTCAAAATTATTTAAAAAAATTTGTTCTGTAGCGAAATCGCGTTATTTAAGTTCCAAAATTAAAAACAGTAATAATATAATTAAAACTACTTGGAATGTTATAAATAGTGAAACTGGAAGGTCTACAAGACCATCTAGTGACTATAAACTTGTAATTAATGACAATGTGATCACATCGGACTCACAGGTTGCCGCGGCTTTTGAGAACTTCTTTTCAGAGATCCCCATATCGACAACAAAATCTCTGAACTCGTCACCCACTGCTGCAGAGTCTCTGCTTAAAGAAAATGTTAAAGTTTGCGATTCTGACTTTAATTTCGAACATGTGACTTATGTAGATATTATTAAGACGTTTAACTCCCTGAATATAAAAAAGACTGCAGATTTATGGGGTAATTCTGTGGAAGTTGTTAAGTCTATAATCCACATTATAGCTCCTTCTTTAGCTTTTATTTTTAATAATTGTATTGATCGCGGTGAGTTTCCTGATCTAATGAAGAATAGTAAAATAATTCCATTGTTCAAAACGGGTAGTACATCTGACCCCACGAATTACAGACCCATTTCAGTGCTACCCACTTTTAGTAAAATATTTGAGAAACTTATTTTAGAGCAACTACAAAGATTTTTTAACAGACATAAATTATTACATACCAAACAATTTGGTTTTACAAGGGGTCGTTCAACAACCGATGCCGGTGTTGAACTTTTAGGACATATTTATAATGCATGGGAAGACAAATGCGATGCCCTGGGCATTTTTTGCGATTTGTCAAAGGCCTTCGATTGCGTTCTCCATGAAACATTAATCAGGAAACTACACCATTACGGAATCCGGAACTCCTCCCTGGATCTTCTTACATCATATCTGAGTGAAAGGATTCAGAGAGTTGATGTAAACGGAAAAAGATCTCCTGGATCTGTAGTAAAAATGGGTGTCCCCCAGGGCTCAATTCTTGGCCCATTTTTGTTTCTTATTTATATAAACGATTTACCTTACCTCATAGACGATAACCATAACATAGTGTTGTTTGCAGACGACACTTCACTTTTGTTTAAACTTAAACGTCAGCAGCCGGTTACTGACGATATAAATATAACACTTTCAAAAATAGTACACTGGTTTGATGTAAATAACCTTCTACTTAATGAAAAAAAAACTAAATGTATAAAGTTTACCATGCCTCATGTTAGGCAAGTAGAAACTAGTGTGCTAATAAAAGGTAAAGAGTTGAGTCCTGAAGATAATACAGTGTTCTTGGGCATAACTCTAGATGCTAAGCTTCAGTGGGGCCCACATATAGACAAATTATCAAAAAAACTTAGCTCTGCAGCATACGCTGTTAGACAAATTCGAAATTTAACTGATGTAGAGACTGCCCGTTTAGTTTACTTTAGCTATTTCCATAGTGTCATGTCGTACGGTATTCTACTGTGGGGAAATGCCGCCGAAATACAGTCAATTTTTGTTTTGCAAAAAAGGGCTATTCGTTCGATTTATAAATTAAGTCCCAGATACTCCCTCAGAGATAAATTTAAAGAAATTAATATAATGACTGTACCTTCACAGTATATTTACGAGAATATTTTGTATGTACATAAAAATATAAACATGTTTAAAAAATACAGTGATGTTCATAATTTTAATACTAGGAACAAACACAAATTTGTGGTTCCTACAACCAGGCTGAAAAAAATAGGGGGCTCATTTAGATGCCAATGCATACACTTCTATAATAAACTTCCTAGTCATATTCAACAACTAAGCCTTAATAAATTCAAATTATTTGTAAAGCGAAAACTTAGCCAAAAGGCCTTTTACACTATAAAGGACTATGTTGAGGACCAAAAGGCTTGGGATTGACCTGCTCCAGTACGCACTGCAACTGTTGTCTTATTATTATTTTTTTTCTTTTTTGTTTTTAATTTCAATTTTGCTTTTTATTATTATTATTTATTACAATTTGATATTGTAGATTATTTTTATTTTGCAATTAGACTTTTTTTTTTTCTCTTTCTCTATTAATTTTTGACATCAATGTTTACTTAGTATTGTAAACAATATTTTTCTTTTTATTATTGTGAACGTGAGGACTATGTTGATTGCTTTTTTTTCCTTTTCAGTAATTTTAACGTATGTCTGGCAATTTGAGTATTTTCTGCGGCCTACCCAAATGTCCTTTCCTTGGTATTGTTCGTCAAGTAGTTGAGCTCCTTAGTAGTCCTGAGTTGAGCTTTACGAATACTGACAAATGCTTGCACTGACTGGACAGGTCCACTCAAATCTGTAAGGTTCTTTCTTCAAAAGACCATTTCAGACAAATCTGCATGGTTCTCATGTGATTTGACCATTACATATTTACTGTATGGACTTTAAAAGAGACTTTGACCCCTGAGTTTGTTTCGGTGTTTCTTCTCAGGGTAGTCAGCTAGGAAACACCGGCCTCATCTAGTTTAAAAATGACGAAAAAAAAAATTGACGTGTAAAAGTGTTTTTTTAAACCTATTTACAAAATAAATATCATTTATCATTTATCATTTATCATTTATCAACTGACGGCACCCGTTCACGAGCATGACGCGTGCATCAGCCCCTTTAGACTATAACTGACTAAAACCCACCCCTATGTTACTTCTTGACCTTTCGGACAACCTATAGGGTTACGCCCGCGTGAATGTAGACAATATACCTACTTAGATAACGCCTGATAAAGTAGTAGGTGTTCTAAAAAAGAAAAGAAAGAAAAAACCTTTATTCGTGCCTCACACAATAGTATGTACTAGAAAAGAATAATGAAAAAAAAAGGAAACTAAAATCTGCGAGGGCAAAAAGGCGCCTAACTCAACCAATGCTGCGATATTTAAAACGATAAATAACGCAGCGCTGGTATTCTGTTAGTGTTCGCTGTGATACCACGGACACAATGATGTTAAATAAAGCAGGTATCGAAATAAAATTATAAATAATGAAGAAATAGATAAAAATCGTGAATTTATGTTAATGTCTGTGTTTTACTGATAATAGAATTTTTCGTATAAATAAAAAAAATAAAAGAAAATCGGTCCAGTAAGTACTTTTTCTACATAATTGACAGGAGATTCAAGTTTTCCTATATATTTTATACAGTAGATAGGTATTGAGAATTTAAATTAAGAATCCGTTAATCAATATTTAAACTGGGTATATAAATAGGTAAGGCTGCGCTAGTCGTGTTTAGACAAATTTCGTGTGTTTGGGCACACTACTCGGAGTTGGAGACTAGCTGAGACATCCCTAAAGCGAACTTTGAAAAGTACAATCAAACTTATGAAAGGACGCTTGCTTGCGGCAATTGTCCAGGTACAGATGCTAAGAAACATCTGTACCTGGACAATTGCCGCAAGCGATTGATTTACCTCCTCAAATAAATACTGTCTGATGTAGGAATCGAACCCTGAACTCAAAAGTACAGTATTCATAATTGAGACAATTTTTCAACAAAGTAATTAACAATTCCGTTTACATTTCCCATAATTTTTGGAGTTTTAAATCCTAGATTTACCTTGTAGGTTGCCTGGTATATCTAGTCCGCACGTAGTCAGCAAGAATGCACTGAGCTTGATCCTGCAGCATCTCCACTGGCTGAGTTTCACTTAGCCCAGGTGTATCTATAAGTATAGAAAAGTTGATTGTGATGTGAACGTACCGTAAAACGGGGTGAATAGAAACAAAATTTTAATGGGAATTGTCACGTAATTGAAAAATTGTTTGCAGTATTTGAGTACTCAAAATTATAGAAATGGTATATTAGAACTTTATTGAAACAAAAAATATGATCATAGGTAAGTATATCAAAGTAAAAATCTTAATCAAAGTTTTGTTTTTTATTCACCCCGTTTGACTGTATGCTATGTACCTATAGGTTTTTACTAAACTTTTTGACCACCACAGTCGCAGTCAGTATACCTACATGGCAAAGCTAAATGTGTCCAGCAGGCCACGGTCACGACTATATGACATATTAAAGGATGAAATGGTAGCGTGGTGCCGAAAGCGATCCATTTAACGACCTAAACTGAACTGTTAAAGGGATGGAGCTATGTAGGATGTATAGCTTCCATCCCTCTTTTTCGCTTGTACGCCTGACATTTAAATATGTCTTGGTAAGTTCCCAGGACAAGGTGGGTTACCATGGCGTTCAAAGTAAGATTGTTTCATTCTTATTTCAGTTTGGGTAAGAGACAGAGCTATACAGGTTGTCTAGCGCCATCTCTTACCCACAATGAAATAAGAATAAAACAATCTTACTTTAAACGTCATGGTAACCCAGCAGACCTAAAGCGCGGTCACTCTAGGACTGCGAATGAGATACGCAAAGACAATGCTAGCCAAATATGAAGCATTTTAGCAATTTACCTACCTACTAAAGATCTACAGATTTGATTATAAAACGGTAAAACACTATAGATAACGGTAATTAAAATGTTGCTTGTAGAATAATCTGACAAACAATCAGAATGATTGCATGTAGTCCGGTTTTTAATCGATAAAAGTAATTTTTAGAGGCATCTTTGTGATTTTTTTTTATCGTGTTAAATTAGCTGTATTATGTTTGTATCACACTATTTATCTAGCATTTATTCTAAGTATAGTATTTCTGATTCTGTTTACAACGGTGGATTATATTATATACCTACACTACAATTTAAAACTCGCGATATGGTCTTGTAGTTCTCATAAATCACCAACACAATCACCTATTATAAGGTGATCAAATGCCTAAATTTGTTTTATATGTGATGTCGATATGAGGTAGGTTAGGTAGGTAGCTAAATAAAACGAACCTGGTGAAAAGAGAACAATAGCCTTCATACACCCACACTCACTGCCGTCGGGTGCTATTTGCCGAAATCGACATAGAATCTCCTGAAACAAAATAGAGATTTATTAAAGACGTTCTTTATGTAACTTTGTGTTTGCGAAAACATTTGAAAGGGTTACCGTGGACTAGGGTTATCAATTTTTTAACCGACTTCAAAAGGAGGAAGTTCTATGTTCGACTGAATGTATGTTTTTTTTTTATGTATGTTCACCGATTTCTCGGTCAATTGTGGACAGATTTTGAAATTTTTTTTTTTGATTGAAAGGTTATGCTTCCAAGTTGGTCCCATAGAAATATTGTTATGAACTTCGAAGATATGGAACAGAACTCCTCATAGGATCACAGCAGAACTGTCGTAACAAGTAAAATTGCTTTATTTATACGTGTAGTCGATGACTGACTGAAAGAATAGGGGGAATATATCGAACTGATCTGATGATGAAGCTTGAAATTAGGCACCGGAACTCTGTAATAGATTAATTTAACCTAACCGTGTTTGGTATTATTAGAATTGTCATGAGATGCACTTTGGCTATAAGCTATTTAAGTATGGCTGAGGGTTACCTTTTAGTGGTGGTACCATACCTAAAAAGTGTAGATAAAATAAAAAAAAAACTTTTTATAAAAAAAAATACAACTGACTTCAATGTAAAAAAACACTGAAAAGTGCAAAATAACTTTAATTTCCCAAGTTGGTGTTAAATAACGAAGAGACAAAACTATTATAGAAACACCGACTTCCGAAATTAAAGTTATTTTGCACTTTTCAGTGTTTTTTTACATTGAAGTCAGTTGTATTTTTTTTGTAAAAGTTTTTTATATTATAAGAAATCTCGCAGAGTTCCATTTTCGAATTCTATAATTGTTTTTTCATACTTTTCCTTCAATGAAAAATATACATTTAAATAACGAAAACCTTAGGTATCCAAACGGGATCAGTAGTATTAGAGAAAATCGCAGACATACAACTACGGACTATTAACCTGTAAAGTATTGAGCTCCAAATCTGCCAATGGATCGGGCGGCAGCCTCGCCCTGGCCGCCGGCGCAGCCAGCAGCGGCGCCAGGTCCCACGGCGCCGACCACTGCGCCAGGTGCAGCAGGAACAGGTCCTTCCACGCAGCGCGCAGCAGCACCAGCTGGTCCGACGCCGCGAGAGCTTGGAACGGGGCGAGGCATCGCACCCAGCGCACTGCCATGAAGAGGAGACGGGCACTTGTCTCCTGGTGACAATCGTATATTTATAGATAGGTATCTATGGGTGGATAAGAAAACTACAGGTAGGTAGGTAGTGTACCTACGTATGGACGATAGATAAATACATAAAATTTTTAGCCTTCTACATAATGTATTATTGCATTGCTATTCATTACATTGACAGCAGTTGCGTGTTGCGTATTTCTGTCAGGACCTTGGTCCCAGCAGTGGGAAAAATACTTCTGACAAAGTCCCTCTGTGTGAGATGCAAGGCCTTAATTGGTGAATGTTATTTTAATGTTAAATTTTTATTTCTGTCACATGACAGTTTCCACATTTCTACATGGTTACTATCACCATTTTCAAAACTCGCATTCTTCAACGTTTTGAGATCAGTTGTGATAAAATAATTTATTTAAAGTAACGTGTCTGTGTGTCGCGGCACTGGTGTGTACGAATGAACGACGTACTTACAACTCCTAGGTCACGGCTGCTGCCAAATTGCTAAAAGATTTCCGAAAGTGACTTCTATATTAATTTGTTGAGCATATGACATTCTCATACAACATATTTTAGTATCTGGTAAATGTCCAAGTACAAGTAGGTATCTACCAATGGCTATCTTTCAAACATGCGCACTGAGAGGAACATAACAACTCTATATAAGTCAAGCTACGATGACTCCAGTGTCGCGGCTCGTAGAGGGCGATGGGCGGGGTAAGTCAACTGAAGGCGATAAGTCACCCCGCGAACGCCCAATCGCGGCTTGCGCCCGCCCCTTCAGTCAAAAAGCCACCTATCAAATGTCAATGTTTACACCCCTTGAAGGAGACTTGAAGTCCTACGCAATAAAGAATGACAAGTATGTTTATGATTGAGAATATACTTGATAAATTAAATGGTTCATATTGATGCAGCTCTAAAACTTCCATATAACTTAAATTGTTTTGTCTTCAACCAAATAAAAGTTCCGATACCTAAGGCTTGTTGGTTTGTGCTTAAGAGCCAATAATAATTTGTGATTGCGCGTTGATTACCTACTTTAATATATTATATTGTGTTGTGACATGCTCTAGTGCGGACAGATACCGTTACCTATGTGTATATAGGCAGTAGCCTTATCAATGAAGTTATTTTACCTGCAAAAGTTCCCAGGTAGGGGCAAGGGGTGCTCCAAAAGCAGTTGGTGGTGGTCGCAGCAGTGTTGGATCTCCTTGTAATTGCAGCTGTTTCGCGCTCCACATCAGTTCCTAAAGTAAGTACGAAAGATTAACTTTAGATTTATACCTAAATTAATTTTTAAGTGGTTCAAATAGGTAGGAATAATACCTACCTATTTGAACCACTTAAAAATTAACCAATTTAACATAGTACCTACCTATCTTTTACACGGTTTTCTCCTCAAACTCAAAACTATTTCATTTCACATAGGCCTATCTACATGGGCACTTGTAAAATGTCAGAAGCATGCATCTAAAACTTGAAGCGTATTATGGATGCCCTATTACCTGTTCGAAAAGTTTTCTTCTGCTGTAAGTACCTACCTACTCGGCGTTTTTAGTATCTTACCTGGCATTTATCAGAAGACATGAGTATGTGCAGTAAGCCAGGAGGCGGTGGAGCTAAGAACGGTTCGGGCACGAATGGCTGCGGGCTGGGAGCGCCCGCACCGCCGCCAGCACCGCTCGAGCCCGCTGATGAGGCCGTGCTCAGCGGCGCTGGCTCGCTCATGCCGCTGATACTAAACTGTAGGTATCGAAAAGTTGAATAAGGCCTACTGTCCACGGACGCGAAGCTTCATAGACACTTATTCGTCATTATACGCTTGGCGTACCTACGCCTGCGTGAAGCTTACATACAAAACTATGGCACTCGAACTCGACGAAGCGGCAGAGTCGTGCCGCCGTGTTGCGTCTATGAAGCTACGTGTCCATACGCATCGCCATAGTTTTGTATGTAAGCTTCACGCAGGCGTACACCAAGCGTATAGTGACGAATACACGTCTCTGAAGCTACGCGTTCGTAGACAGTAGGCCTGAATCTACCTGAAAATGCCAAAAAAGGTACCTCTCTTAAGAGCTCTCTTACGTGATTACAACGTTACTATCTACATTTTTTTTCTTCAGATATTTTGGAAACATAGATATCTTGTGGATATTATCTAGGTTTTTATTGTAATCAAATTATACCAAAATTTGTGTAAAATCAATCCAGTAAAGACCTCTAAAAACCTTCCTTTTTCTCGTGAACTCTGGCCCTTCATAATGTACTCATAAATTAAAAAAATCAAAAAAATATAACTATAGAACCCTTGGTATCAAGATTCTAAATGACAAAAAAAAAATCCAATAACTTTTAAAGTTAAAAAAAAAACACGTATATCGTGGAACCAGTTTTATGAAATATTCGAGTGAAATCCGGAAATACAGAATACCAGCAGAGCGTTCAGGTGTTATCTCTCTTTTTTCGCGATGCTTTTTTTTCAAATATTGCGTTGGATGAATTAAGAAGCTTTTAAACTATGCTCAGGTTGACGATAGACGAGTGGGGAAGGGCCCTCTTAAGAAAATCTTCAGTATTTTTCGTTATAAGCTTGTTTATTAGCATTTCTTGATTCAGAGGAAGGGTTCCTAACTAAAACATTTATACCGTTAACCTTGACGGATGCCGGTAGTACTTGATTATAATGAAAACAAATGAGTTTACAATTAACGTGTGAGTATTACCTGAAAGTTGAAGGATTGTGGCAGTGGCGCATACGGCGAGGGTGGCGAGAGCTTGAGCGCATGCGGCTTGTGAGCGTGACCGAGCGGCGGCGGACCCAGCGCGGCCATCGCTCCCGCTTGCAGCTTCGGCTTGCGCGGACCTCGCTCGTGCTGCACCGCTGCGGGAGATATGGCTATGTGAACTATAAGTCTAGAAGTCTTGGAAAAACTATAGGTAAATTATTTGGACTGAAAAAGTTCTTATGAAGGCCTATCATATAGATAACATCAAATGGGCAACGTGCTGTTTGAGATCTTCCCTGAAGATAAGAAATGTCTCTAATCAACCAAATGTCCCTATCACTGTAAGACTATAAACAAAGAATATTTGGTTACTTGGACGATTTTTTTTTCTTGAGAACATCCAATATCAGTAGGTTTAAAACCAACATAATTATGCTAACATTAATGAAGTTTGACCTAGGTACCTACCTACCTATTAAATATCTTTAATCGTTCTTTCATAATTAGATAGTTAGGTAGTATTCAAAATCAAAACAATAGATAAATAAAAATATTAGCTAATCTTTTCCCCTTAGCTTTTATAGCAGAGTCTGTCATATAACACATAAATCTATACAACCCAAATCCTGGCTCAACAGTGTGCTGCTGATACTGAAAACATTGAAAATAAAATACAAAACGTGCGATGAACATAAAGTACCTATTTGACTACATGTAACTTGGTAGTTGTTTTACAGAAGGATTATAGAGCCATGAACCGCTTATTCGCTGGCGCTCCCTCCGTAAGCCGGGATCGTGCGAGCCTCGTCTGTCTGCGCAGGTACGTACTTAGGTATAATGTGCAGCCGTGGGCCGCGCTCATACAACGCGCCCTTTGACCGATCAGGTGGCGATTATTCTGCTTAGAATTCTTTGGGACTTATTGTGAATCGTTGGGTGCTAATTCGTTTGTAGATGGGAGTAAACGGCTCTTTTGAAGTTAGGTTAGTGACTCCCGTTACAAAGATCAGAGGATCAATTTATTCTTTGAGTTGATTCAGCCCTTCTTTAAACATTTTAAAGTTTTTCGAAAGTAATTTGCAATGTGTTTATTAAATTTTGCACGAGAATGTTTGCAGAACTTTTTATAACAGATTTATGTGATATTTACCTAGTCAATCTAATAACTTTGGTAGAAGTATTTTATTTTGCTGCCTAATTTTCCAGCAGTTAATCACCGTGATATTATAGCAAAGCTACCAATTTCAATATTGTAATGAAGCTTCATGATAAAACAACGCCCAAAAGTTGCCCAGCATTATTTTCTTTTATTTATGATACTTTGCACCAATTGTTTAAATAGCACATCCAATGTGCACGAGGCCTGTAGGGATGACGTCACGCAATCAGCTTAACAGGGCTGAGTCCATGAGAATGCGGCCATTGTGCCCGCACATGTCGGCGCATACGCTGCGTTCCCGCGCCGCCACCGCTGCATCGTGTCAACGGAAATGTAACTCAGAAGGATAATTCTGATTCGTGATTAAAAAGAATTGAGTTTGCCAACTAGTAGGAAAGGATAAATTCTGCCGTTTGGGCACGAAGTGCAGGTATTTTAATGGACCACAGCGTAACCCTCAATGCGACCAAGCACCGAGCTGCAGGAACATTCGAAAGAGTTACCCTGACTCTGCAGAGCAAAGGATAACTAAGGTTGGTTTTAATCAGTAAAAGTCTGATACGCCCTCTCGCTCCACCCTACAGACTTTTCCCAGTTCAAAAATAAAAAAAGCTCTGCTTGGTGGCGACCGGTCTCGACAGGCACCAAAAAGATGGTGGGGACATTTTGGATACAAGACGGTGGCCGGGTGTTGCGTTACAGTTTAGGAAAAGTCTAGGTCCAGTATGAACTGTTACCATAGTCATGATGAACTCAGCCGATAGTCGCGTAGTGAATGCAGCTATCGTGCACTCACTCGCGTACCTACCAAAGGGCTAGGCGGGGCAGTGCCCCGGTGCCCCCAAAACCTGATTAGCAAATCTCTTATTAAACTACCGAAAAATTCTCCCACTTTCGAAATCAAAATAAAATAGATTTCAACACTACTTTAAACATGGCAACTCGTTTTAGTCAGTAGAAGTCTGACTCCTTTCGTTATCCATCCAAAGTAGGAGGTTATTTGATGATTTTCTATGTAAAAAAGGGGTTCCAATTTTTTTTGCTCCATGGCTGTTGATTACCTAGCTACGCCACTGTGTGCGCCATCGTATTTACTGTGATTTAATAAAATTGAGAATATTAGTGTAGACTACCTGTCTAGCAACTAATTAAATAATATAATAACCATTAATTATACAAAAAATCAACCACTTGAATCAAGTTCGACAGAAAGCTTCAATTAGGTTATCGATTTGTTTGAAATACTGTCTCAATTGATCTTCTGTGACTAGGTTTCATAGCTCACTGTCTATGCGGCTTAGCAGACGATACAAATGCTGACGGACGCACTATTCGAATAGCTGACACTCTCAACGAACGTAAGTGGGGACTTTAAATATTAAATGACGATTGTAGAATGGCTTTTTAAGGTATTAGTGAATTAAGTTTCCTTTTCATACTGCTTTAAGCTCGGCAAAAAAAGGATTTATTTATTGATTATATTATTTTTAATCATTTTCGTCAGCAACTTTGTATTAAATTATCTTTACACTTTACTTTCTGTTCTGGCTTCTAAGTATCTTTTGGATTTTCTGTTTTTAAAAATAAAAATGTAATACTTATCCTGAATGTCGTAGAGTTGAAAATCTTGTCGTATTGGATAATAATATTTTGCAGTGCACATACACCAAAACAGAAAGATTCGAATAGCTAAGGTACGAGAACATATACTTTCGTCATCACATCTTTACATAGAAAACTACCACCATAGAACAAAATACAGTAAATGTCCTACCAACATTCATAAAACACATCGCGTGTACTGCAGTGTCAGAGCGTCCGATGCAATGTTAACCTTTTGTTTATGGGGCGCATGTAATCCCAAACACAACACGTGCTTTTTTTCACGACGTCATCGGCTTCCCTCACTATCCTTCAACAACCCAAACCCAACTTTATGACTTCACTACAAAGTATACATTCACTAATCGCAGATATTTGGGGTCGGTTAAGCCAAGGGGCTCAGTTTCCAGTGTGACGCGGATAAGCGAGATTTTAATTAAATGAAGGCGAAATGTGTAACAAGTTTTTCATTATCTGATGACTCGGTATAGTTTGTGGTTTAAAAAGTATTATTTTTACAAATCATTTTATCCACAACATCTCAACTTTTTCAGACTGTGTTGCATTTTGGGTAGGCGTAGCGGTCTCCGTAGCAGTCGTAAACGTTTGCTACGCGGCTACGACGCTACGCGCATACTGGGTTCGCTCAAAGCGCTAGGCAGATTTGCGTTTACTACAATGATATTGTTTCATAGTGTTATGTTCCTCACGGGGTGAGTTACCCGAATTTTGCCTGATTTGATCAATCAATCAATTTAAGTGAACAAATCAGTGTACCCAGTAAAAATATATGTGATAAACGCATTTTTGTTTGAGTGAAATTAACAATAAATCGCGAAATTGTAATCGTTTACAAATATATAAATATTAAATAATGTAAAAACAAATATTTATTATTTAACCAGTTTATCAAGAAATATGCAAAAATAGATACTAACCGTGAAGACAGAATAAAAGTGGTCGAAAAGAAGAAGTGAATGATATAGGTATACTCGTAACTTTCCCAAATATGTACCTGCCTATATAATTTTCTCTGGCAAAAACTCGTATTGGGTGTGATGGACTTTGACGTTAGATTCCATGTCCGATATCTTTTTCTAATTATCAGCTTTGAAGCTTTATAATTTGGTCCTTAATGAAGATAATATAAAGCAGAGGTCCGATCGTGTGTTGAGTACTGCAGCCACATATGGGTTGGTGCTGCAAAATGCCATCTAGCAGCTTTGGACTCGATGGAAAGGCGTGCGAAGAGGCTGAGTCTTCAAAGCCTTGTGCACAGGCAGGCGTAGGATAGCCAGCCTTTCGGTGTTTTACAGGCTGCATTTTGGAGAGTGTGCGCGGGAATTGCATGACTTGATTCCGTCATCTCATTTCTACCTTCGGACAATCCGACGTACGGCGAGTACCCTTACGTTGTTGAAACCTCTACGGTCCGGACTAAGCGTTTCGCCTCGTCGTTTATACCGCGTACATCGAAGGACTGGAACAATTTGCCTGCTGAGGTCTTTCCATCCGATTATAATTTGATCTAATTTGTCTTCAAGGCTAGAGTGAATAGGCTCTTAATAAACTAGTGCACCTCACCGTCAACGATTGCATTACTGCTTACCATCAGGTAGGATCGCAGTCAAGCTCTAGTTTATATTGATTAAAAAAATAATAATAATTTGTCTTTACTAGTTTACCAGACATGATAAGTATTTTATTTAGTAAAATAGTAACCTGCCCCTGCTTCGCTCGGGTGCAAATTATACACACAAACATTGTTGGTTTAGTGCTCTTTCTATTAGTAATAACCTCATCAAAATCTGTTGTGTGGTTTTGGAGAAGTAGGAGCGGATTTAATAAACAGACAGAATTTTTTACCATACAAATTTTTGTTCCGAGCGAGAATCGAACCCGCGACACGCAGCGTAGCAGCCAAATGCTCAAAACTGTGCCGTCGTTTTATACTACATAATATGTAGAGATAAACAATGATAAGTATATTTCTTATTGTGTAAATATCGTTTAACTTAAATAGGTAAAAGCTCAAAAGGAAGGTAAGTCTCGATCGCTTAAGCTCGTATAAAAGGCGCGCAGTGAATCACATTGGCAGCGTTTAAAAGGGAGATTTAACTTCAAACATGTATCAGCGTCAAGCCCCTCGTTCACCGAATTGAAAGCAAACAAAACATGTTTTTCAAAAAGGTAGTTGATGCAAAAACTATATGTTATTTATTACCCGGAGGCATTGGCCGTTGGACGTCAATTACTTTTTTACAACTTTTGTATTTTGTAAAATAACTGACGAGGCGATCAATAATATTGTTGGGCTTGTTTTATATTTTTTTACAATCATTATTATATCATACGTAAGTATCAAAATCTGCATATTTGAATGTTATGAATTTGGATGTTGATTTATCAATTAACATAAATAATTAATCTCAATGGCTGATCGGATTTGGATGTTTGGAACACAGCTCACAAGTAAACTATAGTTGAATTGGGACATAGTATAAATATGTTACCTTCCTGCCAAAGCTGCAGGGTTATTCGATAGAGTTACCAGTTAGTTATAGGAAAGCAAAGGTCAACTGAAGGAATACAGGTAGGTTTTAGTCAGTAAAAGTCTGACACCCCCTTTAGTTCCACCCAGAGCGGGAAGGGTAATTTGTTGATTTCCTAATACATGTTATATAAGATCATTAGGTAAACTACCTCACAAAATCTTTTTAAAGATAGTAAAAACCAGAGTAGTCTATATCAAATTTGCTAACCAAAGTCTACACACGCGTGAAATCTATCACTAAAGGTAGCTTTTTATATGATCTAGATCTATGCAGCAAAAGTATGTCATGAACTTCTTCTACTATGCACTTTATCGTGTAACCGTAAGGTCTAAGTAAAAGCATTTGTTGCGAGGCTGCGAGCCACCCATACCAGGCAATATTGCCGGGTGGTGGGTGCGGGTAGGTTACCTATAATGTACTTACAGCACGACGCTGCTGCCCGTGTAAATGGAGTTCTGCGGTCGATATCATAGTGATGTACTGCTTCTCGATGTGGTTTCATAAAATAGGTTACTGAGTTTCTGTTACACGTAAGTACATTATAATGTGCGGAGCAAATGTGTTCGTACCTACTGTTCAGATTTTTTGTTATCAAATCACAACATGATGTGCTTAATATCAGTTTCTGAATTTAAGTTGAGAATGTCTCAAATATAGATTTTTTTAATTTATTTATGGGACAATAAAAAGTTACAATATACATGTACACTAAAAAAAATATATCTACTAATAATGGTGTGCTTTAAGACAGTAATGTTACTTCGGAACCCAGTTTTAAACCTTTCCGATTGCATTGTTAAATGTTTAACCAATAAAAACTGTTTTCAATTTATGACAACTTAGAGAAAGTCGCGTTCCGTGTCTGAACCTGATTTTGTTTATCTGGTAACTCCGCCTAAATCACGCTACAGATTTTGATTCGGTTTTCTAAAAAGAGCAATAAGTGAGGAAGACCTTTGTATATTTTTTTGAATTTGCATCTGTGCGAATATGTTTAATAACCATAAAAAAAATTATACAAGTTATAAAATATATAACTAAACAAGATTAAGCAGATTGCATATTTCTTTTATTACGCATTTATAAAAGTTAACCTTTACGTGTTCACAGTCACACAATCAACAGTTACCTACGTTCTAAGGCAACTGACAAATAGTGAATAAAATGATGCAAATAAATACAAACGAAAAACAATCGAGTTTTTTGTAAGAAAAGGAATGAAAACCTCAAAAAATAATGATTATTTATTTTTGAAATAAAAAGTTGAAATCGGCAATAATAAATGGATAAACTGACAAAAATTAATTCCAAAAGATTATACAAACATCTGTTGGGTTGCGGAGCCCCCTACTATCTACTTTCATTAGATACATTTACTACCTCAAATTCTCAATTCGAAATTCAAGAGTTATGAAGTAAAACCGAGTTTTTTTAAATACATTTAACTAGATTCGTGTCTCTTAATATTTTTTTAAACTCATGTAAATATTTAAGTATTAGATATATACTTACATGCTAACTGCATTCAATGTTTTATTTAATGTACCTAAGTGTAACTTGTACATTCCCGAGCATTTTACATGCTTAATTTTGAAATCTAATCAAGCGCGCAACAAGAAAAGTTTAGCATTTGTTAAACTTTTCTTTGTTCCTAGGAAAAACTTAGTTACAGTTTTAGCACCTTATTTATCGATAGGTGTGAGCACTACCCTGGCCAGGCAGACACGTACCCGGTACACTGAGGAGGCAGCCCGGTGTGGGGCGTGATTAATGACCCAATAATCCCGGCCGCCCGCCTGCCTCATGAAAGCTTCACGAAGCCGAATTGGTGAGCGGTCAAAAGGTTTATTGACTGAACAGGCATAACCAAGACGCACTTACATAACTAACAAGTGTGTTAACTAAGTCATTAAGTGCGAAGAACCTGGGTGAGCTGGGAATTTGCCTAATCAACTGTCGGAAAATACGAATTATTGTAAAAAGAGTTTTGCTTCACAGACTCATTTTGTTTTATGATTTTTCAATATAATTAATAAGTATTTTTGGACGCTCATGTACCTACCTAAGTAATTAATCTAGCACCTACTGAAAAATTATTCGATTTGATATTTCTCGACTGTTATTTTTCTTGCAAAGAAATGGGAAAAAATTAGTAGGTATTTCTTTAAGTCACTCATTTTCATAATGATCTTTCATTAAGATCAGCCCCACACGATCCATGGTTTACCGTCAAGTTTGAAGCGCACTTGAAGCTGTGTCCGGTAAATTTGTTCGTGTGAGCCCTACTCATCCATACTATATACCTAACAAATAAGGCACAGGTGCGCTTCTTGCTTCGTCAACTTGACTCTTGAATCAACCACAGATCATCACACAAAAGCTAGTGAGTTGCCGTTTCTCCGCTTTTACCATAAGTATTTATCTAACAACAAAATGAAATCTTCATTCCCAGAAATACTTAATTTGATGTTCATATCAAGTGTTCGCTTTCCAAGCCTTGTGATTCATTCAAGGAGCATGACTGTGCAGAAGCTGCCGACTTGCCGCCAAGGCAAGCCCGCTGCCATGATAATACCGACGCGGATCAAGATGTTAAGCAACCTGTTTTTTGCATCGTAGACTTTACAAATAGATTTATTGAGGAAAATGAGGAAAGGGCAATGTTAGAGGATTACTTTTTATTTTTGTATGAAAGTCTAAAAGTCTTATAGACGAGAACAATAAAAATAGTCAGAAAAATAAAAAAAATCTGCGTTGACCATTGACATTGATTGTTTGATGTTCATAATGCGAACCTAAACTTTAAAGCAGGTAGTTCAAAGGAAATAAAATTTAAAAGAACACTAAATACAAGTTTCTACTCACCTTGATATAAAATTATACTACTTAGTGTTTATTTTTCACAAACATTATTAGCTCTTCATAGCTGCGCATTAAAATCATCGTGTGGAAAATATCTGGCGAGAGAACGACCCCGTGTTCCGACATTCGTTCCGACGTTAATTCCAGCCGCATTTGTTCCATTACATTTCCGACACAAAGTAGATACGCGTTTGCCGAATTGACTAGGTGGATGCGACCAGGCGAACAGCGAACGAAGAGGATGGGGCGAGCGCGGCCAGCCGCCCGACAGGGACAGAGTAACAAAAGTGAGAAAGATGTATTCAGAAGTGAAATAGTCTGCTGGCTGAGCACATCATCATTAACGAGCCAGAGAGGGCGGAGGGCAGCGAAGAGGCAGAGGGGGCGCGCCAGGTGGGCGCTGTCCCACGCTCCCGCACACCTGCGCGCGAAATTGCTCCTTACCACGACCGCCTCAGAGAACTTATCTCTTTAAAGCCAGCTAGCTACAAGTACCGACCTCAGGGAATATTTTCGAGTGCACCGACATAAATATGAGATATATCCAGGTTTTTATTCACCTTCCACCCAGCGGGGTCCGCCCGGGTCCCGGACAAACATCTCATATAATAGATGTGCAACAATGTCGAGATGACAACGGGTTCTGCTCCTACCTACACACCCAGTTTTGCTTTTATTTCTACTATGACACCTGTCAATAAGTATATCGAAAATAATAGCAGTTTTTATCAACAAGAAAATTTTAGGTTTGGCTTTTGAGGTAAGCAGACGAGTTTTTTAGTAGTTTGTAGGTAGGTAATTATCTACCTACAAACTACAGAAAAAGACTGCAGATCAAAAATATATAGTCACAGCTAGTTAGATTAGATACAAAAATTATTTTAAAATCAACGTCACTGTAGGTAAAACGCCGGGTTTTTGTAGGAATAATATGGTAAGTCTAAATAAGTTTAAAATCCGATGTAGTTATTGATAGAAGGCGAAGAGAGCAACAAAACAGTATCTCTTCATAAAGTTGACGCAAAGTTACCGCTCCGTGGTTTCAGAACGTCGAGCCTGTTTCAGAACTGAACAAGTTGGGAGTGCACCGCATCGCTTTATTTCACCACTATAAATAACTTTGTTCTGTACAGCATAAAGTTTACAGATGAACTGAAACTTTTTCCATTTTATACCGCTTTATAAAAGCTCAACTGAAAACGCGATCGTAAGTAATGTTAATTTTTGTTTTTCTAAAATTGCACCGGTGTACACAAGTTTTAGGATTTTCAATAATATAAATTACAATGAAATTATAATCTAATAGTTTTGGATAAACCAAACTTAATTTAACAACAAAAACAATCATCAATAAACCTCGACTAATCCATTCGTGTGTAATGCAATTAACCCACCCACCATACAACGCGAAAATTAATTAAGAATCACGTAAACGTGAACAAAAAATAACCCCTAAACCAGATGCAACAGATTATCCCATTAAACATTTTAGTTTTATTCGCTATGACAGTGCAATAATTTGTTCACGCACAACATTAAAATGAAATTAGACGGGTGAGATTCACCCCCAGGGCGAGGGTTGAATCACTTGATCTGTCAAAATATAGGCAATATTTTAGTTGGTCGGGACAGCAGACAAACACGGAAGCGGTGAATAAATCACATAATCGGATCGAAACCTACTGAGTCTTTATTCAGGTCAACCTTTGGCAGAGAGCGAATCAATAGCTCCGGATTTTTGGAAAAACTCGTGTAATTCATATTATAACGGAAATGTGTATAATTTGCGCGTTGTAGATATGCTTATATGTTTCCCAGGAAATCAACGTAAGTAATGTATCAATGAAAATAGATTGAGGAATAAATTCTTGGAAAATATGTAATTATAATTTCATGATTATTTTTAATCAAACATTGATAATTGGTTTTGTCAACGACGATCCTGATTTAATTTTGTGTCCAAATGCTAACTTCCAGATAAAAATACTTAGCTCGTAGTTCCTACACAAATCAAGAACATGATGAAAGAAATTGAATTTATCAAGAACATAACAAAGTTCAAAAGAATAACACCAAAGTACAAAGTGTATAAAAAGTAACTTAGAATGTAATTAAAGGCAATAAAGATCCGCAAACACAAGTGAAGTAGCTATTATAGTACAATTGGGTCCCTTTGTTCGGTCCCCCTCGGGTGTGGTCAGTGCACGCTGCCGCGCTGCACTGGCGTGAACACGTGTTACTGATCCTCAACACTGTTCCACATCGCCGATCTACTTCATTTGATACGCTCCCGATGTGATGTAGCCTAGCCCTAGCCCGTAGCCCCCACACGCAACATACGGTTTTAGACATCAATAAATATTCATTTGGAGTGGAATATTAAGTACGTAATAAAGCTTGCCTATTACCTGATCATTGATGATGTAGTGTGAGAGCTTACACAATACTTTTTTTTAATAAGAGGGGTTGTAATAGATACGAATATATGTAGGCAAGGTGCCTAAATAAACAATCCAATAGAAGCAAAGATTTCGTAAAATTAATTTAATCTATCATTTGCTTAACGTTTTATAAACTGGCCCCTTGTTTTAACATTCACAGAAAATACACGTAGTAAGGTTCGTTCCAATTCGTTACGAACCATTTAAATTCTCTTTTTAACACAAAAGGACTTCAAAAAGGTAAGCTCGTTGTAGAATCAAAATCTAGCGCGCGAACCGTTAAATTAAAAATAAATATTGCGAAACGTCAGCATGTTACGGCTCGGGTTCTGGAATATATCCAGGGAAAAATCGAAAAACGTTAGGATGGCCGATGTCGGTTCACAGGGGTGGTTTGGGGTAAGGTGAATCTTTTTGTGAAGTGGAGAGAATTAATTTAACCCGCTGCGGGGTAACACGACATGGCGGTAATTGAAAAGTTTGCCCCTTGTAGCAGCAGACGCCGAAGGCGACGCGTCTTCGCGACACTCAGGTTTTATAACAAGCTTTTATGGTAATTGATATTTTAAAATTGATAATAAAATTTTAATTCTCTTTAACTCACTGGAATTATGTTTGGATGAGAAGGTGTTATACGTAAAATAGCTGTACTTTGGTACATGGACATTTTTTTAATTTCATAAAGTTGAGAGTGTACCTAATCTTAGAAGAAACAGCAGAACGTTGCAGCATTCAAACAAAAAAGGTCATGCCTACATATTCTCTAAAATATTCATTAGGTAAAAGCTCGAAAAAAGTAGACACAAAAAGTTCATTGAAGGTAGTTATTTGAACTTTCCAATTGATGACAACTGATTAACTTCGCAAAACGCCATCCAAGAAAAAGCTTTTAGATATCAACCCTTCAACTTTTTCCAAGAATATTAAAAGTATTGGTAGCTTTGAAGCGAACGCCTGGCTTGCTCGCCCCTGATCGATTTTAAATTAATTTTATAAAGTTAAATTGGGGATTATGTTTATTTGATTACTTGAAAGAGACGCTACTCTGACAAACTTTGTTTATGCTGAACCTTACCAAATTATTTTTATAAAAAGGATTAAAATTAATATGTATTTTTTTAGGGTTCCGTACCTCAAAAGGAAAAAAACGGAACGCTTATAGGATCACTTTGTTGTCCGTCTGTCTGTCTGTCAAGACCCTTTATCTCGGGAACGTGTGAAGGTATCAAGAAATTAAAACCATATACTCAGGTCTGCGGTCCCTTAAAGCTCTAAAAAAATTAAACTTCTAAATTAACGAAAAAAAAAGATACGGCCATTTATGTCGCAAAAAACGTGCATTTCGACACTCTCAAGGGAATCAAAATTCATAGGGTAGGTACTTCTCGTTGACTTAGAATTCTGAAATTTAGCATTGAGCAAGGTCTTAGAGCACAGGTATAGGAATAAATCTGAAAACAGAAAATTTGTTGTTTCGTCGCAAAAAAAATACTTATATGCGATTCGGAAAAAAAAATCGAAACTCCATTCGGGAATTGAACTAGTTACATAGGTAACTTAGCCTAGTTTTTTTAATATAGCTTTAATCTACATATGGATGATTCTAACAGACTGGCAAAATCTTAAAAAGTACAAAATAAATAGACAAACTGATTTCAATTAATGCCAATTAACTTGATTTTTGCAATTGGACTGAAATTCATAAATTGGATCGCGGAGGTCCAGTTTTAAACAACGACAATACACATAGTTACAACAACAAAGCAAGTATTTAATTCCACACCCATATCACATCGGATTTGCTTTGCGTACACAAATGTCTAGTTAGGGACACAAAGGTAGCTGGGTGTGTTGACGCATTGGCTAACATCGATTCGGTCTGTTTGCAAACGATATTGAAGTTAGCTGATTGGCTCCCTGGCTGCTGGACTTGGCAAACTTAATGATTTCCTTCCACACGAACGTGACCTTTTTGTGTTAGCTCTTCTGAAAATGTTGATGGATTTTGTACGTATTCGTTTGACATGTTTTATGAACATAAATCGTGCGTCAAACGCTGTGAGAAAGTTCACGTGGTCTCTGTTTATAATTTCCCATTAGTCAATGGAATAGATTATGTATTACTGCAACCTGCTTGATTTTGTAAAATCCTGTATATAAGATTTCCTGGATATATGTAAGTTATCTAGTCGGTAATTTTGTGATGGTTGCTTCATAAAACCAAAACCTCTTCCAAACCTCCTTCAATTTGCCTGCTGCGGTCTTCCCAACCGATTATAATTTGGGTGTCTTCAAGGTTAGAGTAAATAGGCTCCTCATAAACTAATGCGCCTCACCATCGACGATTGCATCACTGCTTACCATCAGGTGGGATCGCAATCAAGGAAAAAACGATTTATTAAAGTTGTCATAGGTAAAATCATCGACTTATATTCTGTACATATATATCGATGAGTAAAATATATAAAACTAGCTTCTGCCAGCGGTTTCTCTCGGTAAAGTCGGTTTCTCCATACAAACTTTGGACCCCCGTTTCATCTCCTTGGGGGGTGAATTTCGGAAAATCCGTTCTTAGCGGAGGTCTACACCCTATAAGGAACCTATCTGGCAAATTTTAAGTTTGTAGGTGTTATAGTTTCTGAGTTTTCTTGATTAATCAGTGAGTGAGTTTCGCTTTTATATATATGTAGATTCAGCCTGGATTTATAAACCAGAGCTATATGATCTGCGAGAATGATATTACAGCTACAAAGTCACTTTAGTGGGCTAACTCCAATACCTAGTTCTCATCAAAACCAGACCTTTATTTTCTTATACATTTAACTTGAAACAAAGTAACAGTTCAACAAATTGTGTGAACTGTGAACTGAAAGCCAGCAGGCAGGCTGCTCCTGACTGATTAATGGAATTAATTCATTATTCTGTGGTTGCGGCCGGGAAGCGAACAGTCGAACTCACGACGAATGAATTCGTAATGCCGTGTCTGCGATAGCTGACGGTTTCAAGCCGTTGCATTCGTGAAAAAAGTATATAAATTGTAAGCAATCGTTTACAAAAACATGATACAACGCCATGTCATGACTGAATTCTTGTTTACACTAATCAAAGAATCTAGAATCAAAGCATTTATTTCAAATATACCATTAACAGGCCCTTTTGAATTGACAAAAATGATGCAAATTACAGATTCCAAAGTGTTGATCTCTATGAAGAAGAATGTGCAAAAAATTCCATTGACACTTTTTTAAATCATGTTGTATATTACAAATATCTCGGTTACCTACATATTTCTTGCCGCTACTTTTATGCAAGTTTTATGAGAACAATGTACCTAAATAAAGTAAAAAAAAAAAACAAATTCTAAATATAGAAATTAAAACTACCCTTATTTTAATTTCTGTAATTAGAATTTGTTTTTTTTTTTACTATTTAAACTATTGACTGTAAATTAAAGTTCTAAGTGACAAAAATAATTAATTTAAGTGAGCGACTGACTGCGAGTGACGACAAATCAACAGAACAGCAACTTACAAACATGAATTTGAGTTACTTAAAATACAAAATGAGAAGCTTCATAATATTTAAGCGGCCAAAAATATTGCATAAAAATATGCAGGACGTAACGAACGGACGAGGACGGAGGACGTATTTGTTTGAGTGTCAACGTTACGTCTTGCATATTTTTCAATATTTGGTAAATGATTTATTTATACTGAGCGGCATTTTATCTTAAATGAAGTGTTTCGAATGTCCTAAATATCGATATTTATTTATTATGCATGTCACAAGGTAATTTGATAATTCGGATATTACGAAAACCCGGATAATTAGAAAATGGTGTAATAAAATCTGCGAGCAACTTGGACGTAGCGGTTGGTCACAGATCTAATCTAACCTAACCTATTTTATCCAATTCAAAATTATGAGTCTGCCTGCGACTAGATAATTAGACAATGGTGAAAACATTTCTTAAAGTGAACTTTTTAGTAGTTCGTTATGTAAAACCTCAATTGGATAAATCGTCTCTATCTTAAAATTAAAGTTGTCCTCTCTTTATTTCTAGTCGCTTACTTAGTAATTTAGTCGCACGGCTAGAATTTCAATATCTGAAATGAATTAATCACAACCCACCTTTAGTAACCTTGGGCACGCTACAATTATGGCGGTAAGTCCCCTCTTTGAGGAGTGGCTGGAGCGGCAACACGGCATCCTCACCTACCGCATGACGCAGGTCCTCACCGGACATGGCAAGTTCGGGAGGTTCCTGCATCGGATTCAGGCGGAAGCAACGCCCGGGTGTCATCATTGTGTGGACCACCTGGAGGACACGGTGGAGCATACGGTGGAGGCGTGCCCCGCTTGGGCGGAGCACCGCCGTGTCCTCGTGGAGGCAATTGGCGGCAGCGACCTTTCGCGTCGGGCCCTGGTTCAGGCTATGGTCCGGAGCGAGGAGGAGTGGCAGGCGGTCGCCTCCTTCTGCGAAGCAGTAATGCTAGCGAAGGAGGAGGCTGCACGCGTGAGGGAACGAAGGTCCTCACGCCCTAGCCGTCGTAATTCCGACCCCGACTACCAGCCACGGTAGACGCGGGCTTGCGGACGTCGAGCACTGGGTAGCTCGCCGTCCGGCTGTTCGGTAATTAACCGGACCGAGCCCAGTCGTCAACAGCGCGTAGTGATCCTCGCGCTCCTCAAAGAGATGTCAGCAAACCGTCGGGGCCCAGCGGGGCCGATGCCCGCTAGCTAGGACCGCGGAGAATTTCTGAAAGGGAAACCCGTAGTCCTAGTACGCAAAGGGTAATTGAAGGATACAGGTGTGGTTTTAGTCAGTAAAAGTCTGACACGCCCTCCCGCTCCACCCAGAGCGCGAGAAGTCATTTGGATGATTTCCCACCTTAAAAAAAAAAAACCTTTAGTAACCTCGTTCTGGATTTTATTATTAATCAATACTAATAATAATAATAATAATAATAATAATAATAATTCGTTTATTTTTCTCACCACAATATCACAGAAATTACAAAACTAAGACAATGACAATAGACAATAATTGGGTTCATACTGTGGGAGACTGGTGCCTAAGGTAGGCTTTTGGCCTGTATTTCAGGTCACCAGGTCTTCCCCTCTTTTAATGGATGTGATTACAATATTGTATATTCATTAATATCTTTCAGACATGTTATAAACAAGTTTTGTAAATATTGTGCTTTGTTGTTCGTGAGTGTTTTGTGTATGTATGCATGTGTATGTGTTTGTGTGCATGTGTATCTGTGTTTGTTCGTTTGCGTGGTACCACTACTCCGGGATATAAAATATTTCCTCTGTCTCAGTATAATTGAGCTGTTGAAGCCAATTCGTAACTTTCATTTTACAATGTTTTTTTGTTAGATGAAATATGCCTAGGGTGCCGTTTATTTTATTGTAGAGGAAGCTTCCTAAATGACTGAAAAAGCGCCTTGAAAATTTGGTTCGTTGGGAGTGTTGGAGTCGATCCACTGGATTCACTCGCCGTCTACCGACAGTTAATGAGGGGTGATATTCCAATAGGCTATGTACTATACTATACTAGTCGTTAGTTTAGTTAATTTTTCGCTTACCTACTTAAATTCATTCCGCTCAAGTTATTAAAACAGTATCTCATCATCAGTTCCTAAGTTTTTTTTATTCGTTCGTTTTATAATTCCCCTTAAAATAATAATGTGAATGACGACGGGTTGAATAAAAGGTGTGCTGTTCAAATTTTGAATACTTTCTCATTTTCTGGTAGCAAGTTTGTATGCTGTATGTGTATTTGTTTCGTGTGTAGATAAGAGTTGGATTACTGGCTACAACGATTGATTTGACCATTACATGTTTGCTGTATGGACTTTAAAAGAGACTTTGACCCCTGAGTTTGTTTCGGTGTTTCTTCTCAGGGTAGTCAGCTAGGAAACACCGGCTTCGTCTAGTTTAAATTGAATAAAAAAAATTGACGTGTAAAAGTGTTTTTAAAAAACGTACTTGTAAAATAAATATCATTTATCATTATCAACTCGTAGCAAGCATTGAGTGAATGCTTGCTTTAATAGTTTTCCTGACAAGGTTGATAAAACGAAATACTTAATCAAGATCAACAAATGTTGTGCTTTTTGAGTTTGTATCCTGTCAGAGCGAGACATCATGTAGTAATAAATTTCATCATCATCATCATTTCAGCCGAAAGACGTCCACTGCTGGACATAGGCCTCTCCCAAGCGTCGCCACAGCGAACGGTCCTGTGCGTCTCGCATCCATCGGACCCCCGCAACCGTTACCAAGTCATCGGTCCACCTTGTAGGAGGCCTTCCAACGCTACGTCTTCCGGTACGTGGTCGCCATTCCAGAACCTTTCGGCCCCAACGGCCATCTATTCTGCGAGCAATGTGCCCTGCCCATTGCCACTTTAGTTTGGCGATTCTTCGTGCTATGTCGGCAACCTTGGTTCTCCTGCGGATATCCTCATTCCTGATTCGATCACGCAAGGAAACTCCGAGCATAGCCCTTTCCATTGCCCTTTGGGTGACTTTAAGCCTTCTAATGAGGCCCATTGTAAGCGACCACGTTTCGGAGCCATATGTCATCACTGGCAACACGCACTGGTCATAGACTTTCGTCTTGAGACACTGTGGTATATTGGACGAGAAGACACCGCGCAGCTTCCCGAACGCTGCCCAGCCGAGTCGGATTCGACGATTGATCTCTTTCTCGAAGTTAGACCTTCCCAACTGGACCGTCTGTCCCAGGTAAACGTAGTCGTCTACAACTTCGAGTGTAGAGTCCCCGACCTTGATAGGAGTGGGTGCTACATGGCTGTTTACCATGACTTTGGTTTTGTCCATGTTCATTTTAAGTCCCACTCTTTCGGAAGCTCTACTGAGGTCACCAAGCATTGTACTGAGCTCCTCCGTAGTCTCAGCCATGACTACTATGTCATTGTACTTGTAATAAATTTACAGTTTTCAATTTTTTCAATTAAATTTCGCCTCATCTCCCTATTCATGCTTTACTGACTAATTACAAGTTAATGCAAAATAAAATTCCACGACAGACTATGAAAAGTTAAACACTCCATTTCACAGCTAGTTGCAAAACATAAAGTTATTAATAAGCAATACCTAGCTATATCACAGCATCAGGTATGTACTTAGATACGGCAGCGGGTGGAATGGAACTCGCGTCGGCGGGTAAGTTTCGTGAGGGCGTATAATTACGCGAGCGAGTAAACATATAAAGGTAATCCGGGCCGCGGCGGCACAAAGTGATGCTCGTGAATAAATTAGCGACGGAGCACCTGCGGTACCACCGCAGTGGCGCTGTTACCTACCTCAGGGTTATTACGTACTAATACTATGTGCTTCTGATTGTTTTGCTATGTTATGAAAGAATTCTCCGTACCTATCTAATTCTAGTTATAAAAATCTGAAAGGTTAACTTTCGGCTGTTTCAGAGGTTTCATGATATTGATTCGCAGTATATAATGTCGAAACAGCTTTCTAATATTTTTTTTGTTATGATACAAAAAAAAAGAGTTCCCTATGTTTGTGGAAATGTAGGATTAAAGATCTGAAAAAGAATTGCTATCTTCTGGCAGCTTCAGAGCTTTCATGATTACGATTCACAGTTTATAAGACTACGTTTGGTTTATTTATCTTACCCTTTTAACAAAATATTTATAAGGAGCTTGGTGTATGAGCGGGTTGGGTAATATTTTTTTCTTCGCCAAGGAAATTTGAGTAAAGATACTAAAAGTATTTTTTATAACTAGCTGTTGTTTAATTCGATCGTGTAATTTTCCAGCTAATCAAAATGATCAGAGCTTCGACAACCCTGTAGGAGATAAGACATATCTATCTGTATATAGAATAGATACTAAAAGGCTTCGTCACATGGTGAGAGGCGCCGACTTGCGGGCGACATGGGGCTCTATGAATATTCAATTATTCACAAGATTTTACTAAGAGAGAATTTAGATTTAGATCGAGTTATATATTATACCAAGTTGAAATACAATCGCTTGGAATTCGACATTGAACTGGTAACTCAGTTATAGGTCTGCGGAGAGGTACCTATATAAATTGATACCAATCGCTCTTTCGAATTTATTCTTATATATTTAGATTGAAAAAACGTGAGTGACTGACTGAAAACTGACTGACTGACTAAGTGACTGAGTGACTACGAAAGGATTGCAAGTATTTTACTTGTCAAATCAAATGAATTCTTCATTGCACATAGACACGTAGGTACATGAATCTACATCGCATGAATATAGGTGAATAAAAATAAAGATTTTAAACCTTACAGAATATATATTAAATGATGAGGGATGTAGAATTAAAGAACCCAGATGGTCAGGTCTCTTAGGTAATATAAATAATATTTCACCTTCATTTTGATATATAAGGGTGTACAATAACAATATTTGGTCCACAATCGCATAAATAAAGAGGACAAAGGCTGACATCGCAACACCCAAAACAATATTGGGTACATAGAAATGACGTAATGACAGATAGGATCCGAAACTACTGCGGAAATTGAACTGGCCGACAGCAAACGCTATATTTCACTCAATATTTGAGCGAATGGATACTGGACAAAACAACCTGCTGCGAGCATGATGGACGGTATGTGTTGAATGATAGCGCATGTATACCACGGCAAATAAGACCGGCTATTGTCAGGATAACCATTGTTACGGGTACATGTGTGTTTTCAATTTGCTTATGGTGTGAGTTTGATGCTTTGTGCTTCTACTTACGGTAGTATTTTGCTCGCGACAAATACAAAATAGGTGTTCGTGGCCTAAAGTTAAGTATATATTTATTATTGTCTTTCTTTTTAATTTTTTTACCATTAAGCTGCACCTACCATGTTATGTTTCTGTACCACCCTAAGGTCGCGGTCGACTGGTAGAAAATGCCTAGGGCTTTAACTCTGCCTTTGTACAGTGTTCATTACTAGTGCATAGAGTTTAAATAAATAAACAATGTTAAATCGGTTTGATGAAAGAGAAAAGCTACTTACTAATGCGTGGAAATGAGATGTTGTTAAGAGGGTCCTTTTCCACTCGCCTATCGTCAACATCGAGCGTGGTTTGAAAGCTTGTTGCTTCAACTAACGCAATCCAACGCGATGTTTGATGAAGAGGCAATGCAAAAAAAGAGAAATAACGCCTGAAAACTCTGTTGGCATTCGGTAATTCCGTGATTTACTCGAATACTACACAAAACTTCTTCCAGGAAATACGTGTTTTTTTTAAACCCTTAAAAGTTTTTCAGATAAATTGTCATCAGAATCTCGATTAAATCTGCAAGGTTTCTTTTGTTGTACTTTTTTATATTTTTAATATATGAGTACATTATGGAGGGCCAGTTCACGTAAAATAACCGATTTTCAGAGGTAGATTAGATTAGTTTTACACAAAATGTTTTGTTTTATATAGAAGCCCAGATAATATCCACAAGATAGCTGTGTATCCAAAATATCTAGATAAAGATGTGTAATAACATCATAGTCACGTAAGAGCGGTTGTATGAAAATGTACCTCGAAAAGGACGCTCTTAGTATAGTTTTGAGCTGAGGGCCAAAACGTCTTTTTACAATCATAAATGTTGATGTATTTGTCCTAATTGCCTATTCCTGCATTTGATAAACCAAAGCATAGTTCGGAAACACCACAACTGTTTAGTTTGAATTGACGTGTAAGAGTGTTATTTTCAACTAATGAACTAATGGGTGGCACAAAAGTAATGTCATAATGTGACTGTGCCTTAATTTTTGATGGTACTAACTGACTCTGTGCTTTGAAATATGTTGTAGACATATATTTATAGAGAATTAAAGAAAGAAATAAAGTTGTTAACAAGCTATGGAGCGATACAAGAACGTGGAATAATTGTTAAGCTGCTAATTTGACAAATTTTAAATCTGTTGTTTTGAGATTTGAACTGGCTGTCCAGATCGCCGACCTAACGGTTCCAAACTTCTTCCTTTGGGATTTTTTAAAATCTCGCGTTTACGACAGAAGACACGAACCTAACAAGTCTTGAAAGCTAACGTTGAAGAAGAAATCTCCAATTGGGAGCCAGATGTTTAGCATTAACTCGAGAGGTGTCCATTTGAGTGATAAACTTTTTCCAATTAATGTTTTCGTGAAAACAGAATCCATTATTTTTCATTTCTAACAAAATGGCAGCCAATTCTAATGACATCCCCTTTGCGAGAAAACATCAGCAAGTAGATACAGACATTGTCATTAACAAAACCTAAAAAACAGGTGGTTTTCTTAAAAACAAGTGCGAGTCGGACTCGCGCACTGAGGGTTCCGTACAAACTTACTTATGAAAACAGAACAATTCCCGAATTGAATTACGAAGATTTTACCGAATCGCAATTTTTTTTGTGTGACGTAACAACAAATTTACAGTTTTCAGATTTTTTCCTATACCTGTGCTATAAGACCTTGCTTCATGCCAAATTTCAGGATTCTGGGTCAACGGGAAGTACCCTATGAATTTTGATTTCCTTGAGAGTGTCGAAATATATGTTTTTTTGCGACATAAACGGCCATATCTTTTTCGTTCATTAACTTAGAAGTTTGGTTTTTTCTCAGCTTCAAGGGACTGCAGATTTGAGTATATGGTTTTAATTTCAACTCGATACCTTCACGCGTTCCCGAGATAAAGGGTCTTGACAGACAGACAGACAGACGGACAGACAGACGGACGGACAACAAAGTGTTCCTATAAGGGTTCCGTTTTTTCCTTTTGAGGTACGGAACCCTATAAAACTAACCAAATTGTTAACTTTGAAGAAAAAAAGTGCTTGAGAAATAAAAGAAATCTAGATTTTTTTAGATGGGAAATCAATTTATGACTTCTCTCGCTCTAGGGCGGGGTGGGAGGTCGTGTCAGACTTTTACAGACTAAAACCCTCTCTTATGTTCCTTCTTTACCTTGCGCTCCAGGACCCCGAGTTTCCCTTTCGGAAGTGAACCCATGGTCTCAGTAGGCTTCGGCCCTGCTGTCCCCTACGCTTTGCTGACATCTCTTTAAGGCGCGCGTGGTCCGGGTGGTTACTGGACGGCCGGACGGCGAACTACCTATTGCTCGTCGTCCGCAAGCTTACGCTTACGGTGGCTGGAAAACGGGGTTGGGGTGCCGGGTTGCGGGCTGGGGCGTGAGGACCGTTCCCTCACGCGTGCGGCCGCCTCCGTCGCCACTTACTGCTTCGCAGAAGGAGGTGACCGCCTACAATTCTTCCTCGCTCCGGACCATGGCCCGTACCAGGGCCTGGAGCTCCGTACAAGTGGGGCACATTTTCACCGTATGCTCCACCGATTCCTCCGGGCTGTCCGCACAAAAGTGACAATCGGGCGTTTCTTTCGCACGTGCGGTGCAGGGATCTTCCGAACTTACCATGTCCGGTGAGGACCTGCGTCATGCGTAAGGTGAGAACACCGTGACGTCTTTCCAGCCACTACTCAAATAGGTAACTTACCGCCATAATGATTATGGCATGCCCAAAACCAAATCTCGATAAAATCATCAAACCTCAAATTTTGACTTATAACAAATGATGAATCGAATCT
Organism: Mythimna impura; assembly: GCA_905147345.3. Lineage (NCBI taxonomy): Eukaryota > Metazoa > Arthropoda > Insecta > Lepidoptera > Noctuidae > Mythimna > Mythimna impura. The sequence continues at coordinate 15,695,811 of LR990345.1, forward strand.
TAATGCAAAACTTGGATGGTTTTATAAATATCATTGGTTTTATATGTGATTCGCTACAATACTTTGCAATAAATTGTAAGCATAGTGTCGTCGTGTATAGCGCAGTAACCATATGCATAAGCATAATCAGCCTTTTAATGTTCCCACTGCTGGGACTCAGGCCTCCTCTCTAGTAGAGGGAATGGGCCGTAATCCACCACGCGGGCCCAGTGCGGGTTGGTGAATGTCACATGTCTTCGAATATTTCGGTTCTAGGACATACCGGTTTCCTCCCGATGTTTTCCTTCACCGTTTTGAGAGCAGTGGTGATGAAATAAATTCACAAAGTAATGCGCCTGGCTGGGTTTGAACCCGCGACCTACAATTCGTAAGTCGGGGCCGTTACCACTCGGTCACCACTGCTCCGTGTCGTCGTGTATTTCTTTCTTTTCTATGTAGTCCGACAGTGACTGCTCTTAACAACACTACTTGATGGTATAAACATGGTAGAAATAGTTGATATAGAATAGATGGTTTCTTTGCCAAAGATTATAACAGTGAGCCCTACTAAACATATGCAGCACTATGGTACCCGGCGAGCGGTAGTAGGTACCAAGAAAACAGAAACAAGAACTGGTTCTACCACATATACAATTCCACTTACCATCTTTGTTCATATTGGCCTGGAAGCACTTGGCGAGGCGGCAGGCACGGCATTGGTTTCTGTGAGTTTTGTCCACGGGACAGCGGCCCTTCATCTCGCCACCTGCCTTACAAGTGTACACGCGGTTGCGATGGATCGACCGCTTGAAGAAGCCGGAACAGCCTAGACAATGAAATCGTAATTACCAGTTATGCCACTTTAATAGACGGGCGGGCGTAAGTTTGTAAAGACGTTGAAAAAGTGTTGATTTCCCGCGAATAAATTAGGTACCTTGATTCTATAATTTTGATTCTGATTTTATTGAAGTCATGGAACAAGAGAGCTACGAAATCACGGTATATATAATCAAAATGCAAAAAAAAATCAAGCGCACTAAATCCAACAAAAATTTTATTTTCGCGCTTTTCGAAAACGGACCTATTTTCTTTTTTTTTTAATTTTCTCTTTACTGAACCGACTCCGAAACATTTTAGTGTTCCGAAAGATTATGTTCCAATCTTTCGGAACACTAAAATGTTTCGTAGTAATGTTTTAATTGCATCACTGAAACACTCTTTACTTTAAATGACCTGCAGTCTTTTTTAAAATTCAAATAAAACGTAAATAGTGTAAATATAATTAATGACATGAACTGAAAACATCTACTTAAAATTATTCTTAAATCTAAATTAAATTAAATAAAACTGTTAGTGTATATGACGCGACGTAACATATCACGAATTCACGACTGTGTTTGTATCTTTTGAGCCGTTGTTCCAAATGATACATATCATTTAACATTTCTCTGTCTCAGTGTGGCTATGACGCGACGTAACAGATCACGATTCATAACAGCCAGTATCTGTGTTTTTATCTTTTGAGCCGATGTTCCAAATGATACATATCACTGTTCCGGAACATTTCAGTGATTCAGATGCAAATAAATGTTCCAATCGCAAAGATGACGCATTTTGCCCACGCCTACAATAAATATTGCCATGGAGAAAAATATAACTTTTTTTTTGGAATTTTATTGACCTGGTTACTGAAGCGTTTAAGTCAATTGTTTGGTTTTTTGATCAATTCAGTAAGAATAAAACTTTGTTTTGTTTTGGTTTTGCGTTATAATGCGGATTTAAATGATTTTTGCGGTCAAAAACTAGGTACCAAAAAAGGAATTACTTTAATGTAATGACACACATTTAAAACCTCTACTGTATCATTCTGAAAAAAAAATGAAGTACTGGACGGACGCGGTCAAAAAAAATTGATCGCCTTACGAATTTATTTTTAATTAAAACATTTTTTTTTTAACAAATGGCTTTACATGTTTACTTTTTTTACCTTTTATGGTCTGCATTTTTTTAAAACACATTATTATAGATATCCAACCTTTTATTTTCAATGATCTTATAAATATTTTTCTAGGAACAATACAGCAGAGGTTTTCTGGTGGCACTTTTTCGAGTGAAGTTTAGTAGTGTAGACCTTCAAAACTAGACAAATTATGTAACAGGCTTACAGGCACGATCACGGTAATATGGAGCTCAGAATTATATCGTAGTATGTAGGGAAGGTTGCCGAGAAGGCTGACTTGATACATTTGCTGCCAACCGTGCTAAAAAAATACAAACACAATATGTGCTCTTGACTTCATGATAACTGTCGTACGGGGTGACACAGCAACACCAGCCGAGGTTGGTCCATAGATGGGTTTACGATTCCGACTACGACAATGCTTCGTGCCTTGGAAAGCACTTTAAGTCTTTAGTCTTGGCTGCACATCTTTGACAGTCGTAACGGATAATCAGAAGACAGAAAATCTGATATCAGTCTTACCAAGAGATATCAAGTTACTGGGTTGTAGTCAGATAGACAGTCACTCAATGTAAAATAGTAGTATTCAGTTGCACCCGATAGGACTCAAGCCGAGCACGACATATTCGGAAAAAGCTGGTTAGGTAGATTAATTGAACACAACTTCACACTGTTCAGAAATTCAGAAATAAAGTAACCCGCTCAATTATCGGCCCACCAGACGTACGGGGGCGGCGTTGCACCACCGGTACATGGTGGACATCTCACCCATACGCGCCAAACGTTTTGGGGAACCTCTTATTAATGACCGACTCATCATCATCACCTGCCCAATCTGTCGTATGATAGACTGCCTACCCTATATTACCTATCCACAATCCATTTACAAGGTAATGGAATACTCGTTTGAAAGGCTGGTTTGACAACACTTTCTGGATTCTGAAAGCTTGTTCCTGATAGATTACGATAGATAGTGTATGATCGCAGCTAACGGGTAAGGAGTAGAATTCCCACCGGAGTCTGTGTTTCCTGATAGCTAGCAGACAATAGTGAATAGGTTACTTCTAGGTAAGCGTGTTCTACCGCCGACCACATTTTCACTTACCATTAGGGTAAAGGTAAAGCGCGAGTCTATACAAGGCCCGACCTAGCTACCAACCTACCCACATCCAACCGATCCTCCGATCATCTGCTTCTTGCAGCCAATATACAAGAACCGACCTAGGAGTCGGTCGACTCTGGCGACTATTCAACACAGCTTCACCACATCACGATCCTCTGCTTCTTGCAGCCAGTGGATTCATCAGGTCATTGATCCACTTTGTGACAGGCCTTCTAACGCTGCATCGACCCATTTACCATCCGTTCTACGAGTAATGAGCGTGCACTGTCATTTATATTTGGCAACTCTGGAGGCATTGTCGGTAACCTTGGTTCTCCATCTCTTTACCTTTATTTCTTATTAAATCATGCAAGAAAGTTCTGAGCATAGCGGAGCAGGAGTAGAATTAAACGAAAAAAAAAAGGAATTAATTCATTATTTTTTTTGGTAAACGGGATTATGTTATTTCGATAATTTTAAACCATCTGATGAGGCCTATTCTAAGTAACCCCGTTTCAGTTACATAATATTCTTCGCTGGTCACACTATATGTATAATAAGAAGAAAATACCGCACAGATTTCCGATCGCTATCCAACCGAGATTTGGATTCAACGCATAGTTTTTTCTTAACTATTTTCGTGTCAGCTTTCAATGGGACTCAGTTAGAAAACCGGGTGCAGCCAGATACCAAATATTTTATATAGAGCGACTGCTTATCTGACCTCCACAATCTATAACTGAGCAAAACGATACTCCTTGGCTAGACTTATTTAAAAATTTCTGGCTACCTATAAATGACAGCCGGGACTAACAACTTTACGTACTTTCCGAGGTACAGAAGTCTCAGTGCGTTATGAACAGTAATCCACAGACCAACTTCAGCAAATATTTGGGGCATACCTACTAAAAGTTTCTGGATTCTGATAAATAAGACTAGATATAAGACTTACGATACATTTATTGTTTTACAAAGTATATTCCCTTGCAATTATTGCATTTTTGGATTCGCTGAAACCACTGTACAAAGCAGTTGCGCCAGTCTTCTTTAGGGACCTTTTCAATGGCTTTGTGGAACGCATTCACTGCCGATTCACCGTATTTAATTTTTGGAAACATATTGCGGGTGCGAGGTCCGGTAAGGCGGATGCGTCATCAGTTCTACATTTGAAGTCTCCAAATAGGCTTCTGTTACCTTAGCGGAATGTGAGGATGCGTTATCGTGGTGGAGGAGTACATTGATTTGATTGAGGACGCTTTTCGCGAACTTTTTCTAAGACTCTAGGCAAATAAGTATTTTTCAATATACTTACTCGAAAACCCGCTCTTATTCCACCGCTTTTAGGCACGCAATAGACTGTTTTCCGCTCTAGTGCAGAAATAGCGCGTGCTGTCCCCCGCCACAATGTTATTACATTTATCGCATCAGGCTGGGCGCGCGTCGACCCCTACCAGTCGCCGGTCAACCCCCGTTTATTAATTTCTTCGTAAGTGTATTGAAAAAAGTCGTTTGATACACGTGCAAATTTGTCACTGCAACCCTCAGCTCCATAACACACTCGCCTACGGCTCGTGCGAATTCCACCTCGGTCGCAATGACAAACTTTCTGCACTTGTATCAAAATGTAATAATATTATTTAAATATTATTATTTATTTATTATTTATATTTACAGGACAAACATAAGTAAAGACGTTAAGTATTGACGTATCAATCTGCAGTCACTGTCTTTTGATCTTCAAGCGATACTGCAGTGTAATGTCCTGATTTGCCGAAAAAGAAACAACCATTTATTTACCAACACTTCGACTTTTCTTAATTTTCGTCGAAAAAACTACAAAGGGACCCACTTTGCCGACTGGCTTTTTTTTCGGGTTCAAAGCAGTTTTCATCCAGGTTTTGTCACATGTCACGATAATTTAGACAGAAAATGTCCCCCAATAAACTTTTTTATCATTTTACGGCAACAATGGACACGCAGTTGTTTACGGTCCTCCGTTAAGTCATGTGGTATCCATCGAGTGCAAAGCTTCCGAATCTTTAGATGCACATGTAAAATGTTCTGCATCTGGCTCATTCCAATGCCTAACTAAGCACGAATTGCACGAATTTGCTAGCAAGTATTTTTTTGTCACTTTCAATAAATTGTCGTACGGTGTCAATATTCGGGTCTGTAACCGCAGTCCCCGGCCGACCTTCATGTACCTCGTCACAGAGTTGATCACCTCCACGTCTAAATTCTCCAAACCATGAATACACAGAGCTGCGACATGATGCTTCATCACCAAATGCCAATTGAAGTCTCTGGCAACTCTCTTGTTGACTTAAACCTCAACGAAAATCATTGAACAAAATCATTGAAGGAAAATGTCATGAGTTAATTTATTTTGATAGCGACACACAATCTTCGAAAGGACGCCTTAAATGAAAAAAAACAAATGACAGTCTCTCGCAAATTAAAAAGTAACATGCTCGCAAAGAGTTCCATTTTTGAATTCTTTATTTTTTCATTCTTTTATTGTAAGTGGCCATATCCAGAGACTTTTAATATTCCCCTTTTTTGAATTGGGAAATCATTAAATCAATTCTTGGTCTTCAGAGTGGAGTGAGAGGGTGTGTTAAATTTTTATCCATCTATGATCCTTCATTTGCCCTTTGCATTCTAGGGCTACGGTAACTCTTTCAAACGTTCCCGCAGCCTAGCAGGTATCCCGATCCAGCCCTACTAAGTCCTTTTCGTCCTACTGGATCGCCTACACGAGGACAAGGCGGTGTTCTGCCAAAGCGGGACAGACTTTCACCGCATGCTCTACCGTGTCCTCCAGGCAATCCGCACAATGGTGACACCTGGGCGTTTCTTTCACCTGAATTCGAAACAAGAACCTCCCGAACTGGCCATGTCTGATAAGGGCCTGCGTCAAGCGGAATGTGAGGTCGCCATGGCGCCTCTCTAGCCACTCTCAAAGAGAGACTTACCCATTAGATCAACCCTTGTGGCTATTATTTAACCACGAGCTTCTATGTAAGTTATGGAAACCGTTCTGAAAACCGTTAAACTACCATACCTTTTATAGGTACACAATTAAATGTCTAACTTAAGGGCACCTTCAAATCGCGCTGCCGTCGCGCGGTTCTTAGCGGCTAATTTGAAGGCGCCCTAATTGTGTACCTATGAAAGGTAGTTTTTACCGCTAACTGAGGATCAAAATTTGACTATTAGTTGCAAAATACTATGAGAAACTAATCATTAGTATACGAATTAAACGAAGAATCGAGAGGTATTGAATTAACTTTCATAAGGTCTTAATATTACTGAAGTTCCCATGCTTCGGGTCGATTTGACCCAGTATAAGAATAATAATGAAAAATTACTTCAAAACAAAGAAATTTTTTCTAATGAATTTAATTTTCATTATTTTTATTTTTTTCAGAATTTATATTTATTTCTATATTAATTATAATTTTATTTATATAAAATAGAACGATTTGACAACATGGTTAGATATATTTTCATAACAAACAATTAAAAATATATATAAGTGTAATTAAGTCTATTATTTTGGGTACATAAAATAATTGTATTTTAATGTTTTCTTACACAAAAATTTCTAATAATTTACAAAGATTGTAAGATCTATTGTATCATCAGTTTCAGTGCATAGTTTACAACGACTTTTTTGAGAGCTTTCTTTGCTAAAGTACTTAGTATTATTTTCCTCTTGCTAGATCGCAATTGATTAATGATAATATTACTTGTTTTTTTATTAGCAAATTCTATTGAAAAATGGTGCCCCTGGTAATGATTTCGAATATTTTATATAAGAGGTAACTAAGTATGCATTTAGGTACCAAGGTTTTTCAAATAGTGTCGTCGTTTTACTAGGCATCCTACCTTCCAGATATCATTAGCAGCAGTGAATTAAACAAAAGCATTATTATGCTGATATGTAGGTACACAGTCTTACTAATTATTATTTATACTACTTGAGGCCAACCCTTTGCAAGTATAACAGTGCCTATACAGTTTTTTCTAGTGCATACACGCCCTTTTGAAAATTGTGTCTAAAATTGTCACAGGTTTCTTATCTCTGCTATTATTTGTTTCTGAACTGTAATGCAATGTGCTAAGGAGGTACACTGACTTATTTTTAGAGGGCTTAGGTAGGATGCAGGCGTAGTATCTTTGAAAAAATCAAAACATGGATATTATGAGGTTCCCTTTGTTGCTACTACTTCTGTTGGTGATTTTCTACTGGAAAAATAAAACTAGAAAAATGAAAACATTTTTAACAAACCTAATCCAATAATACGCATATAAAACCGATTCATTAAAAGTCATAAAATTTTACAATCGTAAAACGCTTATTTGCTGAAAAAAATAGATTTTTATCCCAAAATGGGTCAAAATTGACCAAAAGACCTTATGAAGGTTAAAGGAAATTCAATAGTGTACTTACCGTCGCAACTGTAAATTCCATAATGTTTGCCAGAACTCCTGTCCCCACATACATTGCAAGGGATGTCGAGAAGACGATCGCCTGTAAACAAAAATAGTTTATTAGTACATCTTTGAAAAATTTAGGCTCAAATCAATAAGGTAACAAACAACAGGCCAGTAAGGTTGACTTCGTCTTATACATACATACATACATGGTAGACATCCCACCCATACGCACAAAACGTTTTAAGAACACATTTATTATGCGTACAGCCAAGGAGTGGAATTCCTTGCCGGAGTCTGTGTTTCCAGATAGCTACAACTTAGGGGTCTTTAAGTCAAGAGTGAATAGGCTACTTCTAGGCAAGCGTGCTCCATCGTCGACCACATCATCGCTTACCATCAGGTGAGATGAAATATTTAAAAATGTAGATAGATATATGTTCTTTATTGTACACCAATAATAAAATTACAATAGGAACTTAAAATTAATAGGGTGTCTCCATGGGCGGTCTTATGTAATCTATATGTCGAAAAAATAAATAAACTGAATAATAATAATTAACTATAGTTATGTTTGTCAAATAGTACCTAATATAAGTAATATAATTTAATGTAAGTGTTATATATATGTAGCTGTAGCCACGGCTTACGTTGTAGATAGCCGCTATGGACTTTAAAAAATCTCTCAATAATAGTGTAAAATATTTGTGATATTGGTACTTATTCATTAGGGTGAATAAGTTTGCTGTGGGATAAAGTTTAAAATACAGTCAAACGGGGTGAATGGGGAACAAAAGTTTGAACGGGATTTTTACATTATTTAAAAAAAAATCCCAACATTAAATTGCTCCTATTTATTCATTAATTGTAATAAAACGAATGCTTTGATAGAAATTAATAATATAAATTTAAACTAAAGTGTAAAACCTAATCAAAGTGTTGTTCCTATTCACCCCGTTTGACGGTACATCTGCATAAGGTGTAGACCATAGATATCCGATATCCGTGGTGTAGACCGTGCTTACGGACTATTTTACGGCATGGTTGGTTGAGCAACGCTGCGTGTCGCGGGTTCGATTCCCGCACGGAATAAATATTTGTTTGGCCTACAGATAGTTGTTCTTAGTCTTGTGTACTTGAGTTTACATGTTTTTTGACGCACTTACGATATATGTAGTAATTCCTTGTACGAAATACGTTTAAAAAAAACTAATTAAATTATCTGGGAATAAAACTCAATAACAGTATAAAATAATTTATGTGATGTTTCGCAATTAAATACTATTGCTGCGGTAGTCGCGGTATTGTTTATTTCTTATTTAACACCGACTTCCGATATTAAAGTTTTTTTGATTTTTTTAGTGTTTTTTTTAGTGAAGTCGGCTATTTTTTTTTGTAAAAAGTTTTTTATTTCACACTTTTTAGTTGTGATACACTTATAACCAGAGTGCCTATTTCTCATGTCTATTCCAATTAACCTTTTGACGTGCGTAATTAGAGACACAATAGTAAGACAATGGCTTGCGGACGCCGGCTACCGCCTGAGCGTTAATGAATTAACCCAAACACTGCTAGGTTACATTGGTTTATTATGAAGTTCCTGTGTCTACCTTCCACATTCTGGCTCCATCATCAGGTCAGTTTGATAATACCTTATAGTCTAAGTGACATGACAATTCTAATAAGCCCAAACATGGCTAGGATACATTGATTAATTACAGAGTTCCGGTGTCTATCTTCCGGCTCCATCATAATCACCACGATGATACTATTTTCAACATAACTATTCAGAACCATTTATTTATTTGTATTGTTATAGTCGCTTAACCTTTTGAGTGCGTAATTAGAGACACAATAGTAAGACAATGGCGCGTGAACGCCGGCGTTAATGCGGGGATCAACAGCTTAACTATCTTCATTGTGATATCTATGTGAGTATGAAGTTCCATTGGCCATTACTGGTCTTCTTCATCTGTTCCACTTCATCAAATTTTACTTTTTGACTGTAATTGCTTAAGTTCTCGATAAAAATACCTAAATCACTATAATATGGTTGCCTAATATTTGAGGAGTTCCCTCGATTCCTCGTAGATCCCATCATCAAAACTGGATTTTAAAAAATAAATAAGAGGAAAAAATGTCTGCAAATCAGTCGACAAATCACGGAGTTTTAAGGTAACACACATTAAAAAAAAATACAACCGCTTTGATAACCTCCTCCTTTTTCTGAATTCGATTAAAAAGTAACATGCTCGCAAAGAGTTCCATTTTCGAATTCTTTAATTGTTTTGCATTCTTTTATTGTAAGTGGCCAGATCCACAGACTTTCAGTATGCTCCACGTATTTAGTAGGTACCTACACTAATATTATAAAATGTATTTTTTTTATAATTGTCTAGTTCGCTCACGTTTAATCGTGTAGCTTAAGAATGAAGAACGTTGTCTTCCACATTTTCTTTAGTTACGAAAGCTATTATTTACACGGAAAGAAGTGTTTATTTATGAAGTGATACCTCTCGGCACCTCAGAGCGCCCCTTTCCCAAAATAGATTAGTCAGATTACACCAATCTCGCTAATAACGTCGGTGTTTTTGTTCCGTTTACAGAAGCCTTCCCCTTCGCCCCCTTTTCCTTAACGCGATGCAGAGCCTTCTGTCACACCGAACATTACTGCCTTTTTGAGATATTTTATCTGAAATGTCCGTAGATTTCTTATAGAACTTTTTAACAAAATATATGTTGTTACATAACTAATTACAAGTATTTACAACCTAACTACATACATATGTATTTATAAACAAAATCAAATACACTTGGGCGCCGAACTTGCTGTCATCTGGACTAGCGTTGCAACAGAACTCTGCTTCCGCTTCGGCTTCTGCAGAAATTCCGTTTCTGCTTCCGTTGCATCACTAATCTAGACACACCGAAGAAGTGCCCAGAAGACTGGCAGCATTGCCACTTTGAATGGCAATGCTAATTCTTTCAGCGAAGAAAAATTTGCTCTCAGCTTTTTAAGGTCAAGGGGAAGCACATTCCAGATATATAATTATATTGTTCCTTTTAAATAATTTAATTCGGTGTAACAAGCGACCTCCATCTTAATGCCGTGAATCCTTTTCAAGGAAGGATCCTTTATTTTTTCGTTGAAACGGACTTAGACGACTTTACTGTTCGTCTTTAGAGCCTCGAAGGAAAGCCGCGAAGTGTCGTAATTATCCCCTTTTTTTGCGCAGTTTCAAAAGCTTTTTATGGATGGGAAATGATGGGATTCAGTTTTATAATAAACTGATATAAATCTACAGCTATAATAATATAATCATTTAATACTTTTTTATAGGAGTTGAATGCACAGTCTCTTCCTATTTTTATTTAGATTGCGGATCTATTTAGTTATGGGCCGATTTTTCACTCACACAATCTTCTCAGATATATGTCGGAGAAGTCAATAGTACGGAAGCTTGAGAACGAATGAACGAGCTAAGTGAAAAGTGACACATGTCACTTTGACAGAATCCGCGCTGACGTTTGCACGAACCGAGCAGATAAAAATAAAAGTGCCGACCGCAGAGGTGCGGTGCTCTTCACTTCGAGAATATTCATAAATATTTTAAGACTCTTGAGCCTTTTAGCACACTGCTGTTGAAAAGCTGCACATTCATTCAACTCCTTATCCGCGTGTGCTTACTGTCGTGATGCGTGCGGTTCCACAAATTGAACAGGCACAGAAATAAACTGAAACTCTAATTCATCAAGTTTCTTCAGGAAAACTAAAGACAAATAATTATCTTTCTATAGATAGTAATAGAATCTTTTATTATTTGTTTAACATAGATTGTGAATACCTTCAGATCTTAACCTTTTGACGTGTGTAATTAGAGACACAATAGTAAGACAATGGCTTGCGGGCGCCGGCTACCGCCTGAGCGTTAATGAATTAAATTAAAGTTTATAGGTCGCTATGTTATGCCTAGAGGCGTATAAAGAAACTACAATAATAATCATTCGAGAAATAAACTCGAATTATTTGCTAGCTATGTAAAAATTATTTTTTTATGCGTTTCCCAATTGATAAAGATACTTACGTGATCCCAAGTTGGCGTTGTGCAAAGGCCAACTGATCTGGTTTTTTCAAAGATACTCATGGAACGTTTTCTAACAAATGTTCTAAAGCCTCTAAATAGCAAACTGCTGATGAAAACCTGCACATTCACCGATGTATCCGTGTGTGCGGTGATGCAGCGATGCGTGCGGTTCCGCGCACTGAACTCTGAATAACGCGCGACAAATTACGATGGTCGTGTGAAACGTCACACTTGCTAATGCCGATCAAATGAATATACTTACTTAATCGTTGCCCTCGTGATGTTTACGCGGATATAGCTAAGTAGATTATATTTGTGATTGATGTTTTTCTGTTATTTTTAGAATGATTTTGCCGTTAGAAACTAAAATGAACGGATTAGTTGATATGCTGCGGGATTGTACGAATGAGTTACAGTGGCACTGGAACGCAAACTAAAATAACACAGGTGGGTTTTAGTCAGTAAAAGTTTGATACTTTGGAGCGTAGCGTAAGCGGAACAGAGTGTAAAGTCCCGCAAACCTCCGTTGAAAAGGGAGGATCCTCTGTCCAGACGGGTGTTATGTCTGGTCTGGCAACTGCCCGATAGATGATTTCGGGCTGATCTATATCTTCTAATCGCGCGGAGAACTTTAATTGCGTGATGCAGGATTAGTTCTTATGTGACGCCATAAGTGTCGCTACAATACTCCGATCCGATATGTTATTTGATGACTTCCCACCTCAAAAAAAGGGAGCTAGTTGATTGAGTAAAGAGAGTGATTGTGTTAAAATATTTGGTGTTTGCTTAATTTAGATATATCAGTCCTTACTATGATGGTTACCATTTGGTAACCAAGGTATATTTATACCTTAAAAACTTCTTAATGTTCAATTTTGAATAAAAAAAATGTTACTGAACATACTAATAAACATGGATATAGAGAAAACCTAAACAAAGATTAGTAAAAAAAGTCAGCGAACTTGTCCCGACGGGAAACCAGTACGGTTAAAATAGAATATACAATGTCTATCACAATCTATCCTACCCAAAGGGAGTGGTCCGGATACGGCCAGAGGTTTTCAATGCCGTGGACAAGATTATTATTTATACTAAAAATCTTAACAATTACTAGAAATAATTATTAAAATAATATCACGTCAGTTAAAGTTCGGAAAAATAATATTAAATAATAAGTATATTCATTTATTCAGTGTTTCCTTGGTTCCTGCAACCATTTTGAAGTTTTTTTTTCAATTACTTCTTGACCATGGATACAAAGTCCTTTAGGCGGAATAATAAAAATAAAGATTGCATAGAATTTTCAATTTAATAATCGACCAGAAAATCATTTTTTTTAACATCATTTATTATATCAATAATATGCATTTGGTCCATTGATAAAAATGCATACGAAATACAATTATTTTGCTTATATTATTGAAAAAAATATTAATTGCGTTGTTTAAAATGATTCAATGTTTTTGCGGGAGTTTTGAGTGAAGTTCAATGGTTGTTTTGATTAATCGCAAATTGATTCCTAGTACCTAGATATTGTGATGTGAAATTAGCATAGTTTTGTATTAAAAATACACAATTTTTTTCAACTGGACATTTAATTGGCAAAATGGCGCCCAGTATTTTATTGTAGTATTGACTACCTCAGCGAAGCTTGCCGAGAAGTCAGAAGGTTGACTCGACACATTCGCTGCCAAATGCTGCAAAAACATTGTGTTGCACTTGCACCCGCATTCTAATGTAACTCAAAAAAAATATTTATTACTGATGGCGTAGGCGATATGTTCTTATGACCTTAGCCTACTGGGAGATTAAAAAAACAAGTGTCATATTTTGCCGCGTTTCATTTCAATTGCGATATTTCAGTTTGTGACTAATATAACTATTCACTTTCATAATGAACTCTGCACTCGCTTTTCCCGACAACCTCAGCCTGCGAATTTGCTATGTACGACAATGACCCCGGCCGCTCTATCTCGGACTCTGTTTCTACTTCTTTGAACAACTCCAGCGTCCCACAGATGGAAACCGAGTCGTACAATATTTCGACCCGCAAAAGCCAACGCTGTGATAATTGTGCTTTAAATGTTACTCAAATGAGACGAAATTCTTTGGAAGTTGCTGAAATCCGTGATCAACAATTGGATTTATCCACGGCAGGTAAGAACTATTTAATTTGTGCCAATACATACCTAACTAACAAAAATAAAAATATGTTAATAAAATACTACAGATGTTAATGTTGAATGATACTTGTTGATGAATAAATAAGCTAATACTTAGAAGTCACTTGAATAATGTGTTTGGTCGTTGTTCTAATTTTAACGACGAAGAAAATGATTAACCAAATGAATAAATAAATGTTTGTTTATTTTGCTGTGCTACAGCCGCCATTTTGACTCTAGCAATATAAAAATTAAAACTGATAAGTATATCTCATTTCCTCCAACTTTTAGATAAACCTGTAATAGCTGTAAAAGGTTTATTATTTCATAAACTATGAATTGAAGTTGTCTTAATATATGTCCACTGTTGCTATACCCGTGGCCAAAGTTTGTATGAATGGTGGGCCATACCCTTTTATAGATACCTTCCTATTAAGAGAAATATTATTGCGAATAATACTCATTAAGGGTCTCGCGCTCAGTTATGATGAAAGTCCCCACCATGGATCTTTTCCAATATCAATATTCCTGGCTAGAAATACAAGTCGATTTTTTTTTAATCTAGAATGTTCTCCTAATACAAAATACAACTTTTTTTTTCAAATTCAGCGGTTGCGTTTCTGGGCTAGGAATGTTGATTATTGAAAAATTAAATGATGAAGTTTTAGTTTAACCGCCTTCGTCGGATATCCGACAATTCTCGCGTTTATTCCACCAGGGTCGCACATCCATGACCAAATACTCCATCTCGTCAGGGCCTGAAGTCTGCTATTACAATAGTGTCAGAATGGTCTATCATTGATTTCATAATTGTTGATTTTGACAAGTTTGGTAATCTACCAATATAATGGCGTCATTATGACTTTCCAATGGTCAACGACTGACGCTTCATTGAAAGAAGTGGCATAGAATGGTAATCTCGTAAATATTGACATATATGTATGTCTGACGTATGCGGTAATCTGCTAAAAATTTGACAGTTCCTTTGATCAGTGACCTATCATTTGAACATCATTGTGCATTCATTGCTTTTAATAAGCTCCAGAGAGAGCAGTGGTGGCCGAGTGGTAACGGCTCCGACTTACGAGTTGTAGGTCGCGGGTTCAAACCCAGCTAGGCGCATTACTTTGTGTAATTTATTTCATCACCACTGCTCTCAAAACGGTGAAGGAAAACATCGTGAGGAAACCGGCATGTCCTAGAACCAAAAATTCGAAGACATGTGACATCCACCAATCCGCACTGGGCCCGCATGGTGGATTACAGCCCATTCCCTCTCCTAGAGAGGAGGCCTGAGTCCCAGCAGTGGGAACATTATAAGGCCGACTATGCTATGCTATGCTAATAAGCTCCATATTGTCATTCTACCACAACTCTATTACGAGACCATTGACCGATCAATGATCGATCATTATGAATTAGCAGATTACGAACTTTTAGCAAAATGACAATGGGATTGTGTTGGAATGACGAATTTATAAAAATAGCAGACTTGGGCTCCAGCTCTTCTGTCACTTATGGGGACTGAAGAGCTAAACGAGGTGGAGTACCTACCCAGTCGCAAACAAAACGACTCTAACGAAAAGGACGCGAAAACATTCGTCAGACCAATCCGACGCGAGCGGTTAAAGGGTTGTAGTTTCGGATTTGGTCATCCACCCCACATGAAACATTTATTTATTTATTCAAAATTCATGTACAGTGGTGGTACATAGGCGGACTTAATGCCACAAGGCATTCTCTACCAGTCAACCATCGGGTTAAAAAAGACAAAACTATGGTAGGTGTGCACAATAAATAAATAACAGATATTTGACACAGAATGTAGTATCTTTATATTAAGTTGCATAAAATAATAAAATACGTAGGTATATATGCTAATATAATAAACTAATAAATAATATGAAATTAAATTTAAGAAAAAAAAATATAATTAACAGAACTTAAAATATAACAATTATGACGAGACCAAACTAAGGTTGAGAGGATTTATCTGTATGTAAGTAAAAAAGAATACACGAAGTTTGAATGAAATACTAAAAATATATTTCAGTTTATTCATTCTGGAGTTAGATATATAGGTATAATACCTTACATTTCTGACAAAATAACCATTGTTAATTTTATCACAACGTACTTACTGCCATCAAATTAAATTGTAAAAATTAATTCATAAAAATAGTTATAGAGAAAACTGTGCATTTTTGAGATGTTACAAATCACAAAGTAAAATCTTGCTTTTTACTTTTTGACAAACAGTTGATAAACACAAGTAAAATACTTAATTAAACTCAAACAACGGTAATAAGTTAGGCGTTAAGTGATTAGATTAAGTTTCATGCACCCTTTGTACAAGAATCGGGGTAGGGGCGCGCGGTCCAAGTTTCGGGTTCGTCCCTAAGTTACATTTGTAAGGACGCGGGTTTCGCCCGATTCACTGATCTCCTAAGATCTTATTTGTGTGCTAACTAACAATGGACTAAACACACGATATGTTTGTGTCTACATATTGTGTAGGTATTATATAATGTTAAGCTTATTACTGCCAGGCGTTTGAAACGGTGTTATTTGACAAATAGTGACAGGTTTTGGTTTTACACAAAGTAATATTAAAGGTGAACGCGCACATAGACGCGTCGAACGAATCGAAATATGGAGTCGTACCAGATTCGGATGATTGGACGCGGTTAGGTATGCGGAGTTTCATAGTATTTCATATAAAGAATTCTAACATTGTTTTTTTTTTTCGATTCCTTTGACGCGGTCGGCTCGGATAAGTGAGCGTTCACCTTAAGTTGGAACTATGCTCGTGTAAGCTGTTTTTAGGAGCCTGTTGTTCTGTTTTTTTTTTCAGACTATATCTTTACGTTTTATAAAACAAAGTCTCCCACTGCGACTGTGTCTGTTCGCGATAAACTCAAAAACTAATGAACAGATTTTTGTGCGGTTCACACCAATTGACAGAGTGATTAATGAGGAAGGTTTAGGTGCATAATACATGCTTATTGCAGTAGGGAAAAGCTGAGAATTTTAAGGATTTGTAACACGTGTGTGAATCTGGGGTGTGTCGCCAATTAATATGAAAATAACGAATGTAGATGACGCAGCCGTATCATATTATGACACACCATATTACAAATTGGCACCTCGGATTGAAAAAGGTCGCTGTAATGTGATGCGGCTACTTGACGTGCAGCCGTATTATGGTGGCGATACGTTCTACAAAGAGGCGTCCAACGTTAAGCATTATTGTCAGTGCAGGGTGACTATAAATTATGAAGAACCAATCCAAAAAAACCTTGTGTAGGGCTATTTTTGTCTGTGGTGTTAAAGTAACCTAACACGATCGGGATAACGGCGGCTTTTTTCGTTAGCTCACTCTAGCCACTGTAATCCTTTCTAACCTAACTTGTCCGTATTGAGGTGCCTTAAAATTTAGAGCTCATTTCACTTGCTCTTGGATTAACTATTCAAATTAATTATTTATTTATTTATTTATTTAGTACATGGAGGACTTACAGCTAATAAAACCAGACAAAAAAGGAAACCATAATCACTAGAAAGCCAATTACAGGTCCTCACTTATAGTCATTACAATAAAAATTAAAAATGGTGTGAGCACAAAAACAATAAAGCTTCGCTTTTTAGTTAATTATGAAGTACAGCATAAATCCTTGATTTGCACTTAAACAACTAATAAACACTCTATTAAACCTAATGCTACTTAAATTATGGGTGTACTAATAGATTGTTGATTTGACTAAGTGTTAGATCGGCTATTTTAGATATAAATATATTATTACCTTCAGTTGCCCTTTGCATTCTAGGACTACGGGTAACCTTTTCAGAATTTAACCCATAGCCCTGGTAGGCATCGGCCCTGCTGGGCCTTACGGTTTAGCTGATATTTCTTTGAGGCGCGCGTGGAATACTACTGCTTCGCAGAAGGAGGCGACCGCCGTCCATTCTCCGTGACTCAAGACCATGGCCTGAACCAGGGCCCGGAGCAAGAGGTCGCCCCCACGAGGACACGGTAGTGCTCCACCCAAACGAGACACACCTCCACCTTATACTCCACCGTGTCCTCCGGGCGTTCCACACAATGGTGTCACTCGGACGTGTCCTCTACCCGAATCCGGTGCAGGAATCTCCAGACCTTACCATATCCTGTGAGAACCTGAGTAATGCGGAAGGTGAGAACACTGACTCCTGTCCAGTCATTCCTTAAAGAGGGGACTTGCCGCCATGATTATGGTATACCCAGTTATACAATACGCTACGGCAGGATATGCCAAAAAAAAAAAATATTTTAGAAAATAAATATTTTGTTTCGATTGTTATTCCAGGACGAATGATCTACCGGTATACAAAATTTTATCCAAATCTGTTCAGCCGTTCGTGCGTGAAGAAGTAACACACATGCACACACAAACTAGTGTGATATTCAAACACTTTAGGAGATAGGTAAATTCAGGGGTCAAAAGTGCAGTTGCACTCTAACAAAATGCTATACCATTGGCACTATAAAAAGTGTCTAAAATTTATTTGTAGAAAAGATCAATGGTTCATGACTGATTTATTTGGATCTAAAGTACTGAATAAACTAGTTGTGGACCATTGTAATAGCTTCTACTACAAATAAATTTGATTTTTTTCCATTGGTAGAGTGCTTGCACTTTTGACCTACAAGTAACAGTTGAGCAACATTTCAGAATTCTAGGTCCAGCAGTTCAAGTTGTTTAATGTGTTGTCTTTCACTGAATGAATAAAATAAGATTTTCTAGGTAGTTAGGTAGGTTTCTAGGTGGTAGGTTAGTTCAACATAGACACATAGAGAAAAAGGTTATAAAAGAAACTGAAGAACCCTTAATATTGATATACTGATCTCTTTCATCATGTTTCTGATGAGCTAAATGAGCTTCTATAGTTATCTCTGAAGTTAGTTTATAATAGGTATTTAAAGGGGTGAATTAACGATAAAACTTAGACATTCTTCGTCGATTATCAAGTGCCAGGTATAAAATAATTAAAAAAAAAAAGTTACTTATTTATTTTTTTATTTATAAAAACTACACCACCAAATATTCTCTTACTGTCAAATTATATGCAACATTTTATAGTCAATTATGAGTGTGAGGTCGCGGCAGACCACAAAAGAGCTGGAGGAACGAACTGGACAGATTCTGACAGGACTGAAAGGAGGAAGCGTGGAAGGATTGGAGAACGGCTTTTGCCCAGGAGTAGGACAGAACAGACTAGGCAAAAAAAATGTTGAATGTTTTACTCACTTGAAATACTTTAATGAACACATGGACACTTATATATAAAAATGCTGGAAAGATATTTACTGAACTACGAGTAAGGATACCATGTAGGTAACAACACAACAGAATGACAGATTGAAAAGAAAAAACAAATCAGCTGACCTGTTCCCATCCTACGGACTGCCACGGCTGGCGCCCGTTGTCGTTCCCAGAAGGCAGACAGCTCGACAGTTGTCTCACAGGCTCAAGCAAAACGAAAACTACTGCTTTCAGCTAAATACATTGCAACTCATTTTCACACTTCAACTTTTTTTTTAATCAATGTTTAATGTTTTTAAAGCCACACAATCAGAAATTAAACAGTCCTCTGCTACAGGAATTCATGAGTAAAGGTATGGTACATATATGTACGAAACTTGTAATGACTTATCTGGGTGACTTCACCACCCCGTCGCGGCTTTCGGCAGACTGCTCCGATAATTGTGATCTTTGAAGCCGCCGCGGAGATCGCGAGTCACGTCATCCCCTGATTACATTGAGTCCCACCCCCTGAGCAGGACGACAATATACAGGGCGCTCGTGTGCGAGCGAGATGGGTGTGATCCCATCTTGTGTCCCGGTCCACAGGCTACATTGTCAGGGCAGCGGTCGCTACGTATCTGACTGAATTACGTACGAACATAATGGTTGCATTACGTGAAGCATTAACGAAGCGATGTTTACGCGAACAGTTTCTTCAACCACGATTATGTTTTTCTACATATTTTAAACGTTCTGATTTATCATTTATTTACAAAAGTATAGGAGTTTGAAGTCTGCATCAATTTTCACCTGCGAAAATAAATCTCAAAGGACTAGAGATTTTTCTCTATTTACTTCTAACTTCTACAAAGCAAAATATATACATTTCTCGAATATAACTTAAATTTAATAAAAAATATAACACTTACAAATAAACATACCAAACGATACAAACGTCCGAGAAACAAAAAACACAAACAATTTTCTTTCACGAACTATCAGTACAGTAAACTTTAAAATGTCAAGTTAGATCACGGGGTGAGCGAGGCAGCTTAATTGCCTGGGCGGCATTGTCGACCAATCAGAACGCAGCTTGGAAGCGGGGGGCGGTCCTGCAGCTTTTGATGTGAACCGAGCTACGAAGCGAAGTCGCCACGTGAACCATTGAATAGGACAAGGATACTTGTCTAATGAACGATGCTAACATCTAAGACACACGTCTGCGAGACGTACGGCGTTTTATTTGATCGTATACTTTCCGTGTGTGTGCTCACACACCTTATTTTACTTATAAGTTTAGAGTTTTAGAGGCCTTTCGTTTTGATTTATATCTGAACTGTGACTTGGTATTTGTCCAGACAGTTTACTTGAAGTATGTAAAGAAAACTTTACTTTTTTGGGATCCGTACCTCAAAAGGGAAAAACGGAACCCTTATAGGATCACTGTGTCGTCCTTCTTTCTGTCGGTCTGTCAGTCTGTCAAGACCCTTTATCTTGGAAAAGCGTGGAGGTATCAAGTTGAAATTAAAACCATATACTCAAGTCTGTGGTCCCTTGAACCTGTGAAAAATCAAACTTCTAAGTTAACGAAAAGAAAAGATACGGCCGTTTATGTCGCAAACACGTAAATTTCGACACTCTCAAGGGAATCAAAATTTATAGGGTACTTCCCGAGTTCCCGCTAACTCAGAAACCTGAAATTTGGCATAAAGCAAGGTTTTATAGCACAGGTATAGGAATAAATCTGAAAACAGTAAATTTATTGTTATGTTACAATTTTTTTTTGTGATTCGGAAATATCTTCCAGACTCCATTCGGGATTTGAACTATATAAATAGGTAAGTTTGTATGGAACCCTCAGTGCACAAGTTCGACTCGCACTTGCCCACTATTAAAGAAAACCCTTTCTATTGGTTGTTGAATTTTTCAAGTTAAGTAGTATTGAAAGAGAATATTAAGTTGAAATTAATAAGTTTTCTTTCATCGGCAGTTATTTTCTTAAAAATTGACAATTTTTATTTGCACCGAGTGGTCTCGCAAATAACTTTATCTTAATTTTTAAAATTTTTGTTTATTTGCTAATGAATATCAAAACTAATAAATATTAATAACTTAATAGGTATATACAAACTAAAAATAATAATATTTGCAAATTTGATTCGTTTTCCGAAGAAAAGCCCTGCCCTCTGGTCACGCGAAGAGTCGACCAGTTGTTTGCTGATATCACGAACAACTCGATGAGCGATCGGTCCCCATAACCCTAGTGTTTCAACCCCAAACGGCCCAAACATATAACTTTCGATGAGCTTATTATATTTACGCCGTTTGAGGATTTCTGCACTTGCAGCAGCCGCCTCAGCACAGCCTGACGTACTCAAAGGATGGGATGGCGCAAGGGTGTCGATACATGTTGCATCCCACACCAAAAGCTTACCTAACTTCCAAGGCATTATGATCATCCCGTCTGGCCTCTTTCCATCGTCGCGTGCCAATAAGCCATTGGGTTCTAAAACAGCTGGCACCCCGGTGGTGACAAGAACTCGACGGATGATGTCATTAATGCTGGCGTGCCTAGTATCTGATCAGCGCTCCTACTGCAGGATAGGCCATGGTGTCCGAGGCGGTCGACTGCTTCACCGCATTGACACCGATGTGGAGCTTCGCTAGGAGCACACAGTCGCAGGCATTTAGCAATCCGGAAGGTGGTGTCACTCAGCATAGTACCTATGTTGGGCAACGGTAGTGTCTGTAGCCAGAGGCCCGACTCCCATTCACCCACAGCCAGTAGGCGGGCACGCTGAGCAGCATTGGTGGACGTGTTAATAAGGTTATTGCGTACCAAACTGCAGAGTGGCTCATCCCATTGCACTGTCTCTGGGAAGATGGGTTTTTGGGCAACGCCTTGTCCGGGCAAGCCATTTTTCAGGCGCTCACGGCATCGCCCAAGCACGGCACCTCACAGCTAACCAGTGATGGAGTCAAAATTCTATTGCTCAACTGTTGAGTGCTGTGGACCGAAGACAGGAACGCCGGAATAACTTTATTAATGCGTATATCGACTCACATACATAAAATACTTAAATTATAGTCAATTTCTATTAACTGTTATTGCGACTTATTGTAAACAACATTTGTTTTAGAATTGCAATACCTATAAAGTTCTTACTAATTATTTCAAGATATTTCATAAAACTCAGAAGAATAAAAAAAACTTGTTTATTGGTATCTAACGAAAATAAATTCTTATACGTTCTCTTTTAAAAACAATAGCGAAATACTTAACGAATACTTGTGTCCACTTTTCATATTATTAGCTGCACAATGCAATACAAATAGCTTCCCCTGATGTTCCCCATATCTTGTAGGTGAATCCCAGCGATTATGTGGAGCATGTTGTTTCAGCGCGCCCGTCGGCGTAATCCCGCCGACTGCGACCCGCGGTGCCACGCGATCGCAGTAAACGGTCACACTTCGCACTCGAGTGCCAGTAATCCAGGGATATGCAACCGGCAATTATGCCACTGTATTTTCTGAACTCTTTAATTTTATTTGTAAAATTTCAATTATGAGTTTGTACATTAAATTATGCTAGTTATGTTGTACGTAAGTAGTCTGAATTTTTCAAGTATAATAGCTGCTAGAAAGCGACTAGGAAATGTGATTATGTGGAGCATGTTGTTTCAGCACCGCCGTCGGCGTAATCCCACTGAATGCGACCCGAGGCGGCACGCCATCGCACTAAACGGTCGCACTTTACATTCAAAAACCAATAATCCAGGGATACCTTGTTACAATTGCCGGTTACCTAGGCAAACAGCAATTATAAAAGGGCAGGTCTAAATTCATTATTTACAGTTCTTGGCGGTTGAAAAAGGTTGGTGTGCTGAAGTTATGCAACCGGCAATGATTTCTGGGTATTTTATAAATTATTCTTCTATTTTTGTAATTAGGTACCTACTATAGTTATTATCAGTTCAAATAGGTTCGTGTACCAAGAAAGTTATTGCTGCAAAACGTTTGTACCTATAGCTCCAAGAAAAAATAAATAAATATTATTTAAAAATAAATTAACACCTAAATAAATATGATTGATAGCTGAGTCGAACTGGAATCGAACTGCTTTCGGTTGGAGGAAAGATCTAAATCTATATTCACGAAAAACAACAATAATCAGCAAGTAGACGGCATGCAAACTTAATGGACCTAAAACTATAGGTACCAACCAACCAACCAACCAACTTTTTAAACACTAAAGTATCTATTTATTTTTTTCTCACGGGAAGTCTCCCACGAAATTCTCACAGTGATTTTACATTTCCTAAGCAATTAAAACATTTTTTATTCCATAAACACTTGTGGTTTATAAGTGTTTAATTTCTTTGTGGATTTTATTATGACGATTGTTAATTTTAGAATAGAAAACATATGCGATTGTGACAAAAAGCAAATGAAAGGGGTGATGGACCCCGTGCGATATGAAAAGTACTTGAAAAGTTTAAAACTGAATAATGTGCACGTGACCATTCCTTTGTTAAACATTGCCCCTTTTAAGTTCGATCAACAGTTCAAACTGGGTAAATGTTTATCTTTTTGTTATTTATTCTTTATTAAGTTTATAGTGGCTAGTCACGTCGTACGAATGCACCCGGAAAGGTGGCCGAAGGACAGGAGGACGATACTGTTGAGGTCGACTGCAGCGAAAGTGTAGTAACGATCTGATCATATTTGCGGGGCAAACTTAGCCAGAAATTGCCCTAGACGGAAAGGTTTGGATGGAGAAGCAGGTGGACTTTGTTCAGGAGTGGGACACAATTTAAGCTAATAAAAAATTAAATGGCATGTGATTAGTAAAGTTTTAGAATAAGTTTGTATAATCAATTATGTTACCTAGGTAATTAGTCACACATTACCACAGCGATGACACCGTGTTCTATGCGAGTTGATTACCGAATCTTCGCACTCCACTCGCCATTATGTCGCATTCTGTCGCCGCCGCTAAACGTAGATGATCTGTCAGTTGTAAAACGACAACTCATTCGACATCAAGACAGTCTCACACTTCACTGAGCGTCATTAAGGGCATGGTAGATGTGCGAAGATAATGCGGATTGGATATGACAACCAAAAACAATTTTTTTTTGTTTATTTCTCACCACGCATTCGAAAGTACCTACATTAGATAATTAAACAACAGTAATAGTTATTTGCTATACAAGAATGCAAAGTTTATTTTTAACCGCGTGATCAATTTTGATAACCAAGCAAGCGAAGGATTCAAAAATAAGAATCCTGAGCGTTAGCGAGAGAACCAAAAGAGCACGAGGTGAAAAATCTTAGCACTCGAGTGCAACACGTAACTTTTCATCCCACCTCAGCGAGGAAATGACTAAATGCAAAAAAAAACATTTCCAATCACAAGATACTTTTATTTCAGTTTAGGTATTAACTACTACATTATGATAGGTAAGTATTACAGAATAATCTTTAAATTATAACAAATAATAGTAGGTATAATTAAGAAAAATTTAAAGTAACGTTGCTACAGTTACTTAAGCTGAGTGTAATATTTTTGTTAGGTACTGTAATGTTGGTGTTAGTGACTTGTGTACTGTTTTTTTGGTAAACTATCTGTCATACTCATAGATATCCGTGGTCATACTTAATAGTTGTACCGATTCAGCGGATTCCTTTGGCATAAATCTTGGCGAGAGAGGGCGGTTGTTACGTGTTTCGTAACGGCTCATTTTTATTGTGGAGGGGCTCGTCCAAGGATCTTTGACTGAGGCTCTTTCAGTGTAATGGCTCATATGATGCCTTTACATATTTTAGACTTATTTTGAATGGAATCCTTCTACAACCGCATTGGACTTGCGGCCTCCATGGTGCATAAGGGACAGGAGAACAGCTCCTGAATCGGTGCAAAAGTGTGGCTGAAGTCCGTCAGAAACAATGACCCGTGTACAACGGGGGTTCTGGAAGTTCAAGAAAAGTTGCTATTTCTCGTCGGATACTGCCAATTTTACCAGCACCCATAGGCTGTTTGATACACTTTCCGTTGCGATATTGTAGAAAAAATTGATTGATTGGAGTGTTAGACGGGCGTAAGGTTTCTCAACAATTGTTACGTATTCCTTGCGAATACCGAAGTTGCGGTATTTTTGTCTATGTATTAAGTAAATTAATTATAGTAAGTCATCTGAATGTCAATTCAATGTTTTTGACATTAAGTTGTGTTAGTTCATTAGTTCGACATGCTCCATTTATACCAATAATAAGAACAACCTGTAACGTAAAGAGTAGATAAATTAATAAAATTGATATGTATACATAAATATGCCTATCAACATTTAATAAGTACTTATAAGATTATGTTAAGTAGTTGATTAATATACTTAAGTAGATACTGAATGTGCAACTGACTTACTTTTGCCGCCAAATATACGGAATCAGGTGCTTCGATAAGAAACTTTTCAATTTCAGATGCTGTGAAAACCTTCGACTTTTTTGGTTGATGACTAGATGAAGATCTTTTTAAAAATGCCACTAATTTAGGATAGGTGTCGATATGTATGTCTTTTTTCATCTTTATTGTTGCATAAAGCAGTGAATACGTAGGTACTCCATAGTGCTTTATTTCTTGGTCTCGTATAATTCAATAAAATATGCCAGCAAAACGTTTTCTAAAAAAGTTTTGGCTCCTTTAGCTAGGCGCCCCGTGTTAAACATATCGTACTGTTTGAAATCCTTCTCGCGTGTTTGTTAAAGGAGAAAGCTCATTGGCGCATTATTAACAGTTTCAGTCAATTCTGTTGGCGTCAAATAAACTTCTTCGTCGCTAGAATCACTCATTTTAGGTTTTTCACTTGTTTTTATGTTTCTTGTATTCAACCTAAGGTTTTAACAATATGACGTGAAAAGAAAATGGCCGCGCAAAGGAAATTTAAAAAAAGTACACCAAGGAGGTTAGGAGTCTGAGTATTTAACAAATTAAATAAAAAAGGTGATAATAAATTTGGCACCATGGAGGTAGAAATAAATAGGTTTAATGATGTTTTGAATTCACAAAATTAGTGCACACGATGTTCTAAATTCAATTTACTTTATCCTCTATCGGATAAAAACTGCTTTTGTACTCGATATCGAAGAGCAAAAATACTCTTTCCAATATGGGGGGATGAAAAAAAGTTTACTATATTCATAAATCATAACTATTATTTTTGTAATTACTTTATGTATACGCTAATGTCTTCATTATTACAGGCGTCATAGTCTGCAAAAACACGCATTTTTTATGTTTAATGCTTTTGGTACTGCAAAAGCATTAAACTTAATAGCTCTAGTTGTCATGTATCTGTTATTAGGTCTAATTGTCATACTCTTTTTTAACCGACTTCCAAAAAAGAATGTGTCAAAAAATGACGAAACTAAACCAGAAACACCGACTTCCGAAATGAAAGCTATTTTGACTTGTTTAGTTTATATTTGAATTCCGATGTATCTTTTGCAAAAAAAGTTTTATTTATTTGTGTGGCCGCACCACATTTATAAATAAAGCTCAGTTTGCACTACAATTGGATGCAGTTGAATATCAGTATTTTACAGAGCTACTGTCTACCTGACCCTCAGGACGCAGTAACTGGGTACCTGGCAAGACCTTTACTTTACATTAATCAAAAAGAACATTCTTGAACATGCTTGGTATTTCAATCAAGAAACTAACTCCAAACATTAAGTTGAAAATACAGATACCCACTCCATACATAATGTTGTGTGTGCATTACGCATCTGTGTAGTGCTTTTAGCGGTGCGATGGTACGCACCTGTGCTGGGCGCCACCGCGCCACCGCGCTACTAATGCCACTGGCTGGTGACAAATGAGCACTACCAGTAAAAATCGCGCCCGTTTGAGCGTAGCGTAGCGTTCGCCGCATTTGGCTGAATTAATTCGTCTCGCGATGTCTCTTAGAGTTTCATTCTCTAATGATGTCCTTAGAAGCAGTAGAGTAGCCAATTTGTCCTATTTTACTAAGAACTAGTTTTTAACCTCGACTTCATCATTTATGTTGTGTGTATTAACACAAAAATTATATTAAAAGATTAAATAGGTATGTAAAATAAGGAACATAAAAGATTCTAAAAGGTTTCTAGCACGGTCATACTGGCACGGCGTAATGGGCAGATCTCGGCAACACACGGCCGATGCCAATTAGCCGGGGCTGGTCGGTGACGAAACAGTTAAATGGTCTCATACTGTTTAAATTATTATTTTTTTTACTTGATGTTCCAAACATGGTCATGGTATGGAATGGTAGACCTCAAGTAATCTATGGATTAAATGTTCAGAAATAAGTCTTGAACAACATAACAGAATTAGATTAAACTAATTTAAATTTATATTTGGATGATTTTCCCTCCGAAAAAAAAATCGCCCAATAGGTGTACTATCATAATTAAGTAAAATCAAGTAAACAATAACAAAAAAAGAGCATAAAAGTTGTAACCGCGTAGTCCGCATGGCATGTCTATCGGTTGCTACGGCGTAGCTCGTAGCAGGCACTTAGCTGGTGGCCCGGGGCGGTCTGATTTATGTGCCAGGCCGATGCGGCGGCTACACAGTCGCGACAATTCATTTCAATTAACGCTTTGCGCCCCCAGCGGTCCGCCCTCATATAACATTCATAATTATAAAGCGTTACACCTCTATTTGATAATATTTTGAAGCGCCGTTTCTATGAATCTTATTGTGTCGCGGTAGACAGTTGTGAAGGGAATTATAAAGAGCCGGTATTAAAACTAAACCAAACGTGTAGATTTACTGCGGGATCTTCGAGTGTCACTTCGATACAAGTCGTCAAGCAGCAAGTAACCTAACGTAATTGAATCAATACTTCCAAAAAATTCATTCTACAAACTCAAACAATACTTTTCTTTCAATTATTAAATAAATACATCCAACTAAAGCTATTCAACTTTTCCATTCCTTCCCTCAACCACCGTACTGCCAAAAAAAAAAACCACAAAACACAAAGAAACAAAATCATCAATCGTGCGCTAAACGGTTTACACAACGAATCCCGATCATTGGTGAGAATTCATTTGTTCGGTAAAAGCGTGACAATTGCGAAATCCGTGGCGAGCGAGGAAGCGACGCGCGTTGGTGCGCAAACAGAAAACGGCGGCGGCGGCGGCTCGCGAAAAAGTCCTTTTAAAAATGTTGCGGCACGTACGGGTGGGAAGGCACCCATTACTGTGAAGTGGCGATTGTTGGTTTAAAGATTTAGCTCCAAACGAGGAAACAGAGCCTTGCTGGATGTACGCTGAGTTATGATGCTAGAACGGGTCATTTGAGCTTTGCGGAATTAGGTACGCATCACAATCACAAAGAACCATAATTAAACCTTTTTGTTACTTTACTACAGTTCTTTACGAATATTGCGAGATCCTGTCAGTTAGCCAGCTATTTGTCGCAAATATTATTCATCTTCTACTTTTCGAATCAATGGTAAACTCGTTAAACTGTGGGTGGCTCATTAAATCACTCGTTAAATCTTAAACACAGTATTATATTCTTAAACACGCTTCCTTGGAGTACCTACAGTCGGAGACTCAGGAACTACTTTTACTCGTACTAGATTTGATCCTATTGGACCCATGTAACATTTAAAATTTAAGTGTCTTTTTGTAACATTTGTTGTCTTTAAAATCTTTTTTTTATGCCAAATGTATATGAAAGTACATTCTATTCCTATGTAAAAATATTTTTTATTTTTGTCTGTTTGTTTTGGTTAATTTCCGAAACGGTTGGATCGATTTTGACAGGAATTTCACTGACGGCTACTTATGCTAATGTTACAACGATTAACTTTTTATTTTTAAACTACGGAATACGTCTTTGAAACACGGCTGAATAAAATTTGACGAAACTTTCACTAGAATATCTATAGCGAATGTTATTATGAGCAACTTAAGCAAATTTTTACTTAATATCCGGGTATTGGGGGACATCTCCGAAGTGAATAAACAGATTTAGACGGGACTTTCACTAACAGATAGCTTAGATAGGTGTTATATTATATTATATTAACTAATAATATACTCCAAAAGGAGAGTAATGTTCATAAACTCTTCGCGAGCGAAGTCGCGAGTAACAGTTAGTCTACTCTCTATAAATAACCGTTAGGTTAACCCTAGGGAACTCCATATCACAATGCTTTGGAAGTTAACATACGAGCAAACTGATTATTTACTGACCATATTAAAGTTGTGATATGATTTATGGTAATAATTAATAACTATAAGAATCTTAAAGCTAAAAATGATTTGATTTAAATCATACACAGGGTGTGTAAGATTTAAATCAAAAGAGAGTTACCCTTCATTTTGTTTAAAATTCCTGAATTAATTCTGAACTCGTACTTGCAGACCCAGCTCCAGAGCTTGAGTCGCTGTGAGCTGAAATACAAGCCCCAAGCTTAGTTCGGCAGCTTATGTTAAATTAGGCACAAATTTACCTAACTGTTTTATTACATTTATTTTAATTAGCTAATAGACAAATTGTGTAAACAGGTATTTTCCTGTTTTTTTTTAATGATAAAAAGTAGTGCGATTCCACCTGGAGCCCTAGCTAAGTTACGACCGTTTCGTTTCGATTCTCTATCGTCGATCGCCTCGAGTCGGTCACGCTCCGATTCTTTTATTCTGACCACGTGACTGAGCGTTGAGATGACGTCAGAACAAAGGAATTGGAGACATGGTCGACTCGAGGCGATCGACGAAAGAGAATCGAAACGAAACGGACGTAACTTGGTTAGGCCTGCTGATGGTACGCAGAGATGCAATCGTTGATGGTGTTTACTATAGTTTGTTAAGAGCAGAGAGTTGGTAGAGTTTTTACTTACTTTCGGCGGTAGAGTTGTACTTTGTACTGTTCTGACGTTTGCGTTTTGTTTCAGGGGTAATAGTTAATTTCAACATAATAAATAATGCTATGGCTCGCCTTGTCCCGCATTGCTCCGTCTTATTCTGTTTTGTTCAGTCTAGTCCCGTCTTGCCTTGCCTTATTATTATTATTTTTTTTTAATTCATATAAACCAGTGCTTGACTGCGATCTCACCTGATGGTAAGCAGCGATGCAATCATTGATGGTGAGGCGCACTAGTTTATTAAGAGCCTATTCACTCTAGCCTTGAAGACACCTAAATTATAGTTGGACGGGAAGACCGCAGCAGGCAAATTGTTCCAGTCCTTCGATGTACGCGGTATAAACGATGAAGCGAAACGCTTAGTCCGGACCGTTGAAGTTTCAACAACGTAAGGGTGGATACTCGCCGTACGTCGGGTTGTCCGATGGTAGAAAGGAGATGGCGGAATCAAGTCATGCAATTCCCGCGCACACTCTCCAAAATGAAACCTGTAAAATACCGATAGGCTGGCTACACTGCGCCTGTGCTCGAGGCTTTGTAGATTGGACTTAACCAAATCTGGATCCCCAATTAGCCTCTTCGCACGCCTTTCCACTGAGTGCAAAGCTGCTAGATGGCATTTTGCAGCACCAGCCCATATGTGACTGCAGTACTCCACACACGATCGGACCTGTGCTTTATATAACATTAGAAGCTGTCCCGGTGTGAAGTACCGTCGGACCTTTGCAAGAACGCCTAGTTTTCTAGCAGCTACCTTGGCTTTGGACTCAATGAACCGCCCAAAATTGAGGTCTGAGGAAATTTCAACTCCCAAGAGCTGAAGGCGGTCGGTGCACTCCAGAGATACATTCTGAAAAGCAGGAGCCAAGGCGAACGGACTCCTTTTGGCGGTGAACAGACACGCTTGTGTTTTGGCGGCGTTGAATCCTACCAGATTGGTTTCGCCCCACATGGAGACTGCCTGAAGTGAGACATTCGTACGCTCTACCATAGCCTCCTGTTCGGACCGGATTAGCTCCTTACTAGCCCGAGCACCTGGCAGGTATCTCTCTACAACTGTGCTATCATCTGCATGCCTTATGCCGTCTTGTCGCGTCTTATCCTGTATTGCTTAGGTATATTGTCTATTCTTGTTCCGCATTGTTCCATCTTATCCCGTTTTTGTTCAGTCTGACTGAACGACATCATTTTGGACGTAACCCATTTTTATTTAATCAACAATTTAAATGGATTTATTGCACGCGATCAGGACACCATCTACCAGTTTCAATAATATTTTAAACCATTCAAATATACTCACAAAATTTCATCCAAATTGGTCCGGCCGTTTAGGAGGAGTTAATTGACAATAAACACATAATCGCTGATCTAACATAAGAACATTCTTTTGTGAGTATTTGCAGCAAATATTTTGGCAATATTTGCTCTTAGCTAAAATATTGCAAAATTTAAAATAGAGAGGTACATAAAAATACAGGTTTGGTAACCAAAATGTAAGGATAAGAAATTACCTACCCTGTGCGATAAGATCACTTACACTTGTTTTTATGTGTACTTGTTTAAATATTTGTTCTATGCCTTTATGTTGTGTACAATAAAATATAAAATAAGATACAATTACATCTGCTTTGTGTCATTTCCAGGCAGAGCTATCTATGTCCCGCCTTTGTACCTAATTGCTCACTCACAATCTCTCATAATGCCGCATTCGGTGGCGAGGCGAACGCGCCATGCCCACAAATGTCTGCACACACATACCTAATGTTTATTCAAAATATAGATTTATATCGCCTAATGTTATAAATGTGAAAATCTAGATTTTTGTTTATTAACCACGTATCCCTAGTGCGCAGGGTTCGGGTTAACTCCAATAGCATCCTGAGGGCTTTCGCGCAGCGTTTCGATTGTCAGGACCTGAACCTTTGCTGTATGGTTCACTTACTGAGCAATCGGTATCTGTAAATACATATTACGTGTCTGATTAATTTGTGTATGTGGTCTTTGTAAGTTTTATAAGTTTTTGTTAATATTTTATTGTGTGTGTGCTATGATCCTGTGATGGTCGAAATAAACGTATTATTATTATTGTACTTATTTTTATATAACTTTGCACACAGGAAGAACATAAGCTGGAATATGACAGGACTACTTTGATGTCTGTGATCTCAAAGGTCCCTTGGAATAATTTCGTATTTTTCGCGGGCGGAACAGCTGGCAGTACTTGTAGCAAATCGATTTTTATAGGAAGTCTTTTTAAAACAATGTTTAAACAATATCTATTTTTATTTGATAAATATGTAGTAGAATTGTCGGACAGTATTCAGACATTCCACACGTCCTCAAAAGTGTTGACATCAGTCACTTTCATTAACTAACAAAGTTTACAATTTAAAATTGACAATTTTTTATAACATTAGATATTAGTAACAGTATCACTGATAGATGGAAATTTATTTTTATGGTTGAGTTTGTTAGTGTTGACTTACTTCTAGAATGTTACCACTTTTAATGAGTCAAGGTCCTATTACACTACTCGATATTCAGATAGTCTTAGTCGATGTTGCGTAGTGTAATAAGGGTTAGACCGGTCTTACTCGGAACAAAAAATAAGACAGTCTGAATATCGTGTGCTGAATATCGCTAAAGGGCCTATTACACTAATAGGCCCTTTGGTAGTCTAATGCTCAAACTTTAACTAGGTATTAGTACTTCAGACAGCAGTCGTATGGAGATACACTCTGCCATCTTCGGCTGTTTTAGATGCCGGAATGTTAGCGAGGTTGTCTATGATCTTCTCGTAGAACGCGATGCCATTTATGAATGTAGATACAGCTAGGCGTTCATTGACTGCATGCAGGAGCAGCTCTGTGTTCGGCATTGGGGAGAGGCCGAAAGCTGGATAGCCGGCGTTGCGGACGTGTCGGGCGTCCGTCGAGCCGGGGGGCACCGTCGGCAATATTGCGATGTTACTGTTGAATAAAGCAATAACTCGTCAATAAGTGTAGAGTTCAAAAAAGCTAAAGAATGGTCTATAGTTATTCGGATGAAATTTTTTTTAAATACCAAGTGATGATGGCGGGGTTATCTGTACCGGACGATGGTAAAGTTTTTGTTTTTTGTAGGATGTAATCTCTGAAAGTACTGGTCCTATTGAAAATCGGGCGAAACCGCGGACAAAAGCTAGAAATATTATAACTCACAGTTCTTTGGCTGCACATGCAATAGCCTGGTAGTAAGGGTTGGTAGAATTGGCGATAGTGGCAGGAGACTGCTGGTTCTTCGAGATATACGTCACATTTATGTTCTCCCCCGACTCAGCGATGAACTCATGAATCTGTTAAAATAAAAATAAAAAAATAAAAAATAAACTTAATCAACTAATCGATTTTAATTCCATGGCGACATCAATATGAACTGACGAGTCTGTGCTCAAGAGTGTAAAGAAAAAGATATTATATCGACGATGTCGCCTGTCGAAATGTCAAAGTGGGATCTAGGGATAACTTTTCGGTATCCCATTTCAGTCCCATACATTTCTGACTTCGTCGTTAATCGTTCCTATTTAAACGTCACGTAGAAGAGTGTGTCTCGCATAGACTGAGATACACTCTTTTATGGCATGTTCGACTCGCGGGTCGGCCTGTGTCATTCAAGAATCGAAGCATTTATTTGAAATAAACCATTTACAGGCCCTTTTGAAATGTTAAGAAGTCAGTAACTCAGAAAAACGATGCTAATTGCTAATTTCAAAGCGAACTGTACTGTATGGAGCAGAATGTGCAACTCTTATCGCTTCTATTATGTGAAAACAATGTAAATAAATAAAGTAAAAAAAAAACAATTTTGATTATAGAAATAAAAATGAGCCACTCCAGTCTCAACTCTCAACAGCGACAACGTCCGTTCATGGACATGACGCGTATATCAGTTTAACTATTTTGAAGGTAACCGAATGATCCAACACTGGTGCCATGACATACTTTCAACTGCCATGCTCTTTTATATGTAATCATGCTCATTTATAAATATCAGGAATTCCTCAGCAGCACTCTACGGAGTATGCATTTGTGTCAGGTGAGAGTAATAGACCTCGAATTACGTGGGACTTAAAAATAACTAAGATTTTGAGGAATGAAGGCGTTACTTTCTTCTTTTTTTGAGGTTTCATCAAATTTTGTCTTGAATCCAGAATCTGGTATCCGAACACACTTACCAAATTGTCGAAGTACTCCTCGTTAACTGTGGTGCCCAAACGTATGTCGAATACGAGACTCACTAGGCTTGGGATAACGTTGTTGGCTGTTCCACCCTGTAAATATAAGTATAATTTAGCCTAATGATGAATTTATTGATTTTAACAACCAGACGTACGGCGATGCGCCACCAGAACATCATAGTGGACATCCCACCCATATGCACAAAACATTTTGGGAACAGATTCATTGTGCGTACAGCTAAGGAGTGGAATTCCCTGCATGACGAGAGTCTTTGTTTCCTGATAGCTACAACCTAGGGGTCTATAAGTTAAGAATGAATAGGTTACTTCTAGGCCAGCGCGCTCATCGTAGCTTTCTATCAGGTGAGATAGTAGTCAAGCGCGAACCTATAAATAATTAAAAAAGCAAAAAAACTCTATTCACACAGATAAGTAAGCGCGGTAAAACTTGGTAAAGTGGGACCTGGATAAGTGAAGAACCTCTATAGCTGGAACTCATGCTGAGGTTCCAACACTTTAGCCCTGAATTTTGTCGTCATCATTACCTCTATAATTGAGACAGCAAGTATAATTTACCTCTTTTACTGCGATTATTTTAAAACATTTTGGCAAAATGCATTGATTAAAAAATACAGTTCCCTCAATGTGCCTGTTATTTAGGTTTGTATTTTTAGAAATGACGAACGAATGATTCTATTTTAAAAAGTCCGTTTACCAGTAGGTACTGATTATTTTCCTAACCCCAGAATTCGAATTATAGAAGATGAGTAGATATTTCTTAATCCCTACTTTAGCCTGAAAATCTTACAAACTTTGGCATTACGGTACGTTGACACGATCTTAGCTCCAAATACTCAATTTAGAAACAGGCCTCATGACACACTATTTACGTATTAGATCACTGATTGAGTCAAAAAGATACTTTTACGGTATAGATACGTTATAAGGTTGTATCACACTAATAATATAAAGGCAGAAGTTTGTTTCTATGTGTGTGTATGTTTGGTAGTCCTTCACACTTAAACGACTGAAACACTTAAAAGATTTGGAGGAAAGGCATATGGGTAGACAATGACCTGGAATAGCACATAGGATACTCTTTGTTCCGAAAGTATGTTTTATTGGGATAATTTTTAACTTACACACGGGCGAAGCGTCTGGCAGAAGCTGGTGTTTTATAGAAATGGTAATTTTTCTCTAAGAACAGCCCCCCTAGCCAAGTTACAATCGTATCGTTCGCGCCGAACGCCTAGAGTAGGCCACGCCTCCGATTCCTTTGTTCTGACGTCATCTCAACGCTCAATCACGTGGTCAGAACAAAGGAATCGGAGGCGTGGCCTACTCGAGGCGTTCGGCGTGAACGAAACGATTGTAACTTGGCTAGGGGGGCAGACAAACTCACGCTCAGTCTGTTGAGGTTAACAGAAGTGTAGCTTCCGGATTCGCTGGGAAGCGACGTACTAGCTATTTGATACTGTTGGTCCCTGAACGCGAAGAATTTTTCGATCACGTTACGGCACTAGAACAGAAACAGCTTTACTTAATAAGTTTATTTTTCGATACTCTATTAATAATAAAAATCACATGTATTTTATCATTGTTGTATTGTTTTTTTACTAAGTATATGTATCTCGTTAATAGGTACCTTTCCAGTAGCTGTGTCGTTTGTAGCAGGAAAAGTGGACCCATGGGCAGATTGGCCGTAACAATCAACTTGTATTTCTGTAATAAACAATTTATTTAATTATGATAAGACTAATCTTTAACAACAAGCTGGGCTGTAAAACAGATAATTTAATAAAAAAACTTTAATTAGCTGTTACATCATAGTAACTATTTAACTCATGAATTAAGTACTTAATCATGTTTTATTAGCAGGTCGTAATAGATATTTACATTATGATGACTTGGAATTATAACATCACACAAAATTTAAGTGTAAGGCATGGTATTCTTTTTCAAAAAAGGTAATCATTTGTTTCTTTGGGTTTTGTTGTTAACGTTTTAAAGTATGATAAGTTATGGTGTAAATACGATGTTGACTTCAATTATGTAATGTTAAAAACATATGTTTTTTGACAGGTGCCTGCCAGCCATACCAGGTTGACCTGACGCTTTAGTGCTTCCTGTACGTCTTATACGACATTTTAAAAACCCATCATTGATAAGAAAACCATTTTATAGTGTTTAAGTCTTCAAACTTCAGTCAGGCACGGGCCTTAGTCGCATTAGGTACAATATATAAAAATCTCGTGTCACTCGTGTGTTAGTTATCAAACTCCTCTAAAACAGCTTCACAATACGAAAGAAACGAAAAAATTCCAAATGAAGAATGAAGTTCCTCAAATGTAAAATTTCTTTCTCACTCATATGGTTTGCTGTAAGAAAACCCAGTTGTGGGTTAAGCTCGCCTATGTACATCAACTGTCCTATTTTTATTGTCTGTAAAAAATTGTGTGTATGATAAAGAATAAAGAAACTATTTATATGTTTTTTTTTTTGTATATTCGGTATATCAGAGTCGTAGACTATTTCTTACCCTCCTACCCCAAATTTTTTAGGGTTCCGTACCTCAAAAAGAAAAAACGGAACCCTTATAGGATCACTTTTGTTGTCCGTCTGTCTGTCAAGACCCTTTATCTCGGGAAAGCGTTGAGGTATCGAGTTGAAATTAAAACCATATACTCAAATCTGCGGTTCCTTGAAGCTGTGAAACAATCAAACTTCTAAGTTAACCAAAAAAGAAGATACGGCCGTTTT
Organism: Mythimna impura; assembly: GCA_905147345.3. Lineage (NCBI taxonomy): Eukaryota > Metazoa > Arthropoda > Insecta > Lepidoptera > Noctuidae > Mythimna > Mythimna impura. The sequence continues at coordinate 15,732,722 of LR990345.1, forward strand.
TGTTCCAAAAAACGTGTAGGTATACACTCTCAAGGGAATCAAAATTCATAGGGTACTTCCCGTTGACTCAGAATCCTGAAATTTGACATTAAGCAAGGTCTTATAGCACAGATACAGGAATAACTCTGAAAATGATAAATAATATGTTGTTACGACACAAAAAAAAAACTTTTTTCTGCGATTCGGAAAAATCTTCGAGACTCCATTCGGCTATTGAATTATTTAGTTAAGTAAGTTTGTCTCTCTGTGCGCGAGTCCGACTCGTACTTGCCCAGTTTTTTCTTTGATAATATAATTTATATGGCAGAACAACGTTTGCAGAGTCAGTTTGTAATTTAGTAAATTTAATTTGGCAAGAATAAAATGCTATTAAGGTGAAAGCAACACATTAGCTCGCGAAATTCTAGGTATTGTGTTATTGGTAGTAATTAGTAGCTATTTCATGAAAAAGTCATTCAATAAGGTAAGACGAAATTGTTGTATTAAAGATTTTAATTATAATAATACCGTAATTATATACATATTATTATTACGGGAGCCAATCATATTTTAATCAACACAAACTTGATACCTACTGACTTCCAAAATACAAAAAAAAACTTTTCGCGGACTATCTTGGAGTATCTATGCCTCTTAGAGCGCGAATACTGCTGTTATTTTAATTATTTAGATTCCGGTAGAACGCAATTGCCTTACATCACATTCTTAAGGCTTGTGTCCCTTGAACATCTGGCTGGAGTTAAATGCACACGTAGATACTAGTACTGCCGCTTGCACCCGCATAGATGGCCGATGGCCATTTCTTTGCAAAATCAATATTTAGCAAAGAAATGGATTTAATAAAAAAAATGTTTTCACACAATTATGCTATTTACATTCTGAAAATCACTTATTTTTGGGATTTTAGTTAAGAACTATCAAGACTCCCCACCCTCTTGTAAGAAAAAATAAGACATGGTCGACCCCCTAAATCGTCTTACGTAATAAATGAATGACCCCCACAAGCATTTTTTTTTGTGTAAACATATTTCTATAGATCTAGAGTAGGGAAAACAAGCAAAAAAAAAATCATGTTGTTAATTTTTTTTTTTTGAGATAATTATTAGTCATATGAAAAAACCTTATATAGGTATTGTATTTATTATTGTTATCTATGAATCTATAATAAAGATATATTTTTTTCAAATTTATTTATTAAAACTTTATGCAACACAAAAGTACAAAGGCGGACTTAATGCCTTAGGCATTCTCTAGCAGTCAACCTAGGGTGGTAGAAAATAAACATACATATATAAATCTGTTATCGAAGAGTAGGTTTCAGAAAGTCACTGTTTTATGGCATTTTAAATGGGAGCAGGGGCCTTAAAACGTGAAATAGTCTGACTAATATCATATTATTAGTATCCGTTATTTACTTACGCCATACAACCTTGTCTTGATAGAAGAGTGCAACGACAGGCAGAGGGAATGAAGTGCCTTCGTCTAATTCTATCCCCACATTCATGGCTTCAAATTCTGGTGTCTTTACGAATTGAATCATTCCATTTACTGCTCCCACCTCCTCATCTATAGAAAAAACATTTTTTTTTGGTTATTGACATTATTAGCAATTGTGTGACTTTAAAAAGCACTGTATCACAGTAGCATAGCATAGTCGGCCTTATAATGTTCCCACTGTTGGGACTCAGGCCTCCTCTCTAGGAGAGGGAATGGGCTGTAATCCACCACGCGGGCCCAGTGCGGGTTGGTGGATGTCACATGTCTTCGAATTTTTGGTTCTCGGACATGCCGGTTTCCTCACGATGTTATCCTTCACCGTTTTGAGAGCAGTGGTGATGAAATAAATTACACAAAGTAATGCGCCTGGCTGGGTTTGAACCCGCGACCTACAACTCGTAAGTCGGGGCTGTTACCACTGGGCCACCACTGCTCTGTATCACAGTATTCGCAGTAAATTGCTGAGTCTTAATTTAATTGCCAATGATAGTCACAAATATCAATACTTATACTTTTTTAACCGACTTCAAAAAGGAGGAGGTTATATGTTCGGTTGAATGTATGTTGTTTATTTTTTTTTTATGTATGTTCACCGATTTCTCGGTCAAATGTAGCATATTCAGCCTTTTAATGTTCCCACTGCTGGGACTCAGGCCTCCTCTCTAGGAGAGGGAGTGGGCCGTAATCCACCACGCGGGCGCAGTGCGGGTTGGTGAATGTCACATGTCTTTGAATTTTTGGTTCTAGGACATGCCGGTTTCCTCACGATGTTTTCGTTCACCGTTTTGAGAGCAGTGGTGATGAAATAAATTACACAAAGTAATGCGCCTGGCTGGGTTTGAACCCGCGACCTACAACTCGTAAGTCGGGGCCGTTACCACTCGGCCACCACTGCTCCTTGTAGTCAAATGTAGACCGATTTTGAAATTATTTTTTTTTTATTGAAAGGTTATGCTTCCGAGTTGGTCCCATAGAAATATTGTTACGATCTGATCATGAACTTCGAAGATATGGAACAGAACTCCTCATAGGATCACAGCAGAACCGTCGTAAAAAGTAAAATTGCTTTGTTTATACGTGTAGTCGATGACTGACTGAAAGTAGAGGGGCCCTAGCGGACCCCGTCACTGACTTCTTTTCGAGGCCCAACGTGCTGTCGACTCGGGCCTAATCCTTATTGGACGGCGAGCTACCGATTGCTCACCGGGGGGACGCCAGCTTGTCCTACTAGCTTCTGCTTCGCCTGCGTGAAAGTAAGTTTCTCCACTTTCTCCATACAAACTTTGGACCCTCGTATCATCCCTTTAGGGGGTAAATTTTGGAAAATCCTTTTTTATTCATCATAAAAGGCACCTCTGCGCACAGCGTGCCACGTCTAAGGGTTTAGGCTTGGCGTTGATGAGTCAGTGAGTCAGAACTTTGCCTTTTATTAACCGACTTCAAAAAGGAGGAGTTTATATGTTCGGTTGAATGTATGTTTTTTATTTTTATTTTTTATGTATGTTCACCGATTTCTCGGTCAATTGTGGACCGATTTTGAATTTTTTTATTTTTATTGATAGGTTATGCTTCCGAGTTGGTCCCATAGAAATATTGTTATGATCTGATCATGAACTTCGAAGATATGGAATAGAACTCCTCATAGGATCACAGCAGAACCGTCGTAACAAGTAAAATTGCTTTGTTTATACGTGCAGTCGATGACTGACTGAAAGTAGAGGGGGAAGTAGAGGGCTTCATCATCAGATCAGTTCGACATGAACTGATCTGATGATGAAGCCTGAAGTTAGGCACCGGAACTCTTTAATAAATTAAAGTAATCTAACCGTGTTTGGGATAATTAGATTTGTCATGAGATGCACTCTGGCTGTAAGGTATTTAAGTTTGGCTGAGGGGTACTTTTTAGTGGTGGTACTATAACTAAAAAGTATTAAAAAAAAACTTAAAAAAAAAATACAACCAACTTAAAAGTAAAAAAAAACACTGAAAAGTGCAAAATAACCTTAATTTCGTAAGTCGGTGTTAAATAACGAAGAGACAAAACTATTATAGAAACACCGACTTCCGAAATTAAGGTTATTTTGTACTTTTCAGTGTTTTTTTTATTTTGAAGTTGGTTGTATTTTTTTTTGTAATAAGTTTTTTATATAGGGTTATTTGTAAAATACCTACTAACATTATAAACAACAACTTTTGTTCTATGATTAGATTTTCATACAAAAATAAAAATATTTAAATTGAACGTTCTAAATATTACGAAGTCTATGCGAAGCAAGCGATAGTACAATAGCTGAGGGGAGTGGGGATCGGGTTGTGGAGGTGCTTGATGCGCTTGCGTCGCGTCATACAGACGTAGGTAGGTATAGCAAAATACAGAGTTGAAATGTGTTAGATAGAACAACGAAATCTTAATGATTTTCCCACCGAAAAAAAAAAAGGTTTGTTTTTGGTAAATGAATTATGTTTTGTAAAAAGTCATAGAACAAAAGTTGTTGTTTATGATGTTAGTAATACAGTCCTGCAAGGTTGTTAGTGTTTAACAAATAACCCTGTCTGCCCCCCTAGCCAAGTTGCAAACGATAAACGTGAACGCTTAGTAATCTCCAATAGATTTTCAACTTTATACCTAAGAGCGTAAAGTTGAAAATCTATTAAAAACTACTGAGCGTTAGCGACCGGAACGAACGAAAACACTATGTAATCTTCAATAGATTTTCAACTTTATATCCAATAACATAAAGTTGAAAATCTATTAAAGACTACTGAGAGTTTACGTTTATCGTTTGTGACTTGGCTAGGAGGGCTGTATACACAGATGTAAATTATTTCACGAAAATTGTCACTCACCAGGCATCAGAGTCATGTACACGTCTCTGAGGAACTGAACATTCTTCTCCTTCAGTCTGCGCAGCGCTTCGTAGTACTGTATCGATACCGATTTCATGTCCTGCGTACCTCGGCCGTAAATGACGCCGTTGTCATCTATGTGACCTCCGAATGGGTCGTAGGCCCAACCCTCCTGTGAAAGAAACAGAGTAATCACGTTATCAGAGTAATCATGTATTTTATTACACTGAATTACACATTATAAAACACAGGACAAAAGAAAATTCCACTGTATTATGTTGTGGATATGAAGATAAGTACTTTGCTATCGTTACAGATGTGAAGGTATAAAGGATAGATGTGGTCATCATTTTGATACTGCTTCTGCCCATCAAAATTAAAAACAAGATTTGGATCACCTTACGTTAATTTAATACGAAAAGTACATTTTTATTTTGGGATTTGACTATGGCCGACCACTTTCATGAGGATAGTTTTTCTTTATAGGTCAAATCAGTTTTAAAATATAACCACACTTGTATTTGGATTGGGGAAGAGGTATCATTAGATTAACGATCTACAACGGTATTTAGGGAAAAAGTGTTTGTCTTGCAGTTTCAAAGGCATATTTGTAATATTCTTATGTCAATATTTTCACTACGCCTCTAAAGATATTACAGGATGCGAGTATTTCATTTACAGCTGCCATATAAATTCCTATCAACCGCCAGCAGTCATAACTCATAGCGTACATAGTTATTATAATGTACCTACGCGTAGATAATTGAGCCACCAACAAAGTTATTTTTGTGACCACTGCAATTGTAAAATCATGTCATAAAACTGATTAAATACTTAAATCGTAACGTGACTAGTTGAAACACTGAATACTTTAGATTGGTGCTTGTACTCTTAGATTTTATGCACACAGACAGACTCTACCTACTACGGACATTATATGACATTTTGGTCTAAGTAATATTAGGTTAATCAACAGTTGGCAAACTTCTTGATATGGCCGTTGCCTAATGCAAATTGTTTTTTAAATAATTCTTATTAGTTTCCAAACGTTATAATTAAACTAAAATAAATAAGTAGGTACAGCTTCATATTAACTAAAAGAGTTATGAGTATGATGGATCGAGAGGTAGAGGGAGGTCAAAGAAAATATGGATGGATTGTGTGAGGAGTGATATGAAAGAATAGGGGGTGATGGCAAGACCCCGACAGGAAGGAATGAAAGGAAAAAAAACATGTTGGGCCGATCCCGAACAAAACGGGACAAGCGCAGAAATATGATGATGATGGTACAGCTTTATATTATGAAATTGGTTTGATTTATTGGCCAACGAAAAAGAAAATCGTTTGGTTCTTATACCACCATGGAATCAGCGCCTCCTTTTTTGTTGAATTAGGAAATCATCAAATAAACTCCTCCTGCTCTGGATGGAGCGAGGGGGAGTGTCCAACTTTCTACCTGTGTTTCTTTCAGTTGCCCTTTGCGTTCCAGGGCCGTGGTAACTCTTTCGAACAAACCCACAGCCCTGGCAGGTATCGGCACTAGCGTCCCATAAAAAAAAGATCGTTGTCTATGGTCTGTGGTTAAGTTACCTCGATATCAGCAGGGACCACGTCCATGTGCGAGTTCAGCATAATGCTGGGTAGGCTACTGTCAGTCCCCTCCCATTTAAGTACCACTATGGGGTACCCCGGCACAATCTCGATAACATTACATGGTACACCAGCTGCTTCAGCTAATGCTTTCCAGAAGTCGACAGCCGGTGCTGGAAAGTAAAATAATAATTAATGTATGATTTTGAATTTAAGATAAAAATCTTTATTACCTCGTTTTTTGCTTTAATACGTAATTTCTCTTTTTTACCCGACTGCAAGAAGGGTTATTTCTTATTAATTGTGAGGTGAGTTTTTTATTGGCAGAGTTTATTTGAGTGAAGTTCAGTTACTGTTTTAATTATTCACAATGTATTTTGTGATGTAGAATTGATACAATTTTTGTATCTCAAGTGTCTACACAGCTGGACAGTATTTGTGTCAGGTGTGATCCCGGTAAAATGGAGCTAAAACATTTATTGTCCTTCGGCTGAAATGATGATGATGACTATGTGTTTGTTTACTATGTGTTTTGTGTGTACCAATTTTCCTTTTACTTCTACACACAGTATGTATACAGGGATGTAGACATCTCTGCACTCGCCCAATCCCTCCTTCTCCCAATCCTTGATTATGCCGATGTCAGTTATTTAGACCTAACTGAAGTGCAGCTAGACAAGCTTGAGCGACTCCAAAACTTTTGTATTAGATTCATATTTGGTTTGCGCAAATATGATCATATTTCTGAATTTCGTATTAAGCTCAAGTGGCTGCCAATCCTCCTTCGCCGGAATGCTCATATTTTATCATTGCTTTACAGTGTTCTGTTTATTCCTACAACTCCCTCTTATCTTAAAGAACGTTTCAAGTTCCTTCATGACACACATTCTAGACACTTAAGATCATCGGAGAATTTGAAACTTTTAATGCCCTCGCATTCTACTAGGTTCAGTGACAAATCGTTCACGGTCCAAGCGGTACGATTGTGGAACGCGTTGCCGGTGCCAATTAGGCAAGCCCAGTCACTAGCTTCTTTCAAAAATCTAGTCAAAGATCATTTCCTTTCACTCTAATTGCTGTCCTGCCTCTACCTAAATTCAGTTCTTCCGTCACTAACCCACCTTATTGTTCTTTTCTTTTTCCATCTCTTTGTATGAAATTGTGTAACTCATAATATTTATATATATATATATATAATATTTATAATTATGTTTATATATTGTATTTTATATAATTAGTATATCATTTTAATATAATATTTACATTATTAATTTGCAGTACACCGCAGACTACCCCCCTTTTTCTATTTCAAGTTCTTCCATTCCATCCTAAGGTTGTCTGGTAGATATCGCTCTCAGCGATAAGACCGCCTTTGTACCCGTAGATTTAAGTTAGTGTAAAAGTTTTGTTACTAATTTGGTGTACAATAAAGTTTATTCTATTCTATTCTATTCTATTCTCTATTTTCTTCAACTCTTTTTTCGCAGGTATGCTGGAAGAGTTTTCTATAAAAATAAGCATCACCTTTGTACTATTCTTCTTTTTCCTTCTTCTTTTTTTATTATTGTGTGTACATAAATTGTTAAATAAATAAAAAAATGATGATAATGCTAATATTGTAATGGAAAACCAAGAGAACGTATCTATTCTGTATCAAGGAACTAAATATCTACTCCCTAAACCTGACAGCGGCACAAACCGTGTAAAAAAAAATCGAAGTAATACTTAAAAGAAGGTCTTACTCAAATCATTATGGGTAGTGGTGTTAATCCTGAGGTACTCCTGAAATAGTTCCACTGGGGTTCTGCTGGCATAGTCGGTATCACCGGTAGCAAAGCTGACTTGCAGCTGTAGCACTGCCAGGACTATGGAAACTATGCCGAACATGACTGCATTCTGCAAAATAAATACCTTTAGAAAACGATTTTAGGTTCGACACAATGCATGATTTTAGATTTAACTGTTCCTTAATTTATTCTGGTTTTCTACTACAAAACATGTCTGTGTACAAAAAAAATAAAAAAATTGTGTACTAAAATATGCTCTTCTGGGTGATTAAAAAAAAATAAAGCTACGACCCTGATGGCGGGGTCAAGTGAGCAAGCGAAGCGAGCGAACTCGGATACCGCCCGCTTCTAACCTAACCTATATGACTCGGGGTGACCTAAGTCCCTTAATAATTGTAAATAAAAAGTTCATTGATATTTGGTGTACAATTAGTATTTTTAGTGAAGAATAAGATTTTTGATGCACAGTTTAAAATATCCCTTTTTTTAGTTATGTCAATATCTATCAAACAAATGATAAAGTGTCTACAATAATCTGCTTAATAGGAGCGTTACTACTCACCCAGTCGACACAGGACTGTTGTACAACTCATTATCTCACCGTATTTATTGCAAATTTGGCGAATAGACTCGCACACAACGACCGGCTGTGCGACGAACGAATTTATTCATTTAAAGATAAACGAGAGATAACAAACTGACAATTCATTTAAATAAACATAAAATTACAATTGAATTTGCCATAAATATTTACTTACAGTGGAGTAGCTAGATCGAAAGGGGCCCAGTTTCAAAAATTCGAGGTTCTGGCGCGGCCGATGCTGCAGTTATTGTAGCCACCTACTGGGCCCAAATAGTTTAACGTGTAGTGACATCTATGGCGTCATATAAGAACTAATCCTGCATCGCGCAATCAAAGTTCTCCGCACGATTAGAATATATATGACAGCTCGAAATCATCTAACGGGCAGTTGCCCACCAGACATAACACCCGTCTGGTCGGAGGATCCTCCCTTTTCAACGGAGGTTTGCGGGATTTTACAATCTGTTCTACATTCCTCCAAAAACGAGTTTACCGAATCGAAAAGAAGAAGACCTCTCGTCAATAACGTCTACGTTACGAATTTTTAAAATAGTCGGGCCCCTGTAGTTTGGGGCCCCGTATCATTGATACAGCGGTAGCTACGCCCCTGCTTACCTAGTAAAAACGTCCTATTCAAATCTATCGTTGGTTTAACTATTTCGTCCCGTTCCGCTCCAAAGAAAATATTGGAAATATTTTTTTTTTCTTTATTGTTCATTTTTCTACGCACGTCAAACTGTCAGTTACGTTGCATTGGATAATTTCCTTTCAATCGAATATCTCTCATGACAGACAAATTCATCATCACTGTAGAGATTTATTGTTGGACACTTTGATTATATACTTGTCTAGATGCCACATTGACCGTACTAAACGGCCCAAATAAAGTCTACTAAAATTGGTAGACTCGCTTCTCCCTTACGTCAGTGTCATTTGAAACAACTAAGGATAATGTGCTCACGAAAAATAATTAATTATGCCGGTTTGTGCTGTCAGACTGTGCCGTAATTATGTGGGAAAACAATATAATAACACTAAGATCACTTTTCATCGGTAAGTTTTGTTATTTAACTACTATTATTATAGAAAACACGATTTTTTAATTCGTTTTTTTGTATGTCATTCCGATTAGCCAGTGTTGTCAGTTTATTACTAGGGAGATTTGGCGAAACTATGGGAGACAAAATACAAATATCATTACATCATCTTTCGGTCAGGAGAAGATTTATTATTTTAAAAATTACATTATTTATTTGATCAGTAAATGATAACTTATCTATACCTACAAAAAAATGAAACCTATGACGTCATGCACTAAATATTTTTTTTTAGTTTTTTCTAATATTTTGTGTTTCAGATTTTAGCTGAATTGGGCCTGTTTGGTGCAGCCGTGAGGCACACATTCCTACTATATCCTTACATCGGACGTTATACTTTTTATTTGTTGGTTTTATGTAATTACATGTAACTGGAGTATTGTGTGTCTTTAAGTCTATGCTAAATAAATGTATTTTCTTTCTTTCTTTAATCTACAAAATAATTATTTCATTCAACCTATTTTGTTAAACTTTCGTCATAATTAATAATGGAGAAAAGGAAAGTTAATAATTTGGAGCAGGCATCCCTCAACACGCACACCTTGACAGTTTGACGACAATAAGTACACGTGCGGTACTCACAAATGTCACGAAATTGGAGACACTTTTAGCGCGTCGTATGTTTGCATTGCTCTATCTAGACAAGTATATAATCAAAGGTTGGACAATATTATATGTCTCATTCAACTTCTGCCAAGTTATACACAGACCACCTCACGCACGACTGCCCTAGTTCCCGTGGTTTCCGGATTCCGTCAATCTAAGATATTTTCTAAGTGTTTTGGTTTGGTATTAGAGAGGTAGGTACGAAAATGTTCACGAGAGTCATTTTGATAGCGACACCCAATCTTCAAATGGACGCCATAATGAAAAATCAAATGGCAGTCTCGCAAATTAAAACGTAGGTAACATGCTCGCAAAGAGTTTCATTTTCGAATTCTATAATTGTTTTTCATTATTTTATTGTAAGTGGCCAGATCCAGAGACTTTTCTCGTATTTAACACCACACATCAATCTCAACATTCTCATCTCCGCTACATGCAATGCAATCTTTATTCATCCGTCTTGACCTAAAAGTTGAGTTAGAAAGAAGTGGTAAAAAAAATCTGCAGAAGCTCACGAAAAGCGGCTTCATCAGCATGTGAACATCGAGGCAATCACTAAGCAGAACAAAGACTAAAAAGAACAAAACCGTTCGAGCTAGTGATAGTGAATAGTGTAATGTAGCATAATTGCTACCTAATAAATACAAGAACGAAGTGTATTCGCCATAAAAGAGAGACAATAAGAAAAGTGCTATTGGAAACATTCTTAGTAAAGACAATTTATTAGTTTAGGATATAATTAAATTACTTATTAGTCTATATATAAGGCTAGATTGCATTCAAAACTAGGGTTCATCCTTGGGATGTATTCTAGGACTAGGGAAAAAAAATATTGATGGTTCGGAAGCTTTGCACTCGATGGATACCACATGACTTAACGGAGGACTAGAAACGACTGCGTGTCCAGTGGTGCCGTAAAATGATAAAAAAGTTTTCAACACACTTGCTCAGAAAGTGACTCTTATTGCACTGCACTTAGGTATATAATAGCACTCATTACCAAACTGTGACATTTTGATTACCATTATGCACTAGTGCTATAATGTAGTTAAAACCTTTTTGTTCAACCTCTTTGATCGCAAAACAAATTTTGAATTCGAATATAATTCCCATTTAGTTATTGCGTTCAATAGTATATAAATTAGTGTCTTACTTACTTATTTCATGCAATTTACAAGTTAAAATGGACAAATTTAACTTGTACAAACGATTTATTTAATAAAAACATTTAGTAAATAAATCGTACATTCCAATAAAATTTGTTTTTTTTTGGTCTATGGCTGCCATTTTAAAATGCGCGCGGTTTTAGGCGTGATTTTTTTTATTCCAGTTAAGTTCAGTGGCTGTATTAATTAAATTAAATACTATAAATTAATTTAAAAATGTTACATTCGTATTCTATTGTCACTACGAAAGACGTTATCGTAAAAACTTTTCACACAAGAAAACATAAACGTAAGACTAGGCAGTATGATCAAAATACCTTAGCCTTCCTCTAGGGGTAAATAAAAAAAATGATGCGCGCGCTTAAGAAAACAGATTTTTACCGCCATGTCACAGAAAATTTTACTAGTTTTACTGTTGTTTTCTTCACAAGTGTATTGAAAAACGTCGTATGACACACGTGAGTAATTAATGATTACCGTTCTTGGCTCTCTTAAGACCCTCGCCACGGCTCGGGTCTAAATACCGCCTCGACGGTAATAACTAACATTACACACTTATATCATAATGTACTATTAATGGATGGTTTGATTGGCTGTCTATAATATCGTGACAGGTGATGAAACCTGGGTGTACTGCTATGAACCCGAAAGAAAAAGCCAGTCGGCAGAGTGGGTCTTTATTTTTGAAGATTTGCCGACGAAAGTTAAGAAGAGTCAAAGTGTTGGTAAAAAAATGGTTGCTTCTTTTTTCGGCAAATCAGGACATTACACTACAGTTTTTTATTTTTACATTCCGCTAAGGTAACAGAAGCTTATTTGAAGACTTCAAATGTGGAACTGATGACGCATCCGCCTTACAGCCCGGATCTCGCACCCTGCGACTTCTATTTGTTTCCAAAAATTAAAGACAAACTTACTAATTCAATGGTTTTATGGAACGCATTCACCGCCGATTCAGGGCTCATAAAACGTGTGCCTCTAAGTTCTGTACAAAGCAGTTTGACCAATCGTTCCAACTGCTTTGTACAGTGGTTTCAGCAAATGCAAAAATGCATTAATTGTGAGGGAATATACTTTAAAAAACAATAAATGTATCGTAAGTCTTATATCTAGTCTTTTTTATTAGAATCCAGAAACTTTCTGTATGCCCTAAGTAACACGGGGCAGGAAGATGATGATTGGCGACCAGTGACGACCACCAATAGATACATATAAGGAACCTACTAAAATGGGCAGATTTGTAGGTGGTTATAGCGAAGGCAAATAGGTTAAGCTATTGTATTCCCACGTCCCACTACTTACTCGCATGTATCTTTAGGCCAAGAAGGCCAGCCCCCCTAGCCATGTTACAACCGTTTCGTTTCGATTCTCTTTTCGTCGATCGTCTCGAGTCGGCCACGCCTCCGATTCCTTTCTGACGTCATCTCAACGCTCAGTCAAGTGGTCAGAACAAAGGAATAGGAGGCGTGGCCGACTCGAGGCGATCAACGAAAAGAGAATCGAAACAGAACGGTTGTAACTTGGCTTGGGATCAGAGCTGTGATGGCTCAGTGGTAACGATCCCGACTTACTATGTGTAATTCATTTGATCACCACTGCTCTCTTTCTTTTTGTTTTTTGACCTAATCGGGCCGGACGGGGAGCCAAATTTTTAAATACACCACTATGCTCACTAGACAAGACCGACGACTGGTTGGAGGCTGCAACTGGGTGGTTTGTGTAACTATTAATATATGAATAAAAAAATGTAAGCCTACATTATCCCGCCTCATTATTAGTTAGATATAAGTATAAAAGGAGAAACTGACTGACTGAAATATCAACGCACAGCATTTGATTCTTGCATGCATATGAGAACATGAAATTGGGCACAAAACTTTAATTAATGACGTACGTCGGCGAGTTCTAAGAAGAAAATCACAAAATTTTACCTCTGAGTACCAAAACGGGGGTCCAAAGTTTGGATGAAGAAACCTACTTCCACGGGCGAAGCCGCTGGCAGAAGCTAGTTGGTACCTAGTATATGATTGAGCTTTTATTATTTTAGTACACAGTAAAATTATAAAATGCAATCATAAATCATTCATTAACATCTAGTAAATCTATATTGTGAGCAGTAAAAAAATATGGTCGGTGTAATACAAAACAAATATCTGGCCATTATACATCTTGCTATAGATACCTATACGTAAATATGATTAAGAATTAGCCTTTCAATTGCGATTATTTTTTGTTTTACTTACTAGTTAGTAGGTCTTCTATTGTATACTTAACTATTCTATACAATGATTATGACAGTATCTACCCATATAGCATCTTAATTCTACAACAAACAAAAACGTAATAATAACAACTTACGAATAACAGCGACAACTGCCCGCCATGAATACACAATTACACAATAAAAACGAATAGTAAACAAATAAGATAACTTTAATTGCAAACCAGAGATCTTATTCTGACTTCCCTACTGCTGCCCTTTGTACACTCGGCATTCTTCATTATCAAGGCAACAGATGAAAAATGTCAAAATCATTATCGTTATCTTGGGAGTCTAATAGTTTATCAGCGAAAACGTCTTTATTGCTCTCCTATCAGGTTCCTTGTTTTTATCATAAAGATAAACGGTAAACGAGTCTCTGACCCGATCTTGATGAAAACTAAAACTGCATCACAGGAAAATTGAAAAAAAAAAAACAATTTTCTTAGCCACAAATCAAACCCATATTTTGGAAAATAAAAACACGAATTTATTATAACATCCGATAATTTTGCTATTACTTATGGTTTAAATTCTGGAAAGTACGTAATATGGCAAAAATGGATCTGGGGGGCTAAATTTTTCAATAACAGTTGACAACTAGCATTCGTTGCACACTAAACTTAGTTGTCAACTGACAATTTCATAAAATTGGTATTACGTATCACACAAGACAGTGACTAACAAACTACGGTGGAAATGTGGTGAATTATAAAAAATTACGGTGCCTATTGTGATCACTCTAAAATTTTATCGACTATTATACAGCTTCAAAAGCTTACACAATCGCATTTTTAAAAGTATCGATACAATAACATCTGTCAAAACGTGTTACGGCGGTTATCAAAGGCACCAGTGGCTAATGACGTCACTGCAGTTGGTCACTGAAGATAGGCAATACGAAACTAGCTGTTTGACAGTTCAATGATGCACATTGTTAACAAGTGATCATCACTTGAACTGTCAACAAAGTTACGCAATAGCCCTGCAGATCATTGCCAACGCCCACTTGAAAAATCAATTTGTGGACAGATAGGCACTTGTGTTCTATGATAGTAATAATTACGACTGTTGGTTGCGAATTGCTAGATATTTTTTTTATATGAGTAAGTACCTTTTTTTATTCTCTTTTGTATGGTTCCGTGTTTACATATATTGTTTGTGTGCCTTGAGTTGTGACAAAATAAATACATTTTCTTTCTTTCTTTCTTTTTTTGTAACTACATCAAAGCCGAAAGAGGAAAGAAGTAGACCAACGATTTCTATCGCTAAACTGGTTGCTTGGACGACAATTTCCTCTGTCTCTTGGTAAAAAGCTCTTGGTATATAAAGCCCTCATAAAACCCATGTGCAGAAAATATATAAAAAAAGAACTGTAGGGTTCTGTAAGAGATCCTCCAGGGATTCCAAAACATCGCCTTAAAAATTGTCTCAAAGGCGCACTGGTTTGTAACAAATACACATTACCTACACGAATACCTAAGTACCTATTGTTAAAGAGGAAGTCTGTAATATCATCAAGAGATAACTATAAGGAAAGACTGAGCAAACACACAAACAATCTAGAAAAGATTTTACTGCAGTTACAATAAAATATGACCTGGACCAAACAATTTGAAATTCAACAACAATATGGTGCGATTTATTGGAATGTCGCCAATAATACTAAGACTTACAGGAACACATTTGATTATGGCTAGATAGCCGATTGCAGATACCAGATTTGAAAAAATAAAGTAATGCATTCTATCTGATGACACATATTGTTTTTTTTTTGTCGGTAATTCATTAATATGCGTACATATTACGAGTAGTACCTGCCGAGGTATGTAGGTACATTTTGAAATATTTATTAATTTATTCACTCCTTCATTTATCACCTGTTTAATTATCTGTACATAAATTGTCAAGATACAAATTGTTCAAACAGTATGGTAAAACAAATAATAAAAATGAAATCAACAGGAAATGAAATGGTGTTTTATGTAAATTTTAAGTGACACGTGTAGGTAATAATACCATCATATATAAATACATATATACACGACTACGACGACGACGATACACGACTGCGGCCCTGGACAACAAAGGGCAACTAAAAGAACACGGATGGGTTTTAATAAGACAAAGTAACAATACAGCCCTGCGTTCAAAAATGAGATTAGAGTTAACTCTAATGACGTCATCGGGTAGATACTCTAAGCTCGCATTTTGGAACGCGAAAGTAGAGTTCAACTGTCAATGCCAAGCAACTGTTATTCCTGCCGCTTACACCAACCTACCCTGCTCGGAGTTACAGTTACTTTGGTTAACTCTAGGGTAGCTACTCGAGTTATTAAAGAACGACTCTGGGTTGCAACTCGAAGCTACTCTGGTTATTTTTGAACGCAAGGCTGGATATAGTCCTTCCCAAAATCAAACGATCACATTTAAATGGGGCAAATTTGGAGCATGCACTCTTTTTAATCCTCAGGTAGATACTATCGCCATTAAAAAATAAATAAATATCTATTTGTAAAATCCGGTTTTTTTGTGATGGATGAAAATGAAACGTTTTTGTGACGACTTCTCGCGCTCTAGGATGGAACGAGAGGGCGTGTCAGACTTTCATTGACTGGGGCTGTGTCTTTCAGTTGTCCTTTGCATTCTGGGTCCACGGGTTTCCTTTTCAGAAATTCCTCATGGCCTTAGCGGGCATCGGTCCTACGTCTGCTGCTGACATCTGAGGTGCGCGTGGAACACTACATGCCGTCGACGACTCGGGCTCGGTCCGGACAGTTACCGGACGGCCGGCCGGCGAGCTACCCATTGCTTATTGCTGCAAGTTTAAAGTCGAAACGTTTCTCAACGACTGATAGACACTGCGCGATCACAGAGGTTGGCTCGTGCCAAAGAATTAAGTATTGCTTTACCCAGACTGGCAACATTGCCATGCTGAATGGCAATGTTGCCACTCTTCTGGGCACGTTTCTGGCGTGCCGAAACTGTACCGAAATTGCAAAATATTTTAGTGTTTTTATTGATTTATACACTAAACACTAATTGTATTCTAAATTCGAAGCTTCTATTTCTGCTAGAAGTGCCTTAGAGTTTTGATGATCAATCAGTCACTGAGTGACAAAATTAAGAAACTTTGACCAGTTATTATTCTTAAATTAATGGTTCAAATTGAATGAAATTTTAAATATACCGTGTTTTTACAATGCCTGCTTGGTTACTGAAAATTCAGGCTTCTAGTTTTATACACAATGAAGGCCATTTTCGACTCCCTAGGTCGAAAATGGCCGAACTGTTTCGAGAAAAGGATGGTACGCCATACGGCCGTGCCACTTTTTTGCTCGCCTTGGCGGGGGCACTGCCGTGCCCCCTAATCATATTTCTCTAAGTACTAACTTTAGCTTATGAATCGACTATGAATCGACGGAATTCGTCAGGTTAATTCCTGTCATGTCAAATTGCCATACCCCGCCCCTCTCCCGACCGCATTCCCATCGCGCACACCAGTGGCGTAACTATATATCATCTGAGGCCTGTGGCAAATTCGAATCGAAGCAGTAATGATGGCAAAAGAGAAGGCCGCACGCGTGAGGGAACGAACGGCCTCACGCCCAAGCCTCCGAGACCCCGACCCGTCTACCAGCCACGGCAAACGCGGACATCGAGCAATGAGTAGCTCGCTGTCCGGCCGTCCGGTAATCGACGGGACCAAGTCCCAGTCGTCGACAGCGCGTAGTAATCTACGCGCGGCCAAAACCCGCTAGAACCGCGGGGAATTTCTGTAAAGGAAACCCGTAGTCCTAGAACGCAAAGGGCAACTGAAGGACACAGGTGTAGTATTAGTCAATAAAAGTCTGACACGTGACGTGGCTTGAATTTTTCCCAAAACCCGCACTATGTTGGGTTTATTTGTTGTGGGATCCAATCCTAGCTAGTTTCATCGATACTCAAGTTTTTTTAAAAATAAAAACGTCTATCTGACTCAATATACATATACCTTACATTCGGTTAAAGAGTCACATTTAACAAGTACAGTGTTTTACATCTGATGCTAACCACCAAATTAGGCCGAGGGCCTGTACTGTAGTGGTCCGTTGTTCAGCCATGAAGTTCAGCTAAGAAGTACGTACTCAGAGGGTGTCGCTACATTACCACATGTTTTGGCCTAGAAGACATAGACTAAAACTAAAAATATAGGTAAAAAGTAACACAAAACAAAACAAGAAAAAGAAGTGGTATTATATTTGTGTATTGTGTACCTAGGTATAGTTAGAGGTGAGTGAGTTTACATTGTGTGTGTGAGTGTACGTTTAGGTGCACACCATGATTCCGGTTGTTAGCTTCCAGGCCTATACAATGAAGGTTAATAAACCCTCCATAGCGTGATATTCGAGTGTTTGGAGCCACTGTTTTAGCGTCTTTTTGGCCTCTAGTCGCGTGAATCTACCTATGTCCAACCTCTCATTTGCAGTATTATACAACTTACCTACAGCGTAAGGTGTCAAACTGATGTTTCGCAAAAGCAGTTCTGCGTGGGGCAGCGGGAGAAATAGAAGTTTTTCGTCATTTGTTTGGGTATTAGAGATGCGCAGATGGTTGTATTTATTGGATGGATCTTAACATATAGAGTTGGCACACTGTAAGGACTTTACATTCTTTGATAAGTTCCGATGTGGGGAACCTGTACGGATCTTGGTCATGACCTTTAGTACCACTCTTTGCGCCCTTTCAAGACCGAGCAAATATGTCTTGGCTGCACGGTTATGCAGTAAGTACTACTTGAATAGTATGATGGCCTGGCATAAGGCCAGGTAGATAGTTGTTAATTTTTCAGCCGTAGCAGATTCTCGGTTTTGTCAATCTGTTTATCCCATCTCGGTCCATTATCAATATATGCATTCCCAGAAACTTCACAGTATTCACCCGTGAGATAACCTGGCAAGTACAGCCCAACTGTTAGTCACAGAAATGTGATTTAAGGATGGATCCGGTGGGACTTTAGTAGTTTATCTTTTATAGAAAGGTTTCCTACCTTTCTTTTTATTATTCTCATTTAGGTTAAGTGTCATTAAGATATTTAGAAAATTTGTAAGTGATTCATGGAGAACTTTTTCCAATATCTTGGATATTTATTTATTTATTTATTTATTAAAACTTCATGTTCATGCAACACAAAAGTACAAAGACGGACTTAATGCCGTAGGCATTCTCTACCAGTCAACCTAGGGTGGTGAAGAGAAAATGTGGCAGGTGAATAAAAATACAAAAGAATATTAAGAAAATAATAGTTCAAAAGAATATATATATGCACAATAAACATACATATATAATTAATATCGCTGATATTACGGAGATAGGTCGATAATTGCCATTGCAATCTCTGTCTCCACACTTGTAAATGGCACACTTGCTTATTATAAAGCATATGGTAAAGCTCCAGTGGTGATGGCTCTGGGCACGCCATAATTATGGCGGTAAGTCCCCTCTTTGAGGAGTGGCTGGAAAGGCAACACGGCGTCCTTACCTTCCGCATGACGCAGGTCCTCACCGGACATGGTAAGTTCGGGAGGTTCCTGCACCGGATTCGTGCGGAAGAAACGCCCGGGTGTCACCATTGTATGGACCGCCCGGAGGACACGGTGGAGCACACGGTGGAGGTGTGTCCTGCTTGGGCAGAGCAACGCCGTGTCCGCGATCGGCGGCGCCGTCGATGACTTGGGCTCAGTCCGGACGGTTACCGGACGGTCGGACGGCGAGCCACCCATTGCTCGCCGTCCGCAAGCTTGCGCCACAGGCGCCAAGCAACTGTAGGGGCCTATAATAGCAGGGTCGAAGCCTACTGGGGCCAAGGGTCTGATTCTGAAAGGAAGACTCGGCCTTGGTACGAAAGGCAACGAAGGAACAGGAGTGGGTTTTTAGTCAGTAAAAGTCTGACACTATCTCCCGCCCCGCCCAAGGGCGGAGGATGTCATAAGATGATTTTCTTACCGAAAAATAAAAAAGTGGTGATGGCTCGATTACAAATATGAGTGATAAGGGGTGTCAAAACGTATCTTCATTCTCTGAGTATAGAAGATGGAATTCCGTCCCATCCAATAGCACAGTCAGGTTGGAGCTGAAGTAATATTGACTCAATGTCCTCTTCGTCCACTTCCAATGGGGCAAATTAGTTGGGTTGGTGTGGAGGGCTGTTAGGGACAGGTAGTTGCGTTAGGGTGTTATTGGTAGACGAGATATGAGCGGTAAGTATGGGTTTTGCTAGATTCTTGCCAACATCCTTGAATTATTTGCAGACTTGGTTGGCTGCTGTTTTCGGATTATTAAATATTTAAGAACTCGTCAAGCTTTATTATCTCGATGCTTCTTCGGTGTTTCCAATATTGATCCTGGCTTTCAAGATTAGCTAAATTATGCGAATGGCTGGTCCCAAAAAGAGTACCTTGCCCACCGAAAGAGTAACGCAGCACACAAAAATACGTATAAATAGGTCTACACGTACAGATGAATTATATATTTACCTACAAACTGAAAATAATAGTAGGTATGAACAGACGTGTCCAAAATGAATTTATTGGGTATTAAAAAATTCATCGACATCAATGTCAACGGGAAAGGTACCCAGAACAAGGCAACATTGCTACGTTGAAAAGCAATGCTGATTCGTTGGCCAGAGAAAAGCTCAGCCCTCTGGTCACGTGAAGAATCGGCTAGATGTTTGTTGTCTCGAACAACTCGATGAACACTGACCTCACGACCCCAGTGCTTCATTTTCAACCCCAAACATAAAATTTCCTTTAGGATTGTTGTTGTTTTCTGCACATGCAGCACTACCCACCGTACTAAGATGACGTTAGGGCGCGAGTGGGTCAACACATGTTGCATCCCACACCAACTTCCAAGGCATTATGTTCATCACGTAAAGCCTCTTCCATCATCGTCCAAGGTGGTTGACTACTTCACTGCATTGACAACGATGTGGAGCTCCACTAGGACGCAGCACCCAGATTCAGTAAAGTACTTTGAATTACATTGGCTTTGGAATTATGAAACTTTTTGGACTTCATGGACTAATAAGAGACACATAAATTGCCTACTCTACTCTCTCTCTCTCCTTCAACCTGTATTTCTCATTCAATATAACCAAGATGAAAGTCTCCTGCATTGTATGCATCTTTACGGGCCTCTCACACCCAATCCTAGTCTTGTCCACTGAACCCTAAAAATACTATAGCTGTACGTTTACGTATAGTGTACGTTTTTAAGAACAAACTATAGTTTCAGTCTAAACGACTAGGTACCAAAATAAATGACATTTCTATTTTTGTACTTTGTACCGAATGCAAATCGTGTTTACCAACTTCAATAATAAATAACAGCTAAAATTTACATTAATGGAGAGCATTCGAGGTTACCTAAATTAAACGATGTTATAATTTACATGTTTTTCACCTTCACGGTTCATGGTTTCATAATAAAATAAACTGGATAGATTCTCTACCTATATAATTTAGCTAGGTGATTGCTCCCCCGATTACTCAATTCTGCTGAAGGGCAACTAACCATGATCAGGGTCAAGTGGGTCCAACTGATAAAATCAGTAAATAATTTGTTTTGTTCTAAATTTAAATTTATGTATACAATTTTTTATTGAACTACTTACATTAAGGAAACTTACTAACTAATAAGTCTAGAATAAAAAAACAAATAAATTATTTATTAGTAATAAATTAAATAATATTTCCAAACATTGGGGTTATACATTATTCTGTTTACGTTCATATTGTATGATCTATTGAATACCTAAATGATGATGTTGAATTGTACCTATTGGCATAGACCTCCTCCAACTGCTTCCATTGTACTCTGTACGCTGTTTCCCTTGTCCTGTATGACCCCAAGGTCAGGCGGATATCGTCTTCCCAATTTTTTTATTCCTGATTTCTAACGCCAAAGGTTTGGTTTCTATTTGAGGTAATCATGCCAGTTGGAACGGTTAGCCATCTTAAAAAAGTAAGCTATTTTTTTTTTTAATTTTGGCTTCGCACATTTTGAGCATTTAGCCAGTTTGATTTCAGTTACTTTGAGTTCCATTAAAATGAGGATTTAAGACATTCTAATATTTTTGCGATTTTTAGCACCAAATATATCGAGTTAGTCTTCTCGGCAAGCTTGGCAGAGGTAATCAATAAGTACTACAATAAAAATTCTCAGCTTCATTTTACCACATTATGTCACATTTTAGATAGGCCATGTTCTCTTTTTTTCTTTCTTCTGCTTTCGTTTCCAGCACACAGACAATCCTCTTTGGCAGACTAGTTTTATTTATCTAGATTAGATGATACTACCATATAAGTAAATGTAATTGATACTACAACAACGGGGCGGTTTTTGTTGTTGGAACGTTGTCCGACCCTGAATACGTCTATATTCTCATTACCGTCTATTGAGGAACTCATCTTCAAGGTTAGGCTACAATACCGAGATTCCTCCGTGCCTCGGAAATCACGTCAAACTTTTATTCTCGGCTGTAATTTAAAGATCTTTGACAGTCTTTACAGGTAATCAGAAGCCATACAATTTGGCACCCATGTTGCCAAGGAGGCTCGTGTTACCTGGTTATTAGATTGTGAAGGTTGCATAGGTAGTCGATCCATATATAATTCTGTTGCTCAGCAAAATCCAGTTAGACTGAAAGCTGACCCGAGCAGCTTAGTTGGGAATCAGCTAGGTAGAATCATCATAATTTATCTATCTACTTAAAAATATTCATTAATTTTAGGATGTTGAACTAAATCAAATAATATAATCAGTCATTTTTAACTACTCGATCGAAAATCAGCCGTTATCGCGAACTAACGTTACCAGAGATCTCGGTGTTCTTATTGACAGTAAGCTCTCCTTTGAATGTCATGTCGATCATATAGCAAAAAAAGCTGCCAAAGCTCTGGGCTTCATTATCCGTAATTCCAGTTCGTTTAAAAATATTACGTCCGCAGTCACCTCGAATACGGTAGTCAAATTTGGAACCCTAATTATACAGTTCAATCCGATAGGTGGGAACGAATACAACGGAGGTTCACGAGGTACTTGGGGTACAAGTTTAAAATCCCTTATATGAGTTACAATGAAAGATGCACTCGATTCCACTTGTTACCTCTGGTAACTCGCAGAAATATATGTGATATTCGTTTATTAATCAAAATAGCACGCTCTATGATAGATTGCCCTGAATTATTATCAAAACTATCTCTGAACGTCCCCGTCCCCCCGGCACTGTCGAATTAGAAATCTTCTTCACGCTCCTCATTCACGCACAGTCTACCGTAGTAACTCTTACTTGATTCGCGCAGCAAAAGCATTTAACAATTTAGTCAAAGAACACACTTCAGTTGATCTCTTTACAAGCAGTTTAGCATCCATAAACATTGTTATGTCTAAAAGCATTGTTTTATAATTGCATTACATTATTGTCTTCTATATTTTCTTCCTACCAAACTTTGTATATCTCAATTACTTCTTTTTCACTGTAACTTTCAACAATACTTTCATATTATATGTGGAGGCTTGTAAATGGCTCATCGTGATCTACTTTGTTGTCTTATATTTTGTATTGTTAGCTGTAAGCCACGCAAATAAAATAAAATAAAATAAATAAAATAAACATGAGGTATCACCAGGCTCATCCAAACTAAGGATCAACAGATGGTAGATTCCCTAAATTCTTTATAATTTCAGTGTAAACGTCTATTCCCTTCATGAAGGTTTCCACGTTCTGATATTCGTCTTTAGCATGAAGTCTTGCGATAGTATTGGCTTTGGTGGTGAAGCCCAGGGCTGGTATACCAAGGTTGCGAAGGGAGAGCATGTCGGAAGTCGCCGGGCAAACAACGGGCTTGATCTTAATACCCCTGAAATAACATTGAATTATGTAAATCAATATATTTTATCTCGTCTAGAAGCGATAACACTTAATTGACAGCTGGGGGTCATGCTAGCTCATTGTACTAGTAGCGATACATTATACCCGTGGTAGATATAGATACTAGTCACAAAACGAAAATACAATGAAAATATTAATCTTAGTTCAGACCTCAAAGGGCTGCGGGACTGTTCGAAAGAGTTTCCGCGGCCCTGCCGCCCTAGCCAAGTTACAACCGTTTCGTTTCGGCTCTCTTTTCGTTGATAGCCTCGAGTCGGCCACGCCTCCTATTCCTTTGTTGATGTCGTCAGAACAAAGGAATCGGAGGCGTGGCTGACTCGAGGCGGTCGACGAAAAGAGAATAGAAACGAAACAGTTGTAACTTGGCTAGGGGCTGGTACCCAAAGGGCAACTGAAAGAGCACAGAGCGCTGGATTTTAGTCAGTAAAAGTCTGCGTAACCAAGCGAGATGAGGTATTAGACGATTTCCCACCTCAAAAAACACTACAGTCTTCAGGTATCGCTCGATAGATTTTACCAAAACGCTATTAAAAACACCAAATAGTGACATTTATACGTATATCTATTATGGATAGGGTCGCGATTGACCACTACGAGTATCTCACCTGTTGGTAAGCGATGATGTGGCCGACGATGGAGCACGCTTGCCTAGAAGCAACCTATTCACTCTTGACTTAACCTTTTGAGTGCGTAATTAGAGACACAATAGAAAGACAAAGGCGCGTGAACGCCGGCGTTAATGCGGGGATCAACAGCTTAAGCTGTGTGCACTCAAAAGGTTAAAGACCCCTATGTTATGTTATAATATTATATATAATATATATTTTTAAGTTATGTGCCATGTTTGTCGTAAATAAACTCTTTTTCTTTCTTTCTTTCTTTCCCTAGGTTATAAGGCTATCAGGAAACAGAATCTGGCAGAGAATTCCACTCCTTAGCTGTACGCATAATGAATGTTGAAGGTTGTTGGGTACTACACTCACTACTTACATATCGTTCAAGGTACTTTTCAACGTGACCCAGTAAGGGTTGGAGTCGTCAACAGCAGTAGCTCCAGACTCCTTTTCTTGTCGGATGTACGATATTTCTGTGTTGTTACCAGCTTCTTGCATCCAAGAGTCTACCTGAAAAAAGAGAATACGATTTTTGATTCCAAAAGCATCGTTATTAGATGCTGCTTGGCTAATACCGACTTAAAACCTAACTTTCTAATGCCTGTTATTTTTTTTTTAGGTGAGAAATCATCCTATGACTTTACCCGCTCTTGGGCGGAACGTAAGGGCGTGGCAGACTTTTACTGACTAAACCCCACTCCTCCATGTTCCTTCTTTGCCTTGCGTTCCAGGTCCCCGGGTTTTCCTTTCAGAAGCGAACCCATGGCCCCAGTAAGCTTCGACCCTGCTGGACCTCTAAGTCCTACTATCTTTCGACACATATGGTACACATAGATTTTCTTTTTTTTTAGTATGATAACTCGAAGTAATATTATTTAATAATGATACGACTAACGCCATCTATGAGATATGTTAAGAAATACTAAGTACTCCGATGTTTGCTCAAACGTTCCACACTCGTATTGCCGTAGCGCTAACTAATAAAAATCTGCCCACATTCCCACAGCCGAAGTGCTACAAGAATTGTGTGACCAAAATCGAAACCAACACCGCCATCTTATTTTTTGAATAGAAGTTTTTTTTCTTCAATTACACAAATGTGTAAAATATTTGTGTAATTGAAGAAAAAAAACTTCCAAACAACATCCCATTGCCAGTGACGGATTAAGACTACTTGATGCCCTAAGCAATCTACGCCTGTGTGCCCCCTAGTGAAGTAGGTGCGACAACAATAAAAACCAAAAAAAAAAATATTTAATAGGGGTTAAAGTATGAAATTGCCGATTTGTACTGAAAAATTGAAATTCGTTTTTTTTTTCATTTAACATATTTATTTAATCAAAATAATTACCATTATTATCTATACATTGCTGCCATCTAATAGGAAGGTCATTTATGCCTTTGCGATAGAACTCTGGTGATCTAGATTCGACAAACTGTGTGAAAGCATTTTGAACTGCCTCCTGAGAAGAAAACTTTTTATCAAGTAGAAAATTGTCCAAATCACGAAAAAAATGGTAGTCCGTTGGGGCAAGGTCTAGCGAATACGGAGGGTGACGAATGGTTTCTAATTGCAGTTCCTGTAGAGTTAAAATGGTTTCTCGTGCTGTATGAGGTCTCGCGTTATCATGTAGCAATAATGGTGAAGATTGATTCATTAGTCGGGGCTGTTTGACTGCTAGTTTTGCTATCATTTTTCGGAGTTCGGCACAGTAGAAATCTGCCGTTATTGCTTGACCAGATCGGAGAAAGCTATAGTGAATGATACCATGCTGAGACCACCAGACAGTTACCATTACCTTTTTATTGGTAAGCTTTGCTTTTGACATGGGGTCAGCCATTGTATTTTTCGCTTACGGTTATCGTAAAGAATCCACTTTTCATCACATGTCACAATTCGATCCAATATTTCTTCATTTCTGTATCGATTCAACAAGGCAACATAAGTTTCAACAAGCGTTTCTTTCTGCAGATCAGTCAAATCATGAGGCACACATTTTTCATAATTTTTTATTGTTGGTAAGGTAACGTTAAACCATGCCGCTAATTCCTGGGTAGTTTGGCTCGGATCGGCTTCCACCATCTCTTTCAATTCTTTGTTATTTACCTGTGTGGGCGGTCTTTCACGTGGTTCGTTCTTCAAATTAAAGTTTCCATCACGAAAGTGTTTAAACCAAAATCGCACGGTGCGTTCATTAGGCAGTCCCCTCTCCAAACGCAACATTGATATTGCGAGCTGTTTCTGCCGCGTTAGTTCCGCGTCGGAACTCGTATTAAAAAATCACTCGAATTTTCGAAGTATCCATCTATCTTGTCTAAGCTGAATAAAAAACAACTGAAAGTCGATAATCGATTGTTGCACATTTTTTAACCGAATACCAAAAAAGGAGGAGGTTGTCAATTCGGTTGTATTTTTTTTTTATGTTTGTTACCTCAGAACTCCGTTGTTTATGAACCGATTGGCAAAATTATTTTCCCTTTGGAGGAGAATATGCTTCCAGATTGGTCTCATTTTTTTCAAAATCCAGTTTTCATGATGAATCCATGAGGAATCGAGGGAGCTCCTCAAATATCATAGGCAACCATATAGTTATTTTAGTATTTTCATCGAAGACTTAAGCATTTACAGTCAAAAAGTAACATTTGATGAAGTGGAACTGATGAAGAAGACCAGAAATGGCCAACGGAACTCCATACTCACATAGATATCACAATGAAGATAGTTAAGCGACTATGACAATACAAATAAATAAATGGTTCTGAATAGTTATATTGAAAATGGTATCATCGAAGTGAACTGATGATGATGATGATGGAACCGGAAGGTAGGCACAGTAACTCCGTAATTAATCAATGTAATCAATTGTCATGAGATGCACTTTGGCTATAAGGTACTATCGAACTGATCTGATGATGGAGACGAAAGGTAGAAGGTAGACACAGGAACTTCATAATAAAACAATGTAACCTAGCAGTGTTTGGGTTAATTGGAATTGTTATGAGAATAGGCACTCTGGTTATAAGTGTATCGCAACTAAAAAGTGTGAAATAAAAATCTTAAAAAAAATATCGGGAGTCGGTGTTAAATAAGAAACAAAAAATATCGAGTAACACCGACTTCCGAAATTAAAGTTATTTTGATTCTTTTAGTGTAGTCGGTTATATTTTTTTTGTAAAAAGTTTTTTTTTAAAGAAATTCATAGGTACCTACTACCTATGTGAAAAAAGTTTCACTCAAAAATCTCAAACCGTGAAGGTTTTATGTCAATTTGAAGTACCTATTACAATAAAACGGCAATTTCATACTTTAACCCCTATTACTACGTATGCATAGAAGCCGGCCGGCACAATTACTCAAAAAACAAAACATTCGATTGACACAGATTTGCGGGGGGGGGGCGCGGGTTAGGGGTGGTTTGTGATTGGCTAATTGCAATTCCGGTGCATTTGAATTGCCGAATGCACTAACGGGCTGCGAGTGGGCAAACGGGAGCGCGGTTATGACTCTAAGTCGGACTCTATGTCAACTTAAAACCCGCGAATTTTCAAATAAGTCCTAGAAACTTTTTTGGTGTGGGTTTTGGTGACATGAGAGTGAAACGTGATGCCCTAAGGACGGATTTTTTTTGTGCTTCTTCTGGTGCCCCCCCAGACGTGATGCCCTAGGCAATTGCTTAATTTGATTAAGGGTTAATCCGTCACTGCCCATTGCTAATGTCATTCCCGCTGACTTCTCAGTACCAAAAGTTCCTTACAGCCAGTTACAGCACTCAAAAGTCTAACACAGTATTCATTTTTGTTTTATTATTGATAGGCTCGTGTTTGACCACTCTCTCAACTGATGGTAACACTTGGTCGGATAGAGTACGCTTGCCTACAACTGCCTACGAGTAACCAAGAAAATACCCCGAGGTTGTAGCTGTCACTAAACACAGATTCTGGCAAGAAATCCAACACCTTAGCTGTACGTACAATGAAAGTTTTTTCAAAACTTTTTGTACCTGGTGGGATGTCCAATTAACTACTATGTAGGTAGATACTGGTGGTCGTACGTCTTGTGGTTGATTAGATACGAGTTCGCAAAATACGGTTATCCTATCACATAGTGTCATTGGTATTGACCGACCAAGATTCGGTTTGGTTTCGGCCAATTTTGGGCAAAATATTTGCTTTCAATAATTTAAGATGTCATGATGCTAGTTACGCAACTTACCAAAGATTGCATCTCATCGATATTTGCGTCTGTGGCCAATCTCATATCGACCGCCATTTTCATTTTTGAAGGTATTATATTCACAGCGAGTCCACCCTGTAAAATTTAAATAGAAAATTAATCAATAGCTACTACACAAATACAGTACCTACTATACAATACATAGGTGGGCAGTTGCCCACCAGACATAACACCCGTCTGGCCGGAGGATCCTCCCTTTTCAACGGAGGTTTGCGGGACTTTACACTCTGTTCCGCCTACCTCTAAACGAACTTATTACTATGTTATTGAAAACTATTACTATGTTATCTGATTTGATCTGATTTGCAATTACCTGAAAGACTTTTAAAATCAAAGAACTCGTTTTACTGATCGGCTGTAAATATATACTATTATGTAACCTACTATTATAAAATTCTATTACCTAAACATACATAATATATATGGAAACACAATTTCCTAACAAAAACTAAATTATTATGGAAAAACTAGCTGATCTGGCAAACGTTGTTCTGCTATAACATTATTATACAAGAAAAAGTAGGGGTAGGGGAGGGTAAAAAATAGCCTACGACCTAGTCTCAAACCTACCAAATATACACAAAAAAAAAAACATAAAAATCGGTTAAACCGTTTCAGAGGAGTTTGATAACAAACACTATGACAGGAGATTTTAATATATTACTTCATATTTATACTCTATAAACCAGTGTATTGATATATTAGATCATATCGTCGATAAACCAGTGTATTTAGCCTTATAATATTCTCACTATTGGGTCTCAGACTTCCTCTGTATGAGAGAAGGGACGTAATACACCACGCTGGCCCATTGTGGGTTGGTGGATGTCACATGTCTTCGATTTTTTAGTTCTAAGATATTTGTATCTATTATCAGAATAAAGGATGTTACATAAAGAGGAAAAAATAGAAATATCGGCCAGTAACCCTACTCTTGACATTCATGTCTAAATCTATGCCCTTGTCAATAAAAAAACTCTTATCATGACCCAGTTCTGTTCAAACAGATAAAGATATTATTGCAGTGTATATAAGGAAAATACAGTTAGTAAATCAATGTAAGATTAATGTCTCGTTGTAAACTAAAACTCAAATCATGTATTTCAATTAAACCATTCAGGTACTGCACTACTGAATTGTCAAACACTAGTTACACATTCTAAAGCACAGATCTCTATGGAGAAGAACGTGCAATAACTCCATAAACTCCTATTTTGAATAAAAAACCGGGTCATTGCGAGTCACACTCACGTGCAAATATTGTTTTATTATCAAAACATATAAGTAACTTTTATGCGTTTTCTGTAAACCATACGTAAAGAACTATAGGTACCTATTCTGATTACAATTATTTTTTTTCAAAATTTTGATCTGAATAGCTTCGGAGGTAAGGTACCTACGGGAACGATGCATTTTCATCTATATATTTTCACAAATAACTATCATACTCATATTCTTTCCCACCTATATAATGTACTCTATTTTTCTTGCACCCCTTTTCACCACAAGAATAGTTTTCAGTTTCTTTGCGACTCCCACTCCAAACTTAGGTCATCAAACAACCGACGACTTAAAATGCCATTGCATTCCACAACTTTCTTGGATAAATTCATTAAAAAAAGTAATCCAATATATCTCTAAAAAACAAGCACAGCAAGACTTAGACACTCTCTCTAAATGGTTCCAAGGTAATTTGCTAACTGTTAATATAACTAAAACAAACTACATTATTTTTAGTGCTAAGAATAAAACAATAGGAAACCACTCAACTTTATACATAAATAACGAACCTATAATCGAAGTCAGTTCCGAAAAATATCTTGGACTCCATCTAGATAAACATCTGAGGTGGCAACCATACCTAGACAAACTAAGATCTAAACTTTCCTCTGTTATGGGAGCACTTCGAGGCATCGTTCGCTGTCTGCCAAAATCTGTTAGGTATATTATATATAATTCCATGGTAAAACCTCATATTGACTACCTAATGGAGCTGTGGAGCACTGCAGCTAAAACAAATTTAAAGCAAATCGAAACATGTCAAAATAAACTAATCAAACTACTATTTCATTACCACTACTTAACTCCCACAGAAAAGATTTACAATGAAACTAAATAAATGACACTTTCACACATATATACATATAACACATGCATATTAGTATTTAAACTACTGAACAAAGATATACACTCTAAAATTACGTTTACAAAGAAAGGACAAACACAAAAACGCATCACTAGACGAAAAAACAATATCTGCCTGAGACGACCTCGAACCAACTACGGAAGAAAAACATACTATAAGAGGGAGTAGAATTATACAACAAATTGCCAAATGACATAAAAGAGATCCAATCCTACACGTTATTAAAAAAAACCTTGAAACACCACATCTTGAAAGATTTTTCCCGTTTTAATTAAATTAAGATATAAAAAGAAAAGAGTCAATGTAAATTTCCGTAAATTATAGTTAATAAAATATAACTACTTATTAAGAACAATCAAATCATTGGATAAGTAAAGCTACAGCATTCAAAGAAAAACTAGATAAAATATGAGGAAAAAGGAGAGGGAAGGAAAAAAAAAATATATACCTAACCCAATAATAAACAAGCTTAACAAAACATAGATAAAAAAGTTAGACACAACAAAAATATGTACGAGGGTGCATTTTTATATTCGCGGAATGGGTAGGTAATTAATAAATGAGGGTACTTTCCTTAGTCGTACCTGGTTAAGTAGCTCAATATTAGTATAAATAGAAAGTTTTGTTTTAATCGGGCCATTACTATTTGAATTATCGTCGATCAAACAACTCAGTTGGGAAGAACATTGTGAAAAATGGAGAAAATCGAGCACCGCGCTGTCATAAAGTTCCTTACCAAGCAAGGTAAATCGGTTCAAACCATACTAGAAGAGATGTCATCCGTTTACGGGGAGTCTTGCCCCGGTAAAACCATGGTTTATAAGTGGCATACCCTTTTTAAGCAAGGCAGGGCCTCACTTGAAGATGATCCTCGGCCAGGACGGCCGATCGAGGTGACCACTCCGGAAATCATTCAAAAAGTGGAAAAATTAATACTGGAAGATGCTAGACTAAAGAAGAAACAGCTCGCAGAAATGGTTGGAGTATCCGATACAACCATATCTAAAATTCTTCACGATCATCTCGGCATGACCAAAGTCAGTGCAAGGTGGGTGCCGAGAATGCTCACGCCGCCTCAAAAACAACAGCGCGTAGAGTGTTCTCGCGCGTTTTTGGACCTCTGTAATGAAGACCAGGATGGAGTATTGACTCGAATTGTTACTGGGGATGAAACTTGGGTTCATCATTATGAACCTGAGTCCAAACAAGATTCTATGCAGTGGCACAAAAAAGGCACACCACCACCAAAGAAATTTAAGGTGTCACAGTCGGCGTGAAAAATCATGGCGACAATCTTTTGGGACTCAGAAGGAATCTTGTTGATAGATTATAAAGATAAAAGTGTCTCCAAAACCGGAGAATACTACGCTTCAATCTTAGAGCGATTAAAGGAAGCAATCAAGGCAAAAAGAAGGGGAAAATTAACCAAAGGTGTCCTCCTTCTGCACGACAACGCGCCTGTGCACAAGAGCCGTGTTGCGTTGGCTTCCCTGCATAAGGTGGGCTACGATATTTTGGTTCATACACCCTACAGTCCTGACCTGGCTCCCAGTGATTATTATCTCTTTCCAAAAATGAAAAAAGAACTTCGGGGGAAGAAGTTCTCAAGCGATGAAGAAGTGAAGGAAGCAGTTTCAGCTTATTTTTCAGACAAAGAAAAAACATTTTTTTTCGAGGGTATACATAAGCTAATTGAAAGATCTGAAAAATGTATTAGGGTTGCAAGTGAATATATTGAAAAGGAAAAATAAACTTGTATTTTTATTTCCACGTCTTACCCCCGATTCCGCGAACTTAAAAACGCCCCCTCGTAATTGCTATCGACTTGCCTTTAAAAAACGATACGTAATGAGTTCCTAATACAACAAATATGTACCTACTTTTTTTTCTTGTTACCCTCATGATATTGTAGATTTTTTTGTTTAGATAATTTAATACTTACTAGTTTATTTGAGTAGGTACCTACATTTCTCATGTCAATGTGTTTAGTATTTAAGAATAACTTGCATTTCTCATATTAAGTGAATTTGTATTCTTTTTGAGAAATAAATGTAACCGTAATAATAAAACTTACCTCAAGCATGTTTATGTTCACACTGGTGAATCCAGAGTAGTCAGAACTAATCTTCGTTTTCATGATTTGCTTCTGTATGTCTCTGTACGCCATGACTTTGTTTATAATTTAAGAGCCTGTTAAAAGTACAAATTCAGATCATGTATTTTATTATTGTTATATTTCGCAACAACAGATTTGCATTTTGTATGAAATATGAAACATACGTGGGACACTCAGAAAGTTTTGAGAAACTAAAGAACTAACTTCTATGGATAAAATATTTTTATTAAATCTTTTCAAAGAACTCTCCACCAGTCTTCAAACAAAGTTTAATGCGTCTGAACCAATTTTCGAAGTATTTTTTCCCGTCCGCCGCAGACACCTCTTCCACAGCCTTCTCGAACGCTGCTAGCGCGTCTTCCGGCGATGAAAACTGTATCCCTTAAAGCTGATTTTTTATTTTAGGGAATAAAAAGAAGTCACACGGTGCCAGATCAGGACTGTAAGAAGACTCTGACCGGTGTTGTGTCCAGGAAGTCCCTCGTTTTGAGCGCTGAGTGCGCGGGCGCGTTGTCATAGTGAAGCAGTACCCCGCGGAGCCTGGTGTTCGGTCGCTTGTTGATCATTGCAGACAAAACTTCTGGCAGGCATTTTGTGGTATACCATTCGGCATTGATGCTGCTTTGGTCTCGTAATGGAATGGAAATCAGATACCCTGTCAAAGTGAAGAAACTAGCGATCAAAATTTTCCCTGCGCTTCTCGATCGCTTCACTTTCATTGGCGTTGGTTCGTTTTGAAACAGCCAAACTGTCGACTGACGTTTTGTTTCTAGATCGCATTGATAAATCCAGGATTCGTCACCTGTCACAATGTCGTAAATACGCCGTAACGAGCGTGCTTCAAATTTTTGAATCATATCACGGCACCACTCCACACGGGCCTGCTTCTCAGCATCGGTGAGGTTGTGCGGCACCCAGCGGCAAACTATCCTCCCCACGCGAAGGTTCTCGTGTAGAATCTTGTGAACGCTTCCCGAACCAATCTGCAGTGTATGTTGAATCTCTGTAATTCGCCTGTTTTCTTGAATTATTTTTTTTTACTGCCAGCACACTTTCTTCCGTGACAGCCGTCGTAGGACGACCACTCCTTTGCTCATCCCCCAAAGTAAAGCAACCACGCTTGAACTCGCTATACCAGCGGTAGATAGTTGCTTTTGAAGGTCCTTCATCCATAAAAGCAATTTGAAGTCGATCAAATGACTCATCAGGTTTTAGACCATATTAAAAATCGCAGAAAATCATCGCACGAAAATGTTCTCGATGCAGATCCATTTTTAAATGAGACACGATAATTTGATTTGGCTCTTGGAAAAATGTGGAGGTAAATTCAAAATTCGAACAATAGTATTTTTACTTTTAAATATCCAAAGATTTCAAAATAATTACAAGTGGCCAGTGCCTGATACATAAAAACATTTACTTTGGATTGTGTGGTTTTGGTGAAGGCTACGGGCCCGAGCGCAGCCCGGGAGCCTTACCGTAACGTGTTAAAATGTCAAGCGTGCGAGCGAGAAAGACGGATGGAGCTGTACATCCTATATAGCTCCATCTCTTTAACAATTCTGTTTAGGTCGTCAAATGGATCGCGTTAAGAGCTCGTGGTAGGGCCTTTGTTCGCGCTAGATGGCACTGAACTCAACATTAATACCTACATATACCTAAATTAACACCCGAATATACTTAAGCACTATAGTTAGAGTCGGATGTTAGTTTACGTAATACGTACTTACCTATTTTTGGCGAATTAGGTGGTTTTTGAGGTTACAATTTGACTAAGTTCATTAAAGTAGAATGTCCATTTTTAGCAAATACCATTTCCTTAACGGCTCGTTCACGACCGGAAAAATCAAAAGTATGAAAATGTTTGCAGCACGCCACGAGTCGCAGCTCATAGCGGAAAGGCGCGCGGTTTTTTTAGAGCGAATCGCTACAGCGACGAGCGGTGAGGTGAGCGGCGAGAACAAATGTACCAGTGACTAACGGCCTGAGCACATCACGTTTTTTAAACGCGCCATTGACGCGCGTTTGTAGCGATACAGACGCGATACGCACGCGAGTCAGACGCACCCTGTAGACCTTTAACACGCGTCAACGACGCGTTTAAAAAACGTGGTGTGCATAGGCCCTAAGTGCGACGCCACGGAACAGAGCGGCGCAGACAGCGGTGTAGGGGTGACGTACTCAGTGGCGAAGCAAAAAAACAAAAAAAAATAGAAATGTTTTAAATATAGGTACTTCTATGTGCTGCAGAATATAATCAAAAGTATTCACACTCATTCTTGTGTATTCATAAAACTTATCTGGATATTTTCTGTAATCTTCGTATAGGTGACGAAATTCGCCATTTAAACACCGATCTTTATTCAGTTCGTGCACTCATTCTGCCATATTAAGAATATCTTGTTTTAAAAATATATTGCTTTCTAAACAGAGAAGGGATAATTTTGATAACGCCATTATTTTGAACACGTTCTGACTCCACCGCGCCACTCGCCGCTAAGACCGAAGTCACGGTAATATAAATATTACCGTGCCGAAGTCGTGCCGACGAAGTCGTGAACAGGCCGTAAAACTAATAATGCTCCCATACATTAAAAATAAAATAAACTAAACATATTGATTTCAGCGCCATTTAGCGAGAATATGGGCATCCTTATCTAAGCCCGTAGTTTTCATTTAACGTTTATTCTCATAATGTCCAACGACCTAATTTAATGACAAGATACTTTTTAAAATCATAAAATTACAGCCCAGCGACCTAAAATTAAAACATGATATTTAAACGTAATTTTTTGGTTTTAACAATTTAAAAAAATATTTACCGTGAACACATTATTTCAATATATTTTTTACATCAACTAGTTAACTTTAAGTATAGCAAATACCGCTTAATTAAAATAATTTAGCCAAAAGCATTAAAGAAGAAAGAAAAAAAAAGTCCTGGGCCGCAACTACTTGCGACCTAAATTTAGTTTGGGCCTTACGAGGTTTTTTTAGGTGGAAAACCCACTCTAGTTCCTTCGTGCCTTGTATTCCAAGGTCGGGTTTTCCTTTCAGAAGCGAACTCATGGCCCCAGTAGGCTTCGACCCTGCTGGGCCCTTACGGTTTGCTGACATCTCTTGAGGCGTGCGTGGAACACTACGCGCCGTCGACGACTTGGGCTTGGTCCGGACGGTTACCGGACGGTCGGACGGTGAGCTACCCATTGCTCGCCATCCGCAAGCCCACGCCTACGGTAGCCGGAAATCAGGACCGGGATCCCGGCGGCTGGGGCGTGGGGGCCGTTCCCTCGCGCGTGCGACCGCCTCCTTTGCTTGCTAGCCAAATGTAATGTACTGTTCGCAGTTCAAATGTAATGTATTGGGTGATTAAATGTGTGTGTTAATAGAGGGTTGAAGATGCACCAATATATAAATGGATAATTCGGGCGCCAGGTACATCCTCAAAAAAATGAGCTCGGATTCACTACAAGTTTGAGAGCCTAGGCCTTTTAATCTTCAGGCGGGAGACTATATGGGAAAATAAAAGATTAAAAATATAAGTCAAGCTTTAGCCTTTAATTTCTCCCAGCCCGCAGTTCATGACCTGGTTTAGATACCCATGCCCATGAAATGTTTAATAAGTGACATAGATTATTGAAACTGATTTGGTAGTGTTTTTGGTATTGAGTAATACTTTACTGCTTCGCAGAAGGAGGCGACCGCCAGCCACTTCTTCTCGTTTCTGTACCAGCCCGCCGAGAGAAATCGTTGCCGCCGATAGCCCCCACGAGGACACGGCGGTGCTCTGCCCAAGCAGGGCACACCTATACTGTATGCTCCACCGTGTCCTCCGGGCGGTCCACACAGTGGTGACACCCGGGCGATTCTTCCGCACGAATCCGTTTCAGGAACTTCCTAAGCTTACAATGTCCGATGAGAACCTGCGTCATGTGGAAGGTGAGAACGCTGTGAGGTCTTTCCAGCCACTCCTCAAAGAGGTGACTTACCGCCATAATTATGGCGTGCTCATGGGACTTACGAGGTTAAGGGGTTGAAAAGGAGGTAATTCGTTTGGATGCAAAATTTTACTAGTTGGGTCAATATACTCGAAAGTTTGCACAAATAGTAACTTGTGAATAAAAATGGTTTTCGTAATTCATTATTAAAAACTACCCCTATAAAACGATTTAGGTCTACAAACTTCTCCCATACAAACTTTTACACCAGTAAAAGAATCTGTAGGTATGTATGGGAGAATCTGATTCCTTGGGTTAATAAACTTAAAACTTAGCACAAATTTTAATTAAAATGATTAATGAAGTCTGCCATTATTCCCTTGTTTTTCAAAACTACGCTCAAAATACAGTTTAAGTTTTTATGAAACTAAAGTAAGTAATAATTTATTGCGCAATAAAATTATAATCCTATAAATAACATCAGTGTTGACTGATGAAACACTAATAATGAGAGTGGCTATTTCACATAAATAAGATCACTGTCCAAAACTAGGAAACAATCCTGTATCTTGAGGAGCAGTAGGTACATTTTCACATGTATTGATACAGTTTCAAAGATTATATAAGTGAACGCAGACAATTCGCTTTTATTCGTACCTTCTCCATAGCACTTCCATCGGGCATCGCGAAGCCATGTCCGCCTTCACCGTATACTGTAAACTCCATTTCTAAAAAAAAAAATTAAGTTGAGTAAAATAATGGCGTGCCAGAGTAGATATGTAGGTAACTTGTACAGGCAGTTGTCAACGACAAGAACGTTCATATTACGCGCTGATGGATATCCGGCGTGGGCTGGTTTGCTGATGAACGGAAGACGATATTGTTAAAAAGTTGAGGCGGAACCGTAAAGATTAAAAAGTATGTTACTTACGCCAAGGTCTTCTGTCCACATAAGTTGCAAAAAGAGACCCATCCGTTGACGATAATCCTTCATCTAAAGCAAATCCAACGTTCAGAGATTGAAAGGCTTTCGTTTTTACAAAAGTTTTCATTCCATTTTTACCACCAGTTTCTTCATCTGTCAAAATATAAAATATAGATATATCGTGGCCAGATCGTAGAAATTGATCACTTCATGATATGGCCAAACGAGGATTGACATATCATCAAATTTTGACTGGCCTGTTGGTCTAGTGGTTAGTGGCCCTGACTGCTATGCCGAAGGTCGTGGGTTCGATACCCACCCAGGACAAATGTTTGTGTGATGAGCACAATCATTTGTTCTGTGTCTGGGTGTAATTTATCTATCATATGTATGTATTTAGAAATATATATGTATGTTTATCAGTTATCTAGTACTCATAACACAAGCTCTGCTTAGCTTGGGACTAGACGGCGTTGTGTGCTAGTTGTAGAATATTATTATTATTAATTTTAACGTTTAAACGATCTGGCCAGTTTCAGTTGGCCATTTCATGAAATGATCAATTCAAAGATCTGGCCACGACAAATACATAGGTACCTAAGCTTAAAAAAATGTTTTCTGAAGATTCATCACTACAGTCTGAATTTGGACCCTCCGTGCAGCATATTTATGCGAATAGTGCACCAAGAAGATTTCCTCTAGCTGCTCACTCACGGTTAACTTACGAGAGCTTTTGTCCTATTAGGCCTTAACCCCAGCAACTATTTTCAACCAGTTATAGTAAGCCTCTAGAAAGGTAATTAATTATGTATATTTATACTTGGGAAGCAAAAGCAGCCAAAGGCCATAACTTTGTTTCCGTAAACGGTTATGTATATATCAGCTATCTCCTTAATCGCTACCTGCATTATTTTTATTTTGTTCATGTTCGCATGTCGATCAGGGCCATTTACACTTTGACGTCATTTAAATGTGAAAAGGTTTGCGTCAGTGATAAAAAATAATGCGTTCAAATTCTATGAATAAATATTATTACTTCTTATTTTCCGCGTCTTTGGTATCATGGCCACCGAAACCCTGCATTTTTCGGATTAAAAATAGCATAGTATATCGAATCGATGTGCCGTATTGAACAGTATAGATAAGGGCCTGTGCACATCACGTTTTTTAAACGCGCCGTTGACGCGCGTTTGTAGCGATACAGACGCGATACGCACACGAGTCAGACGCAGCCTGTAGACCTTTAATAGGATAAAAGCGCGCCGTCGACGCGTTTCTAAAACGCGCGTCAACGGCGCGTTTAAAAAACGTCGTGTGCACAGGCACTTAGCATCAGTAATGTACAAGAGTTTTACACTCCACACAGACCAAGAGAAGTTATTTGATGATTTTCTACCTAGAAAAAAAGAAAGTGTTTTAGATTATTTACAAACCTGGCATTAGAGTAATGTGTAAAGTGCGTGCTAAAGTAATATTGTGTTTTTTCAGTCTCCTAATAGCCTCTATGTATTGAATACCAACGTCTTTCGTATCCTGTGTACCTCGCCCAAATATGTCTCCGTTCGAGTCCATGTATGCGGCGAAAGGTGGATAGGTCCATTCACTCTGTAATGAAAATGATTAGTAGGTAAACGTCTTTTAGTAGTTACCTATACAAAAAGGCGACCGCGTACCAGAAGACGCATTAGAAGACTGTACCAAGGAAGCTGTGCATTTCCTTACGTGCACTTATAGGTAACTTACGCATACTGCAATTGCCATACTCCATCTGTTTAGGTAATTAACTAAATGTGAAAAAATGATATTGAGGTCTCTAATATCTTTTTTTCTAAACTGCATAGTTTGCGCGAGAGACACTTCCAAATATGTGTCCCCCCCCCCCCCTGTAACTTCTAAAATAAGAGAATGATAAAATTTAAAAAAATATATGTGATGTACATTACCATACAAACTTCCACCGAAAATTGGCTTGAACGAGATCTAGTAAGTAGTTTTTTTTAATACGTCATAAATATCTCGCACTCGACTAGAGTAAATGAGCTACGTCAATTTTATTTGAAGAATAGCAAGAACAGCAAACTAATCTCATGTCAGTCATCGAATTTGAGAAATTAGGTACCTACTTATCCTGCTATTAATATTAACTTTAATAAAGAACAAAATATTAATAAAGAATATTACATACATGCAAGATAGCGCGAAAAACAAAACCATTCTTGGCAGTCGGGTAAAAAGTTTCAAATATTAGCTTTTTTTTTCTAATCGAACTATCGCGCGAGGCCCTGGGCGGTAACCCCACTCGCCATCCCCTAGGCCACCACTGCAAAAATAATTTACCTCGTCTGCTTTGACGACGTCCATGTGTGAGTTGAGCATAATACTGGGCAGTGAGGGGTCGGAACCTTCCAGCGTCATCACCAATATCGGCTTCCCAGCTGGCGCATACACTGCATATGGTAAACCCAGCTCATTTGCCTGTCGGACCCAGAAATCCACCGCATATTCTGAAAGTTACCCAATAAAAATTGATAAATTTGTACCTACCTGTAATTATAATCAATAAAATCATCACTACAACCCTCTCAGTTTGTCTAACCTTATTGAATGGTTATTTCCTGAAAAGGTCTTTCAATGACCTTAATGATTACAACTCAGTAAATCCATATTCGTTAGAGTCGCCAATCATATTTTATTGAACATAGAATAGGTTCTATGTTCATTAATTATTTCCTAACAACCTTCACTTTGCAATAAACTTAAGAAAATTTGAAATGTTCCCACTGCTGGGACTCAGGCCTCCTCTCTAGGAGAGGGAATGGGCCGTAATCTACCACGCGGACCCAGCGGGTGGATAGACATCACAGGAAAATGTAGTAAAAGTACATATCTAATTGTATAGGTTTACCTAATCGAGTCATAAATTCTATTAAAACCTTATTATTTTCAATAGGTACCCATATCACGCCGTAGTGCAGCCCTGTTAAAGCTCTATACCATGTACAAACCAACAAGACATAAATAACCGTAGCCGAGGCAATAGATAGCGACAAAAATAAGCTATATTATCAAGACATTTCCGTGATTTAACTATGTCAAGTGAACAGCTAAATATGATAAAACAATGTAAAGTAGTTAATAAGCTACCCATATATCGAACAAACGCATTTCCGTCACACATTTTTATCACAGACAATTAATCCTTTAATTTACACGTATGCATTGTCAATTCCAGTGCAAAATGATTATACCAGCAGGCAGGTGTATTAATTGATATGTACATAATTATCTCTGAATATTGTATGAATGAGTCAGTATCTCGTTCAGTAAGAGCAAAGAAAAAAATAGAAATGAAAAAATAAATATACTTATGCAAAGGAGAACGTGCGTAACGGGTTGTTAATTTGTAAAATACCTTGATACAATCTGAGAATAATATAGGTAAGAGTCTGTTATCAGTTGTTGATGGATATTTTGTGCCTATGAATGATAACATAGGGTCGAGAAGCATAGTTATATCACAGTCATGTCAAAGGTCACTCACGCGTCTTCTAGATAAGTAAGTTTAATATTATCGACTAGTTAGTTGCACCTATTAAATACATGTCAGCGGCTAGTTTGTGCGTTTCTTGTTTTTTGATACTACAATGTTTCATCGCATAATAAAATTATGATACAGCTTTTATTAACCAATGTATTATTTCCCTTTAATACGTCTTTCAGTCGACGATGTCACGTGAAATTGCTTGTTTTAAAGATAATCAGAACCTATTTTTTATGTTTAACAATAAATCAATCTGCCTACGATAAAAACTTGATTTTTATCTTGAGGTAATTAATAGATAATTATAAAATATCTAAGAATAAAATATCTTCACACAAAAACACAGACCTAACTAAAAGACAAAAGAAAATGTAAGTTTTATTATTCTTTGTTTGCCGCTAGCATAAATAACAGACAATAATTTATTATAAACGTATTTTTTTGACTTCAGCGCCTAGCCCTTGCCGTTTTGACAAAAAGAAACTTACTATTGAATTAGCTATTAATCAAGTTATACATATATTATAAAGCATGTAACAAATGACAGTAGTTCGTTGACGCTCCATATCTAAATATCGGAATTCCACCAATGAGTAAAAATGCACGTTTCAGTATTTATCGCGGTACCTAATCTTTAAGCTCCAAATCTGTATCTGTATCTTTCCTAAAAATACCATTA
The DNA here is from genome assembly GCA_905147345.3 of Mythimna impura. Classification (NCBI taxonomy): domain Eukaryota; kingdom Metazoa; phylum Arthropoda; class Insecta; order Lepidoptera; family Noctuidae; genus Mythimna; species Mythimna impura. The sequence continues at coordinate 15,774,285 of LR990345.1, forward strand.
CAGACACTAATCGGCATGGTCATTTTATTAAACGATCTGAACAACATATATTTTTTAATATAATTGATAGGCTAGCACTTGACCGCTATCTTACCTGATGGTAAGCAAATTTCCGAACTTTAAAAGAGTCTGTGACCAGTCTGTTTGGGTGTTGCATCTCAGAGTAGTCAAACAACAAAATGTTAATCATTTATAATGAAATCGTACTTACTTATATTTTCTTCTTGGCTTGTATCTATACGTATGTATTCCCGAAATCTTTTAATTGCCCCTAGTTCTAGATAAAGGCTATATTTGTTCCTCAATGGTCCAGCGAAGCTTTTGTGTATTGTGAACAGGACACACAGCAAAATTAGGGACTTCAACATCTTTGTCATTTACCTGAAACCAAAAAACCAAATTGAATAGGTAATTTATTCAAGAAAAAATCGACAAAGTTATGTATAAGTATATAGATTTTTTTGTGGTTTCACTCTTGTATGTGTCTGGTACACAGCGGTAATGTTATTTTCCTTCCGTAAATAGTACATTTTGATACAAGTGGGAAAAACTTCGACATTGCAACCGAGGCGAAATTCGCCCGAGCCGCAAGCGATGGTGTAGGTACTGGAGCCGAGTGCCAAACGACATTTTTCAAATAGGTACACTTACGAAGAAATACTTTCTCTAAAAATGACGACGCATTTATGTTCATTTTCCACTAAAGAAAATTTTCCAAAGTTGCCAAATATTGTAGTTTTGATTTAAATGGCAAGCATTTTCTGCCGCAATCATAATATCTGACGGCATAGCATCTAAAGAATTCTCTTAAAAACTTAAATTCGACATTTTTTTCACAATTAGCATAAATGAATGTACGCTCATAAGATTTAATTTCCTTGTTCCCGCGCTTAACATTTGTCGGTTGAAGGAGAATGTAGAACACAGAGAAATGTTAATTTGTAAAAAGCAAATTATTATTGTTTCAAAAATCATGTTTATTTATGACAACCTTTTGCCCGCAGCTTCGCCCGCGTACATTAAATATAGCCTTTAACACTCAGGAATAAAGCAGTTTTCTATCGGTGAAAAAATTTTAGCAATCGGACTAGTACTTTCAGAGATTACCTCCTACAAACAAAAAAACAAACTTTATCTCTTGATAATATTAGTGTAGATGTCGCAGTGAGATAGATAAAGCCGTAATATAGTTATATACCTAGGGATATAAGTATATACCGTAACATAAATATACAAAAGCGATTCTTTACTATCTCACTAGGAATATAGTTATAAAACGGTCCAAGTTTAGTGATATAAAGTGTGTCCAGCGGATATTTTTCAACTTTAAATTATCGTTATTCGTTTATTCTCGGGGCTAGAAGCGCAGGAGGAAAACCGTTGGTTGCGTTACCTTTGCGGATTTATTAATAAATAAGAGTCATTGGTCGGAAGGGCAACGTGTATTTGCGGTTGAGCAATATGTAAAGTGTGGTGAATCATTGGTTCGAGCGCGTCGCACTTTCTGTTCTCACTTCGATTTTCGGCGATTAAACGATGATCCGAGCACGCAACTTATATGGTCATGGGTACAAAGATTCCGACAAGAAGGGACAGTGGTTAATGGGTCGTCAACGGGACGGTCTACGTCAGCAACAACGCCAGAACGTGTGGCACAGGTGCGACAAGAAATTATCAGAAATCTCAGAAAATCGGTTAGAAAGATTGCGGCTTCTACAGGCATCAAGAAGTCAACTGTCCATGTGATTATGAAAAAAAAATTAAAACTTCATCCTTATAAAATGCAAATCATCCAAAATCTAAATGACAGTGATTATGTTTTAAGAGAAACATACGCCCGAACGATATTGAACGTTTTCGGACCCCCAGAACACTTAGAAACATATCGTTTAGCAACAAAGCTCATTTCCACATCGGGGGCTATGTTATAAACAAAATATAGGTTTCTGGAACCCCAAAAATCCAAGGGAACGGCATCAAAAAAGTTTGCACTACCCTAAAACGGCAGTATAGTAGTGCGCGATCTCTGCTCATGGAGTAATCGGTCCATATTTTTTTAGTGAGAATGAAACTGTCACTTCTTCGGTATACTGCCGTATGATTGAAGAGTTTTTGGTACCGCAATTAGAAGTGTTTTACGGACGCAACAATAGAAGACATTTTCAACAAGATGGGGCAACTCCACACACTGCCAGGGTCTCAATGTTGAGGCTAAGGGAAATTTTCCCTGGAAAATTAATAAGCAAGTACGGAGACATACCCTCGCCACCTCGATCGGCGGATTTGACTCCGTGTGATTTTATCTTATGGGTTATAAGGTAACCCATAAGATAAAATCACACGGATGTCTAAAGTGTACTGCAATAATCCTCGTACCATAACTGCCCTCCAAGAAAATATCCGGTGTGAAATCGCTGCTATCTCCCCAGAGCTTTGTTCGCGCGTACTTGCCAATGTGAGGGTTCGCTTAGAAGAGTGCATTAGAAGAAATGGACGTCATTTAGAAGACATTATTTAAAAAAATTAAAATCCGCATACTTTGGTGACATTTTAAAAATAAAATAAAAAATCTACACTCATACTTTTATTTGTTATTTAACTTTTAAATACAAAAACTCCCGCTGGACACACTTTACTTATATTACTAGATTAAGTTTAGTGAAATAGCTTTCGGAGTGTGCGACGCAGGCGGCGCGCCGTCACTGAGAAGAAATATGCCAAAAAATGTCGCGCTTTGGTGGCCAAGGTTATTTAAAATGTTCCTGTAAAAAATCAAATATACAGTCTTCTACTAAAAGATTTGCCTGTAAGAAGCATTCAGTGCTATGTAATTCTAGATGTCATTATTCCTCTTCTTGTCTGAACAAAAATTAAAAAATACTTTTTTACACCACCTGCTCGATAATACCCGTTTATGTGCCATACAACCATCACTTAAAGCAAGTCATTATGTCCCTAGGGAGATAATGCAGTATGGGCGATCCCTAGGGAATAATGAGATTTGAATTTGGAACATCAAAAAAAATTAAGTGAACTAAAATGTACGTGCATCAAACAAGTTTATTTAAAACTAGCGGTCGCCCGCGGCTCCGCCCGCGTGTATGTCGGTTACCGCTGCAAAAAGCCTACCCAGGAAAGACACGGTCAGCAAAATGATTCCCAGATCAATTCACAGACACCGACAGTAACATTGACGACGCAGTCATTATCCGCAGGCTGCACAGATTGTCTTTCTGTGTATGTTAAGTTGTTAATGATGAAAATATTTAAATGTAATTAATACTAAGTTTTCACTTCTGCCGGCAGTCCCGGAGCGCAACCCGTTGTTTAAGGATAGATAACTAAAGCGATTATTGTAGAGCTTCTCCATAAACAACATTTGACGTTAAATTATTTTCAGGTAACAAAATATACTGATGGTCGGGAGCCCCGACCCGTGATAGGGCAACGTAAAGTTGCCCATGCGTAAAACATTCTTTTCGTAAATCAATTCCTACTAATTTGAATGTTTGGCCCTGGGATTTGTTTATCGTTAGTGCGAAAGAAATTTTTACTGGAAATTGGAGCCTTTTGAAGGGTATAGGCAAATCAGTAGGGATCATGGGTATTCTTGGTATATGAGCTAATTCACCAGCTGCAGGGCCGGTGATAATCTTCGCTACTATTAAATTATCTTTTAGCTCCTTTATAAGAAGTCTCGTGCCATTACACATGTTGGGGGGGCTTAAATTTCTGAGAAGCATTATCAGCGTGCCAACTTTTAACGACAGTTCATGAGGTGGTAGCCCAGCGGGGTTCAGAGAATTTAAAAATTCCTGGGGGTAGTGCACAGCGTCCTCGATGTTAGTGACGGTGTCTATGGATTTATAGCACTTAACTTCACCCGGTACTTTCTGCATAATTAAACTGTTTATTTCGTTGACTGTTTCATTCCTGGGAGAAACTATTGCTCTACAACACAGCCAACGAAAATCATTTTGATGTAAGTTTTCGATGTCAGGATATATAGCATCTATCAGACTATCTAAATTATGGACTATTTGGCCTAGAGACTCATCCAAAGTAACCGCATAATCGGTGCCCAAATTTAAAGATGGAAAAATTCCTTCTCCAAGTTTCAGCAGCTGTTGTGGAAAATTGCTATGCGTATTTCCATGTAGATGAGCTCTCATATTGGTGCGCAAATTCAAATGTTGAACAGATGTCCAAAGGTGAGACGATTTTAAACATGCCTTCATAATATCTGCTCGCGTACCTCTGTTGACGACTGGAAGCGTTTGTCGGAAATCTCCAGCAAATACAAAAGGGATACCACCCATGACATTAGCAGAGCTTCGGAGGTCTTTTAAAGTACGGTCCACGGCCTCCACATGAGCTCTATGACTCATGGTGCATTCATCCCATATTACCAACGACGCGTCTTGCAGCAACTTACCAAGAGGCCCATTTTTCCGAATAGAGCACGTAGACCGTTGATCTAAAGATACGGATAGCGGGAGTTTAAACGTAGAGTGAGCAGTTTTTCCTTCGTTCAAGAGAGTTGCAGCAATTCCTGACGAAGCAACTGCAATCGCTATCTTCCCTGATTGCCGTATCTTAGCAAGTATCAAATTTGCGAGAAAAGTCTTTCCGGTGCCTCCTGGTGCGTCCAAAAAAAATAATCTCCCCATGTTATTGTTCACGCTGTCCAAAATAGTCTCATAAGCATGTCTTTGATCTGGTACTAATTTTGGCACATTGTCATTAACAAACGCTGTTAGATCATTTCTGTTATACTGTTGTACCATTGTGTCAATAGTATTATTCTGGGTACGAACGGGAGAAGGTAATCCAAAATCACTTAAATTTTTGTCGTTTAATTCTAGAAGTTTGTTTTCTATTTCGATTAATCCTTCATTATAAATGACTTCAGTGAAGGGTAAAGTGTTATCCTGATTTTGTTGTCTGATACGATGTCTAATATCTTCACAGAACTGATCTTTGAAAGTATCCCATAACTTCAATGGTTCCGATGGTTGACAAAATAAAAGTATGACTACGAACAACTCCCTTAGTTTTTTTGGACAATGTGATAACGAAGCTTCGCTTAAACTGTTACCCCAATGGTCATCGTTTTCAAGTAAACCTCGGTCACGGCAAGCTGCTTGATACGTCTCTTTGACAATACCGTTTACAGTTTTAAGGTATGCAAATGAGGTCGGACCGCGTACGTGGTGCAGTAGAATCCTAAGATAAAAACACTCTGATTGGGATGGATGTATCCCGTAGACTCTACCTAAAGCGGTATCTTTTTTTATCCCCGGATGTTCAACTACATCTTCACCACGCCTCCTTCTAGTGAATTTATTATTTGCCCATGTATAGTATTGCGGGACTTCATGATACAGAAGAGTTTTCGCGAATTCATCTTCATTACAGAGAGCAAAAAATGCCAGTAATGTTGTATTGCGTGGGTTTTGGACCACTTGATGAGCTGTCCCTGGTGTAAAATACACCCTTTGACCGTTCTCTAGATGAACGGCCAAATGCACTACAGTAGGATGCCGGTCGTGAACGGGAAATTCAAATAAGCGCCAGACAGCTTCAGATGTGCTTATGTACCTGCCATTTAAATAGTTTTCAACCTCATCGTGTGGGTTTCTAAGGCTAAAAGTTGCCTGATCTGAACCTTTATTTATATACTTACATATATATTTAATGGCTTGGACAGAGTGGCAATACTCCACGTTTATATGAGCGTTAAAAGTCTTACATAGTAGCGGGGAGTATGGAACAATCCACCTATTATCTATCGTCACCATGTTGCCCCTGATTTGTAGCGTAGTGCTCCGACCGCCATTTCCTGTATCGCGCCTACGATAAACTGGATACCCATCCTCTCCGGTCTGGGTATCGTTCATGAAACGGCGAGGGTATTTTTTTGTGCAGACACCGTTCTTCATGCATGGTGCAGCTAAATTATGTTCTCCGCAGGGTCCATGTACCATATTTTTAGTTATAATGTCGTGTAGTACCGGATCAATTTGTTGATCGGGTAGCTCCGCAACTATGACACTGTCGATCTCATCTGGTTGTATTTTAGTTTCTAGCCAGAAAAGCAAATGACAATGAGGTAAACCGCGCTTTTGCCACTCCACACTTGCCATATAACATTTTACTTTACCGAATATCTGTTCTTTGACAAATAATTTGATGAATTTCTTCATCTTTAAATGAAATACACGTGAAATTATGTCATGACGGTCGAAAGACCGTTGTCCTGGTAGCAGCTCCGCTTTAATTTCAGGCCATTCGGGGTTACATGTAAAAGTGACAAATAAGTCAGGTCTACCATAATTTCGGACGTACGTCATCGCGTCCTGCGTTTTCTCGTGCATGAAACGCGGAGAACCCGTAAATGACGATGGCAATATGACATGTTGACCGATATTTGTTGGGTCAACATTTGCGTCATGATTTAAGGCATCTCTGAGATGAATGTAGTCATCAGCCCTCAGTCTTTGTTGATTCCGAGAAATATAATTTAATCTTTCCGATATCATTTTCGCCATCATGTCAACACAATATTGACTAAATAAGTCTCTGTAATAATGTAACGGATTAAAAGAGTTAGTTCTAAACATTAATCTAAATGCATAAAATTGCATGCACAAAACAGTTTTATTACGCGCAGAACCCTGCTGAGGGATAGTCAAATAATAACCGTCTTCTCCTGTCGCAAACATTATAGGATACTGTAGTGGATCATAGGACCGATGTAGCTCAGAAACTCTTTTGAGCTGTCCGTCTCTACCGTGTAAGACTATATCCCTGGGACCTTTGTCTTCATCGGCCAAGAGAACGGCTACCTCGTTTACAGTAGGAGCATTATATCTGCCTCTGTGTGCTGTCTGTGGAGTGCGATCTGAATGAATAATTAACTTTAAATTATCTGAGGAGTTAAGTTCTAAGTTTTGTTTAAAACTTCGTATATACACGTTATGATTATTCAAAGCGGTCTGTAATTCACGAATTAAATCCATTTTTAAGGTTGGTGCGATGCTTGATCGCAACGATAACTGGTCTGCATCCGAAATAAAATATATTTGCAAGAACTGTGGGTTTTGGCCTGACGGTGGTAAAAGGCTACCAATGAGATGATACACCTGTCCTTCAATTTTAAAAGTGGGCATAAAATTTCCTTCCCTGATTTCTTTTGCGCCAAACGAAGTCATTTGAAAAAGACTATTGTATCTACGTATGTTTGTTAAAAAATGACCAGCTAATGGATGGTTATTAGTTAAAAGATTTTTTATTGGTTGTGGTGGCTCCTGAAGGTTAGGAAGACAAATTTTACCTGAAGCACAGCACATACCATTAGGTTCGTCTGTCCATTTCTTGGCAGAGCAGTTAGAGCAGATCTTATTCATGACTCCGATTTTGACGGACGCTTGTTGTGCATAATCAACCTGCGGATCATATCTGAAAGCCAGTCTGTTGCTGTTAGCTAAAATTCGATTGCGAACTGTGTTTGTGGACAACTGCTGTCTCTCTGCTTGAGCTCTAAGTCGCTGCAAACGCTCGACACTCGACTCTCTTTCGCGCAACTGAGAGGTCCTTATATTATGTTCATGAAGACGTTGGGAACGCTCCAGCCTCGACTCTTGAGCGCGTAGCTCGGAGGTTCTCAGACTTTGTTCGGCAAGGCGTTGCGAACGCTCGACACTTGACTCTCGTTCGCGTAAGTCAGAGGTCCTTACATTTTGTTCATGAAGACGTTGGGAACGCTCCAGCCTCGACTCTCGTGCACGTAACTCAGAGGTTCTCAGATTTTGTTGTGCAAGGCGTTGCGAACGTTCGACACTCGACTCTCGTGCGCGTACCTGAGAGTTTCTCTGATTTTGTTCAGCAAGGCGTTGTGAACGTTCAGGTGAAGATTCTCCCATACGACGTATTCTTGCTGCCCGTGCTTGAGAACTATGTTTAGAAAGTTGAGACCTGGCTCTCTTAGGCATTTTCAAATGTTTAAGAAAATGTTAATAGCGTGTAATAGTCTAGCTCTGAAAAGAACTGTTGTTTAGCCCTGAAAAGAACTGTTGGTTAGCCCTGAAAAGAACTGTTGGTTAGCCCTGAAAAGAACTTTTGTTTAGCTCTGAGAAGAACTTTTGCGTAGGTGTAGTTTTAAGAACGAAATCTAAAAAAAATCGCACGAAAATTATTAGACTTCGCGCACGACCGCTGCTTAGGGAGCCGACCTCGCGACTGAGCCGCGCGGGTACCTTACTCATAGATCTAAACTGTCCCGCACGCGCACCCCGCCTTGGTGACGCCCACTTCGCAACGGGCCGTGCAGCAGAAATCGTAATATTTTAATTTCGCCATAACTTCAAAACCAAACGTCCAATTTTAATCATTCAAAGACCAAATATTATCTCCATAAACTGTTCTTAGTGATGAAATCATTTATTTTGATAAGGATTAATAGCATGAGTAAAATAAACGCGTTTAAATGTAGTCCAAAAAAAATTCAAGATTTTTAAATAAAAAAATGGTTGCTGTGCCTCACTCGACATAGATGGGTATAGTGTGTCGCGGACTTTTTTGTAGATATTTATAAGATCTACAATTAATTAGAACATTTTATGGTTCTATCTTTTATAGTTTAGGCAGCGTACGCAAAATAAGTAACTTTTCTGGTTGATTTTTTACACCTTGTGTCCGAAAAACCCAAATATCTTACGGAACCCTATTTTTTTCCAAAATAAAATATAGCCTATGTTACTCGTGGATAATGTAGCTTTCGAATGGTGAAAGAATTTTTAAAATCGGTCCAGTAGTTTTTGAGCCTATTCAGTACAAACAAACAAACATACAAACAAAGTTTTCCTCTTTATAATATTAGTGTAGATTCAAACTGGCTACTAAGAAAAAAAAACAGAATAAAACGTGGTCGTGGTTACTGACGAGGTTCGAAAAAAAAGTAATGAAAAAGCGGGAGCGATATAGAAAATTGAAACTATAGAATCTTAGAGTAGTGAATTTTGTTTGTTTCAAATCTTAAAACATGTTGAGTGATAGTTAAGATTAACTTTTACATAATACTTATATTTCTCTAATATTTTATTTGTTTTTACTAAATTGTCTATTATCTCACAGATGGTGTAAAAAGTAGAGTATCTAACACGGGGATAAAGCTGTCTTTATCTTGGGTGGCTTGAATTCCTCACTTCACTCAGGTTTCTTTATTAACTCCCTCGCAATGCTCGGGAGTTAATTATATAAATCCCTCACTATCGTTCGGGATTAAATTTAGAAACCTTCGTTTCGTTCGAAATTCAACTTGCCACCCGGGACTTAAAGACACTGCTTTATCCCCTAGTCACATAATCTACTATTAAAGAAACCAAGATCTCAACTTGTTGATAAGAAATAAAGATATCTCAAAACTGTTTGGCTTTGAAAGATTTTTAATGTTTGATTAGTTTTAATTATATTGTTAATGTTTAAATTCCAAAAAATATGATCGTATGATCGTTTTAATTATAATTACTTTAATACGTGTTAATGTCACAAAGTATTGTAACTAACAGACTAACTGCAGGATACATAAAGTTGATTTATTAATAAAGATAAAATCAATGGGTCTGTCTCAAAAAAGTGGCACACTTTTGAATTTTTTTCAATTTTTCAATAATGTTTGAGAATAAATAAGCTTTAATATATTACAATATGATACAATATGACTTTTTTGAGACAAACCCTAATATATTTATAACACTGAACTTAATCTAGTAATATAAGTATATCACTAAACTTCGACGGTTTTATAACTATATTCCTAGTGAGATAGTAAAGAATCGCTTTCGTATAAATATGTTGCGGTATATAATTATATCCCTAGGGATATAACTATATTACGGCTTTATCTATCTTACTGCGACGTATTCATGAACACAATTTAAATTTTAATTAAATATTAAGGCCTTTAAAAATAAAATATAATCACCGTTGTCTATTGTTGCCCATGTGATAAATAAAAAAACACGAGGGTGATAATATACGCTGCATATTGAACTTAATTGTAGTGCGATAAGAGCCAATTTTCGAGGAAGCGTATTGAACAGCAATTATCTTCCAGACATTACCTATTTCCTACAAATCATCAAACTCTTTTACTCTACCTATAGGTAATTATGTTCAAACAAGAATACAATAAATTCTTAAATAGAATGCAAGCAATGCAAGTACAAAAAAAAATTGATCGTCATGTTAGCCTTGGACAAGTGCATGCAAATATTATTAATAGAATACCTATATATAATCAATTAAGTCGTCATATCTACTACATAATAATGTTATATTACTTGAAATTATTTAAAATTCCTAATAAAATGTTTTATGTTTTTTAAAATAAAGTTACACCGAGTTGTTCTTTTGAAAACTTGTTCCTCCTATCAGTCAAGTTACGCAAAAAGATGATGCCGTATTTTAAATTGGACTCCATCAGGTATGTGGTTTTTTAAGGTGGGAAATCATCCAATGATTTCTCCTATCTTCGTGTCAGACTTTTACTGACTAAAACCCCACCTGTGTCCGTAAGTTGCCCTTTGCGTTCTAGGACTAAGAAATAAAATCATTCAGAAATTCCCCGCGGTCCTAACTAGCGGGCATCGGCCCTGCTGGGCCCTTACGGTTTGCTGAAATCCACTCGTTCCTCAAAGAGATTTGAGGAGCGCGTGGATCACTACGCACTGTTGACGACTGGATTCGGTCCTGTCAATTACCGTACGGCCGGACGGCGAGCTACCCATTGCTCCGCCTGCCATTCCTCCTCGCCCCGGACCATAGCCCGAACTAGGACCCGGCGCGAGAGGCCGCTGCCACCAATTGCCTCCACGAGGACATGGCGGTGCTCCGCCCAAGAGGGGCACACCTCCATTGATGCTCCACCGTGTCCTCCAGGCGATCCACACGATAGTGGTACCCGGGCGTTTCATCCGCCTGAATCCCGTGCAGGAACCTCCCGAACTTGGCATGTCCGGTGAGGACCTGCGTCATGCGAGAGATTTTTGTTTGTTTAAATGCGCCAATCTCCGTAACTACCTTTCGGATTGGAAAAAAGCTTTCTAATGTAATAACCAGATTCATGAGAAAAAGTATTATAGGCTGTAGGTATACCATCACTCACGGAAGCGGAGCAGTAAATAAAACCTAGTTTAAAGCGAGTAGGACCGCTAGTTATTTTAGAATAAATTTGCAACAACACCCTAAATCAATTCATTCATCCTAATACATGTTTAGGCATCCATTAGTTATTATTATGTATTTATTAATTGATTTATAGATAATCATGAATTACAATTGAAATCAAATTAAATCTCAAAGTAACAAAATAATCAACATAATGAACCCAATTCATCATCACTTTTCAAAAAAACCCAATTCGTCATCACTTTATGTAAAAAACATAAATTGCAATGTTAATTGTCTTTTTTCTCTAAAAAAATTAAATAGGTTTAATTTTGTGTAAGTATTTAGTTGTAAAAAAGATCCACTGTGTTTTTTTTCTCTGTGATAGTCCCTGTGTTATACTTATTTTTATTTAAAAAAATACCAAACAAATTAAATTTACTAAAGGCTAAGGTAAATCATGTTTTGTTTATTTTATGTACCAGATACCAGTTTTTGATTTATTCGTAATTTTACATAAATTATTTTAAGCGGGATGCTTTTTTTTAACCGACTTTTGTAAACCCCTTGGTGTAATTTTAAGATGCATTCATTTATCTGATTACTTAAGCTTTAATTTAGATTGTTATATTACCTATATAAATTCTGCATAGATAGGTATCTAATGTGCAAATTGAAACGTAAATAATAAGCCTAAACTTGTTTTTCTCATACCAACTCCAGAAACAGCCTGAGGAGAAAATCATGTAGATTTCTTTTGAGTCGGGAAATCATCAAATATCTTCTAAATTCTTAACTTCATTACTGACTAAAACCCACCTGTGTTCCTTCTGTTGCCCTTTGCGTTCCCGGGTCACGGTGACTTTCAAACAATCCCGCAGCCCAGATAGTCAGTAGTAGTGTGATTAATCTAAACCGGCAATTATATTATTATGATAATATTGTGACTATCGTGAAAAAGAAAAGCCAGCAGTCGCGGGACATAAAAATAACACTATAACTTTTAAAGTTTCAAATAATTTAATTTTCATTACACCTGCCGACTCTTAAATATGTAAATATGAATATACGTTTTGACTAGATTAATCCTAGAGATTTGACAATAAGGCTCAAGAATAATGACTGAATTAAATTATTCAATGTTATGTTGGTTTTTTTACGTATAAACACAACTAACATCAAACAACTAGTTTTCGTCGTAATGAGAACACATTGAAGTACTTACATATTATAAATTTATTTTAAATCTTGGAATTTATGTTAAACATTTTGTACATATACGAAAAATATCCGTGATAAAAAAACACGGATATTTTTCGTAAAAAAGTTTTTGTAAATCTTTAGAATAAATGCCTACTGTTATGTGATAGAGCAATGTTTACTCACCTGCCTGCACGTACCAATATCCACAAGTTAATGGTCGTGGCGTTGCTTTCAGCGAGCGATTTTCTTTTATTCTTACTCAGTCGTCACGGAAACCGATCAACCGCCACAAGGTTTCATGATAAAATAATCGGAGTTCCTTTATTCAACCAAATATTATAATTATCAATCTAGGACATTTTTTGAAAGCAGAAATGTTTAATTATCTATTTTAATTTTCTGTATCCCGGTATCGTTAAAAACTACTATGATTAGTGCTATCTGATGTCAACGATTTTTTATTACTCTGATTTTCTTTTACGTAGAACTTTTAACATCCATAAAAAAACGACAGGAATAATATTAATTTAAATTATATTCTCAGACCTGCTCTCAATAAGACTTCCGCTTGAACACTGATTGTACCCAAATGCAGTTACTCATTTAGTTATTAGTATCAGTGAAATCTGGTTTAGTGGACCTTGGTAAGATATGTGAGAAACCTCTTCTGATAATACCGAGAGTTCACGACACTTTGCACTGAAATACCTCAGTATATAGTCATAATAAAAATAATAAACCCAAATAACTGAGATGTTATATTTTTTTATATTTTCCTTGTAATGAACATAGAAAACATCTATTCATATCATACTCTTAAATTTAAGATACCTAGATAGATAGATATATCTATTCTTTATTGTACACCAATAATAAAATTACAATAGGAACTTAAAATTAATAGGGTGTCACAATGGGGCGGTCTTATCGCTAAAAGCGATTTTTTACAGACAACCTTTGGATGGATTTGTCAGAGAAGGAGAAAAAGATACGCAGGTAGTGCGTGGTGTAGATATTTTAAGTAAGCGAGACAATTTATTAATAACTAAGTTCTGCAAGCTTCGCCCGCATGAAAGTCGGTTTCTCTATTCACACTAATCCTCTCTTAGTGCTCGCCTGCGTCATAAAAGGAAGCCTCGTCCAAAATTTCATGTCCCTAGTCTTAGTCATTTCGTATGTGCGATGATATGTCAGTCAGTCAGTTTCTCCTTTTATACAGCACTAGCTTCTCCCAGCGACTTCGCCCGCGTGAAAATAGGTTTCTCCATACAAACTTTGGACCCCGTTTGGTCCTTTTAGTGGGTGAGTTGTGGAAAATCCTCTCTTAGTGCTCGCCTACATCATAAAAGGAAACCTTGTGCAAAATTTTCACGTTCCTAGTCTCAGTAGTTTCGGCTGTGCGTTGATATGTCAGTCAGTTTCTCCTTTTATATATATAGATTATTTTAATATATGCGAAACCTGAATATAGTTGGCAGTAACTGAGTCGATTCCAATTATTTTTACACCGTGTTATATTTTTTCACAAAAATATTTAAAAATGGTCACAAGTTCGACACCACCGACACTAAGTACAACACAGGTCACAGGCTTTTAGCCTGAGCATTAAGCACCAGCGCACAGCTGGGTGTGGGAACAAAACAACAGTCGCCCGGATAGCCCGGTGACCATGAATTTGTGCGGACAACTAGATAACACAACAAGCTTATAACTTTGTAATTTTTCATGATACAGTTATGAAATTTCGTACATAGATTGTTTACATAAAAATACTAGACACGTATTTCGAATGTCGCATATACTAAAATTAACGTTGTATATATAGATTTAGCATTTTCAATATAACTCCGGTCAGATTGCGACGATTGCTCTACAAATGAGACGTCATTTTTAACCGACTTCAAAAAGGAGGAGGTTATAGTTCGGTTGAATGTATGTTTTTTTTTTATGTATGTTCACCGATTTCTCGGTCAATTGTGGACCGATTTTGAAAATTTTTTTTTTGATTGTAAGGTTATGCTTCCGAATTGGTCCCATAGAAATATTGTTATGATCTGATCATGAACTTCGAAGATATGAAACAGAACTCCTCATAGGATCACAGCAGAACCTTCGTAACAAGTAAAATTGCTTTGTTTATACGTGTAGTCGATGACTGACTGGTAAGTAGAGGGGGAATATATCGAACTGATCTGATGATGAAGCCTGAAGTTAGGCACCGGAACTCTGTAATAAACTAATGTAATCTAACCGTGTTTGGGATTATTAGAATTGTCATGAGATGCACTCTGGCTATAAGGTATTTAAGTTTGGCTGAGGGGTACTTTTTAGTGGTGGTACCATAACTAAAAAGTGTAAAATAAAAAACTTTTTACAAAAAAAATACAACCGACTTCAAAGTAAAAAAAAACACTGAAAAGTGCAAAATAACTTTAATTTCGGAAGTCGGTGTTAAATAACGAAGAGACAAAACTAGTATAGAAACACCGACTTCCGAAATTAAAGTTATTTTGCACTTTTCAGTGTTTTTTTTACTTTGAAGTCGTTTGTATTTTTTTTGTAAAAAGTTTTTTTTAACCCATGGCTATTTGAGAATCTATGTAATTGAAAAGCTTCTATAAGGGATAAAAAAGTCCTAGGTCCCTTAGGTTATCCAGGTTTCACCGTAACAACATATGAGCACATTTATCTTAAATATTAACTACTTAGAACGCGTTACACGATTCTGGTACCCGCTTAACTGATAGTTGGAATGATTAGGTAGGTACCTAGATAAAAAAGTTCCAAACATAAGTGTTAACACACGCTCGAATTTGGTATGGAATAAAACACGGATTTGGTTCGCTTCCGTGCCAAATCTGTAGTGAGTATTCCGGTGACCATAATTATTATTAATCGAGTCGTTTAAGGTCCGCTATCGATATGGTTCACTCCGTACCAAATTAGTACTTATGTACGATGGTCTGGCCGGACCAACGATTTATGAATCGATTCGAATTGAAGTCCCAAGAATCGATTCAGTTATAAATTTAAAAAACGATTTCCTAAAGATCGACCCGTTGTTAAGCGTGCAAGTACTTAAAAGCACGGTCTGATGATCTTACAGTGCACATATCTATGTTTCAAGACTGGTTAGTAAACGGGTGTACAACATTCACATAAAAATAAGCTTGAGGAAAATAGAAGCTTTTAACGTTTTAAAATAATAATATGGTTGCATTCCACAGGAAAAAAATGGAATCTCGATTTCAAGTTTCTAAGATCTGTTCACAGAATCGATCCATAGCATAAGATCAATTTAAAAAATCTTTTTTTTCAACCGACTTCAAAAAGAAGGTTTTTTGAAGTCTACATACAGTCAATTTAGTCTTCCGTACCTCAAAGAAAAAACGGAATCCTTATAGGATCACTTTGTTGTCCGTCTGTCTTTCTGTCTGTCAAGACCCTTTATCTCGGAAACGCATGGATGTATCGAGTTGAAATTAAAACCATATACTCAAGTCTGCGGTCCCTTAATACTGTGAAAAAATCAGACTTCTAAGTTATCGAAAAAAAAAGATATGGACGTTTATGTCGCAAAAAACGTGACGATACTGTCAAGGAAATCAAAATTCATAGGGTATTCTCGTTGACCTAGAATCCTGAAATTTAGCATGAAGTAAGATCTGTCGAAAACTGTAAATTTGTAGTTACATCACAAAAAAAAACTTTTTTTGCGATTCAGAAAAATCTTCCTAACTCAATTCGGGAATTGAACTGTTTTCATAGGTAAGTTTGTACGGAACCCTCAGTGCGCAAGTCCGACTCGCACTTGCTCAATTTTTTTTACAATGAAGTCGGTCGTTTATCTATGAAATCGATTCTTCGATTAATCAATCTCAGATCGCCACCCCTATACTTGTATAGAATAATAATTTGTACAGCACTGACAACACTACAGTAAGAACACAAAATAAAAGAAGCAAAGTCAAATGCAAAGTAACTATCCGATCTGAGGCCCCACCACAAGCTCTTAACTATCCGATCTGAGGCCCCACCACAAGCTCTTAACTATCCGATCTGAGGCCCCACCACAAGCTCTTAACTATCCGATCTGAGGCCCCACCACAAGCTCTTAACTATCCGATCTGAGGCCCCACCACAAGCTCTTAACGCGATCCATTTAACGTCCTAAACTGAACTGTTAAAGAGATAGAGCTATATAGGGCTGTTTCTCGCTAGCACGCCTGACGTTTTAACATCATAGTAAGGCCAATTTTGATTGTCTGTTGCGAGAACAGATTTGGTCCGTCGTACCAAGTTCGATCGTAAGTTAATACTATAACTGAACTGAACCTTTGCAACAATATTTACGGCGGATGATGGCGTATGCCGTGGAGCGCCCCCTGTGGAAGCCAAACTGGCTGTCGTCAAGATCCGGATGCAATTACTCTTTCAAAGAGCTTGCCCAGCTCGTCGAGCAGTCCGCAGGGCATCCCGGCGAGTCTGAAGTGCCTGAAGCCACTAACTCGACTCCCATTCCCCCACAGCCAGCAAACGTGCACGCTCAGCAGTACTCGCTTATGTGTCAATTAAATCCTTCCTTATAATACTGCAGAGCGGCACTCTCCCCGTCTCTGGGAGGGCAGGTTATCGGGAAATTCCGTATCGAGACAAGCCATTTTCCAGGTGCGCTTAATTAGATTACATACACACTATCAACAGGGACGCTAGAATATTATGTAGGTAACTATAGTCTTGCAAAATAATAAATTGCATTGTAGCTGGCAATAACTTAAATATTTAAATTCTACTTAATTCTTCACAATTTACATTTTTTTTTTCATTTTTACTTGCACTCCTATAATCTTTTTTGAATTTGAAATGTATAAATTTGACTTCTATGATTGATTTCTGCCTACCTAATAACTTTGCCAATACACTTTATATTTCTTTAGATGTAATATTTTTGATGTTTTGTTAACACTAAACAGTCAGGTTTCATCGTCAGTTAAATGAAATTTTTTAGAGAACCCACCCTGACTATTTCCATTTACAATAGTGTTATTTGCAGTATTCTGAAATATTGTAGTACGGTATGGAAACCGTTTTATCAGGTACACTCGGATCGGATAGAGCGCGTTCAAAAAAGGTTTCTATATCATATATGCTGCTCGGATAACAGATGTCGTAGATTGAACTCGTACAGCTCTAGGTTAACTCATTTTAAAATCATTAAGCGCACGTAGAAAATTTTTAGAATTCATGTTTTTGTTTAAATTAATTAACGGTCTAATAGATTCTCCCGCGATTTAAAAAAAAGTGAAAATGAGTATCCCTCGTAGTATTAGCCGCTTAATTAACCGAAGAACTTTCGTCCTGCCTCACAGTCAAACCAATACTTAGAAGTAATTTTTCTCCCATACCTATGCCGCATGCTTTCTTTTGCCAACTCTATTCATGGCGAAGTTGATTTCTTTACTGGTTCTGTAGCCTCAATAAAAACTAAACTCAGAGATTTAATACTATAACTAAAATTATTTTTTAGTTAAAGTTTCTTTTATTTTCTTCTTCACGTGAACAATTCGTACTTTAAGTTATGTCAATTATTTTTAATAGTAAGTGACTATTTTTTTATATGTGCATGTAAGATTCACATCTAGTAGGTGTCAATCAAAAATATATTGTTTTGTGGTTTACTTTTTGTTTGTACATCAATTTTGTGAATTATAATAATAAAAAAACACGATTATAGCGGTCGCCAGCACTAAAACTAAATGTTTATTTGAATGAAATAGTGTCACCGTAACAACTGGCGATCCACGAATGCCACTCAAGTAAAAATGAGAAATCTACAAGTCTGTAATCGAACTCTTCGTGCTGTATGGATGGCGAGATGTATTCCTATAAAGATGGATGAAAAAAGAATGAATGTTAGTTTTTTTCAACTGCCTTTGAGCTATCTCCTTTGGATGGCTTGAGAGTAAGAGGGAGGAGGTCAAAGAAAAATCAGACGAATTATTTCAGGAATATATGAGAGTCAATGATAGCATGACGGTGGACAGGACGCAAAATGTTTTGTACCACATCTTATGTAGAAAGAAAATAAAAAATAAATAACTCTAAAGTAACATTAAGGCGTAATAAAGAAGAACATCTAGTGTTGACATTTCTCTTTATTCTTATGTTCTTTTTTAACAGCCTCAGATGGTGTATTGCCTAAATTCTTAATAAGTTCAGTGTAAATATCTATTCCCTTGAGGAACGTGTCCACATTCTGATATTCATCCTTGCCGTGTAATCTTGAGGTCGTATTGATTTTTGTGCTGAACCCTATGGCTGGTATTCCGATGTTTCGTAGGACGAGCATGTCGGATGTGGCTGGTAATACTATTGGCCTGAATTTGGCCCCTCTGGAATAAAACATCAAAATATTACTCACTGCTTAAAGATAATTCACCTGCCATGTTATGTCTCTGCATCACCCTAAGGTCGACTGGTAGAAAATGCCTAAAGCATTTTCAACATTTTAAATAAATACATTAAAAAAAATTAGGTATTCCAAATCAACAATATTTCTCATCTTGTCTTTTTGTTTGAATATTTCAGTTTGTTCTAAAACGATCTTACATTTTTGTCAAAGTATCCCGCATGGTAACCCAAAACGGGTTGGTTTCGTCGACGGATGTAATTCCTGATTTGGTCTCACGCCGAAGGTACGTCACTTCAGTCCTGTTGCCAGCTTCTTTCATCCACTGGTTTATCTGGAAGGAAAATAATTAACAATTATCAAATTCTAGACAGAAACGGGAATTACAGCGATGTGTACCTATCAGTGCCAGAATATAGCGGTTAGGTACTCTTATCACTTTTTTCCTAGTATAAAACAAAACCGCTTCCCGCTGTCTGTCCCTATGTATGCTTAGATCTATAAAACGCAACGGATTTTGATACGGTTTTTTTTAAATAGATAGAGTAATCCAAGAGGAAGGTTTATATGTATAATATATGCATAATATAGTAGAGAAACTATAGGTATAAGTTTCTAATGTGATGTCGTAAATAAACACATTTTTTGCGCTTACATTGCCGAGATAGATCAAAATAATGTACTACAGTATTGTACACTTTAAAAAGGTCTATAAATAAGTCCGCGATGGTATATGTCTATCTCTTAGGGATAACCCACAATAATGATTTTTTTATCCTTTAATTTTTACGAGAAATAATGACTTATTTACGAAGCGATTTCAAGCAATACAGCATTAACCGTTATCCAATTAAGTACCTTAAATACATTATGCATTTAATATAGATCAATATGGCCCTTTACAGCATGTAATGTAAATGAATATTTTCGAAGATATTACAGATTTAAAATGCAGAAACATAGCGGTAGAGGTGGTATCAGCATTGCACCCGTGCGAATCCGGGGCGGATCGCTAGTAAACAATAATATAACCTTTGTTTCAGATAAACAACATCCTTAAGGTACAGTATGGTATGGAAAACGAAAAACCTATGTTAGAAAACTTATTTTTTTTTTAAACGTAAATTCGTTATTCCTAATACATCTTCGAATAACATCACCTCATAAAGGAGAGTCGTTCCTCCCTACTATTGCCTTCAGGAAAGAGTTGCAACAACTAGTAAAGTCTTCGCTTTACAGAGTGCGGTCTAGTTGCAACTCTTTATGGCAGATTTCTGTCTGACGGTGGCGTGGAAACTATCGAAGTGTGCATCTGCGTTATATCTGATGCATTGCAGAAACGGGGCAGCCCCATCAACATCCTGAATCCCTTATTATATTGGACACGCAAGGCGTTGATAGTCCGCTGAGTATAGTTGGTCGACATGCACGTGTAAAACAAATGACAACCTTCGAGCCAGCATATTACCTACGCCCTACGTGCTACCGGCGCCCTACGTGCCCTCTTAATATCCTCTTGGCCTTTAAGGTCCTCGGTGACGTAATGCCCCAAGTTCTTAAACGTACACTCGCACTATATATACACTATAAACACAATTTAAAATTTTCATTAAATATTAAAACCTTAAAAATATCCGCTTCTTTGATTTAAAAAAATAATAATAATCAGCGTTGACCGTGACGAAATAGGAAAGAAAAAAACCCTTGTTGTGATAAATTTAAATAAAAACACAAGGATGATTGATATACATGGCATGTTGAACCTAATCGTAGTGCGATAAGAGTCAGTTTTCGAAGAAGTGTATTGAAAATATATTTTCAACACACTTGCTCATTGACTTGGCATTGACTCTAATTGCACCGCATTTAGGTATGTATATATGGTGCATGTTACCAAACTGTGACGTCCACGAGAGCACTTAATTTTTCTCTCGTAGCTTTCACCATATAACATCATAACACGTCATATGTACATAATAAGTTGTAAATTTGTCCAGAATGATACTGACTCATTTAATCGAATCACACTGTATTTGTATGGATGTTGAACTTATTTTTATTTTTATTTTATCGTGGGACAATAAACAGCTACAATATACATATAGAAGAAAAAAAAACAGTACAAACTAGATTACAATATTGCAGCCCACTGCATTATCCACATATTGACGCATAAGATTGCCGGCAGTAAATGCCGCTGGATAAATAAATTTATTATATATCAAATAATTCGTAAGTTATATATTATATTTGTATGTATTTTTATAATTTAATTTATGTTTGTTTCTATTTATGCGTACATTTATTTACTGTTATTGATATATATATTATATTATTGTATTATAAGGTTTCATTTAGATAATTTAGTCTATTTAATTCTTCTCTATATTATTTATACACACTGCGTCTACATTTCTCATCCAACTCTCCTGTCGCAGGTCTACTGGAAGAAATTTCGTTAGAAATAAGCAGGACCTTTGTACTCTTTTATCTGTATTTGTTCTTTTCGATTTTATGTGTTTGTGTAAATAAATAAATAATTACAATAACAATTTGTCAAAAATTACATATAAAATTATTAAAACAAGCAAAAACATGCATTAAATTAAATTAAAATTATAAATTAAATTAAAATTGTACATTGAATTAAATTTTAAAATTACACATTAAATTAAATTGTACATTAAATTAAATTATAAAATACAAAATAAAGAAAAAATAAATAAAAATTAAAGATTAAACGGACTCATAAATTATTGCCATATACAATTACATTTAAATCTAAATCTACATTTAAATCAAATTCATAAATAAATAAATTAAACATATTCTAAGACGGCGCGTATAAAATATTGAGTACGTTATTTTTAAATTTAGATTTAGAGCACATAAAAACATCAACATCTATAAAATTTCTATTGTAAGTGTCAACCATTCGACGAGTAGGCCACCGTAATCCCGAGTTTGTGCGACAACTGTTCACAGCAAATAGTGTTCCGGTTCGAACACTACGCAAGTTGACTGTGCGGGGCACTGTGTAACACAGTTTACTTGTAAGCTCAATCGAGTCAAAGTTATTGTGGACAATATTATACAGTATAGTGGCTTCTAGTAGTTTACGTCTAGATTTTAAAGTTAACCTGTTATACTTCTTTAGCAATTTGTCGTATGACAGATATGTCTTATGGCATCTGTAGTACATGGCACGAAGAAATTTACGCTGGACTTTCTCTATCTCAGCCACGTATTTTTGATAGAACGGATTCCAAACTGGAACCGCATATTCAAGTTGTGAGCGTATTCAAGTTTTATATAAATAAAGATAGGTAGAGGGGCGTTTGAACTCAGTGGATGGCCCTCATAACAAAACCGTACATCTTAAAAGAGTTATTGTCAATTTTTTCCACGTGCTGATTAAGGGAGACTTTATTATCGAACAGCACACCTAGGTCCCTAACAATGGATATGTTACTTAACACAGTTTCACACAACCTGTACTCAAAACCGATGACAGATTTGTTTTATGTAAAATTCATACAATGACACTTGGAAATGCTAAGATTTAATTTGTTATCACGACAGTATTCTGTGAGTCTATTGAGGTCCTCCTGAAATGTCAGACAATCCTCCTTAGTGTTAATAATCTTGAAGGCTTTTAGATCGTCTGCATACATGAGGAACTTTGTACTTTTAAAGCACTTCCCAATGTCATTAATATAAATAATAAATAAAAGTGGTCCCAAGATTGAGCCTTGTGGAACGCCAGATGTTATCGGCACAAAATTGCTCTGATATCCATTCACAACCACTCTCTGAGTCCTATTTTTAACATAAGAAGAGAACCAGCGGAGTAAATTTCCTCGTATACCATTGAATGCGATTTTGTTAAGTAAGATCTCATGATCGACCTTGTCAAATGCTTTCTTGAAATCTGTGTAAATCGCGTCAATTTGCAAACGTTTATCAATATTTTCAAAAAGGATAATGTGTAATTGGGAATCAAACCCAACAGATCGATGACGCGGTCTGCACGCGCAGGCGGCGTGCACATATACGTCATCGGTAGCGGGGAACGGAGACGCGGGCGGCGACACGGCTGTCCGGCGCACCGCGGACACTCGCTTCCACGGACACCGCCGCGACGGACGACACCTCTCGAACCTAATTTAATAATTACTGTTTGTCCGGGATCGTTGTATTTTTGAGAATATTGATCTGACGGCAATATACCAGCACTTATAAGATACAGTCCTCTTATTTACACCCATTCCCAACAAGGAAGTTACTAAAGATCATTAAATTGGATAGAGTAGACCGGTTTTTGACGAAACCATGCTGTTCAGGGATTAAAAGATTATGTAGAATAAGGTAGATCTCATTATGTACTAGTCTTTCAAAAAGCTTTGACAAGGTCGACAGAATTGAGATGTGGCGATATTGTTCAATGTCATGTCTGGAGCCACCTTTATGCACGGGCGTGATATTAGCCTTTTTCCAAGCTTCAAGAAACACACCCTCGCTTAAACATTTATTATAAATTATAAATAGTGGTATATAGATACTGCCAGCAATGGCTTTGAAAAACACAGCTGGATACCCATCGGGCCCTGCTCTCTGAGTATTTTAGATTCCTCGATATGTAAACTATTAACTAAACTGGCTTTAACGTCACAGTCTGCTGGCGGGGTCCATGTCGACAGTGAGGATGATGCGGGTTCGAAAACTGACAAGAAGAAATCCGAGAACATATTGCAAATCTCGTCGGGAGCACTTGACTTTAGGCTTTGGTATTGCATCGTAGAAGACACACCTGATTTGTTTTTACGATTAGCATTAGATGTCCAAAAATATTTTACATTAGTCATAATATTGTCCTCAACAGATTTAATATAAGTAGAGTAACAGCTCCTACACGTCTCTTTAAACAATTTTCGAAACTCTGAATACATGTTATAATCTTTTATGCTCCTAAACTTTTTCCATTTGATCCAGAGGGTTGCTTCTTTTTGTAGGTCTTAATAAGACGAGAGGAAAACCAAACAGGAAAGTCAAGTGCCCGAGACTTGACCTGGGGGATATTCGTTCAATTATATCATGCAATATCTCATAGAAAGTCTCTACAGCTTCCTCCGATGGAAGATGACCCAGCAGAGTTGACCATTCAACTTCATCAATGCATTTGTTAATAACATCATATTTGGCCTTACAGAAGTCATATTTCCTAAGGGGTTTCCTTTTTAAAGTTTGCGTATTTACACTCATATGGGACATTGCAACAAATGGAGGATGGTACGGATCTACGGGTAGTAGGGGGTCTGGCGGGGAACTTGCAGAGCTACAGGTATTAGATATGAACAGATCCAGGATTTTTCCAGTATTATTTGGTATGTTGTTGTACTGGTAGGCATCAATTGCTGACATAAGGTGTTGCAGCTGCGAGTATATTGTCTAGTACTCATAACACAAGCTCTGCTTAGCTTGGGACTAGATGGCGTTGTGTGATAGTTGTGGAATATTATTATTATATTATTGCATTTATTCATTTTTATATACATATCATTTACATTTTTAAATATTTCTTTTAAAAAAAACATGATAAAAAAAACATTTAAAAATATAAAAATAGTTGTCCGCCGGTGTCGGGAACAGGGTCCAAGCTACCGGTGGTTAGGGCTCCAGAGACAGAAACCTCCTCACAATGCGAGCCGTATCGAGGAGTACTGCCTTCTGTATCAGGCCCTTGATCCAACCGCGCAACGACAGCTTCGACAGATGGTCGTCGAAGCTTTTGGCTATAAGACCATTGGCAGTCACGACAATCGGCACAATGATAGCCGAGTCCACATTCCACATGTCGACAACCTCGTGTGCTAAGTCGAGATATTTGATTTGTTTCTCTTTCTCAGCTTTCACGAGATTCTCGTCATGCGACTATCACTGCGCGGCGCGCTAATCGGTCTATCACCACTATATCCGGCTTATTGGCTACAATAGTCCGGTCAGTAATGATAGACCGATCCCAGTACAACGTGACATGGTCATTTTCGAGAACTGGGTCGGGCACATACCTGTAGTACGGTACCTCAGAATCCACTAGGTTGTATTTTAAAGCAAGTTGCTGGTGAATAATCCTGGCTACTTGGTTATGCCTATGCAAGTACTCGCCGTTAGCCAGACGAGAACAACCAGAGATAATATGTCTGATGGACTCACCCGGACGATGGCATGCCCGACACACGTCAACCGTCCCGTCCTTCATAATATGTCTCCGGTAGTTGTTCGTCAAGATAACTTCGTCCATAATCGCACAGACAAAACCTTCAGTTTCTCCGAAGAGGTTGCTGAAACGTAACCAGGCCACGGACGCCAAAAAATCTACATCAGGCTCATGAAGAGCCCGATAAAAGCGCCCGTGGAGCTCCTTGCCTTTCCATACTTCCTTGCGGTCATCAGTAGTAAGTACCACAGGTTTGCGCCAGTTCTCTTTAGCCATGGACAACGGGGTGAGTCCCTTGTCCACTGCGACCACATCGCGGTGCATACCCACATCGGTTTTGAGAAAATATTCTCTGAGGCTGCACACCTCGCGGTTGTGTAGAAGTCTATAACTATGTTTTTATATTATTATTATTATTATTATTATTATTATTGGGGATGATCCAATGCAAATCAACTTACCATCAACTGCATCAATTCGGGATCGGCATCAGTAGCAAGTCGCATATCAACCATGATCTTGATCGCAGAAGGTACTATATTCACAGCCGACCCACCCTGGAACAGTTACCGAAGAATTTAGTAAAAGTTTACAATGGCACTTTAACAGACAGTAGCCGATATTGAGACTACATTTAGGCAGGCCGCTTGTCTGTGAAATGAATTACCAAACCCAGTTAAACGCGCTCAATCGTTGCCTGTTTTTATTGAATTAGTATTGTCACACCAATGACAGTCCCATTTCAGGAAATTACTGTCCATTCCAGATTTCCTGGAAAAGGTCGTGGAATACGATAAAGCCACGAATTGAAGGTATGTGTTTTAGTTTCCTTTGTGTATGAAATAAATAAATTAACACTGAAAACTATCTTCCAGAAAATACACTACATAGGTAACCTACAATAAGTTCAGTAATGGACGTCTTTCGAATAAAATGATGATGATCTATAGATACTTTTCTAAAACTGGGCTCGAACTTAGCGCATAAATGTCCAAAGGCTTTAAATTTTAACTTACATTAATAGCATTAATGTTCAGACTGGTGTACCCGGCAGCACCGCTCGCAGTGTTGGACTTTAAAATCTTTTTCTGTGTCTCCCTATAGGCCATAACAGCGTTTATGAATTTGTATGCCTGGAAATAATAACACTAGTCTAGAGCCAAAATGCTATTGAAAGGTTATTGAAGTATTTTTTATATTAATTTAGGTTAAATAAATAAAAAATCATATTTAGAAATTCCGCAAAAAAACATAACATTTTTGAGATTTTCGATGTTGCTTAAGATAGTTTTAATAAAATAGAATAGAATATCGTTTATTTAATAAAAGTGGCACATTTAAATTAAGATACCTAAAAACAATATTAACGCATACATACACACCTGTATGTCAGGCTAAAATAGGTACATTTAACGTTGTTGTAATACACATGTTACATTTATAACTTGTTGTCATCTAGATCTCATGCTAGAATAAAAACTAAAATAAACTCATACATGAGTTAATAGGTAGGTCTACAACATGAAACTTGAATAATGCACACCCTAATACACTACAATTAGTTACAATCATAATTCAAGCACCAAAATTTACTTAAATGCCTCCAATTAGGCAAATATTATGGGAATCTACGCCCTACAATGGTAGCTCATCAGTATTAGTATCTCTACGCACGCACACACAAACTCTAGTGACGCAATCAAGATTTTATCAAAATATTCGTATGCTTTACCCAAACAACCGCGAACCTATCAAGAATAAAAAAAAAAAAAAAATTAATCAAGAACCATTTTAAGATGAAAAATTTACTATTTTAAAAATAGCTGAAACGATTCAGTAGTCGATTCATATTAAACATAGATAGATAGATATACTCTTTATTGTACACCAATAATAAAATACAATAGACACTCAAAATCAATAGGGTGCACCAATGGGCGGTCTTATCGCTAAAAGCGATTTTTTACAGACAACCTTTGAATGTAGTTACGCAGGTAGTTCGTGGTATGTACTATTTACATATAAACAATACATAACTAATAAAATACATATAATACAAACAGTATATATATGTATATGAAAGTAGAGAAATAATGTACTTAATAACGTTTAAGAGGAGAGGTAGTGATCCTTAACCATATTTTTAAGGGCACGCCACAATTATGGCGGTAAGTCCCCTCTTTGAAGCGTGATTGGAAAGACCTCACGGCGTCCTCACTTTCCGCATGACGCAGGTTCTCACCGAACACGGTAAATTCGGGAAGTTCCTGCACCGGATTCGTGCGGAAGCGACGCCCGGGTGTCGCCACTGTGTAGACCACCCGGAAGACACGGTGGAGCATACGGTGGAGATGTGCCCCGCTTGGGCAGAGCAACGCCGTGTCCTCGTGGGGGCGATCGGCGGCGGCGATCTCTCGCGCCGGGCTTTGGTACAGGCCATGGTCCGGAGCGAGGAGGAGTGGAAAGCGGTCGCCTCCTTCTGCGAAGCAGTAATGCTAGCAAAGTAGGCGGCCGATCGCGTGAGGCAACGGTCCTGACGCCCCAACCGCCGCCGGGATTCCGATCCCGATTTCCGGCCACTGAACGGCGAGCAATGGGTAGCCCGCCTTCCGACCGTCCGGTAACCGCCCGGACCGAGCCCAAGTCGTCGACGGCGCGTATTGTTCCACGCGCGCCTCAGGGAGATGTCAGCAAATCGTAGCGGCCCACCCTGCTGGGTCTAAAGCTGAAGCCTACTGGGGCCATGAGTAGTGTGAAAACGAAACCCGGGGCCCTGGGACGAAGGCAACGAAGGAACAGGAGTGGGTTTTTAGTCAGTAAAAGTCTGACACTATCTCCTGCTCCACCCAAGAGCGAAATTTGTCATTAGATGATTTTCCCACCTAAAAAAAAAACCATATTTTTAAAAATTGCTAGTATTTGAGCTTGCCTTACTGACACGGACAAAGCATTCCACAGCCACACTGCTAGAGTATGTGTGTATAATCATACTACTTTCAGGATGTGCATTTATTATGCTCCCTCTCCTAGAGAGAGGAGGCCAGAGTCCCAGAAGTGGGAAAAGGCTGATTATGCTATGCTATTTATTATATTACATGTTGTATATATAGTATCAATGTATATCGGTTATCCCATATGCAGTGATTCAAGATCAGAACTTTCCCATAGGTAGTGATTAAAGATCAGAATGGTTCTTCTCCATAGGAAACGACCAATTTGGAACCGTGCACTAGCTTCTGACGTTTTATAAGTGCCAATGTAGGCCTATGTGATATAAAAAACTTTTGACTTTGACTTTGACTTTGAATTGAGCTTCTCATATTTGAAAAAAGAAATAATTGCATTGCAATGTAGTTACCACAGTTACATGTAGGTACATACATATTAACTTAAAAATAAAAATGAATAAGTAAGGTCATCGCGATCAATTTATATAATGCTGAGTCAATGTTTGGGTATTTTTCTAACTTCTTATCGAGAAACTTTAGCTTAGTGTAACTCAAAATTTATAGGTCAAATAACTAAGGAATCATTAAATGTCGTTACATGGTCATATTATCAGTTGCATTTTAGTTTTTTTTTAGATTCAGACAATTAGTATATGTCATTGTATTATCTTCACGCGTTATTCTCATTCACTTACTCGAAAATAGCTGCAGAATCATTGAAAAGAGAATATACAAAGCTGGACATAAAATGTAGCTCACTCATTTTTTTTAGACAGGACATTTGCGCATACCTAATGGTAGATCAAGATCTTGCCGCAGGCAAGAAGGCAATTTTTACTTGATGCGATCAGAATACATCGTGGAATATCCTTGTATTCTTACTTATAATTTATTCAATTATTCAACCA
The DNA here is from genome assembly GCA_905147345.3 of Mythimna impura. Lineage (NCBI taxonomy): Eukaryota > Metazoa > Arthropoda > Insecta > Lepidoptera > Noctuidae > Mythimna > Mythimna impura. The sequence goes on from LR990345.1 coordinate 15,803,139, forward strand.
AATATACATTAATTACCACATTAATGACATAATGAATTGGGACCAATCTTCGGATTGCCTAGTAGTACTTTTAGTAGTCAGTATTAATCTAATATTCTTACGTTGTCCATGGCACTGCCTTCTGGCATGAAGGCACCATGACCGTCAACACCACGGATTATAAACTCCATTTCTGTAAAGAAAAAAGGAGATATTGTTAAAACTTATACCTGCAAAACTCCCTTTTTAATTCCACTGTGATTGTGTCGATCCACCATGCGATATATGACCAATATATCCGCATGGGTCATCGAGTATCGTCCATATCAAAGGTGCGCAACATACTTTTGTCTGATCTTTTCAGGGATATATCACAAGTCTTTAGGAAGCTACCTAACAGCATATTTGCTCTACAATAGGTACTCACGCCAAGCTCTTTTGTCCACAAACAAAGCCAGAAAAGTATCATCGCTGGTTGTCAAGCCTTCGTCTAGCGCGAACCCAATGTTCAGAGTCTTAAATTCTTTTGTCTTCACAAATGCCTTCATTCCATTTCTACCGCCAGTTTCTTCATCTATAAATTAGGTGAAATTATAATGTCAAAATTCAACCTAAAAGAAATTGTGATAGAAACCGGAACATAAATCTAAACTAACCTGGCATTACCGTCAGGTGTAAAGTGCGTGCTAATGTTATATTGTTCTTCTTTAGTCTCCTGATAGCCTCTAAGTATTGAATCCCCACGTCTTTAGTGTCCTGGGCACCGCGGCCGTAAATATCGCCATTTTTGTCCATGAAAGCATCGAAAGGCGGATGTAACCATTCATTCTGTAACATTCCTAACTAGTAGTACCTAGTACTCTGAAGGTGTATAATATGAGTTAAAAGTGACTGGCTGGCCATAAATGTACCTACGTGATACAACAAAAAAAACCGGGCAAATGACAGTCGGACTCGCGCACTGAGGGTTCAGTTATTATTCCGTGCAAACTTATCTATAAAAACAGTTCAATTCCCGAATTGAGTTACGAAGATTTTTCCGAATCGCAAATAGTTTTAGTTAGAAGTTTCTTTTGTGACGTAACTATAAAACAGTTTTTAGATTTTTTCCTATACTTGTGTTATGAGACCTGGCTTCATGCCAAATTTCAGGATTCTAGGTCAACAGAAAGTACCCTATGAATTTTGATTCCCTTGAGATTGTCGAAATACACGTTTTTTGCGACATAAACGGCCGTATCTTTTTTTCCGTTAACTCACAAGTTTGATTTTTTCACAGCTTCAAGGGACCGCAGACTTGAGTACATGGTTTTAATTTCAACTCGATAGCGCCACGCGATTCCGAGATAAAGGGTCTTGAAAGACAGACGAACAACAAAGTGATCCTATAAGGATTCCGTTTTTTCCTTTCGAGGTACGGAACCCTAAAAAGGTAAAGACAAAACATTTATTGTGTTGCTGAACAAGAGCAATATTACTAATTGGATAGGCAAGGCATATTGACACAGAGTTGACGCGAAAATCCACCTCCACATTACATTTCTATCCTGATAAAAAAGACGATCTCATTCCAAAATAGTTAAATGTTCGCATCTCTTTTGCCTTGAACCGTAGAACATTTAGAATAAAGTCACTCTCTAAATAAACTTCGTAAAAAAAGTCGTATATGTCAAATGCATAACTTTAAAACTCTAACATGACATTCTAACATATTATTTTAACATAACTCCAAAATGACGTTAATATCACGTGCATATGCAAGTGACATTAACGACCTAATTTAGGTTAACTATATTTAAAAATAAGGTTTAATTATTTTGGTGAATTAGGGACTTGCACAAGATTCATATTCAGTAGAAAGAACTTAGACTTCGGGAGAAGTAGGGCAAATTAATACAGAAATTATTAAGGTCATATTTTAAAAAGCCTACAAAACATTTTAATGTAAAATAATATACTCTTTATTTAATGTTTAGTGTATGGTCTTTCATCCATAAATTAAAATAACACGGAGTCAGTTCAGCAGTGATGCCACTTTTTTTCAAAGCACAGCGTTAAAACTGCCAGTGCGAGCCTCGACAAACATTGTTGATGGGCTATAGAACCGAGGCAGATGCAACAGAACGCAGAATGCAGTTAGAACCCACGAAAGGGTTCTATCCTATATATTTTACCTTTTGTTTTATTGAGTTCAAGTGCTCGTTGATGACCTTTACGCTTCTTATTATCTAAACTGCACAGATTATTTTATTAACATCTTTTTTAAGGTCAAGGATGCAAAAACACATAAAATGCATATCAAGCCTTTATGACGGAGTTCAGAACTTCAGATTATCTTATAGTTTATACGAGATATACCTCATCAACTTTGACAACGTCCATGTGTGAGTTGAGCATAATACTGGTTAATGAGGGGTCGGAACCTTCCAGCGTAGTCACGAATATCGGCTTCCCAGCTGGCGCATACACTGCATAAGGTAAGCCCAGGACTTTCGCTTGACGGATCCAGAACTCCACCGCATATTCTGTAAACAATAGGTATACTTTTTACCTAAATATCTCACTAATAATATATCTCACTCTCACTCATTTCGTCGCTCACTTTGTCAGCGACTTCGTTCGCGAGAAATTTTTCATTAATACTTTATAACCCCTTAAACCGTATTTTGACCTCAAAATACGGTTTAAGGGGTTTTAAAAAACTAATAATCGCAGTCTTTATTTCTAATTTTAATTATATGCTAAGTTTCAAGTTTATTAAACCAAGAAATAAGAATCCTTCATACAAATTTTAAAACCCCCTAAATTGTTCTATGTTATGAAAACGAATAATAACAACCTTTATTAACCTATATTTGTGGTAATAGTAAATAAGTAAAGTATTCATGACTGTATTCATGCTTGCTGCAGCAATAGACGAGTTGCGTTCTAGCCGCGTAGACGCTACGCGAATGCGCTACGAGCTACGATTCGCGTAGGCGTGCTACGCGCCTACGCTGTACGCTATTGGGTAGAGCCACAGGGTACAACGCCAGTTAGACAATGCGTAAAGCAGAGTATTACTTGTGAATCTAACCCAATTAGGGACCCGTTCTAACACATAAAAAATTTCATCAAATTCAGTCCAGTAATTTAGGAAAAATGCAGTGACATGTATACACACGTACAGAAAAAATATATTATATGATTAAAAAATAAATACTTAGGTTTTCTTCCCTGCTCGTGTCTATGCGAAGATATTCCCTAAATCTGTCCACAGAAGGCAGCTCCAAGTAGTACTGGCTCATCAGTGGTGCAGCATAATAGCAGCCCAGTACGGATATAGTACACAGCCAAATGAACCAATTCATCGTTTCAACCTGAAATTCGGATTATCGAACTCAGACTAGCGTTATAGCTGCAAAAATGTTAACAAAGGCACCTCAGGTCATTACCCGAATACAACAAAGACTTTTATTTTTAACCGAATTCAAAAAAAGGATGTGGTAGGACTTTTTTATCTTGTTCTGCGATATCTTCGACAAATGTGAACCGTCAATTTTGATGATTCTTTGTTGTTTGGAAGATTATTTTCTCAGGTGGTCCAGATATAATTTGGTGAAGATCTAATAAAGAACTTCGGAGATAGACCTTGAAAATCATCACACACGCTCGAAATTGGTACGGTCCACGGATTTAGTTCGGTTCTGTACCAAATCAGTCCATCTATAGAGAAATCTAGCGACGATAATTATTATAATTCGAGTTCGACAAGGTCCGCCATGAATATGATTCGCTCCGTACTAAATAAGTACGTGTGAATGGTCTGGCTGAATCGACAATTTTTAAATCGATTCGAATCGAAGTCTAAAAAATCAATTCAGTAATAAATCGAGTTCTTAAAGTACGATTTCCTAAAGATCGACCTGTTGGTTACTGTACCGAGTCCTAAAAAGCATGGTACAGACTGATGATCCTACAGTGCACATGTGTTTTATGACTGGTGAGTAATCGGGAGTACAATTGACTTAAAAATTAACCTAAGGAAAATAGTATTTCGCGGGAAAAAAATCGAATCTCTCTCGAAGTTTCTGAGATCGATTCACAGAATCGATCCATTGTTTAATATCGAATTAAAAATCCGATTTTTTTAATGTAATGTTTTCTTAGATGACTATGGGTATCTATACCTACATACCTCCATGATTTTGACTTTTATTATGTTTTACAATCTTATTTTATTTTTATACGAGTGTTTTGCCTGCAATAAACGATTATTATTATTATTTTCATATATTTATTTATCTCAGGACTAGGGCTTTCTTCCCGGGAGTCTCGGTCTCGAAAATACCGAGCCTATTTTGGATATTTTACCATTTTCGAGACTCGATACTGACATTTCCAGGAATATCGGGAATAACGAGACTTTTCAGACTTGTATAGATTTTTAAAAATCTACTAAAACCAGATACTGCAACACTACCGTTTTGAATTTTTGTCTTCAAAAATTTCATTTCCAGAAAAGCTCTTACGTACGTTAAAACGTACCTATTTTTGAAGACAAAAATTCAAAACGGTAGTTTTGAATTTTTTCTAGTTAAAGAAAATAAGCTCACTAAGGCAAGTATTTTGCTATATTTGCCCAATCCTACTCAATTTTATTGAGAGGAAGTTGGATCCTTTCAAACTCTCAATAATAACGAAATTACATTATCTTCAGAAGTATAATACGAAAAGATTAAATAAATCATTGATTGAAAAGTCATCTGACAACTATTCAGCAATTACAAGTACTCTAAAACATAACGGGACAATGGCGTAGCTCACTGTTTTTTTTTTTTAAGTATATATATATTATTGGCTCGTATTTGACCACTATCTCACCTAATGGTAATCGATGATGTGGTCGACGATGGAGCACGCTTACCTAAAAGTAATCTATTCTCTCTTGACTTAAAAACCCCTAGACTAGCTCTAACTACAAAAAAAGATCTATAATATAAGCTTAAATGTTTCTTAGAACCTCAATATGACATAATAAAAAATAATAAAACCTCTGCGTTTAACTCTATGGATGACTTTACAAAGCATGTTGAACGTTTTCCAGAATTTAAAGTATTTATATATATATTTAGTATATATATTATTCTTTATTGTAATAACAAATAATAAAAGTTACAATAGGAACTTAAAATTAATAGGCGGTCTTATGGCTAAAAGCTATTTTTTACAGACAATGGGCGGTCTTATCGCTAAAAGCTATTTTTTACAGAAAACCTTTGGATGGATTTGACAGAGAAGGAGAAAAAGATTACGCTATTTACATAAGTATATAAAATACATAAATAATAAAATACAAACAATATATAACATAAGTATATATGAAAGCAGAGAAATAATGTACTTTATGATGTCTAAGAGGACAGGTAATGATCCTTAACCATATTTTTAAACACCTTTAGTGTTTGAGCTTGCCTTACTGACACGGGCAAAGCATTCCACAGCCGCACTGCTTGAAATGCAAACGACTTGTCATAGATATTGGTGGAGTGGCTTGGCATCTCTAGCCTTAAGTTTTCCGATGACCTAAGATATGCATCCACATTCTAACGAAAAAAAGATGACTACATTCGGTATCAAAAACTAAAAAAGTACTTACCTACCTGAGTAACCAGAGCACTTGTTAGGAAAACCTCTGCAATCTGTTTCGTAAACAATTTACCCACTTAAATGGAAGACGTCTTTATGCACTTATTTTTTATTATTATTTTCTTACATCTTTTATTGTGGGCCTAAAAAGGGTTTAACACGTTTTAAAATTAATAATTACGTTTGACTTATTTACCGCTTCTTTGTCTTAACACTGAGTAGTTACTGAATATAAATAATAATCTTACCAAATTATATGAAGTTTTATATTAACAAGCGGTAAAAACCTTGATTTTTTATAAGTAGCGGATAATAAAAATCTTTTTATTTTTACGATATATATCTAGAGCTAACGGAAGATGGAATTAACATAACTTGTAATAGTGACCGACTGAACAGACTGTAACAGGATATCGCAATTTTTTTTACCTCAAACACTATATCTGGCGTAGCATCAAAAAAATCTTCAAATCTTAAATTCGACATTTTATTCACAAATAACACTAATGAATAATTTGGATTAAAATATAGAATAAGTAAGTATTTAAATAGGGAAGGCAATAAGCCCTAGATCGGGGAATAGTCAGTCTACTGACACTGCTAGGCGACTAGGACTACGATAAGTTTTAATAATTATGTACTTTTTTTTCCCGCGCTTAATCTTTGCAGGTTGAAGGAGATAAAAAAAGGCAAAGGTATCAAACCGTTATTCATCCTAATATTAAAAATAGAAATTCAGAATACAGATAATTGTTAATTTGTTGATAATAACAAATTATTGTGTAAATTATCATATTTATTGACCGACTGACCCGGCGAACTTCGTTCCGCCTAATAGTAAGGATAATACCATCTACTGGCATTACCAGGACCTGTACCATGACGTTTAAAGTAAGATTGTTTCATTCTTATTTCCAGTGTGGGTAAGAGATGGCGCTAGACAACCTGTATAGCTCTGTCTCTTACCCACACTGAAATAAGAATGAAACAATCTGGGGGTTACCCAAGAACATCATAATTCATTTTATAATGACATTTTATTTCAAGATGGAGTTGTAGTCGGATTTCATTTTTCCTTTTTTCTCACCGTTTATACCTTCCCTGGACTATCTCGTATATTTCAAGACCAAAATTAGCGAAATCGATCCAGCCGTTTTTTAGTTTTAGCGAGACTAACGAACAGCTATTCATTTTTATTTATATAGACTAGCTGACCTTCGTACGTACCGCTGAACAGTAAATGAATATAGTATAACTTTCGATATAATCAGCCTAAGTAATACATCAAGTTACACACCATTTTAATGTATGAAAGTGTCTACATCGATTTCGTACTTACATTTTACGTGATGCGCGCACAACAAAAAACTTTTACAGATTTATTATATGTTTAGATATTCTGTTCATAATCTCAATTTAATTTTTCATTAAAAATTACCGTTGACCGTGACGAAATGGGAAAGAAAAAAAGCCCTTGTTGTGATAAATAAAAATAAAAAATCGGGCAAGAGCGAGTCGGACTCGTGCACTGAGGGTTCCGTACAAACTTAGCTATGAAAATAGTGCAATCCCGAATTGAGTTACGAAGATTTTCCGAATCGCGAAAAAGTTTTTATTTTGGACGTAACGACAAAACAGTTTTCACATTTTTTCCTATACTTGTGCTATGAAACCTTGCCATATTTCAGGATTCTAGATCAACGGAATTTTGATACCTTTAAGTCGCAAAAACCGTATTTTTTTTTTTTCGTTAACTCAGAAGTTTGATTTTTTCACAGCTTCAAGGAACCGAAGACCTGAGTATATGGTTTTAATTTCAACTCGATAACCTCACGCGTCCCCGAGATAAAGGGTCATGACAGACAGACAGACAACAAAGTGATCCTATAAGGGTTCCGTTTTTTCCTTTTGAGGTACAGAACCCCAAAAACACAAGGGTGATATACATGGCATATTGAACCTAATCGTAGTGCGATATGTCAGTTTTCGACGAAGTCTAGTGAAAAATTATAAGTAATTGAATCTATATTCTTATGCGCGCGCATCTTAATATTAGCTTCTCCTCCCCTATTCGGCAGGCTAAGGTCTTAGACCATACCGTCTCGTCATCAGTAATAAATATATTTTTTAAACTACATTAGAATGCGGATGCAACACATTCTTATGGTTTTGCAGTATCTATTTGGCAGCAAATGTATCAAGTCAGCCTTCTCAGCAAGCTTCGCTGAGGTAGTCGATTATCCGTTAAAACAATCTAGACTAAAATCATCCCATCTAATGTGGGTCCCGACTGTTGCAGTCAATATTTTCCATATTATTTACCATTTGTTTTGTATTATGTGTTCAAATTACACTGAAAAATTTTTCTACGCTACTGGACTGAACTTGTTTTTATTCTTTTCAGTTTTTATTTAAAGTTATAGTTTAAGCAGTCGGGTTTTGCTAAAATAAGGCTTGACTTTTATAAAAGTTCGAAGTGACCACATCATTATAATCCAAAAAAAGCATTTTTTTTAATTATTTTTTTTAATGTGGTATTGGCAACCCTAACTGAACTTTACTCGAAATAATTACCCCAAAATCGCGCGGGTCTTAAAATGGTGGCCATAGACTAGTAGACGGTTTTAATATAAATAAGAATGAGGAGGTTGCTTATGCGCAAAGAAAAAAACTTTGAATGAAGTCCTAAATACCGGCCCAGCGGTAATCAATCACCAACATTACACAGTTGTATCATAATGTACTATTTTAATTAAATTGGTCCGTTTGTTGTCGTATGCAACTCACATTGGAAAACGGACGGTTGCTGACCAGCTATGCGTAATGGTGGCCAGTCACCATAATGCCCCTTTATCCAATGGATTGATATCTAGTGACAATACAAAGATCCTTTCAAGCAAGCATAATACATTCAAACGGCAACAAGTTTGATCGCCTACCACTCCTCCTCGCTCCGGACCATGGCCTGTACCAAGGCACGGTGCGAGAGATCGCCGCCGCCGATCGCCCCCACGAGGACAAGGCGTTGCACTGCCCAAGCGGGGCATACCTCCACCGTGTGCTCCACAGTATCATCCGGGCGGTCTACATAGTGGCGACACCCGGGCGTCGCTTTCGCACGAATCCGGTTTAGTAACTTCCCGAACCTACCGTGTTCGGTGAGAACCTGCGTCATGCGGAAGGCGAGGACGCCGTGAGATCTTCCTCTGGTCGCTTATCCAAGGAGATGGCGAGGTAGACCGAGACGTATCACATCGGATCAATTCAAGATGGATGAAATGGCGAAAGGTCACTGGAAAAACTTGTGACCCACGGATGCCCTTCAAGTTGAAGGGTAAAATCTACAAGTCCGTGATACGAGCTGTCATACTATATGGATCAGAATGTTGGGCTGTGAAAAACACGGATGAAAAAAGATTGCATGTAGCAGAGATGAGAATGTTGAGATGGATGTGTGGTGTGACGAGAATGGATAAAGGGAGCAATGAGTATATTAGAGGAAGTTTGAAAGAGGCGCCAGTAGGGTCATGTAAAGAGGAGAGATGAAACACATGTTACTAAAAGAGTTATGAGTATACATGTGGATGGGTGGAGAGGTAGAGAGAGGCCAAAGAAAAGATGGATGGATTGTGTGAACAGTGATATGAAAGAAAAGGAAGTTAGTGATGGCATGACGGTTGACAGGATAGAATGAAAGAAAAAAAACGTGTTGCGCCGACCCCAAATAAGACGGGACGAGGGCAGGAAGATGATGAACAGTCAATATTGAAAAAATGCCAAAAACGAAACGAGACGCTGTACATCGCTATTATTTATATGATGCATCAAATAATACAAGTAAATGGGAGTCCGGGAGAGTTTAGCAGGTGGGAGACAATAGCCACTGTTCATAAAATCTTTGTGGAACTAGATATTGCGACATTGCCACACTTCTTAGACTCCATAGGCACTTCCCACCTTGCTCACGAGACGGCGTTGCAGTCGGCAGTTTGGTTTAGGAGTGAGAAGTGACAATACATTTTCATCCCCTGTTAGTAAATTTTTTCAATTTTAGATATTTGTTTTCTGTTTATTACTGTGAATAGATTCCAAAATGTAATTTATATACATCGTAAGTATTATTATCCTAGTAACATTTACGGCAGATAGATTTTACTTAAGTGTCATAGTTTTTTATAAAAATGTAATGATGGATAGCTTGGGGTGGGGTGGGAGACATTACCCTGATGTCGGGAGGAGACTTTACCCAGGGTAATCTCTCCCGATTGCTTCTCTCTCAGTAGCTGCAGAACTACCTCCAGATGTAACCACGATCGAATTACCTTCAACATCTACCTACTGTATAACGTCAGTCAGAGCCTTCAACATCAGCATCACAATTCATGAATGGAATACTATATTATGAGAACTCTAGAGCCAATTCACCATCAATTTTGACTGAGAAGGCATCTGAGCAAGCAAATTGCAATAATAAGACAATTAGCAGAGGTAGCTCTATATCTCAAGATCTAGATATGACAACGGTGGATTTTGATTCACGACAAAAACCAAAAATAATTTTACTCTCATTATTGTAAAAGTAACTATGTTATGAAATATAATTGTGATACTAGTTAATCCCTCACTTATCTCAAAGATACTCAAAGTACCTTCATTGTGTTCTCATTTATTTACAACTTAATACTAGGTATGTGCCATATTTTTATGATTAAATTCCATATAGAATTACAATTTGTAATTATTACTTTGCTTATTTTAAACCCGGGTAAAGGCACCCTACTTGGGGGATTAAGTCTCCCGAACCCAGGCGGGAGATATTAGCCGAATGTCACTTTGGTAGAAATCTTTAATTACTCATAAATTGATAATGATATTTTAAACTTTCCTATAAGAAAATATAGCTAAATAATGCAGCTTAAGATACAATTTACAAAAAATAGCGATTTTTAAGTATCTAAAGAAAGATTTATGAGCATTTTAGTGGACGGCGGGTATACTCTCCCGGACTCCCCCTACTTTATGTGGAAATTTCTTAAAGGTAAGGATATTCTAATATTTAGTTATCTTGACAACTTACTTAATTATTTGTTATACTAGCTGTTACCCGCGACTTTGTCTGCGTCAAGTTAGTAAAAATGCACAAACGTAATTAATAATTCTGTGCTTGTGATTCGTGCTAAAAACATCTAATTCAAATAACGGAAATTAATGTCAGTAAATATATTATGTAAAATGTATTTCTTATGTCCAGATATATAATTTATTTTATTTATTTGGCTCACCAGTAATAGAATACTCGTTCATGATATACATCAAATAAATTACTTATCATCATCAATAAACAGAAACAGACATGTTGAGGTCGAAGTAGTTAATAAACTGTGGTTCTGCCTACCCCTAAAAGGAAAAGGTGATAGTTTTAGTTTGTTTTTGGTTTATTCTATGATGAAACAACGCTGTATGATTTTAATATGATTGGTTCATTATAATAGACTAAAAGTGTATTAAACCGTTGTTTTCTTTTAACAACACTAAATAAATGTTATTTAACGTAGGCTATAAAATAGTTTTCAAAATGTTAAATGTTGCCAAAATGTATAAAGAGTCTGTACGGATCTTGTTCTGAGGTTAATACCCACAGTTTTTAGTGTCTGCACGTTTTACTTTTAGGAAGAAAATCATCAAATACCTTCCCCCGCTCTGGGTAAAGCAAGAGTTTGTGTCAGACTTTTACAGACTGAAACCGACCTGTGTTCCATTAATTGCCCTTAGTGTTCTAGAGCTACGGTAACTTGCACGCGGCAGCAAATCTTCCTTCTTTGAGGAAAAGAGAGGACGCTGTGGTGTCTTTCTAAAGACACCACAGCGTCCTCTCTTTTCGCCTGACGAAGATCTCTAGGGCCAATGCCTGCTAGAGCTATGAGATTTTTCGAAAGAATTACCTCCCATAAGAATTTGCCTCGATGATATTTCTCTGCAGACTTTTAGCCGGGTCCGTTATGCAACTTTGGCGGAGGTGAATTTCGAAGGAGCATAATCGGCTTCAGCCCATCTTCAGCTGGATAACGTGCACTGATAGTCCACTACTGCTAGCGATTATTAAAATACTACAGAGTAACCTACGATGTCATCTTGCTCCACAACTGTACTTATAAAGAATTTGTGAAAAAATTGTTGCAGTTTGATGTTGACTTACATCACGTCGAATTTGAAACAGAAACCTCTCGAAACACCATAATACCGCCTCATTACTCCGTGTTTGTGACTCCACAAAACTATAAAATGACAGCGAACAAATGTCGCAACCAATTGGGGCTGTGACTGACTCTGGCATCCGTCAGAATGTTGTCCCAGTGTTGATCACCACTCACTGACCACTCTTAAGGAGGTAACGTCCAGTTGTCGACTTAAGGCTGCAAGTAATGTAGGATACATCATACGTAATCAAACTATCTTCAGGAACGCAAACCACGCCGGGGCCTCGTGTGAAATATGTCTTCATGGGTTTTTCATGAAATTCTTAATGATCTTCAATTTTTGGAATCTTTGAAATTAGGTACTTGTTCCAAACAGTAGGTTGTGGTCAACTCCGAGGGAGAGACTACTTGAAGTACTGGTAACCTTCACGAACTGCTCAAGAAGCATCTTTCTGTGATTAAGTACCTACCTATATTTGCTGGTTTTTTGGGGGTCTTTCCGAAACATCTACGTTCGATGAAGACCTGCGTCAGGCGGAAAGAGAGCCTTTTTAGACTTTCCTCAAAGAAGGTATTTGCTGCCGCAATTGTGGCGTGCAAGTTACACACAGTAGAACACAGGTGGGTTTCAGTCAGTAAAAGTCTGGTACTACCTCTCGCTTTACCCAGAGCGGGGGAAGGTATTTGATGATTTCCTACCTAAAAGCAAAAGGTGCACACACTAAAAACTGTGGGTATCGACCTCAGTATCAACTCCGTGACTCAGACTATTTATACATTTTGGCAACTGAAAACTACTTTATCCCCTTTTTTTTTGATAGCCTACGTTAAATAACATTTATTTAGTGTTGTAAAAAAGATAATTCTACGGTATAATATACTTTTAGTAAGTATATCTAATGAACCAATAATTTTAAAATCATACAGCGTTGTTTTATCATAACATAAACCAGAAAGAAACATACATAAAACCCACTCCTGTTCCTTCTTTGCCATTGTTCCAGGGCACCGGGAATCTCTTTCGTATCACCCATGGCCCCAATAGGCTTCGATCTTGCTGGGCCCCTATGGTTGCTGACACCTCCTTGAGGCGCGCGTGGAACACTACGCACCGTCAACGACTTGGGCTCGGTCCGGACGGTTACCGGCCGGACGGACGGTGAGCTACCCATTGCTCGCCGTCCACAAGCCCGCGCCTACGGTGGCCGGAAATCGGGATCGGAACCCCTCGGTTCGGATCGGCTGGGTCGCGAGGGTTATTGTCTCGCGCGTGCGGCCGCCTCCTTTGCCAGCATTACTGCTTCGCAGAAGGAGGCGACCGCGCCTAAGGCCCACCGCGCTTTACGCTATTACAAATCTTGTTATGATAAAATGACTGGACCTAACTGCGATTTATTTTCGTAAATATTTTTGGCATTTACAAAGCAATTAATTAGAATTCAATAATTTTTATAAATAGGTCTAGAAATATTTGCTGATTTCGTTATAACGCCATCTATTGCTGAAAAGCTTAACCTTACCTTTATCACACACTGAGGCTCTACCACGAGCTCATAACGTGATCCATTTTACGACCTAAACCGGACTGTTAAAGGGATGGAGCTATATAGGGTGTATAGCTCCATCACTCTTTTTCGCTCGTACGTCTGACATTTTGACATTATCATGGTAAGGCCCCTGGCCACCTACCGAGTGATAGTTAAATAAATAGTTTGACAAATTTAATTCGTGTGTTTGCTATTCAAAGCCAGATGGCGTCACTGAGGCATAGGATGACAGTTTTTCTAAGACATTTTTTCTGATAGCCGCTCTATTTTATCTCTTTAGATCTCTTCACAGAGTACTGATCTCTTTGTAGACGTTTGAATGCATAACCGCTGGATTTCTGTCTTGTATAGTGAAGGTCAGTATAATCTGCCAAACTGCTTCGAAAATGCTGATGTAGAAACCAGACTGTCGATAAGAATAATAGTAAGAACGCAAAAATATGTAAAAATTTCTTGTTTACAGTAAAATAAAACAAAACTATCACAAAAAAGAAACTGAGTTTTGAACCACTATCCCCTTGCGTGCCGATCTAATCCAGACACGACTGCACTACGGTGTTCGTTGACTGTTGTGTAAAATAGGTGTTCTTATATAAACGTCATCATTGCCTGCTTAACCCTTTGTGTCGATGATAGCGTGATGATTTTCATCTCAGATATTAAATTTGTAGCTAAATGAAAAAAAGAAATATTATTTTCGTTTTTCCACTTAGATTTTATTACATGTTTGATTACTTTTTACAAAAATATGGAGTAAAAATGTCTAAGATGTGTTAAAAATATGCTGAAAGACCTATTATTATTGTAATCGAAGTACCATCGCATATTATATACAAAAAAGACGACAAAATACTCACAAAAATTATTACTATAACTGGGGATCGAAGTCACGGCAAATCGTTCAATACCGACATTTTGGAATATTGCTCACCCCCCATAGCAAATAGCGTGATAATTTATAGCCTATGTCCTTTCTTAAGCTCTATTCTATCTTTGTACCAAATTTCATCAAAATTGGTTCAGCGGAATAAGCGTGAAAGCGTAACAGACAGACAGACAGACAGACAGACAGACAGAGTTACTTTCGCATTTATAATATTAGTATGGATAGTATGGATAGTATGGATATGGATAGTATGGATGTTAATGCCTTCATTTTACAGTAAAGGCATTAATTAACATATAACAAATAATTATGTAAGTTGTCCTTACAATAGGTAGGTAGGTAGGTACCTACTTATGTTACGTAATTTATCAATCTAAATTCAAAAGAGCAATAGGTATATGGTAGACTTAGCAATAAGAAAGGTAAGTACCTACTATAATGTAGCTATGAACTCCAAATTCGAAACGAACATTCAGATAATGTGGTTTTTAGTAGATAGTAGTAGTTTAATACCTACATTGACAAGTAGGTAGGTTATAGGTACACCGAACAATGCGCAACGATGTAGGTTAATATATACCTACCTATCACTTGATTATTGATTGATTGATTATTTGTGATTTGTGTCACAGATAGAATATTGGTTACTAAACGTAAAATAAAAAAAATAAAATATTATTGCTTTAGTTTATATCTTTGGATTGACTTGGAATTATAAGTTCAAATAAACTTTATATTAAAGGTACGTTATTCTTTTTCTGATCACAGATTCGATTTCCCATTTAAGATTCATTTATTTCGTCAGAATATGGTACATAATTATGGTCTTAAAATAAATTAATGGTCTCATCACATTCTGCCACGAGTGGCGTGCAAATATTTGGTAGGAACATATACATTTTTAAAAACAAAAAATATTATGTTAGTAATGAGTTATTATTATGTTAGTACGAAACAAAAATTTACAATTTATGGCATGTCATCTAAAAATATATTGTGGATTAAATTCAAAATAATATTCAATGTCAAATTATTAGAGAGAGATGTCAAAATTTATAAAAATATTAAAATTATTAGAGAGAGATGTCAAAAATTATAAAATTACAATTCAATTAGGATGTCAAAGTATCATTCAAATAGTCGTTTAAATTATAATAACATTTTTTACACAACAAGTATTTAAGTTCCTTTTTAAACCCATTTAAATTTAAGTCCTTAATCGATTTTGGGATTTTATTAAACACTTGTGGGGCTATGCAAAATATACTTTTTCTCATTAGAGCTGTTTTGGCTTTACGTCCGCGTAACATATCATTCCGCCTGTTACGTTTCACAGTATCGGATAAGTTAGGAAACAGGTGTGAGTTTAATTTGACAAATAAGGCAATTTCATAAATATATAAAGACGGCAGTGTAAGAATTTTATATTTTTTGAAAAATGGTTCACAGCTGTCCGTAACTTGTAGTTTGAACATGGCTCTGATAGACCGCTTTTGTGCTTTAAAAGCAGTTTCTCTATTAGTTGAGTTGCCCCAGAATATAATACCGTATCTTAATACAGATGCTACAAGACCATGATACGCTGTAAGTAGTGCATCTATGGAAACAGTAGGGGCAAGTTTATACAAGGCATAGGATGAACTACTAATTTTCTTACATAGCGCTTCAATGTGATCCTTCCAATTAAGTTGTCTGTCAATTATTAAACCTAGAAATTTTGCACTATCTACATCGTGAATTTTGTTATTTTGATATTGGACATTCATTTTTAATATAGGTTTTTTATGGCCAAAATGCATTATTTGTGTTTTGTTAAGATTAATTCTTAAATTATTATTATCAAGCCAAGAATAATTAATTTTACCGCGCTATTGACCTCGGCTTCATATGAATCAGGTTTATTACATTGTATTGTTACCGTACTATCGTCAGCAAAGAGTGATATTGGGAAGTTTATAGCTTTGGGCAGGTCATTAATATAAATTAAGAACAGTAAAAGAAAGAAAGAAAGAAAGAAAACATTTATTTGAGACAGTAGAGGACCTAATACACTGCCCTGTGGTACACCAAAATATACTGTGCGTTCTTTAGACAGATATGTTATTTCTTCTTTAGCTTTAAAATTTAATTTTGTAATAGCGGTAAATTGTTTTCTTTCTGTTAGGTAAGTGCTTAACAAGTCCAAAATGTTACCTCTTATACCGTAGGCGTCAAGTTTATTTCTTAAGATATTGTGGTCAACATAATCAAAGGCTTGTGTCATATCACAGTACACAGCGCAAACAGGTGTCTTATTATCAATATTAGTCATAATTTTATTTAAAAAGTCATAAATAGCCATGTTTATAGTCATATTCTTCCGAAAACCTTTTTGCTCATTACACAAAATCTTTTGTTTTTCTAGGTATGTGTATAGTTCATTATAGATATATTTCTCATATATTTTAGAAAAAATCGGTAAAAGCGCAATAGGTCTATAATTTTGCATTAGTTGCTTATTACCTTTTTTAAAAATAGGTTTCACTATGGAGACTTTAAGACGATCCGGAAAAACACCTTGGCTGATACATAGATTAAGAATATGACTCAAATGTTTAGAAAATAAGTCAGCAACATGTTTTATAACTTTAGTAGAAATTTCGTCATACCCTGCGCTATTTGTGTTTTTTAAACACTTTATGATGTTAAACATTTGTACCGGTTGACATGGAGCCATGAACATTGATTTTGGTTTATTTGTGATGTACGTAGTAGATTTTTTACCTGCTCCGGGTATTGGCATAACTTTTTCTATAAAATAATCATTGAAATGTTCAGCAATTAATTGAGGTTTGTTAATCGTTTTATTGTCAATTTGAATAGTATTTATTGAGTCATTAGGTAGATTTAATTTAGAGTTCTTTATTATTTTCCATGTCATTTTACTTTTATTGTCAGAAGTTTTAATGTTATGGTTATTTTGTGATCGTTTAGTCAGATTAATTATTTTTTTTAGTCTTTGAGTAATTTGAATATTTTATTTTATTTTTTTGTGTAGGTCTAAGTCTACACGCCCATAATAACTGTCTTTTTTTAAGACTGCATATTTTAAGTCCTCGCGATATCCATTTCGGTTTTTGGCTTGTTGGTATTTTAATACGTCTAAGGGGAAAGCATAAGTCATAAAATAATTTAAATTGGTCAGTAAAAAAGTTAAATGCATCATTTGGATCATCAATCTGATATATTTCAGAGAATGTTAGGTTCTCAAGGCAGTTTCTAAATTTTATAACATTCTCTGTGCTATAGTCTCGTTGAATTTTATACCAATACTAGCTGAGCCGGCAAACGTTGTTCTGCCATATAAATAAAAAAAAAAAAAAAAAATAGATGTTGGCCGATTCTCAGACCTACTCAATATGCTCACAAAATTTCATGAGAATCGGTCGAGCCGTTTCGGAGGAGTTCAAGTTCGAACACCGTGACACGAGAATTTTATATATTAGAAGATTTCAAAGTACAGTTCAATGGTACGGGACACTTAAGCAGCTGCGCAGTGTGATCCGATAGGGCAAATTCTATCACTTCCGTCTTGCATTTTTTTTCGAAATTGTGGGCAAAATTATCAATGCAGGTCTGGCTTTGCAGCCTTGTTGGTTTATCTATAGCTAATGTCATGTTAAAACTTGTTAAAAGATTCCTTAATTCAGATGTCATGTTACTATTTTTCAATACGTCAATATTTATATCGCCTGCTATAATAATATTCTTACAATTCCTTCTTGTTAGTAATATTAATAGTTGCTCTAATTTACTAAAAAATAGATTTAAATTCCCTGCCTTTGGTACTCTATAAATACATACTATAACTATTTTATAACTTGTCAGTTCAATTGCACAGCATTCTATTACATTAGATATTGAAAGTTCTGAGACCTCTGATAACTCCCTCCACAAATGTCCAGACCGAACCAGAATACAGGATCCACCTCTTTTACGATTTTTCCTGCTGAAACATGCAGCTAATGTGTAATTCGGCACGACAAGGCGGTGCAAGAAAAAGAAAGTGTATGAAACAGCCATACTACCTTGTCTAATATACGGATGCCAAACATGGTCATTGAGAAAGGAAGATGAGGAGAAAATTGCCATATGCCAGAGGAAAATGGAAAGAAGCATGTTGTGCATAAAACAATCGGATAAAATAAAAAATGAAATAATACGAAAGAAAACAAAACTGACGGATGTAAACAAAAGAACTAGATTACTGAAATGGAACTGGGCAGGACATCTGTGTAGGTTGGAGTGTACGAGATGGACAAAGCGGGTAACAGAATGGATTCCATTAGACGGTAAAAGAAAGCAGGGGAGACAAAGAAAGAGATGGCGTGATATATTTACCCAACGTTGTGGATCAAACTGGATGCAGAAAGCGCGCGATAGGAAAGTGTGGAGCGATTTAGGGGAGGCCTACGCCGTAGAGGCGACCGCTATGAATAGCGATAACAAAACAGATGAAGGAACTAGTTTATCTAAATAGATTGAGAAGAAGAGCAGAAGATTTGTATATTTTTTTAACGGTTTTCATAACTAAGTTTTTTCTAAAATTGTAAGTAGTGGAATAAATGGCATTTTTATTTTATTTTATTTTATTTATTTATTCTTTTTCTGAAATTAGGTATTTATAGGATTCTTTGTGAAAATCATGAAAGGTAATAAAAAAAACGTATTTTTTTTTTCATATTAAGAGTTCCAACGTAGAAACTATTATGCATTTCAAAGGGCAAACAATATCAATTACGTATACCTACGACTTTCTTCTAACAAAAGAACTTTTTGCTCTTGGTTTAAAAGCTTTCGTTTTGGAAATTTTGTCTTGTTGCCGCACTGAGGAGAAAAGTCATTCGTGAGATAAAATTTCGCACGTGAAAGTGATTGCAACAAAAATAGACATCCCATTCGTTAGCAGTTTTTGTTAAAACTAATTCCTCAATATTTGAAGCAAAAAACAATAATAAAAAACGAAAAGTTACGCACTATCATTTGCAATTGCCAGTTCCAAAAACTGAATTATTTAGACGTAGTTGTGTGTACATGGCTCCACTTATTTATAACTCGATACCAAACTTTATAACTGACCTTCCTTACGGAAAATTTTGCAAAGTACTGAAAAAATGGCTCATCTCACAAAGTTTTTATTCTTTGACCGAATTTTTCAAAAAAGGTTCTTGTCAATCCTATCATTACAAAAATGTGTTGTAGATCGTTTTGGTTCGGTTTTGCTGTTGCAGGACCCACTGCATTTTTATCTTGTTACCTATACATAATTATGCCAAATTGTATCTAATTTAAATTGTTATGTTATGTATTATAATTTTGTGGTTAGTTTATAAAACTTAATATTAGTTTAAAATAATTCCAATTATTAATTTGTGTAAAGTTTAGTTCGTTTTATTTTGTTTCTGAAAGTAACAATATCTTTAAAAAAAAAAATTGTTGTCCTGAGTTCAGGAGGTTTAATATTTTCTTGAAAGGAAATTTTGTGATAAATTTTGTAGTTTTGCTTAGTAGCACCACAAAACATATTTTAATATTTGCATGCCAACTCAAGGAAAAATGTGTCTTTGCGCTAATAAATTATAAGTTACCATCTCTTGTACCGCATTTAATGCAAATAAATGGCTTTGACTTTGACTTTAGTCAGTAAGAGTCTGACAGACCCCTTCGCCTGCCCCAGGCGAAGGACATCCATGAGGATTTTCCACCCAGCCAACAAAAAAAAAGGGGGGCGCAGGTCCTCCGACCACTCTATTCTTCCTGCCTTTCTTGGGGGCCTTGCAGGCTTTTCCACCAAGTCTGTGCTCCGCAGGCTTCCCGGCAGCTGCACAAAGACTGCAGTTTGGTATCGCAGAGCACTGGGCCGACTTGTGGCCGGGTTGGCCGCAGCGATAGCAGAGGTCGCCGCGGTCAACGTCTGCAGTGCATTGTGCCCGGACATGCCCTTTGTCCAGGCAGCAGTAGCACCGCATGACCCTGGGTGGCAGGAGCTTTACACTCGCTGACACCCAGCCAACCAGCAACCTTCTACCATCCGCGACCCTGTTTGCGGCCGCAGCCGGGCACCGCACCCAAACTGTGCCCAGCCTGGCCGCACTGTAGCGAATCTCACCCGCCTGCACGCTCTCGGGCGGACACCCGCCACTTCGGGCAATGGCCGCCACTATTTCTTCCGGGGTCACGGAGTCATCCAGCCCACTCACGCGCAATTCTGCCGTTTTTGTGGGTCTGGACACCCGGACATCCTCCGGTTTGAGGACTTCCCTTAATTTGGCGGCCAGTATGTCCGCCCTCTCCTGCCTTGCAGCACCCGACACCTCAAAGATTTTGGCCCCCGTGGCGCCCGGTCAGTACCTGAGTTAACGTATTGCAAATGCGCTCTCCTCTTTTCTGCCGGTTAATCTACCTAGCCAATTGGGGTCGGCTTCCAGTCAAACCGGATGCAGATGATTACCCGACTTTTGGATGAAGTTTATTTATTTAATTAATTTCCATCTTTCTATTGTGTCTCTAATTACGGTATTCGATAGATTTAAGACAATCAATAAAGCATAGGAACAATGTACACGAGCATCTGCACTGCATTGGAACGTAAGTGCTTACAACACTTTTCCAAATGAGTAGGTATTTAGTTTAAAGCTGTGAAAATTTCTTGAAATTACTCTTGTTTACTGAAGCAGTGAGTTAAGCGGAGGTTTGCGGTACTTTACATAAGTACCGCAAACCTCCGTAGAAAAGGAGGATATTCTGACCAGACGGGTATATTGCCTGGTTCGGGGAACTGCCCAATAATTGATTACTGTATATTTTCTAATCGCGTGTTGATACAGCGATGCAGGATTTTGAATTTTAGTTCTTATGTGCCAACTGTCGCTACAGCGATTCACTCAAATGTTCCTTCCTAATTTGGTAAACTTTCTAAAAAAATACTTTACTCAAAAAATTCTAGCCATCAACTGACTACTGTTTTGCAGCAAGAGGTATTTAAAAAAAAAAAACCTCAAAAATAGTACATTATCTATTTTTACATTTATAATATAATAGTCATAATCATATTCATATAATCATTCTTTACTAGACGAATCATTTTTATCTTCGCCGAATTCCTCGAGCGACAGTATGTTTGTTTGCCCTTCCAGCGGCAAATCTTTGTAGCCTTCCACCTCGTCTATGGCCGAGTATACTGCTTTCTTTTCGATCTTCGCTAGAATCTTCTTGTCGTGAAATGAATGATTGTGCATGTTCGCCCTGTGGACAATGGTTGTTAATTTTACAGGCTTTTATTTAGTTACACCTGTCCCTATATGTTTTGATCCACTTTCCGGTTACTGATTGAGCTGAAATTTTGTAAATAAGATGACAATGCAAAATTTTTATGACATGGAGCAGATCTGGTAATGGATCCGGAAGGTGGCCATAGGAACTCGGTAATTAAACGACACAACCCCATCTAATTTGGACTCGTTTGATCCGTCTTGACAAGTACTTTGGTGCTAGATGGTAACCACCAGGGTCTGATGGTAGAGCTGAAAGATGGCAATAGGAACTCAATATTAAGCGCAATAAGATATATCGTGTTTGAGCTTTTTGGAATGATCTTGATGAGTATTAATTATATAAGTACAGCGCTATAAAAGCTTGCTATGAAAAAATGATTTTTATTAAAAACTTGTTTAATAGCAATAGTTTGAAACTGCTTACAGTCAAGTCTATATTCATTGTTATGATTCCGTAAAAACGGGACCCTATTGCTAAGACTCCACTGTCGGTATGTCAGTTACTAGGCTGTATCTCATGAACCGTGATAGCTAGACAGTTGAAATTTTTGAAGCCAGTTTTTTTCATTCTAAATACAAGTAAGAGTATCCGACCAAAACACGGAGAAAATAAGTTTAAAAAGACCTGATATCTTTAACATTAATTTGTCCGTCGAAACTACTTTTCACACGAACACGAGCACAGAAGCTCGAGGAAAGTATAAAAATATTACTAGGTGAACATTGTATTTTTTAATATATCAGATTTTTGCATAAAATAATGAAGCCCTCTTCTTTGGACGCCAGTATTAAAGCTCAAATCAACTAGCAGTTAAATCAACTCCTGCATATATGGAACAGGAAAACAAGAATAATACATCATTGTATTATTCTTGTATGCTATATGTATAAGCATGGCTCGTAATGGTTGTTTATACGGGAATCGAAACCGCGATATATAGCACTGGGACAAGCAGTCAATCTCATGCCATTTTATCAACCGTGCCATCAATAATGTATCCCGACTATCTGAAGGTCAAAGTTAAATAATTTCATATACGTACCTATTGAGTACGACGTTCCCTTTGGTTACCAAGAAAGCTGTACACTTGTTGTTTCTATAGTCCACACAACGCCATCGCCTCAGTCCAGCGCGCGAAGTCGTCGAGTGCAAGTTGTATATGTATCTGTTCAGTATCACTTGTAGCGACCCTCGTATTGACACCGTGAATTGAAGGTTTGAGGATGATGCTGTAAATGAATTAAATTTTGGGAATTAGTTGTACAGATACAAACGGGCTTATGCAGACCTAGCGTAAGCCGGGCGGCATTTTTGCCGAACATTCATCTACATGATTTATATTCGATATTACCGCCCGGCTGTGCCAATTAATGCGGGCCAGCTTATGTGGCTCCGCACAAAAAATCAAGATAGGCAAGATATACCCTTTCCCACCCCGTCCCCATTCTTCATACCAATATTTGAAATGCTAATTGCTGCTTCATTTAATAACCAATAATGATTATGC
This sequence comes from Mythimna impura, assembly GCA_905147345.3. Lineage (NCBI taxonomy): Eukaryota > Metazoa > Arthropoda > Insecta > Lepidoptera > Noctuidae > Mythimna > Mythimna impura. The sequence continues at coordinate 15,826,197 of LR990345.1, forward strand.
TTTCAGAAAAATATTTTGTGGTTGTGTTATTTTTTTATAACATATTGTACAAAAATAAACACAGGAAAATGCCATACCGACACTTATAGTAAAATAGGAGTAGGTATATATATGAACCATACTTTTATGATAAAGCCCATATGTATTTGTGCAAATATTTCATGAATATAAACACTGACATAATAAGAATAAAGTTTACATTCATAACAGACACTTAACTTATTAACAATGTAAAGATAATGTGCTGCCTAAGTCTATGAATCCTGTGAAGGAGGAATATTGAGATTTTCTTAAGAAAAGAGCCACCATCTGTAATTCTAATTAACCATTTTTATACTAGGGGCTGTCACTCATTTTCGTTACCGTACTATTTAGCATGCAATACTAAAATAAATGAAGAAATTAAAATCTAATAAAGTCTATTCATAAAAATCCCTTACGTTTATCTTTATTATCTCGAACAAGGTTATCTTTAGGGTCAGCTATTTTAAAGTCCATGTCGTCGTCGTCCTGACCGCCAGTCTCGTCCATTAGATCGCTGAAGTCGTGATGATGATCATCTTGGTGCGTACTGACTGGCGTGCTGATGGTCACAGGTAGGTTTATAGAAGACATTGATGGTAGCTTACTCGTCCTGTTTTAATGAATAAAACGTTAGAACACGTATTTGAACGAGACTTCTAACATTGAGTAAAGACTCAGCTACAACATGTAGCAGCTTCTATGCAAAGACACACCATAGCAAAAATTTTGCAAGGTAACTTAACACTTGCTTAAAAATAATGATTTTGAACAAGATGCATCATGCAGTCAGACCATATTTCATTAAGTTTCTTGTAGTGTAAACTTACAAGTTCTGATCCTGTTTTATAAAAATCTTTCTTGCTGATGTAGGCAATGTGACCTGCAGAATTAAAATTGGTATTATTATTTTAAAATGACTGATTATTTGTTATTAGCTGCTAGTTTCTGAGTTGTAACTAACGGAATATTTTCATGCAGATCACCACACAACCAACGTGATGTGATACTAACACAAATTTTAAGATGATCAGTTCCCTCATTAGGTACCTACAGTTTAAAAAATTTGAAATCAAAATATTCCATCAGTTATACATACTTAGTTTTTATGCTATAAACAGGCACTTTTCAAAGCATCCTTTTCAAAGTAAAGTACTTCTTTTATTAATGCTTACCTGTGGTACAATAGCTTGCGACACCTGCGCCAGTTTGTCCAAAGGCATGCTTCTCTTCATGCCACTCACATGGCATATTTCACTGTCTTCCAACTGTGGCATGCTTCCCGATACTCTGACTGGCAGAGTTTGTTGGGCTGTGCCCTGCAACGGACAATATTATAAAGTATGAAAAACTGTTTTTTTAAATAGCCTTATTTTTTTTCTATTTATCTATTGTTTAGCTTGCCAGACTCAATTATGCCGTTAAGCAATACTTACAATATTCTCAAGTCCTTTAATATGTAGTGACTTTGCTGTATCTGCAAAGGATGTAAGGCAATCAGCTGGTACTACTACTTCACCTGTATAAATGTATTCTAGTAGCAAACACAGTGTGCGATGTGCAACATTCTGAAAAACATATTTAGGACTCTCATTACAAAAAACTTATTTATTTATGTACACACAAACACTTACATATGAAAAGAACAAATACAGATAGAAGAGCACAAAAGTATTATATGCAACAGGATAGTTGGGTAAGAGATGTATACACAGTATGTATAAGACATGGGAGTTGCCACCACCAGCCATACAATACAATGTATAAATAGATTAAGAAACTTAATTTATTAAACCCCAAGCTAATGACCGTAATTAGAGACAAAATCTCTAATTACAGTATTCGAAAGGTTAAAATATAAGTACTATAATAACCAAATTATAATAAAGACTTGTTAGAGAGCAGTGGTGGCCGAGTGGTAACGGCACCGACTACGAGTTGTAGGTCTCGGGTTCGAACCCAGCCAGGCGCATTACTTTGTGTAATTTATTTCATCACCACCGCTCTCAAAACGGTGAAGGAAAACATCGTGAGGAAACCGGCATGTCCTAGAACCAAAAATTCGAAGACATGTGACATCCACCAACCCACACTGGGCCCGCGTGGTGGATTACGGCCCATTCCCTCTCCTAGAGAGGAGGCCTGAGTCCCAACAGTGGGAACATTATAAGGCCGACTATGCTATGCTATGCTAGAATAAGCTACCAAAATCCCTTACAAATTACATACAATAGTCATAAGTGAATCCTCATATTATCTATATATATAAAAGAAGAAACTGACTGACTGACATATCAACGCACAGCCGAAACTACTGGGACTAGGAATGTGAAATTTTGCACAAGGCTTCCTTTTATGACGTAGGCGAGCACTAAGAGAGGATTTGCCAAAATTCACCCCCTAAGGGGATGAAACGGGGGTCCAAAGTTTGTATGGAGAAAACTACTTACATGCGGGCAAAGCCTCTGGCAGCAACTAGTATTATATAAAATAACTTGTTAACATTACCAGTACATTCAATGAATCACAATATTTCAGTCATAATTTTAGCAGCACTGACGGATAAAATAAAAACTGATAACAAAAAGTTTAGGCATATTGTCCAGAAGTTAAATTAAAATCATATTCTAAATTATGTCACTTACATTAAGAAATATAACAGGATGTTGACAAGGGGCTGAAGTAATAAGGTCCTTTAGATAAGGACTAGCCAGCGCCACTAATACTTGGTGAACTTTCACGAAGTGTCCATCAGCAGCTATAGTCATGTCTACAAACTCTCCATTCTGAAATACATACGCACACAAAAGAAACTGAGTAACATTCAGATATAAAAAAATAGAAGATAAATGCTTGGCTTTACATAGTAGTCTACTGTTGTGCTTTCAAGAGACTAATTTATGGTGAACCTAATATTTTAGAATTCTAACGTATGTTTAGATAGAAAAACAATATATTTTACCTGCTGCAAAGCACTAAACCCACTACAAATGCTGGACTTGTAAGAATCCCAGGACAGCGAGAACTGTGACTGAACCATCTTATTTAGAGAAATAATTTAAGTCCAGTATGCTTGATTCTCATCCGATATGAACTGCAGGAGTCAAATAATACACAAGTTTTTGTTATTTATTGTTTTCATCAAAATAAACGCATTCGTTTATACTTTTGAGGAATTTCCACAGATAAAAATAAATACCATACTGTCAAGTGTCATGTCACTTTTTTTTTGGTAATGTTTTTGGCTTGAATACTAAGTTCTTTAAGCCATGTCATAATATGAATAATTAATTTGTTTACCATTAGAATATGGGCATGTATGTACATGCATATTCTAATGTTTTTTCCATAATTGGCAGCAAATATATCTAGCCAACCTGCTCGGCAAACTTCATTTAGGCGAGATCACCCCTGTTTCAATGATTCCACATATTGTCCAGTTGCGCAGACACTTGAGATACAAAATTACATCAATTTTACATCACAATATCCACTAGCAAATCAAGTTGCGAATAATCAAAACCGCTACTGAATGACTGAACTTCACTCGACGAAATCCCGACAAAAACTCCGTCACAAAGTCTACCGAAGGCACCAACCGTGCTGGGTGGCTATACAAGATCCTTACACCAATACTTTTGCAGATTTTTCATTATAGATTATCGGGCCACGCTTCTAGCCGTTGATCATCAATTCAATCTTCAATCATTCTTAACACACAATGTACTTCCCTTCTATATTATATTTCCCTCTGTTGTAGGTACCTACTTTCTTCTGTAGATTAATCGATTTATACTATTTTGTTTGGTCCTCCTATTTTTTGTCGAGTGTGACGTGTCTAGTTTACCTAGTCATCTATCCAGGGGCGTAGCTACCGCCGTACCAATGATACGGGGCCCCCAAGCTACAGGGGCTCCGTAAAAAATCGAATGTTATCCACAAACTTCAATTCTATTTTCGATAAGAGGTGTATAATTAATGAATAACTACTAAATTATTGGATGTTCCATTTTTATAGCTCGCGCTCCGTTTGTTCTAGCATTCTCTGCAAAAACTTAATCTTTCTTCTATTCCAGAATACACCAATAAAAGAGTTCATCGGTCTCGGTCTTACGTGGACGAAATCTATCCAGCTAGTCTGGTTATCTCTGTCGTGGTCTATCGTAGCTCTCGCTCAAGTCTCTGTGCTAGCAGGGCAATGGTGTAAAAAAAAACCACGATAACTTTTGATTTGGGGCCCCTTTGGGACTAGCTACGCCACTGCATCTATCTATATGTTTAATTATAACTAGTTAATTATCATTAGAGAATTACTTTTGCGCCCATTCATTACTGGTACGTTTAGGGGTTAAACCCCCCCTCCCCTCCCTTAGAACTCCATAGAAAGAGAAGCGCAACTTAAAGAAATAAAAAGTAAGATGGAAAAATGAATTGAAATGTAAATAATAGGAAACCTTTTTAACCGACTTCAAAAAGGAGGAGGTTCTATGTTTGACTGAATGTTTTTTTTTTATGTATGTTCACCGATTTCTCGGTCAATTGTGGATCGATTTTGAACATTTTTTTTTATTGAAAGGTTATGCTTCCAAGTTGGTCCCATAGAAATATTGTTATGATCTGATCATGAACTTCGAAGATATGGAACAGAACTCCTTATAGGACCACAGCAGAAATGTCGTAACAAGTAAAATTGCTTCATTTATACGTGTAGTCGATGACTGACTGAAAGAAAAGAGGGGGAATTTATCGAACTGATCTGATGATGAAGCCTGAAGTTAGGCACCGGAAGTTAGGCACCGGAAGTCTGTAATAATAGTACATTATGATATAAGTGTGTAATGTTAGTGATTACCATCGAGGCGTTATTTAGACCCGAACCGTGGCGAGGGTCTTTGGAGAGCCAAGAACGGTAATCATTACTCACGTGTGTCATACGACGTTTTTCAATACACTTGTGAAGAAAACAACAGTAAAACTAGTAAAATTTTCTGTGACATGGCGGAAAAAATCTGTTTTCATAAGCACGCGCATAATTTTTTTTTATTTACCCCTAGGGGAAGGCTAAGTATTTTGATCATACTGCCTATTCTTACGTTTGGTTTTCTTGCGTGAAAAGTTTTTACGATAATGTCTTTCGTAGTGACAATAGAATACGGATGTAACATTTTCTAATGATTTTGTAGTATTTAATTTTATTTAATTAATACAGCCACTGAACTTCACTGGAATAAAAATAATCTCGCCAAAAACCGCGCGCTTCTTAAAATGGCAGCCATAGACCACCAAAAAAAAAAACAAATTTTGATTATTTACTATTTAATGTTTTTTACTAAATAAATCGTTTGTACAAGTTAAATTTGTCCATTTTAACTTGTAAATTGGATGAAATAAGTTAGTAAGACATTAATTTATATACTAAGGAACCCAATAACTTAATGGGAATTATATTTGAATTCAAAATTTGTTTTGCGAACAATTAAATTGAACAAAAAGGTTTTTAACTACATTATAGCACTAGTGCGTAATGGTAATCAAAATGTCACAGTTTGGTAACGAGTGCCATTATATACCTAAGTGTAGTGCAATATGAGTCACTTTCTGAGCAAGTGTGTTGAAAAATAATTTAATCTAACCGTGTTTGGTATTATTAGAATTGTCATGAGATGTACTCTGGCTATAAGGTATTTAAGTATGGCTGAGGGGTACTTTTTAGTGGTGGTACCATAACTAAAAAGTGTAAAATAAAACACTTTTTACAAAAAAAAATACAACCGACTTCAATGTAAAAAAATTGGTTGCCTGTAAAGTCGGTATACGGGCGAAAGTTTTACGTGACAACGACTTTGAGTGGTAAAATAATTTTAATGTGAATATTCATTCGTATAGTAGGAAGAAGGATGAAATAACGTGCCTCTCACTCGCTCTCATTGTGAGCGCATAACGTGAGCGGAGCGTAACGCAGTTTCTTGAAGTGTCACCCGGCAAACCAATTTATAAGACGTTGTCACGTCAAAAAACACTGAAAAGTTCAAAATAACTTTAATTTCGGAAGTCGGTGTTAAATAACGAAGAGGCAAAACTATTATAAGAACACCGACTTCCGAAATTAAAGTTATTTTGAACTTTTCAGTGTTTTTTTACTTTGAAGTCGGTTGTATTTTTTTTTTGTATAGTTTTTTTTTTAATGTAGTTACTCAAAAAGTGATTATGCCTTTCGAAGCCGTTTGGCAATCCCAAAATTCATTTACACGAACTAGTGCTTTTTACTTACTTTTTTTTCAATTCATATTATCTACTCGCAAAGAGCTTTTACGTCAGATTGGGCAAGCCATAATCACGGCGGTTTTTTTAAGTGGAAAATCATCCAATGACTTCGCCCGCGCTAGGGCGGAGCGAGTGGGCATGTCAGACTTTTACTGATTAAAACACACTCCTGTTTCTTCTTTGCCTTGTGTTCCAGGACACCGGGTTTTCCTTTATGAAGCGAACCAGTGCGAATGGCCCCAGTAGGCTTCGACCCTACTGGGACCCTATGGTTTTGCTGACATCACCTTGAGACGTGCTTGCCCCGCTTGGGCCCTCGTGTCCTCGTGGAGGCGACAGGCGGGGACGACCTCTCGTGCCGGGCCCTGATTCAGGCCATGGTACGGAGCGAGGAGAAATGGCAGGCATTTGAGAGACAGCGCGCGAAATTCAAATGTTTCTTAAGTTTTACCTATAAGGTGTCGATTAAAAATATGATTTGCGACCGTAACACGTGTTTATTTACGAGATTATAATAATTAAAATCAACAAATACAACACTTTCAGGTCGTTTAACCCTATTGAATGGCTAGGCAATTTCATGAAAAAGTCATTCAACAGGGTAAAATGCCCAGTAATGAGACCTTAATGATTAAACAAAGAAAAAAGGAGTTACGATGCAACACCTTATAACTTCGTCGACCCCATCTTTTGGCTCACACGTTTTCTGCTTCTTTGTTTGGCAGGTTTTTCAGGAATTCTGTCATTAGCTTGTGCTAGTGTGGGAAACACTCGCTTAGATTTAAATTTCCTTAGTATTTTAACGTCGTGGTCAGGGTGACTGTGAACTTCGGACCTGCGAATGATAAATATAAATTATAACTTTAAAAAGAAAAAAAGTGTTTGTGGTCAGATTTACCAACATACATAGGTAATATTATTATGCCTGTGTTCCCAGAAGGATTATGTATGACACAAACCCTCATTTCACCTCTTTAAATGTTAAAATCCCACGTCTACGGGCGTGTATTCGGGAGGGGAGGATCGTTAGGATTAGGAGGTGCAACTGCTCTAATTTGCGTGTTGTCGTTAAAATCCGAATTCGTGGTCTAGGATACATGTTTGTATTATGTAGGTACTATACCATTTTATCATTTATATAGAAATTACGTTTAAAATTCTGAAATGCTGAATTTGGATTCTCTCTCCCCCCCTCGTGTGAAAGGGGTTAGCCGATTGCCATCATCCAGATATAAGTCCAGACTCCAGACTGCTACTAATAGTACGAGATCCGATAGAAGAAATATCTTCCCTCATCTGTTATTCAGAGAGTAGATCAAAATAACGCGTGCAATGTCAAAAGTAATAATAATAATAAATAAAATAATAATATTTATTTCCAAAAATAAAATGGTGACAAAAACAAGTAGGTACATAATTATTGGTACATAAATGAGGACATAGTAAATAACTACTGGCTCCCAAACTAGGTTTATAGCCTGTGACTTGGGAGTCAGATAAACGTTCATTAAGATTAGGTAGGTACTCAACAATAACTTTGTGTGTTCACCAACAGGTTTTATTTTTTATCTTTATTAGCAGTATAGCGACAAAACTTGGAAATTAAATATTAAAAAAGAAAAATGGTAAATAACAAGTTAAGGAAAAGGGATTGTGTGTAGTGTGGATGTGTTAGTGAGCGTGTGTGTGCGTGTGTGATGTGTGATGGTGTATGTAAGTGTGTGTTTTGGTGATACCTACTTTAAGTTAAAGTCAGAAGTAATTTTTCTGTTTCATCGAATGTTTGTGTCAAAAGCCACTTTCTCAATGTACTTTTGCAGTGATGAGAATTTAATTTGTATATCTGGAGTAATTTATTAACTTTATTGTATAAAAGATAGCTAAGATATGTAAATTGACGTTTTGCAAAGACGGTACTATGTCTTACCGGAGGAAAAACAATATCGGCGCGACGTTTGGAACTTAAATGGGGTGGTACTTGTCGATGTTTTCTCAAAACGCATTGTAGTACATACAGTCCTCTCACCAATAATACCTTGGAATCCCTATAAAGTTCCACTGTGGGGTACCTGAAAGGCTTGTAAAACATAACCTTGAGAACGGCTCTCTGAGCTCTCTCTAATTTCAGTAGATGAGTTTTACAAGCTCCATCCCAGGCCGGCAAGCAATATAGGAAAAGGGACTGGCAAAGTGAGAAGTACACCAACATAAGAGTATCTTGATCGGCCGAGTCTCGAAGTTTTTTGAAGATCTAGATTAATTTTCGTGTACGGACTATTTGGCTATCTATGTGGTTATACCAACTTACATGATTATCTATCAGCACGCCTAAGTACCTTATGCTAGGTGTAAGAGAAATAATAGGACAGGAACAAGAGGAATTGGAAAATCCAAGACAGGTGTGAGCTCGGAGAGCAGGAGCGGATTTGGGCTGTGATATATTATTTAGGGAGAAGGAGACTACTTTAGTTTTGTCCGAGTTCAATGTAAGAAGGTTTTTAGATAGCCAAACCATAACAGTGTCCATTGCCATTTGAGCAAACCTTTCTGATTCATCCCAATCCTTACCATGTATAAGCAAAACTGTATCATCAGCATATGTAAAGATAGAACAGTTAGTTAGAGGGATCTTACATAGATCGTTAAAATAGATGAGGAACAACGTAGGCCCCAAAATGCTTCCTTGTGGAACGCCATATTCGATCCTAGCTCTATCACTTATCACATCATCAATCTTAACATGCTGGTAACGATTTTGCAAATAACTCGCAAAAATATCCCGCGCAATGCCACGAATCCCCACGCGTTCCAGTTTTGATAAAAGTAGGGGCGCAGAGACAGTGTCAAAAGCCTTTGAAATATCTAGGAAAACACCGAGACATTTCCGTTTGCTGTCCATAAGCTTGGCCAATTTTTCTGAAAACGCAATAACAGCATCCTCTGTTGCGATTCCAGCTCTGAAGCCGTATTGGTTATCTGCAATAATATTATTTGCTAGGAGGTAACCGAGTAAACGGTTGTTCAGTATCTTCTCCAGAACTTTCGAAATGCTTGGCAAGACAGATATAGGTCTATAGTTGCCAACACTGCCTCTGTCCCCCCCCCTTATAAATGGGATGAACTAAAGCAGTCTTGAAAGCATCCGGGAAAACGCCGGTCGATATTGCGAGATTACAGATGTAGGTTATATAAGGGACTAAGACTTATTTTCAAAATATTTGCAGAAATACCATCAATTCCAGCAGCAGTACCAGATTTAATATTAGTTATGATCCGCTCCACTTCAGAATTGTCGGTTTCTAAGATACTGATAGAATTACATGGTTCCTCTAAACCGATGACGGATGTGGGAATTGTTGTGTTTGTATTTATCTGTTGAATATTTGTAGCTAGGGTTGTGCATATTTTCTTACCTGTGGACAATGCTCTCATTGTCAGTATCAATTATAGCTGGACAACGCAGTTTTCTATAGTCTACGCATCGCCAGCGCCGCTTGCGCCCTTCACATGACTGATGATGGCAATAGTACATGAAGCGATTCAACAACAGTTGCAATGAGCCACGGTTAGAAATTGAGTAATGCTGAGTTTTGTCTGCAACAAATGTGGTTATTTAACTAACTGGAAATCAATTTCAATGCTTTTCTTAATTCGATGCAAGTTCTGATTAGATTAGAATACTCAATGATGCTTGTGATTATCATTAAAGTACAAAAATACGCCCTAACAGTGCTTGACATTAATAAAACGCATTATATGCATCAAGGCTACCACTATGAACGAACTAGATAGAACATTAGAAGCAAAATTGATGAAAAACCACTTGAAATACAAAGAAATTTCTTATTGGTAACATCTATCAATCAAGGTAATCAATCAATCAAGATACCTACTTACCTCTATCACTTAATCTAGGTGCAATGACATTGTCTGTTGAAAGAGTGCTTGAATGATTTTCTTTTGATTTCAGTGTTATGTTTTGCAAATCTTGAGTAGTTGTACTATGATCACTGTTTATTAAAGTTTTATTTTGATGTTCTTCTTTATTGCTTAGTGGACTGCTTGGAAGTTCATAATCAGACAGAGGTGGAAAGTCTTGTTCTAAGTTATTTTCATTTTCCACTATATTTGCATCTGTTAATACTTGATAGTTCATTAAATCTTTGTCAAGTGAAATATTCATGGGTTGTACTGAATTAAAGTGGTATGTGGTATCATTAACATTTGGTATAACTTCCACATTAAAGTTTTCACTCTCAATTTTAATGTGTGCTGCAAAATTATTATCAGGTGGTGGTGGTGGAGGTGGTGCTAATCTGGAAAGATAAATATTGTAAATAATATATGTTTATGTTTACACATCAAAATGGACAATTGAAGAAATCAATAGACCAGGTTTTCAAAATACTAAACTTAGACAGAAATATTATTGTGTGTAATTTATACAGCATGTATTGTTTTAAAGAAGTTAAAACCTGCACTATACACACAATACTGGTGTAAGGTGTGTGCCTACTGGGGCCATAAGTCAATTTCTGAAAAGGAAACCCGTGGTCCTGGAACGGAAAGGGCAACTGAAGGAGCATAGGTGGAGTTTTTAGATATTTCACCTCAAAAAAAAGGTGTAAAAAGGAATTTTAAGGTTTATACAGTACCTTTCATCTAGGACATCCTGTTTTGCTGGCTCTGTTTCCGGTCTCTGAAAAGTTTTAAATTTATTCGTTTGACCACCTACCATTGTTATTTAATCAATAAAGTTGAAGAAGAAAGTGTTTCATAATTAATCAAATATATTTAAAAAAAACTGACTGCTTACCTAATTTGCTTAAAATGTATAAAATAAACACAAACCTTTGGCAAACATAAATTTTCGACACCGTTGATGTGGAGAGCTTTACAGGCATCAATAAAAGCAGGTGCTGCATCTTTAGGAATGTTCACTTCTCCAGTATACATATACTCCAGTAGGAAACTTAGTATTTCTTGAGTTATGTTCTGAAATGAGAGAAAAATTTGTATTTGGATCACAATTTTCACTGTTTCAAAGTTTTACTTTTCTTCTGAACATCATAAGACCAGTAAAACTAAAGGAAACTAAAACCACACTTCTTTTGTTTGAGATCCTAGTTTACTATACAGTTTACACATAATATGATCCATACTTAAATTATTGAAACTCACAAGAGCCACCATGATTAACTATTTTGGACCATGGTTATACCAAAAAAACTTGAAACTTTCATCATTGGATTTGGATGTAGCATTCTATGCAGATTTTAACTTTCTGGTGTATTGTGTTAGTCTTATAAGGTTCTCTGTGTTGTTCTGAATTTGGTCAAGTTTTCTCATTTTTGTGGATAATGGCCATGGACTGGCCCAAAAAACAAAATTAATTATGCCAAAATTTACTGGATAAAAAGAGCTTAAAGTTCTTAAATATTTTAGTAAAAATGAAAAGCTATATATGCATACTAATATAATAGGTAACATGGAAGAGCTGTTGTTCTTTTTTGTCTTTTAAGAATTCCAATTTTCTCATACTGTGCCAGTTGAAAACCCTATAAAAAGAAATATAAAAAAAATGAAGTGCACTAAGATCTTATCTCTTTTAGCAATAAGACCACCCATTGTGAAACCCAGTCAATTTTAAGTTCCTATTGTAATCTATCTATCACCTCCCTGGTAAAAAGGTAAAAGAATTCATAATAGACATTATGGTAAATTATTATATTAAGCCAAATACAATGTGTGCTTCAGCACCAAGCTATAAATGTATAATGAATATACTACTATAATTTTTGAAATAAAAATCTAAAATTAGGGTTTTAGACAATAGTAAAAATATGCACAAAACAAAGCATTTCTTTATTAATAAATATTAAATTAGATATTGTTGTCTAATGAAGACATGGCGTGGAAGGCACAAGAACATTTGGCTTCTATAGAAGACTGTGGCGCTCATAAGGATAACAATAGCCAATTAGGTACAAGGAATTTATTTATACTTACACTTAGAAACACAACTGGATGCTGACATGAAGCTGATAGTATCATCGCTTTAAGATATGGACTGGCTAGTGCTACAATATTTTGATGAACTTTGACTAAATAGCCTTCAGCAGCTAAAGTCATATCAACGAATTCACCATTCTGAAATTTAATGTAAATAAATAAGGCAAATTTATTTTTAAGTATTTTTATCTCTATTTAAGTAGTTTATTGTACACTAAGGTAACAAATTGAATAAAGAAAAACATTTATAAATTATTCAACTATGAACTAGTAGGTACGGTACCTGCTGAAACCGCGAAAATCCGTTTGAAATACAATTTTTATAAGACACCCAACTTATGCAAAATTGTGCTGCACTAGACCGCGAGACTTCTGAGGGAAACATGTTAAATAGAGGTGTTTAACAATTGGAAAAGTAATTCCAAAAATCCAAACACTCCAAACCACTCCAAATAAACAAAACTTTTACACCTTCAACTTCAACTTCAACTCTTCATAATGGCATTTGCGGAAAAGACACCACAATTTTGCCAATAACACGTGCAAACTTGTTAATAGACTATCAAACGCTGGAGAGTATTTAGCGTGAATTAACAGTAAAATAAATATATAACTCTAAACATTACAGTTCAAAATAAAAGAATTTCTTCGCAGATCCAGAACGACTGGACATTATGATCAGACCACAGACTAGGTATGTGAAATAAAGCTGTAGCAAACCGTATGTATTCGTTACTGAGTAACGGGTGCGCCATCCAGTACCGAGTAACGAAACGTTACCCACGAATGCATTTCGTTACTCGTTACTCGCATTTTTCGTAGTATGGGTACCTGCACTGTTCAGTTTACGCAAGTACCGTTGGTAACAAACCGTATGTATTCGGTACTGAGTAACGTGTACGCGTTTTAGTACCGAGTAACGAAATGTTACACACGAATGCATTTTGTTACTCGTATTTTTCGTAGTATGGGTACCTACACACTTACAGTTCACTCAAGGACAAATAATGATGAGTGTATTCATGTATTGAAACGTTTGCTGATCATGTGTTTTATGCATGCACGAGCATTCTGTGTATTTTGATGTTTATATTTTATTAAGTAAAGTATAACTTAAACACAAGTCTGGTTCAAAATACGGAAAAGTGAAAAAATGCACCTTACACAGCTTGGTGTATATCATGTAGTAATAAGTAGGTATGTTTTCTACAAATTACGAATGTTGCGACGCCACGACGTCATACTATACGCATACGCTATACGACCTGATTCGTAGGTCTAACATAACATAGCATGTTATGAGGTATCAGAAGTAACGAGTAACGTAACGATACGAAAGTAACGAGTACTAATTGTTATAGTAACGAATACATACGGGTACGCTTTTTTTCGTTACTTTTACACCTCTAATGTGAAATGAAAGTTAAGTAGACTCGTAAGAGTGAAGGAAGAGAAAAAAAAAAAAAAAAAGAGTTACAATTTAATTTTATTAATTTCAATAAATTTGCATAGTTTAAATATAAAACGAGTAAACACAAAAGAAAGAAGACATTTGACCGAGGTTGGACGAGGAATATGAGCAGGAATGATTTCATGAAAGGAGAAGCGCAATTTAGGACAGGAGAAAAATAAATGGTCCACGTTTCCTTCATCCAAACCGCATTCACAAAGAGAGTTATCTTTAATCCTAAGTTTGGCCAAGAAATGAGGAGTACAACAATGATTTAAACGTAAACGACAAATAGTTGAGGTAGTGATTTTTTTTTTCAATTGATATTTAAAAAACCAGGGTTTGTGGGGAATCTCGGGTTGTATATCTCCATAAAATTTACCCTTTATAGACTTAGAGATTTGCCATGCCTTGGACCAAGATATAAACAAAGTTAGAGGAAGAGTAGTACAAATGTCATGGGAAAATATCTCAGAGTGGGCAAGAGAGCCAGTGAGAACAGCATTTTTGGCGCATGAATCAGCTGACTCATTACCAAGAATACCAACATGACCGGGAATCCAAGCTATGACGACTTTAATACCAAGTTTATGACATTGAAATAGCAAATCTCTAATTTTTAAAATTATAGGGAATCTTGACTTAGATCTGAAAGGATTAGATAAAATGGCTTGAAGGCAGCTTTTTGAGTCAGAGAAAATTATGGAGTTATTTAACTTATGAGACAAAACAAATGAAATGGCTTCGAAAATAGCAATTGATTCACCTGTAAAAACGGATGTAACAGGAGGGCACTTATAATTTAAAATAATTTTTGTATGAGGAATCCAAACAGCAACTCCAACAGGGCTATCATCGGAGACTTTGGAAGCGTCAGTGAATATAGTATTCCAATTATTATAATTAGAGGAAACTTTTTGGACAAACATCTTATGCGGTTCTAAGGTATTTTTGTGAATTCCAAAGTCCAAAATGATCTCTGGGTGGAATACCAGGGCATTATAAGGCACCGAGTATAGATATAAAATAGGGTTTTGAAAAAGTGGGCTAGAAAGACGAGTGAATTGAAGGTAGGCACGAAGAAGACAAGGAAGTTCAATATTAGAACGACGACTACAAGAGTCAAAGATGGATGATAATTGGTCCAGCTTACCAATAAGGGGATGCTCAGAATTTTGCACCAGTTTAAAAATAAATCTATTTGCCAGAAATTGTCTTCGAATCGAGAGGGGAGGTTCTACACACTCAACTTGCATGGCATTAATTGGAGACGACTTCATCGCCCCGAGAATAATCCGTAAACACTTTGATTGTATTTTATCGAGTTTTTGAAGGCCAGATTTGTTACAAGGATCTAATAGGAACATACCATAATCAAAATGACTACGAACTATAGCATTGTAGATCAGTTTTTGAGTATATGGGTGAGCACCCCACCAAACCCCAGAAAGAGAGCGAAGAACATTAACGTTTCTTTCACATTTTTGAGAAACAAAGTCTGTGTGAGCAATACCTGATAATTTTGAATCTAACCAAACTCCTAAAAATTTAACATTGTTCACCTGAGAAATATTTTCACCGTTAACTTTAATTTCAACAGGGGGAACAATCTTTTTTTTCGTAAACACAACTACAGAGCTCTTAGAGGCTGATAAGGACAGACCGTGATGTAGAAGCCAGTCAGATAGATATCCGAGGGCAGAATTTAGACGGATACTAGCCTCATCCAGAGATTTTCCAGAAAAGTATAAAGCTATATCATCAGCATACTGCAATATTTGACAAAATGAATCAGTAGAAAAATGTAAATCATAAGTATAAAGACTGAATAGGAGAGGACTCAAAACTGAACCTTGTGGTAAGCCTTTCCAGATAGTCTTAGGGGAAAGAGAGGCGTCTTGAGTTTTAATAGAGATGGTTCTCTCCATCAATAAATTAGAAATGAAACGGACCAATTTTATAGGAAGATTCAACTGATGCACAAGTTTATCCCTGAGCACCGGGAGTAAAACATTATCATACGCTGAGGCAATATCCAAAAAAACTCCTACTAAAAACTGCTTACTTATCAAAGAAATACGAATATCAGAAATTAATATACTAAGACTATCCATTGTGCTCATACCTTTACGGAACCCAAACTGGGATGAGGGCAACAAGTTTCTATTTTCCACAAACCACTCAAGTCGATGCTTCATCATATGTTCTGCAACCTTGCACAAAACAGACGACAAAGCAATAGGCCTGTAGCTATTTGGGTCTGACGGGTTTTTGCCAGGTTTAATGACCGGAATTATTATTTGATGTTTCCACGGTTGAGGAACCAAACCGTACTCAAAAAAGTTATTAACGAGATCCAGGTAATAATGCTTAGTGCTTCTTGAGGCGTTTTTCAAGAATGAGTAAGGGATCCCATCAGCACCAGGAGAGGAATCAACAAGACCGTCAAGTGCCATTCGAAGTTCAGAAAAAGAGAATGGGGCATCAAAATCATTCTCCGAAGTAAGAAAAGCCGGAGAAGAGGGAAAAGAGTCTAAATTTGGAACTGAAGGGGGAGCCAGTTTATCCGAGAAAAATTCGATCCAGGAAGAAGGATCGTTAGCTGTAATATCAAGAGTATTACAGGAGCCTCTGTATCTTTTGACTTGCTTCCATACTAGGGAAGAAGGGGAACAGGGAGACAAGCTTTGACAGTAGCGAAGCCAACCATCTTTTTTCTTTTTGGAGAGAAGTCTTTTAGCAGTGGCCGCTTTTCTTTGGTACACTAAAAAATTTTGAAGGGTCATTAAATTCGAGTAATTAACCTCTGCTACTTTCCTTTCCTTAACAACTGAAGTACATTCTGAATCCCACCAAGGAGTTGAGACCTTGGATCTGTAGGGTTTTTTCAGAGGGAAATTGGCATCAGCACTAGAGATAATAGAGTCTACAAATTTGGAATAGCAATCAACAAGATTGTTTCTGTCGGGAGGAGGAAGAGATAGTAAGTTATTTTCAAGAGAATCTGAGTAAGAAGACCAGCTTGCATCATTTAATCTATATTTAAGAGAGGGATTAAAATTACGCATTGGTACTACTCTGTCAGAGATAGAGACAATAATAGGAAAGTGATCACTACCATAAGAATGAGACAAGATATTCCAGGAAAGAATGGAAGCAAGAGAGGCAGAGCAAGCTGTGATATCCACAGCTGAGTTAGGGTTTTGAGAAGGGCGAACTCTCCTAGTGGGAGAACCGTTGTTAATAACACATAGATCAGCTTCATCAAAAATTTCAAGGAGGGCCCGACCAAAGTAATCATCATGGCTCGAGCCCCATGAGCGATGATGAGCATTTAAATCACCCATAAAAATAATTGGAGAGGGAACTGAGGAAAATATACATAAAAGGTCTGGAATTAACCTAGAATGAGGATGAGGGATGTATGCAGAGAAGAAAGTTATATTAAAAGCCCTAACAGCAACGATATTAATGTCAGGAGAAGTAGGGGGAAGAGATATAAGAGAGAAAGGAAGGGAGCGCCTAACAAGAAGGGCACTACCTGCGTACCCATCAGCCCTATCATTTCGAAGACAGGAGTAACCTGAGACCCGAAAGTGAGAACCAGGCACCAACCAAGTTTCCGAAACGGCAATGACTGAGGGGTGAAATTTATTTATTAAAAATAAAAGTTCAGGCTTCTTCGGCCGAATGCTTTGAGTGTTCCACTGGAGTGTGGAGACTAGATCCATTATTATTATTAAAGAGAACCAAAGAAAGTTTCTGGGCAACGTGGGGCGGTAAAGAGAAATTATCACGGGAAATTAAAGTAATAATTAGAGACAAAAGTGTTTCTAAGAGGCTATCCTCTTGAGGGGACTTTGGGGATGAAGAATTTTGGGAAAGAAGAGAGAAGCCATTGGGAAAGGATGAAGGATCTTCAGCAACGATAGATCTATGGGCAGTTTTGTCGTAAGACTTGCCTAGAGGAGCTCTAGGCTTAGGGGAGAAAAACACAGTTTTTTTATAAGAGGAAGGAGGAGTAAGGCTAGTAGATTGAGAAGAAGACAAAGAAGATTGGGTTGGTAAATTTTGGGTGACTTCGGAATATAATTTGCTTACGCTTGGAATAGATCGAGAAGCCTCTTCATATGAGAGATTTTCCTGGGACATTAATAACTTAATGGATTTTTGTCTACCTTGCTCAGGGCAGCTACCATAAAAGGCAAAGTGACGACCCAAGCAATGGATGCAAGTGGCCTTGGCCTCTACTACGTCACAACTATCACCAGTGTGAGGTTGTGAGCACCTAAAGCACCTTGCCTTGGACCGACACTGTGCCTTAACGTGCCCAAAGCGGCAGCAATTTTGACACTGTATAGTGGGGAACTGATATACCTCCACTGGCAGAGATGTATGAAATAAAAATATCCTTTGAGGAAGAACCTGTCCCTTGAAGGTAACCACTATAGTCTGAGTAGGGATCCAAGAGGTCTTGCCCTCCTGTTTAATTTTCCGGTTTAATCTGCGTGCTTTCAAAATAACTCCACACCCATCAGGAAGAATAATCGAATCCACAAATTCGTCCATAGACATATCGACCGGCACTTGACGGACGATACCCATTTTGGTAATGTTATAGGAAGGAATAAAAGCCGTATATTTTGAACCTAAAACCGGGTTGTCAAGAAACTTGTTGGCCGCCTCACCAGAGGTGAATTCGACAGAGATTTTATTTCTGCCCACTTTTTTAATGCCATCCCTACAAATATTTTTGATTTTATTTTGAATTAAAAATTGTCCAAACTTAATTGGACGGATCGAAGTCCCAGCAGAAGGATCTGGTTCGGATCGGGAGACGTGAACTATAAAAGGACCTTTTTCTTGCTCACTATATGATTTTATGCCCTCTTTTAGAGAAGGGTGAATAAATAGAGTTTGGATGGCCGCAACAGCCATATCTTTGTCGATAATTGTTTTTTTGGAAACAATCTCAATCGTTTCAGAGTCAATAATATGGCGTCGCTTACCAACCGCCGAGTTCAAATATGCAACAGCGTCAGGAGGGTCAGGAGGAGCTGGAGGGGGACGATCCATGTCTATTACAAAATAAAAATAAGAAAGAAAAAACACACAATACTACGAAGAAATATAAAATTTCCAACTGTTATTTTCAATGTAAATTTGGGAAAAAAAATTGATCTCTCCAGCACGACTGACAGCTATCAACCTATTTTACTTTTTTCAAGTCTTAAGTGGTGCAAACAATTAATATTTTTTCACCGTGATTGACACCGTAGAGGAACTTTTACACCTACCCACTACCTTTCTGTTTTTGACTTTTGTGACATGTCAGTGAAATTGTTTTTTTTTTTTTGTGAAGTTTATTACTTGGATACTAAGTATTTTAAGCCATTAATTCGAATGAGTAGTTAAACTTGTTTACCATTAGAATAAGAATGCACGAATTGTAATGTTCTTATAGTATTTAGCAGCAAATGTATCAAATCAATCTTCTCGGCAAGCTTCGCCGAGGTAGTCAACACTAAAATAAAATTCTCAGCTTCTAGGCATGCGTCCAATGTCAAAACGATTTGAAAATCCGATATCAGTCACAAACCGATACGTATTAATATCTCAAACTAGAAAAACTGATTTCAAAAAACGAAACCCCAAGCAAACACTAACGATCTGATATTTACCAAAACTAAGGCCTTGCGGTGAAAATGCGGTGCGTTTATTCTACCGTACGGTAGAATAAACGCATTCACAGGGCCGCGCACTGCGGTGAAAAAAAACGCACGTTTTAACCGACTTCAAAAAAAAGGAAGAGGTTATCAATTCGGTCGTATTTTTTTATGTTTGTTACGTCAGAACTCCGTCGTTTATGGACCGATTTGCAATTTACTTTTTTCCCCTTATAGGAATAATCCAGTTCTGATAATGGGATCCATGAGGAATCGAGGGAACTCCTCAAAAATTATAGGCCACCTTATAGTGATTTTGGTATTTTTATCGAGAACTTAAGCATTTACAGTCAAAAAGTAACATTTGATGAAGTGGAACTGATGAAGAAGACCAGAAATGGTCAACGGAACTTCATACTCACATAGATATCACAATGAAGATAGTTAAGCGACTATGAAAATACAAATAAATAAATAGTTCTGAATAGTTACGTTGAAAATGGTATCATCGAAGTGATCTGATGATGATGATGGAACCGGAAGGTGGAAGGTAGACACAGGAATTTCATAATAAAACAATGTAACCTAGCAGTGTTTGGGTTAATTGGAATTGTCATGAGAAATAGGCACTCTGTTTATAAGTGTATCGCAGCTAAAAAGTGTTAAATAAAAACTTTTACGAAAATAAAATAACCAACTTCACTAAAACGCACTGCCGCGAAACTAACGCACGTTTTAACCGACTTCAAAAAAAAGGAGGAGGTTATCAATTCGGTTCTATTTTTTATCAACATTTTTTTTTATGTTAACGGTATGTAATCGGTCCATAAACGACGGAGTTCTGAGGTAACAACCTCAGAACTCCGTCGTTTATGGACCGATTTGCTAATTTTTTTTTGTCTTTATAGGAAAATTCCAGTTCTGATGATGGGATCCATGAGGAATCGAGGGTACCTACTCCTTAAAAATTATAGGCCACCTTATAGTGATTTTGGTATTTTCATCGAGAACTTAAGCATTTACAGTCAAAAAGTAACATTTGATGAAATTTGGAAGTAGGTACCTATACACGTTCTAATAAATCAAAACCGGTCCATAATTGACCGAAAAATTGGAGAACATACATAAAAATCAATCGAACATCATATTATAACCTCCTTTTTGAAGTTGGTAAGAAATATGTCAAGCGAAAAGTAAAAACCGACACAACACGGTAGACGTTGTCATCGTCTGCCGCGCTTGCCTGTCCACCATATATATTATTATACTCTTTGCCTGTCCATAACAGACTGACGCCCTCGCCAGCATGTAAATGGCAACCAGGGGCTATAATCTCAGTACAAAAAACTGGGAACAGCGATGGGTACAATGATACAAAATTACGAAGTATATATAGCCCCTGCACAAAATAGGTAACAGTGTGTTTTTTAATTTTACCGGATAATAATCGTACTTAGTACATACACCAATTATCAGGTGGCAGTTTTGACGCCATGTTCACAAAAACTAGAATAGATGGCGTTAAACAAAATCTATCATATGTGCATAAAATTTTGAAATTAATTTATCATCGATGGATTTTCATTACATTTATCATATTGTTTTTGAAAGTTTGAATAAATTTAGTTAGCAAATATCACTGGGCTGGTAGTAGAATTGGTAGAATTCACTTGGTGGTTTTATTACCAATAAACGGGTAACCCCATCACATATTTACAAATATCTGCAAATGGCTGACATTTGTGCCGGTTATTGCGATATTTTGTTTATTTTGTGATCTTTCTGTGTTGTTATGCGTTGATTGCTGAGTTGAGCGAAAGTTCTTCGCAACCAAACCATATTTGTGACCAGAAAGTTCCAGAAAGTTATTTTGTGAAGTGTTAAAAGATTTTGAGACAGGACTTGTGTAGTGATAAGTTTGAGATAGGACTTCTTTAGTGCATCATGCCATCGGATAGGCTTTGCTGTGTTCCTGGGTGCAAGAACAGCAGAGGTATGTAATATTATCAGAGCCAGATCATCCAATATAGGTTTTCTTTAGTCAGTCTAGCTCAACGACCATACAGCCCATAAACGCCTCATAACAGGCGACCGATGTCTCAACACATATGACTTATAGGTTTTATACAGGTCGCCGCACTACAATTTCTATTAGATTCTACCACTTTTGTGAGCCATAAACACCTCCGCGTTAGTCAATATAAAATAAGACAATAAATATAATAATGGCCCCCTGTTCAATATGTTGGTGTGATATCTTCAGCCAGACTTCGACTAGATCGATCCGAAAAGATGGCATGGTATTGTATAAACAAGTTAAAATTTACATACATCATATTTCATTAATTTTCTGATATTTTTGTCAGAGTTCATAATAACTGGTCATAAAGGAAGGCCTGTGAGTGATGTCTTGTTTGCATCTCTTTCTTCTGTAAGTAATTTTTTCACTTTCTCTTTTCCTCTATTATTTGGTAAACATAAATAATGATGTACTATTTAACCTTTCGAATAGCGAACGCCGGCGTTCACTTGGGGTTTAATGAATTAAAATGACCGTTTCTATGTATGTTTAAACAAAATATGAGGATCTTTTTTTACTAACTAGAATTTAATTGTGCATCGGTTGTTGATTATGGAATAATTTTTTTTCACATTTCATGTTATCACTTACAATTTATTAATATGTTTAAACAGTATCAAGAAATAGGAAGGTCAAAAAGAGCATACATGTGAATGGATGGAGAGGGAGAGGAAGGCGAAAGAAAAGATGGATGGATTGTGTGAAGAGTGATATGAAAGAAAAGGAAGTTAGTGATAGTATGACGAGTGACAGGGCAGATTGGAAGAAAAAAACGTATTGAAACGGCAGGAAGGTCAAAAAGCCAATTAATAATTGTAAGAATCAATAAAAAAATATCAATACTTTCAAGATTTATTTAAACCTGTATCATCTCTAATGTGCCGTAATGACCTTGGTAGGGCCAAACGGAATGCTGTACCCCACTTCCTCAGATAGTGAACGAATTGTTTTGGTGCATTCAATCAAACATAGGGTGTCTATAGGCTGTATGATTGTTGGTCTAGCTAGTCCAATACTTTTTTTTTCCTTACTCCTTGTTTTTACCAACCACCAAGTAAAGTAAAGTGGTTTTGTAAGTACCATTTTGTAGAATCTGTGCAGTTTTAGAAAAACTAAAGCTGAAGAGATTCTATAAAATAAATCAATTTATTTCAAAATCTTTATGAAATGTTTATAACCTACTATTAACTTAATATTTATTTATAATATGTACTCTCAAAGAGTAGTAAGTACTCCACACTCAATTTACTTGGGTACTTAAAACCCCATGTCTCTTACACTATGATAGAGCAATCAAAAAGTTGATAATGTGGCAGATAGCTATATTTTTTTTATTGTTTTGATTAATTTAACAATATTACAGAATGGAAATATGAAATATTATCTATAGCGCACCAAAATATTGACGTATGAATTGCAATAATTAATATTGCTAAATATTTAGTTGTATGTGTAAATCAAACATATGGAAACATTCCATTTAACATTATGTACATTTTTGTGTGAGTTGGATAATCCTTGCCAACAATGTAATAGCAAGTGCGGTAATATTGACAAATTAATGAAAACATCAAAATCACAGAGTACTATTTTATAGCTGAAAATCAAGATGTTTGAAAGCTATTTGTCAAACTGCTACAATATTGTATATACCTTGAAGAAATTTTTGTTAGTTAACTTATCCAAAAGCCTGTCAGTGGGTACATTTCTTAATTCTTAGTTTGTCTTTTTCAGTTAAACTTCTGTTTATCTTCAGAGTATTCTAACATTGTAAATTCATTACCTAATATAGGAAAGGTAATAGGAATATATTGCATAATAAATGCATGATAATTGTTTTAGACAAGCATGGAGTTCTTCATAAATTCCCAATTCCTGAAAAAGATAGAGTACAATTCAATACCTGGCTGTACTCTATTGGAGGTGATATTTTGGGACTTGAAAATGCACACTTATTAAAAAACCGTCGAGTGTGTTCCCTACACTTTCAGGATAAATATATGTGTCGCAACAACAGACTAAGCAATATTGCAGTTCCAACATTAAATTTACCAGGTTAGTTGATTACATTTATGTTTTTGTATATTACAATAAAATTTACTGACATTGGTTGACTGGTAGAGAATGCTTTGTTTCATTAAGCCCACCTATGTACCACTACTGTATATGAAGTTTAAATAAATAAAATTAAATACTGATATTGAAATTTGACTGAAATTTTAAATTAATTGAAACAAACCACCCAAATTGTTCATATAAATACTTACATCTCATAAAAACAGTAGTTATTTAAAATTATACTAGTTTTTAATCAATTCCTTGATTAAATTGTCATAATCTTTCATAATCATAACTGAAAATGAATGTGATTCATTCAATAGTAAAATTGCATAAATAAAGTTATATGAGCAAAATAAGTTTTCGATATAAGTACCTAATTCAATTTTTATAATTTTTTCAGGACTTAATTTAGTAACAGTAAGAAAACGATTGTGAGGACTGAAAATCTGCCAATGCCATTAACATCTACAGGTATTTAGATAAATAGAATAATCATTCTGATTTGAAAATTAACTTCCCATGAGGCAATTAACTCACGCTTCTTCATATTTTATTTTAGCTCCTGAATCACTTCAGCAGTTAATGTATGTGACATCTACCAACCTTACAGAAGAAACAATTGTAGAAGAAAATATTGGTAAGTAGTTTTTGGTTAATTATAGATATCGTTGCTGACTTCTTTGTGCTCATGAAAAAGCTCAAAACTTGATACTACAGTTATTAAACCCATATCTACACTAATATTATAAAGAGGTAAAGTTTGTTTTTTTGTTTGTAGGAGGTAATCTCTAAAGGTACTGGTCCGATTGCTAATATTTTTTCACCAATAGAAAACTGCTTTATTCCTGAGTGACATAGGCTATATTTTATGTATGCGGGCGAAGCCGCGGGCAAAAGCTAGTGTCATATATAGTCAGGACTCGAATCTTCATTGAGTGATAATCATTTATTAATATTTTAACTCCAGAAACAGTTGCATGTGAGCAAGTACCACCTGCTTCTCAAAGTACTGCAGACACAATATGCCAGAATAAGTCACAAACTCCTCATGAACCCAAGAAGATTATTCAGAAAACTTAGGTAAGCTTTTTATCTTTTTATGTTAGAAAATTTATTTCAAAAAAGATCTTAAGTACCTATATGAATATATAACATTTAAATGTAAATGTACAGCTAATAGCAGAAGTGTGGCTACGCGTAGTTTAAGCCGGCTACACCTAGTTTTAGTCTGCTACAACTAGGTGCAGCTGGCCTCATGTGGTTTAGCATTTTGGTTTTGTTTTGAGATTCTTATCTTGCGATTCCCGATTAATACGTGGCCTATTGTCCACTTGTTTTAGAAATTTTTTTAGTTAAGTTTGTCCTGTGTTAAGGTGTGCAATAAAGTATTTAATAATAATAGTGCTCGGGTGAAGTATGTATAATCCAGTAGTAGGGCTCTTGACCTTATTACCTGGATGGTCCTGATAGCCGTGGTATACTTTTCTACTCCTCAAACACCTCAGGATATGTTGCCCTCTTGTTGCTACGTCATTTTGTGCTAGCGACCGTTTTTGGGGACCCATTTATTGACCCCCTGCATTTTTGTTATTGTTGTCTATTAATAATATTGTTCAGGCAGTGGCCAGAGTCTTAACATACTTCTTGGTAACCAGTCCACTTAAGGCTTTTGGGAGTCATAGCCTTTTATATCTTTATTTTCCATAAATCGCAATAGTTTCCCACCAACTGAGAATTGTACTTTGGTGCACTAGCATAGAACGTAATGGGATAAAACCACACTAGGAATTACTCGTGTATCGTGGGTGCCTTCACAAACATGTAAACTCACATACACAAGACACCCAGACCCAGGGCACCTATTTGTAGGCCATACAAATATTTGTTCCGTGCGGGAATTTAACCCGTAACACGCAGCACAGCAGCCAATCGCTCAACCACTGCGCCAACCGTGCAGTCAGTTGGTATCACATTCCATGAAAATTGTATAAAGGGCCTCTGCGAGTTGGCTTCGGCCGCTCATACACCTCAATAAGGTCTAGGACAGTAGGACCTCAGGGTCCTGAGATAAATAAATGCATGAAATAATAATATTAGATTTAAGGTTTTTAGGGTTCCGTACCTCAAAAGGAAAAACGGAACCCTTATAGGATCAGTTTGTTGTCCGACTGTCTGTCTATCAAGACATGCCTTTATATCGGGAATGCGTGAAGCTATCGAGTTGAAATTAAACCCACATTTTTTTTAAATGAAATGAATGGTTTTAAAACATCAAGTTAACGAAAAAAATAGGATACGGCCTTTTATGTCCCAAAAAACTTATATTTCGACACTCTCAAGGGAATCAAAATTCATAGGGTACTTTCCGTTGACGCATCCTGAAAGTTGGCATAAAGCAAGGTCTTATAGGACAGGTATAGGAATAAATCTGAAAACAGTAAATTTGTTGTTACATCACAAAAAAAACTTTTTTGCGATTTGGAGAAAGTACATAGATGTATATATTATGTTCATTCACAAGCAAAAAAATTTAGTGAGACTCAACTGACTTCATTTCATTTTCTATTTTTCAGGCAGAAAAGTATCTGTTAGGACACTAGGGCTCTCCAGTGCCGATAGAAAATTTCAACATCAATTAATGACTGCCAAAAGGAAAATAAATAAATTGAAAAACAAAGTCCGAAAGCAGATGGCAGAAATAAAGGCAAAAAAGAAGACAAAGAAAAGGTTAAAGGGCGCCGATTCACACTTCAAGAAAAAATTGCTGCACTTTCTATTTTGAAACAGAGTCCAAAGGCATATAGATTTTTAAGGAAGATATTTATATTGCCCGCAACTCAAACACTTTCAAAAGTAATTCAGAAATGCAACCTGCGACCTGGACTGAATAAAAATATATTTTTGCAGTTAAAAAAGAAAGCTGAAAAGATGAAAATTACAGACCGATTGTGTGTTTTGCTGTTTGATGAAATATCATTACAAGCACAAATAACATATAGTGAAAAGAAAACTATCTAAAACATTAAATTATGAAAAAGATGGTGTGAAGAAAACAGCTAAATGGTCTCACTTATTACAACTCCTTAAAGAAAACCCTGGTTATAAAGGTATAAGATTAATACGAAAACTTACTGAATACCACATAAACCCCGAAAAAATTAATAAAATGAAAGTGAAATTCGCATCTCGGGTCTTTAGTCGCACTGTGGCATCCAATATGGGATACCTAGCAGGTAATTTACATTTTGCTATTTTTTTTTTCCATTGATAATTGTTGTACAGTACAGACTAGTTGCTGGGAAGTTTTTTTTATCATGGAATATTTACTTTGTACCCTAGATGAGTCCTGAACGAATGAATAACATATTTTCTTTTCCTTTTCAGATAAAGGAATTCTACCCAAAGAATGCCGAGAAACTGCAGATCTGCTGTTGTTTATGGACAAAGTTTTCGACAGTATATTGTTAAGATTTTAAATTCCACAATTTCGGTTTTCAAGATCCTATGTCCGACGGCTTCTATGGGGACGAACTATCGTCTCCGATATGTTCCCACTTGTTCAACTAAAGACTTCTATAATGCAACTAATGGGATTTTTTTCTCAATATTCCTATGATATAAGGTATTACAAAATAGTAAAACTATTGGGAGTCTTTATTTCCACTCGTTCTATTTGATCTATTCCACGGTTTTACGATCGAACTAATGAGAATTTTCGTTTCGTTTCATTTGGATTATATCCAGAATAGTAGAAAAGTGAAACTTTAGTTCCAAGTGGTTCTACTCTAAGAAATAATATTTTAGTTAACAGTAAATCAGATAAAATAAGGCTTAACTAGTATATGAGTATTTAGTAATAGATTTCTTAGAGTAGAAACTACCTGGAACTAAAATTTCACTAGTTCTACTATTCTAGAATAAATCGAAATGTAGTAGGTACTAGTGACAATGAAAATTCCCATTAGTTCGATCGTAGAACTGTTTAATAGAATAAGTTAGAACGAGTGGAAATAAAGACTTATAGTTCTACTACACTCGCGAGCTACCAAATCAACTCAATATACAAGTGTACACTTGCAGACGTGATCTTTAAAGAATACTGAATTGTTTAAAAAAAGCTGATATAGGTACCGTTGGAAAAGCTAAAAGTTCGGCTTTATATTGGTATCATTATTATGAAAATTGATTCAGGGTTTTTTTATTAATTAATTTCGTTGGGCGTATAAGAAAATGTACTCACTACGGTACCTACGAGTTGTGGCCAAACTACTTCATAAAAACCCTACGCAATCGTTTCTCCTTATTAATCGCTTATCAGAAGTTGACCTGTACATATCTTCGTAAATACAATTCATTATTTTGTTGAAATTATGGATAGGACACCAGAAAAAGCCGCTCAAGTTGATGCTCTACTGCAACAGGGACTTCGTCGTCGGATAAGCGATTAATAAGGAGAAACGATTGCGTAGAATTTGTATAAGTGTAGTTTGTGCCCCTATTTATAGGTACCATAGTAAGCAAATTTTCTTGTACGCCCAATAATAAATAATTATAAAAAAGTAATTTCCAGAATAATGATACCAATTTAAAGCTGAAGTTTTAGGCTTTCTAACTGTATGTGCGTTTTTTTTTAAACAGTTCAGTATTCTTTTGAGGAAAGTGCACACTTGTAAATTGAGTCGATTTTGTTGCTCGCAAGTGTAGTTTTGTAAATACCTTATACTGTAGTATTATTGAGAGATGAAATCCCATTAGTTCTACCATAGAACTGCTTTATAGAACAAGTGGAAACAAATCGGCCATTGGCTAGTTTTTACCTAATGACCTCTATCCTAATAGCCCAAGGGCCCACAACTGCCAGATCTTCGTTATTTTATAAAAGCTGACAGTTTCTCAGCGCAGGCTTACAACAGGTAGGAATGATGGCCTACTATGAAGTTTGGGTCATCGTTGTTTTAGCAGGTAATCCTATATGCTTGTCTGACCAAGTGTTAGAACTATCAAAACTGTCTGGCTACTGGAGGAACATCTTCTAATAGCAAAACTTCTAATAACTCAAGTAAAATGTATAAAATTCTGATTTTATACTGTAACGCAAGTAAAGTTACGATTTATTTAAGTTTGATGAACTGAAACTTTAATCCAAATATTTTATTAAAGTGCCAGTTCATTAAACTAATATATTATAACTATAGTTACGTTAGTATAAAAACTGACTTTTATATAAGTTACTTGAGTAATATACCATTAGAAGATGTTCTCCCAGTAGCCAGACAGTTTTGACAGTTGTAAAATCTGACCAGACAAGCATATAGGGTTACCTGCCAACGTCCCGATGACCCAAACTTCATAGTAGGCCATCATTCCTGTTTTTTTGAAGGGTGGAAATCATCCAATGGTATCTCCCGCTCTGGGTGGAGCGAGAGGGCGTGTCAGGCTTTTACTGACTAAAACCACACCTGTGTCCTTCAGTTGCCCCTTGAGTTCTAGGACTACGGGTTTCCTTTCCAGAAATTCCCCGCGGTCCTAGCTAGCGGGTATCGGCCCTGCTGGGCCCCTACACTTTGCTGACATCTTTTTGAGGAGCGCGTGGATAGCTACGCGCTGTTGACGACTGGGCTCGGTCCGGTTAATTAGGACGGCCGGACGGCGAGCTACCCATTGCTCGACGTCAGCAAGCCCGCGTCTACCGTGGCCGGTAGTCAGGGTCGGAATTTCGGCGGCTGGGGCGTGAGGACTTTCGTTCCCTCACGCGTGCGACCTCCTCCTTCGCTAGCATTACTGCTTCGCAGAAGGAGGTGGCCGCCTGCCATTCCTCTTCGCTCCGGACTATAACCCGAACCAGAGATCGCTGCCGCCAATTACCTCCACGAGGATACGGCGGTGCTCCCTAGCGGGGCACATCTCCACCGTGCTCCACCGTGTCCTCCGGGCGGTCCACGCAATGGTGACACCCGGGCGTTTCTTCCGCCTGAATCCGATGCAGGAGCCTTTCGAACTTGCCATGTCCGGTGAGGACCTGCGTCATGCGGAAGCTGAGGATGCCGTTTTTGTCGCTCCAGCCACTCAAAGAGAGGACTTACCGCCGTGATTATGGCGTGCCCAATTCCTACGTGTTGTTGGAAGCATGCACTGAGAAACTGTCAGCTATCATAAAATAACGAAGATCTGTTAGTCGCGGGCTCTTGATCTATAAGTGTTACGGTAATAGAGATATTGTCCCTTTATTTTTTTTATAATTATCTAAAATCTCGCCTTGTAAGTTACAATTGTTTTGTTTGTGGTTGTTATTGCACTAAATAACTTCTTGTATTTTGGAATGTATCTTGCTACTAAATGAATTAATCTGAAAGAAAAAAGAAATAAATTAAACTGATTTCTAGTTTTTTATACCCTTTCCAACGGTATGCTAAATGTCCTAGAAGTCACATTATGTACTTAAATTACGAGGTGTGATGTAGTCCGGATAAAAAAGACATTTGTGTTTAAGATTTTTTAGTTACCTACAAATCTCGCTCAAATTAACTTCCTATTTAGCTATCATCAGTTTTTAAAATCTGATAACAAAACGGGAAAGTAGGCACTGGAACTCTAAAACACATAATATGTCCTTTCTTACCCCCAACTACGTCATGTCTCGTATTTTGACCACTTAATCACTTCTACGACATTAATATACTTTACATACTTATGAAAATACTTAGTGATAAACGCATAATAAGCTTGTAAAAAGTAGAATTTCTTTTAGTTTTTTGTACATTCTGTAAACCAGTTTCCATATCCGGCTTAAGAGTGGCTTTTCAAAAACCTATTGATATAGTTATTCTCAAAATCGGGCTCATTGTTTTTTTCCTCTAATTTTGTACTACAAATGAATTATAAAATGTCTAACCACAATATCTCAGTACCCAATCATGTAATAAACATAATTTTATAAATAAACAGTAAAGATAACTAAATTGTATTTCATTAATTCTACCATGCCTACAAAATAAAGAATAATAATAATTTTTATATAGCTACAGCAGTACCTACACGCACGCACACATGCACACATACACGCACACACGTACTACAGGTATCCGTAGCAAAGATTTAGTTTTTAAACCGTCTTTCAGATGGCGCTAGTTTCTGTGATCCGTTCTTACCATAGAAGATTGTTCTCTATTCCTGTATATTACCAAAGTACTCTGTGATGGCAACCAAGCGTTGGTGTAGTCTTGTGTAGTTCGCGAATGATGAACGAATAGGAACCGTATCTTCAAACTGAACGAAAAGAAACGTTTCCGGACACAGATTGCTAATCGGTCAGTAGGTCTATTAGTTCGCGCGGCGAATGTGAGTTATTGTGAAAGAGAAACAGATCGGTTAAGGGACTGAGTAAAGTCATTCATGGATGATAATACTACCGATCGACCGCAATTCGTTTGTGTGAAGTTGTGAATGTTATATCAATGTATTCGTAGTAATGTCTATTTTGGCTTATCCTCTTAATTATGTTACGATTTATTCTATCCCCTAGAAAGACACCTCAACTCGCGAGTCTCCGTGGAGCTCACCAGTGTAGAATACTTTCATGTATCGCGCCATGTATTATTAGAAGTAAGTTTTAGAAGTTATTAGGTTAAAACAGTTCTTGTGGAGTGTTTTAATAATCGGCAATCGAAAATCAAACGAATTGAAACGACTGTGATTTTGTTAGACGTCGATTAGTTTACTTCAAAAATAGCAACTGACACACATCAGTAGCTTGACTGGTTAGGTTTAAACCGATAACCGAATAGAGCTAATAGAACTAATAGTTCGAACTAGTTCACTGACCGAACTGAACTAGTACGGAGCGATCTTTAAAATGACCGAGCAGGCACAAGACTACGTTGGTGGAGAATAGGTACATTGGACGCTGGCCGAGGCTGGGCCCACATGTAAACGAGGCATAGACATTTAACTTTTAATTAATGCAATCGGAATCGTTATAACTTAGGACGAAGAAGCCCTTCATAATAGGCCTCCTGTTCAAAGTCACGCGAACGCCGGCGTTCGCGGCATGACGTCATCGCGCCACACACGGTCGAAAGGCAACCGAACGCCGGCGTTCGCTCTCTCCCACTTCATTGTAGCCCCTATTTTCAATACTTAGAGACTACTTTTGTATGAACAAGTTTGATTATTTACGTTCCTGGATAAATCTAATATATAAAATTCTCGTGTCACGGTGTTCGAACTTGAACTCCTCCGAAACGGCTCGACCGATTCTCATGAAATTTTGTGAGCATATTGAGTAGGTCTGAGAATCGGCCAACATCTATTTTTTTTTTTTTTTATTTATATGGCAGAACAACGTTTGCCGGCTCAGCTAGTTTCCTATAAATTGAACGCAACAATATTTTATAGTCTATGCTCTGCTTTTTTTTTCGGTTTTACATCACAAAAAGTTATTTCTGCCGCCATTTTATTTATGGCGGTGCTGTCATTTCCGAATGGCGCGCGCGGAAAATTTCGAAAGGTTAAGGTCGTCAAGGGATGTACCTAATACCGTTTGGTTTGGATACTCTTTTTTACGCTTTAATAAATATACAAAAAGACTCTTGTATGGTAGTCCATAACCATGACATGTGAGCACCACAGCCGGAGTTCGAATGACAAAAACTTAAAAAATAAAAAAATAACCGACTTCACTAAAAAAAAAACACTAAAAGGATCAAAATAACTTTAATTTCGGAAGTCGGGGTTTCTCGGTATTGTTTGTTTCTCCGATAGTGGAATAACTTTGGCCTTAGGGTATAACTTTGACACAAACTTATTACCAATGGGAACATGAGAAACTGTGTTTACTGTGTTTCTATTGGTTAGTGAGTTAGTTTATTAGTCCATAAGCAGCTGTAAAGCGGTCTCGTATGTTTAGAAGATTCCTTTCTCTGGGGCTCTGACCGCCTGCCGGTAGCTTGGTTGGACCCTGTTCCCGATACCGGTGGATACTGGTTTTTAGGGTTCCGTACCTCAAAAGAAAAACAACGGAACCCTTATAGGATCACTTTGTTGTCCGTCTGTCAGTCATGAACCTTTATCTCGGGAACGCGTAGAGGAATCGATTTAAATTTAAAACCATATACTCAGGTCCATAGATATAAGAAAGGAGGAGATATGTTAAGTAGTAAAAAATGTACCGGAACACGATGTCTCCAGTTTCCCTACCACCGCCGACACTACTACACATGCAGCAATAGTTACGCAGTCGCGCACACATCCGCAATTCATAAATCAGTCCATACTACACAGTCAATTATAAACCTTCTCTCTTTGACCACAACGTGTATTTTCCATGCACCATACAAATTACACACAAATAAAAGTCGATGTGCTGTGCAAAAGCAATTTATTTTACATTTACGCTAGTGATTGACTAAATAGAAAAGTTATCGAAATTCCATTTTTTGTTGTGCTATTTTTTTTTTGGGTCACAAATTTATATGAAATAAAAATCAATGTGTCCAGAAAATAATATATTAATAATAGAACAATGAAAATTGTTTTCATAAAACTCAAAAACCTTTATTTTACTTTGTAACTAATTAGGCTTTTTTAAATTAATTTTATTTTATAATTAATTATATTAATTAGGTCATTATACAGAATTTTAGAACCTCAATGTCCAACACTAAAAATTTCACACGCGAGGCCTATTTTTCGCACATTTTAAGTTCCGTACCAAATTTTCAAATAAATTAATTGGTTTACTAATATTTTAGTAAAACTTAAGTAATAACAAACATTATCACCAAATTTCAAGCTCATAGCTCGTTTATCGTCCTTTTTTATATAGGTGTAAACGACGAGGCGAAACGCTTAGTCTGGACTGTAGAAGTTTCAACAACGTAAGGGCCACCCTTACGTTGCCGAAACTCGCCGTACATCGGATTGTCCGATGGTAGAAAGATGATGGCGGAGTTAAGTCATGCGATTCCCGCGCATACTCTTCAAAATGCATCCTGTAAAATACCGACAGGCTGGCTACTCTACCAGGCTTTGCAGCTTTGACTTAACCAAATCTCATCACCAATTAGCCTCTTTGCACGCCTTCCCACTGAGTCCAAAGCTACTAGATGGTAGTTTGCAGCACCAACCCATATACGGTTGAAGTAGTACTCCAGACAGGACCTTTGCTTTGTATAACCTTAGAAGCTGTTCCGTCGCGTGCGAAAATTGCGTCTTTCGGGAAACTGAAAACATAAAATAACATTTACTTATCATTTTTACCTAGGTTACTGCTAAACCTGACCATGTAAAAGGCTTTTGTTACAAAAAAAAATAGTACAGAGCTTGTTAAATATATGAAATACAACACACACCCATGCATAACAAATAAAGTCGTTAATATATTCTGCCAGAATCATGCCCATTATTATAGAGCATTCGAAGCTTTTGAAGACTAAGAAGGAAGTGAAAATATCAAAATCAGAAAAAGCAAGGAAATAAAACGATATCTTATGATAACTCAAACCAAATAATTGTCCTCCGTCTATTAACTTACAATTTAACCAACTTACTTTACGACAGTTGATTACGTATTTCTCTACTACTCTGTAAAATAATCAAAATAAATAAAAATATTTACATTATTTCGCTTCGGATATCCAACCAATCGATATTATTGTCGATAGTCTACATTAGTAGATCATACAGGCACATCATTAACTCACCGCTACTAACAGCGGCCGTATTAGGCCGTGCGCGCACTGCCTTGCGGTGGAATGCGGTGCGTTTATTCTACCGTGCGGTAGAATAAACGCATTCACAAGGCCGCGCACTGCCGCGAATCTAACGCACGTTTTAACCGACTTCAAAAAAAAGGAGGAGGTTATCAATTCGGTTGTATTTTTTATCATCATTTTTTTTTATGTTTGTTACCTCAGAACTCCGTTGTTTATGGACCGATTTGCTAATTTTTTTTTGCCTTTATAGGAAAAATCCAGTTCTGATGATGGGATCCATGAGGAATCGAGGGTACCTACTCCTCAAAAATTATAGGCCACCTTATAGTGATTTTGGTATTTTTCACCTTATAGTGAGTGGTCACAATAGGCACCATAAAGTATAATTCACCACATGTCCACCGTAGTTTGTTAGCCACTTGTGTGATACGCAATCTTATGAAATTGTCAGTTGACAACTAAGTTTAGTGTGCAACGAATGCTAGTTGTCAACTGTTATTGAAAAAGTTAGCCAATAGCCCCCCTGAAATGGTCAACGGAACTTCATACTCATATAGATATCACAGTGAGGATAGTAACAAATAGATAGTAAAAAAAAATCAAAGTGTAAAATAACTTCGTCGGAAGTCGGTATTTTTATATTAGTTTTGTTTTGTCTCTTCGATATTTAAGTTAAAAGTAAAGTTATTTTGCACTGTGGTTTTTTGACATAGTTGAAATACATTATTTTTTTATATTTTATTTATTTAGGGCCTCCAAGAAAGGATGTTCACACAAATATAAGTGTTGAATACATTTAAGTTTTAAATTAGCGCACTTCCTCAATTACAGGAGGCCACATGGATAGAGTTTAAACAATTTAAATCTAAAATAAGAATAGGTAGGTATATTGTTTTATTACGGAGTTTCCGTGACTACTTTCCATAGAAAGAACGAAACGAAACGAAATTCCTCATAGGATCATAGCAGCTGATCATGATCAGCTGCTATGATCCTATGAGGAATTTCGTTCTATATCTTCGATGTTCATTATCAGGTCATGATAATATTTGTATGAAACCTATGAAATTTGGAAGTAGGTACCTATACACGTCCTAATAAATCAAAACCGATCCATAATTGACCGAAAAATTGGAGAACATACATAAAAATCAATCGAACATCATATTATAACCTCCTTTTTGAAGTTGGTAAGAAATATGTCAAGCGAAAAGTAAAAACCGACACAACACGGTAGACGTTGTCATCGTCTGCCGCGCTTGCCTGTCCATAACAGACTGACGCCCTCGCCAGCATGTAAATGGCAACCAAGCGTTGGTGGAGAATAGGTACATTAGACGCTGGCCGAAGCTGCGCCCACATGTAAACGAGGCATAGACATTTAACTTTTAATTAATGCAATCGGAATCGTTATAGTTATAACTTAGGACGAAGAAGCCCTTCATAGGCCTTAAGGTCGTCAAGGGATGTACCTTATACCGTTTGGTTTGGATACTCTTTTTTACGCCTTAATAAATATACAAAAAGACTCTTGTATGGTAGTCCATAACTATGACATGTGAGCACCACAGCCGGAGTTCGAATGACAAAAACTTAAAAAAAAAATAACCGACTTCACTAAAAAAAAAACACTAAAAGGATCAAAATAACTTTAAGTCGGGGTTTCTCGGTATTTTTTGTTTCTCCGAAAGGAGACAATTTTTTTTGGGCCCACTATTAAACGGTTACGTTTATTAATCATATTACACATGGAAAAAGCGATCATCTTATTATAATTAACAGACCAAAAATTATATAGAAATCTAACCGGATTAATGAAATAATAGTAAAAAAGTGTTACGGCAAAAATGCTTGTTTAGGAGCGTTTTCAAGTTTCTTTTAACGTGAAAAAAAATATGTTACTGCAGTGCGCAGCGGTGACATCGGATTTAAATGCGTTTCAAGAGATAATAATTAATTGGTACAGCGAACTTGTTTTTAATGCTGTTATTAACGGTTAACATAAATATCATGTAACGTACTTTAAAAATCACCGTGGAACGAAACGTAATTAATAGCCCATTGCAGATGCTCTGTGGTCCAGTTTCAATCAGTTTGACACTGACAGACAACTAGTGGTGGGTCGTTGTCGAATTTTAGACGGACGAGACGTAACCGTTTTGGCGACGACAAAAACGGTTGCAGAAAACGGTCGTCGTCGCAACTGGTTTGAAGACGAAACTATCATTGAGTGAAGTAGTTGCAGAAAACGTTCGTTGTCGCAACTAGTTTGAGGACGGTAATAAATTCTGTACTCGTCGCATCGTCGTTTCAAAACCAGTTATTACAATGAAAAATGAACTTCATGACTATAAACCTAAAATTCATTTTTCATTGCAATAACTGGTTTTAAAAACGACGACGCGACGAGTGTGATAGTTGAAGCAATGGATTTTCGACCTTATTTTCTTAACAGTAAGATAACAATTCGCATACTTACAGTAATTCGAAGACTGGTTTGTGCAACGAAGACTGTTTGGTCGCAGGATGGAAAACGGTTGTTACGTTGCAGAACAAAAAACGGTCTTTGAAAACTGTTCGTCGTTGAAACGCCCAGCGCTACAGACAACATTATTATTGTTTCCGATTACTAGATAGTTGCATGTTTCTTCTGTTCTTTTCGTATTTTTATTCGAAAGATTTTATGAAAATGGCATCTGTAGATACATGCATAATCCACAAAGCCGTTGTATCAATTGTGCAGCACGATTTAAACGGAATGTTGAATACTGCTCTTGCTGGATACTGTTGTAATTGTTTAGTGGACAGACGCACTGTTGGCTGCTGTGCATATGTGATGTGTATAGTATGGTTTTTATCTTGGGCGCGGCATCAAGGTGAGGTTGAGCCACCTGCATCTTTTTTAGATGAAATACTGCTTTTAAGAGATGACTTTGAAAATGATGATGATGAACAGTAATAAATACTTGTGATGTACCTATAATGTTGTTTTTTTTTCTCCTTACACAACCAGAATAAAACACATCACCTTATTATTTTAGATCTACAGTCAATGGCCGGCAAAAGCCGCGCTATTTCGAAATGAATACATCTACGCATTTTCATGAATAAGTCTATCAAATCGTGTAAATCACATCAAAGTCTGTCACGTAGTACAGACGTGACTTTGTTTTAAGTATACTGTATATTATTGAACAGTGCACTATTTTAACTTAAAAAACCAAGGAGACCTATCCGCTCATTAGACAATCGCTCTTGTGAGATTTTATGTTATTAAAAGAGTCATGTTTTGACTGTCGTATTTCACGGTACTCCAGTTACATAAAGTTTTGCCAATATTACCAATGTAATCTAGAGATTATAAGGAATAAACTAACGTGCATTTCATTGCTATACGCCACAATTTGTGGTGGGCCTATTCCCCAAACAAAAAAAATTGTCTCCTTTTTATTAGTGTTTTTATTTTTATTAGTGTTTTTTTTTTAGTGAAGTCGGTTAATATATTTTCGTAAAAGTTTTTATTTAACACTTTTTAGCTGCGATACACTTATAAACAGAGTGCCTATTTCACATGACAATTCTAATTAACCCAAACACTGCTAGGTTACATTGTTTTATTATGAAGTTCCTGTGTCTACCTTCCACCTTCCGGCTCCATCATCATCATCAGATTACTTCGATGATACCATTTTCAACGTAACTATTCAGAACTATTTATTTATTTGTATTTTCATAGTCGCTTAACTATCTTCATTGTGATATCTATGTGAGTATGAAGTTCCGTTGACCATTTCTGGTCTTCTTCATCAGTTCCACTTCATCAAATGTTACTTTTTGACTGTAAATGCATAATATTTGGGAGTTCCCTTGATTCCTCATGGATTCCATCATCAGAACTGGATTTTTAAAAAATTGGGACTAATCTGGAAGCATATCTCATATGGGAAAAAAAATATTGCAAATCGGTCCAGAAACGACGGAGTTCTGAGGTAATTAACATAAAAAAAATGATGATAAAAAATACAACCGAATTGATAACCACCTCCTTTTTTTTGAAGTCGGTTAAAACGTGCGTTAGTTTCGCGGCAGTGCGCGGCGCTTCCTAGATCTCTATACGATACAAAAATATTTGCGGTAGATTCACCGCAAATTTGCAGCGAGAGGCCAACGGTGATTCTACCGCATGCGTTTATTTCACGGTAGTGCGCGCACTTCTATGAGACTCCATACTTCACAGATTATGCGTTAGAAAAACGCAAGGCAGTGCGCGCATGGCCTTATGAAATACACCGTGTTATTTTTACATTGCTTGTTCAGTTACTGAGCGTTGAAATTAGGTAGTAGTAAAAGAGTGATGTATTTACTGTATGAGTAATACAGTCGCCTTGATATTTGAAAACAAAAATAACGTAGTAGCAATAAGGGATATTAGAAGATTTGTTGTTTTTACTGATTTTAAAGATAAATATTTATAGTATTAAACTTGTACTTACATATGGTAAGAGATTCCGTGATGACCCAGGCTTCTCTTATCGCTTCGGTTCTTGCAAGAAACCACTGCACAACACGGCATTTTAAATTTGTTTACGATCACGTATCGCGAATCTCCCAAGCTTATAACTGACGGCCATTTGCCCGTGTATGCCTTTTTTGCGCAAGTCGCGTGGACATGCACACGCCCCCTTGCCACTTCTCCTGTTTTTTATATTTCTATGCTCCTTACTAATCGGCAATGAAGGCATATCTCCGGATATCTATGCTCTAACCAGATGGTTAGAGGGTAAAAAATAACGATTACTTTGCTTAGATAAGCAAAGTAATCGTTATTTATTTTTTTTAAATGTGTTGTATTTCATATATTTAACAAGCTCTGTACTATTTTTTTTTGTAACAAAAGCCTTTTACATGGTCAGGTTTAGCAGTAACCTAGGTAAAAATGATAACTAAATGTTATTTTATGTTTTCAGTTTCCCGAAAGACGCAATTTTCGCACGCGACGGAACAGCTTCTAAGGTTATACAAAGCAAAGGTCCTGTCTGTAGTACTACTTCAACCGTATATGGGTTGGTGCTGCAAACTACCATCTAGTAGCTTTGGACTCAGTGGGAAGGCGTGCGAAGAGGCTAATTGGTGATGAGATTTGGTTAAGTCAAAGCTGCAAAGCCTGGTAGAGTAGCCAGCCTGTCGGTATTTTACAGGATGCATTTTGAAGAGTATGCGCGGGAATCGCATGACTTAACTCCGCCATCATCTTTCTAACATCGGACAATCCGATGTACGGCGAGTTTCGACAACGTAAGGGTGGCCCTTACGTTGTTGAAACTTCTACAGTCCAGACAGACTAAGCGTTTCGCCTCGTCGTTTATACCGCGTACATCGAACGACTGGAACAATTTGCTTATTGCGGTCTGATTATATGTATTTTGGGTGTCTTCAAGGCTAGATTGAATAGGCTCTTAATAAACTAATGTGTATCACCATCAACGATTGCATCACAGCTTACCATTAGGTGGGATCGCAGTCAAGCACTAGTTTAGGTATATTATAAAAAAAAGGACGATAAACGAGCTATGAGCTTGAAATTTGGTGATAATGTTTGTTATTACTTAAGTTTTACTAAAATATTAGTAAACCAAATAATTTATTTGAAAATTTGGTACGGAACTTAAAATGTGCGAAAAATAGGCCTCGCGTGTGAAATTTTTAGTGTTGGACATTGAGGTTCTAAAATTCTGTATAATGGCCTAATTAATATAATTAATTATAAAATAAAATTAATTTAAAAAAGCCTAATTAGTTACAAAGTAAAATAAAGGTTTTTGAGTTTTATGAAAACAATTTTCATTGTTCTATTATTAATATATTATTTTCTGGACACATTGATTTTTATTTCATTTATATTTGTGACCCAAAAAAAAAATAGCACAACAAAAAATGGAATTTCGATAACTTTTCTATTTAGTCAATCACTAGCGTAAATGTAAAATAAATTGCTTTTGCACAGCACATCGACTTTTATTTGTGTGTAATTTGTATGGTGCATGGAAAATACACGTTGTGGTCAAAGAGAGAAGGTTTATAATTGACTGTGTAGTATGGACTGATTTATGAATTGCGGATGTGTGCGCGACTGCGTAACTATTGCTGCATGTGTAGTAGTGTCGGCGGTGGTAGGGAAACTGGAGACATCGTGTTCCGGTACATTTTTTACTACTTAACATATCTCCTCCTTTCTTATATCTATGGTAAGGAGTCCTAGTGATGCCGCTTATCTCCCACCAAAATAATTACAACATTCACATATAGTGTATTTACGACACACACTTAAAATTTGCACACGCACACTAAGAAGAAAGCAGCTACACTAAATCAATTTCTAATAGCACACATAAATAGAATGGGCGGGGCATTCACTTGTAAACACTTGTTATTTGGAAACATTCAATGCACACACATGCAATTAGGGAGTCGAACGCGATGGTCGATAATATTTATCGATATTGAATTTCAGCATATTCTTGTAATAATTACTTCGTTTGATTTTCTTCAAATAATTTATTTTTATCTAGGTACCTATCCGAAAAGAGAGTTTATTTTAATAAAATAAAATATTTTTTTTAGTATCGTATTACTGGGTAAAGGGAACGTTCTCTGTTAAATATCAAGCTGTATTATTATTTGTAGGTAGTTGATGCTGACAGGATCGAATTCATAAAATTAAATAACACACTAACCACTCGATATAAATACTTCCGAATGGATTCTCAAAGATTTTCCCGAATAGCAAATTTTTATTTTTTTTTGTTACCCTGTTCTCAGATTTATTCCTATACCTGTGCTATAAGTTTTTGCTTTATGCCAAATGAAATTTCTTTACGTCGCGTCGTTTGTGAGAATGGAGCGGTTATAATAGAGAGTAGGCTTGAGTCTGCAAAGGGAACTGTAATAATATAAATAAGGGAATGTAAAATAAAAATCAAATAAAATTGGAAATCAGAAACTTTATTTCAAATAGATCATTAACAGGCATTTGAATAGTCAAAATCAAAATGTCAGTCAGTCAAAAACAAAAAAGTTAAATTAAGTTGCACGTTCGAAAGCGTAGATCTCTATGGAGAAAAACGTGCAAGAAAGTCCATGGGCACTATTTTAAATCATGTTATGAGTTACAAAAATCTTCGTTACATATTTTTGTCGCTTCTATTATGTGAACACAATGTCAATAAATAAATCTTTTAATGGAAATATTTATTGTCCAGTAAAATGCAAATATTTGGATATGATTAACGATTTGAAATTTTTGGTGTCACAT
The DNA here is from genome assembly GCA_905147345.3 of Mythimna impura. NCBI lineage: Eukaryota > Metazoa > Arthropoda > Insecta > Lepidoptera > Noctuidae > Mythimna > Mythimna impura. The sequence continues at coordinate 15,867,775 of LR990345.1, forward strand.
TTTTTGCCAAAAAATGAAGTCTTATGTAAATGTATTTTTCCATGACACATTTTATCAACTGGATGATATGATTATCTAGTGCTTCCTGGTCGAATTGATGAAAATCAATGGATTTAAACACATTTGATCCGATGAAGTGGTTAAGAGCTTTTGGTACAATGACTTTGTAAAAGTTTGTTTCTATGTCTGAGGCCGGATTAGAGCCGAAAGCGTAGTAATACAATGCTCACGCCAGTTATACGACATTTGCGAAGAAATAAATGTGAAACCCTCATAGACGAAGATTTAATAAAATAGCGATGGATCGCGAATTTTCTAACTCAAACTTCGAACATTGACGGCTGCTCGGCCTTATGATTGACTAAGATGGGCTTGCCTACTCGGTCAATAATGTTGAGCAATATTATTAATCTTTTAGGGCCTACGAAACCGTCAAATAGCCAGATTTTTTAAAATAATAATTAAATATTTTTGCATAGCGAACACAAATTATTGTAATATTAGGCCAAAATTTAAAAAAAAAACTGTATGAAATTATATTTGTTTATCATGCTACTTATCTTATTGTATTATAAATTAAAAAAATACTTTGATCATCTCAATCTTTAGGTATAATGTCAATTTAAGTTTTTACACTTCACGGGTAATTGTATTGAAATAACAATGTCTTAATTTGGTTCAAACAACATTAAATTAATAACTAATTTAACATGTAATATGACAATATCCATTGAAATGTAAAAAAAAAATATCGAACTGCAATAATACGCATATCGATAAAATCGACCACACACACTCGATTGCACATCTCTAAATCTTAAACGGTCGTTGCGTCACAGAATAAGAAATAATACAAGTACAGAAATTGCACTCCTTGATAGCAAACATACGAATTTAAACCTACTAATAACGGCGCTAATGTTCATAATACATTGCACGGCACGGACACGACCTTGATTTTATTAGCCTACCAGATCCAGTGGCGCTCGTAACGAATCAAAATGCACCGTAAGTCCGCGCGACGAGAGTCTCTTTTATTATGCCCATTATGCGCCTTTGAACAGGCCGCTCTTGTTATAGGGTTAGGACTTGTGTGTTTTTGTTTGTTTGTGTGTTGTGTGTTACTTACGTTTTACTACATAAAATATAATCAGATTTTCTAAAATTATATGGTAGATAGGTACCTACTTGATTTCTACCTATTTACTTATATCCATATTTTAAAACATATTTTTATAAGTCATCTCATAGAAGTGTCAAGAGATTTTACATTTAGTTAGGTATCTAAACAAATGAAATAGGTAATTAAAATGAAGTGTATACATATAACTTTGTTGGTTTTGTATGTCGTTAGCTTTGCGTTCATATATAATTTTTAAAAGGTAGGTCGTTTAAGACGTTATTATACATAATAATTAACATTTTGTAAGATATAATTGCAGTCTATGTTGACCTTGCATTAGTAAGGTAGTCACTAGTACTGGAAGGTCTACTTATATTGAAAGATCTTTAAGGTCATTGACTCGTTTACGTGAAAAATGTCGCAAATACTTGAAATAAAAAGTCGATAAAGAATTCGAAAATAATTTTTGTTAGCGCGGGTCAAGCGGAAAATCGAACACGCGTGTGACACTCTACCGAATTTAGCCTCGCAAGAGAGGCCGCGGGCGTAGGCATATTTCTATACCTATAGTTAGAAGTGCGCCAGGCCTGGTTGCGTTCGGGAAAATTCGGGCTAGTTCGTGTCGCTCTGAACGTAAGTTAGTAAAATATTTAAAAATTGATTTAAAATTATACAGTGACTTAATTGTTTATTTACCGGTGGTAGGACACGCCATTCGTCTTCAGGTTGATGGTATTTGGCATATTTTTACATATAAATACTGCACAACTCGGCATTTTGGTTTTTTATGTATCAATAGTGCACTGTACGCAATTGCAAAGCGACTGAATGACGCGTACAGCCGCCGTTTGATCATATAACCAATTTGGTTCTATCGAGGCGGCACGTGCCACGCCCCCAAGGCATATCCCTCGATATCCGTGGGTTAGAGGGTATGAAAGAGGGACAAACACTAAGACAACTATCTCGTCCTGCTCGAAGTAATTTTGCCTTTTGCTTATCAGTAACAAATAAATACGAACTTAATTGCTGATGAAGTACACTTTAGAATATACTATATGGCACTGTCACGTTGTATTGTAAACATTCCAATTCCGTAGCCGCGTAGGGTACAAGAATTCCTACAAGGGCGGATCCAGCTTTGGCGCCAGGGGGGGGGGGGTCACATAGTTTGTGACCCCCCCTGGCAACTCTGTTGTGTCAGAGTCACATAATTTAAATAACAAAATCAATTTTTCTTTTAAGTCTTCTCCCGAAACGCGTTAATACTCCATCTACTTCAATGGTAACGAGAAAAGTAAGTGGCGAACTCAAAAAAATGGACTGCCACAAGGTAGTGTTTTAGCCCCCTTGCTGTTTAACGTTTACACCAATGACCAACCGGTGAGCCCTAACACAACCCGCTTTTTGTATGCAGACGACCTGGCATTAACTTGCCAAGCCACTGATTTTGAGGAGATTGAGGCCAACCTTACCACCACTCTCTCAGATCGTAGCCAGTATTATACTGCTAATGCGTTTAAAGCAAATCCCTCAAAAACGCAGACGTGCGTCTTTCACCTTTGTAACAGACAAGCGGGTCGAATGCTCAATATCTCGTGGCAGGAGGTGGCAATCATTCATAGTCCCCATCCAAGATATTTCGGCATCACTCTGAATAGGTCTTTCAACTACAGAAAGAATTGCGAGAACGTTAAGCGGAAGGTGCATACAAGAAACCACTTACTACGTCGCCGAATATCCACTAGATGGGGGGCGTCTCCCAAAGTTTTGCGAACAACTGGAATGGCGCTCCGCTTCTTCGCTGGTGAATATGCCTGTCCAGTATGGAGCCGCTCCGCCCACTTTAACATAGTGGATACAGCACTTAATGAGACGTGCCGAATTGCCTTATGCCGGACTCCGGTACGAATGCTGTATCCATTAATCGGCATTTCACAACCAGAAATTTGCAGGACCGTGGCTAGCCGCATAGAAAGGACGACAAAAAAGGACATGTGCGAGTCGGACCCGCGCACTTGGGGTTCCGTACAAAATTACCTATGAAAACAGTTCAATTCCCGAATTAAGTAACGAAGATTTTTTTCGAACCGCAAAAAATTTTGTGACGTAACTACAAAACTACAGTTTTCAGATTTTTTCCTTTACTTGTTCAAGACCTTGCTTCATGCCAAATTTCAGCATTCTAGGTCAACAGGAAATACCCTATGAATTTTGATTCCCTTGAGAGTGTCGAAATACACGTTTTTGCGACATAAAATATCTTTTTTTTTTCGTTTACTTAGAAGTTTCATTTTTTCACAGCTTCAAGGGACCGCAGACTTGAGTATATGGTTTTAATTTCAACTCGAAACCTCTACGAGTTCTTGAGATAAAGGGTCTTGACAGACAGACAGACAGACAGACGGACGGACAACAAAGTGATTCTATAAGGGTTCCGTTTTTTCCTTTTGAGGTACGGAACCCTAAAAAAAGGACCCTCGCCATCCAATGCACTATTGCTCGGTACCCCTGAGACTTAAAAGTCGTAAAAGTTTTGTTGAGTGACACGTGTTGCCATGGTCAATCTGGAATGCTCTAAACAGACTCCGCACGCAGGTTGGGTGCAGTAAAGACAATCTCCACAGATGGGGATACCTGAATGGTTTCAACCTTCAGTGTTTGTGCAGTGTCTCTCCGCAGATCATGTCCCACCGTCCATCCTGCACGACGTGCCCTGTTACCTGTTCATGTAGGGATCTTATGACAGCATCAGTGGACGGTATTGCCGTGGCCGAATACTGGGCCAGGCAAGGAATTTAATTAGTTTTACCATCGACACGCTAAGAACGTACGACACGCTACGTTTTTATGGACGTGGAGAAGTGCAAGGGCGGATCCAGCTTTAGTGCCAGGGGGGGGTCACATGGTCATGGTCAAGTCATAAGAAGTTATGATTTAATTTTGATAATAATAGATACGGGTAAAAATACATACATCAATACAATACCTACTATTTTATCGATGTATGTACTGTACCTAAAAATACCTTTATTTAAATAACAAAATCAATTTTTCTTTTACGTCTTCTCCCGAAACGCGTTATCACTCCATCTACTTCAATGGTAACGAGAAAAGGAAATGGCGAACTCAAAAAAATGGACTGCCACAAGTAGTGTTCTAGCCCCCTTGCTGTTTAACGTTTACACCAATGACCAACCGGTGAGCTCTAGCACAACCCGCTTTCTGTATGCAGACGACCAGGCATTAAGTTGCCAAACCACTGATTTTGAGGAGATTGAGGCCAACCTTACCTACGCTCTCTCAGATCTTAGCCAGTATTACACTGCTAATGCGTTTAAAGCAAATCCCTCAAAAACGCAGACGTGCGTTTTTCACCTTTGTAACAGACAAGCGGGTCGAATGCTTAATATCTCGTGGCAGGAGGTACCAATCATTCATAGCCCCCATCCAAGATATTTCGGCATCACTCTGGATAGGTGTCTCAAGTCTCAACTACAGAAAGAACGTTAAGCGGAAGGTGCATACAAGAAACAAGCTGCTACGTCGCCTAACATCCACTAGATGGGAGGCATCTCCCCAAGTTCTGCGAACAACTGGAATGGCGCTCCGCTTCTCCGCTGGTAAATATGCTTGTCCAGTATGGAGCCGCTACGCCCACTCTTAACATAGTGGATACAGCACTTAATGAGACGTCCCGAATTGCCACTGGTTGCCTTATACTATATATTACTATATTATACTCCGGTACGAATGCTGTATCCACTAAGCGGCATTGCACCCTAGAAATTTGCAGGTATATGGCTAGCCGCATAGAAAGGAAGAAACAACAAAACGACCCTTGCCATCTAATGCACTATTACAGCTCGGTGCTCCTGAGACTTAAAAGTCGTAAAAGTTTTATTGTAAGCGTGAGCCCATCTCAAAGTAAAGCCATATCGGAGTGATGCTCTCTCCTGGACACGAGTTGCCATGGCCAATCTGGAAAACTCTAAACAGACTCCGCACGCAGGTTGGGCGCAGCAAAGACAATCTCCACAGATGGGGGTTCCTGAACGGTTCCGACCTTCAGTGTTTGAGCAGTGTCTCTCCGCAGACCATATCCCACCTTCCATCCTGCATGACGTGCCCTGTTACCTGTTCATGTAGGGATCTTATGACAGTATCAGTGGACGGCATTGCCGTGGCCGAATACTGGGCCAGGCAAGGAAATTAATTAGTTTTACCATCGACACGCTAAGAACGTACGACACGCTACGTTTTTATGGACATGGAGAAGTGCGAGTCCGGTTAGACATTCGACCATTAAAGCTCTTAGCCATAATTTGATTTTTCGTAACGTGAAAGATCTTCCCACTGTCGCTACGTACACTAACAGGTAGTGTAGCCATAATAAATAAAAAAATCTTATATTAGGATACGTCTCAAAATCACAATTTAAAATAAGGTCAGAATTCGACTGTGGTATGTCCTGACTCCGATGCCACTTCACCATCCACAGCCAATAATCGTTTACAACGACAGAAACTGGAGTAGGTACTTTATTAACTACTAGCTTTTGCCCGCAGCTTCATTCTGCATAAAATATAGCTTATATCACTCAGGAATAAAGCACCTTTCTATCGTTGAAAATCCTTCAAAGTTTTTGAGAAAAATTGACGTCATTCAGAATCTCGATTTTTGCAAGGCTTCTATAGATGTACTTTTTATATTTTTAATATATGAGTACATTATGGAGGGCCAAATTTCACGTAAAATAGCAGATTTTCAGAGGTCTTTACTAGATTTGGCACGTCACAATTATGGCATAAGTCCCCTCTTTGAGGCTTAGCTGGAAAGACCTCACGGCGTCCTCACCTTCCGCATGATGCAGGTCCTCACCGGACATGGTAAATTCGGGAGGTTCCTGCACCGGATTCGTGCGGAAGAAACGCCCGGGTGTCGCCACTGTGTGGACCGCCCGGAGGACATGGTAGAGGTGTGCCCCGCTTGGGCAGAGCAACGCCGTGTCCTTGTGGGGGCGATCGGTGGCGGCGATCTCTCGCGCCGGGCCTTGGTACAGGCCATGGTCCGGAGCGAGGAGGAGTGGCAAACGGTCGCCTCCTTCTGCGAAGCAGTAATGCTAGCAAAGGAGGCGGCCGATCGCGTGAGGCAACGGTCCTCACGCCTCAACGGCCGCCGGGATTCCTATCCCGATTTCCGGCCACCGTAGGCGCGGGCTTGCGGACGGCGAGCAATGGGTAGCTTGCCGTCCGACCGTCTGGTAACCGTCCGGACCGAGCCCAAGTCGTGGACGGCGCGTACTGTTCCACGCGCGCCTCAAGATGTCAGCAAACCGTAGGGGCAACGAAGGAACAAGAGTGGGTTTTTAGTCAGTAAAAGTCTGACACTGTCTCCCGCTCCGCCCAAGAGCGGGGGTTGTCATAAGATGATTTTACTACCGAAAAAAAAGGTCTTTACTAGATTAGTTTTACACAAGTTTATCTTTTGATTTTTATAGAAGCCTAGAATAGATAATATTCACAAGATATTTGTGTATCCAAAATATCTGGAGAAAGAAAATGTACCTCGGGTTGGCCGCTCTTAAATTAATTAAATATTGAAGATGCTTACATAAAATCTGTATTGTGACAAAAAATTACAGAAAAACATTATGTTTAACAATTTTAATCAGTGGTCCACCTAGGTCCTGGACCCAACCCAGGGGGGGGTCATGACCCCCATGACCCCCCCCCTGGATCCGCCCTTGGAGAAGTGCCAGTCCGGTTAGACATTCGGCCATTGAAGCTCTTAGCCATAATTTGATTTTTCGTAACGAGAAAGATCTTCCCGCTGTCGCTGTTGCTAGTGTAGCCATAATACATAAAAAAATCTTATATTAGGATACATCACAAAATCACAATTTAAAATAAGGTCAGAAATCGACTGTGGTATATCCTGACTCCGCTGCCACTTCACCATCCACAGCTGATAATCGTTCACAACGACAGAAACTGGAGTAGGTACTTTATTAACTACTAGCTTTTGCCCGCAGTTTCATCCTGTGTATATTAAATATAGCCACTCAGGAATAAAGCACCTTTCTATCGGAGAAAATCCTTAAAAGTTTTTGAGAAAAATTGTCGTCATTCAGAATCTCGATTAAATGTGCAAGGCTTATTATATAGATGTCCTTTTTTTATATATTTTATATTTTTGAGTACATTATGGAGGGCCAAAGTTCACGTAAAATAGCAGATTTTCAGAGGTATTTATTATTTACTAGATTAGTTTTACACAAATTTATGTTTTGATTTTTATAGAATTCTAGATAATATCCACAAGATATCAGTGTTTCCAAAATATCTGGAGAAAGAAAACATGCCTCGGAGTTGCCGCTCTTAAATTAATTAAATATTGAAGGTAAAACATAAAACACATAAAGACTTAAAATCTATATTGTGACAAAAAATTACACAAAAACATTATATTTAACAATTTTAATCAGTGGTCCACCTGGGTCCTGGACCCAGCCCGGGGGGGGGGGGGGGGGGGGTCATGACCCTAGGTCCGTCCTTGAGTTCCTAGGGCCACTGTAATTTTTACGAACAATCAGCAGCCTTGTCATTGTATCGGATCCGGTCCAGGCAACAGTAAGTTTAATACGAGAGAAGACGAACTAATGAGCACGAAGACATAATATCATGAATGCCATTCTCTGCCCTGTGTTCAAAAATAACCAGAGTAGGGTACGGTCGCTACTCCAACCATTCAAAAATGCTTCGAGTTGTAACCCAGGGTCGTTCTTTTATATATAACTCGAGTTAACCCAACTAACTCTAACTCCGAGCATGGTAGGTTGGTGTAAGTATCTCTAAATATTACAGTTCAAAATAAAAGAATTTCTTCAGCAGACTCAGACCGACATTATGACCAAACCACAGACTATGAATATGTAAGTACATGAGTTTACGTGACAGAAACTCATAAGAGTGAAGCGCCTATTACACCACTCGATATTCAGACATGAAAAATTCAAATGATAATAAAATAACAATACAAAAAAAAATTACATTGACAGTTCTCTACGTTCAAAAATGCGAGGGTAGAGTATCTACTCTGATGATGTCATGTAAGGCTGACCACAGACAAGACATCTCATAGATAAAATTAAACAATTTTGTTTAACAACAACAAAAACTGCACAGCGACAAGACGTCTGTCTAACGACAGTCGCCCTTTTGTATGTGTCACAGACCACAGGGAGATATACGGTATGTGTGTGGGCGCGCCCATCGAAGACAAAACAGTCTAGCACAACGTACCTTCTCTCTAGTAGTGTGGCGGCAGTGATGAAAATGTTGATTTTTCAATTTATCGATTTTTATAAAAAATATTAATATCGGCCTCGGTATAACTGAGAAAAGATATCGATGTCGGTCATACTTTCCGAGATTTTCGGTTTGAAAAATAACTTGTTTAGTTCTGTCTAGCTTAACAATAGGTAATAGTTATTTTTATGCAAAATGATCATTATTTTAATTAATGAGAATTTTAATTAAACTAAATTACAATATTCTAATATTTTGAAGACTAATTTATTATTTCAGTCAAACCAGCATTTGTCCGGTAGGTAACGAAATTAAAAACAGACTAGTCATAGACAATACAGTTATTTTTTCTTTGAATTCCGCTATTTAATAGCGGAATTCAAAGAAAAAATAACTGATTGATAAAATAACTAATTGATTAGCAGAATAAATTTTATTCTGCTAATCAATTAGTTTTGAAAAAAATATAGTTTTTGCGATTTTCAATATTGAGTATTTTGTATCGATAAATCGATGTATTGGATCAAAATATATCGGATGAAAATATCGATATATTGAAGTACTTATACTTAGTAATGTGCCAAGTCACCGTTTTGGTGGATCGAGTTAACTCGATTCGGTTTGTGTATTCGAATCATGACTCGATACCGCGGTTCGAGCGAGTCCAATACTCGAATTCTTTGTTTAGTACAATAATTTTCTGTATATCGATACTTTACAATTGATACTGAGTAAGTATCGATACGTGATGACTGATGACCGATACCGTATCGAATAAAAGAAATCAGAAACGTTTATTTCAAATAGACCAATTACAGGCACTTTTGAATTGTCAAAAAGTCGGTCAGTCAAAAAAAGAAAAGAAGTGAAGCTAAATTGCACGTTCCAAAGCGTAAATCTCTATGGAGAAGAACGTGCAAGAAACTCCATGGACACTCTTTTAAATCATATTGTGAGTTACATAAATCTTGGTTACATATTTCTTGTCGCTTTTAATATGTGAGCACAATGTAGATGAGTAAGAATAAAAACTAATTAAAAACATAGAAATTGAATTAAGTCACTGGCAGCTAAGAGATGATCTGTCTCACTCTCAACTGACGGCACCCGTTCACGAGCATGACGCGTGCATCAGCCTCACTCAGCTCAACCATTTTGAAGGGAACTGAATGACCCAATAACACGTGCCACCATCAGCGAGACATTTGAGTGAGCATGACTAACTCTCAACTGCCATACTCGTAATGTCAAACAAGTTGTAACCTAATAAAAATGCTCCATGGTACTTCACATTCACAAAACTTGAAAAAAAGTGCTTCTACATTATACAATGCTATTGTCTCCAAATGCAAAAGGTAATAAATTATCATAAGCTCAATTGAAATAAACAAATAAAATAAAATAAGAAACATTTCGAAAACAACAATACAAAAAGGGGAATAGTAAGTATCACTTCCAATATTTATAAATGTATATATTTAAAAAAAAAAACAAAAACTAATTTGAAGGCTGTGGCTGTGGAGCAGGACCGGCATTTAGCCAAGCGTTTTTGTCAAGGATACAATCTTCCAGTTGGCAGTTTATAATACGCTTGTCTACATAGTGTGCGTTTAATGCATGTTTTAAATTTGGACTCATTTAGTTGTAGAATCTCAAGTGGTATTTTATTATAAAATTTTACACAGTACCCCATAAAAGAACTATGTACTTTTGCCAATCTGAATCGAGGTTGATCTAATTTGTTTCTATTCCTAGTATTAAAGTTGTGCCTGTCACTTATCTTAGTAAAAAGATGAATATTTTTCCGAACATACTTACATAATGTTTTCATAAATGTATTGACAAGGGACCGTCAGGATGTTTATTTCCTTAAATAGTTCTCTAAGGGAATCGCGTCTGCGAAGATTATATAGGGTGACTGGTAATTAGTGTACGATACTTAAACACGTGATTGTGCTCATGATAACAAACAATTTTTATTACGGGAGCAAAGCCGAAATCGCGAAAAAAATATCAGCTGTTCAGTACATTAGGCAAACATAAAATGTATTGATCAGCTGATATTTTTTTCGCGATTTCAGCTTTGCTCCCATAATAAAAATTGTTTGTTATCATGAGCACAATCACGTGTTAAAGTATCGTACACTAATTGCCAGTCACCCTATACATATATGGCTCTGATAGGTCAATAGACTCTATGTCTGCAGCCCGTCCCCATAGCAAAATACCGTAAGACATGATACTATGAAAGTAACTAAAATAAACTAGTCGCGCAGTATCTACATCAGTAAATTGACGGATTTTTCTGACAGCATATGCTGCCGAACTAAGCCGACCTGCCAGAAATGTTAAATGAGGACCCCATTGTAGCCTCGAGTCAAGCGTGATCCCTAGGAAAACCGTATCCTCGACGAATTCGAGTTTCTCCTTGTTCAATACTATGTCGGAGTAATTACTTTTAACATTCGGTAACGCAAATCTTATGCACTTAGTTTTTTTTCCATTTAATACAAATTATTAACAATAAACCAGTTTTGGACTTGCTGTAGAGCATTGTTTACATCATCAAGGGTTGTGGAACGTCTATTGATCATAAAAATTAACGACGTATCGTCAGCAAACAATACAATATGTGGTTGTTTTTTTAATAGATGTGGTAGATCATTAATGTATATTAAAAAGAGGAAAGGACCCAATATTGAGCCTTGTGGTACACCCATTTTGACTTTCAAACCCGGAGAATTGACACCGTTTATCTGAACTCGCTATTGCCTATCAATTAAATAAGATTTTACCAAGCTGAGTGCAAGTTTACCTAGCCCATAATGTTCTAGCTTTAAAAGCAAGGTTTCGTGATTAACACAATGGAAAGCCTTTGAGAGGTTACAAAAAATTCCTATCGCATCTTGGGCTTGTTCCCACGCTGCAAATATATGTTTTAATAAAGTGACACCAGCGTCAGTCGTACGTCTTTTGGTGAAACCATACTGCTGATCGTGAAAGATTTTATTGCTGTTAAAATGGTAAAGCATTTGATTAAGCATAACTTTTTCAAACACCTTACTGAAAACCGGCAATACTGATACAGGTCTGTAATTATTAGTGTCATTATGGTCACCAGATTTAAAAAGTGGTATAACCTTACTGTATTTCATTATATCTGGAAAGACTCCTTGGTCCACACACAAATTAAATATTAAAGCTGAGTATGGTGCTATGGTCTCAATTATGGATGTGCATACTTTAACAGACATTCCCCATAGGTCTTCAGTTAATTTGACTTTGATTTGCCGGAAAGCCTATAAGACTGTCAAAGGGTTTATATGTTTGAATTGAAATTCAACCGGACAGCCTGGTAAGTTTGCTTTCAATAAAGCAATTGAAGCTTCAGGGGAGGAATTTAGAGCTTCTGTTGTCCTAAGAGACGAGAGAGAGAAAGAATCGATACCTCAATGGTATCTTTTCATTCCTAGACAAATCAGTTTCGTTTTAGTTTTGAGACAGACTTGTCAATGTGAGACAAATCTGTCTAAAGGCTGTCTTGTCTCAAGTGTGCGCTCAGCCTTAACTCTAACCTGTTTGAACGCAGGGCTCTGTGCTTTGACCATGACAATGACACTGACAGTAACACGACACTGATTGTTTGTGCGGTTGAGCCAGTGTCTACTTGTCTTTACAAAACTTTTATTTTCTTGTTTTTATTCATATTTCACTATATTTCATAAGTTTGTTTATTTCGCTTTCGCTCAGCGAGAGCCGATTTAAGGTGTTTTGCGTTAATTTATTGATGGTTCTTTAGTAGTTTCGTTTCGGATAACTTACCTGCTGGGTACCGTGTTTTTAGTGCAATATTAGTTCTCATAAGTACCGAGTAAATAATTCTAATCTTGTTTATTTAGTTCATAGAGCCCCCATTACTCTGGGTTCATTCTAGGTGTATGTATATTTAAGTCTATGACATAGCTATGCATATTTATCCTCATATTAGTATTTCCAAGATGATAGCAATAAAATCAATAATTTCAATTAATGGTACTGTTGCAAGAAAGTTGTTACCTATCTCATCAAATGCTGGAACATATCGGAGGTAAGAAATTTCAATAAAATATTTTGCTTCAATTCAAATATTTATTCATTTTTATGCCCATTCTTTCCTTATAGCAATTGGTTAGTTGATCCATGAGTCCATTCTTATTATAATTTATATATCAAAGAGTAACATTATCCTAATCACAAACAAAAATAAATTTTCAAATTAGTGGGAGACATCTTGACTGGTGGAAGAGGAAACTGTTACAAAAATAAGACAAACTGAAATTTGACATCACAACCATTAGTATACGCATAAACAAAAAAGATGTTCCCACTAAGCCCATGCTCTTCCTCAAACTAATATTTGAAATGTTAATTGCTGCTTCATGTACTTTTTACCAAACCAATTTTGATGTTGTAGAATAAAATTTATTTTTAGTGTTATTTTTAGTTTAGTGTAAAATATTGTACAAAAATAAATACAGAATACCCAATTTACTTACCACATCTATAATTCTTTACATTTTATGATATATTACAGAATGTAACTTATTTCCTTACAGATATTCTAATCAAACTTCTGAAAAATATGATATAGTTGTGATAGGCGGTGGCATAGTGGGTTGTGCCTCTGCCAGAGAACTTATTTTGAGACATCCACAGTTGAAGATTTCATTAATTGAAAAAGAAAATCGTTTTGCATGCCATCAAAGTGGAAACAACAGTGGTGTAATTCATGCAGGCATCTACTACAAACCAGGATCTCTTAAGGCAAAGTTATGTGTAAAAGGCATGAACTTGGCTTATAAATACCTAGATAAAAAGGGTATAAAATATTTAAAGTCTGGTAAATTGATTGTGGCCACTGAAAGGCAAGAAATACCTAGATTGCTAGATCTTTATGACCGTGGAATTCAAAATGGTGTGAAAGATTTAGAACTTCTTGAAGGTAATGAATTTAGACAGATTGAACCTCTTTGCAAAGGATTACAAGCTATATGGTCACCTCACACTGGAGTTGTGAACTGGGCTGAGGTTACAGAATCCTATGTTCAAGACTTCACTGAATATGGTGGAACCACACATCTCAATTTTGAAGTTAAGGAGTTCATAGAATCTGAGGATGCTGAATATCCTGTTATCATATCAGATAAAAAATCTAAAAGCATTTCTGCAAAGTATGTTCTCACTTGCTGTGGTTTACATTCAGATACAATCTCAGTACTAACAGGATGCCCCGAAGAGCCCAAGATTATCCCTTTTAGGGGTGAATACCTTTACCTTATCCCAAGTAAGAGTAATTTAGCTAAAGCTAACATATATCCTGTGCCTGACCCAAGGTTTCCATTTCTTGGTGTCCATATTACCCCTCGAGTAGATGGTCGTGTCATACTTGGACCTAATGCAATATTAGCCTACTGTAAAGAAGGATACAAGTAAGTATTTTCATTACATAATATGTAAAGTTTGAGTAGTTATCCTGTTAATACATACAACAATATCGACACCCGCATTGAACAAGGTTGTAACATTAATTCAGTCATTTTTTAGAATGAACCAAAAAGTGATACTGTGTTTGAATTTTGTTTACAGGAAAAGTGTAATATTTACTGAAAAATGAATCTTGCATCAATGATAGAAATACGTCATTATAACTGTTGTGTTGCTCATTCCATAAATATTACGCCTTTGGTGGTAACTCAAACTGGACTGAAATCTGCGATACTGCCTTGTTTGTTGCGGGTGTTGACATGGGAAAGCCTGTTGATGTCACTTATGAGAATATGCTTGGTATTATAAGTAAACTCAATTGTAAAATCACAATAATAATATATTGTTCAATATCCAATAGCTGTTAATTTATATGTTTTATCTCATAAAGGGCATATAAAGGTTAATTTACATTTATCAAACAATCCAATATAAATAATTATACATATAAAAAAATAGAAAAAAACCGGCCAAGTGCGAGTCGGACTCGCCCATGGAGGGTTCCGTAGCAGCAAGTAACATAATAATAATCTTTATATCAGGTTCATATTTGGCTTGCGCAAGTATGACCACGTTTCTGAATTTCGTACTTCGGTTTACGATTTATGACGTACTAAAAAAAAACTGCTGACCAGATCTCGTTCAAACCAATTTTCGTTGGCAGTTTTTATAGTAATGTACATCATATATTTTTTTTAGTTTTATCATTCTCTTATTTTAGAAGTTAGAGGGGGGGGGACACACATTTTACCACTTTGGAAGTGTCTCTCGCGCAAACTATTCAGTTTAGAAAAAAATGATATTAGAAACCTCAGTATCATTTTTGAAGACCTATCCATAGATACCCCACACGCATGGGTTTGATGAAAAAAAAAATTTTGAGTTTCAGTTCTAAGTATGGGGACCCCCAAAATTTATTGCTTTTTTTCTATTTTTGTATGAAAATCTTAATGCGGTTCACAGAATACATCTACTTACAAAGTTTCAACAGTATAGCTCTTATAGTTTCGGAAAAAAGTGGCTGTGACATACGGACGGACAGACGGACAGACAGACAGACAGACAGACAGACAGACAGACATGACGAATCTATAAGGGTTCCGTTTTTTGCCATTTGGCTACGGAACCCTAAAAAGTGTTACATGAATATTATTACCTACCTACTTATATTTTAAACAAACATATAAGTAATATAAAGTTCATTACATAGACTGGATAATTTTTAAATCTGTTTCATTACAATTCCAATTTACTTTAATTATTGAAATAAGAATATTTCATTTTCAGATATAGCGATTTCAATATGAAAGATTTCAAAGATATTCTAGCATTTTCTGGTTTTCGTAAATTGGCAATGAAATATGCAAGCTTTGGTATGAAAGAAATGACCAGATCAATATTCACATCATTGCAAGTAAAACAGGTACAAAAGTATATTCAAGAAATTACATCTGCTGATGTGGAGAGTGGTCCGGCTGGTGTAAGAGCACAGGCAATGGCAAAAGATGGTATGGATCCTTTGTATAGTAATTTAACATAACTGAATATATTAGGGGTGTATACGGGGTCCCAATCAACACGTATCGGGACCCGAGCCAAGCCAACCCCCCCCCCCCCAAATGCATAATGCAACGAGAAACAGGCCCCAAGTACAACACGCGTACACTCCGGTCCGATGAGAAGATCACCGAACTTGAGGAGGAGTTCAGCAGGTTACGATGGAGTATTGTGGGATTATCCGAAGTCCGAAGACAAGGGGAGGACACGATAATCCTAAAATCTGGTAACCTGCTCTATTTTCGGGAGCGGGATCAGTAGTCCCAAGGTGGTGTCGGGTTTATCGTCCACAAGAGTCCCTTGTGAAAAATGTGGCGAAGATCGAGAGTGTGTCGACTAGGTTGGTGTACCTTATACTCAGAATATCATCAAGATATTCGCTAAAGGTCATAAAGGTTTACGCTCCGATCTCGACACACCCCGACGACGAGAGAGAGAGAGAGCCATGTATGAGGATGTAACCAGAGCCATGCATGGTTACAAGACTCACTTCACTGTGGTCATGGGGGACTTTATCGCGAAACTGGGCAAACGAGACGGTGACGAGCTGCGAGTGAGGCGATTTGGACGTAGGAACGACCAGGGACATCTACTAGCCAGCTTTATGGAGAAGGAGGGCCTCTACATGATGAACTCCTTCTTCAGAAAGCGTGAGCATAAGAAGTGGACCTGGCAAAGCCCTGATGGTGCAACTAAAAATAAGATTGACTTCATAATGTCGACGAAGAAGCAAATATTCAATGATGTCTCTGTGATCAATGCGGTGAAAACCGAAAGTGATCACCGCATGGTAAGAGGCACATTGTCATAATGTCGACGAAGAAGCAAATATTCAATGATGTCTCTGTGATCAATGCGGTGAAAACCGGAAGTGATCACCGCATGGTAAGAGGCACATTGAATATCAATGTCAAGCTTGAAAGATCTCGACTGATGAAGTCAACGCTCCGTCCTGCACAGATTCAGATCCAATACTCCGAGAGCTTTCAGCTCGAACTTCAAAATCGTTCCGAATGACTAGGAAGCTCCGTGGATGAATACAACGGTGGGTTCATGGAAACTGTCTATACGGTAGGGTCTAAATTCTTTAAGACTCGTATAAATAAGAGCAAGAGGCTCACCGATCGAACTCTCCAACTAATGAAGGAGAGGAGTGAAATGTTTCTGCAGTCTTCAGACGATGCGTGCACATATCGGCAGCTCAATAAACGGATCTCTTAAGTCCTTGAAACGCGATTTCCGTCACTTTAATACCGGAAAAATTAAAGACGCGATTGAGCGAAATAGGCTCCAAGGTGTTTGCAAGAAATCTGTCTATTGGGCAGAGCCAGCTCACGAAACTGAAGACTGAAGATGCCTGAGTCATATCCGCCAAATCGGAGCTTCTGGGAGCGATCGAGGCTTTTTATGGACAGTAGTACACGTCAATCACAGAACCCACTGCGAATCTAGCAAATGACTCAAGAGCTAGATTGACCCCGACACTATACCGAAGATACCCCGGACGTCAGCCTGTACGAGATTAGGATGGCTCTGAAGCAGCTTAATAACAACAAGGCACAGGGTGATGACGGAATTACGAACCGAACTCCTGAAGGCGGGTGGGAAACCGATCCTTAAGGCCATTCAGAAGCTGTTTGATTCCGTCATATTCGAGTGGAAAACACCACAGGCATGGAGCGGAGGTGTGGTGGTACTCTTCTTTAAGAACGGCGAAAAGGCCCTGCTCAAGAATTATAGGCCCATCTCACTTCTGAGCCATGTCTACAAACTGTTTTCCTGAGTCATCACGAACCGTCTCGCGCACAGTTTCGATGACTTCCAGCCTCCCGAACAAGCCGGATTCCCAAAAGGCTTCAGCACCATAGACCACATATATATGCTACGGGCAGGTTATACAGAAGACGAGCAGGTTATACAGAGGAGTAAAATCTGCCTCTCTGCCTAGCGTTTGTGGACTACGAGAAAGCCTTTGATTCGATCGAGACTGGGGCTGTGCTGTAGTCTCTCCAACGGTGCCAGATTGACTATTGGTACATCAAGGTGCTGAAATGTTTGTACGAAAACGCCACTATGTCAGTCAGACTGCAGGACCAGACCTCGAAACCTATCCCCCTGCAGCGGGGTGTAAGGCAGGGAGACGTCATTTCTCCGAAACTGTTCACGGCCGCAATGGAGGATGTCTTCAAGGTTCTGGACTGGAGTAGATGAGGCATAAATTAATGTCAATGGCGAGTACATCACTCATCTTCGGTTTGCCGACGACATAGTAGTCATGGCTGAGACTACGGAAGAGCTCAGCACAATGCTCAATGACCTCAGTAGAGCTTCCGAAAGAGTGGGTCTTAAAAAGAACACGGACAAAACTAAAGTCATGATAAACAACCATGTAGCACTCACTACTATCAAGATTGGAAACTCTATACTCGAAGTTGTGGACGATTACGTCTACCTTGGACAGACAGTCCAGTTGGGTAGATGTAATTTCGAGAAAGAGGTCAACCGTCGAATCCGACTCGGCTGGACAGCGTTCGGGAAGCTGCGTGGTGTCTTCTCATCCAATATACCACAGTGTCTCAAGACGAAAGTCTATGACCAGTGTGTGTTGCCAGCGATGACATATGGTTCCGAAACGTGGTCGCTCACAATGGGCCTCATCAGAAGGCACAAAGTCACCCAAAGGGCAATGGAAAGGGCTATGCTCGGAGTTGATTGAATCAGAAATGAAGATATTCGCAGGAGAACCAAGGTTGCCGACATAGCACGAAGAATCGCCAAACTAAAGTGGCAATGGTCAGGGAATGTGCCCCGACCATTGCCACTTTAGTTTGCAGAACAGATGGCCGTTGGGGCCGGAAGGTTCTGGAGTGGCGACCACGTACCTACCGGAAGACGCAGTGTTGGTACGCCCCCTACAAGGTGGACCGATGAAGGTTGCGGGAATCCGATGGATGCGAGACGCACAGGACCGTTCATTGTGGCGACGTTTGGGGGAGGCAAATGTCCAACAGTGGACGTGTATCGGCTGAAATGATGATGATGATGAATATGTTTACATGTTTTAATTTTTTTTTTATTAATGATAGGCTCGCATTCGACCACAATCTCACCTGATGGTAAGCGACGATGTGGTCGACGATGGAGCAAGCCTGTCTCATTAGCGATGTTTATCTTCTGTTTTCAGGTAGCCTTGTAGAAGACTTTGTATTTGATTCTCAACCTGGATCTGGTGCAATAGGAAGCAGGGTTTTACATTGTAGGAATGCACCCTCTCCAGGGGCAACTTCATCCCTTGCTATCGCGAAAATGATAGCTGACAAAATGGAAAACCAGTTCAAATTCACAATCCATAACAAGCAAGCACCTGATGCACCTTCAACTGAAATTTAAATTTTGAGAAAAATATAATCAAACCATATCTCCAGACTTGCATATATGTACTCTTGGAAGGATCTGTTAAAGTAAATAATAGTTACAAGAATTGATTACTGCTCTGTGCTTGGGTTTTTTAGACTTGCAATACACAAGCATTGAGATTTCAATGCTTCTGTAGCTTTAACCCTTAACTTCTTGAGTAGCGTAATTAGAGACACAATAGTAAGACAATGGCGCACGACCGCCGGCGTTCGTGCGGGGATCAACAGCTTAAATTAATGTTACTGTTATATTTTTAATTACTTAGAGATTTTATGGAAAACTAATATGATGAAATCATAATATGTGACCTGAATTGTATTTATTTTTTTAACTGTTACTTTATACAAACTATTAAATATTCATATTTTATCATGGAAGACAATGAAATTGGCTTAATCACTAAAATAAATGTAGTTGTCTATAATAAATTTATAAATTAATTTTGGGTGCTAAATAAGTCACTAAAACTTAGTTATTTATAGTCCTAAAATTATTTGAATTTATTATTACAATATTATGTGTTATCTATATTATAAGGTTATGATGAATTAAGTTGTACATATACTTAAATTGCCCTACAGTTAGCTACCATGCCTACAACCAATATGATCCATAAAGAGACAAATATAAACCCTATCAAAACTTAATATTTATAAAATGTTCTTTGCTATTATTCAGTGATAATCCCTTTACTAGTAATGCATATGAAATTGATTTGAAGATCATAGGCAGTCGTCAAATGGAATACAATATTGCTGACAACCACTATGTACTCTGATAGACCAAACATAGAATAAACTGAAAACAGAAAAATAAATTATGTTATTACAAGTTTGCTTTTTATTTATTTTTATTTTTTACACCTTATGTAGGAGGATTAAATTATTTTTACAAGAACTACTAGTTATAAACCAACATAAAGAGACCATTGATATGAAACTCAATGAAATTACTATTTGGCATAAAAAAAAATCATAATATACTTACTATATGGCTCACACTGCTTGTTATGTCTCAGAAAGAAATAAGCAGCAGATGCAAATGAAGTCACATTCACAATAAAAGCTCTCCATTTTAACTTTACCGAATGCTTCTCTCTATGTGTTATATTGGGCCTTCTACGTAACTTAGAAAGCATTAGACACGTTAAGAGCATATAGAATACTGATGTTCCAATGAAAGTTTTAAAACATACTTCATGGTAAGCTGTGAAAATATAGGCATAATTAGTTCTTCCATTATATACACAGTAAAAATGTTGTATTTAGGTCATTAACAACAGAAGTTATTCAATACTTACGGTAGTTTTTGGATGATGTCCAATGTGTCAGTCCTAACAAAGCAAGGTTCTCTATGATATTCAAAAATACTGCTAATTTCACTATCACAACACAGCTCTCTAGTATTATACTTCGATAATAATTCCATCTTAAATATAGTATATAGAACCTTATAGGCGCATGTAAATATATAGCAGTTCTCCATATTGTACTTTGAGGTTCGTAATTTCCTATAGATGCTGATATTGATGGGAAGATGTTGGGAACTTTGCAATGTGTATTATTTGCGCTTTCAAAATCTTTGTACATAGTTATAACAACACATGTTATAAAAGCAAACAATGGCACTGACACGGCAGAGAAGCACAACTTCGAAGGTATTTTGATATAATACTTCTTTTCGGATGCATTGTAAAGAGGTAAATACATTTATTTCAAAATACTAAGAAGTTCCTACAGTCAAATTCAGAAAAACTCTGAAACTGATAACCAGACAGCTGATTCCCTGAGCTTACGATGACGTAATGACGTTGTCAAACAGACAAAATATGTCATTGTCAAATTGAAGAAGTCAATCGCGTTCCATTATTTATTGTGTACTGTACGGTGCTGCTGCTCGTACTGTTTACGATTAGTACTAATACTACCTATATAAATTCCGTGGCTGGTACCAAATTAATTTTGTAAAATAAGCAATATTAATGTTATTATAATAAATTCTCTAACGAGAATAGTTCAAGTTCTTACAACATATATTTTTATTTAGTTCTTACAAAATATATTTTTAACAGTAAAGAGGATATAGCATGTAACATACCGTTCAGATTACGTTTCGTTATTTTGTCGATATTTCGTAGCAACCGCAAAATCATTGATTTACAATCAAAACTGCACTAGAAATTGTAATATAATTTGCAAAAAAAGTTTAGTTCCTTTTCCAGACAATTTGTTATTATGATATCGAAAAAGTATGGAAAATATTCTAAATAAAGACATATTTAATAATCGCGACTTGGATGAACTTTCTCCAGATTATGATCCTCGGAATTTTGTATTACGGATGCAGATGAGAAGAACACTGGTAAGTAAACAATAAATATTTTGATAAGAATATGTTTCTCCTACAACTTAGATCAGAGGGTAGGGTAAAAGTTGACACAGGTACAACTTTTGAGTGGGATTTATATGTTATCAAATCGATAAAAAGAAATATTTATTTTTTCCAGGTGAAAGATACGCATAGTCATGGTATTGTTAAAAGCACTAACTGGACAAGGTAAAATGTTTACGTATAATTTGCTGAACTTTGTTGTAAACTAGATACTAACAAGAGTTTTATTATGGGCTATCCCTTTACATCTGTAACAGAAACATAACTAGGCCATCTTAAACCTCAATTGACTATACGCATAAAAGGGTACTCTGTAGCTATAGGTACGCCAAATAGCTGCTAAAAGTGCTGTAAAAGACCAGTGGCGGGGCAAGACCTAAATTTGATGTGGGCAAGATATATTTTGCGAGGCCCCCCTGATAGATGACGCAAGAGGACGGATTTTGTGAGAAAAAATATTTTTTGATACTCAAATTTTTATTCATAAAAATGCAAACTTCTTCATTGTACCTAATTATTTTACATTAAGTATACCTCAACTAACAGTAAAGTAAACAATTAAAGAAACAGAAATTTTCTGCTTTTAGCCTCTCCCTAATAACTGTGTCGTAATCCAGATTCTCTCTGATCTGATCTGGATTACAGATTAGATGCTATATTTGCCTCTGTTGTATATTGATTCTGTGGGGCGAAATTATTATAATTATGTATGTGGGTACCTTTAAATAAACAGTTTATGCTTCAATCTCGAACTGCTTGTATCTTTTATTGGCGACTTCGGAAAATTAATGTATTATCAGTGGAAAAATGGCATGTAACTTACAAAATATTGTATTTCCCGGACAGTTTAACCCCAAGACTGATAAATGGTGTGAATATAAAGAACGATTATTGTACTCTTTGGATGTGGTTGGTGTGAACAATGATGACCTCGAAAAAGCGCGATCTATATTTTTATCTCAGTGTGGAAAAGATACTTATTCATTGATTGTATCGCTTTTAGTGCCTAAACGACCAACTGAGGTCCCATTTAAAGACATTCTTGTGGTGTTCGACCAGTTTTATGAGCCAGAATTGAATGAAATACTTCAAGCCGGGAAATTTCATACACGTAAACAAACTGATAGTGAAAGCGTGCAAGACTTTGTGGCGGCCATTGGTTTATTAGGTGCCAAGTGCAATTTTGTCGACCTGAAGCGTCAGTTACGAGACCGTTTAGTGTTGGGTGTGCGCGATCAGCGCTTGCGTCGAAAGCTGAAAAACTAAAAATTTGATGTATGAAACAGCAGTAGGTACAGTTGTGCCTTAATCATCAGGCGATTGTACAAGATATTTACCCAGACACTAAACTCTGTACGAAGCAAACTCATTTGGATGCTACCGAGGCTATGGATATTGATAAGATTAGTGCTGCGGAGTGTCGACATTGTGCGCGACATCACAAAGACGGTGAACGATGTCCGTTTATGAAGGCTAGGTGTTTTTATTGCAAACGCCTAGGGCATATTGCGTCGGCTTGTGATAGGAAGAGTAAGAAGCAGCACCAGCTGGCAGATCTCGCAGAAGAGGCTAAGACGGGAAATGTAGAAGATATGATGGGTGTCTATGTGTGTTCAGAAAGTCACGCTCCTCCTATAAAGGCAAAAGTAACAATTAATGGTGCTGCAGTTACAATGGAGGTTGATTCTGGAGCATCTCGAACAATTATTTCGGCAGCTACTTATCGACGCCTGTGGATTAAACCTCCACATCTGCGACCTACAAATGTTAAATTAGTTACATATTCTCGTGAAGCCTTGCAAGTTCTTGGCGCCACATATGTTCACGTCACGTTGGGCAACAAGGAAGCTCAATGTGAGCTGTTTGTGGTGTCAGGGGAGGGACCCAGCCTTCTTGGTCGAAGTTGGTTTAAAGCTTTAGACCTGCAAGTAACTGGAATCTGTTGGACACAAGCGGAAGTCAATAATGATCTGTTGAAGCAGTTTCCTGACTTATTTAAGGATACTCTGGGAGATTACAAGGGGCCGGAGGTGTCCCTGCATGTACGTGCGGATGCCACGCCGCGTTTCTTAAAGGCTCGTCCAGTACCATTCCCTTTGAAAAAACAAGTAGAACAGCAATTGACTCAGATGATTAGTGAGGGAATATTAACTCCTGTAAGATATTCCAAATGGGCTACACCGCTAAGGATAGTGAAGAAAGACGATGGTTCCCTTCGGATTTGTGGAGATTATCGATCAACAGTGAACATGGCGATTAATGTCGATACATACCCCTTGCCGGCAGCCACGGAGAGTTTTGTAAAGCTCAGTGGGGGGCGAATCTTTAGTAAATTGGACTTAAAACAAGCCTATATGCAATTGAGGGTAGATGATGACACAGCTATGCTGTTGACACTAAATACACCTCTAGGACTCATGAAGATGAACAGACTAGCCTTTGGAGTGAATGCGGCACCTGGCATTTTTCAAAGAGTAATGTCATCAGCGCTAGCAGGAATGGATGGCGTGGCATGTTTGCTGGATGATATTGCCGTGTCTGGAAGGACAACAGAGGAACATGATACAAGGTTACAGGCTGTTCTACAAAAATTAAATGAAATGTGCCTTAGACTAAAATTAGATAAATGTGTCTTTGGTTCAAACAGTATTAATTTCTTGGGACATATGATAGACGCTGAGGGGCTACACCCATCCCCCAACAAAATCAAAGAAATTAAGGAAAAACCAGCCCCAACAAACAAGCAGGCTTTGCGTGCATTCCTAGGCTTATACAACTTCTATGAAAAGTTTTTGCCTGACAAAGCAACTTTGTTGGAACCCTTATACCGTCTCTTGGAGACAAAGAAGCCATGGCATTGGGGCCAGGTTGAGCAAACAACATTTGATAAGGCAAAAGATCTATTAGCTTCTGATTTGACATTAACTGGCTATGAAATAGACCGAGAGTTATTGCTTATTTGTGATTCATCTGACTATGGATTGGGAGCAGTGATAGTACATGTAATGGATAATGGATGTGAAAAACCCATCATGATGGCTTCGCGAACTTTACAACCTCATGACTGATCACAAACCTTTGGTGAGTCTTTTTAACCCTAGCAAACAAATTCCTGATCAAATTTCCTCCAGAATGTTACGATGGTCTCTGAAACTAGCTTGTTATAGCTACCAGATCAAGTATAGAGCTGGAAAATTGATTGGCAATGCAGATGCACTTAGTAGGTGGACTGAGCTCGAGACTTCTGAAATAGCAATGAAACCACTCAGAGATGTGTTGTTATTAGAGGAACAACCTGACGGCTGGAACTTAGATGTATCTAAATTAGCCACAGAAACAGGGAGAGATCAGGTGTTAAAGCGGGTTTTGTTTCACATACTTCATGGCTGGCCAAATAAAGCTCCGGACACCACCCTGCAGCCATATTGGACACGCCGAGAGGCTCTTTCACACAATAAAGGATGTTTATTGTGGTGCAACAGAGTCATTATTCCTGCTAGTTTACAACAGGAAGTACTTCGATTATTGCATGCACCGCATGCTGGTGTAGTCCAGACAAAGGCTTATTTATGCTAGAGGATATGTGTGGTGGCCGGGAATGGACACACAAATTGAGAGTATGGTGGGAAGCTGTGAGGCATGCCAAGCTGTTAGAAATAATCCACCAAGAGATCCACAAGCGTGGATTATTACTGAAAAGTCGGGTACATGTGGACTTTGCAGGCCCATTCCAGGGTAAAACATTTTTTGTAATGATTGACACTTACAGTAAGTGGTTTGAAGCAGAGATTGTTTCTTCCATGTCTAGCGAAGCAGTGATAACAGTGTAGGAAGATATTTGCATCACAGGGCATACCAGATATTCTTGTGTCGGATAATGGCAGGGCATTTACTTCAAATGAATTTAACTTCTTGAGTAGCGTAATTAGAGACACAATAGTAAGACAATAGCGCACGACCGCCGGCGTTCGTGCGGGGATCAACAGCTTAATATATTTTTGAAGAATAATGGCTTAAAGCATTTGTACTCGCCGCCATATCATCCAGCATCGAATGGACAGATTGAACGGGCAATACAAACTTTTAAAAATAAATTGAAGAAAATGTCCCTAAACCACCTACCATGGAGTGAAAAGCTTCCTAGAGCACTGTACTCACTTAGAACAGTACCAAATAGTTCTAGTAATAAAACTCCTGCAGAGATGTTGAACGGACGTAAATATAGAACAGCTGTATCAAGACTGCACCCTGATAATGCACCAAGTTTACAGGAACAACAGCTAGAGGATAGATCTCAACAACAGGCTGTAAGGAGATTTACAGTGGACCAGCCAGTTTTGATTCGCAACTATGGATCAGGGGAGAAGTGGAATAGAGCCACTGTAGAAGTGGTAGAAGGGCCTAGCTCATATATGGTGAGGACGGAGGATGGTGAGCTACACAGACGTCACGCTGATCAAATACTTGCTCGTAGATTAACTCAATCAGCCGACAAACAAGCACATGCAGACCATTCAGGGTCAAGTTCGTGTTCACCAGAGCCACCAATAGAGATACCTCCTCCTGAATTATGGCCAGACATAATTGGTATACAAAATACAGCCGAATAAGTTTTAAGAATTATATCTGTTCTTTGAAAGTTATTGTCATTTTTTAAATAATATTTAGTTTGTTCATGTGATTACTTAGTTGTCATCATTTAGTTTGTTATTGTCAATCAATATATGATTATTTAGTTGTTAATGACTGTTGATACTTAATGATTATGAGGGGAAGGTATGTTGTATATTGATTCTGTGGGTCGAAATTATTATATGTATGGGTACCTTTAAATAAACAGTTTATGCTTCAATCTCGAACTGCTTGTATCTTTTAGCCTCGATAGATACTAACGCTGAAAGTCTCACGCAAAAACTCCTTTCAGCTGAGGCTGTACTTACCGGTACTGTTAACAAAATTCGAATGACAATATAAATATTCGGGTAAATTTCTTTTAAATTATTTTCAGTTATGTATTGAAGCAGCTGTTTCACATCTCTCACGAAGTCGGGTAAATTTGGGACCATTGTTTGTAATTCTTCATATAATTCGTAAGGTTGAAAGTCACTGCTCTCACCCACTCGCAGGACTGTGTGTAAATCTTGATAATTTTTTAATATATACTCTTTTGAAACATTTTTCAACTTTCTTATATCGTAGAGAAAACCAAAATTCTCAAAATGTTGATTCAAAAATTAAATCTTGAATCCATATTGCTCACTATGGAATCAATCATGGTGTTAAAAAAATCTATTTCGTACCTGCTTTTGGGAGACTGTATAGGTTCATCGCTTCTTTCATAATCGAACATTCTTTTCTTTTTGGCGACTCTTTTGTCTTTAAAATCTTTTTACCCGACTACGGAGGGTTATGATTTTGACAGGCTATGTATGTATGTGAGTATGTTCATCTGTTCCCTCATAGCTCCTAATCTACTTATCGGAACTCGACGTATGAGGTAACGTCAGAACCGTTTTAATTGTCCGCTAAACATAGGCTACATGACGTGTCACAAAATTCGATATGGCGCCCTCTAGCGGACAAAAAGTAATGCGTTAAAAATAATAATGGAGATAAATACGCCGTGTTTGGTATCATTTAAAGGGCTTCACTTGTACATTTCCAAAATATTGCTCAAATTTAAAGTGACGCCCTCTAGCGGACAAAAAAATGATAAATACACCGAGTTTCATATCATTTGAAAGGGCTTCACTGATACTTATAAAAAAATATCATCAAAATTCAATGTGGCGCCCTCTAGTGGACAAAAAGTATTGTGTTAAAAAAAAAAGATAAAATACGACGTCGTGTTGGTATCATTTGAAAGGACTTCACTTGTTCATACCAAAATAAATAGTATAGAAGCACAGTGATTTAAAACCAAAATCTTTCAAATAAAAAAAAGTAAAAAACTAAAACCCGACTACGACAAAAAAAAGACGCTGAAAAAGTATGAAACAAGATTTTCAAGATGCTGAAATAAACAAAGCAACTGGAAAAACAAGAATAGAACAAAAAGAAAAGCCGTAGTCACACGTTATAGGTAGGTAATAATCGAAACACTTTAATAGCGTGTGACTACGGCTTTTCTTTTTCTTGTTTTTCCAGTTAAGTACTTTGTTTATTTCAGCATCTTGAAAATCTTGTTTCATACTTTTTCAGCGTCTTTTTTTTGTCGTAGTCGGGTTTTAGTTTTTTACTTTTTGTGTTTCGATTATTACCTACCTATAACGTGTGACTACGGCTTTTCTTTTTACTCTATTCTTGTTTTTCCAGTTGCTTTGTTTATTTCAGCATCTTGAAAATCTTGTTTCATACTTTTTCAGCGTCTTTTTTTTGTCGTAGTCGGGTTTTAGTTTTTTACTTTTTTTGGCAGATCATAACTGCTTTTGTCATTAAATTGATGAGCATCAGACAAGCATTGTTCAAACCTAGTTTGTCGATATTCTTTAATCCAGTCACAAAAAGTACGCAAGTGATCAAGAGCAAGGCTTAAATGGACTTGTACAAATTGCCATAATTTGCTTATAATATTAACACGCGATAATATCTCATACCATATATGTAACGATATGATGAATTCTAAACTGAACATTTCGTTCAAAACTGAATTACAATCAGTGAGAGTTTCAGAGTCTTCCTTGTTCTTTTTTAAGGTTTCAATGCATTCAACAACATCATTAAATTGCAAAAGTATGGCCTTTACTGCCTCGATTCTGCTTTCCCACGTTGTGTCTGATAAAGGGTTTATGAAAAGACTTGTGCCGCAAAATTCGTAACGGCGAATTTAATTTTCCGTGATAAACATTCTGTTTAGTACCTAGGTAGTTTTCAATATTATCTGATAAGGAAAAAATGCACTCTTTTTCAGATAACATTGAAAACGGTTTATTATTCTGTTCTAGAACAATACTTTTTTTAACTCTGACTGACTAAACTCACTTGTTTTCCTTCAGTTTTCCCTTCGTTTCAGGGCCATTGTAATTCTTTCGATTTGCAGAAATCGAAAGAGTTACAATGGCATGATGAGTTAAAGAGTTACAATGGAAACGAAGGGAAAACAACAATGACCACAACCCCGAAGGGCCTATTACACTACTCGATATTCAGACAGTCTTATAAGTCTCATGGTGAAATGGCGACAGCGACTGTCGTGACCCAGTGCTGGGCAGGTAAGTCCCCTCTTTGAGGCGAGGTTGGAAAGGCCTCACGGCGTCCTCACCTTCCGCATGACGCAGGTTCTCACCGAACACGGTAAGTTCGGGAAGTTCCTGCACCGGATTCGTGCGGAAGCGACGCCCGGGTGTCGCCACTGTGTGGACCGCCCGGAGGACACGGTGGAGGTGTGCACCGCTTGGGCAGAGCAACGCCGTGTCCTCGTGGGGGCGATCGGCGGCGGCGATCTCTCGCGCCGGGCCTTGGTACAGGCCATAGTCCGGAGCGAGGAGAAGTGTAGCAGTAATGCTTGAGTAGTAGGGCTTGCGGACGACGAGCAATGGGTAGCCCGCCGTCCGACCGTCCGGACCGAGCCCAAGTCGTCGACGGCCCATAAGCTATTACTTATTATTAAACAACTTATTCTGTGCCATAAGTTAGCTAATGTAGGTACCCGTAGGTAAAAAAGTGACTTTTGAAGTGATCGAGATTTCAATCATTTCAATTTTTAGGATGACTGACGCCTTATAGTAAGGGAGCCCGGGATGCTTTTGCAGTTATTTTTATTTATTTATTAAATTAGGTTCACCAACGATTATAAACACTGAATAGAGCAACATAACACATATATAAAATTAAACTTCAGCGCAACAATCACTTACAAGTAAACACCACATGCATGAAACAATAAATTATAGATTAAGCTACAGTAAAAATTCATTCAAAATTTTTTTATTAAATTAATTAAAAATTCCAAAAAAAAAAACAACAAAATTTACAAAAGTTCATAAAAAGTTAAAACTTTAATCAATTATAATTAATTATTTATTTATTTAATTATAGTGACAAAATTATATAAATTAATTACATTGATAGAATTAATTACAGTGATAAAATGAATAAATTAGTAACAGTGATACAATTATTTATATAAAGTTAATAAAGCGTCATGGGGACCTATTGGATTGTGAAGAGAGTTTTCCATTTTAGTGGGGCGGGGGCGTGTAAGAATTTTCAAAAATGTAAAAAAAACAGACATATGGAAATACTCGGCGCGTTAGACATTCATACATAGTGTACTACGAGTTTTGTCTTTCTGATCACCGATAGACCGTATTATTCTGACGATTAACTAGTGGGGGGTGGCAGTAAAAGGGGTAAAAAAAAAAAACAAAAAAAAGTTATTCGAGCGTGTCAGATATTCAGAGTGAATGATAACTCGTGTCCTATTTAAATGACTGACGATTTGGACGTGACCAAAAGACCGATTTTTGAAAATGTAAAAAAAGAATGTGACGTTGAGATACTCGAGCGCGTCAGATTTTTATACAGAGGGTTCAACTTGATGTCTTTGTCATCCTAAATAATAATTATATGGATGACGACGATGACGATGCGTGCATATACTGGCAGCTCAATAGACAAATCTCGAAGTCCCTGAAACGCGACCTTCGCCGCTTTAATACCGCAAGGATTAAGGATGCGATTGAGCGGAATAAGGGCTCTAAAGTATTTGCACGAGATCTGTCTATTGGGCAAAGCCAGCTCACGAAACTGAAGACCGACGATGGCAGAGTCATATCCGCCAAATCGGAGCTTCTGGGAGAGATTGAGGCTTTTTATGGACAGTTATACACGTCTATCGCTAAACCCGCTGTAAATCTAGTAAACGACCCAAGAGCTAGATTGATTCGACACTATACCGAAGATATCCCGGACGTCAGCCTGTACGAGATTAGGATGGCTCTGAAGCAGCTAAAAAATAACAAGGCGTCGGGTGAGGACGGAATTACGGCCGAACTCCTGAAGGCGGGTGGAAAACCGGTCCTTAAGGCCCTTCAGAAGCTATTTGATTCCGTCATACTCGAGGGAAAAACGCCACAGGCCTGGAGCAGAGGCGTGGTGGTACTCTTCTTTAAGAAGGGCGATAAAGCCCTGCTTAAGAATTATAGGCCCAGCTCGCTTCTGAGCCATGTTTACAAGCTGTTTTCCAGAGTCATCACGAATCGTCTCGCGCGCAGGTTCGACGACTTCCAGCCTCCCGAACAAGCCGGATTTCGAAAAGGCTTCAGCACCGTGGACCACATATATACGCTGCGGCAGGTTATACAGAAGACTGAGGAGTATAATCAGCCTCTCTGCTTAGCGTTTGTGGACTACGAGAAAGACTTTGATTCGATTGAAACTTGGGCTGTACTGCAGTCTCTCATACGGTGCCAAATTGACTATCGGTATATCGAAGTGCTGAAGTGTTTGTACAAAAACGCCACTATGTCAGTCCGACTACAAGACCAGACCTCGAAACCTATCCTCTTGCAGCGGGGCGTGAGGCAGGGAGACGTTATTTCTCCGAAACTGTTCACGGCAGCAATGGAGGATGTCTTTAAGGTTTTGGAATGGAGAGGGCTAGGCATTAATGTCAATGGCGAGTACATCACTCACCTTCGGTTTGCCGACGACATAGTAGTCATGGCTGAGACTACGGAGGAGCTCAGTACAATGCTTGGTGACCTCAGTAGAGCTTCCGAAAGAGTGGGACCTAAAATGAACATGGACAAAACCAAAGTCATGGTAAACAGCCATGTAGCACCAACTCCTATCAAGGTCGGGGACTCTACGTTCGAAGTTGTAGACGACTACGTTTACCTGGGACAGACGGTCCAGTTGGGAAGGTCTAACTTCGAGAAAGAGATCAATCGTCGAATCCGACTCGGCTGGGCAGCGTTCGGGAAGCTGCGCGGTATCTTCTCGTCCAATATACCACAGTGTCTCAAGACGAAAGTCTATGACCAGTGCGTGTTGCCAGTGATGACATATGGCTCCGAAACGTGGTCGCTTACAATGGGCCTCATCAGAAGGCTTAAAGTCTCCCAAAGGGCAATGGAGAGGGCTATGCTCGGAGTTTCCTTGCGTGATCGAATCAGGAATGAGGATATCCGCAGGAGAACCAAGGTTGCCGACATAGCACGAAGAATCGCCAAACTAAAGTGGCAATGGGCAGGGCACATTGCTCGCAGAACAGATGGCCGTTGGGGCCGAAAGGTTCTGGAATGGCGACCACGCCAACGCTACGTCTTCCGGTAAGACGTAGCGTTGGAAGGCCTCCTACAAGGTGGACCGATGACTTGGTAACGGTTGCGAGAGTCCGATGGATGCGAGACGCACAGGACCGTTCGTTGTGGCGACGCTTGGGGGAGGCCTATGTCCAGCAGTGGACGTCTTTCGGCTGAAATGATGATGATGATGAATTATATGGAGGGGTATTGTCAATCTGACAATTAAAAAAAAAATTAAAGCATAAAATAATAATAATAAATGTTAAGTGAACTCAAAAGTATCCTATTTAAATGACTGACTATTTACCTTTATTGGCTGGTTTGAGTGGAGATTTGCAAGAGCAACCATGCTCGGGAGAAGGATGTATAATCCATTAAGGTGCTGGTAGGGTTCTTGACCGTACTTCCGGGATTATCCTGATAGCCGTGGTATACCTCTACACTCCTCAAGCAGCTCAGGATAGGTTGCCCTCTTGTTGTTACATCACTTTGTGCTGGCGACCGTTTTTAGGGCCCATTTATTGAGTCTGCAAGTCACCCCCCTGCCTTTTTTATCGATGTATATTATTAATAGCATTGTTCAGGCAGGGGCCATAGTCTTAGCTCTTGGTAACCAGTCCACTTGAGCCTTCCAAAACCATAGCCCTACATCTTTGTTTTCCATATGCCGCAATAGTTTCCCACCAACCAGGGCTTATCCTTAGGTGGGTGCCATAGATATCCGTGGGTGCTAACTAGCTTAGCGCGCATAGGGATAATCGTCGGTTGGTACCACGTTCCACCAAAGTTGTCAAAGGAGCCTCTGCGAGTTGGTTTCGGCCCCTCGTAAGTATGCCTTCCAAAGATCCAGGTCTCCCCGTGTTCTAAGAAATAGTACCCCATAAATAAAAATACATAAAATATATTAATATATAATATATATACTCTTTACCTCTAAGTTTGTTTTTTGTTTGTAGGAGGTAATCTCTGGAAGATGGTAAAATTGGTAAAATTTTTTCACCGTTAGATAACTGCTTTGTTCCTGAGTGACATAGGCTATATTTTATGTAAGCGGGGGCCGCGGGCAAAAGCTAGTTAATAATAAAATAACCAAGCGACATTTCGAAAATGTAAAAATGGTACATTGTAGCATGGTCATTAAAAATTAATATGAAGTACTTATGTAAAAAAATTTAACAGTTTACCGTATCATCTCATTTACCAGTTTACTATCAAAAATCTATTAAACGCGAGCATGCTATTTTAAGATTTTTGTCTGTCTATTTTTTAAATTAAAGTATACGATTTTTTTGGTATACCGCCGTTTGCCCGAATTTTATTTACCCTAATATCATTTGCCATAATAGTCAACAGCCATAATATTATACGACGTAATATTCATTTGTCCTACTCTTATTTGCTATATTAGTCACGTGCTAGAAGCTTTGTTTCCCATAGTCACTTACCATAACATCATTTGTCATAATCATTGTAAGCCCTAATTATCACATGTCCTAATTATCACATACCATAATTATCATATGCCATAACATTATTTGCCATCGACATTCGGTATGTAACGGTTGTTATATCAGGAGAAACTGGATGCAATCGGGACTTTAGGGCACTCCGACTCGGATAGGTTAGGTTAGAAGGGGATGGCG
Source organism: Mythimna impura (assembly GCA_905147345.3). NCBI lineage: Eukaryota > Metazoa > Arthropoda > Insecta > Lepidoptera > Noctuidae > Mythimna > Mythimna impura. The sequence goes on from LR990345.1 coordinate 15,900,989, forward strand.
GGGTCGTGTGAGCGAGCGAAGCAAGCGAATAGACCCCGCCATCCCCTTCGTGGTTATTTTTTTATAAACCACACAGAAATAGTTTGGTTAGGTGCCATTTGAGTTAGGTTAGAACTGTGACCATTAAACTTAATAAAGAAGAATAAATAAATTTATTCTAATTATATTTTGGGGATAAAAGTAAGAATCGTGCGACTCCAAAACAGAATGTGTATATTTCCACCATGCACCTCCTTTTATACTAGTTTACAATATTACCTGCTAAAACTTAACCAATAGTAACTTAGTATCTACAAAACAATGAGCGCGGTTCGGGCGCGCAATGCTTTTGTTGGGGCAGCTGGGGTAGCAGGTACCAAGGCTCAACAATGAGCGCGTAGCGTGGGAATGCTTTTGGGTCGAGCAACTGTGGAATCAGGTAGGCTCACACGTGGGTTGACTGCGTGCTTCCAGCGTGGTAACAGTGATGTGCTGTAGGGTGGCTACAGTACTCCCCCTCAAGCGAAGCGTACCGGCAGTTTGACGACACGACCCGAACGTGTTTTTCTGTTGTTAGCGGGCTGTGACGTCATGCTTGTATGTGGTACTTGGGTTTCCTTGGTGCTTCTTGATGCGTGCCAGGCCAGCGGTAGGGTGGTTCCAGTGGGTCGGAACCGAATGCCGCATAGTTCTCGGTGAGTCGGAACTGTCTGCGGTGATGCCCCAGTGAGTCGGGGTGTTGCTATCCCAGTGAGTCGGGATGATGCTGCAGGCTCCAGTGAGTCGGAGTGGTGCTGTGCGATGTAGTGGCTTGACTGCTTGCGTCGACCAGGAGAGGTTCTTCGTGGCTCTTCATGTGACTGGCCGAAGGTGCAGTGTGATTCGCCAAGGTCGCTGATGAGGCTGAGGGTGATGACCAGGTATGACCAGGTAGGCATGCTGGTGGTCAGGATACCCTTTATAGCCGTGGGTGCTGGCTGTATGGCTCGCTGCTCGAAAGCTTGAGGAAGTGATGATGACGTCACGAAGTAGTAGCTGCACGAAGGCTGCGCTGACGTTCTTTTTCGAGGGTCACCAGTGTGGAGGTATGTGGAACAGAGAGTAAAGCCCCACATACCTCCGTTGAAAAGGGAGGATCCTCCGACCAGACGGGATGTTATGTCTGGTGGGCTACTGCCCGATAGATGATTTCGGGCTGTTCTATATGTTCTAATCGCGCGGAGAACTTTGATTGCGCGATGCAGGATTAGTTCTTATGTGACGCCATAGATGTCGCTACATCACTCCCCTCCGGAGATCGGAGATCGATGGTTCTTGATGCTTCTTGATGCGTGCCAGGCCAGTGGTAGGTTGGTTCCAGTGGGTCGGAACCGAATGCCGCATAGTTCTCGGTGAGTCGGAACTGTCTGCGGTGATGTCCCCAGTGAGTCGGGGTGGTGCTGGTGACTGCACGGCTGCGACTTTGGCTGCTGCTGTCTGCTCCATTATCTTGTCGGCGTGAAGTGTACAGCGCGATGTCGAATGTCTGGAACGATATCCGTGTATGTTTTGCCTCTTGAAATTTCAGTTGGTGAGACCCGCTTGTGGGAGGCCAACTGAAATGTGCAATCACGGTGTACCGTTATGACGACAGCGAGCAGATGGTAGTTGGGCAGCGATCACATGGAGATGGCTGTGACTATGCCGTCGTACCAGCCGGCAGGCCTAGGGCCGGGTCCGTAGCTGGTTGAGGAGCATGTCGGGTGATATCTACTCCAGCCGGCAGGCATAAACCAGGTCCGTAGCTGGGTAGAAAAACTCGGGGTCACCACTTTGGGGATACCATGCACCTCGTTTTATACTAGTTTACAATATTACCTGCTAAAACTTAACCAATAGTAACTTAGTATCTACAAAACAATGAGCGCGGTTCGGGCGCGCAATGCTTTTGTTGGGGCAGCTGGGGTAGCAGGTACCAAGGCTCAACAATGAGCGCGTAGCGTGGGAATGCTTTTGGGTCGAGCAACTGTGGAATCAGGTAGGCTCACACGTGGGTTGACTGCGTGCTTCCAGCGTGGTAACAGTGATGTGCTGTAGGGTGGCTACAATATCAAACATTACACACCCATCGACATCGACAGCCAGAAAGCTAATAAGTAGGTAGGTATTAGAATTAAAAACAAGTTTAATAATCAAACTATATAATTATAATTAGTACAATTTCTTTTTTAGTGCAAATACAAATTTGATGCTAAAGCACGCAAAAATTCTTCTTTTGTATATTCTTCTTTCTTAGATAATATCTCATTGATTTTGATTGTACGACTGATTGTTTGTTTCTTTTTTTTTTCTGGTTCACCATTTAAAATCATTTCAATGTCCATCATTACTTTAAGAGACTCTTTCATTATTTCTTTACTGAAAAAGTAAAAACCAGGATGGGATTTCCCCATTAATCTATTTATTCGATTGTGCCAAGCTTCAGCTAAGTTTTGTGTTCGTGGAAGACCAGCATTATGGATTTCATAAATACTCCAGAAAGAAGGATGGAAACGCGCGAGGTTTATTATTAGTACCAGAAATGTAATTTTCATCAAACCATCTTGCAATTTGCACACTTTCTGGCAATATAGTTTCCACCCACTCTTTAAAATATTCAGGAATTTCTCTTGGGCTTAAAAATGACAATGCCAGCAAGGACTTATTTCCAAAGAAAAACGATATTTTTTTCCATATAGGTACACTACTGTTTGCCCATTGGTTTGAATTTGCCTGTAAATAATTTGAGCTAAATGAAAGTGGCAGCCGTTCAGGTTTATTTCATGAAAATTCAGTTTCATACACTGTATTGCCGCTAGCTCAAAATCCATGACACAATTCTGAACATTTAACATCATAATATTCTCATTACTGTATTTTATGATGAACTGAAATAGTTTATAAGTGTTTTTATCTTTGTTTGTACATAGTGCAAACAGAAGCGGTACTGTGGTTTTCCTATTGGTCATAATGTTGCCGTGAATAGTATACAACTGCAGAAATTGTGTAGGTACGATTTTAAATGTACCATCTAGAATCCACAATGTAGATCGACACAAGAACTCCATCATTTTCCGTGAATAATAAATTATGATGCGCTTGTTTTCCTGAAATAATTCATCATTCATAATAATATTTTCGTCATGTAATTTTAGTTTGTCATGGTTGATCGTGAAATATATATCTGTTGGATCATGAAATATATCTATATGCTTCTTTTTTTCTCGGTATATTGTCTGTTTCATGGCACTTGTTGATGGCATTTGTAATGGCTGATTGTGAAATTCAGCTATAGCAGTTGAAACAATTTGGCATGGTTTTAGACTTATATCTTTTGCCGTAATGCTTTTTAATTTATTCGACAAACCTGCGACATTTAGTCCGTTGGCGTCGGGTTAATGATTATGATTATCGTCATCCTTCACAATTGTGTGATTTTCTGTATTTTCGGAAAACGACGTTATTGCTCGCGCATTGCAATTTAATTTCCTGTGTAATTCACCCCGTAACACTTTCACTTCACTTTTTTGTTCTGCTCGTACGTATAACCGTTTACATTGAGTTTCACACCACCTTTTGTTGTTTTAAATAACTGGCAAACATTATTTAAATCCATTTTAAAACACAAATACAACAGCGAACTACTTTACACGCAGTTACGGTATTGTCAATAAAATATCGCTTACAAATGTTTCGTCTACCCACCAATTTATTTATAACAGGTTTTAAAATCATTTTAGAGCGCCTGTAGAAATATCATGAGCAAATGCCTAGCTTGGAAAAAGATTTGAAAACAATTTATTATGGCGCTTAAATATCATGTGTAATGATTATTACGGCGTTTAAATATTTGTCTAATAATTATTATGGCATTTAAATGTTATGTCTAATAATCATTATGGCGTTTAAATATTATGTTTGATAATTATTATGGCACTTAAAAATATGAAAAACAATACGTATGGCACTCGTATCTTATGGTATCTAAGTTTCGGGCAATTAACAGTATGTCATATGTCTTTTAGGACAAACAAAACATTCGGGCAAATGAAATTCGGTTAAATGAAATTCGGGAATATGATGATTATGGTATATAATCTTCGGGCAAACAATAGACAACCGATTTTTTTTTGCCAATTGTAATCGTTAACACCAGGGTTGTTGCGAATATCAGCATCAGCGGAACATCAGCATTATTTTTCGCATCAGCATCAGCATCCGCATTGATTGTTGCTGATGTTAGATGCTGATGTTCAAAGTTCGTGTCGCGACTTAACCGACGGAGGGCGGAGTTAATGGCACGTGCCGTTGTCGCTTCCGAGTTTTGGCCAATCAAAATACGTACATTTCAAAACAAATCGTCAAATATTATTCTGTGTGATTTAGTCAATATTGCAAGCAAAGTGTATGCAGAGCGCATTGTTTTGTGTTAGTAAATTTACTTACCACAGTGTATTTTTTTAGAGATCGATATACGTATTTGTTTGTGTCACCGTCTCCCGTCTATCAGTCTGTTTGTCACAGTCATTTAACTCGTTGGCTATTGAACTTAATTTAATGAAGCAAAATCTGTAAGCGGTTTACGTACCTGCATTACTCAAAAACAGAAATGGATAAAATATTTTACAGACAGAATCATTAAAATATATCTTTTATTATAATATTTACCTAAAACTATGAAATTCAGTATTTAAAAAAAAAAAACTTAAAATCAGCATCAGCATCAGCATCCGCTGATGTGACAAAATCCTGCATCAGCAACAACCCTGGTTAACACATTCGTTGTGGTGCTCATTACATATTTTTATGGTAGGCGATTATAATAATACCTACTGTTGTTTATATAACATAAACTGTGACGACCGTTTTGTATTATTTTGGTCGGTAGTCTTAATCGACCCATATTTTCCGTGGTGGGACGGTGCGAGAGAGTGATAGATAAAGAAAGAATGAGAAGGTATTTTCTTCTCTCTCTAGGCGCGGAGTGAGAAATACAGTTCTCAGCATCTGTACGCTTCATCCTTTATCTATGGTTTTAGCTACATCGACCCATGAAAACTGTCAGATTATATTATGTTTATCGTAATCCTGATAGGATTTCCTTAAAAAAAAAATAGTATAGATCACTCGATAGTATTTCGAGTTGTCTTTTTTTTATAAGTTTGTGTCTCGCCCATTTCCTTATGCCACGCTCAAATTGTTAGATTATTGAAATATAGTACTTTTCTTTATGTACTTATCCAACTTACCTTGTTATATATCTGACGCGCTCGAGTTTTTCTGGGGATCGTTTTTTTTTTACTAATCTGACGGGTTGCCATCAACGCACCCCACTGTATTAAGGGTTTCATATTATATGGTAGGGGTAAAATTACAGGATGCAAGGTTTCTCCTCATATAATTTTCTGACGCGCTCGAGTAAAGCGCAAAATCCCCACTTGGGATCTTACTATTAGGCTTAATAGCCGTTTAATTGTATGGCAAACCCGATCGCATCGTCGCGCTGACAGAGGGCGCGTATGAATTCTCGTGATAATCGCTTCATATTGGGACGACGCGACGCCTAGAATTTTCAATAAAATAATATATGAAGGTCTGATATGTGGTAAACGGTAATCAACAGTCAAAGCGTGCGTTAATCATTCTGAATACTTAGTTCTGAAGAATTTGAATAATTCCGAAAGGTTGTATGATGGTTCATGAAGGCATCCAGTCAAAGAGATTTAAAGAGATACAATAGAGCGGCTATCAGGAGAAATGTCTTAGAAAAACTGTCATCCTATGCCTCAGTGACGCTATCTAGCTATGAATAGCAAACACGTGAATTTTTATAAAAATAAATTATATAAATTTAACTATCGCTCGGTAGGTGGCCAGGGGTTTTACCATGATATGTTAAAATTTCAGTCATACGAGCAAAAAGATTGATGAAGCTATACACTCTATATAGCTCCATCCCTTTAAAAGTTCGGTTTAGGTCGTAAACTTGGATCACGTTAAGAGTTCATGGTGAGCCTCAGTGTGAGCCTAGGGACGGTTAAGCTTTTCAGCAATAGATGGTGTTATCACAAAATCAGCAAATGCTCTAGAACTATCTAAGAAAATTATTGAATTCTAATTAATTACTGCGTAAATACCAAGAAGATTTACGAAAATAAACCGAAGTTAGGTCCAGTCATTTTACCATAACAAAATTTGCAATAGCGTAATGCGCAACTCTGCACATTTTCTCAGAAAATGATTTTCTTTTAATGCATAAAGCGGAGGATACGAACACGACTTGACGTGTAGGGGTGTCATTCTATATTATTTTACTCTTTTTACTATACTAAGCGACTTATTACCACTAGGTAACAAGTATCGGATTACGATTTTGTTCGCTATGCCCTGTCTATTGGTAGGATATATTTAATCACAGTTCTGTTGATCGTTTACAGAAAATTGAGACGCACTTTTCGAAAGTAGGTACGTCTCAATTTTTGATCATGCATACCTACTAATTACAAAACAAAAACTATTCTTTATTTCAGGAAATCTATGAGAAGAACAAAAGAAAGTCATAGCATTAATAAAGAAATAGTTAAATTGCGACATGACTTCAACAATATCAATTTAAAAAATCGAGTAACGATAAAAGGCCTTGAACCTTTGAAGTTAAAATCTAATGTTTTCAATGAGGAATCTTTATTCGATAAACGCAATTTAAATACGAATGAATCCGAGGATAACATCTTTTTACATGAGTTATCTGATGAATTAACTGACTTAGAAATCCGTAATGATACTGAATTCAGAGTAAATCCGAAGATTAAACCTCTAAAACACATAAAGATATTTAGAGAAACTCAGTGCTACAGAAAGCCAAGGCAAGTTAACAGAGGTTTATTAGATTTGAATAAAGATATAAATGAAAACAATGAAGATATTTTTCGAGTAGAATGTAATAAAAAATGTAGTAGTAGCCCTGATAACTTAGAGGAAAGTAATCATGTGGAACAGCCGACAAAACCAGTTTTACAGCAACATGTAAGTCCAAGAAAATTAGACGGGCCAGCAAGTGATTTGCAAAATCTTTTGATAATGATGGCTATAACTTCTAATTCAAACAATGAAAACCAGAAAATTGGTGATGAACTCGAAATCAACAACATTGAAACTCCAAAAAGCGAAATATACTATTCAAATATTGATCATAACGACGATCCAAAAAGCTCCAAAACGTTTGAGGGAATTGATAATATTTTAAGTATTACACCAATACGAATACAAATAGATAGTAAGGAGACATATCTCATGCAAAAATTTGTAGATAAGTGGAAACGTTATGTAAGTAATAGGAAAAAGTACGTATCTGAACAGAGACAGGAAACTTTGAACAATTTCTTTGATAAAATAGCAAAGAAAAAGATGGACATAAATCAATCTTCAGAATCTGAAAACAAATCCAAACTTCTGTTAAAGGATTATAACACATACCAGCACAGGTAAGGAATAATATTTGTTGAGAAGTTGTAACTACTTTTACAATTTTAAGTGAATATAGTGATGTAACAATCAGTTACATTACAGCTCACAGAATATCTACCTACTTAGCTATTTCGAAAATTACCGAATATCTTATATCACCAGCTGCCTGATAATAGGGGTTTAAAGAATGAAATTGCCGTTTTTTAAAACGGGTTGCTTTGAAGTGTTATCTTTGGATTGACTTGGAATTATAAGTTCAAATAAACTTTATATTAAAGGTACGTTATTCTTGTTCCGAAATTAGGTATTTATTGGATTATTTGTGTTTTGTATTTTATGAAATATCGCAGTTCGAAGGCTTAAAGTCACTCAAAGGGCAATGAAAAGGGCTATGTTCGGAGTTTCCTTACGTGATCGCGTCAGAAATGAAGATATCCACAGGAGAACCAAGGTTACAGACATAGCCCGAAGAATCGCCAAACTTAAGTGGCAGTGGGCAGGGCACATTGCTCGCAGAACAGATGGTCGATGGGGATGAAAGGTTCTGGAATGGCGAACACGTATCGGAAGACGCAGCGTTGGAAGGCCTCCCACAAGGTGGACCGATGACCTGGTGAGGGTCGCGGGAATCCGATGGATGCGGGACGCACAGGACCGGTCCCCAAATGTCACCTTAATGGTGACATTTGGGGGAGGCCTATTTCCAACAGTGGACGTCTTGCGGCTGAAAAATAAATATAATAAAAATAAATATAATATTTTAGGTACAAAATACAAAAGCATATAATAGCACTGCAAAAAGCAAAATTAGAAGAACAGAATCGTTTGATAGAAGAACTTAAGTACAATAAGATTGTAGAAGCTTCGCGTCAGTCGGTTGATGATATGAGAGAAGAAGTACGTAGGACGTATTATGAAATAGATCGTCATCTGAAACCTAAGATAAAATGCTTGACTAATGAATTAAGGATACCTGAAATTGAAGGTTAGGCACTTTCTGTATTGAATTAATGGTTAGTATTTTTAACTATGCATTTCCATAAATCCTGCTTTTCTTTCAGATACATCGCTTGTACTACACTGTTTAAAAGTTCCCCAATTTTTACAAAGGATGGAAAAGAGAGCTCGAGAACGAGAAGAAAAGCATGCAATAATACGTGAGCGGAGACGACAGATGGAAGAAGAACGAATCAGATTAAAGCAACAGGTAATGTTCAGTTTACGAGAAGGTGAAAGCATCAGGGTAGCCCGCCAAATTAAATTTTCTTAAGTTTTTTGCATTGCATTTTGCAGGTCAGTATCAAGTTGTATGATGATTAAAACTATGTTTGTCGGCCCTAATACGTAGGTATTTATTTGCCATGGGTTATGTGAAAGTAAACCCCGGGGCCCTGGAACGAAGGCAAAGCAGGAACAGAAGTGGGTTTTAGTCAGTAAAAGGCTCACCCTTCAGCGCCGTTTAAGAACAGAAGTCATTGGATGGTTTTCCACCTAAAAATCAGTAGTATCTACCTATTAAGGAATAATAATAGTTAAAATCATCAATACAACCCTCTCATTTCTTCTTGCCCTATTGAATGGCTATTTCATAAAAAGGGCATTCATTAGGGTTTGGCGTACTGACAGGGTTTAATTGATTTATTATGATAGGTACGTAATAATAATAACATCATCTCAGAAAAACTTTCTCTAATGACTAATTATGATTTTAGGCAGAATTGGCAAAAGCTGAAATGGATAAGGAAGAAAAGGCGAAAAGAATAATAGAATTAAGAGAGAAAAGGAGAAAAGAGAAAATAGAGAATATAAGAAAGAAACAGTGGGCTTCGAGATTGAGGGCGCTCATAGTTATGGCGGATTTGCATTATGAGAAAACTTTGAAGGCAAAATATGGTATACGTCCTTTGAGGATTTTAATAGAAATGAAGCGAGATAATTTTGAAAAAGCTAAAGCTCATTATATTTTTCAACTTAAAAACAATACATTTTTGCATTGGATGTGGCACACTGAGGACATGTGGATTGAAAGAAATTATAAAGCAGAGGAGTTCCGCCGTAAAAAACTGTTAAGGAAGGCGTTTGAAGCTTTTAAAAGGGTTGGTGTCTATAAATAACTAATGTATTCGAGTATGGAAACAGTCAGATTTGGTTTTGTTAATAGTATTCTAAAAATATATCTTTTTCATGTAATCTAGAACCACCATGGCTTAGTTTTGAAGAAGCAGGTAGCCGACGACTACTACGATTTATACCTCACGCAGATGGCTTTTAGAATGTTCCGTGAAGGCATAAACGTGATAAAAAAGGAAAATGAAGCTAAGTGGCAGAAATCAGTTTTGTATCATAGCAGGTATGTTTGTCTTAGAAGTGGCAGTAAGATTAATTTCACCAGAACCATAATTATTCATCCCTATTACTAACTCATCAAAGCTCAGCCCAAAACCTGGGCCTAGAACGCTGAAATTTTGCACGGAAGTTCCTTCCCTACTTCCAAGACACAAATGCTTCCTCAATGCTGACCTTTTAACAGAGCAAGCATAAAGTTTGATGGTACCCGCGTCGGCACTAGGGCATAACTTACGGTACTCGATACACGCGTCTTGTCTTCGATACAGAGCTATCGACCAAACACGAAATAAACGTGTGGAGACCATGATGTATACAAAGAATAAAAAAGGATTTTTTCGCCTCTGAAACAAGTCTAAAGTTTGTATGGAGAAATCTACTTTCACCGGTGCGAAGCTGCTGCAGAAGCTATTAAATAGCACAGTAGTAAAAACCACAACAAGCTAGTCAAGATAGATTTGACCATGTTTACTTTATACTTGCGCAAAATCTGCTCCTATTTATTCTTTTATATTTTAATCAAAACTTTTACTATGCTCCATACAGAGATATTAAGATGAGACTATAACATGCTCATCTTGTATTTCTAAAAGGCGAGATTTTTTTTCTGATTCATACAATTCGAGCAGGTGTTCCACAGGGGTATTACATAGGGCCTTGACTACTATCTCAAATTAGATAATTCGTCGAGGTCATTGTAACTTAAATCATTGATCTATGCTGTTTATACCGTTTCAGCAATCTCGTCTTCAAAGCTTTCACATGTTGGCGAACATTACCAGCTTTGAATGCACTGCAGAGGGAACAAGAAGTTAGGAAAGCAAGATGGCGGCAGAAAGTGCTACAAGTTGTACCTGACTATACACCTCCTGAAGATTAATTATGACAGTTTGCTTTTGATAACTGACTCCAGTAAAACTAAAAAGGAAGGTTACAATTTTTTAAAATTAGATTTAGCTCTGTTAATTGCATCGGTATTGGAATCGCATAGGTCTCAAAGTTCTTAAGTAAAAGTGCGTGATGATTAGAAATAAAGTAGATGCTCCAGACTCTCCCAATACTACACCATTTGCTCATAGCATCTTCACTTACATTGACAAGTACAAATGTTTTACCTTTTCTCTTGTTGCTATACGATTTTGTCTAGATTTGAATTTTCATTGTTCCTTATTCCAGTGTACTTACCTACTTATTCATCATAATAAAATTCATATAAAAAAATATGTTTATTATAAAATTAAATATAAGAAAAGCAAAACAGAAAAAATACCGTTGAAAGGAGACAATTTTTTTTGGGCCCATTATTTAACGGTTACGTTTATTAATCATATTGCACATGGAAAAAGCGATCATCTTATTATAATTAACAGACCAAAAAAGATATGGAAATCTAACCGGAATAATGAAATAATAGTAAAAAAGTGTTACGGCAAAAAATGCTTGTTTAGGAGCGTTTTCAAGTTTATTTTAACGTGAAAAAAAATATGTTACTACAGTGCGCAACGGTGACATCGGATTTAAATGCGTTTCAAGAGATAATAATTAATTGGTACAGCGAACTAGTTTTTAATGCTGTTATTAACGGTTAACACAAATATCAAGTAACGTACTTTAAAAATCACCGTGGAACGAAACGTAATTAATAGCCCGTTGCAGATGCTCTGTGGTCCAGTTTCAATAAGTTTGACACTGACAGACAACTAGTGGTGGGTCGTTGTCGAATTTTAGACGGACGAGACGTAACCGTTTTGGCGACGACAAAAACGGTTGCAGAAAACGGTCGTCGTCGCAACTGGTTTGAAGACGAAACTATCGTTGAGTGAAGTAGTTGCAGAAAACGTTCGTTGTCGCAACTAGTTTGAGGACGGTAATAAATTCTGTACTCGTCGCGTCGTCCTTTCAAAACTAGTTATTACAACGAACTTTTGACTATAAACATAAAATTCATTTTTCATTGCAATAACTGGTTTTAAAAACGACGACGCGACGAGTGTGATAGTTGAAGCAATGGATTTTCGACCTTATTTTCTTAATAGGAAGATAATATACAGTAATTCGAAGACTGGTTTGTGCAACGAAGACTGTTTGGTCGCAGGATGGAAAACGGTTGTTACGTTGCAGAACAAAAAACGGTCTTTGAAAACTGTTCGTCGTTGAAACGCCCACCGCTACAGACAACATTATTATTGTTTCCGATTACTAGATAGTTGCATGTTTCTTCTGTTCTTTTCGTATTTTTATTCGAAAGATTTTATGAAAATGGCATCTGTAGATACATGCATAATCCACAAAGCCGTTGTATCAATTGTGCAGCACGATTTCAACGGAATGTTGAATACTGCTCTTGCTGGATACTGTTGTAATTGTTTAGTGAGCAGACGCACTGTTGGCTGCTGTGCATATGTGATGTGTTTAGTGTGGTTTTTATCTTGGGCGCGGCATCAAGGTGAGGTTGAGCCACCTGCATCTTTTTTAGATGAAATACTGCTTTTAAGAGATGACTTTGAAAATGATGATGATGAACAGTAATAAATACTTGTGATGTACCTATAATGTGGTTTTTTTTTCTCCTTACACAACCAGCATAAAACACATCACCTTATTATTTTATATCTACAGTCAATGGCCGGCAAAAGCCGCGCTATTTCGAAATGAATACATCTACGCATTTTCATGAATAAGTCTATCAAATCGTGTAAATCACATCAAAGTCTGTCACGTAGTACAGACTTGACTTTGTTTTATACTGTATATTATTGAACAGTGCACTATTTTAACTTAAAATACCAAGTCTAATGACTGGATAGGTCTCCACTCATTAGACAATCGCTCTTGTGAGATTTTAGGTTATTATGAGAGTCATGTTTTGACTGTTGTATTTCACGGTACTCCAGTTACATAAAGTTTTGCTAATATTACCAATGTAATCTAGAGATTATAAGGAATAAACTAACGTGCATTTCATTGCTATACGCCACAATTTGTAGTGGGCCTATTCCCCAAACAAAAAAAATTGTCTCCTTTTATTTTATACTTAAACAGATTCCTGAGGGTACCATTAATATTAATTATCGGTAGAAGGTACATCGTGATTTAATAAAATAAATTTGTATAAATTTGGTATCTGTCTGCGCAATACCAACTTTCTAGATTGGTTGATATTTTTTTATTTTTTATTTTGGTGGTTTTGGTTTATTTGATGGTTATGGTTTGATTTTGGTTTGGTTTAAATTATACGACTTTAGTATGGATATGTTTTTACGGTTTAGACAAAATTATATCTATCCTAAGTAAAGAAAGCTAAGTTGGTTTAATTTAAAAGATGGTTTGAATGGTTTTGCTATGGTTTGTGTTACGCGATTGTCGGTCGAATATACACTGACATTATACTTTTGCTTGTTTTATAAAAATGCACGAAAGCGACAGTGCTGAGCTGTTCGTTAGGTACCTATATTTATTTATTTATTAATTCTTTATGCACACAAAAGTACAGAGGCGGACTTAATGCCTTAAGGCATTCTCTACCAGTCAACCTTTGGGAGATGCAGAGACAACTGGTGGTAGGTGCAATATTAAGCATTAGGTACATATTGTTATTAATATTCTATTTTATACAAATATATACTTACTTAAATACTATAAATACAATATACATAATAAATATATATATATGTACTCAAACTACAAAGAAGGTAAAAAGAGAATACACGAATCTAGTAAAACAATTAGTGCAGACAAATAATAAGAAACCCAATAAGCGCTATGACGATACTGCTGCCAACTTCTTACGGATGTGCTCGCGAACCTTCACTTTGAAGGTCAATCGGTTGGTTGCCATCCTGATTTCCTGGGGGAGTGCATTCCAAAGAGAAATAGCTTGAACATGAAAAGAATAGTGAATGAAGTCAGTACGGTGAGTGGGACAATGAAGTAGACGGTTATGAGATGACCGTAGATTTTTGTTGTGATTGGCGCAAATGTATTGGAAGTGAGAGGCTAGATAACTAGGAGAATTGGGCGAAACTAAAAATGAGAACAAGGTAGTAAGCGCTCTTTGCTCTCTGCGCTGGCGTATGGGCAACCAGTTTAGGAGCGACCTATAAGAAGAGACATGATCATATTTGCGCAGATTGAAAACAAATCGAATGCAGTTATTTAGAAGACGGTCAAGTTTGTTGAGGAGATCTGCATTCAGGTCATAGTAACACACGTCGCCATAATCGATGATTGGGAAAATTAGGGTCTGAACAAGCATTGTCTTCGTATTCGACGGTAATAAATTTTTCAAACGATACAAGGCCCGCAGCGTTCCCGTAACTTTCTGACTGACACTAGCGACTTGAGTACGCCAAGTTCAGGGTACTGTCGATGCGCAGACCTAGATCTTTTACATCAGTGCTAAAAGGAACAACCGTACAGTCGAACAGAACAGGTGGCAGAGTTGTAAGATCCACTTTGGCAATACTTCGTGGACTACCGATGATAATCGCCTGACATTTATTTGGGTTTACAGCAACACCAAATCTGTCAGACCATGTTTTAATTGCTATCAAGTCCCTATTTAATTTGCCAATAGTGTCAGATAATTCGTCAACTTTCCCTTGGCAGTACAACTGCAGATCATCTGCATACAGATGTGTTCCGAACAACATATAGGTAAGTATGATTAGCTACTAATTCATTCAGGCATGTACGTTGACTGAGAGTAAAAAAAAAAACCATAACATTGCGATAGAATAGCCAGTAAGTTTTTTAATCTATGATAAAACTATATGATTCTCAGTATGAATTTGACGAAAATTTTGATATTAAATGTTCAGTAGATCTTAAACTTCATCAACTTCATCATTAATGGTATTTGTGGAAAAGACACCACAATTTTGCCAATAACACGTGCAAACTGTTAATAGACCATCAAACGCTGGAGAGTATTTAGCTTGAAGTAACAGTAAAATAAGGTACTCTGGGAGGAAAATAAATATATATCTCTAAACATTATAAAGTTCAAAATAAAAGAATTTCTTCGCAGACGCAGACCGATGTAAGTACTAAAAGTACATGACAGAAACTCGTAAGAGTGAAACAGAGAAAATAAAATAAAATAAATATTTACAACTTAATTTTATTAATTTCAATAAATTTGCATAGTTTAAATATAAAACGAGTAAACACAAAAGAAAGAAGACATTTGATCGAGGTTGGACGAGGAATATGAGCAGGAATGATTTCATGAAAAGAGAAACGCAGTTTAGGACAGGAGAAAAATAAATGGTCCACGTTTCCTTCATCCAAACTGCATTCACAAAGAGAGTTATCCTTAATCCTAAGTTTGGCCAAGAAATGAAGAGAGCAACAATGATTTAAACGTAAAGGACAAATAGTTGAGGTACTGTTTTTTTTTTTCCAATTGATATTTGAAAAACCAAGGTTTGTGGGGAATCTCGGGTTGTATATCTCCATAAAATTTACCCATTATGGACTTAGAGATTTGCCATGCCTTGGACCAAGATTTAAATAAAGTTAGAGGAAGAGTGCCTAGTACAAAATGTCATGAGAAAAAATCTCAGAGTGGGCAAGTCTTAGCAAAACCTTCGATGAAACGTATTTATTGAGTACTGCTACACGTCACTCATTAGGGGCGTCGGCGTCGCTCAGCGCATTTCTAAACTATCTATTCAGTTAAAAATTTTAAGTTATTAATTTATTAAAACTTCATGCAACACAAAGGTACGAAGGTTTTAGATACGCGTAACGAAATACATACAAGAGTTCAAGAATGGTTTTGTTACATGCTTATATGTATACCTAATGTAAAACTGTGTGCAGTCAAGGAATGAATATGTTAAGTACCTTATGGATAACATTTATCAGAAAAGAATTGACAACATTTTGAGTGAAATATAATAGGCGGCCACAAACGTGTGCATCTGGATTGAGGGCCCATTTTTTAAATCCTTATGAAACGAAACAAGATTAACAGGGAATTTAGTTAAAAAATAGTAAAACTTAAAGCAATGGGCCATAAATTTCTAAAACGTAAAATAAAACTGTTATGATTAAATAACGTGGGCCCTCAATCCAGACGCTTGCATAAAGAGGCATAGTCTAAATCTCGGAAAGTACGATATCTGGGTTAACCATAATTATTTAGGAATTTAGTAAAGAATTTCTAAAATATTTTAAGAAATTCTCAAATCTGTAGAACATCGCATTACAGATTTATATCGTTTTACCTTGGGCCCTCAATTCATTAATGTCATTTATAAAGAATTTGCAAAAACTGAATTTATCTGACGAAATACATACAAACGTCTTTGATTTATTTTAATTAGATACCACTATGAACTATTAAAAAAGAAATAATGACCCAAAAGTTAATAGTTTAAAAGTAAATGAGAGTTGAATTTTACTGAAACGTCTGAACTGAGGGCCCAAGATTTTCGGCTTTATTGACTAGACTAAACCTCATAGATTGACGCAAAGTAGATCAAAATTTCTTACTATTTTTTAACTAAATTTTAACGTATCGTCCGTTCGAGCCTTTTCAGGAAGAACATCGTAAGCGACAATTTGCGTTTTTTGCAGAAATGGACTTTCTCTTTCGTAATTAAAAAGTATTTATAAAAATATATTATGTTAATAGTGACTATTCTATTAGATCAGATATAAACAATAAGTTAAGTATATTTTTTTAGAATGACATTATCATAAATATTTTTTAATTACGAAAGAGAAAGTCCATTTCTGCAAAAAACGCAAATTGCCGCTTACGATGTTCTTCCTGAAAAGGCTCGCGTTCTTCTAGATGCTGTAATTTAAGAGAAAATTGATTTTCAACTTTGTATAGAAGAAAATGTTGTAGGGTGACCATTTAGTAATAAAATGTTATTTTGATATTATAAACAGATACTTCAATTTAACAAGTGCGGGGTCGCATAGCGCGACACGCGAATATCAACGACATCATCGGACGTGCTCTTGTCACTGTCGGCGTCCCGGCCGTATTGGAACCTCATGGCCTAGCACGCGACGATGGCAAAAGACCGGACGGTATGTCTTTATTTCCATGGAAGATGGGTAGGCCTTTAGGGTGGGACGCTACTTGTGTCGATACTCTTGCGCCATCTCATCTTCCTAGTTCATCGTGCTGTGCCGGTGCTGCCGCAGCGGCTGCAGAGAACCTTAAGCGGCGGAAATATAATAACCTTGTTGGTAGTTATATTTTCGAGCCGTTGGGGTTGAAACTCTCGGATCGTGGGGTCCGAGTGCTCACAAATTATTTAAAGAACTTTCAAAACGACTTGTTGACACTTCGCATGACCCAAGGGCTGGTTTTTACTTCGGACAAAGGATAAGCATTGCCATTCAGCGTGGCAATGCCACCAGTCTTTTGGGTACATTACCAGTCGACAGCGATGTGGAGGAGTTTTTCGACGCCGTACTTTAGATTGCTTTTTTTTGTACTTTATGGCTTTTTATTTTTATTTTGTAAGTTCTAATTATGTTATTATTAGATTTAAATGTATATAAAATGAATAAATTAAAATCAAATATTTTACTTAAATAATATTGATTTATAGATTCAAACTGTTTGTTTGAATAGTTGTTACAAAAAGATTGTAAGTAAATTGTATTTTTACATTTCGTAAAAACTATTCATCATCATCATTTCAGCCGATAGACGTCCACTGCTGGACATAGGCCTCCCCCAAACGTCGCCACAACGAACGATCCTGTGCGTCTCGCATCCATCGGATTCCCGCAACCTTCACCAGGTCATCGGTCCACCTTGTAGGGGGCCTTCCGACACTGCGTCTTCCGGTACGCGGTCGCCACTCCAGAACCTTTCGGCCCCAACGGCCATCCGTTCTGCGAGCAATGTGCCCTGCCCATTGCCACTTTAGTTTGGCGATTCTTCGCGCTATGTCGGCAACCTTGGTTCTCCTGCGGATATCTTCATTTCTGATTCGATCACGCAAGAAAACTCCGAGCAT
Organism: Mythimna impura; assembly: GCA_905147345.3. NCBI lineage: Eukaryota > Metazoa > Arthropoda > Insecta > Lepidoptera > Noctuidae > Mythimna > Mythimna impura. The sequence goes on from LR990345.1 coordinate 15,918,793, forward strand.
AGCCCTTTCCATTGCCCTTTGGGTGACTTTGAGCCTTCTGATGAGGCCCATTGTGAGCGTCCACGTTTCGGAACGATATGTCATCACTGGCAACACGCACTGGTCATAGACTTTCGTCTTGAGACACTGTGGTATATTGGATGAGAAGATACCGCGCAGCTTCCCGAACGCTGCCCAGCCGAGTCGGATTCGACGGTTGACCTCTTTCTCGAAATTAGATCTACCCAACTGGACTGTCTGTCCAAGGTAGACGTAATCGTCTACAACTTCGAGTGCAGAGTCTCCGATCTTGATCGGAGTGGGCGCTACATGGTTATTTATTTATTTATTTATTTATTTATTATATTCTTTATTGTACACCACATAAACAAAAATACAGGACAAACATAATTAAAAATAAGTGTACAATGGGCGGTCTTATCGCACAGGGCAATTTCTTACAGACAACCTTTGGATGGACTGAAAGAAAGAAGATGGATTTAGGGTTGTCAGTGTACAACATCAGAAAATACTAATAAGACAATAACACAAATACATACATACAATATAAGAAAAACATATACTAATAAATATTAAATATATAATTGAGCCAGGAGAAGAAAAAATCAAAGTGAAAGGTAATGCTCCTTCACCATTTTTTTAAACGTAGGTAGCGTTTGGGCACGCCTCACTTCTAAGGGTAACGCATTCCACAAACGAGCTGCTTGAATTGTGAAAGATTTATCAACGAAAGAAGTGGAATGCGTGCGAATACTTAATTTTAGGTTTTCCGATGATCTCAAGGACCTACTATGTGTGTCACTGAGAAACTGAAAGCGTTCCTTAAGATAAAACGGGGTACAAGGATTAAATAGCACATTATAAAGCAAAGAAAGTATGTGGGCGTTCCGGCGAAGGCGAATAGGAAGCCATTTACCATGACTTTGGTTTTGTCCATGTTCATTTTAAGACCCACTCTTTCGGAAGCTCTACTGAGGTCATTGGGCATTGTGCTGAGCTCTTCCGTAGTTTCAGCCATGACTACTATGTCGTCGGCAAACCGAAGATGAGTGATGTACTCGCCATTGACATTAATGCTCAATCCACTCCAGTCCAGAACCTTGAAGACATCCTCCATTGCGGCTGTGAACAGTTTCGGAGAAATGACGTCTCCCTGCCTCACACCCCGCTGCAGGAGGATAGGTTTCGAGGTCTGGTCCTGCAGTCTGACTGACATAGTGGCGTTTTCGTACAAACACTTCAGCACCTCGATGTACCGATAGTCAATCTGGCACCGTTGGAGAGACTGCAGCACAGCCCAAGTCTCGATCGAATCAAAGGCTTTCTCGTAATCCACAAACGCTAAGCAGAGAGGCAGATTATGCTCCTCGGTCTTCTGTATAACCTGCCGTAGCGTATGTATGTGGTCTATGGTGCTAAAGCCTTTTCGGAATCCGGCTTGTTCGGGAGGCTGAAAGTCGTCGAACCTGCGCGCGAGACGGTTCGTGATGACTCTGGAAAACAGCTTGTAGACATGGCTCAGTAGTGAGATGGGCCTATAATTCTTGAGCAGGGCCTTGTCGCCCTTCTTAAAGAAGTGTACCACCACACTTCCGCTCCATGCCTGTGGTGTTTTTCCCTCGAATATGACGGAATCAAACAGCTTCTGAAGGGCCTTAAGGATCGGTTTACCACCCGCCTTCAGGAGTTCGGCTGTATTTCCGTCATCACCCGGTGCCTTGTTGTTATTAAGCTGCTTCAGAGCCATCCTAATCTCGTACAGGCTGACGTCCGGGATATCTTCGGTATAGTGTCGGGTTAACCTAGCTCTTGGGTCGTTTGCTAGATTCGTAGTGGGTTTTGTGATTGACGTGTATAACTGTCCATAAAAAGCCTCGATCTCTCCCAGAAGCTCCGATTTGGCGGATATGACTCTGCCATCTTCGGTCTTCAGTTTCGTGAGCTGGCTCTGCCCAATAGACAGATCTCTTGCAAACACCTTGGAGCCCTTATTTCGCTCAATCGCGTCTTTAATTTTTCCAGTATTAAAGTGACGGATATCGTGTTTCAAGGACTTAGAGATCCGTTTATTGAGCAGCCGATATGTGCACGCATCGTCTGAAGACTGCAGAATCATCTCACGCCTTTCCTTCATAAGCTGGAGAGTTCGATCTGTGAGCCTCTTGCTCTTATTTGTACGAGTCTTATAGAATTTAGACCCGACCGTATGGACAGTTTCCACGAACCCATCGTTGTATTCGTCCACAGAGCTTCCTAGGCATTCGAAACGATTTTGAAGTTCGAGCTGAAAGCTCTCGGAGTTTTGGATCTGGATCTGTGCAGGACGGAGCGTAGACTTCATCAGTCGAGATCTTTCAAGCTTGACATTGATATTCAATGTGCCTCTTACCATGCGGTGATCACTTCCGGTTTTCACCGCATTGATCACTGAGACATCATTGAATATTTGCTTCTTCGTCGACATGATGAAGTCAATCTCATTTTTTGTTACACCATCAGGGCTTTGCCAGGTCCACTTCCTATGCTCACGCTTTCTGAAGAAGGAGTTCGTCATGTATAGGCCCTCCCTCTCTATAAAGCTGGCCAGTAGGTGTCCCCGGTGGTTCCTACGTCCAAATCCAAATTGCCCCACTCGCAGCTCGTCACCGTCTCGTTTGCCCAGTTTCGCATTAAAGTCCCCCATGACCACGGTGAAGTGAGTCTTATAACCATGTATGGCTCTGGATACATCCTCATACATGGTCTCTACTTCGTCATCGGGGTGTGTCGAGGTCGGAGCGTAAACCTGTATGGCCTTCAGCGAATATCTTGATGATATTCTGAGTATAAGGTACGCCACCCTGGTCGACACGCTCTCGATCTTCACCACATTGTTCACAAGGGACCTGTAGACGATAAACCCGACACCACCTTGGGACTGCTGGTCCCCCTCCCGAAAATAGAGCAGGTTACCAGATTTTAGGATTATCGTGTCCTCCCCCTGTCTTCGGACTTCGGATAATCCCACAATACTCCATCGTAACCTGCTCAACTCCTCCTCAAGCTCGGCAATCATCTCATCGGACCGGAGTGTACGCGTGTTGTACGTCGCCAGGTCCAGTCGTCGACGGTTGATCGATCCCGCCCGGAGATTCTTAGCACCCCAGACCCCAGGGCTGCGCCCACGCCCGTCCACGCTAGCACAACCGCTGGAGTCACCGGGCACTTGGGGCCTGTTTCTTGTTGCATTATGCATTTGAGGGGGTTTGGACCATAACCCGCCACGCTGGTCCAGTGCGTGTTGGGGGGTCGCCATAGCCTCGTTCGTTTATCAGCAGGGTGCACCACGTGCAGGTGAGGTTGGCTTGGGTCCCGATAGGTGTTGATTGGGACCCCGTATACACCCCATTGGGACCCCGTATACACCCCAAGAAAAAAACTATTACAGACTATTTTTAAGTTATGTATGAAGTAAATAGTTTTCTTATATTTATATCGATCGAGTTTTATTTATTGATATTAATTTGGTTGATTTACGGATTGCGACAATTATGGTGCTCCAGTTCTTGTCCATAGATACGATGACTACTTAAAACATATTAGGTAGGTACTGGTAGGTTAATTTATCTTTCATTTTATGCAAACATTATTGAAATTATATAAATGTACTTTTTTATTTAAATGCTTTAGCCATCTAGGCCCATAGTATAAATCAGACATGTAATGGAGATCCGATTCCGATTCTGAAAGGTCGGAACTTCTAATTAATTTTGCACTTCTGATTAAGATTTGGGTTCTAATTTTTAATCGGAACTTATATTGTTTATTAATAGTATAAGGTAAATATAGTAATATAAGTATTTATTAGTTTAAGATTTCACAAACTCTTCTTATCTCTACACACATTGTCTACATTTTATATATCCTTTCGCAGATATGCTGGAAGAAATTTCTTTTAGCAATAAGCAGTACCTTTGTACATTTTGTTTTAATTTTTTTTTTATTGATATAAACCAGTGCTTGACTCCGATCCCACCTGATGGTAAGCAGTGATGCAATCATTGATGGTGAGGCGCACTAGTTTATTAGGAGCCTATTCACTCTAGCCTTGAAGACACCTAAATTATAGTTGGACGGGAAGACCGCAGCAGGCAGATTGTTCCAGTCATTCGATGTACGCGCACATTACTGTGTCTTCTTCCAATATAATGTGTGTACAAAAATTAATAAATAAATATATTTAAAGTACCTAACATAAAAAATATAAACAAACAAGAGTATTGTAGATATATTATATTTTTTACTGCAAATATATGAATTTTAGTCTCTGCTGCACAAAATGCACCTACCGGCGGCGGCGGTTGGGACGTGAGGACCGTTGCTTCACGCAATCGGCCGCCTCCTTTGCTAGCATTACTGCTTTTTTTTTTTTTTATAATTGATATAAACTAGTGCTTGACTGCGATTCCACCTGATGGTAAGTGGTAATGCAATCGTAGATGGTGAGGCGCACTAATTTATTGAGAGCCTATTCACTCTAGCCTTCGCAGAAAGAGGCGACCGCCTGATGCACCTATAGGTACGATAAATATTATGGTCACCCTACAACATTTTCTTCTATACAAAGTTGAAAATCAATTTTCTCTTATATTACAGCATCTAGAAGAACGGACGATACGTTAAAATTTAGTTAAAAAATAGTAAGAAATCTTGATCTACTTTGCGTTAATCTATGAGGCTTAGTCTAGTCAATAAAGCCGAAAATCTTGGGCCCTCAGTTCAGACGTTTCAGTAAAATTCAACTCTCATTTACTTTTAAACTATTAACTTTTGGGTCATTATTTCTTTTTTAATAATTCATAGTGGTATCTAATTAATATAAATTAAAGTCGTTTGTATGTATTTCGTCAGATAAATTCAGTTTTTGCAAATTCTTTATAAATGACATTAATAAATTGAGGGCCCAAGGTAAAACGCTATAAATCTGTAATGCTATATTCTACAGATTTGAGAATTTCTTAAAATGTTTTAGAAATTCTTTACTAAATTCCTAAATAATTATGGTTAACCCAGACATCGTACTTTCCGAGATTTAGACTATGCCTCTTTATGCAAGCGTCTGGATTGAGGGCCCACGTTATTTAATCATAACAGTTTTATTTTACGTTTTAGAAATTTATGGCCCATTGCTTTAAGTTTTATTATTTTTTAACTAAATTCCCTGTTAATCTTGTTCCGTTTCATAAGGATTTAAAAAATGGGCCCTCAATCCAGATGCACACGCCACAAACTAAGCAATGATTTAGCTTTTTATGAAATTGCTTTACATTTTCGCTCCTTGACCGAACCTAGTAGCCTAGACGCCTAGTAGTACCAACTCAACTCGAAAAGTGAACAATACTATTAGTATAATACAAATAAATGAATAAAATTGAGAATATTAACTTGGCTGTATGGTCGTTGCTTGGCCCATAGCGGGATACGCAACCAATCTTTCGCAAAAGCTCAGTTTCAAAGAGGGCGTTAGGATGAGGCCTTGTATGTACGGGCGTACAGAGACACGTAGAAGAACTTATCCTGGAGAACCGAGTACTTAACTATTTACTAGAAACCAATGAGATTAATACTCCTGTGTTGCACTAATAATAAAATATGATTACAATAACTCGCGAGGCCACATGAGTAGATAAACTATCTATTCATGTGGCCAGGCGTATCTACAGTACCTACACGTGCGTTAAACACTATAAGACCCGGTCCATGTTAAGAGCGGAAAATTTTTCAATACACTTACTCGAAAACCCACTCTTATCCCACCGTTTTTAGGCACGCAATGTACTGTTTTCCGCACTAGTACAGAAAAGTGTGCGTGCTCTCCCCCACCACAATTTTATTACATGTATCAGGCTGGGCGTGCGTCGACCCCCACAAGTCGCCGGTTACGTAAGTGTATTGAAAAAAGTCGTTTGATACACGTGCAAATTTGTCACTACAGCCCTCGGCTGCATAACACACTCGCCTACGGCTCATGCGAATTCCGCCTCGGTCGCAATGACATACTTTCTGCACTTGTATAAATGTACTATGAAAAATCTTAAGACTACTATGAAAAATCTTAAGATTTTTATAGTTCAAGTCACACACATAAAAAAGCACGCTGAACCTCGTAATGTGTCTAATGAAAACCTAATAATAAGAACAATAAATAATAATATTTTAAGCGTTCTACAAAGAAAGAAGTAGGTATGTGTATAAATCTTATTTTATTAAGTACTTATTAAAATAAATTATAGTGATTATTATAATTATGTTATCAGTGATATGTGCTCTTATTAATTATTGTAATGGTACGGTAATGGTAGTAAGTATAATATTTAAAGCAGATGTTAAAGTATTTCTAGAATAACTAATGCGTACCTAATAACGTAATCGTTATTTTATTACAATTACTGATATAGAATATAGATCTCACAGTGAATATTTTCGTTTGATGAATGTGAAGATGCGCGCAGGCTAAAAATTGCAAATTTTTTTACATAGGTACTCCAGAAATAAAATACTCGTAAAAATATCAATACTTATTCGTGAAAGAATTTCTTATGAGTTTAGTTTAATTTTCAAATACATTCTCTGAATTAAAAATTCATCCTCAATGAAAAGGGAATGATCTGAAATTAAATAATTATAGCGTATACAAATCATCTGCCGAAGATTCAATGTTAACCCTTCATACGTTCAGTACATTGACTAGCTTTTTCCATTGTGGTTCTGTAACAAAACAAGTGTGACGATAATAATTGTTTCAAGTTTTTATAAACGGTTTTAAACTTAATGTTTGTTTCTACTTACCGCTGTATTTTGGTATGTAGACTAGAAGTTGTCGAATTAAAACTAACGCAATAACCAATAAATAGCCCAAGCCATAGACGCAGGTTATGAAGCATATTGTCGATCTGAAAAAGTTTAATAGAGTCTATTAAACTGTGTTTGTATATAAATTGTGTTAAGTAAAATGGAAGATACGACAACAAGAAAAAAAATGAAATAAGGAAAATATTTTTCTTAGGAACACTTATTCTTTAACCTACTTATGGAATTGAAATGAAAAAGATGACTTCCTGATGAAAATCGTTAACCTTACCATATTAATTTACATTGAAAGTTTATAATGACTGGGGTCAGTTAAAGAAAAATAAAAGTTTGAGATTGCTCCAACAAAATGAAATTCACTGAGATTCTTCAGAAATTTTTAACGTGTATTATATGCAGTACCTAAATTAAAAGAAAAATACAGAATACTTACACGAAGTCAAAATAGACATCATCACAATCCTGTGGCATGAGAATATCACCATAAAATATATAGGGTTGACAAACTGTTGTGAGTCCCAAATTGGTTCCAAAGAAAAGTGTGGCAAAAGCAAATATGTGGCCAACAAGAAAATAAATGTAATTAGGTCTCAGCACACAGCAGTCCCACCTGAATAGAAAACAGCAATATTTAATTATCAAGTTATAATAATAAAACAACTCATCTGTGATAACTAATGCCAATAAATTGAATTGATGTCTCATTTATGTACCACAAGCATTCATTTGCTACTAAATGGGCATGTTCCACAATGAAAAATTAGTCCAAAAGCGTGTTAGTTTTTGTTTTGTCGTCCGATCGCGTCAAAAATGCCGCATTGTTAGAAAGAGGATGGTGTATCATATTTTCTATTATGCTAAACCATTTTTTTTTGTTTTGGTAAGAATAATAATTATGTTGTATATTATTTATATAAATAATAAATGTAAAAACAATTCAAAATTGGAATACCATGTGCAATAAATAAGATATATATTTAGAACAATTAATATTCCATTGAGTTGCAATTATGTGTTTTTTGTTGCAATATTTTATGTTGACGAGATGGTATAGGAACTTATTGACATTTATATTTATTTTACTTTTCTTCGAGATTCTAAACGTTAATCAGAATAGACAAATGTTATGGTAATACCAGTAGATGGCGTTATCCTTTGACAGTATAGCTAACACAACATTCAATGACAATTAGGCTGTAAGAAGCAGCTAGTAAAAAAATAAAAAAAATAAACTGACTGACTGACATATCAACGCACAGTCAAAACTACTGGGACTAGGCGCGTGAAATTTTGCACAAAGGTTCCTTTTATGAAGGGATGAAACGTGGGTTCAAAGTTTGTATGGAGAAAATTACTTTCACGCGAGCGAAGCCGCTGGCAAAAGCTAGTTTTGAATAACACTCAAAATTAAAAAAAAAAACTTAGAATCAACCGTCTCTTGTGCAGATTCAAAACTGCACCTTGTATAATCATCATCATCATCATTTTAGCCGAAAGATGTCCACTGTTGGACATAGGCCTCCCCCAAGCGTCGCCACAACGACCGATCCTGTGCTTCTCGCATCCACCGCACTCCCGCGACCCTTGTATAATGCGCAAACTGTTTTATTTATTGATGTTCAAAATTTATAAAAGGTGAAATAAAAAAAATACATAAAAATAAAAACTACTCCATTACTTCTGTGTAGGCATAATTGTCGCTACAAATTTCTTATAGTGAAAATAGTGTTACCGTAAGCAGAAGATGTATAAGCTGAAAAATTGTTGAAGTAGAGTCAAGCTGGCGACGGACAAATACGGTTTGAATTAGGAAGTTTTAGTTTTTTTTATATATTTCTTTAAATGTCACATTTTTCAATAATTTTTCTAGATCTGCAGTCCATTTAATGGTAAGTCATAATTATAAGACAGTACTAACCATATTGAATGGAAAAATCTTTCGTTGACTTCAATTTGACATATATGACAGTAATGTGAATCAGAGGTCAAGACTGGGCTGGAAAGAAAAAGAAAAGTTATAAAATGTTATTAATTTGTATAAGTATTTCTAAAAAAAACTCCTGAGATTGGGGCAGGGAAAAGTGCCAAAGTGCCTGACTGATGCAAGACCTAGGTCTTGCATCAGTCAGGCACTTTGCATGAACTTTAAATTAGGAAACCATGCTTCAAAATTACAAACATTTTAAAAAACCAGAGTCCAGCTCTCAAAGGGAAATAAAGTAAATGAATTATGTTTCCTTTAAACCGTATACTTGTTTCCCTGTATATAGGTTTTACAGAAAACACTATTGGTTTTTCTTCTGATGAACACACATTCCATCTAATCATTTAGTATTATGTAATGACAAATGATGATACTGGGAAATATTGATAATGTATAGTACAATATTTATATATATATATTTTACTGTATGTAAGAAACTAATATATTTTTTGCCTTCTGTCTAATGTCTATATCTATAAATCACTATTTAAATAGTATAAAACAAAGTCACCACTGTCTGTCTGTCCCTATGTATGCGCTTATAGCTTTAAAACTACGCAATGGATTTTGATGGGGTTTTTTTAATAGATAGAATGATTCAAGAGGAAGGTTTATGTGTATAATAAAGCAGAAACACTGATAGTTTTAGAGGATTCCAATGTGATGTCGTAAATAAACACATTTTTTGCACTTAAATTGCAAACGCTGGCTGAACCCTACGAGATTGGATTATGGACATGGGATGTGACAAAATACATACCATCCGCAATCTCAAAAAGGATTTTGAAATCTACATTCCGAGTAGGGAGGAATGGAAAGGTGGGATAAAACCCCACAAAGGGAACAACCAGGTATGGCACATGGATGGCTCTAAGTTGAACACCGGTACAGAAGCAGGGGTGCACAGTAACAACTACAATCTTAGCCTAAGCATGGGCAAACTGGCGATGGTCTTCCAAGCAGACACCTATGCTATAATCGCATGCGCGCAGGAAATACTAGACAGTGGCACCAAAGGGGACACTATCTACATTTTAAACGACAGACAAGCAACACTTAAGGCCCTCATGTCCAATAGAGTAGATTTTGGACTGGTACTAAACTGTATCAAAATACTAAACCGGATAGGAAGGCGCAACAAGGATATTTTGATCTGGGTGCCAGGTCATACAGGAGTAGAAGGCAACGAAAGAGCCAACACTCTGGCAAGGAAAGGATCCGAGACACCCCTATATGGACCGGAACCCTTCATAGGACTCTCACCAAGGGTCCAACGAAGCATTGAAACTGGCTGCGTTAGAGATACACAGCACACACTGGCGCAACACAACAGGCCAGAAGCATGCAAAGCTATTTTTTAATAACACAGATAAGGCCTGGAACCAACAATTTTGGAAGTATAGCAGATTACAGCTCTGAACAATCACAGGAGTCTTTACAAAGCACTATGCCAACAGCCAACAGCTCCACAACATGGGCCTAGCAAGTGACCCTACTTGCAGGATTTGTGGAGATGCAGAGGAGACTATGTTACACTTGCTGCGCGACTGTGCAGCACTAGGCTCCAAAAGACAGGGTATCTGGGCCAACCATTTCCAAGACCAGAGGACTACAGGCTCAGCCCCATCAAGGCATTACTGGGACTCATGAAGGAGGTGCATGGAGGGCTAGGGGTTGAGTAGACAGGAGGGGCATAGCACAAAAGATCCAGAAAGGTTGAAGTGCTCTGGCCCAGGGCCAGCCCCACAACAAGATAAGATCAAATAAATATACTACAGTATTATACACCTTAACCTTTTGAGTACCGTAATTAGAGACACAATAGAAAGACAATGAGCGAGCGAACACCGGCTTTCGCTTATAGTTTAATTAATAAAAAAAGGTCTACAAAAAAGTCTGCAATGGTATAATGGTATTATATCTGTAGGGAGACAGTTTTATATTACTAAACTGTAAGTTTAGTTATATTATTTTATCAATTACATCCTTTATACAAAAAGAAAAAAAGAGAGCTTATACTACAGAAGTTTAATTTTTTTATTGTTCATTATTGGTTCTTGCAAATTCTCAAAAAAAAACATGCAAGCAGATATTAAAATAAAATTACCTGTATTCCTTTCCTTTAGAAGATCCAGTGGCAAGTTCAAAATCAGCTACAGACTTCATTTTGTAGAAGAAATAACATGTGCATATCAGAAGTAGTAAGAGTACCGAATTTTCCAGTTGTGTTATTTCATAGAAACCCATTACAAATAATTCAAACATCAGAAACATATATATTCCAGATGACATTGTCCATGAAAAGAAAAATGAGGACCTGAAAATAGTTAATTAATTTGTGCAAGCGGAGAACCATAAATTATATTTTAATTCAGAAAATCAATAAAAATAAAATATTACATATCACTTGAGAAAGGCACCACTATCATCAACTTACATTATTTACTTTTTCTCTATGAACTATTTGGACTTGTGCCAGGTAATATTTACCCATACCTCCTAACCCACACAATTTTAAATTGCTCACACATTTTTCATACTCAACTTGGTTGGATAAGAACATTACATTTCACAGAATCAACCTTACAGCAAAACTTTGTTCCAGGAATATTTAAAAACATCCGTTTTTATTTTATTTTTTTAAACTAGATTAGTTTGATGTTTCCTTTCCTGTATATATTATATGGAAAGAGTAGGTTTTGTTTAATATGTATGTGTGTATCAGATAGTAAAGTTTAGGTACCTATTAACTTGCCATAAAGTAGAAAAAAACATAATAATGTATAAACTTGCACAAAGTAGACCAAGAGAGACTAACAAATATGCAATATTAAAATCTAGTGAAAGTGGGGAGAATGTTTTACCTGTTTTTTTGCAGCGGTCTGGAGTGCACGTATAAAGCACACATCCCAATCACCACCATTATTATAATAGTAACTGGCCGCGATATAGCTGCAATTAATAACAGTCCTGGAAGAATCAGATACGGCAAAATAGCATCTATATCTATTTTCTTGCCACTTCTATTTGCCCCAAACGGTATTAACATCTGTATTAGATCTTGAATAGTAAGTGTTGTGGTCACCATTTTTCACTGTTTGTACACAAGATATTTCTAAATCATTTATTCTTTAAAGAATCGTTATTTTTTTGTTCGTTGTTCGTTTCACTCCTCAATATATTTGTTTTTCTTTTGGCGTTTTGACATCGTTTATTTTTTTTTCCTTTCGTTCCTTGTGGAACAGGCTAAGGTCAGACACCATGCTGCCTAGTCATCAGTTTTTGTTTCTTTTTGATTTACATTAGAATGCAGGTGTAGGTAACACATTCTAATGTTTTTTGAAGTATTTGGCAGCAAATGTATCGATTCAGCCTTCTCAGCAAACTTCGCTGAGGTAGCTAAAACTACAATAAAATTCTCAGCTCCATTTTACCGAGACCGCGCCTATTTCAATGATTCCACATATTATTCCAGTTGCGCAGACACTTGGGATACAAAACAACACCAATTTTACATCACAATATCCACTAGGAATCAATTTGCGGATAATTAAAACAGCCACTGAACTTCACTCGAAGAAATCCCGCCAAAAAACCTCGATAAAAAGGTACTCTGTGAACCTCGTTTTGACATTGTATTCGTTTTTTTTTTTTTTTACTTTCGTTAAGTTTCGTTCCTTGTGGAACAGGCTAGGGTCAGAGACCATGCTGCCTAGTCATCAGTTTTTGTTTTACATTAGAATGCAGGTGTAACGCATTCTAATGTTTTTTGAAGTATTTGGCAGCAAATGTATCGATTCAGCCTTCTCTGCAAACTTCGCTGAGGTAGCTAAAACTACAATAAAATTCTCAGCTCCATTTTACCGAGACCGCGCCTATTTCAATGATTCCACATATTATTCCAGTTGCGCAGACACTTGGGATACAAAACAACACCAATTTTACATCACAATATCCACTAGGAATCAATTTGCGAATAATTAAAACAGCCAATGAACTTCACTCGAAGAAATCCCGCCAAAAAAACCATCGTATTCGTATAAATTTGGGTACATTTATTATTTTTTAAATGTTTTTTTGGCTTCAATACTAAGTTTTTTCAGCCATGCTCTCCGTATGGATTTATTTATAAACTGTACTATACTGGACAGCGAGTTTTACGCTCATAATTTTTTATTGATAAGGTTTATGTCTAAAAAGTAATAATGCAAAGTCTCAATGTTAGGAAACATATAGTTTTTGAGAAAAAAATAATAATGAAAAATCGATAATTTTTCGTAATATTTGACGCAATTTTGACAGGTTTCGTTTACTTTTTACCTTGTTTGTAGTACTATGCCAAAGGTATTACTTCATACAGCCACAATGAATATTTAACAAAACTCAAATTTACTTTAATTTACATTAAAAATGACAAATAATGCAGCCAAATAACATATTATACATAACTAAGTGAATTTAGCTAGCTAGCTGGCTTGTCCAATGCTAAAATAATAATATCTGAAAAACATGAAAGTATACTGTGGAGGGTTAGGTTAGGGGTTTTTTTTTAAACCACCCAGAAAACTGTATTTCAGTGCACAAATATTTTTATACAATGGTAGAGTGCTCCCCGACCAAAATGTATTTTTTCATTTATAAATACATGAAAGTACAATATATAAACTAAGTTCACTCGATGTTTCTCAAACCTGTGGCCGAAAAAGAAGTTCTGTCCGAGATATTATCTCTAAATAATACAAACTCTTCAGGTTATGATGAAATCAATACCAAAATTATCAAATCATGTGTAAATGACATCATCTCAGTCTTGACGCATCTTGTTAGTTTATCTTTCTCACTTGGCACTTTTCCCGAAACACTTAAACTATCTATAGTAAAACCACTTTTTAAAAAGGGAGACAAAACAGATGTAAATAACCATCGACCGATAACACTTATACCCATCCTGTCAAAGATATTTGAAAAATGTATGTATAAGAGACTGATAGACTACTGCAATAAATTCCATATAATTAAAAACGAACAGTATGGATTTCCAAAAAATATATTCACTACTTTAGCTGTCTTCTCTCTTATGGATACTGTTTTAACAAACCTTTACAAAAATTATTTTACTACAGGCTTGTACTTTGACTTGTCTAAAGCCTTTGACCTTGTGTCTCATAATCTATTGCTGCAGAAGTTAGAAAAAATTGTTATAAGAGGGCCTGCTCTTCAATGGATATCATCATACCTGAATAATAGACAACAGCGTGTAACTATTACCAAAATAAATAAAATAACGACATGACATCATACTCATCCGAATATAAATGCAACAAAAATGGCGTGCCACAAGGAAGTGTCCTAGGGCCAATCCTGTTTGTACTATATATAAACTCTATTACTATTATTACAAATTATTTGCAGATGATATATCCATTATTGTTACTTCTGATAGAACTAAATGATCATGAACTTGAAATAAATAACACAATAGAAAAACTAATAGAATGGTTAAACATAAATAACTTGTCAATAAATTTAAATAAGTCCGTGTACATACAATTTAATAAATCAAATAATCCTAAACATAACATAAAACTAAGTATACCCAAAATTGATGAAGTGACACAAACAAAATTTCTAGATGTAGCTATAGACCAATATATTAATTGGAAAACCCTTATAGGTACTGTGTCTAAAAAAAAAATAAGTTCGTGTATGGCCCTCAAACAGGTTAGAAATATAACTAACAAAAAAACGGCGATAATATCATATCACGCATAAGTTGAATCTTTGTTACGATATGGTCTTATAATGTGGGCTAACAGTACAGATCACAACAGAGCATTCGTTGCGCAAAAAAAGTGCATTAGGGCAATTTACGGCCTGCAACCAGATGAATCATGTAGACCTGTATTCAAAAAACTTAATTTATTACCGCTACCGGCTCTTTACATCTATGAAACATGTATGTTTGTCAGGAAAAATCTGAATTTATTTGTTAGGGCAGACGACATTAATGTTCGTAACCGACGAGACCCCAACAGGCTTGTTCTAAGCAATATTTCTAGGTTGACCAAATATAATAAAAGCTGCGTTACAATGTGCGTGCGCTTATATAGTAAGTTACCATGTGATACAAAAACTCTAGGCATTAGATTACTTAAAAAAAATTGTATCAATGGTTATTGATTAATAATTTTTATTGTGTAAAGGATTACATTGAAAAAAGAAATTAATGTAGATACATACTTACTAAATTTGCAAGCTAATACTTAGCGAAACATGTTTGCTCATATTTGTACCTTTTTACCACCTTTTATACCATGTTTTTTAGAAAATAAATAGGTATATTATTATTATTATTACAATTGCTACTGTGGGGGGATGGTCCAAGGGATTGACGGTGACCCTCTCCCCTAAAACCCTCAAATCTGCTCTAAAAATGCATAAAATGTACGATTTTATTATTCCTAACCTCAAAATCTAATCTTGAATATTTCCAAAAGTATGCGTTTCCTAGATTCGGGAGGGGGTTCGGGGGGGAGGGGACAACCCCCTCCTCCCCCCCGATCCCAAAAACTCATTATTTCGCTGTCCAGTATAGTACAGTTTTACTTCGGCGAGCTTAGCTGAGATGGTCAATACTACAATAAAATTCTCAGTTCCATTTTGGAGAGATCGCGCCGGTTTCAATGATTCCACATATTGTCCAGTTGTATATATGTCGTGGCCAGATCTTAGAATTGATCACTACTTGATGTGACCGGCCATAGAAATAGTTTCATTTCATGATATCGCCAACTAATTGACATATCATCAATTTATTTAAAATTATTAAGCACCCCAGCTCGGATAGGTTAGGTTAGAAGGAGACGCCATCGCCTTCGTGGTTATTTTTTTTTACCACCCAGTAAAGCATATTTTAGTGCACAACAATTAGTATTTTTTATGGAACAACGTCATATTATTTATTAGATAAAAAACTTTTTACAAAAAAAAAATACAACCGACTTCAAAGTAAAAAAAACCACTGAAAAGTGCAAAATAACTTTAATTTCGGAAGTCGGTGTTTCTATAATAGTTTTGTCTCTTCGTTATTTAACACCGACTTCCGAAATTAAAGTTATTTTGCACTTTTCAGTGGTTTTTTTTTACTTTGAAGTCGGTTGTATTTTTTTTTGTAAAAAGTTTTTTATTTCAAATTTTTTAGTTTTTAGTTTTGGTACCACCTAGAGGTACTAAAAAGTACCCCTCAGTCATACTTAAATTCTTTATAGCCAGAGTGCATCTCATGACAATTCTAATAATCTCAAACATGGTTAGATTACATTAATTTATTACAGAGTTCCGGTGCCTAACTTCAGGCTTCATCATCAGATCAGTTCAATATATTCCCCCTCTACTTTTAGTCAGTCATCAACTACACGTATAACAAAGCAATTTTACTCGTTACGACGGTTCTGCTGTGATCCAATGAGGAGTTCTGTTCCATATCTTTGAAGTTCATGATCAGATCATAACAATATTTCTATGGGACCAACTCGGAACCATAACCTTTCAATCAAAAAAAAAAAATTTTCAAAATCGTTCCACAATTGACCGAGAAATCGGTGAACATACATAAAAAATAAAAATAAAAAACATACATTCAACCGAACATATAACCTCCTCCTTTTTGAAGTCGGTTAAAAACCGAAATAAATCAAATAAATTAGTTAAATCAAATAACGCAGCTTTGTATCGTAATTATATTTCATTATACTTTTATCTTCCATTTGAAAATTGTTATTCGCTTTTAGTAAGTAACTAAAAATGTCTGTCGCCATATTACATCACGAAAACAAAGCGAAATCAGACCTCTAACGGAGGACAACATAACTATTTTACGATATGATTAGCTAGTATGTTTGACCATATCATGGAATACAACGTATAATACAATATTGTAAGTAATCATGCGTTTAGCTGTTCATATCGTTAAACGCAGAGAGTTCATTGATTTGGCTTGCCCAATATGTGGCCAGCGGACAAGGGTCTATATCATGAAATGTCAAGTGGGGTGTCGTTGAATAGGTATTTTAAAATCACCTTTAGGTTCCTTTTATAATTTTTCATTTTTAACCGACTTCAAAAAGGAGGAGGTTATATGTTCGGTTGAATGTATGTTTTTTTTTTTTATGTATGTTCACCGATTTCTCGGTCAATTGTGGACCGATTTAAAAAATTTTTTTTTGATTGAAAGGTTATGCTTCCGAGTTGGTCCCATAGAAATATTGTTACGATCTGATCATGAACTTCGAAGATATGGAACAGAACTCCTCATAGGATCACAGCAGAACCGTCGTAACAAGTAAAATTGCTTTGTTTATACGTGTAGTCGATGACTGACTGAAAGTAGAGGGGGAATATATCGAACTGATCTGATGAGTAAGCCTGAAGTTAGGCACCGGAACTCTGTAATAAATTAATGTAATCTAACCGTGTTTCGAGCAGTGGTGGCCGAGTGGTAACGGCCCCGACTTACCGAGTTGTAGGTCGCGGGTTCAAACCCAGCCAGGCGCATTACTTTGTGTAATTTATTTCATCACCGCTGCTCTCAAAACGGTGAAGGAAAACATCGTGAGGAAACCGGCATGTCCTAGAACCAAAAATTCGAAGACATGTGACATTCACCAATCCGTACTGGGCCCGCGTGGTGGATTACGGCCCATTCCCTTTCCTAGAGAGGAGGCCTGAGTCCCAGCAGTGGGAACATTAAAAGGCTGATTATGCTATTATGCTATGCTATAACCGTGTTTCATGTTTGGGATTATTAGAATTGTCATGAGATGCACTCTGGCTATAAGGTATTTAAGTTTGGCTGAGGGGTACTTTTTAGTGGTGGTACCACAAATAAAAAGTGTAAAATAAAAAACTTTTTACAAAAAAATACAACCGACTTCAAAGTAAAAAAAAAAACACTGAAAAGTGCAAAATAAATTTAATTTCGGAAGTCGGTGTTAAATAACGAAGAGACAAAACTATTATAGAAACACCGACTTCCGAAATTAAATTTATTTTGCACTTTTTAGTGTTTTTTTTTTTACTTTGAAGTCGGTTGTATTTTTTTTGTAAAAAGTTTTTTTAAATAATAGTTTAGGGTAGTTAACGATTTAAAGTTGTTTAACAAAACAATCATTCTCGCTAATTTTCTTACTTATTGATTTAAGTTTTCATTTCAAGTATAAACGATACACAAATAAAAAAAAACAGTGAAAAAGCATGAAGAACAAATATTTTTGGTAAAAAAAGTTTACCACCAAACCCGATAGATGGCGTTGTTCATTTGATGCACGTTTGTAAATCAAATCATTCGAGTTTTCCCATCTACTAGACAGGTCGATGAACATAAGCAAAATATGACAACTGTATTGCCAAAAACTACTAGGTTGTATAAATTACATGCAGTTGATATACCCACATATCAGTAGAATCGAAAACATATGGTCAAAAACCGAAAGATGTAGGTGTAGCCACCCTACAGCACATCACTGTTACCACGCTGGAAGCACGCAGTCAACCCACGTGTGAACGCCATAGATGTCGCTACATAGGTATATGTTTCTGATGATCCTAACAAAACTGGAGGAATCGTTAAATATTTAACAATCGGTTTAGGATCACGAGTTATGTTACGAAGAAATTTGAATGTTACCCATGGTCTTGTTAACGGAGCAATGGGTGTTATAAGGACAATTGAGTGGCCAGCTCGTCGGAGGGACCAATTGGAACCCGGAGAATTGCCACAAGCTGTTTATATAGAATTTGACGACAAAGCAATTAATAACAATGTTCCTGGAGTAGGAGTCAGAATCGAACCATCGACGACAGAATTCGATGCACTTCGCGGAGAGGTTAAAATAGAGCGAAAAATGTTGCCATTGATATTGTGCTGGGGTGTAACTGTACACAAGCTCCAAGGAACTACTTTGGACTTTTGGACCGAGCTGTGGTTGACTTAAGTTCACGCATTTTTGCTAAAGGTCAAGCATATGTAGCTTTGAGCCGAGTTAGGTCTCTAGAGGGACTAATCATCAGTAGTTTAGACCACCGCAAGTTACTTAATAATCCCCACGATATTAACTCCCTCAATGAAATGACTAGATTGCGAAATTTACCATCTTATAACGAAGTCAATGAATCGTAACTAAAAAGTATAAAATAAAATAAAAATATTTAAAGAAAAACAAAAAACCCGACTGCGTCGAAACTAATTTTAAAAAATACGTAAAAAAATTAACTTAAATAAAAACTAAAAAGAAACAAACAAGCCCAGTAGTTTAGAATTCTGTTATGTAATACTAAATAACTACACAATTGAAATAGTTTTATAATCGATACACACATAAAACAAATCATAAATTCTAATGCAGAACAGACCGACCCACAGTCGGCCCCTTGGGAAGATTTGATTGGTAAAATTTGAATGGGCCCCGACTGTGAGTCGGTCTGTTCTGCATTAGAATTTATGATTTGTTTTATGTGTGTATCGATTATAAAACTATTTCAATTGTGCAGTTATTTAGTATTATATAACAGAATTCTAAACTACTGGGCTTGTTTGTTTCTTTTTAGTTTTTATTTAAGTTAATTTTTTTACGTATTTTTTAAAATTAGTTTCGACGCAGTCGGGTTTTTTGTTTTTCTTTAAATATTTTTATTTTATAAATTCGTCATTCCAACACGATCCCATATTCATTTTTCTAAAAGTTCGTAATCTGCTAATTTATAATGGCCGATCATTGATCGGTCAATGGTCTCGTAATAGAGTTGTGGTAAAATGACAATATCGAGCTTATTAAAAGCAATGACTGCACAATGACGTTCTAATAGTAGGTCACTGATCAAAGCAACTGTCAAAATTTTATCAGATTACCGCATACGTCAGATATTCATTTGTCAATATGTACGAGATTACCATTCTTCTTTCAATGGACTGTCAGTGGTTGACAATTGGAAACTCGATAATGACGCCATTATATTAGTAGATTACCAAAACTTGTCGAAATCAACAATTATGAAATCAATGATAGACCATTCTGACACTATTGTAAGAGCAGGCTTGAGGCCCTGGGCTCAGTAGCACCTTGTCGTCAGTGTAACTGATATAATATTATTGACGCTGACGTCTATGCGACATCCGATTTTCTTACTGCTAAGCTCAACGATCAGGTCGTTGATGTAAAGATTAAAGAGTACAATCCAGAGCATACATCTCAGGGAACTTATCGGCCACCGTACACAATTTATATCGTCGTGTTATCAAAACTGGAGGATACGCAACAGTTTAGCCGGCACTATTCTCTCCCGTAGCTTCTCTCACATAATATTATGATACCAGACCCTGACCAGATCGAAGGTACGAGAGCGATTTAGAAAACAAGCATAGTTCCGGTGCTTGGACCATTACGAAACAAAGATTGCGTAGGTATCGTGTAGGTTTAAAAAGTTATCTAAATACGCGTCCAGCTGACTGTTTAGTACCTTTGCGATAATCGTAGTAGCCAGGAAGATGGGTTTATATACATATAGTTACACTTGCCAGCCATGTCAGTTTTATGTTTAATAATCTGCACTACAATAGGTTGCATGAAATCATAGGGGAGGTTTTAGTGATGACGTCCTCTAGTATTTTTTTTTAATTGTCTTTGATACTTGTCGGCAGAAAAACGAACAAGATCAGTTTCACGAGCACTCGCGGTGATCCCGGAGGTGAGTCCACTTTAAAATGGTTAAAAAACATATTAGTAATGCTTTCAGGCTGATCAGCACTAGCAGAGATAATTGCAATTTTAGTTGGTTTCTGCACAGAACATTTTAGACTTTTTAAAGTAGGTAATATTTTCTGTTTTAGAGCATTATGGCACTCATGGGCTGCAGCTGAAAATCACCGTCAGGTGGTGGCCTGGTGTTACCGTTACCATTTGGCATAATGCTGAGCTGAGGCCCTTTTCACATTACTCAGAAAATCATCAATCAGGAAATCATCCAATAACTTCTCCCGCTTTAGGTTGGAATGGGAAGGTATTGGTGATCAAGATTTGGTTAAATCCTATCTTCAAAGCCTTGAGCCAGCGTAGGGTAGCCAGCCTTTCGGTGTTTTACAGGTTGCATTTTGGAGAGTGTGCGCGGAAATTGCATGACTTGATTCTGCCATCTCATTTCTACCATCGGGCAACCCGTGTCAACTAAGCGTTTCGCCTCGTCGCGTCGTTAAATACCGCGTACATCGAAGGACTGGAACAGAAATCAGAAACATTTATTTCAAATAGACCAATTACAGGCACTTATGAATTGTCAAAATGTCGGTCAATCAAAAAAAATGAAACAAGTGAAGCTAAATTGCACGTTCCAAAGCGCAGATCTCTATGGAGAAGAACGTGCAAGAAACTCCATGGACACTCTTTTAATTAAATCATATTATGAGTTACTTAAATCTTGGTTACATATTTCTTGTCGCTTCTAATATGTGAGCACAATGTAAATAAAAAAAACGAATTAAAAAATAGAAATTAAATTAAGCCAATGGCAGCTAAGAGATAACCAGTCTCAACTGACGGCACCCGTTTACAATATGACGCGTGCATCAGCCCCACTCAGCTCAACCATTTTGAAGGGAACTGAATGACCCAATAGGTAACACGTGCCACCATCAGCAAGACATTTGAGTGAGCATGACAAACTATCAATTGAACAATTTGCCTGTCTTCCCATCTGATTATAATTTGGGTGTCTTCAAGGCTAGAGTGAATAGGCTCTTAATAAACTAGTGCGCCTCACCATCAACGATTACATCGCTGCTTACCATCAGGTGGGATCGCAATCAAGCACTAGTTTATACCAAATTAAAAAAAGAAATGTCAGACTTTTACTGACTAAAACTACACCTGTGTCCTTCAGTTGCCTTTTGCGTTCTAGGACTACGGGTTTCTTTTTCAGAAAATCCCCATGACCTGCCTTTGGTTGTACTTAATTGTTATAGTTTAAAAGGATGCATACCTACCTATTTGACACGTTATTTTACCATCACCAATTTGACTCTTTTTTTAATAACTTGGCTTTTAAACTGGAGTTTAACAGTCTAGTTATTATAAAACTAGCTTCTGCCAGAGCGGTTTCGCCCGTGTGAAAATAGTTTTCTCCATACAAACTTTAGACCCCCGTTTCATTCCCATAAGGGGTGAATTTTAGAAAATCCTTAATGCTCGCCTGCGTCATAAAAGGAAGCTTTGTGCAAAATTTCACGTTTATAGCCCCTGTAGTCTAGGCTCTGCGTTGATATGTCAGTCAGTCAGTTTCGCGTTTTACATCTTTTTAGATTTAGAATTTATGGTAGGTAAGGTTCACGCAATCACAATCAATAATATCAGACATTATCATTCATTATCGCACAAGTAATAAGCTTGTCAGCATTTTCATTATTGTTTAGCCACATTATGAATGTATTGCATTGCTGTAGACTCATGACGCTGGTAGTTGGGCAGGCAGGGGTCGCGGCATCCGACACACATGCGCCGTGTCAGTCAACAACAGATTGCGCGCGCACGCGTAACTAACGCTGTGTTTTATACCTTATCCGCCGGTAACGACATACCGACCGACCGACAGTATTGATCGGGTGTTCGCCACGAAACGGCGTCTCGAAAATGCGACACGATTTTTTCCGCGCTTAACCTGTGTTCGACTGCCAATTGTAAATCCGATACCTTAAAAAAAAACGCTCAATATGGAGAAGTGAGAAAAGGTGTTTAGAGTGATAGCTCTACAAGTTGACGAAATGTCCAAGGTAAGCGTTATCGCAGTGAGCCATTGTTAGAACTTGGGTTGTGGTGGTGCGGGTAGGTAGCTGCGAAAATCACTGCCAAGGACGTGTTATGTGGTAGATTTTGCAGGTTTTTTGATGCTACATCGGTACGTCCCATACAAATATGAACACCAACAAATGGATATGGAGCATAATAATTTAGATATTCGATCTAAATTATTATGCTCCATATCTGTCTGTCCTCTCTAAAATGTATCATTGAGGTTGTCATTGCCTTATCCTTTCGGATATTTGTACCCGAACTTTTCATGGGAAATAACAACTAGATTTTCTCAATCATTTTCGACTTCAATAACTTGATGAAATAGTAGAAGTAAACCGCAATGCCCTGTTGGACTATATTACGACTTAGCTGCAAATAAAATATACGATAGGATACAGCAAAGGCTGTACCTATATCGTACGTTTCTGGGGTCCTATAACTTTATCGTTATGATTTATTATATTCTTTCTTCTTGTATCCAGTCCTATTTATATGAAGCTTATTTCGTAGATTTGGCATAATGTAAGCCTTTATTGAGTTGTGACGTTTTCTACAGCGTCTTTAACATAAATAAGTTTAATTTCATTCAAGCCGTATTGATTAATACTCTTTTGTACTGTTTTGTAATTCTCCATTAAGTTATTATAAAGCAAGTACCTACTACTACTATTTGTAGTGTACTAATAGTAGATATAAATAGTGTAGTTTAGTTTGTAACATAATTTTTCAAGTCAGAAAAAATTAAAATATAATGCAAGTTGAAGGGTTAATTTTGCTCATATATTTTTTCTTAGTCCCCTAAGACGACCCATTGACCAGTTTTTTGGTTAAAAAGTATAAATACATGTACTACAAAAAATGTTACACCATAAAACCTGAGTACCGCAGAATCAGACTAAATTCGTGTCTGCTCTCATCTTGGCATCCGGTTTTTCAGTGCCAGTTTTGATCGCCATCTTCGCATCTGTCTTGCCTGTGGTTCACCTTCAATTATTTCTTTGAGGGTCTTCTTAATTGATCTTCTGTCAGTACTGGTAATACATTCCTACTCTACCCACCCTTTTCAGCATAGATAGATCTTTTGTGTGTAATAATTCATTTGTTACTTAAAGCTGTACCTACTGTATACCTACATACGAGTTTGTTTATATCAATTATTAGTTTTAATTCTCACCATACGTTACTGTGGCGTTTTTATGATTCCATGAGATCATACCTAGCTGTGTTATTCATTTTACCCGGCAAAGATCTTAATTAAATTCAATTGCTTGCAAATTGAAGTAGTTAATCAATTTAGGGTATTACCTTTGTACCCTGATAAACAATATTGTAGGTATTGTATGCATCTTTCTGTGTTTACTGTTATTATAAAAAGTGGGGCCAACATGATACAAAGCTACCCTAATCTTAGCTTACGTTATGCATGGCAAAAAGTTAAGCACAGGTCGTTGACAGGACAGTGCCAAAGTTTTTTGCCCACGACCAAATCGATGCACGCTTTGAAACCTGTACAATAATAAGTGTTTGGTTTAGACTGATATTAAAATTTCGAATTAAATGTTTATTTCTTTGAAATCAGAGGATGTTACGATGTTTTCCGACTTGAAAAAATGATTACCGCGTAATGTAATACCATATAATTGCGCACGGTACATATATAGTTTGATTCAGTGTTGTTACTTCCGAACAGGAAATAAAAAAATCGCGGAGGCAACAGAACATTTAAGTTAATTACTTATATATTGATTGTTTGCGATCAAACGATAGCATTACATGCTTCAGTCCGGTGCGAATAGTTCGTAGAAAGCTATCGTGGCTGAAGTTTCAAACTGTAAACCGATTTCCATTGCACCACGAATACTAGAAATTGTCTGCACTCACGAAATGATGTTGGGTACAACCAATCGATAGTGGCCAATGAATTATGGGCTGGTTTTTGAACAATTCAATGCGGAGGCTATCAAAAAACAAATAATTACATATGTTACAATCAAGAACCAGACTATAAACCGGTACGATAATGTTATTTTAGACGTATCGTATGGCATCGTGTCGGATCGGTAAGTATGGATTGCACGTTTCAGCAGTTGCGTTGCGATGTTGGCAATCGTCAATAATTTATTAACGTTTTTGCCTACTTTGTTAACAGTGATACGAGGGAAAGTGTAACGGTGCCGTGTTAGCGTTTATTGCACTTTCCTATTCAAAAATAATAAAAAAATGATTTTTTTTTCGGGTTACCAGGACTTTAACACAGAGCGCAGAAAGTTCGTGTTTAAAAACCAAAAACAATTCGAACGAGCTTGACTTACTATTAGGATAACGACACAGTCGAATGTTGACTAGTTGATACCGCGAATATGAAAATAAATAATTAAAAATTCCGTTTGCACCGCATTAGTAGAATAAATTAGATAGGAGTACTTATATACATAAAGACGTTTAGCTAGGGTCTGTAGGACCTCAGCAAGCCAGAAGAAAGAAGTAGCTATCTGCCGTATGGACGTTTACAAGGCAGAGTTATTAAAGAGAGGGTTCAACTGCTGAAATTGCTACAGGTATAGGCATATACAATTATATCAAAATCATCCATTTCAACATGAAGTACCTATTAGATAAAACTTTCATTTTTGGTCATGGATTATGTAAGAAAAATAAGAATTTAATTGACTTACGCTTGCCATCGACTTCGACCCGTTTCCTAACCAAGCTGAGTGTAGATCCTTCCCATTACTCACTATTTTTGTTATTTAGAGCCTTCCGCATACAACTCTTGCCTGCTATATTAATCAGATCGTTTTTGGGGCTACACTCTGTCTACTTTACCTTCCCTGTCTTCAGATTGTTCTATAAACTGTGTCTACAACCCAATATACTAAACACTTCTACTTCTTCCGTACTACCACCAGAGAGCTGCGTCGGTTAGCTTTGTTCTAAGCGTTTCATAATTCTCGATATTCCTCTTTGTTTCATGAAATTATAGTGAACATCGGTAAAGTGAACGGGAGTAATTAACACTAATGTATTGTGCCCGCTACACCGTATCATACCATGCCCGTGCTAGGAAAGTATCAAGCATAGAAGTAAACACAATTACACAACACATGCTCATATGCCCACTAAAAAAAAAGAAAATTATTATAATTAATAAAAATTGAAAATATTATCCTTATAAAAATACCACAAGAGAAACCACTTTAAAAAGCAGTTTACTACGGGTTTAGAACGGTCATCATAAGCGGTTGTTATCCAACCGCTTATGATGACCGTTCACTGACCACGGGTCTAGTGGTTTAGCCTCATACTTTTGAACATGTTTTTTTTTTTTGAAGTGGTCCTAGCAAGGTCATGGTATGATTATGGTGTGGTACAGTGTAGTGGGCCGGCTCTAAGAGCTAAAATTGTTATAATTTCAATAAGTGTCTGATTTCAGTATGCTTTTCATCTCGTGGCATTTTAAAGTGTTTTAAATCTCTTTACAACACACAGGCCTTGATGAGGCGCCACTGACCTTTCCTTTTATTTTTTAATGTCTATGGCAAAAAGTTTACACTGCGGGCGGAAATACTTGGGTAATCAATACCCTGTTTGTAGGCAATAAAAACTCAAAGTAATGAATAAAACCAATTGGTACAGTGATAGACATGGTTATGATTTCAAATACTGCCTTGTAGATCATATTTCGTACAGTAATTTAGCCACCTTGTAAGTAAAATTGTGTAAAGTTCTCGTATAAATACATTTGCTTAGCAATCAAAGCACATTAATATGTATTCTGTTGTATTCTTTCACGATTTCAGACTAACATTTAACTACCTACTTAATAACGCACAAAGTCTTTGTTTTATTTAGTGCTACCAACGTTCTGGATTTTATTTGCATTTAATATGTTTAAGACTGGTTTTAAAAACCTAAATTTATTTTCAACACGAAGGTAACTATTTAAAATGTCTGGGTATTTTTAATATTTACAAAGAGGTGTTCGTATATAATGAGAAGTCGTGACTTGCTACGAACTCTGTCTGGAGGCACAAGGAGGCACCAATATGTTTGCCTTGTGTTTATGGAGAATACTATAAATGCACGACCGAGGTACCTTCACGCCGAGTGGTGAAGATATCTTGATTTGTATAAAAAAAATAAACATAAAATATTCTTAAAAATTTATGACAATTGATATATATTTAATAATATTAAACAGAAATAGAAAACATCTTTCACGGTTTTCTTTTTCTCTCTCTTGATAAGGTTAAACGTTTATAAACCGTATAAACCAATCAATTAAAATTGGAAAAAAGACACAATTTTTTTTAAAATAAGTTGGTCGTATGTTCAGCTTGATAAATGAAATGCGTACGTTATGGGCAATAACTCTGCGGGAAAGCTTGAAAGAGTTATCGTGCCCTATCAAGAGTTAGGTACCTACCTCATTTCCTTTATTTGCCCTTTGAGTTACACATAATTCAGACACGTCCTCTGGAACCTCGTCCTCTAAAATAATGACTTCTCTTAGTCATTATTTTAATGATTTCTCTGTCTCCCCCCTCAAAAATATGGGCGATAACCTAACAACTAAGTATTATGATAATGTTTTTTTGTACAAAGCGGAAGGGTATTATAAACTAGAACAATGTCCAATTACTGTTTTCGATGTGAAGGAAGTAATAAGAACAAAGTTCCTGGTAGAATTGAATTTATTTTATAAAATTAAGTTCAAGGTAACACTGTATAAAACATCCTGAATCGCATTCAAAGATTTCTGTTACTTTTCCTTAATCTATAGTTTAGTAAAGTGTTTAGAATATCTTTATTTTCTAGTAGCTACATAATTTTGCAAGATAAAGATCATTTTATGTTTTTATGAAACGAAACCAGTGATGAAATACTGAAGCTGTAAATTTTTCTTATTTTTGACGGACAGACTTCCACGGGAGCGTAAAGAATTCTGTTAAATTTTTCTTCTGAGCTCGCGGAAAACTAGCTGTGTATACATATAGGTAGGTTATAGCTGTGTTAAGTACAGATATTGTTCATCTTTGCTGCGCAAAAATAGTAGTATAGTATGTGTAGTAGGTGGTTTACGTAGACTTAAATAATAATTATAGTACTAATTCTACACTAGCACTAGCTTCTACCAGCAGCTTCACCCGCGTCTAAGTAGAAAATTATTCCAAAGGAACATACTCCCGTTTAGTCTTTTGAGCGTGACGGAGTCTCAAACAAATAAAAACTTTTTAGAAAAAAAAAATAACCGACTTCACTAAAAAAAACACTAAAAGGATCAAAATAACTTTAATTTCGGATGTCGGTGTTTCTCGGTATTGTTTGTTTCTTATTTAACACCGACTTCCGAAATTAAAGTTATTTTGATCCTTTTAGTGTTTTTTTTAGTGAAGTCGGTTATTTTTTTTTTCTAAAAAGTTTTTATTTCACACTTTTTAGTTGCGATACACTTATAAACAGAGTGCCTATTTCTAATGAAAATTCCAATTAACCCAAATACTGCTAGGTTACATTGTTTTATTATAAAGTTGCTGTGCCTACCTTCCTCCTTCCGGCTCCATCATCAGATCAGTTCGATAGTACCTTATAGCCAAAGAGCATCTCACGACAATTCTAATAAGCCCAAACAAAGCTAGGATACATTGATTAATTACGGAGTTCCTGTGCCTACCTTCCGGCTCCATCATCAGATCAGTTCGATAGTACCTTATAGCCAAAGTGCATCTCATGACAATTCTAATGAGTCCAAACACGGCTAGGTTACATTGATTAATTACGGAGTTCCAGTGCCTACCTTCCGGCTCCATCATCATCATCAGATCACTTCGATGATACCATTTTCAACGTAACTATTCAGAATCATTCATTTATTTGTATTGTCATAGTCGCTTAACTATATCTTCAATGTGATATCTATTTGAGTATGAAGTTCCGTTGACCATTTCTGGTCTTCTTCATCAGTTCCACTTCATCAAATGTTACTTTTTGACTGTAAATGCTTAAGTTCTTGATGAAAATACTAAAATTACCATAGGGTTGCCTATAATTTTTGAGGAGTTCCCTCGATTCCTCATGGATTCCATCATCAGAACTGGATTTTGAAAAAAATGGGACCAATCTGGAAGCATATCCTATAAAGCGAAAAAAAAATTTTGCAAATCGGTCCATAAACGACGGAGTTCTGAGGTAACAAACATAAAAAAAAAAAAAAAAAAATACAACCGAATTGATAACCTCCTCCTTTTTTTTGAAGTCGGTTAATAAATACAAAGTTACATCTGTATGTATAATAATAATAATATTATAAGTTCATATTATATATATTATTACTTATACCTTATATATTATTATATTAAACATGATTATTGTATGGTGTGCGATTCAATCATAAGAAATGATGGTCAAGGATTAAGACCGTATGAGGAAAAAAACTTGTTTTATTGCTTGAGCATGTCTACACGAAGGCATGCAAGATTAATGCCAGGCCATTAGTCCATTTGTTCTAAGTTTATAATGTCAAATCGATACGGCCGTATCATTTTGAGAATATTACCCCTGTGGGAATTGATAACCTTTTACTGTGCCACGTCTTGAACCTCAAACTAGGTAGGGCCTTAAACTTATATTATTATTAATTTCTTACCTACCTTCAGTCCTTGATCAGGTTAGTACTTTTTCTAGGTCAGATATTTTACGCTCTTGTGGGTGAAACTCCTAAGTTTCAAGTTCTAAGAACAGCTGTGGAATTTTACTCCATACATAAATAATATAGTAGCCAGATGGGTAACAAGAAGCAAATTAAAATGCAGTCATTTCCTTCTTGGCGTGCACTGACTTGAAAATAGGTACAACTTTCAAGGCAAATGTAGATAACTACAGGGGAAAGTCAGATTTTTAATGTCCACATAAGTCCAAGTATATTAATACGGTACAATCTGGATATTGAGATCGCCATTTTTTACTTAATGACATCAGACATGAGTGGTCTGGCGAGACTGGCGATGGCGTGGACGCTGGCGTCACTGCACTTTGCTATCATTATTATTTCTTTAAAGTTCTCAGGTAATAATGATACCAGGGCTAGGTTAGATGCAAATGTATATTAAAATAATCTAGCGATCAAGATGCTGATTACAAAACGATCAAATTAAGACATGCTCGCCATACAAGGTTCGCATGGAATTTTCCAAAACCTGTCATCTCAAATGAATGAGTTGTTGATTTTGCCGTGAACCGAGGAAGTTGAAAAGTCAAACAATTTCTAATTTATGTAACAATGACTGCGGTCTGCAAATGATGACCAGCATTTAACGCAGTTATGATAATGTTTGATATTACAGTGGGTCGGTGACACACTGGACACGTGTGATGACATACTATGTAATAACTTTCTATTTTGTCCACAATTATCGCTTCCAATTTATCGTTGAATAATAATGTAGGTACCTATTCAGGAACTGAAAAACATCGTCAGTTCTTAGAAATATCAGATTCCCTATCCATCTTTCTTTAATAGCATGTTGTTTGGAAAACTTGTTAGTGCAATTTTCTAGTTTCAATAACCCTGCAGGTATGTTTAGTGAACAGGTTTTAATTTTCATATCTCTTGGAAATATTCAGGAGCTCTGTTTAGCAAAGGGCAAATTGCCAGCCTACCCTCTTAAATCAAAGGTCACGGCAGGCATTACACCCATAAAATTCAGTCTTCTAAAGCGACTTATATTTTATTGATCGGTTACGAATACTTCAGTGAACTGAAAATTTATCTACGTGTTCTATAAGTCAATATTATTGTTAGAAGCATTGTGGTACCTAATTCACTCGATTACTATTGGTATCTAGGTATCTAAACAGATAATCAATTTAAATAAAACTTAAAGTTCGAGGCAGGTCACGTCTCAAGGTTTAATTAATAAGCAAATAGTAGTTTTATGGTTCTTTATTTTAAGACAGCGTTGCCGTCGTACACTTCGATTTTATTTCCATATCTAGATTAAAATGGCCTTTTCGTGTTTATCATTTTGTATTAATTTAAATACATTACTTGCTTTGTTCGGTATGCAAGATATTGACCTTAAGCGGCGAATACCTATCAGAACTTAATATAAAAACAAATCAGTAAGTAATATAGAACTGGTTTAAATGGTATAATGAGATTTCGATAAACAGAATTGTTAACACAGGACCTTCTGATGAAATAAATACAAATTAATAAACAACACGTGAGATTGAAGAAATAACGCGAGATGTAAGTAGGTAGGTAAACTAGGTAGAAATATGTTTTGTATTACCTACTGAGAAATTGTCATTGTTTCCCTCTTGGAGGATTCAAAGTATTTTCGCACGATCTTAAATTCTGAATACCTATCTACTGTACAATCTAACGGGTGATGTTCTTTTTAGTTCTTATATACTAATTGAACGTTCTCACGAAAGCAAGATGCTCGTGAATTAGTAGGTTGTTAAGTTTCTAATTTTTATGTTTTTCTGCACTCGTTCTTATTATTATGTAGACAGCCATTGCATGTTTCATTACCCAAAGATTTTACAAGTAATAAGTTCGTGAAATTACCGATAAATGTATAGGGTAGATAAAGTATTCAAGTGATTTTATAAAGAATTATTTTGAAATGAAAATTTTGCGTGGCTTACCAAAAATTTTGCTACGGCGAAGCCGGCGAGTAGATTTTGTGGCTTATTAGAGCTGTAGGGTCTAGTATTTTTTATTTTAGTGCTACGTTCTGTAGAGCGTAAATTGCTGTTGGGAATATTATGGTCGGTATCTTTTTAACCGATTTAAAAAAAAGGAGGAGGTTCTCAATTCGGTTATATTTTTTTAATCTTTTTTTTTTGTTTGTTACCTACCTCAGAACTCCGTCGTTTATGGACCGATTTGCAATTTTTTTTGCCCTAAAAGGATATGTTTCCAGATTGGTCCCAGTTTTTAAAAAAATCAGATTTGATGATGGGATCCATAAGGAATCGAGGGAACTCCTCAAATATTCTAGGCAATTATATAGTGATTTTGGTATTTTCATCGAGAACTTAAGCATCTACAGTCAAAAAGTAACATTTGATGAAGCGACGAAGAAGACCAAAAATGGCCAACGGAACTTCACTCACAATCAAGATAGTTATGTAACTATGAAAATACCAATAAATGAATGGTTCTGAATAGTTATGTTGAAAATGGTATCATCGAAGTGATCTGATGATGATGATGGAGCCGGAAGGTAGGCACTGGAACTCCGTAATTAATCAATGTAACTGAACCGTATTTGGGCTTATTAGAATGAATTGTCATGAGATGCACTTTGGCTATAAGGTACTATCAAACTGATATGATGATGGAGCCGGAAGGTAGCCACAGGAACTCCGTAATTAATCAATGTATCCTAGACGTGTTTGGGCTTATTCGAATTGTCATAAGATGCACTTTGGCTATAAAGTACTATCGAACTGACCTGATGATGGATAACAACCAAACAATACCAGAAACACCGACTTCCGAAATTAAAGTTATTTGGATCGTTTTAGTGTTTTGTTTTTTTGTAGTGAAGTTGGTTATTTTTTTTAAAAAAGCTTTTTTCATAAAAGGGGATAAAAAAAAAATCTGCTGGTGAAATAGGTACTCACACAGTGGGTAGTGACGTGCTGACAGTGGTTGAACATATTCCGTGGGATTGATACGAGACAAAAGGGATGATTAGAATAATGATAGATGTTTAATAATAATACACATACCAACTTACATAATAATATGTAGGTACTAAGTGTGGGAAACCTAGAGAGAAATATAAATGTATCTCCTACATAAACTTATGTAGGAGGTACATTTATAGGTAAACTCCAGTTGCTGGTAAATAAGATCCCACTAATGTGAAAGTCTGTACATAGGTACGTCTGTACCATATTAGTCTTTATCATAGGATCACCACTAAAGCCGCAACGGCTGTTCTAATTTAGAACATAGGTAGACCATAATCTGGATTAGATCATGTAATGCTTTTTATACAGGTTCGACGTTTCATTTTCGACTTACATGGGTACGAAGACCATCTTCACGGCATAGTGGTTGAGCGATTGGCTGCTGCACTGTGTGTTACAGTTTTGAATCCCGCGCAGAAAAAAGAACGGTATGGTTTAAATGTTTGAGAAAGCACTCACGATAGAGGAGTAATTCCTAGTGTGGGGGAACGTTTTATTGAAAAAGGGAAGCCTCAGGTAAATCCTAGTATAAAAATTTAAAAAAAAAAACTGGTCCCAAAACCTTGGACGAGCCAGATAATACAATACTATCAAATCACCTTTGACACCACTCACATGTGTAACTTATCTCACTATCTGTAATGTAATAACTTGAGATTAATAATAATAATCAATACGTTTACGCACCTATCGTTAATTAATATTGTCCATTGATATAAGCATTATTGGACGTGTTTATATATGAATTAAACTGTAGCTACCTGTAAGAAATTGATTACAGTTGCATAGTAGATATTTAGTAGATAGCCGCATGTCAGATGAGCTGTGGGCTAAGAGAGCTACTTAATGGGTCCCATTAAACGCAAAGCGACATCGCGGTGGACCAAGGTGAAGGTGGAGAGATAAATTTGAATCTTACCGAAGGGATGGCCCCAATGGTAGAAGACAGACGTGTGTGGAAAAGGGAGAGGGATACTTTCTCCCAGCAGTGGGTTATTATAGTCGGCCTTATAATGTTCCCACTGTTAGGACTCAGGCCTCCACTCTAGGAAAGGGAATGGGCCGTAATCCACCACGCGGGCCCAGTGTGGGTTGGTGGATGTGACATGTCTTCGAATTTTTGGTTCTAGGACATGCCGGTTTCCTCACGATGTTTTCTTTCACCGTTTTCAGAGCAGTGGTGATGAAATAAATTACACAAAGTAATGCGCCTGGCTGGGTTTGAACCCGCGACCTACAATTCCGTAAGTCGGGGCCATTACCGCTCGGCCACCACTGCTCCATTACCACTCGGCCACCACTGCTCCATTACCACTCGGCCACCACAGCTCCATTACCACTCGGCCACCACTGCTCCATTACCACTCGGCCACCACAGCTCCATTACCAATCGGCCACCACAGCTCCATTACCACTCGGCCACCACTGCTCCATTACCACTCGGCCACCACTGCTCCATTACCACTCGGCCACCACTGCTCCATTACCACTCGGCCACCACTGCTCCATTACCACTCGGCCACCACTGCTCCATTACCACTCGGCCACCACTGCTCCATTACCACTCGGCCACCACTGCTCCATTACCACTCGGCCACCACAGCTCCATTACCACTCGGCCACCACTGCTCCATTACCACTCGGCCACCACAGCTCCATTACCACTCGGCCACCACTGCTCCATTACCACTCGGCCACCACTGCTCCGTGGGTTATAATGGGGTAATAGATTATATAGATAGCGGCTTTGCCTCCTTGAAAGTCGAAAATTATCATTCCACAGGAACGTATCACGTGAGCAGTGGTTGCCCAGCAGCATCGGTCTCTATTAACGTGTTGGAGGTTGTGAGTTCGAACCCAGCCAGGCATTATACTTTGTGCTATTTATTTTAGCGCCATTGCTCTTAAAACGGAGAAAAACGTCGTGAGGAAACCGTGTCATACCATGTCTTAGAACAAAAAAAAAAAAACGAAGACGTGACATTTGCCAACCCGCACGGGACCCACGGGTTGAATTAGGTACATCTCATTCCTTCTCCTATAGAGGAGGTCTGAGTCCCAGTAGTGGGAACAATACAAGGATGATATGTTATCGTAATATCGCAATAAAAAGTGTCTTGTGTCCAAATTTAAATCCAGGCTACTCTCTGTGTTCCATATTCAATCCATTCAGTCATTGAAGTGGTCTACGTTACTACAAGGAGTCCACGATTGTCGATCTCATATAAGATGGTCGCAAACATAATTTTGTATTTCCATTAATTATTTTTTTATTTTGTTTTACTGAAAATATGTAAATGCAAACTTTCCCAACAAACAATGGAACAAATTGGACATAAAACTCACTAAATTGGTGGCAAATAGCGTTTATTTTTTTTTCTATAATTTTATTTTAGTTTAATATCATCGGTTTCATTTATAAATGCATAAAAAATTGTGTTTTTCTTCTACATCTCACTACAGTTCAATATTAGTCAAAAGTTGAGGAATTTTCTAAAATGCAATTGAGTTAAGCTGGGGTCTGCCCAACTGCAAGATTGTCGAAAGAGTTGCAATGGTCCTGGAACGCGAAAAGTAACTGAAGGAACTCAGTAAAAGTTTAACTCTCCATCGTCCCACCCAGAGCGGGAGGAGTTATTTGATGATTACTCAACAAAAAAATAGGGGTCTACCCACAGCTGGAAAACATAGTTAGTGGTGTATGAACCAAAAAAAAAATTGGGCACCCATGAAGTAAGCATACACACATTAATAAATTAATTTATAATACGTACTTATTATAGTAAGCACTTTTTCCAAAAAGTTTTCGTAACTGTGAACCCGTTTGTAACAGACGAATATTTCCGTGTTACATGGTACATTGTGTATGTATCTGCAAGTTATTGCCTATCGTGTATGTAATCACTGGAATATCAGAGATGTTATAATATAATATCTATTTACCTACATTTTTCAAACCGCAGTGACAGGTAAATTGCCAGAGATTGAATTAGATACTTACATTAGCATCATCCGTTGTTATTAGATCACCTAGTAAGGTCACGCCAGTTGGTACAGTACCAAGTGTCATAATGCGGACAAAATGACGACGACCGTCCAATTTCGTGAAAAAAACTAGTACAAGACAAATAAAAACATAAAGCAGCAGTTTGTAGTAGACTGACGTTCAGTTTCAATAGTCATTAGATCAATCGAAAACCTATGCTATAAAACTTAAATTTGCTTTGAAGCATGCACCATTGATTCAAGGCAGTCTAATTGTATCGATTTTCTGTGTTCGTTTAGTAGGAGTTATCATCGACCGTATGTAGGTACTTTCTTTCATGCATGAATCATTAGATGATAAACTGATATGAAACTACAAACATTTCATCGTCTGTTCTTATTGTTTACACAATACCAGTTTGCCATATGTAGATAAATGGGCTTGTAATTTATCTATAGATAGGTAGCATTAATTGATGCAGCGCCTGATTTATCATAATTATCTGCGTTACCCTACAAACAATCATATTGTGTATATGTATTATTTCCCTACAAGTCCGTTATAAAATTACTGAGCATAAATAAATTCTTGTTCAATTAGTAAGCAACACAGTTTTATAAATGATTTCGTTTGACTAGAATGTTTTGTTTACAATTAGGTAGCACGTAGGTAGGTACCTAGACGTAGTAATCCTGTTAACTACACAATTCCTTTTCAATTTAAATATTGTTGACCTGTATTGGATGGAGGACACAGTCTTATTTATGTGAAATGGCCACTCCAATTTTAATAGTTTTATCACTGATGTGACTTGCATCTAGGTAATTTACTTCACCTATTACTTTAGAGGCACAGATAATTTGATTGTCACCATCAAAAAGAACAAATTCATGAAGAAAAAGATTTACGTAATTTTTTTGACGTTTAATTAAATTAAATTATGTTCCATGCGTTAGTATATAGAAAAGTATTTAAATATCTAATCTATGAGGCGTTAACGTTGACTTTGGTGAACGGTTAACTGATAAGAACATTGCAAAATAAACCAATTGTAGATAACACGACACTATTTTAATACCAGTGAATAGTCACCGATTTGCTAAATGTCTATTGGTAAATAAATAAGCACAAAATATTACACAAGACCCGTTGTAGGTTGATTCACTGTTGTTTTAACGAAACGTTTTGAAGTATTAATTATTTGTTCGACGGAAAATGATCGAAGTGTTGGCATTGTGAAAAGTTAATTCCTCTAGACGGTTAAGCAACGTTCA
Source organism: Mythimna impura (assembly GCA_905147345.3). Classification (NCBI taxonomy): domain Eukaryota; kingdom Metazoa; phylum Arthropoda; class Insecta; order Lepidoptera; family Noctuidae; genus Mythimna; species Mythimna impura. The sequence goes on from LR990345.1 coordinate 15,955,435, forward strand.
ATATTTGTATGAGCTATAGAACCATTTTACCTGGTTCATATATCCACGTTCGCTATGGTACTGAGGCTATTTAACGCGAAAATAGCACTTAACTTCGTCGTAAATACTCGTGTATTATATCTAAAAACATCAGTGTTATTATTTCACAGGTTCAGTATGAAATCCGCTTTCGACGTGGAAACACGAACGAAATTTTAAACGATAAAGACGATGTTAACTAGACTAAGTTAGTGTGCAATAATGAGTGGGAATGAGCAGTCGTGCTTGTGAGGGGAATCAGGTTGAGAAGTGCCGGTTGTCTTCTCATTCAGAATTAATGCTGGTGTCAAAGATTCCTGGTAACGTTGTGTTCATTCGTGACTTTGCGCTCCAATAACATGTAGAGGTTTTTATACTCCGTATACGATGAATGATGATGCCTCGCCAGCGAGTAACGACCTCTCTATTGTGTTTTTTTGTAGTGATTTTGCGTCAAATCAAGTTTTTGTGGATATAAGTATCGGTGATTATTTTGGGGTGGGTAAGAACACAGTGTCGGTTTATTTCGCGTTAATAACTCGTTGTGATGTGATGGAACAGTAAAGGTGCCTAGACCTACATTATACAGAATGACCTTCCTTCAATGAAGAAAAAAAATACACATTGCAACGCGATGTGAGTACACGTGCCCCCCACAATAGTATGTATGCATGGAAAGCACCATGCGTGACCGTGCTCTGAACCGTGGTGAGCAGACAATAGGGTGTGCTGAGCAGTCAGCACAGGCCCAAGCTGAGAGCATTAGCGTAATTGGTTGTATGAATCATTTAGACGTAGGTACTAAGTCTTAATTAGATTAAAGATACCTCATAACTGACTTCGAACCTAATACGTATTCCGGGTGTTTTGTTTCCCACTTTTGCAATTGTACCTATTTAGTTTAGCTCATCTTGAACTTACTGAGGGTTTACCATGACGTTCAAAGTAAGATGGTTTCATTCTTATTTCAGTGTGGGTAAGAGACAGAGCTATACGGGTTGTCTAGCGCCATCTCTTACCCACACTGGAAATAAGAATGAAACAATCTTACTTTAAACGTCATGGTACAGGTCCTGAAAAGGTTAACTCTCTAAACAGCTGGATGTTATCAGTGTTTTATTGTGTTCGTGCTACTTTTAAGTGTTGTCAATAAATTGTTATGACATTTAAATTAATCTCGATTAATCGTCTCTGTTTCAGATACCTGTGGATAAGAATGGCAAGCTAAGAACGTTAGAATTGAGAGGAGTTTACTCCGCTTCAAAATTTAAAAGTTTGGAAACACTAAAATCCTTTGATGTAACAAGAACTGCCGAGATTGCAGAAAAGTCTCACGCTGTTACAAAAATTAAAAATGATATAAAGGAACCAGTTTTTTGTAAGGCTTATGCATCATTTATACCAAAAATGAGCTTAAATTTGGAGAAAGTAATTGAGCAGAACCCGAGAATATTAGATTTGCGTGAAAAATTGAATCAAATAACAAAAAAACAGGATAGTAATAATGTTGATAAGAAGACAAAAGGACTAATTAATGATATAACACAACACCTGGTTGACAAGAAAGATGATGACGAGTCCGGCCCGTACAGCTTGTTGTTTGATCTACAGTCCGATCCTTCTACATCATTTAACGAAAGTGCAGCAGTGAACGTGTGGAACCGACCAAAATCTGAAATACTGAGTGATACACACTCACAAACCTTTAAGAAGTTAATTAATCCTATTAACAAGAGTGCAGACAGGCTACCGAACGTATTGAATTTCGACGAGAAACCGATGAGAGAATTTGAATACTCTTGTGAAAACGAGTTTACCTTCCCGGCAAAGAAGACATTTAACACACATTCCAGATCTGATCTCTGTTTACAGTTAAAAACACATGTACATCCACGATTATTTGAATCAAATTTGAGTCCTAACGAAAATTCATTGAGTAGGACTAATGAGGAGAATTCACTGGACGATAGTTTGGGCATTTTGACTCCAGACCAAATGGATGACATTTGCTATTTAGAAAACGCTTTTTCGCCTACAGTAGAGGGTCTACCAATTTTCTGTGATACTAATGAAAGCAAAATATCTCCAGATAATGGTGATACCCCATCAACTGATAAGACTGAAAGTAACTCTGCAGCATCGACTATACAAAATGATGGATTTGATAGCATAGAAAATAAAAGGTGCCCATTTGAAGGTCAACTAGCTCCCATTGTAAGTCTGGAAACAATCATGAATAGTGAAGATCACAATTCACTAACATCCTATGATTCCCCTGCTCATAAATGCAGTGAAACATTGTCTATTCAAGAACCATTGTCCATTACTTCAAGGACTTATGATATACCTTCTCAAGATATCACGATAGGAAAAGACGAGTTGTCTTCGAATTTAATAGACGAAGAATTCATGCCCTCTATACATAGCAGTATTTTGGAGCCAGTTAGTTCTATTGCTGAAAATGTAGCCAATTTAGAAATAGCTCTAGATTGTAAACATGAAAATCTTTTAATTGCCAACAGAATTGAACAAACACCATCGCCAGAAGATTTACCACTAGACAGTTCAGAAATACATGGAGAAATAAGTACATACTCTCAGTTTTCTGCGTCAACGCTGCATGACTCGCAGACTTATTCAGATGGTAAAAATGATTATCCAAAATCTATGGAAACTTCTAAAGTTTCCAATAGTTTCATAACAAGTATTACTAGTATTACAAGCTTAGATGGTTATCAAGGTGATGGTGAAATGTCCAGACCCGTGAGCAGGGGAGCAGATCATTCTATTGAACATCGTGAAGATGCCATTGAAATGGACTGGCAAAATGTGCCCGTAGCTAGAAGAGCAGATCCTATGACGGATTCAGATTTCTTTACAGAAAGTGATGCCGATGGTTTAGATGACCACATGCAAAGAGGTGACCGACGAGCTCAGGTGATTGATGGAGCTCTTTATGGTGGAAAAAAAGTAAATGGTAATCCTCCTCTCATTGTAAACAGAAATGAAGATTCTTGTATGGAATCAAGTGGAGTGTACACTGACTTTGAAAATCATCGTTCATCTCCTGTATTCTTGAACGTCATCGATGATATGTCTCCTGATGGGTCTACTCCTTCCACTCGATCGGAATGCAGTCAGAAAAACGCTAGCACAGGAAACTTGAACGCTTATTTTTCCCCACTACATGATACACTGGATGAACATAAATCAGATACGTCTCACATAATCGATGATGATGAGACACCAAAAAATACAAGCAAAAGAAATTCGTTGAACAGTGTGAAGGATATCAAATGTACAGAGAAGAATAAAGAAGAGAAGAGAAGCTTTACATTAAAAAAGTACAAAATGCCTAAGCGTGATGTGCCAAGCAAACTGAAGAGTATGCTAGCTAACAGAAAGACTGATGCGGATAACAGTGTACAGAGTAGCCCAAAAACTGTTAAAAAAACCGAAAGAAGAGAGAATTTGGCGAAAAAGAATAATATAGAAACAAAGAACGATTATAAGATTAAATCGTTCAAAGATATAAAGTCAAAAGTAGACTGCTCTTTTTCATTACAACGATCTCAAACTTCATGTAGTGTCAGTAGAATGTTAAGCTCAAAATCTACAAATAACAACGTGAAACCTAAAAGGTAAGTGATAATTAATTAGTATCGTGTTATTATTTGATGATAATTAATTGTATCTTGCCTTGTGTAACGATCATGTAACATTTAACATTTTACTCGTAGCTAGGTACAATAGAAAATAAAATACAGTAACATTGGAAACTTCGTTTGAAAATGTTACGATGTTTATTTAGAATTGACTGGAATTCCTTCAAATAAGTGGGCATGACACCTGCTTCATAATTATCATTAGTAGTTTACTTTCTAATTTACCATTTTGGCTGTAGTTTTATTACTAAAATATTTATACACCTTTGTGTAAACAGATTCGATATCTGTCATTGGCGAAACTGTGAACGGAGTAATTAATGAAAGTATCCATAATTGAGATACAATAACAGAATGAAATCAAACACTGATTCAGCTTATCCATATTTGGATAAGTTGGATCAATCTAGTAAAGCTATAAACAAACATAGAAGAAGCGGCTCATATACAGCAACTTTTGTAAACAAATCTATAGTCCAATCAATAGTCAAGTTATTGACTATACTTAATTTCTTTTGTGTGTAGCCGCCATATGCGTATGCGCATGGAGCTGGGTTCGGCGGCCGGCAGCGGCAAGAGCAGTCTGCACAGCTCGCAGAGCGACATCAGCGCCAGTAGCACCCCACTTGGCAAACACTCCACCAGTCGCTTCCCTCTGCTAAGTAAGTATCTTCATTTTACTGTCTGCTTTTCTGATACTTAGACGTAAGTCTATAACTGGATAGTCAATTCTGCGCCCATCTTGGGTATTAACTAGTATTTGGTCTACGTTAGGTGTATTGAACTTTTCTTATTTAGTTTGTGTCAGTAAGTAGAAAACACTGAAGCTGGACCTCGAATGCTGTTCTTAGATATTTTATAAAGCTACAATGTGCAGAGGATAAGCTGCAGTATCCTCCTCGAGAACGCAGGCTAATTTATAGGACTTGTAAGGTCATTTATGATCTACATTTTGAAGCATTTAAAATATATTATTTTTCTTTTATAACAATTGTGGTAAAGAGTATATGGGAATAAGATTTTGCCTCTTAGTTATCGAGACTTATATTATAAAAAGGTAAGATTAGTATTTTTATATAATATTTTAGTTGGTAAAGAATAAACTCCAAATTTACTGGAAAAATTTTAAAAATTCGTTCGCCAGTAGTATACTATAATGCCTTATCATCGAGTGACATATCACATAGACATATATTTTCTATTTGTAGCTACTATCAGAAGTTAGTATTTTATGTATCATAGATCATATCTATGAGATACAGATAGGTTTGAGATAAAAACAACGATATCGCTACTGATGCTATTATCACTATAAGTATTAAACTTACTTACAACTGAAAATAAGTTGAACACATCATACGTACAAGTAAAACAGTTGTGGGAAAATCTAAGATCACGTCTATCAGCATAAAAGTTGCGTGATAACAACGCAATACTTCTAGTTTGTGTTTTGACACACCACTCTACTTCAAGGTTGGCTAGCATTGACTTCATGTGATTCAATGACATGTGTGAATTCTTAAACAATTCACGTCGCACCTCATTAAAATTAGACCTGTTTGCTATGTCTGAGGACTGATTGAGAGTTGCTCTTGATAATGTACATAAATAACCATTCTATCTACAAAATGGCTTATTGAAAGTAATAAAATATGAAAATGCAATTTCCATTTTCTTCGTAAATCATTTATAGTTATAGAGTTTCCTATTCATGCTACGTCATTTGTTTATGAATATTCGATGTGACAGCGGCATGCCACAATGTTAACCCGATGCTTATTGTCTGTGCTTCTCATTCTTGTGTAAATTTACCTATCTGTGTGGAGTTCATGGCAATGTGTTGTCCTTGTTTGTAAGGTTTCGTATAATTTAGCATCTCCTTGGGTATTGGTGCTAGCAATTATCACGTAAGCGTTTGAGCGTACAAGTGCCTTGCAACAAAATGAGTGAAAGAAAAAAAGATTTTAATATTAGATTCAATTCGAATGCATAAATACAATAATTAAGGTTTACTTTTATTCTACCTCTTATAAAGCCAGAAGGTCATAAAAAAATATTGAACGCCTGTAACATATAGCAATGAGTTTTGCTGTGTGTTGCAAGTGCCTGAACATTACTGAATAGCAATATCTATTTCCTATACTTCTGTCAGGCTCTTTGGCACTTATTACTTCAAATTAAATTATTTCTTCTGCTTAACATCTGAAAATTTTAATTAAAACTTTATAAATTTAATTAAAAAGAAGAGAATTTATAAAATTTAATTAAAAAGAAAAAGGAAGTAATCCTCCCAAACGTAAAGAAAATAAGATTTAAATATTAGATTCAATTCGACTGCATAAATACAATAATTAAGGTTTCTTTTTATTCTACCGGAAGGTCATAAAAAATTATTGAACGCCTGTAACATATATTATAGCAATGAGTTTTGCTGTGTGTTGTAAGTGCCTGAACATTACTGAATAGCAATATCTATTTCCTATAACTTCTGTTAGGCACTTTGGCACTTATTACTTCAAATTAAAATATTTCTTCTGCATAACATCTGAAAATTTTAATTAAAACTTAGAATTTATAAAATTTAATTAAAAAGAAAAACGAAGTAATTCTCCCAAACGTATGAATCATTGGGTGCCTACTGTAGTTTGTAAGGCAAAGATTGGCTTATATGCTGTAATTGACATATGAAGCAGGTACTGGTAGATAGTAAATAATGGCTGCACAGTTGGCTGAAAGTAGATATATCCACACGTTGGGAATCTATAAAATTTTGATATCTAACAACTTAAATATTATATAATTGAAAGTTAATGAAGTATCAATTTGTTCAGTATGTAGGTAGGTATGATAATGATAAACATAATAATGGTTTGGCCTATGTACATACATAGATGATCTTTCTTAAAACATGAAGATTACTTTCTGCTGACTATACCTAAGGATGAATTTTAAAAACAACCACACCAATATATTGAAATTGGTTATTGCTTGAAAAATAATGGTCATACTACAAGATGACCCATTGATTTAACAACTGCCTTGATTTCTCTTTTAAAACTGAGAATGTTTTAAATATTTGGGAAATCCTTGCACGTACCTATCCCAATTAACAATCAGCTGTGGAATACAAGCGGCAATCGATGCGGAAGGTCAACTACGGCTACGGCTGACAACGGCAAGCAAAGGGAGCAAGCAAGTTGAGACCGCATGGCAACGAGCGTTTCCTCTCGGCTAGGTTCAGTTTGCCAGTCGCCGGTGAGACGCGAGCCGGCGCGCGCCGCCACCGCCAGCCTGTCGTGTCGTGACGTCAACTTGCAACGCGAAAAATCAATGGATTCCCCTCCGACACTAAGGTTAACCGCATACCGCATTTTCTCAAAGAAAATGTGCCATATGTCAGTGAAGTGTTGACGATACATGCACCTGGGATACTAATTCATTGATAATGATAAGAACACTACGGTGTAAAATGCAACGCGTCACGTGAACGGTTCACTTTCAAGTTTTGTTTTGTGTGGTGTCATATTTTAAGTTATCATTATTTTTCAAATGTACATATCTACCTTTTGGTTTATTTTCCGTTAATTAACGTAGCACTTGACATTTCCTTTGATTAATGAAGTAACAGTGTTGTTGTTTACCTTGTGTACTATCACGAAGTCTTGGAATCATTGTTGTTTGTTTAGAAAGGATTTCCCGTCAACTAAATATATAGACCAAGAGACCATTAGTACAGATTTTACTTAATATGGCTCCTGTCTCCTATCTTCAAACTTGTTTCTTTATAACAGTACAAATGCCAATACTTGTGAGAGAAAATAAATAGATATTATTATTTTTATTACCGAACAATTGTCAGGACTTACGCAAATCCTCAGTTTTTATAAATCATTCGGCCTTTTATAATACCTACTTGACTGTCCTTCGTTGACTTCAAGTCTACCAACAACTGGTTAAACAAGTTAACGCCACCAGCCATTATTTTTAAACAAACATTTGCTACATTGTCATGAATGTAAGCTTGACACTTGATACTATTCAAATTTTATTTTGATTTACAAGGAACATGATTTAACTAGGTACTTACAGTAAAATTAGATATTAACTTGATAAAATTAATAACTTTACATCAAATAACAAGGTGCGGTGAAATACTTTGATATTCGAATCAGGCATGTAACTCGACCTACCTAGTTAACGAATCAAAGATCATTGCTAATGAAACGCAACTGCATATCGATTGTAACTTAATACAAGTAACAAGTCCCATTAGAAATCGATTATTTAACACAGTGTAGGTGGGTATTACGTAAATCATTGTAACTCATTGTTGGATAGCAGACATAGCAGAAAATAATGGGCTAAATAGAAAGTACATTAACGCACATGCTAGGTTCACATGCAACGAAGCTTCAACTACGTAATTAAAAAGTGATTTATAAACAAACGCACATCACAATTTGTATTGTTTTTACGGTGACACTAGTTTTTCACATTTTCTCTTCAGACTTACAGTCACACAAGAGTAGCGGATTCAATAAAAAATAAATATCTCTAACAATCGTATCGTGCCCGCTTAGGTAATGCGTAAATTGAATCGTAATCTATATAAAATGATCTATATCCCCTTTCACTATAACTTTGTAAAGTACTTACCTTACAATATCTAGAGTTAACTATATTCTACACGCAAAAAGTAATTGTACGAATTTTTTAATTGACACAGCTAACTCGATTCGAAAGCATGAAATTGGAGAGTCATGATATAGATACATTTTATCTTTCACATCTACTCGAAATGTTTTTGAAAGAATGTTGAAATAATTCAAATGTTCATTTCATAGATATCGAGTATCAATGTGTATCTCTAAAAATACGTGATAATTTTCTTAAAAATGTCTTCGATTACACTAAAAACTTTTTTATATGTAATTTCAGTTAACAGTTTCTAAAATGAATGAGACCACTAAGAATAAAGAGAAACTAAAATAATAACAGGAGATTTTAAAATAAATAAAACTGGATAGGAAGACTAAGTAGATATAACAATAAGTATAGATAACGAAGTTGTTGGAGACATCTGGGGAAAATGTGATAATGTGGCAAGTGCAAGCGACAGGCTCACCGACTCACTTAGCTTATTATAACATTTCACAAACCGCATTGCTGTGTTTAGTTCCTTACCATTTCAAGCACCTTAGATCGTGCATTGGTTTTAGTATATATCTAAATGTGAGCCATATATTAACAGGAATGTGCTAATACATATTTCATATGAATAGGAAAATCCAAAATGTGCTTAGGTTTAGACAGACGGTTAAGTTGGAAGAAAATTCTTCTAGTAATCTTATCTTTGAAGACGATAATATTATCGAGAATGATGATTAAAATATTGGTGTGATAAACATTACTCCCCATCGAGAAACAAAACAAGTGAATGTAAAAATGTGATTCGGTTTGCCATAAACCACATGTGTGAAGTAACGACTATTACTAACATGCTCAAACTTTTACTTCACAACAGTTATTAAACGTAACGTTAAAGTATTGCACGTAACAAGAGTTTGATCTTTATCTAGGTATTTAGTCGAAACAAGTTTGTAAATCGTAGGAGTACCACGTTGTAATGACCTCGTTACTCATCATTGATAAATATTGCAGCAATGACCATTACTTATCTGAATATGTTAAAATGTTTGATGTAGAATATTCGAAAGAGGAAAGAAAAGTATCCAAATACTACAGGTTTTTGGGGCATCCTGCCGGTTTTCCCGTTTGATTAGATCGACTAATTAAAATACAGAACTGTCAAGTTAATAAAATCGTAACAGTTATATTTCGAATGTGTTTCGCAGCTTTACTCGAGCTCGGTATAGAAATTGTACTATTAACGGTGCAGGTTTCCAAATATAGACTTTTAAGGTTAACCCTAAAAATATAGTTTAAATGCGGACGGAGACAGTATAAATGGTCTAGGCGATACTTGCGAGTGAAATCCGCTGGAAGCCGATGCAGTGTAACGGGTTATTCTCGTCGATGGATTTGTTGACGAGTCGAGAATCGTTGACCCCGTCGGTGAAGGCGAAACCGAGTGCGAACTATTCCATCCACTACTTATTGATGTTAAAACCACATCTGACAGAACGCTAAGAGACTCTCCATCCAGCTAACAGTATGATCAGAAGTCATCTAGCACTGTTTATGTTTTTGTTCAAATCAGCCACGGGATCCCAGTATTTACTCAGTTGCTTCCATTTATTTGAAGACGTGCAAAATTTATTGTTGATATTTTTTTACGAGATGATAGATTTTATTTCTTCAAAGATATTATAAAGATGAAGAGATTATTTGGTTGAACGCGACAATCTCAGGAACTATCGGTCTGCCTTGAAAAACTCTTTCAGTGTAGAATAGCCCATTTATCAAGAAAGGTTATATAACATCACGTTATGACTAATAGGAGCGGAGCATCGGCAAAAAATGTTGCAAAAACGGGGGAAAATTATTCCATTTGAGAGTTTCCGTTGCATGCGCTGCGTAAACTGTTATAGTTACACAAAAATCGCGACAGTATGTGTCTATCTTTTAAGATTGGCTTACAATAACCTTTTTTATGGTAATCAAATTTGTTCTAAAATAATGCTTTATTTGCGAAGGTGTTTTTATGAACATTTTATTAATCCTTTTCCAAATAAGTCTTGTACAATATTTATTTTAAGTATTTCATTTTGAACATAATTGCCTTTTACATCATTTGATTTCGATAAATTTCTTAGGAGATATCATAGTTTAAAAAAAATAAAAAAATAATAGTTAATTAGTAATTAATAGTTTTAAGTTAGGATAAGAGAATTTATCGCATTGGGGATAAAAAAAACCTGTAAAGGTAGATGTAAGATGAAGAAAATAAATAAAAATAACGCCGAAGTAAAATAATCATGCAAGTTCTACACGCACGGGCGGCCGTCGCGTCGTGGCTGTCGGGTATCGCTGCGATTCTATTAGGTGGACTCACCGCTCATTCAACTTTTGAACTGCTTCTATTTTTTTTTTTGAAGATTGATAGCATGTGCTCGATCCGTAAAAATGGACCTTTGGGAAAAAATTGCAAGATATTAGATTAATCTTATGAGATGAATGCAATCATAGATCTCACGTCTCACGTTTGCTGATGATTTTATATTGCCAGTTATAGTTAGGAGAACTAGAGCTGATTTTATTGAGTCTTGCGTTGAGAGCACATTTGAGTGGAGGTACCAATTTCCCTTCAAAGTTACTTTTAATAAACGATGGGGTTACATTATTGTGAAAATTAAAACAAAATCGAAATTGGTCGTGATTTAGTTGGGAAAGTTACCAGCATTGAAGATCTAATCTCCAAAGTCTTTCCAGATGTAGTCCAAATAGAAAATAATGACTACCAGTTTTTTTTTTTCGGTGGTAAAAGCGTCTTATGCCATCCCCCGCTCTAGGCGGAGCGGGAGATAGTGTCAGACTTTTACTGACTAAAAACCCACTCCTGTTCCTTCGTTGCCTTTCGTACCAGGGCCGAGTCTTCCTTTCAGAATCAGACCCTTGGCCCCAGTAGGCTTCGACCCTGATGGGCCCCTACAGTTGCTGACATCTCCTTGAGGCGCGAGTGAAACAGTGGATGTGTCAAAGGGCAATATTCGCGACTAGAAATTGTAGCGAGGAGATAAGCATCAACTACATTTCCATTGATAATGTGATGGATCAAAAAGATGCGGTACATTACCCTCAAGAATTCCTGAATTCACTAACTCCAAATGGGCTTCCCCCACATTCGCTCAAATTAAAATGGTTTCCCAATGGTTATTTTATTCCAAAAACTAGGGGAGCCAGACTCGGAGTTAAATTTCTTCGCAAAAACGTGATCAGTGCAACAGTTTTGACTGGTCCAGTAGGGCAAATGGTAATAGCGTAATGTATCTTAAACAACCTCCTAATGTACTTGCACTTTACAAGTATTTCCAATTTCTACACGAACGAAGTCGCGGACAAGAGCGATTAATTATAATAAAAAAAACAACAAAAAGTCAAATAGAAAAAATTAAGACTTCTACGCGGACGAAGTCGCGGGCAAAAGCTAGTATAAAATATTTAGGTCTTTATCAAAAATATTAACAATTCATTTGATCAATGGCTTTAAGGCCTATCAAAAAGCTTAATAGAAAAATAAATATAATGTCCGTTTCCAATGGGCTTTTCTTTAAGCATATTCCTAATATTGTAATATGTAGTTGTCCCAATTCTGTCTCATTGGAATAGATTCTAGAACAGCCACTGTGTACTCAGCCGAACTATGAAGTCTTGTCTGACCCACATTCGATGCTATTAAACCATGGCCTAAAAGCCTACGTGACACGGCGTAATGCTATTATGTCATTACTGTCATTAGTGACATCAAAGGCTTGCAGTTAAAGTGTATGGGGTCGCCCACTGCGTGCTCATATAAGTCACCCACAAGAACCTCGAACCATAAAATGCTATCAGATTTTAATTTGTACATGTCCACTATTTCACTTTCGAAAATGTTGATACGGTCCACAGAATACCTATTTAGATCAGCCATCGTATCTTGTCATTGTCTTTTTTTCATGCCTTTCAGACAAAAAGTTTCTTCTTTATCCCAGCGATTCCTGATGATTTTATATAGGTATATAATATCTTTTCTGATTACCATACTATCTCTTCTAATTAAAATCGATTGGAGTTTCATAGAGCATTCATCTTATCTTTGACATTAAGGTATCCAATCAATAATTCATACAGATCGATATTCGTACTTACACAAAATCCTGCCGGAGATGGTGATTGTTATCGCATGCGATGTTTTAACTAATCAATCAATTGAAGATTAGATATTCTACAAAACTACAGATAGGGATAAGTATCTCAGGCCTTTGACAAATATCTACTGAAGTTTTGAAGATTGTGGTGAAGACCATTACGAAATCTTATTCCCATGTAAGACTGAGTTCAGATCAACTATGTAAAAGAAGGTTGAATTATATTTTGCAATTGCAAATGAGACATCAAATAAACGAGTCCTTCGAAAATTTCAGTTTGATTCCAAATGTTTCTTTGCTTCAAGCAAATTGTTTATGACAATACATTGTTTCATTACGATTGTAGTATGAATTTATTATTCTTTGAACATAATCATTTGTCAGAACATGGTAGGTATGTATATTACATGGTCTGAGGTTTAAACATTTATAATCACGGCAAAGGAAAAATTGTAATAATTTATAGTTTAAATTAGAGATGTCAGTCAAAATCATACAAATAATAATTGAATTAATATATCAAAGTGTCATTTAAGTAGTCATATAAATTATAATAGTATATTACATGAAATACCTTTAAATTTCTTCCTAAACCCGGTTAAATCCGACTCTCTAATTGATTTTGGGATTTTCTTATAAAGCGGGGCTCTGCAGAATATGCTTTTCCGCTTGAAGGCTGTCTTGTGCTTTTGTTTTTGATTGAAGCAAACCTTTCGGTATTTCAAAATATTTAAGTCAAGTTTGGTAATTAAAGACTACTTATCTTTACTTAATAACTCGAACAATTGGGTACCTCACACTCTTATCACTTAAATTAAATGAAAAAATAAAAAAATTGCAATGCAAATTGTTTTTGATTTTGTTTTATTGAGATTAAAACTGCTCATTAGAGAGTGTACACATTCAGAATTAACAATTAACTTAATTGTTGTGTTGCTTTCATATTCACTTTCAATCCTAAATACATTGGCAAACGTAAAACAACCGAGTCATCTGATTGTTTGATGTTTATTGTTTTTGAATTCTTTGCGTTGACTTGTAGAAGCTGAGGTGTCGTAGAGTTGCAAACCATGGCGTTTAATTTTGTCACATAGCCACTTAGTCTAGATACAAAAACGTAAACTGTTTTAATGTATACCGGTTACCACTTTACAGTTCCCAGTATGGTTTCCCGGTGATTGTTTGGTGCTAAGTTTGCTCCAGCCTCCCACGAGCTACTTGCTTCATTTATAAACTGTTGCGTTTCCGAGAAATGACATTACAATCGTTCGTATGATGAATGTTGATTTTATCGTTATTTTGTGTCTGTTTGGTGTGAGTTACTGGGAACGGAATTCCTATTGAAAATTTTTGCAGCTGTCGTGTACTATTTAAAAAATAATTAGTAGCATATATGATTTATCTAGAATCAGGGAACATTTAAAACAATGCCACAATAGAACCTGTTAAATACTGCTGTGAAATTATATCCATATCATTTAAAAAGAGGTATAATATTGCATATAATTATATATTCCTAGCAGTCGTAAGTGTGACGACCACCCTTTTGTGGTTTTCTGACCACAACAAACCGGTTCCCGTGCAAGATAGGTACAGGTGATTCCTACAAAGAACAGGTTCCTTTTCGTATTGTTGGAAATCAACTTCTTTGTCCAGTGAGCGAACGCACCGATATCATTTGTGCTCGTGTCAGGACTACTTTTACTTGAAGGGAAGTTGTAAGTACCGGTGTGGTGCTGAGTGCCGCAATCAGGCTTGTGCCACCGGGAAAGGTAAATCTTATGAAATCGAATTGATCAAGAATACAAAATTCATAATACTAGTGGAGTTATCTTTTTACCCGACTGCAAGAAGGGTTATGTTTTTAAAACACTGTATTAAGTTGTGATTTCTGCATTCGTGCTATTATCTTTCTAAAAGTAAAGTGTATGTGAGAGTTAACAATTTAGTATCAATATTCATTATTTAGAAAGGTGTTATCATCAAGCTATTAGAGCAATTACGTAGTCAAGTTCTTAACATGCGCAGTGAGAAACTTTCGGACTAGCAATTTTCTTATCAGACTACTCCTTCTTCGGAAAATTTTCTGTTTTGATATAGCTTCTATAAGCTATATCTCTCGCTCTCAACTTTAGTGATATACTGAGCCATGGAGTTTCCTTGTAAGGTTAGCTATCGCGAGATTGAACGAATGAAAGCACAGACATTGCTTCGAAAGCAAAGTAATTGCTACCTGTGTGTTGTTTTTGCTCACCGCAACTTGTTTGGCGTTGTCTGCTTTGGTACGTTCTCGCCTATTGATATACCCGTCACAAGCCGGCGTTTACTGCTGCTACGTGCGGATGTGTTCAATTATGTGCTCTGCTGTTCAATGGATTGGTGCTAACAAAATGTTACTCTTAAATCTTCGTGCGCAACTTTATTGGCGTACCTGTCACGTTTTTACTCGGTAGGTATTTGGAGTCGAAACGATTTAGTATTTTTTTTCTTGTAGTGCTTAATTGCATATTTAATATGCTCATTAGCGATTTTTTTACTCCTGATTGAGATGAGATAGGCAGATATGAATGACAACCTAATAGCATTGTGTTCAAGAAAGTTACGTGGTATATGTTACTGTATTGATTTTTGACATGGATTAGACAATGGATTACGCTATGCTAAATAAGCTGACGAACATTAATTAGTGTCTATTGTAAGTACATGGTGCTGGACGGCATTTGAAGTGCTTTCATCTTCAGAATTATAAAAATATATTGATCATAAATATCACAATATTTACAATATGGAACCTATTACAAGTGGTAATTAAACCACAGATATTACTGTTTTACAATTTTATAATTCTAAAAAGATTTACAAAATCACTTACTGAGAAAATACAAAAGTAAGAAATGTAAGAATACAATAAACCGATTGGCGATTGGTTAGTACTAATTATGAAAAATTATGTTAAGATATGTTATGATTGGTTACTGATTTCTGCCAGTAGCAGTAACCATATTATTTAGGAGAACGGGTTTTTGTCTATATGTCTGTTGCAGGGTCGCCTCGCAACAAGCTCGCGTAACTAATGAGAACGCGTTGCGACTTCATAATTCGACGTTACGTGACACTAATAATTATTTTGCTTTAGTTCAATCGTTCCATAGGATCGTTCTCAGACATGGGACGGGACGTTGGAACATTCCATTCAATAGTATCTGGAAGTTATTGTTATTGTATTTAAAAAAAAACGCTTTTCTTCTAGACATTGTAAAAAGGCAAGTAGATCAACATACGTACATGACTATAATGTCACTTTAAATTGAAAAATAAAAAAAATGGTTCTTTGTCAAAATTCTTATTCAACTATTTTTCTGTATCGTCCAAGCTTGATATTGTATTTGTACTTTTATAGATTTAATTTAGGAATTAATTAAACTTTTACGCTTATATCCTGTCTGACCTCTAAAATTATATTGATTTCAATTGTTAGTGAATACTTCAGTATTCGTACTTTCATAAATTTAATTTAGGAATTAAACTTTCACGCTTATATCCTGTCTAACCTCTAAAATTATATTGATTTCAATTGTTAGTGAATACTTCATATCGAATTTAACTGTTATCGTTTAAAATATTAGTCGGCGCCGATCGTTTAGCGCCATTTTACTTGCCCAAGTCAATCACGTGCCGGATGTTAATCTGAGCATGTGTCCTCACGCAGTGATTTAATCTCGTTGGCGATACCCATGCTGGGTGCAAGTGAGCAATTTGCTATTTGAATGTATATGAGCAGTTGAGCACCTACATATACTGAGAGTATGACTGCTATAAGTACTAACGAAGTTGACCTCCGTGACTTTCGGATCTCTTGCTGTTCATAATAACTGTTGACACAAATGCTTGTGCTAAAGCAGTTGTGTTATAACGTGCATAGCCATTTACTAAATAGAAACACACGTTTAAATTCCTGAGATTGTATAGTCTCTTACCTTGTTGAATTGTAGATGTTTAGTGCTGCAGTATTTATTGCATGTCTATTGTGAACGGAGGTAACAACTGAATGTTAATAGTTATATGTCATTTTCGTTACAAAATATAAGGTTTTATCAGCTTTCTTTAACACTTCTAGAATATGTTTTATGAAGATTGTTGTTCGTAGAAGTTTCAGAACTTGGTTAAAAAAGGTGTTTAACCATCCGCAGCTCAGTTCCTTTAAAGTCGACTGCAATTGGCTCGGAGCCAGCAGAAGTCGCCGCGATGTTTGGTATATTACGAAATTCCACCAAAACTGTTGCAGTAGGCAGGAATGACCCCATTTTCAGTAGCTATTATGATATGATGTGATTATTTATTACGAAAACGCACGATACTCTATTAACTCGTTCAGTTGAATTGCAAGGCATTGCGAATTGGATTTAAGGACGTCCGATATTAATTAAAACCTCAAGCTCACTTTTGTCCTCGCTATTGTTAGATATTGAATTGTAGAGCTATGGGATAGATATACTAACCATGAATAGAGAACGGTAGGTATTTCATGTAATTTTTGCAATTACTTACAACAGCGAGCCTAGAACAATTGGGTACTTTAAAGTCAGGTGTATTTTAGCTTTCGCGTTTCATACAATATAGGATGGGTGTTCAACACAAAGCTGTCATTACAGTACTAAAGTTCTAGGTTCGAAATGTACAATTTTATCTGATCGAAGCCACGCCAGCTGTTAACGCCATCGTCACCATGTTTCTCCATGACTCGGCCGTTGACCCAAATTGTTCGCCTACCTTTATAGTTTTATATCAAACTATTTAATAACGCCAGAAATAATACTTAAAAATTAAGCAGAATAGTGCTGCGATATTTATTTAGAATCAAGGCCCTTCCTTGAATTGCTAAAAATAACGAAGTATGAAATCGTTTAATTCAATCCATTGCAGTTTCGCAAAACCAGATATGGTTTATGAATATTATTATTGCATAGAATGGAACATTAGTAGAACAGATCTGGGAATAACGATGTGTTTGTCTTATTTATTAGGTCTGTTCAAAGTTTCGCTTGACCGAGTTTTCTGGGCTATTAACCAGGCGGATTGAAGACTTGACAGCTGTGCACTTAGGGCAGATACCTGAACGTCTCCTGTCATTCAGGTTGTAGTTCGTGTGTCTCGTGGAACAGAACAGCATCCGTTTTGAAATCAGTCGTCCGTAGTTACTTTATGGGTGAGTTCGTATCGGTGACCGATTTCAGGTAGACTAGCCCTATTTTTAGAGATATTTGGAGCATAAGCGGCGCGATAGACGTGTGTATTGTGTTTTCATTACGAAATTTTCATTATATGAACAGATTCTTCTGGGCGGTAATTGCTAAAGCTTTTAACTAGTTTTTATTTTGTCGTTGTGTTAAACTGGTTGTATAAAACCGGAAAACTTATTCAAATTAAACGTGTTCATAACGGTGCTAAATGATCGGGCAGGCATAATAACCAGGCATTTTAATTCCCCGTTGTTAAGCTTTTAAGATCGAACAAATAAACAGTTTATTTTTAAGGTGGTTTAACTGGCCGCTCGTCGATAGGTCAAACTCACAAAATGTCACGAGTTGAAATGTCAGAAGTTACTTGCGAAGTAGAAAATACCAACATTTACGGTTGCTATACATACTTTCTATCTTTAAACGAAAAGAAACGCTAAAAACTATTAGATTTATGTGTCACAGTTAACGGTTGAACCGTTGAATATCTTACTGACAGATTCCATCGCTTCCATGCTTAAGATAAGTTGTTTTTTTTTTTATTTGAAATGAAAACACAACTAGTAAATTACATATTGTTTTTAATATTTAAAGTTATTTCCAGCGGTATTACGAATTAATCCAGAATGATTTTCGTATACCGATAGAACAACACACAGATGATTAATTCACGACTGGCTGGTGGTGATCATCTGTTTACAATCTCATTTATTACATGCAAGTCTTTAATATCTTACGTATAAGGTTTATATTGCCTTGTGTGTCCTAAGAATTAAGCATCGTCACGCAGAGTCCGTCGTAACGACTGCACCTAGGTAATAATCATACCGTATGTTTGTTGTTTTAATGGCATCATCTTAAGGCTATTTTGGTCGATGCAGTAAATGTTATCTGTACAGAATAACCTTTAAGGTTTCACATTAAGTTGTTGTATGTTCTAATCTACACTTTGAAATGTAC
This sequence comes from Mythimna impura, assembly GCA_905147345.3. Classification (NCBI taxonomy): domain Eukaryota; kingdom Metazoa; phylum Arthropoda; class Insecta; order Lepidoptera; family Noctuidae; genus Mythimna; species Mythimna impura. Next base: position 15,974,125 of record LR990345.1, read on the forward strand.
GAGATTTTGCGAATAGCCATATTTTTCAGTTTATTGAAGTTAATAAATACGCACAAGAATTTGAATATAGTACATTTGCGCAACAAACTGTGTGTGCGATAATCTGTCAGTAATTCAGTTATCTTTGAAGTTAAAACACAGTTTACATCAACTCGGTCGGTATAATAGGTGCAACTAAAATAACCGGGCATAAAGCCGTATCTTTGACCCAAATGCTAACAGACAAATGGAAAACTATTGAGATTTGCCCTATATTCAATGTTTATTGTAAGCAGTAAATCTTAAAATTACGCATCATTTTCTGATTTGTGATCACTGAGAGAAAATAGCTTGCTCGACCAGAAACCAGATAAGTTCATCCAAGAAAAAAATGAGTAGTTATCTATAGGTACCTTACTGTAAAACTTCAATTCAATTTAGAACAATAATGGTAGCATTTTACCACCCCTTTTAGATTTCGAACAAACAATTTCACAATTTCATGTGTAATTTGCGAAAGTATCGATTTTGCCGAACCAGACATTCGTGTATCGTATGCAACTGTGAGGGTATTGAAGTGTAGCTTGTTAATATTTTACGATAACTCCTACTTTAGATGCACCAAAATGATGCAACACTGCAAACCGGCTTCAAGTGAACGTATTTTGGAAACACTTTTATTAGGCAGCGTAAATCTGAACATAAAAGTTTAATGTTTTGTTTTAATGAGTATCTACTTATGTTACCCGGGCACCTCTTTAGGTACTTGGGACCTTGTAAAAATAACCACTCTTTTCTCAAGGTTTTTCCCAGTGATTGTTTCGGCTGTTAATTTTATATATCAATAAATATGTATGTAAATCTAGGTTGCCGAAACGCCCGTGAAAGTAGAGCTCTCCTAGGTCACAGAGTATTTTATTGTGGAATGAGATCTTGATCATCTGCGTAGGAGTAGGTATTATATGAAGATTAATAGGCAAAACCTACTGTCGCTCGCAACGATTCCATTTCGATTTTATTCAAATGCAAATTATTTTTTAGCAACATATTTCTCAAGAAAAGTCTGGTGGGGTGCTAAGTGGCTTCTACAGTTTTTGATGTACTTACGTAGTTAACACTCATTCGTGAACAATATAGTTCCTTTCGTTTCGAAGTTCGTTTTGTTTCATACGGTCTTCGTCAATATTAGATTGGTTTGAATTAAAAGTTATGTTGACGTTTGGATATTCCAGCGTCAGTTTCAGTTATTTTCTTCTCGATGGGAATTGAATATAATTGTGATTTCTGAGTACTAGTAGCTATCTTATGCCAGTTGAAGTGAAATGTAAAATAATGAATGGCTTTCCCTTTAAAATCTTTTACGAGGTGTAGCGCAAAACACATTTTTGTAAATATCGCGTGACCATTTTTATGGAAATGTGGAAAACAATTGTGTGAAAATGTACACTTCAGTGAGCTGTTTTTTCTTATAAAAGCAAAGTGATGTGAGAAGCGGAATATAAAACATTTAACTGTTACAAAAAATTACAAAACTATCGTAGGTGAAGTTAGTGTAGTTAACGCCTGCGTGCATCTCTGCCCACGACTCTGAGTGAAGACCGTCAGTTCGTTGCGAAGGCTTCAATCATTTACGCGCTGTTGATCTTAATAAAATTAGTAATCTAAGATAATCATTTAACTGCTGTGTGGAGGTAATTATGGCTTACAAAAACAACAAGCATGTTGTAATTTGCCTCCATTAAACACAGAAAAATTGTGCTTCACCGTTAGTTCTGTTTTCCATATCAATGCTAGTAACACAATCCGAGCACTAAAACACATTTATCTCCATAAACTAAATATACCGCGCAACATTGGACGTGTTTAAAATATCTCCTTCGACGCTCCAAAGGACACAAGTGCTCCTTCAAGTTATTTAACCCTGAAAGCATCTCTCACCAAAATAGCAACAAATCTCAGAGAACTGCTAACATTTGCTTATGTTCTGGACTGACTAATACGCTCTATTACTGCTAAACTTAGATTATATTAATATGTGACACTTTAATTTATTTTGTTTTTAAATTGGATTGATGATTTGTGATGTTTATTTTGATGCTAAACATAACGCCGTCATTAGGTACTTCAGGCGTTAAATAATTTGGATAATTTTAAGTTCCTTCTCTTCAGTGTACTTACAAAATAACGTTAAATCACAGCGACATTTCGTTAATGTGATAAATATGCGTGAGCGTGAGCTAAATTGGGATCAATTAGCCGCGAGCTAATTATAAAATAGCCGAGAAAAGAAAACTCACATCGGATAAGGAGCTGAAGAGTGATTCATTTTTATTACAAACACTGTTTCTTTTTCATTTTGCAGGTACAGATTACTATTTTAAAACGGAGTTTTTTTCCATGAATTGTAATTATTGCATCTTTCTCTTCTTATTATCGTTTCATATAGAGTCGTATAGTAAAGTAACATTGCAGTTCGAAACTCACAATAATCTCCGGTAGGAAATGAAGTCGCCGACTAACATTTTCTCTTTACGGCGCTATTCGTCAACATTTTCTTTGGAAAAATCGAAAACACGTTTTTGCATCAAATCATCATTATTTTTCCTTTTTGCTGCTGAAATGACTTAATTTTTGCAGGTGTTCACAACAATGAACAATAAATTCTTTGTTATTGTACATAATCGATGTCCAATGAAAATGACATGTTTGTTTTAACGACATCGCGTCTCTCGCTAGATGTTTTGTGCGCAGAAATCTCGGCTGCTATAATGTAACGCTGAATGACAAATGGTAGCTCTTTAGAGAAAATCCTTTTTAGACAGAACGCGTGAAATGGCCATTTTATGAAGAGCTTCCAGATTTCGCTTATTAAAGTCTCATTAGTTGTCCATAAAAGAATCGAGAACAGAGTGGGAGCTCTCGTTACACTGGCACATTTGTACTGAGTCGCCTACAGAAATAGATTAAAGCGTTGCAATAATTATATCAGCGAATGGGCTTTGTTGACCACTGTAAACCAAACACGTGTGAGCTTTTATAAGTTTATAATTCAGGCCTACTCACAATAAGTCTGCTTTCCTTTTAAGCTACGTTACAAATGACGAGAAAATGTCAAGTAAAATAACCTATCCGAGATTTCATAGCTTAAATTATGACACTATAACTTCTAATTTAATTACTCTTTTAAGTACCTAATTAATGATTTGTAATATTATAGAGATACAAACAAATTTAGATGACGACAACAAATTATAGAAATATGATACTAAAACAATTATGATGTGACTTTAAAGTGATAAAAAATCTGACGAAGTTCCTAAAAGTGCTTAATTACAATAGTAAGATGGAAAAATAATATAATGTTCTGACTATTAATGAAGAAATTGAAGATGGGGGCACACGGGTCCAAAGAAAAGTTATACAGAAGTAACTCGGAGAAATATCCGTCTAAACTGCCAGTGCCGAATGACAAAAAGTACAAGATAGCGGTAAACCGAGAGAGATTCGGATCTTTTGGAACTAGAGGTGAGTAAGTGTTGGAAAATAACTAACCAATTTCATTATATTGTTAATGGAAATTTGACTATACGTCCTTTTTCTATCAAAGATATTAGCTTTCTCCTCGTTGTACCCGTTAATGTAAGCTTAATATGTGTGTGTACTTAACTGAGGCTGATTTAACTGGAATAGTATTTTTAAATGAGTCACACAATTTCGGTAGAATCGCATTGTTAGCTACAATTTAGGTACAAGGTCCACTTCTGATGTTGCTGAATGATTTATGGTTTCTAAAAACTGTGTTTCACAAGTAAGTTGTGGTGAAACACCTTTTGACCTTGAGTTGATAGCTTGGTTAGATTCTGAAAACTAACAACAAAAAGTTTCTGAATTTGTGATTCAAAGCTAGGTTCCTTCACCCGTATCGAAGAAATACTAGCATATGTAGACAAAGTTAAACAGGTTATTAGTACTACAAATTATTACCTGGTACCAAGTTCCTATGAGGAACATCATTAATAAGTCATAGATGTAAATACAGGACAATAGCACTACAAGTTATTGACATGTTTCCTCGTGACAACATTTCAGAATGAAATGGAGAGTATCGTTTGGAAAAACCTTTGCCCTACAGACAACAATACTTACAGTTCAATGTTTTAATAACAACAGACTGTCTACATTATTGATGATATATTAAGGAAAAGGACTATCATAAATACTCAGACTACGAGTTTAGGATATACATATGTACATATATGCAAGTTGGACTGCGATTGGCGCAATGTAGTAAGAGCAGCTGCCTTTACCGTTGTAGCTACACGAAAACGCTTTAAGAAGACTGTTCTTAAAATTTTGAGTAATTGCTAACAGCATTTAGGTATAGATTTTGGAAAAAAAAAATGTGGTTAGCAAGAACATGGACTGAATAACTATTTTGATTCCATTTGTTTCTAATAAGGTTCATAACCTCATTTTGTGACCCAAAATGAGGTTTTGAACCTTATTAGATATAAGCTATGTCAGAAAATACTCAAATAGCAAAAAAAATATCTGATATTGCCCGTCGTCCCGGGCACCTTAAAAATCGACAATGTAGTTTGTAGACCTGTAAGAGAATGGAAGTGTAAACTTGAGACGCAAGTCATATAGTAATCTGGCCGAGGGAGCGGATCAATAAAACATTGTTTACACAGACCAGAAACAATTTGATTGCATCTATAAATCTAACGACCTTTGGGCACGTATATAATGGCATAAACACTGTTTGCGTATGTATAGTGATCTAAAAGCGAGTCGTAATCAAAAAAACAAAAACCTATCACGTAATATAAAATTGCGTGATCGTTTTTAATTTGATTGTAAAAGATGGTAACACATCGTTACGAAACGTAATAGGTAGTTTTTAATTCAAAGTCGAATGTTATTTTAGCATGATTTTTTGGTGGGCTTGACTAAATCGGCAAAGAAAAGCACATAAGGAGTAATTTATGGATAATTGATTATTCATAGTGAAACCGATTGCTATAAGCTTTTATGAAAACATGCTGTTATGGGGATTTTCGATTTAGTGATAGAATTAGCAGTAAGAGTGAACTGTTGCTTATCTTAAATCTAATCTTGAAATAATAAAAGTAAAAATTTTGGTTACCAAAGACGCTATTGCGAAACTAGCTGTAGCTGTGTTAGATTAAGAACCAGTTTGTTAAAATAAAACGGTAACAAAGTGGTGTATTCCGGTCTATTAATATAAAAATAGCAACAAAGTATTCTGGGACAGCAAATCCGCGGTAAATCAAGACGGCTTGTCCACATGTGCGTTCAGGCATTCAGGTGGAAGCCTTACGCGATAGTCCGTATTAGAAGCGTCACGCGCCAATATATAGGTATGCTTAAGCTGCAATATTTAAAACAAGGTAGTATTTGTTTTGACTGTAGGTACAATGGTAAATCTGATTTTGATGTCAAGCATGTTCTGCTCGTAATAATCCGCTTTTAACCACCATTTTATTATAAATTGACTTATGATCTAAATCATAGGTTATCAACACTTGTCATCACGGAAATACACTATTGGGAAAATAATAAGCGTCAGAGATAAAGATCAGTACGAACTAGACTTTATGACGTACTTAATCTGCATCTTAAGTTGACCTTAACCCTGCTGAATTTGTGTGGGAGGTTGCTAACGAGTTCCACTTCCAACTAACCCTCTAGTACCTGTTAGTGTTAGTCAATGCTAATGCCTTTAACACGTAACTTTGGCGGTAAACATTCTACAGTATGATGTTAGGATGTTACCAAAAATAACTACAAAATGTTCCTTTCAAGGTAAATTGCTCCAACTACTAATCAAAGCTTATTAGCAATGAATGCTAATTTTGTCGCAATCGCAATGGATGATTACCGATTCAGTCCAGTGCAGCAGACACAGACCACCTTAATAGAAGCCAGATACAGGAAAAATGATATTACTTTATCAACATTAACAATTCGTCACATACAGAAATCAGAGCACGGAATGGCACAGCTGTTTACTTTACTATTTCTCGGTATTAACTGGCATGACTTGGACTATTCGCATTTCTCGTAAAATGAGAAGTTATTATTATTTTATGAGACTATTGCAAAGCCTGGAAAAGTTTATTATGAAGTTAGAACAAGCAATAAAATTGTTTATCGACGCAGATAGTCGGTGGCTGGCAATATCACTGATATTATAACTGTCACCAGGCCCGATGGATTATGGTCTGATGACACAGCTGAAGTTGTTACTGATATCTTATTTAGTATTCTACCGTGGATTTATACCCATTACCTTATCTGTATCAGAACAGCCCTTGTAATACAACAGTTGCAAGCTGCAAATTATAACGTAAGGGTAAGTAAATGATGGGCTGCAGAATTGTTTGAAAGAGTTATCGTGGCTTTGGAACGTACACGTGTAAAGGGCAACTGAAGGAACACGGGTGGGTTTTAGTAAAAAACTCGCACTTGCTTCACCTAGAGCAGAAGTTATTTGATGACATCCTTCCTTAAAAAAAACGGTTAAGCAAATGATCTGGCTATGTAATCCAAGTTAGTGAAAAAAACAACCATTTAGTGAGCTGCAGTTGCACACAATTGCACAAAACTAAAATAAGACTCAAATTGCTCTCGCTTCATTAAAACATTCGTAAAGGAGAAACCAAGAGCGAGACACTTTCCAGTGCACGTCAACGGCGGAAAAATTCTATCTAAGCTAGAAAATATGTTGAGATTGAATCAATGAATTCGCTATATGTTAGCAATACCGCTTATTGGTAATTGATGATATAAATTGCGGATTGTACCAGTCCTCTCGATACTACTTACAGTTTTAACCACAGGCCTCTCACAGTAACCGCACATCTAATGACATTACAATTTTCTTGAGTTTCTTCTTGCTCACGAAGAAGGGAAGCGTAAAGATAATTTTACTAATCCACAGTGTACTCTTTTTATCCGACTTCAAAAAGGAGGTTCTATGTTCGGCTGAATGTGTGTTTTATTTTTGACTAAAAGGTTAACTGGTATAGAATATGTTCGCTTATGTACCGCTACTGCAGGTATTTGATTTTTTTTATTATTGATATGTTTGCGCTTGCCCACTATCTCATCTGACCCTCTAGCCAAGTTACAACCGTTTCGTTTCGATTCTCTTTTCGTTGATCACCTCGAGTCGGTCACGCCTCCTATTCCTTTATTCTGAACACGTGACTGATCGTTAAGATGACGTCAAAACAAAGGAATCGGAGGCGTGGCCGACTCGAGGCGATCAACGAAAAGAGAATCGAAACGAAACGGTTGTAACTTGACTAGGGGATGATGGTAAGCGATGTTTTCGACGACAGAACACGCTTACCTATTCACTCTTGACTTAAAGACCCTCAGGGCGGCTCAGGGTATGGCTATCAGAAAACAGAGACTCCGGCTGTGAATTCCACCCCTTAGCTGTACGCACAATGAACATGTTCCCATAAACGTTTTATGCGTATATGTGGAATGATAGAAAGAAATGATAAATATGTAATTTATTATTTGTTTTCGAAGAATACATATTATAATGGCCAACATGAGTTAATGAGTGTCTATCACAATACACGTTACCATGTACAGCGATAAACTGATAAAAGATTTCTCCCCTCATGAATTTTTACTTATCTCGTATTTTTCTCGACTTTGCTCTTCCCACGATATTATCTTCTATGCGATAAGAGATTCGTAATGCAGATAATAAACAGGTATATTATGTGGTAATACACACAACTACACAAGTTTTTGGAAGGCTACTTTATGTAATTTCAACTTCTTAGTTTGATGTTTTTATCCTGGTGAACTTTTTGCGTAAACACAGTTTTTGCATGTTTTTTTTTGTAGTTAAGCAAATTAATGAAGCTGAATTGAACATACTTATATTTAGAATTGCGAGTCATCATTCAATATGACCAAATAAATAATAATATAAAGGCTACTAAATTCTGGAAGTTTTTGTATAAAATATGCATTTATAAATATGTAGATTAGTATAAACAGCTGGCGTTCGATGAGTCCGGTAGTAAAGTCGTAATTATAATTATGTTTGTAAAAAACAAAGAACTACCCATTGTTTCTGAATTCGCTTAAGTTCTTAATGTTCCTATACAAATGACGTATGTTTACAGAATACCTACGTAGTTGTTTCATTTACGAATACTTAATACTTAGTAATTTTTCTCTTTTCCAGGGAACGGCAAGAAAAGGGAGAGCGCTCCCACGCCGACGACCCCTGCGCGCCCTCCACCCACCCCTCCGCAACCCCAAGCTGTTCAAGGTGAGTCATCGTCTGAATCATATACATAATTTATTCATATACCTACCGATATCTATAAGACAGAGGGTGCAAAAGAAGCACTTAAATAGATAGCCGTAAACGCTGACAGACACATGTCGTTAGGGCTACCGTTCGCCGAAAAAAGTATCAAGTTGCAGCCTAATGACAATACAAGCAGTGGCTGACACTGAAGTAGATTGATGACACACGGCTGAGCTGGTCGAGAGCCGTGAGAAGACGTGAAAGGTGCCATTTATAGTTTATACACTACCATCCGGCTAAAGATACACATAGATATGTAGTTATTTGTATCGGAAGTAAAACTAATCAGCAAGACGGCGACAAGCCAAGCGTAAAGCTTAAGACCGGTCGACCTGAAACGCTTTGTAGACTCACCATATCGAGAAAATATGTACTAGAGCCTGAGCTCAATGAATCAAACAAAATAGAAATGAGTATAGTGTTACATCCGGGGAACAAAGAATCTATCAGAGCCATTAGAAAGCCCAGGGCTTCGGCACTGTTCGAAAGAGTTCCCGTGGCCCTAGAACGCAAAAGGCAACTGAAGGAGCAAAAGGGGGTTTAGTCAGTAAAAATCAGCTACTTATTGTCGATCCTCCCAAAGCGGTTGGTATTATTGATGATTTACCACTAAAAATAAACAAAAATATGAAGGCAATTGGCTTCAAAATTAAATGCTTACTGATATTAAGTTTCAGTTACTGAATAGAAAGAAAAACTGAACTATGGAATGTTAGCAAGGGATTAATTAGTAGCTACCTAATCTACTTAGTCATTTCGTAACGGGCAACTAAGAGGTATTAACAAAAGACGGTCCTAAATCCATAATTAATTTTGTGTCCGCAGACATAGAGAGGTGTATTAAATAAGTATCCATGTAGGCATAGACAGGTACTGGCAGGAAGGAAGTCAAGTGTCTTGGGGTTACATAAAACATACAGTGTGTACTGCTTAATGAGATAGTATACTACCAGTAGAGCGGATAAGCTGACTTATTGAAACCTATCATTAAATACATCAAGTGAAACAACCATGTACACTTTAATGAGCGATTGAATCTTACCGACATTACATCTATTGATGCCCTTCATTCTAATCTTCTTATTGTAGCCAATTATCGAGTTAAAAGTAGCTGCGGCCATCTAACCAAATTAATACAATTTGGCACGGCTTATTAATACATCGGAAAACAGACCGGTCCAAAATATCGACCATTTTGTGTTTATTACAATGACTATAAATAGATTCGATGTATCAATAAGTTTCCGTCAAAGCTATCTGCATAGCTTTAAAATAACTTGAAAACGTTGAAAATATTGTATAGTGATGACAGAAGAGTTTTGTATTTTAAGTTTTTGACTTGTAGACACATGCAAATAAGTATGTCTTTTCTTTAATGTCAGCCACAGGCCAATTCTAAATATTCTGCATGCAAAACTGATTTCGTAAGTTTTGTTACGCAATACATCTTTGAAGTATAAACAATGGCGGCTGGCAAAGTTTGTCCTTTGAAAACTGTGTCAGATGGTAACTGGTCTGATCAGTTCCAGCGCATTAGAATATGCGTGCCACGCGTCACTACGTGTAAGATTGTTTCATTAGCATGGTTGATGATCTTACGTTTTTAAAACCAGTTTTAGCAGTTAATTCGCGAATTCTTTCATATTTGAATAGATCTGCCGTTTTAAGCACCGCTATTCTCTAATTTGTCAAAATAATTAAATCATCAACGCTATTGATGTAATTCACTAGTCCGTCTTATTGTCTGTGTATACCACAATAAAATTCAAACAACATAAATGATATAATTGCCATTGGATCTCCTATAACCGTCGTTTAGTTTCTATTTCTAGTAATATTACAACGGTTTATTTTTATCACTGATTTGCATTGACTCCGTATTGTGGCATTAAGAGTCTGGGTCGTTTCCTTATCATTCTGTTCACTTTCTGATGGTTACTTACTATGATATTCACGTTGTCCTTTATGCTGATATTTGCTTTCAACATCGGAATATTTGTAAATCGACCCAAATGAAACTAGGATGCTCTTGGTATATTTAATATGCAGAATTGCAGATTCTGTTTCGTCTTGTAGATAGAAATACTTTAGAATGTTGATCATTACATTAGCAAGGATGTCATCTAAATATATTTATTAATCTACGTGTTATATGTTTCAGCTAAAAAGAATGGCGTGGTACCGAAATTGTCGTCATCGCCGGTGGCTGTGCGTGCGCGCACTTCCCTGGCTCCACCTCCTTCGCCCCGAAAGCCTGCGCCCCACCGAGTGCCGCCGGCCCAAAGGCCTAATACCCTTCCTACCAATAAAGGTCAGTGGAAAGTTAATTCACTTCCTTAATCGAACACACTTATATTTAATTAGATTATAATGTTGTATTCGGTATCGAAAGTTTCCGGTAGTTGGTTTTTATGGGTTTGCGAGGTGTTAGAGCTGTTCAAATTTTGTTAATACGTAGCGAAATTTTCGCACTTGAAATAAAAATATGGGGCAGAGTAATGTTACATTAAGTAGGTTATCTCTTGTATGTTAATCCTATGCTCTCGTCTTCTGGTTTTCTTTTCCTTCCTGTAACAAAGTTAACTAGATCTACTTATCTTCTATTACATTTGCTAACATAATTGATATTTCTCTCCCCTTATCTCAAGTTTTCTCTTTTGCAACGCTTACATCTGTTGAGTATTTTTTTATTACAGCCCCGAATTCAAACTTCTCGCCATATAAAAGCTTATAGTGCTGCCATCTATGCTGTTACTGTGACAACCATGCACTACATAGGTAGATGGCAGCACCACTCCCAACGTGACTGGGTTCACAACAGGCCAATCAGATTCTCGAACCAACGAAAAAACTCATTGGTACAGTGGCGCTACCGTCGCCCGTTGATGATTTAGTTCATACGCTTTGAAAAAGGTGGCGCTGTTACCTATTAATTTAAATCAACTCATCCATACGAAATAATGAAATATTTATAATTGCGACTAAACAAAAACATTATTAGAACAGCGTTTATTTTACTGTAATAGTAAAATAAACGCTAAAATAATATTTACTGATGTAAGTAGAATTCTGTTATTTGTTTAATTCGGTTATTGGTTATATAAGCGTACGTACCTATTTGAGTTTCATGATTAATCATCATTATCGAGTGCTTCACCGAGACCCTTCTCCCAAGCGTCGCCACATCCAGCAGCTTGAATATAAAAAAAATGTCGTCTCCTGGCCACGACTTGTATAGTTAGGAGGATCTTTCTCAGAAGCTCTGATCGCTGGCGCCGGCAGATTGGACCTTGTTCCCGATATCGATATGATATTATCTACTATTTTTTAAATGTTTTCTTTTTTGTAAATGTAATTTGATGTAGGTATAATGAATAAAAGACATAATATTTTTTTTTATAAGCTAGAACTTAAAAATTAAGTACGAACAGAACCAAATTCCAGTAGGTACTCCAAATAAACTTAATCGGTAAAAACATAATGCAATATATTAAACCTGATGTAGCTGTTTACGCTTTTGCACCGAACCACAAGAATATATTAAACAAACTGAGCGAAGCAATAAAAACGCAAAGATGCGGTAAAAAAACGGAACGAATTTTAATTACATTCGATGTAACGGGACTATAAAATTACAGTAGCGACTCTAAAAGGAGTTTTATTTATCTGCCGGCTACAGCAGAGGTACTTACTGTCAAGTCTGGTTTATCTATCCACGTGCAGTCGACGTGTGGCAGTGATCAGACGGCTAGCTTTAGGTACAAAACATGTTCGTAAGATAGTGCGGAGAATTTACCTTTGTATGTCTTTAAGTGATATGAGAAGTTAGGAAATACTACACAAGCTAGTATCTTGGGGTTTTTTTTTAAGTGTGTAAATCATCTAATGACTTCTGGGCGGAGCGCGAGAGCGTGTCAGACTTTTACTGACTAAAACCATACCTGTGTCCTTCAGTTACCCTTTGCGTTCTAGGACTACGGGTTTCCTTTTCAGAAATTCCCCGCAAGCCCGCGTCTACCGTGGCTGGTAGTCGGGATCAGAATCTCGGCGTCTGGGGCGTGAGGACATTCGTTCCCTCACGCGTGCGGCTTCCTCCTTCGCTAGCATTACTGTTTCGCAGAAGGTGGCCACCGCCTTCTGTGAAACAGTAAGGCCCCTGTTTTGAACCTGAAAAGAGACCGCTTTGTCTATTAAGAAGCACGTATTCATAAGAAAAATACGACACCGCAATCCCAAGATACTCATACGATGGAGGTGTGCCCCGCTTGGGCGGAGCACCGCCTGCCATTCCTCCTCGCTTCGGACCATAGCCCGAACCAGGGCCCGACGCGAGAGGTCGCTGCCACCGATTGCCTCCACGTGGACACGACGGTGCTCCGCCCAAGCGAGGCACACCTCCACCGTATCTTGGCGTTGCGGTGTCATGTTTTTCTTATGAATATGTGCTTCTTAATAGACAAAGCGGTCTCTTTGCAGGTTGAAAACAGAGGCCTTACAATGACGTGTTAAAAGCGAGAAAGAGGGATAGCTCCATCCCTTTAACAGTTCAGTTTAGGTCGTGGTAGTGCCCCTGATCTCCAAAAGTAAATCATGTAACCGCCCAGTTTTGAACATGCACCCAATTCCATCAAAAAGCCATATCATGGCTTGATATGGCTTTTTAAGTCATTTCAATATGGGATATTTTAATTGTGCATCGAAAATTATTCTTCAATAAAAATACTAATTATACATTTTATAATTATTAAGGGTTTGGCGTTTAGCGCCGTCTAATTTTAGGGGGACTTGCAATAAAAGTCGTAAATTGTTGAGCAAATTATGTATCTTCAACCGCCAAATATAATGTCTCTCTAGAGCAGAAGAAAGAAACCAAAGAGTAAAATCACTCCATAGAGAGAGAATTAAACCATAGAGCACTAAGCTAAAGCTTAAACTAAACCATAGTTCACACACAGTTCAATCATGTTACAGTATAAATGTTGATACAACATAAATTTGGGTCGCCACAAGGGACTTGGGGTACCCCAACCCAGACAGGTTAGGTTTGAAGGAGATGGCGGGGCAGAAGTGCCTATTTTAGTGCACAATTGGTATTTTTGGTGGAACAAAGGCATATTTTGTAGTAGAAAACTGGAAGCGATTGAGGAATAGTAAATACTACCCATTCAATAACACACACTACATGAAATAGAATGTTAGGTGAATATTCAGTCTTCATACACAAATGTGAACAAGAGAATGGTTACGAAACTCAACCCACAGTTAGCTAATTATTAAAATAACAATATTCTTTGTAAATTTTAAGTAGCTTGAACTTTGAATAATGTTGAAGGAATCGCAGACCACAAGGACAGACTTTATAATCAGTATTCCGTAGTCTGATTACCTCATCCGCTTCTTATAATTCTCATTTACATTCGCACTCATGGACGTTATAATTGCGCAACTCAATTATCATAGTATGATGAGAATACAGATGAACCTCTGTATCTAAGCAGCAAGCGTGTAGGTGAAAATGTGAGTAATAAAAATTCTAAGGAGAATAAATAGTCCGTAATGTGCAGTACCCGGGTTAGTAAAAAGTCGTGACGTCATTTTATCGAGCACTGGCCACGAATGTGCGCTTTTATTATGTGTAATTAAAAGAAAAAGCAAATACAATAAAATTCAGCCACCAAGTTACGTGTGCCAGAACTTATGTAAGAAACTAAGAACGCTATATAATGGTTTGGAAACTGTTTTAAAGTTGTATAGGATTCACACAGTGATCATTATCTCGGCTATTGTAATGTCTACCCACATGTGATCAAACACGTCCTGGTAGAAGGTGGTAATAAATGGCAATTAGTGAAGGGTATCAGATGACTGAAAGTTAAATTAGATGCTAGTACTTTCTTTTGTTTGTCGTGTATTTGTAGCTTTAAACTTACATTTATATCGGATATGATATGATACGTACAATAAGTCTATACGCCGTATTTAGTTTCATGTCGTGTGATTGTCGACTTATTTATTTATTACTTTATTGCACACCTTAACTTACTACAGGACAGACATTTATAAAAAATAAGTGTACAATAGGCGGTCTTATTGCACAGGGCAATTTCTACCAGACAACCTTTGGATGGACTGTAACGAAAGGTAAAGATTTGGGACTGTCAGTGTACAAAAACATAAAAAGATAATAAAATACATATAATACATAAATAGGTATATTACCAAATAATAAACTAATAAATATTAAAATATACGACAGAGAAAGGAGAAGAAAAATTAGCTTAGCTAATTAGGGCTGCGGGAATGTTCGAAAAACTTACTACGGCCCTGGAATGCAAAGGGAAACTCATAGAAAACGGGTGGGTTTTTTAGTCAAGCCTGACACTTCATACCAATCCAAATGTAAAAAAAGTTATGAGAGTTAAGTACTTAGGTATATGTAGGTACAGAGATTAGATTGATAGGTATATATGTGATGCGTTTGCATACTATTCAAGAAACTATCAGACGTACTCGTATCTATTCGTAATCGACGGGATCATAATAAATTATGCGTACCAAGGTCAACCACGGCATTGATGCGTAAAAGTGTTTTTTGTTTAGCACCAATGATCTATAATAAAATCCCAAAACCTATTAGACTACTGGCTTCTTAAATGGCTAATGCTCTATTTAAAATACATTTAAAAAAATATCTCATATATAAATGCTATTATACCATATCGGAATTTTTAAATGAACGCAATTAATTAAATATATTTCTGTAATTACGACATTTTCACAATTTGAGCCTTAAATCTGCAAAACCAAATTAGTAAATTTTTTTTTGTGTGTTTCTCCCCCCTTTTTTACTATAAAATATATTCTATTCTACTTATTGTGCAATGAGTAAATTTTATCTGTTCAATACCCAGAGTCAATCCTTGCTCCAATTATAAAATAAATCAACTCATGTAAATTCTAAAATTAAGTACTTACATCAATTTATCAAACTATGCAAATAACAGTTTCATTGAGAGAAAAGCGACCATAAAATTTAATCATAGAAAATATAGAGCATGACAAACCACCACATAGAGGGTGAGCGGTGCCCAATGAAAGTCCCTGTCAGCTTGATGAAAGTGCGCGCGAAGCAGTGGCAATAGGTAAGAGCGGCGGCGACACTGGCGCGCGCTTCAGTACAGCCACGACAAAAAACTTGCCGCATTCACAGCCGAGCTCTTCCGTGCCGTGCTCATTAACAACAATTAGTGCTTAGCCATTTTATTAACTTCGTAAACCATATTACCTTATTTAGGAAAAAGTTATATATTTTCGGCCGGTGTTATTGTAAATGTTGTTGCCAGTGTGTCATGGTTCATGGTGAATTTTCTCCGTCTTGTGATACCGTTTCTAACGTTTTCATTTTCAAAAAACAGCTTAATGCGGAAATAAATTATAATCTCTCACGATGAGCCCGCTTCATAAATTTGTATCATTTTTTCAATCGGACAATAAGAACAATAATAAAAGTCTTATACATCACAAGATATTCTCCAGTGAACTGAATATCTGCAGTGGAAGTGTGGACCCTAAGAAGCATCATTGGGGATCGCTTAACGGATACCGCAAGTGTAAAGGTACCTATAACATATATTTCTATACTGCTTAGATTAATGATTACACACGTACATGTGTAATAAATTTTATTACTCAAGCTAAAAACACCACCTTCAGAATTGTTCAATTTAAGGTAAAGTTAACCTTTCGGTTGTATTTCTGTTGCGATCTTCTCTACTACTTCTCAAACTATGTTCTACTCGTTTCGTTGTTTTTATTAAACTA
The DNA here is from genome assembly GCA_905147345.3 of Mythimna impura. Taxonomy (NCBI): domain Eukaryota; kingdom Metazoa; phylum Arthropoda; class Insecta; order Lepidoptera; family Noctuidae; genus Mythimna; species Mythimna impura. The sequence goes on from LR990345.1 coordinate 15,990,296, forward strand.
TTTATTGATTTACTACAGCAGCACTTTTATATGTTATATTTTTTGGAAAGTTGAAAACGAAGGGCAAACTGTGTTGTCAACATCTGAACATGGTTGAATGAATGCATATGCTAGTAAACTTCCTTGACCTTAATACCTTTCAGGAAACGGCCATGTTTACATTGAATGTACATCTAATGCAACAAATTGATCCTATAGGTGCTGCAAATATAAGTAGACGTGTAGATGGGAGTATTATTGACATTAATGCATTAAAGTGTCTGCCTTACAACGGATGCGCAATGCCATTTATAAACGATAGCCCAGCGATGTGGGTGGTATTACTTCTTTCATTATGGTCGTTTTATTTCTCCATTATAGTCGCATTAATGATATGCTTATCTTAGCAATAATTGGAAACCTGTTTAGCAATCTCACTGTTACTAAAATACTTGTAGTATAGGACAAGAACGATAATTACATTTACGATACTGTGAATTTTGTAGGAAATGAGCAATTGTATTTGTAACACGCAGCAATTGAGTAAGTGAGTAAAACAGCAATGATCGTGAAAGCGCCAACTGTGGATAGTTATTTTGCGGAAACTTTCTATAGCAGTTAAGATTCGTAGCATAATACACAATAAAGTAACAAGAAGAACACCTCAATGCCTCATTATTATCGTAATGACTCCTCTGTTTCATACATTAATAAAACTTGTTGCGAGTAATGAAAGTCTCTTTGCTAAACGATGACATGAGGAACCTGTAGTTAAACATTAAAGCAGAACTTACACTTAACATATTTCCGTTTACACAATTATGCATGTAAGATACATTTGCAACTATAGTGATATAACAAATCAAAACTCCGAAACTTCCGCCTTACATTATGAAACCGGTATGAATCGTGTCAATACACTCGCGTAGGTGGTTATTTTTTCAATGGAAGAAAGTAGGTATATCCTATGCGCACAGTGTGGGAGGACAAAGACTAAAAAATTGGCCAATTTGAATCCTAAATTATGTTATAGCCAGATGTTGGTTACAAAATTTGGAAACGATAAAGTCATGTCATCTGAAAAATGTTTTATGTCTATAGTTAAAATACCACCTACATTGTGCATTGTCAGTTGATAAATGATGGTCGTATTGTCTGATCTTTTTCTACTAAATAACTGATTTATCTTTCATTTAAAGTAATGTAGCGTTACGTACAGTTAGGTTGTCATCACGTCCTCTAATCTCTTCCTTTATAAGATCATCTCAAAGCGCATCTCCCGGAATATCGTCATTGAGGACTCCTACACAATATTTATCGCTTCCTCTACTTCTTCATTGTTCCTTGAAACGCAACCAAATTTTCAGTCTACTAATTGGTTAGTTATTTTGTATTTGACGTGTCAGTTAGTTTCATTCATAGTTAATGGATACAAAGTGGTCGTATTACAAGGCTTTTGCTTGTTGGCTATTGGCGTATAATTTATGTGCCCGCTGTTTCATATTATGTAATCGAACCCAGTGCTGTGCAAACTCTTATGATCTTTGGACGAATTCTACTTTTTGTATTCAATAACATAGGGCGGTTAACACTGCTATTGACAACATAGAAATGTTCCTAATTACTGAAAGTTCTCATAAATACATAAATAATGCAGTCCGCCCATTAGCACTTCTGTTACGCTTTGAACTTCGTGTAGTCTTACATCCATTTTGGGCCTTCTCGTTTTAGCCGCGTCACCAATTAATGCATTTTTTCGTGTCTCGTCTTTTAATTCTTTTTTAGCTCCAATACTTCCTTTGTCTCTTATGGTTATTTAGAGATCGCTTAATGGTCAATGTCAATTATATTAATTTTCTTCGACCATTATATTTGTCTTCTAAATAATTAAAAGGTTCCTTTTCATGGCGATAATTTTTGTAATTAGATTAAATAATACGATCCACTTTGCAATAGTTCTACAGACCAAGACATCAATAGTTCGCCAAACTACTGATAAGTAGTATCTATTTGTAACAGTCGCAGTCACGATTTCGTTAAACTCTCTGGCCGAAAGTATCTTTATTCCACTGTCTTTAGAGACCTAATCGTGACTCGTTATGTAGATATTTGTGAAAATATTTTTGCTTTTATGGTTGATTGTTTTATATCACGATAGTTACGTAATTTCCGTTTTCCCGAAAGTAATATGAATTTATATAATCTCTATCTATTATTTGAATATTTTTTTTGTAAAATGATGATCTTATTGAGTCTTACTGAACAATAGTGTGAAATGGTTGGACTAGCTGTTCAAATTCACTTTCTAGTGTTGATTCATTGATATGTGTGCACACTTCACGCTTTCCAGTGTTTTACAATATTTAATTATAAGTTTTATCGATGTCCAATGTGTATTTTGTGAGTAACGTTAGGTGAGTTGATTGTTTTTACAGAATCTCACAAAAGAGTTTCATAGCAGATTGAAATTTCTTCGCGTGCTTGTTCCGTACGCGAGGAAATGTTTTACAAGTTTTTGTAATGATAATGATTTTGTTAGTCGCAGGCTCGGTAGGTCACCGTTAGTTCTTCAGATCTTACGCTCCATTACGCAACTAGCCGGGCCCAGACAAGCGCAGACCACAGCCTAACCGATTGTTTGGAAAGTCGTAAACTGCTACATGATTAATAAATCTTAATATTCCATTGTTTCTTTGTCTCGGCTGATATTTCAATGGTACGCCAGTTGAACACATAAGTGAAATCGAGTTAATTTCGGACAACGACCAACATGCTAGATTGTGTGAGAAAATATTTCAATCTAGAACATTATTAGTTGTTTTATAATTTTGTTGAAATGCAAGATTAAAATGCACCTGGGAACGTCTATCAGTCATCTTGTATTTTTTTACTTCAGAAAGTGATAAGTCATGACCGTGAACGAAAATATCAAAATTAATGTTCACGATATCCGTTCTAAAATTTTAAAATGCTGCAGTAAAATTGAAGTGTTTACGTGAAACTTCGCTTAACAGACGTAAAATCTCAAGTTTATATAAATCATTGAATTATATTCGATACCAGTTGAGTTTGCGCCGTACTTTTTTTTTAAATAATAAATTCAATCGGAATCGGTTGAGCAGTTCATGAGAACGTTCCGCGCTTACGAAGAAATTATTTATTTCGCATTTAAAGCGTTGTTTCCAAATCCGATGTTGGAACAAGTTAAGCTAAAGTTGATTCAAATGTAATTTGCCGTATTTGGTTAGCCTAGAAAGAATATTTAAAAAATCGATGCCACATATGAAAGCCAATAAAAGTTTTCTCAGAATATCCAAGAACTCGGAAGCGATTAGTTGAATTTTGCCACCAAATTGAAACATTAAAGTGTGGCAATATATCAATATGGACGCGTCTGAGTAGCCAGATGCGCATTTTATCGTTTCTGGCTAGTTTTCAAGTGCCGAAAACCCATTAGAGGTATATTAGTAGCGGGAATAACCGATAACGGGTATTTTTGCACAGGGTTCTGCATATTGTTTATAAAGCTTTTAAGCTTTTGTATTTATGGCGAATAAAACATCACTTTACGGGTATCTTAATTAAGTTTTCAAGACATTTTCACAATCAATTAATTAGTTCTTTAGTTGTCTAGTTTCGTTTAAAATGCTATTTACATAGATAGACAACCCGTTACAGTGAAGACGATAAATTTTATGACTAACCATTAAGTTGTAGGTAAGTGTTTTGTGGAAATAATTAATATATAAGAGTTAATTAATCTTTACAGAATTGAGTTAGGTATCCTAATATAGAGTCTGTGGGTACCGTTAGTCAATAAAGTCATGTAGGGGAACGGTATTTGTTGATAAGATTATCAATCAATAACGGAATACTGATAGCAAGCGCTATCGTTCTTGAATTCGATTCCCGGGCCAGGCAAAGTTGTCAGGATGATTGTTCGACTGAGTCACCCACCGCGGCCCTGAAACGCAAAAGGCAACAGAAGGAACAAGGGTGGGTTTCAGATAATAAAAGTCTATAACTATTTTAAGCTTCAGGCAGAGCGCTAGAAGTCAAAATCGGGTACAATTTAAAATATTTGTTTTGTCATTGCTCAGAATCTCGATTTGTTCAGGGTTGCAGGCAATAGACTCAACCCCTATTAAAGGGCACTGAAATATAATTGAAATGCGGGCATTGCTATGAGTAGAACTCTACCTGATACATGCATGATATTATATTGTGTATAAGTCCAATTAAAATAGTAACTAACCTGCATTTAACTTGAAAATCATTTAAATATTGATTGCTCTTACGCACATTACATAACGTAATAAGATATAAGAAAATCCCATGAACAGGTACCTACATAATTTAATCAAATGTGGCGCCAAACAGAATGTAGGTAATAAAACTGTAGGTAGTTGGAAGTACATGGCTTCCATTCTCGTTGGATCGGCTTTTATCTCAGCCGCTAACCAGGGAACATGTTTTGGAAGCGTGTTGCACTATCAGTAGTCATTAAGAAGCACATTAACCAACATTTTGTTAATCGACACGCAATACTTACGATAAATGACCGTTTTAGTTTTTTAGTCAACTAGATTTTGTAATCGGTGCTACTGTTACCTGCTAAGTAGATTTGAATTCATTTGTTTGAATTATTGATACTCGTATATTTATGATTTTGTAAGGATATTAATAATTTTAATAAAACAATAAAAAAAGCACACACACGACCGCACAGGATCGTTCATTGCGGCGACATTTGGGGGAGGCCTATGTCCAGCAGTGGACGTCTATCGGCTGAAATGATGATGATGAATAAAATAAGTAAAAAAAACATATCATTGATAACAACTTGTCATCTTCTAGCTGTCCCCCGTGGTTTCACCCGCATCTTTGGTTACTGTTCCGCTCCTACCTAAATCTTTATAATGTAAAGTGTGTGTGTGTTGTTTGTTTGTATGTGTTGTTCATGTTGTATGTTGTTTGTGTGTGTGTATGTTGTGTGTGTTGTAAAATAGTATAGATATATGAATAGTATAGATTTAACTCATTGTTATCATTTCAGCTGCCTCGTTGGTCTTATGGTGGCAAGCATGACTGCTGATCGTGATGTCCTGGGTTCTAGTCCTGGGTCAGAGAAAAAGTCCTATTGGGTTTTTCCGTTAGAAATGAATTACTCTGTAGCTGCTCGAAGTTTAGAGTTGGTGCTGTGGCACCCTCGTGCTTCGGGAAGCACGTAAAGCTGTTGTTCCTGCTCTTGACCTCCCCGGCCGTGAGAGATTACGGCCGCATCGGACTAACACAAGACATAGAGTGCACTGTGTTTGCGAACAGGCAAGCTATTCAAGATTGCTGCTTTGTTGAGTTTGGCTACCGTGACCGAAATTCGGTCGGGAGGATTATTATTTTCCAACTATATTTTTTTTGCCTCAGAAGTCACGACAAACTTTGCAGAATTAAACTTTTGCATGCACGTCTTGGTATTACATCGGTTACAGACTCTTGGTTATCAACCGGGTCTTGACAATTAAGACTAGGTATCTACTGACTAAATCAGAATGTAGAATGATCTTGTTTAATTGGCATGTTTAGAGATACAAATCGAGATCAAAAATATTCCACATATAATATTCCACAACTATCACACTACGCCGTCTAGTCCCAAGCTAAGCAGAGCTTGTGTTATGGGTACTAGACAACTGATAAACATACTTATATATTTCTAAATACATACTTATATAGATAAATTACACCCAGACACAGAACAAATGATCGTGCTCATCACACAAACATTTGTCCTGGGTGGGAATCGAACCCACGACCTCCGGCATAGCAGTCAGGGCCACTAACCACTAGACCAACAGGCCAGTCAAAAAACCTGAAACTTGTAAAAAGAAACTGAAACCTTAACACTTATGAATTGCTTTTCCATAACAAAACTAAAATACCATTTGACATGTATAACAAACGGCATGTCAATTGTTTTCAGAGACAAGAGATTATCGTTGTGCTCCTAAACATAATTTAGTCTTAAATCTGTTACCGCGTTCTATGTTTAGCTCAATTGAGTCAGCTTGCAGAAGTAAACATTGGTTGAGTAATACTAAGTCCCTTGTTTTTCAGCTTTCTTAGCGTAAATGCATTAATTTGAACGCGAATAGTCGTGCATCGCACTAATACTAATTGACATAGACAAATGGTATCGCTACCAACAGCAGTCATGAAATTAAACAGAATTGTTGCACAAATGCAAATACTTTATCGCTTACCGTAACAATTAGCGCAATGGTAATTGAATATTTTTAAAGTTACAAGAATTATGTAGTCACAATTAATTTGATGTCTAAACGTTTTCAATAACGAGAATGATGTGTTTTATGAAATTCTGTGTTGTTGCTAAATTATTGAAGGCAGTAGGTGTAAATGTGAATGCTGATCGCATATTATGTAAAACATTAGCGCAACTAATAAAAACATAAACTGGGTGATGGTAAAAGTGTGTGTAACACACATAATATGTATATGTGGGAGTATGTGAGCACCACACCAGCTGCTCACCACGCGATACTGCGTCTACTTTCTGTCGTTAGAGTTTTTCTACCTCGATGCCAACTTGCATGCGGGCGTTTATCATCATTATAGTGAAACACTATATTGTCGGTATTCGATATAAGTTTCAAGTATCACTACCACTTGCTACCATTATCGGCTAATCAGGCAGGTAATTGAATTTATTACTGTACAATCTCTGCGCTACTGGCATTTTTTCTTTAACTCGTGCGTGCGAGTAGCTTAGCCAAGCGTTTTATGTGCGGATTACATATGTCTTTTTGTGAATGTAGCCTTGCAATTTTAAAAGTTATGGAGGCATTGGATCATGTTGACTCTGGCCATTTGGATTGATAAATTGTCCAAGATTTGAGTTAGGAACAACTTTTATAATCTGCTGCGTCATTTACAATCACAAGCACTCGATACATTTAATTATCCTTTTCATTGATATCTCCATTTTCGAATGTATCTCTACAATAAAGCTCCTGAGTGTAATTCTAGCCGATCGTCTCTGTGCGGCTGTGTAAATAGAAACTATCTTCTGTTTCAGCTCTATGAACGAAGGGCTCTTAGACTGGCAAATGTAAACATTTTAGAATATTGATGTTCTTGTAGGGTTGTCGAACAAAATTTTTCTGGACCAGATTGCCACCAATAATGTTTTATTTAAGTAAACGGATATCCCGTAAGTGTAATGGTAGATTTTTTCAATGTCACCCCTATCAATCATTGCTCCGTCTAGCGGTCCGTTTGGGCGCAGACGCGCGGTTCCGTTCCACCGGCGACAACGGACTATTTACGTACATTTCATTAGTTCTCAGAAGCAAACCCGCGAGGAAGTGACGAGCTTTTTGTATCGGAAGTCGTTGATTTTGTTCCTTTTACACTGTCTTCTCAACAGTGCAATTCTGTGTACTGAGGTACTTTTGTTTAACGCAGGGGTTGAAACGGTTGGTCAGGTTTAACCACATGTTACCTCTGACAATGTAGTCCTGGCTCACCGATCGGTATTCTCGTGCAAAAGTTTATTTGGTCTTGTCAGTCCAATTAGTCATTAATCAAATGACCTGGCATTGTATTGGCATGGCGTTTTAGGCATTGTTTATGTAATCTTGACGTAAAATCGGTTTTGATGGTTATGTCGGTGCTCTGTGATGTCTAAAATGTGTAAAACGTGCATTACGAAAAGTGGTAGTTCAAAGTTTTGTTACTTCCTTTCAAACATTCTTGAGGTGAGGTGCCTAAGCTTTTTGATGCGGTTACATGAAAACAGTATCGGTTCTATAGCTTTAATGTTGCCGTACGCAGAACGTAAACTGAGTGCTAGTTTGATCTCCCACCTCTAGACAAAGACTAAAGAAATCTGTAGAGTTGACAATACTCAATTTAATTGTAAAGTGATTGTTAACTGTTAAGTGTTTCATTAATTTCGGTTTATTACCAGAACTCAAGTAAGGAATTACGTATATGTTATTGAGTAATCTTGGCTTGTTGTTTATTACCTTCATTAAATGTTCTATTCTGTAAACCCTCAATAGGAAATGCTAGACTGCAAGCATCTGATGCATTACACTCCGTCAATCTAAGTGTTAGCAGTTAAGCAGCACTTTTCGGAGAATTAATGCAATATCAAACTATTTTAGTGTTGTATTCAAGTTTCGTACGTGTTCGGCTTCGTAGTTTCAGTGATGTTTAGACTTGCCAGTTCCTTTATTCAGTTTTCAGTGAGAATTGCTCTGAGTTATGGAGTGGGTGAGGCCAATTCTGTGAGGCATTCGTATACATCCGTCGAGGAACGTGCGTCGATTCTAAATTATTGTGTTCACTATATAATTTATAGCACTATTTTGGGCCTTAATTTGAGGTAGAAAAGAATTTGTATTCTTATGATGATACACTTCAACGATTTGTTTATGAACTGAATCGTGTTATATGGTTTATTATTGGAAGGATTGCGTAACGTATACATTTGGAAGATCTTGGATGGAACTTATGGAACGTGCGTTGTACACATTTTTCCATTATGTAAAAAATATAAAAGAGCACAATATATTCGGGTTTTGTTTTGTTTTATTATGCTTATCTATATTTTTTGTTGACCCACATCAGCATGCGTGTCGTGACACAAGCCGAGGAATGATGCCAATACATCTTCCAATAAATAAACACGATGGGTCGCTGGGCTTTGTTGTGACGAAACTTCTCGTTTTTATAAATAGTCCCTCATTAGCCCTATGCTCTGTCTAATGTCGCAAGGATGGATTAACAGGGCATTGTTTTAGCACCGCGATCTAAATATCATCTGTGTGAATACGAGGATAGTTGTGAAAAAATACATAATTCTATTTTAGTATTCTGTGCTATTATGAGAACGTCCCACGCCAGTTGCGAAGTTCTTTCTAAACACTATTTATAAATTAATATGTTCTGTACTACAGTCGGTTTTGTCGACTACGAGACGAGTCGATCACTCAGGTGTGAGCCAAATGTTGGATAACCAAGGGGTACTGACATTTGTAGTCCACTGCTCTATGTTGACAATGAATCATCATTTAATGGATTTGAAATAGAGGATCATCATTGCAGTGTTCAATTTAAGACAGTTGATAAATAGCTATCTTGGAAACCATTTGTCGATCACCAATTGGAAAGTCTAGTTTCATTTTAATATGTTCGTCGTCGCAGTAATGAAGTAATGTTTTGTTTGTTATTGTTTCTTCCGGAGTGAATATAAACAGTTTTGTTTAATCATACTGACCTACGTAATGGAAAGGCAATGATTATAAAATTGGTATTCAGAGTAGAGCGTTCCAGGGCTACAGGAATGCTCTAAGGAACACACTTTTTTTTTTTTTTTCTTTCTTTCTAAGGCATTACTGCGGCCCTGGAACGCAACAGACAACTGAAAAAACACAGGTGGGTTAAGTCAGTTAACGTCTGACAGCCAGAGCGGGAGAAGCTATTTGATAATTTCTTAATAAAAAAAAATGAGGAGGTCGTGACATAGGATTTTAAGAAGGGGCTCACGTAGCATCATTAGATATTACAATGCTATTATTTTTGTAGCTTAGGTTTTGTAGTAGCTGGTCAATAATACATATTGATAATACGCCACGTGCTGCATAATCGGGCTAGAATACTAAGTAGCCGTTCATTAGGTACGATAAGTTGTTGATATACGTCACGCAACGCAATAAACTCCTGCGCCGACGTGTCTAACATCGAAATTACATACAACTCATACAAAATGGTTTGGAAATCGCCGCAGTGAGGTCACCATTATTTTAGATAGTGCGTATGAACATGAACAGCTTTTTGATATCGTACAATGACGCACGTCAAAAGTTACAGTTCTTTGTTTGGCTCCAACCCCTGGTTTCTGGAAGCCTCATTACGTCTTTGATCTCTTTGATCATGGAATGTGCTGTCAAGTTGCATGTTAGCTGTTGTGATGAGTTGTAGAAAACAAGAACAATTTAATCATAATATGAGTTGACATGTGTCGACAACGTAAATTGAGTGGACTTTCTGAAACAGGGGAGCAGGCCTTTTCTCCATATTAAGTAAGTATAGACAACCTGCTAATATGCCAGAATTCGTGGTGTTTGCAATGGCTTGCGTGTTTATAAGTGTCGGGTTTGGAACCGCAACTACTGTTGTAGCGCCAAACGTGATGATTACGCCAGTTTCCTTTAGCTGCAGATAAGTCTAACGAGAAAAGCTTTTAACCGGTAATGGGACATAGCTAAGCAGTTAGCACTTGCTACACTTTTACTCGATGTCAACGTCTAGAAAATCTTGATTGAAGCCCACGTTGAACTTGATGAGAAAGCAAATTGCAAATGAATTAAGTTCTTAATTACTTTATGTACTCGCATCTAATTATATTTTTCTAGTGCGTGAGAAATCAAATAGATGATGAATGTTAGAAAACTTGGTTCACGATGCGTGAGCGAATTGTGGCAGAAAACATTACAGCGCTGTTTCAGTTCACTGAAATAATTCTTTCAGATGAGACAAAAGCAATGACGGCATAAACAATTGCGAGGCTAATGTGCCTGCGCAGTTTCTTTGAATTTTTTCGTAAACGGATTCAAGAAGTTCTTTGTCTTTACGTTTCCTTTAGAACAACAAGTACAAGGACTAGTGTTGTTGGTATAGAGAGAGTTTGTGCCAAAAGTCGATCTAAACAAATTATTCGTTGGTAGAAATGCCAACAATTTGATGGCAGTTGGCCACCACTTCAATAGCTAAATGGTGTATATTGAAAGTTTAACGCAGTAAATAGATAGCTAGAACTTTCTAATAAAGATGTAAAGCTCAAAGACATACATTTATTACTACCACATATGGTAGGAAAGTGTGATATTACACTACGAACACCATAAATAACTTCGTTGTCCGTATCATGTAGAGATGAACAAAGCAGAACAGAAAAATCTAGATAGGCCCCTTCATTTCCATGGTAACATTATCTATTCCCTTTGTTCTTCAACAATACAAGTAGGTTTCTACGTAGCCGTGTAGTGTGTCAGAACAAACAGTGTTATATCTAGATAATCTTATCAAGCATGGGAACGACTATCAGTAGCGAAGTGTTAGCATACAATGGGTCATTGGCTCGATTAGTTTCTAAATAATTTGCATATGGCTGCCGACGCGACAACATTCGCGAAGACGATACATTATTAAGATGCTTTAATAGGAAATGCTTTCCTTGCTAATGACTTCATTTATTAATTTTAAGTTTATTCACCTTTTATTTTCTCTTTTATTACATGCTCATATTTCTGTGGGGTTGTGCATGGACATGTCTACTTAATATGATGGTGTTTTGTTTGGTCTAGTCTGTCTAAACTTTGACCATTCATTGACCGTCTAAAGTCAAGTTTGGTCTGTTGACTAAAAAATTTCATTAACTTTAAAAATATTCCTGGTTTAGAGACGAAATCTTTAGAAGATGTAGGTTCTTTACTAAGTTAGTCGTTCATCTCTATGTATGATTTGCTTAGTTATGCGGAGCTATTCTTCTCTAAATGCTGCTTTCCTCGCGTTTTCGTGTCTGGGATGGTTAATAAAAGGAGCTACAGATATCTATTTGCTGTAAAAATATTACTGCAGATTATAATTTTATGCGTAGGTACCTACGTGCGTACGTCGTTCAGAATAGTTCAATATTTCACGTGTTAATAATGAATTCAATAAAGAAGCGCGTTACACGCATGGGTGCGTATATATAAAGAGATTGCATCTGCGAAATTCTAATAAACATTCTAAGTTTAAAGAAAGTTAGTTTTTCAAGCCATGCATATGTATGGTATACGCGTAGACGAGGGCGGCGGACCGCGACTCTGCTGCAATTGTACAGTTTTACTTAGGGAGTTATAAAATAGCAAGCAGAAATCATTATAAACGAATAAACGCAGATTTTATTTCGTTTGTTATTAGAGAACTGTGTTAGTAGGCTTCAGAAAGAACCCATGCTTTAAAATGTGTTTTCCGCAGGTATTCAATTTTCCTAATCGCCCATTCTGTATTCTCTAAACGATTGACATCGTTTTTGTAGGTCTTTGTTCTTTTGTCCTATAGTCCCATACGAAGTTTAGCACAATGCCAAAGAGTCTGTTCAATGAAACGTATCGCTTAGCACAAACCACAGTAAGCATCCAGTTAATGCTATACTCTTAAGTTAAACCCTTGATTGCATTCACGGGATTGCAGCCATGCCGTTATCTTGGCAAGCCGAGCTAGTCTCTCTTATGACTATGACTGTAAAGTCGAGAGTCCGTTCAAGGAGTATAATGTGACTTTGAATACATATACGGAACTAACGGATGCACTCGCCGACGTATTCTATACACGTCACGATAGTTTCCGCTGCGATTGTCGAGGCCTAGACTAGTATGTGTTAATTATCGCTCGCTCTAACGATGTCTTATTAGTGACACGCGATAAGCAACACGTTAAAAGCTGAATAAGCCGATTGTTCCCGTGGTTTACTCTATCGTTAGACAATGGAGCTTCTTGAGAAAGTCGGCGGAGTGCGCTCCAAATCGTAGATTGACCATGACGATACTTACTACTGGCCATTTTATTTCTTGCGCCCGCGCCGGTGCCTTTCGACTTGGACATTATTAATCTCGGTGGCATATCGTGTTCTTCATTTTATCGCTCGTTTTACGAAAAATAATGTGTTTTATTAGTGGTTGTGTATAGTGTTGGTCGAATGTTACAATTAATACCTGTATACGTAAGTGCAGTATTTAGTAATAATTAGCGGTGTAGCGTCCGCAGCACGGCTATGCAGTACGCACCGTTCAGCTGTTACTATGCTTTATTGACATAGTAACGTCGAGTTAGGAAGCATAATATTATGAAATAGCAATTTACGTTATCCTATTAGGAAATGCAGAATTACATATTCAGAGGGGCATATGCAAGTGAACATTAATCCAAAAATACAGAGTGGTACAAAATAACGGTACAAGTTACTACATACAGAGCTGTGAGCAGTGCATGCATGTGTATGAGCTTGACATTTATGAAACGTTACATTTCGTGGAAAGATATTTACAATAAACTTGCAAATTAATGTTTATGTCTGTGTGTGTCAATGCGTAAGACCTATCTCGTTCCTCAACTTTCCTCACGGCGTGTGGTACGTTGAACCGTCACTCAGTCAGTTCAGAAGGGAAAAGTTTCGCGAGTGCGTGTACGTTGGTCCAATGCAATACTTAGTAGCTACACTCGCTACTGCAACAGACGCGTGTTAATTGCTTGCAAATTCCCCCTCGTCCTCTGCATGCATAACGATTTGAGCGCGCTCATTAAAAAAACCTTGTTTTCGTATCTACTTGAAGATATTATTTTGGTATTTGAATATATTTTCATATATAAAAATGCTTCATTCGCATCGCCGGGTTTTCTACTGCTTGATCGGAGTTAATGAAGAAGACCGTTCGAATATCGCAACGGACGCCAAACGTCAGTTCAACACATAGCGTGACTCGGAACGCACGTTCCGAACGTCCCTTGTTACGTCTATTTACGTTGTTCGTGCCTTGGCGAATGTTCGGACCAACATTTGCACTGCAGGATGGGTGTATGTGCCGGTGAAGTGTTGTTCAAGTGTAGTGAGTTAAACTTATCACACATTATGAGTTAGTTGTTTGTGCAACTTCACAAATGTTTGTGGACGGCCGAGGTTAGTACTCTCTGATGAACATAAGGATTTTGTCAAATTAGTGTCAACGTTGGAGCGGCGGCTTAATAGAGGGATTAAGAGTTAATTTATCCTCTTAAAGAAGCTTCCCGCTTTGGCTAGTACGGGCTTATAAATTATCTTGTAATATTGCGTGTTTGGATCCAGTGGCATTTAGAAAAGTAGGTTGGTAAATATGTGCATACGTAAAGATATTACAGACATAATGTTCTTTTTGCTATAACTTGCTTTCCATTTTACTGCGATATGTTAAGGAAGTGAAAATGGATTGCAGACCGGAAACGCCGTAATTAAAATTGTAAATGTCATTCATAACTTATAGTACGTAAACGTTGTATGTGGGCAATTACCGAATTACATCGAGTAGTTGATCCACTGCTAAAAAAACTGTCTGTCCATTAAAAAAAAAGTGTCTTTGGCTGGCCATGGCGGGAACGTTCACCATCGCAGGTACTTCGGTAGGGTTTAAACTTGAAAGTTTCCGTTTGACCTTGCCCTCACCAAGGTCAATTTCCACGAATTTTTTTTTGCCGCATTGCACGTTTTTGCCGGACCATTGTTTACCGAATATAATGGTGGCATTTGTTTAAAGTACGGATGTTGATTGATTGATAACGTTGCTTTATGTTGAGAATACCTGTGTGTGGCCTCGTCGCAATTTCTTAGCTTCACTGCTTCAGTTATCTGCTTCAGACATTATGATATAAAAACACCATTAAACTCTGAAATACTTATGGAAATTAATTCACCGGTAATAAACAACGAAGACGATAAGATAAATTAAAACAGCAAACAATAGTGAAATGTTTGCTGCAGGATGGTGGAATTCAAAGAGTAAATATGCACAGGTGTTTTTCCTACAAAAATAAATAGTTTCAAAAACTGTTGATGTTATGTTGCAATTTCCTCCATCATCATCTCATCTTCCTGCCCTTGTCCCGTGTTATTTGGGGTCGGCGCAACACGTTTTTTTCTTCCATTCTGCCCTGTCACTCGTCATGCTATCACTAACTTCCTTTTCTTTCATATCAGTCTTCACACAATCCATCCATCTTTTCTTTAGTCTCCCTCTCCCTCTCCATCCATCCACATGTAAACTCATGACTCTTTTAGTAACATGCGTTTCATCCCTCCTCTTCACATGACCATACCAAGACAAACAATACCCTTTCAACTTTTCAGTCACTGGCGCCACTTTCAAACTTCTTCTTTTATATTGCAATTTCCTGATCTTAACATAATTGGTCAAAGCCTTACTAGATAATTCATACGTATACCTTGCGTGAAAAATTGAGGGACACAACGAATTGACCATTTATACTCACTGATTGCGAAAACAGAAAAAACTCGTCCCCTTGTATGATGAGAGAAGGTCTTTCATAGAATAGAGACAATTTGGCGGCTTTCCTCAGTTTGTTTTTACATTGGACTCTTGCCAAGACATACACAATACCTGGTCGTTCGTCACAGGTTTCGAGGTCAGCCTAGCTTTGTATAATATACTTTATGATCCAATAGGTGTGCCGACGTAACAAAACGAGATATTAAGGTCCCATCCTTTATTGCGTTTAAGTTATATTATTATAATGTCTAGCCTATACTGTCCCAACGCCTCCCTTCATTCGTTGCACTGTTTCCGGGACTAAGCCACTTCTTGCCAATTCCTAAAAAAGACATATAAGTCGTCCCGCCACTTCCTTGGTCTACCGCGACCCCGTCCACCAATTTTGTGTCGTAAAGTACTTGTTGACAAAAACAATGGAAAAGCGAAAAGCGCAACAGTTTTCCCAAAAATTGATCTCATCCGGACAGACGAGACCGGACCGGCGCAGGTGGCGGATGATTTTGTTTACGACTAAAATCTCAAGAACAGGGTACTGGTAGATGATAAATACGCTATTAATATAGCACTTGCAATGCGCAGTAATTACAGCTGTGAGAGAGATGTCTGTAAGTAAATACAGATGTAAATAAACCAAAACACAGGTATCGTAGGACATGCTAAGATAAAGTTTTGCACGATGTCTCTTCTTGTCGATGAAGACATCAACTGTTTCTGTCGACTTTCTCCTTTTAATGTGCGATGTTTGATGATATCTAGATTTTACGTGCATCTTGCTTTTTGTAAAATGATCATTTGTTTTACTGTACCTAAGTCCAAATATGGAGAAACCGGTAAATGAAAAGGTGTCTCCGAACAGTTGCGGTCACTCACCTGTGCCTAACGTACAGTGTGGGGAGTATCGGTGGTGACTAAAAGCACCTCTCTAAGCGCTTCCCCTTTTTATAGCATAGCATAGCATAGTCGGCCTTATAATGTTCCCACTGTTGGGATTCAGGCCTCCTCTCCAGGAGAGGGAATGGGCCGTAATCCACCACGCGGGCCCAGTGCGGATTGGTGATTGCCCCTTTTTAACCGACTTCAAAAAAAAGGAGGAGGTTATCAATTCGGTTGTTTTTTTTTTTTTTTTTTTTTTTTTTTTTTTATCATCATTATTTTTTTTTTTTTTTTTTTATGTTTGTTACCTCAGAACTCCGTCGTTTATGGACCGATTTGCAAAATTTTTTTTTCCCTTTATAGGATATGCTTCCAGATTGGTCCCATTTTTTTCAAAATCCAGTTCTGGTGATGGAATCCATGAGGAATCGAGGGAACTCCTCAAAAATTATAGGCAACCCTATGGTAATTTTAGTATTTTCATCAAGAACTTAAGCATTTACAGTCAAAAAGTAACATTTGATGAAGTGGAACTGATGAAGAAGACCAGAAATGGTCAACGGAACTTCATACTCAAATAGATATCACATTGAAGATATAGTTAAGCGACTATGACAATACAAATAAATGAATGATTCTGAATAGTTACGTTGAAAATGGTATCATCGAAGTGATCTGATGATGATGATGGAGCCGGAAGGTAGGCACTGGAACTCCGTAATTAATCAATGTAACCTAGCCGTGTTTGGACTCATTAGAATTGTCATGAGATGCACTTTGGCTATAAGGTACTATCGAACTGATCTGATGATGGAGCCGGAAGGTAGGCACAGGAACTCCGTAATTAATCAATGTATCCTAGCCGTGTTTGGGCTTATTAGAATTGTCGTGAGATGCTCTTTGGCTATAAGGTACTATCGAACTGATCTGATGATGGAGCCGGAAGGAAGAAGGTAGGCACAGCAACTTTATAATAAAACAATGTAACCTAGCAGTATTTGGGTTAATTGGAATTGTCATTAGAAATAGGCACTCTATTTATAAGTGTATCGCAACTAAAAAGTGTGAAATAAAAACTTTTTAGAAAAAAAAAATAACCGACTTCACTAAAAAAAACACTAAAAGGATCAAAATAACTTTAATTTCGGAAGTCGGTGTTAAATAAGAAACAAACAATACCGAGAAACACCGACATCCGAAATTAAAGTTATTTTGATCCTTTTAGTGTTTTTTTTAGTGAAGTCGGTTATTTTTTTTTTCTAAAAAGTTTTTTTATGATACAACTTATTTATCAGTGGGCAAATCATTGATAATAAGTGTAAACTTTTGTGTATTACATTTTTTTGCAATGCCTGAAAATCGGCTATTTATTAAACGTGATAACAACAAAAACTGTATCTAATTAAAGTTATCTCTTTGTACGAGTGCACGAATGGAGATACGATTGTGTATTTTTTTCATTGACGCTATTGTTTTATTATTTCAGTAACACTTTATTGTTGTTTAGTGTTACGGAAATTGCGAAACTTAGTAATGATGCTATGTAGAAGCTGCAAAACGTTATGGAAACTGGTTTAGGAAGGTCTTTTTAGCTCATAGCGTGTCTCGCCATCGGAAACCGTGATTACATGACAGTACATCACTCCCTTCCGTACCCTTTGGAAATCACCGGCATGACGGTTGTAACGAATATATAGTGCATTTTAACCGAATTCAAAGAAAGAGGAAGTTGTCAATTCCACGCGTACGTTTTTTAGCCAGAGTAAATGATGCATCAGCGGAACATCCGTCCGCTAAGTTAAGTTAAGCTCGATCTCTGCTTCACAACTTTTTGTTCCGGGACTGACATCACGGATTCGCTATAGTAAGTGAGTGAGTGATGACCCTAACTCCCGACATCTATTAGTAAAGTACTTGTGTGGAAATTATGCCTATTAAAAGTTAATTAGTGGGAGCACACACAGGATGTTCGCGCGGTATTGTCGTAAAACAAAATACTAAAAGTAAGGCCACGTTTATTTCATGTTAAGTGGGATTATATTAAGTTTGCGAAACTGGACTCTGAAGGGCACTCGTTTGATGGCTTGTCTGGTCTGTCATCAGTCGCCGCATGTAAATATAACTTGACACATGACAAATTTAATAGAGGGCTTACTGCAAAATTCATTGTCTTGAATAAATGAGTTGGGTTTCTGCCATAATAGAGAAAATGCATGAAAATAGTATTTGTTATTTAAACAGTTTATCAATAAATATACAAATATAGAATACTAATTGTGAAAACAATATCAAAATTGGTAAAAAATCAAATGAGATATAACAATTATTAGCAAAGTTTGAAGCTTCATAACTTCGTTGTAGATGAAGATATTTTAATAATTATTTTTTAGCTAAAAAGTTTGTTTGTGTTGTTTTTTAGCAAATAAAAAATTGCATGGGTATTTCCTATTAGCTAATAAAAGTGGCTTTTGCGTTTCAACAATTCAATATCAGTAATTTCCTTTTTAGGAGTTGCAAAATCGTTGTGTGGTCGATATCGCTACGCCTGCCGGCAGTTCTTTGAATACAAAACGAGTTACACAAGCTAAGCGCCATGAAACGTTTCTTTTCCAGTTCGTTAATTTGAATAATTTTTATGTAAATATTAAATTAAATTACCGATCATATAATCCTGACCCAGATTGTGACTATAAGGAAATTGTTCTTGTCACCGACGTCCTTAGGTATATTTTAGCTTCCTTTGCAAGTGTCCTTTTAAATTCTCGGAGGGAACAAAGGTGGCGATGTGTATGAGTTTTACAACTTCGTTAGTACCCGCTGACAGATTTACGTCTACCATTATGAGAGTATTTGCGAATTGACCATTGTGACGAATTCTATTATAAGTCCCTACCTTTGTTTCGATAGATTTGAATACTGCATAATGTGATTATTGCATTACTGACGTTTATCCTTGATAGTAAAATGCGTAAACAGTAGGGTAGGCCCCTACTATCATCTTTAAGTTGTTTTTTGAGTCTTAGCAGAGGAATGGGGTCATCACGGTGCTCGTCTGTGAGACGGTGACAGACGAGCAAGTGATAGATTGCCGTGCGTGAGTGTTTAACAGCGCAATCGTGCGCATGATCTCTATCTATAAATCTGAAACTTTAGTGCTATCTCCAGTTTTTACGACATCTACCTGATTTTGCTGTCGTCATCGCAAACATTAAAAAAAATATATACAGATCAGTTTTTTATTATGTTATGCCTGTATCGGACTGTAAAATATTATTTATGATCAAGATTGCGTCTGGAATCCCACTGTACCACTCCTTGGTTGATTACTCAGCCTTGAGATACCTATAGATACGCATCGAGCACATCATAGTTGCAAAGTGAAATCAACAAATTGTGCTACAAAACTTACTCAATATTGACTTATCATCGTTTATGGACAATTCAAATGATTAAACTTCTAAAACACCTTCAGACTTCTTATGAAACCCACTTAACACCAAAAGTAAGCATTCTCAAACATTAGACGAGTATGTAAACAAAATTCTGAGCGGGTTTTATCTGCGAAGCATTGGCTATAATTACGATTACGTTATTGTAAACTTCGTTTTACAAAGCTGGACAGTTGCCTTTCTATTCTTACCGTTTTGACCTACGATCCTCAAGCTTGAGCCTTGGCGAGTATTCAAAAGTTCAAACTCAAGGTTCGACAATGCACTATCAAATCAAATGAACGAGTTCAATAAACATCAGTGTTAAAAGAAAATGAATCGCGAAGCCTAATCGTTGTCAAAAGTGGGATAGTCTGGCAGCATGCCTGATGCTGGGAGTGGCCAAAGATATCTGAGGAACCATGATTCAGCAAAGTAGCCTCGCAGGCTAGATATAACAAATTAGAGTGACTCGACACTTGGCTCTTAAAAAAGATCAAGAGATGAAGTCATAGTATGAGCTTTTAGCCCAGCTGTAGATTGTCAGGTTGTTACAGTAAAAATTGCGGGCACCAACAGTTTAGATTTGGCAAGATTTGCATTTAACCTGAATTTAGGGTGATTTCAAATTCGTAAACGTAAATGTCATGCGTACCTATTCGCAATGCGTGAGAAATAGTGATTAAGGCGGACCCACATATCAGCGAATCTGCGCTAAACAAGACATGTCGGCCATCTAAGAGACCCGGATTTGGCGTAAACACAATCGGATTTGTATTGCGATTGTGTCACCTTATAGGTCAGCTTTCTTGGACCTAAATGACGCACATACACCTGTGGACCGAGACTAGGTCACGTACGCTGGAGGTGCGATACTGATCTCCAAGGAAAGTGTAATGATGTAATGTAAAAGTAGATTTTGGTCCAGTTTCTGACCTTCATGATGCCTGTAGCAGGTGCTTTGTTTAAAGGCAGGACAAGGTTGCCCTGTCCAGTTTGGGATCGCAATTATAAGCGTGTGACAGAGCGTTATTCAATTCTCGTTTTCATCTTTTAAATCTCCTCAATGTCGATAATATTGACTCGAACAGTTATGTGACGTGCCTTACAGGAAAAATTCCGCATGAAGTTTTCCGCACCTCTACACCAGTATGGAAAATATCGCACATAACACATTTCCGAGTTCCACACAGGTCCAATTTCTACGAACATACATGCCGTACATATGTATGAGTTTGATTATGTCACGTCACAGTACATATACAGCCTTGCTGAAACATACAATTTTAAGATGTTATCACAAATAAAAGCGGTTTCACAAAGATTTTGATCTCGCTCTACAATAGGGTCGCACGGTACAATTTACACACGGTAGAAACATTGCTAGGTTTTTTTACTATTGCCCATTTGGCCCACTTGGTCTTAGTAGGTTCCTTGTTCGCGATCAAAGATTAATTTCAGAGAAATTCATGTCGGTTTTGTGTTTATTATCGTCATCTGTTACCTACTGTACAGTTCCAGGAATTCATATCAATAAAACGTTAGTGCTTTTGTCGTATGGTTATAATTCATTATATTTTGCATTTCTCATTTCCCACCCACAGGAATGTAAACAGTTATGGTAGGTAAACATTTAGAACATGTTGAACAGGGCGAGCTTAATTCACAAGACTTAAAGGCTGGAACAACCAACTTTGAATACTTATTTCTCATCAAAAATAAACAATATGAAGAAGGCGACATTTTTGCGCAATGCAAGATATATTGCGGAGCTGTCGTTGGGCAGATGACCCTTCTAGGGCGGGCGGGCGACTGCGCGGCCCCCTGACATACATACAAACACAACTAAAATTAGATCTGTGATTCTCTCACTACTCTACACGCTAGACGCAAACGAATGGATTATAGTATTATTAGAGCGGGTACGCGGTACAAATAACAGTGTAAATGAACTATTGCGGCAAGATTTGTTGCTATCCGGAACCCACCAAATGAGCAACAACCGTTTGATGAGCGAATGATAAATGGTTTTCGTAATGGCGCTCGGTGGGCGGACTAAAGGAGTTTACGTTTAATATTTGAGCTTGCTGTTCTTCAAAATTGAACACGTCACATGACTTTGAGTTAGACACAATCACACGTCCTAGAATCTATTCAATAGGATCAATGGTGATTTCATTAATGTTTACATAAACCTAGACTGAATGAAAAATAAACATTTCTTTTCACCGGTTCCTCTTATGAACCAATCAAACGCAACCATCGATTAAAGCTTTTCCATGGAAGGAAGTGAACGTTACTTCATACGTCAATGCCTGATTCAAATAATTCTATATTTACTTAAAATACTAAAGATTGAACGCTTTGATGAAAAGCTTCGGTTACTTAAAATGTAGGTCGAATCAACACTGAATATCCTTTCAGACTTCAGTTACTTTTACCGACTATGCTATTGATCTTGATTAAAAATAGTTCAGTCACGAACGTGAACTATGCAGCTTTGATTCATTTACCTTCAATTATTTTATAGCTACACTTGAAACACGAATTGTAATTATATTATTATTAAATCCGTCATAGCTTTTGCAAATTATAAATGGTAATAAAATCTTATATTTGTACCTACAGACAATTGTTGATGGGTAATTTATGGAAGATTATTTAACAATTTTTGCGTATAATTTACAAATTGCTCGAAAGCAAAACAACAATTATTATTATTTGATAAATATTTAAATAAATTGATGTTTATGTCATCGGCCTCGCAAGGTCGGTTACTCATTGCTTTTGTGATACTCTTATAAAATGTGTTTAGGGGGATTATTCAGGGTTGTCAAAAACACAAAGTCAACCTCAAATAAAATATTATTTTTTATTTTCTTAGCTTGAATAATGTTTGTCCTTAAGAAATTGACATCAGCTACTATCGTATCGTAAATTATTGTTGACATATTACAGGAAGACGTATATAATCGTAACTTTTTAATAGTAAGTAGTCAATGTACTCTAGGCAATAGAATATTCACGGCACGACCGCGGAGACCCGTTACCCTACTCTGTAAGTGGAATACTGATACAAAACAGTCAATCGCTTGTGAATCCATCATAGTAATGACTGTCTGTGGTTTACGACTTTATGTGCCTTTAAATTGCAAAGTTTACTTGTAATATGACTTAGTATAGTGGTCTACACTTAAGATATAATTTTCAACTGATCAGTACTTTTTTGAAGTTGGAAAATCTTGGTGGAGCGAGAGCGTGTCAGGTTTTTACGGACTAAAACTCACCTATGTTCTTTCAGTTGCCCTTTTCTTTCCAGGCCCGTGGTAACTCTATCGAACATTACTGCAGCCCAAGTGACCAATACGAGTTAACGTTATGAATTTGTTTATTGGAGTTTATTATATATAGTAAGGTTTTTTTTTTGATAGTTGGATAGGGAATGACATATTTCGTTTTATTTATTTCTTCCACTTCATTTTCATTTATTTCTTTGTGGGTTAGAGTGACCCAATACGGCTAATTGTGTGATTTTATTCATGCTATTCTAATTAAGGGTTAAGTTGAAAATAATTTAACGTATAATGCGTTCCAAATAAGAATAGGATCGATTGCCATGTTGTGACGTCACGTCATACTGTCAAATCGAAGAATTATTATGGTGAGCAAAACAATTTTTTTTTTAAATTTAATTTATTTACGAACTGTGAACGAAAAAAGTTTAATCAGAATCCAGTTCTTTAATTTTGCTCATCTCTGAGTTCTTCAATTTTGCCCAATTTCTTGTGATTTGACAGTATGACGTGACGTCACAACATGGCAATCGATCCTATTCTTATTTGGAACGCATTGTAGTTCTTTAGAATTAAAAACTTACCGAAAGTTATTGTTTTATAATTCTAAATAGATTTATTAAATGGACTTCTTTTGATTATGGAATCGACCACCTCTACGCTTGCCCCCTATTTCATGGACACTAGACGCTAATAGGTGCAGTCATTGCCGAAATGTGGGTGTAGGTAGATATAGGCGTGACGGTATTTCTTAAATCCGTTTCCTAAGAGATTTGTTAACCGTACAGGTGCCTACTCAACAAAACGCTTATTCACATTTAGAAAGGGCCCTCACAAGCGAGTTTTATCTCAGGAGTTATGTACGTAAAGATCACATAACTATTGCAGAATCATGTTCATGAGAACTGACATTTGTCAAGTACATAAAAATGTCAGCAATCATGATCAAACGGTCTATGTTCCTGGCGTAGGCGCAACGCTCTCTTGTTCTTTGATAAATATAGGTACACGCATCCTGAGTACCTACAGGGTTGGTGGTATTTAGGGATAAAAGAATCTAGTAATATTTGCAGTTTTCAGTATTTTTAAAATTACATAATATCAGTCTAATGTTGTGTATTTTAAATGTCAATAAATTTCTACTGAAATATCAATCTGTCAAAACCTAAATTGATATCGCTCAACTAAAAGTCACAGTCAAACGAACGTGATTAAGAATCACTGAGCCCTTTATAACTCACAGTCGTAAATTAATTGTATTTTTAATATTATGTCAGCCCTAAGGCATGTTAATTTGACGTTTCAACGTTCCCAATTGATGCCCACGCGCATGCTGTTTGACCCTCTCTAACCGGCCATTCACAAAATTGCTATTGAGACATCATCCGCAATAATTATGCTTTATGAGCACAATTAGGAACTATTGCATCGGTTTTGTCTAGTGCTTGTTCAAATCTACCAAGTGTTTACTTCCTTAATTTTTTTTTGTGGCTAAGAATTCGTCATTTGTCTCCTAAGTAGATCTATGTTTTGTGGTACCTGGAAGCCCTGTCGTGGGCAGAAGAGTCATGATTAAATTAGTGTAATGGCGAGATAATGGGCATTTGTCCGTTAGACGAGAGCACCAACTACTGTTACTTGGTACAGTGCCATAATCAAGAACTCTTGATTATGGCACTGTGTAAAGGAACTCCTTTGAGAATGTGAAATTCTTTTTTGCCTTTGTATTTCAGTATTTCTACTTTGTTTTTGTTCAATATTATGATCCGATTTGTCACAAACACGCAAAATGTTACAAATTTGACTGAAAAATTAACATGTCGCAGCTTTTATTGTTACCACGTGGCGGAAATGGGCGCTGTCAGCCGAAGCTAATGATGCGAGAAGCGAGCGCAGCGCGCGTGGGAACAGCCACAATATAAAGAGAGTTCATTTTTTACATCTGCTAAATCAAAGCAGCTTTTTTGTTGTCCTATTTTGATTAAATGATTGGTTAGGCTCGTGATTTCGTGGCCTGTGAAATAAAATGCGGAAAGGAAGGGAAATTTATGCGCTCGTTTTTCCTTACAAATAGATGCCTGTTAATATACTGTTGCCTCAAAATAACGATGGTTTAAAACTGATAGCACCATCAATTTTAATTGTATGTTGCCTAGTAAGTGCCTGTTTGAAATATTCATATCAAATAATAGATACGTGCGCGGAACAGCGTCGATTTCACTTCGTAATGGCTGCCGTCGGTAGTGCTAAGGGCTTGCCGTGTCATCACGAAATATAGAAAGCTGTGTTTTATGTAACGCTGTTAATTAGTTCCTGAAATGAAGGATAACAGACAATTAACAATACGTTTGATGAAGAATTTCTCATAAAGATAAATATTTTCTTGGCTCATTGTGTACCTATTTCAGTTGAGGCTTTGTCCATAATGGAATTTTGTAACGAGAATTCTGAAATATTGAAACCGTTGTAGGTATGTGCTAAGTAAGCTTCGCAGTTTATTATTCCTATCTATTTCATTGATCTTGAAAACGTGTTGGATGCATTAATATGTAGGAATGAATGGATTGGATAACAATCACGCCAAGGGTATTTGTATGCATATTAAATACCGGTGCCTTAAGAATGCAATGTCATTTAATACCGCGTTTAATGGAAAAACAAATCGGTCTGTAATTACTGATTTATTTCCGTTTAAAGTTCTTGCTATTTCTATAAAATCGTGAGAACTCTCAAATTGTGTAATTGTGCAGCTAACGAAGAATACATGTCTGCTTCTATTAGCGTAGACAGGCGCAAGCGTAGTAACTAGACCAATTTTAAGACAAGCTGCCCTAAATATTGTGCTCGGTGTTTCACGTAGGTAATAAGGTCCAAGTATGTTTATTGTGTGAAGTAGCACTTACAAGATAACTGAGCAGAAAAGACAAAGCTCTTGTTAATTAATGTTATTATTATAATTAAGCCTCATAAAAAAAAGCCACAGTTCGTTAACGTGACATTTAATTTTTATAGCCGTGATAAAACCACTGTACCCTAAGTTAGCTTTATTGTCTTTATTTGCCCCTGAAAACGATGATGAATGACTTTAATTTTTACACGACCTTAATGAAAAAACCCCACAATGAGTAGAGCCACTGAAGATTACCATCTCTTCATACATGGAATACGATTTTAGAGGTCGATTGACTGATTAGTCGGATCGTGACACGCGTCCTCGTGCCTGAACGAACGATTACACAGTATAAACACTTGTATATTTTTAAAGAGCATGCATTTTCATGTTCTTCTAGGAGTCACGACAAACATAGCCCTCAGCTTCTTAGCTTCTTGACCGTTACAAGACTTACAAGTGATGTGTCAACCTTAGAGTGTGAGTAAAATAACATCAAAACACTAATGTATTTGCTGGCATCTTACCCAAACGCAGTTGCTATGCTAGATATGCGTTTGTTGTCATATGTTTAATTGTCGCCCGGCCCTGGTTCAATAATGGAAGCGGTTCGGTGGAGCAATAATGCTAGCGATGGGGAACGGATATCCTCACGCCTCAGCCGCTGCCACAAAACTCGCCCAGGGCGTCGGGAGTCGCAGGGCGATTCCTGGCTACCGCAGGCACTTGCAGACGGCGCGTAGTGTCCGTCCGGACTCGCCGTCCGGCCGTCCAGTAAGGACAGCCAAACCGTACAGGGGCTCAGTAGGGCCAATGCCCGCGGGAATGTTTGAAAGAGTTACCAACTCTTTTGCCCAATTCGAGAACGCAAAGGGCAATTGAAGGACACAGGTCGGTTTCTGTCAGTAAACGTCTGAAACCTCACACTCCACCTAGAGCGGGAGAAGTGGTTTGATGATTTCCCACCTCAAAAAATAACTACTAGTAAATAAAATTCTTTCTCTTTGCGTTCATCCTTTGCGGTTTAAAAAAATTCCACTTATTCATACTGCGAGGTTGTCTTGTCGTAGACACCCGTCGGAAGTGTATTATTATAGTGAGGACGAAGTAGGCGTCTGCTAGCAACCTGTCACTCCTCACTCCTACGCAGAGTACTTAGCGCTGATCTCTGACCCAGCACGATCGACTCGTGGCTATGAATGGTGCCGGCGTACTTACCGATAGGTATTACTAGCCGTTTTGTTTACGTGTGTCTTCATTGAACAACGAGATATAGATCGTGCTCCGAGCTCACGAAGATCGATCGTTTAACTTTGTATTTCTGGCGCAAGTATAATTTATCAGCTCTAACGTGGGGCAAGATTATCGATATCCCAAAAACGTAATCGTCATGGTAGCTAATCTCCGTGCAACAATTATATACCCTCTAGCAACCACACCAATTTTGGTTATGTACATACGCCGATAAATAAACCATAATCAACCTTGTAATGTTCCCACTGCTGGGACTCAGGCCTCTCTAGAAGTGGGAATGGGCTTATCCACCATGTGGGCCCAGTGCGGGTTGGTGAATGTCACAATTTTTCGAATTTTTTATACTGGGACATACTGGATTCCTCACGGTATTTTCCTTTAGCGTTTTCAGAGCAGTGGTGAAATAAAATACACAAAGTAAAGATTTGAAAGTCGAGGCCTTTACTATTAGGCCAGCACTTTTCACAATAGATAGATAAACTCAAACAAAAATAAAAAAAAAATCATGTAAACTTCTCGTACACCAGCATCTATATTGTCTTATAAATTCAATACTTTGACTTACCTTATTTTTTTTTTTTGCCCTCAGAGCCACCGCGGGTAGCAGCGGTGGTAGGTCCCCGCGGCAAGCGGGTGCAGACGCCGCAGCCCGTGCGTACGCCGGCAGCTCCGCTCGTCGCGCCGCAGCCTCAGCAGCCGCGTGAGCAGGCGGTCGCACTCGCGCATGCTGCCAAAGGCGTCGAAGCCCTGGGCGTTTTAGTCCAGTATTTAGTGTTTCGAGTGAGTATTGTTGTAATCAAAATTATAAGTCCGAGCATCAAACTTCAAAATGAGAAGAAGCGTCATGAGTTAATATTTGAAGGTTAAAAGCTTAGTCTTGTTGGTTAAATGCTAACCAACAGTAGTAGTAGTAACAGAAGTTCTGATACTTGAGCAACATTGAATTTCGATTCGGAACCCAGTTACGTATCATTTTACTGAGCATATTTATATGATATAGATATAAATATGCTTTTAGAGATGCTAACAGTGATACAACTGATGGTAGGCAACCCACAGGTAGTGCTACTGTGCTAGTATTTTTCATACTAGATACCAATAAGTTTTGTACTTGTATCGGCTGATGTGTATGACGTAAAACTTCCACAATATCGTCACTTGTCGTAGTGATTTACGAATGTGGTTGAATATTTACATAAGTCGTAGGCACTCTATTGTGTTTACCGACCAACACAACAAACATTTGACAAAGCGTTAAGGCCAATACGGTTCGATTCACGTTAAAACTTGGAACAAATATTTGTATGGTTATACAGACAGATATTTTACGAGTATGGATGTTTGCTCATGGCTTTTGTGTTAGTGATGACCCTACATAGTGTATTCACTTGAGAGGTTATTCGTGTATAAAAAAGACCATGACTTTTTGGCCAAACTACTTGAACCTGTCAGTACCCAGTACCAGAATATTAGTTTAGTATCATAGTGCTGATAATAAGACAAGCAAGTTAACTTGATGAAACTGTAGGTATGAATACTAAAATACATGCTCAGTGAACAGTTATATTAATGGTGGTGGTACATTTCCAGTTGGACGCACTAAATGGCAGTAGCTGGCGCGTGGAGGCGGAGCGATGGCGCGGCGTGGCGGCCGCCGAGCGCAGCAGCGCCGCGCGTGCCGACCGCGATCGGCAGCAACGCGCGCAGAAAGATCTCGATACCAGTGAGTATTTATTGCACACGACACGCACTTTGCTAGCAGAACAGACGGTCTTAGGGCCGAAATTGCGTAAAGCGGACGCCCGCGCGGCCCCATGCAAAAGTGCTCCGTTGCGGTGATCCATCCATCCATGCGACCATCCGTCACGGGGAGCCGGGCCCCACCCCCGTTTTGCTACGTAATAATATATTAAGTTTTCCATCGACTTAACTACATGCACACTGTTAAAGTTTAACTAAGGACGCTGTGTAGGCAATAATACGGATCGGGCGTCCGATTTACGCAGTTTCAGCCGAAAGTTTCTAGAGTAGCGACCGCGAACTGTAACACGTAGCGTTGTAAAGCCATGTACCCATATGATTTGCTGAAGGTCGCAGGAATACGCTGGATGACAGATGCACAGGACGATCGATGGCTACAATTGGAAGTGGCCTTTGTCCAGTGATGATCCTAATGATGGACAAGTAAGCATCCTCCAAGCTAGCACTAGGTTGCTGGCAGCAGTTGCTGCCCGTGTCAATGGATCCCCACGACGCTAATACAAAAATAACTTTTCAAACCTGTTGAATTCTACTGCACTGTAATTATGGGTTTGTAAAAACACGAGCATGGCAGTTAGTAGTTTACCTCCCTGGGTTATTGACTGTACATTCCTTGCCCTTCTTTGTCTTTCAATCTAAGCAAAAAAATAATTATCTAGTTTGTAATTACTTATTATTATGCATATTTTAAATTAATGAACAAATATTTGAGAGCGCTCCTTATTAGGAATGTCATAAATTAATTCATAATGTTATATTAAAATATAATTACAATGATTCCAGTCGCAGAATGCCTGAGCAAGATCTCAGAGCTGGAGATGGAGGTCTCGTCGAAGGAGGAGGCGAATGCGCGCCTCCAGGCCAAACATATCGAGGAGGTCGCTACCCTCGCTAATGACATCAAGGGACTCAAGGTAACCACACTCATTATCATTCCTTTGGGACTTAAATAAATCGCAATTAATATTAATTTATGCACCGACTCGTATTACTGGAATTATTTTACAAACAATTGTTTTTACTGTCGGGTACGCCGCGCCAGCGAAGGCCAAAGAATGTGGCGTAGCCTTCAGAAACCACAATGACAATCTTGCTAAACCACTTGAGTTACCGAAGGCTGGTGAAACCTGTTAATTTAAAAGCTCATTGTAAAGTTAAATTTTTTATTCATAGGATACAATCGAATCCCTGAAACATGAAGTCGCCGAGAGTAGGGCGCGTCTACACGCGCACAGCGAAATCGAGCGCACGTTACGCGCGCAATTGGAAGCGGCGCGGGCGGAGATCGAGCAGAGCAAGTCGTACAACACGTCGGTAATGTCGGCTAACACGTCGACTGACACGTCGGTGGACACGTCGTGGGACAAGTCGTGCAACATGTGCGACGCGGCCTGCGACCCCGTGTGCTGCGAGGCGGAGGATTGCGAGCTGCGATTAGCTGCGAATGAGGAATTGAGCACAGATGCCAACGAGTTGGCAGCTGAGGTTAGTACTACCAACTGATGCTATTAATAAAGCGGTTATAATTATTATGGAGCCATTGAAATAAATAGGGCTGAATAATGAACAACTCATTGTTAGCAAACGCCCATTAATAAAAAACTGGGCAAGTGCGAGTCGGACTCGCGCACTGAGGGTTCCGTACAAACTTGAAAGGTAGATTGCGGTTTACGATTTATAACGTATTAAAAAAAATACTACTTACTAGATCTCGTTTAAACCAATTTTCGGTGGAAGTTTGTATGGTAATGTACATCATAAAATATATTTTTTTTAGTTTTATCATCTTCTTATTTTAGAAGTTACACGGCAGGGGGGGGACGGGACATTTTACCACTTTGGAAGTGTATCTCGCGCAAACTATTCAGTTTAGAAAAAAATGATATTCGAAACCATAATATCATTTTTGAAGACCTATGCATAGATACCCCACACGTATGTATGGGTTTAATGAAAAAAAAATGAGTTTCAGTTCTAAGTATGGGGAACCCCCAAGATTTATTGTTTTTTTTTTCTATTTTTGTGTGAAAATATTAATGCGGTTCACAGAATACATCTACATAACAAGTTTCAAGAGTATAGTTTTTTTTTTTTATTATTGATAGGCTCGCGTTTGACCACTATCTCACCAGTTCTTATAGTTTCGGAAAAAAGTGGCTGTGACATACGGACGGACAGACAGACAGACATGACGAATCTATAAGGGTTCCGTTTTTTGCCATTTGGCTACGGAACCCTAAAAACGATTTAATTTTCAACGTTTCTGCTGTGTCTACCAATTTACAAATTCTTAAAACGACAACAGTTTTAACTTAGGTATTAACCTAGACGATCTATTCAGTATTAATCGATGTATTTGTTCCTCCAGGTACGATCACTCCGCGCGGTGATCGAGCTGAAGCAAGCGGAGGTCGCATCTTTGCGCGATTCGCGATCTGAACTCGCAGCGGAGCGAGAACGTCGAGCGGCGTGCGAACGAGAGGCGCGAGCCGCGCGTCACGCTGCGGAAGAGTTGCGCGAACGCGCGGCCGCTCGACAACGCGACACTGACCGGTTGCGCGACGATAACAGGCGTCTGCGTGACGCCGCCGCACGCGACCGCGACCACGCCGCGCGCCTTGCCGCGCTTAACGAGGAGCTTCGATACAAGCTTAGACAGAAGTCACAGGTTAGTTCTTTCTAAATTACCGTTATTACATGCAAAATCATGTCTCATGAAGATTTTCCTAGAACTTTTGGTTTCTAGTCGGTTTTGAAATCATTTAAGTATTTACTTTAAGTATCTGACCTTGTTGGGTAAACTTTTCACTGGGTGTTGTGATATGATGAGATCACCCAATGATAAATATTGAACGTCATTATACAAATTTTCGTAGAAACTATACGATTTCTCCGTCTAAGTTATAATAGGTCCTCGTTTAGAGAGACATCTTTCTATCACCGGAAAGGCTATCGAAGTCCAAATTGAATGGAACTGACAAGAGGTAGTGTTAGTGTGACGAGGTCAATCCGTTTGTACAAAATTTTGACTTTTCGACAATTGTTATCGCTGATAAAGTACTCATTGTTTCTAGACAAACGGCCTGGTAGTCAAAGGTCTTAATCTTTCACTATCAGTGCAGCCAATTTTGTATCTACTCGATCTATTGCATCACACTGCTGGAAAACAGACATCATCTGACACGAAGCTCTTAGTCACCAAATTGGGCCAGCAGGTTGACGGAATTAAGAAAGATATTCTAAATGAAGTTTGCGTGTTGTGGTGCAGGTGGTATCTCTGCTAGCGGGCGGCGGCTACATCGAGCGGCCGCCGCTGCGCGCGCGCACGTCGTCGGGCGACTCGGGGCGCTCGGCCTCGCCCGCGCCCGACTCGCCGCCCTCGCCCGCCGCCTCTCCCGCGCCCGACTCGCCCCCGCTGCCTGCCGTCAAGGGCGTCGTCGAGAAACACGACTCCGTCAGCTGGGTACTGGAGATCGAAGAGACGCCTGAAGAAGTGGCTTCTAGGTAATACCATATTTGAGCTTATTTAAAAATACTATTTAGAGTAAACTCAGGTTTATTATATTACCGTTTATAGATCATCCCTAAGTTTTTGGGAAAGCGAATAGCCTTTTGACCCTGAAAACTCCACTGTTGTGGTACTTTTGATGTTGTTGTTCACATTTGGGTTACAATATATCCCGGAGTTCAGTGTGCCTTTCGGCATATGTCTCCTGTAACTTCTTTCATTGCTTTCTGTCCTATGCAACTCTTCTCCAGTTTGGACTTGCTGTGAGCTTAAGTTCATTTCTGACAGAATGGTAAATGGAGGTCGACAATGCATGGTATACTCGTACCTACGTGCTTCATTAGTTTCGCTTTTGTTACCTATAAGTTGTGATTCCTACGAACCAATGTTTCTCTTGTGCAGGTTGGCCAGGCGGTCGTCGTTCCGCACGGCCGCGTCGCCGAGCGGCGTGAAGCGTCGCGGCGGCGGCTCCCCCGGCAGCGGCTCCCCGGCGCCGGCGTCGCCCGCGCCCAACGCCTCCAAGCTGTTCCGCCCGGGCGAGCTGGACTTCCCCCCTCCCCCGCTCAAGGAGTCCGCCGGGGAGGCCATCTACATCTACGACGACCGTCAGTATTGAAGTGAGCGACTATGGACTTTGTGCTCATGACCGACTAGTCTGCACCGCGCGTGCGCCACGGCCGGACGCGTGTCGTCCGGATCATGTTCTTGCCGGAGATATGTTTTGCACCGTGTGGAGGCGTAGGTTATAGAAAACTGGGACCCAACCGGAGTGACTTCTCTGTACGAATTGAATACGTATGTACCTTATATGGAAATGGTGAATGAAAATATTGAAACTAAACTCACACGATACCTATGGTCTAAAGCTCCTAGCTCTGGAACACCATTTTAATGGACTTTGCAAATAATTTATGAGCTTCAAATGTTATTTTACGTAGATTTAATACGAGTTTGCTCTTTCTCAATAGAATTTAGCTTGAAGTGATAATGATATGTTATTCTCATAAACGATATTAAAAACAATACCTTAGATATCTCATAGTAATCCTAGCTGAAGGGTTTTACCTATTTATCTTATTTCAATTTTTATCGACTTCACACGTTTCTACCATTAGTGGATAAATTAAATGAAATAAGGTAAGGAGTAGCTCCAGACTCACTTATAATATAAGAATTTGCTTTTCTCAGCATTCTGGCCTTGGTACGGTATACTCGAATTAGGCTGCATTTGAAGGAAAGTGTTTATGTACCTGTGGATTGCGCCAATCAATAAAAGTTGTAACTTAGTGACCTATCTATACGAATACTTCTTGTATGTACTTCTCATTTCCATTTATATTATGCTTTATTTATATTCTGTCTCACGTCTCTCTTACGTCTCATTAACGTTCATTTTATTTGACTTTTTAACCCTGTTTCCCCTTTTATTTATTGGTGCAATTATTCTTGTTTCTGATTGTTTAATAAAAAAGAAAAATATGTGCTTCGATAATGTGTTATCCTGTTCAGACATGTCAGTACTAGCAGGTTGTTATCTGTATTACTTAGCAATATATTGATCGTATAATTAGGTATTTATATTGTTTTTGTATTGTATTTTTAACTTAATTATTATATTTTATCACACTCGTTGAATTATTTTGTACAAATAACAATTTTAATGATGAAAAAATTAACATAGTTGTAAGTGGAGATGTAATTATGACGTTTTTATCTGTCTATCGGAGTTTGACGCTTTCATTTGATTAGGCTGAAATCTTTCTTTGTTTGTGAATGTTTATTTCGCATTTTTAATGTTTCTTTTTAGATTAATATAGTCCGCTATTCTAGAAGAAACAGAGAAACCAAAGAGTCGCGTTCATCTAAACTCTTTGCCATGTTCCTTAATTTCAACAAATCTGTCATCGTGATGCATGATAGATAAACATTGTAAATTCAGTTAATATGATTTTTATTTATTTTTAAGCTTATCGTTATATTACATTAAATACCATTCCAAAATTAAACTGTAATCATAAATATTATAACGTGATTGCGAAGGATATTAATATAAAGAATAAAATAGTATGTTAAAGATAAGGTGGTTTGATTTCCCTTTCCTAAGCATTCCGTCAATTACAGAC
Source organism: Mythimna impura (assembly GCA_905147345.3). Classification (NCBI taxonomy): domain Eukaryota; kingdom Metazoa; phylum Arthropoda; class Insecta; order Lepidoptera; family Noctuidae; genus Mythimna; species Mythimna impura. Next base: position 16,024,515 of record LR990345.1, read on the forward strand.
AATCAGTGAAGGTGATAACAGTTCGCTCACTTAGATAAATTACTCCCTTAAAAGGTTAACTTGGCGAGTACGAGTCAGTCTTGTTGGAAAGTAGATTGTTTAAATGGCTAATTTATTCGCTCATGTGGATCTGCGCTGACTCAACACACAAGGTAAACGTTTCTACCAACGACCTTACAGCCATTAGACGTCTAATAACCGGCGACGCATGTCTGTCAACATATATGATTATAGATCTGATGTCTCGACCTATCATAACGCAGTAACCCACTCCTCGTACCAATATAACCAATCAGAACGTAGTACCCCGCTCCCCGTATCTCGGCTAGTTGACAGAATTGTTTTGGTGCGCTAGTTCAAGCATGAGGCGTCTAGTGTCTGTAAGGTCGATGGTTTCTGCCCAGAACACCGTATCATACCAGGACCGCACTAAGACTACACGGAAAGAAACGACTCGGTTTATGTCTAACAGTCACCATACGCGGGTATAACCTGCATTCATATTTTATCGGTGCGAATGTTTGCTTGACACGTTCCTACAACGGTCATGGTACGGTGTTATGGGCAATCTCCTTATGTCAATCTGAAAATTAAGCTATCCCGACAAGTATAACCGTTACCAGTAGGAATAAAAGTGTTATTTTAAACTGCCACAGTTCACATGCTTTTTAGTTATTAAATTAAAACTTTATGCACTATTAAGAAACACAGGCAGACCTAAGGCCTTAGCATAATCATCCTTTTAATGTTCCCACTGCTGGGACTCAGGCCTCCTCTCTAGGAGAGGGAATGGGCCGTAATCCACCACGCGGGCCCAGTACGGGTTGGTAAATGTCACATATCTTCGAATTTTTGGTTCTAGGACATGCCGGTTTCCTCACGATGTTTTTATTCACCGTTTTGAGAGCAGTGGTGATGAAATAAATTACAGAAAGTAATGCGCCTGGCTGGGTTTGAACCCGCGACCTAGTCTCGACCTACTCGACTCGTAAGTCGGGGCCGTTACCATTCGGCCACCACTGCTCTAACCTAAGCCCTTACGCATGGATAAAGCCTAAGGCATATCCTAAGGGTTCCCTAAAGTAGTACAGAAACAGAACACGTGCAACATAGGGCGTATCCCTTGAACATCTGGCCAGAGTTAAATGCACACATAGTCGTACTGTCGCCTGCGCCCGCATAGAGCCCTGATGACCTTTAAAACCATTTTCTTTGCGAACTATTGATTGATTTACATATGCTATATACATTCTGAAGAATATTTACCCAGAATTTTTTTCGTGTAAACATAGGTATTTCTAAAGATTAAAGCCGTTTGAAAGGAGTACGGAAAACAAGCAAAAAATATCATATCGTTAAAAATTTTGTTTTGGTAAAAGTATAAGTCATACGAAAAAATAAGACTGGGCAGATCGTTTAAACCTTAACATTTGATGATATGTCAATCCTCAGTTGGCCATATTATTGATGTAGGATGTAGGAGGCCAAATACTTCAGTTTTACTAAAGTATGCAAACGAGACGGTGACGAGCTGCGAGTGGGGCAATTTGGATTTGGACGTCGGAATCACCGGGGACACCTACTGGCTAGCTTTATGGAGAGGGAGGACCTCTATATGATGAATTCCTTCTTCAAAAAGCGTGAGCATAGAAGGTGGACCTGGCAAAGTCCTGACGGTGCAACTAGAAATGAGATTGACTTCATCCTGTCGACGAAAAAGCAAATATTCAATGATGTCTCTGTGATCAACGCGGTGAAAACTGGAAGTGATCACCGCGTCGTAAGAGGCACATTGAATATTAACATTAAGCTTGAAAGGTCTCGACTGATGAAGTCTACGCTCCGTCCAGCACAGATCCAGATCCAAAACCCCGAGAGCTTTCAGCTCGAACTCCACAATCGTTTCGAGTGCCTAGGAAGCTCCGTGGATGAATATAACGATGGGTTCGTGGAAACTGTTCATACGGTCGGGTCTAAGTTTTTCAAGACTCACCGTACAAATAAAAACAAGAAGCTCTCCGATCCGACCCTCGAGCTAATGAAGAAGAGGCGTGAGATGATTCTGCAGTCTTCAGACGATGCGTGCATATACCGGCAGCTCAATAGACAAATCTCGAAGTCCCTGAAACGTGACCTTCGCCGCTTTAATACCGCAAGGATTAAGGATGCGATTGAGCGGAATAAGGGCTCTAAAGTATTTGCACGAGATCTGTCTATTGGGCAAAGCCAGCTCACGAAACTGAAGACCGACGATGGCAGAGTCATATCCGCCAAATCGGAGCTTCTGGGAGAGATCGAGGCTTTTTATGGACAGTTATACACGTCTATCGCTAAACCCGCTGTAAATCTAGTGAACGACCCAAGAGCTAGATTGACTCGACACTATACCGAAGATATCCCGGACGTCAGCCTGTACGAGATTAGGATGGCTCTGAAGCAGCTGAAAAACAACAAGGCGTCGGGTGAGGACGGAATTACGGCCGAACTCCTGAAGGCGGGTGGAAAACCGGTCCTTAAGGCCCTTCAGAAGCTATTTGATTCCGTCATACTCGAGGGAAAAACGCCACAGGCGTGGAGCAGAGGCGTGGTGGTACTCTTCTTTAAGAAGGGCGATAATGCCCTGCTTAAGAATTATAGGCCCATCTCGCTTCTGAGCCATGTCTACAAGCTGTTTTCCAGAGTCATCACGAATCGTCTCGCGCGCAGGTTCGACGACTTCCAGCCTCCCGAACAAGCCGGATTTCGTAAAGGCTTCAGCACCGTGGACCACATACATACGCTGCGGCAGGTTATACAGAAGACTGAGGAGTATAATCAGCCTCTCTGCTTAGCGTTTGTGGACTACGAGAAAGCCTTTGATTCGATTGAAACTTGGGCTGTACTGCAGTCTCTCCAACGGTGCCAAATTGACTATCGGTATATCGAAGTGCTGAAGTGTTTGTACAAAAACGCCACTATGTCAGTCCGACTACAAGACCAGACCTCGAAACCTATCCTCTTGCAGCGGGGTGTGAGGCAGGGAGACGTTATTTCTCCGAAACTGTTCACGGCAGCAATGGAGGATGTCTTCAAGGTTTTGGAATGGAGAGGGCTAGGCATTAATGTCAATGGCGAGTACATCACTCACCTTCGGTTTGCCGACGACATAGTAGTCATGGCTGAGACTACGGAGGAGCTCAGTATAATGCTTGGTGACCTCAGTAGAGCTTCCGAAAGAGTGGGACTTAAAATGAACATGGACAAAACCAAAGTCATGGTAAACAGCCATGTAGCACCCACTCCTATCAAGGTCGGGGACTCTACACTCGAAGTTGTAGACGAATACGTTTACCTGGGACAGACGGTCCAGTTGGGAAGGTCTAACTTCGAGAAAGAGATCAATCGTCGAATCCGACTCGGCTGGGCAGCGTTCGGGAAGCTGCGCGGTGTCTTCTCGTCCAATATACCACAGTGTCTCAAGACGAAAGTCTATGACCAGTGCGTGTTGCCAGTGATGACATATGGCTCCGAAACGTGGTCGCTTACAATGGGCCTCATTAGAAGGCTTAAAGTCACCCAAAGGGCAATGGAGAGGGCTATGCTCGGAGTTTCCTTGCGTGATCGAATCAGGAATGAGGATATCCGCAGGAGAACCAAGGTTGCCGACATAGCACGAAGAATCGCCAAACTAAAGTGGCAATGGGCAGGGCACATTGCTCGCAGAACAGATGGCCGTTGGGGCCGAAAGGTTCTGGAATGGCGACCACGTACCGGAAGACGTAGCGTTGGAAGGCCTCCTACAAGGTGGACCGATGACTTGGTAACGATTGCGGGAGTCCGATGGATGCGAGACGCACAGGACCGTTCGTTGTGGCGACGCTTGGGGGAGGCCTATGTCCAGCAGTGGACGTCTTTCGGCTGAAATGATGATGATGATGATGAAAGTATTTGGCCTACTTTCTTTAGACCTTTTTTATCTTAGAAATCCTACATCAATAATATGGCCAACTGAGGATTGACATATCATCAAATGTTAATGTTTAAGTGATCTGGCCAGTTTTGTTTGGTCATATCATGAAGTTATAAATTCTAAGACCTGGCCACGACATATATATTTCTCAATAAAATGTATATGGGAGGAATTCATGATCACAGATCGTTTGACGTCGTTATTCGATACGGTTATTCATACTCGTAGTATTTGCTATTTTTGAATTCCCACCACGAGAAATTATCATTTGGCACAAGTAAACAAACCATTATGTCCGACACACTCGCAGGTGGCATATATGCGACTTGCGCACGAATCAGCTGTAAAATGAAGCGTCTCGGAAATTACCGAATACCTCCGAAACCGTGATCAGCTTGGCCACCGAGTCGGCCGATTACTTAGTTGGCCTCTTTACAGCCGATTAGTCGGCTAGTGGGCCCAGAGGCCGTATAGGATGTAGGTATAGCTCGACTGCTCGATCCCTCGTTCTAGCTAGCACGACTGACATTTTAACATGCCATAATATGGTAAGGCCATAGGTTATAGTTGACATATCTCTAATTAATTAACTTATAATATTTAATAGAATTAGATTTTTTATAATTTAAATTACTACGATTTGATGAGTAATTTATGACTTTTAATTATAATAATAATGACTTTCCCCATCGCCGTATCTCTAGGTTGACGTGGTGGCGGGGCTGCGCGCTCCAATAAACCCTAGGTCTGTGTTGGTAAGGTTTGTTTTGCCGTAACATGCCTAGGATACAATCCGCAGGGAAGTTTTGTGGCGAACTGTTGGGCATTAGCAACCCCACGGGCATGATCTCTCGGGAGAATTCTTGTTCTTCGTCTCCGGCTTTCCTTTATTGACCGGCCGTAGTGAACACTGACGAGGAACAGAGCTCCCACCTCTCTCTTGCCTTTATTGGCTGGCTTGAGTGGAGATTCGTAAGAGCAAACGTGCTCGGGAGAAGGGTGTATAATCCAGTAAGGTGCTGGTAGGGATTTTGACTGTACTTTCGGGATTATCTTGATAGCCGTGGTATACCGCTCCACTCCTCGAGCACCTCAGGATATGTTCCCCTCTTATTGCTATGTCATGTGTTCGTGCTAGCGACCGTTTTTGGGTGCCCATTTATTGAGTGTGCAAGTCACCCCCTGCCTTTTATCGATGGATATAATAACATTGTTCAGGCAGGGGCCATAGTCTTAACAAAGTTCCAGGTTACCAGTCCACTGAGGACTCCAAAAGCCATAGCCCTATTATCTTTGTTTTCCATATGTTGCAATAGTTTTTCACCAACCGGGGGGGGTTGTCCTTGGGTGCACGAGTATAGCGCGTACAGGGATAATCGTCGGTTGGTATCACGTTCCATTAACATTATCTTAAGGGCCTCTGCGAGTTGGCTTCGGCCCCTTGTACGCCTTCCAAAGGTCCTCGGGACCTCGGGGTCCTGAGATGTAAAAATACATAAAAATGTAAATAATGACTTTTAATAATAATGACTATTACTATTCCTATAAAAAATTTAAATAAGATTAGAAAAATTTTAATTTCAATGACTAAAATGCATAAATTTTAAGCTTACTTTGACTTTTAGTAATTTGATTTCTTTTTCTTCGTTTAATTTATTTCATCACCAATTCACCACTGCTCTCAAACAGGTGAATGTCCTAGGGCCAAAAATTCGAAGACATGTGACACCATTCTACCCAAGGCCTGCGTGGTGGATTACGGCCCATTCCCTCTCCTAGAGAGGAGGACTAAGTCCCAGTAGTGGGAACATTATAAGGCGGATTGTGTTTACGCTCATGAATATTACTATCAAATTAATTAAGTAGGTACGTACCTAGTTTCTTATTAATGCAACACAGCCTTATCTTTTATAGTTTAAGTTTCTGACCCGGTTTTATCTAAAATCTAAATTTAAAAATAGAAAATGTTTAAATTCAGAATCACACTCTTAGACCATTTATGTAAGAGAGTGTTATTCTAAATTTAAATATTCACTCTTTTTTTTGGAAACCACAAAGCGTACACTCCCTATGGGTAAGTCTGAGTCAGACCAAACGCAGAAGAAAGTGCAGTACGTTGTTTGTTTTGCAAATAAGTATAAAATGGGTTAAATGTATGACATCATACGCGATGCCGGACCTATCGTAATAGCATTGGATGTGAATAAACGTTGCGAGTACCAAGCATTGACCAGTTTGCATCCACAACTAGTTCAGAAAAAGGTCACATAGCTACTATCTAATCAAAGTAAAGCCTTAAAATTTAACTTTGTAAGCTAACATATTATCATATCAATGAACGAAAAAGTAGCTAAATCAACTGAACCCAAATTCAATTGACCAGCGATACTCTCGCGTCGTCCATCAGGCTCCCACTTTGTGGACATTCTTGCCCAGCGCTCAATGTGCATGCGGTTTACGCGTGTCAATTGTGGATCAATTTTGAAAAATTTTTATTTGATTGAAAGGTTATGCATTCGAGTTGGTCCCATAAAAATATTGTTATGATCTGATCATGAACTTCGAAGATATGGAACAGAACTCTTCATAGGATCACAGCAGAGCCGTCGTAACAAGTAAAATTGCTTTGTTTATACGTGTAGTCGACGACTGACTGAAAGAATACTGAAGTTAGACACCGGAACTCAGTAATAAATTAATATAATCTAACCGAGTTTGGGATTATTAGAATTGTCATGAGATGCACTCTGGCTACAAGGTATTTAAGTTTGGTTGAGGAGTACTTTTTAGTGGTGGTACCATAACTAAAAAGTGTAAAAGCCCGTGTTTCTATAATAGTTTTGTCTCTTTGTTATTTAACACCGACTTCCGAAATTAAGGTTATTTTGCACTTTTCAGTGTTTTTTTTTTACTTTGAAGTCGGTAGTATTTTTTTTTTTAAGTTTTTTATTTCCTACATCTATGTATCCTATCCTATCCCCGTTTGTGAACGCAGCAGGCGTTTCTTATTCTGTCAGTTCTTTTGATATCACAAACTGAAGGTGTAATTTTTGCGACTCGGTGAGTGACCAGATCGAACAACGTGGGTTAGGATGGGCAGGATACACATATCGATGAGCTTCAGGGCGGTCGCCAGATCTCTCTTAATGAGCGTCTTCATGGATCAGCAGCATTCTCTAAGCGTTTTTGATACGGCGACCGATTAATTAAGAGTTTGACTACCCAGAGATTTTTTTGTTTGTTTATGTCATCGTCAGCCATAACATCTGCGGAGTTTGACTACCTAGTTAGTTTAATTTGACACTTTAAGCTTCACAGTGATTTTATAATAAGGCTGATGTGCAAAATTCGCGCGTTATTTTATTATTGGAGCATTGTGAGTAACAAGTAATTTTATAGTTTTTATCCAATGTGGCACATAGTTTATAAAATAAAATTTTATTGTACACCAAAATAGTAACAAAACTTTTAAACTAACTTAATCTATGGGTACAATGGCAGTCTTATCGCTAACAGCGATATCTACAGACAACCTTATATAATATAATATTTATGTTGTTATTTACAAAATAGTTATTTATGTATTTTATTCCAATAAAATTATACATCATTAGACCATACACTTTAAATATCAATAAAATAAAATAAAAATATATCAATCAAAAAATAATCATCAATTATATATTTTGTTTAGCCACGTCCGAGCGTCATTGCGGGGTGCCAACTGAAATCAGCGCTGGGTGTCTGATGCTAAGCAAATGCTGAAGTGGCCATCCTATCGGTACAGGCACACTCGGCGCATTCTGTACTTTTGTTCTTTTTTACTTTGTGTTTGTAACTGTTGTGCTGTGTCTGTCCCAAATAAAAGTATTTCTACTCTATTTTATTCTATAATTATCTGTAATTACAATATTTCCCTCTCCTAGAGAGAGGAGGCCTGAGTCCTAGCAGTGGGAACATTAAAAGGCTGATTATGCTTGTAGATACAATATTTCTGCAGAAAACGGTTAGTAATGGTTATGAATTGCCTCAACCATAAGGAAATATTCGAAGCTTGACTTTTACCTCGCGGTTTCAAATTACTACATAGAGATACCAAGAACCGTAAAAACCCAATACGGAGCAGTAATTCTCTGTACAAATCAAGGCCCTCGGAAGGTCAGATTGTGTGCTGTATACTACCACTAGTTCTAAGTAAGTAGTGGTTAGGGACAATTGAGTTTTTTTTTCTTACTTGGCTTACTTCACGAAGTTCCTGTATCATAGCTGCATTCATACAGAAAATATACACACAGAACCGAAACAACTACAAATAGTTGGCCATGCAAATATTTGTTCCAGGCGAGAGTTGAACCCGCGACACGCAACGGAATATCCAATCGCTCCCTAATTTGAAGGAAATGCCCAATAATTAATAAAGTTACATTTAGGTGTTTTTTTTTTTCGGTTGGGAAAATCATCTAATGACATCCCCCGCTCTTGGGCGGAGCGGGAGATAGTGTCAGACTTTTACTGACTAAAAACCCACTCCTGTTCCTACTTTGCCATTTTTTTTTCCAGGGCCCCGGGGATCTTCTTTCGCATCACCCATGGCCCCAGTAGGCTTCGACCCTGCTGAGCCCCTACGGTTGCTGACATCTCCTTGAGGCGCGCGTGGAACACTACGCGCCGTCGACGACTTGGGCTCTGTCCGGACGGTTACCGGACGATCGGACAGCGAGTCACCCATTGCTCACCGTCCGCAAGCCCGCGCCTACGGTGGCCGGAAATCGGGATCGGAATCCCGGCTACATTTAGGTGGTGGCTACAGAGTTACTCAGTAGAGATCTAAAAAAGCCGGACAGATTCTGTAAAAACCCAAAATCTAATCTAATCGTTGGCAGTTTTAGGTACAACTCAAGGTTCCACCATTCAAACATACCACTACACATAGAGACAGGGATGCTGCCTTGACTTTAGCCGCCATTCGTTAACCATACTGGCATTATCACGACACACTTAATTAGCAATTAGGTCTGCAACCTTAATTAGCCTAATTTATTAACAGCATGATGATTACTTGTGTATTTTAGTATCTATTGTAGCCACCAGGCTACACCCATTTTCAGGAACTATAAACGTGTAGTGAATATATTATTTATATCATATTTATGTATATTAATTAATAAATTAAGATATTATGTTTAATAATACAATTTAAATAAAGTTGAAGAGTTTGTTTAGTTGAACGCGCTAATCTCAGTAACTACTGATTCGAATTGAAAATTTGTTTTAGCGTTGGATAGCCCATTTATCGAGGAAGGCTTATATAACAGGGTATATTTTTCGTGGCCAGGTCTTAGAAATTGATCACTTCATGATATGGTCAAGTAAAACTGGCCAGCCCCCCTAGCCAAGTTACGATCGTTTCGTTAGCGTCGAAAGCCTCATCGTCATCTCAACGCTCAGTCACGTGGTCAGAACAAAGGAATCAGAGGCGTCGCCTACTCGAGGCGTTCGACGCTAACGAAACGATCGTAACTTGGCTAGGGGGGCTGATCGTAAGTCAATCCTCGTTTGGCCTACTTTCTTTACACTTTTATTGTCATAGAAATCCTACATCAATGATGTGGCCAAACGATGATTGACATATTATCAAACGTTAACGTTTAAACGATCTGGCCAGTTTTATTAGGCCATATCATGAAGTGATAAATTCTAAGATCTGGCCACGACATATCCAATAAGAGTGGACTAGTAACTAAACAGCGGGTCGAACTGCGGGAGACAGATAGTAATATACAATATAAAGTAATATAAATATATGTCCTTCATGATGTGTTCAACCATTTCATGAATTGGTCTAATTTCATGATATAAAACTGCCCGCTAACCATCATGACATGGACTTGCCAAATGAATAAATACTCTGCGTTTGACATACTTGAAAAAAAAAACACAGTTGCTCAGGTCTCTCGTTTGGGCGTTCGTTCTCGCGTTTCATTTTTTGTTGATTTTCATTTGACTTTGCTCGAATTCTTGATAGTCATGCACAGTGTTCATATAGTAAAAATCACCATAATCGGGTAATATTTAGAGGTTGCGCATCGTCAATGAAGTTTTCTCATACAAAAAATTTACCCTACACTGATGACTTACAGTCAGGGGTCAAAAATGTAGTTACACGCTACCAATGCTATAGAGTCCAAAATTTTATTGTAGGAGACATTCAATGGTCCACAACTAGTTTATTTAATACTTTAGATTCTATGCTATAAATTAAATTTGTTAAGAACCATTAAACCTCTTCTATAAATAAATTTTAGACACTTTAGCATTGACACAGTGCAATTGCACTTTTGATCCCTGACTGTACTTCCGTCATCAGTGTAGGGTAAATTTTTAATATTATAATTTTTTACAGTGGACGGTAGTAAATGTTACTAGTGTGTTATAGTGAATCAGTTAAGCATATTTATACTTTAAAATGAGTAAAAAAATGGAATTTGGTTACTTGATAAGATACCTTATGAAGCCTTTTTGGGGTTAGGCTTCCTTCCAAAGAACAAGCGTTGTTAGTATATACAGGGTGGCCCAAAAGTCGTGGATCAAACGCAACTACGGGTTAGATGGGGTCATCAGCTGCAAAAAGTTGTTCTACGGGAGGTCCTTAAGGTCAACCCCTGCAGAGTTATAATTTATTTTGTGTTTTTATGGGAAATATGACTTTTTTTAACTAATTGTTATTAAAATTCGAAAAAATCTACATCCTGTATCTTTTTTATAATTTTTACTAGATTGGTACTGATGAGTCCTTGCGTTAGACATGCAATTTATGGTTGTTTATTGGGTGTGTTGAAGATAATATTAAGTTTTACGATTTATTTTTTTCTCAAATCATAACTTTTTATTTACTTCGGACCCCACTGTGAAAAAAAAATACTCTACCGAAAAGTGACCCTGTATTACAAGTTTTGGCGCATTTAATAGGGATTCTGAAAAGGTATTACACATGGCCATGAGTGGCTCTAATATCTTTCTAGGACGAAAAAACAAAACAACGATTGTGAAATAATTGTTTTATTAAGCAAAACATTTTACAATAAATGCTCAAAATTCCTGCCTCTGACCATAATACATAATCTGCACCGCCTAATAAAATTCCTACGTAACCTACGGAATGCACCTCTGTTGTTAGTAACTTGTACCCTAGCAAATTCGAGCTTTTGTCGTAGTTCTTGTTCGCTATTGTTCTCTCCTTGGTAAACTATTTCTTTAAGCGTGTACTTTATTGCGTGGCCACCCCGGTCGCCCGATTTAAATCCATTAGATTTTTTTCTTTGGGGCTATTTTAAAGAAATAGTTTACCAAGGAGAGAACAATAGCGAACAAGAACTACGACAAAAGCTCGAATTTGCTAGGGTACAAGTTACTAACAACAGAGGTGCATTCCGTAGGTTACGTAGGAATTTTATTAGGCGGTGCAGATTATGTATTATGGTCAGAGGCAGGAATTTTGAGCATTTATTGTAAAATGTTTTGCTTAATAAAACAATTATTTCACAATCGTTGTTTTGTTTTTTCGTCCTAGAAAGATATTAGAGCCACTCATGGCCATGTGTAATACCTTTTCAGAATCCCTATTAAATGCGCCAAAACTTGTAATACAGGGTCACTTTTCGGTAGAGTATTTTTTTTTCACAGTGGGGTCCGAAGTAAATAAAAAGTTATGATTTGAGAAAAAAATAAATCGTAAAACTTAATATTATCTTCAACACACCCAATAAACAACCATAAATTGCATGTCTAACGCAAGGACTCATCAGTACCAATCTAGTAAAAATTATAAAAAAGATACAGGATGTAGATTTTTTCGAATTTTAATAACAATTAGTTAAAAAAAGTCATATTTCCCATAAAAACACAAAATAAATTATAACTCTGCAGGGGTTGACCTTAAGGACCTCCCGTAGAACAACTTTTTGCAGCTGATGACCCCATCTAACCCGTAGTTGCGTTTGATCCACGACTTTTGGGCCACCCTGTATTCAGCACCACAAGGAAATTAAAAAAAATGCTTTCTGAAACTGCTAAACTGATCAAAACTACAATTCAGGGAGACATTTAATATTCCTGTTAACACAGAGTAAAATATTTGTGCTGGTATACAAAAAATATTTAAGGAATTTGGGAAAATACAAATCGAAACTCAGATACACCTAACAGAAAAAGGTATTTAAATCGAAAAGCTATCTTCTAATCTAAAAAATATATAATAATATATCCCACAACTATCACACAACGCCGTCTATTCCCAAGCTAAACAGAGCTTGTGTTATGAGTACTAGAGAACTGATAAACATACTTACTTATATAATTGTAAATACAAACATATTATAGATAAATTACACCCAGACACAGAACAAATGATCACGCTCATCACACAAACATTTGGTCCTGGGTGGGAATCGAACCCACGACCTCCGGCATGGCAGTCAGGGCCACTAACCACTAGACCAACAGGCCAGTAAAAAAGAATCTTATAACCTAAAAAATAAGTTGTTCAGGTTTTTTTATGTCCTCACAACTCTACAAGAGGTGGGGAATGGCTGATTTTTTATCTGGAATTCAGGATTCCATAGTTAAAATGCTCATAATCATGAATGTTTATACAAGACATCTTTAGAAAAAACCTTTTTACCTTTTGAACGATTGCTATAGAACTGAAAGCCACCTGTATGTTAGTAACTAACTATAGACGCCACCCTGAGTCAGACTCACAACCCGGAGAAAAAACTGGGCAAGTTCGAATCGGACTCACACACTGAGGGTACCGTACAAACTTACCTATGAAAACAGTTTAATTCCCGAATTGAGTTACGAAGATTTTTCCGAATTGCAAAAAAAGTTTTTTTTTTGTGACGTAACTATAAATTTACAGTTTTCAGATTATTCTAAGTCAACGGGAAGTACCCCATGAACTTTAATTCCCTTGAGAGAGTCTAAATACACGTTTTTTGCGACATAAACGGCCGTATCTTTTTTTTTTTGTTAACTCAGATGTTTGATGTTTTCACAGCTTCAAGGGACCGTAGACTTGAGTATATGGTTTTAATTTCAACTCGATACCTCCACGCGTTCTCGAGATAAACGGTCTTGACAGACAGACAGATAGACAGATGGACAACAAAGTGATCCCATAAGATAAGGGTTCCGTTTTTTCCTTGTGAGGTACGGAACCCTAAAAAACAGGAGAAAGTATGATAAGATGATTAATATTGCAGATTATTGCCGAGATAAAAATATCACGTTTGCTGTTTCACGACATTTCTTGATAAGTAGTGTCCTGGTTGGCACAAGGATAGACTATGGTTTACTCGTGTGCAAAATTTCACGCGAATCCATTTGAGTGTGAAGGAATAGGTAACATGCAAACTTTCTCTTCTACAGTATTAGTGATAAGGATGACTGAATTTCAGGGAAACCCAATCAGCAAACAAATAAATACGAGCAAGTCAAAGGTCTTAGTTAAATACCCCTTTTGTTAAGAGAGTATTTGGCGGAAAATAGGAAAGGCATCTGGAGACCTACAGTAAAAGGAACAAAGAAAGGAATTTATATTAAATTGCAAGAGTAGGTAACTGGAACCTTAGCTTACAAGTTAAACTAGCACACTCGCTACTTGCTATTAAATGTTTCTAGGAAGACAGCCGGCAAGGAACAAGGCATACAACACGATATGTATTCCGTATGAAATGTATTAGATGAAGTCTATACTTACTTACGTATATATGTATGGGTTGTTTCGCAGCGGCGTATTCTAGCTTCTGATTTCTTGGAAGAATATTTTATCTGGATTTAAAAACTTTGCAGTAAAATATTCAATATGTTGTGAGTTATTCAACTGAAGTTCTGACAAAAGGCAAACATAGGTTTGATACTTTGAGACCTTTCAATTATTTTGCTGTGTGTGCTACGACTTGAAAATTCAGAAGAAGAAAATTACGTTTATTTGGGCAGATTGGTCTAAACATAAAACTGAACTTTTGCTCAACTTTTTAAATACTTTGCAGCAATAGATATTTAGAGACAAGAGGTGATGTTGAAAATATCGCGGTCCTCACTCTTTTTTGATACTGTTATATTTCAATAAAAAAATCAACGGAGCATTTACCCCATTTACGCATATCGAAAGTGAAAGCATTACTATAACGCACCATTAGTGCATCAAAAAATATCATGATGACACAAATAAGGTAAATCTTCTGAAGGATTATGAGCGTTAACGCCAAAACTTTAATCAGCAACGATGATGTCAAGGAAAGTGCAAAATTGTGCCACAGGCTTCAACACATTGATACCGGCCCGTATATAAAAACAATTCGAATCTAACAAATGGACAATCCGTGAAAAATCCTCAAAATGTTCGCAAGTGTCTACATTGTTTTCTTTATCATTGGTGCCGGTAAGTGTTGGACGTTTTGTATTATTTACTCCATAAGTTTTCAAACCATGTATCTTCGGCTTAGGTTTTGTATTCGGGTTCTCTTCGGTATTTCGATATATTATACAACATCGCTCTATCTTTGGTCCTATCGTCTTCCTCCTCACTGCGTAATTCGAGTTCGTTTTCGTCTTGATGTTGTATATACAAAATTTTCTTTATCTATCTGGATTAAGACGATCAGTTTGTTTCTTATGTTAATAGTAGTGGACCCACTTGTCATTTTCTCTCTTTAAGTTTTTAAAGATAAAAATATATTTTGAGCCACTATTTATAAGATAACCTACCGATACAAAAATAATAAAGAGAGCCTGATTGAGCCGGTAACTGTCTAATATTAGATCCGTGCATCAGTTCAAAATGTTGATAAACCTGTTTTATATTTTATAAATTATGTAGGTAATATTTATTATCCTTTAGTGAAAGTAGCTGTAACATAATAAACTCGTATGTTTGTAAAATATTCGAGTCCAACGTGCAGTTATAGGTACCTAAATATAGTAGAGCGTGTTCACAATTTGGTACTTACCTGTTTTATGTTTAAAAAACTATTTTACCTTAAAATTTTACTAGATATCGAATGTATTTAAAAAAAATATTAACAAAGTTATAACATACCTTATCGCTCTAGGATTACGGTTTCATTATTAAACCTTAAATATAAAATGGGTCAATATAATATTTGACTATAGCTAATAATAGATTATCTAAAAAGATTACCAGTTCAAAGTAATTAATTTTAGGACAACATCTTTTAATACATATCATAAATTATTGTAGTTTATGCCACATTGCTGTTAGGTAGGTATTATAAATTTAGGCCTTCATAGATAAGTGCGATACAACAATGCAATGACGCATTTTAATTGTTTTTAAATTGTCATGTGCATAGAATACGAGTATTTAAGGAGGTCAAAACGTGCTACGACGAGCCTGCTAAGTGCCTATAATGCACTTATTTTGTGCCTTTTTAAATATTACAGGAGGTTTATAAAACATAATAATTAGTATTTATCATAATTAACTTTATGTCAAAGATATTATTTATATTTTAAAATATTTCTAATAAAAAACAGATACTAAAAAAACCTTTAAAAATATAAAAAAATAGTAAAAATATAAACAAGCTACAACCGGTGGTCATGGTACCTAAGAGAGGAATCTCCACAATACGAGTCGTGTCCAGGAGTACCACTTTCTGAATCAAGCTCTTGATCCTGCCGTCAGACGAGAGCCTAAGGTGTCGGCTGAGGATCGTGGCCACTAAGCTAGTAGCTGACACGACTATTGCTACATTATCGCTGAGTCCAAATCCCACAAATTGACAACATAGCGAACCAAGTCGAAGAAACTTGATTTGCTTAACTTTCTCAGCTTTAATAATAGTAATACGCTCGTGATGAACTAACACGCGGCAGCGCCCCAATGACGGGGAACGCGGGGAGAGCGAGGCGTGTTTATGCATTGCTTGCAGTGACGGCTATCGGTGATGAGTAAAATTTTGCCGACTCGAAACTTGCTGCGATGCGAAACGCACCGTGACTGGTGTTGGCGTTGGTAGTTGGCTTGTGTGACCTACATACCTAACGTATAGCGTAAATCGGTTATCTTGATGATGCTTCCAACTTCAACTTCATCTTGGCCAGGTTTGATCTGAGGCTTGTGATGTCCCGCAGAAGTCTTGTGATGTCGACGTGATCGAATGTGACGGGGGGTAGCTTGCGCAAATCTTTCGCTACGAAAGCTGGCACGTCATCCAGGTCTATCTCCTTCAGCACTTTAATAATGTCCTGCAGAGTTCTCTCTTCTTTTTCATCTCATCTATGGGACGGATGGCATCTGGTGTGCCGTGTCCCTACACACGGCACGTCACCAATCATGAGGTGAAGTTTCATGAGATTCTCATCATACGTAACGGTTTTGGTCAACAATAATTGCATTTCGATTCAGTCCACCACCATAAAATGTCAGGCCTATTACCTAAAATAGCCTTGTCAGTGATAATGGAACAATTCCAGTACAATGTGATAAAGCTATAATCGAGAACTGATTCGGGTAGATTGGCGGATGGATAATTCTGGGTACAAAGTTGTGCCTATGCAAGTACTCTCCATTTACAAGGCGACAAAAACCTAAGATAATGTGGTGAATTAATTATTTTCATTATTATAATGAGAGCAGTGGTGGCCGAGTGGTAACGGCTCTGTCTTACGGAGTTGTAGGTTGCGGGATCAAACCCAGCCAGGCGCATTACTTTGTGTAATTTATTTAATCACCACTGCTCTCAAAACGGTGAAGGAAAACATCGTGAGGAAACCGGCATGTCCTAGAACCAAAAATTCGAAGACATGTGACATCCACCAACACGCACTGGGCCCGCGTGGTGGATTACGGCCCATTCCCTCTCCTAGAGTGGAGGCCTGAGTCCCAACAGTGGGAACATTATAAGGCCGACTATGCTATGCTATGCTATTATTATAATTAGCTTTTACTGTCCCACAGCTGGGAAAATGCCTACTTCCATTCCTTCTATTGCTTCTGACTCTGGGCTACTTGTTGTCAATTGCTAAGAAAGATCTGTAAGTCGTCCCGCCATTTCTTCCTTGGTCTGCCGCGACCCTGTCTCATAATGTCATGGCCAACACAATATAAATAGAAAAGAAAATGAAACGTGTTACTTACATTAGTAAAAGGAATGGAAGGGTGAAAGTTTTCATAAGGAACGCTTTGTCTAGAACGATTCCTTTAGGATTTTCTGAATGTCCGAAATGAAATCGTTTCTGAAACCCTAATTAATTACTGGTACCTACTGATTACAATATTAGTAATATTTACATACATTAGAGTCTTACTTTGTAACCAAACAAAAAAATATACAACCGACTTTAATGTAATAAAAAACACTAAAAAGTGCAAAATAACTTTAATTTCGGAATTCGACGAACAACTAAAAAGCACTCCTAAACCAAATTTAAATAGTGTGCACGTTCTGTAGTAAGGTACCTATAGAATTTAATCATTAGAACATTGCATGACAATTCCAATAAGCCAAGCTACGGCTAGGATACATTGTATTATTATGGAGTTGTCGTGCCTACTATCCATCATCAGATTTGCTTGATAGCACCTTATAGCCAGAGTGCAATCTCATTATAATTCTAATAATCCCAAGCACGGTTAGGTTACATTGATTTATTACAAAGTTCCGGTGCCTATCTTCCGGCTTCATCATCAGATCAGTTCGATATACCCTCTCCTCCTCTTATTTCAGTCAGTCATCGACTACAGTTCTGCTGTGATTCTATGAGGAGTTTCGTTCCATAACCTTGAAGTTCATTATCAGATCATAACAATATTTCTATGGGACCAACTCGGAAGCATAATCTTTTAATCAAAGAAATAATTTTCAAAAGCGGTCCACAATTGACCGTGAAAACGGTGAACATACATAAAAAAAAATACATACCGCCGAACATAGAACCTCCTTCTTTTTGAAGTCGGTTAAAAAGGTAGGGATTGGGTTTATAGCATAGTGATGACACTGAGACAACGCACTTGGTCTTGCAGTAAAAAACTTGTCTGTATGCAGACCTCAGGAATTAAAAATAGAAACTAATATAATTGTGTGTAAACTAATAAAATATGTATTTATTAACAGTAATTTGCGGAGGTGGAGATGAACAAGCGAAGCTCAGATTGTACTATGAGTAAGTGTTAAATAAAAAATGTAAAAGAATATATATATAGATATAAACTTACTATAATATAAATTATATTTTATATAACAATATTTACCTTGTTTACAGTGCTTTCGAAAATTATACAGAGGTGCCCTTCGATGATGCCTTAAGTATATTTTCCAAGTCATGGTACGACTCTAACAAATCCACAACCATAGTGTGCCATGGATTTACAGGAAAGTATTAGTAACATGCGTAAATTAATATTTAGTTAAATTAATTCTCGCCTTATTTCTCAAGGTCACATATTATAATCAAGATTATGATTTATGGGGTCAAATACCAAGATTTTTCCAAATACAAAGACTAATCCGAGGTCGTTTTCCGATTTTAACGAAATTCCGCATATTCTAAATATTTTAATACGAGTCTCCTTTTCGACTGTCAAGTGAACACCAGTAGTTCATTTTAGAAAAGGCCTCTTGCATTTAATTGAACTGAATAGTTTACTCCCTCACCAATGTTTTTTGAAAATTTTCCGAACAGTTGAAAGGTCAACATCCTTTTGATTAAAAATTAAAACAAAAGTGATCTAAGTTAAAAGTCTGACACGATAATAGAAACGCTATACGAAGACTTCAAAGCCATTATTTATGACGCTTATTACGATAATCAGCTTAAGGTCAGAGATGAGGCAGAGGAAATAATAAAAAATAATTTACAGGTTATCCCACTGGGCCTGCGGTGACTGCTTTAATAAAAGCGTATTTGGAGCAAGGACAGAGTAATGTTGCTCTTCTTAACTGGGACCGTCTAGCCGCTCCGATACATAATTCGATCCCCCAGTCTTACTTGAGTTGGGCAGTACCTAATGCTCTTAAGGTGAGTTAAAAAACATAGTAAGTACAAAACATATATTTGAAGTGTAAAAACGTGTACTAACTTGGCAAAGTCTTCATATTTCACTGCTCTTTTTTTATTTAATCTATTTTATCTTATTCCATTTCACTTTGAAGGCTAAATAAGTATCAATTGCTAATGCCAATATCCCTCCACTTTTGCTTCTCTTTTCCGCTCTCTAAATTGTATAAGTACATCAAAGTGCTGTCGACAGTCTCAATGCTTCCTTTGTTTCTGCTCGAAGCGAGCCCAGGTAATAAATATCATTGAATGAATATTATGTTTGATCTCTGAAGTCTACACGTTCTTGTGTGTAACCTAGCTTCACTCCTACGTAAAGTTTGAACCAACAGCAACAATTTTGATTGCCTTCCATTTAAAATTTCATTCACTTTATTGCACCAGCGAATTAGTGCAATAAAATGGCAATGTAAAGCACGGGAAATCTTTATTTCGGCCACTATGAATACAAATGGCGGTTATAATGAGTACAACGATGTCTTGCTCAGCTCGGCGCGGACTTCGCTGACGTTTTGCTGAACCTGTCCGCTTCCGGCCTGGATTTGAATAAGACGCACTTAGTGGGCCATTCCCTTGGCGCGCATGTTGTTGGCATCACTGGCAACAGAATGGCGAAGAAAGGAGTCCAATTGCCTTGGTAAATATTTACTTACTTCGTCTGTTTAATATTTTAAGTACGGTTTTAAGCCCAATTCAAACGTTTGAATGAAAGATCTAGTATTGGTCAATATTTGCTGTTTTAAAGGTTAGTATCGTTGAAGGAGTTTGCATTTATAATGTTACTTTAAGCTTGATTAGTACCAAATCTTTGAAATGTTAAATAACAACATGAAAGTCATAAATTCCAAGTATAAATTCCAACAAGAATAAGTAGAATTGCAATATTATTCGTACCCATATCGTAGCCCATAATTTCATGCTCTATAATTTAGCGCAGAAACCCCAATAATTTCTCCCTATTAAGCGATAATAACTTCAACAGGATCACCGGCTTAGACCCTGCAGGCATCGTATTTGACGGTAAAGTGCCGTTTGAGAGGTTGAACCCTAATTCTGCAGGGTTCGTGGACGTCATCCACTCAGACCCGAACAGATACGGCAGCAAAAGAAATATGGGCACTGTTGACTTCTGGCCCAACTTCAAGAGCTTCGGACCTGTCGTGCAACCTGGCTGCGATAGCAAATCCCATCCGCCGTTCTCACCTGAAGGTACATATGATCGTGATGGTGTTTGTTCAATATCTATAAACATGTCACATGATTTTAATTAAAATAGAAGTCTTAAAAGACGAGATCAAGAATTGTTGTAGGAGTACATTTTTCTTGAAGTGGGAAATCATCAACTGACTCTCTCGCTCTAGGGTAGAGCGACCGGGCGTGTCAGACTTTTACTGATCAAATCTCCAGGTGTCCTTCAGTTGCCTTTTGTGTTCCAAGATCACGGTAACACTTTCAAACCTTCCAGCAGTCGTAGTGAGCATCGGGCCTCTCGGGCCCCTACGGTTTTGCTGACATCCGGCTCGATCTCGTTCCTGGACGGCCGGACGGCGAGCTACCAATTGCTCGTAGTCCGCAAGCCCGTGCCTATCATCATCATCATCATATTTCAGTCGAAAGACGTCCACTGCTGGACATAGGCCTCCCCCAAGCGTCGCCACTACGAACGGTCCTGTGCGTCTCGCATCCATTGGACTCCCGCAACCGTTACCAAGTCATTGGTCCACCTTGTAGGAGGCCTTCCAACGCTACGGCTTCCGTGCCTATGGTGGCCGGGAATTGCTCAGTGACTCTCAACGCCCGGGGCATTTCCAATGGCGGCGGCTGGGGCGTGATGATGTTTTCTTCCTCACGGTTGTGGCCATCTCCTTCATTCGCATTGAGGATTTGCAAAAGGAGGAGGAGGTCACTCCGGGCCATGGTCTGAAAGCGAGAGATTGCTGCCGCCGATTGCTTCCACGGGGACACGGCGCCACGGAGCTCCGCCCTAGCGGGACAGACTTCCACCGTATGCTCCATCGTGTCCCTCGGGCGTATCTTCCGCTTAAATCCGAAACAGGAACCTCCCGAATTTTATAAAATACAATTTATAATTTTTTTATTAGTTTATATTAATTAATATGTAAGCATTTAAGTACGATACCTGAGATACAGGTTTATACTCAGTTCAGGTAGAACCAATTATTTTACCTCTAGTTTAAGCGATTGATTTATGTAAATTAATTAATTGAATGTACAAATTCAAATTGAATTCAATAGATGTAAATCTGAAAATGCCAAATTGATGATGAAGAGTGGATGATGAAGATGGTGGTTAAGTAATGCCCGTGCTTTCTTTGTATGATAAGTGTACCGTCCCACTTCCGGGGTAGTGTATTTTGTGG
Organism: Mythimna impura; assembly: GCA_905147345.3. Taxonomy (NCBI): domain Eukaryota; kingdom Metazoa; phylum Arthropoda; class Insecta; order Lepidoptera; family Noctuidae; genus Mythimna; species Mythimna impura. The sequence continues at coordinate 16,045,929 of LR990345.1, forward strand.
TATTTATATTTTGTGGCGAAAAAATAGAGATCATTCCCTTTTCACTTCTTTATTGTACCTCATAAAAAGTAACAATGTGAGTGGATAACAGATTTCATGTACACAGCCGAAGTTGAGTTTTCTTACTCAATTAAGAGTAAGAAAAGTCAACTTCGCTGATTGTTAACTATAGGTAGGTAGTATTGCTGCTAAATAGACAAGCCACTGTATGATTTCAGATCTGTGCAATCATCACAAATGCTGGCAGTTCCTTGTCGACTCCATGAAGTACCCCGGGTCTGTGATGGGAAGCTATGCCAAATCATTCAGGGTATGGAAAAACTATTCGAAAAAAGAAAGACTTGCCACTGTATTGGAAATTGGAAAATATTACGACAACGTGTAAGTATATCTTGGCTGATTTCGAAAAACATTTCTGGCTTTTAATAATTTTTTTTCGTTACTGTCAATTATATTATTATTTTTGATAAGACGACACCAAAGAATATCCGTCGACCCTACCCAAGCCTTTTTTGGATCTTTTTTTCATAACTTCTAGCCACCCTACACTGACAATAAAGCTAAACGTTGGATGCCACTTTGAAGAACGTATTGCGTCCACAATCTGGCTAAACGTCAGCTAGCCGCAATACATTCCAGTGACGTTTTCCAATCTGGCGTGCGTTCTAGTAATATGGCCTGTTTCACCATATGGCTGCGGGGTGCTACGACAGAAAACCTCCACGAGTGCCCGCAGGCTGTAGTTCCCTTGTGGATACGTCCGGAGTGAAGGCCAGTCTGTGGGACGGTGCACCCTGGGAGGCGGCTAACGACTTCCCTCGGGTACTCTTGCCTAAGGGGTCTCGATGTCCGCCTGCAAATATTCTGTCCGAAGGAACACTTCAACGCGTGTCCCTCTGCAATAGCAGAGGGCACAGCGGCGAAGTAAGAGCGGGCTCGGCGTGCACTTACCCTGCCACCGGGCAGGCAGGAGGAAGACTTGCTCCTTCTTCTGCCACCGTTAGTCTCGTAGCCCCAGAAATTGTCCAAGGTCATGTTTCTGACTTTTGATGGGGGTCGAGGGTCTTGGCTTAACAGCCCGGGCCGCGAGGAAGACAACCTCTATAAAAAATTACCCCAAACCTCCAAGCGGCGGCGCACCGTGAGGGAGGTTGTTAGCTTGACTAATGGGTAGCTAAATTAGTCTCTAGTGCGAACCACTATTTTGAGCAAGTACACAAAGTTTTTACTCGTGGGACAGCAATGGAAACACCAAAAACTCACAAAAGAAATAACGAACGGAGGGAGAAAGATGGGCGGTCGGAGTCCGACGCCGCATCGAAGGGGAGCCCAGAGAGCTCCGAATGCGAGGGAGAAGTAGTTTTCGGTGAAAACTCACGTTTTTACCGGAAACGCGGCAAACCGGGGGACGGATCGTCTTCCGAAGGAGAGTTTGTGTCGGCCCGCAAGATCCCAACCAGCAGTCGGGGTGCGAGCCGAGCGGGAGGAAGAGGTAGGGGGCTTACCTCCCAGGAGGCTGCTGAGCGAACCGAGAGGCTCGCCGCGGAGGGTCGCTACCCCGCAGCGACCAGCGTCAGGGCTGACTCCCCGGGGCCATCTGGTAGTGTGCCGGACGCCGGGGAAGATTCCGCCGAGGAGTCGCGCAGGGTGCTCGGAGAGCTGGTCGTCGAAGCCCTAACGGCCATATCAAGGAAGCGGGAGAAGGCCTCAAAGAAGCGGGGCATCGCCCAGTTCGCGGCCTCAATCTTGGAGGCTATAGACGCCTCCTTCGAGAAGCGGTTCGAAAGAAGGATTGCGATGCTCCGGGCCGAGCTCACCGGAGCTCAGAAAGTCGGCCCACAGGAAGAGGCATCAAAAGGGGGTCGCATGCAGGGGCAGGAGCAAAAGCAGCCCCAGTCCCAGCCCCAGCCAGAGTCGGAGAGCCAGCTGCTAATACTGGTGCGGCAGGAGCTGGCTGCCTATAGGCAGCAGCATCAGCAGCAGCAGGAGCAGTTCCAGCTACGGATGCAGCAGCAGCTGTCCGTACTGGAAGGGATTGTTCTGCGTCCCCCGCTCGCTGCCTCCGGCCAGCGAAAGGCAGCGTCGTATGCCACCGCCGTAGCGGCCTCGGTTGCTGCGCCCAAGGCGGGCCCGTCGGGGCAAGCCAGGCGCGGGGCCGCGGCAGTCAAGCAGCAGCAGCGGCCGGGGAAGCCTGCTCCTCCCAAGAGGGTCGAGGCAGCATTTGCCGCTAAAGCGGCGAGGGCTCCTGGCGTGGCGACGGCTGGGCCGCCCCTGCCGCCTCCCCCGTCTGCAGAACCTTCGGACGAGGCCGGGTGGACGGTTGTCGGCGCCAAGAAGAAGGCGAGCAGGACGGCTAGGGCGGACAAAAAGCGCGCAAGGCGACTGCAGCGCAAAAAGCGGGCCATGGCGGCTAGACTTCGCGCCCCGAATTCCGAGGCTGTAGTTATCACACTACAGCCAGATGCGGTAAAGAAGGGCGTGACGTATGACGCCGTCATGGCGAAGGCGAAGCAGGCGGTGTTACCCCACCTTGGCGAGCTTGGAGCCTCTGGGGGCTTCCGCATGAGACGCACCGTAACTGGGGCCCGAATGCTGGAGGTCCCTGGTGCGGCCAGTGGCCCTGCCGCGGATGCCTTGGCCGAGAGGATCAGGGCGTCCTTGGACGCGGAAGAGGCTCGAGTGTCCAGGCCCACCAAGTGCATTGATATGCGCATCATGGGCTTGGACGACTCCGTCAGGGTGGACGAGGTGGTGGCCGCCATCGTCAGGGTGGGAGGATGCACTGCCGAGCAGGTTCGGGCGGGCACCATCCGCGCTGACAGCACGAGCATGCGAGCCGTGACGGTTAGCTGCCCCGTGTCGGCGGCCAAGACCATCACCGGGGAGGGCCGACGGCTTCTGGTAGGCTGGGTTTCCGCGCAGGTGAAATTGCTGGAGCCCAGACCTCTGCGGTGCTATCGCTGCCACGTGGGGCACCACGTGGGTGCCTGTTGCACCGCGGAGGTGGACCGCAGTGACCGCTGCTTCCAGTGCGGTCAGCCCGGTCACAAGGCGGTTGATTGCCATGCAACGCCGCACTGCTACTCATGTGCGGCGGCAGGCAAGCCGGCCGACCACCGGGCTGGGAGCAGGTCCTGCGACCCCCCCGCCAAAGCCAAGGGCAAAGTCCGGAGACCCATCCACCCCGATGTCCTCACCGCCGCAGCCTCGTCTTTGGCTGCCGCCGCTGTCACCGCTGCGACCACCGCGGCAGGGTCCTCACATGGGGCTCGGGAGGAGACTGTAATGGACTGTTAAATACGGCTCCATTACGTCTCCTCCAGGCGAATATCAACCACTGCGCCCCCGCTCAGGATCTGTTGCTCCAAAGCATGGCGCAGTGGTCGATCAATATCGCCGTGGTCTCCGAGCCGTACTATGTCCTGCCCAGGGGAGACTGGGTTCAGGACCTGAACGGCTCGGTGACCCTAATTTCGTCGGCCGCTGCTGGTACTCCGTCCCTCGAGGCCGTCACGAGGGGGCGGGGTTGCGTGGCAGCACGGTTCGGGGACATTGCCGTGGTAGGCGTCTACCTGTCCCCGAACAGAACTCTGGCCGATCTCCACATCTCCCTTATGGAGCTGAATGCCGTCGTCGCTAGGTTTGGTTCCCTCCCACTGGTCGTTTGCGGGGACTTCAATGCCAAGAACCTGGCTTGGGGTTCTCGGTTCACGAACCAGCGGGGTCGGATGGTAGAGGACTGGGCCCTGGAAACAGGCCTGGTCGTCCTAAACCGGGGTTCTGTCCCCACGTGTGTGCGGATGCAGGGCGAGTCAGTGGTGGACATATCGTTTGCCAGCCCTGCTCTGTCACCGCGTGTCGTCGACTGGCGCGTCATGGAGGGGGTGGAGACGTACTCAGACCACCAGTACATTCGGTTTGACATCTCCACCCAGACCTCAAACGCGCCGGTCCAACAGACCCCGTGTGGTCCGCGTTGGGCGCTGAAGCAGCTGGACCGGGAGCTCCTCCTGGAAGCCGCGATGGTACAGGCCTGGGTGCAAGCACCGAACAGGCCTGTCGACATTGACGTCGAGGCAGAATGGTTCCGGGAGGCCATGTCACAAATTTGCGACGTGGCAATGCCCCGAGTTCGGCCAGGACGTGCCCGACGCCAGGTGTATTGGTGGTCGCCGGAGATTGCGGTACTGCGCAATGCATGCAATGCCGCGCGGCGCCGGTACGCCAGACACCGCAGTCGCCGCATCCGCCCGTCGGATGCGGAGGCCAGAGAGGCGGAGCTGTACGAGGGATACAGAGTGGCAAAGCGCACCCTCCGAGCGGAAATAAAGCGGGCCAAGTTGGAGGCCCGCAACGTGTGGCTGGGGACTCTGAACGGAGACCCGTGGGGACGCCCCTACAAGGTGGTGCGGGAAAAACTCCGCCCCTGGGCTCCCCCACTCACGCAGAGTCTCCGGCCCCAGATTGTGGAGGGTGTGGTGAGCACTCTGTTCCCTGCGCGAGGGGAACACTCTCCCCCGCTCATGGCTCCGCCACCAGCGGTGTCTAACGCGGATCACGATGGCGACGATGACGACAATGCTCCAGAGGTGACCGAGGTAGAGATGAGTGTGGCGGTACGAAGGCTGAGTGCCAAGAATACCGCCCCAGGACCCGACGGCTTGCCTGGGAAAGCCTGGGTCCTGGCCATGGAGGCTCTCGGGTCTCGATTAAGAGGGCTCTTCAGCGCATGCATGGAGAGGGGCCAGTTCCCACTTCGCTGGAAGACGGGGAAACTGGTCCTTATCGCGAAGCCGGGGCGCCCTGCGGACTCTCCGTCCGCGTACCGGCCCATTGTGCTGCTCGACGAGGTGGGCAAGCTCTTTGAAAGAGTAATTGCAGACCGCCTCGTCGCGCACCTAACACGGGTGGGGCCGGATCTGGCGGACGGCCAGTTCGGCTTTCGCAGGAGGCGCTCCACGGTGGACGCCATCATGCGCGTGCGAGCTCTCACGACGGGGGATGCGGTGTCTCAGGGCAGGTGTGTCGTGGCGGTGTCATTGGACATCGCTAACGCCTTCAACTCCCTGCCCTGGAGTAGCATTAGGAGGGCACTCCGGTATCACCGGGTGCCCGACTACCTCTGTCGTGTGATCGAGGCCTACCTTTCGGACAGGTACATCATCTACCCTGGTCACCAGGGAGAGTGGAAACGGCGAGAGATGTCGTGCGGTGTTCCGCAGGGATCGGTACTAGGACCGCCCTTGTGGAACATCGGCTACGACTACGTGCTGCGCGGCGACCTCCCTGACGCGGTCAGCGTGGTCTGCTACGCAGACGACACGCTGGTCCTGGCTCAGGGAGACTCGTACCAGGCGGCGGTCGAATTAGCGACACGCGGGGTTGCGATAGTCGTTGATAGGATCCAGCAGTTGGGACTCGAGGTGGCGCTGCAAAAGTCCGAGGCCATGTGTTTTCACGGCCCTCGGAGCGCGCCGCCTCGGCGCTCCCAATTAACGGTAGGAGGAGTTCACATCGGCGTCGGGTCGACGATGAAGTACCTGGGACTCGTCCTCGACAGCCGGTGGAATTTCGAGGAGCACTTCCGACGTCTGGCTCCCAAACTGAATCGGAATGGGGCTGCCCTCAAGCGGCTCCTGCCCAACCTCGGGGGTCCAGACGCCTCCTGCCGGAGGCTCTACGCAGGCATCGTCCAGTCCATGGCTCTTTATGGGGCGCCGGTGTGGGCGCCGTCACTGCGAAAGCGACCGGCGGCCCAGCTGAACGCGTGCCAGAGGGTCATGGCCATACGGATGGTGCGGGGATACCGCACGGTTTCCCGCGAAGCGGCGAGCCTCCTTGCTGGCCAGCCACCATGGGACCTGGTGGCAACAGGCCTTGCACGCATGCACGATCTGCGCGTGGAGATGCAACGTCGGGGCGAAACTCCGCTGCCACGACAAGTTGCGGCATGGCGGACAGAGCTCCGGCGAGGTCTCATGGTGGAATGGCGACAGCGACTATCGCAACCCAGTGCTGGGCACGCCATAATTATGGCGGTAATTCCCCTCTTTGAGGAGTGGCTGGAAAGGCAACACGGCGTCCTTACCTACCGCATGACGCAGGTCCTCACCGGACATGGTAAGTTCGGGAGGTTCCTGCACCGGATTCGTGCGGAAGAAACGCCCGGGTGTCACCATTGTGCGGACCACCCGGAGGACACGGTGGAGCACACGGTGGAGGTTTGTCCCGCTTGGGCAGAGCAACGCCGTGTCCTCGTGGGGGCGATCGGCGGCGGCGATCTCTCGCGCCGGGCCTTGGTACAGGCCATGATCCGAAGCGAGGAGGAGTGGCAGGCGGTTGCCTCCTTCTGCGAAGCAGTAATGCTAGCAAAGGAGGCGGCCGATCGCGTGAGGCAACGGTCCTCACGCCCCAATCGCCGCCGGGATTCCGATCCCGATTTCCGGCCATCGTAGGCGCAGGCTTGCGGACGGCGAGCAATGGGTGGCTCGCCGTCCGACCGTCCGGTAACCGTCCGGACCGAGCCCAAGTCGTCGACGGCGCGTGCTGTTCCACGCGCGCCTCAAGGAGATGTCAGCAACTGTAGGGGCCTAGCAGGGTCGAAGCCTACTGGGGCCAAGGGTCTGATTCTGAAAGGAAGACTCGGCCCTGGTACGAAAGGCAATGAAGGAACAGGAGTGGGTTTTTAGTCAGTAAAAGTCTGACACTATCTCCCGCCCCGCCCAAAGGCGGGGGATGTCATAAGATGATTTTCCCACCGAAAAAAAAAAAAAAAAAAAAAAAAACCATATGGCTGCGACTCAATCCAATCCAAATAAAAAAAATATTGATCTATTTTTAGCACATATTCCTAACCTAACTGAAAAAGGGCAAACATATCGAGTAGCGGATGAAGTAATAACAATTAATAATAATGTGCGATGCCTCGTTTGAACGGCTCGGTGGCTGGCTATATTTTACGCGAGCCACTAACCACTGCCACTGGCGCAGCGCCGCGGCCCGCGTTTAACATTCAGCTACATAAGTATCACTCGAATACCTAAGTACTTATGTGCCTACGACGTGCTCGCTTGCATAGCAAATATTTGACACCTGTCCTAGGTTTTATAACCGAAAACTTGCTGTTTGAGGTAACATCGCATCATTACTAGCTTTATCTCGCGACTTCGCTTCCGTGTATCACATCATTGTCATCACTGCTGAGTACAGCCCTTACTTTTTTTATACCAAACAAGAAACCATTATTTTTGGTGAGACAAAAAGACTAATGTCACTCAGCGAAAATCTATCATCCTGTTATTAAAAAAACTATTAGAATCCTTGCAAACCTAGACTAAGATTACATTTAGAAACTTCTGAAGAAAGTTTCTGTGTTTCAAAAAACATATAAATTTACCTTTTTCTAATGATAGTTTTGGTAATTATCTTGTTGGTTTCGCAAATTAGTAAGCGTGGGATCCTAGGTTCGATTCCCAGGTCGGGCAAAATGTGTTAGTGAAAGAGATTTTTCAGTAGTAGCACGAAATTTGTAAATTAAGTAAACACGTAAAGCCATTAATCTTCTGTCTGATATCTCCCTGGTCATTCTAGATTGCTGTCCCATCGGACTATGAAGGTAAAGGAATAGAGAGTGCACACGTGGTTTCCCACAATCATGTGCACTATAATATCTCCTACGTACTGGGCTAATCTCCGTTGAAAATAGACAACGTCATCCAAATTCGTTTAGGAGGATTATTTTTTGTGTTTTGATATCTATAGCCTGAAAAGTCAACAACGTTTTTCGATCGACATCTATTGATAAGAAACCGCTTAAAACGTTTAAATAAAAATTCCACTGAGAGCTTTCATAAAGTAATGTTCGTAAATATGATTGATTTCAGAGTACCTGGGAACTATTATTTCACGACGGCAGCATCATCGCCGCACGGACTCGCTGAAAACGGCTTGTAGATTTACATACATACATTTAAATACATTACACTTAGGCTGTGATCATCCATCTATGCTCTAACCCAATCGTAGATGTTTGGAATGTAGAAAATAAGTACCTACCATCCATGAATTTCAGTATTTTATGTAAGAATTAGAGAAGGGGCTAAAATCCCTGACTTAGGTATACTAATATGAAAGATGGCTGTCTCTGTATAATAATAATAATAATATTCCACAACTATAACACAACGGCATCTAGTCCCAAACTAAGCAGAGCTTGTGTTAAGAGTACCAGAAAACTAAGAAACATACTTGTTCACCGGTAATTTTTAATTGGTAATAATATTTAAAGGGCTTATTAGAAAAAAGTTGTGTTATTATTTAAATAAAGTATCAATTAATAATATTCATAAACAGCAAAGTTATGAGCGTTTGTTTATATCCCAAAATGTCACTAAATTTATGGAAATATTGTACAGGCTATTTATTGATTATGAATGAATGAATGAATGGCGATAAAAATGGAAAACACTGTGCGTAGTATTTTCTAGTAGCAATTGTTATGAATGATTGATTCAATTATGAATTTTTACCAATTATAACAAATTTTCGTGGACAATTTTGGGATTTCATTTTTTTTTACTTTTGGCTACACAAATTCGATCAGTAACAGGTATCTACGGTAAAGAGCCCCATTTTTTTGTACTAATTAAAAAATAGGGGTGTATATTTCTGAATACATACATGTTATAGATAAATTACACCCAGACACAGAAAAAATGATCCTGCTAAACACACAAATATTTGTCTTAGGTGGGAATCGAACCCACGATCTCCGGTATAGCAGTCAGGGCCACTAACCACTAGACCAACAGGTCAGTGCTGTCTCCGTATTATGTATATATATTTTAATTCGTGTGCACAGTAAAAATGAGAGTGACGAAGTCTTCAAGACACTTAGCATTATAATTTGCATATTCAAAACTTTGGTCCCGATGAATTACCGCTACTGAAGACCATAATGATTCATCGAATATCAAGCGAATTAATCATTCAAGATGGAGAAATTTTTGCACAAATCATTAAAGCACTTAAAAGGCAAATGGATTCTCTGATGCGGATGCCAAATGGATTCTGAACATTTTATAGATAGGCCTGTGCCTACCTGGCCTATTGTTACGAAGAATGCGGCAATTATAAACGAAGAGCCTATTTAAATTAACTTCTGACTTTTACCATATCCGACTTCATCTTACAGAGTTGAAAAATATCAAATGTCGTTTTAAGCATATACAAATATTTATAAGTTCCTTCTCGTAACTGTTTATTTAATATATTTACCTAACGATAACTTTAAGTAGGCACTTATAAAAATTAAATGTGAAAAGAAAATATCGTCTTTTAATTGAGCGTTTTTTGAAATGAAATAAAATCCTGCATCGTTTACGTACGAATTAACAGGGCCTCTTGATTGGATACGACTCGCTGGATAAGTTATAGTCATCACACATTTACTAAAGCAACCCTTAATTTGAATAGTTGTTGCTGTATGTTTCTTCAAGGAGCACTCACGCATTTTTGAATGGATCGCTTTTTTATGCATCAGAGAGAAAAAACCGGGCAAGTGCGAGTCGGACTCGCGCACTGAGGGTTCCGTATAATCCTTACCCATGAAAACAGTTCAATTCCCGAATTGAGTTACGAAGATTTTTCCGAATCGCATAAAAAGTTTTATTTCGTCACATCATCACAAATTTACAGTACTTATTCAGATTTTATCCTAGACTTTTGCTATGAGACCTTGCTTCATGCCCAGAATTCAAGGTCAACGGGAAGGACCTTATGAATTTTGATTCCCATCAGAGTGTCGAAATATACGTTTTTTGTTACATATACAGCCTTATCTTTTTTTTTGTTAAGTAAGTAGTTTGATTTTTTCACAGCTTCAAGGGACCACAGAACTGAGTATATGGTTTTAATTTCAACTCGATGCCTACACATGTTCCCGGGATAAAGGGTCTTGACAGACAGACAACAAATGTGATCCTATATGGGTTCCGTTTTCTCCTTTTGAGGTACGTAACCATAAAAACACATTAGGAATGCCACGTGTGAACTTTAGTGTAATAGTCCCATCAAAGGTTCGCGTAGAAAGGGCGTGTATTTGGAACAGGACAGTCTATCAGAGGAACACAAGCGGGGCATTCCCCTGGGCAGGTCCGACCACAGGCTAGGTTACACTGTTTAAATACACCTCTGAAAACGACTTTTAAATGCACCTCCTTAGGCTGTATGTCGCCCGCGAGCTCGAATACTGACGAATGACGTCTTAGAAATAGTAGACACCAAAGTATGATATACCTATAAGGTATCTTTGATTATATTTGAATACTAATAAGTTCAAGATAAAATAAAAATTTGGTATTAACTAGATGTGAAAGCATTAATATGAAGTAGGTACATCAACACCGATCGAAGCCACTGTAGGAAAGTCGTCTCGAGTTTCAAGATCTTTCTTATTCCTTAAAATTATTGGAAAGAAGCCTTAAAAACATTAGATAATAATATAATTTTCAGAGAAAATTTTACAATTTTCTTCCCTACACTGTTGAGTAGAATATTTTCTTCGTTGAAAAGGGAGTGAAGAAAAACGTTGAATCTATATCAGCTGCATTTACCCCGATTATCGTAAAAGTCAATTGAAAGGAAGGGTTATCGTTACCCGTAGAAAGACAATGGACTGATAACATATAACTAGGTTAGGTTCATAATGCAAGTCTATCAATAGTACCAGCTAGCATAGCAGAACTATCTTATCTCAGTGAAAAGTCACTTTAAATTATGTCTGAAAACTTTTCTGACATCTGATCAATTATTTATCGCAAGAGAAAGCTCGTTTTCAAAAATTCTCATCTGTACTCATTCTTAATTTATTCAAATCCAGGGATTTAGTAACTTACGATAGACAGAATAAATTAAGACTAACAATAATTGACTTTCTGGTATCACTTTTAGAGAGAGAGAGAGAGAGAGAGATACCTGTTGAAAATGATAATTTGCATAATGGTGCACGCCATTTAGCATGAGGATGAGGCGTAGTTATAGAATAAGTACTGCATTTATTTATAAAGTAATAAAACACGCATGGAATTCTCATAATTAACATAATTATTAATTAATGTATGAGAACCTTTTCATCATAGTTTTATCTTTATAATAAATTCTAAAGTATTTTCTTCCAGAGCTAGTTCTTTCAAAGATACTGGGGCATCTGAGCAGTGCGACATGTCCTAGTGGCCAAGATCTAGTCGATATTAAATAGCTCGAGTCGCAAGTGCGGCACGAACGGGGTTAGATACCCTGTACAAACACGGTCAACTATTCACTGATCTTTCTGAACACAGCTACAGCCTCCGCCCCCCATTCTCCCCTAATGACTCTGCAAAATTCTTTACAAAGATTTTATTGACTCAGCAATTAAAATGATAAACATTTGCCTATTTGTTACTTTGTTCCGGGTTTAAGGATAAATACTTACGTAGGAAAATGTATATATGTATGGGTATATAGAGCAACGCCGGCCGGCACGACTAATTGACCTAATTTAAATAAGCTTTCAGTAAGCACATTTTCTCGAATTTAGTTTCACTTATTTTGTTAAAGGTAAAGCAGATTAAGCAAGGGTGATAAGAGTGATTATGGACTTAATAATTTAATTAGAAAGTTGGTTAAAATGTTTTGATAAGATAGTAGAAGTTATGAGATCTTGCAGTTTATGCGAAAGATTTTAGCCGGCTTTGGAAACAATTTAACAATGTACCTAATGATGGAACTATGTAAAGGTTAATTAAAAGATAAAATAATTAATATTAGCAACAGGGTAATTAACAGATACATTAATTTGATTTACAGCCAATCAACAGGGTCATGTAAAATGTCGATGGGGCTAAACCGAGCACGGCAATTTTCATTGCGTTTTAACGCAGCCGGGACGCAACCAAAGTCGTTTGGTACATCTGTTTGACAATTTACGCTTTTAATAATAGCCGACACTGCCTTTGAATCGGTCGCGCACGAATTAACAACCGGCAAAATTAAAGCCTTCAAACTTTTTGCAGAGCCAGCGGACCGATAGAGCGCGTTCGGCCTGCCCTTATTTAGCCGCGGGGGGATTTTCTCAAAATTAGAAACGTCCCAAATCGGCTCTGTTACATTGTAACTCGTGGTAATAGAGTTGTTCCCGAAAATATCGTTGCTTTTGTATCAAGTTGCTGATCAATCTATTCGCGCATAAAGTTATTGTACCATAATTAAGAAGCGAGAAACCTCAGAGAAAACGTTCTCTTAATTTTGAGAGAGTTTGATTAAATTAAAAGTGTTATTTTTTATACACTTATATATGTAACATTAGGTACACCAAATCTTGAAAGCGTCAAAATGCTGATAAACGGATAAACAGAGACATTATTACCCGCATTATACAGAATTCGAAAAGTAAACTTCATTTATGAATGCTCCATATCGTTTATGTTCGTCAGGTAACCCCAACATGTATAATTTACGATAAGTGGTTGATATCATTATGACGATATTAATGGTAGATCCATTACAAATTCGACGAATGTCCCTTCCGTGGACATACGGAAGGAGCGTCTAGCAACTAGCAACTTTGTATTATTTATGTATATCGTACACTTCAGGCCCGAATGACAAGCGTTACATGTGCAAGTGTCGGAGTATATGTATGAGATGCTCCGCTTCTAACTAAAGATTGAGTGCACATCATATCGACTTGCATGCCTATCGGAAAATATCTCCAATATCCTTAAAAGTTAACTTACATAGATATTACATAAACATAATTTACATGCTTACATGTATATATATAAATTCTAAGAAAACTAGTTGCTCTTTATAATAACTTTTTCAATTTCTTACACTAAGCTCATTCTGGCCTGGAGTGTAAGTAATGCGAGTGCACCGAGCGAGTTCGCTCCTTGTAATTATAGACTAAGACCTACAAAATTATCCACTAGGACTAGTATTCTCATAATTTATGCAAGCCAAAGTGTAGGGTTGAAACAGCGGGCCAAGTACCTGTGTTCAGCCAATTACGTGAATATCAAACCTGAAGTCCTGTTGTATTACCTGAGTACGCCGTGTAGATGTACAATTTTAATGTGGATCGATATTATTTATATCGATGTTTTATATCATTTGGAGCTTATCGACCGAAATAGTTAGTGGGAGCTAAATAAAATAAACCATGCATCATCACGGGGCCGGCTTCGTGGCAATTAGTCTGCGTGTCGCACGGTATGTATTTTTTTCCGTAATTGGAAATATCAAAATTCGATTGAAATTTATATTGGCGTAGAGGAAAAGCATTCGGTGTTATAGTCCCAAATATACAGAGTTTTGTTTATTTATTTACTATCGGGTTTCAGTTAAAAGTAATTTAATTTGGAAGCTATGGGGATAAAATGCAATTGTTCTGGGAGTAACTCCCTACTGCTTCGTTTCCACTTTTTTGCACCAATTAATTTTCTCATTGGATCCATGAGGACGCGCTTTTGTTTTTTTTTTTCGATTTAATGTCAACTTACAATAATTAACTTCTATCTACTTCTTACATGTTTTGAATCTTTAGCGTTTATGATAAGAACTAGCTGCTTTTCATATACTAACTAAAGTATTTGCGTGTGGCTTATCTACCTATTTATGTAGGTAGGTAAGTAGTATTTATTTAATTGAAGTACCTCGTCATGTAAACTGTTTTATGACGAAAACCGTCTTGGTGTAGGTAATTACCATTCTCGTATTAATGCTAATTATTTGTTAACAAATAAAACAGTTTTCTTACTTTACTGCGGTGTAAGGTTTATGAAATATTTTTATGTTTCTACCAAATCAAACGTCATTCTTTTTACTATGACGTATATTTTAAACAATGGGCTTTCTTTTTATTGAGAAAGTATTTTAAGTAACTACTACTCTTATAAGCTCAGAGCTAGGTAATCTTAAAAAGTTTAATGATTTTGTAGATAAAAGTAGAGTAAGAAAACAATTAAATCAAAACATTGAAACATCTATAGGCTCATTAGAGGACATATCATGCCTTATTTTATCTTATACTGTGGACGTTTTTGACGTGCACGTTTTTCTACGTCATACCCACTAGCTGCTGCCGTGGCTTGGTCTGCGTGATAGTAGATGATTATCCCAAGGCAACGTACTCTCGGGATAAAATTGAGCAGCCAGCACCCGCCCCACGGCCTTAGTGACATTAAGTTTTATCGACTCCTCGTTGACTTGGGTTCCAGAGTCCACTCTTCCCCTCTTCCTTTTGGGGCGTGCCGATTGCCTCAAAAGGATGTGCCCTTTTTCTCCGCACCCATAACACGTCGGAATATAGCGGGACTTTGCCGAAAAAGAAGCCACCACTTCTCGGTGACGTGTTGCACTGAAGGCGAGACCACCACTTCTCGAACTCTGTGCGTTCGTGAATCTTGTCGTACGGCTTCCACTTCGAAAGCATGAGCCATCGCACTCTTTAGAGTTTGGTGGCGTCCGATTCGCACCATTGCCCTGACTTCAGTATCCCTTAGACCGTCAATGAATGCTTGCACTAGATTTACTTTCAACGTCTCCGGTGTCATCGACATGTATGCACGCCGGACCAGCTGTTTAACCTCGACTCCCTACTGCTGGAGGCTCTCATTCGACCTCCGCGTTCTCTCAAGTTTCACGGCGTAACAGTATCATGACGGAATTCCTTCACGCTATCGTAGGGAAGTGACCAACTAAACGGCATAGACTAGATAATATCAACATAGACAACGATAACGGAGCAGCCTGCATTGTCCCACTCAGGTCAAAGCCATTGCTCATACATAAAACAAATGAGTATTGATCACCTTGCTTGCCCATTGTTTGCTTACAATATCTAAATACTAAGTCCTTTGAAGAACATGAAGTTTGAGGGGTGGTTAAATAGTAACAGCTGCACTGTTCAGTCCTTAGGGTTAGGAGATACTGACCGAGTTCAGATTGCATACCGAGATCGTTGTTGTTGAACCGTTGGCCCAGGCTGTCATTTGTAGATCGTTGATAACCGTTATGGATAACCAGAAGCCGGAGTCTTATAACCAGTATTGTTGTAGGGAAGTTACTGGGTTGTAGCAGCCGTTCCTCGTGAAATACTATTATTCAGCTGCAGCTGGTTAAACAGGAGCCCCAGTCGTCGACAGCGCGTAGTGACCCATGCGCTCCTCAAAGAGATAGTTAACCGTAGGGGCCCAGTAGGGTCGATACCCGCTAGGACTTCGGCGATTTTCTGAAAAGGAAACTCGTGGTCCTAGAACGCAAAGGGCAACTGTAGGACACAGGTGTGGTTTTAGTCAGTAAAAGTCTGACACGCCTTCCCGCTCCACCCAGACCGGAAGAAGTCATTGGATGATTTCCCATTTCAAAAAAAGCCGGTTAAACAGGAAGACGGCCCCAATTGGAGAACTGCTATACAGATTGATTGAAGACCATGAAATATAAGAAGACTTTGTTCTTGCTACATTGTAATTACTTGTAGTAGAATGTTGCCAAGAAGGGGCTTTTCATAAGGTGGACCGACGACCTGGTGAAGGATGCAGGAATCCGGTGGATGGACGTACAGGTCCGTTCGATTTGGCGACTCTAGGTGGAGGGCCTTAGAACAGTAGTGGAAGTCATCACACTAATATTATAAAGGCGAAAGTTTGTCTATGTTTGTTACTTCTTTACGTTCGAACGGCTTAATGGATTTCGATGAAACTTGGAATCCGAGTAAACCATGTCCTGAAATAGCACATAACATATTGGATATAGGTCTTTTTATCCCGGGAGAATGTTTCCTTGGTAAAATTTTCTACTATAACACGGGCGAAGCCGCTGGCGCCAGTTAGTTCGTCAATAATACCGCTGACGATGAACGCTGCCATTAATACCAGCCACAGAGATGCGGGCTCACTGCTAAGTTGGTGCCACGACCTTGTCAGCACAAGTTGGCCCATAGGAACACACCACAAGGACTAATCACTTAACATATTCTTCGACTTATTGATTTAGTACTCAGAAATATTTCTTTATAATTGTGTGGGATTATATCACTACACAGTATATAAAAACTTTTTAGAAAAAAAAAATAACCGACTTCACTAAAAAAAACACTAAAAGGATCAAAATAACTTTAATTTCGGATGTCGGTGTTTCTCGGTATTGTTTGTTTCTTATTTAACACCGACTTCCGAAATTAAAGTTATTTTGATCCTTTTAGTGTTTTTTTTAGTGAAGTCGGTTATTTTTTTTTTCTAAAAAGTTTTTATTTCACACTTTTTAGTTGCGATACACTTATAAACAGAGTGCCTATTTCTAAGGACAATTCCAATTAACCCAAATACTGCTAGGTTACATTGTTTTATTATAAAGTTGCTGTGCCTACCTTCCTCCTTCCGGCTCCATCAACAGATCAGTTCGATAGTACCTTATAGCCAAAGAGCATCTCACGACAATTCTAATAAGCCCAAACACGGCTAGGATACATTGATTAATTACGGAGTTCCTGTGCCTACCTTCCGGCTCCATCATCAGATCAGTTCGATAGTACCTTATAGCCAAAGTGCATCTCATGACAATTCTAATGAGTCCAAACACGGCTAGGTTACATTGATTAATTACGGAGTTCCAGTGCCTACCTTCCGGCTCCATCATCATCATCAGATCACTTCGATGATACCATTTTCAACGTAACTATTCAGAATCATTCATTTATTTGTATTGTCATAGTCGCTTAACTATATCTTCAATGTGATATCTATTTGAGTATGAAGTTCCGTTGACCATTTCTGGTCTTCTTCATCAGTTCCACTTCATCAAATGTTACTTTTTGACTGTAAATGCTTAAGTTCTTGATGAAAATACTAAAATTACCATAGGGTTGCCTATAATTTTTGAGGAGTTCCCTCGATTCCTCATGGATTCCATCATCAGAACTGGATTTTGAAAAAAATGGGACCAATCTGGAAGCATATCCTATAAAGGGAAAAAAAAATTTTGCAAATCGGTCCATAAACGACGGAGTTCTGAGGTAACACACATAAAAAAAAAAAAAAAAAAAAAAAAAAAAAATGATGATAAAAAAAAAAAAAAAAAAAAAAATACAACCGAATTGATAACCTCCTCCTTTTTTTGAAGTCGGTTAAAAACAAAGTCGCTTCCCTCTGTCTGTCCCTATGTAGGCTTAGATCTTTAAAACTATGCAACGGATCGTGATAGGGTTATTTTAATAGATAGAGTGATTCAAGAGGAAGGTTTATCTGTATAATACATGCATAATAGAGAAACACTGATAATTTTAGAGGTTTCTCATATGATGTCGTAAATAAACACATTTTTGTGCGCTTACATTGCAAACGCTGGCTGAACCATACGAGGTAGATCAAAATAGTGTACTACAGTATTATACACCTTAAAAAGGTCTACAAAAAGTCTGCAATGGTATATGTCTATCTTTTAGGGATAACCCGTATTAACTATTTTTTATCCTTTCGAAGCGATTTTAAGCAATATAGCACGAATCCTTTTCTAATTATTTACCTCAAATACATTGTGCATTTAATATAGATTAATATGGCCCTTTTTATCATATAATTTAAATGAATACTTTCGAAGATATTACAGATTTAAGATGCAGGGGCATAGCGGCAGCGGTGGTATTAGCATTGTACTCGTGCGAAGTCGGGGCGGGTCGCTAGTGTACTACCTACCAAAAAAAAACAAGAAAAAAGTAAAAGTTAGTGTGTAAACCAAGAAAAATACAGGACAATTTTTTGACATCCTTTTTATTCCAGACGAGAGGGACTGAAATCCCATCTCAAAAAATATCTATCAAATAAGCTAGTGTATGAATATACAGCTGCTACCTACAATCTAGGTATGTAATATCCAAAGACGTAATTTATTTATTTTATTTAAGATTCCAGCATATAAAACTCCGTCCACTAGACACATTATTGCAAAAAATAGGTATTGCTCTGCAGCATACGCTGTTAGACAAATTCGAAATTTAACTGATGTAGAGACTGCCCGTTTAGTTTACTTTAGCTATTTCCATAGTGTCAAGTCGTACGGTATTCTACTGTGGGGAAATGCCACCGATATCCAGACAATTTTCGTTTTGCACAAAAGGGCTATTCGTTCGATTTATAAATTAAGTCCCAGATTCTCTCTCAGAGATAAATTTAAATATATCTATCAATATAATGACTGTACCTTCGCAGTATATTTACGAGAATATTTTGTATGCCCATAAAAATATAAACATGTTTAAAAAATACAGTGATATTCATAATTTTAATACTAGGAACAAACACAAATATGTGGTTCCTGAAACCAGGCTCAAAAAAATAGGGGGCTCATTTAAATGCCAATGTATATAATAAAATAAATAAATAAAATAAAATAAAAATAAAAAAGCCATTTATTCTACTACATAATCAATCTCAAAATATACATCATT
The DNA here is from genome assembly GCA_905147345.3 of Mythimna impura. Taxonomy (NCBI): domain Eukaryota; kingdom Metazoa; phylum Arthropoda; class Insecta; order Lepidoptera; family Noctuidae; genus Mythimna; species Mythimna impura. The sequence continues at coordinate 16,064,413 of LR990345.1, forward strand.
ATTCCATTAAATTCATATTAAGCATTGCTAATTTAATTCATTTATATCATAAAAGTTTAACAAATTTTACACAAAATAAAAAAAATTGACTGGCCTGTTGTTGGTCTAGTGGTTAGTGGCCCTGACTGCTATGCCGGAGGTCGTGGGTTCGATTCCCACCCAGGACAAATGTTTGTGTGATGAGCACGATCATTTGTTCTGTGTCTGGGTGTAATTTATCTATATATGTATGTATTTAGGTATCTTGGTATGGTCATGTAAAGAGGAGAGATGAAACGCATGTTACTAAAAGAGTTATGAGTATACATGTGGATGGGTGGAGAGGGAGAGGGAGGCCAAAGAAAAGATGGATGGATTGTGTGAACAGTGATATGAAAGAAAAGGAAGTTAGTGATAGCATGACGGTTGACAGGATAGAATGGAAGAAAAAAACATGTTGTGCCGACCCCAAATAAGATGGGACAAGGGCAGGAAGATGATGATATGTATGTATTTAGAAATATACAAGTATGTTTATCAGTTGTCTAGTACCCATAACACAAGCTCTGCTTAGCTAGGGACTAGACGGCGTTGTGTGTTAGTTGTGGAATAAAAAAAAAAAAATATATATATTACAAATTATAATAATAATACAATAAAATTCACAATAATAATAAATGTCAAATAAAAATGAAATAAATAAAAATACAATAAAATAAAAATCATATAGTCAAAAATTAAAAATACAATACAATAAAATTCATGATAAATGTCCAAAATCTATAAAATTATTTAAGTAAAAAATTGCATTTATAATTATTTCATTCAAAGATTCAAAGATTCAAAGCATTTTATTTCAAATAAACCATTTACAGGCACTTTTGAAATGTCATGAAGTCAGTCAGTCAGAAAAAAAAAGATGCTAATTGCACATTCCAAAGCGTAGATCTCTATGGAGAAGAATGTGCAAGAAACTCCATGGACACTCTTTTCAATCATGTTTTGTAATTACAAATATCTCTGTTACATGTTTCTTGTCGCTATCATGTGAGAACAATGTAAATAAAGTAAAAATACAAACTAAATATAGATATTAAAATAGCAACTGGCAGCTAAGAGATGACCAGTCTCAACTGACAGCGCCCGTTCACGAACATGACGCCAATATTAGTACCACTCAGCTCAACCATTTTGAAGGGAACCGAATGATCCAACACATGCGCCACCATCAGTGAGACATTTGAGTGAGCATGATAAACTCTCAACTGCCATGCTGATTTATGTCAAACAAGTCCAATAGTAACATAAAAAACCATAAATAAACACATTACCCTCCTTTGCGTCGCGCAGTCGGGTAAATAGCTCCATGGTACTCACATTTACAAACTTTGAAAAAAATGCTTCTACATTATACAATACTTTTATTATTTAAAAATTCAAAAAAAAAAAAACATTTAAAAATAATAACAATAATTTCCAAACTAATCAATTTGTTCACCCCGGTGGTAGTGGAGCTGGACCAGCATTGAGCCAAGCATTTTTATCTTGAATATAATCCTCCAACTTATAATATGCCTGCCTGCATAGTGTGCGTTTAATACAAGATTTAAATTTTGGTTCATTGAGTTCTAATATTTGTGGAGGTATTTTATTATAACAGTTCAAACAGTACCCCATGAAAGAAGACGCCACTTTAGCCAGTCTGAAACCTGGTTGAACTAATTGGTCCCTATTTCTTGTAACATAATTATGTCTATCGCCTCTTTTGCTAAAATGATGAAGATTTTTTCTAACGTACATGATGTTTTCATAAATATATTGACAAGGCACCGTCATGATATTAATATCCTTAAACAGTTCCCTTAGAGAATCGCACCGGCGAAGATTGTAAATAGCTCTGATGGCTCTTTTCTGTAGTATAAAAATTGAGTCGATGTCTGCAGCCCGTCCCCATAGTAAGATACCGTATGACATGATACTATGAAAATAACTAAAATAGACTAGTCTAGCGGTATCAACATCCGTAAATTGGCGGATTTTTCTAACAGCATATGCAGCTGAGCTAAGCCGTCCTGCAAGAGATGTTAAATGAGGACCCCATTGTAGCCTAGAGTCAAGCGTTATCCCCAGGAAAACAGTTTTGTCGACAAATTCTAGTTTTTCATCGTTTAGTATTACGTCACAATCACTACTTTTGACATTCGGTAAGGAAAATCATATGCATTTAGTTTTTTTCCCGTTTAAAACTAGATTATTAGCAGTGAACCAGTTTTGGACCTGCAATAGTGCGTTATTTTCGTCGTCAAGATTATTAGTCCTTCTATTTATCTTAAAAATCATAGAAGTGTCGTCGGCAAACAACACCATATTAAGTTTATTTTGCAACAAATAGGGTAAATCATTAATATAAACTAAAAATAAAAAAAGGACCTAAAATTGAACCTTGGGGTACCCCCATTTTCACATTTAATCCCGACGAACATTATTTTTGGTTTAGCATTTTGAGTTTATTTAAAATAAAGTTTTATCACAGTTTGTATGAAGTGTTAATCTCATTTATAGCTATCTAAACTCAACGTAGTAGTCGCCAATGTATACACTTCTACAATAAACTTCCTAGTCATATTCAACAACTAAGCCTTAATAAATTCAAAAAAAATTGAAAAACGAATACTTTGCCAAAAGGCTTTTTACACTATAAAGGACTATGTTGAGGAAGAAAAGGCTTGGGATTGACCTGCTCCAGTACGCACTACAACTGTTGTCTTATTTTTTTCTTTTGTTTTTATTTCCAATTGTGCTTTTTATTATTATTTTTTTTTACACTTTGATTGATGTTTAGTTTTACAGTTTGACATTGTAGATTACTTTTATTTTGCAATTTGTCATTTTTTTTTCAATAAATTTTTGACATAAATATTTACTTTACTAAGTATTACATTTTGTAAACTATATACTATATTTCCACATCTTCATCATTTCAGCCGATAGACGTCCACTGCTGGACATAGGCCTCCCCCAAATGACGCCACAACGAACGATCCTGTGCATCTCGCATCCATCGGATTCCCGCAACCTTCACCAGGTCATCGGTCCACCTTGTATTCCACATCTTACAGTCAGCCATAGTTATTTCCACATCTGCGTGTAATAAGCCCGAATTATTAGGATTATAAATTTAGAAAGCAATATATTCTGGTTCCTTCATTCATCACAAAGATGCAGTGATTTGACTTGCCTCTTGGTTTAGTGGTTAGTGGTCCTGACTGCTATGCTGGAGGTCGTGGGTTCGATTCCCACCCAGTACAAATGTTTGTGTGATGAGCATGATCATTTGTTCTGTCTGGGACTAACTGGGAATATCATTATTAATATTGTGATTTCATAACCAGAGGTCGGAATTAGGTAGAGTTAAACATTTACTTACACCGATTTCAACCAGCAAAAGAATAAAGTGGATGTGCCTCAAATCTCGAGATTAGTTTTAAAGAGCAGAATTTTTTTAAGACTATCAGAAACAGCAGAAAAAAATTCTTCCTGCAATAATGACGAGGAGGAGGAAGTGTATTTGTTAACCTTACCTCAGTTGACGTACAGAGATCTTTTTCAATGAAAAATACTAATAAAAATTGTATGTTAATTATCTTTGTTTTATTGATCTTATCTATCTCTGAGGTTTTATTATTATTTATTTGTAATATTGTAGGCCGCACGGGACGGGATTTTTCATTAGAAATCCAGGGAAGATCCATATTAATATCAACATTTCGATGCAAGTACATGAATAACTGTACCTAATTCCGACCCCTGTTCATTACATAACTTGATATTTAGCTGTTAGTTTTTAACATTGGACCATAAATAAAAACGTACAATACAAGTGCTTACTCATTACATACTTTGCATTGGTGTAAACTGGAATTTATAATCCTTCACGAAAACAGGCATGAGATGATCCTTGGTCCTTGTCAGATTTTTCTATTTTCTAACGAGAGACTATTTATAGGTACCTACTCAAGGCTTCAGCCTAAATTGAAAAATCTGAGGGGATTTAATACTTACAGTCCTAACGCGTAGGTAGGTATGGCCCGATAAGATTAAGGTAACCCACTTCAAAGTATTTTACAAACAACGTATAATTTCATCAGTAAAATCTAAGTAAACCTTGTAGTTGAAAAATAGTTTTTTGTTACAATCTAAAAGAGGTATATCTGATTTATTTTTAACCGACTTCAAAAAGGAGGAAGTTCTATGTTCGGCTGAATGTATTTTTTTTTTTTTTTTATGTATGTTCACTGATTTTGAATTTTTTTTTATTGAAAGGTTATGCTTTCGAATTGGTCCCATAGAAATATTGTTGTGATCTGATCATGAACTTCGAAGATAAGGAACAGAAGTCCTCATAGGATCACAGCAGAACCGTCGTAACAAGTAAAATTGCTTTGTTTGTACGTGTAGTCGATGACTGACTAAAAGTAGAGGGGGAATATATTGAACTGATCTGATGATGAAGCCTGAAGATGAAGCCACCGGCACTCTGTAATAAATTAATGTATTCTAACCGTATTTAGGATTATTAGAATTGTCATGAGATGCACTCTGGTTATAAGGTACCTATTTAAGATTGGCTGAGGTACTTTTTAGTGGTGGTACCATAACTAAAAAGTGTAAAATAAAAAACTTTTCACAAAAAATATAAACCGACTTCAATGTAAAAAAAAAACTAAAAAGTGCAAAATAACTAACTTCGGAAGTCGGTGTTAAACAACGAAGAGACAAAACTATTATAGAAACACCGACTTCCGAAATTAAAGTTATTTTGCACTTTTCAGTGTTTTACATTGAAGTCGGTGTAAAAAGTTTTTTTTTATTTGATTTTCCGACGAGCAATTGGTTGCCTTCCGATAAAGATCAGGCTCATGTTACGGCACGTCGTTCCACGCGTGCCTCAAAGAGATGTCAGCATGATTCGCGGGGCCCACTAAGTTCGGTGCTTGCCTGAAGGATTTTGAAGGAACGCAAGTGGATTCTATAATCCACCTGTGTTGCTTCTGTTGCCCTTTTTGCTGACACTCTCTCTCGCTCCGCCCAGAAAAAATAAGCGTAACTTTTTATTTTGAAAAATAGCGCAGTTCCTGTGGGGAGGTCAGGGGAGCGACGCCGTTTGTAAAAGCTAATAAAGAATCATTTCAATTCAGTTATGTGTATATAAGTAAGTAAACAAGACATTTATTAAAATGTAAGTAAAGTCCAAACTTTGTTAAATAAAATCAACGAAGTCAGAAGTTTATGAAATTTGGAGATTTTAATTAAATAAATTGCTTACATTTGGTAATGAATTTACTAAATATAGGGTAACTATGTACAATGAGGAGGATGCGGATTTCTTTTAGTTGCCTTTTGTGTTCCAGAGCCACGGTAACTCTTTAGAACATTTTCGCAGCCCAAGCAGCCCTATAGAGTTGTAGCCCTACCAGGCCACATCTCTATGAGCCGCGCCGCCGATTCGGGCTTGCTCCTTACCGGGCGGCCGGACGGTGAGCTACCCATTGCTCGTCGTCTGCAAGCCCGCGCCTACGGTAGGCTTTAATCGCATTCATGTGTGAATCTCGGCGGCGCCGGCGGCGACCGGCCAACTACTTCACTCGCATTAATGCTTTGCAGGATGTGGCAACCACTTCCATCTCCTTATTGCTCCGAACCACAGCCTGAACCATGGCCGAACGCAAGAGGTTGCCATCGCAGGTCACCTTCATGGAGACACAGTGATGCTCCACCCAAATAGGGCAGAATTTTACCGAACCTTGATCCGCACAATGGCGACACCTGAGTGTTCTGAGTGTTTCCAGAAGAAATAGGTATGGAGTGTGGGATTTTTACCTCACTAAAACCACCTCGGTGATCACCATCAACACGTAGAAGGGGCCCCGTTACCTCTCAAAAGAGCACAGCAGGACTTACTGAATTGGAGATGCTTGTCCGGTGAGGACCTGCGTCAGGTGAAAACTGAGAAGGCTGTGACGCCTCTTCAAAGAGAGGGCGGGAATAGGGGTGACTATTGAAATAATAATAATAATAATAATATTTATTCAAAATTCTTTACAGGATAAAGTAATACAGTCTTAAATATAAATCTTAATTCTGAGTCTTACGTGCCTGAACTAGGAAATCCTGTGTTTCAGGCGAGAAGAGCTAAAATAATTTAAAATTAACAAATAATCAAAAGGATTTTATAGTACAATACAAACGTGTAAAAAATCTGTAAAGTAGACAAGTTATCTTATACTATTAATTTATAATGTTACCAAATCTTAACTTCTAGTTTCTTAACTAACAAGATACTTAACCTAGGTCAAAAATTGTATAAAAACAAAAAAATCACTTTAGCACAATCAGTAAATTCTCTGTATCATCGTAGGACATTCTTTGAAGAGCCTCCTTAAGAATTTTCTTACAGTTAATTTGATTCAAGCTATAAATGTTTGCTTTCGCGTTCAACCTATTGTAGAGGAGAGGACCGAGAAACAGATAAAATTTTGACGTGAAAGCATGTTTGGTATGATTTTGAGGACAAACTAGATCTTTACGTCTTTTTTTAGTAAACTCCGTGCTATATGTTAGATCTGCGTGCTGTTTTAATACAATACCCATTATAAATAGCTGTCGGACTGTTAGTACTTCACATTCTTTGTATAAGAGGTTAGTGGGAAAAAGGAATGGGCGAAAAGTAGCCACTTTGAGAATTGCCCTCTGGGCTCTCTCGATGGTTAGTAACAATGTTTTACCCGCTCCACCCCATGTGGTAATACAGTATGTTACTATCGATTGACATAAAGCAAAGTAGACTTGTCTAACTATTTTTGGGTCTGCAATGTAGCGTAACTTTTTAAAAACAAATATCAATTTACGAATTCTATTATTTACAGCTTCTATGTGATGTTTAAACGAAAGTGTTTCATCGATTATAATTCCAAGGTACTTAACAGTATTTGACATTTTAATATTGGGACAAACACATTGGTTATTTGTGCTAGATGTGCAATTATGAGCATACAATGTTGAGGTAGTGCCAGTTAGTTTTTGCTTCCGCATCGAAAACTTGACGTAATTTGTCTTGTCAGCATTTAAAGTCAGTGAATTATTTTGAAGCCATTTATTAATAACATTGAATCCGTGTTGCGCAAACTTGTGGACATTTTCTTCTGAGTCAGCCGAAAACAAAAGAGCAGTGTCGTCAGCATAACAAACGATATGGCCGTGATCTAAATTTAGATTACAGAGATCGTTTATGTAAATTAAAAAAAGTGAAGGTCCTAAAATACTTCCTTGGGGAATTCCGAAAGCTGTGCTTTTTTCGTCATCGCTGATAATATTACCAATCTTTACACATTGCGTACGTTCTTCTAGATAGCTCTTAAATAGTTTCAGCTGCGTTTCCCTAATGCCTATGGCTTCAAGCTTGCGCAACAAAATGGGAACAGAAACTGTGTCAAAAGCTTTGGCGAGGTCCAGGAATATTCCTAGGGTGTGGTTACCTTTATCAAGTTCTTGTGCTAGATAGTTAGTTAAATGATGTACAGCATCATCTGTAGACATTTTAGGTCTAAATCCAAACTGCCGCTTAGAGAGAATAGATTTATCCTCCAAATATTTATAAAGCCTGTTGTTTATAATCTTTTCTAATATTTTAGACATAGAAGGCAGTAAGGAAATAGGCCTATAATTAGTCACTTGATCTTTACTACCTGATTTGTAAACTGGGACAACAACAGCTTTTTTTAAGCACTTGGGGAACACACCTGTAGTTAAACATTTATTAAAAATGTAAGTCAACGGTGGTACTAAAAGGTCTTTGAATTGCTTAATAATTTTATTAGATATGTTATCCCAGCCAACTGCACAGTCGTCTTTTAGACCCATAATAATCCTTTCTACTTCCGTTTCGTCAGTATCTAGTAACACAAAAGATGATAAGCTAGTGCTAGATGCAAACAATGAGCTTGTTAAGCACTGCGATTGTCCCCGAAGTTTTTCAGCTAGACACTTGCCCACATTAACAAAGAAATTATTTGCAATGTTCGCAGATGTTAACTGTGATGAATGTGCCTGTAATAAACCTGAAGAAGACTGATTCTGTTTTGAATTATACGTCACATTTTTAATAATTTTCCAGATCTTTTTGTTATTTGTACCAGCCTCTTTTAGTGCAGTGTTATCGTAATTGCGTTTTACTTTTTTTATGAGGTCGTTACAAAAGTTACGATATCGCTTATATGACAGTTGCAATATTAAATTATTCGGATTAACTTTAGCTTTCATATGCAGTTTATCTCTATTTTTCATACAACGTATAAGACCAGCCGTGATCCATGGTTTTATGTTGCAGTATTTGTTATTTAACCGAGATATGACCGTGTTCTTCTGAATTGCATTTTGCACTTTTTTAATTAGGTACAACATACAAAACTGCGGATCATCGGAATTGTAAACTGGGGCAAAATCAATATTGCATAAGTCTTCTTCAAATTTATGTAAATTTAATTTAGAGACCGTGCGAGAGGCCACCTTAGGCAATTTACAATTAAGAATGAGTAGGGTAGCATTGTGATCGGTTATTGTTGAATTAGTTACAAGGGTGAGTGCAGGGAAGTTGGCCTTGAGCATTATATGATCCAAGCAGGAGCCACTTTGATGTGTAGGAAGCGTGTGAGCGGGAAGCAAACTATGGAACGCGCATAGGTTCAGATATTCCTCAGCGGAAGCGTCTCCACTTCCCGGAAGAATATTGATATTAATATCTCCAGTTAAAATTGAATTTTTGAAGGATGATAGGTTCTGCAAGGTGTCGTTTAGAGAGTCAGTGAATTTTTTTATATTCGTAAAAGAGGGAGATCTATATACAGCTAATATCGCAAATTCTGCTCCGATTTTAACCAACAATCTGCTACAGTCGTGCATGTTTGGCTCTACGACAGACACATTTAGATGATCTCTTGCATAAACTATCACCCCATCGTTCTGATTGGAAGTTGAGTTACTCTTATACATACAATATCCCGGAATTTGTGGTATGTTATATTGTTTAGCAAGCCAACATTCAGTTAAGACAATAATGTCACAATTTATGTCTAGACGTTTTAGAAAAATGCTAAAATTATCGAAATTCTTAAAAACACTACGAATGTTTTGGGTTAATATGGTTAATGGACTAGTGTAAGAGGAGAGATATTGCTTGCAGTGTTCAACGTCACAAACTTGTGATTGAGATACAGAGAAATTGTCTATGTCACTAATTAAATGATTAATCATATTAAAATATTATTAAAAATAACAACAAAGGCCAAGAAGAATCGTAATTTACGGCGCTCTTAGGCGCCTCCAAATGACGTCGAAATGACGGCCAAAAAAAGATACATCAAAGAGAAGACATGCTTGGCCGAACGTAAATATATTAAGGTACTTAAGAGCTAAAGCAGTAACATTACAACATTTTAATTAACAAGATCATACGAATCTGTGTTTTATTTACATAATGAAATAGATGTTCGATTGTTCGTATATGTTACACTCATACGCCGAAATCACTTAATTAGCAAAAAAAAATTACGCATTACGTATCTTTCTATCGAGTTTTGACGGCGCGTGGTATTCCACGCATCATAGAGTTGTCATCAAATCCGCGGAGTCCAGCAGGACCGATGCCCGCTAGGGACAGAAAAAAATTCAAAAAAGGAAAACTGTGGTCCTAAAACGCCATTGGAGGACATAGGCGTGGTTTCAGTCAGTAAAACTCTGACACACTCTCTTGCTCCACCCTAAAGCGCGAGAAGTAATTAGATGATTTCCCATCTCAAAGAAAAATAACATACTTATCTTTCTATGCTCCATTGCAAGATTTTTATTAACCCAGCAATTCTACAGGATGCACAATAGAGATCTGTGTTATTACCATCTGGCAAAAGCTAAGGTTACTAGGCAAAGTTGTAGCTGACTATGTAAGTCTTCGTTATGAATCGAGATCTACTAATACAGGTGTAGGAACTTGGTCCAAAGCTATACAGTTGTCTCAATTTGCTGGATTTCGTGAGGTCTGCTCAACAAATATTGTAAATGAAGATTAAACCAAAGTAGAGAACTTCAATACTTAGGTTTAAGTTTTCTTCATCAAAATTTCTAATATTGTTTTAAATCCTTTGTTAGCTTGTTAAGTACAAGCTAACAAGGAATTTAAATAATAAAGGGGGAGCTAAATTGTAATTTTAGCAATGTCAGTTATAATAGTTATAATTGTGTCTCTCTTAGTTATTCTACCCATCTGCTGCAGCTGAAACTAGTTATCTCTATAAAAACTTCGGGCCCCATTTTATCCCCCCATCGGGTTGAATTTTGGGAAATCCTCTCTTGGAGTTCGTCATAAATCGCCTTGTGAAAAATAAAGATATATATTAATTGAAATATTTCATTATTAAGGGGTGACCAGACGGTTGCAAACTAGCGATCCAACCAAAGTGACCTTGGTTTGTGTGTTTGGTTTGTGTTACGGCTACATGTATGTAAACCACGCTCCAACACGTTCGGTGGTTGGGAAAACGCACCTCCCAACCAAGGACGTTGAAGGTCATGGATTACAACTGCTGTCTACACGGATTGAAACTAGCAAGGTCACCTTGGTTGGGACGTTGGTTTGCAACCGTCTTGTCACCCCTTTAGTATCACAGATTAGTAGGTATAGTAATTCCATTGGAAAATCCACTTTTTGCGGGACATACCTCCTCCTCGTGCATGAAGTTTTAAAAAATACTCGTATGTTTATCCAATAAAATCAATATGTTTTCTTGCATAACACACTCGGTAACCTTAATTTTCGTTTTAATTTTATTCTTATAATAATGAGTAGTTGCATTATTGAAGGGATCTAAAATATAAGCGGCGTATCGATAGCATGAAGTACGAACTTTTTAATCAAACCTTCTGTCATCACAAATAGCAAGTTTTTGCAACACAAAATAAATCATAATAATAATAATATTCACACAACGCCGTCTAGTCCCAAGCTAAGCAGAGCTTGTGTTATGAGTACTAGACAACTGATAAACATACTTAAATATTTCTAAATACATACATATATGGGAATTGAACCCACGACCTCCGGCATAGCAGTCAGGGCCACATACCACTAGACCAACAGGCCAGTCAAATAGTTGGGAAGATCATTTTATAACAAGGTATTCGACCTGAAACACAACTTGTATAAAAAGTTGGAGTAGCCGTAAAACAACACATAAAGTATGTGTATGGACTTATTAATTAAACCTATTAAAATACCTAGAAAGAAAGAAAAGAAAAAGAAAAATATTCATTTGGAATACAAAGGGCAACTGAACGGTAAGTCCCCTCTTTGAGGAGTGGCTGGAGAGGCATCCTCACCTTCCGCATGACGCAGGTCCTTAGCAGACATGGAAAGTTCGGGAGGTTCCTGTATCGGATTCAGGCGGAAGAAACGCCCGGGTGTCACCACTGTGTGAACCGCCCAAATGACACGGTGGAGCTGTGCCCCGCGCGGGAGAACTTAGATATTTGATGAAATTGCATTCCAAAAAGTGAAAAAAGCGATACAACCTCACAGAATTCAACAGAATATAAAATTAATAACCTCTTTCCAAGTCTATTTCCCAAATAAACTAGTAATTGATTTTCAGCTAATTACTGTCTACGCTGAATCCGTATTGATGGAAAAAGAAACATAGATTGACAGATGAATGGATTAGGGCTGCGGGGCCTCACTTCTTTGCTTATAGAACTAATGCACCGTCCCTAAACTTATTGACCACCGTTAGTCATTCTAATGCGGACATAAATTGCGGGTTCCGTCGCTTTATTGAACTACCACTCGTATTGCATTTCATTATTAAAAAAGTAAACTTATGAAAGGTTTCAGGGCTGTCAGTGTAGGGTAAGAGCTTATGTCAAATTTAATAATAGGGAAATGTGATTCAGTTTTACTAACATTATTTTTGATTTTAGAAACTATCTCGTCTCTAAAAAATTAAAACTCTCTAGCAAAATAAAATTATATTCTATTCTAAAAGTTATCTATATATATAAAATCGAAATACCATTCACTCAAAAACAACCGACCATATATAACCTCCTCCTTTTTTAATTCTGTTAAAAATTGTATCTTTATTTAAGTATTATTGATGTAGTATACTTAATTAAAATTCGAGATAATCATTAAATTTTAAAACAAAAAAATGTATGCTATAAATGTCAGAAGTCAAATCCATATCCATTTTTCATTTCATCCGTAGTCTTCATTCGGCAATTTTACTACAATTGGAAATATACATTTAAAAATCAACTTAAAAACACAAATCTAAAGTTTATACTTCAGTTTGTGCTGATAGACTGAAATTATGTGGAATAATAAATTCAAGTTTAGACATTGACAAGCTTAGGACACATTTCCTCAGCCCTAAGCTCACCGAGCGGGTCAGCAACCGTCCGTAAGGCGCGCGGCGGCGGTGCGCGGCTAACCGTCGAACCTCGTCAAATATTAAAAAGAGGACGGGATCGACTTTCGACTTTCTCATGCACATTAATATTAGTATTGCCGCATTATTTATGCATGTTATGCAAATAAAGACAACATTATTCATTAGTTAGAGCTGCATTTTGCTAGGTACGTAATGATATGGAATTCATAGAACTGGACGAAGCGGTAAAAATATTAAAACCTATGAAAACAGCTTTCCAGAAGGTTTGTTAGGTCTTTTTGGGTATAGAAATAAAAAATGTGGACAAATCAATATCCAACTGTTTTTTTTTTGTTGGGGTGGTAAATGGCGTACTATGGTTTAGCAGGTATGTGGAACGGGAACACCCAAATACTCCGAAATATTTTATTCCGAATTTCGATATTCCGATTTTCAAAAGTCCGAATTTCATAATACCTAAAAATTATAATGTCTATTATTAAAAATCACGAAATTTATTTTACCGAAAGTCGTAAATGCGATTTGTTAGTTTTCCGATTTTCATACGTTCGAAGAATCAAATGCTCGAAGGGTTCTCGGTCCGAAAAACGATATTCCGATTTTCAATACTTCGAATAAACTAAAAGTCAACATGTTGTGCTACAAAATTTAGTGTCAGAAACGAATCGCTGCAAAACCGACTTCACGCAGTCTTGTTTGCCCTACCCCTAGAGTGTAATTTAAACCCGCGTAGGCGCGGAGGGGTAGTGGTTTGAAGGCCCGCCGCCGCGGCTGAGGCTGGCCGGCAAAGCCGGCCAGCAAGCCGAAGCTGCGGTGGTGAGCGTTAAAACCATCTGCGACGATAAGCTCGCCTGGGGCCCGTCAAACCCGTCACGGCTCCGGCGCTGCGGCCGGAGCCGTGACAGAAACAATGCTTGCTGCATTTTGCATGCCTGCTTGCATGCTGTATGCCTGCTTTCATGCTGCATGCCTGCTTGCATGTTGCATGCTTGCTTGCATGTTGCATGCTTGCTTGCATGTTGCATGCCTGCTTGCATGTCACATGCTTGCTTGCATGCTGCATGTCTGCTTGCACGCTGCATGCCTGCTTGCATGCTGCAATAAATTCCCTGCATGCTGGAAAACGCATCTGTCATTAGTTTTTTAATTCTACCCCCTCATACTACGACCTCTGACGAGCATTTATGTGTTTATTTGTCTTGCTATACAGTTTTATGAGGCGTTTTTATTTCGGAATTTTATTAATCGGTATTTTAATAATCGGAATTCGTATTTTTGATGTTTCGAATTATCAATAAGTCGGACTTTTCGTTATTCGTTTTTGAAACTCGGTATTTTGAGAATAGTAATTATAAAAGTTAGGAAAATTGAAATTTAGGAATTATAAAAATAGGAGTAATGATAAGTCGGAGTTGTTATATTCGGAATTTTGATCCATTCGGAATTATGAAAATCGGTATTTTGAAATTCGTATTTGTGACTGTCGGAATAAAGTTTTTCGTATTTATGTAGTGTACCCATGTGGAACAGGGTGTTTAAGTCTCGCAAACCTCGGTTGGAAAGGAAGGATCCCTCGACCAGACGGGTGTTTCGGGCTGTTGTATATGTTCGTAATTGTACAGAGAACTTTAATACCACGATGTAGGATATTGAATGTAAGTTCTAATGTGGCGATATAGATGTCGCTATAATATGTAGCTATATCACCACACTGTGTCCCCCGCACTTTGTAAGCAATTTTTATTATTATTATTCATTCCAAAAACCAAATGGAAAGCACCCACTTAAGGTAGAACTACATTGCGCACTAGTGGGCCACGTACGCCGATCTGGGCGCGACGGTCTCCATACATTTTATATGACAAATAGACTTGCAGAGCTACATTAGATCTACGCCACGCAACGCGCCGCTACGTACAAATCAGGCGTGGCCACGTGTGTGTCGGTCTAGTGTAGTCCTCGCTTAACCGAAGATAACCCAACCTGGAGACATGAACGTGACCCCTTAAGATCAGAATATAAATAAACCACTTACCTTATTTATTTTCCTAACATCAATCAACTCATCACTCAGTCCGCAATATCTAACAATCTGACAATGGCGCAGTCGGGACTTGGTGTAATGACCAATTGGAGTGGAAGCTTCACCAACACGATCACACAGTCGCACACGGGTTAAATAAATGAATTATACCTCTGTAAAATATTTGTGAATGACTTTGAAAAAAGCTATGCATTCAGCGAGTCCTTTTTTTCACGTACTTACTCATCTTCCGCATCACGCAGGTCCTCACCGGACATGGCAAGTTCGGGAGGTTCCTGCATCGGCTTCGGGCGGAAGAAACGCCCTGGTGTCACCATTATTTGGACCGCTCGGAGGACACGGTGGAGCATACGGTGGAGGTGAGCCCCTCTTGAGCGGAGCACTGCCATGTCCTCGTGGAGGTAATCGGCGGCAGCGACCTCTCGCGCCGGACCCTGGTTCGTGTATTGGCCGGAGTGAGGAGGAATGACAGGCGGTCACCTCCTTCTGCGAACCAGTAATGCTAGCAAAGGAGGAGGCCGCTCGCGTGAAGGATCGAACGTCCTCACGCCCCAGGCGCCGAGATTCCGATTCCGACTGTCAGCCACAGTAGACTTGGGCTTGCGGACGTCGAGCAATGGGTAGCTCACCGTCCGGCCGTCCGGTAATTACCAGACTGAGTCCAGTCGTCAACAGCACGTAGTGATCCACGCGATCCTCAAAGAGATGTCAGCAAAACCGTAGGGGCCCAGCAGGGCCGATGCCCGCTAGCTAGGACCGCGGGCAATTTCTGAAGATGGATTGGATAATTTCCACCCTTAAAAAAAGGTCACTATGTGCACCCATTTTTCCTGAATCACCTGATTTACCGTGATTACTGGGCTAATCTAAGTAGATCTTGTTTCACTTCTTTTTTCTTTCTTTCATCAGTTTGCTGCTGGATGTGCTATTGCCGGAAAGTAGCCACCTCTTGCCTTACAAGAGCCAGCACTTGGTTCTCCGGCACGGGCTGGGGCTGGTTGTGCCCCCCTTTTGGTGCTATCTGGGGCCCGGCTTCTCCACGGCGCCTGACCTGGTTTGCCTGGAGTCTCTCGTTCTCCTTTCGGAGTATTTCCATGCCAACCGCCTGGTGGGCGACCTCCATCCACAACTCCCCAAGGGCGTCCACCGCTGTCCCTTTGATTGAGGCCGTGGCCTGAACTGAAGAAACATTAGTGTGGTGTTAGTTAGTAAAAGTGTGACACGCCTTATCGCTCAGCCAGAGGAATCATTTCAGCCGAAAGAAGGCCACTGTTGGACATAGGCCTCCTTCAAGTGTCGCCATAACGGACGGTTCTGTGCGTCTCGCATCCATCGGATTCCCGCGACCCTCACTAGGTCACCGGTCATCTTGTGGGAGGCCTTCCAATACTGCATCTTCGGAACCTTTCGTCCCCATCGAACATTTGTTCTACGAGCAATGTGCCCTGCCCACTGCCACTTAAGTTTGACGATTCTTCAGACTTTGTCGGTAAGCTTGCTCCTGCGGATATCTTAATTTCTCATATGATCACGCAAGGAAACTCCGAGCATAGCCCTTTCCTTCCTCTTTTGTAATTAGCAATTTGGTAATATTACAATTTTGTATCATTGGAGCATTAATTAGTCTGTCAGCCTTCTGTAAAATAAAATAAATAAATTTGTTAAGGGGATCCTATTAGCCGATGACCTTGAGCATTTGTTTTTGGGCACGCCACAATTATGGCGGTAAGTCCCCTCTTTGAGGCGTGGTTGGAAAGACCTCACGGCGTCCTCACCTTCCGCATGACGCAGGTTCTCACCGAACACGGTAAGTTCGGGAAGTTCCTGCACCGGATTCGTGCGGAAGAGACGCCCGGGTGTCGCCACTGTGCGGACCGCCCGGAGGACACGGTGGAGCACACGGTGGAGGTGTGCCCCGCTTGGGCAGAGCAACGCCGTGTCCTCGTGGGGGCGATCGGCGGCGGCGATCTCTCGCGCCGGGCCTTGGTACAGGCCATGGTCCGAAGCGAGGAGGAGTGGCAGGCGGCCTCCTTCTGCGAAGCAGTAATGCTAGCAAAGGAGGCGGCCGATCGCGTGAGGCAACGGTCCTCACGCCCCAACCGCCGTCGGGATTCCGATCCCGATTTCCGGCTACCGTAGGCGAGGGCTTGCGGACGGCAAGCAATGGGTGGCTCGCCGTCCGATCGTCCGGTAACCGTCTGGACCGAGCCCAAGTCGTCGACGGCGCGTATTGTTCCACGCGCGCCTCAGGGAGATGTCAGCAAATCGTAGGGGCCCAACAGGGTCGAAGCCTACTGGGGCCACGGGTAGTGTGAAAGTGAAACCCGGGGCCCTGGGACGAAGGCAAAGAAGGAACAGAAGTGGGTTTTTAGTCAGTAAAAGTCTGACACTATTTTCCGCTCCACCCAAGAGCGCGATTTGTCATAAGATGATTTCCCACCTAAAAAAAAAAAAAACCCCTCTTTCGAGTCTTTCCCTATATTATTACACTTAACGATAAATCTACGTAAATACAGCGCTTTGGCGAGAAAAATGACGTACGTCACACCGTCCAAAGCGCTAGGCGACCTATGATTTGACATTTTGACGTCGTAATTTACAAAATTTGTTACCGAGAATTGAAAAAATGCTAATATCTCAAAAAAAATTACTGTTAGTAAAAAAAGTATTTGTACAATATTTACAATCATTTTCTTTGACATTCTTTATACTTTTATAGACAGTTATAAACGTGTTAGTAATTGCAAGTTGAAACACAAACAATAAAAGCAAATAGACTTTTTTTTATTGTTTGTAGAACAATAAATGAAGAAAATATTTGTACAAAATTGAAGACCATGTATATATTTAATGTATTTGAAGACCATGATTCAAAGTATTACTTTTAATTTATATTTTTTTAAACTTTATGATGCCCTTCTAAGGTACTTTATTCAAGTTGAAAAACGTATCTATATTTTCAAAATCGAATAGATCATCATTAGTTGTATGAATAACAAGCTAATTTTTTTTTAGAATCATATTAAAAAGGCTTATTAATTATGAAAGAAAAAACCTTGTCCGGCAAAAATGCAAACTGTCGTTACGATGTTCCTACTAAAAAGGGTCGATATTTTATTAAATATCTTTGAGTCAGCTTCAATAATAATTTGAATCCATTTCATATACGGTAAAGCCAGGATGGATGCCCCAGAGCTACATGCGCCCCGATTGTAATTAATTTGGTCTCGCGGATGAGTCGTATGCTATTTTACAAGCTTTTATTTATTTTCACCTGTCCCGATGTTTGTCTGTAACCAAATCTTACAAATTAAATTTGATCCACTTCCCGGTTACCGATTGAGCTGAAATTTCGCATACTTGTGTAAATCAGATGACAATGCAAAATTATTATTTCAATTTCAATTTATTTATTCATGAAAAATTCAAATTGTGTCTGAAATTACATAAAATTACATTAATAAAATAAAATAAAATTTAATGTCATTACAATTACTACTTACATTATTACTACTTACTCTAACATTACACAGTCTCACATTAATTAAATATCATAAATTACTCTAAATTGTTGATATATCATGTCTTATATAATAAAATAAATAAGATACTGAACATCTATCCACTTACCTCACGGGAATGTAGAATACTCACAGATAAATGGCTCCATACCTTAACCTATGATAAGTTGGAGAACCTAATAAAAAACTAAAATCTAAAAAACAAAACAAACTTACATCTAAAGAACAATGGCAGGTTCCCATACATTGTTTAAGTTGTGATTAAAACTCTATGTCTTCAATTAAAAAATATTCTGTTTAACTGAGCTTTAGGCCCTGAGACCATATATACAAGAATTTTGGTTAGAGGAGGCCGAGAAAAATAGATATTCAAACATGAACTTTTACTTTTTTTTAGGTTATCCGTATTTAAAAAATGTCACTAATATGAGCTAATATGCAAAAGATTCAATAATCTAACAAATACTTAACACTGTACGTTATTTTTCTAATGCTTTAATAAATGAGAATGAGAAACCTAAGAACTTATCTTAGGATAGCATTTCTTAATAAATAAGAAGGTGACTAAAAAACCAGTTTATTATTATACAAAAATATTTATTCATCTTCATCCTCTCTTATAATAATGTCATCCAGAAATTCTGCAGGTGCGAAAATATTTTGTTGATGTCTGGCCCATCCTAAATACCAGACCAGCGTCATTACATGAGCGCAACATCCCACTGTGCGCCGACCAACTAAACAACTACAGCAATATTCACAGATACCTGTCCGGCCTGGAATATCATTTTCTAACAAAATATAAATATAATATTGCTTTCTGGATACGTGTCGTGACTTTATTTTTCCTCTTATTAGTGTTTTCACGCCAGTAGCTTTTAAATTATATTCAGATAAATCAATATGTTCACTGGACACTTCGATTCTATACCCACCGTGAAAACGTACATGCTCGCCATAATATGAGCGAGCTTGTCTTATTTGGTACGTACCAAGATTTAATTTTATTCGCCCTGGGAACGTTCCCAGGGCGAATAAAATTAAATCTACGTCTGGTGTCAATGTCAACTAGCCAAACGAGAAACGACGAGTTTATTTTTTAATTTCTATGTTTTTTCAATCAAGGACTATTTTAGACACAAGTCTTTTTGCCAAATCCTTCATAAAAAGTTCAGAATTATTAATTCGTGTCATTTATTTATTCCCACGGTGCTAAAATAGGCATACCAATTTAAGAAAAAGAAATTATTTCATTTAATCATAATCTAAAACTAAAAATGATTTCATTACCACGACTCACAAACTGCAACATTTAATTTTTTTTTAAGTGGTATTTAAAAAGCTGAAATGGCAACACTAAATTAATAAAAGTCCACGAAAGTAATCAATTAACTTTACATTTTATCTTATTTTTTTGTACGGCCATAATTAATTAATGTGATAGTTTGAATAAACATAAAAAAATAATTAAATTTCCTTTGTATATATGTCACTTCTAGACACTTAAATTTAATTCAAATAAGATTCTGCCATTGTTCTTTAAATATATTTTTCCTTGATTCCCTATACCTTCCAAAATTATTCACAATCAGACAACACACACATGCACACTGTAACAACACCCACACCACACACATTCATACACCACACACATTCACACACCACACACATTCACAAACACACCCTTATCCATAACACATACTATGATAGAAGAACTGGAATTTTACTTATTCTTATGCTGTTTTGTTGTCATAATGGTTGTTAAACTTTTAAGGTATTATCACTGTTTGTTGTCTTTTCTTTTTTTTATTGTTTTTTCTTTTTTTTTTGTATATAACTTCTATAAATTAAGTTGGAACGCCGAAGTCTATCCTCTAGGAGGTGGGCGCTAATGGCTGCGACACAGTTTTATTTTAAACTAAATTAGCTGTTAACGAGCACTATATATTGTAAAAATTGTTATGTTCCAATAAATACATTTATTATTATTATCATCGTCTACCGAATAAAGACATTCTCCAAAAGGAAAAAATATGACATGGAGCTGATCTGATAATGGAACCGGAATGTGGCCATAGGAACTCAGATAACCCTATCGTGTTTGATCTTTTTGGAATGGTCTTGATGAGTATTAATTATATAAGTATATACCGCACTATAAAAGCTTGCTATGAAAAAATAAATTTCATTAAAAAATTGTTATTTTTATGTGGAGAAATTCGCCTACAAACTTTATGTTGTCCGCACATCTTTGATCTTCGCAGTAAAATTTCGGGATAGATGTTCTATTTCTCGGTGAGTCATACTTTTCAAACATAATTTGTATAAATTGGCCAATAAGCCCATTTATGGGATGGATACCCGAAAAAGTAAAGAACAGTATGCAGAAATTGCTAATAATACTCTACAAATATAAGATTAGGTTAGGTTTTGTACTAAAAGTTATTAAAGAGCGATTTCAACAAGTATGGCTTCTATATCTATGGTTCGTACCCGATCTGTGACGATGTGGTCATTTTCTAAAGAAATATCATCAAAATGTGTTCCAAAGTAGACAGATAACGTTCTCTTATCATCATTATCTTGCTGTTTCACAACCACAAACTAGTTAGCATAACCAACTTATGTTTTGTTAGGGTTCCGTACCTCAAAAGGAACAAACGGAACCCTTATAGGATCACTTTTTGTCCGTCTAGACAGACAGACGTCTGTCTGTCTGTCTATCAAGTCGTTTTATCTCATGAATGCGTGGAGGTATCGCAATCGAGTTAAAATTAAAACCATATACTCAAGTCTGCGGTCCCTTGAAGCTGTAAAAATTAAATTTCTGAGTTAACACAAAAAAAAGATACGGTCGTTTATGTCGCAAAAAAACGTGAATGATGACACTCTCAAGGGAATCAAAATTCATAGGGTACTTCCCGATGCCCTAGAATCCTGAAATTTGGCATGAAGTAAGGTTTCATAGCACAAGTATAAGAAAAAATCTGAAAACAGTAAATTTGTAGTTATGTCACAAAAAAAAAATCCTTTTTTTGCGATTGGGAAAAATCTTCGTAACTCAATTCGGGAATCGAACTGTTTTCATGTTTGTACGGAACCCTCAGTGCGCGAGTCCGACTCGCATTTGCCCTGTTTTTTTAAAGAGTAACCGTGAAGTTTTTCTTCTCCGAAGGTAACGACCAATTGGAATCGTGCACTTGCTTTTGACAGTTTTATAAATGCCCAAGCAGGTCTATAAAAAAAAAAAAAATTTGAACTTTGAACTTGCCCTCACCTTCACCCCCTTCTTGGTCCTCATTTTCTCTTTATAGCCATCCATGTTAATAAGCTGCTGTGCAGTCATACTTACTACTCTAGGAAGTACTTACAATTTATATTTAATGATATCGGAACGTGAAACTGAAACACCACCTACTTCAGTTTTATTTCTTACCGTTCTCTGTGCTAGTTCCGCTAGGTTTCACTGAATATTGCTGCTGAAACTCAATAGGCAAGTTATTTTCAGCTGATCCCGATACTTATATACGTTTGTATTGCTTCAGGAAAATTTGAAGGTTTTCGATATGAGCGCGGCGGTACAAATATCGCGTAGGAAGGTATATCTCTCACTTACCTGCCTACGCATTCTACAATATAAGGCGTAATTTCTAAATTAACAGAAACTAAGGATTCTGAAATTTTGTTTTATGTTTCCTTTAGTGTAGGCGGCACTTTAGGCATAATTGATTGGCTAAACTAAATATCGGAAATCAGTTACAGAATTATGTACACAAGGTACTCGATATGAAATATACGGCCCGACTTCACCCAGTGCTAGACAAAAGACGCCTATCCCTCTTTACTTTAAAAAGTACGTAATATAAGCATACACAGCCTTATGTTGTTACCTTATGTTTAGGAGAGGGATGGGCCGTAATCCACCTAGCGGGGCCCAGCGTGGATGTCACAATCATGTCATCGAATTTTTGTTACTAGGACACCGGCTTTCTCACGATATTTTCCTTCACCGTTTTGAGAGCAGTGGTGATGAAATAAATTATACAAGGTAAAGCACCTGCCTTTTTTTCTTTTTGGGGTGGCCTATCATTGAATGACTTCTTTCGATCTAGGGTGGAGCGAGAGGGCGTGTCAGACTTTTACTGACTAAAACAACACCTATGATTCTTTAGTTCCCTTTTGCATTCTAGGATTACAGGTTTCCCTTTTCGAAGTCAACCCATGGCCCCAGAAGGCTTTAGCCCAGCTGGGCCCCTATGGTTTTGCTGACATATCTTTGAGGCACGCGTGGAACACTACACGCGGTCGATGATTCGGGCTCGGTTCGGACGGTTACTGGACGGCCGGGTATTGCGCTACCTATAGCTCGTTGTCCGCAAGGGCACGTTTGAATCCACGACGTATAATTAAGTATAAGTCAAGGGCATTACCACTGGGGGACCACTGCTCTAATAAGTACTCTACCAAAAAATAACACTAATTTGCTAGCTTTACCAAGAAGCAAATGAAAGCTTATTTTCAATAAGCTATACTAAGGATTAAGGAATATTACTTTCCTCAACAGCAAGGATACAAATAAAAATGTTTAAAACATATTGCCGATCCCGCAACTCCAGTCCCCCTGGATATTGGGTTTATAACAATTCATTTTCTCTGTAGATAGGTATTACAATTGGCATGCGACCAAAATGGAGGATTTCCCGAATTGTATTGCCAAGAAAAAATGCTGGTTTCATCCAGCTTCATTTAGGTCGTATAAGTTACTTTTTGCTCGCGTCTGTACTAATTATTTAAATTTGTTTAGTTAAGCTTTCAACATAACACAGTGTCTCAAGACGAAAGTCTATGACCAGTGCGTGTTGCCAGTGATGACATATGGCACTGAAACATGGTCGCTTACAATGGGCCTCATCAGAAGGCTTACAGTCACCCAAAGGGCAATGGAAAGGGCTATGCTCAGAGTTTCCTTGCGTGATCGCATAAAGAATGAAGATATCCGCAGGAGAACCAAGGTCGCCGACATAGCCCGAAGAATCGCCAAACTAAAGTGGCAGTGGGCAGGGCACATTGCTCGTAGAACGGATGGTCGATGGGGCCGAAAGGTTCTAGAGTGGCCACCGCCTCCCACAAGGTGGACCGACGACCTGGTGAGAGTCGCGGGAATGCGGTGGATGCGAGAAGCACAGGATCGGTCGTTGTGGAGATGCTTGGGGGAGGCCTATGTCCAACAGTGGACGTCTTTCGGTTGAAATGATGATATGATGAGTTAAGCTTTAGGCTTATTAAGTCTTATTAGAGTATCTAAGACAAAATAGATTTCTACTGTTTATAATATTCATATTAGATCAAATTATAATCCTTCGGGTATAAAGACGAAGGTAATGAACATAACTTGAGTTGAAATCACATAAATTTTCAACAGAAGCAAATTAATACTTATTCTGACACTCAATTAATAAACTAAATTAATCAAAACTCAAAGAGTAATTAACACTTTCAGTTGTTCAAAGTAGGTCGTTCTGTATAAAGAGGTAATTCGATTCATTAGCCCAGTAAAAGACAAATTGAGTTCTCGAATAAGTATTTAAACTAACTAATATATTTATTCTATATATTTACCTTAGTAAAACCATTTTTACTGATAATGTTTACAGAAAAATAATTATAGATACCTAAGTTTTGACCTACTTTGAAGAAAATGCAATACAACGTGAATGCTCGTCGAACATGTATCTATCCTTTCAAAGACAAATCTACGGAAACACCCCTTACAAATATGAAAAGCAAGTTGGCGAAATGTTTTAACACAGTAATAAGGAACTTGTAAAGTAACTCAACAGGCGAACAGCGACGCATGCGCCCTTACTCCTGGATCAGTTCGAGTTTGAAAGTTTTCAGTCGGCGCGCCACCACAGGATCGCGCGGCGGTCGCGTCATAGCTTCCTTACAAATACTTCGTATCGAGTGCGAAAACAACCGGCAAACATTTCACAAAGTGTTGCGGGACTATGAACTATTCAATACATTTCGTGCTCCTCATAGTGTGCTCAAGTTGGTATCGATTGTTCACATTATTATGTAAATGTTGTACTTGTTTCTATCAGTTTAGTATTGCGTGTTGAAAGTTTAGCTCGTGTGTAATTTTCCCGTCATCCTGCCTTCTGATTGTAGGCGATTGTGCTGTGTTTTGAGTAACAATGACGCCTTTTGTTTCCACTGCTTTCATGTGTACCTACGGCGAAATTATTAAAATTCGTTTACAAAAGGCCGTGCGATGCTTTTAGATCAAATACAAAATTCAGGAAGGGGAACAGTAATTATACCGCGATGTCGAAAATAAGTCCATAAAAAGTTTGGCAGTTGTTTGTGTAATTATTCTTTTGGTGTTATTTTTATGACTTTTATTTTGACATTATGTGTTTTCTTTGTAAAATCACACCGGTGTAATTTAGAGATGATCTACAGCCGACCACACAAACTTTATCTTGTTTTTAGGGTTCCGTACTCCAAAGTAAAAAACGGAACCCTTATAGGATCATTTTGTTGTCCGTCCGTCTGTCTGTCTATCTGTCAATACCCTTTATCTCGGGAACGCGTGAAGGTATCGAGTTGAAATTAAAATCATATACTCAAAACTGCGGACTCTGGAAGCTGTAAAAAAATCAAACTTGTAAGTTAACGAGAAAAAAAGATACTTCGGTTTATGTGCCAAAAAAGTACATTTCGAAACTCAAGGAAATCAAAATTCATAGGGTACTTCCCGTTGACCCAGAATCCTGAAATTTGACATAAAGCAAGGTCTTATAGCACAAGTAAAGAAATAAATCTGAAAACTGTAAATTTGTTGTTACGTCACATATTTTTTTTGCGATTCGGAAAAATCTTCCGAGACTACATTCCGGAATTGAACTATTTACATAAGTAAGTTTGTACGGAACCCTCAGGGCGCGAGTCCGACTCGCACATGCCCAGTTTTTTTTTGTAACATTTAGCTCACTTGTATAGGTCTGTGCATAATTAAGTTAATTTCTTAGTGCAAAGTTCTAAAACGCACGCATTCTCAACTTAACTTCTAGAATAAACAATTAACGAGTTAACAATTAAATGCAAAATCATGCAAATAGCTTCATTCTCGAAGAAAGTTTCGCTTTTGGACGTGATTAAGTTGCCGGCTATGTATCCACTCGGTAACTTATGTAAGCGCTGGTTCAAAACACTGTCAAGTTTTAAAGCTGAGCTCATGATAGGTAACGTCTAACTTTTTAAATTGATAGCCAGTTTGGCTACTTAGTTCGCTAAATAAGAGAACTTTGGGCAACAGATACAACTGCGGTTTTAAAAGCTTATTGCAGGTTTCACTGAGTTTTAGAACGACAGTCGAACCATAGGTAACCTAACTTTCCAGACTCAGGTTCGATTCCTTATGGAGATTAGATTTATTTTTCCTCTGTTTTCCCTCCAGGTCTAGATATACTCTGCATATAAACCATAAAATAAACCCTACATGCTGGCTGGGTGGAATGGACTGTCGTACGACAAGCAATCGGAACTGGCGCGGATATGACGGTTAATTTCCTGTTTTGGTTACGATACCACTCGTTTTTTCTGTTTCCCGTACCTAACATAGACAAACGTGAATATGTAGGTATCTACAGGAATACGAGATACAATACCGTAACTGCCCACTTCTGCGTTACACAAAGGGATTGATACGCATTCGGAAACGCTATCCGACATCGTCGTGAAATATTGACGAGATTGCTTTGTGGCGTCCAGTCAAGAATTTTGGTTTATTGTTGCCAACAGTGACGAAGGCTCTTTACAAACGAGTACTTTCCGCTTTCCTTTCTAGATGGCAATACAAAATTAAAACCATTTACAAAAGGCACTTAAGCATCAAAGTACTCTGTTACACCGCACTGCCATTGTGCCCAGAAGACTGGTCACATTATGGCAATGCTAATAGCAGTGTACAATGTTCGCGCATTTTTTTTAACGGGTTTTTCTTATAAAATCTTTTACCCTTCGCCACTGGTGAGAAAAGTATAATATTAATAGCCAGCTAGTATGACATTACGACAAAGATAAAGTGTATTTGTTATAAAACTATTGGGAGAAAACAAAAATAACTTTCTGTATAAAGTTACAGATCGGCTTGACGAGTTTCTCATAAGGGCAAAAGTTTGTCATTATATACCTGAGTAAGTAGGTACCGACGACTAATTACCTACACGACTTTTAAAAGCTTTCCTAACCACTGAAACAACATTATGTAACCTCAGGTCGACTGAGGTACCTACGAATACTTCTAACATTTCCAGTTTCTTCTTCCGACAACTAGGCAATGTTATTACAGCTAATAGAAAAAAAAAATGCTTTCCAGCCATCGTAAATATTATTCCACAAGGCCAGCTACTTTAGAGAATTTCTTTATCAGACAATTTAATTGAACAGTAATAAAAATAAGCCAGTTTACGATGTGCTACGTCTAGACTAATATAAAATATCTAGAATGTAATAAGGTAACTGGCAAAGTTTTATAGGAAACGATAGGATGTTAGATTTCAGATATCGATATCTTTTTATGATCCTTCGTTACTGAACCTGGGCGTAAACTACTCTCGGAATTGTTTCATACAATATTACAATAAGATTCTGTATATCTCATATCTATTTCACTTACGAGACTAAGGTGGAATGAAAAACTTCAATTGGAAAAAGGATTTCGCACAAATCTTGGCAGGTATGCGTGCTTGAAATAGTCAATATTGTATTTTGACATTTTTTTAAAGTGATAGTTGAATGGCTGTCTAATTTAAATCCTTGCCAGGTGATTTGATTGGTTGTTTTTATTTATATCATCTAACCACGATACATGAGGTTTACTAGGTGAATCAGGGATTTGAAACCAAATGATTTCCAACAAATACTCATGTCGATAAGTGTTGGTTCCTTAACTACGTGATTATCTGTGTATAACATCAAAATCAAATAAATATTAAATTTCAAGGGTAACTTACTCGTAAGCAACGCAAAAAATCTGACACTTCTCACTAAAGTCCGAGCGGAATAAATTATTTCATGATGGTGATCTTTTTAATGTGAAAATTAAAAAGATCACCTATCAGGTCATCCCTTTGAATACTTTCTTTTTATTTCTTTTCTTTTTAGGGGTCCGTACCTTAAAAGGAAAAAAACGGAACTCTTATAGGATCACTTTGTTGTCCGTCCGTCTGTCTGCCTGTCTGTCTGTCAAGACCCTTTATCTCGGGAACGCGTAGAGGTATCGAGTTGAAATTAAAACCATATACTCAAGTCTGCGGTCTCTTGAAGCTGTGAAAAAATCAAACTTCTGAGTTAACGAAAAAAAAGATACGGCCGTTTATGTCGCAAAAAAAGTCTATTTCGACAGTCTCAAGGGAATCAAAATTCATAGGGTACTTCCCGTTGATCTAGAATCCTGAAATTTGGCATGAAGCAAGATCTTATAGCACAAGTATAGGAAAAATCCGAAAACTGTAAAAGTAACATCACAAAAAAAAATCGAGTATCCCTTTCATACTTTTCCCCATGGCCCATCGGCCAGGCATCGGTGGCAACGGTGGAGGTGTGCCCCACTTGGACGGAGCACCATCGTGTCCTCGTGGAGGCAATCGGCGGCAGTGACCTCTCTCGTCGGGCCCTGGTCCGGGCTATGGTCCGAAGCGAGGAGGAATGGTAGGCGGTGGCTTCCTTCTGCGAAGCAGTAATGCTAGCGAAGGAGGAGGCCGCACGCGTGAGCGAACGAATGTACTCACGCCCCAGTCGTGGAGATTCTGACCCCGACTACCAGCCACGGTAGACGCGGGCTTGCTGACGTCGACAAATGGGTAGCTTGCCGTCCGGCCGTCCGGTAATTGACCGGACCGAGCCCAGTCGTCAACAGCGCGTAGTAATCCACGCGCTCCTCAAAGAGATGTCAGCAAACTGTAGGGGCTCAGCAAGGCCGATGCCCGCTAGCTAGGACCGCGGAGAATTTCTGAAAAGGAAACCCGTAGTCCTAGAACGCAAAGGGCAACTGAAGGACACAGGTGTGGTTTTAGTCAGTAAAAGTCTGACACGCCCTCGCGCTCCACCCAGAGTGGGAGAAGTCATTGGCAGTAATTGGCATTTAACTTAAAAAAAGACATCATGCCGGAGACGTACGCTACATTAATCCTCCGTGTGTATAACATGAATAACAAAGTTGGATAAGACTAAGTAGATTCGAACTAAGATATTACGATAAAATATTGTTTCTCAAATTCAACGTAAGCAAACCCGCAGCCAAAGCCTATAACATAACAGTGATTGTAAGTCAATGTCGCTTGATAAACATTATAAATCGATGGATAAACAAACATATAGTTAGTAATATGGGTGTAATAACAATGGAGGTTTCAATCTACTTGAAAGCCTATAACTACCAACCAAGCTATATATAATATTTAGGCTATATGCTCTTATGCCACATTGCATTATTCATGGACTATTTGAGAGGGATAAACTATGAAAACAATATCTAACTGTAACGTCGGTATAATAAATTCATATTGGCGTAGGGGTCTGTTATTGAGAAAGAATGTTTATTCCCCGTTGCTTGAGTAAGCACGCTGGTAATGCATGCATATTGAATGGTTTCTAACATCTTGTACACACATTTCTTTGGATCATTTGACTCTCGAGACAGTCCAATTGCTCATATCCATACTATATAATATGATAAATGTGAAAGTGTGTGTGTCTGTTTGTTTGTCCGTCTTTCACGGCAAAATGGAGCGACGAATTGACGTGATTTTTTAAGTGGAGATAGTTTAAGGGATGGAGAGTGACATAGGCTACTTTTTGTCTCTTTCTAACCGCCCACTCCCCTAAAATGGGGGGTGGAAGTTTGTATGGAGCATTCCGCAATTTTCAAGGTAGAAAGCTAAAAATTGGTATGTGGACTATTTGTGACTAACAAAAAAATCGTGCATCAATCGAAAAAAATCAACTTTCGAAACATAAATAAGTGTTCCCACAGATCTCCCGATCCAGTTTAAAAGGCTACAATTTCCTCTTAAACTTAGTTTCGCTATGACCATTAACAAAGCGTAAGGACAAACGTTAAAGGTGGCTGGGGTGAACTTAGAAAAGCCGTGCTTTTCCCATGGACAATTGTATGTAGCATGTTCGCGTGTATCCAATGCCCAGAATATTTACATTCTAACCCCAAATGGAAAGACATATAATATCGTTTACAGTAGCGTATTAAAATAATATTCTGTTCCGAGTTCTCTTCTGTGTTCTAAATCAGGAAAGGGGAACCGTGTTACCCCGAATTTAACGCGAGCGAAGCCGCGGGCAAAAGCTAGTAATTTATATATTTGTTGTTAAAATGATAATATGGCACATTGTTACATACCTACTATTAACATGTTTAAAAATACTTTTTATTTAGAAGTATAATTTTTTTATCTAGTTCTTCCATTGTTTCCGGTTCTGAGCCACTTTTTGCCAATGATAATTGCTAAGGAAGACATCTAAGTCGTCACGACATCGGCTATAGTTATAAGTCACACTAAAAGAATAAAAAAAAAACTAACAAAAAACAATATAAAATATGGCGTCTAAAAACTTTACTTAACATTGCCACCAGTCTTTTGGGCATCATTAGCAATCAATAGCGATGCGGAGAATTTTTTCAAAGCTTTGTATCTTAAATGTTTTATTTTTCTCTAAGTTTTACGTGTCCGGCTGTCCGGACTGCGAAAGGTTGTCTTCATCGATGGGTTATTTGTTATTATGATCACCGTGATTACTATGTATTTATGCGTACTACAGGCACTGTCTTTTATACTTACAATTTTCTTGTTCATTTCCACGTATGTAGAAATGTAGGGAATTGAATATAGGAAGACGTGGCTCTTAAATTGATAAAGGCCTACGCTTTGTCTGTCAGATAAGTATCACCAAAAGGGGTTTTAGGCATTGATAGCTGGTATGCAGATGCTCGGAGTACCAGCTACAGCTGCAAGTAGGGCTAGAGGCTAGGCGGACAATGTAGCAAACTGTAGACTAACATTTCCAAGTTCCTATCAAAGTTTTCCTGGTATAGACAAAGTTCCACCGAATTTCTATTTGTGGCGCAAGACCAGAACTAAATTAAACACGACTATCTACTTCTGCACTTGATTGACCTAATGCTTATTTATATACCCAGATATCTACAAGTGTTTCATAAAAATATACGTAATGAGAGTCTATATTGAGACTGTTGTGGTCAAAAGCACTATCACAGAGTGTACAACAGAGTGTAAAACGTATTCTATGATTTTAAAATTAATCCAATGTACCTGGCAATATATATGAATTCATAATCTTGGAATTTTTGTCTATATATGTAGAATTATGACTTTATTGATTTTGAAATAAGATTCAAAAGTTTCAAAATAAGAGTTAGTATCACGGAGACAATGCACGTTTAGAATCTAAAATGTAACATGTTTATTTTTAGTTTAAAGTAGGATTTAATTATGTAATGTACATACGTTTAAGTTGTCCTCATGTGCACAATTTCTATCGCATTAAGGTTTGCTGTATGAAAACTCAATTGCGGAGTAAACTCACCTGTTTACTTGCAGACTTATTTGACTGGCCTGTTGGTCTAGTAGTTAGTGGCCTTGACTACTACGCCGGAGGTCGTGGGTTCGAATTCCACCTAAGACAAATGTTTGTGTAATAAGCACGATCATTTGTTCTGTCTGGATGTAATTTATTTAGAATATGTAAGTGTGTTTATCAGTTGTCTAGTACTCATAACACAACTCTGCTTAGTTTGGGACTAGAAGGCGTTGTGTGATAGTTATGGAATATTACACCTATTTGTCGCACATTTCATTAAATAATATATTTTATTTTATTTAAGTACGAAACACCATTATACATTACACTTCAAAACTGAAAAATTTACGTCCGTCACGTCACAACCTCAGGTCCATTTGAAAACTAGCGTCAGGCAGTAGCCGGTTCTTCTCCATAGGAAACGACCAATTTGGAACCGTGCACTAGCTTCTGACGTTTTATAAGTGCCCATGTAGGCCTGAGTAAAACAAAAAAAAATTTTATTTAGAATTTTTTTTTGAGTTGCCTGGCGTTTATGCTGGCCTGGCCCTATTTTGGCGCAGCCCTGACGCACACTTTTTATTTTATTTTCGTTTATTACTTTGTAACTTGTTATTTTTGTGTGCCTATGTTGTGCCAAATAAACCATTTTCCTTTCTTCTTTCGGTACATCAGCTGTCTTGATTTAAATTGTATTTTTTCTTTTAAGTTTTGTTACAATAAATAATGAAGTACATGTTGTATGCTGGTGGCTACGATGACACACGCTAGTGTTAGTCTAGCGTGTGTCACCGTAGCCTAATTGAAAACGATTTTCTTGAATAATGTTTATAAGCGTGCTCGGCTTTATTCATATGCACATTCAGGCATCCCATCCGCTAAGATTTCAAGTCTGGCAGCCCCGAAATATGAGTTAAACTAACATTATTCACGAAAATCTCTTACAGTTTCCCAGCCTGCTGCATATTAATTATTATAAATCGATATTTAACCTAGCTTGCAACTTCCGTAATACCGTATCGTAATAAATTATGAATTTAAATTATTTCAGCTAGGTAAGTTAAACTATGCAGTTTTAATTAAATGGAAAATTTAAATTCTATACAATTTCATGGGAATAGAAAGCTCTTAGTTTCAATACTATATAAACACTTGTTTATGGCTACAGTACATATTGAGCTGGAAGTGTGTTGCTAAGACCAAAAACCGTTCCACCCGCCTGAAGCACTGAAGCCTTGATAAACTAAGTCCGATTTGTGTTTGCCTTCAGGATTTTTCGAAAGAGTCACAGGTGGGTATTAGATAGTAAAAGTCTGACACTCCCTCTCACTCTATCCAGAGCGGGAGGAATCATCTAATGATTTCCCACTAAAATAAGAAAAAAAGTATTGATATATTTATAACAATGAATATATTATATTTTTCCTTAAAAGTCGGTCAAATATTATCTATCAGACAAAACATGCCGCACAATTAGTACAAAACAATACACTTACCTATACGAAGGTATATCGTTACAACGAATACACCACAAAATATAATTGACATACCTTTGTGTAAAAAAATAACAAAGAAAAATATCACGAAAGCCGGATTAACCTAAACAAATCAAAAAAAAAAAAACAGGCGTTCTTGTCAGAAAGGTTACAACAATTAATTAGCAGTGACACAAAGAAATGTATTCAGTTTTTGATCATTGAGCTAAAAGCTAAAAAGGGGAGAATTTATTCCACAGGAAAATAATTACCGTTCGCAAACAAAGAGATTAACTTATTCTCTGTTGCCGCCAACTGAAATACGAACGTTGTTCCACAAAGGCAACAAGAATCTGATTCTCCTTTATTAGGTCTGTGTTGTTCTCCCCATCAATTTGTGTCCTTACGCTCATTAAGATTAATACTTTATTCATAAACCTCTACGCCAATGTATTCAATTGTCAATTCGTTTCTTTGTGCTTTCCATTACTTGATATTGGAGATAACAATAAAATATGGAAATAAAGCATCTTTTTTATTAGGTACATATGTAAAAGGAGAAACTGCCTGGCTGACATATCAGCCGAAACTACTGGGACTAGGAAGTTGATGTTTTTCACAAGGTTTCCTTTTATGATGTAGACGAGTACTAAGAAAGGATTTTCCAAAATTCACCCCCTAATTGTATAAAATGGGGGTAAAAAAGGAAATAAGTTAATTTGCAGAAACCTAATT
This sequence comes from Mythimna impura, assembly GCA_905147345.3. Taxonomy (NCBI): domain Eukaryota; kingdom Metazoa; phylum Arthropoda; class Insecta; order Lepidoptera; family Noctuidae; genus Mythimna; species Mythimna impura. The sequence continues at coordinate 16,097,285 of LR990345.1, forward strand.
TCACGCCGGCGAAGCCACTGGCCGAAGCTAGTTTTAACATAAAATAAATAATAAATATAAACAAATGTAATGTGTAATTTTTATTATCCTTCCTTGCTTGTACTTTATTTCTGCCAATTAGGTATGTTCCCTAATATATATCGATCACAGTTAGGTTAACCCTAAACTAAATTACTCTACAGTTTTGAGTCTCTTTCGCGCAAAAAAAAAACGGTTTATTTTAAAACTAGAGGTGTGACATGATAGGTTTCACTGACCCCTGCCGATACCAATCACCGTCAGGCCGGTCACTACTAACCATTGGGCTCCCCACTAACAGTCCGCAGCGCTGGCTAAGGGGATAATCCTCAATCAACACGCAGGCAGACGGATCAGTGTGACAGTGACGGCATGAGGTTTAGCACAAAGTTCGATGCACCGAATGCTAGCAAATTATTCTAATTACACGGAAAACCTAGTTAAAACCAAATTCATAGAATAATACACAAGTTGCCTATTTAAAGTTGAAAATACACAATATGATTTTACTCATACCTACAATGTCGTGTCTTTAGACCAGAAATAAACTATAAAGTATCTGCAACTGTATTCTCACGTCTTACTCGTTCTGCCCAGCCAAAAAGAAAAGATAGTAACGGAACATAATACTATCTTTTGTATTCAGCGAACATTTATACAGTTGGACGTCATTGAAACGTGATTAACAAAAAGATGGATTTTTTCGATATTAAACCGTATCGAACGAATTTCGTATTATATGCTTCACATTTCTTATACATAAGAGCCATTGAAGCAGACGATTGGGATCTACGGATCCTAATAATATATTTTTTTAATCTCTTTGATCTCGATGGGATCCTAGTCCGATACGGCTTCTTTCATATGTACGGATAGGTAAAGTCTGCATTTTGTGTTCATCTTGAAGGAGTTTGATTACTATGCATTTAATCTGGAACTCACTGGAAATGCTTGACCTCATTTTTGTTGTAATGTAGAGATCCAGAACAATATTCGCGGGAATTAATTTATTACATACGCGTACTAACAATCCATTTTTGCTCGGGTGTTAGAAATTTTTATAATTCTTTTCTTTGAAATTCTTTTCTGCTATGACATACATGTACTAGCTTCTGCTAACGGCTTTGCCCGCGAAAATTTAACTTCCGCGATACAAACTTTGGACCCCCGTTTCATCTTCAGTTTCGGCTGTGCGTTGATATGTCAGCCAGTCAGTTTCTCCTTTTTAACCGACTTCAAAAAGGAGGAGGTTATATGTTCGGTTGAATGTATGTATTTTTTTTATGTATTTTCACCGATTTCTCGGTCAATTGTGGACCGATTTTAAAATTTTTTTTTGATTGAAAGGTTATGCTTCCGAGTTGGTCCCATAGAAATATTGTTATGATCTGATCATGAACTTCGAAGATATGGAACAGAACTCCTCATAGGATAACAGCAGAACCGTCGTAACAAGTAAAATTGCTTTGTTTATACGTGTAGTCGATGACTGACTGAAAGTAGAGGGGGAATATATCGAACTGATCTGATGTTAAAGTCTGAAGTTAGGCACCGGAACTCTGTAATAAATTAATGTAATCTAACCGCGTGTTTGGGATTATTAGAATTGTCATGAGATGCACTCTGGCTATAAGGTATTTAAGTTTGGCTGAGGGGTACTTTGTAATGGTGGTACCATAACTAAAAAGTGTAAAATAAAAAACTTTTTACAAAAAAAATACAACCGACTTCAAAGTAAAAAAAACACTGAAAAGTGCAAAATAACTTTAATTTCGGAAGTCGGTGTTAAATAACGAAGAGACAAAACTATTATAGAAACACCGACTTCCGAAATTAAAGTTATTTTGCACTTTTCAGTGTTTTTTTTTTTACTTTGAAGTCGGTTAATTTTTTTTTGTAAACAGTTTTTTATATCTATATATAGATAGATTACCACTTGAAACTTCCTCACGAATTGTTTTGTTCATTGGTGAAAACTGCATGAATATTATCGTATTCACACAGGCAGACGCGGTGGGGGACCTTGTTTTATAATATGTAAGGATAGTTTGATTACTAAAAGTTTGATTATGATATAAAAAAAACATACATTCAACCGAACATATAACCTCCTCCTTTTTGAAGTCGGTTAATGAAATTAGAGAAGAACTACTCTTTTTCTACTTCGCCAACAGCGCTTGTCAAATCTTATCAACAATTATCTGCATTTAATGTTTTAATGTTTCAAGCTTACTTTAGACTCCAGTAGTTTTATTGCCTGAATCTATGATTAAATTGGTTTATGAGTTTTTTTTTCAATAGACCAAATGCGTTCCATATATGTATTTTAAAAAATGCTGCGATGGGTATCATTTTTTTATTATTATTATTGATAGGTTCGCGTTTGACTACTAAGTATATGACGTGATAGTAAGCGATCATCGTCGATGGAGCATGCTGGCGTAGAAATAACATATTCACTCTTGATCCAAAGATCCCCAGGTTGTACTTAGCTATCAGGAAACTTAGACTCCGGCAGGGAATTCCACTCCTTAGCTATACATAGTCTTACGTACGTACATTAAATGTGTTCCCAAAACATTTTATATGTATGGATGGGACAACCACCGTACTGGTATGGTATGTACCGGTGGCGCAACGCCATATGTCTAGTGGTCCGATGACGGAACGGGCTTGGATCATATTATAAAATAGTTTTTGAACAAACGGTGGTTTTTTTGTTGTGTAACACTTTTGTAGCATTCATACTGTAATTTACTGAAAATTCCAATTCAATTCCGAGGAAAATAAATTGCTTTTACAAGTTTTCGCAAAGCCGTTACATAATATTGGTAAATGGTATTTGGCTTAACTACCTGATCATTTTCCAAATAAACATATAATGCACTAGCTTTTACCGGCGGCTTCGCCCGCGTACATAAAATAGCCTATGTCACTCAGGAATAAAGCAGCTTTTTATCGGTGAAATAAATGTAACAATCGGACCAGTACTTTCTAAGATTACCACCTACAAACAAATAGGGCAAGCCACCGACCGGAAGACACGGTAGAGGTGTGCTCCGCTTGGGCAGAGCAACGCCGTGTCCTCGTGGGGGTAATCGGCGGCGGCGATCTCTCGCGCCGGGCCTTGGTTCAGGTCATAGTTCAGAGCGAGGAAGAGCGGCAGGCAGTCGCCTCCTTCTGCGAAGCAGTAATGCTAGCAAAGGAGGCGGCCGATCGCATGAGGCAACGGTCCTCACGCCCCAACCGCCGCCGGGATTCCGATCCCGATTTCCGGCCACCGTAGGCGCGGGCTTGCGGACGGCGAACAATGGGTAGCTCGCCGTCCGACCGTCCCGTAACGGTCCGGACGGAGTCCAAGTCGTTGACGGCGCGTACTGTTCCACGCGCGCCTCAAGGAGATGTCAGCAAACCGTAGGGGCCCAGCAGGGTCGAAGCCTACTGGGGCCAAGGGTCTGATTCTGAAAGGAAGACTCGGCCCTAGTACGAAAGGCAACGAAGGAACAGGAGTGGGTTTTTAGTCAGTAAAAGTCTGACACTATTTCCTGCCGCTCAGCCCAAGAGCGGTATTTGTCATTAGATGATTTTCCCACCTGAAAAAATTCCTACAAACAAAAAAAAAACAAATTTACCTTATATAATTTACCTCTTATAATATTAGTGCAGATTTACTTTAAGGTACACTTTTAAATCAGTTTTTTTTAAATACAAGTTTTGTATTAAATGTTATTATCACACTGTACATAGTTTGAACTCGGATAGTTTGTAGTTTACATTGTATTTCGATTGTTGTCTGCCCACGTAGGGTGACTATTGACTACTAAGTAACATATGCTCGCGTTAGCCCTTGTTTGAAATGCGTTTGTCGTCGCTCAACCAGTCTATTCTCTAACTCTATCTAACAGTGATACCTAATTTTGTTACAGTGAACTAACTAGGCGAGCGCGACACAAAGGATCGATCGATGACGTTCCGACTATGGATTTCAAAATCTCATTAATAAAAAACCGTTTCATTTGAAGATACTATTAATATACCTTTATTTGAAACATTTTATGTGAAGTTAAACAGTTTAATATCGACTCAGTCTTACAATGGCCTCAAAATGAGTAATTTTGTTGGTATTTTACTTAGTAATTTCAGTAATAGAGGCTAATGAGGAGGGGATGTCAACGATGACAACTCGTCAAAGTCGTTTCTTTGTTTACATTTGTGTCCATCAAATGAAATAATTGAACTATCCACACAATTTGAAAAAAGCGGGCAAGTGCGAGTCAGACTCGTGCATTGAGGGTTCCGTATAAACTTACCTATGAAAACAGTTCAATTTCCAAATCGAGTCTCAAAGATTTTTACGAATCGCAAAAAGTTTTTTTTTGAGGCGTAAAAACGTAGACGTAGTTTCGGATTTTTTCCTATGCTATGAGAACTTGTTTCATGCCAAATTTCCCTACCCTATGAATTTTGATTCCTTTGAGAGTGTCGAAATCTACGTTTTTTGCAACATAAAAAGTCATATCTTCTTTTTTTTTTTCGTATTCTGATGTTTTCACTGCTTCAAGGCACCGCAGACCTGAGTATATGGTTTTAATTTCAACTCGATACCTCCACGCGTTCCCGAGATAAAGAGTCTTGACAGACAGACAGACGGACGGACGGACAACAAAGTGATCCTATAAGGGTTCCGTTTTTTTCCTTTTGAACGGAACCCTAGAAATTAAAAATACATTTTCCTTGGAGTTCGAATTCAACGTAGCAGATCCGTATGCTATTAACAGATTGGTTAATTGCTCACTTTGCATATTAATTTTAATGGATAGACTTAATGAATTATCGACATAGCGTTGTAGTATGGTAATTGTGCTCATTATACTTGCAATTACAGTAATGGTAATGAAATTATACACAACATTAATTTAAATGCAGCATAAACGTAGACAGTCAGTGCAACGCATCTGCACTCCATTAAATAAATATTATTTTCACATTGCACTTAAAAGACACTTTACAATTGGACCGATGGTGTTTTGGCAGCCAAACAAATGATATGTTTGTATTTTACAGAATTATTTAATTTACTTGTGTTGGACAAGAATTATGGCATTTACAAATTCTTGGGTGTGACTATAGATAACCTGGAAACCACATTTAGAGGAAATCTGCAAGCGTCTAAGTAGATCTGCATATCTATTATTCCAACTATCTAAAAAAGTAAACACTGACACATTTATAACAGCCTATCATGGATTAGTCGCTTCTGTTTTGAGATATGCTGTTGTTTTTTGGGGACAATCAACTAATAGAGAACTTATTTTCAGGATGCAAAAAAGATGCAAACGATCAATGTGTGGCCTAAGAACAACGGATAGTTGTGTTCCTTACTTTAAGAAATTTAAAATATTAACTTTTTCATCATTATACATATTTGAAACAGCATTATTTGTAAAAACAAATCAACAATTATTTCAAAAATTTTCAGCAGCTAAGCGAACTCCAATTCGTGCTTAATATGAAAATGTGTTATGTCAAAACAAGTGTAAAACTGCTTTAATAAAAAAGAGTTTCTTTGGTATTGCTCCAAACATTTATAATAAAATACCTAATTGCATTAAGAATGAAAATTTGCATAATTTTAAAAGGAAATTGAAGATTTTTTTAATAGAAAAATGCTATTACTCAATCGCCGAATATTTGAATGACATTTCATAAGTAATAATTATTGATTTTCTATATTGACATTTATTTTTACATTTTTGACGTTTAATTTTTACATTTTGACATTTCATTTTACATTTTGACATTTCATTTTACATTTTAGCATTCAATTTTAAGTTATGACATCATTCAAATTCTTTTGTTTTTTTAAATGAGTGCTGTCAATTTTTTATTTCATTATAATAACTGCGGACATTTTTTTATTTCCATTGTTTAATTTTATTTAGTTTTTATTTTATTTAAATGATCTAAATTATTTAATTCTTTATTTGTAATTCATAAATCTATATTAATTTCTTTGTCTAATTATATTGCATGTATTATTACTTTGTACGCCCTAGAGGCAAAACATAGCGCCCTCGATGTATTAGATAAGAACTTGTAATGTACCTACCTATGTTTTACAATGAATAAATGAATCTGAATAAAAATAATCTGATAATCATATCATAAAATTATAGATTCAGTAGTTATATGTATTGTAAATTTTGGAGATTAACAAACATTACTTAACTTATCCAACTACGTCAATTCATTGTTCGCAGAATGTATAGCAGTGAACATCAAACGTATGGACGTGCCAGCGCTAGTGGAGCTAGGCACGGAGTCAGTGATCCTAGACTGCGACTACAGCACCGGCGAGACTCCAGGCCCCGGCCTGGTCATCAAGTGGTTCTTCAACGGGTCCACCGGACTAGTGTACCAGTGGATACCACCGCTGCGACCTCAAGTTATTGGACTTTTAAAAGGAAAAGTCGATATGAACTTTAAAATTTCGGGTAAGTCTGCCTTCATCTATAGGTATCTATAATATAAAAAAAAATGACTGACTGACATATCAACGCACATCCGGAAATTCTTGGACTAGGAGTGTGAAATTTTGCACAAGGTTTCTTTTTTGATGTAGGCGAGCACTCAGAGAGGATTTCCCAAAATTCACCCCATAAGGGGATGAAACGGTGGTCCAAAGTTTGAATAGAAAAACCTACTTTCACGCGGGCGAATCCGCTGCCAGAAGCTAGTTGGAGAATATTAGGAGAAGAGTTATTAATTGTGGTAGTATAGGTACAGATTTATTTTTAATTAATTGTTCGAATTCGGAAATCGAAAAAAAAAATCGTCGATCCTTACATTTTATCAAGTAATGCGAACAAAGAGTTCTGAACAGCAGATTTAATTTTTGTGAATATATCTCGTAATAAAGTAGTCAATATTCATGAGTCAATACTTTTACCCTCTAAGAAATAACCAATTAATTAAAAGTCACCCTGTGGAGAGACTTTTGAAGGAGCTCGTCCGAGCCGTCCGTACGTACCTGCTCCATATAATGTTTTTATATGTTGGTGGAAAAGTTGCCGCTGTGAGTAAATTCTCATGATGACGATGCCACCGATGTGCCAAACTGTTTCCTGCAACTTGCAACTGGAATAATACACACGCTTATTATACACCCCAATCAGAAAATTAAGTTATAATAAAGCATACTTAGGTTAAGTAGTGTTTTTATAAGAAATTAGTTATCCTAAAGGCCTGCGCACACTTGAGACAAGACTGTCTTAGACAGACTTGACGTCGCAGACTTGTCTGCGACAAGACTGTTTTGTCTACGACACGGCGCACCCCATCAAGAAAAAACAGTCTAGCGGCGTACGGCCCGTGTTGCCAACTTAGTGGATTTTCCACTAAAACTGGTGGTTTTAACACCCCATTTAGTTGCGAAATGTTGGTTTTAGTGGCTAGTGGATTTTTCTAGTCATCATCATCATTTCAGCCGAAAGACGTCCATTGTTGGACATAGGCCTCCCCCAAGCGTCTCCACAACGACCGATCCTGTGCGTCTAGCATCCACCGCATTCCCGCGACTCTCATCAGGTAGTCGGTCCACCTTGTGGGAGGCCTTCCAACGCTGCGTTTTCCGGTGCGCAGTCGCCACTCTAGAACCTTTTCTAGTGCTTTAGCCAAATTCAATTTCTTACTAAAAATGCGATCACTCGGGTGTAAATCAGCACCATAGAATCCATAATTAACCGTCTGATACCGACGATGATGCTGAAGACGAATTATTACATAGCTGTTATTGAATAATTTGTATGTTAATTTACCTACTAATGTTAATTTACCCACAAATGGTATTTTGATCAACTGATTGTTAATTTTTATCACTTATAATTAAAGGAATCTAATAACCTATATGCCTACTTATTTTATTTCGAACAATACACATTTTTTTAGTGGGAAATTTTGCGAGTTTGTGTGTGGGATAATTTTTTGTTAGTGGTTTTCTGGTGGTTTTAAAAGTTGACTCTAGTAGTAAGTTAGTGTAACACTGGACGTCTCAAAACAGTCTTGTCGCAGACAAGTCTGCGGTGTCGTAGACAAGTCTGTGGTGTCGTAGACAAGTCTGCGACGTCTTAGACAAGTCTGCGACGTCTACGACATTAACGCTAGTAGAAAACTTCAAATGTATGGGAATGACGTCATTTCACGTGATCAGAACAAAGAAATCGGAGGAGTTGCCAACTCGAGGCGATCGACGAAAGAGAATCGGAACGAAACGGTCGTAACTTGGCTAGGCCTGCAGATATCGGATCGTACAAATGGTCTTTAGATTATTCTTGGAATCCTGGAAATTCTCAGTAGCTGCTCGATGTTGGATTTGCCTCCAGTTTATGACAATAGGCTTGTTCCCAAGTACGCGGGACTTGAGCATAATTATAATTAGCAAAAGATTTATTAACTGACTAACGACCGTGTGACGGCACGGTTGCGCAGTGGTTGAGCGATTGGCTATTGCGCTGCGTATCGCGGGTTCGATTCCCGCATGGAACAAATATTTGTATGGGTTACAGATAGTTATTCCAGGTCTGAGTGTCTTGTGTGTGTGAGTTTACTTATTTGTGAACGCACCCACAATACAGGGCCTCAAGTCTGCTATTACAATAGTGTCAGAATGGTCTATCATTGATTTCATAATTGTTGATTTTGACAAGTTTGGTAATCTACTAATATAATGGCGTCATTATGACTTTCCAATGATCAACCACTGGCACTCCATTGAAAGAAATGGCACAGAATGGTAATCTCGTACGTAATGACAAATGAATATCTGACGTATGCGGTAATCTGGTAAAATTTTGACAGTTCCTTTGATCAGTGACCTACCATTAGAACGTCACTGTGCAGTCATTGCTTTAAATTCGTTACAAGACAGCTCGTACCACAATTTTATATAGAGACAACTGATCGATCAATGATCGGCCATTATGAATTAACAGATTAAGAACTTTTAACAAAATGACAATGGAATCGTGTTGGAATGACGAATTTATAAAAATAGCAGACTAGGGCCGTAGGAGTGATTCTTAGTGCGGGGCAACCAATTGGGGAATATAGACGTGATGTTTTGACTAGCCTGCCATGTTCCCTGTTGGTGTAGTGGTTAGTGGCCCTGACTGCTATCCCGGAGGTCGTGGGTTCGATTCCCACCCAAGACAAATGTTTGTGTGATGAACACGATCTATATGTATTTAGAAATATATTAGTATGTTTATCAGTTATCCAGTACTCATGGCATCCATGGGTGATGCGAAAGTGACCCCCGGGGCCCTGGAAAAAAAAAATGGCAAAGAAGGAACAGGAGTGGGTTTTTAGTCAGTAAAAGTCTGACACTATCTCGCGCTCCGCCCAAGAGCCCCGGATGTCATTAGATGATTTTACCATCCGAAAAAAAAAAAAAAAAAGTACTCATGGCATAGGCTCTGCTTAATTTGGGACTAGATGGCATTGTGTGAAAGTTGTGGAATATTATTATTGTTAAGTTTATAAAACTTCCTAATTTTTTTTTCAGATGAGCCGCTACAAGCCTACCGAGCCATCAAAATTATAAACCCTGGGACACACCTGAGTGGTAACTACACGTGTGTAGTGTCTACCTTTATAGCTGAAGATAGTCAGACAAGATCGATGTTAGTGTACAGTAAGTAATTACCATAGTCAATTAACACTTAATTAATGTATGTATATTATTGTATGTTATACGTATGTACATATATGTACTTACAATTTACATGTCACAATATTATTATAGGAGGTTAAGACGCCCCATTCACCAATAATAATATTGCACGATATATCTAAACGCACAATATTATTCAACGTGTAGTATTGAAACATTGTGCGATGATTTAATAAAAGTTTGAGCGAGCTTAAATTTTATTGTAAAACATTTTTTTCTTGCACTCTATGGGCTTAATATTGCACAATAAAATATTGTGAAGCTCAAGCAACAAAGGAAGATTTAAAAAGACTATCTATAAGCGAGTTTACTAATTGTAACAATTCTTTGAACTTTGCAATATCCATTCTCATGTAAGTTTTAAAATCGTTTTCTTCAGTTAAGGCTTAGTCCTTTAAAAGCTTTTCGTGAGTGTAGACTGGCCTTCTTTTCAACCGTTCATTAATTCATACACGTTTTCTTTTCTTTTTTATTTAACAACATCAACCAGCATGGCTACCGCCAAAACTTCGTCACATTTTGCTCGCGCTTAAATATAGATCAGATTGGTTTGCCAATTTTATTGAGTGAATTTATTGAAAGGGGGTATTCAATATTATTGCACAATAAAAATATTATGTAATATTATTGTAGGTGTATGGGGCGCCTAAGAGGACTACAGGAGATAATCACGAGTTTTATAATACTATATGATCCACTGCAGTAAACAGAACTGGAAAAATATACAGGGTGTCTTTGACATTGACGCACAAACGAATACCACGGATCCAGTAAATTATTCTGGACCTGTTCTTTTTTTAAATTTAAACTGTACAACATCGTTATTTTGACCAACCCCGATGATATTTTTAGTACAAAAAAAAACAAAAAATATATTTTAATTAAAAAGTCATCGGGTAGATTAAATCTAATTAACCCTGGTGACATTTATAATTTTAAAAGTAATTCATTCATTTTTTTCACTAAAACTGTTAGATTAACGATTTTATGCAGTTTTTCAAATTAGGATAAACACAGGGGGATCCTTCTGCGAATCAGTAATGCTAGCAAAGGAGGCGGCCGATCGCGTGAGGCAACGGTCTTCACGCCCCAACCGCCGCCGGGATTCCGATCCTGATTTCCGGCCACCGTAGACGCGGGCTTGGGGACGGCGAGCAATGGATAGCCGGCCGTCCAACCGTCCGGTAACCGTGCGGACCGAGCCCAAGTCGTCGACGGCGCGTATTGTTCCACGCGCGCCTCAGGGAGATGTCAGCAAATCGTAGGGGCCCAGCAGGGTCGAAGCCTACTGGGACCATGGGTAGTGTGAAAACGAAACCCGGGGCCCTGGGACGAAGGCAACGAAGGAACAGGAGTGGGTTTTTAGTCAGTAAAAGTCTGACACTATCTCCCGCTCCGCCCAAGAGCAGGATTTGTCATAAGATGATTTTCCCACCTAACAAAAAAAAAGGGGGATCCAGAATCATTGACTGAATCCATGGTATTCGTTTGTGCGTCGATGTCAAAGACACCCTGTATGTGATTCTTCAAGATAAATACTAAATAGATAGCGTATTCAAAACATAATACAGCTGCTCTAGTTCGATAGAAAAATATCACGAATATGCCTCTAAAAATTACTTTTATTGATTAAAAACCGGGCTAATATACATGCAATCATTCTGATTGTTTGTCAGATTGTTCTACAAGCAACATTTACCGTTATAAAGTTTTAATTTTATTAGTAGATTTTTAGTGAATCGCTAAACTGCTTCATATTTGCAGGCATTGTGTCTTTGCGCATATCTTTCGTAGTCTAGTCCTCATAAGACATACATAAATAAAGGTTATTGACTTCATTGAAGATTTTCAACCATCAATCAACCTGCCCAGCCTTTTTCTGACGATGTGTTGTTGTCGGCTTCCAGTCAGTGTCAGATTTCCTGGTTTCTGACTGGCAAAGGGCTAAAAATGACAGCTAGAACCTTAATTTGTCTTCGGAAGCAAGGAGAAACAAAGATGGCTTATTATCACTCAATGCTTTGCTGGAAGAAAACTCAACTTTGAGTTAAGCTCGCCTATGTACATGAACGCTGTTATCCATATAGGTATTTTAACTTTTCATGGTGTACAATAAAGAATTAAGATGGCCACCCTTCCATAGACTGACCCCGGAAACCGTTGCTTAACCTTCGAGATCGAATCATGCGGCTGTTATTATTCTAGCGACAAGCTCAGTAAGTCGAGTCGTAAGTTTACTCGGTTAAGGTAGGTACTTAATTGATTTAGGTACTTACAGTAAATACGGTACGGGGTGGTACTTTTTTTTGGGTAGACACTAAAGAAATATTATTAGGTAGGTACTAAAGGAACATAATTATTCATAACATCCAAATGTTATAAATAATTATGTAATTTCAGTTCCGGATACGGATATAGGAATAATATTTATACCGGTTACGGATACGGTTCGGATATGAAAATAATTTCAGATTATCCCTTAGTTTCGGATAGTTTCAGTTTTGTATATTAAAATTTTAAAAGTAAAATATAAATAATAAGATTTGGCTTTTAGTTCTAGTTTAGATTATCATTTGTTTAATCGGTCAAAGTAAACAAAACCCTATCGTAACTTTATCATTTTAGATTCCACGTTTATCCGAAACTTTTACATCGGGGACGGTTACGGTTATTTTTTTATTTTGGATATCCGATAGTTTTAGTCCTTGTTACGGAGCTCCAAAACATCCCTACTTCCTATAACACCGCTTACTTAAATGTTGCCCTGTAAAATATTGAAAAGTCTATAAATATATAATTGTTTTGACAATATATTTAGACTAAACCTACCTACCCTTTATTTTGACCTTAACCTTTAAAATACTGTTATTAAAATACTGTCTCGTTTTAATATCAAAAGTATAAACAACAAACCTTCAATAAAGTATTCTACTGCAATAATGTGACCTTTACTCAACGTTATCTAAAAACCAGACAAAATTGAAAACGTTACTTTGTAGTGGGTGTAAATTAACTTAGCTGTCATCATCACATCATCAAAACATCCCTACTTTCTATAACACCGCTTATTTAAATGTTGCCCAGTAAAATATTGAAAAGTCTATAAATATATAATTGTTTCGACAATATATTTAGACTAAACCTCTGACCTTAACCTTTAAAATACTGTTATTAAAATACTGTCTCGTTTTAATATCAAAAGTCTAAACAACAAACCTTCAATAAAGTATTCTACTACAATAATGTGACCTTTACTCAACGTTATCTAAAAACCAGACAAAATTGAAAACGTTACTTTGTAGTTGGTGTAAATTAACTCAGCTGTCAACGTGAAATGTCTCGAACGAAAAGATATTTTGCTGAGAGAGAGATATTAAATTGACTTCTCAGTGTTACCATTTTTCTGTTCTATTTGGTATTAGGAGCTTGGTTATGTAACTATTTTAGCAAAAAATATAAATAATACTCTTTTACCATAATATATTACTCAATTACTCGGCTAGTTGTCTCTCAGCTATTTAATTCAATCATCATTTTTTAAAATTTAATTTTAATTATTGTTTTATATTTTTTCTGGTGTTTAAATGGTGTAATTGGCTTCGGCCGTTCTGTTTAAATTAAATTAAATAAATAAATCATAATTTCAGCCGAAAGACGGCCCCTGTTGGACATAGGCCTCCCCCCGGTGTCACCATAATGAATGTAGTCGAGTCTTAGTTAAATACCGACGTTTAATAAACTGCCTAGGCCTCAAATTAACTGGCTACATATATACCTACGCATTTACCATAATATAGCATAATCGGCATTATAGCAGTGTTCCCACTGCTGGGACTCTAACAACGAAAACTTCCTTTATTAATCATAGGCTTGCGTTTGACCACTATCTAAGTTTTTTTTTTTTTTTTTTTTTATTATTGATAGGCTCGCGTTTGACCACCATCTCACCTGATGGTAAGCGATGATGTGGCCGACGATGGAGCACGCTTGCCTAGAAGTAACCTATTCACTCCTGACTTAAAGACCCCTAGGTTGTAGCTATCAGGGAACACAGACTCGGGCAGGGAATTCCACTCCTTAGCTGTACGCATTATGAATGTGTTCCCAAAACGCTTTGTACGTATGGGTGGGATGTCCACCATGTACCGATGGCGCAACGCCGTACGTCTAGTGGTCCGATGATGGAACGGACTTGGTGGAATTAAATTGTGCAATTCCAACGCACACTCCCCGAAGTGTAATCGATAGAAAACCGATAGGCCAGCAACTCGGCGTCGATGTTCAAGGCTTTGGAGTTTTGATTCGACAAGTGCATCATCACCGATGATTCTCTTGGCTCGCTTCTCAATCGACTCCAGAGCATCAAGCTGGTATTTGGCAGACCCATCCCAAAGATGAGAGCAGTATTCCATACACGATCGAACTTGCGCTTGATAAAGTTTGAGCAGCTGTTCCGGCGTGAAGTACTGTCTCACCTTGGCCAAGATCCCCAATTTTTTGGCAGCCTGTTGAGCTTTAGCCTCGATGAAAGAGCCGAAATTGAGGGTAGATGACAACGTTACCCCAAGAAGCTCAAGGTCACTGGTTATCGGCACGGTTACACCCCGGAATGATGGAGCCGGGTGGAATTGGCTCCATTTGGCGGAAAAAAGACACGCCTGGGTTTTAGCAGCATTGAACTTGACCAGATTGGCATCGCCCCAGTCGGATACTGCCTTCAAGGAAAAGTTCAAGCGTTCAACCATAGCCTCTCGGAAAGACCGGATCTGTGACCCACTAGCACGTGCATCAGACACGTATCTCTCAGCAACAGTGCTATCGTCTGCATACCCAAAGGTACCGGGTTTAAGAAGGTCGTTTATGTGCAGCAAGAACAGTGTTGCCGAGAGTACCGACCCCTGAGGGACCCCGGCATTAATTTCCATTTGACCGGACGAGCAGCCATCAATAACCACTCGGACGGATCGCCCCCTCAAGAAGTCTGCGATCCAGTCACACAGACCAGTGGGCAGACCGAAGGAAGGAAGCTTAGCAATAAGGCTATCATGCCAGACCCTGTCAAAGGCCTTCGAGATATCAAGGGAGACTGCAAGTGCTTCCCCATGCTTCTCGATGGCCTCGCTCCAGATGTGAATGGCATACGCTAGAAGATCCCCAGTTGACCGATTTCGGCGAAAGCCGTATTGACGATCACTGAAAATGTCATTAGCTTCTAGGTATGCCAGGAGCTTATTATTGATCACTCGTTCCATACTCTTGCAGAGAATGGACGTTACCGAGATAGGTCTGTAATTAGCAGGGTCAGCCCGACTACCCTTCTTGGGCACGGGTTGCACGTTAGCTTGCTTCCAAGCCATCGGTACTTTTCCAGCCTCAAACGAAAGACGAAATAAGCGTGTCAGGATCGGAGACAGTTCAGGCGCACAAGTTTTTAAAACAATTGCTGGTATCCCGTCGGGACCACTGGCTTTGTTCACGTCAAGGTTACGTAGCACCCTACGGACGTCCTTCTGATGGATGCGTATGTCTGCCATAGTCGTCTCGCATCGCTCAGGAAAGGCAGGGGGCCGCGCGTTACCGGAATCAAGACGTGAAGATTCCGCAAAAAGAGAGGCAAATAGATTTGCTTTCTCCTCAGCGGTGTGGGCCAGCGACCCATCGGGTTTCAGCAGTGTTGGTAGTGAGGGACGGCAGAAGTTCGATTCAACAGATTTAGCCAGGGACCAAAACGCTTTACTACCTGCTGGGTATGAAGCAAGTTTGTTCCCAATTCGGCTAATGTGGTCAAACCGAGACCTCCGCATCACCTTCTTGCAGGATTTGGCAGCCCTATTATAGGCTCTCTTTTTTTGAGTCACGTCACTTGCCTTGCGCCTACGAGCGTCGACCCATTCTTGGTATGCCGAATGTTTAAGCGCTTCAGCGCGATTACATTCGGCGCCAAACCAAGGTCGAACCTTGTTAGACATTGTTACATCAGAGAATGGAATGTAATATTCCATCCCCCGACGCAACACATCCGACACTGCGTCCGCGCACAACGACGGATCAGCGGAAGAGAAGCAAGTAGGCTGCCAAGGAGAGCATGCGAAGAAAGAACGGATACCATCCCAATCTGCTGACTTGTATCGCCAAACCCGCCGGGTGCCTCTTGGGCTGGGATCGGGCGGGGAATAGACGGATACAGATTTCACCAGACAATGGTCGGAACTACCTATTGGTGAAGATATCGACACTGAGTACCGGTCCGGATCTGTAGTCAATAGAAGGTCCAAGCAATTGGCCATGTGTGACTCAACATCCGGCACCCTTGTAGCCCCCTGGACCAGCTGGGTGAGATTTAACGCTAGCGCTAGCTTCCGCGTCTCTCGCCCAGCATGGTCTGTGCACTGGTATGGGAAGAGCCACTCCTGATGGTGGGCATTGAAATCCCCCAGTATCACCAATTGGGCAGAAGGGTACCGCTGCTGAGCCACATCCGCCGCCTCACTAAGGTGCTGTGCGAGCCTGGTTGTCTCCTGATCACCACTGTGCGAACGGTAGACACAAGCATAGACAATTTGATCTATGCCAGTGTCCACCAAAGCCCAAAGCGTGGAGTACCTGGAGTCCTCAAGATTGCGGAGACGCCGATAGCAGATGTCATCCCGGGCATACATACATACACCCGCGCGTGGTTTAAAATGGTGCTCCAGGGTAAACCCTGGGTAAGATAAGTACGACACGTCTGACGGACTACTGATCTGCGTCTCCGAAAGAAAAAAAAGAGCAGGTTTCTCAGTCTCCAGATGGTGGTGGACTGCGACGAGATTTGAGTGCAGTCCTCGGATATTACTGAGGTGCACTTTAAGAGAGAGGGAGTGCTGCCGCTGTTTAACTGTTCTCTTTTTAATCTTTGTCATTATGTGTGATAAGAGTGAATGAAGGAGAGGAGAAGGAAGTGAGATGGGGTTTCACGCTGCTATCCTTCAGGCAAGCACTGATAGGACGGCATCATTGGGGTACTAGTCCGGAGACTGCGGGGACGCCCGAGCCCCCCCGGGAGTGTCCATCGGGCCCTCTCCTCTGGTCGCCAACCAGCACGATGGCGCATCCCGGGATTTTTCGACAGTTGGCGGGGCAGCCTTTCATGTGTGGCTGGTACATTACTTGGGCCCCCAACTACCTGCGGTCGGCCAGCGGCGCACCGTGCCTCGGATCCCGCTACCCTCCGCGACTAGTCTCCCGATACCTCCACACCAGTGTGGGCCAGGTCGGTCTGCCTGCAATGGAACCACCACTTCGACCCAACTCCTCTAATTTGGCTACACTGAGCATCGTACCGGAACACGGCTAGGCCGCTTGGCGGTACGTCTTTGCCCAGTGGGTGGTCGCAAGCCAGCGGTCGAAACCTACCACCAGTAAATGTCACCTGATTAGCACCACCCAGGGACCACGTGTAGGGACTTACAATGGGTATTCTCCTACGGACGCGGGTGACTCAGCCCCCAAAAAGTTTATGTTAAGTGATGAAGTGGTCGACGATGGAGCATGCTGGCTAATCTGTAACCTTTTCATTCTTGAATTACAAGATCCCGGATTTATAGGTACCAAGAAACACAGACATAGAGAATTCTGGAAAGCTGTTAGTTAGCTGAAATTATTATAGAAGTTTTCTACAGAAACAATTTGTGACGTTGAGTCTGTCTGTGTTACTACTTTAATATTTTAAATATAATTAAATAAAACTTGGATCAATTTGGTACATGCCTACAATAATTTGTACAATCTACAATTATTCATCGAAGTAGGTAGAAAAGTATGTATAAATTGTATACCTACAACGAGGAAATTAAAATTTCTAAGATAATAATTTAACTAGAGGAATATCTTCTTTGCATAAATTCGAAGACATGTGACATCCACCAACCCGCACTGGGCCCGCGTGGTGGATTAGGGCCCATTCCCTCTCTTAGAGAGGAGGCCTGAGTCCCAACAGTGGGAACATTATAAGGCCGACTATGCTATGCTTCTTTGCATTAAAAAAATATCGAAATGCAATTATATAGGTAGCTTGCTATTAATCAACAATTCTTGCCACAAATAACAAATTTTTCATAATCACTATGAAGAGCCCCAAAGAACATTGCTTTGCGTCCATACATTATTGGCCCTGTAGCCAAGAGCATCGGAAAATTATGTATTTTATTCTCTATCATTAGTAAACTCCTATAGAATCTTATTTTTATAGCGGAATAGCTGCAGAATAGATATATCAAAAAAACCAAAACAACGAATGTTAGGTATGATTTTTCATGGCTCCGAGTGATTTTTAAGAAACTGATAACTAATATCATAATACTTTTAGCTATTTTTCCGTTGTCCGTTTTTTAATGTCAAGTTATCGTTTTAGCGGTACACAGTTTCGAAAATAACAGCCATGTACCTAAGTCGTTTTTGAAAGCAATCAGAGTCCGTTAAAATAGCCAAATCGTAATATGCCATGCGTCCCGAAAGTCACCAAAACACACCGATACAATTATAAAGAGCAAGTGACGCTAATGCAAGCACAACAGGTAGGTAAGACTAACTCTGAAAATGACAAAGGACTATAGTTACGTCAAAAATAGGGATGGTAAATACGATACGATCAATCGATATTTCCTAAGATTTACTATGGCAATACGTTACAAACTGCATTACATAAACTTTTGTCTTATTTTACTTGTAATAACACTCTTCTATAAAAGGAGGGTTATTTTTGTATTAATTGTCGTAAATAATTATTTAGTTAGTGATAAGTGGACCACACACTTTTCTAAACGATCATTAGAAAACCCTGAAAAATTACCATGATGAAATAATAGGTTTTGATCACCTGATATTAAGTCTAACTACCTATTTAAAATCGAGTATAACCCCATATATAAAGTACAGTCATTAAGTTTTTTTTTTAAATACAGTTTTAGAAAAATAAAATCAATCGATCGATTAAAAATACAATCGATCGATTACAATAGATTGGGCATCCCTAATTCATTGTCGACAAGACATGCCATTAGGCGGAGATGGCGGCTGGCGGATGTTATTAGTCGCGTAAAATACTATAAAATATACATTTTGGCGTACAGTTATTCCGTGTTACAGAAGTATTTGCAACTTATATAATAATAAAAAAATACAGTTAATTATCGTGTATTCCGATACTCTTTATTGCACAGGACCATTTTGGAAATTTAAGTACCTTTTATTCATAATTACTAAATAAAAAGTATTTAGTTAAATCATAACTAGTAAATTAAGTATTACGTGATATTAATGTTACAACAGCCAATCCCAATGGATTATGATTTCATGAACCTTATCAAAATATGGATTTTAATCACTCATGAATAAATAATATTGGTTTGTTTAATAGAATGTAAATCATATTCAGCAGCGTTGTTTATACTAGAACTGTTTATATTATTGTGTGATAACGATAGGGAATTATAATAAGGTGCCGGCTATATTCGATAATATATGCATAATCTCGTGAACCGAACGGAGCGCTCGTTGCTACAATGACTGGGAAACCACGATATAGGTAAATACCTAACACATAATTACTATGATAGTGATCGATTTCAAATTGCTTCATGTACTATGCGTTCCAAATAAGAATAGGAAAGTCAATAACCTCGATCTGTCAAATGTTGAGTGAAAAGTACGGTTTGCAAAGAAAACTTATTTGTTTATCAATAAAGCGTTTTTTTTTGCTTTGTATTACTAAGTCTTAGTTAAATCTAGGTGAAGTAAAAACGTTATTGTTTGATATAAATTAGCTAAATACATTGTTTTAAGTCATAATTAGTTAAAAAAAAACTAGTTTCCTTCTTATTTTTATTGTTAGGAATAATTCGCCTTCATCTTCGATTTGCCAGTACTCAGACACTTTACACAGGGACGCAGAGATGAGTAAATTGAAGAACTGTATTCTGATTAAACTTTTTCGTTCACGATTCGTAAATAAATTAAATATTTAAAAAATCTTGTTTTGCTTACCCTACCCAATTTCTTAGATTTGACAGTATGACGTGACGTTACAACATGGCAATCGATCCTATTCTTATTTGGAACGCATTATACCTAAAAAATATCAAATTATCTACTTTTTATTTTAAACATTCAAATAAAAAGTTGTTGTTTCTTAAAAACTAATCAACTAAGCGCCTCAGCCATTTAATTTGGGATAGATGTATTGTGGCTCTAGTTTTTGCTCTTGGCTGTTTTTTGGTAAGGAATCATCAAATAACTCTTCCCACTCTGGATGAAGCTAGAGGAGGTGTCAGACTTTTACTGACTAAACCCCCAGCTGTGTTAATTCAGTTGCCTTTCGCTGACTAAACCACACCCATTTTAATTCAGTTGCTTTTTGTTGACTAAAACCCACCTGTCATAATTCAGTTGCCTTTTGCTGACTAAACCACGCCCGTTTTAATTCAGTTGCTTTTTGTTGACTAAAACCCACCTGTGATAATTCAGTTGCCTTTTGCTGGCTAAACCACGCCCGTTTTAATTCAATTGCCTTTTGCTGACTAAAACCCACCTGTGTTAATTCAGTTGCTTTTTGCTGACTAAACGACACCCGTTTTAATTCAATTGCCTTTTGCTGACTAAAACCCACCTGTGTTAATTCAGTTGCTTTTTGCTGACTAAACGACACCCGTTTTAATTCAATTGCCTTTTGCTGACTAAAACCCACCTGTGTTAATTCAGTTGCTTTTTGCTGACTAAACGACACCCGTTTTAATTCAATTGCCTTTTGCTGACTAAAACCCACCTGTGTTAATTCAGTTGCTTTTTGCTGACTAAACGACACCCGTTTTAATTCAGTTGCCTTTTACTGACTAAAACCCACCTTAATCAGTTGCCTTTTACTGACTTAAACCCACCTATGTTAATTCAGTTGCCTTTTGCTGACTAAAACCTACCTGTGGTAATTCAGTTGCCTTTTACTGACTAAAACCCACCTGTATTAATTCAGTTGCCTATTACGTTCCGGGGCCGAGGTACAACATTCGAACATTTCCGCACCGCTGCAAGTTCTAGGCTGAATTTAGTTTCACTCGGCAGTAGCTTTATATCAGTGAAATAATATAATATATACTTTATTATGTACAACTTTTAAAATACATAAACTATAAGTCATTTCAAGAACAATTGCATTTCTTTTAATTTCATTCATTTTTGTAATCGAATCATTACTTCCAGATTACTGTTTTACTTTTTTAACCGACTTCAAAAAAAAGGAGGAGGTTATTCAATTCGGTTGTATTTTATTTTTATTTTTTTTTATTATCATCATTTTTTTTTAATTTTTTTTTTATGTTTGTTACCACAGAACTCCGTCGTTTATGGACCGATTTGCAAAATTTTTTTTTCCCTTGATAGGATATGCTTCCAGATTGGTCCCATTTTTTTCAAAATCCAGTTCTGATGATGGAATCCATGAGGAATCGAGGGAACTCCTCAAAAATTATAGGCAACCCTATGGTAATTTTGATATTTTCATCAAGAACTTAAGCATTTACAGTCAAAAAGTAACATTTGATGAAGTGGAACTGATGAAGAAGACCAGAAATGGTCAACGGAACTTCATACTCAAATAGATATCACAATGAAGATAGTTAAGCGACTATGACAATACAAAGAAATGAATGATTCTGAATAGTTACGTTGAAAATGGTATCATCGAAGTGATCTGATGATGATGATGGAGCCGGTAGGTAGGCACAGGAACTCCGTAATTAATCAATGTATCCTAGCCGTGTTTGGGCTTATTAGAATTGTCGTGAGATGCTCTTTGGCTATAAGGTACTATCGAACTGATCTGATGATGGACCTGGAAGGAGGAAGGTAGACACAGGAACTATAAAATAAAACAATGTAACCTAGCAGTATTTGGGTTAATTGGAATTGTCATGAGAAATAGGCACTCTGTTTATAAGTGTATCGCAACTAAAAAGTGTGAAATAAAAACTTTTTCCAAAAAAAAAATAACCGACTTCACTAAAAAAAACACTAAAAGGATCAAAATAACTTTAATTTCGGAAGTCGGTGTTAAATAAGAAACAAACAATACCGAGAAACACCGACTTCCGAAATTAAAGTTATTTTGATCCTTTTAGTGTTTTTTTTTTGTGAAGTCGGTTATTTTTTTTTTGGAAAAAGTTTTTATTTCACACTTTTTAGTTGCGATACACTTATAAACAGAGTGCCTATTTCTCATGACAATTCCAATTAACCCAAATACTGCTAGGTTACATTGTTTTATTTTATAGTTCCTGTGTCTACCTTCCTCCTTCCAGGTCCATCATCAGATCAGTTCGATAGTACCTTATAGCCAAAGAGCATCTCACGACAATTCTAATAAGCCCAAACACGGCTAGGATACATTGATTAATTACGGAGTTCCTGTGCCTACCTACCGGCTCCATCATCAGATCAGTTCGATAGTACCTTATAGCCAAAGTGCATCTCATGACAATTCTAATAAGTCTAAACACGGCTAGGTTACATTGATTAATTACGGAGTTCCAGTACCTACCTTCCGGCTCCATCATCATCATCAGATCACTTCGATGATACCATTTTCAACGTAACTATTCAGAATCATTCATTTCTTTGTATTGTCATAGTCGCTTAACTATCTTCATTGTGATATCTATTTGAGTATGAAGTTCCGTTGACCATTTCTGGTCTTCTTCATCAGTTCCACTTCATCAAATGTTACTTTTTGACTGTAAATGCTTAAGTTCTTGATGAAAATATCAAAATTACCATAGGGTTGCCTATAATTTTTGAGGAGTTCCCTCGATTCCTCATGGATTCCATCATCAGAACTGGATTTTGAAAAAAATGGGACCAATCTGGAAGCATATCCTATCAAGGGAAAAAAAAATTTTGCAAATCGGTCCATAAACGACGGAGTTCTGTGGTAACAAACATAAAAAAAAAATTAAAAAAAAATGATGATAATAAAAAAAAATAAAAATAAAATACAACCGAATTGAATAACCTCCTCCTTTTTTTTGAAGTCGGTTAAAAAAGTAAAACAGTAATCTGGAAGTAATGATTCGATTACAAAAATGAATGAAATTAAAAGAAATACAATTGTTCTTGAAATGACTTATAGTTTATGTATTTTAAAAGTTGTACATAATAAAGTATATATTATATTATTTCACTGATATAAAGCTACTGCCGAGTGAAACTAAATTCAGCCTAGAACTTGCAGCGGTGCGGAAATGTTCGAATGTTGTACCTCGGCCCCGGAACGTAATAGGCAACTGAATTAATACAGGTGGGTTTTAGTCAGTAAAAGGCAACTGAATTACCACAGGTAGGTTTTAGTCAGCAAAAGGCAACTGAATTAACATAGGTGGGTTTAAGTCAGTAAAAGGCAACTGATTAAGGTGGGTTTTAGTCAGTAAAAGGCAACTGAATTAAAACGGGTGTCCTTTAGTCAGCAAAAAGCAACTGAATTAACACAGGTGGGTTTTAGTCAGCAAAAGGCAATTGAATTAAAACGGGTGTCGTTTAGTCAGCAAAAAGCAACTGAATTAACACAGGTGGGTTTTAGTCAGCAAAAGGCAATTGAATTAAAACGGGTGTCGTTTAGTCAGCAAAAAGCAACTGAATTAACACAGGTGGGTTTTAGTCAGCAAAAGGCAATTGAATTAAAACGGGTGTCGTTTAGTCAGCAAAAAGCAACTGAATTAACACAGGTGGGTTTTAGTCAGCAAAAGGCAATTGAATTAAAACGGGTGTCGTTTAGTCAGCAAAAAGCAACTGAATTAACACAGGTGGGTTTTAGTCAGCAAAAGGCAATTGAATTAAAACGGGTGTCGTTTAGTCAGCAAAAAGCAACTGAATTAACACAGGTGGGTTTTAGTCAGCAAAAGGCAATTGAATTAAAACGGGCGTGGTTTAGCCAGCAAAAGGCAACTGAATTATCACAGGTGGGTTTTAGTCAACAAAAAGCAACTGAATTAAAACGGGCGTGGTTTAGTCAGCAAAAGGCAACTGAATTATGACAGGTGGGTTTTAGTCAACAAAAAGCAACTGAATTAAAATGGGTGTGGTTTAGTCAGCGAAAGGCAACTGAATTAACACAGCTGGGGGTTTAGTCAGTAAAAGTCTGACACCTCCTCTAGCTTCATCCAGAGTGTGAAGAGTTATTTGATGATTTCTTACCAAAAAACAGCCAAGAGCAAAAACTAGAGCCACAATACATCGATCCCAAATTAAATGGCTGAGGCGCTTAGTTGATTAGTTTTTAAGAAACAACAACTTTTTATTTGAATGTTTAAAATAAAAAGTAGATAATTTGATATTTTTTAGGTATAATGCGTTCCAAATAAGAATAGGATCGATTGCCATGTTGTAACGTCACGTCATACTGTCAAATCTAAGAAATTGGGTAGGGTAAGCAAAACAAGATTTTTTAAATATTTAATTTATTTACGAATCGTGAACGAAAAAGTTTAATCAGAATACAGTTCTTCAATTTACTCATCTCTGCGTCCCTGTGTAAAGTGTCTGAGTACTGGCAAATCGAAGATGAAGGCGAATTATTCCTAACAATATAAATAAGAAGGAAACTAGTTTTTTTTTAACTAATTATGACTTAAAACAATGTATTTAGCTAATTTATATCAAACAATAACGTTTTTACTTCACCTAGATTTAACTAAGACTTAGTAATACAAAGCAAAAAAAAAACGCTTTATTGATAAACAAATAAGTTTTCTTTGCAAACCGTACTTTTCATTCAACATTTGACAGATCGAGGTTATTGACTTTCCTATTCTTATTTGGAACGCATAGTACATGAAGCAATTTGAAATCGATCACTATCATAGTAATGATGTGTTAGGTATTTACCTATATCGTGGTTTCCCAGTCATTGTAGTCACGAGCGCTCCGTTCGGTTCACGAGATTATGCATATATTATCGAATATAGCCGGCACCTTATTATAATTCCATAACGCTATCACACAATAATATAAACAGTTCTAGTATAAACAACGCTGCTGAATATGATTTACATTCTATTAAACAAACCAATATTATTTATTCATGAGTGATTAAAATCCATATTTTGATAAGGTTCATGAAATCATAATCCATTGGGATTGGCTGTTGTAACATTATTATCACGTACTTAATTTACTAGTTATGATTTAACTAAATACTTTTTATTTAGTAATTATGAATAAAAGGTACTTAAATTTCCAAAATGGTCCTGTGCAATAAAGAGTATCGGAATACACGATAATTAACTGTATTTTTTTATTATTATATAAGTTGCAAATACTTCTGAACACGGACTATCTGTACGCCAAAATGTATATTTTATAGTATTTTACGCGACTAATAACATCCGCCTGCCGCCATCTCCGGCTAATGGCATGTCGTGTCGACAATGAATTAGGGATGCCCAATCTATTGTAATCGATCGATTGTATTTTTAATCGATCGATTGATTTTATTTTTCTAAAACTGTATTTAAAAAAAAAAAAATGACTGTACTTTATAGATGGGGTTATACTCGATTTTAAATAGGTAGTTAGACTTATTATCAGGTGATCAAAACCTATTATTTCATCTAATTTTGATATTTTCATCAAGAACTTAAGCATTTACAGTCAAAAAGTAACATTT
Source organism: Mythimna impura (assembly GCA_905147345.3). Lineage (NCBI taxonomy): Eukaryota > Metazoa > Arthropoda > Insecta > Lepidoptera > Noctuidae > Mythimna > Mythimna impura. The sequence continues at coordinate 16,122,721 of LR990345.1, forward strand.
GATGAAGTGGAACTGATGAAGAAGACCAGAAATGGTCAACGGAACTTCATACTCAAATAGATATGACAATGAAGATAGTTAAGCGACTATGACAATACAAAGAAATGAATGATTCTGAATAGTTACGTTGAAAATGGTATCATCGAAGTGATCTGATGATGATGATGGAGCCGGAAGGTAGGTACTGGAACTCCGTAATTAATCAATGTAACCTAGCCGTGTTTAGACTTATTAGAATTGTCATGAGATGCACTTTGGCTATAAGGTACTATCGAACTGATCTGATGATGGAGCCGGTAGGTAGGCACAGGAACTCCGTAATTAATCAATGTATCCTAGCCGTGTTTGAGCTTATTAGAATTGTCGTGAGATGCTCTTTGGCTATAAGGTACTATCGAACTGATCTGATGATGGACCTGGAAGGAGGAAGGTAGACACAGGAACTATAAAATAAAACAATGTAACCTAGCAGTATTTGGGTTAATTGGAATTGTCATGAGAAATAGGCACTCTGTTTATAAGTGTATCGCAACTAAAAAGTGTGAAATAAAAACTTTTTCCAAAAAAAAAAATAACCGACTTCACTAAAAAAAACACTAAAAGGATCAAAATAACTTTAATTTCGGAAGTCGGTGTTAAATAAGAAACAAACAATACCGAGAAACACCGACTTCCGAAATTAAAGTTATTTTGATCCTTTTAGTGTTTTTTTTTTGTGAAGTCGGTTACTTATTTTTTTTTTGGAAAAAGTTTTTTTACTTCAATTTTTTTAGGGCATGCAGAGTTCTTAAATTTTTGACGCAGGAATTATATATTTATTTCCTTTCCTCTGAAGATCTGTAAGCTAGTAGGTTTTTTTTTTTGATTTATATAGGGTGACTGGTAATTAGTGTACGATACTTAAACACGTGATTGTGCTCATGATAACCAACAACTTTTACTATGGGAACAAACCTGACATCGCGAAAAAAAAATCAGCTGTTCAGTACATTTATGTTTGCCTAATGTACTGAACAGCTGATATTTTTTTTTTGCGATTTCGGCTTTGCTCCCATAATAAAAATTGTTTGTCATCATGAGCACAATTACGTGTTTAAGTATCGTACACTAATTGCCAGTCACCCTATATAAGCAGTGTAGTGAAGGCTGTAATTACATGTTAATCAGGCCAAGTAAGCTCTCAGACCAGGACAAACTAGATTACTCTAGCTAGGTTAGCAGATAATCTTGAATTTATGATTTGAGATAATTTTCAAATTTTAGAACAACAGACTCAATGTACAATCAAGACAAAGTTGAAATTCCATTGGATACTTTATAATGTGGCCTTTTTAATACAAATCGTCACTTAAAATGGTTTTTATTGGGCCTCAATCGACTTTAGCTCTCTGTATTACATAAGTATTTCGTAGTCAAGTATTTTAGTTGGTGGTGATGGATTGAAATTATCTCGATTTATTTTTACAAGCATGACTTCGAATTATACAAAATTGTTAAATTATAGTTAATATAATTGGGATGCATAACTTTTATATCGCACTTGTTAAATCGGACGTTACGTAGCAAAATTAAATATTGAAACACAGTTAAAAATTAGAAAAGTAATAAAACATGTAAATCGAATAAACAAATTGATCGAATAATAATAATCGTGGACATATTTCAGTTGAAATGATGAAATCGGATACCCTGTTAGCTCATAGATCGGATAGACACTTAAAGAGATGGTTTTTGATACCGAAATAGGTAAGTAAGGCAAGCGCGATCCGGAGTCCGATGGCCCGGAGACATTATAGTACCAACACATCAAAACGAAAGCCTTCCAAAAAAGAAATAAATTACCTCCTGCTTAAATGTTTTAAACTCGTTAAAAAATAAAAGGCCCGTTTTGACATTTGAGAAATACCCTAGAATGGAACTTGGAACGAAACTAAAAGATACAATAAAATAATAATTAATTTTTAAATTAAAAAAAATGCATACATTTAAGATATTCTATTCATTACACAATTTAAATTTTCATTAAATCTAAATTGATAAAAAAACTAGAGTGATATACCTACATGGCATGTTGAACCTAATCATAGTGCAATAAGAGCCAGTTTTCGAGGAAGTATTATTTTTGCGTTTTGACAGATGTCAAAATGGGCCTTTTATTTTTTGACAACTTTGCACAATGAAATAAGTAAGCCTTCAATTTTTTTGGCCAGGAATTTGAAGAAAATGATGTAAACCTAAAATGTGTAATTTTCTAAGGCATTAAGTCCACTTCTGTACATTTATGTGCGTAAGGAATTAAATAAAATAAAACTTGTTAGCGGTGTGGTCTCTACAATCCAAGTTTGCGACGACGACCTCTACCTAAACACAAAGAGATCATTTTCTTTGTAATGGTTGTAAGATATAACAAGTATGTAAGAAGACGGGCTCACAGGTAGTATTGCCAGGTCCCGATTTGCCCGGGACGTCACGATTTTCAGGGTTCATGTGACATGTTCCGATTCACACTTGATTGGGACGCCAAATGTCTCGCTTTACACTAATCTTCTTAGTCAGTCTTTTACCTATAATTTTTGTTAGGAACAACGAATACATCTGTAATCCATTATTTAATAAAATAAATGTTAATTTAATTATATTATTAATATTGCTTAAACTTTGTCATTTTTATATTTTGTCACCAAAATCGGACCCGGGCCCAACCCTAGTTTTTTCTTTGGAAGTGGCTTAAAAATTTAGAGCTCGCTTCACTCACAATTGCAATAAAACTTTTCGCATGAGTCTGCAATGTGACTCCAAGAAAAGTTCAAAAGTAAGGTCACTTTACCTATACGACGCAGGGTGCTAAAATTGTCGAGGTCGCTTTTCTCGCTCTTCACCTTTTTTTTTGAAAATAGAATGATGGTTTCTATAAACATTGGCATTTAAAAATGTTAATATTCAGATGAACCCTAAACCTGTAACCTTTTTTGTTATAAAATTGAAGCTTGATTCTTGAATGAAATAAAATTATTAATATTTATGCAGAGTGTAACGTCATAGTAGCTTTTTGTCAGGTTTTAGTTTGATTTATGCATCCAAGTAAATGCAGCGTGTGGTGAAAAAAATACAATTAACTTTCCAATAATTAGCCATGTATATAAGATAACAGCTTTTTGTAAAGTGATACAAAGAGTTTCTATTAAGTTTAGCAACTTCAGACTGCATAGAACATGGTTTGGGATAACGCCTGTTGTGAACAGTAAGTCCCTCACATAAACTTTTTGCTGGTTGCCATATGCTAGTCTTTGACTTCTACGTATCTACTGTTGTTTTCAGTTATTATCTTTTGTATGTTATATTATATGTTGGTTACAGCAATATTTTAATTTATTTTGAAGGGTTGTATCTGATCTATTGTAATGAATTGCTATATCGGTGAGTAAGGCGCGGTCATAGTAAAATTTGTTGTGTTCATTGGTAGCAAAGTTTGCAGTGCATTGTTATAGTAAAGAGTGTTTGTGTGGTAAGAGTGGATACTTAACTGCTAATTTTTGATGTATTACATTTTATCTGATTGTATATGTGTGTAGTCTGATTGCGTGAGAGGTGTGCACGGTCCTGTGATGATGATGCAGAGCAGTATCTGGTTGGATGATGAAATTTACTATGTGTACCAACTAAAGAATCTTTGATGGTATATTTTCTGTAATTTCTAGTGTTTATTATCTGGTCTTGTATGGCAGTCGTACATCCTTCGTTGTCGGGGAACAAACTATTTATTTTATGCCATTTGTTTGAAGCTATTTCGTTTTTGTTATGCGAGATTGTTCTAAGTAGTGTCCGACCGAAACTGATTTTTACGACCGAAACCGAAACCAAATTTCGGCAACAGTCTGAGTTTCGGGTGAAACCGAAACCAAAACTTTCTTACAAGAATCATGTTTTGAGGGAAAAATAAAGAAATCGTTTTTATAATCAGTCAGTCTTTATTTTTTTATCTTTAAATCACATAGCTTTATAGTCTTTGGCATTTTCACATATTGGTATTCTGATTCATATGATCACAAAATATTCAAACGTCGATATGTTGAAAACTACTTTATAAAAACGAGTCCCTTATTCAAATATATGTTATTTGGCCTCGAACAAGGTGGACCGACGACCTGGTGAGAGTCGCGGGAATGGGATGCGAGACGCATAGGATCGGTCGTTGTGTCGCTCGGGGGAGCTCTATGTCCAACAGTGGACGTCTTTCGCCTTAAATGATGATGATGATGGTATAATTTTTTTTTTTTTCATATGAACATGTGGAACAGAGCTGAGAGTGGAATTAAATTTTGGCCTTATAAATCAGTCGAAGAATCAAATTTCAAAGAACTACCCATCTATCTCAGTAGGTAACAATAATGTTCAGCTTTCTTATGGTACGTGACAAGGTAAAATAGTTTGATTCCATTGCTGTTACACTGTTACAGTATCTTTGTCATTTATTACATAACTGCTGGGCTGTATCTTGCCTTGTAAGATTTGACTTGTTTTACATTTCATGTCACATCAAGAATTCAAGACCATGCATGATCTTGGTTGAAATCTGCTACAGCTTCTTCATCCGTTTCGATTCGAGCGTATAATTTAATATAAATGAAGTGTGAGATTGTTGTTTGGTCTGTAGCGTGTTTGAGAAAATATTCGGCAAGAGACCACTGCAGCAAATGAGACAGAGATTTCAGTACGAGCCAGAACCATAGGGGACTCAAGAAATCACGTTGGTATACAAGTATTCCCTTCCTGATATACCTAAAGTCGCGTTGTAACGAATAGTAATTACAATTTAGTTGAAGTGTGATTTTTACCGAGACATTATTTTTTGTTAATTTTGGCAATATCTGGTATTTATACACCAAAAATGTGTTTATCAAAACCTTTTTTATAATCGATATTGATACAATAAAGATTTTTTTTTGTGTGAGATTTAATTAATTAATGTTTATGAATTGTAGAATCAATTACATTATTATTAACTGTTTCTTTCATCCCTTCTGTTCTTCCGCCATTACGTTGTGCCGTTCAATAATATTACGTGTGAGTTGATTTTTGTTGTGATTAATGATGTTCATATTTTATGTACCACAGGTAGGCATGTGAATATATGGAAGGTTGTGGCAATTTTTATTCTGGGTAGCTTCTAAGTGGTGCCAGTTGCAATAAATTCGGATATATTTTGTGAACCAAAAATTATTTCTGATTTTTTGCTATGATTTATATCCGTATTCTATTGTCACTATGAAAGACATTATCATATATTTAAACTTTTCACGCAAGAAAACATAAACGTAAGACTTGGCAATATGATCAAAAGACCTATATATATATAGCCTTCCCCCAGGAGTAAATTAAAAAAAATAGATGCGCGCATAAGAAAACAGATTTAATTTTTTACCGTCATGTCACAAAATATTTTACTAGTTTTACTGTTGTAGTAATAGTTAAATTGTTTTTCTTCACAAGTGTATTGAAAAACCTTGTATGATACACATGACTAATTGGTGATTACCATTCTTGGCTCTTTTAAGGCCCTCGCCGCGGCTCGGGTCTAAATACCGCCTCGTCGGAAATCACCAGCATTACACACTTGTATCATAATTTACTATTATTGATCAACCAACAATTGTATAAACTGCTGGCAAATGTAAAAAAATAATAATTCTATGATCTGAGATTAGTGTTATAATGTCTTATAGGTTAGCAACATGCCCCATGAAAGCACTGACTACATGCTACGGGTACTGTAATTTACTCGAAATACTCGCAATTACGCATCGTGTATTTCGGATCGGTACTTGGTCGGCGTACCTACCCGCAAGTAAATCCCTGGTGTGGAAACCTGGCCGTGTAAATACGCTGCTTCCCTAGGCTATACAGTTCTATAGGACTGCATGTCTTGCACGTCTAAGTCTGTGACCATCGTCAAAGATTTTGGCTGTAGTGTATTTGTCGGTGGGACTGCTCAACTCACCCAGAATTCAGCTTCAAGAAAACCCAAGGTATATAGCTACGTTTTCTTTCTTTTTGAATGAGTTTCCAGAGCCACGTTAGCCATACCAGTAATTTCGCATTTGAACATATGTCTGCCCACTATGTGATAAGTTGGTTGACCAACTTATCAGGGAGCGTGATCAGGACATGCGATTGTTTGGGGGCTTATTATTATTTCGTTTACTTATTTACTTCACATGTAAATTATATTTTTAATTATTTCCTCTTGTAAAGAAACAGGAACCTCCTCACAACACGAACCTTATCTAGCAGCACTGCCTTCTGAATTAGGCCCTTGATACAAACGCGCAACGACAGCTTACATACAGTGTAGCCATAAACGTGAATTTCAATTCTTTGTTTTAATCGCTCATGTATCGCCGGTCGCATCGCGGTCTAGAGTAGCCTCAGCCTTAGAGGTAGTCCTCGAAGCTCTTGACCACCAGGCCGGTCACGGTAACGGTCATCGGTACAATGACAGCCGTACGACGACAACCATATTCCACATCTTGACCACCTCGTGTGCTAATTTGTATTTATTTGTTATACTGAAACATAAACGGTTATCCGCCAATTACATTCGTTAGATGATACACAAAATTCATACGCTCATAGAACTCTAGGCTCACTACTGCTACTCATGCGCTTTTCATTCGTCCGCGAACACACCACAGTCAAGGTTCGTGTCCAAAAGAAGAGAAGGGAAAAGAAGATAATGCGAGGGACTGGGTTCGCGAACCGGTGTGACTTGCAGACGCAGGTTTAGTCAAAATATTTGCTTCTCTTTCTCAGCTTTAAATCATAAGTCATTTATTAACTTGCGTTCATTGAACGGCGCGCAAGAAATGGAGAAATAATCATATCGTTTTGAAAAAAATCACTACACGTTTAATGTAATATTAAACATCATCCAAATTCATTACCTGCACTTTGTATTTATCCAAAGTTACAAAACCTGTGTTACAAACGGAGTGAGTTCAAAATGCATAATAGTTTGACTACGTCCACTCTAATCGAATAAGCTGGGTTTAGACTGTTTAGAGCTTCGCGTGTACTAATCTAGTTTATCAGGATGCACTATGGACCAACGCACAAATTAGTACTACGCAGGACTAACCGATTTGCCTTACTGTCAAGTTTGGCCGTCAGTATGTACAGCTTCCATTTAGTCGGTAATTTCATTTATATAAATAGAATGATACCGGGAAGGAATGTATTGAAGAACGTTATAAAAGCAAATAGGTAAACATCAATTGTTTGATCTGAGGCAGATTTGCTCCATTAGACTAGTGAGTGAGTAACATAAGCATATATTTTCTACCTAAGCATATTGAACCTCTGGAAGAAACTAGTAATAAATAAACTTATACAAGTAATTAATAGGTCTGTATAATAGGCTTGAGACACATTGTTTCCACGGTAGGACTCAATATATTACAAAATAATGCGATTTTTTTTAGATTTCATACAAAAATGGTTATAAGTACTGCGATATTACAGAAACTACAAAACACAAAGAAACCAATAAATACCTAATTTCGAAAAAAGAATAACGTACCTATAATATTATTTGAACTTATAATAAGTCAATCCAAAGATATAACACTTCCAAGCAACCCGTTTTAAAAACGGCCATTTCATAGGTAAAGATCTATTATATACAATATTTCTACAATAATAATATTTCTATTTCTATTATTCTACAATATTTTAATTCCTATGTATTCTACTGTTTTTTTTTTTTTATAAAATTTTTACTGTATGTGTGAGGTTCAAATAAATGTTTTTTCTTTCTTTCTTTCTTTCTTTCTTTTATATCAGAGACAATGATAACAAAAACAACAACATTTACACACAAATAAAAAATCATTGTTCCAGTATACTCGACGAAATACTGGAGCAGTCATTTACCACACAACAGTCCAGCCTGTTAGCAATTATGCCCAGGACGCCAGGTTGTAACTGGCTCACATACTGCGCACCAAAGATCCACCCATATTTTACGAATTAATGCACCAAAGCAATTAAATAAACATTTTCTCATACATCCTTGATGCCCTAGAAAAGCGAAGCAGCCCCACCGGCAAGGTCCTGTGCTATTCAATTACACAGAACGCGAAAAGCAGAACCATTAGCGTACGATTTTCGCGTAAAATGTGCCCAGATGTCACAAGTGTAAAACCAGTAACAGAAAGTTCTATTTTTAACCTCCGTAGAATTATGCGAGTACCTACCAGCAATCGTATTCATTCTGCTTGCGCCCTCCGCTCTTTCTCATCATAGTCTTCTTCCTTGAGACTCGTGGTCAATACGTGCCCAAAGTACTTGAACAAGTGTACCTACTCTCGATAACCGTACACCATTAATTTTAACAGGATGATACCTATAATTTCTGAGCATTTTCCACAAGCTCCGAACGCCATAATAACATTCTTATTCACGATATATAACATTCCGTGAGCACTGGCATACATCACAAATCACCACCAGTCACACTCATCAGTTTCCTCTGGCCACGGAATGAAATACTGAGCAGCACCATGTCATCTGCATAGAAATGTTGTTGACAAAAAGAATATGGAGTAACATTACGTAGTCAAACAATAAAAAAAACCCAAAGCCCTAGTTAATATTTAAGATGCTGAAATGACCTTGCTTGAATCCTACTAAAAGTATAAGAACTAACCTAATGTAGGTAGAAATAAATTCCCTAAAACGTGCCACGATTTTATAAATTGTGTATTAGATTTCTTACTAAAAAATAAATTATTAAGTGTAATTCACAGTTATTTTTACTTCACAGGTCCGGGGAACAGCTTTCATTTCGATCAAGAGAAAAAATATGTATTTTTAGTAACATTAAAATGCGTAGCAGAATACTTGTATCCAAGACCAGTGATGACAATATTATCGAAAGGGTGAGTATAAACCAATTGGTATGTAGGTTCCTATGCCCGCTTAGTATTTCATATGAGGCGATCAAACGTCGAAGCTTAAACTAATAGCATTGGTAACAATTGAGTCCACTCCGGATAGACCTGTGCCGGGGTTAACGTAGTTGACACACGTACTGACACATGACGGGCCCATCACACACGAGCAGCACAGCTATACTCGTATATCTACCCGTTACGGATGCTTCACGTGATTCCCGTATCTTAATAAAAGATCAAGACTCCTGTTTGTGTCATAAAAAGCTCTTAGAAATTCCATCAAGTGAACAGGCAGCATATATTCTTGAAATAATCTGATTGTACGAAACAGACGAACGGAGAATCTGTTCATCAATCCCACCCCAGCTTAACAACAAAACGAAAATTAAAAATAAATCTTGTAAAACGTAATAAAAAAGTTAATTATCAAGACTAATAAAAGAAGGTATAAAGTATTTATTCAGAAAGTGTACGGGGGGGGGGAAGGAAAATATATAAAAATCTTCAGACGGCCAGACGGTAATTTTATGGGTAATTCATGAGTGAGATAAGGTCAAGTGATCTTGTTATACGAATCTTGATGTAATATTGATGATCTTGTCGTACGCGTTTTATTTTTTGATGTATTTATTTTATAATTTGAACACATGGAAAAAGTATAAGAAAATACATAATATGAGTACAAAGATACTGCTTATTTCAGTTTTGTACACGTTTATTATAAGAACAGATGTAGGTTACAGATCTCCTTAGTTTACTAGGGGATGAATTGGAACTAAACAAACTTTGATCGCTTGTAAGGGTTGGTTTTCGTTTCTATTTTAGCTGTACTTTGCGATCGTACATTTAATGAATTTTATTTTATGACATATTCTATCATTGGAACAAAGCATACGCTATATCGCATTTTGCTCCAATTTAAGACGGAACTAGTGAACAAACTGCCGCGCTCGGGGGCAATTTCCAAGTGACGTGTTTCACCCGACGTGCTTTAGTTTTTCTTGCTCGATTCCCTCAAGACACAGTAAAATTTTATAGCTATAAACTTTCTGAAAGATTAAACTTTTGAATGGCGAAATGCTGAGATTAAAGCCAGTCTTCAGACAAATATAGGCAGACGTATTTCTGCAGTAATTCTTAGCCGTAAGGTAAAAATAAGGTTAATGTCCCAGTACTATCTCAAAGACAATACTTCTTTAAGCTTTTGACATTTTCTTATGTAATTTGAGCACGATGTTCTTTATAAAGTTCATACATCATTACTTCTACCTTAGTTGATTTTTCCTTTAACAAAGGTAATTTAGTTAGTCGGTATTGTCTATACCAACGACCTAGTGCATTTCATGAGCAGGAAGCCCTACAAAACTATTGTTGAAAAATTATTTTTATAATTTTCTTAGGTCCAGTTACTCTAACTTGTTATTTTTCTAGCAAGCCACTGGAGAGGGCGGTCACCGATATGAGAATGGACTCCTGGGGCATGTACTCCGTGGAGACAACTGCGCTGGTTCACGACGATGACGTCACCAGCCCCTGGGAGGAGTTTGTCTGCCTCCTGAGCCTGCCCTTAGCTAATTATACTAATAATAGAACCACTATTTATTATCCTGGTAAGTCTTTTTGTTGACATTTTGATTGATTTTATGACAGTATAACTATAAATGCCCGATAATTGGGAAAACAAGTTTGTATTTAATAAACGCAAAATCATATTATATATATATAGATTATATTGTGAACAGATAAATATAATTATCTATTTATTTTTGTTTTAATTTTCTATTTGTTTGTTTGCCTTTAAGTTGCACCTACCAAGTTAGGTTTCTACACCACCCTAAGGTCGACTGGTAGAAAATTCCTAAGGCATTATTAAGTCGGCCTACGTACAGTGTTTACTAGAGTATAAATTTTTAATAAATTAAATGAATAAATCAAATACAATACAATAAATACCATTCAAATTTGATAGTTTATAAGATATCCGTGTCTGACCCAGAAAAAAAGTTTACTATTTCATAAGATTTATTATAAACTTACAGTGTTGCATGTGTGCAAAAAACTGCAGTTTTTAGAGTCACAAAGTTTAGTGTTTTAAGAGAGCGGAAATAGACAAGTAGTAGGTCACCCTCAAGTTAGGTGTAGCAACAATCTTTATGAGTCAGCGGATAGAAGTTGAATGGCCATATTAAATGGCGAGGGCTTTGAGAGGCCTATGTCCAGTAGAGGGTTGCTTGCTGATACTAATGCTACCAATATCGTAGAATTTAACGACTACGGTATACTAGCCATAAAATCTTTCAGAAGTCTGGATGTTTTGCTCGTGATTAGTACGTGTGATGACGGTCAATACACAGGGTAGCCTATCCTACCGTTGGGCCTATTAGGGCGGGATTAGATTGGGTTCGATAATATGGCCATTCAACCTTCCTGCTTCGTGTCTTCTACGTCATTTCTAGCGCGTCCTTTTTTGGATTAACTTGTTACAAGGTTTTTCGGACTTGTACATATAAAATGCGATTTTATTGCCGGCTTTTTTGACTTTGCACATAAGCCTCAATCGGCCTCCTTCCTTTATCTTAAGTACTGAAGTAATCATTACTTTGCATCACGTGTATAATACCTTACATTGTTTTCTTAGCTTAACTGTATTAACATTTACAGGTCTAATGCCAACGCATAGCGCAAGCATAGAAGTCAAGAAACCAATGGAACACCAAGCTAGCAGTAAGATATTTTATTATTTAATCATACTTTCCTTACAAATGTACTTTTTAAATAACAAAAAAAAAATTGGTAAAAGCGATTAATTATGATCATTTAAACATTTTACTCGAGCTAATTAAATCCTGTGAAGTAAGGTTTGATAAAAAAAAGTGTCCGAAAATGGACGCAAAGTCAATTTTGTAGATTAAATAAATTCCCGCTAAAATGAATTCAATGTTCCAAACCGCGAAGCCGACACTAAATGAAACAAGCCTCCAATAAAACTAAGCTGATATTCAGTAACAATCATTTTAATTAATTAAAAAATGTCCCGTTTTAATTACAGTTGACAATTTTGTTTCCAGATAGTCCGCCGCTCGCGAGGTGCACTTTATTATTTACTCTATTAATAAGCATCAACATTACCTTTTAATAAATAAAGTAACGCTGTACATTCTCATCTAGGCTAGAGTATCTTTTTGAGTCTATGATTTTATGAAAGACGTAGTCTTTTACGTTAATTAAAATTGTTTGCGTCTCCAATAGGTTCATGTCTTAGACTGGAAACGTTAATATTTTCTGTTAACTACTACCGAGTAGTTTGTATGTACTATGAAGTAGTTAGATACCTTTATTATTTTGTTATGGTGTATGTAATTTTATATTAAAATGTTGTTTTAGAACGTTTACAAAATCTGTGATACTTTAGTTTAATATTGTCAAAACGACAAAGGTACTTTTATGAAGCGATTCATTTCCATTGTTTTACGATGTACGATAAAATGTTGCTGTAATTATTTTAATGTGGCAGTATTACAAAAAAAAACAAACAAAGTTACCGTCGACATTACCGGTACTGATTGTAGCTTTTTGATATTATACAAACTGTAAATAAAACGCTTAATGTACTTTCATGTTTCTCTTTGTTTTACGATAATGTCCGCCTTTTAAATAAAAACAGGCATTATTTTAATAGTGCCCTAATAGAAAACCTTTTTTTGGGCACGCCTTCTGACGTACCCACCTAATAATTTCCTTTCCCTGAAAATCTGAAATGTACATGTTGGTATATTTCGTTCAGTCCGTACTTTTCAAGTTTATCTTGGTTATCTTTGATATCAGTAAAGGAAAAACATCGTGAGGAAACCCGTCCGTAGGTTCTTGAGTATTGGTCAAGCTTGGCGATTTACACTCGATCCATCTCTGTTTAAGAAGAGTCATTTCCCCTACAGCCGGATAGTCACAGACCCATATTTATTATATTACTAGCTGTTGCCCGCGACTTCGTCTACGTTAAGTTGGTAAAACTGTACAATCATTCTGTGCTTGCAATTCATTCTGAAAGCATCGTAATTATTTATTGTACTTTCACATAAAACTGTTAAAGGTAAAAACGCAAATTACCTTCAGGATACATGTTATGTACTCGTCCAGATCCAGATGTATGAACGTCAATGAATAGAAAGAGTATGTAAGGGTCGTAGCAGTTGGCATTTCTGCCTACCCCAAGGGAAAAGGCACTAGTTTATGTATGTTTCTGGTTTATGTTCCGGTAAAACAACATTGTCACAGTGAGCACGTCACAATCGCAGCGGTAATGCCTGTCTTTGAGGAGTGGCTACAGAGGCGTCACGGCATCCTCTCTTTGTGCAGGACTCACCGGATGTGGGTGTTTCGGGAGGTATCTGTATCGAATTCAGCGAAAAGAAACACTCGAGTCTCACCATTGTGCGGATCGCCCGGAGAATACGATGGAACTTACGGTGGAAGTCAGTCCCGCTTGGTAGGAGCGCCGGCGGCGGCGCCGCCGTGTCCTCATGGAGGCGATTAGTGGAAAAAAATGCCAACCAGTAGCCTCCTTCAGTGAAGCACTACGATCGAAAAAGGTGGCTGAAAATATGAAGGATGATGAGGGAAGTGATGCTCCAGGTGTTGAAAGCCGCAGGGCGATTGCGGTGGAGCCGTCCGGTCATCTGGTCAAAGCAATCCTGAATCGACGGCGCGTAGTAATCTACGCGCGACTCATAATGATGTCAGCAAATGGATAGGGCCCTCTAGGGCCAATGTCTGCTAAGGCTGCGAGATTGTTCGAAAGAGTTACCTCCTGTAAAATTTTCGCCTCAATAATGTTTCACTGAAGAGTTTAAGCCGTCAGACAGCTTTGGTAGAGGTAAACGAAGGAACATAATCGGGACACGGGAAGTGATGCTCCAGGTGTTGAAAGCCGCAGGGCGATTGCGGTGGAGCCGTCCGGTCATCTGATCAAAGCAATCCTGAATCGACGGCGCGTAGTAATCTACGCGCGACTCATAATGATGTCAGCAAATGGATAGGGCCCTCTAGGGCCAATGTCTGCTAAGGCTGCGAGATTGTTCGAAAGAGTCAAATAAAAAAAAAAAAAAAAGAGTAAAATTTTCGCCTCAATAATGTTTCACTGAAGAGTTTAAGCCGTCAGACAGCTTTGGAAGAGGTAAACGAAGGAACATAATCGGGACACCGACCTTCAGCTGGATAACGTTTGCACTGATGGTGCAAAGCCAAAAAGCCAGTGAATCCAAAAATTACCATCATCATCTTCCTCCACAACAGTACTTATGAAGAATTTGCGAGAGCATGCTTGAATTGATTGTTGCAGCTTGATCATTTGGGGCGTAAAAATTACTTGTTCATTTACCTAGGGTTTTTTGGTGTGTATTTGACTGACGTCCTCGTATATCAGACAAATGTTATTCAATAGTGGGAACTACCCTATGAAGAGTCTCCAACTTTTGAATGAATTTCGGTGAAATCTTGAACGCGTGTATCCCTGTCCAATCGAAGTCGCATATTGATGGCCAAACCGAGAGGTCACTGACGCCGATTGCCTCTATGAAGACACGGCGGTTCACCCAAGCAGGAAAGATGGAGGTCTATCCTGCTTGGGTGAACCTCCACCGCATGCTACAACGGGTCCTCCGGGCGATTTGTAAAATGGTAATATCAGAGTACTTCCAACCGAATCCGGAACAGAAACCGCGTGAAACACCCTCAACAGTCCTGAGCTTGTGTATCCATAAAACAATTAAATTCCGGTAAACAAATGTAGCAGCCGATTAGTGTTATCCCTGAGACTGGCCTCCCTCAGAGGGTGGTTCCAGTGTTGGTCACCACTCACTGCAAGGAGGTAACGTACGGATGTCGACGTAAGGCTGCAAGGAATCTGAGATACATCATACGTTGTCGAACTGTGATCAGGAACGCAAACCTTTCGACCCAGTTTTATATGAAGCAGTGACTGCTAATAATAAAACACACCATTATTAGGCCGCAAGGTGCCATCATCCCGGAGGACACAGTGGAGCACACAGAGGTGTGTGTTGTCCTCGTGGAGGCAATCGGCATCAGTCACCTCTCGCGCCGGGCCTTGTGACTTTGGGCTATGGTCCAGAGCGAGGAGGAATGGCAGGCGGTCGCCTCCTTCTGCAAAGCCGTAATGCTAGTGAAGGAGGAGGCCGCACGCGTGAGGGAACGAACGTCCTCACGCCGAGCCGAGATTCTGACCCCGACGACCAGCCACGGTAGACGCGGGCTCGCGGACATCCAGCAATCGGTCGTCCACAGCCGTCCGGCCGTCCGGTAATTGACCGGACCGACCCCAGTCGTCAACAGCGCGCATCCACGCGCTCCTCAAAGAGATGTCGCAAACTGATTGATTGTGTTATTTTATGATTATTTTTTTTTTCTTTCTAAATATTATATTGTAATATAATAATGACTCTCTGCACGTGTTGGTTTTTCGACTGTAAGTGCAGAGAGTACCTGTCATAAATAAATAAATAAATAAAGGGCAACTGAAGGACACAGGTGTGGTTTTAGTCAGTAAAAGTTTGACACGCCTTCCCGCTCCAACCAGAGTGGGAGAAGTCATTGGATGACTTCCACCCTTAAAAAAAGAAAAATAAAGGTGGCATCATTATCATTTCAGCCGAAAGACGTCCACTGTTGGAAATAGGCCTCCCCAAGTGTCACTATAATTACCGGTCCTGTGCGTCTCGCATCCATCGGATTCCCGCGACCCTCACCAGGTCATCGGCCCACCTGGGGGCCTTCCAACGCAAGGTGCCATGCTACCCCTTCCGAAAATTTGGCCGTGTTATTTTAAAGTCAATAATTAAATACATATAAGTATTTACTTTTATCGCCTTTGGTTGGTATCCCTTGAATAATCACGGTCAATTAGTTTGTTACAATCACGGGGAAAAAAAGCAGTAGGATTAAAAATATCTCCGTCTAACTCCAGTTTAATCATAACGGTTTTCGTCCAATTTTAAACAATAAAACTGTCTGCAAACTTGGGCGATGGTCATTCTTCCGCCACTCAGAAAATTACGTAAAATACACAATGCCATCTATCAAATATGACGTTCAACTATCATTGTCATCATTATTTCTACTTTCAGTCTTTAGATGGCGTTGCGAGTATCTGAATTGCGTGTGGTGCCATATTTACATTTTAGTACGTGATTTTACTCGCCGCTTTGATTTTATTATGTGTTTTGATTAGTTTTTACAAAATATTTAGAAGATATCGAATAGAAATGTCAATTTTATTTTGAAAAAATGGTAAAAGTTATTTTATTACAAAAAAGAAGATAAAATAATGACAAAATTTTTAACTGTAGCTGGGGATCGAACGTGGCAAATGTCGTTCAATGTCGACATTTTGGATTATTGCTCACCCCCCATAGCAAATAGCGTGATAATATGTAGCCTAACAGTTGACCCGGCCTATAAGGATTATGTATGCAAAATTTGAACAGGATTGGTTCAGTAGTTTTTTCGCCAACTAATACCAACGCTCCACCATTTTACTGTTTTATTATATGTATAGATTACTATTATGCAAAAGTATTATGTAAAGTGTGTTAAATGTTAGATTAAACATATCTGTATCTATAAAAGGCAAAGTTGTGACTGACTCATCAACGGCCAGCCTAAAACTTTAGACCTAGAAAAAATTTTGCACACCGGTTCTTTTTAAGAGGTTTACTAAGAATATATAGATATGGCGACCGGTCACTGGAACAACTTGTGACCCACGGATTGTTGCCCCCCAAGTTGAAGGATAAAATCTACAAGTCCGTGATAGACCTGTCATACTGTAGTATGGATCAGAATGTTGGGCTGTGAAAAAGAAGGATGAAAAAAGATTGCATGTAGCGGAGATGAGAATGTTGAGATGAATGTGTGGTGAGACGAGAATGGATAAAGTGAGAAATGAGTATTACTATTATCAAACTTCCTCTAATGGAAGTTTGAAAGTGGCGCCAGTGACTGAAAAGTTGAAGGGGAATCGTTTGTCTTGGTATGGTGATGTGAAGAGGAGGGATGAAACGCATGTTACTAAAAGAGTTATGAATATACATGTGGATGGGTGGAGACGGAGAGCGGCCAAAGAACAGATGGATGGATTGTGTGAAGAGTGAAATGAAAGAAAAGTAAGTTAGTGAAAGTAAGTTACATGACGGGTGACAGGATAGAATGGAAAAAAAAAAACACGTGTTGCGCCGACCCTTGTCATCTCGAGGATGATGATGACAAAGAATAAGAAAGTGTTTTTCTTGCCCTTTAAGGGTATGAAACGGGAGTTCAAAATTTGGACTTATACAGAAAACTATTATCACGCGGGCGAAGCCACAGGCTGAAACTATTATAAAATAAACCAGTAAATCAGATTGTGTTCTCTCACGCCCGTCACTGGCCGGTAGAAAACACATTTACTTTTACAAAAAAAAATATAAGAAAACTCGGTGTAAACACGTTCTCTTGAGGGAACGTCAACTTGACGGAGCTCATGTGATGTTTGTACGTATAAAAAAGGTCATAAAAAGGCTTTTTATATGTTTATAAGCCATCTTCCATCAGTTACAGTGCGTAAATTATCTTTTAAGACATAATTCTCCTAGAGTCTCTACAGAGATACGTTTCATGGAGGGGAAGCTACTATGATTTTCTTGTGTATCTTATATCAAGAGATTTGTGTCATCTTATCTGTGAAACTTGTATATATATTCCGGGGGATAAGTCAATGAGTAGGTTTTTTTGAGGTGGGATCTTATGACTTCTCCCACTCTAGGGTGGAGACGTTCACGAGAGGGCGTGTCAGACTTTTACTGACAAAAATCACACCTATGTTCCTTCCAGTTGCCTTTTGCGTTCCAGGACCATAATATCCTTTTGAGACGACTCGAGCTCGGTCCTTATAGGACGAGTAGACAATTGTACGTCGTCCGCAAGCCCGCGCCTACAGTGACCGGAGATCGCTCTGTGATTCCCGACGCTCGGGGCGTCTCCTGTCGCGGTGGCTGTGGCATAACGATGTACGTTCCCTTACCCTTGCGACCACGTCCTTCGCTAGCATTACTGCTCCGCTGAAGGATGCGACCGCATCCCATTCCCTCTCGCTTCAGACCATGACCTCGGGGCGAGAGATCGCCGCCGCCGATAATGAATTGGTATGAACTTGATAGCAATTTTGACGACACTATTGATGCAGTGGATGAGCGATTAGTTGCTGCACTGCATGTCACAGTTGCGGGGACAAATTTTTGTATGGCGTACAGATAATTGTTCCGGGTCTGAGTACACGTACATGTTTGTGAACGCACCCACAATGCAGGAGTAATTCCTAGTGTGGACCATAGTTTAAAAAAAGCCTTAATAGGTACATGCTTAGTTATCAAAGAGATTTATTAGAAATTTTAATGTCTTTGTTAGTTACAAACCTAGAGTAGATATACAAACACAATAATCATTATATTATAATATATTGTCTTTCTCTTTCTTCTCGCCTATTCCCATTATGCGGGGACGGTATTCTTAATCTTTCGGCGCCATTCCCTTCGCTGGTATCTGGAAGGCCAAGCTTTTGCATCTCCTTCCGGACATTTGTCATTCAGGTAATTTGCGGTCTACCTCTCTCCCTCTTCTTTGTAGCCATGGAAAGGCACTTTTTCACAATATGGTCATCGAGCCTGCGCATAAC
This sequence comes from Mythimna impura, assembly GCA_905147345.3. NCBI lineage: Eukaryota > Metazoa > Arthropoda > Insecta > Lepidoptera > Noctuidae > Mythimna > Mythimna impura. The sequence goes on from LR990345.1 coordinate 16,141,399, forward strand.
ATGTCTATACCACTTTAGCCAGGATCTTATCAGTAGTCGCGTTACTTGGAAATTCTTCCTTACATGTTCGTTACGCTCTTTGTTTTTACTAATTCCACCCGTTCATCGTAACTTGCGTATTTCAGTGGAATGAAGTTGTGGCACACTACCCGTGGAATCTATACAAAGTTAAGTTTTTCATTTGTTTAACAAAATGTTGCCTGATACTTTGAATTATCTCTGTGCCTATCGTGGGTGTGTCAATAGATAATATAGTAAGTTACATAAACAAGACACTCAGACCCGGAACAAGTATCTGTTGACCATACAAATATTATTTATGTGCAGGAATCAAACCCGCGACATATAGTGAAGCAGTCAATTGCTCAACCACTGCGTCAATCCTGCCGTCGTTTGCATTGTAGTTGCATTACATGCGATTTTTTCAGTGACTATAATAAACATAATAAAGTGAGTTTTATTGTTTTATCACAATACATGAAAGTCATATTGTTTTAGTTTCATCAATCATTGAAACACCTACAAAACAATTCGCAGAAATTATCGGCATTTTTTAAAGAAACTTCTCAAAACATACGTTTCAACTTTTTGTTGTCAGTCGTATTGTCTCTACGTGAAGCTTCCAAAACCTCGATTACTGTAAAACTTCTAAATTATGAATGGCACAGCGAAACAGCGACATGTTCTGTTTTGCATGGCTGGTAACATTTTTTGGAATTTATTTACAAGTCTGAAGATAAAGTACATGAAGCATGGAAATCTCTTAACGATCCGAGGGAACAAAACATGTTTTTCAAATTCAGAAGATTATTCGGAAAATCTATTTCCATAAAATATTGACAATAAGTGAGACTTAATTGAAAGGAAAAAAATAGGGATGTTTAACCATTTAAAGGAAGCTCCTACGCATAAAGCTAATAGATTCCCCGACAATGAAACAAAGAAAACTAAATCGAACTCAATAAATAGAACTTAGACACTGTAATATAATCCTGCTTCGGGTAATGAAATTGTCCCTAGAGAGTTAAAACGTCGTATCCACCAAATGTATTGATTCAATCCGACAACTCGCTACGAAATAGGAGTAATAATGAATTCCAACCAAGAAACTTGGTTTTTATCTCCATATTTGTAGATTTCAATCTAAGGAAATTGACTAGGTATATCTGAAGTTGTGAATTTATAGCCCGGTGGAAAGATTTTTCATAATAAGATTACACAGAACAAGGATGTATGTCGTCGGAAATTGTTCCAGCAGTTGTAAGATAAATGTTTGTAGATACACACATATATGTACGTCAAAAGAAGCTTGATACATTCCTATATGTATGTAGGTGAGGAGGTTAACTCGGGATAGAAATATTACATCAGTAGATAAAGAGAAAAGTGAGCACGGCTAAGTAGGTACTGTCTCGCTGCAGTAATTTGAGAGAATTCCTCGGAGAGCCAGCGCGATATGTCTGCCTGAGTGCGTGGCTCCTTTAGCATTACCATAACGGGGCCATAGCTGTATCCTCCTGGTCAAATCCCAAGGAAGTATTCTGTACGACAAGGAAACTAAATGAAATGGTCTACAATTTAGTTTCTATGACAGCTCCTATTTAAAATACTTGAGAATATTCAAGTTTGTTGAGAGTTTAAATAACCCCAATATCATCAAGCTTTCTTGCAGTTACTTTGGCACATGTATAAAGTTTATTGAATTTCGGCAAGTGTAGTTAGTAAGATTTGCAAAACAAATTGCTCGTTCAGTGATGATGGTCCTCAGAGGGCAGCTTTCCTTTATTACCTTCAAGTATAACTCAGTTCTGTAGTTCAAAGCGCAAACAGCACTTCTAGTAATATCTGACTCCGCGGTGGTAAGTGCTAAGTTGCCTCTGTATCTCTGGCGATAAGTTCCTAATTGCACTTCACTGTGCGGAAATGGGGTAAAGCGGGCAACGTCGGGTGAACACGTACACGCGTACGTGTTCTGAAATGTACTACGCTTTAATGCGTATGACACGCGGCTTGATGCTATGTCGAGCACTTCGATTTTATGTATTTCAATTCGATATGGAGGCCTATCACGACTCCGGACGAATGGGAGAAAAAACTTTTAGGTGATCTCGGTGACGCGTGGATTACGCGCTACCTTATCTGCGACGGGAAATGTTAAGCTGTCGTTACGGTATATGAACCTCACCGGCATGTAGACTAGCTTATTACTCCAATTTGTATTTATCTTTCGAGCAACGTGTGTTCACTCTCTGAATATGTCTTTTATATTAGTGCGCTACCAACTGGAGCGTACAATTAGTGGACTAACATAATTAGTTCAAATACTACAAATGATGAAGACAAACGTTTTGTTAGCGCTTCAATGAGTAAATAAAAAGCCGTAAAAGAAAAGTTTATTTGTAGCTTATCAAGTTTCAAACACTACGGCAATCTTTTGTTCTTCCTTATCCGTGTGTAAATAGTAGAATTAACTTTTAAACTAGCGGAGTGATCTTTTCGCGGGGACCCTGATTGCTTTAAGGAAGTCGGAGGCAGTTACAAACAGTTACAAATCTTATCTTATTCGTAGTTCATACACTACTGCCATCCATAAAATCTAATGTTACTCTAGTAGAGGAAGTGAAATACAAATTATATGCTTATAATAAACTTGAACTAGTGCTGCCTGTGACGCTGTCCGCATTCAAATAGGATTTTTAAGGAAATACAAAAATAAAGGGATAATAAAGTTGTGTTATGTGCGATACATGCAGATAACATCCGATATGATTATATTATACGGCAGCCGTAATAGATAGATGTCGTAAATATCCGTGTTTGAGCTTTCAGTAGAACAATTTAATATATGTATGTTTGCTAGTTTGTTTGTAGGAAGTAATCTTAGGAGCTTCTGAACCGATTTTGTAAATTCTTTCACCATTAGAAAGCTACATTATTCCTATATGTGCGAAGTGGGTACGGGTCAGCAAGTCTTATATAAACCTAGCGACCCGCCTTATCTTCACACGAGAGTTGTAAATCATTTAAATTCACGGTTTTTCTCTACTAAAATATACCTGTATTGTACACTTAAACCTTCCCCTTGAATCACTTTGTCTACTGATGAAAACCATATTAAAATCCGTTAAGTAGTTTTTGAGTTTATCGCGAACATCCAGAATTCCAGACAGACTCAGTGAGAAACTTCGTTTTATAATGTAAGGATACATCTAAATAGGTAAGTATGTTTACGATATACAAATTAGAAACTTTATACAAGTAAAACACGGTAGTTTCTTTCGTAATTATCCATACACAGTCACAATACTACTGAATTAATTAAATTACCACACGCCAGTGAACTAACTACTAACTAGGTTTAAAAGGCTTCTTTCTATATCAAAGCTTGCGCCGGAGATGTGGAAGAAACATTTTTAATTAATATATACGTACCTACTGAGTCTTCACCTTGTGGAATCGTTATACTAATTAATTTCATCAAAGGGCAGATTTTAGTAAAACTAAATTATTTTTTTACATCACCTGCTTGATAATGCCCTTTTATATGTCATACAAACCTCACTTAAAGCAAGACATTCTGTCTCTAGGGATATAATGTAGTAAGGGCGTTCCCTAGGGAAAAATGTGATTTGAATTTGGAACGTCTAAACCACTTGAAAAAAAATTAAGTGAATTAGTACATACATCAAACGAGTTTATTAAAAAATTTGATTGTTAATAATAATACTAGTTGTTTTTTTCACAAAAATTACTTTTTTACGAATTGTTGTTGATTGTAGTGGCGCTCATTTGGAAGTAAGTGCATGAAACATGTATGCACACACATATGTTTCTTTGGCAATATTAATGCACAAAGTATTTTTCCTCTAGTCTATTGTCCACTGAAGGCCTCATTTGGACAATTCCCTTCAGTGCCTGAATTATGATTGTAAATTAATTTTCTAATTGGGGTGTGCATTATTTCAGTTATTTTATTTATTTTATTTATTTCAGTTCTTTTTAATATTAATTTAATAGAGCGGAAGGCTTTTCTGGAACAACTAGTCGGGTTGAAAAAAAACTTTGTGTAATTTATAGCCTGATTCAATGAGGAATAAAAAGACGCGGGTAAAACTGCGGGCGCCAGCTAGTTTTTAATATGTCGCAGTCTGTTTTGTACTTATCCTGAGTAAATATAACATTTGATTTTTTTTTCCCACCTACATGCGCACTTGTAATACATCAGAAACTACTGCAGTTTTTTTAGTCAGGCTTTAATTCATAAGTTTTTGTAACGATTAGAATTATTTAAGTTAATGTAATGTGTGTTGTGTGTGTGTGTGTGTGTGTATTAATGTGTGTGTTTGTGTGTATGTGTGTGTGTTGTTGTGTCTGTTGTTTAGTTAGTTTTTTATTTAATTCATTAACGCTCAGGCGGTAGCCGGCGCCCGGAAGCCATTGTCTTACTATTGTGTCTCTAATTACGCACGTCAAAAGGTTAAGTTTATTCTATTCTATTCTATTTTTTTTTGGTTTGGGTCGGTATACATCTACTATCTTCTCCCGCTCTGGGTAGGGCGAGAAGGAGTATCAGACTTCTGCCTGAAACCCACCTGCGTTACTTCAGTTGCCTTTTCCGTTTCGGTCCGGGGTAACTCTTTCGAACTATTCTGCAGCCCTGCTGCCTCGAGTCGGCCACGCCCCCGATTACTTTGCTCTGATGTCATCTCAACGCTCAATCACGTGGTCAGAACAAAGGAATAGGAGGCGTGGCCGACTCGAGGCGATCAACGAAAAGAGAATCGAAACGAAACGGTTGCAACTTGGCTAGGAGGCCTGGTAGAAAATTACGTAGATATAATCACAAGTATTATTTTAGGATTTTCCTAACGAAACTGATACCAGAGTATTGCTCAGCTGTGACTTTTGATCGTCTGCGCAGTCTGTATCTTACCTTAGATTTCTGCGTGAAATATTATGAACAACACTAAGTAATCGTTTTCAAGGGGTCAGATGAATGAATTGAAGTAATATCAATAAGATCAAAAACATTTTAATACCAGCAAATACACGATTCTCAGATCTCTCGTATTAAGGGCGCTTTACCTTGACAGAGAAGAAAAGACTTCCCAGAACGGGGAACCATTAGAAATACCCACTTGATTCTTTCATGGATTTTCTATACATGTTTGTGAACATCGAAAATATGTTAAGAAAGAAAAAACTAGGAAATCTTTGTTCATCGTAACGTATTATACAATAAAGACGTTAAATATAGTTTATTGTTGTTTTATATTTATAAAGGAAAAATTCTGAAAATACCCACTTATCACAATACGAAGTATCTCTCATCGACGAGTGTCAAAGGACACCTAGTTTTTGTCGCTGAAAAAATTATGATAGGCATCTATGATTCAAAACGCAGGCGTCAAGCCGTCTGATACGCCCAAGGGCCGAAGAACTCATTGGATGATTCCCCAACTAAAAAAAAAATAAGTGTGGCACTCGGGGACTGCCGCGGTAAAGCTATTGCATTTTGTATCAACTTATGCAATTATAATTATTTATTTATTTTATTTATGCGGTATTTCTTTTTCTTTGATATTAATTCAAGTTACACTTTTTGAGCGTGGTGACCGATAAGAAAACAATTTTTTTTCTTTCTTGTTTACTTCATAAATTGCTACAAGTATGTTCAGTTGTTATCATAGAAAATTACTATAATCTATTATAATACAAAAAGACTATTTTGTTTGACCGAGATTTGAACTCGAGGCACGATGATAACATAGGTAGAACGTCTCTGTCGGCCTTCAAACCACACCTCCGTGCCCGTCGGAGTGGGGAGCGTGAGGTATATTTTTCGTTACGGAATTTCTGGATTCGGTCCCCGCGCTCAAGGCCCGCGATAGAAGCTATGCAATAGCTTAAAAACTGGGCAAGTCCAAGTCGGACTCGCGCTCTGAGGGTTCCGTACAAACTCACCTATGAAAATAGTTCAATTCCCGTATCTCTCGAAGATTTTTGCGAATCGCAAAAAAAGTCTTTTTTTGTGACTTAACAACAGTATTACTGTTTTCAGATTTATTCCAATATCTATGCTAAAAGACCTTGCTTTACGCCAAATTTCTGGATTCTGGTTATGAATTTTGAATCCCTTGAGAATGTCGAATACACGTTTTTTGCGACATAAACGGCCGTATCTTTTTTTTCGTTAACTCAGAAGTTTCAATTTTTCACAGCTTCAAGGAACCGCAACCTTGAGTATATAGTTTTAATTTCAACTCGATGCTTACACGCGTTCCTGAGATAAAGGGTCTTGACAGACTGACAGGCAAAGTCAGAGAAGGACAACAAAGTGATCCTATAAGGGTTCCGATTTTAAACCCTAAAAAAACACGAGGTTGAACCTTATCGTAGTGCGATAAGAGTCAATTTTCGAGGAAGTGTATTACACGCGAGTGAAGAAGTCGCTTGCAGAAGCTACTACCTATCTAATAATATGGATATCTCACATTACGTTCTTCACCAAAATACACGTGCCCTAAGATTATTTCTACTCTATTGAATTGAAACAAAATACGGGTCTACCGAATACTGACCAATTAATTAAATTCCCTCACGACTAATATCAAGCATTGGAACAACAGAGTTCCCGTTCGTCCCGAGGGATCACGATAATTTAATTTTCATCAATCAATATGACAAATTATCAATATATGTACACAGACATCTAAATAGACACTCATATACGGCAATATTTCATTTCACAAATGGTACTCGGTGATCCGAAAAGTCGGACGTTGTTCATGACAGCTCAAAATAGCAGTAATATTGAGTTCTTTCACTAAACAACGACCCTTGTCTATGGTAGGGATAGGTATGTAACGCCATTTTTCTTTCTCAAACAGTAACAACACCGCTGTCGTACCGAAAGTCTTTTTGTAGTTTATTATTTTGGTTTTAGTATTTAACTTTGTTTTTCGATTTATTCATAACACGTCCTATTGTTTCGCTACTCAAAAGGGTTGTAATTGGCTTAGTTAGTTGCTCAAAAGCTTAACATAATCGTCGTCCAGTAACTCGTTTAAAGGTAAGCAAATGTACATTGGAGTAAGGTTCCGTATTTCATGAGTTGATACGTATCTGTATATCTTTGAATTCTTTCGTTCATGGCACCGTGAAATTGCATGGTGAGTACCGTATTCTCGTCGAAATAACAAAAAAAAAAACGGAAATACGAATAATGAGTTCTGTCTGATAGGAATAGGATAGGATTGAATGCCTTTGTTGGTGATTCCCAAAATGTTTATTATATTTTAAAATACCTTTACCTGCTTACATAGCAATAGCTAACTTTTGTAAGGAACATTTTGTTGATTTTCTTATTAAGGTAAGGCAATGACGTCAGCGGAAAAATGTTCAAATAACTTCAGCTGAGTCATTTGGTAAGTTTTTTTTTTACAGAATCTACAGACTTATTATTTTTTTAAAATAGGAAATCGTCAAATAACCGCTAATTCTAGGTTTGATGGATGAGACTGATACTTGTCTCGACGCATGCATCGCTCTCGTCGGTTTTGCAGACATTTCCTTGAGGTGCGCATGGAACACGTCGCGCCGTACTGACCACGAGCTGAGCATGTCAAGTATGTATAACTTCATTCGAGATCCATTGCTTTTCTTATTTATGTTATTGAAAGGCAAATGTATATCGCGCAAGACATGACAGACGAAAGTTCACAAGACCAGCCTTAAATTATGGGGCTTGCGGACGACGAGCAATTGGTAGCTCGCAATCCAGTCGTCCGGTAACCATCCGGACACAGCGTGAGTCGTCGAAGGCACGTAGTTTTAAACGCAGGCCTCAAAGAGATGTCAGCAAAACTGTAGGGGCCCAGCAAGGCCGAAGCCTACTGGGGCCATGGTTTGACTTCCGAAAGGGAAACCTGGGATCCTAGAACGCAAGGCAAGAAGGCAAAGAAGAAACATAGGTGTGGTTTTAGTCAGTAAAGGTCTGACATGGCCTCACGCTCCGCCCTGGAGCGGTAAAAGTCATTGGATTATTTCCCACCTTAAAGAAAGCCTTAAATTATAGTACTTAACTGCCCCGTTGTTGATCACGTCGTCGCAAACTATTAACAATATAGCTAATTGTTTTTGGGATTCTTCCATTAAGAATTTCTCTGAAGCAGTCTAAAACTTGATAGTTGAAGGTGTTCGTTACACTCGTGTGCTGGAATTGGACCTGTGCCTGATCGTTCTACGAAACTGGACCTGCGCCTGAACATTCGGTAATGGCCGATTGCCGTCCCATGAAAGTGAGGAAAAGTGCAAGTTTTGAGCGTTTCGTAAAAGAGTACCTACATACTCCCAGGATGAAAGTAACCCTATGTGCTATTCAAGGTCTATCCATTCAGCCGTTGGAGTGTGATAGACAAGGAGATAACAAATATACACACACACATACGTCTCGCCTTTGATATAGTTATATTATATCAAATGAATTTTATATATTATGTATAAGACTATAAGTATATACAAGCATACTGTGTTGTGTTGTGATGTATAGAAGTATACTCTTAGATTTACTTTCTTCCTTTACAACGAGAAGTAGACTCAAAATACTTGAGTTATATTTATAATCCGTACCAACGAAATTATAATTTCAATAGCTGAAGAGGATATTAAATATGAATACCACTTCTAGTTTAATAACTCAATAATAATGTTCTGAGAATCCTTTCAAAATTTGTGCGAAGTTCTGAAATACTTCTGAGTCAAATGCTGTCTACAGTACTGATTAGCATAGCTAAATAACTTGTTACTAGCTAGTTTCATTATTAATAGGGGTTAAAGTATGAAATTGCCGTTTTTTAAGAACTGCGATATTACAGAAAATACAAAACACAAAGAAACCAATAAATACCTAATTTTGCAAAAAGAATAACGTAGCTTTAATATAAAGTTTATTTGAACTTATAATTCCAAGTCAATCCAAAGATAATATAAAACACTTCAAAGCAACCCGTTTTAAAAAACGGCAATTTCATAGTTAAAAAGACCTAATATATGAGTGATCCTGTTACTAGTCGAAAACATTTTCAAAGCGATTGTTCCAGACTTTATAAACTATTCAAAGTTTTACCTATTCAAAGTTCCTGCTAAACAATGGTTTTCATAAAAGTATTTTATGAAAAATATTCCTTTGTAAGAACTGAACTAATGAGGCACTAATTAAGCTAATTTAGAATTTTCTGAAACAACTATTAAAATCTTGCGTTATCACGATTCCAGATGGGAATATATAGATACTATATAATACAATTAAAATGATGTCCACCATCAGATCAAAGCCAAATATTAAATGTTTGGTGTTTTTTTAAGAGATGATAGATGTTTCGTTTTGGGGTTTTTGTAATACTTCATTAATTTGCTAGTAGTACACTGGAGACTACCCCCTTTTTATTTTAAGTTATTACAGTCCATCCTAAGGTTGTCTGGTAGATGTCGCTGTCATCGAAAAGACCGCCATAGTACCAATAGATTTTAGTTTTCATAATATTTTGGTGCACAATGGAGTTTATTCTATTCTATACTATTTTATTATATTAGGGAAAGAATATTCAATGTGGCTGAATATGCTGCTATAATTCTGTTCTTATTATAGTTAATTAACCTTTTGAGTGCGTAATTAGAGACACAATAGTAAGACAATGGCGCGTGAACGCCGGCGTTAATGCGGGGATCAACAGCTTAATACTATTATGTGATAACATGTAATATAAAGTTGTCCCAGTGACAAAAATACTGTACAAGAATGTAAAGAGCTAGTTAATTAGCAAGCCAAGAGTGCCGTCTGGTTCCGTCCTATTATTATTCAGTTACAATTATTAGAAACTAATCAATCATGTTCCCCTGTATTTCAAAGCATGAAACTTATTACGTTACATATTGTACTTACATTTAGTTCATGTAAGTAATTAAGGCTCACAGTCTACGGACGCGTAGCTTCATAGACGCGTATATTCGTCATTATACGCTTGGTGTACGCCCGCGTGAAGCTTACATACAAAACTATGGGCTACTGTCCACGGTCGCGTAGCTTCATAGACGCGACACGACGGCACGACACTGCCGCACGTCGACAGAGTTTCATAGTTTTGTATGTAAACTTCACGCAGGCGTATACCACCAAGCGTATAACGACGAATATGCGTCTATGAAGTTACGCGTTCGTGAACCGTAGGCCTAACATAACATATAAGATAACATAAACAACCTTTTAATGTTCCTAATATTGGGACTCAGGCCTCCTTTCTAGGAGAGGGAGTAAGCCAGGGGCGTAAGTAATTAGAAAGTAGTTATTAACAGTAACTTTCAACAAAAATTAACAGCACTAAGGCTAAGTAACTTTCAAGCTCTCACCAACGTTGCTCAACTCGACTCATAAAATTTTAATCGTATACCGTCACTAGTGTAGTCCTTAAATATATCCCTATTCTGTCATATTGACCTTAATTCAGCAAAATAAAGGGTCAGGCATTAACTGATTAAACGGATACCCACCCTTCTCAAAGGGTTTTGTCTGAAGACAGCAAAAAGTCAATCCACGGAGGTTTACGATAAAATATTGATCATAAAACATGTTATGTACGTAACTTTGTAATATATTATTCAGATTAATAAAATAAGTTTCCGTTTCATGCATAAATTCGCCAGTCCTAATTTATTGTTATCGGTAGGCAATATTGATTCCAATTATTTGGTATTCAAACTGCGTTGATATTTGCTTTCAAGGGTCGCTAAGAGACATAGCAGAAAAAATATTATGTATACTTATTAGATTGCTTTGTTTCTGCAATTATTACATGGAAGTGTATCTTGTTTTTATTCCCAGCTGAGATAACACGGAATATCTACCTGTGGGTATCGTACCAGATAAGCAACGCACTGAATCAAAGAGAAAGGCTTTTCTTCCTGATTGGTCTTTACATAAAAAATTGCTTACAAAAAAATAAAAACGGTGATATTACAGATAATACAAAACCCAAATAAACCAATAAATAGTTATTACAAAAAAAAACAATACACTGTGACATCTTTGAATTGACTTGGAATTATAAGTTCAAATAAACTTTACATTAAAGGACATACCTTTAGAATTATAAACTAGTTCAAATAAACTTTACATTAAAGGACATACCTTTAGAATTATAAGTTCAAATAAAATTTACAATAAAGGACATACTCGTACCTTTAATGTAAAATTTAATTCCAAGTCAATCCAAAGATATCACAGTTCAAAGTACCCCGTTTTAAAAAGACGGCAATTTTATAGGTAAACTGCGAAGCAGTAATGCTAGCAAAGGAGGCAGCTGCACGCGCGAGGCAATGGCCCTCGCGCCCCAGCTGCCGGGATTCCAATCCCGATTTCCGGTCACCGTAGGCGCGGACCGAGCCCAAGCCGTCCACGGCGCGTAGTGTTCCACGCGCGCCTCAAGGAGATGTCAGCAACCGTAGGGGCCCAGCAGGGTCGAAGCCTCCCGGGACCCCGGAGCAATGGCAAAGAAGGAACAGAAGTGGGTTTTAGTCACTAAAAGTCTGACATGTCCTCGCGCTCCGCCCAAGAGCGAGGGAGATCATTAGATGACTTTATCACCTGACGATCTAGATTATTATCTGCTTGGATGAGTATACTACTTTATGATAAGGTACCCATCACCATCTATTTGTGAATGAATCAAGTGTGAAGACTTTTCCTACATGATGAGACATTAAATAGTTACATAATTAAAATAAATCTAACTTATTTATATACACTGTGTCTACATCTCTCATCCAACTCTCCTGTCGCTGGTCTGCTGGGAGAAATTTTATTTGAAATAAGGAACACCTTTATGTTCTTCTATCTGTATTTGTACTTTTGATTTTTAAGTTTTTATGTGTAGGTAAATTATAAATGATTTGGTGCTTATGTTACCTGTAAAAACTATAAATATAGGTTCCTACACCTATATAATTATTAATTGTAATTTCAAGTCCATAGACCACAAACAGAAATACGAGAATTTATGACAGAGAAAACTAAAAGAAAATATTTGGATTCTGGTACGCTAGCCAACTGTCGCTTAATTGAAACAAATGACTTACGTGACGTCAACCTTTCTAGCCGCGATCAATTTTATAGCTAGCCCGGTTTATATAAAATACGATAGATCGCTACCCGGGCCTAGTAACTAATTTCCCAACAGTAGCTCTCTAAGATGAAAATCACCCGATAAGATCTTGATACACCCTCATTTGATTAACGTTGCTAGGATCCTGTCTGGATACCAAATCCATTATCTTGTTACGAAGACTGTGCCTAGAATAAGTGGGTTGGATTTAAAGCTAAAAATCGAAGCGATACCTACCTATCTCGGTAGAATTCTCATCAATAATGGATACAGGTATTTAAATCGCACTTTCAGTTCCCAGACGTTAGTTAAATAATAAAGTGAGAATCCGAAAAGGAGATGCTTACAATATGTTTTGTAACTTGTGAGACAATATACTGGATTTTATGAAAGGTTTTATAAGACATTATTTTTAATCTCACTGTAAAGCAATATTTTTTAGTAAACAATAAAATTACTAACCTTCGCTCTATATTTTGTATGAAATAGTAAGTCAGCGCCATCTCTCTTAGATTTTCCACACCACTACGTTACGTTACACTACCTCTTGTCAAATTACACTCGCTTTTCCGTGACAGTCTACCGGCAGCGAAGTAGTACAGTTAAATGGTTTTAGTATCATTCGCTAGATGGCAGGCGAAGACATTTTGCTTTAAATGATAGCAAAAGCCGAGTTTATCGATAGGATTTTAGCTTTAGTATTGGAGAGAAAAACACTTCTTTTTAACCGACTTCAAAAAGGAGGAGGTTGTATGTTCGGCTGAATGTATTTTTATTATTATTTTTTTATGTATGTTCACCGATTTCTCGGTCAATTGTGGACCGATTCTGAATTTTTTTTTTTTATTGAAATGTTATGCTTCCGAATTGTTCCCATAGAAATATTGTTATGATCTGATTATGAACTTCGAAGATGAACAGAACAGAACTCCTCATAAGATCACAGCAGAACCGTCGTAACAATTAAAATTGCTTTGTTTATACGTGTCGTCGATGACTGACTGAAAAAAGAGAGGAGATATATCGAACTGATCTGATGATGAACGCTGAAGTTAGGCACTGGAACTCTGTAATAAATTAATGCGTGTTTGGGATTATTAGAATTGTCATTAGATGCACTCTAGCTTTATGGTATTTAAGTTTCGCTGAGGGGTACTTTTTAGTGGTGGTAGATACCATAACTAAAATCTGTAAAATAAAAATACTTTTTATAAAAAAAAATACAACCGACTTCAATGTTAAAAAAAAACGCTGAAAAGTGCAAAATAACTTTAATTTCGGAAGTCAGTGTTAAATAACGAAGAGACAAAACTATTATAGAAACACCGACTTCCGAAATTAAAGTTATTTTGAACTTTTCAGTGTTTTTTTTTACATTGAAATCGGTTGTATTTTTTTTTATAATAATTTTTTTATTTCAATCTTTTTTTAAGGGTGGATATCAAAAATGATTAGGTTTTGATAATTGTAAAAGAGGAAAACTACTACTAATAATTATAAATTAGTATTGTAATTAATAGCCTCACTTGCTGTAAAATGCGCCAGGTAAATAGTTACACTACTAATTAATATAGGTACGTGTTCGTTGTCATATAAATTGTCTTTTTATCTCCAGGTAAAATAACGTGAGGCACGACGACGTGACAAACACGAGTTTGCAATAGTATTCCAGTCATAGATACAAATTAATATTTCATACGTCAGAAACCTGTTTAATGACCGCGCGATAACAAACACTTTCGCTGCGAAAAATTAGTCCACTGAGTTACAATAGAAAACAAAATAAAAAGTGCTCCAACTGGTTTCGCGACTATCTGGCACTTATCGAACTTACTCGTAAGTACATATCTCACTCTTATTATCATTCCTATTGATAGACTAATTTGTAAAAGTAAGTACCTATATATCGTTTTTATTATTTAATTAATGTAAGTGAATAGAGGATAGGCTCTTAATAAACTAGTGCGCCTCACCATCAATGATTGCATCACTGCTTACCATCAGGTGGGATCGCAGTCAAGCACTGGTTTGTATCAATTAAAAAAAAAAATATTCATGGACCTGCGCCCCGTTATTTAGTAGCAGTCCGATTTAAACTGGTAGGTAAGTAAAACGTTTATTTTTATAAAGTAGGTAAGTATTAGAAAAAAGTAAGTTACAGTTGTATGTTGTTTAGGTGTTTATTAAATAATCTCTGGAAGCAACTTCTGAATAAACTCTTTCACTAATAGTTACTTAGTTGAATTGGTAGTTAATTATTTAGTTACATAGGATCTCCCCCAAAAAAGACGTTGTTCATTCGTTAAACGTATAAGTAGGTACGTATGGTTATGATGATATAGTAGTTTTATTGACTACTACTTACCAGGGTTATACTCGTGTTTAGGCAACGTAATTATCTTAAGTTATATTTAAACTGCAGTACCTAATTATAAGAGTCTGTATAGCCTATTGATTTGCTTATTTTTTAAATTAACCTCGAATGCCTCTGACTCTGATACCAGATATATAAAAGTGAATGAACCTATTAGACTACATATCAAAGGAAACGAATTATTCGCAGGTCATTACAATACCAAAAATAACTTAATTACCACTTGATCTGTCCCATTTCCTATGACTTTGTTAATTTTTTACATATTTATTGGGTCAATATTGTAACAGTACACATTGTATACTATAAAAATATTAACAAATTTGCAATTTTTTTTTGGAAAAAAGAACTTTACTCAAAATTAAAACAATCTAAACAATAGTAATAAATCTAAACAATAATAATAGTAATAGGCCTTAAACAAAAATATAAAGGTAGGTACATCTCATCGCATACATAGTGGTGGGAACACAAAAGCATTTTACGCATAGCAAGTAACAAGTATCAGGGAATGTTCAGGTTGATGGCCCAATCGGTATTCCAGTGTACATCTTTGCAAACAATTTTTTTACAAATTATCTTCAACACCATTCAAGTCTAAAAATAACTGAACCGGTTGAACATCAATTTACTCACGAAAAGAGAGACAAAAACTTATAGTTAATGATCTTTTTAAACTCAGTGAGACTAATGTGCACATCGGGACAACCAATATGAAGGCATTGGCGTTTTTTTTTTATATGTGTGAAATCATCAAATGACATTTCGTCAATGATACTGACGTTACCTACTAGCATTTCCGACAATATTTTATTTTTTGTTCTTTTCTGTACCATGGCAATGGTTTATTGTTCTAGAACAATAAACCACTGGGTTGACCGACTTTTAATCCGTTTATGTTTTTTTTTATTATTGTTTTCTAAATGTGAATCTGGCGCTGAGACTAGGTATGTCACATATCGCAAAACTTTCTGTTTATAAGCACAGAACACACATTTTTTTTCTTAATATCAACACTTATTTACATTAACTCTCTCTTGCTTGAATAATCAAAAGAAAGCAGGAAAAGTTTGGACCATTTTTATATTTTTCAATAACAACACACGTTTATGCGTAGTATCTCGGTAGATTTAAGTATGGGAACTAACTTCGGGCCGCGGCTCTGCCCGCGTTTTATTAGTACTTCTCCCTTTTAAAATAATAACCTTTGTGATATTGTGGTTTAAAAGCTTACTGTAAAATTACCTCAAAACTTTATAACATTACTAGCTTCTACGAGAGGCGTCACCCGTGTGGAAGTAGAAAATTGAATGATGAATGATGAATGAAATGATTTTAACCTGAGAAGAAACACCGATACAAACTTAGGGGTCAAAATCTCTTTTAAAGTCCATACAGCAAAAATGTAATGGTCAAATTATATGAGAACCATGCAGATTGGAGTCTGAGATGGTCTTTTGAAGAAAGAACCATACAGTTCTGAGAGGACCTGTCCAGTCAGTGCAAGCATTTGTCAATATTCGTGTAGCTCAACTCAGAACTACTAAGGAGCTCAACGACTTGACGAACCTATGTTCGGAGGATTAGATTATGCCATTCCCGGATATAGTCTACCCGTGTGCCGAATTTCAGACAAAACCGTTCAGACGTTTGAACGTAAAGGAGTAACAAACACACACATTCTACTAACTTTCGCATTTACAATATCATAAGTATGATGTGATACCTATAACTATAGTAGATAAGTACGATACGACTTTGTTAAACCGGGTTGGTATTCAGATATCTATTCTATCAACTTTCTATTGCTATTGGTGTTGCCAAAATTAATTCATTGAGATACAACATTAAAATAAACATATTGTACATATAAGTTAGTGGCAACGAAATATGAATTTTTAATTTTATTTCACGACTCGGCAACGTCTGGCTCAACATCTTGTTTCGTTACGAAAATTCTTGCAGAACTATTACTACTACTTATGTACAGACTAATTTCATACAACTAGATTATTATTATTATATATTGTGTCACATCTACTGCACTTACTTATACATATTATATTAATTGCAGCGCAACGTTAAAAGTTAGCTAATTATGAAACCATTTGCATACGTAACTACTTGATCTGGTTTACCATGTCTTGTTATGGTGTAAGTGAGTTTCAATGTCATGGACTGCCATGGGGCAATTGTCAATAGTACAGTTTCGTACACAACTTAGAATAAAACACTATCATCTGACATTGGAACCCAAATACTAACATTCGTTAAATAAAACGGTGCTTGAAGTACCGCAAAAATCGAAAGGTAAACAACCACCCAATATAAACAAAATGCTCTATGTCTATACATAGACCGTAATATTCTACTTTCTACAAATCTATGTTAAGACACTTTAAATATGAGAGGTAATAAATCACCAGACATATCTATAACATGACTATATATATCCACATCACCGTTAGTTGCTTGTTGTTTACCAACATATAACACAGTTTCCTTAGAGAATATTCTTATCTAATTTACTCGTATATGGCCATAACTTCCTATGAATAATTGGAAGGCACACCTGCACAGATATCCCTGTCCTTTGTGATCTACGTGCGATGCCCTGTAACGGAATTACTTGGCATATGGTTTGTCGTGTAGTTAACTATAAGATATGCACTCGTATTTGTTCTCCTTTGTTAGTACTTAACGGGATCACTCCTTTCAATGACTATACAGTCATTATTATTTACTATTCGCTCATTTACTGTAAAGTACTGTTTAATCATTTGCAATACACGATTTCATTGTATGACTTGTATGATCTTGTACTTACAGTTTCTTTAGTATTGTTTCTTTTGCTGTGCCAAATTTGCAAACCGCATCATCAGATTTTGTTGCTTATAGATTTTTTATATTAAACTTTTTCTAAGCATTCGATAGTCGAAAATGGTTTTTTTCTAACGTACTTTCGCACTACGCTTGTCATGTTAACCTAAGCAATCGAGACTGAATTCTAGCCATTACTGGTAGCTCTATGTAGCAATAGCAGATTACATTTCAAAATTGCTAAAATGCTTGATGTGTTCATAGATATGAACTCCGTACAGTGTATGTGATTGAAATAAACAGTTGAATTTTGGCCCAACATTGCACAAGTTAAAAAAAGTATATATATTTATTCATTTAAACTTTATGTACAGTAGTGGTACATAGGCGGACTTAATGCAACAAGGCATTCTCTACCAGTCAACCTTTGGGTTAAAAAAGACAACACTGTGGTAGGTTTGCACAATAAACAAATAACAAAATAATATTACATATTTAAAATATATTTCGCACTTTATTTGGCCAATTTAAGATATAAACCTATTTGTTTATTGTTAGGAACACCGACGACATATTTACAAAAAAAAATATACATATATAAATAATTCTGTACAAATATGTCAATTACAACTTATAAACTTGAAACGTGCTTTCGTCGTCTTTTTAAGTAGTGAGACAATCACAATGACGTGAATAGCAGCCGCTGCTTCGAAAGAAAAAAATGCTTACGCAAATGCTATACATTTCATTTAATATTTTAGCATCAGATATAACGTGAACTGTTAAATAAATACGGGTTAAAATTATACCAGTTTCAAGGATTTGGTAAATGCTTGCGTTCTTGTCTTGTTGATATTGGTCATTATGTCAATGTAGCGGTAAATTCAAGTGCGCGGTCTAGGTAAGTCGGCGCATACGCACTCTTTCCACTCCGCGGAATGCTCCACTGTCATTCCTCAACCATTCTCTGCAGGGGCAGGACGTGCAGGTCGCCCAACAATAAGGAATTCGGAATTTCGTATTTATTTCGGTTAGTTTTTAATTTTAAGGTGAGTGACACATTTTACATTTAATTTTATTTTCATTCATTAATTTTATTTTCAATAAAAAATTACGCCTTTTTTAAATATTTCCTTACCGTAAGATATATATTACTGTTCAATGCAAAATCTTTGGCTATTTGTTGACAAAAAAAAAACTAAATTAAATAATAACATTTTAATACTAAGCTTATCATAATTTATTCTTTAAATAACAAAACAAATTAAAAACTCATTACCTAACTTGTTACTAACTTTAAAAACTTTACCTCAAATTGAACACGAACTGTCACTTATTAAAACATGCTATCTAAGTTTAACCGTTGTTTGATGAAAGTTCAGTAAAGTGCAAAGTTAACTACTGTGTATTGTTGTAATTAATTGAACCGGTTTAGTTAACTTGTATAAGCACGAAGTGCATAACCAAATCACCACTTTCAGTTTAACTTCGTTTAAATACATAGAGAGTTTATATTTTGGTCTACCAACGAAAGTTTATAAATTATGTAAACAAGGATTCGTTCTTCAAGATCGTAACAAGATTATTGCGGTTTCCAGTTTTAGTGTAACCTATTTGGTACACTGAATAGGTAATAATTATAAACAACCGAAGTGTTGAAAATATAATTGAATTTTAATTTTCGTATCACCGATTAATATTAAGAACTAGACTACACTAGACTAGACTGAATAAGGTTGTAATTTAAAATTGAACTAAAGTAATCAACCAATTTTGATGAACGGATATATCATGTATAATCGTGAGATAATCGGATGTTTTCAACAATTTAATAATCTTAATCGTTTCCTCTGAATCTCGTTATCTATGGATTAACATGCACAACATAGTTTTGAATTGAATTATAATGTCTGGGTCAGTTATACTCAGGAGCAATTGCTTCAAGACACCTATCAATAGGAACTTTATGAGGTTGGTCAAGATTTTATTATTATTGAATTATTTTACACAAAATTGAAGTAAATTTTATAATTTATATTATTTTATTAAACATGTAGTTATTTTATATACTACTATTAATATTGCTTGCTTTTGAGTCACCATGGCGAACTTTCGTGGTTTGCAATTATTATTTTCAAAATCTATTGCTATTTTTATTAAACAAAGTCAAAGTACATTATTTACCAGAAATATGGTAATGACGATGTAAATACAGTAATCAGTTACATATGTTTTACCAGTGATTGGAATACAAATATTAGATAGTATATGTCATTTAAAACTATTATACATTATTTAAACGTATCTACAGCATTCATAAAAAATCACAATTGAATTCCATATATGAAATATAATTTTGCATTTTAACGTCGCAAGACAAACTTGATAAAATTCTACTATCTATGTAGGATCAACTTTCAAAAACATAGAAGTTTATTGCTTCAAGAGATTTTATAGACTAAATGTTGAAACAGACAATTCGCGGTATTATCAAACATTCCTCGTTCCCTTAGCGTGGCCGTGTTTATTCGTATCATGCGTTTCGTATCTAACACCATCGCGATTGGTACAGTTGTCATCATTATGCCACGTGCGTGACCGATACACGGATTTAAAGATTTTGTCGTGTCAACCAGCCATGCGGTCGCAAATTCATAATGTAGCACGAGCTTTGTTAAAGTTTGCAATGCTTTATATGCTATATATTTACTTTATATATGTTAGTCTGACTGCTTCTGAACATGTGGATTCCTTAATAACTCATTATCTGCATTATCGTATAAATATGTCTATTAACTGCCATCTTTTTTTTAAATTAAATATACCTACATAATATTTTTTTCTTTTTGTTAAATTGCTTTTTAATATTTTTTATATTATTTTGTTTTGATTCATCCACCTTAACTTCATTAGTACAGTAAAATTAAAGTAAACTAGCACTTTAGTAGCAGTTTACTTTTATTTTTATATAGCATTTTAATAAGTGAATATGAGAACACTGTAGACTCACGGATTCATAGATTACTTTCTATTTCGATCTACTTTTTTATTATTATTTTTTTATTGTCCTTTTGTGTACAATATTGTCGGACCTCGCATACATGTTAATATTATAGCATAGCATATAGCAATATAGCATAGTCGGCCTTATAATGTTCCCACTGCTGGGACTCAGGCCTCCTCTCTAGGAGAGGGAATGGGCCGTTGTCCACCACGCGGGCCCAGTGCGGGTTGATGGATGTCACATGTCTTCGAATTTTTGGTTCTAGGACATGCCGGTTTCCTCACGATGTTTTCCTTCACCGTTTTGAGAGCAGTGGTGATGAAATAAAATACACAAAGTAATGCGCCTGGCTGGGTTTGAACCCACGACCTACAACTCGTAAGTCGGGGCCGTTATCACTCGGCCACCACTGCTCCCCAATGCTGCTGTCAATATTGTAATATGGAAATATTGTAAAATCAATCTTTTTTTTTTAAACAGTAACCATGGAATTTCTTGCCGGTTCTTCTCCATAAGAGACGACCAATTGGATTCGTGCACTAGCTTCTGACATTTTATAAGTTTCCAAGTAGGCCCATGTGAAAACAAAAAACATTTTGAATTTCGAATTTCCATAAAATATTTAAGGGCCAAGACGCCCGACAATAAATGATTTATTATTCTTATTAAAACGTCGTTGGTATTGTGGGCGCAAGCACGAATGCTGATCGTGAGGTCCGGGGTTTAATTCTGCGCTCGGACAGTGCAACAGTGCTAATGGGTTTTCCATTAGAAATTACCAATTACAGTCCAGAATTCGGAAGTGGGGTGGTGTGACACCCCCGCGCCTCAGAAAGCGCATAAAGCCGTTGGTCCTGTACCTGATCTCTCCGGTCGTGTCAGATGCCGTTCAATCGGACTATGAAGATAAAGAAACAGAGAGTGCACCTGTGTATACGCACACACTTGTGTACAATAATATATTCTGCATATTTGGCAAATCTCTAATGAGAATGGCCACCGTGATCGAAATTCGTTCGGGAGGATTATTTTTCTTTTAAGCTCCGTAAAGACGTCCCGTATTACTGGCACGACCATAATTTTGCTGCGCAAGAATTGGTGGTCGCCACTCGCCACAGATTCTGTTCTTCTGGAGTCGCATTAGTGGAAAATAGAGAGGCAATCTGCAAAAACAAAACTGTCAAATATCACAATTTTCAATAAAAAATAATCGTTTCTTATTATGGAAGAAAAGGTCGTTTCGCATGGAGAATAATGGGCAGGAAACTATATTGTGATGTATTTAATAAAACTCGTAAGACAATATTTGGTTTATATTAATTAGCTAGATTATAGAGATTATTTTGTAGACCATATGAAGTGGTTTGTAGATAACCTAGAAAAAAATTGATATAGTCACTACAATAAGCAATTTGGTCTATTGTGACTTTGGTCAATTTGCTAAGTCTGGGTCTTTACATTTAACACCTCTTAACATTCTGCTTGATTTTTTAACACCAAACAAAGACACTAAAGAATAAAAGACAAAAAATCTCCTTTTTTGGGTTTTTTTTTAGGTGGGAAAATCATCTAATGACAAATCCCGCTCTGGAGCACACGGTAGAGGTGTGCCCCGCTTGGGCAGAGCACCGCCGTGTCCTCGTGGGGGCGATCGGCGGCGGTGATCTCTCGCGCCGGGCCTTGGTACAGGCCATGGTCCGGCGCGAGGAGGAGTGGCAGGCGGTCGCCCCAATTTATATATCCTCTCTCTCCCGCTCTGGATGGAGCGTCAGGGACATAGGAGTGTCAGACTCTTACTGTCTAAAAATCCAGCCGTGTTCTTTCAGTTGCTCTTTGCATTCCAAGACCGCAGTAACTCTTCCGAACAATTCCGTAACCTAAATTGTGAACTGCATATATACAGACGATTACGTTATCAAATAACCGGCGCTCATCGGCTTAACCTGTGCTTTTTCACCTATATTCATCAAGTTTCAAATCTTGGTAATAAAAAAATCTGCTGCACCCGATATTTTGTCGAGTTGTGCAAGCTGTTTAATAATATGTAATTATAGCTAATTTTTTTTACAATATTTAAATTTTGAATCAATTGTGTCCTTGATTGAAAAGTACCTAAAGTCTACAAATTGTCGAATGGTGATAAAAATCACGTTGTATATAAAATATAAATAAATTAAGTATATAAATGTGTAGACATGAGTATCAATCATAATTTTTTTTTTCACACTTAAGTAATTCTACTGTATGTGTGAGGTACGAATAAACATTTTTTCTTTCTTTCTTTCTAAATCATTATGTTAGAAATTAACATGTATGTATAGTGTACCTACCTATTGCGTATATTAAATTAAATCATAGATTTATGTAAATTCTGCAAAAAAAATTGGCGAAGGAAAAAATGATTTGGATAAGTTTAATGATGCTGTTAAAATCATATTTAACTTAACAGAATTACAATATAGATCAAAATACAAAATTAAAACCAATTAAAAATTACTGCGATAATGATTTAAGTTTACATGCAACGATTGCGATCTCTCACTCGAATGTCACACCACAAATCACTTATTAAATTAGCTATTTATTCGTACTTGACTCTGCGTTCAACTGGTTGTTTTTTTTATTTTTTTTATTTCATCATAATGGAAGAAGGTAACGTGACGTCACACGCTGAAACTTTTGTATTTGTATTTTTAAATTAATAATTTTTTCATATTTTTAAGTTTTACATATATTTTTTTTAATTAATTTAATTAAAAATGGAAACTTTTTCATTTATCAATAAGAGTTATCTAATTTTAAATGATTAGTTCGATTTTATTTTTATTGGTAGGTATTGAGCTTGAACGATCTATATTATTCTCTAACCTCAACAAATTGACTATAAAAAAACTACACCCACCGTAGGTACATACTTTACAGTATACAAGTGTTCGAATTCTAATTATTATCATTTTTTTTCAGACACTATGAGGCTTAAATATAGACTTCTGATGGTCCTTATATCAACACTACCGTTAACTCATGCCCGTACATATTTAGATGAAGATGAATTTGCATCTATCGAAGATGAAACAGATTACAGAGAAGGTCGGATACTATGGCCTTATCCGCTGAATAAAAATGGAACTGAAAGTGGCAAGGAGCCAAAAGGTCTGAAGGCTATAGAAGAGCTACTAAAAGGACATGACTACGAGAGACAAAGGCGTTACTTATCTCTGGGGTCTTATAATTCGAAAAGTGTTGTGGCAAATACCGTGATGGACATAGTCTCCAACTATAAACCAACGGATTCCAAAGACCCTTTAGACTTCTTGCGAGATCCCTATCCTCTACCTAAAGGTAAACGCACATAATTTGTTATCAAATAAACTAGATTCCATGCGAAATCTGATAATTAGAGACCATAGTTTTACAATGTATCACCAAATGAATTATCAAGACTCGTATCTCATTGTTCTCGTTATTTTATTTTCGCAGTCGGATCTAAAGATTTAATTACATTATTGTTAGCTTGAAGGTTGTAAAAGAAACTTGATACTTTAAAGTTCCCTTCCAGCGACAAGTATCTCGTTTTTAAGTTAAGCTAGGTCAAAATATAAAAAATAATGGTTTATTCTGAGAATTTTTACAATACAGTCATATATTTATATACGTATACCTATGTTCTTGCAGCTACTACGAATATTGACAGTTCATGGTGACCGTACTTATATTTTAGATTAATTAGGAGAGATATTATTGTTCGTCTTTGACCAATGAAGAAAATAAGCTGAGAATACTACCACTACCATTGAAATTATATTCTTCATCATCAACATCACCATTTCAGCTGAAAGACGTCCACTATTGGACATTAGCCTTCCTAAAATTTCGCAACAACGATATTCTTTTTTCACTATCTCACATAAACTCCCTCGGAATAAGTTTCAATAAAAGTAGTTGTTGCTAATAATATAATTAATTCTTTTTCAGGATATAACTATCCGCTTGACGAATATGACTATGTTATCGTCGGGGGTGGAACAGCTGGTTCCGTATTAGCTGCGCGACTTACCGAAGACAAGCCAAAAGCTATGGTGCTGGTCATTGAGGCCGGGAAGCCAGAGAGCCTTCTCAATGATGTGCCTGCTTTGGTGTCCACGATGCTGCTGACCGACTACGTGACGCCATACAGGATGGAGCATCAACCTGGGATTTGTTTAGGTAAGTCATGTTTAGTGATATTCTTCATGTTTGCTTTGGAACGTGCAATTTAGCTTCACATTTTTTTACTGTCCAACATTTTGACAATTAAAGTGTCTGTAAATGGTCTATTTGAAATAAACGTTTCTGATTTCTGTCGATTTTCTGACGCACCAAATTTCTTCACTATGCTTTTAGGTGTACAGGGTTATTTAAATTCTTCGGTAAAAACTCAGCTTTTTAGTGTCACTGTTCACTATTTATCATCGCATAATTTTACCAAATTGTGGACAACAACCGATTTTGTTTCGCTAAAAATGGATTTTTTTATAAAAAAAATATCTTCAAAAACACTTTGAACGAATGGCAGGCGTGGTGTTCGAAAACATTGACTAAAAATCTGGCACTTAGACCACTCTTCAACCTGACTTAGGTAGGTTATTGATTTTCACTCTCAACCCTTGAAGGAAGGATAGCCATTGAATTAAAAGTCACCATGTAGGCGTATTTAGTAAACTGCACACTGCTAATTTAAGTTTTTTAAACAAAGCGGTCACTGAACCTGTTTTTATTGTAAATGAGTAAGGGGTCAAAAACGGATCTGAAAATGCCACAGTTGTAATATAAAAAAAGTAGTTTTCCTTGAAGTTTGTCCGTATTTTTATACATCGTTAATAAATTCAGCATTGATTAGGCAACGCCAAGCCAGCCCAGCGGTCAGCTGTGATATTCTTTTGTAAAGCGACGGTTATCTGAATTCTCACTACGGTACTTACAGGTGTAGGTACTTTCAGTTGATCTTGATTGGCAGCGATGTGCTGCAATGTCCTTCATTCCACACGAGAGATATCGGACCCTGACTCTTTAACACAAGATGACCGTGCTAAGATCTCTAGATTATTTAGACCAGCAGAGACTGAAGTCTGGGAGGAACTTTTACCCGAATGGCAATATAGGTGACCGACATTTTCACCAGTTCTTCCCATCCATTCGTGAGTGGCTGGCTAGCACATGGCTGTAGATAGTTCACAATGTTGACCAATTCTCAAAGTTTATAACAACTTTATTAGTGTACATTATTTTCCTTTTAAGCTTGAAGCCTCGCCTTGCGACAATGTTCTTCACCTCATTGTGAATCCAAACAATCGGCATTTCATATCTTATGGGAGCGAATTCTAAAAAACTCAATTTAAAATTATGTTAGTACTCAGGTTAGTTACATGTGAAGGTATTACTAAACGGATTAAATTTCCATGCGTTAAAATGTAACAGCTTACTATTTAGTGCTCATTAATGTTAGTGTTAGTTTCATTCCTTGATCTTTAGCAACCGGGCTTACTCCAGTTATTAAACGTTTTTTTGTTCCTAATAACCTAGCTTTGTTCTGTCTCCTGCTTGATAAGAAGGTAAGTGGATATTGTGTTTTTCTGGTTCAGGTTTCTGGTGTTTGACACTTTATTCTGGCTTTCAAAATTAAGTATAAATGTGTAAAATAAATTTAGCCTAAACTGCTTTATCTCTTCATCATATTGGAATTGGAATACCTGATCGACGATTAACATACTTATTTTCTCGTATCAATATAGCTTCAGGATAAAGTACGAAAGAGTGAGGTTGCGTTAGTGAATATGCTACTGGGTAGTTATGTGAAGCCTTGATAAGAGCTCGTAACACATAATTTATTTATCAGGAAGGTAGTACATCTTGGGCACGCCACAATTATGGTGGTAAGTCCCCTCTTTGAGGCGTGGTTGGAAAGACCTCACGGCGTCCTCACCTTCCGCATGACGCAGGTTCTCATCGAACACGGTAAGTTCGGGAAGTTCCTGCACCGGATTCGTGCGGAAGCGACGCCCGGGTGCCGCCACTGTGTGGACCGCCCGGAGGACACGGTTGAGCACACGGTAGAGGTATGCCCCGTTTGGGCAGAGCACCACCGTGTCCTCGTGGGGGCGATCGGCGGCGGCGATCTCTCGTGCCGGGTCTTGGTACAGGCCATGGTCCAGAGCGAGGAGGAGTGGCAGGCGGTCGCCTCCTTCTGCGAAGCAGTAATGCTAGCAAAGGAAGAGGCCGACCGCGCGAGGCAACGGGATTCCGATCCCGATTACCGGCCACCGTAGGCGCGGGCTTGCGGACGGCGAGCAATGGGTGGCTCGCCGTCCGACCGTCCGGACCGAGCCCAAGTCGTCAACGGCGCGTACTGTTCCACGCGCGCCTCAGGGAGATGTCTGCAAATCGTAGGGGCCCAGCAGGGTCGAAGCCTACTGGGGCCACGGGTAGTATGAAAGTGAAACCCGAGGCCCTGGGACGAAGGCAAAGAAGGAGCAGGAGTGGATTTTTAGTCAGTAAAAGTCTGACACTATCTCTCGCTCCGCCCAAGAGCGAGATTTGTCATTAGATGATTTTCCCACCTAAAAAAAAGGTAGTACAGCTACAAGGCAGTCACTCAGTCAGATCGTCAGTCATCGCTCGTTTATTGCACACTGAATATTTAAAGCCAAGTAAAATATATCACAGGTTTAAAATAAGATAGGTACCTATATTCATTCATATTAGGATATGGAAGGAGGAAGTGTTCTTTAGTATTAACATATCGGTATATTTACACTAATAAATTGTATTTAACTAACTATAAGAGTCCGTAATTATGCTAATTAAGTTATTAAACAGTATCTACCATAACAAATTCAAACTGGTTGAAAATCTCACAATTCATTTTTTAAATAACCTTCCTAAAGATGCCACAAACGATACATAAACTAAACTGTTATAAAAATAAACTTCATATTATTTTACTGCGTCGTACCTTAATATATTAATGCTATACGAGTAATTGTAGCAATAAAGTTAATTAAACTTTCATTTTTTGACACTGAGGTCGCTGTCCCCAAACAAGGTCTTGTTTAAGGAGACTTTAGTAGTATTGTGAGAAAATAACATATCTATACATATACAAAATTGAAGCGTCTGTTTATTGGACACGCCATAATTATGGTGTAAGTCCCCTCTTTGAAGAGTGGCTGGAAAGACAACACGGCGTCCTTACCTTCCGCATGACGCTGGTCCTCACCGGACATGGTCAGTTCGGGAGATTCCTGCACCGGATTCATGCGGAAGAAACGCCCGGGTATCACCATTGTGTGGAACGCCCGGAGGACACGGTGGAGCATACGGTAGAGGTGTGCCCCGCCTGGGCAGAGCACCGCCGTGTCCTCGTGTGGGCGCTCGGCGGCAGCGACCTCTCGCGCCGGGCCTTCGTACAGGCCATGGTCCGGAGCGAGGCGGAGTGGCAGGCGGTCGCCTCCTTTTGCGAAGCAATAATGCCAGCAAAGGAGGCGGCCGGACGCGCGAGGCAATGGCCCTCGCACCCCATCTGCCGGGATTCCGACCCCGATTTCCAGTCACCCGCGCCTATGGCTTGCGGACGCGAGCAATGGCTAGCTCGCCGTCGAACCGTCCGGTAACCGTCCGGTAACCGTCCGGACCGAGCCCAAGCCGTCGACGGCGCGTAGTGTTTCACGCAGGGTCGAAGCCTATTGGGGCCATGGGTGATGCGAAAGAGATCCCCGGGGCCCTGGAACAATGGCAAAGAAGGAAGAGGAGTGGGTTTTTAGTCAGTAAAAGTCCCATGTAATACCCATTAATGATGCTGGGCCATGGTCTAAACAACCAGGGAATCTACCAACTTTATTCAATTTAATAGTCATCTAAAGCCTTTTTTATATTTACTTTTCTACAACATGCACGCCATGATAAACATATTGATTAGCTAGTTTAACTACATCATGGTGTCGTGGTCGCAAGTGTGTCTGTTGAGCGTGTGTTCCTGGGAACTATTTCTAAATCAGGCTAAAAATACTATGGGGTATTTCTGATAAGAATTACTCTGAGCAGTTTAGAGTTAGGAAGTTGATGGTGTGACACCTCTGTGCCTCGAAAATCACATAAAGCAGTTGGTGCTACGCCTGCTCTCTCTCCGGTCCTATCGGATAGCCGTCCTATCGGAAAACCGTCCTATCAGACTATGAGAGTAAAAGAACAGATAGTGTTTGCGCTCACTCTTGTGCACTATCATATGTCCTGCATAGTCGGTTTAATTATGTTGAAATTCGTCATAGCCTAATAATTCAGCCTTGTGATTTTGTCATTACTGGGACTCAGGCGTTGCGTAGTTTCTAAGAGGGGGAGTGAGCTATACTCCATCACGCGGGCCCCGTGCATATTGGTGAGTCACATGTCTTTGAATTTTTGCGTCTAGGATGTGCCAAATCGGCATTCTCATTATGTTTTCCTTCAGCAGTGGTGATGGAATAAATTATACAAAGTAATCCGCCTAACCGCCTGTTAGAACCCGCGACCTAGTAAGCCGGGACAGTTACCACTGAGCCACCACTGCTCCTGCTGAGAAAGGTTACCATAATCGAAATTAAGTGGGAAGGAAGGTGCTTAGTAAGATGAGAACGCTAACTTTAAGATCCTTTTTGCATTTTTTTCTCAATTAAAGGCCGCTTTAATTCATCATTATCGATAAATGGTAATGTAGTAGGTATTATAAAGTATATTTTTTTTTCTGAATCGCAGGAAGCAATGACGAGCGTTGCTACTGGCCTCGAGGCAAGGCACTAGGTGGCACCAGCGTCATCAATTACATGCTGTATACAAGAGGTCGTCCGCAAGACTGGGACAGGATCGCTGCTGATGGAAACTATGGATGGTAAGGAAATTTGTAGATCTGTTTTTTTTTTGGAATAGTCTATGCTGCCTCACTGCAAAAAGTAAAGCTGAAAAAGCTACTGCTGAGTGATAAGGCTCTGACAAAGTCTTTTAAGTATCTTATTCCTAAGCCACCTCAAACCAGCCGATGCGTTACCCATCCAGGTCATCTTACTACCTCATACATTGCAATCGCTGTAAGGATACTTTTCTGGCTTTTGCGTCTGACGTAATCTGCCCATTCGTCTTCATCATCATTATTTCAGCCGAAAGTTGGTCACTACTGGACATAAGCCTCTTTAACCCCCGATTTCTGATTTAAGCATTTAAAGTTGAGTAATTCTCAAATACTGTGATCTGAATACCAGTCAAAATTTGGCTTACCTCAAAATACTCAATTCAGAAACCGACGCTAAGTGTCACCACATCATCCTTACGGTCCCAAATAAAAGCAGGTTAGTCCTTTTGCAGCGCCAGATTTCTCGGCGTTCTTGCGCAGTATTATCGAGCACAGAGGCAGCCCACCTGTATTTCTAAAAGTATCTACTAATTTGTTTTATTGCAAATTTTAAATAATGGCCAAACGTTATTTCTGACAAGAAAAGTAGATGGGGAAAGATTCAGAGGCAGGAGTCCGTAATTTTGGTCAAATCAAATATATTCCATACTTACTGGAGACTAGTCTGCGACGCCATCTGCTTCGTAAAAAACAGAGCTACATGGCGAAATATTGTCCACAACAAATTTATTTATTCGTCGAGGTCGCGACCCTCAGCATTGAGGACAAACGGCGCAAGGAGAAAGGAGAGAAACAATGGCCACTTACTTTTGATTTGGCTGTTAGAACTAAACCAAACAAATGAAATGAGACGAAAATAAGTATTTCAAACCCATCAGCCACAATTTAATATAAAACAGATTCACTACTCATTGAAACCACAACTTTTTCGAAAGATGTGTGAAAGTTGGGCATTCGTTTAAATTTATAAAATGACTATTTCATTTTAGCGACTTTCAAGGTACTGAAAATAAAAGCCACTGAGCACTAAGTTTAGAAATTGGAGAGCTTTGACTTATTTATCTCAGTTCGGCCAAAAGGAGGTTTATGTCCCAGAGCTCAGATTCTAGATATAACTCTCTGCAGTGAGGTATTAGCGTGCCTAATAGTGTCTACCTTGTCTCCTATATTCAGGAACCAATGAATATTATTAATAACTAGTGTCGCGCGTTCGGCTGCTTTTTCGCACGTGTGCGGTTTACCCTCTGATGTGGACACATGTAAAAACATCAACATTTCTGTCATTATCGTCATCATTTCAGCCGAAAGGGACGTCTTTCGGCTGAAATGATGACTGTTGGACATCGGTCTCTCCAAGTGTCGCCACAACGAACGGTCCTGTATGTCTCGCATCCATCGGACTCCCGCAACCCTCACATGTAATCCACACATAAACTTTCTGAAACTAATTCTCTAAATAATGATAGTGAAAATTGCATCTGAATATTTGCAAATAATTTGTATAGTTTAGAAAAATAGTGTATAGACACGAAAAACTACTTCCCAGACTATCTAGTATTTAATATAATGAACGCCCTACATCCTTTGTTTTTAAACGACTTCAAAAAGGAGGAGGTTCTATGTTCGGCTGAATGTATTTTCTTTTATGCATGTTCACCGATTTCTCGGTCAATTGTAGACTGATTTTGAAATATCTTTTTTTTATTGAAAGGTGATGCTTCCGAGTTGATCCCATAGAAATATTGTTATGAACTTCGAAGATATGGAACAGAACTCCTCATAGGATCACAGCAGAACCGTCATAACAAGTAAAATTGCTTTGTTTATACGTGTAGCCGATGACTGACTGAAAGAAGAGACATATATCAAACTGATCTGTTGATGAAGCCTGAAGTTAGGCACCGGAACTCTGTAATAAATTAATGTAATCTAACCGTGTTTGGGATTATTAGAATTGTCATGAGATGCACTCTGGCTATAAGTTGAGCAATACCGGCCAATTTCCATTCTGTCTGCCTTGTCGAAGGTTTTTGAAAGACTGGTACATAACAAAGTGTACCCTATTCTCCATAACGCTCTTATACAACAACAGCATGGTTTTGTAAAGAAGCGGTCAACAACTACGAATTTATTGGTGTTTGCTAACGATCTATTTGACATGATGGATAATCGTATACAGGTTGATGCAGTATACACGGACTTTCAGAAAGCTTTCGACAAGGTTGATCATGAGTTACTGTTGAGCCGAATAGCCTTCAATGGTATTCGTGGTAACTTGTTGCGATGGTTTATTTCTTACATCACTAATCGCTGTCAACGGGTTGTGATCAACGGCTATCACTCTAATGCTATTCAGGTCACCTCTGGCGTCCCTCAAGGCTCTATTCTCGGACCCCTTTTGTTCATCATCTTTATAAATGACATTGGAAACTGTTTTCGTCATTCAAAATTTTTATTATATGCGGATGATCTCAAGGTATATAGACCGATTCGAAATGTACAGGATTGTTATCTTCTTCAAGAGGACTTGGACAGACTGACGGACTATTGTTATTCAAGTAAGCTTCTTCTAAGTATTCCCAAGTGTAACTATATTAATTTTACCAAAAACAAAAACATTATTAGGTTTGTGTACTCTTTGTGTGGTATCTCGCTGAATAAAATAAGCTCAGTACGTGACCTAGGTATATTGCTTGACTCTAAGCTTTGCTTGGACTTACATATCGAGCAAATCATTAATAAGGCATACAAAATGTATGGGTTTATAATGAGATCCACTCACGATTTTAAACAATCCTCTTCGTACCTCTGCTTATATAAAACTTTAGTCCGTTCTCAGCTTGAATACGCCGTACCCATTTGGAACCCATTCTATAAAAAATACATTGATATGTTGGAGAATGTACAGCGCAGATTTCTTCGTGCAATGCATTACAGATGTCACAGAGCGTATTTGCCGTATGACCAGCTGCTTATTAAATACAAACTTTTGACGCTGAGCTCTAGACGCAAACAATTAGAAGCAATGGTTTTATATAATATTGTTAATGGTAATTTTGACTGTATCGACCTGAACAATGTACTGTGTTATGCAGTCCCCAGAACTGTTCATAGACGGCAGGTGCGTGCCGGTTTACTATTTGCAACAGGTACCTGCCGATCTAATACTGGCCAACGTTTACCAATTCGGCGAATGGTGACATCATACAATTGTGAATTTGAGCACATTGACATATTTACATGCTCCATACAAAAGTTTCGAAGACTTTTGTATGAGACACTCGAGCACTTTAACGTTAGTATTCACTAACGTCAATATTTTTAGTATTATAATTAAGTTTATTTTTTTTACTACTTTTGCTTTTTCTGTTTCTGCTTTTAAGAGCCAAAGTAAAGAAGAAAAAATTAGTTCTCTATCCGTACCCCTAATAACTTTGCTGTTTAAGAATATTATTTATTGAGACTACTTAAATATTAGTCTGTATAAGTGATATAACTGTCATGCATGCAGCTTTTATCCTAGCTTTTTAAAGTCTATTCTTTAAGGTAATCTGTGAACAGCGCTGTGGGCTACATTATTATTTAAGATATTTATGTTATCATGTTTTTAATATCGCATAATGTAGCTGTTTGTTGTTCCTAATAAATAAAATAAAAAATAAAAAATAAAAAAATAAGGTATTTAAGTTTGGCTGAGGGGTACTTTTTAGTGGTGGTACCATAACTAAAAAGTGTTTACAAAAAAAAACTTTTTACAAAAAAAAAAATACAACCGACTTCAATGTAAAAAAAACACTGAAAAGTGCAAAATAACTTTAATTTCGGAAGTCGGTGTTATAAAACGAAGAGACAAAACTATTATACTCTCTCTCTTCGTCTTGTCTCGTTTTGTCTCTTCGTTTTATAACACCGACTTCCGAAATTAAAGTTATTTTGCACTTTTCAGTGTTTTTTTTACATTGAAGTCGGTTGTATATTTTATTTTGTAAAAAGTTTTTTATTCTTTTAGATATCACTTCGGTTTAGTATCAGCAAATCGTAATACTCAAGTAACGCTGAAGTCTTGTCCGGATAAACGTCGAGAATCTTAACTTATAATCGAATATCATTGAATCGGATGAAATTTGAATACGTTATCTGAATCAGCGATCGCTTCTGCCTTTTTATACAATTAATATTACAAGGATAATCACGTTTCCAATTATAGATTGGAAACGTTGGATTAGTCAGTCCTACTTTTTATATCTCAAAATGTTTATAAATTCGTTTTACAGATGTAAATAAATCTCAATTAGAAACTGAATTTGAATAGATAGTTTAATCTTCATAGTAAGATTTAGTAGCATCACAATAAGCGTTCTGGGGTATAAGCCTTAGATTTCCATTAAATACTCTAACGGTTACTTTTCTTACTTTTACAGGAACTACGACGAAGTTTTGCGGTATTATATAAAATCTGAAAAATCGGAACTCAAAAAGTACAAGAACGAACCATACCGAGGCCGTGACGGGGAGCTAACAGTCGAGAATGTTCCGTTCAAGTAAGTTACCAACTGTTATTAATTTCAACTATCTCAAGTTTCTAACTTAATTAAAACTAAGACTAGGGAGAAGTTACCATCTGACGGTGCATTTCGTTTTCAGGACTGGACTCGTTGAGGCTTTCCTTAAAGCTGGAAGAGAAAACGGTCACCCCACCGTCGACTACAACGCACCAGACCAACTTGGTTTCGGTTACACGCAAGCGACTCTCAACAAAGGCCATCGGATGAGCGCCGCCAAAGCATTCCTCCACCCGCATAAGAAACGAAGTAACCTGCACATCCTCACGGATGCTCAAGCCACCAAAGTGCTCATCGATCCCAACTCTAAGAGAGCTTACGCCGTACAATACGTCAAGGCCGGAGTTAAGCGCACCGTGCGTTGCCGCAGGGAAATTATTTTATCCGCCGGCCCAATAGCTTCACCCCAACTGCTCATGCTCTCAGGAATAGGACCGGAGGAACATTTAAAAGCGCTGGGAATTCCTGTACTTGCAAATTTACAAGTTGGAAGGGTTCTTTACGATCACATCGCGTTCCCTGGAGTTATCTTCAGATTAAATACTACTAACGCCAGTTTACTAGAGCCTAAAGTCGCAACATTGAACAATCTTATACAGTGGTTACATTTTGGCGACGGACTATTAACAACGACGGGGGGAGTTGAGGGTATTGGCTATTTGAAGACATCGGTATCACAGGATCCAGAGAATGTGCCGGACATTGAATTACTAAGTATGGGCGGTTCTCTCATTTTAGATTCGGGAGGTGCGCTTAGGGAAAGCTGGAGTCTTTCTAAAAAAATATTTGACAACGCCTATTCACCTTTGTATGGCACCGATACATGGTCTGCTGTCATAATGTTGACGCAACCGAAGTCAAAGGGTTACCTTGAACTGAGAGACGCCAATCCGTATTCACATCCAAAAATGTACGGTAACTACTTGACGGACCCACAGGACATGGCAGCGATGTTAGAAGCTGTCAAACATGTAATAAAGCTCGCAAACTCGCAAGCATTTGATAAATACAGTCCCAAACTATACTATGCAGACTACCCCGCATGTAGAAATTTTGTTCCTGGTTCAGATGCGTATTGGGAGTGTGCGATTAGGACTATGGTGATTACGCTACATCATCAGATTGCGACTTGTAGGATGGGTCCTCATACCGATCCTTACGCTGTGGTAGATCCCGAGTTGCGGGTGTATGGCGTGGATGGCCTCAGGGTAGTAGACAGCAGCGTGATCCCGCGGCCCACGTGTGCACATACCAACGCGCCCGCCATCATGATTGGAGAAAAAGCTGCCGACATGATAAAGAAAACTTGGTCAAATGTGGTCTCATATCAGTGATAATATAGTTAAGTTAATTTATTAATAGTAATTGTACTGATTGTTTAAGATTAGGCTTAATATACAAGTGTAATTTAAAAATTCTGTTATTTTTTTTTTTGTTTAACCGACTCCTGAAAAAAAGGCAGGAAGGCTGGTATATTCGGACCATGTGAAGAGCTTTAGTTCAACGTAACAATTAGGTACTTAACAATAGACTTTTTGTCATCACTGTGTTGCAAAGAATTTGTACACAGAAACGTATTCCAGATTTTCGACCCATCAGTAGCATATAATATAAAGCCAGTCAAGTAAGTCAGTTAAAACTATTTTTCATAAAAATTGAGGAAGTGTCTACGTTTAACACTGTTTTAGTACTATCATAATTTGACAGTGTCGTGAAGGCTCAGTGGTTAAAGCATGACCTCTGATGCATGAGATTTGAGTCCGAAACCGGGTAAGTATCTACCAATGTGAATTTTTCAATTCATATGTTCTTTTCTAAGTTTATGTAAGACATTACTGACACCACGTGCCTCGGGAAGCACGTAAATCCGTTGGTCCTGGTTATCATTTGTATATCTTTGCAAGTCGACACAGGTAGACAGACGTCAGAAAATCTGACCATCATTCTATCCAAGAAGTATTGTGTTGTCCAGTACCTAGGTGGTGGAGGTCTGATAGGCAGTTGCTACATGTAAAAAACGGATATTCAGCCGCATCCGGGTAGACTGGAAGTTGACCCCTAGTTTGAAAAAAGGCTATGGAGCTGATGATGAAGTAGGTACCAGAAATCAGAAATCAGAAACGTTTATTTCAAATAGACCAATTACAGGCACTTTTGAATTGTCAAAATGTCGGTCAGTTAAAAAAAAATACAAGTGAAGCTAAATTGCACGTTCCAAAGCGTAGATCTCTATGGAGAAGAACGTACAAGAAACTCCATGGAGACTCTTTTAAATCATATTATGAATTACATAAATCTTGGTTACATATTTCTTGTCGCTTACGTACCTACTTCATCATCAGCTCCATAGCCTTTTTAGGGTTCCATACCTCAAAAGGAAAAATCTGAACCCTTATAGGATCACTTTGTTGTCCGTTCGTCTGTCTGTCTGTCTGTCAAGACCCTTTATCTAAGAAACGCGTGAAGGCATCGACTTGAAATTAAAACTGTATACTCACGTCTACGGTCCCTTGAAGATGTGAAAAAGTCAAACTTCTAAGATAACGGAAAAAAAAGATACGGCAAATATTTATATCGCAAAAAAACGTACATTTCAACACTCTCAAAGGAATCAAAATTCATAGGGTACTAATAGTTGACCCAGAACCCTGAAATTTTTCAGGGTTCAGTTCAGGGCTTTTTAAAGCAAGTTCTTATAGTGTAGATATAGGAATAAATCTGAAAACTGTAAATTTGTAGTTACGTCAC
Source organism: Mythimna impura (assembly GCA_905147345.3). Classification (NCBI taxonomy): domain Eukaryota; kingdom Metazoa; phylum Arthropoda; class Insecta; order Lepidoptera; family Noctuidae; genus Mythimna; species Mythimna impura. The sequence continues at coordinate 16,177,982 of LR990345.1, forward strand.
AAAATAAAAATAAAAATTGCGATTCGGAAAAATCTTCGTAACTCAATTCGGGAATTGAACTGTTTTCATAGGTAAGTTTGTGCGGAACCCTCAGTGCGCGAGTTCGACTCACACCTGCCCTGTTGGGCACGCCATAATTATGGCGGTAAGTCCCCTCTTTGAGGAGTGGCTGGAAAGGCAACACGGCGTCCTTACCTTCCGCATGACGCAGGTCCTCACCGGACATGGTAAGTTCGGGAGGTTCCTGCACCGGATTCGTGCGGAAGAAACGCCCGGGTGTCACCATTGTGTGGACCACCCGGAGGACACGGTGGAGCACACGGTGGAGGTGTGTCCCGCTTGGGCAGAGCAACGCCGTGTCCTCGTGGGGGCGATCGGCGGCGGCGATCTCTCGCGCCGGGCTTTGGTACAGGCCATGGTCCGGAGCGAGGAGGAGTGGTAGGCGGTCGCCTCCTTCTGCGAAGCAGTAATGCTAGCAAAGGAGGCGGCCGATCGCGTGAGGCAACGGTCCTCACGCCTCAATCGCCGCCGAGATTCCGATCCCGATTTCCGGCCATCGTAGGCGCAGGCTTGCGGACGGCGAGCAATGGGTGGCTCGCCGTCCGACCGTCCGGTAACCGTCCGGACCGAGCCCAAGTCGTCGACGGCGCGTACTGTTCCATGCGCGCCTCAAGGAGATGTCAGCAACTGTAGGGGCCTAGCAGGGTCGAAGCCTACTGGGGCCAAGGGTCTAATTCTGAAAGGAAGACTCGGCCCTGGTACGAAAGGCAACGAAGGAACAGGAGTGGGTTTTTAGTCAGTAAAAGTCTGACACTATCTCCCGACCCGCCCAAGGGCGGGGGATGTCATGAGATGATTTTCCCACCGAAAAAAAAATTATACTTGCATAAACGTGAAACAAATTCAAACCCGACAATGCTAATGAACGACTTTACACAATCAAATTAATGGCACTCAGGTGCAACGATAAATGTCAACAATTAAAACTTCATCACAGCTAAACAAAAATACGTTTTGGTTGAATAACAAAATCAGCAAGCATCGTTTGATTTCATTATATTAATAGGTGGCGGCGGGAAAGGGTTTTACGCCCCGTCATGTTTCCCCAAATAATAAAATTAATGGTTCTTCTATACAGAGATCCATTAAGGTTGGTATTCAGTGTTTGCATTAATATTACCTTTGGGAAAGGGAAAAGATTGATTTTATAGTGCTGTAAGCTTTGCTGTTTGAGAAATGTCTCCGTCTGTAACGTACATTTATAGGATGCAGCAAATTAACAACAAAAAGACAGCAAAAAGCTACGCATGCAATATGTATTCCAGAGTGAATTAACGTTTAAATGAATGTTTGAGCATATATAATGTATTTTATTATTTAGACCAATTAATTTAATGTTACTTCATTCTATTTGTTTAATTTGTAATATCTATTATTTATTTCTTGTACACACCTACCATAGTGTTATCTTTTATTACCACAAAGGTTGACTGAAATCCGCCAATGTACAACTACTGTACATTATCTCAATTAAAAATGTAATTAAAATTCATCTATATAGTGTCAATAGGCCCAAAAGTTCATACGAAAGTAATTGCTTGAGAAATGATGTCTTACAAGAATTAAACTGCACATATAGTGGGTGGTACAAATTGTTCACCGATGGTTCTAAGAGTTCTAAGATTGGGGCGGCTTTCTATGATCCCGTCACCAAAACAAGTGGATGTTTTAACATTGTATCTAAAGTTTCTATCATGACAGCAGAGTTGTTAGCTATTTCCGAAGCGTTATCCTACGTTGCCACATTACAACACACTAATATAGTAATATTCACGGATAGCAAGAGCGCGCTCCAACATTTGGCTCGGTGTGCCTCTGGACTCAGAGGTGTACCGATAGCCTTTGCTGTTTTGCGCAAAATACAAGCATCTCTTTTAAACAATGTTAATTTAATCTTGCAGTGGATCCCGTCACATATTGGTCTACAAGGAAACGAGGAGGCTGATAGATTGGCTAAGATAGCAGTAACGTCAGGTATAGAGATTTATGTTTTACCAATTCATTCGGAAATTTTATCAAAATTCAGAAGCTATTGTTATGAAGAGTGGAAAGAATATTTTGGTGATAAATCGAGATATAAAGGGATATGGTATAAAACAATCCAAAATGAGCCTCCTCGAGCCCCATGGTTTAGTAGTTTTAAAGTTAGTCGAAAAACATTAGTAACTTCTTTCAGGATTCGTTCCGGACATATGCCTCTAAGAGCCTTTGCATTTTTAATGAAAATGGTGGACTCTCCGAATTGTTTAGTTTGTCATAATAAAATAGAAGATGTCCATCACCTTCTGTTGGAGTGTGTCAGGAATGAGTCTGAAAGAAGTTCGTTAATTAATGAATTAAATATAAATAAGCTAGATTTAGGTATATTTAACGTTATTCTTACCAAACCAATGTCGCCAGAAGCTATTTTAGTTTACTCACTAGTTACTCTGTAATTGTGATGTAACTGATATAACAATTTGTTGAAATGGAAATGGAACTGATATAACAATTAGTTAAAAGTTCCTTAAATAAATAAATTAAAAAAAAAAAAAAACTACTGTACATGAAATTGAAATAAATAAATAAATGATGTTATCCTCAGGGGAACAATACAATGATTACAGTGAGGAAAATAAATCACCTTGAACGCTTGCTTTCTTATATCTAATTACGTAGATGCACTCTAATGCAAGTAGGTAGCAATGAATCTAAACTAAATTTTCCCCATGGCCTCACTCCTGTGGCTTAACCTCCGTCCTCCTCCTCTTTGTGATAAAAAGTCTGTGAATAACAGCATCAGTAAAAAGAAATCGTAAAAACTGTTTTGAAAACATATTAACAAATAAACAATTTAATTCTTTACAATATTAGTTTAGTAGACAATTACACATAGATACAAACACCGAAAACAATGCTTTCACGACTTTCCTATTGACAAACATAAAGTTTTATGCGTGTGGGAAGAATCCACATAAAAGTAGGGAGAACTTGGCAGAGAAAACTTTGCGTCGGCGCTAACAAGACCAACCGTCTTCGAAGCAAGAATACTAAACAGCTGTTAACGCTGTCCTAGGTATTTCATTGTCCTATTTAGGGTTCCGTACCTGAGTCGGCAAAAAGGAATCTTTATATTACCGTGTTGTCCGTCTGTCAAGACCTTTTTTCTCAGGAACGTGTAAGTCAGCTGTAATTAATATCAAACACTCAGGTTTGCTACCCCTTGGAGCAATGGAAAAATCACTCGCAAGGAAATTAAAACCTATAGTGTACTTCCCATTGACGAAGAACCCTGAAAAGCAAGAAGCTAGGTTTCATACCACAAGTACAAGAAAAAGTAGTAGGTAGTTACATCACAAAATAATTACTTTTTTTTGCGATTTGACAAAATCATCGAGACTCGATTCGACTCGGTTAATTAGTACGGAGCTCTGCCCCTTGGTGCGCGAGTCCAACTTGCAATTGGCCGGTTTTTTATATATAAGAATATCTTTTTATAAATTATTGATAGGTTCGCGCTTGACCACTATCTCACCTGATGGAAAACGACGATGCGGTCGACGATGGAGCGCTGTATTTATTTTGCAAATTGTAAACATTCTCTGACATAAAAAACTTAAATATTAACTAAACTATACCAAAACCTGTGTATAATTGTACATAAATATAATACGAAAAAAAACATAAAGCATACTCTGGCGTCGAAATACTCCTCCGCATCGCTGTCATCCGGAAATGTGCCTAGAAGACTGGCATCATTTCCACATTGAATGGCAATGCTAATTCTTTGGGCGAAGAACGAGCCAGTCGCCGTATATAGAATATCTTATATTGTAGATAATTACCTAAAAGCTACCTACAGATTTAGATCCACATTCTAAGCAATATCCTCTAATTCAACACAGTTAGGTACAGGTTGTTATTCATTGTTAATAATCGTTGGTTTTTTTATTGTACTGGCGACTGAGTCGTCGTCCTTCAAACCAATGGATATAAATAAAGGAATAGATGGACCAAGTTCAATTAAGATGCAAAGATTTTTGCAGGCTAGCAGATATTTGCGGGGTTCTTAGAAAGTTAGCATGACCCTGGATCGCAAAGTGTAACTGAAGAGACACAAGTGGGTTTTAGTCAGTAAACATCTGATACTCCCTCTCGTACATGCAGAACAAGAGGAGTGATTACCCACAAAAAAAAAAGACTTGCAAAGATCAGTTAGTTAGATGCCGTAACATTTCAAAGACATCTTTAAGCAAACGTTTCACCAAACGCAGGATAATTGGAAAAGCTATGTAGGTGTACAATGTCAAGATAAATGATATTTTAAATAGAACGTCTATTGTTCTTTACTTTCTATTTTTAGAAATTCTATTAACATGAAACCCTTTCTACGATGAAGGAATTCCCACTTTAATCATTATTAAGATCATAAATAAATTAAAAATAAAATAAAACAAAGTTTGCTGGTTTCTTTATACCAGAATGTAATTAAAAAAGTTCCCTAGTTTGTAGGTATTTAAATAAATACAGGGTACGAGCATCATGCAATTTGTAAGAAATTACGTGTTTATAGGTATTATTTAATTCTCAGAAAGTTTTTATAAGCAGTGCATGCTACATGTTACATTCATAAAAAACTAACAATAAATTGATTAAAAAGAAAAAAATTGTTACAGAATAAGCGTTACTTGCCCATAACTAACGTTTGATATTCAAATATCCTTCCATATTATTCACTTATATATAAAGGTAGCCCAGTAGTTACTGCCCCGACTTACGGTTGTAAGTACGGACTTAAGTTGTGAGTTCAAATTCAGGCAGGCGCATTACTTTGTGTAATTTATTTCATCACCACCAGTCTCTCTAATCGGTAAAGGAAAACATAGTGAGGATACCGGCATGTCCTAGAACCAAAAATTCGTAGACATATGACACACACCAATCTGCACTGCCCCCCTACAAAAGTTACAACCGTTTCGATTCTCTTTTCGTTGATCGCCTCGAGTCGGCCACGCCTCCTAGTCCTTTGTTCTGACCACGTGACTGAGCGTTGAGATGACGTCAGAATAAAGGAATCGGAGGCGTGGCCTGCTCGAGGCGATCGACGAAAAGAGAATCGAAACGAAACGGTTGTAACTTGACTAGGGGGGCAGGGCATGCATGGTGGATCAGTCCCAGCAGTGGGAAAATTATAAGATTTATTATGCTTTGCTATATTATATAGCAAAGTCCCCCACCGCATTAGTCTCTGTCTGTTCGCGATAAATTTAAAAACCATTGAACGGATATTCATGTGGCTTTCACCTAGCAGTCCATTGGTGAAAACCACATGAATATTGATTCATAAGGAAGGTTTAAATACATGCATATTATAGTAGAGACAAGCCGAAAATTTCAACACCCGCGCAAAGTTGGGGTCGATCACCAGTTTTATCTCGGTCAGAGATTAAGCATTGCCATACAACGTGGCAATGCCGCCAGCCTTTTGGGCACACTTCCAGTCGACAGCGATGCGGAGGAGTTTTATGACGCCATATATTAGTTAGGAGTAGCCTTTAGTGTATATACATATATAGTTTTAATTAGTTAAGAGTTTTTGAAATAATCGTGTAAATATATCTCCGTATGAATAGAATATAATAGAACATTTTATTTATTGTTCTCTAAAATCAAACACAACAATAACTCAATGAATTACTACCTAGAAAGGATTTTCATATCTTTGATTCGCGAAAACCGACTACCTACCTCAACTACTCAGTACCTATCTACTAGGTACATATAATCCTCTATGAAAGTGTACATTTCGGACTTAAATAATTTATTAGCGCAGCTCTACGATCCTGTGGAAGGCCACTAGATCCGGATTACTTCTTCAATTTAGGATAATAAACGGATCGTATCAACTCTCGTCTCAAAACCCATTTTTTTATTCAGAGGTACATCTCCGTGAGTGTCTTTATAAATATTATGATTTCGTGTAGATATATAGATAGAGTAGTTTGTAGAATGGTCACTAGAAAGACATATCAACCTAATAGGTTTTTGAATCAATGTTAGTAATTTATAAGCTGTTTCGACATGTCAATTTTTTTTTTTTTTAATTTTCCACAACTATCACACAACGCCGCCTAGTCCCAAGCTAAGAAGAGCTTGTGTTATGAGTACTAGACAACTGATATTATGTACATACTTAAATATTTCCAAATACATACTTTTAATAGATAAATTATTAGACCTGACACAGAACAAATGATCGTGCTCAAAACACAAACATTTGTCCTGGGTGGGAATCGAGCCCACGACCTCCGGCATAGCAGTCAGGGCCACTGACCACTAGACCAACAGGCCAGTCATTAAAAAAGAAAAGTATAGATATATCTGACCAATTCTTTCATCTAGTCATTTTCCAACTAGGTTAGGATCAGCTTCCAGTCTAAACACTTTGTGACTAGCTTTTGCCCACGGCTTCACCCGCGCACATAAAATATAGCCTATGTCACTCAGGAATAAAGCAGCTTTCTGTGTCATTAGTGAAAAAAATTTAGCAATCGGACCAGTATTTTCAGAGATTACCTCCTACAAACAAAAAAAAAAAACAAAAAAAAAAAACAAAAAATACTTTACCTCTTTATAATATTAGTGTAGATGTGGGTAATTGGTCAATTCGTACCGCATATCTACGGCCCATGTGGTACGAGTTGCAGAAATTACGGAAATGGTTATATCAGAACCGAATTCGGAAGCGGAGTTTTTAAATTTGGTTGGTCGGAATTAGAATGGGAATCGGAACCAGAAGTGGAGGCAGAAGCGTCAAATGAATTCTACTTAAAGTACTTACTTAAAAACTCGGTTAGTTATACTTAACAGAGTTGTGAGTTCGCTCACCACATGTCAAATACGAATCAAAATAACAAGTGGAAGCGGGGTGAAGAAGGTTCCTCGCGCGACAATTATATAATTGTTGGTACCTCCAATATAAGTTTCGATTAAAATTTATCGGAACTGAAATCGCAATCGAAGGTGCTAAAGCAATAGAAAGTCCCGAACTTTCGGGATTGGAATCGGACTTCCGAAACATCTATAAATATCTCGTATTTAAATAAAAACTGAATGTTGTAAGTGTGTAGCGACATCTATGGCGTCACATAAGGACTAATCCTGCATCGCGCAATCAAAGTTCTCCACGCGATTAAAACATTAGAACAGTCCGAAATCATCTATCGGGCACTTGCCCACCAGACATAACACCCGTCTTGATCGGAGGATCCTCCCTTTTCAACGGAGGTTTGCGGGACTTTACTCTCTGTTCCGCCTACCTTCCAAAGTGAAACACTTTGGAACAACTAGAACACTGGGTTCTCACAAAATTGAAAAGTCGAAAAAAACAGTAAAACAAAAGTGCTTTTTTCTATGGAATTTTTTGTAAGAACTCGGAAAAAAAAAGAACTGGAGATCGTTTGCCGGGTTAGCTAGTACTAACAATATGTTATAAATACAAGGACATAAGCTGCACGAATACGTATATGAATGAATTAAGTATAATAAATTGCATGAAACAACGCAGCAACTACATGAATATTCAAAGCCGGGCTCTCAAATCGGATTTCAGTTATGCGTGACTCTAAACTGTTAGCAAATCGCCGATTTCCCGAGATTGATAACAATAAACTGAGCTGTAAAGGCGAAGGCATAACATTTTTTGACAATCAAATTAACTTTGCCAAATAAAGGTTTATAGACGATCATTTGAAACGTGTATTTCAAATGAGTAGAAGCATTTTTTGCTTCATTCATAAGCCTTGATAAATATTCATTTGAAGCCGTCGGTGTAGTGCGAAAAATATGATGATTTAATAATATTTCTGTGCTTTAAATTCAATTGCGCTTATAATTCTACATTAAATGGTGGAAAACCCAAGACCACGCCAAAATTATTTCACAATCTTCGAAAAGCACAAATTAGCTTAATTTTTTAAACCTGTTCATCTGGTGAGCATCGCAGGATAGACGGAAGCTTCAGAAATCAGAAATCAGAAATCAGAAACGTTTATTTCAAATAGACCAATTACAGGCACTTTTGAATTGTCAAAATGTCAGTCAGTCAAAAAAAAACAAGTGAAGCTAAATTGCACGTTCCAAAGCGTAGATCTCTATGGAGAAGAACGTGCAAGAAACTCCATGGACACTCTTTTAAATCATGTTATGAGTTACATAAATCTTGGTTACATATTTCTTGTCGCTTCTAATATGTGAGCACAATGTAGATAAGTAATAATAATTAAAATAAAAAAAAATATACTTAAAAAAGACAAAATTAAAAAAAAAAATAGAAATTGAATTAAGTCACTGGCAGCTAAGAGATGACCAGTCTCAACTGACGGCACCCGTTCACGAGCATGACGCGTGCATCAGCCCCACTCAACTCAACCATTTTTAAGGGAACCGAATGACCCAATAACACGTGCCACCATCAGCGAGACATTTGAGTGAGCATGACAAACTCTCAACTGCCATGCTCGTAATGTCAAACAAGTTGTAACCTAATAAAAATGCTCCATGGTACTTCACATTCACAAAACTTGAAAAACAAAGTGCTTCTACATTATACAATGCTACTGTTTCCAAATACAAAAGATAATAAATTATCATAAGCTCTATTGAAATAAAATAAAATAAAATAAAAAACATTTCTAAAACAACAATACAAAAAGGGGAACAGTATCTCTTCCAAAATTATTAAAAAAAAAAAAACTAATTTGAAGGTAAAAGTGGCTGTGGCTGCGGAGCAGGACCGGCATTTAACCAAGCGCTTTTATCAAGGATATAATCTTCCAGTTTATAATACGCTTGTCTACATAGCGTGCGTTTAATGCATGCTTTAAATTTGGACTCATTTAGTTGTAGAATCTCAACTGGTATTTTATTATAAAATTTTACACAGTACCCCATGAAAGAACTACGTACTTTAGCCAATCTGAACCGAGGTTGATCTAATTTGTTCCTGTTCCTAGTATTAAAATTGTGCCTGTCACTTATCTTAGTAAAAAGATGAATATTTTTCCGAACATACATAATGTTTTCTTAAATGTATTGACAAGGGACCGTCAGGATGTTTATTTCCTTAAATAGTTCCCTAAGAGAATCGCGTCTGCGAAGATTATATATGGCTCTGATAGCTCTTTTCTGCAGAATAAAAATAGACTCTATATCTGCAGCCCGTCCCCATAGCAAAATACCGTAAGACATGATACTATGAAAGTAACTAAAATAAACTAGTCGCGCAGTATCCACATCAGTAAATTGACGGATTTTTCTAACAGCATATGCTGCTGAACTAAGCAGACCTGCCAGAGATGTTAAATGAGGACCCCATTGTAGCCTCGAGTCAAGCGTGATCCCTAGGAAAACCGTATTCTCGACGAATTCAAGTTTCTCCTTGTTCAATACTATGTCGGAGTAATTACTTTTAACATTCGGTAACGCAAATCTTATGCACTTAGTTTTTTTTCCATTTAACACTAAATTATTAACAGTAAACCAGTTTTGGACTTGCTGTAAAGCATCGTTTACGTCATCAAGATTAGTGGAACGTCTATCGATCTTAAAAATTAACGACGTATCGTCAGCAAACAATACAATATGTGGTTGTTTTTTTAATAGATGCGGTAGATCATTTATATATACTAAAAAGAGGAAAGGACCTAATATTGAGCCTTGTGGTACACCCATTTTGACTTTCAAACCCGGAGAATTGACACCATTTATCTGAACTTGCTGTTGCCTGTCAATTAAATAAGATTTCACCAAGCTGAGTGCAAGTTTACCTAGTCCATAATGTTCTAGCTTTAAAAGCAAGGTTTCGTGATTAACACAATCAAAAGCCTTTGAGAGGTCACAAAAAATTCCTATCGCATCTTGGGCTTCTTCCCACGCTGCAAATATATGTTTTAATAAAGTGACACCAGCGTCAGTCGTACAACGTCCTTTGGTGAAACCATACTGCTGATCATGAAAGATTTTATTGCTGTTAAAATGGTAAAGCATTTGATTAAGCATAACTTTTTCAAACACCTTACTGAAAACCGGCAATACTGATACAGGTCTGTAATTATTAGTGTCATTATGGTCACCGGATTTAAAAAGTGGTATAATAAACCTTTTTATAGAGAAATCAGTGATGAAACGGTGCAGAATGACATTTATGATGCAGTGGTAGGTTAGAAGTGGGAGAAAGATAGGAGAGATCAGATAGGTTAGAGATAAAACTCAAGCTCGGAGCTGGTGGTCGTGGACGGCGGCTGTAGCTCTTGTCAACATTCAGTTTCTTGTTCAGCGTTTCATTCAAAATATTTCATAACCCATATTTGTTTTTTCGGTATTTCATCGTTATTTTATGTTGAAGGTTTATTTTAATATTTTACTTGAATACTAGATGCTGCAAAGTAGAAAATTGTCCCGAGGGAACATATTCCCGGAACAAAAAGTATCCATAGAATAGAATAGAATAGAATAAACTTTATTGTACACCAAATTAGTATCAAAACTTTTACACTAACTTAAATCTACGGGTACAAAGGCGGTCTTATCGCTGAGAGCGATATCTACCAGACAACCTTAGGATGGAATGGAAGAACTTGAAATAGAAAAAGGGGGGTAGTCTGCGGTGTACTGCAAATTAATAACGTAAATATTATATTAAAATGATATACTAATTATATAAAAGACAATATATAAACATAATTATAAATATTATATATATATAAATATTAAGAGTTACACAATTTCATACAAAGAGATGGAAAAAGAAAAGAACAATAAGGTGGGTTAGTGACGGAAGAACTGAATTATCCATGTGCTATTCTAGGACATGGTCTGCCCTTGTACCAAGTTTCATTAAAATCCGTTCAGCCGTTCGAGCGAGAAGAAGTAAGAAACATCCAAAAACAGAAACTTTCGGCTTTAAAATATCTGTATGACTAGCTACTGCCAACGGCTTCACCCGTGTAAAAGTAAAAAATGTCCCAAGGAAACATTCCCCCGGGATAAAAAAGTATCATATGTGCTATACACATACACAGAAGAAACAACAAACACACAAAACAACTTTCGGTTTTATAATAGATAATATTAGTGTGTGCGTATGTGTTGGAATTTGGTCATAAATCTTCGAGTATGTTAGGTTAAATTCAATAGCTAAGTGGCACGAAAGTGATCCTAAACCATTGCAGTATATCAAACCTCGTCGTCATAACAGTTAACTAGACTAGCCTTACCATATTAAACCCAATAGGTCACTGTAGTCGATTTCAGGCTATACCCATATTTATCATGTTCGGCCTGGGTTAAATCTACCACCATTATATAGATAAGTACAACTCTACATTGATTAGTATGTCAACATTATGGAGTTATGAATAATTATGTATTTTCGGATAATCCGGATACAGATCCGTTTACAAATATAGGAACCGAATATGCGATAGTTTTAATTATAGTTAAGGAGCTCCAAAACATCCCTGTTGCAAACTAATACAGAAATTTAATTATTTCACTAAAATAAATCATCATACAGAATACCCTTTGAAGAAAGCTGAGAATACTCTCTTATTTTTGTGAAGGAGCTGCCATTTGCTCGGTCTCACAGTCGCATAATTACTGGCACGGCACTCTCCAACATCACTGCAAATTGTGAATTCTCTGGCCACACTTGAACTGCAAACAAGCTAAACTTCTTATTATAAAAATAACTGAGGAATATTTGCCGCAGTTTTAGGGTTTAATCGGCAAGTTTTATCATTAATCAAGTTATAATTATAGTTGTTTAGCGGTTCTTGATGTTAATGACTGCTATAACACACGAAATCAGTTTCTCGCATTGTTTTTGAATAAATTTATACCGCTTTGAATGTTATCATAATAATACTGATTATATTAAACTTACTGAAACTTGTAAAAATGGTAGATCGTTTACATTCATATTTAGAAAATTTCTTAATCTTATACTGGTACTTTTTCTAACCGTTACAGCCCCACTGCTGGGCAATGGCCTACACCAAGTCCTTCAAGACATTCTTCTCCCGCGCCGTCTCGAATTAGTCCTCGTATTTATTATAAAATAATCTTTCACTGATGATGTCTTAAGAAGAAATATCAAGCCAAATTACCAGTAAGATTTGTTTACACCATAATCGTAACTATAAAAAATAACAAGCAGAATGATGAGGATAAAGACAGTGAAAATGTAGCTTTACTAAGAAAGTGAAGATTATGCGGCATCGCTCCGCATAAAAGCAAAACGTAGTCATACACTTGTTAATGATAATTACGACCCTAAATACCTAGATAGCAGGGGTATAGGTCTACATATACTCGATAGCAGGGGTATAGGACTCCATACATATATACACTCTTATATAGATTAGGCAAAAGATGACGCAGAACAAAGAAGATAATTAACATAGAGGTAAAGAGAGAAAAGAAAGAAAAAAAAGCAATTTATTTACGCAAAATGACGCAGTCTAAAATCAGCTAACAAACATAATCAATAAATAGGGAAGAAATGCGTCACATTCGCGCAAAAACGGCCGAATGCTCAGCATAAAGCTAAGGCCTCATGCATGGTGCGACAAGATCACAGCGCTGGTTTTTAGCATGGGCCGGTGGCGGTGTCGACATAAAGACAACGATGAGGACGGAACGATGCAGTGTGAAAATATTAAAAAAAAATTAGGAGACAAATATAAATTATATTATCTGAGGATGTCGACCACAAAAATAATCAACAAACATAACATTTTACAGTAAATAAATCTATTTTTTACAGGTATGAGTTTGTTAGAAGTTATTCTCAGTTAGTAATATCTACAGTAGACCGAACAGTGTACCTTGTATTAAACTTCAAAGAACACTTTTGAATAGAGAAATTGCAGTTGTAAATAAGTAGGTACCCAAAGCGCGAAAAGTAGAGCCAATGAATTCACAGAAAGGAACAAGATTTAAAGATATAAATAAAAAAACTCTTCTGCACAACTACCGCCTTTCGCATCGTCTAGGAAAGTGAAAAAATGTAAACTACCAATACAGCTGTATAGCACAAAAATGTAAAGCATTATTATTAATCAACCAACACCAATCGACTAAGAATTTATTTTAAATTTACATACTCGTATTATATTTATCTTCCTTAATTTTTTTTTTTTTTCATTACAGCGTCTTCCACGGGAAAAACATCCATATTCTGAAATACAAAACTATTTTAAAAATAGAAGTCGAATACTCGAATCTCATCTCGCACAAAGATAGTTGAATTGTCGACAGTGCAGGATACCTCGCCAACTTATTGCCTATCTACTGCGGCTGTCACTAGCCAAGAATAGGCGACGAAATCACAAACTTTAACCTCCCGTACTTACGTCTAACGTGGTTTCAATTAATGTTCCTACTAATTGTTACTACTTCCCTGATAACATCGTGAACGTGTTAAGTACGTGGAACGAAGTATTTATTCCAAATGCTTAGCTGTCAGGAAATGATGGAGAAGTAATTAATATAAGAAATGTTTGTTTTAAAAACATGCGACCAATATAATATAAAACACATGTTGAAGTAATTTATACATATGAATATTGTGACGTCAAGTTAATCGGTTGTATTATAACAATCAAATCAGCATAAGCAAGGATATCAGACTATTGAATAATTCGAAAAATACCGTCTATAAAAATTACAAACAAGAGGAAAACTCCGAGAAAAATATGTACTTAACCGCCAACCTATAAGGATGTTCGACTTAAAAGTCTACACAAAAATAGAAACGCTGGTCCAAGCCATAAAAGTAAAAGTTTGTCCATGATTGGATTGTTTGTAAGTACAATTCGTTTGGCAGTTGCAGTATTTGCGGGCGGGAACGAATCGAGATCGGATCGAGAGAACGTGGGTAAATAAGGCCAGTTCAATGAATGGGCGGGAAGCGCAGTCGCCTACGCTCCGCCGAGCGCGCGAACGTTGATACCGGACCGCGCTGCACCCTCAACAAGTGGGGCATTAAAGCTTACAACTCTCGAACAACTAAATAAAATATTACAAGAAGCTCTAAAACAAAATAATAAAATTATAATAGTGTCCCAATTAAATTTAAAAAATATTTCAAAGTGTTGAATAAGTGAGAAAGTTGGTGATTTCATAAAGCGTTATCGTAAGCGAATTTTTGGCGCAGCGCTAAATTAGGCAGCCGTTGCATAAATTATTCCAACTTAAGCCTTAAAGCTGACTGCTCATGATTTATTTTATTTAAGTTTCCTTAATTAGTTTCATAATATACGTAAACACACACTTATATTTACAAAAGCTACATACTTAAAAAAAATCAAATTTCATGTATATCGTACAGTACATGCTCATGTAGAACAGTCGGGATAACTATATATTTTAATTGATATGTTTTAATGATTTTCAGGCATCGGTAAATGATAGGTATTTATTGCGCATATGTTTTATGAAAGAAATGAAAATTTTGCGTAATTTTTTATAGAAGCGCATGATTTATTTTTGTATAAATACAGATAATAATACTATGAATTACCTACTGATATCTGAAAACTTTCCTTTAAGGAAATAATAAAGGCTATAATAATAATCTGAAAACTTTAATATCTACGAATTCAGCAAAAAACCAAAAACAATTTGTGGGACAGGATCGCAAGATTGGAACAAAAAGCCCGTAATAAATGTTCCAAAATGCCAACTACAAATTAATCCCAACCCACTCGAGTGCTTTAAATGAAAATTCGCCATATTGGTGAACTACAGCGCTTATTTCATGCCTTTTTCCACAAGTTTCTTCGCACTGCAATATATTTTCGCTGGTGAGGCATTAAATTTCCAAGATCAATTCGGTTAAGTGCTCAATTCATATCGAGAATTTGTTTTTAAAATAAAAAAGAGACTTTTATTCATTTTATGAAGTAATTTAAGCGAAGGCACAGGATTTACAGCTTTCTATAACGTTACACAATTATTTTCAATGTGTCCTTAGTCCCCATATAACTCAAATTATTCGCAAGTGCTCAGAGTTCTAAGAACTGAGAAAGACAAGCACAAATTCTATAGTTAGGCATCTAATAAAGCGCGGTCGGACGAAGTGTCTTAACTTAAATAAATTAGCAATTAGTGACTGATCGTTTTCTTTCAAATTAATACAAATTGACCGAAAAACCTTTTGAAATACAGCGTAATGAGGGTGATTTATTAAAGAAGGTACATAATAGCCGTTCAGGAAGCGTTGGCCACCGGAAGGGGAAGGGGTGGGGGGGAACAAAAGAGCGGTCATCCGCACACCACCATCCGCTTACTAACGAAGCGGGAGCTACCAAAGAGAAAAAAACCTTCGCTACTGCAATTACTACTGAACACCGATAGCCTGAAAACTTTGTTTCCTTCTAAGTATGACCTAAACTTTATCAGAAACGGTTTTTTTGTTTTTCGTGTTTATTAGCCAGAATAAAATGCAAAAAAGGAACATCGTGTAACGCAAAAAAAGGAAAAGTAGTTTTCAATCTAATAAATAAAAATCTCGTGTCATAAGTGTTTGTTAGTGAACTCCTCCGAAACGGTTTGACCGATTTTTATAAATTTTACTTTACTTTTTACCCTCCTACCCTCACACTCCATTTTTTTCTTTGATAATTTATATAGCACGTTTGCCGAGTCAGCTAATAATAAAGTTATATTTGTTTTATATATTTATTTAAACTATGTACAGTACTGATACATAGGCGGACTTAATACAACAAGGCGCTTCTCTACCAGTCAACCTTTCCATATTTCCAACCTGTTTTCCATATGTCGCAATATTTTTCCACCAACCGGGGTTGTCCTTGGATACACTAACATAGGGCGTACGAGATAATCTTCGGTTGGTACCATGTTCCATGAAAAGTGTCTAAGGGGCCACTATGAGTTGACTTCAGCCCCTCGTACGCCATCCAAAGGTTCAGGACCCAAGAAATGAATAAATATATAATATGACCAAAGTGTGACACGATTTTGCTATCCGCTTAACTGATAGATGAAATGAGTAGATGATGAGTCATAGAAATAAAGTACACAAATATAAGAAATAATTGAAGTTTTCAATTTTACTGTTTTGTTTAATAACAAAAATAAACTGTAAAAATATGTAAGTACATAATTGATTGATATTTTTTTAAATATAATATTGGTGTCTCAATTTTTAGCATTGACATAGACACGTGATGGGAAAAAATGACTTCAAAGATGGTATATGTACTTTTTTGATTTCAATTCAATTTCACACGGTAAATTGATTACAATGTAGCCCAAAAAACTAATAAGAAATTTAACAGTAACTTATTATAGTGCGTTGTAAATTAAGTTAAAACTAAGAATAGCGTCCTTTTACACTTTTACACCTGTCACCAGTCTGATAATTTATGAAAACGCTTTATTCATGTGTTATATGTATGTATGTATAGCATAACATTCATCACTATTAAACACTACACTGACTCAGGTTTAGTTCTCTTTAGTAATCACACTAAGTCAATGCTGTCTACAGCTGGATTACCTCATTGGCTCAACGTTCACATGTCGGTAAAGTACAGACTGCACTGGCTGAACTCCACCCGCATTAGATGATGATGGAGACGAATTCAATTTTAAGGTCACGGTGGAGGTCGTCACTTCTTATATACCAGGTGCGTTTACAGCAACGCTGAACACTTAATTTTGGAATTGTTGGATTATTTTCACTTTGCACTGTTTAGTGCATCCTTAAAGTTGAATACCATACGTCCAAATTGACTTCAGAATATGTAAGTATATTTGTATAATATAATTTTATTGCATATATTGATAAACAGGATTTCCGTCCGAGTAACTAAAACATACATTTATAATCTGTGTCGAGTTCCTGTCCTCACTACCAGATTAATTCCATCTATTACGTTCCAAAAATAAAATGAAAACCGTTTCATTTTCAATTCCTTTTTGTTACGATTCAAGTGGGACACTCTGTTTGCGAAGACGAAATTAAACACTTATAAAATTGTATTATTTTCTATTTAGGAGCCAGGTATTGGGGTATTTTTTGCCCTGTTCTAAAGAGGAGCTGCCTGGCTAACTTAAAATACATGACCCGAACTGACGGCACCCCTATTTCTAAAATACACTGGCGGCCAACTGTAATTTTGTTTAAATTGTCCGTACTGTATCTATACACATATTGAAGTCGCCTGTCAAGGTTCAACTGATGCCGTACGTGGCGCCATTACCACGTAGCTCGTGAAATACGACATAAATGTACGAGTTACGACTCAGGTCGTTTCTTCTGCCCATATAATACGCCCTAGTCGCGATAAATTGAAATTGGCACGTTTATCATCACCCCCTCTGTGATTGTATTTTTTTATTGTATCATCCTGCACATAGCTGATTACCGCCCGCTCTGAATGCCGACGATTCCCGCTCACAATTATTTCAGGATTCACTTATCGTGTCTCCTTTGACTTGGTATTGATTAATGAAATGGCCAATGGCTTTGTACTAAGTGGGACATACATTAGCACACTTACAGGTTGACACCGATTGACATAAAAGCTTTTAGAATCTATTTTCAGAGGCTTATGCCATATAATTAAACTTAGGCCGTACTGAATTCCTGTCTGAATACCAAAGATAGTTGTATAATGTAATCAAATATATGACTAATCTCCAATTAATTTTCCAGCCACACACTGGTTCACATACACAGAGTAGCTTTACGATGACACAGATTATATTTGATCTATTAAGCTACCCAAAAGTTGATTTGCATAGGACGTTCGGCCTTGTACCCAAAATTATCTATTATTGAAATAAATGAACCCATAATGAACATCACATAAACATGATTTACGACATCACGTGCGTGTCAAACTGAGAATCAACTGCAACAATTATTTTTATGTAAGTTTTTGTAGTCTTCCTTATGACCTGTTCTCTATCAAAACGTCAAGTTTAATGGTCGTGTAGATTGTTTATCACGCTATTTTATCATTTATTTAATCATGATTTGTGCACATGTGTTTCGTGAAAATTGATTTCTATCGATAATACCTTCATCAACAACAACCGTATTAGTATGGTCATTAACTTTTAATCCAAAACGTTTGTGTAGAGATAATATTGTGAATTTCTTGTGTTCAATAGGGGCCTGTGATTTCTGGAGATCGAAGCGTTCATAACAATGTTGATGTAGCGATGAGAACATGATACCGATTGTGTGGTTAAACAAAGCTTACCGAAGACACCGTTTCCTCCCAGATTATAGATCGGATCGCCGATCCCAAACCTCTACCGTCCGGTGGCGACCCCTGCCTTACAAATCAGGCAATGGCCAGGCTTAGCATGAATTATAATTTGTTCCTCCAAACTACTCGTTATTACAACACCGTTTTTTTAAATGCCATGATTGCGCACAATATCGTTGTATGTTAATTAATTTAATTGGGTCTATTAGATTTTAATAGTTATAGTTGTAGTTGAGCTTACTTTGTGAAAAATATATTCGATATAATGTCCAGTGGACTGTAATAACAATGGTACCGGACAGAAATCTTTAAATCGGTACCTCGTTACCCGTGAGCATGAACCGTGTATGGCCAATTATAAGCCGACATATGACGTTGTGATATTTATTCTTATTGCTACGAAGCAGACTTTGGTGGCACAAGGCAAAGTTTTATTAGTTTTCAGTAACTCCACAGACTAAATTCTAGTAGTTGCCACCCGGTCGGTCGCCATGTTTCCCCGTTGTGTTTTGTTCCACAGTTTGCTTTATGTTTTACGATATTCTGTGTTGACTCAAACTCAAGTTTCAACTCCTCGGTGCACCATTCATATTAAAAATAGTTGATAAAATTAATTCAAGGCGGTGCAGTGGTAGCGGTATTTAAACATGTTGAAGTTAACAATGAATGTATTTTATGAATGATGTTGTTATGAAACACAGTATTAAGGGTGCTATCACAAAAGTACGTTCTTTCATACATTGTATTTTCGGAAAACCACACCGAGGAGTGTAGCATTTTTGCTGTTGTAATTAGTTATATCAGTAATAAACGTTTACGGAAAGACTTATAATTAATTGTATGAACTAATTCACTATTTAAGAAATACTATTGGGTATATTTAATTTCATTTGCTTAATGCAACAGTTCAATTCATAAGCAAGAAAACGTGCCATCGTGCATTTTATGAATAAAATATTTGTTTATTTTATTTACACAGATAAGAAAAAAATACGAGTCCTGACCCGCTATGAACTGTATCA
This sequence comes from Mythimna impura, assembly GCA_905147345.3. Lineage (NCBI taxonomy): Eukaryota > Metazoa > Arthropoda > Insecta > Lepidoptera > Noctuidae > Mythimna > Mythimna impura. The sequence continues at coordinate 16,197,354 of LR990345.1, forward strand.
ATAACTATTATTTACCACTAAATACCTTCACGGCGTCCTTACCTACCGCATGACGCAGGTCCTCACCGGACATGGTAAGTTCGGGAGGTTCCTGCACCGGATTCGTGCAGAAGAGACGCCCGGGTGCCAACATTGTGTAGACCGCCCGGAGGACACGGTGGAGCATACGGTAGAGGTGTGCCCCGCTTGGGCAGAGCACCGCCGTGTCCTCGTGGGGGCGATCGGTGGCAGCGATCTCTCGCGCCAGGCCTTGGTACAGGCCATGGTCCGGAGCGAGGAGGAGTGGCAGGCAGTTGCCTCCTTCTGCGAAGCAGTAATGCTAGCAAAGGAGGCGGCCGATCGCGTGAGGCAACGGTCCTCACGCCCCAACCGCCGTCGGGATTCCGATCCCGATTTCCGGCCACCGTAGGCGCGGGCTTGCGGACGGTGAGCAATGGGTGGCTCGCCGTCCGATCGTCCGGTAACCGTCCGGACCGAGCCCAAGTCGTCGACGGCGCGTAGTGTTCCACGCGCGCCTCAAGGAGATGTCAGTAACCGTAGGGGCCCAGCAGGGTCGAAGCCTACTGGGGCCATGGGTGATGCGAAAGAGATCCCCGGGGCCCTGGAAAAAAAAATGGCAAAGAAGGAACAGGAGTGGGTTTTTAGTCAGTAAAAGTCTAACACTATCTCCCGCTCCGCCCAAGAGCGGGGGATGTCATTAGATGATTTTCCCAAACGAAAAAAAAAAAAAAAAAAACACTAAATACCTACGTAAAAAATGAATTGAATTCTTCAGTATCTCTGAAAGAGAACGTCAAGGTTGACCATTAAATGCAAAAATCAGGGTCAAAATATAATAGGCCTCTTAATTTGAAACTTATTTCCAAAATAAAAATTGGTTATATATCCGAGCTAGTGTAGCAACATTGTTCAGTTCCAAACGGTAACACGTGTCAATGTGTTGTGTGCAATGGCAGTTTTTGAAGTAACAACAGCACTAACGAAGGGGCTTACATAAAGATTGCCGACAACATGGAACGTGACCGTTAGTGTGACAACATTTCCGGACAGATCCGGAGACTTTGTTGTCAGTGAATTCGAACTTCTATGACTTTTTCATAGAAGTTTCTAGCGATTTCAACTTCATGTGTAAGCTGTTGATCAACGATCCGCCGGCACGAACGCCGGCGTTCACGCGCCATTGTCTTTCTATTGTGTCTCTAATTACGCTACTCAAAATAAATAAATAGGTTCTAACTGGCTTGATCTAGTGGTTAGTGGCCCAGACTGCTATGCCGGAGGTCGTGGATTCGATTCCCACTCAGGACCAATGTTTGTGTGATGAGCACGACCATTTGTTCTGTGTCTGGGTGTAATTTATCTATAATATGTATGTATTTAGAAATATATAAGTATATATATCAATTGTCTAGTACTCATAACACAGCTTGGCTTCGGACTAGATGGCGTTGTGAGATAGTTAAAAAAAAAACTAACTACTGCCAGCGGTTTCACTCGCATGAAAGTATAAAGTTGTCGCAAAGGAACATACTCCCAGGATAGAAAGTATCGGATAGAAAGTACAAAATTGTCCCAAGGGAATAAACACCCAGAATAGAAACTATCGGACAGAAAGTATAAAATTGTCCCAAGGGAACATACTCTCAGAGTAGAAAGTATCGGATAGAAAGTATAAAATTGTCGCCAGGGAACTTACTCCCAGGATAGAAAGTATCCAATAGAAAGTATAAAATTGTCGCAAGGGAACATACTCCCAGGAAATAAAGTATCGAATAGTAAGTATAAAATTGTCCCAAGGGAACATACTCCCAGGATAGAAAATATCGGATAGTAAGTATAAAATTCTCGCAAGGGAACATACTCCCAGGATAAAAAGTATCGGATAGAAAGTATAAAATTCTCGCAAGGGAACATACTCCCAGGATAGAAAGTATAAAATAGTCCCAAGGGAACATACTCCCAGGATAGAAAGTATCGGATAGAAAGTATAAAATTCTCGCAAGGGAACATACTCCCAGGATAGAAAATATCGAATAGTAAGTATAAAATTCTCGCAAGGGAACATACTCCCAGGATAGAAAGTATAAAATAGTTCCAAGGGAAGATACTCCCAGGATAGAAAGTATAAAATAGTTCCAAGGGAACATACTCCCAGGATGGAAAGTATCGGATAGTGGTCGAACGCGACACGACATGTTCTACCCGTGTGTTCAGGATTTAGGCGAACAAAAGAAAGATGATGGTTACTTTTTAAAACTTGACTGTACATTTTGGGAGGACATTTATTATGCTTACAGAAAAGAAGTGGAACTCCCTGCCAGATTCTGTGTTTCCTGATATTATAGGATACTTAATAGGATACTTCAAAGCAATCGTGCTCCATCGTCGACCACGTCATCACGTCGTTTACCATCAAGAGAGATAGTGGTCAAACGCGAGCCTATCAATAATAATAAAAAATATATATATATAAAGCTTACAGAACTACTTAATAACACAAAATGTTATCCTTGACTAGTTTCAAACAAATAATCTTCGGAACAAGCGAAGTTAGAAGTAGGTTAACGTCTGTTCCGAATTTCTTGCCTAACATTATTTCCGCAGGAGAAGGCAAAGGCTTGAAAACGTCATAAAAATGGTTTATTAACATTATCACGCCACCGACACAGGGCTCCATTGTGTTGAGTAAGAAACTCATTTGCGACACATTTCGGTGCCTTATTCTTAGCCGGCAACCTATTTTATATTAAAATTAAGTTCATTTGTTTTATTGTGGACTGTTAACTGTACAGCTAAACAGCTTCTGTTGGAGTTGATGCAATTTACGTATACATTTGATTGAATACGTGACACAAAATTTTTGTTATTTGGTAAAACAAACAATCGCACATTATTTATATTATTTCTAGATACACGATAAGCTATTATAAATAAATGTACAATCCACTACGTTTCCACATGTTACTAGTTTATATTGGATACATTTTGGCAAAAAACATAAAATCAATATTAAAATCACAATACAATTTTATCGCTATCTTAAAATCTAATAATTAATTCAGAAGTTTGATTTTTTTACAGCTTCAAGGGACCGTAAACTTGAGTGTATGGTTTTAATTTCAACTCGATACTTCCTCACGTTCTCGAGATGAAGGGTCTTGACAGACAGACAGGCAAACGGACAACAAAGTGATCTTATAGGAGTTCCGTTTTTTTCGTTTTGAGGTACGAAACCCTAAAAAATCAGCAAAATAATAACTTTTGTACCTACCCTTGTTTTCTAAATAATATTTTCTTTTTTTTATGCACCTGCCATATTACTAGACCACCCTAGGCTGACTGGTGAAGAATGCCTAAGGCATTAAATCCGTGTTACATTAAGATTAAAAAAATTAACAACCCGCACACAAGTCAATCTTCAGAATTAAGAAATGCTTGCTTGTTTGGTTGGGTGGCCATCCCCAATATATCGAGGACTCCTTCCTGTTTTTTACGTGGTCTCAAATGATTTCTCCCGGTCATATGGAACAAGAGTAAGTGTTAGACTTTTCGTGAATAAAACCCACCTGTGTTATATCAGTTACCTTTTGCATGGGCCTCGATAACTCTAACGAACAATCCCGCAGCCCGAAGACTCCTAGGAAGGAGTCTTCGGGCGAAGCAGGACCTCAGAAAACACGTTAAGCTGTGAGGCTCGGCTCTCGGCTGTCATTGGTTTTGTAGATCTTTGACAGATGTTATGATTTTTGTGTTTCCCACTTATTTATTTATTTATTAAAACTTCATGCAACGTAAAGGCACAAAGGCGGACTTAATGCCTTAAGCATTCTCTACCAGATAATCAAGGATGGTGAAGAGAAAACACTTACTGGGTTGTAGAAGTCATATAGGCAGTCCATTTCAAGACTCGCCTGTTGGTCTAGTGGTTAGTGGCCCTGACTGCTATGCCGGAGGTCGTGGATTCGATTCCCACCCAGGACAAATGTTTGTGTGATGAGCACAATCATTTGTTCTGTGTCTGGGTGTAATTTATCTATAATATGTATGTATTTAGAAATATTTAAGTATGTTTATCAGTTGTCTAGTACTCATAACACAAGCCCTGTTTAGTTCCGGACTAGACGGCATTATGTGATAGTTGTGTGAATATTATATTATATTATTTTATCCAAACTGTGTGTGGGTAAAAATTTGGCATTTGTTTCCAAAATTTTTTCCCACCCTAGGTTAATTTGGTTTGATCAGTCCTTTTCGATCAAGTCATTGGGTCAACCGGCATAATGGTGAGTAACCAGCATAAGATACTGGTAGTCAGTTGCATGAATTTAGAATAGAATCACCTATTTTCCTAACTACATTGAGGTCAGCACCTCAACTTAGTCGGGAAAACGGGTTGATGTACAAAAGAACGTTAACATGCGGGATTATTTATAACAAAGACGTGGGTAAGGAACGTGTATACCGCGGATATTTATAACTGATCCGCAGGGTTCAGATTTGATGTATGCGGGAACCGTAAGAACCAACCAACAATATTGTTTTTCATACATGTAGTAACAGGTAGGTACCATCAAGTAGAGGTTCTAATGTTATCTAATATGTACATTTAGATCCGCAACTATTTCTTAAATGTTTAGGAAAACATTAGCCATAAATTGCCACGAACTGGCCTATTGGTCTAGTTGTTAGTAGCCCTGACTGCTATGCCGGAGGTCGTGGGTTCGATTCCCACCCAGGACAAATGTTTATGTGACGAGTACGATAATTTTTTCTGTGTCTGGGTGTAATATATCTATAATATATATGTATTTAGACATATATAAGTATGTTAATCAGTTGTCTAGTACTCATATCACAAGCTCTGCTTAGACTACTACGTACTACGTAGTAGTCTAAGCAGAGCTCTACGCTTCTACGTTTGGACTAGACGACGTTGTGTGATAGTTCATCATCATCTTCCTGCCCTTGTCCCGTGTTATTTGGGGTCGGCGCAACGCGTTTTTTTCTTCCATTCTGCCCTGTCACTCGTCATACTATCACTAACTTCCTTTTCTTTCATATCACTCTTCACATAATCCATCCATCTTTTCTTTGGTCCCCCTCTCTCTCCATCCATCCACATGTAAACTTATAACTCTTTTAGTAACATGCGTTTCATCTCTCCTCTTCACATGACCATACCAAGACAAACGATTCCCTTTCAACTTTTCAGTCACTGGCGCCACTTTCAAACTTCCCCTAATATACTCATTTCGTGTGATAGTTGTGGAATATTATTATTATAAATTATTACCGTGACAGTGGCACGTAAAGGGTAAATGAAGGGACACAGGTCGGTTTTAGTCAGTAAAAATCTGACACTTCCTCTTGCTCTACCATGAGCGAGAGAGGATATTTGTCAACTTCCCACTGAAAAAACAAATATCTTCAACCAAGTTTAAATTCACAAATAATAATTAGGTACATATAGATACTTAACAACTTGAAAAGCAAAACTCTTTCCGTAAACTAATTATTCTAATACATTCAAATCTGTTAAGCAGATAGCATAATGTATAAATGATGCAGTACTAATTAACAATTGTTCCAACTTTCAAACAAGCTTACAAACAATTGTGTTCATACTGAAATGTTGACAAACGCATACCAAGTAGGTACTCTAAAATAGGAACTGTATATTGAATATTAGCATTGTAGTCTTGATAATAATTACTTAGTTGTTGTTATTTCCTTCATGACAGGAACTGGCGCCGCATATATTTGCATAAAAACCACAGCTCGCGTTTTGTAAAAGGTGTTAGACTAAGTTTTCTTTCATACGCGATTTCCATTGTTGTGTCCACTACTCGTGTTTTCATTTTATGGATTACCTTATTAAATATTAACAAAATTTTCAAGACATTTACATAGTTACAATCTCACGAAGCTCTATATTCCAATACCAGTTTCAATTAAAACTTGCTCCAATTTTTGTATTCGGTGAAAACAATGAAAAAAGTCAAAGTTTTATGAGAAACACTTTCCCTACGCGCCAAAACGGTATCCGCACCAACAAAAACAATATTTCGTTTAAGTTTCACCTTGAGAAGCTTTGGCAGATTTTTTCGCGAAATCTTTTTATAGCAATGTCCGAGGTTCGGAGATTTAAGAAAACCTATCTCGTACACTTTTACGAGCTTACGTCAAACGATACGAAAGTAAAAATCGAGATTATCGATATGTGGAGTGTTTTATCTTTAGCATTCCGATTTCATTCACGAATCACTTGGTCATGCAACACATCGTGCACGGAACCCGGAAATCTGAATACATCACATGCCATTGTTTCCCTTAGCTCCAATTATTTTGCATAATTAGTCCAGACCATTAATCTGCCGGCGTGCCAACAATAAATTAAAGGATTTTCAAGAAATACCTGGAGTTATGTTTAACGTCATAATCGGCTACGAAACACAGGCCTACGCTTTCCGTAGCCGCGTAGCACAGCGAATTTATTGCTACGAAACTTTTAGATTAGTTTTAAGGGAGTTTAATAAAGGGAATAAGAATAATATTCTCACTTTTATCGTCTGACCATTGCGAAATAATGCTTACCTTTTGTGTTTAAAGTTCCTTATTCTCACACATTCTGTTGCTCTCGTCCATGACCAGAATATTTTTGACGGTGTTGGGGCAAAGGCGTAACACACGACACACTAAAACAGCTACGCCGAGTTGTAAAAAGTCGGTTAAGTGAGTTGGGCTCTGCGGGTTTCGTACCTGTCCAAACTTTATTACACGGAATTAAAGTACCGCTATAATTTTCCTGTAATCTTTCGTGCTACTTTAGAATTTTCGCATAGAGGATATTTTCGGACGTTTTACTTTTGCGAAACATTTAACTTAAAATGTTTGGTTACTTGTACCTTACCGAACCCTTCTGCTGTGCATTACATACTTGCTCATAAAACAAACTTAAAGTGTTTATCACTTAATATCGGCCTCGCATTGGTGTCACATAAATGTGAATTTTCTTCTAGATTAAACTTTTAGCAATAAAACCTTTGATCAATTTTGCCAACCATGCCATAAAACATGACGATCATATACATTTGTATTATATATAAACCAATTAGATATTATTTAAATTTCTTATTGCCACGTGAATATCGGTTATTGCGGACAGAAAGTTGAATTCGAAGCCAGATAAAAAGTAGCCTAAGTCTTTTCTTGGGGTTTAAGTTTACTTCGTACTAAATTTCATGCAAATCGTTAAGTAGTTTAACCGTTAAAGCTACTTCATTCGCTAGAATATTTTCGTAAGACACTCATTAAACTGAATTTTGAGGGTAGTTTTAAAAACTAATAATGATAATATTCCATAACTATCACACAACGCCGTCTAGTTCCAAGCTAAGCAGAGCTTGTGTTATGAATACTAGACAACTGATAAACATAATTATATATTTCTAAATAAGTACACACATACATATAAAGATAAATTACACCCAGACACAGAACAAATGATCATGCTCATCACACAAACATTTGTCCTGGTTTTTTTTTTTTTTAGGTGGGAAAATCATCTTATGACAAATCTCGCTCTTGGGCGGAACGAGAGATAGTGTCAGACTTTTACTGACTAAAAACCCACTCCTGTTCCTTCGTTGCCTTCGTCCCAGGGCCCCGGTTTCGTTTTCACACTACCCATGGCCCCAGTAGGCTTCGACCCTGCTGGGCCCCTACGATTTGCTGACATCTCCCTGAGGCGCGCGCGGAACAATACGCGCCGTCGACGACTTGGGCTCGGTCCGGATGGTTACCGGACGGTCGGACGGCGGGCCACCCATTGCCCGCCTTCCGCAAGCCCGCACCTACGGTGGCCGGAAATCAGGATCGGAATCCCGGCGGCGGCTGGGGAGTGAGGACCGTTGCCGTTGCCTCACGCGATCGGCCGCCTCCTTTGCCAGCATTACTGCTTCGCAGAAGGAGGCGACCGCCTGCCACTCCTCCTCGCTCCGGACCATGGCCTGTACCAAGGCCCGGCGCGAGAGATCGCCGCCGCCGATCGCCCCCACGAGGACACGGCGTTGCTCTTCCCAAGCGGGGCACACCTCCACCGTGTGCTCTACCGTGTCCTCCGGGCGGTCCACACAGTGGCGACACCCGGGCGTCTCTTCCGCACGAATCCGGTGCAGGAACTTCCCGAACTTCCCGTGTTCGGTGAGAACCTGCGTCATGCGGAAGGTGAGGACGCCGTGAGGTCTTTCCAACCACGCCTCAAAGAAGGGACTTACCGCCATAATTGTGGCGTGCCCAATTTGTCCTGGGTGGGAATCGAACCCACGACCTCCGGCATAGCAGTCAGGGTCACTAACCACTAGACCAACAGGCCAGTCAAATAATGACAGTCTTTATTATTCATTTTGATTAGATTTTGTGCCAAGTTTCAAGTTTATTAACCCAAGAAATAAGAATCCTCCATACAACCCTTAAAACCCCCTAAATTGTTCTATTGAGGGTAGTTCTGAAAACATTTTTATTTACTTAGGTTCATCATTCATCATCATTTCAGCCGAAAGACGTCCACTGCTGGACATAGGCCTCCCCCAAGTGTCGCCACAATGAACGGTCCTGTGCGTCTCGCATCCATCGGACTCCCGCAACCGTTACCAAGTCATCGGTCCACCTTGTAGGAGGCCTTCCAACGCTACGTCTTCCGGTACCTACTTGGTGTTCCGGTGTTTACTTAGGTTACTCTTTGTATATAGGTTCACAGAAAAAATTTGGCGCAAAAGCAGAATTCTACCTTTTAACCCTGAATTTCCAAAAACCCCTTCTTAGCGCTCGCCAAGGTCATAAAAATAAGGCTTGTGCAAAATTTCGTGTACCTAGTTCTAATAGTTTTAGCTTGACATAAATAGCTATGTCTGTTAGCTTCTCCTTTTATTTAAAGCTAGCTTCTGCCAGCGGCTTCGCCCGCGTGAAAGTCGGTTTCTTCATACAAACTTTGGACCCCCTTTCATCCCTATAAAGGTCGAATTTTGGAAAATCCTCTCTTAGTGCTCGCTTACGTCATAAAAGGAAGCCTTGTACCAAATTACACGCTCCTAGTCCCAGTAGTTTTGGCTGTGCGTTGATATATCAGTCAGTCAGTTTCTCCTTATATATATATAGAAGAACAAAATTAGATCAGATAATAACTTTAGGCGTTACGTTTATAAATAAACTCGTGACTCATGGAATGGAATATTAGCGCGTTCAGCGTAACTCATACGCCCTTTTATTGTTATTAATGAAATTGTTTCACACGGCTTTTACTAACGAGAACAACTCTCAAGATTTAATGTTATCACATCGCGTTAGCATTGTCAACTTAATGTTTTACTCGGAGTGAGATTACTTCTCGGGGCGTTTTTACGGGTAATGGAGATAAGACAGTAACTGGGGTAAGACGGTAACTGGAGTAAGGAGGCAGGGGGGTAAAATTACACAGTTATCATACCGGTACTGGTAGGTCCGTCAATTGTGCAGTGGGGACTCGTGAAGCTTTCAACGATGCTTTGTTCTCAGTACAGCGGAGCTCTCGCTACTTGTTAACGTACTCATACTTGCCGAAATACTATATTCATAAAGCACTTAAAGTTTTAACCGAGAATCAAAAGCAATTGGGGTTAATTTATTTTACAACTAATTCTTGAAAGTTTAGACAATACATGTGGTCGTCTATTTCGTATTTATTTGACACGTATTCCAATTACAACTTTTGTTAAATAATGACATAAATTGTAACCAGGAATAGCTATTTGGTCGGAGCACAATACACAATACACTGCACTTACAAAATCATCTCAATTGTACACTTTAATGTCATCTTTAGCCGACATTGTATGATATTGCAAGTTTGTTCCAGTAATTCTCCCTTTTAGCTGTTTAGACAAAGAGGAGCTGTGTCAAAGCACAGAGTTTGAAATGGAAAATTTCTGTGTGGACTGCAAAGCAGGCTTACAAACGTGGCAATACTTTAAGCCCAAACAAACGTCGAGCGACACCAATTTACCAAACAATCGTCAAACGAATGCGTTCGATCCTGCTCCATAGACAAGATGACAATCTCTGATCCAATTTGGGCCTTATCTGTACCACAGTGATTGGATATCGTCAGCTTATTTGAACAGATAGTTTTTGCAGGTGCTATTGTTTGATTATGAATATTTGAAACTAATCTATTGGAATAAATAAGCAGCAGCTTTGGGCAAGCTCGTATGGTCTTCCTATGGTCTTGAAACAATTTCGTTTGGAAAGTTAAATTCTGTTGAGTAACATTGTAATGTATTAAGAATAAATCTGTTGAGAAATATAATTTAATAACATATCCCGAGTTTTAATTTCTACACAACAAAGAGATGCTTAAAATCACTTCTTCCGTCCAAAAATCTAAATTAATTTGGTACATATAAAAACACACCCTTACATTACAATATTGTAATGCGTTGTTGAGTGTGTCAATAGTGTTGTGCATTGTTGTTGCCTAAGGCATTAAGTCCGCCTCTGTACGAGTATATTATATATGTTATGTGCATAAACTATCAAATACATAAATCAGTATGCACATAGAATAGAAACTAAAGAGACTACACACTTTTTTCCTGACAATCCTAGTCGTAAAAAATTAACGTAGTTGGGAAACACTAAAATTAATTGAGGCGGGAAATCATCAAAAAAACTCGTCCTGTTCTAGGTGAAGAAAGAGGGAGTGTCAGAGTTTTACTGACTAAAACCTACAGTGTTCCTTCAGTTGCCCTTTGCGATGGCCACGGTAAGTCATCGGCTCTAACTAGCCCCATCAATATTGCTGACACTCCCTAGTGTCAGACGTTCACTGACTAAACACACCTGTGTTTTTCATTTGCCCTTTCGTTCCAGGGCCACGGTAACTCTTTCAAACAATCCCGCAAGGCTGACATGTCCTGCGATTAAATTTCCAAACAACAAACTGAAACTCATACAGTCAAATCTAAATGAGATCTAAACACACCCTAAACATACGTATGTGCAATTATATATCAGTGGGTACACAGGACAGGGATCTAAAGCGACGGCGTGCGTGTACGACGCGTGCTCGCAAGTTTGGTGACGCCTCGCCGCCGCGTCGGTCACGCCTCGCCGTCGTGTCGGTCACGCGACGCGTCAGTTCAATTTGGTAAATGACCGTCGTACAATACTATACACTAATATGGGAACTCGTATTATTATCTTCAACCTTGACACTCTTCCGTATGTGTGACGACATAATAATTTATTGCCTAATTTTTGTTACAGTTACTGAAATAATGAAAATATTCATTAATATTCATATGATATGTTTAGGTTTATTTGATATTTTAGTTTAAGATTTCTCTTGTTGTTACTCACAATGGTGTGAAACAACAAGAGAGCTTCCGAAAGGAGAACTGAGGCTGCTGGAACAAGTTTAATTAAAAATAAGCATTTCCTTTGTGTTCGTATTTAAAATGTATTATATATTACTATATCCATGTGTGTACACAAATACTAAATTAAATGTTTTTTACACCACCAACTCGATAATGCCCTTTTATATGTCATACAACTATCACTTAAAACAAGCCATTCTGTCCCTGGGAGATAGTAGTGTAGTATGGGCGCTCTATAGGAAATAATGAGATTTGAATTTGGAACGTGAAAAACATTGAGCGAATTAAAATGTACGTTGTGCATCAAACAAGTTTATTCAAAGACCTAACTGGCCACTAACAAAAAAAAAAAGAATAAAATGTGGTTACTGATGAGTCTCTGAAAAAAAGTTATGATAGAGCGGGAGCGTTATAGAAAATTAAAAAATATAAAATCGGACAGTACCTAATGAATTTTGTTTGTTTTAAATCTCAAAACATGTCGAGTGATAGTTAGACTGACTTGTAAATAATACGAGTATTTATATTTGTCTAATATATAATTTGTTTTTAGTAAATTGTCTTTTAATTATCTCACAGATGGTGTAAAAAGTAAAGTATCCAACACGGGAATAACGCCATCTTTATCTTGAGTGGCTTGAATTCCTCACTTCACTCAGGTTATATTAACTCCCTCGCAGTGCTCGGGAGTTGATTATATAAATCCCTCACTGCCGTTCAGGATTAAACTTAGCAACCTTCATTTCGTTTGGAATTCAACATGCCGCCCGCGACCTTAAGACACTGCTTTATCCCCTAGTCACATAATCTACATAATCTAGTCACTTGTTAAGCAATTTGATTCAAATACCTTCTATCTACAAAAAATTTGGTAACTCATTGAAGGTGTTTTAATACATGCGGATACATTACGCATGCGTGTTTGCTCCGCATGCAGAAAGTATAGAAATGTAAAAAAAGCGTCCCGCGTGCGTATTCCACGCATTACAACAATATATTATATACTTGTATGAAATGGACATTTGTGGGGGTCATGCGTACGGAGCAAACCCGCATGCGTGATAAAATCCGCATGATATTAAAAACACCCTTAAGATATTGAGTTGAAGTACAACTTGGAACCGCACTGCTCTATTGAATTTATGAATCAGAACTCCGTTCTTGTCTGAAAATTCTTGGGAATCCCAACACAATCTCTAGAGGTTTCTCACCGTGAATCTTGATTAAAACTAATTAACAAAATTGATTGTCAATGACCGAGGATTTAATACCCTATATAAACTGCCCTATTTTAGTAAGATACTACACATACGTTAAAAACTCAACTGGTTTCAACGAATTTAATAAAATTAATACAATGAAACGAATCCGTAGGGAGCCGTCCGTAATGCAGGCCACGCCATCGCCCATTTGTTGAATTTATAACCATAATGTGGCAGAGTGAAATAATGAGGCCTGTGTATTTTCCTGTAATCGCTTGCTAGCGACGATTTAGAACCCGACACTTTTTATCTATATTATGAAGCAGTAAGTATGCAATTAGATACTGTTATGACCTAATTCTTAACTTTATTTAATTTATTATAAGGGCGAATCTTGCAAATCAGCGTATTCAATTGATTTGTAGATACGGATTTGAAGATATATTCAGTAGATTAGACGGCTCGGTTGGTCACGTGGTTGACTACTATGCTGCGTGTCGCGAGTTCAATTCCCGCACGAAACTAATATTTGTATGACTAAGTTATAGTTGTTCTGTGTCTGGGCGCCGTCTACATTATGTCAGTTTACGTGTTCGTGCACTCACAAACATGTAAACTGCGTGTGTTTACAGGAGTCATTCCTAGTGTGTGATAACCAGAGGTCGGAATTAGGTAGAGTTATTCATGTGCTCACTGTCTCACACTGATTTCATAAAGCGAAAGAACAAAGTGGATATGCCTTAAATTCCGACATTAATTTTAAAGAGCAGATTTTTTTATGACACTCGGAAATTTTTCCTGCATTAATGACGAGGAGGAACTGTATAAATTTGTTAATAACCCATCAGTTGGCGTAGAGAGATCTTTTTCAATGAAAAATACTAATAAAATCGTATGTTACTTATCTTTGTTTTATTTGTTTTATCTATCTCCGAGGTTTTTATTATTATTTATTTGTAATATTGTTTGCTACACGGGTTTTTTCATTAGAAATCCCGTGAATATCCATATTAATACCAACATTTCGATGCAAGTAGGTACATGAATAACTCTACCTAATTCCAACCTCTGGTGATAAAGTTTTGACATTAAAAAAAAAAAACAATAAATTTGGGTCAAAAAATTTTCAAGCCTCAAAAAAATGATGATAATAAAATTAGTCCTACTTACTATCGTGCCCGCGTTAGGTAACACATTCAAATAAATTATATGACAACATACTCGTAGTTCGCGTCAAAAATTTCAATTCAGCTAGTGTTTTTACCTCGTACACCGAAAATTAAGTCTTTATCCAAGTGAATTATCTATGAAAATCCAAGGAGTTCCTGGAGGTTTCTTCATTAAAATTTTCTTTCCCCGCAGTGTTTTCTCAGTGTCATATTGATACATCATACTTTTACCAAAACTCCGCCATGATTGACATTTATTTCCGATGTCGCTCACCTTTACTCTAGCGAACCTTTTTGGGGAAAATTGTATAAATCAACGAATTCAAGGGATTTGTTATCTTGTGTCCTTATTGACGATTTAGCTTTTGTCACAGACTCTAGTTGATTTAATAGTATATTGTTACCCTAGGGGTGAAAGTAACTTATTTAACTGGGGACTAAATGAGTATTTAACCCGAGGTTAACACTGTGCTTTTCATTACGAATACAAGCAAAGTAAAAATAAAAACCTGAGTCGTCGTATGCTTTTAGGTAGGTATGTTTCTTCTGATTTAGGCGATAAAATTAATAATATAATATTTAGACAACTATCACACAACGCCGTCTAGTCCCAAGCTAAGCAGAGCTTGTGTTATGAGTACTAGACAACTGATAAACATACTTATATATTTCTAAATACATACATATTATAGATAAATTACATCCAGGCACAGAACAAATGATCGTGCTCATCACACAAACATTTGTCCTGGGTGGGAATCGAACCCACGACCTCCGGCATAGCAGTCAGGGCCACTAACCACTAGACCAACAGGCCAGTCAAATTCATATCTTAATCTGATGGAACTAGCGTGTTACTATAGATATTATCTCTGATATACGGAAGTACAAAGGTGCCATTCGAACCTCGGCTGCAGGCTGCGAATGCAGGTAGCACACGCATGATACGTAGGCGTTGCATGCATCCGCAGCCGGGAGTGATTCCGAGGCTGGCTGCACGTGCTGCCAATCGCAAATCTACGATTCAATCCAATATGAGCGCTATCGGCTCCAAGTAGCGATTATTTCGGTACTTGTCTAAACAGGTTGGAGTGACGTAACTACGTGCGCATAGACTTGTGACCACAGCACTACTGGCGCTTCTGCGATCGGCTGCGGCTACAGGTTGCGGCAGCATTCGCAGCCGAACCTCGGCAGAACGTGCGGCCGCAACCGCGTTCGGGATGGTTTTCACAAAAATCCATTCTACTACATACAGAAAACCGGCACCTGCAGCCGGCTTCGTGCAGTCACCGCACGTGCTGCCTGCATCCGCAGCCTGCAGTCGATGTTGGATGAAAAAAACAAATGAAGATCGGATTGCCGCTTTACCGCCTATTTTGTTTTCTTTTTCTGTGACCAGCCAGCTATTCCAACATTATTTTTTATTTTCATCATTGAAAAATTGGAAAATATGTTGCCCAAGTATACGTTATTTTAAAAAAAAATTGTTTAAAGTAAATTATAATAAAGTCATTTACAAAAATATATTCCTCCTCCTCAGGCAACTTCAGACCTACTTTCAGAATATGAGTAATAAAAAAATACATACAATTATAGAGAGTTATCAGCCATTATTGTTGCAGTTTTATGATAGTCTTGAGTTCTGTGATATCTAAGATGATCGCATTAAAAACTTTGTTAGTATACAAACGGTCGATCTAATAAAAATATAAAAGTATTTTAATGGGTTGTGCAAATTAAAAATAGGATATGAATTTGATAGAAAATTATTTATTTATTTAACTGTGTTAAATAACTGACAGACTTGAACGAACAGTGCATTGTTTTTTGACCCGACTGCGCCAGAAGTAGGGTTATGTTTTTTGTAACCAAGTAACAGAAGTGTCTGATAAATAAGTATCAATTAAGTATGGTCGTTGTCCAGAGATTCTCTTAATTCACACTAAACCACAGAAGCACACACCTGGACCACCCCCCAGTTTCAACAGCATCTAACTGGTTGCAGTTGAGCTGGTGATAGAAAAATACAATTTTTCAGCAAATTTTGAAAATGAAATGGTAGGTCCATTTCATTTTTGCGAGCTTGCGGACGGCGAACAATGACCGTCCGACCGACCGTCCGATAACCCGGTCGACGGTTAGTGTTCCACGCGCGCCTCAAGGCGATGTCAGCAAATCGTAGGAGCCCAGCAGGATCGAAGCCTACTGGGGCCATGAGTTAAGTGAAAATGGGGGGCCCCCTGGGGCCCTGGAACGCAAGGCAAAGAAGGAACAAACGAGTGGGTTTTAGTCAGTAAAAATCTGATACGCCCTCCCACTGCACCCAAGGGCGAGAGATGTCATTAGATGATTTCCCACCTAAGAAAAGGTCCATTTCATTTAGCAAATGCGAAGAAACACAATCTTTCCTACATTTAAAACACTATATCAAACAAACCAGTTCAATTAATCAATAAAATGAAAGAGCGCAAGAGCGTAACTATAAATAAAAGAACGGAAAATGAGAGCTGTTATTTTCGCCATTTTTAGTAAATGAAGATTTATAATCGGACCGTCGGTTGAGGAATCAGTGAGGAGACACAACGACATAGATTGATGTTGTCTTCGCTAAATGGCAATTCTGAAAGTAACGAACACGCACTTTTATTTCTGTATACTGTGTAGCATCGCGGAAGATCGATACAAACGTCAGGGTCCGAGAAACAATGTCTGATCTCTATCTCGAGATACATACAATATTATGCTTCCTGTGAGATACATACATTGTTTTTTTCGTAACAATAAATCCGATTAACGATTATTTCCTTTACTGCTTGCTCTTGGCCGGGTTGTCCCAACAAATATTAGACACACCAAAGTTAGTTGAAATTCGTTTTGTCGCGTTTGTTCTACAGTAGAATTAAGTTTTAAGTTGGTCTAGTTCACTTCCATGTAGTAAATTGAAAACCAACCAAACCATTAAATTAACCATGAAATATGAATGGTTAATGAATTCAACTATTCCAAAATTCATACGGTTATATTAAAGTAGCTAAGACCTCGCCTTTCAATAATAATAATAAATTAATTTATTAATAATAACAAATTCAATTATTTCAGGTATTCCAAATACCCATAGTAAAATTACAATTTGAAAAAGTTAGGCGGACTCAATGCCTTAGGCATTTCCTACTAGTCAACCTTTATATTAAAAATATATTATAGTGGTAAGTTCAATAAAATAGAGAGAGAAGACGAAAATAAGAATAGATATACTAATAAACCATATATATAATACAATTATACAATATAATACTCAAATTGATAAACTACATACCTAACTAATATAGTCAAACAATTAGTCCAAATCGACAATGAATATTTTGTGAATTCAAATCATTCGGCTACAATGTTACCAATGTGGGCAGAGGGATTCTTGGTAACTGATGGAATACGTCTAGGCTTTAGTCAGACAAAGTCTCTGACACTTCCTATCTCACCATCTAGAGCAGGAGGAGTTATTTGATGATTTCCCACCCCAAAACAAAGGTAACAAATAAAATATTTCTTACTTATCTTATAACTGACATCGGTGAAGGAAAACATCATTAGGAAACCAGGACTTTAATCGAAATCGCCAACCTCAATCACCATTAAGCAAGCGTGGTGATCATTGCTCGTGCCTAACGAGCTTGTATGTATGTGTATACGTGTAATATTCCTTAACACATAAACGTCTAAACGGATTTGGCACACGGGTAGACCATGTTTTATTAATAATAAATACTTTACTTCAGACCATGGTGTCCAATTTGTTAGTAAGAATGTTCTTATAGACTAGTGTTAGTAATACTTAAAACTACCCACAATAAAACATATGAAATGAAATTAAACTCCAACAATCACTATTACGCCTTTCCATGATAAATGGCGCAGCAATGACGGATGTAACCACAGTCTAGCTGACTAGCGATCATGCTTAGGATGCTGGCTGCCACATACTCTACGCACCTAGGATGCACATCTTTCACGCATCAAAAAAGCACTCCACGCGATGTTCGGCAAACATTCCTGATGCACTACAGAATCGCCGCAGATCAGCACCCTGAACGCATTATTATTTTTCAATACACTTACTCGAAAACCGCTCTTATCCCACCGCTTTTAGGCACGCAATAGACTCTTTCCCGCACTAGTGCAGAAATAGCGCGTGCTCTCCCCCGCCACAATTTTATTACATTTATCGCATCAGGCTGGGCGCGCGTCGACCCCCACGAGTCGCCGGTTAATCCCCGTTTATTCATTTCTTCGTAAGAGTATTGAAAAAAGTCGTTTGACACACGTGCAAATTTGTCACTGAAGCCCTCAGCTCCATAAAAAATAAGTGTGGCACTCGGGGACTGCCGCGGTAAAGCTATTGCATAGCATTTTGTATCAACTTATGCAATTATAAATATTTATTTATTTTATTTATGCAGTATTTCTTTTTCTTTGATATTAATTCAAGTTACACTTTTTGAGCGTGGTGACCGATAGGAAAACAAATTTTTTTCTTTCTTGTTTACTTCATAAATTGCTACAAGTATGTTCAGTTGTTATCATAGAACATTACTATAATCTATTACTAGCTGTTGCCCGCGACTTCGTCTGCGTTAAGTTCGTAAAACTGTACAATAATTCTGTGCTTGCAATTCATTCTGAAAGCATCGTAATTATTTATTGTACTCTAGCTTAAAACGGTTAAAAGTAAAAACGCAAATTACCTTCAGGATACATGTTATGTACTCGTCCAGATCCAGATGTATGAACGTCAATGAATATCTCACCATTGTGCGGATCGCCCGGAGAATACGATGGAGCTTACGGTGGAAGTCAGTCCCGCTTGGTAGGAGCGTCGGCGCCGCCGTGTACTCATGGAAGCGATTGGTGGAAAAAATGTCAACCAGTAGCCTCCTTCAGTGAAGCACTTCGATCGAAGAAGGTGGCTGAAACAATGAGGGATAGGATATCCTGACTCCTCAGCTGTCGCTGCAAGTGATGCTCCAGGTGTTGAAAGCCGCAGGGCGATTGCGGTGGAGCCGTCCGGCCATCTGGTCAAAGCAATCCTGAATCGACGGCGCATAGTATTCTACGCGCGACTCATAGAGATGTCAGCAAATGGATAGGGCCCTCTAGGGCCAATATCTGTTAGGGCTGCGAGATTGTTCAAAAGAGTTACCTCCCGTAAAATTTTCGCCTCAATAATGTTTCACTGAAGAGTTTAAGCCGTCAGACAGCTTTGGTAGAGGTAAAAGAAAGAACATAATCGGGACACCGACCTTCAGCTGGATAACGTGCACTGATAGCGCAAAGCCAAAAAGCCAGTGAATCCAAAAACTACCATAATCATCAACCATCTTCCTCCAAAACAGTACTTATGAAGAATTTGCGAGAGCATGCTTGCATTGATTGTTGCAGCTTGATCATTTTGGGCGTAAAAATTACTTGTTCATTTACCTAGGATTTTTTGGTGTGTATTTGACTGACGTCCTCGTATATCGGACTAATGTTATTCCATAGTGGGAACTACCCTATGAAGAGTCTCCAACTTTTGAATGAATTTCGGCGAAATCTTGAACGCGTGTATCCCCGTCCAATCGAACTCGCATATTGATGGCCAAACCGAGAGGTCACTGACGCCGATTTCCTCTATGAAGACATGGCGGTTCACCCAAGAGGGATAGACCTCCACCGCATGCTACATCGGATCCTCCGGGTGATTCGCAAAATGGTTATATCAGTACTTCCAACCGAATCCGGAACAGAAACAGCGTGAAACACCCTCAACAGTCCTGAGTTTGTGTATCCATAAAACAATGAAATTCCGGTAAACAAATGTAGCAGCCGATTAGTGTTATCCCTGAGATTATTTGGCCGCCATTATTAGGCCGCAAGGTGCCATCATCCTTGGTTCGAGCTATGGTCCAGAGCGAGGAGGAATGGCAGGCGGTCGTCTTCTTCTGCAAAGCCGTAATGCTAGCGAAGGAGAAGGCCGCACGCGTGAGGGAACGAACGTCCTCACGCCGAGCCGAGATTCCGACCCCGACGACCAGTAACGGTAGACGCGAGCTTGCAAACATCCAGCAATGGGTAGCCAGCCGTCTGGCCGTCCGGTAATTAACCGGACCGAGCCCAGTCGTCATCAGCGCGTAGTGATCCACGCACTCCTCAAAGAGATGTCGCAAAGGGCAACCGAAGGACACAGGTGTGGTTTTAATCAGTAAAAGTTTGACACGCCTTCCCGCTCCAACCAGAGCGGGAGAAGTCATTGGATGAGTTCCACCCTTAAAAAAGAAAAAAAAGGTGCCATCATCATCATCATCATCATTTCAGCCGAAAGACGTCCACTGTTGGACATAGGCCTCCCCAAGTGTCGCTATAATTACCGTTCCTCTGCGTCTCGCATCCATCGGATTCCCGCGACCCTCACCAGGCCATCGGTCCACCTGGGGGCCTTCCAACGCAAGGTGCCATGCTACCCCTTCCGAAAATTTGGCCGTGTTATTTTAAAGTCAATAATTAAGTACATATAAGTATTTACTTTTATCGCCTTTGGTTGGTATCCATTGAATAATCACGGTCAATTAGCTTGTTACAACCACGGGAAAAAAAGCAGTAGGATTAAAAATGCCTCTGTCTAACTCCAGTTTAACCATAACGGTTTTCGTCCAATTTTAAACAATAGAACTGTCTGCCGATGGTCATTCTTCCGCCACTCAGAAAATTACTTAAAATACACAATGCCATCTATCAAATATGAAGTTCAACTATCATTGTCATCATTATTTCTACTTTCAGTCTTTAGATGGCGTTACGAGTATCTGAATTGCGTGTGGTGCCATATTTACAACATTAGAGGACGTGATTTAACTCGCCGCTTTGATTTTATTATGTGTTTTGATTAGTTTTTACAAAATATTTAGAAGATAACTTATATAAA
Source organism: Mythimna impura (assembly GCA_905147345.3). NCBI lineage: Eukaryota > Metazoa > Arthropoda > Insecta > Lepidoptera > Noctuidae > Mythimna > Mythimna impura. The sequence goes on from LR990345.1 coordinate 16,218,100, forward strand.
TGTCAATTATATTTTGAAAAAATGGTAAAAGTTATTTTATTACAAAAAAGAAGATAAAATAATGACAAAATTTTTAACTGTAGCTGGGGATCGAACTGGCAAATGTCGTTCAATATCGACATTTTGGATTATTGCTCACCCCCCATAGCAAATAGCGTGATAATTTATAGCCTATAAGTTGCCCTGACCTATAGGGATTATGTATGAAAAATTTGAACAGGATCGGTTCAGTAGTTTTTGCGCCAATTAATACCATCGCAAAATAATTTTACTGTTTTATTATATAAAAATCTATTATAATACAAAAAGACTATTTTTTTGTTTGACCGAGATTTGAACTCGAGGCACGATGATAACATAGGTAGAACGCTGTACCAATGCGCCACACAGGTCGTTAACAACTTTTCTAAAATAGGTGTTCGGTCTCTGTCGGCCTGCAAGCCACACCTCCGTGCCCGTCGGAGTGGGGAGCGTGAGGTATTTTTTTCGTTACGGAATTCCTGGATTCGGCCCCCGCGCTCAAGGCCCGCGATAGAAACTATGCAATAGCTTAACACACTCGCCTACGGCTCGTGCGAATTCTACCTCGGTCGCAATGACAAACTTTCTGCACTTATGTTATGTGTAATTTTATGTTTTGTAATAGGACATAAAATACTCGTACTTTTTATTCCGGGGAATGTGTTCCCCTCGTATAATTTTCTGCTTTTACGTAGGCATAGCCGCAGGCAGAAGCTACTTTAAAATAAATATTTATTCGAAAATATTTTCAACTAAATATTATTAATTACAACCGACCGCCAATTGTTTTTACCGTAAAAATTTTTTTTTTTTTGAAATATGAAATATGAGTGAAAGGTGAAACGGGAGTAGGTAGGTTATAATAGCCATATCGGTCGCCTGCACACGGATAGATGGGCAAAAATGATTTGTCATTGACGGTGAATGTGGCTATCACTACCCGGGCAACTATAGAAAGCTAATGGACAAAAATGCTTCATAAATATTTTATAAATATCTGGATTATTTTTTTTTTTATAAAAAGTTTTTTAAATACCCATGTATTTACGAAAAAAAAAACTTTTTATAAAAAAAATAACCGACTTCCCTAAAAAAACATTAAAACGATCAAAATAACTTTAGTGAAGTCGATTATTTTTTTCTTGTAAAAATGTTTTTTATTTCACACTTTTTAGTTGCGATACACTTATAGCCATAGTAGTTATTTCTCATGACAATTCCAATTAACCCCACTGCTAGTACATTGTTTTATTATGAAGTTCCCGTGTCCACCTTCCACCTTCCGGCTCCATCATCAGATCAGTTTGATAGTACCTTATAGCCAAAGTGCATCTCATGACAATTCAACATGACAAAACACGGCTAGGATCATGAAGCTAGTACGGAGATGAGCTAAACAACTGTGCACTGTGATTCTCAGCTAGGTCCTCACGTCATTACGGTGGGCGTGGCTTAAGTCAGTGGTTTGTTGGCGTTCGTCCTGTGCACAACTTCGCAAATTTATTAATTTTACAGCATATTCGCGGTAGAAGAAAAAATGAATGAAATGTTGTGTTTTATCTTGTAAAAACTACTTGGATAGACGTTCTGATGCTATGGATGGCATCACATTTCATTTGTAAGTTATTTGAAAAATCTCTTAGCGTCAGCGTTTCCAAATATAATTCTACCCGACATTAGATGGCGACACTTTGTGTCACGGGAACTAAATATATTTAGGTACGTAGAGCTCAGTCTTGATATATTTTAATAATCATATGTACTGAAATTTGTTCAACATTCATTCCTAAAGATCCTTTTGAGTAGCGTAATTAGAGACACAATAGAAAGACAATGGCGCGTGAACGCCGGCGTTCGTGCGGGGATTAAGAGGTCGCCAAAATATTATTTTTGTAGTTTTTGAATCATTTTGTAAACAGGCCGCCATCTATCGTCAACTATGAATAACAAACAAAAACATAACAAAAAGGAAGGGCAGTAGTACTTAGAAGCCAATTATTTTACCGAATGTCCCGCGGCTGTCTCATTTAAAACATTAAATACGCTGGACATAAAATCATGCGTCATGCTGCTTTTAATTTAGTCTGGTATTACTAATTTATTTATATAAGGGTTTCAGATGGACTGCCACATAAACGGGAGGTCTTTTCTTTTTCTAAAAAGACTAGCTTTCTAATCAATCTTGATAAGTCTTACTATCAAAATAAGCCTTTAAAAAAGAAAAAAGCAATGTTGAATGATCTTCATTCGTCATTCTTAAAATAATAGTATCACTATTTCAATGAAAAAATACGTATCAAGATGGTTCACGAAGTTACAGACTTTTACCGACTAAAATCCACCTGTACTCCTCCAGTTGCCCTTTGCGTTCCAGGACCACGGTTTCTCTTGAACAATCCCGCAGCTCTGGCAGGCATCGGCCCTAGCGGGCTCTGTCAAACACGCAAGTACCCAATGTCCTGGAAAACGAACCCCCTGTTTCTGGATAGACATTATCGAAGTGTTCCTTAAACTCAGAGATATCGACTGTGGAAAAGTCATTAAACCAATCATTGCAAAATATAGCATAGCATAAGCGGAACATAATCAGCCTTATAATGCTCCCACCGCTGGGACTCAGGCCTCGTCTCTAGGTGAAGGAATAGGCCAAAATTCACCAGGAGGACCCAATGCGGGTTGGTGGATGCCATAAGTCGTCGAATTTTTGGTTCTAGGACATGACGATTTACTCACGATGTTTTCTTTCACCGTTTTCACAAATCTCTTTGTGTAATTTATTCCATCACTACAGCTCTCAAAAACGTAAAGTAATACACCTGGCTGAGTTTTAACCCGCGACTTAACTCGTAAGTCAGGGCTGTTACCACTAAGCCACTATTGTAAAGCGCGTTTGACCATTCATCACTTTAATTTGGCAATAATTTTCTCTCGAGAATCTGGATTTAGGAATGTTCTTGTGTCTGCCAAGGGTGCGGGATTGTCCAATAGAGTTACCGCGGCCCTTGACCGCAAATGGTAACTGAAGGAATACAAGTGGGTATTAGTCAGTGCAAGTCTTACACTGCCTCTCGCTCTACCCAGATCGGAAAAAGACCTTTGATGAGTTCTCCACCAAAAAAGCCATGGGGAATTTCTGAAAGGAAAACCGTGGTCTTAGAACGTAAAGGGCAACTATAGGACACAGGTTTGGTTTTAGTCAGTAAAAGTCTGACATGCCCTCCCACTCCACCCTAGAGTGGGAGAAGACATTGGATGACTTCACACCTAAAAAAAAAATCTGGCTTAATAGAGATCTACAGCAGTTAGGATCTATTGTGAGTTCTTGCACGTTTACATAAATAAACTTGAAAACGCTACTTGTGTTGGCATTTTTTAACTACGTCTGACCGTGTGTGTATATTAGTGACGAAAGGTAATAAAGATTTTCCCTACTAAACACGCTAATACATAAATTAGCTAGGCAGCACATCAAATTAAATCCAGTGTGACTTGAACTCTATCTACGTTCTCAGTGAACCATTTCAAAGGTCAACTGTATTTGGGCACAGTAAATAACTAAAGGTTGTTAATTTAATAGAACTAGCTCTAGGTAATACGGGGATGAAAGCTAGTTTAAGGAAGATAGAGAATGCAAAAATAATTAAGTGCCTTTGTTAACCTTGACTTTATTTAAAACGTTTTTCCGAGTTTCTCTAGAAATCCCGAAGAAGAAAGAGTAAAGACAAAATCAAATGTAATTTCTGCTCCACAGAGGTATGATGTTCTGCAGTTCTAGTACATGAAGTTAAAGAAAAAAAATATCAATTCACTGTTCTGTATAAAAATATGGTTTTAGACTGTCGGGGTTACCATGACGTTCAAAGTAAGATTGTTTCATTCTTATTTCAGTGTGGGTAAGAGACAGAGTTATACAGGTTGTCTAGCGACATCTCTTACCCACACTGGAAATAAGAATAAAACAATCTTACTTTAAGCGTCATGGTACAGGTCTGTGTAGGTACAATTTGAATTATTTCTTGTACACCGTACGGGTAGATGCGTACTTTATGGGCTGATTCACACTGGGCACGCCATAATTATGGCGATAAGTCCCCTCTTGGAAAGTGGCTGGAAAGACGTCACGACGTCCTCACCGGAAGCATGACGCAGGTCCTCACCGGACATGGTAAGTTCGGGAGGTTCCTGCACCGGATTCGTGCGGAAGAAACGCCCGGGTGTCACCATTATGTAGATCGCCTGGAACACACGGTGGAGCATACGATGGAAGTGTGCCCTGCTTTGGCGGAGCACCACCATGTCCTCGTAGGGGCGATCAGCGGCAACGACGTCTCGCGCAGGAACATAGGTGTGGTTTTAGTCAGTGAAAGTCTGACACGCCATCTCGCTCTACCCTAGAGCAGGAGAAATCATTAGATGATTTCCCACTCCAAACAAAAAAAAAATCTACGAACTAAAAATGTTGAGTTCAGCGCCATCTAGCGATAACATGGCGTCGCGCAGGCTCGTAGCTTTCACCTTAACAACTAAATCTTTAGTTTTAAATCAACACACACTAATTAACATTCGCACCCCTACCCAGAGTTGTTACTTGATATAATTAAGCATAAACTCTCACTACGTCATCTGATACCCAGTTATTATAACGTCATTACTCTGCCACACCACACCAATCAAGGCAAAATACCTTGAATATACAATCGTCTCAAATACTCCTTTCCCTTGCTTTATATTAATACTAGAGATCTGCCCAAGCTTCACATGGATGTTAAAAATCTTTGGAAGTCCCAGCTTTTTTCTACTAGAATATAATTATGCCTTATTGCCTATTATTATACACTAGAACTATCCTCATAAATCACTCTGTCTATTGGAGAAAACTGCGTGAAAATACGTACCCTAGTTTATGAGTTTATCGCGTTTACACAGATTTGCTGAGCGTGCTCCAGCGTCGACCACATCACTGCTTACCATCAGGCGAAATAGAGGTCAAGCGCAAGCCTGTCAATAATAAAAAAAAAAATTACTCGTACATTCAGCTTTATTACAGCCAACACTTTTACAGCCAAGACAAAACAAATCGACAAACGACTCCATCCCTTTTCGCGCTGTAAAACAGTAAAAAGAAATCCTTATATTCTACACAGCCTAAAAGTTTACGTAGACATTGTGGTTTCTGTTCCCGTACCTCTGACCGATGTTTACGACTCCTAAGTTTTTACTGTCTTCTTGAGAAACAACAGAAATACTGCGGACACAATTAACTCTCGTGTAAAGTTTTGTCGGAGCCCCTGGATGTTTATTGTTCCCTTTTTCATGTAATTGACACTCACTTTGTATAGATACAAAGTTTACGAGGATATTCTTTCTTAAGAGAACACTTAAACTCAAGTCCCTTTAATGTTAGCGTGTGACCATTAAGGGAATATGCGCAGTCTGAATTATTGCCTAAAAGTTTGAGTATCCTATGCCTAAATAATTTTGTTTTTCTTCCCTTCAGTAAACCGTAAAGTTTTGTTGTGTAAACATATATTGTTGATACCTACATATGTACGTACTATATGATTCAATTCAGATAATAAAGTCTATTTTAACTTTTCTTAATTATTTATACTCACTGTATCTACATCTCTTATCAAACTCTCAAGCAGACAGGGCTTGAAGAAATCTCGTTTGAAATAAGTAGCACCATTGTACTCTTCTATTTGTATTTGTTCTCTTCGATTTTAAGTGCTTGTGTGTACATAAATAAATAAATACATATATATATATATATGTCAAGCTGAACAACACTAAGTGTACTCCGTCGGACTCAGTAATGGGTGCCATGCGGCTAAAGGACACTCATATCAAATCAATCATGATTGTCTTTTTAATAAACTATGCACAAAACAATAACTAATACGATTTTAATTGATCCGATAGCTGTGCATAGGTTAGTGACCAGACTGCGAGATTTCGCGAATTGCTTCCCAATTCTGTTTCTCAGTGTAGAAATTATGAATATGAATATAAGAACGGTATAAATATCTCGCAGGACAGGGGTTGATAGCATTTTTACTTTCGCTTCTAGTAGCGTCAGCCCTCCGGAGATTTAAATGCGGAACTTCGGCGATACTAAATTATTACTTACGTATACCGGATAGCAATCAACAATACTCCACAAAAAACGGACTGAAAAGCATACTATAGCTTTACGTACTTAGCGTAAATGTGAAGCTATACTCGTACATTCGCAGTCTACGCCTTGTTAAAGTCGGTAGGGTTGCAAGCTCATAAATTCCCGCATTATATTAACGACATGTGTATATTCAGCACCCCACCGTTTTACGACTCATAATTTCAGTCCATATAGTATGCACTAAATTATTTACAAATACTAATGTGTAAAAACACATAATTTGGATGAAAAATCCGTTCAGTTATTTGAAAATACTTAGGTATGTGCTTTATAGGATCCTACATGCATTCGTTACTACAACATGATAGTTAGGAATTATTCTATACCTACTCACCGATTTCAGGTTTTATTTCCAGCAGTGTACATTAAATTAACTTATCAAGCATCAACTAAATAAAACTCGATTTAATACTGCATAGTGCTCATAGTGTATAAAATTAAAAACATCAACCAAGTGAAGTGTAAACGAAAATAAATACCTAAAAAATATACGATAATGTGCACCGTGTAAATAAGTGTGAGGTGAGACATTAGGATCGTGTGCGGCAGTGTGCAATGATGACCAGTTGATGTTAAGAGACCCTGCAAGGTCTGCAAGATGGTGGTTCGAGGGAGAGGGCGCATGCTCTCCATCCTCTTCAGCGCCTTGTTGCTGGGAAGGGCTATTGCAGGTGAGAAACAATACCCACTTTAAGATAAGCTTAGATTTCTTTCTATAAATCACCTACAAATTATCATATGTAAATGGGAAGTTCATTCATCGCTTCTCCCTCTCAAAAAAATACATATGTAAATATCGTATTTACGTGACATTTTTAAATCTCTCAATCCTGTTTCTTTTTAAGGTTATTAATAAGTACAATGTACATATCTACTATTGTTCAAGGGATTTAAATTGTATAACATTATTAAACTTTTTTAATTTCCGTGACAGAGTGGATGAAATACGCCTTCGTCACACTTTATTGTACTAATCGGTTGTCAACAGAAAAGAAGAACGCCCAAAATATGTATCTAGGTTTCATATTAATATTATTAAAAAATAATATTTTTCATATTAACATTATCTTAACATAGTTCCTAGTAATCAGTACACTTAAAACTCCAAAAATCATAGCCCTACATCTTAGTTTTCCATATGTCGCAATACTTTCTCACCAACCGCGGGTTTTTATTGGGTGCACTAGCATAGCGCGTACAGGGATAATCGTAGGTTGGTACCACGTTCCATTAAAGGCGTCTAAAGTCTGCGAGACTTCTCACACACCTTCCAAAGGTCCGGGACTCCAGGATTATGATATATACTAACCCATGATTATTATGAAGCATAAACACAACTGGTACGATATTCTGACTAATGATCAGTGGCCGGAATAGGTAGAGTATATTTAACTAAAGTTCTTAGAAGTAAGTAACATAGAGTTGATAATAACTCATCTAAAATCCAGGAATTATAAACATGATGTCCATGTTTAGAATCCCGGGATTAATGAAATTGCAAATTATTTATTGCGGTTTGAATACATTTGAACTAAATTGAAAACTTAAACGAATTGATATTGAAGAATCTTATTATGTTTTTAGAGATCCATACTAAAACTGTAATGTGAAAGATATTTGTTTTAATTTAACAGTTTCAGTACGCAACTTTAAAACATAAGATTCTACAATGACCAGAGGGCTGGCTCGTTCTTCGCCCAAAGAATTAGCATTGCCATTCAACGTGGCAATGCTGCCAGCCTTCTGGGCACATTTCCGGATGACAGCGATGTGGAGGAGTACTTCGACGCCTGAGTGTAATAGGTGTTTTTGTATTATATGTACATAGTTAGGTTTAGTATAATAGTTTTTATAGTTTGTATGTACATAGTTCGGTTTTAGTATAAATAGTTTAGTTATTATTTAAGTTTCATATAAATTATTTAATAATAATGTTCCATTTAAAAATTATAGGTACGTTTGAAGATTCTACAATATTCAAATTTATTTTTAGTTCAAATTTTTAAAACCCGGGATTTAGTCGTCATATTTATGATTCCGGGATTTTAGAGGAGGTATTATTAACTCTATGTTACTTACTTCCACAAATCTAAGGTAAATATACTCTACTTATACTCTACCTCTGCTAATGATATAAACAGAAACAAATTCCCAAGTAATTATATACCTATCACACAGGTTATTTCTGTGCACACGTGTAACATCTCTATTGAGATCGATCCAAACTGAACTTACATTATCAGTAGCTTCAGACTACTGAAACTGATAAAATATTAACTTCATGCGACTCGAGAAAGATATATTTAAAGATACGAGTATATCTAAAACGTCTCGTCGGGCTAAAAGCAAGTGGATCCCAAGCCAGCTCGAAACTTGCATAAGCCCAGCTCCTGTATCGATGGACGGCGAACTGTCTATTTTAAATATTAGCATAAGAAGGCGATTTCAGCGAACGAAATTTAGCCTTCGACAAAGCCGATTCTATTATTCATTCAATTTATATTCGACAAGATTACAAAATTTTGTTCAGCTCTTCGAGAATCATGACGCCTGAAATATTATTCTTCGGTCCTTGTAATTATGCATAGTAAATGAATTATTGTTGTACATCAAATTACTGCTACTGGTACAATTTACCGCTTTCCAATTTTACATGTATAACTATGCCATTTTACATGAATCATTTATTTGTAATGTAGAAATATATTTTTCTATAATTAAATATGTATGTATGCATATGATACCGATGCAAACCGTAATGAATACAAACTTCCTATACACATAAACGTATATGTACATGTATCAATAACTCTTGATTTTATTAAGAACAATCGAACAAACAAACAGTGGGCACTCTTAATTTTCAAAGGCAATCAAAACATCGGAACTGGGTGCCCTCGTAGATATGTGGACTTAACTCAGTTAATACGTGACTCCATAGAACAGTACACTCGTCTACGAAAGGGCCTACAGTCACGTAGCAAAACAAAATTGATTCCAAACAAATATTTTTTTACAAATGAAGGCAATGTCTTACATCGACACTACCTACTGTACATTATTTGGAGTTATGATTTATTCAAAAACCCAGTTGGCACTTCGCGTGACCGAAAGGCTGGCCTTTACTTCGGTCAGAGATTAAGCATTGCCATACAACGTGGCAATGCCTCCAGTCTTTTGGGCACACTTCAAGTCGACAGCGATGCGAAGGATTTTTTAACGTCATATTTTAGTTAGGAGTTTATGTTTTAAGTGTTTATAAATAGTATACTTAGTTAAATTTTTCAATAATGTTATTTGTTTTTAAGTATACATATTTTAGTTGTATTCGGTTGTAAATAAATTAAAATCATGGAAGCACGCAACAAACATGAAGCTAACCCAATAAATCAAGAAGGAAAGCTATTTGGAGTTATTGATACTTTATTACGAAGCCTAATTAGCAGTGTGTCCTGTAGGTATTCGACAGTCATAGGTACGTAGGTAGATGACCTATGTGTTATATCTCATGTAGCTGCTGCCAGCGGCTTCAGTCCCGTGGAAATAGAAAATTATCCCAAATTATTATGTGCTATTATGCCAAATTTCATCCAAACCCATTCAGCCATTCGAGCGTATACTATACTATACTATACTATACTATACTATACTATACTATACTATACTATACTATACTATACTATACTATACTATACTATACTATACTATACTATACTATACTATACTATACTATACTATACTATACTATACTATACTATACTATACTATACTATACTATACTATACTATACTATACTATACTATACTATACTATACTATACTATACTATACTATACTACCTGCTGTAAAGGAACGATTAATAAAATCTTTAATTCCGCTACAAGTAAAATCTTTTCGCCCCGACTGTACACCTTGTAGACTAACGAAGCATTAACACAAATAGTTAAAACACCGAAACAAAGTCGAATTAATTTCTACTAATTAGACGCCGCCGGTTAGCGAAAGTAGTAATCTGGAATGTTTTAGTTTATGTAGCCGGAAAACTGGTGGAAATACGAACAAACAGCAGCCATGTTTCATAATAAATTGTATTTATTTTTATACTAACTATTATCACCGGCTTTGCCCACTTGAAAATAGAAAATATATAGCCTGTCGGTGAAGTCAATAGTACGGAAGCTTGAGAACGAATGAACGAGCTAAGTGAAAAGTGACACATGTCACTTTGACAGAATCCGCGCTGACGTTTGCACGAACCGAACAGATAAAAGGGCCGACCGCAGAGGTCCGGGGGTCTTTCCTCTGTCGGCAGCCGTGCGTACAACGTCTAGTCTCGAGGACTGTCTCACTGCTCGTTGTGTAAAGTGAATACCTAAAACTTGCATCATAATAAATCAGTTGTGTGATCTAAAATAATTTGTCTATTGCTCGATACCCAGCCATCGCCCACAAAACATAGTCTCTGGACAGAGCTTCAATGATGATTGGCATCCTGCCCCGACAAGCTTATATTACTCAGTGATAAAGTAGCATATTCTACTGGAGAAAGAATTTTGAAAATCGGTCCAGGAGTTCTTGAGTTTATTCATCACAAAAATACACAAATCTTTTCTCTTTATAATATTGGTATAGATAACACTTTTACACAATTTTTTCGTCAATATCAAAGTAAATGAGGCTAGTGTTACCTAGCCTTGGGAAGAAACACTGAAACTTACTCAGAGATCACTTTTGTTTTGTGAGGGAAATTATCAAATAACGCCTCCCGCTCACGTTCATGTTCCATGTTCCATGAACTGACAGCTCCTTGAAACACACTTGGAACATAACGCGCCGTCGATCCGGTTCTTATCGGACGGCGAACTACACATTGCTCATCATCACATGAGAACCATGAAAGTTACGCACACTACACACAACACTGCTTACTTGTTTTTATATAGTTTACAAATACAATTATAAACACATGATGTAAATAGTTTAAACAAAATGAAAGTTAGGTATAAGTTAATTAATTAAGTTCTAGAACGGTAATTAGATACGTAACAAAATATTGCTTTAGAAGCTAAGTCTGGCCTTCCTGAATATTATGAAGAATCTTCATTCTATTAGGGTTTAAAGTATGAAATTGCCGTTTTTTAAAACGGGTTGCTTTGAAGTGTTATATCTTTGGATTGACTTGGAATTATAAGTTTAATTAAACTTTTTATTTTAAAGGTAAGTACGTTATTCTTTTTTCAAAATTAGGTATTTATTGGTTTCTTTGTGTTTTGTATTTTCTGTAATATCGCAGTTCTTGTAACTATGAAAGCTAATAAATAAGAAAAAAAAAACGATTATTTGTTAAGTAATACATAATGTGATGTAACATCAGAGGCCCTCCTACCACGAGGTATTAATGCGATCCATTTAAGGACCTAAACCGAACTGTTAAAGGGATGAACCTATATAGGGTGTATAGCTCCATCCCTCTTTCGCACTCGCATGCTTGATATTTTAACACGTCATAGTAAGACTCCAGAATCACCGTTACAATCTGTTCGGCACAACAGCTATAAGGTAACAGAATGAGCAGAATCACCGTTACAATCTGTTCGGCACAACAGCTATAAGGTAACAGAATGAGCAGAATTACCGTTACAATCTGTTCGGCACAACAGCTATAAGGTAACAGAATGAGCAGAATCACCGTTACAATCTGTTCGGCTCAACAGCTATAAGGTAACCGAATGAGCAGAATCACCGTTACAATCTGTTCGGCACAACAGCTATAAGGTAACAGAATGAGCAGAATCACCGTTACAATCTGTTCGGCACAACAGCTATAAGGTAACAAAATGAGCCGAATCAAAACCTGAGTAAAAGCAATTTTCCTTAAATTTTACATTCAGTAACACCCTACTTACTTAATCATTATTCACATACAAAGGACTGTTTCACCCTTTTACCAACAACGTTAAAGGTAAACGAGAACAATAAAACACTTAATAATAATAGCACGAATCACTGAGTATTATCTCTGAAGGCTGTTGTAGAAACAAAACCGAACGACGGTCCGTCGCACAATAAATTCTAGCTTATTTCTCACAGCCATTGTTACTTGCCAGATATATTTTGAGACCCAGAAATGAATCATTAAACAGTGTCGAGGACTCGAGGAAGGCAGCGGGCACCTCAGCAGAAATAAATCAATCTAGAACTGACATGCGACATAAAATACTGCTAGGCTAACAAAACAAGGAGAATTAGCCGGTTTATTACACTTTTTTGGACCAAAATAAACACGCAGGGTGTAAAGTTTTTCCTCGTATGGCGCTTAAGATGATTTTATTTCTTGTGCCTTTATTTACTTGTGTACGTAGTACCCACTAGACCCGATACCTGCCCGGGGCTGCGGAAGTTACCGTAGTTCTGGAACGCAAAAGGCAACGGAAGGAACACCGGTGGGTTGTAGTCTGTAAAAGTCTGACACTCCCTCTACTACCACTCGCCAAAAATAACTCCTGTCTATCTAGTAACTGAGATATTTGTAACACATAACATGTTTTAAAAGAGTGTCCATAGAGTTTCTTACACATTTGTAGTGTTAATGCTGACGCATATTTCGATGTATCAAATAACTAAATGTGACGTTGCGCCCATAGTTCTCTATCGACATTCTGCATGATAAAAAACAAAAGTTTAAGAAATCTATCTTGACTTACCAATCCCAAGCATGTAAATCCATTTGATTTAATTTTTAATTTTTAAATTGTTAATTTTTGATTTAATTTTTATTTTATTTTATTTTATTTTTGTATTCTTTTTTTTATAATTTAATTTTAATTTTATTTAAGTAATTCTATTTGACATTTATGTATTTCTATAATGTTAAATATAATTATTACTATTGTTCTCCTTGACATCGCAATGCTAATTAACTAATTTTATGTGTTTTCAAATCAAATGTTTTGTGTTAATGTTGTGATTGTCTCTAAGTGTTGCAGCACTTGAATATAGTTTATAATTGATCGTGTAAATTCCCAGTGCATGTAATGTTGACGATCATAATAAATATATAATATAAATATAATATATAAACTTCCCAGCTACTTTAATCGTTGTGAGCCCTCTAAGCTATTTTGACATTAGTTATGTATATATCGTGGCCAGATCATAGAAATTGATCACTTCATGATCTGGCCAATTAAAACTGGCCAGATCATTTTAAACGTTAGAGTTTGACGATATTTCAATCCTCGTTTGGCTTACTTTCTTTAGATTTTTTACTATCATAAAAAACCTACATCAATGATAAGGCTCAACAAGGATCGACATATCATCAAATGTTAACGTTTAAATGATCTGGTCGTTTTAGTTGGCCATATCATGAAGTGATCAATTTCTATGATCTGGCCACGACATATACATACGCAACTCTGTAACTCCTCAGAAATATAAACTTTATTAGGTGATTTTATTTATTATTTATTTATTTATTAAAACTTCATGCAACATAAAGGTACAAAGGCGGACTTAATGCCTTTTGTGCTTGGTGGATTTTCTTGAATATCTTCTGCACACATTACCCAGAACACACAAAACCATTCTTCTCCATAGAGATCTACATTTATTAGAAATATATTTATTTATTTATTTAAACTTCATGTACAGTGGTGGTACATAGGCGGACGTAATACCACAAGGCATTCTCTACCAGTCAACCATAGGGTTAAAAAAGACAACATTGTGGTAGGTGTGCACAATAAATAACTAGCAGATATTTGAAATAGAATGTAGTATCGTTAAATTAAGTTGCTTATAATAATAAAATACGTATATATGCTAATATAATAAACTAATAAATACTATGTTAAATATGAAATCATTGTAGATAATTAAGAGAACTTAAATATAACAATTATGACGAAGACCGTACTAAGGTTGAGAGGACTATATATGCTTTGATTTCGCTAAAGATGGATAAAATTTTCTTTTTATGCACCTACCATATTGTCTCTTCACCACCCTAGGTTGACTGGTAGAGAATGCATAAAGCATTAAGTCCGCTTTTGTACTTTGTGTTGCATGAAGATTAAATAAATAAATGAGATGACTTTATTTACTTGTGTACGTAGTACACAGGCGGCTGTACTATTTTTATGCAATAATCCCTCCCGCTATAGGTGGAGCGAGCAGGTGTGTCAGACTTTTACTGACTACTACTGACATCGTCGCTTTCCATCAGGTGAGATAGTGGTCAAGCGCGAACCTATTAAGAATAAAAAGAGACTAAAACCCACCTGCGTTCCTTCAGTCACTCTTTGCGTTCTAGGGTGATGGTAACTCTTTCGGACAATCCAGCAACCCTGACAATACCTACGAATATTTTTGAGTATTTTCATGGTTATACATGTTTTTTTTTTTAAGCTTATGAAAATATAACACAGTTGGCGATTCAATATAGTTGGTCACCTAAGTAATTGGTTGTTAAGCAGGTAAAATATATGCCGATATGAACAAATACTTTTACTTAATTCTATGGTAGAAGTCATTAAGTTTCCCTTGAACGTATCGCGCGTAAACTGCGGCCTCGATCAGTTGCGGGCCCCATTAAGTGTGCTTAATTAACGTGTAAACTGATGAACTTTCTAATGGATTTTGTTTTTGAGCTCAATTAAGTAGATACTGAGCCTGAGTGATAAAAGTCGGCCGATAAGTTTTTAATATTTGGGGAATTATTGACATTTTGCTATAAAGTATTTTTTAACCTCTTTAGGGTTCCGTACCTCAAAAGGAAAAATCGGAAACCTTATAGGATCAATTTGTTGTCAGTCTTTCTTTGTGTCAGTCTAAGAAAGAAGAAAGAAAACATGTTTATTCTGCCTACATAGCCGCACAATTCGTTACAAAAATACGAAAACCAAGTTCCCTGACAGGCCATATGTGTATCAGGCATAACTGTGTTGCAGCATATGACCATAGCCATCACAGTTGTCTAGGTTATCTGTTGTATTTTGCCTGTCTGTCAAGACCCTTTATCTCCGGAACGCGTGGAGGTATCGAGTTGAAATTAATTCCATATACTCAAGTCTGCGGTCCCTTGAAGCTGTGAAAAAATCAAATTTCCAAATAAACGAAAAAAAAACGGCCGTTTATGTCGCAAAAAACGTATACTTCGACGTTCTCAAGGGAATTAAAATTCATAGGGTACTTCCCGTTAACTCAGCATCCTGAAATTTGGCATAAAGCAAGGTCTTATAGCACAGGTATAGGAATAAATCTGAAAACAGTTAATTTGTTGTCACATACCAAAAAATACCGTTTTTGGAATTCAAAAAAATCTTCGAGACTCCATTTGGGAATTGAACTATTTACATAGGTAAGTTTGTAAGGAACCCTCAGCGCGCTATTCCGACTCGCACTTGCCCAGTTTTTTTTATTAAGTAAGGCTCCGCGTAAGTAGCAAGAGCCCCATAAAACGGGTGAAGTCATTTGATGATGTCCCAACTCATAAAAAAGATGTAAGAGCCAATTTTCAAGTGTGTTGAAAAACGTTGTTTGATACACTCATTCATTCATTCATTTAAAGGTATTTCTATGTATACAGATTTTTTGTGATGACAAGCGTGAGTCGTGTTAAGCTATCTTGGTATTTTTATTCAATATTAGCTGCTGCCAGCGGCTTTGCCCGTGCGTTAACAGAAAATTATCTCAAGGGAACATACTCCCGGGATTAAAAGTACCAAGTTTTACGGTTGTTCAGCCGTTCGACCGTGAAGAAGTAAGATTTAACACAGCATCTACAAATTGTTCAACTGCATTAAGAAATCAACGTTCTACGAAGAATGTATTTCTAGCACTTAAAGAAACTTGATCTCTGGGAAACCAACAAGACGGTGCAATTTACCACACGGCACGTGAAGCAATGGCTTTATTGAGAGTAAAAGTAATCATTTAATTTCGCTCTTCGGACCGCTGATTTGGCCACTTAGATCCTGTGACATCACACCCCAAGACTTTTTCCTTTGGGGCTTTGAGAAATCCGAAGTCTATTTAACCACGTACGATTGAATAAGAGTGGAAGCCAACATTACTCGCGTTATTCGCTAAATACAACTCGAAGTAAATACAACTCGTAGTAAAGAATTGTTGTAGAATAGTTGTCGTACGGCGAGTATCCACCCTTATGTTGTTGAAACCTCTACGGTCCGCACTAAGCGTTTCGCTTCGTCGTTTATACCGCGTACATCGAAGGACTGGAACAATTTGCCTGCTGAGGTCTTCCCATCCGATTATAATTTGTGTGTCTTCAAGGCTAGAGTGAATAGGCTCTTAATAAACTAGTGCGCCTCACCATCGATGATTGCATCACTGCTTACCATCAGGTGGGATCGCAGTCAAGCACTAGTTTTGATCAAATTAAAAAAAAGTTCTTTTGTGTGATATAAAAAATAAACAATTTTTGTTATTGTTTTTTAATTTTGGAAAAAGGACCCCTCAAGAATACATAATTACATAATTTACTATGTCCACCCATACTTTATTTTATTCATTTTTTTAAACTTAATGTACCAGTAAATAACGCTGTACAAAGGCAGTTTTTTATATCTTATTAAATTTAAAATTGCCAGCTATTACGTAGCAATTTTAAATTTTCCTATCTTTCAATGAGCAATTTTAATTTTTTTTATCTTTCACTTTTCTCTTATGTCGTTATGGTAACTAAAAACCCTAAATAGGGTACTGTTTAGTTATTTAAACGACGCCTTATTAAAATCAGTGTATGTAAAGCGCTGTATGTAAAATAAAATGTAAAAACTTCCCAAACTTTGGAGTTTAAACAGTACTTGCCAGCATTTTCGTAGTACCAGGTGAACAGGTTTTTCCATTAGGAAACAGCTCTTTACTTTCACGAATACTTTTCTGAGAGCTGTTACAGGTACCTAATATTTTTTCCTGTTCCTACGAAGAATGTCAACATGAGATATGATGTTGAGTCCCATCGTATGGACACAAACACATGAGTACTTTACTTGACTCATATTACACAGGAATCTTATTTGAACAGCTTGCACTAGCCCGTCTTTAACACTTTAAGTTTTCATGTCAAAAGTTAGGTACCAAAGTTTTATTTTAGTTCTAAATTCAACACTAAAAACTTCAAGATTTGTATGATAAAATTGGACGAGTTACAGTCTCAGTTCTTTGGTATCCCTCATGACACATGGACCCATAATTAGGGGTACAGCAAAACTTTTGGAAATAGGTGAGCATGCGGTGGATAGCAGACAAAGTGGGCAGTTGCAAACTCCGAAACTCTGTGAAACTTCCACAGAATACATACATGTTTGTTAACTAAGCTCACAGAAATAGGTTGAGTTAATGGAGGCCGGGTTTTCTTGTAAGTATTTATTTTATCGTTTGCGGGTAATCAGTCACGAAATTGGGAGCATATCATGACTCCAGCACGAAACTAGCCGACTCGTGTTTGTCGGTGACTGTTAATTTGAAACATATTATTTACATGTAACTGTAATTTTTCTCCGCAAAACGAATAATACTTATTTTGAATTACAAAAAAAAAACGAATTGAACATTTTAGCCCAACAACATAAACGAATACCTACAGACATTCAATGTCGTGATTTAAATGTACAAACATTCTTGCAGAAGTTATCAGTTTTCAAAAATATGATGTATCGTCAAATATAATTTTTTTTCAATATCAATAAACTCTTAGAGTCTTATATGGCTTATGGCTATAATAATAAAGCGAAAACTAATTTTCTTTCCAATCTGCTTTATACTCCTCTAATGTTGGTATTGCATGCTATTTTAACGTAAATATAAGTATACTTTTTATAATAATTGAAAAGCAGAGCTTTTTCTCATCGAGCGATTTGTTATCACTTATCTAGTTGACTGACATTCGATTAAACTCGCCTTGGCTTGTCTTGGGATAAGCATCTTAACAATTTAAGAGTCTTTTAACAGTCACTTCCATCGTTAAAACTTTACGATGCAATTCTGTTTTCAATTCTCGTTCTAATTTAAAAAAAATACATCCTATACTGGGTTAGAAAGAATATCAAGGATTAAGCAAAAATAGTTGTAAAATTAATCAGAGAATATCTTGAAAATCCCTTTGCCCACAATAATACAAAGAATAAACATGATGAGTAGAGATTTACAACAAAGGAAAACGAGACCGTATGAGCTACTTTCTTTGGTCCAGTTCCTACGTAAACTCATTCGTTCGTAACTTATAAGTTTGATGTGATACAGAAATAAGTTTGGCGCCGGAGATATTCAAGATCCCACAAGAGCGCTTAAGGAAAGTGGCGCGCCCCTGTTTCACTCGAACATATTGGAGGGTTTCCTCGGCGTACATCTCCATAATGTTATTGTACCTCCTTACATACTGCGGATTAGTTAATCATATTGTAACAAGATTATGGAGGCGTGCAACTTTAGTACAACTTTATCAAACTGTGTAGGTAATGGGAAATCTATTGTGAACTTCCTTTATGAAGAACTTATCCAACTGGCTTATTTGTGATTGGGACGTGTTAGAAATTCAATTACAATAATACACCTACTTGATTTGACACATAGTTTAACTTACCTAATCATTATTTTAGGCTCCTTTATCAATCACTACGGATTTCTAAAATAAATTCTGTTAGCATAAATATTATTTTTTGTAAAGATCCAAATACGAAAACCAATATTGAGATACAGCACTATTGTATCCGAGTCTTATCCCTAGGGACAACTGAAAAGAAAACTAAAGAGACAGACTGGAGTGAACTGGTGTCAATCTACCCATGTTACCGTGTGTTGTAAGTTTGAACTTCTTTGTAACTTGTGTACCTACATATTCCCTTGTGTCTGTAATTTACGATTAATAAACTATTTGTTAGACAAACCTGTTTTACAAAAGGTTAGAACGAAATACGAACTAATTATTTACTGTTGTCCGCGACATTACCCGCTCAAAAAGAGTTTTCACAAAGGAAATATTTGCTAAGATAAAAAAAAAACATCCTTTATTTTTATTCATCCATTCATGTTTTATCTGAATATGCTCAGCCTTTGAGGCGTTTAGCAATAATGAAACGTACATCAATTCTCAGTAGTTGTAATAATACAATCACCGTACGCGTGAGCTTGCGGACGGCAAGCTACCCATTGTAGCTCGCCGTCCGGCCGTCCGGCCGTCCGGTAACCGTTTGGACCGAGCCCGGGTCGACGACGGTACATAGTGTTACACGCGCGCCTCAAGGAGATGTCAGTAAAAGGTAGGGGCCCAGTAGGGTCGAAGCCTACTGGGGCCATAGGTTCCACGCTTCTGAAAGGAAAACCTGGGGTCTTGGAACGCAAGGCAAAGAAGGAACATAGGAATGGGTTTTAGTCAGTAAAAGTCTGACACTCCCTCCCGCTTCGCCCTAGAGCAGAAGAAGTCATTGAATGATTTTCCACCTAAAAAAAAGAAAGTAGTTGTAATAATATTTCATTGTATTGTCAGACTGATCTATGTCATTTTGTGTTAATTGTATTTTTTTTGTACTGTGCTTCTTGCGCAGTACAAAAAACCGTACAACAAACACATAGGTAATAACGGTCACTGATATTTTTAGGATGAAAAGAATTAATAACGCTTATATGCACTCAGTAAAACTACATTTATGAAACGCGGCTCGCACTGAACAATTTTGCCATTATTCACACCTCTATGCGTATTGCGTCAGCTTTAGACTCTAAAATATTTCATGCTGTTGAATCAAAAAGTTTTATTATTTTATAACCAACTAGCTGACTCGACAGACGTTGTCCTGTCTCAGCTATGAACTGTCAAAAGCGCGAAGGTTAAGTAGTCATAGTTTTCTTTAGAAATTTTCCAAATTTTCTACGCAATTTTCTTTTTTTTTCAACACTAAAAAAAAGACGATGAATGAAATCGAAAACTTATGGCGTGAGCAAGAGAAATACGGATCCATTTTTGTATACATCGATGGTTACAAAGTTCATTTTTTTTTTATAAACCTGAAAATGAAAATAACTTTGAATAATCATACTTAACCTTCAAGAAACCAGTAATTTGGTAAAAAAAAAAAATTCCAGTAAAGTGCTAATTTGTTCAAGAATGATAAGACTGGGTTATTCTCATAATTTACGATATTGTTGTGATATTATAACCGTGATATACAATCGTAACCCACGCAACGTAATAATATTAAATTGTTAATTAATGCTAACAACTGAAATAAGGCAAGTGCTTTACTTGGGAGGCAGCGACGAAAATTAACTACGTTAATTATAACGCCGTTTAAGATCTTAGTAGTAATTTTCATTATTATATCCCTACTAATCCTGTTTACTGTTACAAATGGGAGTTAGTTTTGTTTCAGTTGTATCTTCCCGGGTGAGTTGCTGGAACAATTTTGGTTGAAACACTTGAAATTCAGTCAAGTGACTTAATTCTGGAAATACGTTTAGATTTAACGACATTATTCTACCTAAAACTCTTAGTTTGTGTTACTCGTCTATCAATCTTCATCAGTCACGAAGAGTGAAAATGTTAATAAAAGAAGCGGGGTCTAAAAATGCGCGTAAAGGTTCATGGACTGGAATAATTTCCAAGTTTAAAGTGTTCGACCTCTCTCCACTAGTCCTATCATTTGTTTAAAACTTGTATTCTTATCCATTCAATTTTTGGCTCTAAATAATTTTTGAGAAGTAACCTTCATGTGACATTTTTGCTTAACAAAAAAGTGCCATGAGTTCCCAGATTTCAGTCCTGCGATAAAATCGTGTAGTATTGATTCCTTACCAAAAATCCAAGGATAAGTGAACAATAGAGGCATTGGAGGCTCGCAGGTCCTTTGAAAGCGAACTGAATACCACATGGAGGGACATTCAATAGTATTATATATAAGACATTGTTCTACAGAAAGAAACCAACACACACTTCGCTTTTAGGGTTCCGTTGCCGAATTGCAAAAGTCTTACTGTTTTTTCTGGTGTTTCCTGTATTACAGACAAGTAAGCTCATTCCCACCCAACTTCAACGTTTGAATTTAAAAAGTTTTATGAAAATAATAAAATAGGACTTCATAAAGAAGTTTTCTACGTTCAGTTATCTTTGTAACCTGCATCAAAACAGAACAATGCAAACTCTTTGACATAATATGGGCTGAGCTTATCGATTTACCCTCTAGGTAACTTACAAGTACAACATAAGTCACTTTAATGGTTTTATTACAAACTAAGGCAACATAAATGGAACCTCACACTTGACCACAATTTTATGACAATACTATACTTTTTTATATGCTTATAAGGTTACACACCTTAATCAAATACGCGGCTCGCATAGAATCCACACCTTGGTCTATTTAAGGTTAGCTCATGAATGTAGGACAGATGTTCTGTTTATATTTTAGCCCAAGTAAACTGGGTAGTGATTGTATCTCTGATCCGGGGCCTAAAACAATATTAAATGCTTTATTCATTACCTACCTGGAGAGGACGCAGATGTACGTACCTACTACGTAGCCCGAATGTTCTTGTTATACACATGAATCTAGTGTTAGCTTTCATATACCACTTGGTTTCTTCAATTGTTCCAAATTCTAAGGAACGTGCTAAAACTAAATTTTCGAGTTTTTGACGCCATATTTTAGTTTTTTTTTAATTAGTTGTAATTAGTTTAGGGTTTTTATTATTATTATTTTATTTTATTGTATTTATAGTTAGTTAAGTATTTTTAAACAGTGTAGTGATTGTATCTCTGATCCGGGGCCTAAAACAATATTAAATGCTTTATTCATTACCTACCTGGAGACGACGCAGATGTACGTACCTACTACGTAGCCCGAATGTTCTTGATATATACATGAATCTAGTGTTAGCTTTCATATGCCACTTGGTTTATTCTCTTGTATTAAATTCTAAGGAACGTGCTAAAACCAAATTTTTGAGTTTTTTGACGCCATATTTTAGTTTGTTTTTTGTTAGTTGTATTATTGGTTTAGGGTTTATATTATTATTTTTTTATTTATGACATCACCCGCCCTTGGGCGGGGCGGGAGGGCGTGTCAGACTTTTACTGACTAAAACGAACTTCGACCCTGCTGGGCCCCTATGGTTTGCTGACATCTCCTTAAGGCGCGCGTGGAACAATACGCGCCGTCGACGACTTGTTACCGGACGGCCGGACGGCGAGCTACCCATTGCTAACCGTCTGCAAGCCCACGCCTACGTTGGCCGAAAATCGGGATCGAATTCCCGGTGGCTGGGGCGTGAGGGCCGTTTACTCGCGCGTGCGCATTCGGCCGCCTCCTTTGCTAGCATTACTGCTTCGCAGAAGGAGGCGACCGCCTGCCACTCCTCGTCGCTTCGGACCATGGCCTGTACCAAGGACCGGCGCGAAAGATCGTTGCCACCGAACTCCCCCGCGAGGACATGGCGGTGCTCTGCCCAGACGGGGCACACCTCTACCGTATGCTCCTCCGTGACCTCCGGGCGGTCCCCACAGTGGTGACACCCGGGCAATTCTTCCACATGATTCCAGTACAGGAACCTCCCGAACTGACCATGTCCGGCGAGAACCTGCGTCATGCGGAAGGTGAGGACGCCGTGAGGTCTTTTGAGACACGCTTCATAGCCACGACTTACCGCCATAATTAAGGCGTGCCCAGCACTGGGTTGCGACAATCCTTGTCGCCATTCCACCATGAGGTCCCGCCGGAACTCTGACCGCCATGCCGCGACTGGTCGCGGCAGCGGAGTTTCGCCCCGGCGTTGCATCTCCACGCGCAAATCGTGCATGTATGCAAAGACTACTGTAATTATAGTTAGTTAATTGTTTTTCAAGTGTAAATTTTTCGTGTAAATTAAGTAATACGTCGATGAGTAATACATTTTTGCAAATTCACAGCATCCGATCATTGTTATTAAAGCGAAAAGATTTGGAATAAAAATTGGAAAATGTTTTTTTTCAGATTTCGATAAATGTAGGTAAATGTTACATTATTAATATTATAAGGTCTGTATGTTTGTCACTTTTTCATGTTCAAACGGCTGAATGGATTAGGACTTAATTTTGCAAATGAGTAGATCATATCCTGGAATATCATTTAGAATACTTTTTATTTTCGAAGTATGTAATAATAATTTTCTCATTCCACGCGGGTGAAGCCGCTGGCAGAAACTAGCCATCTCATAATTATTGTAAAACACAATAAGCTAACGTAACATATAGGTAAGTAGAGTCTGCAACAACTGAAAATTCAAGTACCAAACTATTTTAAACAATATTTTTCCCCAAACATTCGGACGACAAACTTTTGATACGGGTACACAAAAGATTCGACATTCTCAGGCGGTTCCAAACGAACAGGTTTCACCTTACACTACACACAAACAAAACTTTACAGAACATTGGATTACGTTGAAATGTTGCTCATAGATTCTTTGTGACTACGAAAGGCACATACGATTCTCAAGGGATAACAGAAAATCTAAAGTTCTACGTTTGCTAAAGAAAAACAAGCTGTTCGCATGGTGCGAGATAGGTACCTACGTTTATAAAACTAAATTAATTTTAAATCCAAAAGAGATTTCCTTATTTATTTATGAATGTACTAAGAAAAACATTTTATGCAGTTGCCGCATGCGACTTCCTCAATATGTTCGTTCGTTACCCCACGAAGTACGGTATAGTGATTGCGCTCCTGATTACCAATCAATTTGGCGCGACACGACGCGACGCGTCCCAACTCGGCTTCGTCACCGAGCAACGTTCACGATCACGCTCAATTCAGTTTAGATAATAAAAGACAACGTACTGAAATAAAACAGGAACGAGAAAAGATATACGCTGTAGGTACTGAATTTCTGTGAAACATCCAAATCGCTCTCGGGGACACTTCTGTTTCAATTCCTTGAAAGTGTCGGGCAAAAATTGTGTTAGGTGACGCGCATACCTATGTTACACAGCTATACGTACCGGGCTACAGATTGCCACAACCTTACGGGAAATTCGACTATTCCAGTTTCCTGTTGCCTTGGGCGCCGGAACTGCTCGATATAACTTAGTCAAGCAAGGGCCATCCATTTATCAAATTAACAAAGATGTCTGAGGTAACTGAATCGAAAATAACGTGTGAAGCATGAGCCAAGGCGAATATAAGTACCAAGGTCTACAAGATAATATAGTAGTTATAAAATGCAGGGATCTAAATCATGACATGCGAGGGTCTAGAGACTAAAAGGGTCAGATTAAACAGGCCGTGTAGGGCAAGCGGTAGGTATTACCGTTTCGAGCTGGTTGCGTGGGCTGAGCCTACAAACGAATAGTATTGCTGTAGTGCGTAACTACGTAATTTCCTTTACAACCATAACAGCATAATTAGAGAGATAGGCCGCTTCGAAAATTATTCGGAGGTAGGTAATGGAACTCGTCGGAGTCACGCGGTGCACGTTTAAGCCCCGAGTTCGGCACCCTTTTGTCGCAGAGTAATATTTTATACATTGAACCCTTCATCAAGGAACGTGATGTTGGCGGGTAATCCGCTACACGGGTGAACTTTAGCTCCAAACAGTTTCTTCAAATACCTACTCTGAGAATGAGATTCTTTTCTTTATTTAAAAAATGACTTGACAAAACGTCAAGTCATTTTTAAAATAATTGGGGTTACCAATTAATTCGGATGATTGAATGTACTACTATTCAATTGAAAAATGGTATGCTTCTGGCTGAATGTATCATTATACTTAGTAGCCCAGGTGACCACTTTGTTGTCCGTTTGGCTGTTTTTATGTCAAGACTCTTTGTCTCGGAAACGCGTGGAGGTATCGAGTTGAAATTAATAACAAATATTTAGGTCTTCCATCCCTTGAAACTGTGAAAAAATCAAACTTAAATTGACTAAAAAAAGATACGGTGGTTTATGTCGCAAAAAAACGTATATTTCGACACTCTCAAGGAAATCAAAAATTCATAGAGTACTTCCCATTGACCCAGAATTCTGAAATTTGGCATAAAGCAAGGTCTTATAACACAGGCATAGAAATAAATCTGAAGACAGTAAATTTGTTGTTACGTCAGTTTTTTTTTTTTGCGATTTGGAAAAATCTTCGAGACTCCATTCAGGAATTAAACTATCTACATAAGTAACTTTGTACGGAATCCTCAGTGTGCGAATCCGACTCACACTTGCCCAGTTTTTACATAATTAGCAACACAACCACTTATTAACTACATTAGTGATTTGTTACAATTTGTTTTTTGCCTCTTTATAATGTGAATGTGAGAACACTGTAGACTCCGCGGCCAATCGAGCCAATTTATTGTTATTATCTCTTTATTTATTTAAGGACATATATTAATCATAAATTACAGTTTTGAATATAGTTTATAAACAAAAGTATATAAAAAATATTATTGTTTTTTATGAGCTTTTAGGATACAATGTTGACTGATCTTCACTGTCCTCTCATACCCTTCTTGTAATATAGAAATGTTGTAAAATCAATCTTTGTAGGGTTCCGTAAATCAAAAGGAAAAAACGGAACCCTTATTGGATCACTTTGTTGTCCGTCCGTCTGCCTGTCTGTCTGTCTGTCTGTCTGTCTGTCAAGACCCTTTATCTCGAGAACGCGTGGAGGTGTCGAGTTGAAATTAAAACCATATACTCTTTGATTAATACTTGTCTAGATAGAGCAATGCAAACATACGACGCGCTAAAACTGTCTCCAATTGCGTGACATGTGTGAGTACCGCACGTGTACTTATTGGCGTCAAACTGTCAAGGTGTGCGTGTTGAGGGATGCCTGCTCCAAATTATTAACTTTCCTTTTCTCCATTATTTATTATGACGAAAGTTTAACAAAATAGGTTGAATGAAATAATTATTTTGTAGATTAAAGAAAGAAAGAAAATACATTTATTTAGCACAGACTTAAAGACACACAATACTCCAGTTACATGTAATTATATAAAACCAACAAATAAAAATTATAAAGTTCGATGTAAGGTTATAGTAGGAATGTGTGCCTCACGGCTGCACCAAATAGGCCCAATTCAGCAAAAATCTGAAACCCAAAATATTAGAAAAAAAAATTACTTAGTGCATGACGTCATGGGTTTCATTTTTATTTGTAAGTATAGATAAGTTATCATTTACTGATCAAATAAATAATGTAATTTTTTATATAATTATGTTCTCCTGATCGAAAGATGAGTAATGATATTTGTATTTTGTCTCCCATAGTTTCGCCAAATCTCCCTAGTAATAAACTGACAACACTGACTTATCGGAATGACATACAAAAAAACGAATTAAAAAATCGTGTTTTCTATAGTAATAGTGGTTGAATCACAAAACTTACCGATGAAAAGTGATCTTAGTGTTATTATATTGTTTTCCCACATAATTACGGCACAGTCTGACAGCACAAACCGGCATAATTAATTATTTTTCGTGAGCACATTATCCTTAGTTGTTTCAAATGACACTGACGTAAGGGAGAAGCGAATCTACCAATTTTAGTAGACTTTATTTGGGCCGTTTAGTACGGTCAATGTGGCATCTAGACAAGTATATAATCAAAGCATATACTCAAGTCTGTGGACCCTTGAAGCTGTAAAAAGCAAACTTCTGAGTTAACGAACAAAAAAGATAGGCGTTTATGTTCCAAAAAACGTATATTTCGAAACTCTCAAGGGAATCAAAATTCATAGGGTACTACTTCCCGTTGACCTAGAATCTTGAAATTTGGCATAAAGCAATAGGTCACATAGCAAAAGTATAAGTCACATAGAAAGTTACGTCACAAAAAAAACTTTTTTGCGATTCGCAAAAATTTTCGTAACTCCATTCGGGAATTGAACTGTTTTCCGTAAGTTTATACGGAACCCTTACCCAGTTTTTTTTTAATGAGTTTCTGGTAGATTCTTTCTCGTTCTTCTCCATATATAAAACGACCAATTGAATCCAGTGCCCAGACATTTTATAAGTGCCCATGTAGGCCTATGAGAAAAAAAAAATATTTGAACTAAGATCAAATAAGTCAAAAAGAACAATCGTTCAATAAATATTATCATTAAGTTTGTTCACTATGCCATCCCAAAATTAGTAACTCCTAATTCATCCAAGCGAAGAAAACTTCGAATTATTCCTTTCTACGCCTAAAATGAGATATAGAATCTACACAAAATACACAGTTTGTTTAAAAACTTCACCTAGTCTCGAGAATTTCTCAACATTTTCTTTGAAATCGAAAAAGATCAATGTTTAATAAAAATAGATTTACTTAGTATTATTCTAAGATTCTTTTCTTAAAACCTACTTCAAAAGCTTTTATTTTCTAGTACCTAAAGTTATTACAGATGGAAAGATTCAGGATTTGGCGGACTCTCCGCCTAACTTCGACTTCTGAACTCTGACTTCACCTACTAAATATTTCTCTTTTAAAAATAGTTTTAGTAGAAGGCAGGGGCGTAACTACCGCCGTATCAATGATACGGGGCCCCCGAGCTACAGAGGCTCGACCTCATGTATTAACATTCGTAATATGTTATCCATACAACCTTAACTTCTCTTATTGATAAAAGGCCGGTAGTTCATGAATAATGACTAAATGGTAGGCGGTTCTAATTGTTTTTAGCTCGCCCAGCTCGTTCTAGCATTTTCTACATAAGACGACAACATAAACTGAACCTATTCAAGTACCTTCAGAGTGATAAAATAAGCGAGCTCTTTATCATTTTTGAGGCTTCTTAAGGCACTATTTCTATGCTAGTAGAAGTCTTTTTGTACAAAAAAAAAAAACAATCTTCAAAAATATTTGATATGGGGCCCCATTAGGACTAGCTACGCCACTGGTTGAAGGTATGACGAATTCTTTAACCTTATGAATGTGATAATTCTATAAAGCTGCGAATATAGTACTTTTGACTGGAGTAATTTTGACTAGCCTGTTGGTCTAGTGGTTAGTGGCCCTGACTGCTATGCCGGAGGTCGTGGGTTCGATTCCCACCCAGGACAAATGTGTGTGTGATGAGCACAATCATTTGTTCTGTGTCTGGGTGTAATGTATCTATAATATGTATGTATTTAGAAATATTTAAGTATGTTTACCAGTTGTCTAGTACTCATAACACAAGCTCTGCTTAGCTTGGGACTAGACCGTATTGTGTGATAGTTGTGTGAATATTATTAAAAAAAAACGAGGTTTTTTATTACTTTTTAGGGTTCCGGACCTCAAAAGGAAAAAAACGGAACCTTTATTGGGTCACTTTGTTGTCCGTCCGTCTGTCTGTTTATCTGTCAAGACCAAAGGCATCGAGTTCAAATTAAAACCATATACCTAAGTCTGCGGTCCCTTGAAGCTGTGAAAAAATCAAACTTCTAAATTAACGAAAAATAAAGATACGGCCGTTTATGTTGAAAAAAACGTACATTTCAATACTCTCAACGGAATCTAAATTCATAGGGTTACTTTCCGTTGACCCAGAATCCTGAAATTTGGCATAAATCAAGGTCTTATAGTATAAATATTGAACGATAAATGTATACTTTCCCCTCACATGGCCAAAAACAACATAATCTCGGTAAGCAAGTAAGAAAAACTCGTTTAGATAGGTGCATATCTCCTTTTCTTACTTGTCTTTGGTTTACTGATATGGTTCTCAGTAAATATCCCGTTAAATCGTGTGGAAGTTGTTGAGACTTCTTTTCTTATAAAACAACATTTAATTTTATTTATTATTTATTTATTTATTATATTCTTTATTGTACACCACATAAACAAAAATAAGGACAAACATAATTAAAAATAAGTGTACAATGTGTACAGTGTTTAATGAACTCTTATTTTTTCCAACTCTCCTTTCACAGGTATGCTGAGAGAGATTTCTTCAGAAATAACCATCACCTTTGCTCCTATCATATTTTTGTGTTTCCTTTTTCTTGTCTGCTTATTATATTTGTGAGTGCATTAATCATTATTTAAATAAATAAACAAGCGAATATTGGTTTGACTTCTAACAAAAGACTAATCAAAGCTTATATATGTTACAGTTAAAACCAGTTTTTAGATAGAACCAGTTTTTCCTAGTTAGAACTAGTTTTTACTACATGCCTTTGTTAATACTAGAATTAACTAATGCTTAAAATTGAATATCAGTTAAAACTAGTTCTTACTAGACAAAACGTGTTTTTCCGAAGCGAGTCAGTTAAAACTGTTCCGACCGTGGTTAAAGTTCATTCCCTATTCTGATGGTCCCCTCTTTGAGGAGTGGCTGGAAAGACAACACGGCGTTCTCACCTTCCGCATGACGTAGGCTCTCACTGGACATGGTAAGCCCGAGAGTTTCCTGCACCGGATTCGTGCGAAAGAATCGCCCTGGTGTCACCATAGTGTAGTGTGCCCGATCCCGATTTCCAGCCGCTACGCTCACGCGCGCCTTAAGGAGGTATCAGCACAACCGTTAAGACCCAGCAAGGTCGAAGCCGGGCCATGGCCATGTTCGCTTCTGAAAGGAAAACCCGGGGCCCTAGAATACAAGGTAACGAAGGAACATTGAAGTGGGTTTTAGTCAGTAAAAGTCTGACACGCCCTCTCGCTCCGCCCTAGAGCGAGAGAAGGAATTTTTATGATTTCCCGCTTATATTAGTCACCTGATCATCGTACTTTATTCTGGTAGGTCGCGAGCCGTAACCTGATTCGACAAGTGCGGAGGAGCTTGTTTTTGAATAAATATTTTTAAAACTATATCTTGTTTTCAATCCCAACTTAGTTTCTCTAGTGCTAGTTTTAACTAAAGCTCGATGTGATAACTAGTTTTATCTGAAAATCAAATATATAATGGTAAATTCCAGTTTTAACTAGGTATTTCTAGTTTTAACAAAGGCATTAAGTAAGTAAAAAGTAGTTTTAAGGAAAACTAGTTGTAACAAAAAATGAGTTTTAACTGTAACTTATATATTTAAAGTTATCTTCATGAGATACACTGTCATTATATTACAAGCTCTTTAGTGATGGGCAAGAGCAGTTTCTCTGAATAAGTTTTTTCACGTTTTCGTTTTCATTCCACAATCAATATTCAATTCACTTGCTGACTTATTTATTCGTCTAGCTGGAAACCGAAAGGAGATCATCTTTATTTCAGTTTCTTGTTTAAGACATGCTAGAATATTTGCAGGTGAGCTAAAAGTTAATAATTCATGCCTTCATCAATATTCAGTAAACTTTTATTGAGATTACTTTTAAAGAAATTGCAGCAACATAATTATGTTAAACTTTATGATGAAATACTGAGCTAAATTTACTTACGATAAATGTATATTAAAGTAGTTGGCTACTTAAGAACTAAAGTGGATTTTAATTAGAGATTTCTCTATAGAAGACATCGATAATTTTGTAGATCAAACTCCTACACCTTCATCATCATCTTCCTGCCCTCATCCCGTTTTATTTGTGGCCGGCGCAACACGTTTTTTTCTTCCATTCTGTCCTGTCACTCGTCACGCTATCACTAACTCCCTTTTCTTTCATATCACTTCTCATACAATACATCCATCTTTTCTTTGGCCTCCCTCTCCATCCATCCACATGTAAACTCATAACTCTTTTAGCAACATGCGTTTCATGCCTCCTCTTCACATGACCATACCAAGACAAACGATTCCCTTTCAACTTTTCAATCACTGGTGCCACTTTCAAACTTCCCCTAATATACTCATTTCTCACTTTATCCATTCTCGTCACACCACACATCCATCTTAACATTCTCATCTCCACTACGTGCAATCTTTTTTCATCCGTCTTTTTCACAGCCCAACACAGGCCTTATCACGGACTTGTAGATTTTACCATTCAACATCGGCATCCGTGGGTCACAAGTTGTTCCCGTGACCTGTCGCCATTTCATCCATCCTGCGTGAAAACCTCCTACATCTTCATGTTGTTGAAAATATGTAATGATTATTTACATATTTTATGTATTACTGTAAAACGGGGTGAATAGAAACGCAGGGGTGAATAAAAACAAAATTTTGGTTTGGTTTTTCACTTTGATACCATATTATCGGCTTCTAATAAAGCATCGACTTTTTAGGATAACAATTCATTAATAAATTGATATAGTTAAATGCTGTAAAAAGTATTCAAATGTCGTGAAAATACCCTTTGAAGTTTTGATTCTATTCGCCTCTGAGTTTCTATTCACCCCATTTGACTGTACATATTTTCAACAGCATCATGAATCATCCAATGACATCCCCCGCAGATGTCATTGGATGATTGCCACCGAAAAAAAAAAACCATGAATTATTATTAGTTACGGTTATTTATTTCAGGTGGTAACTTTTGCAGCCTGAATATTTTGTTCCAAAGCTCAGGACCTGAAACACCTGCGGCTTATGAAGTTAATTCATTAAGCTCGGTGTTAAATGATTGATCTGAGAGGTGGGACTTGCTCCCACACGTTTGGAAACTAAACTCTTCGGTCTCTTGTCCACTAGAATATATACCAACTATATCATTTTAACAGTTTTGAAACTAATAAAGTTACACAACACAATACAATTTTTTAATATATCTTCAAATAAAAATTTAAAACAACTGGGAACAATTTTTTCGGATGTTAGCACAAAAACAATGCCTAGTTAAAATGCTCTCACCATGTTCTCTATGTCTATCTACATAGAGAACATGGTGAGAAATAAAAAAAAAATATTATGATACCTATCATAATAGTTTTTTTATTGTTTAACCGTTATATCACCACGGTGTAGGTTTTCTTGCGTTTACTCATTATCTTGGAAACGTTTTTAGGGTTCCGTACCTCAAAAAGAAAAAACGAAAACCCATATAGGATCACTTTGTTGTCCGTCCATCTGTCTGTCTGTCTGTCAAGATCCTTTATCTCGGGAACGCGTGAGGGTCTATAGTTGAAATTAATAAACCTTATACTCAGGTCTGTGGTCCCTTAAAGCTGTGAAAAAATCAAACTTCTGAGTTAAAAAAAAAAGATAGGTACGGCCGTTTATATCGCAAAAAACGTATAGTTTGACCATCTCAAGGAAATAAAAATTCATAGGGTACTTCCCGTTGACCTAGAATCCTGAAATTTGGCATGAAGCAAGGTTTCATAGCACAAGTATAGGAAAAAATCTGAAAACTGCAAATTTGTAGTTACGTAAAATCTTCGTAAGTGAATTCGGGAATTGAACTGTTTTCATAGACAAGTTTGTACGGAACCCTCAGTGCGCAAGTCCGACTCGCACTTGCCTGGTTTTTTTTAAATTTTTTTTTAGTATAAAAGCAACATATATGTTTTACCATACAATCAAACTCGGAGAACACGGTGGAGCAAACGGTGCAGGTGTGCCCTGCTTGGGCGGAGCACCGCAGTGTCCTCGTGGGGGCGATCGGCGGCAGCGACCTATCGCGCCGGGCTCTATTACAAGCTATAGTACGGAACGAGGAGGAATAGCAGGCAGTCGCCTCCTTCTGTGAAGCAGTAATCTAGCTAAGGAGACGGCCGCACGCGTGATCCCTCGTGGACTTCCTCACGCCCCAGCAATCGGGATCACGACCCCGACAGTTACAGTCAGCCAACATAGGCGTGGGCTTGCGGACGACGAGCAATGCGTTTCTCCCCGTCCGGCCGTCCGGTAACCGTCCGGACCGAGCCCAAGTCGTTGACGGTGCGTTGACGCGCGTACCACGCGCGTCTCAAAGAGACTACAAAACCGTAAGGGCCCAGAAGGGCTGAAGCCTACTGGGACCATGGGTTGGCTTTCGATAGGCAAACCTCGAGTCTTGGAACGCTAGGCAAAGAAGGAACATACATAGGTGAGGTTTTAGTCAATACAAGTCTTAGTAGCCTTCGCACTCCGCGAGAGAAGTCAGTAGATGATATTCCACCTTAAAAAAAACCATACAAACAAACTACAAATATGACACTACTGCGATTTATGCAGTAGTGTCATATTCGCTAGTCAATTATCATAATGCGTCCGCAAGTCAATTTAATGTCGTATTTATTTAAAATATCAAACGAGTAACATCGCTCGAATCGGTGTCCAATAAATTATATTATAAGTATTTCGGCATAAAATGATATCTCACAATACCGCTTTAATAAAATGGAACAACCTTTAGGCAGTACGACGAATCACAATGTAAATTGAAAAAGCTTTTTCTGAGTATCGAGTAAAAATAAATCTTCTTATTTCAAAAACCATTCATAATAGCATCTTATTGAACGCCCACTTTAACTGGCTAAATTGAAAGTAGTATTTTATTCTAATTATATCATTTGTATCGCAGGCATTTCAAGACGCCATTCAATGAGCATCCACTCTTTGAATAGGTCAGGACGGCCGAACTTATCAAAATATCACAAGTTTATCATAGAAGTTACTTTTTTAAACCAATATTGATATCTCCAAGGGTGGTAGGATCCGTTTTTTACAGCCCACTCTGTTAATAGAATTTATTAGCATAGCGGGCCGTAAAAAAAGGATCTTGGTCTTCTGAAATCGCTTAAGAAACATGATATTTGAACAGTAGTAGGTTATGTCTAAGGACTGAAAACGTTTAGCGAGCTTTTTATTCAACTTCAAATTAGATAAAACGTTGGACTAAAGTGGTCAAACAAAAAAAAATAACGTTTAATTTCTAATGGAATTGGAGAAAGATTGCCATGGGTTCTCAACCTAGGAAATCACGATATGTTTCATAGATGAAAGCAGATATGTATAATAAAACTGGAGGATCTATAGAACAAGAAGTAATTGAAAATGAACGGCAAATATTGATTGTTTTACATTGATGACTCGGGAGGCTAGTTCACGATTGGATCGACCTTTTTATTTGAGACTCGAAATAACGAGGAGAATCAATGTTGTTCTATTTCGTATTCTGTTAGAGCACGGTTACCAAGAGGCAGCTGAGAATGAAATTACTGGTTACATCGCTTTTGATTTCGATGGGGAAACTTTAGGCGCGGATTCTTGTTGCTTTTACATTTTTAAGATTTGTTTTGTTTATAGATTTAGCTTCTATTTTAAAATATAGCCACTGCTGACGTCAAATAATTTGAAGCGAGTGCAATATTTCTTCGCCATTTTTATCTTAACCGTCGGAACGGTTGGTGCTCGAGGGTTTTGATCCCCGCATAGAATACATATTTCATGGAATAGAATTGTACTCACCGGAACAGATACGCCACAAGGGTGACCTTTCAATTATACGTAGTACACCCAGCAAACCTCGCCTCATAACTCCGATAAGCTACTTTCCTGAATTTCTCGCCCAAAAAGTTCAAATAAATCAAATAGTGATAAGATGAATATCGCGGCCCACTGGCAATGTATACTTAGCAGACATTTATAGAACATAATACACTGCGAATACTTCGGTCATCTGTAAAACCAAAAACTGGGCAAGTGCGAGTCGGACTCGCGCACTGAGGGTTCCGTACAAACTTGAAAGGTAAACTGCGGTTTACGATTTATGACGTATTTAAAAAAACTACTAAGAAGAGAATAATATATATAAAGAGAAGAGATCTAGTAAGATCTCGTTCAAACCAATTTTTGGTGGAAGTTTGCATGGTAATGTACATTATATTTTTTTTTTTGTTTTATCATTCTCTTATTTTAGAAGTTACAGGGGGGAGACATACATTTTACCACTTTGGAAGTGTCTCTCGCGCAAACTGTTCAGTTTAGAAAAAAATGATATTAGAAACCTCAATATCATTTTTGAAGATCTATACATAGATACCCCACACGTAAGGGTTTGATGAAAAAAAAATTGTTTCAGTTCTAAGTATGGGGAACCCCCAAAATTTATTGGTTTTTTTTTCTATTATTGTGTGAAAATCTTAATGCGATTCACAGAATTCATTTACTTACCAAGTTTCAGTAAGTAACAATAAAGTTTTTTTAGTTTCGGAAAAAAGTGTCTGTGACATACGGATCAGATACGGACGAACAGACAGACAGACATGACGAATCCATAAAGGTTCCGTTTTTTGCCATTTGGCTACGGAACCCTAAAAAGGTATATCAGCTACATCGTTAATCCCGATAAAGTAGGTACTCGTATGTTGTACGTAGGTATATAAAGTAACATGTGTGTTACGTGTAGTAACGGTAGTACTACTACTACCTCTCACGTAAAGATCAACGTTTACGTGTTATTCGATGCCGGCGGGGTTAGCTTTTACCTCGCCATTCACTATCTTCTAGGACGTGTGCAACATCACACCAGCACCGGCAGAATTTAATCAGACGCTTACCTACTTGCGAAGATGGTATATAGATCAGCAGGGGTTTTCAACCAGTGGGTCATGCTTCACTTTGTGGGCGTAAAGTGATTCATGGAGCGGTCGCAGAAACCCAAAATACACTATATTAGTATATGTAAGTATATCTATTTAAACAACATGTAACATAATAAACGCACATCCCGTAAAGTTCCGCGCGCGCCTCACGGAGATATCAGCAACCGTAGGGACCCAGCAGGGTCGAAGCCTACTGGAGCCAAGGGTCTGAATCTGAAAGGAAGACTCGGACCTGTTATGAAAGGCAATGAAGGAACAGGAGTGGGTTTTTCGTCAGTAAAAGTCTGACACTATCTCGCGCTCCGCCCAAAAGCGAGAACATTCCAAAAGTACTATGTTGAGAATATACAACCGAATTCAATTGTTTTAAAAATAGGTAATTTTTTATCCTAAAATAATTAGTCAAGAATTAGTTTAAAATATTACCTATTTCGTTTAAAAATTCTTGATAAAATCTTGATTACGTCACTAGTGTTTTTGTGTGTGCGTGCGTAAATACCAATACCGGTGCGCTACCATTGTAGTGCGTTCGATTCCCATATTCTTTGCCTACAATTAGGATACTAAATTCTTAAAAAAAAAAAACATTAGCTGCATTACCAGCATTTAAGGGGATGCAACTCGACATACTTTCTCACTGTTTTTAATACAACCGATCGGTGATAATGACGTTATTACACATTTTCATTAGATATTTTGGAACCACAGTATCTTGTGGATATTATCTAAGCTTTATAATTTATAAATTTGTGTAAAACTAATCCAGTAAAGACCTGTGAAAATCTGCTATTTTGCATGAACTTTGACAATTCATAATTTGCCCAAATATAAAAAAGTCAAAAATGTAAAACAATAGAAGCCTTGCAAATTTAATCAAGACGACAATTTTTTTCAAAAACTTGTAAGAGTTAAAAAAAAAACACGTATTTCCTGGAACAAGTTTTGTAAAATATTCTAATAAATCATGGAATGTTATCTCTTTGTTCACGTTGCCTATTCGTCAAACATCGCGTTGGATTGCGTTAGATGAAGTAACAAGCTTTTAAAGCATGATCGATGTTGATTTCAATTATTGAATTATGATTATTACTTAATTTTCTGATTGGGGTGTAGGTATAAGGGTGTGCGTTGTTCCTGTTACATGTTGTATTAAAAAAGAAAAATTCTGACATAACGCTCACCATTTCGCCATGTTTTTCGTCACTAAAGTAACCAAAGCTTGACGATTTGGCTATCATTCGACACACGTCATCGGTTTCCTACCCTATACAGGCAAGAGGGTGCGGTGGGGGTAGTAAATTTAAAAGAAAGTTGGTAAAAGGTTGGAAAGCAATGGTACTGATAAACAGAGTAACGCACCTATTCCATAAGAAATATAGAGGTCTAGAGGAGCTTCCGCAGAACTACAATTTGGACAGCTTCGAAAGATTGATGAGATGAGTAGGCAACACATCGGGTTTTGAAGAGATCTGTCTATTTGCAGAGACTACATTTACCATCAAATGAATCACTTAGTTAATTGCCGTGCCTCTGTAAATACTTAAACAATCATTAATTTGGTTTCATCATTTTGGTGAGCAATGGCAGTACGACATTGTGAATAATTATGTTTGTTCTTTTGTAAAATATTAACGATTATAAAAATAGTTTAAGTTTTGCTGACTATTTTTTATAC
Source organism: Mythimna impura (assembly GCA_905147345.3). Taxonomy (NCBI): domain Eukaryota; kingdom Metazoa; phylum Arthropoda; class Insecta; order Lepidoptera; family Noctuidae; genus Mythimna; species Mythimna impura. Next base: position 16,255,326 of record LR990345.1, read on the forward strand.
GTTTTTATTAATTCATAATCTTTCAATATTTTTTGGGGTCCACATGCGAGCTATGAAACGTAGGTATAGTAAAATCTTAATGCCATACCGGTAAGACATGAGGTCCCAATAGTCAAAATAATAGGAACATTATTTAGTATAGTGCACAATCTTTTAACCTAACTTGTCCATATTGGGGTGCCCTAAAATTACGTGATGTCCTTTCCTGCTCTCGTCTTTTACACGCATTACCGAATGCGCATTCGGTAATGTGCAGTCGGTAATGTGTGTAAAAAATGAGAGCAGGGAAGGAGGTGACGTAATTTTATGGCACCCCGACACGGAAAGGTTCGGTTATAAAGACAGAAATAGGACCTGAGTAGATACTTGTAAGCAAATTGCATTATGTCAATATTACAAAAAAAAAATGACCACGAAGGCAAAGGCGGGAGCTCTGCTCCTCTCCCGCCTTATCCTTCTAGCCTAACCTGTAAAGTATGTAATGGACCATAATACTTCATACATTACCTGGTCGCCCCACTTATTCTATACATTGCCTAGGTATTGTATAGAATACCTGAATTACTTATACAGATTGCCGGTAACATTTAAATGATTTAATTGAAAGTAATACTTGGACTGATGAAGATTATTTCAAACAATGTAATGTATATAACCTAATCTGTTGACTATAATAAATAAAAAAGAACAAAATTTGAGCATGTGAGCAATAAATAAGCCAATCTACTAACTGTGATTTATTTAATTTTTGTAATATTAAATAAAAGCATTGTAATTTTATAAAAGATTCTGATAGTACGAGTAGTTATCTTTAAACGTTGTTAACAGGTATTCTGATATATATTTTCTAATAAATGTTTAAAAATATCTTCTTTTTTTTGCATTATCTGCCTTTTTAATGTTTTCACTGCTGGGACTCAGGCCTCCTCTCTAGTAGAGGGAATGGGCCCAACACTCGGGCCCAGTGCGTGTTGTTGAATGGCATGCCGGTTTCCTCACAATGTTTTCTTTCACCGTTTTGAGAGCAGTGGTGATGAAATAAATTACACAAAGTAATGCGCCTTGCTGGGTTTGAACCCGCGACACAAAATGTGATTAACATAGGGATGTTGTATATACAAGTATGTCGCAGCCAACTAGCTTCATTCGGCATTCAATTAACAGCCCAGCTTTTTTATAAAACGGCGTTATTAAACTGGCCGCCTAATTGATATTCAGCTATTTAGTCTCACAGCTAGGCAAATGACTTGAATCGAAAACGTTTAGTTACTTGCCAAGCTCAGACATCTAAGAGAGGCTGTGGCAAGTCGTAATTATTTAATTTTGATTTGCTTGCAACCGCCAACATGCTGGCGACGGTAAGGAAGTAAAATAAGCTTACGGAGGTTATTTATTTATTTATTTAAACTTCATGTACAGTAGTGGTACATAGACGGACTTAATGCAACAAGGCAATCTCTACCAGTCAACTTTTGGGTTAAAAAAGGCAACACTGTGGTTAGATTTGCACAGTAAATAAAGAACAAATACTTCAAACAGAAAAAATAAAATAAGTTATTTATAATAATAAAATACATATATATGCTAATAATATCAAATCATCAAGAGGACTTAAAATATAATAATTATGACGAAGACCGAACTAAGGTTGAGAGGACTTCAAGTAGTAGTTCCAAATTTTACGCTTGAAGGAAAATTTACTTTCAGCTTTTTTGATGTCAAGGGGAAGCATATTCCAGAGTTTTATGTTGGAGACAGCGTAAAAATTGGACATAAAACCAGTACAGTGAGAAGGAATATGAAGAAGCAGGTTTTTGGATGCACGAAGGTTAAGATTATGAGAACTGCCCAACACTTTAAAATATTGTTTTAAATAATCAGGAGCACAAGGATCGTTCACTATGGTGAAGAGAGTGCAGAGGGATCTGAGGGATCTCCTGTGACGGGTAGGAAAAAGGAAGAAATGTGATCATATTTACGAAGGCCAAATATGAAGCGAATGCAGTTGTTGAGAAGTCGATCCAATTTGTTTAGAAGTTCTTGAGAAAGATCAGAGTAATAAACAACAGCATAGTCAATTAGTTCTGTGTACAGGTTTTATAGGAACCTAACATGAAGAAGCTGAGGTCTTACCACGAGCTCCTAACGCGATACATTTGACGACTTAATCTGAACTGTTAAAGGGATGGAGCTATATTATAGGGTGTATAGCTCCATCGCTCTTTCTCGCTCACACGCTTGACATTTTATCACGTTTTTTTTTCGTTTGGAATATCATCTTATGACATCCCCCGCTCTTGGGCGGAGCGGGAGTTAGTGTCAGAGATAGTGTGAGTCAGTAAAAACTGACTAAAAACCCTTTCCTGTTCCTTCGTTGCCTTTCGTACCAGGGCCGAGTCTTCCTTTCAGAAGCAGACCCTTGCCCCCAGTAGGCTTCGACCCTCCTAGGCCCCTACGGTTTGCTGACATCTCCGTCATGGTTAGGCTCTGATCTCTCATGATCTCCTTAGAATTCCGCCAGTTATTTAGGTACGTTTGCAGTCGACAGTGATTCGAACGAATTTTGACGCCATATTTTAGTTAGGAGTTTTGCCTTTAGTTTTGATTAGTTAAGTTTTATTACATTTTGTTAACAATAATGCAATTTAATATCTAGTTAACCAACAAAAATAGTTCAAGCAATCATGTATCGTTTCCCATTTATAACTTAGTTTGGAACTGCTTGTTCATTTCCGAGCTTTGTCTACACACTTTCCATGATATCAGCAGCAAACACTCGATTCCCTATCACATTGACTGCTTGGTTGGTTTCTGTAAGCTTTGATTCATTCGAACCCTTGCGCCTCAATAGTAAACGAGATCTTTACCTTCCCAATGAAGAGATGTGTAACTGTGAAAGTTCGGTTTTTATATGTGTGACTATTACATTGTTAGGTCTTCTATCTACTTGGCCATGTAGTCTTCCAAGTTTATCTCCTACAAGTCTTGGCAGGATATGATTACTAAGGCTGCGATAGCGGTCAAATGCGAGCCTATAATACTTAAACTTATTTTGATATAGAAACATGTAGGACAACTTATTGTATTGCTTTAAATGCATATGTACCTATTTATATGCAATAAATAATATTTCGAGTAACATAAAGTTGGATGCAAACTAAATATGTTGTTTCAAGCGAAAGAGCAGATAAAGCACTTATACATATTTCGTACCAGTTTGGTTATGGAGGGAGGCAGCGGCTGAATATGCAAGCTGCATTCAAATCGCACATCTGCAGAGAATTTTGTTTATTTAACTAGTATCTACATTATAATCTGTTTGCATACTCGGTTTCTTGAGTACGTCATCCGGTCCAGGCTGTATATTTTTAAGTACTGAGCTTTTGGAAGTCGAAATCCACTAAACGAACCATCAAGTAAAGTGCTGAGGGAGAGTTGTTTAAAATTCGAACGCAGATTGTCATAATTTCGAAGAAATTGTTGGAACCGTCATGCTTATACAAGTGAAGATCACCGTTTCTTATAATACGTATGTCGTTGCTACTTCCCTCCATAACGATTAATCCTAATATTACAAAGGGTTGTGGAGATATCACCGATAAAACCGACCTCCTTCAAATTAAAACACTATAATGCATCGTGTTTCTAAACAAAGGCCATTGCGGAAAAAAATCCTGGAGTCGATTAAAACTGGTAGGTTGCTGGGGTTTAATTAGAGTACCTACTAAAAATACATATTGAATCGATAAACCATGTAGTATCGCAGATTAGAATTGCAGTTTGAATTTCCGACGATTTTGGTGACGTTACATGCAACTATACGTAACTGATTGGTACATAGTTTATTTTAATTGATTCTAATCAACCGTTACAGTCAAGACCACGTCTTTAACTTTTACATCTAATAATTAAAAAAACTGCATGACAAACTGTAACCGAAGTCCATTAAAGAAAGCAACGACAAGGTAATTGTTTGTGTGTGTAATAGTGCTTAGTGCTCGTGATACGACACGGCACAGCTCGCGTGTTCGCCCGTCGATCGGAGCAGCTTATCACAAGGCGGAACCACCTCGACATCACCTACATAACCTCTTTACAACACGTTACACCCACATTTATAACCAGCGGAATGTTTTCATGGAAATACATAACGTTATCCCCATTTTATCGCCAAATAATATCTTATCTACCGAATATTTTCTTCTAACAAATGTCCTGATTTCGAGGATTTCCCATTGGAATTTTGCTTTCCAAGGAACACCTTTCATGGAGGAAAACTATACAGGAAAATCTCCAAATAAACTTACTTAAAAGATATACATATATTTACATTTACATTTAAACTTCGCTAAGATGAAAGTTTCGAAATATCTTGGCCAAGTAAACCATGCCCTCGACATTAATTCAAATTCATTACGTAGCAGTTGACATTTAATCATATCTCATATATGTAAGTTACATGTCGTAAATACAGCACTAGTGCATTAAAGCACCTGAAGCAATATATCATAGCGACATTATATGTAATGAGTTTTCCAAGAAAACATCGAAGTAAATGTATCTTTGTTGAGTGCAGTAAGTTGGAGTAGCGTCGGTAAGTTAATATTAATGTGCTTGATATCCGAACAGGCCTGGACTCGTGCTAATGTGTATCGAACGGGTGGCTGTTAAGATACACTTGAAATAATAAAATCGCATACGCTGGTTCTTCGTGACAGTTTGTATGCAGTGCACCCTCGAGCAATCGGCAAGCAATGATACACGATCAGAGCGATACAAAGCATCGACCAGCAACGATAAGCAGCGAATTATTTTTCTAACAATCTAGTTTACGTGCCCGTGCGGTGCCCTCAGACATAATAATTGTACTGTTAAATTCTTTGCTCAAACGCTAATATAGCAGTTCTAAACTTTATTGCTTGTTGCAAGATCTCTAGAAATATTAGTTTACCAAAGGATCAGCTACTTTCAACAACTAGCTCACCTTGCATATTATTTATAAAATAATAGTAGATTATGTGACTAGGGGATAAAGCATTGTCTTTAAGTCATAGGCGGCATGTTGAATTCCGAACGAAACGAAGGTAGCTAAGTTTTAATCCCGAACGTTAGTGAGGGATTTATATAATTTACTCCCAAGCATTGCGAGAGAGTTAATATAGAAACCTGAGTCAAGTGAGAAATCAAGCCCCCCTTTATCCCCGTGTTGGGTACTCTACTTTTTACACCATCGTGAGATAATTAAAAGACAATTTACTAAAACAAATTGTATATTAGAAAAATTATGAACAAATATTATGTAAAAGTTAATCTTAACTTGAGGTTTGAAACAAACAAAATATAATTTTTTTCTGTTTTAATTTTCAGTTTTTATTTTCTGTAACGCTCCCTTTACTTACTTTCCTCCCTTTCTTTCATTACTTTTTTTTTGAGACTCGGCAGTAACCACATTTTTGAGAAAAAATTAAAAAAAGTATATGTCTATGTGCATAAACATATTTTTTTCCAATTTTTTAAAAATTCTTTCCAAATTCAAATCTTCAATTCCCTAGGAACCGCCCATACTGCATTATCTCCCTAGGGACAGAATGCCTTGCTTTAAGTGATTGTTGTATGACATACATATAAAATGGCATTATCGAGCAGGTGGTGTAAAAACCATAATAACAATATCATAAATCGCGTAGCACCTTCCGCTACGTCGTAGAGCGTCGTAGCTGCCGTAGCAACCGTAGCCAGTAATTTCATTGTAAGTGTACAAGTATTAGTAGCCGACCGGAGCTCCAGTAATGAGCTTTTTGTTCTCATTCTGTCAACCCTCAACAGCCAGAAGTATTTTGTTACATGAAGGGCTCTTACCATGAGCCAAATGATGCCTTTCGTCTCGCTTTGTTATTTATTAGAACCTTTTGAGCCCGAATAAAGCGACTCCCGTCTCATAAAGATTAGTCGGGATATCTCTGTATTATTAATAAATAATTGAGGTTTCCCATTTTCATATTTCAATTGTATTTACAACGTCAGTAAATATTTCTTGGATTCAGTGGTAGAATTCTTTTTTTTTTTGTGTATCTCACGTGTTACCTAAAAGTCGTGCAGAATACTAAAATCAACAATGCTCGCTCCGTCTTATCTTGGCTTTTTACTTACTTTAGACGACAGCGGAGACAATATTTTTGCGGTCGGTGTCTCTTTAGCTTTTTTATTGTGCCCAGATATCGTAACACAGCCTTAGAACTCTTAAAGAATGTCAAAGTATTCGAAGCGAAAGCAGTTAAACTGTCCAGCTTTTAGAAATAAAAAAATAGGGAGGTTTGGGAACACTTGTAATTCTTTACAAGTAGATTCAGGGCTCCTACAATGTGTACGTGGTCTATGTGGTCTGGTTTGTCCCTCCATTTGATTTTACAATCTTAAGCAGCATCAAAGAACCAATTTTCAAAACAAAACGAAGCTGTGGGAACATACACGCACACATTGGTGACCCCGACGTGATGTAATATGCGTGTATAGGGTGCCTACTTGGACAACAAGTGAAACGCTCGAGAGTCAAATGCCAACTGATTTATATTTCTATACACCTATACAATTGCAGTTGTGTGCGAGTGTGTTCCCACAAAGCCCTCCTCCCCCAGGTATATTGAATGAAGTAGTGAGTAAATGATATCCGAAAATCGCTATATTTATCACTGACTCACTCACTCTACGCAAAGGGAAACTAAAGGAACACAGGTGGGTTTGTAAGTCTGGAACTCCCTCCCCCCAGAGTGGGAAAGGTTATTTGATGACTTCCCAATTAAACAAAAACAGAATTTCCAAGTGACTAAGGAAACTGAAAATTTATAGGCATAGGCATAATCAGCCTTTTAATGTTCCCACTGCTGGGACTCAGGCCTCCTCTCTAGGAGAGGGAATGGGCCGTAATTCACCACGCGGGCCCCGTGCAGGTTGGTGAATGTCACATGTAGTGTTGCCAGGCATTCCGATTTACGCGGGACGTCTCTATTTTTAGGGATCTGGGGACGTGTCCCATTTAACACCTGATCGGGACGCTAAATGTCCCGACAAATCAAAAAATAAAATAAAGCCGTTATTATTACAATAAATTAACATGTATCACATTCACATCACTATGTCAAGTGCGTTACAAATGACACACGACGCATCACTGGCTAGTTGTCTCTCTCTCGCTCAGAGCTGCGTCGTCTTCGTCCGTCACACGTTACCATAATGTATTCTGTGTGTATATTTGTGTAAGTGTCTTCCATTCATATGCAGTAAAATGTAACCAACAATACAATTTTCATATTAAAAAAATAAACTTTTAAAACAGCGGCAATCATATATAACATTTTTTTTTTCGTTTTTGTCTTTATTAACACGGTGGAGCTTACGGTGAAAGTGTGCCCTACTTTGGCGTAGCACCGCCGTGTCCTCGTGGTCGCGTCTGGTAGCGATCGCTCTAGCGTCGGACCCTGGTTCTGGCCATGGTCCGGAGCAAGAAGGAATGGTAAGCCGTCGCCTCCTTCTGCGAAAAGGAGTTGACCGCAACCGTAAATTAACGGATACCCTCACCATGCCACAGTCGTCCCAGCAAATGTCCCGGGCATCGAGAGTCGCATATCGATTTCCGGCTACAGTAGGCGCGAGTTTGCAAACGACGAGCAATGGGTAGCATAGCACGTCGTTCGCCCATCCAATAAGGATCAGGTCGGAGTCGATGGCGCGTCGTGTTTACATACTCCTCAAAGAGATACCCTCAAAGAGAAGCCGTTCCAGTAGGGTCGATGCCTGCTAGGGCTGCGGGAATGTTTGAAACAGTGATCATGGCCCTGGAACGCAAAGAGCGACTGAAGAAGTTTGGATTTTAGTCAGTAAAATTCTGACACGCCCTCTCGTTCCACTCTAGAGCAGGAAAAGGCATTTTCGATTAAAAAAAAAAATATTATTTAAAAAAAATTGCCCCGATTTAAAACCCTAAATCTCAATTGGTTTTATCATCTGACTCGATTTTTATCCAATCGGACCTGGCAACACTAGTCACATGTCTTCGATTTTTTAAATTAATATGGACATAGGTTATTAGGTGAACATACGGGAAAAAATGGCTTGACCACACGGTCAGATATACAGACCTGGAGAATTTAGTTAAATTTATTAACAATAATAAAAAATACTACTGTAGACAAGCACAGCACGTACACGTAGCGTATAGTAGGTGTGTGTGGAGGAACCACACAAGCGTACTTTACAAAATATATTTTTTATTACAGCTACGATTCAAAGAACTTCAAAAGAACTTGGTATCTAGTAAGATTATAGAGAAGCCGTTATAGAGAACTTAGAATTCTTTGAGATATACATTTTTGCTGAGATATTTATTATGTTCAACAATAAATTGCATTACATTTCCTGTAAACATGATAAGCAAATTGCATGAGCTTGTTCTGCGACATTTAAGCTATATGAAGCAATAACTTGTAGTTTCCGGCGGCATCGCAACATCGCCACATCGCACCTTCACAGAAATCAGGCGGTATTCATGGACAAAGTTGGGCGTTGTTCGAACGATGTAATAACTCTCGGCATTACCACAAGAGACTCGGATTTGCATCTGAGCGATATTTGCTAAATCGTGTCCTGGGTTAACGCGCTTAAACTTGAGCAATTTGCGAGAGGACTGAGCACGAGAGCATTTACCACGCTCCTATATAGGTCACCTCACTGAAATATGGCCCCCCACGACGCTCCAACACTCAAGTTTATCAATGTCGGGAAACTAATGAGTAACACTCAAGTTATCAAAGGGTTAACCCCCAACGAGATGTTTCGGCAGACAAATTTAACTTCCGTGAAAAGCGCGGGCGGGTCCGCAGCGAGCTGTGTCGTTTTCATTCAATATCTTCCTGAAATAGTTATGTCAATATAAAAGTAACCGAACTCATAAATAATCATGTATCACGAATGGTCAAACACGACCGACACGACTCACAGATATTATAGTTTGCTACAGATTGTTTATTAGCTGAAACACGTTGTTACGAGAATACATTGCGCGCTACAATTAGTCGTATTTGCATTGCAAGTGTAGTTTAGCATTAATCTCCAACAAAGTTTCCGAATCAAATTGATAACGATGAATAGCGATCCTCATTGTGAGAAAGGAATAAAGAATTCAATGAATATTGAACTAATAAAACTGTTTAACTGCTGCACGGTCCCGTTTACACCTCGGTTGACCTACTTACCTGACATTTGTCAACCAAGTGACGACATTTTGTATTGCAACTAAAATAAACTTTCAACTGAAGCGTCCCCTATTACCTGACGTAGCGGCTGTTAGCAAAAACTCAGCTGTACGTACATATGTATGTTTATCGAACACGATACAATTTGCTTTGTTATGTTTCTGCTATCTTTTTAGTTTGATTCTATTTCTTTGGAATCTCTATACTTATAATAAATCTGTAGAAGTGAAAATTCTGTACATTGAAAATATCAAAAAAATAAATGTTACTAGACCGACACCGAACCCAAAATGTGATTAAAAAAATTTTTGTCTCTCTGTTTATTCAGGCATCACGCAAAAACTACCGGTTCGATTACTATGAAACTATAATTATTCTTTAATATCCTGGGCACCACACTGGGTACTTTTTATCTCGGAAAAGTATATACAATAAAAAACAAACTTAATTTTGCGGTTCGATCCCTAGACCCGATTACTGTACCAACCGCAAATAATAAGTTTGTCGTAGGTTACGTCACCAGCAGTGGAGTTCACTAAGGGGCGCTGCACACGGCTAAGATACTATAATTCGGTCAATAAGTTTAGTTAAAAGGTAATCATTCATTGACTGTTAGGCGGTACGAAGTTCGCTGGGTCAGCTAGTTTGAAATAAAATCTGTCAATAGTCTTTTTAAACATCACTTTGAAATGCAATTATTATCATAAACATAAAGTGATGATGATCTTCTGTTATTTTTATGTTAATACTAGCTTCTAATAGCAGCTTCATCTGCATGAAAGTATCCTGATCCCGAGGGTTCCCTTGTGTTCATACTCCCAGGATAAAAAGTTATCTTCTGTGCTAGTTCAGGAAATGGTCTACCCGTGTAATAATTTTGATCCAAATCCGTTCAGCCATTTGAGCATGAAGGAGTAACATACATACCTACGTATTTCGCCTTTGTAATATTAGTGTGACTGTAACTATCTACTCTCTCACGCGAGCACAAACATCAAAATACATATGCACATATTCAATCTTGACAAACTGTAACAATATTCTTACTGCCTATTGCTCAACATAAATATCGTAGAACGTGGAATACAGGATGCGAGAAGAATAGCAAAACAAACAATACGGCGCGACGCCACTGATTTCCACCGCTGACGTTAGGGACGGAGACATTATGTAAATATTTATGTATATACAAGCCAACAAGCCACACACCGCAGCCGAGACGGCGCGAGCTCTCGCAGGAACGATCTAGCGAACATTCGTCATTGCGACCAAAATAGAAAGCAATCACGTTTAAAATGTAATTATTGACGCCCCTCAGTATTCAAGGTTCTTTTAAATTAAATAAAGATCGATTGTGTCTGACAGAAGGGTTTCTTTGACTCTTTAATTTATTTGTTTTATGTTAGAAAGCAACTAAATGAAACAATGATAAACATTTCATGCAACACACATACTTTCCGAGGGGCATATCAGTCCACCGCCGCTTGAACGATACCATATAAAAATGCTATTCGTTTGTGCTCACCCTAACATATTATTAAAGGCAACGTCGCTCTGTCTGTCCGTTAGTGTTTCTTACGTTAGTTTGATTCTTTCCTAAAGAGGGGGAATCGCCAGTCTTAATCGTTATAACAAATACTAAAGGGCATAAAAATGGTGACCTAATTCTTGGAGTTAATTTACCACGCTACTATAGGAAAATACAAGGAAAACAAAATTTCTTCCGCTTATCTTGTAGCGCATTTTGTATAAGCAAATTAGGGGAGTAGATTAGTACACATTATGTTTTGCTACTAACAGTGCTTGCTTTCGTAAGTAAACTTAATGTTATCAGCTCAATTATCGTACACGACGCTTTGATTGGCTAAATTGGCTCACACAACTCGCTTACAAAACAAAAATTGCTTTTACCTAAAAATATAAGAAGCTCATACTAAACACGTAACAGTCAATTACTGTGTACATAGCACATAATTTTCTATCTCTACATCTGCTTTACAAATACTAACAAACGCTGCGACCAAGATCTCAAACATAGGGAAACAATGGTAACCTAAAATGCTTTGTGTGAACGTACACTTTCGTATTGTACAATTAGACGAGGGTGCTGGAATATGCTCGTACATACATTATCTCATTCCAGCGCATGGCCGTATGTGCTTTTCCGGACCCAGAGTATAGACTGAGACGAGCACTCTGTGTGCAAGAAACAGCTCCCTTGGGAACTGCGCGGTACCTTCGCGTTATTTAAAGTGTAGCCCGCGTACATGCACTTACATAACTTTCTGAAGATGCATTTTTATTACGTATACTGCACCAAATGTTGGAATCAATACGGGTAATTGAAAAATACCCGCAAGCTTCTACGAGTGTATCATTGAATCCATGTTTTTGTAGTACATGCTTGGCAATGCGAAAGTAAAACTTATTTGTCGATATCGACAGGATTTTTTTGATATGGCATGGTGTTTTATGTGACAATTTTCTGATCAATCCAAAAGTACCTACAACATTATTCGGAAGTTAGTAATAATATTTAAATAGTAGATTATGTGACTAGGGGATAAAGCATTGTCTTTAAGTCATGGGCGGCATGTTTAATTCCGAACGAAACGAAGGCTGCTAAGTTTTAATCCCGAACGTTAGTGAGGGATTTATATAATTAACTCCCGAGCATTGCGAAAGAGTTAATATGGAAACCTGAGTGAAGTGAGGAATTCAAGCCTCCCAAGACAAAGACAGCTTTATCCCCGTGTTGGGTACTCTACTTTTTTCACCATCGTGAGATAATTAACAGACAATTTACTAAAACAAATTATATATTAGAGAAATATAAGTATTATTTACAAGTTAATCTTAACTATTACTCGACATGTTTTGAGATCTAAAACAAACAAAATTGACTTCTATATGATCAATAGTTTTAATTTTCTGTAACACTCCCGCGCTTTCATTACTTTATTTTAGAGACTCGTCAGTAGCCACACATTCTAGTTTGGCGTAACCACTTAAAGCACGTCAAAGACTGCAAAGTACTGCCAGGAAAAGACCTAGTCTCACAACACAGACTCCTGGTTATGACATCAGTGGTTGAAATACTGTCTACCAAATACAAAGAGCGTCCTCCCCCTAAAATAAAATGACATATGTTAGAGAGGAATGATTGTGCAAAGAAGTTCAGGGAGCGAGTGGTGGACAGAATGATAGAGATGGGAGATATGAATGATCGAAGTATAAATGAAAGCTGGAATGAGATGGCTGAGTGTACTAGGCATGCAGCGAAAGCTATTTTGGGAGAGACGAGAGGAAAAGGCATAATAGATAGGGATACATGGTGGTGGTCGACAGAAGTTCAGAGTGTATTGAAAGAAAAGAAGAGAAAATTCAAGGAATGGCAGCGTGTAGAGCCTGGAAACGCTAGTTTAAAAGCTAAAGAAAAGAGTGAGTATGACGTTTTAAAGAAGAAAGCCAAGAAAAAGAGAAAGCCGTAATAGCAAAATCAAAAGCCCAGGACAAACTATATGACGCACTGGACAGTCCTGCAGGCCAAAAAGAGCTATACCGGCTTACTAGAATAAGAGAGAGAAAGGCGAGGGATGTTTGTCATGTAAGATGTATAAGAGATGAAACTGGAATGGTTCTATCGGATGATGAAAAAATCAGAAAGAGGTGGAAGGAATATTTTGAAAGATTGATGAATGAGGAAAATAATTGGAGTGGGGTGTTAGAGAATAAGCCAGTGAATGTGGGATTAGTGAGAATGGTTAGTATGGATGAAGTCAGAATAGCAGTAAATGGAATGAAGAATAGTAAAGCCATTGGTCCAGATGGAATACCAGTTGAAGTGTGGAAGTTATTGCGAGTGGATGGATGGACGTGGTTAGCTTTGTTCTTCAATAAGTTGTTGCTGGAAGAAGCCATACCTGATGAGTGGTGCAATAGCTCTTTGGTGCCGATTTTTAAAAACAAAGGTGATGTGCTTGAGTGCATCAATTATAGAGGAATAAAGCTAATGTCACATACTATGAAAGCCTGGGAGAAAGTTATTGAAAGGCTACTGAGAGAAGAGAGTGAAATTTCACAGAACCAATTCGGGTCGGGGTACAGCGGATGCCATTTTTGCTATACGCCAGCTGTGCGAGAAATACAGAGGTGCGCATAAAAACTTGCACATGGTATTCATTGACCTCGAAAAGGCATACGACCGGGTACCTCGTGAGGTTGTGGTGGGCCCTTAAGGAGAAAGGTGTGCCTGGGAAGTATGTGCAGTTGATCCGAGCGATGTACAGTCGATGCAGTACCCAAGTTCGGTCTACAGTGGGCACCACTGGCAGCTTAAATGTGGCTGTCGGCTTACATCAAGGGTCGGCTCACAGCCCTTACCTTTTCCTGATGATAATGGATGCTCTGACGTCGGACATTCAGGAAGAGGCTCTCTGGTGTATGCTGTTTGCCGATGACATTATGTTGGTTGCCGAGAGTGGCCTAGAGGTCCAGAACAGATTGGAGGTGTGGTGGCAAAGACTGGAGAATGTTGGCCTGAAATTGAGTAGAACCAAAACGGAATACTTGCTCTGCGATTTCAGCGGTCTCTCCAATCCAGTGCCTTTAGCTCTCGCTGGAACGCCCATACCGATCTGCTCCGACTTTCGGTACCTCGGGTCACTCGTCCAAGGGGATGGTGAGGTAGACCGGGATGTAACACATTGGATTAACGCAGGATGGATGAAATGGCGACAGGTCACGGAAACAACTTGTGACCCAAGGATGCCCCCCAAGTTGAAGGGTAAAATCTACTAGTCCGTCCGTGTCATACTGTATGGATCAGAATGTTGGGCTGTGAAAAAGACGGATGAAAAAAGATTGCACGTAGCGGAGATGAGAATGTTAAGATGGATGTGTGGTGTGCCGAGAATGGATAAAGTGAGAGTTTGAAAGTGACGCCAGTGACTGAAAAGTTGAAAGGGAATCGTTTATCTTGGTATGGTCATGTGAAGAGGAGGGATGAAACGCATGTTACTAAAAGAGTTATGAATTTACATGTGGATGGATGGAGAGGGAGAGGGAGACCAAAGAAAAGATGGATGGATTGTGTGCAGAGTGATATGAAAGAAAAGGAAGTTAGTGATAGTATGACGAGTGACAGGGCAGAATGGAAGAAAAAAACGTGTTGCGCCGACCCTAAATAACACGGGACAAGGTCAGGAAGATGATGTCAGTAGCCACCACATTTTATTCTTTTTTTTTTGTTAGTGGCCAGTTTGATTTTTTAATAAACTTATTTGATGCACGTACATTTTAATTCACTTATTGTGTTTTCTTTTTATTTCAAATAATGGTTTTTGATGTTCCAAAATCAAATCTCATTATTACCTAGGGATCGCCCATACTACATTATCTCCCTAGGGACAGAATGACTTGCTTTAAGATCCTTTTTCACTCGCTTATCGTCGACATCGAGCATGGCTTAAAAGCTTGTTACATCATCTAACGCAATCCAACGCGATGTTTGACGAAAAGGCAACGCGAAAAAAAGAGATAGCGCTTGAAAACTCTGTTAGCATTCGGTAATTCCGTGATTTACTCGAATGTTTTACAAAACTTGTTCCAGGCGTGATTTTTTAAAACCTTAAGTTTTTGAAAAAAATTGTCGTCTTTTAGAATCTTGATTAAATTTGCAAGGCTTCTATTGTTATACTTTTTGAGTAAATTGTGAATTGTCAAGTTAGCAGATTTTCAGAGGTCTAAAGACTGGATTAGTTTTACACAAATGTATAAATTGATTTTAATAGAAGCCTAGATAATAGCCCTAAGATACTATGTTTCCAAAATATCTAATGAAAAATGTGTAATAACGTCATAATCGCGTAAGAGCGGTTGTATGAAAAACCAGTGAAAATGTATGTCGAGTTGCATCCCCTTAAGTGATGGTTATATGACATATAAAAGGCTATTATCAAGCAGGTGGTGTAAAAAGGTTTTTTTGTTGTTAGTTTAACAGGTATACTTGATAGATATGATGGCGCTCAATGTTCTTAATTTGATTAAAACAAAAGTGTGCGGTTTGAATCGATAAAGTTGTGCCTAATAGCAAAGGCCAAGGAAACCGCTCTCCAACACGTTCTTCTTAGTAAAAATAGATCTACTGGCACGAGACCAGAAAGATTCAGCCATGGCCATGAAATTGATTAAAAACCGCGTGTGTGTATTTACACAATAATGCAATGATTTCAACAAAAATAGGAGCAATGCGAAGGAGTTTTTCGATGCCATACTTTAGATTTTTTTTTTAGTTCTTATGGGCTTTTATTTTTATTTAGTGTATATAATGATAGTTAAATGTTTTTTTAATATGTAAAGTGGTAGTTTTTGTAGTTAGTTAAGTTTTAAATGAAAATTGTTCGTGTAAATAAATATAAAGTATTGGGATAAAGAAAAGAACAATCTAAGTGTAATCTTCAAAAAGTATACTACGGTATAGTGAGTATCTACTTAGGATTATGACACATTCATTATGCGTACAGCTAAGGAGTGGAATTCCCTGCCGGGATCTTTGTTTCCTGAAAGCTACAACGTCTTTAAGTCAAGAGTGAATAGGTTGCTTCTAGGCAAGCGTGCTCCATCGTCGGCCACATCATCGCTTACCATCAGGTGAGATAGTGCTCAAATGCGAGCCTATAAATACCTAATAATAAAAAACTAGCTTCTGCCAACGGTTTTGCCGGCGCGAAAGTAAAAAAACCCCTAGGGAACATACTCCTGGGTTAACTATCCCAGAACATGGTCTACTCCAGTACCAAATCTCATTCAAATCCTTTTAGTCATTTGATCATGAAGCAGTAACAAACATACAAACTGGCCTGTTGGTCTAGTGGTTAGTGGCCCTTACTGCTACGCTGGAGGTCGTGGGTTCGATTCCCACTCAGGACAAATGACGCTTGACGAGAACGAAGAACGAAGAAGCTTGGGGGAGGCCTATGTCCAGCAGTGGACGTCTTTAGGCTGAAATGATGATGATGATGATGATGATGACGATGATGATTTAAAAATATATAAGTATGTTTATCAGTTGTCAAGTACTCATAACACAAGCTCTGCTTCGCTTGGGACTAGACGGCGTTATTATTATAGTTGTGGAATATTATTATTACAATATACAGGGAAACTTTCACCTCTATAATATTAGTGTTATTGTAGCTACATTTTACTCTCTCACACGAGCATAAATATCAAAATACATGTGTACATATTCAATCTTGACAAACTGTAGCAATATCCTTACTGCCTAGTTCTCAGCTGAAATATCGTTCAGCAGTTTGAACGTAAATAAGTAACAATGATATACACGCATTCATATTAACTTTCATCTTTATAATAATAATAAACATTTATTTCGGACCTTTCCGTCCATAGGTAACACATACAGCAATTACACAACAACACACAACAACAACAACAACAACACACACACAACATCAAAACAACAACACAATACATAACATAACATTAGTGTGATCATCAAGTCAAATTAAACGTCTCTTAGCATAATCAGCTTTTTAATGTTCCCACTGCTGGGACTCAGGCCTCCTCTCTCTAGGAGAGGGAATGGGCCGTAATCCACCACGCGGGCCCAGTGCGGATTGGTGAATGTCACATGTCTTTGAATTTTTGGTTCTAGGACATGTCGGTTTCCTCACGATGTTTTCCTTCACCGTTTTGAGAGCAGTGGTGATGGAATAAATTACACAAAGTAATGCGCCTGGCTGGGTTTGAACCCGCGACCTACTACTCGTAAGTCGGGGCCGTTACCACTCAGCCACCACTGCTCTATTAAACGTCTCTTATTTACTTAAAATAATTACTCAATTAGTCAAAGTGGATTTTCACCTCTTAAATAATTCGTTGTAGAAGAGGGAGTGATAATAAATTACCCGTAACATCAGTATTTGACCCTCTTCGGAGTGCGACCGGTTCGTAAGAGTGACGGGTCGGATTGACCCCGTGTTTATGCCCAAAGTTTGCATAAACACAAGTAGATATTTTGTAAAACATTTTGTACTGAAGAATATAGTTAAACATTTCTGTGATGAGAAGTCGTCTGTTTTGTTTAGGCTTCTCTTCATCTTTGTAGTTTTATCTTGATAAGACTAACAAGTTACTAAGTAATGGAGACTCGTGACATATTACACATACCCTCCCACGTTCATGTCACGCACGCACTATGTCGAGATATTTATGTTGAACAAAGGCAAAAGTATATTATACTTTTTCATTAATGTAATTTCTTCTAGCTAAAGAGTTCTAATCATAGTTCATGATTCTAAGAGCGACTAACTTTGACACGTAAACGAAAATTACTCCGATACAAAACAGTAATAGTGATAGTGTTGCCACTAGCTATTTTGCTTTAATTAAAAAAAACTGGCCAAGTGCGAGTCGAACTCGTGCATTGAGGGTTCCGTACAAGCTTACCTATGTAAACAGTTCAATTCCCGAAAGGAGTCTTGAAGATTTTTCTACAACAAATTTACTATTTTCAGATTTATTCCTAGACCTTGCTTTATGCCAAATTTCAGGATTCAGGTTAACGGGAAGTACTCTATGAATTTTTATTCCCTTGAGAATGTCGAAAAATACGTCTTTTGCGACATAAACGGTTGTATCTTTTTTTACGTTAACTTAAAAGTTTGATTTTTTTACAGCTTCAAGGGACCGCAGATTTGAGTATTTGGTTTCAACTCAATAACTTCACGCGTTCTCGAGATAAAGGGTCTTAATAGTTAGACAGACGGGCAAATAAGTGATCCTAACAAAATTCCGTTTTATCCTTTTGAGGTAAGGAACTCTAAAAATGATAATAATGAAATTAATAAATTCATAATGTTACTAAAGAAAATATCACTGACATACATATTTTCATATGCAAATATACAAGTTCTGATTGTCGAGACAGTTTTACTACGGCGAGGAGGCGTAGCACTTAGACTTGCTGCGCCGTAGCACGTAGACTTCGTCGTATACCGTGCACTACGCAAGCAGCTACATCACACTTCGAGACAGTTGGACACGATCACGTTTCAAGCGAGCATTTACTTTGTTCCAGTATCTTCTTTTTATTACAAATATTTTCTCACAAAAACCATTACAACCAAGAAGAGTTAACTAGCAATTTTATTTGTACCCTGGGATTAAAACGCGCCTAACTACGCCTATTTACAGAATTTCAAATGACTATAAAGCCTTAAAGAGAATTTTGATATCCATGATTATAGCAAAAACATCGCTAACTACAATTATATTTCCATCTAACCACAACGCAAGCTCGGCTTTACTTTTCCTAATGTTTATATAAATACTTGAAGCTACTTATCCACTCGTCCTGGCGGCGGAGTTGTGAGCGGCCTTGTGCACCCAAACGCGCTTCTTAATACCGTCGCACGGTTAATGTACGCAAAACAAAAAATTCAGTGCGAAAGCTTCGCCTTTTACACGACATTCTTTATTTATGGGCGTGCACGCTCGCCCCACTTTACGAATGGATGTTCAAATGAAAGCGAGTTGCAAAAACATTTTATGTAGAAGTATGTGCTAAACAAGCCAACATTATAGGCCCCATACACGGATTCATTTGCACAATATTTCAATAGTCTGCTATTAGGAATTAATGCATACTGAGCCTCGTGAGTTTGATTCTATGGTAATGGTAAACTCTGCTGCTTGATTTCGTTTAAAATAAAATTATGGTACATATATAGATTAGTATATATAAAAGGTAACCGTCACTGACTAATCTATCAACACACAGATCAAACTACTGAACATATAGCGCTTTTAGCGCTTAGATAGTTATCGTGATAGTTTTTTTTATAAATGCGCTAAGAAAGGATTTTCCAAAATTCACATCCTTAGCGAATGAAACAGGAGTCCCAAGTTCATATGGACAAACCTACTTTCATAGGCGCAAAACCGCTGGCAGAAGCTATTTGAACATAAAACTCAAAGATTACCAAAGAACCCAAACGTGAAACTAAGCTACGATCATACTCCCACAATCAAAATAACATTGCACAGCACACAGAGAAAAAAAAACAATTTTCAATGAACTGCGGTTAACAATAAAAAATATTTTTATGCACGTACAACAGTTAAAGCAACTGCTAATTGCGTTAAAAACGCATAAACGAGTTCCATTCAAACTGATGGGATTGTGTGAATGTGCTTCAAAAGTAAAGCAATCAATCTCGCTATAAACGCCTATGTTCAACATAATATCGAATCAAAATCCAATTTAGTAAAGCTGAGTTCCCACTGACGGATCGGCCGGAAACGATTAATTCGATATGCTCTGAAGTCATGATTGAGTGTCTTTCCGTGTCAATAAATATTAGCACTTTGAATTTAGAACGACAATAACTTGGACGGGGAAACGATGAGTCATTATGTGCTATTAAAAGGCCTTTTTTTAATCATTTTTTTTTAAAAGATCAATTAAATGAAAGACAGAAAAACAACAGATTGACTATGTGAAAAATGATAAGGGGGTGACTGAGATAACGTCTCATATAGACGACCGAAGACGACATGGTACCGACCACAAATATATTGGAATAAGGGTAACGATTATGTAATCATAATCGTTATCCTCAGAAAAGTATTCTTTAAATATTATATAAGTCTTTATACTTGCATAAAAGTATTTACTATTAAAAACTTTTTACAAAAAACTCGGAATTCGACGTTTCTGGTTTTGTTTCCTGGTTATTTAACACCGACAACTGTTTTTTTTTTAATTTGTGATATAAACTAGTGCTTGACTGCGATCCCACCTGATGGTAAGCAGTGACGCAATTGTTGAAAGTGAAGCGCACACTTGCACTTTTTAGTTGTGGTCATCCTTAAATTGAGCATAACGAAAACCGAATACTTGTTCTGCGATTTCGACGGTCTCTCCGGTTCTGTGCCCTTAGCTTTCGCTGGAACGCCCATACCAATCTGCTCTGACTTTCGGTACCTCGGGTCGCTTATCCAAGGAGATGGCGAGGTAGACCGAGACGTAACACATCGGATCAATTCAGGGTAGATCAAATGGCGACAGGTCACTGGAACAACTTGTGACCCACGGATGCCCCCCAAGTTGAAGGGTAAAATCTACAAGTCTGTGATAAGACCTGTCATACTGTATGGATCAGAATGTTGGGCTATGAAAAAGACGGATGAAAAAAGATTGCATGTAGTGGTGATGAGAATGTTGAGATGGATGTATGGTGTGACGAGAATGGATAAAGTGAGAAATGAGTATATTAGAGGATGTTTGAAATTGACGCCAGTGACTGAAAAGTTGAAAGGGAATCGTTTGTCTTGGTATGGTCATGTAAAGAGGAGGGATGAAAAGCATGTTACTAAAAGAGTTATGAGTATACCAAAGAAAAGATGGATGGATTGTGTGAAGAGTGATATGAAAAAAAGGAAGTTAGTGATAGCATGACGGGTGACAGGATAGAATGGAAGAAAAAAACGTGTTGCGCCAACGCCAAATAAGACGGGACAAGGGCAGGAAGATGATGATGATGAGTTGTGGTTATCCTTAGCTAAACCTAAATAATGTGCAAGTTCTTTAGTAAGGTACCTATAGAATATAACCATTACAGGTGTGCCTAAGAAATTAGAAGAGCTCCCTCAATTTTTCCAAGATCCTACAATCAGAACCTGACCTTGAACCATGGGACCACTTGGGAAGCAAACACTAATAACAAAAAAATAAAAAAAAAAATAAAAAAAAAATATCCAAAACAGTCTCGGCATGTACGAGTAATCGGGGAGCATTGGTACATAAAAATAAAAAATAAAACAAAAAAAAATCCGACGAATTGAGAACCTCCTCCTTTTTGAAGTGGGTTAAAAACATTTATAAAATGGCGTAACTCTACTTTATTCTCTAATAGTAAAACCAAGTTAAGTAGAATCGTAAAATAAATTGGCTTCAAAAATATAAGTGAATGTAGCAGCTTCGACTTGCCGCTCGCCCGCCTTCGGACGACGACGTAATTTCCTCCTCCTTATAACTACTGTTTTTGTTCCTATAGAAGTTCTACATAAATGTTTTTTTTTCTAATGACGTCATCAGCAGTCCTACAAACAAATAATAATAGAACCATTCTATGGTCAGTCTCTGTTAATAAAAAGTACCCACGAAATCATAACTCAATTACTGTTTGCATGTTTGTATTTTGATTATGATCACAATTCCGATTCTTGACTCGTGTTTCAAAAAAATCTTTCGCTTCATTATATTTATTATTATGTACGATTCTACTTACTATATTTTTTCAACATGCAATCACATGAAAACTGAAAATTGTTTCTTTGAACTTTCTTCAAAATGGATGGAGCAATTACAGGGTACAAACTTATAATTATTGACATTGTGTGGAGCAATTATGGCGTCAAATTATAATAATAATTAACGTCAGCACTTATTTAGTAAAGTTACGAAGAAAAATATTTACAGTATATTTTTTTTAGGTGGAAAAATCATCTAATGACAAATCACGCTCTTGGGCGGAGCGGGAGATAGTGTCAGACTTTTACTGACTAAAAACCCAAAACCCTCCTGTTCCTTCTTTGCCTTCATCCCAGGGCCCCGGGTTTCGCTTTCACACTACCCCTGGCCCCAGTAGGCTTCGACCCTGCTGGGCCCCTACGATTTGCTGACATCTCCCTGAGGCGCGCGTGGAACAGTACGCGCCGTCGACGACTTGGGCTCAGTCCGGATGGTTACCGGACGGTCGGACGGCGAGCCACCCATTACTCGCCGTCCGTAAGCCCGCGCCTACGGTGGCCGGTAATCGGGATCGGAATCCCGGCGGCGGTTGGGGCGTGAGGACCGTTGCCTCACGCGATCGGCCGCCTCCTTTGCTAGCATTACTGCTTCGCAGAAGGAGGCGACCGCCTGCCACTCCTCCTCGCTCCGGACCATGGCCTGTACCAATGCCAGGCGCGAGAGATCACTGCCGCCGATCACCCCCACGAGGACACGGTGGTGCTCTGCCCAGGCGGGGCACACCTCTACCGTATGCTCCACCGTGTCCTCCGGGTGGTCTACACAATGGCGGCACCCAGGCATTTCTTCCGCTCGAATTCGGTGCAGGAACCTCCCGAACTTACCATGACCGGTGAGGACCTGCGTTATGCGTTAGGTAAGGACGCCATGTGGTCTTTCCAGCCACTCCTCAAAGAGGGGACTTACCGTCATAATTGTGGCTCGCCCAATTTTACAGTATATGTATTTTAATAATACTTACTTTATTTTTTCAGAATTTGTATTAAAACTAGAGTTTACCGACAAACGTAAAAAAATTGAGAAACTGATTGCAGCGCCACCTACTGGGTCCAACTTTATTCTCAAATTATCCAGGGACTCACATATACACACTTTATCCAAATCGGTCAAGCCGTTTAGGAGGAGTTAAGTGACAAACACACGTACAGAAGAATGATGTAAGTATATAAAGATGAGTACGTGCAAAAAATGCTAAATACCATAAATTTACCTAAGTGCCCAGTACATTTTATCATAATTTGTGTACCATTCATATGTGATACAAATGTTGCCCCAACAGTAATTACTGCGTGCGACCACAGAAAATGGGACATCTAAACAGTCAAGCTGAATTAATGACACAGCCGAATGGTCACAGCTGGCCAAAATTTAATTCGTGTTAATACGATATGCTAACCAAAGGAACAACCGTTTAACTGATACTGAATTGAGCTGAAGTTACAGGTTCAATGTTGAGAAAATAATCAAAAGTAATTTTTTTTTTTTGGGGAGAACAAACAATTATACAATGTATGTTACAATAAATATGGTATGATGTAAAATTCACAACGTTTGCACAGATTACTTGTGTACATTATTAATTAGGTATGTAGCTACGTACAATTACACTTAAATACTGTTATTAGCTTTACGTTATTTTGTTTGAACCATCGCACAAACTATCCGTATTTATTTTTCTTGAAATACTATACAACAAACAATCTAAAAAAGGGTTGCCATTGTAGCAATCATACGAAATTTATCAAACATTAAAATAACCATTTTTATTTGCCCCATTCTCCAGCACGATGGGTTTTTTTTTAGGTGGGAAAATCATCTAAGGACAAACGGGAGATAGTGTTAGACTTTTACTGACTAAAAACCCACTCCTGTTCCTTCTTTGCCTTCGTCTCAGGCGAAAGCGAAAACCGGGGCGGTTTCGCTTTCACACTACCCGTGACTCCAGTAGGCTTCGACCCTGCTGGGCCCTACGGTTGTTGACATCTCCTTGAGGCGTGCGTGGAACACTACGCGCCGTCGACGACTTCCAGCACGGTGGGTGCGTTTAAAAACATGTAAACTCACATATATGCACAATACACCCAGACCTGGAACTATCTGTAGACCATACAAATATTTTTCCGTGCGGGAATCGAACTCAACACAGGGCGGCAGCCAATCGCTCAACCATTGCGACAACCATGCCGTATATACCCCCTACTTTTTTATTAGTACAAAAAAAGAATAAGTCTCTATCCGTACCAGTTACTAATCATATTTGTGTAGTCAAAAATAAAAAAATTAAAATCCCAAAATTATCCACGAAAATTGGTCATAATTGGTAAATTTATAATTGAATCAATCATTCATAACATTTGCTACTAGAAAATACTACGCGCAGTTGTTTTCCATTTTGATCGCCATTTACTCATTCATAAATATGTACCTATACATAATAGCCTGCAAAATATTTCCATAAATTGAGTGACATTTTAGGATATAAAAAAAAACGCTAATAACTTTGCTGTTTATGAATATTATTTGACTTTACTTAAATAATAACAAGACGTTTTCTAATAAGCCCTTTAAATATTTGTAGTAATTAAACATTTGTGGTGTAAGTGTAGGTATAGTTAGGTTTAGGTGTCTAGTTGTACAGCTATCAACAAAACTTTCCCAACCACGAAGTAGGTATTACACGAGGGTTCTCTATTTACTCAATTGAGTTCGAAGCCCACAAAAAACAATTGGGCTTGGCAAATAGCCACACCATCCCGGTGGACTACATAAAGATGAACGACAGTGTTTAGTCATGCCGAAATGACACAGGACACAATATTAATATTTCCGTTACATACGTAAACCAGTTTGAAATCCCTTTTATGTCCCAAATATGACCCGTGAGTGTGTCAACGTCATAGGTCTCAACCTGCCTCTGGTGTATGCTCCCAATTACTTAACTAAATACGATAATCTCTGACGGGTGATGTCTTTAACATCTTCTGTGCTTCTAAGGCTGGAACTGGAAGTCAAATATATACAGGTATACGATTATGTTGATCCTTTAGATACAAGATTTTTAATTGGTGTGATTATGCCGCTTTAGTGTCTACTTGAATGAATGAGTTACCCATCGTTGACCCCCGAATCCACCAACCGTAGCGTAATCTCTACGGTTACTTTAATGAATAATCCAATTAGAACGAGCCCAGGTACCTACCATTATGAAAAATATTAGACTGCTGTTTACTTTTTGATACACAGAATAAGTAATAAAGGAAATAACCCGTATCACGCGCTGAAGCTCGACGTTTATTGGGGAAAATAATTAATAAAATACGTGTTTGGCGAGCAAAGTGTTTATGTGTACAAAAAGGTTTATTTGTAGGTAGTATTTATGTGCCTAGGTCTTTATGGACATTTCTCTCACATATTTTGGCTACCCACATAGATTACTTACCAATATAAATCTGAAAAGCCAATGCAAACTATTAGCATGGTTTACTTTTTTTTCTTTTCTACAGAAATGAAACCTGGGTTATATGTTAAAGGACAATACGAGGAATCAATAGCAAAAAAAAAGAAGGTCTGGTCACCATAACCTACCGAAGATATATCTATAGAAACATTGCTCGTATCTTTTTGTCAGGCGTTACTTCTTTTCCTCATCTACACTATTTATATTATATAAATATAATATAAAGAGGCAAATTTTTGTTTGTAGGAGGTAATCTCTGGAATTACTGGTTCGATTGCTAAAATTGTTTCACCGATAGAAAGTCGCTTTATTCCTGAGTGATATAGGCTATATTTCATTTACGCGGGCGAAGCCACGGACAAAAACTAGTATTATAATGAAATGGAAATATAATACGATATATTTTGAGGTTTCCATTGATAAAACAGATTAAGTTGGTCGTTGGCGTTATATTTTTTTCACACTCGCAGTTTTTCATCACTAAAACTAGTACAAAAAGACGTGAAGTACGAATAGTAAAGATACGCGTTGATAGTGTTGCGATACTGATTGACACTATTTTTTTTATTGACATACACTATTTCGTACCCACCATAAACGCCGAAACCAAAACTATATTAAAAACAAAAGAAAACTTAAAATATCAGACAGAGTATTTCTATTTAAGAAAAAGAACTCCTGATAAAAACAATGGCAATCTACTAAATAGTTTCTACTTTCGTTCGGTTACGGTTGGTATACTTATTTCTTTTGAGATATGGCCTAGGTTTCACTTTCGGCGAAAAGAAAAATAAATTATATGCCAGTATGGCCAAAGTTTCATTCCCCTTTCTCTTCTGATAAAGCAAATATATTTAGCTTTTAAATAAAGATATGGTAGTCTGAGGTAACCCATCTAAAGAAGAAAGTGGTAAATACCAACTCGAACACCTTGTGAGCGTTTTGATTGAAGTAAGTACACTCCTGGACACATCTTTTGGCCCACCTTAGAGTTTAGGTTTCGATGGCCCCTACCGAAATATGATTGCTAGATTGAACAAAAACTGTTGATGCAGTTTTAAACCTGATACATTTTACCATCTTTTTCGATCGTATTGTTTTAAATTTGAATTCAGAATACCATACGACATGGAGCTACGCCTAACAAGTCGGATATGCGCCTTGTTAAAGGCAATTTATTTTTGAATAAAAAACATGTTTTATCAAATAAAGGTTTAATTTAATAACGCGTGTTACCTCCATGGGCATCTACCACAGCTCTCATACGATTAGGCATAGAGTTTATCAACCGCTCTATGAAATTTTGAGGGATCATCTCCCATTCCTCTTCTATGGCAGTTTTCAACTCCTGCATCGTCTGGGCAACTGGCTGACGAGCCCTAACACGTCTTTTTAGCTCGTCCCACATGTGCTCAATGGGGTTCATGTCTAGGCTTCTGGCTGGCCAGTCCATAACTGTGATGTTCACATCCCGAAGATATTCCCTGACGATGCCGGCCGCATGGGCTCTTGCATTATCATGCATAAAAAGGAAATTTGGGCCCACATAGTCCGCGTATGGTATCACGTGAGGTTCTAAGCACTCACGAATGTACCTTTCAGCATTTAATGTTGGCAGCCGTGGTCCTGTAACAACCTCAAGTTGAGTTTTGCCGCTCGCGGATATACCGCCCCAGACAGTCCATGAGCCACCGCCATAAGCAACCCTCTCTTCAAAGCAGCATTGTGCGAAACGCTCTCCCTTACGTCGGTAGACTTTCTTCCTTCCATCATTGCCATGTAACACAATTTTAGACTCATCAGAAAAGAGTACACGGCTCCAATCTTGCTGTGTCCAATTTAAATGACTGCGTGCGAAATGAAAGCGCGCTGTTCGGTGGGCTCGCGTTAGTTTGGGCCCATTAGCTGGCTTGTGTGGTACCATATCGCGTTCTTTTAACCTTCTCCGAACAGTTCGAGCGCTCACAGATACTCCGTGGAAGTCGCGAAGTTGGTTTTGTATCTCAATGGAGGTAAGGTGACGATTTCTCAAGCTGGTCGTCACGATGAATCGATCCTGCCTTTCAGTTGTGACTTAAGATCGTGGCCTTCCTTGGCGACGAACAAAGCCGCCAGTCTCTAGGTACCTCCGAAAAACATTTCGTTCAGTTCAGTTGAGCACTCACGTTTCTTTGGCTGTGTCCGGCCTGAATAAGTGCCACAGCTTGGGCGGCGACTTCAGGTGAAGTATCCATAGATTATTGATAGAACCTCACCTTAATGTTAAGAATAAGTAATGTTTGTTGCAAAACCAAAGATATCAATCACTTTTTCAAGAATTAAATCCAAGTAAACCAATAAAACCAAGTTTTCTTAGTATTCGATTGTTTGATATCAACAAACAGGCTCCAAATTGTCTTTTGATTCTTTAAATTCTGTGTTCGAAATTCAAAAAAAGACTATTGAATGAAATTGTGAATGTGCCAGGTTCAAAACTGCATAAAAACTTTTTGCTCGACCTAATATAAAATTTTACCTAGGACCAAACGAAACTGAAAATACAAGGTGGGCCAATAGATGTGTCCAGAAGTGTATTTTATGGTTACTCTTCATACTACTTACATATTTGATTGGCTGCAAAAGCTATGTATTATGTTATGTGTTCAGTATAAATTAAGTTTCATCCGTAGGTACACAAGAGCAGTCCGACGCCGGGATGTTTGACTTGGGAGTCTATTCTGTTTGCTCAGTCCGCGCAATCAGCGCGCAGACTTGTGTGGATAAAACTATCCTGCGGGATGCAGCCAGCACCACTGCGCTCTAATCGATACACATATAAAGAAGATTTACTTGTTTCCATATTTTGGTCGTAAAATATAAGGAAGGAACAGAATCCGTACCTATCGTGGTCACTGCAGTAGGTAGGTAGGTCCCGACCACTATTTCGATGGTCACTATTTTGATATTATAGACATAGTCACTCTCTAAAAGTGCGGAAAAATTACCACATACGAATATTACCGAGAAACACAACTGCTTAGACCAGTGCAACACCGTACATTTGAATGCCTTACTACCCATGACCGAACCCATTGGCCCACAGACCAAAATAAGATTCCTGATTTGATGGATTGTTTCATCACTAGTAACATCGGTATTAACTATATCACCATTGAAGGCTATATAGACCTATCGTCTAACCACACGCCAGTCATACTCAATTAATAGAAATAAAACAACTGCTAGAAGGGAAATCACCGGGATATGATCTCTACTAAAACAATAAACAAAGAAGGGTTTTGTAATTTTAGCCCAAATCTTTAATGATGCTTGAAATTGTCTTATTTCCCAGGACAATGAAAAATAACACAAGTTGTGATGTTACCTAAACTTGGCAAAACACCACACGAAGTCACCTCATATAGACCCATAAATCTTCTGTCAATTACAGGCAAGCTATTTGAGAGGATTTTACTCAAAAGGATAAAAGTACACCTTGAAGACATAATACCTATACTCATCAATTTGGCTTTCGTGAGCAGCATGGAACAACAGAACTAGACCATC
The DNA here is from genome assembly GCA_905147345.3 of Mythimna impura. Taxonomy (NCBI): domain Eukaryota; kingdom Metazoa; phylum Arthropoda; class Insecta; order Lepidoptera; family Noctuidae; genus Mythimna; species Mythimna impura. The sequence continues at coordinate 16,283,917 of LR990345.1, forward strand.
GTGTTGTTGATGTTATAAGCAAATCACTGGAGACAAAATGATATTGTTCTGAAATATTTTTGGACATAAGCCAAACCTTTGACAAAGTATGGTACGAAGGCTTACTATACAAAATAAAGAAGTTGCTCCCGCATTCATTCTTCCTGTTGCTAAAACCTTAGGAAGTATGCTGGGACCTGTTCTGTAGATACTCAATATATACATCCGACTTGCCAACAACAGATGACACTACAGTTGCTACCTATGCTGACAACACTGCCTTATTAGCTACACATAGGTATAAACCCAGTGGCGGCTTCTGAGTACTTACAATGGCATGTCAATAAAATAGAAAACTGGCTAAATACCTGGCGAATTAAGCCAACAAAAGCAAGTCTGTACACGTGACATTTACCCTCAGAAAAGAAACTTGCCCGCCAATTTATTTAAACAACAAATAAATACCGCAGAGTGATAATGCTAAGTACCTAGGTATTCACTTAGACAGCTAACGTAGCGTAAACACTTGTGGACTAAGCGAAAACAATTAGATACAAAGCTACGAGAGATGTACTGGCTGGTGGGACGACACTCACAAATGAATGCATATAGCAAGCTTATGATTTACAAAGCAATCCTGAAACCGATATGGACGTATGGCATCCAGTTTTGGGTTACAGCTTGTAACAGGAATATCGACATACTAGAAAGGTTCCAAACCAACACGCTTAGAGCCATATTCAACGTTCCTAAAAGTATTAGCAATAAATATATTTACCATGATCTGCAAATAACAACCATTAGACAGGAGATAACTCAGTACAGTAAAAAATATCAAGAAATACTAGCAAAACATAAAAAAGGCCTTCATATATTCAGGAGATGGAGACTTACGACACAGGAGACCTAAAAGACAAAGTATTCTCTCTCTTCTAGATAGATACAACAATGTGGAATGAGGCACTTGACTGTAGTGTCTATCCAAGCTTCTGACATATAAAATGCAGAAGTAGAATTTCAACCAAAAGAATGGCCTATTATTATCTGACAGATGCCATGTCGCAGAATACAAAATAAAAAAATAAAAACATACGAGTATATACGGCAATATAAAATATGAAATAATTAGCGACCCGACCCAGCTTTGCACAGGTATTAGAAAACTTTAAAATCCTCGGCTTTTCTCGACTATAATATGCTTGTATAACACCTCCCCACTTTAACCTACCTCATAAATCTCTCTGCCGATTGGTAAAAACCGCATTAAAATCTGCTCAGTAAGTTTTTCGCAAAAAAACAGACTCGTAAAGAGACTATTTGTTTTATAATATGTATGAGATAAAGATGTAAGGATAATAACATAGTAATGAGTTTGGCTTGGTTGTACGCAAAAATTAAATGCACATTTAATGTCAAAATGTTTCTTAACGTGGCCTAAGTTATCGACTAAGTGTCGAATTTACCTTCAAACTAAGTTTTCCTCTACCTACTAATTCCGTAACCCGTAAACTTTGGCCCCAGAGTACATTCTCGTGAAGTTTGGTAAACTTGTCGACATGGTGTTTCGATCAACATTACAGATAGTATCTTTTCAAAGGCGCTTGTACCCACTAAAATATTTATTTACTACAAGGTCAACAGCGTTCAACACGATGTCCACTCGATATTAATCTTTAGAGAAATAAATGTATTTCATCGAAAATAATTATTATAAAGCCAGTACAAATAAATAAAAATATGAGGGATACAAATCTTACGATAAAAAATAATATTATTTTTGTGAAAACATTAAAATAAAATATTTGACACCACTGGAATTAACATTTTTTTATGCATTCTCTTTTTACCCGACTGCGCGACGCAAAGGAGGGTAATGTGTTTATCAGTCTATGTATGTATGTATGTATGTATGTATGTATGTATGTATGTATGTATGTATGTATGTATGTATGTTTGTTTCTATGTGGCGTTCTAGAGACCAAATGCGTAGGCCGATTTTGATAATTCTTACGTCAATCGATTCGTCTTAACCTTGCGAGTGTCACTAAAGACATGACAGTAATCAAAATTCACCACAGCTGCAACCAGACGTCATATTGTCAAAATGAAAAAAAAAAAGTCGATGAACTATGTCAAGTGGGGTGTCGTTGAATAGGTATTTTAAAATCATCTTTAGGTTCCTTTTATCATTTTTCATTTTAAATAATAGTTTAGGATATATAACGATTTAACCTTTTGACGTGCGTAATTAGAGACACAATAGTAAGACAATGGCTTGCGGGCGCCGGCTACCGCCTGAGCGTTAATGAATTAAAGTTGTTTAACAAAACAATCATTCTCGCTAATTTTCTTACTTATATAAACGATACACAAATAAACAAAACAGTGAAAAAGCATGAAGAACAAATATTTTTGGTAAAAAAAAGTTTACCACCAAACTCGATAGATGGCGTTGCTCATTTTATGCACGTTTGTAAATCAAATCATTCGAGTTTTCCTATCTACCAGACAGGTCGATGAACATAAGCATAAGATGACAACTATATTGGCAAAAACTACTAGGTTGTATAAATTACATGCAGTTGATATATCAGTAGAATCGAAAACATATGGTCAAAAACCGAAAGATGTAGGTATATGTTTCTGATGATCCTAACAAAACTGGAGGAATCGTTAAATATTTAACAATCGATTTAGGATCACGAGTTATGTTACGAAGAAATTTGAATGTTACCCATGGTCTTATTAACGGAGCAATGGGTGTTATAAGGACAATTGAGTGGCCAGCTCTTCGGAGGGACCAATTGGAACCCGGAGAATTGCCACAAGCTGTTTATATAGAATTTGACGACAAAGCAATTAAAAACAATGTTCCTGGAGTAGAAGTCAGAATCGAACCATCGACGACAGAATTCGATGCACTTCGCGGACAGGGTAAAATAGAGCGAAAAATGTTGCCATTGATATTGTGCTGGGGTGTAACTGTACACAAGCTCCAAGGAACTACTTTGGACTTTTGGACCGAGCTGTGGTTGACTTAAGTTCACGCATTTTTGCTAAAGGTCAAGCGTATGTAGCTTTGAACCGAGTTAGGTCTCTAGAGGGACTAATCATCAGTAGTTTAGCCCACCGCAAGTTACTTAATAATCCCCACGATATTAACTCCCTCAATGAAATGACTAGATTGCGAAATTTACCATCTTATAACGAAGTCAATGAATCGTAACTAAAAAGTATAAAATAAAATAAAAATATTTAAAGAAAAACAAAAAACCCGACTGCGTCGAAACTAATTTTAAAAAATACGTAAAAAAATTAACTTAAATAAAAACTAAAAAGAAAAAAACAAGCCCAGTAGTTTAGAATTCTGTTATGTAATACTAAATAACTACACAATTTAAATAGTTTTATAATCGATACACACATAAAACAAATCATACATTCTAATGCAGAACAGACCGACTCACAGTCGGGGCCCATTCAAATTTTACCAATCAAATCTTCCCAAGGGGCCCCGACTGTGAGTCGTTCTGTTCTGCATTAGAATGTATGATTTGTTTTATGTGTGTATCGATTATAAAACTATTTAAATTGTGTAGTTATTTAGTATTACATTACAGAATTCTAAACTACTGGGCTTGTTTTTTTCTTTTTAGTTTTTATTTAAGTTAATTTTTTTACGTATTTTTTAAAATTAGTTTCGACGCAGTCGGGTTTTTTGTTTTTCTTTAAATATTTTTTATACAATACATCTATATAGATATACTCAGAGGTAATAAAGGTGGTTCAAGACTCGTTCTTGTGTTCAAACTAAAACTATTTTATAAATATTATATGATAATTTTTTTTTTTTTTATTCTTGATAGTTCGAAATAAGTGCCAAGTAGCTTTTTTGGCTGATTTAATTGAATAATTTTACTTTACTTTATTTTACGAAAGTCATTTTAAAACACTAATTTTTAAAATGACTTTCGTAGGGTTTGTAACTTAGGCCGATTTATTATCTACCTAGAAATATTAGTTCGATTTTATTATTTATCTTTAAAGCCGAAAAGCTTTCCCTTTTTTCCCTTTTACTCATGTATAGTATATATTTTATTAATAATTATGTAAGTAATAGTTTTAAGCTAATTTTGGTAACAATGAACTCGGCGTTATTTTTGTTTTTAGTTAACATCACAGAAAATAATTGAATATGCCACATAACGCTGTTTTCCACCCGGGCATGCTTGTTAATAGCCAAAGGACGATCTCAGTGTCAGCCGCCTCTAGATCTCAATGCACCTCTTAAATTCAGATAATTTAGATTGAAAAACAATAAGCTAAAATAAACTTCTTTCGAACTAACTAGTTGGAACCTTTCGTCACCAAAAATATAATCGCGTTAGCTTGGGCCATATTTATGCCATCAAGTGTATAATAGGAGTTAAGCTTGGATAAACCCGCATGTGTCATCTGTTCCTATCAATTTATTATAACAATATTCATTTTTTTTTTTTTTTTTAGCATTACAATAATTGATAGGAACAGGTTCCAAGATATCCCTACTATTCTACTTAATTCAGATATTGTAGGTATTTTATTGGGGTGGGAAATCATCAAATAAATTCTCCGGCAATGGGTGGATCTGGGATAGTTGTTTGATGAGCTCTGTCCGCCATGCTGCAATTTATCGCGGCAGCGGAGTTTCGCCCTAGCGTTGCACCTCCACACGTCACTCGTGCGTGTGTGCAAGAACCGGAAAGGAGGCTCGCCGGCGCCGCCCCGCAGGAGACCGTGCGGTATCCCGGCACCATCCGGATAACTATGACCCTTTAGGACGCGTTCAGCCGGCGGACCGGTCGCTTACGCAGTGACCGTGTTGAGTTAAAATTCTATAGAACTGCTTGTCTGAAACTATTGTTAAATTCGTCAAGTTTATACAGTTATGCACAAACGTATTTGTGGCGTTGCCATATTGAAATACAAAGCTTAGTTTCAATTCGTGCCTATCTACGGTATGTCTTATACAGGAATTGTAGCAATGCATAGTCGGCCTTATAATGTTCCCACTATTGGGACTCAGGCTTCCTCTCTAGGAGAGGGAATGGGCTTTAATCCACCACGCGGGCCCAGTGCGGGTTGGTGGATGTCACCTGTCTTCGAATTTTTGGTTCTTGGACATGCCGGTTTCCTCACGATGTTTTCCTTCACCGTTTTGAGAGCAGTGGTGATGAAATAAATTACACAAAGTAATGCGCCTGGCTGGGTTTGAACCCGCGACCTACAACTCGTAAGTCGGGGCCGTTACCACTCGGCCACCTCTGCTCCTCACTAAGGAATAGTAGTTTTATTATTTTATATCATTAATCTGAGTAAATTCCAAACTTAGTGACTAGTCTCGCTTTTAGAAAACCTGTAAGCTTTTTCATTAAACATAACGAATTTATCCTTTGTTGAAACATTCATGAAAATAATATAATAGAAAACGTTTTAAACACAATCTTTCTTCTTTAAAAATGTATAATCGTATTAAAATCAAATGCAAACATTCAGGTTTTCTATTCAACAAGCTCGTGGACCGTGAAAATAAAATGGTGTTCGTTATAAAATATGAATCATATTTTAGCGCAGTTCGCTAGCGTTAATTTGTCCCGATTCAACAAACATTTTTGAGATTTCATCAACTAAGTAGATTAGATTGTGAGAATGCTGCAAACTTTGTATATGTATATGGATTAGGTAAATGTATGATATCTCCGAAAGAAATTTTTATAATTTCGAAAGGAACTAAAAATAAACACGTTTAAGCATCGACTATATAAAATGTTCCATGTCAATCATTTGATTTTTTTTTATCTTTAAGTAATTTATATTCTCTGTTTAGCCGAATGAAGGAACAAAGGATCGTTTGACACTGAAATGGCGACACTAAAATTATTTATTAGGCAGCCACTTTGCCTTAGATGTGATGTGTAATATAAACATTGAATATAAAATATCAACATAAATAACTTCGTATTTAAAAATAAAATGCTTTCCTGCCTCACAAGGATATTAAAGATATAGGATAAATCACAATTCACAAGCTTAGAGTATATAAATATGAAGCTGAAAACAGAGAAACCTATACATAATAAAAAAACAAAAACTCTTAAAATAGATCGATCAAAGGCGAAAGTTTGTGAGCGTGTGTGTTACTTCTTTTCACTCGAACGGCTGAACAGATTAAGATATAATGTGGCACACGGGTAAACCATGTCCTAGAACAGTACATAGGATACGTTTTATGAACATGCTTTCGGGATGTTCCCTTGGAACAATGTTTCTAGTTTCACGCGGGCAAAGCCGCTGTCAGCAGCCAGTCTTATAATAAAAAACTCATTAGTTTTTGCACAAAGACACATAGGTACATAAATGCTAACATTTACCCCGTGTAACCACACTAACCGCGCTATGTCACAAAAGGCGGCAGCCTTAAGAATTTCTTCAGGTGAATAACTACATCCACTTTGTTCTCTACAACAAAGGAGGCTGAATTATTAATTCAGAAACTCTTTATGACGACAATTCTGTCTCTGAACAAGAACTGCATGTGTTTGCTACCGAAAATAGGCTACGAACGAAAGATATTCTACAATAAACTCCAATATCTCTTGAGTGTAGTTCCGAAGGTAAGCGATGAGGTAGAAAATCCATGTATTTTTCTTTCGGAAGTTGCACAGCTGTAACGTTCTCCCAGTTGACATCTATAAAGTTGGCACAGATTAATAACCTTCAATGTACAAGCACTATAGAAAGCCAGGCACAGTCACATACACGTTTATTTAATGCTGTTTTTCCTTATAGAACTGTCGCGCAGGTTCCGTGGTATAAATGTTCGTCTTTTCATTCGTTCTGTTCTATATTTTTGATTGATTGCGTCCTAATGTCGGATTAGTCAGGAGTTTCGTAAGCGTTTCTTGTTAAAGTTAAATAAATGTTTATTCTTCCCCTCTGGGTACCTATGGTTAAGGCTATATCAAGCTCAAAATAATTATTAAAAGTATTAATACCTACTTTTTATTTATTTTATAGGAATTAAACGCTCACGTTATTAAAATATTTAAAACTAATGTCTGCCCCCGATTTCGTCTGCATAAATATCAGATTTGGTTTCAGAGAGATATTAGGTTTAATGGTTTATATTGGGTTTAGATAAACCAGGCATACATGCTCCAGTCTGCAACGTGCCCCACTTGCAAAACTAAAACACGCATTTAAAATTTGGTGCTAATTTGAGCCAATCGGGTTATTTTATAAGTATGACGGCGATGTAAACTTTTCAATGCAAGTTTAACTTGCGTTGTATAGTTAAGTAATTTTAAATGCCTCTTAGTAGCAAGTGGGACGCGTTACCGACTGGGCCACGTACGCCTGGTTTACCCTCGTTGTAAAATGTGTAAGTAAAACTTAATGGTAGCAAGAAGCGTGAAGAACTAATATTTTCAGTTGTAGAAGAAATAGGAGCTCTAGACTGAAGAGCGCTAAAGAGTGACAAACTAACAGGAGACCAGAATCTGGAAGAAGTGTAAGCAATGTAATCTGCATGATTTTAAAATCGATATCTAACTTTGTTTTTAAAATTAAACGTTACATACAAGCCATTCACTCACTCCATATTGTTCTAGAGTAAAAACAGAGTTTTGACAGTAACATTACAACTCGCTCTACACTGGGAGTTTAGTTGATTGAAAATGGTTCATTTTAAGAATAACGCAACATAGGAACGAGGTTTATTGGGAAGTACGAAGTCCCTGGCAGATTTATTATTTATTTATTTATTTATTTATTACTTTATTGCACACCTTAACTTACTACAGGACAACATTTATAAAAAATAAGTGTACAATAGGCGGTCTTATTGCACAGGGCAATTTCTACCAGACAACCTTTGGATGGACTGTAACGAAAGGAAAAGATTTGGGGCTGTCAGTGTACAAAAACATAAAAAAAAAGATAATAAAATACATATAATACATAAATAGGTATATTACCAAATAATAAACTAATAAATATTAAAATATACGACAGAGAAAGGAGAAGAAAAATTAAAGTGATAGGTAATGCTCCTTCACCATCTTTTTGAAAGTCGGTAGTGTTTGGGCACGCCTCACTTCTAAGGGTAATGCATTCCACAAACGCGCTGCTTGTATCGTGAAAGATTTATCAAAGAACGATGTGGAATGCATATGAATACTAAGTTTTAAATTCTCCGATGACCTCAAGGACCTAGAATGTGTGTCACAGAGGAACTGAAAGCGTTCTTTAAGATATACTAGGTTAAATACTTTCAAAAACTCTATGTCAGCGTAGCTTCGTGAAGAATAAAACTAAAGATAAGATTAGATGTGGTCTAATGTAAAAAATTATATTTATGAGACAAATATTTATTGATAGGTTACCTATGAAATTGTCGTTTCTTAAAACGAGTTGCTTCGAAGTTACCGTTTGGATTGACTTGGAATTATAAGTTCAAATACACTTTATATTAAAGGCACGTTATTCTTTTTGCAAAATTAGGTATTTATTGTTTTCTTTGTGTTTTGTAATATCGCAGTACTTATAACCATGAAAGCTAATAAAAAAAATGTTTTTTAAAGGGAAAGCAATATCAGTGACGTATACCTACGACTTCTTCTAACAAAAGAACTCTGTGTTCTTGGTTTACTAGCTTTCGTTTTGGAAATGTTGTCTTGTAGCCGCCCTGAGAAGAAAAGTTATTCGTGAGATAAAATTTCCCACGTGAAAGTGATTGAAACAAAAATAGACTTCCCATTCATTAGCAGTTTTAAGTCCGTTTACATCATCAATGTTACACACCGCTTGAGACACATTGTTTCCACGGCAGAACCCATATTACAAAATAATGCGAGTTTCCTTAGATTTCATAGATAGTGTCAGACTTTTACTGACTAAAAACCCACTCCTGTTCCTTCGTTGCATTTCATACCAGGGCCGAGTCCTCCTTTCGCATCGCCGCCGCCGATCGCCCCCACGAAGATAAGGCGGTGCTCTGCCCAGGCGCTCCATAAAGGGCCATGGACCGAACGATGCCTGCGTAGAGCCTCCAGCAAGAGGCACCCGGACCCCCAAGGTTGGGCAAGAGCCGCTTGAGAACAGGCCCAGTCCGATTCAGTTTGGGAGCCAGACGTCGGAAGTGCTCCTCGAAATTTCATCCGCTGTCGAGAACGAGTCCCAGATACTTCATCGTCGACCCGACGCCGATGTGAACTTCTACCGTTAATTGGGAACGCCGTGCATCGAGGGCCGTGAAAACACATGGTCTCGGACTTGTGCAGCGCCACTTCGAGTTCCAACTGCTGGATCCTATCAACGACTATCGCAATCACGCGTGTCGCTAGTTCGACCGCCGCCCAGTACGACTCTCCCTGCGCCAGGACCAGCGCGTCGTCTGCGTAAGAGACCAAAGCTAACCCCGTCAGGGAGTCTCAGTCCCGTCTCCGTTCAGAGTCCCCAGAAATAGTAGCCCACCTGTATTGGAAACAGGGTCACAGCTACAGGTCAGGGCTCCAGAGAATAGAATCTTATTATTATTGTTTACATATAAACTTGTTTAATAGAGCATCCCCACATCACAAGATTATTTTCACAATCCCGAAGGGTAAAATCCTTTCGGTTTGCACTTAGCTTTACGTTACGGCCATATCGAGTCCATCGGACATTACATAAAAGTGATTGATTCCCGAGCCACGGCTGTGAGACACCGAGGAATTGAGCCCAACTGCTGTAATGATTGCCCATTTCGGTGTCGTTAAGAGAAACCTTTCGATATACCCACCCATGTGTTACGCCTTACTTACAGAACTGAAGCACTTTCGTTTTCTCAATGTATTCGTATCTATTCGATAGCTCTAGGAGCATCTGCTCCTGAAGCACTTGTTAACTAAACAGATTACATTGTTAAGAGACCTCTCGAAAAGAATTTGAATTTATTTTAGCACCCAGCGCCTAATTATGTTTCAAGATTTAAATTGTTAATGCTCAAACTTTTAATTAAATTCTATGAACAACATAAATTGTTGGACATTAAGGAACGAATTCTCGACGTGGTTTGCGCCTGCTTTGTTTGCGGTTGAAATACAACGCGCCTGTAAACGCTCATTGCAATATTTCTGCGTGCAAGCATACTGTTGAACTCGCATAAAGTTTGGAGATGGACGGTGACGTTAGAAATATAACCTTTCGGCAAAGCTGACAAGCAGATTCATACAGTGGGTAATCATCAACCACCGTAAATGCTGTTAGACCAGCGGGGTTACCATGATGTTCAAAGTAAGATTGTTTCATTCTTATTTCAGTGTGGGTAAGAGACAGAGCTGTACAGGTTGTCTAGCGCCATCTCTTACCCATACTGGAAATAAAAATGAAACAATCTTACTTTAAGCGTCATGGTACAGGTCCAGGGCCCTGTTTAATAAAGTAGTCAAAATGTGACATTTCGACAATTTTTCTATTTAATAAAATTTATAGGTGACCAAACTGTCACGGTGGATAATTCACAAATATGTCGGAATGTCGCGATAATTCAACATTTTTCTATTTAATTATGCTTTTTGAGCATTAGGTGTCCATTTGTCGTGGAAAAATTGTCGAATCTGCTTTATTAAACAGTAAATTATCATGACATACCTAATTGACATATTTGTAGAATTGTCTGACCATCCTGACAGGAGCGTTACCCTGTGTCGCGAAATCATATTTTGAATTTCAAAGGTTTAAGAAAGTGTGATCTTTTACAAAAAAAAAAATATTTATATCGAGCAATGAGAGTAGTGATGATAAATATTTGGAACAAAAATAAACGAGGAAGCAACGGCGAATAATTAAAAGAAGAATCTATTTCTTCTTCTCAATTACAGATTTCTGCTTTGAAGAAAGTAATTTAGCTTCATTCAACTTCATAAATCAAAATTATATGCAAACATGTCAAAAGTCGACATAATGTTATGACAATCTAACAATTGCCACCAATAGTTGTGAGTTATAATTTGACTATGGTTTCCTAACATTTCATAATTGTCGAAAAAATGTGAAAACGCGGCAGGTGAACCTTAAAACGCATTTAATAAAACTTATTAAAAGTGTTTCAAGGTTCACCTGCCGCGTTTTGACATTTTTGTAACTTTTATTATAAATAATAATAATCGTTTAATTTATAAAATGCAATAAAACAATGAAATTTACAAATATTGTTTTTTGTAAATATTGAAAAGAATACAATCGCTTATTTGCCTGAACTAGGGTTGGTAAACCTGTGCTTCAGGCTAGAAAGTGCTTATATTAAAAAATAAAAAATAAATTACCATTCAATATGACTATACTTTTTTTTTTTTTTTAGGTGGGAAAATCATCTTATGACAAATCCCGCTCTTGGGCGGAGCGAAAAGTAGTGTCAGACTTTTACTGACTAAAAACCCACTCCTGTTCCTTCTTTGCCTTCGTCCCAGGGCTTCGCTTTCACACTACCCGTGGCCCCAGTAGGCTTCGACCCTGTTGGGCCCCTACGATTTGCTGACATCTCCCTGAGGCGCGCGTGGAACAATACGCGCCGTCGACGACTTGGGCTCGGTCCGGACGGTTACCGGACGATCGGACGGCGAGCCACCCATTGCTCGCCGTCCGCAAGCCCTCGCCTACGGTGGCCGGAAATCGGGATCGGAATCCCGGCGGCGGTTGGGGCGTGAGGACCGTTGCCTCACGCGATCAGCCGCCTCCTTTGCTAGCATTACTGCTTCGCAGAAGGAGGCGACCGCCTGCCACTCTTCCTCGCTCCGGACCATGGCCTGTACCAAGGCCCGGCGCGAGAGATCGCCGCCGCCGATCGCCCCCACGAGGACACGGCGTTGTTCTGCCCACGCGGGGCACACCTCCACCGTGTGCTCCACCGTGTCCTCCGGGCGGTCCGCACAGTGGCGACACCCGGGCGTCTCTTCCGCACGAATTCAGTGCAGGAACTTCCCGAACTTACCGTGTTCGGTGAGAACCTGCGTCATGCGGAAGGTGAGGACGCCGTGAGGTCTTTCCAACCACGCCTCAAAGAGGGGACTTACCGCCATAATTGTGGCGTGCCCAATGACTATACTTAAGAACGAAACTAATACTATATGGCGCGATATAAAAGGAGAAACTGACTGACTGACATGTCAACAAACAGTGGAAACTACTGGGACTAGGAACGTGAAAAATTATGTCCATGATGTAGGCGAGCACTAAGAGAGGATTTTCTAAAATTCACTCCCTAAGGGGATGAAATGGGGGGCCAACGTTTGTGTGGAGAAACCTACTTACTTTCTGGCAGGCGAAGCTGCTGCCAGAAGCTAGTATTTATATACAGCAAGTGGGTCTTCTGACTCTACATAAGTTGTGCTTAGAAGAAACGACCTAAGCGCGACAATTCTACAATTATGTCATCTTTTGACATATATGTCGAGCTTTATAAACAAGGACCTGACCATGGTTATTATGGTTAAAAGTTAGAAACGAGATAAGCCTACATTTTTCATTTATACAAGTTTAACCTTATGCGGGCGCAGAAAAAACCGCACCGCGAATTTAGCCCCATAATCCGATTAGAGGAAAATAAACGAAACTGGTTCGAACGTAACAAAACCTACTTTCTATTTGCGCACACGTTTCAGGCAACATGGTGGACAACTGTATTTGAAATTCACTGTTGAAATTAGATCTTCCACTTTGATTGTCACGCGGGTGGCCATTATTTACAGTTTAGCTCCAAATTATACCAATTTATCGGACAGCTAAATCATAATAATATAACGATGTTCGATAAGGTGATGTGCCAAGGCACTCTATTTCCTCGGTCGTCTTCGATAGCACCCATGGGTACCACTGTAGATCGCAACACACCATAACCTACAGCAAAACATGTTCACACGTACTGGGTGTCTTGTTTATGTGAGTTTACTCGAGTAGAGTTGTGTGGGCCAACTGAGGGGCCAACGTAAATTAAAAAAAAAACCTATAACATTTATAAATAGTGGGCTAAGTACGAAGTCTTACGTCAGAGCCTTCTATAGTACCTTTAGTACGATCTGAATTACAGCGCTCAGTGGAAATGGATGATGAGGAATCGCGTTTTTTATCTAGTGAATATATAATGCTCGCGGTCGACGCGAGGCGTTTTCCGTAAAAAATGAAAACATTTTTCACCTTTTTCACAGCTATCTGTCTCATTCAGTGCACTTCACTTGCCATGTGTGCTTTTATGTAGCTATTCATTCTCTATGTTCCTTTTGATAGCTATTTGCTAAGAGTGTGAGTATAAGGGTTATCTTTAAGATATGACGCGGACGCGGGTTTGCCGATGACGAGCAGTAGGCTACGAGACTTTTTCAACGAGTTACCGTAGCCCAGAAACGCTAAGGGCAACTGAAGGTCACAGGTTATAGTCAGTAAAAGTCTAACACTCTCTCTCACTCCAGCCTAGAGCGAACCTAAACCCTAGTCATTTGATGATTTTCCAGCTGAAATAAAGATATATGATGCGGAATAGTTTTATATACCTACTTATCAAATCCAGACCTGTAGTCGTAGTTCTTCGGATGCAAACATTACAGACCGCGCCTGTTTTCACTCGCATCAATTTACCAGTTACCTGAAATCGTGCGCCGCCATACATAATATTGTCATCATTGAAACGTTCGACAAACAAAATGTCAAGCCTCATTATTCGGTAAACCGGTGTTCCTCTCGAAACCATTACATCGCTTAATAGCTCATAATTATAATGGGCGGTTAAGCTCGAAACGCTCGAATTACGCACGATTGTTCACCAATAAATTCGGGGGACTTTTTAGAAAGTAGATGGCGTATTAACGAGATCGGCTAACGAATACCTACCATTCTTGTATTTCTGAAATGTTGAATATAACCTACCTACGAATACGTAGAATAAACCTGTTTTTTAGGGTTCCGTACCTCAAAAGGAAAAAAGGGAACCCTTATAGGATCACTTCGTTGTCCGTCCGTCTGTCTGTCTTGTCTGTCTGTCAAAATGATACGGCCGTTTATGTCTCAAAACACGCGCATTTCGACACTTTTATAGGAATCAAAATTCATAGCATACTTCCCGTTGACCCAGAATCCTGAAATTTGGCATAAAGCAAGGTCATATAGTATAGATATAAGAATAAATCTGAAAATATAAAATTTGTTGTTACGTCACATTTTTTTTTTTTTTGCGATACTAAAAATCTTCGAAACTCTATTCGGGAATTGAACTATTCACATACTTACTCGTATGTAGGTAAGTTCATACGGAACCCTCAGTTCACGAGTCCGACTCGCACTTGCCCAGTTTTTTAGTGGAAAATCAACAAATCACGCCACGGTCACTCTTCCAAACGTTCCCGCAGCTCTAGCAAGCATCGGTCCTACTGGGCTACCCTTCAGTTTTGCTGACGTCTCTTTGAGGCGCGCCTTCGACTCGGCCCGGGTCCTTACCAGATGGCCGGACTGCGAGCTACCCATTGCTCATCGTCCGCAAGCCCATGCCTACGGCGACAGAGAATGTCTATATACCTACCGAATAATTAGAAAATTAATTGATAAACTATACAGTACGTACGTAGGTACCTAGTGAATAAATATTCCATCAACATAAGAAATATGTACTCGGTGCTCCAACTGTGTGTAATGAGCAGGTGGTGGTAAATCATTCTCCTGATTTAATATAGATACGTAAATAAGTGGTCGACAGTTTCCCACCACCCTTTTAAACCATGCTGTGTTAATGGATACAATAAACTAGTGCTGTCACGCGCCACAAACTTTACCTATATTTTCCACAGCCGAAAACACTATTATAGTTATAAAACATGAATTTGACATTGTTCTAGTCCTAATAGTATAACACAAATAGACTTTCGACACGAACCATGTCTCGAGTGTATAAGTTTGTATTAATTAAGTATATTGGGTTGGAGGAGGTTGGGCCTGATAAGACCAAGGTGAGAAAAACAAAATATAATTGGGTAGTTGCCGCTTTTTTTTAAATTATTTGTATCCAAAATCGCAAACAGAAAGAATATTTCAAATCCGTTCAATATTATGTACCTACATAAGTTAAGAACCTTTCAAATCTAGGGGAAGGGGTAAATGTCAAGTAAGGGAATAAGGATGTAGTACCTATATACTGAAATATGACGTCACCACCATAAGGTTACGAGTGTACAATAGTATATTTTGATACAAGTTGAGAAAGTCTGACATTGCGACTGAGGCGGAATTCGCCCGAGTCACAGGTGAGGGTGTTATTTATGGAGCCGAGTGCTGCAGTGACAAATGAATCAAATAACATATTTCAATACACTTACGAAGAATTAACTATACTCGTGGGGGTTGCCCAGCCTGATACGATAAATATAATAAATTGTGGAGGGGGAGACCTCGCGCACTTTTCTGCATTAGTACGAAAAACAGTAAATGGCGTGCGTAAGAGCGGTAGGTGTAGGAACGGTTTTTCGAGTAGATGATTGATGATGATGAGTATTGAAAAAAAATTGCAAGATGTTCCCACCACGCCCCCAGTCCCCCACTCTTCTTCACGCCAATGTCTTCATTTAATAACCAATTTCAATGCTATTTCGGGAAAGATTTGATGTTATTTGTTTATTAGTATATAATATTGCACAAAAATAAACACAGATAAATATATAATATCGTCGTTGGATTACTACACCATACGTTACATACGTTGGAGACTCGCTGCTTTCATTGTACCCGCAGTATACCGATGCTGTATTTGATCGTTTGCAATCTGGGTCAGTCTATAGCTATTTATCGAACAAAACTATAAACTCAGGGCTGCTACTCACGTGATGCGAGATTGTTCGAAAAAGTCATAGCAGCCCTGGAACTCTGAAGGAACGAGTAGGTTTTAATCAGTAATAGTCAGTCATTCCCTCTCGCCCAACCCAGACTGGATGAAGTTATTTCATTTTGATGATATCCAAACTTCAAAAAACAGGGACTTATTCTCACACTGTAAGCAGCACCTTTATGCTCTACTATCTGTATTTATTCTTTTCGTTTTCAAGTGTTTGTGTGTACATACTACATAAATAAAAACATTAATATTTTTTTAAGAAATATCCAACGACATTTTCTAACAATCTTAAGATCACAATCACAGAATCGACACTAATATTTTAAAGAGGATTGATTTGTATTTTTGTTTGTGACTAGCTTCTGCCAGCGGCTTCGCCCGCATGAAATAACGTTTCTCCGTACAAACTTTGGACCCCCGTTTCATCCCCTTAGGAGGTGAATTTTGGAAAATCCTATAAATGGAAACCTTCTGCAAAATTTCACTCTCCTAGTCCAAGTAGTTTCGGCTGTGCGTTGATATGTCAGTCAGTCAGTTTCTCCTTTTATGTATATAGATGAATAAACTCGAAAACTACAGAACGGTTTTAAACATTCTTTCACCAGTAGATTGCTACTTTGTTACTAAGTGACATAGGTATACATATATATGTATTTTTTACTATCACACGAGCGAAACCACTGGCAGAAACTAGTATTAAATAAAGTGATTATATAGTCAAAGTGAGATTCTATCAGCAATAATGTTTGTCAAAAGTCCATAATGTCTGGTATTGACCACGAGACCACTCATTAGTCGCACGCACTCCCATACCATTAGGAGTTTTGGATTTTTTGACAATTGATATTTATAAATAAATACGACAGTTGTTATTTATAAATAAACCAACTTCTGCCAGCGTCTTCGCCCGTGTGAAAGTAGAAAATATACCTATAGCATAAGAACAACCCAACAACGAACATTGTATTTGTATTTAAATTTGTATTTGTATTTTATTTCTTTGTATTTGTATTTGTATTTTTTATTTGTATTTGTATTTAAGAAACTTAGTGATAAAGTAGCATTCTATTAGAAAAAGAATTTTTAAAATGAGTTCAGCAGTTTTTGAGAGTATTCATTACAAACAAAAATACAAATCTTTCCTCTCTATAATATTAGTATAGAAGCACATAACAGAGCAGCACATCTGAGCTCATAACCATCATGAGGAGCCAAGGGATGCGGTCACTGTGGCCAAAAGGAGTCCAGATAACCATTTAAAAAAAAAACAACATATCCCTTTTCGCTAAAAGAATGTCATTTTCTCTATGCCCTCACTCATGTCAAATACTGTAGCCGCTTTATTATTAGAAATTAAGTCCAAAGCTATTAAAATATCGTCAACTCCAACCAAGTTCTTAATTGTCTAAGAATGAATACTTTACGATTATTGCATTTCCCCCAAATGGTGAGGGGTCAAAGAAATAACATCATGTAATGACTTCATCGAATAAAATATTATGATTTTACCTAACGAAAAAGCATAAAAACTGATATTTATTTAACAGATTATATTTATATTGGGACTTTTGGAAAGGATCATGATCTCAGACCTTAAATAATATACTATCTGACACGTGCCCACATCGTTGTGCGTCAAACATTTTTATTTACCCTATTTCACTCAGAAATCACGTAGCTTTCTATAAGTGACACAATTTTTAAAATTGGTTCTGTGTTTCTAAAGATTACTTCCTACAAACAAACTTTGCCTCTTTGAAATATTAAAAATTGATACTAGATAACATACGGTAATAACGTATGTTATCTACCGTAATAGTTACCAAAGGAATAAAGAGCGAGGCAATAAGTCAGTTTCAAAGTGTAGCAAAATAATTCACGTCACATGAGCGTGAATCGTGATTTATCTCACGTTTGCGCCTCCACGGCTCCTTATGCAACTCATCTCAAAAAGCGTACCAACCTTGACCTGAAACTAGGCAAGGACTGGCTAAGATCAAAAATGTGATAAAAACTTTGGGTTATTTCAGCCTTAGGCTTAGTCAGACAAGTAACTCAGTTTGGTTAAAAATTCTTAAATGTGAAAAATCTTATCGTAGATTTTCTCTTGTCATCTTGTATTTCGAGACTTTCATCATGATCTCCTCAACATTTCAAGTGAAAACCCATTAAAAATTTCATATTTAAAACAATAAACTTAAAAACAATGTCTGCTACCTGCTACCTATCAGACTTAGGTACCTACCTAAGTCTTACTTTTCTTTCTAGATAATACCTAATCCAGTAGCGCATATCATGCATGGCTAGTAGAGAATCTAGACAGTGAACGTGACCAGACGCAAATAACGCGAGAAAGCTCGATAAAATCGCACGGACACACGGATACGTAGCTATAAAACTGCATGTATTAATAGGTAGTGCAGTTTGTGCTTGTACCTGCTGAAATATGCACTCCTGGTGAAGTGTACAAACCCATTCCGTTCCATTAATCCTTTATAAAGACCAAAATAACAAATTCAATCAACCGCATTAAAATAAACTTTTTAATTTCAACGTCACGCGTCAGTTGCAGACTTGTGGTTGTGATTCTTATCCAAAGCTACATTTCACCGTAAAATATTTTAGTAACAACAGTCACAAAATAACTGCATTATTTCTGTGATTGTTTCTCTACAATATTTTGAAGCAGTATTCTTTAACATCAGAAATTAAGCCATGCTTTTAGTCTGCAATTAAAGTAACGAGTGGAAAAGAAAAAAATCTCGCTAATCAAAATTCAAGTAGATCAATGCGAATGCATTAAAATACGGAGAAGTAATCAAATAAAATTATTCAGGTGTATCCCTTTACGCATTCAAAGCCACCCTCAAGGGATCGTTAAAGCTTACTTATAAAGATTGAAAACTGCTTGACCCGCTACAGAATGTGACCGCACTTGTGAAATGGAAAAAATAATGAATGCTTAAATTTTTGGAGATACTCCAGTTCGTTTTATTTAAGTAGCTCTCTCGCTGAAGCTTCCACGTCCCGTTTTCAGCTGAAGTAGAAGTTATCTAGACACCAGAGACCTTCGCCCTCCAGTCGAGTGGCCTTTATGACAGATGACACGTTGCGTATTTTAAGTTAATCTCGGACGAGTGCTCAGTGATATTCGCTTTTTGTTATCCTAATATTACAACTCTTCATTTTATAAGCCTGGCAACTATATATTTATAAAAACTTTCTGGAATATAGGGGTAGACTAGGATATTACTTATAACGACTTTATATTTAATCATCGGGGGCGACATATGTATTTTGTATAGAAAACAAAAACAGAAATATTCTTCTCCACAGAGATCTACGCTTTGGAACGTGCAATTTAGCTTCACTTTTTTTGACTGACCGACATTTTGACAATTCAAAAGTGCCTGTATCCCTGGCCTATTTGAAATAAACGTTTCTGATTTCAGGGAAAAAAAAATGAAATGTACAAAAAAGCGTGCTTAACACTAGCAGCTATTAGCTGATGCATGTGTTTCGTATAGTTTAGAATGCCAAACTATATAAATCGATGCGAACGACCAAGTGTTTCGGGAAGATAACAGATACAGATAAAAACTTTTTACAAAAAAAAATACAACCGACTTCAAAGTAAAAAAAAAACACTGAAAAGTGCAAAATAACTTTAATTTCGGAAGTCAGTGTTTCTATAATAGTTTTGTCTCTTCGTTATTTAACACCGACTTCCGAAATTAAAGTAATTTTGCACTTTTCAGTGTTTTTTTTTACTTTGAAGTCGGTTGTATTTTAATTTGTAAAAAGTTTTTTATTTTACACTTTTTAGTTATGGTACCACCACTAAAAAGTACCCCTCAGCCAAACTTAAATACCTTATAGCCAGAGTGCAACTCATGACAATTCTAATAATCCCAAACACGGTTAGATTACATTAATTTATTACAGAGTTCCGGTGCCTAATTTCAGGCTTCATCATCAGATCAGTTCGATATATTCCCCCTCTACTTTCAGTCAGTCATCGACTACACGTATAAACAAAGCAGTTTTACTTGTTACGACGGTTCTGCTGTGATCCTATGAGGAGTTCTGTTCCATATCTTCGAAGTTCATGATCAGATCATAATAATATTTCTATGGGACCAACTCGGAAGTATAACCTTTCAATCAAAAAAAAAAAATATCAAAATCGGTCCACAATTGACCGAGAAATCGGTGAACATACATAAAAAAAAAAACATTCATTCAACCGAACATATAACCTCCTCCTTTTTGAAGTCGGTTAAAAAGAGCACAAACTACAAAGGTGTTGCTTTTCAAAGGTAATTTCTTCCACCAGATCTGCGTCAGGACTAAACTAATCGTTTTATTGCCAAAAGCCAATATAGATGACCGACTGTAACGTTACAATACATTTTAATAAATTAATTCACTACTACTGGTCTCGTAAACCTGCGTCAATTTCCAACAAATTATTTAGCGTGACATATTCAGTAAGTCTCTTTAAAATATCGTTACAATTTTTTAACGTGTGCAAAAAAGCGTAACACGCTCTACTCACACCAACTCACATGCAGCAGGGCAATCAACGCTGCCCTTATTTCTAATTATATCTCTCCACCAGCTAGATTATATTTTATACAAGCTGAATTACGTTAACGTCGGATCTGGTTAAGCTGAAGCTATTAACAAGCCAGCATGTTTAGGAACACTGTCAAGTTACCGTTCATTTATAATAGGAAAAAAATCTGAAAAATGAAAATTTGTAGTTGCGTCATCAAAAATTGCGATTCGGAAAAATCTTCGTAACTCAATTCGCGAATTAAACTGTTTTCATCATAGGTAAGTTCGGCTCGGCGCACGAGTCCAACTCATGCTTGCCCAGTTTTTTTTTTATTATGCTCGTATTTCTTCAAACGGGATTTGTATAAAAGAATTAATTCGGAAAATCAACCGTTAATTAAATTGCTCCCGAGTAGAGCCTGGGCCGGTCGCTAGTGTAGTAAGGAATAAAAATTACCTCCAATTTGGCCACCAAATGATATTATCCTTTGTTTCATATATCAGAATGTGACAGAGTAGCCAGACTAAAAAAACACAGCTCACTATATTTAAATAACTGCTGTCAAAGGTGCCTAATGAATTATTCATGAAAATGAGCAGAGCATGACCCTCCGGCAAGTGTTTTGACAACTTTTCTAACTGTAATCCCTGTGAAAATCTTGAATCTATATTGTACAAAGACACCTCAGTCAGCACTTATAATTTGTGTAGTGGTACTCCAGCTATTCATGTTGTGTTCCTTCTATAAATAATTGTACTGCATAGGCAGTCGAAGAAACATAACGCTGAATGTTGCATACGTCAGAACAGTACTCAAACCAAGATCTTGCTTGTGGAAAACTTTAATAACAATCAAGCCTGAGGTCTCATTGTGTTCATGAAGACTGCATCAGCTCACAAGATATTTGCATCAAAAACAGATACAATCCGTGTAGGGACGTCTCAGAATATAGGTCGAGTACTGCGCCTTGGCTACTACACCGAACTAGGAAATAAATTTACTGGATGGCGGATACTCTTCTTACTACAAAGTCATTTACTTTTAGTGCCGAAAACTCATGTTCGATGATGGCTATCGTCACAATTGCTCTATATAGCAATCGTTGAAAGGTACATTCTCAGCAGTCCCTTATGAATCCTTTAGTAGGCATGTCCATTATGCCCAAGAGCTTTGGTTTATCAATAAGTCAATCAATAACTTTGAAATTCTATTGAATGGTTTGAGACTAAATTATGGCTGGACTAAAGCCTACCTTGTCTTTTAATAATTAAATTTTAAATACAAACTTTGTGTATGTTATAAAAATATGTAACTCGGGGATTAAAATGTAAATAAATCTTTGTTCCTAGCGTGCACAAATGGACAGAAACGTGATGCTTACGTGAGGTAGATACGTGAAAAGGGAAAGATCAAGTGCAAGTGTAAATAAATGAAGACCTCGGCGCCCTCTTCACATTATTTATATGAACTCATCCAACTGTACACAATTCACGAACCTATCAAAGATAATTGGTTCCGTACATACATAACCATATATACAGTAAATATATAAACTACCTATGTATATCTTTTATGGAGATATATTTACATGCGGTCTAGCCCAACAGACATTCTCGGGAAAAAGGTTTACTTTCTGGATGGGACATGCCCTTATGACTCTCTCGGGCATCGTCTAAGATCTGTAGCCACCTGTTTTTCTTATTTTACATCTTTTTTTATTGTCATTGCGTCCAATGGGCATCTATAAAAAGATTGTTATTATTTCTTGTGCATACAATCTTGTAAGTAAATATAATAATAAATAAGCAAAAGATGCTAAGTATGTGCGAGTATAACTACCAATAAGAACGGTGAGATGTGTGTACGTCTGTAACCTGGTGGCTGGAGACATTGATCTTTAAATTATAAATGAGTGTTGCGAAATGGGTTGAATCAAACGTACGTGTGATGCGAGCACGTATACGTTGTGTATCTCCTCGAGAGCTTGAAGGAAAGCACAAACACAACCTTCTGGGGATTCCTTACCATCTACTTAGTATATGATTCTTTTACATTTAAGTTATTCCATTCGCTGCGCCTTACAGTTGAACTGAATCAACTTCTAAGAAAAATAACGAACGTAAACGTAATGTACAAAGAAGGTATTTCAATGTACAAGTAAAAAACTGTAATGGATATTGAAAGCCCATCATACTGCCCTAATTAATTGATCTACTTTACGGAAGCGGTTATTTCAACACAAAGTAGGTTACTCTAACTAAAAGGAACATGTTTTCCAGGAAAATATCTAGTGTCGTTTTAAAACTTCGGCCACATTTTATTAATGGGCCGTTTTATTTTCAAATAAATATCACCTTTAGGTTAAATTTTCACAAAAGTGTTTTTTAAGTCGCTCGAAAACAACAAATTACACTTTTAATGAAACCAGAAAGGTTTTACGATTGTGCCGAGTTTTATTGTATAGAATATTAAATCCACGTGCTCTGAACCGGGAGCGTTTATAATTCATTAGAGAAAAACCTTCGGCTATTGTGTTTATAAGCATACACCAGCTTATTAATAATTTGTGTCGGCGACATTAGCGAAATTTCTCGTAAATAATAAAAAGTATTTGTTGAATCCATCAAATAAATAGGGTAAGTAACTATTCAAACATGCATTTTTTACCTACACCGGTTTTCGAAGTCATTATCTAATTAGTTGAGATGTACGAGTATAACGAGCTTCAAAAGCTTACCTTAGTAAGAAGTTTTCGTAAAGTTTAGAAGATTAAATTCTTGTATCTGATTCAAACTTTAACCTAGACTAGAAAACTACTAAATTTACAAATTCGATCGTTACGCTCTACCTCACCTTAACGACGAGCATTTCATCGAATCCAAGTTCATTGACAACTTATACTAACATTAACGCGATAAGCTACTCGTTTGTTTAAATTACGTCTAGACAATGAAGAATGGTGCTTCATGATGGAAACGACTACAGTTAAGAATTCGAATTCTAATGATGACTGATTACTCTTCAGTTGGGGTGAAAGAAATCGTGGCACATGCACGCTTTGCTTTGTTATCAACTTGTGTCGTTTATTTTTACGACAGTTTCCAAGTTTTATTATGATATTTCCCTAGGAAGTTACCACCAAACTTCGGCTCATAGGATATTATGCATTGGTTATAAAAACATCGGCGACTAAATATAACCTCATCTACATGTCTGCAGGCAGGCATTTTATATACCTAAAGCCTAGCCAGAGCTCTTTCAAGTTGAAAAATAACATTCGTATGTTCATCTTAGAAAGTTGTTCGGGGTTTTAAATAATTCAGAACGGCTACAGTACGACATAAGCTGACTTAGCAGAAAGCTGGAAGCGGTAACACAAGTTACTAATGTTGGATTATAGGATAGTGAGAACACGACACTTGTCCCGGCCACACATTACTCACTGTCTTGAGCACGTTCACGACATTTGTCACTAAACATATAAATAAATAAACGAGAGACATTTTGATAACAGAGAAACAAAGAGATAGGTCAACAATAAAGGTTTCTAGTTTCCCTTGTGCAATTAATGGCACTAACGCTCAAACAACATTGCGAAGAGATTTTAATTTTATTCTGAAACAATGCTATATGCTATATTAACATACGCGTGTAGGTCATTCAGAAAAGGAATAATACCACACAGGTTGCCTCGTTTTAAAGCTTTTCTAAGACAAATAAACCGAACAGGTGTATTCCTAAGCGTTGACGAGTTTATTAAACATTTACGAGACGTGTTAAATTAGCTTGACGTTCATGTGATAAGTTCCCAAACTTGTCGAAACTTCTATTGCTCTAGTAGACAATGGGCTTTTGTAGTACAGTTTAATGTAGATTGATGAATTACTAACGCCTTTATCGTGTCCCTTTAGCACAAAAACATCAATGGTCGTTTAGAATACGCTCAGTAAACTGAATTAGTAAACTGAAACGCATCCATGAGATAGTAGGGATGCTAGAGCAGATGGTATCAGACGAACTGTTAATAGCTAAACGTAATCCTTTGAGGATGGACTTATTTTCACATTAAATAAATTGGTTCCTCTTGCCAGTTCTTGCTTAGTTTATCAAATAAAATAGCAGTTTGTACATCAGTTGTCGTCTTGATGCCTAACCCTATTTGTATTTTTATTTGATTGTAATATATCCACTGATTAAGACTAACTAACAGACCAATAAAACACAGAAACAAGGATATAAATGTATCCTTCAGCTAGAATAGAGGTGGTAAGAAGGGATAATATTCCAGGTAGCTTTTAAGCCAGGTAATGCTCCGCCGTCAACCAGCGGTTAATTACCATCAAGTGAGATATTACCACAAATCCTAAGGAAAGAAAAAAAAGAAAGAAAAATATTTTATTTGGCACACATAGATACACACAACAAGTCCACGAGTCTATTGTTCTCCAAAAATGAAAGTTCGAACATTAGTCCCCAATGAGTCCACTTCACGAGTCTATGAGAATGTTTGGTACAGTCAGCAGTCAAAGCTTTGATAAGGGATAAATGTTTATAAAATAAAAGAAAATGAATTTTTTTTTTTCATAAACGCGTACTTATGAAACGATAAACATTACTCTACATACAAGTCTCTAAAAAGGTGAATGGTCATAACCAAGAAAAAAAAAGTTTTATAACTATTACAGTAAATAATTTTAATCTTACACAAGTTTTTTTTTTTCATGGATTCGGTGGGAAATGAAGAAAAATAAAATCATGGACCTCTGGGAACAACCCGCAGAAACAACATGTAAACACTTAAGATGACAAAAAAGAAAACTAACATTGTGTGTCTAGCGGCTGCGCCAAATATGTCCAGTTTAGCAAAAATGCCAGATAACTACGTGGTAGTCTGACGCTGGTTTTCAATTGAACCTTATTGAGAATGTACGGTTGAAATAGTACATTTTGATACAAGTGCAGAAAGTTTGTCATTGCGACCGAGGTGGAATTCGCACGAGCCGTAGGCGAGTGTGTTATGGAACCGAGGGCTGCAGTGACAAATTTGCACGTGTGTCAAACGACTTTTTTCAATACACTTACGAAGAAATGAATAAACGGGGGTTGACCGGCGACTGGTGGGGGTCGACGCGCGCCCAGCCTGATGTGATAAATGTAATAACATTGTGGCGGGGGACAGCACGCGCTATTTCAGCACTAGAGCGGAAAACAGTCTATTGCGTGCCTAAAAGCGGTGGGCTATGAGCGGGTTTTCGAGTAAGTGTATTGAAAATTAGTTTATTTATTTAGTTATTAGTGTTAGGTGTAAGGTAAATAATTACGTATGTATAAGTTAATATGTGGTAGATAATAAAATAATAAATAAATAGGGAAGGGAAATATGGATGAGGAATGGGGATAGGGAATGGGATAATAAGACTGGTAGAAGTTTTGTATATAAGCTAAGCAAAGTATCTAGCAAGCAACAGTTAATCACTAATATTATATAGTTGGGCGACGCGGCCCGCACTAAATTCAAACATATGACGTTGTATAAGAGTGTGTACTACTTGAAATACACCACTAATTTATAATTTGTACAAATACTTAAAGGGCTTATTAGAAAAGGTCCTGTTATTATTTAAGTAATCTCAATAAATAATATTTATAAAGAGCAAAGTTATTAGCGTTTGTTTATATCCCAAAATGTAACTCAATTTATGTAAATATTGTACATGCTATTGATTATGATTATGAATGAATGAATGGCGATCAAAATGAAAAAACACTGCGTGTAGTATTTTCTAGTAGCAATTGTTATGAATGATTGATTAAATTATGAATTTACCAATTATGACCAATTTTCGTGGACAATTTTGGGATTTGTTTTTCTTACTTTTGACTACACAAATATGATCAGTAACGGGTACAGATAAAGCCCCATTTTTTGTACTAATTAAAAAGTAGTAGTGGCGCACACGGGTGCTGCCACGTTTTGCTCCGTTCAGGGTAAAACGTAGCAGCACCCGGCGGGCACCGCTACTCTGCACGCCCCACGTCTCCGTAAACAACATCGTACATTGCCATAATGTTTTTGTTTGCGCGTGCGATAACGCGGGCCGCTGCACGCGCCGATTCTCCGTAAAAAGTAAAAAACGCCCGAGGCGGCGCGAGTCGCGACGCCAGACGCCCCGCGTCTACATAAACAAGCACTTATGGAGTACACACGTAGACCATGTCCTGGAATAGGATATATTTTTCTATTCTGGAAGTGTGATCCCTTGAGATAATTATCTACTTATACGCGGACTGTAGACGCGGGCTTGCGGACGGCGAGCAATGGGTAGCCTACCGTCCAACCGTCCGGTAACCGTCTGGACCGAGCCCAAGTCGGCGACGGCGCGTATTGTTCCACGCGCGCCTCAGGGAGATGGCAGCAAATCGTAGGGGCCCAGCAGGGTCGAAGCCTACTGGGGCCATGGGTAGTGTGAAAACGAAACCCGGGGCCCTGGGACGGAGGCAACGAAGGAACAGGAGTGGGTTTTTAGTCAGTAAAAGTCTGACACTATCTCTCGCTCCACCCAAGAGCGAGATTTGTCATAGGACGATTTTCCTACATAAAAAAAAAACTTATACGCGGACAAAGCTGCTAGCAGAAGCTAGTAAGTTAGTTTTCAGGAAAATCTTCATTTTTTGCTCTAATGCGTTTTCTCTTCCATAATTTAAAAGTATTAATGAAAATATGTTCACAGTAACTAGGTATTCTATAATTCAGTATTTTTAGAATAATAAGTTATATTGAAATAATTAATACTTTTGATTAAGATAGAAAATACCCCTTTCCTAAAGAAGGTCGATATTCCGAAAAAAACCCCAAAATATGTAGATTAGCATTCTGTATTCTCATAGTTTTTAATATATGATTACAAATACCCACAGACAGTACCTAAGCTTATCGTTATTGATGAATTATCTGCATTACAACGCTGAACTGCGTAATTAAAATGTTATTTATCTGTAAAACATTATTTGATAATATCGTCACATACGTCGCAATCATCATTTTAACTTTAATAGCGTTAATTTAAGTACATGGAAAGGGGTGTATTTACCTAGAACAAGATTATACTGCGGCTTCGCTCTTGTGACTCAAATTGCATTTTTTCAGGATTCAAATGGAATTAGCGCTTCCAGAGATTACCTTCAACAAACAATTTTACCTTTTTACCCGACTGCAGCAAAGCCAATAGGCAGGTCTGTGATTTTAAGAGTTTTTGTATGATTATGGGTACGTTAGCGTAGCAATTAAACTACTGAACCGATTTTAATGAATGAGGTATCAATCGACTCATTATTATAGGGATTATTAACAGCGGAGTTTTAATAATAGGGTCGCGTTTCCTTTGAGTACGGAACCGACGATTGAAGACGTATCGAGTTGGATGTCAAATGAAAGAGTTAAACAATTTTACTATATTTTTATTACATTTGTGAATACAATCGTATTCACAAATGTAAACTTATCCGTATTCAGTTTTTAGTTTTTATTTTGTGTTACTTCAGCTTGTTATGATATTAGTTTAAAAGAATTAGATAATGTTTACTTACTTTAAAGTGTTGTATCAAATTAACTTATCTTGGAGAACCAGCTTATTATAATAAATTTGTCTCGAATGCTCAGTTGTTTCGAGTATTATCTAGGTATGTTTATTTCTAAATCCACATACAGTTATGATCACAATTTCAGTTATTTTGTTGATCACGTTCTGAGCATTTGGTTAGCACTTCTACGTTTCGTGTTGCGTCGGTTGGTATCTTATAAAAAGAAGGGCTTATGAACTTAAGGTAAGTAAAAAAATCAAGAAAATGAGTATAAAATAAAAGGTAAAAAGAAGAAGAAAATATCAAATGTCATAAATTAAACGCAAGGCAACTTACGCGACTGCCTTCTCATATTAATGTCTAGTGTAATATAGTAGATTTTAAAATAATGTGACATTATGTCAATTTTGACCGTACTTTGTTTGATCATAATGTATCCACTCTTCTATAGTCCCTTATCAGATTGAATTTAACTGACTGACAGAATACGCAAAACCTGAAACCCCAAACCAATAAAAACGCAAAAACGAGGGCTTTTAGATGTATTCTTCAGAAGGTGTAGAGGTGGTAAGAAGGAAAATTCCTATTCAACCTAATATATAAAACACAAAAACTCTGTCTTCCTATGTCCATTATACAGACGTTGAATCGGAAACCATTAAACCGATATGCCCCAAACCAATTTCATTAGAAAGGCAATGCGAAGATGGTTTTAGACAAGACAATGCATAAAATAGTACATTTTGATACGAGTGGAGAAAGGGGAATGAAACTTTTCCCATACATTGCTGGCATGTAGTATTTTTTCTTTTTGCCAAAAGTCAAATCTAGGCCATATCTTAAAGGACTGTATGATAAATCAATAGCAAAAAGAATTATGTCTATTGCTATAGTTTGTTGTCAGGCGTTATTTTTCTCAAATAAAAATACTGTATGTCTGATATTTTAAGTTTCTCATTGTTAAATATAGTTTTAGTTTCGATTTTTATGGTGAGTACGCATTAAATAGTGTGAATCACTATCATAACACTAACGCGTATCTTTTCGATTCGTTTATGACTTCTTTTTTACTAGTTTTAGTGATGAAAAACTGCGTGTAAAAGAAAATATAACAGTAATAATCAATTTTATTTATTTTATCAATGTCAACCTCAAAATATTACGTATTATGTTACCATTTCATTATAATATAATGAAAATAGGTACCGCCTGACAAAAATATACTAGCAATGCCTCTATACGAATCTTCGTTCGTTTAAAGACCTGGTTATTTTTGCACACGGCGGGTATCCGCCAGTAGTCATTTATATTACATAGTTAACACTAAAGATTATTTTTGATATTCAAAGACACAAAATTCCCTAGACCACAACCCGTACATTTGCTCTTTTATTTATAGACTAGATAATGGTACCTACTAGGTATGAAAGAGAAGAAAAATAGGGCCCTCTTTCATAGTTTCTACTGTCACATAGTGGACATTCATGAGAAGTTATTGTAATTATGTTCGCAACTGACTTGCGATCTTTTGCACGTACACTTTAGGATTGTATACTTTGGCCCATTTTCTGGAACGAAAATTATCACAAAATTAATGTAACCAATTGCTAAGTGCTGCTGTGATTGTTTGAATGAGATTAATAACAGACAATCTCATTACTAGACTTATGTCGAATTATATTTATTTATTTATTTTAATTGATATAAACCAGTGCTTGACTGCAATTCCACCTAATGGTAAGCAGTGATGCAATCGTTGATGGTGAGGCACACTAGTTTATTAAGAGTCTATTCACTCTAGCCTTGAAGACACCTAGTTTATAATCGGATGGAATGTCCTCAGCAGGCAAATTGCTCCAGTCCTTCGATGTACGCGGTATAAACGACGAGGCGAAACGCTTAGTCCGGACCGTAGATGTTTTAACAACGTAAATGGATACACGCCGTACGTCGGGTGGTCCGATGGTAGAAATGAGATGGCGGAATCAAGTCATGCAATTCCCGCGCACACTCTCCAAAATGCAACATGTAAAACACCGAAAGGCTTTGAAGACTGGACTTAACCAAATCTGGATCACCAATTAGCCTCTTCGCACGCCTTTCCACCGAATCAATAATATCCATCAATAATATAATTTTATCAACATCATAATCATCATTTCACCCGTTAGATGTTGCCTGCTGGAAATAGGCCTCTCCAGGTGTCGCCACAACAACTTAGAGTGGCGAACTGATCATATCGGATTCAGAGTACCTCACCAAGTCATTGATTCACTTAGGAGACCTTCCTTTCGGCCCCATCGAGCATCTGTTTTGCAAGCAATGTGCCCTGCTCACTGCCACTTAAACTTGGCGATTCATCGGGCTATGTCGGTAACCTGCGGTTCTCCTACCGATATCTTTATTCCTAATTTAATCACGCAAGGAAACTCAGAGTTTCCTGTTATAGCATAGCCCTTCCTATTGCCCTTTGGGGGTACCCAAAGATTAAATTATATCCTCATCAGCTGGCTTAAAGGTATATAAGCCAGCTGGTGAGGATATAATTTAATCTCAGAAATCAAGTGTTAGATATTTGTAACTAGGGCTGAAGGTATGTCCGAAAGAGTTACCGTGTTGGTTGGAGGTTGTCAAAAAAATCTTACACCTAAAAAAAAAGATATTCGTAATGCCTTTTCATTGTAAGAATTTATGTATTTTTTTGCATTTCATTTGTGTGCTCTTCGCCTTAAAGGTTACCCATCCGGTCGTATGTCGTATCAGGGTTTACGAGTCCAAAGCAAAGAGCGTAATCGTGTTAAGTACATTAGTATTACTAACGCTTTTCGGCTGCAAACTCGTTATGGTAAATATTTTCATTAGGGTCGTTCGGTACGGATAAAGGTGGGTCGCCGGCATTTAAATAAAAAATATTTTCAGCGAGGTTTCTTCAGCGGTAAAGTAAACCCATTTAAACCTGCTCCTGAAAATAAGGAGCGCTGACTTTAATAGCTACGGACAGTGGTTACACAAATATGTACATAGTTAGTTATATAGACTATTTAAATAGGGCTGTCTTTACTGACAATTTCACGCAATACACCTATGTAATTATCAACGCATTTAATGTTAATTAGAAACTAACACACGCCTAATTTAACGCATATATCCAAGGACTGGCTTATTATAAAAGCATATTTGGTTCTTATTACTGTTATACACGAATGTGTCTATTTAAGTTGTTTTCTTTTTTGACATTTTTTATTCTCTTTTTAAACTTAAATTTTAAAATTATTAGACATTGTCTTCTATTATAATTTTGTACCGCGGCGTATCAACTAAAAGTTGCATTGTAGCGGTGAAAATCATAAAACGTGCAAATCATAAAACTGACGGAAATGGTTTATAGCACGCAAGAAGGATGCGAGCTATTCCGCAGAGCTTTTCCATTTCACTTGATTGCACATTATATTTCATCGTCAGTTCTTCCTTCCCACGTACGGATTAAGGAAATCATAGTAGACTGTAGTGCTGGTAATTCCTACCCACGCATGCGCCATTTTATATTCGAATTTCTGTAACCAGCACCAAGCAAACATCTATTTAAGTTGGATTTTCACCTGCCAACGCATGCAGTAATACCAACCTACGTTATTGTAAAAATTAACGCCACTCTATATTCGAATTTCTACAACAACAAGTAGACATCCAACCAACAACAAGTAGACATCCATAATTTGGATTTTCACGGATCTGAACTGGCATGCGACGGTTGTTACAATAATTATGCATCTTTATATGATGGTATTACACTTTTACATTACCCACCGCACAATAACAGCGTGTATAAAACGTGTTGTCATGAACCTTGAGTTTACCGAGGCGCACCCGAGAATGTTACTAACAAAGACACATTTTCCCAACACCAAACAACTAGGTACCGAGAACTTTACATCTTAGTAAAAGAGTTCAAAATGCAATGGAAATAATTCTTTAAGAAAGGCATAGCTTCCCTTGGATCGTGGGAACAGAAGGGAGCCGACGCAATTTCTGAAAAACGTGACAAAGGTCATAAAAAGGACATTGTTGTGCCTGTGACGGGTGCGCGCAAAGCGCGTGGGATTATGTTACTCCACACTACTCACCTATATTTTAGTAGTTGCAGGTTTTGATCAGACACAAACGCGGGAACGAACCTATATAATTTTAACAAGAATTATTTAGTATCTAAATGTACATAATATTTGAACAGACTACATATACTACACTGAAGTTTGATGTGATATGTTTATGTCAGGTAGTAAGTATGTCGGACATATTATTTTCAGAATAATTGCACCTTTGATTTACCCTACAGCGTGAATAGTTACATTATAGTACAATGCGTTCCAAATAAGAATAGGATCGATTGCCATGTTGTGACGTCACGTCATACTGTCAAATCGCAGAATTATTAGGGTGAGCAGAACAAGAAATTTTTGAAATTTAATTTATTTACGAACTGTGAACGAAAAAAGTTTAATCAGAATCCAGTTCTTCAATTTTCCTCATCTCTGAGTTCTTCAATTTTGCCCATTTTCTTGAGATTTGACAGTATGACGTGACGTCACAACATGGCAATCGATCCTATTCTTATTTGGAACGCATTGTACACTTGTGCGCACTACATTAACCTAAAGTACTTAAATAAGTATTCATCATCACCTTCCTGCTAAGGGCAGGAAGGTGATGATGAATACATGTTACTTGAGGACGGCGCAACACTATTTTTTTCCAATATGTGCTGTCAACCGCCGCGCTATAACTGACTCCCTTTTCTTTCATATCATTCCTCACACAATCCATTCACTTTTCTTTGGCCTCCCTCACCCTTTTTATCCACATGCATACTCTTTGAGTCATATGCGTTTTATCCCTCATCTTTACATGACCGTACTAAAAATTTGAAAGGGAATCGTTTCCCTTTCAAATTTTCAGTCACTAGCGCCACTTTCAAAAGTACTCTAGGTCCAAAATATTTTAGTAAAATTTCCCCTACAATTGCCAGCGTAGTCAGAGTGAGTGATAGCGAGTGACATACTTGTATTTTTCACAGTCCGTGGGCACGCAGAGGTGCGCGTGGAGTTACAAATGGAGCGTTGGGCGGCGCGAGGCGGCTCGGTGCGGCTACGCTGCGTGCACGACGTGCCGCCCCATCTGCTCGACAAAGTGGTCTTCCTCCGGCACGGCACCAAAATTTTCCAGTACATTAGGGACCGGAAACCGCCTTATAGAAACTTTACCACCCCCGGAGCTGTGCTCAACGTAAGTGAATAATGCACATTTTCCAACGCTACCTATAACAGACGCTCTCTCGGCCTGAATAGCCGCGAACAAAATTGTTATTTCGCTTTCCTAAGATGTGTAATTTAAAACTAAGAGTGTATTGCTTTTGTGTTCTAACGTGCTCACACTCGAGTCTATACGTCAGCGTTTTAATATCTTGTTTTATTTCGTGAGGCTAGCTTTGAGAATATGAAACACAACAGCATAGTGGAATACGTTCTCCATCATTCTCACTTATCATCGCTCAATGTCGCGTAGAATTGTCACGGACGTCACCTCTCAGGAGTCGCAGCGACTAGTCTGTAATGCATATTTATGACATTACCTCGGGTAACGCAGTCGCGATCTGCAAAGCTTCCACTCAGTCACAATAATGAACACACTCGCACCAAAGCGTACATATTGCATGAACGGCGCCGGGCGCGGAGCCCGCGCAAACAAAGGTAACAGTAAACTAGCTGTACGCCTAATTAATCGACTGGGGGTTACGTCAATTTTGACAGCAGGTTTCATCTGGACATTAGGATAATTATTCCTTAGTTATTTTACTACTCAGTTTTCTGAAGGTGTAACAATAACAATGGCATCAAAAGGCAAATAATTAAACTCATTAAACCAAAGAAACTCAAAAATATCTCCACTCAGGTAACGTTGAGCTGTCGCAGCTTCATAATTCACAAAATAACGCAATGTTCGTTATACGCTCCGTAGTCGAATATACCTAATAAATATAACTGAAAACTGAGTTCCGTTTCCAAACATTTGTTTCAACGTACCTATATTTAACAGCAAACATTTACTGAACATGAAAGCCTTGAAAAGACGTCAACGCTGTAGTACGGTGTACTGTGTGCCTTTATAATTACCACGTTGAAACTGTATTCACGTGAAAAAATTTCTTGCCTTGCCGTTGCACTATTATTTAACTCACTTAGCAGCTCAATTAATTAGTTTATGCAAGTTTCAGACCAACAAATGGGCACTTTGAGCTAGATACGTGGTGAACTGGTGAACCGCCGCGTTAGCAGGGTATATTCAAAACAATGGTTATTTTTATTCTAAACTGTAACTGTGGTTTGTATGAAAATTTATTGGCACTACGGGTGTGTCTGTAAAATATTTTTACGTAGCAACAGGGTTGTTAAACTTGTGAGTGCATCTTTAGGGGAAATGTCGTTGTATTATGAAAAGCAAAAATCAACTGGAAACAAGCGATAATTTCAGTTCTGCTTTGCTTGATTAAAGTGCAGTTTACGCGAATTGGAGCACAGTCAATGTGGGAGAATTTTTTCTTCGTAATTGACGCCAGCCGCCGCGCGTCAAGGTTACTGACAAAAAACAAACTATCAAAAATCGAAATAAATAAAAGTAAATTAATTTTTTTGGGCTCCGTACCTCAAAAGTAAAATACGGGACCCTTATAGGATCGCTTTGTTGTCCATCTGTCTGTCTGTCAAGACCCTTTATCTCGGGAACGCGTGGAGGTATCTAGTTGAAATTAAAATTATATACTCAGGTCTGCAGTGCCTTGAAGCTGTGAAAAAATCAAACTTCTGAGTTAACGAAAAAAAGATACGGCCGTTTATGTCGCAAAAAAAAAGAGTGTGTGTACCTATGTACACGCGTTAGAAGTTATACTTCTTTGGCGTATGGAAAAAAAAATAACTAAAATGCAGTAGTGATTAACGATAAATATTAAAATTAATCAAAAAGATATTATTTAAATAAAAAAGGTTTTATTAACTTAATAAATTATTAGTATCACCGTCGTATATGAAATTGATTTAATAAAAACTGTAGTGGACTGTATAATTTCTTGTCTTCTTTTGGGTGTTCTTCTTGAACTTGAAATAAAACAAGGCTTCTTTCTTCCAGGTTTATTTCTTCTCAGGTATTCTTATTAGAATATTCGGAAAACGACTGTGTCTACGAACAAAACCGGTTCCAATTTATACATTACGCAGCTGATCGCTGATTGGTCGAACGGTCAGGAGGTGGAGCTTTTCAACCATTAAGGAACATTCCGGAATGCTCACGAATATTTCAACCAATCAGAATCAAGCCCGGAATAATCTCGAAATTACATGCAATAACCTTTAGTATCGCGAAACTTTACCTTAACGAGAGCCTTTACACTTTAAACATGCTTTTTACATAGAAATATCCATATTTCACATATAAAACCTTATATCATTCGACTTAGAATTCACTAATCTATCCTACAAAAATATAAAAACCTTAAAAAGTCACCATAACAAAACCTTAGTCCTTATCACTACGTAATATAATTACACGTTATCACTACACAATTAGGGCTCATTTTATGAGTTCCTCACTAAAAACTAATTAGGCTTACTTAGAAAACACTAATTATTCACATAATCACTCACTGTCCTATCAGTCTATTGTCACTTTGACACATATTAGGCCCGCAGGCTCGGCGTCCATTACATCTCTCCCCCCAGCGCAGCTTGCGTAGCTTCCTTCCTCAACACGACGACGAGCTTGCTAACTGGCCGCCGGAAGACGCCGGTCCTGGTCCTCACCTCGACGATCCTGACGCCGCCGTCCGGTCCTGGATGCGTGCGCTCGACTCGTCCCATCGGCCACGTGTTTCTGGGCAGTGTGCTGTCGACCACGAGGACCACGTCACCAACTTGCAGAGGACGCATGTCGTTCTGTGACTCGCCTCGGGGTACCAAAGTAGGAAGTTACTCCCGGAGCCAGCGCCTCCAGAAGTGGTCCGCGAGCGCCATGCTTGCTCGCCACACTCGTCGATCAGCCTCGTCGCAGGGCCCCGTCGATGGTAGGCCGATGGAGGATCCCAACAGGAAGTGGTTGGGTGTGAGGGCCTCAGGATCCGCTGGGTTCACGCTCACGTGGGTCAGTGGGCGTGCGTTGATGGAGAACTCCGCCTCGGTCAGGAGCGTTTGCAGGACTTCTTCAGCTGGCGCCTTCTCCTTCAGAGTTGCGCTAAGAGCTGCCTTCACGGAGCGTACCATTCTCTCCCATACGCCACCTTGATTTGGCGCACCAGGTGGTATGAACCGCCATTCCATCCGATGAAGTAGCCCTTCGTCTTTCAATGCGGGGAGCCACTCTTCATAGGCAGCACGAAGCTCTTGATCTGCTCCGCGGAAGTTCGTCCCATTGTCGGAATACATGACTCGTGGCCACCCTCTGCGCGCTGCCATTCTTCTCAATGCCATGATCGCCGAGTCCGTTGAGAGCGACGCGACGAGCTCGATGTGCACAGCGCGGGATGTGAGGCACGTAAACAGTGCACCCCACCTCTTCTCACGGCGACGCCCCACCTTGACCATCATCGGTCCAAAATAATCCACCCCGCAGTTGGAGAATGGGCGGTGGAACGGGTCAAGGCGAGCCTGTGGCAGATCTCCTGTGGCTGGCGTTTGCGGCATTGCTCGCCGCCTCCGGCAGAGGGCGCAGTCCTTCTCCGCAGCGCGTACTGTAGGTCGCAGATGGATGATCCAGTACCGCCGGCGCAGGTCGTTGGTCACGCGTTCTCGGTTGGCGTGACCCGCTGCACAGTGTTCCCGCATAACCAGGAGTTTTGTGATGCGGTGACGGCCGTCCAGGATGACTGGCCGCTTTGTCTCGATCGGCGCGGAGGAGGCTCCGATCCGGCCTCTCACTCGCAGGAGTCCATCTTCCATTACCGGATCTAGCCGGTAGAGTCGGCTCGCTCTTGGGAGGGGACGAGCAGACTGCATCCGCGCGATCTCGTCGTAAAAACTGTCCTCTTGCGCTCGTCGGATCAGCTCGGTCTCAGCGCGTTCGATGTGTCGGTGTTCCAGCTGCGTCGCTCGTCGTCGGCAGATGTCGGTGAAGGCCAACACTCTTGCTGCGCTTCTCACCAGGGTCTCGTACTTGGAGAAGCGTTCCGGTTCTGGTAGCCAGCTTTCTCGCCCCGATGTCTCGCTCACGTGCAGGACTTCCTCGTCGTTATCTTCACCTGTCGACGTCCCGGGCCACTGGTCTTCTGGCAAATACAGGAAACTCGGCCCCTGGAACCACCGATCCGTTGAGCTGATCGGCGCATCAGTCAGACGTGTGGCATCGTCAGCCACGTTCAGGTCAGTAGGGGGCCATCGCCATTCTTCTCTCTGCGTCAACTTGGCGATCTCCCCAAGTCGATGTGCTATGAACGGTGTGTAGCGTCGCGTGTCGTGTCGTATCCAGTGCACGACCGTCGAGGAGTCGGTCCAGTATGTTGCCTGGCTGATTTCCACTCGATGTTCCCTCTTAATCGTGTCGGCGAGTCTTGCTCCGATGACCGCCGCTTGGAGTTCTAGCCGAGGTATGGTTTGTGTCTTCCTCGGCGCCACCTTTGCCTTCGCTGCTACCAACACGACTGCGATACTCCCGTCGCTCCTCTTGATGCGCCAGTATGCCGCGGTCGCATAGGCCTGCTCGCTGGCGTCACACAGCACGTGGAGATCGATTCGTTCGTACTTCCCCAGAATGTAGCAGCGCGGCAACCTCAGCATGGCTATCTCTGGAAGGCGCGCAAGCCAGGACGCAAAGAGTTCGTTCTCCTCTTCCGGTATCTGTTCATCCCAGGCTATCTGTAGGCGCCACAAGTTCTGCAGGATAATTTTGGAACGGATCGTGTAGTGGCTCAGCAGTCCCAGCGGGTCGTAGATCGACATCACGGCGCTGAGTGCTTCCCGCTTGGTCGGCGCACGTGCTCTTGACCTCACTTCTTCTGGGACCCGGTTCATCGATGTGTTGAACCCGAGCTCATCCTTTTCGGCGTTCCAGAACAGCCCCAGGATCTTGCTCTCTGGCTGTTCTCCCCCCAGTGGCGTAGGGGTAGTGGCGTGTAGCTCCGAGGGCACGTCGCTCAGCACCGCCTTATCGCTGGCACTCCATCCTCGTAGGGTGAACCCGGCGTGTGCGTGTACGGTCCGTGTTTCTTCAACCGCCTTCCGTGCCTCCTCTACATCTTCGTAGCTCGCCACCCAATCATCCATGTAATGATTGTTCCTGATTGCCTCCAGTGCGCGCGGGAACTCCTGCCCATACACTTCCGCGTTGTGGTTGCGAATATGGTGGGCCATATACGGGGAGCTAGCGGCGCCGAAGATCATACTGGTCATCTTGTACTTCTGTGGAGGCTTCTCTCGTTCCTTTCCTCTCCACAAGAATTGCTGAGCCGGTTGATCTTGAGGTCTTATCTTCACCCGCAGGAACATCTCTTGGATATCTGCTGTGATCGCGACGGCCTTCTCTCTAAACCTGAAGATGATTCCTTGCAGCGACAACAGCAGATCTGGTCCCTCCAGCAACTCGTCGTTGAGGCACACTCCGTTGCTCCTAGCAGCCGCGTCGAACACCAAACGGTATTTCCCCGGTTTGTTGGGGTTCTGCACCGCGAAGTGTGGCAGGTACCAGCTGATGGCACTTGCGTCCTCAGAGCCGTCGCACGGAGTCGCATACCCTTTCTTCAACAAGTTCTCGATCTGGCTGGAGTAGTTCTTTTCAAAGGCGGGGTCCGAGTCCATCTTCTCCTCAATCTTCTTCAGTCGACGAAACGCTTGATTGTAGCTAGAGGGCATGGCGGTGTCGTCCCGTCGCCATGGCAATCCCACCTCGTAGCCTCCGTCAATCTTCTTTGTCGTTCTCTCGACTATAGAGATGGCTCGCTTGTCCGCTTCGCTGACTCTTGGCTTCTTCTGTATACCAAGAGACTCGATCTTGAAGTGGGTTTCAACCAAGTTGTGGAGCTCCTGATCGCCCGCACTGGTGGGTCTGGCAGGCTCGTATAAGTGTAGCACGTTACCCTCTCGATAGATGGTGCCGCGTGGCGCGGTCCCATGCACCACCCATCCGAGTTGAGTCCTTGAAGCAGCTGGCTGGTTCTGGCTGCCGACTCGCAACTCTCTTGAAACGATACACTCCCAATGATCAGTTCCTACCAGGAGTCCAGGGCGCGCCGTTCCATAGCACACCTCGTCTCGGTCCAAGTCCCTCAGGTGCTCGTAGTCCAATAAGGTCTCCGGAATGGCCTGCTGGTACAGCTTCAGATCTTTTATCGTTCTTGCTCTGATCCGATGTCCATCCGTTTCCTTAACCCCCTTAACCTCGACGGATACGAGCTGACTTTCCATTTCCTGCTGTGACATGTTCACTCCGTTCAGGTGAAGCGGTTGTGACGGTCCTTCTGCCCCAATGCTGGCTGCTAGTTCCTTATCAATGAGGGTGATCGTCGCTCCCTCATCCAGCAGCGCGTAGGTCTTTGCCTCCCCCCGTGGTCCCGTCACGATGATAGGGCACATCTTCAGCAGCACTGTCTTGGGTCCGGGAGCAGGTCTCGTTGCTACCGATAGTACTGCTTCTTGCTTCGGTGACTCGTCGGTCTTCGCTTCTTCGGGTTTCCTGGCTTCTGTCTTCTCGTCATTGTGCAGGGAAGAGTGATGTGGGCGGCGGCAGTCGTTTACGCCGCACGGCTTCGCCTTGCACACTATGCGTCGATGTCTTCTCTGGGCGCACTTGAAGCAGACTCCCTTCTCGCGAATCAGACGCCATCTCTGGTCAACCGAAAGCGCCTTATATTTGGGACACGCTGTTAGCAAGTGATCTTGATCACACTTTGGGCACAAGTCCTTTTTCTCTTCTGTGTCTTCTACCGTGGCGTACACCGTCGCTTTCTTCTTAAGTGTCACAGCAGGTCTTGCCTCTCTCTTTACACTAGAGGCGCATGATGCAGGGGCGTATGTGTATCGTAACGCCCTGTCCGCTTCCCGCATCAAAAACTGAGACATTACGATGATCTCTGGGTCCCCGGTGCCTTCGTGGTCGTACGCGTAGTCACACCATCTTGCCTTCAGGTGCGGGCTCATCTTCTCTAGCACCTCTCTGCTCAGCATCGGATTGTACAGGTACCCTCTCTGGTCGATAGTCTTGAGAACGCAGGTTATATTTTGCAGCTTGATGGCGAAGCTATTTAGCTCCGTCGCTGAGGCCCCCAGTCTCGGAAGTTTCTTCAGGTCTTCTATTGCCTTGTCGATAATGACTTCTGGTCTTCCGAAACACTGCTCCAATGTCTTCATTATGACGTTCGGGTCCGTGGCCGTATGGAGTAGGGCGGCTACTGCGTCTCTAGCTTCTCCCTTCAGGCAGCTCCTCAGTCTTTGGATGTTCTCTGCTGCCGAGATCTGGTACATCTGTGTCGAGTCCCGATACGATGCTTTGAATGGAAGCCACTCGTTGGTCGCGCCGGAGAAAATAGGAAGGTCCGTGTGTCGCAGTCTTGGTCTTGCCATTTTCTCTAGGGTAGCTGCCAGGTGTTCTATGCTGTTCCTGGTCCTGGTGGGTGTCGGTGATCTTCCTCGTGCTGTGTCGAACCGGAGCTGCTTCGCTTCCTCTCTTCTGGGTGCTTCCTCCCCCCGTGAACTGAGCGGGTTCTTCATTAGCCAGTCGTCCACTTTACGTAGAGGTTCTTCCCGTGGGAGGGCTTCTGCTAGCTGCTCTTCATGCACGCTCTCTTCGTCATTGATAACCGACACTTCCACTGCTAACCTCTTCTTGATCAAGTCTGCTTCCAACTCTAATTCCCTTCTTCTTATGGCGGTCAACTTCTCTGCTGCCTCCAGTTCCGCCACTCGTAGTCGTGTCGTGACGCTGGTGTTTGAGCGTATCGACCTTACTGATCTTGTAGGCGACCTTGGTCTCTGTAGATCTTCGGTTCTTGTGGCGACCCCAGAAGGTCCTGCCGTGCTAGCGTCCGCTCCCCTTGAAAAGGGTGACGCCGGCGGCTCCATCGACAGTCTTCGGAGTCGCTCCTTCTCAATACGCGCTGCTTCCTGTAGCTGGGCGCGTCGCTGTTCTTCCACTTCCACTGCATCTCCCTGGCTTCGGGTGACCACCATTTTCACTGTGGAATGTATGTGGAATCGTTCCCAAATGTTCACTATTAGCGGCTCACTTGATCCGCCCCTGACGAGTCCCGAGCCCAACGATCCTCTTCTTGATCCGCCCCTGAATAATCTGGATCCACCCTTGATCAAATGTCCCTCTTCTTCTAGGACCAGTGGTTAACGAATATCACCTCAACGGGGCCCATCCAACACGTTAGGAACCGGTGAATTCTTCGTCTCCACTTCAACGGAGCCCTCTTTTAAGCGAGACTAGCAGATCCTGATTTTTCTTCACTCACTTGGCGTGATCTTGAAACGTTGGTTCAATCTTCGTTACGCAGACTCGTTGTTCACACGTCGTTTCCGTAGGTGCGTCGTCGCAGATTATTCTGATCTTAATCCGGCGAGCGAAACACCAGGCTGTAGGTACGTCGTCGCAAATTCTTCCGATCTAAATCCGGCGAACGAAGGACCAGACTGTAGTGGACTTCGTCGCTGATTCTTTCGATCTTAATCCGGCGCTCGAAGGACCAGACTGTAGTGGACTGTATAATTTCTTGTCTTCTTTTGGGTGTTCTTCTTGAACTTGAAATAAAACAAGGCTTCTTTCTTCCAGGTTTATTTCTTCTCAGGTATTCTTATTAGAATATTCGGAAAACGACTGTGTCTACGAACAAAACCGGTTCCAATTTATACATTACGCAGCTGATCGCTGATTGGTCGAACGGTCAGGAGGTGGAGCTTTTCAACCATTAAGGAACATTCCGGAATGCTCACGAATATTTCAACCAATCAGAATCAAGCCCGGAATAATCTCGAAATTACATGCAATAACCTTTAGTATCACGAAACTTTACCTTAACGAGAGCCTTTACACTTTAAACATGCTTTTTACATAGAAATATCCATATTTCACATATAAAACCTTATATCATTCGACTTAGAATTCACTAATCTATCCTACAAAAATATAAAAACCTTAAAAAGTCACCATAACAAAACCTTAGTCCTTATCACTACGTAATATAATTACACGTTATCACTACACAATTAGGGCTCATTTTATGAGTTCCTCACTAAAAACTAATTAGGCTTACTTAGAAAACACTAATTATTCACATAATCACTCACTGTC
Organism: Mythimna impura; assembly: GCA_905147345.3. NCBI lineage: Eukaryota > Metazoa > Arthropoda > Insecta > Lepidoptera > Noctuidae > Mythimna > Mythimna impura. Next base: position 16,326,249 of record LR990345.1, read on the forward strand.
CTATCAGTCTATTGTCACTTTGACACATATTAGGCCCGCAGGCTCGGCGTCCATTACAAAAACACCAGAATAATATTTATTTATTCACACTGTTTAATTGTACTCTTACGAAACACGTGTTCTAAATATAAAAATACTAGAATATACAACTTGAACATAGTCTTTATCAATTTTCATGCATGCCACCTAGAACTAACTTCACGATGTAGAATTTAGGTGTCGGTGTGCGCGCGCATCGTAAAAATTCACTCTCACCATTTTTCTCTATCGCGCCAAAAGAAGTATAACTTCAAAAAATGTATATTTCGACACTCTTCAAAATTCATAGGGTACTTCCCGTTGATCTAGAATCCTGAAATTTAACATAAAACTAGATCTGAAAACAGTATTTTTTTTTATTACCTACGTTACAAAAAGAAATGTTTTATTGCGATTCGGAAAAATCTTCGAGGCTTAATTCGGGAATTGAACTATTTACATAGGTAAGTTTGTACGGAAACCTAAGTGTGCAAGTCTGACTCGCACTTGCCCAGTTTTTTCAGATAACCATGATTCATATTATAACCAAAGTATCAATCTTATTGTGTCTGCAAAGTTTAGTTGTAGTTTATTGAAGTATTTGAAAACCTACTTGATCTATCTTTTTAACTATTTCATGGAACTAGAATATTCGACACACAAGTCTCTCGTGTAGATACAAATATACGGAATTATTTTAGCCTATGAAGTTAGGCACTATTTTCCTCTTAACTATTCTGAACAGTCGTTTAATTTCTAATGTGAGCAGCTAAATATTTTCTATCAGCTATAACTGTTACATAAAAGAGGCACTAGATGTTAAAACTATTGGCGAACTTTAATTGTCCACTTAAGAGACAGAGCGTCTATTAGTTTCTATTGATCTTTTACTCAAAATTAAATCAATAATATTGAAAATAATATTGATTCTTTTACTCAAAATTAAATCAATTGAAATGACTGCTACTGTTATTCTAGCATATATCAGAGCTAGACAAATATCTACACCTTGATTTAACTAAACTAACTTCCACAGTGCCCAGTGACTGATGAGGATCTAATTGCCATCCTAGCATGCCTAGTCTAGCCTAGAAAGCGCTCTATGTATGCTGCCTCGATTCTAGGTGCTGTCTTGTATCATGTTTACACAGAAAATATAACCACGTCATGCGTCAAGAGTAAGACTAAGGTAATGATGTGAAATTGAAACTACATCACTTGGTGCAATACGTATCAGCCAACATTGCATCGCAAATCAGGCATATCAAAACCTTTTTGTTGTCAAACTCAAATAAAATTTTCGCGCCGTCACAAAAACTGCATATGAGTGAATTAATCTCGCCAGCTGGATTGATGAACTGGAATTAAACCGGTGACAGTATTTGATTGCAATATTTCGAAATGTTAAAACGGAAAACATTTTAATCACTGCCAGCGTAGATTTTGTGTGAGGTACAACCGCCAATTATGAGCCGTGCTACATTTATTGACGTGTAAGATTTAATTAAAACATTTTAATACGAAATGTAGACATATTTGGTAGCAAACCTTTTATTCTGATTAAGCAATTTCATTACTGTTGTAAACCTAATGTGTTTCATTTTAAATTAATAATTTTAATATTTTTTTAATTGTCCAGATTGAATTTAGTCTGGTTTCCGCACTTAGTCCTTGATGAACCGTGGACCATTGGTACGTGGTATAAAAAAAAATCTATACTTAACTAATAAAGCGAAATATAACGATTTTAAACGTGTGCTTCTTTAGTTTTTGCTGATAAACAGAGCTGGTCTAGAAATTAATCAGCCCGCCTAATACTAATTCGGATAGATTAGATTAGTAACTATCGGTAACAATTCTGTAACAAGTAATACATACTTGGTTATGGCTATTATTTTATCTAAACTTTATTTACACGCTATATGTCTCGAATATAATCCACATTAGTAATCGAAGTACTGTTACCACCGTTAGCAGGTCCGCTTACTTTCTGATCCGTCCTATAAGTACGTACATTCACAATATCATCAAGATTACACCGAGTATTTTTCACTTTCTGCAACGGTCCTGAATATGTGAACGTACCTTAAAAATGTACAGACGTAGGTGCCAGTTGGGTAATGGCGCGGGCGGAGTTAATTTTCCAGGTCAACGTTACCTTAGGGCTACCACACGATTTGACTTTAGTTAGATCTGTAGTGTAGGCAAGTTTGCTATCTCGTCTATGTTTTAGGTTTGTTTAACTTGAAACTACATCCCTATTTTATGTTCTATTTTCTTGCAATAAAATGATACTTTGTGTGATGATATACAAGCAAATATTTTCTGTTTGTTCTTTGTCAAGCTGTTTTTAGTTATTTGACAACATAGAAAAAATATAAGTAAGGATAGTAAATTAATAAACATGGGAATAGCGAAGTTATCTTTTTAAGTATACCATATATATAGATATAGTTAAACGAATTAATTTTGATCTAGATTTTGACAAGAGTAGAAGCGTAACAATAGTAGGCCATAAGTCATAAAAATTTGAAAATCCTCGAATCCTGATTATACTGAATGGATTTTCGTAAAAACTTTTCGGTTGCATTGTTAAAAGTTGTGATGCGGTGTTTACTAATAAAAAAAATAGAGCTGTTACCAATGGTACGCTTGTTTTTATAAAGGTTTATCCTGTGGTTTTATAAAATGTACAATAAGGAATACAATAAATAAATATAGAGCGATAAAGGATTAAGTTTTGTGGAGATATTTTTTACCCGTGCAAAGCCAGGTTGGGTCACTAGTGCAAAACAAAACGAAACTTCCAAGATTAAAAAAAGAGATATTACAATGAAAACAATTCCTACAGAAACAAGTGAATAACTGATTTTGAAACAGGAAAAACCTGTTTTAAACACATAAATTACCAAGTGTATGATAAGTTATCACAGCTCATACTCATTATACGTCATTTACTCTTTTAAAAATATAGCAATTTCATACGTAAAGACTCAATATATTACGTACTTTGACCCATAACAGTTTTTAAATGATTCATTTGAGTTATTATAATGTTTAAAAGAAGTCATAAATAAGGTAACAAGATAAGATTAGGCAGTTTTCATATTTATTTTATTACGCATTTTAAAGTTAACTTTTTTGTAATCTAGAACAACTACGTTTCTAAAACATTTGTTGAAAAGTGAATAAACTTAAAAAGTGAATAAGCCGTTTAGTTTGGAAGCAAGACGTCGGAAGTGCTCCTCGAAATTCCACCGGCTGTAGAGAACGAGTCCCAGGTACTTCATCGTCGACCCGACGCCGATGTGAACTCCTCCTACCATTAGTTGGGAACCTGGCGCGTTCCGAGGGCCGTGGAAATACATGGCCTCAACCTGTGCAATGCCACCACGAGTCCCAACTCTTGGATCCGCTCCACGACTGTCGCAACCCCGCGTGTCGCTAGTTTGACCGCCGCCTGGTACGACTCTCCCTGCGCCAAGACCAGAGTGTCGTCTGCGTAGCAGACCACGCTGACCCCGCCAGGGAGGTCGCCCCGCAGCGCGTAGTCGTACCCGATGTTGGGACAGCGCTTCCCCCGTTGTGAGAGCTCGCACGCGCAAGATGGCGTCCACCGTGGAGATGTAATTTACTGATTGAGGAAATCGGGCAATACGCTAAAATTTTTCTTTTTTTTCTTTCAAGATGTTTGTATGAACTCGGAAGTTTTGACAGGACAACGTACTATGGGTCGGCTAGTAGGTTATATAAATAGAATAGATATCTATGGTTTTTAAGCATTATTGTAGGTACATTATCACCATAGCCTCCCCTATCAACAATAACCGCTTACGGCCGTACCCACCAATTGATGTTGGGTCAAGATAACGCCGATGCATAAGTAATGTTAGATAGCTAGGCATCGCCGGAACCGTAAGGTTAACTCACACTACAACCTACCAATACCCACCAAACATTGGGGATACTATTTCGATATACGAACCGCACCTACTCGCTTACATATTTAGGTACTTCAAGTGTTCAATTTTGGAATAGTCAACAGTTTTTTTTAGATTGAATTATATACGTAACGTTATCATGTTCTCAAAAACGCAGTAGCATAAACATTTCATCACACTAATTTAATAGTCAGCTTCCCTATCTTCTGACTATCGGTAACAACTGTCAAAGATCTATAAATGACAGCCGGGACTAACAGCTTAACTTGCTTTCAGAGGTACGGACATATAGAGGATAATAATAATAATAATAATAATAAAAATGTAACTAATATGTTTATGTAAATGAAATAAAGATAATAATAACTCTAGCAACAACAGTAAATTTTTTTTCTATTCCATTATAAATTTGATAAAATCGTACATTTCACCCAAAACTGTGTTACAATTGATTATAAGAAGAAATAAAAAATACAGAAAACCGCAGAAAACCTATATCCTATCCGCATTAAACAAATAAACTAATTTATGAAATATGAAGAGAAAAACACCGAATGACGTTTGACAACGTCAAACACATCGCATCTAAATTGGAAACTGGAAATGGAAATGGAATGAATAAATGTTGACTAGAGCAGCTGCCCGTCGCGCACGCCATCCACCCCCGGGCTCGCCGCTCAGCTCCGCCTCGCCGCCGCCGGACCTCGGATCACCAGTGTCACCGGTGGCTGCAGTTGCGTTGAGCTCGAGCGACGAGTATTTTTCCCCGCCGACGTCGCCAACACCTGTACGTCGGCCGGGGAGAGGCCGGCCACCGAAGAGCTTGGGACCTGGGGGCCAACCGGCTCCGAGCCAGGTCCCCGCTGCCGGTGGTTGTGTGCAGCGCATGAGATGGACTCAGTCTATGAATGAGAACGTCATGCGCGCATATTACGGGTCTACAGAGGGGGGAACTAACCTCACTGCGTATCGTGATAGGATGCTGTCTCTTTTTCAGGACCTAGAACCAACCGTCAACGTCTCGGCCCAACGATTGTCGGATCAGGTGCGGGTTATCCAACGCAACCACAGGTTGGACGATGCTACACTTGATCGGCTGCGCTCAGAGGTACTGAGCAACCAAATCGTCTCGACATCTATACAAACACAGACCGCGGCAACGCCGACTACTAACGCAATCTCGCCGCGGTCCAATCCTAATAATGATGATGCAGATGATAGGGTTGTCACAGTAAGTAGCCAGTGCAACGATGAACTGAGGAGCGCACTGGAGGATGCGCTTCGAGAGTACAGAACAACTCCGACTGAACTTAGACCCCGTTTGCCACGGTTACCCATGCACAAAAAAAATAGGGCGCTGGTGTGTACTTTGGATTCGCTGCTTAAAAACAACTTTGAGAGTAGCGAGAACCTTGTTGATACGCACTCAATCCTGTACTGTGGGGCTGTTGCGGCATGTCGTTTGGCGAACACAAATTTTCCTAATATAGATGGAACTATTCGACCAAAGCCTGCTGTACCAGCCTGGCAATACAGGATCGAGAGGCGTATCGATGGGGCCAGGGTACTCATCGGCAAACTACACTGCTTCAGGGAGGGTAATACGCGACCACGAGTGATGCGCTTTGTGAGGCGGGCGTTTTTGGGGACTGGTATCAGCCCTCAAGAATACATGTCTCGTGTCACAGAGCGCATCGACTTCCTGAAGCAGAAGGTTTGTGCATGGGCGAGCCGCATTAGGCGGTATAAGCGGCGGGTTGATCGGTACTCGCAGAATCGCATGTTCCAGAGCGATGAGAGGTGGGTGTATAGAGCTTGGGAGCGACCTGAACAAAATGTGATTGACGGGCGCCGCCCAGATGATTTTACCACCATTACATTCTGGCGAAACATTTGGTCGGTGCCTGTCAGTCACACTGAGGGTGACTGGATGCGTGACGTCGAGCGCGTGTGTGAAGCTATACCAGAAATGGAAAAAGTTGTCATTACTCCAGCGGATTTAGCCAAAGCAGTTCGTCCATTACCGAACTGGAAATCACCGGGACCGGACGGACTGCAAAATTTCTGGCTGAAATGGTTTAGCAACTCACACGCGCCCCTGGCATCGCAATTCCAGTCAACCTTAGAGTCTGGGTCGCTACCAGAGTATCTAACAACTGGCATAACCCACCTGCTCCATAAGACAGGTAACCCCGTGGAACCCAAGAATTATAGACCGATTACATGTTTGTCGACGGTCTATAAACTTCTTACATCCATTCTGAGAGCAAAAATTAATCGACACATAGAGAATAACTTGATTATGTCTGCCTCTCAGAATGGATGTAGGAATGGGTCCCGGGGTACTAAGGAGCTACTCCTCATTGACATGGCCATAAGCCAACAGGCTCGTCGATCCCGCAAGGATCTGTCGACATGTTGGATAGATTACAAGAAGGCCTATGATTCTGTTCCACATACATGGCTCATGAGGGTGTTGGAGTTATACAAAGTAGATATGACTTTACGCACCTTCCTTGAGTCATGTATGAGGCAATGGAAGACGGTCCTTCGCTATCCAGGATGTCGACCGATCCAGGGTAATGATGAGCCTATTAGGATTAAACGGGGAATATTTCAGGGCGACAGTCTGAGTCCACTTTGGTTTTGCTTGGCTCTGAATCCTCTTAGCACATTGCTGGAGGAGTCAGGACTGGGCTATCGGTTGAGAAGAGGTGGTCAGGCCATATCTCACCTTCTTTACATGGATGACCTGAAACTCTTTGCCCCCAGCAATTTGCAACTAATGGAGCTACTGAAGGTAACTGAAACTTTCAGTAGCGCCATCAGGATGGAATTTGGTGTGGACAAATGTGCAGCCATGCATGTAAAGCGAGGGGAGATTATGGAATCCAAGGGAATTCAACTCCCGGATTCCATACACCTTAGATCCCTCTCCTCGACCGAAACTTATAGGTATTTGGGTATGTCGGAAGCGTTGGGCATTAACAATGCTGACATGAAGCAATCGCTGAAGGAGCGCTTCTTTGGCCGCCTGAAGAAGGTATTAAATAGCCTTCTGTCGGGCGGAAATAAGGTGCGCGCCTTCAACGGTTGGGTCATGCCAGTTTTAATGTACTCTTTTGGCATACTCAAATGGACTCAGACCGAACTAGACGCTCTGGATAGACGGGTCCGTACACTACTGACCGCAAACCGGATGCATCACCCACGATCATCGGTGATGAGACTGTACATCTCGCGGAAATGTGGAGGTCGAGGCTTTTTGAACGCAAAGACTCTGCACAACCGCGAGGTGTGCAGCCTCAGAGAATATTTTCTTAAAACCGATGTGGGTATGCACCGAGATGTGGTCGCAGTGGACAAGGGACTCACCCCGTTATCCATGGCTAAAGAGGACTGGCGCAAACCTGTAATACTGACTACTGATGACCGCAAGGAAATATGGAAAGGCAAGGAGCTCCACGGGCGCTTTTACCGGGCTCTTCATGAGCCTGATGTAGATTTCTTGGCGTCCGTGGCCTGGTTACGTTTCAGCGACCTCTTTGGGGAAACTGAAGGTTTTATCTGTGCGATTATGGACGAAGTTATCTTAACGAACAACTACCGGAGATATATAATGAAGGACGGGACGGTTGACGTGTGTCGGGCATGCCACCGTCCGGGTGAGTCTATCAGACATATTATTTCTGGTTGTTCTCGTTTGGCCAACGGCGAGTATTTGCACAGACATAACCAAGTAGCCAGGATTATTCACCAGCAACTTGCTTTGAAGTACAACCTAGTGGATTCTGAGGTACCGTATTACAAGTATGTGCCCGACCCAGTTCTCGAAAATGACCATGTCACGTTGTACTGGGATCGGTCTATCATTACTGACCGGACTATTGTAGCCAATAAGCCGGATATAGTGGTGATAGACCGATTAGCGCGCCGCGCAGTGATAGTCGACGTCACCATCCCGCATGACGAGAATCTCGTGAAAGCTGAGAAAGAGAAACAAATCAAATATCTCGACTTAGCACACGAGGTTGTCGACATGTGGAATGTGGACTCAGCTGTCATTGTGCCGATGGTCGTGACTGCCAATGGTCTTATAGCCAAAAGCTTCGACGACCATCTGTCGAAGCTGTCGTTGCGCGGTTGGATCAAGGGCCTGATACAGAAGGCAGTACTCCTCGATACGGCTCGCATTGTGAGGAGGTTCCTGTCTCTGGAGCCCTAACCACCGGTAGCTTGGACCCTGTTCCCGACACCGGCGGACAACTATTTTTTATATTTTTAAATGTTTTTTTTTATGTTTTTTTAAAGAAATATTTAAAAATGTAATTTATATGTGATATTAATGAATAAACGATATAATAATAATAATAATTCTTTATTGACATAATATACACATAGAGGATAGAAATAGATTGATGCTAGGATAATAGAAAAGGATCCAACAAAAACCTTGACAGAACTTTTAAAAAAACGGAGATTATATTCTTTAAAAATATGCATATGGCTACATGCATGTAGAAGTACCTACACACACCTACGTTAAAGATACTTCAAAATATTCCCGAAGTGAAAATAAAAACATGGTCACCGTACAGGAAGGTTTTCCTCCGGCGCCATTTCACTAGTTCGCCGTCTAATTGTATAGATCTTAATGAATTAAACGCTTTTCTGGCGACGATTCAAGCGAACCCGGGACATTGTTCATGTATCCTATTGAAAGACATTCTCTGATTTATCTAGGCTGAATTGTATAGGTCAAAAGTGATCTTTATTTTCTACTAGCTACTGACGGCAGCTTTGCCCGCGTTATAATAGAAAATCTTTCCAAGAAAACATACAATGGAGTGGAATTCCTTGCCAGAAACTGTGTTTCCTGATGGCTACAACCCGGGAGTCTTTAAGTCAAGAGTGAAAAGGTTACTTCTAGGTAAGCGCGTTCCATCGTCGACCGCATCGTCGCTTTCCATCAGGTGAGATATGGGTGAAGCGCGAACCTATCAAAATTAAAAAAATGTATATTCCCGAGGTAAATAGTATCTTATGTACTATCCTACGAAATGGTCTACCCGTGACAAATTTCATCTAAATCCATTCAACCGTTCGATCGTGAATAAGTAACAAACATACACATACATACACACACACACACTCTCACAAACGACCGCCTTTATAATATTAGTGTGATCGCAAATATATACAGGGATACCGGACGATTTCCCGCGAAGCGGCGAGCCTCCTTGCTGGACAGCCACCATGGGATCTGGTAGCAACAGGCCTTGCTCACATGCACGATCTGCGCATGGAGATGCAACGCCGGGGCGAAACTCCGCTGCCACGCCAAGTCGCGGCATGGCGGGAAGAACTCCGGCGGGATCTCATGGTGGAATGGCGACAGCGACTGTCGCAACCCAGTGCTGGGCACGCCACAATTATGGCGGTAAGTCCCTTCTTTGAGGCGTGGTTGGAAAGACCTCACGGCGTCCTCACCTTCCGCATGACGCAGGTTCTCACCGAACACGGGAAGTTCGGGAAGTTCCTGCACCAGATCCGTGCGGAAGCGACGCCCGGGTGTCACCACTGTGTGGACCGCCCGGAGGACACGGTGGAGCATACGGTGGAAGTGTGCCCCGCTTGGGAAGAGCAACGCCGTGTCCTCGTGGGGGCGATCGGCGGCGGCGATCTCTCGCGCCGGGCCTTGGTACAGGCCATGGTCCGGAGCGAGGAGGAGTGGCAGGCGGTCGCCTCCTTCTGCGAAGCAGTAATGCTAGCAAAAGAGGCGGCCGATCGCGTGAGGCAACGGCAACGGTCCTCACGCCCCAACCGCCGCCGGGATTCCGATCCCGATTTCCGGCCACCGTAGGCGCGGGCTTGCGGACGGCGGGCAATGGGTGGCCCGCCGTCCGACCGTCCGGTAACCATCCGGACCGAGCCCAAGTCGTCGACGGCGCGTATTGTTCCGCGCGCGCCTCAGGGAGATGTCAGCAAATCGTAGGGGCCCAGCAGGGTCGAAGCCTACTGGGGCCATGGGTAGTGTGAAAAGGAAACCGTGGCCCTGGGACGAAGGCAACGAAGGAACAGGAGTGGGTTTTTAGTCAGTAAAAGTCTGACACTATCTCCCGCTCCGCCCAAGAGCGGGATTTGTCATAAGATGATTTTCCCACCTATAAAAAAAAAAAAAATATATATATACAGGGAAACCTGGTTATTTCAGAAACCTCTGCTACCCATTCCCAAAACTTTTCTGTACTTATTGCTGAACCATATTTTGTACCTCGCCGCGAGAACATTTGAAAGAGTTGCCGTGACCCAAAACCGCAAAGAGCAAATAAAGGAACATAAGTGGGTTTTAGTCTGTAAGTCTGACACACCCTTTCGCTCCACCCTGGTGCGAGTTAAATCGTTTGATAACTTTCTAACTCGAAAAAATTACATTTTATACAAGTGGAGAAGCTTTATCATTGCGACCGAGGCGAAATCCTTATTCAATACACTTACAATGAAATACCCTTAAATCTCCGAAAATGAGAATTTTTTTCAAAGTTGCCATACATTTTAGTTTTGATTTAGATGGGAACAGGCTTTCGCAATCATTTTTTGCCTTAATCACAATATCAGGCGTTATGGCATTTAAAGAATTCTCTTCAAAACTATCGCTTCTATTCTTAGACAACACAAATTAATAAATTAATAGAAATGCCTAAGGCATTAAGTCCGCTTTTGTTTTCTGTGTTGTTTTTATTAGTGCATAAAGTTTTAAATAAATAAATAAGATTTAATTAGCTTTTTTCCCGCCCTTTACCTTAGCAGGTTGAAGGAGAAGTAAAGGTATGAAACCGCTATACATCCTAATATTAAAAATAAGAAATTCTAATATTTTTGAATTTAGAACACAAATAAAGTTCATTTGTTGGGGTTTCAAAAAAATTGCTTTTAATTTTTTTTTTTTAATAATCACGTTTACTTATGATATTCTGTTCATAAACCAAATTTAAATTTCTGTCAAATATTAAAGCTTAAAAATTAGAACCTTTATGCTTTGAAAAAAAAAATCACCGTTGTTTATTGTTACCGGTGACGAAATCAGAACAAATAAAACCCTTATTGTGATAAATGAAAAAGAAAACATGAGAGTGATAAACAATGCACGTCGAACCTAATTGTAGTACGATAAGAGTTAGTTTTCGAGGAAGTGTAATGAAAAAATATATATTTTGCCTTTCCATGGGTCCTTTTTAAGGTTATTAAGTTTCTTTCCCAAACAAAAAAAGTAAGTGCAACGTGCTGCGAAAATATTAACAGCCAGTATTTTAAGAACGTCATAAATAATATTGGAAAGTAGGCAAAGAAAATAAAAAGAAAACTCCTTGGTGAAATGTAGGCGTGATACAAGTTGTTTTACAACCGTAGAGAACACTTCCCAAGTTTCATTTTCTCATTATTGAATATTATTTTCCCGCAGTTTTCGTGGGGTTGTTTCAGTCTCACAAACTTCAGTTTTAAATGTAATTTTCGACGCTTATCTTATTAAATTAGACATTGAGCTGTGTTTTAGTTAATCCAAATTTGAAATTAATTTTATTATATGACAGTAGAGTTTATCAGAAAACGTACTTAATACAAATCTACATAGATTTTAGTGGACTATTTTTTTTATTTCATCAATAAAATTCAATATTTAATTTAATTAGTTTGTACTATGCTATTGAACCACTCAAAGGCAAAAAAGTAAATGCGCGAATGGTTTTATAGGCCCAATGCAATGCTTTCATAAAACTCTAAAGCTTATATTATCCACCCAGCCACCTTCCTACTATAATCCACATAAGGAGACCCCTCATAAAGTTATAATAAAGACTGTAACGTGTGCTAACAGCATGCTGTATGCACCTAATGTGAAAGTGCACTTAAATTAATTCGGCGTGCCTCAGGTAGCTCGCATTGCATGCACATTGCTCGTTTCATTTCACCGCAGGAGGGCGTAACAGGTCGACCTCACTACCGGGTCAATCTAGCGAATTGTGAATATCCGAGTGAATTGTCTGAAGGCCTAACTGTCTAAGTCGAGGTTACGCCAATGGCATTCGAATTCCATTGATATTTCGAACTCAACGTTAACATTATTCTACTCCACGTTTAACGATTTAGTATTTAACATAAGTACGGTAATGTTCAAATTAATTAATAATAGAGTGGTTGAATAAATAATGGTTTGCATGAACAATAAACCAACCACGAATCGCTACATTTGTGCAACATTTAAATTCGTTCAAAGCTTTTTATTTTGTTATTACGTCCTTTGTGTAAACCGGATGGCGTACAATAATGCAAGTGGGGAAAAACTCGTTACCTATCAATAATAAAACTTACCAAATATCGCTAATGAAATTACATACATAATTCATTAAATGTACGGGTAAATATGTGCCTACTTGCCGGTGAACAAAATATTTGAAATCATTTCAAACGACCGAGTGGAGTTGACACATAAGAATCCAACGCAAAGCTTTGCCCAAGCTCGCGTGGTCGGTCAATCGATTACTTTGCCCGAATCTATATACTAACTACTTACCTCCACACTTCCACATTCCTTAATCTAGTCAAACACCTAATCATAATAAGTACCTGGCCACTTGTTGAGCCATCCTTGTCGTAAGCGTGAATATTTTCGTGTACGTACCTCTTAACTTAATGAAATTCACCATTTTTAACGGCCACAACAAACTCGAAAGGCAAGGATGACTTTTTGAATCAATGTATGTTTGGGACTAGATTTTTATCAAGAGAGATTTCTTAAAGAAATAAGCAGTGCTTTTATATATTACCTATATTCATAAAAAAAAAATTTTTTTTCTGTTTCCTTCTTCTTTTCTTTCATTATAATATGTGTGTACATGAATAGTTAAATAAATAAAAATCTACAAATATAACGTTATTTAATAACAAAAAACTGGCCAGAATCACGGTGTTTATTGTTGTTGTTGATCACTGACCTGTGTTAAAATCGATCCCACCGCCATAACCCGTGCATGTGCCAATTAATAGGTATTTCATGCATGGTGTGGCTATTATTTATTATTAAAATAAAAACACTCATGATCGTTAACTGTAGCACTCTATGACAAAGCAACAGGCAACATTGTTCTCACGTTAAACATTAAATACCGATGCTATTTCAACAAATTGCTCCACAAACTACGTCTTTGTAACAAATGGCGCTATTCTATTAAAATTCAGTGAGCGTCTTTGTTTGAAACTAATTGACTTGTTTGCTTCATTTCAGATCGCCTTAGCTACGGAAAACTCCATAATCCTGCAGAACTTGGATTTCGCAGCGAGTGGCAGCTACTCCTGCGAGGTGTCGCTCGACACACCTATCTTCACTAAAGCCTCAACCGAAAAACAACTCACTGTTTTCCGTAAGTTTATCTTTGTTTGCTTACGTAAGGACAGGTTTATAGCGGCTTAAAACTGAATCAATCAGTTTTTATCAATTGTTAAGCGGTTATATGATTAATTAATCATTATATTGCACATTGAACAAGCTGACACTGACAGTGATGCATTGATAATTTTGATAACATTTGTAAAATGTTAAGACGTACCTGTCTATGTTATCTCGACTACATTCGATAACTTGCACAAATGTCAGATTTAATTGCAAAAATCTAAATATTGCAAATAAATGTCAAAGAAGTAAATAATATTCGATTCTGCGTTTGAAGATGGGTAGTGAACTTATCCCAATTAAGCCGCATTATACCTTTATAACAAAATCCCGAATTTGACTTCACTCGATTGTATTAAACCTCTGGCGTACCTACTATTTAGGCATTTTTCCCTAAACCAGTCAGTCATACCCAACCTTTTTTCTTCTTGGACCACATAGCGCTTTTATTATTATCACGATGGGCCGCAATAACTTACAGTAAAATAAAACGACATTCAATAGTAGGTACAACGTAAATGGAATTTTTGTCAAATGGACAGTTTTCCATAAAATAGCTATTTATGCTGTGGGCATAATTCAACTTTTTTGTTTTGTTAGTGGGACCTTTTTTGATTTACTCATCATCAAGGAGTGAACTAGTAAGCAGATTTCCGTACGATAAAACTGCTACCCAGACATAAAATAAAATAAATATAAAATTATACCATCAATATTTTGCTAGAGGCATACAGGCTACAGGGCCATTTAGAAATACTTGACGGGCCATGGCCCGCGGGCCGCAGGTTGAGTATAACTGCCCCAAACCATTATTTTCGTAGCGTCGTAGCAACTTGCTACGAAAAGCGTAGCTCCGTAGCTCCGTCAAATTGTGCAAACAATTGAACGTCAACGAATCGAGCTTTCAAACTGCGACGTCAAATCTCACTTCGTTCTAAATACCACGTACGATCGATTCTAGACCAAAATAAACTAACGCTGAATGCATTTAATGAGCTATTTCGACTATTTTCTCTTTGATTTGCTTGCTGACGAACCAAATAGGTACGAGTACGGGTCTGCAATATTAAATCCTTTTGTTCCATTCTAATGTTAGTCAGTTAAAGTTGAGAGAGAAACGTTTAAAAAAATATTATTCTTAGCTATTATTTTATATATTTAGTGCGACGTTCAAGTTTATCTCGTGTCTAATTCACAATTGGTTTTGTTGTCATTTTTTTCAAGTTTATTGAAAATGTCCAAAGAGCTTCACATCACAGACAAACGGAACAGCTAAATCCACTCCTTGTGAATCAAGGAGTGGGCTTAATGGAAAACAAGGAGTGGGATTTTGAGACAAATCTTTCAGCGAACTCATTTTATGCAGTCCTTATATATCTACTAGTTGCTGCCAGCAACTTTGTACGCGTGATGGTAGAAAATGATCCCAAGGGAAATACTCCCAAATTCAAAAGTATCCTATATGCTGTTCCAGACCACGGTCTACCGTTCAGACGTTCGAACGTGAAGAACTAACAAACATACACACAAACACATTCCCACACACGCATACAAACTTTAGCCTTTATAATATTAATGTGATTAAACACTATGAGGAACTCTGCAGTTATGCATAATATGTTTTGATCTTCCTCTATTAGAAATTGCGATTGCACGTGGCCAAACTTCAAACCTAACCAGACATTAATTTGAATTACCTAGAGATAAACCTAATCTGTATTTTCTATTGTTGTCCTTAAACTGAATACAAATAAAACTGTACCCGTCCTCGTAAAGGATGGCACCTATAAAAGTATCCATTTACTGCCCAAAACATCATCATTAGCGATCTATTAGAATGCACGATGAAGGCCGGCCGCGCGGCGCGTGAGACGCATACCAAACAACCATAACACGCACCATTAAAATCTGACAACACAAATATCATACAACTTTGAACCTTATACCTTCCACTAATAAGCCAAAGTTGTGACACGGGACAGTCAAGCAATCCAGCCTGAAAGATACGGATAGCTGAATGGAATGGAGCTATTTCGAATCAGAAATGGTACGTTGATTAGGTTTTGAATTTGGCTTTCGGCGAATAGAGCAAATTCAGTGAGCTCTGACTTGAATAAATGCAGCGTCAGCAAGACAAATGCTGCAAGTAAATGGTACCCTACATCCTACATAATAACACTAATATTATAAAAGCGAAAATTTATATTTATGTGTGTATCTGTGTACGTTTGTAACTCCTTCACGCTCAAAGAGCTGAACGGATTTAGATGAAATTTGGCACACGGATAGACCATGTCTTAGAATAGACACTTTCATCCCGAAAGTATGTTCTCTCAGTAGTAATATTCTAATTTCACGCGAGTGGCAGAAGCTACATAGTTTCAAATAAATGCTAACCCACCCCTAGAGTTACATTTCTTATTCCCTAAGCATAATGCAAATAAAATATCACTTTGTACGTTCCCTTTTGTAAACATTGTTAAAATTATTGTTCTCTTTCGTGAAGAAATGTATGTCGGCGGTTATTTCTCCTCGCCGATCATTTATCAAGTCCGGGGTCGAGCAACAAATATCGTGGTCTCGTTTTTATTGAGGAGAATCCGTTTCCGTTCCCTGATACTTTATACAGATGTGTCTGTAAGGTAACCCAGATAATATATTATGTAGCTCCCATGTTGCCAAACTTAAGGTTACCAAAAGACAAACAGTGTTGACCTGAATCATTTGAACAAGCAGAACCGAGAAACTTCTATAAAGATTTTAGAAGTCATCTTTTGTCATCGAAGCGTTTGTAAAAATATCGAGCGTCAGATAGCCGGTAAAGCCGCAAACCCCTAAATTGTCCGTAATTTGGAACCCTGCTACGTAATACATGATTAATCGAGCACTGAAAAGGTTCGGGAAGGAAATACCTCACCCAAATGGTAGTAAATCAACAGCTATTTCAGGTGAAAGTGAACAACGAGAACGTTACTTAGTGCTTCTGAAAAACGAGATCAAATAATAGAGTAGACAAAAATCATCTAATCGGCAAAGTACTACCTAGAAATAATTCGTATATTATGTCTACTATGTCATTATCATCTGTCTAGTCTTTTCCGATCTATCTTGGGATCGGTTTCCCGTCTAACCGCATGCGGCATAATACCTGCGTTTTACATGCAGCCAGTGCCTATCAGACCACACAATCCAGTTAGAAACTGGGCAACACAATACTCCTTGGATAAACTGATGGTTTTTATTTTATTTTATTTTCGGTGGGAATATCATCCAATGACATCCCCCGCTCTTGGGCGTAGCGAGAGATAGTGGCAGGCTTTTACTGACTAAAAACCGACTCCTGTTCCTTCGTTGCCTTTCGTACCAGGGCCGAGTCTTCCTTTCAGAAGCAGACCCTTGGCCCCAGTAGGCTTCGACCCTGCTGGGCCCCTACAGTTTGCTGACATCACCTTGAGGCGCGCGTGGAACAGTACGCACCGTCGACGACTTGGGCTCGGTCCGGACGGTTGCCGGACGGTCGGACGGCGAGCTACTCATTGCTCGCCGTCCGCAAGCCTGGATAAACTGATGGTCAAAATTTCTGGCTGGTCACTACCTGTAACGAGTGTATGAGAATCATAGATCTACGAATGACAACCGGGACCAACGGCACTACGTGCTTTCCGAGACACAGGGTGTCAGTAATGTCCTGGGAAAAAATACATAAGAATTGATAACTTCCCATTGTTACATGGTCCCGAACCGGCAACCTCATGCATGAGGGGTGCCTTAACCACTGGACCATCACGACGCGGCGACGTTATGTTTACAACGTATCTACCTAGTCTTAAATCGGTTTACTTTCGAATACTTTAATGATTATTTCATCATCATCATCATTTCAACCAAAATTGACGTCCACTACTGGACATAGCCCTCCCGCAAGTGTCACGACAACGGCCGATCTTGTGCATCTCACATCCGTCGAATTCTCACGACCCTCACCTGCAGTGCAATTCTCTAAGAAAACAGTTAATCCTATGTACGTTTTTGGATTTCGTCGCTGCGGCCAGCGTTGCGCTCAAGGCTGTTTTCTTAGAGAATAACACTCCCAAGTTATCGGTCTTTTTGTGAGAGGCCTTCCAACGCTGAGTCATCTGGCACGCGGTCGCCATTCCAGAACCTTTCGACCCCATCAACCATCTGTTCTGTGTAATGTGCACTGCTCACTGCCAAACATTATTTAATCTCTGGTCATCTATTGCGAGCGAAAAGTAAACAGCAAGAAATACATAATAGACTTCCTTGTAAGTATATATTTCCTGAAACTCTGTAATGACTCATCGGGGTCCTGTTAAAGAGGATAAATGAATGAAGAAAGAGTTTTTTATGTAGCTACTGTTAACGGGATCGAGATATCTCATTCTGCAAGTCGAATAAGTCTTTCATTCCCATATAAATCTATGTATATAAAAGGAGAAACTGACTGACTGACATATCAACGCACAGCCGAAAGTACTGGGACTAGGAACGTGAAATTTTACACAAGACTTACTTTTATAACGTAGGCGAGCACTAAGAAGGGATGAAGTGATGGGGTGGAGGGGTGATGGTGATGATGAGGGGTTGGGGAGGGAGGGGGGGGCTGAGCGAAGCCGCTGGCAGAAGCTAGTTTATAAACAACAAAATGTTTAAGATTTTTTTTCTTTTCATCGCTTTTTGGAGCAACACGCAATTATCTTTCTTGTTTTAAAAAATAAAATAACCTGATTTAGCTCCATTTTGCTCCTTATACAGGAATACAAGTTGGAAGATAGCCAAAATCTTATATATTCTAAGTGATTTCCTCCACTTGATTCAACCTTAGTTTTCCTACCGTCACTTAGATACCTACCCGCTGAAAATAATAAGTTTACTTATTTACACATAATATATACTTATGGGGCTAAAACATTAGTCAATCTTAGGTGCCTTTTTATGAGGAAAATCATTAAATATATAACTTTTCTCACTCTGGGTGGAGCGAGGTGTGTCAGATTTAGAGCCGGTTTCTAAATTGAGTAAGAAAATGTAAAACCTTACTTAAATCACAAATTTTGACAGGTTTTGAGGCTAAATGAAAAATACTCAACTTCAAATGCTTAAATCAGAAATCGAGGGTTCCTGACCAAAACCCACCTGTGTTCCTTCAGTTGCCCTTTGCGTTCCAGGGCCACGGTAACTCTTTCGAATCATCTCGCATCAGTCCCGGCCATTTTACTGACATCTCTTTGAGGCGCGCGCGGAACGTAACGCGCCATCGACTCGGGCTTGTTCCTTACCAGACGTCGAGCTTACCCATTGCTCGATGTTAATTAAGCACCAACAGGTTTAAATTTAAGATATGTAAAGAGTTAAATACGCTTTAGATAAGCTGCATGTTTATAAACAAAAGATTTTTTCCTTTACCTAAGTAATATTAAGGAATTATATTATCAATTAAATTGTGAGGAATGGGTTTTTCCAATTTACAAATAATGATACAGTATTTTTTAAAGAACTTGGGATCTAAATTCTCGACTTTTCTCAACTATAATACGCATATATACACCTAAACCTTTCTCTCCGTAAATCTGTTAAACCCGTTCTATATTTTTTGAGTCTATCGCCTACAAGACAGATGCGGTGACTACTACGGGACTTTGTGTTATAATACGCATAAGGATAAAGATAATATATTTCAAGAAATATAATAATCTATCTCTAGAACATACTGTCTAATCCCAGTACTAGGGATTTAAATCCACTAACGCATCACACAATTTCCTAACGTAAACACACGGTAATCCCAAGATTAGTAAATATAATGCCTCTACGTAGACGACTCCCAAAATTATATAACATAAGCAAAATTACAATGAATTAATGATGAGTGTTAATCCTTATATATTAGGGCAATAAAAACACTATCGGCTTAATTATTAACAGATAAAGTTTAACTTGTAGTATATAAAGTCCCGAAAGGTGATCGCACACATCAATCGTCAACAATGCGCGCCTTCATAGTAATCTGTCTATTGTCCATTCATTCCGCGTGGAGCCACAGCCTTCCGGGTGAAGAATCGATAGGGTGGCATCAGCAAGTTGGCATCAAAAATGCTGAAAATATAAAATTGACGGAAGAGGCTGCACGAAGTGATCGTATCGTCGGAGGAGCCGTAGCCGCGGTCTTTGCTCATCCCTACCTGGCCGGTCTGCTCATCGATATCGTAGGACTCACATCACCGTCGGCGTGCGGAGGATCACTTCTGTCTTCAACCAGAGTCCTAACGGCAGCTCACTGCTGGTTCGACGGACGGAATCAAGCACACCGGATCACCGTCGTCTTGGGTTCACCGTTCCTGTTCCATGGAGGCGTCCGAGTGCCTGCTTCTGGTATTGCTATTTTCCCAACTTATGACTCGAGAACATTCGCTAATGATATTGCAATGTTATATTTACCAGTTCGAGTTCCTCTATCTGGTCAAATTCAACCGATAGCGTTACCGACTGGGAAACTCTTGCAAATGGACTATACTGACCAGATTGTCACTGCTGCCGGGTATGGAAGGTACTCGGACGTAACTAATCCTACCACAAACACCCAGGCTAGAAATGTTATGCTAGAAGTGATCTCATTGGCCAAATGTCGCTCATACTACGGTCACCTGGTACAAGATTCTAACATTTGCACAAATGGCTACGGAGGAGTTGGTATTTGCCAGGGTGACTCAGGTGGACCTCTGACGATGAATGTTCAAGGACAGCAAGTGTTAATTGGCGTCAGTTCATTCGTGGCACGTGATGGATGTGAACTTGAATATCCTTCGGCCTTCGCAAGAGTCAGCACTTACATCCACTGGATACGGATGCAGGTTTAACTTCAACACTAGTACATACAGCGTGGTCTAAGAGGGATCAACCCTCTTAGACGATGCTGTATATAGATATCGTTCTAAGTAAGATCACTCAGTTATAACGTATTATAAAAATAAGCCAGTGAAATAATTATGTACAACGTTATAAACTCAGTTTCACATGTAACGTTTTAAACTCAGTTTTACATATAACGTCTTAAACTCAGTTTTACATACGATATTTTCTACTCAGGCTTGTAACTCATTTTAAAATAAGTTTGTATGATTGTTATGCGTGGTTGTATGAATCTTGTGCGTGTTGTGATTAAGAATAAAAAAGGAATATGTTTATTTTATGTCGTTGATGACTTTAGAATTTAAGAGCACTCAGTAATAAAATTAAATTGTAATAATTTTGTGTTTATTTTTTCGGTAGATATCCTATTTATAGTGAAAGCAATTTCTACCACACATTTTTTTTGAGATGGTAAATCATCTAATTACTTCTTACACTTTAAAGTGGTACAAGAATGCGTGTCAGACTTTTACTGACTAAAACCCGTATGTGTCCTTCAGATGCCCTTTGCTTTCTAGGGCCACGGTCACTCTTTCAAACTTTCCCGCAGCCCGATTACACATACATAGAGAATTACATACTTTAAAAATTTGCAGTCTGACTGAAAGATAAAACGCTGCGACGCCCGCCAATATGTCACAGATCTGTATCAATTGAAGCTAAAGAGCAGACACGAGACGTAATAAAATGTTCAATGTTTAAATTTCGAACCACCCTTTTATTTTACTACTTTTTTTCACATATTCCAAACGTTTTTTAGAAGCAAAGCATATATCTGTTCAGTTTTGGTAGTCTTCAGTATCCTACGTTACCTAAGATACTACGTATATTTATCTCTAAGGACCACTTCGTCAGAGCTTATACTAGCCATGAAATAAACCTACATTCATTGGGACGGTGTTATCACGAAATTCCGTCAGCGAACAATATGGAAACATTTGATTACAAATTCTGTACTTTGTACCTACCTATAATTATAAGGGATAAGAAAAAACGTTTGAATAAAAATGTAATCGACTTAAACTTACCGACTTAGACTTAAACTACAGGACATTAACAGACTTCCAAAAAAAGGAGGAGGTTATCAATTCGGTTGTATATTTTTTTTATGTTTGTTGCCTCAGAACTCCGTTGTTTATTGACCGATTTTCAATTTTTTTCCAGATTAGTCCCATTTTTTTCAAAATCCAGTTTGATGATTTTTTTTTCAGTTTGATGATGGGATCCCTGAGGAATCGAGGGAACTCCTCAAATAATATAGGCAACCACATATTTAGTGATTTTGATATTTTCATTGAGGACTTAAGTATTTACAGTCAAAAAGTAACATTTGATGAAGTGGAGTTCCACTTCATCAAATGTTACTTTTTGATCAGTTGATGAAGAAGACCAGAAATGGCCAACGGAACTTCACATAGTACTACTCACATAGATATCACAATGAAGATAGTTAAGCGATTATGACAATACAAATAAATAAATTGTTCTGAATAGTTATGTTGAAAATGGTATCATCGAAGTGATCTTGATGATAATGATGATGGAGCCGGAAGATAGGCACCACCCCGTAATTAATCAATGTATCTTAGCCGTGTTTGGGCTTATTAGAATTGATGAGATGCACTTTGGCTATAAGGTACTTACTATCGAACTGATCTGACGATGGAGCCGGAAGGTGGAAGGTGAACACAGGAACTTCATAATAAAACAATGTATCCTAGTAGTGTTAGGGTTAATTGGAATTTTCATGAGAAAAAGGTATTCTGGCTATAAGTGTATCGCAACTAAAAAGTGTGAAATAAAAAACTTTTTACAAAAAAAACCAACATCACTAAAAAAACACTAAAACGATCAAAATAACTTGAATTTCGGAAGTCGGTGTTAAATTAGAAACAAACAATACCGAGAAACACCGACTTCCGAAATTAAAGTTATTTTGATCGTTTTAGTTTTTTTTTTAGTGAAGTCGTTTATTTTGTTTTTGTAAAAAGTTTTTTTTTCTAAATTACTAAGCAGATTGTTGCTATAGTCTAGCTTTAAAAGTAATTGCTTGAAATAGTACTTAACCTTTATTTTTTTATTAGATCTGAATCGTATAATAAAATCTAGAACGAGAAACCGTCACAAAATGAGAACGAAAGACCTTGCTCCGGAAAAGTCGTTAATGGATGACAAAGAACTCGTAAATTATTAATTATCTATTCGTGTAATTTAAATATTCATGACATTTTGTTTGTATTATGCAAGGGATGAAATGGTATATTGGTGGATATTCGTTTGTGGCTAAGTATTGTTCGCGCTCACAACAATATGCGATCCGTTGGTCGGCAGGGATTACTATGGTCTTTATTGTGCTTACTAGATAAATAGGATTACCGTAAAATATTGGGATTAATGTCACTATTGTTCGATACCAACGCAATAATGTGTGTAATCAGTGAACTATGATCGATCCGTGTTGTTTCTTCCGCCAAGACATGATTAGTGGCTCTGAGTCCCCATTTATATAATCATAAAAAGGTTTTGTCATCGATACTTACAGCCAAGTTGACTTATGTGGCACTTACTAAGTAAGTGCTGACAATACCAGGGCAGCGGAAGTCAAACTGCACCCGCAGCCTCCGACACAAGTGTAACACCGAGGTGGTTTTAGCCAGTAAGAGTCTGACAGTCCCCTCCACCCATCCCAGGGCGGAGGACATACATAAGGAGTTCCATCCCGAAAAAAATAACAAAATATGATGACAGTAGTTGTGGATCACCACCAGCCTTACAAGTTTTTACAGATAAGCGAGACGGAACAATGCGACAACGATGTGATGACGAGAAATTATTCTTTTTATCTACTCTTTTATCATTGCGTCTCACCTATCTGTCAGTCTTTATAATGATGACGATGATTACGAGATAATTAAATGCGTCACTTAATGTAAAACATTTATTTATACTCCAGATCCTCAGAAACATCATCCTAGGATCGACTTCCCGACGCGATACCTCAGCTTCGGGGAGACCCTGCGAGCCAATTGCACGACGGCACCAGCTGTACCAGCCCCTCATATCACGTGGTTCATCAATGGAAGGAAGGTAGCTGTCACCAACTAAAATAATACTCCGTTTTTACTGTTTACTCTAGTAAAAGAAGACAATCTAGAAGGAATGCCAATGAAATAAAAAAACTAATGATGAAAAATAGAAATTGAAATAAGTCACTGGCAGCTAAGAGATGACCAGTCTCAACTGACGGCACCAGTTCACGAGCATTATAATTATATACATACACACAGTAAAATAAATATCACAAAAATACATACTAAATAATAAATAAAACTAATATGCAACTATGACGAAATAGAAAGATAGTGTTCTTTCACTGTACTTTTAAAAACTGCAAGAGTTCCTTGAGTTTCTTGTGCCAATTCCCACGTTTCCGCGATGATCAAATATTTGTATGTGCTACAGATAGGTGTCCCGGGTCTGGGTGTTTTGTGTATGTGAATTTATATGTTTGTGAACGCATTCACGATACAGGAGCTATTCCTATTGTGGGATACTTTTTTTAAATCAAAAAATCAAAAAATGTTTATTTCGTTATTACACGTATACAAAGTTATACAGTTGGTGGCGTCCCCTTTTAAGCATATAGATGCCTGTACCAGGAGGCGCCGCTCTTTTATATCATAAACACAGACAAATACCTAATTCCCAGCCTTACACAAAGTACACGTGTAGACGAATAAAGATGTGGATTAACCGCTCGATACCTTTCAATAGGTTAGTGTATATAACATATTGAATTTTTGGTACATTTTCCTACCACTCAAAATTCTGCACATTATCATCCACTGAGCAACTCCCTTACATTTCTAGATGGACGAGCTAGTAGCCCACTCGCACAAGTTTCGAGTGCCCATGAGCGAGCGCAACGGCCGGAGGGGGCTGCAGAGGACGATTGAGTACGAAGCCGGTTTCAGCAGCCCTCCCCCGCTGCTGACCCTTACGCACGCCTCCCATATCGCTACCAGGCCACCCGGCTGCAACTTGAAGGAGAATCAGGTGATGATTATTATAACGTACGTAACCCATTAAATCGTTAAGAAAGAGGGAAAGCTAGCAATCAGAAAAGATACTGTTTTTGCTTTTTTGTAATTTCTACTAACTAGATGTAAGGACGTTTCATACTTTATTAGGCTCGCGCTTAATCACTATCTCACCTGATGTTAAACGTAGATGTGGTCAACAATGGAGCACACTTGGCTAGAAATAATAATAATAATAACTATTCACTGTTGACATACAAGACTCCCAGGAAACACAGAATGAAAAAAAAAAAGGAAACGTCGTCTCCGGCAGGGAATTCGACCTCTTAGCTGTACCTACGCACAATGAATGTGTTTCCAAAACATTTTGTGCGAATGGCTGAGATTTCTACCATAAGCAGGTGGTGCTTCTTCGTAGATACATCTGATGGTCCGATGATGGAACGGGCTTGGCGAAATTCATTTATGTAATTCCAACGCATACTCCGCAAAATACAACCGGTACAAAAGTGACAGGCTTGCTAGCCTGTCAGTTTTGTACACAGCGTTGATGCTGCAGACTTTGAAGTTTTTACTCAACGAGTGCATAATTGGCAATGTCTGGGGTTGTGCCAACAGGCTCTTTGTATGCATTGAACCAAGATAGCAGATGTAATTCCCTTTTTCGATGCATTTAAAAAGCGGTCTACTTAAGTGTAAAGAAAAAGCATAAATAATCAGTGAAGTTCTAATATTGCGTAAGTCAATAATGGTTATTTTAAACATATTGCTTCACTTATCAGAAAACAAGTTGAAACGAAGAACATGTTTTTTTTAAGCCGTATGGTATCCTTTTTCAAACCACCAATAGAATCAATCATCGCCAAAAATGAATCAATGACATAATACCTTTCCACCATTTTTAACGTTGACGTTTGTAAGTATGTACCTGTAGATCCCTGCAGTAAATTTAATTAGCACGTTTCTAGTACATAACTTTATACATTAGAAACGAGCTAATGAAATTGTAAATTCAGTCTAAAATGACATGAAACATATTTTATTTACATATATTTATGTAGGTACACATTTAGATCCGTTGGTGGGCGCAAGGAAATTACTTTTATGCAAATTAACCATTATGCTCGTACGTGCA
Source organism: Mythimna impura (assembly GCA_905147345.3). Lineage (NCBI taxonomy): Eukaryota > Metazoa > Arthropoda > Insecta > Lepidoptera > Noctuidae > Mythimna > Mythimna impura. Next base: position 16,351,761 of record LR990345.1, read on the forward strand.
CGTCTACCGACTGTCGGGAATACGTGGAAACACATAGAATATTTTTCCTTATTTACCCCAAATATACATGTTTGGAGACTTCCATCTTAGTGCTTTTCCCCCCGAGGCAGCGAAAGTGACTTCAGATGCCAAACGATCCCCGCGGTAAAAAGTTGTCACAAAACGTGTTTTATAAGCACATAAATAAATCCACAATCAATGTGTGGAGTGATGTTAGACATCAAACATTGAGATGCCGTCTACTAAGGATAGTTTATGTATAAACAGATTTTTTTAATCCCTCCGCTGAATTAAAAACTTGTTACACTTGATTCTTTCTGTAATTGACTTTTAACTTCTAATTTTACTGATTTGTTTCGGTGGTAATTGACAACATACCTAATTACCAGTTATTTAGGTATACAAGACCACAAGAAAAACTGTTTATATATTGTACATCTTTGCATTAATCACAAATTTCAAAACAAAGCAAACCTGTAAATAAGAAAATCTTCTTAAAACTTCAATATCCTTTCCAGATGGCAGAAATAAAAGAACACGAAGAACTGAACGTCATTCACATGAGCAGCCGACACAAGAGTCGTAAACCAAACAAAAGGGATCTTTATGTGACTGTATCGGAGCTACAAATTGTGGCCACCGGGAGGCTGGAGATCACCTGCGTCAGCACGATACCGGAGTTCAGGAGCATCGACGACAAGTTTGCCGATGTTAGAAATGATACTGTTATAGGTAAGGCTTTTAACTGATCTTTATTACGAAAGCTTTTTTGTATTCTTTTGTTTATATATATTTTTTTTATTGATATAAATAGTGCTTGACTGCGATCCTACCTAATGGTAAGCAGTGATGCAATCGTTGATAGTGAGGCGCACTAGTTTATTTAAGAGCCTGCTTAAAGACTTCCACGCCGCCTGTATCAAAATAACACAATTCATTCGAGTGTAAAGCGAAATAGTTTTTAGGCGGTAGATACGGTAGGTACGTATGAAATTGCAAAACTGGAAACAACTCAAATAAAACACATCTAGATTGCGGATGGAATAAATTATCCCTGTAATAGTTTAGTAGGTATCCTATTGGCAAGTAATTCAAAAACTTGTTCAGGTAGGTACACCCGAAACCACGACCAATTTTTTTATCTCTATGAAGCAATGCACGAATATTATAAAATTCATTTTTAAATTGTGTTTTAAATGCTAATTTATTTTTCGTTCTCTGGTGGCCACTTGCCAGCTGTCAACCGGAGAAAGAAAAATAAATATAAAGAAGCTAGTAGCGTTTTGTATTTATTTATTAATCGTTGAATGAAATGGCAAACTTTATGACGAGATTTTTGAAGTAAAATGCAATACTTCGCAAATTGATTGCGAGTGGATATTGTGATGTAAAATTGGTGTAGTTTTGTATATCTTGTGTGTACACAACTAGACAATATGTAGAATTATTTAAACAGGCGCGATCTCCGTAAAATGAGGCTTAGAAATTATTGTAGTACCTATAGACTACTTTAGCGAAACTAGTCGAGAAGACTGTCTTGATTCATTTGCTGGCAAATACTGCAATAGTACACTTTAATACAAGTGCAGAAAGTTGGTCATTGCGATCGAGGCGTAATTCGGGCGTTATGGAGCCGAGGGCTGCAGTGATAAATTTGCACGTGTATCAAACGACTTTTTTCAATACACTTACGAAGAAATGAATAAACGGGGGTTGACCGGCGACCCGTGGGGGTCGACGCGCGCCCAGCCTGATACGATACATGTAATGACATTGTGGCGGGGAATACGCGCACTTTTCTGCACTAGTGCGGAAAACAGTCTATTGCGTGCCTAAAAGCGCTGGGATAAGTGTATTGAAAAAACATTAGAATGTGTCACATCCGCATTCTAATGGAAAACAAAGTAATTGTATGTCATATCTAAAACGAAATACTTTCAAAACTTGTCACATACTGGCCAAATGCACAAACCGTGCAAAGTCAAAACAAAAAAAAAAGGTTTCATAATTTTTATCCCATAAAAATCTGCCAGCACATTTAATGATATTTTAATGTATTTTTAATTAACATTTTTCTACTAGGCATCTTGGTACGTTTAGCAGATCATGTAGGCCACATACTTATACATATATTGAGAAATAAAGTTGCATTGGTAGCGTTGTTTTCAAGAACATTTCAAGTGGCGGCAAATAATATTCAGCGTGTTCAGCATATAAGTTCAAACTTTATGGGTACGAAAATTCAGCTGAATTCTACTGTACCTACACAAAACCGACCATACAATCCTACGGTTGCTATTGAGCAACCCTTTGTTCTATTGTTCAGGCTAATTGCTGGAATTTAATTTGAACAAGGGGTAATTCTGGATGAAGGGATATTCCGATATCTTCCGTGGACGGCGTTCCACGTTTGGTGCAGTGGTTGAGCGATTGGCTGCTGCGCTGCGTGTCACAGGTTCGATTCTCGCACGGAACAAATATTTGTATGGCCTACAAATAGGAGTTCCGGGTCTGGGTGTCTTGTGTGTCACCCACTATACAGGAGTTATTTCTGGTATGGAGTTTTTGGCGGGATTTCTTTGAGTGAAGTTCAGTGGCTGTTTTAATTATTCGCAAATTGATTCATAGTGGATAATGTGATGTAAAATTGATGTAGTTTTGTATCTCAAGTGTCTGCGCAACAGAACAATATGTGGAATTGTTGAAACAGGCGCGATCTCGGTAAAATGAAGCTGAGAATTTTATTGTAGTTTTTTCTACCTCAGCGAAGTTTGCTGAGAAGGCTGACTCGATACATTTGCTGCCAAATACTACAAAAATATTAGAATATGTTACACCCGCTCACTAATGTGATACATAGTGCAGTGTTTTGAAAAACAAAATAAGACTTGACTTAAAGGTCCAAGTGACCAAGTCATTAAAATCTTTAAAAAAAATATAATATAATATAATATTCCACAACTATCACTCTGCTTAGCTTGGGACTAGATCCCAAGCTAAGCAGAGCTTGTTGTGTTATGGGTACTAGACAACTGATAAACATACTTATATATTTCTAAATACATACATATATAGATAAATTACACCCAGACACAGAACAAATGGTCGTGCTCATCACACAAACATTTGTCCTGGGTGGGAATCGAACCCACGACCTCCGGCATAGCAGTCAGGGCCACTAACCACTAGACCAACAGGCCAGTCAAAAAAAATAATCCTAGTATGGGGTAACGTTTTTAAAATAAAAAAACTAGGTACCTTTCAACTAGCCTTTAGATCTATGGCATCTATCTATAAGATGCCTGAATAAGACTTGCGACATTATTTCTTATACCTAAACATTTGATTCTCATCATTGACTCTGCCCTACTTAGAACGATCACGACCTACCTATTTAAACGATAAAGGCCTACCTATTTAAAACGAACGATTTAATTTTTTGTGACGGCTGAAATAGCCTTGACCACTTTTTATACTACAGCGGACACGGTCATTGGTTGATCATAATGTAATTTTCTATTGAATGGATATAGCATAAGCACACTAAATAATCCGTTCTTTTTTCTCCATTTCCAGTTGATGTCATCAAGCCCTCAACATTGTCCCAGCCGTCAGCCAACCTGACAACGGCTGATTCCAGCACCTCAGGAACATCAAAAAAATCTAAAAACCTATTATCATCTTTAATGTGTATTATATTCATTTGCTTGCTCACAATTGCTTGATAGAGCAAGTCATTAAAATTAAATAATGGGCTGTGATAAAATATGTAATATGTTCATATTAAACATAATATAACGCGCGTGAGTGAAAATGTGAATATGCTAATCATGGACAGGCACAAACAAATTACCTAAATTGGATAAAATTAGAAAGCCATACGAGACTACTAATAAAACCTAACAAGTGGTGTGTTACGTACATATGTCCCTTGAGTCAAACATAAATATACATACGGTATTTCGACGATATCAGCTATCGTCAGTTATTAAAATCACGTTAAAAAAAGCTAATAGATTAGAATTCAGTTCAATTGTGATTCGAATTTCAAAATCACTGAAACAAGTCCATATAAATATGGAAAGTTGCCTACAATATGACATGCATATTTTTAAAAAAACATTACTTAAGTTAGGCATTATCAAAGCATCGATCCAAACAGAAGAGCAAAATAAAAATCTTGAGAAAATTGCCATTGTTGTGCCTAGACATTTTCAAAGTCGCCAAAATAACATATCATCTCCGTGAGAGAACATTTTGATGTAAGTAGTTTTAATAATTTTATTAGAATAGCTACCCAAGCTAGGTATTTCATAAGAAACCAAAGTGCTTAATGTGTGAATGTTGAGCTGTAGAATAAAAAATGCGATGAATGTGGATATTTCTAATTTTATTTTATCTTAGTTGGCAACAGACTCTTGTATCTATTCCTTCAATAATATGTACAGGGGCGAAATATTTAAGTACATATATGACATTAACTTTTCTATTCTATTCACCTGTTTTATGAAAACTGTGTATACCTCGACTTTAGGTGCTTTAAACAAAATCACTCTTTTTTATTAATTTTTTGCGTATCGTCTAAAACTCTTCCTTATTTTCGTCCCTCAATAAACTAAAGTTATCTAAAGGTCGCCCACAACGACTTCTTGCATCAATTCAGTACCGCGCCGCGGCAACATCGGTGCAAACACGTTGCTGTAATTGATGCTGCATCGCTACGAACGCGCAACTGCATCGTTGCATTGAAACAAAATTATCAACAGGAGTTCACCAGTATTCACTATAGTGCACGACTGAAGCGATGCTGCGATGCGTCTGCTGTATTCATGCTGTATCGCGACAGTACTAATGCATAAACGTGATCACGTGGACGAAGGCATGAAACCAGCGACTGTATCGCGATCATTTTTCGATTGTATTACTACCAAGTTGCTGCAAAAAGTCCCTAAAAACAATGTAAAGAGCACATTACGGCCAACTTGAACCACAAATCACTAAATTTATGCCTATATAAAATATCATTCTGTATCGTGTCATTTTCATAACCACAATGCTTAACTTTTAGCACATCAGGTGGTCCAATCGGATTAGGTTTAAGTGGGTTAGGTCCGTTGATTTTTTTACCGTTAGCTGACATACCTACTTAAATATTTTGTACTGTGTACATAAAATATCTTCTATCAATAATAAAATACAATTTTAATCACAAAGTTGTTACTTAATCCTAATGAATTATAAACTTGATACGTACGTGCCTAACTACTCAAGAACGAGGATTTGAACTAAGAAATTTCAGTCGACCTCTTCAGGATTTGCCTTCATGATAAAACTCTTAAAAACTGGATAATATTACCTAAATAGAAGAAGCATTGGGAGTACCCAATGGGAGTAAGCCTGTGTTTATTTCTGAACAACAAATAACAAAAAAAAACTGAAAACTGCATCAAAATTGGTTATAAAACTGAAGCAGTAATTGGCATTTCAAATATTTTTATTAGGAAGAGTGGGCGCGTGGTGGGAACATCTCGCTATCTCTTTTCTATTCGCTATAGCTTTTTCTATCGGCGGCGGTGACGTCACATTGCAGTTTGTGCATCCTATTTCTGTTACTTGACAGGTTCCCCTTCCACCAGATTTGAAAGGTGTCTAACTTATTTAATTTTGAATGGATTTGAAAAATTCTTTCTACTTATGATTTTTAATAAAGTTATTTTTGATAGAAATAAAAAATTTAGCCAATTGCGTACCTACCACATTCTACCACACTTATGATCAAATATCGCCGATAACGACCATATCGTATTCCATCATTATAACCTGCCAAAAGCTTTCCTACATAAATATAGGGTGACTGGCAATTAGTGTACGATACTTAAACACGTGATTGTGCTCATGATAACAAACAATTTTTATTATGGGAGCAAATCTGAAATCGCGATCGATCGCGATTTCAGAGCACTATCACGTGTTTAAGTATCGTACACTAATTACCAGTCACTCTATATGTAAGGGTCAGCTTCCAGTTAGGCTGGAAGCTGATCTACCTATGTAAATGGGACGTTCTTCTATCGACTTCGACAATCGCTTGTGCCCTCGGAATATACCTAATACAAAGATCGTAATCACGTTTGAGATTTTTAAGTTTCTCGATTCTCTTTCATGATAAGTTCATTAGTTATATTTTTCCATCTTCAATCGGCTATCTAGCCATAATCAGATGTGTTCCACTAATCTTAGCTTTGTAGGCGAAATTCCAATAAATGGCACCAAATATTTGTTTTTTAAGTTTTCTGGTCTAGGTCTAGTATGTGCCATATTTTTAGGCATTTGATGTTTTCTTGTGACTGCAGTAAATTCTTTGCCAGTTTAAATTTATTAGGAAAATATTATTCAAGGGCTTTGAATTGGTTAACAATCTTTTACCTACTTTTTTTAATGTGTGTGACAGAGTGAACAGAATATGTCTCCGTCACACTTTTTTGTACCTACTGAGCGTTTGTCGATAGAAAAGAAAATCGTCCAAGGTACCTACCGCTATTTCATAGGCGTCCATTACACGATAGGTTTTGCTGTCAATTTTGCCACAGTTAGGTAATATTTTTGACTGACAAAAAACCTACCGTCTAATTTAATGCGATGATTGACGTTTGCATGACGAAAACATAATGGCGATAAAATTCCGTCATTCAAACATCATTCATGATTGATGGTTTTGATTGACGCTTGCATGACCGTGTAAGTACTGGACGCCATATATAGGGTGACTGGTAATTAGTGTACGATACTTAAAGACGTGTTTGTGCTCATGTTATCCAATAACTTTTACTATGGGAACAAACCTGAAATCGCGAAAAAAAATCAGCTGTTCAGTACATTTATGTTTGCCTGATGTACTGAACAGCTGATATTTTTTTCGCGATTTCGGCTTTGCTCCCATAATAAAAATTGTATGTTATTATGAGCACAATCACGTGTTTAAGTATCGTACACTAATTGCCAGTCACCCTATAGAGCGACTGCCCATCTTTTCACAACTCAGTAGCTGGGTCACTTGCAAAGAGGATTGTATAATCATTGGTCACACGATAACCGTTGGTTGACTGGTTGAGTGCAATCATCATCCCATGTAAAGAAACAAGCCTATTGCCAATGCAATCAAGTGGGATCAATTTTAATTGTAAAGGATTGTAGTTTTATGTGAATGAAGTTTGCTAGATATAACAAGTGTTGATTGGCTTTTTTTATTTAGAAATTACTGTTGGTTGCCTTCATTCCTTTTCTCGGAAGCTAAATAATTATTTAGGCAGGCACCTAGTTATTTTCTTGTATCCTGTCACATGAAATGGAAAGAAAATTGAGATTGCTTTATGAAAAAATATCTTAGCGTTGTAAAATAAACTTAATGTACTTAAATAACTAATGCGTCCCTCTTTAATAAATTTAGTTCTTCCGATACAAAAATCTTAAGTAATATTAAGAAAGCTTATGAACCTAAAATGTATATAAATAAGCAGATATAAGTACCTACCTACTTTATTATGTAACTTTACGTGTAAATAAGTAATGCCCAAAACATATCAATAAATAGGAAGGTCATTCGGTACTAGTAAGTGAACCTAATAAATAAATAAATAGGTAGATATTTTATCTACCGTAATTCAGGAGTCATTTTTACACATTTACCAACATTGTGTTCGTCAGTTATAAGTTATACCTACTATTACTTAACTTCACAATGAAATCATTTTATAAGCATTCATTCAATCTGCAGATAGGAAATCAACCAAGGCAATGCCAGATTTAGATTGAGATAAAAGTTTTAACTCTACATTCCACGAAACTCATTTTTACTGTGCCTAACAAAAGATTGTAAGTAATAAAAATGCTCAATATCTTCTAAACCTACCAAAAGGTTGGTTAACAAAATTTCTCGTCACTGACCTTCAGAATATATAAATGTTACAGCCAACAACAAAAGTCAACCAAAACTTTATAGTCCAGTAAATTAAGCAATAAAAATGGGTCAACCTCGGAATGAGAGATAATAAGCTTGAAACTCGTATACACCTTTCTTTGGCATTCTAAATGCTGTGTCAAAAGTCATTGAAGGTCAAGGGTCATAAAAGTCGGATTTTCGCGATTATCCCGATTTCTATAGTTCCAATAATGTTAACAACATTAAAATTGTACATACAATTTGTGCACTAAACATTTTTCTAGGCGCCCAACCGTTTGAGATGGGGGGCGGAGAGTGCAAAGTGCTCAGCTACACATACTTTAATAGGTACAATACAAGGTCAACCGTGAATACCTTGTATTACATAAAGTTAATAAATAATTATTAACAACAAATAATTGATATTATTTATTAAATTATAACTAGGTACCTAATCAAAAGCTATAAATAATGAAGAACGTATTGTTTGTAGGGGTCCACTTTATACGATCTACATTTACACTTACAGTTAGCTCATGAGATAGACGTTCTGTAGTGAAGAATGGATAATTTTTCGCGGAACCATGTTCTATTAACTAAACATTTTGTTAAATAAATCTAAAATGGTAACATTGTTAAAAGAAACTAATATAATCGACAAAAACTGATTTTTGTGACCTTTTGACCTGTAATAAATTACAACGACGGCACGAGATTTTATAAAACTTTAGACACAACCTTTATGAGACTAAAAGGAAGGTACCTATATTAGACTATTAATTTTTTTAATTATATAAACCAGTGCTTAATTATTCGAGTATCTCTCCTTCTGAGGTGATACGCTTAAATAACTGGATTATTATATTCTAAATCTTTATTATTAAGCAAAATAGGTACCTACGTCCCTACTGAAATTCAAAACAGAAGAAAAATTCAAAGTTTAACAGTACCTACTTACCTACTCTTAGCGGATTATCGAATCTTTTGTGATAATTTAGAAGATAATATGTATAAAAGAGCAGTTACTAAAAAAAAACCTACTCAAGTTTTTTGGCTAACCGTAAGGCACGGTCAGCACTTTATATACTATATGAAGGCTCCACATATTATGCTTTCCTGACAGAAAGTAGGTACATGTCCAGAAAAAAGATAAATTTTGACGTTAGGCACTGTATTTCGACGTACGAGATTCCAAAGTAGGTATTTAATTTTGCACCGCTGCCGCTGCTGGAAAAGATTTACTAGGTATGGCCCTGGAACGGAAATGGCACCTAGGCAACTGAAGCACACAGGTTGTGGGTTTTAGTCAGTAAATGTCTGACAGTCAGTCTCGGTCCACCTTAAAGCGGGAGAAGTCATTTGATAGTTTGCCAACTCAAAAAAAATGCAGGAACCCGTAAGTTTTCCAAAATATGCTGCCTCTACATACATAGTTAGATAGTCCTCTTAAAATTTTTACCTACTGTTCATTTTATATGATTTAGAATGAAATGTAAATAGTCAATTTTATTACCATCTATATTAACATAATTTTTAATTTTCCAAACTGTAAATATCTATGTTTTTGTTTTTACACTTGCAACATACTTACCTACTTAGCTAGGATTAACAATAACTTCCGAAAATTTTAAATAGGTTTAGTAGGATAGATACCTAAGTCGTACCAAATAAAATAAATAATTCTAACTGAACATAGAAAAGAATTTACCTAACCTAAGTACATCGTCCTATCAGATCCAGAAATGTTTGTTTTCTCCACTTGATAGCTGTTATCACGATAGTAACATTGTAAGTGTGTCAATTAACATTATGGCTCTGACAGTACCAAGGCAATCAACTTGAATGACTGTCATCAACGAAATAAATAAGTAAGAACCAATCTTAACCAGTAAAATACAAACCAAAAACTTGACCTTATAAAACAAAACATATCAAATAGGTACCTTCCTGTCTTTCCTATTTTAATAAGTACCTAGGTAATTACGAAATGATAAGATTGCAGAATAAGCGTACTTATTTACACAAACCTCTGTCTTCTATAGAAATCTACAATTTAAAATGCGCTGTACATAGTTAATAACAAAAAATGTTATGAATTGTAGTGAAAACAAGTTAAGATGTCCAATGAGTGAATTCTAATATAAATAACGTTATTTCATAACAAAATATTAAGTTGTGTTTAATTATTTATTAGTGTTATCAAAGATTTTGTAATTAACATAAAACTATTTGTATTATGAGGATAATGATTTGATAAATTAGTGTTAAGGTATTTGTTAAGTTTTTCCGGAGTTTATCCCTTCTAACTTTATGGGCTATAAACACAAGCGCATGTTGTGTCAATCGTCAATGACAGTGCCAATACCTACTAATAAAAAACTAACAAAATGGATTACCTACCTTCAACCATTTTTAAATTTATCAGATTAATATTGACTGTAGAAATCCAAGTACTTGTGCACATAGCCTGTAATGCGTTAAAAAACGACAAGCTACAAGATCGTTAAGCTCATTTCAAAATTGGGTCATTTCACATGAAGCGGACAACGAAAAGTGTCGAGTTCTAGATTATGTTAATAAATGATTTAATAATAATTGTACTTCTACGGAACCACAATGAATGTGTATCATTACTATTCATTACTTTTATTTTTTTAAGCCCACCTGTCAATTTATGCGACTTCAAAGTATTGTCATAGCACGGATTTTTAAAAAGCTATTTAATTGCAGTTAAAAATAAAATTGAATATGTGGTTAAATATAAATTTAACCACATATTCAATTTTATTCTTAACCTTATAAGGTTCAAAATTAAGTTTGAATAATAAGTAGTTTACTTATGTGAAAATATTCATTGTTTTCCTAAGAACTAGTAAGATAAACCATAAGCTATATTTAATCTTCCGACTTGGAAAATTATAGATTAATAATTCAATAATGATGATTACATTTAATTAAATTTTACTCTTAATTATAATTCTTTAACCAGGGAATGGGACCTCCCATAGAAGTACAATTACTTAGCCTAATTATAAACAAAATCTTGAACTTGACATTTTTTCGTTGTCCACTTCACATGGAATGCCCGATAGATATCCGTGGAATGCCCCAATTTACAGTCAGGTAATCTTGGTATAAATTTTATTAAGTATAACGTACTTAGGTATTGATTATGAACATGAAGAGCTCCAATACAAACGTCATATGTGCTGCCTATGGGTACCTCTACTAGTAGGTACTACTAATATAACTACTGTACTACCTACCTAATATTGTATTTTAATGATTAGTTACCTATACAAGCCACCAGATAAACTTGGAATAAAGTAAGTACCTACATTGACCTTTTCGTAATATCTCAGTACCTAGGTAGGTACCCGAAAAAACAATGAACTGCTTTTCATTATCTAAGTACTAGAAAATGTAAAGGATCGCGATAGATGTCGATTCAACACATTCATAAATCCTCACAGAAATCCGTTCCTACATAAATTAAGAATGTCAATAAATCTAGGAGGATCAATGAACGTTATTTCAAGTTTATCTGGCGCCTACCTCAGCCCCTCTAGCCAAGGCTCGGATACCGGTTAAATTTTCAAACCGTTATTATGTACTTGGCAAAAAAACCTTTACATTAGGTTTCGTTCGCATAAACCGTTTTTTTTAAACCGGTTTTTGGAAGAGTATTTACTTAAAGGTTTTTTCGGATTAAACGGTTTAGAGCAATAAAAACCGGTTAATACGGGCGTACGATAAACAAACGTCCCGCGTTGTTCAAGCAGCGCTTCGCGGCTATCCGAAGCTGTACTGAAATTCTAAACCCTGACTTCGGTGTCCATGTCGCGCACCCCCCATTACTAAATTTCGTACTGGATTTGAAACGGTCCAACTCTAAACTTGGTTCATTTCAAAATATACTTACCGTCCTACAACATAAAGGTGAACAATTTTTCTCACGGTTAATTTGATATTTTTACCTGATGAGTGGTGCAATTAGCTCTTTGGTGCCGATTTTTAAAAACAAAGGTGCAATGACGATGATGATGTTGTTGATGATGGTGGTGGTGGTGCTTGAGTGCAATAATTATAGAGGAATAAAGCTAATATCACATACTATGAAAGCCTGGGAGAAAATTATTGAAAGGCAATTGAGAGAAGAGAGTGAAATTTTACAGAACCAATTCGGTTTTATCGGGTCGGGGTACAGCGGATGCCATTTTTGCTATACGCCAGCTATGCGAAAAATACGGAGGTGCGCATAAAAACTTGCACATGGTATTCGTTGACCTCGAAAAGGCATACGACCGGGTACCTCGTGAGGTTCTGAGGCCCTTAAGGAGAAAGGTGTGCCTGGGAAGTAACTATGTGCAGTTGATCCGAGCGATGTACAGTCGATGCAGTAGGTACCCACGTGCGGTCTACAGTGGGCACCACTAGCAGCTTCAATGTGGCTGTCGGCTTACATCGAGGGTCGGCTCTCAGCCCTTACCTCTTCCTGATGATAATGGACGCTCTGACGTCGGACATTCAGGAAGGGGCTCCCTGGTGTATGCTGTTTGTCGATAACATTGTGTTGGTTGCCGAGAGTGGCCTAGAGGTCAAGAACAGATTGGAGGTGTGGTGGCACAGACTAGAGAGTGTTGGCCTGAAATTGAGTAGAACCAAAATGGAATAATAATAATAATAATAATCGTTTATTCACAAAGCCAAAATACAATTTGTCCATCTCAATCGAACATGTAAACAATTTAGTACAATACAACGTTATGCATTAATTGAGACAGAGTGAACGTCTGTGTCTGTGCTAGTATAAACTGTGTTACAGACACAGGCGCCTTCCCCTTACGTTAATTCACAAATTTGCTGCACCTTTTAGTTTTCACAAGCCAAAACTTAGTTTAAAATAAACAATAAAACATTTAGAAGACTTATATAGGATTGTAAGCAAGAAATGGGTGTGTGTGGAAGTGTGTGTAAGTGTGTGGATAGGTGTATGTGAAGTTTTGTAAGTATTCGTATATGTCTCAGTATAAAACAGACAGCAAAGGACCGTTTTATATACTTAAGTTTTTTTTTTTTTTTTTAGAAGCGGCGTTCGTAAGTTTTTCCTGCAAATAGTTTCTCAGTCTCGTCGTACGTCAACTTTTGGAGAAAACTACTAACTACAATTTTAAATTTAAATTTAGGCAAAGGATACACGTTGCAAGCTTCGTTTATAGTATTATAAAGGTGGGTGCTAAGACTTGGGTAGCTTCGCCTCGCCAGGGCAGTTTTGGTGATGACAGCTGGACATACAGGATTTTTACGTCGTTTATTTTGTTCTAGTAACCTTGGATCATAAGTCAATGATAAGTGAAAACGTAACGTTATGTTAAGTGCACAGAGCTGTCGGACGGTGAGTACAGATATGTCTTTATAGAGTTGGGTAGTCGGGTATACATAAGGTTTGTTAAGCATGACTTTTAGGACAGCTCTTTGTGCCCTCTCAAGGTGAAGTAAATACGTTTTAAATGTACCACCCCAGACAGATATGCAATAAGTAAGAAGTGACTGAGTTAGTGCAAAATAAATAGTTTTTAACAGTCGGTCAGGAACTACTTTTCTTAGTTTTTTCATAGGAAACATCAGTTTACGAACTCGCATAACCATCACACTGATATGCTTTTGCCAACTCAATATGTTATCGATGTGCACCCCCAGGTATTTAACACAAGAGCTTTTATGGATAGTAGGGCAACTGCAAGAGGTCAGTTCGGGGTGACAACTATGGGCTTTAACATCTGGCATACTAGGCTGTGAAGCAGAGTTCGCTGAGAAAGGAACATAGTGTGTTTTAGAGACATTTAGCGTAAGTAAATTTAATGAAAGCCAATCCATCACTATACGAAGAGCATTTTCAGCTGCTTCGTGAGCAGATTCCCATGTTTCTCCACTAATGATAAGTGCAGTATCGTCTGCATATACAAGTATTTTACAATTAGGGATTGACAGCTGACACAATCTGTTGACAAATATAAGAAAAAGGGTAGGACCCAGCACGCTGCCCTGTGGTACGCCAAAGGTCAGATTCACATCTTCACTGATGTAGTTTTCTACCTTAACTCTTTGGCTACGGTTTGTCAGATAGTCCCGGAAGAGGTTAAAAGTTATGTCTCTTATACCTATGCTTTCTAAACCACGTAGAAGGATGGGAGTTGAGACCGTGTCGAAAGCTTTGGCTAAATCAAGAAATATACCTATAGTTTTAGTCCTAGAATCAAGATTCTTAACAATTTGGTTTGTTAGCTCAAGAACAGCATCCTCTGTTGATACGCCTCTCCTAAAACCGTATTGGTTTGGCGCAATTATGTTGTTGCAATCGAGATAACTAAGCAGTCTTTTGTTCAGAACCTTCTCCATAATTTTGGACAGTGTGGTGAGTACAGATATAGGCCTATAGTTCTCGACACGGTCACCATCCCCACCCTTAAATACTGGTGTGACTAATGCTTTCTTAAAAGTGTCGGGGAAAATACCCTTTGAGATACATAAATTACAGATATGCGTTATTGCTGGAACGAGTACACGTCTGGCAGACTTAATGACTGATGCTGGTATTCCATCGTGACCTACTGCACAATTGTGTTTTAATCCTGTAATTATATTATCTATTTCTGAGTAATTTGTTTCAAGTAATACGAATGAATTACCTTGAGGATTAATTATACTGTTATATTCAAAGTTAGGGCGATACACACGCTGATCCTGCGTAACCCGCCCAGCAAGATCTGCCCCAACGTTTGCAAAATACCTATTTATAGCATTGACAGAGGAGCTTGGATCACTGCACATATTAAGGAGTTCTCCTGTCTTACTTACGGGTGACGTGTTCTTGTAGCTGATAGTTTTTATGATGTCCCAAGTTGCTTTGGGGTTGCCATTGGCTTTCAGGAGTTCTTTTTGGTCAAAATTGCATTTAATAGTTTTTAGTAAATTGGTACAGTAATTTCGGTATCTAGAGTATATTAGCTTAGCAGTAAGGTCTTCAGGGTTTTGCATTGCTTTTTTATGAAGTTGGTCTCGATTTCGCACGCACCTCAAGAGGCCAGTAGTCATCCATGGTTTAATAGTCTGCTTTCTGTTAGGGACTTTTTTTAGTGTACTGTGTTGATTTATTGCGTCTGATATAATTGAGATGAGTTGTTCTGCTCCCTGATTGGGATCAGTGCTAATTAAAACACTTGAGAAATCCGAGTTTTCTAAGCAACTAGTGATACCTTGAAAGTTTAAATGCCTTATCATACTTCTAGGTTTTGCAGCATTAGGAGGGTTTCGTTCAGTGCAAAATAGAATAGGTGCATGATCAGTAAAATATGATTCCAAAACTAGAGTTGTAGAGGGTCTATCTGTTTTTATAAAGACATGATCCAGGCAATTTTCAATGCGAGTGGGGAGAACGTGAGCAGGTAGGAGCCCATGAAAAGCCATTGTATTTAAATATTCTTCAGAGTTTGGATCATTATTATCTGGTCTAATATTTATGTTTAAATCTCCAATCACTACTACAGTTGTTATTGTCGCCAAGGATTCTAAAATATTGTTCAAAGAGTTAAGAAAATTTTCCGTGTTTCTGACTGAGGGTGAACGGTATATTGCAACAACAGCTGTATCAAGACCTAGCCTCAAAACAAGGCAGTTAGCGTCCCGGAAGACCGGCTCAACTAACTTATGAGTCATATCGGAGCGTACGTAAACTACCACCCCATCATTTTGGTTGGTAAACGAGGATCTAGCTGAAGTAAAGCCAGTTAATACAGGAATATCTGTTACCTTACTCAACCAGCATTCAGAGAGGATAACAATATCACACTTAACATCCATGGAATGCATTAAGACATTGAGACCATCAAAGTTTCGATTTAGGCTTCGGATGTTAACATGTAATATGTTCAAAGTCGGTTGGGTAGTGTTCACATACCTCAAACATTGATCGGGAAAACTTACATAAGACCGTGAGATATTAAATGATTCTACAGATTCAATAAAGTTTTTTAAGTTGTCCTTATCGAATTTATAATTTTAATTGTTGGTGACCAGTTTATGTTTGTGCTGTAGAGTATAATTTGTGTAGGTACTGTAGAGTGTGATTTTGAATTTAGTGTGTTTAGTTTGTAAACAGTAAGGAGTTTGTGGTGATATATGGCGTGAATGTTTTGGCTGTGTAACTGCAATTGGGTTGCGTTGTGATTAATGACAAATTTTGTTTCATATGAAGAATCAAGTAAATCACTTGTTCTGCGATTTCGGCGGTCTCTCCAATCCAGTGGCTTTAGCTCTCGCTAGAACGCCCATACCGATCTGCTCCGACTTTCGATACCTCGGGTCGCTCGTCTAAGGGGATGGTGAGGTAGACCGGGACGTAACACATCGGATCAACGCAGGATGGATGAAATGGCGACAGGTCACGGGAACAACATGTGACCTACGGATGCCCCTCAAATTGAAGGGTAAAATCTACAAGTCCGTGATAAGGCCTGTCATACTGTATGGATCAGAATGTTGGGCTGTGAAAAAGACGGATGAAAAAAGATTGCACGTAGCAGAGATGAGAATGTTGGATGGATGTGTGGTGTGACGAGAATGGATAAAGTGAGAAATGAGTATATAAGGGGAAGTTTGAAAGTGGCGGCAGTGACTAAAAAATTTAAAGGGAATCGTTTGTCTTGGTATAGTCATGTGAAGAGGAGGGATGAAACGCATGTTACTAAAAGAGTTATGAGTTTACATGTAGATGGATGGAGAAGAAGACCAATGAAAAGATGGATGGATTGTGTGAGAAGTGATATGAAAGAAAAGGGAGTTAGTGATAGCGTGACGAGTGACAGGACAGAATGGAAGAAAAAAAACGTGTTGCGTTGACCCCGAATAAAACGGGACAAGGGCAGGAAGATGATGATGATGACAAATATTTGGAAAAAGAAAAATTTAATGCTTTTCAATATATCAGTTTCAGTTTCCAGTTTATCAGTAATCAGTCTTCTAGTTTACATATTAGGTACAATTAGGTGGCTTAATTAAAAGTAATAGTAAAACTATACGCTAGTCTAGCTCAATAGTTTAATCGTTGAACAAGTGAGACATTTTTCCCAGTTGGTCCACTTGGTACAATTCCTTTTAACGCTTGAACTGCTGAGACAAAAAAGTTGAACTGTCCCAGGTAAACGTAGTCGTCCACAACTTCGAGAGTAGAGTCTCCGATCTTGATAGGAGTGGGTGCTACATGGATGTTTACCATGACTTTGGTTTTGTCCATGTTCATTTTAAGTCCCACTCTTTCGGAAGCTCTACTGAGGTCACCGAGCATTGTACTGAGCTCCTCCGCAGTCTCAGCCATGACTACTATGTCGTCGGCAAATCGAAGGTGAGTGATGTGCTCGCCATTGACATTTATGCCTAGCCCTCTCCACTCCAGAACCTTGAAGACATCCTCCATTGCGGCCGTGAACAGTTTCGGAGAAATGACGTCTCCTTGCCTCACACCCCGCTGCAAGAGGATAGGTTTCGAGGTCTGGTCCTAAAGTCGGACTGACATGGTGGCGTTTTTGTATAAGCACTTCAGCACTTCGATGTACCGATAGTCAATCTGGCACCGTTGAAGAGACTGCAGTACAGCCCAAGTCTCGATCGAATCAAAGGCTTTCTCGTAGTCCACAAACGCTAAGCAGAGAGGCTGATTATACTCCTCAGTCTTCTGTATAACCTGCCGCAGCGTATGTATGTGGTCCACGGTGCTGAAGCCTTTTCGAAATCCGGCTTGTTCGGGAGGCTGGAAGTCGTCGAACCTGCGCGCGAGACGGTTCGTGATGACTCTGGAAAACAGCTTGTAGATATGGCTCAGAAGTGAGATGGGCCTGTAATTCTTAAGCAGGGTATTGTCACCCTTCTTAAAGAAGAGTACCACCACACCTCTGCTCCATGCCTGTGGCGTTTTTTCCTCGAGTATGACAGAATCGAACAACTTTTGAAGTGCCTTTAGGACCGGTTTTCCACCCGCCTTCAGGAGCTCTGCCGTAATTCCGTCCTCACCCGACGCCTTGTTGTTCTTCAACTGCTTCAGAGCCACCCTAATCTCGTACATGCTGACGTCCGGGATATCTTTGGTATAGTGTCGAGTCAATCTAGCTCTTGGGTATCGTTTGCTAGATTTGCAGTGGGTTCGGAGATTGACGTGTACAACTGTCCATAAAAAGCCTCGATCTCTCCCAGAAGCGCCGATTTGGCGGATATGACTCTGCCATCGTCGGTCTTCAGTTTCGTGAGCTGGCTCTGCCCAATAGACAGATCTCGTGCAAATACTCTAAGAGCCCTTATTCCGCTCAATCGCATCCTTAATCCTCTTGGTATTAAATCGGCGAAGGTCGCGTTTCAGAGACTTTGAGATCCGTTTATTGAGCTGCCGATATGTGCACGCATCATCTGAAGACTGCAAAGTCATCTCACGCCTCTTCTTCATAAGCTCGAGAGTTTGATCTGACAGCTTCTTGTTCTTTTTTGTACAGTGAGCCTTGAAAAATTTAGACCCGACCGTATGGACAGTTCCCACGAACCCATCGTTATATTCGTCCACGGAGCTTCCTAGGCACTCGAAACGATTGTGGAGTTCGAGCTGAAAGCTCTCGGAGTTTTGGATCTGGATCTGTGCTGGACGGAGCGTAGACTTCACCAGTCGAGACCTTTCAAGCTTAATATTGATATTCAATGTGCCTCTTACCATGCGGTGATCACTTCCAGTTTTCACCGCATTGATCACGGAGACATCATTGAATATTTGCTTCTTCGTCGACAGAATGAAGTCAATCTCATTTCTAGTCGCACCGTCGGGACTTTGCCAGGTCCACCTCCTATGCTCACGTTTTTTGAAGAAGGAGTTCATCATGTAGAGGCCTTCCTTTTCCATAAAACTAGCCAGTAGGTGTCCCCGGTGATTCCGACGTCCAAATCCAAATTGCCCCACTCTCAGCTCGTCACCATCTCGTTTGCCCAGTTTCGCGTTGAAGTCCCCCATGACCACGGTGAAGTGGGTCTTAAAACCATGCATGGCTCTGGATACATCCTCATACATGGTCTCTACTTCGTCGTCGGGGTGCGTCGAGGTCGGGGCGTAAACCTGTATGACCTTCAGCTAATATCTTGGCGATATTCTGAGTATAAGGTACGCCACCCTGGTCGACACACTCTCGATCTTCACCGATCAATATCGTAAATTCGTAAGTACGTCTACATACCACGCCGCTATACGCGGCATCCTTACAAGTAGTCACAAGTTGCAACGCGTTACCCGACATGCCGTTCGTCGAATAAACCGGTTAATTTAGGTTAAAATAAAGTTCTTAAAACGTTTACGTTCTTATGAAAAGTTCGGAGGAAAACCGATATAAACCGGTAAAAACCGGTATTTTTTAAACCGGTTCCGAGCCTTGCCTCTAGCCAAATTACAACCATTTCGTTTCGATTCTCTTTTCGTCGATCGCTTCGAGTCGGCCACGCCTCCAATTCCTTTGTTCTGACGTCATCTCAACGCTCAGTCACGTGGTCAGAACAAAGGAATAGGAGGCGTGGCCGACTCGAGGCGATCAACGAAAAGAGAATTGAAATGAAACGGTTGTAACTTGGCTAGGGAGGCTGGTGTATTAATCAAGCTCTCCTTGAGCTTAGCGAATTTGCGGTTGTCGCTTGGAAGGTGCATGTTAGCAATTTTATTTTGTACTTTCAAAGTTTTCTACTTATTATGTGAAATGAAATTTTATCGTTTGTTATGCATTCAAATTATTAAAACATACCTACACATAATAAATCTAAACAATAAAATTCTTATGAAAATTATAACAATGGTGTGTTATTTAATGTCCTTGAAGTCTGTCGTCACCAGTACAGTCCATAGATCCTTCCCCATAGAGTAGCGACTGTTATAGAATTAATATTTAGGTAGGTAGCTTAGCTACTTATGTACTGAACCGAACTCTGGACTAGGAGCTATTCAATGAACGTATCAAGTGTCGTATTGAATTGTTTACCTTCGTGCTTGCTGAAATATGTAACAACAATAGAAATACTGGTTAGTTACCTCTAGATAGATAAGACACCTAAATTTAGGCAGCCAAGACACTTAAAGCTAGACAACTATAACAACTTAATCTAGTAAGACACCTAAACATAGGCAGCTATGTATAACACCCAAGTGTAATGCAGCTAAAACGGGTGTTTTAGCGCAAGGTTTTAGATTAAGGTGTCTAACCACGGATATTATTATTGTCATGTGCATAAGTCATTTTGTTTCGAGATAGTTTTTTTTTAATGTGAAATGTATGTGATGTGGCTGTACTTCATTTAAATAAATAAATAAATAAATATTATGTGTCTAACTAACCTTATTCTAGGCAGTTAAGACACCTTCATCTAAAGAGACACCTAAATATAGGTAGCGATATCTAAATGTAGGCAGTTTAGGTATTTCACCTGCCTAGAGGTTTATTACCTACCCAGTGTTTCTATCGCTGTTACATAGGTCATGCCGGTACTGCCTGCCTATTGGGTATGTTATTTGCTACTGGTTGCTATCATTTGTTTATGGATAAATGCAAAAGCACCAACTTTTGAACACGAAAGTATCTCCTTTAGAAAATTTCAATATGAAAACGAAAAAGTTACTTGTAATATACCTCTTTATTTCAATAACAACTAAATATACAAATAATTTAAGAATAGTTTAAACGCTGAAAATAGAACATCTATAACACAGAATTACATTGTGATTACTAATCGCCTTTTGTCAGGAATACATGGTAGATGGCTATAGTGACCATTACAAACATACACTTATATCTCAACAAAAATCTCTTTATCCTACTAAAGTGCAAGTTCATGCATAAAAAACAATTTATGCAGGGCATACAAAGCGACGTTATTTGTGTACATAATAGAAAATCATACCTATAGGACCTAATTTATCTTTTAATTCCACATAGACATAGTAATTAATTAATTAAATCTATGCATGCCTTTATGATTAAAGATGATGCCGTAGGTAGGTATATTGCTCAAAATTGCATTCTTAGCATCAATATTATAAAAATTGCTACCAACGAGCACAATCCTTGTTATGTTAACGAGTTAATTTTAGCGCAAGCATGTAGTTAAGCATCTGATGAATATACCCAATTCAGCAAAATAATAAAATAAAATAATGACTTAGATCACCTAGACGAATATTTATATGGAACATATTATTTATTTATTTATTACTATAATACTCTATAGGTAATCTATTTCTTTCTAAGGACCCAATTTTTGACCAAGGAAGGTCGCAAATTAACAATCGTGTCGGCATCACAGCCGTAAATATTCCATCCACTTCTGCGTGGAAAACAAACAGATAATCTAGGCCATCCCCAGTCAGTAATCAATTGCTATTGTACGTACCTAGGCGTATTCAAAACAAGCATTTACAATTATGAAAGGCTTTTATTTTACGAAGCCCTAAGAAAGACTTCTACATTAGCTACTAGACATATATAATTTAATTATGAAGACATAATATTGCAAATTAATATTTTTTTATGTGTTAAATTATATAGACGTAACAAGCAAATGCTGTTATTATTGGTAACTTCTTTTCTGGGAAGAGAACTGCGTCCTGAAATACAGGCTCCGCCTTTATTATGCATTTACATTAAGTCACCGTCAATTTATTGCTCCAATTTGTACAATATTATGGAAAAATAAATAGATACATCGAAACGTAAAACTCAGTGGTTTCTAAACCACAAGCAGAACATAATATCTGTTCGTAATAAAATTATTCGTGTAGCGTGTCTATTTAAATGGCCTTCATAGTATTATTAATTTTTATCTACCGTTTGCCACTCAACTAACTCAAGTCCTTTGCAAACAAATTATTTTGACAATAGTTTAAATCTGCGTAACTTTAATACACTATTTATCACATTTTGATATACCTAAATACATAAAAAATAGCAAGTAAATTGGAAGTAACATTTATAATAAATAGATTTTTCGCAACCAATACAATTTCTGCTGTCTTAAACTAAATGTGACGACTATGTAATATTACAGTTTGAAATAGGAAAGCTGATAATGCTTCCTGCATGCTTTCCGACATAGTAGCTTCTTAATCAAAAAAGCAGAAGAATATGTACTCTGATGGCTCGTGAAATGTATCGTTTAACTATTGTTAAGTGTGTCAATCAAGCAGGGAAGGCAGGATGCAACCCACCTGATGGTAAGTAGATGTAGTAGGTCCTGATGGTAGGCACCGCCCGGCTCACCACCGCCTACAGGTAGGTACGTTTACAGACACTTAGATAAAGCATAGCAAAGTCGGACCTAGGATATATATAAATATATATATAGGTATTAGTACTAATGTATTTAATACATACGCATAATAATATCTACTACAGTATATCTAATTAATATAAGTGAATTGACAAATTAATCATGTCCCACATAATGGTGTTTGTTACACACGTTTCAGCGACGTAAATACTTAATTCTGCTCCAGGTGACTTTCATAAGTAAACTTACACATTTTCAAATTCGATACCAGTCACTAAAGATCGATATTAAATTACTTAACTCTTTATTTCATTACGCTAATATGTGTTTCAGCAATATATCAAAAACTGCTAAAAAATATTTAATATTTGAAATAAGTGGAATACATCATCATATGAAAGAAATACAGGTCGTAGAAATGGTTACGGAATAAGGATAGATTTAACCGAATTACAAAATTGCAAGCCGTAATTTGGATATTGATTAAGGAATGGATAGTGTTTGAATCTTGCAGCTGCTGATTGAAAAGTTAGCATAGTTAGTTCATACTTTAACAGCTCAGCAAGTGATGAATATATTTTGCATTCCGTCTATAAATATTTGTGTTTAAGAGGGTCCTTTTTCACTCGCCTATCGTCAACATCGAGCATGGTTTAAAAGCTTGTTACTTCATCTAACGCAATCCAACGCGATGTTTGACGAAAAGGCAACGCGAAAAAAGAGAGATAACGCCTGAAAACTCTGTTAGCATTCGGTAATTCAGTGATTTGCTTAAATATTTTGCAAAACTTGTTCCAGGAAATACGTGTTTTTTTAAACCCTTAGGAAATGTTGAAAAAAATTGTCGTCATTTAGAATCTTGATTAAATTTGCAAGCCTTCTATTGTTATAATTTTTTGACTTTTTAATTTTTGAGTAAATTATGAAGTGTCACAGTTCATGCAAATTATCTGATTTTCAGAGGTTTTTACTGGATTAGTTTTACACAAATTTACAAATTGATTTCAATAGAAGCCTAGATAATATCCACAAGATACTGTGTTTCCGATATATCTAATGAAAAATGTGTACCTACTAAAACGACGATATCTCAGAAAATACGCGTCCTAGCTCAACGAACCTTACGTTACTGAAATTGTTATGAAATAAGCTATCTGATTATGTAGGGTTTTGTGTAGACGTCATAATCGCGTAAGAGCAGTTGTATGAAAAACAGTCTTTCACTGTTTATTTTTCTATCCTAATGACCTTTTTGCAACCAGCATTAGGTATTTTGTTTAGTGTTGCCTGTAAGATTTTGCCCATGACGCAATCTTCGTGTTTATACTTTGCTGTCCAATTGTTGAACAATTTGATTTGAAACTACTTTCGTAGCTATGGAAGCATTTGGTATAAGGAAGCG
The DNA here is from genome assembly GCA_905147345.3 of Mythimna impura. NCBI lineage: Eukaryota > Metazoa > Arthropoda > Insecta > Lepidoptera > Noctuidae > Mythimna > Mythimna impura. Next base: position 16,375,436 of record LR990345.1, read on the forward strand.
GTCCATATCTTTTATCAAGAGATTGTCACCATCTGGTACACCATACTTGAAAGTTATTAATTCAGGATGCCTCTTCTTAGCAGTTATTTTAACAATAGTCGACAAAGGTCTCCTAGACATAACTTTCGCGGCGCCTCTTTTGTTTGGAATGTCGCGTAAAACAATCAAGTGTGTTTCAGAAACTACTAAGTAGGAATCATGCATATATCCATTAAGGAGCACTTCTTGACAAGGAAAACTGTCCACAACATTGTGTTCCTTGAGGTAGGATTGCAACTCTACAATTTCTTCTAGTGAATCCGAATCTGTATAGTCTCGCCTCAGACTGTCTGACCTTGAATCATCATCCTCGTCATTAATACTAAACACGGGAGGAACATTCCTGTACCGTTGATCCTTTCTATCTCCAGCAGATACATGCCATTCCCCATTATTGTATGTCGAATTTGGATTGACAATATATTCGATTAACTTACCCCTAACCTCTTGACTTTTTGCTTTCATTGCAGAAGACAACTTACTGAATAACTGTTTAGCTGGAATATTATCCATAGCTTTGGTTTGGTGTATTTCTGCACCATCATTATTGTTATTAGGGGCACATACTAAACAAGTGGATGGATTGTGTTCCTCCAAGCAGTCAGTCATATGAGGACCAAAGTAGTCATGAATTGCAACAAAGCCTCCTTCTAACATAGAAACATGTTTAGTACTTCTTTTTAAGAAGGAAGCAACTACCATGTGGGCATAACTATCTTCCTCAGTTCTACCAGATCCAACAAAACAAAGGTGTTCTCCAGCAGCAAGAGAGCCAGCAGCGAGCGCTTGTCGCTGAGCATTCAGTAATCCTTGAACTGCTGTGTTGAATGCTGAAGGTTCTTGTAACATCAAGTTACAATCAAGGTGAAATGCTGTTGACAAGTGACCAGCATTATATTGCTCAGCTGGGCGACAGTCAACCAAAAAGAACTTGATATTGTCACTGTTGCCGGAATCTAAAGTTGCACTTTCAATTAATTCATGTACAGCTACAGGAAGACACAGGGCTTGAGAATAGAGTTTAGAATTAATTTCTACTCCACTTTCAGAAAATAGTACTTCTAAAACATCTTCTCGGAATGATTGAGGAGTTTTTAATGAATAATAATGTGCAAGTGAACAAAAGTCAGAAACATCATTAGCTTCTAAATCCGAAGGCATCTGAATCAAAGTTTGAATTATAGCATTTTTATCTTCGTTTTTCATTTGCAGTAATTGTTCTCTAGCATTAATAATCATTATCAAGCACAGGAAAAATATAAAAAAGGGATCAGACCTCTGAAAATATAAATCCCACATAAAAAGCACTACCTCTAAACTGCATGTATCAGCAAAAAGAGATCTCAACCAGGATAAACAATATTGTTCGGGAGTTATTCGCTTAGTGTCTAAAAAGGAACAGAGTTCTGGATCATGATATTGAAGAATTAATCGTAATATATGAAATGGAACACCATTTTTGACACAGCCTTGTGGAATGTACAACTGCAATACTCTTTCAAATAAATTGTATGTGTCAGATCTGGGCAATTTCAAACTCAAAAGTGGCAACAAAATTTCAATCCAACCATTATTTGTACAGTAATTGATGGACTTAGACTTACAGTAAAAAGTTATTATGGATTCAATATCAGAGATAACTGACAATTTATCATCATCATCATTTCCAAGTCGTTTTACAAATTTCTTGACATCATCTCGGAGTTCATTTTGATTTGTTAGATCAAATATTTCATCAAAGGAAAGCAGCTGATTGCCTGCTTCTTGGCAGCTAAGACAAAGAAGCCAGACATCTGGGCGTAAACTTTCTGGTATCTTCTTGCCTTTGGTGAGAACATTAATTTCTTGTGCTGAGCAGCCATCCAGAAGAGCAGACTCCAATTCAATCAACCTAAAATATAGATGTCACAATGTTACATTTTCTTTGTTATGTTAGCATGCCCAAGTTATGTATTACATTTTTACTGTTAAATTAAATGTAAATAATAACACATTCAGGTCAGCATTTTAATTTTGCTTTGCACTCTATAATAATAATGCAAAAAATTACAAGATAGAATGCTTCAGATAATAATGTCTTCTCTAATAATTAAAAGTTGGTATCAACAAAGAGAAAAAATAATAAATAGTACACATTATTTACCAAGTACTGTCATCTTCGTCACTGGCCATCGCATTGGATTTTCGTGAAAACTGAAAACTTTAGATAACACAATTTGCTTCTTCCACTATATCGTCTGAGTATGTTTTCACACTTTAGTCGTCGATCACGGCACTAATGTACGACCAACATATATGTATAATAATTCACACCAAACAACACATTCAATTGTTAATTTAAATGCGTTCTGCACATCAGATTACTCAGAATAATATATTGTAATCAATGTAATTTTGACATTTTGCTGTAGTTTATCACAGACTACAGTTTAGTTCCACAACACCGACACACACAGACGCAGGTCTAGTACGGAAATGGAGTGATCAATGCCGGTTTAAATTAATTTGAACTGTAATTAGAGGTCTTAATGGCTATTTTTGCATTATGTATTAATAATGAAAACACCATTTTCGGTGACTTATTCTGCAATTTTATTTACTTTGACGTTGAACCAACTCAGTCCAGTCTATGGTAATGTTTGCAGTACAGATTAACCAGTATATTACGCCCACATTCTCAAACCATGAATTTGAACTAATCACAGACGTATAAAGAGTTATACGTCTGTGGAATTAATAGTATACATATATAGTACAGAGCAAATAAACTGAATGAAAGTGTAATAATTAACGATGCCAGATTCTATAACAATTTTTAACCGAGTTCACGAGTAAAGATTCCCGACGACCAAAAATTCAGTTTATAGTGTTGTTTCATTTAGTTAATCGACTATCTCACCTTTCAGTATATTACAATCAAAGTACTCTGTGCTCTCAAGCTATAAAATAGTACTCTGTGCTCTCACCAGACGCGCTAGTCACTCACTCACTCACTATACTAACTTCACAAATACACAAACTTGACATTACAAATTATGGGAAAGTATTATCTTGCGAAATTGTGAATGAATGACTAGCGAGTCGACTACGTGTACACTGGAATTTGTGGTCTAAAAGAATAGAAACTTCTTCTGTTCGTTTTTAAACGTAAAAGCCTTTGTCAAAAAGAATTGACATTTGGCTGACATTGACATTTGTTTATTGTGAATTTGTGATGTTTATCACATGTTTATTCACATAATCGTACCAGACTTGACCAGTCTCGACCGCGATTCGACAATCGACGTAGGAGCAGATTGGCTGATAATACGATCACAATAATTACGAAGAAAACGTCTTTATTGAATGGCTTGTAATTAAGCCTTATAGTTCAGTAGTAAATCGGTGGAGTATTAATTGGAAAATGACACAATGTTCCAATTTGTTTCCCAATAGAGATGCTTTTATTGTTTTTGCCCTGTACATAATTCTCTTCGTATTTCAAGGTAAGTTCCTGTTTGTTATTTTTCTATTTATAATAACTAAAAGTTGTCATATCAACCAGTATTTGAACTCAACATAAATATTATAGAAGATGCAAGTACATAAATAGTGACTAACCAATTATCAGAGGTAAAATCCATACCTAAGTATACTCAGTAGAGATAAGTCTGTATATTTATATCTTTTGTATTTTATTGTATCACATTATAAGCGAATAAATTTTTATGATTGGTCATAATTTAATATCTGGAACTTATTTTAACCTTTTGACGTGCGTAATTAGAGACACAATAGTAAGACAATGGCTTCCGGGCGCCGGCTACCGCCTGAGCGTTAATGAATTAACTTACTTATTAACTTAGCTGAGTAGTTTTTTACAGACTAACAACGTTTTTTATACCAGGTAATGTGAAACAGTGTTTATCTTCAGTTTTTTATAGTATTTGTGATGTATTTATTACACTCTACAACACAGGAAGTGTGGAAGTATGGTGTGCTTGTATGTTTTTCAAATGCTTGTTAAAACACAGCAGGGAAATGAACAAAACACATAGGTACACTACATAATTCATGTTGAGGTATGTGTCTAATTGGTACTGATAAGAAAATGGAAATCCATAACTTAAATTAATTGCAAAGAGCATAAAAATTCAAAGGCAATTAACCACTTGTGCATTTTGTACCATTGTTTTCAAATAACTGCAGTAAATTTCTTAACATTCTTCTGTAATATTACAATCTTGTTCAAGGTGTCTCTCTGACAAACTCAATTTACAAATAAATAATATTGTTACTTGCATAAATACAAACAAATGAACATAGATAAAAGTACTTATACCTACTATATAGACAAATATATCCATGCCTTGATATAAATTAAAATGATAAAATCTAAAAAAAAAGGAAAAATGAGATGTATTAGCTTTCAAGTATTATTAGAATGAGATCCCAGAGCCATCAGATATAACAAATTTTCTGATTAACAAAATGTGAGAGAATGTGTAGTGGTAGTATGTAATTTGAACATAAGCACACCTACTTACTCTTTAATCAGAAAATAAGTAATGTTTTAAAAAGAAAAAGAAGCAAACATGTTTGGATTTTTTTCTAGGGTGGAAAATCATCATCATTCAATGACTTCTCTCTAGAGCAGAATGGGAGAGTATTTTAGTCTTTTACCGACAAAAACAACACACTATGTTTCTACTTTGCCTTGCGTTCCAGGGATTCCCTTTTGGACTACCCATGGCCCCAGTATTCTTCGGCCCTGCTGGGCCCCTACGGTTTTGCTGACGTCTCTTTGAGGCGCACGTGGAACACTACGCGCCATTGACAACTCGGACTCGGTCCGGATGTTTATCGGACGGCCGGACGGCGAGCTACCCATTACTCGTCGTGCGCTAGCCCACGCCTACGGTGTTGTTGGAAATCGAGGTCAGGATCCCGGAGACGTGAGGAAGTCCGTTCCCTTACGCGTGCCGCCTCCTTCGTCAGCATTACTGCTTCAAAAAAGGACGCGACCGCCTGCCATTCCCCCTCACTCTGGACTATGACCTGTACCAGGGCTGACGCGAGAAGTCGCTGCCGCTGATCGCCCACACGACACGGCAGTGCTTCACCCAAGCGGAGCACACCTCCACCGTAAGCTTCACCTTGTCCTCCGGGCGGCCCCAATGGTGACACCCGAGCGTTTGTTCCACACGAATCAAGTGCAGAAACCCCCCGAACTTACCATGACCGATGAGGACCTGCGTCATGCGGAAGGTGAAGACGCCGTGACGTTTTTCCAGCCGCTCCTCAAAGAGGGGACTTACCGTCATGATAATGGCGTGCTCAGTCCGAGGCTTCTAGGATCTTTTCTTTCAAGGGCTGTGTACAAACAGTCATTAAATTATGCATACAATAGGTGGCCTCACTTAAAAATCAAAGCAATATCGCACAACAATCAAGAAAGATTACAGTATGTTTTGTATTGTATACTTCAACAATGCATGTATGTATAATTTCTTCTCACGCAATGGTTGTTCCACTGTGCACATGTTAGTAGCCAAATGTGCTACTAACATGGGCACAGGGCACGCTAATTGCCAATTACAAATTATTTATAAACTCAGAAAAGAATATAATAATATGTTCTATTCTGAGTTCATAAAAAATTGTCGTTCTCAGCTTAAATGGCTGTCTATCCGTCACAGGAGATTCCTCAGATCCCTTTGTACACTCTTCACTATAATGAACTATCCGTGTGCTCCTGATTATTTAAAACAATATTTTAAAGTATTGGGCAGTTCTCATAATTTCAACCTACGAGCATCCAAAAACATGCTTCTTCATATTCCTTCTCACCGTACTGGGTTTAAGGTTAATTCTTACGTTGTCTCTACCATAAAACTCTGGAATGTGCTTCCCCTTGACATCAAAAAAGCCGAAAGTAAATTTTCCTTCAAGCGTAAAATACGGAACTACTACTAGAAGTCCTCTCAACCTTAGTTCGGTTTTCGTCATAATTGTTATTTTTTAAGTTCTCCTTATTATAATATATTTATTAGTTTATAATATTAGCTTAAATAAATATTTTATTATTGTAACTTAATTTAATGATACGAGTACTACATTCTACTTGATATATCTGTTATTTATTTATTGTACACACCTACCACATTGTTGTCTCTTTTAACCCAAAGGTTGACTGGTTGAGAATGCCTTGTTGCATTAAAGTCCGCCTTTGTACCACTACTGTACATGAAGTTTTTTCACAGCTTCAAGAGACCACAGACCTGGGTCTATGGTTTTAATTTTAACTTGATACCTCCACGCGTTCCCGAGATTAAGGCCTTGACAGACAGACAGACGGACAATAAAGTGATCCTATAAGGGTTCCGTTTTTTCCTTTTGAGGTACGGAACCCTAAAAATGGGGTTTGTTTAAATTGTATTGAGTATTAAACTATAGTTTATGAATCAATTTTTAAGATATAATGTTCCTCTTTTTGAAAGACTAATTTTGTAAAAGGAAATACATGCCTAAATAAAATATAAAGTTTATTCGAGCTTATAATTCCAAGTTCTATCAAGTCAATCAATCCGAAGTTATTACAATTCAAAGTGGGCCGTTTTATCAAATAGCAACTTCATTGATAAAGACCTAATGTTATCTTCTCATAATAGATAGAAAAATACAATTCACATCCAGGACCGCATTCTCGTGTGTTTGCGACCTCTAAGAACGAGTCATGAGCGATAGCGTAACTTGTAGGTACTGTTATGACGAATCAAGTCACGAGCGATAGCGTAACTTGTAGGTACTGCTATGACGAATCTAAAGTCATGAGCGATAGCGTAACTTGTAGGTACTGTTATGACGAATCTAAAGTCATGAGCGATAGCGTAACTTGTAGGTACTGTTATGACGAATCAAGTCATGAGCGATAGCGTAACTTGTAGGTACTGCTATGACGAATCTAAAGTCATGAGCGATACCGTAACTTGTAGGTACTGCTATGACGAATCTAAAGTCATGAGCGATAGCGTAACTTGTACGTACTGCTATGACGAATCTAAAGTCATGAGCGATAGCGTAACTTGTAGGTACTGTTATGACGAATCTAAAGTCATGAGCGATAGCGTAACTTGTAGGTACTGGTACTGCTATGACGAATCTAAAGTCATGAGCGATAGCGTAACTTGTACGTACTGCTATGACGAATCTGAAGTCATGAGCGATACCGTAACTTGTAGGTACTGCTCTGACGAATCTAAAGTCATGAGCGATAGCGTAACTTGTACGTACTGCTATGACGAATCTAAAGTCATGAGCGATAGCGTAACTTATACTGTTAAATTTGTACTATTACTTATTCTGTGCTGTTATAACTAATCTATGTCTGGTTTATTATTCCAGGTGTGTTTGTAACTGCATCAAAAACAGCAAGTGGCGGCTATGACTACAATACGACTCTCGTGGTTTTCCTATCAGAACTACTTAAACTATGTATATCAGCATTATTGTACACATATAAGAGAGAGTAAGTACACATTTTGCTGTATCTCTTCTATTTACTATCAAAGAGTAGGTATGGTTAACCGCAAATTAATGTTACATTTGAACTTAAATCTCCACTTGTGAGAAGTCTTATCTTGTCATAAGCGGTTGACTTTACCCCGAATCTCTTTTATTTATGTGAAACGCATTTCGTTGCGATTAATTTTCAGGTTTTATACTATAAAGATAAAACACGAAATTTACATTTTAATACTTGATACAATACGTGTACATTGACGATTGGTAATTAAGTAGGTAGGAACTATAATTAATGAATTCATATACCAAAAGCAAGAAACCTACAAGGTCGGTCTAAAAGGTCAAAAATAAAAATTAAGGAAGTTAATACCACCTTTAAGGGGTGGCCAGACGTACCAACCAAGATGACCTTGCTAGTTTTAATCAGCGTAGACAGCAATTGTAATCCATGACCTTCAACGCGAAAGTGTTGGCGCGTGGTTTACTTACATCCATGGAGCCGCAACATAAACCAAACACATAAACCAAGGTCACCTTGGTTAGAACGCCAGTTTGCAACCGTCTGCCCTGCGTTCAAAAATGAGGTTAGAGTTAACTCGTAATGACGTCATCAGGGTAGATACTCTGAGCTCGCATATTTTAACGCGAACGTAGAGTTCAACTGTCAATGCCAAGCAACTGTCATTCCTGCTGCTTACACCAAACTACCCTGCTCGGAGTTAGAGTTAGTTGGGTTAACTCTAGGGTAGCTACTCGAGTCATAAAAGAACGACCTTGGGTTGCAACTCGAAGCATTTTTGAACGAATAGAGTAACAACCCTACCCTACTCTGGTTATTTTTGAACGCAGGGCTGGTCACCCCCTTAACCTTTTTTTCGCACTAGTTTATAAATTATGCTTGTAGGTATTTTGTAAAGTAGTTATTGATGTCGTTTATTATATCGTTATCTAAGCCAGAGAATTAAAAATATCTTGTATCTATTGGAAGATAAATATGTGTATGTAATGTGATGAAATATGTCACTCCAAAATATAAAATAAAATATACACTGCTGCTTGTAAAAGTATATCTAGTAGGTATAAGTTGCATTTAGTCCAAGATATGGATAACTAAAAAATATAAATAAAAATCTTATATTTTAGACTAAGTCCATTATTGGTTAGTATACAAACAACTCTAAAACTATTATGTAGATCGTGTATTTCTATAAAACTCGTAACAAACTACGCTATAATATAATAGCATTATAACTTATAGATCATAGCACAACAATATCGCTCACATACATTTATTTAACTTAGCCAATAATATACACGGTGTCTTTGACATCAAACAAATGAATACCACGCATCCAGTACATGATTCTGGACCCCCCAGTTGTGGAAATTTTCGTCGGATGTTTACTAATTTAAAAAAAAACCTGTATTTTTTTAAATTTAAACTGTGTAAACTCGTTATTCTAACCAAACCCGATAATATTTTTAGCAAAAAAGAATAAAAATTTTAATTAAAAATTAATTACTTAAAAAGTCAACGGTGTAGATAAAATCGTTATTCTTATCAATCCCGATGATATTTTTAATTTTAAAAGTAATTCATTCATTTTTTTACTAAACATGTTAGAATTACGATTTTATACAGTTTAAATTAAAAAATGTTTTTTTTAATACGAAAAAAAACCGACGAAAAATTCCACCACTGGAGGGTCCAGAATCATGTACTGGATCCGTGGTATTCGTTTGTGCGTCGAAGTTAAAGACATCCTGTATAGTATAGCAACATGTGAACGTGTTCCAAATAAATGTATGGTGAGCTATATTGTTGTGCTATGAGCTATAACATATAAATGCTATTATATTTTATACGCTATAATATAAATAGTACTTATATCTTATAGTTGAAATGAGCTTTACTTCAAAATGGCTACCGGTCGCCCCACTTCAAAAACTCGAACAAAAGCGCAGATAATATTATCTACCCTCGAATGTACCGTTACTGTTATCAATTCTCCTTTACTATGGTAGATACTCCAGGGTAGCGTGCGAAATTCAAATGTTCAAAATTTGATTTGCGCCAGTAGGTAACATGAATTTATTTCCGTAAATTAATACAATATGTTACTGGCGCAAATTATATTAATTGATTTCATCAATACAACCCTCTCAGTCCAAGCTGGACTAATTTAATTATATATGTAGATTTCATGAAAAACTCATTTAATATGGTTAGCTGTTGTGATTAAATCATATTTCAATCAACGCACACCTGACAACTGACCTTAAGAAAATATGAATTTCGCGGGTTACCCGTAAAAGAAATCTCGACAAAATGGACGAGGCCCAGTAGGGCCTATGCCTGCTAGGGCTGCAGGGTTTTTCAAAAAAGTTACCGTGGCCCTGAAACGCAAAGGGCAACTGAAGGAACACAGGTGGGTTTTAGTCAATAAAAGTCTGACAATCCCTCTCACTCCAAAGCGGGAAAGTTACTTGATGATGTACCACAGATAATAATATATCTACTCTCGATTGAACCGTTATCAACTTTGAACTTCCCCTTTTTGTTACGGCCGTTTATTACTTTACTGTTTAATTAAAGGAAACAAATATTGTTTTTATCATTTTTCAGTTACTATCGACAAAATCATAAACCCTATGTGATTTATATGTAAGTACAAAACTCATCCACATAAAGAGTAGGTAGTCAAATAATTCACCCGTAATCTCTCAAAAATAATGAGATTTTCTAACTTTATTCTTTGATATAGCACGTTATAATACAAAGTTATTTCTTTCTTCAATCAACTCAGCTTATCGCAGTCCATTATATACTGGATACATGGTCTTTTTACCTGACTATTCAACATTCACCATCACCGGTTCTTTGCCTTCCGCCTGTCTCAACGGCCTTGGCCATCATCACAAGTCCGCCTATTTATCTTGTCATATGAGGCGCGTCGCGCAGTCATGCTATGCTTGCCGGTACACGGGCTTCACCTCCACTTTTATGATTTCTCTTCTCCAACGCTCATCGGTGGTTCGACAGACAGCCAACTCTTGCTAACCAAGCAATGTACGAATTTATTCTGGGGTATTCTATTCTTTCCGGGTTATTCCACTCCAAATCCATTTAAGGAAAATATTTTAAACTGATACTAAAAATAGATTAATTAAGTACTTTATTATGTTACGTTTTGGTGTAAAATAAAGAATTAAAAACCTGTTTTTTATTTATTCTTCAAGCATGTGTTTGGCTCGTAGAAGTCGTAGGTCAATATTAAAATCAATCTGCCTAACATTATCTATGTTGGGGTTGGCTTCAAATCTACCCGGATGCCGCTGAATACCAGTTTCTGATCTCGTAAACCCAGTAATTGGGTGCACGATACCTCTTGCCACGACTGGAGTCAGATTTCCTGGCTTCTGCCTATCTGTAACACTTGTCAAAGATCTATAAATGAAAGCCGGGAGCCCGGGACCAACGGCTTAACGTGCTTTCCGAGGCACGAAGGAATTTCTGTATATTTAGAAGGTCACCCATCCACAGACCGACCTCGGTAAGCGTTACTTGACCTTGGAGATCATCACGTGCAGCTTTTTGTTACTTTAGTTACGTGCTCGAAAATTAATTTGACCGGTTTATAAAAAGGTGCTACGTTTTTATTATTTATATATTTATATTCAGATAACATTAGAATAAATTTAGATATAGTGGTAGACCTTGACTGAGCCTCAGAATTTGCTCTCTGTATAATATTTAAATATAATTATGATCATTCGATAAAATGCAAACTTCCGTCATTCCTATTCACGCACGAATTTTATGTACCTAGGTATATCGAGCAAAAGGCGAGATTCACAAACCGTTCTGAGACGTTACTTTGATAAGCGTTTAATGCAAATACGAGTGTGAATCCTAACACGAATAGGTACTTTAAGAATTATTTTCTTATTTATATATTATATTCGACGACACTTTGTTACCTACTAGGTAACTACGGTCTATAAATCTCGCCTTAAATACCTACTAGTGATTTCTAAATTAAGAATTTAGTTGTAAAGCTCTCCTTTACTTGAAAATCTGACGCACTAAAAGCGCATATTCTGTGCGCTAAAAGTAAGGTTTGCTACCTTCGTAACTCCAAATTATTCTTAATTTAGAAACCAGCAAAACATTTTATTGTTAAGGCCGGCCTAACTCATAAGTACTTACAATTACTAGTTCACATAAAACAGTAAAAATAACACCGGGTTCCGGTTTCTATTCGAGTTATCTCTGGTCATTGGTTCTGTTATCTACAGGGTGGTGTTGGAGAACCATAATTAAATTGTTATAAATGTTACAATACTCTGCTTTTCTACTTTCAGAAATAAGCCCCACATAGTGAGGGCCATTATCACAAATTATAAGTTACTGCTGATGTACTTCGTCCCATCGTTGTTGTACTGCTTCTACAACAACTTGGCGTTTATAAACTTGTCTCACTATGATCCTACGTCTTACTACATCCTACTGCAATTTCGAGTCGTGTTGACAGCTTTACTCTTTCAGGTAAATTTAACTTTTTTTAAATGTTTGTACTTTTTAGTGTACGTTACTCTAGCAAGAAAGTTTCTTCTAGAATTAATTGAATACAATAGATCATCAGTGCGTACTTATTGCATAATTTTGCTCTAAGTATACGCAAAATTAAAAAAAATGGTGCAAGTTATAGTATTCCCTCCAACACTATAACTTGCACCATTTTTTTTAAAACGGGAAATTCTGCTGGAGTATCGTTTTATATGAGCTTACATAATATGTGAGTGAATGAAATTAGTACGTGCTGATTTTTAAAGATATTTCATTTCCTGCTGGAGTAACGTTTTGCAGAAACTATCGTAAACCATTGCGTGTGCGCCCGTAGAATAAACATAATATATATCGACGCCCCCAAGGAATAAACCTGTATTATACTATTACTGACTTTTTACTATTATACCATTTACGGTATCTATGGGTCGGGATACACTTATGCAATTTTTTTCAAATTTTTTCTGCGGTAATTTCCAACGGTTTTCCTTAGAACACTTTTGTTCTTTGGAAATTTTCCATTTCTTATTTACTAGAACAATTACGAAATACATTATTACAAATTAAATTCCGTGGCTACATTTCAGTAAAGTAATATTACTGTAAAATATTTCAAAAAAAAAACCGGTTAACGCGATTACAGGTTTATTATCGTAAATTTTGTGGTAGACATTTTCGGTAATGCACTGTTACAGTTATCATCCGGGACATAAAGGAGACAATTTTTTTTGGGCCCACTATTAAACGGTTACGTTTATTAATCATATTACACATGGAAAAAGCGATCATCATATTATAATTAACAGACCAAAAATTATATAGAAATCTAACCGGAATAATGAAATAATAGTAAAAAAGTGTTACGGCAAAAAAATGCTTGTTTAGGAGCGTTTTCAAGTTTATTTTAACGTGAAAAAAAAAATGTTAGTACAGTGCGCAGCGGTGACATCGGATTTAAATGCGTTTCAAGAGATAATAATTAATTGGTACAGCGAACTTGTTTTTAATGCTGTTATTAACGGTTAACACAAATATCAAATAACGTACTTTAAAAATCAACGTGGAACGAAACGTAATTAATAGCCCGTTGCAGATGCTCTGTGGTCCAGTTTCAATCAGTTTGACACTGACAGACAACTAGGGGTGTGTCGTTGTCGAATTTTAGACGGACGAGACGTAACCGTTTTGGCGACGACAAAAACGGTTGCAGAAAACGGTCGTCGTCGCAACTGGTTTGAAGACGAAACTATCGTTGAGTGAAGTAGGTAGTTGCAGAAAACGTTCGTTGTCGCAACTAGTTTGAGGACGGTAATAAATTCTGTACTCGTTAGGGGTGGGTCGTTGTCGAATTTTAGACGGACGAGACGTAACCGTTTTGGCGACGACAAAAACGGTTGCAGAAAACGGTCGTCGTCGCAACTGGTTTGAAGACGAAACTATCGTTGAGTGAAGTAGTTGCAGAAAACGTTCGTTGTCGCAACTAGTTTGAGGACGGTAATAAATTCTGTACTCGTCGCGTCGTCGTTTCAAAACCAGTTATTATAATGAAAAATGAACTTTATAACTATAAACATAAAATTCATTTTTCATTGCAATAACTGGTTTTAAAAACGACGACGCGACGAGTGTGATAGTTGAAGCAATGGATTTTCGACCTTATTTTCTTAACAGTAAGATAACAATTCGCATACAGTAATTCGAAGACTGGTTTATGCATCGAAGACTGTTTGGTCGCAGGATGGAAAACGGTTGTTACGTTGCAGAACAAATAGCGGTCTTTGAAAACTGTTCGTCGTTGAAACGCCCACCGCTACAGACAACATTAATATTGTTTCCGATTACTAGATAGTTGCATGTTTCTTCTGTTCTTTTCGTATTTTTATTCGAAAGATTTTATGAAAATGGCATCTGTAGATACATGCATAATCCACAAAGCCGTTGTATCAATTGTGCAGCACGATTTCAACGGAATGTTGAATACTGCTCTTGCTGGATACTGTTGTAATTGTTTAGTGGGCAGACGCACTGTTGGCTGCTGTGCATATGTGATGTGTATAGTGTGGTTTTTATCTTGGGCGCGGCATCAAGGTGAGGTTGAGCCACCTGCATCTTTTTTAGATGAAATACTGCTTTTAAGAGATGACTTTGAAAATGATGATGATGAACAGTAATAAATACTTGTGATGCTATAATGTGTTTTTTTTTCTCCTTACACAACCAGCATAAAACACATCACCTTATTATTTTAGATCTACAGTCAATGGCCGACAAAAGCCGCGCTATTTCGAAATGAATACATCTACGCATTTTCATGAATAAGTCTATCAAATCGTGTAAATCACATCAAAGTCTCTCACGTAGTAAACGTGACTTTGTTTTATACTGTATATTATTAAACAGTGCACTATTTTAACTTAAAATACCAAGCAGACCTATCCACTCATTAGACAATCGCTCTTGTGAGATTTTAGGTTATTATGAGAGTCATGTTTTGACTGTCGTATTTCACGGTACTCCAGTTAGATAAAGTTTTGCCAATATTACCAATGTAATCTAGAGATTATAAGGAATAAACTAACGTGCATTTCATTGCTATACGCCACAATTTGTGGTGGGCCTATTCCCCAAACAAAAAAAATTGTCTCCTTTATACCTACTATACGTATTGGCGGTAACTTGCTCGCGCTCAGCGAATAAAGAACGCGTTTCTACATGTAACGCACATTACGCACACTAATACTAATATGCGGCGTCCGCGATGGTCAGTGCATCTCTTTCTTAACACGGAAATAAACTGCGACAGATTATTGCGCACGCACTAATAGTTTGTTTACGTGAATCACGAGAGTTAGTTGCATTTGCTGTTCTAAAGTGACATGACGTTATTGTCTATTTTTTATCGTTATTGTTTATTGTTTGTAATAGCTATTGTGCGTGATTTTTGTTGCAAAGTTTAGCGTCTTACATCGTGTTGATATTATAATTATTATCTTATTAACTAAAGAAAATAAGTGTTATGGCATCGAATCAAGATCGTACTTTAAAAAACCCTCGTGTTAGAAGAATGTTGATGATGATTGACGATACTGACGATCAGGCTGCAACAAGTAAGTATCAAAATGTTATGTAATTAAATTAACATTGTATTTAGTTTATAATTATGTACATTCGTTGGTATTAGTAGCGGTATTAATTTTGATAAAAGAATAGCTTGGTATCTATTATATTTTGATGAACATTTGAGCCCACTAACTAAGCTATTTGACTGCTGAGTTGCCCTACGTGTTGCGTGTTGGAATGTGTGCGAGACACAGCAAGATTGCAGAAAGCAGTTGTACTAGCAATTTGTACTACTTTGTGCAAGAGGTCTCAGGTTCAATTCCCGGGTCGGATACTCTTTAAATGTCATCTGTGCATTTACAAACTTACATACACAAATAGCCAGACCCGGAACAACTATCTGTAGGTCGTACAAATATTTGTTTCGTGCGGGAATCGAACCCGCGAATCGGAGCGCAGAAGTCAATTGCTTAACCACTGCGCCAACTGTACCGTCAAACTAACTTATACTTAATGTGTTTTCAGGTTCTGGACTTACTTCAAATAGAAACTGTGCTAATATCGTGCAAGAGAGCAAATCTGTAGAATCACTGTCCATCAAAACAATAACTGATTATAATTTACGAGGTATGTACATACGAATATAATTCTTACTAATAATTATCTGTACATAGGTACAAGTATTTAAAGAAAATCTTGTCCTGTTGTGATCTTACATTTTAATTACATCACACCAGCGTATTGTATTGTTATCGTTAGCGCGACGCCAATTTAAAGGGTTTACATTTTTTTTTTTTAATGTCTGTTTGCTCCTAAGTTCCCAACTGTTTTATAGTATTTTTTTTTCCAAAAACTTGAGTTTGAGTTTAGAATTTTTGACAATTATTTATTCAATAATATTATTTTGATTTCAGATCTACCAAAGAAAAAATACGCTGCTTGTGATAAAGATGTGAGTGATGCTGATTTTTCTCCAGATTGTTCAGAATATGTTCCAAGTCCAGAAAGGAATGCAGTCAATAGCCCATCAAGTACGTTTTCGGGTCATAGCGGAGATTCCCAATGCATAGATAGAATTTTGAACACCTCAAAAGTAATTGATACTCCCTCTACTATTTCGAATTTATCGCTACTTTTAACGAACAGCGATTTCATCGCTTCTTCTACCACCATTTATAAAATAAATAATGAACATAGTTCTACAATTGATACTGTCCAGTACAATAAAGAAAAGCAATTTGCAAATTTAAGTTTAGTACCTAGTTATCCTTTAGCCGATAATCTGTCAATTGAAGAACTCGAGGAAACATTGCAACCTGAAAGCTCCCCCGAAGTTAATAAAACTGACGTCAACATGTCTATTGATATCACACTAACTGATAGTTTCCAAAATGAACATCCCAATTTTAGAACTGAATTAACACGACATTCATTAGAATTTGAGCCAAGTAATTCAGACGAACCTTCCACATCACACAATGAAAAAAAAGAACCAGAAAACGTGCAATTAATGAAGACCAGTGGTCTAGCAAAAAAAAATAAATTACTTAAAAATGCTGGTCAGGCTTACGAAGGTTGTCATAATAAGAATAAGTATCCACAAAAGGTCATGGGTCCTGTGTGTTCATGTAAAATGAACTGTGGCAGCAAATTTACTTCTTCAGAGAGGCAAGACTTATTTGATAAATTTTATAATCTTTCTGATCGAGAACGCCAATGGATGTATATTATTAAACATACTAAAACCGAAAATATCAAACGAATGACTCTAGAACGGAAAAATAATCGCACACAGACTATAAAATATTTTTTTTCTTTAAATAATGTAGAAATTCTTGTTTGTAAGAAATTTTTTCTAAACACTTTAAAAGTTAATGAACAAATGGTATATACAGCAATAGAAAAATTTAAATTAGACGAAGGGATTACAGACTTAAGAGGTAAGCACACCAATAGATCTCGAAAAATGAGCTCCAGCACGGAATCGAGTATTGAGAAGCATATTTCATTATTTCCTAAAGTAGAGTCTCATTATACAAGAAAAAGCTCAACTCGACAATATTTGTCACAAGACCTCAACATATCAAAAATGTATCGTTTGTACACTGAGTGGTTTCCAAAGCAAAATTATGTTGAAGTTACCATGGCGACAAAACGTCAATATGAAACCATTTTTAACACAAAATTTAACTACTCATTTTTTAAGCCTAAAAAAGATCAATGCTCTACATGTTTTGTATATGAGCAAGCCAGTCCATCAGAGAAAGAGTCTTTAGAAGAAAGCTATAGACGTCATTTAAGTAGAAAAGAGAGAATTCGGCAAATTAAACATGAAGAAAAAATGACAATTGACAGAAACGATAGCACAATTGCTATCTTCGACCTGCAAAAAGTGTTAAGTATTCCACAATCCACTGTAGGCATTTTTCATTACAAACGCAAGTACCCTGTGTACAATTTTACTATTTTTGACGCTCTACGTAAAAAAGGGTATTGCTACGTGTTTTTTTTTTTTTTTTTTTTTTCGGTGGGAAAATCATCTTATGACATCCCCCGCCCTTGGGCGGGGCGGGAGATAGTGTCAGACTTTTACTGACTAAAAACCCACTCCCGTTCCCTCGTTGCCTTTCGTACCAGGGCCGAGTCTTCCTTTCAGAATCAGACCCTTGGCCCCAGTAGGCTTCGACCCTGCTAGGCCCCTACAGTTGCTGACATCTCCTTGAGGCGCGCGTGGAACAGCACGCGCCGTCGACGACTTGGGCTCGGTCCGGACGGTTACCGGACGGTCGGACGACGAGCCACCCATTGCTCGCCGTCCGCAAGCCTGCGCCTACGATGGCCGGAAATCGGGATCGGAATCCCGGCGGCGATTGGGGCGTGAGGACCGTTGCCTCACGCGATCAGCCGCCTCCTTTGCTAGCATTACTGCTTCGCAGAAGGAGGCGACCGCCTGCCACTCCTCCTCGCTTCGGACCATGGCCTGTACCAAAGCCCGGCGCGAGAGATCGCCGCCGCCGATCGCCCCCACAAGGACACGGCGTTGCTCTGCCCAAGCGGGACACACCTCCACCGTGTGCTCCACCGTGTCCTCCGGGTGTATTGCTACGTGTGGCATTACCAAATCGCAAAACGAGGCTGCATAGAAATTGGGAGTTGTTTGTTGCAATTCTTGAAGAGTGAACAGGAGCGAGGTGTTAACAAGATCTATTTTTATTCGGATGGTTGTTATGGCCAAAATAAGAACAGGTACATTTTTGCCTTCTAAGCGTATGCAGCAAAATCTTTAAATTTGTCTATAACGCACAGATTTTTCGAGACTGGACATAGCCAGAACGAGGGAGACTCGATGCATGCCTGTATTGAGAGGAACATGAGAAATAAGTCTATTTATACACCTGATCAAATATATAATATAATTCTAAACTCCAAAGTCTCGGGAGAAAAATATACTATGAAAGAATTGGAGCAAACAGATATATTAGACATAAAAAAATTAGTAAACCCTTTGAATTGGCGTCGCGATATATATGGGAATACGATTCGCTGGTCTGATGTAATGGAAATTCATGTATCATCATCCCAACAGGACAAGGTTTTCTTTAAATATGATTTTGATGAAGCATAATATTCTGAATTAAATATTTCAAATTCATTTCAAACCAAACGACGTGGGCGAAAACCTAAGACAGATGCTCTGATAGAAGATACTGTATTGGCACGTGCTTATCATCAACCTCTTCCTATAAGCAAGGCGTTGCATACAGATTTATTGTCTTTGTGCAATAGTGGAGCGATTCCACGGTATTACCACGCATTTTATGAATCCTTAATTTCGGTAGAAAATAGTGATGATCGCGATGATACTGATGATGCCACTGATAATACCGATTAGTTATTAAGATTAGTTATTAGTGTTTTTACTTGGCTACTTTTGTTATACTTTTACTGATTGTAATTTGTGATCTCTATGAGAACTTTGTTCTCAATAAACGTTATAATTTTAATAAGTTTTGTGAGTTTTCTTTAATTATTCCCTCAAAGATACCAACAACAAATTTATTTTACATAATCGTTTTCAATGATTACGATAATATGACTACCAAAAATTTTCTACAAAATACGGGTTACACTACTTTACCCTTTTATGGTTATTTAAAATTTTACCACAATAAGTCGGTAACTGAACATTACAATCTAACTCTGTAATGAAAAAACACGTTTAATAATCCAGTAAAGCAATATTATGCCTATGATTTTTAAGAAAATTACAAGAATAATTCGGTAAGTAAAGATTACTGGAATAATATTCATAAGTCAGGATCGTAAGATATCAATACCCTAAAAGTTATATGAAACCATTTTCGGCAATATGTATTTTGGTGAATAACTAATTCTGTGTATATTTAATAGTTACACTAAATACTATAAACTATTCGGGTAAAAATTAGCTTTTTTGTCATATAACAATGTTGTCAGGATAACCTTTTGTTGAAGAGATATACCCCAAAAACACTAAATCATTTTTCCTGTAAAATTTGATTTTTGCGATTACCGGTTTATTCCCCGGGGACGTCGATATGAGTAGCTCTTATCTTATGTCTTATATTTATTAGACTTTCAAAAATATTTACTATTTTAAATGCTATTTGCACTGAAAACTATATTTAGTTCATCTTGTTATTCTTAACAAAGTTTCAAGAATGTGCATACCTACACATTTTCTAATAATAAAACTTCAACTCAAAACTGGCAATGTTTATAACCTTGAAGTACAAAAACTGCAAGAAACCAATTCAGCCCAAGATATATGTTGGTATATGAGGGTTTTTCCCAAAGGTCCACGAGGATTGTTCTCGAAAAATGAAAGTTGGAACATTAGTTCTGAGTCCACGTCATTTTTAACCGACTTCAAAAAAAGGAGGAGGTTATCAATTCGGTTATATTTTATTTTTAATCATCATTTTTTTTTATGTTTGTTACCACAGAACTCGTTTATGGACCGATTTGCAAATTTTTTTTTCCCTTTATAGGATATGCTTCCAGATTGGTCCCATTTTTTTCAAAATCCAGTTCTGATGATGGGATCCATGAGGAATCGAGGGAACTCCTCAAAAATTATAGGCAACCCTATGGTGATTTTGGTATTTTCATCAAGAACTTAAGCATTTACAGTAAAAAAGTAACATTTGATGAAGTGGACGTTCGTTTGTGAAGGTCTTCTTCATACTGATGAAGAAGACCAGAAATAGTCAACGGAACTTCATACTCAAATAGATAATCACAATGAAGATAGTTAAGCGACTATGACAATACAAATAAATGAATGATTCTGAATAGTTACGTTGAAAATGGTATCATCGAAGTGATCTGATGATTATGATGGAGCCGGAAGGTAGGCACTGGAACTCCGTAATTAATCAATGTAACCTAGCCGTGTTTGGACTTATTGGAATTGTCATGAGATGCACTTTGGCTATAAGGTACTATCGAACTGATCTGATGATGGAGCCGGAAGGTAGGCACAGGAACTCCGTAATTAATTAATGTATCCTAGCCGTGTTTGGGCTTATTAGAATTGTCGTGAGATGCTCTTTGGCTATAAGGTACTATCGAACTGATCTGATGATGGAGCCGGAAGCAGGAAGGTAGACACAGGAACTTTATAATGAAACAATGTAACCTAGCAGTATTTGGGTTAATTGGAATTGTCATGAGAAATAGGCACTCTGTTTATAAGTGTATCGCAACTAAAAAGTGTGAAATAAAAACTTTTTACAAAAATAAAAACCGACTTCACTAAAAAAAAAACACTAAAAGGATCAAAATAACTTTAATTTCGGAAGTCGGTGTCAAATAAGAAACAAACAATACCGAGAAACACCGACTTCCGAAATTAAAGTTATTTTGATCCTTTTAGTGTTTTTCTTTTTAGTGAAGTCGATTTTTTTTTTTGTAAAAGTTTTTTAGATATTAAATAAGAACGTTTGGTACAGTCAGCAGTACAAGCTTTGATAAGGGATAAATAATAATAATAATCATCATCATTTTTATTTGCAAACAAGTGTCACTAATTACATAAATGCTCTTCCTCCTGAACTAGGTAGTGAACCTGTATCTCAGGAGACAGTTCCCTTCCTATACATATTACAATTTTTTTACAAACAATGCCAATTGGTATATTAAGAATTTAAAAAAAAAAAAAGAAAATAAGACACGTAAGTTTATAAAAAAAGGATCATGAAATTGATAAAAAAAAAAATAGAATAAAAATAACAATAATATTTTTAAATGTTTTTTTTTTTTGTGAGTTTTGTTTAATTTTTTTTTAAATGTAATTTATATGTGTTTAAATTGAATAAAGGAAACAATAATAAAATGGTTACTCATGTAGACGTGTGGTGTGGTGTGTTGCATGATTATGTGTTTGTTGGAGGTCTTCAAAGTACAGTCCTTTTATTTGTTTCGGTTACTCGTGATTAGATTTTCTATTAGTTCGTACTCTAGTTTACTGAGCCAGTTTAGTATACTTTTCCCGAAATTGTGGTTATTTAAATTTTGTCCGGTGCAGTGGAGTTGAAGTGTCGTTTTGCAAACGTGAATTTCACGGTAGGTGCTGGACATATAAAACGTCTCTTGGTGGTCGGTAACAACTGGGGAATTGTGGTGCATTGGAATCTGCGAAGTACTCGACTTACGTAGAGTTTAAGGACTGTAAGGACACCAGTACAATTGTATAAATCTGTGTATGGGAGGAACATTAAGTGCTCGGCCACAGTGGCAGCGCGGTGCGGGTAGCGGCGCGGGTGCGGCAACGCGCGCGATTTGCGTGGCCACACTGGCAGCGCGGTGCGGGCAGCGGCGCGGGTGATAGTGCCTGTCCGAAGTAGGCTTGTTGAAAAAATATCGATATTTTTGCTTCAATATATCAAAATTTTCAGTCTATATATTTTGATCCGATACATCGATATATCGATACAAAATATTCAATATCGAAAATCTTATCAAAAACGATTTTTTTTTTTTTCAAAATTTATTTATCAGCAGAATATTTAAATGAATTTAAAGCCGTAAAAGATAGGAACGAACGGAAAAAAAATCTGTATTATCTATACTGTACTGTTATGATTTTACTTTCGTTAAAATGTCTGAAAAAATTGGTCTTCAAAATATTAGTATATTGTTATTTCGTAAGTTTTAATAAGATTACGTGTTGCGCCGATCCCAAGTAATATAGGACAAGGGCAGGAAGAAGAAGTTTTATGCAGATTCTCTTAAATTAAAATAATGTGAATTTTGTATGGAAATTACTATTACCTATTATTGACCTAGACTGAACTAAATGAATTATTATTTTAAGACCGAAAATCTTGGAAAGTTTGACCGATATATATCTTTTCCTCGATAAATCCAGGCTGATATTAATATTTTTATAAATATCGATACATCGATAAATATTACTTCTAGCATGGCTCGAACTAGTTTGCCGCTTGCCGCCCGCGCGCTCACTGTGGCCACTTGTATGAACTCACTATGGCGCGAGATACCCGCGCGCGTTCCGCGTGTCACATTCCGCGCCGCTTCCCGCGCCCGCGTGCCCACTGTGGACACTCAAAGGAAGTTCTTGTGTTTGAGATTGCCGCGCCGCGCCCGCCCCGCACCCGCGCTTCCACTGTGGCCGAGCACTAAAACTTTGAGGAGCATACGCTGAGCACGCTCCAGTTCAATTATGATTGATTTGGACGCGCCTCGCCAAGCGCTTTATATGTGGATATCAGAAGCTTTGTAGGTGCAATATTTCTTAGTTGTTTAAATGTATAAATTAATTTTCGTAGTCGAGCACTTAGACTCGAAACATGGTGATTGCAGTTTAGATTTTCATCAACAGTAACGCCCAATTATTTAATTATCACTCCTAATTGGTTTGCTGTCTCTGCATATAGACAGCAAACCAATTATTTACCGTTACGATGTTTTTCTTTAGAACTGTCAGATTTGATGTTAATTCGGTAAATGTTTCGGATCCCTGGTGCTTCAATGTCTACGTTGACAGTTTTCCCTAATTTTTTTACTGTGCTTATCAGATCTGTGGTGGTCTCTTTGTGTTCGCTCTTAAGGATGTTTCGTATCTCGACAGTTGAGCATTTTAAACTTCCCTCCATATAAGTATTCAAGTTTGTTTTCGAGTGTTTGAAAGAATGTATTTTTGTTGGTCGCGACGTTCATTTTCCAGTTTAGATATGTTTGCAATTATTTCATCAAACTTGTCGGAATTAAACTCAACTGATTTTCTCAACTCACGATATTCTTCCCGTATCTCACTTAAGCTAGTAAGTATTTGGTCAATTTTATTATTTTGAGTGTCAGAAAAAGATTTTAATGTACCTACTCATCATTTTGGTTTTGAATCCACTCTATATTCATCTCACTCACTCATCTCACTCCACTTTATATTCATGATATACGTTTCGATGCTCGCATGCATACTTTTTTAGAGAGATCGTCAAGATCTTTATCAGAATCGCAGGTGGGAATACTTGGTTTAGAATCACTGCAGTATGGGGAGAGCATAGGTTCCGAGGAGGTCGCAATCTGCGGCGGAGTTCGTCGAAGCAGCATGTTTACTTTAACTAAAATGCGTGCGCCTGGTGTTTGGCAATCGCTACGCTCCAGCGCGCACGCACTTACGGATGATGTGCGGCGATCGTAGCGTCACGTGCGCGCAATGAGCGCATGGGTGATTAGCGTCAAGGGTGTGGTTTTGATTTTTTGAACTTATTGTCTAATTAGCTAATTACTTACACAGTTAATGCGCGGAGATAGCTGACGTAGATGGCACTCGTCGCTCACTAGTTCATTTCTTACTGCTTATGAGCGCCTAGTACTTTTATTATTATTAGTGAATTTGTATTATTTGATTTTGTTTAGATTAAATTATTTAAATTAAATTTTGAAAATACAGCTGTCTTAAAACACGTCTGCACCACACAGAGATCCAGGGGGAAGGAAAAAAAAATGTTTATTATTTCTATAAAATAAAAGACAATGAATATTTTTATTTCATGCAGTACATGCATTTTTCCAAAGAGATGAATAGTCATAACCATGAAAAAAAAAGTTATATACTTAACAGTTACAGTAACTCATTTTAATCTTACACTATTATGTATGCATTATTTAGTAGTAACTATTTCTTTTTCCCAAGGCTTACAAACTGAAAGACAAACAAGAAATAGTTTTTACTGACTGTAGGTACCTACTTTAGACAAATCTCGTGGACCGGTTAGGAATTGATGTAGAGACATTTAAAACGAGTTTTTTTTTTCATGGACTCGGTGGGAAATGAAGAGCAATAGAATTAAAGACCTCTGGGAACAACCCGTATATGATACCTATACACCAAAAATTAGAGTAGGTATGGAAATAGATATTCTTTGCCACTGTTCCTGGGCCCCGGGGATCTCTTTCGCATCACCCATGAGTCATGGATGATGCGAAAGAGATCCCCGGGTCCCCTACTGGTGTCATGGGTCATGACCCCAGTAGGCTTCGACTATGTTTGCTGGTGTAGTGCATTTTTGAATTGATTTAGTATATGATTAGATCTGTCATTATTAGTCATATAAAATTCATTTCAGACTTTCTTCCAACGCTTTCTAAAAACTTTCTTGTTTTGGACGTCTAGATAGTTATATGTTGCCACAGCAAACAAAGTTATTGCAACAGTAGCTTTTACGTCTATTTCACGTCGGGTTGCACGAACGATTGTGAGCATCCCGTGAATGTGGAGGGCGCGACTTGTGCCGTGAATTCACAGCACTAATGTGGAACCCCCATTATAGGTAGACAGTTAAAATTCACAAGTAATGCACATGTATTTCTATTGAGGCTTAATAAAATGAAAGGTAAAATTTAAACTTTTATTTTTCAATTTATGGTAAGGACCTCTTTGTGTAGGTACTGAGTCCGACTCACACTTGACTGGTTTTTCTTATCTGATATAGATGTAAAGAAAAATAGTATAGAAAAACAAAAGTGATGTTTAATCCATTTATTTTTACTTTTCTTTCAGTTCTTATTCAAGCAGAAGTTGGCCTTCATGCAATGGATATCATTATGCGTATTAACAATGGGATGTATGATCAAAAACTTTGATGCAGCATCAATACAATCGAAAGGGGACACCGATCTCTGGTCACAATTATTCAATATTTATTTCTTATCCATTAATTTCCAGAATTTCTGTTCATGTCTGGCTGGTACCTATAACGAATATTTGCTAAAAACAAAAGGTTCTAATGTCGATATATTTCTACAGAATGTGTTTATGTACATGGACTCGGTTCTCTGCAACTTTATTATTTTAATGCTTAAGGGTGAAATAAGAACAATTTTCGACGATTTCAGTTCATTAGCTAATACTTTTGTAATACTTATAATCATAAACAGTGCGGTGGTAGGTATAGTTACTAGTTTCTTTTTGAAAAATCTGAACTCCATATTAAAAACATATGCTAGTGCTTTGGAGTTGGTGATAACAGCTGTAGTATGTTATATACTATTTAATATTGTGATAACAGCATTTACAGTGCTATCAATATGTCTAGTCAGTATCGCAGTTGCGATGTATTTTAAAAATCCTGTAAGTAATGTCAATATGAGTATGGCTGATGGGAAAGACAAAGAGCCGCTTTTAGAAGTTACTACGAAAAAGTAATTAAGAGTATTACATGTTAACTAGAACTATGGGTGAGAGTCTCAGACCGCACTTTATGTCCAACAAGTAATTAAATCATAATTAATCTCTAAATATACTAAGTATATTTTATCTTGCGTTTCATACAAATATAAACTTTACGGTTATTGGAATAATGTTCATATTCGTATGAAAAGGATAAATTAGCTAGTAAAGTGAAGATGTGCGATCTTTGATCTCGCCAGAAGTTAGATCTTTCGTAATTCAAATAAGGACCTAGGTATATGTTTCAAATGTAGTAAGTGTACCTAATATTAGAATCTGGCAACGGAAACAAATCACTGAAAGGCTTGTTCTCCAACTTCATCTTAATTAAGTATAATTTATGCGTCTAAAACCCGTTGTTGCACAATTTTATATTCAAGTTCTCAAATTGATTTAGTATTAGGTACCTATTGTATTATATCGATTTGATATGCTAATCAGTTTCATAGTGGCCATAAAAAATCTCAATTATAAATTTAAAACAAATACTTAAGTACAGTCGGCAACCAAATTCAATTAACACTGTTACTTTTACTACAGTTTTAACATAATCGATTATGCAATGTATTTTTTTTATATCCCATAACTCTAGGGTATGAATAAGACCATATCAAAGAATCAACTGGCATATAAATTATTTTTCAATTATTTTTTTTTGTTTTCATATTCCATACATAATAATTCGATAAGTTCACGATTATTAATGTAAAACACCCTTACATGAAATATGACAGCGTAAATATGTAAAGCCATTATTTGACAGCGTCAAATGCTAAATGTCAAATCTATACTACTGCGAAGTTTGGCAACGTCGCAAAAGTAAAGAAAGCCACACGGGTGACAATTTTTGATCTAAATTAATTATTATTGATGATATCTTCGAAACTATGCATTTTTTGACCACATATTCTAGGACTTTCAGTATTAATTTTCCTTATAGAACATGAACCTTGAGTTATGGGATATCAAAAACAACACGTTGTATAGCTAACAAAATTCTTTCTTTGTCTTAGACTGTACAGTATTAGATAGTTAATTAATTTTAGACCGCCTCAAGGCGCTCATTATACTTATTATAATGCTCATTTAACTAGGAAGGAGGCAAAAGTAAAGGAAGAGGCACACATATCACTAGGTCTCAATTTAGGTATCAACTGTAAATAGTATGCACACGTTGCAGGCGTTTTGTATGAATCGTCTTTATACATACAGCGTTGTCTGTTTGCATTCACACGTCCACATAAGAAGGCATTAGGCCTGAAACTGCATAAAGCGGTTCCATACAAAAATACCCGCGCAGGTCCCCGCAACGAAGCACTTTTACTTTACGCAGCTTCAGGCCTTATACATTTTGATTAATTTGGGCCAGTTCGTGGCAATGTTCTTTGTTTTAGTTTATTTTGTTTTTGGTGTATGGGAGCATTGTTAAGTCAAGGAAAAAGGGGAATTGCGAAAATTAGACGTTCCACTTTATTGAACTTTGTCAAATTAATGCTTCAAAATCCACCTAATGCTGACTGTTCATGTATCTGACTAGTGCTCATGTATCTAGCGACGCCTTAAAGCGTTATACAGAACGTCAAAACTATGTAAACAGACGATGCCGTATGTACACATTATAAAGACTCCTTATAAAAAAAACGCGTTTAAAACACACCAGTTTAAACAAGCGAATACTGGTCTAAACAGTCGCAAATTTTTATACTTATACATATTAGTAATAATTACCAATTCTGTTATTTCAGTTCAAACAAGTATTATTTTATTTATGCATTTTATGTACATAATCATGTTTGAATATTTTAAATAATACAATAAACAATTGTTTTGTTTTTTAAGTGTGTATTGCATGATAGGGTATAGTTACTAAACAAAAAATACTTATAGTATTTTAGGCGGACATTCTGGAGTAATCTTGGTTAAAACTTTGAACACATAATCAGAATCTCATTAATATGTTGCTTTTATGACAAGTATTTCTATTTCTTTTTCTAAATTTTTAGGTCCAAATGGGACTACCGCTATCTTGATGGAAATGATGCGACTTTGAAATTATGTATAAGATTCAAATAAAAAAGCGATTCGAATTACATTTGCTCAAGGCAAAAAACGCTGTTGGGTACTTTTCTGTTTTTATTTTTATACAATATATTATACAAAACAACACACAATCCTAAAAATTAATGTTTTGCTGAAAACAACATCAACATTGGCTGTTAAATGAAACGGCAATTAGCATCACAAATATTGGTATTCATGAGGCAGAGTGGGGAGGTGGTGGGAACACCTCGCCATATCTTTTTATGCACGTAAACTAATTGCGGTGATATCACATTTGAATTTGTACATCTTTTTTCTGTTCCTTGTCAGTTCCTCTTCCACCATATAGAACGGATTTGAAAAATACTTTCCATTTTCTATTTTAGCTAGAGTTATTTTTTATACAAATAGTAAAAAAAAAATGAGTCTATATGTGGACAGATGTAGAGGGGGAAGGCCAAAGAAAAGGTGTATAAATTTTTTGAGGAGTTATATGAAAGAAAAGGGAGTTATTGATAGCGTGACAGGCGATAGGACAGAATAGAAGGTAAAAAAACGTTTTCCGCCGATCCCAAATAACACGGGACAAGGGCAGGAAGATGATGTATAAAAAATTGATCCAACTACCCAATTGCATACAGGCGGGTTTCTGAATTGAGTATTTTGAGTTAAGAATGTTTCAAACTCTACTTAAATGTCAAATTTTCAGGTTTCAGTTAGAGAATTAATAGGTACCGTCAAACGGGGTAAATAAGAACAAAACATTGGTTAGGTTTTTACCCGACTGTAAGAAGGGTTTTCACTTTAGTATATTACCTATATTTATATTATTGATTCCTATCAAAGCATCCGTTTTTATCACAATGAATAATCAGGAATACTTAAATGCTGGGGAAAAATGTTAATTAACGCGATGGTCCCCTCCAAACTTTTGTTCCTATTCACCCCTGTGTTCCTATTCACCTAGTTTTACTGTACTCACTTCAAATGCAGGGATAGTACCGTAAATAGGTACTGCTCCAGAACGCGCCACAAAATTCTTTTAAATTAGTGTCCATATTTAACATTACAAACTGTGTAAGAAATTAATGAAAACGAATGTTCTGTAAGTAGGTACCTAACGTAAATAAAATAAATATTCTGACCACGTTTTTATCTACCTACTGTAAAACTGCGGCGTTGTTTAGATAACTTGTATACCAAATACGTACCTACTGTATCACTACCCACTTATTTTTATATGATACACTGGTATTTCTTAGGTAATATGACAGATTACCATTTATTTAAGTATGTATTATTGATGTGTCGTAATATGACGGACACATTGACATATTATTGTAAAAGTAAATGACATGTCTCAACATTTGTAAGAGGCAACTTTATGTAGGTAATTAATAGTGTACCTAAGTACAATGCGTTACAAATAAGAATAGGATCGATTGCCATGTTGTGACGTCACGTCTTACTTTCAAATCGGAGAATTAATAGGGTGAGCAAAACAAAAATTAAAATTTAATTTATTTACGAACTGTGAACGAAAAAAGTTGAATCAGAATCCAGTTCTTCAACTTTGTTCATCTCTGAGTTTTCAATTTTGCCTAATTTCTTGCGATTTGACAGTATGATGTGACGTCCCAACAACATGACAATCGATCCTATTCTTATTTGGAACGCATTGTATCCATCCGCACGCCACTTGGAACATCAAAATCACCCTCACTGCACAGCATAGACTCTGTCAATGTCCAAATAATTACCACAGATGTGCGTTTGACTGCCTAGAGGGGCAAAGCCAAAGAACATTTACAACATTCGAATAAAACTATTATATTCAGTGGCGGATTAAGCCAGCGCGGGGCCTGTAGCAAATTCGATCAAGGGGGCCTTGTGTAGTTCTATTATTTTCATTGTTATTCGCAATCAACAATAACCCCGTGGATTTTAAGATTGAGCAAAAAAGTACCTTGGTACAGGCCATGGTCCGAAGCTAGTAGGAGTGGCAGGCGGTCGCGTAAGGGAAATCTAAGAGATTGACTATCATATTCAATGAAGAAATCAGCTGTATTCGAATTTCAATATATTTATTTTGACTATTTTTTTTTTTGCGTTCTAGTGCAGGATGCCCGAACACGCGGGGCCTGTAGCATTTGCTACTCTTGCTACATGGCTAACCCGCCACTGATTATATTACTTAGATTAAGATGTTTGATGTAATTATTATTAAGTTTTTACTATGAAATCATTTAAAAAAAAAATGTTCAAATACATAATTTTGCGAATAACTTGATTTTTTAATGCGTTAACCTCT
Source organism: Mythimna impura (assembly GCA_905147345.3). NCBI lineage: Eukaryota > Metazoa > Arthropoda > Insecta > Lepidoptera > Noctuidae > Mythimna > Mythimna impura. The sequence continues at coordinate 16,405,697 of LR990345.1, forward strand.
AATGCTTGAATGCTGATTGTTCAGTGCTCGTATCATATACACATATACATTCAAACTAAGGTTAAGTTTTGAATCATAACACGCAGAACATGTCTGCCGCTTGCCTAACAAACTCAGGGCCAGAGCCGATTTCGCCAGAACTGGAAGGAAGAACTATAACATAGTATTAAAAAAGGCTTGTAACAGCTGTTGATCCCCGCATTAACGCCGGCGTTAACGCGCCATTGTCTTACTATTGTGTCTCTAATTACGCACTCAAAAGGTTAAAGTAAGAGGTCGTATTAGAGTTGAATTTAGAGGGAAGAAAGCGAACATATAAATATAAATTATAAAAGTTAAATGAAACAATAAAGTCAGTGGTAGAGTGGATGAAACTACCACCGGCCAGCGGCCGTCAGAAGCCGGTTGCAGAGCCCGGAATGAAAGAATAGAACTGGAGACTTCGAAAAGCCCTCTCAGCGGCCGTTAGAGGTCGGGAAACACAAACTTGATAGTGCGAAGAGACCCTCAAAGCAACCGACACGTAATATAGGCGATAAGTAGTACGGAGGACAAAACCCAGAGAAACACTCTCCCAGTGGCCGTCAGAGGCCGGGAGGGTTAATAGCATCTTCCATTCAAACTTCGACACTGGCCCCCTATTTTTTTTTTCGGTGGGAAAATCATCTTATGACATCCCCCGCTCTTGGGCGGAGCGAGAGATAGTGTCAGACGTTTACTGACTAAAAACCCACTCCTGTTCCTTCGTTGCCTTTCGTACCACGGCCGAGTCTTCCTTTCAGAATCAGACCCTTGGCCCCAGTAGGCTTCGACCCTGCTGGGCCCCTACGGTTTGCTGACAACTTCTTGAGGCGCGCGTGGAACACTACGCGCCGTCGACGACTTGGGCTCGGTCCGAACGGTTACTGGACGGTCGGACAGGCCCCCTATAGTTCCTTTAATATCGTCTCCTCTTTATAAAAATACTTACCTACCTTATATTTATTTTATGTAGGTAGTTACCACCTACCACACAGCCGAAGCTTTTTTATATTGTTATACTTAATTGCGTGTATGGATTATCATGCCATTTCTAGGGTTTCGTACCCGAAGGTTGCCAACGGGACCCTTTTACTAAGAGTACTATTTCTTATTCTGTGACTAAGACTCCGCTGTCCGTCCGTCAGTCTGTCAGTGGGTTGTATCTCATAAACCGTAAGAAAATTCAAATTACCGCTACAACAATAAATAATAATGATTGTTTTTTGCTATTTTCTGCTCGATTTTATTATTAAGTACAGAAACCTTCGAGTGCGAGTCCGACTCGCATTTGGTAAGTATTCTATTATTTCGATCCATTAACTATTATTCTGAGCCATCGTCACAACAAATAATTGATGTTATTTCATTTTATTATTGTTCAAACAATTCGGAACTCGTGGCTAAAATAATAAAACGTACGGGTCGATCTATGGATGGGTGACCATCTAAATATAGGTACCGATATTCCTTCTGTGCCTCGTATAGCATGTTAATTAAGCCGGGTGTCATTTGTAGACATTTAACAGTCGCTACAGATATTTGAAGCCAGGAGATTTTGTCAAAGGGTATCGTGTTACCCAGTAAATAGATTGTGGCGGTCAGACACACAGTCGCTCCACGGAAAATACTGGTATTTAACTGTATCCGGTTTAACTGGACTCCGACCGCACATAGTTGGGAAAATGCTAAGTACCTAAATTGAATTGTTCTAACATTTCTTTAAAGTAAATCAGCTTGCATTTGCGTGTTACAAAATACGTAAATACATTCATACTGACGAAATAAAAGAAAACAATTTTAATAGACTTTTTATTTACACACTAATGTTTACATAATTATACTTTAACAAAAAGCACATTAAATTTATACCTAACTAATAGTTACAATCACAACAAGTCAATAATTTAAAAACAAATAGTACATTATCACATCTGGCTGCACTTAGAAATATGTAAGAATATTAATTTTTATTATTATTAGTCAAAACTGTTGTCTACCACAACTATTTTACTGACTTGATCTTATTTTACACATACAAACTTCTTGATCAGAAGTAACTGGGTCCCATACTTAATTGATTATTTATTACCCAATACGACCATAGCACTTGAAACACTTTACTTTGATTCCATAACAGTACTACAAACTAAGAAACATAGTAAGGAATAATAATACTAAGAGCTTAAAAAATTTAGTTACACAGCAATTGCAGCTATACAGCTATCTTAACTGCAAGCATTTTGGTGCCAAATTATGATATTCAGTGATTAACAGTGATCGGAGTAGGTAGATTGAATTGGGGTCATTGATCCGAAACATATATATTAATATTATGGACATTCCTTCAGAATTGGTGCTTCGATCGGAATTCAATTGTTTTTATTATTCAACAGATTAATAACAAATTTATTTAGTTTTGATACTTCCCTTTAAATTTTGAATTGAGTAGTAATAATATCACTACCAACATTAACAATATTTAATTGAATCTGGAAATACTGGAATTACTTTCCAGAAAAATGGTTTATCCATGTTATTATTTCTGTGTGCATTTATTATACAAGTACAAAAAATCAATCTACCTACTCGGATCACTGGTGATTAAGAAAAAGTATTATTACTTTTTAACTATTTCGATGATTGGTAATATTTTTGCAAAAGGACACTTGAATACTGAGATAATGTTGTGCTTTGAAAACTATAGGATACATCAGATCACCAGATTATGATTATATAGGCTTGTAAAGCAGTGTGGTGACATACTTCTTCCTGTACCGGTGGGTTGCTGATAATACCATAACACCATCTTTTATAGACAAGGCATACAGATGATTCAACATGACATGATTTGGTTCAGGTAACAATGTTGGTTCACACTGAAAAAAATATGAGACAACTTAGCACTTGTAGCTAAGCAACTTGATTTATAAAATTATGTTGCTCAGAAAATAAATTTTACTGTGTATACTTACAGACAGAGGTGTATCTTTATTCAGAATGACTTGTAGGAGATGAGGTGGTAAAATAGGTGGCCCCGAAACTTTCTCCCATGGCTTTGACTGTGGTATTTCCTGAAAAGTAAAAGAAATTACATACCATTCAAATTGTTAGTATTAGTATACTATCTTGCTATTATATTTTTGTTTCACATACCTGAGAATACTCTGTTTGGGCACTGCTATGAATCCCTTCACTATCCTTTGCAAGTGCTTGGAACACTTCAAAATCTGACATTTTTACTGATACCAAGTTATTTTTACTACCCATTCCATTATCCACTACCTTCTGTAACAAGTTTGATATATGCCTGAAAATATCATTCTAACATCTGCATTTACTAGTTAAAAATCTGCAAAAATTCTTTGCAAGCCTTAACATTCTAAGCAAAACATTGTCAATGATACAATGATGATATAAATGAAATGAAGACGGCGACGGCGGACGGGGTCGGCGGTTGATGTCAATGATGTTATGATTGATTGTTGGTGTACAATAAAGAATATAATAAATAATAAATAAATAAATGATAAACTTTTACTTCTTTTTTTCCTTAATTTTAAATAAATCAAACAAAACATACCACATTGGGGTCATGTCTCCATTCACCATCAACAAAATACTTATACTGGTGTTCACCTTCAGGTAAATCTATTATAGTAACAAAGTCTCCATGAGATTTAACCATTGGAATTGTTTTCCAGTCAGTAAAAGTTCCACTAATATATACCTAAAATGAAACCAAGAATCAATCACTGAAAACATTCAATAAAGAAGGGCAAAGTGTTATTGACGAATAACTCACTTGTTTGCCCCCTCCTTCCCATTTGAAAACAGTTGGCAAAACTTTAACATCGTCAACAATCTTACTACCTTCAGTCAGAGTGTTGGACCTCTCTCGTGGTCCACTATATTCTACATCACTTTCAGGAACAGCCTTGGTATAATATGGTGCACCATCTTCAATGTTATTTTCTTCATCTCGACCAATACGATCATCGTCAACCTTTTTATCAAACGTAAACGCTTCTCCTTCTTTGGCAGGCGAGGACGGTCCCACGTCAGGAGCCTTCGACACAACATCTCTGTGCCATTCCTTTTGTTGATTACTTCCTGCGTTTCCCATTGTTTTACCAATACTCCCCCAAAATCCCTTGTGTTACATCAAATCTTCAAAAATCTTCTACGACTTGGTTGGAGACACTAGTAACATGACATCACAGCATGACATTGACAGTTTGATTGACATGACATTTCATGTGATTTTTTTTATTATTGTTTTTGGCTTGCGTACTATTACCATTACGGATGTACACATTCTAATGTTTTTTTGTAGTATTTGTCTGCAAATGTATAAAATCGAATTTGCGAATAACTAAAACACCCACTGAACTTCATTCAAAGAAATTCCACCAAAAATTTATGCACAATGCACACAGAACACATAAATACATAATATATCCTACACCGATTTATATAAGGGGGGGTTTTGCGGGTCCGGAGACCCCCTCCCCCCCCCATTCTTCACAGCACCGCGCCGCTTGTAGCGAATGGTAGTTGCGGAGTGAGATACAGAGTTTCTACAAAAGCAAACCGCACCTCATCCTTGCGTATCTGGTCGTATCATCATCTTCCTGCCCTTGTCCCGTGTTATTTGGGGTCGGCGCAACACGTTTTTTTCCTCCATTCTGCCCTGTCACTCGTCATACTATCACTAACTTCCTTTTCTTTCATATCACTCTTAACACAATCCATCCATCTTTTCTTTGGTCTCCCTCTCCCTCTCCATCCATCCACATGTAAACTCATAACTCTTTTAGTAACATGCGTTTCATCTCTCCTCTTCACATGACCATACCAAGACAAACGATTCCCTTTCAACTTTTCAGTCACTGGCGCCACTTTCAAACTTCCCCTAATATACTCATTTCTCACTTTATCCATTCTCGTCACACCACACATCCATCTTAACATTCTCATCTCCGCTACGTGCAATCTTTTTTCATCCGTCTTTTTCACAGCCCAACATTCTGATCCATACAGTATGACAGGCCTTATCACGGACTTGTAGATTTTACCCTTCAACTTGAGGGGCATCCGTGGGTCACAAGTTGTTCCCGTGACCTGTCGCCATTTCATCCATCCTGCGTTGATCCGATGTGTTACGTCCCGGTCTACCTCACCATCCCCTTGGACGAGTGACCCGAGGTACCGAAAGTCGGAGCAGATCGGTATGGGTGTTCCAGCGAGAGATAAGGGCATTGGATTGGAGAGACCGCCGAAATCGCAGAACAAGTATTCCGTTTTGGTTCTACTCAATTTCAGGCCAACACTCTCCAGTCTGTGCCACCACACCTCCAATCTGTTCTGGACCTCTAGGCCACTCTCGGCAACCAACACAATGTCATCGGCAAACAGCATACACCAGGGAGCCTCTTCCTGAATGTCCGATGTCAGAGCATCCATTATCATCAGGAAGAGGTAAGGGCTGAGAGCCGACCCTTGATGTAAGCCGACAGCCACATTGAATATGCCAGTGGTGCCCACTGTAGACCGGACTTGGGTACTGCATCGACTGTACATCGCTCGGATCAACTGCACATACTTCCCAGGCACACCTTTCTCCTTAAGGGCCCACCACAGAACCTCACGAGGTACCCGGTCGTATGCCTTTTCGAGGTCAATGAATACCATGTGCAAGTTTTTATGCGCACCTCTGTATTTCTCGCACAGCTGGCGTATAGCAAAAATGGCATCCGCTGTACCCCGACCCGGCATAAAACCGAATTGGTTCTGTGAAATTTCACTCTCTTCTCTCAGTCGCCTTTCAATAACTTTCTCCCAGGCTTTCATAGTTTGTGACATTAGCTTTATTCATCTATAATTGTTGCACTCAAGCACATCACCTTTGTTTTTAAAAATCGGCACCAAAGAGCTATTGCACCACTCATCAGGTATGGCTTCTTCCAGCAAAGGTACCTATCACTCCACCGTAAGTGATCAGAGCCATATCTCGCATGAAAAATGGTAAACCTAAAGTGTAAGTCCTCCTTTACATTATTGTGTATGCATCCTCCTTAATATTAGGTATCAAGTTAATGCTTGATTAGCGTTTTAAGTCTTTTACTTGTTTCTTATAAATGGAGAGGGAGAGGGAGACCAAAGAAAAGATGGATGGATTGTGTGAAGAGTGATATGAAAGAAAAGGAAGTTAGTGATAGTATGACGAGTGACAGGGCAGAATGGAAGAAAAAAACGTGTTGCGCCGACCCCAGCAGGAAGATGATGATGATGATGATGACTTGTTTCTTATAAATAAAAATGCATTATACTATTGGCAGTCAATCAGAGTTGTTCTCTTTCAGATATATCCTACGACCCTAAACATCTCATGGCGACCCTGCCAGGATGGCACTGAAGACTCAGTATGTATACATTACCTTCGTATAGTACGGCCGGCGAAAGATGGCGAGAGTGAAGTTAGGCTCTAGCAACTTTAGCGCTTTAATACTCTTAAGAAAATAAACAATTTAACAAAATAAGTTCCATTTGCTATTTTCAATGCTGTAATTAACGGTTATTGGCCTTTATTTTTGTAAACCACTTATTTTTTTACGAATACACAAGCGCGAAAGTTGCTAGAGGCTAACTTCACTCTCGCCATCTTTCGCCGGCCGTACTGTAATCTTGAGGCAATGGGCCCATGATCGTGATGACATTCGTTTCAAGACCAGCGGGGCTATTGCGTAACTCTGTTGACAGTTCAAGTGATGATCACTTGTTAACAATGTGCATCATTGAACTGTCAAACAGCTAGTTTCGTATTGCCTATCTTCAGTGACCAACTGCAGTGACGTCTGCAGGGGGCTCCCTGGCCAAATTGTCTTTTAACGTTATTTATCATTCTGTGCACACCAGCATGTCCACTGGTTGGCAGTTAATGGAAGTTATGTAAAATAAATGTAATGTCTTCTTCATTAGTAATTCTCTTGACACCTCTTAAAACACAAAATCGTGGTCAGAAATCAGGTCCTTTATTTGAAAGTTAACGTTTCCATTTACTGTTATAGAAGATACGGGATGTTACTTAATTAAATATAATAAATAATAAAATTGATATTGTTCACAAAAATCGAACTAAATCTTTTGTATCCTTACTGTTGTGTGAAATGTAAAATAATAATAATAATAATAGTTTAACATTTTTTTTTTAAATTGCCGCAGGTGAAGTTTATGCCCTTCTTTTACATTATTGTGTACGCATTAGGTATCAAGTTAATGCTTGATTAGCATTTTAAGTCTTTCACTTCTTTCTTATTAATAAAATGCATTATACTATTGGCAGTCAATTAGAGTTGTTCTTTTTCAAATATAATACCAGTAGAACTTTGGAAGAAAACGGGTACAGTTGGAGTCAGGTGGCTGACAGACCTTTTCAATCTCATCCTTATATCGGGGAAGATGCCAGACAATGTAGGGCGTAGTTAACTACTATTTTGTAATCAGATTACAAATTACAACTAAAAGTAATTAACTACAAGTAGTTTGATTATATGTAGTTGTGATTTACTACTACGCTTCGTCGACGACTTGGACTCGGTCTGGAGGGTTGCCAGACGACTGGATGGCGTGCTACCCATTGCTCGCCGTCCGCAAGTCCACGGTTACGGTGGCTGGAAATCGGGATCGGGATCCCGGTGGCTGGGGCGTGAGAGCCGTTCCCTCACGCGTGCGGCGGCCTCCTTTGCTAGCATTAATGCTTCGCAGAAGGAGGCGGCCGCCTGCTATTCCTCCTCGCTCCGGACCATAACCTGTACCAGGGCCCGTCGCGAGATTTCGTTGCCGCCGATCAACAAGGACACGGCGCGCGGCGGTGCTCTGCCCAAGCGCCGCACACCTCTACCGTATGATTCACCATGTCCTCCGAGTGGTCCACGCAATGATGACACCCAGGCGTTTATTTCGCACGAATCCGGTGCAAGAACCTCCCGAACTTGTGTAGGTAAAGTTGCCAATTTTGTAATAATTTTACCTGTGTCCTTTATTTCTACGTACAGATGTTTCATTAATTCGTTCTAGATAATAATTATTATTGGATTAATAAATATACAATTTGTATCCATATACTTCTTAGACAATAAGTATACGTATACAAATTGTATGTTTATTAATCCAATATACAGTTAAAAACTAAAAAAAACTATGAAAAAAATGATGATCAAGTTGCCACGTTTTTTCCGGTACTTATTATATTTATCTTAAATCTATGATTGAATATAATTATAATGAATGAACTAACGTAAATAAATCAGGCTAGATTTGTTGACGCACGCGCTAACAGCGCTGATATCGTAATTCGGAACGCGGGGTTTAATGCGACAGTGACGACATCTGCTGTCATTAATTTCAAGTGATATTCAATAAACTTCATTCCATTGTGATAACGGGTGACTGGTGACTGTGTAGCGTATGGCTCTGCGGAATAATATTTACTTTATAAGCATAAAAGTATAAAATAAAATAATGAATGATGAAAAGCAACCACTGCTCACGGGACCCAACAATCCAATTGAAAATGTTGAACAGACAGTAGAATTGGTGACAGATCCATGTTGTAGTGAGAAAACTAAAGATTATTGCCCAGGTTCTGAAAGATGCTTGGAGCATCCGACTTCCAATTTCGATACTTTAATCCACCTATTAAAAGGAAACATAGGCACAGGAATTCTAGCAATGCCAGATGCTTTTAAAAATGCTGGCCTTGTACTTGGTGAGTGTTTACATTTTTGTGTATATATACAAATATCGATTGTTTATTGCTACTCAATACTTCAATAAGCCAGCTCATTTCATCAGGAAATAATTGATGATAATATTTTAACTTGAAAATATAATATTTTTGATTCAGAAAGATAGTAACATCTGATATCATGTTCTTATTGATTTTGTAATGTCTAGTACCTTATTATCTTAGCTTTTTATCGCAGCTTCGCTACCTTCACTTTGGCCACAGGTACAGTACAGTTTTCTAGGATAAAAACTGCACATCAGTGAATGATTTTTCATTAATGGATCAATTATTTCAGAGACTGACAGTTAAACTAGCAATTCTACCTCAATTCAAATTTCAAATTGTTTTTATTTCACATAGGCCTACATGGGCACTTATAAAACATCAGAAGCTAGTGACTCTTAATAAAACTGTTTAGCTAAACTATTGCTATCTACTCTTTAGCCAAACTATTAGTTTAGCTTTGTAACTGATACATCCCACTTGAAATAGGTATAACTTAAAAATAGGTATACTTTTTAAATAGCACAGCACATAATTTATTAACACAACTAGCTTTTGCCTGCAGCTTTGCCCGCGTACATAAAATATAGCCTATGTCACTCAGGAATAAAGCAGCTTTCTATCGGTTAAAAAAATTTAGCAATCGGACCAATACTTTCAGATATATATATCTTACTTGATAGATATACTCTTGTTAATATTAGTGTAGTTATCAATATTAATTTTTCGTTCAGGGCTAGAATTTATGAAAAAGCTTGGTAGAAGTTTTATTTTTTTTCTATTATTAAATTAGTTAGTTTTATTTAAAACTTAAAATAACAAGCCAGGTTATATGAATAATAAGTGTTTTACTCTATCCAGGTGTGTTTTCAACACTAATAATTGGAGTAATATGCACCCACTGTATGCATGTGCTCATAAAATGTGCTCATGAGCTCTGCATTAGAAACGAAAAGCCAGCCCTTGGTTTCTCAGAAGTTGTTGAAGATTCTTTCTCATCAGGTCCAGTTTCTTTGAGGCCATATGCTAAAAAAATGAAGTAAGTGTTGAACATTTGTAAAATTTAATGAGACAATAAATAATTTTTATTTATTATTTAATATGGAAACTTTTGTGTGCAAGCCTGATTTTCACTTAGCCAGTTTGTCCTGATGCACTGTATTTATTTATATCTATCAGTAATACAATACTGTACATCATTGTATTCAAAGCAAGTCCATAGATACCAAATAACTACCATAATATTAATTTTTTTTTAAATCATTAGTTATTAATGCAGTATACCCAAAAATTTTAAAGTGAAGACAAGATGTTTACTTATCCATGTGTAAATTCAAACTTAAATATCATGGAGTGTTTTACAGGCAAATTGTTACATATTAAATTTGTATAATATAGTGTGCCAAAGTAATATGGAAAATCACAGCTGTTGTACATAGGAAGTATAATTATTAAATTCCTATAGTCACATCTAATACACATAATAGTTTAATCTTATCTGAACAATAACCCACCACACCATTTGCCATTGCCCTGGAGTTGGATAATGTCTGTTGTGTGATGTCATCAATCACACAGCTAGGGCAATATGGTATCTCATATTGAAGTTTTATAAATAGGGTAGTCATTCAAATAAAACAGATCTTCAGTCAAAAATTATTGTCAAAGTACTTGGGAAATAATAGTACTATTATTTCCTAAGTACTTTGACAATAATTTTTATTATTTTTATTTTATTTTAATAGTTAATTGAATTCAGTATTTTCATGAAGATATAAAAGCCTACTCAAATAATATTTATGTACATTGAAAATTTCCGCTTCCTAGTAATTAGGTTTAGTTGTTATCACTGAGGAATAGTACAGGCAAACACAATAAATGTCTGGCTTCATTATATTGATTAAGATATGAACAGATTTACTAGCAAACAATAGTGATGTTGATAAATAGGTATGCTTTATGAATGGTCATTATCTATTTCCCCTCAATATTTTTTTTATAGCCCTGGACTTTACAACTTTTTTATGAATATTTAAATGATTCACACATTACCAGATTCTTATTGTATGATGTGTGTGATTCATACAATGCGTTCCAAATAAGAATAGGATCGACGCCATGTTGTGACGTCACGTCATACTGTCAAATCGCAAGAAATTGGGCAAAATTGAAGAACACAGAGATGAGCAAAATTGAAGAACTGGATTCTGATTAAACTATTTTCGTTCACAGTTCGTAAATAAATTAAATTTTAAAAATTTCTTGTTTTGCTCACCATAATAATTCTTTGATTTGACAGTATGACGTGACGTCACTACCTGTCAATCGATCCTATTCTTATTTGGAACGCATTGTACATTCTGAGATGGAGATAATTATTTTCACAGAATGTTGTGTTACCTACAGCACTAATATAAGAATGGTTTGTGTAGGTAGAGCATGGCTGGCTTGAGTTAAATTTTAAGATTTTTTGAATAATATATACCTATAACACTTATGGCAATATGTATTGTTTCAGGAATGTTGTCAGTGTATTTTTGGTATTAACACAATTGGGATTTTGCTGTGTATACTTTTTATTTGTTGCCACTAACCTTCTAGACACACTGAATTATTTTCATATAAATTTAACAGTACATGTGTACTTGGTTATCTTATTTCCGGCAATATTTGCCCTGTCTATGGTGAAGAACTTAAAGTACCTGACTCCAGTTTCTCTGATCGCCTCTATAATGACTGCTTGGGGCCTTGTGATAACATTTTACTATATACTGCAAGACTTGCCACCTACCCGTACTGTGAAAGCATTTTCTAGCTGGCATCAATTACCTTTATATTTTGGTACAGCTATTTATGCATTTGAAGGAATAGGAGTGGTGAGTTTCATTTTATATTAATTTATGTATTATTTGTATACCATGTGTTGTCGTTTTGTATCTATGTAGAACACTAGCCTTAATTTCTCAGTAGCATGGGCTGGACTATAATAGGTATCGGAGGCTTAGGGCCTGCGCACACTTGAGACAAGACTGTCTTAGGCCTTGCGCGCACTGCCTTGCGTTTTCCTAACGCATAATCTGTGAAGTATGGAGTCTCATAGAAGTGCGCGCACTGCGGTGAAATAAACGCATGCGGTGAAATCACCGTTGGCCTCTCGCTGCAAATTTGCGGTGAATCTACCGAACATATTTTTGTATCGCATAGAGATATAGGAAGCGACGCGCACTGCGGTGAAAAAAACGCACGTTTTAACCGACTTTAAAAAAAAGGAGGAGGTTATCAATTCGGTTGTATTTTGTATCATAATTTTTTTTATGTTGTTTCCTCAGAACTTTGTCGTTTATAGACCGATTTGTAACTTTTTTCGCAGCTAAAAAGTGTTAAATATTTTTTTTTACGAAAATAAAATACCCGTCTTCACTAAAAAAAAAACACTAATAAAAATTTCGGAGAAACAAACAATACCGAGAAACCCCGACTTCCGAAATTAAAGTTATTTTGATCCTTTTATGTAGTGTTATGAAGTCGATTATTTTATTTTCGTAAAAGTTTTTATTTAACACCTTTTAGCTGCGATACGCTTATAAACAGAGTGCCTATTTCTCATGGCAATTCCAATTAACCCAAACACTGCTAGGTTACATTGTTTTATTATGAAGTTCCTGTGTCTACCTTCCACCTTCCGGCTCCATCGTCATCATCAGATCACTTCGATAATAATAAACTAAACTAAATAACTGATGATGTTAATATACTTATAATTTGTTAGTACTAAATTTGCGCCTTGTTCCTCCAAATAAAATGTTTTTCTTTCTTTCTATGATACCATTTCCACGTAACTATTCAGAACTATTCATTTATTTGTATTTTCATAGTCGCTTAACTATCTTCATTGTGATATCTATGTGAATATGAAGTTCCGTTGACCATTTCTTATCTTCTTCATCAGTTCTACTTCATCAAATGTTACTTTTTGACTGTAAATGCTTTAGTTCTCGATGAAAATACCAAAATCACTATAAGGTGGCCTATAATTTTTGAGGAGTAGGTACCCTCGATTCCTCATGGATCCCATCATCAGAACTGGATTTTTCCTATAAGGGGAAAAAAATAATTGCAAATCGGTCCATAAACGACGGAGTTCTGAGGTAACAAACATAAAAAAATGATGATAAAAAATACAACCGAATTGATAACCTCCTCCTTTTTTTTGAAGTCGGTTAAAACGTGCGTTTTTTTCACCGCAGTGCGCGACCCTGTGAATGGGTAGAATAAACGCACCGCATTCCACCGCAAGACAGTGCGTGCAAGGCCTTATACAGAATTGTCTACGATGTCGCAGACTTGTCTACGACGTCGCAGACTTGTCTACGACACCGCAGACTTGTCTGCGACAAGACTGTTTTGAGACGTCCAGTGTTGCCAACAGTTACACTAACTTACCACTAGAGTCAACTTTTAAAACCAAATACTATATGCCTACTTATACGAAATAAAATAAGTAGGCATTTAAGTTATTAGTTTCCTTTAATAATAAGTAGACTGTTTTGTCTTGATAGTGTGCGCCGTGACGTAGACAAAACAGTCTTGTCGCAGACGTCGTAGATAAGTCTGCGACGTCGTAGACAATTCTATCTAAAACAGTCTTATCTCAAGTGTACGCAGGCCCTTATGGTTATCGGAAAAAGAACAGTCCTTTAGCCCTCAGTGGTGGTGATATGTATGTTACCACATAGATATAGGTAAAATGAGCAGTAGCTTAATATCTAAACTTAAAGCTCTAGCTTATTGTTAGCTTGACTTACTTATCCTGTGGCTTGACAAACCTCTTCCGTAACGCACTGATGCCATTCGATTCAAAACAGATATTTAATCTTAAAAAACGGCAATCAGGTTTTCTGAAGAGATAAGTACATAAACATTTAAACAGTTTTAAAGTAAAACAACTGGATAAGACCTCACGATCAATAGCCGTCTTAAGCGCTAACCGTCTGCGGTTTCTTCATTAAATACGTGAGAATATGCTCGACATTTACATTAGAATGAGAATGTTAAGGCCGACGCGGCTTCGTTGAAGAAAAACGAATATCTTCGTAAGAGGGCATTATTTAGATCGCGATTTTACCGTGTGATGCCAGTAAAGGTGGCTAGTTTGATATTAAAAATAATTCTAGTATCCAGGTGTAGTCCTGGTCCGAAATGATCTTCAGAACAAACATATTATGCTGTACAAGCATTGAACATTTCAAGTCCTCTTGTTACAAAGACATGTTCTACGAGCCATCCGATAGCCACTCTCGCAAACGCGGCCAGGCGCAAATAGGCGAAAGTATTGTAACGGTGTACAGAAGTATCTACATGACTATAGGTCGTCTGTATTTCCGTTACTTTCGCAGATCAATCATGCCTTTGAGGCAAACATAACTTCTCAATGAGATCCAATAAGACCTTTGTACTACTATACTAAACTTTGTAAGCGTGTTAGGTCTAAGTACTTATGCCAATTTATTTATCATTTTTGTTTTAAAAATATACTAGGCACCTAAGCCACAAGAAACAGGTTTATGTTAATGGTCAATTTTTAAAATAGCTTGTTACATAACTGATTGATATTAAAACCGGATGTTTAATAAAGACATCACAAACAACTTACAATTGACACAAGTCCACAGTGAATACTAACCGTATCTATATCTAGACCCCGGGTTCAGGAAATGGGTGATTGCAATTATATAATACATAAATCTGAGATGACCGGAAGTCTAGAGTTACTGAGCGGTCATGGGACGCCGAATAGCCGATTCTCCTTTATACAGACTTATCATTGTTGTGAGTTTTTCGCTATTCCTCATAGTTTTGACTTTTGCCACCCTCGTCCACTTAAAAAATACACCCTGTAAAGGTGCCGAAAAATGTAACCGACTTCAATGTAAAAAAAAAACTAAAAAGTGCAAAATAACATTAATTTTGGAAGTCGGTGTTTCTATTATAGTTTTTTCTTTTCGTTTTTTAACGCCGACTTCCGTTTGTATTTTTATTTTGTACCTAAAAAGGTTTTTATTTTACGCTTTTAAGTTGTATTGTGCCCCTCAAACAAACTTACATACCTTCCACCTTTCGGCTCCAACATCAGATCACTTTGATATTGCCTGGTAGCCAGAGTACATCTCATGACAATTCTATTAAGCCCAAACACGGCTAGGATATATTGATTAATTACGGAGTTCCGGTTCCATAAACATCATTTATGTAGAGGATATGTCGAACTAATCTGATGATGAAGCTGGAAGGTAGGCACCGGAACTCTGTAATAATATATTCTAGCCCCCTCTTACTTCAGTCAGTCATCGACACGGATATCGATGACACGGATACGGATATCTATGGTCATCGACTATATCTTAAACAAACCAATTTTACTTGTTACGATAGTTCTGTTATGATCCTATGAAGAGTTCCGTTCCATATCTTCAAAGTTCATCATAACAATATTTCTATGGGACCAGTCCAGGAGTATACTCATAAAATTCAATAGTCTTTTTTTTTTTTAAAACCGGTCCACATTTGGCTGAGAAATCAGTGAACACACATAAAAAAAAACGTATAGCCGAACGCATAACATCCGCCTTATTGAAGTCTGTTAAAAACTTAAAAATAAATATACCTAATTCGTGAACACTGAATAAAATAAGTACTTATAATACACGCAGAAATTGTCTGCAGTTTTTCTAATGTGTCCTACAAATAGACTGGTTTTAATATCTCAACTAACAAGCCCCTGGAATGTAATTGATACAACTATACATATACAACAATAATAAAGCTTGCATGACGTCAGTTTCATGACATAGCTTGGTAGTGATGCAGCATTGTTGGGTTTCTTGACGTCCTACACACGAATGAGGCATGGTGACGCAATTTGCTCTTAAAACCTCGGCAAATCGGCACCCACAGAATCCAATAAGGTTTTAAATGCTCTTTAACGATCGACAGCATATTAATAGGAAAAGTTCTACTTTCGAGTAATCAAAATGAACCGAGACAATCCTCACATGGAGGGACATAAAATTTCTGATCAATTGACAACTGACAACTGTATTAATAGTATTTCAAAAGATAATTCTGCACTCTCTCACACTAGTTAACAAATAATGAAACGTATATCTACAAAGGTGATATATTATTACAGAGAAGTTCTTTCAAATCAAATACTAATATAACCGCTAATCTCAGGAACTACTGGGTTCGAATTGAAAAATTATTTTAGTGTCGGATAGCGGAAGACTATAGGTTATGTACATAACATCACACTACGACCAATAGGCGAAGAGCAGTAACCAAAAACACCGGGGATATATAAAAGCGAATTATACGAAACAACTGCGACACACATAGGTTGAAATATCGGAGACTGCCAGTGCCGGATTAAGCCAGCGCGGGGCCTGTAGCAAATCTGACCTAGTGGCCCCGTGTAAAGACCTTTTTTTATTAAGATAGATAAATCATAATAAAATGAAATATTTTGTGCAAAGACGTCATTTTCCTCATTTACCCGTAACACTCAAATACTTTAACAAAATTACTTTCTGGAAGTTACGATACAATTAACATAGTACTTTTGGAAAAACTTAGATGATGATGGTTTTTTGCATACCCTGAACGATAAAAATAAACTAGAGTGATTTCGAAAATTATGCTTTAGGTTTTCTTTTGATAAATAATACAGAAATAGGAGTCTTCTTTTTCAATGATGATGACGAAGTTGACCATCTGTTCTGCAATATTCCCAGCTCACTGCCAATTAAGTTTATCTTGACTCCTGATTCGATCACGCACGGAAACTCTGAGCACAGCCCTATTGCTCTTTAGGTGACTTAAAAACATCTGATGAGGTTCATAGTGATCAACTACGTTTCAGAGCCTTATATCATCACTGGCAATACGCATTTTTTTGCGTAGACTTTTATTTTGAGACACTGATTGGTCGAACGATTAAATCGGAAGTCTTTTTTGTCCATGAGGTCCCTGATAGTTTTGATAACTTTTCTCACAAGTACTGATTATGGAGGCACTGAAGTTTGATCACGTTTGATAGCCTGGTTTAAAGCTGTAGTTATATTTGATTTTTACTCAGGATCGTTAATCAATAAGACCGGGGTGAGTCTATTCGACTAAACTTCACGGGAACTAATTTTGATGAATTTTGGTGTAAAGATAGACATGGACCTTGAAAGACATAAAATATTATACTTTTTGTAAAGAGAAATTCTAGCTTTCACGCGGGTGAAGCTGCTGGCTAAAACTAGTTGATTTTAATATGTGCAGCCTCGGTCAAGCTTATTCTTAATACGCTGTTAAGAATAAGTTTGAACAAGGTTTTTCGGGTACTATGCAAACTACATATTTTGTGTGTCTATATGAAAATTACAATGGACACTAATAACCCCGTTGATTTTTAAGATCGGTTGTGTGAAAAGTCGTGATGGGGGAATTCTAAGATCTCTTCTGAAGATATTTACTAGGAGGAAAGTTTGAAGTAAATTGACTATCACATCCAAAGATATCAGCCGTCTTTATATTTCATGTAGTATATATACTTTGACTAGTTTTTTTTACGTTCAAGCGCGGGATCCTTGAAAGCGTGGGGCCCCCAAATGCGTGGGGCTCGTAGCATTTGGTACTCTTGCTACATTTGGTTAATCCGCCACTG
Organism: Mythimna impura; assembly: GCA_905147345.3. Taxonomy (NCBI): domain Eukaryota; kingdom Metazoa; phylum Arthropoda; class Insecta; order Lepidoptera; family Noctuidae; genus Mythimna; species Mythimna impura. The sequence continues at coordinate 16,423,219 of LR990345.1, forward strand.
GATACTGGTCTAAACAGTCGCGAATTTTTAGTCTTCGATAAATGGGTGTACTAGACCTATCGTCTTATCCTGTGTAGTCGTTGGTCCTATCTAAGCTTCGTCGTTACTAATTAAGAGCGTCCTTTTCGAGGTACATTTTCATACCTTAAAATTAATTTACTTATAGTTAGGTCGGGAACAAGATTCTAAGAGCAATCGCAAAAGTACCATGGTACATAACCGACGATGAAGTTCACGAGCACCTTGAAGTGAGAACAATCAAACAGGAAATTCCAAGCTTGGTAGCTAAATAAAAAGAGCGGCTAATCCGTCACCTTAACGCTTGGCAGCTCACCATGAACCAATAGGCCAGATGACTAAAACGTCATCATATATATTCTACAGCTAGAAGTCCCGGCAGTAACTCTGGACAGCAGATGAGTAGATGCTTCCAATGGGAAGCCACTCCGCATAACAGCATCACAGAAAAGATTTACTCATTGTCGTAAGGCTGATTGCAAACACAATTAATAAAAAATAAAAATAGAAGTTTAGTTGTTAATACCGCTAATGACAATACATTTTCTGGTAAATTGATCGGTGATGGTCGATTATCTAGTCATGATTATTTATAAATCGTAAACCACTTGTCATACACACGCTTACATAACACCACCATAGTGACGGAACTGTCGATACTGGACACACATTTTAATTAAATAATGTATATGCGTAAAACAGAAGCTTTTTGCTGAATCGTTACTAGAAATTGAAGGGTACAGGCAAAGAACAGTAAATGTCCTGATAAACTGATTTTGAGAAAAACACAGTTAAAATAAAAAGAAGTTCATTTATTTTTATTTAATTCAAAGTTTTCAGTAACGTAGTTTTAGCGACGTGTGTTAAGTTTTTGTGAAAACTAGTAGTTCAAAATAAAATTATCTTACACATTTAAGTATAATATAAAAAAAATCGTGACATTTTCTGTTCGTTGCAAGTAGACTAGGATTAGACGCACAATGCCACATTCGCAAAATGACACATTGTATTTTCGCAAAATGCCATTTTCGCATAAATGTCACTTCGGACATAGTATTTTTTTTTATGGATATTTCCACCTGGCTATAACTTTAATAACTACTTGATTACAAGTAGGTATAGCATGCGGGAAAAATATAAAAGATACTTTGAATTTCTTTTCTTTTATTGATATAAACCAGTGCTTGACTGCGATCCCACCTTATGGTAAGCAGTGATGCAATCATTGATGGTGAGGCGCACTAGTTTACCCGTTAAACGACGGAACGCAGATCTACGCGGGACACAATGGCTTTTTAATTTTGTCTGTAACTACGACATATGAAGAGTTAGGAGCCTATTCACTCTAGCCTTGAAGACACCTAAATTAATTATAGTTGGACGGGAATGATTGAATCATGTGTGATATATCATTGATATACATTTGCATCTAAGTTTTATTAATAGTTTAATTAGATAAAAAAATTCTTAAAAATGATCGAAGGTGGGTACTTCGAATAAAAAATTAATCAGTTTATTCACAAGGAAAATAAAATCAGTGCAATGACAGTTGGACTATTTGTTATCCTCTGTGTGTTGTATGTCGTTTAATAGTTAATTACGATTTAAAATGGATCCAGAATAGAATTATTTTTAATCAAAAGGGATACAAATCTGATATTTGTGGCGATCATAGATACAACAAACAAAGATATCATACATAAAACAAAAATACACAAAAACACATACAAAAAAACATTACATAAAAAGAAAAGATAGATATACACCTCGACGATTCAAAACAAAAGAAAGTAGCGAGACATATAAAAGCCACACTTATAAATGTGGTTCATAAATCGCTGTAAAAGTGAAAAGTAAAATTTTTTGAAAAACATAACTATTATTTGAAAAGGAAATTTCCTGACATAGAAGACGCAAAAAGTTTTTTAAATACAGATAGGCATGATTTTTTGAGAATAAGTCATTTTGTTAATATGGCATCTCGCTAGTGTGGCATATTGAGAAAAGACATTTTGCGAATGTGGCATTTTGCTTCCATATGTAATTTTGCGAATGTGGCATTGTGAGCATAATCCGTAGAGTACATGCAGTGAACAGGGAATTAATTGTGGTGGGCCAAAAACATACCAAAGCTAGCTCTATTTATTTCTCTCATAACTACTAACTTACGATTACGAAGAAGTAATTCCATTGATATAATTATTGTAGATTAGATGTAATTCTCTAAAACCTTCCCCTCTGTTTCGTAGACACTCAGAAAATCAGTTAATTATGTGCTTATTGCAATAACTGATATTATAATCAAGAAGTCAACGAACTTCATTTATTTACGTGAAGCACCATTTTGTTTACTTAAATGTCATTATAAACAGCGATACAAGGAAAACATACGTAATATTTATACCTTCGCATTTTTATCTGGAGATAGCCTGCATAATTAACTGCTTTTACTAATTAACCTTTTCATTAAATATTTTACTATATGAGTATGATTTAATAGGAATCTGTAATAATGACATCATAAACTAATTCCAGATCTTACCTTTAGAAAACAATATGAAAACCCCAGAGGACTTTGGTGGCTGGAATGGCGTGCTAAATACTGGCATGGTGATTGTAGCTGCTCTATATACCGGCATTGGATTTTTCGGATACTTGAAATACGGCGAACGAGTGAAAGGCAGCATAACACTTAATCTGCCCAACTCTTTGTAAGTTTTCAGTTATGAAACAAAAATATATTTACTTCACACTTCTTCAATATATAGGGTGACTGGTAATTAGTGACCGATATTTAAACACGTGATTGTACTCATGATTACAAACAACTTTCCCACAGAAACTTTTTTTATATACTCACTAGTTTTATCACAGTAACAAAACAGCTGTTTGAATCTAAGGCTGTTTGTAATACGCGCGCGCACACCTATGGGTTTGCAAGCCGCGCGGGTGTTTTATCACTATTGTAGGTACGGCGGCGTCAAGCGGCTAACAGCTGAGCGGTTGCCGGTCGCGGGCGCGCCCGCGTATTTTAACAGCTGTTTTGTTATTGTGATAAAACTAATGAGAATATAAAAAAGTTTTTTTGAGAAAGTTGTTTGTAATCATGAGTACAATCACGTGTTTAAGTATCGGTCACTAATTACCAGTCACCCTATATATTTATGGCTAGGTTGGCGCAATGGTTGGACGATCGGCTGCTGCACTGCGTAACGCAGGTTAATTTCCTGCACAAAACATATTTGTATGGCCTAGAGATAGTTATTCCGTGTTTGGGTGTTTCGTGTATCTGAGTTTACATGTTTGTAAACGTAACCACGATACAAGAGTAATTCCTAGTACGGGGGTAGCTCGCCGTCCGATCGTCCGGTAACCGTCCGGACCGAGTCCAAGTCGTCGATGGCGCGTATTTCACGCGCGCCTCAAGGAGATGTCAGTAATCTTAGGGGCCCAGGGGTGATGTGAAAGAGATCCCCGGGACCCTGGAAAAATAGAAAAGCAGGAACAGGAGTACGGGGGCAATTCTTTTTATTTTTAAACGATAATATAATGACTAGATTATCGATCCATTTAGCGTCGATGACCTTTCCTGTGAACATGGACAATATAGAGACAAGCAAGCGTGATGTTATATGGTCAATTTGTCCCTTCCCAATATTATAAACAAATTTCATTATTTCTCTTTATTTGCAGGTTGGCGCAAAGTGTTCGGGCGGTGATGGCAGCTTCGATCTTCTTATCATACGGATTGCAGTTCTATGTACCCATGAACATTGTTTGGCCATACATCAAATCGAAATTATCGAACGAACAAGCTCTTAAACACGGTGAAGCAGCAACTCGGTTTGTGCTCATTTCCATAACATGTAAGTAGATTTTGAATTAGATTATCGAAACTTGTTAAGGCCGGTTTTTCAATCTTAAACTTATTTGAGAAATAAAATAATTGACTGTGAACTGGCAACCGGTATTATCTCAATTTTGACAACTTTACAGGATGAAGAAAAGACTTGTTTGCGTAATTAATATAGTATCTGATATGTATATTAAATAAATATACGTGTTCTTTTTAATATTTTTATTACAGATCTTATTAAAAACAAAAGTTGTCTATTATGCTTATTGCTTCTTTCTAAAATGAAAACGATATAGGACAATATAAATCAACAAAAGAAGTTGAAGTTAGTAAAAGTTGAATGAAGTCAATTCTTGCGCCAAACGTATTTGAGATGGGACGTATCTTGCAACGCTGTGGAGTATGAAGTAGTATAAAATGGTATAAAAAAGTAAAATCTTCGAAAAATTAAGATAGGAGGATCGGTTGCCAGTTCACAGTCAATATTTGGTTCTACGGCTTTTGTTCTGATAAAAAATATGTCAAACCGCCATGATTATTTTTCAGATTAAAGTTAACTGACGATTGAATGTGGCCTTAATTGAATTATTTTTTTAATTAAAATGTCAGAAAGTTTATCATGGCAACAATAGATTAATATTGTTGTGCTTTCCCAACCGGGTTTGGCTGGTTCGTAGGTTATCTAAGTTGTACTAAAACAATTAGAAGAGTCTCACATATACTTCAAATTATATCTACAGCTACCTACATTTACATCATTACCACATCCGCAACCTACAAGCCTATCGTGTTGTTATCAATCAAATATTGATTTTTACCTCCAATGTACATATTGTGGGAAGTATACTCGAATGAAAAGTCTGATAATATGAATAATTTATTGAACAACGATACCAATACATAGGTGACTAATGATAAGCATTGTATCTATTTCAGTTTTAGCGGCAGCCCTGATACCCAACTTGAGCGGTATCATTTCTCTGGTGGGCGCGTTCAGCAGTTCGGCGCTCGCGCTCATCTTCCCGCCGCTTATCGAGATAGTGACGTTCTGGCCTGACCAACTCGGAAAGTACCAATGGAAACTATGGAAAGACATCGCAATCATTCTCTTCGGCGTAACAGGATTCGTATTCGGCACTTTTATTAACGTGAAAAATCTATTTTTTTAATCGATATCTTACAAATCAATCCTTGACGAAATATTAACCAAAGAGTTTTGTAATATTATATGTTGTTATATATGATAATCATGACAATAATTGTGTGTAGTAAAATGTTCCGAAATATTTTGCTTTATACAAATATTTATTTAGCTTATAGGTGTTGATTAATTGACAAGCTCAGCTTATTTTTACAAGTTTATTTTATATTGGACCTTTTTAGTATTGATATATCAGAAATATTTAAATGGGTATTATTTAAAAGATTGATGACAAAACGTGTCCTTTTACTCACGTATTATTTTATCTATTTATTTGTACATTAGCCAAATGTTACCCAATAATTAACATTCCACTGTTATATTAAACAGTTTAAACCCAAATGATGTTGTACCTGTCGGTATTTATATTATGTGATCGTAGTACCTTCTTATTTTTATATGTAATTATAAAATAAATTATTTTGTTAGTTAACTTTAAAATCCTTGTTTAGTTGTTTTAGATCTAAAATCTATTTACAGCACCTAAATTAAGAAATAACTTTTAAAAAATATAGAAAAAGAATGTACATAATGGAATATTTTGATCTTCTTAATGTTTTAAAAAATATACCTATATATACTTACTAGATGCATTTACGAGAGGTGCTTATGTAGTTCAATGTGTTTGGTGTAATTCTAAGAAATTATACTTGTTGCTCTTAGCTTTAAATGTCTTGCATGTATTGCCTCAAAATCCAGTTAACAACCTCTTTTTAAAAATAATACATACATAATAGTTACCTAGACATGGTTAATAAGCCTTATCTATTATTCACTGTATTAGAAACACGCGCAGACGTAGTGGTCAAACGTTTGCGTTCTTGGATATGAATTATTAGTAGAAATGATAAAATGATGAATGCCCCGCAGTAGCGGTTATTAACGGCAAGATAAACTGGAGAGTGCCAGACACTTACGGGTCAGTGTCTGCGCGGAACTTAATAGCTAATTTCTTTATTACAAGTTGACTAAATAATAAGCATTTTTATTCAATAGTGGAACATGATTTTAATTTATACAATTTATAATAATCACTGTAAAATATGTTAAAAAGTTGTTAGTGATCTGATATAATTTAATGTTTGTGCTGCTGCAAATCTGTATAGAATCTGTTTGAAAATAATCTCGAATATAATAAATGTTGTAGTTTGACTATTTAGTGGTGATGTACTTATGTCAAAGAAAATATAGCTATGGAGCAAATGATTTTTTAGTTTAATTTCACATACACCTAAAGTAATCGAGACCTAAATCTTCGTCCCAAAAATTAGAAGCATTTTTGGGACGAAGGTTTAATTTTACAATACTAGCTGCTTCGCCCGCCTGAAAATAGGTTTCTCCATACAAACTTCCAACCCCCGTTCGGGGTGGAGTTTCGTAATATCCGTTTTTAGCTGATGTCTACACCCTATAAGGAACCTACCTGCCAAATTTTAAGTTTGTAGTATGATTTCGTGATTAATCAGTGAGTGGTATTTCGCTTTTATATATATAGATTTTCAAATTCCATACCAAAAAAATAGATAAAAATATCGACTGCGTAAAAAATGACAATAAAAACTGAAAAGAAAAAAATAAGTTCAGTCCAATAATTGAAAAATGCGTTGAAACCAATTTAATTGCATTAATTGACTGGCCTGTTGGTCTAGTGGTTAGTGGCCCTGACTGCTATGCCAGAGGTCGTGGGTTCGATTCCCACCCAGGACAAATGTTTGTGTGATGAGCACGATCATTTGTTCGTGTGCGTACGCGCAGCGGAATGTTGTTGAATTTAAAGATTTTAATTATGCAGATATTTAGTGTATGACGTCGTATAATTGTGTAAGGTAAAAAAAAATTTGTGCACGCAACCATTGTGGAGAAATTCACCAAAAACTGATTCCGCTGGGCGAACGTTGTCCTGGCGGAACTTTTTTTAATCCATAGACTTTAGAAGAAAAGAGATGTGTCCAAAAATTAGTGTGTATTTGTGTGTAATTGTGTATGTATGAATAAAACTAGTGCATGCATAAACTTCGGAGAAATTCAAGTTTCCGCTACGCGAACGTTTGGCCATTAGCTAGTTTTCATATAAAGCGCTTACATAGAGAACTGTAGATTTTTACATACGTTGTTTTGAATTTGTTTATATTTGTTTAAAAAACAGATTTAGAAAAAATCGTAGGGCTTAAAAGATAAAAATATAAACGTAAAATACGCTTATTAGGTCTTAGTTCTTAAAGTATGCACTTTGGGGTCTAGATTTTCACGTTTATACAAACCTTGTAAGTGTCTGCAACATGTTGCCAAGTATCAATGATGTTCCGTTAGTAACTAAAGAGTTATAGGACAAATTTACCATGAACAGATCACTGTTTACAAAGCAGTTAAATATCACGACGTTCTGAAGGAATTGCATGGTAATATGTATGTCAATAATTAGTGTATTCATTCAACTATTCTTATGCAAAATTTCATGTCATTAAATTCAGTAATTAAAGAAAAACAATTATAATACTGACGAAGCATCGAAAACCTATATAACCCGACCAAGTTCGGATGGCTACCAAAAAGCGGCCGTGCCATATATCTAAGAAACGTTCTTAACCTTCCAATATAGTATTTATTAATATGGTACAGTTGCGTACACAAGCGTTAGGAAAAAATAAAACAATTGCATTTCTTGAATAAAAAATATTTTTTTAATAATAACGCCACTATCTAAGATAAAAACAAATCTTCAATTAACAAGTACTTCTCTATTTAAATATCCGCGTACAAAAATATTTTTAATTACATATAATACTTAATTATGTAATTATAATAACGTTAACAAACGCTTGCAATGACAGCAATAGACTTAAATGTGTTTTAACTAAAATAGATTATGAACTAGCTTTTGCCCGCGACTTCGTTCGCGTGGATGACGAAACTTAGGGTAAGTATAATATTTCGAGCTTCAATAAAAATTAAAATCACATCACATAACTAACCTATTCAGTTGTTTAGATTTGATCAACATTAAAAAAGTGCTTGCAAGTTCAACAGCAAATGAATACGCGCGAAAACATATTGCCCTCTCTTTTCTTCAAGGATGACAGTACCGTTTCAAGCGGGAAGCCGCCTATCGCTCGTTGCGCGCAGCGCGTTGTCTATTTTTTCACACAAGAATATTTTTGATCAATTCATAACTACAATACTTAGACTATTTAACTAAAGGATTAAGCGTATCGAACTTCGAACAAAATAATTCTGCATATTTTGGTGGGGTGCGGGGGAACACGCTCACATACATAACAAAAAAACATCGATTCAAGAAGTAGTTTTTTTTTAAGTTATTAGATTGTTTGATCCACTAAAGTTGCAAAGGGGAACGCTCGTGCATGCCTAGTCTATTGGTTAAATAGTGTAATAAGCTACAATATGATAAATATTTACCCAAACAGTAGTACATACTTACATGTGGTAAATATTTAATTTCCCTAAGGGGTCTATAGTTAGAATCCTGATCCGTGAAATCTTCAATAGAAATTAGCTATATGAATTTTATTTGTCTTAAATAATATATTTAGATTATATCTCAAGTCTCAAGCGCATACTTAAATAAAGTACCTACGTAAATAGTACCTACTTTCTGTCATAGTCAAATACATTTAAAAAAGTAGGTGTACAAAAATAAATGACCTATAAATTATATCGAAACAACAATTGTGTTATCACCTATACCAATTCAATACCGGTATTATACTGTAAATTTTGGGATGTTACCTAAATATATTGCACGGCCGCTTTTTTGTAGCCATCCGAACTTGGTCGGGTTATGTAGGTTTTCGATGCTTCGTCAGTATTATAATTGTTTTTCTTTAATTACTTAATTTAATGACATGAAATTTTGCATAAGAATAGTTGAATGAATACACTAATTATTGACATACATATTACCATGCAATTCCTTCAGAACGTCGTGATATTTGACTGCTTTGTAAACAGTGATCTGTTCATGGTAAATTTGTCCTATAACTCTTTAGTTACTAACGGAACATCATTGATACTTGGCAACATGTTGCAGACACTTACAAGGTTTGTATAAACGTGAAAATCTAGACCCCAAAGTGCATACTATAAGAACTAAGACCTAATAAGCGTATTTTACGTTTATATTTTTATCTTTCAAGCCCTACGATTTTTTCTAAATCTGTTTTTAAACAAATTCAAAACAACGTATGTAAAAAATCTACAGTTCTCTATGTAAGCGCTTTATATGAAAACTAGCTAATGGCCAAACGTTCGCGTAGCGGAAACTTGAATTTCTCCGAAGTTTATGCATGCACTAGTTTTATTCATACATACACAATTACACACAAATACACACTAATTTTTGGACACATCTCTTTTCTTCTAAAGTCTATGGATTAAAAAAAGTTCCGCCAGGACAACGTTCGCCCAGCGGAATCAGTTTTTGGTGAATTTCTCCACAATGGTTGCGTGCACAAATTTTTTTTTACCATACACAATTATACGACGTCATACACTAAATATCTGCATAATTAAAATCTTTAAATTCAACAACATTCCGCTGCGCGTACGCACACCATTTGTTCTGTGTCTGGGTGTAATTTATCTATAATATGTATGTTTATCAGTTGTCTAGTACTCATAACACAAGCTCTGCTTAGCTTGAGACTAGACGGCGTTGTGTGATGGTTGTGGAGAAAAAAAAATTAAACATAACGACAACAACATTTAATTGACTGCAACAGTCGGGACCCATATTTAAATGGAATGATTTTATTCTAGATTATTTTAATGGATCCCGACTGTAGCAGTGTATTGTAGTGTGTAGCATCAGTGTGTTCGATACTTATAATAAAAATGTGAATTTTGAAATTTTTGGTTATAGTCGATTGTTCCAGCTAATATCTAAAACGGCTGGACCGATTTTGATAGGGACAGTGACGGATAGCAAATGTTACATGCATTTACTTAGGTAAGGAAAATCTTATGCATTTAGTTTTTTTCCCATCTACCAGAACTAGATTATTAGCAGTGAACCAGTTTTTGACTTACACTAGGGCGTTATTTTCATCGTCTAGATTATTAGTCCTTCTATTTATCTTAAAAATCAAAGAAGTGTCGTCGGCAAACAAGACTCTATTAAGTTTGTTTTGCAACAAATAGGGTAAATCATTAATATAAACTAAAAATAAAAAAGGACCTAAAATTGAACCTTGCGCTGGGTACCCCAAGGTTCAATTTTAGGTCCAGACGTATTGACACCATTTATCTGAACTAATTGCTGTCTGTCATTCAAATAAGATTTTAATATGCTTACGGCTGTTTTGCCTAGTCAGTAATACTCAAGTTTCAGGAGTAATGTTTCATGAACCACACAATCAAACGCTTTAGATAGGTCGCAGAAGATTCATAAAGCATCTTATGCGCATTAAAAATGTATTTTAGGAACGAGACACCAGCGTCAAATGTATAACGTCCTTTGGGGAAACCATAATGTTTATCGTGTAAGATGTTATTCGTGTTAACTTAAAATGATTAAGCATTTGATTTAACATTACCTTTTCAAATATCTTGCTAAAAACTGGCAACACGGACTCTGGCCTATAATATTATTACTGTCTTTACTGTCCCCGGATTTAAAAAGTGATCACTTTACTACATTTCATAAGATCCGGAAAGACTCTTTAATCTATACACAAATTAAATATTAAAGCTAAGTACGGCGCTATAGTCTCAATAATTGAGGTACAAACTTTGATAGATTTGTAGCCGACTTCTATGGCGTCACATAAGAACTAATCCTGCATCAGGCAAAGTTCTCCGCGCGATTTGAACATATAGAACAGCCGAAATCATCTATCGGGCAGTTGCCCACCAGACATAACACCCGTCTGGTCGCCGGATCCTTCCTTTTCAAAGGAGGCTAAGCACACCGCACCTTTGGTCAGTCACATGAAGAACTATGGAGAACTTCACCTAGTCGACGCCAGCAGTCAAGCCCTACGTCGCACAGCACCGCTCCGACTTACTGGAGCCAGCAGCACTACTCCGACTCACTGGAGCCTGCAGCATCATCCCGACTCAGTGGGACATCATCACCCAGACTCACTGTGGCATTATACCGACTCACTGGGACACCACCACCCCGACTCACTGGGGCATCATCCCGACTCACTGGGAAATCATCACCCCAACTCACTGGGGCATCATCCCGACTCATTGGGACAGCACTACCCCGACTCGCTGGGGCATCACCGCAGACAGTTCCGACTCACCGAGAACTATGCGGCATTCGGTTCCGACGCATTCGGTTCGGTTCAATCATGATTGAATTAGTCATGACTAATCAACTGATTAAAACAATTGTTGATTGACCCAACACGGCCATCAGGTGGGAAAAAACAGAATATGAACGTACCTTTTTGTTTGAAGATGGGAAGTCATCAATTGAATTCTCCTGCTCAAGGGTGGAGCAAGAGGGTGTGTCAGACTTTTACTGACTAAAACCCACCTATAATGTCCTTCAGCTGTTGCCCTTTGCGTTCTTGGTCCACGATAACTCTTTCAAAAATGTCCGTGTTCCAGTCACTGTCGGCTGTCGCGAAATAACACAATAATAGTCCCATAAGCCATCTACGGGTTTGCTGACATATCATTATGGTACGCGTGGAGCATTCGCCGTCGACGACACGGGCTGTCGGGCAACAGAAACCTCGCCGGTAAAATATGAACTACTTTTTCATGAAATAGCAATTCAATAGGGTTTTGGTGGTGAATACGAGGTGGAAAATAATAATCTTGAGACTCCGAAACTGAATGTATCTATTCCGTGGAAGTCGCTGCGTCCCCGCAAGGTGGCGCGTCTGGCGGGTTATAGGCTCCGCCTTTGTCCCACGGTTGCAGGGAAGGGGCCCGTAGATACGGGACCTGCGCTACCTAGGCACAGGACCTAGGCGCGCGTACGCACTTTGCTTAAGAGTAACTGCATTGTGTCCAGTAGGAGCGCACTGCTCCGGCAGTGCCGTTTCTTCACGACATCTCGGCGGTCAGTCCCCGCCGGGTGGAACCCCCGGTTACCCGGAGGAAGCCCAGCGACGAGAATGGCGGCTTTGGGGGCGCTCCCTACTGAGGATGAAGATCCCCGCCTGTTACGCTTCCAGATCGAGCCGGTCACGCTTCAGGCTCAGAGGTTGTACTGAGAGTGTGAGCGGTATTGAGTTGTATGTGACACCGCTCATGTGGGCATGCAAACGCGCAACCGCGCTACGCGTCAACTGCGTGAGTATGGCGTATGTAGAGTCGTGACTGTATGAGGGCTGGTGTACGTGTACGTCATGCCTATATTAACTTAGCACGCAACGTGCACCGGGTGCGTGTACTGTTGAGGAGTCTATTTAGTGTGACTAAATCGCGTGTAGGTGAAAGTGGCTCACTCAGGCGTCAAAGCCGGATCCAGCTTTGGCGCCAGGGGGATTCGTGGTCAAGTCACAAGAAGTTTTAATTTAATTTTCATAATTTTAGATACGGGTAAAAATACATAAGTACCTACATCAATAAAAAACCTACTATTTTATTGATAATAATAATTCGTTTGTAATATATTATGTTACATGCTTTGTACTTAAAAATACCTATATAGGGTGACTGATAAAAAAAAAATCAGCTGTTCAGTACATTTATGTTTGCCTAATGTACTGAACAGCTGATATTTTTTTCGCGATTTCGGTTTTGCTCCCATAATAAAAATTGTTTGTTATCATGAACACAATCACGTGTTTAAGTATCGTACACTAATTGCCAGTCACCCTATATTTAAATAACAAAATCATTTTTTCTTTTACTTCTTCTACCAAAACGCGTTATCACTTCATCTACTTCAATGGTAACGAGAAAAGCAAGAGGTGAACTCAAAAAATGGACTGCCACAAGATAGTGTTCTGGCCCTCTTGCTGTTTAACGTTTACACCAAGGATCAACCGGTGAGCCCTAACACAAGCCCGTTTTCTGTATGCAGACGACCTGGCATTAACTTGCCAAGCCACTAATTTTGAGGAGATTGAGGTCAACCTTACCACCGCTGTCTCAGATCTTAGCCAGTATTATACTGCTAATGCGTTGAAACCAAATCCCTCAAAAACGCAGACGTGCGTCTTTCACCTTTGTAACAGACAAGCGTGTCGAATGCCCTGTGGCAGGGGGTGCTAATCATTCATAGCCCCCATCCAAGATATCTCGGCGTCACTCTGGATAGGTCTCTCAACTACAGAAAGAATTGCGAGAACGTTAAGCGGAAGGTGTATACGAGAAACCACCTTTTATTTTTATTGTTGTTGATAGGTTTGCGCTTGATTTTTGACCTGCTAAGTCGCCTAACATCACTAGATGAGGTGCTTCTCTCCAAATTCTGCGAACAACTGGAATATGGCGCTCTGCTTCTCCACTGGTGAATATGCCAATCCAGTATGGAGCCGCTCCGCCCACTCTAATTGAGACGTGCCGAACTTCCACTGGTTCCTTAAACCGACTCCGGTACGAATGCTGTATCCACTAATCGGCATTGCACCCCCAAAATTCACAGGACTGTGGCTAGCCGCATAGAAAGGATGAAACAACAAAACGACCCTTGCCATCAAATGCACAATTACAGCTCAGTGCCCCTGAGACTTAAAAGTGAGCCCATCTCAAAGTAAAACCACATCGGAGAGATACGACCTCTGGCGGGCGAAGTTTAAACCTCCTGAAGATTTTATCGAGCTGTCGGAGAGCCTCTCTCCTGGACACGAGTTGCCATGGCCAATCTGGAGTAACAGACTCAGCACCCAGATTGGGCGCAGCAAAGACAATCTCCATAGATGGGGATTCTTGGACGGTTCCGACCTTCAGTGTTTATGCGGCGTCTCTTCGTAGATCATGTACCACCTTCCATCCTTGGGCACGCCACAATTATGGCGGTAATTCCCCTCTTTGAGGAGTGGCTGGAGCGGCAACACGGCGTCCTCACCTTCCGCATGTCGCAAGTTCTCACCGGACATGGCAAGTTCGGGAGGTTCCTGCATCGGATTCAGGCGGAAGAAACGCCCGGGTGTCACCGTTGTGTGGACCGCCCGGAGGACACGGTGGAGGTGTGCCCCACTTGGGCGGAGCACAGTCGTGTCCTCGTGGAGGCAATCGACGGCAGCGACCTCTCGCGTCGGGCCCTGGTTCGGGCTATGGTCCGAAGCGAGGAGGAATGGCAGGCGGTGGCCTCCATCTGTGAAGCAGTAATGCTAGCGAAGGAGGAGGCCGCACGCGTGAGGGAACGAATGTCCTCACGCCCCAGCCGCTGAGATTCTGACCCCAACTACCAACCACGGTAGACGCGGGCTTGCGGACGTCGAGCAATGGGTAGCTTGCCGTCCGGCCGTCCGATAATTGACCGGACCGAGCCCAGTCGTCAACAGCGCATAGTGATCCTCATGCTCCTCAAAGAGATGTCAGCAAACCGTAGGAGCCCAGTAGGGCCAATGCCCGCTAGCTAGGACCGCGGGGAATTTCTGAAAAAGAAACCCGTAGTCCTAGAAATCAAAGGGCAACTGAAGGATACAGGTGTGGTTTTAGTCAGTAAAAGTCTGACACGCCCTCGCGCTACACCCAGAGCGGGAGAAGTCATTGGATAATTTCCACACTTAAAAAAAAACCTTCCATCCTGCCGTCAACCCGTCAAGTTTTTTTTTTTATTGATGTTAGGTCTAGCTAGACTAAGGCCGGGACTCAGGCCTCTTCTCTAGAAGAGCGAACGGGCCGTAATCCACCACGCGGGCCCATTGCGGGTTGGTAAATGTCACACATCTTCGAATTTTTTAGTCCTAGAACATGCCGGTTTCCTCACGATGTTTTACTTTCCCGTTTTGAGAGCAGTGGTGATGAAATAAATTACACATGAGATTTAGTAAGGAAAAGAAATTAAAGTCAATATTTTATATATACATTTTTCGTTAGATTGAATATTTCAAGGAACCAAAGAAATCTTAAAATATTAATGCAATTTATTATTTGGACTTTATAAAACATTTCACACAAAGCATTGTGAGGTCTTTGCACAAAGCCATGCCCTATCGAGAATCTCATGCCAATTTCCGAACGAATGTAAGAATACACGCAACACTACAGTGAAATGTCATTCACCGACAACAATTAAAAAATGTCGGAATCGTGTCAAGACGGTAATTGTCAAGGAAATAATGAATTTGGGCCGGACGAATCACCCACCAAACTTATCGTCAATTACATTCCTGAAGTCATGACGCAGGATATGATGTTCTCGCTATTTTCAACAATGGGTAAACTGGAAAGTTGTAAATTGATAGCGAACCGAGGCTATGGGTTCGTCGAGTACTCTCGTCCCGAGGATGCAGTCAAAGCACGTAAGGCATTTAATGGTCTTCTAATGCAAAACAAGACGCTGAAGGTGTCCCACGCACTGCTGAATCCGGAGTTAAAACCCCCTTCGAAACCAGAAGCCGACTGGAACCTCTACGTATGTAACCTGCCCAATGAACTGACCTTGCAGGATTTACATGGACTATTCGCACAATTTGGTAAAATAGTTAATTCTCGTATAGCTGCAGGAATAGCATTTGTTTTATATGAGCACCAGTATGAAGCGGAAAGAGCCATTCAGAACATAAATGCCACTACACCGCCTGGCTTTCTACACCCTTTAACAGTTAAGTATGCTAATAAGAGTAACCCTAATAAACATAAAAACAATAATAATAACTTTCCTAAAAGTCCCCTTGTGAGACCTTATCATTGGATAAATCATATGAATGCCATTGGGGATCACAATTCTCCAAGTACGTGGTCGATATACATTTATAATATTGCTCCGGAAGTGGAAGAGTTGACTCTGTGGCAACTATTTGGTCCATATGGTGCTATTGTATCTGTTAAGATAATCAAAGATCATTCAACTAATAAGAGTAAAGGATTTGGATTTGTTACAATGAGAAATTATGACCAAGCAGCGATGGCAATACAAGCTTTGAATGGATATGTTCTTCATGGCCAACCTCTCTCGGTTAGTTTCAAAACCCAGAAGAGATAATGCTTATGTGAAAGACTTAATAAACTTTACAATATCAATACAGTAATAAATAGACAAAAACAATACCTAATTGATTGGCATTACGAAATATTGCAAATAAATAGTCTCGATTTCTGAATTTTGTGTACACACCCTAACCATATGTGCAGTCAGTTGACTCTTGTTGAAAATATTATATTACTTTGAGCTATCGACATTGTTAAGTTTGTTTATGAATAATAATTTATTCGGTTTGCTCGTTAAATGTTTCAAGTTTACTAGAAGTTTAAGATTGTATTGAATATGATTGTTGTTTGGAAGTTCAACATCAGTTGTGAGCTGTAATGCTTTCATTATTTTAATCTTATTATTTAAGTATAATAAAACCATTTTAAAGAAAGTGCTTTTACAAGATCTAACTAATTGATAAGCCACATTGAGATGTTTAATCAGCTACTAGTTTTAGTTGTACACTTTTTATAACATGATGTCTATTTAGGTAGTGAAAACGAAATCTAGATTATATCATATTTATACATTTAGTATAAAATTTGCTGAATTAAAGTTCATTTTCACAATTTTAAATTGGGGTTTGATTTTTTTATTACCTGTACCTATTTTAAGCTTTCATACCGCAGAGAAAAAGTTTGAATTATGATATTTATTGATGTGATTTCCATTCATGTATTATGTATTTTTTTTTTTCAAATTAAGTTATGATTAATGAATCAATGTAATAGTTTTTGACAATAAACCTAAGTAATTACACTGCTTCTATGGCAACATCAAGAAATAGCTACCTATTTCTATGTTGGTAATTTTACTACTAAAATAACCAACATAGTTTGGATAATTTAATTAATTATTTACTTGTTAATTTAATTTAGCTATTAAAAACAGACGAGTTCAATCAGTTGTGCTTATAACCCACTTTTATAGCATAGCCTCACATGTTGGGCGTGAACTATTGCAACATCTTAACATTCTTCTCAAAAGATGGCGCTAATCATCATTACAAAGGTATATGATAGAATAATTATGTAATTATCTTATAATGTATGTCATGTTGCAATGTCCTCGCCAAAGGGTTATGCAGAGGTGAACAACCTCTGTTTCACCTTATGAAGAAATATGAAGTCGACATAATATTTAAAAAACGGGAACAATATTAAAAACATTTGGTTTCTATGTAGATCTATACAGAATTGGATATATATATTTTTATTTATAGTATTGTCTGTATATTTTTGTAGTCATATTATTATTTTAATAACTTGTAGAGTAGGTAACTATTATTGTACAATTGCCTTTTAGTCTCGACAAACGTAGCTAAATCAGATTACCAATTTCAGTAACAAAATAGGTATTCCACGAAGAATGTGAAGTTTGTCTGTGTTGGAAGTTGTCGACTTATATTACCTCCTATATTTTATACCTACTCATGAAATATGTATGACAACTATTTTGTAAAAAATGGAAGGGAAGGTAAACAAAAGGATTGTATCTTAGCAAGTGGCATAAAAATTTATACATAATTTTTTCTACCATTATTGGGAAAATGCGTGAGTTTATATACTTATGTATATTTATAGTAATTTCATGTACAAATTGTATTACTATTTTTTGTGATCGCAACTACTCACGACCCAGTGGAATCCGCCAGAAACAATATAGTCAAATCTTAATTCAAACTATTCAAAGCTAAAGAATTTTCACGCCGCAATGTTGTTTCCAGAGCTGCTGTAGTGGTTAGGTAGGTATTCTGCTTATTTTACAATAACCAGTTTTATAATTTCTATCTCTGAATCGAATCTGATTACAACCCGGGAACTTTCGGTTGGCGTGCCGGTTTACACGTTTGCATCCACCGCGCATGCGTTAGGCGGTTTGCAATATTTCATCCGAAGTTGCATATCGCAATTGATCAAATATCAGATTATTCAATAGGCTATTTCTTTATCAGTTCTAATGGTTCAAGGTTGATTTATAATCATAACGAAGTGATATGAATACGTGTAATTAAAATTTGAAAGATGTGAATTATGAAATGAGCGCCATCTATTGAAACGTTCGTAAAACTGTTGGATTTTATAATCTTCCGTCATCAATAAAATTGTGGTCATCAAAATCATTTTGATATTAAAGCCATTATTTAAAATCAATTTGTAAATTAAAAGGTTTCAGGAAGCAGCAGCTTTTTCTAGTAAGTATCAATTTCTCAACTTTAGATGAACTAGAACTCAACTTTAGATGGCTTGGAAGGCGCATGCTCTGGAAACCATGAATCGATATAAAAGCTGTAATAACCGTATTAGTAGTCGGAGGTCACGCAATCTCTGATTTGTTTTTACTTTTGTTTGAGAATAGTCCTTATAATTTTTAATAGTTGGAGTAGGACAAAGTTTCACAGTGCGTTCGTTTGCCGGCGATACGGCCGTGGCGGACGGAGAGGGCTCCGTGGTGGCGGGGGGCGTCGGCCTCGCCGTGAGTAGCAAGGTAAGGGAAATGCTAAACCCATGTTTTCCTCTCGGTTCATAGGATTATTCAATAAGCCACATATGCGTGAAAAGTGAATACGTTTACGCCAGGGAAATCGTCATCACCTTGTCTAGACTCTAACTTTAATAAACAGTAGATAGGTACCTACTGTAGCGAAGCAAACGCGTTATTCTCGCGGTGTTTTCGAATTACTACTATAATGAAACACTGTGTAGTTATTTTAAAATTTAATTTATATATTATATGTATGTAGAAAACTGTATAGCAACTTCATGCCGTGAATATAATAGCGAACTCGTAATTACAGCGTAACAAAACTTGGATTTGTACTATAATTTGCTGTTATGCCTACCTACTCGCATGGTGCTAATTACAAGACACAATGGCATAATGTTGAAGGTACTTACTACAACTTTTTACCCCAGATTTACTAAGTACCTACCTACCTAGGTAACGTCCCTTTTGTGGTTAATTGAGGATAAAAAATATTTACCTATGTAGGTACCTATAATATCCTAGTATACCCATGCATTAGGAAGAAAGTTGGTAAACTATGTCTTTTGCGTAGTAGGTAGTGAATTATACTTCACTTCGTTTTATAAGCGTTCTCCTATTTTAATTTTCCAGATTAGAGTAGCAACTTACTTCGCCGAAGTATCGCTGCAGAACGTACCTTGACCTACATCACCGGTCTTGTAGGTATAAAATTCTGCGCTAAATCGTAGAATTAAAAATAAAGTAGCTAACTTTTATTGTTGTGGAGAAATTCTCAAATGGATAACCTTCTCAGTTGCGTAGCTAGGTGATCAACGGCCCTGGGGCAGATAAAAACTGGGGCTACTTTTTTATGTGGGAAATCATCAAATAACTCCTCCTGCTCTACGTGAAGCGAGAGGTGTCAGACTTTTACTGACGAGGTTTGATAATCAGTTTTTGGGGGCCCCCCGAGTTTGGGCGCCCTGGGCCACTACCCCGCCTAGTGTAGCTACATCAGTGAGCCTCGTCCGAGCAAAACGGAAGGTTAAGTCGGACTCATACCTGCTGACTAAACTCCACATAGTTCTTCTTACCACTACCATGACCTCGAGGTCCGGAAGATAATAATAATTTATTAAGAAAAATTAGGTTACAGGGAGTGGGTAGTTCTATAAAATTTTGTTTTCATTATATACTTAATTAACAGAGCATGGTTTCCTAAGACGTCCTACACTAGGCGTCCCGCAGGTAGCTTTCAAGTTTTTATGAGATAGTTAGCAACTAGCATGATGAAGTGTGTTTGAAAAGGACAGCGGTGCATTTGGTAATCATTTTTTTTCTGGTAAATTTTGTTAGGGTCAAAGACAGTTAAATCGTTTTTCCAGTAGTCGTCGAGTTTCATTGACGCTTTTCTGGTGGTCGCCACTGTTATTGCAGTGGTCGGGTGTGGCCTGCTTGAACCATAACAGTAATGATTTCTGTATTTTAAATAGGTGTACCCTAGTCCGGGGGCGGCGCGCGGCGTGTGGGCGCTGCCGCAGCCGCCCCCCTGCACGATGGCGGCCGAGGAGGCTCTGCCGCCCTGTTCGCCCATGTCGCCCGACGCGCCAGTCGCACCGCCTAGAACTATCACCAGCTACAACCAGCACTCTGACCTACATCAACTTATTTTTGAAGCGGTCCGATCTGGGTAGGTATACCTAGCTGTTTTGTTTAAAAGTGGGCACCTAAATAAAGGGTCACTAAGACGCGGTTTCTGAAACAAAAAATAGTAGTAGAAAAATGACAAACGTCAGACAACTGCAGCAGCCAATCAGATCACTTAGCATGAATTTAATTTTTAATGGTAGAATGGTTTGATTCATAAAGCGGACTCTACTAAGTCAGGCTTAAAAAAAAATAGGTTACTAGATCTTAGAGCTTTAAAGTATTTTCAAAGTAGGTTGGCGTCATACATTTTTAATCGAACTATAATTTCAGCGAAGTATCAGAAATCGAGCGCCTGGTGGAAAAGCTTGGTGTAGAAGTGTTGAGCGCTCGCGACCAGCATGGCTACACGCCGGCGCACTGGGCCGCTTTAGACGGCAGCGTGGCAGTCATGCGCTACCTAGTCGAGCGAGGAGCCCCCATCGATCTGTCCTGCTTAGGCACTCAGGTAATTATATCCTCCTGAGACCCGGGACGTATTTACGAATGTTTAACTTCTTGAGTAGCGTAATTAGAGACACAATAGTAAGACAATAGCGCACGACCGCCGGCGTTCGTGCGGGGATCAACAGCTTAATTGATGGAAGTTAATTTTTATGGCTTAATATAACATAGAGATAAATAAACATCAAATAAAAAAAATCTACCCCAACCCCATTTAGCGTAAGGGAGGGTATCACCAGTGATACCTTGGGTTCAAAGTGGTATTAAAACAAATTATTTTAGAAGGAAAATTTAATCAATGAAAAATTTAAAAATCTGTAGCTGTTGTGTGTTGTTGTTGTTTGTGTATTATTGTACCTTGTATCAATTTGTATGATAATTCAAAAAGCAATTTCGGTTAACATTAAAACAAAGAAAAATGTTGCATTCCAAGCATTTTACTAAAGTCAAGTTTTTGCAGCCTTTGTGGCGACATTTGGATCTGTTGTTTTGAGAACCCTTCGCACATATTGGTAAATGTTTTGCTTCTTTTATTTTTTTAGCAGCATGAGGAATTGGTTCGACCAATCTGTGTTTCCTACCCGCAGTTGTTGGCCTTATTACTATTTCTGGTTTAACCGGATTAGGACTACTCCGAGAGCTTCCACTGTGACTTTGAACTGGACTACTGCGTGTAGTACGAGCTAGTTGAGGGCTCAAATATTGCGGTAAAGAAGAGGCTGGTTCAGAATAAATTAAATATTTCGCCAAATCAAGTTTGAAGTCCAAATATTGCGAAATATCTTTTCTTTGGAGCCCAGATTTTGCGGCATCTTCTCTGTACTGCACCCATCCTGCAGCGGCAGCAAAATCGAAAAAATGGAAAATCGCTCTTATTGTCCACTTGCCTGTTCTTTCCCGCATAGCATACTTGCCGATAATGCGATCTAATAAATCGATGCCACCCATATACTTGTTGTACTGTTTTATGGCAACTGGTTGAGGAATATCAAGGTAAGTTCCTTCCTTCTTACTCCACCGCCGACATGTACCCTGTGGTTGAACAGCAGATTCAGATGATGCAACGTAAATTGCTTTACTGTCGAGCCACTTGACAACAGCAATAGTATCATCACTTCTAACCACGCAATCACTACTTCCTCTGCCTGCTCTTTGCAACATTCCATCAGTCTTGAATAACGCACGCTGTCTGATATTCCGCTGTCTGTTTGGCCTTTCGTACTCAGGCACTCGATTTTTCATCAGAGTTCCAGTTGCCTTGATTCCTCTTTTTAATAAGACATCAAGAAGTGGAAGAGATGTGAAATACCTGTCCACGAAAATTGAAGAACCCATGGGCAACGTATCCACAAGTTTCAACACAAATCGTCCACCAAAGTCTAACTTTTCAGGGGTAGGGTATAAAGTTGAGTCAATAGTAGTACCTTTTCCCTGATATAAATACAAATCCAAGGGAAGTCCTGAACGATTAGCCATTATAAAAACCTTTATGCCTTCTGGATTTGGCTTGCCTTTGACCACCTGTTTCTGCTTGCATTTACCCGTAAATGGTATTATTTGTTCATCAATAGCAACATGCTTGTCTCGTATATTTTGTCTGCAGCCCTTTTCCACGCCAGAGACAAGAGGGCGTATTTTCCAAAACCTGTCAATGTCTCGAGCATTTTGGTCAACAGCTTCATCATTTACCAGCTTTAGGTTCGATCTTAAATGAAAAAAGCGGTTCCGAGTGATGGTGTTCGCTATATAATTTACTTTGGTGTCCAATGCCCAATACATCCTCAATCGTGGCAAGCCAAGTATGCTCATGGCCATAGAACATCCAAAGAACTGTTTGAGTTCATTAGGTGTTGTATTTAATGATTTACCTGTCCTTAATACGCTACCAATATTTGTACACTCAGACATAGTTTCAAACAGACTATTATCGATGTATTGAGAAAAATATTCGTACGGGCTCTTAACACGTGTGCTTGGATCAATTGAGACATTCAATTGGTCTTCGTCAGGAGTAAAAGAAAAGTTCTCAGTGTGTTTCCATCGTACACGGTCACTTCGAGAAGATTGGGGCTCGACCACGAAAGATGCTAGAGGTTCGTCATCAGAATCGTTCCCATTCTCTTCTATGATCGCCGGTATTACTTCTTGATGACATGACTGAAGATCGCTTTCTTCGTCGCTACCTTCATCTTCAATATCTGATATGTCAAAATTAATTAACTCCACGATATCCTTTTCAGCCAAATGACCTGCAAAATAAAACAAAATAAGTACTTATGGCCCAAAGTATCACCTACGATACTTTTACAAAAACGTTGAAATGACTAATTGTATTTGCGATATTTTATGATATTTAAATGACAACACAAAATTTACGTATAGTATTACTTAATTAAAACAAAAAAACACCAACTCACTAATTAAAATAAATATTTACCTTTACGTAAAGTCGACATGTCGGTAACGGCAAAATGTTCGATTTTAAACTGACTGCAATCGATGTAATTTGACAGCTAGAGAAATGGTGAGTGACTAGAAATATAAAGGATATCTATGCTAACCATCGTACAAAAAAGTTTGAACAAATTCCGATAGATGGCGTGGAAAAAAATTTTTAACTAAGTGTATCACTGGTGATACCAGGGGTCTCAGGAGGATATTATTTGAATGTAGATAGTTACTTGCAGTAAGCCACTGTAAAAGAGTAATATTTGTATCTAATTAAAACCTGCTGTATCAATATTGCGACAATCAACTTTGGAGGTATGCAGAACAGAAAGTAAAGTCCGCAAACCTCCGTTGAAAAGAGAGGATCCTCCGACCAGACGGGTTGTATGTCTGGTGGGCAACTGCCAGATAAATGATTTTGGCTGTTCTATGTTCAAATCGCGCGGATTAAGTGATGCAGGATTAGTTCTTATGTGATGCCATAGATGTCGCTACATCACTCCCCTCCTCGGAGATCAGAGAGCGATGGTTCTTGAACTTGATGCTTCTTGACGTGTGCCAGTCCAGTGGGTCGGAACCGAATGCCGCATAGTTCTTGGTGAGTCGGAACTGTATCCGGTGATGTCCCAGTGAGTCGGGGTGGTACTGTCCCGGTGAGTCGGGATGATGCCCCAGTGAGTCGGGGTGATGATGTCCCAGTGAGTCGGGGTGATGATGTCCCAGTGAATCGGGATGATGCCTCAGTGAGTCGGGGTGATGATGTCCCAGTGAGTCGGGGTGATGAGGTCCCAGTGAGTCAGGATGATGCTGCAAGCTTCAGTGAGTCGGAGTAGTGCTGCTGGCTCCAGTGAGTCGGAGCGGTGCTGTGTGACGTAGGGCTTGACTACTGGCGTCGACCAGGTGAAGTTCTTCATAGATCTTCATGTGCTTGCCGAAGGTGCGGTGGGCTTAGCCAAGGTCGCTGATGAGGCTGAGGGTCATGACCAAGTATGATCAGGTAGGCATGCTGGTGGTCAGGATACCCTTTATAGCCGTGGGTGCTGGCTGTATGTCACCAGTTTGGTGGTAACAGAGAGCAAAGTCCCGCAAACCTCCTATGCTGTGCTATGTCTGGTGTAGCCCGATAGATGATTTCGGGCTGTTCTATTAGATATGTTCAAATCGCGCGGAAAACTGCGCGATGCAGGATTAGTTCTTATATGACGCCATAGATGTCGCTACATAACATTGGATTTAGGATGAGTGCTGCTGTTGATTTAGGTTATGCAGATATTATTTCTTTATTTCTGTTACAAGGGCCCCCGTCCAATCCACTGGGCCTGTCGCAAGGGTCATGCATCGGTGGTGCAAGTGCTGTTACAGTCTGGGGTTGCTGTCAATGCTGCTGACTTCAAAGGTGAAAATGTCTCAATACCCTTCATTTATACACCCCCGCTAATCCTCAGAACAAATAATTCTTAAAAAACTTTTACAGGTCTAACCCCATTAATGACGGCCTGTATGTATGGAAAGTCGGCAACGGCTGCATATCTCCTGGGCATGGGAGCAGCGACCAGGCTCTCAGACATTAATGGAGATACTGCCCTTCACTGGGCTGCTTATAAAGGACACGCGGATTTAGTACGTCTGCTCATCTATTCAGGGGTCCCATTACATTGCACTGACAACTTCGGATCTACACCGCTACATTTGGCATGTTTATCAGGCAACTTGACTTGTGTGAGACTGCTTTGTGAGAAGGTATGGAGATTCAACGTAATGTAGGTATATTAGGTATAATATGGAATTCCGTAACAGAAATATTAATATAAGTCCCTGCCTGTTTATTTTTAGGTCAAAGCTGAACTGGAGCCCCGTGACAAAAATGGGAAAACACCACTGATGCTTGCACAGAGTCACCGACACCTAGAAGTCGTAAAATTATTACAAAAGGAAATGAAACGCAAGTCACACTGGATGCCGCCACTATCAGAACTGTGGGCTCTGTTGTTCGGTGGCGCTGGCGACTCTAAGGGTCCCCTACTCTTCTTTTTAGTCTCGGTACTTCTTTGGGGATATCCTATGTACGTGATAAGGTGCATTCCTCTAACATGGAACACGCTACGTCTTTCACATTATTGTTTCCTTTATTGGAATGCGATAATGTGGCTCAGCTGGGTCATTGCCAATAGACGGGACCCAGGCTACATCCCACAAAATTCGGAGACTTATTACAGAGCCATCAGGCAGATTCCCTATTATGACAAATGGAAGAAACGGAACGTGATTCTGTCACGATTGTGCCATACTTGCCGATGTCTAAGACCGCTGAGGTACCTGCCAATTTATTATATTCTTCATTTAATTAACCTACTTAAAAGGTCGCCCGAGTTATGACAAGCACAAGACAGTTAGTATGCTGAATTTTCAGCATTAAATTCTATTAAAAGTATACCCATTTATTAGAAACTATAAATTAAGCAATTCAATATCACGCTGGGCCGCTGGCTGGCTCGGGTAATTGGTCAACTCGTACCGCATACCTACGGCTCATGTGGTACGAGTTGCAGAAAATAAAAATAAATTTTATTTTCATTGGTCAACTCGTCCCACGTCACTATCACAATAAGAAAAGGTACAATCAGTAGAAAAAGTGTTATTGTGGAAATATAAAGAAAGTTACGTTTTGCTATAAAATATTATAATATTTAATCACCACAAAATTATCATAAACGTATAAACAGAAAATATTAAACCATCACAAATTTGACATCACGACGTGAAAAATATTCATACATGTAGGGTTAACAATTAAAAACCAAATATTATAAAATAATAAGCAATCGCCATTAAGGTAATATTCAACATTTGTAAAAAAAATAATCAACAATTTTAAAAGTTTTAACAATAATATATTATAAATATGTGGTTATGAGGCTTTCTAGAATTTATTATTAACTTGTAACTCAAAACTACAAAAAAAATCTTTAGACTTTCTATGATAGTTTTATAATTGAATATCACATATTTATTAAAAATGAGTTTTACAAATAAATCAATAGTGATAAGGATAATATAGTAATAAAAACAGATACAAAGATATTTTTTTTTAATAAATTAGTTTTTAAATTTTGACATTTTTTAACTTAGCTTCCACTTTTGCTCGCTGCGAAATGCTAAACTCTTTCTAGCATACTAGCCGCGGTCCTGGTGACCTGTACAGGTTGTTGTACATATCTCGTCTTTCATAAAGCTAGCTCTAAATTATAAGCACTGTTTAAAGCTAGCATAAGAAAACTTTGTGTAGGGAAAATAAATAAATAAATAAAATAAAAGACAATCAACAAAATTTTAAAAAGATTCAATAATCATTAATTATTATAAGTAATAGTAAAGTTTTCTAGGATTTATCATTAACTTGCACAGGTCTGCAAAAAAAGGTGTTGGTGTGGATGTTTTTTTATGGAGAAGAACCGACAAGAAACTCCATGGTTGGCTCTTTTAAAAATCTGTAATGTATACTGACTTTTCTAACTGACATTAAAAAAAGAGGAGGTTTTCAGATTTTCTTTAATAAGAAATAGTCTATGAACAAAATGAAACTAAAAAATGCTTATAAAATATTGTTAATCTTGTGTTACTAACTGTACCAAACGTTGATAAGGTTTAAAGTTCTATACAAAAAGAAACGTTGGACGAGTTGACCAATGAAAATATAATTTCTTTTCATTATTATTACTCGTACCATATGGGCCGTAGGTATGCGGTACGAGTTGACGAATTACTCGCTGGCTCAATTTGGTTGGTTATTTCTATATTATTTCCAACTTTCACCAATTGCAGTGGTCAGTTACAGTTTCAATCTATTGCTGCAATCCGGTGCGCCTTCAGTGCTACATATTTAATTGTTTATTAAAACTTCGTGCATCACAAAAGTAGGTTCAAGGGTGGGGTTAGGCATTCATTACTAGTCAACCAAGAGTGGTTTTTTTTTAGGTGGTAAATCGTCCAATGACATCTTCCGCTCTTTGGCGGGGCTTTTCAGACTTTTACTGACTAAAACTCACTCCTAGTTTCTTCGTTGCCTTGCATTCTAGTTCCGGGTTTTTTTTAACCCTGGGGCCATACATGGCTTCGACCCTGCTGGGCCCCTACGGTTTGCTGACATCTTGAGGCGCGCGTGGAACACTATGCGCCGTCGACGACTTGGGCTTGGTCCGGACGGTTACCGGACGGTCGGACGGCGAGCTACTCATTGCTCGCCGTCCGCAAGCCCGCGCCTACGGTGTCCGAAAATCGGGATCGGGATCCCGGCGGCTGGGACGTGAGGGTCGTGCCCTCGCGCATGCGGCTGCCTTCTTTGCTAGCATTTCTGCTTCACAGAAGGAGGCGACCGCCTGCCACTCCTCCTCGCTTCGGAACATGACCTGTACCAAGGCCCGGCGCAAGAGATCGTTGCCGCCGATCGCCCCCACTAAGATACGGCGGTGCTCTGCCCAAGCGGGGTACACCTCTACCACAAAATAGATAGGTACAGAAGTCAATCTCAAGTATGTTCTTCCCGCGCCGCGCGCAGTAGGCTGGATTTAATTTCTCATAGAATTACGATATCAAAAAATCGACTTTTTTTTTAATTTAGGTTTTTTCTACTAGTGGTATTTCAATTCAGTAAATCTACCTAATATTTTTTCCAATCTGATTGGTAGTTCCAGAGATTAGCGTAATCCTATTTACAACATGAAATCGATTAACAAGGCGTAGGAGTCTCCGTCATTGCGAAATTCTTACGTTTGGCTATTTTTACTAATAAATAAATAGGTAACACTTAAACAATTTTCAACCGGCTCTTGTTTGCGAACATGTAATGTAACTACGTAGTCATTAAAATTGGTCATGCTAGCTATTTATTTTAATAATAATTTTGCAATTTAAATAAATATTTTGCCTATTGTTTATTACTTGGCATGTTTTTGAATAGGTAAGTAGTTATTCAAAATATTACCTATGTTCTTTCCAATCGCATATTATTTTTCAATACACTTAGATACTCGAAAACCTGCTCTTATCCCATCACTTTTAGGCACACAATAGACTGTTATCCGCACTAGTGCAGAAAAGTGCGCGTGCTCACTCCCGCCACAATGTTATTACATTTATCGTATCAGGCCGTTATTCAGGCCGGGCGCGCGTCGACCCCCACGAGTCGCTGGTCAACCCCCGTTTATTCATTTCTTCGTAAGTGTATTGAAAAAAGTCGTTTGATAGGAACACGTGCAAATTTATCACTGCAGCCCTCGGCTCCATTCCATAATACACTCGTCTAAGGCTCGTGCGAATTCCGCCTCGATCGCAATGACAAACTTTCTGCACTTGTATCAAAATGTACTATTTACGTTTAATAGTTAATTCACTAGGTACTATATGTAGGTACTAATTAATACATGTATTAAGTGACCCGTTATTTTAATGCCCCGTTTACACGTGTGCCCAGCCTCGGCCAATCGTCATCCCTAGCCATTGTGTAAACGGGGAAACCCTGTGTAAACAATGGCGATTGGCCGAGGCTTGGCCTATCTATGTGTAAACGCACCATAACAGGTCACATAGAAAAACAGCGAGATTAGGTACCATAAGTTATGTACCTAGCTATATAGATCGCTTGCTAATACTTTGCCAGCGACATCGCGAGAATAATTTCATAAAAAAATTTAACACCCCTTAAAATGTTGGGGGTAATTTTGGAAACAAATTAACAACCCTTATTTTCAAGTATATTAGCACACAGAATGTTCAATCCCCAAGTCGAGCAAGGAAGTTAAATGCCTAGTTTTTTATCACTGGCTGGCAGAGTGGCAGCCATCTTCCTTGTGTACAGGGGATTATAGCAACATGAGGTGCGCCTATTCGTTGGTAAAATATACCTCACCTCAGCCTACTCCTTTAAATGTATAGCCAGACGTGATGTCAGCTCTAATTTCAAAAGTGGCTCTATGGAAAGGTGAATTTTAATCAGTAAAAGTCTGACACACTCGTCCACCCAGGCTCGCATTTTCTTTTCTTTCTTCAAGGGAGGTCATCAAACGATTCCTTCATTGTGATGACCGCCTCTGAAAAAAAATGGGCTTATTGAAATATCTTTAAATTTTAATTTCTCTTTTTCATGTACCCAGGGCTAAACACTGCCGCATCTGCAAGCGTTGCGTAGCCTACTTCGACCACCACTGCCCATTCATCTACAACTGTGTGGGGGTTCGCAACAGGATGTGGTTCTTCCTGTTCGTGATGAGCGTAGCCATCAACTGTACCCTCTCCATCTACTTCGCCTGCTACTGCCTCCTGCTCGAAGGCTTCGGACTATTGTACGTCTTAGGACTACTAGAGGCAATCACGTTTTGTGCTTTGGGATGGATCCTTACTTGTACTTCCGTAAGTCTATTATTTATAACAGGTAATATTGCATACCGCTTGAGACACATTGTTTGCACGGTAGAACTCATATTATAAAATAATGCGAGTTTTCTTAGATTTCATACAAAAATGGTTTTTAAGTACTGCGATATTACAGAAAATACAAAACACAAAGAAAGCAATAAATACCTAATTTCGAAAAAAGAATAACGTACCTTTAATATAAAATTTATTTGAACTTATAATTCCAAGTCAATTCAATTCAATGCAAAGATACAACACTTCAAAGCAAACCGTTTTAAAAAACGGCAATTTCATAGGTTTCCTATTATATTCTAGAAAAAACATATAGGTAGGTAGGTACACATCTATATTATAGGTTCCAAAGAAAACTCGACCTAGCTGATTGTTTAGGTAAGTGTAATTTAATGAACCACCTCGTTCATCTCAGAATGTAACAAGAATACGTTTTATCAGAGATAGAATAGAACCATCAGGGGCGTCGGCTTTTGGAAAACCTCATGGGTGCTCATGCTCATTTGGTGACTCGGAAAAGTGGCGAAGTGTGAGAAGAGAAATGCACACTGATCGACCGACAAATAAATAAATTTAATAAATAATAATAAATTGGGAAAACATCACATACATTGTCCTGGTCCTAAACAAAGGTTTTCTGTTGTACTGGTAACCAAGAACAACGAAGGTACCACAAACAACCAGACCCAACACTTGGGTTGGTGCGGGCATCGAATCCGCGACCCTTGCGTCTTAACCGTCGCTCTAAACCACTGCGCTAAACGGTTCGTCGGGTAATGAAAAAATGCCCATCCCTAAAAGGCAATTACTGATCTGTTTCTTGATGTCTATTCTCAAGGGTGCTCGGCACCTACTGTTTATTTCTCATGGGTGCTCGAGCCCCCGAGCACTCACGGAGTCGGCGCCCCTGAGAACCATAGATATCCGGATAGAACGAATTTGTTTTGAGCACAAAACCCAGAAAACAGTTGATATCGCAGCATCGTTAATTATCATCGTCCGAATGTTTAGATCGTTGCCAATATTATTTGATGCCGCGAAAGATTTTCGTTTACGTAAGTTCGCAGTAGGAAAATGGTATATCTAAGTACTTTGTAAGGAGACACCTACGATACGTATATGCTGATGTGGCTCTAAATAATTTGTTTTACATTTCAGATTCTGCACGCATGTATGAATTTGACAACAAATGAAATGTTCAATTACAAAAGATATCCATATTTGAGAGATAAACGAGGTCGCTACCAGAATCCATTTTCCCGCGGGCCCATAATGAATTTGATCGAGTTCTTCGTGTGTTTGCCCGACAAGTGCGATGAACAAGATATCTTTCACGAAGAGAATATATGATGCGAGGCGCAATGACGCAACGACCTTACTAGAAAAAGGTCTCAAAAGATTACAAAACAAAAAAATTCATTGTTATAAACTATTTTTGCTATGCTACGATTCAAATATTATCTGCGACTACGCAACATTTTAAAATCTAAAATACAACCTACATAATCATATAGGTGAACTGGGTCGGAAGTTAACACTTTTCAAAGTAGGTACTTTTTTGAAACATAGAAAGAAGAAATAATAGCTCCTAATTACAAAAAATACAAGCGAACTGTCAGCCCAATTTTGTCATTAGAAAGTTACCAGGCCCAGTTTGAACAGCACAGCACCGCTCACATTCTTCTATAGCCAAATTTAAAGCCGGGTACGTGTAAATAAATGAGGCACATGTGCCTACACGCTTTTACTCACTCAACGTCGAAGACTTTATATGTTAGTCATCATTTCACCTAGAGGTATATAAAATTATAATTGGAAATGTATACCTACCTGAACATATTTATTTATAACAAAAATGGCTCTTTTAATATACTATTTTACTCACGACGGTGGTGTTTTATTATATTATACAGTTAAAGATCTTCATTTTCAGATTATTAACGTAATCACAACGGGACACGAACGTGGGAAGTAGGTTATCTTTACTGGCAAGGCTGGCTTGCTTGTAAATAAAAGAAATATTTGGTATTTTGTGCTACAGTAATATAATAATTATTATCAAACAATAATTTAGAACAAAAACAAATTAAGTGTTTGATTAAGCTTTATGACGTGTGAAAAGTTGTAATGAAATGACATTTGGAACTTTATTGTTTGCTTAACAATGAAGATTAAATTAATTAAAATAATAAATTCAAACATACTTTCTAAATTAATATTACCTACAATTGTTCACTTTCCGCTTACATACAGGATAATTTGTTACCCTTCTAATTATCACAATTCTCTTACACATCAGTCAATAAAATACACGTTGTAATAGCACATACGTATACGAGTAGATAAATAACTTTCATCACATTAAAATCAGTAGCACATGAGCGACCTAGGAGTCAGACCAGCTGATCCAACATTCTATTTAACGTCTAATATAAATATGCTCTATGAGTTATTGTTTATAATGCAGGCGAATCATAAAATTCTTCAATTCAAGAATAATGCATATATACAAAAGTCGATTAATTTCAATAACACCTTTATCTGCATTTATGTATCTGCTTTTACAACATGAAACAAATATCTTAAGTTCTTATATACCACATATTTTCTTCATACGTAAAGTTCATCAGCATTTCTATAACATAATCAATTTACTGGGACTTTATCAACTTAATGTTTGTACTTAACTTCTTACAAATGCAAAAGACTAGTTAACTGCATAATCAATTATATAAAAATAAAACAACAATATGTGGTTTATAATACTGATGTGTTACCTCTATCAAAATATTTCTATCACATAGAATAACTTGCTCTGACATCCATAAACTTTTAGTTTACTTTTAAAAGTATGTTTTTCAAATTTTCAATTTTCAAATAATTTTATACATAGGATGATCCTAAATTTCAGAATATATGGCGAACTATGAATATATTAATTTCTGTATGAGAGTGAGCCCTAGGCAATCCTAAAGGTGTATTATAAAAGCTGCTGAAACGACAATAATAATGAAGTAGCGTGAAACAGTGGGCCGTTTGACGGCCGCATCAGAGGAAGCAGCACCATAACACAACATGGCCACCAGCTTCTTGATGCTCAGTAGCAAACCTGTGCGGACCGATTGCTTGGAGTGCATTCAGATAATACAATGTATGCTTCACAAGTACTTCTAATGTGTCTATCTATTTTATAAATAGATTTTTTATCTTTAAATATCTAGTAAATAAAATATTTCGAATTTTAATATGGGTGGACCCACATTAAAAACATACATTGCAATTAATCATCCTTAGGATTGATTCTAATAGCGGCGGCAATTTCTTCTTTGGATTGATTTTTGTCTCCCCATCCCCACAGGTGGTGCGAGCCGTCGCCCGTGCGCTTGACCCTGTTCTTGACGATGTCGTCGGAAACAGTCTTCATGTCGTAGGCCCAACCGAGTTTAGCAAAGAAGTTAATGAATGTGGTTGTAAAGTTCAGTTTGTTGTTGCCGAGCTCAGCAGTTTTGTAGTCCCAGGGGAAGGTGTGGTGGTAGTTATGGAATCCTTCACCGAGAGCGAACATCGCCACCGACAAGTTTTCCGAGGGCTTAATGCTCTTGTCGTAGGGCTTGTCTCCCCACTTGTGAGCAGCGGAGTTGACGAGCCACGTGACGTTGAGGATGAATGCGTAACGGAACATGGCCGCCACAAAGAATGCATTGGTCCAGGTTTCGCCCCAGAAGTACACCGGGATCATCGTGGGCATAACGAAGCAAGCCAAGGGCATCAAGAGCAGATAGTACCTAAAAAAATATAAATAGATTAACATAAGGTCGAATTAGTAGCTTAGCTTCACTTTTATGTTAAAACAGAAAATCATCCAACATCTGCCTCAGGTGCAGGTGATGAAGGCACTACTCTCATATCAAATCTTTATTTTGTAAGACATAATATTTTAGAAATACAACTAGCAGTTTTAGCCCCCACAATAGAATTCATATTATAATTTTATCATATTCCATTCAGAGGTTATATGTACAACATTTTTTATCATTAATGAAGTCCGATTTTATGCAAGTTTTACAAGAATAATAAAAAACCATCGAGATATAAGTACTAACGTACTAGAGAAGCTACGTCAAATAACTGAATTGTCCTATTTTCGTAATTTGAATCTTTAGTTCGCCGCAGCGCTAAAATAATAACAATTCGTCTAAACCGTAACTAATTTACCACAGCGCTAGATTTGCTGCGGAAGTGTATATATTCTCGGCAAAAAGGTCTTAAGCGCCATGTAAATCACGGTACTTACGCGTTTTCTTCGACAAAGTGCGGCGCGATCGCCGCAGTTGAACGAGACAAAGTAGGAATTTACGGTGTCTTCTCTAGTACGTTAGTACTTATATCTCTATGTAAAAAACCTTGATTTTGAAATTTTAAATGTGTGAATTTAGTCACACAATTTAAATTAAGTTCAAGATCCAAGGTTTTTCTAGCACTTGAACTCATAAATATGCGATCAGACACACGTAACAGTATGGCAAACTGAAATAGTTGAGTCCCAAATTGCCAAAAGACCATCATTTCAATAAAATTTAAACTTACTTTTTCTGGAATTTGAGAAAGGGATCATTAAGCAAGTCGCTCATATCGAGACCCTTGCCCTTTTCCTTGAGGTCAGGATGTTTCCTGACAAGCAGCCAACCGATGTGCGAGAAGAAGAAGCCTCGAGTCGCGTTGTGAGGATCAGCATCGGTTTCAGAGTATTTGTGATGCATGCGGTGGTCGCGAGCCCAATCCATTGCAGCATCCTAGAAAGTAATAAATACAAAATATATGATTGTGCATAATAAGATTTTTTTTAAACATTTTGCCTCACACCTGAAATTACTCCTGTATCGTGGGTGCGTCCACAAACATGGAAAGTCAAATACACAAGACACCCAGACCCGGGTGTTGGCTATAACAATATTTGTTCCATGCGGGAATCGAACACACGACCCGCTACGCAGCAGTCAATCACTCAACCACTGCGACAACCGTGCCGTCAAAACAATTCCATGGCACAAACAACTGGCGATATTACGACTACATGGAGGCGTATCTCTACAGGCCTCTGTCTATCCATGTGGCGATAAATTGGTGTGGTAAGATATATTTTGAAAAATCAAGTAGATGGTAATGATTGACTTTATTATTTTATACTTATATTATTTTACACTACATTTTTAATGGTATAATAAAAAAAAATGCATAAAATAAATTAAACATTGTGGTTGTCTGAAATTTCAAATACCTGAATATCATGGTACCTGAATATCATGGTACCTGAATATCATCTAAATATCATGATGCAAAATTATACTTTAACTAAAAATTAATTATTATTTTACCAGGTAACAAAATTCGAAGCACTTTTCATACTAGTCTGTAACTCGAAATAATAATTGTTATCAAAGTTCTGACCAACTTCATAAGGAAAAAGGACGCAAAAATACGTAATAATTCGCCAATGCATGACAAACAATAGGCAGTCGCCTTGAAAGCCCATTTCTAGGTGCCATAGGAAAATGCATTGTTTAAGTGATTAATTTCCAAGGAACTCAAAATAAGAAATAAACTTAGAAGTTGTATATTATAATCATTAAAAAATATTTTTTAATATGCACATTTATAAGAATATTAAGGTACTTAATATTCTTATAAATGTGCATATTAAAAAATACTTATTTTTTTATTTAAAATTAATTAGCAACAAAAAAAAAAACTACTGTGAGTAATGTTATGAATAATTTTAATAAACTGAAACTAACTCTTCTGTGGGAACCAAAAAAATCCAGAACATAATTTTAATGGAACCAAAATTTCAAAACTGAATAATTATTTAAGTATTATCTCTCCTTGTTAGTTTTTATAGCAAGAAAAACTCATGGTAATTAACAATGTCATGTGACACCGCATACATGACTCAACTGTTTAGTTTCATCATCTATCTTCACTATACAGTATGTATAGTTTTTTGTATGCAAAAATACAGCGAGTTACATTAATATTTTATTGGTAGCATTTTCCAGAAATATTTTGCTGATAAGTAGAAAATAATATATTTCCAAGCTATCAGTATTAATAGTAACAGTAAATACGCAAGTACATAGCACATAGCATTGAACCTGGTATAAAAACCATTTGTTATAGTGATATTATTCTGAATTGATACTACATACAACTGCATGATGTTGTTTTTGGAACTAAACAAATAAATATATACTTGGCAAGTATCTCACCTGGAAGGCAATAGTGTTAAAGATGACCAGGATAACTTTCAGTGGCCATTTAGCTTTGTAGGACTTGTGGGCCCACAAGCGATGTGCTCCAGCCGTGATACCCAGCCCAGACATCACATACAAGATGTAGGCTGAAAACATATAATACTCATCATTATTGTAACCTAGATATTAAGTAAATAAATGAACCATTCGATTTAAATCTGTTGTCTACATTAATTAACATAAACAGTTAACAACTGAATCAATTAAGGTGGTTTATTAATAGTTTAAGAGTTATATTTAGCAACAATACTCACCAAATACGTCTGTTTGCCATTTAGCAGAGAAGAGGAACAAATAACCGCCATAAAGGGCAGCCAAGTGAAGATATGCAAACAGTAGGATGTTCCTCCACACATATTGTTTGGGTCTGTTGTCTGCTTTCTGCACTGGCGGGGTGGCGAGGGCTAGGTCTGGTGTCGCTGCGTCGCTCTCGAAGAGGACTCCGTTCACATCCTCCGATATATTTGGAGCCATCTTAATGAACTTGTGTTACTAAAGACAAACGAAATAAAGAAGTTAAAAACTACACTACACGAAAATGCGGAGATAGCTTGGCGTTTTAGATATACCAAGGTGTTACAGGACTTAGTTTATAGTTGCATATAATACCAATAAGATTTCTAAGTACAAATCTGTATTTATTAGCACTTCTAGTCAAGTCAATAAAAACTAAGTTCGCTAACACTAGAAAGAATTGTTATGTATTATGTCATCTTGCTATATATCAAATTACAGGAATGTCCATAATTAAGTAAACTCAAGGTTTTTAGCACCTACCGATCACAGGTAACGATTATTGCGCGATACGGATTTATTTAACTCTGCGATTTTTCTTAACTAACGTCAGTGAGTCTGCCTGCTGTTTGACATTTTTATGGAATAAGGATGAACACATGGTTAGTTTATCGATTGTCGAGAATACAACCGATATTATACGGTTTTCAACAGCGTGCTTGTTTAATTATTTGGATTTACGGCTTGGACTAAGCATTTCGCCTCGTCGTTTATACCGCGTACATCAAAGGACTGGAACAATTTGCCTGCGGGGAAACGGGAAGACCGCATTCCCGTCCTATTATAATTTAG
Source organism: Mythimna impura (assembly GCA_905147345.3). Classification (NCBI taxonomy): domain Eukaryota; kingdom Metazoa; phylum Arthropoda; class Insecta; order Lepidoptera; family Noctuidae; genus Mythimna; species Mythimna impura. The sequence continues at coordinate 16,460,247 of LR990345.1, forward strand.
GTGTCTTCAAGGATAGAGTGAATTCACTCAATAAACAAGTGCGCCTCACTATCATCGATTGCATCACTGCTAGGTGGGATCGCAGTCAAGCACTAGTTTATATCAAAATAAAAAATAAATAATTATATATTGATGGGGGTAAAATATGGGGGTAATTATGATGGTTTATTGTTACAGAACCGTCTCCGAAGGAATGTATTCAATGTAGAAAAATCGTTTGTTGACTTATCTTAGTTCCGTACCGTAATAATGGTAATTCACATCGGCCAATACGTTTTCTGTTTTTTGAAACTGTGGGTAGTTTCAAAAAGATATGTCAACAAAAGTGTATACTATTAGCCGGGAAAATACCTAGTAGGTAGTAATTTATTAAGCCAGGTATTTCATCTAAGGTCCACGTGGATCCTTCAATGCTGTTGTCCTCGTACACGAGGCCATAGCGCTGTTTTGTTTGTCAAAGCACGACCTAGACTACAGTTAGACCACAGTTGCCTGCTTACAATAGTCGTGATAATAGAAATTTTCCTCAAAACTCGAAGATTTTCAAATTAGTTACTTACTGTTTATGTTGGTTCAAATTTGAGAAAGTGTAATTTTAACCGGATGGTCAAACGGCAATTGAAAAGCTAATAGTTTTGAAGTCAATTCGTGAAAAAATCCCAAAAGTATACCTACCTACGCCGCATTTGCGTTGTTAGATACATATTTTTGCACCATGCGGTATAATTGGGAATCAAACGAGCTTACCTGTTAAGCGAAGTCTTGATTCTAATTTTATGAGCGCCGAAACTGAAATGCAATTCTATTATTGTTCACATAATGTAGTAATATTTTCATTACGGGTCAAAGGATTCGCAAGTTTAGATATATATAAAAAAATACAATCAATGTATCCTGGCAACACCATCGCGTCTAGATGTCACTTACTTTAGAGATTATAGGACAAGGAACAAGCTGTCTTTTGGACAGACTTGTTACCGCATACTTACATTCACTATTTCCCTGTAAGGATAACTGTGAGTTAGGTAGGTTAATTATTGCAGCTTTGGGGCTATTAACTAGTGGTGGGTGGGTGATTGCATTTCAGTTTCGGCGCTCATAAAATTAGAATCAAGACTTCGCTTAACAGGTAAGCTCGTTTGATTCCCAATTTTACTTCGCGCCGAAACTGAAATGCAATTCTATTATTGTTCACATAATGTAGATGTTTAGAGTTTGCTGCAATAATTAATTGTTACGCTATTGTTAGTACTGGTACTATCAACTCAAGTGCGGTTTCTTTTTATAGTAAGATATGAGTTGATTTCAGTTTTCCCTAAGGTTTTTTTGTCGCTACAGTCATACGTTCTTGCTGGGAGTGTCCCAAGGTGTTGACTAGACTATCCGTTCATTTTTTTTAAAGTATTGTGTGACAAGTATTCTCGTATTGTAAAAATATATTTGATTCATTGATAGGCAACTGATTTAGATGAGAAGCATGTTATCTTCAACAGGGGCAGTTATAATACCACGGTGTGAGACGTGTATTGTAATTAATTGGATTATTCTTAATGAAAGTCACTTATGACTTACTAGCTTATTTTAGAAATATTATATCATTACTCTCAGTATATTTTAGTACTTACTTGGTTATTTGTACATCATCGTTATATGTACCTTGCCAGGGGCGCCGATTATGAGAAATAAACAGTGGGTGCCGAGCACCCCTGAGAATAGACATCAAGAAACAGATAAGTAATCGCCTTTTAGGTTACGGTTACATTATAATATTTCTTGATACTAAAAACTAGTTTCATTTTTATAAAATGATTTCATTTTATATTTTTATCGAACATAATTAGTAATTAGGTACGCAGTATGTAAGTAGGACATTTATTTATTTGTCGGTTGATCAGTGTGCATTTTTCTTCTCACACTTCGCCACTTTTTCGAGTCCATCAAATGAGCATGAGCACCCATGGGGTTTTCTAAAAGCCAGCGCCCCTGTACCTAGCCGTTGATGTCGGCTATATTACAAGGTCATTATTACTAAATGTAATCAGACAAAAAGTTACTTTGGTTTTATAATACTGCTGTTCCCACTTAACTGCTTGAGTAGCGTAATTAGAGACACAATAGTAAGACAATAGCGCACGACCGCCGGCGTTCGTGCGGGGATCAACAGCTTAACACAAAGACAATTTGTTGAAATCTATTGAAGCAGAATAATCTCATTAGTTGTTTTTATCATACCATAGTGATGTTTTAAATGTCACTGGGGGTAATGTAATTACATTACATGCATCATATAATTAGCCTTGCATTAGGCAATGCAATTAGGTACATGCATTATATATTATCACATTCATCATTTTCGTTTCAAACGATAAGTATCTATTCACATCTAAGTTATATTTGTGTTGACATTGTAGGTGACTGGTATGGAAGTCTAGCTTATCGATTTTATTATTATTATTCCGTTTGTTCATTTAACATAACATATAAATTATATTTTATTATATTAAATTATTATTATTATTAATATTATTATTATTAAGTATTACAATTTTTTTTTTTTTTTTTCTACTGCATGATACAGCTAGTATACTAACGTTTATTTCAGCATGTATGTGTATACTTGTATATACCTGTATGTATATGCATATGGGTCTATCTAAATATATGTAAATACAATTATTTTATACTTATGAAGACCATTTTATGTCATTTTTTTGTGCCTCCCGAAATGGAAGTTAATGCGATTGTCTTTCTCTGTCATCATAGTAGTATTTTTGTGTCACAGTTTATGTTATATGTAACGAGAAACTTTGTTTCTTGAGGGAGGGGTTTATGTCATGTCGATGAAATGAACTTCCTGCTAGGGACTAGATACCTAGAGAAGTTGTATGGTCACTGACTTTTCACGAGGACCTGTTGCACTAGTTGGTCCCCAGCATACACCCCCCCCCCTTTTTGTTTCAATGCAATTTTACTTTTGTATTGGTAAGTTAAGTACTTATAGTTTTGATGATACTAGTAATTCAAATGGGGTAATTCATTGCCTCAATTAAGTAAGTGTATTTTGAACATTCAGTCCCACTTAGCTATTTTAGAGAATAAAGAGGAGATAAGATATGTTTATTCTACCTGGATAAACATGAAATAAATTTAAAAGTATCAGCCAAAGAAAAGACTAGTTTTACTGTAGGTCATGTGTGGACCGGGTTTTAGCTGCACCGTAGACAAAGTTGTCTATTGCATTTCTGACACTGTTTGACAGTGACAACCTAACAAAGTAGAGAGAAGCCATAATTTCACCATATGACTTATAGGATAGGTACATATAGGCTTATAGGCATGATATTAAACTGTGTTCAGCAAACCATCCCTGTTCCAAAATTGGTGGGTATGCCATGCATGTTTTGGGAATGTCTGAATGATCTAACATAAAATCTAACATTACATTTCTTTACCAAGTGGTAGATAGTTGTCTACTTTTATGTTAAATTTTTAAGTTCAGGAGTCATGTATACTGCAAAGTAATTTTTCTATTAAGCGCAGTGAGATTTTTTGATTGTCATAGAAGTGAGTCCTTTGTGAAACAAGTTGCTTTGGTGCACACTTTTTGTGTCCCGTGGCATGAGAGCTCTTATGTGCCAAATGCATCAGAAGTAATGTTTCCATGACAAGGCCAGTTGTCTAGTCATGGGAAGCTTGTTCCTAGGTATTCCCTATAATAAGGCAATTTCCCTCCATACAATATTTGATTTGAACACAGAAAATATTGTCAATATAAGACAATTGCTACTGGAAATGTTATATCAGTGCAGATCAAATTAAATCTGAATCTTGTTATTTCTGTTTTGTTACAACAAAGATTTCCCTGTTTATTCATTTATTAGGAGCACCAACCAGGTAAGTTTTTACAAAAGATTTGAATTTAGGTTTAGTTCTGTGCAATTATGTCAATAGCAGGCGTACACGGTTTGTGTAATTTGACATTCATTTATATTGAATTTTTAGTTTATTGAGTGATTTAGACATTAAGTACGAGTAAGGTAGATATCTCATACCATTTTGTTCTAACAACTATTTACAAATATATCAGCACATATTTCATTATTTAGTTGTTGTATATCATTATAAGTTTATTGCTGACTTACTCCCTTGGGGTGATTATAAGTAAGTAGGGCTGGTGGTTTTGCCCGTCAATATTATTCCCTTCTGCTTTCAACAGTGAGAAGTTACTTCTTCTTAAAATCAATGGTAGCTTCCTCAAACCGCTCAGCCCAGCGGGTGGCCACACCAATTGTGGCATTGGTGTCATACATCAAGTATTCCAAGGTGCTGGTGCACGGGTTCTTCGAGCCTGTGAGGAGTTCCTGTAATTCTGGTATTGAAACTTTAGAACCTTATAATTTTATTCAGGACTGCTGGTATCAGCAGAGGACTTAACCTGCGATTTCCTTAGGTTTTGGTTCCTTAAAAGTTAGCTTACATGCTCTTTGAGCAAGGTTTTTACTATAAGCTTAAATACTGAGGATGTGGAATGATATGCTGTACCTATGAATTTATATCCGTTTAAATTATATCAAGATTTTCCATAGATATTATTACATGGAGTCATATCATAATCAACACTTACTGATATTTGTTGCTATAAGTGAACATATCATTTGTAAATTGTTGATGAAGTATTCATGTCACTTAGTGCTTAGATATATATCATTGTGAACATCTCGTGTTCCATGGTTTGTTTTTGTTTTTATTATTTTGAATATATTGCAGGTCAGTGTACAACATAACCATAAGGAAATAATAATATTTCTATTGAATAGGTCTTTACTATTACTTTACTACTCAGCAAAAAATAGGTTTGATAATCGGCCACTGTTATGCTCGCACTATGGCAGTATTTTCCACCAGCATTGTAGCCGGTGAGGGTGTCAATAATTCTGCCTTGCCTTCTCCCATGGTTTTGGGTTGGCTTCTAGTCCAACAACTGGACACAGGTGGGTATCTACCGGCAATCCGGCTAGGTACATTGGATTAACTTATGACAGTTTGGAATATCTCGTATTCTTTAGCATTACTTTGGAAAGTTTATAATTTACATATTAGGCAGTATAACTTGCCACCTTATGGTGGTTTGGAATATCTCGTATTCACTAAAGGAGTTTGAATGTTTTGTAGCGATCTACACATAGGTGGTGTACTGTTTTTACACGAATTAATAATACACAGATGGGTAGTATGAACTTGGCCTTCTCGTGACCTTTATAGGCACTGATAAAGTGGAGCACGTCGAACTTAGTCTTTTTGCCATTTTTGTTCTTTGGATTATAAATGAATGGGACTCACCTGCTATAACAGATGCATACCAGATTAGCAACGTAGAGTAACGAAGCCAAGAGTATCGCGTACTAGTCTGGTAGCTTACAATCAGTCTTACAATCAGTTGGCGCGTAAAAATTAACGTCGCCAATGGTATCTCGTACCCTGATTGAATATTGAACAAGGCCTCGGACTCGCAAGTCCGAAAAACAGCACTCGCTATGATCACTTAGTGCCTCCGCCATTGCCCGATGAGGATCGCGTCCTCGATGACAGGTTTCAGGGGCCTTTTCAGACTAGCAACGTAGAATAAGCCGCTAAGAGCATCACGTACCAGTCTGGCAGCTTCCAATCAGTTAGCGTGCAAAAACAACTTCGCTAATGGTATCTCGTACCCTGATTGAAGATTGAGCAACTTATTGCTTTGGCTTTTGCTGGATATCGGTTCTTCATCCTGTGTGATTGTAGATTCAAGGCTTAAATTCGACACTGAAATTCGTTATTGCACAATACACTTTATAGGTTATCACTTGAAATTTTGTTATTTTGCTAAAGAAGGAACTATTTCATGTATTATAAATGAATAATAAGATGTATCACTTGGGATTTTGTTAAATTGCTAAAAAAATACTATTCCATGTATCTTAAATGAATAATTAGATAGGATAAAGTTTTTCCCATGCGAAACTTTTACCGCAAAAAAAATAAGTGACATCTAGACGCGATGGTGTTGCCAGGATACATTGATTGTATTTTTTTATATATATCTAAACTTGCGAATCCTTTGACCCGTAATGAAAATATTACTACATTATGTGAACAATAATAGAATTGCATTTCAGTTTCGGCGCGAAGTAAAATTTGTTCATAAATTCGCGTTTGTTTAATCAAATCGGTAGGTAAACACCAATGGTTTTTGTACGGAAAACCGATTGCCTCTAAGCAAATGTCCAACATTTCATGGTTTAACCAGAAAACTACTATTAAAGGTTTAATCGCAATTCGCATCTTAATGACCAAGCCTACCTACCTACTTAGGTAAGTTACAACTTAGTCTTTCAATTAGTCATTGGGATGCAAAATATTACTCAGAGGTAGTTAAAATAAGTAGTAGCCTAATATAGTAATAGTAGTCTATTAATAAACTACTTAATATCGTTCCATCAATTGTTATTTAAAAGGAGAGTAACTTAACTATATAAATAAGTATTTTTATATAGAACGTGTTTTTAAGGTCGTACTGCACTATTATTATTACATAAATATTAAACGATAAAATCACCAACACTTCAATCTCTTCTTAAAAGGAAAGTTCTTTTCGACCTTCAATTAGATGCACTAACGTTATTTGCAGGTGAGACGCGGTGAGAGAGGGTTAACCCACTTCGCTATAAACAGCAAGATAACACCGTAATAACACGACTGGCAACGAAACGAAAACGTAATTAATTTCTAAAACTTAGGAAATTGAAATATTAAAGTTAAAACTTACCAATAAATAAAAGAAGGTATAAAATCAGTGAATCCCAAAGAAACTGCAAGTAACAATTACACTGTTAACAGGCTAATAAACCAAGGATGACTGCAAGTCCTTCTTCGTTGAGAGCGTTATATATGAACTGATAATGTTTATTATCCGAAATAACAATAATATTAGCAACAAACAGGCCGGCCGGTGCAATCGATAAGTTCACGTGTTGGACTGTGGACTCACAATGGTATGGGTACGCTCGTGGCGGTCGTTTCAGACTGAGTGAGTGGAGTGCTATGGTAGGCGCAGTGAATGCGCGGGGATTGGATAGTAAAGTGGCGCGATGTCGACGACCACGTCACTGGCTCGTCACGTAGATGGCACGATGTACAGTTGTGATCAGGCGATTTTATGGACGAACTTCGCAAAGGCGGGAGTTCGAACTTTGGTAAGGCTATTATGCCTTAGGCACATAAATAGTTCAAAGGTCTAGAGAGCTACGTGGACATTACGCCATTAATCCTAATATTGACACTATGACTCGCTCGGCTTTTGAGGATAATGTATCCTTATTATTGAACCTTATCATGTAAGTATCTACGTTAGGTATCCTAGTTTGAATCCTATATGCCTAATTGATTGTTTTTGGATGCAGTTATAGTTCAGTCAACCGCCCCGCGGCATGTCAGTTAGGTACCTAGTCGAAATAAAGGTCAAAGTGGTTTGAAGGTTTAACCTTGAATGAAAGTTGGTAGAACTCGTTTTGTATTAAGACAGCTTGAGCCTTTTTTATCTGGACGACCACCGCGATGTTTTTTTTCTAACCACATTATTCACCATGAATTATTATGTTATTTAGAGAATTCCCTAGACACAAGTGGAACTGGATACACCTATCTGATACGATATACGTTTGTTTGTTTTGATGATTAATCTCTAGCGACTGTGTGTGTGCTTATCGTCTTATTAGGTATATTTAATTCAACTAGAGCAGCGTGATGTTCAGGGTTCGATCCCTAGGTCGGATTGTTAGCGGGATTTTCCATTAGGTTTAAGCTTAGTAGGCCAATCGCTAAGAATTGTTTAATTGGGTAATATTTATAGGCATGTTAGATTAACATCTCAAAGTGCGGGTTTCACAATTCATTACACGTGCGGTAGATTTCGCGATTACTATACCCAAGGAATTTTCCAATACTATTTAGTTGATGTAAACAATGATCAAATTTCCACAAGCTTGCTCTACCACTTATTCAATCTAGGCTGAATGATGAGTTTATTTATGTCTAGTCCATGTCTCTACCTATCAATCTATCTTTACTCTTAAGGTTGTATAATATATAGAAGATAGTGAGGAACCCGACATGAACTAAGTAGTACCTACTTAGTTCAGTCTAAGAAAATAAGGCGTCTCTGGTCGACAGCAAATCTCTAGAAGTAAAAGGCCCGTTCTTTGAGTGATAACAACAGAACAACTGCTGGAAATAGCTACGCCAAAATAATTCCATGATTAAGGTAGCGATATCCGCTCATCCTAATATATTTATAACCGAGTATCTATAAGATACTCAGTTATAAATATAGTCTAATTTTAATTGAATTAGTTCACGTGACAAGTTTTCGTCACAGTTTGGCTTAAGCTGCCTATATAAACTTACGAGTCTCTCTATTATTTGCGGTTGGTCCGTAAAGGGGAGTATACCTGTTATATGTATACGCAAAAATTATGCTGATGCAAATATTAAGCTGTTGATCCGCACTGTCGTTTGTAAAGCTTCGACAGTTGTTACGAGCAGAATCTTCTTCACGTATCCTACCACGGGGTATCGTTTTACCCAGTCATAGGATTCAGCTGTAACAGGATAGACTGGAAGCCGACCTCGACATAACTGGGAAAAGAGAAGATAGATTGACCTGCTATGGTTAACCTGTAGCTTTATTTCCGCCTATCCCCTTCGTTATACCACAGTAATAGGTACTACATCTATGGGTACTACTCATTGATGCGGCAACTACCGTGTAGTAGGTATGTAATTACAAACAATAGTAAATTAGGTACACTTTACCGATAAACCTGTGCTTAAATTATCAGGTCGTACGAAAGTCCAAAGATCGTAATTCTTGACACTACGTGGACCGCAGCTATCGGCTCGCGGCTAGACAAGTAGTAACGGGTACCTACCTACCTCATACGTGTACAAAGTGGGCAAAGGTGCGTCATCTCTGCAAACAGCCGGTGAGTCGCGACTAGAGGTCTTATCTTTTTAGGGTTCCGTAGCCAAATGGCAAAAAACGGAACCCTTATAGATTCGTCATGTCTGTCTGTCTGTCTGTCTGTCTGTCTGTCTGTCTGTCCGTCTGTCCGTCCGTATGTCACAGCCACTTTTTTCCGAAACTATAAGAGCTATACTGTTGAAACTTTGTAAGTAGATGTATTCTGTGAACCGCATTAAGATTTTCATACAAAAATAGAAAAAAAGCAATAAATTTTGGGGGTCCCCATACTTAGAACTGAAACTCAAAATTTTTTTTTTCATCAAACCCATGCGTGTGGGGTATCTATGGATAGGTCTTCAAAAATGATACTGAGGTTTCTAATATCATTTTTTTCTAAACTGAATAGTTTGCGCGAGAGACACTTCCAAAGTGGTAAAATGTGTGTCCCCCCGCCTCTAACTTCTAAAATAAGAGAATGATAAAACTAAAAAAAATATATGATGTACATTACTATAAAAACTGCCAACGAAAATTGGTTTGAACGAGATCTGGTCAGTAGTTTTTTTTAATACGTCATAAGTCGTAAACCGCAATTTACCTTTCAAGTTTGTACGGAACCCTCAGTGCGGGAGTCCGACTCGCACTTGGCCAGTTTTTTTAAAGGACTTGTGATCCAGCCCGGATTCGCACGGGTAGTAGAGCATTATTATGCCTACATGTTTTTCATCAACTGACGTTATGTTAACCAATTGACAAGCCTTAAGAAATTATACCTACACCTAAACTTTCTTCATAATTCATTAGGTAGGTACCTACTCTATCTTTTGGTAAAAACCACGGGTACAGTCAAACGGGATGAATAGGAACGCAGGGTGAATAGAAACAAAAGTTTGAAAGGGATCTTCGCGTAAATTAACAATTTTTCCCAGCATTTAAGTCCTCCTATTTATTCATTAATTGTAATAAAAACGGATGCTTTGATATAAATCAATTATACAGGGTGTTTGGTGCATCGTGTGCCAAATTGAAATGGTCGACGGAAGGGGTCATCTGCTATCATTTCAGACCCCTAAAAACTTCTCATGCCCTGTGGATTTTTTTTCATCGACTTTTTATTGTTTTATGAAAATAAGACCCAAATTTTTTATACAAATACAAATTAAAAAAAATGTATGTAAATGTATATACCAATGTGAAAAACCTAACAAAAGTTTTGTTCCTATTCACCCCGTTTGACGGTATCGAGGGATATGCCTTGGGAGCGTGGCACGTGCCGCTTTGATATAATATCGAATTGGTCTTATGTTCAAACGGCGGCTATACGCTTCATTCAGTCGCTTTACAATTGCGTATACAGTGTACTATTGATGCGTAAAAAACCAAAATGCCGAGTTGTGCAGTAGTTATGTATGTAAAAATAAGTCAAATGGGTACCATCAACCTGAAAACAAATGGCGTGTCCTGCCACCGGTAAATAAACAATTAAGTCACTGTTTTATATTTTAAATCAATTTTTGAATATTTTACTAACTTACGACAGGAAGAGCCCTTCGTCAGCAAAAGTAAGCAAATGTCTCACCCCTCCCCATGCTTACGTAAACATTGGTATCTACATGCATTTTTCAATGTGTTCTGGTTTCGTTATTTAATTTAATGAATGAACAAAAGTTATGCATACCTAAGTCTAAAAATAAGGAATCGGCTTGAAATAGAAGAACTAAACAAACAGCTTTAAATTTTTGGCATATTAATTCAAATTAACAGTATATAATCAAAGCAGTAGTCAGTCCATACCAAACGAATCCATGACTACATATGTCTTCAATGATATTATAGGTTGTTTACTGCTCAGTGATTTGTGTTTGCTCACTTTCGTGTGATTTTGGAAAATCGACATTGTTCTCTTGAAAAACTAAAAAATATATAGATTAATTAGTTATATTTATTTATCATGCTACTATCATATTGTACTATAAATTAAAAAAACTGATCATCTCAATCTTTAGGAATAATGTCAATTTAATATTAGAGGCCATTCAAGTATTACGTAAGCGCTACGTAAAACCTTACAAGATTGCCCAACTAATCTAACTTTGCCCTGCAAGGTACTTTTCACAAATATTGAAAAAACTGGTAACATTTTTTAGTTACGGTTATTATTTAAACTAGAGAGGAAATTTAAATATGTGTCGGGCAACACTACGTAACTGATGTTTTCTAATGTGACTTCAGTCGGCTGTCAAACTGTGTCAAAGTTGGTGGTGTATTTTGCGGGCCAAAAATTGTGTAAAAAACTTTTTGTGAAACTTGATTTATAATAAGAGCAGGTAAGTAAGTTTTTAACCACTGTAAGTTTGTAATAAGTACACATGAATAATTGAATATTCAACGCAAAATCTCTCCTAAATTCGAAAATATGATGGTGGGAAATGTTAAATTAGTTTTTCAAAGTCAGTTGTCACGACTTTTCCCACCAAAATATTACCGTTAGGGTTGTCACCTCAATGTTAAATTGATCTGAGATAAGTAAATACTTACCTACTCTATGTATTCAATGGATTACAATAATAATAATTAACCAATACATGTGTTAAAAAAGTAAATTTGGTTGCAAAAAGTACATAAAAAGTATTTGCAAAATAATTGGTTAAAAATGAGAAACAAATTAATTTCTACTTTTTTTTTCAATTCTTATGCGTTGATTTCTTTCTTTCTTTTTTTCTTGTATTATGATACAGATATCTCGATGAAACTGTTTCTAAAGGGTCTTTGTTAATTTTGATGATGTATTTTTTTATCATTTATTTCAGGATGAATAATACTAGAAAAAAAAGAAGAATGTTAGGATCGCGAGCCTACAGAAATTATTCAGAGGATATGTTGAAATTAGCTGTTGATATGGTAGAAAATAACAGGATGTCAAGTCGGGAGGCAGAAAAGAGATTCGGAATTCCTCGACGGACGATATTGAACAAAGTTAAAAAAGTCCACTTGAAACCTGCTGGAGGACAGAAGAAACTCACTGAAGAAGAGGAAGAAAACGTATTGTTAGCTTCAGCAGATTACGGCAGCCCCATGACAAAATTGGATGTAAAAATGTTAATCTATAAGTATTTAGAAACAAATTCACGAACTGATTTGTTCGATGGCAAATTACCAAGTGATACGTGGGTGGAAGGATTTTTAAACAGACATCGTTCGAAACTGACCATCAGATCGACTCAAAATATTAAAAAGGTACGGGCAGAGAAAGGATTAGAAGAAATGGAGCAATTTTATACTAATTTAAGTGTAACCCTAAATGGTGTACCACCGACGAACATACTGAACTATGACGAGACACACTTCAAAATGTGTTTTTAGAAGGGGCGTCAAACATCCTGAAAGGCTCAAAAAGTTGCGTTTCCATCATGTTTACTGCAAGCGCAGCTGGGACATGTCTACCCACATATGTGGTTTATAAATCCTCAAATTTATATTCGGAATGGCTTGAAGGAGGCCCAACTGGAACTAAATACAATTGTTCGAAATCAGGTTGGTTTGATACGGCTTCATTCGAAGATTATTTCAAAACTATTGTGGTTGAGTGGGGGAAACAAATTCCCGGCCCAAAAGTAGTCATTGGTGATAATTTATCTTCCCACATAAATATTGAAGTGGTAGAGTTGTGTCAAAAACACAACATTAAGTTGGTATTTTTACCACAAACTCCACTCACCTGACACAACCATTGGACGTAGCGTACTTTGACCCACTAAAAAGAGAATTCAAAAAGATCCTATTGGACTACAAATTGAAGAATCCAGGACAGACTACTTTGAATAAAAAACATTTTCCAAAACTTTTGGCCCAATTACTAGAAAATATGAAACATATGGAAAGCAATAATATAATAAGTGGCTTCAGAGCTACAGGAATATGGCCTGTAAATCCACGAAATGTTTTTAAGAGAATACCGGAGTATTTCGACGACTCAGAATACGGAATTGATAAGACATTACTGGATTTTCTCAAAGAGTCAAGGGGTGCTAAGCCAATGCAAGTGAAAAGAAGTAAGAAATTACGTACAGAACCCGGAAAGTCAGTATGTGCTGATGATATATCCACAATAAATAGTCAAATAACAGCACGAAAACAACCGTCTTTAAGAAAAAATACTAGGAAATCAATAAAGACTAATCAAGAAAGAGAGACAGAAGAGGTTATGGCGTTGTTGGACACAGAAAATGATATAGACTTAGATGTAATTACAGATGAATTGATAGGGAGGGAGGATACGATTGATTACAATATGCCGTCGACCTCATCTGGAAACATCGGTTGGACAAATATTGAGGAGGAAACAATACAGATAAACCGAAAGCAAGACACAGAAGAGGTAATGGCGCAGTGGGACACAGAAAATGATCTATACTTAGACGAAATTACATGTGAAGTGATAGGAAGTGTGGAAACAATTGATATGCCGTCGACCTCATCTGGAATCATCGGAAAACCAGCACTACGACCCCTATTATCACCGGTAATCTATAATCCAGACAGACTTGATGCACTTAGTATCAAAATTATAAACCTGCATTTAGGTTAGGTTACCAGTGCACGATATTAATGCTCAACTAACCGACGTATGTGTATTAAATTAAAAAGTGACAGCCAGAATCGACCTTTTGTAGCTTATGGTGAAAGTGACACTCCAGGGTGTTTAAGATCAATGACGAATAGTTCATCTAAACCTAATATTATAATAACCTCAGATGTTAAAGTAACCCGTAAGGAAATGAAGGACATCAAGAAAAAGATTAAATTAGGAACTGAAGTCACCGGAAAATCAGCTTTACAAATGAAAATTGTTGCGAAGACAGAGAACAATGAAAATGCATTAAATGAAAAAAATATAAGAAAACGGAAAACTTTAACTATAATTCAAACAGCGCTTTTCTGTGAGACAGATCGAACAAGACAGTTTATTTTTATTCATTATACATACAGTATATTTGTGGTCTAATGTACCAGCCAGCTCTATTTTGATATAAAACTAACACCCCCACTTATCAAAATAATAATGGTATACATAACAAATATACCCCGACTAAAACAAACAAAATAATTACATAACTCTTATGTCCTGTATGCCTAACAAAGACATAAGATAATAATGTTTGTTGATACCTAAACCTTTAGTTAGTAGGTCTGCTGGCATTTCAGCTGTGTCCAAATATTTTAACTCAATAACTTTATTAACAACACATTCTTTACAAAAATGATAACGTATATCAATGTGCTTGGTCCTCTTATTGAAACTATTATTTGAGGACAGCTTCAGTGCACCCTGGTTATCATTATACAATACAATAGTATATGATTCATTAATAATTTCTCTTGACAAATTATGCAAATAAATAGCTTCTCTACAAGCATCAGTAATACCCATATACTCTGCTTCCGTGCTTGAGAGAGCAACTGTTTTTTGCTTTTTGCCTCCCATGAAACTACACTTCCAGCTAACATAAAACATAGGCCTGTGTAAGACCTTCTGTCTGTAACATTGTTTCCCCAGTCTGCATCAACAAACCCTTCTAACTTAAAGTTACCATATCTAGTATACTTTAACCCAAAATATTTAGTTTTCTTAAGATATCTCAAAATTCTCTTAGCATAAGCCCAGGTTTCATTATTATAACAATTGTTGAACTGACTTAAGAAACTTACTGAATACGCAATGTCTGGTCTAGTTAAAACTGCTAAATACATAAGCCCGCCAAACGTGGTTCTAACTTAGAGCGTTTATAACCATTACTAACAAGACATTGTTATCATTGTCCAATTTTTTACGCAACACCCATTTGCTCTTCACTACAATTTCTCCACCTTTTGGCATATCTACTAGCTCCCATGCGTCATTATCCTCAAAACACTTAAGTTCTTCTTTCACCGCCTGTAACCACTGTTCCTTTTCTGCTCCTTGTAGCGCTTCTTCAAGACTTAGTCCATTAGCATCATTAAACACTTTTTCTGGAACACACATATTTGATATTCCATACCTTTCTGGTTTCTTTCTGATTCTGCTAGGTCTTTCACGCTTCTCAGGGGAGTCATTAGCATCCTCGTGCTCACTAGGAACATAAGTTTCATCTGAACTATTTGAAGTTTCAAGCAATGTATCTTCATCTGTGGTTACTTCATTTGGAATTGCTGAATTTTTGACGACTGTATCCCCCACTGAACATGAGTCTCGATGTTTTTCAGTAATTGGTATGCTTATCTCAAGGTTCTTCTCATCTTCCATGACAATAACATATCTACTTGTTACCACACGTTTTGTTCTAGCATTATATAATCTATAACCCTTAACGTTATCTGGATAACCCAGTAGTATGTGCTCTTCAGACTTTCGGTCCCACTTTCGACGCTTTTCTTTAGCCACATGTGCCATTACCTTGCTACCAAAAATGCGCAAGTGACTTATGTCTGGTTTGCACCCAGTCCAGATTTCATAAGGCGTTTTGTCATTCAGAGCAGGTAGAACTGTACGATTTTGTAAATAAACGGCAGTATTAGTAGCCTCTGCCCAGAACTCCTTACCCAGATTAGAATCAAATAATAAGCATCTCGCTTTTTCGACAATTGTGCGATTATTCCTCTCTGACAAGCCATTTTGCTCCGGGGTATACGGGTTACTCCTTTGGTGAATGATACCTTCATGCTTGAGATACGAGTTAAATTCTTTATTGCAATACTCACACCCGTTATCGCTTCTCAAAATCTTTATCTTCCTATTAGTTTCTCAACTTTTGCTTTAAATTCTGCAAAACATTTCAATGCTTCATTTTTATGTTTAATGAAATACACATGCATCATACGACTGTAATCATCAATAAACAGTATAAAATACCTAGAACCGCCTAATGATTCATGCTCCATAGGTCCACAAATATCAGTATGAACAAATTGTAGTAGTTCTTTGCTTCTTGAACCCTCAGATGTGAAAGGCAATCGACATTGCTTACCTTCACAGCAAACTGTACATGAGGTCTTGCTAAGGTCAACTTTTCCTTTAAGTTTCATACCTTCAACTGCACTGGTCATTTTATTCAGGTATTTGCTATTAACATGGCCTAAACGACGATGCCACATAATGTCTGATGTAGCTACATTCGCAACAACTTTGTCTGGTACTATCAACTTGTACACTCCATTATGTAATACAGCTGTGGCCACCAGTTCATTACTTCTGTTGTATACTTCACAACCATTTTTCGTAAACTGAACTTTATTACCGGATTTTATTAACTGGCTGACTGACAATAAGTTGGTAGTCAATCCTGGAGCACATAATACATCCTTGACTGGTATTTCAAATTCACGTTTATCAGTTTTAGTTACAATAGTTACATCGCCGGAACATAATACTTGCAACTTCTCACTGTTAGCAACATATATATATTTCGTTTTGTGATATATAGCACTCTCAATCCACTGCTCATTGGCTGTAAGGTGTATGCTGGCGCCTGAGTCAATGTACCAGTCGTGTTTATTAAATTGGCCACTTAAAAACACAGCAGTAAATGCGTTTCTTTGTTTACGTTGACTATCTTTCATGTTGAAATCACTATTTGTACATTGATTCTTGTAGTGCCCTGTTTGTTTACACCGGTAACATTTGACGTGACTTTTACTGCCACCACTGACATTTGTTTTTGTTTCGTTTTTAGCCTGCGCGCTGGCCATAGAAAACTTATTTTTCTTATGCTGCCAATTCTGCGTGCCAATAGCCAATGCACTAGCTTGATCAGATTGAGATTGACAACTTCCGCTCACTTCCGTTTCCATATCCATGAGCTTGGTTCTAATGGCGTCGGTTGTGATTTGTATGCCTGAATGCTCGATTGCCATTATCATCGGCATAAATTTTTCCGACAATCCTGCCAACAATAAACAACCAATCCACTCATCACTGATATTGAATCCTGTCCCACTTAATTTTTGTCCACTTTCGACTATTTGCGTTACATACGATTGCATAGAAACACAATTTTCCAGACGAATTGATATCAATTTACGTAACAGAGATATTCTGCGTGTAAAACCTGAATCATCAAATAATGCCTTTAGCTTGTTCCATAGCTCCAATGAAGTTTTCACCTCTTTAATATGTACATATAACGCACTATCTATAGTCATAATGAGCTTCGCTTTGGTTCTCGCATCGTCTGCGGCTTCTATCATTTTCCCAGGAATCGGTTTAATGCAGTGCACCATATTTTCTAGGATTAGAAAATTCTCCGAGGCGAAGATCCATTCATTGTAGTTCTCCCGACCTCTTAGTTTAGGAACATTTACTAGATAGTTCATTGTCATTCTTGCAAACTTATTGCACACACTGAATAACACGTCGCTAACTATGTTTCACTACTTTTCTTCGAGAAATAACTACTATTTTTAAATAAAAACAGGGCGCTGGGCCCATAACCTATAATTCAAACAGCGCTTTTCTGTGAGACAGATCGAACAAGACAGTTTATTTTTATTCATTATACATACAGTATATTTGTGGTCTAATGTACCAGCCAGCTCTATTTTGATATAAAACTAACATTAACTACTCGAAGAAAAATAAAGAAAACGAAACGGAAGAAATTGAAATCATATTACTGTGAAACAAGTTCTGAATCGGATATTCTAAGTATTGCAAACACAGATGATTCTGATTATGAGACATTTAATGAATATTTATCAACATGTTTGCAAGAGATGGACAACAAGGAAAACTGTGAGCCAGAAAATTTCACTGCAACATTTGGGCTCAGTGATATCAGCTATTTCACAAGCGATGTAGAGTTAAAAAAGAGGACTGGGTTGTTTTCAAATTTGCGACGAAAAAAAGCATAAAACATTATGTTGGTTGTGTTTTATGTGTGAAAAACAGTATCCCTACCGTAAAATTTGCAAGAAAAGTGAAAAATGCAAAAGATGGTAAAATGATTTTCACGTACCCAAACGTGGAGGATGTGTGTGAAGTAAATCGTGATGATGTGGAAATAGTATTACCAACACCAAATATTTCTAGACGAGGCCAAATAATATTTGATATTACATTTAATCCTTCCTACAACATGCAGTAACAAAATAGTTTATAATATAATATCCCAAGTAGCAATCTAACCTATTGCCTAACGAAAGCCTCCTTAGATGTTGGTTTGTTATTGTTATGGAGGTGAAACTTAGAGATTCGAAACATGTTCTGAGAATGTGCACAGTTTGTTATAATTTTTCAATGTAAATTTCTGACTTCTTTTTCTTATTCTGTTTTTTTTTTTTTTAAGAAAACTTTGCCCCACCTTATAAACAAATTCAGGAAATAATGTTCCTATATTTTTTAAGAGTAAGTCTATGATTATTATTGATTTTTTCTAGTTTATTTTATAAGTCGATTTACATTGTTTTTTTTTCAACTCTAGTGTTAGTCTAGCTGCTGGAAAACTATCATTGAGTTATATTTTAATGAGCCTAAAAATGTTCCGATTACTTAGGTATGCTAAGAGTTGCTGTTAATCTATACTTATTATTATATCGTTAGTTTTTGAAAGCTTTATCTTGAATATAGATTTATTTCACTTGTAGGTATGAGTCTATAAATTCAATATTCCTATTATTTTTATTAAGGTTATAAATTAATCTTATATATTGTTTGCTATAAGACTGGTAAGCATTTGCTTTAAAATGTTACTATTATGGCTATTCAAATTTTTAAATTAGTGTTTAAGAGCGAGCCACGTGACCGTAACGTACCTGCGTACCCCAGTATTAACAATAAAAAAGTGACAACCCTAGTTCATCGTTTTATTTGTATGAAAAATTACAAAAAAAAAGTTTTGACTTTGCCCACTCAAATTTGACAGGTAATATGAACGTTTAAACGTATAATATTAAGGCCCTATGACAGATTGACTATTTTTCTAAAATTATCCTTAAACATGATGTTCTTAAGGTAGAAAATACTGAAGTAACGGAGGTTTCTGCAAAATGGGCAAACTTGTAAAAAGTCCTATATATTTGGTCCGCTGTAAAAACTGCGATTTTTAGCACTTAAACATTCATTATTTTGATATTATCATAATTCTATGCAAAGAGCATTACATTTATGAATGATGTAGCACAATCACAAGTGAAAAGTATTATTAGTTAAAAAAATAAAAAATCCGGGCAAAGTTGTACGGTTTTACGGTACTACTACTGGGGGGTGGAGGGTATTTGCTTTACTTATTTTTGATGACATGGGGGATAGGGGGGGGTCTGGATGGTTATTACGTCAGGAGTACACACCTATCTACTTTTTGAGTTTATCGCGAAAAGAAAGACAGACAGACAGATGCGGCGGAGGATTTTGTTTAAATATATGTATGTAGTGATGCAATTGTCCAATCAATATTTGTCCATGTCGTGTGTCTGTTATCGGCACAACAGAATTTTCCATAACTAAAGGAAAATTTGGGGATGGCGATCTGAGATAGATTCATTGAAGAATCGATTATAAAGGTCAAAACAATCGTTTATTGAAAGCAAACTATAGATTGTTTCCGTAAATTAATCACAGACTCTTGAGATCGAGATTCGATTTTTTTTATTTCTGTAAGAGTAGGTACCTACAGATATTTTTACATGCGGCATGCAACCATAAATTTTCTTTTTTGTAGGTACACAAAACTTTAAACAAACTTTATATCAGGGTAGCTGACACAGGCGGGCTTAACCGAAAATTGGGTTTTCTTACAGGCAACCTTATTCAGTAAGAACTTTGCACATGAGGAAAACTATAGGTGCACAATAAAACTTAAAACATAACATTAATAACATGTGTACAGCACACAATATATAAACATGATATATACAATAAGTAACTGAATAAAAACCGATTCGTAAAAATTTATGGGTCATATGTCATCTATATATATAAAAGGAGAAACTGACTGACGGTGAGGTGAGGAGCGTGAAATTTTGCACCAGGCTTCCCTTTATGTCGTAGGCGAGCACTAAGAAAGGATTTTTCGAAATTCAGCCCCTGAGGGGATGAAACGGGAGTCTAAAGTTTGTATGAAGAAACCTTTCACGCGGGCGAAGCCGCTGGCAGAAGCCAGTTATGTATAAAAAGTTCAAAACGCCCATTTCCTCAAGGTTATTTTATTTGAATGTTGTACACCCTATTACTGAACAGTCATTAAACACATGTGCATTGTAGGATTGCCTGTATGGTAAAGAGTAGGACTCGTAGTAACTGTCTTTTAGAACTCGAGGTTCAGCTGAATCGATTAAAAAAACAACTTCTCTAGGAAGAATCGCCGTCCTTAAGTTGTGCTGCATGATATTTTAGCAGCATCAACTGATTAAACTGCTAGTTCAACTAGTATAATCAATAGTTTCCCTCACCAAGCGAGTAAACTAATATTTTCTCTAAACCCTGAAGTAGGAAAGTAATCTACACTTGTCAAGAACCTCTCTCGAGTCGGGAGATATCAGTGTTAATATTCGAGACAAAGTTGACATTTGGCTCTGACGAAATTAAACTCTGAATAATTATGTATAAAATGTGTATTTCATAACTTATTATAAATCGGACAATGGCGCTCGCCTGAAAAAAATGTTCATTCAAATAGAATAAACACTTCGGCGCGGCGTAATTTTTCAAGATAATATAATATTCTATGTATTCATACAAACCGATATCTCCTAAGCATAAAGTAGTAACATATCTTTTGAGTAAAATTGTATTATAAAATAAAAGAAAAATTATTCTTTCTTATTACATTACATCCAGCGTCTGGTTTGATTATTGATTGCATAATGCAAAAATATCAGTTAAAATGTTTCACAAATTACCATTAACAATAATTACTAAAACGGCTCTTCTGAAAAAATGCACTTTTTGCCTTACGACCTTAGGCGTAAGAGGTATCGAAACATATCATAAACATTTAATTTTAATAATAAAAAGAGTTTTAAACATTATTAACGTAATATCTTTATTAACCATTTAAAAACCATTATTAAAATAACTAATCGTGATCATTAATTATAATTAAGTACTATTAATCCGTTGGTCATTCGATAATCGTCCATCATGGTGATTTGAATTTGGATAATGCGAAGAGGCTTTTTACCCTATGTGGTAATTTATTTATTATATTATGTCATTTGTATCGTCATAATCTTGGGAGAGTAAAACTTCGGGCCACTTGGCGGTGGCGGGCGGCAGGAGCGACGAGGGACACAGCAGCAGTTCCTGGATAGATCCTAGCGTGTAGTTGCCGAGGCAGTTGAGAACCCACTCATAGTTAACTGGCACGATACTCTGCTCCATTGCGAGGTCTGAAACAAGATTCAATGTTTAACACAACATTTTTGACCACCTTATCCTTTGTTACTAGGTTAAATATCTACAATGTATATGTAGATTCTACATCTGTTTGTTTTTAATTATGGCATGTTTTTACAATCTTTTATTTGACTTTCAATTTTTGTTTGTGTAAGTCATATTTTAAAACCTCCTCGAATGAGCTAAAACTTAGCAGATATGATCAATTTGAATGACAATGCATGCTTAGTTCTAAATCCAAATGGCAGATAAGTTATTGTTTTATGCACCCCTATGATACGTGTATCAATTTAGTGGGGCCGGTCAAGCTAAACTGAAAAAAAAACCTAGTGGTAATGCTACTTTGTTTGTTTAATGTACCTCATGAATTTACTAACAAAATCTAATGTACCTCAACTATTTCGATAGATTTAAAAAAAATTGAAAGTGTATATTCTAATTTTATTTTGTTGCTGTTTTACGGAACCCTTCATGTGTAAGGGTCTGCACACACTTGAGATAAGACTGTCTTAGACAGACTTGTCGACGTCGCGGCGACGCTGCGACAAGACTGTTTTGAGACCTCCAGTGTTGTCAACTTTTAAAACCACCAGAAACCCACTAACAAAAAATTATTCCACACACAAAATCGCAAAAATTCCCACTAAAAAAATGTGTATGGTACGAAATAAGTAGGGATGTAGGTTATTAGTAACCTTAACACGTTCATCGCCACGTAGGTCACCGGTGACCTGACCCTGCCCAGTATTTGGGCGCCTCGTAGGTCACCGGTGACCTCAAGGCAGACCTGTTTTCAAACCTATTTAGTGAGCCGTAGGACACTTACTCCGTAGATTTTGTGTATGCGTGTGACCGCTGCGGCGCTGTAGAATATGTGCGCACAATGATTTTCGTTTACCTTGAAATTTGTTACATTCACATAGAAAAATCTGCAGTTTTCGGCGAACTCGTTCATGGATGGTTCGGGTTTTGCAGGTTTGGGTTTTAAGTGCAACATAACTATTCCTTTTAAACATTTTACGTAGCTTATTAGCGTACCATTTTGTAGGCTTTTTAACAGTAAAGTAATTTTTTTTAATGCATAAGTAGTTTCTGAGAAAATTGAAAAAAGCCTCTGCTATTTTACAATATATTGGGTAAGGTAATAAAATTAAATAATAAATACAGTAATTGTGTAAGTAATGAAAATATTTACTAGAAAATGAATAACAGTAATTAAATTGCTAATTATAATAGTGACGGGTGACCGGAGGTGTGGCCTATCTGGCGCCAAAATAACGTAAATGCAATTTTCAACATCACAGCGCCGCGTAGGGCATCGGTGACCTCATGGGGTTTTTTGTGATTATTTCATAAACTTTAAATACGATTGCAGCCTAAACTAGACATAAATCCATGTCTTATTAAACTAAATCCAGGAGCACCAAAAAAAAATTATGTTAGTAAATTTTTACCGTTCCACTACGGCGGTTAACGTGTTAAATAATAAGTGATAAAAATTAACAATTAGTAGATCAAAATGCCATATGTGGGTAAATAAACATTAGTAGATAAATCAACATACAAATTATTCAATTATTGTAATAATACGTCATCCGACGAATCATTTTTGTTTGCACCATCATCGTCTCTATCAGATTGATAATTACGAATTCTTTGGTACTGATTTACACCCGAGTGATCGCATTTTTAATAAGAAATTGAATTTTACGAAAGCACTAGAAAAATCCACTTGTCACTAAAACCAATATTTCGCAACTAAATGGGGGGTTAAAACGACCAGTTTTGGTGAAAATTTGACTAAGTTGGCAGCACCATAGAATCCATAATTATCAATCTGATACCGACGAAGATGGTGCAAACAAAAATGATTCGTCTGAAAACGAATTAATACATAGCTGTTTGTATGTTGATTTACCTACTAATGTTAATTTACCCACAAATGGTGTTTTGATCAACTGATTGTTAATTTTTATCACTTATTATTAAAGGAAACTAATAACCTACATGCCTACTTATTTTATTTCGTACAACACACATTTTTTTATTGGGAAATTTTGCGATTTTGTGTGTGGGATAATTTTTTGTTAGTGGTTTTATAAGTTGACTCTAGTGGTAAGTTAGTGTAACTGTTGGCAACACTGGACGTCTCAAAAACAGTCTTGTCGCAGACAAGTCTGCGGTGTCGTAGGACAATTCAAGACAGTCTTGTGTCAAGTGTGCGCAGGCCCTAACTCGAACTTAGTCTTTTTTAGGGTTCCGTACCTCAAAAGGAAAAACGAAACCTTTATAGGATCACTTTTAACAAACTCGCACTGGGCACTCAGTTCTAAGCAGCTGGGTCAAAAGAGCCTGTACATGGTAATGGACACATGTTTTTGATTGAAAGCAAATTCCTGATTTTATACAGGTCTGTAGTAGATAATCTAACTACTGGGCCTTGATAAGCGATCGTAGTTCTCTCGATGATCGAATTTAATTTTGGTAGCGCCACCTCATACTACACCGCCCGCAATGCATCTAGTTACATACAATGTTTTTTTATTCTATTCTTTAAACGTGCACGCATTTGGCACCAGTTTACTATTTATTTATGTGCTACTGATATAGCTCGAAACACGGTTTATATTTAGGTTCAATAACTAGTCAAGATTGTATTTTTTGTTTGACAAATTGAAAATTTTGACGATGATTTGCAAATCGGTCCTTAAACGACGATATTTTTCAACCGACTTCAAAAAAAAGGAGAAGGTCTTCAATTCGGTTGTATTTTTTACTCCGTCGTTTATGGACCGATTTGCAAATTTTTTTTTCCCCTTAAAGGATATGCTTTCGGATTGGTTCCATTTTTTCAAAATCCAGTTCTGATGATGGGATCCATAAGGAATCGAGGCAACTATATGGTGGTTTTGGTATTTTCATCGAGAACTTAACCTTTTGAACGCCACGGTCGGGTATAGACGACAAACGAAAACGTGCCCAACACGCCACCGTCGTCTACAGCCGACAAGAAAACGACATTTTTTAAGTACAAAATAATTATACTAAATTAAGTGTTCTGTGTTTCTTTTTCCTATTATGTAAAACTACATTAATAGTGAAATGTTGGTTATGTCCGTGTATATGCCAACTGATCAAACTGTGAATTTGCCTGAATTTACTGTGTCTGGGTGAGTTGAATGCAATTATACAAGACAATAGTATTGAAGTGGTATTTATGTTAGGAGATTTCAATGCACATCCTAATGCTCCGTTTTGTAGTGAACTCCTTGATTTCTGTGAGGAAAATGATTGGATATGTGCCGATCTAGTCAAATTAGGTATGTCATCTGAAACTTATACTTTTCAAATTGAAGTACATGGATGTAAGCGATGGTTGGACCACTGTGTGGTAACCAAGTCTGCATGGCAGTCTGTGGTGAATATTAGGGTTCTTAATGATGTATATTGGTCAGATCATTTCCCTATAAAAGTGACTTGTAATTTAGAAGTAATTAAAGCTAAAGTCGAAGTTCACAATTATATATATAATGATGTTATATGGGGGGTAAGAGAGTTAGAGAAAATTCAGAAATATCATGATATTTGTAACAATAACTTCAGAAAAATTATGTTTCCGGATGAACTTCATGAATGTGCTGATAGTATTTGTCAAAATATTCAACATAGATCTGTAATTGACAAGTTTTATGATAATATTGTTGGTATATTAAGTCAGGCTTCAGCAAACAGTCGCAGTCTCTTGCCTGGAAAGTCAAATAAGGTTAAGTGTGTCCATGGTTGGAACAAGCATGTCAGAGACGCCCACAGGCAGGCTAGACTGGACTATCAATTGTATCTATGTCTTAGGTGGTAAACCAGGTAGTGGATTTCTGTATGATAAAATGTGTGAAAGTCGACGTGTTTTCAAGTCACGCTTAAAGTACTGTCAGAACAATCAGGAACAGATAAAAATGGACATACTTGCCTCACAACATTCTGCAAAAAAGTTTAATAAGTTCTGGAAAAGCACTAAGCGCTTAAATGGTAAAGCGAGTCTGCCTGTGTGCGTTGATGGCATCAGTGATGCGAAAATGATTGCAAATTCATTTAAGGATCATTTTCAGGTGAGATCTTCCTTGCTGTCAGTTTATGATACTGAATGTTACCCAGTAGAAAAACCCATTAGATTCTCAAGTAAGGATGTGGCTGAAATTGTTAAAAATATGAAAAGAGGGAAATCCGGCGGTCATGAGGGACTCAGTGTCGAGCACTTGCAGCATGGGGAGTACACCTGTATAGGGTGTTAGCCATGTTTTACACTTTTTGTATACGACACTCATACTTACCATCTAATTTTATGAGAACAGTGGTTGTGCCAATAGTGAAAAATGACTCCGCTGACATCTCTGATAAAAGTAACTATAAGCCGATTTCTTTAGCTACTATTATAGCAAAAGTGTTTGATGGGCTATTAGATAAAAAACTTGATCATTTGGTAGCATTACAAGATACACAGTTTGGTTTCAGAGAGGGATTGTCAACTGAAATTGCAATATTGTCTCTGAAACACACAGTTGATTATTATGTGAAAAGACAAACTCCAGTGTATGCATGCTTCTTGGATTTGTCCAAAGCTTTTGACCTGGTTTCATATAATAAGCTTTGGACAAAGTTAAAAACTGCGGGTGTCCCAACTGATCTTGTGAATATCCTCGCCTACTGGTACAGTGAGCAGCTTAATGTAGTAAGATGGGGAAATGTATATTCAGATGAATATTCTTTAGAATGTGGAGTTAGGCAGGGTGGGCTGACCTCGCCACGGCTCTTTAATATATATGTAAACCATCTGATTGAGGAGCTCAGCAGCATGCATGTTGGATGCCATATTGATGACATATGTGTCAATAACTTGAGTTATGCTGATGATATGGTGCTGCTCAGCCCCTCAATTGGTGGTCTTAGACAGCTGTTGAAGGTGTGTGAGGCTTATGCTGTGGAACATGGCCTGAGTTTAAATGTATGTTGTTTAAATGTAAAAATAAAGACGATATCACTATACCACCTATATTACTCAATGGTGTACCTCTTAAACATGTTGCACAGTTTAAGTATCTAGGACACATTGTAACTGAGAATTTGAGCGACGAATCAGACATCGAGAGGGAGCGCAGGGCATTGTCGGTGCGTGGTAATATGTTGGCTCACAGGTTTGCTCGATGTATGTACAGCTCCTGTTAAAATAACAATGTTTAAGGCGTTCTGCCAGACATTCTACACGAGCGGCCTGTGGTCAAACTTTACACAAAAAGCCTACAATGCCTTGCGCGTTCAGTATAATAATGTGTTCAGGGCTCTGTTTAGGCTCCCTCGATATTGCAGTGCATCGGCATGTTTGCTGACGCTAACGTAGATGACTTATGAAGTGGCGTCAGTGGTGCGACGAGTACGGGGGAGCCCGAACAGCATCTTGAGGATGATTGGCGAGAGAACCGACACTGTTCTGCTCAGTAGGTTCACTGAACTCCATGTGTTGCGAGACCGGTGAGCCTACTGTGCAGGGGGTAGATAGTGTCTCAATACTGGTAGATAGTGTCGCAATACTGGAATATTACTAACATTAGTTATAAGTTAATTTCTTGTTACTAACAATTTTATGGACTGTTTTGTCTGAAATAAAATATTTTTTATTATTTATTTATTTATTTATTAATGATATATTGTAAAATGGTATAAAGATTGTATCCATTAGTTACATTTCACTAGAAAAAACAATCGTCAAAAATTGCTAATCGAAATCCGTAAAAAGTGTTCTTCCTCACGCCACAGTCGGCAAGACCCGACAGCTAGTGATGGGTAAGTAAGGTAAATTATATTTAAAATCTATGAAATATTTTATAAAAAGTAGCATTAAATAATTCGATAATATTTTTTTAAATAATCAATTATTCATATCTGAATATTCCTAAAGTATAATATAATGTTAAATTGTGGTCTGTAGTAACAAATTCATAATTAATATAGCTATCGATCGATAGTTTTCTGTCCACTCTCGCGCATCCCTACGCAACAGCGCATAGACAGTAACCCTGTACGCCACAGTCGGGAAGACACGTCAAGCCGTGACGTCATTAGCGCTACGGGAGACTGTTAGTGATTTCCTTCATTATTATAACCGGTGATAATAATAGTAACGGAATTATTACTGTGCGAGTGGACGAAATTGATTATAAAAATATGACTACTGAAGAACTCCTTCGTATATTAGGAAGTGTGGAAGAGGATGATGAATTCTCTGAAGCAACATCTTTTTACGAGGATAATTTAGAGGTGAGTTTTATTTATATAAAACTTTTCACCAACCAGAACCTAGCGACCCACGAAATGCGGCGTTCGGAAGACTTATCTCTTTTGAGTTAGTTAGAGTGCCAGCAGAGAAGCGTTCAGTAACGTACGTCAATTTACTGAACCTGATAAGAAAAGTGCGAACGCAGAAGGACTTAAGACGAAGATGACATAAGTTTGCCGAGTTATGTAGAGTCAGACTTAGAAAAATGGGTTTAGATGCCGTTTGCTCTGATTACCTATTTGTTAGACCCAGCATAGCGTCATTAATAAGTGATTTAACAACTTTCCATGGAAATTGTCACTTTTTTGTAGAATTTGTACTTATGGAAAACTTATTTCATATATCAACTAACATTAATTACTTTTTCAATTTTTATTTTGCCTACAGGTAAATAAATTTTGAATTCCTATTTTGTGTTGTGCGACTCATAAATAGGAAGTGGAAAGAAACGTAATCAATGTCAGTTAAAGTACTTTAACTTCCTAGGGGCGGAATTCACCTTCAATTTCGAAAGTCGGTGTTAAATAAGAAACAAACAATACCTAGAAACACCGACTTCCGAAATTAAAGTTATTTTGATCCTTTTAGTGTTTTTTTAGTGAAGTCGGATTTTTTTTGTAAAAAGTTTTATTATTATTATATATTATTACATTTACTAATATGTGTAGTATCCATAATGTAAGTAGGTAATTACAACCATAAAAATAGGTACCTACTATAATAGATCACCAAGGCACCAATCAAATATAATGATGTTTTAGGGATAACCCCTATCCCAAATAAGTTTCCAGTAAAAATCATTACTGGAAACTTATTTGGGGTGATTGGAGTGCTTTATTTAAAAAGTGAATTATGTACGGGTACCTTTATTTATTTTATTCAAATGGTATTCAGCGTGAGAATAAATTCCGATGTCATTTAAGGTATTAGGCGTGAGAATAAATTCCAATATCATATAAGCTAAGTTTGTATTAACTTCACGCATTATCTCATTCATGGATATTTAGCCACGGCACGTGATACGAAAAAAAAACATTGAATTAATGTTCAAAGCACGTTTATTTCAGACATACAATGACCTATCTACAGCGTGTGTATCATTACTATAATTAGAAAAGATAATCACGTGTGTTATTGTGTCAATTTGCATATTTTTTGTGAAGAGTTAACTTTGTTACGAGTACAAAGTACAAAGGGTAAGAGTTAAGTGGCTTTGGGTTTGATCCGTGATTAGGGCAACGTGATATTGGGTTTTTCATTGAGAATTTCTCATTACCAGTCCAGTCTGAATCGCTCCCTATTATAAAGGTTCCGTATCACAGGGACAAAAAACATAAAACTCCATTTTTGGGCAGTCGTGTAAAAACACCATCACATCGTATTTGTCTGTCGGAGTTATTTATTTCGGCAGCTACCTATTACTGCTAGCTTCTTATAGCCAAAGTGCATCTCATGACAATTCTAATGAGTCCAAACACGGCTAGGTTACATTGATTAATCACGGAGTTCCAGTGCTTACCTTCCGGCTCCATCATCATCATCAGACCACTTCGATGATATCATTTTCAACGTAACTGTTAACTGTGCAAACCAACATTTTTACTTTAAATTCCTTGTTTGTTTGATATGTTTTTTGTAAATTTTGGTTATTAAATAATAATAAACTCGTAGACGTTCTAGGAGCTTGTGCGTGTGCGCCGGGCAGAGGAGCGCGGGGGGCGTGACGCGGGGACCGCGGGTTCGCGGGGCGATCGGGTAGTGTGATTTATGCACGATTTATGCAACAAGTCAGCGCATACGTACACCCTCCTCGTCCGTGACATTTTCGAAATTATCTTTACTGTTTGGTTTCTTCATTTCCTCCCCTACAGTAACTATTAAGAACCATTCATTTATTTGTATTGTCATAGTCGCTTATGTATCTTCATTGTGATATCTATGTGAGTATGAAGTTCCGTTGACCATTTCTGGTATTCTCCATCAGTTCCACTTCATCAAATGTTACTTTTTGACAGTAAATGCTTAAGAGCATTCATCCGTTAAAACCACACAGAAGCCAAAATCAATGATTTCCGACGGAAAATATAACAATAATGTGCACTACAATACAATTAATTATTTAGTATCACTGTAGAATAGAAAGACTAAAAATCTGAAAGACCTCGGCCGGTACAAAGCGCTGACGCGATTTCGCGTCTATTATATAGTGATATTAAATAATTAATTGTAGTGTAAACAAATAAGTTATTAAAAAAATTATTGTACCATGTCATAGATCGTAAATGCGTTCAATTAATAAGTCAAGAAAAAAACAAAAATGCCTCATATAATATATGAGGCATTTTTGTTGTGTACGGCTAAAAATGACAGTTTTGAGATTACTTTTCTTGAATGAAAACTTACAGCAATCGTATTTTTTTTCGCGCCAGGTACTAGTCAATGTTATCATTTTTTTTTTTAAGTAAAATGTTGTAAGTTTACCATACACGGTTTAACTACTATCTCGCATCTGCGTAGACCGTCGACCGCTAGTTTTAAAAACGGCTTGGATAAGAACTGTTCTAATGGGAAAACTATACGATCATTTGAAAATGTTTTTGGAACATACACTAGATTATGAAATTCCCAATAATATGACGTCAATATCTTATCTAGAAATTAAACACATTATTGTTATATTGTCCGTCGGAAATCATTGATTTTGGCTTCTGCGTAGTTTTAACGGATGAATGCTCTTAAGTTCTCGATGAAAATACCAAAATCACTATATAGTAGGCCTATAATATTTGAGGAGTTCCCTCGATTCCTTGTGGATGCCAACATCAGAAAAAAAAAATCAGATCTGGATTTTGAAAAAAAATGGGACCAATCTGGAAGCATATAAGGGAAAAAAAATATATTTGCAAATCGGTCCTTAAACGACGGAGTTTTGAGGTAACAAACATTAAAAAAAAATGATAAAAAAAAATACAACCGAATTGATAACCTCCTCCTTTTTTTGAAGTCGGTTAAAAAAAAATCTTTACAACCTAACTTAGTTTTGAAGTCGCAAAATAATCATAGATTCCTAATACTAAAATCAATTATAACACAGGCAGATAAGGCTTGCTCCAGATCTCAATTTTCTTATTGATGAGGGTATTATAACGCCTAATTGAATGATATCATTCTAACCTAATGTACACGTCATAGAATCGTTTGTAAACTTGACCTGATCCACTTGATTTCCTTCCGTCTTGCTGCTATTACAACAAGTGAATCATGAAACAAACAAAATGCCGACCGATTCGATTCAAGATGTTGTTGTCGTCTGAACAAACATTTTTGTTCAGACAATAATACTTTGAGTGTTTTTCTTGAAGGAAGATATGATAGCACTTGGATATCTAAATTACTTCTGAAGGATTTTCCGAAAACATTACTTTTTATGTTTGAAAAATCTGTCTGCTTAGTAACGTAAAATAACGCAGTTAACGCGATGGTGAACAGTCAAGATAGGTAAATGGTATTGTCATTAAGTGGATTACGTACCTAATTACCGCTGATCATCCTTTGTACTAGGCATGCCTTTTAAGTTCTGTCGTTTCCATATTTCCCGGCAATTTTGAATTTGGAACTGTTCTATATTCGAATGTGTTTAAATTTTGAATCTCAAAACAGTTGAAAGTATTAGGATTAATGCTATTGTTTAGTCACAGCGTCGATTGGAATCTGTCAGGTTACGTACGAAAATGAATCTTTCTAAGGAAAATGTTCGTGCAATAATTTTCTACAACTTTAGAAGAGGCCTGACACGGCTTCAGTGTTTTAAAGAGCTAACATCTGTATTCAGTGATGAAGCCCCATGTCTGCGGACTGTCGAACGCTGATATTTAGAATTCCAGCGTGGACACGCTAGTGTTAGTGAAAAATGTCGCGAAGGACGCCTAAAATCCGCCTTCACTGAAAATAACATCATTGCTGTGAGACAACTAATTCTCGAAGATCGTCATGTGACATATCGAGAGACAGAGGCTCTATTAGGCATCTCAGGGACAATCATTTAAAAGACCTTGCATGAAGCGCTTGGTGTGAGAAAGCTAGTTTGCCGTTGGATACCGCATCTGCTTTCCGATGATCACAAGGCGGCCTGCGTCAGATGGTGTAAGAAAACTCTGCAAAGGTTCAACCGAGGAGAGTCAAATCACGTCTACGACATCATCAGTGGTGATGAATCTTGGATCTATGCCTACGATCCTGATTCCAAACAATAATCTACAATCTGGGTCTTTCAAGACGAGCCAAAGCCGACTAAAGTTGTTCGTTCTCGAAGCACTTCAAAGAAGATGGTGGCCACGTTCATTGGAAAAACCGGCAATGTTGCGACTATTGCACTTAAAGATAGTAGAACGGTTAACGCAGAGTGGTATACCACACTTTGTCTACCACAAGTCATCGCCGAACTTCGAAAATCTAACTCAAAGCGACGCGTCATCCTGCACCACAACAACGCAAGCTCACACAGCGCTTGTCAAACGATTGAGTATTTGAAGCAGGAAAAAGTAGAAATTCTTGACCATC
This sequence comes from Mythimna impura, assembly GCA_905147345.3. NCBI lineage: Eukaryota > Metazoa > Arthropoda > Insecta > Lepidoptera > Noctuidae > Mythimna > Mythimna impura. The sequence goes on from LR990345.1 coordinate 16,492,506, forward strand.
CTCCATACAGTCCTGACCTAAGCCGTAACGATTTCTTTACATTTCCTAAAATTGAGAAAAGTCTTCGTGGTCAAAGGTTCCAGTCCGGTGAAGAAGCAGTCGACGCTTTCAAGTCAGCCACTTTGAACACCCCCACTTTAGAGTGAAATAAATGTTATAATAACTGGATTGAGCGAATGGAAAAGTGTATTAACCCTTTAACGGTTATAAGGATCTAGATGAGATAGAAAGATTTGGTTTTCGGATTTGTGTTACCTAAGATGCCTAAAATAAAAATTGATATATAATTTTTTTTAAGCTTTTTTTTTTAATTGGTGGTAAGAATATTCCCTCTACCTGTTTGAGAGTAATGAAAGAGAGGTATGTTTTTTCAAGAAACTAAAAAAACAACATAAATCTTACATGATAACTTTATTAAAATCACACAACTGAATACCAATAAGAAAATAGAAACAAAAATAAAAGAAAATTACATTTTTTTATGAAAATTCGAAAAGCATGGTGTTATGCATAAAGGCACTCCACATTTGCTGCACTTGATCTTAGATCGCTTATCCTTCGCTTTAGTGCTGCAATATCGGCATCTTTGATACGACGGTATATCATTTGGCATGTGATCACCAACATTGGAAAAGCGAATTTCTGGTGCAACAATGTGAATTACCTTTTGGTAATTTTCAGATACAGCAACTTTTTTTCTTACGACGTAGTTGACATCAGCACGACGTTTTCGGGAAGAAAAACAACCAATAAGTCCTCTCGCTAGAGCTATACGATACTCCAGGTTGGACAACTTGGTTGCATTCGCATTCTTTCCCTGGAGCAAAAATGAATTTGTGATGGAGGCATCAAAAATAAAATAAAATATGCGAAGCCACCACCGTTTGCTTCTTCGCCCAACTGAGTATGTCCCTTTGATGTGATCAAAGTGATCTACTCCACCCATTCTTTTTGTGTACTCCTTCACTACTGCAGGACACGCTACATCTGTCTTAGAACCGTCTTTTTCTTTCCTGGATAGAGATGTTTCATTATCCTTCGGATGGAAAGAATTCGTCATAAATAAAACTTCTTTTGTATCTTGCCAGATTACAAATGCCACGTTCTCCTTCACTCTCCATTTGTACTGCCCTTTTGTTAGTTTTAGTTTTCTTTTACTTTTTATAAGTTTCGGTAGGTCTGCTCTTTGCCTGCGTACAGTACCGCTCGCAGAAATACCATTTACATGTAAATAATTCATGACATCATAACTGCAAAAAAAATTGTCAAACGTAACATGCACTGTCGCCATTCCTTTCAATTTTTCTGTTAACTTCGTGACCACTTTTCCTCCTAAATTGTCTTCTACTCTGTCACCATCTCTTCCGGTATATATCTCAAACTCGTAGAGATAACCAGTTGTACTGTCACAGCGGCACCACACCTTGAAACCCCTTTTTATCGGCTTCATAGGCATGTACTGCTTCAATGAAGACCTTCCTTTGAAAAGAATCATTGATTCATCTATTGACTGGGATGAAGAGTTGTGAGCATTTTCTTGAAAAGCGGTGTTGATAAGCGTCAATAATGGTCGAATTTTGAATAGCTTATCATACTCGGGGCTAAATCTGGCAGGTTGTTTAGAATTATCATTTAGATGCAAGCAACGTAAAATTTGCTTGAATCTTCGGAATGTCATGGTGGAAGCTATTTCGTCAACTCTAAATTCGGGATCCGATGACCAATACAATTCGAAAGTAGGTAAAATATTGTATCCCATAATAATCAAGATACCTAGGAAAGCCTTCAATTCTTTTATGTCTAGTATGGTCCAGCCTATTACGTTGTTTTGACTCGCATATCGGTTAGTCTCTGTAATAATCAATTCAAAAACTTCTTGAGTAAAAAATTTTTCAAAATATCGGATAGGCCTGGCATTAGATGGTAACACGCGTGTCGGAGTCATTGGAACACTATCAAAAGACTCAAGCTGTGGCCTAATATCAGTCCACGAGGTTTTTTTCCACGCTTCTTCATCTCTGTCAGAATCACTTGCTTCTGACTCTGCTTCTGATTCTGGTGGCGTATTGTCTTCGGATGAATCGCCGTCTTCATGTCCAGCGCCATTTCCTAGCCTCTTCCTAGCTCCACGTCCCGTTCCAGTTCCTCGTCCTGTTCCAGCTCCTCGTCCTGTTCCAAATTTACGTCCGGTTCCAGATCCACGTTCCGTCCTAGCTCCTCGTCCTCTTCCTTTTACAGGTAACTCACGTGAAATAGGAGGCTCAACAGGCAGTAGTACAGCTGGTTGCGGCACATTAGGTAACAGCACTGCAGATGAAGACGCAACAGGTTCTGTCACAGTAGGTGGAGGTATTACATGAAAAGGCTCACCGCATGGGACCTCCGCATCAGATGATGTAGATGGTTGAGGCGATAACGATGCTCGTATTGTTGCAGTAGATCGAAGCTCTGGTTCATCTAAATCCCCTAAAATTCGCTGTAATTTCGTGACATTGTACGGAACGTCATCCTCTTCTGATTCTTCGCCATCTTCAGACTCTTCCGGTTCTGACAAGCCGAACATACCGTACAACTCCTTCTCAATATCGTCATCTCCGAGTATTTTCATTTTCAATCAATCTGCAAATAAAAAACAAAAGCCATGCAAATACCACACCAAGCCCCGAGGAAAAGCAGTAATAAGACCACCAAAACCTTTTTTCCTTAGTCGCAAAACAATAAAAACAGTTACCATTACCACAATAAAGGAATATTTTCTCTAACCTTATTAGTAGAACTTCACGGTTAGAGGGAATATTCTTCCCACCAACAAAAATCGACATAAATAAAAATTCGTGGCAGATACATAAAAAATACGTCTTACATCTATGAAATAACATTCAAAAGCACAACGTCTAGAAGAACTTACCTTTTTTCACCACTCTATTGCAAAGATATGTACCGATTTCTCTCGCAGTACAAAAAAGCGCCAGTTTTGAACATTCACCTCAAGAACTTTGAGAAAAAATGAATCTGTCAATTTCAAATAAAAACAGAAACAAACGTCATAATGTTACGTTAGTGTTGTCAGGTCGAAAAAAAAATTTGCAAATTGAAATTTTGATTTTTTTTTATTGGTTTTTATTGGTGGGAAAAATATTCCCTCTAACTGCAAAAGGGTGCTACGTGGTGAATACTTTGAAAAACAACAAAAAGTACTAAGGTTCTAGTTGTGTTTTTTTCTTCAAACGACAAAACTTAAAAGGCATGCCTCGTATATCTACTGTACCGAGAGTAGTTAAACCCTGGTTTAACTACTCTCGATCGACTAAAAAATACCATAGCCCCAATTATCCTATACCTTTCTTTACCTAATCGTAAACGACTGTGATATTCGAAACAAACGCAAACCAATCATTTCGGGCACAAAAAACTACTGTACGTGCACTCTATCTACTTTCTATTCCGTTATAGGTATTATAAGTATACTGATGCTGTACGAAGTGCTAGTCGAGACCCGCCACATCGCTAGATGGTCAGATGCCTATAGCCTATCTGCTCACAAGCACGGTTTTAAGGTGAACGGAGCTTGAAGGTACATTTGGGAAAAACACAAACCCCTTAATATGCTTTCATTATGCCCAACCATACCTACTCTCCTAACACCGGATTAGTCCCCTGAACCCTTTGAAAAACCCTTTTAAAATTAAAAACTTCAACGCAGTTTTTAAAAAGAGATTTTTCACAGCTTACGCACATCGTATTACAAAACGGGGCGCGCCAAACTGAAAAACGTAATGAGGCTATCACACGTTCAGCCGGATTGTGGTGGCGATACGTTCTACAAAGCGGTGTCCAACGTATAGCTTTATTGTCAGTGTAGACTATAAATTATGAAGAACCGATTCAAAAAAGCTTCGGTAGATTCAACGGAGACCAATTCTGTCTGCGGGGTTTAAAGTATCCCAATATGAAGGGTATAACCGTGGCTTCGTTCGCTCGCTTTGCTCGCTCACTCTAGCCCTCGTAATCCTCTTCTAACCTAACCTGTCTATGTCTGGCTGCCCTAAAATTACGAGCTCGCTTCGCTCGGTTTTGGACTAATTATTCTCGTTAACTATGGGTGTACTATTTTAGATAAAAATAAATTGCTCTTCGTGACATGTTTTGGAGAACTCACTAATATTCTTTGTTGTGACACCGTTGTCGATTGTGACGCCATTATTGTTGTTATGCAGACCTACTACCGGCGATTATTGGAAGTAAAACTTTCAAAGCGGCGTATCGACGATGCGTCCGTTTCTATGAGGACTCTACGTTGCTAAGCCGTTTGACGATGAGAAGTGCGCATACAATGCGGAGTTTTTTATTTCAGCCGAATTGAAATCTGGCTGAACGTGAGGTAGCCGCATTACATTAAACCGACGTTTTTCAATCCGGCGCGCCTACTTGTAATACGGTGTGTTATTTAAGTCATTTGTGTACATATATGTACATATTTGGTGTACTCTTTATGCATATCAAAATAAATACTCCGTCAGACACCAAAATTAGGACGGAAGTGTTATAAACAAAGGTTGATAGGTAGAGAAAATATTTACCCTAAAGTTCGTGGAAGCAAGAACATAGAGTAACAGATAATACCTCCGCTATAATCCCGCAATAAAAACATGACAACCTTTTAAATTTATGTAATTGCAAATTACTTATTGCGCTTCTGCTTCTCGAATCTATGGATATCTCCTTAAACTGTTTGGGCTACGTCAGGCCTGGCGCACTCCACACTTTAGGCTTAAAAATGTACCTACGCCACATTCGGTATCTACACTCGTGATTTCGACCTGCCGCTTGACGCGTGCTAACTAAAATTATTTTCCAATTCTTTATCGAATTTTCTTATTTCAAGTATTAGCGACATTTTGCGCGTAAAAAGTCAATGACCTTAAATATCATTTAATATAAGTAGACCTCCCAGTACTAGTGACTCCCTTACTACAACATATACTGGAATTACATCTTACAAATTGTTTATTATTATGCACAAGTTAAATGACCTGATCAACTTTTAAAAATTACATAGGTATGAATGAACACAAAGCTAACGCACACACAAAACCAACAAAGTTATATCCACTTCATTTTATTTTTTTCTAACCTAACCTAACTAAATGTAAACAATCTCTTGGCACTGATATGAGATGACTTTCTAAAAATATATTTTAAAGTATGGATATGTACATAGGTACCATTCAATTAGGTTCCTAACCATCTACCATACAATTTTAGAAAATCTGACTAGACTACTCTGTCAAGAAAGTACCGGGAAAAGATCAATAATACACGAAATGTTTGTTATTCATCCAAATTTATTTTATCACCTTCAAAGTATGCTAAATAATCCAATCATCAAAACATTTTTTAAATGCTGTTTCCGGAATTGAGTTCAGTTCTCACCGCGAATTCTCCTGTATGTCTTCTACCGATTGAAAACGGGTGCCACGAAGTGGTAATTTGAGTTTAGGAAAAAGAAAGAGGTCGGCTGGAGCCATATCTGGTGAATATGGTGGTTGTTCGATGGTATTTGTTGAGTGTTTGGTCAAAAATTCGTTCACAATTCCATTCAACAATTCAATTCCACAGTTCAATTCCTTGTGCGAAGGCGCATTATCGTGGTGCAAAATCCAAGAATTTTCTTTCCACAAATCTGGCCTTTTTCGTCGAATTTGCTCTCTTAAATGCCGCATAACGCTCAAATAATATTCTTTATTTACCGTTTGACCTTCCGGCAAGAATTCCGAGTGCACAACACCGCGATAATCAAAGAAAACAGTCAACATGATTTTGACTTTTGATCGACTTTGGCGTGGTTTTTTCGGTTTCGGTTCAGTTGGAAGGCGCCACTCCGAAGCTTGTTGACTAGTTTGCATGTCAAACTCGCAAACCCACGTCTCGTCACCAGTAACAATGCGTTTCATGAATGTTGGGTCGGAATTGACTCGTTCTAGCATGTCCTCAGCGACTCTCATGCGATTGAGTTTTTGGAGAAAATTCAGGTCTTTTGGGACTAGCCGAGCGGTAACATGTTTCATACCCAAATGATTAGTTATAAAATGGTACGGATCGACTCGTGAGATACAGAAAGTTCGGCGGCTATCTCTCTCAAAGTTGAATGAGGATTTTCAGTCACTATTTACTTCACTTTTGCGATGTTAACTTCAGTTGAAGACGTTGATGGCCTACCAGAGCGAGGCAAATCTTCTATCACATCTCGACCGCTTTTGAACGCTTTGTACCACTCATAAGCACGTGTTTTTGATAAAGTCGATTCACCGTAAGCCTTCTGTAACATTTTCTGTAACTCCGAACACGAAATTCCATTGGCGATGCAAAATTTAAGACAAACTCTTTGTTCGATGTTTTTGTCCATTATGAAATTCGCAATATACACTAGATATGATATAACTAAAAACAGCACTGTATTTAGTATAAATAACAGATGAAACTCAAACTTCGCGCCAAAATGGAAAACAGTTGTGCCAATCTACCAACAACAACAAAAAACAAAAATTTGAATTTGAAACCATAAACAAATCATCCATTCCCGATACTTTTCTGACTGAATGTATTTTATGTTACAAAACGTAGGTACTTATTTCATATTTTTCAAAAACACACAACTTCTAACCCTATAAAAAGAGCGGCCTGTTCAAAGGTGCATAGCGGGCGTAATAAAAGAGACTCTCGGTACGTGGACCCAAGGTGCATTTTGATTTGTTACGAGCGCGATTAGCCCCGGTAGGCTAATATAATGAAGGTCATGTTCGTGCCGTACAATGTATTATTTATTAACATTAGAAAAATTGTTAGGTTTAAATTCGCATGTTTGTTTTCGCAGAGTAAAATTCCTGTACTTATACTATTACTTGTTCTGTGGCTACGTTAATTTCAGTATCGGTGGCACTCAAAGTCCATTGCGCTTTGAATGCTGGAGCGAATTTTGTAGAGTTTCGGACTAAAACTGTTAAATTAAAGAGCTTTAAGTTTAACAGTTTTAGTAAGCAACTCTAAAATATAATAAGATTTATCAATATTTATTTTTTCAAATTCTGAATTCCCAGGATTTAATGGTCGTATATTGGGCACGCCACAATTATGGCGGTAAGTCCCCTCTTTGAGGAGTGGCTGGAAAGACCACATGGCGTCCTTACCTACCGCATGACGCAAGTTCTCACCGGTCATGGTAAGTTCGGGAGGTTCCTGCACCGAATTCGTGTAGAAGAAACGCCTGGGTGCCGCCATTGTGTGGAACGCCCGGAGGACACGGTGGAGCATACGGTAGAGGTGTGCCCCGCCTGGGCAGAGCACCGCCGTGTCCTCGTGGCGGCGATCAGCGGCAGTGATCTCTCGCGCCGGGCATTGGTACAGGGCATGGTCCGGAGCGAGGAGGAGTGGCAGGAGGTCGCCTCCTTCTGCGAAGCAGTAATGCTAGCAAAGGAGGCGGCCGATCGCGTGAGGCAACGATCCTCACGCCCTAACCGCCGCCGGGATTCCGATCCCGATTAACGGCCACCGTAGGTGCGGGCTTGCGGACGGCGAGTAATGGGTGGCTCGCCGTCCGACCGTTCGGTAACCGTCCGGACTGAGCCCAAGTCGTCGACGGCGTGTATGGTTCCACGCGCGCCTCAGGGAGATGTCAGCAATCGTAGGGGCCCAGCAGGGTTGAAGCCTACTGGGGCCACGGGTAGTGTGAAAGCGAAACCCGGGACCCTGGGATGAAGGCAAAGAAGGAACAGGAGTGGGTTTTTAGTCAGTAAAAGTCTGACAGAGATGATTATTTTTATATAGATTGGGTAGATGATTTTCCCACATAAAAAAATGGTCGTATATAATTCCAAGATTTTAGAGGTTTTTTATCGTTGACAGGTTCGCGCCACTATCTCACTTGATGGAAAGCGACGATGTGATCGACGATGGAACGCTTGCCTAGAAGTAACCTATTCACCCTTGAATTAAAGATCCCCAGGTTTTACTTTTAAGGAAACACAGACTCCGGCAGGAATTTCCACTCCTTAGCTGCGCACAATGAATGTGTTCTCAAAACTTTTTCATATTATCAACTCCATGTACTTCCACGAAATTTAGGCAAATATACTTTACCTATTCCGATCTCTGGTTATAAAATATAAGCCATATGTTTGCATTGTGTTTGAAGCGAATAGTAGCCATACAGTTTTGTTGTTCCGTTTTTCTTATGATATGGATAGGGTTAGGACATTTGTATTTTTACTTGGTTTTGGTAATAATAAAAATTTATCTTACAAGTAAAGCGATCCTCTTGAGTCCGTTCAGGTTCGGCCAGTACCAGTGCGGGTTGGTACGAGTCCTCAGATATTCGCACAAATGAAGGATCCGCCGCAACCCGGCCGCCAGCGGCCACTAGCATGTTCTAAAACAAAACAAAACTCAATAGCAATCTTTATGTTCTTGGAGAGTATTTTCATATTAAACAACGCTACTGAAATAGATTACAAGTGCATAGCATGTGTTATGTGAGCACTAGCCAATAACATTATAGTATGTTACAGCACATAAAACAACAACAATATTATTACATACTTCCGTCTCGTGGAAAACTCACGTGTCTTAACAACGGACTATATTTTATTATTAACAAAGTATATTTCCAGCCGATATAGAGATCAAATACTGACTAATAATGATAAGGTCATATTATACAACCCTATAATTATAATTAGTGACAGGTTAAAGTTGGTAGCTAGTAGGTATAGCTACTCAACCTAGCGTGATGAATGCGTGATCGAAACCACGCTGGAAACAACTGATACTTGATAATTCTATAGTTAATTTCTCATTTTCACGTTTAGACTGTAAAGGACATTGAACAGTATATTTCCAGTGAATAAAGCACTGTTAAAAACTGACTCTCACATGAATTTATGTGTGCACAAAAGAATACACAAGGGTTCACTCAAACTACCTTTGATATTAATTTAGGAAGCTGTGTCAATCGACTGCTTGATGGTCGCAAACGCTAACTACTAAACTGAAAGTTGCTGTTTCGATTAATCGGGCCGGGCAAAGTACCTATTTATTATTATGACAATTCTCAGTAGTCAGTAGGTATAACTCTGTCTAAACTTTTGAAAAATTCAGGCGTGAATTTTATGTCAAAGGAACCAAACACTAATCTACGGTTAAATAAATCTGCGCGGCTGCGGGATTATTCAACAGTTACCGTGGCCCTTAAATGCAAAGGGCTACTAAGGGGACAGGGGTGCGTTTTCACACTTATCACACTAACCCCTAATTATATTATTTAGTATGTATTTTTGTGATATTTATTTTATTATGTGTATGTATATAATTATAATTGTATATCCTTTTTTCATTTTATTTTTTGGATGTTATATGTATTTTGTATGTACCAATTTTCCTTTTACTTCTACACACAGTGTCTACATCTCTATTTTCTCCAACTCTCCTTTCGCAGGTATGCTGGAAGAGATTTCTTTAGAAATAAGCATCACCTTTGTACTATTCTTCTGTTTCCTTCTTCTTTTCTTGTATTTATTATTGTGTGTACATAAATTGTTAAATAAATAAATAAACCCCCCCCCACTATATTTTATCCCGGTAGTATGTTCCTTTCGCGCGCGTGATAGTATGTTCTACCATCACGCGGGGAAGCCGCTGGCAGCAGCTAATAGTCAATAAGTTTGGCAGTTCCTCTCGCTTCACCTACAACCGTAGGAGCTACTTGATGATATCCCACATGTCTTAAGACATTAGTTGTTCAGCGAAGACAAAGGAACACTCGATTAAAATTTATAATAAATTACCCAAGCTATTAAGAAATGAAAAAAAAAAAATTGGCTGTTTTTACGAATAAATTAAGAAAAAAATATTAATTAAACGCTATTATAGCATAAGTGAATATTTGAATGGCAAATTTATACAGCTCGGATAATAATATAAAATAAAAATAACAGTAATAATAAAGAATATTATACTTATATAAATGTTTAATTAAATTGTATTTATAATAAGTTAGTTTATACGTCCTTTTCATCCTTTATAATATTGTCTTTTACTGTGCCCAACAGGGTCCACAATTGTCTCACTAAATTTTCACCTACTGTCTAAGGATGTACATTGTGGAATGCAATAAAGAATTGAGTATTGATTTTTGCTCGCAAGTCAAGGTTCCAAAGTTCACTTCCTAGATACGAATAATCAATGAAGGCCGATAGTATTACAACAAATAGATAAAGTCCACATTGAAATAGCTTTTGAATGATGATGACGTGGTGCGTTGTCCTTTGATCGGTTAGTCATAATACGGTTTAATGTATTTGTTTGAGTATTTTAGACTAGTTTATGCCTGTCAAAAATGATCGCAAAGGAACATACTCCCAGGATAAAAATCATCATATCAAGTATCCCATGCCCAATTCCTACAACTATTCCTAAACAAAGGTAGTACATGAATTCGAGTTTTATCCAAATCTGTTCAGCCGATAGACGTCAAGAGGTAACAGACAGAACGTCAGTGTTACTTTCACATTTAATAACTTTTATTAAATGCTTTATGCACTCTATGTACAGAGGCAGACTCAGAGCACACGACGACGACGACAAGTGCGGGTGCTCGGGCTTGTTCGTCAACTCGCTACCACAGAGTACATTGACTCGCTACTGCAAAACTCGCGAGTCCGCGCGAGCTGGCACCTTCATTTTACCTACTTTTCTGTCGTCAACTCGCTCTAATGTAAAAATCTAACGTATTTATGTACAGTCAGCTACAAAAACTTCTTATAAAAAATAAAGTAAAAAACTAAAACCCGACTACGACAAAAAAAAAACGACGCTGAAAAAGTATGAAACAAGATTTTCATACTTCGAACAGAACAAAAAGAAAAGCCGCAGTCACACGTTATAGGTACCAACCGAAACACTTATAACGTGTGACTACGGTTTTTCTTTTTGTTCTGTTCGAAGTATGAAAACCTTGTTTCATACTTTTTCAGCGTCGTTTTTTTTTTGTCGTAGTCGGGTTTTAGTTTTTTACTTTATTTTTATTTAAACAATTTTGGTGTTAAACTTAACACATGACTTTTTGTCCGCTAGAGGGCGTCACTTTAAATTTGAGCAATATTTTCGAAATTGACTAATGTAGCCCTTTCAAATGATACCAAACACGGCGTATTTATCTCCATTTTTATTTTTAACACACTTTTTGTCCGCTAGAGAGCGCCATGTCGAGTTTTGTGACACGTCACGTAGCCTATGTTCAGCGGACAATGAAGACGGTTCTAACGATACCTCATATGTCGAGTTCCGATTGGTAGATTAGGAGCTATGAGGGAACAGATGAACATACTCACATACATACATAGCCTGTCAAAATCACAACCCTCCGTAGTCGGGTAAAAATAAAACAAATATCGTTTATGAGATATCGATTTATATTAAATTATTATTAAGGCGAGAGGCATTTTACCATGTATTTTTCTGGAGAAAATACATGGTTAGCAATAGCTTTCTTGATAAGAATTTTCGAAATTTAATCAGTAGGTAAGTACTTCCAGATATTGATAAAGACTACGGCGGGAACCACATTAGACCGACGCACACGTGGGCCACGTCTAATTTTTACATAAGAGTCGCGTCGCGTTCCGTGGATCTAATGTAGCTCTAAAAATCTAGTTGCCATATAAAATGTATGAAGACCAACGCGCCCAGATCGGCGTACATGGCCTACATGTGCCCAATGTAGTTCTACTTTACATCCACAAGAGTCAGCAGGTACGTAAAAATAAAAACGCAAGATGCGGAAGATAAATCATGGAAAACAAATTACTCACCTTTAAAGTTTCCAAGTCGAGCACGCTGAATGGCGGCATACAGTAAAACGTGATGCCTTCAAATAGCTTTTGTTTCGCCATGCGAGAACGCCTCGGTCCCGGTTCACCTGTGCTATCCAGAGCTTCGTACAGTTCCTACAAGAAAAAAAAAACAAAGAAAATCTTTGTAAAATAAATTTGTCTATGATCCTTTATAGTGAAAGCCTCAGTCACATGATTAAAACATTGTTTTGGGATCGCGTCTTTATTTGTCCCGATAACATGTCTGTGATGTTTTGACATGATTTAGTTAAAACAGATGTTAGATTATTTTCAGACTTGTATGTCTGTTCAATAGCGAACGTTAACCTTTCAATGAACCTTTTGTTCAATGTTCAAAACATTTGTAAAGAAACCATTTACAATGTTGCATCACATTGTTACTAGTCCATCGCATCGCGAATAACATCCGATGGTACTTAGCAGATACGTACTGCTTCAGTTTCTCAGAATTTATATATTTATATTGCGCTGTTATGATAAGATAATGACTCATTTGTTTTTATTTGTATCTGTTGTCTGTCAATTTCTTAGAGGATCTAAAAATGATAAATACAATCTGGAATATGACTTCCTAACATTTACTGATTCTGCACACTGCACCGTATCATAGCATGACCGTGCAACGAACGTATCAAGCACGGAAAGATACACGACATGGTCTACTATGCTCACTAGAACGGATGTAGTGACCGCATCATTTGCATTTTATCCGATCCCATTCGCTCGGATAGACAACAAACAGATCAGGAAGAGCGAGTGAATCTTTTTGTAAAGAAATTATTTTCTATACATAAATGATGGCCAAAATGTTATTTTATATGTATATATATATGGCGTCATATAAAAGGCTTAGAACTAAGATCATACGCAGTTATAACTCTTATGCTCACTGGTTTGCGTAGATCGAAGGACTGAAACAATTTGCCTGCTGCGGTCTTCCCATCCGATTATAATTAACGCATCTTCAAGGTTAGAGTGAATAGGCTCAGTGCGCTTCACCATCACCGATTGCATCACTTTAGCATCAGATGGGATCGCAGTCAAGCACTAAAAAATAACGCTATGGTGTTGGTCGGCAACGAAACGTTCACTAGACCACTAGGGCATAGTCTCATACGTTTCAATACAAAGAAGAATATTTTGTGGCACGGTACATTCCCAGCACGGTCATGTTATATTACGCTGTAGTGGGTGGACTCTTTTATGATGCATCAACTTGTTACGAGTAGGTTCGAGTGCATCGTACGCGACTTAGCCACGGTACCGGATAACCTATTTTGTTTTCGTATGACGTACATATGCGAGTGAATCAATTTATACTGCTGTTTATATTTCTGTACGCCGGCGTCGACGGGAGCTTTGGGTATTATTGTGCAATGCAAGAATACAGGGTTAAATTAATTGAGCTAGCGAAATTCCACAGACGTGACAGTTATAGACATCTATACAGATAGCGGCACGAATCTTGAGCGCTCGGCGAAAGAGCGGGGATCGCTTTGCGCATCGTACAATATCGGCGAGCCAATCACTGTACAAGGATTTCATTCCCCGCCCCCACACCTCTCTTCATACCACTAAAGAGACCCGATATTTCACTTCTGCGCAAGTAAAACTTTAGAAGTCAGCGCTTAAGATCCGTGCCGGTATCTATACTCCATTCGCAATAAGATTGGACATTTAAACAAACCTTTTTTACTGTCCAATCAACCGATTTTGACTTCTATTCCGTAGACATAAGGATGGCATTAAAAGCAAAAATTGGTTGCAATACCAACTATTTACTGCAACCACCTTTTGTCATGCTACTAACGCAATAAAAGTCAAAATCGGTTAACGGACAGTAAAAAAGGTTTGTTTTGATGCCTAATCTTATTGCGAATGGAGTAGTGACGCGCGGACGTTAACACAATAAAATAAAAACTTAATTTTAAGCAACAACACTACCAGCAGCTGTTGTTACCGTAGACAGCTGTAGTATTCTAACTATAATATAATAATATTCCACAACTATCACACAACGCCGCCGTCTAGTCTCAAGCTAAGCAGAGCTTGTGTTATGAGTACTAGACAACTGATAAACATACTTATATATTTCTAAATACATTACACCCAGATTCGCGGCTTGACCGCATACATGGTAGTAGAATTACCCCGTAGGTTTTTAGTAGGTGGAAGTTCGTTATAACCTTCAGTGGATGGCTTCCCTATGAGTGAACGTATTAGTAAGGCCAGTTTACTAACAGATGCTAAAAGAGATCCACCCACACAACGTCAGGCTATTTAAAACGCTGACATGTTCGTAGAAGCATGTCAAAATCATATTGATTTGTGAAACAAATTGAATACGATTTCAAGCTATAACCGAATTATTTATGCAAAAAAAAAACGATTTATCTACGTCATATCAAATCGTATCAGTAAGTTTAGTGCAGGGCGTCCATAAAAATATTTATTTACAGTAAGGGGTGGAATTCCCTGCCGGAGTCCGTTTCCTGATAACTACAACCTAGGGGTCATTCAAGTCTCTTGACTTGAAAGACCCCTAGGTTAGCTTACTTCTAGGCAAGGTGTATGGGACTGGATACGTAAGACGGAAAATCGAGCGCACAACTATCTGTAAGCCTTACAAATATTTGTTTGGTGCGGGATCAAACCCAGACTACACAGTGCAGAAAGGAAAACCCGGGGTCAAGTTGATGGCTTATTGATTAATAGGCGAAATAAAAAAGATGTTACCTCATTAACAATTTCTTTAGTCTGCAAGCATTGCTTGACCCAATCAAATGACACAATCCATTTAGAAGCTGCTAGTGCGCACATGTATTTTACAGATCTGAAAGGAAGGCAAACATAAATTACTGTTTAGCTAACGAGAATATAATATACTATCTTTAGCCATCGGTTTCGCCAGCGTAACCGTAGGCACAGTATAGATATATGGAACAGTACGGAAACTACCTACAAATTCGCTACTGACAGGACCGCGAGAAACGCTTAAGAGTCTCGTCGATGCGTATGTTTGTGTGAGTGTGCCGTTTCGAATATTTGTAGGTAGTTTCCGTACTGTTCCATATATCTATAGGTACTGTGCCGTAGGTTTCTCCATACAAAGTTTGGACCCCCGTTTCATGCCATTATGGGGTGAATTTGGAAAATCCTCACATAGTGTTGCCTATGTCATAGAAGGAAACCTCGTGCAAAATTTCACGCTACTAGTACTGGTAGTTTCGGCTGTGCGTTGATATGTCAGTCAGTCAGTGTTTCCTTTTTTTATATAATTATTATAGATGACTCGGCGAACTTTATTCTGTTATAAAAATTATCACAGAAATATCGCGATTAAAAAATGGGGGGTGGGCATACGAGGGTGAAAAATACTTTACGATCTATTCTAAGACCTACGAGATACACACACACAGAAAATTTCATAAAAATCTATATATTTCTAATATATTATTTGTATGACGTAATTATGAATCTGTATAAGAAACTGAGATCACATGCTATTTCTGCGTAATATTACAAAACAAGACATTGAACCTCAATGTCGTCATTGTAAACAATTATTGCAGCTGCTGATTGTAGTGAAGATTGCTTCTCATATACAATCAAGATTAATATAGCAATTTAGAAACTTCAAGACATGAAAAACACAGTAATAAAACAAAAGACCATTGCCTAAATAATCTCACCTCTGTGATTTCTTCTCTTCATCGACACCTACGATCAAGTGTGTGATGTCCTTTGAATACTTGTCTACATGCCTCCATTTACGTTCACTACAAAGAGCTTTAACTTTTGATATTTCGCTGGAAGTTAGACATGATGCAGCTAAACAATATCTCTTGTTATTCAGACCCAGATTGCGAGAAGTTAGTGGTCGTGCTGCAGGCGTAGTGGGCGTGCTCTCAAATGCTTTACTCATAAACTCTCTCTCTTGCGTGGTCTTAGCAATCACATCAGCAGTAGGACAAAGAGTCTGCTCAGGGTCGTCGTCATCATTTCTATTTTCAAAATTAAGAGATTTTCGAACCATTGGCGTTGATTTATGCTTAATTTGATCAGCAAACTTGGTGATCGTAAGAGGGGTCTCTAATACTTGGTTTGGGATAGCAGTTTCAATAACAGTCGTATCTCTCGTACTTTTGTTGGATTCTGTCACTGTATCAGATAAATTGATGATACTCTTTACGGCTGATGTGGATTTTCTTTGAGAAGCCTTATTAGTTTCAATCAAACTGATTTGTGATTGGTTCGATGTACTGGCTCGTTTTAGTTTCGGGATCGTTAAGTTCCTAAAAATAATAAATACGACGTTAGAATCATCAAAACAATTTTGTTATTCTATTGTGTCAACCCTGAACACTTACTTCTGTGGTGTTTCTTCGACTACACTCTTATCATCATCATAATCTTGAGACTTCTTTGTTTTATTTGTCTTGATTATGCCATCATTACTCTCCTGTGTAGAATTTAAGTTATGACATAGTACAGGTGTTAACAATTCTTCAATCTGTTGTGGTATCTGAAACATAATTTTAATTAACTTAATTATACCATAGAATATTTTTGTGATAGTGATCATAAGATAAGGCACACAATTATGTCATAGTTTTAATTAACAGATAAAAGATAGATAACAACAGCTGACCGCAGCCCCCACGCGGACACGGCGTTGCTCTGCCCAAGCGGGGCACACCTCCACAGTGTCCTCCGGGCGGTCCACGCCGCACGAATCCGGTGCAGGAACTTCCCGTACTTACCTTGTTCGGTGAGAACCTGCGTCATGCGGAAGGTGAGGACGCCGCCGCCGTGAGGTCTTTCCAACCACGTCTCAAAGAGGGGGCTTACCGCCATAATTGTGGCGTGCCCAACAAGTGAGTAATTCTGACTAATTTGTAGATGAATAATCCTGGCTACAAGATTAACAGCTGTGAAGTCTACGAAACTGAAACTAGCAGCTAGCAGCTAGCGGCCGCCAGGGACGGATCTTGTGAAAAGGGCCCTAGGCAACAAAATATTTATAAAGTAAAAGTCATCTAAAATTGATCAATTTACGAAGATGAGAAGAAAGATTACACAGATTACACTTTAATAAAATTCTACCTTAAAAATTTTGAACTGGAATTTTAAATCGAATATTTTAACTTCGATTCTAAATACTCGAATCTGTCCAAACTCGGTCCAACGTCCACATAGAGGTCATTGAGCTCAGATATTATTTTCAAGAGGGATACCTAAACCCCTAATTATTTTTAAATTTATTAATTTATGAATTTGGATTTTTATAATAACTCTTCTGTAACTTTAGTTCTGAACACTCGAATCTGTTCAAACTTAGTTCAACGTCTACTTAGAGTGTTATTGAGCTCTGATATTGTTTTCAAGAGGGATACTCAACCCCTTCTATTTTTTTATAATTTATTATTTTACGAATTTTTTACTTTTATCATAACACTTCTGTAACTTTAGTTCTGAACACTCGAATCGATTCAAACTTAGTTCAACGTCTACTTGAAGTGTCCTTAAAGTCTGATATTATTTTCAAGAGGGATACTCAATCCCTTCTATTTTTTTATAATTTATTATGTTAAGAATTTTGACTTTTATCATAAATCTTCTGTAACTTTAGTTCTGAACACTCGAATCGGTTCAAACTTAGTTCAACGTCTACTTGGAGTGTCTTTAAGGTCTGATATTATTTTCAAGAGGGATACTCAATTCCTTCTATTTTTTTTAAATTTATTAATCTAAGACATTGGATTTTTATAATAATTCTTCTCTAACTTTAGTTCTGAACACTCGAATCTGTTCAAACTTAGTTCAACGTCTACTTTGAGTGTTTTTGAGGTCTGATATTATTTTCAAGAGGGATACTCAACCCCTTCTATTTTTTTATCATTTATTATTTTACGAATTTTGACTTTTATCATAACTCTTCTGTAACTTTAGTTCTGAACACTCGAATCGGTTCAAACTTAGTTCAACGTCTACGTGGAGTGTCTTTAAAGTCTGATATTATTTTTAAGAGGGATACTCAATCCCTTCTATTTTTTTATAATTTATTATTTTACGAATTTTGACTTTTATTATAACTCTTCTGTAACTTTAGTTCTGAATACTCGAATCGGTTCAAACTTAGTTCAACGTCTACTTGGAATGTCCTTAAAGTCTGATATTATTTTCAATAGGGATACTCAACCCATTCTATTTTTTTATAATTCTTAAAGGGTCATTGAGCTCTGATATTATTTGCAAGAGGGATACTCAATCCCTTCAATTTTTTTATAATTACAGTTACAGAAGAGTTATGATAAAAGTCAAAGTTCATGAATTAATAAATTTAAAAAAAATTAGAAGGGATTGAGTATCCCTCTTGAAAATAATATCAGACCTCAATGACATTCTTAGTAGACGTTAAACTAAGTTTGAACAGATTCGAGTGTTCAGAACTAAAGTTACAGAAGAGTTATGATAAAAGTCAAAATTCGTAATATAATAAATTATAAAAAAATAGAAGGGATTGAGTATCCCTCTTGAAAATAATATCAGACCTCAAGGACACTCCAAGTAGACGTTGAACTAAGTTTGAACAGATTCGAGTGTTCAGAACTAAAGTTACAGAAGAGTTATGATAAAAGTCAAAATTCGTAATATAATAAATTATAAAAAAATAGAAGGGATTGAGTATCCCTCTTGAAAACAATATCAGATCTCAATGACATTCTAAGTAGACGTTGAACTAAGTTTGAACAGATTCGAGTGTTCAAAACTAAAGTTACAGAAGAGTTATGATAAAAGTCAAAATTCGCAATATAATAAATTATGACAAAATAGAAGGGATTGAGTATCCCTCTTAAAAATAATATCAGACCTCAAGGACACTCCAAGTAGACGTTGAACTAAGTTTGAACAGATTCGAGTGTTCAGAATTAAAGTTACAGAAGAGTTATCATAAAAT
This sequence comes from Mythimna impura, assembly GCA_905147345.3. Classification (NCBI taxonomy): domain Eukaryota; kingdom Metazoa; phylum Arthropoda; class Insecta; order Lepidoptera; family Noctuidae; genus Mythimna; species Mythimna impura. Next base: position 16,511,373 of record LR990345.1, read on the forward strand.
TCCAAATTCATGAATTAATAAATTTAAAAAAAATTAGAAGGAATTGAGTATCCCTCTTGCAAATAATATCAGAGCTCAATGACCCTTTAAGTAGACGTTGAACTATGTTTGAACCGATTTGAGTGTTCAGAACTAAAGTTACAGAAGGGTTATGATAAAAGTCAAAATTCGTAAAATAATAAATTATTAAAAAATAGATGGGGTTGAGTATCCCTCTTGAAAATAATATCAGACCTCAATGACATTCTTAGTAGACGTTGAATTAAGTTTGAACCGATTCGAGTGTTCAGGACTAAAGTTACAGAAGACTTATGATAAAAGCCAAAATTCGTAACATAATAAATTATAAAAAAATAGAGGGGATAGAGTATCCCTTTTGAAAATTATATCAGACCTTAATGACCCTGTAAGTAGACGTTGGACCGAGTTTGGATCGATTCGAGTGTTCAGGATAAAAGTAACAGATGAGTTATCATAAAAATCCAAATTCATAAATTGATAAATTAAAAAAAAAAATAGAAGGGATTGAGTATCCCTCTTGAAAATAATATCAGACCTCAATGACACTCTAAGTAGACGTTGGATCAAATTTAAACCGATTCGAGTGTTTAGAACCAAAGTTACGGGGGATTAGTTTTAAAAATATTATTTAATTTGCAATTAAAATGTTTGGACTTATTACAGGAATCTTACCATCTGCGTAAATTTATTGTTTTAGCTGTTGAAACAGTACCATACAGCTCTATTTAACTTTACATTGACAATTTGGTTCTGGGCCTAGGGACCCACACTAGATCCACCCTGACTTGTTTGGCTGCTAGCTTCAGTTTCATGTGAAGTCTTTCACAATCAATAATAATAATTGCTAGCTAGCCTACATTGGATGCATGTAGGGTCCTGATTGTGTAGTTTCTTACTCTGCCATATCTTTCTGCTATCATTAGTGTATATTATTATGGTTCATAAGATACAGCCTGCTGACAAACAGACAGATGGGTAGATGGACAGACAGCAGAGGCTTAGTAATAGGATTCTTAAATAATGGAACCCTGCAAACATAAACACAATAATACTTACTTTGCCAGTTTTAGTAATTTCTGAGTTTTCATCTTCCTTTTCCACAATAGAGAAGACATTTTCACTGTGCCTTTCATTGAAGTATTCATTTAAATTTGGTGTTATTTCAACATCCATTTGGCTTGCAACCTTTTTAAGTGTCTGTGTTTTTTGCATTTGCGATGGAATTTTTTTGTTTGATCCTGACTCTTGGTTATTTTTGCCACTTCTATCTTTTAAAATAGAAGCACTCTCTACTTCTTGACTTTTTCTAATGTCTTCTATATCTGCATCAATACTGGCAAATACTTGACCCATAATAGCATCATAGTTTATAGGTTCACTGTCATGTTGCATCTCTTGACCTTTCACATTTTCTTCTGGGTTAATTTTAGTTTTCTTGCTTACTGGTAACATTTCTTCTTCATTGCATCTGTTGCGTTTCTCTGCAAGCTTTTGAGTTCTGTATTTGCTTTGAACAGTACCTAATATTTCTGAAGGTGCATGGTCTCTCAAAATATGAACATTTGCTTCCTTAACTGAGCCACTATTGAAAATATCTAAATCATGTAGGTCATCTATATTCTCTTTTTGCTCAACTGTTTTGTTTGTACTTTGCTCTTTAACTTGTGGTATTTCGGTGGGAATGCTTTTGGGGCTCTTTTCTTTATCTTGAATAACATCACACTCCATTAAATTAGATAGTTCTTTTTCTACACTTTCAGTAATCTCAAATTGTGCAGTTGCTGTATCAGCTGAGGCTGTATTTTTCTTTATAGATGTGGTTTTGTCCAGATTGTCTACTACATGTAAATTCTTATTTTCAATAATGTTAGGTAGGGGTTTTTGTATATTCTGGGTTTCATTTATGTTCACTGTAACGGGTTCTGGTACCTTAGCTCTATTATTTTCGATATTGATATCTACATTATGGGTATTGACATCTTTTAGCACTGAGTCATTATTTTTATCTGAGTGGTGTGGGTCTAGAGATGTTTGCACTTCACGGTCAGTATTAATTTTTACTTGGACATTTTGTTTTTTCTTAATCACAATATTGGTTATTGTATTGCCTACCTTAATGGTAATTTCAATATCATCTGAATTTTCAGAAGCAACTTGTTGCACATAATTTTGGTTAGATATAACATTAAAGTTATCTGCAGTTTTGGGATTTAATGCACTTTTCTTTATAAAAGGCATTTTATTTACACTTGGTGTGTGGTTTTGATTATTATTTTCAGAATCATTCAAGCTAGTGAAATTTTCATTTTCTTTGATAATCCTGCTATCTTCAAGGATAACATCATCATTTACAGTCATTTTATTTTGTGGCTCTTCAAGTTGATTTTTTTTAGACTTGCTATCTGAATCACTCACTATGTCTCTGCTTTCTTTTTCTATAGATTTTACTGCAATGTTTTGATTAGCATTATCGCTTTGTTTGTCATCAATAGGTTCATTTGAGTTAATAATATTTACTTCATTTTCTTTATTTGGATAGTCTGGTGTATTGTCATCAATGTTGTAGGCATGTGGAGTAGCCACAGGTGTATTGATAGCCGGCTTCAGATTCTGTGTTTTCTTAACCATTTCAATTGAAACATTCAATTTGCTTCGATTTTTCTTGTTTAACTTACTGAATTCTTTTCTCATTTTTTTAACATTATTCCAATTTTGTTTGGCTTTTTGTGATTTTTTATCATTATCCCCACTTGAGTCTCTAGAACTATGCATGTTAGAAGATAAGTCATTCACCTTACCAGGGATATTATCACTCTTTAAATCCCTTTTTCTAGAGCTCCTACGAGGATGATCTGTAGTATATTCAGAGTCTTCTACAAAAAATGGTTCTATATCCATGGGTCCTACAATGTTCTCATTTTTCTTAGTAGTTACCTCAGTGTCTGGCATTGTTTCTATTTTATCCCAATCATCTTGTGGTGGTGGGATATGCACCACTTTCGAAGGGGTTACAACTTTCTTAGTATCGGTGTGAATTATGATATTGCTGGCTGAAATCTCTAACGGATTAGCTGGTTGTTGTGATTCTTGTGAGAATGTTTCAGAATTTTGAATTGCAGCTGAAAAATGATTTTGAGAGCTTGTTAACCAATCCTTTACATTTTTGTCTGGATCTTTTTCTGAATCAATTTCACCTGGTGTGTCAAGATTAAACTCATCCACTGAAATTTAATTATTAACAATTGAATTGAAATTAAAACAGTTTGCATGCAAACGCAAATCAAAATTTCAGAAACATATACTATAACATAATTCCCAACTTACATTTGATGTTAAAAAGTTTTTCAAATGCTTCTCCAAGCACTTGAACATGATCAGTCAATGTTTGAAGAGGTATATTTAGCTTCAACGTCTTGCGCTCCAGTTGCGTCGCACAAGCAGGACATGTACGACGACCTCGCCAGCAAGTATGACACAATGTGTGGCCGCAAGCTGCAGTCGCAGGTGCTATGAAGTATTTACAACTGAAAAAATACGATGGGTCATGTTTAAACATGATTCTTTCTGAAATACATTCTGAGATATCAATTTAATTTTGTATTGGTTGATCTAAAAGTATAGGTTTGAAGTCATACCATTCTAAACAAGTTACATGGTCAATTTGTTGTGACGTTAATTTTGATAACCTAGTCAAATCTAAATCCTTCAGGTTCATTTTCCAGAATAAAGTGATTTATTCATTAAAACTTGCACTTGTTTCTCTCCGCAATCACGACGATGTGGGAGCGACTAGTGCATAGTACAAGCCTTTCAATTTACCAACATTGTCTGCCAAAAATGATGAACACAAAGTTTACTACTTTACAAGATCTTTTAAACTATACAGAAACTTGAACACAACAAAATAGATTCACATCAAAAAACAAAAATCATTGAATTTTCTCTCCATTTTTTCCCGCCTTTGTCAGTAATGTTGACATGTCAAACATGAAAAGTCAATGTCAAATATTGTCAAAAAAAATTACGTCCGTAGACAAGACATACTACTTACATAGAGACGAAATTGCGACTGGCAAGTTTAAAGACTAAACCAGAAACAAGAACAAAAATCCGATTTTTAATATAAACTGGCCGGGCCCAATGACTGTTTTGCTTGATATTCTAGTCTATCTTGCCATAAACTCAGTCCATTCTTCAGAAAGCAATAAAAAAGTAAATCAAGTAATTTTGTAATGTAACAACCCTGGGCACTATCTGTCAAGTGTAGTCAAGGGGTGCCGAGAAAATCTGAGTTTCTTCTGTAAAATAAAATAAATTACACTACCAAAACCCTAAGTAAGACGATAAATATTAATGTTAAATGAAATATCATGTACTATATTTAATCGCTTATAATTTTTGTCAATATGCTGTTTTTGGTTTTCTATCAAAATTATTACATAATCCGGGATTGTTTTTAAAAAAATGAGTTTTATCCCAGTTGTCCCTAAAATAATAATACAATGTAACTTTTTATTTTTATTAAAGAACTACTTTATGTATCTTCGTCGTTTTTTACAGTAGTAAAACAGTTAATTTATAGGTTAGAAAAATAAATTTACAAATTTGAGGTCCAAGGAATAAGTGAGAAAAATTTGTTATAGATCTTCTTTTACTTTAAACCTTCTATTCAATCTTGTCCGTTAATGAAAATAAGTGTACAACTGTTTGTAAAGAGTTTACAAAATTACTATGAATGGAAAATAAGGTCTTCCTGTAGTTTATCGGATCTTCTGTGGAGATATTAAATTAGCAAGTGATTGATTCAATTATTAATTTATAATATTGCATAAGGTTCACATTGAATTATATCTGCACATTAAAGAGTATATTTAAATTGTTTACAGTATGGCTCTGGCATTCCGCAATGGGTTGAGGACTGTGGCGAGGAGACTGCAAGTCCGTAATTATGCTGACGCTGCTAAAGGCGATGAAATGGCACTCACATTTGCTGCAGGCAACAAGGTTTTTATTTTCTTTAATTTTTATTTATCATAATTATTTTTCTCTTTCCATTATCCCAATTTAATTAAGTTGTAACTTAATAATCTTCTCCTTCCATACTTCTGTACTAATTGTTATTTCAGTATACAAACCTCTTTCTAGCTTCATCTTTACACTATCTATTAGTTTGACTTTTGTTTAAAATCTGCAATTTTAAACATTTGAGAAATGATTTAGTGATAATTTATGTGTTCAGTAACCTGAATCTGAAGTTTAAAATTGCCCTCAGGTATTTTACGACAAAGTAGTGGTCAAGCAAGTTGATGTGCCATCAATGAGTGGAGCTTTTGGTATATTGCCCAAACATGTACCCACACTTGGTAAGTAAATGTTTTTATGGTCTACTATAATTTACTAGCAAATAATCTGAAAATTATGTCAGTGATTACTTATTTCTATAAAGTGTAATTGCTACATTTTATAGAAATAGATAATCAATCAAATTGCTTGAACAAAACTAACATTATATCATACAAACTGCATACCCTCCACTAGTCTTCCATAAAATAGATGATGTACTTGCTCCCTTGATGTAAAGCCAAGTATGGTAATTGCACTGTGTTTCAAATGTTCTTGATCAAATTAAACAAAGAACATGGAACAAAACGTACCCATCTTGTAGCAAATTGAAATTGGTACCATTGGAAAGGCCTTTGAAAATATATTTATTTGTTGTATTGGGCCAATTTTGTAGCTAGTGGGGAAAAAAGATATTTGACGTTGAAAATGGCGAAAATCCTTAGTAAAATCGACTCACGTTTATTTAATGGTTTTACGACTTTATCTGTTAGGTACTTTGAACTATTATGCGCTAGCGTCGGTGTGTCGTAATTGGCATTCAATATGCAACCGTATTATTATTACATTCGGTGAGTGAGTAATACAGCAGAGCCGACGTACAAATACGTGCGAGTGAAACAGATAGCGTGTAGTCGGCGACGCCGCGCTGCGTCGATCATTTGTTCTTCATTCATAACAATTAGTATATTAGTGGTGAGTCGTTGTCGAGTCTTTGACAGACGAAACGCAACTGTTCTTCCGATGACGTTTGTAAACGGACTTTTTAAAAGACGAAACTATCGTTGAGTGAGGTAGTTGCAGTTTACAAAAAACGTTCGCCGTTGCAACTGGTTTGACTATGGTTTGAAGCCGAAACTATTGTTGAGTGTAGTAGTTGCAGTTTGCAGAAAACGTTCGTCGTCGCAACTGGTTTGAAAACGGTTTAAAACACGAAACTATCATTGAGTGAGGTAGTTGCAGTTTACAGAAAACGTTCGCCGTTGCAACTGGTTTGACAACGGTTTAAAAAACGAAACTTCGTTGAGTAAAGTAGCCGTCAATACCATTTCTACAATTGACAAAGGAAGACGTCATTCTATTAAGTTAAAATACCACATAAAGCTCGCTAGATCATAATAATATATGTTGTCTAGCATTTGCGAGGTGGAGATGGTATATATAATATTGAGGTATATTCTGGCCGTAGCCCTAGTATGTCGCAGCATGGGCTAGTGACCGAAAACTGCACGTTAGTTATTGGCCGCATTATCGAGACACGTATCGAACAAAATACATAATATTACGGGTATGAGAATTCTAGGTACCTGTGCCCACACTGTTAGCATAATATGGTAGGTACTTAGATGTTGGCAGGCACCTAGATAACTTCGTAGGTCAAGCAAGTGCCTGGGATGATAATATGAGACTAACAACACAGTTTAAAAACTGGGAAAGTGCGAGTCGGAATCGCGCACTGAGGGTTCCGTACAAACTTACCTGTGAAAACCGTTTAATTCCCGAATTGAGTTACGAAGATTATTCCGAATATCAATTTTTTTTAAGCTATTGCATAGCTTCTATCGAGGGCCTCGAGCGCGGGGACCGAATCCAGAAATTCCGTAACGAAAAAAACCTCACGCTCCCCACTCCGACGGGCACGGAGGTGTGGCTTGAAGGCCGACAGAGACCGAACACCTATTTTAGAAAAGTCGTTAACGACCTGTGTGGCGCATTGGTACAGCGTTCTACCTATGTTATCATCGTGCCTCGAGTTCAAATCTCGGTCAAACAAAATAGTCTTTTTGTATTATAATAGAATATAGTAATGTTCTATGATAACAACTGAACATACTTGTAGCAATTTATGAAGTAAACAAGAAAAAAAAATTGTTTTCTTATCGGTCACCACGCTCAAAAAGTGTAACTTGAATTAATATCAAAGAAAAGAAAAAGAAATACTGCATAAATAAAATGAATAAATAATTATAATTGCATAAGTTGATACAAAATGCTATGCAATAGCTTTACCGCGGCAGTCCCCGAGTGCCACACTTTTTTTTTTTTTTTGTGACATAATTACATATGTTTTCAATTTTTTCCTATACTTGTGCTATGAGACCTTGGGAAGTACCCTATGAATTTTGATTCCCTTGAGATTGTCGAAATACACGTGTTTTGCGACGTAAACGGCCGTATTATTTTTTTCCTTAACCAAGAAGTTTGATTTTTTCACAGCTTCAACGGACCGCAGACTTCAGTATAAGTATGGTTTTATATTTCAACTCGATACCTCCATGCGTTCCCGAAATAAAGGGTCTTGACAGATAGACAGACGGACGGACAACAAAGTGATCCTATAACTACCTACCTAAGGGTTCCGTCTTTTCCATTTGAGGTACGGAACCCTAAAATGATTTTTTCTGTGTTTTGTAATAAAACTGCTTTTTTCGTTTTTTAAGATTGATGGGTTTATTACTTTTTCGGTACCAAAAATGAACGGTAGGAAGCTAAGTCGGAAAACGACTGGTTATTTGGTCTATATAAAACAGAAAAAAATTGGTTGCCTGTAAAGTCGGTATACGGGCGAAAGTTTTACGTGACAACGACTTTGAGTGGTAAAATAATTTTAATGTGAATATTCATTCGTATAGTAGGAAGAAGGATGAAATAACGTGCCTCTCACTCGCTCTCATTGTGAGCGCATAACGTGAGCGGGGCGTAACGCAGTTTCTTGAAGTGTCACCCGGCAAACCAATTTATAAGACGTTGTCACGTCAAAAAGGTACAATTGTTTATAACACTGCAATTAAAAATGTTATAAAGCAGATATCATAAACAACTTGACACTGGCACTGGCAGATGCACAAAAATGATGCACATCGTTTTCTAAGGTATGGGCGCGGCGGCCGCGGCGATTTGATGAGAGGTGTATACCTATATTTAAAATTATTATATCTCATTTGCTTTTCTACCAATTTTGATATTTTTTTTCCTGGTAATATTCTATTGTTTTATTGATAACACCACCACTGCACCTGAAGAGTAGTGGTGGCCGAGTGGTAACGGCCCCGACTTACGATTTGTAGGTCGCGGATTCAAGCCCAGCCAGGCACATTACTTTGTGTAATTTATTTCATCACCGCTGCTCTCAAAACGGTGAAGGAAAACATCGTGAAGAAACCGGCAGGTCCTAGAACCAAAAATTTGAAGACATCACCAACCCGCACTGGGCCCACGTGGTGGATTACGGCCCATTCCCTCTCCTACAGAGGAGGCCTGAGTCCCAGCAGTGGGAACATTATAAGGCCGACTATGCTATGCTATGCTTTATTGATAAACTGGTTAAATTAAAAATATTTCTTTCATGCACATTCCCTAATATGGTATGTCCAGATGGCACAATTTTGACCCGCGTTTTCAAATTATGCGTCTAGACTTTCTGGTGTTTACTTGCAACCGATCACATGAGTTGGCGTTAACTCGCGAAAAAAAAGCTATTGCTTATTTTGAATTCCTCTTGCTAAAGTTTGTGAGTCAAATTTTCTATAAAACCTTCAAGGATATCAGCCTTTTTCAAGGATCAAATATCATGATATTTATTCATATTGCCATGCTTTTATGGCATGACATAAAATCATGTCAATAAGAATTGATAGTATATTTCAATGTCTTCAGAGTGAGTGACCATCCAACTCCTTCCCTGAATCATTCTCTAATCCTTGAATAACAAAGTGGCTTATTAGGTGTATGTTTGAAATTAATCATTTCTGTAATATTTTTCTAGCTGTCCTGCGCCCTGGCATAGTTTCTGTGACTGAAAACGACGGCAAATTGAACAAGATCTTCGTATCCTCTGGCACAGTCACAGTCAACGATGATTCCTCTGTCCAGGTAGGTTTAGTCGCGCGCCTGGCGAGACGGTTGACTAGCGAGCGTCTATTGTTTGGTTTATTCATTTAACAATTAATGTAGGTACACACGCATAAAACAAAGACAAGAAAAGCTTTCGAGGTAATAACATGTATCTAGTACTGCTTACAACAACTAGGGATGCGTTAGGATCATCTAATTGCGTCCGTCATTACCGTCACACTGGGCGAAGTTTTAACCGACAGTGTGTCGGTTAAAACTTCGCCCAGTGTGACGGTAATCATATCAAAATTCAAAAGATCAATCAAATTTATCGTATTTTATATTCATACACATCAAAATCATTACCTATCACTATAAATAATTCTATCCTAACATTTTTAAGCTATTGCATAGCTTCTATCGAGGGCCTTGAGCGTGGGGACCGAATCCAGAAATTCCGTAACGAAAAAAACCTCACGCTCCCCACTCCGACGGGCACGGAGGTGTGGCTTGAAGGCCGACAGAGACCGAACACCTATTTTAGAAAAGTCGTTAACGACCTGTGTGGCGCATTGGTACAGCGTTCTACCTATGTTATCATCGTGCCTCGAGTTCAAATCTCGGTCAAACAAAATAGTCTTTTTGTATTATAATAGATTATAGTAATGTTCTATGATAACAACTAAACATACTTGTAGCAATTTATGAAGTAAACAAGAAAGAAAAAAAATTGTTTTCTTATCGGTCACCACGCTCAAAAAGTGTAACTTGAATTAATATCAAAGAAAAAGAAATACTGCATAAATAAAATAAATAAATAATTATAATTGCCTAGGTTGATACAAAATGCTATGCAATAGCTTTACCGCGGCAGTCCCCGAGTGCCACACTTTTTTTTTTTTTTTTAATTGATATAAACCAGTGCTTGAATGCGATCCCACCTGATGGTAAGTAGCGATGCAATCGTAGATGGTGAGGCGCACTAATTTATTGAGAGCCTATTCACTCTAGCCTTGAAGAGACCCAAATTATAATCGGACGGGAAAACCGCAGCGGGCAAATTATTCTAGTCCCAGTACCTTATAACAATGCGTATATTAATCTTTCAGGTCCTTGCTGAAGAGGCACATCCTTTGGAGAGCCTTGACCGCGCTGCGGCGCAGGAATCCCTTAACAAAGCTCAGTCTGAATATAGTTCCGCTGCTAACGACAAGGTAGGAGCTTAACTTTCTTGTAGCTCTAGTTATCATTTAAGTTAGTCGGAATAATACCTAATCTGACTTTGTGGCTCCACAAAGGTACATTGATTTATGAGTGGTTTTATACGATAGCTGGTTTACCAATGTTTTACTGCTGATATGTATAAATACACTTCTGATTAACTTTGGCATGACCGGTATTACTCTAACCCTTTTTTTTACCTGTTTAACCAAAAAGTAAAAGTCTGGGACTCAGACTTTTACTGTCTAAAACTCAGTGTTCCCTTAGTTACCCTTTTAGTTGTCACACGGTAACTCTTTCCAACAATCCGCAGCCCTGGCGAGCATCAGCCCTAACTGACCTCGTCAACTTTTCTGACATCTCATAAATTTATTAAACCCTAAGCGAACCGGCGTTCGCTCTCTCATTATCTTTCTAATGTGTCTCTAATTACGGTATTTGAAAGGTTAAGGCGCGAGTGTAACAAAACGCGCTCGGCGCCGTCGACCCGGGCTTGGTTCTTACTGGACGGCGAACTACCTATTGCTCGCCATTCGCAAACCCGCGACTACTCTAACCCTAAACGAATAATAGTGCGATATATAGTGTTGAGGACTGTGTTAGTTGTGGTTACAATATGGTAATGTTCTTGTATTGTGCCTTTGCAGGCTAAAGCCGAGGCAGCTATCGCTATGGAAGTCGCTGAAGAGATCCTGAAGGCTGCTTCTGGTTAATGTGTTCCCTCAGCACTGCCACCAAACAGTTAGTGTTAAAAGAACTATTTAATATTTACGTTTCTGTATAAATAAACACCGTTTCCAGTAGAACATATGTATTTTATTTATATTAATGATGATAATTATTATTTATAAGTAAGTGGTATACAAGTAAAACAACATTGCATAGTTGACATTTGAGTAGTTTATTTAACACAAATCAAACACTTTGGTACAGTTAGTTAGCTGTGGTTATCGATGTCGTAACGCCATAATAATAATCATAAAACTTACTTTCAAATAGCTGCAAACCAAACGCACATCGACAAAAGCGAAAATATCATAAACAATTAACCCCTCCGCTGCCAATACAATTAAGATTATGGTACAAATTTTAATTGATTATTTATCATATAATTTTGAATAAATTTTATTTATTTGTTCACAATTCAATTTTAACTAGATTTTTTTCATTAAATCGAATTCTAATTGGAAGGTTAAGAGAAGATTCTGTTGCTAGGAAGTCGCGAAACCTAACTACAAGCCTACTTTGCGAAGCTTACACCACAATACACAACATATAATGGGAAACACCTAGAAAATGACACTCGAGTGTCTTACACCTAGTCATCTGCGTAATATAGAAGGATAAAATTACGATTATGATTAATAAAAATGCACCTTACTGTACTAGGTTAATATTTTAAAGATTATTTTAAATTCCATGTCAGCAGTGTTTGTTACGTTTTCGAAGATGTCACACATTGAGTAGTTCCTTGCTGTTTAAATAGGTAACTGTCTATTATTATCATTATTATGGTACACATCCTGTATATCTTATTTGATTGCGTTTCAAAGAGTAGTCTAATTGATTATCATTAAATTTTACATAATAATACGTAACGCGTGTTACAAACTAGCTACGGATTATATAGTACTTTGTTTAAAAGTTGATTAATTACTAATAAAGAAATTTATACCTAAATTTATCCTAAATAGTATATGCATAAATGCGAAAATCAAAACTAACATGTTTGACACAAATAGGACGTGTGGCAATAACGAAATGTCAAAAAGATTAATTAAAAGCAATAACGTTAAAAGGAAGCATCGATACAACCATTCGGTTGTGGTTACCTAAATATTACCATCCTAAGAGTATAAATAAAGTTTACGTCGATATTATTCCATGTAAAAATAAAAATGGGATAAAAATACAAAATATCACATACATTATTACATGTTGAGCTTAATTTAAATCGAATTCGTCACACCCCAAACCAGATGCGTTTTTCTGAAGCTATCTTTAAATTAAGCTAAACAAATAAGGTTAACTACTACAATTAAAATGACAAAAGACTGTAGTAAACATCTATCAAAGTTGGGCACGTTGGATGAAGGTATATTATATAATGTTGGACAGGACATAAACGCGTCACCTATCTATTTAAGCAAATATATCAATTTGAGATAACTACCACAACCATAATTTTCTGCTTTTACATGGTAATACTACAGTGACGCATCATAGGTATCTCTACTCTGGGAAGGTAGATTCTAATTTGTACATAACCCAACTTTGTAACTTTACTACTACAGGTATAATGATAAAAAAAAACACTTTTAATAACTAAATAGAAAAATGTCCAGCCAACTAAGTTGGGGTAAATGTAAAAGTAAATAGCAACACAAAACGCGACACACAAATGAAACTGAACAAAACAGTAGATTTGGCACGAGTATCACCATCTTGCTGCATGCTAGACCAAATCATAGAGCGAAGGTGCAATTGAAAGTTTATACTGAAAGAAAGTTTCTGCGTAAGCCTGCGAGCGATACATCAGCAAGATGGTAATGGTCCACTAAATTAATTTATAAAATGTGCGTGTGTCGCCGCTGAGACGCGGGTCCACTTTACAGGTTACACTGCCACAGTATCGTAGGCTGTGAGTCCCCGCCCGTGGACTGCTTGCTGGGGGATTGGGGTGGCTGCTTCTGGTCTGAAAACATAGTCCCAAATATTAATTGATACATACGCATACCTCTTTAATGCTTACAACAGCTGCCAGTTTTTTTTTTTTACATTAACATGGGACTAACTCATTTAATTTTTAGAAGCAAACTGGATGTGTCTTAATACCGATAAACAGGCATGGATATACTTTTTTGACGCGTTTGTAGGAAAACCATAGCACTGCTAATCTAGAGGGGTGAGCTCTTTAATTAAGGTACACCAATATGTCCGCACGTTTGGTCTATTTACAGTGCTTTATAAATCTAATGGTATGTAAACTGTAGCTAAAGAAAAATGGTTTGGGGAATCTGTTCTTTGTAACCATGTAATCAAAGCAACTAAATCCATCACGCACGGACTAAAAAGTAACAAGTGCCAGGGATATGTTCTATGTCATAAAGGGCTATCTTTATATAAAGTAATGGGTATACATGATAATTATGTACATTTCATGCGTTTGTTATCGGCAACGCAATCTTCACAAAATAAAATCAAATTAGCCGAGGTATAAATAAATTATTCGCCTTACCATTCTTGGAGCAAAAAATAATATATTAGTGCACATTGGTTGAGAATGTTAGCCACATAAAGGTTAATTACGAAACAAAAATATCAGGCAAAAATAAGGTGGATTATATTCATTTAAAAAATGTTCATTTTCACATACTTTGACTTACTGTTTCCTGTAGATCATGGATGCAGAACATAACACATGCTTAATAACGAGCATAGACTAGTACACAATGCTTTATTAGGTAAATATCTATCACGTTACAATGTACTCGTGCTAGCGCACACACAAGGATCCGGCTTATGTATTAGTAGTGTATCAGTGCGTGTGAGATTGTCAGTGTTGAATCTTGCTTTTTACATTCAGAAGGGACACTTAATTTTATATCTTACTCTCCTTGGATTTATAGAATCTTAACTAGACTAAAGAAGAGTTTTTATTAGTTATCTTTATGCAGTTAAGAATATTAAAAGTTTGTACATATTTATTTCTGTCTGTGCTATACAAATAATTGGATTTTGTTTTGTGAGACAGTGAAAAAAAACAAGTGTCTGAGTTATAGGGTGGATACATGTTGCAAGGCCTATCAAACTGACCTGTCAATGAGTTTCCTCATTTCCTCGCTGTGCAAGCCGTCCTTGGCAGTGTGGGCCCTTACTGCAACAACACACATGTCACGACGCGCTCTATGCTAGCCACGACACCTGGAGCCGCCTTCTACTCGACATCTCGAACAATAACCACATAGCGTGCTCTATTTAAGTTTACTAGTTACATAATTTTGTCATTAAGTGGTTATTGTTCGCCCATGTCCATCTCCAAAACACGTACTAATATATCTACAGAATCATTTCAAATGGAGTGAATTAGTTAACACAATCACGTCTAAGCACATAAAATAGAAAGTTTAGATATGTTGATTCAAAGAAAAGTGTTTAATGAATTTTCCCATTGTTGAATCTTGCACTTGTCAAATTTAACGACCCAATGTGATTTTAAACAGTTATTAAAATCAAGTTTTTAATTTTGTCAAGTGCCAAAACCAAAAAACAGTAAAAAGTAGATAATTTTGAAAAATAAAGATAGGTAAGCCAATTACAAGAACGCTAATCTTGAAGCTTTTAATTCAATTTGTTATTACTGGTACAAATGTTGCATGCTGTCAGTCACAATAATTAGAAACATAAAGGAATCAAATAACTTGATCCAAAATTTTTACCGTCTTCTGTTCAGGTGACACCCAAGTGTGCATAAACCAATTCAACAATCAATTTCAAATTAACACTAGATATTTGTCTAAAATTAAGTTAGTTTGTAAAAAATGAATAATAATATCAAATATTAATGTAAACCATACTTTTTTTTCTAGTTGCAAGTTTTGCTGGGTATTAATTTGTTTCCACTCTAAATTTTGACGTTTGTTGGTAGGGACTTCAAAATTACTGTTTAAATTATTCTTCGATAGGTCGAAAATAATATAGTAAAATTAGTACTCAGCAAATTATTTAAAATATTTTTATATGTATGTATATTATAATAAAGCAGCATACAATGATCACTCAAGCTTTTCGATAAAAAAAAGTATGATTTCCTGTTAGTTTATATCGTTAGATCCAAATTGGGTCCCTTTCAGAAGTTAAAATTCGTCTTGATGTACTGTGGGGAGTTTGTATTAATCAAGTAGTTTTTGCGCCAACTTTCAATTGTTTTTATCTTTATAACTTACTAGGACACCAATGGTCGCGCGGTCAGTCGCGCTGCCAACAAAATATGTACAGTTTAGCACAACCAAACGGACACTAGGTGATGTACCCTCCATTGACCTGTCTACATTTTGTTGATCATACAAATGGTTGTGCTACCGCTAGTGTCCTAGTGAGATATAGGCCTTTATAGTTGGGCATATTGATGGGGTAGCCAGTTAGGTCGTTTCAGTTACGTACCAGGGTAGTTGCGGGGCTGGTCACATTCGGCTTCGGAGATTTCGTTCGAGTCCTTGCTCTCGTTGAAGGAGGAGGAGCAGTTGTTATCGTTGTTGGCGTTGCGGGGTGGGGGCGGGGGAGGCTCGGGAGATCCGCCGCACTTGCGTGTTCCTGTACCAAGATTTGTATGAAATGTTTTAGGAACTTAAAATGCATATAAGAAATAAAAGCAAAGTAAAAGTATAAGTGTGTGTGGTATCATTGGATTACAAAATAGATTCTTTAAAAAAACTATTCGGTCCGTCAGTTAAATCACCAAAAAATATTGAACATGTATTTTTTCTTTTATCGCGTACTTAGTACAAGAAATTAAATTGTGACGTCACGACTTCGTAAACTTTTACTTAGAGGTGAGGTAACAAAACCGAAAGTTGATAAAGCAAAAAATACGTGTCGTGTATATAATTTTTGATAATCTAACTGATTAACCATAATTATATTTTATCCAGGAATGACCCCTATTTAAGTATTTTTTTTTCTCATTGTCAGTCAATATTTGACGCGATATGCACAGGTACAACAGCTAGCTTAGGATTGTCCTCAGAAAATGCAGGGCCACCTCTACTTAACGAGGGTTAAATGCGCTTAGTCACAATAGTTAGTCAATATACATCTACTCCAGTATTATCGAACTTAAGTTTGAGTATTTCTCTTCACAGCTTAAGACTTAGCAACGTCTTAAAACGTTTCCATATTTGCCCAAAATTCCAAAAATAAATAAAAGCTATATCTTTACCCATAATCTTACCAATGCTGGGGCGAGATCCGTAGTGGTCGGAGTAGGGAGTTCCATAAGCACCGGTGTACTGTTCATCTTCGGGAGCGCAGCATGCGGGCTCATCGTACTCGGGGCCACAGGCGTACATCGGGCGGGAATAACGGGCACGCTGCGTAGATGAAAGGAAGAGTGAGATCAGATAGTTCCGATGATCAGATGTAAGTCGTATATGGTAATGGTAAGGGTGCTTACGTATTGGTCCTCTTCAGCGCAAGTGGCCGGGTCGTCGTATTCGGGAGCAGTTGAGTAGATGGCGCTCTGTCCTCCCTGAGAGTTCTTGCGGGCATAACGGCTGTTGGCGCGGGGCTGATAACAACATAATATAAATGAGGAACAAAGGAGGCAGGAGGAGCCAGGCCAGGAGGGGCAGAAGACGTTTCTGACATTTATTTTAAACGTGACTTTTTTACCATATGTGAAAGACGTATTTAGTCGTCAAATCACGCTGATATTAAGCTGTTCTTTACACCATTAAAAACAACAAGACATGCATCGGCCTATAAATCATCATTTTTACCCCGCTATCACCACTCATAAGAACAAGGATCCCCTCATCCAATCACGCTATACGCAGTTAAGTTACACTAGTTTCCCACTCACCATGCTCTGTGATCCGGCGCGGGAGTGCGCGGGGTGGTGCGGGTGGGGGTGCGCCAGGGTGCCGGCGTGAGCGGGGTGGTGATGAGGGAAAGCCAACGCCTTGCTGGGGTCCATCTCTTCGCGGAAGCCTAGCAGGTGGAACGTTGCGTAGGGGCAGATCTCGTCTTCCATGCCTGTCACACACACGCAAGAAAGAAATGTTAGACTTTTTATTTCTGTGTTTTTCATAGAGTAGTAAAGGCTTGGAGTACTGATTCAAGAAATTATGTGTATATATGCCTGCTAAAACACAGCGTATCACCAGACCCAATGCATTCTTTGCAGGATTCTTTAGCTTAATCAGAGAATGTCTTAGTCTAGTGCTTACCCCAGCACAGCTCACTAATTCGATAGAGGGAATATAATACGAATAAGTACTCCAATTTGCTTACTACTCAGTGTTCCAAAAGTTAGTGGATGTTGTATATTTCATTGGAATCTGCTATGATATAATAGATTCCATAATTGTCTGTAATCCATGCTAAAATTGTGTAGTAATTAGTTGTCACTCCAAACACGAACGTTACATATGTACAGTTTACATTATTATTGTGTGTATGTTTGTAGAACTTGTATGTATCTGTAGATGATCCACAATGCTTATATTTTGTATATACATAACGCTTTTTTAGTTAATGTAGCTATATTATATACCTAACCATCAATATGACGTCTACGTTTAAATAAAAGCAAATAAAAATAACGGGTTAGAAAAGTGCAAGCAAAAATAAAATAAATACTAAATAGATCATGCAAATAAATAAATAAAATACAATTATCAATTTCATACTCACTCATTTGTTGTCATTAGTAGTTCATTCTGATAAATACCTCACGAATTATCATTCAGTTTGAAATCAAATTTGTATAATCACCACAATCTGCACTATACGCTTAATTTACAAATTATGAGTATAATACAAATGCTGGGACCATATTTTTGTTTTGAACTTTACATATAACATGACCATACAAATAAAATCAACTTTTGTAAAAGTTCAGGTTTAACTTTATTAACATTTTAAATAGGTAAACAATTTATTTGACCACCAATCACTTCGTAAATATTTGAACTTACGAGTTGAGATTTTTTTGTTTTATCTCTACTAGATATCGATCCTCATTATGTCTCTGAAGATTCTAGATAATATAATTAGGCCTCTTAGTCAGTGTAGACTAGATAAAGCTCAGTTTGTCGATTTGTATGGTGATGTGAGCATGCAGGTGGCACTGACCTGTGGAGGCGGTGTCCCCGGAGCCGGCGCGGCGCAGGCGGCGCACGCGCTCGTAGTGGTGGCGGCGCGGGTCCCACGTCGAGTGCGCGCCCACTGGACCACACTAACGTTACGCATGCGCTAACACCGCTACACCGCTCCAGAATCATCCCACTCACTTTACGGATTATCTACTGTTTCTGATGCATCGGCCAAGGGGGTTACCATACCCCATACTAATAGCTGGTACGTATTACACAACAAGTGAAGTGACTTGTTATTATGTAGTGTGTGTACCACATTGACCTGCTATGAAAATTATAATGGAAAAGCCCCTGGCTGCCATTTGCTGCACATTGACTTAATTTACTTTTAAAAAAATAATTCTTTAATTTATGAAAGTGAGTGAGATAATACTACAGATATTTAGGGGAGTAACGTTGTGCCAAATCGTCATAAAATAAGATTAAAAAAAAAATGGTTTTTCTTTTTTATTTCAGGACGTTAGACATTTTATGACGTGATTGGCGAAACGTCAAAATGAAAATGATAAAAATTTAAAGTAATAAAATAGGCAAAGCTAAAAAAATCTTATGGGTTTGAACATCAATGGCTTGCAGGCAGGTAATAAAATTGCCTTTGGAATTTATAAATAAATTAAAACTTAGCTGGGCCCTTATAGTAAAATAAATTCCCTGGTACCTTTCCTGGACAACAAAAATGTACAACATAGCTTTCACCGTGCATTCACTAATATAAGATATCTATGAAGGTAAGAAAGAAGAAATATTAAAGCGCAGAGAAGAATCATAGCGAAAGTCGTGCAGTAGAAGAGAAGTAAAAAGGAAATATAAAGAGTGTTAATATAACCATTACCTCAAGTAAAATCGATGCTTCCTTACAGGTGAGGAGCGGCTATATTTCTATCACTAGATGACATAGGGTGCTTTGTGTGTAAAAACGTTGAGAGGAAGATTGATAATGTCCTGATTTAAGTCGGGCGCGCGCTTGTATGAACTTCTATAAGGCGGGGGTATAGGACACATAGTATCAACTAGGCCACGCAGCTCATTCAATCACGCCCGAGTCATGTGTATTTTTGTTGTCATGTGTAATCACTACATAGTATAAAACAAAGTCACTTTTCGTGTCTGTCTGTCCCTATGTATGCTTAGATCTTTAAAACTACGCAACGAATTTTGATGCGGTTTCTTTTAATAGATAGAGTGATTCAAGAGGAAGGTTTATGTGTATAATACACGCACAATATAGTAGAGGAACACTGATGATTTTAGAGGTTTCTAATGTGATGTCGTAAATAAACACATTTTTTTGCGCTTACATTGCAAACGCTGGCTGAACCCTAAGACATAGATCAAAATAATGTACTACAGTATTGTACACCTTAAAAAGATCAACAAAAAAGTCAGCGATGGTATATGTCTATCTTTTAGGTATAACCCACAATAACCATTTTTTATCCTTTACTTTTTACGAGAAATAATGGCTTATTTACGAAACGATTTTAAGCAATACAGCATTGATCCTTATCCAGTTAAGTATCTTAAATAAATTGTGCATTTAATATAGATCAATATGGCCCTTTACAGCGTATAATTAAAGTCAATATTTTCGAAGATATTACAGATTTAAAATGCAGGGACATAGCGGTTGCGGTAAATAACTTGATTCTTTCAAAGATTGATGCGCCGACGCAAGTATACTACTCGGTTACTTCCAGATTGGTCCCATTTTTTTCAAATCCAGTTCTGATAATGGCATCCATGAGGAATCGAGGGAACTCCTCAAATATTCTAGGCACTATATAGTGATTTTGGTATTTTCATCGAGAATACCAAAAAAAAAAACATTTACAGTCAAAAAGTAACATTTGATGAAGTGGAACTGATGAAGGAGACCAGAAATGGCCAACGGAACTTCACCCTCACATAGATATCACAATGAAGATAGTTTAGTAACTATGACAATATAAATAAATAAATGGTTCTGAATAATTATGTTGAAAATGGTATCATCGAAGTGACCTGATGATGATGATGGAGCCGGAAGATAGGTACCGGAACTATGTAATTGATCAATGTATCCTAGCCGTGTTCGGGCTTATTAGAATTGTCATGAGATGCACTTTGGCTATAAGGTACTATCGAACTGATCTGATGATGGAGGAAGGTGGAACGTAGACACAGTAAATTCATAATAAAACAATGTAACCTAGCAGTGTTTGGGTTAATTGAAATTGAATTCTAATACCATCGAATTTACCGTTCCAATATAAACGCCTACAATTTCCGCTAAAAATATCTTTTGCAATGACCATCAATAAATCGCAGGGTCAAACTTTCAACGTTACAGGCTTAGATTTGAGCGTTGAATGTTTTTATTACCTGGCTAATTATATGTCGCTCTTTCAAGTGTAACCTCAAAAGAAAATATGTTTGTATTGACTAATGACAAAAAAACTGTGAAAGTTTTGTATAAAGACATTCTGTAGTATATTTAGTACTAGCGACCCGCCCTGGTGCAATGCTGGACAAAACCGCATCAAAATCCGTTGCGTAGATTTAAAGATCTAAGCGGACAGACAGCTGGAAGCGACTTTGTTTTATACTATGAAGTGATCAGCATTGCACCCGTGCGAAGCCGGGGCGGGTCGCTAGTAATAGTATAATACTGAGACGATTGTATTTAAAAATGTGCTGTGAACAGTAGTAGTAGGTTGCAGCGTCGTGGCGAATGTCATGTAGGATGATGTAGTGGTACACTCACTGATGACAGCCTGGCGCTTGACTCGGTCGCAAGTGTTGTAGTTGGAGCCGGGCACGGGCGGCAGCTTGCGGTTGGGCGGCGCGATGTAGCCGAGCTCGTCGCGCAGCCCGCCGCGCTTGTCCAGCGTGCCGCCGGCGCCGCCCAGGGCGGCCTGGGATGCGTTGTATACTGCGTCATCTATAACACATCCATTCGGTCACTTGATGGTATTATAAGATATTTTATTATTTCACCGATTAAAAGAGTTCTCTAGTTTTGATTATTATGAAGAGCAAATTATATCAAACTATGAATTTGGTAAATCAAAATACAAAATTAGAGTTTGAAACTTAGTCCACACTAAAGGTGAGTATACATATTAAAAAATATAAGTCGATGAGTAAACTATTCTATCAACATTTTTAACTAGATGATTAATGATTAGGTAAAAATTAACTTTAAATATGAGATAATTCGAATTTGGGTAAAAGAAATAGTAATAAAGCGGTGTGCCATGCCACCATACATACAATACATGTCCTTCTGACCTCGCAGGCGATGCGGGGTGTTCCTGCGAGCTAAGGTCAGACAGATCACCACCAGGCCTACGATGAAGACCACGATCGTTGCCAAAATGGGTACCAAGACTTCAGGTTCAAGCCAAGCCTTGATCCAGGGAGGCAGTTCCTTGTCGGAGCCGATGTTGCCAGGTAACGGAGCAATAGTTCCTATAAATCACGAATATTAGTAGATTTACCTTTGTGATGGTCCCTGGCACCTCGTACCACGCAAACGACTACGATAGCAATTATGATGACAAGTATCGCTGCCACAACAGGCACGATAAGGTTAAGGTGTGACAGGATAATCTTGATAGTCTGTTCCGTGGTAAGATTGCCGTCGCCGACCTCGCGCGCGGGCGCGATCGTACCTGAAATGCAAGCCCCACGTTACAAGATCTATTTATTTTGGTAACTAAAAGACACCGGTAATAGAATGATTAAATTATAATTAAAAAAGGCGATGCATTTCAGGTACGTATTTGGTGTTTACGCTGATCAATGTATTGATGCTATAAAAGGGCATGCATTATGTAATGAACGTAGCGGTTTTCTAAAGTTACAACCTAAGAGACCATCGTCATATTTAGCATACAAATTATTTAAATAATGTTGTCAATCCGACGGTTACTTACCGCCGGTCATAGTTAGAGTTGCGAATTCATATTCAGCGACATTGAATCCAGCGTTGTTGTGGGCCGTAATCCTCAACACATACCATGTAGCGGGTTCCAGATCTATAAATCAAAATATCAATGTATAAAAAACTTTTTTTTACCTTTCGTTTAAGAGTCAGCACTAGGAAATCGTGTAACGGAAATGTGATAAATTTATATATAAAACATCTTGCAATAGTTGGATTGGGGATAAACTTTGTAGATGATTGTTAAAAAAATATTGAATATCTCTAAAAACGTGCAAAAAGCACTGTTGTATTGTAGTAGCTTAACGCGTAAATGAAAAGTCACCTAATTAATTTTATACATAAAAAAAAAACTACAGAAAATAGAGAACCTAATGCACATTTCAGTTTTTCATTACGCTATTTCTCTTTGATTTTTACGCCCGAATTCGCCATATAAATTACTATGGCCGAAAGCCGCACGGCCGTGTTCGAATCGTCGGGCTAACCCAGGCTCTAGGCGTGGGCAGTGTGTCATCTTTGCGATTGGAACATTTGCACCTGAATCACTGAAATGTTCCGGAATAGGGATATGTATCATTTGGAACATCGGCTCAAAAGATACAAACGGAACATTTGGAACATAGGCTCAAATGAATCGTGACCTATTACGTCGCGTCATATACACTAACAATTTTCTTTAATTGAGTTTTGATTTAAGAATAGTTAGTATAGTATAGTTTTCGAGGGTGTTAGAAGCGATAGTGATATTATAACGAAAATCCAAGATGGCGGCTATGAAAATTTTCAAATTTTCTGTCATGGGTGTCGTTTTCATGGTTTTCCATGGTGCTGAAGCTGATAGTGAGGTAGCAATGAAAATCCAAAATGGCGGCTGCTAAAATTTTCAAATTTTCCGTCATGAGTATCGTTTTCATGGTTTTCGCTGGTGATAAAGCCGATAGTGAGGTCAAAATGAAAATACAAGATGGGGGTCGCTAAAATTTTCAATTTTTCCCGCTTTAACGGCTAATTTTAGCAGCACACGGGTAGACCATATCCTGGAATAGCCAGTAGGATACTATTTATCCCGGGAGGAGGTAGGCCCCTCGGAATAATTCTTTACTTTCACAGTGGTGATGCCGCTGGCAGCAGCTAGTAATAAAATAAAATCACATCAAAATCCGATGCGTAGTTTTTGAGGAGTAAGCAGATGAACCGATAAACAGAAGCTGAAAGTGACTTTGTTTTACACAGACTATTTATTACCTACATAGGATGATATAAAACGTCTCTCATGACAGTTAATAATTGTTCAGCAGGGCCGATGCCTGCTAGAGCCATGGGAAAACTTTTGAAAAGGAAACTCATGGTCCTGAAACGCAAAAGGCAACTGAAGGAATATAAATGTGGTTTTAATCCTCCCGTTCTGCCTGCCTGTATGCCTATAATGTTTGAAGAGTTCCCTCAATTCCTCATGGATTCCATCATTAGAACTGGTTTAGAAAAAAAAGGGACCAATCTGGGAAACATAACCTTTTAAATAAAAAAATAATTTTGCAAATCGGGTCACACCTAAAGATGGAGTTCTGAAGTAACAAACATAAAAAAACGTACAACCGAATTGAGAACCTTCTCTTTTTTTGAAGTCGGTTAATTATAATGTTGGTTTACACCTGTCTCTTAAGCATGGTTTCATGTATCCAACAGAGGCCCGTGCACTCTGATAAAACCTTGATATATAGACTATTGTAGAACTATCTATTGTTGATTTTGTTTATAGTAGATAGATACCTACATAGAAAACTACAGTAAACCAACCCCTCTCCCATCCTTCCTTAGCATAGCATAGCATAGTCGGCCTTATAATGTTCCCACTGTTGGGACTCAGGCCTCCTCTCTAGGAGAGGGAATGGGCTGTAATCAGCCTCCATCCACGACCATCCTTCCATCCTTCCTTACTAAGCATAAATGCAATAAATAGAACATATTCCCCCATCAGTTTTAAATATTTTGTCTTGCCAACCAACTCCTCTCGCACTTAAACAATAAGACTCTACATTAGTACTCTCACCCCGACAAACGTCGTGTGCTAAGTTAATATAGGCACGACGCGAGTTGACCATACATTCGCTTCTATACACTCGCTAGACTCCCGCACTGAATAGATAGCGCAAGCTAACTATTCGGTGCACGTGCACTGAGCGATGTAACACAATACAATGCCGTTCACACATATATACAAATCGACCCCGCGGTCTAAACCGTAACCGGCTTGCTCTGCGCGCGGAGTAAACGGGGGTCACATTTCCTACTGTAGGTCCGCAACAAGTCGGCATACTCCACGCTGGTCGTCCTCCACCGGGCTTCCCCTAGGGGTCTCACCTGGCGGGGACTGACCGCCGTGTGTCGTGAGGAGTCGGCGCTGTGTGCAGCAGCCAGCGTCGTGAAGTGCCTACAGTACACACATACAACCACAAACACATAGAGCTATGCTCTACAACCGCCGAGCCTAGTTAGGCACCCTGACGACGGGTCCATTGTTACCGACCCCGGCTGGACTCCGCGGTCAGAGGGCGAAGCCCTGACACCGTTTGCCACGCCCCCTGACGGAGAAGTAGCGAAAGCTACGAGAATATTTTGTCTTTACCTTTTGTCGTCGTCGAGCGCGCGGTATCTCGACGCTCGACCCTAGGCAAACATCAGTGTGCGTGGAAAGGGCGCGCGCGTCTATTGCTGTGTGAGTAGCGCTTCAATACCTAATTTCCTTTTGCGCTCGCGGCGTAGCGTATAACACCCCTATTGTATTGTAAATGGTTAATATGTGTGAGCAAGTACGCACCGAGTACGACGAAGTTTCCACCAGGTTTCACAGCGTTCGAGATTTGATTCCATTCAGCAGCGCCCCTATTACAATAAATATTTGTTAGTTAGATAAATGCAAGCTTAGTGTTTAAATAAAACCCAAAAAGGACATTATACTTTGCGGTCTATCGGTAAAGAATATCTCCTATTTATGCTCAGGCTGTGTGGCAGTACAAATTCCTTAATCTGGATAAAGATTAAGGCCCCGCCCTAATGTCCGTTATAGGTGACCGTGATCCGTTATAGGTGCTTCAATGTTATCAGTCATCTTGTCATTACAATCTATTCGCCTGAAGACAATAGTGCATCATCAATGCAACTGTCAAGTAAAGGTGTATATATATTGGCGTAAAAATAAAACCTATAATAATAAAGTAAACTTTATATTACACTGTATTTTTAAATATGTATGAAGTAATTATTTTAATATTCAATCAGAATCGTGAGGTTTCACATTTATTTATATCTGAAGGGCTTACTTCAGCTGCACAATATGAACACGGATTTCTAATTTACTACGATCTAATTGGTCAAGGGGCTAAGCTGAGGGACATCGATGAGTCACTATTTTCTTAATGCGAATACACTATAGTTACTTACTTCTTCTTATTCTCAACGACGAAGTGGCTCATGGGACATCCACCATCCAACCATTGCTTGAGATGCAGCGTGACAGAGGAGCTTCCTACTTCAATAAAGTCGGCGGCGCGGGGCACGGGGGGCTTGGAGCCGCGCGTGCGGGCGATGACCACGTCCGAGGCTTCACCGGTGCCGATGCTATGGAAAATCACGTTGTTAGGGCGCTTTTAATACTTTGTCGCCAACGGCGGGACTGAACCAACTGGTACTGAAAGGTTCCGCAGTTCAACCAGTTTTAGAGGTCAGACAGTAGCGGTAACTTCACGTAAGTCTAAAAGTCCAGCTTGCTAATAATAAAGCCATAACAAATATATATTATAATCGTAATTTTGATTGAAAAGTAATTCAATGGTATTTTTTTTTAGTTTGGTCAGCAAAATAAAGAAAAGAAAGAAAGAAAAATATTTCATTTGGCACACATGGATAAAATGATATAATCTGGAAATTTACAAATCTAGGAACTTGGGAATCTGGGAATAGGGAAAAGAATATTGTAAGTTAGTTATTTACCCATTGTAAGCCGTTACGTAGAGTTGATATCTGGATCCGCAGAATAAGTTTTCCAATGTGTATGTATCAGTGGTGCTAGGAATCTGAAAAAAAAAAATACTTTGATTGTGTTTTGCATTTTCTAAAGTTTACCAAGAGAGGTGGTGACTCATTGCGAAGTCGTGTCGGCATCGCGTCAAGATTTTCTTTAGGATTTTATTAGAGTTGAGACGCAAGGCTGTTCCTTTTCTCTCTCTCTCTCTCTCCTTAGTACAAACACTACCTGCGCCTCGAAGACCCTAAGTAGAGCGACGCCGGACGTTCTAAGTCTTCAAAGCGCGGGCAGCGTCTAACCAAATGGATCAAACATTTGTAACCTCAAGTAGAATCGTTCAATGATAAACAAATAGTTAGGTACCTGTACGGTTTCCCAATCTCCGAATTCTTGTTTGTAGTGGATGGTATATCCTGCAGCGGGCGACTGGTCGACGTCAACGGAAGGCTTCAGGCGAAGAGTGAGAGACGATACGGAGGAAGACGCGATGCTGAGCTGAGGCGGGAAGGGGGGAGCTGACGGGACAAAACGTACGTATTTAATTAAATTGATCATATTTAGGTCAATATTTTCGGAGTCAAATTACAATTTTTTTTTCTGATATTAATTTTTTAAATATGAAATATTTATATAATCGCAGTTAATGTTAAAAATAAAATATTCGTTATAAAATACACTTCGGCATTTAGGCGTTAGCTTAAACGAAGTAACAACTTTTAGTAAAATTATCAAAAGTGGAATATGCTTACCGAGAACAGAGAGAGTGTGTGTAACGGTGTCCGTTCCGAACTGGTTGTCGACATGGCAGGAATATTCGCCGGCATCTTCTCGAGCTACACCAGCGATTTGCAGGGATCCTTCAGGCAATTGGCGGACGCGTTCCGATGCTTCCAGAGGGTGGCCTTTCACCTAAGATTTTGAAATCAATTTAAATATGTAATATATACAGAAAAAGGATGAACTACCCATTTATTGTTCAGGGTGAGTATAGTTAAACTCGCCAGAAACTTTCATACAGTGTTTTTGCTTTGTGAATCCATTAATATTACCATATTTTAGTAGACGCATGAGGTGTATTGCACTATTTGATCCATAGGGGAATACAGGCAATCAATAATGGTAGGGAAATCAATTTCTTATTACCTTCCACAAAATGTTGGGGGGAGGAACTCCGACGGCAAGGCAAGGTAGTTTGACATCTTCCTTGTAAGTTGCAGTGAAAGATTCATCGAATGATGCAATCTTGGCGGGTACTGAAACAAATATGAGAGATTAAATACAAATAAAGTGACACAATGCAAAACATACCTAAAGACATGACAATAATTACATTGTTTGTTCATTTTCTACGATGTTTTGCTTTCGTTAGCAGCACAAAATTATCTTAGTTGATGATGTCTTAAGGGTCAATTTACCTTTGTCACTGGGGCTGCAGGATGCAGTCGCTGAGGGTTGTCCTTCTCCAATGATAGTAGACGCAGTAACCCAGAAGTCGTAGCGGCCGGCTTTAAGTTCAGTTGCGGAGTAGCTCGTTTGGGAAGCGGGTACCTATTATACAACAAAACCGTGTTAGTTATCTTCTCCAGCTAATGCGTTGGCACGCGCTACACAATAATATCTAACAATAATTAACTCGATAATATCGATTCGTTAATGATGGGGCTAACTGGCCAGGGGTCGCACGATTATTTGACGATCATCGATTCTAAACCCTCAAGTCTTTTTTCTTCAACAACGTTGAGATCGTCTTTTGTTTCCGAAAATGGATCGAAAAGTGATAAAAACCTTATTTGGATGAGGTTCAGCGTTTTGTGCTTGAGTGTAGACGTTGTAATGAGTGACGACACCGTTGGGTTGCGCGGGAGGCCTCCATGAAACGAGGATCGAGTCTTGTCCCATAACCAAGGCTTTTACAGCGCGAGGAGCTTCCGGTACTGTAAATTAATCGTTAAGTTAGAGAGCAAATAAAGTCTATTTTTCATTAAACTTATTTCAGTATGCTTCTTGATGTAAACTCACCGTCTTGTTCAGTTTGGCAGTGAATAGGAGCAGATCGTACGCCATCACCTCCGTTAGTAGTCGCAAGCACTTCCATCGAGTAGTTAGTGAATTTCTTAAGTCCATGGAGAATAGTTTCGCTACTCGCCGTAATCTTGGTGTCCTTGGACTTCTCATCTGTAAATGAATATAAGTTATTAATTTGAAGAGTTTTTTTTTACCCCGATAATACTCTATATTATGTCTATCAACTTTATTATGTTTTGATTGACACTTACCATACCAGGTTTCGCTAGGTCCGTAGATAACTTTGTAAGCCTTGATAAGTCCATTAGCGGCAGCAAGAGGGGGAGATACCCAAGAGACGCGGATGGTTTGTGCGGTAAGAGTGGTGCAGAGAACGTCCTGGGGTGGGGCAGATGGAGCACCTTCTGCGGTGTAAGCACGAACTTCGCCGGACACGGGGCCTGATCCCATCTTGTTAAAAGCCTGTACTACGATCGCGTATTGGGTGTATGTCCTGGAAGCAAAGTTGTTTATAATTTCCTAAATACGTAGTTAAAGGCTTTTTCATAAAGTCCATGGCCACATACACAACGGTTAAGTTAAAAATACCGTTGATACGCAAAGAAGATAAAGTTCGTAATGATTATGTTAAGTAAGTGAATCAGCAATCTAAGAACAAATTCCTTGCATTAGTTTTAATTCCTGATGCATATCACAGCTTGTTAGTTCATTTTGTTTTTTTGGTAGTAGTTCACTTACTTCAAATTCAAAATGTCCAAGTGGTGTTCCTTGCCAGATTCCTTAGAGATGTCAACAGTTTCAAATACGAAGGACTTATTGCTTGACGCCAATTTGTAGCCAACATAGTATCTGTAAAATTAATGCAGCGTCATGATTATTGTGTCCTATGAAATTGTAGATCCGAGATAACGAGTTATTTGATTGTTTTTTACCCCTGGAGTTCGCCGTTCCAGTCTTGGGGTGGGGGAGGCTTCCAGGTGACGCGGAGGGTGTGCTTGTCAACGGCATCGACTTTGCAATCTTGTGGGGGACCGGTGGGGGCTTCTTCAGCAGTGATAATGGTGACAGTCTCAGAGGGCTCTGAGGTTCCCAGTTCGTTTTCAGCGACGATTCTAATGTGGTAGGCAGTGGCTGGTCGTAGGCTAAATACTCCGGCTTCGGTAGCATCTCCAGGTACGAGAACCCTACAAAATTAAAATTGTGTAAAATATTTGTCATGATAATGAGTTAAAACTTATGTCAAATCAGTTACTAAGACAGCAGATAAAACTTATATGTTTACCTGTCAATATCCTTTTCCCAGTTGCCCTTAGCGCGTTTGTATTCAATAAGGAACTTCTTGATTGGCGAGTTGCCATCGTAAGGTGCGGCCCAAGACAGTTGCACAGTCCTTCCA
Source organism: Mythimna impura (assembly GCA_905147345.3). Classification (NCBI taxonomy): domain Eukaryota; kingdom Metazoa; phylum Arthropoda; class Insecta; order Lepidoptera; family Noctuidae; genus Mythimna; species Mythimna impura. The sequence continues at coordinate 16,541,039 of LR990345.1, forward strand.
GATTTGTCCAATACCTTCAAACCATAGGGCGCTTCGGGGACCTCTGCAAAGTGATTTGGCTAAGTACATCAGAATTCTTAATAACACCAGCATATTAGTTTATTTGGTTAGTCCGCTTTTACCTTGAATGATCATGTTGATGCTGGTATCATCAGAGCCAAAAGCGTTGGTAGCAACACAAGTGAAAAGAGCGCTGTCAGATCGTTCAGTCCTTCGGATGCTAAGGTCCGATACAACACCTCCGGGCAGAATTTCTTCGCGAATAGTGTAGCGGGGGTCAGATTTGGGTTCGAGACGTTTATTGTTCATGTTCCAGATGATACCGATTGGCTGTAAACAAGCAAAAATATTATGTTTTGTTTCAGTATACTTATTATCGTTTATATGAAGGCTTTTCTCAGATTGATACCTTTTCGCCTTTAGCTTGGCACTGCAGAACAGCTGGTTCACTTCGGCGGGCAGTCTGATTCCTCATTTTAATTTCGAATTGAGGTGGGGCTAAAATTTTTAAACAAAGATTTTAATATATTTAACCACTGTGCTCAGCTTTCAGCATTTTTTATTTATTCAGCTTACCTTGGACGCTAATAAGAATAACGGCAGATAATCCTGATCCGATTCCATTAACAGCTTCGCATAAGTAGTAACCCTCATTCGTCTTTTGAATATTCGCAATGGTCAATGTTCCATCCTCAACTTTCACATTTGGGTTGTTAGGCTTAAGATCTTTGTAATCGCCAGGGGTATCACCTAAAAGGATCATACAATATATTGTAGTTACGAAAACTAATAACGAATTTCTAAAATAATAAGTACAATAATGTTATTTACCTTCAGCCCGTTTCCATGTTACTTGGGGCTTAGGGAAACCATCGGCTTTACATTCAACTTTAGCATCAGAGCCTTGCGCAAATGCCTTATCAGTGGGCTCAATAATCCAGCGAGGGGGAACTGAAATATCACCGATAAGTTATAGAACTTGCACTGTCTGCTACATGAAACAGGGGCCAAAATCTTTTTGATTACTTTTAGACTCATTCTCTATTTGCTTAAATGATTTTGTTGTGCATAGAGAATGTTTGAATTATAAATAGTATCAAATTGTAAACTTATTAATTTCTGGACTATTAGAATTTTATTTATTAAACTTGCAAATTATGTAAATATGCGTTTGTAAGCAAAAGATTTTGTTTCTTAGCTAAATAATTCTTTTGAATCTCGTTACGTCCATAATTTAAACCTAAATATTGTTACTTTTAATAATACAAAATCTAATCTTTACAAACAAGGGGGAATCTTCGCTTTATTGAATTTATTTTAAAATATTTAAGTATAGTGAACATATTGAAAAAAATTGTAAAATGTAGAAATAATATTTAAGAATTTATCATATTTTTACTTTGGTTTCTATTACTAATGTTCAATTATACTTAAATATAGTCTATTCTCTGAAAAGCTCCTGTAACGACTAGATAGGTATCGACTCTAGTTTATTATAAGCATTGTGTAAACAAAAGATATATTTTGTGTATGCTTTAAGGCGCCGCCATAGAAGCTTTTAAGTAGAATATATTTCTTAGCTCGCAAAAATATAATTAGGCATATCAATCTACAAACCATATTATTAAAATGGATATAAACAATAAAACAAATTATAAATAAAAAGCATATCTATACACCATCATCAACAATTAAAGCAACGCGCTACAAATGTGAAGAAATAATGTGTTTCTTTATTGCTGAAATGATTTATCAACACGTTATTTCAACAGATAATATATATAACATTAGTAAGCCAAGCAACAAGCTCAAAATTAATGGCAAATACGCAAATTATTTAATGAAACAAATATAAAGAAAGGAACCCAAAGGAGAGGAAGGTGTCAGGATCAAAATAAAATGCAGGGAGTGGATGAAAAGGGTACGTCGATGATAGCCGCAGCCGGTTCCTATGGAAAGCATTCAAAACGACTGATCTAAACCCTGATCTAAATCTTCGAGATTGATAACTTTATTCGTTTATATTATCACTAAACGTGATATGAATATTATACACAAATTAAGACAGCTATGAAGTGAGAGATTCATTTATCTACCGATCAACGATATGATTTTTTTTTTTATTGAAAAGTAACGGAATAATTAAAGCATACAATATCGAATCTACGCAAAGCTGGTCCGTGCTAGGAAGAAGGGTACACAGATGCGTGACGTATACCATGGACTTCTAGTGAGGCGGTATAGTTGGACATGCCAGCGGCATTGCGCGCGATACACGCATATGATCCGCTGTGCGACCAACCCGCCGGGTCGATCAGAAGCAATGAAGCTCTCTGCGCAATTTTAGTTGCCGTCACGCCGGCTTTCTCCTTCAAAGGTTGCCCTTCAAAGTACCACTGAATATCGAGAGGTTGATCGCCTTCCGAGATCAAACATGTAACTTGACTGGCCTGCCCCGCAAACAGCGGAGTCTCGAACGAAAATGGAACTATGCGAGGCAGTACTGGAAATAACCATAGATTTTTGGGTTAGATCAATTAGGATATCGTCGAGGCAGGCAATGTTAGCGACTTGTGAGAAAAGAGGTATAGAACGGTGACTGTGAACGGACTGTCCTTTCAGGTGCTATATTGTGGTGTTAGTTCCCATATTACGATTCAGTTGGCATCATAGCATTATCAGATTTAGACGTGCCGTTGACGACGAGTGTCGCTGCATATTCTGCGCGGCCGGCCGCATTCTGCACGATGCATGTGTAGTTTCCTTGATGATTTGCGCTCACGGAGTTGATGGTGAGGATAGAAGCACGAGGACTGAGAGGCATCGTCATGATGTCACGTTGAAGGCTCGAGTCCATAGTCTCGCTGCTAAACGTCCATGAGATGTCGAGAGGCAGATCTCCCTTGCTGGCAACACAATTCACTACCGCCGTGTCGCCCGGGTTGAATGGCACCTCACCGAAATTGAACGGCATTATCAACGGTGGAACTAGGACAGTAAAATTTATGGTAAAGTGAAATTAGGAAATGAATGTTTGAGGTTAAAAGGACGGAAGCGTAATAATAGTCACTTTTTGTTCGCACCCTTTACAACCAAATCGGTGGTATGCGAAACGACGCCTGCAGCATTACTCGCAGTACAATTAAAAAGCCCTGCGTGTGTTGCATCCACGGATTCAATGGTTAATACGCTACTTCTTCGGTCGTTGGTACTAACACGAACTCCGGGAATGGATTTGGCAGATTGATTATTGACAGTCCAGTCAATAAGAACCGGTTGATCCCCATGGGTAACAATACACTGAAGAGCAAAATAATCCCCAAGAAAAGCTGGCTCTGGGCCAGCAATGAAAGGTGCAATCTTGGGAGGAACTGAAACAAAGTTTATCTAATGACAAATTAATAAATTTCTACCTTATATGAGACTAACCGTATACAACTAAGTCGGCTGAATGGCTATTACGGCCAGCACGATTCTCCCCGATACATGTATAAGAACCGGCGTGTTTGGCGTCCACAGATTCTATTATTAGTAAGCTACTTCTTTTCGAATTGGTCACAACATAATTATTATTCCTCTGAGATATGGACTGTCCGTTAAACATCCAAGTAATGGTGAGTGGAAGGTCACCATAATTTATAGTGCATGCAGCTTGTAAATATTCTCCGACGTTGGTGGGTTTTTCGCCGAATGTAAATGGCAAAATGTTGGGAGGAACTGGAATGTTATAATTAATTGAAAGTGAAACTAGATATTTATATATTTAAGAAATAACCGAAAATTCAGATTGTACAATGATAAGGACACAAATAAATCTAATTTACCGAGCACCAGAAACGAGAAATATTTAAGCACCGTTTATTATCAAAGTAGACGTGTGATAGTGGATTCCTGCTTCGTTTTCCGCAACACAAGTGTAGTTTCCAGCGTGATTGTGTGCTACTGAGGCTATACTTAAAATAGCACTTCTCTCGCCTATTTGAAATACGGTTACTCCAGATCTGGGTTTAATAGGTTCACCGTCGAAAAGCCATTTTAGTCGCAGTGGATGGTCTCCCTCAATAACAGAGCAGGGGGTTGTTACTACTTGTCCGGAGTTCATTGCGACTTCGCCGAAAGAGAAAGGTTGGACCACAGGAGGAACTAAACAGAAAGCAAGCACATCCGAGCTATAACGTTTTAGTACCAATAACGTTGAGAAGAGCAGTGTGGCTGGTGGTGCCTGCCCTATTCGTTGCAGTGCATGTATAGTTGCCACTATTGGGTCCCAATGCGGTAGGTATATCGAGGACAGACACGCGTTCGCTTAAAGTTGTGGTCTTAACACCCATTCTGCGGGTGACAGGATGCCCTTGGAAACTCCAGGAGATGTTCAGAGGTGTATCGCCCTTCGAAACGTGACAGTCGAGGTGCACAGACTCTCCCGCAAATACAGCTTCGTCTAACTCGAAAGGTTTGATGTGAGGGACGACTGAGTAAAGAAAATATTGCAACGTTAGTAAATTACATATATGTAAGGCGCATGCTGCGACATCTAGTGGAAATACCCTTAATGTTGAGTGTAGTGGAATATCTATCTTCTCCCGCTCTATTTCTGGCGATACAGGTATAATTTCCACTGTGGGCTCCCGTCACAGATGCAATAGATAAGAAGGATGTTTGCTCCGCCATTTTCATGGTTTTTATTCCCATATGAGTGGATAGATCTTTGCCTTCGAATGTCCAAGTAATAGACATCGGTCGGTCTCCTTTACTGGCGTGGCAGGTCATTTGTACAGATTCTCCGTAATAGATGGATTCTTCAATTTCAAACGGTAGTATATGGGGAGGGACTGATAAAGGAAAAAGTGATTTCTAAATGTAAATCTAAACGTGCATTATATCTATACACATATGGAACAATTTTCTTACAGTAGCTATTGTACTAGGGGAACACATCCAATACCATGAATATTGACGAGGACAGAATGATATGCGCGTCCGGCGCGGTTACTGGCCGTGCAAGTGTAGTTGCCGCTGTGCTGGCCCATAGCAGTTGGAATACTCAGGACTGAAGCTTTTTCTCCTAACTTAGTAGTTGTTATGCCCATGTTATTATGATAAGGGATTTCATGGCCTTCGAAACTCCACGATATCTGAAGAGGTCGATCGCCTTTCGATACATGACAAGTAAGGTGCACTGATTCACCAGCGAATATAGATTCTTCAACTTCGAATGGAATAATGTGCGGTACCACTTGAATAAAAAAAAAAAACAATTAAATAAAGGAAGATTTTACAAAATTGATAAGGGAAACCAGTCAGGAATAAATGATTATTGTGTAACTAATAGAAAAGTTCTTTGATTCCCATTTATCCTAGTCATAACAAGGCTTAGAATACCGGCGAAATTTTTTGGGATCCGAAGTGGGAAAAATATTGATTCCTTTCACATTCTTATTAAAGTGTCACGTAATTTGTTATTCCTAATAAAATGTTGTTTGAAGATCGGCAGTATGCTTTAACGTGTTTGATGATGAAATAAATTATAAGGAATGAAAAAAAAAGAACAAAATGCGTACGCTGCTTTCAGTCATGCCTACAGAATTCATGCTGGTTCTGTCAGCAAATCCTAAAAGCATCGATTCGCTATATTTAACGAAGATAAAACATGAACACGATGAAAAATGAAACTGACCATGAACGTTAAGAACAGTGGAATGATTAGTGGAACCGGCTCTGTTAGTAGCTACGCAGGTATAGTTGCCACTGTGGCTGGCAGTCACCGCAGATATCGACAGAAATGAAGTTCGCGATGTCATTTTATTCGTCATGATATCTAGGTGCGAATGCGATGAAGTATTGTCGAACCCGTGAAAGTGCCACTTGATATTTAAGGGCAAGTCACCCTTGGAAACTTGACAATTGAGCTGTACTGTTTCTCCAGCAAACACCGACTCGTCAGCTTCGAAGGGTACGATGTATGGCAACACTGTTAATCCAGAAGGCTTTGATTATTGCAGATTCAAGCGTGCAGCGTGCGAAAGGCTAGGGCAGCTAACGGCGTTTTAGGAATACCATGAACATTAACTGTGGCCGAATGAACTGCCAGGCCGGCGTGATTGGCGGCATGGCATGAATATTCGCCGCTGTGACTAGCTTGGGCACTAGATATCGTCAACAACGATGTCCGTTCGCCGATCTTCATCGTAGCAATTCCTTGATGTGAGGACAATTCTTGGCCATGAAAACTCCAACTGATTGTGATAGGAGTATCGCCTTTTGACACATGACATCCCAATTGTATAGACTCTCCGGCAAAGACAGGCTCTTCAGCCGTAAATGGAACGATGTGCGGAGGAACTGGTGAGGGCAAACAAATAATAAAAATAAACAAAATAATTGTAACACACTAAAGTGACCAGTGTACCCTGAACGTTTAATGTAGCTGTGTGGTTGGTGCTGGCTACAATATTGGAAGCGGTGCAAGTGTAATTTCCGGAATGTTTCTCTGTTGCAGCTGGGATGGCCAAAATTAAACTTCGGGCTCCTACTTTTGTGATTACGACAGCGTCCGTTTTTTTTAATGGTTTGTTTTGAAATGACCAAGTGAGATCCAGAGGCATATCGCCTTTCGGAATATGACACATAATCTGTATGCTTTCACCGTAAAAGATGGCCTCATCAAACTCGAATTGGGAAATAATTGGTGCCACTGAAAGAGATAGCCAAATATTCTAGATGGTTTATCTGTGATACTATAGGTACATAACTACAAATGCTATTGTAGGATTGGTGTAAGAGGTAACAGAACAACGCAAAAGCAAAAACAATTCACCGAGACCATATACCCTTGACATTGAGTGTGGCGTGATGGCTAGCACTGGCGACAAGATTAGAGGCGGTGCATGTGAAATTGCCAGAGTGTTTAGCCGTCACTGCGGGGATTATGAGAACTGAGCCTCTATCTCCCGCGTTCATGATGTTCAAACCGGTTAATGAACTCACATCTCCACCGCTAAATGTCCACTTGATATTCAAAGGCCTATCACCTTTTGGTACATGGCACATGACTTGAACGCCCTCTCCGTAAAAAACGGATTCGTCGAATTCAAAATGAGTTATAACTGGTGCCACTGAAATGTATGATATCCTAGAAGTTAAATATTCATGTGCATCTGAATGTTTTCCTTTGCTTCTATACTCGATTAGTTAGTCAATTTTATGGCCCGCCAAAGTTACAAAAGATAAAATAAAAAATAGAAACTCAAACATATCATCTAGCAGGCACATATGCATTAATTCAAGGTACCGTTGACAAATAATTCTGCAGAATAATTCATGGAACCCGCCTCATTTTTTACCACACATGTATAATTGCCCTGATTTTGATGGCTCACAGAATCGATGTTAAGTTGACTTGACCGTTTCGTATTCACAAGATTGATTCCGATATCTCCGGATTTCACAGGGTTCCCATTGAAAAACCATACTATTGTCAAAGGCAGATCACCTTTACTGACCGCACAAGTAATCAAAACCATTTCTTGAGCATTAACTGGTCCCTCGCCGAATTCGAAATGTTTTATCTGTGGAGGGACTGCAGAGGAAAAATTAATTAACAAGCAAAATTAAAAAAGGTGGTGACGAGAAACTGTAAATAAAATGTTTTGTTTTGCGTGTTTCAATAATTTTTTTGTTCTGTAGGAGCTTTGTTATTTTTTTTTGTTTTTTTTATGTTATTACAATGTAGGACTAGGTTTGTGTATGAGGAGTGAAAATAAGTTATGAAATTACATAAATAAACAATTAATAAATCGTGCGAACAAAAGCTTAGCAACTTTTGGAAGTGTTTGTATTCGGTACCGTTAACGTTGAGGACCGCACTGTGGCTACTGCGACCGGCTTCATTTTCAGCTATACAAGTGTAATTGCCGATGTGTTCATGTTGAACGTTCTCTATGCTCAAAATTGATATTCTTTTTCCATTTCTGTTTATCAATATACCATTGCCCGAGTTAAGAGTTTTGTCGTTTAGTTCCCAGTGAATTTTCAACGGTAAGTCCCCTTTACCGACGGTACAAGTTAAAGATACTGTATCCCCTGCGTTGAGTATTTCTTCCCCAAAGTCAAAGGGCGTAACCTGTGGTACAACTATAGAATAGTTTATTGTTATTAATTGAATTGAAAAGTTTTATACCCCGAATCGAGTATTTGCGATTTAAACGGAAGTGTATTCCAATTTATATTTTATCTTTTTTATTTTCGTCACGTCATAACATGGAAAGGATAGCCACATTGTCAGGAAATGGTCGGGATATTAAAAAATAGGGAAACAAAGCAACAGATTAATACGATGCATATGATCATAATTATTGAGGTCAAAGTGGATAGATACCATTTACAGCCAACTCAGTCGAGTAATTGGCATGACCGGCTCTGTTGGCAGCTAAGCAAGTGTACACTCCTGTGTGTATGGATGCTACTGAGTCTATAGATAAGCTGCTTGACTTGTGACCAATCCTAGACACGGTGATTCCCTGAATATTGCTAGTTGGTTTCCCATTCAAGTGCCAAGTGATATTGACTGGCGTGTCGCCTTTCGTCACCATACATTGCACCCCGACTGCATCGCCCGCGTTAGCTGGTTCCTCTCCGAAGGTAAAAGGATGGATTTGGGGTAGAACTGTTTAAGGAAACTACTATTTTTAGAGTTAGATGCCACACGTTCAAATTAAAATAATTTCGAAACTACATAAAAATTAAACAAAGAAGAAGAATTGAAGGACCGTTAACTTCCAGCGTGGCACTGTGATTAACTTGACCAGCAAGGTTTTCCACGTAGCAAACGTACAATCCCCTATGTGTGCCATTGACGGAATCAATATTCAGTATCGACATTTTGCGACCCATGCCTCCAATAGCTATTCCGATGTCATTGTTCGGATCTATTTTTCTTCCGTTAAGACTCCATGAAAAGGTAGCCGGTAGGTCACCCTTATTCATAACACATTGAACTGCCGCGGGGTCACCAGCGTTGGCGGGCTCGTCGCCGAATTCGAAGGGTGAGATTTGGGGTGGAACTGAAGTTATAATAAGAAGCGATTAAAATATCTATGAAATAAATTAAAAAAAATCGAACCGTTGACGCTTAAGATCGTGGTGTGGTTTGTTACGCCGGCTTCGTTTTTTATTTCACAGGTATAAGAACCTCGATGAATTGAGCTTATGGGCTCTATATTTAAAATCCATGTTTTCTTGCTGATATTCGTCAGTGCAATGCCGAGATTATTGCGTGGTTTGATTTCTTCTCCATTGAAACGCCATGTGAACTTCACCGGCAGATCACCCTTGCTCATTACGCATGACACTGATGCAGTTTCTCCTTCATTTAGAATTTCTTCTCCAAATTCGAAAGGCGTAATTTGTGGTGGAACTACGAATTGTTTTTATTTGAAAAGACGTTGATTGGAGGAAAATAATGGATAAAATATGATAGTTAACAAAAGATCAAGTAAAAACCTTAATATCATTTACGTAGGTACATATGCGTTGATTAATGACATATTGTGGCGTCTGGCTATGTTACTGGATAATAATGCCACTTGAATAGTTTCGCTAGTTTTAACTTGAAAATACAATACACGATAACTAGACGCGAGACAGAAACCTACCCTTTGAAAAAACAAATCAGGTACAAAAAGAGAGACGTTGCTTTGAGACTAACTAATAGTGATAATAAAGATGCCTTAATTTCTGATTAAATATACTTTTAATTCTAACAAAAGACAAGACTAACGAGAATATTATTTACTTCATTGTCACGTTGTTTCATTAACAAATGAAAAACGCCGAAAATATAAATATAGGTACCTAGCGCAAGTTAAACGAAAATGATAAGGAATGAAAACCAAAACATATTAAATACGTACGTTGCTTCAAGACATGCTTGCAGAATTCATGCTAATTCTCATAGCAAATCCCATTATTGATAAGCATCGATTCGCTGTGATGAACAAAAGACGAAACAAATGAAACTGACCATGAACATTGAGAGATGTAGAATGATTAGTGGAACCGGCTCTGTTAGTAGCTACGCAGGTATAGTTGCCACTGTGACTGGCAGTCGCCGCAGAGATCGACAGAAATGAAGTACGCGATGTCATTTTATTTGTCATGATATCTAGATGCGATGACGTGTTTTCTAGCCCATAAAAATGCCATTTTATATCCAAAGGCAGATCACCCTTGGAAACATGACAATTAAGCTGAACTGGTTCCCCAGCAAACACCGACTCGTCAGCTTCGAAGGGTACGATGTGTGGCAATACTGTTAATCCAGAAGGCTTTGATTATTGCAGATTTAAGCGTGCAGCGTGCGAGAGGCAAGGGCAGCTAACGGGTTTTTAGAATACCGTGAACATTAACTGTGACTGAATGAACTGCCAGGCCGGCACGGTTGGCGGCGTGACATGAATATTCGCCGCTATGGCTAGCTTGTGAATCAGATATCGTCAACAACGATGTCCGTTCGCCGATCTTCATCGTTGAAATTCCTTGATGTGAGGACAATTCTTGGCCATGAAAACTCCAACTGATTGTGATAGGAGCATCGCCTTTTGATACATAACATGTCAACTGTATAAGCTCGCCAGCAAAGACGGGCTCTTCAGCCGTAAATGGAACGATGTGCGGAGGAACTGGTGAGGGCAAAAAAATAATAAAAATGAACAAAACAATTGTAACACACTAAAGTGACCAGTGTACCCTGAACGTTTAATGTAGCTGTGTGGTTGGTGCTGGCTACAATATTGGAAGCGGTGCAAGTGTAATTTCCAGAATGTTTCTCTGTTGCAGCTGGGATGGCCAGAACTAAACTTCGGGCTCCTAGTTTTGTAATTACGACTGTGTCTGACTTTCTTATAGGTTTGTCTTGAAACGACCAAGTAAGGTTCAGTGGCATGTCGCCCTTAGGAATATTGCACAAAATCTGTATACTTTCACCGTAAAAGACGGCCTCATCAAACTCGAATGGCGATATGATTGGTGCCACTGAAAAAAATAGTCAGATATTCTAGGTAGTTGGTCGCTGTTTGTGGCACTACATGTAACTATAATATTCTTGGAGGATTGGTGTGAAAGGTAACAGAAAGATCGCATAAGCAAAGACAATTCACCGAGACCATATACCCTTGACATTGAGCGTGGCGTGGTGGCTAGCACTGGCGACAATATTAGAGGCGGTGCATGTGAAATTGCCAGAGTGTTTAGCCGTCACCGCGGGGATTATGAGAGCTGAGCCTCTATCGCCCACTTTCATGATGTTCAAACCGGCTAGTGAACTCACATCTCCTCCGCTAAATGTCCACTTGAAATTTAATGGCTTATCTCCTTTAGGTACATGGCACATGACTTGAACACCTTCTCCGTAAAAAACAGATTCGTCAAATTCAAAATGAGTTATAACTGGTGCCACTGAAATGTGTATGATTTCCTAAGAGTTAAAACAAATTCACGATCCCAATAGTAATGTTGAATGTTTTCCTTTGCGTATGGTTCCGGTTTTGACCATATTGTATTCGAGACAGTCAATTTTATGACCCGCCAAAGTTACAAAAAAAAAACTATATATATATATATAAAACAAACTATCTAGCAGGCAATAAATGCATCAATTCAAGGTACCGTTGACAAATAATTCTGCAGAATAATTCATGGAACCCGCCTCATTTTTTACCACACATGTATAATTGCCCTGATTTTGATGGCTCACAGATTCGATGTTAAGTTGACTTGATCGTCGCGTGTTCACAAGATTGATTCCGATATCTCCAGATTTCACAGGGTTTCCATTAAAAAACCACATTATTGTCACAGGTAGATCCCCTTTACTAACTAGACAAGTGACCAGAACCATTTCTTGAGCATTAACCGGTCCCTCGCCAAATTCGAAATGTTTTATCTGTGGAGGGACTGCAGATGGAACAGTAATTAATTTTTAAAGCAAATTTAAAGGTAGCGGCCATACTACATTTATGTCAGATTAAAAATGCGATTTATTTTTTATTTTACTTTGTTGTTCAGGACTGGAGCAATACGTTATTGGGGACTTCCGAATGTTCTTTTGAATTTTGTCTGTTTCTATTTTTTCGAGTTAAAGTTAAGTTTCCTTAGTTTCAGGTGAATAAAAAAGTGTAATATTAAAAAAGTCACATTTGCACCAATAAACTGCTATCGTATTTTGCCACACACAGAATTCGATCAATTTTATTTTGTTATGACAGAACATAGGCAAGTTAGACTCTAAAATATTTGCAGCAAGTAAATTGATGTTTTTTTTTTATGGGAGGACTGGGTTGTGCGTTAGGAAAAATACAAATAAATAACCAATTAATAAATAGTGCGAACAAAAGCTTAGCAACTCTTGGAATTGATTTTTTGGGTACCATTCACGTTGAGCACCGCACTGTGGCTACTGCGCCCGGCTTCATTTTCAGCTATACAAGTATAATTGCCGATATGTTCATGTTGAACATTATCTAATATCAAAATTGAGACTCTTTTTCCGTTTCTGTTTATCAGTATACCATTTCCCGAGTTAAGAGTTTTGTCGTTTAGTTCCCAGTGAATTTTCAAAGGCAAATCGCCTTTGCCGACTGTACAAGTTAGAGAAACAGTATCCCCTGCATTTAATATTTCTTCCCCGAAATCAAAAGGCGTAACCTGTGGCACAACTATAAAAAAACGTTATTAATTGAAATGAAAAGTTGCTTACTCTAACACTAAACACACCATGTTACGTTTTTGTCGATCAAATAATGTTTGTACTAGAATGTTTACTTTTAACTTATTCCGTTAAGTGCTTTTTGAAGGAATCTATCAAGTCGACACTAAGTTATATTTACCTCTACACTTGAATGTTTTTTTTTTGCTGTGTGCTTTTAGGTAAATCATATGGAATAGTTAAAGTAAAGGAAATGATGTAAGGGGGGATAAAAATGGGAAATTAAATAAAGCAACTAATCAATACAATGCATGTGGTCATAATACGGTCAATAGATACCGTTAACAGCCAATTCAGTTGAGTAATTGGCATGACCGGCTCTGTTGGCAGCTAAGCAAGTGTACACTCCTGTGTGTATGGATGCTACGGAGTCTATAGACATGCTGCTTGATTTGTGGCCGATTTTAGTCATAGTTATTCCTGGGATTTCGCTAGTTGGTTTCCCATTCAAGTGCCAAGTAATATTGACTGGCGTGTCGCCTTTCGTCACCATACATTGTACTCCGACTGTATCGCCCGCGTTAGCTGGTTCCTCTCCGAAGGTAAAAGGATGGATTTGGGGTAGAACTGTTACAGGAAGCTACTATTTAGTATAAGATACCAAACGTATAATTTAAAATAATATCGAAACTACATAGAAATTAAATATGAAGGACCGTTAACTTCCAGCGTGGCACTGTGATTGACTTGACCAGCAAGGTTTTCCACGTAGCAAACGTACAATCCCCTATGGGTGCCATTGACGGAATCAATATTCAGTATCGACATTTTGCGACCCATGCCTCCAATAGCTATTCCGATGTTATTGTTCGGAGCAATTTTTCTTCCGTTAAGACTCCATGAAAAGGTAGCCGGTAGGTCACCCTTATTCATAACACATTGAATCGACGCGGTATCACCAGCGTTGGCGGGCTCGTCGCCGAATTCGAAGGGTGAGAGTTGGGGAGGAACTGTAGTTGTAAAAAGCAATTAAAACAAATATGAAATTAATAAAGAATGAAGCGGACCGTTAACGCTTAAAATTGTTGTGTGGTTTGTTACGCCAGCTTCGTTTTTGATTTCGCAAGTATAAGAGCCTCGATGAACTGAGCTTACGGGTTCTATGTTTAATATCGATGTTTTCTTGCTGATATTCGTCAGTACAATGCCGAGATTATTGCGCGGTTTGATATCCTCTCCATTGAAGCGCCATGTGAACTTCACCGGCAGATCACCCTTGCTCATTACGCATGATACTGATGCGGTTTCTCCTTCATTCAGAATTTCTTCGCCGAATTCGAAGGGCATAAGTTGTGGTGGAACTATTTAATTATCAAATTATTATATTATTATTATTATTTGATAACGGGTTAGGGTTTTGGGATAATGCACACTACACAACCGAAAAAAGCAAGCTGGACGTTATTAGGATGAGTACCGTTGACTTCGAGTACAGCGCTATGATTAGCTGAGCCAGCCATGTTCGTCGCCACACAGAGGTACGTGCCCCTGTGGATACCACTTACAGAGTCTATGTTTAGGATCGAAGTCTTTTTGTTGATAACCGTAAGAACGATTCCCATGTCGTTGTTCTTTGGTATCACTTGTCCATTAAGTACCCAGGAAATGTTAAGGGGTTGGTCGCCTTTGCTTAATGCGCAAGATATAGACGCCATGTCTCCTGCATTTGCTGGCTCGTCACCAAACTCGAATGGTAATATTTGAGGGGGCACTGTATAAAAATATTACTTTAAATTAAGCACTAGTGCAGGGGCGTGTGTGGCATACGATGTAGCTTTGGCGGGCATAAACATCTTGGTCTACAAGTATTTTTTTTTGTTATGAGTAGAAAATAACATTCATTTTGAATTAATTCTGAATAAAACCTGAAAGAAAATTTTATTAGTACACAATACACGCCATAGTTAATACCATAATTAAGTGCAAGCTGTTGAGTTGAAATTGAGTTATTGTTGTTTGGAATTTGACTCACAACAATCACAAGTGACTATCAGCATAGTTTTCTTAAATTATGGTATTATTTTAATAAAGGAGAAACAACTGAGTTCCAGCATTTTTTTATTTTTGATAATGTTGTTGTACAATATATTTCAATGTAAATTTGTAAAATTGAACGAACGAACTCGGTAACAAACCGTTTACTGTCAATGAAGAATTTAAAAAAAAAGTTTATAACCCTATCAATGTACTCGCTCTCTCATAGTGGAACAAAACCATCTGAAAAAAAAAAGTTTATTGACTTACTCAAAAGTACCTAATATAGCCAGCAAACGGTTTTTTCTCCGAAAACAAACATCTCATGAGAAATGTGAATGAAATGAATTAATATCAAGGTAAATCATGACGTGTAATAGACTTAAAAAATCAATGTTTTAACTTGAAAATATTAAAATTATTTAAGCTCCGTTGAATCAAATCATTACATTCACCTATCAAAATATCTGACGTTAATATATGGTAGTATACCTTTGAGATAAAATACTATTCGGTAGTATTGTGAGCTGCTTACTTCATTGATTACCTACGTATGTGAAAATTATGCAATACCTTCTTTATCATTAATTATCCGATTAGATTAGCACTTTGAAATAATCTGCAGGTGATGTTAATAAAAACTGTTTAACTTTTGTTTGAGTGAATCAGTAGACATTTCTATTTAATTATGAGGTACTAAAGTAGTACCATTATTAAGTTAATCATGCCGCAAAAAGTACTTGCAGTTGGCCAGACGCTAACTAAAGTGTTTCAACTGTGTTTCAAAAATGTAAGGACAGTGATGATCATCATTGGTTCAATAGAATTTTATTACTGAAATTATATCTTTATGAGCTGTCTCAAAGGTACCTCAACATCATAAAATCTTATTGTGTACGAACTTACCCATGACTTGTACTTCTAATGTTCCTTTAGCGGTGTATCCCTGGGAGTTCTTGGCTACGCAAGTGTAGGTCGCTTCGTCGCTCATTCGCTCTACGTTTTCAATCACGAGAGTGCCATTGGGGAATACCTTTTGTTTTCGGTTGATGGGCAGTACCCTGGAATTCAAACGTTATTGTGAATGAGTCAAGGTCTATATTGCAAAGCGTAATTTGATATCCTATAGATAGATTTGGATATGAGCTATCCGAATGAAAGATGCATTTGAGGCAAAATTCTGGAACAATAGATGATGTCTGGCAGCACAGCATATTTTGCTTGAGACCTTTTATTATTCAGGAGTTAAAGAGTACCTACACCATTCGATTTACTGTGAGATACACGAGACAGAATTCAGGCTTATAAATAATTCGGGGTCTGTGTCCGATACAAAGTAATACTCAGTTGTTTTCGGTCGGGCTACGTTTAGAGTTCTATCGCATGGATTTTTTTTTTCTTCGTTGGTTCGCGCTTGACCACTATCTCACCTGATGGAAAGCGACGTTGCGGTCGACGATGGAGCGCGCTTGCCTAGAAGTAACCTATTCAATTTTATGAGATAGGTACCAACCGAAACACTTTAATAACATGTGACTACGGTTTTTCTTTTTGTTCTGTTCGAAGTATGAAAATCTTGTTTCATACTTTTTCAGCGTCGTTTTTTTTTTGTCGTAGTCGGGTTTTAGTTTTTTACTTTATTTTTATTTAAACAATTTTGGTGTTAAACTTAACACATGACTTTTTTGTCTGCTAGAGGGCGTCACTTTAAATTTGAGCAATATTTTCGAAATTTACAAATGTAGCCCTTTCAAATGATACCAAACACGGCGTATTTATCTCCATTTTTATTTTTTAACACATACTTTTTGTCCGCTAGAGGGCGCCATGTCGAGTTTTGTGACACGTCACGTAGCCTATGTTCAGCGGACAATGAAGACGGTTCTAACGATACCTCATATGTCGAGTTCCGATTGGTAGATTAGGAGCTATGAGGGAACAGATGAACATACTCACATACATACATAGCCTGTCAAAATCATAACCCTCCGTAGTCGGGTAAAAAAAGATAGGTTAGAAGCGTGCACATTTTCACTGCGAGGCAAAGGCCCCCTTACTTTCCTCCACTTCTATCTATGTAAGACCATATGAAACCAGACCAGTATTTATCGATTGAATACAGCGCATATCGCCCTTTCTATCTAGGCCTGCCACTGTATCGCCAGATGTGAGAGGAACTCTCTTAGGGAACTATTTAAGGAAATAAACATCCTGACGGTCCCTTGTCAATACATTTATGAAAACATTATGTATGTTCGGAAAAATATTCATCTTTTTACTAAGATAAGTGACAGGCACAATTTTAATACTAGGAACAGGAACAAATTAGATCAACCTCGGTTCAGATTGGCTAAAGTACATAGTTCTTTCATGGGGTACTGTGTAAAATTTTATAATAAAATACCAGTTGAGATTCTACAACTAAATGAGTCCAAATTTAAAGCATGCATTAAACGCACACTATGTAGACAAGCGTATTATAAACTGGAAGATTATATCCTTGATAAAAGCGCTTGGCTAAATGCCGGTCCTGCTCCGCAGCCACAGCCACTTTTACCTTCAAATTAGTTTTTTTTTTTTTAAATTTTGGAAGAGATACTGTTCCCCTTTTTGTATTTTTGTTTTAGAAATGTTTTTTATTTTTATTTTATTTTATTTCAATAGAGTTTATGATAATTTATTATCTTTTGTATTTGGAAACAGTAGCATTGTATAATGTAGAAGCACTTTGTTTTTCAAGTTTTGTGAATGTGAAGTACCATGGAGCATTTTTATTAGGTTACAACTTGTTTGACATTACGAGCATGGCAGTTGAGAGTTTGTCATGCTCACTCAAATGTCTCGCTGATGGTGGCACGTGTTATTGGGTCATTCGGTTCCCTTAAAAATGGTTGAGCTGAGTGGGGCTGATGCACGCGTCATGCTCGTGAACGGGTGCCGTCAGTTGAGACTGGTCATCTCTTAGCTGCCAGTGACTTAATTCAATTTCTATTTTTTTTTTTTAATTAGTCTTTTTTAAGTATATTTTTTTATTTTAATTATTATTACTTATCTACATTGTGCTCACATATTAGAAGCGACAAGAAATATGTAACCAAGATTTATGTAACTCATAACATGATTTAAAAGAGTGTCCATGGAGTTTCTTGCACGTTCTTCTCCATAGAGATCTACGCTTTGGAACGTGCAATTTAGCTTCACGTGTTTTTTTTTGGACTGACTGACATTTTGACAATTCAAAAGTGCCTGTAATTGGTCTATTTGAAATAAACCTTTCTGAGGACCTCGAGTCATTGGGTAGTGAATTTGGCCCATTAATCATTTGATAAGATAGTTTTTTTTTTTAACCCGGTCTTCATGTTTTAAAATCAGGATATTCCATTCATTGGTAAATCTGGAGCGGTGATCTTTCAATCAATTATTGACGACTCTGTTGGCTCAATGGTTGAGCGATTGGCTGTTGCTTAACACCATGCGGGTTCGATTCCCGTACGGAACAAGTATTTGTATGGCCTACACATAGTTATTCCGGGTCTGGGTGTTTATGAATGTTAGTTTAAATGTTTGTACAAGTACCTACCCGCAATACAAGAGTAATTCCTAGTGTTGTGCAAAGCTTTATAAAAAAAATAAAACATGATAATTTTCTTGTAAGAAAATAAAGTCTGTAGATGTTAACCTGTTATCACGTTCCCATACAATAGAGTCGATAGGATAGCCAGCTACGGGGCAGTGCACGATGAGGTTGTCTCCAGCGACGACAGGGCGTTTCTTCATGGGGCGCACGTAAGGAAGGCCGTATACGTTAACGCGAGACGCGTGGGAAGCGCTGCCGACCTGGAATTTAAGAATTAGTTATTTAGTTGGGTAGTCTAACAATCGATTAGAAAGTTGTAGTTAGGCATAGCTTGTTTTTTGTTGATACAAAAAGTAAAGATAATAATTAAACCTGTAATAAATTAGTCTGAAAGGTAAAAACATTGTCGGTGCTATCCATTACATACTAATTTTCAGTTAAGTTACTTTCATGTTTCTATTAACTTTTTAAGTCTCCAAAGTCAAACTCAAAAAAGGGTCATTTGTGTACAAGAGTTTCAAGTGTCGTCGTTTAAATATTCAGGGCTAGGGTAGCTTTGTGCTATCAAAGACGCGAAAAGAGGTCAAGAGCTATAGGTAAGCAGTTGCATATAATTACTCAACGGTTGACATCGGCTAAGTATGTTATCATTCGGGTAGTGTCCGTATTATAATTTTTACCCTGTGTTCTTCCATTGCACTGCAAAGGGCCTCGCTCTATTCGTCCCTCTTGATTTTGGCCAAGTGCAGAATGTCAATAATAACGCAAGACAATGACATTTGTGTGTATGTTCGTTACTTTTCACGCTCGAAAGGCCGAACGAATTTGGATGAAATTTAAAGGTATAAGGGGACCATTTCCTGGATTAGCACATAGGATACTTTTATCCCGGGAGTATGTTGCCTTGCAGTATAAAATACCAGTAAAAAATAATTATCATAAAATAGCAATATTGTAGGATGAATGATGATTGTGATGTTTCTTTGACACATTTAAGGAGTTTGCTAAGTTTTTAGGGTGTAAATAAACATAACCTCTTCCTTTTTAAGTCGGTTAAAAATAACACAATACTAGTATTTACCTTACTAGACGCAATGCACGTGTACAATCCACCATCGTTTGTATGCACGGATGAGATATTCAAGTGAGATTCAACGTTGCCGTCAGCAGTCACGAATTGTCCGATTTGCAGCCTTTCGCCGCTGGTCAATTTCTCGCCGTCCAAAAGCCAAGCAATGTCGGGAGTAGGGTTGCCAGATGCGACGCATTTCAGACGCAAGGATGGGCCGGAGCGGAAAGTCTGTTCGCCGAAGCTGTGACGAATCAGTGGTGGTTCGACTGGAAAAAGAATTTTAGGATATTAGATCGCAGTAAATTCGAAAAACTATATCTATGATCTTTAATCATTTTGAAAAAAAAAAAAAGAACAAGTAAGCAAGCAGTGTATCTTTTTAACTTACATCGTCCTCCTAGTTTCAGTTCAGCGCTAGCACCTGCACTTTCTTGGTCGTTCCTGATGAAGCACTGGTACATTCCCTTGTCTTCCTTCTTAACGGATTCAATCCTATAATTTATTAATAGACATTTAAGTTCCCGTTCGTAACACTTTTCTTTTGTTCAAATACTTACGAGCACAAGTTGATTGCGCATGTCTCCTGACAATTTTCCTACCTGAGAGTAGCATCGTGGTGCTTCATGTCCTTTCCATCCTTAAGCCATGTAATTGTTTTAACAGGGTTTCCTTCGTATCGGCAGGTAAAAACAGCGGGTCTTCCAAAGTCAACAGTTTGGGTAGCGGGTTCAACAGTAGTTTTAAGAGGAGCAGTTACGGTTAAAACAGTTTCCACGGATTCGCCTGAAAATTTAACATTGTTAGCGATTTTTAAAGTCATGAAAGCAGCTTTGACTTAGTCTAGAAAGAATACTGACCTCCAACAGAATTGTTCACAACGCACAAGTATTTTCCAGAATCTTCAACTTTAGCCTCTTTGATTATCAAAGTTCCTGATACTTGTTTTACTCTGTCATCGAGGGTAACTGGCTGTTTCCTGGTCGTGCCTTCAATGAACTTGTACCATCTGGAACAAAAGAGAACAAGTTCAGACCACTTGCCGTGTTTCTTAGTTTACGGCAGGGAACAGGGCAGCTCGTTCATTAAGCAAAAAATAAAACTACTCCAGACATAATAACTCGCATAAGATGGTGGAGAGTTGTTAAAATGATTAATTAATTGGGAAATAAAGTTCCTACTAAAGCCACCCACCTGAATACAGGAACAGGAAAACCTTGACTTAGACATAAAATAGTGCCCGTTTCTCCGATATTCAACTGAGATTCTTGTAAACGACCACTAGACAGCTTGGGAGGAATACTGTTTGTTGGTTCTTAAAGAAGAAACAAAGGCAATCTAAACCATCATACATCATTAGTGTGTAATAAATACACATTGCGAAGAAATTCAAACCATCGTACTGAGAAACAAAAGTGATATTCACGAAGAATTAATTAAAACATAAAAAGCTAGCCGTTGGGACAGAGTTAATATAAAGCTACCGCATAAACCAGGGCTGTTCTTTTGCTATTAAAATAAGTAAAGTGCAGCCTTGACTCACGAAAAGCACAAAGTAAAGATTAAAGCGTTTGAACGAAAGCAAGAACACCCTGACACTTACCAACAGGTGTCTACGCCGCTCAATCGTTACTTTGGCTGGGGACCGTAATAGGGCGCGCGGCCGGCCGCGATTCATCACGCCTTCATGTCACGTGTGGGCGGGGCGGCCGCCGCAACAGACTGCAATAACAACGGGTATCAGTACATTGGATGATGTGTATGATATGACTACGTGATAAATGAATGCGTGAGATGCCGGCGGCCGGCCCTAAGTCTTTAAAGGCCGTACCTCGTCAGAGGGGCTGGGAAAGCTTGAACGTCGCAAAGGAGCGCGAGGCTTTCACCTTGCCGACCTATATGTCGGTTGAGCCCGTCGCCCGTCACCTTTGGCCCCGTCCTACCGGTCGGCTCTGGAATGCAAAACCGTCCTTGTATTGCCTACTCACCTAAACACGGGCGCCGGATAAGCAGCTACTTGACACGTTAAGTATGCCACGTCCATTTGCGCCACGGTGAACACTTCCCACCCCTCAAAGTGTTTAGTAGAATCCTTTCGAGGGGCAATTTTATTGGTTGGTTCTGTAATTACAGAGACGACTATTTTGCAAACCCTATTTGGAATCGTTTTCTTAATATTATTCTAAATAAAATATCATTTACGCACAGACGCGACACTTTTAACAGAACACTCATTGAGTGGAAAGGACCATCGAATTATATTGGAAAATATTACCTAATATAGTTTTGAGAGTGGTAGATCTCGATGACTTGGATTAAACAACAAAAAACACAAGCTAACGCACCTTGAGAGTGGCACAGGAAATCCTTGCGCAGGGCACAAAAGCGCCAGCGAAGTATGTTGGGGGTATAACACAGCAGCTTTTTGCGTAGTAGTGATACTTGGCGCTGCGCTCCCGATCGGCTCTACATAAAATTCGAAAACATTTTTACTTTCCAAAGTCATAATTATTGAGGAATTTGAATCTTACACGATTAAGAAGCTGTGACCAAAACAATTAACATACAACGTACAACATTACAAACTTGCCTGAATACGGGTACGGGAAAGGCCTGTGCTTGACACAGTAATCCGAAACTTTGTCCGACGATGCGTATAAAAGTTGTGCTACGAGCGTCCGTTGAAAAAGTTGGTGCTTTGGAGGCCACAGGTTCTGTGATGTGAAAAAAAAAACACTTGCCTGAAAACTGGAGCGGGATAACTCTGAGCCTGACAAAGAAGTGTAAAAGGTTGTCCCTCGCGCTTTCGAAAAATGCTTCCCATTGATTCAGTTGAAAATGTCGGGGACTTAGCGCCAACTGGTTCTATAACATTATTTTTACTGCTAATTAATAAATGAATGTTGAAACTTGCCTGAAAATTGGAACTGGAAAAGCCTGAGCTTGACAAAGTAGGGCAAAACTTTGACCTTGATGCCTTTTTATAGACGAAAGAGCTGATTCAGTTGAAAAAGAAGGAGCTTTGGATCCGACGGGTTCTGCATAAAAATCGTAACAAGTTATTAGTTGAGTCAGGAGAGTATAATCTCAGAAGAATTCTGCCATAATCACCTTTTAAAAAAATACTAGCGATGTGCTCCGAAATTATTTAAAGATATAACACAAATCGATTATATGTAATAAGTTAGGTATTAAAGTTGATCATTCGACACTTGCCTGAAAATCGGTATAGGAAAAGCTTGAGCTTGACATAATAGAGCAAAACTTTGACCCTTATGTCTTGTTACAGCTGACAGAGTGAAATCAGTGGAGAAGCTAGGCGGCTTGGAGCTTACGGGCTCTGGAGAAACAAATAATTTATTAATTTCGACTTACCTAAATACAGGAATAGGGGATGCTTGCGCCTGACAGAGCAATGCAAAACTTTGTCCGATTTCTCTAACGAAAATACTGCCCTTGGAATCAGTCGAAAAAGAAGGAGCTTTGGCACCGACAGGTTCTAAAAGAGGGACAACAAAGTCAAAAACAGAACCTACCTGAATACTGGTTGGGGATACCCTTGTGCCTGGCAAAGCATAGAACCCCCAGAATTAGCTGCTATTTCGTAATTGTAAGAACTTGCGGAAGTAGGGAATGCAGGTGCTCTCGCTGTTACTGGTTCTAAACCAAGAAAACATGATCTAAGTTATGAGTCACTCACTTGAATACAGGAGGAGGGTGAGCTTGAGCCTGACACAAGAGAACTATGGCTTGTTGTATCACTTTCGTAAGAGTAGTGCTTTTAAATTCCAAAGAAAACGATGGTGCTTTGGACCCGATTGGTTCTGTGACAGACACGTTAAACAATTAATGATGGCTTAAAAATATGTTTTTCTTACCTGAATATTGGGACTGGAAACGCTTGCGCTTGACACAAAAGAGCAAAATCTTGACCAGTTTTACGAGTTATCCCAGAGAATTGAACATCATTCGAAAATGTAGGGGATTTTGAGCCAACAGGTTCTACAATTCAAAATATTAGGTATAATTTATTCACCTGAACACTGGTACTGGAAAGGCTTGAGCTGGACATAGAAGGTTTAGACTCTGGCCAGTATTCCTCATATACCAAGAAAACTTATTATCAGTGGAAAATGTGGGTGACTTGGATCCAATTGGCTCTAAAATTATAAAATATTGTAGTTATGTACCTGAATACAGGAATAGGATGTCCCTGGGCCCGACATAGCAAAGCTAAACTCTGTCCTATGGGTCTACTAATAAACCATGCCAATTTGTCTTCAGTAGAGAATGTGGGGGGTTTGGAACCAACTGGTTCTGCAAATTGACAGAAATAAAGAGTAGGTAAAAGTTCTCACCTAAATAGTGGTACCGGATACCCTTGGGCCGGACATATTAATGCAAAATCCTGTTTTTGTCGAATTTCAAACCAGGCTAGTTTTGAACCGCTTGAAAACGAAGGGCTTTTGGAGCCGATTGGTTCTAAAATGATAAGTAAAAATACCTGAATATAGGGGCAGGGTATCCCTGTGCTGGACAAAGTAACGCGAAGCCCTGCTCAATGTTCTTTACATACCACGCCATTTTGAAATCCGTTGATAATGTAGGGGCTTTTAGACCAACTGGTTCTAAAAACAAATGCGTCCTATTATTGTTGAGTTAAAACTCACCTAAACACAGGGACCGGAAATGCTTGTGCCAGGCAAAGCAACGTAACGCTGGATTCCATCGCGAATTCCACAAACTCTATGGTTTTAGTAGGTACTTTTGGTGGGGCGCTATTAATTGGCTCTAGAAGAAAATAGATACAAATCACTTAAGTTTACCTGGATAGCGGTACTGGGAAAGCTTGAGCGGGACACAGCAGCGTTACGCTAGCATTAATGAGGGCACTGAAACCTCTAGTACTATCCAGTGTTGGGAACTTCGGAGGAACTCTTCCTACTGGCTCTGGACATAAATATAACCATTTTTCTACATAGGAAGATCAATTTACCTGAATATTGGAACGGGAAAAGCTTGCGCGGGACAAAGTAATGTGACAGTGTTTTTGGAAGATACTTCGGTGATATCGATCATTTTTGTTGCTACTTTTGGAGCGGCGCTACCCAACGGTTCTAAGAACAAGTTACATAAGGTGATATTATAATTCATGTCTAATAATATACCTGAAGGCCGGGGCAGGGTAAGCTTGCGCGGGGCACAAAAGAGTGACGCTATCCCCTCCGTTTGCATCGAATGCGCGACTTTTGTCGCCTGTTGTGAATTTTGGCGGAACACGACCAACGGGCTCTAGGATCAAATCAAATTTTATTTTGTGGCTTCTAATCCATTGGGATTTTTACCTGAATACTGGGACCGGGAATGCCTGCGCTGGACATAGTATCGTCAAGCTGGCGTTACATACAGCACTGAAACTTCTTGAACTATCCATCGAAGGGAATTTTGGTGGTACTCGCCCCACAGGCTCTAAAGAGATAAGATCAAGATAAATCAATGTACCTGAAAAGTGGGGCTGGAAACGCTTGAGCTGGGCAGAGCATTGTCACACATGAATTAGAGGAGAATGTAAAACTGCGTCCAGTTTCAGTTGACGGAAATTTCGGCGACACTTTGCCCATGGGTTCTGTATAATTATAAGAACGATAGACAGTTTAAAAATTACCTAAATGCTGGAGCAGGGAATCCTTGTGCAGGGCAAAGTAAAGGTACTCCATCACCCATGTTAGCAATAAACGTCCTACTTATATCTCCAGTTGGGAATTTAGGCGACACTCTTCCCATAGGCTCTATGAAATGAATGTTTATAATTTTTATTATGAACTACGATTATGATAAAATTATACCTACTATCAGAATTTACTTATCTAAACATTGGGGCAGGGAATTGAAAAATTTACGTTTTCTTAAACTTGAAAATTTAAGGGCTACTTTTCCCATAGGTTTTGAAGCAAATTGAATGTATTATATTGCTTACTAAGAAATGATTATTCAATTGAAAAAATACGAAGAGTACCTGAAAATCGGGACTGGGAACGCCTGTGCAGGGCATTGTAGGGCAAATGAATCAGATTTCTTGACTCCAATCATTGTTCCCATGACGACAGATGCAAATTTTGGTGGAACGCGTCCGACAGGCTCTACAGATGCAGCGAAAAGAAAAGTTTGATGTTCAAATTACCTGAACAGAGGGGTTGGGAACGCTTGGGCGGGACACTGCAAAGCGTAAGAATCGCCTTTTTTAACTTCGAACATGGTTCCCGTCAATACGGAAGCAAACTTGGGTGGTACGCGGCCAACGGGTTCTAAAAATGGTATTAATATCACTAGAATAGCACCATGTCATACCTGAATATGGGGACAGGGAATGCCTGAGCTGGACATTGTAATGTAAATGATGCGCCCGACGTGGTCACAAACATCATGCCAACCTGTGTAGTGGCCAACCTAGGTGGCACGCGCCCTATGGGCTCTGAGGAATTACGTAAAACGACGTTAATGTAAATCTTACCGGTACATTGGTGCTGGGAAAGCCTGTGCTGGACACAGTACAGAGAGGCTGGAGAGCTCGGTAAACTGGTAGCCACTTGTTGTCGACGCGCTAGGGAACTTGGGAGGTACCCGGCCCACCGGCTCTGCGCATGTTGGGAGAAGGCGAAATCACGACCAGAGGACACCAAAGTAATAAATCGGAAATTAAGCCCTAAACGCCCCTACTGATCCCTAAGGATATCAAAACTACCGCGAGTCAAGGCTCTGCAGGGTACCCTATCCCAACATTCAGGCAAGTTATAAGTCGAAAACGGCAAACTTAAAGACGCAAAATGGAATTTGCGTATTTAAGCTTGACAAAATACAATACAATAAAAATAATCTTTTTAAAAATAAAAGCTAGAAAGTTTTTAAAATCAAAAACTACTTAATATATTATTGTTACAAACAAAGATTATAATTATTGCAAATAAATTCTTTATAAATTTTATTCTAATTAATATTCTCATTCAAACACAAACATGAACAATGACCACACCGTATAAAACTATGGGATTTCCCGAAAATGTTTAAATGAGAACATTATTTTACTTGTTTAAATAGAATTAAATTTTTTGCAGTGTATAGTGTTTAACACCTGCATAATGTTGTATTATTTCCTTTCTCGATTTATTATGAATCTGCTTACAAGGTTTTATCAAAACCGAAAGTAGCTTAATAAGATTAACGTTTTTATTTTTTTAAATATATATACTCAATGTAAAAAACACTATCCACTGCAAAATCTTTAAATAATTGCGCCATTAATTCATGATGAGAAAAAATACGAACGTGTAAAACAAAAGAATTTGATAGCCAAGAACCCTCTTTTTTATTATGTCAGTTAAAAATATGATAATAAATTAGTAGTAAAGTAACTAAAACATGAATTGATGACACTTTCATTGTAAAAGCATTTAAAAAAAACTCACCGGTAATGACAAGTCGTCCCTTAGTCGCAGATAATCGGGTTTCGCCAGTAAGCCTGTGCTTTGTCCTACATTGGTATGATTTGTAACCATCTTCAGGTCCAACATCTCGAATATGTAATTCTCCAGATGGAAGTACTAAGTATTTGCCCTCTGTCAAAGAAAAAAAATCTGTTGCATTAAGTCTGTTAACATTTAAACTTTGAAAAAGCAATTCAAATTAATGCAACGCAACATAAGGTTGCGATTTACTTATAAATTACACTGCATGCATTAGACTAAGGAAGTGGGAAAAAGGATAAAGGTGAGCCGTGAGGCCCATGGAATCACGGGAACCCATATATGGAACAATGCCCTAATCTATACCGCACATAGATATGCAATCCTAACAATGGACGCGGCCAATGGCATTGATTAACAAAGACTGTACTAATCTCAAAACATGTTAATACTATCCTCAAGGCAAATATAGGCTGGTCATAGCCTGAAAAACAATTCATTTCGTACCGTCAAAATTACTTGTCGACTCTAGTTTGATGTCAATTTCGTTGTCGCCTTCGCTGATGATCCAAGAGATGACGTTAACATACTCAGATACAAAACTTGGTATGTGACATTTTAAAATAGCGCTATTGCCTCTCAGAACGTACTCTTCCATCAGGTTTACGGCGTATGCCTGAGATACCACTGAAACAATATTTTGACACCTGAGACGATGTTTGAATAGGTTTTTAAAATCTATTACAATAACAGTCAGTATGTTACGGTTAGGAAAACGATTCCTTATTTGTAAACATGAATTGGGATGAAGAGTTAAGGTTGAAAAGGATGTAAGGAGCAAATGCTGATAACAAAATCTATCAGATGATGTACCTAGGCCGGATGAAGCATTCATTTTTATTTCTCGCTCTTTTTCGTCTTCTGAGATTATCCAGGAATTTACTGACACGTATTCAGAGACAAAACTTGGAATTTGACACTTTAAGATAGCAGCATTCCCACGTAAAACGTATTCTTCCCAAAATTTTACATCGTAAGCTTGTGACACGACTGAAATCGTTATATTAATGTGAATTAGAAACTCTCTTACACTGTGACCAATGTAGAACTGATGCGAAAACCTACAAATATAATACCTATATGAACAACGTAGGAGGAAATTTGGAAAGGATGGATGCCTCGGTGGGGTGAAATTGTCGGTATCTGTTACCTAAATTATAGTCAGAATTCAAATTAATCTCCATTTCATCCTGTTCCCCTTCAGAGATAATCCAGGAAGTGACCGTGACATACTCGGTGACGAAACTTGGAATATGACATTTCAATATAGCGGCGTTTCCGCGTAAGACATTTTCTTCCCAGAGATTTACTGTATAGGATTGGGAAACCACTGAAATAGATAACAACACGTATGTGATGAACACTGTCAAGGATCTGAGGTGTATTTTTGTTTTGATAGGGATGGATACAGGAATTTGGTCCTTGTTTCGTTTTATTAAATACCTAAATCGAATGTTTGATCTAGTTGAATTTCTAGTTCATCAACCTCTCCTTCAGAAATAATCCAAGATGATACTGTAACGTATTCTGTTACGAAACTTGGTATGTGACACTTGACAATCGCTGAATTACCACGCAGAACATTTTCTTCCATCAAATTCACAGTGTACGCCTGAGATACAACTGAAATGTTTTAAAGTAACTAATATTTGGTAAACATCGGAGAATGCAAAACAAGGGAATGGGAAAAGGATAAGTGGATAGCGCAAAAAAACCTATTTTGATTGAAAAATATACCCAAGTCGTTAGATTCGGCTTTAATTTCTAATTCATCGGTTTCTCCTTCTGAGATAATCCAGGAAGACACACTAACATATTCAGTCACGAAGGTCGAAATATGACATTTCAGAATAGCTGCATTCCCTCGTAAAACACTCTCCTCCATAAGGTTAACCGTATAAGCTTGTGTGACTACTGCAAATATGAATTTGAAGAATTTCGTGAGCAAAATAACCAAGACCATTATTCAAAGGATAAGGATGGGACACTCAGATACAATGAAGGTATCTTGATTTTAAATACCCTCTTTATCAAAAGTATCGTTTATTGTTATTTCGACCTCATCTTTTCCTTCAGAAATTATCCAGGATGCTACTGATACATATTCTGTCACGAAACTTGGAATCAGGCATTTCACAATTGCAGAATTCCCTCGTAAAACGTTTTCTTCAACCAAATGAACGGTGTACGCTTGAGAGACGACTAAAAGATGAAAATGTCCATAAGAATATGGTTTAACATGTTATATCAAATAATGAGTATGGATTGATCCTAATTTACAGACGAACGACAGTGGACAGGATACAAAGGTGTACTCTCACAATAATCCATTTTGAATCAAAAGTACCGTAATTTGCATTTAATGTATACTCTCCATCCTCGGTATCGTGCCAAGAAACTACTTGAACATGATCTGACACAAACGAGGGTATGTGGCACTTGAATACTGCAGCGTTCCCGCGAATAACATAGATATCGTAGACTTGTGATTCGTAGAATTGATTTACAGCTGAAATATTTTACATACAAGGATAAGACTATGTATACATTTGTAGTCATAGATTGAGTCCGACACGGGGATTCAGTGGAGTGCGGATAGGGACAATTGGGGCCGCGCGTAGCTCTCTATTACCGTAATTGCCGTCGGAGCGGTTGAACGAAAAACCAGAGAGAGATTCTTCGTCTGCCACCCAATCCACTACATGAACATAATCCGCCACAAATGAAGGAATCGTACATTTGACTATGGCGGAATTGCCTCGTAAGACGTCTTCATCAATAACACGAGGTTCATAAGACTGATGTACCACTGTGGAGGTTAAAAATATTACCCATCTTTCTATAGATAAATAATTCCCTTAATGAAAGTGAAAGTGTTGGACTGGGAAAGAGGAATTAAATACATTTACGATTTTGAACTACCATTGTTAAAATTAGAGTGCTCCTCAGCAGATACCGTGTCATTGTCCATAATCCAGGCCACAACATGAACAAAGTCCGCAACAAATGAAGGCACGATGCATTTCAGAATAGCTGTGTTGCCTCGCAAAATGAATTCATCGTTGACTCTAGCCTCATATACTTGAAGAACAGCTGTGACAATTTAAAGTAAAGGAATCAGGAATGAGGATTACTCTCTCTAAGTCAGAAATTACCCTCGCTACTGTTGGGGTAATATGTGCCGCCTTCGCTATCCATCCACATTTCAACGTATACAAAGTCAGACACAAAGCTGGGCACTTCACATTTCATGATAGCTGCGTTGCCGCGTATCACGTACTCGTTGTCTGCTTCGGCTTCGAAAGGCTGTGATACCACTTCATAAAAAAATACGATGTTATTTGACTAAATGAATAGAGGAGTTTATTTGGATGGGAAAAGCGGTTTTGAAGAAATCTGTCAGGTATACCCTGTACTGCGTTTGTATTGTTAACTGTGAGGATTTGTCCGTCCTCCATCAGCCAAGCTTCAATGTACACGAAGTCACTAACAAAAGATGGAATCTTGCAGTGAACAATAGCAGCGTTCCCCCTAATCACGTACTCGTTTTCGGCTTCGGTCACGTAATATTGTGATACGACTAAAGAATAACAATTAGACATATAAGTTGGAACGGTTCGAGGTGTAAGGAATTGTTGTGAGTACGGGAAGCTAATATGATTTGTTTAAGAGGCCATTGTACCGAGGTCTCCTGAGTGTGAAATCTCTTTTCCCTCTTCGTCGATCCAAGCTTCCACCTTCACGAAATCAGCGACAAACGAGGGAATGGAACATTTTAGAACAGCGGCGTTTCCACGTATGACATATTCTGTGAGAATCTCTGCTTCATAGAACTGATTCACAACTGAAAGAATACTTATGTGGTCCATGACTTATGAAAGTCTAAACTCTCAGGCAAAGGAAGGAGGTGGAGGATAAGGAATATGTTATACAGCTATTTGTATCTGAACTACCGATGTCATCGGTCGGTAAGTATTCGCCGCCTTCAGAGTTGACCCAAGCTTCCACTTTTACGAAATCGGCGACGAAAGAGGGAATATTGCACTTAAGTACGGCGGTGTTTCCTCTGATAACATACTCTGAGACTACTTCAGCTTCGTAGTATTGTGTAACAACTGCAATAATAGCATTCGGTTGTATTTTTAGAAAGGATTTAGGAATTGGCATGGTGCGCATGAAAGACATTTGGGAGCTATAGGTATATGTTATATTTATTTGATCGTCTGGTACCATCTCCTTCTTTATTGTCTTCGTAAGTATAAGAGTTGCCAGCCTCATCTTGCCAGGAGATAACATTTACAAAATCGCCCACAAATGAAGGTATGGAACATTTGAGAATAGCAGAGTTTCCACGAATCACATATTCGTTATTTACTTCTGATTCGTATTGCTGCTGTACCACTGAAAATGTTAGGTTAGTAGTTGAGGTATTTTGTACTGGAGAATGGGACTAAGGTAAAAGACCAGGACAACAAAACGGTAAAGGAATAACCGTAGTCCTCGCCGGGAAGGAAGTCTTCATTGTTATCAGTGTGCCAAGAGAGAACTTCGACGAAATCAGCTACGAACGATGGGACCTGACACTTGAGCACGATACTGTTTCCAGTAATGACATACTCCTTATTGACGTCGGTGTCGTAATGCTGGGCAACCACTTATATGACGTGGACAAAGATTGAGTATCATTAAATATTATTGACTATTGGTAGAGACATGATTATACTATATCACAAGTTTATTTTTCATTTGCAAATTTAAAAACTTTTATCGATGAGAACCTGTAAAGAAAATGTTAAACACACAGCATGACAGTTATCATAGGTTTCCTTCATCTCTAGCAAATTAAGAAAAACATTTTTTACAAAGTATACGAGCTTTTTCACGACTTTCATCAAATGACAACTTCCAAGCTGTTAGTACTATTTATGTAATGAAACAAAATAGTGTAACTATACTTAAATTTCAACTAATTCGATCATCTTCCTTCTTGATTATTTAATTGACCGTATTTGACCTCGTGTCATAAAGGGCAGCGCCCTATGATGGTCAATAAAACTTTCATACTTACTTCATTTGAAGTGTCTTCAAATGAAGGGACGATTCAATAAGTCTACACAATTGTAGTGTTTCAAATGCTTGTGTTGAAAGTTGTCGTGAATAAACTCGCATTAAATTAACATTATAATAAGTGTGACGCCTAATACGGCATGCCCTGTTATGGACATCGCCAATAGTCTCATTAGATTACCTAAGCATGAGTGTGAGGTGAGACATTTAATGTGTTAACAATTGATTCAATTCCTGTTTACTCGTCAAATGAATGCAATACGGTTATTGTTTATGTGCAGTAGTCAAAAATCTAATCTACAGGCCATATCACAAACAAATTAATGATAGATTTATCACTTAAACTGTTGACTATCGAATAACAAATGAAAAGGGGTGATAAGTCAACAAATGAAAGTGGTCGGCTATATAAACAAAAACATCATCGTGTTGGTTGAAATGGATATAGAATGTCATGTTAACCCATTAAATAATATTTATAAATCTGTCAGGCAGCTTTATGGCTGCTTCTATGCGCACGCGACATGTAAACTTAGTTTTGTTGTAACACAATCTCATCCTCATGCTTTATGAGATATGGCTGCAACTCAAGTAGTGTCGGTGCTTACTTGTAACATGTGAGCAGTTGTCCGTTAGCAATTTAAAATTCCGTTGTGGTAAATGTTTTTGTACTTTAATGTGTTTAAAGTCTTACTAACGAACAAAAGCTTTAAGAATGTGCCTCTTGGAATTGGTAAGTATATGCAAATGGTGCTTACCGGCTCTTACGTTAACATCCCGGGAATGAATGGTGCCAACAGAGTTGCGAGCGAGACAAGCATAAACCTGAGCGTGAACCTCTTGTCGGTAATCCTCTGCTCGGAAAGGCGGGAATAGGAGGTTTCCGTTCGCTTGAACCTGCAGAAAGACAACGTCATTTTATATATATATATGTGGAGTTAAATGACCCGCACTAATTTTGCGGGTTTTATCAAAGACATTTCTTCTTCTATCCCTGTTGGCGTACCTATTATAAATTGTCTTGACCTATTTTTTGCTCTGGTCTGTACAAAAAGGTTTACGGTAACATTACTCTACCACATTAGTCAATAGGTACTTAACTTCGATACACTTGATGACTGTAACACTGCAATGAGCTGCAAGAGCATATGCGGGCAGTGCGAGCACCGATTAAACTAGTTGTCCTTGCCATGTAGTGTAGGCTCTAAATTTAAAATTAAAACATCTACGGTCGATTCTAGATGATTTGAAACCTTCCTAACATATCTAGGTTGTTTAGAACTTTTTTACTCTTCTTTGGCCTTCGCTCAAGGTTTCAGTAAAAGTTTCTTGGGTAAACATAGTCTTAGATAAACTTAGCCCAAATACTACCCATATAATCGCTATCATCGTGAAATTCACAAATAAGTTATTACTATCACAAGATCAGGGTCTTACCTGTCGCAATCCAGGGACATCACCAACAGCAGTTCCATCTGATCGCACCCAAATGATGTCGGGGGTCGGAGATCCTCGGGCCGCGCATTCTACAGTCGCTCCGGTCGTGTTGCTGAAGTCCACTCGGTTTGAAGGTTCCTTCATGAATATCGGTCCTATAGTTTCGTCCTCGCATAGCACTGACCCTGTAAAAATACTTCAGTTGAAAGAATGTTGCTTTGAATACGTGTTTTTATAGTTGTTGAACTTTAACATGTTTAATAACATTAGTCCGATAACAATCTTTGGTAATCGCGCGCTTTTTATTGTATTAACATTCTAAGGATCAGAGAGTGAATAACAAGACCAGACACCGCTCCTCTCATTTTTTTTAGACCTTATATTATTCATAACTAGCAGTCCTCCGCGATTTTACCTGCATCTTTGGTTACAGCTCCGCTCCTATTGGTAAATGGACTATTCAACACCATTTTTTTTTTTTTAATTCGAATCAGTAGTTCCTATTGCGTGTTCAAACAAACCAACAAACTCTTTAGGTTTATAATATTAGAATAGATTACACACGAGACTATTCTCTAGCAATGGTCAGTTAAATCACTCACACGTAATTTTTTTGCTTTACTGCAGAATATCGAAAATAGATCTAGGATTGGATTGCTGAATGTTGCTTCTTCGTCTTGTCGTGAGTTGCCTATTGCCTCACCCATCACGAGTTTAGTCATGGACGGTTTAACCATTATTTTCCGGAAACCAAAGGGCACACCTATACGAATGTTTATAACACAAGATCGGTTGCTGTAATACGATTCTACTATCTTATAGTTTAACTAGTTATGTGTCAGCGGTGCTTTCGGCAACACACGAGTAAGCAAACCACGAACATCAGTACTAGTTTACGGGAACTAACAATCCTCGACCCAGTTTATAATGAAGCCTGGAAAAATAATCCAGCACAAGTGATGCGCTCTCATGCCACGTCTCGCTACTCGTTTCAATAGATGAAGAGCATGAGAATGACACTCACTAAATGTTAATTAGTGACCCCATTAGGTCAGCTTACTGTACGTCAAATGTTGTACATACTAATATCCTGTGTAGTTAAAATACTTCGGTTACCAACGTGAACTAACGGTTTTTATGGCTTTAAAGATTCTCAAGTTTATAGCATCCTTATTATGGGTTAAACGAGGCGAAAGACAAATTTACAGCTAATGAATCTAACTTAAGCGCCAATCCTTATTAAGAGTACCTACAGCTTTATTATTTCCTGTAAGCTCACAAACCTACGGTTAACAAAATAAATCTCTTTTACGAACCTGTACGTATTTAAATGAAACGACCAAAAACTTTCAATACAACCCAATTCTAACCAGTGCTGGTCGAAGACAAAAAATAGCAACAAAGCGAACAAAAAAGCGAGGGCGTGTTGCGCTTGCGACAGATGTTCGCCTGCGCACGCTCTTGATTGGTCGTAGCCACGACAGATGTTCTTCACATCACAACCTGAACGCAGGATGCTGATTCAACTAAGATTTATCACAACATTTATAATACTTGCCGAATTGTACTCAGTTTCTACAAAGTTACATGTTTAAATACATTAGTTTCATACGCATAGAATTGATATCTAAATATGTAGGCATATGTACTTATGGTATAGCGATATGAAGTTAGGTTACTAGGCCATTGTGTAGCGTAGTATGAGCTAAAGAATACTCAACTATATTTTTACTTTACAGGTAGGTTTTCCTTACGTTAAACTTACGCTTAAAGTACTGAATAATACATGTCCTGTTATGATTATATTATTTTATCTATTTGCCTCTACATTGGATCCATTATTTTTTCTATAATTAAACTGTCACCTACATAATTTTATTTAATCATACTTTTCGCACATGTTTTTATATGTGCTCTCTTTAATGTATCTAGATAAAGCGATAACACATTGATGGAGGTGTAGATCAGTGTCAATCGTCACTTTCGCTAGTTGTTATCGAAGTAGATATTACCTGTTTATTTATTAATTGATGGATGCTTTAACTTTCTAGTTCGACTTTATTAAAGCCACATCAATAAAATATAGAATCAAATATTTATGGAAGTCCTGTAAATACCATATTTATCTACGAAAATAGTCAAGTAGGTAACCGTACCCTGCGTGTGTATTAGTCGAAAGGAGAATGAATAAGCGTACAAAATAATGCCGTAAGTAAAATGTCGTTAAAGTTAACTTATTGGAACATACTGATATTGATAGGGATCACTAAATTATATAACAATAAACATATATTCGTCCAATTTAGCTCAATTTTATTGTTGTGATCTTTTGGCGATTTCTTTGCATAGAGTGCAAAGTTTTTAGCTTTTTTTGGCATAAAAGCCGTTGAACAACAGAATGACACCTGATTTTATGAGGATGTTCTTTAGTTCAAGTAACAACAACAGTGTTTAAAAGGAACACGTCATCTATACATATAAAAGGAGAAACTGACTGACTGACATATCAACGCACAGCCGAAACTACTGGGACTAGGAAGATGAAATTCTGCACAAGGTTTTCTTTTGTGACGTAGGCGAGCACTAAGAGAGGAGGAGAGATTTACCCCCTAAGGGAATGAAACGGGGGTCCAAAGTTTGTATAGAAAAAGTTATTTTCAAGTGGGCAAAGCCGCAGCAAAAGCTAGTTTTTTCATATAGCATCGAAAATCATAGGTACCTGTCGTGAAGAGTTCAAGGTAAAGTAACATAATTTTGGAATAGGTATTTATACAATTAATTACTTACTGTTTGAGATTGTATGTTAGATTTTTTAAGTATCCTTTAGTAAAAAAAAGAACAAGCAGTACGCAAGATCCTTGAAAACAAAATGCAGACTTGTTCTGTTGTGCCGAAGGTGAAAACCATGAAATCATCATTTCATTCGCAGACGCACGAATGTATGCAAAACGAGATATACGAATATAACCACAATGTTGTATGAGGCAGTGTGAAAAGTCAGTGACTTTTTAATTTCCCGCGCAGTAACTTTGATGGCAACACTGCTCGCGTCAACTGTCATCTATTATTAGAATCACTGACGATTAGAATAGTCAAAATTTCAGCAAGCTGCGTCATTACATTTGTATTTGACAGCCATTGAAAGCATACAACTGCTTGAATTTAAATGAAAATAGAAAAGTGAATTTTGTGTGCTTAAGTAAAGCATAAACTGAACGAGCTTGAAGTATTATGGGGACACTAAACCATTAATTTCAATGGTTAAGAAGTGGTTACTGAGTTCCGTTGTGGTTGTACCAGCACAAAAGTAGCCAAACCTTCAGGTCTCCCAAAAGAAGTCGTCACGCCAGATATCGTCGATAAAATCCATAGGATGGTATTGGTCGATAGGAGAATGAAAATGCTTCAGGTGGGTGCGTTTGTAGGCATTTCAACTGAGCGGATGCATGACGTTTTATTGGAATATTTGGAAATGAAAAAGCTATCCGCGCAATAGTTAGCGCGATCGCTCACACTCGACACGTGTGTAGTCATCATAGCAAAAAAAAACATAAATATGCTAGATGAGGTAGTAGTTTGTAGCCCACGGAAATGTTATCTCATCCAGCGTATTCTCCAGATTTAACATCATGTGACTATTTATTGTTTCCAAACTTGAAGAAATGGTTGAGTGGAAGGAGATTTCGGTCTAATGAAGAGTTTATCACTGAAACAAACGCCTATTTTGAGGGCCTTGAGGAAACCTATTGTTAAAAACTGCGCTAGTACTTTTTATTTATTACAGCTTGGAAGACTTACAGTTTAAACAAACTAAAAATAAAAACAAACATAGACGACAGCAAGCCAATTACAATTCCTCACGTATAGTGTCAGACTTAAAATTGAGAAGTGAGAATTTTCCCCTTTAAATAATGTTTTAAACTTATTTAAATGTTACAGTTACATAAACAAAGTCAAGGGAACAAAGGCAAGGGTTAAACGAGTAGAAACTACAAACGTTTAGTTAAGAGAAAAATGAGTAAGAATAAAACTAATAAAAACATTACAGAAATTTAGGGGAAAAAATAAAAAAAACCTGAGGCATACTCGACTTCTACCCGACGCCACACTAATCGTAAAGGGGTTCCAAGTCATGCTGCTTACATTATTGAACTGTCTACTCGCACGTATAATAAAACTATTCCGTCTTTATTTGGTTGAAGCTAAAGGCTGTACTGCACACTAAACTTAGTTGTCAGTTGACAACTAAGTTTAGTGTGCAACGAATGCTGACAATTTCATAAAATTGGTATTACGTATCACACAAGTGACTAACAAACTACGGTGGAAATGTGGTGAATTATAAAAATTTACGGTGCCTATTGTGACCACTCTAAAATTTTATCGACTATTATACAGCTTCAAAAGCTTACACAATCGCAATTTTAAAAGTATCGATACAATAACATCTGTCAAAACGTGTTACGGTGGCTATCAAAGGCACCAGTGGCTAATGACGTCACTGCAGTTGGTCACTGAAGATAGGCAATACGAAACTAGCTGTTTGACAGTACAATGATGCACATTGTTAACAAGTGATCATCACTTGAACTGTCAACAGAGTTACGCAATAGCCCCGCTGGATTCTAATAAATAAGACTAGATATAAGACTACGATACATTTATTGTTTTTTAAAGTATATTCCCTCGCAATTAATGCATTTTTGCAATCGCTGAAACTACAGTACAAAGCAGTTGGACCAGTCTTCTTTAGGGACCTCTACTACCGGGTAATGGCGTACACTGAAATGCACGGCAAACAAACAGCCTAGACAACTCGTTCTTATGGAGTTCTAATAAGTTGTTTATAGAGAAGGACCGGCAAGAAATTACATATCATCTAATATGAAACTACTGGGACTAGGAACGTGAAATTTTGCATAATTCCTTTTACAACTTAGGCGAGCACTACCTAAGTAACTAACTTTTTCGAAATTCGCACCCTAAGGTGATGAAAAGGAGGTCCAAAGTTTCTATGGAGAAACCTACATTGACGCTGGCGAAGCCGCTGGCAGAAGCTATTATCAGATAAGGGCAAACAGTAAATTTCACCGATTAATGCAATTGTTTTTTTAATGTTATTGCGCAATAGTAAACTTCAGGCAATGCCTTTAGAGCTGTTGGCTGTTTAATATTCTTATTAAAGGTAAACTATTTTATTTTATTTTTTCTTTTACCTAGTACCTAGTAGGTAAAAGAAGAAATAAAATAAAATAGGTGTACATTAAAAAAAAAACGCGTACGCAAAGCGATCCCCACTCTTTCGCCGAGCGCTCAAGATCTGTGCCGATACCTGTAATCTGTTCCATCCAAAACGGATATTTTTTTTTACTTAGTATCTCGTCATCTCGTATGTCTGTATCGTACTAAAGTAAATGAAACGAATTCCATACTAATTTATCGCACTCAATGTTGGCTCTATGTACAATTAAATTTTATTTATTTTAATTAATAATTCAACATCGACACTACAAAGATAAAAACTAAGTCCTTCAAGATCAATTCCTTGCTCCGATTTCTGAATTCAGAGTTTGTATTTGAAGATTTCTCAAAATCTACTTTAACCTGAAAACCTATCAAAATTTTGATCCTAATGAGTAAAGAATTTTAATTTCGATTACAAATTTGCTACCTATTGCTCTTGCTGGAGACTAGAATTTCTGGGACTATTTACTGAGCAATTTATGAAACATTTACATTATATCCTAACTGCGCTTAAATTCCTAATGAGTAATACGGTTAGCTATGAGCTATCTGAATAACGAACAAACTGCATTGGAGAATTCCAACAGAGTATACGCGCGATGCTCATGTGGAGAATTCCAAAAACTAAACGGTATGTCGCGCGTCAACTTGCTTTGGTTTGAATTCCTGATTTAGAAAACAATCAAGCGTTCACCTAAATGCTAACGGCCTATATTTGAACTCGTTTATTATGAAAATAGTCTCAATTACCATTCGATTGACTAGCCATGCTCACTTTATTACGAGCAGATACCTAATCAATAGCCAATAAAAGTTGGCGTGTCCAACGTTTTTATAATTGAGACTCAATTAATACTTTACATT
Organism: Mythimna impura; assembly: GCA_905147345.3. Taxonomy (NCBI): domain Eukaryota; kingdom Metazoa; phylum Arthropoda; class Insecta; order Lepidoptera; family Noctuidae; genus Mythimna; species Mythimna impura. The sequence continues at coordinate 16,580,554 of LR990345.1, forward strand.
ATTTCACAATATCTAGTAGGTACGTCCTTTAAACGATTCGAATATGAAATATTGAAAACATAATTTGTAAACAATGGAAATGGTTTAGTGCTATAAACATGTAACACTCTACGGGCTGTAAATCTATTTGTGGTCGTTGACCTGGTGAAATTCTCAGTTGTCGGCAAGGCAACTACCGTGTTATATTATCATCATCTATGCTTATCTTTTGTTTCTCAACGTCTTGCAACACTACTCGTGTCGTTAAGACAGCCTACCAGCTCGACATTACTTGGAAACTTTTAATAGAAAGATTACATTGTTTGGGTCATCTATTGTTTTGTAAGTGCAACATTTTTATTCTATATATAATTTTTATGTAGACGGTTATTTTTTTTTGCGAATTATCTTTTCGGTGGCTCGATAGTTCCTAAGGTGGGTTTAAACGATCAGTGATTTTAATGTACTTAATATTTAATATTTGTTTATAACCTATCAACTGAAGTATCTTGTCTATGCATCCATTATTAGATCACATTGCAGGTTCATCGTTCGTTGTCGTCATCTTTGTTAGTATAGTTGCATAAGGACATGATAATACAGCGTAAAGTATGAATGGAATGTGAAGCTTAAAGCCATATACAACAAAAAGGTGGTTTCTTAAAAAAAAATACTGCCCTTTTATTTAAGCAGCTTTCCTTGAATTGTTTATTATAGTCTATATCTATCGGAAAAAAGTTTATTTTTTATATAGATAAGTGTTGTGGTTCCAGAGATTACTTTTTTTGAGATGTCCTATTTCAGAATATGGTCTACCCGTGTGCCGAGTATCGGAGGGGAGCCATACAGAGTTACTTACGCTGTGGATAAATATAATTTAAAAAAAAATTCAGACAAAACAGTCCATAAAAGTTCTAACAACTTTACAAGAAATAAAATAAGTAAAAAAAAGTAAAGTAAATAATAAAAGTATACATATATTTATTTATTTTTGGACCATAAAGATTACAGAGGCGGGTTTAATGCTATAAACAATTTTAGTTTCGCCTTTTGTCAAAGCTCAATTGGCATTGAAACATTTGCTAAGATGGCTCTGAGTTATTTAAGTCACATCCGAATTAATTGCGTGTTAGCAACAACTCCATGTATGAGGCAACGGTCACACACCAATGTGTTTTAATGAGAAGCTCGTTACGTTTGAAAAACAGCATAGTCAGTTCAGCTGAGCGCTTTGATCGCTCATTAACACGTGCTTGTGGCTATTTGTTGATAAACAGTGTGTTCATATCGGAATAGAGATAACGACTAACATTTAATTTTGTAGAATGTCGCCTTATCCATTACTAGCTTCTGCCAGCGGCTTCGCCCGCTTGAAAGTAAATATATAGATAATATTATATCCTATGTCACTCAGTGATAAAGTAGTAAATTCTACTGGTGAAAGAATTTTTAAAATCGGCTCAGTGGTTTTTTGAGTTTATTCTTTACAGACAAAAATACAAATCTTTCCTCTATAACACTATAATACGTAGGTAGTCTAAATAAGTACTAAATCAGAAATCACCATTCAAAATTTGACCGACGAAAATACGGAACAGGGGCGTTCTGCATTTCGTTTTCGTTTTGTTGTAGGAGTCAAATACCACTAATAAGCACACATCTGTCATTTGAAACTGCCTTTGTAGTGGATTTCTTCCTTCAACATTTAATTATACAGAAGCCGTTATAAACGGAATTGTGGCATGATTAATCTTTTGCTTCTATTGGTCCAGAATATTTATTGCTAATACATGAACAAAGAATTGTAACAATGTTTGTGCAAGCGGTTAATGAATGAGTAAGTACAATAAATCAAAATAACACGTTTGCGTGTCTATCTGTCATTCTACTGTCTGCAAGGAAGGTTTTTATTCAGTGGAATTTACTTTGTATTAGATGCTACTAGACTAGCTGAAATGCCGCGAAAATAAACGACTAAATGGTTAAAATAACAAATTCGAGTCGAGGATTCAACTCTGTTTACTTTATGTTTACACTGACCCGAAATACTATGACAGCAATGAACCGATATAGGAAAAAATAACTAGGCGCGGCGCTTGCTCACACATCCAAAAATATATATAAATTGAGATGATCAATCCGACTTCTACGATTACAACTTATATTTCTGTGACGAAAAATTTCGAAATCAGTATCTTCTAAGAAATGCCATTGATATATCATATTACCTTTATTTTTTTCCGCTGTGTTGGTAAATATTCATATCAATATGAAAAACAAAACTTATCGTGCAGATAAAAGTATTGCATGTTTATCAAAATTAAAATAAAATATTTATGTAAGTATATATGTATTATACTGACAACTTAACTATATTCCTACTTATTACCTAAAAGTTAAAAGTAATACAAATAGGAAGTCGATAATGCACTTGGTAAGGCAGTATCATTCAATTTTTCTTCAAAAGTTGAATCATGCTGATGTAACTGATCCTTTTAGGTATATATCGAACCATATACCTACTGTACACACACTTGCCATAATTACATTCTATATTATTGGAAATAGTGCATAGCAGTAGAAGATATCGTTGTATTGGAGTCACGGTCATGACCTTCGCGCGTTGAAAGGCCAATGTTCTGCGGCGTTTGTGTAAAATCTAGCATGTAAACTGAACCTGGCGTCCTCGCCCACGCGACACTCGTTGGCCGTTCCTTTAGTGCTATAGTATGAGTTAAGCATAGAAAACGACTGTAAAACTATAAACTGCGAACTAAATTTGGTCAGTAGGTACCTATGCAAAGAAGAAATTTAGAGAAAATTATGTGAAAACTATATCAAAAATGTCTAATGATACCTTGGCAAATAAATGTGTTGTGTGTTCCGACTCCGAGCAACAACAGCATACAACTTGAACTTTCAGTTTGTACTTTCACATTCATTCTTGGAGTTATCTCTAGACTGCAGCTGCATTTAGAGGACATATACCAATAAAATGCATTAGACGGTCAGGTGACTGTTTAAATCTATGTGAAGCCTCATTTTGTCTGATTTTATTCTACAGGGTTATGTAATTTATTAATCAAAGGATTAAAATTCCATGAAACAATCGCTTGTTGAAGTCATCAATGAGAAAAGAATAAAACGAGTAATTAGTGGTATAATAAAATGAATCATCAGATGACTGAAACGATTTCTGCAGGTGTAACTAGTTATTTTAATTACTACTATATTGCATCCGTCGCATTATAGTCAAGTAATGCCTTACAATTAGTAATTTTAAAAAAGAAAGGCTATATATTATATATTCTTAATTCTACTTTTCTGCCCCGAGCCTGGCTTATTAGTAAGATTAAAAATACCGACACATAATCGCAATATTCTGTATTAAAACGAAATAATTAGTCAAACCAGAACGTAGTTTCGACCGTTTTCTGTTATTATTATCTACCTATGAAGTAAAGTACCTAATTTAGTTGTGTCTGGTTTCCATCCGCGCAAACGTCTGGGTATCCCGGGACGCTCTCCGTGAGTCCGGAACCTTACTCCCGAATATTTTATCATTTTGACAATATTTTTAATTTTCAGATCTTTGGACTCCCAATAACACCTATGCGTAAAGAGTCGGTGGTCCACATGCTGGGGCATGTAAATCGGGATGTAGCTGTACTTTTGTAAATAGCACGACTTGGTGTCATTATGGACATGACTTTGAACTTCTCATTCGAATACTGCCTAATTAGCATGCGACCGTGCATAGCATAGCATGCTCAATTGCCCATGCTGAGCTTTTTAATATGACAGTAACCCGCATACGGGAAAAAATGTCATACCATAACTTTGACCTTTCACTCCCTTTTCACGACACCCAAGGGATGGGGTGGTACTTGTTATATTCTTAGCTCAAAATAAAACCACCGTTCCTACTATTCGTACTTACTACATATATAATGTACTATGTACGCTATGGATATTCGTAAGTGTAGAGCTTACAACAGTGTTAATAGCGTTTAGGCACACGATTTTGGCCAATGGTCGTAAACAGTGTTACGTTTGAATAGGTTCGTTGCCCGGCCGCGCTGTATCGACCCGTGACGTCACGAGCGTGCTCCCGACGCCCGCCGTGTGGGGTGGACCGTGGATGGTACCCCAATAATCGTGACGCGAGCTTTTACGTGTTAACTGCGTAGAAGTCACGGGCACCTATCGATATTCTTGCATGCCTTATAAATTTTGTAAATTATGTTGTCCGACATTTACTTATTATTATTTACATAATTATAATGTAACATTCAGGAGCCACTATTTTAAAAGCCATAAATAGCGCTAATTACTGTCATAGAAAATAATTGTCTATCGATAAAATTGGAGCATCATTGATGATGCTCTTTCAACTCATAAGTTATGCGTGACAGAACCATAATTTTTGGGCCACATAAATGTTGACAGTAACATCTTTTTCCTAGACCGAAATTATTCTAATGTCCTTTTTACTTATTCATGATACAAGGTTGTATAAAATAAATGTTGTTGAACTTACCTATAGCGGCCAGTGCCACGAGGGCAGCGAATCCAATAAACGACATTTTATCGCACTTTCGACACTTCACAGATCACTTTGATTTTGTGCACTACTCAGAATATTAAATTCCACAATCGAAATAAAAAGATCGTTGTGCCGCGATGCGGCTGGGCTCCGCCCGAATCTGAAACAAATCGAAATTACGGTTAAAATTGTGCTCATAATGGATCTGCAGATAATTTTGGCAATTACATAGAACGGTTAAAAGACAGGAAATAAAATAGGTACATACTTTGTCCATGTCCTAAATAATTTAAAACGAAAGACGTGATTAAATCAAATCATTTATTTTGATTACTACAACCTGAATAAATGTACATAAGAGCTTTCTAAATACATAATTATATGGACACTTTGTTCCGGTAGGTACTCTCACAGTATATGTACTTACTTATACCTACTGTATCTAATTATACCCTAGTCAGGTCTTTTACACCATAACTTGTAGAGCAGAAGTTTTTCACCTGGTAATAATTTTGAACCAAAGCTCCCAAAAAAGCTTTGCGACGTAACTTTTGTACATGTTAAGCTTCTTTTGTGAATACCAACTGCCTGATTGAATAGGTACCATATGTAAATATATTTAGATAAGCTTAATTTACCGCGATATATTGCGGAAAGGATCGGAAAACAATGCCAGCTTACTCTATGTAGGGTATTCGTCGTGTTCCAAGTAGGGAGAAACAATCTACGGTGACTCAGGCAAGATTATTGGCATGTCAAATTGTCAAGGTTAGCTCCATAACTTGTGTATTTCTTTAATATTTTCTTATTCTTACTTCAAGTAAACTACTGCTTATTATTGACTATTGAGTGCCCATGTAGTCATCAGTCAATTGACATGTGCAGTTTAGCGGTTTTGAAACCTGAGCACGCCAACCCATAATTATTTTTTTCTTTAAATGCATTTCATTACCCCGCCTTTCGCGTGGTCAAAATTAAGTTTATTTACACCTCTTTTTTTTAGGTTGGTAAATCATCTAATGACATCCCCCGCTCTTGGGCGGAGCGAGAGGGCGTGTCAGAGTTTTACTGACTAAAAATCCACTCCTGTTCCTTCTTTGCCATTGTTCCGGGGCCCCGGGGATCTCTTTCGCATCACCCATGGCCCCAGTGACCCTGCTGGGCCCCTACGGTTGATGACATCTCTTTGAGGCGCGCGTGGAACACTACGCGCCGTCGACGGCTTGAGCTCGGTCCGGACGGTTATCGGACGGTCGGACGGCGAGCTACCCATTGCTCGCCTACCGCAAGCCCGCGACTACGGTGGCCGGACATCGGGATCGGAATCCCGGCGGCTGGGGCGCGAGGGCCATTGCCTCGCGCGTGCGGCCGCCTCCTTTGTTAGCATTACTGCTTCACAGAAGGAGGCAACCGCCTGCCACTCTTCCTCGATCCGGACCATGGCATGTACTAAGGCCCGGCGCGAGAGATCGCTGCCGCCGAGCGCCCCCACGAGGACACGGCGGTGTTCTGCCCAGGCGAGGCACACCTCTACCGTATGCTTCACCGTATCCTCCGAGCGGTTCACACAATGGTGACACCTGGGAGTTTCTTCCACACGAATCTGGTGCAGGAATCTCCCGAACTGACCATGTCCGGTGAGGACCTGCGTCATGCGGAAGGTAAGGACGCCGTGTTGTCTTTCCAGTCACTCCTCAAAAAGTTTATCTACATCTGTTTTAATCCAAATAATTTTCCGTAATCTACTTACGAAATTAAAAACGTACCAAGTTTCATAATGCTTGGGTGGCAAAAACTAAGCGGAAATACGGTCAGTCACGCAAGGATAAACCAATTTGGTATAATGTGTCTACCCGTGTACACACTCCCACTGTTTGGTTAATGCACTTCTACAGTTTTGTACTTAAACAATGTAACATCCGTAAAAAGAGCACACTAAATTTTAGCAAGAAGGCAAGAACATTTTTTGGGCAGCTGTAGTCCGCTATAGTGAGTTCAAGGGCGTTCAACCCTATTTCTGGCTTGTATATTGTTTGCTATCCCCCTTTTTAATTTATTTAAAAGGGAGGTGTAAACTGAGGGATTAAGAGCATTAACAGATGGACTTCAGTTCCTGTCCGAACGAACAAACATTTCAAACTTTTACCTGCTAGGTTGATTTTCGTGTGGTTTTAGTGGATTACATTAACGATTTCTAGAAAGTGTCAGTAAATATAATTTGTAAATGCTTTTAACTACAATGACTTACAGTATTGAATTAAGCATCTATGTTATACCAACAACTTCTTGTAGGTTCATATTTCAATAACCCAGACTAGTCCTGTAAACGAGTTTTAGTAGTTTGCATACATTAATGTGGTAAATCAAGAACAAGATGTTGTACCTATTTAGATCAGACACTAGATCAACGTTAAGTTTATCCTATGACTGGCATAAACACGTCTGTCGTTGTACATAATCCGACTAAATAAATGCTATTATATCTACCTAACACTTGAGCAATGACGGTGACATCATCGGGTCAATTTGTAAACTAACCAATCACTACTAGACCTAGGAATCTAGATCACCTACGGCAGCATGAAAATGTCAAATTAACGACTTTATTTTGTATCGTACTTAAGGATCTTTATTCCAGAAGACCCTTAAAACAAATTTCAGAAAAAGATTGACTCAAAAATTTGAATAACTATGCTTAATGCACTTACAGCTTAAAGACATAGCGGGTGCGTATGTATACAACCTGTCGTGTCTAGACGAGACGATCATTCATACTAAGCAAATGACCTTAAATTAGGCATCATTAACAACTCTTTGACAGACCTAATCAGCAGTTTGCTTAGGTTGGTCATTACCGTCGCATCAGGTAGACGTAAATGACAAATAGCTATGGTCCAAGCACATTACACAAGCGTTTTGCATGACAAAGTGTTGGTTAAATCCGCTGACGGTATCCGTAACCACAACCGCATATCTACAGTACAATCCCAACCTCGTACATGAGTGACGGAAGACTATTTTGGGCTCCATTATCCAGAAATGGCTACGCACCGCTCGTGTTTGGATTTAACGAGTGAGCGTTTGGGTGCGTACGCTACATATACCACACAAACGTGGAATGCAACATAATTTTTATTTTATTGCAAAGGAAGAAGAGAAATTAGGAGGTTTGCATTTAAATGGGCCCATTATTTCTGCAATATAAAACTGGCAAGCTTTTAAGCTTTAAATGCTTTAGACCAAAAATACTGAGTGACAAGTAAAGCCATCGTAACCGATTCTTTAGGTTAGGTATTAAAACGTTTAAAATGTATATTGACCTGCTACTTGTGGGTCAAACAAAATGGTGTTTAATGTTAATTAACTTTGTAAACAACAAACTCGGTACTCGATTTGTTTTTATCTTTCTGCCGTATTGATAGTGCAATTTTACTATCTTATCCATCCAACCAGTGGTTTGTGCACTTATAATATAGTTTCAATATAATCCTAATATTGAAAATTGAAAAGTGTGCAGGAAAAAATCGTTAAAAGTCTGTCTACGAACTCTACGGCGACAGGATATATAATACGTAGGTAGCAGTTGTCATTATATATATTTGGTTCAATAGAATGGATCGAGTCGCCTCCGAGCCGTCTGGGAAGCTGCAATACGAGTCCCACTCCCCCACCCTTGCTAAGTGGAAGTAAAGACAGCGAATTCCTTCCCCCCTGTCCTTACAAAAACTCCTCCCACGCAGGAAGACGTCACATACACCATTCGTTCAGTTAATAGATGTGGGCTGATAGTTAGGTTTTAAAATTGAAATCTTTATATCCATGACCATGATAGAATTGATGCGATTAAAAAATTGTTCCAATTCGAATGACTAAACTAGTAGTAGGACGTAAGTATCAAGTTCATCGATGCTCAATATTCTTTCTAAAGAGTGACTGTAATTAAAACAACTCTTCACTAGTGCGACCTTTGGGTAGTGAAGATATTTATGTCTTGTATTGAAAATAATATATGCTTTGTCTAATCTTTCACTGTTAATATAAACTTTGCTAGCATTTATTGATTTTTTTCACCTCAAAAGGACCAATCATTCTTCAAAATAATGTTGTATATCCCGAGCAACTTTTACCTGTAAACCTGTACAAAAACACGCTCCATCTGTTGTTCGAACGTTTTGCACCTGCCGAGGAACAGGATTTTTCGGCTTATCGTTGTACATATCTCAATTTCTTCTTTCAATTTCATTATGTCTTGGCCCTTTTTGTTTTATACACAAGTTTGTGTACGCAGAACAGTTCCAATTGAATTGCCTCCCCTTTTGACTGTTTGAATGAGGGAAGGCTGATATGCTAGAAGGGTCGCCGAAATTAATGCCTTAAATAATGAACTTTATGCTTATGATTACCTATAGTGTACTACTACAAAATGTCACACTTATGGTAATGAAACACCAGTAAAAAACCGATGTCTGTATGTATGGAAAGTCTAGTATTTTCTTTGTGCTGCAAATATAGGAAGACCGGTTGTCCATGCAGCGAAAGCTAGCTTGTTTAATAGTCTAGCATCTATTTATATTGAGTTGTATCTAGTCTAAATCTGGGTAACTATTCTACAAATGCCAGGTACTTAAGCGTACCCTATACATATATCTTTATCTTTTTCTTAAATCGTTACAGCGCATATATCAGACCGGCGCTGCTACTAAATAATCGCATGTATGGGAGGAGTCTAGTCTATCCCACCACGTGCTTCGACTTACAACTGAATGAATCACACTGATTAGTCAAAGCTTACTACTTGTATGTGAATGACTTATTATAATATCCGTAACTTTATTCAAAGCAACGTAACATTCACAAATACACGTTCACCTATAGTGTCATCCGTATCTGGAAGCCCTTCCGTGGAGAAATTCGTAGCCATGAATAATTTAGCATTAAATCTACGCTTAACATAATTATACAATTTGCAATATTTGTTTATTCCTTCTCATATTAAAAATAACATCCGAATCAGATCGATAATTGCGAAACGTGAGTGGCCAAGCCAGGTTTCTCAATATCCGCCACCCACCGGCATTTCAATGTTTAGATTGGGAAAAAATCGGATGGTAATGTCATTTAGTGTCGAGTTTAATTTAAAAAGTTTAATCAAAACAGAATATTATATGCGACACAAGTACACGCTTTCGATAGCCTGTAGTCGGCAGACAATTCCAAATACGGGAAGCGAGGGCGATAAGTCTAAATAACATGCCATCTATTATTAAAACATTTTCTACATACAAATATAGTATAGTAATGGAGAAGGAAATACCAAATTAAAAGCAAGATATAGCAGGCGACTCTATCTACATGGCCGAGACAACATCGTTATCGATCGTGGTCGCGCATTCGCCGGCACGGCAATTTTGCAAAAAAAAACCTTTTATAACATAAACACGAGAGGATACTCAGGGGAAATGCTTTATTGTATTTCACGACTTTTACCTGAGAAGACCGAGTGGCGGCTCAGCGCAGCACCCACAACACTTAAAACACAACACACGCGAAGAGACGAGTGGCGACAACCGACCCGCCCAGGCTACAGACGCGGTATGAGTAACTTGTATAGCTCTGATATAAACGGCCGATGACATCCGACCACAGAAAAGGATGGGTGTACTATATCGTATCTCCTCTATGCCTCAACGAATCAACAAGAGCGGTCCTGGCCGAGTCAGAGCGATTTTAACCGAGGACCGAGGGTCGCAGGACATGAAAGTATTGCGCACGCAGGAAATTCGTAAAGACATTCGTGAGCGCAGTTCGCACTTGTGCTCCCCTTGTTCAGAACTTTATTGAATTCAAGGTGTTTAGCGGCATCTCACTCTCACTTTTCTATATTAAGTTATGTTCTCGACTAGAAGATTATTTATGATTTGTTTTTATATGTGCTGGGGTAATTATTCATATAATAAATGATATGCAAGATATTCGTTTTATAGGGGGAATTAGATTATATATTCCTATAACTTCTTTAGGTATAAATATTTCTAATATAGCTTTATGTGGGATTCCTTTTTTAGTAGATCTCTACGTGTTTTATTATTATCCTGAAAATGTGTAAAATATAGGTAGGTAAAACCAAAAACAAAAATACAGATAATATATTTTATTAAAAGTATTATAATAATTTATAGCAACAATAAATAACATTTCTATGGCAGCATAGTTATTATAATATTCTGGTGTATAATATAGAAAAAATATTCTTAAACATTATAAACCATAAGAATCAATACTTTTATTCTTATTTTAATTTATTACTACACAGTTTTGAATTAATTTAACAGTTTGGAAGATTTAGAAGATTAAATGTCACTGTTTTAATACATATAAGTATTTAAAATATATTTCATGAATACAAAAATGTATGGCACATAAAAATAAATTCTTCTAATTGTTTTATTTTTTCTTATAAATACATAACATGAACATTGATGGCTGTAAGCGAGGGCTTTAGGAACGATAGTTATCGGGTTAGGCTGGCACAGGTAACTCTTAGCTTTATAATTCTCGCGGCTTAGTAGTGTTTACTATATTTATACACAAGATCTACTCATAATTTCCATTGGACAATATTATATGTTTATCTAATTATATATTTTTCTAAATACATTTAATTTTCAACATCTAATCTAATAGCTTTCAAAATTTACTTAACTACATGAGTTCGTTACCATATTTAATGAATCAAAGTTTATTAAATTATGTTACAAAACCGTGAGGTTACTTATTGTGATTGAATGAAACAATAGCCGAATGTTATTTTTTTTCTCTGTTACGGTTTTGTAACAATACTTATGAACAAATAGATTTAAAATAGATTAAAAATTCTACTTCTTAGTTTACACCAAAGAGAATAAATATTTTATTGGCACTACATTATAACAGACAACGAGAAAGGTAATAAGAAAGTTGTACATGTATCATCATCATCATTTCAGCCGAAAGACGTCTACTGTTGGACATGTATATTTACGTCTACTATTGAAAAATATATTTCGTAGTTATGGGTGCTTTAGCAAATTGTAAGACAACTTTAAGAAAATATAAATGTGTACTTACTTTAGCAGTACCTACTTCGAGACCGAAAGAGATTGGTGTTAGAATTACGTTAGTGAGTACCGTTCTAATATCATAGTGAGCGCGGGGGCAGTGTGGGGATTGGATGGTGAATGATCTTACACCTCATGGGGTGCCGGCAGCTTTTCCCAGGACGGTTCCACGCCCCAGATCTCACGCGCGTACTCCGCAATGGTGCGGTCAGATGAGAACTTGCCGGAAGACGCGATGTTCTCGATCACCATCTCAGCCCATTTAGCCTCGTTCTGTGAATGTGAAAAATATATAAGTCGCAGATTATCTCTTCTCATCACATCGTAACAAACACGCGTGTCACAAATCAGACATGTTCGTATTACGCAGGGAAATGAGTAAGATTGGAGATTTTATGGCTGGATGTGAGTCAATAAATGTAATATTATATGTATATAAACGACATTCAATAGAGATCTTGAATATTCCAAAATAATTATATGTTTTGCATTATTACATTATTGCAATAATAAATACAAGTTAACTACTCGCTTAGTTTGAAACGTATGTGAGTCTGGCAACTTTTAAATAATAGTAATCGATTTAAACCATCAACGTTGGCGTGAGATTAATACCTGTAATTTAGTCTCAATAACCTTAGCCACTATTTTTGTTATGTTGTGCCGTCGTCGTAGGTTATCCTACCTACACTATAAAATAATTCACAAATCAACGGGTGTATATGGAATATCATAATTCTTTCACAGCATGGCAAAATGTTTCACGTGCACAAACTGCAAAAAAATAATGCGACATCTGTAGTTTTTTGGCATGTTTTTAGTATCAAAAATATCTCATATATTTTTTACGATAACATGGATATTCTTTCTTGATGTAACCAGTACAGTGCCAAGTTATGTCAATAAAGGTTGATACATTGTAGCTCTTGAGTTATTAATATAACTTGGAGGTTGAATAGTGCAGAAATGACTCATTTCACTACTGATAACCTTTTTGAATCAAAGAATTGTAAATAAAATGGGTACTACTGTTAATTAGTAAATAATTTGAGCGTGATGAGAACTGTTGTTATATTTTCTTATCTAAACTAATTTCATTAAAAATACCGATGCAATCCCGTGGACATTTGACACTTTAATCAATGTTATTGCGTCAAAATATTGTTTGGGGTTTTAGATACATAACTATTAAGGTCCGACCGAGATCTCGGTCTCGGTCTCGGTTCCAGTCATTCTCGGCTAAAAATCAGGCCGAGATTCTCGGTCTCGTTCTCGGCCTGATTTACGCCGAGAATCTCGGCTATGGCCGAGACTTCTTGAGGTCCAACAAATCATTTATTTTCCCTAGATTTAGAGCTTATCGCTCCATCTACCGACGGATGGGCGAATTAGGTGCAGGTTTGACGTTACTCGCGTTTCTGTTTACGATTGCTGATTGGCTAATGACTTAACGTCAACAAGCGCTGACTTGTCGGGGAAATATTCTTTATTGTACACGTATAAGTTACAAAAATATGTGGATAACAGAGTTCATGTACATAGGCGAGCTTAACTCAAAGTTGAGTTTTCTTCCAGCAAACCATAAACACCTTTCGTTCCCACCAGAAATACCTTTCGTATCTCATTTGTTTTTTACATGTATGTCAATTTATTGTCATTATTTGGAATAGTGATTTAAATCGTTCAAGTTAAGTTCAATTGTTATGTGCAAATGTTATGTGTTATGTGTGTTGTTGTATAAAATTCAATAATTAAAATAAAAAATTGCTGAAACAAGCACTATTTCGTATTATTTCGAGATTTATCATACTAAATGTTATAGCGCCATGTCTCGGTCTCGGTCTCGGTCTCGGCCGAGACAAAAAAACAAGGTTCGGTCGGACCTTAATAACTATACCTAATTAAATCTAGATAATTACAATTCATCGCCACCAACTCAAGTGTTGACTTTAGTATCGTGTATTTTAATTTGATTATTAAGTGAACATTTGTATTAAAATTGGCACTGCACAAATCCGAGACCATGTGTTTTTATGGCCCTCGGAACACGCCACCACCAGGTTCCCAAATAACGGTAGGAGGGGTTCACATCAGCGTCGGATGAAGTAACTGGGTTACTTCATCGACAATCCGAAGTAAGTTCTCGACAGCCGGTGATATTTCGAGGAACACTTCCGAAGTCTGGCTCCCAGGGTCCAGACGACTCCTGCCGGAGGCTCTACGCAGGGATCATTCGGTTCATGGCACTTTACGGAGCGCCGGTGTGAGCGCCGTTGCTGTGAAAGCGACCGGCGGCCAAGATGAACGATGATGGCGGTAAGTCCCCTTTTTGAGGAGTGACTGGCAAGACGTCCTCAAATTCCGCATGACGCAGGTCCTCACCGGACATGGTAAGTTCGGAAGGTTCCTGCACCGGTTTCGTACGGAAGAAAAGCCAGGGTGTCACCATTGTGTGGACTGCCTGGAGGACACGGTGGAGCATAGAGTGGAGGTGTGCCCCACTTGGGCGGAGCACCGCCGTGTCCTCGTGAGGGTAATCGGTGGCAAGCCATGGTCCGGAGTGAAGAGGCAGGCGGCCGCTTCCTTCTGCGAAGCAGTAATGCTAGCGCAGGAGGCGCCAGCACGCGTGAGGAAACGGCCTTCCTCACGTCCCAGCTGCCGGGATTCCGAATCCGATTTCCAGCCACCGTAGGTGTGGGCTTGCGAACGGCGAGTAATGGCTGCGGCGGCTATCCGGTAAACGTCCGGACCGAGCTCGAGTCCTCGACGGCGCGTAGTTTTCCACGCGCGCCTCAAGGAGATGTCAGCAAAACCGTAGGGGCCCAGCAGGGTCGAAGCCTACTGGGGCCATGAGTTCGCTTCTGAAAGGATAACCCGGAGTCCTGGAACGCAAGGCAAAGAAGGAACATAGGAGTGGGTTTTAGCCAGTAAAAGTCTGACACGACCTCGCGCACCGCCCTAGAGCGGGAGAAGTCACCGTCGTGTTTACACCTGTAAAAAAGACACCAGTCATGTGGGCTAAAATCTAAATTGAATATTTGAAAATAAAATAAACACCAACATACTTCTGAGAACCAGAGCACACAGACAACCCAAAACAGAGCTCTAGCACTGATGTACTACTAGCCTTGATGTAGGTACCTACAAGAGACGTGACAGCATCTCAATCGACACGGTTGGTGCAGTAGTTGAGCACTTGGCTGTTGCGCTGCGTGTCGCGGGATCGGTTGTCGCACGGAACAAATATTTGCATGGCTTAGATAGTTGTTATGTACCTGATCTGGGTTTGTTCTGCATGTTTGTGAACGCACCCACGATGCAGGAGTAATGAGGATCAATCACATAATAGCAAAATCCGATATTTACTAAGTACATAGTATGTGTAATAATTTACTGAGCATTTAATTTTTTAAATTATTAAAATCCGTCAAGAAATGGTGGCTTATTATAGTTTTTCTGAACGGCTACTTGGAAACGCGCTCTCGCTGGACTGTTTACGATGACGTCATCTGTCATGATTCATGCGAAGAACGGCTTGATCGTATTCATTCGCCGGTGGAGACTGATCATGACAGATGACGTCACAACGAGTCGCTTCATTCTCGGGCGCGTTTCTGGAACTAATACACTAAAATTGGTGTATCTTCGTCATTTTTGGTCCGATTTAAATAATTTCTTCACAGTATTTACTGTTTTTTTTTTGACGCTATAAGTCTGCATACTCCACAAAAATCATGATTGATCCTCATTCCGGTGTGGGGAAAGAATTTTTTGAAAGAGAAAAAAAACGGGAAAATAAGGAAAAGAAGACCAACTTACCTGATAACATTCGGAGACCTTATCCTGTGCCTCAATGTACGCGTCATAGTCGGCGAGGTGGAGGAAACGGTCGTGTTGCAGCAGAACATCGGCAATGTGCGCGAACCGGCCCGGCTCGTCCGGCGAGAAGAACCCGCTGCGGATCTGCTCAATGCACTGCCGGAGTTCTGGGTTACGCTCGTAGTATTCGTATGCGTTGTATCTGCGCACATGAAAAATATATATTAAAATGTTTTTTTTTTATTTAGTTAAGAATCAGCAGTTTTTGAATTTCAATAGAAGAGGCAGCCCCAAAATTTCGACTGGTCACCGCTTGTGTTTTTGCGAAGAAGAATTGGTGTAGAAGATTACTAAGTATTTATGAATGAAATCAAACAAATACCAGGGGCGTCATTCCAACACGATTCCATTGTCATTTTGCTAAAAGTTCGTAATCTGTTAATTCATAATGGCCGATCATTGATCGGTCAGTGGTCTCGTAATAGAATTGTGGTACGAGCTGTATTGTAACGAATTAAATGCAATGACTGCACAGTAACGTTCTAATGGGAGGTCACTGATCAAAGGAACTGTCAAAATTTTAGCAGATTACCGCATACGTCAGACATCCATTTGTCAATAAATACGGGATTACCATTCTGTGCCATTTCTTTCAATGGAGTGTCAGTGGTTGATCATTGGAAAGTCGTAATGACGCCATTATATTACTAGATTACCAAACTTGTCAAAATCAACAATTATGAAATCGATAGACCATTCTGTCACTATCGGAATAGCAGACTTGAGGCCCTGAATTTAAAAACGTTTTCCTAATGTCGGTATTTTATTTTTATTTATATTAACAGTTTTGTATTTGAATGCATTATTGATTATAAACCTTTTATTCAAATCTTTCAATTCTAAATTTTTTTTTTAATCATGTTTATTCAAGAAACTGCAACTGTCATTGTTCTGATTATAGTAAATTACACTTTCCATAATCCTACATCTATACTAATATAGGTACTTAAGCAGAAAGTTTTTTGTTTGTTTAAACGCGCTTATCTCTGAAACTAACACTCTTATTGGAAAAAATCTTTCTGTATGGGATAGCCACGTTCATAACGAATAGCCTATACAGTATCACGACTTTCAGAAACGAAACAGCAACCAAACACGCAGGTAAAACCGCAGGGGACAGCAGCATATATAATTTAGTAAGCAGATCTAAACCTATTTAGCATGTAGGTCGGGAGCATGCCTAGGTCGGGCAGACAGTGACTGACTGGGAATCCTTGTTATTCTCTCAAGTTGGAATTGTGCCCAGTCAATAGCGATAGCATCGCAGCCAGGGCCAGATGATGCCAACACCGGAATTGTAAACAGTAAACAATAGGTACGTTTTCACTTTCGGTGATTACAGGCGCAACAAGCGTGCTATGCACTAAGGAGTCTTAGAGATATTTTAAATCTAAAGCAACTAAAGGCTATATATTATGCGCTGGTAGAATCTAAATTAAGGTACAGTATCATGCTCTGGGGTAACAGCTACAGTTATAACTGTCAGAAAGCTTTTATCTTACAGAAACGGGCCATAAGGACTTTAGTAAGAATCTCACAAAGAGACTCATGCAGAGAGCATTTTAAAGAACTAAAAATTCTAACAGTACCTAGTTTATATATATTAGTTATCCTTAATCACTTTGCCAAGTATATTCATCAATTTGAATCACAAGAGGAACGGAAGATAAGAGAAAGCACAAGAAGAAAGGAGTTTAAACACAAGATGATACCAAATTTTAACGTAGCTAAGCATTGCTCCGGATACCAAGCAGTAGAATTGTTTAATAGGCTACCAACTGATTTGAAATTATTAATATATAGCCCTCACTTATTTAAAAACAAATTAAAAATCTTCTTGTTGGAAAAATGTTTATACTCAGTATCAGATTTCATGTCAAATTATATAAAATAAACACTTACTCATACAACTACTACTACTAATACATGATGACATTAACAATGCTTGAGTTTGGTTAATCACTTGACATTACTTTTGACATTATATCCGAAATTTGACATTACATTATTTGTAGACATGTGTTTAATGATTTGACTCTATATTTTACATTATTTAATTTAAATGTTATAAATTAATATTAATATTATTTTAAAATGATGTAATATTCAACACAATGTTTATTGTTATGAATAAATAAATAAATAGTCAAGAATGCTAGCAGTGTATTGTAACGAAACGAATTATCTCTTACCAAACAAGTTATAGACTTCGCTTCCGCCGTCTATCATCAACGTGAGTTTGGTTTAAAAGTTTAATTTAATGCAATGAATTGCGTTGGATGAAAACCCGGGCAAGTGCGAGCCGGACTCGCGCACTTAGGGTTCTGTACAATACAAACTTATCTATGAAAACAGTTCAATTTCCGAATTGAGTTACGAAGATTTTTTACGACACGCAAAAAAAAAATTGTAACGTAACTACAGTTTTCCGATTTTTTCCTATACTTGTGCTATGAGACCCTGCTCCATGCCAAATTTCAGGATTCTAGGTCAATGGGAAGTACCCTATGAATTTTTATTCACTTGAGTGTCGAAAAGTCGAAATATACGTTTTTGGCGACATAAACGACCGTATTTTTTTTTCGTTAACTCAGAAGTTTGATTTTTTCACAGCTTTAAGGGACCGCAGACCTGAGTATATGGTTTTAATTTCAACTCGATACCTCCACGCGTTCCCGAGATAAAAGGTCTTGACAGACAGACAGACAGACGGACAACAAAGTGATCCTATAAAGGTTTTTTTTTCCCTTTTGAGGTACGGAACTCTAAAAACAAGTTTCATCCAACGCAATCCAATGCAAAATTTGGTAAAGAGAGTCTGAACGCTTTGTTGGCATTCACGTTGAAATACGTTTTTTTTCAAAAACCTTAATATTTTTTGGAAAAAGTTTTTCACCATTCAAAAATCTCTATCGATCAGTCTAAGCAGTATTTTTTTTATCAATAGATACAGAGATAATTAATAAAATCATCATTAAGTGTGTGTAACTTAAAATGTAATTTTGCCAGATAACGGCATTATAGCTTGTGGATGGCAGATAGTGTATATCTGAAGAGTTGAAGAAACCAGAATGAAAAGAAATAAAAATAATAATACTTCTAATGCATTGCTTGCTTCCTGTAGGACATTTTAAATAGAGAGTCTTCAGATACCTAACACTCAAAGAAATAATGCAGTAACGTAGGTCATAAAGATTAGTGCTCGAGGTCGCGAAAATAGCTGTTGAATGAGGTTGATCAATTATTATTGCTAGATTAGGAATATTAGCTACTAATCAACAAAATAACGTTTCTAATTGCATTAATTAAAATTTATTTATATAACGATTCAGAGCGTCATAATATTGACACACTGCCCTCGCATGTTTTGTTAACTTATCGATAATGCGGTGTTTTACGATTATTTATTATGTTTGTATTGTGAAACTAAGTGCACGTAGGATAAGCCAATTTACGCGTGTGATAATTGATGTATCAAGGCGCCCCAAGTATATGAACTTTCGCGTAGTTAAGTGAGTAAATACGTGCAGTTGGATAGACATTATTCGCTCCTGGTAACTCAGTTATGACCGTATTTGTTCGCGTATAAAACGACTATGCCTAAGGCTTTTTTTCAAAGCTATGCACCCCCTGCCTGGATTTAACTCGAATTTTAAGTTTTTTCCAATTTATTTAACATATCAAATGTTACGATGAAAAATTATGGATCTTCATCACAAAAAGGCAATTATAATCAGTTTTCTCACCCTCGCTTCTGCAAAGCATTCACATCATCGACCCTCATGCCGAAGATGAAGAAGTTCTTCTCCCCAGCCTCCTCTGCCATCTCGACGTTAGCGCCGTCCATAGTACCGATAGTCAGGGCGCCGTTCAACATGAACTTCATATTACCGGTACCAGAGGCCTCGGTACCAGCGGTGGAGATCTATAAACATAGAGATATTATTACCTTGTTAGACATTTTAGCATGATTTAAAAGAGTGTCCGTGAAATTTCTTGCACATTCTTCTCCATAGAGATCTATGCTTTGGAATGTGCAATTAGCATCATTTTTCTGACTGACTGACTTCTTGATAATTCAAAAGTGTCAGGCTTATGTGAAATCAATGGTTTTTGATTTAAATGTTTATTAGGACTTATCTATCGATAATTGCTTGTCTCTTCGAAAAAATAATGTAAATAATGTATTTACAACTGCGTTTTAAAAACGATTCGCCCGATCCGATTAACTTGTATATTGAATGGTAAAAAAATACGCACTTTCTATGCAGAGTTAGTATGGTTGGTTATGAAGACCTGAATAATCATCCCGAATCATAATTGTAGCTGATCAAGTAGTTCAGATTTACTAGACTGTATGTCTTGAAGTAGACTATAGTTACGCCGTCATAACAGAAGAGTAAGAGGAGAGGCGTAGTAGTTTGACGGCACGGTTAGCGTAGTGGTGCAGGTGCCTGCTACTTGCGTGTCGCGGGATCGATTCCCGCACGGAGCAGAATTTGCATGGCCTACAAATAGTTGTTTCGGGTCTTGTTTTTCAAAATTTTGTCAAATATTTCTGAACGCACCCACGGGACAGTAGCTGTTACTCATATGGGTGCAATGGTTTAAAAAAAAACTGGGCAGGTGCGAGTCGGACTCGCGCACTGAGGGTTCCGTACAAATTTATGTAAATAGTTCAATTCCCGTTTTCCGAATAAAAAAAAAAATATTGTGACTTAACAACAAATTTACTGTTTTCAGATTTATTCCTATATCTGTGCTATAAGACTTTGCTTCATGCCAAATTTGAGGATTCTGGGTCAACGGGAAGTACCCTATAAATTTTGATTCTTTTGAGAGTGTCGAAATATGCGTTTTTTGTGATATAAACGACCGTATCTTTTTTTTTCGTTAATTTAGAAGTTTGATTTTTTCACAGCTTCAAGGGACCGCAGACTTGAGTATATGGTTTTAATTTCAACTTGTTAACTCCACGCGTTCGCGAGATAAAAGGTCTTGACAGACAGACAGACAGACGGACAGACAACAAAGTGATCCTATAAGGGTTCCATTTATTCCTTTTGAGATACGGAACCCTAAAAAAGGAATTGGGGAGATGAAACATTCGCCCAAATATCCACCGTGTTACAAATCTACAGGCGCTGACGCGAGGAACAGTCTCATTGATGGTAAAATTTTATGTAAATATCACTTTAAAACGTGTTGATGTCTGACCAAAGAAGTCGTTAAATATGAATGAGGTCATTTTCCACTTTTATTACTATCTCCAGTCAATCTTTTCTGTTTTATGGCTAACACGTGATTCCTGATATATCTTGGCGATAAAAACGCATAAATGACGATATTTATGATGTAAAATATTGGCCATATATGTTCGAAGTGACGTTAATTGAGTTCCAGTAACGTACGTTCTCATTTGTGCCTGATAACTTTGATTGTCTTTCTTCACCTTTCTCGATGAACTTATCTATTAAGTAAAGTTAATGACGTCATCACTTTGTTAAAATTACTTTTATTGTTTTTTGATTAGATACTAAATCCTTTAAGCCATGTCTTCGTATGAATAGTTTATTTGTTTAATATTAGAATAATGGACGTTCGCATTCTCATGTTTTTGTTGTTTTTGACAGCAAATGTACTTATTTAGTAAACCTTCTCGGAAAACTTCGCTGAGGTAGTCAACACTACAATAAAATTCTCAGCTCCATTTTACCGAGATCGCGCTGTTTCAATGATTCCACATATTGTCCAATTGTGCAGCTACTTGAGATACATAACTACATCAATTTTACATCACATTATCCACTAGGAATCAATTTGCGAATAATTAAAACAGCCACTGAACTTCACTCGAAGAAATCCCGCCAAAAACATCCAGTTACTATTTTATTTTAATTTATTGGTACTGAAGTTTCTATTTACAATAAACTTTCCTCCTTAGTTCAAATTGATAAAGGCCCTATCTATAGACAGTTCCTCTTAAGCGATGTCAATCAACTAAGACTATGTTGGAAATAGATCACTCTCAAATTACACACTACGAAATTCGTTTCACGTCTTTTTTTTTTGTTTGTATGTTACTTTATGAAATGTCGCTGTTGATATTCAGACAACTCCAAAATATACCCTAGATTAAGTGGTTTACTTTTACAGGCCTAAAAGGCTTGATAACGCGGAAAACCAACCTGTTCGCTGAGATCAGCAGCGGGCATAATGCGCTCAGCCAGCGTGACGCGGTAGTTCTCCAAGAATATCAACTTCAGCTTGTCACCAACATCGGGGTCATTGTTTACCTGGAGAAAACAAAACATAGTGTGAAAAAAAGAAAAATATGATATAATTCTGTCCAAAAACAAAAATACAACTCCCAGTAATTTCAGATTGATTCAGAGTTCTGTGGTATCGTGTTATTTTATGACACAGTACTTTTAACACCTAATAATGTCTGTGGACAGAATGATAAAATAAGCGACGATTTGTTTCAAAAACACTTACAGTGTTGCCGACAGCACACGCCAAAGCAATCATTTGCTTAGCCACATAATATCCGGGAGCAGCCTTTCCTCCGATCATGACTGTCCTGGGAGTGATGGGCGCAGAGGGGTCGCGCTTGATGCGGTTATACATGGTGATCACGTGCAGGATGTTCAGCAGCTGACGCTTGTACTCATGGATCCTCTTCACCTGCACGTCGAACATCGACGCCGGGTTGATCTTTACACCAGTGTCTCGCTCAATCAACGACGCAAGCTTCAACTTGTTTTCCTGCTTCACTTTCATCACCGCCCGCTGGAACGTAGGGTCTTTCGACCAGCGTTTCAATTGCTGCAGCATGTCCAAATGAACCGTCCATTCTTCGCCAATCTTGTCACTGATGAGGTCGGATAAGCCAGGATTGCAGAGAAGCAGCCAGCGACGGGGAGTAATACCATTAGTCTTGTTCTGGAACTTCTCGGGCCACATTTCAAAGAAGTCTTTGAAGATCGTCGCTTTAAGGATCTCGGAGTGAATGGCCGCGACGCCGTTGACCGCGTGTGAGCCGACAATACACAAGTGAGCCATGTTGACACGCTTCTCGCCCTCCTCTTCAATGAGCGACATGCGACGCATGCGGTCCATGTCGCCCGGGTAGCGCTTCTCAATCTCCTTCAAATGCAAGAAGTTGATGTGGTAGATCAACTGCATGTGCCTTGGCAGGACATTCTCCATCATGCTGGTTGGCCACCTTTCTAGAGCTTCAGGTAAAACTGTGTGATTGGTGTAGGCACAGCACTTCTGTACTAGGTCCCATGCCTTTTCGTAGGGGAGTTTCTCAATGTCAATTAAAATTCTAAGCAGCTCAGGAATGGCGAGCGCAGGATGGGTGTCGTTTAGCTGGATGGCTACTTTCTCAGAAAGACTATCGAAAGTTGTTCGGACGGCCTCGCGGCTACCGAATTTGGAGTTTTTGTATCTCCTGATAATGTCTTGTAGAGTAGCAGCGCACATGAAGTACTCTTGACGTAGACGCAGCTCCTTGCCTTCGAAGAAGTTGTCATTGGGGTACAGAACTCTGGAAATGTTCTCCGCAACATTACGATCTAAGACGGCTTCGATGTAGTCGCCAGAATTGACTGAAAAGAATTTATTGTTCTGTAAGTTTGTATTTGGAATTTTGGCACAATATGACATGATGATGTTTACTCGTTGATTTAAACTTAGACCAACGTAGCTTTTTCTACTTACAAAATTTCAAGTTGAAGTCGACGGGGCTCTTAGCAGACCAGAGTCGAAGTGTGTTGACGACATTGTTGTTGTATCCGGGGATCGGATTGTCGTAAGGCATCGCGAACACGACCTGATAACAAACAATGAATTTCATATCAAACTCTTTATTACTTTGTTTTTTGACTTTCGAATAGAATTCAGCTATTTGATTTCCTCGACATCATGCTTGTTAAACCTGTTCATCCTATATCCTGTTCAGAATTTCGAATTTTCATGGTCGTCAATTTGCTGAAACATTTGTGTTCATTATTATTATAAAATTATTATTAGTAAATAATTTTGTAATATTAATAGACTTAAATAATAATAACCCCATTTCCGTATCTCTACGTTGACGTCGTGATGGGGCTTGCGCGCTCCAATGAACCCTAGGTCTGTATCCGTAGCGTTTGCTTTGCCGTAACATGCCTGGGTGAGGGGCCAGACTAAGAGAGATACAATCCTCAGGGCAGTTTTGTGGCGAACTGTTGGGCATTAGCGACCCCACGGACCCGATCTCCGGGAGAATTCTTGTTCTTTATCTCCGGTTTGCCTTTATTGGCCGGCCGTAGTGAACACTGACGAGGAACAGAGCTCCCACCTCCCTCTTGCCTTTATTGGCTGGCTTGAGTGGAGATTCGCAAGAGCAAACGTGCTCGAAGGAAGGATGTATAATCCAGTAAGGTGCTAGTAGGGATCTTGACCGTACTTCCGGGATTGTCCTGATGGCAGTGGCATACCTCTCCACTCCTCAAGCATCTCAGGATATGTTGCACTCTTGTTGCTACGTCACTTCGTGCTAGAGACCGTTTTTGGGGGCCCATTTGTTGAGTATGCAAGTCACCCCGTGCCTTTTTATGGTTTTTGATGGAAATTAATAACATTGTTTAGGCAGGGGCCATAGGCTTAATATAGTTCCTGGTAACTAGTATATTTAAGACTCCAAAAACCATAGCCCTATTGTTTTTGTTTTCCATATGTCGCAATAGTTTCCCACCAACCGGGGGTTGTCCTTGGATGCACTAGCACAGCGCGTACAGGGATAATCGCCGGTTGATACCACGTTACATTAAAAGCGTCAAAGAGGTCTCTGCGAGTTGGTTTCGACTCCTCGTACGCCTTCCAAAGGTCCAGGACCCTAGGGTTCTGAGATATAATAACCCATAATAATAATAACATTCCAGAACTTTCACACAACGCCATCTAGTCTCAAACTAAGCAGAGCTTGTGATAAGAGTATTAGACAAGTGATAAACATACCTATATATTTCTAAATACATACATATTATAGATAAATTGCACCCAGGCACAGGACAAATGATCGTGCTCATCACACTAACATTTATCCTAGATGGGGATCGAACCCACGACCTGCGGCATACCTGTCAGGGCTACTAACCACTAAACCAACAGGAGGTGATGTGTGTGTATCTTCGTATTTTATCTAAAATAGGTGAGAGTGATATCTAACACGAACCGACCGGTTATAAAGCATTCGTTTAGCATGAACAACACAACATGCGTCACACATCGCACAACATAGGAACGAGATATTTGTTGTTGACAGAAGATTATTATTGATAACAAACAAGGACTTTTCTCTGGCGACCTATTATATTGCAGATAAGTATCGTGCAATTATCTCTTCAAAGTTCAAGTTAAGCTTGAGTTCAAGAAGGGAACAACATGCTAAGAAATGCAAAGTTAGTGGTTACTGATATAAATAAACATTTACAATTGGACATTGGGGAGTGTAACAATTCTGTATAAATGGTCAATTGGGGCACAGGAAACAAGTACGACTGCGGACCATTGTCAACTAGTTGCTCTCAACAGTCTCAACCCTGCTCCTTGGAAAATTTTCAGATTGCTGTTAAATTATATATTATTAACGAGCCTGATTCCGAGGTTCGTGGGGCTCCAGGACCGTGGGCGTGGTTCTAACGTCCACCTATAATTTTTTTTCTTTATGTAGTATTTTGGGACTGGTAGACTTATGTAGTATATTGGATTTCTGAGTGCGGCAGTAACAGTAGACAAGTCTGTCTAAGACAGTGTTGTCTCAAGTGTACGCAGGCCCTAAACAAGCGTGAGAGATCGCTAAGTTGTGATAATATAATTATTTTGTAATATGTTGATGCGCTTCGTAATAGCTAAACGTATAAAATAAAAATATCCTTCCTTAAATCATTATAATTAGATAAGGAAAATATCTATGTAATTTCAGTAACAACAGATTTGTCAAAATATTTAAATAACCAACAACATAATGTCCATGTTCCTCGTTACGCAAATTATAATTAAGTTTTTAATTTATTTTTCATAACCTATTAAAAACGCAGTGATTTAACTATGCGTATTGTCATAATGAACAGAAGTCATATTTATATTAAACTATACAGTATTTCTGATTACACTATTCTCGGCAACAAATTGGCGTTACAGATAAAATCACTCGTGTGTCACAAAAGTATTAAATGTAACGTGTTTTACTACACGTTACATTTCATACTTTCACTGCATTTGCACTGGTTTATTTCGTATTATTTTTGCAAACAGACGATGAAGTAAGAAACCTTTTTTTCGCGTCGGTATTATTTAAAAACTGGGCAAGTGCGAGTCGGACTCGCGCACTGAGGGTTCCATACAAACTTGAAAGGTAAATTGCGGTTTACGATTTATGACGTATTAAAAAAAAACTGCTTACTATATCTTGTCCAAACCAATTTTCGGTGGAAGTTTGCATGGTAATGTACATCATATATTTTACAGGGAGGGGGGGGGGGGGGAACACACACATTTTACCACTTTGGAAGTGTCTCTCGCGCAAACTATTCAGTTTAGTAAAAAATGATATTAGAATCCTCGACCTATCCATAGATACCCCACACGTATGGGTTGATGAGAAAATTTGAACCCCCAAAATTGATTGGAAAAACCAATAAATTTTGGGGGTTCAAATTTTTTCTATCTTTGTGTGAAAATATTATTGCGGTTCGCAGAATACATCTACTTACCAAGTTTCAACAGTATAGTTCTTATAGTTTCGGAAAAAAGTGGTTGTGACATACGGACGGGCAGACAGACAGACATGACGAATCCATAAGGGTTCCGTTTTTTGCCATTTGGCTACGGAACCCTAAAAAGGAATAAAAATTATTAATGAAACGGCTGAAATGTCGTTGAAATAAAATGGATCAATCTCTTCGTAACATTATTGGATGATGAGCAGTCGAGTTAGTGTTATTTACTTCGTTGACCGTGACCAGGATAAATAAAGTGCACTGGCTTGACCACGCACAAAAAATATGGCATGGTTTTTTGGAACGCCATAAAGCAATATTTTTCTTTTTGTCACCGATCGGCTTGTGGTTGGTTTTTTCATAAGGAATTTCTTGTGTCTATCTTGAGAATACTGAATTCCCTTTCGGTGTAGATACGTACTATTTTTTTTAACACATAATGTACACTCATTACATGTATAATAAATAAATAAGAGATGTAGAAACCGTACCGAGTGTGCAGTAAGGAGTAGAAAACAGTAATGTAGCCAGAATATCTCTAAGATGCGACCTGCAAGGCGCATACCTAACAGGGACGAGATTGGAAGAAGCGTTCCCGCAGGTAGACGTATTAGGTTTGCGAAGGATGTTAAATGGCAAACACAGTATCACAAAGATTTTTTCTTACGTGAGTGTCAATCCATTTCTTGCCTTCAGGCGTGTCAACCACACGTCCGTAGAAGTTAACGGGCAACATGAACTCAGGACGCGCCTTTTCCCAAGGATTGCCGTAACGCAGCCAGTCGTCAGGTTCCTCTTGCTGGGCACCGTCCTGGATCTTCTGCGCGAAGATACCGTACTCATACCTGATACCTAGAAAATAATGGGTCACGTTATTTACATTATTAGGTTGGGAACTGGGAATCCAATCCCGCATCAAAATCGTGGTCCCGCAAGCCTGCGGGATTGAACTCATCAATCCCGCGGTTGTTAGGTACATCACTTAATTCTTAATGAGGCCGTGCTGAGTCTAATAAATACATAGTCAGAACTAGGGGATCCAATCCCGCAGGATTGGTATATTTTAAATATTTTGTTTTATTTTAAGGGGGACGCTCAAAGGTAACCCACGAAATTCAAATTGTCTTAAGTTTTTTTTTGCTAATAATAAAAAAAAACCTGCAAATTACAAAAAAAACTTAAGACAATTTGAATTTTGCAGAGGTATCATCAGGAACGATAACATAAAATATTGAACGTTCCATCTTTCAGTTTTTGGAAGATTTAACTTTAACTGACTGTAATTACGTTCCTTTCCACTTCCAATTTACGACTCGCACAACACAAAACAGAAATTCAAAATTTATTTAGCAACCAAAATTATTTTTCATCGGTACAAATTCTACAGAAAAGTCACGAGTTCACTTGATTTTTAATAACTTTCCTTGGTAGTCGTGTCTTTTTTTATAGAAATAAGTGTTAATGAGACTGTGCTGGGTTTAATAAACAGGTAATCAGAATGCAATGGCGCGTCGTCTAAACCCATTATTATTAGGAAAAAAAAAACAATCCCGCAAGCGTACGGGATCCCGCATGAGAAATTCCGTATTCGCGGTATCCCGCGCTTGCGGGATTGGATTCCCTAGTCAGAACCGAGCGTTCGCGTCGTCTGAATCGAATGAAAAAATTAAATCCCGCAAATGTGCGGGATCCTGCATGAGATATCCCCCATTTCTGATCCCGCAAAAAAGGTGCGGGATTGGATTCCCTATTGGGGACTCTATTGCCGCTATTCTAACCGGACACGACTCCGGATTCAAAGTGGCTGCTACGTTTTTCCGAATGAGAAAATCCCCGGAATCGAACTGATGACTCAGAAAAAAGTCATAGTATAGAAACTACGTTAACCATATTATGGAAGCGCTTTTTTCTGAGATCTTTAATGTGATGTCGTGTTACGTTATCAGAGATAATAAAAAGCGATATATTTTAGTTAATAATGTTAACGTAGATAGGTCTAGGATTGATGTATGCATTGCGTGATTGTGCGGACGATGACCTTTATTTCACTGGCGACTCGCCTCTTATCATTATTGATTTTGTTACCAATTAGAAAAACCGTGAAGTTGACATGAAAGTTACAAATAAATAGTATCCAATGACTACGTTTATCTGTTGTTGCATCGTGATGATTTATTATTGATTCGTGTTGTTATTGTAAGAATGGAAAACATGTCTAGATAACTACTCAGATTATGTAATAGCTAAATCTAATTAAAAAATCGTAAACCATATTATTAATAAGACTCTCGTGTTACATAAAAATATATTGATAACAAAATAAAACACGTTTTTTTTTTAAAATTTTAATGAGTAGGTATGTAGTTTAGAAGTCCCAGGGTCGAGTTTGAAAGAAATTGGTAGGTACTGCGGGCCTGGATCGCAAACAGCAAGTGAAGTAACACAGGTCGATTTTAGTCATTAAAATTATCACATTCCCCTCACTCCACCCAGAGTGAAAGAAGTCATTTGATAATATTTCCCACTAAAAAAGACTGAAGTTCAGGTGGTTCCTGCCGGAGGCTCTACGCGGGAATCGTTCGGTCCATGGCCCTTTATGGCGTACGCCATAAAGTGTGAACGCACGTCAGAGGGTCATGGCTATGGATGGTGCAGGAGTACCGAACGATTTCCCGCGAAGCGGCGAGCTTCCTTGCTGGCCTGCCACCATGGGATCTGGAGGCAACAGTCCTTGCACGCATGCACGATTTGCGCGTGGAGATGCAACGCCGGGACGAAACTCCGCTGCTGCGACAAGTTGCGACATGGCGGACGAGTTCCGGCGGGATCTCATGGTGAAATGGAGACAGTGACTGTCGCGACCCAGTGCTGGGCACGCCATAATTATGGCGATAAGTCCCTTCTTTGAGGCGTGACTGGAAAGACCTCATGGCGTCCTTACCTTCCGTATGACGCAGGTCCTCACCGTATATGGTAAGTTCGGGAGGTTCCTGCACCGGATTCGTGCGGAAGAAACGCCCGGGTGTCACCATTGTATGGACCGCCTGGGCAGAGCAACGCCGTGTCCTCGTGGGGGCGATCGGCGGCGGCGATCTCTCGCGCCGGGCCTTGGTCCTAAGCGAGGAGGAGTGGCAGCCGGTCGCCTCCTTCTACGAAGCAGTAAGGAGGCGGCCGCACGCGTGAGGCAACAGTCCTCACGCCCCAACCGCCGCCGGGATTCTGATCCCGATTTCCGGCCACCACAGCCGCAGGCTTGCGGACGGCGAGCAATGGGTAGCTCGCCGTCCGACCGTCCGGTAACCGTCCGGACCGAGCCCAAGTCGTCAACGACGAGTACTGTTACACGCGCGCCTCAAGGAGATGTCTGCAAACCGTAGGGGCCCAGCAGGGTCGAAGCCTACTGGGGCCAAGGGTCTGATTCTGAAAGGAAGACTCGGCCCTGGTACGAAAAGCAATGAAGGAACAGGAGTGGATTTTTAGTCAGTAAAAGTCCGACACTATCTGCCGCTCCGCCCAACAGCGGGGGATGTCATAAAATGATTTTCCAACCGAAAAAAAAAATGTTTACGGGTCAATAAAAAAGAAAATAATAGAAAAATGCTAATAAAAAGCAGTACAATAGCAGAAACAATAATGCAGTTAATACTATAGTTATTGTGTATTCAGTAAAGCTTTCAATTTAGTTAGTACATTTATAATTGGCGACGCGCCAGCGGCGGTGTTGTCAACTGCTTCGAATTAGTTTATGCTGGCTAAAATAATGTCAAGTATGTATCCAATGACCTGTGGGTTACAGTTACGAGCTTCTTGAAATAATTTCAATTTATATTGTTGCATCTTCATCAACATACCTAATTCCAAAATTGTATTTAATTTTATATAAATTTTCTACTTTATGTAATGAAACTGGTTACTGTTGCATTTGTGGTAAACCTAATAAGGTTATCAAGTAATTAAAGTGCCATAAATGACCATTATAAAGTTTGTCACAACAATTTAAAAACAAAAAGAGGAAATAATTAAAAAAACGAGATTCTGATTTATCCCAATTCAAAGTGCTGAACAAATATTGTGTTTCTCCAAAAACTCGAAGTTGAATGTGTTTTTTCTTTCTTTTATAATTCACTTACCATAACCGTAGGCAGCCAGTCCGAGAGTGGCCATAGAGTCGAGGAAGCAAGCAGCCAGACGTCCCAGACCTCCATTGCCAAGACCTGCATCCTCTTCCAGTTCCTCCAACTCTTCAATATCCAAACCAAGCTGATACAGAGCTTCATCCACAGTTCCCTGGATGCCCAGGTTGATCATGGTGTTTTGGAGAGACCTTCCCATGTAGTACTCCAGGGAAAGGTAGTAGACGCGCTACATAAAAAATTAAACAATAGAAGTTAGTAATATCATGACAAGATTTATAGGCATAATGTAATTTGTGTTAATAAAAATTAATGTAATTTTGTGATTTGGGATGTTTATAAAGTGGGGAGAAATATTTTACCAACAAAATTATTCTAAATTAATAAGTTATGGGCATAAAATCTGGCTTCTATGTATTACTACTATAATACTAATATTATAGTGTTTTTGTATTTAATCTATTGAGTAGCGTAATTAGAGACACAATAGAAAGACAATGACGTTTGAACTCCGGCGTTCGCTCGGGGTTTAATGAATTAATGAATAAACTCAAAAAAGACTGGACCGATTTTAAAGTCTTTCACCTAGACATAGGCATTTTCCACTTTCTGGCAGGCAAAGCCACTGGCAGAAGCTAGTCATTGGTAAAAGTTTAACTTCCCAAATGTTGCATTTAATATAAATGTTAAATTACTTCCGTTGACTAAGAATTTCATTTATTATCTTTTTTTTTTTGTATCATAATCTCATTAATGTTTAAGTTGGATTTTTAATCAGGGAAATTAGAATTCAGATAAGGTTGCTGAACTAAACTTAACATAATTATGAACAACAAAAACCTTTTTTAAGTAAGTAGCCCAATAGAATTGCTATAACATGTTAATATTAGTTCAAAGTATATTTACCTTGGGATCCTTTTCATAGTAGTACTGTTGGGTTCGAATCCAACGGGAGACAAGGTGGTCTCTCACGGTGTGGGCCAAGGCAAAATAGTAGTCTCTCGGAGTAGCAACATTTCTGTCCTTCACTAGAGTGTAATGCACATGACGATTAAACGCTTTCTTCACCTCGGTAACATTTTCTACTGCTACGATACCTCGCACAGAGATTTGCTTCCGCTTGTCCGAATCGCTTTGTACGCTCATCTTGATTTATTCTCGGACAAAATCAGGTAGAGCCCGTGCAACCGCTAGACTCTATCAACCCTGACTGGTCAAACGGATCGTGATATCGGTCACCTTGAGAAGGTCAAACATATGAAGCTACCACAGACTATTAACCGGTATATTGGGAATATGTATAGTGAAAATATGTTTTGACAATTCCGAAGTTCTAAACCGAAGTGCTAAATAAAGGAATATAAGTGTACCACAGTAGCATTTAAATGCTTTTATTCAAAATAGCAGGAAATTTTTCATTTTTTCAATCGAAATGACAAACAAGTGTGTCACTTTCACACCATTACCAAAGTACTCTGTGTGTGTCACTGTCAAACTGACAGCTATCAACTTGTCAACTTGACTGAACTTGATAAACATCAGCTGTTGGCTGTTGCATAAATGTGTCGGATATTCTCGATAAAGTTATTGGACTGACGTTAGAAATTGGAAAAGGGGATATTCTCGTTATAAATAAAAATGTAGGCTATGGTTTCTGTAGGTGATGTGGATCTAGAAGGAAACTGAAAGAAAGAAACGTGTCGAAATGGCAGCGATACGGCGAGCACTTTCAGGACGAAATAATTTTAAACTTTATCTACATCCATAAAAACCAGTACTTATCGCTTGAAAGGTTTAAAGGTTATATCAGCGGTCCAGCCAGCGGCCGCCCGCGGCCGGGCACGGCTGCCAGTGGCCGACCACGCCTTCCGTTGCTGCCATTCCTGCGGAAATCGGCCCGCCCCTAAGTGGCAGTGGCCTGGGCTAGGCAGGCACATTGCACGTAAAACAAGTGGTCGATGTGGTCGGTGGTGACGGAAGGTTCTATGGTGTGGTGACTACGTACCGGAATATGCAAAGTTGGAAGGCTTCTCACAAGGTGGACCGATGACTTGAGGGTCGCAGGAATGCAAGATACACAGGACCGGTCGTTGTGGTAAGATTTGGGGGAGGCCTATCTGGCCTATGTCCAGCAGTGGAAGTCTATCAGCTGAAATTATGATGATGATTGTAAAATCTAGACTCTAGAATAACAGAGCAAAACTGAAGTGACTTTGTACCGCTATTGCGTGGTAGGGCTGCGGGAACGTTTGAAAGAGTTACTTTTAGATAGGTTTTAGTTAATAACACTATGCCCTCTCACTCCACCCTAGAGTGGGAGAATTCATTTAATGATTTCCTTATTTAAAAAAAATTACTAATAATCCCAAATCAGCAGCTGATGTGCAGCGAGCGACACGGTTATCGCCATAGTATGTGTTCACAAGGTATTTTGACTTTACTGTTCCAGCGATGGGCAAAGACCTTCCAGAAACTTCCCCGTGTCAATTGTTATAGTCAATCATAATGATCGTGAAGATTTAATACTGTAATGTCTAAGGCTCAGTTGAACGTGTTTTTAAAATTAGCAGTCTGGACCCTCAGACCAATAAAAATGGACCTATGAAAATTGGTGGCGGACAGATACTACCACACACTAAAGGCACGGGCCCGCTTTATTTTTTTACTCTTTATACCTACATTGACGTAGTCTGCTGTAGGTAGGTACATATCTATATTATTAGGTACCTATGTGATGGATAGGTACTGTTGGCCCAAACGACTATTTCTTCAGCGTCTAGGTATTTCTCATGGTTAGGTAATGAGAAAGTAAACAAAAAATAAACGTTTGTTAACATTATAATATTTATTTGGTACACATAATTATAGATAGGGAAGAGAACAAAGCTAGGCCTGAGAACATAGGACTGGTAGGTGCTTATTATCTATATGGGTACTAATCATACCTATATATTGACATTCTATTATATATTATTTTTATTAAAGTCAAACTAAAAATACTTTACAGTGATGTCTTATAGTTTAAATAAAGATAATATTTCGAGTGATGAGTGTTAGTCTTTTTTAATTGCGGTTTCATCGCCTCGTCTTTTGATAATTAGTCTTAAATTAAAAAAATGATAATTAATCAACTTATTAAATAATAAGTATAACAAATAAGCGGATTGTTGTCCAACTCATATTCTTAGAATTTCCCTTTATTTCTATTTTTATTACAAAGGGAATAAGAAAATAAATTACATTGGATTCAACAATAGGTCATACATGGCTTAGGTATACAATTGGCTTTACTTAAATAATAAAGATCAATCATTTGTTTTGTTTGTCTAAAACTCTATATCTAGACGGATCAAAAAGGCTAGACCATGGTAAAACGTCTTTTGGTCATTTTAAAAGAATGTCATTAATTTCAAGTTTTATCTCATAGTCAATATCGGTCATATTCACGCAGATCTCAAATAAAGCGGTAGTAAATTTTTAAATCTAAAAATCGTTTCACAAATCCATATACATATTTAGTAAATGCAACAATAATAAAATACTTATAATCGCCTAACTTATCAAAATTGACACAGAAAAATTGCATTCGGCACTTAAGTTCTTGAGATTTTTTGCTTTTTTTAAGTTTAATAATCAGTAATCAGCATTCGAGCCTCCAAGCTCCAAGCATTCAATTGATACGAAAACAGTAAACTCTATAAAATGCGTCATAATGTGGCTTTGCACATGTGCATAACATTGCTATTAACAATGGCTTGACCTGTTAGCCTTATATTACGAACTCGGGAAACGTAATCAGTCCCTAATAGGGGAGCTTGAGGCAGGAGTTATGTAGATCTGTTCGGGGTAGAGGTCTCCTCGTACGCGCACTGCGCGAACACCTTCGGCGGACGCGCGGAATTCCAGTTCGCCGATCAGCAAGTCATCCGCATATATTGCCCAATCTGCCGGTTGACGAACTATCCGTAATTTTGTCTGGAAGGTAATGAGATATTAATAGTTTCTTGTTTCACACTGGATCATAGATACATATTTTTTACTAGAATGGGGAAAGAAGATAGAAGATCGGTGTCGGTTGTAGGCGTGGGCAAAATGTGTCATCTTTGCGATTGGAACATTTGCATCTGAATCACTGAAATGTTCCGAAACAGTGATATGTATCATTTGGAGCATCGGCTCAAAAGATACAAACGGAACATTTGAAACATCGGCTCACAAGATAAACACGGAACATTTAGAACATCGGCTCAAAAGATACAAACGGAACATTTAGAACATCGGCTCAAAAGATACAAACGGAACATTTGAAACATCGGCTCACAAGATACAAACGGAACATTGGAACAACGGCTCAAAAGATACAAACATAGATACTGACTGTTAAAAATCGTGATCTGTTACGTTTCGCCATATACACCAATAGTTTAATTTACTTAATTGAATTTTGATTTGAGAATAATTTAAAGCAGACGTTTTTAGTTCAGTTCATTAAAATTTACACTATTTGCGTTTTAATTTGAATTTTAAAAAGGTCACTTAAAGTAAAGAGTGTTTCAGTGTTCCAAATGATGCATTTAAAACATTACTGCTGTTCCAATCTTTCGGAAAACTAAAATGTTTCGGAACAGTGAGCCGGTTCAGAAGAGTTACACACGCCTAGTCGGTTGTCCGCCGATGAAGAACACAAGTCACAAGGGCCGTATCTGAAATGTTAAACTTGTTAGAGCAAGATTTTTGTTTTAGCTCGAGGAGCCTTATCGGCTCTTTAGGTAGGTAGATATAGATCTATATACCACCTTCTTTCTACGGGCCCTATTGACCTCAAAGCTTAGATCCTCTAATAAGCCAAAATAGCCCTAAATAATAGCTTACATAAGTCCCAGGTATAAGCCGCGCAGTTCGCTGCCGTCGCTCAACCCCCCAGTCGCCGAACCACGCGTTCAGGACGACTAGCTGCCGTTCCCGCTGAGACTCGAAGTAGGCACGTACGTTGACGTGAGCTAGCACGTTAGGTCGTGGCCATTCGCGGGGAGTATCCATCAGGTCGATCGCGAAAGAGTGGAGGAGTGGACGAAGTCTGGAAAAAAGATGGTGGAATTAAGTAGAAGTACCTACTCATTATATGCTTAAACTTTTTTCAATTGCTCGGTTAAGAGGGTCGGCTTCGAATCTGCAGATGACATACCAGGTAAACGATTAGTAGGTACTAGGTATTTGATGCGACTACCTATCTGACTTCTGGCCTCTGGGTAAACATGAACCACTGGAGCGAAGTTCATTATGGTTACATCAATGAAACGGTGTAATGAATTCAAAAACAAAGGCTCCGTTCAAGTCCAAAAATAATACTTAGAGCAATCCCAAAACATGCAAGTGGACAAAGCTATCACATTTATGAACATTGCACACGGAAAACTGATAGGAAAATCGACGGCAAAGGGTAACGATAAACTAGTTTGTTATTAGCGATAATCACACTACTATTATAAAGGCAAAAATTTATGAATGTGTGTATGTTTGTTACTTCTTCACGCTCGAATGGCTGAACAGATGTGGATGAAATTTGGTTGGTTACATGTAGACCATATCATGGAATAGTACATAGGGTACTTTGTACCTATCCCGGGAGTACAATTTTCTAATTGTACGCGGGCAAATCCGCTGGCAGCAGGTAGAGATGCAGGCACCCGAAATTGAACGAGCTTATTATATTACAAAATCAATATTTATGTTATGTAGGCCCATATTTGCTATACAAACAATGTTAATGAAATTGTATATCGGCAGCCGAGTGATATTGGACGTTAGCCAACATCAAGGCATTGAGATGTGGTTGACTGGAAACTATCGATCTTCACACATTTTTCATAGTCATGTAAATATTCTCTTTTATGTTGGACTGACGATTAATGTGTGGTTCAGGCGATATATCGCTTGACCTCCGCCTTTACTAGTCATCACGAAAAACACGGAAACGGAAGTGTTTTCAAAATGAATCGAATAACAACGATTTTTGTTCTTATTTTTTTACGCTGATCTTATGTGCCAGCTGTTCATAAAAACTGTACTTAAACTTTGACTTACTTGCCGTAAATTACAAGTTGGTGTCCTTCGGGAATGCCTTTCGATAAAGATGCTATGACGTTCGCATACCATGAAGGCTCAGTATCTGCTGGTAAAGAGTCTAAACTAGGTCTAAAGGGTACCTGAAAAAATAATTAGTAATTTTAGAACGAAAAATATTTACAGGTGAGGTTGCTTTTCTGGATAGTTCAGCACGTTCATTTTCATGACTTTATAATCATTTCAGCTATAAAATACCAAATACTGATCTTGCGCTGCTTGGTTGCCGGACGGCTTAGACTTCTATGAAAGAAGGAAAATGTTTTCTCTTTCTACTTACTTCAACAGGTATTGGTGCTAATGTGGGAAATATATCAGTCTTTTGAACTTTCAGCGTGGCATCTCTAACGCCTGTAATTTGGACCCATTCAGCTGTCAATGGGCTCGGATTCCTGTGAGCATAGCTGCAGTACTGCATCCCGTCTATAGCCCATAGCGTCTCTTTTTCATCTACCACAATCTCTATCGTGAATGGCTGATCTATTTTGAAAGGAAACAGTCTGAAATAAAAATATATTGAGCTGTTAATAACGCTAATTCGGCGAACTCATTATAAATGCCTAATGCCTCCCTCTATTGCAAACTATGCTAAATGGACACATTTTAGGCGTAAACTTAAGAACCAATCATGGTCGCTACGCTGTATTATAATATGTATAGTTCATTGTTCTTAATGTTCAGCTTCAGTTAGGTAGGTACATGAGAAATTATTGAGAAATATAATCTAATATATTTATTTGTTTCTCTCATAAAAATTACTTACTGAAAGAGAAATTATCTTATCGAAGTGGAAGCTGGTAAATGGGTCACTGAGTCATAATACGTACCTACCTACTGGTGTAGCTATAGGCACTTTTAGTGTTAGTCTAAGTTATCACCTGAAAGCAGTAGTCTCCTCGAGTCCCCATTTGTTGTGCCTCCTCGTATTCCGGACCACATAGCATTGTGGAATACGAACGTTAAAATGCACGGCGATTTCGCCGCGTCCCGAGTCAGATTCTCCACTTCCTATGTTCACTGCAAACCTAGTACAGATAGATCTTTCTTATTCGTTAGGTAATGTTTTCTAACTAACATTAATGGAAGATTGAAATGCGCGATTATCTGCAACGCTCCGAGATTTCAATACTACAGAACTGACAAAATATGCTCTAAGGTATGAACATAAATATTATCCACCCGTCCTTGTGCGTAGGTATTTTGTTCTTGCATCATATAATATATATAATATCCAAAAAAGCGGCATGTCAAATGTCGTTGAACAAACTCTGTGATTACACAATCCGTACTTTCATCGTTATGAACTGTATATTGCGTGTTAGCAAATATAGCAAGCTGTAAGTAAGGTCACAGTGGAGAACACTGTGGGCGCTGACATTTATTGCCGAAAGAATTTAGTGCGATCACGGGAAGACCAGATTATCCATGAAATGCATTTAATAAAGTACTGATGGACGTAAGTGGTTACCTACTTTTACTGAATAACTCATCACCTTTTTGAAAGAGACTGATTAATGTTTGATTGATAGAATTCATCTTCTGCAAAGACGAACTACATACCTATTTATACAAGTCTATGCGGAGCAATAATAGTGATTAAGAACAAAAGTTACCAAGGTAAATCGTCGCTGGGCGTCCCTGTGCATATGATGTGTGATCCGATACTCAAGGGTTCTGTCAGGGTGTGCGTAAACTTAACATCCCGCGCCTCCGCCAGTTGTGTCTGAAATGAAACAATCAAAGTTTTATAGATTTAAAGATTTTTTCCATCTATCACGAACTAGTGAATATTGTGTTACGTGGAATCTGCCATTTGCTCTATTCTCGGAAGTTCCCGAAATCTGGATCGGAAAAAACTCTTTTTCCTTCCTCATAATAACACCAAACGCGTTTGGCAAAGGCAGGATGGAGTAATTAATATTAATATCGTACGACACCAATATTTAGGTTTTAGATACCCATAGAATTTGACAGCATTGTCGAAGCCTATGCTTTCGGAAATTTCTATTAACTAATCACTAGTGCTTGTGAGACAATGACGTGATCGACGGAAATGGCGGTGTATTAAGTAGGTAGATTTAACTATAGCATTTTTAAATGGCGTGAAGCTTCAATGCAAAAGTAAGGTAGGTAGGTATTCCGTGATTAATAGGAAAGTTTTGCTATATCGGCCATTCATGCCCAAGTGTGGGTGTAGTACAATGAGTTCCCGAAGAAAATGGCTTCATTGGAAAAGCTATCTCTTGTCTGTTCACTTAATGAAGAAACGAAGAAAACCCTACCCTCGTTAGTACAAAAATGATGTTCATGCCAATTAACCTTATGGTCATTCATTGAAAGGTCAGTCTTATGCTCTGGACGTTAACAAGCAATACAAAAACGATGTGAAGCGATGCCAAAGTTATTGGCTTCCCGATATTTTATCTGGAATTTGACAAGGTCAAAAGTAATACTTACAACACTTTACCAATCAAATACACTGTAGGAGGTAGTTGTGCACTTTATTTTGTGTGTTCAGTGACTCATTTCGCTTAGTTTGTGAGTCAAAGTAATCAACAAACGATGCACGAAATCGCTCACCAAAGGCGTCTACTGAATTACGGCGATGAGGTCATTGGGCATGGCTCTGCCTTAATTGGTGTCAGGGATTTTTTAATAAGACACTGCATAATAACTGTCTACAGGTACGTAGGTAGGTACAGGATGGTATCCGCAAATATGGAGTTGGAGTACCTACCTACATTGAGTGCGTTCACAATTATCCACCTACTTAGTACTGGCCACTAACCAACACGCACTATGCAGCTTGGTAGTCGCCTAACTATGTGTGGAAAGTTTTGAAAGGACATGCTAAAATTGCTCCCTACATATGTTTAGTTGTCATCTATGTTTATCTGTTTAGTTCGATTGGATCAAGCCACTGAATCAAGCGGCATGGTGGCGAGTGGCAGCGGCATGGTGGCGAGTGGCAGCGGCATGGTGGCGAGTAGCCAGCATTATTAGAAACAGCAGTAACTCTAAGGTGTCCAATTGTCCATTTATGCAGTATAAGGAGTCAATTTACAGCGTCCATATTACTCATTGCAAAGCAGAAACATTAATTTCTAAAGTAAACGCCTACCTACATGACAAACACTGATTAGAATATTAGGTACTGTAGTACGAACACCTTGAGTACTTATTCAATATTTATTACCTGGATGCTCTGTGCCTTGCATTATTAATAAGATGTATTAAATTTACAAAGATCCACGTAAATACATACAGAGGTATTGCCTTGCCTTATATACTTTGCATGCTGTATAAAATTATTATGGTGATCCTAGAACAGTGACCATGAGTGAAGAGCTCCGTAATAATTCCATTTTCTTTGGTTGGATAAACACCGCTACTGACTTGTTAGGGCTGGAAGGGGATTTATTTTATTATTAAGTATTTTAAAGTTTGCGTTTGACCATTACTTCACCGGTTAGTAAGCGATAATGTGGTTGACAATTAGTTGTTAGATGATTTAGGATACCTTTCAATATGATTTTAATTATAACCCACATATGGGTTCTGAATTTTAATGGTTCATGATGTTTGAATCATTAAATTAAATAAAACACTATAAATACCTTAATCGATGATAAGATATCTCGAAAATCATATAAAATAATAACATTATTTACAATATAGGATTAAGATAACTTTGGAGTTTGGACTGTCCAGAGGAAAATTGTTCAAATATAAAATCAATAGTGCTTTGTATCGTTTCAAGTTTTAGTACGACCGCGACCTTCGATCAAAAATTTTTTTTTTTCATTTATATGTATAATTCAATAAAAACACTTAACTAATTAAAACTATATAAACACTTAAGGCAAAAACTACTAGCTAAAATATGGCGTCATAAAATTCCTCCGCATCGCTGTCGACTGGAAGTATGCCCAAAAGGCTGGCGGCATTGCCACGTTGTATGGCAATGCTTACCTAATCTCTGACCGAGGTAAAAATTATATTTTAACCTTTTGACGTGCGTAATTAGAGACACAATAGTAAGACAATGGCTTGCGGGCGCCGGCTACCGCCTGAGCGTTAATGAATTAAATCCCAGGTAATTCCACAAGATTTAGATGTTAACTAAATCGCAAGTATGTATAATATATTATGTTTTGTTACTCTACTTTTGAACGGCTGCCGGCTGAAGGGAATTGGATGAAGTTTGGCAACAGGTTCCGTAACCTCACTCGGCAAAAACGAAACTATATATTTAATCACTTTATTGTCCGTCTATCTGACTGTACGTCTGTCCCTTCCGTCTAGACCCTTTTTCTCAGGAATATGTAGAAGTAAGTACCTAATGTTTATCAAGCTGAAATTAATATCAAATACTCAACCCTAACCTTCGGTGGAACCTTCGATACGCGAATCCGACTCGTACTTAACTGGTTTTTATCCGGTTAAGAGAGACTGTATCATCTTGCTGTATCTAATGCTATGGAAATTGCGTGCAACAGTTGCCAATTGAATTGGCAACATCGGCATCGTAAGCGATAGTTTGCGTTTTTTGCAATAGATATGGGGCTTTTTCTTTCCTAAATAATAAAAAAAATCAACCGAATTGATAACCTCCTCATTTTTACCCGACTACGGAGGGTTATGATTTTGACAGGCTATGTATGTATGTGAGTTTGTTCATCTGTTCCCACATAACTCCTAATCTACTTATCGGAACTCGACGTATGAGGTATCGTTAGAACCGTCTTAATTGTCCGCTGAACATAGGTTACGTGACGTGTCATAAAACTTGATATGGCGCCCTCTAGCGGACAAAAAGTAATGTGTAAAAAATAAAAATGGAGATAAATACGCTGTGTTTGGTATCATTTGAAAGGGCTTTACTTGTACATTTTACCAAAATATTGTTCAAATTTAAAGTGACGCCCTCTATCGGACAAGAAGTCATGTGTTTAAAAAAATGTTAAGATAAATACACCGTGTTTGATATCATTTGAAAGGGCTTCACTGGTACTTATCAAAATATATCATCAAAATTCAATGTGGCGCCCTCTGGTGGACAAAAATTAATTTACCATTATTAATTAGAAATTTTAAATTTAGCTTTTGCAAATGGTATAGAAGCACAGTGATTTAACACCAAAATAATTTAAATAAAAAAAAGTAAAAAAACTAAAACCCGACTACGACAAAAAAAAACGACGAAACTAAAAATATGAAACAAGATTTCCAGGATGCTGAAATAAACAAGGTAAAAAGAAAAGCCGTAGTCACACGTTATTAAAGTGTTTCGGTTGTTACCTATAACGTGTGACTGCGGCTTTTCTTTTTACCTTGTTTATTTCAGCATCCTGGAAATCTTGTTTCATACTTTTAGTTTCGTCGTTTTTTTTGTCGTAGTCGGGTTTTAGTTTTTTTACTTTTTTTTTTAAGTCGATTAATAAGTATCTTGTAAAACCTCTTTCTAGAAAAATATGAATTGTATATTAACGTATTCTATATATGCTAATGTTTATTTAACACTTCTCAGCTAATTATCCAGCGTTCCTTAGCGAAGTTATCGTAAACACTTGGCTGTAGTTAGTAATTAAGGGTAAGCGTACAAAATTAACGCCATGGAGTAAGTTCGCGTGTCTGAACACAATCAATATGCACCTAAGTGGATATAAAGCTATGTACCTATCCAGCACGACTGTGTTGGTGTACCAGTTTCAGTGCCTGGTAGCTGTTTCATGTTTAATCAATAAGTTTTAGTGGGAACATGAAAATTGAATATAATATAGCGGCAGAAATTGTACAGTAGGCCGTCGTATCGTGCTCGTGTTGTATTGTTACAATTATTTAAACGGCATCAGCGTTTAGTACCAGTCTAGATAATTAAAAAGCTCTGTTTTGTGAACTAACTTCGTTTATACTAACGGCTACTGCTATTAAACTGAATTATTTCTTATCGATGCTGATCCTTGTTTATATGAAAGTGTTTTGGACAGGACTCGTTTATATTAGCTCTGTCATAATTTTTCGCAAAACATCTATCTACTTAATGTATTGTTTAACTAAAAATCAAAAATTCAGAATGCGATTCCGAGAAACACCTTGTGGAATGAAGTCATCAAGGAAGTGACAAAGGAAGTAAAAGATTATCCGGTTTTGCCTCAGATATGCTGTATCTGAATCATGATCTGAATATAATCAGAATGAAACTAATCTAATATTGAAATATTTCGAAGAGGTGAAATTGTTTTTTTTTTTGTTTATTATGGCCTCCCATATCTAGGGTTACCAGATCCGAAAAATAAGTTTTCCTGAAAAAACCCCCATTTCAGCAAATTTTTCCTGACATTTTGGCAGAAAATTATATTATTTTACAAACTCGTGCGCGGCGCGTGGGAGTCTGAGTATGAGTGTTAGATGCATGTGAAGACTTTCATAAAATTGTTATGAAAGATCAGCAGTTGCTGAAATCTATATACAGCAATAAAAAATATGAGGATCAGATGAATACTTAATAATTAATTAATTGGTTGTTAATTATAAGATTTCATTATTTGATTAAAATTTAATTTCTTATATTTTTCTCTTTTTTTCAAAAGAGAAAAATATAAAATTGAAAATTTTCAGGAATTTAAAAAATTCCTGAAAATTTTCAACTTTCCCTGTTTCCCTGACAGACAGCTGAAATTCCGGACATGTCAGGAAAATTCCTGTCATCTGGTAACCCTACCCATATCTAGGTACCTAATTGTTTCAATTAGTACCTACTTACTTTACTAATACAAAGCTAAACTATAGGCGAATTTGCCACAATGCTGATGAATTAATGACTAATCATTCCCTTTGAACACGTGAGAAAGCCTTGCACAAAATCGGGTTCCTAGTGTTCCTACTTGATTTCGAAACTGGATGATTCGATTTTTATTATATCGAACACACTATATCGATAATTCAGTTGTAATGTTTTATTCTATCGATGCTTTATTGGTGCGATGTAACATCAACGCGAAAAAATCCTGTTACGAAAAACTCAACAGCGATTGCTCATTAAATCGGATTTTTGATGTTGCCTTTATCTTTCCAATTATTTCAATAATTAATTTAGTAAATTTTATTTTCTGAACTTTTTTTTTAATTTTATGAATAGGTTTATAATATCATGAATGACATCGAAATACATTAAATTGAACCAATTAAATAAGGATTATAGTTTAAAATATAACATTTGATTTGCATTAACCTTTTGAGTGCGTAATTAGAAACACAATAGTAAGACAATGGCGCGTGAACGCCGGCGTTAATGCGCGGATCAACAGCTTAAAAAGAATATAAATATCTTAAAATATTTTTTTTTCTATAATTTAAAAACAGGTTAGGTACTAATTATAAAAGTCGGTTCGAAACGCATACTGTTCTACGACATTTACGTAGAACAGTAGATATGCGTTTCGAACCGACATACTATCGAACTAATAAATTACCGATCTAATGAGAAATCGCTGTTGGGATTTTCGAAACAGGATTTTTCGCACTAACGTTACATCGCACCCATAAAGCATCGATGGAATTTTAAACATCGTACAACTGAATAATCGACACACTGTTTTCGATATAATAAAAATCGAATCATCAAGTTTCGAAATCAAGCCTATGAAATCTTCACTATTTTAATCGCACTTTCCTATTCGTATTTTCTTTAATTAGATTTCTGTGTCACTATTTGGGCGGTCTAGTTATTTGGTGACATGATAAATCCCCACGCATTATTAAAAAGAAAAATGCAGTGAGCTCATCTTCAGTCACTAACCTTCGCACTGAAAATAAAATGCCATGTTACCCGTTGGTCAGAATAAAATTATTGTCAGCACAGGCGCACTCGCTGATTACGACATCCAGTTATTTTAAATACCTATCTA
This sequence comes from Mythimna impura, assembly GCA_905147345.3. NCBI lineage: Eukaryota > Metazoa > Arthropoda > Insecta > Lepidoptera > Noctuidae > Mythimna > Mythimna impura. The sequence goes on from LR990345.1 coordinate 16,624,993, forward strand.
CTAGATGCTATTTTAAATATGTAAATAAATATTTCATAATTGTGTTAGATGGTTATACAAAAAATTATGACTTATTTTCACACATTTTCTCAATTAATTGATGACAAATAGGTATGAAATGATAGCGTATTGAAACGTTATTGCGACCGTGAAATACTTTAACATAAAGAGTAGACGTTTAACCTAGTTATTCCTTATAATAATAACTAGCTATGAGAGCGTTTTCCTCGTTTTTTTCTACCTATACCTTTTTGGGAAGTTTTGCATCGTTATACCTAATCCAGAAGGAGGATGAGATGGTGGAGAAACCAAAATTACTATTTTTACCGACTTCAAAAAAAGGGGGAGGAGGTTATCAATTCGGTTGCATTTTTTTTTTTTTTTATGTGTTTTACCTCAGAACTCCGTCGTTTATGGACCGATTTGCAAATTTTTTTTTTACCTCTTAGAGGAGGAGCTTGCTAGAGCTTTCCGATTGGTGCCATTTTTTTCAGAATCCAGTTCTGATGATTGGATCCATGAGAAATCGAGGGAACTCCTTAAATATGATAGGTAACCATATAGATTTTGATATTTTCATCGAGAACTTAAGCACTTACAGTCAAAAAGTAACATTTGATAAAGTGGAACTGATGAAGAAGACCAGAAATGCCAACGGAACTTCATACTCACATAGATATCACAATGAAGATAGTTGAACAACTATGACAATACAAATAAATAAATGGTTCTGAATAGTTATGTTGAAAATGGTATCATCGAAGTAACCTGATGATGATGGAGCCGGAAGATAGGCACCGGAACTCTGTAATTAATCAATGTATCCTAGCCATGTTTGGGCTTATTAGAATTATCATGAAATTCAGTTTGGCTATAAGGTACTATCGAACTGATCTGATGATGGAGCCGGAAGGTGGAAGGTAGATACAGAAACTTCATAATAAAACAATGTAACCTAGCAGTATGGAATTGTCATGAGACATATGCACTCTGGTTATATACAACTGTATCGCAACTAAAAAGTGTGAAATAAAAAACTTTTTACAAAAAAAAGATACCGACTTCACTAAAAAAAACACAAAAAGGATCAATATAACTTTAATTTCGGAAGTCGGTGTTAAATAAAAAACAAACAATACCGAGAAACACCGACTTCCGAAATTAAAGTTTTTTTGACCCTTTGTGTTTATTTTTTTAGTGAAGTCGGTTATCTTTTTTTTGTAAAAAGTTTTTTATTATTTACTAGCGGTCCCGATAGACGTTGTCATGCCCGAAAACTGGTTTTCTGTCAGTACCTACGCTTATTGTCTGTCAGTACGCTTAGGGAATCACACTAATATTATACTTAAAGGCGAAAGTTTGTAATTGTGTGTGATGTTTGTTACTTCTTCACGTTCGAATGGCTGAACGGATTTCGATGAAACTTGGTACACGGGGTAGACCATGTCCTGAAATAGCACAGGATCTTGACTTTTTATCCCGAGAGTAAGTATGTTCCTTTGGGATAATTGTCTACTATCACGCGAGCGAAGCTGCTGGCAGCAGCTCGTATTTTATAGACGTAAGTATAGGTCTAGGTGATGGGTTTGTTATTGAAATAAATTTATTGTCGATAAGATAGTATGTAGCTCTAGACTACAGTTGGTACGAACGAACTGGACTGTTTGGAATTTTCTTTTAAGATATTATTATTTTAGATTTACATGGCTATCATAACATTGCTTGCTTAATTTTAATTTTGACTGGCCTGTTGGTCTAGTGGTTAGTAGCCCTGACTGCTATGCCGGAGGTCGTGGGTTCGATTCCCACCCAGGACAAATGTTTGTGTGATGAGCACGATCATTTGTTCTGTGTCTGGGTGTAATTTATCTATAATATGTATGTATTTAGTAATATTTAAGTATGTTTATCAGTTGTCCAGTACTCATAACACAAGCTCTGCTTAGCTTGGGACTAGACGACGTTGTGTGATAGTTGTGGAATATTATTATTATTATTTATAATTTAATATTTATTTAAGGTTCGTAGGTAAGCAAGGAAGTTATTGGTAGTACCTGTTTAAACAACTTAACTTTAAAAGCACCTATGATTAATTCCTAAGACACCTATTCATAATTTATTGAAGTATCTACTGACTCAGTCTTTAGAGATTCACCATTTACCCATGTACGAGTGAGTTTCAATAATTCTAGGTGTGAAACTACGAAAATGCGCTGTGAAACGGTAACAAGTTTTGCCATGTGAAGCTCATAATTATCACGTTATCGGTAGCGAAGATTGGGTAATAGGACAGTCAACAAAAAAAAAAAATAAGCTGTAAGTACCTATGTAAAGTTCACCCACTGAGGCAAGTATTTACACACGCATTAGGTATATTTACATCGTAAGTGAGTCACGTTATGTTCAAACTTCAAAATATGCGTCATTCAAGGTGGAGTAAAAACACTGGTTTGTGGACAAGGATTTTCTCGACTATTTTAAGTACTTAATTAAAGTTCTGGTGGGAACTAAACAGCCTTCAATAAATAAGCAGTGTAAAGTGCGCTCATTATGTTTTCATTCAAAGCGTCAAAAAATAAGTAGGTCTTAAAACTAAGCAAAACCTGAAAGCTTGATTTTAACTGAAAATGTTAACATATAAAATTACCATAGTAACTGGTAAGTTTTCTTCATTTTCGTCTTTCTCCGGAGGGCGGGCTCGACAAAACAAACGGCGGCAAAACGCGCCGCAGCCGCATCTATCGCCGAAACAAACCATGATCGCAGTTCATTTATTCACAACACTGTCACTTGACGAGTCTATAGCGCGACACTACGTTAATCAGTGAGATTACGAATTGTACAGAATTCGCGCGACCACCGCATCTCACGAAAATACCCGCTCCAGCTGTGCTCAATACTGCTCAATCGCGGTGCTACGATTAGCCGAGCGCGCCTAGCCAACTACCTACCGCAAACCTCGTCATCATCGGAGTGCAGCGTATAGCTAGTAAGTTTGTTTGTTGTTGTATTATAACAGGTAGGTACACAGAGTATAGCACCTCTTTACCCATTAGTGTGGCAGATAGAGATGCCGATGATTTGCCTTCTCACTCTAACACCATAGACAATGATGAATAATCCCGTTGAGTGAAGCGCACTGTGTGACACTTAGCTCTGTTGTTACTGTTAGTGTGGGCTATTAGGATTGAGAGTTGCAATGAAAGAGTAAAATAGTTGCAATGGTTTTACTAACAGTTGTAGGTGTCTGCTGACATAATACTTTCTGCTTAGATTTAGGAATATTACGTAAATTTTTATTATATGGATGTGTCTCTTGATATATTAGAATACTTCTTGTGCAATGCTAATGCAGAGCAAAGCCTAGTACCTAGTCTATTGCTAGCTAATAAGCGAGTAATTTGTGACTATTCTTCGATTAAGAATTTAATACCGTTAACTGTTGATGTAAATTAATAGGTAGGTACGAGTGCCAATTAAGTAATAGGTACTTAATTATTCAAAACGGTAGTGTCATAATCTATATGTTCTTTCGGAATTTTCTAACTTGACATTACTGCTAGCACCATATTGAAACCTTATACACCTAATTGTGAAAGTTAAGACCAGGTATAGGTACTTTACTTGGTTATATAAATGCTGATCAGTCGGTTAAATGTTATTGAAGTGGTACCTATAAAAAACTAACCTCAAAGTCCAGCGCATCTTCGGCGAAGTCGTATTCAATAAAATCTCTCGGTATCGTCCCTTCTTCTACATCATAATCCATTCTAACACAATTTACACATGTCATCACTTCAACGGGTATACCCTCGTATCTTGTTAGGGCTTAACTCAGGACTGTGAACTGTCAACATTGTTTTGGTCGACATAAAATCAATACGTACATAACACAGAATTACAGCAGAGCGCAGAATGCCAGATGTTAATAACTTATGGCGCTAATAGGCGAATTATTATGTGGACAGTAAAGTTGTAATGGAAACACTGCAGTTCACTGCACTGATGTTGCGCCAAAGAGTAAAATAGGTAATAGTTGCGCACTGCCTAGTGCCTTGGTTGCCGAATGAAAATAAACAAGAACAAGTTATGTACATTATGTCGCAACAAAATCTTTTGTATGAGATGACAACAATTACTAGTCTTCTCTTTCACTCTAGCTACAAAACATAAGTGAGGAAAAGAGATACCCACGGATATCGGAGATACCCAATATGTTAATAGGTAATTCAAATGTCTCTTGAAAGGTATATCAGCTTCATTGAACAAACAAACTGAATTTGAGTGTGATAAATCTGGTTTTGGCCACCCATTTAGAATGACGTTGCTATAGGCATAATTATCATATTCATCTGTTGCAAAAATACTTTAAGTCAATGGTCTCGGAATTACGATATTTTTACAATTAAGTTCGTAATTATGACATACTTCCAAAGATTAAATGATGAAATTATAATAGGTAGGCAACGCTGAAGCTATGAACATTATTATTGGAAACGGAAGTTATCAATCTGTAGACCTCGGTATTTCTCTGACTTTTAAATTGATCAGAATGGGTCTGAAAAGAGTATCAAGGATCTTAAATTCACTGTGTGATTCTAATGATAGAAGTTATAATAATAAAACGCATTGTGAGATTCAGTCATTTATTTTAAAATACTTGTACACATTTCAAAAATATTAAAATCGCACTTTTGTCATCTTCTTTACAAATAACAGTTAATTGGTTAAATGTAAGTATGTTAAATAAAAACTGTTTACAAAATTCGATTACTTACATGCTTCTACATTTAACTTACCTAGGTAGAACGAACTCTTTTTTTCGTTTTTGGTAGTGTGATCTAAAAACAAATAAAATATTGTTAGTGCACGGAAGCTCGACGATAGCAAAATTGAACATTCTACCTAACAAAAAAATATAGACGGACAATGCAACATTAGAACACTGGGTGTTTTAGGGGTTCCAAGGAACCATTATTTTATAATTTCTTACCATAAAGTGTATAAAAAGAGGACGAAAGTCAGTTAAGACACGGGTTAATTAAAAAAATCACTACAAAGCGTCAGGTACCCTGTCCACCTGGTGGACAACGATATTGTTATTTTTCGACGGATGCTAAGTGATAAAATTGATATTTTTAAACTCGTAAATTTCATATGCTTAGGTCACATTGAGCGTCTTTGCAGAATTACTTGTTTGATGGTTTATCGATTTGAGAGAGCAGGTTTATTTGATCTTGCCGTAAACCAGTGTTCTTCAGCGAAATAATAATAATAATAACTTAATTTCGGACTAATTAATCCATATAAAAATCCCTACTTTGTTGTTAGATATTAATTTTTGTTCTATTAGATAAACCCATTTTTTTTGCGGTTGTATATCATCAAATAACTTCTTCAACTCTGGATGGATCAAGAGGGGCGTGTCAGACTTTTACTGCCGAAGACGCACTTGTGTTGCTTAAGTTTGGCTGTCATTGACTTTGTCAGAATTATTACGGACTGTCATTTTCTATGTATGTGTAAATGGTGACGCCCACTGACGCGTTTGTTTTGTAATGGACTGTTGATATAGCGACTCCGTGAACTTGACAAATCCTTAACAAACTCCTTATTTTCTTACCAAGAAAGGATGATGTGCCCTCTGATGCTGCAGTAGTTTGGCGCGGGTGGCATACTGTCGCGGACAGGCGGAACACATGGCCGGTTCGCACACTCGCGTTCCGCCTTCTAATGCCTGACGGACTTTGGCTGCACCTGTATATATGGGTCATAAGATAACATCACGGCTATATTATTGAAGTAGAGACAGAACGAATTAGAAATACCAAGAAGTTAGCAATTTCGTTCTGTACTGTAATGATATTGCCAACTCGATAGGAGCCTTCATATTTTTTTTAATTTGTTGTTTTGATTCGCTCGCGTTTGATCCTATCTTACCTGATAGTAGTAGACTCTGGCCGGAAAACCAAAATCCCTGCTGGTAAATAACGAAGAGACACAACTGTTATGGAAAAGCCGACTTCCGAAATTAAAGTCATTTTGCACTTTTTGGCGTTTTTTTTTCTCATTGAAGTCGGTTGTATTTATTTTTTGTAAAAGTTTTTTATTCACTTTAAGTAGATGATCTACAAAATGACCTAAACGCAATATTCAAATGGACTCAAGACTTAGTTTGAAAGTTGACAAATGTACCATCTTACTTAAATGGACAAACGATCCTCGAAAAAGTTATTATCTGGGACTTCAAAAACTGTCAAAATATATCCAATGTCATTAAGAAAGAAAATTCGAAACTCCTATGTTATTCGCAAGGCATTCAAATGCCCGACACCTAAAACGTTTGTTAAGCTGTACAAAACCTACATAAGACTTATCTTGGAATATGATAATATCATCTAGGATCTTTTGAGATTTACATTTTAAGAAAGACATCACTGCCTGACAACGTTCAAAGAAGGGCAACAAAAATGGTCCATTCTATGCGCAATCAATCCTATTAAGAGCGCGTTAAAGAGATTCAAGACCTTATCACACTGGAAAACCATAGACAAAGAGGTAGGCTTATTAAGGCTTATAAAATACTTATTACTTATAGAATACTACGAAGTGCCCTGCTTTTAAGACCTTTACACACTAAATACCAACATTTACGAGGGCATTCCCCAAAGATATGGGGAAATGCTTTCAGGGGGAAGCCTTAGCCTTTGAAGAAATTTCTACCTAACCGAGCCGTAACAGCATGGAACAGGCTCTCAAAAAGCTCTGTGAAAGCTCCTACACTGAACTGCTTTAAAAATCGTTTGCACAGACGAAATGCCTCCAGACTATTCGAAACACAGGCATCAGCTAATAGCTGCTAGTGAGTCTTACCATATAATAATCGGTTACTATAACTATAGGTAGGTAATACGCGTCGAATGTAAAACCTCATTCTTCATTAGTCCATGTTAAATAAAAACATCTATTATAGTGTGTATACTTAGTAGTTAAATACTTAGCAGTTAAGTACCTACTTAGATAACTCAGTAAGACTGTATCCACGAGAATACTGGCGACTAATTGTTCTTGAATAAACAATAAAAATAATAAATGTTTACAATTTCGATTTGATAACTTTACCTGGATGATGTCTCTGCACGTGTCGGTCGCGCTTGGCCGCCGTCCTGTATATCTTTGGGCACGTGCCGCACGGAAAGTGGCGCACGCGTCGCTCTAGAGGCACTTCCGCAGACACAGTGTTGTGGACGCGCCATAGATGATTCACTAGCATACCTCGACGCTGATACAGAAAATTATATACAGATTAAAATATGTATAAACAAAATTTAGAATACTACTGCGAATTTTGCGATTCTACTACAATCTAGTCAATAGAAGAGGTTTGATTATAAAAAAGCATTTATTTCAGGCAACTAATAGCACCTAAACAGCAATCACAAAACAGAACAGACACACAAAGAAATACATTAAACTATCGGACATAGCCAGCAACATGTCTGTTACAGCAATTTCCGATATAAGGGCAATCAAATCTTCCGGCAATCATCGCTAGAACTCTATTGGAGCTGGCCCGAACCCTGCGCACCAAGGACGCGTATCGCTTGCGCATCAGCGAACATGTCCGAGGCACTACAGAAGCGGGCAGCCCAATACCGCCCTGAATGCTTTGTTGTACTGGATACGGAGTACACTGTAAACCGCTTGTGTGTAGGAAAGCCATAGGCTGCACGTGTACAATGAAGTGCAAAAAGCTTTAAAAAGCGTGATCTTAACTTCATCTTGAACACCGTGCAAACCTACAGGTACCCATAGTTTTTATGCAAACACTAACTTCTGACGACAGTGACTTCACCTGCGTGGAAATTATCCCAAAATATCCTATTCCAGGACATTGTTTATTCATGTGCCAAATTTTGTAACAAACACACACGCATAAAAACTTTCGCCATAATTTAGTGTGAATATTATTTGCCATATTAAAGTAACCCGTCTATAACTGAAGTTAAAAGGCATACAGCCCTGTGAGAGACAGACGTAAATCTGTCTGTCACAGGGCTGTATGCCTTGGTTTAGTAAAAGAGCCGCTTTTCAGTGTGGGACCACAAAAACAATGTTTCGTATTTTTTTTTTTACGTACCTTGAAACCATGTTGGCATTGTTCACATGTGTATGGTGCAGAAGCAATGGCCGGGGTAGTCTCGGCAGTATTTGTAGTCATAGCAGGCTTATCATCATCATTGTCCTGCTAACAAAATCCGGAAAAAATTACTTACTATTAATTTTTTCACAGCAAGAAAGCTCTCAGTCAAATCGAGTTGTATTTTATTTATTTCGACTTACTTTGTCTACTGGCTCTGGGCTGTCGTTTGAATGCTGAGCCCAAATGTGTTCCGTCAACTGTTTCATGCTGGTGAAAACCTTTTTACATCCATTCACACATTTAAATTGTCGGCCAGGACATTTGCTGTGAATACAAAGGAATAATAAACAAAAATTTAATTTAAGGTGGAAGCTCCAGATGAAATATAGAATAGAATAAACTTTATTGTATTTCAAAATAGTAACAATTTCACAGAAATTTAAATCTATGGGTACAATGGTGGTCTTATCGCTGACAGCAATATCTATCAGACAACCTTAAAAAATGCTATAATAAAAAATGCTCGGCTTAAAATATGCTATAATAAAATCTGCTATCTTGACGTTTTACCTCTTTTCAAAGTTAGAGAGTTATGATGATTGTTTTAATGAGTACTAGCGACCCGCCCCGGCTTCGCACGGGTGCAATGCTGATACTAAATATACTACAGAATGTCTTTATATACAGCTTTATTAAATGCACAATGTATTTAAGGTGTTTAATTGGATAAGGATTAATGCTGTATTGCTTTAGATCGCTGAATTTATTACCTTTTTAAGGTATACAATACTGTTGTACCTACATTATTTTGATCTATCTCGTAGGGTTCAGCCAGCGTTTGCAATGTAAGCGCAAAAAAATGAGTTTATTTACGACATCACATTAGAAAACTCTAAAATTATCAGTGTTTCTCTACTATATTAAGCATGTATACATATAAACCTTCCTCTTAAATCATTTTATCTATTTAAAAAAAAACCGTATCAAAATCCGTTGCGTAGTTTTAAAGATTTAAGCATACATAGGGACAGACAGCGGGAAGCGACTTTGTTTTATACTATGTAGTGATAATTGTGTCAATGCATACAAGTCACAAAAAAAAAATTACCATACTATACGATACTGAGCTGAAACTGCAAAAAAGTTGGAAAATTTTAATTTTGCGTGCTACCTGGAGCATCCGCCTTAATAGAACTGTCTCATTGGTTTTAAAAATGTTGACTTGGTCAGGAGTTATGTTATAACGATATAGTCTGAATGAAAAGTAATGGAAAGTCTTATCCATCGCATGACATCGCATCAAGGTTACGTCCTGGGTTTTCTGGACATATGCAAGGTTAGGTAATTGGGGTTTTCTGTTAGGAGTTTAATTTCACTAAATACTGAAATGGAAAAATTAAATTTACGATCGATATAGAAAGTATTTTTTTATAGCGAGTGCCAATCAACGTTCTCAATTTATTAAAAAAGTACTATTATTTACTCTATACCTATTAAAGACATATTACTAAAACAAAACAGCAAGTTGGTTTCAGCCTTCGCACAGGTAGAGTTCCGTACCGAATGTAGAAGTTATAAACGCAATCAGTCCTATGCAAAATTAGGTTTGTACCGACGTAATTGAAACACTGAATTGATGAACTAACTTCTTACAAAATTTTATAATCCTAGGTCAATGGGAAGCCTCTATGTGTTCAGCCAGATTGCAAAAAAGCGCGTGAGGGGGCGTGGTGCGGAAAACGGAGTATAGTTCAGTTCAAACTTAATGGTGGTTTGGAACAGAAGCAGTTCTCAACAACTTCGCAGTTGCCATTCAGTTTGAATCGAGGTGAAGTAAACGCTTATTGATGTGGCGCAGTTAGTATAACTAAAGGCCTGGTGGAGATCGTGGAAGAGCAAAGTCACAGTAATGCACAGGGGAGGCCGGTGTTCGTTTTTCGGCAGACATGCTATTAGTCCGGACTATTTAGACGTCCGAGGGTACAAAAATTCGCACCCAGCTGAAAATTGGTAAGATTGTTCAAAACACCATCATAAATGAAATCTATAAAGTATTCATCGATTCGACATCTGGAAAAAAAATTATTCGGGGTCAAAGGGCACGAAAACGGAATTTTCGGGATTTTCTGTAAACGGTAAGTTTTATTATTAAATTAGCCCAGACAAAAATTATAGATCAGATAACTCTATAAAAATGTCAAAATACTTTTTTCCTAACAGCCACAGTTTTTGAGAAAAGTACTTATAATGATTCAAAAAGTTGCAACAGTAGTAATCGTTAAAATATGCACACGTTTCCACGCCACCTTTTTTAGGGTTCCATACCTCAAAAGGAAAAACCGGGCAAGTGCGAGTCGGACTCGCACATTGAGGGTTTCGTACTTACAAACTTACCTATGAAAACCGTTAAATTCCCGAATTAAGTACTTAACGAAGATTTTTCCGAATCGCAAAAATATGTAGTTTTTTTTTGTGACACAAAATTTTATTATTTATTTTATTTGTACAAATTTACAGTTTTCAGTTTTTTCCTATCCTTGTGCTATGAGACCTTGAAACGAACGACAAAACCATATACTCAGGCCTGCGGTCCCTTGAGCTGTACGCACAATTAATGTGTTCCCAAACCGTATTGTGCGTACCTATAGGTGGGAAGTCCACAATGTACCGGTCGCGCATCGCCGTACGCCTGGTGGTTCGATGATGGAACGGGCTTGGTGCAATAGGATATTTTACTCTATATGAAAAAAAAAACTAAAAATATATTATTAAGATAGCTTAGGCAAAAAGCAGTCGGTAAGTGTTAGTTTTAGTTCATAAATAAAAAATATAAATTAAAAAGTTCAATTCAAAGTTTTCAGTTTTTTTATCCGTTCTTTATCACCATGAAATAGTGGCCACCTTGTTATTACGTCATTCGGCTGTGTAAACTACAGTGACAGTTGTCAACTGTCAACAAATCGGCCATACTGAGTGATTATTAGCGCATTTCTTTACACAGCCTACTGACGTCACGACCACATAGTAAATATGGCGTCCACTGCGTTGTGCATTTTCGTCAATTTCGCGCGAAATTTGAAAATGTAAATTTTAAATGCATTTTAGGGTACTTAGCGACTGAATAAAAATTTTGTGTTTTCTTAAGTGGTTTATTAGCACTATAGAATCTAATTGAGACACTTTTCAAAAATGAGTATTACCCTATTAGGGCATGCAATTCCGACGCACACTCCCCGAAATGAACCGGTAGAAACACCACAACTCGCAACTCGCAACTCGGCGTCGATGCTCAAGACTTTGAAGCCTCGATTTGACGAGTGCATCATTGTCAATGATTCACTGGCCTTTCAATTGTCTCAAGTGCATCAAGCTGGTATATGGCAGATACGTCCCAAAGATGAGAGCAGACCTTTGAGGTAGTGTACTTAGCGCGTTTTTTTTCTAATGTGGTTTCCCCGTAGGCCCTTTCCGCGGATCTGTTGTGCTTCGGTTTAATTTGAAACTAATATATAATAATATTCCACAGCTTTCACACAACGCCATCTATTCCCAAATTAAGCAGAGCTTGTGCTATGAGTACTAGACAACTGATAATTAAACTACTAGATACTATTGAATATTTAAAGATATTGGCAAGGGTTAAAAATTATAAAAGCGGTGTAAATAAAAAAAAGAATAGGGTTTATCATCTGATTCATAATTCTCTAATACCTCTGCTGAGTCCATATAGCACATGTTGATAACTTCGTGGAACTAGTCAAGATACTTGATCTGCTTATCTTTCTCGGCTTTCACGTGGTTCTCGTCATGAGGGACGATTATATCAACTATCATTGCACGCCTCTCGTATCAGTTCACCATCGCTACATCAGGTTTATTGGCTACAACAGTCTTGTCATTGATGAAAAGCCTATCCCAGTACAAAGTGATATGACCATAACCAGTCAAGTTTGCCATAGCAAATATTTTTATTGTAGTGCGAAGTATGAACTCATACAATTCATAATCTTATGTATACAATTAATGTGAATCTTTTTACCTTACGTGCTGACGACCCTTTCCTTTGGCCACAATTTGATCGCAATGAGGACATGGAACTGGAAGCTCTTCGACTGGTGACGGTTGCTTCTGTAAGATAAAACATTGTTGTTTTTATTTCTATGAATACATTAAATACTTCTAATGTCGACTTATAGAAAATTGCCTAAGGCATTAAGTCCGCCTTTTTACAATGTTTCATTAGTACATAAAGTTTTAAAGAAATAAATAGATTTACCGAAAAATATACCGCATACCTTAGGGAGAAGTAGGTACAATTTTATCTCAAACATTGTTTAATATTTCTTTATTTTATTTTAATATCGTGAATTACAAACCTCTTTAGTAGGATTTTCACAATTAAGTGAAAAATCGATATCGCTTGTTAACACATTTTCATCTCCAATGGCGTAAGGATTAAAATCGTTATCTGATCTGGAATTCCCGGAGATGTCAAGACTGGATATGCGGTCTGTATCAAAGAGGTGTGTAGAGAAGTCTAATCCATTGGTATAGTTTTGAAAACTTTCGTCTGAGGGTATTTTATTGTCTTCAGTGCACATTGACTCATTCTCTTTCAAGGGAGGCACATCCACGTCTAGATACGATTTATCATTAGTTTCTTTGTTTCTGAAACAAACGCTGTGTTTTAAAAAAATGATTTTATTTAATTATGATGCGGATAATAATGGTGATGATGCGGATTCTGTATCTTTCTTTCAAATCTGGCACCTTAACAGGGGACATAACGACGGTGAAGTGCCAATAATACCTTCAAACTGTCATTTTACGAGAAAATTACTTTTTAGCGCTTTTAATTTAAATGTGTTTCCGCATGTTTCAGTGAAATTTCCGATGCGGATATTTAGTTGGAACTGTATCAAATTAAATTGTGTAAACACTTCCTAACTAAACCAATGTGTCAATTTATGGTATTACTTCTTCATTGTTTTGGGACACCACTACACTATCATAAAAAACATGTATATTAATGTTGCGTAAAAATTAAAACAGAAGTTATTATTTTCTCATTTTTTTACTTCTTATGGAATTAAAAAAATATTCCAGTTTCAGAAAATTTATGACTTCGACAATTAGGGAGTTATCGGAAATTCGCCGTCAATAACACAATTTAAAACTGTTCGAAAAACCTTTAAAAAGAGAAATATTTTATAAGCCTGTTGAAAAAAAAAGGTTTTTTTCCGACTTACTTGGCTAATTTAACTGGGCAATGATGAGCGGTATGTCGCCTTAAACTGAAATAGAAAAGAATAGTTTAAAAAACTAAAAAACACGCTTTTAGCACGCACTAAAAATTACAAAAAGCCAATCCGCCACCTTGGGACGGCCGCCATGTTGGATTTAGGTCACGTGATTATTTTTTTTCGTATCCCATTCAGCAAACGCTTTCATTTAATATCCATATCATGGGGGTGCATTTCAAATAGCTAATCTGCCATCTTGGATGTCCTCCATGTTGGATTTAAGTCACGTGACTATTTTTTTTCGTATTCCTGACAGCAAACCCTTTCATTTGATACCCATATCATGGGGGTGCATTTTAAATAGCCTGTCCGCCATCTTGGACGTCCGCCATATTGGATTTAAGTCACGTGACTATTTTTTCGTTTTCATGACAGCAAACCTTTTCATTTGATACCCATAGCATGGGGGTGGATTTCAAACAGCCAGTCCGCCATCTTGGGGAGGCCGCCATATTGGATTTGTAATGACGTTTCTTAGCTAGTCATGTATTGTCATCAGAACTCAGAAAGCGTGCAAAATTTCATCTTAATCGAAGACCGGGAAGTGGGTCAAATTAAGATTCCAAGATTTTCTTACATACATAGTTACAAGTGAAGCTATTATAAGCGTGTTAAAAAGGGGCAGTTAAATAAGAGTTTTTTTTTATATTATCGATTAAAAGCATTAGTACAAGTCACTTACGCAAATATTTTTGAAAATGTTCGCCTACAATGCCGGCAGCGATACCGTCGCTTCGTGGCTTCATTCTCATCCTGAAACATATAGAGAATATTCTAATTATTGACAATACGGGTTTTCTAAAATGATGTTCACCAGGTGGAAGCACTGAGTCGTCAAATCCAGGCGCTTGTCAAAACGCTTTTATGTCAATGACATTAGTTAATTTAACGTCAACGTCTTCTTAGAATTGATCACTTCATAACATGATATGGACAACTAAAACTGGCCATATATTATAAACGTTAACGCTCGATGATATGTCAACCCACCTACGGTCATATCATCAAAAATCTTATTTTTCAATAAAAATACTTTTTGTACAGATTAGGTTACAAGGCTAAAACATTTCTTTACCTTATGGCAAAAATATGTATGACTTTCGAGATGTTTCGCAGATCGTAACGTTTGTTGGCATTCGTGGCACCACCACGACTTTTGAATTTGCGGTTCTGTAAATTTTGGTGAACATAATTATTAATATTAATACACCATGATATAATTCTGACCCAAACGTATTTAAAACAAAAAATATTTTTAACTAATCGGCGCCAACTGAAGCAATTAATAAGCTACAAAACTCATTGTGATAATTATGATGTAGGCTTTCAATTGTTTTTTTTAGGTAGGAATCATCTAACAACTTCTCCCGCTCTGGGTGGAGCGGGGAGTACTAGACTTTTACAGATGGGTTTTCTGTGTTCCTACAGTTGCCCTTTGCATTCTAGGGCCACGGTAACTCTCGATAATCCGGCGGCCTAAGATGTAGGCTTGAAGATTCGATTGCCACGACACAATAATGTGCTATACCCTATTCAGGAAGCCGTGAGACAAAAGGTAAACAAACCATAATACTATTAAATTATAACCCCCAGATACTGCAGACATTATACATTAAATGTGACTTTTTGTCAATTATACCTTTTCCAATATCGATCAACTTGTAGTTATGAGAGTGCCGCTTTCAGATATTTTCGTTGAATTCTTGTTATTCGCCGAAGAAAAATCGTGCTAAGTAAACGTCAGTGCATTCAACAGAAAAAGAGACTGTTATTAAGTATTCAAACACGTCAAAGAAACTTGGTCGAAGGTACCTACATTGTTTTCTTTGTTTACATTTTGTCTCAAGCCCAGATGCATAGAGTATAGTAGCTTACGATGTTGTCAGTGTTGAATAACGAAGAAACAAAACTAGAAACATCGACTTAAATAAAGTTATTTCGCAATTTTTAGTGTTGTTTGCTTACTTTTATGTCAGTTATATTTTTGTTTTGTTAAAAGTAATTTTTTATGTTCACTGTTTAATACAATTATTTTTCCTTTATTTATGTATTTAGTTGGATTATATCAGTCACCTTTTTCCAAGTCTTTAGTAGGTCCTATTAGTCCATATTCATCAGCATACTTTTTGCTATAACCAATCATAAGAGGTTTTCTAGATGGTACACTTTCCGAAGTGATGGCATATAATTCTTGATTTTCTTCATAAATCCAGACATTGGTAGAGTTTTGATCGCCTAAGGGTAGTAAGCCGATCCAGTTGGATTTGTCTGAAATTATTATTTTATTTGTTATTATAATACATTTTGTAAGGTAAACATCTTATGGAATTCGGTTTTAGACAGTTGTTGAAATTAAATTTTAAGAAATAAATACCTTTATCGGATGTATCGATATGCGTTATAACTTCGTCCTGATCTTTTAAGAGAAATAATGGTTTTTTATTTGAAGTTGCATTCAAGACTAGTTCCACTGCTTCTGATTGAGATATTTTATGTTTGACCCCTGAAATTATTTGTTAATCTTTATATGTGAAGAAAAATAAACTAAAAATTTTGAGTTCAGTCAGCATTATCTAGCGACAACCATGCCACGCAAGGGCTCGTAAAATAAAAATTAAAAAAAAAACGTCTTAAAATGAAAGCGCCAGGGTAGCTGTAATACTAGTGAAGGAGGCGGCAGCACGCATTAGGGAACCGATATCTTCACGCCCCAGCCACCGCCACCTCGACCCCGATTTCACGCCACCGTAGGGGTGGGCTTGCGGACGACGAGTAATGGGTAGCACGCCGTCTGTACGTGGTGTTCTACACGCGCCTCAAAGAGATGTCAGTAAAACCATAGGAGCTCTGCAGGGCGAAGCCTACTGGGACCATGGGTTGGCATCCGAAAGGGAAACCTGGAACGCTAGGCCTTTGCCTAGCGTTCCAGGACCAGAACATAGATGTGATTTTAGTCAGCAAAAGTCTGACACACCATCCCGCACCGCCCTAAAGCGGAAGAAGTCATTGGATGATATCCCAACCTTAAAAAAAGGGTAGCTCGCAAAATTCTTTTTGCATTTTGCAGGTCAGTATCAGGTTCAATGTTCGTTAAAATATGATTAACAACCGTAACAAATATGGCTTTACTGAGTTTACAATCATTAATACAACCCTCTCACTTCAGCTAACCCTATTCAATAACTTTTTCATAAAATAGCCATTCAATAGAGTTAGACGAACTGAGATAGTTGTACCTACTGAAGATTTTAATGATTACAATTTCCAAATTCAATGTCGCACATCATATTCTAATGAACATAGAAAATGCAAAATGCAAAAAACTTAAGGAAATTTAAATTTTGTGAGCTTCCCCGGCGCTTTCACCCTAAGGTACTCGTATACCTTAACTTACTCCTCGCATCTCGGCGGTCAAGAAATCGGAGTGACTGCTTGAAAAATAGTGGTCACCGATCAACCCGTCTATTTTAGGCAAGTTATTAGACTGACGCTTTTTCTTACATACCTTCAACAGGACCAAAGCGTGCCCTTTCTGGTATCGCACGTCGTGTAGAAATGATGTGACGTCGTTGTATTTGAAGTACGGTTGGTAAAACAGCCAGAGCACGCGGAGGAACTACACGATCCGGTATTTGAACTGTAAATTAAATAAATAATGAAATTATTTAGTTTTCTCTCTCTCTGTTTTTCACCTGTATACTCAGCTACCGGAATACGCCTATATCAAAAATAGTTTTCAACATATTATGTGCAAGTCTCATACAACGGCACTTCGATACAGTTATCTTTAGGCAAAAGTGGATTGATTAACCAAGAACTATGTAAAAACTATGGCCCTTGCCTGAACATTGTTATTAAATTGATTCAATATACAAAGGTATGGGGTGACTTGCACACTCAATAAATAGTCTTCTAAAAATGGTTGTCAGTACATAATAACATAATTATCATGAGGTACTTGAGTAGTAGAGAGGTATACTACTGTAACAACAATCCCGGAAGTACAGCCAAGATGCCTAGGGGTAGGTATGTCAGATCGCTACTACTCAACAGTTTACCATAAAACTGCCCTGTAGATTGTGTCTCTCTTAGTCTGGCGCTAGACATGTTGCGGCAAAGCGAACTCTACCAGCATAGACCTAGGGTTCATTGGACCTCGTAAGGTTCACCACAACATTTTTTTTTAAATTCTTGATAGGTTCATGTTTGACCGCTATTTCACCTGATGGAAAGCGACGTTGCGGTCGACCATGAAGAAGTAACCTATTCACTCTTGACTTAAGAATTCCCGGATTGTAGCCATCAGGAATCACAGATTTCGGCAAGGAATTCCACTCCTTAGCTATACGCACAATGAATGTGTTCCCAAAACGTTTTGTGCGTATCCTATTCACTCTTGACTTAAAGATTCCCGGGTTGTAGCCATCAGGAATCACAGATTCCGGCAAGGAATTCCACTCCTTAGCTGTACGCACAATGAATGTGTTCCCAAAACTTTTTGTGCGTATAGGTGTGATTTCCACCATGTACCGGTGGCGCGTCGCCGTACGCCTGATGGTCCGATGATGGAACGGGCTAGGCGGAATTAGGTTATGCAATTCCGACGCACACTCCCCGAAATGCAACTGGTAAAAAAGCGACAGGCTAGCAACTTGGCGTCGATGCTCAAGAATTTGAAGCCTCGACTCAACGAGTGCATCATTGCCAATGATCCTCCTGGCTCGCCTTTCAATTGCCTCTAGTGCATCAAGCTGGTATCGGGCAGATCAGTCCCAAAGATGAGAGCAGTACTCCGTACACGATCGAACTTGCGCTTGATAAAGTTTGAGCAGCTGTTCCGGCGTGAAGTATTGTCTGACCTTCGCGAGGATTCCCAGCTTTTTTGCAGCCAGTTGAGCCTTTGCTTCGATGTATAGCCCAAAGTTGAAAGTTAACGTCAGCGTAACACCAAGAAGATCAAGATGGTCGGTACGGTTACGACCCGGAAAGTTGGAGCAGGGCTGAATTGGCTCCTTTTAGCAGCATTGAACCTGACCAAATTGGCATCGCTCCATTCAGAGACAGCCTCCAAGGACAAGTTCAAGCGCTCGACCGTAGCCTCTCGGAGGGACTGGATCTGTGACCCACTAGCTCGCGCGCTGGATATGTAACTCTCAGCAACAGTGCTATCGTCTGCATACCCAAAGGTACCGGGCTTAAGCAGATCGTTTATGTGCAGCAAGAACAATGTTGCCGAAAGCACTGACCCCTGAGGAATATATATATATATATATCGGCATTAATTGTCATTTGACTGGACGAGCAGCCATAGATGAACTCTCGGATAGACCGGTCACTCAGGAAATCTACGATCCAAGCACACAATCCAGCAGGTATACCGAAAGAAGGAAGTTTACTAATAAGGCTTTCGTGCCAGACCCTATCGAAAGCCTTCGAAATATCGAAGGAGACGGCAAGGGCTTCCCCGTGCTTCTCGATGGCCTCACTCTAGATATGGATGGCATATGCTAGAAGATCACCAGTTGACCGATTTCGGCGAAAGCTGTATTAACGGTCACTAAGGATGTCATTAGCTACTAGGTATGCGAGGAGCTTAGTGTTGAGTACACATTCCATTGTCTTACCGAGAATGGATGTTACTGAGATTGGTCTGTAGTTAGCTGGGTCAGCCCGACTACCTTTTTTGGGCACGGGCTGTACGTTAGCTTGCTTCCATGCAATCGGTACTTTTCCAGCCTCAAATGAAAGCCTAAGTAGGCGTGTCAGGATCGGAGACAATTCAGGCGCACACGTTCTTAGAACAATTGCCGGTATCCCGTCTGGACCACTAGCCTTATTCACTTCAAGGATATGCAGCACCCTACGGACGTCCTTCTGATGGATGCGAATATCCGACACACTCATCTCGCAACCATCAGGATAAACAGGGGGCCGCTCGTCACCAGGATCTAGACGCGAAGATTCCGCGAAGAGTGAGGCAAACAAGTTTGCTTTCTCCTCAGCAGTATGGGCCAGCGACTCGTCGGGTTTCAGCAGTGGCGGTAGTGAGGGACGGCAGAAGTTCAATTCAACCGACTTAGGCAGGGACCAAAATGCCTTACTACCAGCAGGGTATTAAGCGAGTTTGTTTCCGATGCGGCTAATGTGGTTGAACCGAGACTTCCGCAACATCATTGCAAGACTTGGCAGCTCCGTAAAGTGACATCAATATAAAGATATTATGGTGAATTACTATTGTCAATATTCAGCAACACTTACTGTTGTTTATTTAACGTGGTTACTTGTCAAATCTAATTGACATAATAAGATCAACTAAGTAGTGGGTAGAAGAGTTTTCTCAATTCACATTTGTACTGGATCTGCTACTTAGCACAATAAACCTATTTACTAAAATATGGTGTTTTAATAGACATAAAACTTACCATAATTTTCAATTTTTTGTATACTGTCATTATTTTGACTTAGTTCAGTATTATCTTCCAGAAGATCCGTCCTTAGAGGTTTGTGCAAATCATGCATGTCCACCTTGTTTGGAAGTTGTTCATCATTACTAGTATATATTGAAGAAGTTTGGAGTTGAGCATCTAAGTCTGGCAATACATTTTGGTTCTTTTGGTCCACTATTAATCCCATAATTTTGGCAGGGCCTTGACTTGAGTCTGCAAATATTGTTTTTGTCACACTCTATGAATAAATTTCAAAACTATTTGGTGTGAACTTATAAGCTTGGAAAACAGTAATAAGTTGTTTGGTAATAAAGCAAAGGATGATTTAAGTACAAATATAGTAGTTCACATCAAGCATGTAGATACAGATACAATTGCTACTAAAAATGTTAATGTAAATAGTTACTACAAAATTAATTTGCTACCAATTAGAACTTGTAGGTGATCCTGTCCTTCCTTTTGTTTCAGGGGAATCGGTAATAAGTACTGCTTCCGACCAAACTCTAGACTCTAAAAAAAAAAAAATTAATTTAACTAGAATTTGAGATATGTAGTTAACTATCATATTTTAGAACCAAAATCTTTATAACAATTCTATTGCTAGCTGAACATGATGAGAAGGTACTTTTTAGTACAATCTTTGGAATAGAAATTGCCACTTTAATAATGACTCAAGTGTGTGTCCACATTTGAGTTGGTGTTCAAGGCTTTTCAAATATTTTTTTTTCAATTATAAGCTATGTATTTATGTAACCTTATTATTAAGTTTAAATTGGAGGAAAATATATTTACATTATCCAATAAGTGGAGAGGGAGTACTTGTTCATTTGAACTTAAGTTTATGCTGGAATCCATTTGGAGTAAATAAAGATGTGTTGGTCCATTGGGTGTTTGAGGATCTGTGTGGTTCATTCTGCAAAAAAAAAAAATGTTTCACTTTGTTTGTGCACATACCATAAATAAGAAATAATAACAAGCATTATCTTTGTACCCATGTTCCTGTTCCCATAAATACATAATAAAAAAACCAAAATATTTCTTACTTGTCTCACTGTTTCTTACAATTTTTTAGATAACTAGTAGGTAACTTCGAATAATTATGTAAATAAATCCACGTCAAACAACTAAATTAAGTTCTTATATTATGTGCAAAACGAATAAAGAATGAGTAAATATTTTAATATTAAACTTAATGGTAATTACACACAGTTGTATATCAAATCCATCTCTAAAATAATAATTTGAAAGAAAAGAACCGGCCCGGCCGATTCTACTGTCATTATGACAGTTAACATGACGTTCAAAAATAACCAGAGTAGAGTAGAGTCGCTACTCCAACCGTTCAAAAATGCTTCGAGTTGCAACTCAGGGTCATTCTTAGTTTTTGGCGGGATTTCTTCGAGTGAAGTTCAGTGGCTGTTTTAATTATTCGCAAATTGATTCCTAGTGGATATTGTGATGTAAAATTGGTGTTGTTTTGTATCCCAAGTGTCTGCGCAACTGGAATAATATGTGGAATCATTGAAATAGGCGCGGTCTCGGTAAACTGGAGCTGAGAATTTTATTGTAGTTTTAGCTACCTCAGCGAAGTTTGCTGAGAAGGCTGAATCTATACATTTGCTGCCAAATACTTCAAAAAACATTAGAATGTGTTACACCTGCATTCTAATGTAAAACAAAAAGAAACAACTATTACGAAAGACTTAAAATTACGCAAGAAAACATAGACGAAATTCCACTAGGAATCATATGCGAATAGTTAAAACAGCCACTGAACTTCACTCGAAGAAATCCCGCCAAAAACTTGCATTCACAGTTGAACTCTTCGTTCGCGTTCAAAAATGTGAGCTTAGAGTATCTACCCTGCCCTACGTTCAAAAATGAGGTAAGAGTTAACACTAATGACATCATCAAGGTAGATACTCTAGGCTGCGTTCAAAAATAACCAGAGTAGCTTCGAGTTGCAACCCAGAGTCGTTTTTTTTTTTAACTCGAGTAACTACCCTAGAGTTAACCCAACTAACTCTAACTCCGAGCAGGGTAGGTTGGTGTATGACAGTTCCTTGGCATTGACAGTTGAACTCTATGTTCGCGTTCAAAAATGCGAGCTTAGAGTATCTACCCGAAGACGTCATTAGAGTTAACTCTAATCTCATTTTTGAACGCAGGGCTACGCTCGCATTTTTGAACGCGAACGTAGAGTTCAACTAGCCAGTATAATATAGTAGTCTTTGACAGAGAGAATATAATCACTACGTTATCGAGCCAGTATAATATAGTAGTCTTTGACAGAGAGAATATAATCACTACGTTATCGAGTAACTACCCTAGAGTTAACCCAACTAACTCTAACTCCGAGCAGGGTAGGTTGGTGTATGACAGTTCCTTGGCATTGACAGTTGAACTCTATGTTCGCGTTCAAAAATGCGAGCTTAGAGTATCTACCTACCCGATGACGTCATTAGAGTTAACTCTAATCTCATTTTTGAACGCAGGGCTACGCTCGCATTTTTGAACGCGAACGTAGAGTTCAACTAGCCAGTATAATATAGTAGTCTTTGACAGAGAGAATATAATCACTACGTTATACGTTGGTCTTTGAGTTCAACTTTCAATGCCAAGTGATGCCAAGCAAGTGTCACTTATGGTCGCTTACGTGCATAGAAATATAAAAAACAGGAGAAGTGGCAAGGGGGCGTGTGCATGTCCGCGCGACTTGCGCAAAAACGGCTTATTCGGGCAAACGGCCGTCAGTTATAAACTTGTGAGATTCGCGATACGTGATCGTACACAAATTTAAAATGCCGTGTGGTTCAGTGGTTTCATGCAAGAACCGAAGCCATAAGAGAAGCCTGGCTCATCACGGAATCTCTTACCATATGTAAGTACAAGTTTAGTACTATATTTATCTTTAAAATCAGTAAAAACAACAAATCTTATAATATCCCTTGCTGCTACTACGTTATTTTTGTTTTCAAATATCAAGGCGACTGTATTACTCTTACAGTAAATACATTGCTCTTTAACCACCACTTAATTTTAACGCTTAGTAACTGAACAAGCAATGTAAAAATAACATAACGATACTTTATGAGTGCGGTGTATTTCATAATATGGCCGCTGTTAGTTGCGGCGAGTTAGGGCGGGTTGTTTCAAACGGTCGGTTAACGTTACATACGTACGGTTAAAAGTTACTATTACGTGAGATGTTTAACGTTCGTTAAATACAAAGCGTTGTTTCATCACAAAAAAAAACAATAGTCAACGTTATTTGGGTTGCCAGTAGAAAGCAACACTTTTTCCCAATAAAAATGTTCGGGAGATTTTTCTAGTATGGCAACATTTCAATGTTTATGTCAAAATTTGATCTACCGGTGGGGAAATTTTTTGCGGGATTTTTTCGAGGGATGTTTAGTTGCCGTTTTAATTATTCACAAATTGATTCGTTGTGGATGTTGTGATGTAAAATTGGTGTAGTTTTGTATCGCAAGTGTTTGCACGACTGAACAATATGTGAAATCATTAAAACAGCCGTGATATGGGTATAATGGAGTTGATGTTTTTTTGTACTTAGTGCTGATTCGATACATTGCTGCTAAATACTACAAAAACATAAGAATATGTTATATCCGTATTCTAATGGTAAACAAAGTAACTGTATTAAATTAAACTAAAGACTTGACCAAATGGTCTCAGTTACCCACGGGTCAGTGGTCATAAAATCCCAAATACAAAAAAATATCTACCTAGAAACGAATACAAAAGGGAATCCATATGTTGGACGTAGCTATTTGAAAACGACAACAAAAAATGGCGTAAAATGACGTTAACTAGTGGGTAGAGCATCGGTTATGGTAATAGTAACTTTTTAACGTAAGGCCGTCATTTTGTGAAACAACCCATTTTTTGATTTAATGAAAGTTAACGCCATTTTTGACTGTTACCAGTGAGTTAAGTATGGTTGAAGCAACCCGCCCTTAATGATGTGCCTGTATGATCTACTAATGTAGACTATCGACCATAATATCGATTGGTTGAATATCTGAAGTGAAATAATGTAAATATTTTTATTTATTTTGATTATTTTACAGAGTACTTAGTAAAGAAATACGCAAGCAACTGTCGTAAAGTAAGTTAGTTAAATTGTAAGTTAATAAAGGACTAATCGATGGACTATATTTTGTGGTTTCGATATTGTATGTTCTGCCTTATCTTCGTGTTATTTCCTTACTTATTTCTGATTTTGATATTTTCACTTCCTTCTTAAAGTCTTCAAAAGTTTCGAATGTGCTACAATAATGGGCATGGTTCAGAATTAAATAACAACTTTTGCTTAAAATAAGGCAACATGTTCTAGCTTTTTATTTAACAAACTCTGTACTGTTTTTTTCTAACAAAAGCGTGAGGTTTTTCAGAAACTTAGGTAACATGATAACTAAAATGTTATTTTATGCTTTCAGTTTCCCGAAAGATGAAAATTTAATAAAGCAATGGATTGATGCCACTGGAAGGCCACCTAATTGGTTCCCTAAAAATTATAGTACCATATGCTCAATTCACTTTCAACCAGAAATGCTTTAGCCTAAAAAAAAACGCAGTCTTTTTGAATGGGTCAATCCTTACATTAAGATTAGACCTTCTTTTTGTAGAAGTGAGATAATTTTTAAGCTATTGCATAGCTTCTATCGCGGGCCTTGAGCGCGGGAACCGAATCCAGAAATTCCGTAACGAAAAATATACCTCACGCTCCCCACTCCGACGGGCACGGAGGTGTGGCTTTAAGGCCGACAGAGACCGAACACCTATTTTAGAAAAGTCGTTAACGACCTGTGTGGCGCATTGGTACAGCGTTCTACCTATGTTATCATCGTGCCTCGAGTTCAAATCTCGGTCAAACAAAATAGTCTTTTTGTATTATAATATTATAATAGATTATAGTAATGTTCTATGATAACAACTGAACATACTTGTAGCAATTTATGAAGTAAACAAGAAAGAAAAAAAATTGTTTTCTTATCGGTCACCACGCTCAAAAAGTGTAACTTGAATTAATATCAAAGAAAAAGAAATACTGCATAAATAAAATAAATAAATAATTATAATTGCATAATTATGTTGATACAAAATGCTATGCAATAGCTTTACCGCGGTAGTCCCCGAGTGCCACACTTTTTTTTTTAGTAACGCTACTTTTACAGTTACTTTTTTCGTGTAATAATTTATAATATAAGTTATTAAACTTTTCAGGATTTTAGAGAATCAGGACACGCACTTGGCCGATTTTTAGTATTTGATATTGACGTTCTAAAATGCCGTATATAATGGCCTAATGCGGGTAAATGGTTAGAGTTTTTGGGTTTTATGAAAACAAATTTTATTATTCTATTGTTAATATATTATTTTCTGGACATATTGATTTTGTTTTTGGGAACCAAAAGAAATAGCACAACAAAAAATACATAAAATATACATAATCATATAATTATTACACTGGTACTATTTACATAATAAATTGAGCATAAAAGTATCTAAAGAATTATGCATTCGCGACTATCCAGCTGCTGAAATGAGAAACGCGAGCATTGACACCAGGGTAGAATGAATCGGCGCATTCATAGCCCCAGGAGGTTATAGCAACTATGATTTTGCCGGAGTAAACAAGGGGTCCACCAGAGTCTCCCTGGCAAGCGTCCTTGCCGCCAACATTCAAAATACCAGAGCACAGCATGGCACTGGTTATGTCAGGCCAATTTTGGTAACCGGGCTGAGTCTTCAGGTAAGCGTACCTCTCAGCACACAGCTGTTGGTTGATGATGTTGACGTCAACGTGCATGAGTTGTTCAGAGGAAGGACCGTCGGACTGAAAAATTAAATAACTTACAAAAATTGTCCATTTCTGGATAGTTAGGCTTCGGCTTATCGCATTATTGCTATAAAAATATTATCTTGGTCTATAAACGACGTTTTTGATTAAACAGATAAATTATATCGGTCTTCACGATTTGACTGTTTCGTAAATTCCAGTCGCATTTTACAATAATCACTCTATTTGCAATTGGCTAGGTACAGTTATAGGCATTTTGAGAACATAAAACACTAATAAAGAACAGTGGCGTCGAATGAATAATAGTTACCCAGAGCGTGCCCCATCCAACATGAGTAACAACTGTGTGGTCAGCGAGGTGGTAATTGGGACCGGCGATAGTTGCGGGCTGGACTCTGCTGGAGTACACAGCCGCATTGTTTAGGCGGACGATGGCAACGTCGTTGTTAAGGGTGGCGGGAACGTACTGAGGGTGGAGGATCAGCTGACTGACTGCGTGGACGGAACCACCGCTGTTTATCAACGAACTGCCAAGAACAACACGCCATTCCAAAGGTTGGTCGCCGCTGAAAAGAATCATATTCTTGGTCACTCAAACCCCAAGCAAACGCCTGGGTTCGCGCATGATTTCGCGCCGTTTCGGTTATACATCAATCGAACGCGTCTGCATAGATTATAATACTTACATCTTTGAAATTTATGTTAAGTGCCCTTTTAATCTAAAGGTAAATATAATCAATAATCTTGTTTTGCGCGCAACCTTACTTACTAGAAACAGTGGGCAGCTGAGAGCACGGAGGTTGGGGTAAGTATGGTACCTCCACAAGACTGGAACCACCAAATACTATATTTGTACTGCATGTTGGACATGTATGGGTAAGTCTCGATTGTAGTGGGGGAGCCACCGACGATGCGGTTTATACTCCTTGGTGCAGCTGTAAAACGCAGGTTAATATAATTATCTAAGAACCTTATTCCTAATAAGAAACTGTAAGAAGTCAGCGTTGAGAGACTATAATAACTTACCTAAGGTGAAGCCCAGGATTGCTAAGAATATGATGATACGCATGGTTCGTGTTCAACAAATACGATTACTGTTTTAAGAGTAAATTTGTCGATAGCTACGTTTTATATTTCATTATTTTATTGACTTTATCAAGTCATATTTGGTCATAATACAAAGATAATGTAAGTTTCTTCAGAAAGCCCCAATCATTTAGATTGTACCTAGGTACCTGCCTAGATTATACACTTCTGGACACATCTATTGGCCCACCTTAGAGTTTAGGTTTCGATGGCCCCTACCGAAATATGATTGCTAGATTGAACAAAAACTGTTGATGCAGTTTTAAACCTGATACATTTTACCATCTTTTTCGATCGTATTGTTTTAAATTTGAATTCAGAATACCATACGACATGGAGCTACGCCTAACAAGTAGGATATGCGCCTTGTTAAAGGCAATTGACTTTTGAATAAAAAACATGTTTTATCAAATAAAGGTTTAATTTAATAACGCGTGTTGCGTCCATGGGCATCTACCACAGCTCTCATACGATTAGGCATAGAGTTTATCAACCGCTCTATGAAATTTTGAGGGATCATCTCCCATTCCTCTTCTATGGCAGTTTTCAACTCCTGCATCGTCTGGGCAACTGGCTGACGAGCCCTAACACGTCTTTTTAGCTCGTCCCACATGTGCTCAATGGGGTTCATGTCTGGGCTTCTGGCTGGCCAGTCCATAACTGTGATGTTCACATCCCGAAGATATTCCCTGACGATGCCGGCCGCATGGGCTCTTGCATTATCATGCATAAAAAGGAAATTTGGGCCCACATAGTCCGCATATGGTATCACGTGAGGTTCTAAGCACTCACGAATGTACCTTTCAGCATTTAATGTTGGCAGCCGTGGTCCTGTAACAACCTCAAGTTGAGTTTTGCCGCTCGCGGATATACCGCCCCAGACAGTCCATGAGCCACCGCCATAAGCAACCCTCTCTTCAAAGCAGCATTGTGTGAAACGCTCTCCCTTACGTCGGTAGACCTTCTTCTTTCCATCATTGCCATGTAACACAATTTTAGACTCATCAGAAAAGAGTACACGGCTCCAATCTTGCTGTGTCCAATTTAAATGACTGCGTGCGAAATGAAGGCGCGCTGTTCGGTGGGCTCGCGTTAGTTTGGGCCCATTAGCTGGCTTGTGTGGTACCATATCGCGTTCTTTTAACCTTCTCCGAATAGTTCGAGCGCTCACAGATACTCCGTGGAAGTCGCGAAGTTGGTTTTGTATCTCAATGGAGGTAAGGTGACGATTTCTCAAGCTGGTCGTCACGATGAATCGATCCTGCCTTTCAGTTGTGACCCGAGATCGTGGCCTTCCTTGGCGACGAACAAAGCCGCCAGTCTCTAGGTACCTCCGATAAACATTTCGGACCGCAGATCGACTTAAATTAAGTTGAGCACTCACGTTTCTTTGGCTGTGTCCGGCCTGAATAAGTGCCACAGCTTGGGCGGCGACTTCAGGTGAAGTATCCATAGATTATTGATAGGACCTCACCTTAATGTTATGAATAAGTAATGTTTGTTGCAAAACCAAAGATATCAATCACTTTTTCAAGAATTAAATCCAAGTAAACCAATAAAACCAAGTTTTCTTAGTATTCGATTGTTTGATATCAACAAAC
Organism: Mythimna impura; assembly: GCA_905147345.3. NCBI lineage: Eukaryota > Metazoa > Arthropoda > Insecta > Lepidoptera > Noctuidae > Mythimna > Mythimna impura. Next base: position 16,653,396 of record LR990345.1, read on the forward strand.
AGGCTCCAAATTGTCTTTTGTTTCTTTAAATTCTGTGTTCGAAATTCAAAAAAAGACTATTGAATGAAATTGTGAATGTGCCAGGTTCAAAACTGCATAAAAACTTTTTGCTCGACCTAATATAAAATTTTAGCTAGGACCAAACGAAACTGAAAATACAAGGTGGGCCAATAGATGTGTCCAGAAGTGTATTATCTACTTATTCGAAACTCGCGGGATAGGTACTTGCGCTCTAATACTATTTTCGCGGGTGGTTTTCAAATGATTCCGACATTTTTTTCTGGATAAGGATAACCTCTCCTTCATTCTGGACCAACATTTTGATCAGGGGCGCCGACTCCGTGGGTGCTCGGGGGCTCGAGCACCCATGAGAAGTAAACAGTAGGTGCCGAGCACCCCTGAGAATAGATATCAAGAAACAGATCAGTAATCGCCTTTTAGGTTACGTATAAATTATAATATTTCTTGATATTATAAACTAGTTTCATTTTGATATAATGGTTTCAGTTTATATTTTTATCAAACATAATTAGTAATTAAGTACGCAGTATACAAGTAGGACATTTATTTATTTGTCGGTCGATCAGAGTGCATTTCTCTTCTTACACTCCATTTTTCGAGTCCATCAAATGAGCATGAGCACCCATGAGGTTTTCTAAAAGCTGGCGCCCCGTTCCGTTCCATAACTTCGAATTTCCTCATCAGATCATAACAATATTTCCATGAGACCAGCTCGGAAGCATGACCTTACAATCAAAAAAAATATTTTTAAAATCGGTCGACAATTGACCGAGAAATCCTTCTTTTTGAAGTCGGTTAAAAAGAGAACACCATGAAAAATTATTTTATTAAAATTGACCATAATTATGACCATACCATTATGCTGGGTAAAAATCAAAACAGAGTATGTAAAGCTAACGCTAAGGCGGGACTTTCCTATAAAAAACCGATGTATGAAACGTGCGTCCTCTATCAAAACCAACCTAACAAAATTACAGAACTATGGCGGAGTACATGTACATACTGCCAACATAATAACATTACTAGTGACGTACTGGGTTGTGCGAAAACTTATCGATATCGGCAATTTTTCCTAACGGGGATTTATTTTCCGGAAATAAAAAATTAAAATTCGAAACTCAGGTTGTTTTAATACATAATTATTCAACGAATTAAATTTACCCATGCTATTTATATATTTGGTAATTCTAAGAAAACACAGTTACACAAAAATGGCAATAAATAATAACTTAAGTCAACAAATTTTCTAGTGACATTTAACTTATTTCCAAAACTACTGAACCTATTTTAATGATACTTGCACTTCTCAAGACAAGTTTTTTTTAAAATATCTTATGAATTTTCTGTTAGAGGTTTTTTATAATATTTCGACTCGATTTAAGTTTCTTAATTAACGTTCGCTTCCGACGTGTCTTTGGGACAGCTTGGCTCTTTTGATGTTTTCTTAGTGACACTAATATGGTGAATTCGCTAGAATTGTGACTTTCAATACAATTCAGGAGGAAATACGACTTCTTACAACAACTGTCGAAATACGAAACAGTGAGATAAGATTTTTAGCAGGTTTTCAGGTATCATTTAAGAAAAAATATTTTTAAATCATAATTTTGAATATAAGTCTTATGTGACTCGATTCACAATTCTAGCGAATTCACAAAGTTATAAATAGATTTTTATGGCATGTGGCACATCACTAGCAAGAAGATAAACTAGAGAATTTTTGAGGAAGTTGGAAGAATCCGGTCGCTTTTGGTTTTTTTTTTTATCGCCAAGTAAATAGCTGTAACATGGACAGCTTTAATTCAAGTTCAAAACTTTGTAAGTTTTAAAAAAAACTAGATAGCTAATGTAACTAATTTTAAATTTAAAAGTACTCTAATACAATACACATCTAAATAAAATTAAAGTTCAGAGTCTACGCCTTATGTATTTTTTTTTAATTTGTTTTTGAATGAAAAATTTGGGTCTCTTTTTCATAAAACAATAAAAAGTCGATGAAAAAAAATCCACAGGGCATGAGAAGTTTTTAGGGGTCTGAAAGGATAGCAGGTGACCCCTCCCGTCGACCATTTCAATTTGGCACACGATGCACCAAATACCCTGTATAATTAGCAGACCTCTGCAATATTATGAAATCAGGATGTGCACTTCTTACCATTACCACATTAGAGCTGCACATTGTCTTTTCTTCTGGCTGGTAATGGTTGACTGCTAGCAATACAATGAGTGGAAATTGAACTAAAATCTCATCAGATAATGGTTGGTGTACGTGAGATTTTCAGATTCGGAACAGCCGTTTTCTTCAGTGGAGTTTTTTTCTTTTTGAAATCCGTACTTTGGAAATGTTTTTCACAAAGATATTTCAATTGATGCAATTTTTCAATTCACATAGACTAAGTCTTCTTTCCGTCGCATTGACCCATTGTTTACACCTAAAAATTGGGTGATGAGTTATTTTTACATAAAAATTACATATGTATTATAAAATGTAACAAAATAACTTATATGACAAGCGACATTTTTTCGATTAATATATTTTAAACATTCTATCAACCTACTGTAACATTAGGTACATGCAAGGAAATTTATCATGACAAAATATACTAATTGAGAAAACATTGATTTCACTTTCTTATATCATTATCATCATCAGCGTAAGCTTATAATGTCCTCTGCGGCTCTGCTAAACATCGGCTTCTCCGGTCATGTCTATAACTAAATATCAATACCGATAAATCCTGGCTAATTACCCAACACTACATATGTTTTGTATAAGTTTTTTTTTCTGTTAAAATGCACTAAACGTTCATAGATTGTACTTCAATTGAGTTCTTTAAAGAAATAAATAACTAATTATGCTTACCGTTCTATATTCTAATGGAAATCTCGCAATAAAAAGACGTTTGTTATCATCAACACGGCATGATCTAATACCACAAATTTCACAGTTTTCACACGGTACTTATCTCATATTGATCTAGAGAAATACTCAACTATAAATAGAGAACTAATTTCTTCCCACAAAATAATTATTTATATATTTTAATACATTAAATAGATGGAAATCTATCCTAAATAAGAAAACCTTAACAAACTAACCATCAAACGTAAGTGACAGTCAAAATCCTCTAGGATATTAATATTCTGTGGTCAAAATGGCGGCGGTGTAATCCAACTATATGTATTGAAGAGTCATATTATGCCGATATAGACCCAAAGTTCTCAATGTCCTTCTTAAATTTAACGGATTATAGCCGCCATTAAAAAGGACGCACGTTTCATACATCGGTTTTTTGTATGGGAGTTTTGCCAGACTGGGTTCGATAAAAAAAATCACGAATCTGACCCTCTTACCATTTCAAACGTGTATATCTACGAGATTACGTCACGGAAATATTTAAAAAATTAGGAAAAAGCCGACGAAAAATTCCACCACTGGGGGGTCCAGAATCATGTACTGGATCCATGGTATTCGTTTGTGCATCGATGTCGGTGACACGGTGTATTAACAGTTCTTATCTCTATCTTTAAATGATACTTACGTATATTTTCATAATATCCTTTTACCTATAATAATATCCTTTTTTTTAATTCTGACGTGACGGTTCGAAAAAAATAAATAAGGTACAAGCGCGGCACTAGGTTAGAAGTCGTAATTCCTTCGGGGGTAATAGTACATCATGTGACTAAGGAATACAGCAGTGGCTGCATGTTGAATTCCGAACGAAACGATGGTTGCTTTTTTTAAGATGTTAACAATCCAATGACTTTTCCTGCTCTAGGGCGGAGCGCGAGGACGTGTCAGACTTTTATTGACTAAAACCACTCCTATGTTCCTTCTTTATTGCACTGCATTATAGGACCCCCGGGTTTCCCTTTCGGAAGCCAACCTATGGTCCCAGTAGGCTTCGGCTCTGCTGGGCTCCTATGGTTTTCCTGACATCTTTTTGAGGCGCGCGTGCTCGCCGCAGTCGCAGTCGGGCTCGGTCCGGACGGTTACCGGACTGCCGAATGGCGAGCTACCCATTGCTGGTCGTCCGCAAGCCCTACGGTGGAAATCGTCCTGGGCCTCTCGACCCCCGGGACATTACCAGCGGGGGCCAGGGCTTGAGGCCTGCTTTGCTCGCATTACTGCCCTAGGATTTATCAGCAGAGTAATACCTACCTACAATCAGCCAGGTCGGTAGTAGGGTTCATTGGTAAGGTTACTTATAAAACATCAACCATGATCCTCGTAGAGATTGTTATCCACCTTATTTAATCTTTTCATCCCGTAATATTATATAGCTATAGTATGAATAAATAAATAGATACAATACAGTAGTTCATTGAAACCAGAGATTACTTTGGCGAGTAACATTATTTAATTTACCTACGCATTAGCGACAATCCAGGTAGTGTATCTAGACACGCGAACATTAACACCAGGGTAATAGGGATGAGCACATTGGTAGCCCCAGGATACAACACCAACAATGATATCATTGTGGTGTGCTAGGGGACCACCGGAATCTCCTTGACAGGCGTCTTTCCCGCCGACGTCCAAGATACCAGAGCACAACATGTTGTCGGTAATGTCAAACATGTTCTCGTAGCCGGGTTGAGTCTTCAGGTAAGCATAACGCTCAGCGCACAGCTGCTGATTGATGGAGTAGACGTTGACATGCTGCAACTGGTCAGGGTATTGATCTTCGGGCTGTAACAACAATATTGATTTACACGAATTTAGTATTGGAGGAAAATGAGGAAATAGTCAATTGTCACTTATGATTAATTCATGTGGTGGTGGTAAAATCGGAATGTGCCAATTTGCACTCATGCGCCAGCTTCACACTCGCACGTCGACGAACATGTTTACGAATGGGTAGCATTTAACCGCATCGAAATATATAATTTTCGATAAATACACACCAATTTTTAAGATTCTGGTTCTAGAATAGATTGGTACTTACTTAATCTACCACAAATAAAACATCTAAGTATAACATAGATACAAATTACAATGCTTAAAATACTGGCAAAAAAATAGTATTTACCGAGAGTGCTCCCCAACCGAGGGTGGTTAGGCTGGTGTCGTCAGCTAGTTGGTAGTTGCTGCCAGGGATCCTAGCGGGCTGGATGACGTCGGAGTAAACGGCAGGGGCAGTAAGGCGAACGATGGCGATGTCGTTGTCCATTGTGGCTGGGACGTATCCCGCGTGCAGAATCAGCTCAGAAACGGTGTGCAGAGTGCCACCAGTCCACCTGTACGATGTGCCCAGAACCACACGCCATTCCGCCGGGACGTCACCGCTGCGTTAGGTAGGTACACAAATAGTAAATTTTGAGGAAAATGTTGTTGTTTTGACGCTCATATATATCGTTACGAAACTTATTATTGACTATTAGGAAATGGTTTACTCGCGGTGATTTAATGCCTTCTTTCTTAGCGGCAGTAGCAATGGAAATCAATCAATAGGTACTACTGTCATTTTTAAATACATTTCATCTAAATTGATTTTTTATACTAGTTAAGTTAGTTCCAAGCACTTAACATTTCTTAAGTGCTTGGAACTTGAAAAGGAAGTTAGTGATAGCATGACGAGTGACAGGGAATGGATGAAAAAAACGTGTTGCGCCGACCTCAAATAACACGGGACAAGGGCAGGAAGATGATGATGATGTGCTTGGAACTATCATTATTTCAATTTTATAGATCTAAAAGATTTAGTTTTAGCGAAAAACTGGCGCGCTTCTTCTACAGATGCGATGGTTCACATAAAATGTATTTAAGGTATGAAATATAGGCAGACCATCAAGAGGTGGGCGAATGGACAAAAGAACCTGAGCGGGCACATATATACTTACTAGTAGCAGTGAGCAGCAGAGAGCACAGAGGTGGAGGTGATCAGAGAACCGCCACACGCCAGAAACCACCAGGTGCTCAACAGCCCGTACTGCATGTTGGACATGTACGGATACCGGTCAATCGTGGTGGGACTGCCACCGACGATGCGGTTGATGCTCTTTGGCACCGCTAAACATAGAAGAACAAATTATGAGAATTTCGTACATTTTCTTATTTCGGTAAGCGTTTGTTTGTGACCTCAGCCTGTAAGCAGTCACGTTTATTGAGGAGTCGGTGGCGTTGGTTATGTTGTACTACCACATTGTGTGCTTGCAAGCGACTAGCGAGACTAAAACTAATGGTAACTTGAATGTGTTGCCAAGCGTCCCGATTTGCGCGGGACGTCCTAATTTTTAAGGGTCTGGCGACGCGTCCCGATTTGCACCTGAACTAATAAATAAAAAAAAATATTAAAGCAAAAAAAAACAGCAATAAATTAACCTGTATCGGATTCGCATCACTATGTCAAGTGCATTCAAATTGACACACGGCGCATCACTGGCTAGTTGTCACTCTCTCGCTCAGAGCCGCATCGTCTTCGTTCGTCACACGCGACGTTATGTCTTCTGCTTCACTCAATCCACATAATTTTATAAGTAATCTGTGACTAAATTAATCAACCTGTCGTCGTTCATCCATTCCATTCATATGCAGTAAAATGTAACCAAAAATACAATTTTAATATATGAATATTCAAACTTTAAAAAAAGCGGCTATCATTCATAACTTCAATTATTTTTTCGTTTTTGTTTTCATTAAAACGGTGGAGCTTACGGTGGAAGTATGTCCTACTTGGGCGAAGCACCGCCGTGTCCTCGTGGAGGCGTTTTGCGGCGGCGACCTCTCGCACCAGGCTCCAGTTTTGGTCCGGAGCGAGAGGGAATGCGAAGCGAACTCCTTCCACGAAGGAGTTAACCGCAACCGTGAAGGAATTGACTGCAATCGTGAGGGTACAATGCCCTAAAAGAGTGGGTCTTACGACGAATATAGACCAAAGTCATGATAAACAACCATGTATGTAGCACCTACTCCTATCAAAATCAGAGACTCGAGTCTCTGATTTTGATTTCAAGTGTAGATCTACACTTGAAGTTGTGGACGATAATGTTGCCCTGAGACAGACGGTCCGGTTAAGTGGTGTAATTTCGAGAAAGAGAGAGAAATGGTCGAACCCAACTCGAATAGGCAGCGGCATCGTTCGGAAAGCTATGTAGTATTTTCTCGTCCGACATATCACAGTGTCTCAAGACGAAATTCTTAAAGCAGTGCGTGTTGCCAGTGATGACATAATGGCTCTACAAGGTGGTCTCTCACAGTGAGCCTCATCAGAAGACTTAAAGAAAAGGCTATGCTGCGTGATCGAATCGAGAATAAAGATATCTGCAGTAGTATCTGCCAAAGTCACCGACATAGCCTGAAGAATCGTCAAACTTAAATGGGCAGGGCACATTGCTCGCCAAACAGATGTCCAAAGGGGCCGAAAGGTTCTGGAGTGGCGACCACGTACTGGAAAACTCAGCGTTGAAAGGACTTCCACAATGTGGACCGATGACCAGGTGAGAGTCGCGGGAATCCGATAGACGCGACACGCACAGGACCGGTCGTTGAGGAGACATTTGGGGGAAGTCTAGAGCTACCCTGTCCAACAGCTGACGTCTTTTGGTTGAAATGATGAATGGTGATGCTGGGCAAAAGCCTAAGCTACCCCAAATTCTTCCAGATATTCCTTTCTCGAGCCACCTCGAACTGGCCCTTGCAGTAGACGTCTAGGTCGTCCCGCCCCTTGCCAAGTTGGCCTCGGCGGCGTCGTCCATCCTCAGGCACCCACTTTGTGCAGAGTCTTGCTCAGTGGTCAATGTGCATGCAGCTGACGTGACCTACCCAATCCCATTTTATTTAGGCATCCTTTTTTCTTACGTATATGATCATGACCGCTTTTATGCAGAGTGGCGTTTCTTATTCGGTCGGCTCTTTTGACACCCAGAATGCTGCGTTCCATTGCTCTTGGGCAAAGTCTTAGATAAAACTTTTGCAACTCGGTGAGTCGAGCACCTTAGGTTTGGACAGGCAGCATACACATGTCGATGTGTACCTCAGAAAGATCGGTAAAACTCCCTTCATTATCGTCTTCATGGACCAGTTTATAGCTATGCCACTTTCCGAAACGATTTTTTTTTATGTGTCACTATTAGGTACGGTATACTTTTTTGATTTCGCTCCATTGTTGATATTTAAGCAATTACACGCTTAATAAATCACAAAATTGGTTTATTAAGAACACATTTGATGTTATCATTTCAAAAAAAATAATTTTTTTTTTCTTTAGTAGGTATTCATACTCTGAAAGTAGGTCTAAAGTTGCCTGAGGAGCGAGTTGAAAGTAATACTTTTCATCCATCTGGAGAATCGCTTTCAACTGACAGCTGTGAAATTATTAAAAAAAAAAAACCTGTTTCTATCTCAATGATGAGAAAAAGAGTAGTATCTTCACATTTCGACTGAACCATGGTCCAACTTTCTATACAGCCAGTCAATTACAGCGCGATGTACAATTGAAATAACTTTAAGTTAAGTAGGTATATATTTTTTTAAATGACTTATTTTATTCAACTATATTTTATAAATTCTTTTTTTTTTAATTTACTTAGGTAAAATATTTACTATTGTCATAATAATGAAAATGAAAAATAACACCTGAATACTGCTGGCCGGCCACAGAAACAAAATAGGAGGGAAAGTTGCAATCCGGCAATCCGTTATTCATTTGTTTTTTCGAGTTGTAGGGTTTTGTTTACATTTCCGTACAGCAGAGATTTGTATTAACACGATAAGTTCATCAGATTCAAATATGGATTTTTAACGCCTGATGCCTGATTTCATAAGAGAAGAGGCCAAAGCAGTATCTAATGGAAAACCTTTTACCGCCTAAATCAGAAGAAAGATACCTAAAACCATACGACGACTCAGGTTTTACAAGCTTTTTATTTTATTTTTACTTTCCGTAATGAAAAGCAGTGTTTACCTCGGGCTAAAGACTTATTTAGTCCCTCGAACTATTGGTGACCTCGCTACGCTCGGACGCTTCTTCTCGTAAATAAGTTACTTTCAACCCTAGGATAACAATGTACTATTTCACCTATAATTGAAACTTTTCAACCCAGTGATTTTTTTCTAAAAATTTCAATGCTCGAAAAATTTCATGGAATTTGCCCATCTCTACTGACAGTATAGCTGCAAATCATCCGCGTGATGATAGATGATACACACACTAAAGTTTAGTACTTATAAGATTTAGAAAAATGTAGAACAAAAGAGAAGATAAAATACCGCCTTATGAGACTTAAATCAAACTAAGGTAGCTCACCTAGTGCGGAACCCAAAAGGGCTAACAGGATGACCACACGCATGTCTGTTTAGGTAACTGCTCGTACTCTGAATAAACAATTAACCTATATCCTATCTTATATATTAATAGTTGTTATCTTTTATCTTTAAATGATCAAGTAATAATAAGTACTTAGTTTAAGGTAAAATGAATACAATATTTTTAATTTTTATAATATCCTTTTTCCTTTTGGAAAAAGCCAATGGCTGTTAGATTACCTATCTGTAAGTACGTAAGCCGAATCAATGCTCCTAATCCATCCATAAATCAACGAGTTTCGGTATTCCTGTTTCTTTTTTCTAAAATCTGACGGTGTGAAAAAATATGTACTTAATGTTGTAATTTCGTGGGGTATGATAATACATTTTTTTTTAAATCAATCATTGTGCGTTTATTTTTCTTTCGCCGACATCTCTTTGGAGCAGAATGTGCAAGAAACTCCATGGACACTCTTTTCAATCATGCTATGTAATTTTACAAATATCTCTGTTACATGTTTCTTGTCGCTATCATGTGAGAACAATGTAAATAAAAACTAAATATAGATTTTAAAATAGCAACTGGCAGCTAAGAGATGACCAGTCTCAACTGACAGCGCCCGTTCACGGACATGACGCGAATATTAGCACCACTTAGCTTAACTATATTGACGGGAACCGAATGATCCAACACACGCGCCACCATCATTGAGACTTGAGTGAGCATGACAAACTCTCAACTGCCATGCTTATTTATGTCAAACAAGTCCAATAGTAATCTAAAAACCAGAAAATAGCTCCATGGTACTCACTTTTACAAACTTTGAAAAAGTAAATGCTTCTGCATTATACAATACTTATAATATTTTACAGATTAAAAAAAGCATTATAAAATAATAATAATAATTTCCAAACTAATCAATTTGTACACCCCGGTGGTAGTGGAGCTGGACCAGCATTGAGCCAAGCATTTTTATCTTGAATATAATCCTCCAACTTAGAATATGCTTGCCTGCATAGTGTGTGTTTAATACAAGATTTAAATTTCGTTTCATTTAGTTCTAATATTTGGGGAGGTATTTTATTATAACATTTCAAACAGTACCCCATGAAAGAAGAGGCCACTTTAGCCAGTCCGTATTACGTAATCCACAAATTTATCACATTTTTCTAATAGCCTATGCAGCTGAGCTAAGCCGTCCTGCAAGAAATGTTAAATGAGAACCCCATTGTAGCCTTGAGTCAAGCGTAATCCCCAGGAAAACCATTTTATCGACAAATCCTAATTTTTTATTGTTCAATACTATGTCACAGTCACTACTTTTGACATTCGGCAAGGAAAATCTTATGCATTTGACTTTTTTCCCGTTTAAAATTATTTTTGTCGTCAAGATTATTAGTCCTCCTATTTATATTAAAAATCAAAAAAGTGTCGTCAACAAACAACACCATATCAAGTTTATTTTGCAACAAATAGGTTAAATCATTAATATAAACTAAAAATAAAAAAGGACCTAAAATTGAACCTTGGGGTACCCCCATTTTCACATTTAATCCCGACGAATTGACACCGTTTATTTGAACTAGTTGCTGTCTGTCATTCAAATAAGAACCTATTGAGTAGCGTAATTAGAGACACAATAGAAAGATAATGACCGAGCGAGCGCCGGCGTTCGCTCGGGGTTTGCTTGTATAATTCCCAATGGTATTATAAAGTTGTTTTGCCTAGTCCGTAATGCTCAAGATTCAGGAGTAATGTTTCATGAACCACACAATCAAACGCCTTAGACAGGTTGCAAAAGATGCCTAGCATCTTCCCACGCATTAAAAATGTGTTTTAGTAAGGAGACACCAGCGTCAGTTGTACAACGTCCTTTGGTGAAACCATACTGTTTATTGTGTAAGATGTTATTTGTGTTAAAATGATTAAACAATTAATTTAACATTACCTTTTCAAATATCTTGCTAAAAACCAGCAACACGGCCACCGGCCTATAACTATTAGTGCCTTTACTGTCCCCGGATTTAAAAACTGGTAACATACTAGTTAGTTTTTACCCGACTACGGAGGGTTATGATTTTGACAGGCTATGTATGTATGTGAGTATGTTCATCTGTTCCCTCATAGCTCCTAATCTACTTATCGGAACTTGACGTATGAGGTATCGTTAGAACCGTTTTAATTGTCCGCTAAACATAGGCTACGTGACGTGTCACAAAAATTGATATGGCGCCCTCTAGCGGACAAAAAGTAATGTGTTAAAAATAAAAAAGGAGATAAATACGCCGTGTTTGGTATTATTTGAAAGGGCTTCACTTGTATATTTCCAAAATATTGCTCAAATTCAAAGTGACGCCCTCTAGCAGACAAAAAGTCATGTTTAAAAAAAATTATAAATACACCGTGTTTCATATCATTTGAAAGGGCTTCACTGGTACTTATAAAAAAATATCATCAAAATTCAATGTGGCGCCCTCTAGTGTACAAAAAGTATTTTGTTAAAAAAAAATAAGATAAATGCGTCGTTTTGGTATCATTTGAAAGGACTTCACTTGTTCATACCAAAATAAATAGTATAGAAGCACAGTGATTTAACACCAAAATCTTTCAAATAAAAAAAGTAAAAAACTAAAACCCGACTACGACAAAAAAAGACACTGAAAAAGTATGAAACAAGATTTTCAAGATGCTGAAATAAACAAAGTAACTGGAAAAACAAGAATAGAACAAAAAGAAAAGCCGTAGTCACACGTTATAGGTAGGTAATAATCGAAACACTTTAATAGCGTGTGACTACGGCTTTTCTTTTTGTTCTATTCTTGTTTTTCCAGTTACTTTGTTTATTTCAGCATCTTGAAAATCTTGTTTCATACTTTTTCAGTGTCTTTTTTTTGTCGTAGTCGGGTTTTAGTTTTTTACTTTTTTTTAATTGGTATACTAGCAAAGAAACTTACAAATTCTTCTGCAACTAGTTTGTTATTGCTAATAAGACCATGATTTGTCTCCAATGTGTAATCATTTTTAACCGACTTCAAAACGGACGAGGTTATAATATGTTCGGTTGAATGTATGTTATTTTTTTTTTATGTATGTTCACCGATTTCTCTGTCAATTGTGGACCGATTTTGAAATTTTTTTTTTATTGAAAGGTTATGCTTCCTAGTTGGTCCCATATAAATATTGTTATGATCTGATCATGAACTTCGAAGATATGGAACAGAACTCCTCATAGGATCACAGCAGAACCGTCGTAACAAGTAAAATTGCTTTGTTTATACGTGTAGTCTATGACTGACTGAAAGTAGAGGGGGAATATATCGAACTGATCTGATGATGAAGCCTGAAGTTAGGCACCGGAACTCTGTAATAAATTAATGTAATCTAACTGTGTTTGGGGTTATTAGAATTGTCATGAGATGCACTCTGGCTATAAGGTAATTAAGTTTGGCTGAGGGGTACTTTTTAGTGGTGGTACCATAACCAAAAAGTGTAAAATAAAAACTTTTTACAAAAAAATACAACCGACTTCAAAGTAAAAAAAAAAACACTGAAAAGTGCAAAATAACTTTAATTTCGAAAGTCGGTGTTAAATAACGAAGAGACAAAACTATTATAGAAACACCGACTTTCGAAATTAAAGTTATTTTGCACTTTTCAGTGTTTTTTTTTTACTTTGAAGTCGGTTGTATTTTTTTTTGTAAAAAGTTTTTTATTTTTATGTATTACTAGCTTCTCCCCGCGGCTTCGCCCGCGTGAAAGTAGTTTTCTCCACACAAACTTTGGGCCCCCGTTTCATCCCTTTAGGGGGTGAATTTTGTAAAATCCTCTCTTAGTGCTCGCCTACGTCATAAAAGGAAGCCTTGTGCAAAATGTCAGTCAGTCAGTTTCTCCTTTTATATATATAGATAGATGTACAAGTGTTTTTAAACATTTTTGAATACATAGCAACATACTTATTAAATGTTTCAGTGTTAATAATAGGCTTAAGGCCATACAGCTGAAATAGTACATTTTGATACAAGTGCAGAAAGTTTGTCATTGCGACCGAGGTAGAATTCGCACGAGCCGTAGGCGAGTGTGTTATGGAGCCGAGCTATTTCACGCGCTATTTCTGCACTAGTGCGGGAAACAGTCAATTGCGTGCCTAAAAGCGGTGGGATATGAGCGGGTTTTTGAGTAAGTGTATTGAAAAAATCTTTCCCTACTTATTCTGATTCCTTTAGTTGCCCAGTCACTAAATCTAAACTTAGTGAAGATACTTTTAGTTTTTTTTTTGCCAGTCTTATTGAACTTGGTTAGAACAATTGAAAAAAAAATCTTTACACAAAAAAATACCATTGTTCACTGCAAGATTCCAATCACCTAACTTGCTAATTAAAGTGCTGTTAAATTTATTTAGTTTATCGGATGTTATTGGTCTGAATTGAATCTGCACTTGTATCGATAAGTTGGATTCAAAAGTAACCATTAGGCCGCTATGATCAGAAGGCAGATAATTACTAGTTTGTTACCAGTTGCAAGTTTTGTCATAACATCCTCCATGACAGACTCAAAAATAGAGTAGTTTTGATAATTAGGGGGCCTGTAAACGCACACTATGACATGCCTATCCAGCTCAACACAAAACAATTCAATGTTATGTGTGCTATGTTCAACGGACAGTGCAACTATATCTTTTGTAACAAATAAAACGATTTTTGCCTAGTCCCTTTACCTTGAATGCCAGATGAGACTTTATGAAATTATTAAGTTGACCTAAGTTGCCAATAGTATCATCTGTTGTCTTATTAGCTAGTTTAAAGTAACATTAGTACTATTTACTAATGGTGGGACTAATAATTGGGAACTTCGACAAACTATTTATGTCTGAGTGAATATTATAAGCTATAGACTTGCCATTTAAAACATTTAAATATGTTATGTTATTTGACGTCTAAATATAATAGGTACACAGTATACCTAGTCGACAAAAGTTTATCAACAAAATTGTTGATGTCAAAAAATAAAAACATATTACTATGGTGCCTAACTAAAAAATGTATATGCATATGTAGCATGTGTACTTTATTTTGCCTATATGACAAGTGCTCAAAGTATGGAAAAGCACATAAAATAATCTTCTTACAATTTATCTTCAATAGCTCTGTGACATTAATGTGATATCATCTTTATTAACATTTAAGCTATTACCCACAAATACAGTTATAATAGCATTGGGATCAATATTATACTTGTTCATTAACTAATTTCATTAAGTGATGGTAGGAAGCTTGTGGTGTACAATGATTTTGAGAAGAAAAAGGGAGGTTCTTACTTACTAATTGCCCTAAACCTCTTCCTATACTGTCTGAAAATATAATTGATTGATAATCACTGCTGTTATGAGAGGAAAAACTACAATTTACTGAATCTACCGTTAGCGTCAGAATGGCTGTGATTATTAGGCGCTTCTTCATACAAATATTAATAAAATCTATATTTTTTTACCTAATGTATGTACGAAGCTCAAACTAAAATTTGTGAAAGTAGCAATTAGTAAGCAATTATTGATACAACAAACTTTTAGAAATTCCTCGTCCTTCATGCTGAACACGGAGGCCACCATCCATCCTGACGTCAGAATGGCTGGTCAAAAAAATATTCATATTTCTCTGAATATATTATATGTAGCAATTATTGAAGAAATGTAGCAAATATAAGCAATTGGGTAGCAATTCTTGAATATACTTTCAGAGCCGCTTGCCATAGGCAACCAGCCATTCTGACGCTAACAATCTACCCCTTGAGTTAATTCTTGTTGAATGTGGGTTACCTGGCTGGGAATACAGTCTTGAGCACTGATGGCCTGGGATGTGTCTTCTGTTACCACAAGTTGGAGGCCAGCCAGGTTAGATTCTCTCTGACAAGTACATTTGTTGTTTATAAGAGTAAGTGAGTCTACTTTGTCCACTAACTCGTTAGTAGCAAGAATATGTTCCTTTATTATTTTGGTTCTTTGAACACATAGGGGTTAAAGTATTAAATTGCCGTTTTGTTGTAATATGTACTTCGAATTGACATAGAACCACGCATGATTTGAGATTTTTGAGTGAAACTTTTTTCACATGGTAAGTACCTATAAAATTTTTGCGTCAAATTTCTTCGTCGCTAGAATAATTCATTTTAGGTTTTTCACTTGTTTTCAAGTTTCTTATTTCAAACTAAGGTTTTAACAATATGACGTGAAATGAAAATGGTGATGAGGTCTCGGAACCTCATTGGTGTAGGTACTTTTTCTGAGTGTTTAACAAATTAAAAAAAAAATATGATAAATTTGGCACCTACTAATTACTTCTACCTCCATAAGTAGAATTAAATAGGTTTAATTATGTTTTGAATTCATAAACTTAGTGCACACGATGTTCTAAATTCAATTTACTTTATTCTCTATAAATTCTCGCGGATAAAAACGGCTTTTGCACTCAGATATCGAAGAGCAAAAATACTCTTTCCGAGATGGGGGGATGAAACAAATAGTTATTCTGTAAACTAGTGCAGGTATATGTTTATTTAAGTGTACTATGAAAGTATGAATGCTCGTATTTCAAATAAAAAAAATACTTTCAAATAAACCATAAATTACTATTTTTTCCACATCTAATTTCACCTCCGCCTCCACCTCCGTTAAGATGGCCTCTGTTACTACCCAGAACGGCTGGACCAATTTTAATAATTCTTTTTTTTGTTTTGTTCACCAGCATACAGGGAAGGTTTCAGGGTAGGTAAGTAGGTAGCGTAGGATAGGTAGGTAACTAGGTTACTTGCTAGGTAGGGTTGAGTAGTTTATTTATTTATTTATTTTATAGAATTTTTTTAGTCTGTTATTAAGAAAAATATTTAAAGAGTAGGTACCTATTATATTATCCAATTGTTACCTAATTACAAACCTCGGCGTATAGATAAAAAAATATCGATAAAAATAAAGTACACACAAGTCAATTAATTATAGTAACGAAAGAAGTTAGTCATCTTTGAAAAAAATCTGTGCCATTTACAGTCACGTCGTAAGGTCGCCACACTGGTGCAGAACAAGTCGATATTAAGTTTCCTAGGAGTCTATTAAAATCAGGTGGACTCCTGATTGAAAAAACATTCCTCATATAATAAATTGGTTAATGTGAATATAACGCGTCGTTTTCCTCAACACGTATGTACCTACCTTAAAAATAATGGTATAAGTAGTCTTTACTGACTTGTTTGATAATATGCCCTGTATGATAAATGCAACTGATAATATCAGCAAAATGTAATTATACACGCCATCTCGCTCTAAAAGCTCTAGCGCCATCTCGCTCTCTTTTTCAAAGGTTTCATTGGACTTATGTTCCATTGACATTATTAAAATTACATTTTAATATTGTCTATGGAACATAAGTCCTCTGATAGGTTTGTAGTGAACAGTTTTCCTGATGGTTCCTTCAAAGATCTCCTTTTTATTTTTGGTGTTAAATTTCTGTTGACTGTTATTGGTTTAGGAAGGCTATACACGGTGACCTATACTGGGTTGTAAGGGGTTCCCCTGTGATGACCTCACAGTCTCTGTAATATTCCAAATGTTTTCGCCATGCTAAGACGAAATCAATTTGAGAGGTTCTTTTTTTTGGGTGGAAATTCATCTAATGACATACCGCGCTCTTGGGCGGAGCGAGAGGATGTGTCAGACTTTTACTGACTAAAAACCCACTCCTGTTCCTTCTTTGCCTTTGTTCTAGGGCCCCGAGGATCTCTTTCGCATCACCCATGGCCCCAGTAGGCTTCGACCCTGCTGGGCCCCTACGGTTGCTGATATCTCTTTGAGGCGAGCGTGGAACACTACGCGCCGTCGACAGCTTGGGCTCGGTCCGGACGGTTACCGGACGGTCGGACGGCGAGCTACCCATTGCTCGCCGTCCGCAAGCCCGCGCCTACGGTGGCCGGAAATCGGGATCGGAATCCCGCTGGATGGGGCGCGAGGGCCATTGCCTCGAGCGTACAGCCGCCTCCAGCATTACTGCTTTGAAGAAGGAGGCGACCGCCTGCCACTCCTCCTCGCTCCGGACCATGGCTTGTACCAAGGCCCGGCGCGAGAGATCACTGCCGCCGATTTGGGTATGAAACATGTTACCGCTCGGCTAGTCCCAAAAGACCTGAATTTTCTCCAAAAACTCAATCGCATGAGAGTTGCTGAGGACATGCTAGAACGAGTCCATTCCGACCCAACATTCATGAAACGCATTGTTACTGGTGACGAGACGTGGGTTTACGAGTTTGACATGCAAACTAGTCAACAAGCTTCGGAGCCTAGCAACTGAACCCAAACCGAAAAAACCACGCCAAAGTCGATCAAAAGTCAAAGTCATGTGACTGTTTTCTTTGATTATCGCGGTGTTGTGCACTCGGAATTCTTGCTGGAAGGTTAAACGGTAAATAAAGAATATTATTTGAGCGTTATGCGACATTTAAGAGAGCAAATTCGACGAAAATGGCCTGATTAGTGGAAAGAAAATTCTTGGATTTTGCACCACGATAATGCACCTTCGCACAAGGCTATCATTGTGAACGAATTTTTGACCAAACACTCAACAAATACCATCGAGCAACAACCATATTCACCAGATATGGCTCCAGGCGACTTATTTCCTTTTCCTAAACTCAAATTACCACTTAGTGGCACCCGTTTTCAATCGGTAGAAGACATTAAGAAGAATTCGCGGCGAGAACTGAACTCAATTCCAGAAACAGCATTTAAACATGTTTTGATGATTGGATTATTCGTTGGCGTAAGTGTATCGTTTCTGAAGCAGCATACTTTGAAGGTGATAAAATAAATTTGGATGATTATCAAACATTTTGTGTATTATTGATCTTTTCCCGGTACTTTCTTGACAGAGTAGTATATACAGTTTCTTCTTGCAGAATATTTTGTGAAAGGTTGTGGAGGTCATCCCAGAAAGGTTCTTCCCTGATGGCGGTTGAGTGACAATGTGGTTGACGTTCGACCACACTTGTCAAGTAACCTATGTACCTAATTAATACTTTTTGACCAAACTGTTAAGATTTTAATAAGACTCAAATGAATAAAAGTATTATTACACAAAATAAAAGTGAAAAGACTCTTTTAAAATCAGTGTGTCAGGCTTACTTCCGGCTATAGATATACTTACATATATGAATGTGTGTCACACTTATCTTTTTTATGCCGGGCAAGCATAGATATCCGGAGATATGCCTTCATTGCCGATTAGTAAGGAGTCCTAGTGATGCCGCATAACTCCCACCAAAATAATTACAACATTCACAAATAGTGTATTTACGACACGCATTTAAAATTTGCACACGCACACTAAGAAGAAAGCAGCTACACTATATCAATTTCTAATAGCACACATAAATAGAATGGGCGGAGCATGCACTTGTAAACACTCTTGTTATTTGAAAACATTCAATGCACACGCATGCAATTAGGGAGTCGAACGCGATGGTCGATAATATTTATCGATATTGAATTTTAGCATATTCTTGTAATATAATTACTTCGTTTAATTTTCTTTAAATAATTTATTTTTTATATAGGTATCGATTTTCGTTATATACCTATCCGAAAAGAGAGTTTACTTTTAATAAAATATCGTATCCGTGCGGGCAAGCCTAAGGTCATCAGCAGAGATATAAATAATTACAATCAGCAAGGTCGATAGCAGTGTTCAGTAAGTGCTGGACGTCGTGGGTCACTAGTGTTGAGGTTACTTAATTTCCCCTTTTGCTTATAAAACATCAACCACGCTCATACTGATAATCATTCTCCTTTATATTTATACTTACGTGGAAGGTTTTCTGTTTATAAATTCGGTTTAAAATTAAAAATTTATTTAATCTTCTCATCCCGCAATTACATAATAATGAATAAATATGTATAATATCATTCAAATCAGAAACATTCTTCATTGAAATCAGAGATTATTTTTGCGAGTAATATTCCTTAATTTACGCATTAGCGGTAATCCAGTCAGTGTATCTAGAGACGCGAGCGTTAACACCAGGGTAGAAGGGATCAGCGCATTGAAAGCCCCAGGATACAACACCGACGATGATATCATTGTTGTGTGCGAGGGGACCACCGGAGTCTCCATTGCAAGCGTCTTTCCCGCCGACGTCCAAGATACCAGCACACAACATATTGTCAGTAATGTCAGGCCAGTTCTGATAACCGGGTTGAGTCTTCAGGTAAGCATAGCGCTCAGCGCACAGCTGCTGGTTGATGAGGTCGATGTTGACATGCTGCAACTGGTTAGGGGATCCACCTCCAGGCTGTAACGTAAGTACAATAACATTGATTCACATGAATTAAGAATCTGAGGAAGTAGTTAATTGTTCACTTACGATTTTTTCATTAGTATACTACTACTCGTATTAGGTAAAGCATTTAACCGTATCGAAATATGGATTTTTGTTAAATATCCACGGACGGTGTTGAAAATTGATTAACAACGAGTGTATAACCCACTTTTTCATACAGAATTCTACCAATATTACGAGTATAAACGCGAAAGTTTGTATGTTATTCTTGCACGCAAAAACTACTGAACGTATTTCGATAAAATTGTGTACCAAGTATCATCGTAATCCGTTCAGTAGTTTATATAGGTAGACCATGTCCTAGAATAGCACTTAAGATACTTTTTATCCTGGGATTAGGTTCCCATGGGATAATTTTCTACTATTACGCGGGTGAAGCCGCTGGTAGCAGCTAGTGTATCATAATATAATGCTTAAAAATTATAAAAAAGTCAGTAATTACCGAGAGTGTTCCCCAACCGGCGGTGGTAAGGCTGGTGCCATCAGCTAGTTGGTAGTTGCTGCCAGGGATCCTAGCAGGCTGGATGACGTCGGAGTAAACGGCAGGGACAGTAAGGCGAACGATGGCGACGTCGTCGTCCATGGTGGCTGGTCTGTATCCCGCGTGCAGGACTAGCTGGGAAACAGTGTGCAGAGTGCCGCCGCTGGACGCGAACGATGTACCCAGAATCACACGCCATTCCGCCGGGACGTCACCGCTGCGTTACACAAATAGTAATTAGAAAAAAATGTTGTTGTTTTGATGCACACTTCGTCATTAGTAAAGCCAATTCATACTGTTATTTTAACATTTCATATAAATTGATTTAAGATACTAAGTAGTAGGTTATAGTATCTATTTGGTATGTGCTTGGAATTATCAATATTTATTATTTATTTAATCTTCATGCAACACAAGTACAAAGGCGGACTTAATGAAAAAAAAAATAAAAAATAAAATAAATAATGCTTTAGGCATTCTCTACCAGTCAACCTAGGATGGTGAAGAAACAATATGGTAGGTGCATAAAAAGAAAATGTTATTTACAGTAAAAGTACCTATACCTACATATTAGTTAGAATAAACATACATACATTTCAATTTTCCATTTATTTTTAACCGACTTCAAAAAAAGGAGGAGGTTATCAATTCGGTTGTATTTTTTATTTTTTTTATTTTCATTATTTTTTTTTTTTTATGTTTGTTACCTCAGAACTCCGTCGTTTATAGACCGATTTGCAAATTTTTTTTTCCCTTTATAGGATATTATGCTTCCAGATTGGTCCCATTTTTTTCAAAATCCAGTTCTGATGATGGGATCCATGAGGAATCGAGGGAACTCCTCAAAAATTATAGGCAACTCTATGGTAATTTTAGTATTTTCATCAAGAACTTAAGCATTTACAGTTAAAAAGTAACATTTGATGAAGTGGAACTGATGAAGAAGACCAGAAATGGTCAACGGAACTTCATACTCAAATAGATATCACAATGAAGATATAGTTAAGCGACTATGACAATACAAATAAATGAATGATTCTGAATAGTTACGTTGAAAATGGTATTATCGAAGTGATCTCATGATGATGATGGAGCCGGAAGGTAGGCACTGGAACTCCGTAATTAATCAATGTAACCTAGCCGTGTTTGGACTTATTAGAATTGTCATGAGATGCACTTTGGCTATAAGGTACTATCGAACTGATCTGATGATGGAGCCGGAAGGTAGGCACAGGAACTCTGTAATTAATCAATGTATCCTAGCCGTGTTTGGGCTTATTAGAATTGTCGTGAGATGCTCTTTGGCTATAAGGTACTATCGAACTGATCTGATGATGGAGCCGGAAGGAGGAAGGTAGACACAGGAACTTTATAATAAAACAATGTAATCTAGCAGTATTTGGGTTAATTGGAATTGTCATGAGAAATAGGCACTCTGGTTATAAGTGTATCGCAACTAAAAAGTGTGAAATAAAAACTTTTTAGAATAAAAAAATAACCGACTTCACTAAAAAAAAACACTAAAAGGATCAAAATAACTTTAATTTCGGAAGTCGGTGTTAAATAAGAAACAAACAATACTGACAAACACCGACTTCCGAAATTAAAGTTAAGTATATTGATCTTTTTAGTGTTTTTTTAGTGAAGTCGGTTATTTTTTTTTTCTAAAAAGTTTTTTAGCGAAACAACTGTGTCACGCCTGTAACATACGAAGGTTCACATAATACTTATGTATGGAGATATGTTTGGGCAGACAATCGGGTGACGGGTGAATGAACAGAAAAACATGAAGGAGTAGGTACTTACAAGTAGCAGTGAGCAGCAGAGAGCACAGAAGTGGTGGTGAGCAAAGAACCGCCACACGCCTGATACCACCAGATTCCCCACAGACCGTACTGCATATTGGACATGTACGGGTACTGGTTAATCGTGGTGGGACTGCCACCGACGATACGGTTGATGCTCTTTGGCACCGCTAAACATAGAAAAATAGAACATAATTATGAGAAATTTTGTTTGTATTTTGTTATTTTATTTTGGCTTATGTTTATCTAACCAGATGTATAGTAAAATTTAACAGCAAAAAAACTAGAAAATGGTTACTAAAATTTAATCCCCATTTTAACGTGAAATTAGAACCAAAAATATTACAATTTATGATCCTATTTAAAGCAACCAGCTCCAAATTATAATTGAATAATCTAAAAATTATCACCAAAAAAACTTTTTAGAATAAAAAAATAACCGACTTCACTAAAAAAAAAACACTAAAAGGATCAAAATAACTTTAATTTCGGAAGTCGGTGTTTCTCAGCATTGTTTGTTTCTTATTTAACACCGACTTCCGAAATTAAAGTTATTTTGATCCTTTTAGTGTTCTTTTTTTAGTGAAGTCGGTTATTTTTTTATTCTAAAAAGTTTTTATTTCACACTTTTTAGTTGCGATACACTTATAAACAGAGTGCCTATTTCTCATGACAATTCCAATTAACCCAAATACTGCTAGGTTACATTGTTTTATTATAAAGTTCCTGTGTCTACCTTCCTCCTTCCGGCTCCATCATCAGATCAGTTCGATAGTACCTTATAGCCAAAGAGCATCTCACGACAATTTTAATAAGCCCAAACACGGCTAGGATACATTGATTAATTACGGAGTTCCTGTGCCTACCTTCCGGCTCCATCATCAGATCAGTTCGATAGTACCTTATAACCAAAGTGCATCTCATGACAATTCTAATAAGTCCAAACACGGCTAGGTTACATTGATTAATTACGGAGTTCTAGTGCCTACCTTCCAGCTCCATCATCATCATCAGATCACTTCGATGATACCATTTTCAACGTAACTATTCAGAATCATTCATTTATTTGTATTGTCATAGTCGCTTAACTATATCTTCATTGTGATATCTATTTGAGTATGAAGTTCCGTTGACCATTTCTGGTCTTCTTCATCAGTTCCACTTCATGAAATGTTACTTTTTGACTGTAAATGCTTAAGTTCTTGATGAAAATACTAAAATTACCATAGGGTTGCCTATAATTTTTGAGGAGTTCCCTCGATTCCTCATGGATTCCATCATCAGAACTAGATTTTGAAAAAAATGGGACCAATCTGGAAGCATATCCTATAAAGGGAAAAAAAAATTTTGCAAATCGGTCCATAAACGACGGAGTTCTGAGGTAACAAACATAAAAAAAAAATAACGATAAAAAAAAATATATATACAACCGAATTGATAACCTCCTCCTTTTTTTTGAAGTCGGTTAAAAATTGAAATAAACCTCAATGTTGCGGACCCTGGAGGACCGGTTGAGGGAGCCCTGCTTTACGGGACTCCTACCAAAGACTACAGAGAGCGTATACTATTTCTGGGTGGTTAAAAAAAATATCTCCCTCGCTCCCTAGATCCCGCAATCCCCTTCTAACTTAAACTGTCCAAGTCGGGGTGCCCCAAGACCCGAAGTGACTAAATTGTGGAGATCGCTTTGACAAGTAATGACCACTAATGTACCAATATTTGGTAGTATAGCAACATTTTATGACAATCAAACGGTGTATTTAGATAGAAATAGCGCAATTATTTGGTCATCAAAATTTAGTGATCATTTACTAAATTTAGGGTTCATGGTACAATTTAAAGTGCAGTAATGAGTATGACTAAAATAAGTTGTACCATTGTAATTTTAGGTTTTCATTTTTTTGTTGAGGTATAATTTTTTTGCTGTTTGGTATATGTTTTATTACTCATACTCGGAAAGCAGGTCTGAAGTTGCCTGAGGAGGGTTGAAAGTAATGCTTTTCAGCCTTAAGGAAAATCACTTTCAACTGACAGTTGTCAACTTATTAAAAAAAAAATAGTTTTATTTTCACATTTGTGTGTATGTCCCAACTTTCTATAGATCCTATAAAATTGAAATAAAGATAAGTATTCATTAAAAATATATATATATTTTTAAATAACTTTATTATAATTTACTTTATTTTTACTTTATTTACTTTACTATACCGAAGATATCCCGGACGTCAGCCTGTACGAGATTAGGATGGCTCTGAAGCAGCTAAAAAATAACAAGGCGTCGGGTGAGGACGGAATTACGGCCGAACTCCTGAAGGCGGGTGGAAAACCGGTCCTTAAGGCCCTTCAGAAGCTATTTGATTCCGTCATACTCGAGGGAAAAACGCCACAGGCGTGGAGCAGAGGCGTGGTGGTACTCTTCTTTAAGAAGGGCGATAATGCCCTGCTTAAGAATTATAGGCCCATCTCGCTTCTGAGCCATGTCTACAAGCTGTTTTCCAAAGTCATCACGAATCGTCTCGCGCGCAGGTTCGACGATTTCCAGCCTCCCGAACAAGCCGGATTTCGAAAAGGCTTCAGCACCGTGGACCACATACATACGCTGCGGCAGGTTATACAGAAGACTGAGGAGTATAATCAGCCTCTCTGCTTAGCGTTTGTGGACTACGAGAAAGCCTTTGATTCGATTGAAACTTGGGCTGTACTGCAGTCTCTCCAACGGTGCCAAATTGACTATCGGTATATCGAAGTGCTGAAGTGTTTGTACAAAAACGCCACTATGTCAGTCCGACTACAAGACCAGACCTCGAAACCTATCCTCTTGCAGCGGGGCATGAGGCAGGGAGACGTTATTTCTCCGAAACTAAAACGAAACGAAAAAAAAAATGAAAATGATAGGCTATTCAAAATGATGGCCCTTTTTTGAGACGTTTTCGTTCTGTTGAGCTGAACATTTAAATCACACTAGCTGACTCGACAGACGTCTTGTCTTAGCAATGAAATGGTTAAGTGTCGTAGTTTTCTGCACAATTTTCTTATTTATTTTTTCCGTAAGAACCACCGGACAATAATAAATAGGTACAACAAAAAAAAAAAAATGTGTGCGTGTACTAGTGTACACTCGTAAGAAGTGAAACTTGAAAATGTAACTACTCAAAACGGGCCACAAAATACATTGGAGACATTTACCAATCCCTACTCCGCTGGAGAAAGTATACTTCGAATCACGCGTGGTAAGGATAAGAAAAAGATGGCGCGTAACGGAAAAATGTGACGCGTAACGAAAAAATGTTACACTAAATTTTTTTCCAACCCCGATAAAGAAGTTTCACTTCAAAAAGAATTTGCAAAATTGGTACAGCCGTTCTCGCGTGATGACATGAATAAGGAAAATAGGGATTCATTTTTATTCATAGATTAGTCCTGTTCCAATATTATGCAATTACAAGTTAAGAGCCTTTGCCCAGCATTGGGAGGATGCAGGTTAACACTTTAACAGTATGAAACTTATAAATATATTGAAATCTAAGTGATATAACTCACCTAGTGCAGAACCCAGAAGGGCTAATAGAATAACCACACGCATGATTATTCAAGTAACTGCTCGTACTCTGAATTAACACCTAAACTACGATCTTATATATAAGAAGTTGTTATCCATTATCTTTAGATTATCTAGTACTTAATTCATTTTAAGATATTGTTTTTTATAATATTATGGTTTTTCTATCGGGAAAAACCAATAGTCGTTAGATAAGTTAGATTATATCTAAAGTAGAAGTAGGTACCTAATCCGAATCGATATTCCGTATTATTGGAATGGCTTACAATCAAGTTTGAGTGTACCTACTGTTTATTTTTAAAGCACTGATGGGCAGTCTGAAAAGATAAGCTTGGTAAATTCGTTGAAAGGCCCGTTTTGACATTTGAGAAAAACCCTAGAATGTAACTTGGAACGGAACTGAAAGAAACAATAAAATAAAAATTAGGGGTCCGGTGTAGAGCTACACTACACCGGACAAGCCGATAGGTAGGTAGTCAAAATACAAATGTCAAAACGAGCCTTTTATTTTTTGTCAACTTTAAGTAGGTCCTACCTTTGCTCCGTGTTCCGGTTACGTAGTTTTTAGTATTCCGACTCACGATAACATCGCTGTTAGCCCGTGTCAAGAAATCGTTGATGGACGCCTAGAGATGCGCTTGTACCGTCACTCGGAACGACCTTTGGACCATTGGGCGCGCTAACATCGATGTTGTCGTGAGTCGGAACGCGGGAATGTCGTTTTACTGTCGTAACTTTGTGGGGTAAGAAAGTATATTGTCGGTAAGTATTTTATATGGCTAAGTGCTCGGCCACAGTGGTAGCGCGGTGCGGGTAGCGGCGCAGGAGCGGCACCGCGTGCGATTTGCGTGGCCACACTGGCAGCGCGGTGCGGGCAGCGGCGCGGGTGATAGTGCCTGTCCGAAGTAGGCTTGTTGAAAAAATCGGTTGTCTGTACAAGTCGGTTTACTGACGATAGTTGAACGTGACAACGTGTTACATTTATTTGTACGCATAAATACAAATAAACAATTAACACGACATTCACTTTTCATTGCACTTTATACTTGACGAAAATATGTAAATGTATTATTCTATAGCAGTTGTCACGACGCAGACGCATCGCTCACTCAAGTAGGAGAGAGACAGATGTCGAACACTGCCGAACGCGGAGGCTGAACGCGCTCTCGCTTGCACTTCAAGCCTTAAATGGAACGCCTCAGAGCGAAGTAACGCCGCATGCGTCATACTTTTTCGTGCGTGCAGCCGGCTCCATCAAATTATAAGATGTTGTCACATCAAAAATATCGATATTTTTGCTTCGATATATCAAAATTTTCAGTCTATACATTTTGATCCGATACATCGATATATCGATACAAAATATTCAATATCGAAAACCGTATCAAAAACGTTTTTTTTTTTCAAAATTTTTTCATCAGCAGAATTTTGAAATGAATTCATAGCCGTAAAAGATAGGAAAGAACGGAAAAAAAACAGTATTGTCTATACTGTACTGTTATGTTTTTACTTTCGTTAAAATGCCTGAAAAAAAAAATTGGTCTTCAAAATATTACTATATTGTTATTTAGTTAGTTTTAATAAGATTACGTGTTGCGCCGGTCCCAAGTAATATAGGACAAGGGCAGGAAGAAGTTTTATACAGATTCTCATATATTAAAATAATGTGAATTTATTGACCTAGACTGAACTAAATGAATGATTTTGACCGATATATATCTTTTCCTCGATAAATCCAGGCCGATATTAATATTTTTATTAATATCGATACATCGATAAATATTACTTCTAGTATGGCTCGAACTAGTTTGCCGCTTGCCGCCCGCGCACTCACTGTGGCCACTTGTATGAACTCACTATGCAGCTATGGCGTGAATTGCCCGCGCGTGTTATATATCATGACGAATGTCATTATATATGACGTAGATAAATCACGAATTTTAATATTTCACGAATATTGTTTGTTGTATTGTTTACATTGGTAACATTTATGCAGTTCAAATCAAATTTAAAAGTACCTACCAAGATTAATGAGTAATATTGTTGTGTATACAAATATAAAACTTGAAACTTAGACGTATTGATGATAATCCTATAAATTATTTCGTAATTATTAATGATCATGAAGCTATATCTCTCATTTTAAATTGATATTTTATTGTAATAAGTTGTTTGAGTTGATTAGTACAGAACTGTCAATCGGTATTATATTCTTTGAAATAAGAACTAAGAAATACAAATCAAGTGTTGTAAAATTGCTTAAATGATCTTATAATGTTTTAAAACTGTTTAACTATGTAACAATTATAATTAAAGACCTATAAAATAAGTTAAATTATGGTAAACTGTGATTGGTGGAAAATGGCGGGATATTATTATTTGACGTTTAAAAAAAGATGTCCATCCACCCGTCGACAGTTTACTATAAAAGGGTTTGTGACCTTTGCCCCCCCCCAGCGACGCCCTAAGCCGAGGTCCGTACCCCACAGGGGGTGCCCTTAGCGTGTAGTCGCTTAGTTTTTAAGTTAGTTAAGTAAGCCCTGGCTGGAGGCTTTGATTCTCGAATCGAGGCCGCCACAGGCAAGTCCGGTTAAGCAGCCGACAACCTCCTAGGTTGACCTGCGAGAGGCCACACACAAAAAAAAAAAAAAAAAATTGGTGATATAATAGTTGTGATCCAGCAAAGCTCACGTAAGTTGATTAATATTATATCTTGATTATTGTTATTATTGCTATTGGTTGTATTGATTCTGTGTATGTGTCTTACTATGGCTTTTGTTTCTAATTATGTTATACGGTATTTGAGAATACTTATTCAGCTTACTATTATGAAATAACCCAAGACATAGAACATAGAACTTCTTATAGATGTTATTGTGATAAACCATAATTAATGATGTTGTAAAATGTGCCTTTATAATACTATAATTGAAGCTACCATGGGTTTTCTTGCTTGTTCTTTCCCATGACGACCTAGTTTTGGAACAAGCAACTAGTTATTCGATTAATTGACAAGCCTATTTGAAATAAATACTTAGTCTTGTCTTTCTGTGCTTTTCTTCATAAAACCCTTTCCCTACACACCAGTCATAGGAACTTTGATACACAGTAAATAACCGTTATCCATCTTGACAACTTAGCATGATATGTAGGTACATATAAATATATATAAAATCAATGTAGTCATTCCACCCTCTTCCATAATTCTAACACGCGCGTTCCACGTGTCGCAGTCCGCGCCGCTTCCCGCGCCCGCGTGCCCACTGTGGACACTCAAAGGAAGTTCTTGTTTGAGATTGCCGCGCCGCGCCCGCCCCGCACCCGCGCTTCCACTGTGGCCGAGCCATAGATATAAGAAAGGAGTTTTTTATATTTCTATGGGCCGAGCACTAAGTTTGTGGTGCATCACGCGTGTAGGTACGCTGGAAGAATATATAGGAGTGCCCGGCAGGGGCGCCGGCTTTTAGAAAACCTCATGGGTGCTCATGCTGATTTGATTTTTCGAAAAAGTGGCGAAGTGTGAGAAGAGAAATGCAGAATGTTCGACCGACAAAGAAATTAATGTCCTACTTACATACTGCGGTACAACGAAAGTACCACTTGACAAACACCCAGACCCAACACAAATATCTGTTTCATCAACAAACATTTGCGTTGGTGCGGGAATCGAACCCGCCACCCTGCGTCTCAACCGGCGCTATAATAAACCACTGCGCTAAATGGGTCGTCGGGTAATGAAAAAACGCCTATCCCTAAAAGCCGATTATTGATCTGTTTCTTGATGTCTATTCTCAGGGGTGCTCGGCACCCACTGTTTATTTCTCATGGGTGCTCGGCACCCACTGTTTATTTCTCATGGGTGCTCGGCACCCACTGTTTATTTCTCATGGGTGCTCGGCACCCACTGTTTATTTCTCATGGGTGCTCGAGCCCCCGAGCACCCACGGAGTCGGCGCCCCTGGTGCCCGGCTTGGGCTCTCGGTGTAGGTGGGTCATTTTCACAAAAAGTGTACATTCGTGTTTTGGGGGTGTCCCACAACTTTTGTTAAATATTTAACGAATAATTTCCACATTTAAGAATAACAACACTAAAAATATGGATCTATGGTTAGTTTTTAACCATATTACATGTTGTTGCTACATAAAAACACAGTCATATTACCGTAATATTCAAAAATACTAGTAGAAGGTACCTATTTTAGCGCTGTCCCACTAGCAATTACAGTAAAATAACATAATTTTTTTTATATTTTGTTGACTTACTTATCTATACTAATGTGATTGATTTTTCGGAAAGTATAGTTATTTAAGTTTTTTTTCATAATTGCAGAAACAGTGTAACATTACACAAAATATTTAAATAATTGTATATAATTATGTGAGGGCATTAATTAGTTAAAGTGGAAAATTCCCTTCCGAAACCCCATTTTTTACGAAAGATTGCAATTAATTCTCAGAGCGAGAGTTAGAGAGAGAGCTACCACTTATGCATATTTTTTGTCGATTGGCAACATTTGTAAGGCTGTCATTGGCTGTATCGGAGTGATTTGTCATTTTGACGGTGACCAGCGGACGATGAAACACGCACTTTAGTAACGGTCCGTTTTTGATATTCCACAACCGCAACCAATTTCTAAATAAGTACCTACTACAATTTTATTTCTTGCAAATTATTTTAAAATCTTTATAAACTTTCAGTGAACCCAATTTAATACCAAGCTTGTTGGTCTGATGTATTAGTTAAAAATAAATTAAACAAAAATGTTCAAAGGTAGATTTCCGATACTTCCGTTCCGTTACCAAAACGCAGGGAATGGAATTATTAGGAAGATGGTACATTATATTCATATCACTTTGTGTCTGTGAGTAAGAATTCTAATACTCAGAAATTATTGTGATGTTGATTATTAATTATGATAATGTTCATATGCTCAAATGACACAATATCGAAAAAAATGTGTTCATTTTAATAATATTGACATGAGTACCGATTTTGAATTTTCCATAGAAACAGAAATTTTCAAATATTTTTTTTAAACGACATTTCCAAAATGTTCTCTGATAACATGTTAGACCTATGTAGCCTGCTTATGGGTATGAAGTTTCATTAAAATCGGTTCCATCATTTAGAAAAAAAAGAACTTATGAAAGTTTGTATAAAATACCCTAAGGTGTAAACGCTCATAGGCCAATGTTTTTGTGGAGCAGTGAAAGTAAAAATAATATTGATTTTTTTATGTCGAAAATGTTTTTATAAGTACATACTTAATTTAATAATTTGATTTCATTTTGTTGACAATGTGCAATTATAGCTTTGGAGTAGGTAATAATAATGTTTTCAGATATTTTATTTTAATGATCATGTTGAATTACGTAGGTTTCCGTAGCAAAAATACCTAGGTACTTTATACTGTGTAAAATTTGCAATACCTATTTTGAATATGCAATATTTTCAAGTCTTCTTGTTAATGTACAATAATCTTAAGAATTCTATTCCGTTACCGGAACAGTCAATTCCGTGACTGTCCTATTTTATATTTTGATGTAAATATGTATAATTTATAGAGCGAAATCCCATCTGATTGTCATCAAATTTTGATAATTTTGAGGGTAATAATTTGAAGAATATAAATTAAAAAAGAGTTCCTATATTGTTTCCTAATTGAGTAAGATACCAAAAAGAATTTAACTAATTTCGTCCAAAGAGTAACGTAATGGAAAATAAATTGATAAAAATGTATGTTTTTTATTAGTGATTTTATTTTTTCTTTATTTTATATTGAAGTACAAATCATTAATAACAAATAATACCAGTTCATTAAATCCAAGCGGGTTTTATTTTATTTCTATAACCGAAAGATTATAGTTGCGGAATGGAAGAATTTCTGTTTTCCAAGGGCATTAAATTACCTATATTTCATTAAATAATACAGAATAAGATATTCTATTATTATTTTCATATATTGAAAAGAATACCACTTATGAATTTAATGAAAAAAGAACGATATGAAACAAAAAATAAATTTCGACACATTTAAAACAGTGTACACTTTTTGTGAAAATGACCCAGGTCTCACTCCCCGAGTCACGGTTAACAGTGGTCAGCCCGTGTTCTAACCTAACTGTCTCTACAATGGCACTTCTAAATATCTTTTCAAAGCCATTGGCTGTAGGGACGCTTTTACTTTTTCCACGCGCTCAAAGGTATCTTACAAACACATCGACATTACGCGCACGCACACATAGAGCCCATTGTTCGCTCAATTTTATACGTTGACTGAACATATCTTGATACTTAAGGTATTATTTTATTTTTCCTAGTATTGATTGAGTCAAGTTTGTGTTCTTAGTATCAGTAATTACTGATATTACTGAGTGCAATATGTTGGTGCCTACTTGTCCAGTTTCAAATGCCAGTCGTAAATGAAAAATAAGTAGTTGCCATATCGTTACGAGAAATAACGACCAATTTCTTTGTAAACCTACGATTATTTCCCAGGTTTACTACCTGTATTACTTTGAAAATATTATATTTTTTATGTTACAAATATTGCATTATCATATACATACATAAGGATATTACAAAATGAATTGGGTATCTGAGAATATTTTTTTTTTCTTTTTTAATTCATATAAACCAGTGCTTGACTGCGATCCCACCTGATGGTAAACAGCGATGCAATCATTGATGGTGGGGCGCACTAGTTTATTAAATAATTTTATCCGACAATTAGGTACAATTACGTACAACCTCTCTTCGACATGAATTAAATCTTCAAACTCAATAAATACTCGTATGATGTGTGAAGCAAGTAGGTATTTCCAATTAAAATTCGATCTAATCGTTAATAAAAAACTTTTTACAAAAAAATACAACCGACTTCAAAGTAAAAAAAAAAACACTGAAAAGTGCAAAATAACTTTAATTTCGGAAGTCGGTGTTTTTATAATAGTTTTGTCTCTTCGTTATTTAACACCGACTTCCGAAATTAAAGTTATTTTGCACTTTTAAGTGTTTTTTTTTTACTTTGAACCGGTTGTATTTTTTTGTAAAAAGTTTTTTATTTTACACTTTTTAGTTATGGTACCACCACTAAAAAGTACCTCTCAGCCAAACTTAAATACCTTATAGCCAGAGTGCATCTCATGACAATTCTAATATTCCCAAACACGGTTAGATTACATTAATTTATTACAGAGTTCCGGTGCCTAACTTCAGGCTTCATCATCAGATCAGTTCGATATATTCCCCCTCTAATTTCACTCAGTCATCGACTACACGTATAAACAAAGCAATTTTACTTGTTACGACGGTTCTGCTGTGATCCTATGAGGAGTTCTGTTCCATATCTTCGAAGTTCATGATCAGATCATAACAATATTTCTATGGGACCAACTCGGAAGCATAACCTTTCAATCAAAAAAAAAATTTTCAAAATCGGTCAACAATTGACTGAGAAATCGGTGAACATACATAAAAAAAAAAAACATACATTCAACCGAACATATAACCTCCTCCTTTTTGAAGTCGGTTAAAATACACTTAAAAATGTGAATACATAATGATTTGCCATGATTTTTTATAATTATAAGGTAAAATATACAGTGAATTTAGCTGTTATGTGTACTATTCAGACACCATTTGTAGACAATTTCTGTATTGTATTTGTGTGAAAAGATTGTAAGGGACTGAATAATTTTGATGCATGTAACGGGGAGATGAATAAATCATCATTAATTTGATACCATACATTGTGGCAACTTTAATTCCTTGTATTTCAAAATTGTAACAGAAAAATATTGGTTTTTAAATGCAAAAGTATCCTAATTTATCTTGGTACTCGAAGATATTATTTTATTTTGTACTATACTCGAATTGCACTACGATGTCATATGTGTCATTATAACCACTATATTCTAAGCACGAACAATAATTTTTATCGAGTTTCAAGGTATAAACCCACTAAATGGTTTTCATAAACCCACAATATTTTTGAAAAACCTATTTAACGACATTCCACACCGTTATACCCGATAGCCTAGAAGAAAAATTCATTCTTACTGTACGCGTAGAGGTACCCTAATTTTTTTTTTAAGTTATGATCCTAATACTATTGTGACATATATCTGGGTATAGTGAGTATTCGGGTTACTTATAAAATGAAAATTATACACAGCAAACATTCTGTGCTTTTTGCCGCGGCAGTAATTGTCCGGGACAAAGAAACGCGCTAGCCCAGTAAACAGATCAGGCGCGTCAATAGTGCCACGGAGCGTCTTGCAGGCTATGGTGAGCTGATCTCGCGCTCGTCTTACCTCTAGTGAGTTATATCCGAGGCAACCCAATAGAAATTTTGTCGGATAGAGATATGGATAATAGCCGTGTTTCCGCTTGTACAGGAACCTAAGGAACGCTTTTTGCACTTTTTCCAGTAAAAGTGCGTAATAACTTTGGTGCGGGTTCCACACGCTAGAGCTGGATTTAACTTACTGTGCACGAGCGCATTGAATAAAATCTTAATGACGTGCGCGGTGCGAAAATCCATGATCATGGCTCTACGACGGTTCGCTGCAAGTAGAGGAATGCCGAAGATAATCTACTCAGACAATGGGACCAAATTTGTCGGCGCCAACAAAGAATTGAAAGAAGCGCTCGACACGCTGAAAAATGAAGACCTCGTCTCAGAAGCAGAGAAGATCGGCGTGCAATGGAAGTTCATCCCGCCTGGTGCACCCAACATGGGCGGTGCATGGGAGCGTCTGGTGCGATCCATTAAAAACGCACTGGACGCCACACTCAAGGAACGACATCCTCGAGAGGAGGTACTTCACACTCTCCTCCTAGAGGCCGAGCACACAGTCAACTCTCGGCCTCTCACCCACATCTCCGAGAACCCTGAAGAAGAAGCGCTCACACCAAACCACTTCCTCATCGGGCGATCATGCGGCGCTACGAGAATCGGCAGCTTCGAAGATCACGTGCTCGTGGGCAGGGACACCAGGAAGGCTACGCAGCGACTTGCCGACCACTTTTGGCAACGTTGGCTGCGTGAATACCTGCCCACTCTGCTGCCGAGGAAGACTACGGGTAGAATCAGCTCCACGGACCTGCGAGTTGGCGACATCGTGCTCATCGTCGACCACAGCCTGCCGAGATGCACCTGGCCACGCGGCAGAATTCTGCGGGTGTATCCTGGACAAGACGGGCGCATCAGGATCGTCGACGTCGAGACAAGAGGCGGTGTGCTGCGACGGCCGAGCTGGCGGGTGGTGTTGTTGGTGCCGGGAGTATCGCCGAGGCTGGAGGATGGTGCGACGCACGAGGGGGAGACTGTCGGTGACGAGGGTCCCATGCCGGCACCAGGGCGCAAGTAGTGGTCGAGACCACCTAACACGTAAGTAGTTTTTTGTCATGTTTGATATGTTTAGGATAGGATGTTTTCACTTATTAAATGTGTATTTGAATTAATTAGTAACTCATTAGGTTTAATTGATAAAGACTGAGTTTTGCTAATTTAAGTGTATAAATAAGTAGCATCTAACGTGTTTCTAAAGATTTTTATGTTTTATTATGGATGGCAGAATACAATTTAAGTTATTGTCTCTATTCTGTCTGTAATTAGCACCTTCATTAATTAGTAAGGTCGGGAATAACAATGTTTAGAAGATTCTAATAAGATTTTGTAAGAAAAATCGATCTTGATGAAGATATCATTGAACTTATATGTTGTTGTAATGATAAGGATTTAACTTGTGTTATTACTTGTTGATAATATTCTATTACTGTTAATTAATGTTTTTTTAGCCTAATAGAAGCTATTAGTAACAATAGATCTCAATTTGCAAGGATTTAGATAAAGTTGAAATTCTAAAATGTTCGTGATCTTTTACGTAATTAGAATTTGAAAATGAGACTTTTTATTTGATGACTAATTAGCAAGAACATTATGTAATTAGTTAGGATCTGTCTAGAAAATGATGTTATAACAAATAGAATCCAAATTAGAATCTTATTGGAAAAGATATAAGAAGTTTTGTGTACATGAATCTGGTCGAACTAGAATATTTTACAGTTTTTGTTCTAGAAACTTTTTTATGTGCAAATGTATGTGATATATTATTGTTTTATGTAAAAGTAGAGATTGTAACCGACATTTTGATGTATATACTGTCATGGTTTTGTGAAACAATAAATAAATATGGCGTCAGAAAGGGTTCGGCTGAGGTGAAATTGAAGCGAAATTGAAAGTAAATTTGGAGCAAAATACGCGGTCCCCGTAAGGACGCTTTTAAAATTTTCACTCGCTCAATTTTAGGTAAACTAGTCGCAACACATCAACATTACGCGTACGCACATAGCACGCACACATAGAATCCATTGTTCGCTCAATTTTATACTTTGACCGGACTTGTCTTAATACTTGAAGGTATTATTTTATTTTTTCTAGTATTAATTGAGTGAAGTTTGTATTTTTGGTATCAGTGATTACTGATTACAGTGCAATACGTTGGTACCTATATACTTACTCAATTTCAAACGCTGCACGCTGGCCGTAAGTGAAAAATAAGAAGGTACCATATCGTTACCGAGAAATATCGACCAGATTTCTTTGTACACCTACGATTATTTCCAAAGCCTTATTTACTGATTTGAATTTTTTTTTCAACTCATTAAATAAGGCTAGTCTAGTCTAGTTAGTTAGTTAGTCTAGGCAAGTAGTCTGGTCTAGTTTGGGGACCAGAAGATAATAACTTCATGCAAACTATATTGTATCCTATCACTGAACCTTTGTGATCAACTTATTGAAAATAAACTTATTATTATTTCGTTTATTCATTCGTTTAAACATATAAATTGTATTTTTAAATATTTCAATAACAAAAACATTAAAAAATATTAAAAAATTGTGTCCCACCGGTATCGAGAACAGGGTCCAAGCTACCGGCGGTCAGGGCTCCAGAGAAAGGAACCTCCTGACAATACGAGCCGTGTCCAGGAGTACCGCCCTCTGAATCAAGCCCTTGATCCAGCCGCCCAACGCGAGCCTCCTAAGGTGTTGGTCGAGGCTCTTGGCTATTAAGCCATTGGCTGACCCGACTATCGGTACAATGATCGCTGAGTCCACATCCCACATGTCGACAACCTCGTGAGGCAAGTCAATATACTTGATTTGTTTATCTTTCTCGGCTTTCACGAGGTCCTTGTCATGCGGAACGGATATATCAACAATCATTGCACGCCTCTCGCTTCGGTCCACCACCACTATATCAGGCTTATTGGCTACAATAGTCCTGTCAGTGATGATAGACCGATCCCATTACAAAGTGATATGACCATTATCAAGAACTGGGTCGGGCTCATACCTGTAGTATGTATGGCACTTCCGATTCCACAAGAGAGTATTTCAGAGCAAGTTGCTGATGGATAATCCTGGCTACAAGGTTGTGTCTACGCAAGTACTCTCCGTTAGCTAGGCGAGAACAACCAGAGATAATGTTATTATTATTATTACTTGAATTTAATTTATCCGACAACACAACCCCCTTTCATATGAATAGTCTTCAAACTATGTATGAAGGAAGTAGGTAAAATTGAATACTGGATCTGTTCGTTAAAAATACCCTTATAAATATAATATCTATGGTTGTATAAAGTATGATTCCTTATTATTTTAAAATAAAATATAAAACCAAGTTCGATAAAGTAACACTTATAGGCATTTCACTACGTTTCAATAAATTTGCTATTATATATCTTTGTCTTGGACGGCTTGATATTCTCACTTTACTCAGATTTTTATGTTAATTCCTACGCTGCGCTCGTGGGTTAATTATATAAATCTCTCGCTACGTACGGAATTTAACTTTATCAACCTTTTTTATCCTTATTATAATTATATTATATTACCAAATATATATGTATATATATATATATAACCTATATAACCTATCCCTCTGTTACACAATCTATAATTTTATACACGCGCGAAATTATAGCGTTTTATTATATTCTTAGGGTCAACATAAAAATGTTACTTATTTTACGTGTTTCAGCTAAGCATTATTCCTGTCACTGACACACAACTGTCAAACTACGACTACAAGATAAAGCACGTCGTTTATTTATCTCAGTAAAATTGTCTCGTGAGTTTCGCCGGAGACTGACAAACAAACAGACCGACATGGCTTTTAAGGTTGTTGACTGCGTAACCCATAGAGGGAGGATCGCTACTCCTCTATGACGGGACCCTAAAAATAAATGACATTATACCTCCTCCTAACACCGCCACAATTGACAACCATGACATTATCCAATACTAACCATCAAGTTCAACTGTATTAATCGAAGAATTTTGGTCTACAGTTACTGTCCCTTACCATTTACTGAAATAATAATATACACGCTTGCTTTTTCAATTTACTTTGAATTGGCAGAATAGTCGACATCGACTCTACTTGCCATTATTATAGAATAGAACAGAATAGAACCATGACATTAAAAAAAATGGAACAGACTTCACAACAACAACAAAAAAACACTAAAATGATCAAAATGTAAAACGTTTTTTTAACAAAAACTAACTAATCGTTAGATAGTTTTTGTTAAAAAACGAACTGTCAGTTAGTTTTGTTTATTTCTAATTTTTTTAGTTAAGTTGTTTTTTTTTGTAATAGTTTATTTTTTATTTCACACTTTTTAGTTGTGATACACCTATATCCAGAGTACTGACGGCCCATAACAATTCCAATAAGCCCAAACACTGTTAGGATGCATTGTTTTATTATGAAGTTGTTCCGGCTCCGTCATCAAATCAGTTCGATAGTGGCTTAAAGATAAAGTGCATTTATGACTATTCTAATAAATCCGATCACGGCTAGGATACATTGATTAGTTACGTAGTTCCGGTGCCTACCTTAAGGCTTCATCATCATCATCATCGGATCAGTTCGATGATACCATTTTAACATAACTATAAATCCATCTTTATGGATCTATTTAGATACAATCTTTAATTAAAATTTAAAATTTAAATGACTATATGGTTGCCTATAATACTTGAAGAAGTGAGGGAACTGGATTTAAAAAAAAATGGGATTAATATGGAAGCATAAACTTTTTAGTAAAAAAAATTGCAAATTGATCCATAGGTATATGACGGAATTCTGAGGGAAAATACATAAAAAACAACCGAATTGAGAACCTCCTCCTTTTTTGAAGTCGGTTGAATAAAAATTACATCCACCATCTTAAATAAAAAGGATGGACATATTCGTAGCCACAACCACCAAAAATGACTATCTAATCAAATTACTCAATTAAAGTTGTTAAAAATACTAGATATTGATTTACTGATACAGCATATATATATGCTATATGCTGTATCAGTAAATCAATATCCATCCAATTCTAAAAATAAGTATGGTACTAGTACTTAGTTTTATTTAAAAAAGTATCAATATTTGCAGTCGCAGTATACAGATCGGCACAGGCTGCGACGTATTTATTTTTTTCAAAAGAGCGATACACCCGACCTTTCAACGGCGCGTCTAAGTGTGCGGACTGAGGCTTGGAAGTTGTGCGTTCAATGATAAATGTATGAAGAATTTTTTGGAGTGGTTTTATTTTGATCATAAATCCTAAAGTTTTTTATGTAGGTTCAAAATAATTAGCTACATGGATAGAAGACTATATATAAGCTGTATTATTTTATGATTTTTAAGCTAAAAATGTGCACTGGATTTAACATACGTGTGCCTATTCAGACCCCGTTTGTTTCTAATTTTCTACGATTAGTGCGTTGGTAAAATCGTATTTACAGGGTGTTTGGCGCATGGACCGACACAATTTTTCCAGGGATTTGGGAGGTCATTAGCTAGGTTCTACCCATACACCCTTTGTCCCAAATGTCACGGTTGGTTACATATGATTTTTTTTTTAAATGAAAAAATTCCCAAAATGTTTCCTTTAATTCGAAATAACTTTTTTGTTTGTGGGTGTAGTGGCACAAAACAAATTTTGTTGCATTCTCCGAAGTCTTTTAAATCTAAAAACATCTTTGTTTTATACAACTGGTTTCAAGAAAATTCCTTACAAGCTTCCAAAGTTAATTTTTTTATTTAATGAATGAAATTTTACAACTTCTAAATTAATTAAAAAAAAAACTAAAAGCCATTTTGAACTTAGCTTTATTTTAAAAAGTTCTTTAGTTGATACCCTTTCTAACGGTGTGCTACATGTCATAGAAATTATTCATTATGTAGTCAAAATACTAGTTAGGAGAGTCAGGGTTAAGAAAAGACTTTTTAAGGTTATTTTTTTTTAATTAAACTAAAGTTATAAAAAAGGAGGCAAAATACCGGGAGAGGTGGAAAGTAATGGGGGAGGCCTTTGCCCAGCAGTGGGACAGAATAGGCTAGTTAAAAAAGAAGTTATAAATCTTGTTCAAATTGACCTCCATTTCGTATGCATGCACGACATCTGTTTCTTATTTCAACTGTCGTTGTACGTAGTCGCATTTCTTCTTTCATAGTTTGGAACGCGCCGGTTATTCGTTCAATCAGAACTTCCCTAGTGGGCACATTTGTCTGATTTTGTTTTGTGCCACTACACCCACAAACAAAAAAGTTATTTCGAATTAAAGGAAACATTTTGGGAATTTTTTTCATTTAAAAAAAAAATCATATGTAACCAACCGTGACATTTGGGACAAAGGGTGTATGGGTAGAACCTAGCTAATGACCTCCCAAATCCCTGGAAAAATTGTGTCGGTCCATGCGCCAAACACCCTGTATATGAAAATTTTATATGAGACAATAATATTTTTTTTACGCGCCATCCTGGAGATGAATATATTGTCTTTTATTTCATACCATTACATCCTAATAGTTATGGTTCCTAGTGCATCATAATGGTACCAGAACAACCGAGATATTTGTCAATAACAGAACTTAGCGGGGTATATAAGACGGGCCGTTTTTTGGTCCGATGTCAGTCGAAAACGTGCCACCGAAGAGGCAAGAACACTAGGGAAAAGCTTCAAGCCGAACCCCGAAGAACCTTTTCAAGTCGAAAACGTGTTTCATTTCTCTTCGGCATCCACTCTGAGGTCCTCCTACGTGCTCCGTCGTCATCGAAGATACGCATTCAGGCCTTCAGGGGTACGTGGTGGCGTACGTGACCAGCGGACCAATAAGGCAGCGTACGTCAAAAATCGGGTTGAACTGTCCCGAGGGCTCGGTAGCTGCAGGGTACGACCCGCTACCGTCAACACCTCCTAACAGGGGTTAGTCCGCCACAATAATGTTGCCCTGAGACAGACGGTCCGCTTAAGTGGTGTAATTTCGAGAAAGAGAGAGAAATGGTCGAACTCAACTCGAATAGGCAGCGGCATCGTTCGTAAAGCTATGTAGTATTTTCTCGTCCGACATATCACAGTGTCTCAAGACGAAATTCTTAAAGCAGTGCGTGTTGCCAGTGACGACATAATGGCTCTACAAGGTGGTCTCTTACAGTGAGCCTCATCAGAAGACTTAAAGGGGAATGGAAAAGGCTATGCTGCGTGATCGAATCGAGAATGAAGATATCTGCAGTAGTATCTGTCAAAGTCACCGACATAGCCTGAAGAATCGCCAAACTTAACTTGGGCAGGGCACATTGCTCGCCAAACAGATGGTCAAAGGGGTCGAAAGGTTCTGGAGTGGTGACCACGTACTGGAAAACGCAGCGTTGAAAGGACTTCCACAATGTGGACCGATGACCAGGTGAGAGTCGCGGGAATCCGATAGACGCGACACGCACAGGACCGGTCGTTGAGGAGACATTTGGGGGAAGTCTAGAGCTACCCTGTCCAACAGCTGACGTCTTTTGGTTGAAATTATGAATGGTAATGCTGGGCAAAGGCCTGCCCAAATTCTTCAGATTTTCCTTTCTCGAGCCACCTCGAACTAGCCCTTGCAGTAGACGTCTAGGTCGTCTCGCCCCTCGCCAAGTTGGCCTCGGCGGCGTCGTCCATCCTCAGGCACCCACTTTGTGCAGAGTCTTGCTCAGTGGTCAATGTGCAATATGTGCATGCAGCTGACGTGACCTACCCAATCCCATTTTATTTAGACATCCTTTTTTCTTACGTATGATCATGACCGCTTTTAAGCAGTGGCGTTTCTTATTCGGTCGGCTCTTTTGACACCCAGAATGCTGCGTTCCATTGCTCTTGGGCAAAGTCCTAGATAAAACTTTTGCAACTCAGTGAGTCGAGCACCTTAGGTTTGGACAGGCAGCATACACATGTACCTCAGAAAGATTGGTAAAACTCCCTTCATTATCGTCTTCATGGACCAGTTTATAGCTATGCCACTTTCCGAAACGATTTTTTTTATGTGTCACTATTAGGTACCTATACTTTTTTGATTTCGCTCCATTGTTGATATTTATGCAATTACACGCTTAATAAATCACAAAATTGGTTTATTAAGAATATATTTGAGGTTAACACTTCAAAAAAAATATTTTTTTTCTTTAGTATTCGTACTCTGAAAGTAGGTCTAAAGTTGCCTGAGGAGCGGGTTGAAAGTAATACTTTTCATCCATCTGGAGAATCGCTTTCTTAGAAGTCACCTAAATAATGTTTTTAGACGTCTAATTATTCCATAAACTATGGATTGAACACGGATACCTATCGGAATTGAAGTTGTTTTAATATATGTCCACTGTTGGCCAAAATTTGTATGAATGGTGGCCCATACCCTTTGGCACCTACTAATTACTTCTACCTCCATAGGTAGAATTAAATAGGTTTAATTATGTTTTGAATTCATAAACTTAGTGCACACGATATTCTAAATTCAATTTACTTTATTCTCTAGCGGATAAAAACGGCTTTTGCACCCAGAAATCGAAGAGTAAAAATACTCTTTCCGAGATGGGGGGATGAAACAAATAGTTATTCTGTAAACTAGTGCAGGTATATGTTTATTTAAGTGGACTATGAAAGTATGAATGCTCGTATTTAAAATAAAAAAAAATGACTTTCATAATAAACCATAAATTACTATTTTTTCCACATCCAATTTCACCTCCGCATCCGCTTCCGTTAAGATGGCCTCTGTTACTACCCAGAACGGCTGGACCAATTTTAATCATTCTTTTTTTTTGTTTTGTTCACCAGCATACAGGGAAGGTTTTAGGGTAGGTAAGTAGGTAGCGTAGGATAAGTAGGTAACTAGGTTACTTACTAGGTAGGGTTGAGTAGTTTATTTATTTATTTTATAGAAGGTTTTTAGTCTGTTATTAAAAAAAATATTTGAAGAGTAGGTAAGTACCTATAATATTATCCAATTGTTACCTAATTACAAATCTCTACGTATAGATAAAAAAATATCGATAAAAAGAAAGTACACACAAGTCAATTAATTATAGTAACGAAAGAAGTTAGTCATCTTTGAAAAAAATCTGTGTCATTTACAGTCACGTCGTAAGGTCGCCACACTGGTGCAGAACAAGTCGATATTAAGGTCTCTAGGAGTCTATTAAAATCAGGTGCAATCCTGATTGAAAAAAAACAGTCCTCATATAATAAATTGGTTGGTGAAGAAAAGATGGATGGATTGTGTGAAGAGTGATATGAAAGAAAAGGAAGTTAGTGATAGTACGACGAGTGACAGGGCAGAATGGAAGAAAAAAACGTGTAGCGCTAACCCCAAATAACACGGGACAAGGGCAGGAGGATGATGATGATATAATAAATTGGTTAATGTGAATATAACGCGTCGTTTTCCTCAACACGTATGTACCAGTAGGGTAAAATTGGGGCTTCTGCATCACTCGCCTCGCTTCGCTCGGTTTATGATGCAGGAGCCCCAATTTTATACTCGATTGGGGTTTCTGCGTCACTCGCCCGCTTCGCTCGGTTTATGATGCAGGAGCCCCAATTTTATACTCGATTGGGGTTTCTGCGTCACTCGTCCGCTTCGCTCGGTTCGTGATGCAGGAGCCCCAATTTTATTCACGTAACGTCAATATTATT
The DNA here is from genome assembly GCA_905147345.3 of Mythimna impura. Taxonomy (NCBI): domain Eukaryota; kingdom Metazoa; phylum Arthropoda; class Insecta; order Lepidoptera; family Noctuidae; genus Mythimna; species Mythimna impura. The sequence continues at coordinate 16,696,907 of LR990345.1, forward strand.
TAAGTAGGCGCAAGTTAACTTATTCTGTGAGTAACTGTTTCAGACACTTATCAATATAATATTGTCCTTTCACGGCGTTTAAATAAAAACATTGAGGAAAATGAATAGCATGTTGCATCCAAGGGTCGTCGTAAATCTCCCAATCTTCTATAACACCTCCACATGAGAAACAAGCTGCTTTATCATTTATACTATTTCCACAATAAAAAAATCCAGCATCCGCCATTTCCATCACCAATCTTCTCCTCGAATCAGCCGTTGCCCAATAATGATTAAATGAAAATTCACGCATTTTATATGTGTTAAACATGTCATATCGAGGATTGTATTTTTTAATTTGAGACATCTTCTGATCACTTCCTAGTTCTTGATACAGACAATTATTAAGGCATAATGACATTGCATAACTGTTGGCAGTAACTTATAGTGATTTGCTTTGGAGGGGGATTGGGAGTGAAAAGATACTATTACTAAGATATGTTTTAGGCACATAAGTTTAGAAATTAAACAAGAAAATAATTATATCAAAAGTTTATTATCAACACACCATTTACTAAGACATATAATATTTTTAAAAGCACATATTGTATCATGATAAATACAACTATACAAATCATGACAGTGTTCATATTTTTTGTACAAGCTTTTCAAACTAGGACAACCTTTATCTTCTAAATTTCTAACATTATTATTATTTAAAATATTTTTTAACCATAACACTTTTTCTAATCCTTTGGTGTAAACACATTTGTCTTTTAAAATATCTACAATCAAATTCTGATGATTTGAGTACGACACAAATCCTTCACTCCAGTATATCTTTCTGTTACGTTCAATCCAGCTAACTTGACGCTTTTCTTGTTTCGTCAAATCGTGATATGAAAAAGGTGGCTTAATTAAAAACAGCAAAGTTTTTTTATCACATAATACAGCAATTTCTTTTATGATAAATTCATTTGCTTCTGTTTTAAATCCTTGAACGTCAACAATGGCAGTCATGATAACCTGCGCACTATGTTGCTTAGAGGTTTATATTCCACAACTCGATCGTTTATAATCAAACAATATGCAGTAGTGTTATCTGGTATTGATGCTAAACATTCAATTTCTAGTCGAACATCTACTGGACCAGATTTTAGATTATCGTTTTGCCTTGAACAATCTAAAATAAACAGGGGCGCTTTCTCCTTAAATTCCTTTAGATTGAGCAAGGGGTCTACTGGACAGTTGTAATACGACTGGCGAAATTTCGCATACATTTCGTATAATATACTGTATTTGTTCTCAGAAAACTTTAAGCCCAAAGGTTCGTATGGATAATATTGAGAATTTAAAAAGAGGGTCACATTTGTTACTTCACAATGATCGAATAGTGAACTATCTTTCAATTTATTACTTTTTCTATTAGTTTGTAAGCAAAAAATTACATATCTAGGTTTTTCTAACTGTGATGCAGTTTTAACGGACCATGAATGCTTTGTAGATTTTGGTAATAATGGGTACTCATACAAATCCCAATTTCTAAACGCCATTTGAATAGGTCTATCCCTTTCTAAATGTTTTAAAAGTATAAGTCGTTCTCGATCTGACACTTTTATGTGTGGCACCCTCCATTGCACCCTTGATATATCTATTTGGAAATGTGCAGTATCATCAGTTAGTAAAACACTGTTTAAGTTAGTATTACTTCTGTTCAATATCAGTTCATGTTTACAATTTATAACAATTTTATTGTAATCTTCTGCAAACCCTAAAATCTTATTTAAAGGTGCCATTCTGCGCTAAAGTTACCATCATTTTTAAATCCATTCAAGTCCCAACCCCATAAGGCAGCAACTTTATTTTCTGCTTCATTTAATGAAACATATGATTTTATTGTTGATGTTATTCCCGAATTTTTTATGCGATCTATTTCAATTCCATTCATTTCGTACCTGATGTCTTGAAACAAGAACATAACAGGGTTATTACTAAACGTAATAGTTTTCTCAATCGGTTTTCCATCTTTTCCGAAGAGTTTTGCTCGACCTTCGATGTAAATTGAACTGGCTGATGGTAGCACGTATATGTCTTGTTGGTGTATGGGAATTCTGATTTCATCGTTTTCTCTGAAGCAGTTATTGTAGGGATTGTAAGAATGGACTTCATAACTTTCAATTGAAGTATCGAAGTGTGGTAAGTCGTTGATCTGCAGTATATTCATACTTTAAAACCCAGGGCTTTAAGAAAATCTATATTTATTTTAGTCAACTTCTTCACTTTTTTCTTACGTCTATGCACCTTAGTGGTTGTAGAAGAAATAAGGCGTTTTGTTTTGACTGAAGAGGTTTTATTATATATTATCATTTTGTTTTTCTTAGATGAAGACGCAGTTGTATATTTTCTATATAGTTAATGCAACGACCAAACTGATCAACAAGTCTAATAGATATAGATGAAATTATATTTTTGTTCACTGGAAGGTAAATAACGTTTTGAGGTGTTTCTATGTATTGCTGACTTTCAGCAGTACTAGTTACAAATTCATGAATAACATGAGTTGGTAATCCGTTAGAGTAAGAACCATGTATTAAATCACATTCAATTCTGATTACAGGCGGATTGCTAATGTTATAATGAGCCTTTGGTTTTGAGTTTAATACTGAAAGGTATAGTAACCCGCACTCATATTTCCCAGATAAACATAGAGGTGGTTGAAAATATGACTCTAATTCTGATTTATTACCAGAGATGGTGACTGTTAAAGACATAATTGTACACTGAACACTTCTGGAACTTCCTTTTTATTTTATTCTACTACGAATTGCTGGGCAAAGGCCTGCCCCAAATTTTTCCAGATATTCCTTTCTCGAGCCACCTCGAACTAGCCCTTGCAGTAGACGTCTAGGTCGTCCCGCCCCTCGCCAAGTTAGCCTCGGCGGCGTCGTCCATCCTCAGGCACCCACTTTGTGCAGAGTCTTGCTCAGTGGTCAATGTGCATGCAGCTGACGTGACCTACCCAATCCCATTTTATTTAGGCATCCTTTTTTCTTACGTATATGATCATGACCGCTTTTATGCAGTGTGGCGTTTCTTATTCGGTCGGCTCTTTTGACACCCAGAATGCTGCGTTCCATTGCTCTTGGGCAAAGTCCTAGATAAAACTTTTGCAACTCGGTGAGTCGAGCACCTTAGGTTTGGACAGGCAGCATACACATGTCGATGCGTACCTCAGAAAGATCGGTAAAACTCCCTTCATTATCGTCTTCATGGACCAGTTTATAGCTATGCCACTTTCCGAAACGATTTTTTTTTATGTGTCACTATTAGGTACGGTATACTTTTTTGATTTCGCTCCATTGTTGATATTTAAGCAATTACACGCTTAATAAATCACAAAATTGGTTTATTAAGAACACATTTGATGTTATCACTTCAAAAAAAAAATTTTTTTTTTTCTTTAGTAGGTATTCATACTCTGAAAGTAGGTCTAAAGTTGCCTGAGGAGCGAGTTGAAAGTAATACTTTTCATCCATCTGGAGAATCGCTTTCAACTGACAGCTGTGAAATTATTAAAAAAAAAACCTGGTTCTATCTCAATGATGAGAAAAAGGGTAGTATCTTCACATTTCGACTGAACCATGGTCCAACTTTCTATACAGCCAGTCAATTTCAAACAGCGCGATGTACAATTGAAATAACTTAAAGTTAAGTATATATTTTTTTAAATGACTTATTTTATTCAACGTTCTTATATTTTATAAATTCTTTTTTTTTAATTTACTTAGGTAAAATATTTACTATTGTCATAATAATGAAAATGAAAAATAACACCTGAATACTGCTGGCCGGCCACAGAAACAAAATAGGAGGGAATGTTGCAATCCGGCAATCCGTTATTCATTTGTTTTTTCGAGTTGTAGGGTTTTGTTTACATTTCCGTACAGCAGAGATTTGTATTAACACGATAAGTTCATCAGATTCAAATATGGATTTTTAACGCCTGATGGCTGATTTCATAAGAGAAGAGGCCAAAGCAGTATCTAATGGAAAACCTTTTACCGCCTAAATCAGAAGAAAGATACCTAAAACCATACGACGACTCAGGTTTTACAAGCTTTTTATTTTATTTTTACTTTCCGTAATGAAAAGCAGTGTTTAGCCAAAAAAAAAAAAAAAACCTCGGGCTAAAGACTTATTTACTCCCTCGAACTATTGCTATTGGTGACCTCGCTACGCTCGGACGCTTCTTCTCGTAAATAAGTTACTTTCAACCCTAGGATAACAATGTACTATTTCACCTATAATTGAAACTTTTCAACCCAGTGATTTTTTTCTAAAAATTTCAATGCTCGAAAAATTTCATGGAATTTGCCCATCTCTACTGACAGTATAGCTCTGCAAATCATCCGCGTGATGATAGATGATACACACACTAAAGTTTAGTACTTATAAGATTTAGAAAAATGTAGAACAAAAGAGAAGATAAAATACCGCCTTAAGAGACTTAAATCAAACTAAGGTAGCTCACCTAGTGCGGAACCCAAAAGGGCTAACAGGATGACCACACGCATGTCTGTTTAGGTAACTGCTCGTACTCTGAATAAACAATTAACTTATATCCTATCTTATATATTAATAGTTGTTATCTTTTATCTTTAAATGATCAAGTAATAATAAGTACTTAGTTTAAGGTAAAATGAATACAATAAAATATTTTTATAATATCCTTTTTCTTTTGGAAAAAGCCAATGGCTGTAAGATTACCTATCTGTAAGTACGTAAGCCGAATGCGAATGCAATGCTCCTAATCCATCCATAAATCAACGAGTTTCGGTATTCCTGTTTCTTTTTTCTAAAATCTGACGGTGTGAAAAAATATGTACTTAATGTTGTAATTTCGTGGGGTATGATAATACATTTTTTTTTAAATCAATCTTTGTGCGTTTATTTTTCTTTCGCCGACATCTCTTTGGAGCAGAATGTGCAAGAAACTCCATGGACACTCTTTTCAATCATGCTATGTAATTTTACAAATATCTCTGTTACATGTTTCTTGTCGCTATCATGTGAGAACAATGTAAATAAAAACTAAATATAGATTTTAAAATAGCAACTGGCAGCTAAGAGATGACCAGTCTCAACTGACAGCGCCCGTTCACGGACATGACGCGAATATTAGCACCACTTAGCTTAACCATATTGACGGGAACCGAATGATCCAACACACGCGCCACCATCATTGAGACTTGAGTGAGCATGACAAACTCTCAACTGCCATGCTTATTTATGTCAAACAAGTCCAATAGTAATCTAAAAACCATAAAATAGCTCCATGGTACTCACTTTTACAAACTTTGAAAAAGTAAATGCTTCTGCATTATACAATACTTATAATATTTTACAAATTAAAAACAGCATTATAAAATAATAATAATAATTTCCAAACTAATCAATTTGTACACCCCGGTGGTAGTAGAGCTGGACCAGCATTGAGCCAAGCATTTTTATCTTGAATATAATCCTCCAACTTAGAATATGCTTGCCTGCATAATGTGTGTTTAATACAAGATTTAAATTTCGTTTCATTTAGTTCTAATATTTGGGGAGGTATTTTATTATAACATTTCAAATAGTACCCCATGAAAGAAGAGTCCACTTTAGCCAGTCCGTATTACGTAATCCACAAATTTATCACATTTTTCTAATAGCCTATGCACCTGAGCTAAGCCGTCCTGCAAGAAATGTTAAATGAGGACCCCATTGTAGCCTTGAGTCAAGCGTAATCCCGAGGAAAACCGTTTTATCGACAAATCCTAATTTTTTATTGTTCAATACTATGTCACAGTCACTACTTTTGACATTCGGCAAGGAAAATCTTATGCATTTGACTTTTTCCCCGTTTAAAATTATTTTTGTCGTCAAGATTATTAGTCCTCCTATTTATATTAAAAATCAAAAAAGTGTCGTCAACAAACAACACCATATCAAGTTTATTTTGCAACAAATAGGTTAAATCATTAATATAAACTAAAAATAAAAAAGGACCTAAAATTGAACCTTGGGGTACCCCCATTTTCACATTTAATCTCGACGAATTGACACCGTTTATTTGAACTAGTTGCTGTCTGTCATTCAAATAAGAACCTATTGAGTAGCGTAATTAGAGACACAATAGAAAGGTAATGACCGAGCGAGCGCCGGCGTTCGCTCGGGGTTTGCTTGTGTAATGTTTAATTCCCAATGGTATTATAAAGTTGTTTTGCCTAGTCCGTAATGCTCAAGATTCAGGAGTAATGTTTCATGAACCACACAATCAAACGCCTTAGACAGGTTGCAAAAGATGCCTAGCATCTTCCCACGCATTAAAAATGTGTTTTAGTAAGGAGACACCAGCGTCAGTTGTACAACGTCCTTTGGTGAAACCATACTGTTTATTGTGTAAGATGTTATTTGTGTTAAAATGATTAAGCAATTGATTTAACATTACCTTTTCAAATATCTTGCTAAAAACCAGCAACACGGCCACCGGCCTATAACTATTAGTGCCTTTACTGTCCCCGGATTTAAAAACGAGTTAGTTTTAATTGGTATACTAGCAAAGAAACTTACAAATTCTTCTGCAACTAGTTTGTTATTGCTAATAAGACCATGATTTGTCTCCAATGTGTAATCATTTTTAACCGACTTCAAAAAGGAGGAGGTTATATGTTCGGTTGAATGTATGTTATTTTTTTTTTATGTATGTTCACCGATTTCTCGGTCAATTGTGGACCGATTTTGAAATTTTTTTTTTATTGAAAGGTTATGCTTCCGAGTTGGTCCCATATAAATATTGTTATGATCTGATCATGAACTTCGAAGATATGGAACAGAATTCCTCATAGGATCACAGCAGAACCGTCGTAACAAGTAAAATTGCTTTGTTTATACGTGTAGTCGATGACTGACTGAAAGTAGAGGGAGAATATATCGAACTGATCTGATGATGAAGCCTGAATAGTAACGAAAGAAGTTAGTCATCTTTGAAAATAATCTGTGCCATTTACAGTCACGTCGTAAGGTCGCCACACTGGTGCAGAACAAGTCGATATTAAGGTCCCTAGGAGTCTATTAAAATCAGGTGGACTCCTGATTGAAAAAACATTCCTCATATAATAAATAGGTTAATGTGAATAAAACGCGTCGTTTTCCTCAACACGTATGTACCTACCTTAAAAATAATGGTATAAGTAGTCTTTACTGACTTGTTTGATAAATAATATGCCCTGTATGATAAATGCAACTGATAATAATCAACAAAATGTGATTATACACGCCATCTCGCTCTAAAAGCTCCATCGCCATCTCGCTCTCTTTTTCAAAGGTTTCATTGGACTTATGTTCCATTGACATTATTAAAATTACATTTTAGTAATGTCTATGGAACATAAGTCCTCTGATAGGTTTGTATAGTGACCAGTTTTCCTGATGGTTCCTTCAAAGATCTCCTTTTTATTTTTGGTGTTAAATTTCTGTTGACTGTTATTGGTTTAGGAAGGCTATACACGGTGACCTATACTGGTGATGACCTTACAGTCTCTGTAATATTCCAAATGTTTCGCCATGCTAAGACGAAATCAATTTGAGAGGCTCTTTTGTTTTGGGTGGGAAAATCATCTAATGACATACCCCGCTCTTGGGCGTTGCGGGAGGGTGTGTCAGACTTTTACTGACTAAAAACCCACTCCTGTTCCTTCTTTGCCATTGTTCTAGGGCCCCGAGGATCTCTTTCGCATCACCCATGGCCCCAGTAGGCTTCGACCCTGCTGGGCTCCTACGGTTGCTGACATCACCTTGAGGCGCGCGTGGAACACTACGCGTCGTCGACGGCTTGGGCTCTGTCCGGACGGTTACCGGACGGTCGGCGAGCTACCCATTGCTCGCCGTCCACAAGCCTGCGCCTACGGTGGTTGGAAATCGGGATCGAAATTCCGGCGGCGGGGGTGCGAGGGCCATTGCCTCGCGCGTGCGGCCGCCTCCTTTGCTAGCATTACTGCTTCGCAGAAGGAGGCGACCGCCTGCCACTCCTCCTCGCTCCGGACCATGGCCTATACGCTACCGCCGATCGCCCCCACGAGGACACGGCGGTGCTCTGCCCAGGCGGGGCACACCTCTACCGAATCTGAGAGACATGTACTCTGCTTTTATAAATTATTTGGTGGGCTTCTTTCTTTTTATTATAAAGGTGTTTACAATGTGCAGGTAAATCAAAGTTAGATGTAAAGTCTATGATGGTACAGGTATCGGCACGGATCTTGAGCGGTCGGCGAAAGAGTGGGGATCGCTTTGCGCATCGTACACTTATGGCAAAAAAAATGTAGGTACACCTATTTTATTTTTTCTTTTACTTGCTATTTTCTTAATTCTGGTTGAAGGTAAAAGTAATAAAAAAACATAAATAGTTTAAAGCAAAGTCGCTGTGTTTCTCTGTCTGTTTTTCCGTTTACTTATTAACCATGCAACGGATTTTCATACGGTAGAAATTCTCTAAAAGATGATGAAATCTTTTAGAGAATTTCTACCGGAAGGTATGCATATTGTAGCAAAGACGAAAATTTCAAAGATTTGTAACACCCCTACAAAAAAATTCCTAACATTTTACCTATTTTTGAAAGAAACTTTCTCTATGTGCCTGTTATGCGTTCTCGGCTAAACCATTTTTGGTGACATAATAACCACTAATAAAAATAAAATCGATGGATTACAAATCACGGATCAATTTATTGGCACGGAAGTGTACTTGTCGTCGTTAGGTACGTGCAGCAAGAGCAGGGAACCAATCACGAGTGACGTCTATGATGCGATGCGCGGCGAGCCAATCACTGACACTCCCCGCCCCCGCGACTCACTTCATACCACCAAAGAGACCTGATATTTTACTTCTGCGCAAAAAAAAGTCAGCGCTCAAGATCCGTGCCGATACCTGTACCTCCATCACTATTTCGCGCACCATAGCCAAACCCACCATGCCATCTCTTCTCGTTGGTGTTGTTAGTACCAATATGGTTATTTCGCCAAGGTAGATACAGTTTCTTCTTGCAGAATATTTTGTGAAAGGTTGTGGAGGTCATCCCAGAAAACTTCTTCCCTGATGGTTGTTGAGCGACAATGTGGTTGACGTTCGACCACACTTGTCAAGTAACCTAAGTAATTAATATACTTTTTGATCGAACTGTAAAGATTTTAATAAAACTCAAATGAATAAAACTATTATTACACAAAATAAAAGTGAAAAAGACTCTTTTAAAATCAGTGTGTCAGGCTTTCAGTGCAAAATGTCCTACTATCATATATGAATGTGTGTCACACTTATCTTTTTTATGCCGGGCAAGCCTAAGGTCATCAGCAGAGATATAGGTACCTAATTACAATCAGCAAGGTCGATAGCAGTGTTCAGTAAGTGCTGGACGTCGTTGGTCACTAGTGTTGAGGTTACTTAAATTCACCTTTTGCTTATAAAACATCAAGCACGATCCTCATACAGATAATCACTCTCCTTTTTATTTATAGGTGGAAGGTTTTCTGTTTATAAATTTGATTTAAAATTAAAAAATTATTTAATCATCTCATCCCGCAATTACATAATAATGAATAAATATGTATAATATCATTCAAATCAGAAACATTCTTCATTGAAATCAGAGATTTTTTTTGCGAGTAATATTCCTTAATTTACGCATTAGCGGTAATCCAGTCAGTGTATCTAGAGACGCGAGCGTTAACACCAGGGTAGAAGGCATCAGCGCATTGGAAGCCCCAGGATACAACACCGACGATGATATCATTGTTGTGTGCGAGGGGACCACCGGAGTCTCCTTGACAAGCGTCTTTCCCGCCGACGTCCAAGATACCAGCACACAACATATTGTCAGTAATGTCAGGCCAGTTCTGATAACCGGGTTGAGTCTTCAGGTAAGCATAGCGCTCAGCGCACAGCTGCTGGTTGATGAGGTCGATGTTGACATGCTGCAACTGGTTAGGGGATCCACCTCCAGGCTGTAACGTAAATACAATAACATTGATTCACATGGATTAAGAATCTGAGGAAGTAGTTAATTGTTCACTTACGATTATTTCATTAGTATACTACTACTCGTACGTATTAGGTAAAGCATTTTACCGTATCGAAATATGGATTTTTGTTAAATATCCACGGACAGTGTTGAAAATTGATTAACAACGAGTGTATAACCCACTTTTTCATACAGAATTCTACCAATATTACGAGTATAAACGCGAAAGTTTGTATGTTATTCTTGCACGCAAAAACTACTGAACGTATTTCGATGCAATTGTGTATCAAGTATCATCGAAATCCGTTCAGTAGTTTATATAGGTAGACCATGTCCTAGAATAGCACTTAAGATACTTTTTATCCTGGGATTAGGTTCCCATGGGATAATTTTCTACTATTACGCGGGTGAAGCCGCTGGTAGCAGCTAGTGTATCATATAATGCTTAAAAATTATAAAAAAGTCAGTAATTACCGAGAGTGTTCCCCAACCGGCGGTGGTAAGGCTGGTGCCATCAGCTAGTTGGTAGTTGCTGCCAGGGATCCTAGCAGGCTGGATGACGTCGGAGTAAACGGCAGGGACAGTAAGGCGAACGATGGCGACGTCGTTGTCCAGGGTGGCTGGTCTGTATCCCGCGTGCAGGACTAGCTGGGAAACTGTGTGCAGAGTGCCGCCGCTGGACGCGAACGATGTGCCCAGAATCACACGCCATTCCGCCGGGACGTCACCGCTGCGTTACACAAATAGTAATTAGAAAGAAATGTTGTTTTGATGTACACTTCGTCAGTAGTTATACATTTCATATAAATTGATTTATGATACTAAGTAGTAGGTTATAGTATTTGGTATATGCTTGGAATTATCAATATTTATTTATTTAAGCTTCATGCAACACAAAATACTAAGGCGGACTTAATGCTAGGCATTCTCTACCAGTCAACTTAGGGTGGTGAAGAGACAATATGGTAGGTGCATAAAAAGAAAATGTTATTTACAAAAAAATTATACATACAGTTAGAATAAACATACATACATTTCAATTTTACATTTATTTTAGCGAAACAACTGTGGTACGCCGATGGTTCACATATGTATAGAGATATGTTTGGGCGGACAAGCGGGTGACGGGCGAATGAACAGAAAAACATAACCGAGTAGGTACTTACAAGTAGCAGTGAGCAGCGGAGAGCACAGAAGTGGTGGTGAGCAAAGAACCGCCACACGCCTGAAACCACCAGATTCCCCACAGACCGTACTGCATATTGGACATGTACGGGTACTGGTTAATCGTGGTGGGGCTGCCACCGACGATGCGGTTGATGCTCTTTGGCACCGCTAAACATAGAAAAATAGAATATAATTATGAGAAATTTTGTTTGTATTTTGTTATTTTATTTTGGCTATGTTTAACTAACCATCAGATATAGTAAAATTTAACAGCAATAAAAAACTTACAAAAAAAAAAAAATACAACCGACTTCAAAGTAAAATAAAAAAAACACTGAAAAGTGAAAAATAATTTTTATTTCGGAAATCGGTGTTTCTATAATAGTTTTGGTATAATTTTTTTTGCTGTTTGGTATAAGTATGTTTTATTACTCATACTCGGAAAGCAGGTTTGAAGTTGCCTGAGGAGCGGGTTGAAAGTAATGCTTTTCAGCCCCATAAAAAAAAAAAAAAGTTGCCAACTTATTAAAAAAAAATTGTTTTATTTTCACATTTCTATTGAACCATGTCCCACAACTTTCTTTAGAGCCTATAAAATTGAAATAAAGATAAGTATTCATTAAAAATATATATTTTTTAAAATGACTTTATTATAATTTACTTTAAACTTTTTTATTAAAATTACATATATTTGGGCAACATATTTTCCATTTTTTCAATGATGAAAATAAAAAATAATGGCTGAATTAGCTGGCAAGCCACAGAAAACAAAATCCTAAATATATAGGCGGAAAAGCGGCAATCCGGTCTTCATTTTGTTTTTTCGAGTTGTCTAAAGTTTTGCTTAAATTTCCGTGTATCAGAGATAATTATTTTTTGGTAACACTTTAAGTTCATCAGATTCAGATATGAATTTAACGCCTGATTTCATAAGAGAAGAGGGTAGTGGAAAACCTTTTACCGCCAAATCAGAAGAAAGATACCTACCTAAAATCATACGAAGACATAGGTTTTTATTTTTACTTTCCATAAACTTATTCGTAATGAAAAGCACAGTGTTTACCTCGGACTAAAGACTTATTTAGTCCTCGAACTCTTTCTCGGGACTAAATAAGTTACTTTCACTCCTAGGGTAACAATATATTATACCTACCTTCTATTAGGTATTAAGTAGATGTTATTGGTCACAAATTTATTTTATGTGGTCATTATATTTTATCCCTATTATTTTTATATCGGTTGCATTAAGCGGTAGTTTGTGATCTGTAAACGGCCACGTTGTATAAGGAGTCGGTCGCGTTGGTTATGTTGACTACCACTATAATATGTATCTACCTATCTAGGTAGTGCTTGCAAAGTGGCAAGCGACTAACGAGACAGTAGCTTAAGATAAGATCCTAGGTTCTCGGTCTCCAGGTCGGGCCATTTGTTACTCTGGATTTTTGAGTTAGTATTTCTACGTGAATAGACCCGGAGACAAGAAAGACTAACAAACGAAAAATGACTGTTGTCTCTCTCTATCTATTCAAAATGATGGCCCTTTTTTGGGACGATTTCGTTCTATTGAGCTGAACATTTAAATCACACTAGCTGACTCGACAGACGTCTTAGCAATGAACTGTCAAACGTTCAAGCCTCAAAGGTTAAGTGTCGTAGTTTTCTGCACAATTTTCTTGTTTATTTTTTCCGTAAGAACCACCGGACAATAATAAATATGGACACCGGACAATATATACAAAAATAAATACTTAGGTACAACAAAAAAAAGAATTTGCACAATTGGTAGGTACAGCCGTTCTCGAGTGATGACATGACTAAGGAAAATAGGGATTCATTTTTATTCATAGATTAGTCCTGTTCCAATATTATGCAAGTTAAGAGCCTTTGCCCAGCAGTGGGAGGATGCAGGTTAACACTTTAACAGTATGAAACTTATAAATATATTGAAATCAAAGTGATATAACTCACCTAGTGCAGAACCCAGAAGGGCTAATAGAATAACCACACGCATGATTGTTCAAGTAACTGCTCGTACTCTGAATTAACACCTAAACTACGATCTTATATATTAGAAGTTGTTATCTATTATCTTTAGATTATCTAGTACTTAATTAATTTAAAGATATTTTTTTTTCTAATATTATGGTTTTTCTATCGGGAAAAACCAATAGTCGTTAGATAAGTTAGATTATATCTAAAGTAGAAGTAGGTACCTAATCCGAATCGATATTCCGTATTATTGGAATGGCTTACAATCAAGTTTGAGTGTACCTACTGTTTATTTTTAAAGCACTGATGGGCAGTCTGAAAAGATAAGCTTGGTAAATTCGTTGAAAGGCCCGTTTTGACATTTGAGAAAAACCCTAGAATGTAACTTGGAACGGAACTAAAAGAAACAATAAAATAAAAATTAGGGGTCCGGTGTAGAGCTACACTACACCGGACAAGCCGATAGGTCAAATACAAATGTCAAAACGAGACTTTTATTTTTTGTTAACTTTAAGTAGGTACCTAGGCTGTTAAACCATGGTTTGTCTCTATCTGCACCGAAAAGTTCGGCAGTAATCTTTTCTCGCAAAAGAATAATCCCTCCCATCACAGTGGACATCTCAGGGAAAAATATTCCGTTAGCAAGAAAAGCGAAATTTCTAGGCGTTATTCTAGACTCAAAGCTAACAGGTAAGTATCACATAAATTTCCTTATACAAAAATGCGAAAGAGTTATTTCCATTTTAAAAGTTTTGACGGGTGTCTGGTGGGGAGCCCACCCCTACACCATGAAATTGGTTTATAATGCCTTAGTCCGGAGTATACTAGATTATGGTATGTTCCATCTGATTCCATGTAATAGAGGTGCCTTGGCTAGAATGGATAAGCTTCAGTCTAAGTGTCTTCGGATCATCTCTGGGTGTATGAAATCCTCTCCTGTCAACGCTTTGCAGGTCGAGTGCGCCGAACCTCCTCTAGCCCTGAGACGACAATATTTAGCCTCCCGTTTTCTGTCCAGGGCAATATGTAGATCTTCACATCCTCTCATTGCAAAATTGAACGAGCTGGATAACATATGCAGAACTTCAAATTATTGGAAATATAAAGAAATTCCTCTAATCTTAAAATATTTTCGTACAACACAAAATTTAGAATGCCCGATCGTCCAGTATCCCAAATTACCCCACTTTAACTTTGAATATGAAGCCCTATGTTTCACCCCAAAAATTGTGTTTAATATCGGTATATCTAAAAATTCCCCCTCGGCGAACTCGACTTTCAATGCGGTGGTGGACGAGCGTTGGAACGGGTTTCAAATGTTTTTCACCGATGCTTCCAAATCCACTGACCCCAGTCATACTGGAGCGGCAGTGTATTACCAAAGCTCCAGTATTATTCTACAATTTAAATGTCCCAAGGAGTCCTCTGTGTTCACAGGCGAGTGTGTGGCTATATTAGAAGCTTGTCTTTTTATAGAGTCACACCATAATATCGACAAAGCCGTAATCTTCACAGACTCTCTTAGCTGTCTACAAGCCTTAGTCCAGAATCCCTTCAAAAGTAAATTGCATAGCTCAATTCTCTTAAAAATTAAAAAATCTCTATTGTCATGTGCTAACAGTGGAAAGATTCGTTCGAAAAAAAGGGAAGTTCAGTTAGTTTGGATACACCTAGTCATTGTGGCATCAAGGGCAATGAACATGCTGATGCTTTGGCCAAAGATGCTTGTTCGTCAACTACAGCTGACCTCTCACATAATTCTATCCAGGGGTATGACTTACTGAACCTGCCAAAAGCAAGTCTTCAGTGTGCATGGCAGGAGCAGTGGAATACCACTGGTAAAAAGAAAGGTAAATTCTTTTACGCAGTTCAACCAACCATAAAATCAAAACCTTGGTTCTTCACGTACAAAAAAGTGTCCAAAACTGTTATTTCCGTCCTCTGCAGAATACGCTTAGGTTTCTGTTGCTCACCTGTTTTTTTGGAAAAAATCCGTGTTCGCGACTCCTCTTTATGCGAGTGCGGTTTGGAGGAAGGCACACTGGAGCACATATTTTTTGAATGCTCAAACAACGTCCCACATTTAGACTTATACAGCCGCCTCCCGAAATTTAAGATCCCTCTCCCAATCAATGTCCCTGCCCTCTTAACATACCCCTCTCCAGAATTGCTTGTGGCGATGATGATCTTCATCCGCCACAATAATATAAAATTATGAATCATAGCCCCAAATATTCTGTCTTTATAGTTGTGGTTTACGCTTTTAATGTTTTAACAATTATAATATTTATGTATTTTTATTTTTTGTTTGTTTCAGTCCAATACTAACCCATCAAGTTCAACTTTATCAACCGAAGAATTTGGGTCTACAGTTACAGTCCCTTTCCATTTTCTGAAATAATAATAATATACACGCTTGCTTTTCCAATTTACTTTAGACATTGGCAGAATAGTCGACATCGGCTCTACTTGCCATTATTTAAGAATAGAATAGAAGTAGGTACCTACCTTTGCTCCGTGTTCCGGTTACGTAGTTATTAGTATTCCGACTCACGATAACATCGCTGTTAGCCCGTGTCAAGAAATCGTTGATGGACGCCTAGAGATGCGCTTGTACTGTCACTCGGAACGACCATTGGCGCGCTAACATCGATGTTGTCGTGAGTCGGAACGCGGGAATGTCGTTTTACTGTCGTAACTTTGTGGGGTAAGAAAGTATATTGTCGGTAAGTATTTTATATGGCTAAGTGCTCGGCCACAGTGACAGCGCGGTGCGGGTAGCGGCGCAGGGCGGCAACGCGCGCGATTTGCGTGGCCACACTGGCAGCGCGGTGCGGGCAGCGGCGCGGGTGATAGTGCCTGTCCGAAGTAGGCTTGTTGAAAAATTCGGTTGTCTGTAAAGTCGGTTTACTGACGATAGTTGAACGTGACAACGTGTTACATTTATTTGTATGCATAAATTCAAATAAACAATTAACACGACATTCACTTTTCACTGCACTTTATACTTGACGAAAACATGTAAATGTATTATTCTATAGCAGTTGTCACGACGCAGACGCATCGCTCACTCAAGTAGGAGAGAGACAGTCGAACACTACCGAACGCGAAGGCTGAACGCGCTCTCGCTTGCACTTCAAGCCTTAAATGGAACGCCTCAGAGCGAGGTAACGCCGCATGCATCATACTTTTTCGTGCGTGCAGCCGGCTCCATCGAATTATAAGACGTTATCACGTCAAAAATGTCGATATTTTTGCTTCGATATATCAAAATTTTCAGTCTATATATTTTGATCCGATACACCGATACAAAAATATTCAATATCGAAAATCGTATCAAAAACTTTTTTCTTTCAAAATTTTTTCATCAGCAGAATATTGAAATGAATTCATAGCCGTAAAAGATAGGAAAGAACGGAAAAAAAAACTGTAGGTATTGTCTATACTGTACTGTTATGTTTTTACTTTCGTTAAAATGCCTGAAAAAAATAATTGGTCTTCAAAATATTACTATATTGTTATTTAGTTAGTTTTAATAACATTACGTGCGCCGATCCCAAGTAATATAGGACAAGGGCAGGAAGAAGTTTTATACAGATTCTCATATATTAAAATAATGTGAATTTATTGACCTAGACTGAACTTAATGAATGATTTTGACCGATATATATCTTTTCCTCGATAAATCCAGGCCGATATTAATATTTTTATTAATATCGATACATCGATAAATATTACTTCTAGTATGGCTCGAACTAGTTTGCCGCTTGCCGCCCGCGCCCTCGCTGTGGCCACTTGTATGAACTCACTATGGCGTGAGATGCCCGCGCGCGTTCCGCGAGTCGCAGTCCGCGCCGCTTCCCGTGCCCGCGTGCCCACTGTGGACACTCAAAGGAAGTTCTTGTGTTTGAGATTGCCGCGCCGCGCCCGCCCCGCACCCGCGTTTCCACTGTGGCCGAGCACTAAGTATATGGTGCATCACGCGTGTAGGTACGCTGGAGGAATATAGGAGTACCCGGCAGGGGCGCCGGCTTTTAGAAAACCTCATGGGTGCTCATGCTCATTTAATTTTTCGAAAAAGTGGCGAAGTGTGAGAAGAGAAATGCAGAATGTTCGACCGACAAAGAAATTAATGTCCTACTTACATACTGCGGTACAACGAAAGTACCACTTGACAAACACCCAGACTCAACACAAATATCTGTTTCATCAACAAACATTTGCGTTGGTGCGGGAATCGAACCCGCCACCCGGCGTCTCAACCGGCGCTATAAACTACTGCGCTAAATGGGTCGTCGGGTAATGAAAAAACGCCTATCCCTAAAAGCCGATTATTGATCTGTTTCTTGATATCTATTCTCAGGGGTGCTCGGCACCCACTGTTTATTTCTCATGGGTGCTCGAGCCCCCGAGCACACACGGAGTCGGCGCCCCTGGTGCCCGGCTTGGGCTCTCGGTGTAGGTCTCACTCCCCGAGTCACGGTTAACAGTGGTCTGCCCGTGTTCTAACTGTCTCTACAACGGCACTTCTAAATATCTTTTGAAAGCCATTGGCTGTCGTTGCTATTAAGGCCTCAATCTAAAAAGTGAAGTCAATTTCGGAAGTCGGTGTTAAATAAAAAACAAACAATACCGAGAAACACCGACTTCCGAAATTAAAGTTATTTTGATCCTTTTAGTGTTTTTTATTGAAGTCGGTTATTTTATTTTTTGTAAAAAGTTTTTAATAGTAAATTGTTATGCAAGGGATTCAATCGTTCATGAGTTTTTAGAAAATTTCTGGTTGACTGGCCTGTTGGTCTAGTGGTTAGTGGCCCTGACTGCTATGCCGGAGGTCGTGGGTTCGATTCCCACCTAGGACAAATGTTTGTGTGATGAGCACGATCATTAGTTCTGTGTCTGGGTGTAATTTATCAGTATGTATTTAGAAATATATAAGTATGTTTTCAACACACTTGCTCAGAAAGTGACTCTTACTGCACTGCACTCAGGTGTATAATGGCACTCGTTACCAAACTGTGACATTTTGATTACCATTACGCTCTAGTGCTATAATGTAGTTAAAACCTTTTTGTTCGCAAAACAAATTTTGAATTGAATAAAATTCCCATTAAGTTATTGCGTTCAATAGTATATAGGGTGACTGGTAATTAGTGTACGATACTTAAACACGAGATTGTGCTCATGATAACCAACAACTTTTATTATTGGAACAAACCTGAAATCGCGAAAAAAAATCAGCTGTTCAGTACATTTATGTTTGCCTAATGTACTGAACAGCTGATATTTTTTTCGCGATTTCGGCTTAGCTCCCATAATAAAAATTGTTTGTTATCATGAGCACAATCACGTGTACACTAATTGCCAGTCACCCTATATAAATTAGTGTCTTACTTACTTATTTCATCCAATTAGAAGTTAAAATGGACAAATTTAACTTGTACAAATGATTTATTTAATAAAAAACATTTAGTAAATTGTACATTCAAATATTTTTTTTTTATGGTCTATGGCCGCCATTTCAAGATGCGCGCGGTTTTTGGCGTGATTTTTTTTATTCCAGTGAAGTTCAGAGGCTGTATTAATTAAATAAAATTAAATACTACAAAATCATTAGAAAATGTTACCTACATCCGTATTCTATTGTCACTACGAAAGACATTATCGTAAAAACTTTCATGCAAGAAAACATAAGACTAGGCAGTATGATCAAAATACCCTTCCTTTAGGGGTAAATAAAAAAAAATTATGCGCGCGCTTATGAAAACTGATTTTTATCGCCATGTCACAGAAAATTTTACTAGTTTTACTGTTGTTTTCTTCACAAGTGTATTGAAAAACGTCGTATGACACACGTGAGTAACCGTTCTTGGCTCTCTTTACGGAGTTCCAGTGCCTACCTTCCGGCTTCATCATCATCATAAGATTACTTCGATGATAATTATCATTTTCAACGTATCTATTCAGAACCATTCATTTATTTGTATTGTCATAGTTGCTTAACTATCTTTATTGTGATATATAAGTGAGTATGAAGTTCCATTGACCATTTGTGGTCTTCTTCATCAGTTCCACTTCATCAAATGTTACTCTTTGACTGTAAATGCTTAAGTTCTCGATGAAAATACCAGAATCACTATAGGGTTGCCTATAATATTTGAGTTCCCTCGATTCCTCATGGATCCCATCATCAGAACTGGATTTTGAAAAAAATTAGACCAATCTGGAAGCATATCCTATAAGTGGAAAAAAATATATTTTGCAAATCGGTCCATAAATGACGGAGTTCTGAGGTAACAATCATAAAAAAAAAACAAAAAAAATAATGATGATAAAAAAAAAATACAACCGAATTGTTAACCTCCTCCTTTTTTTGAAGTCGGTTAAAAAGATGGAGGTAGGCTGGTGCCATACTGGTCTTTGAGGTCCGTCAGAAGCTTTTTGATTCCGTCATTATCGACGGGAAAACGCCGAATGCCTGCTTAAAAATTACAGGCCCATCTCGCTTTTGAGTCACGTCTGCAAGCTGTTTTTCAGTCCTCACGAACCGTCTCGCGCGCAGCTTTGACGACTTCCGAAAAGGCTTCACTACCGTGGCCCACATACATACGCTGCGGCAGCCTGCCGCCGCATACTCCTCAACTCCTGCCGCCGGCAGGTCATAGAAGACCGAAGAGTATAATATATGCTTCTCTGTTCAGCCTTTGTGGACCATGGGCAGTCCCTCCAACCATACCATATTGACTATCAGTAGATACTTCAATGTACAGAAAAGATTGTACAAAAACTCCTGTGGGTCGTGTGCGCTGTGAGACATCATTTCTCCGAAACTGTTCACAGGTGGATATGAAGATGTCTTCAAAGTTTTGTAGGTATTGGAGAAGGTTAGACTTTAGTGTTAACCCTTTAACCGCCTACGTCGGATATATCCGACAAACACTCTCGCGTTTATTCCACCAGGGTCGCACATCCACGACCAAATACTCCATCACGTCAGCTCTTCTGTCACTTATGGGGACTAAAGAGCTAAACGAGATAGAGCACCTAGTCGCAAGCACACGGCCTTGGCGAATAGGACGCGACAACATTCGTCGAGTCAATCCAACGCGGGCGGTTAAAGGGTTAATGGCGGGTATATCACTTACCTCCGATTTGCAGGCGACATAATAGACTTTGTGACATAGTGGTTGACACTGTGGAGGAGCTCAGTACAATGCTCGATAACCTCGGTAGAGCTTCCAGAAGAATGAGTCTTAAAATGAACATAGATAAAACTTAGGTCATGGTAAATACCCATGTCGCACACCTATCACTATCAAGATCGGAGACTCTACAGTCGAAATTACAGACGATTATATTTGCCTGGGACAAACGGTTCAATTAGGTAGGCTTTAGTTCGAGAAAGAAGTCAATCGTTGAATCCGACTCGGTTGTGCAGCCTTTGGAATGCTGCGCTGTATCTTCTCGTCCGACATATCACAATATTTCAAGACAAGTCTATAATCAGTGCGTGTTACTAGAGACGAATAACTCGGAAATGTGGTCGCTCACAATAAACCTCACCAGAAGGATTGAAGTTACCCAAAGGGCAATGAAGAGGGCTATGCTATGAGTTTCCTTACGTGATTTAACAACGTGACAGAAATTAATACATTCGCAAGAGAGCCAAGGTCTTCGACAGATAACTTGAACAATAGCCAAACTTAAGTGGCAGTGGGCTGGGCAGTCCTGGGCACATTATTCAAAGAACAGATAGTCAATAGGGCAAAAAGGATCTGGAGTGGCGATCGCGTATCTGAAGACGCAGCGTTGTTAGGCTTCCTACAAGGTGGATCGATGACCTGGTGACGGTCGCCGGAATGCGATAGATACTCGTCCACACTATTCAAAACTTGTCAGCCACTGTCGAGGTCACATAAATTACGTGTCGAGCTATCCCTAGTGCAAACGCGGTTTTAGTGTTATTGTTCAGGTGGTGAATAAAACAATCTTCTGGTATATAAGTTTTATTGGAATGTCCTTTAGAATACGTACAAATTATCTAAGGAAAATTAAATCTCTAAATAATTGAACCTTTAAGCTGTTACGAGGAAACAATCCAAATTTCAAAAATATGGAGGTTGAATGTAATCGCTTTGGTTACTTACTTATCCACAGTATACATTAGGCATCGCGAGATAAGGTATTGCTCAGATTTTGTGAAAGTGAAAATTGATTTTTTAATATTTAAAAAACAACGTATTTCGATTTTACTTTTAATATGGATCTGTGCCTATTGTGGTGTACCAATGTATCAATTTGACAAAGTCTGCGCAAGCCTTTATGAGAAGACAAAAGAAATAATAACTTAGATGAATCTTACCTAAACGTGAGTGGTGGGAAAAACTTACATCAATTCTTACTTCGAACACTGATTGTATATGAAACGAACTAGGAAATGGTATCTAGTTCAGTCAGTACCTAATTTTATCATCCTTCGAGTTCTGCAACAATTTTGTTTTAACTGATACCATTTACTAATAAATTACAGTGTATAAATTTGACTGCCTTATATAAAATAATTTATGATAGAATATGTTACGACTATTATGTACGTACAAAAATGAAAGTAGTATAAAACTCAATTATGTAACTACGTCGAGCCACATACCAATACAGGCAGGAATATTTAGTATAATTGACCAAGACAACATTTTATATCGATACATTATTAATAGCTTGTCGATAAACTCGGTATACTGCAGCTCTAAATCATCGACATGGAAAGGCAACAACTCATGGAAACAATTTTATTTGGCTGAATAATACTTGGATATTTAAATTACTTTTGGTTTACACTTTCAAAGTAATAAAGCATTCTAATGTCCAATTATTTTATTCCTGCAGAGTGGACTTTCCACATCTTTGATATTACAGAACAATCATTTTGAATTAAATTATCACATTCTGTCGACATCTATTAAATTACCGTTAAATTAATATAACATTATATAAAAAAAACCTCTAAAAGTTCGGTTACTAAATCTTTCTATAAACGTGATCTTCGTCAAAAGACTTGGTTATATGTAATTAAATCCTGCATACCGTAAGTCAGAAAAAAAATCTGTTTTGTAATAAAAGTGGTTCATATAAAAGTATGATGATTATGCAACAATTAAGTCGTTACACAATACATAAATATACAATAATAGTTACTTTTATCGTTGCAATACGGAAGACTGAGATAAGTGCACCACTATTTCATTTTTTTCTTCGTAGTTCCATTTTATAATCGTGAAAGGTACAAATACCGGCACGAATCTTTAGCGCTCGGCGAAAAAGTGGGGATCGCTTTGCGCATCGTAAACATCGGCGAGCCAATCACTGTACAAGGATTGCATTGCCCGCCCCCGCGTCTCACTTCATACCACTAAAGAGACCCGATATTTCATTTCTGCGCAAGTGGAAGTCAACGCTAAAGATCCAGCCGGTATTTGTAATATATAAGTAAATCATAATCATTGTAAAAAGTACTTGAGAATATGTTTTATTTATTTTTTAGTTAAAAGTAAGTATGTGAAGGTTTTCAGTGGTGTAATAGAGGCATAAATAATAACGAAGGGTAACTACATTGATGATTCTTTCTATAATTCAATAATTAAAAAAAAGGTTCAACTGAGGCATATTAGCTGTGCATTTCCTGAAGGTATAAAGAGAATAAAGGCTCACAATATACTATTAAGTCTCTCCCGTTATGAATAAAATTAATGCCTACGATAACCTAAACTAATAAAGCTTTGTTGGTGATTACATCTAATTAATGAGACTCATATTTACACAAACAAAGTACAACGAAGACAAAAAATATTGTAAAAGCTACCAGATTACAAGATTTACAAGTCGGTGTTTTAATTACGTTGGGTGTTTACGTCGAATATAACTTGAGAACATAGCAGCAGCAGATCTAATAATTACCGTAAACACAGTTCTAACGATTTCATGTGATGCATTTACTATGAACTATGTTCAACTTGCGTAAACATTTCATGTATATGTTTAATCATATTTTAAACGAGTACTATTTGTGCTTACGCATTTTTTTTCTCTTATTGTATTAATATTTGGCAGGTTTCAAGTCTGTTTATAATTAGGATTACATGCTAAACAATTAGTATAACTTACGTCACAAGATTAATCATTTCAAACAACATGGTGGGCTATACATTCGGCTTTCACATAGTTGCTAAATAACGTAATGGACAGTTCAATGTATTCGTTTCAAAGTAGATAAAAAATATAAAAGCCCACAATCTATTTGATTGATTTTAAATTCTTAAACTAATTGGTGTTCACATACAACTTCGGTTCTTCTTATAACTAACCGTAATCTCGAAATACTAGTCTAGATAACTGTAATCGATAAATAAATTAAAGCCTACGTAGTATCAATATTGAATTCGATATACATATAGTAATAATAAATAATATATTACCCATAGAACGTTTTTAATATAAACAATCTGATTTATACAAATAATAACAATTATAGCTTAACACTATGTGTATAAATCAAACAGTTATAGTAAAACGAGACTTATAACAATTGTATCTAAATACGTCAATTTAATTGAGACAATAACGTCAACCATTAATACCATAATATATAAGGTAATAACAAATTAGTCTACGAATACATACTAGTACCAACATATTACGTAAAATTACGCCAAAACAAACGCTTCACGAGAAGCACAGAAAAGGCACGAAATTCATAAGACAGCGCATGTTTTAACATTGTAATTGATATACTATTATAGGTATATATTTTCATAAGAATTATTTTATAATTGAACTTTGTCTTTATTTCGCATTTTTTAAGAATTGTAAGACTACAGCTACCATAAGTTCAAAGCTAGAAACCTGTTTTAGGTTTAATAATAATAATGATTTTGGATATTGAATAGTATAGCAATAAAATTTAACCCATCAAGATTATAAAGGTCATCATAATATTTCAAAATATTTGACAGTTTATGTGATTATTGATTCGATAAACTAGCAATTGACAAATTTACCGCAGCGTTATCCTGTGATAAGAAGATAATGTAGTAGTAATCAATTGTAATGATCTACATTTGATAAAAACCATGTATTAATATAAAACGAGTTTTGTCAAACAATCAATTAACTTCCTGCAATGATTATAACAAGCAACAAGTACAACAAACAACTATTTGCAGGTAGCAGTACAATCTGTACAATCTATTATAAAAATGAACCAATAACAAAAAAATAGGACATCAGGTTTTTATATTCAGGTCTTATACTAGACACATTCGTTTGTAAAAATATAGATGCAACGCGTAAGCTGCTTATTTTCCTATCCATATTGGAGTCACATACGACAACAATAAAGTAATTAGGATTGCGCCAATTACGGAATATTAATTTCACCACCTGTCCATTAATGTGTCGTTTTAAATCTCCCAAATATTAAGAATTATTAAAGTTCCATTGCTAAGTTGTGGAGTAACCAGTTTTTCGCAAGCCATTTAGGACTGTAAATATAAAGGTTGTGTCTCACTGTCGGTCGACGGTCCTCTTGAGCCACTGTGTGAAGTGCCTTAACTGCCATACCGCCCTTGCAGATTCCTCGCGAAGACGTGCATTGTGTCGCCGTAACCGACGGACCTACCGAAGTAACCAACGATTTATCTTAATTAAGCCAGACTAATTTATCGTAAGCCTGATAAAATTATAACCTTGTCGTTGAATTAAGTAATTTAAAAAAATTTCGTATGTCATGATCTATCATTGAACATTGAACATTGCTCTGTTAGACTGGTTTATCCAGTTATCGGAATGTATAAGGTAGTAAAATTGTACTAACTTATCAATTATGATGACAGAAAACAAAACAAGTCGGTTTTGTTTGTAGTTTCGGAGTGCCGGTGTGGATGCCGTCGCTGCGAAAGCGACGGCGGCTAAGCTGAACGCGGTCATGGATGGTGCGGGGACACCGCAGGGTATTCCGCGAAGCGGCGAGCCTCCTTGTTGGCCTGCTGGAGCCAACAGTCCAAGCACGCAGGTACGATTTGCGCATGGAGATGCAATGCCGGGGCGAAACTCCGCTGCCGTGATAAGTCACGGCATGGCGGACCGAGTTCTACTGAGATTTCATGGTGAAATGGCGACAAGGACTGTCGCAACTTAGTGCTGGGCACGACATAATCATGGCGGTAAGTCCATCTTTGAGGAGTAAGTCCATCTTTGAGGAGTGGCTGGAGAGGCGTCACGGCGTCCTCATCTTCCGCATGACGCAGGTCCTCACTGGACATGGTAACTTCGGGACGTTCCTGCATTACATTACCTCTTCCTCCAGTTGATGGCGGTGCCTCTGCGAGGCGGCGGCGTCAGTCTCGAGCGCGGCGACCCGGGCGGCCAGGCCGCACGCGCAGCTCGTGTTGCTGGTGGCGCCGGAGCTGCTGCCGGTCGGGGATGCTGTGGTACTCGCTGCTAATGTTAGAGCGAGGTCGTTACCTCTTCCTCCAGTTGATGGCGGTGCCTCTGCGAGGCGGCGGCGTCAGTCTCGAGCGCGGCGACCCGGGCGGCCAGGCCGCACGCGCAGCTCGTGTTGCTGGTGGCGCCGGAGCTGCTGCCGGTCGGGGATGCTGTGGTACTCGCTGCTAATGTTAGAGCGAGGTCGTTACCTCTTCCTCCAGTTGATGGCGGTGCCTCTGCGAGGCGGCGGCGTCAGTCTCGAGCGCGGCGACCCGGGCGGCCAGGCCGCACGCGCAGCTCGTGTTGCTGGTGGCGCCGGAGCTGCTGCCGGTCGGGGATGCTGTGGTACTCGCTGCTAATGTTAGAGCGAGGTCGTTACCTCTTCCTCCAGTTGATGGCGGTGCCTCTGCGAGGCGGCGGCGTCAGTCTCGAGCGCGGCGACCCGGGCGGCCAGGCCGCACGCGCAGCTCGTGTTGCTGGTGGCGCCGGAGCTGCTGCCGGTCGGGGATGCTGTGGTACTCGCTGCTAATGTTAGAGCGAGGTCGTTACCTCTTCCTCCAGTTGATGGCGGTGCCTCTGCGAGGCGGCGGCGTCAGTCTCGAGCGCGGCGACCCGGGCGGCCAGGCCGCACGCGCAGCTCGTGTTGCTGGTGGCGCCGGAGCTGCTGCCGGTCGGGGATGCTGTGGTACTCGCTGCTAATATAGTTGGAGGGGCTTCGGGTGCCTAAAATGTATCAGTTTTGTAAAAATTGTCTCTAAACTGTTTCGTTTCTGTCAATGGCTACGTGGGGTGCTCTAAATACTGACACTGATGTTTTGTCTACTAAGCGACACCTAAATGAATTTCTAAAAATTACTGCTCTATTAAAAAGTCCAATAGAGAGCGATTATTTCACTCATTTTAGTTTCATATAGTATTAGTGAAAATGAGCATAAGGTTATTAAATGCATGTATTGACACAGTTGCTTTGATTCAGATATGTTCCTGTCTTTATCTTATACTTATAGATCGACAATAGTGCGTCATTAAAAGGAATAATGCTAAGCCAATCATGCTCAAGAACGTTTATAGATGTCACAATATGGTCGAGTTTAACTTTTCTCTTCTATTCTCTATATGTCAATACTATAAGGCTGCCTATCCACCGGATAGGAACGAAACAGCAGAGCGGAGCAAAGGAGTAATGCGGAACAGAGTTGCACACTGTTTTAGCTATAGTTTTGTTATAACGCTCGCACTCATTTCTCCTCTCCTCTTCCCCGCTCCGCTTCCCAGTTTTGTACGAATTTTTTAACTAGTTCGCACTCCCTGTCCACTGAAGAGGAGCGGAGATTTTGTGCAATCCTATTGGTCGATATTTCTCCGTTTCTCCGCTCCGGTGGACAGGCAGCCTTAGTGTGAATTATATTAAAAATGATTTGAAGTTAAATGGCCAGAATATAGCTTACAACAGTGACGTCATTCCAAGAGTCGTTGGTGGGTTCGTTTGCTAGCGTTTCTAATGAAGGATCAGTGTTGTCCATTGACGGGTACTGGTGCTCTTCACAGATCTAAATGAAGATAATAAACAATGATATTAAGAAAGAATATTTTTTCAACTATCAGAAGATACCCTACCCAAAAGAAGGAAGAAAAAAGGAGAAAGATGAAGTTACCCTATTCGCTTTAAGAAAATAGTGAAGTCATCGTTTTTACTGAGCCAAGCCACGCCCTTTGACCAACCAGATTATAGTAAATTAGAACCCCTGTTCACATTGATCAGTTCAAGCAAAAATTAATACCTCACCTCAATTCAACATTTAAACTTAGATGTAAGATATGTCACCGTAAAATTGTAAATACCGTTAGATTATAATCTATCTCGAGAGAATGTAAACTATCAAAAAAACAGCTCGCGATTTGACACATTATTTTTTGGTAGATTGTAATATATCGAAGTTAAACTGTTATATCACAATCTATTTCGTCTTTAAAGTTAGGAATGAAACACAGGTGTGAGTCAAATAAAATAAATGCACTTCAAGAATTGTGACATGAACTATCATTTTTTTCTGTTTGCTTTATATTGGTCCAAAAAACAGAAATTGTTAAATGATTCTGATATTGTAATAACCATTTATAGGTATAACTCTTGATCTGGAGATGTTTCGAAATCTCCAAGATCTATTTGTCCCCTTCGATTGAACTCGTACTATCGGATTTGAGAAATCTTTCTTTTAATTATTAAAACTTTCTGGCTACCAATATTCATTACATAGTATTTTCTTGCATGATGCTCGTTTATTGGTCACCTACCTTGAGATTTTATTGTGATGTACTCGTCTAAGAACTTTATAACACATTGTATTCTTAGATTTCTCCATTCTAATTTTTTACTATTTTCATTATATACTGTAAGTTTTGTAACTATGGTAAATTCATTTTGATTAACAATAACTGGTATTTCTGAGTTTTGTTGATGGACAGGCTCAACATCCGACATTGTAAATATTATCAAATGAGATCACATAGCTTCACATGCATAAAAAATATGAAAACGCAGAAAATGTTCGGTGACTAAAACAAACTTATTTATCATTCAAAATGCACTTCTTAGTTTAATCACAGATTCAGTTTTACTTCTGTAACAATTACATATGACTAATTCTAAAGCTGTGAGTTATTTTCAACACAAAATGAAATTAAAATCACCAAAATACTGTTTGTTTACATTCGTCAACAAACGAATAAACAAACAAATAGGGCGGCGCGGGGCACATGACGATCAACCAATCAGCGCGCGTGATGCGTTCCGTTCTATTTCATTTGACAAATTAATAGCGGCGCGGGGCACATGACGATCAACCAATCAGCGCGCGTGATGCGTTCCGTTCTATTTCATTTGACAAATTAATAGTTTAACTTACTGACGCCATATTTTAGCTAGTAGTTTTTGCCTTTAGTGTATATATAGTTTTAATTAGTTAAGTGTTTTTACGGACAAGTCATTTATATAAAATAAAATAAATTGATAATAAATGTTTAACTTCGATATATTACTAAATTTTTAAATAATGCGTTAAATTGTGAGCTGTTTGTTCGGGTTCACAATCTCTCGAGATAGATTGTAATCTAACGGTATTTACAATTTAACGGTGACAGATACAAACAAATGCTGTGATCGCGTGGTTAGTGTTAAGAATAGAAACATGTGGGACATAGAAAATGTTATGGAACTAGAGGAACAGGATTCTGTTATCATAAAATAATGTTAATGAAAATTTTGACGATTCCAATTAAATTATTATTAATATTTGTAAATACTGTGTAATAATAAGTTTGCTTTAATTTTATAATGGTTTAATTTTTACCCCAGTATGAATACGTCTTTACTTTGCAGTAGCACTGATGAATCACTATGTTCTTAACGCGAATAGACTATAGTGGCATATGGTATAAGAAAAAGCCTTTGTAAACAATTCTTAGTTTTATAGGATGCAAAGGGTTTCAGAAGGGTATTTTTATGATCGTTAAAGATCAAGTGAATGAATGTTAACGAATAGGGATCTTCGATGATCGCTCGCTTGCCAGGTATTATAGTCCAAGCGAGCAAAGGCGAACGATCGACATCCTTTACATGAGTGTGAAGATAATAGAGCGTATGGTGATTTTTATTTGATAGCGATCGTTCATTTAGTCAGCACCTGAGATTAGTAATTTTTTTTTCATATATCACGCACCTGCAGCATAGCTCTGGTGGCAGTATGCACTAGTGCGGCCCAGTCCAGTGCGCCGGCGTCCGGTAGCGGAAGCGGCGCGGCGGCGCTGGCAGGCGTGGCGCTGCCTGCCGCAGACGAGCTGCCTGCCGGGCCGCGCCCGTCGCCTAGCTCAGCGTCCATCATGCGGATGAGGTCCTCCTGGATATGGTGGATCATTTTTATCATTCCCAACTAACATTAGGTGCTAATGTAAGAGTTAGAACATATGTATAAAAGAGCTAAACAGATCCTAAGGTCATCAAAAAGTGCTATCACATTGGAGTTATAGCGAACTATAACTCTACTATACCCCTGGAATGGGCACAAATTCTTATGGTCTTAGGTTCCACTATGACGATGTAGTGGAGTTACAGAATGAATTTAAAAGATATATTAGAGTAATTTTGGAGGTACAGTAGCGCTAACTGAGACTTAAAGCGCTATAAGAGTGATATTTAAGTGACTAGGGACTCCTCAAGCGGTATGGTAGAGCTACATGCTGCTTACTGACACTTTGAGCGCTCTATAGGGAGCAAATGTATGAATATAAACTCCGTAAGGGGTATAGTATATCTATGATGTATCTTACTTACTGTTTGAGCGGTTAGAGGGTGGCAATAAGGTAAATTGTAACAACTCAAGTTGCAGTATAGATCTACAATAGGAAATTTTATCGTCTAAGGATATCATTTTTACCTTTTTATGGCTATATGCGGCAATATTATGTTGTTATTATAACAGATGCATTTGATGAAATGCGATATCCCTTAGCAAAAAACCAAACATTTTGTTTACGAAAATAAATGGCGGAGTTGAGTGCTAAAATTTTATGTCATTGTTAGTGGAAGCTGAAGTG
This sequence comes from Mythimna impura, assembly GCA_905147345.3. Taxonomy (NCBI): domain Eukaryota; kingdom Metazoa; phylum Arthropoda; class Insecta; order Lepidoptera; family Noctuidae; genus Mythimna; species Mythimna impura. Next base: position 16,727,170 of record LR990345.1, read on the forward strand.
GAATTTTCATTGCGAAGGTAAGTAAACTGTGAATATGTGTATATATTATTAGCAAATAATTGAAGGGCCCACTCTTTGTTGTGTATTTATCTAAAAAAAAATGTTTTGCTTCACATAGAGCAAAACATTTTTGTACTAAATATGTAATAAAACTTTGCCTATTGGCTTAAAAGTGTCGTGACCCTGGTATTAGAACGCTAGAAAAATAAATATCTTCATTGTATTAAGTTTTTGTTTCGTACATTTTACTGTTTGTAATTAACTTCATAATCTTAAAATGGTAGCGCATGAATTTGGGGATCTGTAGTCATTTCCCAAAACCACTACCTAGCCTACCCACGAGTCGACTAGTACACGTATCTCCTAGCTGAACGAATGCACAATTGAAAAGATTTGTAATTTGAATATTTACACGTCCCTGTTTGTCTACATATTTAAATACTGTAAAATTCTGCCCGTTAAAGCCTTTGAATATTTGTTTTTAGCAATGAAATGTTATTGGAACGGACGGGAACGGATCTTTTCGGATTTATAATTAAGAATAGGCAATAACATTTTTTTGCAATACACAGAGTGCTTTTGTTTTTTTTTTTCAGACTACCCGGCCAGATGACAAATGTAATATCTATATATAGAAAATGTGTGTGTGATAATATAAGTTAGAGGGTCGATGATGTACCAGAAAATTAAGAAAAAGGTAAAGAATTCGGGCGCCAGGAACACCAAGCAAAAAAATCCGGAATTACTCTAATTTGGAGAGAATGGACTTCTAATCTCCTCTATAGCGGGGGAGGGGGGCAATGTAGAAATAAAAATAAAACGATGAATTTAACTTCTGTCTTTTATTTTCCGGCCCGCAGTTCATGACCTGGTTCAGTAACTAAGGAGATATTATTTAATGTGATATTGTTGCATCTTTGTTGTTTAGTTAAATTAAAAAGCTAGAGGAACATTCCGACGAGCAGACTTTCCCTCATGGAGACTCGTGGATTGACAATCCATCAATGTTAAAATTCAAGTATATATAGTATTGGGTAAATTGTTTAACTTCCTTAAAATACATTTCAAAGGTTCAGCAATTCCATTATGCCAATATTCGCCATCGTCATCTAGTTATTTTAATTAAATATTGTTTGGTGTTTGTAAAAGAGTTCAAGGATCTTTTGGTAGAATCATGCCAAATCTGTCATTTAAGATCAACAGCAAATCTTTCATAGCAGTTTGTGTAATATTTTTCTCAATCGCCCATGACCTCAATTTTTCAATAAAATGAAGATTCTTAATATTTTCACTCAGATTTTCCTCATCATCACTACTCAATAAGTAATAACATCTGAGTAATCCTCTTCGGAAATATCAAAATTTGCAGTTGCGATATCACTTTGATTACACACGGAACCCTCATCTTCAAGCAAGGCTCTCACTTGACCGCGTCTATATATTTATAATTATGATTAGGGGTACTAAAGTGGTAACAAACCCAATAATTCAACTTTAAATAATATGGAGGCCATATTTGGCACTATAAGTTCTATTATTAGGGAGAAATAACCCTACTATTCAGCCCTAAATTATACAAGGGAGTTTTGTATCCCTTTAAGAGTTCGGTATTGTAATAGATTTTATGAACACCATTGTAGAGCTAGTAGCGTTAATTGCTCCTTTTATGCAACTATCAGCGCTCCGAAAGAGTTTGTGGTAGCTTGCTTAGAACTTTAGAAGGTAATAGTAAATGTTAATTTCTTATATGGATCTAATAGTCGTAAGATTCGCTCAAAGCTATAACTCAGAAGCTTTGGTCTTTATTGTAGGGATAATAAACGCTGCTCTACGCGTTTAACCTCCACACATAGCTCTTATAAACTTTCTTTGTCTCTATAAGCGTTATATTTTATTACTAACACTTTTTTGTCATCACAAACTATAATTGCAGCTACTACTCTACCTTCATAACACTTTAGGTTCTAAAGTAAGCTCTATTTGCAGCCATAATGTTTGTTGGGTTATTATTATTATTATGTGTTTATTTATCTCAGGTCTTGGACTTTTGAAAGTTATACGAGGGGCCAAAGCCAACTCGCAGAGGTACCTTTATCCAAACTTTTTGAAAAAGTGATCAAAGCTAGGCTTGTAAGACATTTGAGTAGTCTAAAAATAATAAACCGTAGTCAGTTTGGGTACCAAAAAAGTAAAGGTACCCTAGATGCAATAGACGCGTTAGTTAACAACGTAGTAAATAAGCTGAATAAGAAACTTAAAGTTGCCGGCTTATTCCTAGACTTAAGTTCTGCGTTTGATACTGTAGAACATTGCATTCTAATGGATAAATTAGAGCATTACGGCATAAGAGAAAACGTTTTAAAACTTTTTAGTTCATATTTGATCAATAGGAAACAGTACGTCGAAATTAAATCACTTCAGGAAGGTGTGGAAGAAATTCATAAATCGAAACTATTTCCTGTAACGAGAGGTGTTCCTCAGGGTTCTGTGTTGGGTCCCATTTTCTTTATAATTTTTCTTAACGATCTAATTGAATACATTAGGAAAATTTTACCGGATGCTGAATTGATAATATTTGCTGACGATACGAGTGCCGTTATAGCTGCTGACAATATAGAGACCTTAAAATGTAAATTAAATGTATTAATAGCTGCTTGTGAAAGCTGGTTTTCTATGAATAATCTTAAATTAAATGTGAGTAAGACAAAATATATGATATTTAGATCTACAGTTGGGAACAAAACTATAATAGACGTAGAATCTTTGGGCAGCAAAATTGATATAGTAGAAAGTTTAAAATTTTTAGGGGTACAAATCGACTCTTTACTGAACTGGAAGCCAGAACTAAATTCAATAACGAATACAATAAGTAGTGCGTGTTATGCTATAAGATCTCTAAGGGATATTTTGTCTATTGCACAGCTTCGTACCGTCTATTTTGCTCTAGTTGAATCCAAATTTAGATATAGTATTAAATTTTGGGGAAACAGCTATAAATATAATATTAAGGCAGCCTTTACTATACAAAAGCGAGCATTACGAACCATGCTGCGTTTAAACCAGAGAGAATCATGTAAAGAGTATTTTATTAAGCTTAGAATTTTAACGGTACCATGTCTTTATATTTTAGTTCTCCTTACTCATTTAAATAAAAACTTAAATGAGTATGAAACAGACGATGAAAAAAAAAACAGACTAGGTACTCGCAGAAAAGATCTTCCTACTTTTCTGCAGGCAAAGCTTAATGTTGTCAAACACTCGTCACGCGTGCAGTCTGTCAATCTGTTTAACAAACTACCAGTAGAATTCAAGAATATTCAGAATGTGAACATGTTTAAAAATAAACTCAGGGCTTTGTTAATCAAGAAAGCCTATTATAGCATTGACGAATTTTGTAATGACACAAATCTTTTTTCTTAAAATTTTTGACATTAAATGTATTTTCTTAAAATTTTGACATTAAATGTATTTTCTTAAAATTTTGACATTAAATGTATTTTTGTACCGTTTTGCTATGGACTATAATCTGTATCAATATGATTGTGTTTGTAAAGCTAATTGGTTTTAACTTGGATAGACGTTCTAACTTCGAATGGGTGAGGAACGAGGTTACTTAGCGATTATAATTGTTTATGTTGCTTCTTTTTGTGTACCTACTGTGCAAATATTTCGACACAAATGTATTTTTGTTATGAAATAAATAACTTGAACTTGAACCTTAGACACTTTTCTTTATTATTATTATTATGGTTTTTTAGGCAATTTTTCTCAGGCTAGTACCTGGTGTTCTTTTAGAATCTCACGGGTGTGAACCAAGGTGAGATCCTAATTATTGGTGTAAGCTGTTGATCCCCGCATTAACGCCGGCGTTCACGCGCCATTGTCTTACTATTGTGTCTCTAATTTTTATTTTTATTTTCATGAGTTATAAGATCTTCCTATTAATGTAATGCATCCTCTAACTTTGGATTTTTATAATGTTTTCGAGATTAGGAGACCAGGAGACTCGTAGCACAGGTTTCACCTAGTATGGGCTCCTGTCTCCCGTTTGTAAACTGTTTCTTATAAATTGTATAATTCTTACTAAGTATGGGAGAAAATAAATAAATATTATTATTATTATCTTTATTTCATTTACATAAACATATTAGTTACATTTTTAAATATTTCAAAAATAAAAAATAAAACATTATTATTATTATTATTACGCACTCAAAAGGTTAAGATGGTAAAAGACTTTGTACTGAATTTAAATTATTATCTAAGTCCAGTTGTAAAAATTTTCTAACTATACGACAAGTGTTCAAAATAGCCGCTTTTTGTAGTGTTAGGTATGTGTATTTTGATAGATTGAGAACATTAAAACTATTGAATATTTGTTTTGGAATAACACCTGTTGTTGATATTACTATTGGGACTATTGTGACTCTATTCATTTTCCAAACTCTGGTGATTTCTTCTTGTAATTCTGTGTACTTCCTAATTTTTTCCGTGATAGTTTTTTGTATGTTATTAGTGTTTGGGACTGTTATATCAATTATGTATGCATGTTTGTTTTCTTTATCAACAAGTGTTATGTCGGGTCTATTGTTATATATAGTGTGATCTGTAATTATAGTGCGGTCGTAATATATTTTGTAAAATTGATTTTCTAAAACCGCTCTTGGTGAATATTTATAATATGGTTTGTATGGGTCCTGCATGAGTTTAAGTTTAATTGCGAGTTTTTGGTGTATGATGTTAACAAGTTGATTATGTCGGTGAGTATAATCGTTCTGTGTCAATGTCATACAAGCACCCGTAATATGTTGTATTGTTTCCGGTTTGCTGTGACATTTTCTGCATAAATCATTCCTTAATGTACTATCTTTTATTATAAATTTTCTATAATTTTTGGTATTAACGACTTGGTCCTGAATGGCCAACATAAACCCTTCTGTTTCAGGGAACAGCCCACTTAGTTCTAACCATTTGTTGGAAGCTTCTTTATCTATAATATGTGATTGTTGTAAATCATTGGGATGTCTCCCATGTAGCTCTTTTTGCTTCCATTTTCTGTTTATTTCTTCTATATGTTGCACTTTATCTACTGTCTCAATATTATCATCATCGCTAAGGTTCAATGGTGTATACTGTTTATCTATCTCTATAATTGTTTTGTGTAAATTACTGGTACTTTTCTTTCGCTTGAAAAATTGTTTTAGATTAATTATTTGTCTTTTGTGGAGATGTGAAATTTCGATCAATCCTCTTCCTCCTTCTTTCCTGGGCAATATAACTCTTTCTATCGCAGATTTTGGGTGGTGATATTTGTGTTGTGTCAGCATAGTTCTTGTTTTTACTTCGAGACTATGTAATTCTGTGTTAGACCATTTTATTACCCCGAAAGAATAAGTAAGTATTGGTACCGCGTAAGTATTAATGGATTTGAATAAATTTTTACTAGATAGGTGCATTTTGCATAACGAATGTATTCTACTATTGTATTCTTTTTTTAGTTTATCCTTAATGGCCCTATGTTCTAAAAGTCGACCTTGATTATACCCTAAATATTTGTACAGTTCTTCGTCTTTAATTGCTTCTATTGTTTCATTGGTATCTGTCGAGTAGTTTCCTCCTACAATCTTACCTTTCTCTATATTTAGTTTTCGGCATTTGTCTAGTCCAAAATCCATTCTTATGTCTTTCGAAAATGTAGTTGTAATGTTTAATAAATCGTGTAAATTTGAATTTTTATTAGCACATATTTTTAAATCATCCATATATAATAAATGTGTAATTTGGTGTAATATTTACCTACCATTTTTAATGTCAAAACCTAACTTAGAATCTATTAATGATCGGGAGAGTGGATTTAGGGCTAAACAGAACCATAGAGGGAAGGGGGAGGGGGGTATTTTTCAAGGAGTCACCTTGAAAAATACCTTTTTTAATCGCTACTTCATCCACGGTTATGTTTGCTGTTTCAGTTTGTAACATAAGTGTAGTTCTCCAGGATCCCATTGTACTCTTGAGAAAATTTATTATTAAAGGATTAATTTTATAAATACTTAATATTTCGATCAACCACGAGTGCGGAACGCTATCGAAAGCTTTTTTATAATCTATGTATGCTACGTATAAGTTTTTTCTAGATCTCTGAACATATTTTAAAATAGTGGAGTCTATGACTAATTGTTCTTTACATCCTATATGCCCGCGCCTACAACCTTTCTGTTCTTCTGTTAGGATATTATATTTTTCAGTGTGTTTAATAATTCTATGAGAAATACAAGATGTAATGATTTTATATAAAGTTGGTAAGCAAGTAATAGGTCTGTACTGTGAAGGATCCTGGGTTCTATTAGATTTTGGGAGCATATATGTGATTCCTTTAGTCAAAAATTCCGGAATATTTTGATTGCCTTTTAGAATATCACTTATCTGTTCTGCTATAGTTTTATGAAGTGAATGAACTCTTTTTATCCAAAAATTCTGTATACCATCGACTCCTGCTGCTTTCCAATTATGTGTTTTATTTATAATTGTATTTATTTCAAGTGCATCTATATCTTCAAATGGCATTTCGTTTATAGTTTCTGATCTACATACTTCCTCTTGTATCCATTTAGCGTCTTTATTATGTTCCGTACTGTCTGACCAAATTTCTTGCCAGAATTCTTTTAAAGCCTCTTGAGATGGAGGGTTTAGGATTCTTGTATCATTGCCTTTAAGTTTTCTATAAAATTGTTTTTCACTTACTTTAAACAATATATTGTTACCTTTTCTTAATTTTGCTTTTTTATATCGTGCTAGCTATGGCTCTTAACAAGAAGTTTCAGTTTCAATGTGTCTAAATGATCTTCTATTCGTTTGTTAAAGTTTTCATGTGTACTGTGTTGTTTAGTATTATTGATAATCTGTTTGACTTTTTTTTCAAGTTTACTCGATGTATTACCGTTTTTGTACTGTATTTGTCTATTTATATCTTTTCTCAATTGCTCTATATCTGATTCTAATCTTTTTTGCCAAGGTGGATCATTTTTTAATCGATTACTTTTAAAACTTCTGTCCGTATTTATTTTTAATTTAAAGTAATTTGCAATTGAGATAGCTACGCAATAAATTAACGAATGTGTGTCACTTAGATTTTCTAGAGATGTAAGCCTCGAAGGGATAATTTTTTGATTAAAAATATTAATTATATCGGATAATTTGCGAGATGGTCTCATTTTTGGTAGTAAAGGTCTACAAGTAGGATTAATTCCATTATATTTTAGCATATTGGTTTCTAATTCGTTACTTAGTGTATTTACTAATGATGAATCAAAATCAGTATTATTTTGTGTCACAATTAATGTCGAATTATCTAAAATAGATTGAGTGGTGTTTTGTGTAGGTGTAGGTACAATTGAATCTGTAACAAAATATGCAGTCCCGGGACTCGTGTCGGGTTCCAGGGAGATGTTATTATAGCTGTTTATGTGTTGTGTAAAGTTTATTGTTTCCTCTTCTTCTTTCTTCAATTGTTCTGCTATTTCAAATCTAATTCTACTTACAGTGTCGTCCGATAACAACTTGTTTCTGATAATGACCCTTCTTTGGTCTGCTATCCTTTGTTCAGTTACATTCATTTCTGGGTATTGTAATTTAAATTTTTCAAATAATTGTGTGCAGTACATAGTTCTGTCCTCTTCAAGTTTTGTAACATGAAAATAAGTACGCATGATGAATATGTTCATATCTTCAGTCCATTTCATGCGCACTCTGGGTTTTCCCGCTTTGGTGGTCGCAGGCTGAGTAGCTGATGCCGCCTGCGAAACATCCAAGGCGGATGTAACTGCTCTACTGTCACTACTATCTAGTCTGTCTGTCGGTTCGGCTGTAGTATTTTTGTCGGGGAGAACCCGCCTGCTCAGTCCCCCACCGCCGATGGGTCGTATGCTGTGACACCCAGCATCGGCCCCAGGTGCGCCCCGACGATTGCCCTCGGGTAGCGGTCCTATACGTAATCTCATTGATCTAGTCTCCATTTTGAATGGGTTTCCAGAGCCACGTTAGCCACGCCAGTAATTTCAGCTTCGTGTGTCCGCCCCCTACGTGATTAGATGGTCAATCAGGACGTGTGGTTGTTTAGGGGGCTATTATTATTATAATTCTTTATGGTACACCATAAAAAGTTAGTTATGTAGAAACTATGCTATGGTTTTGGGAGATTTAAGTGGACTGGTTACGAAGAACTATGTTGAGATTACCCCCTTCTGCCTGAACCATGAAACGAATATACATTGATAAAAAAGCAGAGGTGTGACTTGCACACTAAATAAATGGGCGCCTGAGGTGCTTAAGGAGTGGAGGTATCCCACGGTTATCACGACAATCCCAGTACGGTCAAGACCCCTACCAGCACCTTGCTGGATTACACATGCTTCTCCTAAGCACGTCTGCTTTTGCGAATCTCCACTCAAGCCAGCCAATAAACCCAAGACAGAAGAGGGAGCTCTGTTCCTCGTCAGTGTTTACGACGGCCGGCCAATAAAAGCAAGCCGAAGATGAGGAACAAGAATTTTCCGGGGAGATAGGGTTGTGGAGTCGCTACTGCTCAATAGTTCGCCATAAAACCTGTATTTCTCTTAATCTGGCCCCTCGCATGTCACGGAAAAACCAACTCTACTAGTACACACCCAAGGTTCATTGGAGCACGCAAGCCCCATCACAAAGTCAATGTAGAGATAGGGCGATGGGGTTGTTATTCTCAAGTAGCGCGCAACATCGTTATATTAATTCATTTAGAACTTGACAAATTCAGTAGCTACTACTCATATTTTATTTTAAAAAAGCATACAAAGATGCGCTAATAATTTGCCACAAGTAAATTTTACAAGACTGCAGCCTTAAGAAATATCGATTAATCGTATCGTATTATTTGTAGGTCTGCGGTCCTTTGAAACTGTGAGAAAATCAAACTTCTAAGTTAACGAATAAAAAAGATACGACCGTTTGTCGCAAAAGACGTATATTTCGATATTCTCAAAGGAATCAAAATTTATAGGGTACTTCCCGTTGATCCAGAATCCTGAAATTTGGCATAAAGCAAGGTATAGGAATAAATCTGAAAACAGTAAATTTGTTGTTACCTACGTCACAAAAAAAACTTTTTTGCAATTCGGGAAAATCTTCGAAACTCCATTCAGGAATTGTAGTTTGTACAGAACCCTCGGTGCGCGAGTCCGACTCGCACTTGCCCAGATTTTTTATTAACCTAGTCCACACCATAACCATTAAAACGAGAGACGCATTTCCCTACTTGATCGTTCGGCAGACACGGTGGAAGTCTGCCCCGCTTGGACAGAGCACCACCGTGTACTCGTGGAGACAATCAGCAGTAGCGACCTCTCGCGTCCGCCCCTAGTTCAAGCAATGGTGCGGAGCGAGGGGGAATGGGAAACAGTCCCCTCCTTCTGCAAAGCAGTAATGCGAGCGAAGGAGATGGCCGAAACTGAGAGGGAGTCGCGGGGCCATTTCTGGGTTGCGTAGGCGCGGGCTTGTGTGCGAGCTTGGTCATCCGGTAAGAACCGAGCCTGAATCGACGGCGTCTTGTGTTCCACGAACGCATCTAAGAGATGTCAGCATAATTGAAGAGGTACTCACAGTAAGTGATGATGTATTAGCAGAAGCGCGCTTATGCCTCGTATGTCGTGGCGAGGCCGCGTCGTCGTGAGAACGTCGTCGAAGTGCGGCAGCTTCTGGCGCTGGTGATGTTTGAGGAGATCGGCGACCGCTGCGGCATGATCCGCCTGCAAGAAAAAAGGTGAATAACCGTTTTAAACCAACTTAAAAAAGAAGGAGGTCCTATGTTCAGCTGTATTTTCTTTTTTTATGTATGTTCACATACTTCTCGGTCAATTGCAGATTCGTTGAAAAGATGAACCATAAATTTCGTGATTATTCTTTAACTATCTACCTGGCGCTTTGTGTTGTTTGCGAAAAAAAACTTATAATATGAAAAAACAGGAATCGACTGCTTGAAAAAAAGACTGTCCAAATTACTGTTTATAGGTTCTATTGATAAAAGTAACTAAGAAATGTGAGAGATAAAAGTGTCTAATTGTTGCTCATTTAAAATATAGATGATTATTCAATAAAAAATCTTTTTTACTACACCCTTAACAACTTTTTGAAAATTTTTAAATTATCGATAATTGCGCGGTTAAACTGTAGATATTATCGATATTTTCATGTACGTGCAACCCTATGTGGGACAAGCTAGGCAGATATAGTACCTGTTCCATATCCCGAGCTGTCGGACCGCGGCGGCGAATGTCCTCGCTCGTAGGCGCGTCGCGGCCGGCCCGGCTGCTGTGCGTCTGCTCGCGCTAGTGGAGCCCATTCCTCTAGACCCGCTTCGCACTGGCACTTAGAGCTCGATGCGAATGTTACCGTCACCTGAAACAGTATGTAAAAAATAATAATGTAAAAAAGATTTGTGCTTTTAGCACGGAGAACAAAATTAGAGATTTTTTTTATCTTTGCCATCACTAAGTCCCAGTAATGAAATTTTTTTTATGGAAAGGACAATAGACACTTTTGCATTGACTCCATACTCAGTGCAGTATCAAGTTTTTGCGTATGCCATTTGAAAGGTTATTATAATAAAAGCTGCAATTTATTGTAAGATACTAACAGTCAGACATGTGTAGGGAAAAAATTACTAGTGATGTTGTTTTACATGAATATCATGAACTATTGTCTGTTTTTCCAAATAGATATAATGGTTTGACAATTCAAATGTTGTATGTTTTTTCCATTTATTAATTAGTGAGGTACCGCAACCGATATTGACCAAAAAACCGAAAAAATTTTCGTTAAAATCGTAAAAATAATTTCATTTTAATAATTATAGTCAGCTTTTGAATTTCCTGAAGGTAATATGATAGTTAAATATATAACTCATAAAAATATATATAATTTAAGCCTAAGAATTGGAAGGTTAGCAAAAGCTGTGTCACTTTAATTTTTCGTTTCGTTTTTTTTTGATAACCCAGAAGAAAATATAGAATTACTCAAGCTAGTATTTTTGCTGACACTTTATTACAGCTTTACTAATACGCACTAATAGTAATGACTTCGGTTTGAAAACTAATAAATAGGTAATTACCAAAACATACGTCCTTTTCTTGTATTATTTTCGCATTAATCTTTTATAAAATGTAGCGATAAAAACGAATCGAGTGTCGGGTTCAAGCTATGCAAACATTTGAATTCACAGCTTGAGGACCAATGATGATAATTTTTTTTTAATTCTAAAGCATACTGCGGCTGTCTCTTCCCGTTCTTGTAAGCGAGATATAAAATTGTGTTGGGACACCTATGTACTGTGAAGCTTCCTGGTAAAAGAAAGTAAATAAGAACTCACGGAGCGGTTTTCAAACGCGCCCGCCGCGGTGGAGGAAATAGCTGTTTTATTTCTTAATTCACGAGACCGAAGTTTTGTGCGGTTACGCAGCCGCCTAACCGTCGCGATTGCGATTATTGTTCGCAAACTTGGCGGGTGACAATCGCAAGATAGGCGACATATAGCAAAGTTTGTAGGTTAATTTCAGATATTTATAAGAGAGAGATAATTTTACGAGTCTTTCAGTTCCATTCTAACCTAATCGTTATTGTAAATTATTGATCTTGAGTTTCGTAGTTTAAACAAAGGTTACGTATTTTAATTTGGCTAAAATCATTCATTGTCATGAAGTAACAGTAACTTACATGTTTAATTTTAATTATTATGCGTTTTCGTTGACAGTTGGATGTCAACTACGATATTAAATGTAAGCGTCGCCACAACGACCGATCCTGTGCGTCTCGCATCCACTGCATTCCTGCGACTCTCACCAGATCGTCCGTCCACCTTGTGGGAACCGTGCGTTTTCCAGTGCGCGGTCACCCCTCTAGAACCTTTCGGCCCCATCGACCATCCGTTCTACGAGCAATGTGCCCTGCCCACTGCCACTTAAGTTTGGCGATTCTTCGGGCTATTCTTGGTTCTCTTGCGGATATCTTCGAACGAGCAAATCAATAAACGCTGCCAATAACCTATGTAATGCACAAAATATCATCAGATTCCGAGACACAACGCCGACGAAGGCAAATTCTGTTCATTAGTGAGTTCTCGAACGATATACGTCACATCAGCAGACGCAACAACGTAGTAGCCGACGCATTATCACGCATCGACGCAATTAGCTGTCCAAGTTCGATAAACTACGAAGCGAAACCACTACAAACAACGTTCGCCTATACCTACCACAAGAGTACCAATTTTTTTTTACCAATTTGGGCATCAACAGAATACGAACTACGCCGTAACACCCTCAGAGCAACAGTTTGTTGGAATGCCGGCATCGCTCTTTGAAGACCGCACTCACTGCTTGCCTCAATAATAATAGCTGGATTGAAGAATTACCAACAGTATTGCTAGGCCTACGTACTGCCAGCAGAACCGACACAAACGTCAGTGCACTGGAACTCGCCTATGGTCAAAATCTACGATTACCAGGTGATTTCTTCGTGACACTACAAGCCCAAAACATGGATACCAACTACGTCGAAAAACTGGGGTCAACAATCGGTAACTTACGCCCAGTACACGCACACTCGAATAACACTAAACCTGCAAGCAAGTGTTCGTGCGAGTCGATGCAGTGAAAAAACACAGACAGACAAACTTTTACACTACAATTACCAAGCAGAGAAGCAGTCATATCCATTGAGCGTTTGAAGCCAGCATTCACCATATCAGACACACAATCATCCACTTGGTAAAAGTAAATATAATACCATCACTACTTGCGACACCCAAAATGTGAATGTAAATGGCCACAAAACGACAATAAATATACTCCTTATATTCTTTCTGTGTTTTCTACGCACCGCTGCTTTAGTTTCGTGTGTCATTGGTAAGCTTTGAGCGATCTATAACGATATCCTTTCAGATCGATCGTAACGACGGATCGTTCCGTATATGAACGTCCTTTAGGTTACTCCCTACACACAAACTTACAAATTTTACCTGTTTATAATATTAGTATAGATAATGATTATACACTCCACACTCACCCCCACTACATACCTCATACTCCACACATACACATAACCTCACCCAAAAGTACCTGAACCCTTTTTTGTCATTAAATCTAAATATTTTTTTTTAAATTTAATTCTTTATATTTATATCTCTTACTTTTTTTTTCTTATCTTATAATTTATATCTTACCTGTAAATTATTATAATTATTATTTTTTGCCGAACTCAGGAAGAAATTGGAACCCACGACACAGGGAATCCTAGTGTGGGGTCCAGGGAATTTGTAAAAAACTAGGATTCAAGTCTTTTGTGTATCGCATTATTGTATATTTATTTAACCTTGTCAAAATGAATCAAATAAAGCTTTTATTTATTTATTAATGACTGTTGATGATAAATGAAAATGAAGCTTTTACCTTTAAAAATCTTTTACCCTTAAATTGGCATATTTTACAACTTGATACAGCTGTGGGTCCAAAACGCTAATAGCCTTTTCAACTATCGGCCTATATCTCTGTGCATGTTCATTCGCTCACCGTAACAGGATCCGAAGTCTTCAGCAGATCGACAAGCTGGTCGTGGTGCAGCGCTACTACGGCGGCGCGACACACTTCAAGTAGTCGGGCGCCACGCTTGATGCCCGCGCGGGCGGCGCAACCGGTGCTTTCTACTAAAGTTACTAGGCCGTCTGGTTGTACGTGGAAACCTGGAAAAGGGTTGTTAGATTAGTCTTCTTGTATACGACACACAAGTAAATCTTGCGTTAACGGTATATGGAAACCGTCTAAGCAGTCTAAAGATCTAGTGAGGTTAAACGTGTATCGTAGAGTTAAGGTTACACAAAAATTTGTATTTTAATGATTTGACATTTCGAATGTTTCATGTTTTTTTTTTCATTTCATAAATAATGAGGTACCGCAACCGATATTTACCAAAAAACCGAAAAATATCCGTAAAAATAATTTCATTTTAAAGGGAGTGGTCCGGATACGGCCAGAGGTTTTCAATGCTGTGGACAAGATTATTATTTATACTAAAAATCTTAATAATTACTAGAAATAATTATTAAAATAATATCACGTCAGTTAAAGTTCGGAAAAATAATATTAAACAATAAGTATATTCATTTATTCAGTGTTTCCTTGGTTCCTGCAACCATTTTAAAGTTTTTTTTTTCAATTATTTCTTGACCATGGATACAAAGTCCTTTAGGCGGAATAATAAAAATAAAGATTGCATAGAATTTTCAATTTAATAATCGACCAGAACATCATTTTTTTTTTAACATCATTTATTATATCAGTATTAATTAAGCATTTGGTCCATTGATAAAAATGCATACGAAATACAATTATTTTGCTTATATTATTGAAAAAAATATTAATTGCGTCGTTTAAAATGTTCGGGTGTTTTTGGCGGGATTTCTTGAGTGAAGTTCAGTGGCTGTATGGTCTTAAGACCTTAGCCTACCCAAATGGGGCGAAAAGTGGCGGCAAAAAGTGTCACATTTTGCCGCGTAGCATTTGAATTGCGACTATTTGCTTCTGTTTGTGAATATTTGCTGCTATTAAGCTGTTGATCCCCGCAATAACGCCGGCGTTAACGCGCCATTGTCTTTCTATTGTGTCTCTAATTACGCTACTCAAAAAGTTAATTTTCACTTTCATAATGAACTCTGCACTCGCTTTTCCCGACAACCTCAGCCTGCGAATTTGCTATGTACGATAATGACCCCGGCCGCTCTATCTCGGACTCTGTTTCTACTTCTTTGAACAACTCCAGCGTCCCACAGATGGAAACCGACTCGTACAATATTTCGACCCGCAGAAGCCAACGCTGTATTAATTGTGCTTTAAATATTACTCAAATGAGACGAAATTCTTTGGAAGTTGCTGAAATCCGTGATCTGTGATACAATAATGGATTCATCCACGGCAGGTAAGAACTATTTAATTTGTACCAATACATACCTAACTAACAAAAATAAAAATATGTTAATAAAATACTACAGATGTTAATGTTGAATGATACTTGTTGATGAACAAATAAGCTAATACTTTGAAGTCACTTATATAATGTTTTTAGTCGTTGTTCTAATTTTAAACGACGAAGAAAATGATTAACCAAATGAATAAATAAATGTTTGTTTACTTTGCTGTGCTACAGCCGCCATTTTGACTCTAGCAACATAAAAATTAAAACTGATTTAACTCTTTCCTCCAACTTTTAGATAAACCTGTAATAGCTGTAAAAGGTTTATTATTTCATAAACTATGAATTGAAGTTGTCTTTATATATGTCCACTGTTGCTATACTGTGGCCAAAGTTTGTATGAATGGTGGACCATACCCTTTATGCAACTAATAGGCTATTTGACAGTATGAAAAATAAGTTCGAATTTTTTTCCATCCGCATAGCGGATTAGCGGTTTTAAAAGCGATTTGTAACAATATATTATTATCTAAAAAATAATGGACTATTTATAAAAAAAATACGAAATGAATATTATTTTATTTTACCTAGCGCCATGTCTTTGAAAACGATCGCTATTGGCTAATTCTATTTAAACGTCACAAGTCTGTAAATATGTCTGTCATTGACTGCTATTCTATATTATTTGAGTGCCTATGATATAATTTTGATGCTGTGCTATTAATTTACATTACCTACGGTAATATTTGGATACCAAATATATACCAGTTAATTATAATACTATAAAATGGAGAACAAACAACTACGTTAAAGCAGATAGCGGGAACCTTCCTAAAGTTGATGCTCTTATGGTCGGTGATTTCTTTAAGAATAATCCCGATTTTTATGCCGCCGAGCTTAAAAATATGAAGACAGCAATGTAAGTAGCCCCCTATCAACTCACGTATTAACTTGCGAGCAAGTTACAAACACTTTTTTTGCGCATTTTGACATTTTCGGAACACATACAAATAGTTTTTCCGGCGTTTTTATTGACGTGTTTGTACACGCTGGCACTACACACCATTTGTAACTCATTTTTGGGGGAAATCACTGTTAAAATGAACACAAACAGCAAAACACTAAGTCAACTAGTTCACTGCAATGTTCATTTACTGGCGTGTGACGTTTACGAATACAATTTGACGCGTATTGTCAAATATGGCGTTTTGGCGGCTTATTTGAATAATACAACTTTATATGCTATTTTTTATGTTAATATTTACAAAAATTGAAATAAAACACTTTTTCTGAACTCTATTAATAATACTTAATAATAAGAAGTCGATTCCAAAAATCAGTCAAATAGCCTATTATATCAGCTTTTGTATTTCCTGAAGGTAATTTGATAGATGCAAATATCTAACTCATAAATAAATTATAATTTATTAAGCCTTTATAATTAGAATTGAAAGACTAGCAAAACCTGTGCCATTTTATTTTTTCGTCTCGATTTGGTGATAACCCAGAAGAAAATATAGACAAGCTGGTATTTTGGTTGACACTTTATTACAACTTTACTAATACGCACTAATAGTAATGATTTCGGTTTGAAAACTAATAAATAGATAATTACAAAAACATAAGTTCTCTTGTAATATTTTCGCATGGATCTTTAATAAATTGTAGCGATCAAAACGAATCGAGTGTCGGTTTCTTGCAATGCAAAAATTTGAATTCACAGCTTGACGACAAATGATGATAACTTTTTAGAATTCTCATGAAAGCATAAACTGCGACTGTCTCTTTCCGTTCTTGTAAGCGAGATATAAAATTGTGTTGAGACGTCCCTACTTGGAGCTCAAGAACTCACGGAGCGGCCCGCCACGCTGGAGGAAACAGCTGTTTTATTTCTAAATTCACGAGACCGGAGTTTTGTGCGGTTACGCAGCCGCCTAGCTGTCGCGGTTGCGATTATTGCTTGCAAACTTGGCGGGTGCAAGATGGGCAGTTAATTATCAGTTGAGCTCTAGACCGCCATGGACAGATACCAGAAACGAGCTGTTGCGTAATACTTACTTCACAAAAGAATTAAAAAAAGGCGGCCTATATAGTTGTGGGTGAATCCATTGATTTTTGGATTTTTCTGCGGGCGCCAACCAAACGCAGAGGGTGATACCCGCCGAGGTTGCGGGTGACCGCGGCCCGCGCGATTCTACTAGTTGCCCGCCGATGCAGCGAGAGCCGCAAACAACCGCGCACAACGCGGCCGTAAAACGCATCGTGAAATGTGCTTTAATTTTTAACATACATATCCCTAGCATTCTACAGAAGCTGTCGGTAACCGCGGCGGACGCGGGTGAAAACCGCTTCGTAAGTTCTTAGCTTAAGTAAAAGGCCGAGTGTAAAAAAGTATGGTAATATTTTTAATTTTCTACTATAAACAAACTCTATCGTATCTTGGTCCTACTTTCCTTAAAGGTTGTATTTATAATACCTATTATGAAAAGAAACGGTAAGAAAAATCGAATTTGGAGACATCACTTTTATCAAAAAACTTGCAAAATATTTTTGGAGTTTGATATTTGCACTTGTCAAATCATTATCTGTACCTTATAGCCAAAAAGCATCTCATGAGAATTCTAATAAGCCCAAACACGGCCAGGATACATTGATTTATTTATTTACTTTTTGACTGTAAATGCTTAAGTTTTCGATGAAAATACCAAAATCACTATATGGTTGCCTATAATATTTGAGGAGTTCCCTCGATTCCTCATGGATCCCATCATCAGAACTGGATTTTGAAAAAAATGGGACCAATCTGGAAGTATATCCTTCAAGGGGAAAAAAATATTTGCAGTTTGGTCCATATATGACGGGGTTCTGAGGTAACAAACTTAACAAAAATAATGATAAAAAAATACAACCGAATTGATAACGTTCTTCTTTTTTTGAAGTCGGTTAAAAAAGTAACAAAAATCGTATAAAATCTCGAAGTCGGTAACGACAAAGCTTAATTACCGAAGAGTTCTATACAATTTATTTGTAATAGATTTATGCAATGGTTTTTTCATACAACTCGGTTTTCCAAAGCACTACTTCCAGTTTTTTGCACGCCTTATGTCATTTCAATTCGGAACGGTGTTTGTGTCCGTACAAATAATACGTTGTGCATATAGACTAGCGTCTAACTGCTTATACTTAATACTATCGCTGTCGGACACAATGTCAGATGAGACAGCGCAATTTTTGGCCTCACCCATCAGCGAGTTCGAGCTCGAGACTAGTTCAACCTTAACACGAAATGTCAAGCAGTTTATCGTGTGCATGATGTGTAATGCAACTAATATTAGCTGCCTTTACTCGCCTCATATCTACCGCCCTGCACATTATTACGGTTACTTCTAGGCAAGCGTGCTTCATCGCCGTCCACATCATAGCTTACATCAGGTGAGATCGTGGTTAAGTGCAAGCTTATCAATAATTTAAAATATATATATTAGTAGCGACCCAGACATATAGTACTGTTGTACTATGATAATCTTGACCAGCACACAACTTTGTGAATTATTAATATGATACTGATATTCCAAGAACATTATGCGCTTTGGGAATCATCGTCTATCTATGAAAAACCTACGCGCTATTATGAGCTCCATAAAGCTTTTACAAAACCATGGGAGTACCAAAAACGTTTAGATATTTTTAATTGACAATCATGATCTGCGATCGGACTATGTAAACAGACTTGAAGATGACACAACGTGGCATAACACATTTGCTTATTAGAAAATACGAAATTACCGACGTGCGCACGAAGTGAAGTGTGCGCTATGGTTTGGAATGGCTTGTTAATGTGTGATGTTGTTGTATCGGGTGGTGCATAAGATATAGAGGAGTGTAGATAGTTACCCAGCTGCGGATTGGTGCCGCGTTCGAGCGTGATCTCGTGCAGCGTGTGCGCGTGCGGCGGCGCCACGCTGGCGAGGCGGCGCAGGAGTGCGTCGTTGCCTCCTCGTAAGCGTACGCTCTCGCCCCGGTGGTAGTACACACGTGTCCAGCCGCCACTTACTACCCACCCTGTATACACATACATACATCAAAATAACAGATACTTTAGTGCAGATTAATGTCGTAATAGTTTCCCTATTACAACATCAATCGTCACTTTAGTAACCAGTACGAATTGGGCTAGCCAGCCTGCTGGTTGTCCAATACACGAATAATTAGAGTCAAATCAAAAATTAGTTAAGATATAAAAAATAAAAAAATTAATGAAGATATCATTTGTGTAAATTTACACATTAGTTATTTATTTATTTATTATTTTACTTGATTGCTACATAGAAATTCTTTACTTTTTTAATATCTATCAAGACTTTTTTGTAATAAAGATTAGCTCGTATTTTTTCCTCATCACAGAAGACGTATAAATCATTATTATCGGAATTTATATACTTGTAAGCAGCTGATTATTACAATACGATAAATGAGTTATTTATACTGCAGTATCAATTAATGATATTTCATACAAGATTAATGAGATAAAATAATGATATAACGTATATTTCAAGATACCTAGTAACGAGTTGGTTGGTAGAACTAAAACAATTTGTCGCGTACTGTCCTCGACGAACACTACCGTATCAGCTGATACACCCATGATGCAGTCGAGTAGGGAACCATTCGCACCTTCATCTTGCACTTGCACCTGAAATAATGGTTTAATTTGTTGTCAATATGAATATGTTTATAGTGGCCTCTTTAGATCTTTGTTCAGTGCCAGAGAAAAATACGGTCATATTTTATTTAATTTTTTGTTGTAAAATTGTCAAGACTTATGCGTTTCTGATTCACTGTCGAAAATTCTTACTCATTTAATACTACATATTTATATTTCAGATTAAATGTTATTCAGGATCATAATACAAAACAGGGCGTAAGAGGGTGTAAGGTCACGCAAACTGTATTGGTGTGTGCAGTGGGCATATGCTCCGATGGTTGCTGTAGTGCGCTTTTATCTGTTCAAATTGCGCGGAGAACTTTGATTGCGCGATGTAGGATTTGTGTGACGTCAGGTCTCTTTATAGTTCGTATGTGGCGGTACACATGCCACTACATCACTGCCCTCCACATGCGTGCCGGGCCAGTGTAAGAGTGGTTTCGGCGAGTCGGATCCAAAAGCCGCTTAGCCCTCGAAAAATCAGAACTGTCTGCAGTGATGCCCCAGTCAGTCAGGGTGATGATGTCCCAGATGCCGCAGGCTCCAGTGAGCGAGAGTTGTGTTGCAGGCTCAATCAGATCTGAGGGATGCTATGCGACGTAGTGGTTTGACTGCTGACGTCGACTAAGAGATAATCTTTAAGCTCTTCATGTGACTGGTGGAAGGTGCAGTGTGCTGTGCCAAGGGTGCTGATGAGATTGAAGGTGTTGAAGTGACCGAGTATGCTGACCAGTATTGCGCGCAGAAAACCTGTAGTTGTGATTTTCGGGCTGTGTGACTCGACGCTAGAAATCGTCAGGAAATAATGGTGATGACGTCTCGACGAAGTAGCTGCACGAAGTCTGCGCTCACGTTCATTGTCGAGGGTCATCAGAATAGAAATATGAGGCTTTTGAATGCTGACTTTAAAACAAACTTACATGAAAACACAGCGCGCCTCCAACTAATACGTCGTTCGTACAGTTCTCTACTCGAGTGATTAATGTGCTGTTCGCAGAATTGTTGCCGCTCTTCATTAGTAACGACGAGAATATAGCTGGAAAAAGACAAAATAAAAATACATTGCAATGTTAATATAACATCGTTTTGTCGGGGGTTTAAGAGAAAATAGATTCGGTGCGTAACTATGACACAACAAAGTTGAAAATATGTCAGAAGTATGAGTGAAAGAGACGACCTAGCTCTACATACAAACCCGTAAATTATACATTTACTAGCAAAATGGTATATCATGACCTTATTAAAAAAAAGTACAATGTAAAATGACTGCAACAGTCGGGACCCATCAACATAATCTAAAATCATTCCATCTAATATGGGTCTCGACTGTTGCAATCTATATGTTCCGTATTATTTTTATTTTTTCGCTGTCAGGTTTTTATCATTTTTTTCTTTACTGTTTAGTACGCATGTGTACACCTGAACCTTTCTCCATGTATCAATCCGTCAATATCGGTGAAAGTTGCATGAAAATCCGTTCAGTAAGATGTGAGTTTATCGCTGACATACTGATGTGGTGGGAGACGTTGTTTTTTAAGGATTATTTGAGGTATTAAAAAGTCGACGTATTTTTTTTGACAGGTGCAGTAACTTTATAAGGAATACTTACAAAACTTCTGTCCAGTTTCGACAGTGGTAGCAGTGACATAATTCTTCGCTAAATCTTTCAGGTACTCTTGACGGGTGCGCGTTGCCATTGTACTAAACTTTGGTGATTGTATTGCAGCATTTTCGCCGTTTATAACCTAAAATTATGACATAATATTTGTAAATATTCAAGATGTTTATAATTTTTTAAGTATTTTTTTTTGTAGCGTTATGTACTTTGACTTAAACTTACTTTACTTAAAAGTAGGTCAGTGAATGCTTCGCCTTTCGGGTAAATCGCACCATCTTTTATTGGAGGTCCAAATAAAGGCACTTCTTTAGCACGACTCACAGCTATACTATAATGCGTATTCTCTGTACATGGATCTATGGCTCTAACTACAACAAAAACGTGCTGGAACTGAGAACGAATGTTCCGCGGTGTGAACGGTGCAGCACCGGGTTCCTGGAAGACTATCGTTACTATATCGTTGCCAATGTGGCGTTTTCTCAACAATTGTTGTCTGTTATTCGGCGTATAAGGTAGCATAGTCGAAACATGAAACATGATATCGCAGCCCTGGTACGTCGTAAACACAGAGTACAATCCAGTCGAGTCAGTCCTATTGTCCAGTCCAGCCTTATACTTATCAAAGTCTTTTAATCTAACAGTCTGGCCCAACATCTTGAGAAACTCTACAAAAGCTGGCCCAGCTTCTTGGTTGTTGTACATCTCTTCCTCGGTCGACTGGCCGCTCTTGCAGTACATGACTCCGACCTTGTAATGTCTGGTGACACATTGTTCGTCTAGTCGTAAAAGTTGCTCTTCTGCCCCACCATTGTTTATACCAAGCCTGAAAATGATTTACGTCATTGCATATGAAACTAATAATATGACATGAAAGAACTATTGAAATATAGGACACTAAAGAACTATTGTTTTACTTATGAGATTAAATATCCGTTTCTAAATCCGATAACAATCGCAAAAAGATAAATACATGCGCAGTTTATTTATCTTTTCGTGTGACGCTACTTGTAAATTTGCGATTAGTGAATAATTTGGACATTGTTATAATTTGACTCAGCTCCTAAATGTTAGGTGCAAGACATACCTTAAACAGTTAACTTGCAACTCAGGCGCGATGTATTCCAAAACATCTTTAGTGTTGTAAGTTGCGCTGTTGTTGCTGGGCTTAGCCGTGGGCAGCGCATCTTCGAGCACGGATCCTCGTAGCGTAAGCAGTTCAGACGTTCGCACGATAAGGCGGTACTGCCAAGCCAGCTGAGATGCGGGCGCAGAAACGTCGCCGCCTCCACGACGAAGCTCTACCCTCTCCTTCTTTATTGATATCGCCACGGGTCCGAGATTCTCGTCCATTCCAAACCAATTTTGATGAGCTAAGGGAAAAGCTGCTGTTATAGGGCTACAGTAAAATATGTCGCAATTATTGCAATAGAAAGCTCCCAAAGGTGTATAGAACCTTGGTAATAAAAGTTACAAGTGTAGTAAGTTGAAAAGGAAAGAGGAATAGTAAAAAAAATGTTTGATAAGTTTAGCTTATACCTAGTTCTTATAAACAAAGATAATATAGATAACATTAGATATTGTTGTTTGATCCAGTTACATTTTGTAGAAATCGAAATTCAACAACTCACGTTGATTGTAAAAGTAGTTCCTGTAGTATAAAGCTCCAAGATCTTGGCTCTCTATAGGGAATGGTGAAAGGGATCTGGCGAATGGGCAGCCATGGCGCCAATGTGTGTGTCCTGGAGGGAACTCTAGCATAGATATCCCGTAAGCGGCGCGAGGACGGTGCCAGCCCCCAGACTGGCCGAGTATAGCGCCGCGAGCGGTCTTCCAACATAATGACACACATCGTTCTTCTTCACCTAAAATTCAACAATGCAGGGGTTTTGTAAGAATTAAATTATTGCTAATAATTGTTAGTGCCAAATAGTAAATGCTATGTTTAGATCCATACTAATACTATAAAATGTAAGTGTATTAAAGTATGAAACTTGGTACACTGGTAGAGTATAACCTGCATCATAGGATATAATTAGCCTGGTAGTATGGTTCCTTAAGATAATAAATCAATTTTCATACGAGCAAAGTACAAAAGTATTTTGTAGTTTTGACGTAACAGTGGCATATTGTTAACATGTAAAAATAGTGAAAATGTATGTCAAGTTGCATCTAAGGGCATGCAACTCGACATACATTTTCACTGTTTTTCATACAACCGCTCTTACGCGATTATGGCGTTATTACACATTTTTCATTAGATATTTTGGAAACAAAGTATCTTGTGGATATTATCTAAGCTTCGGAGAGGAGTTAGTAGATACAAGGGTTGTTGCGGATACCAAAATTTCGACATCCGCGGATGCGGATTTCAAAGTTATTATTATAAATATTCTAATTTTACGTATGGTAGACAGCGCATCAAATTATTACAAAACGACTTTGCTCAATCGAAATTGAACTCTACGTTCGACATGTAATAGAGAATTGTTTGAGGATAAGAGGCATTTTTAGCCCATAACACACTCAAAAAAAGTTTCTGTTCCGACTATTTTTAAATGCATTTGTATAGTAAAAGATATGATTTTTTTATTCAGTGACCTTTACGTGATAAATAATATAGTAAGTCAAAGCAATTATTGCCCAAACAGAGAGCGTTTTGTCTTTTTTGTAAATTTTTTCGATTTTTTTTTTTCAATATTTATGTCATTATTTCTGAAACAAGTGCTCCATGAACCATATTATAGGATGTATTCCCTTCTGAGAGATAGTTAAATTCTTTAATGTGCACCAAAAATAAAAATTACAATAGGAACTTAAAATACACTCGGACTTCTCCGGATCATTTTCGTCCAATGTGCAGATACTGGTTTTTATTGGTGGCGACATTTTTATTTACTATTGCACTTATTATTATGTCCGATTATTAACACTAAAGAATTCACAGTGGAAATCACGTCGATAGGTAAAACAAAACCTTTAAAAATCACGGGGGCTATTGGCTAACTTTTTAAATATGATGATGATGATATGATGTTAAGAGATGCCAATGTATACACTTCTATAATAAACTCCCTAGTCATATTCAATAACTAAGCCTTAATAAATTCAAATCATTTGTAAAGCGTAAACTTTGCCAAAAGGCTTTTTACACTATAAAGGACTATGTTGAGGAGGACGAAAAGGCTTGGGATTGATCTGCTCCAGTACGCACTACAACTGCTGTCTTATTATTATTATTTTTCTTCTCTTTCTTTTGTTTTATTTTCAATTGTGCTTTTTATTATTATTATTTTTTTTACTATCTTACATTGTAGATTATCTTTATTTTGCAATTTGACATTATTTTTATTTTCTTTCAATTAAATTTTGACAAGTAAATATTTACTTTACTAAGTATTACATATTGTAAACTATATATTTCCTTTTATTATTGTGAACGTGAGGACTATGTTGATTGCTTTTTTTTTCCCATTTCAGTAATTTTAACGTATGTCTGGCAATTTGAGTATTTTCTGCGGCCTACCCAAATGTCCTTTCTTTGGTATTGTTCGTCAAGTCGTTGAGCTCCTTAGTAGTCCTGAGTTGAGCTTTGCGAATACTGACAAATGCTTGCACTGACTGGACAGGTCCACTCAAATCTGTATGGTTCTGTCTTCAAAAGACCATCTCAGATAAATCTGCATGGTTCTCATGTGATTTGACCATTACATATTTAATGTATGGACTTTACCGGCCTTCTAGTTTAAAATGACAAAAAAAAATGACGTGTAAAAGTGTTTTATAAACCTATTTGCAGAATAATAATAAAAAAAAAACAACAGTTGTCAACTAGCATTCGTTGCACACTAAACTTAGTTGTCAACTGACAATTTCATAAAATTGGTATTACGTATCACACAAGTGACTTACAAACTACGGTGGAAATGTGGTGAATTATAAAAATTTACGGTGCCTATTGTGACCACTCTAAAATTTTATCGACTATTATACTGCTTCAAAAGCTTACACAATCGCAATTTTAAAAGTATCGATACAATATGACTGGCCTGTTGGTCTAGTGGTTAGTGGCCCTGACTGCTATGCCGGAGGTCGTGGGTTCGATTCCCACCCAGGACAAATGTTTGTGTGATGAGCACGATCATTTGTTCTGTGTCTGGGTGTAATTTATCTATAATATGTATGTATTTAGAAATATATAAGTATGTTTATCAGTTGTCTAGTACCCATAACACAAGCTCTGCTTAGCTTGGGACTAGACGGCGTTGTGTGATAGTTGTGGAATATAATAACAATACATCTGTCAAAACGTGTTACGGTGGCTATCAAAGGCACCAGTGGCTAATGACGTCACTGCAGTTGGTCACTGAAGATAGGCAATACGAAACTAGCTGTTTGACAGTTCAATGATGCACATTGTTAACAAGTGATCATCACTTGAACTGTCAACAGAGTTACGCAATAGCCCCGCTTGTCACCAATGCTTCCTATGGGTCAGTGTCAGTTAGCGATGGGCGAATCGAGTTATATTAATCAAGTTATTCGAGTCAAACCATAAACGAGTCGGTAGAACTCGAGTTGACTCGACGCGAGTCGCGACGCCAAATGATTTATGGAAAGTTAAGTTTTATAAAATAATCTTATTCTTTGTGTTTATAAACTTGACATGAATACAGCAAAGTGCTAGTTTAACATAAAACGATTGAAAACAGAAATTTCACTTGGTAGTCTTATGAATTAAAAAGGTTAGTTGACGGGTTGACTCGGTGGACCGAGTTGATTCAGCGGAACGAGCTGAGTCGACAGAACGATTTGAGTCGGCGGGCCGAATTGACTCGGTGGAACGAGTTGAGTCGGCGGGCGGACCGAATTGACTCGGTGGAACAAGTTGAGTCTGCGGACCGAGTTGAGTCGGCGGAACGAGTTGAGTCTTTGCGTACTGAGTCGAGTCGCAATTCGAATCAGCCATCATTTCAATTCGATTAACTTGAGTGGTCGAAACTGCGAGTTGGCCCTGTGGCCCATCGCTAGTGTCAGTAAGCGAACGATAATAATATGTATCATATATGTAGGTATGTAACAAAAACACGCGCTCCACTCTCACATTAATTTGATGCGGATGCGGATGCAGAGGTCAGAATTGATGCGAATATCCATAACACCCCCAGTAGATACATAGATAGAAGCGACTTTCATTGCAGTGTTACTCAAGTTACCTCTACTATTAATTTTCACTTGTGTTAATGAGAACTTTTCAGCACAAGTAAGAAGCAGTAATAAATGAAAGTGCAGCAATTTTTCTATAAAAAGTGGATGTACATTATACTGTGTTGAGTACAGTTCAATACAATATGTGTAACTCAATGTGATGAATATTAGTTATTATTTGTATTGTTAAGTATTCTACTTGCATACCTAGTTTAGACAGGGAGCTTTATTGTGTTCATTTTTGTACAATATTTTATACTAAGAAAACAAATAACAATAAAAAAACTCTTCCTGAAAAAAGGAAAAAAATCGGTTTTAAATGCTGTAATTAGCATTTGAAATTGATATGAGGAAAAGTGGGGATGTGGTGGTTTGTACCACATCCCCACTGTTCTCCGCATATCTTTTTCTTCTTTGTACAAAATGTAATCTAATGGCAGTGATGTCAAATTTCAGTGTCTACATCCTTATTCTGTTACTTGACAGTTACCCTTTCCACCAGATTTGAAATATTTCGAACTTTAACTATACAAATTTGTAAAATTATTTCTATTAGTGATATTGGATAAAGTTACTTTTTAATACAAATATTAAAAGAAATTGAGTCAACTACCCATTTTGATGGTTATAATTGTATTAAGTATTAGAACTGAAGTTAATTACTTGACACTTAAAATCCTCATGCATGCTTAGATATGAGTCACAGAGAGGTCTTAAAAAAAAATTGATTACTTGATTTGATGTGTCAGCAAATTGTATAGAAAGGTTAACCCTTATGATGCAAGTGAATTATGGTAAACAAAAAAATTAAAATATTCAAAAATATGTATATTTTGAAAATAAATGATAGTTCTCCTTTATTTTTGTAGTATAAGTAGTATTTCTGCTAGATTACTTTACACTGTTGGTAAGTGTACACTGTTAACGCATGACTAACTGGCTGTGCAGTAATTGTTGCATTAATTAATAAGTTATATTGAATGGAAGCATAATAAAATGTCTGCAATGTAGTAAGCAATTACAACTAGTTTACCACAAGGAGACAAGTAACATTGCATTCATAGCTGTTAAGTAATAAATTTAGCTCTAAATAATATGTATTTTGTGTGATATCTAACTTCTACATGCCAATGTCAACTATTGTGACAACAATTTAAAATATTGCTTTTCAGTGTGTTTCAATAATAGTTTTAGTGTATTTTTGTCTGTTTAAGAATTTAATGCATTCATATTTTCTCATGAATGAAAAGGAACTGTAGAGTATGTTAGCAGCTTGGCTTCCTGCACCAATTGTAAGTCAGCTGAGGGAAACAGACTATCATGGTGTGTAGTGACAATTGAGTGCCTTCCTGTCACTACTTACACACAATTGTGCTCATAAAACTAACATGCCACTTACACATTTAATATGAGATTTAAGAATGACAAAAAAAAAATGTGGGTGTTATTCAACTTGTATTGCAAAACTTGTTAACAAGTCTAAATTGCAATAAACCACGTGGATGAGATAGAAAAACATTAATTTTTTTTGGTATCATCTATGACTCATCAATAAATAATACATTCTTCCAATAACAATGTCAAGTGCGAAAGCATAATTTGTGTCACCTGATTCACAGATGATACAATGGTAATTTTGTAGTAGGCAAGTAAAAGGCAATGCAAAAAGATTAATGACACCTCCAGTTACTAATGTTATTAATCTGTATTGGATTTATGTTCATTGTTTGTTGGGATTACATGAAAATGCTACATTAATTAATTAAATCCCCAGCAAACATCCGCATTCATTCTTTCTATTGTGTCTCTAATTATGGTATTCGAAAGGTTAATAGGACATAACACTAGGGCCTACTCACGCATGGAAAGAAAGAAAGATAGAAAATGAATTTATTTGGCACAACTGGACTGGACCTATTTTGGTGCAGCCGTGAGGCACACACAATATTTAGGTACCATAAATAAAAAAAATACAGTTGTGTGCCTCACGGCTGCACCAAAATAGGTCCAGTTCAGTATGAACACACATGTGGTGAACGGTCCAGCATCGTTGATGTGAAACAACATGCAGATATGCAGTGCCCAATATAATGCCACTTTGTATTACAACACCGTATTATTCAGTTGCTGGGTCATTAACAATCTTACAACCTTCAACCAAAGGGATTTGCCACATAGATTATCATGTATGTACACAATTAGTGCCATGGTAATATGGCCAGGCCTTTACAAAATGTTTCCAACTGCAATCAGCAAACATTCAAGTTCTTTTACATTGCAGGTTACAAATTATAATATAAATATTAGTTCCATTGTGCCCCTCAATGTAATTAATCTTGTCATCTATCAAAAACCCAAGGCTTGCTTCTGCAATGCAGATAAGTTTTGATGGCTGCCACAATAATTTATACATGAGAAAGCAAAATGTGTCCAGCATGCCCGCATCATGACTAAATGACAGATGCTGTGTTTTAAATGTTAAAAAATCTTATAAAAAAGTATTGTATTTCTTATTTGTATTATTAATTATGTAGCTAGACTCATCCCAATTTATATTGTGTGAACTGCTTATTTCATATATTAGCATAAAATCACTAAACCAACTCTATGAAGTTGTAGCTTGGTGCTAAGAGCATGCTTTTGCTTTTTTGATATGGCAGTCAAAGGGTTATTATTATTTCACTGTTTTTTTTTTTTTATATTAAAATAAGAAAAAGTGATGCACTAAATCTAAGGAACATGGTTTAAGAGTAATGGTGATGATAATGCTTGTTTATGATTTGAAAATTACAAATGGAGCAACAAAATTGTGTCTTACCTCCCAATTCATTCCTGAAGAATGGACAGCTTTCTAACAACTCATTTGATCTTCCATCTCCTGTATCTGGCACTGCATCATCTCCTGGAGGCAGTCCACGAGTTGCCAACAAAGAGGCAGCAGATGCACCTGTTGTAGTATTTCGACGCCTACTCAGCAATGCTCCACGAATCTCAGCTGCATAACTTAGATTTGCCAGAAGTGATTGACAGTCATAATGAGCAAACTGCTTTCTCTTGTTGCTATCTGTTACTGCAGAAAGGCTGCTATCGTCAAGAGGCGGACGGTTCGATATTGGTGCTGCTCCACCCCACAATTTGTTCAATTTGAGCCTTGGTTTTGGACTGGCACTGGATCTAGATGGCGGTCCATCTGCATGGTCACTGGCTAGGCCTTCAGCGATCCTATCGACGGCACGGCTCAGGCCTGGTGTCTTGTCCGTAGCCGATACACCGCTGTAGCTGTGTACCATTGCGGGTAACCGGTCGTTAGCGCCTCCAATTACGTCAATTGAACCATGACTTCCGTACTCCCGTCGCAAGCCATTCCCCGAAGAATGCTCAGCATATATCAAGTCAAGACTTGAATTACTGCGGTAAATAACATCTCTGGCTTCCTTTCTTCTATTATCTGGAGCGTACATGGCATTATTTTCTCAAGCAACTTAGTACATTTCCAATCGTCAAAAGTAAGATGTGCCAGTTCAGTTGTTATCTCAATTCATATATTTAGTTACACATTGATGTTAAATTCTTACTTGGGAATTAGCACAATAAGCAGCTCAGGTGAAAAGTAAGACTAAATAATAAATCAAACTTATTTTGAACATAATCATACGAAAATTCATGTATGAAATTGACCACCAATACAATAACTACTACTTTTGTTGTTAACTAGTTAAATAAACAATCGTAATTCAACTTTAAAACAATGAATAAATAAAATGAATAATAATTTTGCAAAACTTGAGGTCTTGTCAATCAACCACATAAAAACCATAGACAAAAATACAAAATAGACACAGACTAAAATAGAAACTTTGATTTAATGAATTTTTTTTGTTAATATTTTTGCTTGGATACTAAGTTTATTGAGCAAAGTCTTCGTATGAATAGTTAATTTGTTTATCATTAGAATAAAGATGTACATATTCTAATGATTTTTGTAGTATTTGGCAGCAAATGTATCAAGTCAATCTTCTCGCTCGACAAACTTCACTGAGGTAGTCAACACTACAATAAAATTATCAGGTTCATTTTACCGAGATCGCGCCCGATTCAATGATTCCACATATTGTCCAGTTGCACAGAAACTTGAGATACAAAACTACACCAATTTTAATTCATCCACTAGAAATCAATTTGCGAATAATTAAAACAGACACTGAACTTCACTTGAAGAAATCCCACCAAAAACTCTTGAGTAGGCGTGTGTAACTCTTTACTGAACCGACTCACTGTTTCGAAACATTTTAGTGTTCCAAAAGATTGGAACATCAGTAATGTTATAAATGCATCATTTGGAACTATTGGAACACTGAAACACTCTTTACTTTATGTGCTGTAAAATTCAAATTATAACGTAAATAGTGTTTCAGTGTGTAATGTCATGTAATTAATGAACTAAAAACATCCGCTTTAAATTATTCTCAAATCAAAATTCAATTAAATAAAACTTTTAGTGTATATTAACGTAACAGATCACGATTCATAAAAGTCAGTGTCTGTATCTTTTGAGCCGTTGTTCCAAATGTTCCGTTTATATTTTATATGATACATACCACTGTTTCGGAACATTGCAGTGATTCAGATGCAAATGTTCCAATCGCAAAGATAATACACTTTTCCCACGCCTACTCTTGAGCGAATGCTCTTTTTTTTGTTTTTGGCTTCGACACTAAGTCCTTTAAGCAATGTTTTCATATGAATATTCATTTGTTTACTATTAGAATAGGGATGTACACATTCTAATGTGTTTTTGTAGTATTTGGCAGCAAATGTATTGTCGTGGCAAGCACTATTTGTCACTTTTATGTAGCAACACTCAAGAGTCTGTATAGACTGTCCCTCTAGTCTAGTCTATAGTTATATAGTTACGTAACCGCGCGAAAAGTTCGGAACGTGTTTCGACCTGTAACAGTACCGATGAGTAAGTTAAAGGTGTAAAAGTAACTATAACAATTAGTACTCGTTACTATCGTATCGTTACTTCTGATACCCCATAACATGCTGTTATGTTAGAGTTTCGAATTAAGTCGTACCTATAGCGTATGCGTATAGTATGACGTCTGCGTATAGTATGACGTCGCGGCGTTGCAACATTCGTAATTTGTAGAAAACATATTACTAACATACACACCATGCTGTGTAAGGTGCATTTTTTCACTTTTCCGTACCTATTTTGAACTCAATACATCCACTCGTTTCCGAGATAAAGGGTCTTGACAGACAGACAGACCGATGGACGAACAACAAAGTGATCCTATAGGGGTTCCGTTTTTTCCTTTTGAGGTACGGAACCCTAAAAAACGCGCTAAGTAGAAAGTCAAAGGTAGTGTGGAAACTTGTGCACAATATTAAGATTACAACTATTGTTTTGATAGATCAATATTTTCACATGAAGCGACTGCCTGTCTAACCACATCCCAGTTACCTACTGGATAGCACGTGACCATCAGAATGACCGGTCACTACCCATATTTTACACGACACCCGACGAAAGACTGGTGTCCTATTTTCTGGCTTACTTTCGTTTTTGGCTTTTTTTCGGGTTTATTTTTTGACTTTTTGACTTTTATTTAATGATTCACAAAATGATAGCCGGGACTAGTGTAGCCGGGTCCGATTGGATTAAAATCGGAACAGATGGTCTCGGCTCTGGTCCTTAATGGAGGGACGCACGACGAGCTACCCATCGCTCGTCGCCCGCAACCTATGGTGGATTGATTGAAGCAGAAGACATTATGGTTGCGTGTGACGGACGATGACGACACAGCTCTGAGAGAGAGAGTCAACCAGCTAGTGATGCGCCGTGTGTTATTAACCGACTTCAAAAAGGAGGAGGTTATATGTTCGGTTGAATGTATGTTTTTTTTTATGTATGTTCACCGATTTCTCGGTCAATTGTGGACCGATGCTAGTTAAATTTAATTATGCTAACGAGTTGGTCCCATAGAAATATTGTTATGATCTGATCATGAACTTCGAAGATATGGAACAGAACTCCTCATAGGATCACAGCAGAACCGTCGTAACAAGTAAAATTGCTTTTTTTATACGTGTAGTCGATGACTGACTGAAAGTAGAGGGGGAATATATCGAACTGATCTGATGATGAAGCTTGAAGTTAGGCACCGGAACTCTGTAATAAATTAATGTAATCTAACCGTGTTTGGGATTATTAGAATTGTCATGAGATGCACTCTGGCTATAAGGTATTTAAGTTTGGCTGAGGGGTACTTTTTAGTGGTGGTACCATAACTAAAAAGTGTAAAATAAAAAACTTTTACAAAAAAAAAAATACAACCGACTTCAAAGTAAAAAAAACACTGAAAAGTGCAAAATAACTTTAATTTCGGAAGTCGGTGTTAAATAACGAAGAGACAAAACTATTATAGAAACACCGACTTCCGAAATTAAAGTTATTTTGCACTTTTCAGTGTTTTTTTTACTTTGAAGTCGGTTGTATTTTTTTTTTGTAAAAGTTTTATTTTGAACGCACTTGACATGAGTGACAAATTGACAATGATGCGCAGTGGCGCAATAGCCATGTAGCAAGAGTAGCAAAGTTTTTTTTTGATAGCTGTCAGTCGTGCTGGAGAGATCAATTTTTTTCCCAAATTTACATTGAAAATAACAGTTGGAAATTTTATATTTCTTCGTAGTATTGTGTGTTTTTTCTTTCTTATTTTTATTTTGTAATAGACATGGATCGTCCCCCTCCAGCTCCTCCTGACCCTCCTGACGCTGTTGCATATTTGAACTCGGCGGTTGGTAAGCGACGCCATATTATTGACTCTGAAACGATTGAGATTGTTTCCAAAAAAACAATTATCGACAAAGATATGGCTGTTGCGGCCATCCAAACTCTATTTATTCACCCTTCTCTAAAAGAGGGCATAAAATCATATAGTGAGCAAGAAAAAGGTCCTTTTATAGTTCACGTCTCCCGATCCGAACCAGATCCTTCTGCTGGGACTTCGATCCGTCCAATTAAGTTTGGACAATTTTTAATTCAAAATAAAATCAAAAATATTTGTAGGGATGGCATTAAAAAAGTGGGCAGAAATAAAATCTCTGTCGAATTCACCTCTGGTGAGGCGGCCAACAAGTTTCTTGACAACCCGGTTTTAGGTTCAAAATATACGGCTTTTATTCCTTCCTATAACATTACCAAAATGGGTATCGTCCGTCAAGTGCCGGTCGATATGTCTATGGACGAATTTGTAGATTCAATTATTCTTCCTGATGGGTGTGGAGTTATTTTGAAAGCACGCAGATTAAACCGGAAAATTAAACAGGAGGGCAAGACCTCTTGGATCCCTACTCAGACTATAGTGGTTACCTTCAATGGACAGGTTCTTCCTCAAAGGATATTTTTATTTCATACATCTCTACCAGTGGAGGTATATCAGTTCCCCACTATACAGTGTCAAAATTGCTGCCGCTTTGGGCACGTTAAGGCACAGTGTCGGTCCAAGGCAAGGTGCTTTAGGTGCTCACAACCTCACACTGGTGATAGTTGTGACGTAGTAGAGGCCAAGGCCACTTGCATCCATTGCTTGGGTCGTCACTTTGCCTTTTATGGTAGCTGCCCTGAGCAAGGTAGACAAAAATCCATTAAGTTATTAATGTCCCAGGAAAATCTCTCATATGAAGAGGCTTCTCGATCCATTCCAAGCGTAAGCAAATTATATTCCGAAGTCACCCAAAATTTACCAACCCAATCTTCTTTCTCTTCTTCTCAATCTACTAGCCTTACTCCTCCTTCCTCTTATAAAAAAACTGTGTTTTTCTCCCCTAAGCCTAGAGCTCCTCTAGGCAAGTCTTACGACAAAACTGCCCATAGATCTATCGTTGCTGAAGATCCTTCATCCTTTCCCAATGGCTTCTCTCTTCTTTCCCAAAATTCTTCATCCCCAAAGTCCCCTCAAGAGGATAGCCTCTTAGAAACACTTTTGTCTCTAATTATTACTTTAATTTCCCGTGATAATTTCTCTTTACCGCCCCACGTTGCCCAGAAACTTTCTTTGCTTCTCTTTAATAATAATAATGGATCTAGTCTCCACACTCCAGTGGAACACTCAAAGCATTCGGCCGAAGAAGCCTGAACTTTTATTTTTAATAAATAAATTTCACCCCTCAGTCATTGCCGTTTCGGAAACTTGGTTGGTGCCTGGTTCTCACTTTCGGGTCTCAGGTTACTCCTGTCTTCGAAATGATAGGGCTGATGGGTACGCAGGTAGTGCCCTTCTTGTTAGGCGCTCCCTTCCTTTCTCTCTTATATCTCTTCCCCCTACTTCTCCTGACATTAATATCGTTGCTGTTAGGGCTTTTAATATAACTTTCCTCTCTGCATACATCCCTCATCCTCATTCTAGGTTAATTCCAGACCTTTTATGTATATTTTCCTCAGTTCCCTCTCCAATAATTTTTATGGGTGATTTAAATGCTCATCATCGCTCATGGGGCTCGAGCCATGATGATTACTTTGGTCGGGCCCTCCTTGAAATTTTTGATGAAGCTGATCTATGTGTTATTAACAACGGTTCTCCCACTAGGAGAGTTCGCCCTTCTCAAAACCCTAACTCAGCTGTGGATATCACAGCTTGCTCTGCCTCTCTTGCTTCCATTCTTTCCTGGAATATCTTGTCTCATTCTTATGGTAGTGATCACTTTCCTATTATTGTCTCTATCTCTGACAGAGTAGTACCAATGCGTAATTTTAATCCCTCTCTTAAATATAGATTAAATGATGCAAGCTGGTCTTCTTACTCAGATTCCCTTGAAAATAGCTTACTATCTCTTCCTCCTCCCGACAGAAACAATCTTGTTGATTGCTATTCCAAATTTGTAGACTCTATTATCTCTAGTGCTGATGCCAATTTCCCTCTGAAAAAACCCTACAGATCCAAGGTCTCAACTCCTTGGTGGGATTCAGAATGTACTTCAGTTGTTAAGGAAAGGAAAGTAGCAGAGGTTAATTACTCGAATTTAATGACCCTTCAAAATTTTTTAGTGTACCAAAGAAAAGCGGCCACTGCTAAAAGACTTCTCTCCAAAAAGAAAAAAGATGGTTGGCTTCGCTACTGTCAAAGCTTGTCTCCCTGTTCCCCTTCTTCCCTAGTATGGAAGCAAGTCAAAAGATACAGAGGCTCCTGTAATACTCTTGATATTACAGCTAACGATCCTTCTTCCTGGATCGAATTTTTCTCGGATAAACTGGCTCCCCCTTCAGTTCCAAATTTAGACTCTTTTCCCTCTTCTCCGGCTTTTCTTACTTCCGAGAATGATTTTGATGCCCCATTCTCTTTTTCTGAACTTCGAATGGCTCTTGACGGTCTTGTTGATTCCTCTCCTGGTGCTGATGGGATCCCTTACTCATTCTTGAAAAACGCCTCAAGAAGCACTAAGCATTATTACCTGGATCTCGTTAATAACTTTTTTGAGTACGGTTTGGTTCCTCAACCGTGGAAACATCAAATAATAATTCCGGTCATTAAACCTGGCAAAAACCCGTCAGACCCAAATAGCTACAGGCCTATTGCTTTGTCGTCTGTTTTGTGCAAGGTTGCAGAACATATGATGAAGCATCGACTTGAGTGGTTTGTGGAAAATAGAAACTTGTTGCCCTCATCCCAGTTTGGGTTCCGTAAAGGTATGAGCACAATGGATAGTCTTAGTATATTAATTTCTGATATTCGTATTTCTTTGATAAGTAAGCAGTTTTTAGTAGGAGTTTTTTTGGATATTGCCTCAGCGTATGATAATGTTTTACTCCCGGTGCTCAGGGATAAACTTGTGCATCAGTTGAATCTTCCTATAAAATTGGTCCGTTTCATTTCTAATTTATTGATGGAGAGAACCATCTCTATTAAAACTCAAGACGCCTCTCTTTCCCCTAAGACTATCTGGAAAGGCTTACCACAAGGTTCAGTTTTGAGTCCTCTCCTATTCAGTCTTTATACTTATGATTTACATTTTTCTACTGATTCATTTTGTCAAATATTGCAGTATGCTGATGATATAGCTTTATACTTTTCTGGAAAATCTCTGGATGAGGCTAGTATCCGTCTAAATTCTGCCCTCGGATATCTATCTGACTGGCTTCTACATCACGGTCTGTCCTTATCAGCCTCTAAGAGCTCTGTAGTTGTGTTTACGAAAAAAAAGATTGTTTCTCCTGTTGAAATTAAAGTTAACGGTGAAAATATTTCTCAGGTGAACAATGTTAAATTTTTAGGAGTTTGGTTAGATTCAAAATTATCAGGTATTGCTCACACAGACTTTGTTTCTCAAAAATGTGAAAGAAACGTTAATGTTCTTCGCTCTCTTTCTGGGGTTTGGTGGGGTGCTCACCCATATACTCAAAAACTGATCTACAATGCTATAGTTCGTAGTCATTTTGATTATGGTATGTTCCTATTAGATCCTTGTAACAAATCTGGCCTTCAAAAACTCGATAAAATTCAATCAAAGTGTTTACGGATTATTCTCGGGGCGATGAAGTCGTCTCCAATTAATGCCATGCAAGTTGAGTGTGTAGAACCTCCCCTCTCGATTCGAAGACAATTTCTGGCAAATAGATTTATTTTTAAACTGGTGCAAAATTCTGAGCATCCCCTTATTGGTAAGCTGGACCAATTATCATCCATCTTTGACTCTTGTAGTCGTCGTTCTAATATTGAACTTCCTTGTCTTCTTCGTGCCTACCTTCAATTCACTCGTCTTTCTAGCCCACTTTTTCAAAACCCTATTTTATATCTATACTCGGTGCCTTATAATGCCCTGGTATTCCACCCAGAGATCATTTTGGACTTTGGAATTCACAAAAATACCTTAGAACCGCATAAGATGTTTGTCCAAAAAGTTTCCTCTAATTATAATAATTGGAATACTATATTCACTGACGCTTCCAAAGTCTCCGATGATAGCCCTGTTGGAGTTGCTGTTTGGATTCCTCATACAAAAATTATTTTAAATTATAAGTGCCCTCCTGTTACATCCGTTTTTACAGGTGAATCAATTGCTATTTTCGAAGCCATTTCATTTGTTTTGTCTCATAAGTTAAATAACTCCATAATTTTCTCTGACTCAAAAAGCTGCCTTCAAGCCATTTTATCTAATCCTTTCAGATCTAAGTCAAGATTCCCTATAATTTTAAAAATTAGAGATTTGCTATTTCAATGTCATAATCTTGGTATTAAAGTCGTCATAGCTTGGATTCCCGGTCATGTTGGTATTCTTGGTAATGAGTCAGCTGATTCATGCGCCAAAAATGCTGTTCTCACTGGCTCTCTTGCCCACTCTGAGATATTTTCCCATGACATTTGTACTACTCTTCCTCTAACTTTGTGATAAATAAAAGACGTGCATTCAACTCAAGCTTATATTGGACTGGTCCCGTTATAAAGTTAACCAGCGCGGCACGCGCCCATATTCTTCTACCCGCTTATATTAATATCAAATACACAACACCTTCACCCTTAAATTACAACATTATAAAATGATACACCTATTCACACAGTACTTAGAGTATTACAAAAGAAACAGTAAGAATAGTTAACTATTACACTTAGTTACATTTAACAATTAATAAATCTAATAATCATCGATGCAGTATCTTTTTACCGGCTTGCGTATACGCTTTACCTTACTAGGGGATATATTAATATTTGGAACACCAGGGCTCTGACTAACTATCTCCGGCACATCGGGCACCTCACTAGTTATAACGGGCGCTAATGATACTTTTTGATCTGGTTCTGTTTGCGTGCGGGACGTGTCTAAGGTCCCCTGACTCGATGCGCTCACCTCAGCCGACTCCGCACTTTCCTCCCGTTCATTGGGACTAGTTGGGAAAATCAGCGAAGGACGAGACCGCTTAACAGGCTGAACTGGTTGACGGTCGACGCATTCAATTATATTCCGTGTACTTTTAGTCTTTTCAGTTACCTCGGACAATAATCTTAACCTTAGTTGGTCAATGTGCCTATGTACCACAGTTCCATTGGTCGATTTGACATTATAATCCGTACTACCCCTTCTGCCTAGAATTGTTCCTGCCGACCACTTATCTTCGCCACGGTAATCTCTGTACCATACCCTGTCCCCTGATTTGAAATGCCTAACCGCACCCCCAGCTACCGTTTCTACCTGCTTCTGTCGAGTTTTTACTAACTCCTTCTGGTCTGGTTTCAAGCAGTCCAGACGCATGCGCAAGTTACGCCCTAACAACATCTTAGCTGGGCTTTTCCCGGTTGCGTAGTGTGGTGTGTTTCTATACGCTAATAGAAATCGACACATCGCGGAATGAATGTCAGTTTTAGATTTTATCGCTTTTTTAATATTCCGTTTGCATAATTTGACGGCGTTTTCAGCTGCCCCATTTGAAGCTGGGTGATACGGGGCAGAAAAAACATGTTCGATGCCATTGTTATTTAAAAAACGTTTGAATTCCGCGCTAAAAAATGGTGGTCCATTGTCACTGACTACTTGTTTCGGTAAGCCAAATCTCGCCCACATATCACGTAATTCTTTTATAACTGCTTGTGCTGTGGTGCTATTCATTTTAATGGCCTCTATCCACTTTGAATGTGCGTCCACTACTATAAGGTAAGTGTTGCCAGCAATTGGCCCTAAAAAATCTAAGTGAATCCTGGCCCACGGGCGGTCAGGCCACGGCCATGCGCAGGGTGCGTGCGCGGGCGGCGCGTCCGCTACCGCGGCACACACAGAGCACGCGCGGCACGCTGCCTCTACTGCCTCGTCCACGCCGGGCCACCACACATAGCTACGCGCCAGCGACTTTGTTTTTACTATACCCATATGACTTTCATGAAGTTCTCTTATTACTTTACTTCTACATGAACTAGGGATGACTACCCGATGTCCCCACATTATACATCCTAATTCCATATAAAGATCTTTTCTTCTGTTAAAATACGGTTTTAATTCTTTTATTTCTATATCGACCGGCCAACCGTCGTTGATGTATCTAGTTACTCTGCTTAGTATATTATCACTTGCTGTTTCTTTTTTTAATATTTGATAATCTAGCAACAACGCTTCCGCCGCAAAATGTAAGTACGTTTGTTCCGGTGTACTTAATTCTTCGTTTATAGACGCTTCCTTATGTTTACTAATAAGCCTCGACAGAACGTCCGCCGTATTTTTATCCGTACGAATATACTCGATATTAAAATCGTAGGCTGATAGCTTGATAGCCCACCGCTGTAAACGGCTAGCCGCTGTGTTAGGAATACCTGCATTTGGCCCAAAAATCGTGACGAGCGGCTTATGATCGGTCCGCAAAGTAAACTTCCTACCGTACAAATATTGATGAAACTTGTCTGCTGCAAAAATGATAGCGAGTGCTTCTTTATGAATTTGGCTATAATGCAACTCCGCACAAGTTAACGCTCGAGACGCATACGCCACCACGCGCTCGCTGCCGTCGCGCGCGCGTTGCGCCAGCACCGCGCCCAGGCCGCGCGAGCTGGCGTCGCATGTTACTATGCTCTATGTTATGTTAAGTTTTTAAAAACCAATCTATGTGAGTTAGTCCATCTCCAATTTTTACCTTTTTTGAGCAATTCATAAAATAGTGCGATATGTGTACTCAGGTTTTTAATAAATTTCCCATAATAATTTACCATGCCCGGAAACGATTTTAACTCCGAGACGTTGGTTGGATGAGGCATAGATAATATTGGTTTAACTTTTTCCGGATTAACACGTACCCCATCTTTATCTATTATGAACCCTAAATATTTCACTTGTCCTGCCATAAACTCGCACTTTTCTTTTCTAATTTTTAACCCGTTTCTCTCTAAAATGTTAAAAACGTTTTCTACACTTTTTAAATGTGATTCTACCGACTTGCTTCTTATTAAAATATCATCATAGAAAATGACTACGTCCGGTACATTTTTAAAGAGATTCATCATAAACTTCTGAAAAATTCCCGGACTGGAAGAAAGACCGTACACGAGACGGTTATATTTGAATAGTCCCCTATGCGTACTAATTACTGTGTAATTCCTTGAAGTTTCATCTAAAACCAATTGATTATATGCATTTGACAAGTCCAACTTCGTAAAGTAATGGTTACCGCACAAGTTACTGAATAAATCTTCAACTTTTGGAACTGGGTACCTATCAACCAATAATGCCTTGTTAAGGGTTACCTTGTAATCCGCGCATATTCGTATACCACCGTCCCCCTTCCTCGCTATGACCAGCGGCGTGGCCCAGTCGGCCCGGTCAACGGGCTCGATGACGCCGGCGCGCAGCATGGCGTCCAGCTCGGCGTCTACCCGAGCGAGCAGTGCGTACGGTACCGGGCGCGCGCGACAGTAGATTGGCTCAGCTCCATCCCGCACGAACAGCTTTACTTCTTCACCCGTGTATTTGCCCAATGTGCCGTCGAAAAGGCGTTCATGTCTGGATATAATATTATTAAGCATTTTATTTTTGCAAACGACCATGTTATTAATAGTATTACTCTTAGTAAATTTAGGCAATTCGATATTTAATTCCGATAACCACTGTCTACCTAATAAACTTGTGGTACCTTTATTGATAACATATAAATCTAACTTTTTTATATTATTTTTATATTTGACATAGGTCTCCAAGAACCCAATAGGTTGAATGACTGAACCATCATAAAACTTTAATTTTAATGTGCATGGTTCTAACTTTAAATCTTTAAATTGATTTATATACGTGGTTTTGCTTATGCAGGATAACGCCGATCCTGTATCTACTTCCATATCTAACAGTTTATTATTTACAGTAAGTGTCATACACACCGGTTTATAATTCGTTAGTGACATTTGGTACATAGCTTGGTCGTCGTCGTCTTCATACACGTCGCTATCTTCGACTGAGTCTCCCGCTGGCCTAGCTGGCTCGCTCAGCCAGTACGCCGCACCGTCAGCGTTCGATGCCCGCTCGCTGGCGCGGCTGCGCCCACGCGCACCTCGCTCCGCAGCTCCGCCCCGCCTCGGACCGATCGCTCGACCTCTGTTTGCCCTTTCCCGCGGACCGTTGATATTTGTTTTTGAAATTCGTAGGTCGTATTCTTTTTTTCTGCACGCCCTTCGCAAATGACCCACTTTTCGACAATAACTGCACTCGAAATCTCTATACCTGCAGTTTGATTTCTGATGACTATCATCGCCGCACGCTGTACATTTTGCCATTCCCAATTTGTGTATGTTCTCGCCAAGTTCTCGTTCCGAGACTAGTTCCCGCGATCCCTCTACGGCCCCGGCATCCCGCTCGGCTGCCTCTAGGGTATTGGCTAAAGTCAGTGCCTTCCTGTAGTCCAGACTGTCTTCCGCAAATAACCTTTGACGAATGAACTCACTACGCAATCCACACACAAACTGATCCCTTAAATTCTCCTCAAGGGTGGCCTTGAACTCACAATAGCGAGACATCTTTTTAAGGTCCGCCAAGTATTCTGCTATTGTTTCTCCTGGCAATTGGCGTCTTTGACGAAATCTGTACCTCTCAGCTAGAATAGATGGTTTCGGCTGCAAATGTGCTTGTAGTAGATCCACTGCATCCTTGTAGGAGAGGCTTGACGGCTTTTTGGGACTCGCCAAAGTTGCTAACAGTTCGTAAGCTTGTTCACCGATCAACGCTATGAGTGTTGGCAATTTCAATTCTTCCGTTATTTTGTTCGCAACGAAATACATTTCAATCCGGTCGACATATGCTGACCAATTGCCGTTTTTAGTGTCAAATTCGCGCACTTTTCCCACTGACATTTTGTTTTACACACACTACACCGTGTTCATTTGATTCTCTAATTATTTGGTACTCTAAGATGTATAGTCCATAATCCTCGTCGCCACTGATAAATAAAAGACGTGCATTCAACTCAAGCTTATATTGGACTGGTCCCGTTATAAAGTTAACCAGCGCGGCACGCGCCCATATTCTTCTACCCGCTTATATTAATATCAAATACACAACACTTTGTTTAAATCTTGGTCCAAGGCATGGCAAATCTCTAAGTCTATAAAGGGTAAATTTTATGGAGATATACAACCCGAGATTCCCCACAAACCCTGGTTTTTTAAATATCAATTGGAAAAAAAAATCACTACCTCAACTATTTGTCGTTTACGTTTAAATCATTGTTGTACTCCTCATTTCTTGGCCAAACTTAGGATTAAAGATAACTCTCTTTGTGAATGCAGTTTGGATGAAGGAAACGTGGACCATTTATTTTTCTCCTGTCCTAAACTGCGTTTCTCTTTTCATGAAATCATTCCTGCTCATATTCCTCGTCCAACCTCGGTCAAATGTCTTCTTTCTTTTGTGTTTACTCGTTTTATATTTAAACTATGCAAATTTATTGAAATTAATAAAATTAAATTGTCTCTTTTTTTTTTTTTTTTTTTTTTTTTCTTCCTTCACTCTTACGAGTGTACTTAACTTTAATTTCACATAACTAGTCTGTGGTCTGATCATAATGTCGTTCTGGATCTGCGAAGAAATTTTTTTATTTTGAACTGTAATGTTTAGAGTTATATATTTATTTTACTGTTAATTAACGCTAAATACTCTCCAGCGTTTGATAGTCTATTAACAAGTTTGCACGTGTTATTGGCAAAATTGTGGTGTCTTTTCCGCAAATGCCATTATGAAGAGTTGAAGTTGAAGAGTAGCAAATGCGCAAATGCTACAGGCGCCGCGCATATGGGGGCCCCGCGCGTTCAGGGAACCCCACTTGAACGTAAAAAAAATACTAGTCAAAGTATCTATTACTACATGAAATCTAAATACAGCATCGATTTTTAACGATTTCTTTGGATGTGATACTCAATACTAGACTTTTCTCCAAATTAGTCTACAGAATACATGATCTCTTAACCCCCATTATCGTAGTTTTCATTACACAACACCGAAGACGTCGCGTATTTCCATTCTATACAAGGCCAGAAAGTGAGGGTGTGAAACTAATCGCGTATAGATTGGAAATCACTTTTTAATCAAGGTCTTCCAATCTATACAAGAGTAGTACGCAAATACTTGCGTATACTTCGTAGTGACCTAACCTTATTCCATAATATACAAGTGCCCGTACGAATAAGGAATAATCGTACGTATGGATTAGGTCATGTTAGAATATTATAGTGACCATTAGAACACGATAGCGAGCGAACGATTAATAATATTTAAACATCATTCCATTATATGAATAATGAGAGTATGAAGAGAGAGAATATGAGGTAATTTTATTAAACTATATCACAGCTTTTGTCAGGCTAAGTGATGTTAACTGTAGTGTAGTATTAAAGGGCCTATTACACTACGCGATATTCAGCACACGATATTCAGACTGTCTTATTTTTTGTTCCGAGTAAGACCGGTCTAACCCTTATTACACTACGCGACATCGACTAAGACCGTCTGAATATCGTGTAGTGTAATAGGCCCTTAAAGCGTTAGCTTTACATACTCTTTGTGTACGTGTAGTACCTATAGTTTGGAACCTGGAAGCGTGCG
Organism: Mythimna impura; assembly: GCA_905147345.3. NCBI lineage: Eukaryota > Metazoa > Arthropoda > Insecta > Lepidoptera > Noctuidae > Mythimna > Mythimna impura. The sequence goes on from LR990345.1 coordinate 16,771,251, forward strand.
TACACGTTACAAACTGACCAGCAGTGATATTCTGAAAAGTTTATTTGCGAAATCACTTCTGAATCCGCAGTGAAATCATGTGAAATTAAAGTTTCGTATTCTGAAATGGAGTGAATTCGACACTGGCGCCACCGAGGGATGATCAAAGTGAGAGGAACTAAAACGGTTGAGTATTTTGACATTTATCTACTTTGTCTATAGGATTTGGAATTCTGAAATACAATTCGCTGAGTGTGACACTCGAGATGATTTGTGAAATGATTTTCGAAATGATTTACCATTTACAGAATAGCACGGCAGTACGCAGAATTCGTTTAAGCGTATTTCCATTGTATACAAGGCCAGGAACGCAGCCATAGGAAACTACTAGCGTATACTTTGTATTGCTATTTTTAAATCTGCAATTACCTACAATGTATACACGGATTCTGCACACTGGTCTTGTATAGTTTGTAACGTGTAGGTACCTACGCGCGCGTCCTGGTTCAAAATTATACTACAGTTAAAATCACTTACGCCTGACAAAAGCTGCGATATAGTTTAATAAAAGCATTTATGCATTTATTGGAATGAAGTTATAACATTATTAATGTAGAATTGAGAAATTGCTAGCGCGTCTTCCGGCGATGAAAACTGTATTCCTTTCAGCTGATTTTTTACTTTAGGTAATAAAAAGAAGTCACACGGTGCCAGATCAAGATTGTAAGGAGGGTGCCTCAAGACTCTGACCGGTGTGGTGTCCAGGAAGTCCCTCGTTTTGAGTGCTGAGTGCGTGGTGTCATGGTGAAACAGTACCCTGCGGAGCCTGGTGTTTGGTCGCTTGTTGCTCATTGCAGACAAAACTTCTGGAAGGCATTTCGGCATTGATGCTGCTTTGGTCTCGTAATGGAATTGAAATCAGATACCCCGTCAAAGTGACTAGCGATCAAAATTTTCCCAGCGCTTCTCGATCGCTTCACTTGTAAAATGTTCTCGATGCAGATCCATTTTTAAATGAGACACGATAATTTGATTTGGCCCCCGAAAACATTTGGAGGGGAATTCAAAATTCGAACACTGGTATTTTTACTTATAAATAGCCAGTTTTTAAAATAATCACAAGTGGCCAGTGCCTATACATAAAAACTTTTTTCCGCAAAACTTTCTTAGTGGCCTAGTATTCACAAAGACTTCCTATTTCTGTATTATTTGTTAAAAGAGAACCTAAAATGTCCTACGCATAATTTTCGAGATCACTTGGCTTTTAAATATGGGATTGCCAAAACTATTATTATCTAGGTTCTTCCAAAAGTACCATATCAATTAGTATCATTTACAGAAAGTAATTTTGTTGAAGTATTAGAGTGTTACGGTAAACGAGGAATGGAAGATCTTAGCGAAATAATTTTCTAAAAAAATAAATTTAAGAAATAAACCCGACAGAAAAAATAACTTAAAAAAAAACTGAAAAGAAAAAAAAACAAGTTCAGTCCAGTAGCCTAGAAACCAATTTAATTAAAACAAAACTCCAATATATGGGATGACCCATATGAGGACCCATATTATATGGAATGATTTTAGTCCAGATTATTTTAATGGGTCCCGACTGTTGCAGTTTTGTTCTAATTAAATTGGTTTATACGCTACTGGACTGAACTTGTTTTTTTTTTATTTTCAGTTTTTATTTTAAGTATTTTTTTTCGCAGTCGGGTCTTTTTATTTTTTAAATTTATTGTTTTTTTTTACACTTTTTAGTTATTATAATCTAATATCACTATTTATTCACTCTATTTTAGGCGAATATGTATTACCTTTAAACCTTGATGAATATAATTGAAGTGTCTGTTTGTATTATCAAAAAAATATTTGTTTACTAAATGTATATCAAAGTGTATTCGATACCTACATATAACAAAAACGTGAACATTGAAATTTTTTATTAGTTATCAGTTTTGATTTATTATTGTTCCGGCTAACATCCGAAACAGCTAGACCGATTTTGACAGGTTATTCACTGACGGATAGCAAAAGTTACAAGCAGTTACATAAGCTACTTTTTATTGGGATATAGCTAATGTTATAATGAGTAACTTAGTCTAATTTTTATATTTCTGCGGAACGGGACTTATTTCTCGAAGGCGGGGGCATCTTGATTCTCGTGGGAGGTAGTTCATCTTAATTCCCGGAGATAATGGACATCTTCGAAACGGTTGGACCGACTTTTTACCCGACTACGGAGGGTTATGATTTTGACAGGCTATGTATGTATGTGAGTTTGTTCATCTGTTCCCACATAGCTCCTAATCTACTTATCGGAACTCGACGTATGAGGTATCGTTAGAACCGTCTTAATTGTCCGCTGAACATAGGTTACGTGACGTGTCACAAAACTTGATATGGCGCCCTCTAGCGGACAAAAAGTAATGTGTAAAAAATAAAAATGGAGATAAATACGCCGTGTTTGGTATCATTTGAAAGGGCTTTACTTGTACATTTCCAAAATATTGTTCAAATTTAAAGTGACGCCCTCTAGCGGACAAGAAGTCATGTGTTAAAAAAAATGTTAAGATAAATACACCGTGTTTGATATCATTTGAAAGGGCTTCACTGGTACTTATCAAAATATATCATCAAAATTCAATGTGGCGCCCTCTGGTGGACAAAAATTAATTTACCATTATTAATTAGAAATTTTAAATTTAGCTTTTGCAAGTGGTATAGAAGCACAGTGATTTAACACCAAAATAATTTAAATAAAAAAAAGTAAAAAAACTAAAACCCGACTACGACAAAAAAAAACGACGAAACTAAAAGTATGAAACAAGATTTCCAGGATGCTGAAATAAACAAGGTAAAAAGAAAAGCCGTAGTCACACGTTATTAAAGTGTTTCGGTTGTTACCTATAACGTGTGACTGCAGCTTTTCTTTTTACCTTGTTTATTTCAGCATCCTGGAAATCTTGTTTCATACTTTTAGTTTCGTCGTTTTTTTTTGTCGTAGTCGGGTTTTAGTTTTTTTACTTTTTTTTTACTGACGGATAGCAGATTTTACAAGGAGTAACTTGGGCTTCTTTTTGACGGAACTTTCATTGGGATATAGATAATATTGTAATGAGTATCTAAAGCTACTTTTTATATTCTCGCGGGTACGGGAATTAATTCCAGTGGTTAGGGGGACATCCTGATACCCAGGGGAGAAGAAATTTTAGAACCGGCTAAACCGATTTTGACGGGACTTTCACTGACGGAGCTTTTTTATGTGGGTAATCATCCAATGACTTCTCCCGCTCTAGGGCGGAGAGCGTGCTAGACTTTTACTTTTACTGAGTAAAACCATACCTAGGTTCCTTCAGTTGCACTTTGCGTTCCAGGACCACAGGTTACCTATTCAGAAGTCTTCCCATGGCTTTAGTAGGCATCGGCCTTGCTGGTCCCTACGGTTTTGCTGACATCTCTTTGAGGAACGCGTAGTACACGACGCGCTGTCGACGATTTGAATTCGGTCCGGACAACAGCCAGACGGTCGGACTGCGAGCTACACATTGCACGACGTCCGAAATTCGTCGTTGATGTTACAAGGAGTAACGTAGGCTACTTTTAATTTTCCCGCGGTAACGGGACTTAATTCCCAAGACGATATAAAAAGGGGAGTAACGAAGTCGCGAGTAACAGTTAGTAGATAATAAATAACTATTTCCTATTGTATTTATTTTTAATATGGTCATGAACTCATGATATACCATTTTGAAATCCTCATGATGAGCTCTTTAATTTGATACCCATACGCAGTATCCAAAAAAAAATTTTTTTTTTTAAGTAGGTACCTTAAATTATGGGATCTTACAGTAGAGTTATGTTGGTTTTTTTTAACGTCACCTATCTAAGAACACTTGGGTTATCACGACGAATCTAACGATATCTTAATTATGTAAAGTCGTTCAGCGGTTTGGAAGATATGAGGTAATAAAGAATATTACATACATACATACATTCATACATACATACAAGATTGATGATACGAATACGACTGATGTTATACATGTTACTTTATAGTAATTATAATGGTTTTTAATTTTATTGATTTATCGGGACATTTAGCGTCCTGATCAGGCGCAGATCGGTACGCGTCCCCACTCCCCAGCCCCCCTAGCCAAATTACAAGTTTCGTTTCGATTCTCTTTTCGTTAATCGCTTAGAGTCGGCCACGCCTCCTATTCCTTTGTTCTGACCACGTGACTGAGCGTTGAGATGACGTCAGAATAAAGGAATCGAAGGCGTGGCCTACTCGAGGCGATCGACGAAAAGAGAAACGAAACGGTTGTAACTTGGCTAGGGGGGCAGGTCCCTGTAAATCGGGACGTTCCCGCGTCCCGCGCAAATTGGGATGCCTGGCAACACTAGTCGGGACCAACGGCTTGACGTGATTTCTGAGGCACGGTGGAATCTCGATGAACGAATGAATGGTTACCGTGGATGGGTTACCGGGACTGAGTTGGTAGGTACTATTGCAGATGTTGGTAAACAACCAACCACCAAATAAATTGCCGGCTTGTTAGTAGTTTGCCACCCAATAAATAAGAAATTACACAGCAAGAAACATTTAATAATAAATGCATAAATTAACAACATTCTTGACTAAATAACAAAGCGTGTTAGCGTACCTATAGCTATACTAATAATAAAATGTGGTACTAATACCCCTGGGATATTATGTATTTCAGTAAGGATACCAATACAAAGATGAGCGAAAAGCTGACCCATTATTATAATTATAATTATAAGGATAGTAACAATAAGAACACCTTTCATAAGAAAAAAATCACTAGTGTGTGTCGCTTTTGCTACCTGACACAGATGCTTCTTTTTCCGCTTCTTTTTCCTCCGGTTTCTGTTTAGGGGTTTCAGGTTGAAGGTCATCATCAATGTCTTTAGGTGGCTTAGTTGTACTTGATTGGCTTTCTATGTCATGTTTCAGAATACTTGTAGAAATACGGTTCACTAACGATTGGCGTTCCCCTGTTGACAAGATGCTACGCCTAGGTGTGGTGATTACCTCCACTTTGGCCGAAAAGAAAGAGGTCGTCGAGGACATGTGATGGAGTGCTTCTGGCGCTTTGAAATCAGGATCCGTCGAAGACATGGGTTGTAACTCCGTTGTAGAGGATTTGAACTCTACTTTGGAAGGCTCTCTTTCTGACAGCTCGTGGCGACGGGTCGATGTTCTGCTCGAGGCTTTTAAGACGTTTGTTTTCGATATCTAAAACATACGGGATCAGTTATTTTGATCAATTCTTTTAAATATATATCGATATAATATGCAAGAAGCATGCAAAACAAAAGTTACATTTGTAATACATACCTACTTACATTAGTCAGACGTCTCAGTCTAATGGCCAGTTTGGAAAAAGAAATTCATACATAAGTCAAGTTTACCGTAATGAAATGATATTTTATTGTATCGAATTTTATGAACTAGAGGTTAGTATGTGAATGGTACCTGCGGGTGCCATTGCAATACAGACAAATAAAATAAATAATACGATAGCTTACTTTCTCCGTTGGAAACGCATCTAGCGACAACTCTGATATTACAGAAGTGGGCTATCGGTTTATTTATTATCCACTACATCTTATATACGTACTACGTAGATACTTTTATCCTTTAGCATATACCTACCTATATTTTTTTTATCTAATAGAAACTTATATTACCGCTTCCAAGTCCTTTGCTTGCAGAGCCTCTTCAACTTCCTGTTCAATGCGTTCAGCTTCATCTCGATCAAGTATTTGTGCTTTTAGGGCGTCTATAGTTATAGTTACAATGTGCTCTAACTCCTCGGTCGGTAGAGTGATACCGCAGTCTAGTGAAAAATAAAATTAATCAAAGTAAGCTCACAATTACGGATGGAGTAGCCACATCACCGACAGCCAAACAATTTTGAAATTCTCACTGGATTATGCTAAAAATGCTACCAAATGGTTAAGTAATAATTTGGCATAATTACAAAATCTCTAATATTTACAAGATAGGTATAACAACTGAATCTATATTTTATTTGATATAACGATCAGTTATTATAATAAATGATTGATATAATTTTCAAATAACAATTTTTTATAAGCATAACATACACTGAATATACAATGCAATCCAAATAAGAATAGGATTGATTTTTACGCCATGTTGTGACAGCTGTCAAGTCGAAAAATTGGTAAGGGTGAGCACAAGATATTTTTAAAAATAATATTTATTTACGAATCACGAACGAAAAAATTTTAATCAGATTCCAGTTCTTCAATTTTGCTAGGTAATCTGCGTCACTGTCGTGGCAAATGGAAGAAGAAGACGAAGTGTTCCTAACAATGAAAATAAGAAAAAAAATAGTTTTTTTTAAACTAATTATGACTTTAATAATATATTTAGCTAATTTAGATTAAACAATAATGTTTTAACTTCACCTTGATTTAACTAAGACTCAGTAATACAAAGCAAAAAAAACCGTTATTAGTACGCAAATAAGTTTTCATTGCAAACAGTACTTTTCAATCAACATTTGACAGAGCGAGGTTATTGACTTTCCTGTTCTTATTTGGAACGCATAATAAAATCTTTAGATATATCTTGGCTGGCCATAGGCCAGAGCACTTCGACCCTTCTGGATCTTTTGTGCTAATCTTTAGATATATCACTCAAAAGACATAAAACTTATTTAATCTAATATGATAGAACAAAAGTTTTTTAGTCTAGTATTAAAGTGGGAAATTTATAATTTAAAGTTTTTTTATTATTATTATTGATAGGCTTGCGTTTGACCACCATCTCATCTGATGGTAAGCGATGATGTGGGCGACGATGGAGCACGCTTGCCTAGAAGTAACCTATTCACTCTTGACTTAAAGACCAAGGTTGTAGCTATCAGGGAACACAGACTCCGGCAGGGAATTCCACTCCTTAGCTGTACGCATTATGAATGTGTTCCCAAAACGCTTTGTACGTATGGGTGGGATGTCCACCATGTACCGATGGCACAACGCCGTACGTCTAGTGGTCCGATGATGGATCGGACTTGGTGGCATTAAATTGTGTAATTCCAACGCACAATCCCCGAAGTGTAATCGATAGAAAACCGACAGGCCAGCAACTCGGCGTCGATGCTCAAGGCTTTGGAGTTTTGATTCGACAAGTGCATCATCACCGATGATCCTCTTGGCTCGCTTCTCAATCGACTCCAGAGCATCAAGCTGGTATTTGGCAGACCCATCCCAAAGATGAGAGCAGTATTCCATACACGATCGAACTTGCGCTTGATAAAGTTTATAAGCAGCTGTTCCGGCGTGAAGTACTGTCTCACCTTGGCTAAGATCCCCAATTTTTTGGCAGCCTGTTGAGCTTTAGCCTTGATGTAAGAGCCGAAATTGAGGGTAGACGACAACGTTACCCCAAGAAGCTCAAAGTCGCCGGTTATCGGCACGGTTACACCCCGGAATGATGGAGCCGGGTGGAATTGGCTCCGTTTGGCGGAAAAAAGACACGCCTGGGTTTTAGCAGCATTGAACTTGACCAGATTGGCATTGCCCCAATCGGATACTGCCCTCAAGGAGAAGTTCAAGCGTTCAACCATAGCCTCTCGGAAAGACTGGATCTGTGACCCACTAGCACGTGCATCGGACACGTATCTCTCAGCAACAGTGCTATCGTCTGCATACCCAAAGGTACCGGGTTTAAGAAGGTCGTTTATGTGCAGCAAGAACAGTGTTGCCGAGAGTACCGACCCCTGAGAGAACCCGGCATTCATTTCCATTTGACCGGACGAGCAGCCATCAACAACCACTCGGATGGATCGCCCCCTCAAGAAGTCTGCGATCCAGTCACACAGACCAGTGGGCAGACCGAAGGAAGGAAGCTTAGCAATAAGGCTATCATGCCAGACCCTGTGAAAGGCCTTCGAGATATCAAGGGAGACTGCAAGTGCTTCCCCATGCTTCTCAATGGCCTCGTTCCAGATGTGAATGGCATACGCTAGAAGATCCCCAGTTGACCGATTTCGGCGAAAGCCGTATTGACGATCACTGAGGATGTCATTAGCTTCTAGGTATGCCAGGAGCTTATTATTGATCACTCGTTCCATACTCTTGCAGAGAATGGACGTTACCGAGATAGGTTTGTAATTAGCAGGGTCAGCCCGACTACCCTTCTTGGGCACGGGTTGCACGTTAGCTTGCTTCCAAGCGATCGGTACTTTTCCAGCCTCAAACAAAAGACGAAATAGGCGTGTCAGGATCGGAGACAGTTCAGGCGCACAAGTTTTTAAAACAATTGCCGGTATCCCGTCGGGACCGCTGGCTTTGTTCACGTCAAGGTTACGTAGCACCCTACGGACGTCCTTCTGATGGATGCGTATGTCTGCCATAGTCGTCTCGCATCGCTCAGGAAAGGCAGGGGGCCGCGCGTTACCGGAATCAAGACGTGAAGATTCCGCAAAAAGAGAGGCAAATAGATTTGCTTTCTCCTCAGCAGTGTGGGCCAGCGACCCATCGGGTTTCAGCAGTGGTGGTAGTGAGGGATGGCAGAAGTTCGATTCAACAGATTTAGCCAGGGACCAAAACGCTTTACTACCTGCTGGGTATGAAGCAAGTTTGTTCCCAATTCGGCTAATGTGGTCAAACCGAGACCTCCGCAACACCTTCTTGCAGGATTTGGCAGCCCTATATTATAGGCACTCTTTTTTTTTTTTTTTGAGTCACGTCACTTGCCTTGCGCCTACGAGCGTCGACCCATTCTTGGTATGCCGCATGTTTTAGCGCTTCAGCTCGATTACATTCGGCGCCAAACCAAGGTCGAACTTTGTCAGTCATTGTTACATCAGAGAATGGAATGTAATATTCCATCCCCCGACGCAACACATCTGACACTGCGTCCGCGCACAGCGGAGGATCAGCGGAAGAGAAGCAAGTAGGCTGCCAAGGATAGCATGCGAAGAAAGAACGCATACCATCCCAATCTGCTGACTTGTATCGCCAAACCCGCCGGGTGCCTCTTGGGCTGGGATCGGGCGGGGAAGTTATTTTAGAAAGAACATCTCCCACGGTCCAAACATTTTTGGTCTAAATTTGAAAGTGCCAAAGAAAAAAAATACAATATTCTGTTAGAACTTGTTTTCACAATTATTTCTCATTATGACAACAACGCTGTGGGTCAACCATTGCCCTCGGTTTTATTTGAGTTCAAAAATTATAAGTTTTCAATTAAATAAATATTCAAAAAATGAAATATCCTACTGTAGCTTAAAATAGGTAAAAAAACATACAGGCAGTCTGTAATTGTTACTTTATTGCGTTATTTTTTTTTTGTATTTGTTGAGAAAATCAAAAAATAAAAATATTGGTGTATCCAACGCTCAACGCTTTAATTGTTAGAAAAGTCATAATCTAATCAAGTATTATAATAGTCCACTGGAACTCTTATCAGAAAGCGGGGTTGCGGTGTCTCACAGGCAGTATCAAAGAAACGCTTGGAAAGTGTTTCATGAACTGTTGGTTGTTTTTTCTTTTTTTTTTCTAGTTGGGAAAATCATCTAATGACAAATCTCGCTCTTGGGCAGAGCGGAAGATAGTGTCAGACTTCTACTGACTAAAAACCCACTCCTGTTCCTTCATTGCCTTTCGTACCAGGGCCGTCTTCCTTTTAGAATCAGAGCCCAGTAGGCTTTGACCCTGCTGGGCCCCTACTGTTGCTGACATCTCCTTGAGGCGCGCGTGGAACAGTACGCGCCGTCGACGACTTGAGCTCGGTCCGGACGGTTACCGGACGGTCGGACGGCGAGCTACCCATTGTTCGCCGTCCGTAAGCCCGCGCCTACGGTGGCCGGAAATCGGGATCGGAATCCCGGCGGCGGTTGGGGCGTGAGGACCGTGGCCTCATGCGATCGACCGCCTCCTTTGCTAGGCAGGCGGTCGCCTCCTTCTGCGAAGCAGTAATCGCCTGCCACTCCTCCTCGCTCAGGACCATGGCCTGTACCAAGGCCCGGCGCGAGAGATCACCGCCGCTGATCGCCCCCACGATGGCACGGCGTTGCTCTGCCCAAACGGGGCACACCTCCACCGTGTACTCCACCGTGTCCTCCGGGCGGTCCACACAGTGGCGACACTCGGGCGTTTCTTCCGCACGAATCCGGTGCAGGAACCTCCCGAACTTACCATGTCCGGTGCGTGCTGCGTCATGCGGAAGGTGAGGACGCCGTGAGGTCTTTCCAGCCACGCCTCAAACAGGGGACTTACCACCATAATTGTGGCGTGCCCAGAACTGCTGGGTGGTAGGGATTTTGAGATCTAAATGAACTCTCATTTCAGACCTATTTGGAGGCTCCGAGGATTTTTAGGAATCGATTTTGAGGCGTTTGCCTTATATGGAGGTGACGGGGCTTTGCGTGTGCGAAGACAGGGTAAGCGTATGTCATGATCGGACGGATGACCGCTGTAAAAATGCGCATTGGCACTTGAATGACCACTGCTACAGGCTGGCAGAATGTAGGAGCCTGCTTTATGCGAAAGCGGTACGCGAACAAGCCTGCTTTATGTACTCAGCAAAGGTCAAATGCTGGTCTAGGATCACACCGAGGTATTTACCTTGCTTTTCCCAAGGGATCGGTTTGCCATACATGGTGATTAGCACCCTCTATGTGATAGTGGAAGGTTCAACAAAACAAAAAGTATCGCAAGATGAGTACTAATCTGGCATACCGAATTGATAAAGCATATAATTATAATAACCCATCATGTCAGACTTTGTTAAAGGCTTTCGCTATGTCGAAGAATAAGAGGTCCGTCATCGCGTTATGCTGGAAACCAGCGCATAGGTGCTCAACGATGCGATGGACTTGTTGGATGCACTAGTGTTCTATTCGGAAACCAAACAACTCGTCAAGAATAAGACTCTTAACTTCAGCATAACCTCTGCGCCGCTTGTACACAAGCCTCTCGTAGATTTTACCAAGAATATTCAATGGAGTGATGGGAAGGTAGCTGGAGGGGTCAGATTTGATTTGGGCTTGCATGGTTTGGGGACACCGATATCAGAGGTCTGTTTCCACGCTTGGGGGAACATGTTATTTCTTAATGCATCATTGAAGACGACAGTCATTAGCATTATGAGTTGAGATGGGAAGAGTTTGAAAACCTTGTTAGTGATACCGTCAGAGCTGAAGTCTTTCCGCGGCTAGAGCCTTTATATGATATTCTCCATGGATCTTCGATGGGTGTGAGGGAAGCTTTACGTTCAACTTGTCGAGATAGTTTATCTACTGGTTGAGGGCTGGGAGAACATTAGAACTGTAGGCTGTCGGTTAGGTAATTCGCTTTGTCAGAGTTGTCGAAAGCGATACTCCTATCGGGGCGAATAAGAGCAGACGTAGCGGCCTCTTCATTGGATCATAACCTCCTCTGAAGTTGCTAGAAGGTGAGGTGAGTGGGCTCTAGCTCGTTAAGCATTTTGTCCCAGTGCACGGAACGCTGCTCTAATTGCTTACTGCGCTGTTTGCACATGTGAGTTTTGTTTGTGTCGCAGGGATGGATGGCTGCGTTCTTTACGGTTTTCAGACCCCTTCACTAAATCTCCCTTAAAAAATCATTCAGGGCGGATCGTACGCGGTCCGTAAGCGAGTCGATCGCTGCCGTTGTGTCAGCGACTGAGATTCAAGAAATCGGGGATGGAATTTAACTGAGGGTACATAATAGATTTTGGTCTTTTGCTCACTTTCTTCCAGTCGGTGATCAATTGGGACGGGAGTGATACACTATCACACGCTTTGCTTTCGGTAATAAAGTAACAGGTAAGATGTTCGAGGTGGGCGGGTGTTCAGTGGCTAGGGAAGGAGAGATTACTACATTCTGTGGCGGTAAACGGCAACTACCTGGAGGTTTCTTTCAAGCTCTATCTCTTTGTTTTTACAATTCACGTTACCGAAAATGTAAGCAAGATGGTTATTTAAAACTTAAATAATACAAAGGGCAATTGGTCCCACATTTTTGGTGCGATAATAAAAAATACTTAAGGGGTCAAGTTCTAACAGATTATAATTATTCTTTTCTTGGAACTTTAGGAATTTGGACTAAAATGGATGATCTCCTTTCTATCATTAACTATGATAGAAATTGTAACCCGAGTAGATATAGTAACTGATTACCATCTGCCAGATAGCTCGACGAAGCCTACTTCTGGGTGGTTATAAAAAAATAATCACAAAGGCTAAGGCGGGAGCTTCGCTTCGCTCCCACCTTAGCTAAATTGACCGTGTCGGGGTGCCCTAAGATTCTGAATTCTCTTCGCTCGTTCTTGAACCAATTATTAGTTGTGACATCATTGTCAATTGTGACGCCATTGTGGTTATGCAGCGCTACTTGTGGGGATTATTTGAAAAACTTGTAAAGGGACATATCGACGATGTGCCCGTTTGTAATTGGGCTCAACGTTGCTAAACCGATTTGACGAACGCAAAGTGCGCATACTTTATTTCAGCTAAATTGAAATCTGGCTGAAGGTGAGTTATTCGCATTAGGTACATTACAACAACGTTTTTCAATATGGCACTCTAACTTTTAATAAGATACGGCTGGGACAAATATATATTTTTAACGATAGATCTAATATTTTTTGATGAAATAAATGTTATACGAAATAAGTTTTAGAGTAGGTATATCTCATTTTTATTATATCTTGTGAAATTTATTGAAATGAAAATATTCCAAATAACTTTATATGATATGAGATGCACCCCTACCATGTTCATACATTTAATTCAGGGTGGGCTTTACATAAAATCTTGTGAATGCAAAGTCCTGGCGTCTGGACTAACCTCTGATGTCTTCTTGCACATTAATAGAACAAATTCGTTCAATACTTTCCATGGTAACTGGATGCTCGTCGTCAACAAGCGATCTTATGAGAGAAGCCAACGTCTCGGGATCATCTGAATAAATGCAATGATGAGATCAAAAATAAAATAAACCATAATATTAACCAACCAATAATGAAAGTATCGTCTAAGAGTTATTCGGGTCACTAGCTAGGTAATTGGTAAACCACTATTAAAGTGTTCATTTTGTGATCTATCATTATATTTGTGGGCTTTTGTGCTATGACTACAGGGGAATAGAGAGTGCGTCCTTTGAATTTTGTGCAGTTGCCCATACTGTCAATGATACGTGGAGCACTTGGCACCGTGGTAATTACGCCACTGCTTGCAGGCAGGTATAATCACCAATATCCGTAGCACGCGCGGAGTGCAATAGTGCTGCGATAGCAGGTCCAATGCGGTCTTCAATTTTAGCTTGCTCGTCGGACATATCCTTTAGAGCTTCCTCCAAATTGTCAATCACGTCGTCCGGAGCTTCTGGCGATTCCATTGCTTCCAACTAAGAAATAAGAGAAATGTTTATCATAGCATTAGTTTAATCTTAGGATACAACATGCTTTAAAACCTTTGATCAATTATGTCATTGTTGATTGAAGTCTGTAACTAAGGTATTTAATAAGGCAATAGATGCTTTTTCTTTACAAAAAACTGTAACTACAATATGGACTTACTTGTTGTTTTACTAAGCGATCGGTTAAAGCAGCCAGAGCATCGAATGCTCGAGTTTGCTTCTTATACTGACTTGGATCACCACCAAATTTCAGCAGCCACTTACGAACAAGAGTGTCAACTAAATCATAACGGGACAACTTCCTAAAAGCAAAAAAAGTTTATAATTGTATTTTTTTATTGTTATCGTTCATAATTCTTTTTGAAAGCCCCTTTTATTTAGGGTGTCAGTGAACCTTCTTAAACCCCCTCTCGGCGGCCATGATGATTTGGTGTTTGTCAGTGAGTGAATACGCACCCAGTCATAACTTCAGGTAACTTCTCCATGACGTCACGGAGCAGGATCTCTGCATCGTCCCGTGACACCCGCATTGAGTCGAGACAGTCGAATAATAGATTCATTACGTCCATTTCGCGTCCAAGCTCTATTTCCGATACTAGGGGTGCTCTGTAATCGTTATGATCATATAAAAATAAAATATTTGAATTTGGTAACCTAGAAATCTTAAAAATAGGTACTAGGTACTGTGGCGACCATGGAGGCCACACTATATTGCTAACTTGCAAACTAGCATGTTATACTTTTAAGGTTTATGTTTTAAAAAGTTTAGGATTGATAGATGAAAAAACAAGTTACAGAGGAGATGTCAATAAAAAAGTCGAGACGTAATTTTATATACAAAATGTATAGTGCTTCATACAATAGAATATCAGTATAATTCAACCAGAAGCCTTTCATTTGAGTCTCCCCTATCACTGTACCTACCAACATTTGTTTTTTTATGTACCTAGTCAATTAAACAGGTTCAAAACTATGTAGGTAAAAATAAAATATCAGCTTGTTCCTAAAGTATAATAACTTTATCTAAAATCGCAAGTAGGATGAATTTGAATCTTTCAAATATGGTGGAAAGGGAAACTCTCTAGTAATTGATGATCGAAAAGGATCCTATGTGGCGGATGTCGCGACAAACATATATATTTAAAATATAGGTAGATAAATACTTATACCTCACGGTTTCTACCTACGCGTAACAATTATTTTTTTCTACTACTATCACACAACGCCGTCTAGTCCCAAGCTAAGCAGAGCTTATGTTATGAGTCCTAGACAACTGATAAGCATACTTATATATTTATAAACACATACATGTTATAGATAAATTACACCCAAATACAGAACAAATGATCCTACTCATCACACAAACATTTGTCCTGGGTGGGAATCGAACCCACGACCTCCGGCATAGCAGTCAGGGCCACTAACCGCTAGAACAACAGGCCAGTCAAAAAAATTTTCTGATATGATCGGAAATGACGTTATAACTTTTAAAATTTTATTATAGGTAACTCACGTAGGGAAGTACTTCCTACGGTGGTGCATGTAGGCTCTCGGGACCATGAACAGGCGAATATCTGATTCCTTTCGCTTTGGGGGCTTGGCGCTTGGCGGGAGTGCCGCCAACTCTGATAACGGCTTCAGACGAAGATTGTGGATCTCCTCTTGTAGTTGCTTTTAACATCGTTTAAATTAAATAAATGTGTCGATCTTTGGTTGCTCAATATAAATGTAAAATTATATTTGGGGCTGCGGGTTACGGTAGTGCTCCTCTAAAACGAGCAAAACAAACAAAGTCATAGCTCTACCAGTTTTTACTCGAAGGTCATCATCATCTTCCTGCCCTTGTAACGTTTTATTTGGGGTCGGTGCAACACGTTTTTTTCTTCCATTCTGTCCTTTCACTTGACACGCTATCACTCCCTTTTCTTTCATATCACTTCTCACACAATCCGTACATATTTTTTTTGGCCTCCCTCTCCCTCTCATTCTATCCACAGCTTAACTCATAACTCTTTTGGCAAATGACCATATCAAAACAAACGATTCCCTTTCAACTGGCGCCACTTTCAAACTTCCCCTTTTTTTCTCACTTTATCCATTCTCGTCACACCACACATCCTTTTTTCATCCGTCTTTTTCACAGCCCAACATTCTGATCCATATAGTATGACAGGCCTTATCACTCGAAGATATTCAGGACAAATTCGACCACTTCTACTTCGTTTTGGATAACTGTACGTTTGAAATCAGTGCAAATATAAGTACTCGTAGTACCTAGTGTGAATGTAAATCAGAGCTATTTATTCTATTTTCTAGGCTAGGCTAGATCGTTGAACCGATTTTGATGAATTTTTACATTTTATTTATTTCGTCTATTCATTAATATTTACTAAATAATTATATTTTTAAATATTTCAACAGAATTTAAATAAAAAATACCTCAAAATGGCGGCGCTTCTATCTACACTCGCGCGATGTATGACAATCCTTACGTAGCGTAATAAATTCTTTAATTGTTTAACTATCCAGTGGTGTAACTGAATTTTGGACAGATAGATGATAGATATGAAGCTTCAACATCAAACTATATCCCCCAATTTTGTTGTCATTCGTTTTTTTGAATAGCCATATGGAGGCTATTTTAAAGACGTGTTCACGTCAAAAAGTTTGTTATATCATTGTGTGTACTTGTGTGCCAAAAAAACGTTTTTTTTTCTTTTTTTCCTTTTTTAAAAAATATTAATAAATGCGCGCGGCGGTCATGGCTCTAGAGATAAGATCCTCCTAACTACCGTCTTGCCCAGAAGTGCCGCTTTATGAATCAAGCCCTTGATCCAGCCGCCTAACAAGAGCGTTCTAAGATGTTGGTCGACTCTCGTGGTTTAAAAGCCATTGGCGAACAAAGTATCGGTTGTAAATTAAGTCTATCAAATTCTATTATTAAACATTGTTAACTCACCTTTATCTGTTGTCTCTGACGTTGCCGTACTATGAGTAGACGACTGACGTCGCGCTGGTATTGCGCCTGGTTGTAACCATGCTTGTCGCTGGGACGCTTAAGAGGCTGTGAAAATTAAATTTTGAGTCTAGTTGCTCAAGATATAGGTACCTACATAACTACATAAATATATAAAAAAAACTTAATACAAAAAAAAATAACCAACTTCATTAAAAAAAAAAACCACTAAAAGGATCAAATTAACTTTCATTTCGGAAGTCGGTGTTTCTCGGAAATTGAAGTTATTTTGATCCATTTTTAGTGTTTTTGTTTTTAGTGAAGTCGGTATTTTTTTTTTGTAGAACGTTTTTTATTTTACACTTTTTAGTTGCGATTCACATAATACCAGGGTGCGTATTTCTCATGACAATTCCAATTAACCCAAACACTGCTAGGATACATTGTTATATTATGAAGTTCCCGTGTCTCCCTTCCACCTTCCGGCTCCATCATCAGATCAGTTCGATAGTAGGTACCTTATAGCTAAAGTGCATCTCATGACAATTCTAATAAGCTCAAACACGGCTAGGTTACATTTATTAATTACGGAGTTCCGGTGCCTATCTTCCGGCTACATCATCATCATCAGATCACTTCGATAATAACATTTTTAACATAACTATTCAGAACCATTTATTTATTTGTATTGTCCTAGCGTACAGCCTGGGTTAACAGCTTCAGATTTTTATAATTTGGTCTCCTTTTTTTGTGCCAGCTTTCGACAACTCTTAGATCTATGGTCTGGCGGTATCAATTTTTCTGGGTACCTATGAAATTGCCGTTGTTTAAAACGCGGTGCTTTGAAGTGTTATATCTTTGAATTGACTAGGAATTATAAGTTCAAATAAACTTTAAATTAAAGGTTATTCTTTTTTCGAAATTAGGTATTTATTGGTTTCTTTGTGTTTTGTATTTTCTGTAATATCGCAGTACTATGTAAAGTTTATTTGAACTTATAACTCCAAGTCAATCCAAAGATATAACACTTCACAGCACCGCGTTTTAAACAACGGCAATTTCATAGGTACCTTATTAGGTACCTATGAAATTGCCGTTGCGACCAAGATCCCAGAGCTGTCTGACATAACTTATTTTCACATGGATGAAACCTTAGGTTCTCAGTAGCGTTTCATGTGCTTTGAATATCTGTGTGCTTGTGGAGCTCCTCCTTGGGGTGCCTGAGCAGGTACCAGGTGAGAAAGGGAACTAAAAATAACGAGTTACTTAACTTATTTTTTTATGGGTGATTTTTATAAATGCTTTGTAGAATATTATTTTAAAGTGTCATAAGTGTCAGACACTTTCCATGGACCAAAACTTCTGTCAGACGCTTTAAAGCTCCACAAGAAGTAAATAAACTTTACTTATTTTTACATGTCGGATTTTTAATATGTTATTAAGGTAACTATTATAATGTTATATTTCAGTAGTAAGACAAATTGTAGTGACCAAACATCCCCTAAACACAAAAATTATTCAGCCGAGAGTATGAGAGCGAAAGCACGCATGCGTTTCAGAGCGAGTGAGACGATTTCATGCACTGACTGGATGTTTGGTCACTTCAATTAGTCTGAAATATAACTTTGTAATAGTCACCATAATAACATATTTAAAATTCAGACATGTAAAAATAAGTTGTACTTTAGCAGTTGTGGCTTTATTTTCTACACAAATAGCGGAGTAGTCTCAAAAATCCTTTCATTTTTCCCTATGTAAATAATATATTTTTATATATAAGGTGTAAAAAAATTAACTTTAAGAATTTCGAGGGGACATTGTACTCCTCATTATGAACAACTTTTACTATGGGACCAAACCTGAAATCGCTAAAAAAAAATCAGCTGTTCCCTACGTTTATGTTCGCATAACTCGTCAAAATGTATGGAGCAGCTGATTTTTTTTTCGCTATTTCAGGTTTGATCCCATAGTAAAAGTTGTTCATAATGAGGAGTACAATGTCCCCTCGAAATTCTTAAAGTTAATTTTTTTACACCTTATATATGTAGATTTATATTACATTAAATATTTATGTATGTTTATTTTATATATATAGGTACATTTGATCCCTTGTTTTCTTATTAATCTTTTCTTTTTTTATGCACTTACTATGTTTTCTCTTCACTACCCTTGGTTGATTGGTAGAGAATGCCTAAGGCATTAAGTCCACCTTTATACCTTTGCGTTGCATGAAGTTTTAATAAATAAATAAATAAATATCATAATGGACTCTGACGAAGAAGGTTTAAGTACGCCAGTGGCGTGTGGCGGCGTTTTGTATCGGCGTTTAGTAGCCAGTGCGGGCCACAAGAAGCGAGCAGCGGCGATTTGTAGCGTGTGGCATCCACCGGCGTCAACCATGTGCGAAGAATCCATATAAAATGTATGAGAACTGTAGGAAATATGCCGATGGCGGCGTTTTGTGGTTGTGGCCCGTGTGCGGCGACAAGTTAAGGCTGTTGTTTTTAATGTATGAGAGCATTATTAAGTTAAGGAAATAGTACTTGCTAAAATCAGACAACCCACTTTATTGAAGTTAATCAAATTATTACATCGAAATCCACTTAATTCTGACTGTTCATGTCTTTAGGTAGATATAGCGCTATACTAAGTTTAAAAATAAAATCATATTTTATGTAAAAAATAACAAATCACCGAAACAATAAGATAAAAAATAAAATTTTGGAATGCCATGAGAGATCAATAGTACATTTTAGAGGTGAGAGGCGGTAGCAGTATGGAGCAAAGTTCTGCACCTAACTTTCCACGTGTATCAAACGACGTTTTTCAATACACTTACGTAGAAATAAATAAACTGGGGTTAACCGGCGACTCGTGGGGGTCGCTTAGCGCCCAGCCTGATGATATGATAAATACCCACAATAAATTATGGTGGGGGTGAGCTCACGCACTTTTCCATATTAGTACCCAAGTAACAAAGTTCTCCTGTAGCGCATAGTTTACAGGCTCACAGCACTAGTACCTCTCTCTTAGTAGTTCTAGGTTTTACTACCAAGCTTATAACAGGTTACACGGAGTTCGTTTGGGTTTATAGTACATCTGTTCTTATAAGTTGACTTATACTCGTATATAGAACGAAATTATAGGCGCAGTAAAGGCTAAGATGGCCTATAAAAGTGTTGCATAGGTGTAAATACACTTGAGAAAACTTGGTCCAGTAAGTTACACTTATAATCGCCTACAAGAAATAATTATAAATCCGCTATAAGTGTCATACGCCAGTAATAGTAATTTATAGAACTAAATGCACTTAGAACCATTTGTATTTGTTACTTGACCTTATAGGGGTGTATAAGTCAACTTTATGCGCCAATTTTAAGTGAATTAGTTTTACAGTGGTTTCTTTTAAGAGTAAGTGTACCTGGTATTATTGTGGACTCTCGAATGCTGTTATAGTCTTAATTTCTATATAAAGGTTTCTTATAAAACTATTCTCGTAAATCCTAACTCGTTACAATATGGCGCGACAATGCTGTTACCTTAGGACTAATTTTATTTTTAACCACAACTTAGTAAATACGCCGTGTTCAAAAGGCGAACAAAAATTGAGATGTAAAACACAATATACTTCACCGAAAATACTTACGCGTTTGCCGTGCAAACATGTATGTACATACAGGGTGTCCAAGAACCTGGCGTCCAACTGGATTCCCACGATGCCCCAAGTTCTAACAGTACTCAGAAAAATATTTTAAAATCCACCCCATGTACTTACAGAATTATACTGATTTCAAAAAAAAAGGGGAAATGAGCACCCTGTGACATACTTTTGAATGCTGTGACTGCTAATGCTGATAATTTCGATATTTCTTGGAGGTTTTGTAATCTAGGGTATTGCTGTGTCTAAATAGAATGTAAAAATAAAGTACTTATTGTACCATTTTAAAATAAAATATTATTTTAACTAAAGGTGATATGGAAAACTATTGAATTTCGCAACTTTGACCGACTGTAGTGTAAAAAAAATGTACCAAAATAGTATGGCAAGTGACGTCAAATTTTGACGCGTTTATTCCTCTTTTTAAAAAGGTATAATACTTACACATTAATTTGAAAAAAAAAAAATTGATAATATTTTTACTCAACAACCCAATTTTTACGATGTCTTACAGAATTCTTAGAAAGAAAAATTTACGACGAATTGAATCTAACCTCTAAAGAATTACTATTGTATGCTCATAAAAATAACAACAGGCCTCTCAAAAAACAGGTTAGACCGTAAGGGACGGTATGTGCATGCATCTCACCATAGTGATTCGTTATTACAACAGGAGGGAGCAAGACAGAAACTATCTTTGCGATTTGCTGGTTCTTCTTTATGGTACCCCATTATTCAGGTAAGAGTGAGGGAGAAAAAGGTTAGAGGTGCGAGTGGGATAGATAGTGACGCTATCTGGGATCGTGCTATTTAGGATAACAGTATGGTCAGTACGCGTCACTGCCTCCTGCCGTTACTACGCACCTCTCTCTTATTGTTACCATTGATCACGTACTACGATTTAAAGCTTTGTTTATTGGACTCGATTACTCTTTGTGCTCTGGACTTTGAAACGAACTCTTTACGACGACCTTTGCCTGTGTTTGGACAGTTTGTGTTTTGTGTGTGCTATCATGGCGACCTACACTCCGCAAGAATACGCAAATATGCACTACATTTATGGAGAATGTAGAGGTAATGGACGAGCTGCAGCGAGACTTTACAGAGAAAGGTATCCGAGGGCTACGCGATATCCCGACCATCGAGTTTTCATTAATGTGCACAGATCACTATGTGACGGGCGGTTCCCCAATCAAGTAGCTGGTGAAGGACGACCCGTAAATGACTTCATACGCGATGAAGTTTTAGAGGCGGTGTCGGCAAATCCAAGCATCTCTGTGCGAGGAATAGAAGCTGATACGGGGATACCGAAGAGCACAGCACACAGTATTCTCCAAAAAGAAGAATATCATCCGTACCACGTACAGCGAGTGCAAAGTCTTTTACCTCGAGACTATCCGAGCCGAGTCGCGTTTTGTGAAACAATCCTGCAAAAACATCGAGAAGACGAAAACTTTATCGACAAAATTTTGTGGTCAGATGAATCAACATTTAAGAAGGATGGCTACATGAACCTACACAACTTGCACGAGTGGCATGTGGAAAATCCGCACTTGATGCGAGAAGATAGATCCCAGTACCGGTTCAAAGTGAACATGTGGACCGGTATTCTCTGTGGGAATATTATTGGTCCATTTGAGATGCCCGAGAATTTGACTGGCGAATCATATTTAAATTTTCTTCAAAATGATTTGCCAAACTTACTAGAAGAGACCCCACCAGATATGTGGTTCCAACACGACGGCTGTCCAGCACATTTTCGCGTATCCGTTAGAGAGTTTTTGGACGAGCAATACCCGAACAGGTGGATTGGGCGATCAGGAACAATCCCGTGGCCAGCCCGCTCACCTGACTTAAATCCGCTGGATTTTTTTTTCTGGGGAACTATGAAGGAGCTCGTTTATGCGAAGCCCATTAATGACATCGCTGACCTTCGTGAGAAGATAACACAAGCAGTGCAGGTGATACGTCAAAAAAGTTACTCGCGAAACATAAAGCGGTCCTTTTTAAGGAGAGTGAGAGCTTGTATTGCCGCGGGTGGTCAACATTTTGAACATTTATTGTAATAAAATATCTTTAAACTAACATTCTTTGCTTTTATTCTACTGGGAACCCATCTACCTGTGTGTATTTCCTTCTTGCTCACTCTTGGAACCGAAGTAAATAATAGTAGTAACATAACAGTTTCTAAGATAAGAAAGGGTCCGACAGTTACCGTTAGTAGGTAGGCACTTCGTAAAAATTGGGTTGTTGAGTAAAAATATTATCAAAATTTTTTTTTTCAAATTAATGTGTAAGTATTATACCTTTTTAAAAAGAGGAATAAACGCGTCAAAATTTGACGTCACTTGCCATACTATTTTGGTACATTTTTTTTACACTACAGTCGGTCAAAGTTGCGAAATTCAATAGTTTTCCATATCACCTTTAGTTAAAATAATATTTTATTTTAAAATGGTACAATAAGTACTTTATTTTTACATTCTATTTAGACACAGCAATACCCTAGATTACAAAACCTCCAAGAAATATCGAAATTATCAGCATTAGCAGTCACAGCATTCAAAAGTATGTCACAGGGTGCTCATTTCCCCCTTTTTTTTTGAAATCAGTATAATTCTGTAAGTACATGGGGTGGATTTTTTAAAATATTTTTCTGAGTACTGTTAGAACTTGGGGCATCGTGGGAATCCAGTTGGACGCCAGGTTCTTGGACACCCTGTATAATATGACGTGCGAAATACTTGTTAATACATTTTATATAAAATAGATGATTACCTTTTATTTTTTTTCTTCACAATCACACAACACAACAAAAAATCATAAATGTTTGAAGCAGCTAGTAATAGAAGCGCGGAGTACGTTACACGCCTGCCTGGTTATATTAAATGCTCATAGTGAGCTTTGCGGGAGCAAATGGTTCTGCGGAGTCTAACTAAAGTGTATTATGGGCTTAAGTCGTGGTGTCTGGGTCTATTAGATGCTCATAGCTGGCTTCGCGGGAGCAGATAGTTCTGCGTAGTCCAACTATAAGTATGTTATTGGTCTAAGTGGTGCTTGTCAAGTCTACTATAAGTGTTTTATTAGCAAAAGTACGCGCATAAAATGGGCCCTTTTCCGTGGTTATAAACTTTTACTAGCCTGTTATAGACCTGGCTCCGGAACCACTACAAGACCACTTTTTGTTACTTGAGTAGGTACGGCAAACAGTAAATTGCGTGGCTAAAAGCGGTAGGGATAGGAGAGGGTAAAGATTGGATCTAGGCTGGAACCTCCCGAAACACCCATGTCCGGTGAAGACCTGCGTCAGGCAGAAATTGAGGTAGTCGTGGCACCTCTTCAGCTACTTTTCAAAAAGGCCTACCTACCTAGACTTACCAAATCAATGCTGTTAAAGTGTGAGATAATCATAGGCAATGTAAAGAGAAGTAATAAAGCTACACCAACAATATGTTGGAAATGGAATCTTTGATATTGGGAACTCAATTAATCTTAAAAAAAAGCCTTAAGCCTTTTTTTGAACAATGTTTGAAATAAAGCTGGATTGTTACCTTTTTTGGTAAAACTTCTGCTTGCAGCGCCGCAGCCAATCGGAGGCGATCAGAATACTGGTTCAAGGCGGCGAGATATTTTTTTTCCAGACTACTGTGGCGCTCCTGAAATAGAGAGTCATTGTTATCATTACATTAAACATAATGTGTATGAGCTATAATATAAATATGGAAATGTTCAACAAAATCGTTTTAAATTTAAAAATTTAATGGATAATCAATTAATCATCCCCTATTGTTTTACCCTAAGGTATGTCTTTTTCATTTAAATTTATATGGGACCAAATTCGAAGTAGGTATATCCAAAAAAGAAAGAACTATCAAAATCAAAGTACTGCATACTAGTGTTGAAAGGTATGCGTGATCAATTGATCATGAAAAACATATAGATCGACTTTAGAATCTCTTTCATCAGTTAAAAAAAAGTGCAAAATAACTGTAATTTCGGAAGTCGGTGTTTCTATAATAGTTGTATCTTATCTTCGTTCTTTAACACCGACTTCTGAAATTAAAGTTATTTTGCACTTTTTTAGTGTTTTTAGGGTTCCGTACCTTATAGGACCCTTATAGGATCACTTTGTTTTCCGTGTGTCTGTCTGTCTGTCAAGACCCTTTATCTTGGGAATGCGTGAAAGTATCGAGTTGAAATTAAAACCATATACTCAAATCTGCGGTTCCTCGAAGCTGTGAAAAAATCAAACTTCTGAGTTAACGGAAAAAGATACAACCGTTTATGTCGCAAAAAACGCATATTTCAACACTCTCTAGGAAATCAAAATTCATAGGGTACGTCCCGTTGAACTAGAATCCTAAAATTTGGCATTGTGTTAGGTCTCATAGCATAAGTGTAGGAAAAAATCTAAGAACTGTAAGTTTATAGTTAAATAAAAAAATACATTTTTTTATGATTCGAAAAAGTCTTCGTAACTCAATTCGGGAATTGAACTATTTTTATAGGTAAGTTTGTACGGAACCCTCAGTGCGCGAGTCCGACTCGCACTTGACCAGTTTTTTATATTGAAGTCAGTTATATTTTTTATTTGTAAAAAGTTTTTTATTTAAACACTTTTTAGTTGTGGTACTTACCACAACAAAAAGTACCCCTCAGCCAAACCTAAATAGTGTTCAAGTTCTTTAATAATGTACCGATAGAATTATTATCAAAATCATCACATTGCATGACAATTCCAATAAGGTAAGCCACGGATACATTGTTTTGTTAGGGAGTTTTCGTGCCTACCTTCCGTCATCAGATTAGCTCAATGGTACCTTATAGCCAGAGTGCATCTCATGACGATTCAAATAATTCCTAACACGGTTTTTTTTATTCGTTCGGAAAATCATCTTATGACATCCCCTGCTCTTGGGCGGAGCGGGAGATAGTGTCAGACTTTTAGGTTCAAACACGTTTAGGTTACATTGATTTCTTACAGAGTTCCGGTGCCTACCTTCCAGCTTCATCATCAGATCAGTTCGATTATATTCCCTCCCCCTCTTCCTTTAGTCAGTCATCGACTACACGTATAAATAAAGCAATTTTACTTGTTACGACAGTTCTGCTGTGATCCTATGAGTTCCTTTCCATATCTTCGAAGTTCATCATCAGATCATAACAATATTTCTAGGGGACCAACGCAAAAGAAAAAAAATATATGTAGGTCCACAATTGACGGAGATAGGTGAACATACATAAAAATAAATACATACATAGTACAGCCGAACATAGAACGTTTTTGAAGTCGGTTAAAAAGAGATGTTTTTCTTTAGTCGTATGCTGTTTTATCGTGTTGTGTCACTGAGAATCTATACAAGCATAGAGGAAATATTTTACGGTGATTTTTTTTAGACCATTTTATATCGTTTTATGGCATAACTTAAAGGTTTTATTATACCTTGGTTCAATTTCAAATTTTTTTTTCGGAGTTTACAACTTCGTTTTTTTTATATTTTTTTTCATACAAACTCCTTTTTTCCATATATATATTATATACATCAAGTTATTCACCTTTGGACAGCAGTCTTAGGGCCGAAACTGCGTAAAGCGGACGCCCGCGACGAGCACCCGTCGCGTGACAAAGCGCGTAAGCGCGTTTTTTTTTTTGGTGGGAAAATCATCCAATGTCTCCTACTCTATCTCTGTCTCAGTCTTTCTTTCAGAATCAGACCCTTGGCCCCAGTACTTTGACAGACAGTGGCTTTGACCCTGCTGGCCCCTACGGTTGCTGACATCTCCTTGACGGTCGGATGGCGAGCTACCCATTGCTCACCGTCCGCAAGCCCGCGCCTACGGTGGCAGATAATCGGGATTGGGATCCCGGCGGCTGGGGCGGGAGGGCCGCTCCCTCGCACGTTTATTATCATTATTATCGCGCGCATTACTGCGTCGTAGAAGCAGGCGCCCGCCTGCCACTCCTCCTCGCTTCGGACCACGGCCTACCAAGGCCCGGCGCGAGAGATCGTTGCCGCCGATCGCCCCCACCCACGAGGACATGGCGGTGCTCTGCCCAAGCGGAGCACACCTCTACCGTATAATCCACCGTGTCCTCCAGGCGGTTCACACAGTGGTGACACCCGGGTGTTACTTCCGCACGAATCCGGTGCAGGAACTTCCCAAACTGACCATGTTTGGTGAGAACCTGCGTCATGCGGAAGGTGAGGACGCCGTGAGGTCTTTCCAGGGACCCCTCAAAGAGGGGACTTACCGCCATAATTATGGCGTGCCCAGCACTGGGTTGCGACAGTCGCTGTCGCCATCTCACCATGAGATCCCGCTGGAACTCTGTCCGCCATAGGTTCCGCAGCCGCAGACAGTTGAGGAGTTTCGCCCCGGCGTTGCATCTGTACGCACAAATCGTGCATGCGTGCAAGGACCTCCAGATCCCATGGTGGCAGGCCAGCAAGGAGGCTCGCCACTTCGCGGGAAACCGTGCGGTATCCCCACACCATCCGTATGGCCATGAATCTCTGGTATGCGTTCAGCTGGGCCGCCAGTCGCTTTCGCAGCGACGGCGCCCACACCGGCGCCCCATAAAAGGCCATGGACCGAACGATGCCTGCGTAGAGCCTTCGGCAGGAGGCGTCTGGACCCCCTAGGTTGGGCAGGAGCCGCTTGAGGGCATCGGAGATCGGAATCCTGGCGGCATCCGGCAAGGGGCGCAGCTCTCCGCGACTGATGCCCGCACGGGTCCCCGCAACGGAGCACTTTTGTATGGGACCACGCGGGCGACCGCTTTGCGCAGTTTCAGCCCTTAGAACGTAACTGTTCTGGATTACTAAGACTTTAACTTTAAAACGCGTAATTGTCACATGGTATGTAACCAAGTCCCCCACCGTGTCTGTCTGTATGAACGCGATAAACACAAAAACTACAGAACGGATTTTCATGCAGTTTTCACTGATAAACAGATTGAATTATGAGGAAGGTTAAGATTTATAATAAATCCAAAAAATAAAAAAAAAATAAAAAAGAGAGAAAAGCCAAAAAATTCAAAGATTTCTAACACCCATGCGAAGCCGGGGCGAGTCGCTATTATAGGATATATACAAACTAATCTTGTTCAGTTTTCTATCTTGCAGTAAGTGTAGCAGTAAGTGTAGAGTACTGACCCGCCAGGTCCTGAGCTGTGCCACGACGTGCGGCAGCGAGCCATAGCTTACAGAGTACTTGTGGCGGCGCGCCATCTGGCGCAGCTGGTCGTCGAGCGTGCGGTCCACCTTGCGCGGTTTACCGAGCTTACGCGTGAGCACGTCGCGCATCTGCGCACGCAAGTCTTCGGCTTCTGCCTCCATTGCTTTCAGGTCCACGTTCATACGAAATAAATGCGTGCGGTTTATCCTGTTGAACATCATTGGTCAACTAAGCGACATTAACGTTGAAAGCTGTATCGTTTTGCCAGTATCGACCCGTGCAACTTTGGTATCCAGTAAGAATCAACCCTCGGATAAAATAAAAAATGAAATAATACGAAAGAAAACAAAACTGACGGATGTAAACCAAAGAACTAGATTACTGAAATGGAACTGGGCAGGACATCTGTGTAGATTGGAGTGTACGAGATGGACAAAGCGGGTAACAGAATGGATTCCATTAGACGGTAAAAGAAAGCAGGGGAGACAAAGAAAGAGATGGCGTGATATATTTACCCAACGTTGTGGATCAAACTGGATGCAGAAAGCGCGCGATAGGAAAGTGTGGACCGATTTAGGGGAGGCCTACGCCGTAGAGGCGACCGCTATGAATAACGATAACAAAACAGAATAGAATAGAAGAAACAGATGAAGGAACTAGTTTATGTAAATAGATTGAGAAGAAGAACAGAAGATTTGTATATTTTTTAAAGGTTTTCATAACTAAGTTTTTTTTTCTAAAATTTTTAGTAGTGGAATAAAGGGCATTTTTATTTTATTTATTTTATTTTATTCAAGAATCAACGCTTAAAAGTGCTCGCTTCTGATTTGTTCGTCAGTTCACGCAGGCAAACTAGCTCCAGGTTTTTTTTGATCATGCACCTTTAGAAGACTAAAATCAGTTATGTCCGGGGACATATTCAATTTTTGTAGTATGAAACTTGTGATGAGGATTACTCCGCAAAGCACATTTCTTATATGAATTAAAATTACTTACTTCTGCCTAAGCCTCTGCATCCGGATCTCCTCCTGTATTTCAAGCACTCTTTTCCTGAGTCTGGCTAGCAATGCTTCAGGGAACACAACGGTTTCCGACAGACCCTTCGCAGTGGTGCAGTCATTGATTGCCGCTGCTCTAATCTGATCGTATCGAAGCACTACCACTGTTTCCACCTCGTTCATGCAGGATTGCTTCTCCAGCTGAATGAAGTGACTTAAGATATTAAAGACAGGACAGTTTTAAATGAAAGGATTCCTTGAAAAATCAAATGTCTGCTACACTTGGTCTATAAAGTTAAAAAAGGTTTTTATCCTTCCTGTCTTTGTCCCTTTGTTAGAGACGGCGACACATGTTTAAAAAAAAATACAAATAAATACATCATGGTATGCTATAATCATCATCGCTTAGGTATACCTAAGCGATGATGGTAGAGCGAGCAAGCGAGCTTTTGGTAGGAGTCAACTCCGACGAGAGCTCCAGAAAATAAATTTCTTACCATAAATTCCCTGAGCTCGTTCTTCCTGGCTTCCAGTTGCACCGATAGTTTGCGCTTGACCTTGTTGTGCGCTTCAATATCTCGCTTCAGGAGTTCCACCAACCGGTCTTGCTCCAACATGTTTTGTTCGTGCTTATGTCTGTAGATACATACTACTATCTAACGCAGGTGACTATAATTTTGCTTTTTGAAGAAAAACAATATTTGATTTAAGTTTTCTTTTGTATCTACGACTTTCGGAAAAATATGTTGTTGGTAAGTGGCAACTTAACAATGAGATGTGTTGTGCAATTATGGATGCTATATGTATGTTAGAGAGAGTTTATTGAAACTGAAATCTAAAAAGTTTGAGCTTGTAAAGTTTACGTTTAAGTATTCTCTTATTGTAATTAAATTAAAATTTACACTTATTGTAATTTAGTTCAAGTTGGTACAGTCACAATAGTGTTGTTATTAACCTGGTATTCCTCATGTCATACGTTTGGTCATATATTTCCCTTTCGCAACCTTCAGGGCAGATGTTAGGGTCGAGGCGTATTGGGCCGATGTCTCGACTGTCCAAACTGCCTTCATCCTCTTCCTCGCTGGAAGACTCTGATGACTCAGTCTCAGATGAATCTATAAGATAAATAAAAACAATATGCATTTATGACGTGTGTTTGTAATGCAGTTGAATTAAAGTATTGTATGTACATGCAGTGACTGCTTATCTAGGCTTCCCACAAGGTGGACCGATAACTTGGTGAGGGTCGAGGGAAACCGATGGATGCAAGACGCAGAGGATCGGCCGTTATGGCGACACTTGGAAGAGGCCTGTGTCCAGCAGTTGAAGTTTTTCGGCTGAAATGATGATATTATTTTGTATCGCTTAGGTGAGTTATCTACTACCGACTGCACTAGGTAAAGTTACCAGCTGGAAGTCCAAGAATATTTGCACTATATTTCCCAGACAAAATTGTTAAGTTATTGCTTGAGTGACATTTTATTAGACGGATATCTATTTTTTTTTTTCATTGCCTCTTTATCAAGCACTGCGTTAGATTGCGTTGGATGAAACAACAAGCTTTTAAACCATGTCCACGTTCACGATAGACAGCTCGGGAAGGGCCTCTTAACCCCTATCAATCAACCTGTACGGTTTATACTTAACCCATGAGTTCCTTCCTATAACTATCATTACTTACCATCATCATCACGAATTCGCGGCGGTCGGTACTTCTTCTTGAAGATCCTGCGCAAGAAGTCAGCGAACTTGTTGTCCTGCACGAGCCGCTTGAACTTACTCTGCAGCTCCTGACATACTAGGTCCAGTTCATCCTTCTCCGTTAGGTGCATTTCGATGCGATGCTCGCAATCGATGATCTGTTCTTGGACTCCACGGACCTGACAGAACCATCATTTTTAGAGTGTCCTTCTTTTTGATTCTGCTGACACTATAGGTAAGTAGGTATATGTTCAACCAAATTCAGTAGGGGCCGATTATCCGAGTGAGATTTGAAATTTGAGTCGATATCATTGGATTTTTAAAAAATAAATCACAAATCGAAGCGAACCCTTTGATTTTAAAAAAACACAACACCATCCGGTGGTATCGCTTAAAAAAATGGAAAGAAATTCTGGGAAGTAATGCTATGTAACACAATAAAGAAAAAGACAAATTTTAAACTCGGCTCAGAATACATTGCCCTTTCTGCTATGCCATAGATATTAAACATAGCCTGAAGAATCGCCAGACTTAAGTAGCTGGGCACAATGCTTGTAAAACAGATGGTCTATGTCCATGGAGCCGAAAGTTTTAGCCGAGTGTTTTGGCGTCCGTGTACTAGAAGACGCAGCGTTGAAAGGCCTTCCACAAGGTGGACCGAGGAGATCTGGTGAAGGTCATGGAAATTCGATCGATGCGAGACGCGGAGAACTGGTCGTTGTAAGAACAATGGACGTCATTCGGCTGAAATGATGATATTGTATTGTATCGCTTGGGTGGCCTACTAGTTATTAGGTACCTACTGTAGGTACTAGATAAAGTTACCATCCAAAAGTCCAAGAATGTTTGCACTATGTTTCCCAAATTATATAATAATAATATATAATCAAAATTCTTTACAGGATAAATTAATACATTCTTATATATAAATCTTAATTCTGAGTCTTACGTGCCTGAACTAGGAAATCCTGTGTTTCAAACGAGAAGAGCTAAAATAATTTAAAATTAACAAATAATCACAAGGAATCTCTTGTACAATACAAATGTGTAAAAAATCTGTAATGTAGATAAGTTATCTTAATTATTATAATAGGTACTATCAAAACTTAACTTTTAGTTTCTTAATTAACAATATACTTAAATTAGGTCAAAAATTGTATTAAAACATTCACTATAACACAATCAGTACATTATCTGTACCAATTGTTAAGACATTGCTTGAGTGACTTTTAAATAGACGGACATAGAAGAGGACGGATAATAAAGACGACGTAGCTTTGCTAACTCAATAAAACTCAAACTAATCGTTTTGCTAACTGTTACTGCCGATTATAATGAAAACCTTGAATTGAGACACAAATTAAAGTATGAATTGCCATCACCTGCATTAATTTTGTGTACACTCTTTCGGCTAATCGGTCTTCATGCATTTCAAATCTGTTTAAAACATTCATTTCTCTGTGCAGCTGGTATAAATGAAGCTCCAACAATTGGTCCTTTTCCTAAAAACAAGAAAACTTTTAATAAAACACTATGTTACGGATCATCTGTTAATTTTACCGGTGCTTTATTATCAAAGTATTACACAAGACCCAGCCAGTCTTATTCTTATTTTACCCTCGGAGCGCGCCGCCTCAGCGTTCCCAATTAACGGTAAGAGGAGTTCACATCGGCGTCGGGTCGACGATGAAGTACCTGGGACTCGTCCTCGACAGCCGGTAGAATTTCGAGGAGCACTTCCGACGTCTGGCTCCCAAAGTGAATCGGACTGGGGCTGCCCTCAAGCTGCTCCTGCCCAACCTCGGGGGTCCAGACGCCTACTGCCGGAGACTCTACGCAGGCTCAGACTCATCGTCCGGTCCATGGCCCTTTATGGGGCGCCGGTGCGGGCGCCGTCACTGCGAAAGCGACCGGCGGCCCAGCTGAACGCGTGCCAAAGGGCCATGGCCATAAGGATGGTGCGGGGATACCGCACGGTTTCCCGCGAAGCGGCGAGCCTCCTTGCCGGCCTGCCACCATGGGATCTGGAGGCAACAGTCCTTGCACGCATGCACGATCTGCGCGTGGAGATGCAACGCCGGGGCGAAACTCCGCTGCCGCGACAAGTCGCGGCATGGCGGGCAGAGTTCCGGCGGGATATCATGGTGGAATGGTGACAGCGACTATCGCAACCCAGGGCTGGCACGCCATAATTATGGCGGTAAGTCCCCTCTTTGAGGAGTGGCTGGAAAGGCAACACGGCGTCCTTACCTTCCGCAAGACGCAGGTCCTTACCGGACATGGTAAGTTCGGGAGGTTCCTGCACCGGATTCGTGCGGAAGAAACGCCCGGGTGTCACCATTGTGTGGACCGCCCGGAGGACACGGTGGAGCGCACTGTGGAGGTGTGCTCCGCTTGGACAGAGCATCGCCGTGTCCTAGTGGGGGCGATCGGCGGCGGCGATCTCTCGCGCCGGGCCTTGGTACAGGCCATGGTCCGGAGCGAGGAGGAGTGGCAGGCGGTCGCCTTCTTCTGCGAAGCAGTAATGCTAGCAAAGGAGGCGGCCGATCGCGTGAAGCAACGGTCCTCATGTCCCAACCACCGCCGGGATTCCGATCCCGATTTCCGGCCATCGTAGGCGCGAGCTTGCGGACGGCGAGCAATGGGTGGCTCGCCGTCCGACCGTCCGGTAACCGTCCGGACCGAGCCCAAGTCATCGACGGCGCGTACTGTTCCACGCGCGCCTCAGAGATATGTCAGCGATTGTAGGGTCCCAGCAGGTTCTGATTCTGAAAGGAAGACTCCGCCCTGGTACGAAAGGCAACGAAGGAACAGGAGCAGGAGTGGGTTTTTAGTTAGTAAAAGTCTGACACTATCTCTAGCTCCGCCCAAGAGCGGGGGATGTCATAAGATGAATTTCCCACCGAAAAAAAAAGCTAATCTTATTGGTATTATGCGGTTCCATATAAAGATCTATTAATTATGTATTTCTATAATAATTTTAATAGAATACAACAAAGTCGGCACTTTAAACATTTTCAACACCTGAACTCTTATGCGCTCCCGTTGCAATTCTCTCAGCCGGGCATCGAACTTGTCCACTGCTGTCTCTGCTTCCCTAAGTAGCATGTCTTGCTCAAAGAGATGTCTGTAAAACATAAAGATGTGACTTAGTAGGTACATACAGCGGGACGTAACAAATCTACGCTTGGCCGGCGCAATGTATTAAATAAAATACAATATCCACGTATTTTATAAAAGTCATTTTGCCATTATATTATGTACTTAAGTACGTTTAGAGGTATGCGGAATAGGACGTAAAGTCGCGCAAACTTCCGTTGAAAAGGGAGGATCCTCCGATCACAGACGTGTTGTGTCTGGTCTGGGCAACTGCCCTATAGTTGATTTTAGACTGTTGTATCTGTTCTAATGGAACGGAGAATTCTGATAGCGCAGTGCATGATTTAGAATTTTAGTTCCTATGTAAGGCGACATAGATATTCTACTTGAAAACAGAGTGATTTGAGGCAATCAAAATGGTTTAATTTAAGATCTTGTTACTGTAACCGTGTATTAGTTGTGTGATTTTCGAATGAACACACCTTTCGACGCGTCTTTCACGTACTTCAGTTTCTAAGGGCGTGGATTCTTGATCTTGCCTTACCCTCAGTAGTTCCCAAGAAGCCGCTAGTGGTCGTGTTTCTAAAATAAAGCATATCGTAAACATTTTTTGGATAAATATTTATGTATTTAATATATAAGTATACAATTTCATAAAAAAACATTATATCATAAATATTTTTTTAGGTTTAAAATTAAAATATTTCTTATGCAAAATTAAATAGATCGGACTAACTTACCTAGTGACGTCCGATCTTCAATTATGTGAAGTAATCTCGTCCTCGTTATGTACACTCACACACAGTCACATTTTTTAAAGAAGAAAACATTCTTCAAAATATATAATAATTGTGGTTAATCTGTGTGTACCTGCACTTTGTGGGTATCAATGTCATTATTTTAAAGTATATAACACAGCCATAGATTCTTTACACAACTATCAAATGGGGTAAGATGACATAAGAGTCTGAGAAGGATTGGAATGTAATGAGGACGAGATTACTTCACTCGAGGATTGGACGTCACTAGGTAAGTTAGTCCGATCTGCTTAACTATGTTCGTAATCTCCTCCTCATTATGTAAGTACTATATGTAGATGTTTAAATATTAAAGTTGGGTTAAGAATCGTAACTATTATTTATTTGTTATAGATAAAGTAATAAAAGATTTCATCATCAAAGTGGTTAATTATTCATTATTAGTTTTAATTGTTACTAATGTAGATATCGTCGTATAATATAATATAAGCATAATCGGCCTTTTTAATGTTCCCACTGCTGGGACTCAGGCCTCCTCTCTAGGAGAGGGAATGGGCCGTAATCCACCACGTGGGCCCAGTGCGGTTTTGGTGAATGTCACGAGTCTTCGAATTTTTGGTTCTAGGATATGCCGGTTTCCTCACGATGTTTTCCTTCACCGTTTTGAGAGCAGTGGTGATGAAATAAATTACAAAAAGTAATGCGCCTAGTTGGGTTTGAACCCACGACCTGCAATATAAAAAACTGCTCAAGAGTGTTGAAGAGATACTTTCTAGATTATAATGCGATCTAGAAAGTATCTTTTGAATGAGGACTATGCATGTTTACCTACTGTTCGCTTAAAATATGTTGGCGCCGAGTTTGTCGCTTCTGACATACCGCTGTTAAACCCGCGATGGTTTGTGCTGGTATGTATATATGTTAGCATGAATGTATATATGTTATTGTTTAATAAATGGAAAAAAAAAACACGTAAGTCGGGGCCGTTACCACTCGGCCACCCCACTGCTCACAGACGTAACCCGTAAATATTAAATATTTATAAGTAGGTACAGAATTACCTGTTGAATATGCAGCTTGAACGCATGCATTGGAATCACTTACAATTTGGTCGGAGGCAAGGACGTGTCCAACTATCCATTGGTGCCATTTAATGGCAATAAAGTTAGACAGTAGGTACCTACACAGAGCTGTATGTCAAGCCCAATTTATCAACCAAATTCAAATCAAGTCAACTTCAAAATCTCAATATATTCGTAGGATTTAAAGGTGAAAACAAGTAAAATTCTTTTCTTTTTTTTTTGATTCTTGTGACCAGTCTACAGTAACTGTAAACTGGACACAATTCTCCTTATTACCTAAAAACGTATGGCTCCGTGAAAGGACTATGAGGTGGTTGCGTCCCTGATAATGTGTGCTGAGTAATACTTAGCAGAATTCAGATACTGCTTAAGCCATTAACATTCAAAACTGTGGATCCTTCTTATAAAACGCAGTGGAGGCATTATTTCAAGGTTTCCTAATTGTAAGTACCTAATTTAAGTTATTGCAATCTTGTGTAATAATAATTTAGCATCATTTAAATAACAATGTTTATTAACTGTTTATTATTATTATACACATACAACATATATATATTAAATATATGTTGAGATTTATTTATTATAAATATTTTATAATTGTCAGAAATTTAAATGATAATGTTATGTTCATTATTATCTGAAAATGTTATAATATCTATACAAAGAAGAGGACTGAATTTAGTGATTTGAAAGAAAGCAAGAAACAAACTCCAACAATGCTACTGTGGCAACCGTGTAGGTTCCACTACTAATTACTAACTTGCAAAACTGGCATGTTAGACTTTTAAGGTTTACGTAATAAAAAAGTTTAGTTAGGATTGACGTTCGAATCAATAAGAAAGGGAGACGTCAAGGAACGTCGAGATATATTATATATGTAAAATAGAGAATGAAAGAGCTAAAAGCT
This sequence comes from Mythimna impura, assembly GCA_905147345.3. NCBI lineage: Eukaryota > Metazoa > Arthropoda > Insecta > Lepidoptera > Noctuidae > Mythimna > Mythimna impura. Next base: position 16,806,990 of record LR990345.1, read on the forward strand.
AAATAATAATAGTGCGAAGAACATAAAGCCTTTCATTTGAGCTTTCCACCCCCAACACTACTATATTTTCTTAGTAAAAAATTAGAAATCCAAGCCTTAATTATTGGGCACGCCACAATCATGGCGGTAAGTCACCTCTTTGAGGCGTGGTTGGAAAGACCTCACGGTATCCTCACCTTACGCATGACGCAGGTTCTCACAGAACACGGTAAGTTCGGGAAGTTCCTGCACCTGATTCATGCGGAAGCGACGCCCGGGTGTCGCCACTGTGTGGACCGCCCGGAGGACACGGTGCAGGTATGCCCCGCTTGGGCAGAGCAACGCCGTGTCCTCGAGGGGGCGATCGGCGGCGGCGATCTCTCGCGCCGGGTCTTGATACAGGCCATGGTCCAGAGCGAGGAGGAGTGGCAGGCGGTCGCCTCCTTCTGCGAAACAGTAATGCTAGCAAAGGAGGCAGCCGATCGCGTGAGGCAACAGTTCTCACGCCCCAACCGCCGCCGGGATTCCGATCCTGATTTTCGGCCACCGTAGGCGCGGGCTTGCGGACGGCGAGCAATGGGTGGCTTGCCATCCGACCGTCCGGTAACCGTTCGGACCGAGCCCAAGTCGTCGACGGCGCGTACCTACTGTTCCACGCGCGCCTCAAGGAGATGTCAGCAAATCGTAGGGGCCCAGCAAGGTCGAAGCCTACTGGGGCCACGGGTAGTGTGAAAGTGAAACTCGGGGCCCTGGGACGAATGCAAAGAAGGAACAGGAGTGGGTTTTTAGTCAGTAAAAGTCTGACACTATCTCCCGGTCCGCCTAAGAGCGGTCCCATGTCATAAGATGATTTTCCCATCCGAAAAAAAAGTCATTGACAGTATTGTGACGTAAAGTGAAGTAACAAATGAACATCCTGTGCCGTACTTTGTACCTACACCTAAAAAAAAAAAAGCCTTAATTATAAATTTGATAAATTCACACGGGTTTGTCTCGTGTCATTTATCTCGCGGGGGGTCCCATACCATAGCCAGGCCTTTCGCACTCTTAACTATAGGTAAAGAAATGTGCCTACGCCACGCGGCTTTTCTTGCAAGGCTTGTGGTTGCTATAGATAGCACCTGCTGCCTGCCTTCGTAGGAAATTATCATAAATATTTTTGACGAAAAACCAATTGACGTTTTTGTTGAAGTTGTATTGAGTCAAGATTTTTATGACTGAAGAAAGAGTACAGAGTTTGAATAGCAAAAACACTATAGTTATTCAGCTAGTTAGGGTGTCGTAACTCGTACGTGGTGCTACAGTACTCCCCCGCTTAGACCGCTACTGCGGGCGGTATCTAACTGGGAAGTGCACTCGACGCCCGGACTTCGTCTTCCTCTCTTGTGGTTCTACAGTAGCGGATAATCGAGCCGTTGGTACAGGAGCTGGCGGCGGATCGTCTGCTTCCTGAGTGATGTAAGCAGGCTTGAGTCGGTCTATGCTTACGGTTATTTATTTACCACGTACATCAAGCTTGTAGTATTTGGGATGTCACTGTTTGACTTTGTACGGTGGTTCTAGAGGTCTTCGAACAAAGTCCTGCCTCAAGATCACGTAACTGGATTCACCGAGACTATGCGGTAAGTAAAATGGGCCTTTTCTGTGACAGGACGCGGGTCTTGGTGTGAGGTTAGCCATGCGACTTCGTAAACGCGTTGTGACATCAGCTGATTTGTAGTCATCTGTTGGTGCCAAGCGGGGCACACACCTCCACCGTGTCCTCCGGGCGGTCCACACAATGATGACACCCGGGCGTTTCTTCCGCCTGAATCCGATGCAGGAACCTCCCGAACTTGCCATGTCCGGTGAGGACCTGCGTCATGCGGAAGGTGAGGACGCCGTGTTGCCGCTCCTCAAAGACGGGACTTACCGCCATAATTGTAGCGTGCCCAGCACCGGGATGTGACAGTCGCCGTCGCCATTCCACCATGAGATCCCGCCGGAACTCTGTCCGCCATGCCGCGACTTGTCGCGGCAGCGGAGTTTCGCCCCGGCGTTGCATCTCCACGCGCAAATCGTACATGCGTGCAAGGACTGTTGCCTATTGAGTTAGAGTGTAAGAATGCACCAGTTAGTGACTTGGCATTCCATAGTTGAGCACTTTAATTATGTGCCATAAAGCACCTTATTATAATACTAATTTTGTGCTAAACTAGCATATACAAATTATCGTAAGGAAACCGGCATGTCCTAGAACCAAAAATTCGAAGACATGTGACATCCACCTACCCGTACTGGGCCCGCGTGGTGGATTACGGCCCATTCCCTCTCCTAGAGAGGAGGCCTGAGTCCCAGCAGTGGGGACATTATAAGGCCGACTATGCTATGCTATGCTAGCACAAAATAAGTATTATAATAAGTTGATGAAAATTAATTTTAACACGATTATACTTCGAAAGTATGTGCACAGCGCGCGGTACAAAAAAGTACAATGACATTGATACCCACAGAGTGCAGGTACACATAAACCACCGATTATTAAATATTTTGAAGAATGCTTTCTTCTTTAAAAAATGTGATACAGCGTGTAGTGCAAACTACATATAATAATGAGGACGAGATTATGAACATAATTACCATTGATGTTCAGATAGGGTTTCATTTATAACCTAACCTAACTCCGAACAAAATACTTGACTCGTTGGCCTATTGGTCGTCAGTACTACTACTAAGGGGCTACTTTGCGAGCGATACAGGGATAGTGCTATAGCACTATCTATCTACGATAGAGGGATAGTGCTATAGCACTATCCCTCTTACTCGCTCGCAAAGGGATAGAGTATACTCCATCCCTTTGCTAGGAAGCAATAGGCTCGCGCTCTTTTTTTTTCACAAATATCACACAACGTCTAGTCCCAAGCTAAGCAGAGCTTGTGTTATGGGTCCTAGACAACTGATAAACATACATAAATATTTCTAAATACACCCAGACACAGAACAAATTTAATGATCGTGCTCATCACACAAACACTTGTCCAGGGTGGGAATCGAACCCACGATCTCCGGCATAGCAGTCATCACTAACCACTAGACCAACAGGCCAGTCATGCACATGCATGAATCAGAAATATAACTATTTTGTTATGTACACTATTATTATGTACCTACTTACTTACATAATTCATGATTATTATACACAAATTTTTGTAGGTGGATATATTATGTTCATTAAACAATTCAAACTAATTACCACTGATAGGCATAAATCTCTGAACCCTTGGCTGGAATATTCGGGCCATTTGCTGTATTCCAGTCGTTTTTCTGCGCCCTTGCAGTTGTAGTGATTTCTTCGACAACGGCCCTCTGGCAGTAATTAGTATTGGCTCAGGATTCACCTATGGTTCAAATTCGTTTGTATTGGTATATACAGATCACATCACACGATGTGGACCTCTCCACAAAATCATGAACAGCAAGGTTTGTGACTAAAATGTCACCTTTTTAGTCACAAGCCTGAAGTATATAAATGCTAATGGATATAGAGGAAGGGACGGACCAGGAAGAGATGAAATGATTCTGAAAAGAGATTGAATGATACCGTGTTGTGTCAGTTGAACAAGAACAGAAAAAATATGACGAGGTATATTAACGCTATGGTATTAGCAGTTATAGGAAAGGTCTTTTGTTGATGAATGCTTATGAACAGAAACAACAACAATGATTATGTTCTTAACGCTAGATACTAACTAACCTCAAGATGTCTCTCTGGGAATTCAAGATCATCGTCGAATTGCGGCAACGGGGGTGGAAGCTTAACAAGCTTCGGCGGTATCTCTACGCGGATCTCCAGTAGTCTCTCCCCTATTTCCTTCATAAGTGTGGTCATTTTAACTTTCCGTTCGCGCAGTTCCAACACTTTCTCGTTGAATTCGTGTTTTAAGTCGTAGATCTAAGAAAAAGTAATATAATAATAATAAAAATAACCCCATCGCCGTATTTCTACGTTGACGTCGTGATGGGGTTAGCGCGCTCCAATATACTATAGGTCTGTACCGGTAGAGTTTGCTTTGCGGTAACATGCCTAGGGTGAGGGGCCAGACATAGAGAGATACAATTCGCAGGACGGTTTTTATTTATTTATTTATTAGTAAGGGATAAAAACGGATATATAATATCATATTATAAACTAAATACGAACATAAAATTACAGCACTTATTGCAAATCCAACAACACTATTATCAGAAAATAACAGTGGTTACGAGCGTTCAGAATTAAAACAGTAACAAAGGGTACGAAAGGCAATGATGGAACAGGAGTGGGTTTTTAGTCAGAAAATACCGAGAAACACCGACTTCCGAAAGGAAATGTTTCATTTTTGTATGGGGCTCCGGCCATAACATGTACATTTTAGCGAAGCTGGGAATCTTACCCCTGAATAGAATAAAGTAATATTTTTTCCATAATATCAAATGGTTTTTATGTACAAAATAAAAATTAAAAATGTTTGACGTTTGTCCTAAGAGTTATGACAGCCATGATAGGTCGTAGAGATGACGTTTACTTAACCTATACAATTGTTTTGTTTTTGTTTTTCAGAACTAAATTCATAAATAGTCTAAGATCAGATCTTTCTAATAGAATATTAGACAAAAGTGGCTCATCAAAGCACGATCAAATCTTTGAATCATTTCTTAAATAAAAAGGGACAAAAGTCACTTTGAGCGTTCGGGCGGTTATTTTGAATTCGTTTAGAAACACACTTCAAAAATGGAGACTAAAGATTTTTGTAACGATGAAATGGTCACATTTAATTATGTTTACTCAAAAATATGTATAAGAGAATAATAGTAATTTATTTTTAACACTACAAGAATACACAGATTTTTTAATTATTTTCTACGTATCATTGATTTGATAAAACATGATTCAGAACGAATGAAGTCTGCAAGCAAACGAGACGCCATGTTGATTAAAACATGGCAATAATTGAAAAACTATTATTTTTTGTACACAACAAATCAGGCTCAAATTCACCAGAGAATATTTTTCCCTAATTTGTGGTATTTTTTCCTCTTTTTGATAAATGTACATCTGATGGCCGAAATGATAAATGATATTTATTTTGTAAATAGGTTTAAAAAACACTTTTACACGTCAATTTTTTTTTCGTCATTTTTAAACTAGATGAGGCCGGTGTTTCCTAGCTGACTACCCTGAGAAGAAACACCGAAACAAACTCAGGGGTCAAAGTCTCTTTTAAAGTCCATACAGTAAATATGTAATGGTCAAATCACATGAGAACCATGCAGATTTGTCTGAAATGGTCTTTTGAAGAAAGAACCATACAGATTTGAGTGGACCTGTCCAGTTAGTGCAAGCATTTTTCAGTATTCGTAAAGCTCAACTCAGGACTACTAAGGAGCTCAACGACTTGACGAACAATACCAAGGAAAGGACATTTGGGTAGGCCGCAGAAAATACTCAAATTGCCAGACATACATTAAAATTACTGAAAAGGAAAAAAAAGCAATCAACATAGTCCTCACGTTCACAATAATAAAAGGAAAAAACTTTTTAGAAAAAAAAAATAACCGACTTCACTAAAAAAAACACTAAAAGGATCAAAATAACTTTAATTTTGGAAGTCGGTGTTTCTAGGTATTGTTTGTTTCTTATTTAACACCGACTTCCGAAATTAAAGTTATTTTGATCCTTTTAGTGTTTTTTTTAGTGAAGTCGGTTATTTTTTTTTTCTAAAAAGTTTTTATTTCACACTTTTTAGTTGCGATACACTTATAAACAGAGTGCCTATTTCTCATGACAATTCCAATTAACCCAAATACTGCTAGGTTACATTGTTTTATTATAAAGTTCCTGTGTCTACCTTCCTCCTTCCGGCTCCATCATCAGATCAGTTCGATAGTACCTTATAGCCAAAGAGCATCTCACGACAATTCTAATAAGTCCAAACACGGCTAGGTTACATTGATTAATTACGGAGTTCCAGTGCCTACCTTCCGGCTCCATCATCATCATCAGATCACTTCGATGATACCATTTTCAACGTAACTATTCAGAATCATTCATTTACTTGTATTGTGATAGTCGCTTATCTATGTATATCTTCATTGTAATATCTATTTGTGTATGAAGTTCCGTTGACCATTTCTGGTCTTCTTCATCAGTTCCACTTCATCAAATGTTACTTTTTGACTGTAAATGCTTAAGTTCTTGATGAAAATACTAAAATTACCATAGGGTTGCCTATAATTTTTGAGGAGTTCCCTCGATTCCTCATGGATCCCATCATCAGAAATGGATTTTGAAAAAAATGGGACCAATCTGGAAGCATATCCTGTACAGGGAAAAAAAAATTTTGCAAATCGGTCCATAAACGACGGAGTTCTGAGGTAACACACATAAAAAAAAAAAAAAAAAATAATGATAAAAAAAAAAAAAAAATACAACCGAATTGATAACCTCCTCCTTTTTTTGAAGTCGGTTAAAAATAGTTTACAAAATGTAATACTTTAGCAAAGTAAACATTGTTGTCAAAAATTAATAGAGAAAGAAAAAAAAAAGTCAAAATGCAAAATAAAAATAATCCACAATATCGAATTGTAATAAATAATAAAAAGCACAATTAAAAATAAAAACAAAAGAAAAAATAATAATAATAAGACAACAGTTGCAGTGCGTACTGGAGCAGGTCAATCCCAAGCCTTTTGGTCCTCAACATAGTCCTATAAAGTGTAAAAAGCCTTTTGGCAAAGTTTTCGCTTTACAAATAATTAGAATTTATTAAGGCTTAGTTGTTGAATATGACTAGGAAGTTTATTATAGAAGTGTATACATTGGCATCTAAATGAGCCCCCTATTTTTTTTTATCCTGGTTGTAGGAACCACAAATTTGTGTTTGTTCCTAGTATTAAAATTATGAACATCACTGTATTTTTTAAACATGTTTATATTTTTATGTGCATATAAAATATTCTCGTAAATATACTGTGAAGGTACAGTCATTATATTGATTATGAAACATCTCCTTTATTTTGATTCTTTTAGTATTTTTTTTTAGTGTAGTTATAGTTAATTTTTTTGTAAATGTTTTTTTTTTTTTTAAAAGAAGAACTTCAAAGGTATCTACTATGTGAAACAAGTTTCACTCAAAAATCTCAAACCATGAAGGTTTTATGTCAATTCGAATTAAGTACGTATTACAATAAAACGGCAATTTCATATTTATTTTAACCCCTATTATTACGTATGAGTAGAAGCCGGCCGGCACAATTACTCAAAAAACAAAACATTTGATTGACACAGATTTGCCGGGGAGCCGCGGGGTAGGGGTGGTTTGTGACTGGCTGATCGCAATTCCGGTGCATTTGAATTGCCGAATGCACTAGCGGGCAGCGAGTGGGCAAGCGGGAGCGGAGTTATGACTCTAGGTCGGACTCCTTAAAACCCGCGAATTTTCAAATTAGTCCTAGAAACTTTTTTTGGCGTGGTATTTGGTGATATGAGAGTGAGACGTGATGCCCTAAGGACGGATTTTTTTTTCCTCCTTCTGGTGCCCCGCCAGACGTGATGCCCTAGGCAATTGCTTAATTTGATTAAGGGTTAATCGGTCACTGTCCTTGTCGGACAAAACCGTGTTGTTGCTTAATTATGGACTTTTGTAAAGTGGGATATATTTCGTTATATACTAATTTCACAAAAAGCTTCGACAAGATAGACAAAATTGATATTGGGCGGTAATTCGCCACATCATTTTATATCCCTTTTTAAAGACTGGCGTCAAATGTACCGAGTTTCTAAACATCAGGAAAAACACCGTCTGCAATATATTTGTTGAACAGGAGATGCAAAGAATTACACAGTTGATCAGCAACACGTTTGAAAAACGACGGTGGGATGCTGTTAGGTCCAGGACCTTTTGTGGAGTCAAGCGTTATAAGCTCTTTGTGAATTTTAGAATGGGTTATATAAATATACTAATTATATCACTATCGCTGTTGGAAAGTGGAAGGAGGTACCCAATTATGAATATCGAGTGTAGATGGCTCATACACTGATTTAAAGTACGTTGCAACGTACGATTTGTGGTGAACTGTTGGGTATTAGCAACCCCATGTTCACCAGGGAGAATTTTTGTCCTTCACCTCCGGCTTGCCTTTATGGTCGGCCATAGTGAACACTGGCAAAGAATAGGGCTCCCACCTATCTCTTGCTTTTATGGCTAGCTTGAGTGGAGATTCACAAGAGCAAACGTGTTCGAGAGAAGGATGTAATATAATCCAGTAAGGTGCTGGTAGGATAAAGTGAGAAATTAGTATATTAGGGGAAGTTTGAAAGTAGCGCCAGTGACTGAAAAGTTGAAAGGGAATTGTTTGTCTTGGTATAGTCATGTGAAGAGGGATGAAACGTATGTTGCTAAAAGAGTCATGAGTTTACATGTGGATGGATGGAGAGGGAGAGGGAGGCCAAAGAAAAGATGGATGGATTGTGTGAGAAGTGATATGAAAGAAAAGGGAGTTAGTGATAGCGTGACGAGTGATAGGATAGAATGGAAGAAAAAAACGTGTTGCACCGACCTCAAATAAAACGGGACAAAGGCAGAAAGATGATGATGATGATGTGATGGTAGGGATCTTGAGCGTACTTTCGGGATTGTCCTGATAGCTTTGGTATACCTCTCCACTCCTCAAGCACCTCAGGTTATGTTGTCTTCTTGTTGTCTGGTAGATATCGCTGTTAGCGATAAGAACGCCATTGTACCCATAGATTAAGTTAGTTTATAAGTTTTTGTTACTATTTTGGTGTACAATAAAGTTTAATTCTATACTAATCTATTCTATTCTATTCTACGTCACTCCGTGCTAGCGATCGTTTTTTGGAGTCCATTTATTGAGTGGAGAGATGATGAGTACTACACTACTTAAGCCGGCTATAAATTAACGTGATTTGATAATAATTAGTAAATTATTTTGCAAGTATATATTATGGAGATATAAGTAGACAATTAATAATTTCATCAACAATTTCCTCGCCGTTGTTCTTTGACCCGATGAAGTACATGGACTACCTTGTCAAGGTTAAGTTGTCACACTCCGGGCGTAACGACTGTCAAAGATCTACAAAAGACAGCAAGAACCAAAGGCTTACCGTGTTTTCGAGTGACCGATTCAAAGCCAAACCAAGCCTTTTTTAAATCCCGATGCGACGCTATTATGACCATTAATAACTACTCGTTTATGCTAACCTCTTTTCTGGTGAGACAGATACGAATCTGCGTGTTATGTCCAGGCGGTGCGACAAAGTCCGGCTGGGTCTTCAGTATGCGGTTACCAATGGTTGCTTCCGCTTCTTTCAGGGCTTCAGCCGCTCCGGGAGGCATGGCGCTTGGGTCCGGCTTACGATTCAGATGTTCTTGCCACTGCGCATTTAATTAATTAAACCCCAAGCGAACGCCGGCGCACAGTGTATTATTTTACCCGATTTGCGGACATCCTCGTTTTATATGCTATTAAGAAAGGTATCAATCGAACAAATCTCCTAGTAAAACTCCAGTGACGCTATCTATTAGGTATAGTTTTCGAGATATTTTGGAAATTGAGAAAAGTCCATAAAAACCATAGAAACACTTTATCTCTATATTTAATAATTTTGTCCATTGGATGTTTTTTGGTTATGATTCAAATGTATTTTAAGTAGGTATCTATTTGTATTAAAAAAGTTAAAAAATCTCGTCTGTTTTGGGCGAGAATATTTTTTTTCTATTATTTGTTTTTTTTTCTGAGACATCCTGCATTATTAGTATTTTTTTTAAATGCCAAATTGTTAGTTACTTTAATTATTACTTCGAAAAAAAACTAGATGTTTCAAACATAGAACTTCAGAGATATTAAATTTTAAAATTTTAAGTTAGGGCTGTCGCTCAAGTCTATGGTTTACTTCAGTGACGGTTATCCTATTTTCTTTCAAGGTTTTGTGTATTGTAAAAATCAAAGAAAAGATCTATTAAAACTCCTAAAATATTATCTCTATCTACACTATAATTATAAAGAGGTAAAGTTTGTACTTTTGTTTGTAGGAGTTTTTCTCCGTTAGAAAGCGGCTCTACTCCTGAGTGACATAATTATATTTTATGTACTTTACCACTACGCTTGCTTATTTCTAGCTTTGTTATCTCTATTTTGAATCTTTTGTTTTTGTAGATATTTTTTGATCAGGATTCAAATGTATAGCACTAACTAAATTGTTTAAAAAGAGTAGAAATAATTTCGTCTGTTTTGGAAAAAAATACATTTCTATTTTTTGGAGGCGTCCTATCACGGTCGCATTTCTTATAAACCCTCAATTATTGGTTGTAGTGACTAAGTATTATTACCACATCAAAAACTAGATGCTTCAAAGTAAAAAAAAAGCAAAGCCAAAGCAAAGCAAAGGCAAAGTCTACAGAGATATTCAGTTTTAAAATTCAGTTTTACGGTTGTCACCCAACTGTATGATTTCCCCTAAATTTCAGTCATCGTAATTTTGTTGATTTCTTGATATTGATTTTGAAATTGGTTTATCTCGGGGTTTAAATTTCTTCAAAAATGTTTATATTGGGTTGGATAAGTATTGCGTCCAACCAGGGACGCTTCCCTAAGTTTCCTACAAAGAACAGGCTGAAGGTTAAAGGATAAGGCTGAAATTGAAGTAGTCAGCTCACAGGACTGGGAGCCGGGAGATCACACTGTATCACTAGCAGTAGTATTTTACGATATTTTTAAGTTTTCTTTACCCCGCGCGCGGATTGACGTGCTGTTGAGTTCGAACTATTGCTTCTTCATTTCGTCAGATGGCGGTGCGATGCATGTGCGATCGGCGGCGAGTTTAAATAAGAGAGGTACAGGAAGGGATTAGGAAAATCATCCCAAAGCCGGTTCATAGGTACTGTGAGATATTTCGATAATACCTAAATATATATACCGATATACCTAAATAACATAGTCAAGTACCCTATTTGATTATATCGTATATAGATCTATTAAACAAAGGCTTTTTGTGACAACCATATTTCCATAGAAATAAAAAAAACTAAGAAACGTTATATCTCCGAAGTCCTGTATGTCCGGGGCGAAAACCCGCTACCGCGACAAGTTGCAGCATGGCGGACAGAGTTCAGGTGGGATCTCATGGTGAAGTGGAGCGACCCAGTGCTGGGCACGCCACAATTATGGCGATAAGTCCCCTCTTTGAGGCGTGGCTGGAAATACCTCACGGCGTCCTTACCTTCCGCATGACGCAGGTCCTCACCGAACATGGTAAGTTCGGGAGGTTCCAGCACCGGATTCGTGTGGAAGAAACGCCTGGGTGTCACCATTGTGTTGACCGCCCGGAGGACACGGTGGAGCACACGGGCGCCGGGCCTTGGTACAGGTCATGGTCCGGAGCGACGAGGAGTGGCAGGCGGTCGCCTCCTTCAGCGAAGCAGTAATGCTAGCAAAGAAGGCGGCCGATCGCGTGATGCAACGGTCCTCACGCCCCAACCGCCACCGGGATTCCGATCCCGATTTCCGGCCACAACAGGCGCGGGCTCGCGGACGGCGAGCAATGGGTAGCTCGCCGTCCGACCGTCCAGTAACCGTCCGGACCGAGCCCAAGTCGTCGACGGCACGTAATGTTCCACGCGCGCCTCAAGGATATGTCAGCAACTGTAGGGGCCCAGCAGGGTCGAAGTCTACTGGGACCAAGGGTCTGATTCTGAAAGGAAGACTCGGCCCTGATACGAAAGGCAACGAAGGACTAGGAGTGGGTTTTTAGTCAGCAAAAGTCTGACACTATGTCGCGCTCCGCCCAAGACCGGGGATGTCATAAGATGATTTTTCCACCGAAAAAAAAAGTCCTGTATGTAAAATTTTCCATTTTTTCTCAAGCGAAGTTACATGACTAGAGTGTATTTTGTTGGTAAAAGAAAATGCATCTTAAAGAAAATTTTATATAATTTATTTTCTAAACTTTACAAAATATTTTTTATCTCGCTTTCCAAGGAAAATAAGGACTTGTAATTTATACAAGACATTATATGTTGACCTTTCAAAAAAACTGTTGTATCTTCAAAATTAAGAAATATATTTAAACAGGTGTTTCATATTATACTGTATAACGATTATATCCATCGAAATCGACTATAAAAAGAGGATGTCCGCTTTTGAGGTGAAATAATACACTGTGTGGCGTTCGCTCTCTCATTGTCTTTCTATTGTGTCTCTAATTAGGTACGGTATTCGAAAGGTTAAGGTGAAAACTATAGGGCTAAGCGGGACCGTGTTCTCGCTAGATAGCGCTGAACTCAAAATATTAAGTTTTTTTTTTACATTGTATTCCCGAGTATTATTAAGTCAAGGAAAATGGTAGTTGCGATGGCCAGACATTCCGCACGTATAAGTTACAAAAATATGTGGATAACAGAGTTCATGTACATAGGCTTGGCACTTGATTGAACTTAAAATAAAATACATAAGAAACAAACCTCAATAAATTGAATATGATGTCTGTTCAGGCGCATGTGGTAGTTCCTGAGAGCTTTCTTTAGCGGGTACGGTGGCTTGGGCGGTAAGCCTAGTAAGAAGGAGGCAACTCGAGGAGGTCCGTATGATGGTCTTCGTGTGCCCATGCGGCGAACAGATGACTCCGTATGTCTATTTTTGGAACGTCAGACCAAATAAGAAAGTGGAACTAAATTAATGCTTAAATATTATTGCACTGAAGTATGATATTGAAAATTCAATAGTGTGTTTTTAGTCAGTTATTAATTTAGATGTCAACTAGTATTAGTGATATTGGGCATAAGGTACATCATCTACCTACATGAAAGATGTAAAATTCAAAATGTGATTTACTTACTTTAGTTCTTTTTCAGCTAACTCCAATAAATTCATATTCCTAGCAGCGTGTATATTTACAAAATACAATTAAGTCACAATTTTTACAATTTCTAAGTTCTTGTGTTCAATTATGAGTTAATTTATGATAAAACAAAAACATTGTAATACAACCTTCCTTTAAGAGCCGCTTCTGCCATCTTCTGGTATACTTCCTCCAGTTGTATGTAAAATTGTTTCGACAGATTTTTTTGGCGTAAAGGTCTTAACGTTACTTCAGGATCCCTGTGAATTGAATGTACATAAATATATCGGTAAAACAAAAAAAATAAAATAACAATGAATGCTGGTAATGGGAGCTGCCATTACAGGTGGTAAAATCGTAAGTGAGGAGCGTTATTATATGGTATAATTACAAAATCTCTAATATTAACAAGATATAACAACTGAATCTATAAATTTATTTGATATATCGATCAGTTAATATAATCAATGATTGATATAATTTTCTAAAAACTATTTTTTATTAGCTTAACATACATTGATTATAAAATATTTAGATCTACCACTCAAAAGACATAGAACTTATTTAGTCTAGTATGAAAGAACAAAATCATAGTGCTTGGCTTTTAACTTAACCCAAATGATTCACTAACATTAGAAGGGGACCTGGCGCATGGCGGCCGCTGCCGTGGCATGCTCGCTTCGCTCGCTCGCCTTCGTGCTTTAATGGTCACTGTTCCAACCTAACCTTACCCACATGTTCGCTTCGTTCGCTCACCATCGCGTTCTAATGGTCACTATTCTAACCTGACCTACTCCAGGCGCAATTTATAACTTAACCTAACCCAAATCATTCACCAACATTACAAGGGGACAATTAATATATATTTTAAACGATAGACCTAATGATTTTCGATGAAATAAACTTTATATCCAACAACGTTATACGAAATAAGTTTTAGCATACCTATCAATTTTATATGTATAGAAATTATAGTATATCTCACGTTTATTATATCTCGTGAACGTTATTGAAATGAAAATATACCAAATAACTTTACCTATATGATATGAGACGCACTCCTTATAATAACGCCCGTCACTTACGCTCTTTCTACTGCTGATGTAGCCTAATCCCTCATAAAGCTATCTAGCTCGTTTCATGGATTTTGACGTCTTTGAGAAAAAAATAACAACACATCTTACTACAGTTAGTCCATTTTATAAACTAATATTATAAAGAGGAAGGTTTTGATTTTCTGTTTGTTTGTATTTTACGATTTAATTTTAAAAAATAAGTACTGGACCAATTTTAAAAATTCTTTCACCATTAGAAAGCTACATTTTCACTGAGTAACATAGGCATATATTTTCTGTTTCTACGCGAACAAAGCCGCTGGCAAAAGCTAGTCTTCAAAATAGGTACTTTAATATTTATATACTTATATAGGATATGAAATAATAAATTTATATTTATTTGTGGGTAACCGAAACTAACCTGATGGCTCTCAAGGTGAAAGGAAAGACATCCAGCATTATGATGTTCCTCGAATGCATTTTCTGTAAGCCCAAATCAGAAGCTTCAAGTTGATGTGCCAACTTCCTCACGGTGAGAGCTTTGGCATCATTTAACTCTCTCTCCTGTACTTCTAGAGGTCGAGGGTCAAGGGTTTCGTCTATTTGCTGAGAGTGAGGAAGTGCACGGTTCCTAAAGAAAATTTGTCAAGTCATAGAATTCTTCTGAATTTTGTGACCCATAGGATTTATACTACCTATTTATATTTTTCGAGTACGATATACTTGAACAGCAAGATCGTTCATAATGATTCGTTATTTTTATATAAATGAATTTAAAATGCCCGATGAATTAAAAAATGTCCTAAAACTAAGACACGATTAACTTGAATAAGGTGAAATTATAAAATAATGTAACTTTAGCATTTGAAAGCTGCCTGTTTTAAAAGAAAACTGGGCAAGTGCGAGACGGATTCAGGAACTGAGGGTCCCCTACAAACTTACCTATGTCTTCTTCTTCTTCCTGCCCCTAACTCATATTACTTGGGGTCGGCGCAAAACGTTTTTTTCTTAAATTCTGTCCCGTCATCTGTTGCTGTTTTCAGATTTATTTCTTTATCTGTGCTATAAGACCTAGTTATATGCCTAATTTCAGGATTCTGGGTTAACGGGAAGCGCCCTAAGAATTTTGATTACCTTGAGAGTGTCGAAATATATGGACAGTTGAATGGATAAGGGTTCCTTTTTTGTCCTTTTGAGGTACTGAACCCTAAAAATCATTATAATGAACACAATAACACTCACGCTTTTATTAGCTTGTTATAATGAACTGTAATTGAAGATAGCTGGTCGCGAACTCTTTTCTTATGAGCGTTAGCGATCGCCATCATTTTGTCGTATTCCTCTTTTTGTTTCAGTTGCTCGTGGGACATCAACTCTCCCTCAATAGTACTATGCTCTTGTACTTTTTTTAGTTCCTGTAAAAATATAAGCTGTACTATAGTAACTTTATTTCTTATTTTAATTATGGTGGAGTACAACTAGTATTTTTGATACGTTACCAAAATCAATCTAGAACCATATATAGTGTATTCGCGTTAAGAAAATAGTGAATCATCGTTGTCACTCAGCTTATTCACGCCCCTTGACCAATTAGGTCATGGTAAAATAGAATTCCATGCTCACAATAACCAGTTGAAGTAAACCCTTCAGAAAGTACGGAAGCAGTTTTGTCAATTTTAAAATTGAATCATCATCTATTCGTGAAAATAAAAGTGAAAATTCTGAAGAGTCACTATTACCTTAACCCGAATGTACTATAGGTATTCGTGATGTTTGGATAAATTAAAATGTCTATTAATTTATAGGATTTTGTTGAAACTTCTTCAGTTTATCAGAAAAAGTTAACGACATGTAAAAAAACTGGGCATGTGCGAGTCGGACATAAGTAAGCAGTTCAATTCCCGAATCTAGGAATTCCAGATTCCTAGATTCGGGAATTGAACTGAATGAAAACTGAATCTTCAAATCTTGAAGATTTTTCTGAATGGCAATTTTTTTTTTGTTGTGACGTAACAACAAATTTACAGTTTTCAGATTTATTCCCATATCTGTGCTATAAGACCTTGCTTTATGCCAAATTTCAGGATTCTGGGTCAACGGGAAGTACCGTATGAATTTTGATTCTCGAGAGTGTCGAAATATACGTTTTTTGCGACATAAACGGCCGTATCTTTTTTTCCAATTAACTTAGAAATCTGTTTTTTTTACAGCTTCAAGAGATCGTAGACTTGAGTATGTGGTTTTAATTTCAACTCGATACCTACACACTTTCCCAACATAAAGAGTCTTGACAGACAGACAGACAGACGGACGGACAACAAAGTGATCCTATAAGGGTTCAATTTTTTCCTTTTGAGGTACGGAACCCTAAAGAATATTCATAAATAATACTAACAAGCGATTCTGGCGGTGGAGGTAGTTTTTTTTTTGGTAGCAATCGTTCTGGGAAGTTGACCTTATAAGCAAATATATTGCCATCGGCACCAGAAGAGTACATCCGTCTGAAACAATGTTATGATGTAAGAAAAATGATACCTAATAATTTAAATCAATGTATATTTTTAAGTTACTAAATGTTTTTGAAGCTGCTCATAGAAAAGTTCTAATGCCACCAAACAGTATTATTATTATTGTACTTTTTGTGTTCCAGTTCAAAGATATGAGTATAATAATAATACATAATATATATAATCTTTATTTCCCAAAAATACTTAAAATTAACAATTTTTGAATTAATGGTAGAGAACATTTACATGAACATTTGGATGGCGAGGAAATCTGTAATACTCTGCCCCATAGACTAGGGTGTCCTGTATCTTAAGATAGTGTTTCGCATTGACGGTGAATTAATGTGATTGTAGGGGTGTAGGTGTTTATGTGAGTATGTATATATATGCGTGGATAGAAGTCATTGTCACATTTGAGATATTTCTTCGATTAACCTGGGGACTTACATGATGTGTTAAAATGTCAGTCGTTCGATCTAGAAAGAGGGATGTAGTAATACACCCTATTTAGTTCCATCCCTTTTTCTCACTTGGAAGACTGACGATTTAACACGTCACGCGCCATGGTAGTCCTCTGGCGTTATAGATCTAGGTGGAGATCGTCGGCGGCCAGTTACCATAATATCGCCTGCTCGTTTGTTTAAAAAAAATAACGCATGGTCTTACTTTGAGTTGTGGCTAAGTTCCAGGCAGGTAAGAGACCCTGTGTAATGATCGTGCATCGGTAAATAGTAGGAATCTTCGAAGTCTATGCGAGGTATTGGTTGTTTCTGAAAATTTAAGGATAAGGATCATAAAATGATTAATTTATTTTGTATTTGTCTAAATTATGCTTTTAGTATAATTTTTATTTATACGACGAACGGCTGTTCCAGTAGGTAATTTTATTTTCAAGCATTTGTATGAGGTTTTAAAGGAAACAAAAATATGATAAGTGAAATTAAAAAAATCTGTAATTATGTAATTTTTTTTTATGAACTCAGACACAGGACAACATTTGTTGAGTCAGCTAGTTCCTAATAATAAATATTATTGTGCTTAGAACTGAATCTGACCTCCTCTTTAGCCAATCGTCTGCCTTTAAGTTTTTTTAATAGCTTCTTTATGGAGTCCATCCACACGGTGTAGTGACGAGTAGGGTTGTCCTCCTCTTCTGTTGGCATACGAACTACTCGGATAATACCTGTGTCTGTTCCAACCACGAGGTAACGGCCGTCGCATCTGTTTCAAAATGAAATCGTTTCAAGAACAAAACTATCATAAAGGCTTGACAAATTTTGCAACTACTTACCAACGCGAAAACCGTAAAGGACATTAATTTTCGGTTATTTTTAAAACTATGTTTTATAACGTAATTTCTATAATTTGTAAAACATGACACGTGGCGTCTTATTTTTTTTTAATCTTTTGACTTCACATGGTTTATGCATTTAGCCAGTGTCAAAATTTCACGTCTAAAGCGCAAAATTACACACTTACTGTATATCGCCGTCCATCATCTGCAACAAATCCTGTTCCTATTCAAAGACATAAGAGCGCTTAACCCGAGATACTTTTCCATACAAACACTTTAAGTGGTTATGACGTCATCACACATCTTTCTCTAGATAATATTGTAAACACAAATATCTTGTGTATATTATCTAAGTTTATATTGAAAGAAAAACATATATTTGTATAAAACTAGTCCAGTAAATATATCATAATTTAAAATGATAAAGAAAATATATCTATAGAAAACTGGCCCTTTTATAAAACAAGCTTGTAGACCATGCTCACGTTAACGATAGATGGGTTGGGAAGGGTCCTCTTAAAAGGTTAGGTTAATCAATAGAAGAAAAATATATGAGTAGGCACAATCGAGGAATATGAGATATTCAGTAGGTATACGTACACAAATTTCAATGTCGTCAAGTCTTCACACCAGGCTCCAGGGAACGGGGCGTACTTGAGGATCTTATTGTGTCCCGGCCGAATAAGGAACAAGGCACCTGTGCCACGCTGAATGACCCATACACCTTCTTCACAATAGTCGGCCCAACTGATCGTAGTACCCAACATGCTCTCGCTTTCCACTAAGAATTTATTCTTATATTAGCTATAACGATTTTGTCATAAAACAGTTTTATTATTATCATCAGTCAAAAATATTTCCACAGCTGGAACCAGGCCCCTCGCTGTAGGATCGAGTAGGAAATTTTTGAGTAGAAAATTATAAAACGGGTATGAAATCAAAGTCATCTGGATAAAAATCACTTGCTCTTGCTTACATCACAGCAGACTACGACTGGAAGTTATGTAGTTTTCATTAAGTAGATGAACGCCTTATACAGGTATGTCACTATTTTACTACGTTCCAGAGCTCAATACTTCTATAGTTTTGTTTTTATAATTAAATATGTTTCCGAACTAACTTAGTTCTACTTCGCCAATCCATTCGCCTTCTTCTTCCTCTTCATCTTTTTCAGCCTCTTCCTTAGCTTTCAAAGCCTCTTCGTCTATGCTAGCAAGGTCTTCTTCCTCTGGGAAGGGTCTGCGGCGCATGCTACGAATGTTTTCTAATTTTATTATATATTCCATTAGTTTTTAAATATCTAAAAAATGTGTTGTATAGTGCTCTGTTTCAGCGGCTTACGTATGCAAATGTTTCAGGGCTGGTGACGAGGGTAATTTTGTACGGGTAAAATGAGTAACATCTGTAGATATTACCTATACAAAATGACATAAGGAACTTAACTGCCAGTTCTACGGACTTAAGGGGTGACCAGACGGTTGCAAACTAGCGTTCCAACCAAGGTGACCTTGGTTTATGTGTTAGGTTTGTGTTGCGGCTACATGGATGTAAACCACGCGCCAACACGTTCGGTGGTTGGGAAAACGCCCCTCCCAACTAAGGGCGTTGAAGGTCATGGTTTACAACTGCTGTCTACACGGATTGAAACTAGCAAAGTCACCTTGGTTGGGATGTTGGTTTGCAACCATCTGGTCACCCCTTTAAAGTCAGAACTCAAGACCAGTTTATTGAATGTTGAATAAAACTAGACTTACTAATGTTTCTTCACCAACGTTTCTTTGTAGGACACAAAATCCAACTTAAAAGTTGTGATTTCTGAGTACTTGCGAACTTTTATCTCTGGCAGTACGGTTTCCATTACGAGACCTACTTGACCACAAAGTAACAGCACACGTTCCTGACAACATTAAATAGAAGAAAAACGAATATTAGGTAAAAGTTAAATACCTAGTTCCTAATTTAGGGCAAGCAATAGATATTTTTAGAGTCAATTATTTATTTAAAAAAAAAGCGAAAAACTTATTTAATAAAAAAAAGTATTTACGATTAGGTATTAGCCGATTAATTAGCTAAAACATGATGCGTATCTAGTTAGTTTTAGTTCGAACAAACTAGTCCATCTGGGACACTCGCGACAGATATTGTCATCGCGTTGCTTTGCATCAAGGTACTAACGTAAACATTTCCATGAATCATTTCGATGTGAGATCATTATGACGACACGATTTTATGGCACTGCCCATGATAGCCTTGCTGAGCAAATCTAAACCACTTACCTCATCAGGTTTCCAGGTCATGTAAGCTATATTATTCGGGGTTTCTATAAAACCGATCCTATCAAGTGTGAAAGGAGTCCCCAACGTCAACTTGTACATGAATATGGTGCAATCTTCCCCGCAAGTTACCAGTAGTGTACGCTGGTTGTTTATTGATATTTGCGTTATTGCTTTCGAGTGTGGTTTCAGTAACTGTAAATACATGAAATGTATTTGAAGATATTAGGTATAGGAAAATCTTCTTCATTCGGTATTAGGTTAGTCTAACCTTTGCGAGATGGGACAGCTACAAAGCAGTGTATTCGTACGACACTTTTTCCTATGATATGACTATAATCGACAGAAATAATCTAGACAGTCAGGGCGTTTGTACACGCTAAGTTTCACCGTGTCTGCGGTAGATAGGACCAATTCATCATGTACTACATGATAAGAATTTTGTCGTATTTACGCTCGAAAATTTATCGTGGCACCCCTCTCACCTATCCCTTCCCTTTACCGCACCGTGGCAACATCACGTGTGTCTAGCGCAGAAAAGACATTTTTCTTGATCAGTGCCAAAACAGTGTACACAGTTCGTGTGTAGAAACGACACGGATTCTTGCATAGGCCTGACTTTTTTTAACGTGTACAAGCGGCCTCAATTGAAATTAATCTTATTGTGGGAGCAAATAAATTCTCTACGTACATAGGTATATCTTATTAGTCGCAAATTACGTTTCAGAAGGAAATTTGTCACTTATTTATTTCTCACCGAAATCAAATCCATGACGTCGGCGTTTTCAGAGTCCTGGCTATGGATAGTAGTGGTTGAATGCACTCGTATGTCGATCATATCCTTTCTATCCTCCAGTAGGTCTGGATGAAACAGCAGTGTACGCATTATACCATCCGCGAAACCCACAATTAGAATGCACGACGTGGAATCCACCTGGATTTTACACAAAATAACATACTAATGTAACATGACATCTGTACGGATTAGTATTGATGTAAATTATAAACTTATTGTTGTTTTCTGTGACGACATCTCAAAGTTTTCGGAGAAGCGAGATATACCCACTCTTATATACCTATGTAGTAGGAATGTAACGGAAGTGGTAACGAGGTGTTAGTAGCTAAGCGACGGTATACAAGTCAAACTTTTGGTTTTAGGCTTACTTTTTTCTACAGATGTGGCTTTCAATTACCCCAAAGTGACCTATTATTGATTTTATCCACCAATCATGTTTTTTTTTTTTACCTGTCATGTGTGCATACGAATCAAAGTTGTATCGTGCAAAATAGTTAGTTGAAAGCTTTTTAAACTCGTACCCAGGATCTCACGCGGAGCAATAGCGCTTGGAACCACTTGACCAACGAGGGTAGTCAACAATTTGGCTTTCTTGGGTAAAGGCCCAATAGTATATAATAATATACAGAATAAGCTTTTTCTTTTTTAACCAACCCGCGCTTTCTTCAGCCAGTTCTGGCAACATCTGTCTAGTTCATCTCGTCATCTCCATCGTAGTAATAGTAATTTTTTTTGCGTGTCTAATAAACTGTGCAAAAATTAATACAAGCTTTTATAGGACTCATAAGTTCACAATAAAAGTTAACTTACGTCCAAAGGAGGATAAAGCATACACGAGACCGGTTTTAGGAAAAGATATCGAGCAAGGAGTTTATGTGTCATAGTATTGTACGCTTGTAAAGTCCCGTCTTGCCCTGCCGTAATCAGTATGGGATGAGTCCTTAAGGCCGCCATAGCTACAACACCTCCGGCATGACAGGTTAGCACCTTCTGATGGTCACATTCTAGTTTATCAATTTCTAAGTCCACTATCCAAATGCCTCCGTTGCCATCCTTGGAAAAGATAAATTGTATTATAAGTTTTATTGTCGTTTATTTTATCATTACTAAGTTACTTGATTTTTATACTCACTTGTGCATACCAAAACATGTCCTTTCTATGTTTTAGACACATTATCTGGCAATCTGGCACCTACAAATAAAACTTACTTATTTGTTTCGTTTTAGCATGGCAATAGCGGTCATATGTCTTTTCGTTAATATCTCTGTAGGAATCCAAAATAACAATATTGACAAACGTCCAAGTAGAAAATTATTCCAAGGTTCACCCGCGTGGACAAAATTATACCAAGGGAACATACTCCTGGGGTAAAAAATATTCCATGTGTTATTTCAGGTTCGTTCAATCGTTTGTGCGTGAAAGAGTACAGAACAAACTACGTATTTATAAATTTGGGGAGGTCAGCTCATAGCGGCCATAGGAGGTAAAGCGGCCATGCTTTATATTTCGTTTATTTGTAATAGCAGAACGATATTAATATTCTCGTGCATAGTAAGCATCCCGCCCCACCCCGCTCAGTGAAGTCAGTGATACGATGGCGGTCGGTGAAGGTTGGTGGTTGTAACGACAAAAATATTGTTTTGTTAAAAAAAGCAAGGTAAATTCGTACTGTTTTGATTTATTTTCTAAATATTTAAAGGCTTCTATTGTATTCGTTATGGATACTTATTTATTTAGCTTTGTCTGTGTAGTATTAATTCCGGAGTATGATAAAAATACCTGACAAGAGCGAATCGGACTCGCGCAGTGAGGATTCCGTACAAACTTACCTATGAAAAAAAAACAGTTAAATTCCCGAATTGAGTTACGAAGACTTTTCCTAATCGCAACCAAAGTATTTTTTTTGTAACGTAACTACAAATTTACAGTTTTCAGATTTTTTCCTATACTTATGCTATGAGACCTTGCAGGATTTTAGGTCAACGGGAAGTAGACTCTGACCATCGAAAGATGAATTCACGAATAGTAATTATAATTTTTGAGCGAATTTGATTTACACATAATAGAAGTTATTATCTACCCCGTACAATTTAAAAAAAAAATCTATAATTTAACGATTTTTATTTTGAACTCACAGGTAAGGTGGCTGCTTTGATCTGACGTCCCTATGCCTTTATACTTAATATTAGTGTGGTGTGAATAGTAAAAATTGTTGAGGACCTCACCATCACCAATTTTTAATTAGTATCTATAAATACTTAAAGGGCTTATTAGAAAAGGTCTTTGTATAATATTTAAGTAAAGTCTCAATAAATAATATTCAAAAACAGCAAAGTTATTGGCGTTCCGATCGAAAAATGTCACTCAATTTATGTAAATATTGTACAGGCTCATTATATGAATAAATAAATGATGATAAAAATGGAAAAACACTGCGTGTAGTATTTTCTAGTAGCAATTGTTATGAATGATTGATTCTATTATGAATTTACCAATTATGACAAATTTTCGTGGACAATTTTGGGATTTCGTTTTTTTTTTCTTGACTACAAAAATATGATCAGTAACGGGTACGGATAGAGGCCCATTTTTTTGTACTAATTAAAAACTAGGGGTGTGTAAAATTCGATTCAGACAATATTTTGTTATCTTATCGGTTTTGAAAATTAAGAGTTTGGATAGGATTTAGTTATGAAAATGACTATATATTTAATTATGACGTTAAGTCATTATCTTGAAGTGTCTTCAAATAAAACTTGCTGAAGTAATTATAATACATACACATGTCTCGGCAACAGGATTCAGTTCAATGAAAGGATCTTCCTCGGGAGGATCAGCTTGGTCAACAGTATCCCAATACCATGCTCGGACACACCCATCGCGAGCGATCGTTGTCACTTCATCATAAGATGGACTCAGCATGAACTGTATCTGAAAAGGGGTTTTAAGAAAACAGTTTTGAAGCAATAGAGGAGGTATTATTCAAATAGGTACTATTAAAGAGGTATGCGAAACAGAGTGAAAAGACTCGTTACTTTACGTTCTCGAAGGTAGGATCAGGCAATTGCACAGGTGTAACTGTAGCTCCATCAAGGGGTTCGAGGGTCCGAAAATGTACAAAGGTAAACTAAGTTAGTTTTTGCCCAGGTTTTATTAATTATTGTGTTCGTCTAATTTGGTATGTTAATGTGTATTATTCCATTTATATTTAATTTAATATTTATGTCTATGACATTGTGTATGAAATTTTAATGTCTATTTTTGTAATGTTTTATTTGGCTTAATTTTAATTTTGTGTAGGTACATATGGTCATGTCTGAAATAAATGAATAATAATAATTTATTCTGATTAGGCAGTAGGTATTATAAACGTTAATAGCAGTCTTTTAGAACGTACGTTATAAACATGAAATGCATGATACACAAGTTAAGCTGCGTTATAAGAAAGTTACGAGTACATATATCAGATTTAAATATGTCCATAAAGCATTTATTTATAAAAAAAAGTAACATAGTTGGAATCTACCTACATAACATAAATATTTATATTATGCATCAACCGACACCAATAGTCCCGGAGCACCAATTCGGATTTCTACGAAAAGGCGCAATTGAGCAGATCTACAAAGTGTGCCAAGTCATTCGGATATCCTTGTACAAGAAGTACTACTTAACTACTCAACATTGCAGTAAAACCTTCACAATAATACATGACTGCATGACAAAATGGAGGATTATTTATTTATTTTATTTTATTAGGGAAAAAAACGATATTACAATATATATTACACTTATTAGTACCTACGTATACAAAACAAAATCAATGTAATAACCACAACATTTTCCACATATTAACATAGAGGTATGCTATGATAACGGGCAAGCTAGGTATTATTCTTGAAAACACTTTATATACGCAGTTACAAATTAGTCAGACATCAGAAAAAAAAAAAAATTTAGAAGTTGTTCAGTGCACTAATAACTTTACGTCGAAAAGCATATCTACTAAGCATAAATATAGCAATCTCTATGAAATGCTCATTGTACATTTGCGTGAGCCGTCGAAGTGGTGCACGGATTAGAGCTAGTACTTATATTTAAAACTGTGTGTATGTCCACCAGTTAAACTCTGCGAGTAGCAGCTTTTTTTTTTTGTAGGAGAGACCACATTAGAGCCAAGAGAGATTCACTCAACTCAAGGTACTGGCTACTCAGCAGTAATAGGAAACTGTCGCTGGACAATAAATTCCTAATCCATCCATCCAATGCAATCATTGTAAACCAATCACCTACTAATGTAAACTATTTTGTTAAGAAATAAAGATTTTTTTTTTTTGATTTTTGAATGTGGATGATCCAAAGACTGGAAAACTCGATCTTTAAACACTAGCTAATGCTCACACTTCTAAACGAATGCAGAGGTTCATCATTAACCTAAATTAATCACAGTGAAGGATGAAATAAGATCCTATGTGAAAGCATACAAAAAGCGTCCCCATTATCATCAGTATCTACTATTTGTTTAGCTCGTTGTTCCAGATGTGCTGAATAGCCTAAAGAGAAGCAAAATAGGTATTCAATCTGGATAGTTTAGTAAAATGAGTGGCCAAAAAAAATTTAAACGAACTCATATCGATCCGAGAAATGATCATCTTATCGCTCACAGTGATATCTACCAGATATTCTTTGAATCAACTGAAAGCACCAAAAATGAAGAAGGGGTAGTCAATTGGTACTACTAGTATACTAAAATCCCAGAGCTGTCTGACATAACTTATTTTCACATAGATGAAACCTGGTTCTCAGTAGCGTCTCATGTGCTTTGAATACCTGTATACTTGTGGAGCTCCCCCTTGGGGCCCCTGAGCAGGTACCAGGTGAGAAAGGGAACTAAAAATAACGAATTACTTAATTTTTTATGGCTGATTTTTGTATATGTTTTGTAGAATATTATTCTAAAGTAGTATCATAAGTGTCAGACACTTTCCATGGACCAAAACTTCTGTCAGACGCTTTAAAGCTCCACAAAAAGTAAATAAACTTTACTTATTTTTACATGTCTGATTTTTAAATATGTCATTATGGTAACTATTACAAAGTTATATTTCATTAGTCAGACAAATTGTAGTGACCAAACATCCAGTCAGTGCATAAAATCGTCTCACTCGCTCTGAAACGCATGCGTGCTCTCGCGCTCATACTCTCGGCTGAATAATTTTTGTGGTTAGGGGATGTTTGGTCACTACAATTAGTCTGAATACTGAAATATAACTTTGTAATAGTTACCTTAATAACATATTTAAAAATCAACCATGTAAAAATAGGTTCATTTTTTTTTTGAGATTTAAACTTTAAATATTATGAGTTACATAAATCTTGGTTACATAATATATTTCTTGTCGCTTCTAATATGTGAGCACAATGTAGATAAGTAATAATAATTTAAAAAAAAACTATTAAAAAAAATAGAAATTGAATTAAGCCACTGGCAGCTAAAAGATGACCAGTCTCAACTAACGGCACCCGTTCACATGAAAAGAAAAAAAAGAAAGAAAACACGTTTATTTGGCACACAGACATGACACTATGAAAGTAACTAAAATAAACTAGTCGCGCAGTGTCTACATCAGTAAATTGACGGATTTTCCTGACAGCATATGCCAGCATATGCTGCTGAACTAAGCCGACCTGCCAGATATGTTAAATGAGGACCCCATTGTAGCCTCGAGTCCTCTAGGAAAACTACTAATAATGTACTTACAATAGGTGCTTTATGACAGAATTTTCTTCCTTTCCGTGTAACTTCTATTTTAACGAGACCTGCTTCCCATACTAATATGTTGCCCCATTCACAACCAGATAAAACCTGAAAATATTGAAAATTAAACCACTTCATCTCTAAGCTGTATTATCTAAATTTCAAATCACTCTACCCTTATAATTTATTCAACCGTAGGTTTTGCGTATTCAAAATCTAAAAGCTTAAAGGTCAGATCCAACGTTTGATCATAACAAAACGTGACCTTTAAATAAAATATTATTGTTCATAATAAATTCCGATCTTTCTAAAAATATGGCAAAACTGAGCTTTGTTGTTCTAGACCCCAGCAGAAAACCTCACATAATTAGAGTAGCCTTGTTTCTTTCAAGTATTATTAAACGGTTATTCCATTTAAAATTTAAATTGTTAACCTTTTCATCGGGCATTGGATAAACACCGAGGACATCACAGATTTCTGTTTTTCCAAATCTACCCAGTTCACCTTTTAATTTAAGTCCAGTGAACGTCTGAGCCATTTTCCAGAATTTTATGTGAGCAGCACCTGAAATGAATATAAGATACAACACACTTTAGACATTACTTTCCATAGAAAACAAGCTTGTTCAGAAAGATTACAATGATTTCGTAGGCATTTTAAGCTACATATCCGAAACAAGCATCAGCTATTCTAGCCATGCTAGTGTGTATTACCAAATAATAATAATTCCCTCACTACAGATATTCTTCGCGATGATGAGATGACTCATTTTTATAATTTACCCATTGTAAAACTAAAAAAACTGGGCAAGTGCGAGTCGGATTCGCGCACTGAGGGTTCCGTACAAACTTACCTATGTAGATAGTTCAATTCCCGAATGGAGTTTCGAAGATATTTCCTAATCGCATTTTTTTTGTGACTTAAAAAAATACTGTTTTCAGATTTATTCCTATACCTGTCTGTTCTATAAGACCTTGCTTTATGCCAAATTTCAGAACTCTGTATCAACGGGAAGTACCCTATGAATTTTGATTTCCATGAGTGTTGAAATATATGTTTTTTGCGACATAAACGGCCGTATTTTTTTTTTCGTTAACTTAGAAGTCTGATTTTTTCACAGCTTCAAGGGACCTCAAATCTTAGTATATGGTTTTAATTTCAACTCGATACCTCCACGCGTTGTCGACATAAAGTGTCTTGACAGACAGACAGACAGACGGACAACAAAGTGATCCTATAAGGGTTCCGCTTTTTTCCTTTTGAGGTACGGAACCCTAAAAATGTCTAAATAGATTTGTCAGTAAATATTAATAACCTGCTGTTGTGAGTTGTCCTTCACAATATGGCGAGAACATGACGGAGTTAACTCCGTAAGTAAAAGCGCTTGTGCGCAGAAGAATTTTGTGTTGTTTCCAGTTCCAAATAGTTAGATTGTAATCTGGTTCCTTGCCTACTGACGCTAGCAGTTCACCGTCGGGACTGTAAAAGGAGAATGGAGAATTTTAGATTTGGATAGACTGGTGAAGAAGCAGAAACCTCTGAAAATGGGCGCAGGAGCTCCACGAACTGAAGCTACCTACATCTCCTATTAATACCGGATTAGGTACCTACTAGACGAAGCTATCTAGGTACTGCAAGGTGTCATGCGCACTTGGTTGATATCTCGATCTCGACTAGTTGTACTCAGCGGCAGCGTAGGTACTTAACCTTTCACTTTGTTATAACCCCGATTTCTGAATTAAGTTGGTAGTTGAGTAGTCAAAATTTGGTGTTAATGTAGGGTTTGACAAGTTCTTATGGCGACACTAAAGGGGTGACCAGACGGTTGCAAACTAGCTTTCCAACCAAGGTGACCTTGGTTTATGTGTTTGGTTTGTTTTACGACTACATGGGATGTAAACCACGCTCCAACACGTTCGGTGGTTGGGAAAACGCGTCTCCCAACCAAGGGCGTTGAAGGTCATGGATTACGACTGCTGTCTACACGGATTGAAACTAGCATGGTCACCTTGGTTGGGACGTTGGTTTGCAACCGTCTGGTCACTCCTTAAGGGCTATATTTCACCGGGACACCATGGTGGTGCGACCAATTGCGCCGCCACATGGGTACTCTTTGGTGGGGGCGACACAGGCGGCCGGACTGGCGTCCGAGCTGGTCGCGCCACCAAATTGATTGCGCAACCAAACGGACACCAGGTGAGTAACTCTCTATAGAGCTGTATACATTTTGTTGGTAGCGGCGACTGGTCGCGCCGCCATGGTGTCCCAGTGAAATGTAGCCCTAAAAGTCAGCGAACAAAAGAGGAGCTAGCGTCACGACGACGTCAGCGCATCAAGATTATTCGAATATAATAATGTCCTTCATTTATTAAACACAATAATTATGAATAAGAACCGTTTAACAAATGATTGGTTATTAAATTATCATTTAGTTTGTGAAAGTTTCATAAAAATACACGGTGATTTTTGCCTGATCTTCGCTTTTTTGTCTGTGTTAGACATAACTTTGAAAATAAATCACACTAAGTTCTATGAAAAAAAATGTAAATATTCGTAAATATATTAAATTATTAGGCAAATAGTCTAGTATAACATATATTTTTTTTCAAAACATGACTAGCCGTTTAGACGTGATTTTGGAATTAAAATCATCAAAAATCATATATCTGCCCCTTAACTCGAACTTCAGACATCGGCCGATAGCCAAACCCTCGTACTTATCGAACACTGTACACTCGTACTTTCTACATGAAAATCTGTCGAACTGTGGCATTAAAGTAAGGATTGATACGTTCTTAACCCCAAATATTAATTTCAGAAACTGGCCCAAAGTGACTCTTTCCCTGCATCTGTGTTACCTATTTATCAAAGGCATACTCTTGGCCTGTGTACTTCGTGTCTTCTGGCCATGCTTTTCCACACCTCGCCCATTGTTTTCCGTCAAATGTGATCTAGGTCTAGAGCAGGATCGTTGCGAAAACATGTCTATAGGAAAAGTAAAATGAGAATTACCTGAAGTCTAGAATGGCATATGCATTTGAAGTACCGTCGCGAAGAACTGCGTCTATTTCCATTTGAGGCCACGTGTACAGAATTATCAACGGCTCACGTTCGCTCTCCCTGTCCTCTGCTATCGCTATACGATAGTTAGGGTCTGTTCTGTAGGACTAAAGATTGTATAAAAGAATTAAGTAATATTGTGTTTAAGATATCGACTTGAACCCATGAATCATTAGCTCTACCAGCCTGTTAATTACCTGTTATCCTAACTATTTAGTTAGTACGATCCATCGTAAGTTATAAGTACTACTTGATATACGAACATAGGCTTTAATGTCAGACGCAAATGCGTTGTTAATACGTACATTTGACTGGCGGTTGGCTTATGAAAGTGGTTACAGTAGGCAACTTAACATATAACGGCGACGCTCATATCCACAATAATTAAACTTAGGGAATAATTATATATGCAAGTTAATAGCAAAATGATCTTTATTTACTGTAATACTCCCAACTGTTCCTCCGGTCGAGCTCCGTCGAAACCACGTCTGCTTCGTGGTGACGTCTAGAAAAGTAATTATGCTACCAGATGAAAAGCATATTACCATATCATCGCACGCGCATAAGTTGAAAAATTTATGGCAGTTGTAACCGTACGAATATCTTTGTTTGGTTCAGGAAATGTAAATAACCATAAGTCTCTCATCATTAATATTACGAGTGAGTGTAATGGTAGTTCAATGTATTATCAAGGTAGCTAGTTAGCGTTAGAGCTTATCGTGCTTTAAAAAATGACTGCATAAGGCGTCGTCACTGTACTTACTCATAGCTGAAGTAATGATCTTTTCAATAATGAAAATAATAACGAAACCCAAATATAGGTCATGTTTTTTCCGATCATACTGACATAGCAGTTTCATATTAGGTAGGACACACTACAATATGAAAAGGATACTCGAAATCGAACATATCGCTCGGTATTGTAGATTCAGGACTAGTAACAGCCCCAGAAATAAAATCGTCAGCATCATATTCCGTGAGGACGGATTCTTCTTCTAAGTATTCGTCTTCTCCTTCTTCAGGATGCACAGGTTCTTGAACCTCTTCACCTGCTTCCCCTTCTGCGTCGCCATCGTTAAAAATTTAATAAAAATATGACCAACTACTTACATTATCTTTTCAGTTTGTTCGATTTCTGCCTGGTTTAGATATATAATCTAATATATAAAAATCTCGAGTCACAGTGATTGTTATTGAACTCCTACTTAAAGGCTTGACCGATTACTATGTTTGAATCAAATCTGTGGTAACAGAGTGATTGCTGAGCTTGCGGGTGCTTGGGTTCGATCCGGCAGTGGTTCGACCGCCGGCGAGAAAACGACTAACTATCAGCGATTTTTTCTCAAGAAACGCACAATAAATGTACATTCCGTGTAAACGAAAGAGATGCATATATTAAAAGTTGCTCTCTGACTGTTCACACTGGCGGCGACGACTCGCTTTACTAGTTTTGTCGCTGAGCGACGAGCTTTCAAAAATAAACTCGCTCAGCGATACTCGTTCAGCGATGCTCGCTCGCTTGAACATTTCTAAATGGCGACAAATCGCTTACGTTGGCCACACTGTGAGCGACCGCGGGCGAGGCGCGAGTAATTGCTCGTCGCACTTGCACACTCGCTTATAGCCCGGCGACAAAACTTTTGAAACTACACATTCGCTTCCCGCTGATCGCCAACTCGTTTTAAGTTTCTAGTTCTACTCGTTTCTCGTTCATCGTCGGCGATCGGACCACTGCCTAAGTCGGAAAAGTCCATTCTGTATTTGTAGCCGGTTAGCAAACAGACTACCCTCTTTAGTGAGGCCTTAATATAACTGACGTGCGGGGAGTGAGAGGATAAGGACTAAGGACTCTCAGCCTACCTCTTTCTAGGGGTATAGGTAGGAGACGTATTTATCCTTCTGTTACTACTAAAACCTACTCAATACATGTAAACCAATTGTATTTTAATTTAAACCTACTTAAGTACAGGTTTTTTTTTGGTATTTCTGTGATTGGTAAGTTAAAACAACTTTTTAATTTTCTTCAAAGAATACGCACAAAGTACAGGACTTAATGAATATGATGGTTTTGAGTTGTTACCACGGAACACAGCCATATCAGTAGGTATTATAAAATCACATTATTTCGCATAAAATTTGTAATAGAAAAAAAAAAACAATACCTTTTGCTTCTCCTTCTACGAGTTCCTCGTCAGCCATTCTTTACTTCTTTGGGATTTTCAATTATTTATAAAACCGTAAGCAAAATAAGAATATCAATTCGCTTTGTCAATACTTGACTAGCAAATTACCGTTGCCAGGATACAGATTTAAAGTTTTAATTTGGCGCCCCTTTTAGTATTTTTTTTTTTAATTTTCGAGCAGTTCCTTGCATTCGGATACAATTACTTTAATAAAAAGTTTGAACACCATTAGTTGCCCAAGCAAGTAATAGTAAAGCAATAAACCCAGCGTTCCGAATTGCGATAAAAGTGAGTAGTATATCGCGAATCCGACCAAATTTAGTAGTCGCAATACGTAAAACGGGGTGAATAGAAACAAAACTTTGGTTTGGTTTTTCATTTTGATACTATATTATCGGCTTCTAACAAAGCATCGACTTTTTAGAATAACGATTTAATAAAATGATATAGTTAAATGCTCCAAAAAATATTCAAATATCGTGAAAATACCATTCACCCCTGAGCACCCTGAGTTTCTATTCACCCCATTTGACTGTATGGGCTATTGATTAATATTTGTGAAGTTGCGCGTTGGTCGGTTTTGCGACATTATCACTTTTGTCCTTGGAACGCTGCTCTGCGTTCAAAAATAACCAGAGTTGGATAAAGTCGCTACTTCAACCGTTCAAAAATGCTTCGAGTTGTAGGTTGGTGTAAGCGGCCATATTTAAATTCTAAACGTCAAACATATTTTGTATTCCTAAATTTTTATTGATTAGTAACGTTTAACTTTATATCTAAACTGCGAAACGACAAATAAATGCTATTTGTGAAAATTAGGTACTAGTGAGTCAGGAACAGTTTTAAGCTGTTGATCCCCGCATTAACGCCGGCGTTCACGCGCCATTGTCTTACTATTGTGTCTCTAATTACGCACTCAAAAGGTTAAGCCGCGATGTAGATACTAGCGGCAAGTGAATAAAACACGACGACGTCTATATGTATCTGTGTTAACTAAAAATACCTACTAAATTTAGGACGTAAATAAGTTATCTAAAACAAACAACTTAAATTAAACAAAACTGGAAATCAAAATGAAAAAATCAAATTATAAAATAATAAACAATTAAAAAAATGACACTTGCTTGACATTGACAGTTCTCTACGTTCAAAAATGCGAGAGTAGAGTAGCTACTCTGATGACGTCACAAGAGTTAAGCAAATGCAAAAATATACATGGCGCACTGTATAACAGTTTGTGTTGGCAGGTTGGTAGTACTCCATAAATGCCAAATTGAAGCTTGTTGTTCTTTTCACACCTAGGCTAATCTCGTCTAGCTATCCTGCTGTCAGCGTCTTTGCATTTATTTTTAATAATGTGTCAACAGTCAAATTGCTTGCTTCATTTCATTGCTTGACAAATGACATCAAAACATTTCACTGATTTGGACTATGAACTTTGTTTTGGATTAAAAGAAATTACGTCTTAGAAATTAGGAAAGTAATTATTGTTTAAAATGTCACAACCACATCGTAGAGTAGTTGTAAATCTTTATAAAACGGTATGTATTCGCCGAGAAGTTTTGGTTAGAATACCTTGCTTTATTTTGTTTTATGATGATACATGTTTTTGTGACCTTGAGTCTTTGATTATATACTTGCCTTGAGTATGATAACACGCCAAAAATACAACATAGATGTTAAAGTAATAAAATTTCCTGTGTATTTGAAAAGTCGTTATTGTTTTTTAGTTGTTACATCTGGGTCAAGAATGGCCTCAAGGTTACGAGCTGTTCCGAACAAGACTCCATAGAGTTTTTATGAAGAACAGTGGAGAACAGGATCCTGAAAAGATTAAAATGATGGTGAAGCACGGAGAATTCGTAGTCAAGGAAATTGAAGCACTCTACATGTTGAAGAAATATAGGGCAATGAAAAGACGCTATTATGATGATAATTAAAGAGATAAGCAGTTATTGTTTTGGTTCGAAAGTATACTGTACCTAATGTACAAAAACTATGCTGTAGGTACTTGTAAAGTCCAAACATTGTGCTAGCATTATTAGGTATATCAACTCTAACTGTACCTTTAGTGATCATTAAGTAAATTGCAAGTTAGCACAGCAATGCAAACTTAGATAGTGATGATCATCTACTAATTAGAATTATAAGTTGTAGGTTGGTATATTTTAAAAAGCAGCTTATTATATTATTCAAAGCTTTTTTTCAATATTTGTAAATTGTATAAAGTATTTTTTTTATAAGGATAGTAGTAAAAAAAAACTCAAAAGTCTATGTAATTATGTATTATAGACATTTTTATAGTTTACATAATTCATTACTATTATAAACTCTAGTAAAAATTATATTGTGTAATAATAAAATAAAATATCTAATATTTCTAAACAAAATGTTACATAATAAATCTTTAACACAATAATGAGACAATGATTTTTTTATTTAAGTGGCAAGTGATATGATAATTTATTTTATCAATCCGTTTCAGAGATAGGTATATACATTATATCTATGATAACAATTTTGTGTCAACAAAATTACAAGTATATGCTATATAGTTGGTGCAAGAAATGGGCAATGAAGGAATACAGATAAACCCTGCATATTTGTGAATATCTGAACTACAAATGAAAGTTTTATTTAACATTGGTTACATTTTTACGATTCTAAAGTTAGCAAAGGAGTTTGTAACAAACAGCAATGATTACAACAGCCCAACACATTAACACCACTTTGTATACAAGCTAACTATCCGATGATATAACATTTTACACTTCGTGTGATTAAAATTCATATTTCACTCATAGAAATTGCTATACAGATTTTGATCGAAAATATAAACAACCTGGATTGTGATTAGTTTCTTCCATGACACTTCTAGTGTATCTAATTCAATGTTAAATGACATAAATAAAAAATAGTGTTGTTGTTTCCACTGTGGGTTTTTGACTTTGTCAACATGTGGGAGGTAGATACAGCAGTCATTGTGCCGATAGTTGTGATGGCCAATGGCTTAATAGTCAAGACTCTACGACCCAAGTCCTCTACTAACATCTGAGGATGCTCTTGTTGGGCAGTTACATCAAGGACATCAGAAACCAGTACTCTTAGACATAGCATGTATTGTTAGGAGATTCCTCTCTCATAAGACTTGATCACCTTCCTGATACTAGTGGGCTACCATTATTGCACAGATATGATTCTTTACTTATGTCATTATAACTTTGGTCCAGCTTCTATTCCTCCACAGTTCTTAGTTTTTAATTTAATAATCCATTGAAATTATTTTTAATTTAAATGGTTATATAGATACAGCCTTTTCAAATGTGTTGATTTGATACATCCATAAAGGTTTTTTGGAATTGTGATGACTACAGTGAGAGAATTAGGTTGCTACATCATAGAATAGGTACAAGTCATGGCCGTAATTCCGAGTTTTTCTTAATATTATATTCTAGCGATTATTCACATGTTTCCTGGCGTTTGTTCTTAATATTACAAAACGTTAATAATAAATAGCTTTTGAAATATCTATATTGTCAATTCTACCGAGGCTCGACCGCTTGATCGGTGCGGTCAGGGATTATAAAGTAGTTGAGTGGAGATACAACAGATTCACACAGCTATAGTGATCTTATAGATGCGAAAGTAACACTGTCCGTCTGTGTTACTTCACTGTCCGTCTGTGTTACTTCTTCACATCTTAATAGTTGAACGAATTTGGATGGAACTTGCCACACGGCCATAAGATACTTTTTATCCCGGGTAGGGATGTGACATTCTACATAAAATAATCAATTATTCACTAATGGATTGTATTTTTAACATAAAAAAAATCGATGAATAAATAATCGATTTTTTCCTTATTTGGCAAATCATTTTAAAATAAACGCCAAAAATATTATATTATTCACAGTTTCAACAATCAACATAAATTAACAAAATTAAACTATTCAAATAAAAAAATAAATTAAGTATAGAAATCAATGAGTTCAGGAATAAGAACTAAGGTAAGCGTTTGGACAATATTCATCTCCTGGTCTTAGTTAATAATGGTGCCAAATTTCGAGAACAATCGCTCTGCTGGAACCATAGAAGCCGGCAACAAAAAATACTTATACGCCAACGAGACTTAATGTCGCGGGGTGGCAGATGAAAAATCGCTTATGATTGATTTATGAACATAAAAAAAAGATTATTAATCGATTGTTTGTAATATTAAAATTGATTATTATTTAAAAAATCGATTTTTTCACATCCCTAATCCCGGGTGAAGTTCTCTTGGGTTAATTTTGTGAAGTCGCTGGCAGAATCTAGTAGGTACTTTCCCAATATTTCGATTGATGAAATTTTATTTCGAAATGTATTAAATAGGTTGAAATACAAAAGTTCTAACATTTTATATCGCCGCATTTTAAACACGAGCGACATCCTGAACTCTTACCGTAACTGTCCATGAATCTGTTGCATTGTTGCTATAAATAAGTTCTATATTATATTAACATAGTAATTATATTTATTGTTAAATACAGTACTTGAACCACAAGTCTATTCCTACTTGTTTCGTGTTGGTGCACTTCTAAATTTACTTGAAGCCCGACTCCATTACCCCTATAGGTACATAGATATAAGTACATAAGTATAATGTGATTGTGGAATTTAACATGTGATTACATTATATACACAATAACACATATGTTTGAGATCAACAACAGTCAAGCTTTAGCTAAGTACGTACGGTATAAATAGGTACTCGAACCGCAAAGTTAAGAGATGTTACGATTATTAAATACCTACCTAACGGTAAAATGTTGGTACCTCGAACCGGTAGTAATGTAAAGATAACTTGCGACAAGATATAAACCATTCTAGACGAACAACTTACTGACGCGACGAGACGAACAGCAGTCTAATCACGATTTAATATTATATCGTAAAGAACCATTTAAACGATTTGGAACTATTTAACAATATAATTTTTAAAGTATAAGAATTTTTATTTGTAGGTAGTCTTATACGTTTGACTAGTTTCGATGATACCACGTATATTGAGTGTCCATTTCGTATTTTTTAAATTAAAATAAATTATTCTACCTAACCTAAATTACATAAGTATTTTTGTATAAGTACTTAATGGAAAATAAGACGTTTTTTAACAAATCATGCCGATTAATCAATGGACACTGGACATCAGAAGATTTAAAATAATTACCTAATCAAAATAAATGACTTAATTTAAATGTCATGCCTTAAAATAATAATGTTTAGGTACCTATACAATAGGCCTATTGTTCCTCAAAAGAAGAGAATAATAGGTTCCCGACAAAAATAATTTGTTGTCTAATAATAAACTGAATAATCTAAAATAAAAACAAAATTTAGTCGCTTCATTCTCTTCCCCGAGGAACATAATGTTATTTTTATAATAAAAGGGTATCAATACTATAACACTTATATGATAGTAAAATAGAATGTAATAAATTTAACAGGATACAACTTATTTACACAGCTTTATGTAATAGGTTTTAAATGAAATATATTTTCGATTACATGAACGTCAAGTAACGGCTTTTGTTAACAAAGCACACTTATTAAACACGCTGATTATTTCTTCGCGAGAATTTTCAAATAAACTTTAGTAAGATAGACGCTAAGAACGTGGAAGTAGCAAAGGAATTCTAACAATTATCCTTACAATCCTCACAACAACTTACATATTGCTAAACCAACATTCTTACAATTTAGCAAGATTCGAGTATTAGTTAGTCGAGACGAGATGAGAGAACAAGACTCATATAGATCGATACACTTTGCGCCGATGCAGTCGCCAATGCAATCAAGCTATCTGCCTAAATCAACAGTTGTGTCAAATACATTATCGTGCGACAATCCAAAACCAATCGCGTCATAACTGCGTAGACGCAAATTTATCGGACGTTACTTAGAATAAAATTGATAAGCAATATTCTAATTAGCAAATCAATTAGGTAGGTTCTGGGGTTGAAGAATATTATTAATTTTCTTTACAATTACAAATTTTAACCGTAATTTTTACTAGACATTATATTGGAAACGATTAAAGACAACATTCAAATTACATTGATGAAGCGCTAATGATAAAAGTTCATAAGTAGGGAAACACGTAGTTGATCCAACGCAGGTTCGGTTGAAAAGAACATAACGACAATAATTCTTAACTAACGTAAATATAAATAAATATAAGTCGCTTATTCTTCACACTCGTACTTCCATGTTTGTTATTTCTGCTTTTCATACTGAAAACATTCGAAATATAAAAAAAAATATTAGATATTGAAAAAGTAACTATAAAAACATAAATTTTATCTAAGGTGATGATGAGGTAAAAAAATAAATCATACCTGTCTATTATAGAGTTTCGGTCTTGCTGTCTTTATTACCTAGTTATTGATACCACACACTAAATTTACGTGCAAAATATGCAACAACAACAGACGCACCTCAGTTCAACGTTTAATCTTTCTTCTCTCCATCATCGGGGTCTTTGAGTGTGTGCCACTGCGCGATCGGGCGCCGCGGGCTAGCTAGCATGTCGGACCAATGGCGAAGCTCGGTGCCTGACGCGTTGTACCCCAGCACAACCTTGCCGATAGGTTCCGACGTTCCGATGCGATCGTAGTCCACCACGGTGACCACTAGGTTTACTTTCTGCAGTCCGATTCAGATTAATAACATAACAATGAAAGCACGTCATGAAAACTATGAGAGCTGAGAAAAAAT
The DNA here is from genome assembly GCA_905147345.3 of Mythimna impura. Taxonomy (NCBI): domain Eukaryota; kingdom Metazoa; phylum Arthropoda; class Insecta; order Lepidoptera; family Noctuidae; genus Mythimna; species Mythimna impura. Next base: position 16,845,533 of record LR990345.1, read on the forward strand.
GGCTCAAATTTCTTGTAGGTTAAGGTTTTCGTCCCCGGTTCCTAAAGCATTATAAAAGTTTTAATCGTCGTGGCTAGCTAGCTCTAATGTTTACTAATTTTCTGCCATAATTTGGATTTGCTTTTAAAATGTGACAAATTCCATACACCGACCTTTTATCAATAAATTACATTTTGCCTTTTGGTTCAGAAACTTGCAGCTTTTTCAGGTCTTGTCTGTAACATTTATTTATATTTGTAAAACTAAATCGTTTTGGTACTTTAGGAATCGGGTACAAGGCCATGACTTCTAATATTATTTAAGCAAGACATCAAACTATACTAGCTTTAAAAATATTTTTATGATTTAATTTATTCGATGCATTCCCTCATGTTTTAATGTTATTTTATTCAGTCTGTAATGTGGTAAAAATAGATACAATATAGAGCAATGTTCAAAGTTGATTAAACCATAAAATTATCCTTATCACCAGTATAATTTTAAATCCACATTACAATGAGGTTTTTCATACGCTCTCGTAAAGCAAAATTATCTACTAATATGAGATGAAGTGTTATAAAATATGTTGTAAAGTTTATAAATACTCGTATAGCCACGTTTTTTATCCAAGACCAAATAAACCACAGGATTTTAAAGTTTATCTTTATTTGAATTTCGTGGAATTTCGTAAGATACATTTTTTTCCCGAAATCTGTAATCGTTTTAATTTTTTACTTCAATAACGATGGAATGACCAGTTGCATGATTGGAAGATTATTTGAATTACATTATGAGGCGATTAAGTCATCCTCAATTATTTTATTGGTTTATCAATGAATTAGTAGCGAAAAATTACTAATGATAGCTAGTAAATAAATATCTTAGTAGACATACATATATATATATATTATATACAATACTTCGTAGGTAAATGTTTCATTACTGATGTGTTATATAATATACGTATGAGACAATGTTAGCATAAGATAGATGTTGAAAGCACAGAAAAAACAGTAAATAGTACTACTTTAGCAAACTTTAAACACCAGCATAAATATAAAGTAACAGCAACGGGTTGATACATACCTCACAATAAATAAATTAACGCAACAAGGGACAAAGCATTCATACAGAAAGAAAATATGGAAAGATATTAAGAATGCAGAAGAAGAACGAGGAACTGGATTCCTTAAACCATAAGTAATTACAGTTTGAAGTAACCAAATTGCAATGCAGTCACGAGGGGAGATTGCTAACACCACTCAGATTGGAAGGAGGATATAATATTAATTAAAGTCAATCAGATTATATTCAAACGAAAAATGAAAACCTTCAATTGAAACACGCACAACAGCCAAGTTACAAATGAAGGTCAACATTTTAATGTTGCTGAGATATAATGAGAATATTGACTTTGAACAATATAAAAAAGGAAAAGATGGGGAGGACACAAATGGGAGTAGAGACAGATGACAGAATGATAAATTAAACAGCGGAACTCTATACTAAGGGATACTACACATGATCTAACTAGACAACATCTATAGAAACACAAATGAACATACCAAACAATAAATAACTTGGGACATACTACAAACAGTTATCTGTATACCAACAACAAATATTTACGGAGTTTGATCTTGTTTTTGAGTAACTAATTCCATAAAAAAAATTGTGGTATGCCAGTGAGCAGAAGACAGCTTCTTAAATTAAGACAAACATAAAATGATTCAACACAATTATGTAATGTATAGGAAAGGAACGGGTATGGATGCAAGTGGTGTACATAATTCATATATTCACAACAATTAGTCCACAACATCAAATCGTGCACAGTTAAGACAATGTGAATGAAAAATACATAGCGCGACAATATGAAACAACAATAACGATATATTGTGCTGTGAATTTTTTTCCGTATGTATTTTTCATCAATTGGTTTGTCCAGACTATGCGCTGCGACATCGAATTTTGCATGAATCTCGGCTCGCACCTGTATCTGTTCGAATGGTACTTCAAAAGTAAATGACTCGTTGTAATAGGGATTCAGTGTGCATTTCTTGATGCTCGTTTTCTTCTTCTTGAGACGTTTGCCATTTTGCATGAGTGCTATCTTTACGTACGGATCTGTGAGCAGGCGCCGCATCAGGAGTAGAATATGAAACAGATAACGTTATATCGATTAGTTTCCAGTTAATATTCTGTTGAGTTACTCTGATAATTTTATAAATGGATATAGGCTGCCTATTGAAAACTACGTAAATATCATTTAGCATCTTTTGGAATTAATATATATTTGTATCTTTATGTGTACTGTTTGATATGTAGGTGCACGTAAATTGTAAAATAGTGTTGTGTAAATCACTTAAGTATAATTAATTTTAAATATACGAAGCTATACATATAGTAAGTTTAATAATTGGAAGAAAGTATGAAAGTAACCATGAATTGATAGGTATAGCTACATATTACATGAGATGGTTTTGGTGATAGTATAAGTGTTAAAGACATGCAATTTATAGGCATATCGTTTGGATTTATTTGAGTGATACTACCCTAAAATTTATATACACATTACTATGCAGTTACAAAAAATAATAATAGATAATAAAATGTTTACCCTAAAATCCCTGTGAAATTAGATATCGGTGTTATCAGTGTACTCGGTTTATAAGGTAAACAACATAGGCTATACATGATGCATATAATATTACCTGATAGACCGCCCACGTCCATTTTCTTCAAATTCTTCGCTTCCAAAATTACAACTGTCAGTTTGCCGGCCGTCGGTACATAACGCAATGAGAAACAAATGTCTCCCAACTTGTTGTCCTGCAATGTGCAACAATTAGCATAACTCTTTGTCCTGTGTACTACAGAGATCGAAACCTATCTTGGTAGTAGTGACATTATATAAAGATGAACAACCTGTATTATTCGTCACTGTATTATTTTCTTTGTACATAGGATATTCTTTTATCACTGACGTAAAAAGTATTACGGTGATTTTTCTCATTGTAAATGTGTTTTTAAAATTACCATTGTCAATAAACAGAGTTGAACAAATAGTTTATTTGGATGTGTTTTATGGAAGATAATAGAGGAAAAGTTGTGTAAGGAATATACAGCGTTCAGAGAACGGGTTTGAAAAGCTGTTTATAAAACATACAAATAATATGGGCCATAAATAACGCGGCTTAGGGCGGACCAGGGCACTCAAAATCTCGTTACACGAAATAAAAAACAAATAAACATAACAATAGCTCCGTGTAGTCACCTAGAAGCGTATTTATGGTTGTTGGTTTATCGGCACAGGGCTTCAGTTCACCACAGATTTAAATATTTAACCTTTATAAATATTCATATGAATGTATATTACACATAATAACTGAAATACTGCGCCGAGCCACGTGCTTAGGATAGCCCGTAGACAATTGAGATTAATAGCCTCGAACAAAATGGATTTTGCAGCTAATCATACGCACATTTGACGAACACTTTCATTGCGTTACATATAACGTTTTAGCACATAGATGTCACTTTTTCTAATAATATAAATTAAACACAATACATATAATTTTTGGAACATATCTATAGACGAACAAAATAAATATACATCAAAGTTCATATCAAACCTAATATGAAGCAGATTTCCGCTGAAATATATAAATTTATATTGGTAGGTAGGAGGATAGAAGAGGAGGATTGTGTTTATTACGATCTGTTGCCGAAATGAAGCCAATTTATAATTTTTTTTGTGACACCCAGCTCAGATCATCAAGATGTGAGAATTATGCAGTCAATCTAGCTCACCTTACCTAAACTCTACAACGATTTGAGCCCTACCATATTGAGTTTGCCTAACAGCTAACATTATAACAATAAGTTACCTTAACGATGTGCCTAGTCTGTAACTGAGACTAACCATTTTAGGAACAGATCGCAATTAGCTAATAATACACATATAGGTACAATACACACATACAACGAACAATAATGAACCATTGAAGAATTATGTAATCTTAAAGAAAACGTTTTACAATGTGTACTTACCTGGTTGGAATAAAAAATACCTACAGATGTAAACTTGTTTACATAGCTGAATCTAATATTGATAATTATATTATATTTCTTCAATAGATCTCTTAATCGTACTATATATACATACATACATCGATAGGTGCTTTCAATACAGCACAGTAAACAGATATTTCATAAGGTTCTAGTGTAATGGCGGTGTTAGTTATAAGCTGCGTTTTGTGAGTTATTGATACGAGGTGTAGCTAAAATATGTTCTTAAGGAAATAAACGTTTAGAAAAGAAGATAGATAGATACAGAATACTAAAGAAGATAGTTCCTGGCATACCGAGCTTCCAAAGAACATAGTTTCGGGCGAAACACATTGTGGTGATGATTGTATAAAAAATGTTAAAGTAGTTAATTGTAATAGTAAGAATTACTAATACGACCTTCACGATGTGTTTCCCCTTGGTTACACCAATACCACAAACATGCAATAAGTACATATTGGTTCGGTAGGACATTACTAGGATAGTTCTTCGTTCGTCGGTCAGAAGGTGACCTGCAACATACTTGAATAAATGCTCCATTAATAATTATCTAATAAAATTGGATTTCATGAGAATGTTATGAGGATCATACATAAGATGTAGTTACATGGAAAACATTTAATTACACACGTAGGGAAATATTTGTGCGACTGTTTGTACGAATTTGTAATTTCAATAATTTTGTCATGTCTGAGTAGTGAAGGAACCAATGTACTTATAACGAGTGAATAACACCAATACATAGCCAATTAAACGTTTAGGTACCACAAATAATTCTGATTTGTCATTTCGTTCGTATCCATGTCGATATAAAGGTATTAACAGTGATAGAGGCACAAAATGTCAAGTCAGACAAAGTACGAGCACAATAAGATGACAAACATGCAACATTCCCCAGCCGCAATATAAAATAAAATCAAAGTGTCGGATGGATACAAATAATAAGACGTAATAACCAAAAACAAAAAAAAAAATGTGGTATGACGGGTGATCACAGGTCTGGTGAATCATTTTCAGAATTTGAAATGTGGATCAAACATTATGTTCAAACAATGCTGCCTAACTTCCTAGAACAAACAATGTAATGGTCTGAATCTCAACCCAATTCTTTTTACAAACCATTGTATAAATCGAACCTTGCTCATGATTTGGTTAAATAATCTTTAACCATTTGTCGGTCTCGTATACCAGCACGCCACTTTAAGTAGACTTCATGTATAATTTAACAGTAAATAACCTTGATGTGTCTCAAAATAATACTTACGTGAATGATCATTTCGTTTTTGAAGCGGCATGCAAGATTGTTCAGGACACAATCAAACACAGCCAAGCAGAGCAGAGAAAATATGGAGAAAAAGAGAAAAACCAAGTAAATACATTTTTGCTGTCGAAATTAATTTTATCAGAAAAATAAATGACGACTCATCCATGTTGAGGTGCCTTGACTGCCAAGATGTCCTCCATAAGACATTTATGAAATGAGTGAATGATTTGTTAACATCGTCAAGGTCCCTCTCATTAAAAAAGTGCAGTAAAATTGTAAAAATGTAGACCATTCTTCCAATGAATACTTAATTTTAAAAAAATCTATGATTTTAAATATCTAATAGATGTTGATGGCAGAATTGGACTAAATAGGTATTTATAAATGGACATGGCAAGTTTGATTGAATGCATTGATTGAAAGAATGGCGGAATGTTAATTAAAATAATGCTGTTCTGCCAAAACACAAATCTAGTAAGGAAATAATTTTTGTATGTGTATCTCTTGTTACGTGTGTTTTGCCAGTCTAGCCTAAGCTAAGAAAAAAGATAAAATAATCTTGTTGGTATCTTTTAGATACGTATATCCCGTTGGTGTTGAAAACTTATTTCTATATGTGCATTCATTGTTCGTAGGTATATAATGTTCCTAGTTGGTATTTGTGAATCAAAATGATGTTGATGTGACCTGGGTGTGATTGTAAAGAAAGTAAATTTTACCAATTGTGATTTGTTGCAACATCTGCCTAAGACAATAAGAGAATATTCCCTAAAACTTCTAGTCATAACATAGCAGCGAGTAATTCTAGTGACTTAATATTATGGCCCAACGTGCAAAGCTATATCGTAGAAAATTACCTTCAATGTAAAAACATGTTGTATGAAATATTGGACTACGAGTGCCAATCAATTTACATGTTAAAAAATTCAATGTAAGTAAGATTTGCTAGGTAAAATATCATTCCAATTTAAAATGAGATATTGCTGAAAAGTAAAGCCTTAAAGAAATGATGTTAAATTACAATGCATGTTGACTTGTTACAGGCACTTTGATTTTCATTTTATTGAGATGAAGATTGTAGCTATGAAGTAGGTATTGGCTACTTGAGGTAAGCAAGTGTGGTCGATAGCTTCTATGCCCTCTGACCGACACGTCGTAATTTAAAGACTCATTTACATTTGTACAAGATACTTGGATGTTTCAAGGTGGACGATAATACTTGAGATATTTTTTGTGTGTGTGTTTCCGCACCTGCCCCCCTTCTCCTTCCACACTCTGCAGCTCGCGCCACTCCTCGATGGTTTGTGCCAAGTCTACCTGGCACAGCGGCACCTTCACCTCACCGATCTGGTCGTGTTTTGAGAATCGATCGAAGTCGAAGATCGCAAACACAAGAGTTTTGTTCATAGCGTCAGCGTAGGGCACGTTCTGTATAAACAAGTTGAGAATGAGCAACATAACATCTTTAAACATTGTGAAAATCAGCACCGTGTGTCACTTATGACTTACCTTGAACACAAATATTTCGTTGAAAACTGGGTTAAGAGTCTTCCGATGAACTTTTGTTTCAAACTTCTTCTTCTTGTCAGGGAGTAAGTAAACTTTAACGTACGGATCAGAGGTACCACCCATATCCAGGGCGGGGAGTTCCTCGGCTTGGATTACAGTCACAGACAAACTGTTGCTGTTAAAATCATACTCCAGCTGCAAATAAAACTTTCATCAAAGTAGGCGTTAAGATTGTAAGACCATGATAGCAGTGAATGAGTAAATATTGACTCAATCCCGATTAAATGATGCAATTTATTGTTGTTGATTGTCTATAAGTGGCACATTAAGACACTAACGGTGTGACGATGAGGTCATAAAACGAATTAAGGAGTTGAAAGAATGAATTAATTTCGAAACAAATAAAAAATCATTGTTTAAAGACATCTACAGGCTTATAACTGGTGTTTGATAAGCTGCTGGAATCAACAAGATACTATGGAATGTTAAAATGGACAATTGTTTCGTTGCTTACAAACCAGTTTATTGTTATTATCTTCACGGGTCATTCTTGTTGCCAGGTAGAATACTGGTTTGAATCATACCTTGTATTGGAGTTTTCCTAGCTTCTGTTCCTCTTTCTTGGAGTCGCCGTCGTCTGGTTCCTCTGCGTTCTCCGTGAGCTCCTCCATGTCAGGCTGAACCTACATGCACGTCCCGCGGCAAATTTCATATGAATATCGTATTTCTTAAAAATAGTAAGTTGATATCAATGTTTTTCTGAAGGAACTTGTGTGTGCCTTTTATTTGATGTTAATTTATGAAGGCCCGCAGACATTCTCAATCTCTTTTAGATCGCATAGGCTTTAATAGGAACTGCATCCGTAAATAAATACAAGCTAATGTTGTGTAAAAAACCGAGAAAGTCTGTCAAAGGCACCCTTAGGCAACAGGACCGCTTCTATTAATTCAGCTATTTTGACGGTTGACGGCATTTACCAAAAACTCTCCCATGTCTTTCAAGAATGTTAGATTTGCGGGTCATAGTAACTTATAGATGTACCAAAACATTACCTTTTCCTTATAAGCGGAACCGAGTAGTTGGACGGATTTTAGGTCTACACCTTTCATGCCCTTCTTGCCATCCTTGGAGCGTCGCTTGCGGAAACACCGCCTGATGCAGCAGAAGCATATGCCGAGGACCACCACTCCAACACCTCGATAAAAAAGTGGAGGTACATTAAACATCAGGTTACGTAATCGGATTCACCTAAAGTCAATAGGAATTGAACGGTTCAATTGTTCCCAATCTAAATAAAATACAATTACAGAGAATTTAAGTGATTTTAATATAAGGAAAATTATTTAGATATTGTAACTGGAGTTATTTAAAGGAAAATCCAGCACCAAAAACCTATCTATTGTGTATAGGCAGCGTAAGTTGTATGTTCAATGAACTCATGTTTAAAAATAATACATACGAGTATAAGTAACGGGACAATTAATTAATTATTCAGTAAAATTCCATAATACGAATACTTATTACGAAATTACTGTTTACCAGACATCACGATGACTGAAATGAAAACCGTAGTCGGGTATGTTTCTTATAAATAGTTTGACGTTGCCGTCGTCGTCTGAATAATCATTAGCCTAAATTAGTTTGAGGCTAAAGATGTTCACTAAATTGTTACACAAGTACAACAGTACATCATCTTTGAAATTAAAAGACACAAGAGACCTCACGAAATGCGGTCGTTACAGTGTTTTGCATTTGGCAAAGTCTCATATTCACCATAGAAATTACGGGCTATACTACCATGAGAATTTTGAACCATGCTTATGTAATGAGCGCTAAAAAGCAATATCTTCAGTTGAAAGGCTAGAGAAGCAGGTAATCTACACACCAAAGACCAAGTTTCTTAGCTCTTCACCTAAAAGAAGATAGGTACTTAAATAAAAAGTTCTTAACTTATAGGCTAGCTCAAAGGAGAAATATATCTAGTTGAAGTGTGTAGGAATTAGGTCATCCTGTTATCCAGCTCAAGTGAGGATTCTTCAACCGAAAGAGTGTCGTTCACGGCCTTGCGGCTGTTAGTTTCTTATCAGAGTTTTCTTAGGTGGACCAGAATTTGTAACATACATAAGTAGCTGTTTTACTATGGTGTAATTTGGTTTGATAGTATTTACAATAGTACAAGGTTATTAATAAGATACTTACCGACTAGTATAGCGACCAACTGCCATGGTTCTATGTTCATCTTCCGAGCTATTTCCGCCGTCTTCTCGCCGATGCTCTCCTGTGTCGGCGGGACTGTTGAGGATGTTATTGGCAAGGAGGTGCCGCCATCTGTGACTGCTGCAGAATGATTGTATTGTGAGAACAGGACTACTGTAATGCTTTTTAAAAAATCCTTAAAGACGCTCCTCGTAGCAAACAACGCACAAAATCGTGCTCAGTTTATTAGGACAAGAGGGGCGATACCAAGTAGTGTGGTAGTAGTGGAGCATACGGTCTAGAAGGTATGAGAAGATGAATAACATATTACGTGTACGGTGGTGATTTTTATTAGGAACCTGGGGATGCCATCTAGCAGGAACTTGTTAATATCTTTGTTTTACATACATTCGGCAGTAGGTCGATGAATAAGACCAACCCGTAATATTGGCTTACTTCCAGGAAATATTTCCGTTACTAGTATTTGGAAAATCACTAAACGTCTCTATCATCCCAATCTTCTACGTTGTTACAATATGCTTTCAGTTAGATTCATGACTAGCAGTAGCTACCTACTGCTAGTTATGAATCTAACAGACATGCTGTAAATCTGTCTAATATTTAGATTTTCTTCCTAATTTCGATAAAATATTCCTTTTTAATTAAGAAATCACTATTCTTCAAATAATTCAACTTTGTATGTGCAATATACATACTGGAATATTTGTAGTTTCGTCTTAACTGTAAGTGCTATTATTAAATAAAATCTTCGAGGGATAAACCAATATAGTCCAGATTAACTTGAAGTAAAAGAGTGCTATATTTAGCCGTCTTACTAGAGTCGGGTGTAGGCGTGGATGTCTCCTCCAGGGTGTCGGTGACAGCTTCGCGCCGCCACCGCAGCAGCGTCTCTAGCAGTGGCGACATGATTGTCTGTCAAAAAAAGGTACATTTTAGTAAGACATTTTTGTTACTTCATAGTTGCCTAGTACTCGCTTAGGTTTTGGAAGGCTTTAGAAAAAAATGGATATAAAAGTAGTTGAACGAAAAGATCTTTGTTAGCTTTTTAGTTGCTCAGTCCCCTTTTTATGTAAATTGGAAAAGACTCATTAATAACTGCTTAAATTGATTGTTCATTTCTTTAAAAATATTTTTGTGTAGTTTATATAATGTAGACTTAGTAGTTGGTAATATATACTGACTTATACTGTACCTAACTAAAATTATAGTTAAACACTTCACAACTTCGAAAATTATTTTAATTAGTCGATCTTATCCTTGCTCCGATTTGTCACCAAAGAGAAACCAATAAAACACGATTATAGTTTGGTAATTGCTTACTAATCGAATTGCAAGACTGTGATGCTAAAAGTTGTCTATAGTCTCGAACTAGACCAACTGGAATCAGAAATACTGGCCTACATATCTTAAATGTTATTGATCTTGTAAGTCGGCATGAGTAAGATGAATTTTACCAGTCTGTATCTTGTAGGTATATCTCAAATAATATGAAATAAAAACTAGGTACGTACATCTTGCGATTATGGTTTTGTCAAAGACAACTTAAATTTTGTAAAAATATAAAACGTTATTTTTAATTTTTAATTTATATTGCTGCTGCTAATCTTCATTTCTATTTCGAAAAACTTCGTAGCTAGTAACTGCTGCTATTATAATTTTGGTTTATGCTAACCTCTACAGTTTAACACTGTCTGCGGTAACATTTCATAAAGTTCCTAAGGTCGTTTCTGTTGTTTGTCGTTGTCCCTGAAAAACTTCCTTGACTTATAAATCAAGTGGGTGGCGTGGTAGGTCCCACAAGCCACGGCTACCTACGATTAAACCATTCTTTAGAATTAATTATTCTAAAGAGCTTATGATCTACTCTTCTAACAAGTTTTTACGAGCGACTTCGCCTTACGCATGGCATTCGAGGCAGGCCGAGGCTGTACAAACTGTCAAACTCAGATAAGACTACCTTTATATATACATCTATAGACATTTATGGCCATGTATGAACGCCTTGTAATATGCTCGACTATAACCCTGTTCTGGCCTACAGAATGATAAATCTAATAAGGGTGTGTAACATAATGTACAGGCACAAAATGCTGAAAGAAATGATCAGAAACAACCTATTACTGAAATAATAATTGCAGTACTCAAGGTATAGATTCGATTGCGCCCTTTGCTGAAAAGAGCAGTACACTACTGACCTTAAATTTGATCCCCTATTCAGTTAGTTGTCACTTTATCTAACAATTACTATTTGTGTAGTCACTTTGCACGGGTTTGGTACATTTCTGTCGAATATTGTATTCGACTGGAACCACGACTCGGTACTGAAGCCAGGATGGCGGAGCTGCGCGCGCACGCGATCGATTGCCGCTGCGCGATGCGATGCCTCCTCGTTCAGTTCCTGGCCAAGTCCCGATGTTTACGTCACTAGTTGCGTACATTGACGGCTAAGCTTAAAATGTTAATGGTTCAATGTACGTCGAAGTCTTATCGGTGGGAGAATTTATCGAAAGTCACGCTAAACTTAACTGTCCCTCATAGAATTTATTGCTACTGAGGAGTTTGCGCTATTTTACCTTAGTTGATATTCCGTACATATGTATTTACTGGCAAAGTAATAAATCAATAAACGCTAAGAGTGCCTTATTAAAAATTCTTGACTTCAAAATTATCTTGAATTTGTAATATGTTTCATTCCATATTGGTACCTACATAACTATAATTTCAAAATTACATGCTGGCGAATACATTGTCATGCTTTCGACAACTCTACAGCAGATCTGTCGAAAATATTTATTTTGAGGCGAAACTATTGATTGTTTACGTAATAAAATAATGGTATGTATGTAAACGTAATTTAGTTTTTCGGTCGAAAAGTTCAACAAATAACTGCCATAGTAAAATGTAATTTCGCTTTTAACTTACGCAAATTAGATAATACTTGATTGGAGTATCTATATCCGAGGATTCCTCGTCTGACTGTTTAGCTGCTGATTGATTTAGACTTCATTGAAGATTTTTGGGTAATTTAAGACTGTATGGTCTGCCATCCTTTCTATGCCTATGCATTTTGTTAAAAGGTTAGGATTTAGATGAGTTTCATCATGAAAAGGATCTTGAAAATAAGGTAATTTTTCGGTCGTGGATCCAATCAAGAAAGATTTTCTCTGTCTAAAGGTCGTGTTAGACGTCATTCATGATAATGTATACGGGGTTCTAAAATAGAGTTTTAAAATTAGAAGTGTTGCCGTGTTATCATCCCTTTGGGACTCGGCGAGACGCCGCCGCGCCCACGTATGTGGCCGGCAAGCTTAAGACGACGGTTCATTTCACAATTATTATGTCGTTAGAGTATCTGATATCTTGACACTAAGAAATTGCTGAAACTTCTTAATTATTTTTTTTTATCTCTTATTTTTTTACCAGTGATAATACAACTTTTTTCTATCTCCTGTCTATGTCTCTGCTCTGTCTTTCTCCTGCTTTTGTCCTGGCTATATTTAATATTTAATTCAACGAGTAGGAGAAGGCTACTACGAAAGTGCTTTGACTGTTTTAAGACAAGGTGGTCTCTAAACTTTTGAATCTACGCGACACGATAAAGCAAGGTGAATAATATCGGCAACTGAAAAATAAAGTAATACCACTACCTAGAACTAAATTAGGTAACTAATATGAAACAGGAGGGCTGCGGAATTATTTGAAAGGGTTAGAGACCCTGAAACGCTAAGGGCATCAGAAGGTACACAGGTGATTTTCAGTCAGTCTAAGTCTGACATTCTCTATAGTGTCTCTCTGATAGTGTGGATGATTTGACCATTTAATAAAAAATACAACCGACTTCAAAGTAAAAAAAACACTGAAAAGTGCAAAATAACTTTAATTTCGGAAGTCGGTGTTTCTATAATAGTTTTGTCTCTTCGTTATTTAACACCGACTTCCGAAATTAAAGTTATTTTGCACTTTTCAGTGATTTTTTTTACTTTGAAGTCGGTTGTATTTTTTTTTGTAAAAAGTTTTTTATTTTACACTTTTTAGTTATGGTACCACCACTAGAAAGTACCCCTCAGCCAAACTTAAATACCTTATAGCCAGAGTGCATCTCATGACAATTCTAATAATCCCAAACACGGTTAGATTACATTAATTTATTACAGAGTTCCGGTGCCTAACTTCAGGCTTCATCATCAGATCAGTTCGATATATTCCCCCTCTACTTTCAGTCAGTCATCGACTACACGTATAAACAAAGCAATTTTGCTTGTTACGACGGTTCTGCTGTGATCCTATGAGGAGTTCTGTTCCATATCTTCGAAGTTCATGATCAGATCATAACAATATTTCTATGGGACCAACTCGGAAGCATAACCATTCAATAAAAAAAAAAAATTCAAAATCGGTCCACAATTGACCGAGAAATCGGTGAACATACATAAAAATCATCAATCATCTCGAAAATTTTTGAGAAAATTCTTAAAATAAGGCTTCTTAGACATCTGAATCGTAATAAAATACTTAATCACAGACAATTCGGTTATCAGAAAAATGTGGGAACAAATGATGCAATTAATACGTTAATGGAGCAAGTAGTAGAAGGAATTAATGAAAAACTAAGGGTCGCAGGGCTCTTTCTCGATCTTAGTTCCGCGTTTGACACAGTAGATCACAAGCTACTATTAGCAAAAATGGAGCATTATGGAGTGAGAGGACCGGTTTTACGTTTATTTAAATCTTATCTATCTAATCGAAAGCAATATGTAGAAATTAAAGTAGAAGAAGATAATTGTGAGAAAGTTTTCAAATCCGGACTTAAACTTATAAAACAAGGAGTTCCACAAGGTTCGATACTGGGGCCAATCTTGTTCATATTATTTATTAATGATTTAATTAACTTTATGCTGAATTTAAGTAATACGGAACTAGTGCTCTTTGCTGATGATACCAATGCTATTATAACTGCTAAAGATGGTGATACCCTTAGTAGTAAGGTAAACAAGGCTCTGGCTCTCTTTCAACATTGGTTTACCATCAACAATCTTAAATTGAATGTTAGTAAAACAAATGCTATATTATTTAGAATGACATCGAGAAACAATGAAATAACAGACATCGTACTGAATGAAAATGCAATAAAATTAGTGGACAGCGTAAAATTTTTAGGAATTCACATTGACGAAAGCTTAAACTGGAAAAAAGAATTGACTGCAATAGAAAACTCAATTAGTTCTGCTTGCTATGCCTTAAGAAGTCTTCGAGATGTAATTACCATTCAACAATTAAAAGTAGTGTATTATTCGCTAGTAGAGTCAAAGCTTAGGTACAGTATCATTCTATGGGGAGGTAGTTACGCGTACAATGTTAATACAGCTTTTATTATACAAAAAAGAGCCATAAGAACCATGGTAAGAATTCCCCAATGGGTGTCCTGTAAGGAGTACTTTAAGGAGCTCCAAATACTAACGGTCCCTTGTTTATATATTTTGGTAATACTTACTGACCTCATGAAGAAACTGGGGAATATCGAAACTCTAGAAGAAAGAAGTAAACGGGAAGCTACTAGGCGTAAGGACTTACAAAACATTATACAACCTCATTTGAAAGTAGTTGGTCATGCTGCAGGTTATCAATCGATTAAACTGTTTAATCAATTACCTGTACACCTAAAGTCCATACATAACTTAAATCAGTTTAAGCACCAGTTAAAGTCATTCTTGATAGAAAAGTGCTATTACACACTTGATGAGTTTCTCTGTGACAAATTCAACTAGTCTTTAATACATTATTATCACGATTTTCATTGACATTTTATTTTTATTTTTTTGACATGTGTAATGATCAATAGATTCTTGTAATATCACTTATTTGACATTTTTAATACTGACATTTTAAATCTATTTCTTTATTTACTTACTTTTTTATTTTTAACATTTGTAATGGTATTGACATTATTTTTAATGACAAGACTTAGTTGTGTAATTTATTAACGTGACATTTTTATTTTGGAATTTAAAATCGCTATTTCTTTATCGACACATATTTATTTTTTTTGACATTTTTGTAATCATTATTTTATTTTTATCACTATTGACATTCATACTTTTGACATTTGTAATGGTGGAATTTGAATTTATATTGTTTTAATATTGCCTAATAAGATCACTTACAGACAACATATAAAAGGGAAATTGAAAAATATTATTTGATACCTAGCACTTTGTTTTTTTTTGTACTTATAATCTCTGTTGATTGTTTTATGTTCTTAAATTTTTAATTCTTTGTTTTGCTTTGTATTATCATAAATTTTTCGATACAATGTAAAAATTGTTTATGAAATAAATAAATCAAAAAAATAAAAATAAATAAAAAACATACATTCAACCGAACATATAACCTCCTCCTTTTTGAAGTCGGTTAAAAATAAAAACGGTCGAGGGCAAGTCAGACTCGCGCATCCAGGGTTTCGTACAAATTTACCTTTGCATATACTTAGTTCGATTCCCGTAACGAGTCTTGAAGATTTTTCGAAATCGCAAAAAGTATCTACCTAATTATTTTATGATATTCAGAAATTAGAAACATTTATTTCAAATAGACCAATTACAGGCACTTTGAATTGTCAAAATGTCGGTCAGTCAAAAAAAATACAAGTGAAGCTAAATTGCACGTTCCAAAGCGTAGATCTCTATGGAGAAGAACGTGCAAGAAACTCCATGGACACTCTTTTAAATCATATTATGAGTTACATAAATCTTGGTTACATATTTCTTGTCGCTTCTAATATGTGAGCACAACAATGTAGATAAGTAATAATAATTAAAATAAAAAAAAAAATAAAACTAATTAAAAAAAAAATAGAAATTGAAGTACTTACTACTTCTATTTCTTCTAGGTTAACGGGAAGTCTATAGGTTTTGATTTCCTCGTGAGTGTCTAAATATGCGCCACAAATAGAGCATAAAAGACCTTATCTTTAGATTGCGTTGACTTAAAAGTTTGATTTTTCACTGCTTCACGAGGTAGCAGACCTGAATAATTGATAATTATTAATTTCAAGTTATACCTCCACACGTTCCTGTGAAAAAAGTTTAGCTGGACAACAAAGTGATCCTATAAGAGTTCCGTTTTTGCCGACTGAGGTACGGAACTCTAGAAAAATGGAAAAAAAAATTGTAGTGTTAATCAAAAGTTTTAAAAGTGGAAAAGTACAACACACTAGAAATATGGACTGAAGCACGTTCTGCGCATCTTTCAGATTAGGTACCCCATAGATACATATAATAATACGAGTACCTACCTATATACCTATCTACAGTTTACCCGTTATGAATGGGCTTCCACAAACGTGACGTCAGGAGATAAGCGAACTGAACCGAACCACCCACATATTTTAATTAAGGAGAAAGAATTCTACGTAAAAGAGTACAAAGACATAAATTACATGTTATTTATCAAACAGTTCTGAAAACCAGCTATATTCTATGTCATTATAGAAAATGATGTTATTTGTTTTTTTATTATTATTATTGATAGGCTCGATTATTATTGTTTTTGTTGATAAGTACCTACTTAAAGGTTGTGTAATTGTATATATCTACTTAGGCATTATACAATCTTTAAGTAGGTATATCAGCTACGAAATGGCAATTAAAGCGATTAAATTGAAAGGGTAGATACGAATACGTTTAATCTGGAATTTACTACCATTCCAAGTAGGTAAGGTGGGTATGCCGCAGAATCTAATGTAGGATTGCGTACCTCACGAACCCACAGGGCAAGGGTAACTCCCTAATGAGATCATTAATAGATTAGTATATTTTGTGAAGAACAAACTCAACTTGTTGACTGAGAAGATGATGGTTAAAGAAAGATGTCTGTGTGGAAGAAGAATTAATAATAATATATCTTGCGCCGACCCTGAACACGAAAGTATTATTAAGGACAGGAAGATGACTGAGATCAGAAGGAGACTTCGAAATTATCTAATTATTCAGTATTCACCATTATATTGGCACGTTGATCTAGGTTGGTTTTAGTATGGAGGACACGGCGCAACACACACTGGCAGAGTGTGCCGCATGGGAGGAGCAGCGCCGTGCCCTTGTATCTGTAGTGGGCCCCGACCTGTCGCTGCCGGCCGTCGTTCGTTCGATGGTCGGGGGTGCTGAGTCGTGGGATGCGGTGATCTCCTTCTGTGAAGCCGTAATTTCGCAGAAGGAGGCTGCGGAGAGGGAGAGGGAGGCCGTGGCCACTCTCCCGTGCCGCAGCAGGCGAACCGGGCGTCGGCGGAGGGCAGATAACGCCCTCTTCCAGCCCCCATAAAGAGGTCCGGAGGGACGGCGGACTCGGGGTCGTCCGCCGTCCCCCATCCAGCAAGACCCGAGGCGGCAGCGCGTTGTGTTCCACGCGCGCCCCTATTGGACGTCGCGGGGGGAGGACACCTCACACTCCCCCCGGCTTGAGGTGGCCCGCGTAGGCGGGCCAGCACTAGCCGGGGATCATGGATGGCGTATCAGCTCCCACGATCCCCGGTCCAAGTGTGGGAGGGAACACCGAGGTGGTTTTTAGTCAGTAAGAGTCTGACAGACCCCTTCGCCTGCCCCAGGTGAAGGACATCCATGAGGATTTTCCACCCCGGCAACAAAAAAAAAAAAAAAAAAGGTTGGTTTTAGTATGTACCTACAAATTATCCTAGAAACTATTAGGGGTAAATATGTGGACTCTTTTGAGTGGGATTTAACTATTTACAACCGCATAGTATTCTGTCTGGTTAGTATTTGCGTCGCCTTATTGAAGATGGCTGAAAACCGTCTGGGTTCTTCGATAATGGCTCATGTGGGTACAGACTCTGTTAGCGCCTTGCGTCACGATTCATATAGAATTTAGGTATAGCCTATACCTAAATTCTATATGAATCGTGTCTATGTGAATCTGTCTATACCTAAGTAATTTATTGACCAAACTATTTACTCCGCTACCAGTAAATATTGGTACGATAATCTTTTAGACGAATTTTATTGACCGAAAACATACCCTAATGCCAATAACGGTTACCCATTACGATCGATATACGCCGAGATGAAAAAAGGATATTTATTTAGGTCTACATGTAGGAATGAAGCCAAAGAGCGTTTATACAACAGTGATGTACTTCTAAGAAACTTATATGTCCATATATATACTTACAAGTAGAAAGGCTATAAATCTCACAAGCAGCATAATCTCATTGCACTGAGGCGCTGAATATAAATGCGGAGTCGAGTGGCGTTCAAACAATCGCTAAGAAGATCTGTTAGCGAAAAAGTCACCCCAAGTTTTTGCCAGTCTGGGCCAATAAAATGATAAAGCTAATTAAGCAATTTGATCACAGTTTTCTTTGTAGGTACACGAATATGCGAAATGTAGGTTTCTGTATACGCAAAGTAACTGGTTAGTCCTTGTAGTCCTAGATTTCAGAGCGATCTGACATAACTCATTTTAACATGGATGCAACCTTAGGTTCTCAGTAGCGTCTCATGTGCTTTGGAAACATGTGTGCTTTTGGAGCTCCCCCTTAGGGCCCCTGGGCAGGTATCAGGTGGGAAAGGGAACTAAAACTAAGAGTAAATATAATGGGATAGGATATAACTTATTTTCAAATGGATGAACATTTGAAAATAAGTTATATCAGATCGCTTTGGGATCATAGTATATTGAAAATATCTCACCATATCAGTAGGTTTAAGTAGGTACGTACCTACCGTAATCATGTTACCCAGTTACCGGGTTCTAGAGCTCAAATAGACAGTATCTAATTTCCTGCTAAATACAGGTTGTTAACTGCATCAAGTTCCCGTGGGAGGACTTCTGAAAAGGTAACCCGTGGTCCTAGAACTCAAAGGGCAACTTATGGAATATGGGTGTGGTTTTAGTTAGTAAAAACCTTATTCGCCCTCCTGCTACGCAATATAGCGGGAGAAGTCATTAGATAATTTACCATCTTAAAAAAAAGCTGGAAGCAGTTAGACTGGAAGCAGACTTCAACATAAGATAAGGCTAAGCTGATTGAATAGGTACCTACCGTAATAAAAATCCCGGCGTCAATCATCGCGCAAAAAAACTAGATAGATTAAATTTTATGCTTACTCGCAACTGTGTGAAAAACTAGTTATTGGAAAAAGCTTGGAATAATTCCAAATAATGTGGATACGAGTGGCGAACTGGCGACGAACGACCTTGTGGAGGGACGGAGTCGCACTTTGCTGTGAGTGGTCTCGTTCTTAAGTCAGCTTAGAATGCCTATTATATTGTAGGTTCATACGTACGTGTTCAAAATTTGATCACTAGCCTACCCTTTCGGGTTAGGTATTAATGAATAAAATAGCTCATGGTTTTCCGGACGGTGCCTAAGTGGTCACCGTCATACCAATATACTGTTATCCTAAAGACTAGACATGATAGGAACAACTACCTATCTTTTCTTCAGACCCGTATACATTGGATCGGTAGTACCTACCTACCTTCCAGCGTCTCTGGATTATTTGCTTCATAACCTTTACCACATATGTAGGTACCTAATATACTTACTATTCACTCTTCTTGTATCTATTCTCATAGAAAATCCAGTATAGTAATAAGTTTATTACAAGCACCTTGCTTGTGAGAACGACGTTAAGTATAACTGCATAACGCATAAAAATATAAATTTTGTTGTGCGAAACGGGCCGTTGACGGTCACCATAAGACTAGTAGTTCAGAGAAAATCAATGAGAAGATGTGGACTCTTCCACAGCATTCTCGCTAAGATAAGTTACGCTCGAAGTAGAGCCGTCAAAGCTTTGCTTTGTGGGAAGACGACGGTGGGGTAGCCCACTGCGACATCTATGGTCACGCTTCAGGGATGGCAAAAAAAGAGCCGCGTAACTAACGTGGCATCGTACGTAGCAGTGGACGGCTGACTTTATAATCTTGAGCAAATCAATGAACTATGTAGGTGCTGCTCCACAGCAGACACAGCTAAGCAAAGCACATTGGCTAAGCTTTGCTTTTTATGAAAATGTGGACGGGTAAACCATTGCGACCCAACATGCTCTACACGAATACGTAGCATGGTCGTAGATCACTGTTGGAAAACAAATCAACAGTGCGGCGAACGTGGATGATATGGGGTCCATCGAGAGCAAGTGGATCAGCTGTAGGTAAAAATACAATCTTCGAATCAAAGCTTCAAAATCTTGAGCTGAATTGCTAGCCTGTCGGTTTTCTACCGCTCGGGAGTCTGCATAACTAAATTTCGCCAACCCGTTTCATCATTGTTCTACCAGACATACGGCGGCGTCGATGCGCCACCGATACGTAGTGGACATCCCACTGCACAAAACGCTTTAGGAACACATTCATTGTGCGTAGGTACATCTAAGAACCTAAGAAGTGGAATTCCCTGTCGGAGTGTGTTTCTTGATAGGTACAATGTCCCCCAGATTGTCTTTAAGTTAAGAGTGAATAGGTTACCTACTTCTAGGTAAGCGTGCTCCATCGTCGACTACATCATCGGTTAGGTACCATCAGGTGAGATAGAGGACAAGCGCGAGCATAACCATAAAAAAAATACCGTGTCTAACAATTCAGTGCACATCCTACGTTGCAATGGAAACTCGTCTTTATGGTCCTGAGAAAATCAGTGGTAACTTGGCTTTACTTTGAATTGATGGAATGAAAGGACACCTTTGTAGTTGGATACCAATAATCATATAAAAAAATATAGAAGCTTTCATACTTTTCTTTGTAATAGAATATTCCAGAGGGAATCTTTTATGTTCAGAAAACGTACTTAAATAGATCAATTGAGTTGGGGAATTGTAGACTCACGAGTAATGGAAATATACAGTGAACTAATATAAAGATAGATTGTGATTTCGAACAAAGTATTTCGTTATCTTCAAGCAAGTAGGAAAATATATACAAATTCTCATTCGCCATTTTATTTTTAGTATTTAATTTTGATAATACAAATCAAACGGAGCTGATAACAGTACTCGTGCCTCTAACAAATGAAAGGAACTACTTACCCATGGGTGGTCTACATAAACAAAATATGCAGAAGGCTGTGATATTATGTTATATTTGTTTGAGAGCGAGATAGTATTATTTGCGTGGTGATAGCTGCTCCGGACAGCTGAGATAATGAGGAGGCACGTTTTAGCTAAATACAGAATGAAACATGGGTGTTTTTTTTTACTATTACGTTTATTTATAGTATAAATACACTTCGTTGATATTTGAATTGCCGTTTTTTAAAACGGGTTGCTTTGAAGTGATCTTTAGATTGATTTGGAATTATAAGTTCAAATAAACTTTATATTAAAGGTACGTTATTCTTTTTTCCAAATTAGGTATTTATTGGTTTCTTTGTATTTTTTATTTTCTGTAATATCGCAGTACTTATAACCATGAAAGCTAATAAAAAAAAGATTTTTCATATTAAGAGTTCCAATGTAAAAACTATGCATTTCAAGGGGCAAGCAATATCAATGACGTATACCTACCTACGAATTTCTTCTAACAAAAGTACTCTGTGCTCTTGGTTTAATAGGTTTCGTTTTGGAAATTTTGTCTTGTAGCCGCCCTGAGAAGAAAAGTTATTCGTGAGAAAAAGTTTCCCACGTGAAAGTAATTGAAACAAAAATAGACATCCCATTCATTAGCAGTTTTAAGTCCGTGTACATCATCAATATTTCTTACCGCTTTAGACATATTATTTCCACGGTAGAAATCATATCACAAATAAAAGAAAAGCCGACTGCGTAAAAAATAACTTTAAATAAAAACTGAAAAGAAAAAAAGCAAGCGCAATCGAGTAGCGTAGAAACCAATTTAATTGCAATTTTAACATATAAAATAAAACAAATAATAAATTTTAATGCGGAACATTGACTGCAACAGTCGGGATCCATATTAAATGGAATGATTTTATTCTGATTTTATTTTTTATTTTAATGGGTCTCGACTGTTGCAGTCAATATGTTCCGTATTAGAATTTTTGTATTTGGATTTTATAATCGTTTTATTTAATTTTTTATTTTACACTTTTTAGTTCTTATAATCTAATATCGCTGTTTATTCACTCTATTTTAGGCGTATATGAAGATTCACAAACCTACCTAAAATAAGCTACTACGACTAGGTAGGTTTTACAAATGTAAATGTAATGTAATGTGTAATGTTTGTAAATGTCAGTGTAAGTGTGTAAGTGTCTGTTTGTAATATCAAAAAAACATTTGTTTGCTAAATGTATGTCAAAGTGTATTCGATATTTAAGTATAACAAAAATGAGAATTTTGAAATTTTTGGTAATCTATCGGTTTGTTCCAGCTAATATTTTTTGAAATATGTTGTTATAGTTGTATAGTTTGTTATTGCTTTGTTATAGCAAATTTTATAAGCAGTTACTTAGGCTACTTTTCATTTTCCTGTGGGAACGGGATTTCTTATCTAATATGGGGTAAGTCTTCGAAATGGTTAAACAAAATTTGATGGAACTTTTGAGCTAATGTTAATAACGAGTATCCTAATTCACTTATTAAATTACATATGATCTTAGTTCCCAGGGAGAGTGTACATCTCAGAAACGGTTGGACCGGATTACAAGGAGTAATTCAGGCTAATTTTCATTTTTCCACGGGGACGGGGTTTCATAAAACGGGACAAGTCTTCGAAACGGTTGAACTTTGACGGGACTTTCATTGGGATATAGCTAATGTTATAGTACCTCGGGACGGGACTTAATTCTCGAGGGCGGGGGCATCTTCATTCTCGGGAGAGGGAGTTCATCTTAATTCCCGGGGTTAGGAGACATCTTCGAAAAGGCTGGACCGATTTTAATGGGACTTTCACTGCTGAAAGCTTTTATTTTATGTGGGTAACCATCTAATGACTTCTCTCGCTCTAGGTCGGAGAGGGAGAGCGTGCCAGACTTTTATTCAGTAAAACCACACCTAGGTTTCTACAGTTGCTCTTTGCGTTCTAGGACCACGAGTCACCTTTTCAGAATATCTCCCATGGCCCTAGTAGGCATCGGCCTTGCTGGACCCCTACGGTTTGGCTGACACTAGTTGATAAGGGTGACTCTCTTCAGAAAGAAATAATTTATATTGCAAAAACAATGTTTGCCAGGTCAGCTAGTGATCTTTTTATATAATTCTTCTGTACGTGTGTTTGTCATTTAACTCCGCCGTTGCTATCACCGATTGACTCCTCCACCTTATGCTCCACCTTGTTCTCCGAACGGTTCATACGATGGTACTTCGGGCGTTTCTACCGCAAGTTCCACCTGAATCCGATGCAGGTACCTCCCGAACTTACCATATCTGGTAAGGACCTGCGTCATGCAGGTGAGGACGCCATGACGCCTCTATAGCCACTTCTTAAAGAGGGGACTAACCGCCATCATTATAGCGTGCCCAGCTCCACACACAATAACCCTTGTATCGTGGGTACGTTCACAAAAAATGTAAACTCACATACACCCGGACAAGTGCCCAGACCCGAAACACTTATTTGTGGGACATACAAACATTTAATTCAAGCAGCTAATCTCTCAACCACTGTGAAGATTTGGAGTTTTAAAAAATGCTAGGATTCTTTTGAAAACTTCGTACCAAATTGATTATTGCGCCTTATGTTGTTACTTCATCTGTTAGTCTATGACGTCTTACTTCAGGAACTGTTAATGCTTTCATCAAAATCATAAATAAGGCTTGCCTTAAACATAGCAAGTGAAAGAAAAGCAAAACTATTATATTTTTTTGCAATTATAGGAACCGAAATTGGGGTTGGGTAAGGCTCAACTGAAGTATCACATGAAAGGGCTTTTCAGTGGCTTTGAAACTTTGTTTCTGCGGCACCTGCGTACCTACTTTACAAAAATTAACGTCTTTGCCAACATCCCAAGTTAAGGTGGCAAATAAACGTGCTCTCACTGATATTAATCAGCTAATTACGGCCATAATATCGTTTCTTTGATAGGCATAAACACAGTAACGAAACGACATTAGATAGCCATTAGGGAATATGCATGATTTTTTTTATTTGATAAATTCTATATTTTAGGGATTGCGGTGGATGCGAGACGCACAGGATCGGTCGTTGTGGCGACACTTGGGGGAGGCCTATGTCCAACAGTGGACGTCTTTCGGCTGAAACGATGATGATGATGATGAAACAAATGTGAAATTATTTTAAATTGTTAATATATCTTCATAGTCTTTTTCAAGAAAATCTTCATTAACAACGATGTTGTGAAATTTTAAAGCTATTAAGAAAGTAAAGTCCAATATGGATTTTGAAGTCGAAGTTCATCACAGAATTGGCGCAACGTGTGTTCGTTTCCCTCACAAATTAGCCCCACGTCAGCAGTCACCCCTTTTCAGTAATCCCCCTCTTTGAGGAGTGACTGGAAAGACGTCACGGCGTCCTCACTTTCCGTATGACATGTCTTCACTGGACATGGTAAGTTCGGAAGGTTCCTACACCGGATTCGTGTGGAAGAAACGCCCGGGTGTTACCATTATGTGGGCCGCCCGAAGGATACGGTAGAGCATACGGTAGAGGTTTCCGCCGCTTGGACAGAGCACTGCAGTCTCCTCGAGGGGGCGATCGGCGTCAACGACCTCTCGCGCCGGGCCCTGGTACAGGCCATAGTCCGGAGCGAGGAAGAATGGCAGGTGGTCGCCTCCTTCTGTGAAGCAGATGTGATGTGCTCATGCTAGCGAAGGAGGCGGCCGCACGCGTGAGGGAACGGCCCTTATACGCCCCAGCCGCCGGAATCCCGATCCTAATTTCACGCGCGCCTCAAAGAGATGTCAGCAAATCGTAGTGGTCCAGCAGGATCGAAGCCTACTGGGGCCATGGGTACAACCCATGCGAAAGAGAACCCCTGGAACGAAGGCAAAAAGTAAACAGGAGTGGGAATTAGTCAGTAAAAGTCTGACACGGTCCACCCTAAAGCAGGAGAAGTCATTGGATGATTTCCCACCTAAAAAAAAGCAGTCACCCCTTTTCTAGACGTCTCATGTTTTACACAATCCATACGGTATTCTCTGGGCCTTGAGTAGGGGTCTTAAATAGTCATTCATCTATTTGTTATATACATTTTAAAACAGAGCCACCGCGTCTGTCTGTCTGCCTGTTCGAAATAAACTCAAAAACTTCTACAAGAATTTTCATTCAGTTTTCACCAAAAGATAGAATGATTTATGAGGAAGGTTTAGATTATACGTGCATATTATTGTAGAGTCATTAAAACATTATAAAACAAAGTACCCTATTGCGTCTGTCTGTCTGCCTTATCGAGATAAACTCAAAACCTACTGAACGAATTATCATATGGTTTTGACCTATAGTCAGAGTGATTCATGAGGAAGGTTTTAGCGTATCATATCATACATGCATATTATAGGTCGTAGAAAAAAACCGATAATAAATCCCCCAACTACGCACACGTGTGCGTAGTTGGGGGAGTTCGCTAGTAATTCCATAAAATAAAGTTAAATACCGGAGTTCGTTGTAGCAATCCACAGCACCTATGCTTTGCGTCTAGATTCTTAACTACACAAGTAGCGATAGCGTCTAACCCGTGCCTAAGCGCTGCAGCGCTGGCTAACCTACTTCCCTGAATAGTCGCTGAGACTCGCGTTATGACAGGGTACTGATACACTTTCGTGTTAGGGTCCCGTATGTGGTCCCCTACACGTATTACACATGTCACATTATTAGCAAGGGTTACTCGTATTAGGAACTTCTTTTATTTACGTTTTGTGTAAACATTTTGGAAAATTTGTTAGTGTTTCGTATGATACAGGTAGGTAGGTTTATTGTAGGACTGGAAGGAAAAAGTGTGTCAACACTACAAAACGCAGTTTATAGTTAAGCTTCCATTTTGAAAAAGAACTGGTCTAACATAACGCATTCTACATAACGCTTAAACTGTACGTACTATGATGTACAATGCACCTGGTATTAAGTTTGGAGTTTTTTGTTGGGTTTATTCAAATAATGTAAAAATAATCGATAAGATGACTAAAGTATTTTTTATATAATAAAAAAAAGTTTAATCGATTTATTTAATATTCTAATTTGAAATTTGAGACGAAGCTCTTCCTTACAAAAGCTTTTAAACTGAAGAACAGTATCAATATTAAGTGGATCTTTGTGAAAGTACTTGCCTGTAAGTAGGCAAATAAGCTCTATCTCTGTCTGTGCCTATTTAATCCTTCAAGTCAAATTGTTGAAATGTAAATCGCCTGTCCAATGACGTAGCTAGGCGACCAAGGGCCCTAAAGAAAAAAAATACTGGTCAGGTTTTATTAGTAAAGGTGTAGTTCTTATACATTTTTAAACTTGCAAAGCTACTTTATCTTTTATAAAAACCCGAAAAGTCATCCCAGAAACCGCCTAGCCCTTCGGTAGCTACACCAGTGCGCCTGTCACTATCAGAACCCGGAGGGATTAAAAAAAAATCGCGAACGCTATTGTATTTTATTCGCGAAAAGACCTATACTTACATATAGCATAGCATAACATAATCAGCCTTTTTAATGTTCCCACTGCTGGGACTCAGGCCTCCTCAATAGGAGAGGGATTGGGCCGTAATCCACCACGCGGGCCCAGAGCAGGTTGGTGGTTGGTTGGTTTATATCTACTTACTTAAAAAGTTCTTAATTATTTATGTAACCTCGAACGAGATTAGATCATGAACAATTCACGTTGATAGAGTCTTAAATATATCAAGCACAACCGGCCGTCAAAGCCCCGAGAAACTTCAGAGGATTCGGAGAAAAAGAAAAGAAAAATTTGAAATGGATAAATACTTCTTAATCCTGAAAGTTAAGCTGAGCCGAAATTAATTTGGATAATCTTTTGATAAGGAGTAATATTTTAACTTACCTATATAACAGAAAGATGACAGTGTACCAATCACACTTTGTTAAGGTTTTTTCTTGGTTTACCTACTACGAAGAATGAGTGATTTGTATGAAAAAGGGCTCGGAGAAAGCGTAACGGTTGACGAGACAGAATGGAAGATGATTAGGTACGTGTTATGTCGACCCTTTGTAACATGGGACGTGGACACGAAGATGATGATAAAGTATATAATAAATAAATGTTATATAATATATCTAAAAATAATACAGTTTAAAATTCCTCTGAAAGTGTTCGATTAATGATTGCAACAAAACGCTGCGGGATTGTTCGAGAGAGCCGCGACCCTGGAACGCAAACGGTAACTGAAGAACTACAGAGCCACGAGCTTTCAATGCGATACATTTTACGCCCTAAACTGAACTGTTAAACGGATGGAGGGTAGAGTGTATAGCTCCATCCCTCTCGCTCATACGCTTGTCATTTTAACACATCATGGTAAGGCTCCAGGTAGTTTTGAGTCAATAAACGTCTGATACTTCCTCTCACTTCACCCAGGAGCGCGAGAACCCAGAGCGGGAGAAGTTATTTGACGATTTCCCACCACATAAAATAAATGATATTTATTTTGCAAATAGGTTTTAAAGTAACTATTTTTTCGTCAGTTTAAACTAGATGAGGTCGGTGTTTCCTAGCTGACTACCCTGAGAAGAACACCGAAACAAACTCAGGGGTCAAAGTCTCTTTTAAAGTCCATACAGTAAACATGTAATGGTCAAATCATATGAGAACCATGCAGATTAGTAGTAAAAGAACCTCTTCGCTAAACAAAGACCCTGTACTCTAAAAGTTTATTTCACTTTTCAACACGGAGTATATGTAATTTATAATCGTAGTACACGAGAGTCGGTAAAATCGATGTTCCACACGATCGCACGCTCACACGATCAGCTAGTAGCGTAAGTACCTGCCCTTGTTTAAAGTTTACCTGTTTGTCAGAAGTTGAGATCTAATTGTTTGTTGGTGCGTACTTAGCCGTGTTGTAAATGTTGTAATTGAATCAATGGATGTTTTAACTACAGTTATTCACAGTTAATTGGATCCTTTAAGATTTAATGAAGTGAATTGTAGAACCTGTCGTTAGCAATGAGACTGTCAAAAATATAATTATTGAAGTGTTTGTCATTACCTACTGAATTTAACGTTGATAAATAAAATGTCTTATTTTAATAATGTGACTGAAATTGTAAATGTCATAGCAAGGTTATACCTACTGGGTCCTGGGTGTATGTAGGCACAGGGGATTATAGGTTATAACACATTTTTATCACGAGTTCAATAAACGTTTGACTTTTGTTTGATCCTCTGACTTCGTAAATTCAAGGACTCCAAAATACTAATAATGTATAATGAATGGTACTTAACGCTCCTCAGGCATTCATGAAACTTTAAAACTTAAATAAAACGCTTTGTTTTTATAGTAGGTAAGATATCAATCTCAGCTTATTGTATAAAATATAATTTTGAGAATTGAAACGATAAATACTTGAAACGCGCAGTTATTTACGAGTAGGGTTACTACGCCTCTTGAACGCAAAGGGCAACTGAAGGAACTCGGGTTGGTTTTAGCTCGTAAAAGTCTGACATTCCCTCTTGCTCCACCAAGGGTGGAAGTAAATATTTGATAATTTCCCACCTCAAAAAGGGTTGGGCACGCCACAATTATGGCGGTAAGTCCCCTCTTTGAGGCGTGGTTGGAAAGACCTCACGGCGTCCTCACCTTCCGCATGACGCAGGTTCTCACCGAACACGGTAAGTTCGGGAAGTTCCTGCACCGGATTCGTGCGGAAGCGACGCCCGGGTGTCGCCACTGTGTGGACCGCCCGGAGGACACGGTAGAGCACACGGTGGAGGTGTGGCCCGCTTGGGCAGAACAACGCCGTGTCCTCGTGGGGGCGATTGGCGGCGGCGATCTCTCGCGCCGGGCTTTGGTACAGGCCATGGTCCGGAGCGAGGAGGAGTGGCAGGCGGTCGCCTCCTTCTGCGAAGCAGTAATGCTAGCAAAGGAGGCGGCCGATCGCGTGAGGCAACGGTCCTCACGCCCCAACCGCCGCCGGGATTCCGATCCCGATTTCCGGCCACCGTAGGCGCGGGCTTGCGGACGGCGAGCAATGGGTAGCCGACCGTCCGGTAACCGTCCGGACCGAGCCCAAGTCGTCGACGGCGCGTATTGTTCCACGCGCGCCTCAGGGAGATGTCAGCAAATCGTAGGGGCCCAGCAGGGTCAAAGCCTACTGGGGCCATGGGTAGTGTGAAAACGAAACCCGGGGCCCTGGGACGAAGGCAACGAAGGAACAGGAGAGGGTTTTTAGTCAGTAAAAGTCTGACACTATCTCCTGCGCCACCCAAGAGCGGGATTTGTCATTAGATGATTTTCCCACCTAAAAAAAAAAAACCTCAAAAAGGGTGTTACTAAAGATTGATTAAATAAAACACTTTTACACATACCATAATGAGACTGAGAAACATTTATGAACATTAAATTCCAATTAAGTTAGTTAAGAGGTTGGTTATAAGTATTCTCATAAGTACCTACCTGAATCTAATGAAGTTGAAATATAATAATGAGCGCAGAAGCTTAAAAGAGGAATCGCGTAACTGAATTACAAATACGTTTTCAAATATAAAATAAATAAAATAAAATAGTTTATTTTTCACCATGAAAATTACATTTCTAAAAATTACAACTTTTTCTGTGGTGGATATAAAAATATAGGTATATTGGGAAAAAGACGCTTCATCTCATATTAGCAACTTTTCAACTTGACAACGTAATTTTATACAGAAAAAGGTATCGTAACTTTAGAATTGAGTTGTTGAGTCGAAAAGATGTGGAAGTGAAATAAAGCTAGAGATATCTACCTAACTGACTTTGACTGGCTGACTTTTAACTGGCCTGTTTTTTTTTTAACCGACTTCAAAAAAGGAGGAGGTTATTCAATTCGGTTAGCTTTTTCGGTATTCGGTATTCTTTTTTTATCATTTTTTTTTTTTATGTTTGTTACCTATGAACTCCGTCGTTTATGGACCGATTTGCAAAATTTTTTTTTCCCTTTATAGGATATGCTTCCAGATTGGTCGCATTTTTTTCAATATCCAGTTCTGATTATGGGATCCATGAGGAATCGAGGGAACTCCTCAAATATAATAGGCAACCATATAGTGATTTTGGTATTTTCATCGAGAACTTGAGCATTTACAGTCAAAAAGTAACATTTGATGAAGTAGAACTGATGAAGAAGACCAGAAATGGTTAATGGAACTTCATACTCACTTTGATATCACAATGAAAATAGTTAAGCGACTATGACAATACAAATAAATGAATGGTTCTAAATAGTTACGTTACGTTGAAAATGGTATCATCGAAGTGATCTGATGATGATGATGGAGCCGGAAGGTAGGCACTGGAACTCCGTAATTAATCAATGTAACCTAGCCGTGTTTGGTCTTATTAGAATTGTCATGAAATGCACTTTGACTATAAGGTACTATCGAACTGATCTGATGATGGAGCCGGATGGTAGGCATAGGGACTCCGTAATTAATCAATGTATCCTAGCCGTGTTTGGGCTTATTAGAATTGTCATGAGATGCACTTTGGCTATAAGGTACTATCGAATTGATCTGGTGATGGAGCCGGAAAGTGGAAGGTAGACACAGAAACTTTCTAATAAAACAATGTAACCTTGCAGTGTTTTGAGTTAATTGGAATCGTCTTGAGAAATAGGCACTCTGTTTATAAGTGGTTCGCAACTAAAAAGTGTAAAATAAAAACTTTTTACAAAAAAAAATAACCGACTTCACTAAAAAAAAAACACTAAAAGGATCAAAATAACTTTAATTTCGGAAGTCGGTGTTAAATAAGAAACAAACAATACCGAGAAACATCGACTTCCGAAATTAAAGTTATTTTGATCCTTTTAGTGTTTTTTTTTAGTGAATTCGGATATTTTTTTTTTAATAATTTATTTGTAAACATAGGTCAGATTACAACAGAGTGTGAGGTGTTAAAAATAGTTAGATTCTCTATGTTTTACTCAGAGGCGTACAAATATATAAATTAACATTGTCAGTTTTCATTTAATTTCTGAGATTATGTGAACTTTAACATCATTAATAAATTTAAAATTAATATTAATCGGCACATCATTACAAATTAAATTAAATTATATCAGTTTCACTAAATGTCACAGAGATTAAGTTATATGTCATATTAATACTAATGTCAAATACAATTCAGAACCATCAAAATAGGTCAACTTTTATATAAAGTCAATAATAATAATAGGCACATGCATATCATTACAAATTAAGTAAAATTAGTTTCAGTAAATGTCAGAGATTAAGTTTCATGTCATAGTAATGCTTATGTCAAATAATTCAGGATATTGTTGGTCTAGTGGTTAGTGGCCCTGACTGCTATGCTGGAGGTTGTGGGTTTAATTCCCACCCAGGACAAATGTTTGTGTGATGAGCATGATCATCTGTGTCTGGGTGTAATTTATCTAAAATATGCATGTATTTAAAAATATTTATGTATTTTTATCAGTTGTCTAGTACTACGTGCCACCCTCCCGACGGTATTTTTGTGTACTGTGGAGATTCCATTACACTACATGCTCAGAAGCAAATCAAATTATCAGTTGTTAAAATATATGAATAAATTTATAGAAATAAAATTGAAGTATGGTACTTCAAATTTAATTTTGTGTCCGTCCGAACCTTTTACCCCCCTAGAACAAAATCCTGGATCCGCCCTTGCGTATCTTTTTACGTGGGAAATCATGAAATGACTCGACACTGGGTGGAGCGCAACGGAGTGTTTATTTACCTACAATTTACAACTATAAAATATGAATTGAATACTTATCTGTCTTGCTTACAATTAAACGTATAACCTATATGGCAAGAGCGCTGTTGTCTGAGACACAGATATTTATTTATCTAGTTCAGACACAGATGTTCATGGTATTGAATATTATTATTAAGCTGTAACTCAAAGTGCTTGTTTTGTGAACCTAAGATATTTGTTGCATAAAAATACATTATTATTATTTATTAAGAAATTATTATAACTTCATACAACACAAATGTACAAATGCGTCAACCAAGTGTAGTGAAGAGATAACATGGTAGAAGCATGGCTTCGCATGGCATGGCTTTCACTGACTAAAATCCACTTGTGTTCCTTCAGTGCAGGGCCACAGTAAGTAACTTTTTCAAGCAATCCCGCAGTCTTAGCAGGTATCGACCTTAACGGGCTCCGACAATCTTGCTGATATCTCTTTTAGATGTGCGTAGAACAGAAGACGCCCTCGACCTGGGCTTTGTGGTTACTGGACGGCGAGCTAAACATTGCTCGCCGTCCGCAAGTCCGCACCTACAGTAGCCGGGAATCGCACTGCGACACCCGGGGTATTTCCAGCTGGAGCCATACCTACTAACCGTAGCAACTACAAGTACATAATTGAGGAATTTCACAGTAGCGAGCCGGGCCGTATCCCGGGATTCATATTACCGCCCGCTTGATGGTAATAGCCTTTTTCCTTTTTATGCCTAAAACACGACATACGAATGTGGCTTTACTAAACCCTTTCTGCCTACCCATTAGAAAAATACAGGCTTGATGTTATGTTAATTAACAGTATAAAGTCACGCATTTTTACTTCGTTACATAACACCGTAGTTTCGATGCAAGTGTAAGGTCGAAGGTGCTTTAATGGGGTCTGTAAGTGATTTAATAAAGCCAGCAAATGCCGTAAACGGTAGCTCGTCTACGCTTTAATGACGTTAACATTTACGTCACAGTAACACAGATGACGATAAACCTATTATGATACTAAACAAAGAATACACGTGTTTCAGTAACATAGTCTTTTGCCGAGAAATGTTTTATTGATAAGGACTTATTTATTGATTTATTCTTTTTACACAAAAAGTTTGAACCTGCATAGACGAACTTACCCATGTCTTATTCATGAAATCTCTTGCCTTTTAAAATATCTTTACGAATCTCAGTGTGTATCGGTACAAAAACCAATTTCAGAAATAATATTATGGTTTTTGTTAGTTAGTTTTTGACTTTGTAAAACCTTGCCTCCCAGCTTTGAATTTGTTTTGTACGTACAGGAGGTATTAGAGCGGGCGAAACTATTTGATAATTTTCTACCTCAAAAAAAGTCATTATCAAAGCATCATATCTTTCAAAAACTAGTTTTTTTTACTGTTATAATAACTGCAGAAGGAGGCTATAGAAAAGATAGATTGATTGTGTGAAGAGTAATATGAAAGAAAAGGGAGTCAGTGGTAGCGTGACGGTCGATGGAACAGAATAGAAGAAAAAACATGTTGCACCGATCCCAAGTATCACAATACAAGGGCAGAAAGATGATGATGACGGTGAACTGATTTAACTACCGAAGTAAATCAATAGCTCCCTCGATTTGCGATTGATTGGAGATGGATTTTTTCTCGTTCTCCATAGTTGAAACATTAATTTCTTTTTAGTATTTTTCATCACGTTTTTTTCGTGAAACTGAGCTGCTATTTCTCCACCACACCAGGTCAACTGGTAGAGAATGCGTAAAGCATTTAGTTTTACTGTGTAATTTCGTGTTGCATGAAGCTTAAATAAATAAATAGTTCTTCGATACCATGTGATGATTTTCACATATTTTTTTATAGTCAAATCAGCAATTAAATACCTCAAATGCTATTGGTACCAAGCACACTAAAAATAAAAGGATAAGGTGTACCTCATCTTTTTGTTTCAGTTTGGTTAAATATTGACATAGACATTCCTACTTCATACTTAAATATTGTATATCTACGATTCTACATAGCGTTGTACTTATAAATAATTATAAACCTAATACATGGTCATACGGACCCAGTCCCTTTTTCTCAGGAAAGGTCCCACAGTTATTATTTTCAGCAGGCAGAAAATATATCGATTTACTTATGACAGCCGCGTAAGTTTGCTTTCTCATAAAGGTAACTGTATCATGTTTTTTTTTGTGTATGCTGTACCTATATTCCTATGTATGTATGTAGATATCATGTAGGTATGTCAGTGGTCCCTTTACAGAAAACAAAAGTATGAATAGCCAGAATTGTGTTTACAAGGGAGGACTTCTGAAGTTAAGGGTCGTTGAAAAGGGTACAGGTAGGGCGCCTTTTGTACGGTCTATTTGTAAAATATGACCAAGGGGTTACTGTGTCGTAACTGTGTCACTTGTCACCAATAACCACTCGTTTTACGTGTCTGTATAACAATTTCTGCGTAAATATTATGAGCACAGGAAACCCGATAAGACGTAATACGACACAAAATCTAAAATGGACGATTTCGGACGTTGATATTTAATTTAATTTAATTTATGCTACAGATTACATTAGTATCATCCGTTTTATTTGACTTTATTGATAAAATATCAGTTTTAATTTATTGTAGTTCGTTATAAGTTATAAAATTAAACAATTGTCAGGATGCAATAATCATGCATTGACAGAATAAAATTCTGATTGAAATCTCTAAAGAGCCGTCTATATTAACATTTAATTTCAAGATTACATTGTAAGAAACATAATCAAACACTTACCGTGTGTTTATGGCACTAGTTAAGAAAAACAACAGCACTGTCTATTTCCATCACGCGGTTGGTTTGGTACACAAGTGCCTTTCAGCGCAGTCTCACAGTAGCGTCGCGGTTTACGCCTGAAACTGGACTGGGTTCAGCGGCGCTGTTGTCGCATTCGCCCCTGCAGCGGCCTTTCAGCGGCTTCATCGGATTATGTTCAGCGGTTTGTGATGTTTTTATTGCTTTATAAATACTTTGAAATGTTTTTTTTTCTGTATAAGTTTTATGAATTTTCTTAACACTTTACGTTCATCTTTTATCCGCAACCTACTCTAAGACTATATATTTCAGGAATTTTGTTCATGAAATTGACGCTTTCATTTCGTTTTGTATTTAAATTTATTTTGGAATTAAAAAGAATCAAAAAAGTATGTACTTTAAACAGAATAATTAATTATTGAATTTAGTTCTTACAATAGTTGTTGTTTTTTTTAGAATGAAATTCTTCAATAAGAGGTTTCTGATGCTGTCTATGTTCTAGTACTTCTATGATTTGAAAATTAAATATAGCGATAGGTTTACAAAAGCGCTAAAGCCGCTGCGCTGTAAAAATCTGACATCGTATTGCTAAACCTCATTGATTTTTAAACAGTTTTTATCATCAAATCTCATTCGAAACCTTAACCAAATATCGATGCAGTTGATGAAGGTCCTTCTCCTAAGGTCATTAATGTTAGAGGTCAAATTATTATTCTAATCTGATTAAACTAACCTGAGTACCTATATTTATCTTCTGCAGGGCGAAGGCTTTCTCTCTCTTTTCCACACAGTGCTGTCTGCTGTTAGTGCGGTTCAGTCCTTTCAGTAGAGTTCATGCACGAGCTCCCAAGCTCACGTGCGGTGAAGATGGTGAGATGATCAGCAATCTTCTCCTCGGTCATCTAGCGTTTTAATATATTTTTTAGAACTTATCTGGTGGCTCTTTGCACCCTTTTTGACATGCCCGGTCTAATTTACTATAAAGGGCCTATTACACTACGCGCTATTCAGCACACGATATTCAGACTGTCTTATTTTTTGTTCGGAGTAAGACCGGTCTAACTCTTATTACACTACGCGATATGTCGAATCATAGACTAAAACTGTCTGAATATCGAATGGTGTAATAGGCCCTTTAGTATAACGGCTTTTTGAGGTACCTAACGTTCATGATGTAAATGTTAATTCATGATATATATGTGGATGCGGGGAGTTCGGTACTTGTTTTTGCGGTGATACTTGCGGAGTCTATTTCGTAAGCTGTTGATCCCCGCATTAACGCCGGCGTTCACGCGCCATTGTCTTACTATTGTGTCTCTAATTGATGGTCTTAAACATTAAATATCTACCCACCTTTTGGGTCAGTCGTGTTAAATTACTTATTTACGAACCTTCAGATTTTTTGTTTTTGCTCATTTAATCGTCTTAGTTAAAATCTTCTTAAATAGATTGATATTCAGTCCTCTGGGACTGTAGATTATGTATCTTTAGCTTTGAATTTATTCATGTATAGTACCTTCACCTACTCAAATAGAAGGATTTGTGGTGCGAAACGTAGTACGCATTTTCAGTGTCATCTGTGTGGTATGTCAGGGTCTTTAATGTATTAGATAGTAAAACGTCTGGTGGTATTTGGTTTTTCCTCCAAGTTTATCTTGATTATAGCCTTTTTTTGAGGTGCAAAATCATCAAATAACTTTTCTCGCTCTGGGTGGAGCGAGGGCGAGTCAGAATTTTACTGACAAAACCCATCTGTGCTCCTTAGCATTTTTTTTTTTTTTTTTTTATTAATGATAGGCTCGCGTTTGACTACCATCTCACCTGATGGTAAGCGATGATGTGGTCGACGATGGAGCACGCTTGCCTAGAAGTAGCCTATTCACTCTTGACTTAAAGACCCCTAAGTTGTAGCTATCAGGAAACACAGACTCCGGCAAGGAATTCCACTCCTTGGCTGTACGCATAATAAATGTGTTCTTAAAACGTTTTGTGCGTATGGGCGGGATGTCCACCATGTACCGGTGGCGCAACGCCGTACGTCTAGTGGTCCGATGATGGAACGGACTTGGCGGAATTAGATTGTGCAATTCCAGTGCACACTCCCCGAAATGTAAACGATAGAAAATCGACAGGCCAGCAACTCGGCGGCGATGTCCAAGGCTTTGGAGCTTCGACTCAACAAGTGCATCATTGCCAATGATAAATCAAAAAAAAAAAAGAGTGAGAAATCATCTAATGACATCTCTCGCCCTTTCGTGTCAGACTTTTACTGACTAAAACCCACTCCTGTTCCTTCTTTG
Organism: Mythimna impura; assembly: GCA_905147345.3. Taxonomy (NCBI): domain Eukaryota; kingdom Metazoa; phylum Arthropoda; class Insecta; order Lepidoptera; family Noctuidae; genus Mythimna; species Mythimna impura. The sequence continues at coordinate 16,882,448 of LR990345.1, forward strand.
CCTTCGTTCCAGGGCCCCGGGGTTCTCTTTCGCATCACCCATGGCCTCGACCCTTCCATGGCTTCGACCCTGTTGGGTATACAGTTGCTGATGGTTGCTGACATCTCTTTGAGGCGCTCCTGGAAGCGCCGTCGACGACTTGGACGGTTACCGGACAGTCGGACGGTGAGCTACCCATTGCTATTTGGCATGCGTTCAGCTTGGCTGCCGGTCGCTTTCGTAGCGACGGAGCCCATATCGGTGCCCCATAAAGGGCCATGGATCGAACGATTCCTGCATAGAGCCTCCGGCAGCAGGCGTCTGAACCCCCTAGGTTGGGCAGGAGCCGCTTGAGGGCAGCCCTAATCCGATCCAGTTTGGGAGCCCGACGTCGGAAGTGCTCCTCGAAATTCCATCGGCTGTCGAGGACGAGTGAGAACTTCTCCTATCGTTACTTGGGAACCCGAGAGTGGCGCGTTCTGAGAGCCGTGAAAGCACATGGCTTCGGACTTGTGCAGTGCCACCTCGAGTCCCAACTGCTGGATCCTCTCCACGACTGTCGCAACCCCGCGTGTAGCTAGTTCGACCGTCGTCGCCTGGTACGACTCTCCCTGGGCCAGGACCAGCGTGTCGTCTGCGTAACAAGCTGATCCCGTCAGTGAGGACGTTCCTTCCTTTCCGCTTTACATTTTAGGGTCACGGGTTACTTAACTCTTTCGAGCATTCCCGCAGCCTATCTTGATTGAAGCCTACATTCAGGATTTGTTACCAATTAAGTCAATATTGTGACAAAGATCCTTAATAAATATTAAAAAAGCCTATAAACTCTTTTATTACACAAATATTAAAAAGCACGTTTGCCTGTCATCAACTCATCATCATCATTTCAGCCGAAAGTCATCCGCTGTTGGGCATAGGCCTCCCCCAAGTGTCGCCATAACGACTGGTCCTATATATGTAACAACCTGTAAACAACATGAAATGCAATAAATGAATGATTATGAATGATTATGATTATGATTATATGCGTCTCGCATCCATCGGATTCCCGCGACCCTCACCATCGGTCATCGGCCCACCTTGTGGGAGGTCTTCCAACGCTGTGTCTTCCGTACATGGTCGCCACTCCAGAGCCTTTCGTCCCCATCGAACATCCGTTCACTTAAGTTTGGCGAAATCTGCCTATTAACATAATCAGCTTTTTAATGTTCCCACTGCTGGGACTCAGGCCTCCTCTCTAGGAGAGGTAATGGGCCGTAATCCACCACGCGGGGCTAGTGCGGGTTGGTGAATGTCACATGTCTTCGAAAAGTTTGCCTATTCTCTTGGGTAATTTGGGCGTGGTGTTGAGGTTATGTTTTTAAGTTATTTTTTATTATTTATGTAATGTCTATAAAGATCTATAGGCAGCTGAATGATGTAACATTGATGGAGAGAGGTGGAATTTGCTACACCGACAAGTGCTCAGTACAATTTTGGATGTGATAGCTTATTTCAGCTGCCAAACCGCACTTGAGAACGTTCGGTTTACCTATTTTCTAAAACGGTACTACTGGTTAATCTAGTACCTAAATGATAAATGTTTCTAAACGTTCTCAAAATATTTTTATCGTGAACAAAGAAAGAAAGATTTGCTTAAAGGATTTTTCGTACCACTGAACGTAAATTAAATTAGGTCCTCAATCTGAAATTTTATCGCCATTAAAGCTAAGTCAATTAGGTTGCTATGCAATTAGGTTATCTCATTCCTTATGAACATCCATGAAAATGCTAATTTCTAACATTATTCTGAACCTACAATCCTACTCTAAGAAGAGGTACCATAGACTAGATATACATAATTATATAAGCTGTGTTTTCTGACGAATCCATCGTGGTATGAATGGCTCCAAGTCGGCATGCCATTGCTTTTCAATAGGTCTCGAAATACAGAATTTGTTATAGATTTTCGTCGATGACAACATCTATCTTCAGTTACTTACCTACTGCTTGAATACGTTGGCTTGTTACACAATGATATTCAACAGATCTACATACGTACCCAAGTATGGCAATGCTGGTAAGTCGTTCAACAAAGGCCCGGCCCTCTACGCATCAATCTAGTATTTTGAAAACATACTGAAAATTGTATCCGCTTGACCGTGTGAAGATGAAATATTGTTTAGTCCTATTTGAAGTAGGGGTTTGATAGCATCCTCACAGCGGTGAAATAATTCATAAAGAACTAGACTAGGCACTATAAGATGATGATGCGTATGATTTACATTTTCCAAAGGTAGATAGGTATAATAACATAATTCTTAAAATATGAAAAAGGTGCGTTTAAGTACCTTCTACCACCTATCTGTCTTCATGCGTACTGCGGGATTGTTCGAAAGATTTGCCGCGGCTCTGGGCCTTTAGACAAATGACTTTTCTATTAGCGTTTCCGCCAAATGCTTAGTACAAGGCGTATGGTACTAACATTACCTGCGGAGAAGTCACGTGACAAGTGACGTAACAGGTGTCATTGCCATACATTCTTTACTTAGGGTTTAGCGAGAACGCTCACAGAAAAGTAATTTTTTGAACCTACTGGAACGCAAAAGGTAATATGGAAGAAACGTAAGTGGGCTTTGCAAGCCCTGCAAGAAATATAACTACATATTTAGTTTTAATTTATGTAGTAGATACTTATTGCAAAAAACATGCTTGACTACAATTATGTTACCAATGTATGGAACCATCTAGGTAGATACTACGAAAACAACGACAAGAACGTTACCTACTGATAAGTTTCATGTGATGTGATGGATCATTCGGTTCCCTTCAAAATGGTTGAGCTGAGTGGTGCTGATATACGCGTCATGTCCGTGAACGAACGCTGTCGGTTGAGACTGGTCATCCCTTAGCTGCTAGTGGTTTATTTTAATTTCGAATTTGTTTTTTTTTTAAATTTTATTTAAATTGTTATCACACAAGTACTACTAGCGACAAGAAACATGTACCTAACTGAGATATTTCTAATACATAACATGATTGAAAAGGGTGTCCATGGAGTTTCTTGCACATTCTTTGCCATAGAGATATACGCTTTGGAATATGCGATTAGCATAATTTTGTTTTTTGACTGACTGACTTCTTGATAATTCAAAAGTGCCTGTAAATGGTTTATTTGAAATAAAAGCTTTGATTCTTTTTCATTTAATTATTTAAGTTTTTCAACTTACCTATAATACCTTATATTTTTAAATAAATAAATAACAAGAATTCTTAATATTATCTCATAACAAAAGCGGTGTTAAATAAGGGGGTTAAAAAGTCAAACCTATTGACATTTAATTCTAATTCAATGAATGCTTCCCTAGGGAGAGTCTGGAATGTTATTACATTTGCTGCCAAGTCACGTCAATGGTTCTATAACTATTTGCAATATCTGTGTAGTCAAGGGAATTTTGGCCACACCAAGGATTTTTGTTAACGTGATCTACAATAAAAAATAAATATAGGTATATTATAATATTTGTAGATCATATTTACATTCTTAACATATTTTGTTTCAGAACGGGTCACAATATTGGAAAAATATGGACCTATTGAATGAACCTACAGTAATAAATATTATTCTATTTAGGTAGTGACGCTTAGGTTTTGCCAGGAATTAATAATAATATTTACATTATCAGTGTGAAACACTGTGCAGAGATCAAATACTTGAGTTTCATTCTGGTCTTATTAATATTTTTGTATTTGTATGTGGCCTTCCCGAATGGAGTTTCAGTCAGCCGAGTGTCAAAAAAGGACAACATATCGATTGTATTTTTATTCTGTCCTGATTCTTTAATGTAGCCTTAGGGTGCTTTTCCACCAGAGATGTGCTATGCTACGTTGCTATGAATGCGTTTGATATCCACCAATCATATTCATTGGTGCACATAGCTTAGCACTGGTGGAAACGGATTCAACCAAGATATGTTTTTATATGGAAGGATGCGTGCTATGGATGTGTGCTATGGATGCGTGCTATGGATATGTGCTATGGATGCGTGCTATGGATGGTCGCGAGTGGTATAGCTATGTGCCGCTTCCCTACTATAGATACATTTCTTAGTTCGAGCTGCGCATCTTCCTCGCGCAGATATGTACTTTGCGGCGGCGCATCTTCATAGCACATCTTACTCGCACCGCTACATAGCTTACCTAGCATCAGTGAGCATCATAGCTGCATAGCACATCTCTGGTGGATAAGCAACCTTAGTGAACTTTACTCATAGATATTATTTTCATTTTTGATTTATCCCAACGACAAGTAGGCACCTGCTGCACGAAATAATAAACGTCAATTTCAGATATATCTAACTAAAGAATTGTAGAATTGTAGAGGATACAGCTTCTTAAAAAAATGTTTTTAATAGGCGACAGTCACTAGATCACCCTCTAGTGGCCGTTGTCTAAACTAAAATCTACTCTATATTGCTCTGCTGTTTGAAAAACTCGTGGCTTCACGAGTTTTCCTATTTTCAGTTTCAGTCGAGCGGTGTAGTACTTCACCACACGGTTAACAGATGGCGCTGGTATACTTTACAAGCCAAATACAGATGGCGCTGGCAGAGAGCTTTCGGGCTACAGAATCGCGGGGAAAAATAATTCGTGTGCACTTATTTGCACAGCCCTCTGGGGTTGATATTTAATGAAGTTACATTCATCACGATATGCAAAGAACATATAAAAGAACAGTTTTCATTACGTGTGTTGGATTTAAAATTATTTGATAAGGTTTGTTGGTTTAATTAACCACACACTGATTTGAGTGCTTTTAATGTAGAAATGTAATAACTCTGCATTTATAAGTTTTAATTTCTGCCTTTTTAAGTGGGCAGATACCCTTTTTTTAAGGGTGGAAATCATCCAATGACATCTCGTGTTCTGGGCGAAGCGGAAGGGCGTGTCAGACTTTTACTGACTAAAACCACACCTGTGTCCTTCAGCTGCCCTTTTTGTTCTAGGACTACGGGTTTCCTTTTCAGAAATTCCCTGCGGTCTAGGTGGGCAGATACCTACCCTGGTATTAGTAGAGGATGGGTGGGTATTGTATTCAATTGAAGTTAATTTTCGTGTCTACCTAGGTAATCACGACGGCTCGATTGGCGCTTGGCTGTTGTGTTACATAGAATAGAATAGAATAGAATAGAATAGAATAGAATAGAATAGAATAGAATAGAATAGAATAGAATAGAATAGAATAGAATAGAATAGAATAGAATAGAATAGAATAGAATAGAATAGAATAGAATAGAATAGAATAGAATAGAATAGAATAGAATAGAATAGAATAGAATAGGATAGAATAAACTTTATTGTACACCAAAATAGTAACAAAACTTTTACACTAGGTAACTTAAATTTTATTGTAGGTTCGAATCACGCGCGGAACAAATATTTGTTTACCCTAATAAAAAACTTTTTACAAAAAAAATACCACCGACTTCAGTGTAAAAAAAACCACTGAAAGTGCAAAATAACTTTAATTTCGGAAGTCAGTGTTACTATGATAGTTTTATCTCTTCGTTATTTAACACCGACTTCCGAAATTAAAGCCATTTTGCTATTAGTGTTTTTTTCAAGAGTCATCATCATCATCATCATCATCATTTCAGCCGAAAGACGTCCACTGCTGGACATAGGCCTCCCCCAAGCGTCGCCACAGCGAACGGTCCTGTGCGTCTCGCATCCATCGGACTCCCGCAACCGTTACCAAGTCATCGGTCCACCTTGTAGGAGGCCTTCCAACGCTACGTCTTCCGGTACGTGGTCGCCATTCCAGAACCTTTCGGCCCCAACGGCCATCTGTTCTGCGAGCAATGTGCCCTGCCCATTGCCACTTTAGTTTGGCGATTCTTCGTGCTATGTCGGCAACCTTGGTTCTCCTGCGGATATCTTCATTCCTGATTCGATCACGCAAGGAAACTCCGAGCATAGCCCTCTCCATTGCCCTTTGGGTGACTTTAAGCCTTCTAATGAGGCCCATTGTAAGCGACCACGTTTCGGAGCCATATGTCATCACTGGCAACACGCACTGGTCATAGACTTTCGTCTTGAGACACTGTGGTATATTGGACGAGAAGATACCGCGCAGCTTCCCGAACGCTGCCCAGTCGAGTCGGATTCGACGATTGATCTCTTTCTCGAAGTTAGACCTTCCCAACTGGACCGTCTGTCCCAGGTAAACGTAGTCGTCTACAACTTCGAGTGTAGAGTCCCCGACCTTGATAGGAGTGGGTGCTACATGGCTGTTTACCATGACTTTGGTTTTGTCCATGTTCATTTTAAGTCCCACTCTTTCGGAAGCTCTACTGAGGTCACCAAGCATTGTACTGAGCTCCTCCGTAGTCTCAGCCATGACTACTATGTCGTCGGCAAACCGAAGGTGAGTGATGTACTCGCCATTGACATTAATGCCTAGCCCTCTCCATTCCAAAACCTTGAAGATTTGAATGGACCTGTCCAGTCAGTGCAAGCATTTGTCAGTATTCGCAAAGCTCAACTCAGGACTACTAAGGAGCTCAACGACTTGACAAACAATACCAAAGAAAGGACATTTGGGTAGGCCGCAGAAAATACTCAAATTGCCAGACATACCTACGTTAAAATTACTGAAAAGGAAAAAAAAAGCAGTCAACATAGTCCTCACGTTCACAATAATAAAAGGAAATATACAGTTTACAAAATGTAATACTTAGTAAAGTAAATATTTACTTATGTCAAAATTTAATTGCAAAAAAACAAATCAATAAAAATAATGTCAAATTGCAAAATAAAGATAATCTACAATGTAAGATTGTAAAAAAAAAACAATAAAAAGCACAATTGAAAATAAAACAAAAGAAAGAGAAGAAAATAAAAATAATAATAAGACAACAGTTGTAGTGCGTACTGGAGCAGATCAATCCCAAGCCTTTTCGTCCTCAACATAGTCCTTTATAGTGTAAAAAGCCTTTTGGCAAAGTTTACGCTTTACAAATGATTTGAATTTATTAAGGCTTAGTTGTTGAATATGACTAGGGAGTTTATTATAGAAGTGTATACATTGGCATCTAAATGAGCCCCCTATTTTTTTGAGCCTAGTTGCAGGAACCACAAATTTGTGTTTGTTCCTAGTATTAAAGTTATGAACATCACTGTATTTTTTAAACATGTTTATATTTTTATGTGTATACAAAATATTCTCGTAAATATACTGTGAAGGTACAGTCATTACATTGATATCTTTAAATTTATCTCTGAGGAAGTATCTGGGACTTAATTTATAAATCGAACGAATAGCCCTTTTCTGTAAAACGAAAATTGTCTGGATATCGGCGGCATTTCCCCACAATAGAATACCGTACGACATGACACTATGGAAATAGCTAAAGTAAACTAAACGGGCAGTCTCTACATCAGTTAAATTTCGAATTTGTCTAACAGCGTATGCTGCAGAGCTAAGTTTTTAGTTTTCGATAATTAGTCTATATGTGGGCCCCACTGAAGCTTAGCATCTAGAGTTATGCCCAAGAACACTGTAGTATCTTCAGGACTCAACTCTTTACCTTTCATTACCACACTAGTTTCTACTTGCCTAACATGAGGCATGGCAAACTTAAAACATTTTTTTTCATTAAGAAGTAGGTTATTTACATCAAACCAGTGTACTATTTTTGAAAGAGCTATATTTATATCGTCAGTAACCGGCTGCTGACGTTTAAGTTTAAACAAAAGTGAAGTGTCGTCTGCAAACAATACTATATTATGGTTATCGGGTAGTACATCTGACCCCACGAATTCGTGGGGTCAGATGTACTACCCGTTTTGAACAATGGAATTATTTTACTATTCTTCATTAGATCAGGAAACTCACCGCGATCGATACAATTATTAAAAATAAAAGCTAAAGAAGGAGCTACAATGTGGATTATAGACTTAACCACGTCCACAGTCAGGGCGAAACTCCGCTGCCACGACAAGTCGCGGCATGGCGGACAGAGCTCCGGCGGGGTCTCATGGTGGAATGGCGACAGCGACTATCGCAACCCAGTGCTGGGCACGCCATAATTATGGCGGTAAGTCCCCTCTTTGAGGAGTGGCTGGAAAGGCAACACGGCGTCCTTACCTTCCGCATGACGCAGGTCCTCACCGGACATGGTAAGTTCGGGAGGTTCCTGCACCGGATTCGTGCGGAAGAAACGCCCGGGTGTCACCATTGTGTGGACCACCCGGAGGACACGGTGGAGCACACGGTGGAGGTGTGTCCCGCTTGGGCAGAGCAACGCCGTGTCCTCGTGGGGGCTATCGGTGGCGGCGATCTCTCGCGCCGGGCCTTGGTACAGGCCATGGTCCGGAGCGAGGAGGAGTGGCAGGCGGTCGCCTCCTTCTGCGAAGCAGTAATGCTAGCAAAGGAGGCGGCCGATCGCGTGAGGCAACTGTCCTCACGCCCCAATCGCCGCCGGGATTCCGATCCCGATTTCCGGCCATCGTAGGCGCGGGCTTGCGGACGGCGAGCAATGGGTGGCTCGCCTTCCGACCGTCCGATAACCGTCCGGACCGAGCCCAAGTCGTCGACGGCGCGTGCTGTTCCACGCGCGCCTCAAGGAGATGTCAGCAACTGTAGGGGCCTAGCAGGGTCGAAGCCTACTGGGGCCAAGGGTCTGATTCTGAAAGGAAGACTCGGCCCTGGTACGAAAGGCAATGAAGGAACAGGAGTGGGTTTTTAGTCAGTAAAAGTCTGACACTATCTCCTGCCCCGCCCAAGGGCGGGGGATGTCATAAGATGATTTTTCCACCGAAAAAAAAAAAACCACGTCCACAGAATTACCCCATAAATCTGCAGTCTTTTTTACATTCAAGGAGTTAAACGTCTTAATAATATCTACATAAGTCACGTGTTCGAAATTAAAATCAGAATCGCAAACTTTAACATTTTCTTTAAGCAGAGACTCTGCAACAGTGGGTGACGAGTTCAGAGATTGTGTTGTTGATATGGGGATCTCTGAAAAGAAGTTCTCAAAAGCCGCAGCAACCTGTGAGTCCGATGTGATCAGATTGTCATTAATTACAAGTTTATAGTTACTAGATGGTCTTGTAGACCTCCCAGTTTCACTATTTATAACATTCCAAGTAGTTTTAATTATATTATTACTGAATAATTTCGCACATATGAACTAAATTCAGCAGTATTAACAAGAACCCTTTCATCATACAATTCGTAAAGCCGAGTTCTACTTTTATGATGGTGGTCAAACGCGAGCCTATCATTAATAAAAAAAAAAATAATGAATACCAGTGATAGCCCAATCACAGAACGACACGTTACTATTAACCGAAATAGTCTTAGGTATAAAAGTAGAATTAAATTGATTACAGTACATGTTAAAGAAACTTTCATATTGGTGATTGAGATCATCATATGTAGACAAGTCTAGTAAATTATTAATGAGTTTAGTTTTAAAAGTTTCTAAACGACTTGCAGTTTTAGGGTTAACAGTGATATTCTTTTAAGCCACTATGTTTTTTTGGTTTTGAAAATAATTAACTGTCCACAATGATCAGAATCTGATAAATTTATAATTTCGTTGTGAGTTGGTACAACATCCGTATAAATATTATCTATGCATGTGGCACTAGTAGGAGTTATTCTTGTGAGCTCCAAAAATAAGTTAATAAGATTGTATGACTGAAATAGACTTAAAATTTTACTACGTAAACCTGAGTTTTCTAATAAATTAACATTAAAATCACCACAAGTGATTATGTACTTGTTTGAATTGCAAATCTTGTGGAATACTTCATCCATTACCTTTTCAAAGCATTCATACAATCCAGAAGGGGGTTTGTACACACTTAATATAATAAAACTGCTCCAATTCAATACAGGCTATTTCAACTGACCACTCAACAGATAGGCTCACAATATCCTTTCGTTCTTTGAACTTAAGGTTGTTGCTTATTAAAATTAATGAGCCACCACGTATGGCATCAATTCTACTGAACGAGCTACCAACCTGGTGATTACTAAAATTGAAAATAAACTGGTGGCTCTTAAGCCAATGTTCCGTTAATTTCCGTTACATTCTCTTATTTGAGAAGTTACACACACATTTTACCACTTTGGAAGTGTCTCTCGCACAAAATATTCAGTACAGAAAAAAATGATATTAGAAACCTCAATATCATTTGATGAAAAAAAAATTTTTGAGTTTCAGTTCTAAGTATGGGGAACCCCCAAAATTTTTTGTATTTTTTTTTATTTTTTTTTTGTGAAAATCTTATTGCGGTTCACAGAATACATCTACTTACCAATTTTCAACAGTATAGTTCTTATAGTTTCGAAAAAAAGTGGCTGTGACATACGGACGGACAGACAGACAGACATGACGATTCTATAAGTGTTCCGTTTTTTGCCATTTGGCTACGGAACCCTAAAAACACTAATGATAGCAAAATAGTCGGTTGTATTTTTTTGTAATAAGTTTTTTATTTCACACTTTTTAGTTGTGGTACCACCACTAAAAAGTACCCCTCAGCCAAACTTAAATACCTTAAAGCCAGAGTGTATCTCATGACAATTCTAATAATCCCAAACACGGTTAAATCACCTTAATTTATTACAGAGTTCCGGTGCCTAACTTCAGGCTTGATCATCAGATCAGTTCGACATATTCCCCCTCTTCTTTCAGTCAGTAATCAACTACACGTATAAACAAAGCAATTTTACTTGTTACGACGGTTCTGCTGTGATCCTATGAGGAGTTCCGTTCCATTCGCAGTCAAGCACTGGTTTATAAGAATAAAAAAAAAAAAAAAAAAATATCTTCGAAGTTCCTGATCAGATCATAACAATATTTCTATTGGACCAACTCGGAAGCATAACCTTTCAAAATTTAAAAAAAAATCAAAATCGGTCCACAATTGACAGAGAAATCGGTGAACATACATAAAAAAAAAATAGATTCAGCCGAACATAGAAACACCTCCTTTTTGAAGTCGGTTAGTTGCTCCGGGCCTGACTGTCGTTCACAATCATTTTAATTCACAAACACAATTTGTGAATTAAAATGATTGTGAACGCACCGACTATAAAGGAATGATTCCTAGAATAGGGCAAGGTTTTTTTTTATTAAATATTTTCCTAGAAACGCAATACCAATATAAATTGAATTTCATTATATCCCGGGAAATGTCCAAGCTTTCTTGTACCTACTTCGTCCAAATTTTCCTTAATCCACGGATTTTCCGAAAATTTATTGTTTATTTTTACGCTTCTACATTTACTTAGAAATTAACTTAACACCCTTAACTCAAGAAATTCTTGGAGAAATCAACAACACAGCCTGAAAAGATTTTTCATTATTGAACTTTTTCCTTTTAACATAAAAAGCTTTTTCCAATCTAGTAACAGTAAAGATGAAATTACTGTTAATTTCAGTTTCAAATTATAGGTCTGATCTAGGATTTTAAGAAGTAATGTAAAATACTAACTGTTTGTTTCAATTCAAGCGAATATTTCAATTTAATTACCATCAAAGTGAAACCAATCCAAGACTCTCTGGGCTGCAGGAAGGTTCAAGTGTTACCGTGACCCTGGAATGCCCTTTTTGCCTTTATTTTCTAATTGCCCTTTGCAACTGAAGGATCTTAGACAGTAAAAGTCTGACACCTCTCGATCCACCCAGAGCAGAAGAAGTTATTTGATGATTTCCTATCTTAAAAAAAGAATCTCTTTCCGAATGAAGAGGTTCCAAGCTTAGACTCTTGCCATAACCGAACTAACCTGGCAAACTTTATCAGAACAGCTGCTAGGTCTCTGAGACTAGCGATTCGCTAATTGAACTGGGTTCAAATCAAATAATTATATGTGTTACAGTCAATCCTATGCCCGCTAGGGCCACAGGGAATTTCTGGAAAGGAAACGCTGGCCCTAGAACGCAAAGGGCAACTCAGGTGTGGGTTTTACTCAGTAAAAATCTGACCCGGCCTCTCACCCTTGAATGGGAGAAGTCACTGGATGATTTACCACCTCAAAAAAATAGAATTAATTTTACCTAGCTTCAGTCAAAACTGTTATCAAGTTAAAAATGCATTTTCTTTAATATTTAAAAAATACAAAACGTTTTCTTTATCTATAAGTACTTACCACTAGAATCATTTCAAAAAATGTTTTTGGAGCGAGCACAAAAAAACAACAGGTTTTTGAGTAGGTGTGTAAGTGTCAGTAACCACCCACTGACTCTGAGAATTACTCCAGTAACTTAGGTGTGCTCGCGTAAGCGTATAAGCGTATGCAGCCTTTTAATGTTCCCACTGCTGGGACTCAGGCCTCCTCTGTCTAGGAGAGGGAATGGGCCGTAATCCACCACGCGGGCCCAGTGCGGATTGGTGAATGTCACATGTCTTCGAATTTTTCGTTCTAGGACATGCTGGTTTCCTTACGATGTTTTCCTTCACCGTTTTGAGAGCAGTGGTGATGAAATAAATTACAGAAAGTAATGCGCCTGGCTGGGTTTGAACCCGCGACCTACAACTCGTAAGTCGGGGCCGTTACCACTCGGCCACCACTGCTCAGTCACAGGTGTGCTCACTAACATGTAAATTCACATACACAAGAACCCCAGAGCCGAGACAGCTGTCTGGAGGTCATACAATAATTTGTTCCGTGCGGCAATCGAACCCGCGATACGCAGCGCAGCAGCCCATCGCTGAACCACTGTACCGACAACTTCTGACCACATCTTGCAGTTAAAAATGGTTTTGACTAATTTATTGTAACTTATGTAGGTACATGTACACCACTATTTTAATTAGTACAAAAAATGGGGCTCTATCCGTACCCGTTACTGATCATATTTGTGTAGTCAAAAGTAAAAAAAAAACGAACTCCCAAAATTATCCACGAAAATTGGTCCTAATTGGTAAATTCATAATTGAATCAATCATTGCTACTAGAAAATACTACGCGCAGTAGTTTTTCCATTTTGATCGCCACTCATTCATTAATAATCAATATTTCCATAAATTAAGTGACATTTTGGGATATAAACAAACGCTAATAACTTTGCTGTTTATGAATATTATTTTTTGAGACTTTACTTAAATATTAATAAGACCTTTTCTAATAAGCCCTTTAAATATTTATACTAATTAAAAAATAGTGGTGTATATACCTATTAGGCTCACCTAGATAGTCACTATTAATTCTTCAGCTTAAACGTGACACTGAATGATTTTATAGTTAGTAGTGTATAAAGTTACGGTTTAGACAGTGAAGAGATACCTGAAACTGTGTCTACAGTCCTTGCTCAATTGCATTACTTGTCCATTTTTTGGGGTTCCAAATGTCAAAAGGTAGAAAAGAACCCTTATAGAATTACATCGATGTCTATTTGCCTGTCAAAACCCTTTTTCTAAGGAACGCATGGAACTATCAAGTTTCTTCGATATTGATTCATAATTTGTATAAATATTTTGTTACATATTATAATTAAGTAAATATATTCAAATAAAAAAATAAAAAAACATTGTAATTACTTATACTTTTTAACCGACTTCAAAAAAAGGAGGATTCAATTCGGTTGTATTATTTTTTTTATCATAATTTTTTTTTTTTTTATGTTTGTTACCTCAGAACTCCGTCGTTTATGGACCGATTTGCAAAATTTTTTTTTCCCTTTATAGGATATGCTTCCAGATTGGTCCCATTTTTTTCAAAATCCAGTTCTGATGATGGAATCCATGAGGAATCGAGGGAACTCCTCAAATATTATAGGCAACCATATAGTGATTTTGGTATTTTCATCGAGAACTTAAGCACAGTCAAAAAGTAACATTTGATGAAGTGGAACTGATGAAGAAGACCAGAAATGGTCAACGGAACTTCATACTCACTTTGATATCACAATGAAGATAGTTAAGCAACTATGACAATACAAATAAATGAATGGTTCTGAATAGTTACGTTACGTTGAAAATGGTATCATCGAAGTGATCTGATGATGATGATGGAGCCGGAAGGTAGGCACTGGAACTCCGTAATTAATCAATGTAATCTAGCCGTGTTTGGACTTATTAGAATCGTCATGAGATGCCCTTTGGCTATAAGGTACTATCGAACTGATCTGATGATGGAGCCGGAATGTAGGCATAGGAACTTCGTAATTAATCAATGTATCCTAGCCGTGTTTGGGCTTATTAGAATTGTCATGAGATGCACTTTGGCTATAAGGTACTATCGAACTGATCTGATGATGGAGCCGGATGGTAGGCATAGGGACTCCGTAATTAATCAATGTATCTTAGCCGTGTTTGGGCTTATTAGAATTGTCATGAGATGCACTTTGGCTATAAGGTACTATCGAATTGATCTGGTGATGGAGCCGGAAGGTGGAAGGTAGACACAGGAACTTTCTAATAAAACAATATAACCTTGCAGTGTTTTGGGTTAATTGGAATCGTCATGAGAAATAGGCACTCTGTTTATAAGTGGTTCGCAACTAAAAAGTGTAAAATAAAAACTTTTTACAAAAAAAAATAACCGACTTCACTAAAAAAAACACTAAAAGGATCAAAATAACTTTAATTTCGGAAGTCGGTGTTAAATAAGAAACAAACAATACCGAGAAACACCGACTTCTGAAATTAAAGTTATTTTGATCCTTTTAGTGTTTTTTTAGTGAAGTCGGTTAATTTTTTTTTGTAAAATGTTTTTTCGTGGATAGATTTTGGGAGAAAAATCTCCAATAGAACTTTTTTTTTAAAAAAAATTCGCTATTTATACGGATCATTTCCTACCATTCTTCTCTTCAGATTGGGAATCTCTCTCTTTATTCAAGCAATATTCAAAAACCTTATAACATGTATGAATACAGATAACAGATTAACGATCTCGTATTTCGTTGCCTTGGAGGCCAATAGAGCTAAGCCACAAATCTAGTTCTGTGGAATAGCTGTATTGCCCTTCAAAGCGACGATTTAAAAAAGTAATAGTGAAAATAATTTAAAAAAGACAAGCTTTTTTTGAATGCTCTAAAAAGAAGAAAATATACTTTAAATTAAATAGATTTATAGTTAGTTAGATTTAGAATAACTCCACTTATTTAATCATGCATTAAACTTGTCTGTAAAATTTAATCTAAATCAGTTAGGGTAACTGTTCCAAAGTTCATTTGGAAGATTTGTCCTAAACAAACAAACATTGCAAGTTAAATAAAAGCTTGTGAAAACGTTCAAATCGCATTTATTATCTCAACGACAATAAATGACAAAAACTTCTCAAAATTAGTAATACGTTTTTGACAGTTTGCAACAGTTCCATAAAATTACGAGAATTACCCCTCAGATCAACAATTCTTTGGTAGGCGGAAGATAATATTCGTTGCTAGAGGCACTTGTGCTGAAACTTCACAGTTATTTAAAGACTTCCTTTAAAATCTTTGTTAATCAGTAATACACCATTAAAACGGACAAACAAATTTTCTGTAATTTGTTAAAAGCGGGCACCTCTACGTCGACTAATTACAAACTTATATAAGAATTTCCTTCATATTGATATATTTGTTCTTTTTTCTCGTAAATTCAAATATAATCGATTAAAAACTCTAAGTCAGTAAATAGTTTAGAACTAAAATAGTTCACATGAATTATTAGATATATATTAAAAGCAGCTTATTTATTACAAAATAATGTTTCTTTATTTTTATTTTATAATTGTTGTAGTAGTGTAGGTTTTGTTTTAAATCGCATGCTTTGCAAATTTTTGTTTTCGTGTATTCCATGGAAATAGTTGTTGGTTACACATTTAACTACTCGTATATTGTTTTGTATTTATTCTATAAATTGTAATGAGTCACTGTGTTTTCCTCTAATAAATAAATAAATAAAACAAGTAAAACTTTTCCGTTTTACCTGTATAACCAAACTACAACAATCTTCATATTTAACATACAAAAGCTATTTATAGTTTTGAACACACGGGCATGTGTTCCGTGATGTTTAATATCACGCTATGACATTATAGCGTTGAACAATAAAGAAAAAGTGCCGTTATTCTGAATGTCAGACCAAACATAAGATTGGAACATAGCTTACCCTCATTTGTTAACAAAATGGTCTCGATTTATTTTCCCTTTGTGATCTTGTTTATAGATAGTTTCATCTATTGAGAATATGAAACAAGTACAATAACCATGTTGTGTGTTATGAAGTATTGGACGGGCTGGACCTTGTCACGCGGACGACTGCGGGAAGATTGTGTTCCAACGAAACTGTATTATAGACGGATTTAACGGGTCAAACCGCAACGTTTTTTCTTATCTTTTTGTAAGCCAGGGAACATCCGTAATACGCTCTTCTCGTGTATGAGACAATGTATGGTTTTTTATAACAAAAACGTCTCTATATTATGCTTGACTGTTTTCAGATTTTATGTAAAAGTAGGAATAGGTAGGTATTTGGTTTTGAATGCCTCCAGCCATTTAATGTTCATAGAAGCTCGTAAATAAAAAGTAAGTCGTGTTGTAACCTAAATCATGTGACCCCGCCTCTTCTACGTCCGTGTCTCAAGAGACGACTTGAGTTATGGATTAAGATTTAACTGGCAAAGCAGTGATATAGATACTTAAGTATAGTTGTGACAACCTGAGTGGTTAACCGCTCCTTGTTGACTGACTTATAACAATATGACATATTGTTTTCATCTAGCTGCTGCATGTTAGCAGAGACAAGAAAAATTATTAATCGGAAAACTAGGAATTCTATACAAGCTATGAAAAGTATAGGCTGACTCTACGTTAAAACAATCTTATTACGTATGTACTTCAGCTGCGCAAAATCGAGTTCAAAGAAGATACTATATCCTCCTTCAGAAACCAAGCTCAGTCATAGTTTGGCAGTGAAACATAGCAGGCAGAGAGACGCACTGCCTCAATTATTAGTGAGGATGAAATGAGGGAGCCAAAGCTACACTGATAGGCACTATGCTACGTAACGAATTTACGCAAAGCGGATGAAACGCAATAGACTTTGAAATAGTTGGGATGACGAATGTCCCTACATACACATAGAGGCTAAACATACCAGTATATAATATATAACATTTACTTGGTATATCTACATCGCGAAATTCTACGCATAGTCAGATATTATCTCGTATTTGCTGTTTACAAATTTTAGCTTTACAACCCTCGTATATAAAACGGTGCTTGCCAGATAAAAGCGTAAAGATTAATTGTGATCCGTATTCTCTTGTACGGGACCAAAACTTAATTTTGTTTCTTAAACTTGCCTACGACAGAGCGCTGGATTAATTCCTTTTGAACTCTCAGAGCCAGTTGCACCAAAACTTAATAAAGCTTTAAACCGCCGTTTAAAAACACCCAAAAAGTGCTTCTTACGCAATTAAAACTCTCGAATTGCATCCCCAGACAAACGATAAAAAATACTGTATTTTTTGCAATCATTAACTTACCTAATTGCCCCTAGAGTAGTGTTTAATTATGTGCTATCCTATCCACCCTCCGGATTTATAAAGGAAAGATAAAATAAACTCTTCACTTATTACTTCAGTACTTAACCTAATTAAAAACTAAATGTTATTCTCTCCAGAATTTTAATTTAACCCGGCTTTCGTGATTTTTACGATACGAGTTTCATTAGGCATTTTACAAAATATTTTATGGCAGCAATAAAAAATCTCAACAGTGATGGTTTTATTTTAAGGGGCAACTTGAGGTTGAACTGGTAAAAAATACAATCATGAATCTTGGAAACTTACTCCTGATTACTTCCATCCCTGAGGAGTTTCGCAGAATCCCGCTTTATCCCTTGCCTAAGACCTGAAAGCCGCCATGCAAAATCGATAGCCGGGACCCCTATTCTGTAACTTTTATTCAGCAAGTTGACACCGAACTCCTCCGAACTTGAAAATTAATGGTAAATTCGACATTCAGCTTGATGTAGTATGAAAGAAGTTAACGAATCAGAATTAATTTTGCTTGTGTAAGGACAAAAAATTCATGTCGGGAAACATCTACGTCTCCTTATATTCATTTATAGAATATATTTGTTCGTAAATTGTCAGGAACAATTTTAAGTCGCCTTTAATGGCGTTTTTACTTTTATGATAGGTTCATAATTATATACCTATTTATTAAAAAAAAAGATTCTACTTACAACAATAAGTGTAGTCATATGGTTTTATCAAGTAGGTATTTAGTCAGCAGAAAATAATTATATGGTCAGGTAACATTATATAGGGTGTAAGGGACATGAAACTGAACAACTTTTATTAAGAGAGCTGTAGTTAAATTGCACCTCCCACACAAATTTTGATCAACTGATGATTTGAATTTTATTTGGAAAATCCTGTTGGGAATTTTCTTCGACTTCCTTGAAGAAAGTGGTTCATTTCCATGGGCAGCAGCGGTATCAGTAACATAGGGCACCCCGACACTTATACCTGCGTTAGGTTCAAAGGGCATCCTCGGTCATGCTCTTTATGCTAGGTTCCTTTTAAGCCTACTGATAACTGGGACTATAGGAAAGCTGACGGGGCTCCTATAGTCCAACAACACACAACATAACGGCAAACTTAAGGGAATTCTTGAACTTGGTAATGTGTTGACGACAGTTATAAATAATATCTTACCATTACTCATAGTCATAAGTAATATCTTACCATTATTTTATAGAATTTGATCCTTATTAGCGATACAAAGGAATGGTATAATAATACAAAGTCTTTTTTTCCAAAAATCCAATCCAAAACTAAAACAGATTAGTTTTCATCAAAATCGGGCAACAGATTTCTCTATGCATTATTCGCCATTCATCATAGTTTGGTATCATAATATTTGGGCATCTACGCTCACTTGAAAAATGTATCCTATAAAAAAAGTGTTAGCAAATTAAAATAAGATAATCAAATTCAAGTCAAAATTTTATAATTCAGAAATCAGAAACGTTTGAATTGACAAAATGTCGGTTAGTCAAAAAAAGTGAAGTTAAATTGCACGCAATCATGATTTGTTGCTGTATTAGTATTATTGCTACAAATGTATTTAATTTCCTATAAATTAATAAAAGGCAGCCCAAAATGTATTTATTTATTTATTTTATTGGCCGACCAACAATCGTATACACTGACACTATACAAAAAAAAAATTACAATCTAGGTTAGCGTTACAATTACAAAAGTAAAAACTACATGCTACGAGTACCAACTTAATATAACATTAATAAAACTAAAACAAGAGCAAAACATTAGGAATTAAAATTTAAGCTGTTGATCCCCGCAATAACGCCGGCGTTAACGCGCCATTGTCTTTCTATTGTGTATCTAATTACGCTATTAGATAGGTTAAATTGAAATTACAGTTGAAATTTTAAAATTATAACGAAAATAAAAATCCTAACTGAAATTGAAATTAATATAAAATTGAAAATTGAATCAAGATTAAAATCACTATATAAATTAAAATTTATCAAAATATTATGTTATTATGTTTACAATATGTTACAATATGTTTACAATATAAAGAGGAGAGATGAAACTCATGTTACTAAAAGAGTTATGAGTATACATGTGGAAGGGTGGAGAGAGAGAGGGAGGCCAAAAGAAAAGATGGATGGATTGTGTGAACAGTTATATGAAAGAAAAGGAAGTTAGTGAAAGCATGACGGTTGACAGGATAGAATGGAAGAAAAAATCGTTTTGCGCCGACCCCAAATAAGATGGGACAAGGGCAGGAAGATGATGATGATGTTTACAATAAAACCATGTAGGTATAGAGATATAGATTATACCTACCACTAACCATTTAATTTTTCTGGATAATTATTTTTGTTGGTTGACAAAAATACAAAGTACATTTTAGAGCTGACCCGTTAAATGATAGGTTTAAAATAATTATGTTACAACATTAAATAAGTACTTACGTATTTTTTAAATGAAATTATATCTAAATAACGCTCGAGAATAAGCTCTATTTAGGTACATATTAGATCCAATTGTGGCAATTACCTACTACTCGAAGAAACGAAGACAGCTTTGGATCTGATGCTTTACTAAAGCTTCAGGCTTCGTGACTGCTGTGAACATTTTCATTAATGAGAGTCCGTAGCTTAATAATCTATAATCATCAAGAAATCTAGATTCACGTTTCATTCTTGGAATCGATTCTTCAGGAACATTTTACTAGGTTGCGGGATTGTTCGAAACAGTTACAATGGCCACGGAACGCAAAAGACAACTGAAGGAACACAGGTGGATTCTAGTCAGTAAAAGCCTGACACGTCCTCACGCTTCACTCAGAGCGAGAGTAGTTGTTTGACAATTTACCACTTCAAAAAAGGAACAATTTATTGATGCCGCTATTCACTATTGTGAGCTAAGTTAAGCTTTATTAAGAATCTGCTAAAGTTAATATCAGGGATTAGCTTTTGCCCACAGCTTTACTTGCGTACATAAAATATAGCCTATGTCACTCAGGAATAAAGCAGCTTTCTATCGGTGAAAAATTTTTGCAATCGGACATCCGGCTATTGGCTAACTTTTTCAATAACAGTTGACAACTAGCATTCGTTGCACACTAAACTTAGTTGTCAACTGTCAATTTCATAAAATTGGTATTACGTAGGTATCACACAAGTGACTAACAAACTACAGTGGAAATGTGGTGAATTATAAAAATTTACGCTGCCTATTGTGACCATTCTAAAATTTTATCGACTATTATACAGCTTCAAAAGCTTACACAATCGCAATTTTAAAAGTATCGATACAATAACATCTGTCAAAACGTGTTACGGTGGCTATCAAAGGCACCAGTGGCTAATGACGTC
This sequence comes from Mythimna impura, assembly GCA_905147345.3. Lineage (NCBI taxonomy): Eukaryota > Metazoa > Arthropoda > Insecta > Lepidoptera > Noctuidae > Mythimna > Mythimna impura. The sequence goes on from LR990345.1 coordinate 16,903,274, forward strand.
ACTGCAGTTGGTCACTGAAGATAGACAATACGAAACTAGCTGTTTGACAGTTCAATGATGCACATTGTTAACAAGTGATCATCACTTGAACTGTCAACAGAGTTACGCAATAGCCCCGCAGGGCCTCAAGTCTGCTATTACAAATTACAATAGTGTCAGAATGGTCTATCATTGATTTCATAATTGTTGATTTTGATAAGTTTGGTAATCTACTAATAAAATTTCGTCATTATGACTTTCCAATGGTCAACCACTGAGATTACCATTCTATGCCACTTCTTTCAATAGAGTGTCCATTGAAAGAAGTGGCATAGAATGGTAATCTCGTACAAATTCACAAATGAATATCTGACGTATGCGGTAATCTGCTAAAATTTTGACAGTTCCTTTGATCAGTGACCGTCATCAGTTTCAGTTTTCAGTTTGAGTGATCAGTTTTAGAACGTCATTGTGCAGTCATTGCTTTTAATTTGTTTCGAGACAGCTCGATATTTTCATTCTACCACTTTTATCATTTTTTTTTATTATATTCATAATATAAAAAAATTGTGAATATGTATACGATCGCATTGTCATTTTGCTAAAAGTTCGTAATCTGATAGAATTATCAGATTACGAACTTTTTAGAATGACGAATTTATAAAAATAGCAGACTTGGGCCCCTGTACTTTCAGAGATTACCTCATACAAACAAAAAAAAACAAACTTTACCTCTTTATAATATTAGTGTAGATAGTGTAGATGGTATGGATATGAAATTTAGGATCTGGGGCCTTACGTGTTAAAATGTCAAGCGTGCGAGCGAGGAAGAAAGATGGAGCTATACCCCCTGTATATCTCCATCCCTTTAACAGTTCAGTTTAGGTCGTCGGATATAGGAATAATATTATATCGGTTTCAGATACAGTTATGGATATGAAATTATTTCGGATTATTCGTTAGTTTCGAACAGTTTCTGTTATGGATATTAGAATATTAAAATTATAAAAGTAAAATGAAGATTTGATTTTTATTTCTAGTCTAGATTATCTTATATATTATTGTTTGGAAGGACAAAACAAACAAAAACCTGTCGTAACCTGCTATTTAGACTCCGCCTTTATCCGAAACTACATGAAACTTTTATATTGGTTTTGCAGCCTTTTTAACCGACTTCAAAAAAAAGGAGGAGGTTATCAATTCGGTTGTATTTTTTTTTTTTTTTTTTTTTTTTTTATCATCATTATTTTTTTTTTTTTTTTTTTATGTTTGTTACCTCAGAGCTCCGTCGTTTATGGACCGATTTGCAAAATTTTTTTTTCCCTTTATAGGATATGCTTCCAGATTGGTCCCATTTTTTTCAAAATTCAGTTCTGATGATGGAATCCATGAGGAATCGAGGGAACTCCTCAAAAATTATAGGCAACCCTATGGTAATTTTAGTATTTTCATCAAGAACTTAAGTATTTACAGTCAAAAAGTAACATTTGATGAAGTGGAACTGATGAAGAAGACCAGAAATGGTCAACGGAACTTCATACTCAAATAGATATCACATTGAAGATATAGTTAAGCGACTATGACAATACAAATAAATGAATGATTCTGAATAGTTACGTTGAAAATGGTATCATCGAAGTGATCTGATGATGATGATGGAGCCGGAAGGTAGGCACTGGAACTCCGTAATTAATCAATGTAACCTAGCCGTGTTTGGACTCATTAGAATTGTCATGAGATGCACTTTGGCTATAAGGTACTATCGAACTGATCTGATGATGGAGCCGGAAGGTAGGCACAGGAACTCCGTAATTAATCAATGTATCCTAGCCGTGTTTGGGCTTATTAGAATTGTCGTGAGATGCTCTTTGGCTATAAGGTACTATCGAACTGATCTGATGATGGAGCCGGAAGGAGGAAGGTAGGCACAGCAACTTTATAATAAAACAATGTAACCTAGCAGTATTTGGGTAAATTGGAATTGTCATTAGAAATAGGCACTCTGTTTATAAGTGTATCGCAACTAAAAAGTGTGAAATAAAAACTTTTTAGAAAAAAAAAATAACCGACTTCACTAAAAAAAACACTAAAAGGATCAAAATAACTTTAATTTCGGAAGTCGGTGTTAAATAAGAAACAAACAATACCGAGAAACACCGACATCCGAAATTAAAGTTATTTTGATCCTTTTAGTGTTTTTTTTAGTGAAGTCGGTTATTTTTTTTTTCTAAAAAGTTTTTTAATGTTCCCACTGCTGGGACTCAGACCCTTTCTAGAAGAAGGAATGGGCCGTAATCCACCATGCGGGCCCAGTACGGATTGGTGAATGCCGGTTTCCTCACGATGTTTTCCTTCACCGTTTTGAGAGCAGTGGTGATGAAATAAATTACACAAAGTAATGCGCCTGGCTGGGTTTGAAGTCGTGACCTACAACTCGTAAGTCGGGGCCGTTACCACTCGGCCACCACTACTCTGGTTTTGGTTACTTTTTTTATTATTGATAGGCTCGCGTTTGACCACTATCTCACCTGATGGTAAGCAATGATGTGGCCGACGATGGAGCACGCTTGGTTATCATGCTTATGGTTTCGGATATTTTTTTATTTCAGATATCCGATCGTTTCGGTTACACTTAGTGTAATTATGATCAGTAAATTCTATCCGTTTTACTATTTATTCATAATAATATTGATGTGTTATCCCTGTTTGCTCAGAGGACCTTGTGATCTGAAATACAGGTTAACACCTACATCAGACACCAGCTCCACACATTCACTTGACTGAAAAAAGGTTCCTATATGTTAAATTAATTTATAAAATTATGTTTAATCTTATGGTCATGTTTTGTGAGGAGAAATAAACAAAATTATTATAGTTACGGAGCTCCATAGCATCCCTGGTTAAAATAAACAAACAGTACTAACATAACTAAAAGATTGAACGCACTATACCATTACTTATATTTCCCTGTTCTATACACATGCGATATGGAATAGAGGCCACAACAGCCGCAGAATATAATGGAATCTAATCTCGAGTAATGAAATTCTAATCTCCATATGGCACAAAGCAATATGTATAACTGTTGGCTCTAGTTTTTTGTATTGCACTATAGTACTCGTATAATAAACAAAGGTAAGGGATAGATTTTGTTTTAGTAATATTTTATAACACAGGCTTTTGTATGAGGACAGAAAAAGGGACTGACACAAATCCACTTATTTAGGCCGGCTTCGCGTACAGTCAGAGTCGTAAGCACCTTTGAAAACTATAAATTTTTATCGTCAGAAACATGGCTGTAGTGAATTGGTATAAAGTGAGAACTGCGAATAATAGTATTTTTGTTAAAAACTTTGAATTCTGGCTTTACGCTCTTTGTATTTTATAGGCTGGAAATTTCGAACATCGGAACTATAAAACATTAAGCGATACATACCTTTTTTATAGTTAAACACAAGAGTTCTTTTTTCAAATTAACGACCGTCAATACGTTTTTAGAAAATGCACGTTTACCTAAACATGTAAGGATGTAAGGTAGCTCTTTATAAACATTTATTTACCCCTTTTTAATATCGGAATGCAGGACAGCCAAAAGGAAGGGTTATGTAGGTAGCAGTTTTTGTCTGTTTATATGTACGCATAATCCACCGTAGCGGTTAAATTACCGAACCAATTCGAATGAGGTGTAAGTGACACCTCTGTTAATTGTTATTTTAGTCTGGGTGACTTAGGCTATATTTTTTTTACTAGCTGTCCCGGCGAAATTTGTACTGCCTAACAGTTATTGCGTGTCGTGTGATATGTTACTTCTTGAACACTTTAAATTCATATATAATTAGGCAAGCCCAGTCACTAGTTTCTTTTAAAAATTTAGTTAAGGATCATTTTCTTTCACAATAATTCATTCTGCTACAATCCAAATTCAGTTCTTTCCCTTTTTTTTCTCTCTAGTCCTTTCACTTTTTTGTATTTTTTTTATTTTTTTCATATAATATTGTGATGAATCATAAACTTCAAGCTTCAATTATATAAATATTTTATTCACTTTGATCAACACAATTTCATATTTATCACTTTATTAACAATCATTTTCAAATACACGGATTGGTAGGACATGTTCACTGTTCAACAACTCAGAGCAGACTGACTGTCCAGAATGACAGTTACAAACTCAATGTTTCCCCACCACAAACTTTCACAAACACTCGGTCCGACCAATCAGAGCAAAAGTAAACAGTACGTAATATCAATTGACTAACTAATATACATTAGGGTTTATCAATAATTAACTGCAAGTAAATATTTCATTTTAACAATTATAATATATTTATACAAAACTAATACATAAACTCTAATACCATAAATCATTACTTAATGTCTACAACAAGTGCCTTATGTTCATGTAACTACTAGCGCCATCTATCGCTTATAGATGGAAGTTGAACGATTTATGAATATTTTCTTTAAAAATCATTACATTCGGCCATCCGACATCGTGCGATCTCCTGACGCACGATTACAATTTCAATGATAGACTACATTCATATAAATTATGATACTTCATTCAGTTCGACAAGAAAATGAGTTTTACATTCAAATTCATTACATTCGGCTTAGTATTGATTTTAATTTAGGTTTGCTTCCGGATAATTAGTTTGTCGTGACGTCATATGTTTAGAACATTCATCACTAGAAGAATAGAGAGGATACATGTCTGGGATCATAAAACTTACCATATAATATATTCCAGTAATTTTATCCTTAAAACTTTTGTTTTTGAATGGATCTATAGATTTTAAAATGAGGTTAATGTAATTTTACCTTCTTATTTGCAATCAGATCTACTAATCTTAATCAGATCACTTATGCTGTAGGTAGTAGCAGGGATTTTACTGGTAACGTAAGTATTCTTTTGCTTGTCTAACTTGGATATTGGAGCTCACCTCATCTCTTAAGCTTTGTAACGTGTTTCGTACTTCGTAATGTCGTCGTAGTCTATCGTTTAAAGTATCTCTGATCCTAGTAGCTTTGTGGCAGTCTTTCTAGTGAATGAATTACCAGAATTAACAAGACTCCATTGAATTTTCCAAGATAGGCATATGTTTCATTGGTGTTCGTTATAAACGTTGAAGTAATTTTATTTTGCTAGGGCATTTAAAATAGTGGTAGTCATTTTTACAGCGTTAAGAACAAGGTCAATACCATGACTATCGTAAAAGCTCTTTAGAGTAGATAAAGTATCTAAAAGAAAGCCACGATTGCACTATTATTCGAGATAGTAAACCAGTGTAAATATATTTTATAACCAACACTATCAGTCGAAACAATTGGTCAACTTTCTGTAAGTATAAGGTAATTGACCAGCTTTTTGTCCGAGAGTATAGTCTTCGTTATTTACGCACACTGAATTCACGACAACATAATTATACATACTTTGTCATTAGGTTTTTCATCTGGTTCAGCCTTAAGAACTTTGAATCTAGGTCTAATCTTTATAATGTTGCAGTCTCAATACTATAAACAGAAACAGAGGATTCGTCTTAGTGTCTGTAGACAGCATGGTATTACGGCTTAAGGTATCGACATACGCGTCCCAGATCTTACACTCTCAATGGTTAACTAAACTCATGAATGTATAGCCACCATATTGCTATACGTTGTGTGGCGTCTTATTTAGTCAGGGTTCATTACATTCACTATTTGAAACCATAATATAAAACAAAACTTAAGCGTTTTGAATAAAAGTGACTCTTCAGCTGGAGAGCCCATGGGCTTAATTGTACTAATATTTCCCCTAAATCTAAGGCCCCAGCATCTGTGTGCAAATTCGTATCAAGTTAAGGTTATAATAATGATGTTTGAATCGCACTGTTTATCAAACTTTATTTTAATTTGGAACATTTAAATTGACCCGCCACTCTAGTGTATGCATTTTAAATCTATTTTCCTCTTAACCGAATTATAACAATGTAATATCTAGCTCAAATTAAATATTTTGTTGTCATCATTAACTTGGGGACCGACTCCGATTTCAGTCTTGACGATGATCATGTAATATTATTATTTATCACCTACTTGTAAAATAAATATCATTTAATTGATGTATATCTTTTGCGGTGATGTCTGTGCATAGATTTGTTGATGATATAGTCAGAAAGATTTGACACGATAAAGAAACACACGATAAATACTCTGATATAAGATCCGTCTATACAAATATTTCCAGAATGATGTGAATCTATAGCTGAATTTGGTTGCGCAAGGTAAGTTTTAGAAAATTAAATCAATTTTACTGTTGAACAGTACAAGGTTCTTGTGAAAGGATAACGTACCTTTACAAATTGCAATGGATGGTAACTCAAAATCTTCCCAATCTTTAGACGAGTCTGCATAAACTTTTGACTGACAACTAATACTTCTATATCGGATTCACGCAAAAGACTACATCGCTGTTAAAATCTATATAATACCCAATAAAATTGATCATTTATTTTCTACTTGTTTGTAAAGCGTTTGATTGTCATCAATATCCGTATATAAGCACTGATTTGTCATAAAAATATTCACATAAGTTTCACCTTAAGTCGTACCAGCTAACATTTCTGCTTGAAACTGACCATAATTCTGCTCATTAGAAAAACTATTGTTAGTTTAGTTTACCACTTCGTCACTAAATACTACACTTTGGTAGGGTTTCGTAACATTTCTATTTTCTTTTGGTAAGCCTAGCAAGTTTTTGAGACAAAATGTATAGTCAGTTTCTGATCCTATTTGCATACAAATCAATTACAAATACTCTTTCTAATCCAACTTAAATACTCTCAAAATTTACTGGAGTGATCGAACTCCCGTATCACATTATTCTAATGTTTTATGTTCAAACTTCGATACTTGTAACGTTTTTCTCTTTGGAAAATCATTTAACCAACATAAGGTACCTCATTGCTTCTTGCGTCGTGGTGGTGTAGTCGACGAAGAGGTTGAATTATAACTTCTGCACTTCCTTCCAGATCGTCTCTTTGCATCATTCCTCTTCGAGTCTGTTTTGTTCGAAACATGAACTATCCGTTTGCTCAATAAGACTGATGGTTTTTCTTCTGTAGTCCTGACGCAATCGGACTCCAAGGCCTCAAAAATAAAAGAAATCAGTGGTTAAAACATTTACATGAATTATAACTTGTACCATTCATTTAGAACTCGCTTTTTTTTTTCAAAAATAAAATCTCTATATAAATCTTCTTTCAATTCATTTTATCTATACTTATAATATCTTCATAAGCTATAACAGAATGTTCAATTAAAAGAAACTTATCCAATAAACAGGTCAAAATGATATGAAGCAATAATAAAAAAATGAATATGGAAATAAACTTAATAAATTATTCAATTCATTAATATCATTATTAAGCCAACATAGTCACACTGAAATCACTTAAGTAGGTAAATTCATACGTTACTTACGCTCTTCATGATAATTTCGTCTGCATTGGGCACACTTAACCCGAATCTTTATTGGCTCACTTGGCCTAGTCCAATGTTACATGTGGCCAACTCTAATGGGACACTTGGCCTCAAATGGCGCACTTGGCCTCAAATGGCACACTTGGCCTCAAATGGCACACTTGGCCTCAAATGGCACACTTGGCCTCAAATGGCACACTTGGCCTCAAATGGCACACTTGGCCTCAAATGGCACACTTGGCCTCAAATGGCACACTTGGCCTCAAATGGCACACTTGGCCTCAAATTGCACACTTGGCCTCAAATGGCACACTTGGCCTCAAATGGCACACTTGGCCTCAAATGGCACACTTGGTCTCAAATGGCACATAGCATAATAGCATAATCAGCCTTTTAATGTTTCCACTGCTGGGACTCAGGCCTCCTCTCTAGGAGAGGGAATGGGCCGTAATCCACCACGCGGGCCCAGTGCGGGTTGGTGGATGTCACATGTCTTCGAATGTTTGATTCTAGGACTTGCCGGTTTCCTCACGATGTTTTCCTTCACCGTTTTGAGAGCAGTGGTGATGAAATAAATTACACAAAGTAATGCGCCTGGCTGGGTTTTGAACCCGCGACCTACAACTCGTAAGTCGGGGCCGTTACCACTCGGCCACCACTGCTCAAATGGCACACTTGGTCTCAAATGGCACACTTGGCCTCAAATGGCACACTTGGCCTCAAATGGCACACTTGGCCTCAAATGGCACACTTGGCCTCAAATGGCACACTTGGCCTCAAATGGCACACTTGGCCTCAAATGGCACACTTGGCCTCAAATGGCACACTTGGCCTCAAATGGCACACTTGGCCTCAAATGGCACACTTGGCCTCAAATGGCACACTTGGCCTCAAATGGCACACTTGGCCTCAAATGGCACACTTGGCCTCAAATGGCACACTTGGCCTCAAATGGCACACTTGGCCTCAAATGGCACACTTGGCCTCAAATGGCACACTTGGCCTCAAATGGCACACTTGGCCTCAAATGACACACATGGCCTCAAATGACACACATGGCCTCAAATGACACACATGGCCTCAAATGGCACACATGGCCTCAAATGGCACACATGGCCTCAAATGGCACACATGGCCTCAAATGGCACACATGGACTTATCTAACGGCACACATGGCCTCAAATGGCACACATGGCCTCAAATGGCACACATGGACTTATCTAACGGCACACTTGGCCTCATTAAGGCTCGCGTGTCTTCTTCAAAGGCTCGTTTTGGCCTCGTCAAGGCACGTTTTGGCCTCGTCAAGGCACGCTCGGCCTCATCAAGGCACGCTCGGCCTCACCAAAGGCACGCTCGGCCTCACCAAAGGCACGCTCGGCCTCACCAAAGGCACGCTCGGCCTCACCAAAGGCACGCTCGCCCTCACCAAAGGTACGCTCGGCCTCACCAAAGGCACACTTGGACTCATCAAAGGCAGTCACACATGGGCTGGTGCTGCAAAATGCCATCTAGCAGCTTTGGACTCAGTGGAAAGGCGTGCGAAGAGGCTAATTGGGGATCCAGATTTGGTTAAGTCCAATCTACAAAGCCTCGAGCACAGGCGCAGGGTAGCCAGCCTATCGGTATTTTACAGGTTGCATTGATTGATTGCATGACTTGACTTGACTTGATTCCGCCATCTCCTTTCTACCATCGGACAACCCGAAGTACGGCAAGTATCCATCCTTACGTTGTTGAAACTTCAACGGTCCGGACTAAGCGTTTCGCTTCGTCGTTTATACCGCGTACATCGAAGGACTGGAAAACAATTTGCCTGCTGCGGTCTTCCCGTCCAACTATAATTTAGGTGTCTTCAAGGCTAGAGTGAATAGGCTCTTAATAAACTAGTGCGCCTCACCATCAACGATTGCATCGCTGCTCACCATCAGGTGGGATCGCAGTCAAGCACTGGTTTATATGAATTAAAAAAAAGGCATACTCGGCCTCATCAAAGCACTGAAATCAAATCAAAGCATTTATTTCAAATAAAACATTTACACACTCCAGACACTCTTGTATTGCCAAGGCAGTCAGTCAGTCAGCAAATTGACGGTAATTGCATATTCCTAAGCGTAGATCTCTATATGCACCATGCACCGTGCATGCTTTTGGGGGCTGAGTCACCCGCGTCCGTAGGAGAATACCCACAGATAGGCCCTACACGTGGTCCCCGGGTGGTGCTAATCAGGTGACATTAACTGGTGGTAGGTTTCGACCGATGGCTTGTGACCACCCACTGGGCAAAGACGTACCGCCAAGCGGCCTAGCCGTGTTCCGGTACGATGCCCAGTGTAGCCAATTTTGAGGAGTTGGGTCGAAGTGGCGGTTCTAATGTATGCAGAGCAGCCGGACCCGCGCTGGTATTGACATATCGGGAGACTAGTCGCGGAGGGTAGCGGGATCCGAGGCACGGTGCACCGCTGGCCGACCGCAGTTAGTTGGGGGCCCAAGTAATGTGCTAGCCACACATGAAAGGCTGCCCCGCCAACTGACGAAAAATCCCGGAATGCACCATCGTGCTGGTTGGCGACCAGATGAGAGGGCCCGATGGTCATTTCCGGGGGGGCTCGGGCGTCCCCGCAGTCTCCAGACTAGTGCCCCAATGATGTTGTCCTGCCAGTGCGTGACGAAGGTTAGCAGCATGGGACTCCATTTCACTTCCTTCTCCTCTCCTACCTCACTCACAATATGCCAAGGTTGAAAAAGAGAAAAGTTAAACAGCGGCTGCACTCCCTCTCACTTAAAGTGCACCTCAGCAATATTAGAGGTCTGCACTCAAATCTCGCAGCAGTCCATCATCACCTGGAGACTGAAAAACCTTCCCTCTTTTTCCTTTCGGAGACGCAGATAAGAAGTCCGTCAGACGTGTCGTACCTGTCTTACCCAGGGTTTACCCTGGAGCACAATTTTAAACCACACGCTGGTGTGTGTTTGTACGTCAGGGACGACATCTGCTATCGGCGTCTCCGTAACCTTGAAGATACCAGGTTCTCAACGCTTTGGGCTCTGGTGGACACAGGCATGGATAAAATTATCTATGCTTGTGTCTACCGTTCGCACAGTGGTGATCAGGAGACGACCAGGCTCACACAGTACCTTAGTGAGGCGGCGGATGCGGCTCAGCAGAGGTACCCTTCCGCACAACTGGTGTTACTGGGGGATTTTAATGCCCACCATCAGGAGTGGCTTTTCCCATACCGGTGCACAGACCATGCTGGTCGAGAGATGCGAAAGCTTGCGCTAGAGTTAAATCTCACCCAGCTGGTCCAGGGAGCTACGAGGGTGCCGGATGTTGATTCGCACACGGCCAACTGCTTGGACCTTCTGCTGACAACAGATCCAGACCGCTATTCAGTGTCGATATCATCACCGTTAGGTAGTTCCGACCACTGTCTGGTGAAATCTGTATCAGTCTACTCTCCGCCTGATCCCTGCCTTAGAGGCACCAGGCGGGTTTGGCGATATAGGTCAGCAGATTGGGATGGCATGCGATCTTTCTTCGCATGTTATCCTTGGCAGCCTACTTGCTTTTCTTCGGATGATCCATCGTCGTGCGCAGATGCTGTGACAGATGTTTTGCGGCGGGGGATGGAGTATTACATTCCATTCTCTGACGTAACAATGTCTGGCCATGCTCACCCTTGGTTTGGTGCGGAGTGTGATCGCGCTAACGCGCTTAAGCACACGGCATACCAGGCATGGGCCGACGCTCGTAGGCGTAAGGCGAGTGACGTGAGTCAGAAGAAGAGAGCCTTCAACAGAGCTGCCAAGTCTTGCAAGAAGGTGATGCGGAGGTCTCGGTTCGACCACATTAGCCGCATCGGGAACAAACTCGCATCATACCCTGCTGGTAGTAAGGCGTTTTGGTCCCTGGCTAAGTCGGTTGAATCGAACTTCTGCCGTCCCTCACTACCGCCACTGCTGAAACCCGACGGGTCGCTGGCCCATACCGCTGAGGAGAAAGCAAATTTGTTTGCCTCTCTCTTCGCGGAATCTTCGCGTCTAGATTCTGGTGACGCGCGGCCCCCTGTTAATCCTGATGGTTGCGAGACGAGTATGTCGGATATTCGCATCCATCAGAAGGACGTCCGTAGGGTGCTGCGTAACCTTGACGTGAACAAGGCTAGCGGTCCAGACGGGATACCGGCAATTGTTCTAAGAACGTGTGCGCCTGAACTGTCTCCGATCCTGACACGCCTATTTCGGCTTTCATTTGAGGCTGGAAAAGTGCCGATTGCATGGAAGCAAGCTAACGTACAGCCCGTGCCCAAAAAGGGTAGTCGGGCTGACCCAGCTAACTACAGGCCAATCTCAGTAACGTCCATTCTCTGTAAGACAATGGAACGTGTACTCAACAGTAAGCTCCTGGCATACCTAGAAGCTAATGACATCCTAAGTGACCGACAATACGGCTTTCGCCGAAATCGGTCAACTGGTGATCTTCTAGCGTATGCCATCCACATCTGGAGTGAGGCCATCGAGAAACACGGGGAAGCTCTTGCCATCTCCCTCGATATCTCGAAGGCTTTCGATAGGGTCTGGCACGAAAGCCTTATTAGTAAGCTTCCTTCTTTCGGATTACCTGCTGGTTTGTGTGCTTGGATTGCAGATTTCCTGAGTGACCGGTCCATCCGAGTGGTCATCGATGGTTGCTCGTCCGGTCAAATGGCCATTAATGCCGGGGTCCCTCAGGGGTCAGTGCTCTCGGCAACATTGTTCTTGCTGCACATAAATGATCTGCTTAAGCCCGGTACCTTTGGGTATGCAGACGACAGCACTGTTGCTGAGAGTTACATATCCAGCGCGCAGGCTAGTGGGTCACAGATCCAGTCTCTCCGAGAGGCTATGGTCGAGCGCTTGAACTTGTCCTTGGAGGCAGTCTCTGAATGGGGCGATGCCAATTTGGTCAAGTTCAATGCTGCTAAAACCCAGGCGTGTCTATTTTCCGCTAAAAGGAGCCAATTCAGCCCTGCTCCAACTTTCCGGGGCGTAACCGTGCCAATAACCGACCATCTTGATCTCCTTGGTGTTACGCTGACGTCAACACTCAACTTTGGGCCATACATCGAAGCAAAGGCTCAACTGGCAGCAAAAAAGCTGGGAATCCTCGCGAAGGTCAGACAGTACTTCACGCCGGAACAGCTGCTCAAACTTTATCAAGCGCAAGTTCGATCGTGTATGGAGTACTGCTCTCATCTTTGGGACGGATCTGCCCGATACCAGCTTGATGCACTTGAGGCAATTGAGAGGCGAGCCAAGAGGATCATTGGCAATGATGCACTCGTTGAGTCGAGGCTTCAAAGTCTTGAGCATCGACGCAGAGTTGCTAGCCTGTCGGTTTTCTACCGGTTGCATTTCGGGGAGTGTGCGTCGGAATTGCATAACCTAATTCCGCCTAGCCCGTTCCATCATCGGACCACCAGGCGTACGGCAATGCGCCACCGGTACATGGTGGACATCCCACCTATACGCACAAAACGTTTTGCGAACACATTCATAGTGCGTACAGCTAAGGAGTGGAATTCCTTGCCGGAATCTGTTTTTCCTGATGGCTACAACCCGGGAATCTTTAAGTCAAGAGTGAATAGGTTACTTCTAGGTAAGCGCGTTCCATCGTCGACCGCATCGTCGCTTTCCATCAGGTGAGTTAGCGGTCAAGCGCGAACCTATCAAGAATAAAAAAAAAAAAAAAAAAATGCAAGGAAATCCATTTACACCCTAAATCCACAAACACGGTTTCGTATTTTTTTTTTCGCTTCTAAATTCAAATTCATTTATTGTTTTGTGGTGGAAATTCAGTTCATAAAATTATTATTGTAACATACCCATTAGCGGTACAACATTAAAATTTACAATTATATGTCAAAAGGAAAAGAAAATTATCGTAGCACACAAAGTAATCCAAGGCAATATAATGACAATTACCGCTATGGAAAATAGGTTAATTATACATAGCAATTGTCTTTTGTCGTAATTTAGCAATAAGCATGATCAATTAAAACAAATAAAGAAAAAACAACCCAATTTAAAATATAGGAACTAAAATGAACCACTAGTAGTGAAAGTGTCAGCGATGTCCAGTTTTAACTGTCAGCGTTCGTTTACGAACATATAAGTACCACTCAGTTTACACATTTGAAGGGAACCGAATGATTCAACCCACGCGCCACCATCAGTATGAAAATTGAGTGAGTATAACACTTGTCTAAAATAACATTAGCACTCTTGGAAAAAATATCTCGATCTCATTTAGCTTTAATTTAGGCACACATAACCTAACATTCCTGTTATCACTGCACATATTTGTAGGCTTTTTGTAGGCATGTACCACTTCTGAAATGTGATGAATCATAAACTTCAAGCTTCAATTATATAAATATTTTATTCACTTTGATCAACACAATTTCATATTTATCACTTTATTAACAATCATTTTCAAATACACGGATTGGTAGGACATGTTCACTGTTCAACAACTCAGAGCAGACTGACTGTCCAGAATGACAGTTACAAACTCAATGTTTCCCCACCACAAACTTTCACAAACACTCGGTCCGACCAATCAGAGCAAAAGTAAACAGTACGTAATATCAATTGACTAACTAATATACATTAGGGTTTATCAATAATTAACTGCAAGTAAATATTTCATTTTAACAATTATAATATATTTATACAAAACTAATACATAAACTCTAATACCATAAATCATTACTTAATGTCTACAACAAGTGCCTTATGTTCATGTAACTACTAGCGCCATCTATCGCTTATAGATGGAAGTTGAACGATTTATGAATATTTTCTTTAAAAATCATTACAATATGTATATATAATATTCATGAGTTTGTTTTTTTGTCTTTTATATATAATAGCTATACAATATAATTTTATATCTATGTATAGTCTTATATATATTTTTAATTTAATTAAATTTTAATTTAATTTGCAGTACACCGCAGTCTACCCCCTTTTTTATGTTAAGTTCTTACAGTCCATCCTAAGGTTGTCTGGTAGAAATCGCTGTTAGCGATAAGACCGCCATTGTACCCATATAGATTAAGTTAGTTTATAAGTTTTTGTTACTATTTTGGTGTACAATAAAGTTTTATTCTATTCTATTCTATTCTATTCTATTCTATTCTATTCTATTCTATTCTATTCTATTCTATTCTATTCTATTCTATTCTATTCTATTCTATTCTATTCTATTCTATTCTATTCTATTCTATTCTATTCTATATCTTTCGATATAGTCAACCGATTTCGATGAAACAAAGTCTAAATAATATATCAAGTTACACATAAATTTAATGTATAAAGTTATCTACATTTTATTTTTTTCTCGTAACCTGTTTCCTTTATTATCTTCTGTTTTTCGTTTTGTGTCACAATTGTACAAAAAAACTTAAGTTAGCAACTAAACGGTAAACTGGCATGTGTACCGTAAATGATGTGTTTACCCGTAATTGGCATGTATATTAGAACTGTACCTATGATTTGTTTTTATGTGTGTGTATATATGTGCTGTGGGTGAACCTAAATAAATAAATAAATACATCGATTTCGTATAGTTTACGTGATGCGCGCACAACTAAGACTTTTCTACAGATTTATTATATGTATAGAAGATAGATAGATGAATAAAACCAATATGGTGGATTTTTTGAAGTCGTATCCAGTTGGCAACCAATCAAATGAAAGAGGAGAAAATTCTGAGTAGAAATATAGTTTCAATTCGTAAATTAAGTTTATTTCCTAGCTTAATAACTTTATTATAATATTACAATAATATCAATAACAATATAATTATTCAATTACGCTAACGAACATCAAAACTAATAAATATTAATAAATAAATAGGAATTTATACTAACTAAAAATAGATAATAATATTTACAAACGGGTAGAAATATAGTAGGTACTTACAATATAAAAATATACTAAGTCTCAGTAAAACGGTTTTACCATATATTATCTGGTTTTTCTCCCTAGTCAGTTTAACTTTGTGTTACTTCATCCTGTTTACATCTTGTCTAAACACTCGACAAATTGATTTTCAACAGCGGTTAATATCATGCATCTGGGATACCTAACGTGTTGATTATTAACTGTTTGCAGATTCTTGATTTATGCATTAGGTATTAAACACAACTGAATTAAGCATATCGTTTACCAAAACACTACAAATTAGTAATAATCAAAAGCCTAGCTTGACCAATCCACACGGTTTAGTTTACATATAAAATGTATGCATTCAGTGGAAATTGTTACAATTTGCAATGTAGTAGTGTATAATACGCAATCAGGATCGCTTTAACCGGACCACGTTTGAATGGGGAGGCAACGAGCGTGATTTTGTGCCACTGTGACTGTGCTAGTTAGGGACAAAATTGTATTAAAATTTGCAAAGTTAACCACTGAGGAGAATATCATATGAAGCATCACTTTAATATAGCATGGAAATACGAATGATTTCCCGCATTCGATCTAGCGAACCTCTTTTATGTTTCCATGAAAATAAAACTATGCCGGAAATGGAAAACGAGTGGTCATCTGTAATGAAATTTCTAGGTTATTGACTTTCGTATCACGTTATCAATACACTCCGTGTGGGATTTACTTCTTGAGGAAAACGGCAAGGCATCAAGTCTTGTATCGAAATTGTTCAGCGTTCCGTATGTTCGGTCATGCAGCATTGTGAAATTTTGCTATAGGCCCGGGTTTCCGTTCAAATGCATCCTCGATAGTGCGACTGTTGGCTTTCACATCAGCCGCCTCGTAGTCGAGTGCTCTTTTGCCCTCCCATGGGCTCTCTCACCACAACTAGGTCACCCCATACATTCCTTATGCAGTCCTTCAGTTTGTTCTCAACACGCCTACTTGTCTTCACACTTTATTCTCTTTACAAGGGGTGATTCTCAACCTTGATAATATCTATGTATGGTCATATAAACGTGTCAGGGTATTTGAATGGAGCCTTTTGAATTAAAATCTACTATTATGGTCGCTTTGTTCATCATAAACTTTTGCAATTTCTTTAGCAATATGGAAAATACCCAAACCTATGCCTGGCTAAAACATTTTGATAAATTATCTCTCGGCCAGAATTGTGTGTACTTGGATGATTGCTTCTACTCAAATTATCTCCGTTGTTGTTTGTTGTAGTTAGGGACTTTGTTCCGCGGGTCGATCCCAATTAGATTACCGTGCCTATCTCGGTAAAACCTATTTCCGACATGTTTACAATCTTCTTTACGTCAGTTAGGAAACTCAACTGTGTGACTAACCGAGTTGCGAACTTGCCGGAAGCGAGCGTCATGAACAAAATCTAAGTGAATTTGTCAAACCCGACTATATAATAAGCTTTCAACAAAGTTGCTTAGCAATCTACGTAAGTACGTATACGTTGTTGTTCCTTTATGTTTTCTAACTATCATACTCAGACTCAGACTAACAAAAATCATGTCAATATAATCGTGATTTGTTGCTTGCTTGAGCTGATTTTATTAAAGGTATGCTATAGAGTAAAAATAAACACGGGGTTATTGAAACTGGTAACGGTTGTGGGTATAATGACAATGATCGTGGGTATTTACTGTGTGATCTACAGTTATTCATAAACATTTTCTAAGAAATAATAGTATCTATCTTTCTTCTAGGAAATAAATAGTATCTACTTAGGTACTGTGTAGGGATAAAACATTCCGAAATACTGTTATATTTTGGTTGGTACTTTTATAATGATCAAGAATTCTTATAAAACTGAGTAAGTAGAACAATAAACCCGGCTGCCGGCTACGGGTGCGTTTCCTTGCGTGATCGCGTCAGAAATGAAGATATCCGCAGGAGAACCAAGGTTACAGACATAGCCCGAAGAATCGCTAAACTTAAGTGGCAGTGGGCAGGGTACATTGCTCAAAGAACAGATGGTCGATGGGGACGAAAGGCTCTGGAATGGCGACCACCTACCGGAAGACGCAGCGTGGGAATCCGATGGATGCGAGACGAACTGGACCGGTTATTATGGCGACATTTGGGGGAGGCCTATGTCCAACAGTGGATGTCTTTCGGCTGAAATGATGCCGATGAAGTAGAACATAGGATTATCAAATTTAGAAATTAGACTGATACCTTTGAGGTTTTTAGCTCATAGGGTAGTAACAAGCAAGCCAAATCGCGTCACCCACCAGAAGACTCACAAACTCGACATCAATTTATAAATAGAGAGCAAAATTTCCGCGGAAAGCCGCTATCCGATTACCTTGGGGATGTATTCTAAACGCGTCGATTTCTGGCAGTTTCAAGATATAAGCTGAAAGCGAATGGCGTGATGGATGTTGTTTAATGATAAAATAATTTCCAAACCAAATCTTTAAATCACTTAGGAAAATTAAAAATACGATTTTTGTAAGGTGTACCACAAATTAATATCATAATAATAGGCAGTCATAAAATATTAAATAAAAGAGTTTCAGAACGAGGCAAGTATAATATAGGGTCATAAAGAGTATTTACTAAACTTACACTTAAAAAAATTAAACAGCTTTTTATTGCATAATAATATTGGCCACCTGTTCTGTGCCACTCATGCCAATTCATTATGTCAGTATCGTCAATTCATATTCGTTTAGATTATTAAAATACATTCAATATTCCAACATTTTGTAACTTGCCCTTAACAATAATTTAATACTCCCGTCGCGAGTAGATATACAATTTTACAGCAACGTAACAATTTTTTCCCGATATCAGTGCAGTCGTTCAATTTTCTTTCGATCGCTATCTTTCGCAATTTGCGAACGGCGTGAAGCGAAATCGCTTCCCGCGCGATAATCGACAGGCGACAGCGATCCGACATGGAGCGACTCTGATTTATGGAGCAATATTTAAGAAGGGAGACGATGCTCGACGCCGCAGGGTTCAAAACAAACGCTTTGTAATAACCTTTTTAAACGCCAGAGTTATAGGGTAAATCAACATGTCAAAAAAAATCCGAGGAATATTTTTTCTTTATTTGCATTCCGCAAAATAGGTACTGATATCTGTCCGACACTTTAAGAGCCAAGGCAGATTTGTTGGCAATTTTTTTTTTTCGTTTGACTACATTGTTCTGCTTTTTTTATTTAATTGATAGGCTCGTGTTTGATCACTATCTCACCTGATGGTAAGCGATGATGTGGCCGACGATGGAGCACGCTTGCCTAGAAGTAACATATTCACTCTTGACTTAAAGACCCCTAAGTTGTAGCCATAAGGAAACACAGACTCCGGCAGGAAATTCCACTCCTTAGCTGTACGCATTATGAATGTGTTCCCAAAACGCTTTGTACGTATGGGTGGGATGTCCACCATGTACCGATGGCGCAACGCCGTACGCCATACGCCTTGTTTCATTTTATTGTTGTTTATATTTCCTTTATTTATAATCTATCGTTTTTAATACTTTTATGTTAGAGATTGCTTATGTCAATTGCGATTTTAAACATGCCACTGATTAGCACAAAACATTTAATGTTTTGGCAGCGCAATCCACACAATTACGATTTCCACTTGATAGCAGAATTCGATATCTATTACCTAGAAAAATGCTTTTTATTATGAAAACATTTAAAACGTTACATAAAAAGAAATGATGTAGGTACTGCGAAACCGTGAATATCAGGAGCCTAGAATATTTAGGTTAAAAATAACTTTCAATTTAAAACTCCATTTTTTTAAGCTTTGTCCTTAGCCCTGAAATACAGCCAATACTCAGAAGCACCATTTCAAAACGTTTCTTATATATTACGTACCTTTTCATTCCTAATCCTGTCTATTCGTGTGACCCTCATTTCGGCTGAGTGGAGATATTTCTCATCGACGTATATCATCGGCCAGCATTGTGAGATGGACAATACGATAGCTCTTTATAATAGTCTTGGACGAAAGACTTGCCATTATACCTCGGCTTAGGACATGACTCAAACATATTGTAACTTTTTGTTACAAGAGTGGATTTTCATCGCAGAGAGATAAACTATTTTGACGAAGATAAACAGACTTAACATTCGAATATTTATTTTTATATCGTAGTATATTATGATAGCTTGAAACAGCCATATTTTTTCAGAATCATGGGATTTAGAATGAAATTGGGTGTTTCAAGTAAGTGTTTCTTGGGATTTAGCCAGGCAAACAAATCTATAATGTTAAATTAACGTGGGTACTGTGGGTAGTTAAAAAGAATATTGATTGCTCTCTCATCCCTTATTTCCTCATACAAATAAAATCACCGGCAATTACAAATCACTTTCGGTGAGCCTCGGTTATATGAATTTCGACCCGACTATGCGCGCACCGGAAACTGCTTGAAACGTTGAAAAATGTAAAAAGTTGAATAAAGCGCAATATCATGGATCCACCCACTGGTTCAAACTCTTCCCATGTCCGAAAAAATATAATTAAATATCTTATACTTCATCCACATGCAGCATCCATAAAACATGTTGTTTTTTTACTGTAATAACCTATGTTGCGAGGTTCAATCCTTACCTTAAGGGGGTAGATTTTAGGGTATTATTTCAATGTCTCGTTAAGAAGTGTTCCTAAACTTTCAGTAATGTTTAAAACACTTAAGAAAACCACCACCTTGCTAGATGAATTTCAGCTTCAAACGCCACCATCGGACAAAGTGACCTAATTACATTTATTAATGGCTGAGTCCCCAATAACTTCACTGTTAACGAGTCATCAGATATTCATTAATCACGATACCGTAACATGTTAAGTTTAATATTATAGCGTACCGAAATTAGTGTGCATGTCGCGCATAAATTGGTAATTGTTTCGTAACGGCAAACATGTTCCATCTCGTAAAGTAGCCGTGCCCTCACATTGTAATGTTAAACACTTTTTAGTTAATTACGACAGCCCTCACCGCTCTGTTTTTTTTTTGGGTTTTTAATTCATTATAAAACTTCTTTCTTTCGGGGTGGAGTGAGAGGCAAAAACAGACTTTTACTGACTAAAAACCAGCTTCCTTCCTTTGCCCTACGCGTTCCAGGGCTGCGTTATCTCTTTCAAAAAATCTTTTAATAAACTAGTGCCCTCACCATCAACGACTGCACTGCTTACCATCAGGTGGGATCGCAGTCAAGCACTAGTTTGTATAAATTTAAAAAAAATCGTGTGGCCCTAGCGAGCTGTGTTAAGGCTAGGTTGCGGGAGAAGTCATTGGATTATTTCCTACCTCAAAAAAATCGTAACGGCTTAGTGAGTAATATTTCGTAGGCGTAGCAGTTACGTCAAACCTGTTTATGCCGGTTTAAATTTCTGTTACGAAATGCTTTCTCTACGATAAGGCAACTTATCGACAAGTAACCCTATCCAGAGTTTGACAATAGAAATATCCATCTAATAATAGCTTTCCGTATCAACGCGCAGCCTTTGATTTCAGTATATTAATGACCTATAAATGTGGGGTTGACTTCGACATGGGTGAAGTTATTTTAATGTTCTTATATCTCCCGAACAAGCTTTGTGCGAAAATGGTTTATAAGTGGTTTTGTTATTATCAATAGCTGTCCCCTGCGGTCTCACACGCATCTTTGGTTACTGCTCCACTTCTGTGGGTCGTAGCGTGATGTTACATAGTCCTTACTATTCATCATGAACCTGACTATCCCAAACAGACAGATTTTTCCATTCCGACTGAAAATTATAGTAATTAGCGCGTTTATACAAGCAAAAAAAACTCTTCCGCTATATTATAGATATGATACAAGGAAAATGACTAGTTTGAGGTAAAAAAGAAACAAATCCAGCCACATGAAAATGACTTGACATTTAGGACACTGCTCCAACACGAACGCACCTGAGATTTTCACAAACCCAGGACTAACGAAAAATTCTTGGTCCGGTTTTAATGCTGTCATTTGGACAGGCGGAAAGGTCCACTTTTTGCATTGGGGTTTTTTGTGCTAAATAATGTGACATTAATAAGTCTCACCTCCCTTTAAAGGGAGATGTCACGTACGTATTTGGGTCAGCTCTTACATTCATGTCGCTTTGATAAATAATTAGGGTCCTGTGACAAAAAATACTGAACAATGAAACCTTTATGCAACTCAGTGATGTCCGTCTGTTCGTTACGCACAGTTAAACATAATGTCCCTAAGGTTTTGTGACAATATATCATGGAACTGAATAAATTCCTCATCATAAAGTTGGAACCAGCGTTAAGTTTTTGCTAAATTCAGCCGTGTTATCGGCGCCCCAAAAAATTGTGTGCTTAGAATTCGTGGTGTGCGATTATGTCTCGCTCTTGACCGCTTTTTATTTAAATTGGGACTACGTACTGGTTACCCGTACGAAACGTGACCCATTTAAAATTCATGTAGATTTAAGAATAACCGACTTACGGGAAAAGCGAATAAAAAATAATTCCAACTAGTTTTTAGTAGAATACTTCTGAAAATAAATATTTCGCTGGCATTTAGAGTAAAGAATTTTACCGCAACTGCATATTTAAAAATATGAAACTCAGATAGGGAGATAACAGACATCATAGCCATAACCGCGTAAAGAATTCCGTAAAGCAACGCGTAAACTCCATGAAATAAAACTGAATGTTACGCCAGCTTTGATACAGTCCCACCGCACATTTGAATAATAGACTATATCATATAAACGTGTATGTATATGGCTACAAGGTACACAATTCAAACGCGCAAGTAAGTACAGTGTATAAAGCAGAATCGAAATGTTCGCGGGAAAATTTTCCTCAACACACAGCCTTTATTTGCATTGGAGCGAAAATATTTAATCAGGCGTATAATCTTAGCGTACCGTACGCTTTTGTGGTACAAACGCGCACCCATCAGGGCTATATACTGTTCTGTGTACGGAACTCTTGATTCGAGGCACGACTTTTATTAACATTTTTTAAGAGCTTATTAAAACATTGTTTAATTGTGCACGCACAATAAACAGCTATGAAAATGTTTTAGGTTTTGGTCCAAACAAATATTTTCTATCTGAAATGTGCTAATGTATTTGTAGGAATAATAACGGCTCTTTACTGATTAAGTTTATTATCCGAAATTGGAATAGAAATTCTTGTAGTACTCGTACTTAATAGCAGTGTGTGCTGTATAAGTGTAGTGAGTGAGTGTAGTGAGTGTGTGTGTAGTGTGTGTGTGTGTGTGAGTGTAGTGTGTGTGTGTGTGTGTGTGTGTGTGTAGTGTGTGTGTGTGTGTGTGTTTATTTTCCTACCTGCTCAGCCATTTTGGAAATCAGTCTATAAATTTCTGAATGTAGCGCCATTAAATAAGTTATTTGCCATCATTTTCATCACTTTAAAATGAATTAATTCAATTCTTTGCAGTACCCTAAAAGACCGTGTCTAACATTATCTTAAAATTAATCTGGCTGTTTTACAATAACAATGGTTGGTTATAAATTTTAAAGGGTTTAGCCACCATATAATGTGAAACTCAATCAAATCATCGAACCAATAAATGTACAAAGAGTAGCGCTCAGTGAATTAATCCCAGTCTCAACTAGTGCAGGCCGTAAAACCAACAGAGATAACACGTTATAAAGCCTTTGGGTTCGGATTGAACGTTAACAGTTATAGCTCCGATCTGGTTTGTAACATTCCACGTAATCATGTTGAATGCTGGTACTTACGTACTCGTAAATCTGGCTAGAGTGCGCCAGTTTAACAATGTACGTATATAGACGTTTGGGGAAATGAACGGGCTACTGTCCGTCATTCGTAGGCGGCGCTTGTCTTACTATGTCAGGTACCGTAAAGAGCCTCATAACTCTGAAAAGAACGTTTGTATTGGAGCAATATTCTTGACGAAGCTCTATTCTATTTACAACCGAGCTTTTCTATTTCGTTTTGAATTAGGCATGCTCTAAATCATAGCAAATCGACCTTATTTCAACACCGAAAAGGAGATAAAAAATTACACTTCTGAAAGTTCACCCGAATATTGGTGCTTAGGGTTTGCTGTAGTTAAGTTAGCCCCCGAGGATTTATACGGCGCCGCTCTTTCCCTAAGACCATTGATCTATTTTAGATATAACCTATAATCTTTATCCCTATCCCTTTGTGGGATAATGCGTAGAGGTATCATCATTATCATGGCAACCTTCTTACGTCCCTACATAAGCTCACAGTTGGGCCGTACTCTATTCTGTTCCATTACGGTCTCGATCCTCCCATCCAGTATTTAGATAAATGTAGTAAGTAGCACCTAATGTACGGCTATAGGTAGGGTCCTGTAAACTTGAGTGTGCCTAATATATTATGCGTTATTCGGTTTCAATCTATCGATTTTACTTCGACGTTGTTAGAAAGCGGGACTTTCGCGATTTTCCGCACCATTAGTGATGTGACAAACGGCGGTTTGTACTCACGATGTCGTTTTCGTCCATTACGAGATTTCAAAGATCGAACATTCGTATTCGCTCTTTTAACTTCGATCAGATATCGTACTTATTTTCGCAGTCTGCAATCTTCACGAATAATATCTTTGATAAACACAGTGATGATGAAAACTGATTCGTATCAAAGGAAATCTTTAGTATAATATTTCGGCGTAATTGAAAAAGGTTTGATTTTCCCTTCACACGTAATTTGTGTATTAATTAACAAATGTTTCTAAGTTTAGCAACTGTGACTAGTTGCTAAATTTTGTTATTCTGTGTAACATTCCATATTCTCTTTCATTAGGTGTGTACTAGCTTACCAAAGAGCGTATTTACATTTACTCTAACAGTTATTTACATGAGGTGGGAACGACAACGTTAAAATATTGTTAAATCTTACGTAATTACTGAATTTACCTTAAATAGAAACTTGTTGAGTAGTTTGTGTATTTTTATGTGTGTACAAGCGGCTTTGCCTGCGTAATAGTAGCGAATTATCCCAAAGGAACATACTCCTGGGATAAAAACTATTATATGTGCTATTCCAGGACATGGTTTACCCATGTACAAAGTGTCATCCAAATCCGATCAGCCGTTCCAGCGTTAAGAAGTAACAAACACACACACACAATCGCAAACTTTTGCCTTATTTTTATTTGGGCTTTGAACATATCATAAGAGTTCCGCTCGTCATGTCAGTTGCAATATTATGTGTCGATACAGGTGAATTTGAAAATGAAAGAGGAAGTTTGTTTGACTTGGTGCCGGAATATACCACGCGCGCGCTACACTGATTTACCAACGTTTTTAGAGAAACGATTTGCGGAAATAGTTTAACCGATCAGCTCTACAAAATATTTGATACAGATCAAAGTAGCAAAGTGGATATATCATTTTGATTGAGATCAGAAGAACAGTTTTACAGCCTTCGTAAGGAAACTTGCCTATTGTGCCCAAAGTGTTTGTTTTTTTACCTGACTGCAAGGAGGGTTATCTTGTATGTATGCATGTAATATTCTTTATTACCTTATATCTTCCAAACCGTTGAACGGATTTACATAATTAAGGTATCGTTAGATTCGCCTTGATAACCCGAGTGTTTTTAGATAGGCGACGTTAAAAAAAACCAACGTAACGACTGTGAGACGCTATTCTTTATTGCATTTTTTTTTTTGGATACTACAATATGCAAATTAAAGTGCTCATCATGACGATTCTAAAATGGTATATCATGACCATATTAAAAAAAATACAATAGCAAATATGTTATTTATTATCTACTAGCTGTGTATTGCCCCCCTAGCCAAGTTACAACCGTTTCGTTTCGATTCTCTTTTCGTTGATCGCCTCGAGTCGGCCACGCCTACTCTTCCTTTGTTCTGACCACGTGACTGAGCGTTGAGATGACGTCACTCCCCTTTTTTGAAGATATCGTGTCAAATCATGTTATCCATTTCAGAAATATAGCATAACATAGCATATTCAGTTTTTTAATGTTCCCACTGCTGGGACTCAGGCCTCCTCTCTAGGTGAGGGAATGGGCTGTAATCCACCATGCAGTCCCAGTGTGAAGGTCACCAAACGGCTTAACAAATTCAAATGTTGGGCACACGGATTTACTATATCTTGAAATAGCACATACAATAATTGTTATCCCGGGAGTTTCTTCCTTTGGAACAATTTCTATTTTCACGTGATTGAAGCTGGTGGCAGCAACTAGTATAATATAAAGGAGAAAAATTCTATGTAGATACCTATACAAGTGTGTGTGTATATGTATGTTTGTTACACCTTCACGCTCAAACGACTGAATTGATTTGGATGAAATTTGACACACGGGTAGACTGTGATTTGGAATAGCATGTAGAATATATTTTTCTATACCGAGAGTTATTCTCGTGGAATAATTTTCTATTTTGACGCGGGCGAAGCCAATGGTAGGTACAAGCTAGTAATCCTACATCATTTTTATTCCATTCAAAATATCCTACTTATTACTGGTAGCATTTTGATATGGAGCATCGTTCTGAAAAGCAGAATCGTGATGGTGCAGATTTGATTCGCGAGCATATCGAGTTATTCTCCGTAATGATTGATTCCCTGACTGATCCCTCTATGCTTCACAAGCGTATAAGTAGAAGGCTTAAACTTTTCAATTTTTGAGCATTATTTATAAAAATATTGAAATCATGAAATGGATTTTCAATATTCTGTTTGTAATAGTCGGTAGTAATGTTTAATATTTAGTCCTTTTGCTTCTGTGTTTTGCTTCATTCTCGGAGTTTCGGAGATAATATTAGTGTTCTAGTAAACCGTATGTATATCCTTATGTGATGGATTCGAGTAATCATGTTTCGACGCGAAAAGTTGACATAATGAACATAATATTATACTAAAATACAAATTAAGTGCTTAGTTTGCAAATCATGAAATTTTATGAATAATAATAATAACTATATTTTTCTGGAAAATTTCCAAAAATACTATTAACTACCATTCTACTAGAACTTACGTCTTTTTTTGAAACGACTAAATTAGAGTCTGTTCTGACTTACAAAAAAACCTTCAAACAGTGAACTACAAACATATTTGTGTGTGAGATGACAAAAAACATGTCTGAGTTCGATCAGGAGTTTAGTTCCTGAACACAAAGTTGTAGTGCGCAAAAAGTCCTAAACAAGATTCTGTAGGTACACCACAAACACGCCGCTGCGAGAGTTATATACAAAAAATAAACTTATTACAAAAAAAAACCGACTTCACTTAAAAAAAAACTGACACCGATCCTTTATCAAAATAACTTTAATTTCGGAAGTCGGTGTTTCCCGTTATTGTTTGTTTCTTATTTAACACCGACTTCCAAAATGAAAGTTATTTTGATCCTTTTAGTATTTTTTTAGTGAAGTCGGTTATTTTTTTTTTTTTGAAAAAGTTTCTTATTCCACACTTTTTAGTTGCATATAAATACACTTATAACCAGAGTGGCTATTTCTCATAACAATGCCAATTAACCCAAACACTGCTAGGATACATTGTTTTATTATGAAGTTCCCTTGTACCATATAGCCAGAGTGCATCTCATGACAATTCTAATAAAGCCCAAACACGGCTAGAATATATTGATTAATTACGGAGTTTCGGTACCTATCTTCCGGCTCCATCACCATCATCAGGTCACTTTAATAATACCATTTTCAACATAACTATTCAGAACCATTTATTTATAATTGTATTGTCATAGTCGCTTAACTAACTTTCATCATTGTGATATCTATGTGAGTATGAAGTTCCGTTGGCCATTTCTGGTCTTCTTCATTAGTTCCACTTCATCAAATGTTACTTTTTGACTGAAAATGCTTAAGTTGCATGAAAATACCGGAATCACTATTTGGTTCCTATAGGAACCAATGATTGTGTATGAGTGATTCCGGTATTTTCGGTTTCAATAGAGGGAGTTCCCTCGGTTTCACATGGATCCGATCATGAGAACTGGATATTGAAAAAAAATAGGACCAATCTGGAAGCATATCCTTTAAGGGGGAAAAAATTTGCAAATCGGTCCATAAACGACGGAGTTCTGAGGTAACAAACAAAAAAAAGATACTACCGAATTGATGAATCCACTCCTTTTTTGAAGTCGGTTAAAAAACCGGTCAATTGCGAATCGGACTGGCATACTTAGGGTCCCGTACAACTTATTATTGATGATATCAACTTACTTATTGATTTTTCCGAATCGCAAAAAAGTAAGAGTATAATTGTGTATGATGTAACTACGTTACGGTTTTCAGACTTGACACCTTTACTTGTGCTATGAGACCTTGCTTCTTACCAAACATGATTCCAGGTCAACGGGAGGCACCCTATAGGTTTTAATATCCTTGCGAGCAAAATATGCACCTAAACGGAGCATAAACGGCTTTATCTTTAGATTGCGCTGACTTAGAAGTTTGATTTTTCAGTGCTCCATAGAGTACCGTATCCGTAGAGACCTGAATATTTAATATATACCTATTAATTTCAGATTAATGCCTCCACGTGTTCCTGATAAAAATGGTTTTGTAAACTGTATGTACTTACCTAGGCTGCTTAGTAATAGTTAAGTTAGATTGTAATGTGATGACTTTGTTGTGTGTGTTGTGGTATGTGTAATTGTGTGTGTGTGATTGTGTGTTTGTGATGTGTGTGTCAGTAATAAACTAGCTAGCGAGCAAGACGGTTGTTTCATTACTACGCATAGACACACTATTTGGCGACGAGGACGTACCCACGTACTTTGTGAAAATGACGAATTTCATGGGAAATTTAAATGTTTTCAACCATAAAATTCACGAATGGGACGTATTCCACAGCAGATTGACGCAGTTCATAAAGTTGAATAAAATACCCAACGACAATCAAAGTGCAGTGCTGCTAACGTATTTGTCGGAAGAATCTTACCGTCTGGTTCGGAACTTAGTGCATCCGAATAAGCTCGAAGGAATCGCGTATAGTGAGCTATTTATTTTGACAGACGGATAAATAGACAACAAAGTAGTCCTATACAGAAAGAAAGAAAAAATAAACCTGTGTTGATCGAAACAAATTGATCAAGCTTAATTGTTGGGCATAAAGTATTCAATTTTAACAATAACTTAAAATTGACAAGAGACGTATAAAAAATGTGCTTTCACCACTAAACCGTTCTCCGTAGCCAGTACTAACAGAACAATTCCGCTATCCCTATTAAAAATTATGATCTGTTTATTCCATCCCAGCCACTACTGGTGTAAAGACGTCGACGTCACCGCAGCTCTCCAAATGTGTTCGTATAATTTTCTCGTAGTATGTAGCATGAAAGCCACCTAAGGGGCTCAAGGGAGAACCGGCGCAGTCCGGGCCGGAAGGACGTGCCGGTGCGCGCTACCGGTGCCGGCCGCCGTCGTCACATCCGCCGCACTGAGGGGAATTATTTTAACGCCAGTAAGAGCTTATTCGAGCTCCCACTCAGCAATTACATTAAGGGCCTTTGATGCTAAGCTTTTTATTGCTACAAGCAAGCTCAATAGAGCTCCACTATTATCAATACAGCTGCCAAGCTAAAAATAACGAATACCATATTCGCATATTCGAACACGTATCGACTGCATGTTCCTCCTCGCATTAAATTGTGTACGAGAGTATTTTTTTTTTTTCATTTTACATGTGAGTGCAAAATGTTTTCTGGTAGTGTTTTATACATTTTTCATTTCAATTTTATTAAAATATGTTTCGGTTTGCAAATGAGGCTCCATGCACGTTGCATTGAGAAAGTTTGATGTTTAAGTATATTGAAGTTATCTTAATGTGATGTTTAGTTACAAATATGATCAACCCGACCGAATTTCTGACACGGTGATCGACGGGAGCATTCATCCGTTAAAACCACGCAGAAGCCAAAATCAATGATTTCCGACGGAAAATATAACAATAATGTGCACTACAATACAATTAATTATTTAGTATCACTGTAGAATAGAAAGACTAAAAATCTGAAAGACCTCGGCCGGTACAAAGCGCTGACGCGATTTCGCGTCTATTATATAGTGATATTAAATAATTAATTGTAGTGTAAACAAATAAGTTATTAAAAAAATATTGTACCATGTCATGGATCGTAAATGCGTTCAATTAATACGTCTAAAAAAAAAACAAAAATGCCTCATATATTATCCTAAACTAACACGTTTAATATCTCCAAAAACGGCTAAAAATGACAGTTTTGAGATTACTTTTCTTGAATGAAAACTTACAGCAATCGTGTTTTTTTTTGCGCCATGTACTAGTCAATGTTATCATTTTTTTTTTAAGTAAAATGTTGTAAGTTTACCATACACGGTTTAACTACTATCTCGCATCTGCGTAGACCGTCGACCGCTAGTTTTAAAAACGGCTTGGATAAGAACTGTTCTAATGGGAAAACTATACGATCATTTGAAAATGTTTTTGGAACATACACTAGATTATGAAATTCCCAATAATATGACGTCAATATCTTATCTAGAAATTAAACACATTATTGTTATATTGTCCGTCGGAAATCATTGATTTTGGCTTCTGCGTAGTTTTAACGGATGAATGCTCTTAAGGAACCCTCCTTAACAGAGATTAGCCAAGTATGAAGGAAATATTGCTCTCTGTTCCTTTACTCTCATAGTCCTATGGGACGACTATCCGACCAGAGAGAAATCGGGCGCAGGACCAATGGTTTACGTGCTTCTCAAGGCACAGAGGCACAACTCTACCGACTTTCAAAATCCGAGCTGAAACTGAGAAATTCGTTAGGAAAAACTCAAATCACTTTGCCCGAACCGGGAATCGAACACAGAACCTCACGCTTAGTAAATGTACTTTGACTATAAGACCATCCAATTATGTTTGACTAAACATAATTAGATGTTACTTACTTACCGTCACCGATGACACCATAATAAGAGAAAAAGTCTTCGTATCCATTATACATTTTCCCCCAAGTCAAGGCTATCAGTAGAAATTATGTATTTGCCTGTTTTTTTTGTTCATTTATTGGGTTCCATATCTCAAAATGAATAAATGGAACCCTCAGAATCCTGCTTGGCATAAAGCAAGGTCTTATAGCATAGATATAAGAATCAATATGAAAACGTTTCTATTTGCTATTTTGGATAAAGTGGTTACTTTTGATACAAATAATAATAAAAATTTCAGTTAAGTACCAAAATTACTGGTTTTTATAAGAAATTCAACTAAGAATTTCAAAGGTAAAACTTATTTCTATTCGCACTAAAAGTGTTTTACTAGCGCTCTACCCACCAAAGAAACGGATGGCTTCCCATATCGTGGGTGACCGTACCGAGTCTACACAGTAACCCATGATATGTCTAACAGATTTATTGTCTACACCGTGCACGATAAATCTATTGTGCCCATAATACATTTTCCTACCAACTTGTCCAAATGCTATAGTTAAATCAGAGCGTTTGTTTCACTCAAATTCACACTGAGAGATCGCAGATAGTTAGCTTTGTATCTGGAGAATAATATAGGGAGACGTATAAAAATCCATTTTAGGAAAAGAAAAAATCTGAATTCAATACAAAAAAAAAAAAAATACTAACAATTGTGTGTTATTTAAGTTTGTACATGAAATTAATGTTGTTTTGCAATATTCAGTGTCTTTTGTATTGAAGTCGGTTGTATTTTCTTTTAAAAGTTTTGATACCCCTCAGCTAAGCCCTACCTAGCAGTATACAAGTTCTATAGTAAGATACATATAGAATATAATAATTAAAAATAAGCCTATAAAACTTGAAGAGTTCCATCGATGTTTCCATGATCCCATTATCAGATTCTAACCTCTTGACCATGGAACTACCTGACAAGTAAACTATTTCAAATAAAAATGAATTTTCCAAATCAGTTCAAGCGTCTTCGAGTAACCGAAGAATACACATAAAAACTCTTTTTTGAAGTTAGTTAAAAATAAACTATATACACAGGCTACGCCGCGGGGCTTAGTTAGTTTATTATTTCTATTTGCACGCCCACGTATTTGGATCATTAAATTCTCGCAATTATCACTTCGTTCCGTCGTTCGCGAATCGCGACGAAAAAAAAATAACGTTTGTATCGGCGAAGTTTGTTCAGTTTTGCGGGTATAAAACGTACTTCTGTTTACCTGAGGTATACACCATTACAACAACAAATAGGAAAGTCGGTTAAATAAACGAAATGCCTAACAGGAAGAAGACCGATTGTGTACATGACTTGAATATTGTATGTAATAAGGATTTATCTTGAATGGATTTATTTAGGTTAGATTTCGGAAATTAGTTTTGTCGTTAAAATACATTATGGGATGTAATTTGGGATAAAGTTAATGTAACCAAGTTTGAGTTTAACGTACCTGTCGGTGAATTATCTTTGAGAGAAGGTATTATTGTAGAAGCTGAAAGGGACCGCTTGTGCTTATGAAGATATTATTGTAGAAGCTAGACCAAGATCCCAGAGTTGTCAGACATAACTTATTTTCACATGGATGAAACCTTAGGTTCTCAGTAGCGTCTCATGTGCTTTGAATACCTGTGTACTTGTGGAGCTCCCCCTTGGGGAACTTTGGCAGGTACGAGGTGAGAAAGGGAACTAAAAATAACGAGTTACTTAACTTAAATTTTTATGGCTGATTTTTATAGATGTTTTGTAGAATATTATTAAAGTAGTATCATAAGTGTCAGACACTTTCCATAGATCAAAACTTCTGTCACCGACTTCTGGACCGCATGAAGATATTATTGTGGAAGCTGAAAGGGACCATTTCTGCATCATCATCATCATCATTTCAGCCGAAAGACGTCCACTGCTGGACATAGGCCTCCCCCAAGTGTCGCCACAATGGACGGTCCTGTGCGTCTCGCATCCATCGGACTCCCGCAACCGTTACCAAGTCATCGGTCCACCTTGTAGGAGGCCTTCCAATGCTACGTCTTCCGGTACGTGGTCGCCATTCCAGAACCTTTCGGCTCCAACGGCCATCCGTTCTGCGAGCAATGTGCCTTGCCCACTGCCACTTTAGTTTGGCGATTCTTCGTGCTATGTCGGTAACCTTGGTTCTCCTGCGGATATCCTCATTCCTGATTCGATCACGCAAGGAAACTCCGAGCATAGCCCTTTCCATTGCCCTTTGGGTGACTTTAAGTCTTCTGATGAGGCCCATTATAAGTAACCACGTTTCGGAGCCATATGTCATCACTGGCAACACGCACTGGTCATAGACTTTCGTCTTGAGATACTGTGGTATATTGGATATTATTAGCGCGAACCTATCAAGAATAATAATAAAAAAAAAGAAGCTGAAAGGGACCGCTTGTGCATATGAAGTCTGTGACCATCATCATCTCCCTAGCCTTTTACCAACTAGCTTAGGGTTAGCTTCCAGTCTAACCGGATGCTGTTGAATACCCGTGTTTAACATGGAGCAACTGCATCTCAGATCTCCACAACCACTGGGTTGTAACTGTACTGGGCAACACGATACTCCTTCTGTAGACTGAGGCTCTGAGTTTCTGGCGTCAAACTAACTACAACGACCGTCAAAGATTTACGAATGTCAACCGGGGCCAACGGCTTTAGTTTCTTAACGAGGCACGGGGTGTCTGTAATGTCGTAGATAAACTACATATGAAATGAAAAATTTACGGTAGGGGGGTGCCTTAACCACTGGGCCGTCATGACACATGTGAGGTTTTTGATTTTCCTGTGGATTGTTCACTAGCTGAATGAGTGTTCAAAAATACAAATACCTAACTGAAATCTCAATCAATATTGAACCATCGAAAGTCAGAGAGCCTATAGAATTCCTGTTCAATGGGGAATTCTATAGAAAGCGTATCGTCTGTTAATTACTTGTTAAGAGAAATTAAAGAGAATAACCGTGTTTACAATTATGTAAACCTTCAAACAACTTAATTTAAACAAAGCTGTGTTAGCACAACGCAATTAGGTAATTTAATTTCATAACACCCTTAAGAAAACAAACATTACCAGCGACATTTCGAAACAAGAAATTACCATTTAAAACGAAATAACACATGTATGAAATAATCATGTCTCACCGCATGTGACGGAGCTAATCCCGCCGACACACTAATGTCTTAAGAGAAGAAAATGCGGATTTCCCTCCGTGAGATATTAGGTTAGTTGCACACGCGAAATAAAGACGTAGCCACACGTATATCATCCAGCTAGAAAAAGTATCACGTAGTAGTAACACAACGTCACTCCCTAAACGGCTGCCTACTGTAGTAGCCGTGCAATAAATAAAAAAGGCGATTTAGGAAATCCCGACATGACTCCTCGGATTTATACAGAGTGTTCTGACGCAAACTTTTCCTTGAGGTCATCAAAATTCTCCCTCCGTGCGGACGATTGAATGTTATGGGCCGCGAGACGCTCTCCACTTCTGAGTTATAGCTTGTTGCCCCCTGACATGCTTACGTACTGATTTAATTCAATGATTATGTTGCGCCGCCACACGAAGCCCTAGCTCAAGGCAGCTTTAATAAAAAAGTTACATCGTTATGAATAAAATACACAACCAATGTACGTAATATGTAAAACACGGGTAAACTAAAATGTTGATCTGATTTTTTTGTGAAGCGAGGTAAAAAGACGGGAGCTTTTAGTTGCGATGGCTTACTATCGCAGAGTATTTTAACCACTGAAATAAAAATTACGATCCTCGCTTTAGGGTGTTCCTCTAATATATGTAATAATGTACAAACGCTATCCCGAGACCAAATACGACTTATTTTTTCAGGGCAAACAATTTTGCGGTGTTCAATATCAGATACTGCTAACTTACCCGCGTCACGTAAGCAATACATACAAATAATATCGACAAAAGTTTGTCTGTAAATACGATATAAACTTTATTTATGAGATATTTATTATGTTTTTTGTTGTTTGTCTGTTTGCGAGGATTCAAAAAAGCTGCGATGAAATTTGACAATGCCATTATACTTTTTGGAGTGTGTTTATTGTTGATCATTCATGAATGCAGTGTGATATCAAAGTTTGTATTTTCGCAATAGTCCATGCTTCTAAATTTAGGGATCACTGCTTATTAGAACAGTTATGACCCAGTGATAACTGCCCCGACTTTACAATTTGTAGGCCATGGGCTCAAGCTCAATCATGTGCGATTATTTCGTTATTTCATCTGCTCTCAAAACGGTCAAGGAAAACATCGTGAGGAAACCGGCATATCGTAGAACTGGCATGCAATGGCAAGACATGTGTCAACCACCAATCCGCACCTGGCCGGTGTGGTCGATTACGGCCCATTCCCTCTCCTGGACAGGAGGCCCGAGTCTCAGCAGTGGGAACATTAGGTATGAGCCTGATTATGCTTATGTGCTGCTAATTATATCTTTGTTGTATATATTTGAAAACAGCTTAGAAATTAATGACGATGATCTTTAATCTTTATTTTAGACCAAGATTTTCGTGCGACTAATTAAGTTTGTTCACTTATTTCGCTAATTACTAATTATGTTATAATTTCCCGCGAGGTTCTTAGCTAGGAATACAAATAACTCTCTCCTTATGTATGTCGTAAGCGATTATGTCAATTGAATGGGCAATTGCGTTCTCCAGTGTGTTATAGTAACTACATACTGCGATCACCAATCTGTTTGCCAAGTGGTTGTTCATTGTAACGATCTATTCGATGTCCAAGTTCATTATTATGACGATAATAAGTACAAGTAATAGTCCTAGTTGATTGTTTGTTGCTTGTTTTGATACTGAGTAAATTTTTAAGAATAACAATCAATCATAGTTTTTCTTGTAAAGTTTTTTGTATGTTTGGAGAATGCATGTAGTTTTTCAGTAAATACAGATACTTTTACAAAAATTCTTTCAAAGGCAGAAAGCTGCTCTGTCTCTTAGGCTTTCGTGCGATATTTAGATAATGCCCAGTAAAATATTCATATTTTTAATTTTATGTTATCATCTTCCTGCCCTTGTCCCGTTTTACTTGGGGTCCGCACAACACGTTTTTTTCTTCCATTTTGTCCTGTCACTCGTCACGCTATCACTAACTCCCTTTTCTTTCATATCACTTCTCACACAATCCATCCATCTTTTCTTTGGCCTCCCTCTCCCTCTCCATCCATCCACACATTTTTAATTTTATGTGTACTTATATATTTTGTTGATTTAGGTTTTTGATTTATTATTGAACTCTGGCCTAATTTGTAAGCAATTTATTATTGTTATTATTAAATTGTTATCGCTTCCCGAAAAATGTTTAATTTCTGTAGGATACTGTGTGGGTATAAAAAACTGCGAACAAAACTATGTTATTTAAACTAGATAAAACTATAATAAAGTACCTGCAGGAATGTTAATAACGCTAGCAGCGGAACTTACATCGATTGCATAGAAAGTAGCATGCACGTTTACCTTGCCAGCGCGGGTCATTTATAAGCGCGGTTCATATCGCGTGATTTGGTTTGCTAACCGAAGTGAGACATGGCCGAGTGTCAGCCCGCCCTTAATGTATGGTACTCGGCTTAGGCTGCCTTTCCACTAAAGTGGCTAAGCGTTGATGCTGCGCTTCGAAAACTTTTATCTATATCCACCACGTGAAGAAGCGATGTGCACGTAATTAGAAAAAACTGGGCAAGTGCGAGTCGGACTCGCGCACTGAGGGTTCCGTACAAATTCCCGAATGGAGTCTCGAAGATTTTACGAATCGCAAAAAAACAGTTTTTTTTTGTGACGTTATAACAAATTATATTTTTTCAGATTTATTCCTATATCTATACTATATGACCTTGCTTTATGCTAAATTTCAGGATTCTGGGTCAACGGGAAGTACCTATGAATTTTGATTCCTTTGAGAGTGTCGAAATGCACGAGAAGTTGAATTTTTTCACAGCTTCAAGGGACCGCAGATCTTAGTGTAGGGTTTTAATTTCAACTCGATACCTCCAAGCGTTTCCGAGATAAAGGGTCTTGACAGACAAACATACATTATATATATTCGGGATTTAAATTGTTTTCATAGGTAAGTTTGTACGGAACCCTCAGTGCGCGAGTCCGACTCGCACTTGCCCAGTTTTTTGAGATTGGAAAAACATCAAATAACTTGTCCCACTCTGCGTGGAGCGAGAGGTAGAGCCAGACTTTTACTGAGTAAAACTCGATTGTGTTTCTTCAGTTGCCCTTAGCGTTTCAGGGCCACGATGACTTTTTTGAAAAATCCCGGCAATCTGTTAGGCATCGGCCGTAATGAGTCCCGTCGTTTATTTTTTCACGGCGATAAAAAACGAAGCCTTGATCATTGCTTTGATCGTTTACTTATGCAAAGGGAATTAGCCTATTAGTACAGAGCACCACGTAGCGGAGTATGGTATAGCTTCTAACTGATTAGTCATCTTTATACTTGGTAGCGATAAGGCCAATTTATATGAGTACGAGGAGTAGTAGACTATATTAGAACCGATAGTGTACTCCACGCTCACACTCTCGTCGTTTATTTCTGATTGTATTATTAGTTCTTGTGATATTGATTTTATTGCCTTCGACATTTAGATATGTTATTGAAGTCTGAGTTTATTTGAAGGGCGACTTCTATTTTCGATATCTGCAAATCAAAGCTGGGGTCTGCTTTCGGGAATTTTCCCTTTTTTTGTAACTTTTCTAGCCAATCTATTTGAGTTAGTATTATTTTTGCTACGGTGGTAGGGTATATATTTAATGTCTTTGGTGGTAGGTAATTAGTGTATTCATTAAGAAGTTATTTTTAGATTGTGTTTCACTAACAATTTAGAAAGAAGGTGCTGTTATCATCATTGACTATCACGCTAATATTATAAAGGCGAACACTAATATTATAAAGTTTGTTAGTGTGTGTGTATTATTATTTCTTCATGTTCGAACGACTGAACGGGTTGCAATGAAACTTGGTACACGGGTAGACCATGTAGTGGTATAGCTCATATAGCTCATACGATACTTTTTATCCTGCGAGTAAGTTCCCTTGGGATAATTTCTACGATCACGCGGGTAAAGTCACAGGCGGCAGCTAGTTATATTATAAAAACGAAAGTTTGTACGTCATATGTTTGTGTATGTTTGTTACTGCTTCACGTTCAAACGGCTGAACGGATTCGGATGAAATTCGGCACACGGGTAAAACATGGGTTTGCTAATTGTTTGTCAAATAACACGTTATTAAACATAAGTTGGTCTGGAGATTATTTTGTAAAGTGAATTATTTGGAAAAAAAAATTGTTGTATAGTGATGAAATGACAAATCATGTTTTTAAGAAGTAAATAAATTTTTGGTGAACTGATGGCACCTAGAACATGCCCTGTACACACAGGACTTTTTATGCCAGGAGTATGTTCCCTAGGTATAATTTTTCATAGTAATAAAATATTGCACTTATTTTATTAGTTATGTATTGTATATATATAAATAGTGCAACATGAACTACCTGCGTATCTTTTTCTCCTTCTCTATCCAAAGGTTGTCTGTAAAAAGTCGCTTTTAGCGATAACACCGATCATTGTGAACCCTATTAATTTTGAGTTCCTATTATAATTTTATTTTTGGTGTACAATAAAGAGTAGGTATATATATCTATCTTATTTTTGGTGTACAATAAAGAGTAGGTCTATCTATCTATCTATTTATTTATTTATGTACACACAAACACTTAAAAATGAAAATAACAAAAGCAGATAGAAGAGCACAAAGGTACTGCTTATTTCAAATGAAATTTCTTCCAGCAGACCTGCGACAGGAGAGTTGGATGAGAGATGATATATCTTATTTTTGGTGAACAATAAAGAGTAGGTATATACGTAGGTATAAAAATAAGATAGATAGTCTTATTTTTATACCTACGTATTCAGCTGGTGTATCGTAATCTCTATCTGACATAAAGAATCTAATAACTTTGACGAAGGAATCTCTGCCATTGAAATTCTGATCTGAGCTGCAAGCTTATTAACAAGTCTCATTCAGATATGATAAGTTCGGCAGCCATAGTTGTACAGTCCTAAACTTTCTACGTGATCAGTATTCTATCAGATCGAACTGAATTGGCCAAAATGGACAACTGTGGGGGCAATTACCATAAATAATGTGTCAGTTCTAAATTAATAAACGTTTGGTCAATAACTCAGACTAAATTTAACGCAATGCGGTGGAATCACAGGAGCAATTACAGCGTAATCAACTTGTATCGTTTGCAGCCTATTTTCATTTGTGATAATCATTTTCTATTTTAATTAAATTATTATTTGCGTGGCCATAAAGTGTATTATTTATTAGGCGGAAGTATCTAGTAAAACTTGTGTTATTGTCATTGCTGGGATTAAGTCATAAGTCATAAAACCGACCATGCGAGTGTGCGATTTGGCGGATGTCACATGCCATGTGGTGTCCTCGAATTTTTTATTTAACGATGAAACAGTTTTCTTTCTATTATTTTTCCATTTGTTATGACGAATAGTCAGTCCTTCTTGTAAGTATATCGCACGCAGCCAATAAAGGACTAGCCTGATACATTACTAACATTTTAATGAACTAACTGATTAAGGTTTAGGCTATTCATAAAATAAAAATAATAAATTTTATTCAAATTATAAAGTAATACACAAAATACAGTTTTTCTTAAATCTATGTCAAGTTCTTAAGTGTTGTTACCTGAATGAATTCATCCTGTGTTTTAGGCGAGAAGAGGTAAAACATTATAAACAAATAATCGTAGTAAAAAGCAAAACGGTAAAATAGTCATCTAATAGGCATGTAAAAAAGGTATAAATAGTATAAAAGTCTTACTTGCTAAAATACAAAAGGGTCACCATGTAAAAGAAATACTTAAGGCACTCGGGCAGGTTAGGTTCGAAGGAGATGACAGGGGATAGAATGAGCGAGCAAAGCAAGGTTAGGTTGGTACCTTAAAACCCTGTAGACAGAAGTAGGAGCTCCATGGTGCTCCGTCGGTTTCGTCCGACCGTCGTCAGCACATCGGCGGCTGCACGCAAATTAAAATTACTTTTTCGTTACAATAACTGCCTGTCTTTAATATCTGGGCTAGGCACGTAATTGAACGTTATTGATCCAAGATAACTGGATCATTTCAGATATTGTGGTTGAATATTATTCCGGGGGTAAGTTGAATAGCGCTGTTTCATAAAAACTTTTTACATTAAAAATACAACCGACTTCATTCTAAAAAAAACACTGAAAAGCGTAAAATAACTTCAATTTCGGAAGTCGATGTTTCTATAATAGTTTTGTCTCTTCGAATATCGACTTCCGAAATTAAAGTTATTTGGCACTTATACATTGAAGTCGGTTGTTTTTTTTTTTAAAAGTTTTTTATTTTACATTTTTTAATTGTGATACCACAACTAAAAAGTACCCTGAGCCAAACTTAAATAGTGTGCCAGTTCTGTAGTACAATCACGGCTAGGATACATTGTTTTATTACGGAGTTTTCGTGCCTATCTTAGATGATCAGATCAGCTCGATGGTGCCTTATAGCCGGAGTGCATCTTATGACAATTCTAATAATCCCAAACACGGTTAGGTTACATTGATTTATAACGGAGTTCTGGTGCCTACATTCTGGCTTCATCATCAGATCAGTTCGATATATCCCCTCCCTCCCTTCCTTTAGTCAGTCACCGACTACACGTATAAAAAAGCAATTTTACTTGTTTCGACAGTTCTGTTGTAAGTTGTATGTGTGTTGTGTGTGCTGTGTGTGTTGTATGAGGAGTTCCGTTCCATATCTTCGAAGTTCATTACTCGGAAGTGTTACTTTCAAACAAAAAAATAATTTTTAAAATCGGTCCATAATTGACCGAGAAATCGATTCACATTATAATAAAAAAATAAAAAAAAAGCATACACCCGAACATATAACCTCCATCTTTTTGAAGTCGGTTAATTAAAAAATATTGGCTGTCAATAGAATGGCGAGTTAAACTAGTTGGCTGCGACATGTCTATTTGGATTCGAAGCTATAACGACTAATTGAATAAAGTCGGCTAGGACAACCCAAAATCATAAAATAAAAAAACTGACGAGCAAAATTTTTATTTAGTAGGTTTCTACCTCTGAATAAACGACCTACTGTTCAAATCAAAATGTAATTCCATTAAACGATTTCTGAACTTGACAAACTATAAACTAAAAACGATTTAGTTGCATTGTGTTGTTTTTAGTTTATCAACGAAAAACAATTTGGAAATTCTAAATTGTCTATTTGAAGTAGATTGGAAACTGACACGGACTGATGGAAAATGTCCGGTAAATGATATGTTATGTGAATTCACTAATATTTTAGTTAGAAATTAGGTATAAGACCACACTAATATTATAAAGACAAAAGTTTGTACTTATGTGTGTGTGTATGTATGATTGTTACCCCTTCACGCTCAAACGGCTGAACGGAATCAGATGAAATTTGGTACACGGGTAGATTATGTCTTGAAATAGGACATAAAATACGTTTTATCCCCGGAAAATGTTCCCTTTGGATAATTTTTGACGTTCACGCGGGTGAAGCTGCTGGCAGAAGCCTCGATAATTTTCTTTGTAATTGATAAGATTTAAACAGCTAGAAAGTGTACCAATCACCACTTTGGTCTCAATTTCAACAGTTTCTCTCGTTCGCCTACCATAAACTTGTATTTATCAGGAACATCTTAACTAAAGTACCTCATCATCATAATTTCAGCCGAAAGACGTTCACTGTTAGACCCAAGCCTCTGACCGATGCTGTGCGTTTGGCATCGATCGGATTCCCGCAACCCTCAACAGGTCATCGATCCTCCTTGTGGAAGGCCTCCTAACGCTACGTCTTCCGGTACACGGTCGCCACTCTAGAATCTTTCGACCTCATCGACCATCTACGATCATCACTTAAGTTTCCTTCGGATATATTCATTCCTGATTCGATCACGCTAGGAAACTCGGAGCATTGCCGTACTAAAATACTTTAGAGATATGCGGAATCGAGAGTAAAGTTCACCAGATGAGTGTTATTTGAGCAACAACAAAGTTGATCTGGGCAACTGCCCGATAGATGATTTCGGGCTATTATATATGTTCAAATCGCAAAGAGAATTCCAATTACGCGATGGAGGATTTTGTATGTTTTAGCTCTTATGTGGCGTCATAGATGTCGATAAAGTATCTACCTACCTACCTAGATGAGCAGTCTATCTACACTCAGGTAAGTTATTCTCCTTAAATCACAACCTGTCTCCTCCCAGGTCCCAGA
Source organism: Mythimna impura (assembly GCA_905147345.3). Lineage (NCBI taxonomy): Eukaryota > Metazoa > Arthropoda > Insecta > Lepidoptera > Noctuidae > Mythimna > Mythimna impura. The sequence goes on from LR990345.1 coordinate 16,944,988, forward strand.
GCGCTTCGGATAAGCATTGCGATGCAAAGTCGCTCGTTTACCAAACTACTTTATCAACTCGTAGAACCACTTAATGGTACAGTGCGGGACAACGCTGACGTGCGGAGGGAAAATTGGTCAATAGTGATTATACTTGTATGTATGCGAGGATGACTAAAGTAGTAGTAGTAGGTTTAATTTGTGATCTTGTATTAATTTAGGTCTTAGGTTAAACTCAATGCCAGCCCCCCCAGCCAAGTTACGACCGTTTCGTTTCGATTCTCTTGCGTCGAACGCCTCGAGTAGGCCAAGCCTCCGATTCCTTTCTTCTGACGTCATCTTAACGCTCAGTCACGTGGTCAGAACAAAGGAATCGGAGGCGTATTCGAGGCGTTCGACGCAAGAGAACGAAACGAAACGGTCGTAGCTTGGCTAGGGGGCTGGACTGTGATATTGTTCGAAATAGTTAGGTACTGTATCCGAGGAATACACGGGGCAACTGAAGGAACACAAGTGGGTTTTAGTCAGTAAAAAAAATCAGATACTCCTTATCGCTCCAGCCAGAGCAGGATGAGTCTTTTTTTACGAAAAATTGCCTCTCACACCAGGGATTACTCCTGTATACAAGACACCTGGAACAATGATTTGTAGGCTGATTATGTTTATTTATTTTTTTATTTAAACTTCATGTGCAGTAGTGGTACATAGGCTGACTTAATGCAACAAGGCATTCTCTACCAGTCAACCTTTGTCAACCTGTTATGTTATGTTATGTGTGTTACATTATAAGGATAAGAAGTCAAAAGTGTTTATTTATTTAATTACAATGGTTAAACAACTAATTGCAATAACTAAAGTAAATAAACCCGTTTAAAGTTTTTTGTTACGCAGTCGGGTTTTTTATTTTACACTTTTTAGTTATTATAATCTAATATCGATATTTATATACTCTATTTTAGGTGGACATTTACCATTTTAAAGTTTACAAAACCTACTAGTCATCCGGCTCGCTTATTGAAGTGTCTGTTTGTAATATAAAAAAAAAAACATTTGTTTACTAAACCTATGACAAAGTGTATTCGATACAACAAAATGTGAATTTCGAAATTTTTGGTTATCTGTCAGTTTGTTCCAGCTCATATCCAATACGGCTAGACCGATTTTGATGGAGCATTCACTAACGGATAGCAAATATTACAAGCAGTTACTTAGGCTACTTTTAATTTTACTGTGGGAACGGGATTTCTTAATATGGGATAAGTCTACGAAATGTTAAACAAAATTTGAAGGAACTTTTAATGTGGGATGTAGCTAATGTTAATAATGAGTACTTTAAATCACTTTTTATATTACATGTAATGTAAAAAGTGAATTAAACTCTTGAATTAATCTTAATTCTCAGGGAGAGTGTACATCTCCGAAACGGTTAGACCGATTTTGATGGGACTTTCACTGACAGATATCTAATATTACAAGTAGTATTTTTCATTTTTCCGCGGGAACGGGGTTTCATAATACGCGATAAGTCTTCGAAACGGCTGAACTTTTACGGGACTATCATTGGGATATAGCTAATTAATGTCATAATGAGTAACTTAATCTATTTTTAACCGACTTCAAAAAGGAAGAGGTTCTATATTCGACTGTATTTATTTTTACATTTTTTATGTATGTTCACCGTTTTCTCGGTCAATTGTGGACCGATTTTGAAAATTTAGAATCTTATTTTATTGAAAGGTTATGCTTCCGAGTTGGTCCTATAGAAATATTGTTATGATCTGATCATGACCTTCGAAGGTATGGAACAGAACTCCTCATAGGATCACAGCAGAACCGTCGTAACAAGTAATATTACTTTGTTTATACATGTAGTCGATGACTGACTGAAAGAAGAGGGGGAATATATCGTACTGATCTGATGATGAAGCCTGAACTTAGGCACCGGAACTCTGTAATAAATTAATGTAATCTAACCGTGTTTGGGATTATTAGAATTGTCATGAGATGCACTCTGGCTATAAGATATTTAAGTTTGGCTGAAGTTATTTTACACTTTTCAGTATTTTTTTTTACTTTGAAGTCGGTTGTATTTTTTTTGTAAAATGTTTTTTTTTTATAATACCGCGGGACGGTACTTAATTTTCGGGAGAGTTAAGCTAGCTATTCTCGTGCTCGCCTTACTTCTAGCGACTTATATCTGAGACAGCCCAGTAGAAATTATGAAGAAATATGATGTAAGATCGTATAAGCAGTCGATGCCAACGCGCCTACGCCGTAGCCGTCGGCGTAGTGCTACGCCGACGTAGCACAAACGCTACGAGTGTTTTATGAAAGTTGGTAAGCGATGAAGCTGTCGGATTAAAATAATGATCTCTTTAAATTAATTTATTGACATAAGGTTACTTTTCAAATAAACTAGATAAATATTGTATTACAAGAAGCATTTTCAGAAACCAATTTGATTACAGTTTATTGTTTATTTAGTTTACATCACCTTCGTGTGGAAATCCATTTCTGGTATCGGAGTGAGTGGTTTGCTCAAGTATCTACAAGTATATTGGTATTTCAATTCTAACGTAAACATTTTGTACCAGTAATATAGTCGTATTGAGGTATAAAATACTTGTTGAATAAAAATAAGAACTCTTTTATTTTATTTATGGTGCAATTCTTGTTGTATTTTTAGTACTCGTAAAAAACTCTCGTTTGGTTCAACGACGAAATATATTAATACTTTTTCATTTATCAATCAGCTGCGATCTTACTATAGGGTTGTATACATATTATTTATTTTTATTTAACATTTGCAAAAAAAATAATTTAAAACTTGTAGTTAACATAATAACTTAACTTAATAGTGTGCGCGTAAAAGTGCGAGTGTCGCGCGCAGTACGCTAATGAGCGGACGCGTTTTGCTGTTAGAAATGGCCACTAAATTAGTGAAATGTAAAAGTTGTAACATAGTGATAAATGAAGTTCTGGCTTTTGTTCATAACAAAATCAAAGTAATGGACGAGGAAAGTATAGTGAGAATATGCTCGACTGCATTTTCGGTGGAAGAAATAGAAAGTGCAAAAAATCTCTTGTTCGAGGCATTACCAACGAAACTGCGCAACGTATCAAGAAAAGGAAGCGGAAAATCCAACCGTGACTTGTATGATATAATATCTGTTCTTAAGCAAGCTGATCCAGAAGAAATTCCAATATTTGTAGCAAAGGAACTACACAAACTGCCGCCAGTTACTTTTGATCACGTTGACGTCACGAGATTGTTAAAAGACATATTGATATTGCAGAAGGATCTTGCTGAGATAAAGGATACATACGTAACTTCAACTCAGTTAATTGAAGTAAAAAATCAGGTGGAAAACTTAAAACAAGCATCGATTGTAAATAATTTTGATTTAAATATCAATCAAAAAAGAGGAGGTAGCTGCAAAATAGACAGTTTTTGTCTCGACAGTGGACCGGTTGGGTTACCCCACATTATAGAAAAAACTCACTTAAATGATAACGGCAATATATCAGCTGTTACGCATAGTGAAACAAAACGTACAAGCTCAAGTGATGATGTCTCCGTTGCACCTTCATCGGAACGTCAGCCGCTCAAGGTCAGCGAATGCAAAATAAATATGATGAATGAGAAATCGTTAGCCGCTTGCCCCAATATAAAAACGTTCGCGGAAACCTTGAGCGGCAGCGGGGAATGGAAACATGAAAAATCTGACCAAGAATGGATTAAAGTGCAAAATAAGAGATTAGCTAATCGGTTCACCGGGGTAAAAGGAAAAGCGGAACCAAATACTAAGTTTAGAGCTGCTGATAATCGAATTCCCCTTTTCATTAATTATGTGAATAGGGAGACGAGTGAAAGCGATATTATGGAATATATCGTACAAAAGACGAGCATAGCCGTTACTATGAAAAAAATTAAAATGAAGACACAAAAATCTTATGATGCTTATAAAATTTTTGTACCACAAACAAAGTTATCAGTGTTTCTTGACGACGCGCTCTGGCCGGAAGGAATACAGTTTCGCCGGTTTTGTTTATTTCAATAGAAATAAGTATGAAAATAGTGTTGAAAACAGAGACCGGAATGCACTAACTAATCAATCTAATAATGAATAACTGCGTAAATAGTGATAATCCTTCAGAAATTGATGCAGTAAACTTGATTAGTTTCAACTGTAAAAATATTATGAGGTCTGTGGACTGTGTGAGAAGACTGTGTGGTACCGCCGACATCATCGCACTCCAGGAGACGTGGCTGCTGCCACATGATCTCACATACCTCAGCAGTATTCACGACGATTTCGGATGCACGGGTACCTCAGCGGTCGACACCTCGGCGGGCTTACTTCGAGGCAGACCGTTTGGTGGCGTGGCCTTGTTGTGGAAAAAGACCAAGTTTCCAGTGGTTACAGTTGTGAAGTGTGACAGTGTGCGTTTAGCCGCGATTAAAATCGAGTTGCATAATAATTGCTCAGTAATCATATTTTCTGTTTACATGCCCACAGACTCAAGGGACAATTTAATTGAGTTTACTGAGTGTTTAGGTGAGATTACCGCAATAATTGAAAGTCAAAATGTGGAATCAGTGTACTTGCTAGGTGATTTTAACGCCCACCCCGGTGAGTTATTTGCATCTGAATTATTAAGTTTTTGTGCCGACCAGTCTTGGTCCTGTATTGACATGCAGTTGCTACCGGCCGAAACCTTTACGTTTATCAGTGAAGCGCACGGTAGCCAGCGGTGGTTGGATCATTGTGTGGTGACCGAAGCTGCATGCCGATCAGTTATAAGTAGCTCTGTATTGTATGACACATACTGGTCTGACCATCTGCCCATTTTGTTAAAGTGCAATTTTGATCTTTTTAAATCTAAAATTAATATGTGTAGCTTCACTCGTGAAAATAAAATAAAATGGGGTGAGCGTAACATAGATCAGATTAAAATGTATAAAGATAGTTGTCATTCCAAATTGAGGGATATCGATTTTCCTAATGATTTAACTTTCTGTGCCGATCAAATGTGTAATGATACTACACATAGAATAATAATAAATAAAATGTATGATAATATTGTGTCGATACTTTCCGAAGCCGCAGAATATAGCTACATTGTAATGAAGCGGAAAGGTAAATATGTTACGGGTTGGAATAAATATGTGCGCGGCGCTCACGAGAGGGCGCGACTGTATTACCAGGTATGGTTAGCAAATAATAAACCTAACTGCGGTACTATCTACAATGACATGTGCGCTTCAAGACGTTATTTTAAGTCAAGATTGAAATGGTGCCAAAATAATCAGCAACAAATTAGAATGAATATTGTTGCTGAACACCATACAAATAAGAACTTCAATAAGTTTTGGAAATTAAGTAACCAGTTAAATCTTAGACCTAGCCTTCCCGTGAGTGTGGCTGGGACCCACGACCCAAGTGATATAGCAAATGTTTTTCTGCGTCATTTTAATGTGCAGTCACCACTGGGGCCGGCCTCGCCGACGATGGTCGATGCTGGGGCTCATGCCTTGGAGCTGAGATTTACCGCAAGTGAAATAGCTTCCGTAATAAAGAAAATGGTGAGCGGAAAGTCTCCAGGGCATGACAGCCTCAGCATCGAGCATCTGAGGTACGCTGGAGTTCACCTTCCGAGAGTGCTGGCTTTATTTTTTAATCTGTGTCTATCCCACTCCTATTTGCCTGAGAAAATGATGCATACCATCGTAATCCCTGTTATTAAAAATAAAACTGGTGACTCTTCAGATGTCGCAAATTATAGGCCGATCTCTCTGGCTACAACTATAGCTAAGGTACTGGACAGTCTGATTGAGCGACAATTAGAGTCACACCTAAAGTTGAGCGACGCACAGTTTGGTTTTAGGTCAGGTCTCTCAACCGAAAGTGCTATTTTGTCGCTTAAACAGACGGTCAACTACTATACAGCTAGAAAAACTCCTGTCTATGCCTGCTTTTTAGACTTGTCAAAAGCTTTTGACCTAGTGTCTTATGACAAGCTGTGGGACAAGCTGCAGAATACCAGTGTACCCAGGGAGATCGTTTCTGTACTGAGACATTGGTATGGTGCACAGAGAAATCAGGTGAGATGGGCTGGTACTCTCTCAGACGAATACAAGCTGGAGTGCGGAGTGAGGCAAGGGGGACTCTCTTCTCCTCTTCTTTTTAACTTCTATGTGAACGAGCTGATCGAGGAGCTCAGAAGCACTAGAATCGGCTGCCATATAGATAGTGTCTGTATTAACAATATAAGCTATGCTGACGATATGGTGCTGCTGAGCCCCTCGATCTGTGCGTTGAGGGAGCTCATAAAGATTTGTGAGACCTACGCAAATGCTCATGGCCTAAAATACAACTCAACCAAATCTGAGCTTATGATATTTAAATCAGGTACCAAGCACTATGAAAATGTACCTGATATAGTCTTGAATGGTACCTCTTTAAAAAGGGTTACTAAATTTAAGTATTTAGGTCATTGGGTCACTGATGATTTAAAGGACAGTACTGACATTGAGAGGGAGCGCAGGTCGCTGTCTGTTCGATGTAATATGCTGGCTCGCAGGTTTGCACGCAGTACAACACAAGTAAAGGTAACGCTTTTCAAGGCATACTGTCAATCCTTTTACACGTGCAGCCTGTGGGTTGGCTATGTGCAGAGAGCATATAGTGACCTGCGGGTGCAGTATAACAATGCGTTCAGGATGCTGATGGGACTGCCGCGGTATTGCAGTGCCTCCGGCATGTTTGCCGAGGCCAACGTTGACAGTTTTGCGACGATCATGCGTAAACGGTGCACCTCGACCTTAACTCGCATGCGAACTAGTTCCAACAGCATCTTGAGCGTATTGACGGACCGGTGGGATTCTCCGATGCTTGAGCGCTGGATACGAATGCACGCAGTGAAGTAGCATGTTGTGTGCGTTCTGGTATCGGATTCTCCTAAAATCTGTTTTATTTTGTTTTGTTCTTTTTTGTTTCATGTCATTTGTTTTGTTTTACTAACATTAGCTCTTAAGTATTTTCGTATTACTAACAATTTATGGAGAAATCTGAAATAAATTATTATTATTATAAGGTTAAGCAACGCTTACCAAAGTCAAACTATGGATGGGTAACCAACAACCATCTTACCATAGCGAGATTCAACTAAGTATATTTTGAAAAGCACGTTATGTTATAGGTCTTGGCTGTCATTTGTAGACCTTTGACAGTCGTTACGGATACTTAGAAGTAAGGAATTCTATTTACTGAGTTGTGGAATCAGATAGGTAGTTAGTATTCTGCTGCATCAGGTTATAATGGAAACCGACCCCAACGTTGTTGGGAAAAGGCTAGGCGGGTTGATCGATTGTAAATTTGTTTATTTATTTATACATACTTTTTTAAACGACTTCAAAAAAAAGGAGGAGGTTATCAATTCGGTTGTATTTTTTTTTTTATCATCATTTTTTTTATTTTTATTTTTTATGTTTGTTACCTCAGAACTCCGTCGTTTATGGACCGATTTGCAAAATTTTTTTTTCCCTCTATAGGATATGCTTCCAGATTGGTCCCATTTTTTTCAAAATCCAATTCTGATGATGGAATCCATGAGGAATCGAGGGAACTCCTCAAAAATTATAGGCAACCCTATGGTAATTTTAGTATTTTCATCAAGAACTTAAGCATTTACAGTCAAAAAGTAACATTTGATGAAGTGGTACTGACGAAGAAGACCAGAAATGGTCAACGGAACTTCATACTCAAATAGATAGCACAGTGAAGATATAGTTAAGCGACTATGACAATACAAATAAATGAATGATTCTGAATAGTTACGTTGAAAATGGTATCATCGAAGTGATCTGATGATGATGATGGAGCCGGAAGGTAGGCACCGGAACTCCGTAATTAATCAATGTAACCTAGCCGTGTTTGGACTTATTAGAATTATCATGAGATGCACTTTGGCTATAAGGTACTATCGAACTGATCTGATGGTGGAGCCGGAAGGCAGGCACAGGAACTCCGTAATTAATCAATGTATCCTAGCCGTGTTTGGGCTTATTAGAATTGTCGTGAGATGCTCTTTGGCTATAAGGTACTATCGAACTGATCTGATGATGGAGCCGGAAGGAGGAAGGTAGACACGGGAACTTTATAATAAAACAATGTAACCTAGCAGTATTTGGGTTAATTGGAATTGTCATGAGAAATAGGCACTCTGGTTATAAGTGTATCGCAACTAAAAAGTGAGAAATAAAAACTTTTTAGAAAAAAAAAATAACCGACTTCACTAAAAAAAAACACTAAAAGGATCAAAATAACTTTAATTTCGGAAGTCGGTGTTAAATAAGAAACAAACAATACCGAGAAACACCGACTTCCGAAATTAAAGTTATTTTGATCCTTTTAGTGTTTTTTTTATTTTTTTTATTAATGATAGGCTCGCGTTTGACCGCCATCTCACCTGATGGTAAGCGATGATGTGGTCGACGATGGAGCACGCTTGCTTAGAAGTAGCCTATTCACTCTTGACTTAAAGACCCCTAAGTTGTAGCTATCTGGAAACACAGACTCCGGCAAGAAATTCCACTCCTTGGCTGTACGCATAATAAATGTGTTCTTAAAACTTTAGTGCATACCAAGATTACAAATTTACTAATTGAAATTATTAAACAAAAGAAACATACAATTGACGGCCTTATAGAACTCGGCGATTTCTTCCAGGCAACCCAGAATGGATAGAGATTGCCTAGACACAAAATGGGGTTGCACTTGGTGCAAATATAAAAGTAAACAAAACTACTAAAACAGATACACATTTACATACATACAAAATATAAATATATAAGCAAGTGAAACGAAGACATGATTACAGTGACAAGTAATAGAAAAATGAAGAATGTGATGAATAAGTGAATGTAAATGATGTGTAATGATGATTGTTTTTCTCTGCACCAAAGGTTGACTTGGTATTAAATGCTTAAGGAAATAAGTCCGCCTTTGTACTTTTGTGTACATTAAAGCATTTCATAAATCACACTAATCAACTACAAGGTGGACCGAAGACCTGGTATGGGTTGCGGGAATCCGATGGATGCGAGACGCACGGGGCCGTTCATTGTGGCGACACTTGGGGGATGTCCAACAGTGGACGTCTTTTCACGCTAATATTATAAAGGCTAAAGTTTGTGAGTGTGTGTGTATGTTTGTTACTTCTTCACGCTCGAATAGCTAAACGGATTTACATGAAATTTGACCTGAGGGTAGACCATGTCCTGGAATAGCACCTTGATATTCCCCCAGAGCTAGTAAATAAATAAATGTATCAGGCAGCTCAGCAGCAGGTTCTTAATCTTACAAAACTACACAGTTTTAGAAAACTTGCACTTCCATTTGTGTCAAACCCGTTCTTCAAAGTAAGTATAATTGCGTAATAAGCGCAGTAAGTACTTACCGTTTTAAGTGAGGCGTGAATAAGCAAGTTCTGAGCAAGTAGACTCTTCGCACCCTCTCACGTTTCACTGAGGCGATATGCTTATAACATATAGGCAAGCCATTTGAAAATTAAAATTGTATTAAGTGAGCGACGTGTAATAAGGAATATAATAGGGAATATGCATGAATATAGTAGATACCTATTGACTAAGAGATAATGCAGTGTCTTAAAGTCACGGGCTACATGTTGAATTCCGAACGAAACGAATGTTGCTAAGATATAATCCTAAATGCAGTGAATGATATATACAATTAACTCCCGAGCACCGCGAGGGAGTTAACATAGAAACCTGAGTATAGTGAGGAATTCAAGCCGCCTAAGACAAAGTCAGTGTTATCCCCGTGTTGGATACTCTACTTTTTCCACCTTCTGTGAAATAGTTAAGAGGCAATATACTGACACAAATTATATATTAGAGAAATATACCTAAGTATTATTTATAAGCACTCGACATGTTTTGAGATTTAAAACAAACAAAATTATTATTTAATACAGTATCCCTATTAATTCAATATTATTGTTTAGTTTAGTTTTTTTTGTAAAGTCTATCAAAAGACCTCTTAAACATATAGGTTTTCTTAATGCCCACACTCTCAAAAACGATTTATCCGATAATGTAATATTTATAATAGATTTAATAAATTGTGGTAAGTATTTTAATTAGTCGCTATCAGCGATAAGACCGCCCATTGTGACACTCTATTAATATCAAGTTCCTATTGTAATTTTATTTTTGGTGTACATTATAGAGTATCTATCTATCTTTCTATCAAATAAAGCGTCTTTGTGGAAGAGATATATAAATGTCAGTGATGTATTACTGTTTATTGTTGAAAAACCGGTGGTTGTTTGAAATCCTTAACTACTACTATTCATGTCTGGATTCAAAATTCAACAGTAGAGAGATTAGAGGAACCGTAGGCACGAGCTTGCGGATGGCGAACGATGGGTGGGCAGCTTGCTGTCCAGTTGTTCGACGGCACGTTGTGTTCCATGCGCGCCTCAGAGATTTCAGCAAGATGGACGGGCCCAGTAGAGTCAGTGCCTGCTAGGGCTACGGGAGTCTTTGAAAAAGTTACCATAGCCCTGGAACGCAAAGGGCAACTGAAGGAACACAGGTAGGTTTTAATCAGTAAATGTCGAACACGCCCTCTCGCCCCACCCAGAGCAGGAGAAATGAAGTTATTTGATGATTTCACATCTCAAAAAAAAGGAGATTAGAAATACACATAAACTAAATATTATTTTAAATGTAGAAAAATGTAATAAGTATGTTACTAATCGTAGAAAAAGATGTCTGCCCACAATATTTACTAATACATAAAATATATTTTCAAAAGTGCTTTTCCAAATAATATTTCTTTTATTTATGACATAAATTGCAATGTTCACAGCTTAGAAAAATATATCGCCCCACTAAACATTGTGTACGATAACGCCTGGTGAAAATATTAAGACAACGTGATAAATAACGAAATTTTCAGGTCTAATAAACTGTCAGAAGAAAGTTAGCCGAAGAAGCAATATGGCACAGTGTTGGTAGACCGAGGCCTACGAAGTAAAATTATTTCGGTTTGAGATATTTCGACACTGTGTGTATCACACAGGTTCGGGTCTTGATAGGTTTTTAGAGCCGATTTCATGGGTCTTTTATTTATTTGATTATTATTTTTACATATATATTGTGATATTGCGACAGTTTTGAAACATTAGTATTGTTTGTCTTTTTTTAACATTACTTAATTGATATGAATGCTATGTTTAGTTGATTTGTTAGGAGTACATCGCAGACTACCCCTGTATTATTTTAAGTTCTTACGATCCATCCTAAGGTTGTCTGGTAAATATAGCTGTCAGTGATATGAGCGCAATTGTACCCATAGATTTAATTTTGTTTAGTGTTACTTTTTTGGTATACAATAAAGTTTATTCTATTCTATTCTTATTTTACCAAAATTTGTCAATTTCTTGGGATTGTTGTCTATATGACAACAAACCCAAAAATCTTAGAAATATGACATTTTTGCACACTTGATTGTGGTCGAATATTGAAATAAAGCACTTTTGACATTTTCCGTCATGAAGAATGTTAAAAGTGTTTTGTTTCAAGTGGAAACACTTCATTTTTTTAAAATAACTTCTGGTCTTGGAGCAAGGGGTAGTGTCAGACTTTTACTGATTAAAACCCACCAAGTTCCTTCAGTTGCCTTTTGCATACCAAGACCACGGTGATCTTTTTGAATGATCCCGCCTTTCTGCCCGTCCAGCTCCGCCAATTGTGTTGACTGCTTTGAGACGTGCACGGAATATTACGCGCCGTCGACTCAGGCCTGGTCCTTATCGGACGGCGGACTACACATTGCTCGCCGTCCGCAAGCCTGATGTAGTGGAAACCGTAACTTATTTTTGTAAAAACATAGTTATGCTGCATCAATGCACCCTCGTTGTCGTTTCTCAACTTAAGCTCTCTGAGCAGGTCGGATGGCAATCGCTCGGCTATAAGGATATAACCCGCAACTCATTATATCATGGCTTAAGGGACTAGTTGTACGCTTGTAAATGCTCAATAGCCTGGCGTCCCACGCTAAGAGGAACTGGCACCGCGCCAGAGCCCCAACAATAAGAACTTACTTATGCACATAATGGAATATAATAACACCGTAAATTGGCCTCAGCCATCTAAATATAAAACATAATTTTAAATGCAAGTTCACCTTAAATAGAACCCGAAGAGAAAGTTCACGAAGCAACAAAGTCACAAGTTACGAGTACTTAATGCACTTTTGAATATAAACACGGAGAAGTAACATTGTACTAAAGTTAGTACAATGCAACCGGCCCACAGTTGAAGTTCTGTTGCTATTTAACACTGGTACGTTTCGCATATCAACTGAGATATTTATGGAACAAATTCAGTTGATAACAAGTTTCGATGGAATTATATAAAGTAACACAATGTTATATTTAACCAAACTTTTCGCTAGTGAATTATTTCTTTACAATTGAATAAGTTTTATTACACAAATAACGTACAGGTACCTACCTATATAAATTGGGTCGTCATAATCACGGCGATTGGCGGTGATTTCTCTAATTTTATTTTGCCAAAATAGAAGGCTTTAAGTTAAAGAGAACCGTTTGCTTTTGTCATTAATACAGTTTTTAACTTATAATTATACTTTATGGAGCCTAATACATTATGCGTAGAAATAAATGGTTAGCTATGTGATGAAATAATTATTTAAGTATTTTTATACTTAAATAATTATTTCTATCACATGTGACAGAAATTATTGTTTAGGTATTTTTAATTTTAGAAGGTTTTAAGTTAAAGAGAACCATTTTCTTTTGCCATTAATACAGTTTTGAACTTATAATTATACTTTATGGAGAACAATACATTATGTGTAAAAATAAATGGTTAGCTATGTGATAGAAATTATTTTTAAGTATTTTTATTTTTTATTAATTAGGTAGCTGTTAAGTAAAGTTTTACCCACATTAATTACATGGACCATCCATTTACTGGACGGTGTTAAGTTAATGCGATGTGAGTTGGTATAGCGGAATTAATTAGTGAACAACCTTTAATAAAGCTCCAATCGGATAGTATTAAAATTATGTTTAATTACCTGGAAATCAATTATTGAAGTAATCCGTTTTACTTGCTGCCTATAACAAATGTTGGTTTATGAAAAATGTCATTATTGTTTATTGAAAACTGAAAAATATTGCCAATATTTTAATAGAGTTGCTTTTATTTTAATCTACATTCCGTATTTTTACAATCTTTTTTGTAACTTGCAATGTTTTTTTATTTGTGTTTGTTAAGGGCAAATTTTGCAAATGTATTTTGAAACAATTACCCTTAACCGATTGGGCTACAATGACCATTAACCGATTGGGTTTTTTTATATCTACATATCATGAAGCTGATCAGATGATGGAGTCGGATAGTAGTCATAGGAACTACTGAGCGCAACATGATAACCCCATCGTGTTTGAGGTCATTGGAATAGTCTTAATGATTACTATACCGCACGACAAAAGTTTATTATGAAAAAATATTTTTCAATGAAAACTTATTTACTTAATTATTAAAACAGAAAGAGATTTTAAAGTAAGCATGTACTTACTGAGTTATCTCTATCAAAGAGTAAGGAGGGCTTATTTTCCAATAAACAGATTATTTTCATCTTATGGCTAAAATGGCTGCCTGACATGTTTTCCACACAGAAGTGGTGAGCCCGCCATTTTTATTCCTCACTTATAAGTTATGTGGGGCGTTTTTTACCGGTAGTAGAATTACTCCCCAAAGATATTTATTTATTTAACAATTAATGTACACAAATTTAAACTCAAAGCATTTATTTCAAATAACTCATTTACGGGCCACTTTTAAACAGTCAAGGTGAAGGAAAATAGGTGCAAATGTGATTTTTATTTCTAAAGAAATCTCTTTTACCTGCGAAAAAAAACCTTGCGAAAGGAGTCTTGGAAATAAAAGAGATGTAGACACCGTATGTTAGAGTAGTAAGAAAAAAGTACAAAATAAACAGTTAACTTTGAAATAATAAAATATAACATACAATGTATATATATATATTTACTATATACTTATATATAGTAAAACAAATATCACCATGATACATACAAAATAATTAAGTTACACTAAGTGATAAAATTTTACATCATAGCTTATTAATTTTGCATTTATATTCCTATTATTTCGCTTTCAAAACCACGTTTCAATACAGCATAATTATGACATATAATTTCAACTACATTTAAAAAAATCCGCGACAGAGCGGTAAAATACCACTCCGTAACCATTAATATAGTATAGTATAATATATATATGGGACAAATGTAGGTTAAACGAAAAACGATCCATCTGATGATTGAAAAATTGGCTAAAATTATTATTAATTTTATGACACAAATTGGTTCACATTTATAGGTCCATAATATTATTATATTATTATTATTATATTATAATAATAATATTTACATTGAATCGCAGGATGATTTTTAGCCAACGTGCGTGCGGACGAAGAGCAATGGGCAGTTCACTATCCGGCCATTCGGTAACCATCCGGCCATTCGGACCGCAGGGTCAATGCCTGTTAGGGTTTTTAATTTGTTTTCTATTTTTTTTAGCGTAGAAAATCGTTTAATGACTTCTCCCGCTTTACGGGCGGGGCGAGAGGGTGTGTCAGACTTTAACTGACTAAAACTACACCTATGTTCATTCAGTTACCCTTTGCGTCCCAGGTGACGCTTTCAAAAGTCGGCCCATGGCCCTTGGGAAATCATCCAATGACCTCTCCCACTCTAGGGTAGAGCGAGTGAAGGCTGCAAAACGATTGGAAAAAGTGACCGTGACTAAAAGAGAGAAGAGAGCAGTTTTAGTCAGTAAAAATGAAGAGCATTCAACCAGACATACATTTTCACTGTTTTTCATACAACCACTCTCATGCGATTATGACGTTTACACATTTTTCATTAGATATTTTGGAAACACAAATATCTTGTGGATATTATATAGGCTTCTATTGAAATCAATTTTTAAAGTATAAAACTAATCCAGTAAAGACCTCTGAAAATTTGCTATTTTGCATGAACTTTGACCCTTTATAATGAAGTGTCAGTGAGTCAAAAAAATATAACAATAGAAACCTTGCAAAGGGGAATGAAAATTTTCCCATGCATTGCTTGCATTAAATATTGTCAATCACTATCACAACACTAACGCGTATCTTTTCGATTCGTTTATCACTTTTTTTTTTACTGGTTTTAGTGGTGAAAAACTGCGGGTTTGAAAAAAATATTACAGTAATAACCAATTTAATCTATTTTATCAATGGAAACCTCAAAATATTACGTATTATATTTCCATTTCATTATTATAATATAACGAAAATTGGTAACGCCTGACAAAAATATACTAGCATTGCTTCTATACGTGTCTTCGTTCGGTTACGGTTTAAAGACCTGGTTCTTTTTGCTATTGATTCCTTGTATTGGCCTCTAACATATAACCTAGGTTTCATTTCTGGCGAAAAGAAAAAAGTAAATCATGCCAATAGTTTGCATTGGCATTTAATCAAGATTCTGAATGGCAAAGATTTATTCCAAAAACTTTTACAGTTTAAAAAAAAAACATGTATTTCATGGAACAAGTTTTGCGAAATATTCAAGTGAATGACTTTATTTTCGAGTGCCAGCAGAGCTTTCAAGTATTATTTCTCTGTTTTCGCATTGCTTTTTTTATTAAACATTGCGTTGGATGAACCGGCAAGCTTTTAAACCATGCTCAGGTTGACGATAGACAAGTGGGGAAGGGCCCTCTTAAGACACGCAGACTCAGGTGTCAGGCTTTTACGTAACTGGATGATACCTCACCTCAAAAACTTACACATTGAATCAAACCTTAATGAAATGTCCAAAGCGATCTTTTATTATGCTTAATCATTTTGGGCGCTACATAAGCTGGCCATTTGCCAGTGTCGTGGGAGAGGTCATACGCTCGTAAAGTTACGGCCAATTTCCTATGATATTCAACTCCAGAGAGATTCTGTTACGAACGGGACCCATTGTTTCGTGGCTGTAAAGTATCGTGGATTCTATTGAAAAAATAGCCTGTGAAAAAATAGGTATTCTCAGTCTACCAAATAAACACGAAACATTTCATAAAAATCGGTCAAGCCGGTTCGGAGGAGTTTAATAACAAACACTGTGACATGAGAATTTTATATATTAGATTTTAAAGATGTTACTTGTTACAGAAACTACGGTCGGTCGGTCTTCATCTTTCGACTTGATGGGTAACTTTTGGATAGATTGAAGCCAGTGGACCAAAGGAGGTCCTTAAATGTGCACTCAAGACAATGATTAAATATCGTTAAGATGCAAGTAAATAGAGCCTAAAGGTTGCTAATAACACTTTTGTTGTGAGAGCGTTATTAGGAGTCTGTTTACTCTAGCCTTGAAGAAACCTAAATTACATACGGACGGAAAGATGGGAAGAAAAGAATTCCCTGCCGAAGTCTTTTTTTTGGGTGGTAAATCATCTAATCACTTCTCTCGCTCTTGGGCGGAGCGGGAGGGCGTGTCAGACTTCTACTGACTACAACCCACTCCTGGAACAGGAGAGTTCTTTGCCTTCGTTCCAGGGCCCCGGGGTACACTTTCGCACAACCCATGGCCCCATTAGGCTTCGACCCTGCTGGGGCCCTACGGTTTGCTCACATCTCTTTGAAACGCGCATGGAACACTACGTGCCATCGACAATTCGAGCTCGGTCCTGACGGTCACCGGACGGCCGGAATTGCATTGTTGCACCGGTGGCTGGGGCGTGAGTGCTATTCCTTCATGCGTGTGGCCGCCTCCTCCGCTAGCAGTACTATTTTACAGAAGGAGGCGACCGCCTGCCATTCCTCCTCGTAGACGTAACTACAAATTTTCAATTTTCAGTCCTGTACTTGTGCTATGAGAACTTGCTTCATGCCAAATTTCAGGATTCTAGACCAACGGGAAGTACCCTATGGATTTTGATTCCCTTGAGAGTGTTGAATACACGTTTTTTCGACATAAACGGCCGTACCTTTTTTTTTTGTTGACTCAGAAGTTTGATTTTTTCACAGCTTCAAGGGACCGCAGACTTGAGTATAAGGTTTTAATTTCAACTCGAGACCTCCACTCGTTCCCAAGATAAAGGGTCTTAACAGACAGACAGACTGACAGACAAACGGAAAACAAAGTGATCCTATAAGGGTTCCGTTTTTTTCCTTTTGAGGTACGGAACCCTAAAAAGAAAGAAACATGTTTATTTGACGATAGCCCTCCAGTTCATACGAAAGTGACAGTCATGAAAAATAATATCATTGTGTGTGCCTCACGACTGCGCCAAAAATGTTCATACAGAAGATATCTTTGTCTCAAAAATTACATATTTAACGTAGATATTGAGTTTCGGGATTGTTCGAAAATATCACCACAGCCCTGGAACGCAAAGGGCAACTAAAGCACACGGGTGGGTTATAGTCAGTAAAAGTGACACTTTGCGCTGTTACGTTTTACTATATAAGGTAAAATAGGTAAGGTATTTACTATATAATGTCCGATGGGACTGGGATGTACATTCGTATAAAAGTCCCTAATACAAAAAAAAAGAGGAAAAAAAGTGACATTTCCTCTTGCCCTTTGACTTTGAGAGAAGTTATTTGATGATTTCCACCAGACCAACAGGCCAGAATATAATACATTATGTTATATTATATGTAACGTATGTAGGTATCTCACTTTCACTTTTTACATTAATTTTATGTATAATTAACGTACATCCTGTAAGCATTATGTTCAGAAACTTAATAGTTACTGAAACAATTTCAGCTATTTTAAAAGTTACGTAATTTTTTATGTCGAAATAATTTCTGATTAGGTACTTATTTTAGGATAAAAAATTATCAATTTTTGAAAATTCTTGATAAATCTTGATTGCGTCACTTGCGTGTGTACGTACGTTTCTTCTCTACAATTAGAATTACTCTTTTTATAACACTATTTTTTATGACTTCTTTCTCTTTAGGGTGGAGCATGAGAGCATAACACAGCGAATCCGATCCGAAAGGATTTCGCTAGGTTCACCGCGAGTGCCCCTGGCGCTCCTAATCCGAAACCTGTGCCTGACAAAGCAAAGAACAAGGTCGATGATAGTGATAGTTTCGTTATGGTGCAAAGGAGGAAGCGTCGAACACAAACCAACAAGAATCGCTGCGGCATAGCACCTGCAACTCCTAGCGTAGGCCCGCCTGCATCACACCACAAGGGTGGAAAACATCGTGGAGTACGTGCGCCATAAGACGAAGTTCGCACTGAGGGTACAGCTTCTGGAGTCCCGAACACTTTTCTGCCCCTCATGTTGAAGGAAGACTTTTGGCCGCAGGGCGTGGTGTTCCGTCGCTTCCGCGGACAAGTGCCACAGAACAGCACAAAGTGAACAAGTGCAGTGAAGTGTTACTAACATAGTCATAAGTCGTATTTATTAACAATAAATTGTATTTAATTTACTTTAGATATATGTTAGTCTGTAAGGTATTTATCTATGGGCCAAGATGCCTGAAAATAAATGATTTATTATTATTTCGTTTATTCATTCGTATACTATACATATAAATTATATTTTTAAATATTTCAATAAAAAAAAAACATTTAAAAATATAAAATATAGTGTCCCACCGGTATCTGGAACAGGGTCCAAGCTACCGGCGGTCAGGGCTCCAGAGAAAGGAACCTCCTAATAAAACGAGCCGTGTCCAGGAGTACCGCTTATTATTATTATTATAACAGACTTTTACTGACTAAAACCTACTTCTAAGTTCCTTTTTTGCTTTGCGTTCCAGAACCCTTGGGTTCCCTTTCGGTTTTATAAAACTACTTTACATTTGAGTAAAAACTCAGTGATTGAATTATGACTGTTACTTAATTTTCTAATTAGGTTGTATAAGGGTGCGCATTATAACAGTTACGTATTGTATAAGTGATACTAGACTAACATAACCTAACCCATTGTTGGTCGTCGTACCAATTTTGCATTTTTTGTCAAGATAAAGTGAACCCCGGGGCCCTGGAACGAAGTCAAAGAAGGAACAGGAGAAGGTTTTAGTCAGTAAAAGTCTGACACGCCCTTTCGCTACGCTCAAGGGCGAGAAATGTCATTGGATAATTTCCCACCTAAAACAAAAGTTCTACTTGTAAACCCCTTTATTTCAGCTTAAATTTGTTGTTGCACTGTTGCCGAAACAGATGGCAGAAGTGATCTATACATTATGTAGGTACATACATACCTATATATAAATAAAATTTAAGTGTCTATTAGTAACATCAAAATATTTTTTTTTACTAAGTGCACACGAAACTAAATTCAAAAACAAAGTTCAATTCAAAGTTCAAAAACTGCATTTTTGTCATAGATATCGAATTCGATATCTAAGACGAAAATGCAGTTTTTGTATTTTTTTGTCGGTCTGTATCGGTCCAGTTCTTTCGGAGATTAGCCAGAACAAACATGGCTTATCTTCGAAAGAACTGGATTGATTTTAACGGGACTTTCACTGGTAGACAGCTGATGTTATAAGAAGTACCATAAGCTTAATTACTTTAATCTTAGAAAATAATTAGGGTACCTCTTCTTCTTCCTGCCCTTATTGCATATTACTTGGGGTCGGCGCAACACGTTTTTATCTTCCATTCTGTCCTGTCACCCGTCACACTACCACTAACTCCCTTTTCTTTCATATCCTTCCTCACACAATCCATCCATCTTTTCTTTGGCCTCCCTCTCTCTCTCCATCCATCTACACGTATACTCAGAAACCTTTTAGTAACATGCGTTTCATCCCTCCTCTTCACATGACCATACCAAGACAAACGATTTCCTTTCAACTTTTCAGTCACTGGCGCCACTTTCAAACTTCCTCTAATATACTCATTTCTCACTTAATACTTTCTCGTCACACCACACATCCATCTCAACATTCTGATCCATACAGTATGACAGGTCTCATCAAAATAATTAGGGTACCGCTCAACATAAAATATTCTTAAAATTGTGATCAAATAACGTTGTGCTGGCTTACGCGGACGAAGTCGCGGGCACCAGTGAGTTCATAAATAAAAACCATTGTTTTAAATTCCAATAAGTAACCTATACCGACATATTTCAAACACGGCTTTGAATAACAGCCCATGCAAGACGTTTTAATATTTAGTTAAAAACGGTAGTTTCTAAGCAAGAAACGTCTTTGTTGCAAACTTTGTTTTCTTAAAGTTAAGATGAAAGATGAAGGCAGTGAGTTAAGAGGAAGTTTATATTAAACTTACTTATGTACATATATATGTGAAGATTACGGTCAAAGTATGTACATAAATGTTGTAAATATATTTGTGTATAGGTACTCGAATGTAACATTGTACGTGTGAATTGTACTGGAAGATTTTCTTTGAGTAAGTATTCCGAAATACTCAGTAAAAGTAGACAATGTAGGCAATTCTTTGTGTTAATACCACAAGCATTTCGTATATTATTTCTACATCGGTAGACAGAACTGCGCCTACTTCTAAACATAAATGAACTGTTTTTCTGTTTGGGAACAAGTTCTTGAATACAAACATACCTACTTATTTTTTTTAAAGAAACATTCCATAAACAGACCCTGACCCCACGGCAGGCGCGGGCTTGCGAATGACGAGCAACGGGTAGTTCGCCGTCCAGCCATACGGTAACCATCTGGACCGAGTCTAAAGTCGTCGACAGTGCGAGCGCGTGGTGTTATTTATTTATTTATTAAATACTTTATGCACAAACGTACAGCGGCGGACTTAATGCCTTAGGCATTTTCTACCAGTCAACCTTAGGGTGATGCAGAGAGAAATAGTGGTAGGTGCAATAAAAGAGAGAGAAAAGACGAATAGGTACAAGAAAAGATATAGGAACTAATAAACCATAAATATCATACAATTATACAATACATACACAAATTAATAAACTATCTACATATATATCTACACTAATAAAGTCAAACAATTAGTTCAAATCGACAATTTGAAAACATTAACGCTGTGATGACACTACTGCCAACTTCTTACGAATTAGCTCGCGAACTTTGGTTTTGAATGTTTATCGATTTGTTACACGCGCGCCTCTAAGAGATGTCAGTAAATTGTAGGGGCCCAGCAGGGCTTATGCCCGCTAGAGCCGCGGGGAATATCTGAAAAGGCAACCCGTGGTCCTCGAACGCAAAGGGCAACTGAAGGACACAGGTGTGGTTTTAGTCAGTACAAAAAAAAAATCTGTAGTCCATAAAAATACTTTTTTTCGTGCGGTAATCGAATCCGCGACACGTAGCGCCAGAGCTAATCGCTGAAGCACTGCGCTAGACTAGAGGTGCTCTTGTATTTTTCACGTTTTACTTTCTTAACTACACAAAATGTGAAAGCATTCACTGTTAGTTGTAATATTATTTAACTTTATCTACGAGAACATTTTTATTTATAATCTGATAAATATTATTGTATTAAAGTATACTCGTATGTTGTGTTCTTTTCCTCGTTTTGTACACAACAAACAGTAAGGAAATTGAAAAGCTCGCAAAGGTTCTAAGCGTAAGCTGGCTAGCCTGGCGACCTAATGGGTTTACTATCTACTGAGTCCGGGAACAGCGTATTTGTGTTACCAGACTTTATTTATTTTTACAGACATGTCTTAAAGTTGATCCTGCCGAGAGACTCGGGGTAAACGAGGAACTTTAAGCAATCTACTTGTCACTGAGTAAATATTTAAAGACTACTTATCTACCTGAAAAAGCAGTGCTTCTGGCAGCAAATCGTTTAAAAAAATTTTTGAGAATATTTTTGTAACACAATTTGAATAAAACTGGGCAAGTGCGAGTCAGATTCGCGTTCTGTGGGTTCCGTTCAAACTTACCTATGTAAATAGTTAATTCCCGAATGGAGTCTCGAAGATTTTTTCGAATCGCAAAAAAAAGTATGTTTTTACCACAAATTTAATGTCTTCAGATTTATTCCAATATCTGTGCTATAATAAGACCTTGCTTTATGCCATATTGCCCTATGAATTTTGATTCCCTTAAGAGTGTCGAAATACACTTTTTTGTGACATAAACGCCCGTAACTTTTTTTCGTTAACTCAGAAGTATGATTTTTTTCACAGCTTCAATAGACCGCAGACCTGAGTATACGATTTTACTTTCAACTCGATATCTCCACGCGAGATAATGGGTCTTGACAGACAGACAGACTAACGGCCGGACAACAAAATGATCCTATAAGGGTTCTGTCTTTTCCTTTTGAGGTAAGGAACCCTAAAAAAAACAACACATTATGTGTGATATCAAAACAACGAATTGGTTTTTCCCACAGGTTTTTCCTGTGTATATTTTTATATAATAACTAGCTGAGCCGGCAAACGTTGTTCTGCCATATAAATAAAAATAAAAAAAAATAGATGTTGGCCGATTCTCAGACCTACTCAATATGCTCACAAAATTTCATGAGAATCGGTCGAGCCGTTTCGGAGGAGTTCAAGTTCGAACACCGTGACACGAGAATTTTATATATTAAGATTAATTTTAAGCAATAAGCAGCCTAGCAGTTCTGGCCCTGTGGTAACGGCCCCGACTTACAAGCATTAGTAGGTCGTGGGTACAAACCCAGCCAGGCGCATTACTTTGTGTAATTTATTTCATCACCACTATTCTTAAAACAGTGAAGGAAAAGATCGTGAGGATAGAACCAAAAATTCGAAGACTTGTGATATCCACCCACCCGCACTGGGTCCGCGTGGTGGATTATGTAGGAGGAGGCCTGAGTCCCAGCAGTGGGAAGATTATAAAGCTGATTATGTTATGTATGTAAATAAATAAGACTAAAAATAAATCTTTTTCTGAAAGCAGAATCTGAATTTCGAAATTGGATTCTAAACGAAGCAGCAATTATGAATGGTAGCATTGTGGAAACCTCTCGCTATCTCTTGTGTACACAAATAAACTGATGGCAGTGACGTCACATTTCAGTACGTTCATCCTTATTCTGTTACTTGGCAGTTTCTTATTCCACCGAAAGGGCCTAGCTTATCTAATATTGAACGGCTTTAAAAAATTATTTCTATTTGCGATTTTAGATAAAATTAGTGTTTTATACAAATAAATTAAAAAAAATATTGAATAGGCTACCCAATTGTTCTTTGTTCATTATATTGGACACAACCGCTGTTGAAGCGAACGGAATACATCGACCACCAACCAAACCTTACTTCATTGACTTACAATACAAGTTTGACTTTCACCTAAGAGAAGAGTGATTTACAGGTCGTAAATAAAACTGAATTTATTGCCTCTGTATCCGTAAATGCTACATTTGTATGTACCTATAGTTACGAAGGTTTTTAAGTGTATAAAAAACTATCTTCATTCGATGACACACAGTTTCAGTGCCACTTCCTCTAATGTAATTAAAGAAACACAAACACAAGTTTAATGTACTCCACTTAAGTTTCTGTTACTAAATTGCTGGATACTTAAGTTGCGAAACTGTCGCCGGGTATATTCAAGCGGCAGAAACCGCTAGACTTATTAAGTACGTACCCACAATTAGGTACTAGGTCTCCGGAGATTCTCGTGAGCCCTTTTTACAGTTGCCAAAAGTCACTCAATGTATTTAGGTCGGTTTCAGTCGCAGTAATTTGTGAAATTCGAGTTCAGGGACTGTTTGCCTAGCCACGCGGCCACGCCGTCAGATGTGTAAGGGAGAATTCAGTTATTAACTCTGTGGATGTCCGAAGAATGTCTTATTAGTGCGAATTGACTTGAGAATTTACTTTATGTGTGTTCAGAAAGTTGGAGTTCATTACACGGTTATGTTCTCAAGGCTATAAATAGTAACGCACTATTGACTGGGGGACAGGGAGGCTCTGCAATTATACAACCAACTGGAGAGTGGAGTATTGCACCCCGTATGATTGACCGACGTCTTGGTAGACCAGAGATCAAGGACAGATACGAGTAACCTAGAGTAAATGGCTGGATATACTACACAAATACATATATCTAGAAAGAAAATAATTTCAATAAAACTTCCTACAATTTGTAAAAGATAACCATTTTTTTAGGTGGAAAATAATCCAATGGCTTCTCCTGCTCAAGGGCGGAACGGGAGGGCGTGTCTGATTTTACTGACTAAAACCCACTTCTATGTTCCTTCTTTGCCATGCATTCCAGGACCCCAGGTTTCCCTTTCGGAAGTCAACCCATGGCCCCAGTAGGCTTCGGCCCTGCTGGGCCCCTACGGTTTTGCTGACATCTCTTTGAGGCGCGTGTGGATCACTACGCAAAATATCACCATACTGATATATTTTATATCTAATCGTAAGTGTTGAATACTCACCCTTCTGTGAGGTTTCGTTTCCTGCAAATATTTATATGGCCCAAGTTTATCGAGCGTCGTGTTTGTGTTTGTCAGTTATAGTGTGACGGCATCCATTATGATGTGGCCTTAGTATACACAAAGTACATAAAGTGTTGTTATGGATGTAAGCGATCCAATATTCTTTTGTAAATTCTTAAATAATAATTACCTTTTTATTTTCTGTCAAGTGATCAACACTTTTTTAGGGTTCCGTACCTCAAAAGGAAAAAACGGAACCCCTATAGGACCACTTTGTTGTCCGTCTGTCTGTCTGTCAACACCCTTAATACCCTTTATCTTGGGAACACGTGAAGGTATCGAGTTGAAATTTAAACCATATACTCAAATCTGCAGTCCCTTGAAGATGTGAAAAAATCCATCTTCTATGTTAACGAACGAAAAAGATGTCGGCCGTTTAAGTCGCAAAAAACGTATGTTTCAACACTCAAGGGAATTAAAATTCATAGGGTACTTCCCATTGACCTAGAATCCTGAAATTTGACATGATGCAAGTTCTTATAGCACATGTATAGGAATAACTCAGAAAACAGTAATTTGTCGTTACGTAACAAAAAAAAAAACTTTTTTTGCGATTCGGAAAAATCTTCGAGACTCCATTCGGGAATTGAATTATTTACATAGGTAACTTTGTACGGAACCCTCAAAGCTCGAGGCCGACTCGCACTTGACCAGTTTTTTTATAGGCCCAGCCACTCCTTGCCGTTAAAAAAGATGTGTTTTTTATTTTCTCAAGTTTTACCAATATAGTTTAGATTATTTACCGTTGTTGCCCGTTATTTTTATGTATACTCGTATGTTTTTAAAAAAGTGTGCCTACTCTTTTTGTTTATCTGGATAAAAGAAACGTCGGCACAAAATAAAAAAAAAACATAGGTTAACTTAATTGACGTAGCCATCTGGCAAATAAAAACGGTTTGCCATCTCCGAATGAAATATCCCCATCATCTATCTATCCGCGACTCGTTCGTTATTTGATCGAGCACTGTTCCTACCTGATATATTTTTGTGCACAGTGGATAAAATTATGTCGAGTTGAGTCCATTACAGGCAGGAAGAGTCGAAAACTTCCTCCAAAAACGGAAATGAAAGAAACTGGCGGCGCGGCGCCGTCCAGCACGTACCCACGTACCTACCCTGTACCCTGCCGGCCCTCCATGAGCTATACGTACTAACCTTTTTTAAATCAGGCATTTAAACAATGTTCCGCAGTCGACGACTCGTGAACGATATAATAATGTAATTAGAAAATTAAATTATCTTAACAACGTATGGGTTGAGTGCTGTAAAAACGAACCTGTGTCCGAATAAAAATGTTATTTAATTACCAGGACAACCGCTTCCTTTCGCTTTATCACTGGGAAAACAAAGAGGTTCGTACAAACATTTTATGTGGCCTTTGTGTCACGTTCATTGTTACATCTATGTGGAGTTACCTAAAGAAACAACGTGTTCACTAACAGAGGCAAAGGGCTTCTTTGAATCACTATTTGCGTAATTTTTATGCCAATTTAGAACAAGTAAACCGTTTTGAATACTGATTTTAATATTTTTACTGTGACATAGTAACAGTGGCAGCTTTATACGAATACCTCTGACATATTCGCGTACATGGAAAATATAAGAGTAACACGTAATTTTTGTAAGCCCCTCGCATAAAATGTTTCGTAATTTTGTCACCTTTGAAAACAAGAAAATGCGAAGCCAGTCATTTAACACAAAAGGTGTTACAGGTAGAATGTGTTAAGAGTCCCAACTCTTAAATAAAAAGGTAGGAACAATAATGAGGGGCGCTCTTAAAAGTCAAAGTCGAACCGAGGTGGTGTGTTCAAATGTCGAAGATAGAGGGCAAAACAAGTTTAAAAAAAATCCACATCCTTTTCAGAGCGTGACTAATAGGTGAACGTCATGGAACAGAAGACTTGAAAGTAGAAAAAATACGTAGCAGCTGTTCCAATGAAAAATAACGTGTCATTAATCATAACGATGAAAGGAAGGAGCGACAAGGCTGCACGACAAATACCTTCCTGTAGACGCGTCGTGTTTGCACTTACGCGTCTCGTCGGCTCCGTGTAATGATATCTCGCAGCAGTGAAACAACGTTTACTACTATTGTTTACGTGAACAATAGCCGAGAAAAACAATACGCGTTCGGATATCGCCGACGATTGAATCAAGATCTTACTCGTTTAGCTGAAGTGGTGTATTCTGTCGTGTCTGTACCTAAAATTCGTAACATAAAAGATGGAGACGTGTTGTTATAATCATTGTTGCAACGCTTCTTTTGTGGCGGAAAATAATAAGCGTCTTTTAGAGCTCTGTTTTCCATCGTGGAAATAGTCCATTTTTATGAGTTCTTATTTAAGTTGTTAGGTTTGTAAGTGTGTTTGTGTAGGTCAAATCTTGCAAATTAATTTTTAAACAATTGCACCTAACCGATTGAACTGATTTTTTTAAGACATTTTCGGTTTGGATGACAATGACTGCTTAGCTAAGTGACAACATTCTAAATCCAATATGGCGGACTAGTTATTTTTTTATGCATCCCCATGATATGGTTATCAATTACGTATATATGGAAAAAAAAACTACGTCACAGCAGATCTAATAGGGTGGTCAATTTTTTAATATTTATTTTTCTAATATTTTTTAACATTGTCTTGTTTAGTCGATTTTTAAATACTCTGTGTGTTATTTATTTTATCAGTTATTTGGTATTAGTGGAGACAGTGGTATATACCTACAGAGGTATGTATATACCAAATATTAGTCGTATTCCTAGCTTAGCCAGATCGTGGCCGGTAATAGGGTTGTCAGGGCGGCAGGAGTACGTATGCGTGTAATTTTATTTCTGGGACTGCGATAATTTTACATACGAGACATGTTTAATATTTGAACATTTACCCTAGACTGAAGAGGGATTTAACTTCAACTACTTTATTAATAATGTTATTTTTTAATGCTTTTTTTCATGACGCGTTTTTGAGAAATAGGTACTGTGTTTTGTTACTCGATGTAAAGAAAGTCGTGTTAGTTACACTATTTATATATAACTCAAGAACGGCTGAACCGATTTGGCTGAAAGTTGGTGGGGAGGTAGTTTAGAACCAGAAGACGGACATGGAATACTTTTTTTTTTTTGAGTAGGGTAGAGTAGGGTGTAGGATAGAGTAGGGTGTAGGGTAGATTAGGGTGTAGGGTAGAGTAGGGTAGAGAAAGGTAGAGTAGGATAGAGTAGGGTAGAGTAGGGTAGAGTAAGGTAGAGTAGGATAGAGTTGGGTAGAGTAGGATATAGTAGTCAGTTGACGGGAGCGAAGCCGCGGGCAAAAGCTAGTATTTAATAACACTCCTTTTTTTGGGCAGTCGTGTAAAAAATACTTCAACATTGCATATTTACTGTCGATTTTCTGTTAATAAAATAAAAATTCAGTTTTTTATGCTTCACGTGTATTAGTCGGCGAGATAGTTTTAGGAAAAATCGACATTTGTCTACAAAATTCTCCCTTCACTATTATGAATAAAAAAATCTCATAGGCACCTTCTAAAACACTGTCATATCGCGAAAAAGGTGTCGAGAAAAATTGCGTTTCATTTATTTTTTCCTGTAAACTTCATCATGAAGATGGTTCCCGTCTTTTGACAATTATTTACACTATAGTAATGGCACTTTCATTAATTAGTCGAAAATCAAGATTCGATTTTTTATCTCAATACTAGCTTGTTCTTTGCCCTATCAAGTAGCATTGCCATTAAACGATTAAACGTGGCAATGTTGCTAGTGTTCTGGGCACATTTCCGGGTGACAGCGATGTTGTTGATCAGAAATACACATTTTTTTCTGATTATCGTCTTAGATTCTTTATGTAGGTACACTAACTTTTACATATAGTAAAAAGTAGGACAGCTGATGTACACAGACGAGCTTGACCCACAATTGGGTTTTAGCTTCGTTCCAGGGCTCCAGGATTCTCTTTCACATAACCTAAGACCCCAGTAGGTTTCACCCTGCTGGGCCCCTTCGTTTTGCTGACATCTCGTTGAGGCGCGCGTCGACGACACGGGCTCGGTCCAGACGGTTAACAGACGGCCGGACGGCGAGCTACTCATTGCTCACCTTCCGCAAGCCTACGGTGTCTGAAAATTGAGGTCGGGATCCCGGCGGCTGGAGTGCAGTTCCCTTCGCTAGCATTACTGCTTCGCAGAAGGAGGCGACCGCATTTCACTTTTCAACCGAGCGACCGTTGTAATTTCTTTCTCTTCTTATTAATACGTGTTATGTACTGTCCGCTCACTTTCATTTTCCTCCACTACGACCTATCGTCGCAATCAAATATCGTATGTTTATTTCGTAGTATCTGAGCTCTTTGTTTTGATTCAGTGAAATAGCCTTTTATCTATATTTTGTTGTTAAGCATCTATGCAGATGATGAAAGTTTCTTGTTAATTGTAGATACAGTTTTTTCCTGAAAGCATAAAAAAGCTTTCGACTACCTACTTTTTATCTTATGAAAATGCCTGGTTTATTTTGCTTGTCTTTCATGCTTTTAGTGGTGTGTTAGGACCTCAGAGAAGAGTACAGTACACACAGTCATTTTATAAGGTATTTTTTGACGTCTTTTGGGGTCGTCAGAAAACTGTGAAGTAGGTACTTATAGGAGTTTTCTGAAAAAACACGGGAAAAATCTAAGAAAATAAGTTTTGATGTTCTTTATTTAACGCATACAGCATATTATACAGAATGTAAATGGAATAATTCACATTCTTATTATAAATATACTCTGACTAGAAAATTAATTACATAAAAGGAGAATCTGACTGACTGAAATTTTTCAAAACTACGGTTAAAGGGTATTAAAGTACTTATGAAAACATTCTCGCCAATGAAGTCTCTGACAAAGTACTGGTATATTATAAATCTATAAAGCGGAAGGGTTTTTCGTTTATTATAACTAAAAGAAGTATTCGAAAAAAATTTTGTATGGAATAGCCAGGCATATGCTGGACTGGCCTGTTGGTCTAGTAGTTAGTGGCCCTGACTGCTATACCGGAGGTCGTGGGTTCGATTCCCACCCAGGACAAATGGTTGTGAGATGAGCACGATCATTTGTTCTGTGTCTGGGTGTAATTTATCTATATATGTATGTATTTAGAAATATGTAAGTATGTTTATCAGTTATCTAGTACCCATAACACAGGCTCTGCTTAGCTTGGGACTAGACGGCGTTGGGTTGTGGTTGTGGAATATTATTATTATTATATATCATCACACCACGGCCTACGGAAGCGGATCAGTAACCAAAAAAAAAGGCTGAAACTGCGGGAAGCAGCTAGAAGAATATAAAAAGCAAGATAAACACCATCGCTTAGTATTTATGATCGAAAGCAGATTCTAAAAGTAAGCATTTTTCTACTAGTTGAAATTTCTTCTAACAAGTATAAAATCTTAGGAAGGAGAACGTTTAGAACGAATGAAACATCTAGGATGCTAAGATGCAATATATCCTAATATACATTTTAATGATGCACAGTCACTGAAGCTAACTTAGGTAGAACTTCAACCATAATTCTCTAGCAGTGGCACGGTCTCCGGTGAATGTAGTGACATTACAGGTTCCTGGTAAACTTTACCGGGGCACAGCGTTCGCAGGGTTAACCGATTTTATAGTTTGATTGCTATAAATTGTATTAAACAATATAGATCGTTACAGTTTAACTGATGGTCAGCCATCGATTAGCAATTACATAAATATATCGTGATTAACAACTTAAGACGTTGACAGCGGTATTCATTTTTGTACTATTTCCTGCGGTATGGGGCGTTTAAGACCTCGTATGAAAACTATCATTATGGTGGTAAGGGGCTTATTAAGCCCCGTAACCTTTAAGAAAGCTAAATTAAAAAAAAAAACATAAAAAATATTTCTTTAGTGTGGAAAGAGATGAAACTAAGATGCCTTATCTCTTTTCTAAACTAAACCAAATTGAATTTACAGCCTCCGCACAGTAGAGAAGACTATATATTTTTAGCCGCACCGCAAGGAAGACACATACGAGGCGTATTAGACCTCGTTCCGGACTGAACATGTTAATTTTTTATGTATAGTAAAACATCAAAAAGCTTCCGCTTCAGGTGTAGTGGGAGGGAGTATCAGACTTTTACTAACTTAAATCCACCCGTATTCCTTACCCTTTGCGCGGTGACTCGTTCAAGTTCAAATAATAGACGCTGTATAATTATCACTATAACTATGCATTTTACTTTATGCGGAAGGAGGGTTTTCTGCTATCCGCGGGTAGATACAGCGTGGAAGTATCAAGTTGAAATTAAAACCATATACTCAAGTCTGCGGTCCCATAAACCTGTGAAAAAATCAAACTTCTAAGGTAACGAATAAAAAAGATACGGCGGTTTATGTCGCAAAAAACGTATATTTCAATACTCTCAAAGGAATCAAAATTCGTAAGGTACCGTCCCGTTGACCCAGAATCCTAAAAAAATGGCATAAAGCAAGGTCTTATAGTACACGTATATAAGAATAAATCAGAAAACAGTAAATTATAGTTGTTACCTACGTCACAAAGAAAAAAACTTTTTTGCAATTCGGAAAAATCTTCGAGACTCCATTCGAGAATTTTAGTTTGTACGGAACCCTCAGTGCGCGAGTCCAACTCGCACTTGCCCAGATTTTTTTTTGTATCTAACCAGTTTAACAATAAATATGCAAAATAGTAACTAACTGTAAAAACAAAATCAAAATTCATCGAAAAGCAAACGAGATATAACAATTTTATCAAATATATATGTGTTATTAAAACGCTAGTTTCTATGGTGGCTATATAGGCGTGATGGACTTTGGTGTCAGAGTTCATATTAAACTTTTTTATCATCAGTTTTGAAGTTTATTACTAAGATATTTTTCTCATATTACTTTACCAGAGGTAATAAATATTTTATTTCACTCATAAACAGAACACGTTTTTTCCCTACTGTCCTAAATTGAAGTCCCTTTCATTTCTGTCTTTCCAACCAACATGTAACTACATACACACGATTACCAACATGTAACTAAACTAATATTTCCACAACTAATCCCACAAAACTACGTACCATTACTGCGTGTACACTGCCCATCAAATAAATAGGCATATACTATGATTAATCGAGCAGTAACCCTCAGGCTTCAGTTTTTCTCAAGGTTAAGTAGCATGTGCGGGTTAAGTTTGCAGGGCCACGTGACAGACGAGACGCATAATACGGCCGCTTTATATTGACTGACATGCCAGATAAATCTGCCAGACAGTGTAAAAGGGTCTACTGGAGCATTATTTTTGTTGGCTTACCTACATATATTGTCTGGAAAAAAGGAAACGAAAATGTACTTTTGTTTTGGAAAGAGAGGACCATAATCCGGGGTGTATTTCAAAGGCTGATTTTCAAAGTGTTCTGGTGTAGTGATACCTAGTCAAATAATAAGGAAATATCACTGCCGCCTTTAGAAAAGGTAGTTGAAGAAACATTCATTTAGACAGTATGAGTCCTGGCTCTAAATTTTTAACCTTTGTTTTTGCCAGATTTTTCCTCGAAATCTTCGAGGGAATAGCCTTGTAACATCCTATGCTATGTCCATTATGTTCGAAAATTTGTAGTTATTATGAATCCTAGATACAAAATTATTGAAGTTGTATGAGCACAACTTCCTACTGTATGTCTACCAGTTAGACACAAGCAGTAATATTTAGTGACTTATCCTGTGACCTATGGACCTACTTCATTTCTGCTGACTAGAATATACAACATTAGTTTTAGTATATGTGAAACCCGAAAAACGTGTCTAGTATTTTTATGTAAAGAATCTATTTACAAATTTTCATAACTGTTTCATGAAAAATCACAAAATTATAAGCTTGTTATGTTACCTGGTTGTCCGCACAAATACATGGTCACTGGGCCATCCGGGCGACTGAAAGCTTGTCTTGCTCCCGTTTCTAGCTGTGCGCTGGCTCCTAATGCCCGTTATGACCTAGCATAGCATAGTCGGCCTTATAATGTTCCCACTGCTGGGACTCAGGCCTCCTCTCTCTAGGAGAGGGAATGGGCCATAATCCACCACACGGGCCCAGTGCGGGTTGGTGGATGTCACATGTCTTCGAATTTTTGGTTCTAGGACATGCCGGTTTCCTCACGATGTTTTCTTTTACCGTTCTGAGAGCAGTGGTGATGAAATAAATTACACAAAGTAATGCGCCTGGCTGGGTTTGAACCCGCGACCTACAACTCGTAAGTCGGGGTCTTTACCACTCGGCCACCACTGCTCCTAACCGTTATGACCTGCCGTGACCTATGTTGTACTTAGTGTCGGTGGTGTCCAACTCTTGACCTATTTTAAATATTTTTGGGGAAAAATATTAGGTCTTTTACTATGAAGTTGCCGTTGTTTTTAAAACGGGTTGCATTAAAGTGTTATGTCTTTGGATTGACTTCGAATTATAAGTTCAAATAAACTTTATATTAAAGGTACGTTATTCTTTTTCCGAAATTAGGTATATTTATTGGATTCTTCGTGTGTTTGAATTTTCTGTAATATCACAGTTCTTATGCATCAAGAGCTAATATTGACTAGGCAATAATCTTGTAACCTGTAAAACCTTCTATTTGCCGCTTAATATTTCTGCTCCATCAATAACAAAAGCACCCGTGAATTCCGTTCAAGACCTAAAACAGACAAAATAGTGTCAATATGTTCAAAATAATGAATAAGAACCTGCCAAGTATCTGTCACAAATTCTAGAACAATATATTTGTTATATTTTTGAACAATAAAATACCTACCTACAAAGTAAAATATATCTATTTTTATTATTTATCTCGAGATAAGCGCTCTTCTGGAGAAACATATTTGCAAAATTTGTATCTATGAAGGTGATGTTTGGACACAGTCTACCTAATTTTATCGAAGCTGGCTATTCGAATAACAATATAAAAAAAGTTTCAAGATCTTCTTAAAATTTAATATGTATTTTTATGAAAAAAAAAAACTTATTAAATCTACGGCTGATGTGGAGGTGTGGATGGACCCAATATTATTTTGCGAAATTCACGTGGAAGTCACCTGTTTTTTAGTACCAGAACAACAATACATACTGCTCTCTTAAAATAAATTTTAAAATAGTAAAAATCGCAGTCACTTTCACGATTTTTAATTGAAGTGTATGCGTCTCGTGCGATTTCGCAGTCGTAATGGTTGATCGCTGATTGGAAAAATCCGTAGTGTGACCTAAGCCCAAAGGAGATTAACATCGATAACTTGAACAACTTTCCAGTGCGAGGAATGAGTAGGTAGTCTTTACCTACTCATTCCTCGCACTGGAATATAAAAAATAATTTTCTTACTAAAACTTTAAACCGATTTGTTATACTAGAAGCTGAACATTTTCATAATGTTTGATGGTTTTCTTTCAAATTTAGGATTAATTCAATTTGCTTCCAGGACACGACTATATTAGTATTTCTATTTTACAAAGCGGGTTGGTCTCAGATATGTGTAGATGTGAACAGCCCTATCGAAATACCAGCGCTGCGTTATTGTATTTAAATAAATGCTTTTCTTTCACGTTGTTTCTGTGTGCATTATACTCACAATTTTCACACAAGACGATCTTGGTGACATAGAATAACTAACTATACTTAATCATATATTTTTTGCTTTATGCAAATTACGTTAACAGCGCATCTGTATAAATCTTTTCAAGAAAAGTAAGTGCCAAAACTTATTCTTTCATTTTGGATTACATTTGGAAGGCCTCTTATACGATTATTTACATGTAAAATAGGATAAAGTATAGTTAATTTGCAATTCAAAGACCCACGCACCCTTAACGTGGTTCATAAAAAAGCATTATAAATGACAAGCGAGTATTATAAAGGCGAATAGCTCGACTATAGTGTGTTTTCTTGCCATAAACTCGCTTCGCATGCAAGACAATACTTTTATAAAGTATGTTTTTTCGGGAAATATTTTTAACCTTCAACATGTTTATTTTATTAGTGTCACACTTCCACAATGCGACTTGTGGTTACGGCAGGAGTTTGTGGCCACACAAACTGCGGTTTTTCTTGAACTCGGTATGCGACACGACAAGCGCGACTTGATGGTTCTGCTCAGCGTGTGTGCCATAGAGGGCCATAGACAGCTACAATAATCACAGTGCCCAAGCAAAATGTACCGTTGGATAACAATCAAATGGTCGTCTGGTCTTTTTAAAAATGTATCTACTATTCGCCTCAATTCCAATGACTTCTCACGATCTAGGGCAAAGCGAGAGGGCAGGGAAAAGTGATACTTTTACTGACTAAAACCCACTCCTATGTTCCTTCTTTACCTTTGTTTCAGGGCCCCGAAGTTCTATTTCGCACAACCCATGGCCCCACGGGTAGTGTGAAAGCGAAGCCCGGGGCTTCGGGATGAAGGCAAAGAAGGAACAGGGGTGGGTTTTTAGTCAGTAAAAGTCTGACACTATCTCTCGCTCCGCCCAAGAGCGGGATTTGTCATTAGATGATATTCCCACATAAAAAAATAAATAAAACAACCCATGGCCGCAGTAGGTCGACCTAGCTGGGCCCCTAAGGTTTTACTAACATCTCCTTGAGGCACGCGTGGAACACTTCGTGCCATCGACGTCCGGACGGTTACCGGACGGCCGGACGGCGAGCTACCCATTTCTCGCCGTCCGGCAGCCCACGCCTACGGTGGCTGGAAATCGGGGTCGGGATCCACGTGGCTGGGGCGTGACGAAGGCCGTGCGGCTGCCTCCTTCCAGAAGGAGGCGATCGCTTGCCATTCCTGCTCGCTCCAGACCATGGCCTGTACCAAGGCCTGGCGCGAGAGTTCGTTGCAACCGATCGCCCCCACGAGGATACGGCCGTGCTCCACCCAAGCGGGGCACACCTCCACCGTATGCTCCACCATATCCTCCGGGCGGTCCACACAATGGTGATACCTGGGCGCATCTGAAGCACGAATCCGGTGCAGGAACCTCCCGAACTTACCACGTCCGGTGAGGACCTGCGTCATGTGGAAGGTGAGCACGCCGTTACATCTTTCCAGACACTCCTCACTTACCGCCATATTATGGCGTGCTTAGGTACTCAATTGCAACGGTGGATTCTGTATTCAGAGAATATCGCGTTGTCCATCTAGCCGCTTTCAATCTGAACTTACTCATACTATAGCCGAGGCTTTACTAGAAGCTTTTTAAAATATCAAAATCATTCTTGGTATCTTATTACGTTTTGAGAAAAATTACTGTGTATAAAATAAAAGACGAGATGGAAATAAATCCATTCTCTTTTATTTTTTACGAAAGTTTAATTATGTCATAATCTTTTATATTTTAAACGACTATTATGGCTTTTAGCTTTGCCTGTGATATTATTTTATGCTTGGGGATTGCGATTGTTACGGCATATTGATAGAGAATTCAATGTTTTTTATATCTTTCTTATTTAATATTTTAAGAGCATTATCAATATGTTTGATATTGATAATGCTCTTAAAATATTAAATTGGATAAAAAGCAGGCTTTAATAAAAAAAGTGTGGTTCCGTACAGCCCGTAGCAAAAAAGGCAAAAAAAAATACGTTTGTTGTATGGTAGCCTCACATAAATATTTATATTATTCAGTTTTTAGTATTTGTTGTAATAGCGGCTAAAGAAATACATCATCTGTGAAAATTTCAACTGTCTACCTATTACAGTTCATGAGATACAGTCTGGTGACAGACAGACGGACAACGGAGTCTTAATAATAGGGTTCTGTATTTACTCTTTGGATACGGAACCATAATAAATCACAACCAGCCTAAGCCAAAAGCTACATCTAGTATCAATTTGACGTGATTTGTGATCTATTTAATAGTTTCATATCACCAAGGCGGGTCTTACTGTGGTTGTTTGCGAGTCTCAAATAAACATTTTTCTTTCTTGAATGTGTGTATTGGGATAGATTCACGTGCACATTTTTTTTCAGCTAATCAGTGTCATAGTAAATAGCTTACACATACAAAAGCACTGTATGTGAATCTACACACACTGATGTACTAAACCACCGTATACAATTTTGCATTACATAGTAGTATATTAAACGTTTTGTTTTTTAAAGTTAAGATTAACTCCTATATCGTGGGTGCGTTCAAAAAACTTACTTACATACGACACCCAGACCTGGAACAACTATCTGTTGACCATACATGTTCTGTGCAGGAAACGAACCCACGACACGCTGCGCAACAGTAAATCTGATAACCACTGCACCAACCGTGCCACCAAACAGTACCTAATGTAGCGAATTACCATGAAAACTATCCATTGAGCCGTGATTTGATAGCAGTTCTTAGTTCCGCTGGTTTATCAGTGCCACGCCTCGCTCCCACGCCCGCACCGTACCGACTGGAAACGATTATCATTTGACTAAACTGATAATAAATAAAGAGGTCATTCATCTGTCGGGCATGTTACCGTTTGGAAGAATCAACTTAATATTAATATTAGAATAATACCAATTATTATTCTCGTAATAAAAATAATATCTGGTATTGTTCTCGTATTGCAAACTGGCTTATGCAGCCCTATGGGCCAAAACGCGGAAGGTGAGTGGGCAGGGCGCCTCGCCTTTCTGAGCAAGATCAATCGATCTGCTTTCCACTAGGTGAGAAATGAGCCCCGCTCAAGGCATGTTAAGAAGAGTCTTTTCAGTCAACTTTTTCAAGGGTAAGAACAAGAACACGACCGGCAATGACATCGGGTCCCGGAGCCTCATTACGGCTGCCCTTAACTCTGGCAGTCTCACCTGTAGGACGGTTACATTCTCCTTTTAATCAAACTCTGCAGCTATGGGCAGAGCCATAAGCAGTGGATCGTGCTCTACTCTCATAAGGAAGAGAGCTGAGATGATAATATTATGTAACAACTGCGACTTTAGACCGTCCATTAAAGGAGTGCCGAGGTTTCCCTCTGACCTTGCAGTATAAGAACCCCCATGGATCCCCGTCTAAGGTCGCCAGCTGTTACTTCCCAGATTCCTGATCATTACCATGTGAATCTACCTACCATGCTCTAGAGAAAAAGACTCTGAACGTTGGTGCTTGGTTGATATTTACCTTGAGGAACCACTCTGAGGAAGCACTCTATTTCCTTCACATCTCCTCCTTTCTCAGGCTAAAAGCCAGCTGAAAGGGTAGTGCACTCTAACCGCATTGTGGTTCTTCTGGTTGCTACTACCTTTTGTCAGATGACCAAGTCGTCCAGCCCATCCACGCGGACCTTTGATGCAGTTGCCGTTTTGAGAGACCTGGACACCTGGCCGTTCTAGGCACCCAAAGTGTACGGCCGTCTGGTCGCAGGTAGCAATGTTCAGTTCGTACATTTTGGCTCCGAAAGAGATACAGAGGTCAAATTATTTTTTTAATCGGCGATCATGTCAAGAAGTACTCGATCATTTTCGGAAATTATTTCTTTTATACAAAGCTACAAGCTACAGTAACTCTGACCACATAGGCTACTAATTATGTTACCAGTAAAAACACGGTTCTTTTGATAGGCGAATCCACAGGAAAGATTCAATGTTTTAAAAAAAAAACCTTCAACAGTTTGTTTACGTTCATAGTATAGGAAGTTTTATATTATCTCAATTGCGGGAAATGTTAAGAATATTCAGCGTTAATGAGGTATCGACATCTTTTTTTAAGTGGATAATCATTAAGTGTCATCTCGCGTTCTGGGTGGAGCGAGAGGAAGTATCAGACTACTTTTACTAACTAAAACCCCAGGTGGGTGTTCCTTTTGTAAGTTGCTCTGTGCGTTCCATAATCACAGTAAAACTTTCAAACAATCCTGTAGAGGAGTCGATAGCTGACCTCACGAGTTTGAATAACATAGCAATTCGTCATTTAAATGGTTGTACTATATTACTGTAATGAATGAACTCATACATGAGTAGTTAATTGATTTTTGAAATATTTTATATATTAAATAGAAGAAAAATATAATTTGATGTTCTTCTTTTGGATATCACGGACTGGGCAGATTTCAGTTGTATCATAAGCTCCTAAAGACAGGCGTAACGCGATAATGCGACGAATCTATTGACCAGGAGCAGTGGTGGCTTAGGCAGACGCATTAATAAATGTTATCTATTTCATCACAACTGCTCTCAAAACAATAAAGCAAAACATCGTGAGGAAAACGCCGTGAACCAAAAATTCGAAGACTTACGACATCTACCAACCCGCACAGGGCTCGCGTGGTGGGTTACAACCCGTTCCTTTTCCTAGAGAAGGAGACCTGAGCTCGAGCAGTGGGACAATTATAAGGTCGAATATGTTAAGCATAATATTTATTATTATTTATTTATTTATTTATTCAACTAGTACGACAAAATGCCAATTACACTGATTACATTAGTTAGAAATAAAGTACCTAAAATACGGTCAGAAGCAAAAGTGCATGGGTAGTACAGAAATAAAATCGTGTGAAGTGAGAAATGACGCCATCTAGCGTAAAACCAG
This sequence comes from Mythimna impura, assembly GCA_905147345.3. Lineage (NCBI taxonomy): Eukaryota > Metazoa > Arthropoda > Insecta > Lepidoptera > Noctuidae > Mythimna > Mythimna impura. Next base: position 16,984,037 of record LR990345.1, read on the forward strand.
ATTGAAATGTTGCTATCGACAACATTACATTATACTGTTAATAGATGGCATCGCTGTGCTTCAAATGATTAATGCTTAATTAATGCTTTCTTTTTGTTTCTTCAAATATTGAAATAATTTATAATTTATTTTAAAGAGATGAAGATATTAAAATTGAATATCAATTTATAAATATTTGATTATCTATGTGTTAGTTTTCAAACTTGAGAGGGTAGGTTGAATATGGATTTATAAATAATAACTAGTAGGTAGTATGGAGTATAAATAAAACTTAGACCAAAAAATTATGACTAAGCTCAATTGGTTGTTCGCTAAGTTAATTTCGATTATCTCGTTCCAGCGCCTTTCGTTCAATTTTATTTTTAACCAGGTGTATTGTCTACTTATTTTACCAAAATGAGTAAATATGCATTGTTATATAGATTTAGTAAAAAGAGCTCAAATAAATTCTAAGCATAATCAAGGTAAAAACTTCAGAAGTAGCCAGAGAGACCGGTGTAAACGTAAGTAGTTTTTTGTAACTCTTTTATATAACAAAAAACTCCTATATAATAATCAGAAAAACAGTTGTTCTATGGATATGACGATTTGAAGAAGAGGGTTCTTTGAAACACCATCAAAGAGCTGGCAGACTAAAACTAATAAACATATTGCAGTGTCAAACCATGATAAGGGAGTACGAAGAAAACGGACATCTGTCGACGAACCACTATGCTAGTTTATTTGACACAAGCGTTGACACTGTCCGTCGTGCTCTTCATACTTAGTGAAAAGCTGCATTATCAGAGGCATGCTTTGAAATCCTTGCTTACAGAAAACCATAAAAGGGCAAGATTGCAGTTTGCTTTTTTTTTTTTTTTTTCGGTGGGAGCCCTTGGGCGGGGCGGGAGATAGTGTCAGACTTTTACTGACTAAAAACCCACTCCTGTTCCTTCGTTGCCTTTCGTACCAGGGCCAAGTCTTCCTTTCAGAATCAGACCCTTGGCCCCAGTAGGCTTCGACCCTGCTAGGCCCCTACAGTTGCTGACATCTCCTTGAGGCGCGCGTGGAAAAGCACGCGCCGTCGACGACTTGGGCTCGGTTCGGACGGTTACCGGACGGTCGGACGGCGAGCCACCCATTGCTCGCCGTCCGCAAGCCTGCGCCTACGATGGCCGGAAATCGGGATCGGAATCCCGGCGGCGATTGGGGCGTGAGGACCGTTGCCTCACGCGATCGGCCGCCTCCTTTGCTAGCATTACTGCTTCGCAGAAGGAGGCAACCGCCTGCCACTCCTCCTCGCTTCGGCAGTTTGCTTTGGATCACATAAACTTTGATTAGAGTAATGTCATATTTACTCATGAAAAAAAAAAAAAAAACTTTTAAGTCCAGTGAACATGGACGGTTATGTTTGTGGCTACCAGATAATAAATAATTTTAATACTGATTTAATATTATTTACTCAGTACTTATTCTCTGTATTAACTGGAGACCTTGTTATGTGTGTTTAACTTAATATCCGTAATTAAAACAACTTAAAAAAGTTATGAACACTTGATATGTTGTTGTGCAATTTTATAGATTTTAGCCTACATTTAATCCTTTTGTGATAAAATTATCTGGTCTTTTGTTTGTTTTTGTTAAGGTTACATAAGCTTCAATCCTCTTTCCAATGTTGGAAACGAATACTTAAGCTATGGCCTCAATAACAAATTATATATAATATTGTAACCTTATTTGGTGATTAATAAACGGTGATTGTTAAATTTGAATAAGAAATTGTAAGAAATAAACATATTATTTTTTTAATAGTGCCTTTTTGTTTGATGAGCCTGTTTACCTGCATTTTTTTCGTTATGCTGAGTAACTACCCACTTGAATATTATATTACAAATAAATATCCACTTGTTAGCTTTGATATAACATTCCTAACGATTTCATTAGTTTGTTATTTATAACTTACAAAAAGTGTGAGTACTACGTGAGATTTGAACTCACGGCTCATTGATTTACGCATCTATCTGCACATGCTAAACCGCTAGGTCAACATGACTCTAGTTTGAATGATGAAATTATGAACTACAATTAGTTGTTGACGACAATGATGACGCATGTGTCTATTATTTGTTAAACTAAAAGTCAAGTTTATACTTTGTGAGATTGCCTTTGGTCGCTACTTAGCTGTGAAGAAACCAACGCCATCTAGTTTAATTTTCGAAAACTTGAACTTTAACGTGCAAGGGAAAATAGGCTTTAAGGTATCCAAGCACTTTTGCTGGCCTACTGTACATTAAAGAAAATATAACACAGATAATATAACTAAACCTCACACTCAGTCTTTTTGCAAATCACCAGACATTCAGTCAGTATCTCATTCCATTCATCAGCGAATAGATCTAGTCTAGGACTGGATTCAATTAGAGCGTTGAGTGCGGTTAACATTCGCGGAATAGGTGACATACGTCGTGCAACCGTACGGCAACGTGGCACTACAAATAATTTATGCCGTCTTGCCCGGCAGTAGTTATCGGGAACCAAAATTTAAATTAAATAATATGCTTGTAGAACAATTTCTATGAAAAATAATGATCATCACATTGGCGCGTCTTGGCTTTACACATTCCTTATAAATTAACATCGATGCTAAAGTTAAATAGAGCTTTATAGGGTTATAAAGTAACGCGTTTCCTCTTCTCTTGCAATCATATAGAGCTCTATATGACTGCAAGAGGAGAGGAAACGAGGAGCTAGGTACGAGCTAAGTTTAAATACACTTTATGAGTAGTGATAATTTTATTTGCATTGCGTTGAGGTAGGTACCCTCAGCTAAACAGTGTTTTATGTTTCAGGGTTACTCAATTGTTTCACAAAAGAAAGTGCTTACTTAGTGCTTAAGTTTTCCATCATTGTATTGACTTTATTGCATTGTTATCGAACTACCTATGCACTTCTTCTTTATGAATCGATGGTAAGCTCGTTAAACTGTTGGGGCCCAGTAGATGGTTACGTTAACTACAGCATATATGGCACTCATTAAATCCTCCATAGTACAGGTGTGTGGGCACTTAGGGCATTCTAACATGAGGCTCATGTTTTGAATACACCTCGCACTCACTTTGAGTATCCGACTGGTCTATGAAACCCCATATCGCCAAGTTGTGTTTGCAGCGGCCTACCTGGGTGCGCAACCGATTTAGTGCTTTCCTTAAAGACTACTGCAATTCGCGTCCAGGCGGGAGATGTTCTTTGGGTTTTTAAGAAGTCGGATGGTGGTATTTAAATATTTATTATTTATTTATGTACACACAAACACTAATGTATGATGATGTTGATGGTATGTGATGTTTAGTGATGTTCTTCCTAAAGCTTTATTCTTTCTTTGGGTGGAGGGTCAAGGATGGCCTGTGTGCTGCGAAGAAAGCTTTTCCAGCTCTTAAGCCTACTTGGGGCTGTTTTGTGTTCAAAGAGGGGATGTTGGGAATCGGATTCTTGAATTTTCTTTTCAATCTCGCATGCGACATCCCTTCATACAGTTGGTGGAGCAATACCAGCCAACGGATAGAGTATCGTAAGTGGGGTCGCTTTAAGACATCTTGATATAATTTGATTAGTCTCGTTCAAGGCGATGTCGACTTGCCTTGCATGTACTGAACGGTGCCACACTGGGCACGCGAATTTGCCAGCAGAGAAGCATAAAGACATGCCGGTTGTGCGAAGAGCATCGGGTGCTACTCCCCAGTTGGTAGAGATAAGGCGACGTAACAGGTTGTTTCAGGATGAGGCAGTGCACGTTAAAATTTAACGCTCTATCCAACGCCACATCCAGGTACTTTAGGTTTTTCACAGTGCTCCACTTCAGTACCTCGCAACGTGATGTTAATTTTCCTGTTCGAGGAACTATTGCAGAGATGGAACGCGCAGGATTGAGTTTTGGATGGGTTTGGGCGAAGAGCATTACTGTCATAGTACTTACCAAGTGACTCGAGTACTTGTGTCAGAGTAGTTTCAACTTCTGTGAAAGTAAATGATTGCGCCGCCATGGCTAAGTATATGAAGCATTCAGTATGCTGCGTTGGGGGCTGGTCGTTGGTATAGATGTTAAACAACGTGGGGACCAACACACTGCCTTGAGGGAGACCATTTTTTTGTCGACACCATCTGCTCTTTTCTGATTGGAAATACACCTGAAAGCGACGGTTATGCAATTGTTCGCTTAAAATATTAACAAACCCTTAGTCCTTAGTTAGGGTACTGACTTTAACTAGTAGCTTCTTTATATTTATGGTATCGTATGCTGCTCACAGGTTCACAAAGACGACACCTGTAAATTTTTGAGCTTCGTAACCATCCTCTATGTGCTGAGTTAGCCGGAGGACTTGGCCGGAACAAGACTTACCGAGTCTAAAGCCAGCCTGCTCCAGGATGAGCTTAAGATCCACTACTGTAGTAAGACGATTCAGCAGTAGTCTTTCAAATAGTTTATACGTGTGGCATAGTAGAGATATTGGCCGCCAGCTTTTGGGATCATTAAGAGGCTTTCCTGGTTTCGGAATCGCAATAATTTTGGTCCATGTGTTGAAGAAGGCGAGAAGCCACGATACAGCTACAGGTCCCAGATGTTTCAGTTGTTCCACAGTTAAGTCATCAACACTAGCCTTACCGATTTTCAATCCTTTTATGGCCAGTATAATGTCAGTGAGTGTAAAGGTTTATGCTTCTCCGCATGTTAGGAACTCTATGTGGCGGTTTGCCGTTGAGTAGCAGCTGGTGGGCAATTTGGTTCGCTGTAACGTGTTCTTGGTGGGTTTCCAGTTAATCTTCGAATAGTAGACCAGACTTTTTTGCTGAGAATGCCATCACTAAAGTAGTGAACTTAGGTTTTTTGTGCCTTTATTCTGCTTTTTTTGAGTTAGGAAATCATCTAATTACTTCTCCCCCTCCAGGGTGGAGCGTGAGAGCATATCAGACTTTTATTGACTAAAACCCACATCTATGTTTCTTCATTGCCTTGTGTTCCAGGACCCAGAGTTTTCCTTTCAGAAGCGAACCCATGACCGCAGTAGGCTTCGACCCTGCTAGGCCCCTAAGGTTTTGCTGACAACTCCTTGAGGCGCGCGTGGATTACTACACGCCGTCAACGACTTGGGCTCGCTCCGGATGGTTACTGGACGGCCGGAAGGCGAGCTACCCATAGCTCGTCGTCCGCTAGCTCGCGCCTACGTTGGCTGGAAATCGGGGTCGGGATCCCGGCGGCTGGGGCGTGAGGGCCGTACCTTCACGCGTGCGGCCGCCTTCTTCGCTAGCATTACTGCTCTGTAGAAGGAGGCGTCCGCCTGCCATTCCTCCTCGCTCCGGACAATGGCCTGTACCAAGGTCCGGTGCGATAGGTCGTTGCCGCCGATCGCCCCCACAAGAACACGGTGGTGTGGGCCCATGCGAGGCATACCTCTACCGTATGCACCACCGTGTCCTCCAGGCAGTCCACACTGTGGTAACACCCGGGCGTATTTTCTGCACGAATTAGGTGCAGGAACCTCTCGAACTTACCATGTCCGGTGAAAACCTGCGTCATGTGAAAGGTGAGGACGCCGTGACGTCTTACATTTTCCTTATTATTCTCAAAGATGTTTTCATTCATGTAAGCTTCCAGCGTCTACCTGAGAATGTCATTTATTTATTTATTGGTTAGGGATAAAAAAACGTTAACACAATATCAAGGCTCAAAATATGATCTTTGTAGGATTCAGAGTTTTTTTTTTTTTTTTTTTTTCGGTGGGAAAATCATCTAATGACAAATCTCGCTCTTGGGCGGAGCGAGAGATAGTGTCAGACTTTTACTGACTAAAAACCCACTCCTGTTCCTTCGTTGCCTTCGTCCCAGGGCCCCGGGTTTCGTTTTCACACTACCCATGGCCCCAGTAGGCTTCGACCCTGCTGGGCCCCTACGATTTGCTGACATCTCCCTGAGGCGCGCGTGAAACAATACGCGCCGTCGACGACTTGGCTCGGTCCGGACGGTTACCGGACGGTCCGACGGCGAGCCACCCATTGCTCGCCGTCCGCAAGCCCGCGCCTACGGTGGCCGGAAATCGGGATCGGAATCCCGGCGGCGGTAAGGGCGTGAGGACCGTTGCCTCACGCGATCGGCCGCCTCCTTTGCTAGCATTACTGCTTCACAGAAGGAGGCGACCGCCTGCCACTCTTCCTCGCTCCGGACCATGGCCTGTACCAGGGCCCGGCGCGAGAGATCGCCGCCGCCGATCGCCCCCACAAGGACACGGCGTTGCTCTGCCCAAGCGGGGCACACCTCAACCGTGTGCTCCACCGTGTCCTCCGGGCGGTCCACACAGTGGCGACACCCGGGCGTTGCTTCCGCACGAATCCGGTGCAGGAACTTCCCGAACTTACCGTGTTCGGTGAGAACCTGCGTCATGCGAATGGTGAGGACGCCGTGAGGTCTTTCCAACCACGCCTCAAAGAGGGGACTTACCGCCATAATTGTGGCGTGCCCAAGGATTCAGAGTTAGCAATTTACTGGAATTCTGCAAAAAATTACCTATTTTTCATAAAATTGAGCTGCCATATACTAAAATGCACGAATGATCATAAAAACATATCATGAAAATAAAGACATAACGTTTGGTAGTGCGACGTTACCATATTAGATCGGATCCGAAACGAGCACATCCGCGGCAGCTTCGGGGAACGTGACGTAATTGACAAGCTGCAGGAACGTTGAGCGAGAAACTTCGGCAGGTACGAAGAATTTTCCCATATACTAAAAGCATCGTAGGACTGGTCCTCAGCAGACAAGAGAATGATGTGGAAAAGGGAGTAGAAGACTTTCACCGGCAATAAGACAATATAGGCTAATTTAATAAAATTATTACAGTGCGAAAATAACCAAAACTTAACTTACACCAGAGTTACCACAATTTGGGTATCGTCGTGTGTTGTTTGAACCACGTCTTAAAAAGTGTGGATTGTTACCAAGATCATAATAACATCAGTTTCAGAGTCTTTAAATAATAGATCTTTACCTATGAAATTCCCGTTTTTTAAAACGGGTTGCAAAGTGAATCTTTAGTGTTATATCTTACCACGAACAACGATAAGAAACAAACACTACCGAGAAACACCGACTTCCAATATTAAAGTTACTTTAATCCTTTTAGTCTTTTTTTTTAGTGAAGTCGGTTATTTTTTTAATAAAAAGTTTTTTATTCCATGTATAGTTATGTTTATGACTACTCGTAACTACGACTTGAAATAAAACATTTTTTACACAACATATTTTCCTCCTCGATCTTCAAAAATCTGATCTTGAGTGACAGTCTTATATTCTTTGTTAACTTGAGTAGGAACGGAATAATAACACAAAAGGTGGATTGAAAAGTTCGCGGCCTCAGCAAGAAAACAATATAAAATATAAGCAAAAGTAATTTTATTTTTCCACGTAATCTCCACTTAACTCTATGCACTTCTTCCATCTGGTTTCCAACGCCTGTATGCCGGTCATAAAAAAAGTTTCTTCAAGGACTTCAAAAAAGTCACCCACCGCAGCTTCGACCTCCTCATTTGATGAAAATTTTTGACCTCCAAGGTGTTTTTTTAGGTTTGGGAATAAATGAAAGTCTGAAGGTGCCAAATCAGGGGTATAGGCGGGATAGGGCAGTAATTCAAAGCCACAATCACGAATTTGAGCCATAGATTCAACAGACGTGTGAACAACACTTTCTTGCTGAGTAATCCTGGCCTTTTCTCTTTGATTGTTTCACGCAAGCGACGTAAGAGGGTGCAGTAATAAGCCGAATTTATAGTTTCACCTTTTGCAAGGTAGTCCACCGTGATGACACCCTTAGCATCCCAAAAAACTGACGCCATCACCTTGCCAGCTGACAAAATTGTTTTGGCTTTTTTTGGAGTCGGTTCATCAGGTTTTTTCCACTGCTTGGATTGCTGTTTTGACTCTGGGGTGTAGTGGTGTACCCAAGTTTCATCCATTGTTACAAATCAGGCCAAAAAATTTTGTGGATCAGCCTCAAACATTTCCAAACAGTCGCGAGAAATCGTGAGGCGTATTCGTTTTTGTTCGACTGAAAGCAATCTGGGTACCCACCGCGTTGAAACCTTAGAAAATCCAAGTTCATTGACTATGATGTTTTGTATTCGTTCATACGAGATGCCAATAGTGTCTGCAATCTCCCTGATGGTCATCTCCGATCTGTCAATATCAGATCACAGATATTCCCGATATTTTCTTCAGTCGTAGACGTCATAGGCCGGCCAGAGCGAGGGTCATCTTCAATACTCTCTCGTCCGCGTTTTAATTCAGCAACCCACTTTTTCACAGTCGCATACGACGGAGCAGATTCCCCCAATGTTGTTGACATAATTATCTTTGTGAATCTCTTTTGGAGTTAGTTTTTTTTAAACAGGTATTTGATGACCGCACATTGCTCAATTTTCTCCATTCTTTAAAAACGCTGCACAAAGGCTCACAAAATTCAGTCTAATTTAAATAGAATTGCGATTGAATTTTACAATTTGACAACCAGAGAGTAAACTAATTGAATGAGGTCAGTTACATTAAAGTTTAAGTATTTATGTGTTAGGCCGCAAACTTTTCAATCCACCCTCGTAGCTCTACGTAGATGTGGCAATAAAATTATCATAAGCAATGCCATAATTGCCGAAATGAAATTGCCTCCTGGTTATAAAGCTAGTAAAATACAAATTGTTTTGTACTTCCTTCCTTGCTTTAATACCTGGAGAAATTCCATTTGAAATATTTATTAAAGCTGTGTTTGCAAACTCTGTTCTTAACGTATCATTGTTTTTGCTGAAGTGACACATCGTTTTGTTCAAATTAATCTGAATTTTGTAGACGGGCACGTGTTTCACCCTCACGACTTTATTTTTGCTTCTATTAAGTATATAAAACTTTACACGTGTATCTAGTAATATGATTAAGGTCAGAACGGAAAATTTTGGTTTACTACATACTGAGGTAAATAAAACAGTAGATATAATATGTACATATCATAAATTCTGGTATATTGATAAGTAGGTAGATAAAATACAGTGTTTTTATTGAAATAAATTAATTGGAAATGATGATGTTCAGCAGAGGACGTTCGATTTTTTAATGAAAACTTTAGGATATACCTACTTTTTGGTTTTATCTGTTTCGGGCCTATCAGGAATTAGGTATTATCTTTGATTCATCGACCATTAGGTTCAATTGATGGACATCAAAAAATTTACTTTACAAAGGCTACGAAATAGTTTAGATTTTTAACCGACTTCAAAAAAAGGAGGAGGCTATTAAATGTTTATTACCTCAGATCTCCGTCGTTTATGGACCGATTTACAAATAATTTTTTTAACTTTAAAAGGATATGCTTCCAGATTGGTCCTATTTTTTTCAAAATTCAGTTCTGATGATGGGATCTATGAGGAATCGAGGGAACTCCTCAAATATTATAGGCAACCATATAGTGATTTTGGTATTTTTGTGGTACTTAAGCATTTACAGTCAAAAAGTATTATTTGATGAAGTGGAACTGATGAAGAAGACCAGAAATGGACAACGGAACTTCATACTCACATAGATATCACAATGTAGATGTTATGCGATTATGACAACACAAATAAATGAATGGTTCTGAATAGTTACGTTGAAAATGGTATCATCAAAGTGATCTGATGATGATGATGGAGCCGGAACGTAGGCACTGGAATTCCGTAATTAATCAATGTAACCTAGCCGTGTTCGGACTTATTAGAATTATCATGAGATGCACTTTGGCTATAAGGTACAATCGAACTGATCTGATGATGGAGCCGGAAGGTGGAAGGTAGACACAGGAACTTCATAATAAAACAATGTAACCTAGCAGTGTTTGGGTTAATTGGAATTGTCATGAGAAATTGGCACTCTGTTTATAAAAAATAACCGACTTCACTAAAAAAACACTAAAAGGATCCAAATAACTTTTATTTCGGAAGTCGGTGTTAAATAAGAAACAAACAATACCGAGAAACACCGACTTCCGAAATAAAAATTATTTTGATTCTTTTAGTGTTTTTTTTTTTAGTGAAGTCGGTTATTTTTTTTTTGCAAAAAGTTTTTTTTTTATAAGTACTGTTGATAGGCTCGCACCTTGACCACTATATCACCGGATGAAGACGAGAAGAAGAAGTGATGATGTGGTCGACGATGGAGCACGTTTATTCAAGATTCAAGATTCAAAGCATTTTATTTCAAATAAACCATTTACAGGCACTTTTAAAATGTCAAGAAGTCAGTCAGTCAGAAAAAAAAAGATGCTAATTGCACATTCCAAAGCGTGGATCTCTATGGAGAAGAATGTGCAAGAAACTCCATGGACACTCTTTTCAATCATGTTTTGTAATTACAAATATCTCTGTTACATGTTTCTTGTTGCTATCGTGTGAGAACAATGTAAATAAAGTAAAAATAAAAACAAAATATAGATATTAAAACAGCAACTGGCAGCTAAGAGATGACCAGTCTCAACTGACAGCGCCCATTCATGAACATGACGCTAATATTAGCACCACTCAGCTCAACCATTTTGAAGGGAACCGAATGATCTAACACATTATGTCTATCGCCTCTTTTGCTAAAAAGATGTAGATTTTTTCTAACGTACATGATATTTTCATAAATATATTGACCAGGCACCGTCATGATGTTAATATCCTTAAACAGTTCCCTTAGAGAATCGCACCGGCGAATACTGTAAATAGCTCTGATGGATCTTTTCTGTAGTATAAAGATTGAGTCGATGTCTGCAGCCCGTCCCCATAGTAAGATACCGTATGACATGATACTATGAAAATAACTAAAATAGACTAGTCTAGCGGTATCAACATCCGTAAATTGGCGGATTTTTCTAACAACATATGCAGCTGAGCTAAGCCGTCCTGCAAGAGATGTTAAATGAGGACCCCATTTTAGCCTTGAGTCAAGCGTAATCCCCAGGAAAACCGTTTTATCGACAAATTCTAGTTTTTCATCGTTTAATACTACGTCACAATCACTACTTTTGATATTCGGTAAGGAAAATCTTATGCATTTAGTTTTTTTTTCCGTTTTATTAGCAGTGAACCAGTTTTGGACCTGCAACTTCATTCAAAACGTCGTTGCATCGTGATTGTAGCGGACAAGTGAAATAGTACAATTTACTTTACGTTATACTACAATATTGTACTATAAGTTCCAAATAAACTGTTTGGAGAATTAATTAAATAAGGAGTTGCTGTTTTGTCCATCTCTATTATTTACTGTTGTAGATTAATTATCTACTTTGTTTTAAATCGTCGGAACACTAATGAGTCTGACGTCGAAAAGCAAGTTCTGTTTCTGCGCTTCGCTTCATTGTTTTATTTTGCTGTGACTTGTAAATGGAATAAAAATATACGTTTAAAAATAATTTAGTTGATATGCTGGAGAACATAACAGAACATTATAATTATATTTTATTTGCATGCAGTACTAGAGTTCCTGATATTTTTTTAGTTATTATAGACGGTTGTTGTGTCTGGTCTTGTTGACTTTGGATTGTTTATAATATTTTCTAATTAATAATAATAATAGTTTACATCTCACCACAAAAACAGTTTAAGTTTTAGGTATATAAAGGAAGTTAATTAAAAGTACTCGATACAAAGCAATATTTTATATTGTACTGCAGAATACAATGTGTTGGCTGTGATATGCGCCAAACAATTTTAACCCTATCCCCTGAACTAATGCTAGCAAAGGGCCTCCTTTGCGGCCGCCTGGCCGCACGCGCGAGAGAACGGCATTCACGCCCCAGCCGCCGGGATCCCGATCCCAATTTCCAGTCACCGTAGGCGCTGGCTTGCTACCCATTGCTCGCCGTCCGACCGTCCGGTAACCGTCCGGACCGAGCCCAAGTTGTCGACGGCACGTAGTGTTCCACGCGAGCCTCAAGGAGATGTCAGCAAAATCGTAGAGGCCCAGCAGGGTCGAAGCCTACTGGGGCCATGGGTGATGCGAAAGAGAACCCTGGGGCCCTGGAACGAAGGCAAAGAAGGAACAAGAGTGGGTTTTTAGTCAGTAATAGTATGTAACTAAGTTGTAATTTAATAATATATAATCTAATATATAAAATTCTCGTGTCACGGTGTTCGAACTTGAACTCCTCCGAAACGGCTCGACCGATTCTCATGAAATTTTGTGAGCATATTGAGTAGGTCTGAGAATCGGCCAACATCTATTTTTTTTTTTATTTTTTTTTTTTTTTATTTATATGGCAGAACAACGTTTGCCGGCTCAGCTAGTATAATATAATATTCCACAACTATCACACAACGCCGTCTAGTCTCAAGCTAAGCAGAGCTTGTGTTATGAGTACTAGACAACTGATAAACATACTTATATATTTTCTAAATACATACATATTATAGATAAATTACACCCAGACACAGAACAAATGATCGTGCTCATCACACAAACATTTGTCCTGGGTGGGAATCGAACCCACGACCTCCGGCATAGCAGTCAGGACCACTAACCACTAAACCAACAGGCCAGTCGAACGGTCAACTCTGATACCGCGATGCAGGATTTTGAATTTTTAGTTCCTATGTGGCGACATAGATGTCGCTACGGTGTACTTAATGAAAACTTAATAAAATTTAGCACACTAAATAAGAATAACGCGAATAATACTCATATTTTTTATGCACTGCTGGAAAATGATCTGCTTAGTTCACGCAGATATTTATTTATTTAAACTTCATGTAGGTACAAATAAAAAAAAACCCTACTGTAGGTATAGTAGGGGTTTTTTTTTTTAAGGTGGGAAATCATCCAAATGACTTCTCGCGCTCTAGGTGGAGCGGGAGGGCGTGTCAGACTTTTACTGACTAAAACCAAACCTGTATTCTTTAATTACAATTTGCGTTCTAGGACTACGGGTTTCCCTTTCAGAAATTCTCCGCGGTCCTAGCTAGCGGGCATCGGCCCTGCTGGGCCCCTACGGTTTGCTGACATCTCTTGAGGAGCGCGAGGATCACTACGCGCTGTTGACGACTGGGCTCGGTCCGGTTAATTACCGAACAGCCGGACGGCGAGCTACCCAGTGTTCGACGTCCGCAAGCCCGCGTCTACCGTGGCTGGTAGTCAGGGTTGAAATTACGGTGGCTAGGGCGTGAGGACCTTCGTTCCCTCACGCGTGCAGCCTCCTCCTTCGCTAGCATTACTGCTTCGCAGAAGGAGGCGACCGCCTGCCACTCCTCCTCGCTCCGGACCATAGCCTGAACCAGGGCCCGACGCGAAAGGTCGCTGCCGCCAATTGCCTCCACGAGGACACGGCGGTGCTCTGCCCAAGCGGGGCACACCTCCACCGTATGCCCCACCGTGTCCTCTGGATGGTCCACACAATGATGACACCCGGGCGTTGCTTCCGCCTGAATCCGATGCAGGAACCTCCCGAACTTGCCATGTCCGGTGAGGACCTGCATCATGCGGTAGGTGAGGACGCCGTGTTGCCGCTCCAGCCACTCCTCAAAGACGGGACTTACCGCCATAATTGTAGCATGCCCAGCACTGGGTTGCGATAGTCGCCGTCGCCATTCCACCATGAGATCCCGCCGGAACTCTGTCCACCATGCCGCGACTTGGCACAGCAGCGGAGTTTCGTCCCGGCATTGCATCTCCACGCGCAAATCGTGCATGCGTGCAAGGACTGTTGCCTCCAAATCCCATGGTGGCAGGCCAGCAAGGAGACTCGCCGCTTCGCGGGAAATCGTGCGGTATCCCCGTACCATCCGGATGGCCATGACCCTCTGGCAAGCGTTCAGCATGGCCGCCGGTCGGCTTTGCAGTGACGGCGCCCATACCTACAGTAGGGTGGAGTGAAACTGAGTAAAAAAAAATATTTTTTTAATCTCCTGTTTCATTAATCGATGCTCCTATGAAAAGGCTTCCATCGTATAATTTTCAGGTGGCGCACGATGAAGGTATTTTACAAAATACTCACTATTTGAAGGTATTTTACACTACTCATATTTACTACTAAATTGTACCCGCAAGCTGGAGTCATTTCGTAACTTTTTGTCTTAAAGATGCTATTTGTACCTTCATAAAAGACTCACCAGGCGAGTAACCGCATAATTTTATAGTAAAATCTACTGAATTAATAATAAATAATAATAATGTTTTTTTTTAGAAAAACTTAGACACAAGTTACAAAAAAATTTAACAGGCTAATATAGGTCAGTATATGTGGTGTAGTCATCTGTAGCCGAACTAGGCAGAGCCTGTATTTCGACTATTAGCGCCAAACCCCTATGAGTATTATACATTATAATTGCCTGTAACATTTAATTTTTATCTTGTACAGAATCATTTTAATAATGTATAATATATTTACTTTGCTCAAGTATTAGAGAATGGAAAAAGAGTACAAAAAATATAAAAAGTAAAGCAGTTTGTGCAGTGTTTGCATGCATTGCCTCTTATTTGTGTAAGATGGAAATGTACGTGTCTAGTGTGTAAGAGGATGTATGTGGTGTAGTGTAGTGTCCTGTAGTGTGTTGAGGTGTGAGTGAGCGTTTCGAATTAGTACAGATAATAGTCATACCTTAAGATTTGTTTTTCCTCAATATCAATAAAATACAATAGTAGATTATGTGACTAGGGGATAAAGCAGTGTCTAAGTCGCGGGCGGCATGTTGAATTCCGAACGAAACGAAGGTTGCTAATTTTGATCCCGAACGTCAGTGAGGGATTTATATAATAACTCCCGAGCACTGCGAGGGAGTTAATAAAGAAACCTGAGTGATGTGACTAAGGGATAAAGCAGTGTCTTTAAGTCGCGGGTGGCATGTTGAATGAAGGTTGCTAATTTTAATCCCGAACATCAGTGAGGGATTTGTATAATTAAATTCCGAGCGTTGCGAGGGAGTTAATAAAGAAACCTGAGTGAAGTGAGGAATTCAAGCCGCCCAAGACAAAGACAGCTTTATCCCCGTGTTGGATACTCTACTTTTTACACCATCTGTGAGATAATTAAAAAACAATTTAGTAAAACAAATCATATCATAGAGAAATATATGTAAGTATTATTTACGAGTTCATCATAACTATCACTCAAAATGTTTTGAGATATGAAACAAACAAAATTCACTACTCAAAGATTCTATTGTTTTAATTTTTTAGAACGCTCCCGCTTGTTCATTACTTTTTTTTAGAAACTCGTTTTATTCTGTTTTTTTTTGTTAGTGGCCTGTTTGAAATTTGAATAAACTTGTTTGATGCACTACATTTTAATTCACCTATTGCTGACGGTTTTTCACGTTCTAAATTCAAATCTCATTATTCCCTAGGGATCGCCCATACTGCATTATCTCCCTAGGGACAGAAGGACATTAAAGTAAGTAAATTGGTAGTTACGTCACAAAAAAAAAAACTTTTTTTGCGATTCGGAAAAATCTTCGTAATTCGGGAATTGAACTCAAAGTCAAAGTCAAAGTATTTTATTTCACATAGGCCTACATGGGCACTTGTAAAACGTCAGAAGCTAGTGCACGGTTCCAAATTGGTCATTTCCTATGGAGAAGAACCGGCAAGAAACTCCATGGTTACTCTTTTAAAAAAAATGTTGTTCTTAAAATATTTCCATATTACAGTATAAGTAGATATATTATGTAAGGACAGTGTACACCTGTCAATATTGTACTAAAAAGTACAATAAAAATAATCATAATAAATAGTGAGTTGTAGTAGAAAGTACGGAGTCTACTACAGTGTTCTCACATTCACATTATAAAAGAAAGAGGCTATATAAAAAAAAGCAAGAAAAATAAATAATTACAATTATCAATAAATGACATGTTAACAAAATAAATTACTAACGAATTTATGGTGGATGGATTCTAATAATATAAAAAATATTGCAAAAGCAATGTGTTAGAATAAAAAAAAGAAGTTTATACTAGTATTACAACAAATGTGGAGCAGTTAATAAATACATTTACACAATATTATGAGTTACCAGGGGGCCACATGTGCAGAAGCAGTCACTGCCAAACAAGCGTGTCTTCGACATAGTCTTTAACCTTGTAATACGCTTTTTTAGTTAGGCTTTGAACTTTCCCTCGCTAAGTTCAGTCACCGCCTTTGTCACAGCTTGTTATAAAAGCGTATGCTGTTTACTAAAATGACTTGCTGGTCTTAGCTAATTTCTTCTCTCTTTTGTGTTTACTACGCGTATTTATGTTATGAAATTCGCTTCTAATTTTGAAGAGTCCTAGGTTTTTACGAACATACAAAATACTTTCTAAGATATAAAGAGAAGGCAGAGTCAGTATATCGATTTCTTCGAATTTATTTCTGAGACTAACTGTTTTCATTGGTAAGTTTGTAAGGAACCCTCTGTGCGCGAGTCTTACTGGCACTTGCTCAGTTTTTCAAAATAAGGTTCACATGAGTCAGGAATACAGATGTCGGCAATTGCGCGGACGCAACTTTATAGCGCTTTAAAGACTAAATCCCTGTTAGTGGCGTTGCCCCAGAATATCACAGCGTATTTCAGTGTTGAAGCAACATAGGCATGGTTTTTTTTTTTTTTTTTTTTATAGGTGGGAAAATCATCTTATGACAAATCCCGCTCTTGGGCGGAGCGGGAGATAGTGTCAGACTTTTACTGACTAAAAACCCACTCCTGTTCCTTCGTTGCCTTCGTCCCAGGGCCACGGTTTCGTTTTCACACTACCCATGACCCCAGTAGGCTTCGACCCTGCTGGGCCCCTACGATTTGCTGACATCTCCCTGAGGCGCGCGCGGAACAATACGCGCCGTCGACGACTTGGGCTCGGTCCGGATGGTTACCGGACGGTCGGACGGCGAGCCACCCATTGCCCGCCGTCCGCAAGCCCGCGCCTACGGTGGCCGGAAATCGGGATCGGAATCCCGGCGGCGGTTGGGGCGTGAGGACCGTTGCCGTTGCCTCACGCGATCGGCCGCCTCTTTTGCTAGCATTACTGCTTCGCAGAAGGTGGCGACCGCCTGCCACTCCTCCTCGCTCCGGACCATGGCCTGTACCAAGGCCCGTCGCGAGAGATCGCCGCCGCCGATCGCCCCCACGAGGACACGGCGTTGCTCTTCCCAAGCGGGGCACACCTTCACCGTGTGCTCCACCGTGTCCTCCGGGCGGTCCACACAGTGGCGACACCCGGGCGTCGCTTCCGCACGAATCCGGTGCAGGAACTTCCCGAACTTCCCGTGTTCGGTGAAAACCTGCGTCATGCGGAAGGTGAGGACGCCGTGAGGTCTTTCCAACCACGCCTCAAAGAAGGGACTTACCGCCATAATTGTGGCGTGCCCAAACATAGGCATGGTAAGCGGTTAAATACAGCTGATTGATCAACAACTTTTGATAATTTATATAAAGCATATGAGTACTGATTGAGCTTTTTGCATACTGTGTCAATTGAGGAAGGCTATAGACTATATAACATCACGTTCAATAGAAGCGGAGCAGTATCCAAATCGGGGGGGATAACTGAGTAAATGTGGTCAACCAGTCATACAAAACAGGCATTGTCGCAATGATATTTTGTATGAGCAATATTTTCATATCTACGAAGTAGGCTTGATTTGTAGGAATGAATCTAACTTTCATGTCCATCCGAACAAATCACCGGCCACGAGTCGTAAGGAAATAGTGTCATAAACACTATGGAGGAAAGAGGATTTTTTTTGTAGGTAGGAAAATCATCCAATGACGTCCCTCGCTTTTGGACCTCTCGACCCTACTGGGCCCCTACGGTTTGCTGATATATCCTTGAGGCGCGCGTGGTGCAGTACACACCGTCGACGACTTGAGCTTGGTCCTGACGGTTACCGGACAGTCGGACGGCAAGCTACCCATTGCTCGCCGTCCGCAAGCCCGCGCCTACGTTGGCCGGAAATTGGGATCGAGATCCCGGTGGCGACGAATTTTTTTGTTAAATCGTCTTTGAGGATTAAATTAAGGATTGAAATGTCTTTAAACAACTATACTAAAACAGTAGAATGGGAACTGGGAACTATATCAACTTAAGAGCTGTAAAATATGGTGGTAAAAATATTCCCCCGCCTGCAAAAGGGTTAAGTATTTATAGATTAGTTACTTTTTATTTGATTGTTGGTCCTATGCGAGTCACAAATAAATATTTTCATTAATTTGTCTTTCTTTCTTTTCTTCTTTCTTTCCTTGTTTCTTTCCTTCTTCCTTTCTTTTTCCTTTTTTTATTATTATTTCTTTCTTTCAATAGGGTTCATTTTTGAGCTAATAGATCACGCTGTAAATAACAATGTAGCCTTTAAAGTTTAATTAAAATCAGAACCCGGAAATCAAGTGTGTGCATTGCCCAACGCAATTAAGTTTTAACGCGGCACGATTTTGTACGTCCGTCCTTGATTGGCGATAATTTCGGTGACGAATAATTTAGGCTATTTGACACTGCGATACGCGGTCACCCAGCTTTGCCTACCCAAAATAATATATCTTTGTAATTACTCCATTGTATAAAACGCTACTGACCAGCCCAGTTATTGAGTAAGTACTATTCCGTGTAAATGTCAGTTAATTTCCCCTTTTCCTAAAGTAAGCGAGGGTCCGAAAAACGAGGGTGTATGAGTTTATCCTTTCGCATTCATTATGAGTTGATTGTACCCAGAATTATGATGTGGTTGTAAGTGACATGATATGTTAATTGTTCCAATGTTTTTGCTTTGAACAATACATGCTTTACAATTTTAACGAATGTAATTATAAAGTACCTACTAGCGACCCACCCAGCTCTGTACGGGTGTTACAAATCGTTGAAATTATCGGCTTTGTTTACTTTAATATGCATGTATTCTATCTAAACCACAGACAGAGTAATTCTTCATGAATTACTCTGTCTATTGGTAAAACGACATAAATACCTGTTCTATACTAGCTGCCTTTTGAGTGTCGCTCCCATAGTCTGTTTCACAGAAGCCGTCCAGAATAAAATCTAGTCAAATAAAACTATTAAAATCAGCAGTACCTAGTGTAGTTTTGTGTCGGAAAAAGAATTTTTGAAACCTGACCACGAATATCCAGCGAGTATATATTTTACAAACAAACAAAAAATTTCACATCTTTTTAATATTTGTTTTGATTTATGTTATTCACTAGCTTCTACCAGTGGTTTTGATCGCGTGATATTAGTATTTCTCCATCTATAAATTATAACCTATTCTATAAGCTTTTTAACTGTAAAGTCTTATCAAAATCCGTTCAGCCGTTTGAGCATGAAGGAGCAACAAGCATACCTACACACACGCCACATACTATACAAAATTTCGCCTGTTTAATAATAGTGTGTTAACATTTTACAGGAGTAACAATCCAGTAAAACTTAAATTAGCTATTGTTGAAACGAAATGAGTTATTGTGTCTAGACACCGCTAAGGGTTTGTAGCTGTTGAGAGTCAATATTCTGCAGAAAAGACGATTGAAACCAACATTCTTGCCCCTGTCCCATATTATTTGGTGTCGGCACAACACGTTTTTTTCTTCCATTCTGTCCTGTTAACCGTCACTCCCTTTTCTTTCATACCACTCATCATACAATTCATCCATCTTTACTTTGGCCTCTCTCTCTCTCTCCACTCATCCACATGTATAGTCATAACTCTTTTATTAACATACGTTTCATCTCTTCTTTTTACATGACCCTATTTACCAAGACAAGCGACACCCTTTACACTTTTCAGTCACTGACGCCACTTTCAAACTTCCTCTAATATACTCATTTCTTACTGTATCCACTCTCGTCAAACCGCACATCCATCTCAACATTCTCATCTCCGCTACATGCATATATGCATATAACATACCGTGCAAGGTATCCTGTATACCTGAATTTTAATTCATGTCTGTCGCATGTCAGATGAGTTGTAGCTAAAAGATTCACCTATTGGATCCTAATAAATGCTAGGCTACATCGCGGCAGACCAAGCCGAAGGCTTAGAGATGAGCTTACCTTACCTTATCGGAGGGACTGGCCTACAATGGCCGAAGACAGATGTATAAAAAAAGGAGAGAGAGGCCTTGGCCCAGCAGTGGGACATAACGAACTAATTAGATTGGATTAGGTACCTTTGTGAGAGAAAGTACTCATGTGTAAAAAACATTTTTTTTCTATGAGATTAAACTAAAGCACAAAAAAAAAATTTCCTTCTCATAATATATGACGTTGTGATAGAATTGTGCATGGTTGTTTTATTGTGTTGTTTTATTTATTGTTTTGAAAAATTTAAAGAACTGTGGCACCCACTAAATTTGACAATGCGTAGGAAACAGATAAAGATTTTTTTCCTCGATTTCTAGATTGAAATTTAATTATACTCAACAAAATAAAACTCACGCTGTTGGTACATATTGATGAACGTTATGTAAGTTAATCCATATACCAGATCACATAAAAACCTTTTCCCCACTGATTAAAGAAATCCATATATTTTCCTGTATTTTTTTTGTCACCCTCATGATATTTTTCTTCACCGCTAAGCCGGTAATAAATTTTAATTATGCACATAGGTCTGACAGCACATTTGTACCGCACCCAGAATTAATGACCATTGGCTTTCAGCTTCCGGTGCTGTCCCAAGTGTGTTCCTTCTCGATAACAAACAATTTGAGACGTTTCTCTTCATAAAGTTAATTAAAGGCAGAAAGCGGAATAAGAGCAATAAGGCGTATTTACGCCACAAATTATTTGGTGTATTTAGCGCTGAGCATATGTATTTAAAATATCATTCCTGTCTCTGTCATCCTTAAAGATTTTTATTATATTTTTGCCTTAAATTCATTTTGTAATTTAAGGTGCCAGTGGGCTTAAAAGAACTTTATTTAGGAATATGTATTCGAATTTTATCTTCAAAAGCATGTATTTTGTTTTATAAAATAGTGGCTGCTCTTCCTTGTGATGTCTGTGCCTTCGACCAAAAACCTTTTTATAAATTACCTGTGTCCAGATACATTTACTCACGTGTTAGACGTTAGTTTTGTATTAAGGCAGGAAGTATCGTATCGTATGTGTTTACGACGACTTATTCATTCGTGTTGACTAAATCAAAGACATTTTGGAGATTTTTCGATTTGCCGCTACACAGGCGGGTGGCGCGATTGATTGACTCTGCTATTCGGCGTCGTAACGTTTTCCATTTATATGAAGAACTCACAAGTTCCTCCAACAAATACGGGAGGGAATATAAGACTTGTGTACGGCACCGCGTTTTGTCTTTACGATCGCGACGAAATTAAGAATTATTACATATTCTCTCAGAAAATGTGTAAATATTTTCGTTACAATAAATTGCTGAATAAATAAAAAAGAATAAATGGATTTGCTAGGAAATATTTCAGAATTTTAAGGTTTCTACATAATCATACCGTCTAAGCGGCATTAACGTGTGAGAGTAGTTTTTTTATCAGAAAACATACATTCGTGTTCATTTAAATGCGGCTGCAGTCCGCCAATTATAGTGAAATAATTGTACCCGCGTAAGTTTCTGTCTGAATGTTGGTAGCGAGTGCATAGCGTCGGGTTAGTTATGGAAGACGTAATTACATCGTAGCTTCCTAATTAACAAATAGTTTCAGCTGTAAAAATGAGGTTATATTTCTGGTGGGATAAGCAGCAATATACAACAAGATTTCATGTTTGTTGCTGGTTGTTTGATATCGAATTATATCGTACAGTTAAGAGTCATCAGTTTTTAGGGTTCCGTACCTCAAAAGGAAAAAAACGGAACCCTTATAGGATCACTTTGTTGTCCGTATGTCTGTCGGTCATCACTCTTCATCTCAGGAACGCGTGGAGGTATCGAGTTATAATTAAAACCATACACTCAAGTCTGTGGACCCTTGAAGCTGTGAAAAAATTAAACTTCTGAGTTAACGAAAAAAAAGACACGGCCGTATCGCAAGAAACGTCTATTTCGACACTCTCAAGGGAATCAAAATTCATAGGGTACTTCCCGTTGACCTAGAAACCTGAAATTTGGCATAACGCAAGATGCAAAACTGTGAATTTGTAGTTACGAACAAAAAAAAAAACTTTTTGCGATTCGGAAATATCTTCGTAACTCAATTCGGGAATTGAACTATTTTCATAGGTAAGTTCGTTTCGGAACCCTCAGTGCGTGAGCCCGATTCGCACTTGTCCAGTTTTTTTTAGAGTTCCGTACCTCAAAAGGAAAAAACGGAACCCTTATAGGATCATTTTGTTGTCCATCTGTCTAAAACCATATACTCAAGTCTGCGGTCCCTTGAAGCTGTAAAAAAATCAAACTTTTGAATTGACAAAAAAAAAGATACAGCCGTTTATGTCGCAAAAAATGTATATTTCGACACTCACAAGGGAATCTTAATTCAAACAGGAAGTACCCTATGAATTTTGATGAATCCTGAAACCCTATGAATCTTGAAATTTGGCATGAAGCAAGGTCTCATAGCACAAGTATAGGAAAAAATCGTTACATCACAATTTTTTTTTGCCATTGGGAATAATCTTCGAGACTCCATTCGGGAACTTAACTATTTACATAGGTACGTTTTTTTCCTGGTGGGAAAATCATATAATGACATCCCCCGCTCTTGGGCGGCGCGGGAGATAGTGGCAGACTTTTACTGACTAAAAACCCACTCCTGTTCCTTCTTTGCCATTTTTCCAGGGCTCCGGGGATCTCTTACGCATCACCCATGGCCTCAGTAGGCTTCGACCCTGTTGGGCCCCTACGGTTGCTGACATCTCCTTGAGGTGCGCGTGGAACAGTACGCGCCGTCAACGACTTGGGCCCGGTCCGGACGGTTACCGGACGATCAGACGGTGAGCCACCCATTGCTCGCCGTCCGCAAGCCCACGCCTACGGTGGCCGGAAATCGGGATCGGAATCCCGGCGGCGGTTGGGGCGTGAGGACCTTTGCCTCAAGCGATCGGCCGCCTCCTTTGCTAGCATTACTGCTTCGCAGAAGAAGGCGACCGCCTTCCACTCCTCCTCGCTCCGGACCATGGTCTGTACTAAGGCCTGGCGCGAGAGATCGCTGCCGCCGATCGTCCCCACGAGGACACGGCGGTGCTCTGTCCAGGCGGGGCACACCTCTACCGTATGCTCCACCGTGTCCTCCGGGCGGTCCACACAATGGTGGCATCCGGGTGTTTCTTCCGCACGAATTCGGTGCAGGAACCTCCCAAACTTACCTTGTCCGGTGAGGACCTGCGTCATGCGGTAGGTAAGGACGCCGTGAGGTCTTTCCAGCCACTCCTCAAAAAGGGGACTTATCGCCATAATTAGACGTGCCCAAACTGTTTACATAGGTAAGTTTGTACGGAACCCTCAGTGCGCAAGTCACGACTCGCACTTGCTCAGTTTTTTTTTTGGTGGATAATTATCCAATGACTTCTTCCGTTCAAGAGTGGAAAAAGAGGGCATGTGTGCCCTAGTGGGCATTTTTTTCTCAACTATCACACAACGCCGTCTAGTCTCAAGCTAAGCAGAGCTTGTGTTATGAGTACTAGACAACTGATAAACATACTTATATATTTCTAAATACATACATATTATAGATAAATTACACCCAGATACAGAACGAATGCTCGTGCTCATCACACAAAAATTTGTCCTGGATGGGAATCGAACCCACGACCTCTGGCATAGCAGTCAGGGCCACCAACTAACTAGACCAACTGCAGGCCAGTCAATTTGGCCAGCATTGGCCCTATTGAGGTGCTACAGTTTTTCTTTGAGGCGCGCGTGGAACACTACGCGCTGTTGACTACCCGGGTTCGGTCCTCACCGGACAGCTGGCTACGCCTTGCTCGTTGTCGTCGTCTGAAAGCCCGACAGTTAACTGTCATCTGAATAAAAGATTTTTTAGAAGCGTTACCTAGCTTTCAGTCATAGCAGAGATTTTATTCACGTTCGTGTTAAAGAATCTTAATTTAAATCTTATCAAGACTTAAACATAGTGTCTACACTTAGTAGGCACTAAGAATGAAAATGTTTTAATTAATAAAGCTTGACCTAAATTAACTTTAAAGCGTGAAAACGTAAGATAATAGCAGACATAATTATCTCAATACCTTTAGGAGCAGCTTTACTTAAAGCTAATTTTAATGTCTTTGTCTTTAGTCGAAAAAAGAGTTCCGGTAGCCGTCAACTAGGTAAAATATGATACAAATGGCCTTGAAATCTGAAAACAGATAAAAAGTCTCGTTTAGAATCGAGCCCGACCTTTTTCCTACATAATAGGATGAGGATGGGTATCCAGGCTTTCTTCACCTACCTACCGTAATTTGCCAATAGGTTGACCTTCTGATAAAACTTTTCGACAGCTGTTACAAGGATTTGTAATGGGTAAATACATTTTGTGAATGTAGTCACATCCACATCTTATTTCCTGCAAAGATTGATGAATTATGTCTGTTTTAGCAACTATGTCTGTCACAAAACTACTTCACATTAGGGCTATGCTCGGAGTTTCCTTGCGTGATTATGATTACATCAGAAATGAAGATATCTTAATCTAAGAATCGCCAAACTTAAGTGGCAACGGCAAGGAACATTGCATTGCAGAATAGATGGTCGATCGGGACGAAAGGTTCTGGACTGGCGACCACGTACCAGAAGACGCAGCGTTGTAAGGCCTCCCACAAGGTGGACCGATGACCTGGTGGGGGTTGCGGAAATCCGATGGATGCGAGACGCACAGAACCGGTCGTTATGGCGACGCTTGGGGGAGGCCTATGTCAAACAGTGGACGTCTATCGGCTGAAATAATGATGATGAGGCACCTTCTGCGAGCTGATTATTTAGGATATAGTCTTGATCATTCGTCGTGGTTGGACTTGTAAACCTACATAACCTATAAATTGTATTTGTAGGTCGGTCGTTGACAACAACTCTCGCACCGTGTATTCAATATGACAGCTCAAATATTGGATGTATTGTTCACCGCAAATTCTATGTTCCTGAACAAACAATAATAATTTGTCAGCCCGAAAAAGGTGTAATAAGATCAGAGAATATTATTGAAAAGTAAAACATGAATTCAGTTAGCTTAAACGTTTTTTTAAACGAGATCTTTTACATCTCAAAATACAATTCATTGTAAAAAAAGGTACGTAATATAGAAAAAGGTTAGGAAATTGAAAATTGTGCCGCGGAATATAACCCCATTACTAAGGAAATGAGGTACGTGAGTATGTTTTAGAATTCCCTTCCTCGTCGGCTCGGCAGTGAGTTAACTTGGAGTATCTTCGTGCCGTACCTGTGACGTACTCTGTTTTTAAGCAATAGGGAAAATTGTCGTGAAAACATTTGCGATCGGGACCATCAATTGCTTTATCGATATATTGAGTAATGAATGAACGTCGGGGTTTATTTTATACTAATGGGATGATGTTGACTTTTATGTAATGGCATATTTTGTTGATTACCTGGCCTATTTTTTTTGTTCTCCCGCACTGGGTGGAAAGAGTGTCTATCTTCCTATTACCCTTTGTGTTCTAGGGCCACGGCAACTCTTCTGAACAATCCCGCAGCCCTGGCAGGCATCTACCCTAGCGGTTCTAGTAACTCTGTTTTACTGACATCGCTTTGAGGTGCGCGTGGAACATAACACGCCGTTAAACCGGGCTCGGTCCTTATTGGACGGTGATCTACCTATTTCTCGCTATTTGTAAACCCGCGGACGGCTGAAATGAAAAGTTTTTATCTCCCTCACGCTTCACACCACCTTCTTCGCGTGCATTACTGCTTCGCAGAAGGCTGTGATGACTTCTTATTCCCTCTTGCTCTGTACTCTGGCCTGAACCAGAGCTGGACTTCCACCATGTACTCCACCGTATTCTGAAGGCGATCCGTATGGCCATGAACCTTAAGAAAAAGTTCAGCCGGTGGGCCGATCACTACCGCAGCGACCGTGGGCATAATTAGCGGGCCTAGATTATGAAGTCTGGCTGAGTTTGAATTTGCAAAAATATTATTAAATTTCCGAAAAACACTTTTTCATATTTTTGAAAACAAAAATAAACCTTATTTCGTTTGCAGTTTCAAATCAACAATATTACTAAGATAAAGAATAGTAAAGAATATATTTACTAACTTCATGTTTCTACATTCTAGATAGTAGCTCCCAACTTCCATAAAAGAAAATCGCAAAGATGAAAATCTGTGCTTCTTTTAAAAGATCTCGACAAACGCGGCCGCCAAGTTCTTTTAAAATATGCTTGATGAGACATATTTAATAGCGGCTGATGTTGCATAAATAAGCGTTAAATGAAAAACTTGTTTGGCATGGTTTATTTACTGAAATAATTTGCGAGGGAAGATTTCTTTAAAGTGGCAGATGTCGGCGTCTAGATTGTTATGAATAAATTTGGGTTATGGCGGAAGATTCGATTAGTTAGGTATCTATTAACGCGCGTATTCGCAATTATGTGCGTCACATCGTAATGCTGTTAAACTGTAAACGTAATATGAGTGTATAGGTGTGTTTAGATATGGTAATGTGTTCAGCTTAAGTTAATGAGGTTGCGGAAACTGTTTTCGGTTGTGATAGGTTTTTGATTAAATCCATTACTAGGAGTTGAGTGTTTTCCCGGATTAGAAGAAGCTTTGGGTATCGTCTCCTGAACATCGACGTCGTGCGATTTGACCTAGTTAGACAAACTATTTTTTTTAATGCTTTTTACATTTTGTTTTCTTTTTAGGTGGATAGAAGAAGTTCATGGTTAGAATAATAACAGCCATAGCTGGATTTCGAAGATTAGGCATTTCTTGTCGTGGTTGGTCTGGGGATTGGTGGCTTATTCATTTTCTATATATATTAAGAAGCCACCAGTCAGACCACCGATCCACCGAGTTCACTCTGAAAGCACTTAAAGCCGATAGTCCCAAACTATGGTTCCGACTGCCATTTGTAGATCTTTGACAGTCGTTACGAATGTGATGCAAGAAATTTTGATGCCAAGAGATATCTTGCTACAAAATTATTGGGTTGTGGAGAGCAGATAATGGTATCCAGCTGCATCCGGATAGACTAAGAGCCGACTTCAGCATAGTTGGGAAAAAAATATGTAGATTCATTGATATTTTTAGGTAGACAGGTTTTTTTTTCTGTTGGGAAAATCATCTAATGACATCCCCCGCTCTTGGGCGGAGCGCGAGATAGTGTCAGACTTTTGCTGACTAAAAACCCACTCCTGTTCCTTCTTTGCCATTTTTCCAGGGCCCCGGGGATCTCTTTCGCATCACCCATGGCCCCAGTAGGCTTCGGGGTTACTGGGTAGGTAGATAGGTACGTTTTGAACTTTTTGTAAGCAGAATAAGTTAAAGTAGAATGTACGAATACCTACAAGTATCTCAAGCAAAAAATCTTGATAACTAGGTTGCGCTTTTTAAGAGGGCCCATCCCAATCTGTTTATTGTCAACGTCTCCATGGTTTAAAAGCTTGTTGTTTCAACCAACTCAGTCCAATGCAGTGCTTGATAAAGAGCAAACGTGGAAAGAGTGAGATAACGCCTGAATGCTCTGTTGGCATTCAGTAATTCCGTCACTCACTCGAATATTTCACAAAACTTGTTCCAGAACATATGTGATTTTTTTTTTTTTTTTTTTTTCGGTGGGAAAATCATCTTATGACATCCCCCGCCCTTGGGCGGGGCGGGAGATAGTGTCAGACTTTTACTGACTAAAAACCCACTCCTGTTCCTTCGTTGCCTTTCGTACCAGGGCCGAGTCTTCCTTTCAGAATCAGACCCTTGGCCCCAGTAGGCTTCGACCCTGCTAGGCCCCTACAGTTGCTGACATCTCCTTGAGGCGCGCGTGGAACAGCATGCGCCGTCGACGACTTGGGCTCGGTCCGGACGGTTACCGGACGGTCGGACGGCGAGCCACCCATTGCTCGCCGTCCGCAAGCCTGCGCCTACGATGGCCGGAAATCGGGATCGGAATCCCGGCGGCGATTGGGGCGTGAGGACCGTTGCCTCACGCGATCGGCCGCCTCCTTTGCTAGCATTACTGCTTCGCAGAAGGAGGCAACCGCCTGCCACTCCTCTTCGCTTCGGACCATGGCCTGTACCAAGGCCCGGCGCGAGAGATCGCCGCCGCCGATCGCCCCCACGAGCACACGGCGTTGCTCTGCCCAAGCGGGACACACCTCCACCGTGTGCTCCACCGTGTCCTCCAGGTGGTCCGCACAATGGTGGCACCCGGGCGTTTCTTCCGCACGAATCCGGTGCAGGAACCTCCCGAACTTACCATGTCCGGTGAGGACCTGCGTCATGCGGTAGGTAAGGACGCCGTGTTGCCTTTCCAGCCACTCCTCAAAGAGGGGAATTACCGCCATAATTATGGCGTGCCCAGCACTGGGTTGCGATAGTCGCTGTCGCCATTCCACCATGAGAACATATGTGATAATATCGTTTTTCGGAATCTCAATTAAATGTGTAAGGTTTCTTTGTTTTTTAACTTATGAGTACAAGATGAAGGACTAAAGTCCACGCGAAATAGCAGATTTTCAGATCTTTACTAGATTTTACATAAAATTTAAGTTTTGAATTCAATAGAAATTTTTAAAAACCTTAAGTTTTGGAATAATATCGTTTTTCGGAATCTCGATTAAATGTGTAAGGTATAGTATTACATATATTTTCTTTGTTTTTTAACTTATGAGTACAAGATAAAGGACTAAAGTCCACGCGAAATAGCAGATTTTCAGATCTTTACTAGATTTTACATAAAATTTAAGTTTTGAATTCAATAGAAATTTTTAAAAACCTTAAGTTTTGGAATAATATCGTTTTTCGGAATCTCGATTAAATGTGTAAGGTATAGTATTACATATATTTTCTTTGTTTTTTAACTTGTGAGTACAAGATGAAGGACTAAAGTCCACGCAAAATAGCAGATTTTCAGATCTTTACTAGATTTTACATAAAATTTAAATTTTGAATTCAATAGAAACCTAGATAATATCCACAAAGTATCTAGCTGTGTTTCCAAAATAACTAGAGAAAAAATGTGTAATAAATTTATAGTCACGTAAGAGCGGTTGTATAGTATCTTAAGTTGGACGCTCTAAAGACTATTATGTCATCAGATTATTTCTGCGAGTAAAACATAAACATACCTATCTTTTATTAAAAATCTACTTAAAGCTCAATTCCTTTTTTTTATGCCTGTTTCTTATTCTCATTTCAGTCATCATTTAGCCACGTTTTTGCTTATTTTTTCTCCGAAATTTTATAAATTCTTAATGCATTTTTTTATGTTCAATTTAAATTTAATGATTTATTATAAGATCTTTGAGTCCACCCAAAGGTTTTCTGGCAGACATCGCTGACCGCGATAAGAACGCCGTTGTACCCATCGATTTAAGTTCGTGTTGGTACTTATAGATAATTCTTAATTTGTGTGTTTTGGTGTACATTATAGTATTATTCCATCTTCCAAAACAAAATCAATAAAATACCAAGATATAGGTAAAACAACCTATTCAAGTCTTAGCTAAGGTTATCAATTGGCAATTAAACCAAATTTACCAAAAATTTTAAGTCTGCCCTACTTACCAAGACAAAGTTAGAAATTAAATACTAAGGAACCTACGATTTTCACTTTAGTTTAAAACGAAAAGAATAAAATGTCCTTTGTTGTTTTTACGCGTCCATCTTGACTAAGAAAAATGGATCGCCCAGGTGCTTCCGATGGCATTAAACTTCTTCAGAAAACCTAATTAGGTAGATACCACAGGTAACTAGGCAGATATAAAGCCATAATTACTAAAATGTAGCCGGATCATCGGCTACATTTTCATCAACATTAAAATATGTAAATATAAATTCCACATTGAACCACCTACAATCCAATTTACTACGAAGTCCGTTTATTATTACAGTTTAATCATAATATTTAATTATTTTCCGATTAATGTCAAAGAGTAGGAATCGTAACAGTATAATTGAAAGTCGGCGTTTCCTAAAATTACTTATTGTTCACGAGGGTTTCCTGTAATATCGTAAGCGTTTGGATGGTGCGCCGCAACAGATCGCCTTAATGACAAAAGTTGGATAGCCTTCGTGAGCCTCAGAAACAATGCCGACACCCAACAATTTCCTGACACTGGACAATCAATTCAAAAGCTTTTTACATCACAGAAGGGGGGGGGGGTAGCCACCTTTCTCCCCCCTTTCTGAGTTCCAACTTGCTTGTTTTCAACATTTACGCTTTTAAAAAACCCAAAAATAAATTATCACGCTTTGATTGTTCCGTCGAAAGTAATAAAGGGAAAGGCGGTGACGTCGACGTTTTCATTATTCGATTAGACGAAAAGTGAGCAATTGTGTTCGTGTTCTGGAACCCGTCTTGTCAACCTTATTGCGCAGTTTCTAGAAATAAGTTAGACCTTCATTTCCTACAGTTTTTGGGTAAAATTCCGTAATATTTCATTCAAGTGTCAAACTCTCGCTTTCACAAAACATCAAAGCCGTGAAAGTTACTAAACGGACTTATACATTCACTTTTGATAGGTAGATACAATGTACAGGTTTTATGATTTGTAATTAAATCGTTTTACAATTATTTACCGCTATGCAACTATCATTGTAGGTACCTCATCGCTAATTAACTATTTAGGTCAAACTATTGCTGGCTCTATGATTGTTAGTAATAAAAATGCTTAAACGAATGTGCAAAACGGTTCTAAAAGTATGATTTTTATATACTGCATAAATTACTAAATATACTGCCACACGCAATGACCATTACTTCTGAGTTGTCTAAGGTGTTACGTTTTTTTAAATTTATTTATCTTATTTTCCCTCCTCCATTCTCACTCCGACCGAATATTATAGGGGAGGTTGTTTTCTTGTTTACAAAAGACCATACGGAGTGGTGTTTGGCTTTGTTCGCGTAATTACATTGTTACTTTCGCACCGCACCTGTCGCCTTCAAATGCTGCTGACAAATTTTCACAATATTATAAGCTTCGAAACTTATTAAAAGAACAATTAAGAACTTCAACTACTACCTGTAGTGTTTTTGTACACAAAGAAATAAATTTAAACGAACTTATGAATAGTATGTAGTGAGGAAATTAATTAAGACGTGAGCAAATCATCCTGCTTATTCTCTTTGCATTTCATTGAAATTCAAACTTGAAAATATATGCATTCAAGTCTTCTTAAGTATTTATGCTTTTAATTGTACCAATTTATTTAATAAGCTCGATGAAGTCAGCGTTGCAATTAAAATTTAATATTGGCGACACAATTTTACTCCGTAACTGTAATCTAATTACGATCAGTTATCTGCTTCAACAAACGATTTTGAAATATATATTAATTCTCTGATTCAAATCAGCCATAATATTTAAATACATGAAACATAAATTTATATGTAAATTGGAGCTGGGTACTGTTTCATTTGTGAAATAATTATGGATTATAGATGATGTGGTGTGGCGGCCGAATATGCCACTTTCTACGAACTATTGTCTCGCCTGGCTTCGCTCAGATGTAAATTATAAATATATAAGTAGGTACATAAACAAGTTTCTATTGAAAACCGCACCGATATCCGTTCCACGAGTAGTGTAAAAGTGTAACCCGGGGCCCTGGGACGAAGGCAAAGAAGGAACAGGAGTGGGTTTTTAGTCAGTAAAAGTCTGACACTATGACAAATCCGGCTCTTGGGCGGAGTGCGAGATCACTCCGCCCAAGAGCCGGATTTGTCATAAGATGATTTTCCCACTCAATAAAAAAAAAACCGATATCCGTTAGAAAATAAACAGACAAATGCGGGAAGCGGCTTTGTTATATAGTATGTATATGTAATAGAAATGTAAGATGTAATGGAAGTAGTTATATCGGAACAGACATTCGGAACCGGAGATTTAAAAATTGTTTTTTCGGAATCGGAACCAGAATCTGAGGCGGAGGCAGAAGCGTCAAAAGAAACACTACTAAAACTAATCAAACACTCGGATAAGTATAAATGAAGAGTGAATTCACAACATTCCAATTACGAAACAAAATAACGAATAAAAGATTAATAGACAGAAGTCGTGGGGGGAGAGAGGTTCCTCGCGCGACATGTATAAACTTATTTGTATCTCCTATATAAGTTCCAATTAATATTTATCGGAACCGAAATCGAATCGAAGGTGCAAAATCAATCGAAAGTTTCGAACTTTCGGAATCAGAATCGAATCTCCGTAACATCTTTGCTATGTAGAGAGAAACAAAGCTTCGAAGCTTAATTTATAAGCGTCTAATTTAAGTATTAAATCCTTAGCAACAACCATGGCATTTTTATGAATAGCAAGATTTCCTCCATAAATACAGATACACAAAAACTTTTCTTCCGAAACTAATTTCATCAAATTGAAGACGATACGGCGTCCAAAACAACAAAGCTGATACGTATAATTTGTTGTTAAGAATTCAAAGCATATTTTTCGAGCCAAAGAATAGTAAAGATGCCAAATATAGATTAGAGTTGTCAGTTCTTGCCGAGGCCGTCCCTCGTCACTAGATGACACGACGCTGGTCTGTCACAGCCGTATATTTTTTCTGGCCCACTGGATTACACTACACGGATACATAAACATGATTTGATGTGCGTTCGTCTTTTATGATGAGCGAGGAGTAAAGAACCTACGTAGTACGTGTCACGTACTATAGACAATTTATTTTCCTTTTTTATGTTTTTTTTTTTAAACTTATGGTTTTAGAACGACGTGGAAGTCTGAGAAGGTTGCTATTTTTTCTGATATCTACCTAACACAGTTTGGTTTGTATTTTTACCCGCATTATTTAATTATTATTCTTTTTAAAGCTGTGTTATGATCCCTTTGTACCTCTCTTAATTATTATTTTCCAATCATAATTTACCTACAGTATTTTATGAACATACTTTTTGGAACGCGTACCAGTAAATATTAATTACTCATTCATCACCTTAAATACCACGTGGATTTAAATTCATGGAAGCATACAAGTCTCATCATTAAAATAATGTGAGAGTGTGGCATACTCATTTCGATATTTTTTATTCGCAACTTACGAATTTTTTTATATAAAATCAGAGCGTTTTAAATGATGTCACATTTTATAGCGGAGATGACGTATATATTGTATCCAAGAAGGTTCTATTAAGCCCCTACTGTATTTTTTTATGATGTACAGCTATTAGGAGTATATCTTTCTCATTACGGGTTAATTAGATTGTGGTTTCTTGGTAAACTTATTATGATTACAAAAGTTGGATACCTTAAATAAGTAGTATATAAGGTCAGTAGAAAATATATCATCAATGTCATGCACAAAATATTTCAAGAATTTAATAAACACAGTCTGAACTATTTTTATCAAAAGATGGTGATGGAATCACATTTTGTGTCCACTTTGCTTTATATTTAAATTAAATGATAAG
The DNA here is from genome assembly GCA_905147345.3 of Mythimna impura. NCBI lineage: Eukaryota > Metazoa > Arthropoda > Insecta > Lepidoptera > Noctuidae > Mythimna > Mythimna impura. The sequence continues at coordinate 17,017,534 of LR990345.1, forward strand.
ATCTATGATGATATTCCTTCGAAAGACTTGGGAAACGGAAGTATTTGAGTCAACGTTAAATATTATAAACTCAAAGGGAAGACCCAGTTTCAAGGCAAAGGGACGCTTCCTCCATCGATAAGAGAACGGTCACGAGACTTTAGAGATACGGTCAGTTTATCTAACGCACCAACGTCGGGTTACATTAATTTAAAATAAATATATTAATTAGCAATTCAAGCTACTGTATCGTACGTGATATAAAACATGATACTTTTTTTTAAAGAGCCATCATCAAGTGACTGCTACTCTTTCTGAGTAGAGCGACAGGGAATGTCAGATTTTTACTGAACAAAACCTACCGGTGTTCCTTCGATTACTCTTTGCGGCCCAGGGCCGGATGTTATCCCGGTCCAAGGTCAAGAGTATCCGTTCAGTTTAGTATCCATACATCCATACATCCATACATCCATACATCCATACATCCATACGTCCATACGTCCATATGTCCATACATCCATACATCTATACATCCATACATCCATACATCCATACGTCCATACGTCCATATGTCCATACATCCATACATCCATACGTCCATATGTCCATACATCCATACATCTATACATTCATACATCCATACATATGCGTTTGTAATGTTAGTAGGTGTACACGGTGAAAGCACTAGGGTAGCTCGTGAAATTCCAATCTTCGTTTTTTTTTGCAATTTTGCAGGTCAGTTTTAGTTTCTATGTTCATTGAACTATGATTAGCGATCGTAACAAGTATGGCTTTACTGAGGAAATGTCAGCAAACGGTTTGCTTCTGAAAGGAAGACTCGGCTCTGGTATGAAAGGCAATGAAGGAACAAGAGTGGGTTTTTAGTCAGTAAAAGTCTGACACTATCTCCCGCTCCGCCCAAGAGCGAGGATGTCATTGGATGATTTTCCCGCCGAAAAAAAAAGTTATAATCATTAGAATCATCAAAGGTTAGCTGACTAGCTGTCGTCTGAGTTCTGCTATTTTTTCATGAAATAGCCAATCAGTTGGGTAAGGCGAACTCAACGAACTGTGGACAGTAAAACTCGCGCATTCTTATAATTAAGTAAGCTATGCGACTTCAGCGTTTACATACGCGCGACCATTAAGTATTTATATCGTTACTAAGTTAAATAATTTATTGATTTTTCTACACTCAAAACGAGCGGTTTCATCATCATCCCTGGGGCCCAAGTCTGCTATTTTTATAAATTCGTCATTCCAACACGATCCCATTGTCATTTTGCTAAAAGTTCGTAATGTGCTAATTCATAATGGTCGATCATTGGTCGGTCAATAGTCTTGTGGTAGACAATATCGAGCTGTCTCGTAACAAATTAAAAGCAATAACTGCACTGATCAAAGAAATTGTCAAAATTTTAGCAGATTACTGCATACGTCAGACATTTATTTGTTATTATGTACGATATTACCATTCTATGCTATTTCTTTCAATGGAGTGTCAGTGGTTGACCAATGAAAAGTCACAATGACGCCATTATATTAGTAGATTACCAAACTTATCCAAATCAACAATTATGACGTCAATGATAGACCATTCTGACACTATTGTAATAGCAGACTTGAGGCCCTGGTTTCTATCATTTTACAATAGTGTGCAGACTATCGTCGTGACGTACAAATTGAGAGGGTTGTATTGGTGTTTTTAATGATTACAATCCTGTAAACAAATATGTGTTTTTTTTTCGGGTTGGAAAATCATCTTATGACATTTTCAGCTCTTGGGTGGAGCGGGAGATAGTGTCAGACTTTACTGTCTAAAAACCCACTCCTGTTCCTTCTTTGCCATTGTTCCAGGGCCCCGGGATCTCTTTCGCATCACCCATGGCTCCAGTAGGCTTCGACCCTGCGGGGCCTACGGTTGCTGACATCTTGAGGCGCGCGTGGAACACTACGCGTCGTTGACGACTTGGGCTCGGTCCGGACGGTTACCGGACGGTCGGACGGCGGTGGTGGCGCGAGGGCCATTGCCTCGTGCGTGCACGTGCGGCCTCCTCCTTTGCTAGCATTACTGCTTCGCAGAAGGAGGCGACCGCCTACCACTCCTCCTCGCTTCGCACCATGGCCTGTACCAAGGCCCGGCGCGAGAAACAAATATGTGTTAAGGTTTAAGAACAGATTTATTTCTCATAAAGAATTGCTTACATAATTCACTTACTGAGAAACAATATTTAAAACTAAAATTAATAATTAGAGCGCACAGATAGTACTTAAGTAAAATAACAAAACAAGGTAGCCAGGAAAAAAAAAAAAAATAAATAAGATAAAATGTGGGTAAATCTAAACAGATAACATACTCATTCGTAAGTTAACCAAACATAACATGGATGCACGAATTTGATTTATACTAGATGTGGCACTGATGGTATCGTTTGTTATTAGCTCGTTTATTATTATAAGTTTATTTTATTTTTAGTTTATTGTTCTATTTATATATTTTGGGTATGTATGTTTGGGAAATGTTGGATTTTATTTGTTTTTGTTTATTTAAGGAATTACTAGTTTATATTTTTAGTTTAAAGGTATAAAGTTAATCTATATAACGTGTGTATTTTATTTATGTTAGTGTATTTAAATGGTGTTTCTTTTTTTTTTCTTTTTTTTTTTCCTTTCCCATCTATTCACTTATTTGTATGTATTAATTGTGTGAGTTTTTAGTAGCTTTTTGAACCGGGCAAAACTTTGTTCTTGTCTTATTGCTGATGGTAATTTATTATAAATTGTAACACCCTCAAACTCCAAATTTCTTCTTCCATAGTTAGTTCTAGGAGGGCGGGTCACTAAGTAACTAGCACGTCTTAAGTTAATCTTTCGTGTTTGTTGTTTTGTTAGAAATGTTATATTGGAATGGATTTCCTTATTTAATATTTTACGTATTAGAATACATGTGTAGTATATGTATGTTTGTTTTATACTCATTATTTTTGTTTCGTCGTATATCTTTTCAGTTGGTGTCCGAAATTTATAGTTAAATAAAATTTTAATTAATCTATTCTGAACTCGTTGAATTGGATCTATGTTAGTCTTCGCTGCAGTACCCCATATTTCAATGAGATAGTCGATATGAGGCTTGACCAGGGAATTATAGATAAGATATCGCACTTTTCGAGGGAGACAATTTGTTATATTGCGTAATGCTCCTGTGAGTGGACTTAATTTAAGTTTGATTTTTTCTAGGTGTGGCTTCCAATTTAGGTTACTATCTAAGATAAGCCCGAGATATTTTTCTTTAGGTTTTCGTTCAAGTAGTTGACCGTCTATTTTAAGTTCGATATTATCTATAATTTTTTTATTTTTTGCTACGAACAGTACATAATTGGTTTTAGTAATATTGATAGTTAAAAGATTTGACTGAAACCACTCATTTAACAGATTAAGATCATTCTGAGCGTCAACTATTATAGCTTCGATTGAGTGTCCAAAGTAAAAGAGACTTGTGTCGTCTGCATAAAGAGAGATGTCTCCTTTGAGACCCAATTCACTGATACTGTTAATATAAATAAGGAACATGAGGGGGCCTAATATTGACCCCTGGGGGACGCCAAAATTCAACACACGGGGATTGCTTTCACATTTACCTATTTTTACTATTTGTTTACGGTTCTCCATATATGATTTAAAAATTTCAAGTGCTTTGCCTGTAACACCGGTATGTTCGAGTTTTTGTAATAATTTGTCATGACTGATGGTGTCAAAAGCTTTTTTAAGATCTATAAATATACCTACAACCACTTGTTTTTGATCGATTTTATTTTTAATTTTGGTTACGAGGTCAATTGTAGCAGCGAGAGTATTTGATTGAGTTCTAAATCCATACTGTTTACTGTAAAAGAAACCTTTTGAATTAAGGAATGACTCTAATCGGTTATAAAGAATCTTCTCAAAAATTTTAGAAATCACCGGGAGAACCGATATAGGGCGATAATTGCACGGGTCAGATTTACTTCCGGATTTATGGATTGGTACAACTTTTGCAACTTTTAAATCATTGGGAAAAATACCTTGTGCCATATAATAGTTAATGCAGATTGTTAGTTCCGTAGCAATTATGTCTTTTACGCATTTAATTGATTTTGTACTAATACCATCAATGCCAGATGCAGTATTGCAGTCTAATTTTTTTATTATGGTAATAACTTCCTTCGTAGTTGCTGGTTTCAGAAATTGCAATTCTGCTTTATCAGTTAGTTTACTCTCTTCAAAAATTTGACCTGTTTTTGTTTTTTCAGAAATCATATTTGCTAGGGTTGAGCCAATGGTCGAAAAATACGAGTTAAAACTTTCACATATTTCTTTTTGGTCCGTAATAGTACCAGCTGCCGTTTCAAGTTTGTCTGGCCCAGTTCTGTCATGCAATTTGTTTTTCGATAAGTCGTTTATAAGTTGCCACATTTTTCGTGGTCTACTTGAGTTTTCTTCAAACCTCTTTAGGTAATAATCCCTCTTCGCTTTTCTTATATTGTGTGATACTCTGGCTTTTACATGTTCATACTCTGCTTTTAATTCCATGTCCACTGCATTTCTTTTATATTTTTGCCATAGTATGTTCTTGTTATTTATCTCTTCTAGTAGTTCTTTTCTAATCCAGTCTTGTCGCGGAGGATTCAATAGTTTAAATTTTGTGATACTGCACTTATTTAAACAAGATTGTAATTTGCCTGCCAGTTTATCGTACTCTACGCTTTCATGTTTTTTTGGATATTCATCCAGGCATTGATAAAGTTTATTGTAGTCTACTGCATTGTATTTCTGTTTTATGATAGGTGATGGTTGGTATTGCTTTATCTCTAAAAGTATTTGTTTGTGGTCAGACATTGAAGACTCCATAGTGACGAAATGAAAATTATTTTCACTTAAGTTAGAAGAAACATGGTCTAGCATTGTCTTGGTTGAGGTTGTTTCACGGGTACAGTGTTTTGGACTTATTTTGTTCAGGATTCTGTAGTTGTTCTCTTTTAAAGTGTTTTTATATTTGCGTGTCGCTAAGTCCGGATTGAGTAAGTCCAGATTGTAATCGCCAAAAACTATTGTTCGTTTTGATTTGCGTAATTGTTGTGAATATGTCTCGAGAAAGTGGTCCATATTCATTTTATTGGGCTTATATATAGCACCGATATTTAGGGAGAATTTTTTCACGTATACCCAGAGATAATGAGTATCATCCACGCATTGTTCTTCAATAAGGTGGTGTTTGAGATTGTTGTGTACAAATATTGACACTCCACCTCCCCTTTTGTTTTGTCTATAATTATAATAATGGGTATATGAGGGTATCTGGATTATTTTTGCCTCATTTTCACTCTTAATCCAAGTTTCCGAAAGTATAATAATATGTATAGTTACTTGTAGGGAAGCGATAATACATCTAAGCTCATCGAATTTTCCAGGTTTGACAATACTGCGAGCGTTGGCATAGAAACACTTAAGAGATTTTTTTGTAAAAATAACATCTGAGTAATTGTCGGTTATTTGGTAAGTTATTTTCTCTTTGAACGACGTCAGTTTTTTGAAGTTTCCTTTGTTGTTGTATCTTGCGTTTCTTTAGATGTGACTATTTTGGGTATGCCCTTGATGTACTTGATGTTAAGACCACTCTCTCCATTTGAGGTGCGTTGCTGAAGCTCTTCTTTTAAATTTTGAAGGAGATTATTTGTGTATTTTTTCTATGGGCCTTAGTTGCCTGATAATAAAGGATTATTATTATTATTATTATTATTATTATTATTTCCGTTGACATGGGGTTTGATCCGAAAATATTTTGATGTGTTCCTTGTCAAGCTTATTTCTATTACGTAATATGGTTTTAGCTGCGTCTTCAGACGAGAAACATACTTTTATTGCACGAGTTACGGTCGCCAATCATATTTTAATCAATATACAACTCGACACTGGCCTACAAAATGTAAAAAACTTTCGAAAATTTGGATTTCTCGAGCATTCACCGTAATTTTGGAACTGTTGTTTCAGAATACGTAAGTAAAAAGTTTAAATACATTAGGGGACAAATGTCCCCCAACATGACGCGCAACGTTGTCAAACTGTTCAATAATATGTCCCACATCACGTGAATGCATTGTAAAATGTTGGGTGGCCAGTTACAGGGACACTAGGCAAAGTTACAGCGCGTCGTAAATTAAGCTTCGCGTGTCATTTTGGGGGAAATTTGTCCTTTAATGTATCTGAGGCTTCAACACGACAAATAACGTCAAAATAATGTGCTCCAAGATTTTTCTAAAAGCTTTAAATGAAGGCGGGTGTTTCCGTTACAAACAATAAATAAAGCTAAGCGCAGTAACTGCCCAACCTTTTTTCTTGCGTCCCAACTATATTTAAATAAATGTTACTCTTTTGTAGCGTCCAGTTAATTACTTACCCATCTAAACGAAACATCATCCTAATGACATTTTTCAAGTAGAATTTCATTAGCATAGATAGGAAATTTCACGTTAATTAATAGTCGCCGTTGCTTTGAGAAATGAGGGTTACGTCTGACCGCTTCATTCTCGTTTGACAAGATTAATGGAATAATGCCACGCAACCACTACCTTGCAATCATTATTGAATCTGTTTTGAATATTATTCCAATCATACTTTATGTGCTAATTGATTTTTATTTCTTTAATTTCAATAAAAAAGTTGGTGCGTTAGTTACGTAACGTACTCTTGTATCGTAAAAATAAAGACGATTCAATGCATTGATATTTTGCGTTACGTTACTACGTTTACTACTTTTTATACCTAGAAGATAAAAAGTGTATTATTAAGAAACAAGTAGGTAATGTGTCCATTCAGTGTGTCACTAACTGATGGACTAAATATATATTTTTTTTTTATCCAATAAACATCGTTACCACAAAGTCGACGAAAATTCGTCAGCAAAAATGCAGCTAAAACATAAAAACGAACCAAATCCACGAGTCAGCTGTTAACCACAAGAATCCCAGTTCTTAAAATAATGTAGGCAGTAACATCAAGTACTGTTAACGTAGTGAAAAGCCTTTGTTTTGTTAATTACTGAGCCCGGGGCAGTCCGCACCTGCTTTCACCACACCAGAATAAACTGGGCGACTAAATTTCCTCTGTTTAAATTAAAAGATACTCCTGACCAATAGTTACTTCCGCCCGCACAGAATGGAATTTCAAATTAACTCGAATTTTGAGAAAACTTTTAAAATACTGCAGGTAACCATCTGTGTAGAGTATAGAGCCTTTGTAAATGATGACGTTAATAATTCCATTATAGGGGTGGCCATAAATTCTTTGGGGACACTTTCCTCAGGCATAGACAGTAGTTAGAACGAGTAATGGAACAGAAGAGGTACTGTGAAGTAATAATTGAAGTTACGATCGATCGAAGATGGATTGCTCAAGGTCGAGAAGGAACTTGTTTATATTTTTGTTCATCCAATTGAGACTCCATTTAAACTGTCTACGATATGTTATACCTATACTCGTATAGATTCTGTCAAAGTAATTACATTCTGAAGGCTCCGATCCAATAAACTATACGTACTTCACCATCATTTATTATCCCTGTCTCCTAATACCAAGGAATTAATATGACGAAGAATTTCTGAACAAGTTCACTGTAAGCTTCTCTTATGAAATTCCGAAATTGTACACAGATTATAATTAGTGAAGGAGTGACTTGATACTATAATTACAACAAAGACCTACAATTTCTTGTGAATTGTAATAATATCTAGATTAGATAAGTAACCTAAGACGTAGGGCCTGGCTCTAACGAAATATGTATTTTTGAATATAATTTTTATTGTGGATGTGTATTTAATAATTGTTTTATATCAATATCCTTACATATTATAAAACCAAGTCTCCCATCGCGTTTTTTCACTCAAATTTTTAAACACAACCGTTGGCACGTCTAATTAAATTTACGTATTTCGAAAGTGAGGTGGCTATTACCTCTTAGCTAAGATCTTCGAAAAGTCGACCATGGCCCATGAGAATGACGATGTTCTACAAGTAATACGAATACTGACAGATGCTTGCACTGATTGGATAGGTTCACTTAAATCTCTGTAGTTCTTTGCTCAAAAACTGCATGGTTCATATGATTACATGTTTGCTGTATGGACGTTAAAGAGAATTTGACCCCTGAGTTGGTTTTGGTGTTTCTTCTCAGGGTAGTCAGCTGGGATAAAAAAAAAAACTATCTAGCTTAAACTGATGAAAAAAATTACGTGTAATAGTGTTTATTAAAACTTATTTGCAAAATACATACATACATATTCAGCCTTTTAATGTTTCCACTGCTGGAACTCAGGCCTCCTCTCTCTAGGAGAGGGAATGGGCCGTAATCCACCACGCGGGCCCAGTGCGGGTTGGTGGATGTCACATGTCTTCGAATTTTTGGTTCTAGGACATGCCGGTTTCCTCACGATGTTTTTCTTCACCGTTTTGAGAGCAGTGGTGATGAAATTAATTACACAAAGAAATGCGCCTGGCTGGGTTTGAACCCGCGACCAACAATTCGTAAGTCGGGGCCGTTACCACTCGGCCACCACTGCTCCTGCTCCTGCTCCATTTGCAAAATAAATATCATAAATTATTATCATTTAATGTTTTTCGGTTATTCTTACATGTAATAAAAAAGTCCCTGATCACGTCCGTATGTCTGTCTGCAATAAACTCAAACACTACTGAACGGGTTTTTCTTTCAATTTTCAATTTTCTCCAATAGACAGAACGATTCATTAGGAAGGTTTAAATGTAAAAACATGCATATTATAGTATAGACAAACCGATATTTCAAAGATTTCTAACACCTGTGCGAAGCTGGGGCAAGTCGCTAGTTTTAACATATATTGACAAGGCTTGCAATAGTGATGCAGATAAAAAGTTCTTTATTTATTGTGATCGAGCATTGAGCAACATTACGCTTTACGGCTACGACTAACGCTTTGTGATATGCTCCCCGCCTATTTTTGCTACGCGATATGCAACAACTCCGCTACTCCTAACTGCTGTTACTACGTGCTACGAAAAATATATTCTACGAAAATAATAAAGCTGCTGCTGTCCTTTTATATGTCATACAACCATCAATTAAAGCAAGTCATTCTGTTCCTGGGGAGATAATGTAGTATGGGCGCTCCCTAGGGTAAATGAGATTTAAAGTGTGCCAACAGTGGACATAGATTAAAACAACGTCAATTCATAGTTTATGAAATAATAAACCTGTTACATCTTTTACAGGTTTATCTAAAAGTTGGAGGAAATGACTTAAATCAGTTTTAATTTTTATATTGCTAGAGTCAAAATGGCGGCTTATGGTTCTTCGTGGCTTCGGTATTTGGTTAATCATTTTCTTCTTCGTTCAAAATTAGAACAGCGTCTAAAAACATTATGTAAGTGACTTCTAAGTATTAGCTTATTTATTCATCAAAAAGTATCATCTGTAGTAGTATCAAGTATCAACATCTGTAGTATTTTATTTACATATTTTTATTTTTGTTAGTTAAGTATCTTTTTATTATATTTTATATACATTTAAATCTTATAATAACGTAATTAAAACTAACTTACAAAGTTAAGTATTGGTACAAATTAAATAGTTCTTACCTGCCGTGGATAAAAATCCATTCTTGTATCACAAATTTTATCATGGATTTCAAAAGAATGTCGTCTCATTTGAGTAATATTTAAAGGACAATTAGCACAGCGTTGGCTTCTGCGGGTCGAAATATGGTACATACGAGTCGGTTTCCATCTGTCGGACGCTGGAGTTATTCAAAGAAGTAGAAACAGAGTCCGAGATAGAGAGGCCGGAGCATAATTGTCGTACATACTCGTAGCAGATTCAGAATCCATAGGCAGGCGGAAAAAGCGAGTGCAGAGTTCATTATCAAAACGAATAGTAATAATAGCAAATAGTCACAAACTGGAGCAAATAGTCGCAATTCAAATGCTACGCGGCAAAATGTGACACTTTTTGCCGCCACTTTTCGCCTCATTTGGGTAGGCTAAGGTCTTAAGACCATACAGCCATCGAACTTTACTCAAGAAATCCCGCCAAAAACACCCAAACATTTTAAACGACGCAATAAATATTTTTTTCAATAATATAAGTAAGCAAAATAATTGTATTTCGTATGTATTTTTATCAATGGACCAAATGCATAATATCGATATAATAAATGATGTTTAAAAAAAAATTATGTTCTGGTCGATTATTAAATTGAAAATTTTATGCAATCTTTATTTTTATTCTTCCGCCTGAAGGACTTTGTATCCATGGTCAAGAAATAATTAAAAAAAAAAAAACTTCAAAATGGTTGCAGGAAGCAAGGAAACACTGAAATAATGAATATACTTATTGTTTAAAATTATTTTTCCGAACTTTAACTGTCGTGATATTATTTTAATAATTATTTCTAGTAATTATTAAGATTTTTAGTCTAAATAATAATCTTGTCTACGGTATTGTCAACCTCTGGCCGTATCTGTACCAGTCCCTTTGGAACATAAAACTGCACAAATATCTATATAAAATATTTTTTACACCACCTGCTCGATAATGCCCTTTTATATGTCATACAACCAACCATCACAGATGGTGTAAAAAGTAGAGTATCCAACACGGGGATAAAGTTGTCTTTGTCTTGGGCGGCTTGAATTCCTCACTTCACTCAGGTTTCTTTATTAACTCCCTCGCAACGCTCGGGAGTTAATTATACAAATCCCTCACTGATGTTCGGGATTAAAATTAGCAACCTTCATTCAACATGCCACCCGTGACTTAAACACATTGCTTTATCCCTTAGTCACATAATCTACTATTAAATGTTGGATGAAATTTCTTGTTGCAGATTGAACGACACAATTCAGTAACTGCTGAATCTTGAATCTTTACTCTCAACTGCGGAAATCATAACATAGTTACACGTATATATATTTATGTATCTATTTATAGTATTAGGTATGTAGATATTTATTAATATTTAAATTATACAGGGTGTTGGGTGCATCGTGTGCCAAATTGAAATGGTCGACGGGAGGGGTCATCTGCTATCCTTACAGACCCCTAAACACTTCTCATGCCCTGTGGGTTTTTTTCATCGACTTTTTATTATTTTATGAAAATAAGGCACACATTTTTCATTCAAATACAAATTAAAAAATATACATAAGGCGTAGACTCTGAATTTTAATTTTATATAGATTTGTATTGTATTAGAGTACTTTTAAATTTAAAATTAGTGACATTAGCTAACTAGTTTTTTTTAAATTTACTTGCAAAGTTTTGGACTTGACCGTCCATGTTACAGCTATTTACTTGGCGATAAAAAAAAAACCAAAAGCGACCGGGTTCTTCCAACTTCCTCAAAAAATCTCTAGTTTATCTTCTTGCTAGTAGTATGCCACATGCCATAAAAATCTTTTTATAACTTTGTGAATTCGCTAGAATTGTGAATCGAGTCACATAAGACTAATATTCAAAATTATGATTTAAAAAATATTTTTGCTTAAATGATACCTGAAAAACCTATTAAAAATGTTATCTCACTCATAAAAGGAAAAATCTGTAATAATCTAATTTTTAATAAGTACATAACAGTTCCTTTATGCTCTTATTTATATTGTGTTGTCCATTACTATGTATATGAGTGTAGTTGTTGTTGTTGGTTTCTAGTTTAAAATTTAAATATAAATAATGTAAAATAACTTTTTACAAAAAAAATACAACCGACTTCAAAGTAAAAAAAAAACTGAAAAGTGCAAAATAACTTTAATTTCGGAAGTCGGTGTTTCTATAATAGTTGTGTCTCTTCATTATTTAACACCGACTTCCGAAATTAAAGTTATTTTGCACTTATCAGTGTTTTTTTTTTACTTTGAAGTCGGTTGTATTTTTTTTGTAAAAAGTTTTTTATTTTACACTTTTTAGTTATGGTACCACCACTAAAAAGTACCCCTTAGCCAAACTTAAATACCTTAAAGCCAGAGTGCATCTCATGACAATTCTAATAATCCCAAACACGGTTAGATTACATTAATTTATTACAGAGTTCCGGTGCCTAACTTCAGGCTTCATCATCAGATCAGTTCGATATATTCCCCCTCTACTTTCGGTCAGTCATCGACTACACGTATAAACAAAGCAATTTTACTTGTTACGACGGTTCTGCTATGATCCTATGAGGAGTTCTGTTCCATATCTTCGAAGTTCATGATCAGATCATAACAATATTCCTATGGGACCAACTTGGAAGCATAACACAATTCAATCAAAAAAAAAATTCATAATCGGTCCACAATTGACCGAGAAATCGGTGAACATACATAAAAAAAAAAAAAAAAAAACATACATTCAACCGAACATATAAAACTCCTCCTTTTTGAAGTCGGTTAAAAATCGGTCAGTTCGCGTAAATTTTTTTTTTTTTTACATTTATGTCAAGTTAGTCAAAATGTCTTGAGCGGTATTGTTTGCTGAACATTATTTATTCATAAAAAAGTATCTTGTCTAATGATGCTCTACCCTAACGTCTAGACTAGAGAGTGTAACAATAAAAAAAACGCACTCTACAACTTGTGAAGTGCGTGCCATTGTAACAATCGTAGGACGTAATCACATTAGTACTTGAGGTGAGACGGCGACGCGTGCGCTATCACTGCCTGGGGCGAAGCTCCTGGAGAGCTTGGAGCACCCTTACCACCCCCACTGTCACAGGCCCACAAGTCCTACCCTTAATCAAACTACGCAGTTAGTCCTGCCTCTTCAACCACCTTAAAAGGTGTCTGAGTCGCCGTTGTATCGAGACGAGGAAAATTTGTAAAATAATTTTAATAATTTTATCTAACTTTTATCCTTCTTTGAGATTTATGTAGGTATGTTTATGACAGAATCATGTAATTATGCGTTAAAGTTTTGAGGTAAATACGTGCTTAATGTTATATGTTTTATATTCTATTAGATAAGAATAAGCTAAATTGATTATTGCATAAAATTCAGGGCGTATTTACATAGAAATTGATGTGATCTTGCATGTTTCGCTATTTACTGGCATTTAATTTTTTTAATAAGGATGAATGTGTACCTAACTATGTGACATAATAATTTAATGTGTTACAGTAACAATTAATAAAGTAAGTCAAATAATTAGAAATATATTACAACCTCTACATTACGCCCGGAGGACACGGTGGAGCATACGGTAGAGGTGTGCCCCGCTTGGGCAGAGCACCGCCGTGTCCTCGTGGGGGCGATCGGCGGCAGCGATCTCTCGCGCCGGGCCTTGGTACAGGCCATGGTCCGGAGCGAGGAAGAGTGGCAGGCGGTTGCCTCCTTCTGCGAAGCAGTAATGCTAGCAAAGGAGGCGGCCGATCGCTTGAGGCAACGGTCCTCACGCCCCAACCACCGCCGGGATTCCGATCCCGATTTCCGGCCACCGTAGGCGCGGGCTTGCGGACGGCGAGCAATGGGTGGCTCGCCGTCCGATCGTCCGGTGACTGTCCGGACCGAGCCCAAGTCGTCGACGGCGCGTAGTGTTCCGCGCGCGCCTCAAGGAGATGTCAGCAACCGTAGGGGCCCAGCAGGGTCGAGGCCTACTGGGGCCATGGGTGATGCGAAAGTGACCCCCGGGGCCCTGGAAAAAATGGCAAAGAAGGAACAGGAGTGGGTTTTTAGTCAGTAAAAGTCTGACACTATCTCCCACTCCGCCCAAGAGCGGGGGATGTCATTAGATGATTTTCCCACCCGAAAAAAAAAAAACCTCTACATTACGTTTTTTTTTAAAGTTATGTAGTCTTTGTTAACTGGGAAATAGCAAAATATATGTTCAAATGTATGTGTATGTATGTTTAATTATTAACTAACTACGAGTATAAGTAACCTAAATACATACACACAAAACGTAGGTAATATACAAAAGTAAATACACTTAGGCGTCGAATTACTCCTCCGCACTGCTGTCATCTGAGCACACCGGAAACGTGCCCAGATGGCTGGCAGCAATGCTACGTTGAATAGTAATAAAATAATGATAAATTTAACCATTGTTATAAACAAATTCTTAATCATCATTATCATCATCATTTCAGCTGAAAGACGTCTACTGTTGGACATAGGCCTCCCCCATGTGTTGCCTTAACGACCGGTCCTGTGCGTCTTGCATCCATCGGATTCCCGCGACCCTCACCAGGTCCTTGGTCCACCTTATGGATGGCCTTCCAACGCTGCGTCTTCCGGTACGTGGTCGCAAATAAAAAGAAACTTTCGTTCGCATCGACCATTCGTTCTTTTAATATTCCAAATTCTTAATAATAATTATGTATTTAACCTTTCGAATACCGTAATTAGAGACACAATAGCAAAACAATGAGAGAGAAAACGCCGGTTGTGCTTTTTATTAAGGGGGTTTTGCCATAATCGCCACGCTTGGCAGGCGGGTTGGCGATCGCAGTGTGGTTGTTGCAATGCACAGAGAATGCTGCCATTCTCTGGTGTGTCCTTTGGTCGCCTCTTACGACACCCACGGGAAAAGATGGGATGGTGTTATTCTTTACGTTCGAACACCATTCGGAACACGTTGGAAGGCCTCCCACAAGGTGGACCGATGACCTGGTGAAAGTCGCGGGAATGCGGTGGATACGAGACGCACAGGACCGTTCGTTGTGGCGACACTTGGAGTAGGCCTATGTCCATCAGTGTACGTCCTTCGGCTGAAATGATGATGACACATAAACTGATTGGACCCTGAACTAGACGGAGACTGTATCTCAGAGACCAGAGCTGACATACAAACATAAATGACAATATGACATAAATTTCAATATAAATGTTTGTTAGCAATGTGAAAATAAAATTCTAAATAATGGTAATTAAGCAAATAATAAAACATTTTGGTAATAATGGTAATGGTAATGATGGTGGTTTTTGGTGTGCGAATAAACGTGTTTTCTTTCTTTAATGTGTTGTGCTGCTGTTATTGTAGTGTCTTGGTGTAAGTGTTGCGTGTTGAACATTTATTATAGGAAAGAGATAAGATCATCGACAACATCGTCGCTATCCATCAGGTGAGATAGCGGTCAAGCGCGAAACTATCAAGATTAAAAAAAAAAGATTGCGGTCGAAAGATTTGTGGCGTTGAATCAGAACTTAACACTACCTATTAGTAAAGAATTTTATCTTAATTATGATAAGGAGATAAGTATTTTTGTTTTTTTTTTTGTAATAGTCATAGTTAAACTTTTAATATCACACATGGCAATACTAATTATTCGGCCAAAGAACGAGCCCGCCTTCTGGCCACGCAAAAGGTCAATCAGTTGCCGACAAATAATTTTGATAAGATAACGTGCTGGTTAAGTAATACTTTTATGAAATGGGCATTTGCAGGCGTTACGCGTGCGGAGCAAACCCGCAAACGTGATGAAATCCGCATGATATTAAAAACACCCTTATAGACCACTGTAACGTCACCGGTCATTTTTTTGAGCCTGTGGGGTCAAAACGCTTAGTTTACGGGGTACCAAGCGTTTCGGCCAAAAAGGACTCCAAAAAATTAGATGAAATTACGAATTAAAAAGAAGATGAAATTACAGTGCTCTATATGTAATTTTCAGTTAAAATTTTCAGCAAGAAATTCGTAATAATAAACTATTGATTTTTTGTCGTTTACAAGTAATTTTGAATGTTATAGGCTGTGGTTTTAGATTTTGAGTCGAGGTTTTGAAAATGTATGTTGAACTTGGTTTAATTGAGATTTGCACAGAGATAATTGTTTCTGAACCATTGTAAAACTTGGTTTCCTGATTTATTAAGATTTTTATCGACAGGTATGTCGTTCGGTCAGTCGTCACCACTATTTTTTAATTAGTACAAAAAAAATGGGGCTCTATCCGTATCCGTTACTGATCATATTTGTGTAGTCAAAAGTAAAAAAAAACCCCAAAATTTTCCACGAAAATTTGTCATAATTGGTAAATTCATATTTGAATCAATCGTTCATAATAATTGATAGGTACTAGAAAATACTACGCGCAGTGTTTTTCCATTTTGAGCGTCTATCATTCATTCATAATCAATAACCTGTACAATATTTCCATAAATTGAGTGACATTTTGGGTTATAAACAAACGCTAATATAATAACTTTGCTGTTTATGAATAATTTATTGACACTTTACTTAAACAATAACAAGATCTTTTAAAGCCCTCTAAATATTTGTACTAATTAAAAATAGTAGTGTAGGTATAGTCAGCTTAACTACGTAGTTAGCTTGCCGGATGGTTTAAAACAGTTACTGCGACCTTAGAACGCAAAGGGTAACTGAAGGAACACAGATGGGTTTTAGTCAGTAGTAGTCTGACACTCCCTCTCGCTCCACCCAGAGCGAGAGGAGTTCTTTGATGAATCTATAATTATATAAAAAAAACTAAGCTTCATGGTTCACGTTGTGACGATAGGTAGGTAGTTATAAAGGCAATTGAAATGATGAATAACGAGAGCACAGGTAAATGACTTTTACCTAAAGCAAAAGCTATCTTTTGATAATGTGATGCGAATAAATTCAAGGAACAATTTTGTTCCGAAATACACGTTTTTTTTTGTACTTTTCGGGGAACTAGATTCTATTGAAACGAAACAATGCTGAAAATAGGAATTACAAAATCATAAAAGCCTTGTGATTTTTTGTGCTTTACGTACACAACAATACAAAGCGGAGTTAATACCTTAGGCACTTTTTAAGAGTCAACCTAAAATTATATTCAATATTCCTGAAAAGGTGTGGAGTTTGTACCTAACAAACAATTTTATTATTTTATTTCAGTCTCAAATACTGAATCAGAAACAAATTGAAACTCGTTGGCTTAAGGTAAAATGATTATGTTTTTAATTAAATAGCAATAACAAAAATATCTTACTTAAATAAAATTTAATTTATTTATTGTTCTATAAAATTAAATCCTCTAACCTGAAATACTTTCAGAACACTTCGTCCTTTCCTAGTCACACATAACAACACATTTTAGATTGCTATATTGTGAGCACACACGTTTACAATTACATTTGTCCGTGCATCCCACAAATATGTAGGTTGAATCTAGCCACGTCGGCACGCGGTCTCAGAATGTGCCACAGCTTCCCTAGCCGCTCCCACAGACCCACGCAATTATAATGGAGCACGGAGTATTAGCTCCCAAGTTCATTTAAATAAAACTACTAAAAGGTTACTGTATTAGCTAGAGGGAGACTCCGTACTATAAGCTTTGTTTATGGTCACATTATTACATTAAAATAGCCTTTTTTTAACTGGCTGGACTTTTGGACTGAATCTTTCAAACTTAACTTTTATTGGTTTATTATGACCACACATCGCAAGTGATAATTGCCGACAATGTTGCATGCCAAGAAGTTATTTCTTCATGAGCTCGGCTCCTTCTGCAAAACAGTAATGCGAGTGAAGGAGACGGTCGCAAGTATAAGGGATAGGACCTCCTCACGCTCCAACTGCCTCAGCAGGAGACCCCCGTAAATCGGGAGTCGAAGGGCGGTTTTCGGTCACCGTCCGGCCGTCCGATACGGACCAAGCCGAAGTCTACGGCGCGTAGTGTTAAAAATAATGTCAGCAAAGCTGAAGGCTCCCAGTAGGGCTTATGCCTGCTAGAGTTGTGGAAACATTTGAAAGAGATACCGTGGCCCTAAAATGCAAAGGGAAAATCGCCTCGCTCATTCCTGGTCTCTTTATGACGTTTCAATCAGAACCAGCTTGAGATTGCTTAGTCTTGAAACTGATTTGATTTCACGTCTTATATGGTTGGAAGTATTTTTAAGCTCTATTAAAAGCTTAAGATACGAGGACTCACTGGCGTTTTGCTTATTTACTTAAGCTGTATGTAAATTCAGCTGGTAAGAACATTATTCTAAGGAGCGTGTGTTTAACCGGCACTCAAGATACGCTTTTATTTTTCTCTTTGTGTGAAGGGAAACTGCTTCGTTATTTTTCAAGGCTTTAGAAGTTAAGTTAGAGAGTATTTTGTCTAGGAATTCTTCTATGATGGAAAAAAAATAACAAAATTTGATGACACAGTTGGCGCAGTGGTTGAGCGATTGCCTGCTGAGTTGCGTGTCGCGGGTGAATATCCCGGACGGAGACCAGTATTTGTATGGCTTACTGATTATTGTTATGGGTCGCACCCACGACACAGAAGTAATTCCTTTTGTTTTACAGTGTTTTAAAAAAAAGTAACGGTGACAAAAAGACAAACATCGGCCTTACCTAAATAGAACATAAACGGACACTATTTTCACTGCTTAAGATCTTCTATACAGTGAGATTGGTGATGATGATCGAGTCGCGTTGTTCATGAAATTCTTTTAAGGCTTCAGAATAATAGTATTGACTACATTTTATCAGCATAATTGATTCTACCAGTGACTTTAACCGTGGAAATGTTAGAAATGATTCCACTATCAATCTACACTAATATTATAAAGAGGTAAAGTTTGTTTTTTCTTGTTTGTAGAAGGTAATCTCTGAAAGTACTGTTCCGATTGCTAAAATTATTTCACCGATAGAAAGCTGCTTTATTACTGAGTGACATAGGCTCTATCTTATGTACGCGGGCGAAGCTGCGGGTAAAGGATAGTTACAAAATATATTAAGGAGAATACGAAAAGTATAACGTATTTAAATATGTATAGTAATCCAGCGACCTTCTTTCAAATTCGTTCAGTCGTTGATTTATGATTGATAAAAAACGTATACCTATAGGTAACGTTAATTAAATAAAGTATAGTAACAAGACCTGAATAAAAACTACAAATACGTACCAACACTAATAAAGCCTAATATAATAAAGCAGAAAAGTTTTTTGTTTATTTAAACGCGCTAATCATAGATCGAACGCATCATACACATGATCCTATAAGGGTACCGTTTTTTCCTTTTGAGGTACGGAATTCTAAAAAGCACCTAGGTCATGATATGTTCGACTAAGGAACTGTCCTCGGCTAAGACTTAAGCAACAAGACCTTTTTTTGAAGTGGAAAATCATCAAATAACTTTTCCCGCTCTGGTTAGAACAAGTGGGAGTGACAGACTTCTATTGACTAAAATCCACCAGTGTTACTTCAACTGCCCTTTGCGTTCCAGGACCACAGTAACTCTTTCGAATAATTCCGCCGCCCAAGCAACATGACCTTAAAAGATTTGAATTAAAGCTTCTCGTAGTATAACTTACTATCTTCTGCCAGAGGCGTCGCTCGCTTGAATGTACAAAATATTTATAGCCTATGTCATTTAGTGATAAAGTTGCATTATATTAGCGAAAGAATTTTTAAAATCGGTCCAGCAGTTCTTGAGTTTATTCATCACAAACAAAAAATATAACCCTTTTTGCAGTCGAGGCAAATCTTTCTCTTCATAATATTAATATAGAAGTATAGATGAATGTTTCTAAGCATAAGCACAATCAGCCTTTATAATGTTCCTACTGCGGGACTCAGGTCTCCTCTCTAGGAGAGGGAATGACCCGTAATCCACCACGCGGACCCAGTGCGGGTTGGTGGATGTCACATATCTTCGAACTTTTAGTTCTAGGACATGCCGGTTTTCTCACGATGTCTTCCTTCACCGTTTTGAGAGCAGTGGTGGTGACATAAATTTCACAAAATAATACGCCTGGTTGGGTGACTCGTATCACTCGTGACCTACAACGCGTAAGTCGGGGCCGTTACTACTCGGCCACCACTGCCCTGCAATGATTCTAATGTCTAATTATACTCGTACCTATGTAAATGATGCCAAAATACTACAAAAATATACTATTTATTTATTTTATTGTAATCGGAAAACAAACAGTATTAACAACTAATAAAAACAACAAATTATGCAACTATAAACCAATGACATGTTTTCGTATTTAAATAGCTATGAAGAGCATGCTTGAAAGATAAAAAAAAAAGATAAATTACAATGATGGTATGCACTTTAACAATACAACACAATCATAATATAACGTGTATAGTGCTAAATAAAACAGTTATCGAATCAATGTTTGGTAAGAATTCGATTGAATACACGCGGCTTAGTATTGAATAAGTCAAGTTCAGAAAAGTCAATCAAGTTATTGTAGGACTTTGCGCATCTTATAAAGAACGAATTCTGTCTGTACTTTGTGTAGCAGCGCGGGGGAACGTTAAGAAGAAGAAAGGGTATTCTAGCAGATCTAGTGGGGGCGCGTAAATTAATCTTGACTGTGCTAACTTAACGAGGAAAGAGATATCTGATATATTCCTTCTCTCATTAAGTGGTAATAGGTAAATGGTACCTACCTTTTGCATCTCGACTCGTAATTATGATCGCGGGTTTTACACTTATACTGCAGGTATCGCGTAAAGTTTCGCTGGACAGATTCCAATCTTGAAATATAGATGGCATATATGGGATTCCAAACCTGCGAACTGTATTCAAGTGAGCTACGGACGATGGATCAATATAATATTTTTATTATTTTGAGATCTGTAAACTGGGAACAAGATCTTTTTAAAAACCCCATGGCTTTGTTAGCTTTTTTTTTATCGACACCGTCCACTCATAAACATACCTCTTAGAATGTTATTGCGAAACACTGTCCCTTAAGACACAAGATAACCTAGTTTAAGGGACAGAGTTTAAATTATTGTGTACAGATTTCTGCAAAATCTAAATTGTTTTATGTTTTTATTTTTCTTTTTCTATACCATGAAAGTATAAACTGTTAACATAAGAAATAATTATCTGTAACTATTGGGAAATAAAGATATTTATTATTATTATTTACTATGTGATCTACGTGCTTCTCGTAGGTAAGTTTGGAATCGTGTATCACACCTAAATCTCGTATATAATCCGTTTCAGTTGGTCTTTCTTTAGAATATATGTGTAGCATATGCTGCTGGTTTTGCGAGTAAATGTAATAGTATAACATTTAGATACATTGAGTTCCAGATTATTCAACAGACAATAGTTTCAGCCAGATTATTCAACTGACAGTAGTTCTAGCCTTTCGAGATCTTGTTGCAAAGAGTCTCCGACAGTATTTATGCGTTTGAAAATCTTCATATCGTCTGCGTAAAGTAGGAATAATGAATTTTGAAAGCATG
Organism: Mythimna impura; assembly: GCA_905147345.3. Taxonomy (NCBI): domain Eukaryota; kingdom Metazoa; phylum Arthropoda; class Insecta; order Lepidoptera; family Noctuidae; genus Mythimna; species Mythimna impura. The sequence continues at coordinate 17,038,688 of LR990345.1, forward strand.
TGTGAATGTCATTTATGAAAATGTTAAATAATAAGGGCCCGAGAAGCGATCCCTGGGGAACTCCTGAAGGGACTACATGCCGCTTCGATACAACACCATTGACTACGACAGCCTGGGAACGATTCTTTATGTAAGATATTATCCACCGGTATAAGTTACCATGAATACCTGCATAAAAAATCTTCTGTAGGAGTATATTATGGTCAATGCGGTCAAAACATTTACTGTAGTCTGTAAAAATACAGTCCACCTGACCTCCATCGTCCATACAGGATGTAGTGAAGTCGACAAAAGTCAGTAGGTTGGTAGTGGTCGATCGGTTTTTAAGAAAACTGTGCTGTTGGGGAATAAAGATCGAAGAAGAAGTACTGTAAACTTGCGTGTAGATGATGCGTTCAAGTATTTTACCAAACAGGCATAATTTGGAAATAGGTCTGTAGTTATTAATATCACTCTTATTCCCACTTTTGTGTACCGGTGTTATGTACGCGTACTTCCATATACTAGGAACAATTCCTTCTTTAACAGAACGCGTGAAAATAATCGTTAGTGGCTTAACTAGTCCTTTGGCACACTTGACAATAAATAGTGGCGGTATGTTGTCAGGACCCGCGCCTTTAGTGAGATCTAGAGGTTCTAAAAGCCTAAGCAAATGGTTTGAATTTATTTCAATCTCACCTATGTTTAGTGCAGAGTCGGTAGGAGCATTTATTGGACTTGGGGTACTCGAATTTCGGTCTGAAGTAGTAAGGAAATTCGATTGGAAGAACGCTGCGAAAGCATCACTAATTTCATCACTTGTGTTGTAGCATTGACCTTCAAATAACATACTGGACGGGAGAGTGTTAGTGCCCTTTTTGTTTGCTTTTATGAAGGACCAGTACATTTATACGTGAATCAATAAACTAACAGTACCACTATATTTCTCTTTGAAGTATGTAGTTTATGAAAGAGGCACAAATTTTAATGAACTCAATGAATAAAGCACACTTTTTATTTTTCTCGCACCACTAAATAGTTTTTACAAAAGGGACAAGTGATTACTGGAGTACGACTTAAGCAAGCCCTTTGCCCTATTGGTAGCATAGTAAGTAAGTAATTAGTTTTAGCAGCACTTATTGGGGGATTTTTCTAAAGACACTAAGTACAATTTAAACAAGATCAAGCCACTGTTTCCTAAGTGAAAAGAAAAACCGAAGCAAACTCAGAGGTCAAAGTCTCTTTTAAAGTCCATACAGCAAACATGTAATGTTGATAGGAATGAGACACAATATCAAACAGCATAGAAAGTTTATACTTGGGGAGGTACCTCTTTCGCTGAGAAATGAAAGAAATGTATCTTAGTAATACCAAGCTTTCATAATCTTGCTCCATTCGTAAATATCTATAATGGCTTCCTATGACGCAATCTTTTGCTTTTTTCTAGTATTCCCTTTCAGGAGTACCTGACGAGAAAGTTTCTTGTATTTTATGATAGAAAAGACATGCAGAATATTTTCTTTGGTAGTTATTTGTTTTATTTAAACAAATATTTTTAAAGGGACGATAACATAGTCGAAACTTTTTAGCAAGCAAAATACTTATGAATATTAATTATAAAACATTAGTAAATGGATCTGAAAAGTTGGATTTACCGATACGAATCTCATATAGGTATAACGTAAAATCAAAAGAACAGAAGACCAACTTTTCAAATGACAGCAGATTTTAGATACTATTTCAAAAATCGCTTCTTTTGTTGAAGGTTAAACGTATATGAGAACATTCTTTAATTGACTCATCAACCACACGTTTTTCTTGGTCTATTCTAAGAACTACCTGAAAAGAAAGATGTTGTTTCCCTCCAGAGTCCAAACAAAAATTCCATAAAAAATCAAAAATCTCCAAACCATTCCAGTTCATTTTGTCTTTTCATACCAAGGCCGAATCCAAAAGGCCATTCTCAAGTGTTGCGATTATTATTATTATTATAGCCTTTATTATTTCCTTAATATAATTTAACATTTCATTTACATAAGCATTGTTAATAGTTTAGTTAAATAGATAATTTACAAATTCAATAATTTAAACATTCCCATAAAATAAATTCATTAATTTAAACATTCATAAAATAAATTAAATAATTTTAAAATTTACATAAAATTGATTTAAAATCCCTACAAATAAATAATAAATTTAATTTCAAACATTTATATAAATACATGCAAAATATAATATCTAATATTTAAGTAAAAGTTAACTAAAATTTATTTAATATTATTATTTATTAATTTTATTATTAATTAAGGACCTCGCAACGAGTAAAGGCATCCTCCATTTTTTTCCAACTGTCTCTATTCTTTGCCTTTGATATCCAGTTGTTTCCCACCACTTCATTTATCTCGTCTATCTCTCCTTTAGTCTTCCCTTCTTCCGTTTATTGGGTGGTCCCGGCCAAATAGTTATTCTTTGAGCCCATTTATCTTTGTTCATACGAGCAATGTGACCAGCCCACTTCCATTTCAGTTTCATGCTATGTTCTAGAGCGTCTAATACTTTCGTTGTTTTCCTTATTTCTGAATTTCTTATCCGGTCTTTTCTTTTTAGATTTAATATACTACGTTCCATTGACCTCTGGCATACTTGTAATTTGTTTTTTGTGTGCTTATTATAATCCAAGTTTGGCATGCATAGGTTAGGCACGGCAGTATACAGGAATCCAGTACTTTTTTCTTCAGATTTATAGGGAGGTTCGATTTTAGTATTTCCTTATTGCTCCAAAATTTATTCCATGTAGAATTAATTCGTCTGTGTAGTTCATCCTGGTGTCTGGTCGTAGCGAACGATATTTGTTTACCCAAGTAAATATAATCCTGTACATATTCCAGAGAGCTATTGTTGACTTTGATGGGTATCATTTGGTGGTTGGTCATGACCTTTGTTTTTGTGGTATTTAATTCCAAGCCAATTTTTCTGCTCACTGTATTAAGTTCATTTACCATTTTTTCCAGTTGAGTTGATGTTTCCGAAAAAAGTACTATATCATCTGCAAATCTTAGGTTGTTTAGAAATTTTCCTTGTATATTGATACCTTCTCTTTCCCAGTCTAGATTTTTCATAACGCTTTCTAAGACTGTTATAAAGATTCTCGGCGAGAGAGGATCTCCTTGTCTAACACCTCTACATATCTTTATTTCTGGGCCTCTTTTTTCCAATTTTACACAACTCTTAGTTTTTCTGTATATGTCTTTGATAAGCTCAATAGTCTCCAGTGGTACATCGCATTCGTCTAAGGCCTTCCACATGCTACTATGAGAAATAGAGTCGAAGGCTTTGGCGTAATCAATAAAAGCCAGATAGAGTGGCCGGTTGTGTTCATTATATTTCTCTATAATCAAGTTTAATGCGTGTATGTGATCTGTGGTAGAGAAGTTTTTTCTAAAGCCTGCCTGTTCCGGTGGTTGGTGTTTCTCGGTGTATATTGCGAGGCGTTCTTCTAGACATGAAGCAAACAATTTATACAGATTTGGTTGAAGGCTGATGGGTCGGTAATTACCGATATCAGCAGGGTTTCCTTTTTTATATAACAGAATTATATCAGATTCTGCCCATGTTGTCGGAATTTTCTTGTCATCTAGAATCTTGTTAAACAGGGTAGTTAGAGGTGATGCTAGTAAATATTTACCTGTTTTTATTGCTTCGTTTGGGATCCCATCTGGCCCACTGCTTTTATCAGATTTTAAATGTTCTATTTTCTTCAAAACCTCGAAAGTCGAGAATCTTTCCAGTGTGGTAGGGTTTTGATTGAGAAGCAAGGTTTCTTGGTCTGTATCTTGAGTTGTGTAGAGGTTCTTATAAAATGTTGTGGCTATATCTATAATCTTTGGTCTAGAAAATGTTTTTTTATTGGTAGAGTCGTCATTTAGGCAGGGAATCCAACTTTTGGTCGAGTTCAGTATTTTGTATCCTTTTTTCAAGCTTCCTGATTTTTTAAGATGGTTTTCTATTGTTTTTAATCTGTGCTCTAAACGTTCTTTCTTGATTTGTTTGTATATATTTTTGTATAGATAGGTGCGCTCTTTCTTTTCTTCACTTGTTAAATTTTTTTTATTTGTCAATTCGCTTCTTCTTGCAATGAGCCTTTTGATACTCTTTGAAAAGACATGTTTTGAAACTGTTTCTTTTTTAATGGAGTTTAAACTGTCAGATATTGACCTCTTAATTTTACTGTAGAAATTTTCTACGTCTTCCCCTTCCTTAAGTTTTAACGAAGAAACGTTTCTATTTAGAGATTTGATAAACTGTTCCTTTTCTTCTTTTGTCTTTAGTTCTGTATTGTTTTGGTTGTACTTGGCTCTACTTCTTTTTAAATTTGAAATTGCAATGGTGCTTCGTATTAGTCGGTGGTCGCTCGGATACGGTAACCTGGTTATTATTTCTACGTTAGTAAAAATCCCTTTGGTGTTGGTTAATATATAATCTATTTGGCTTTTCTTTTTCTTTGGTGAGAGCCATGTCCATAAATTATTTATGTTCTTTTTGAATAGGCTATTTGTTATAACTAGGTTATTCTCGCTACAGAACTGGAGCAGAGTCTCGCCTCTTTTATCTCTCTTTCCAAAACAGTAGTTGCCTAGTAATCTTTCTTCACCTGCTAGCCGATGTCCAACTCGAGCGTTAAAATCACCCATTATGATTAAGAGTTTGTTGAAATGAATTTGAGCCTGCCGGAGTTGATCATAAAAGTTATTTATTTCTTGATCGCTTGCTTCAATGGTAGGAGCGTAAACTTGGACAATTGTAAGTGTTATGTCTCCGAATTTAAGATTTAAAAAGCATATACGTTCAGATACTGCAATAAAACTCTCAATATTCATCTTGTATTTCTTCTTCACAAGAAAACCCACACCTTAAAGACCTTTAGTTTCACCTATATAACAGAATATATGGTCATCATCTTCTAGAATATTGTAACCAGTTCTTCTTATTTCTGATAGGCCAATAATGTCATATTTCAGTTTTACCAAAGATTCTTTTAGTAGCAGCATTCTTTCTGGTGAGAGTAGAGATCGTACATTATAAGTACAAATGTACAGCTTTTTCAATGGAGGGTTGTGGTCTTGCTCTCCCGCGGGGACCAGCCGTACTGGGAGAGGAGGAGGAGGGGGCGCTGTTGGTTGCTATTCTGTATCGCAGAGATTTAGAGGTATTACTTCTGTGTTCTGATTTTTTCTTGATAGGTATTGCTGTATATTTGTTTTGTTTTTCTTTGGTACGGGTTTATTAGGCATATTGGTTATGTTATTTGTGTTTGTTAACGGTGAATCTGAGGATATCGATAGGGTTCTTTTGTTCCGGTAAAAAGGATGTGCATGTTTGTCGTTTACCTTTTCCGATATTATTATTAACTTATCGTACTTCAAAAAGGCTCTTCTCCCTTGTGCTTTTGCTTCTTTCAGTTTCTCTTGCAACTCTTTTCTTTTGTTGATAACTTCCAACGGAAAATCTTCCTTTATGTAGTACGATGTATTGTTGAGATTTTTCTTGTTTTTTAATAATTCTATTTTCATTCCCATTGTGGTAAAAGTAGTTAATACCGGCCTTACTTTCTCGCTCTGCTTTCCTAGTCTTCTAACTTGCTCTATATTCAATTTTGTACATTTAATGTGTTGCGATTATCAATGGTATTTCGTTTCAGTACCGAAGGTTATACAGAAGACCGAAGAGTATAATTAGCCTCTCTGCTGTAGACTATTAGAAAGCCTTTGATTCGATCGAGATTGCCTATCGGTACACTAAATTGCTGAGGTGTTTATACGAAAACGCCACCATGTCAATTCGACTTCCGTATCAAACCTCAAAAATCCTGCAGTGGGGTTTTTTTTGGTGGGAAATCATCCAATGACATCTCGGGTGGGTGTGTCAGACTATTACCGACTAAAACCCTGGAATGCAAGGTAACGAAGGAACCTATGTTCCTTCGTTGCCTTGCATTTCAGGGCCGGGTTTTCCTTTCAGAAGCGAACCCATGGCCCCAGTAGGCTTCGACCCTGTTGTCCCCTACGTTTTGCTAACATCTCCTTGAGGCGCGAGTAGAACACAACGCACCGTCGCGTCGATCACTTGGGCTCGGTCCGGACAGTTACCAGCCCGTGCCTACGATGGCCGGAAATCAGGATCGGGTCCCGACGGCTGGGGCGTGAGGGCCGTTCTGTCGCGCGTGTGGCCGACTCCTTTGATAGCATTACTACTTCGCAGAAGAAGGCGACTGCCTGCCACTCCTCCTCGGACCATGGTCTGTACCAAGGCCCGGCGCGAGAGATCGTTGCCGCCGATCGTCCCCATGAAAACACGGCAGCGCTCTGCTCAAGCGGTACACACCTCTACCGTATGCTCCACCGTGTCCTCCGGGCAGTCCACACAATAGTAGCACCCAGGCGTTTCTTCCGAATGAATCTGGTGCAGGAATCTCTCTGAACTTAATTAATCCGGTTAGAATCTGCGTCATGCGAAGGGTGAGGACACCGTGTTGGCTTGCCTAGCACTGGGTTGCGACATTCTCTGTCGCTATTCCACTATGAGATCCCTGCGGAACTCTGTCCACCATGCCGCGACTTGTCGCGGCATGACAGCGGAGCAGCAGCGGAGTTTCGCCCCGGCATTGGATCTCCATGCGCAAATCGTGCATTCGTTCAAGGACTGTTGCCTCCAGATCCCATGGTGGCAAGCCAGCAAGAAGGCTCGCCACTTCGCGGGAAACCATGCGGTATCCTCGCACCATTCGGATGGCCATAATCTTCTGGCATGCGTTCAGCTTGGTCGCCGGTCGCTTTCGCAGCGATAACGCCCAAACCGGCGCTCCATAAAGGGCCATAGACCGAACGATACCTGCGTAGAGCCTCCGGCAGGAAGCGTCTGGACCCTCTAAGTTTGAGGGCAGCCCCAATCCGATGTTTGGGATCCAGTCCTAGTATCGATCCCTGCGGAACGCCGCACGACATCTCTCGCCGTTTCCACTCCTCTTGTTGACCGGGGTAGATAATGTACTTGTTCGTCAGGTAGGCCTCAATCACACGATAGAGGTAGTCGTCGGGCACCTGGTGATACCGGAGTACCCTCCTGATTCTACTCCATGACAGGAAATTGAAGGCGCTGGCGATGTTCAAAAACACCGCCAAGACGACCTTGCCCTGGGACACTGCATCCCCCGTCGTGAGAGCTCGCATGCGCATGATGGCGTTCACCGTGGAGCGTCCCCTGCGAAAGCCGAACTGGCCGTCCGCAAGATATCCTCCTGCAGTAGGGTGTGAGGCGGGGAGACTTATAGCAAGGTTCAGTTGAAAACCGGCGTCAGGCAACTGCTACGTAGTGACCTGGCATTATGCTGAACTGGATCTATTTGGCGTAAATGTGAGACACACAATGATGATGTATTTTAAGTTTAAGTATTTAAGTTTCTATATTATAAGTAGGTACCTGTATGCCAATGAACGTGTTTTCTTTCTTTCTTTCTTTACTTCATTTCTTTTAATCTGTTCACAGCCACAATGGTCTTCCATAGCGGAGTTGTCTTTCTAGGTGTAGGCATTTATGTCAATGGCGAGTAAGTACATGATTTGCCGACGATATTATGGTAATTGTATTTAGTTAGATAAAATTTTATTTTTTCATCAATCCCGCACGTTAAGCAGTTGGTCCCGGCTATTGTATCGTATTATATTATCCAGTTACTGATTTGTGGAGGTCAAATTTATAGACAATGGCAATGGCTTCATGTGATCGGCCGTCTGCTAAAGGACAAAGCCCGAGTCGGCAACCCGTTGTATTCCACGCGTGCCTCATAGAGATGTACGCAAAATTGACGGAGCCAATTAGGACCAACGCCTACCAGGGCAGCAGATTGTTCCAAGGAATTGCCTAGCCTTCGCAAAAAAGGGAAACCGAAGGAATACTGAGGTGAGTTTTTCTGATAAAGTCTGACACTCTTTCCCACTCCACTTAGAACGAGAGAAGGTAATATATTTGAAATTCCCCAGATAAAAAAAAAATTGCCTGGAAAAAGACTAACCAGTTTGATTGATGTTCATCATTAAATCCTCTTCTTCTTCGCAGATCATTTATCCCATTTACTTAAGAATAACCTTAGTTGACCTTTGTAGCATTCATCAATAAAAACATTGGTACTTATTCGAAGATAAACTGTCCGATAGTTATGACGACAACATTGCTCAATAAAACCGTTATAGCCGAACAACTAAAGTCGGTCGATCCCTACTAACCTATTTTGTTTAGTGTTTATGAGATCCCTCGGACCTAGGGTGGACCTTCTTTTATTATATTTAATGGTATTTAACCACATTATCTCGGCCATTCTGAACTACGACCTGTTTATAGCCCTTAATCCTTTATAGGTTACACAACCCAGATATTTTTAATGGGAAATCGGTTCTTTATTTTAATATTATGGAAAACGAAATTTATCTACAAATAAATAAAAAAACTGGGCAAGTGCGAGTCGAACTTGCGCACTGAGGGTGCCGTACAAACTATAATTCTCGAATGGAGTCTCGAAGATTATTTCGTTTTTTTTTTTGTGGCGTGGATAACAAGAAATTTACTGTTTTCAGATTTATTCCTATACCTGTGCTATAAGACCTTGCTTTATGCCAAATTTCAGGATTCTGGTTTAACGGGAAGTGCCCTATGAATTTTGATTCCTTTGAGAGTATTGAAATATACGTTTTTTATTTATTAAAACTTCATGCAACACAAAGGTACAAAGGCGGACTAAACGACATAAACGGCCGTATCTTTTTTATTCGTTAACTTAAAAGTTTGAGTTTTTTACAACTTCAAGGTACCGCAGACCTGAGTATATGGTTTTAATTTCAACTCGTTACCTCCACGCTTTCCCGAGATAAAGGGTCTTGGCAGACAGACAGACAGATAGACAGACAGACAGACGGACAACAAAGTGATCCTATAAGGGTTCCATATTTCCTTTTGAGGTACGGAACCCTAAAAACGCATGAATAAAAAGTGTATGATAAATACGGCTGTTTGGGAAACATTCAAACGAATATATCTGCTACAGAGTACTCCTTTGTGGAAAATTGGAAATCAAGCGTGATGATACAAAGAAAAACCGATGTACAAAATGACACAGGCTGTATTGTTGTACATATTTACAAAACTTATCAAAATAAATTGGAATAACTTCTTCGATATTCGATACTATATAAAAAATATATTAATATATGAAAAGCTCGTTGTTTCAATAACACGCTGTTTATTTGCTTTGTGGATTTTCGTAAAGCTTTTGATACCGTTAAGTGGTGGAAGTTGTGGGAAGTACTATTAATAATGGGTGTACCACGGCATCTAGTGTATCTCATTAAGAGACATTACGAAGACGGTACAGCTGCTGTTCGTGTGGACGGATTCAATTCCAAGAATTTCAAGACTCAGGCTGGTGTTCGACAGGGTTGTATTCTCTCCCCTCTCTTGTTTAATATGTGTATATACCTAATGCAGATAGTTTTGGATAATTGGGACAGGTGTGTATCTATTGGAGGTCGTTTAATATCAAACCTGAGATATGCAGACGACACTACTCTTTTTACGACGTCACAGGCAAACATGGAACGGCATCTTTCGCTTCTAGAGGCAACTAGTTCTGATTTTGGGCTCGCCATAAATCGCGATAAAACCAAAATGATGGTGGTGGATCGTAAGACTAACAATTAATGTAATTTTCGTGAAATAGCCAATTGCGAAGTAGTACAGATATCTACCTGGGATCCACTATCATAAATACTGGAAGTTGCGAAGAAGAAATCAAGAGACGATGTGCCATAACATGATCAGCCGTAGAAAATGTCCATGTATGGAAAGAGGCAAGAAAAAACACAAAGGTTTGCTTAATGAGATGTTTAATATTCCCTATTTTCCTGTATGACGAAACGTATGCTGAAACATGGACGATCCAACAAAAACACCATAAAAAAATGACGCTCTTGAGATGTGGTGCTGGAGGCGTGTACTAGGGATAAAATGGACTGCTCACCGCACTAACGTTTCCATTCTGAAAGAGCTTTGACGCAACTGAGAATCTTCAAAATGTTTGGATATATCATCCGCAATGAAAGCTCTTTGGAACGTTTAGTAGTACAGGGTAAAGCAGAGGGCCCACGATCTCGCGGCCGATCACCTACCAGATGGACAGACCTCATCAAATCATCTTCAAAGTGTTCCCTCATTGAATGCATACGTAATGCCACGAATAGAGAGAGATGGAGAAGTCTCGCAAAAGCTGCAACTAAACTACCAGACGATCTATGACCACGACTACTCCGCCAGAAGTGTACGACTGAGAAGACGAAGATTCGATACTAGCTTTTGCCCGCAGCTTCGACCGCGTACATAAAATATAGCCTATGTCATTCAGAAATAAAGCAGCTTTCTATCGGTGAAAAAAATTTAACAATCGGACCAGTACTTTTAGAAATTACCTCCTACAAACAAAAAAACAAACTTTACCCTCTAAGTATAATATTAGTGTAGATTGATGTCAGGTCATATTTTAATATCAAATCTTGGCACTGAATGCATTCGGACACTAACGGGCACTGCGTATTAATTAAAAAAATCACCTCAAAATAAAATCAAACAATGCTCAACAACCGAATGGCATTTTTAATAACAGATTACGTAACGCAAATTAATAGGGAAGCGTCGTGAACGAGAACATATTTTGTTACTATTGCCCAAAATGAGTCATGAATAAACATTTGGGCTATTTCGGCGTAAAAATGTTGTTGTCAATCGTCTGATACTCGGCGATGATTCCCTACCCTAATGGACATACACTCAATTAGGTTTTACTGCCGCACCGTCATTCAATTTAATGCCAAACACCGACCGCACCGAGCAGGTACCTATTTATTTTTATTGACTACAACAAAAAACAGGAACAAAGTTTTATACAACACAACATTTGTATAATAAACCTTCGCTATTTAATATTCCACTGCGGGCCAAAAACTCGTTGGGTAAACTTTACTTTTTAGTTTTATATCTGTCTAGCCAGATTTGTGTGGCTTTGCCCGCAGACCTCGTTTAACCTTTTGTGCGATCGAAAAGGAATATCTAAAGAAATACGCTGAGTTTCATATTTGTAAGTGAAAATGTCATAGACGCAAAGGATTGAGTCGCAGCTGGATTAAGTATTTGAGTTATAAGTCGAGCTTGGTAGTGTACTTGGTAGAGTACTTACTTTATGTAGGTATATTATTATGGATAGGTACGAACTACTACATTTTTATATCACTTGTTGACCGGCAAACGTTGCTCTCCCATATAAATTATCAAAGAAAAAAGTGGAGGGTGGGAGCAGGTAAACATAGCCTAATCTCAGACCAAATATACACAAAAAATTCATAAAAATCAATCAAGCCGTTTCAAAGGAGTTCGATAACGAACACTGTGATACGATTAAATGGAACTCTATAAAAAAATGCGAAGCTTTAAAATTGGATAAAATATCACCTATAAAAAACATTTTCATGAATGTTCCAGTGAGTGGTAGATATCTGAAACAATCTTCAATTTATTTTCGTCAAACATACATGGACAGAAGCAATAACTGGCGGAAGCAATAACAAACACAACGCGTAGGTAGGGCACGTAGCCTACTAAAATTTTCTTAGTTTTTCCTCAAATAACGTCATTTTATTTGTCCAATGCGACAGGTAGAATGTCGGTAAACACATTGTTATGCCAGTCACGTAAACATTAGTGCCGATTCCTTTTTATTTACACGTCATATAACATTAGCCTTAATAAAAATAAGTGCCTACTTAAATGTAGGTGCAGTCCATAAAGTGTTCAATAGGTATAATGTGAGTTTAGGACCTCTACACACGAACTGGATCACTGGCATGACTGAGAAAAACGCATTATGTGGGTCTAGCAAAAATCTCTCTCACTATCGACCCGTCTCAGCGAAATTCACGGTGTAATTCTTTACTATAATAAATATAGCAATTAATTGGCCTTTTTATGTTCCTAGTTCTGGGATTTAGAACTCTTCTCTAAGACAGGGAATGGGCCATTATCCACCATGCAGGCCCAGTGCGGGTTTGTAGAGGTCAATGTTTTCGAATTTTTAGTTCCGTATACATTAAGATTATTTAATTTAAGGTACCGTTTGTAACAATATTTTATTATTATTCCATTTATTCTTTTAACATAACATATAAATTATATTTTTAAATATTCCAATAAAAAATATTTAAAAATATAAAAAATAGTAGCCCACCGGTATCAGAAACAGAGTCCAAGCTACCGGCGGTCAGGGCTCCTGAGAGAGGAACCTATTGTTATTATATTCTGGTTTTCTCACGATATTTTCTTTCACCTTTTTTGAGAGCAGTGGTGATGAAATAAAGTAATGCGCCTGGCTGGTATAGATTTATTTAGCTGGATTAGGTAGGCCTTAGTTCCTGGGATATTTGTATTTCTTTTATCTTCAAAATAATTTCAATTATTACCTAAATCACTTGGGCGATCGGCGTCAATGACCACATGCGCCAGACCCTGGTCCTCAGCGAGGAAGAATGGCAGGCGGTCGCCTCCTTCTGCAATGCAGTAATGCTAGCGAAGGAGTTGGCTGCACGCGTGAGGGAACGGACTTCCTCTTGCCCCAGTCACCGGTGGCATTCCGACCCCGATTTCCAGCCACGGTAGACGTGGGCTTCCGGCTGTCCGGTAATCGTTCGGACCGAGGCCGAGTCGTTGACGGCGCGTAGTGTTCCACGCGCGCCTCAAGGAGATGCCAGCAAAACCGTGGATCCTATTGGAGCCATGGATTCACTTCTGAAAGGAAAACCTAGGGGCCTGGGACGCAAGGCAAAGGAGGAACTTAGGAGTGGGTTTTAGTCAGTAAAAGTCTGACAGGAAGAAGCCATTGGATGATTTCCCACTTAAAAAAAACCTAAATCACTTCACTTGTAAAACAATTCAACTAGCTAGACTGGCTAGACAATTCTTTCATATACCAATTTCAAAACCTTTTTTAAATATGAAAAATCAGAACAATAAGTCATGCGAAATCTTTCGATATCATAATATGCATGTATACATACCTAAACCTAGGAAAAATTCAATCGGTAGTTTTATTTTATAACTAGCTTTTGCCCGCGGCTTCGCTCCCGTCAACTGACTACTATATCCAACTCTACCCAACTCTACCCTACACTACCCTACTCTACCCTACTCTACCCTACTCTACCCTACTCTACCCTACTCTACCCTACTCTACCCTACTCTACCCTACTCTACCCTACTCTACCCTACTCTACCCTACTCTACCCTACTCTACCCTACTCTACCCTACTCTACCCTACTCTACCCTACTCTACCCTACTCTACCCTACTCTACCCTACTCTACCCTACTCTACCCTACTCTACCCTACTCTACCCTACTCTACCCTACTCTACCCTACTCTACCCTACTCTACCCTACTCTACCCTACTCTACCCTACTCTACCCTACTCTACCCTACTCTACCCTACTCTACCCTACTCTACCCTACTCTACCCTACTCTACCCTACTCTACCCTACTCTACCCTACTCTACCCTACTCTACCCTACTCTACCCTACTCTACCCTACTCTACCCTACTCTACCCTACTCTACCCTACTCTACCCTACTCTAAAAAAAAAAAAAAAAAAAAAAAAAAAAAAAAAAAAAAAAAAAAAAAAAAAAAAAAAAAAAAAAAAGTAAAGTAAAGTATCCTATGTCCGTCTCCTGGTTCTAAGCTACCTCCCTGCCAATTTTCAGCTAAATCGGTTCAGCCGTTCTTGAGTTATAAGTGAAGTAACTAACACGACTTTCTTTTATATATATAGATATATATATAGTGATGAGCAATGAACAGATCCCTGGTGCAGTGACAGTTCAGTAACGACATCGATACCAACGGCATTCGTAGAACTGACAATGCCTGTCAAAATAGGATTTCATAGAACAAAAAAATTACAGAACGGCGAACGTAAATCAAAGTCCTTGACGCAACCACTTAACTTCCGTTTACACACTAGAGTTATTGAAGCGCCTAGTTATGGGTGTGTTACAGCCCTTATCCTCATTCTAATGTACCTATTTGATCGTTCAACTTTGCTAATAAACGTTAGAACAATGATTTCAACTAAGCTCGGCGGTCGATGTTACACCAGAGTGAATAGTTTCCTCGTTGCCACTCCGATAGAAGTATTTCACTAGATATGTGATTATTGCCGCACGCAGGTACCGTCGGAAAACTATAATTAACTGGGTCGTTTGCAATCTAAAATCAAACGTTTTGGGAACACATTCATTGTGCGTACAACTTATTAAGGACTGGAATTTACTGCTGTAGTTGTGTTTTCTAATATCTACAACGTGGGGTTTTTTTGACTTCTACACAAGTATACTCCATCTTCGACCACATCGACACCATCACGATGAAACATCATTATGGTGATGTTTATTCTGTCCACATTATGAGGTATACAATCAAGTATATAATAAATAAATAAATCACGTGAGGTGGTCAAGCGCGAACCTATTAATAACAATAATCAAAAACAATCTTGATTTTTGAACCGATATTTATCGTCGGATATACCTTTTTAAGTAAACCACATACAACGAAACACAACGAAATTGAAATTAACTCTCAGTCTAACTGGATACGGCTGAATACCATTACTTTACATGAAGCGACTGCCTATCAGACCTCCACAATCCAGTAAATGGGCAACACGACACTCCTTAGCCAGACTGGTGATCAGATGTTCTGGTGTCTGACTACCTGTAACGACATGACGTACTTGTAACGGTAGGTAATATTTCTACAAGTATCACATATCCTCAAGTATCGGCATTACAATGGACCAGTCCACTTGCAATAAAATCCCAACTAAAATGGCCCCTAGAGATTATTTAACTGTTAAGTATTAATTGTCACACGACATGAATTCCTAACACGCCTTTTAGATTGTAATAAAAGTCGAGGATCATAAACGTTAACGACTGCGTCATTTAACTTCGATTAAAAAGAAAAGTCATAAAAAAGGACCATTGCCAGTTGCTGAATTCGTGCGAATTTTATGCCAAAACATTTTAGATGGTGAGTTTAAAGCAACCACAATTCCACTATAGAGTACGACTTTTGTTCAGTACCTAATTGCTGGAAATACTCTTTACACTTTATTACAGTATCAGGGCCCGCGATTTATGTTAATTAAGCATTTTAGACAATATATTTAATTAGTGTTTTTTATCCTCTTAACTGAATTTCTGCTGCACTAATGAATGCCGTAAACAGTATCCATGTTTTTCGCATGCGCTACAAATTTAAAGTGGACAGCTTACACAGCAAAATCGTACCTTTTTTCTCTACAGCTTGCCGAAGATAAAATCTGTATATTAAAATATTCCTCGAATTTATATTTTATATTTTAAGTGCCTTTTGTATCATGTTTGGCTATTAGTAGTATATTAATTAAGCTATCCGTGTAATGATACGACTGCGAGTTCTGAAGTATTCTTTTATTTAAGACTAGCTTATGCCAGCGGCTTCGCCCGCGTGATAGTAAGTTTCTCCATACAACTTTGAACACCCGTTTCATCCACTTTGGAGGTGAATTTTGGAAAATCGTCTCTTAGTGCTCGCCTACGTCATAAAAGGAAACCTTGTCCAAAATTTCACGCTCCTAGTCCCAGTAGTTTTGGCTGTGCGTTGATATGTGTCAGTCAGTTTCTCCTTTTATATATATAGATTATACGACGGTATTTATAGGCTGAAACTGTGGTGACAACAAAGATATACAAATCAATAATGTAGAATAATAAATATACAATTAAAATATTTATCTAAGGCGGCAGTCAATGTAAATATGGTAAAAGTCCGTAACAATTTAACCTATTACACTGAAAACGAAAGATGGCATGCTTGTATGTGTGTACGCTTGTTACTCCTGCACACTTAAAAATGCTGACTGGATCTGGAAGAAATTTGGCACAGAGGTTTGTCTAAACATCTTCTTTAACTTTTGTCTTAAAAACATCAATTTTCTAATTTGAATTTCCATGTTGTTGGTATGTTTGCTCGGAACGTAGCGACCTTTTCAATAGAGCCTTTAATTAATTTAGCAGATATATCAAATAGATTGGTCATTGTTCAAGGGCTTTGACTATCCTTTTTTCTTCTAAAACATTTTCCCATTAATAATTATTTCTGAACTTACAAACCACAGCTTTGTTGCCGACAGTACATGCACTGTAGGTACATACAACACTAAAGCTCTTTAGCAGGAAAGCTCGGACAGTTCCGATTTCTAGTGCACCCTCTATGAATTTCAAATGTCTTTGTTAATAGGCGTTGTCTACTTTTAAATGTTCCATTATTCAACAAGGAACTTTTCTACCCAACTAAGTAAATGGTAGTAGAATTGCCTTCGGACATTTGGTATTCAGAATCGAATTCAACGTCTACTTTGTACAAGTTAAGTATCGATTTTGTGGAAATTAAACGGCAGCCTAATAGATAAAAGTACTTTTTCATTGAAAATGGGTTACGAAATAAAAAGAAGAACCCTTTCTGAGTGTCGATTTACGGACGTCTCGCGCACCCTGACCCAGTCAAACCTAGTAATAACATGCCTAGTCATTTCACCATTTGGCGCTCGTGGACAAATCTAAAGAAAAAGACGCCATCTCCTGTAGTGTTCAAGTATCCAAGTACTTAGATACTATAGATGTGTGACTTTGAAGTTAGAGGATTCCATTTTTATAAAATAAATAAATACAATCCTTTTTATAAATATGTATGTAAACCCATACATTTTTGTTATTGCTATTTAATTGAAAACCTAATCATTTTACCCTTTACCAAAGAGTTTCAATTTGTTTCTATTTCACCATTTGAGCTTCAGAAATAAAATTATTTGAATTTAAACTTTTTTAACAACATTTAATGCTAGCTTCTGCCAGCGGCTTCGCTCGCGTGTAAGTAGAAAAAATGCCTACGTCACTGAATGATAAAGTAGAAAAATATGCCTAGGTATGTCAATTCAATGATAAAGTAGCATTTTACTGACAAAAAGGGTTTAAAATCGGTTTGGTAGTTTAGCTCTATCCTTTTTATAATATTAGTACCCATAATATAAAATTATTTTAGGTTGACTATTTAAAAATGGCTAAGATATTAAGTTCGCCTATGTAGTTTTGTGTATATAAAGCATAGAAAAAAAATCACAAGGCTTTTATGATTTTGGATTTTCAATTTTCAGCATCGTTTTGGTTCAATGGAATCTAGTTCCCGTAAAAGTACAAAAAATGTCGTGTATACCGAAACAAAATTGCACGTTGAATTTTTTCATGTCATATTATCAAAAGCTAGTTTATGCTTTAGGTAAAAGTCATTTATTTATGCTCTCGATATTCATAATTTCAATTGCCTTTATTGACTACCGTTCCAACATGAACTATGAAGTTAAGTTTTTTTTTATGAGGTGGGAAAACCCTAAATAACTTCTCCCGTGCAGGAAAGAAAAGTGTCAGATATTTACTGACTAAAACCCACTTGTGTTCCTTATTAAACAACAACTTTGTTACAATCATGTAGTTAACGGTCTATGTCCAAAAGTGGACGTCTTTTGACTGAAATGATGATGATGATGATGCTGGGGTCACCCAGCACAAACATGGCGGGCTTAACAGCGATATGTAAGAAACGATAACTCGGCACCAAAACCAAATTTTAAATAAACAGTAGGAAAAGGGAAACCGGTGGTCCTAGAACGCAACTGAAGGAACATAGGTGTGGTTTTGTCAGAAAAAGTCTGACATAACCTCGCGCTCCGCCCTAAATCAGCAGAAGTAATTAGATGATTTCCCACCTCAAAAAAAAGATGAACAGTAGGTATACATACATATCTCACAGATATACATAGCTCGACATTCAAACGATACTTTCTAGATCGTATTACCATCTGGAAAGTATATTTTCAGCACTCTTTTTTTTTTTTTTTTTTTTAATCTTCGTGCAATGCGAATGCAGGTAGCAGATACATGACACGAAGCCGTTGCCTGCATTCGCAGCCGGGAGTGATTCCGAGGCTGGCTGCATGTGCTGACAGCCTCGGAAATCTACGATTCAATCCAATATGAGCGCTATCGTCTCCGAATAGCGATTGTTTCGGACTTGTCTAAACAGGTTGCGTTACACGTGCTTATTGACTAGCGTCCGCAGCAATACTGGTCTGCGATCGGCTGCGGCTGTTGGTCACGGCAGTATTCGCAGCCGAAGCTCGGCAGCACGTGCGGCCGCAGTCGCGTTCGGAATGGTTTTCACAAAAATCCATAATACTACATAGAAAACCAGTCATGTAGCTGCAGCCGGCTTCGTGCTGCCACCGCATGTGCTGCCTGCATCTGCAGCCTGCCGCCGAGGTTCGAATGGCACCTTTATGTTACAAAGGCGGACTTAATGTCTTAGGCATTGTCTAACAGTCAACAAAGGGTGATGGAGAGACAATATGCCAGATGCATAAAAAAGAAAATATTATTTAGAAAATAATGCAACGAACGAACATATATACATATTTTCTTGAGCAGTTTTTTTAAGTTAGCCTCAGTCAGTGTTAGCCTTCTTGCCCTCTGCGTTCCAGGACCACGGAAAACTCAATATGACTTGATGGTCACTGTATACAGTAATTTTGTACAGAAACTGTTGTACTACAAGAGAGCTAACTTGGTAGGACGTGTGTACGTGGTTCGATTAAGCACAGTTAAGCTACAAGTGAGCGGCGATACCAATTTATGACACTTGATATCTACGTGCCGAGGCACGGAAGGCACATTAAGCCGTCGGTTACGCTTCATATGTCTGAGTGGTGTTCGTCATTTAGGCGTGTGGGCTCTTAGAGATAACTTCGGAAGTGGGTCTGCACTCTGCTTTGATATGGTTACGACAATTTTTGGGATTGACGCTGAATAAACCAATTTAATGTTCTCTTTTTGAAATATTTTAATGAGATTTAATTTTTATGAGGTTACTTTTTACCTAAATATACCTGGTTTTTGGTAGCCCACCTTTTTTAGGTAGGAAATCATCATAAAATATCTTCTGCTCTGGATGGAGTGAGAGAGATTTTTTACAAGCTAAAACCCACCTTTGCGTTCAAGAGCCGTGGTGACTCTTTTGAACAATTTTGTGTATATGATGGTATATCAAATCCCAAGATATTAGGTACCTACTGCTTTTATAACCGTTTATAAAGATAGCATTATTTATTAACGACAGTCAGATAAAATCAACTTTTTACAATACCCATATATCATCACAAAAGAGTTTTGTATCATATGATGAATTACTATTAAAAGCTAAGCTTAGGTTTCGACAGGGTGTAATACGCCGTTATATTTCAAGAGTCAAAGCATTTATTTCAAATAATAACAGGCATTTTTGAATTTTCAAAAAGTTAGTCAGTCAGAAAAAAGACGCTAATTGCACAATCCAAAGCGTAGATCTCTATGGAGAAGAATGTACAAGAAACTCCACGGACACTTTTAAATCAAGTTATCTATTACAAATATTTCGGTTAAATATTTCTCGTCAATACTAAAGTGAGAACAAAAATATATAGGAAAAAAAAAACATTCTAAATATGGACTTTAAAAAAAGCCAGTCTTGACTGACAGCATCTATTCACGGACGCGGTTTCTATATGACAGGACAAACGAAAAAGTAGTTATCCATTTGAATGACTACCTACCTCCCATGTACAAGTCGTTCTTGACCAAGTATCAATGAATAAGTAAAATAAGCACTCAACTAGTCCATAACTAAATAATTTATAAAGGGTGCGAACATTTCTCAAAGGTAAACGTAATGAAGAGGGACATGATGAACTAAGTCTTCCCAGCATTGGACCCGAATTCAAAATTATGGGAACCCCACATAATTATGTAAAGTTACTTCAAATGTATGGAAGCAACCCTGGGGAAAGGCACATATAAAAATCCAAAAGGCCTCACATTTTATTTGCAAGGGCGTCGCAAAAGGTTTTGATAGTAGGAACTAAACGATTTGTATATGGAGAGCAGACGCCCATTGAAGTCGATTTTCTACCTAATACTTTCTTACTACAGATTTCGTGGTGAAGAAAACCAGGTTGAGAAAAAAAGAGATTAAAGTGTAGCATAAGCAAGCTTTATAATATGCCCACTGCTGAGACTCAGGTCTCTTTTCTAGGAGAGGGAATGAGTCGTAATCCACCACGCGCGCTTATGCGGGTTTTCTTACATATTATTATATATATTATACACATATTAGACTAATTATAAAACAAAGTCCCCAGTGCGCCTGTCTGTCGGTTCGCAATAATCTCAAAAAATACTGAACGGATTTACATGCTGTTTTTACCAATAGACAGAGTGGTTCATGAGAAAGGTTTAGATGTATAATACGAGGTACATTACAGTAAAAAAAAGCCGAAAATTCAAAGATTTGTAACACCTGTGCGAAACTGGGGCGGGTCGCTAGTATTATTTTAGAAATAAATAAGTAAAATGTCAAAACTATTTCAAATCTATGAGCCAATCCCAAAACAAATCGATATTTTCCATCGAAGTTATAATATTCGAAATTCATGTTTAATACCCAATCATGCGCCTATCTAAACGGTTATTAGAATTCAGGGTACAATCGTGAAGACATTTACTAACATAATTACTTTACATTAACCCATTAGTCCTACCCTAATGTCTTGTAACTATAATTTTGTTGTTGTAAAACGCCCAAATTGCTGAACATGGTAAACACAACATTATTTGGTAGTGGGTTAGCTTGCCGCGACCATGTGGGAATATGCACGACTATATTTGGTGGCGGTTAAAACTGCTTAAACAGACGACTAAGCGCGCACATAAATTTTTGAAACGCTTTTAGCATCCTCGTAGACCATACGATCTCATTTCTGAGTACACCCACTAGGTAAAGTGAGAAGCCTAGAATTTATTGTAGGTTCCATTGTGAAGCCCATCGTGCGTGCTTCCGACTGTAGCGGATACAATAAGAACAGATATGTGTCGCACGTTCGTGCGAATGCAGCAATATGCACTATTTTATTTCAATGCAGACACGGAATGTAGTTGTCCCGCAATCGTTTCATGTGTTTAGTGACCCGTGACTTTGTTCCAATAGGAAGTCACGAATATTATTTGAATGATTCCTGTTCTCATTGTGCGTATCAAGTATGTCCCGGTAAATGTTAAAGTTAAATATGCATTTCAGTTTTCCATGTATAAGCAGAGCTTTTTATTAATTATATTATTGAGCAATTGTTAGTAATGCTACATTTAAATGTGAAATGTATTATTAACATTATAATGGTAAGTCACTTACATGCCAATTGCACAGAGTCCTATTGAATTAATAGCGTCAGTTGCAGTTGTGGAATATTGTCCAAGAAATTAAATCAACAAAGCGTTACTTAGTGGAGCATTATTTTTATGTTTCAGAAGGTTTTGTCGCAGTATGGTAACGTGAGGCTCGTGTTATTTGGAACATTTTAACTGATCTGTTATTTCAGCACTCGTAAAATGGCGTCATGAAATTCGACGTCGTTGATTCGTCACGCGAGGCGTTCCCGGAATCTATGCGTGGTTACGTCGGGTATAAGTACACTTATGCCTCCCGAATATACTCGTTTTTATCGTGAAACTTTCTCCTTTTGTTTAGAGAGTACTTGTCCTAGTTCCTTTATTGCTTTCCAACTATTATGTGCATATGGATCGATCAAAGTAGTTTTATATTTGTGTCTAGACACGCCTTGTTAGATCTTTTTATTTACTGCTGTCAAGATTCATTTCTTGTAATGCATTTAATTATTTACTTGGTATCCATAGCCTTTTTTCACCAATGATTTATATTTCGACTATAGTTTGTAAGTTTTATGTTTCAACTGAAAAGCGTAAGTATCATATTATGCCTGGCTCGGCTTATGTCAGAATTGTTCCCGTATCCTATCCAAGTTTCTTGCAGCTTACAACTCAATTTCCTTCAGCAAATCCTGGATCAAGAAAGGTATACGCTATTGAGCTATTTTATGAATACATCATATCATCAAAATACGTGGAAAACTAAGTCAATATGAGCATAAATAAATCCAAACGTACGTTTTATTTTGCCGTAGTGGGAAAAATGTAGAAAATGATTCAAATGAAACGTATAAAATGTTATGATCCCGCATAGTCTCGAGAAGAACAACAATCTGGAGCGGTTTCAGTAAGCGTGTCAACTCTTCTCTTTAATCGTATATTCATAAGGGCGACACGTTATTTTGACGTGGGAATGATTATGTCAGTCGTCGTTACCAAAATGGCGGTGGTCGTCATTAAGTCGGAGTGCCCTCGTTTAAGTCCGCGGCGCGTAAACAGCGGCGGAAGGAAGGCGGGCTAAAAGCCCGGGGTACTGGTGCAGCTTGCAAATTAGCCACGCTTGCTGGAGAAAACACGTGAGGACGAGCTAAGAGATTACTTTCTACGAAACACCACTGTGCACAGGTACGTTTAAGGGCCAAGCTTTTGACTTTTTTCTCCGTTTGGAAAATTTGCGAGCGTGTCCCAGTTACCTACATGACAGCTTGTTCATAATATTCGCTAACATTTTTTTTTACATAATATTATTCTGTCTTCATCAAAGTAGATGGAAAGTTGTGAGCTGTTTCATATTTTTTTCATTTTTATTTTGATGTCACGCTAACTAAAAAGTTTTTGCGTTTGAGTTTGAAAAGTAGATATGAAAAATGTTTCTTTATTTCTGAGGACTGCGGGCACCGAATTATCTCAGCAGATTTAAAAAGAATCAGGGTAAAACAATTGAAACTGAAACGTAGAAAGTGGACTGAGGAGCTGAAAGTCGGGGAACTAATGATGTTGTAATGATTTCATTATGTATTTCGAGTTTCAGCGAGTCAAAACTCACAAAATTATTAAAGTAGGTAATTGAATTTAAACTCTGATTAATTTCATACCAGTGTTAGCTGTAAAAGAAATACAGTCAAACGAGAATGAAATAGTTTGCTTATATATTTTCGCCATTTTATAAAAGCTGATAGTTTATCAGTGCATGTCGCCAGCACAGGTAGGAACGAAACCCTACTAAAAAGTCAGTTATTATGAAGCTACATGCACTGACAATCTCAGCTTTTATAAAATGATGAAAGTCTGAAAACCCCGGGCTCTAACTCTATTATAATCAGAATTATTAATTGGGAATTGGGTTTTATAATTTGACAGAGTTCTGGCTTGACAGGCGTGTAGCAGCAAAGAGAAAAAACAAAACTGTGAGTTCCCAGTATTTATGCTCTTTGGCCGTTGGATGTGACTTCACCAACAGTTACTCGCTGGCTTGGCTGACCACTTTGGCTCCAGATTGTTGCATTAGCTTGGCGTAGCTTGGCGTGGTATTGACTTCTCTTTGTCATTTAACTAGCGAATTGTCCCAGCTTGATACGGGTGTTAAAAATCTTTGAAATTCAGGGCTTTTCTCTACTATATAGGGTGACTGGCAATTTGTGTACGATACTTAAACACGTGATTGTGCTCATGATATCAAACAATTTTTATTATGGGAGCAAAGCCGAAATCGCGAAAAAAATATCAGCTGTTCAGTACATTAGGCAAACATAAATGTAGTAAAAATTGTTTGTTATCATGAGCACAATCACGTGTTTAAGTATCGTACACTAATTCCCAGTCACCCTATATGTATATATTGTACACCTAAACCTTCCTCATGAATAATTCTGCCTATCGATGAAAACCGCATGAAAATCTATAGTTTTTGAGTTTATCACGAACATACAGACAAACAGACGCAGTGGAGGACTTTGTTTTATAATATTTAAGGATAACCGAAAAAATTACATAAAGAATATCGTCTTTCTCATGGTCCATGGTATCGAAGATCTTAAAGGTAATAGCTACTTCGCTTCTGAAATAATAATTAGACGCTGGCGCCAACTGTCGTAGAGGTTGGCATAGAATTAATTTGAATTGACAACTCTACAATTAGCAGAAGGGATCACGGTGTTATTACTAAATTGTCTCGTCTTCAGCATCATTTATATGCATTCAGTTAAAATTAAATCCTATGCGATAACCTTTGAAATGGACAATGACGAACTGGCACGTTGAACTTCTTACTTGAGACTCTCATGAAAATCACATTCATTATCACACTAATATTATAAAGGCTAAAGTTTGTGAGTGTGCGTGTATGTATGTTAGTTACTTCTTCACGCTCGAACGGCTGAAAAGATTTCAATGAAACTTAATATAGTAGGGTAGTATAGCAGGGTAGGCCATATCCTGGAATAACACATAAGATATTTTTTACACCGCCTGCATTATCGAGGGCATTATCGAGCCCTTTTATATGTCATACAACCATCACTTAAAGCAAGTCATTCTGTCCCTAGGGAGATAATGCAGTATGGGCGATCCCTAGGGAATAATGAGATTTGAATTTGGAACTTCAAAAACCATCAACAATAAGTGAACTAAAATGTACGTGCATCAAACAAGTTTATTCAAAATTCAAACTGGCCACTAACAAAAAAAAACAGAATAAAACGTGGTCCTGGTTACTGACGAGTTTTGAAAAAAAAAGTAATGAAAAAGCGGGAGCGATAAAGAAAATTGTAACTTTAGAATCCCAAAATAGTGAATTATGTTTGTTTCAAATCTCAAAACATGTTGAGTGATATATAAGATTAACTTGTACATAATACTTATATTTCTCTAATATATGATTTATTTTACAAAATTGTCTTTTAATTATCTCACAGATGGTGTAAAAAGTAGAGTATCCAACACGGGGATAAAGCTGTTTTTGTCTTGGGTGGCTTGAATTCCTCACTTCACTCAGGTTTCTTTATTAACTCCCTCGCAATGCTCGGGAGTTCATTATATAAATCCCTTACTGTCGTTCGGGATTAAAATTAGCAACCTTCATTTCGTTCGGAATTCAACATGCCGCCTGCGACTTAAAGACACTGCTTTATCCCCTAGTCACATAATCTACTATATTATCCTAGTAGTATGTTTCCTGGGGATATTTTTCTATTATCACGCGGGCGAAGCTGCTGCCATCAGCCAGTTTTATTATAGAGTTGATAGTAATTTGTATTTGTGTGTATTTTTTCAACCTTCAGTTTCAATTACGGTACGTAACAAACGAACTTGGAAGAAATTTGGTATACGAGGCCATATTCTGGGATAGTATATTTTGTCCCCGGAGCAGGTTCCCTTGGGATAATTTTCGACTTTTACCCGGACGAAGACGCTGGCAGAAGGTAGTTAACGCATATTAAGATCTTGATTGATATTATCGTGCGGATCATGGGTTCGTAAACTAGATCCTAATGTCGATGGTTCTTTCATGGAGTCATTTTTCGTATCCAGTTTATAGCAGTAGACTCGATCCTTAAAACGGGACTTAAAAATTGGCGAAATACGTGTGTAGAACTGCAACCAAACTTCAGTCTCAGGAACCGTGCATTTTTTTCAGGATAAAAATTAGCCTATAACAATCAATACAGTACCAGTGAAAGATTAAAGCCTCAGATACTTTTGGGGACAAAATGTGCAACACGACGCGCAACACTGTATAATTGATCAACAACATGTCCCGCGTAACGTGAACTCATTGCAAAATGCTAGGGGACCAGTTGTGCTGGGCAACGTTGCAGCGTCATGATACCCTTGTGCCTTGGAAAGCACGTAAAGCCGCTGGTACTGCGCCTGCCCCCCTAGCCAAGTTGCAAACGATAAACGTGAACGCTTAGTAATCTCCAATAGATTTTCAACTTTATACCTAAGAGCATAAAGTTGAAAATCTATTAAAGACTACTGAGCGTTAGCGACCGGAACGAACGAAAACACTATGTAATCTTCAATAGATTTTCAACTTTATATCCAATAATTTAAAGTTGAAAATCTATTAAAGACTACTGAGAGTTTACGTTTATCGTTTGTGACTTGGCTAGGGGGGCAGGTTGCCGTCCAATCAAACTATGAGAGTAATAGAACATAGGATGAACTTGTGTTTCTGCACACGCTTAAGCACTATTATATCTATTGAGTAGCTACCTAATCTTCCTTAAGTTTGGCGACCATGATCGATATAAAAAAGAAGCAAAAAAAACTTAACCAGAGATTGTGACACAACGGATGTAAAACAGTTTTGTATTGTAATACTATATAGCGGTGATGCGTACTAAAATAATATGAGTATAATACATCAAAATAAGGCCCACAAAGCAAGTGTTCACTTGTTTTATTCAAGTAAATGAAAACAATCTGTTATTACCCACTCCCTGTTTTCTTTATATTCTTAAAGCCGCAGCAATGACTTGTGTAGAAGTTTTCCTAAGGCTTTGCCGCGATATTATTTTACTTTTTCTTTCTTGCTTCACCTATATACGCATATTTTTTATCTTCCTTTTTCATTATGTTCGTTTTTTACTTTACAAGCAGTAAACTTGTTACACAGGTTCTTAGTAATGGCTGTCCTTACTTATTTTAGGAGCATAGAACAAGAAAGTGAACTGTGTATTATATTATTGGTAGCCTACCCATTATACTAGCTGATTATGAATGCTAAAATGTACTGAATTCTAGCCACATAGCCTTTTAGTAATAAGATAGTTTTTTTTTTTATATAGGTGGGAAAATCATCTTATGACAAATCCCGCTCTTGGGCGGAGCGGGAGATAGTGTCAGACTTTTACTGACTAAAAACCCACTCCTGTTCCTTCGTTGCCTTCGTCCCAGGGCCACGGTTTCGTTTTCACACTACCCATGGCCCCAGTAGGCTTCGACCCTGCTGGGCCCCTACGATTTGCTGACATCTCCCTGAGGCGCGCGCGGAACAATGCGCGCCGTCGACGACTTGGGCTCGGTTCGGATGGTTACCGGACGGTCGGACGGCGGGCCACCCATTGCCCGCCGTCCGCAAGGCCGCGCCTGCGGTGCCGGAAATCGGGATCGGAATCCCGGCGGCGGTTGGGGCGTGAGGACCGTTGCCGTTGCCTCACGCGATCGGCCGCCTCTTTTGCTAGCATTACTGCTTCGCAGAAGGAGGCGACCGCCTGCCACTCCTCCTCGCTCCGGACCATGGCCTGTACCAAGGCCCGACGCGAGAGATCGCCGCCGCCGATCGCCCCCACGAGGACACGGTGTTGCTCTTCCCAAGCGGGGCACACTTCCACCGTGTGCTCCACCGTGTTCTCCGGGCGGTCCACACAGTGGTGACACCCGGGCGTCGCTTCCGCACGAATCCGGTGCAGGAACTTCCCGAACTTCCCGTGTTCGGTGAGAACCTGCGTCATGCGGAAGGTGAGGATGCCGTGAGGTCTTTCCAACCACGCCTCAAAGAAGGGACTTACCGCCATAATTGTGGAGTTACGTACACAGGGCGACACGACCAATATTATTGTACAACTACCTGCTGTTGGCGGCTTCGCCCCCGTGATAGCAGAAAATTATCCCAAGGGAACATATTCCCGAGATAAATAGTATCACATACGATATTATCACATACACATTACACATTCCGCTATTCCAGAATAAGGTCTACCCGTGTACCATTTTCTTCTAAAGACGTTCAGCCATTCGAACGTGAAGAAATAACAAACACACTTTCGGTTTTATAACATTAGTGTGATATTTCGGATTGAACAAAATTATTAGTGTGTAGATAACATTTAATGTTTATGCAATATATTGCATGAATGACGAAGAGTTGAAAATATGTTGTACAACCTGGAAAATATTGCGTCGTCTGTAGGCAGTATTGTGCAATATCAAAGAGTCAGTGTCCATTTTTTCGATATGAGTTGAGACCAAAATGTTCATCGAATAATTCTCCGTCATTCCGTAAAAAGTAGGGAAAATCAACATACTCAATGATTCTCAGTTTATTGAATAACTTTTCGTAAGCATCTATACTTTTCCCGATTGATAAACTACTGCTTGGCCCATTTTCTTCCTTTCTGCTTTTAAAGCTTACGTTTACAGCAATCCACAAAATGAAACACTCTCAGGACACTATTTTGGCACAGTGCTTCCAGGCAGTTGCACAGTATACTAGCCGTCTGTGCTAGTAATTTAACAACCTTCAAACGATTCAAATTATTGCATAATGTTATTGTACGTCTAGGGGCAACCGTCAATGTATCAATATTATATTGTACAATCATATTAACAGTCTATGAGGCGCTTAAGTTTCTAAGCTGCGAAACTTTAAAGATGTGATAGTGTTGTAGGTAGATCGCATGTTGTTGTTATATGAGTTCGGAAAAGTCTTTGTTATGTTTCGTCGTATCGTATCACATCAATCACCAACTATCACGATAACAAACTTTCGATAGGTAATTTAGTGTGACCCAGGCCTGCGGCATTGTTCGAAAGAGTTACTGCGGCCCTGGAACGCAAAGGGCAACTGAAGGAACGCGTGTAGGTTTTTGGTCAGTAAAAGTTTGACACTTCTTCGTTCTACCAAAAGTGGGAGGAGTTATTTGACGATTTCCCAGGTCAAAAAAAGATATGCGGCCTTGTGTAAGTAGTACGTAGAAATAGAGACCAACCAGATTTGAGACTGGCTAAAATAGCCTGTTCTTTCATGAGGTACCGTTTGAAATGAATAACTCAATGAAACGTATATTATAAGTTGGGACTTGGGTGATTACATTGAAGAAAAAAATGCTTAGCTCAGTGCTGTTCCAGCTTCACTACCAATATGGCGCACAAACTAATTTGTATAGAAATTACTTTTTTTTTATTTGAAAACATTATAGTTTTATATAATGTAGAAGCATTTTTTAGTTGGTAAATGTGAGTACCATGGAGCCATGCATGGTTTTAGGTTACTATTGGACTGGTTTGACATAAATGAGCATGGCAGTTTAGAAATTTAGTCATGCTCATTCAAATGTCTCACTGATGGAGGCGCGTGGGTTGGATCATTCAGTTCCCTTCAAAATAGTTGTGCCAAGTGGTGCTGATATAGGCGTTATGTCTGTGAACAGGCGCTGTCAGTTGAGACTGGTCATCTTTTTTCTGCCAGTGGCTTATAATAATTTCTATATTTAGAAATATGTCATAACATTGTTTCATTTACATTGTTGTCACATAATAGTATAGACAAGAAACATGTAATCGAGTTATTTGTAATAGTTAATCCATAACACGATTGAAAACAGTGTCCACTGTCCATGGAGATTCTTGCACATTCTTTTCCATAGAGATCTACGCTTTGGATTGTGCAATTAGCATCATTTTTCTGACTGACTGACTTCTTGACAATTCAAAAGTGGCAGTAAATGGTTTATTTGAAATCAATGCTTTGAATCTTGAATCCTGCTCTTCAATTTCATAATTAAGCGCACTAACTGTGTGTATGATTCAACGTGGATGCGGTTGCGAATCGATACAATGCGATTCAAGTGATTTCAACGCGACGCGGTGTTTCTGTCCTACATGCACGCAAATTCACCGCTTTAGCCACAATTTATTTTAAAAAATCCACTACATTGCAAATATTCGCGTGAAAATATGAAACCAACTATTTACGTCCGCTCCGCTTTGCTCGTCGCCGCACTGCACCCACGTGAAGTTGGTCATGTAGACCACCGCAATAGAGTATTAATTGTTTTATATATTCGCACCAATTCGCTACCGCGAACTACGTTACAGACAGGTATGACCTTGCTGTTTCAAATTATTATTGTTTTAAAAATATTCATCATCTTTTTGTCCTTGTCTTGTGTTATTTAGGGTAAGAGCGCAACACGTTTTTCAGGGTTCCGTACCCAAAGGGTAAAACGAGACCCTATTACTAAGACTCCGCTGTCCATCTGTCTGTCCGTCTGTCACGAAGCCGTTTCTCATGAACCGTGATAGTTGGACAGTTGAAACTTTCACAGATGGTGTATTCCTGTTGCCGCTATAATAATAAATACTTAAAATCTGGGCAAGTGCGAGTCAGACTCACGCCCTGAGGGTTCCGTACAAACTCACCTATGAAAATAGTTCAATTCCCGTAACTCTCGAAGATTTTTCCGAATCGCAAAAAAACTTTTTACTGTTGTGTGTGTACAGACAGACAGACGGACAACAAAGTGATCCTATAAGGGTTTCGTTTTTTCCTTTTGAGGTATGGAACCCTAAAAACAGAATAAAATAAGTATTTAATATTTATGGGAGAACCAAACAACAAACTTGATTTTTTTGCCATTTTTTACTACGGACGGTACGGAACCCTTCGTGCGCGAGTACGACTCGCACTTGGACGGTTTTTCTTTCATTCTGTCCTATTATCCGGCTGTGATAATATATCACTAACTCCCTTTTTTTCATATCACTCTTCACACAATCCATCCATCTTTGCTTTGGCCTCCCTCTCCCTCTCCATCCATCCACATGTAATACTCATAACTCTTTTTGTAACATGTGTTTCAACTCTCCTCTTTACATGGCCCTTCAACTTTTTTGTTTTAAAACTATTACTACTTGCAATTATGTAATAAATCGTCACATAATCCGATTAAGAAATGTTTCAACAAGTAGTAGTAGTAAATGACGATTCCCCCGCAGAGACAGCCTGTCTGAATGTAGAACAAGTCGTCGGGGTCCAATGCTGAGCGAGATTAATAATAATAATAATAATAATAAGTTTATTCTTCTTCTCTCACATAGAAATTTACAAACAATATAATATAAAGAAGCATACAAAACATTAGCGATAATTGTTGTGATCTATATGAGAGACTGGTTTCTGTACTAGGAGACCTGTATGACAGATTACCAGCCTCTCCAGACTCCGGACAATAGGTGACAGCTGTATACAACATCAGTGAGAAGTAATAATTAAGAGGGATTAAGCTAGGTGCAGTGTGATTGTTGCTGTTATGGGGATACAAGGTGAGTGGCAGGAACTAAATTGAAAGAGTAATTGAGTATGTGCGTGAGTAAGTGTGCGTGAGTGTGAGTGCGAGTTTGTGGGAGCGTGTATGTGTCTGTGTGAGTGCGTGTGGGAGAGAGTGAGTGTGTGTGTGGGTGAATGTGTACGGGGTGAAGGAGGTGCCAGCATACGCAGTTGGTTAGGATGGTACAATGAGCAGATTTTCAGTGTCATCGTAATTGAGGGACTTAAGCCAGGCAGTAATAACCCTCTTACAATTTGCTCTTGTTAGAGGGTAAACTGTTAGCTTCTTGTTAATCTTATTATATAGATGTCCACCAAGAAAATCAAAGAATTTGCGTGCGAAGGCAGTGCTACGATAAGTGAGTGTTGGGCAAACCCTGTGTTTGACTCTCTTGTTTGCGTTAAGTGAAGGATCATACTCTATTAGTGAATGTTGTTTTAGAGCTGAGCACAGGATATAAAGTTGTCTTACTGTCAACACATCAGAGAGCAAGTACAGATCTTTGGTAGGAAAGAAAAAAGGTAACGACAGGCTTACTTTTAGTACCGCTCTTTGGGCTCTTTCAAGTTTTATTAAGTTAGTTTTACAAGTGCCACCCCAAACAGTAACGCGGATTTACCGCGGTCAAACTTAGACGCGCCTCCCCCGGGATGATCACGCTCAGCCAACCTGTAGACGATCACACGTATACGGAAACTTATTTTATTGTATCTGCGATATATGTAGGTATGTGTTTGAAATGGTGGTAAAAAGATACTACCAACACGCTTATCAAAACAGGTAAGTTTATAAGTGTGGTGTTTTAATGCTTTCTAAAGGGCCTGTATATTAACGCACATATTCTGTTGTTTTTTTTTACGTTTATTACATGGCAGTGCATTTTTATAATGGTTAACTAATATATTTTTTTTTACTTTAAAAATTTGCTCCGTTTATTGTAAGTAATAAAGATTATTATTATTATTGTTATATAAGTCTATTCACTACCAACTTATATATTATATAAAAGAAAGTCATGTTAGTTACACTATTTATAACTCAAGAACGGCTGAACCGATTTGGCTGAAAATTGTTTTTGTGGGGAGGTAGCTTAGAACCAGGAGACGGACATACTTTTTATCCCGTAAAGTAGGGTAGGGTAGGGTAGGGTAGAGTAGGATAGAGTAGGGTAGAGTAGGGTAGAGTGGGGTAAAGTAGGGTAGTGTAGAGTGGGGTAAATTTGGGTAGAGTAGGGTAGAGTGGGGTAAAAATTTTGACTGACCTGTTGGTCTAGTGGTTAGTGGCCCTGACTGCTATGCCGGAGGTCGTGGGTTCGATTCCCACCCAGGACAAATGTTTGTGTGATAAGCACAATCATTTGTTCTGTGTCTGGGTGTAATTTATCTATAATATATATATCAGTTGTCTAGTACTCATAACACAAGCTCTGCTTAGCTTGAGACTAGAAAGCGTTGTGTGATAGTTGTGGAAAAAAAAAAACTTCCATGACTGTATCTTGGTATAAAAAAAAATACCTATCTTTAAAAAAAAATACCTATATTTAAAAAAAAAAATATGTTTAGTAAAAATATAAAAATGAAACCATTATATAAAAATAAAACTAGTTTTTATTATCAGGAAATATTATAATTTAAGTATACGTAACCTGAAAAGCAATTACTGATCTGTTTCTTGATGTCTATTCTCAAGGGTGCTCGGCACCCACTGTTTATTTCTCATGGGTGCTCGAGCCCCCGAGCACCCACGGAGTCGGCGCCCCTGTAATCGATTGTCTTTCAACGTTTCTGTCACTGGTCACTTTCAAACTTCCTCTAGCATAATTATATTTCAAAAGTCACATCTGCTAGCGAGAAGTCATTGTCTCCAAGTTAGAGGACGTCCATAAAATCAATATTCATGCTGTTTAGTCTTCTTTTGTCCTGAAACCCGTCAATTTAGTTCGGTCGCTATTGATGAAAACATGACAAGGGTGTAAACAACTTAGATGGATCCTATTTACGCTTAAACGTTGTTCATAAATATCGATTCAAGGGTAAATAGGTTACTCTTACGGTATTATACTTGAATACCTTAAGCATTCTAAGCGTAATGTTTTCATTCATCATAATGTTGTCTAGCTTCTTGTCCGGTTTTTTTTAAATATAAAAACATCGCCCCACACTAGCAATAACTTCTGTATCGTGGATACTTTCTGAAACATGTAAACTCACATACACAAGACGCCCAGACCATGAACACCTATCTGTAGGTCATACAAATATTTGTTCCGTGCGGGAGTCAAAATCGCGACTACGCACTACGCCAACCGAGCGTCTGGTCTCAGTTCACGGGGACACCATGGCGGCGCAACCAGTCGCCGCTACCAACAAAATGTATACAGCTCTATAGAGAGTTACTCACCTGGTGTCCGTGTGGTTGCGCAACCAATTTGCTGGCGCGACCAGATCGGACGCATGCACTTACGGACATTTTAATACTGTCTCAGAGTGGTGTAGCGACTCTGGTGTCTAGTTTTGTAGCTTACGGATACTATGGCGGCGCATCTGGTCGCGCCGCCATGGTGTCTCGGTTAAATATAGCCATAAGAAAAGTATAATCTTTTATAAGATGATATAGATAATATTGATTAGCTTCCACTTTTGCTCGCTGCGAAATGCATACTATTCTTTCTAGCATACTAGCCGCGGGAGGGTTCTGGTGTACAACAACCTGTATTACAGGTCACCAGGACCTACATCAGGCACCAGTCCCTCACAAAGTTAGCTCTAAATTGTAAGCATTGTTAAGAGCTAACATAAGAAAACTTTGTGGAGGGAAAATAAAATAAAAGTGCAGTATTTCTCTCAATATCCTACTTACCGGTTTTATGTCCACAGAGTATAAAACAAAATAGGTTTTTGCTAATCGTCAGTCTGTTTATCCGCTAAACCACGTAACGGAATGTGATGTGGTTTTCACTAATTAATAGCAAACAATAAACTAGACGGGTTTATAATTTGCACCCGTCCAAAGCCGGGGCGGGTCACTAGTACCGACTATTATACCGATAAGGGCCGATTTACACCGGAATGGCAGCGGCCAGCAGCGACGCAAAGAGGTCGGCCACAGTTGGCCCCTGGCAGCCGCGCACGGCCGTGGGAGGCCGCTGACAAGACGTGCATGGCCGTTTGTTTGCTCGAGCAGTCTCGTGGTACCACGAGCGACCGTTCGCTCTTTTTGAACATTTCAAGCCATACTTGTCTTTTAGAGATGTAGATAAAGTTTAAAATGATGTACATCTGAAAGCGCTTGCTGCGTCGCTGCCAGTCGCTGGTATTACAGTATGAATCGGCTCTAAGCAGTACTTTTCTGAGAAAGATTTAACCAGTTTTTTTTTTGTCATCACGTATCGTTCTGGTTATTCGCTAAACCAAGTCCGAACGATATACAAATATTTTATACAATACATTATTGACATTTGAGCAAAGAATAGGTATACCAGGTACGTACTAAAGATTTTCATCCTAGCGGCGCGCGGTGGCGGTGCCTTTTTCTCAGGACAAATATCTTATATTTCTAATGATTTTTGATTTCATTTGACGTTTTGACATTCAAGGACTCTTCGAAAAGGTGTGACTGATACCCAGAAGGTCATTTATATTTTAGACATTTTTTTTTAAGGTGGAAAATCATCCAATGACATCTCCCGCCCTTCCTTGTCAGACTTTTACTGATACCCACTCCTGTTCCTTCTTTGCCTTTGTTCCAGGGCCCCGGGGTTCACTTTCGTATCACTCATGGCCCCAGTAGGCTTGGACCCTGCTGGACCCCTACGATTGCTGACATCTTCCTGAGGCGCGCGTGGAACACTACGCGCTGTCGACGACTTGGGCTCGGTCCGGACGGTTACCGGACGGTCGGACGGCGAGCTATCCATTGCTCGCCGTCCGTAAGCCCGCGCCTACGATGGCCGGAAATCGGAGTCCGTGAATGCAAGGGCCATTGCATCGTGCGTGCGGCCGCCTCTTTTGCTAGCATTACTGCTTCGCAGAAGGAGGCGACCGCCAGCCACTCCTCCTCGCTCCGGACCATGGCCTGTACCAAGGCCTGGCGCTAGAGATCGCTGCCACCAAGTGCCCCCACAAGGACATGGCGGTGCTCTGCCCAGGCGGGGCATACCTCTACCGTATGCTCCATCGTGTCCTCCGGGTGGTCCACACAATGGTGACACCCGGGCGTTTCTTCCGCACGAATCCGGTGCAGGAATCTCCCAAACTGACCAACTCCGGTGAGGACAGGCGTCATGCGGAAGGTTAGGACGCCGTGTTGTCTTTCCAGCTACTCCTCAAAGAGGGGACTTGCCGCCATAGTTGTGGCGTGCCCAGCACTGGGTTGCAACAGTCGCTGTCGTCATTTCACCATGAATATTTTATACATATGTTATTGTATCTAGTTGACCTTTGTAGTGTAGCCCTCGACTAAGTAGGTATATGGTAAGTACATATGTTACTACGATGTTATTATTTATGAAAAAAAAAAAACTGATAGTATATGGATTGGGAAATAAGAAAGAGAGAGAATAGTTTAAAGCTTTAGTTTCCGACCGAATGTTCGGTTGCGGTCGAGTTTCGGCAAAAAAACGAGTTTCGGTTTAGTTTCGGTTTCGGCGGTAAAGCTGCCAAAATTACGACCGAAACCGAAACTGCATTCGGGAGTTCTCGCGCTGTGATCCGTCATGTTTGGCGCGTGAAATTCCATACAAGCGAGTAAGCGACAAAGAAATTTTCCGCATCCACGTGCCTAATCGTGACGGGCTTGTTCTTGAGTTTTCGTATGATTTACTTCGAATTCGGCAAGTTTTTTTACGTGATATAGCAAACAGTAGGTAGTAAAAAAAAATCATTATAACAAACTAAACTACTACATAGATTATAGTAGAATCAAGTTTAACTTAACTATCTAAAGATTTTTTTGTTGATTTAATTCTCTCGCTAATGCTATACTTAAAAAAAAAACATTAGTTAGGTACTTGGTACTTTTTTTTTTTAGGTGGGAAAATCATCTAATGACAAATCCCGCTCTTGGGTGGAGCAGGAGATAGTGTCAGACTTTTACTGACTAAAACCCACTCCTGTTCCTTCGTTGCCTTCGTCCCAGGGCCCCGGGTTTCGTTTTCACACTACCCATGGCCCCAGTGGGCTTCGACCCTGCTGGGCCCCTACGATTTGCTGACATCTCCCTGAGGCGCGCGTGGAACAATACGCGCCGTCGACGACTTGGGCTCGGTCCGGACGATTGCTTGCCGTCCGCAAGCCCGCGCCTACGGTGGCTGGAAATCAGGATCGGAATCCCGGCGGCGGTTGGGGCGTGAGGACCGTTGCCTCACGCGATCGGCCGCCTCCTTTGCTAGCATTACTGCTTCGCAGAAGGAGGCGACCACCTGCCTCTCCTCCTCGCTCTG
This sequence comes from Mythimna impura, assembly GCA_905147345.3. Taxonomy (NCBI): domain Eukaryota; kingdom Metazoa; phylum Arthropoda; class Insecta; order Lepidoptera; family Noctuidae; genus Mythimna; species Mythimna impura. The sequence continues at coordinate 17,075,154 of LR990345.1, forward strand.
GACCATGGCCTGTACCAAGGCCCGGCGCGAGAGATCGCCGCCGCCGATCGCCCCCACGAGGACACGGCGTTGCTCTGCCTAAGCGGGGCACACCTCCACCGTGTGCTCCACCGTGTCCTCCGGGCGGTTCACACAGTGGCGGCACCCGGGCGTCGCTTCCGCACGAATCCGATGCAGGAACTTCCCGAACTTACCGTGTTCGGTGAGAACCTGCGTCATGCGAAAGGTCAGGACGCCGTGAGGTCTTTCCAACCACGCCTCAAAGAGGGGACTTACCGCCATAATTGTGGCGTGCCCAGCACTGGGTTGCGACAGTCGCTGTCGCCATTTCTTCATGAGAACCCGCCGGAGCTCTGTCCGCCATGCTGCGACTTGTCGCGGCAGCGGAGTTTCGCCCCGGCGTTGCATATCCATGCGTAGATCGTGCATGTGTGCAAGGACTGTTGCCTCCAGATCCCATGGTGGCTGGCCAGCAAGGAGGCTCGCCGCTTCGCGGGAAATCGTCCGGTATCCTCGCACCATCCGTATGGCCATGACCCTCTGGTATGCGTTCAGCCGGGCCGCCGGCTGCTTCCGCAGCGTCGGCGCCCATACCGGTGCGCCATAAAGGGCCATGGACCGAACGATTCCCGCGTAGAGCCTCCGGCAGGAGGCGTCTGGACCACTCAGGTTGGGCAGGAGCCGCCCGAGGGTAGCCCCAGTCCGATTTAGTTTAGGAGCCAGACCTCGGAAATGCTCCTCGAAATCCCATCGGCTGTCGAGAACGAGTCCCAGGTACTTCATCGTCGACCCGACGCCGATGTGGACTCCTCCTACCGTTAGTTGGGAACCCCGTGGTGGCGCGTTCCGAGGGCCGTGAAAGCACATGGCCTCGGACTTGTGCAATGCCACCTCGAGTCCCAACTCCTGGATCCTGCCCACGACTGTCGCAACCCCGCGTGTTGCTTGTTCGACCACCGCCTGGTACAACTCTCCCCGCGCCAGGACCAGTGTGTCGTCTGCATAGCAGACCACGCTGACCCCGTCAGGGAGGTCGCCGCGCAGCACGTAGTCGTATCCGATGTTCCACAAGGGCGGCCCTAGTACCGATCCCTGCGGAACACCGCACGACATCTCTCGACGTTCCCACTCTCCCTGGTGACCAGGGTAGATGATGTACCTGTCCGACAGGTACGCCTCGACCACACGACAGAGGTAGTCGGGCGTCCGGTGATACCGGAGTGCCCTGCTAATGCTACTCCAAGGCAGGGAGTTGAAGGCGTTGGCGATGTCCAGAGACACCGCCACGACACACCTGTCCTGGGCCACCGCATCCCCCGTTGTGAGAGCTCGCACGCGCATGATGGCGTCCACCGTGGAGCGCCTCCTGCGAAAGCCGAACTGGCCGTCCACCAGATCCGGCCCCACCCGTGTTAGGTGCGCGACGAGGCGGTCTGCAATTACTCTTTCAAAGAGCTTGCCCACCTCGTCGAGCAGCACAATGGGCCGGTACGCGGACGGAGAGTCCGCAGGGCGTCCTGGCTGCACGATGAGGACCAGTTTCTCCGTCTTTCAGCGAAGTGGGAACTGGCCCCTCTCCAAGCATGCGCTGAAGAGCCCTCTTAGTCGAGGCCCGAGAGCCTCCATGGCCAGGACCCAGGCCTTCCCAGGCAAGCCGTCGAGTCCTGGGGCGGTATTTTAGGCACTCAGCCTTCGTACCGCCACTCTCAACTCTACCTCGGTCACCTCTGGAGCATTTTCGTCGTCGTCGTCATCGTGGTTCACGTCGGACACCGCTGGTGGCGGAGCCACGGGCGGGGGAGAGTGTTCCCCTCGCACGGGGAACCGAGTGCTCACCACACCCTCCACAAGCTGGGGCCGGAGACTCTGCGTCAGCGGGGGAGCCCAGGGGTGGATTTTGTCCCACACCACCTTATAGGGGCGTCCCCATGGGTCCCCATTCAGAGTCCCCAGCCACACGTTGCGGGCCTTGAGTTTGGACCGCCTTATCTCCGCTCGGAGGGTGCGCTTTGGCTCTCTGTATCCCTCGTACAGCTCCGCCTCTCTGGCCTCAGCATCCGGTGGGCGAATGCGGCGCCTGCGGTACCTGGCATACCGGCGTCGTGCGGCATTGCACGCGTTGCGCAGTGCCGGAATCTCCGGCGACCACCAGTATACCTGGCGCTTAGCACGTCCTAGATGGACTCGGGGCATTGTCGCGTCGCAGATTTGCGACATGGCCTTCCGGAACGACTCTGCCTCGACGTCGATGTCGACAGACCTGTCCGGTGCTTGCACCCAGGCCTGTACCGTCGCGGCTTCCAGGGGGAGCTCCCGGTCCATCTGCCTCAGCGCCTAATGCGGACCACAAAGGTTCTGTCGGACCGGCGCGGTTGAGGTTTGAGCGGAGACGTCAAACCGGATGTACCGGTGGTCTGAGTACGTCTCCACCCCCTCCATAACGCGCCAGTTGACGACACGCGGTGATAGAGCGGGGCTGGCAAACGAGATGTCCACCACTGAGTCACCCCGCATCCGCACCCACGTGGGGACAGAACCCCGGTTTAGGACGACCAGGCCTGTCTCCAGAGCCCAGTCCTCTACCATCCAACCCCGCTGGTTCGTGAACCGGGAACCCCAAGCCAAGTTCTTGGCATTGAAGTTCCCGCACACGACCACGGGGAGGGAACCAAACCCAGCGACGACGGCTTTCAGCTCCATTAGGGATATGTGAAGATCACCGAGAGATCTGTTCGGGGACAGGTAGACGCCTACCAATGTAATGTCCCCGAACCGTGCTGCCACGCAACCCCGTCCCCTCGTGATAGCCTCGAGGGTCGGGGTACCAGCGGCGGCTGACGAAATTAGGGTCACCGAGCCATCCAGGTCCTGAACTCAGTCTCCCCTGCGCAGGACATAGTACGGCTCGGAGACCACGGCGATATTGATCGACCACTGCGCCATGCTCTGGAGCAACAGATCCTGAGCGGGGGCGCAGTGGTTGATGGTCGCCTGGAGGAGACGCAATGGAGTCGTTATTGACAGTCCATTACAGTCTCCTCCCGAGACCCCCGTAATGGCTCCGCCGCGGTGGGTGCGGCGGCGACAGCGGCGGTAGCCAAGGAGGCGGCTGCAACGGTGAGTACGTTCGGGTGGATGGGCCTTCGTACCTTGCCCTTGGCCTTGGCCGGGGGGTCGCAGTACCTGCCCCCAGCCCGGTGGCCGGCCGGCTTGCCTGCCGCTGCACATGCGTAGCAGTGCGGCGTTGCACGGCATTCAACGGCCTTGTGACCAGCCTGACCGCACTGGTAGCAGCGGTCACTGCGGTCCACCTCCGCGGCGCAATAGGCCCCCACGTGGTGTCCGACGTGGCAGCGGTAGCAACGCAGAGGTCTGGGCTCCAGTAGTTTTACCCGTGCGGAGACCCAGCCCACCAAGAGCCTTCGGCCTTCGCCCGTGATGGCTTTGACCGCCGACACGGGGCAGCTAACCGTAACGGCTCGCATGCCCGTGCTGTCAGCACGAATTGTGCCCGCCCGCACTTGATCGGCCTGGCACCCTCCCGTCCTGATGACGGCGGCCACCACCTCATGCACCCTAACGGAGTCATCCCATGATGCGCATGTCTATGCATTTTGTGGGCCTGGACACTCGGACCTCCTCGACGTCCAGGGACGCTCTGATCCTTGCGGCCAGGTAGTCCGCGGCAGAGCCACTGTCCGCACCAGGGACCTCCAATATTCGGGCCCCGGTTGTGGTGCGCCTCATTCGAAAGCTCTGAAGGCTTCGAATTCGTCGAGATGCTCCACCACCGCCTGCTTCGCCTTTGCCATGACCATGTCATAGTTCACGCCCTTTTTTTCCGCAGCTGGCTGTAGTGTAATCACTACAGCTGCGGAATTCGGAGCGCGAAGTCTGGCTGCCATGGCCCGCTTTTTGCGATGCCGTCGCTGCTCGCACTTTTTCACCGCTCTAGCCGCCTTCCCGCCTTCCTGCTGGCGCCGACAACCGTCGATTCGGCGCCAGCCAAGGGTTCTTCAGGCAGACGCGGCCTGGTCGCCGCCGCGGCAGGAGCTCCTGCCGGTTTAGCAGCATTCGCCGCCCTACCCTTCGGGGAAGGGTCAGTCTTCTCCTGCCGCTGCCGCTGCCGCTGCTTGGTCGCCGGGGCCGGCCTCGCAGGCTCTGACAACACGACCCTGCGCCCAACTTGCCCTGACGGGCCCGCCTTGGGCGCAGCAGCCGTGGCCGCAGCGGCAGACTGACCTAGCCCTTGCCTATGTCCCCCTTTTGGCACCACCTGGGGGCCAGTTTCACGGAGACCGGCCAGGTCCGCCTCGAGCCGCTCAATCCTCTTGTTGAGGGATTTTTTGAGCGGCTCCAGGACGATCCCAGGTGCTTCGGTTATTGAGGTCGTGGCCTGGGCGATGGATCGCCTCTTGGAGACCTTCTCCCTTTACTTGGCCACGCCTATTATGGCAGCTGCCACGATCTCCGTGAACTTGGTCAGCGCCTCCTCCATGCTCTGATCCTCCTGCCTCTGGCTCCGAAGGGCCGGCCTGACCACTGGGTGCCCCGGGGTGACGCCCCTCCCTGGCGATTTTGAGGGATCGCCAGATCACTTCCTCGGTGGTGCGACAGCTCCTCTTTCCCGTCTTTCGGCCCGCACCCCGCACAGCGGTGGAGATTTTGCGGGCCGATGCACCCAGTTCATAGTCGAAGGATGTCCTCCGTCCATCCCCCAGCATGGGGCGTTTGAGGAACTGGGTCGTCCTCCTGGAGGTGGACTCTTCCACCTCCATTCTCTCCGAGTTGAGCGAAGCGGCATCGGAGTCCGACGCCGTGTCTCCGCTCACCTCCCTGAGGCCGAAGCTCCTGCCGGCCTCTGCAGGACCCACCGGCGCAGCGGACGTGCTGGGAACAGGCCCCAGGGACTCCACGCTACCGGTGGGTGAGCCACCCTGGCTCTTTGCGTCCACGAAGGACGGTACAGAGTCCGAAGACCCGAGGCGGTAGTTGCACCCCCCAGAATACGAGGAGCAGCCCGAGCTTTGCTCGGGGAGGGATTCTCCTGCATGCAGGTACCCTCCTGGGGTACTCATATCTTTACTATCCGCGCTCATGATTGTTGCTGAACTCAGCTTTGCCTTTTTTTCCATTGGGGTGGGTGGGGTCCCCAATAACACGTTCATTAGTGGTGATAATATTATGGATGCAGAGTTTCAAAATTCATTTTAATAATTATTACCAAGGTATTCAAGTGGCAAGTACAGTTAGATATCTACGTCCCTAATTCTTTTTTTTTAAATAAAATTTACACACTTATAATTAAATGAGAGGTACATGGGTACCTAACTAAATATCCGTATAATAAAAATAAAAGATCATTTCTGTTTTTAGATTTTTATAACCTTATTACCTACCCCCGAACTAAAATCGTGTGCTAAAAAGTGATTATAATAATGTTTTCTTTATTTTTCCCTCAAAACATGATCCTTGTAAGAAAGTTTCGGTTTCGGCCGAAAATGAGACTTTTGCCGAAATTCGGTTTCGGTTTCGGTCGTAAAAACCAATTTCGGTCGGACACTATAAAGCTTACTACATATTTAAGCATATATACAGAAATAAATACACTTCGGTGAAGAAGTACTTCTTCACATCGAAAGTAATGCTACATTACCATTCCCTCAATATCTAAAATACTAAAGAAAATTTTAAACAATAGACTAGTTAATTATTTAGAAAAAAATAAACTCTTATCATCGGCGCAATTTGGTTTTAGATCCAAATTATCCACAGCTGATGCAGTACACAGTTTGACAGATTACGTCTCAGAAGAACTTGGCAGCAGACTCTGGGGATGTTCCTTGATCTAGCGAAGGTATTTGATACTGTGTCTGTTTCTATACTTGTAAACAAATAGGGGCTATAGGTATAAGAGAACACCTTTAAAACTTTTTGCTAATTACTTAGATAATCGACATCCATGTGTTAAAATAGATAATATTACGGCAATGAGCAAAAAGTACTGGATATGGTGTTCCCCTAGGAAGTATTCTTGGCCCAACCCTATTCCTGGTTTATATTAACGATTTATGCAATTTAAATATTGAACAAAGAAAAATTGTTTCATATGCCAATGACATCGCTTTAATATTTACCGCTAATACCAGTAGCGAATTGTACAAATACGCTCAATTAGGTTTCAACACTGTGACTAATTGGCTTCAAAGCAATTTACTAACATTAATAAATAATAATATAAACGCACATCTGTATGCCCATAAATGTGGATTCCGCTCAGCAAGCATGTGTCGCTGTATCTTTAAAACACGCGACATCAAATATCTAGTGTTTATAATAGATGAAACGCTCTCTTTTTGAGCACGCATTGAAAGTCTAGTTAAAAGAGTGCGGAAATTAATCTATAGTATGTTTTGGTGACACAAGTTTATTTACCCCTAAGTCATTCTGTAGTCCAATAATGTATCACTTCCTGGAGTGGAGCACTTAAAACTCTCCTACTGCCTCTTGAAAGAGCTCAGAGAGCAATTTTAAAAGTAGCCAATTTCCTTCCCTTTCTCTACAGATCAGCTATACAGGCCCTGTACCATGAGTAAAAAGTAAGATTGTTTCATTCTTATTTCCAGTGTGGGTAAGAGATGGCGCTAGACAACCTGTATAGCTCTGTCTCTTACCCGCACTGAAATAAGAATGAAGCAATCTTACTTTGAACGTCATGGTAACCCCGCTGATCCTGTAACGTGCTCACTGTTTGCCAGCTTTTCATAATGCACTTAGTATTAAAACAGCACGCCATGTTTTCATGATATTGAATAATATTGTTTGCCATTCTAATGCATCCTCAAAACATATATTAGTAAAAAAATTTTTTTAGTACGTTGAGTAGATAGATTAAGTAGAAAATTAAGTATCTACAAATTAAATAAGTATAAAGATTATTCTTCAATATTTTTTAAGCATATATTATGTAGAGACAGAAGACATACTTTGCTGTATGTAAATAAAACACTATCTTTAAAGAACAAGGGCGAGGAAATTGTTGATGAAATTATTAAGTGTCTACATTTCATATAACTATGATATATACTATCGAAATAATTTACTAAGTGTTATCAAATCACGCTAATAGCCGGTCTATTATTATTATTATTATATTCTTTATTGTACACCACATAAACAAAAATAAGTACAAACATAATTAAAAATAAGTGTACAATGGGCGGTCTTATCGCACAAGGCAATTTCTTACAGACAACCTTTGGGTGGACATTCATTATTAGAAACTGAATTGACTAGATTTTTTACCATAGTAAATAATCATGGCTTAGTTTTTTTTGCTGGCTTGACTTCATGACTTTTGGCTAAACTGAACTCTTAATGTTGCCACTAATATAATCAGTAAGTATAGTTGATCATGTATCAACACACCGATCACTTTTAAAATGGTTACCCATTCGCCAGCGTAGAGCGTTAAAGGCCTTAACAACCCTGTTTTCTTTTCTAGATAATCCTTCTTCTCCTTCTTATCTGACTTCAGAAATTCAATTTCTTTGCTCTGCACACAATAAAAACCTTCGATTTACAAATAATCGTCTTCTACGATGTCCGACACACCGCTGTAGGTTTGTCGGACATCGTATTATTCCTCTTTCTTTGTCCAGGTTATCTCCCTTTGGAATGCGCTCCTTCTGAACATCAGGACGGCAACCTGTCGGTTGTCCTTTAAAATGAAAGCACAAGAACACTTTCGCAAGAAATTGGTAGATTCATCACTCTCTTGATTTGTTGTATTCGTTTTTTTCTCAATATACTTCTTTATTTGTATGCATGTGTCTAAGTAGGTATACATTTATTATTCTTCTTATTTTCTCTCTGTCAGTCTTCTATTAAGTTGCACCTACCATGTTATGTCTCTGCACCACCCTAAGGTCGACTGGTAGAAAATGCCTAAAGCATTAAGTCCGCCTTTGTAAAATGTTTCATTAGTGCATAAAGTTTTAAATAAATAAATAAATCTTGGTCAAGTAACATAATATACTTTGCTTAGTTTATTGCATTAATATACTCAGGAAATACATTTCCGCATTAGATAATAAACAATAAAATAAAAATAACTGTTTGTGCTTAGAATATAGTGGTTAATATGACATTTATGATATCGTAGTGCAATTTGAGTATAGCAACATCACCAGAAAAAAAGCATGGCATTAATACATTTCAACAATCATTCAGCCAAATGACTTAAAAAAAATAACACGCATTATAACATTACAACTGTCATCCGGCCATAATAATATACTGTAATGATGGGACGCTGTTGAATTTTTCGGAGACGAGAAATGTAAATCTTTTCTTCGTTTTCATAGGTGTTTTCAAAAATATTAAACGTTAAATTCGATACTTCGGCGACACGAGATTTATGAATGTGCTTAATAATAATAAAGAAAAGTGTTTAATGGAAGAGAGACAAAACTATTTTTATTTTTAAGTAATTATAATCCTAAAGAATCTAAATATCATAACGGAAAGATAACAATCTCTGTTTATCTTGTCGTGCATTATTTAATATACGAGTACTTTATTGTGAATGTGTCCTATCTTATAAATAAATGATTTTATTATTTATTATTATCATAATGGCAATGCTATTCTTCGGGCAAAGAACGAGCCAGTCCTACCGTGGCCCTAAAACAAAAAAGGCAACCGAAGGAACTCAGGTAGGTTTTAGTCAGTAAAAGTCTGATTCGCCCTCTCACTCCACTCGGAGTAAAAGTTACTTGATGATCCTACCTTCAATAAAAACGACGATAAGTAACTTTACAATTTATCGAACACTACTGATACTGATATAGAACTGATATACTGATATAGTCATTAATCACTGTAACTTAGTGGAAGAGCACATCATTCACGAACATTCTCACATTTCTTCAGCAAAATTGAATAGATTTATTAAACGTAAGAAATTTGCTTTGTTGGAGGATTTTTAGAGGAAATTAAATGGTCATACCCTCTTAAACTGAGTGGCTCACAACAGCGCAACTGCAATTCCCTCGAATAAAGCGCAGAGTACATGTGCGTTTATTTACGCCACATTAAAAACTTTTTGTAGGATTCCAAATTGCGCTATTACATGGATTCTAATTATACAAGAGCCGGGCTCGCCATTTTTAGGTTTCGTTTTAAAGTTTTAATGAAACTTATGGGCCTTGGGTCAAGAGAATGCTTTTTGCTCTTTTTTATTGACTTAATTATGGCCGTACCTTAGAGAGGGAGACGCTTTTGTTACGTAAAGTAATAAATATGGCACAGACAGAGGTCTCGCTGTATATATATTTGTTTCAGTTTTAGCATCATGATTTTTACTATCTGAATTATGTTCTTTAATTTAGAGGACTGATGAATTCAGTTGCTGTCTATCAACTATGATACAAGCAATATCTGAAGCGTAATGAAAAAAAATAATAATATATAGTTGAAATTAAATAAAAGATAAATTCCTAAATGGACGAGAAACTAAGATTACAAACGGAACGTCTCCAAACGTCTGGCCATAGAACAATAATATCTAGTAAACACCTGCTAAAACCTTCAGGGAATCCCTAATACGTGAAACTTAAAGACAATACAAACAATTTCATAAACGAAGCAAAAACAGAGCGCCTAAAGCAACAAAACTGGGAACAAACAGTAGCAATGAGTATGAATTCGTCTGAAAACTTCAATATCCTGACGGAGTTCATACTAAAGTAAATCAAAGGGGAGTCGCATATCCGCCGGTCTGCACCCGGCCTTAAATAACGCTCGTTGTTTTGGCCGCCATCCAAGGCCTTGTTAAGGAAACTGGAGAATTTCGCGGGGCCACCATTGTTTCTTGTTGTATATATAAAGGCGCGACAGACGTCCTGAGCTTCGGTCTGCGAATGTATGCAATAGAATAATTTCCGTTCAATTATTTCGTTATCCAGTGTAATTGAGGCTTAAGTGGTGGTTATGCGGTACTGTTTTGATGTTTAATTTGGAAAGTAAGTGGTTTTGGTGCGTATGTGCTTAATAGTTATGTTTGTTTGTATGTTGCTTTTGTAATGCGTATTTAATTGGTGCCAGGGGCGCTCTCCTATCTACTAATAATCCATGTTTGTTTATGATACATTTTAGATGGCCTGTGGTTATTGATATACATATATACCCATATGATCCTACGTATCTATATGTTCATCTATTAAGCTAACAGGCATAAGCTGAAAATATTGATAAGTGTAAAAACATAATATAGTAGGGTACATATATTGTTAAATGAATGAATAAATATATTTAATTAACAATTTACACACGTTCATATAAAATAAAGAAAAGGAAACAGAATAATTGGTACAAAGATGATGTTTATATTTAGAGAAATTTCTTCTAGCAAAAGTAGAGTTGGAAAGAAATAGAGAAGTAACACTGTTTGTAAGAGGAGTAGGAAAAATACGTCAAATAAAAACAATAAACTTTGAAATAAATTTTAAAGGTACATTATCTCAATATACAAAAGTTTAAGAGTATGTGTGTATGTTTCTTACTTCTTTACGCTTAAACGGCTGAACGGATTTCGATGATACTTGGTACGCGCGTAGACCATGTCCTGGAATAGCATATAGGATACTTTATACCCCAGGAGTATGTTCCCTTAGGACAATTTTCTACTATCACGCGGGCGAAGGCACTGGCAGCAACTAGTCTATACTAATATTATAAAGAGAAAAGATTTGTATTTTTAGATTTTTATTTGTAATGAATAAACACAAAAACTACTGGACCGATTTTAAAAATTCTTTGACCAGCTAAATGCTACTTTATCACTGAGTAACAAAGGCTATATTTTATATTAAAAAAACAGTAGGGTTCCTTACTAAGACTGCAATAAGGTAACCCAAGTTGTAAATCGATTACCTATAAAGTTCCTTTCATCGCGTGCGCTGCAAAAACTATAATTGATGATAGAACAAAATTATGTACTACAACTTTGTAGAACACATTATTATCTACGAAAAAAAATCCCAATACCATATGTCTCCGGGTGCCACCATTGTGTGGACAGCCCGGAGGACAAGGTGGCACATACGGTAGACGTGTGCCCCGCCTGGACAGAGCACCGCCGTGTCTTGGTACAGGCCATGGTCCGGAGCGAGGAGGAGTGGCAGGCGGTCGCCTCCTTTTGCGAAGCAGTAATGCTAGCAAAGGAGGCGGCCGATCGCGTGAGGCAAAGGTCCTCACGCCCCAACCGCCGCCGAGATTCTGATCCCGATTTCCGTCCACCGTAGGCGCGGGCTTACGGACGGCGAGCAATGGGTGGCTCGCCGTCCGATCGTCCGGTAACCGTCCGGACCAGGCCCAGGTTGTCGACGGCGCGTACTGTTCCACGCGAGCCTCAAGGAGATGTCAGCAACGGTAGGGGCCCAGCAGGGTCGAAGCCTACTGGGGCCATGGGTGATGCGAAAGAGATCCCCGGGGCCCTGGAAAAAATGGCAAAGAAGGAACAGGAGTGGGTTTTTAGTCAGTAAAACTCTGACACTATCCCGTGCTCCGCCCAAGAGCGGGGGATGTCATTAGATGATTTTCCCAACCGAAAAGACAATACCATATGTCTAACTATTATATTTATGTCACAATATCTACTTTTTTCAATTTAAAAACTAAATTTTTATCAAAATAAATTACTTTATAATTAAGTCTGGTTTAGTGCTGTGCCTTTTTGAATAATTCAATTTGGACATTACATTCGAGAGATATCATGATTTAAGGAATGCAATAGAAAATCATTAAAATTGTCAGATGATATTTAACTGTCATATTATCAACAATTTATTAATCCTTATCAAAATAAGCAGATTTGACGGCACAATTACTAAATATATCTGTTTTTTTTTTTCCTTTTTACAGCATAATAATTGGACAAATGGTTAAAAAGATAATACGAAACTTGCAAGCGTATGCTCGGGAATTTTTCACTGAACGCTCAGTTTGTCTAGCACTCTAGCCGAATTAAGTGCGAGATTGTCGCACCTGTACGAACGACTATCAACCGATTTCATCAAAGTTTTTTGTCTTTAACTGAACTAATACTGAAAAACTGATCTCTTAAACGGTTAAAGTGTAAACTTTAATACTCCATGAATATCGTGTTCTCTATTTAATATGTCATCCAAAATCAGTTCCTAAGTGGTGGATCTCAAGTAATGTTACTAAAAGTAAAAATTCCTCTTCATGACTAAAATAAAATGCATTTCACTGGTTATGATCGCTTACGGTCACATTGACCGACACGAGGATGTTCACTGAAGATACTGGTAATATTATGAAGCTCAAGAGTAAATTTTTTTGTTTCAACGCGCTCTAAATAAATAAAATAAATGGAATTACTGGGACGAATTAAAAATTATTTTAGTGTTGGGTAGCCTATTTCTCGAGAAAGTCTATATGCTATATATAACATTACGCTAAAACCCACGGGAGCGAAACAGTAACCAGTGACGCATGTGAAACCGCGGTGGTTAACTAGTGAAAGATATTTAGATAAAATAAAATAGTAAATGCTACTCGTATCTCACATAATAATAAACTTAAAGGTCTTATTGTAAACTAATCCAAGCAATATAATTACGAAGTGCATTGCGATTAGATCGACTTAGATAATAGTATTATAGCTCTAGATAATTGGAAGTAGCACACACACGAGCTGGCGGGCAATTCAAGCACTTTTCTTGTCCATTCTAGCTTTTGTTGCGATAATATTCTGCACACAATCAGGTCTTAGGTCCCCTACAAAGATACTTTTTTTTAATAGCCTGTACTGTGTCTCACTGCTGGGTAAACCTGTATCTCCTTCCAAACCTTTCTGTTTAAGGCGATCTTTGACCAAGTTTCCCTCGCAAACATTGTTCGGTCATGGTTAGCTTTGAAAAAGGGGGATTTGGATTCTATAGTCCACCACGCTAGTCCAATGCGGGTTGGTGGACGTTAGGTACGCCAGAGTTTCGTTCGTTGAACAGCAGGGTGCACCGCGGGCAGATGAGATTGGCTTGGATTGAAGATGTTAATGGATCCCTAACACCCCATACAGATACTACTAAAATCTAAATCAGTTCGACACAAATGTAAATTTATTGGGGAATAAATAAATAAATAAAATACTTATAATAATATGATAATACAGGATGACGTTATTGGAAATTTTTCAGAGTGTGAAACATTCATGAATAATAACAGTCACTATGGGATCAACTCGGAAAAAATATTGCTGTGCTTTTGGCTAGCTATTTGAACATTTATGGTTTAAACAGCAGATCTTTTTTTCCATATTTTAGAAACGTTCCGATAGTGAAACTTATTTACATTTTTAAGCGTTTCGACCCCCTTTTTTCTAAATTATTAAACAACTCCTCCCGCTCTGGGTGGAGCGAGAGAGAGTGTCAGACTTATACTGACTAAAATCCTTCTGTGTTTGTTCAGTTGCTCTTTGCGTTCTATTGCCACGGGAACTCTTTAACCCACTGCCCAGTTTCTTCACTCCTTGAAAGATTGCCAATGAATAATAACTCACCTTTTAGATATCCCTATCCGCCCTAGTGTGGGAGATGGGATACTATAGTCACAAAAAGAAACCCTTTAGATATTAAACTATCTGAGTAGAAGGTACGCCTATCTTTTACAACACTAAAGATACCAGAAAAAATGGGTCGTCTACTAGTCCCTACATTTTTTCGACTCATTTTATCAGCCATAAAATATTCAATTCTGGTGCAACTAATGAGTTATTACAGTTCCTAACTACGTTTGGCCAACAGCACAGCAGCCGTATCGCAGACCATCATTGATTTATACGTCTTTAGTTAAACGATAGTTCATCATCATCATCATTTCAGCCGAAAGACGTCCACTGCTGGACATAGGCCTCCCCCAAGCGTCGCCACAGCGAACGGTCCTGTGCGTCTCGCATCCATCGGACCCCCGCAACCGTTACCAAGTCATCGGTCCACCTTGTAGGAGGCCTTCCAACGCTACGTCTTCCGGTACGTGGTCGCCATTCCAGAACCTTTCGGCCCCAACGGCCATCTGTTCTGCGAGCAATGTGCCCTGCCCATTGCCACTTTAGTTTGGCGATTCTTCGTGCTATGTCGGCAACCTTGGTTCTCCTGCGGATATCCTCATTCCTGATTCGATCACGCAAGGAAACTCCGAGCATAGCCCTCTCCATTGCCCTTTGGGTGACTTTAAGCCTTCTAATGAGGCCCATTGTAAGCGACCACGTTTCGGAGCCATATGTCATCACTGGCAACACGCACTGGTCATAGACTTTCGTCTTGAGACACTGTGGTATATTGGACGAGAAGACACCGCGCAGCTTCCCGAACGCTGCCCAGCCGAGTCGGATTCGACGATTGATCTCTTTCTCGAAGTTAGACCTTCCCAACTGGACCGTCTGTCCCAGGTAAACGTAGTCGTCTACAACTTCGAGTGTAGAGTCCCCGACCTTGATAGGAGTGGGTGCTACATGGCTGTTTACCATGACTTTGGTTTTGTCCATGTTCATTTTAAGTCCCACTCTTTCGGAAGCTCTAGTGAGGTCACCAAGCATTGTACTGAGCTCCTCCGTAGTCTCAGCCATGACTACTATGTCGTCGGCAAACCGAAGGTGAGTGATGTACTCGCCATTGACATTAATGCCTAGCCCTCTCCATTCCAAAACCTTGAAGACATCCTCCATTGCTGCCGTGAACAGTTTCGGAGAAATAACGTCTCCCTGCCTCACACCCCGCTGCAAGAGGATAGGTTTCGAGGTCTGGTCTTGTAGTCGGACTGACATAGTGGCGTTTTTGTACAAACACTTCAGCACTCGAACGCAAACGATAGTTAGCTACCATTAATTTAGAAGTTATCTAAATCTAATATATATGCAAGAAAAAGGCCCATTACGAGAAGTTTTCGACCAGTACTACATTTTTAGCTTTTCGGTGGGAAAATCATCTAATGACATATAAAATACTTTTACTAACTAAAAACCCACTTCTGTTCCTTTGTTGGCTTTCACACCAGGGCCGAGTCTTCCTTTCAGAATCAGACCCTTGGCCCCAGTAGGCTTCGACCCAGCTGGGCTCCTACGGATGCTGACATCTCCAATCAATCAATCAATCAATCAATCAATCTTTATTTGTGAACATAGGTATTACAATAAAGGTCTTATATAAACATTTTAGTCGTGCTCTATGTCCTACCAATGAAATTGGTGTACAAATATATTAGTCTTTTAGTAAGTAATAAGTCTGAATCCATACAATGCCGTAATTCCGACCCCGACTACCAGCCACGGTAGACGCGGGCTTGCGGACGTCGAGCACTGGGTAGCTCGCCGTCCGGCTGTTCGGCAATTAACCGGACCGAGCCCAGTCGTCAACAGCGCGTAGTGATCCTCGCGCTCCTCAAAGAGATGTCAGCAAACCGTAGGGGCCCAGCGGGGCCGATGCCCGCTAGCTAGGACCGCGGAGAATTTCTGAAAGGGAAACCCGTAGTCCTAGTACGCAAAGGGTAATTGAAGGATACAGGTGTGGTTTTAGTCAGTAAAAGTCTGACACGCCCTCACGCTCCACCCAGAGCGCGAGAAGTCCTTTGGATGATTTCCCACCTTAAAAAAAAAAAAAAAAAAAGTGTCAAATTATAGTAAATAATGTCAAATAAATGTAATATTAAAAACAAATTAATAAATTATAATCAATTTCAAATACATATCAATGGTAATAGTAAATAGTAAAGGGCTGGTGATGTCATAGTTTATCATTTAAAAATTCTTCAATAGAGTATAAGTCTTATCTATTAGAAACAAAAACAATTTACTTTTGAATTTGCGGACATTATCTTCATTTCTTATATATTTTGGTAATTTATTATAGACCCTTGGAGTCATTACAAAAATACTGTTTCTGTATAATGCAGTACAAGATCCGACAGTTTGTAACTGATCACAACGGCGCTGACTAGTCACTCGAGCAAACTTATGTAGGTTTCTTTTGACGAACATAGATGTTTCATAGATGTATAATGACGGCATTGTTAATATCTTCGTATTTTTAAAAAACGGTTTGCAGCTGTCTGTTGTCTGCAAATTATATATGGCTCTTATGCACCTTTTTTGGCATTTTTAAATACTATATCTTTACCCGTGGCATTTCCCCAAAATATGATTCCATATCTCAATGTTGAGGCTACTAAACCATGATACGCTGTTGACTCCTTGAGGCACGCGTGGAACACTACGCGCCGTCGACGACTTGGGCTCGGTCCGCACGGTTACCGCACAGTCGGACGGCGAGCTACCCATTGCTCGCCGTCCGCAAGCCCGCGCCTACGGTGGCCGGAAATCGAAATCGGAATATCGGAATAATCGGCTGAGGTGCGGGGCCATTGCCGACCAGTGCTACTGCGATATGCTGAGTGGACTACTTGTGTATCTGTTTGTGGCCTCTGAGCAATTTACATAACTTTTTTTTTTCTAAAATTAAACCGAATAACCTACGGGTATTTAAAAGTGACAAGCGATCAAATGACTTCTCCCGGTCTAGGTTTTGCGAGAGTGAATTTCAGACTTTATGGACCCACAGTGTTTCTTCAGTTGCCTTTTGCAAGGGCCATGGTAACTCATCCGAGCAACGCGCAGCTCTAGCAGAAATTTCCTAGCCCTTTTTTTTTTTTTTTTTCGGGTGGGAAAATCATCTAATGACATCCCCCGCTCTTGGGCGGAGCGCGAGATAGTGTCAGACTTTTACTGACTAAAAACCCACTCCTGTTCCTTCTTTGCCATTTTTTTTCAGGGCCCCGGGGGTCACTTTCGCATCACCCATGGCCCCAGTAGGCCTCGACCCTGCTGGGCCCCTACGTTCCTAGCCCTGGAAACAATCTCATAGCCATGAGTTACACAACAATCACACGCCTTAGAGTTCCTAAATTAGGCCTAGAGTTGTTAAGAGAGCCCACTCGTGGTACAACCGCTCTTATTTGATTATGATGTTATTACACATCTTTTTCTAGATATTTTTATAGCACAGAACTTTGGCCCTTCACAATGTACTTATAAATTAAAAAAGTAAAGAAAATAAATTTGTAGAAAACTTGCACATCAAATCGATATTCTGCAGGTTTTGTGAAATATTCGAATGAGCGACGGATGTTACCGAATGCTACCCGAGCATTCATTCAGGCGCTAGGTATATCTCTTATTTCGCGTTGCCTCTTTATCAAACATTGCGTCAGATGAAACTAAAAGCTTTTCAACTATGCTCACGTTGACGACTTTCTGTCGTGTGACCGGGAAGGAACCTCTTAATATCTGGTTTAGTGAATATTAAAAGCAATTACATAAAACGCCATCCGTTGTGATGTATAAAGACTCATTTTTCAGAGACTACCTCAACAATATCATTAATGGCGGTAGCTAATCTATCAACTTTATGTCCATTCATTAATAATACTGGCCAGTAATTGAATACGCCAGTTTTTTCACAAACAAACTGAAGTAGTTTAACAATGTTACTAGATTTGAACAATTAATTGAAAAATCTCTGTAACGTGCTCGGGTAATATGTTGGCAATTTACGAAGAGCTTAATTTACTTCGTTCCCGACGGAGCCGTTGGTAAATTAACACTTATTACTGTTCTGTTTTATTGATCCCGTTTAATTAACTACTTTTTCCTGTAAGACTTTTAACAGATTTGTATTGGTTCCGAGTAATCCGCACTTTATTTGCCGCTCTAAGATTCGCATTTTTGACGCGGGATATATGCGAGTATGAATACGAATATGTACGTATTTTAACGGATGTTTTCGCGTACAACTATATTTTGTCTCCATACACTTCGGGGAGAGGGAGATATTTACGATCATAATACATAGCACACTTGTATTATGATACATTTATATAAAAGGAGAAACTGACTGAGATATCAACGCACAGTCGAAACTACTGGGACTAGGAGCGTGAAATTTTGCACACACAGGCTTCCGTGAGGGTCCAAAGTTTGTATGGAGAAACCTACGTTTTCGCGGGTGAACCCACGAACATAAGCTAGTTTTTAATATGGGGCTTTTAGAATAAACTAAGTCTACTTCTTTTTTTAATGACTTCTCGCGCTCCACAGTGGCACGAGCAGGCGTGTCAGACTTTTACTGAATAAAACCACCTGTATTTTTCAGTTTCTTTTTGCATTCTGGGGCCACATTCACTCAAAACTGAGAATACTTGCTGTTATAATGTCATCGTATTATATTAATACTAGCAGTGCCGGTAGACGTTGTCTTGCCCGAAAGCTGCAATTTGAGAACCCAATTACAGCGCCACCTACCAGGTTTATTTTATTTTCAAACCATCCAAG
Source organism: Mythimna impura (assembly GCA_905147345.3). NCBI lineage: Eukaryota > Metazoa > Arthropoda > Insecta > Lepidoptera > Noctuidae > Mythimna > Mythimna impura. The sequence goes on from LR990345.1 coordinate 17,093,560, forward strand.
GACCCACTCAAAATACGCACATTTCATCCAAATCGGTAAAGCAGTTTAGGAGGAGTTAGGCGACAAACACTCGTACATAAAAGAAAGAAAAGAAAAAAATATATCTCGATGTCATAAATCAGCGGAAGACTTCGAATTGCTACTGGCCTTAAAAGCCTCACTAAAAACTATCACAGCAGTTTATAGAACGAATTGAGGTATTGCGGTAAAGCCATTGGCTGGCAAGTTCTACGTCCTCGTCGAACTATTGTGGTCAACCAAAATACTATGTATACCGAACAGATCGTGGTGCTAGTTTAGCTGTTTTGATAGAATTTCAGTAGCAACAATTGCCTTCGGTATACTGAATCTTATAATACTCGTACAGTTGAAACTTAATTTGTTTCTTTAAATTCGTGATTAATATTTAGTGTTACTTTTATACTGGAGCAAGCTTTTTTATTCGGTTGTAATTTTATTCGGTTTGTTACTTCAGAACTCTTGGCTTAGAAAATTCGTTACTAATTTGATAGTATACTTACTTTCAGATTGTTCTCATTTTTTTTTTAATGATAAGATCCACAAATACTTGAGTGAACTGTTCAAATATTAGGTCATCAAGAACTTTAGCATTTACATTTCTAGATAAAGTGTTAGTGATAAAGAAGACCATATAAGGGCAACGGAACTTCATAAACACACAAATATCTTGATTATGATAGTTAGGTAACTATGGTTATACAAATAAATCACTACCCAATAGTCCTTCCAACCATATTTCGATACGAGGGATACAGAGTGGCAAAGTGCATCCTAGCGGAGATAAAGCGGGCCAAGTTGGAAGCCCGCAACGTGTGGTTGGAGACTCTGAACAGCGACCCGTAGGAATGCCCGTACCATGTGGTGTGGAATAAGTTCCGATGTTGGGCTCCCCCGCTGACGCAGAGTCTTCGGCCCCAGCTTGTGGAGAGTATGGTGAGCGGTCTGTTCCCCGCGGAGGAGAACACCCTCCCCCACCCATGGCTCCGCCACCTGCGGTGGCCGACTTGGACCACAACGGCGACGATGACAACAATGCTCCAAAGGTGATCGAGGTAGAGATGAGAGTGGCGGTACGAAAGCTGAATGCCATGAATACTGCCCCAGGACCCGACGCGTGGCTTGCCTGGAAAAGCCTGGCCATAGAAGAACTCGGGCCTCGACTAAGAGGGCTCTTCAGCGCATGCATGGAGAGGGGCCAGTTCCCACTTCTCTGGAAGACGGGGAAACTAGTCCTCATCGCGAAGTCGGGGCGCCTTGCGGACTCACCGTCCACGAACCGGCCCATCGTGCAGCTCAACGAAATGGGCAAGCTCTTTGAAAGAGTTATTGCAGACCGCCAAGTCCCGCACTTGGTATGGGTGGGGCTGGATCTTGCGAACGGTCAGTTTGGCTTTTGCAGAGGCGCTTCACGGTGAACGCCATCATGCGCGTGAGAGCCCTCATGACGGGGTATGCGGTGTCCCGGGGCAGGGTCGTCTTAGCGGTGTCTTTGAACATTGCCAACGCATTCCCTGCCCTCAATAGCATTAGGAGGGCACTCCGGTATCACCAGGTGCCCGACTACCTATGTCGTATGTTCGAGGCCTACTTGACTGACAGGTTCATCATCTATCCCGGTCGCCAGGGAGAGTGGAAACAGCGAGAGATGTCATGCGGGGTTCCGCAGGGATCGGTACTAGGACTACCCTAGGCAAACTGGTTCGGACTGGGGCTGCCCTCAAGCGGCTCCTGCCCAACCAGGGCTGGACAAAATACATGCTTTGCTTTAATTGAAATACAAATTACAAAATACAGTATCGCAAGTAATTAAAATACAAAAAACAAAATATATTTAAGTAAAAAATATTTGAAATAAAAAATACAAAATACAGTATTTTAGCTATTTTTAATTGAAATACAAAATACAAATTAAATATTACAAAATAAGTAATCTAGACCAGCATGGGCTGAAAATTAGAGGAAAACAAGATTAATCAATCAGTAAAACCAGAGTTTCCTTTCATGAACACTAGATTTTTAAATGTACTGTCAGATAAAGAGCCTCTTGTTGGAGAGTGAATAAAACCTGCTAAAGAAAACAATCTTTCTTGAAGGTTAAATGTATTTTAATGTTAAAATGTATTTTGAAGCCTCAAGTATTTGAAATACTAATTACAAAATACTTCGCCATCAGGTATTTGAAATACAAATTACATTTTAAGGAAGTAATTGAAATACAAATACTAAATACGTATTTGTATTTCAATTACGTATTTTAATTACAAGTAATTCAAATACTGCCCTGTGCCCAATTTAGGGGTCTGGACCCCCTAAATAGGCCGGAGGCCATTCTGCCGGAGGCTCTACGCAAGGCCTTTATGGAGCGCCGGTAAGAGCACCATCGCTGCAAAAGCGACCGGCGGCCAAGCTGAACGCATGCCAGTGGATCATGGCCATCCGGATAGTGCGGGGATTATTTGAGCAGTATTTGAATTACTTGTAATTAAAATACGTAATTGAAATACAAATACGTATTTGGTATTTGTATTTCAATTACTTTCTTAAAATGTAATTTGTAATTCGTATTTCAAATACCTGACGGTGAAGTATTTTGTAATTAGTATTTCAAATACTTGAGGCTTCAAAATACATTTTAACATTAAAATACATTTAACTTTCAAGAAAGAACTTTCAAAAAGCCTTGTTGACACTTAGCGTGATCCAAGGGATGGCTTTTACTTCGGACAAAGCATAAGCATTGCCATTCAGCGTGGCAATGATGCCAGTCTTTTGGGTATATTACCAGTCGACAGCGATGTAGAGGAGTTTTTCGACGCCGTACTTAAGATTGCTTTTTTAGTACTTTAGGGCTTTTATTTTTATTTTGTAAGTTAGTTTTAATTACGTTATGATTAGATTTAAGTTTCTGTTCCCTCAATTCCTTATGGATCCCATAGTTATAACTGGAATTTATCTGGGAGTATATCGTTTCAGAAAGATTGTTTTCTTTAGCAGGTTTTATTCACTCTTCAACAATAGGCTGTTTGTCTGACAGTACATTTAAAAATCTAGTGTTTTTCCATGAAAGGAAACTCTGGTTTTACTGATTAATTAATCTTGTTTTCTTCTACTTTTCAGCCCATGCTGGTCTAGATTACTTATTTTTTAATATGTAATTTGTATTTCAATTACAAATAGCTAAAATACTGTATTTTGTATTTTATATTTCAAATACCTTACTAAAAGATATTTTGTATTTTAATTACTTGCGATACTGTATTTTGTAATTTGTATTTTAATTAAATCAAAGCATGTATTTTGCCCAGCCCTGGCGGGGGGATACTGCACGGTTTCCCACGAAGCGGCGAGCTTCCTTGCTGGCCTTTCATCATGGGATCTGGAGGCAACAGTCCTTGCATGCATGCACGATTTGCGCGTGGTGATGCAATGCCGGGGCGAAACTCCATAACCGTGACAAGTCGCGGCATAGCGGGCAGAGTTCCGGCGGGTGGAATGGTGACAGCGACTGTCACAAACTAGTGCTGCGCACGCCATAATTAAGGCGGTAAGTCCCCGCTTTGAGAAGTGGCTGGAAAGACAACACGGCGTCCTCACCTTCCGCATGACGCAGGTTCTCACCGGACATGGTAAGTTCGGGAGGTTCTGCACCGGATTCGTGCGGAAGAAACGCTCGAGTGTCACAATTATGTGGACCACCCGGAGGACACGGTGGAGCATACGGTAGAGGTGTGCCTCGCTTGGGCAGAGCACCAACGTGACCTCGTGGGGGCGATCGGCAGCAACGATTTCTCGCACCGGGCCTTGGTACAGGTCATGGTCCAGAGCGAGGAAGAGTGGCAGGCTGTCGCATCCTTCTGCGAAGCAGTAATGCTAGCATAGAAGGCGGCAGCACGCGCGAAGGAACGGCCCGCACGCCCCAGCCGCCGGGATCCCGGTCCCGATTTCCAGCCACCGTAGGCGATACTACAACTGAAAATATTTAAAAAAAAGTACAACCGACGGAAGATTTTAGAAGTCAGTGTTTAATAACGAAGATCCCAAACCAGAAACACCAACTTCCATAATCAAAGTTGTAATGTAGTGTTTTTTATATGGAAGTCGGTTGCATTTTTAGAGTTCCGTAGCCAAATGGCAAAAAACGGAACCCTTATGGATTCGTCATGTCTGTCTGTCTGTCCGTCTGTATGTCATAGCCACTTTTTTCCGAAACTATAAGAACTATACTGTTGAAACTTGGTAAGTAGATGTATTTTGTGAACCGCATTAAGATTTTCACACAAAAATAGAAAAAAAAAAACAATAAATTTTGGGGTTCCCCATAATTAGAACTGAAACTCAAAAAAATTTTTTCATCAAACCCATACCTATGTGGGATATCTATTGATAGGTCTTCAAAAATGATATTGAGGTTTCTAATATATATTTTTTTTCTAAACTGAACAGTTTGCGCGAGAGACACTTCCAAAGTGGTAAAATGTGTGTGTGTCCCGGTAACTTCTAAAATAAGAGAATGATAAAACTAAAAAATATATATGATGTAGGTACATTACCATGCAAACTTCCACCGAAAATCGGTTTTAACGAGATCTAGTAAGTAGTTTTTTTTAAATACGTCATAAATCATAAACCACAATTTACTTTTCAAGTTTGTACGGAACCCTCAGTGCGCGAGTCCGACTCGCACTTGCCCAGTTTTTCAAAAGTGCCTACGGATCGGAATTAGTTATAAATGGTTTTATATACCTACAATTATATAATGCCAGCGGCTTTGCCCGCGTGAAAATAAAAAAATATCTAAAGAAACCAGCACCCCTAGCCAAGTTGTTAATCTGCAATCGTTAACGCTAGTCGAAATGTATGGGAATGACATCATCTCAACGTTAAGTCACGTGGTCAGAACAAACGAATAGAAAAATCGTAGCCAAGATCTTATCGTTCAAAATGATAGAATGAATTGTTATCGTTTCTACAATGTTCAACGCTACATCCTTTGTTATCGTAGAACGAAATTGTAGAACGAGCGGCCGACTCAGGCGCGTCAACATGGCTACCAACTTATCGTTTTCTACAATTGCTGACACCGAGGCGTTACCGATTGAAGAACGGAATTCGAAACGAAACGGTTGTAACTTGGCTAGGGGGGCAGAGCGGGATTTGTCATAAGATGATTTTCCCACCTAAAAAAAAAACCTCCCCGAGATACAAGTGGTATATTTTCCAGGACATTGTCTACCCGTGTGCCAAAATCCAAATCCGTGCAGTCGTTTGAGCGTGAATGAGTAACAAATATACAAACACACACACACACACACATACTTACAAACTCTCGCCTTTATAATATTAGTGTGTTACAGAACCGTCTCAAATAATTATTGAGAAAGGTCCGAACTTATAATTGATAATCATAATTAATTTAAGAATATCATAACTAGTTATTTTAAGTGTTAGTTTAACATCGCCTTGGACGCGTCTGTAAGGTGTTATAATTTAATAAATAAATAAAATTAAATAATAAGTCCATTTTATACGACCTCATTTTAAGTTAATCAACAGACAGTCCATTTAAAATTCTATACTTTTTATTGATATACAAACATATTGGATTCAAAATTCGAAACGTACAAAACGTTGGTTGACTCCCAAATGTCATTAGGATCTCATGTTTTTTATAGCTTGTTCATTCATTTAAATGAGACAGTATATAGCAGAAACGAATCCTTATTTGATTGAATCTTTTTTTACAAGCCAGCCACGAGCCACTCACTCCCGATACAGTCGGAGAATTTGAATTTTATTCCAATCATGGTACACCATTTCAATGAAAACGACACGGTTTAGGAGAATACGTGGAGATGTAAGCAAACATAGCCAACACAATCATGTATTCAATTTGTTTGAGGATTACTCTTACTTTCTGCCTGATTTTTATTCATTGTGTATGCAGTATGTTATGTGTATCGCTGATTTCCCTTACGATTTGCTCGGAAGTCCGCATGGTGCCAAGGCGTACGTTACGTCACGAGCGCTTGAAGCCAAGTACGGCAATAAAGTGTGTTAGCTTTATAGAGCAAGCGAGATCTTTGGCTAAGGAGCCAGGCACTTGTACGAGACAGTAAACCTGATTTGTTTAATTGTTTCGGAATTTAGAAAGTCTTTCACACAAAGTAAGGATAATATATGAAAAGACAACTAACACTTGCCAGCGACTTGGTGTGAGAGAATATTTTCATTAAAACTGTAACACCTCATAACCCGTATTTTGAGGGTAGTTTTGATTTATCTAACAATAACAATCTTTATTATTCATTTTGATTTGAATTTGTGCCAAATTTTAAGTTTATTAACCCAATAAATAAGAATCCTCCATACAATCTTTAAAACCCCGTAAATTGTTCTATTGGGGGTAGTGTTGAAAATGACAACTTTTATTATTTACTTACATTATTATGTGTGCTAATTTTCAAGCATGACCCAAGCAATAAAATGTTAAAACGAATTTCCCCCTTTTTACCCCCTTAAAAGTTTTTTTTTTTGTAAACCCTTTCTTAACGCTCGCCTACGACATAAAAGAAAGCCTTGGGCAAGATTTCACAGTCCTAGTCCCAGTAGTTTCTGTTGTGCGTTGATATGTCAGTCAGTCAGTTTCTCCTTTTTAGGGTTCCGTACATCAAAAGGAAAATACGAAATCCTTATAGGATCACTTTGTTGTCCGTCTGTTCTGTCTGTCAAGACCCTTTATCTTGGGATTGCGTGAAGGTCTCGAGTTGAAATTAAAACCATATACTTAAGTCTGTGGTCCCTGAAAGCTGTGAAAATCAAACTTCTAAGTTAACGAAAAAAAAAGATACGGTCGTTTATGTCACAAAAAACGTATATTTCGACACTCTCAAGGGAATCAAAATTCATAGGGTACTTTCCGTTGACTCTGAATCCTGAAATTTGGCAATTAAACCAAAATCTTATAGCACAGGTTTAGGAATAAATCTGAAAACAGTAAATAACCATGCCTATTTTTTACCCAGGAAATCCAGGAATAGTAAACTACTTATCTATCCTGAAAAATTATGATGAGAATTATGGTATATTATTAATTTGAAATGTTCTGAAGGCTCCATAAAAAAATCACAAATAGGATATTTATTTATTTAACAATTTATGTACACACAATAATAAAAGAAAAGAAGAAGGTAACAGAAGAATAGTACAAAGGTGATGTTTATTTCTAAAGAAATCTCTTCCAGCATACCTGCAAAAAGAGTTGGAGAAAAATTAGATGTAGACACTGTGTGTAAAAGTAAAAGGAAAATTAGTACTCATAAAATACTGAACTAACAATGAAGTAATATAACAAGCAAAAAAGATATACTATTAGATATAATTATATACATACACAATAATAAATAAATAAATAATATAATAATACATACTAATATACAACTATGACGAAATAGAAAGATAGTGTTCTTTCACTCTACTTTTAAAAACTGCAAGATTTTGGCAGCCCCTAAATGTCAGGCGGTAGTGAATTCCACAACCATACAGTAATATTTCTATAACCGTACTGCGTGCGCCGCCGTCAAGGAGTAGGAATAGAAATCGGTGGAGTGGGGAGGGGATTTAAGAAGATTCTTTAGACGCGACCTGCAAGGTGCATCAGAAGACGTGAGGAAGGCGTTTTAAGGTTGCGAAGGATGTTAAATAAAACACACAATACATAATACATAATATCCGAGAGTTCTTGCGAAGTCGAATAGGGCGCCACTTAAGTATCTTGCGAAAACCTGAGACATTATCATACTTTATAAGATTGAAAACAAAACGAATACAAATATTTTGCAAACGCTCAAGTTTATTTAAAAGCTCCTCGGTGGCATCCAAATAACAGGCGTCAGCGTAGTCAATGATGAGCAGAATGAGAGAATGAGGAAGCCGCTCGCTTGAGGGAACGAAAGCCCTCACGCTCCAGCCGCCGAGATTCCGACTCCGACTACCAGCCACGGTAGACGCGGGCTTACGGACGTCGAGCAATGGGTAGCTCGCTGTCCGCCGGTCGGCAACCGCGCGTAGTGATCCACGCGCTCCTCAAAGAGATATCAGCAAACCGCAAGGGCCCGCCCAGCAGGACCAATGCCCGCTAGCTAGGGCTGCGCGGAATTTCTGAAAAGGAAACCCGTAGTCCTAGAACACAAAGGGCAACTGAAGGACACAGGTATTGTTTTAGTCAGTAAAAGTCTGTCACGCTCTCGCTCCGCCCAAGGCGTGAGAAATGATTGGATGATTTCCAACCTTAAAAAATAAATAAAAAATAAGTCTAAACTTTCATTTTCATCCATTTCTATGGTGTTGTAATTATATTTAGACAAGTGTTGATACATAAATCGATCAGATTTGTAATATTTAGGTCGATTATTATTTTTCCCCATAGAGGAAACGACTTGTACATTTTATTATTATCAAAGTAAAAGCCTAGAATATATAGATTTCGCAAGTATCTACAATATTTGAATATTTTACATTATTATTTTTTATTATAAGGCAATATGGCCATAATTATTCGGCGCGTATTATTTTCATGTATCAGTTCAATACCCGAGTCTTTTCTTTTAACAGTCATGTTAACGGTTCGAGGAAATGATACCTATCTGGATTTCGACGGGTCCCAAGAACAAAATCTCATGAAAAAATAAGACTAAAAGTATTTTATTACGTAATCGTATTGCACATAGTGAAAACTATATAGCAGTCCTTTTTTTTTGTTAAATATCCTTTTACTTTTTACTTGAAATAACCAATCGAATACTAAGTATCTTATTATTTATATAGAACTTCAAAACCTCATACCGTAAATCGATAATTTTTCATAAACGATTTTGTTCTTGGGACCCGTGGATTTGGATATTAACCTCTTATTCTCATCATCAATTGCAATTGACTCAACGGTTTCACAACTCAGGTTGGGAAGGCATTTTCTCAAAAATTTAACATAAGCGCCTAGTGAATAATTAAAAGTAAAGATGCCTGAATGCTATAAGATGTATGAAAAATCAGTAGGAAGCTAAAATTACAACAAATATATCGTCACATAACTTTTAAACCCGTGCTTTATATGATGTTAAATCTAGGTATTTTAAAAATACAAATAAAAAGCTATCATATGACATAAATCTGCATTCTAGGTATTGTGGCTGGGGACTGGGGAATAGCTCTATACTAATATTATTCTTTGTTGTTAAGTAACAAAAAAAGTTTTTTTGCGATTAGTTTGTACGGAAAAGTTGGTACGGAACCCTCAGTGTGCGATTCCGACTCGCACTTGCCCAGTTTTATATACAACATTAGTTTTAGTATATGCGAAACCTGAATATAGTTTGTTCAGAATCAGTAACTGAATCGATTCCAATAATTTTTACACCATGTTATATTTTTCCTAAAAATATTTAAAAAAGGTCAAAAGTTGGACATCACCAACACTAAGACATAGTGGGCATTAGACGCCAGCGCACAGCTGAATGGGGGAGCAAAACAACCCCTCAGTCACTCGGATGGCCTGGCGACCATGTATTTGTGCGAACAATCAGGTAACATAACAAGCTTATAACTTTGTGATTTTTCATGATACAGTTATGAAATTTTGTACATAGGTTCTTTACATAAATTACTAGACACGTGTTTTGGGTTTCGCATATACTAAAACGAATGTTGTATATAGATTTTCGTCCAAAATAATTTCATAAAAGGCCGCAGATACGAAAAATGCAGAAGTATTTGAGCATAAGCAGTGCCCAGACTCCAGACGTCATCACTTACGAATAAAATACCAATTTGTTTTCATCAGTTGATCCTCAGTTCTGAAAATGAAGCTTCAAGATTTATATAGCAAATGAGGTTTATGCTAAATAAGGAATAACTTAAAAATATCCTTACCCAGAACTTTATAGTCTCATTTGTTGATGCCAATATACGTAATACGGAGAGAGGACGCTCTAAAAATATCTTAGCACCGACAAAGTTTATTACAGGACGAATATTTTGATACTTACTTTATTCTAAAATATTCAAAGAGTTTCCTATGCAATATCCTGGTCTTTGGAATACAGTAGCTATTGGTCTCGATCAGAATTCGCTCAGATTTTTCAACAAATATCCTTATGCTCTCAAATCTTTGCAATAAAATCAACTTGTGTGCGAGGTGACGGCAAAATATTCAATGTTACTTCAACATTCTATGGAACAAAGGTTTACAATTTTTATTTTATTCTGTACATTTTTTTGTAACGTCTATGTATTTGTTTTCAGGGAAGAACGTTTTTTTTTTTTATTGGTGGGAAAATCATCTTATGACAAATCTCGCTCTTGGGCGGAGCGAGAGATAGTGTCAGACTTTTACTGACTAAAAACCCACTCCTGTTCCTTCGTTGCCTTCGTCCCAGGGCCCCGGTTTCGTTTTCACACTACCCATGGCCCCAGTAGGCTTCGACCCTGCTGGGCCCCTACGATTTGCTGACATCTCCCTGAGGCGCGCGCGGAACAATACGCGCCGTCGACGACTTGGGCTCGGTCCGGATGGTTACCGGACGGTCGGACGGCGGGCCACCCATTGCCCGCCGTCCGCAAGCCCGCGCCTACGGTGGCCGGAAATCGGGATCGGAATCCCGGGGGCGGTTGGGGCGTGAGGACCATTGCCGTTGCCTCACGCGATCGGCCGCCTCCTTTGCTAGCATTACGGCTTCGCAGAAGGAGGCGACCGCCTGCCACTCCTCCTCGCTCCGGACCATGGCCTGTACCAAGGCCCGGCGCGAGAGATCGCCGCCGCCGATCGCCCCCACGAGGACACGGCGTTGCTCTTCCCAAGCGGGACACACCTCCACCGTGTGCTCCACCGTGTCCTCCGGGCGGTCCACACAGTGGCGACACCCGGGCGTCGCTTCCACACGAATCCGGTGCAGGAACTTCCCGAACTTACCGTGTTCGGTGAGAACCTGCGTCATGCGGAAGGTGAGGACACCGTGAGGTCTTTCCAACCACGCCTCAAAGAAGGGACTTACCGCCATAATTGTGGCGTGCCCAGCACTGGGTCGCGACAGTCGCTGTCGCCATTTCTCCATGAGAACCCGCCGGAGCTCTGTCCGCCATGCTGCGACTTGTCGCGGCAGGGAAGAATGATACTGATTTTGAGTTTTAGTTGAATCAAAGTAATAACAAAATCACACATCGTTAAAGAATTCAGGATGCAAAATACAAAGCAGGTTTGGCAAAAGAATTGTGAGAAAAATCACAAAACAGGATTTCGCTATTGAATATCATATATTAAAATCGCAATGTTAAGTGCATTTATACCAATTTTGATAAAGATATTGCTACCTAGTGGATTTCATTTAAATAAAAATACAAGCGAATTTATAACCTCCTCCTTTTTTGAAGTCGGTTAAAAATAAAAAAAACTACTTCTCCACTCATTAACATGAAAATGTTATTTTATATTTTCGCTATAAAGTCCCACGATTATTTGAATTTTGAGTCAAGAATTAAATATATCTCTCCTTTAGCATGTGAAATTATTTTGTCAAATTTTATTCCATCCGTAGTTTTGGCAAGTGCAGGATATATTTCTTACCGCGACCCGCCCTCTCCGCATAGCTGCCGGTGCTTTTGTCGTCATATACCAGTAAATCTTAGTAGCTTCTCTTAAATTTAGTTGCTTTCTTCATCAAATATTCCCTTGGCTAAAACGGGATTTTGCTGAGAAATTGTTTTGAAGATAATTCTATTCGGAAGTCAATTGATGAGCATTGAATCAATTTCTAGAAGTAGTATTTTTGGAAAACGAGATTCGCGAGGATGGTCGTCAATGGATTAAACAGTGGTTGATATGAATTTTGTACATATAGTAAATGTAATGCTGTTGTTGCATATAAATTAATGAAAGATTTTATGCTGTTGTTGTTGTTATATGTATCAATTACAAGAGGGTTCATTCCACAATGGTGCGGTTACCTTAGCAAGGTAACCGCACCATTGTGGAATGTTAGGAACATAACCACATAGAATATGTAATAATTTTTTTGGGTCATTTATATTGTTTACAGTTCTAAAACATTTAATTGTAATTTCATGCTAGAAATAAGTAAAAACATTTTGTAAATGTATTGAGCCATAGTGTAAAATCATACACAGCTCCCTTTTGTAATTATAGAGCGAAAATACAACAAGAAGTCATAACATTGTTTAAAGAGTAGATTGTAAGCCGCGCAGGCGCGCATAGATATTTGATTACAATATTGTTTATTGAACCAAAATGATGTCTAAGCAAATTCATTGTAACTTGTAGTACAGTCAGCCACAAAATGAGTGCTCATGCTATTTTTAGATTTTAGAATGATAAAATTATTTTGTAAAAGACTATTGTTTTTTTAAAAAAAGGGGAGGAATAGTGTAGAGGCGCTGACGCAGCATTTTGTATCTCAGTAAAGTGTGCAGCCCCTGCCGACGATTTGTTCGCCCGTAATTTCGACCACCTATAGACGCGCTTAACTACGTAAATACCTCCGATGTAATACTTTTCGTGACTTAATAAATATCCAAAGTTAATACGCATTTGTTTTCTCTCCGTACATACTGACGTAAGAAGAACAACATATACACGGCCACAAAACTGTTTAGTTTTGATTAGTCTGTAAATTAATTCCTTTGAGGGATTTCAGTAATATTGTTTAACCATAATTCATTTTATTTTCAAACAAGAATTGAGAAGAAGATATTATTAATTCACTGAACGCGTGCGTTTATTATCATAAATACGAGTACATAATAAATTTATTTTTAACCCAATGGGATCGGACGTGGGTTAATTAGATTCTATTGTTATAACTGTGTAATAATTGGGCGCGGGATAGATATTATGCTCTAGAATTATACTCTATTGGCTCGTTTATTTATATTAAGCCCAGTAAAGGGTATTTTCTTGGTCGAAATAATATTTTTCGTTAATGCGTTCTGCAAGTTCGCGGGTACGTCCTCGATTCTGTCGTAGCGCGGCCGAGTAGCGATAATTTTGCGAAAATGGCCGCCTTGTCGACAGCAGAGCCAGTGCCACGAGCCCGGGTGAAATAATAACCACATTATGATTTTAGACAGGCTACCGCTTAAAGTGGTTTAAGGTGACGCAAAAGGAGAGAGGGGCTTTGTGCCACTGTGAAAAATGTAATCAGGATATCCGCCTCTTCTTGTTTTGTTAATTTACTTTCCAACTAAGAGGTAAAACTATGAATGAATAGTAGCGAAAGGACAGGTTTATTCGTTGACAATGGTGAAGTTTTCAGAATAATGTCACTCTTAAATAAAGTTTTGCATCTTAATTCAGATAATAATTTTTACGTGTCGTTATTAAATGAGCTTACCGTTTTAGTTGCTTTAGCGGAACTGATGGATACGGAAGAGTAAATGCCAAAAAGGTTTTTTTTTTTCGTTGATGTTATTTTATCATAGAGTTTTCTATTTATTTTGAGAGTCAGAATTTCCACGGGGTTTGATCCTGAGAGTTCACTTCTGTTCAATTGCAAGGTATTTTATCGATACAAGGATTAGCTTTGCGAATCGTTTGCATTTTCAACCGACTTTCAAAAAAAAACAAGTATGTTTTTTTTAAAATTTATTAGATCAGAACTCCGTAGTTTATGAATCGATGGACAATTTTTTTTTACCTTATAGGATTTGCCAGTTCTGCTGATGGGATCCATGAGGAACCGAGGGAATCACAATGAAGATAGTTAAGCAATTATGGCATTATAAATAAATAAATGGTTTAGAATAGTTACGTTGGAAATGGTATTAACGAACTGATCTGATGATGATGATGGAGCAGTAAGCTAAGCACCGGAACTCCGTAATTATTCAATGTATCCTAGCCAAGTTTGGGCTTATTAGAATTGTCATAAGATGCACTTTGGTTGGTGCTTGCCTTGTATGTGGAGGCTCACGGTTCGGCTTTGCTCATGCTTGACCTCCGTGCCTATGCCTTGTATCCACATAGGACTGACTGGCCCATCTGCACCTAGGATATCTATAAGGTACGAGGCATGCCTTTTAAGTTTTGTCGTTTGAATAAAAAAACACAACTAGAACCTTATAGTACTTTTTATTGTTTTTCAAAATATTCACCACGTAGCTTAATACACTTTTCCATTCGCTCAAACCAGTTATTATAACATTTATTCCACTCTAAAGTGAGGGTGTTCAAAATGGCTGACTTGAAAGCGTCGACTGCTTCTTCACCGGACTGGAACCTTTTGACCACGAAGACTTTTCTTAATTTTAGGAAAAGTAAAGAAATCGTTAGGGCTTAGGGTCAGGACTGTATGGAGGATGGTCAAGAATTTTTACATTTTCCTGCTTCAAATACTCAATCGTTTGACGAGCGCTGTGTGAGCTTGCGTTGTCGTGGTGCAGGATGATGTGTCGCTTTGAGTTAGATTTTCGAAGTTCGGCGATGACTTGTGGTAAACAAACTGTGGTATACCACTCTGCGTTAACCGTTCTACGATCTTCAAGTGCAATAGTCGCAACATGGCCGGTTTTTCCAACGAACGTGGCCACCATCTTCTTTGAAGTGCTTCGAGAACGAACAACTTTAGTCGGCTTTGGCTCGTCTTGAAAGACCCAGATTGTAGATTGTTGTTTGGAATCAGGATCGTAGGCATAGATCCAAGATTCGTCACCACTGATGATGTTGTAGACGTGATTTGACTCTCCTCGGTTGAACCTTTGCAGAGTTTTCTTACACCATCTGACGCGGGCCGCCTTGTGATCGTCGAAAAGCAGATGCGGTATCCAACGGCAAACTAGTTTTCTCACACCAAGCGCTTCATGCAAGATCTTCTGAATGGTTGTCCCTGAGATGCATAATAGAGCTCCTATCTCTCGATACGTCACATGACTATCTTCGAGAATTAGTTGTCTCACAGCAATGATGTTATCTGCCACAAGGCGGATTTTTGGCGTCCTTCGCGAGATTTGTCACTTACACTAGTATGTCCACTCTGGAATTCTAAATACCAGCGTTTGACAGTCCGCAGACATGGGGCTTCATCAATGAACACAGATGTTAGCTCTTCAAAACACTGAAGGCGTGTCAGGCCTCTTCTAAAGTTGTAGAAAATTATTGCCCGAACATTTTCCTTAGAAAGATTCATTTTCGTACGTAACCTGACAGATTCCAATCGACGCTGTGACTCAACAATAGCATTAATCCTATGACTTTCAACTGTTTTGAGATTCAAAATTTAAACACATTCGAATATAGAACAGTTCCAAATTCAAAACGTCTGGGAAATATGGAAACGACAGAACTTAAAAGGGATGCCTAGTACTATCGACCTGATCTGAACTTCATAATAAAACAATGTATTCTAACAGTGTTTGAGCTACTTGGAATTGTCATGAAATATGGGTGCTCTGGCTGTAAAGTGTATCACAAATAAAAAGTGTGGAATAAACGACTTTAAAAAAAAAAACGACTTCACTACAAAAAACACTAAAACGATCAAAATAACTTTAATTTCGGAAGTCAGAGTTAAATAACAAACAAACAATACCAGAAACAACGACTTCCGAAAAGTTTATCTTATTTATTTTGAGGGAAGTCTAAGACGGACTCGTGATGACATGAAGATGCATGTACACATTTTCTTTATGCCCCTTTCTGACTCTTAAACTCCGAGTCTGATACTTCTTAGACTCAAACGTAAGACGAGGTTCTACTGACCTACCTACATTTTTGAAGAATTAATAGATTAAGTGCGTTTTATATCTTTCATTAAACATGAAGATACAAACAATATAAAATTAATTATACAACACACGTGCAGAAATAAATCGATAAATCATCTTTCTGTGCAATTCAGGAACCAATTTGGCTCGTAGCAAAGTAGCGTAGTGGTGTAGAAAAATTGTAGCGGCGTAGCATCATCGTAGCAAAGTCATAGCAAAGACGTAGCAAAGACATAACAAAGTCGTAGGAGACTCTACGCAGCTTATTTCTTTTATCAAAGTTACGGGCATTTAAATTTTCTAATTAAACATGAAGGTGCCACCCTCTCCGTGTCGTAATTGTGCCGAGTGCTATAATAATCTCTGTTTTGCGGGAAACTGACAGAAATTACAACTCGGGAACAGAAAGCTTTTGTTCTTTCATATTTTATTATTATGCCTATTTTTAGAAATTAAATTATAGTTCAATTAGACAGAAACGGAAGAAGTTCAGGTTACCAGAAACTCGATTAATTATAATTATGAATTTAAAATTGTACAGATCATAAAGGATGGTGAGAGACGAACTGGACAGATTTTGCCAGAACTGGAGGGAATAAGCACGGGCTTGCGAACGATGGAAGGAGTGGAAGCAGGCCTTTTTGTTAATTGATGTAAACTAGTGCTTGACTGCAATCTCACCTGATTGTGAGCAGTGATGCAATCGTTGATGCTGAAGTTTATTAAGAGCCTATTCATTCTAGCCTTGAGGACACCTAAATTAAATAAATAATTTTATTATTTCTTTTTTTATTTCCTTAGTCGTTCCTTTATAGGACTAGGACAAAACACGCAAAAGAAAAAAAAAAACAAGTTTTGTAGAGGTATGTAATTCTTTGTCCCAATAAAACAAAATAGGCATATCCTATTTTACGCCTTTTAAAAATCACAACGTGGTACTATACCACATCGATGTCGTTAAATTAACAAAGAAATTAATTTCCCCGTCTAAGCTTTCACAAGTAATTATTTGAAAACAGATTGCGCCTGTCACTGCGAAGACGTCGTGTACTTACAGACTTGTGACACTTTTCCTCCAAAGTAGGTACGTTACTTTAGATTACATTATAATATAACGAATTTCTTATTAAATATGCCCATTACAACGTGATCCTATATATGTACGTGTACGTAGATATTGTTTGTCTTGAGATAATTGCTTTTTCTTTTCTATAATTGAATTTGTTTGGCTCTCGAGGAAGAATTAGGAATTTATTTAATGGAGTATCAAAACAAATGTGAACTTATTAAATATGAAACGAAAATTGAAGAACAGAGTTTATGAATATAATTATTTAACGATGAGAGGAATTGTATGAGAGGATTATAATTTGGGTGTCTTCAAGGCTATAGTGAATAGTCTCCTCATAAACTAGTGCGCCTCACCATCAACGATTGCAACACTGCTTACCATCAGGTGGGATCGCAGTCAAACACTAGGTAGTTTACGGTTAGTAATTTGGCCATGCAGTTATAAATTTTAATACAAAAATAATTTAATAAAGCAAATTAATACGAATCAATTGAATCAGCTTACTGTCTATAATATATTTCTAACCAAAAAGCAATTTCCTAAAAAAAAATAAGATTAGCAGCGATAGCAAGGGACTTACGATCGTTTAATTATATATTAAAACAAAATTCCAGCGAACAATGGCACAAAACGTAGCAATTGTTTTCCATTCTTTATTTATCGTACGGTTCAAGACCAGCTTACCGACCTAAGTAAATAGAGACTGGAGATAATTCACACACAGGCTTATTTAGGGTGGAACTAATCAAAACCAGAGCTAACAAGTACCCATGAATAAATTTGCGCTCACATTTACATATTAAGCCAAATTAGAAAAACGATACGTTACCCACTCTTTGGTTGATTAAATAATTTAAGGAGAGTATGGTAGTATTAGTGTTAACCATAGAACATTTTATTGATTTTGGGAAAGATCTCTTAATTACGTTTTAGTCAAAGAGATGCTCAAGGACAGATTTTGTCTTGCATATCATTTTTAAATGTTAATCAAAATTATATGCAAGACAAAATAATGTCATTGCCCGTGGTGACATAACCTTGATAATATATCACGTTCCACGAAAATTATATCAGGGGGGCCTTTGCGAGTTGGTTTTAGCTCCTAGTACGCCTTCCACAGGTCCAGGGCCCTACTGAAGTGCAAATCCAATACACTGTAACTCCAGTTACAGTGTTTTGTTTTAATAGCTCTCATTAGATTATTTCGAGGCAGTTATATATACCCTTATTAATATTTTTTCATTTTACACATAATACAGCGCATACAAAACACTGTATTTTAGTTACATTTATGGTTTATTTTTGCATAACACTGTCGTCGAAGTTCCGGTGTTTTAGCTGAATTAATTTAGCTAAAACTCTGAGATACAGTGTTTTGTTCAAACAAACTGGAGACGTCAAGCGCGGTGACATGTACCTACGCGTAGTAGGTGCACAATACACAGGGGGCTAGCGGGCGAAAGTTTAATGGTTAGTGGTCGTGAATCATTGCTCTTGCTCAGACGCGGGTATGCACCGTACTGTTTACGTTCATTTTGATAAGTTTGTATAAAACTGTGTAGGAACAATAATAGGCTTTAAGGCTTTAAGTTTTTGCGTTCAATAGTATATAAATTAGTGTCTTACTTACTTATTTCACCCAATTTATGAGTTAAAATGGACAAATTTAATTTAATTTAACAAACGATTTATTTAATAAAAAACATTTAGTAAATAAATCGTACATTCAAATAAAATTTGTTTTTTTTTGTGGTCTATGGCCGCCATTTTAAGATGCGCGCGGTTTTTGGCGTGATTTTTTTTATTCCAGTGAAGTTCAGTGGCTGTATTAATTAAATAAAATTAAATACTACAAAATCATTAGAAAATGTTACATCCGTATTCTATGGTCACTACGAAAGACATTATCGTAAAATCTTTTCACGCAACAAGAAAACATAAATGTAAGACTAGGTAGTATGATCAAAGTACCTTAGCCTTCCTCTAGGGGTAAATAAAAAAAATGATGCGCGCTTATGAAAACAGATTTTTACCGTCATGTCACAGCAAATTTTACTACTTTTACTGTAGTTTTCTTCACAAGTGTATTCATAAACGTCGTATGACACACGTGAGTAATTAATGATTACCGTTCTTGGCTCTCTTAAGACCCTCGCCACGGCTCGGGTCTAAATACCGCCTCGACGGTAATCACTAACATTACACACTTATATCATAATGTACTATTTATCCCCGGAGTATGTTCTCCTGGTAATTTTCTAAGGATGCTAATTAAACAGACTTCTTATTAATAGCTTAATAGCATTATACGCCTCTAAAAATCTACATTATTAAGTCAGTCACAATTAATGAGCATCTGAATGATACTATCTTAGCCACTAGTTACCGTCTATGTAAGCCACTTTCTGGGTGGTTATAAAAAAAATAACCACGATGGCCAAGGTGGGAGCGGAGCTCCCTTGTCGGAGTGCCCTACAATTCCGAGATTGCTTTGCTTGCTCTTGGACCAAGAATATTTAGTTGGCATTGTAAAAAATTCCAATTAGTTTATTAGAGGCTAACTCATTTGCCTGTTGCTTAGTTATAAAATGAGGAGTTGATCACGTGGTCAATAAAGAAATGTGTGGCTGGATTTATAATTTTTTATTTTCTAATTTCATGCGGGTGAAGCCACATGTAAAAGCTAGTCATTTAATAATATCATACTCTAAACTACTTGCACTGGTGTTAAATGAGCAAAATAGGACATAAACCATACCTACTTAAGTATCGAAAGATCGCCTTGTCAATACGTACACTCTCTCCTTGCCGGAATCTTTCACAACTTTTCTTCTCGCTATCGACTAGGCACGCAGTTGAACGGTAAATGTAACCCGATCTGGTTTTAATAATTAACTATGCATGATGTTCTAGTTTTTATTATGTGTAGATTATGTGTGATTCTTCTTTATAAGAAAGGCTTAAAACGTGATCAAAATACCCGTCAGCCAAACTGACTATAGCTGCTGCCTTAAATAATAATAAGCTTGCTGCTAAATTAAAAAATTGTCCCCAGAGAACATACTCTCAGAATAAAATTCTATCAAATCCAGGATTTTATCAGATCAGCAATCCAGGATGTGGTCTACCCGTGTGCCAAATTTCATCGAAATCTCTTCAACCATTCAAGCGTGAAAAAGTAACAAACATACACACGCAGATACTAAACATATACAAATTTTCACCTTTATAATATTAGTGTGACTAGCTGCAGCCAGCGGCTTTACCCGTGTAGGAAATTATCCCAAGAGAACGTATAGTGGTCCTCTGTATTGTAGGTACTATTTCCAGAACTTTTATAATACTTCAATCCATCTACGTAGCTTTTTCCCAACGCATCTGGATATCAGTATTTTACATGGATAAACTGCCTATTTGACTTCTACAACCCAGTAATTGGGGAACAAGATACCCTTTGGCAAGACTATACCGTATTCATCTGGACTTGAGACAAAATGCAAACAAAGAAAACAATGTAGGTACCTTCGGCCAAGTTTCTTCGACGGGTTTTTTTACGCAGAAAATGACAATATAACAAAAAAAAAGACAATCAACCAGTAACTTTAAACTTAACAAAACAAGAAACTTAATGTAAAAGTGTAGCAAAAAAACAAAAAAAAGTGTAGCAAATCGAAACGTCTGTTATATTTAAAATTCAAAAATAGTAAAATTAATAAAAAACAGAATGAGAAAAACTACAAACTTTATAGTCATTTGTTCAAACGATGTGCACAGAGAGCACAGAAACTAGTAAATACAAGACGTATACAAAAGCATACGAATAAATGTAAAGCCACTTGGAACACAATCTCCTCAACTTTGACTAATAATGACTTGTTTAAAAATGATATTGACGAAATAAATTTTAATAATGTGACATATAATAATCCATTGGACATTTGCAATATATTTAATGACTATTTTATTAATTTGACATCTAACCACTTACCTTATTCTAATGATATTAATTTAAATCCAAATAATAAAAATCTAAATACTATTTTTTTGAATCCTGTAGATGCAATAGAAGTGTATAAAATCATAATGTCCCTAAATAATAGCAAAACAACTGGATGTGACGGCATTGCAACGCAAGTTTTGAAGACCTGTGCCAGTTGGATATGTCATCCACTAGCACATATTATAAACTTATCCTTTGTGGAAGGAGTATTTCCTGATCAGCTTAAAATGTCTATTGTAAAACCAATATTTAAAAAGGGGAATAAGTTTGACCCTAATAACTATCGGCCGATCACCATAGTACCTATTATATCAAAAGTTTTTGAAAAGGCAATGCTTACCAGACTCAATCATTTTCTTTGTAAACATAACATATTATGCGAAGAGCAATTTGGTTTCCGTAAAGGTAATTCAACTGCTCTTGCAATCTTTAACTTAATAAAACTTGTAACAGAAAGCATAAACAATGGCAATCCAGTGGTGTCTCTATTTTTAGACATGAGTAAGACCTTCGATTTTGTAAATCATTCGAAGCTCTTAAAAAAATTAGAATTTTACGGCATAAGGGGAAAAACATATGAATGGATATCTAGCTATCTAAAAAACAGGAAACAATGTACAGAGATCTCCAAAGTCGTAAAAAAAAAATGACAAAATGTATTCTAAAGAGAAATTTAGATCTACAGCAATAATAAATAAGTGTGGTGTGCCTCAAGGTAGCATTCTCGGCCCTTTACTTTTCTTGCTTTATGTTAATGATCTTCCGGAGGCTACTATGCAGAAATGTATCCTTTTCGCAGATGATACTACAATTATTATAAAATGTCAAGATAAAAACGATTGCAAATCAGTTACCGAAAAGACATTATCAGACATAATAAGTTGGATGGAAAACAATAATTTAAATAAAAACATTAGTAAAACCAAATTAGTACAATTTAACTCCTATAATTCTAAAAAAATAGCTATAGACGTTATATACAAAGATAATAAGATACAACAAGTAGATGAATTGAAATTTTTAGGACTTATTGTAGACAGTCATCTAAATTGGAAAAGTCATGTAGAACATATTTGTCAGAAACTTGATAGGTTTGTGTTTGCATTAAAAAAGTTAAGACAAAATGTTTCTGTAGAAGCGGCTCTTTCGGCTTACCATGGCTATGTGTCATCTATATTAAGCTATGGAGTAATAATGTGGGGCAATTCGACCGATGCCGACCGAGTATTCAAACTTCAAAAACGTTGTATCCGAGTTATAAACAGAGCATGGTTCTTAGATAGTTGTAAACCCTTACTTCAAAAACACAAAATTCTTCCACTGCCTTGTATATATATAAAAGATATCTGTATTTTTACTAAGAAGCACATGCATTACTTTAGGCAACGTAGTGAGGTTCTGCCAAGGCAAAAAAGGGCTAAATTCCATAATCTGTTATATCAACCTCCTGGTCATAAAGATATTTATAAAAAAAATGTATATAATATGTGTGTATTAATTTATAATAATCTTCCACATGAGTTAAAGTTGTTACAGGGTAATGCATATAAAGCAAAATTGACAGAGTGGCTACAAAAAAAATGTTTTTATAGTGTTAAAGAATTTATGCAATCTGGAAATAAAAGTTAATAATTTAATTAATTTGAAAATTGAATGTATGACAATAAAATTGTGTATGTATAATAATGAATAAGAAGAAACTATATATATAATAATAATTTAACTACTTACCTGAAGAATAACATACAAATAAATAATTTGCACGCTTGCTTGCAGGCAGAATACAGTGACTTTTAGGTTATAAGATCTTTCCTTGTTAACAATGTATTTCTGGCAAATAAACGTTTTGATTTGATTTGATTTGAATGAAAACAACAAAAGTTACAACGAAATAATAAGAACTCAACAAAAATATCTGAAAGCGGCACTCTCGTATCTATAGTGAAAATGATGGCGGATTATAACCTGCCCGATTACAAAACGTCACATTTTAATGTAAATGTTTGCAGTATTTGTGGTCTATAAGTTAGCAGTATTATTTATGGTTGGTTTACCTTTTGTCTCACGGCTCCCTGAATAGGGTATAGTGTCAAATTTCTTGGCTTCTTATAACCCGTAACGACTGTCAAAATTTACAAATGACAGACTCCCATTCACAGACCGACCTCAGCAAGCGTTACTTAACCTTGGGGTACAACGTGTGTAGCTTTTATAATTCTAACCACGAGCTTCTCACTTTTAAATTTTGGACTTCTTTTTTTAAAGTGGGGTATCATCCGATGACATCTCTCGCACTAGGGAAGAGCGCGAGGGCGTGTCAGATTTTGCTGACAAAAATCACACCTGTATCCTTTGCGCTCTAGAACCACAAGTTTCCTTTTCAGAATATTCACGTGGCCCAAGCTGGTATCGGTCTTGCTGGGCCCTTACGATTTGCTGACATCTCTTTGAGGGGCGCGTGGGACACTACGCGCTGTCGACGACTTGAGTTCAGTCTGGAAATTACCGGACGATCAGACAGCGAGCTACCTATTGCTCGTCGTCCATAAGCCCGAGCCTAACATAATTTAATTTCTCAATGTACCCAATTTAATAATTTAATTTAATGTCTTAATATATTTTAATATCATAATATAATTTGAATTCCTTAATGTTACTGATTTAATTTTTAATGTTTCGTTAAATTGTTTTAAATCAGTATCTGTAATCTTAAGTTGTATCCTAAAGGTTGTTATCATTACTTATATTTAAGTAGTGCATAGATTCAGGGAAGGGCGCTGAAGTCTAAAATTCGGAATTTATAATCTGGTTCAGACACAGATGCCATATCAACAGGGCTACAATAATTTTATGTTTCGTTTTTGTTATTATGCTTATGCTAGCTGACCCGGCGAACTTCGTACCACCTAATAGCAAGGATAACGCCATCTACAGGCATTACCAGAACCAGCATAATTCATTTTATAATTACATTTTAATTAGAGATGGCGTTGGATTCGGATTTTTTTTCGTATTTTTTTCCATTTTTTTCTCACCGCTTAAACCTTCCCTGGACTATCACGAATATTTCAAGACCAAAATAAGCCAAATCAGTCCAGCCGTTCTCAAGTTTTAGCGAGACTAACAAACAGGTATTCATTTTTATATAGATTATTTAAATAATGTTATTCTACGGACAGTAAAAATGCTGGAATGTATGCGACAACATTTTCCAACTGAGTTCGCTCAAGTATTGAGAGGGTTTGTAACAACGTCAAACATTTTATTTTGGCTTTTGAGCGCAGCGTAACTTTTTAAAACGCCGTTTTTACAGCTTTTTAGGTGTTTAGCGCAAGTTTGGGATTGGATTAGTGAATGCAGATGACCGCGAGTAGTTGTTACCGCTGTTTTATTTGTATAACTAATAAAAATAAAACGAAGAAAACCTACTCGTCAGAAATTTTAAATAGACTAGGAAAGGTAAACAGTTGTAATCCTTTGACTATTTTATTGACCACACTGTGTCACTTTTGGAATCATACAGCAAACGCAACCTTTTTTTAAAAAAACAAAAGCTTTGTCCCACACTAGGAATTACTCCTGAATCGTGGGTGCGTTCACAAACATGTAAATTCACTTATACAAGACACTCAGACTCGGAACACCTATATATACACTGCATAAATAAATAAGCATAATCAGCCTTATAATGTTCCCACTCCTGGGACACAGGTCTCCTCACTAGGAGAAGGAATGGGCCGTAATCCACTACGCGGGCCCAGTGCAGGTTGGTGTATGTCACATGTCTTCTAATTTTTAGTTCTAGGACATGGTATCCTCACGATGTTTTCTTTCACCATTGTGAGAGCGATGGTGATGAAATATATTACACAAAGTAATGTGCCGCCGGGTTTGAACCCGGGAGTATAAATATAAATATTTGTTCCATGCGGGATTCAAAACAAGCCAATTGCTCAACCACTGCGCCAACTGTGTCGTCAAACTCAACAACTCAAGATAGCTAACCCATATCGATTGCGGCGGCGATCTCTCGCGCCGGGCCTTGGTACAGACCATGGTCCGGAGCGAGGAGGAGTGGCAGGTGGTCGCCTCCTTCTGCAAAGCAGTAATGCTAGCAAAGGAGGCAGCCGATCGCGTGAGGCAACGGTCCTCACGCCCTAACCGCCGCCGGGATTCCGATCCCGATTTCCGGCCACCATAGGCGCGGGCTTGCGGACGGTGAACAATGGGCAGCTCGCTGTCCGACCGTCAGGTAACCGTCTGGACTGAGCCCAAGTCGTCGACGGCGCGTACTGTTACACGCGCGCCTCAAGGACATGTCAGCAACCCGTAGGGGCCCAGCAGGGTCGAAGCCTACCGGGGCAAAGGGTCGGATGCTGAAATGAAGACTCGGCCCTGGTACGAAAGGCAACGAAGTAACAGGAGTGGGTTATTAGTCAGTAAAAGTCTGAAACTATCTCCCGCTCCGCCCAAAAGCGGGATTTGTCATTAGATGATTTTCCCACCTAAAAAAAAACCCATATCGATATTATTCAAAAATTTTAAACAAGGATTTTCATACAATAATGCTATCTCAGACAGTGTGTTCTATTGAACTGGAATAGTAACGGAAAATTCTAAGTCAAAAAGGAAAACTTAAAATATTTTTCGTAAAATGATATTTTAGTTTTAATTTCAGCCTATCCTTGGTTAACGATTCAGCATAGCTGCCCATCGTGGCAATGCTGCCAGCTTTCTGGGCACTTTTCCCATTGACACCGATATGGACGAATTTTTTGATGCCCAATGAGTTCTTTTTCTACCCGTTTGTACATATTATTACTTTCAGTTTGTACACATACCTATTAAGCTACAATATTTAATTAAGATGTACATATAATTATACAATAATAAATATCAGAATGAATATATTTTTTTTTATTTTACAATTTCTAACCCAAAAAAATGAAAAAATATTAGCATGATTTAAAAAAAAAATCCCAAAATAGTAAAATAATATTATAATACGTCTCTTATCTCATATTATTAGTCATGTCCTTACTAGACTTCAATAATTTTGTTATTTTTTAAAAATTATCATGGTCCTTCACGTCACCGTCGTCAAGGCGACTGAGTCCAGATATTTCAGTTCAAAGGAGCTCCTCCTTTGAACTGAAATAGAAAATAAGTACAAGCATCAAAATATAAATAAGAATTTAGTTTTTAAAAGAACGTGGCCAAGTACAAACTGAAGTAACACAAAGTAAACCTAAAACCCGCCTACGGGAAAAACCAAGATAGTATTTATAAAAGCAATAAAAATATAATAAACTGTTTTTCTATCGCTTGCTCCATTTTGTATTGTACCGTAAAAATATAATTTTATATTTGTACACAGAATTTTCTTCTCTTACATTTGTTTTTTTAAATAAAGTCGTTGCCCAACACTAAAAATTACTAAAATAACCATCATGGGTGCGTTGAAAATCATCTCTCATACACAGGGCACTCAGATTCGGAACAGCTATCAAACGAAAGAAAAGAAGATAACACAAACAAATATTTGTTGCATGCAGGAATTGAACCTGCAACACACAGTGCAACAGCCAATCGCTCAACCCCTAAGCCTACCGTGCCATACACCAAAATACCCCAGCCCCCCTTCCTCTGGGGTGTCAATATACCTATGACACCCGGGCCATAGTAATGAATCGATTGTCAATCGACCTCATTCATGAAACTCAGTTCATCAGTTTAACAACTTTGGTGGAACATACGTACCTACAAACTATATAGACTGCTAAAATATTAGGATTTTAGGAACCTAAACCGAATTTAACAAATAAAACCAAAACTTAAAATTGCGACCGTACTGCATTCAGTTGTTTTACGAGTCTGATGTAGACGAAGTCGCGGAGACCAGCTAGTTACTAATAAATAGTTCCAGTTACAGAAGCTTTTGAGCTAAAAAGTCCCAAGTATTGAGACAAACATAGAAAAACCTAAAAATAGTAAATATATTTTGATACAAGTGGAGGAAGTTTGTCGTTGCGACCGAGGCATAACTCGCCCGCGTCGCAGGAGAGGGTGCTATGGAGCCGAGTGCTGTTACTTACGAAGAAATAAATAAACAGATATTGACCGGTGACTCGTGGGGGTCGCTTAGCGCCCTGCCTGATACGATAAATAAAATAAATTGTGGCGGGGGCGAGCTCGCGTATTTTTCCGCACTAGTACGGAAAACAGTAAATTGCGTGCCTAAAAGCGGTAAAAATAAGAGCGGGTTTTCGAGTAAGTGTATTAAAATATATAGGTATCAGCTATTGGCTTATTAGTTTCATTAACAGAGGTATTTCAAAGCAAAAGTGTCGAGAACTCATTATAATTTATCAGTAGCAGAAGGTCAAAAGGCGATGAGCAGGGCATATGATAAGAGGAAAAGATAAATGGACCAAAATTGTAACGTGATGGTATCACTATTCTACAATTTTTTATTTTTAAAATGCAACAACCATGACCATTGATGTTTCGTTATATTTGAAGGCTCTTGAGTTTGAATTTGAGAGTAGAAAATTTTCATCACGTAGACGTGATGAAATTTTTCTACTCTCATTTTCAGTTGCATCTTAGTAAAGTTTCACGAAAATTGTATGAAAAATACCCTTACATGGCACTGATAGTATTAAAATTTTGAATTGATCGTGTTTATCTTACTATTTTTATGTTTATTTTCAAAGTAATGTGTATAATATGCAACTATTTTAATTGTATTGTGAACTTTTTTAAATCAGTAGCCCAGCTAGAGTTCTGACGTTGATTCACTCAGGATATCTTAAATAGTTAAGATATACTAATTTAGTTTTTTTTTAGGATGCTTGTAACATGTAATTCAGGTAAATACGAGCCATAAAAAGTAAAAAAAATAGTCCGCTTATGAATTTTAACAACGTACTATGTGTGTATTTTTGCATTTTTTTGGTTTTTAAGGTCGAAAATCTCAAGAAAGGTACGTGATATGGACTTTATAAATACGAAATCACATTTGGTATGCATTAATTAATATAAAAACCCTTATGGCCATTCTGTTACATTTTGGCTGTAGACTAATTCTGAGAAGGTAAAAAGAAAAGAGGTAGACCACAAAAAAGGTGGGATGATGACATAAGACAAGTGGCAAGTGTCACATGAAACAGAGTAGCTCAAGAAAGACATGAGTGGAAAATATTGGACAGGCAAACAGATCTACAGAAAATAAATAAAATTCTAGGTAGATTTACATTAAAATTTAAGTTTTCGATGTATTATTATTTTTTCATATAATTGTCGTATGGATCTGAATAAAAGGCTATATTATTTATTATTATAGAGGTTTCTCACATATCTAGGGCCACTTAACCTGGTTTCATTGTATTACAAAAAGTCAACCTGTGTGTTGGCTAAAGCGTTAATAATAATAACTTTAAGATTTAGTTTAGCACCATCTTGCTGGAGATAACTTTTCACATGTTTGTATCGTGTTATATGAATAGATGGCCTTTATAGCCCAGTAAAGAGGGGGGGGGGTCCTCACTTGTATTGGCTACTCTGAGCTGAAAGTGAGTGAGTGTGATTGTGCTAGATAGATTAAAAGAGCCAGCCATTTTTTTCGTCGTTCAAAAACCGTTAAGTTTCTTTGGTCTATGGATCACGCAGTGTGGTTTCTGAAGGCGATTCTCAGTCGCCACGTCCGAGCTTCCATCGTCCTAATTTAAAACTGTTTTTAACCATATAACACGTTAACATTATAACATGTTGGTACCTAAGCATACACTAGTTCCACTACTGACCCGCTCAGGGACCACAAGCGAGTTGGTCCAGCGAGAATACACACTAGCCAGTACATTATTTACACCATAATTGCCTGCCTCTCTCAGCGAGCCATTACACTAAGTAGACCACTTACTAATGGACATATTTGCGTAATATTAAGACTATTAATATCTCATTTCGAGAAAGCCTTTATCTATTAATTTGGTCTAGCTACATTTAGGCACAATAATAATATACAACCACAAATACAAATTTAATGACGCAAACTCCAATCAGCATTAAATTAATCATTAGTTATTATCGATATATAGGTAATTAATAATTGTGTTAAACACAATTATTATTATGAAGCAAAGGAGAATTATTAGAGCGAGTATTAAACTAATTTTCACATCAGTGACTTACGTAAATTGTTTGACAACTTTTTTCGTAGGAATTTATCAAATAAACTCTTGGAGCGAGCGAGAGTGTCAGACTTTTACTGACTAAAACCCACTTGTGTCCTTCAGTTGCCTTTTCAGGTCTAGGGCCATGGTCAGTTATTCAAACGTTCCCGCAGCCCTAGCAAGCATCGGCCTTACTGCCCCCCTTCAGTTTTTCTGGACATCTCTATTAGGCGCACGTAGCGCCGACGCTACGCGCCGTTGACTTAGGCCTGGTACTAACCGGACGGGGGGACGGCGAGTTACCCTTTGTTCGATAACATGCATATTATAGAAGAAATGCCGAGAATTTCAAAGATTTCTATAAACCATGTGAAACTGGGGCGGGTCGCTACTGTTATTATGCTACAAAGGGGTGGTCTTTGAGATTTTGACTAATAGTAGTCCTAAGTTGAACTAAACAATTACTGACAAATGCTTGCACTGACGGGACAGGTCTAATCACATCTGTGTGGTTCTTTTCTCAAAAGACCATATCAGACTCTAGTCTGCATGGTTCTCGTATAACGTAGGTATTGTGAATGTGAGGACTATGTAGGTCATTACATTACGGGTAGGTTTATTGATTGTCTGGGAGTTTGAATATTTTATGCGGCCTACTCAAATGTCCTTACTTTGGTATTGTTCGTTAAATCATTCCGCCATCATCTTTCTATATTCTGATAACCCAACGTACGGCGAGTGTCCACCCATTACGTGTTACGTTGTTAACACCTCTACGGTCCGGACTAAGCGTTTCGACTCGTCGTTTATACCACGTACCTTCTCCTCTTAATCCTTCGATGGATTGGAAAAATTTGCCTGGTTTTCCTTTCCGATTATAATTTAGGTGCCTTCAAGGCTAGAGTGAATAGGCCCATAATAAACTAGTGCAATTCACCATCAACGATTGCATCACTGCTTACCATCAGGTGGGATCTTAGTCAAGCACTAGTTTACATGATAAAAAAAAAAACGTTGATACATAGTTTTTATATAATTTGACCAATCCATGTTTGCTGTATGGAGTTTAAAAGAGACTGGACCTCTGTGTTTGTTTTGGTGTTTCTTCAGGAAACATCGGTCACATCTAGTTTAGACTAACGAATAGGTAAATTTACTTGATAAAGTGTTATTTATAACCAGTTTACATAAAATTAAATATCATTTAGAGTAAATCTATCAAAGCTTGTTGTGAAGATGACAAATTAATTTGAATAAGGGCAAGCGAATTATGATTTCCATTTAATTATTTAAAGTATTAATTATTGTAGTTCAATTATGTAATTTCATAAACTAAAAACGTTTACGTCTACTTCATTCGTTGTTAGATATTATAATTATTGATGAATAGAAAATAGAAACGATACAAACACTGCGATTTACTGAAGCCATTTATCTGTAGTAAGACAGATAAGATACATTTTGTATCATTCCGTTTTAGGGTAGAGTGAGAGGGCATGTCAGACTTCTACTGAATAAAACCCAACTGTATTCTTCGATTGCCTTTTGCGGCCTAGTTCGACGGTCTCTCTTACAAACGTTTCCGCAGTCCTAACAGGCTGCGGCTGTCGACTCAGGCTTGGTTCTAACGGGACGTCCAGACGACGAACTATCCATTGCTCATCGTCCGCAAACCTGCACCTACGGTAGCCAGAAATCATCTTGTGACTCCCGTCGCCCAGGGTACCTGTTAATATTATGGTTTTTTCTTTAGACAATTTAAGAATATTACATAAATAAAATCTAACAATATTTATAAAAATACTTACTATAGGTTTTAGCTCGAAATAAAGCTTTAGAACTAGGTATTCACTATTAACTCAACTAATATATACATAAGATTATAATGAGATAACAAGAAAAAATAGTAATAATTCAAAACAGAAGAGTTAATAAGCCCCTGTACATTCAGTAAGGTTTTAATCGATAATGATATATACCTAATTTAATATATAAATTACCTTGAAGATGAACTATGAAAGAATAATACA
Organism: Mythimna impura; assembly: GCA_905147345.3. Taxonomy (NCBI): domain Eukaryota; kingdom Metazoa; phylum Arthropoda; class Insecta; order Lepidoptera; family Noctuidae; genus Mythimna; species Mythimna impura. Next base: position 17,124,622 of record LR990345.1, read on the forward strand.
CATATCCCTATAGTTTACTAGATTGCCTATTCGCCTACACAAATACCCTCAGCCATATTAAGTTCCCCAAATTTATTTAAGTTAGAACCCAAAAAAACTCAATACTCGTCAATCATCCCTAATTCAACCCAGTGAAAGTACGAAGGTTTCTTGGTACATAAAGTATTCGAGTATAACACAGTTTTTAAAACACCCAGAATATATGCTAGAGTTATATCGCTCACATCCATACTATGAAAGTGGATTTGTCTGTTGCTATTTACTGTCTTATTGAAGCGAGTTTACAAATTCATCATAATCTTCCTGCCCTTGTCCCGTTTTATTTGGGGTCGGCGTAACACGTTTTTTTCTTACATTCTGTCCTGTCACTCGTCACACTATCACTAACTCCCTTTTCTTATGACGCAGGTCCTCACCGGACATGGCAAGTTCGGGAGGTTCCTGCATCGGATTCAGGCGGAAGCAACGCCCGGGTGTCATCATTGTGCGGACCACCCAGAGGACACGGTGGAGCATACGGTGGGTGTGCCCCGCTTGGGCGGAGCACCGCCGTGTCCTCGTGGAGGCAATTGGTGGCAGCGACCTTTCGCGTCCGGCCCTGGTTCAGGCTATGGTCCGGAGCGAGGAGTAATGGCAGGCGGTCGCCTCCTTCTGCGAAGCAGTAATGCTAGTGAAGGAGGAGGCTGCACGCGTGAGGGAACGAAGGTCCTAACGCCCTAGCCGCCGTAATTCCGACCCCGACTACCAGCCACGGTAGACGCGGGCTTGCGGACGTTGAGCACTGGGTAGCTCGTCGTCCGGCTGTTCGGTAATTAACCGGACCGAGCCCAGTCGTCAACAGCGCGTAGTGATCCTCGCGCTCCTCAAAGGAGATGTCAGCAAACCGTAGGGGCCCAGTAGGGCCGATGCCCGCTAGCTAGGACCGCGGAGAATTTCTGAAAGGGAAACCCGTAGTCCTAGAACGCAAAGGATAATTGAAGGATACAGGTGTGGTTTTAGTCAGTAAAAGTCTGACACGCCCTCGCGCTCCACCCAGAGCGCGAGAAGTCATTTGGATGATTTCCCACCTTAAAAAAAAAAAAAAAACTCCCTTTTCTTTCATATCACTTCTCACACAATCCATCCATCTTTTCTTTGGTCTCCCTCTCCCTCTCCATCCATCCACATGTAAACTCATAACTCTTTTAGTAACATGCGTTTCATCCCTCCTCTTCACATGACCATACCAAGACAAAAGATTCCCTTTCAACTTTTCAGTCACCAGAAAAGAATACCACTGGCGCCACTTTCAAACTTCCCCTAATTTATACTCATTTCTCACTTAGTCACGAGTTTACAAATCAGGATGAATTAATTAGGGATTTCACACAGCTTAAGCACGATCGGGAAAAGAACGTAGAAGAGGTACGTAGAGCTACGAGAGTTTTCGAAAGAGGTACCGTGGTCCTGGAGCGCAAAGCCCAGACGCAGGACGCAGGTGGGTTTTAGTCATCAAACATCTACCTCTTCCTCTCGCTCCACCCAGAGCCGAAGAAGTTATTTGACAATTTCCCACCTCAAAAAAAGAAGTGATAGGTACGGACAGCGTCAACAACTGGTTTTCGCCTTTTCTAAGATGTTTTAATGTGAGAGGAGTACACAATTGATGCATCTGTCTGTACTTTTTACTCGTATATTTGTTAATGAATTAGTGGTACGAAAATGTTATTAAAATCGTGTCCAATAGCTAGTTTACATACATGATTTTAGTGGTTACTTAGATATGTAGATTAGAATAATATATTATTGTAAGTACACGAAATAGTTACACGATTTCAGGTACTTCACATGCTCAAGGTGAGTCAATAGGCTATACAGGAAAACATTATACCTACTGTAGTAAGATCTGACGAAGTAACACTGTTATAATTTAACGCTTCACTTACGAAATGGGTAGGTAGGTAACTAGCTGAGCCCGCGGCTCCAACCGCATGGAAACTTTTTAATTTTCCGGGATGAAAAACACTCTGTGTCCTTCCCGTATTTCAAGATACCACTTACATCTCTGCTTTATTTTATATACACATAGGTTCCTAAAAACTTGAACATCTTTTTTATATTTTGTGTTAGTAGGTAATTAATAAATAAAAAGGTCGAATAGCAACAAACATGGATGGTTTCTTTTTGTAACAGATTTAAAGTGTTTTAATTGGTAATATCTTAAAACCATCAAGTCCGGAGAGAAGGGAATTATCATTTTGAATCAAATCATCTATATCTATAGGTACTTATAATAAATCTGTAGAAGTGAAAATTCTGTACTTTGAAAATATCAAAAAAAATAAATGGCAGGGGGTGTTACTAGACCGACACCGAACCCAAAAATGTGATTAAAAAAATTTTTGTCTGTCTGTCTGTCTGTTTGTTCAGGCATCATGCAAAAACTACCGGTTCGATTACGATGAAACTAGGTATAATTATTCTTTAATATCCTGGGCACCACACTGGGTACTTTTTATCCCGAAAAAGTATATACAAAAAAAGCAAACTTAATTTTGCGGTTCTATCCCTAGACCCGATAACTGCACCAACCGCAAATAATAAGTTTGTCGTAGGTTACGTCACCCGCAGTGGAGTTCACTAGCGGGCGCTGCACACGGCTAAGATACTTTAATACTCGTATTTTATCTTAAGACACAATATTGCTCGCCATACAATTCAATGGACTATCACACACGACGAAGATAATAAAATAATCTATATTTCGGCGCAGGATGCCGATCATCATTGAAGCTCTGTCCAGAGACTATGTCTTGTGGGCGATGGCTGGGTAACGAGCAATAAACAAACTATTTTAGATCACACAACTGATTTATTATGAGGCAAGCTTTAGGTATTCACTTTACACAACGAGCAGTGAGACAGTCCCCGACACTTAGACGTTGTACGCATGGCTGTCGACAAAGGAATGAGCCACGGACCTCTGCGGTCGGCCCTTTTATCTGCTCGGTTCGTGCAAACGTCAGCGCGGATTCTGTCAAAGTGACATGTGTCACTTTTCACTTAGCTCGTTCATTCGTTCTCAAGCTTCCGTACTATTGACTTCACCAACATTCTTATTCATTCTTATATAAAAATCAATGCCACTTTTAGTTGTAATTTTATAACTCAAGAACGGGCTCACCTATCCAAACCAAATGTTTAGGCTTTGTTCGGAGTATTTAGTAGATGGTTTATGTGAAGTTTGCACAAAAACGGTCGAGCGGATCTTCATTTATCACATCGTAGGTAGGGTAGAGTAGGGTAGAGTAGGGTAGGGTAGAGTAGGGTAGAGTAGGGTAGAGTAGGGTAGAGTAGGGTAGAGTAGGGTAGAGTAGGGTAGAGTAGGGTAGAGTAGGGTAGAGTAGGGTAGAGTAGGGTAGAGTAGGGTAGAGTAGGGTAGAGTAGGGTAGAGTAGGGTAGAGTAGGGTAGAGTAGGGTAGAGTAGGGTAGAGTAGGGTAGAGTAGGGTAGAGTAGGGTAGAGTAGGGTAGAGTAGGGTAGAGTAGGGTAGAGTAGGGTAGAGTAGGGTAGAGTAGGGTAGAGTAGGGTAGAGTAGGGTAGAGTAGGGTAGAGTAGGGTAGGGCAGGGTAGCGTTGGGTAGAGTAGTCAGTTGACGGGAGCGAAGCCGCGGGCAAAAGCTAGTAACAAATATAACTATCTATTATTCACAATATCATCATCATCATCATCATAATTTCAGCCGAAAGACGTCCACATGGGCTCCCCCAAGTGTCCCCCCAACGAACAGTAATGTGTGTCTCGCATCCATCGCATTCTCGCGACTCTCACCAGGTCATCAGTTCACGTTGTGGGAGGCGTTCCAATGCTGCGTCTCCCGGTGCGCGGCCACCACTTCAGAACCTTTCGGCCCAACAATAAAGATGAAATATTCCACTTTATGTCCAAAACTGTTTAATCTACAGCAAGTTTTTTTATTAAGTTCTAAAATAAAAAAGTATTGTGATTCATATCCTGTTGAATATGCAAGAAATCAAGAATATTCATAGCTGGCTCGTTAGCGGCGGGTCGGCTACGTTCCTGAAAAATATCGTATTAAATACCGTGTACTATATTATAGCTACTACAGTTTATATTCTTTTATAAGAGTTTACTTCTCTTTGTAAAGTTTTCAAATGGGTAGGTAATGTGTAGTAGTAGGAGTACGTGTGAAGTTCGGCCGGATCTTTTGATATTATTTTGTAGGTGGCTGAGGAAATGAGTACGAAATCTTAAAAATACATATTTTCTTATATAAAAGAGCTTTACAACATTAGCTAGGGTCGCAAAAGACAAGCACACACAGGTGACAAGTTTTCGTACTGCCGTATTTTTTTTAGTTCGTTACGGACTAGAATGTTAATAAAAATGCTTCGTCCAGTGCATGAAATAAGAACAGGAGTACTAAAAGCAGCATGGAAGGTGTGAGGAAAGAAAAAAACGAAATTGAAAAAGCCTTTCTGGTATTTCCTGCCACCAGTATCAACAGTGAGCTTCCTCACTGTTGATCACATTTTCGTATTTTTGACAGACATGTTGATTTTAAATTCAACAACTGCCTGTCTACAACTCTCTCTATCTAATACTCAAATAGTGACTTTATTCTGAAAGAAAATTCAAAGATGAACGCAAAAAAGGGTAATATAATCAGTGAATCTTCCACATAAATTGTAATTATACGAGTACATATTAAAAAATAAATAACACAAGATATCGTAGTATTCCTAAAATTTAATTAACGAAAATTCTATTAACATGAAACCGAAATACAAGTAGAAATAAAACCTTAATACTCTGAGGTTGTTGTTGACAAAAATAAGAAATGATTTACTGCGCAAGTCGACGAAACCACAACCGCTCTCTCACGGTGGCGTCGCTTCAGCTTACTTATGTAGACGGGCCTGATAAGTCCCACTTTACTCTGATTTGTGGCCACCGTAAGCACCGATATATATTTTCATCAACGTTATTTATTTGAACAAGTTATTTTTATGATATTCTTAAGGGGCACAAAGCGCGACAAATGTCTTACAAGCTTTTGAAAAATACTTTCCATATGTCAAGCATATTTTACGATTTTATGTAAACGTTTGAAACCATCAGAGAGTTTATTCGTTTTAATAGAATTATATTCGAGGATTGTGCATGCAACTGTAAGTGTGGAAAATTTACTGAAAAAATTCGTGTGTGAAAAATTGGTATTTTATTTACGCACCGAAGTATATTTTCTTCTTCACATAGATACGAGTGTGTTAGTGTATTGTTAATTAACCAAGCACACTAATTAGTCCACTTTTCACATCAAAGACGTCCTTTAATAATTACTAGAGAACACACTGGCAACCTATTCGCTGTTCATTTATACCAACATAGGTACCTGTTCTAGTTTGAATTGTAATAACCAAGTAGATAGGTACTGTAGCCACCCTCCATGGTAACAAAGGAACCGACGCGACGGCGGCGTCGGCAGTTGTTGACGAGCGAACATCTCACTCCGGTTATTCTTTTAACTGTCGGCACAATAGCGGGTACTTAGTCGTTAATCCGAACATTAGCGTTGAAGAAATCTCCTTACAATAAGATTTCGCATTTTTTGAGTGTAGAAAGCAGTTTTCTGGGAAGATTACTGTTCCAAATTTGAATAGGACAAAAATAGTACGTTGATTGTAACGGTAGGAAGATCCATTATCAATTCATGAGAAAATTTTAAATACGAAAATGCGTATTATAGTGTGGACATTCATTACGGCATCTCTCCTCCTTATCCTTCTAAACCTCTCTGTCTTGGGCAATCTCTGGCTAGCCCCGCGAACATGATCAGATCGTAACACCACCTTCACCAAAGTCGACCTTGACGACGTCGTCCTTCCTCAGGCGTGAGTAACGATTTTCACCCATCGCCGACGCAGCCAGCCCTCTCCCACTTTAGCCTATTTTATAAGAATATAACTATAAAATATTAATTCACTAAAACTTTATACGTCCACAAAAGTCTCTACGTTTCATATAAAGGTAGCCAGGCAACATTTGGCTCAACGGTTTCATATGAAAAATCAAAAGCAAAAACAATAGTTTATTCAGCTTTCCGAACCGACTTTGTAAGCAAAATCGATAATTGACGTTGGACATAAGCTTTTGTGGGGTCAAATGTCGGATTGGGTCATATTCAAAGGCTTATGAACCAAAGCCGGTAAAGCCTTCGTACCATTAAATATTACAAAGAAACATAATACTCACACGTTAATTCATCGAAAGAAAGTTTAGGTGGTATGGAATTTTGTGTCAATTTCTAAATATTCTAGACTTACACAGATTGTCACTAAACAACTGGAATCTTTACCAAATTGTTTGTAGTTCACAATTAAAAACAAGTTCTTTGGTATATAACGATCGACAAATACCTAACGATCTCTCTAAAAGTACCTACATAAAAGTGTAATCTAATAACTCTCCACAAAGCAACTAAGGAGACGGACAACTTTCAATAGTTTCACAGAGATACCTCTTCCAATATCTCACAACTCACTGAACAAGTTTTAAACCAGCATAATGTCACCATTTCTTTAATAATGACTAGTTTCGACATTGAGTTAGTAGAAAATAATTATATGCCTATGTGACTTAGTGATAAAGTACCTAGCTAGTAAATTTTAAAAATTCTTTCTCCAATAGAATGGTGAAAGAATTTTTAAACTCTCTCTTTCTTTTTTTTTTTTTTTTGAATATGAATATGAATATGAACTCGGTCCAGTAGTTTTTGAATTTATTACTTATTATCAATAATACAAATCTTTACTTTTTATAATATTAGTATAATCAGATATAATTATTATTATGTAAATATTATAAAATGTTAAAGTTGAAATGAAAGATAACTAGGTTCCCCGTCAAACACAAAATGAGCAAACTATGTAGGTATTCAGTTTCACTATCCGTTTTCCTCTTGGGCAAGCATATACTCGGATTGGAGCTGGTAAATTCTACTGGTAGAGTAAAAAACGGAAAAAGAAATACAAAAGGCATCCGCCAGCAAAATTACCTGGCGCCACGTAACAATGTAATATCAACCTTAACTTTTAAGAAATAAAAGTCAAATGGCAACAAATAAAGTCTTGGTAGACATGTTCGCGAGCTTCATTTGGGCAAAGGGAGGTCAAACACTTAAACTCCGGAGATACAAGATTGCAGACGAGTTGAAGCAAACGAAGCAAGCTTCATGAATCGCTTTCGTGCATGCGAGGGGGATTTTTGAGGGCCGCTATGTAATCAACCTGCTATTTTGATGGTACATGCACTTGGTGAAGGCTTTTCATGACGTCGAGATATTCATTAAAAGTAAGGATATCACTAACTACATCATGCGCTTAGATGCTTGATATTACTCGTACTTGACTCGTGAAATATATGCTGTTACGGCGTTCATATTTACAGAGTTCCCTACTTAATGAATTTCGTCTTTACTGTTAAAAAGTATTTTGTGAAAGCTACAATTTTCCTTATAGTGTTTGTAACATACATTCCCGCTCTGGAATAACACACACTTATATATACAAAACAGATCATCACTGGGGACCGTTTGAAAAAAGGAAAAACAGGAAACGTGTGAAAAAATAAGCCTTTTTCCCGTCGAAAGGCGTGAACGCGACGCATCACCTATTTCTAAAGGAACGTAAATAAACGCACCTTTAAGAGTGCGTCTGAATCGACACATGTCCGTACATCCTCGCCGTGAGTCAACATTCACTGGAGGCGTATTCTGAGGCAATATGGCTTCACTAATTTATTCTTGGATATAGGCTTTCCTGTCAAGTGATGTGAGCTGTTTTGTGCTTCAATGTGACTGGATTAATAATAGTTGGTAAATTAGCGAAAATAATATGCTAATTGTTTTTTATCTCAGAACCCTGGGATCCTGGCCTTTTAGAAGGCTACCGAGGGGCCGAACCCAACTTGCAGAAGCCCCTTGATACTTTTCATGGAACGTCGTACCAACCAACGATTATTTACATGCTAGTTCACCTAAGGACAACCCGCGATTGGTGGTTAACTATTTACTAATTATTATTAAGATTAGCCTTATTTTTGTACTTATAACTTCTGTTTATTTAAAGTTTTTACAAAGTGAACGTAAATTAGACAACTGTAAAATCGATTTTAACCACAAAATAGATATAACAGAAGCTAACAGCGTGCCTCTTACATTCCAACACAGTAATTTTCAACTGCCATGTGCAAGAAAACCAATTCAAAAGGTAAAACGAACGGAAAAAACCGGAATAATCCTTTCTATCGCTTAGTGTATTCAGAGGAAGCTTATAATTACTACAACTCGTTGGTGCAGTTGCCTTTGCCTCATCATCAAAGGGGTTGCAAGTGAAGTTGCTACTTGCAAAGAAAACCGCTTTTGTTTTCTTTGACCGGGACTTCAACACACGACAACTTTTAGATTTTCTTACCTAGATTAGTTCTTTTCATTTATTCTCAGTATCATCCAATAAAACCTTTAAGATTTTTCAGAATACGATTCAATTTTAAGTTGACTTAAAAAAACACAACAACAATATTGGTAGTTAAAATAAAGCTGCTTGACAAATCAAAACACTTAGTGCACAAGAGCAAAGTTCGAGCGAACTCCGTTGTAAATCTAGATCGTAAACTAACATTAATCGTCCGTAGAGAACAAACTAGTTTCTCTAATTATTTCCTCGCCTTCGACCCTCTGGTTTTGTCTCACGGATTGCTGCATTCAAGTAACGACACCATTAATCGTGAAGTTCAATGGGATATTTAGTGCGTCACAAAATTGCACGAAATAATGGCCTTGATAAATTTGTCACTGAGGGAAATTAAAATAAACGTCGGTATTATACCAAATTGGGTGTTGAAATTGTTTCCGATACGAGCTTCATCGTTCTACTGGCTGTTCTCTAGGTACTCAAACTCTATATGTACCACAAAGCGGAAGGAAAATGTGTGTTGTAGAATCTGAGCGATATGTTCCATTATGCCGACAGCCTAACATACACTCGTATTGTCTTCCTGCCGTCAAAGCCCAAAGGAGGCAACGGTGAGTTACAAAACTCGCGGCAAATCGGGGCGGTCCCCAAACGGGAAAGGGTGTAAGTACGTAACAAACATTGGGAAGTACATAAAAAAAGTATAACCAAAATAGTGTAAGACTACGCCACTAAAAGGATTAAAAAACAACTAGTCAAGTGTGAGTTGGTCTCACTTGTTGAGGATTTCACAGTAACACTGAATGGAAAAAATAAAAGTTAAAATTTTTAGCAAAATTTTAACATTTAATAAAAAAATTAATAAAAGTTATAACTTTCCTTTTGGTACTAAAACACCAACATCAGACACTCTAGTGTTATTCAGCAAGTTGAGGCTATTAATTTATTAGTCTTTACTAAAGACCATTTAATTTCTTTTAAATCTTTTTCGAATAAACAGCTCTGGTCTTGATAGATAAATAAACAAATAGGTTGGCCGCTGCAGAAACAATCTGGACAAAAGGGGTATCCTTGACCCATCGCAAACACAGTGCCTCCATTCCTGCTCAGCATACACAACCACCAGTACCTTCCACTAATTGAACGAGGCCAACGACAGACTATTCAGGTGGCTACATATTGGTCGGACCAAATGTGAGTTAAATCGACACGAAAGAAGAAGAAGAACATACTGACATAAAGCGATTCAATTTTTGAATTTGATTCACGGAACCTTCAAATATAAATCAACACGAAACATTATTAACGGACTCCAGTGACAATGTCGACAGACACAGGAAATAAAATATCCGAATGCAGTGTTGCAAGCTTTCTAGTTCCCACCCTAGGTTGCAGTACTGCATGAGTAGGTAGCCTGTGTATCTCAGCGGTATAATAATACCGTCCTGCAATCACGGGTGTGTTTACACAACGACCGTGGTATTTATTTGCTAAACTCTTGAGGGTAAGCCTGGTGGGTAACGTCGGACTAATTTTCAAAACGAAAGCTGAATAAGCTTTCGATTGCGGATCTGGTAAACATGCCCCGAGCATAGGTAATTGGTTTAATTTAAAGTTAATTTTGGTAACTTTTCATTTAATGATGGTCCCGAAATTCTGATACAGTATAAATTTTTGAACAGTACCTATCTATAATTCTAAATATAGAAAAGAAGGGATGTTCACTCGAAATCATTCTCAGTCTGGGTTTTTGTGAGAACTATACAGTTGAAAGACAATGAGATGTTTTCGAACCGTTGATTAATAACACCGATAAGTTATCAATCAATGGTTTGAAAACGTCATGGGTAAACTGATTTTAAAAACATTGTATCAGAACTTTTCGACTATTGCGTAGAGATAACATTTTAAACATAAACATAAAAAAACATAATATTTGTACTTACCTTTAGCTTTCCAACGTAGTTTTAATTCCTCTGGTACGCTTTAATCCATTCAGTACGATCTTTGAATTATCCTCGAAGCGAAGACGAAAGAGAAATCTACAGCGCAGTTTACAAAGGTTAAACTTCTACATAGATTTGTTATAATTAAAAGTTCAACACAAAGAGAAATCGATCAATCGTTGAAATTATAATTTCGAATGAGTTCAATCGCTGTCATTCTTTTAAAAGCCGGGAACGACTGCTCTGCAATTGAATAGGAGTTTTCAATTAAAAGTGAAAACCGAATGAAAGCCTGTCCAATAGGTTAGGGGCGTGTTACGAACACAGTAAGTGGCCAGACGACAAAAGACTTCGCAATTAAATTTTCGGATTCCAAAGCCGTACTTAAAAAGTTCCTAATTTAATCCTAGTTTCCATTCTAATCAAAGATCGGATGTTCAGTAGTTAAGTAATAGAATTAGAGCTTCAAAGTGACTAGGCATTCAGCGTATCTTTAGTATAACATTTTCATTAATTAATATTAAATTTCCGTTAAGTTTCTCTAAATTCACCTACGTAGTGGTTTTGTATAATAATTTACATATTTTATTCTGGAACATGCTGCCGAGGCTTTATAATAAATTCATCGTAATCTAAAACATCCACATCATAATTTACTTTATCTTGCATATAACTCACACGTATATGGTGAGTACGTATCTACATATATATTTCTTGTTGGTATGTATTTTGTGATCCAGACGACTTGGGAGCAGTATATCCTAAACTTTACCCAAAACCGGTTTGCAATATTAATGTATTGTACGTGGTAATCTTACTGATGTCGATACTGAGCCGAACAACTGAAATTATAATAACTGCTTCCTTATAATCTGTGTGAGTATTATGATATTCTATCAAGTTACCTATGACGTTGCCATTTTTAATTAAATAAAACGAGTCACTTTGGGCTGTGGTACGTTCATATTGACTTGAAATTGAAAGTAAAAAAAAATATTTACGGCTCATTCCTTTTTCATTTGTTTCATAGGTTTTTTGTTTTCTGTATCCTTTGTATTTATATCCCAAACATTTTTTTTTTAAATATGAGTTCTAACGCGTCTCAAACGATACGTAATATTAATTACATACCTACGTGTATATAATACGTGGACTTTGTATTGTTAACAAACTAGCTGTGATTGTAACTTCATAGGTAAAGACCTTATATCTGCAAAGATAAATGGCTTTACGTGTGTACGTAACTAAAAAAGTATTAGTAATAGCTGGTACATATGTGAGAGGTAAACGGGGGCACGTTTTGGCCTAACTACCGGTTTCAGGGCGGAGCTCACGTGCGCTCGTTTTCGTCAAAGAAATTTACGTACGTATCTGTAGGCTGCGGTGATGAACTCACGGAAAAACCTCCGTGAAATTACCTTCTTAATTATGCTTTTGGGTATACATATAAAGTAGGTTCTTTTAGCTGCCTACCGGTATTACGTAGTCTGTTTACCTCTTGTTTTAAAAATTTTCCTCATTTTTTGTTGTTTACTGACCAGAAATTGAAGATAGCATGTTTTTAATGAAAGACACTAAAACACTCTATAAAGTGGTTACAATTCTTTAATTACTTACACTAGAAGTCAACGTCTCCAAAATATTGAACTGTTTGGTTATAGGCAAACACAAATCACAGTTACGATTCAAATTAATGATTTAGATATCTATCCGTAAATCGTTGTCGTACTGCTCCCGCTTTCAAAGAACCTTATTGATTAATAACTTGTTTTAATAGAAGCTTAGCAACAAAACAGTAATTACAAAGTTGAACGGTGTGGGCGACGCTTTTACTACAAGGGTGCTTTTCCACAAAATATATCCGAGGTAGCCAGCCCGTGCACAAGAAAGATATCTACCAATGGGATCGCCTCGTTTTCCTAGTCTGGCTTAGCTCAAATCTGGCGGAAATGGGCTAGTGGAGCGTGATGATGACGTGTGCGAAGGATGCGAGTGAGGAATGTATGCAAGAGACGTGAACGTGGAATGTGAGTGAGGTCCATGCGCGAGAGACGCGAGCGTGAAAAGTGAGCGAGCGCTATGCGTTAGAGACACTCACCGCGTATACAGCTGAATAGAGACCGCTACACTACCTCGCACACACCTTTTCATTGCTTTGTCACATATGCTCACACCTCGCTTTCTCCTCGCTCAGCTTAAGTGGAACAATCATACATTTTCATAGCACCGCACACTTCCTCACACCGCCTGGCTACCTCGTACACCTCTGGTGTAAGCGACGCCACCTTTATTGAGCTCGACAGACTCAATCCTAAGTTTTAACTCTCTATATCTTGGTGTTACAGTAGCGATCATAGCTTAAAAGTTTAAGTAAGAACGGGTCCACCTGTGACCTTTGATCATAAAATACAAATTAGATAACGACGAAGTTAATGTCAAAGGATCATAATTTTTTTAAATCACTTACATTTTTATCTTATTTCGAAGTTCGTAGTTTTTCGTAGTTTCTATTTATGTCTATGAAAATTGGATACGTTGTAGGCCGACCAAGAAATGGTTGGTATACGTGATTGCTTCGTTGGTTTGGGGTTCGCAAAACGCGACTGTTTGATTCCTGAGTCGGGCAAAGTGTTATTAGGTTTTTGCATTTAAAATTCCTCAGTAGAAGCCGAGAGTTTGGAAGTAGGTGGCGTTGTACCATCGTGTCTTGGTAAGCAACTTCTCCTTGGTCGTGTCAGATTGTCATCTCATCGGACTATGAGAGTAAAAGAACAGAGAGTGCACTTGTGTTTGCGCACACAATTATATTAGATATTACAATATCTCCTGCCTACTTGGCGGATTTCCATTAAGATGGGCCCCTATGGCCCAAATTCAGTCGGGAGGATTATTAATACGTTGGACCGCATAATGCCTACGTTTTCTTGCCACCCGGTGTCATTAAAATTATAATGAACTAGCTTTTACCGGCGGCTTCGCCCGCGTACATAAAATATAGCCTATGTCACTCAGAAATAATGTAGCTTTCTATCGGTGAAAAAATTTTAGCAATCGGATCAGATCTTTCAGAGATAACCTCCTACAAACAAAAAAAAAATAGATTTTACCTCTTCATAATATTAGTATAGATAAAGCATAACACTTCTACAATAACAAATTGTTACTTATAGTACATACTCATTTTTAACTAGCTTTTGCTAGTGACTTCGCCTGTACGAAAGACGACAATTATACCAAGGATACTTACTTACTCCTGAGATAAAGAGTCCAATAGCTTATTCCTTAAGCTTATTGTGCCAATTTTAATTTTAATCCATTCAGTCGTCTGAATGTGAAGGAGTACAAACAAACACTTACATATTTATATATAGATACATAAAACCCTACGATTTTATAATATTAGTGTATCTAATTAATTTTTCCATCATTGAAAAACCTTTAACAACAAATCGTGGAAACATTTACAATTCCGACATCTTCAGTTTCTGTTTCAATTCAATCATTTTCATCCTGAAACCTCATTCAATTTACAATTGATTAAAACTTTAAATTTTCCGTAGTCTATCTAAGTATAATAATACTTTTCAATTTAATAGGAGACTTAATATTGCTCTCACTACCTGTCCAGACGCGATCTATTGAAATTCAGCCGTGCATATCACGTCAACTTTATTGCGAAAATACCTCGCCGCTGGTTGAAATGCACCATATGCCGAAGTTTATGAACTAGTGCATTTTATCCTCTGGTAAATATACACTTCTGGACACATCTATTGGCCCACCTTAGAGTTTAGGTTTCGATGGTCCCTACCGAAATATGATTGCTAGATTGAACAAAAACTGTTGATGCAGTTTTAAACCTGATAAATTTTACCATCATTTTCGATCGTATTGCTTTAAATTTGAATTCAGAATACCATACGACATGGAGCTACGCCTAACAAGTCGGATATGCGCCTTGTTAAAGGCAATTGATTTTTGAATAAAAAACATGTTTTATCAAATAAAGGTTTAATTTAATAACACGTGTTGCCTCCATGGGCATCTACCACAGCTCTCATACGATTAGGCATAGAGTTTATCAACCGCTCTATGAAATTTTGAGGGATCATCTCCCATTCCTCTTCTATGGCAGTTTTCAACTCCTGCATCGTCTGGGCAACTGGCTGACGAGCCCTAACACGTCTTTTTAGCTCGTCCCACATGTGCTCAATGGGGTTCATGTCTGGGCTTCTGGCTGGCCAGTCCATAACTGTGATGTTCACATCCCGAAGATATTCCCTGACGATGCCGGCCGCATGGGCTCTTGCATTATCATGCATAAAAAGGAAATTTGGGCCCACATAGTCCGCGTATGGTATCACGTGAGGTTCTAAGCACTCATTAATGTACCTTTCAGCATTTAATGTTGGCAGCCGTGGTCCTGTAACAACCTCAAGTTGAGTTTTGCCGCTCGCGGATATACCGCCCCAGACAGTCCATGAGCCACCGCCATAAGCAACCCTCTCTTCAAAGCAGCATTGTGCGAAACGCTCTCCCTTACGTCGGTAGACCTTCTTCCTTCCATCATTGCCATGTAACACAATTTTAGACTCATCAGAAAAGAGTACACGGCTCCAATCTTGCTGTGTCCAATTTAAATGACTGCGTGCGGAATGAAGGCGCGCTGTTCGGTGGGCTCGCGTTAGTTTGGGCCCATTAGCTGGCTTGTGTAGTACCGTATCGCGTTCTTTTAACCTTCTCCGAACAGTTCGAGCGCTCACAGATACTCCGTGGAAGTCGCGAAGTTGGTTTTGTATCTCAATGGAGGTAAGGTGACGATTTCTCAAGCTAATCGTCACGATGAATCGATCCTGCCTTTCAGTTGTGACCCGAGATCGTGGCCTTCCTTGGCGACGAACAAAGCCGCCAGTCTCTAGGTACCTCCGATAAACATTTCGGACCACAGATCGACTTAAATTAAGTTGAGCACTCACGTTTCTTTGGCTGTGTCCGGCCTGAATAAGTGCCACAGCTTGGGCGGCGACTTCAGGTGAAGTATCCATAGATTTTTGATAGAACCTCACCTCAATGTTAAGAATAAGTAATGTTTGTTGCAAAACCAAAGATATCAATCACTTTTTCAAGAATTAAATCCAAGTAAACCAATAAAACCAAGTTTTCTTAGTATTCGATTGTTTGATATCAACAAACAGGCTCCAAATTGTCTTTTGTTTCTTTAAATTCTGTGTTCGAAATTCAAAAAAAGACTATTGAATGAAATTGTGAATGTGCCAGGTTCAAAACTGCATAAAAACTTTTTGCTCGACCTAATATAAAATTTTAGCTGGGACCAAACGAAACTGAAAATACAAGGTGGGCCAATAGATGTGTCCAGAAGTGTAAAAAGGATTTTTTTAGAGGTGAGAACCACGTCTTTTGATAGAGTGTGTGCTTGTTGCTCGATACAACATCAGGCTTTTCAATCGTAAGATGAAATGAATGTCGCTGGAAATATTCTTTGTGGTTTTTGTCTTTTGGGATATTAAACTTCCAGAAGCATTTTATTTTATTACATTTAATCAAAAACAATTTGTGTCTAAATGTTTTACAAAAAAAATAAGCATATTTTTTCATTTTATTTTATTTAAAAAAAAAATCTTTATTTCAGACCTTAAAGGACCATCTCATCCAAAAGCACAAACAAGAACGAGTCTTGGTTACAAAAAAAAACCGGGCAAGTGCGAGTCGGACTCGCACACTGAGGGTTCCATACAAACTTACCTATGAAAACAGTTCAATTTCCGAATCGAGTCTCAAAGATTTTTACGAATCGCAAAAAAGTTTTTTTTTGTGACGTAACTACAAATTTACAGTTTTCAGATTTTTTCCTATACTTATGCTATGAAACCTTGATTCATGCCAAATTTCAGGATTCTAGGACAACGAGAGAGTGAGAAGTCCCTTGAGAGTGTCGAAATATTTGTTTTTTACAACATAAACGGCCGTATCTTTTTTTTCGTTAATTTACAAGTTTGATTTTTTCACAGCTTCAAGGGACCGCAGACTTGAGTATACATATGGTTTTATTTCTTTTATTGATTTATACCAGTGCTTGACTACGATCCCACCTGATGGTAAGCAGTAATGCAATCATTGTTGGTGAGGCGCACTAGTTTACTATGAGCCTATTCACTCTAGCCTTAAAGGCACCCAAATTATAGTTGGACGGGAAGACCGCAGCAGTATAAACGACAAAGCGAAACGCATTCATCAACTCAACCAACAACATACAACAACTCAATACCTCTACGCGTTCCCGAGATAAAGGGTCTTGACAGACAGACAGACATACAGACAAACAGACAGACGGACGGACAACAAAGTGATCCTATAAGGGCTCCGATTTTTCTTTCTGAGGTACGAAACCCTAAAAACAAAGAATAACAGTTAAACAGTTGTGTCAAGCATACTGGAAGACGAAGCGTTGGAAGGGCTCCCATAAGGGACGTAGCGCGCGGGACTTAATTATATAAATCCCTCACTGCTTTCGGGACTAAAACTGAGCAATCTTCATTTCGTTTGGAATTTAAGACACTGCTTTATCCCCTAGTCATGTAATCTACTATTATATGAAGTAAGTCATGTAAAGTTCTAATTTTTACGTTATAAATAAAACCATTGAAAGTGTTGTCCCCTCCTAACTATCATAATCTATAATACTGTTTCAACAATAGCAGCCCAACAATAGCCCGTTCCGATTTTAAAATAGACAAACAAATCGTAGCTATTTGTTCAAATCTGTTTTGTGGCACAATACAATAATACGCACAAGATATATCGCTTCTTCAATTTAATAGACGAAGAACGGAGAACGAACAAAACAGAGCGAATCCAGCGAAACAGGATATTTCAATGGCGCTCGTGATTCGTAGCCGCGCCGCGTGACACACAATGAGCTTTAACTTGATACTATTCGCGCATGTAATTAATCCCGCACCTACATTAAGCCAGCATTTGCATGCAAATTTAATCCATACCCGATAACCTTAATTCTATAGGTAATTAACATTTTTTTTAACAATGAATTAACACAAATCGCATGACAGGGTTACGGCAGAAAAGAAGGAAATGGCGGGATGACTTACATGTCTTCCTTAGCCGGGAACAGTGGAAGAAATGGAAGGAGACCTTTGCCAACCAGTTGGATAGTCATCATCATCATTTTAATCGAAAGACGTCTACTGTTGGATATAGGCTTCCTCCAATTGGCGTCACGCATCTTCCGGTGCGCGGTCGCCATTGCAGAACCTTTCGACCCCATCGTTCTACGAGCAATGTGACGTGCCCACTGCCACTTAAGTTTGGCGATTCCTTGGGCTATGTAAGCAACCCTGGTTTTACTACGGATAAACTCCAAGCATAGCCCTTTCCATTGCCCTTTGGGTGACTTTAAGCCTTCTGTTGAGATCCACTGTAAGCAAATACGTTTCAGTATTTCAGTGCCGTAGGCACTTATGTCAGCACTTAGGTCATAGACTTTCGTTTTGAGACACTGCGTGGTATATGGGACGAGAAGATACCGCGCAGCTTCCCGAAAGGTGCCCAGACAAGTCAGAATCGACTATTAATCTCTTTCTCTAAGTTAAACCTACCCTACTGGAGTGGGACAGTATAGGCTAGACATAATAATAAAATAATTAACACTTTTAACGCCGAGTCTCGAAACTTTTAGATTAACGTTTTAATTTGTGACAACAGGTGCCAGGAAAGTCAATACAAACACTGGAGTTCCGAATGTGCAGCCGTTATTGCTAGTTGCTTGCACTGGACTGAACTGAGGTGCAAACACAAGGTTAACTGTAAATAGAACAAAAGCTTTTAACGTGCAGTTAAACTACGAAACTGCCATTTACTCACTGAGGTCCTTACCTAACATATTTTTCTGCAGCTTTCAATTTATTTTAGGAAATCCAGTTAAAATGTTTCGTATAGGACGGAGAGAAAAATAAGTGCCTATAATTATTTAGAGGTCTCGTCTTGACTTGAAATTCAATTACTTAAGTAATTTCAAAGTTGTTTCTTTGATATAAGCTGGCACTTGTCTCGTCGCTAACGCTCAGAAAGTGTGAGAAATTATGTAGGTAGGTACCGACTTCAAATAAAAAAAAAAAAAACAATTTGTAAATATGGGCCACTTAAATAAAAATCTTTTTAAAACAAGCTTTTCAATCAGTCTGGGCTTTCAGTCAAACGAGTGCTATCTGTATTTTACATGGAGCAACTGTCTATCTGACCTCCCCACATCTCAGTAATTGGGTAACGCGATACCCTACATTTTTTAGCTTCTAAC
Source organism: Mythimna impura (assembly GCA_905147345.3). Classification (NCBI taxonomy): domain Eukaryota; kingdom Metazoa; phylum Arthropoda; class Insecta; order Lepidoptera; family Noctuidae; genus Mythimna; species Mythimna impura. The sequence goes on from LR990345.1 coordinate 17,143,373, forward strand.
GCGGATAGTCACGACTGTAGACTGTCAAAAATCTACAAATGATAGCCGGAACCAACGGCGGAATATGGAACATGGAGAAATATCGATATATTAAGATAGTCCATCCACAGATCGACTTCAGCAAGCGTTGCTAAAGCCTCAGATACATTACGTCAACAAGACGCGCAACGCTCAATCTACGTGACGCTGCAATGTTGCCCAGTGTCTCGCAACTTGCCCCCAACATTTTACAACGCATTCACGTGACGCAGGGCATGTTGTAGGACAATTTGACAGCGTTGAGCGTCATGTTGGGGGATATTTTGACCCTTGATGTTTTTTTTTTTTTTCGGTGGGAAAATCATCTTATGACATCCCCCGCCCTTGGGCGGGGCGGGAGATAGTGTCAGACTTTTACTGACTAAAAACCCACTCCTGTTCCTTCGTTGCCTTTCGTACCAGGGCCGAGTCTTCCTTTCAGAATCAGACCCTTGGCCCCAGTAGGCTTCGACCCTGCTAGGCCCCTACAGTTGCTGACATCTCCTTGAGGCGCGCGTGGAACAGCACGCGCCGTCGACGACTTGGGCTCGGTCCGGTCGAGCAATGGGTGGCTCGCCGTCCGCAAGCCTGCGCCTACGATGGCCGGAAATCGGGATCGGAATCCCGGCGGCGATTGGGGCGTGAGGACCGTTGCCTCACGCGATCGGCCGCCTCCTTTGCTAGCATTACTGCTTCGCAGAAGGAGGCGACCGCCTGCCACTCTTCCTCGCTCCGGACCATGGCCTGTACCAAGGCCCGGCGCGAGAGATCGCCGCCGCCGATCGCCCTCACGAGGACACGGCGTTGCTCTGCCCAAGCGGGACACACCTCCACCGTGTGCTCCACCGTGTCCTCCGGGTGGTCCACACAATGGTGACACCCGGGCGTTTCTTCCGCATTGACCCTTGATGTATGTGAGGGTTTATTCTTTAAGGTATAACTGTAATTGCTTAGCCACGAGCTATACGCGATTTTTTAACATCAACTTTTAATTAATTAAAAAGTACCAAATAAAACTTAGGTACTTAAATAAATATACATATATAATATTTAATTAAAACCTTGAGGTGTGAACGTCCATCTCACATAGTCTAAAGATTCTTAAGGATAAGCCTCAAGCTGAGAATGTGTGACCTTCACTTATAAGATTTAGTCATGAGCATTAAACTGCAGTTCCACTAGAGACTTAGCGGCGTAACTGAGTATATGTCTGATTTCCACTAATAGGATTGCTCATTTTGGCGTAGCTCTATTCGAACAGGCCTGAATGAGGCTGAGTTTTTTCCATATTGATTAAGTGACATGATGAACATAGTTTCGTAGCTTTGATTCACTGCTTCGCTACCTCGCACATACTTAATGGACCCGCAGTCTACATAATTATGTGTCAATACACATATGAAAAACAAATGAGGAATCTCCTCCAACAATAAATTTGTGCAGGCGCCAAAGGAAGTTGAGTGTGCAAAATATGAGGACCGCATTCTGTGAAAAGTTTTGGACTCAGAAAAGTATGCAGTTTATGATTCTGGATGTTGCCAGGAGGTTCTCGAGAACGCGTGGAGGTATCGAGTTGAAATCAAAACCATATACGGACCTACGGGGTCCACGGTCGGGTCTACGGTCCCTTGAAGCTGTGAAAAAATTAAACTTCTAAGTTACCGAAAAAAAAAGATACGGTCGTTTATGTCGCAAAAATCGTTAATTTGACACTTCCTTATTATTAGGAAAAGTGTCAAATTTACGATTTTTTTTAATTTCGGAAGTCGGTGTTTCTGGTATTGTGTGCTTGTTATTTAACACAGATTTGCTTGTTATTTAACACCGACTTCCAATATTTAAGTTATTTTGATCTTTTTAGTGTTTTTTTTTTTTGTATTGAAGTCAGTTATTATTTTTTTTGTAAAAAGTTTCTTATTTCACACTTTTTAGTTGTGATACACTTGTAGCCAGAGTACCTATTTCTCATGACAATTCAAATTAACCCACACACTGCTAGGCTACATTATTTTATTATGAAGTTCCCATCCACCTCTCGGCTCCCTCATCAGGTAAGTTCGATAGTACGTCCTTATAGCCAAAGTGCATCTCATGACAATTCTAATAAGCCCAAACAAGGCTTAGGATACATTGATTAATTACGGAGTTCCTGTGCCTACCTTCCGGCTCCATCATCAGAACAGTTCGACAGTTCCTTACAGCCAAAGTGCATCTCATGCCAGTTCTAATGAGCCTAAATACGGCTAGGTTACATTCACTTTCAGCTCTGAGGTAACAAACATAAATATATATATATATATATATATATAACCAAATTGAGAACCTCCTCCTTTTTTTGAAGTCGGTTAAAAAACAATAAAGTTAAAAATAAAGCATGAATTGTTGAAAAAAAAATGATTTAACACGTAAAAGTTTTGAGCAGATGTTATCCAAAGATATACAAATAGTCAATCTTTTTTTATTTAGAAAGGTAAATTGTATCCACGACAACTGACTAAGTGCCCGTTGCCAGAACAGTCGATTCAGCCTAAATGTGCATCTAATTGTAAAACAAAGACTTGTTCTTGCAAAAAATTACAGTTAAATTTTATTTGGATGTGCAAATGTAATGACTGTCAAAATAAAAAAGATTGCCTATTTGTATTTTCTTTGGATAACATAATTCAGTCCATTTACAAAATCTCAGGGGGTGTAAAAAAATGGACCAATAAACCTCCTGGCAACATCCAGAATCATAATCTGCATGCTTTTTTGAGTCGAAAACTATTCACAGAATGCGGTCCTCATATTTTGCACACTCAACTTCTTCCAGCACCCGGTCTAAATGATATTAAGTAAATGAAATATTGATGGAAATTGCAATCATCAATTCAGTTTCTTTGACCTAACACCGGGGGCTATCTTGTTTGATTGAGGAATTTTTGACCTAATCTTTTATCAAGCCCCAGATCACCTTCGATTAACCTACTTTAGATGATAGTTTAAATTACCGAGTTATCTTGTTTAATTAATGGTGATCTTGCGTTCTATCAGACCCAAGATTATTTTTTTGTCAAGACACAATTAACGAGCTCAAACATTAAAGAACTACATTATACTGTTAAGGAGTTCTGATGGTGATCTTCCAGCTCCATTATCAGAATCTGGACACCACCTAGTGATATTCACTTGATAAAACATCGCCAACGTGTCTGAACACAATGATTGTATCTTGTTTGGTTGAGGAGATTCTATTTTTTTATTATTGATAAGCTGTCCCTCACGGTTTCATTCGCTTTTCTTTGGTTTCTGCTCCAGTCTTATTGGTCGCAGCATAATGTTTATAGCCTTCTTCAACAAATTGACTACCCAACACACACAGCAGAGATTAGCGCGTCCAAATCAACAAACTCTCCAGCTTTAAGTGTTAAGTGCAACAAAACCATTGTGAGAGACAATTTTTTTTTTCTTTTTTCTTTATATTATTAGTACAGATAGGTTCACACTGGGCCTTATCTATCACACCTGATGTGGTCGACGTTGGTGCACGCTTGCCCAGAAGTAACCTATTAAATTTGAACTTTTATATCCCCTCGCTGTAGTTATTAAGAAACACAGACTTCGGCAGGGAATTCCACTCCTTAGCTGTACGCACAATGAATGAGTTACCAAAACGTTTTGTGCGTATGGGTAGAATGTGCACCATGTACTGATGGTGCTTTACCGAATGCATAAGTAGTGGAAAAAGTACCATCTCACCTTTGCTAGGATCTCCAACATTGTGGCAGCCAATTATTGAGCTTTTGCCTCGATGTAAGGGTCAAAATTTAGGGTAGGTGTCAAGATTATACCAAGAAGCTTAAGATTATCGGTTATCGGCACGGTTACACCTCAGAGAAATAGGGTGGGGTAGAATTGGCTCCTCTTAGTAAGTAAACAAGGCACGCTCCATTCAAAGACAGCCTTCAAGGACAAATTCTAGCGCTAAACTATCACCTCTCGGATAGATAGCGTTGTTTTAATTTAAGTATTTATTTCATTTGAACGATTTCTCAAAGACAATCCAAATAATATTTGTAAATACTCAGTGATGTTGATTGTGCAAACATATTGTGCTCGTATATACGAATTCTGTCCGAAATCTATTAACTACATATTTGGGATTATTCTCATTAAGTTTAGCTGGGATAGAGTTTTGATTTATGATAAAACTTGATTGGATCCTCAATTCTATAGCCAATATTGTGTCAAACAAAGTACCGCTTGATGCTGATGACGTAAACTTCTCTAGTACAATCAAACAGTTGACCGTCCTATTGTTAACATGAATCTATCCATGACGCGTTAAAAGGTCAGTCGTGAGAGTGAGAAAGAGTGTTTTAACTATACACCCTATATAACTCCATCTCTTTGACAGTTCAGTTTAGGTCGTAAAATGAATCGTGTTAAGAGCTCGCGAGGGTCAGAGCCTCTGAGCCTCATATTGAATCGCAACTGGTATCATCTATCCATCGGTGGTCTATGTACTCAGTTAATAGTAGTGTTTCATTTCAATTGACCGCAAGGCCGATAATTGCACGAGCTATCTTATTGACCAGTCATTTGTTAATAATAAATTCGTTATCAGTGAGCTTTATTCCGGGAAATTCGTATATTTGCTGTGTGTTTTCGTGTGGATGTCAAAAGCGAATACCGTTTGGTATTTTATCTTTACGTGAAATGGTGTAATTAAATTTTCAATGGAAATAACCAGGATCCCCATGTACTAAGAATTTCGCTACAAGGATTTGTAACTTACTGTTAAAAGTGAATAATGAGATTAAATTCAAATGATAAAAGATATTTAGTTTAATATTTCATTGGAAAGAGATGTTTTCAAGTTGGTAATGCCAAGTTTCGTGTCGTTTATTCAAAAAAGCCCAACTTAAAAGTCGTAAATAAATTAAAATAGGTAAATAATTATCATGACAATGGTAGGTAGTCTTCAGCTCCGGACGGTTACGCAAAACCGTCTGTCTTGGTAAATTAATTCGTCTTGGCAATTTCGCTCTAATTAATTCAAAACTATATTTCGACAAACAACAATTAGATGAAAAATCCCCAAGGAGAAGATATCTAATGACAAATTTCGAGGAATTTTAAATTGTAGCTTCCATTTTGTTAATTCAATTTGGTAATATCGAAAGTCGTAGAAATAATATTGAGTGAATTTGTTCGGGCGCTGATCATAGCCTTATCTTAACGAAATCCAGTCGAGCTGGCATCAACTGCGCCGTCGTGGCTGCTACTGGCAGGCTTTTTTAATTTGATACTTCTATCCGATATCAAACGTAATCGAGCGGATGTGTTAGTGTCGGTGGCGTGATTAAATCATTTTTTATAATAGTTATGTTACCTATAACTTATCTTAGAAAACTAAGATGTATTTTATAAATCATAAGAAAACTCGTATTTAGCCATAAGCATGCAGGTGATGTACCTAACGATCATCCGAAGACCGTTTCGTTTCCCCATAAAGGAAAGTACTGAACACTCCAATCATCATATATTATTATTCCACAGAACGATGCAGTTTCTATTTAAAAACCATAAAATTAGAACGAAACCTCCAGAAAGCGATCAAACTAAAGCAGCTCCTTGCCGCCGGAATATAAAATCAAATTCCCAATCTTTATCCACTTCTGTGGTACATACGTATTAAAAAGACTTCCATAATCGCTTTTTTATCATCCAGTGGGATATCATTCTGCATTTAGGCAATAAAAGCACGGTGGCGCGCCCCCGCGCCTTATCTCCGGCGGGCAGGCACGAAAATATAGATCTAAAAAAAATTGATAGCAATTTATATGTTAAACATCGGCTTGAATGAGATATTTCGCATCTTGTACGTTCCTTGCATGATATATGTACTTAAAGATGAGCGTTATTCAAAATTGGCTTTCTCTGGCTTATGATGAATGTTGTATATTCAGAAAAAAACTTTTTTTTGCGCATCGAATCGAGAAATAAACTGAAACGAAGCCAGAGCGCCGCCTCTGAATTTTAAGTTTCACCAAAACAAATGGGTGAAAATAATAAAAAAGGAATGGAACTTTGGCACTTAATTATAAGCTTTAATTACAGTTATATCAAAATAAAGAAACGATTTGTTAAAGTAGTAATTTAAAATTATATCAAGATGTGTGTTTACATCTGTGATTCTGAATTTTATACCAATATAAGTACTGCAATATTACAGAAAATACAAAACACAAAGAAACCAATAAATAGGCACCCAATTTTGAAAAAAAGAATGACGTACCTTTAATATAACGTTTGTTTGAACTTATAATTCCAAATCAATCCAAAGATTTTTATTTATTTGTTTGGGAAAACAAACGGTGGTACATTACAATTTTACAGTAAACAATACAATTCAATAAATGAGATAAATGCACAACCACATTTTCCACATAATATAAATGAGTATGTAAAATTGAAATTCAGTACGAGCGAACATAAAAAATTAGACATTAAAATTATATCAAAATTAAACTCATATCAAACACTAAAATTAAATTAAATCGATATTAAATCAAAATCAGATCCAAATTAAAATAAACTAAAATCAAATAAATAGATTAAAAATCAATTGAATTAATACTTAAAACTAAGATAAAACATATTGTACATAAATTAAAATATTACATAATAAACATTAACAACACAGTGTAACAATAAGGCAATGATCGTTCATAATCACAATAGGTAGATATATTAGGTACAATAAACATTGATTTATTAAAATATAACAATTAGGCATAATAATCATGCATTTGATATTTTATCACATTTTTTTTTTAATTTTGAGCAGATATGCCAAAGAATTCAATATTTTCAAATAGTTTATTAAACTGATTCGTAATACGACGAAGGGGCGCGCGCGCTCCCGCATTTTTGCGACAAGAAGTAACTGCGAATAGTGGCTGGGCGCGCACTCCACGACTTATTTAACACCGACTTCCGAAATTAAAATTATTTTAATCCTTTTAGTGTTTTTAGGGTTCCGTACCTCAAAAGGAAAAAACGGTACCCTTATAGGATCACTTTGTTGTCCGTCCGTCTGTCTGTCTGTCTGTCAAGTCTCTTTATCTCGGGAGTTGAAATTAAAACCATATTGTCAAATCTGCGGTCCCTTGATGCTGTGAAAAAAACTTCTAAATTAACTAAAAAAAAATACGGTCGTTTATGTCACAAGAAACGTATATTTCGACACTCTCAAGGAAATCGAAATTCATAGGGTAGTTCCCGTTGACTCAGAATCCTGAAATTTAGCATACAGCAAGGTCTTATAGGACAGATATAGGAATTAATCTGAAAACAGGGAATTTTATGTTACGTCACAAAAATGTTTTTTTTTTATGCGATTCGGAAAAATCTTTGAAACTCCATTCAGGAATTGAACTGTTTACACAGGTAGCTTTGTACGGAACCCTCAGGGCGCGAGTCCGACTCGCACTTGCCCAGTTTTTGGTAATTTTAGTGAAGTCGTTTTTTTTTTGTAATAATTTTTTTATTTCACACTTTTTAGTTGCGATACACTTATAACCAGAGTGCCTATTTCGCATGACAATTCCAATTGATCCAAACACTGCTAGGTTACATTGTTTTATTATGAAATTCAGATCAGTTCAATAGCCAAAGTGCGTCTCATGACAATTCTAATAATTCCAAACACGGTTACATTGATTAATTACAGAGTTCCGGTGCCTATCTTCCGGCTCCATCATCATCATCAGGTCACTTTGATGATACCATTTTCAACATAACTATTCAGAACCATTTATTTATTTGTATTGTCAAAGTCGCTTAGCTATCTTCATTGTGATATCTATGTGAGTATCAACTTCATACTCACATAGATATTTGTCACCGTAGGCCATTTCTGGTCTTTTTCATCAGTTTCACTTCATCAAATGTTACTTTTTGACTGAAAATGCTTAAGTTCTCGATAAAAATACCAAAATCAATGTATAGTTGCATATGTTACCGTGAACCGTTCAATGGCTATAATATTTGAGGAGTTTCCTCAATTCCTCATGGATCCCATGATCAAAAATGGATATTGAAAAAAGAGATTAAAGAGAAAAAAAATTGCAAATCGGTCCATAAACGACAGAGTTCTGAGGTAACACAAAAAAAAAATACAACCGAATTGATAACCTCCTCCTTTTTTTAAAGTCGGTTAAAAAAGGTAAACTATATCATTATTTTTATTTATTATAGGCTCGCGATTAACCACTATCTCATCTGATGTTACAGATGATGCGATCGATGATCGAGCACACTTCCTCAAAATTAACCTATAATGGATAGGTGAACTTTGACTTTAAAATCCCTAGATTATGATCCTAATGTCTTATAAGGCAACACAGACCAAGGGTAAGTCATTCTACTCCTCTCCTCTTTTATTATTTCATTAGAGTACAATAAAAAAAACATCTTTGAGGAATAAATTGGTACACATCTCTTGGTTTGTCTCAACACGCCAGTTTTTCTCGTAGGGGAAATAGTGCCTCAAGCGGTTTGGTACTGTCTCTAAAAGATAAAACAAACAAGATACTCGAGCGAGATTGTTGCGCGGTTAAACGATACCAAACCCGCTATCGACGTCGCTTCCAGCTATTTTTAAGTTATGAAGAAAATTGATATTATAATAATAACCCCTCTACCGTATTTCTACGTTGACGTCGGTGGTTTGTACACCTCAGTAAACCCAAGATCTAATGGGTTGACCAGAAGGTTGCAAACCAACGTCCAAACCAAGGTGACCTTGCTAGTTTCAATCCGTGTAGACAGCAGTTGTAATCAATGGCCTCCAACGCCCTTGGTAAGAAGGCGTGTTTTCCCAACCACCGAACGTGTTGGCGCGTGGTGTACATCCATGTAGCCGCAACACAAACGAAACACATAAACCAAGGTCACCTTGGTTGGAACGCTAGTTTACAACCATCTGGTCAACTCTTAAATGTAACTATACTGTAACATGCCTAATGTGGGGGGCCTGACTAAGAGTGAAACAATCCACAAATCAGTTTTGTAGATGTTATAATAACATTGAAGAAAGGAAAAAAAGAAGGAGAATTCTTATTCCTCATCTCCAGCTTGTCTTTATTAGCCGGTTGTAGTAAACACTGACAAGGAAGAGAGTAATAGGGTAATTCAAGCCGGCTATTAAAGGCAAGAAAGCGTTGGGAGCCTCTCTTGACTTTAATGAGTGGCTTGAGTGGAGATTTGCAATTAAGCAAACGCCTGAGCACGTTCAAGGACGTCAGCACGTGCATCGCCGTGTCCTCGTGGAAGCGATTGGCAGCGGTGACCTCTCGCGCCCGGCCCCGGTTCAGGCAATGGTCCATAGCGAGAGGTTATGAGAAGCGGTGTGCAATAGTTCTACAGGGGGTTGTCCTTGGGTGCCGTTGTATTAATGCGCCTACGATCCTAGGTTGGTATCAGATCATAATCTATTTAACGGGATTTAAGAGATGTGATGATTGTAAAAAGATATTTTAATAATAATAATAATATCCCCATCGCCGTATCTCTACGTTGACGTCGTTGTGGGGCTCGCGCTTCAATAAACCCTAGGTCTGTGTCAGTAAGGTTTGTTTTGCCATAACATGCGAGGGAGAGGGGCCTGACTCAGAGAGATACAATCCACAGGGCAGTTTCGTGGTGAACTGTTGGGCATTAGCGACCTCTCGGGAGAATTTTGTTCTTCATCTTCGGCTTGCCTTTATTGGCCGGCCCTAGTAAACACTGACGAGGAACAGAGCTTCCACCTGTCTCTTGCCTTTATTGGCAAGCCTGAGTGAAGATTCGCAAGAGCAAACGTGCTTGGGAGAAGGATGTATAATCCAGTAAGGTGCTGATACCGTACTTCCGGAATTGTACTGATAGCCGTGGTATACCTCTCCACTCCTCAAGCACCTCAGGATATGTTGTCCTCTTGTTGCTACGTCACTTCGTGCTAGCGTCCGTTTATGGGGGCCCATTTATTGAGTGTGCAAGTCACCCCCTGGTTTTTGTTGATGGATATAATAACATTGTTCAGGCAGGGGCCATAGTCTTAACATAGTTCCAGGTTACCAGTCCACTTAAGTCTCCAAAAGCCATAGCCCTATTATCTTTGTTTTCCATATGTCGCAATAGTTTTTCACCTTAGTTTTAGTTAAGTTAATTTTGGTGAACAATAAATTATATTCTAGATATGTACTTAATTTTAACTCAAATATCTATCTATATTATTAAAGGAGAAACTGATTGACTGACATATCTACGCACGGTCAATACTCGTACTACTGGGCCTAGGAGCATGAAATTTTGCACAAGGTTTCCTTTTATGACGTAGGAGAGCACCAAGAAAGGATTTTCCTAAATTCTATCCCAATGAGATGAAACGGAGGTTTGTATAGAGAAACCTACTTTCACGCGGGTGAAGCCGCTGACAGAAACTAGTTTATCTATATGTCGTGGCCAGATCATAGAATTGATCACTTCATGATATGGCCAACTAAAACTGGTCAAATTGTTTAAGCGCAAACATTTGATGATATGCAATCCTCGTTTGGCCATATCATTGATGTAGGATTTCAATGATAATAAAAGGTCTAAAGGAAGTAGGCCAAACGAAGATTGAAATATCATCAAACTATAACATTTAAAACGATCTGGCCAGTTTTACTTGGTCATATTATGAAGTGATTAATTTCTAAGATCTGGCCTCGACATACATATCCTGTTAGACATAGGTATGTAGGATTGTTCAGTAGCTCATTGAATTACATGATGTAATTACGTAATCATTAAAATTAATTCCATTGACAATTAGGGAACATTCCATCACTTGATACATCAAATGATAATATAATTAGACATCAATCACCGATTGTCTCCATCCCTATTGCTTATTATTTTGATACGAGTACCTACTTTTGTGCATTAAATACCGCTCTAATTAATTAATCTTAGTTAATTTTGGAAACAAGCACTTCAGCTTATTTCAAATAGAAAGAACTCTGTATTGTAATTTTATCAAAGTAACTAAACCCACCAGGGCGTCAAGAAGGAACTATAGAAGCCCAGCAGTGTCGAAGCCTACTGGGACCATGGATTGTGAAAAGAGAACCCCGGGGGCCCTGGAACGAAGGCGAAGAAGGAACATAGCAGTGGGTTTTAGTCAGTAAAAGTCTCCACCCTACAGCAGGAGAAGTCATTAGAATCTAAACTAAAAAAACAAGTATACATTTATAGATAATCACGTAGGTAACGGAGAGGGTTTATGGTAAATGATAAATGATATTCATTTTTTATACTAGATGAGGCCGATGTTTCCTAGCTGACTACCCTGAGAAAAAACACTGAAACAAAGTCTCTTTTAAAGTCCACACAGTAAATATGTAATGATCAAATCACATGAGAACCATACTGATTTGTCTGAGATGGTCTTTTGAAGAAAGAACCATACAGATTTGAGTGGGCCTGTCCAGTCAGTGTAAGCATTTGTCAGTATTCGCAAAGCACTTAGGACTACTAAGGAGCTAAACGACTAGACTTGACGAACCTTGGTATTGACCAAGGAAAAGACATTTGGGTATGCCGCTAAACCCCACATTCCAAAATTCCATGTCTAAGTAGAATTAGGCGTGGTACTTTGACGCAAAGGGGCACAATGTTACATCAGATATATTTCTATTAAAATTCTTTTATTAAAATTAACTTATTAATTTCCCTATCAATCGGCCCCACTCTTCTGCCTACAAAATTCTTACACACGAACGTAACAAAGATATCGGAAAAGTAGTTTGTATGTTTAATGCAAGACTGGAAAGAGGGCAAGTCGTCCTATACATTTGTAATAATAAAATACAGTTGTCCCCGATACCCAGTTCCCCTAACTAATTTTGAGACAAAAGGACCGCTGATAACTTTCCATACTTTATTTCCTTTTTTGTCGATGAGAACTTCCCTTACGGTCGAGTTGGTCTGTATTTTATCGTCGTAAGTAAATAAAATTTAGTACACATGGGCCTCGATTCATATTTTATCGATTCTGTGATTTTATTTGTCATATGGTTCGAGCTGGGATGATGGTATCGTCAACGACACCCTTCTTATCTACTTAAAAAGCAGGCTGTTCTATAGCATCAAAAAGTATCACAAGTTATCTAAATCATCCTGTTCTTGTGCACATCTCATTTTTTTTATCTTCTTCTATCTCATATATTTTACTATTAGATCACAAATAAAAAGGAAACGAAATAAAGAAATAAGAAATTGATCTTGTCCTTCTTTTAGCGTAATTATTTACTTAAAAAAACTGGGCAAGTGCGAGTCGGACTCGCGCACTAAGGGCTCCGTACAAACTTACCTATGAAAACAGTTCAATTCCCGAATTGAATTACGAAGATTTTTCCGAATCGAATTTTTTTTTTGTGACGTATCTACAAATTTACAGTTTTCAGATTTTTTCCTATACTTGTGTTATGAGACCTTGCTTTGTCCCAAATTACAGGTTTCTAGGTCATAAACGGCCATACCCTTTTTTTACGTTAACACAGATGTTTAATTTTTTCACAGCTTCAAGGGACCGCATACTTGACTATATGGTTTTAATCTCAACTCGATGCCTCCACGCCTTCCCTAGGTAAAGGGTCTTGGCAGATAGACAGACGAACGGACAACAAAATGATCCTATAAGCCCTTTTTTTTCTTTTGAGGTACGGAATCCTAAACAGTATTAGATGTAACAGTTAAGTACAGTTGATGATGTCGAAAGCTATCCCAAGCTTGAATTAATGATGATGATTGGAAGTTTTACTTTAATTAATACGTTACCAGATATGTTAAACTTTATTACTGACCCACCTTTTTATTTTTATTTTTAGATTGAAAATCATCCATGGACTTCTCTCGCCCTTAGGTGGAGTGGGAAGGCGTATTAGACCTTTACTGACTAAAAACCACTCCTATGTTCTTTCTTTGCCTTCGTTCCAGAGGGGGGTTTAATTTCATATAACCCATGGGCCCAGTAGGCTTCGACCCTGCTGGGACCCTACGGTTTTGCTACATCTCCTTGAGGCGCGCGTAGAATATTTAGCACCGTTGACGTCTCGGGCTCGTTCTGGACGGTTACCGGACGGCCAGATAGCGAGCTACCCGTTGCTCGCCGTCCTCAAGCCCACGCCTACGATAGCTGGAAACCTACGTCATGCGGAATTGAGGACGCCGTGACTTTTTCCAGCCACTCTTCAAAGAGGGTACTTACCGCCGTAATTATAGCGTGCCCAGCACTGGGTTGCGATAGTTGCTATCGTCATTCCACCATGAGATCCCGCAGGAACTCTGTCCGCCATGCCATGACTTGTCGGTGAAGCGGAGTTTCGCTCTGGCGTTGCGTGTGTTCCTTCAGTTGTCATTCGCGCTTCAGGGTCGCGGTGACTGTTTCGAACGATCCCTTCAATCGTAGCCGAACACAGTTTTTTATTGTGTGTATCCTTCCGCTTTTCACTCAGCGTCAAGAAAGAGAAGATATCCTCACACTAATGGATATCTAATGTCAATAATGGTCAGGTTTTTTTAACAACATACCAACGCCCTCCTCCTCCCCCCCCCCATTTCAATTTCCAAATACTGCGTATATTCATATCTTGCTCCCTAGGCCGTATAGTACATCTACCTATATCTAAGTACATCTACCTATATCTAAAAGAGCATTGATCAAAGCCATCTTAAACAGTAGTCGCTAAATAGGCGATGGCCAATTTATACGAACCAATTTCGCTGAGTTGACTTTTACAAATTACAAGAAAAGACAAACAGCTGATACACAGGGTGTTCTTCTTTCCTCGACCAGTGAGAAAATAAATTATTTAAGTTATATGAGTGTTGCAGGGAAAGGGGAAACTGGGCCGAAACGTCAACCCATGTCAAAAAACATAAACGGTGAGCTAACAAGTTTAATAACAATAATAAATTCAGAGAAGATACAAATATTGGCCGATTTTTCATGAAACTGAAGCTAGCAGCCAAACAAGTCAGGGTGGATCTAGTGTGGGTCCCTAGGCCCAGAACCAAATTGTCAATGTAAAGTTAAATAGAGCTGTATGGTACTGTTTCAACAGCTAAAACAATAAATTTACGCAGCTGGTAAGATTCCTGTAATAAGTCCAAACATTTTAATTGCAAATTAAATAATATTTTTAAAACTAATCCCCCGTAACTTTGGTTCTAAACACTCGAATCGGTTTAAATTTGATCCAACGTCTACTTAGAGTGTCATTGAGGTCTGATATTATTTTCAAGAGGGATACTCAATCCCTTCTATTTTTTTTTTAATTTATAAATTTATGAATTTGGATTTTTATGATAACTCTACTGTTACTTTTATCCTGAACACTCGAATCGATCCAAACTCGGTCCAACGTCTACTTACAGGGTCATTAAGGTCTGATATAATTTTCAAGAGGGATACTCTATCCCTTCTATTTTTTTATAATTTATTATATTACGAATTTTGGCTTTTATCATAAGTCTTCTGTAACTTTAGTCCTGAACACTCGAATCGGTTCAAACTTAATTCAACGTCTACTAAGAATGTCATTGAGGTCTGATATTATTTTCAAGAGGGATACTCAATCCCTTCTATTTTTTTTTTAATTTATCAATTTATGAATTTGGATTTTTATGATAACTCTTCTGTTACTTTTATCCTGAACACTCGAATCGATCCAAACTCGGTCCAACGTCTACTTACAGGGTCATTAAGGTCTGATATAATTTTCAAGAGGGATACTCTATCTCTTCTATTTTTTTTTTATAAATTATTATGTTACGAATTTTGGCTTTTATCATAAGTCTTCTGTAACTTTAGTCCTGAACACTCGAATCGGGTCAAACTTAATTCAACGTCTACTAAGAATGTCATTGAGGTCTGATATTATTTTTAAGAGGGATACTCAATTCCTTCTATTTTTTTTAAATTTTATTAATTTATGTATTTGGAATTTTATGATAACTCTTCTGTTACTTTTATCCTGAACACTCGAATCGATCCAAACTCGGTCCAACGTCTACCTGGAGTGTCCTTGAGGTCTGATATTATTTTCAAGAGGGATACTCCATCCCTTCTATTTTTATTAAATTTATTAATTTATGTATTTGGATTTTTATGATAACTCTTCTGTAACTTTAGTTCTGAACACTCGAATCTGTTCAAACTTAGTTCAACGTCTACTTGGAGTGTCCTTGAGGTCTGATATTATTTGCAAGAGGGATACTCAATACCTTCTATTTTTTAAAAAATTATAATTTATGAATTTGGAATTTTATGATAACTCTTCTGTAACTTTAGTTCTGAACACTCGAATCTGTTCAAATGTAGTTCAACGTCTACTTGGAGTGTCCTTGAGGTCTGATATTATTTTCAAGAGGGATACTCAATCCCTTCTATTTTTTTATAATTTATTATATTACGAATTTTGACTTTTATCATAACTCTTCTGTAACTTTTGTTCTGAACACTCGAATCTGTTCAAACTTAGTTCAACGTCTACTTGGAGTGTCCTTGAGGTCTGATATTATTTGCAAGAGGGATACTCAATTCCTTCTATTTTTTTAAAATTTATTAATTCATGGATTTGGATTTTTATGATAACTCTTCTGTAACTTTAGTTACGAACACTCGAATCTGTTCAAACTTAGTTCAACGTCTACTTAGAATGTCCTTGAGATCTGATATTATTTTCAAGAGGGATACTCAATCCCTTCTATTTTTTTTTAAATTTATTAATTCATGAATTTTGACTTTTATCATAACTCTTCTGTAACTTTAGTCTGAACACTCGAATCTGTTCAAACTAAGTTCAACGTCTACTAAGAATGTCATTGAGGTCTGATATTACTTTCAAGAGGGATACTCAATCCCTTCTATTTTTTTAAATTTATTAATTTATGTATTTGGAATTTTATGATAACTCTTCTGTTACTTTTATCTTGAACACTCGAATCGATCTAAACTCGGTCCAACGTCTACTTGGAGTGTCCTTGAGGTCTGATATTATTTGCAAGAGGGATACTCAATTCCTTCTATTTTTTTTAAATTTATTAATTCATAAATTTGGATTTTTATGATAACTCTTCTGTAACTTTAGTTCTGAACACTCGAATCTGTTCCAACTTAGTTCAACGTCTACTTGGAGTGTCCTTGAGGTCTGATATTATTTTCAAGAGGGATACTTAATCCCTTCTATTTTTTTATAATTTATTATATTACGAATTTTGACTTTTATCATAACTCTTCTGTAACTTTAGTCCTGAACACTCGAATCGGGTCAAACTTAATTCAACGTCTACTAAGAATGTCATTGAGGTCTGATATTATTTTTAAGAGGGGTACTCAATTCCTTCTATTTTTTTTAAATTTATTAATTTATGTATTTGGAATTTTATGATAACTCTTCTGTTACTTTTATCCTGAACACTCGAATCGATCCAAACTCGGTCCAACGTCTACTTGGAGTGTCCTTTAGGTCTGATATTATTTTCAAGAGGGATACTCTATCCCTTCTATTTTTTTATAATTTATTATATTACGAATTTTGACTTTTATCATAACTCTTCTGTAACTTTAGTCCTGAACACTCGAATCGGGTCAAACTTAATTCAACGTCTACTAAGAATGTCATTGAGGTCTGATATTATTTGCAAGAGGGATACTCAATTCCTTCTATTTTTTTTAAATTTATTAATTCATAAATTTGGATTTTTATGATAACTCTTCTGTAACTTTAGTTCTGAACACTCGAATCTGTTCAAACTTAGTACAACGTCTACTTGGAGTGTCCTTGAGGTCTGATATTATTTTCAAGAAGGATACTTAATCCCTTCTATTTTTTTATAATTTATTATATTACGAATTTTGACTTTTATCATAACTCTTCTGTAACTTTAGTTCTGAACACTTGAATCTGTTCAAACTTAGTTCAACGTCTACTATGAATGTCGTTGAGGTCTGATATTATTTTCAAGAGGGATACTCTATCCCTTCTATTTTTTTAAATGTATTAATTTATGTATTTGGAATTTTATGACAACTCTTCTGTTACTTTTATCCTGAACACTCGAATCGATCCAAACTCGGTCCAACGTCTAATTGGAGTGTCCTTGAGGTCTGATATTATTTTCAAGAGGGATACTCAATCCCTTCTATTTTTTTATAATTTATTATATTACGAATTTTGACTTTTATCATAACTCTTCTGTAACTTCAGTTCTGAACACTCGAATCTGTTCAAACTTAGTTCAACGTCTACTTGGAGTGTTTTTGAGGTCTGATATTATTTTCAAGAGGGATACTCAATCCCTTCTATTTTTTTATAATTTATTATATTACGAATTTTGACTTTTATCATAACTCTTCTGTAACTTTAGTTCTGAACACTCGAATCTGTTCAAACTTAGATCAACGTCTACTAAGAATGTCATTGAGGTCTGATATTATTTTCAAGTGGGATACTCAATCCCTTCTATTTTTTTTTAAATTTATTAATTCATGAATTTTGACTTTTATCATAACTCTTCTGTAACTGTAATTATAAAAAAATAGAAATGATTGAGTATCCCTCTTGAAAATAATATCAGATCTCAATGACATTCTAAGTAGACGTTGAACTAAGTTTTACTACATTCGAGTGTTCAGAACAAAAGTTACAGAAGATTTATTATAAAAATCCAAATTCATAAATTAATAAATTTAAAAAAAAATTGAAGGGATTGAGTATCCCTCTTGCAAATAAAATCAGAGCTCAATGACCCTTTAAGTAGACGTTGAACTAAGTTTGAACCGATTCGAGTGTTCAGAACTAAAGTTACAGAAGAGTTATGATAAAAGTCAAAATTCGTAAAATAATAAATTATAAAAAAATAGAAGGGGTTGAGTATACCTCTTGAAAATAATATCAGACTTTAAGGTCACCCCAAGTAGACGTTGAACTAAGTTTGAACCGATTCGAGTGTTCAGAACTAAAGTTACAGAAGAGTTATGATAAAAGTCAAAATTCTTAACATAATAAATTATAAAAAAATAGAAGGGGTTGAGTATCCCTCTTGAAAACAATATCAGAGCTCTATAACACTCTAAGTAGACGTTGGACCGAGTTTGGATCGATTCGAGTGTTCAGGACTAAAGTTACAGAAGAGTTATGATAAAAGTCAAAATTCTTAATATAATAAATTATAAAAAAATAGAAGGGGTTGAGTATCCCTCTTGAAAACAATATCAGAGCTCTATAACACTCCAAGTAGACGTTGAACTAAGTTTGAACCGATTCGAGTATTCAGAACTAAAGTTACAGACGAGTTATGATAAAAGTCAAAATTCGTAAAATAATAACTTATAAAAAAATGGAAGGGGTTGAGTATCCCTCTTAAAAACAATATCAGACTTTAAGGACACTCCAAGTAGACGTTGAACTAAGTTTGAACCGATTCGAGTGTTCAGAACTAAAGTTACAGAAGAGTTATGATAAAAGTCAAAATTCGTAAAATAATAAATTATAAAAAAATAGAAGGGGTTGAATATCCCTCTTGAAAATAATATCAGACCTCAAAAACACTCAAAGTAGACGTTGAACTAAGTTTGAACAGATTCGAGTGTTCAGAACTGAAGTTACAGAAGAATTATTATAAAAATCCAATTTCTTAGATTAATAAATTTAAAAAAAAATAGAAGGAATTGAGTATCCCTCTTGAAAATAATATCAGACCTTAAAGACACTCCAAGTAGACGTTGAACTAAGTTTGAACCGATTCGAGTGTTCAGAACTAAAGTTACAGAAGAGTTATGATAAAAGTCAAAATTCTTAACATAATAAATTATAAAAAAATAGAAGGGGTTGAGTATCCCTCTTGAAAACAATATCAGAGCTCCATAACACTCTAAGTAGACGTTGGACTGAGTTTGGATCGATTCGAGTGTTCAGGACTAAAGTTACAGAAGAGTTATCATAACAATACAAATTCATAAATTAATAAATTAAAAAAAAAATAGAAGGAATTGAGTATCCCTCTTGCAAATAATATCAGACCTTAAGGACACTCCAAGTAGACGTTGAACGAAGTTTGAATCGATTCGAGTATTCAGAACTAAAGTTACAGAAGAGTTATGATAAAAGTCAAAATTCGTTAAATAATAAATTATAAAAAAATAGAAGGAATTGAGTATCCCTCTTGAAAATAATATCAGACCTCAAGGACACTCCAAGTAGACGTTGAACTAAGTTTGAACCGATTCGAGTGTTCAGAACTAAAGTTACAGAAGAGTTATGATAAAAGTCAAAATTCGTAAAATAATAAATTTAAAAAAAATAGAAGGGGTTGAGTATCCCTCTTGAGAATAATATCAGACCTCAAAAACACTCAGAGTAGACGTTGAACTAAGTTTGAACAGATTCGAGTGTTCCGAACTAAAGTTACAGAAGAGTTATGATAAAAGTCAAAATTCGTAAAATAATAAATTATAAAAAAATAGAAGGAATTGAGTATCCCTCTTGAAAATAATATCAGACCTCAAGGACACTCCAAGTAGACGTTGAACTAAGTTTGAACAGATTCGAGTGTTCAGAACTAAAGTTACAGAAGAGTTATGATAAAAGTCAAAATTCGTAAAATAATAAATTATAAAAAAATAGAAGGGGTTGAGTATCCCTCTGGAAAATAATATCAGACCTCAAAAACACTCCAAGTAGACGTTGAACTAAGTTTGAACAGATTCGAGTGTTCAGAACTGAAGTTACAGAAGAATTATTATAAAAATCCAATTTCTTAGATTAATAAATTTAAAAAAAATAGAAGGAATTGAGTATCCCTCTTGAAAATAATATCAGACCTTAAAGACACTCCAAGTAGACGTTGAACTAAGTTTGAACCGATTCGAGTGTTCAGAACTAAAGTTACAGAAGAGTTATGATAAAAGTCAAAATTCTTAACATAATAAATTATAAAAAAATAGAAGGGGTTGAGTATCCCTCTTGAAAATAATATCAGACTTTAAGGACACTTCAAGTAGACGTTGAACTAAGTTTGAACCGATTCGAGTGTTCAGAACTAAAGTTACAGAAGAGTTATGATAGAAGTAAAAAATTCCTAAAATAATAAATTATAAAAAAATAGAAGAGGTTGAGTATCCCTCTTGAAAACAATATCAGAGCTCAATAACACTCTAAGTAGACGTTGGACCGAGTTTGGATCGATTCGAGTGTTCAGGACTAAAGTTACGAGTTATCATAAAAATACAAATTCATAAATTAATAAATTTAAAAAAAATAGAAGGAATTGAGTAACCCTCTTGCAAATAATATCAGACCTTAAGGACACTCCAAGTAGACGTTGAACGAAGTTTGAATCGATTCGAGTATTCAGAACTAAAGTTACAGAAGAGTTATGATAAAAGTCAAAATTCGTAAAATAATAAATTATAAAAAAATAGAAGGGGTTGAGTATCCCTCTTGAAAATAATATCAGACCTCAAAAACACTCCCAAGTAGACGTTAAACTAAGTTTGAACAGATTCGAGTGTTCAGAACTGAAGTTACAGAAGAATTATTATAAAAATCCAATTTCTTAGATTAATAAATTTAAAAAAAATAGAAGGAATTGAGTAACCCTCTTGAAAATAATATCAGACCTTATAGACACTCCAAGTAGACGTTGAACTAAGTTTGAACCGATTCGAGTGTTCAGAACTAAAGTTACAGAAGAGTTATGATAAAAGTCAAAATTCTTAACATAATAAATTATAAAAAAATAGAAGGGGTTGAGTATCCCTCTTGAAAATAATATCAGACTTTAAAGACACTTCAAGTAGACGTTGAACTAAGTTTGAACCGATTCGAGTGTTCAGAACTAAAGTTACAGAAGAGTTATGATAAAAGTAAAAAATTCGTAAAATAATAAATTATAAAAAAATAGAAGAGGTGGAGTATCCCTCTTGAAAACAATATCAGAGCTCAATAACACTCTAAGTAGACGTTGGACCGAGTTTGGATCGATTCGAGTGTTCAGGACTAAAGTTACGAGTTATCATAAAAATACAAATTCATAAATTAATAAATTTAAAAAAAATAGAAGGAATTGAGTATCCCTCTTGCAAATAATATTAGACCTTAAGGACACTCCCAGTAGACGTTGAACTAAATTTGAACAGATTCGAGTGTTCAGAACTAAAGTTACAGAAGAGTTATTATAAAAATTCAAATTCATAAATTAATAAATTTAAAAAAAAAATTAAGGGATTGAGCATCACTCTTGAAAATAATATCAGAGCTCAATGACGCTCTATGTGGACGTTGGACCGAGTTTGGACAGATTCGAGTATTTAGAATCGAAGTTAAAATATTCGATTTAAAATTCCAGTTTAAAATTTTTAAGGTAGAATTTTATTAAAGTGTAATCTGTGTAATCTTTCTTTTCATCTTCGTAAATTTATCAATTTTAGATGACTTTTACTTTATAAATATTTTGTTGCCTAGGGCCCTTTTCACAAGATCCGTCCCTGGCGGCCGCTAGCTGCTAGCTGCTAGTTTCAGTTTCGTGATTTTTCAACAGTCAGATAATTTTTAACAAAGGAATAATATTGAAAATTCTTCCGAAAATAAAATTTGCGATCCGCTCGTTTTACTGCGTAGACGTACGTTACTAACCTCCAAGGAATTACAATTGAAAAAGTGCAAAATAGTGCAATCAAGTGTAAACTGTTCTCTCGATTGTCAATTAGAACACAATGCTGAAGGGCAAGAACCAAATAACAGTGATAAAACAATACATTTGCGAAAAAACACAATATCGTTATCAAAACAGAACCTTAAAAAGTACAAAACTTACATAGACTATAAAGCAGTGATTGAATGAGGTATTAGTACCAACATAGCTAACAAGCTGTCAATATTGAAACCGACAAGTGAGCCAGTGTTGCCAACTCCGTTTTAGTGTTGCCACAGGTGAAAATACTCCCGCAAAATTGAAAAAAACATGGAAATGCTGACAGCATTATTGAATGAAAAACTAAATAATCAAGTTTTGCTAATATATCACATATATACACATACATACACATCTTCTGTAACTAAAAGTGTGATGGAAGCTCTCGATGAGAAATTGAAATCGTTTCGGAAGAAAATTAAATAAGTACTAAAAACTAAAATAATTAATTAATTAAAATTTAGAAAATAAACAGAAGACCGTGGAAAACGAAAAAAATAACTTAATCTTTTTCGGCATTACAGAAACATTCAAAACTGATTCCCGAACACATTTTGATAACCACGAGATTAGCAAAATTTATTAGGAATGGGAAACAGACGGACAACAGAACCCGTCCTGTTGTAACAACCATCACAACTTCCTGGAAAAAACAATACAGTGAAATAAGTCCAAACTCTCCCACGATTTTATAATTTACTATAAAGGAGAAACACAAGGACAGTATGGAATAGAACTTTGAATAAAAAATGTAATTGAAACCACACATTAACGAGTTCATTGACATCTCGAAACGCATTGGAATACTCAACTTGAAACTTCCTCCCAATGAAAATTAAATATCGTCAATCGTTCAAGAATACTCTCCAACTGAAGAAGCTAGCAATGCAGTAAACGACTCCTATTCCATGGTAACAAATGCATTAAAAAACACACTTATTCCAACCTTATAATATTGGGAGACTTTAATGCAAAAACCGAGAAAAGACGCGATTGAGAGGAAATAGTACTGGACCCACACTGTTCAGGTATTAGATCTAAAAATGGCGAAAAAATTGTACAACTAGCATGAAAACAACAGATGGACATGGGTTATACATGTCCATGTCCATGAGTTGTTTTTATGTTGTTCTCATTCTTGTGGCCATTGGGGGACCCCAATGGCCACAAGAATGATAGACTATATCCTCACCAATAAAAGTAAAGTGTTTCAGGACTGTAGAGTGGTCAATAACATCAACTTCAACAACAATCACAGAATGGTCAGAGCTAAAGTATAATTAAAAATATCAAAAAAAGTAGACCCTTTATGACACAACAAAACAATAACAAAATACTAGGAAATACAGAAACTCTGAAAAAAAGGACTAGAAAATTACAAGGAAAATACAAAAGGTTTGGACCAAATCAAATACGACAGATTTGAAGAGCTTCTATATACTTTAAACTATAACTTTTAACCTATAACTTTTATCAAGACTGATTTACCTATTCAACGAGGTACTACAAACCGAGACGATACCTATCCAGTGGACAATCCTGGGGTCCTGGACCTTTGGAAGGCGTACGAGGAGTCGAAACCAACTCGCAGAGGCTCCTTAGACGCTTTTAATGGAACGTAGTACCAACCGGCGATTATCCCTGTACGCGCTATGTAAGTGCATCCAAGGACAAACCCCAGTTGGCGGTAAACTATTGCGACATATGGAAAACTAAGATATAGGGCTATGATTTTTAGAGTCTTAAATGGACTGGTTACCAAGAACTATGTTAAGACTATGGCCCCTGCCTGAACAATGTTATTAATTTCCATCGATAAAAAGGCATATTATTATTATTATTGATAGGCTCGCGTTTGACCACTATCGCAACTGATAGTAAACAATGAAAAACAAAAACGAAGGGCAAGCGAGATCTATTGTCAACATGACAATAGATCACGCTTGCCTTTTGTTTTTTAAGGTTGGAAATGATCCAATGAGTTCTCCCGTTCTGGGTGGTGCTGGAGGGGCATCTCAGACTTTTACTGAGTAAAACCACAGCTGTGTCCTTCAGTTGCCCTTTGCGTTCTTTGCGGGTTTCCTTTTCAGAAAATCCCCGCGGCCCTAGCGGGCATCGGTACTGAGGGCGCCTACGGTTTGCTGACATTTCTTTGAGGAGCGCATGGATCAATACGCGCTTCCGATTGAATACCGGACGGCTGGACGTAAACCCACGTTTACCGTGGCTGGTAGTCGGAATCGGGGTCTCAGCAGCTGGAGCTTGATGATGTTCGTGCCCTCACGCGTGCGGCCGTCCCCTTAGCTAGCTTTACTGCTTTGCAGAAGTAGGCAACTGCTTGGCATTCCTCCTCGCTCCAGATCATAGCCTGCACCAAGGCCCGGCGCGAGAGGTTGCTGCCACCGGTTACCTCCACGAGGACACGGCGATGCTTCGCCCAAGCGGCGCTCCACCGAGTCTTCCGGGCGGTTCATACAATGGTGACAGACAAGCGTTTTTTCTGCCTGAATCCGATGCAGGAACCTCCCAAACTTGACATGTCCGGTGAGGGTCTGCATCATGCGGAAGATGAGGACGCCATGACGCCTCTAAACCTTAATTGTTTTAGAATTTCTACGAGTCGAAACATTTTTTGACTATTCTTTGAATAATTTAATTGTCATTTATTATAGAATATTAGTAGGAATCGTGAATCCGGATATTATTGCCAACTCTGTCTTACCAAGTTCCTGTAAATAAAAATATATCAATAAGTAATACAGATTGGTTCTAACGATAATAACTATCATCATTCATTACCATGACAGTATTTTCATACGTAATAAATAGGTACTCAACTATAAGAACAATACAGAGGTGCGATCAGTAAACAAAATAAGGTAACAAAACGCTGAAACATCTCATCAATATTAAAATAAGCCTTTATTTAAACAACAAACACTTAGAATGTTAATCACAGAATATAAATACGTGCAAATTTGCTTGGTTATAACAAGAATGCTGTTCAAATACGAACATTTACCTATTACTCAACGATGATTTCACTGGATGCTTGCCAACTCGTGTCTATTCTCACATTTAAGTTTTGGCTGAACAGCTCCATATTACAATATCTCAAATGCAGTCCAGGATTAGATTGCTTTCGCTAGTCTTAGGGCGGTATTCACCAATAAAACTAATCGCGTTTTAACGTTTGGCTCGCATAATCGCGCTTAGCCGCTGTCACTAGTGTCACTTGTCTGTATATTTGTTTTGTTGTATTTTTACAAGTGACACTAGTGACAGCGGCTAAACGCGATTATGCGAGTCAAACGTTAAAACGCGATTAGTTTTATTGGTGAATTCCGCCCTAAAACGGTTGCGAGTCACTCTTTGATGTAGAATATTAAACTTGTCTCTAAGCTAACTAAAATGTAAACACACATTGCAAATCTGTTGAAAATTTACGAAGAACGTTCTCATTTTTATTTGTGTGAAACGACTATCTAAAATCTATGTCAAAGGCTCATACAACGTTGGTAGGATAAAGGTCAGTACAGACTTCCAAAAAACGATCGATAATTTGCTCTTTTTAACAGACTTCAAAAAAATAAAAATATTTAAAGAAAAACAAAAAACCCGACTGCGTCGAAACTAATTTTAAAAAATACGTAAAAAAATTAACTTAAATAAAAACTAAAAAGAAACAAACAAGCCCAGTAGTTTAGAATTCTGTTATGTAATACTAAATAACTACACAATTGAAATAGTTTTATAATCGATACACACATAAAACAAATCATACATTCTAATGCAGAACAGAACGACTCACAGTCGGGGCCCATTCAAATTTTACCAATCAAATCTTCCCAAGGGGCCCCGACTGTGAGTCGTTCTGTTTTGCATTAGAATGTATGATTTGTTTTATGTGTGTATCGATTATAAAACTATTTCAATTGTGTAGTTATTTAGTATTACATAACAGAATTCTAAACTACTGGGCTTGTTTGTTTCTTTTTAGTTTTTATTTAAGTTAATTTTTTTACGTATTTTTTAAAATTAGTTTCGACGCAGTCGGGTTTTTTGTTTTTCTTTAAATATTTTTATTTTATTTTATACTTTTTAGTTACGATTTATTGACTTCGTTATAAGATGGTAAATTTCGCAATCTAGTCATTTCATTGAGGGAGTTAATATCGTGGGGATTATTAAGTAACTTGCGGTGGTCTAAACTACTGATGATTAGTCCCTCTAGAGACCTAACTCGGCTCAAAGCTACATATGCTTGACCTTTAGCAAAAATGCGTGAACTTAAGTCAACCACAGCTCGGCCCAAAAGTTCAAAGTAGTTCCTTGGAGCTTGTGTACAGATACACCCCAGCACAATATCAATGGCAACATTTTTCGCTCTATTTTACCCTGTCCGCGAAGTGCATCGAATTCTGTCGTCGATGGTTCGATTCTGACTCCTACTCCAGGAACATTGTTTTTAATTGCTTTGTCGTCAAATTCTATATAAACAGCTTGTGGCAATTCTCCGGGTTCCAATTGGTCCCTCCGAAGAGCTGGCCACTCAATTGTCCTTATAACACCCATTGCTCCGTTAACAAGACCATGGGTAACATTCAAATTTCTTCATAACATAACTCGTGATCCTAAACCGATTGTTAAATATTTAACGATTCCTCCAATTTTGTTAGGATCATCAGAAACATATACCTACATCTTTCGGTTTTTGACCATAATATGTTTTCGATTCTACTGATATATCAACTGCATGTAATTTATACAACCTAGTAGTTTTTGCCAATATAGTTGTCATCTTTTGCTTATGTTCATCGACCTGTCTAGTAGATGGGAAAACTCGAATGACTTGATTTACAAACGTGCATCAAATGAACAACGCCATCTATCGAGTTTGGCGGTAAACTTTTTTTTACCAAAAATATTTGTTCTTCATGCTTTTTCACTGTTTTTTTTATTTGTGTATCGTTTATACTTGAAATGAAAACTTAAATTAATAAGTAAGAAAATTAGCGAGAATGATTGTTTTGTTTAACAACTTTAAATCGTTATATATCCTAAACTATTATTTAAAATGAAAAATGATAAAAGGAACCTAAAGATGATTTTAAAATACCTATTCAACGACACCCTACTTGACATAGTTCATCGACTTTTTTTTTTCATTTTGACAATATGGCGTCTGGTTGTAGCTGTGGTGAATTTTGATTACTGTCATGTCTTTAGTGACACTCGCAAGGTTAAGACGAATCGATTGACGTAAGAATTATCAAAATCGGCCTACGCATTTGGTCTCTAGAACGCCACATAGAAACAAACATACATACATACATACATACATACATAGACTGATAAACACATTACCCTCCTTTGCGTCGCGCAGTCGGGTAAAAAGGAGGTAGTTCTCAATTATTCATCGGATTTTTTTTATGTTTGTATGTAGGAACATACAAACATAAAAAAACGAAAACGTTAACTTGAAGACGCTTAGACTAATTTGAAATTCTTTTTTTGTTTGAAAGGGTATACTTTTCAGTTGGATCTATGGTCACCAGGTCAGGATCCATAAGATCAAAGTAGAACTGTCGTAAATAGTAAAAATTGCTGTGTTTTTCACACAAAAAAAAAACAATGTACTTACCTAACCGTTTTCGCAAAACGACTCACGGTCTAATTTCTGTTACTTGATAAACTTTCCCTATTCACAGTAACCACTAATTTACTCCGCCCTCACAGAAGAATAAGCACGTAACACAGAAAAGTAATCACGACGTGACCATATGTAAGTCTATACAATTTTTCTCCCCACATCTTGCAATAAATAACCGGTAATGCATCGAAAATCAATAACTATTCTCTACACCATGTTGTATAATGTATCAATATGTCGTTTCTGGTCTTTCACGAAACCGATTTCTTCACACTCCCTAGTGTAAGTGCCGCCGCACTTTATTCGGATTCTTTCACGGTAACAGCTGTTCATCTTTGTAACAACGAGGACGCTACTATGATCAAACAACTCATCCCAGTATCACTTAAAATTTCTCCTATCTATAGTTACATTGTTGTAGCTACTGCGAGTTTGGGAACTATAAATCCATGGTACCTTCCACTGAATAAAGAATTCGTGTTTTAAATTCTCTGGAGAAGTCTTGAGAAGTCCACAACTAGACTTTATCATTACAATGGAACTGCAGTGCAACAAGACTTGGCACGGCTGTGTTGTGGTTTTACTTAGTAAACAAACGTTTAGTTTAGGTATTTACTTTACTACTTCGTAACAATGTAGTGTAATTGTATCGCTTAGATAATAATATGTTTACTTTATACAATAATACAATATTCACACAACTATCACACAACGCCGTCTAGTCCCAAGCTAAGCAGAGCTTGTGTTATGAGTACTAGACAACTGATAAACATACTTAAATATATCTAAATACATACATATTATAGATAAATTACACCCAGACACAGAACAAATGATTGTGCTCATCACACAAACATTTGTCCTGGGTGGGAATCGAACCCACGACCTCCGGCATAGCAGTCAGGGTCACTAACCACTAGACCAACAGGCCAGTCTACTTTCTATTACTAGAGCAAAACTGCCTGGGCAATTTATTAAGAAAAACAAAAATATTTTCTACCTTATAAAATATGACTACGTACATGTATTTCACATTCATTTCATCTTACGTAAAAATTAACATTAGGTTGGACGTGAGTCAGCATAAAAAATGAGAAAGGGCAGGCCCTATTGATTCGGACAGTTTGGGTGAACGCTACGTGAAAAAATAAATAAATGGATAGACTGCTCGGGGTTGAACTTTGGGCAGGAAAAACCCTTTATGATATTCTGCAATAAAGTAAACTATTGAAAATAGCGCAGCTAAATATATACAAGGTTCATATTTGTGTGGAACATACCTCTGAAACTAAATCACCGTATGCACTTAGAGGCTACTGACCTGTTTATAATGGGTCGGATAGTTCCCGGGAACTCAATCTATTTGATTTAGTACTGAATACTCAAACGTCCAGCGTTTAAGCGCTAGTTACGGAGGGCTTAGCTACACCAGCTTGTCGCCTAAGTACCCAAGTGACATGATATGCATCAACATATCAAAACTTCATAGAATGAGCTCGAAATGAATGGAAATATGGAAGTGAGAAAATGCACGCTCCCTGATTTGACTAATCCCATGCTAGTTTCAGCGGTGTGCGAAAACATTAAAGTGATGAAACAGTTTAAAATTTGCTTAGTAAAATGCTGGTTTCCAACTGCACTCTAATTTTCGCTTTTCGCTGCTCACGGCACGTGCATGACTGAGCTTGTGAAACTACTAAGTGAATTTTGTCGTAAGGATAATTTTCAACTATGGAATTAAGATTACTTTCTGCTAGGTAATTGTGCCCCGAGGCTGCAGCTAGTATTTGTTAAGGTTTCGTTTCACAATGTGAAGATTATTTCTAGATAGCATAATAGCATTATCAGCCTTATAATTTTGCCACTGCTGGGACTCAGGCATCCTTTTTAATAGATGCAATGGACTGTAATCCACCACGCAGGCCAAGTGCGAGTTAAAGGATGTCACATGTCTTTGATTTTTTTGGTTTTAGGTCATGCCAGTTACCTCACTATGTTTTCCTTCACCATTTGGAGAATTGAGGTGATGAAATAAATAACACGAAGTAAAGCATCTACCTGGGTTCGAACTTACGACAGTATGTCGAAGCCGTAACCACTGCAGGGCCACTACTGCTCTCTTCTAATTTTAGATACATTTGTGGTTTTCAAGGTACTTTACTGAGCTATCTCTTTGAGTTTCTCCAGTATTATAAGATAGGAGTGGATTAGTAACCAAAAACGAAGTAATGCATTAGGCTGTAGAATGTTTTCGTGTATCAAAATTAAGTTAAAGTAATAACGACTAAAATACGCCAGCCAAGTTACGACCGTTTTGTTTCGATTCTCTTTCGTCGATCGCCTCGAGTCGGGCACGCCTTCTATTCCTTTGTTCTGACCACGTGACTGAGCGTTGAGATGACGTCAGACCAGCACAGCAGGTGCTGCCGCTGCGGCTGCGGAGAACCTCAAGCGGCGCAAATGTAACAACCCCGTCGGCAGTTATATTTTTGAGCCGTTTAGGCTTGAAACTCTTGGGCCGTGGGGTCCAAGTGCTCATAAGCTTTTCAAAGAATTATCCAAACGCTTAGTAGACACTTCACGTGACCCAAGGGCTACCTCGGTCAGAGATTAAGCATTGCCATACAACGTGGCAATGCCGCCAGCCTTTTGGGCACACTTCCAGTCGACAGCGATGCGGAGGAGTTTTATGACGCCATATATTAGCCACTAGTTTTTGCATTTAGTGTATATATAGTTTTAATTAGGTGTTTTTATATCGCAAACACTTAAAAATGAAAAGAACAAAAGCAGATAGAAGAGCACAAAGGTTACACAAAACATTGTTCAGGCAGGGGCCATAGTCTTAACATAGGTCTTGGTAACCAGTCCATTTAGGAATCCTAAAACCATAGCCCTATTGTTTTTGTTTTCCATATGTTGCAATAGTTTCCCACCAACCGGGGGTTGTCCTTGAATGCATTAGCACAGCGCGTACAGGGATAATCACCGTTTGATAACACGTTCTAATAAAAGCATCAAATAGCCTCTGCGAGTTGGTTTCGACACCTCGTATGCCTTCCAAAGGTCCAGGACCCCAGGATTCTGAGATATAATAACGCATAATAATAATAATATTTTTTTTATTATCAGGAATCTTGACCCATAGGTCAACCTACCTTACAGACTAACATATAAAGAGTAAATACAATTTATCGTTAGTAAATAAGACTTGGGACTATGTTAGTAACACTTCACATTGCACTATGTTCACTTCGTGCTGTTCTGTGGCACCTGTCCGCGGAAGCGACGGAACACCACGCCCTGCGGCCAAAAGTCATATCAAATAACCATACCAAATCATTTTCATGTAAAACGAAACAAAAAGTTTAAAAATAAAAACAAAAGGGAAATGAAATTCAAAACTGTCATTTACTTAGGTGGTGGAGTGGCTCATTCTCCTCACCGCTTCACAGCAGTGCGGTAATAACTTTATATCATACACTGTTCCGTGTTGGATAACTGTAACTGTCTCAAGTTCTCCTCAAACTTTTGAGATGCAATTTAGTCTGCACCATACACGCAAAACTTGCCTTTTGTATACTAACAAACAAGTTCCAGGTAAATATAGCAAAATTACAAGCGTGATTATCTCGATATATGAACCGCTTTCTGGAAGCGCTCAAAGTTTTGTGAATTGTTTTCAAGCGGTTTACCTGATGCATAAGTTTGGAAA
Organism: Mythimna impura; assembly: GCA_905147345.3. Classification (NCBI taxonomy): domain Eukaryota; kingdom Metazoa; phylum Arthropoda; class Insecta; order Lepidoptera; family Noctuidae; genus Mythimna; species Mythimna impura. The sequence continues at coordinate 17,174,530 of LR990345.1, forward strand.
ATCATTAAAAACTTCTGCCGGGCTTCGTGTCAGACTTTTACTGACAAAAACCCACCCGTGTTCCTTTAGTTATCCTTTGCATTCCAGGACGGCGACGACCCACAGCGCTAGCTGATACATCTTTTGTTTATCTCTGTAACTCACAGGTTTTATGAGAGAAAACTCAATGATTTATTTTAGGTGGGAAATCGTCTAATGACATCTCCCGCCCTTGGGCTGAGCGGGATGGCGTGTCAGAATTTTACTGACTTAAACTCCTGTTCCTTCTTTACCTTCGTTCCTGGGCCCCGGGGTTCACTTTCGTACAACCCATGGCCCCAGTAGGCTCCGAACCTGTTGGGCCCCTACGGTTTGCTGACATCTCCTTGAGGCGCGCGTGGAACACTACGCGCCGTTGACGACTTGGACTCGGTCCGGACGGTTACCAGACGGTCGGACGGCGAGCTACCCATTACTCGCCGTCCACAAGCCCGCGCCTATTGTAAACTCAATGAGTTAAGGTCGCTTTTGTACCTACATGAATTGCCAAAACACTGTAATACTCGTATATGAAATATATGAAATACCTATATGCTGTATCTAATATATGAAGTTTTTGTGCTCAATAAAGAATTAAGTAACATAACATCACTATTTTTTACTACCGTTGAAAAAAACTAACTAAAATTTAAAAAAGCTAAAATAAAATAGCTAGACTCCCACAAAATGTTTTTACATAATAACCATCACAGTTTGGCAGCCACAAAATATGAACAATCTGTAGCTCGCCGTGTATAATTTTTGGGAGCACACCAATTAACCGTTTTTATTAGTGACGCGGCACGCTGACTGAATTACCGTTTAATTGAAAAGCCGGGAAACAAAGGATGGGAGCGCGATTATTTGACAACAAAAACCAAGGCCCGGCTTCACCTTCTACCTACCTATGTATCTTACATTATATTTATCCAGATACAATAACAAAAGGTTCCTGTACGATCGATATAATTCTGTTTTAACACTTCTGTAATTACTGTTCTAATTACCAAATCATTATATTATTATACCAAATTAGTGAGAATTTGATACAATACATCCATTTTCAAGTAGGTATAAGTACGTAGGGAAACGCAGGATCATATTCATGCTAACATACATTATAAAACAAAGCCCCCTTGCGTCTATCTGTTTGTTTGTTTGTGATAAACTCAAAAATTAGTGAACGGATTTTACTGCAGTTTTCATCAATAGACAGAGTGATTCATAAAGAAGGTTATAATATGATATACATACAAAGGTTCAGTTGAAAACCTGCATCAGGCAACTACCACGAATTTGTCTGGCATTATTGCTGAACTGGACCTATTTGGTGCGGGCGCGAGACACACAATGTTAATTATTTATTTTATTTTTTATCTAAGTGTTTACATGTTGTTTTCTACATTGTGTGTATCTGTGTACGTGAGCCAAATAAAATATTCTTCTTTACATGTATATTATAGTTGAGAAAAACCGATGATTCCAAAGATTTGTAACACATGTGCAAAGCTGGGGCGAGTTGCTAGTCTGAAATATTTTGCGTTATAAAGGAATATTACCTCATCTGCCAGGATTAGAACCCGTTCTTGAGACGTTCTACCGTTTTCAATCTCTAGATTGAACGCTATAACGTTCATTGACACCTAATATTACAGTTTTTGATGAACCATAAAGACAATGTCTATGTCATAACTAAAAGATAATGTTGCAATAAAACACTCATGAACATAGATTAGCGTTTACGTACAGGCAAATGTGCCAGTGGGCCCACTATTCAGTATTAATATAGGTACAGTATGGCTAAAATAGCTTGAACATTTCGAACAATCGGTTGCGCAGTCATTATTTTTAACCGACTTCAAAAAAAAAGGAGGAGGTGAATTCGGTTGTATTTTTTTTAATGTTTTTTGTCTGAGGTATTATAGAACTCCGTCGTTTATGGACCGATTTGCAATTTTTTTTTCCCCCTAAAAGGATATGCTTCCAGATTGGACCTGTTTTTTTTCAAAATCCAGTTCTGATGATGGTATCCATGAGGAATCGAGGGAACTCCTCAAATATTATAGGCAGCCACATAGTCATTTTGGTATTTTCATCGAGAACTTAAGCATTTACAGTCAAAAAGTAACATTTGATGAAGTGGAACTGATGAAGAAGACTAGAAATGGTCAACGGAACTCATACTCACATAGATATCACAATGAAAATAGTTATGCGAGCGACTATGAAAATGCAAATAAATGAATGGTTCTGAATAGTTACGTTGAAAATGGTATCATCGAAGTGATCTGATGATGATGATGATGGAGCCGGAAGGTAGGCACAAGAACTCCGTAATTAATTAATGTATCCTAACCGTGTTTGGGCCAAAATAACTTTAATTTCGGAAGTCGGTGTTAAATAAGAAACAAACAATACCGAGAAACACCGACTTCCGAAATTAAAGTTATTTTGATCCTTTTAGTGTTTTTTTTTAGTGAAGTCGGTTATTTTTTTTTTTGTAAAAAGTTTTTTATTAAGAATCATATTAGAATGCATATAGTTCAGAGGAGCCAACATAATTTGAACTGTATTTCGGTTCAAAACCCATTTATTTCTCAAAGAACAAATTACAGTTCACTTAAAGAGAAAGGTAACTAAATTAACAAATGGTTGTAGTTTACATTGCAATGTTCAAGCCATCCAAGGATGGTCTGATCATCATAGTTTCTATCCTAAGTGTAAATCCCACACAAAATAGCTAAAGCTAAACTTATTTATCAAATATAGATATATAATTCCTCAGGCTTTTTCTAAAAATGTTGGTATCTAGCTTATACACTCTGACTTCTTTAGATAAAATTACCTAAAAAGTCAGAGTGTGCCTAAAAAAGTCGGCTTTAGAATAAATATTCTATAACAGAACCCCCTCACACATGTATACCTGATAGTTTTTCTGCCGTACAGGGTTTTCACTCTTTGTACTTGTAAGTCTTCTTGATTACGGTAATGTATCTTAAGAGTCGTTTGTGTAATTGAAATATTTCTGTCTTCCTACAACGTGGTATCACAATAATTATTACCATTTCCGTCGAAAGACGTCCACTGTTGAACTTAAGCCTCCTCCAAGATTTGCCACATGATGCGACCCTGTGCTTCTGGCATCCAGCAGGCTCCTGTGACCCTCACCAAGTCGTCCATCCACCCAATGGGTGCCTGTCCAACGCCACGTATCTTCTTTATCTACTTACAAGCCAGAAACTAATAATATTAACCCAACAAGATAAATATAGTCGATTTACCTAACCAATGCGATTACTTCAATGTCGTGACTGGTGGCAGGATATGGTGATAGGTACTTTTACAGCCTAACGCATAGTTACTGAGAAGCTATAAAAATTAATTCTAGTCTCATTTAAAAGAGTATCATATTAACCCCTCTGGTACTAGACTAGATATCTTAATTCAGCAGAACATGATCTCTATCATCATCATTATTTTACCCATAAGGGCGGAATTCACCAATAAAACTAATCGCGTTTTAACGTTTGGCTCGCATAATCCGCTGTCACTAGTGTGACGTGTCTGTATTATTTTTTTTTGTTGTATTTTTACAAGTGACACTAGTGACAGCGGCTAAACGCGATTATGCGAGCCAAACGTTAAAACGCGATTAGTTTTATTGGTGAATTCCGCCCTAAGTTTGTTACGCTGTTTCTTCTCAGGATAGTCAACTAGAAAACACCGGTCCCGTCTAGTTTAAATTGACGAAAAAATTGACGTGTAAAAGTGTTTTTAAAAACTTATTTGCAAAACAAATATCATTTATCACTCAAGTGTCGCCACATCAACCGAACCGAACCCTCTCTGATCAAGCCTTTAATCCAACACGGGCTACTTTATATCTTTATTAATAATATCTATATCGGCCCTTTGCTTCGACAACGTGATAAGTCCAATAATATTATTGTGGAACTGATTACGCTGTCAAAGCAAAAAAGCGACATATTTTCCCAGCAAAGCACAACTACAAGTTATTAAATACCTAATTAGAAAACCCGTCGAAGCTACACAAAAGGTGCTAACACAATACCTTCAAGGCTCACTTCAAGTCTCTATATGGCCCATCAAAATAGTTAGTAAACTAAACAGTGACTACTCGCTGAAGCGTTGCCTATATCATTCATTATACATAAGAGTTATAATGACTTTAGCTGGAAGTTACAGATAGATGGGTGGAAAATTACAGCTAACAAGCGATACTGAATTATCGATTACAACATCGATAAGGGAGATATGGAGCATAATTATATTTATATAAGAGCAGAGTATAAGAATTTTTATATCTCTATGAAGATGAGGGCACGCTGTAGTGGCAGAAACACCCAACTCCTCTACACTTCATCACCCCAGCAAACATCTCCTTCCTGAACACGAACTGTAGTAGCCAATCTGGAAATTTTATTAAACGACCGCAGGCTCGATACTTCTTAAGCCAGTGCCAGTGTTAAACCGCTTTACAGGACAAGCATCACCTCCTATGCTCGTCCTGCGCTGTGGATTTATACGAGCCCAATGAGAGAGCTATATCAGTGAAAATTTCATCCGAGTCTATCGACACGAAGAGAAGATAAATGGAAAGGTGACAGGTCATAAGGCCATCTTTTTAACAACACTTGCTCAAACGATCCTTACTTTTGTGCTATTGATAACACAGTCGTACCTACCTATTAGGGTAGGGTATCAACAGAATATTTGACAAAAAAAAAAATAGTGTTCACAGCTTTGAGTTCTAGACAAAGTGCCATTTTAACAGCAATAACGGTTGTCGAAATGTTAGAATGTAAGGGATTGTTGATTTGAAACGGTTGCGCTTGTCAACCCTATTCCTACGTTATACTGAACTCTTTGGCAATCGTTTCCGTTTGTAAAAGGAGTCTCTTTTGTAAAAAGATCTTCACTTTTGAGTTTCTAATGTCACAAGTAAGTATCGCCAAGCTGTTTGGGAAAAAAAGGAAAGCATTTTTATTTTCTTTAAGACTTGCACAGAACAACACGACCCCAAATAACACGGGACAAGGGCAGGAAGATGATGATGATGACTTGCACAGAACAAACAACTAATTAAGTTACATGATTAACTAACCGTAATAACATAATTAACTGAAATAAAATTTCGACGTAAGAAAAGACTCAATATATATTCCGCGGTATTGACCAAAATAACGCAACGTCGCGCCGGTATTCTGATAGGGCCTGTGACTCAGGAACACAGACTAAAAAGAAGACAAAAAAATACAATAAAAGTGAAGACAATTGGTACAAAGATGAAAGAATCTTCATCTTTGTACCTACCATCTATGTCTTTTGATAATCGTATAACAATCATTAAAACTATATAGCAGTAAATAGTAGACAGAAAATAAAGTACATACATAATTTATTTTCTGTCTACTATTTACATGGAAAACTTGCTCATAGGTGGAATAATGAAGTAAGAAATGTTGTGTGAATAATAACGTTAATTACCACCCCGTCCCTCATTAACGGTCCCAGATGAATTTTAGAAATAAACAAGGGAAATGTCACGACGTTCAGTGACCTGCAAAGGTTAAAAACAAAATAATATCAACCTTCGCTCGATTTGTTTTGTTCTAGCATGAGAGTATGATTTTATTTATTTTAATATTGATGTACACACAAATATACAGAAGAAGATAGGTATCTTAAATATAAAAATTTGCACAAAGGTACTGCTTATTTCAAAAAGAAATTTCATCCAGCAGACCTGCGAAAGGAGAGATTAGAAGAGACGTAGAATAGTGTGTAGAAAATAAGCAAAGCAAAGTTTGTGAAATCTTAAATTAAACTAATAAATACTTATATATATAAACATATATAATTATCACACAAGAGAGGAAAGATAGTGCTCTTTTTCGATTTTATGAGTTTGTTTCGTTGTTTCTTCTCAAGATAGCTATTTGCTAGCACCAGCCTCGTCTAGTGTAAATTGACGGGTAAAAGTGTTTTTGTAAAATACCTACATATAATTTATGAGGTCTTGTTAGTTTTTCTCAATATAGTAATGAATGAAGTGTTATTTCTTATACAGGCAATTTACAAATGAGGCTTATTGTAAGCTATATCGAACAACCAAGGTTACCGACATAGCCCAATGAATCGCCAAACTTAAATAGTGTTGGGCAGGGCACATTGCTCGCAGAGGCCGAAAGGTTCTAGAGAGGCGACCGTGAACTGAAAGACGTAGAGTTGAAAAGCCTTCCACAAGGTGGACTGATGACATGTTGAGAGTCGAGGGGGATCCGATGGGTGTGAGACGCACAAGACAAGTCGTTGTGGCGACATTTGGAAGAGGTATTATTTTCATCGTTGTCTTTCAGTTGAAATGATGATGATGATAAAGTTGTTATGTATATATATTTACATTATTATGTGCGAGCTTGTACCACCGCACTTAATACAAGTTTTCAGATAACTTATTATGGGTGCTTTTGTTATTTACAATTGTAACCGACAAATAAAATGGGTTTTTTTTTGGCTGTTTAAATAAATATTATTTACAATTACTCAGTAGCAACGTGGAGTGTTACTGGTTATAGCAGTGGATCTCAAACTTTTTCTGTTGTTAGCAGGGACCAGAGGCCAGCCTCTTAACGCGATCCATCCATCATCATCCATTTGACGACCTAAACTGAATTGTTAAAGGGATGGAGCTATATAGAGTGTATAGTTCCATCCTTCTTTCTCGCTCGCATGCCTGACATTTTAACACGTGACGGTGAGACCTCAGAAGTTCCAAAGGATATTTATTTAACTAAGTTTGTCTAGAAAAAAAAATATAAAATATTCAAAACTTGTAGCACACCTACATATTCTTTGAAATCAAAAGTAATAAGCATTATTATAGAAAGCACAATATTTCTGATAAAACTTAAAATCAATTTATATTCTGTTCTATTCTATTCTATCCTATCCTATCCAATCCTATTCTATTCTATTCTATTCTATTCTATTCTATTCTATTCTATTCTATTCTATTCTATTCTATTCTATTCTATTCTATTCTATTCTATTCTATTCTATTCTATTCTATTCTATTCTATTCTATTCTATTCTATATCTTATATTTGAACTTAAACTAACTAGCTTAGTATAATCTCTTGGACAGTAACTGCCTTTAGGTTTTTAAGAATTCAACATAAAGGCAATTTTAAGAAACCAGAAACTAGTTCCCAAAACCCAGGAAATCAAATTACACGGCAAATTAACATATAATTACCTAAAAGTAATGAAGCGTAATAAGTACAATGGCTAAGGTGATAACTGAAAATTGAAAAGGCGTATGTTTAAATCCCAGTCGGTTGAACCACGAGGGTGTACCCTTTTCAAGGAAAAAATGGACCACGAATTAATTAGCATTTTTTCTGAATAAAATTAATTAACTCAGAGATATTTTTTTAGAAAAATTTACCCTTCGGTGGTGTTTTATAACCTACATAATATTGCACGCCACTATGAAAAAACTGTAATAGATACAAATATTTATAAATCAAACGGATCCAATCGATTTACTATTTTATTCTAACCAAATAAAGTTTTTCCTTTATTGTATCGTTCTATTCACATAACCCAGAGATGTTTTGAACAAAATATTCAATAATTTCCAACGTTTTTACGATATTACGACCGACAAAAAGGATTCTTTCAGGTCAGCAATCAAATGTAAGGCCATAAATGTTGGCCGTTTCAGCATAAAGCGTACATTTATATAAGTAATATTAATAAAGCTGAAAGTTAAAAGTTATATTTATGTTTCTGTATTATGTATAGGCCTGAAAACATTTCTATTTATTTTGAAATAGGACTTGAAAGCCGATAACCATCACGCACCATTTTATATTAATAAACTTCGAAATGGTTTTTAGAGCGCTTAAAGACATTTTGAGAGATATGTCAATATCTTACGGGGCTCTTTTGTTACCCCCCTAAATAATATAATACGTAGTTTAACCATCATCGGACGCGAGGTACTTGTATAGGTAAATGGAACGTTCTCCTGAAATTGGGGACTTAAGGCAACCCTATTTACGAGCGCCCCATTAGGAAGTGACCTAAATCCGTTGCTGTCAACATTTCTCATGTTTCACCGTCCACTTCTGTGTATGTAAATTAACTTAGCATCATATTATGTTGACTTGCTCGTCACAGCTTTTATTTATTGGCAAAGTTGTCGCTATTTCATGAAAGTTGAACTACGCACGTTATATTTGAAATTCTCTGTTAATGCAGCCCAAATTAATGTGTTGTTTACTTTTGTAATTGATATGACGTTTGTGTTTTAATCGTGTGAAATTGAAGTGGCAATTTTATAAATTGGTCCTGCTATTGGGTAGGACCAATTTATAAAATAATGTCTATAGCGTTGTTTATTTTATCTTTTATTTTTAAATACCAGGGCTGTTTGAAAAGGTCTACATTTTGTTTTATGTCCGTGAAAAGAGCATGAATAGAAATTTTGATTGAGTTATAAAGACATCTTTTTCAACTTATAAATTTTCAGGATTTATTTTAAACAACAAGGGCTTAGTGAACAAGCGTTAGTTCGACTTGTTATTTTGGCATTTGTCATTCCACACTCTTTTGATTAACTTCGTTTCAAATAATACTAACAAGTAAGTTTTTAGAGTTATTATCCGGTCAATTTAGACATCGGAGGGTACATGTAATTTGCACCCAGCTGAAAATTGGTAGAATTGTTCAAAACTCCATTATAAATGAAATTCCAAAAGTCCTCATCGACTGACACCTGGAAAAAAATTACTCGGGGTCAAAGGTCACAAAAACGGGTATTTCGCGATTTTCAGCAAACCGGAAAGTTTTATTATAGAATTAGCCCAGAAAAAAATTGCAGGTCAGATAATTATCTATAAAAATTGTCTAAATACTTTTTTTCCTAAGTGGCACTTAGGAAAAAAAGTATTTAGACAATTTTTTTCCGTTTTTGAGATATAATGATTCAAAAAGTTGAAAAAGGTAATCGTCATAATAATTATACGTCTTGATCCCAAGGACAAAGTATCTTATTAAACATCATTTTCACTATATCACACTAATATTATAAAGATAAAAGTTTGTGTGGGTGTGTGTGTTTGTTACTTCTTCACGCTCCAACGGCTTTTTTTAAATTGATTTATACTAGAGCTTGACTGCGATCCCACCTGATGGTAAGCAGTGATGCAATCGTTTATAGTGAGGCACACTGGTTTTTTTTGAGCCTATTCAGTGTCAGACTTTTACTGACTAAAAACCCACTCCTGTTCCTTTGTTGCCCTTCGTACCAAGGCCGAGTCTTCTTTTCAGAATCAGACCCTTGGCCCCAGTAGGCTTCGAACCTGCTGGGCCCCTACAGTTGCTGACATCTCCTTGAGGCGCGCGTGGAACAGTACGCGCCGTTGACGACTTGGGCTCGGTCCGGACGGTTACCGGACGGTCGGACGGCGAGCTACCCATTGCTCGCCGTCCGCAAGCCCGCGCCTACGCTGGCCGGAAATCGGGATCGGAATCCCGGCGGCGGTTGGGGCGTGAGGACCGTAAGTGGCCTCACGCGATCGGCCGCCTCTTTTGCTAGCATTACTGCTTTGCAAAAGGAGGCGACCGCCTGCCACTCCTCCCCGCTCCGGACCATGGCCTGTACCAAGGCCCGACGCGAGAGATCGCCGCCGCCGACCGCTCCCACGAGGACACGGTGTTGCTCTTCCCAAGCGAGGCACACGTCCACCGTGTGCTCTACCTTGTCCTCCGGGCGGTCCACGCAATGGTGACACCCGGGCGTTTCTTCCGCACGAATCCGGTGCAGGAACTTACCGAACTTACCATTTCCGGTGAGGACCTGCGTCATGCGGAAGGTAAGGACGCCGTGTTGCCTTTCCAGCCACTCCTTAAAGAGGGGCCTCACCGCCATAATTATGGCGTGCCCAGCACTGGATTGCGATAGTCGCTGTCGCCATTCCGCCATGAGAAACTTGATACACGGGTAGACCACATTCTATTTCAGAAGAATCCCGTGTATCAAGTTTACATAGGATGCTCGTACTTTTTATTCTGGGAGTATGTTTCCTTGGACATTTTTTATTTATTTTTACGCGGGTGATGCCTCTGGTAGCAGCTTGTATTTTAATAAACTTCCATGTTAATGCTTTCCTCTACCGGATTTGCCATTTCAATACCAGGAAATACACTTAATGAAGACAGCATTACCAGCAGCTGATTGGTCCTATATAATTCAAATCTGAGATAGCAATTAACAATGGTTAGATTCCAATTTAACAATCTGCATGCGCGCTCCGACGCTATGATGCTATGACGCACTATTACTGTCTAGATAACATGGCTATGTTTATCTGTGTTTATGTACTAACCGTATTTGTATTGATATATGTAATACAGATTTAATATAGGCAATCAGCTTGTTTCATCGTTTTATACCCTACCTAGGTAAAATATACAAAGCCTATTATAATTCATTGATTGGAATGCCACAAGGCGACCAATATAATATAATAATATAATATAATATTCCACAACTATCACACAATGCCGTCTAGTCCCAAGCTAAGCAGAGCTTGTGTTATGAATACTAGACTACTGATAAACATACTTATATATTTTTAAATACATACATATTATAGATAAATTACACCCAAACACACAACAAATGATCATGCTCATCACACAAACATTTGTCCTGGGTGGGAATCGAACCCGGCACGACTACCGGCATAGCAGTCAGGGTCACTAACCACTAGACCAACAGGCCATGACTGGCCTGTTGGTCTAGTCGTAGACTTGACAGTATAAAATCAATATCAAATAAAACGTCTTTTATTTAAATGTAGATAGTGTATACCTACTTAGTCGGTGATCACTCGATCCAAAAAATACCTAAACTATACCCTTACCATGAGTTACTATCGAAAAACTACACCATCTTACCGTTGTCGATATCGAATAAACGTGCATCGTGTAGATTACTGTAGCTTGGAAACCTTTGACGCGTCGCTCGTCTTCATATGCAGCCGTACCTAACATATTCTACGTTAAATACCTATATAGTTTTACCGAACATATATATGCACAATTAATTAAATATTATTTTACACGACACGCTTCACAACACTTTCACCCTTCATTAGGTTAGTGAGTTACTTTACTAGAGGCGTAACGGTTTGCTTCGATAGCACCTGTCAAATTTGTTACTCATGGTACCGATTTTCCTATAGGAAACTACTAAAAATTTTAGTCGCTAGCGAGTTCCTATTTGATAAGTTTTGTACTTTTGGTTCTGGAAGCGTTGCGAAATTTGCCATACAAAAGATTTCCGGCATGAATATCGAGTAGCGACGAATACTACTGCCTTAAACTCATGATAGAGGCTCTTACTGAGTAAAACCTTAGGGCCTTCGAAATGTGTTCCTTAAAACCATGCACATATAAATAAAAGAAACATTCGGCATTGTATAGCATGTCTAGGCAAATAATATGTCATGTAACTATGTATAAGCGTTCCGGGAATCTGTATATTGTCAAATTAAATACTGCTTTTACAATAGAATAGAATAAAGTTTATTGTACACTGAAATAGTAACATAACTTAAATCTAACAGTACAATAACAGTCTTATCGCTGACAGCGATATCTACCAGACAATCTTTGGATGGATCGTAAGAACTTGAAATAATAAAGGGAGTAGTCTGCGGTGTACTGCCAATAAATTAATCAAACGTTATGTTATAGGTAAACATAGATACTAAATTATATAACTAGATAAAAGAAAATACATAACCTTACATATATCAGCCGGTGAAATTTCAAGGAGCATTTTCGGAAATGCTCCTAGGGCCAAGGGATCGGTTCTGAAAAGGAGTAGGAACATAGGTGTGATTTTAATCAGTAAAAATCTGACACGCCCATAAAATAATTTCCCACCTTAAAAGCGTAAAGCGGAGAGAAGAGACTGCATACCAACTGCAATAAATTAAATCTACTACAACAACAAATGGCATCTACTAAAACAACATATTAAATCTGCTACAGAAACAAATTTAATCTACTACAACAACAAATTAAACCCACTTAAACAACAAATTAAATCTACAACAACAACAAAATAAACCTACACCAACAACGATCTAATCTATTACTACAGCAAACTAAATCTGCTACAGCAAAAAATTAAATCTACTATAGCAATTTTAAATTTATCTATCATAACAAGAAATTAAACCTACTAAAAAAAAAACAAGTTAAATCTACTATAACAACAAATTCAATCTGCCATAGTAACAAATTAAATTGCTTTTTGCGTAAAATCTGAAACACTACTATATTTTTCCTTTTACTTTTAAGTTCCTTAGTAAGACTTACCAAGTTGTTGTATAGAAAAGCGCAGGAAAGCAGACAAGATCCCGCGCAGGTGTGGCTTTGAATAGAACTGCAAGATGTAGCAATTAGGAGGATTACGTAATTGGTGTAGACATAAGACACATCACCAAAGCATTTCTGAAAATGTTTGTGAATGGCTTTTGAATCTTAGTAGTTCTTTCTTTTTGCACTATAATACAAAACTAAATACAATGTGAACGATATAGTATCTTAAGAAAAATTCCTAATTTACTAGTTTCACTTTACAAGATTTCTGGAGATGTCATATCCACCTATAAAGGTTTTTTAGGTTGGAAATAATAATAATAATAGTCTTTTATCAGGCGGGAACAAGGTGTGCGCTTCCAACGGTTGGATCATGCCGGTTTTGATGTACTCTTTCGGCATGCTCAAATGGACTCAGACAGAACTTGATGGATAGGAGGGTCCGCACACTGCTTACCGCAAATCGGATGCATCGTCGGTGATGAGACTGTATATCCCACAGAAGTGCTGGGGTCGTGGCTTTTTAAATGCTAAGACCCTGCAAAACCGCGAGGTACGCAGTCTCAGGGAATACTTCCTAGAAACCGACGTGGGTATGCACCGAGATATGGTAGCCAATGAGCCGAGGTATGGTATGGCGGTGGAAATGCGGCGCTAGATAAGGGCCTCAGTCAGCTCTCCTTAGCTAATGAGAACTGGCGCAAACCTATAGTACTGGATACTAAAGACCGCAGGAAATGGCAGAGCAAGGAGGTTCACGGGCGGTTTTACCGGGCCTTTTATCGAGCCCGATGTAGACCTATTAGCGTCCGCATCCTGGCTACGCTTCGGTAACCTCTTCAAACTCGAAGGTTTTGTCTGTTCGATTATGGACGAAGTTATGATGACGAACTAGTTGTCGTCATCATAACCGGAAATACAATGTGGAGGACGGTACGGTTGACATCTGTCGGGCATGCCACCAGCCCGGGGAATCAATCCGACATATAAGTTCTGGGCTCATCTAGAGAACCTCGTGAAAGCTGAGAAAGATAAGTAAAGTAAGTATCTTGACTTGGCTCACGTGATTGTCGACATGTGGAAAGTGGATACAGCAATCATTGTGCCGATAGTCGTGAAGGCCAATGGTTTAATATCAAAGAACCTCGACCAACATCTGAGGAGGTTTTCGTTGGGCAGTTTGTTTAAGGGCTTGACCCAGAAAGCTGTACTTCTGGACACGGCGCGCATTGTTAGGATATTCCTCTCTCAGGAGCCCTGACCACCGGTAGCATGGACCCTGTTCCAGATGGTGTACTATTTTTTATTGTTTTTTTAATGTGTTTGTTTTTAATCTGTTGTTTTTTAAAGCAATATTTAAAAATGTTTAAAAATATATATAAATAGAATAATAATAATAATAATACCTACTCCACAACTTTCACACAATGCCATCCAGTCCCAAGCTAAGCAGAGCTTGTGATATAAGTACTAGGCAACTAATAAACATACTTATATATTTCTTTCTAGTACATACACGTATCTATGTATGTATATAAAAATGAAACCCTATTTCTCCTGGTCACGCTATAACTTAAGAACGGCTGGACATTTTTTTTTGTTTTGTTTACTAGCATAGAGTACCCTAATTACAACCTTTCCTTGGTTGTAATTAGGGTAAGGTAGGGTAGAGCAAGGTAGGGCAGGGTAGAGTGGGGTAGAGTAGTCAGTTGACGGGAGCGAAGTCGCGGGAAAAAGCTAGTTATAGATAAATTACACCCAGACACGGGACAAATTATTATCGTGCTCATCACACAAACATTTGTCCTGGGTGGGCATCGGTCAAAATCTAAAACCCACTTGTGTTCCATCGATAGCCCTTTGCATTCAGGGCTATGGTAACTTTTTGTAACATTCCCGCCCACCCTTAGAGGCACGATGTTATCAAAACACAAACCAACATTGCGAGTGTTGCATAACATGAAATAAAATGTTAACGAATTCTACTTCAATCATACGCGTGACTGTATGGTCATTGATTTGAAACATGAGAGAGTAAACAAAAAAATAAAAACACAAAACATGGCGTAACAAATCAAAACAAAGAGCCGCAATCCATCAAAGGCTATTAACGTCACCGTTTTTCATAAAGTGTTGCTCGCAATGTAAATAAACAAGTAGCCCTAAGCGACGTTGGCTATTGGTAAAAAAGAAGTTAAAGTTTCCACATTATTCCTGTGAGGAGGCAAGAAGTGTGGAAGTTTGCAGGGGATGTTTAAATTGTCGCTCGCCAACATGAAACTGTTGGCAGACTGTAGCGCCATCTGTGGCCCGCAACCAGAGTAATGCTCCATTGAAAGGTTCACTGATTTGTTTTGTGAACGCTAGCCACCCGTGCCAGGACACTAAGCTAAGTAAAATAGTGCCACACTTGCTTACGTAGCTTGGGGCTTGTAATCTACTGAGTACCCCTTTGATGTCAAAGGTCAAACAGTAATGTTGTACATAATATATCCTCTGCAGGTAAACACTACTGAGCTTATTGTTCGTCAGTACGACCAATGTAGACTATTACGCGGTCATGTACAATCCTGTATCCACTAGTTCGATATCACAGATTGCTTGCCGCCATCATCGCTTTGACCAAAGACGTCTTTCTTGAATTATGCCAAGGGAATATACTCCCGAAATAAACAGTATTCTGTATCCTAGTCCAGGACATGGTAAACTCGTGTGTCGTTTCGCCCAAATCCGTTCAGACATTTGAGAGGTAAAGAGTAATAAACATACACACATACATACGAACTTTCACAATTATAATATTAAAGCAATTTAAACACAATCATTCAAATTAGGAAAAGCAACTTCATCTGCCCCCTACCCAAGTTATAACCGTTTCGTTTCGATCCTCTTTTCGACGATCGCCTCGAGTCGGCCACGCGTCTTAACTGAGCATTGAGATGACGTCAGAATAAAAGAATTGGAGCCGTGGCCTACTCGAGGCGATCGACGAAAAGACAATCGAAACGAAACGGTTATAACTTGGGTAGGGGGGCAGATGAAGTTGCTTTTCCTAATTGATGATTGTGTTTAAGAACGAAAAAAAAAAATTAGAATACAGGTAAAAGGCTTTTTTAAAAATGTGAACACCGCTTATTTCAAAACCAATTGAAAGATGACTTTCAGTATTTATCTATACAGATTAGGTAACTTTTGTTATCTCACAATTATCAGGTCCACAACCGAGTGAATGTTCGGCAGCATCCATTAGTGTCCAGATAACAATATATTCTCTCATGACCACCCTCTTGCAGGTGTGGTGATTATGACATTATCACGCTTAGTTGGTTCATTGTAGCCTACATTGTGTGCATTGTTGCCTGCGGTCGACAATAACAACTTATAACAATAGCACCCAGAGATCCTTGATAGACAGAGTAATAATACAAAGATTATGCATGAACAGATAGACAAAATAATTAAAACCTCTTCGAAAGAGTTATGATTATGTTTGACCGCAAAGGGCAATAGATGGAACACAGGTAGGTTCTAGTCAGTAAAAATCTGACACTCCCTGTTGCTCTAACCAGACCTAGAAGAGTCATTAAATGAATGAATGAATAAATGAGGCCCTTTTGGCATTACTCAATGTACTATTTGTTTAATTTCCGTTTCTGTAATGCCAATAAACATAGTTTTCTTTTTCCTTCTAATTTATAATTAACTAGCTTTTGCCCGTAGCTTCTCCCGTGTACATTAAATACAGCCTATGTCATTCAGGAATAAAGCAGCTTTCTATCGGTGAAAAATTTTAGCAATCCGACCAGCCCCCCTGGCCAAGTTACAACCGTTTGGTTTCGATTCTCTTTTCGTTGATCGCCTCGATTCGGCCACGCCTGCTATTCCTTTGTTCGAGCATGTGACTGAGCGTTGAGATGACGTCAGGTCATCGTCATAAAGGAATCGGAGGCGTGGCCTACTCGAGACGATCGACGAAAAGAGAAACGAAACGAAACTGTTGTAACTTGGCTCCAAAGAGTATGATGTGATCCATCGACCGGCCATTTTTTATGTTTTTTATTGTTACCACAGATTCGTAAGGAATTAAGACTGCGCATTGTCAGTTCTAGTTGATCGCTTATCGATCGACTATAACAATCGACTACTTACACAAAGTATTTTATGTTTGTTTTTATTATTTTATCGTATAATGCTTTATTATTATGTTATCTTTAGTTTGTTTATTGTTTTTAGTTCATAAGATGTTGCTAGCCGTTCAACGACTCGTCGACGACGGCTGGCGCTGAAAATCAGCGCTGTGGCTCTGTCCAGCACATGAGCCCCAGCATTTTGCTGAGCGCTGGCCGTTTTGCATGAATGTGTCGCATAATTTAACTTTTTTTTTTGTATAATTTGTTATTTAAGTATGTTATTATTATTATTTTTTAAGTTATGTGTCATGTTTGTGCAATATATTGTATTATGAAAATATTGTACAGGCTATTTATTGATTATGAATGAATGAATGGCGATAAAAATAGAAAAATACTGCGCGTAGTATTTTCTAGTAGCAACTGTTATGAATAATTGATTCAATTATGAATTTACCAAATAAGAAAAAAATTCGTGGACAATTTTGGGATTTCGTTTTTTTTTTTTTACTTTTGACTACACAAATATTATGATCAGTAACGGGTACGGATAGAGGCCCATATTTTTTGTACTAATTAAAAAGTAGGGGTGTGTTTCGATACTCTCAAGGGAATTAAAATTCATTCCCGTTGACTTAGAATCCTGAAATTTGGCATGAAGCAAGGTCTCATAGCACAAGTATTGGAAAAAATCTTAAAACTGTAAATTTGTAGTTACGTCACAAAAAAAACTTTGTTGCGATTCGGAAAAATCTTCGTAACTCAATTTTGGAATTGAACGGTTTTCATAAGTAAGTTTGTACGGAACCCTCAGTGCACGAGTCCGACTCGCAGTGGCCCAGTTTTTATTTTCTTTCGATTCACACTGAAAAAAGAAAGTTAATGAAAACCTGAAAAGTGTACCATTCTCTAAAAAAATTACCTCTAAAACGTTAGAACCGAATTGGAATGTAATAAAAATAAAACCAAAAATATTTTCAACGTAAAAGTAACTTATTGGAAATACTCAATGGCCACAGTTGGAACGGTTCGGAGTCAAGTTACGGAGTCTAAAATTTAAACAAACTTGGTTCCGCTCTCTGGACATGGTTGGCCACTGGAAAGCCTAGACTACATTAAAGGGCGACGCGATTATACACGGCATTACTAGGCCTTTTTGAATTGATTGGTTAATTTCAAAGACCCTGCATAAGGTAGCTCGCTGTCCGGCTGTCTGGTAAACATCAAGACCGAATCGACGGCGTGTTATGTTCCACGCGTGAAATGTCAGTAAATGGACGGTGCCTAGTAAGGACGTAACCTGCCAGAGCTACGGGAATGATCGAACGAATTTTACCGTGGCCCTAGAACGCAAAGGACAGCTGTTGTATGTATGAACTTCCAAACAATTTTGTATTTTTAAACTGTTCTTTTTTCCTACTTTTTTTTCTTGATACCACCACCTCTATATGTATATAATATAGCAAACAAAAAAAAATACTCAGGTCAAGCCGTTTTTTTTGTTTTAGCAAGATAACAACAAACGGCATCAATTGATTTTTAGGGTTCCGTACCTCAAAAGGAAAAAATTGAACCATTATAGGATCACTTTGTTGTCTGTCTGTCTGTCTGTCTTTCTGTGTTTATGTATCGAGTTAAAATAAAAACCATACTCAGGTCTGCGGTCCCTTGAAGCTGTGAAAAAATCAAATATCTCAGTTAACGAAAAAAAAGATACGGAAGTTTATGTCGCTAAAAAAAGTATATTTCGACACTCTCAATGGAATCAAAACTCATAGGGTACTTCCCGTTGACCTAGAATCCTGAAATTTGGCATGAAGTAAGGCAGGTAAGTACGGAACCCTCAGTGCACAAGTCGGACTCGTACTTCCCTGATTTTTTAAATAAATACTAGCGATCCCGGCAGAAGTTGTCCTGACCGAAAAATGGTTATTCATAAAAAAAAAAATTGAGACCCCGATTGCAGCACCACCTACCGGGTTCAATTGTGTTTTCAAACCATCCAGGGACCTACGTAAATATACAGTCAAGCCGTTTACGAAAAGTCAGGTGACAAACACACGTACAAAAGAATTATACGCCCCTAGTTTTTAATTAGTGCAAATACTATAAGGGCTTATTAGAAAAGGTCTTGTTATTATTTAAGAAAAGTCTCAAAAAATTATCTTCATAAACAGCAAAGTTATTAGCGTTTTTTTATGTCCCAAAATGTCACTCAACTTGTGAAAATATTGAACAGGCTATTGATTTATGAATGAATAAATGATAAATGATAATGATAAATGATAAATGATATTTATTTTGTAAATAGGTTTAAAAAAACACTTTTACACGTCAATTTTTTTTTTCGTCATTTTTAAACTAGATGAGGCCGGTGTTTCCTAGCTGACTACCCTGAGAAGAAACACCGAAACAAACTCAGGGGTCAAAGTCTCTTTTAAAGTCCATACAGTAAATATGTAATGGTCAAATCACATGAGAACCATGCAGATTTGTCTGAAATGGTCTTTAGAAGAAAGAACCTTACAGATTTGAGTGGACCTGTCCAGTCAGTGCAAGCATTTGTCAGTATTCGTAAAGCTCAACTCAGGACTACTAAGGAGCTCAACTACTTGACGAACAATACCAAGGAAAGGACATTTGGGTAGGCCGCAGAAAATACTCAAATTGCCAGACATACGTTAAAATTACTGAAAAGGAAAAAAAAAGCAATCAACATAGTCCTCACGTTCACAATAATAAAAAGAAAAATATTGTTTACAATACTAAGTAAACATTGATGTCAAAAATTAATAGAGAAAGAGAGAAAAAAAAAAAAAAGTCAAATTGCAAAATAAAAATAATCTACAATATCAAATTGTAATAAATAATAATAATAAAAAGCAAAATTGAAATTAAAAACAAAAGAAAAAAAATAAGACAACAGTTGCAGTGCGTACTGGAGCAGGTCAATCCCAAGCCTTTTGGTCCTCAACATAGTCCTTTATAGTGTAAAAAGCCTTTTGGCAAAGTTTTCGCTTTACAAATAATTTGAATTTATTAAGGCTTAGTTGTTGAATATGACTAGGAAGTTTATTATAGAAGTGTATGCATTGGCATCTAAATGAGCCCCCTATTTTTTTCAGCCTGGTTGTAGGAACCACGTGTTTGTTCCTAGTATTAAAATTATGAACATCACTGTATTTTTTAAACATGTTTATATTTTTATGTACATACAAAATATTCTCGTAAATATACTGTGAAGGTACAGTCATTATATTAATTTCTTTAAATTTATCTCTGAGGGAGTATCTGGGACTTAATTTATAAATCGAACGAATAGCCCTTTTTTGCAAAACAAAAATTGACTGTATTTCGGCGGCATTTCCCCACAGTAGAATACCGTACGACATGACACTATGGAAATAGCTAAAGTAAACTAAACGGGCAGTCTCTACATCAGTTAAATTTCGAATTTGTCTAACAGCGTATGCTGCAGAGCTAAGTTTTTTTGATAATTTGTCTATATGTGGGCCCCACTGAAGCTTAGCATCTAGAGTTATGCCCAAGAACACTGTATTATCTTCAGGACTCAACTCTTTACCTTTTATTAGCACACTAGTTTCTACTTGCCTAACATGAGGCATGGTAAACTTTATACATTTAGTTTTTTTTTCATTAAGTAGAAGGTTATTTACATCAAACCAGTGTACTATTTTTGAAAGTGTTATATTTATATCGTCAGTAACCGGCTGCTGACGTTTAAGTTTAAACAAAAGTGAAGTGTCGTCTGCAAACAACACTATGTTATGGTTATCCTCTATGAGGTAAGGTAAATCGTTTATATAAATGACGATTAAAATGGAAAAACACTGCGCGTAGTATTTACTAGTTGAAATTGTTATGAATGTTGATTCTATTATGAATTTAACAGTTATGAAAAAACTCGGTGGACAATTTTAGGATTTTATTTTTTACCCGACTGCAAGACGAGTTATGTTTTTCGCGCGTATTTTGTTTACTTTTTTTTATTGACTACACAAATATGATCAGGTACGGATAGAGACCAATTTTTTTTTTGTGCTAATTAAAAACTAAGGGTATTTTTCACTTTCACAGTCACACCGTAAATCGCTGCCTAACATGACCCCAGCCTAAAGCTAAGCTACAGTTGCACCAGCTTGCAAATTACACCAACAAATTGATCGATGAACTCAAGTGAATAAAAACTCGTACGAGTTTATATTCACTGCGATGGAAACATTGGTTCTAATATTCTCACGGTTTTATGGATTGATTGGCAAGTTTAGGCGCAACTATTCATGGTTTATATAACCTAGTTATCTTGTATAGTACCTACCTAATAGGCTGCCTAAATACCTAATAGGACAGAATATCAGATAGTGATAATAGCAGAAAGAGATTAGTTAAACACCGCCAAAGATAGAAAGAAGTGGTATACCTTTTTAGGGTTCCGTAGCCAAATGGCAAAAAACGGAACCCTTATGGATTCGTCATTTCTATCTGTCTGTCCGTCCGTATGTCACACTCACAGCCACTTTTTTCCGAAACTATAAAAACTATACTGTTGAAACTTGGTAAGTAGGTGTATTATCTGTGTGTGTGGTTAAGATTTTCACACAAAAATAGAAAAAAAAAACAATAAATTTCAGAGGTTCCCCATACTTAGAACTGAAATCAAACATTTTTTTTCATCATACCCATACGTATGGGGGGGATTATCTATGGATAGGTCTTCAAAAATGATATTGAGGTTTCTAATATCATTTTTCTCTAAACTGAATAGTTTGCGCGAGAGACACTTCCAAAGTGGTAAAATGTGTGTGTGTGTGTGTGTGTCCCCTATAACTTCTAAAATAAGAGAATGATAAAACTAAAAAAATATATGATGTACATTACCATGCAAACTTCCACCGAAAATTGGTTTAAACGAGATCTAGTATTTTTGTTTTTTTTTTAATATGTCATAAATCGTAAACCGCAATTTACCTTTCAATTTTGTACGGACTCGCACACTGAGGGTTCTCAGTGTGCGAGTCCGACTCACACTTGCCCAGTTTTTTTCAAGATGGGTATCATCTAATAACTTCTCACGCTCTAGGGCGGAGCGCGACGGCTTTTCAGACTCTTTCGTATTTTGCAATAGATTGCAAAATGTGAAGTTCCATTGAGTCGTCACGAATTTTTTTTCTGTCCTATCAGTCCGTCAGTCACCACGCTTTAGATCATGTCACGGCCTTAATTTATCTGTAAGTTTTATCCAGCGCTTCACTGAACATCAAATCGTTTCAAATTCTGTATTCATTAATTAGGTTCTAATTAACGCCCAAACGCGACGATTTCAAATAGAACTTTGACAGGTACGTTCTGTTGGATCCATAAAACTTATGTTCCCGTTGTAATCCATTTACTATATTTTAATACCTATGGAAAAGCAGTCAAATCATCGGTTAACTCAGGAAAAACTTAATGGGTTGCAACTCGACATACATTTTCACTGTTTTTCGTACTACCACTTTTACGCGATTATGACGTTATTACACCTTTTTCGTTAGATATTTTGGACACAGTATCTTGTGGATATTATTTAGGCTTCTATTGAAATCAATTCATAAATTTGTGCAAAACTTATCCAGTAAAGACCTCTGAAAATCTGCTATTTTGCAAGAACACAACATAATTTACACAATAATTTAAAAAGTTAAAAAAAAATAGAAGCCTTGCAAATTTAATCAAGATTCTGAATGACGACCATTTCTTTCAAAAACTTTTAAGGGTTTAAAAAAAAACATGTGTTTCCAGGAACAAGTTTTCTAAAATATTCGAGTAAATCACGGAATTACCGAATGCTAACAGAGTTTTCAGGCGTTACCTACCTCTCTTTTTTCGCGTTTCCTTTTCGTCAAACATTGCGTTGGATTGCGTTAGATGAAGTAACAAGCTTTTAAACCATGCTCAATGTTGACGATAGGCGAGTGAAAAAGGACCCACTTAAATTTTTCTATAAATAAAAACAGAAATATAGACAAAGCAGTCTTATATAAAGGTCAATCG
Organism: Mythimna impura; assembly: GCA_905147345.3. Lineage (NCBI taxonomy): Eukaryota > Metazoa > Arthropoda > Insecta > Lepidoptera > Noctuidae > Mythimna > Mythimna impura. The sequence goes on from LR990345.1 coordinate 17,197,158, forward strand.
TAATCTTCAACATTTTTGCTAAAGAAAAGCGATATAAACTTCAACCAACAAAGAGATTTAGATAAAGGGTAATGACTACTACTTATACCATGCTCAAACAAAACAACTGTAGTTTATACCTAGGCATCTATTTCAAATATAGCGAATCACCGCGACTACCTAGGTAATTAGTTAGCATGGTTCAGTGGATGAGTTTATTGCCGTATATCGGGCAATTCGGCAACAGTTCGACACTGGCCGCAACTAGGAATTTCCTAATAACTGCCTGACGTTGACCGGGTCCTGGCTTCGATGACTCCACAATTTATTGCCGCATGAACCAAGTCAACCAATAAGGCGAGCCACCGCAATCTAAACTAACGATTCCAAAGTACATTATGCCATTGTGAACACATTATGGCGACTCGCTCAAGAGCTTTTCTAAATGGAGTAAATTAATTGCAAATGCTTATTCAGGGAATAATTTGTAATCCGTAATATGAAATCAATTTCGATGCTAGTAAATTTATGATGAATTGACAATCGATGTCCAATTTAAATTACAATATACTATAATTAATAATATATATTGGATATTAGAATTTACAGTCTCTAGGCGAATAAAGGACGAATGTGGTTTGATAATCATGGTCTTCAGGTATAGTTTAATTTTTTAACTTAAATCACACCCCTGGCCTTCAAACCTGGCGTCAAACCGTGTTAGCAGAAGCGGCTTGCTATGGAATGACGTGGAGCTGGGTGAAGCGTTGACGCTTCACCTCGCTCCATCCTTCATCGCGAACGGTCTTGAGCTTCAGCACAAGACGGATTACTCTGGACGCCCTATGCCCCATCTAGAGGACATCGGATATTAAGTCACTCACCTGGCCTTAGTAAGTTCCCTCTTTGAAAAGTGGCTAGAGGTGCACCACAGCGCTCATGCAAGTTCTCACCGGATAAGGCCAGTTTGGGTGGTTCTTGTCTCGGTTTTAGGCGGAACAAACGCCCGGGCCGTGTGTCACCATTATGCAGACCACCCGAAGGACACGGTGAAGCATAATAATATGGTGAAAGTCAAGAGCGAAAGGAAATGGGAAGTGGTCACCTCCTTCTGCGAAGCAGTAATATGAGCGAAGGAGTTAGCCTTTCACACTAGCTGTCGTCACAGGAGAGGCCCCCGGCATCGCGAGTTGCAGGGCGATTCCTCGTAAGGACAGGCTTGCGGACGACAAGCAATCGTTAGTACTCCGTCCGGCCGTCTGATAAGGACCAAGCCTGATTCGTCAACAGCGCGTAGTGTTCAACGCGTGCCTCAAAGGGATGTCAGCAAAACCGTAGGGGCTCAGTAGGGCCGCTATATAGGGCTGGAATAATTTTTGAAAGAGTTGCTGTAGTTCTGGAATGCAATGGGAAACTAAAAAACACAAGTGGGTTTTAGTCAGTAAAAGTCTGACACACCATATAGCCACCATACAGCAGAGAAAGTCATTTAATGATTTCCCATAAAAAAAAGAAAAAGATCGCTTCATTTAATTCACAGACTATAATTATTCAACAGTTGTTTTATTTCTTGATTGCCAAGCCATTAAAAAAAGGAGGTTTGCAAATTACTGGATACGAGAAATATTAATTTTCCGTTCAGCATTAGCTAGTAATCAATTTGTTAGTCGAATGTAATTTTGCAAGTTTCAGCTACTGGTTTTAGCTTACTGGTTTCAGGTACTGAAACAATTTCAGATTAAAAAAAAGTGCAAATAACTGATATATACACCACAATTTTTTTAAAGGGCTTTTTAGAAAAGGTTTTCTTATTATTTAAGTAAAGTCTCAATAAATAATATTCATAAACAGCAAAGTTATTAGCGTTTGTTTATATCCCAAAATGGCACTCAATTTATGGAAATATTGTACAGGCTAAATTATGAATCAATGAATGGTGATAAAAGTGGAAAAACAACTGCGCATAGTATTTTCTAGTAGCAATTGTTATGATTGATTCAATTATGAATTTATCAATTATGATTTCGTAGACAATTTTGGGATATCGTTTTTTACTTTTGACTACACAAATATGTTCAGTAACGGGTACGGATAGAGCCCCATTTTTTTGTACATCTGTAACTATTTGTTTTAAAATACCTTGTCTAAATCTTTGTAAGTAATTCTTGATACAACACCTGGGTATTTATTTTTCACACCAAAAAAACAACCAGTTGTAAATATTTACACATTGGCAAGTCAATTATTGCATTATTTAATTACCATATGAGGGTCTAGGTAATAATAATAATAACCACAACTTTCACACAACGACATCTAGTCCCTATTAAGCAGAGCCTGTGGTATGGGTACTAAATAACTGATAAACCATACTTATATATTTCTAAATACATACATATCATAGATAAATAACACCCGGACACAAAACAAATGATCATGCTCATCACACAAACATTTGTCCTGGGTGGGAAACGAACCCACGACCTCCGGCATAGCAGCTAGAGTTACTGACTACTAGACCAACAGGCTTGTCATAAAAGGTAGATATTCTGTGTGGCGGACATTCTGTCATCAATAACAATAACTGCTGAAAATTAAAATATAAGGTAAAATATAGGTAGGTAGTGAATGTGTCGGGATACAGTGCATTTTGATCTTTAAGATCGCTTATAGAATATTCATTTTGTATAGGCTCTTCGATATTAATGATAAGGAGTCAACGTTTCGTCTTCATTTGACAGTCACAATACAGTCGAGCTTTCAAAAACGTTAACCTAAATCTATTTTGTGAATGATGTGTACCAACTGTGGAAAGTGTCCCACAAATTTATTATATTCCCACATATATATACATGACTTCTTTTTAAAATTCCTTCCACACTTATTGCAATTTTACTTGTCAAGCGAGCAGTCTCTTGCAGAAATCCTTTAAGAAGAATATTATACTCATTGAATTTATTTTATTCTTCGTGCATTTTCTCTGGTTCACGTATGCATTAAATATATCACAGACTACTTTATCAATTTACTTTCTATAGATTTCTAGCTTTTACATGTAAATGTTTTTAGTATGTTTCAACGTAGACGTGGAATAATTTTCTAAAAGCAATAGTTTTATCTCTCTCAAAATGATTTATCGTAAAAAGTTTTTTTTATCTTGAATTGGTATGTGGAAGTCTAAGTCAATTGTAAAACATAACTGAAATTCTACCTGAAACTGTAGGTACGTACCAGTAAAATTGGGTGTTTCATTTCCTATAATAAAACCAGTTTTTAGTACTTGTTGTATCCTAGAGATAAGTATAATTTCAAAGAAAAACTTTCTTATTTAGAAATAATCGTTTAACAGCGACATTATGCATTTAAAACCATTTTTACGACGACGACTGATTTAAATTTTATTTGGAAATAACACCTTAATCAAAATAGCTGAGGCATAAATGGTTCTTCCAATACACATAATGTAACGTAAATTCTTGATTTCATCCAAATTGTAAAACCATTTATGATGAATATCATACGTTCAAAATTTGTGTTAAAATTATAATTGAAAACAAAATAATGCTATAGCACAAGCTATCTATAGGTAGGTTACACTATGTTTTACTAGTTAATTCCACACTTTACAGTATTAATTCACAGGTAAGTTAATGAATGTAATTGGCTTATTTACCTTCGCCATGCAAATTTCGTGCGCTGAAAATAATGAGGATGACTATACACTGAATACTGGGTCATACTTGCGTGATATAATTGGCAACGTGGCAAAAACTCGATATTATCCCGTAATATGGACGGTCACAAACGGGACAAATAAAATTGGCGTCGTTAGCGCCAAACAAATTGGAGCGAACCTGCACTCGGTAACATCAAAGAATTTTTAATCATACTAAAGAATTGTAATTGTACTGTCTACTCGGCACGAATACAGAATGAGCACTAATGCCCTGTCAAAGGTGAAAAAGCGATTATTAATGGTGTCGTCCTGTCTAGAACTTGGATAGCTCTGTTAATTCTCCGAAGACATAAATAAGTTACACAATTCACCATGAATATTAATAGTGAGTTCAGAATGCTTCCCCCGATAAGAAAGACATATCTAACAAATAGTAAATATGAAGAAAACAATATTTTAAGTTGAAAAAAGGAAAAACACATGCTTTGATTTAGTAATTGCATTTATCAAAATTTTTAGTCCGTATGTATTATTTTCTGGCCCGAATCTCTTCTCAATTTAGTACTATAACATTTTTGTATTGATAATAATAACATATTTCATTCATTTTTTTTTTAAAGCGTTTATTATAAGCAAAAAAAAAATCCGGGAAATTAGCTAGGAAAGCCGTAAAACTCCATAACCCAAAATTTTACTTGCGTCTTTTTATTAAGTATTTATTGACAAATAATTTCATTATATAGACGCATCTACCAGATTCACGTAATTTGACTTCACAAAGAACTTCCATCAAAATGTGTCCTTTCATCTTAGTTAAAGTATAAATGATAATGGAGATGAGTCCCTCTTCACTGTGGTAAATCCGAAACTAATTGAGATAAAAAAGAAATATATACCAGCAGATTCGTTTTTTTTCCTCATTCCGGCAATAATAATTCAATTTTGGAAAAACTGTTAGATACATCCTTTTTACTATCGGGGACAGAATGGCTGTGCAAACAATAAAAACACTTTACCGTCAACTGTTGAAGCTAACTGCTCCTCAAAACACATATTTTATACGTTCGCCATAATTTAAAATGTGTGACAGGACAAATAAATCGATCATACTGTTTGTTTTTAAAACACATAGCACGTGACTTTTGTAGGGTTCCGTACTAAAAAGTTGCTTCATGCTATTGCTTCGTTTTCCGCAGCAGCAGTAAGTTTTTGGTGATTTTTGTGTATAATTTTCTAATCAACATAGAGTAAATTACGAAGGTGACAGCCGGAGGACATGAAAAAAACCGAAATTAATTTGAAAGAAAAGTTTAATTACTTTAAAATTACAATATCAATTTATAATAAATCTTAAGACTAGACTTGGAGTACTCTTGAGTAGTCTTTGAATATTTCTAGAGCAATTCCTCTCACACCAAGCAATTTCAGCTTACTGATCAGTAAGGAAACAGAAACTGTGTCAAAGGCCATGGACAGGTCCAGAAATATACCAAGGCATTTAGTATTGCTATCCAGGTTCTTCACGACATGTTGCGTCAAGTCAAGTACTGTGTCTTCCGTTGATATTCTTTTCCGGAAGCCGTACTGATTCTCAGCGATTATTTTATATCTTTCCAGAAAATCTTTGAGGCGGTTGTTGAGTATCCTTTCAAGAATTTTAGAGAGTACCGGTAGCACCGAAATAGGCCTGTACATAGTCTACCCGTGTGCCAAATTTCATTTAAATCCTTTCAGCCGTTCGAGCGTGACGAAGTAACAAACATACACACACACACTGCACGGGACCGACCGGGATTTGTGTAAAATAAACAGGAACAATAAGATTACTTCGCACTGAGTGTATTAGTGTGATCAGGTCAAAGGTGCTAATACACTCAGTGTGAAGTACACGTCACAAACTTTCGCCTTTATAATATTATGCTTTTTTCAGTAGAATTTTGCAACATCGCTGTGTGTCATACTACTGGCTGGCACTTCTTTTTATTCCTAGTAAAAATAAGTATGTCTTCTGTGGAATAAATAGTACACGAAAAAACCTAGTTATCATGGGGAACCGATCAATTTTCCGTAATTTTTTTGTTCGAATTTCATTTTACCGAAAACTATTGACCGACATCTTTTTTGCTATACGCATTATTTTTTACCTATTTTTAGACCATCCAAATATTATGTGTCATAGGTATTATTTTACCGAACTATATTTCGCCGATTTACAAAATAACTTTTTGCTATTGGCCGGCGAAGCTGGCCAGCAAGCCGAAGCTGCGCTGGTGAGCGTTAAAACCATCTGCAACTATAAGCTCGCGTGGGGCCGCCCAAACCCCGTAGCGCCGGAGCCGTGACAGAAACAATGCTTGCTGCATGCCTGCTTGCATGCTGCATGCCTGCTTGCATATTGCAAGCCTGCTTACATGCTGCATGCCTGCTTGCATGCTGCATGCCTACTTGCATGTTCCATTTCTGTTTGCATGCTACATGCCGGCTTGCATGCTGCATGCTTAAAGCAAGCCTCCTTGTTTGCATGCTTCTTACTGGGGCCAATTAAAACTACTTTTGTCATAATAAACTATATTATTAAGTGGCATTATATTTAAGTAATTAATTAAACAAAATATTAGGTTAAACTAATCTGAAATTAGCCCCTGCTGCCTCAATCATGCTAGTGTAATAATTACATTTCTAGGCATTTGGTGAAATGAAAATATGGTAATTAAGAAAGTCGTATAATGAATGTTCGGAAATATAATACTTCGAACAAATATTATTCCGGCTAAGTGTAACATCGGTGAAAAGTTTTTCGACCAAATGAAACGTCGGAGTAACAAAAAAGTCGAATTCACAATATGTCAACTGATACAGTACTGATGCAGACGTGACTTCAATGAAAAAAAAAAAACGAAACGAAAATAGTTGAAAAGTTTTAGGTGTAATGAAATTCAGTCAAATATTTTTCGAACTTATGATAGGTAACCGTTATCATGTTATCAGTATTGTCTAATATATGTAGTTTACAACAAACAATAAACTAATACAGGTTGCGCATTATATTAAGTTCAACTAATTAAAATCTAGCAAACTCTCATCCTCTCTAGGTATATTTTTATGTTTATTCTAAGCTTATTATTAATTTTATGGTACGTATTTTTATTGTAGTCATCACTTGTTTTCTTGTATATTGATAAGACATTGATATATAAAAAAAATAGTAAGTAAGTATTTAAAAAAGTATGTATTTATGTATCTTTTTATATATATATATATATTTTATAATGTAGGTGTTTTCGAGGCTAGAGTGAATAGCCTCTTAATAAACTAGTGTGCCTCACCATCAACGATTGCTACGTACCATCAGGTGGGATCGCAGTCAAGCACTAGTTTATATCAATTCAAAAAAAAAACTTCAAGTATGTACTTTGTTTTTCCATCAATTGTTTAGCTTATTTTGAAATGCTCCAAGTGCAATTCCTTTTTGTGTCCAGGCAATCTCTGTCCATTCCAGGTTGCGTGGAAGAGATCGTATAATCTGATAAGGCCGCCAATTGTGTTTTTTAATTTAAGGCTCATTGTAACATTGGTTATCTTGGTATACAATAAAGTATATATAAATAATTTATTTATACTATATTAAGCATGTTGTTATAACTGAAGTGCATTTCAATGGAAGGTGAAGGATCAAAAGGCTAAACGATGATTAATCTACAAGCAATAAAAATTATTAATGGTTTTTTTTCCATAAAAATACTACTTCAATACAAAACAAAAAAGCGAAAAATAAAACACTTCTCGGAAGTCTGGTTTTGTTTGTAAATTATTTAACACCGACTTCGGAAATTAGAGTTATGTGTATTAAAAAGCTGTTTTTATATTTATCTTTTTAGTTGTGGCACCCCACAGCTAAATCTAGATAGTGTACAAGCTCTATAGGAGGTAGGTAAAAGCTTTTTAAGTTTTACAACCTCCTCGGAAAATAGCTCTTCGGACCAGAGACGGTAACTGTAGATGAAAAGATATCGCACTCCTCCAAATATCATCTCTCCGGTAGAATATCTGCCAACGAGACGCGAACTGCAGTGGCCAATCTGGAAATCTCTAAATTGGCCGCTGCAAAAATAAGCTGACCAAATGGGGTATCCTAGACCCATCAGCTATCCAGGTAACTAAATATTTGTCGGAGCAGATTTGAGTTAGATCGACACGAAAGAAGAAGAAGTATGTACTTACAAAATTATAACCATCAAAACCATTTGTAGCCAGTGTCCATCATCATCATCATTATTTCAGCCGAAAGAAGCGTCTCCCCCAAGCGTCGCCACAGCGACCGATCCTGCGCGTCTCGCATCCACCGCATTCCCGCGACTCTCACCAGGTCGTCAGTCCACCTTGTGGGAGGCCTACATACGAATACAGAATGAGCACTAATGCCCTGTCAAAGGTGAAAAAGCGATTATTAATGGTGTCGTCCTGTCTAGAACTTGGATAGCTCTGTTAATTCTCCGAAGACATAAATAAGTTACACAATTCACCATGAATATTAATAGTGAGTTCAGAATGCTTCCCCCGATAAGAAAGACATATCTAACAAATAGTAAATATGAAGAAAACAATATTTTAAGTTGAAAAAAGGAAAAACACATGCTTTGATTTAGTAATTGCATTTATCAAAATTTTTAGTCCGTATGTATTATTTTCTGGCCCGAATCTCTTCTCAATTTAGTACTATAACATTTTTGTATTGATAATAATAACATATTTCATTCATTTTTTTTTTTAAGCGTTTATTATAAGCAAAAAAAAAATCCGGGAAATTAGCTAGGAAAGCCGTAAAACTCCATAACCCAAAATTTTACTTGCGTCTTTTTATTAAGTATTTATTGACAAATAATTTCATTATATAGACGCATCTACCAGATTCACGTAATTTGACTTCACAAAGAACTTCCATCAAAATGTGTCCTTTCATCTTAGTTAAAGTATAAATGATAATGGAGATGAGTCCCTCTTCACTGTGGTAAATCCGAAACTAATTGAGATAAAAAAGAAATATATACCAGCAGATTCGTTTTTTTTCCTCATTCCGGCAATAATAATTCAATTTTGGAAAAACTGTTAGATACATCCTTTTTACTATCGGGGACAGAATGGCTGTGCAAACAATAAAAACACTTTACCGTCAACTGTTGAAGCTAACTGCTCCTCAAAACACATATTTTATACGTTCGCCATAATTTAAAATGTGTGACAGGACAAATAAATCGATCATACTGTTTGTTTTTAAAACACATAGCACGTGACTTTTGTAGGGTTCCGTACTAAAAAGTTGCTTCATGCTATTGCTTCGTTTTCCGCAGCAGCAGTAAGTTTTTGGTGATTTTTGTGTATAATTTTCTAATCAACATAGAGTAAATTACGAAGGTGACAGCCGGAGGACATGAAAAAAACCGAAATTATTCCGGCTAAGTGTAACATCGGTGAAAAGTTTTTCGACCAAATGAAACGTCGGAGTAACAAAAAAGTCGAATTCACAATATGTCAACTGATACAGTACTGATGCAGACGTGACTTCAATGAAAAAAAAAAAACGAAACGAAAATAGTTGAAAAGTTTTAGGTGTAATGAAATTCAGTCAAATATTTTTCGAACTTATGATAGGTAACCGTTATCATGTTATCAGTATTGTCTAATATATGTAGTTTACAACAAACAATAAACTAATACAGGTTGCGCATTATATTAAGTTCAACTAATTAAAATCTATCAAACTCTCATCCTCTCTAGGTATATTTTTATGTTTATTCTAAGCTTATTATTAATTTTATGGTACGTATTTTTATTGTAGTCATCACTTGTTTTCTTGTATATTGATAAGACATTGATATATAAAAAAAATAGTAAGTAAGTATTTAAAAAAGTATGTATTTATGTATCTTTTTATATATATATATATATTTTATAATGTAGGTGTTTTCGAGGCTAGAGTGAATAGCCTCTTAATAAACTAGTGTGCCTCACCATCAACGATTGCTACGTACCATCAGGTGGGATCGCAGTCAAGCACTAGTTTATATCAATTCAAAAAAAAAACTTCAAGTATGTACTTTGTTTTTCCATCAATTGTTTAGCTTATTTTGAAATGCTCCAAGTGCAATTCCTTTTTGTGTCCAGGCAATCTCTGTCCATTCCAGGTTGCGTGGAAGAGATCGTATAATCTGATAAGGCCGCCAATTGTGTTTTTTAATTTAAGGCTCATTGTAACATTGGTTATCTTGGTATACAATAAAGTATATATAAATAATTTATTTATACTATATTAAGCATGTTGTTATAACTGAAGTGCATTTCAATGGAAGGTGAAGGATCAAAAGGCTAAACGATGATTAATCTACAAGCAATAAAAATTATTAATGGTTTTTTTTCCATAAAAATACTACTTCAATACAAAACAAAAAAGCGAAAAATAAAACACTTCTCGGAAGTCTGGTTTTGTTTGTAAATTATTTAACACCGACTTCGGAAATTAGAGTTATGTGTATTAAAAAGCTGTTTTTATATTTATCTTTTTAGTTGTGGCACCCCACAGCTAAATCTAGATAGTGTACAAGCTCTATAGGAGGTAGGTAAAAGCTTTTTAAGTTTTACAACCTCCTCGGAAAATAGCTCTTCGGACCAGAGACGGTAACTGTAGATGAAAAGATATCGCACTCCTCCAAATATCATCTCTCCGGTAGAATATCTGCCAACGAGACGCGAACTGCAGTGGCCAATCTGGAAATCTCTAAATTGGCCGCTGCAAAAATAAGCTGACCAAATGGGGTATCCTAGACCCATCAGCTATCCAGGTAACTAAATATTTGTCGGAGCAGATTTGAGTTAGATCGACACGAAAGAAGAAGAAGTATGTACTTACAAAATTATAACCATCAAAACCATTTGTAGCCAGTGTCCATCATCATCATCATTATTTCAGCCGAAAGAAGCGTCTCCCCCAAGCGTCGCCACAGCGACCGATCCTGCGCGTCTCGCATCCACCGCATTCCCGCGACTCTCACCAGGTCGTCAGTCCACCTTGTGGGAGGCCTTCCAACGCTGCGTTTTCCGGTGCGCGGTCACCACTCTAGAACCTTTCGGCCCCATCGACCATCCGTTCTACGAGCAATGTGCCCTGCCCGCTGCCACTTTAGTTTGGCGATTCTTCGGGCTATGTCGGCGACCTTGGTTCCCCTGCGGATATCTTCATTCTTTATGCGATCACGCAAGGAAACTCCGAGCATAGGCCTTTCCATATACTCCGATCAAGATCGGAGACTCTGCACTCGAAGTTGTAGACGATTACGTTTACCTGGGACAGACAATCCAGTTGGGTAGGTCTAACTTTGAGAAAGAGATCAATCGTCGAATCCGACTCGGCTGGGCAGCGTTCGGGAAGCTGCGCGGTATCTTCTCGTCCAACATACCACAGTGTCTCAAGACGAAAGTCTATGACCAGTGCGTGTTGCCAGTGATGACATATGGCACTGAAACATGGTCGCTTACAATGGACCTCATCAGAAGGCTTATAGTCACCCAAAGGGCAATGGAAAGCCAGAGACCATCTCATCACAATTCCAAAAAAAGGAAGTATATTCTTTCAAATAAAAAAGTTTTTTTTTCAAATCGGTTCATAATTGATGGAGTTATCAACGGAACATAAAAATGTATATAACCAAATTGAGAACCTCCCCTTTTTGAAGTCGGCTTAAATGGAAATACCCACGCTATGTATTTCTTGCTGGCAATCCCTATACATTTGACTGACCTGTTGGTCTAGTGGTTAGTGGCCCTGACTGCTATGCCGGAGGTCGTGGGTTCGATTCCCACCCAGGACAAATGTTTGTGTGATAAGCATGATCATTTGTTCTGTATCTGGGTGCAATTATCTATATATGTATGTATTTAGAAATACACTTCTGGACACATCTATTGGCCCACCTTGTATTTTCAGTTTCGTTTGGTCCTAGCTAAAATTTTATATTAGGTCGAGCAAAAAGTTTTTATGCAGTTTTGAACCTGGCACATTCACAATTTCATTCAATAGTCTTTTTTTTTAATTTCGAACACAGAATTTAAAGAAACAAAAGACAATTTGGAGCCTGTTTGTTGATATCAAACAATCGAATACTAAGAAAACTTGGTTTTATTGGTTTACTTGGATTTAATTCTTGAAAAAGTGATTGATATCTTTGGTTTTGCAACAAACATTACTTATTCTTAACATTAAGGTGAGGTTCTATCAATAATCTATGGATACTTCACCTGAAGTCGCCGCCCAAGCTGTGGCACTTATTCAGGCCGGACACAGCTAAAGAAACGTGAGTGCTCAACTTAATTTAAGTCGATCTGCGGTCCGAAATGTTTATCGGAGGTACCTAGAGACTGGCGGCTTTGTTCGTCGCCAAGGAAGGCCACGATCTCGGGTCACAACTGAAAGGCAGGATCGATTCATCATGACGACCAGCTTGAGAAATCGTCACCTTACCTCCATTGAGGTACAAAACCAACTTCGCGACTTCCACGGAGTATCTGTGAGCGCTCGAACTGTTCGGAGAAGGTTAAAAGAACGCGATATGGTACCACACAAGCCAGCTAATGGGCCCAAACTAACGCGAGCCCACCGAACAGCGCGCCTTCATTTCGCACGCAGTCATTTAAATTGGACACAGCAAGATTGGAGCCGTGTACTCTTTTCTAATGAGTCTAAAATTGTGTTACATGGCAATGATGGAAGGAAGAAGGTCTACCGACGTAAGGGAGAGCGTTTCACACAATGCTGCTTTGAAGAGAGGGTTGCTTATGGCGGTGGCTCATGGACTGTCTGGGGCGGTATATCCGCGAGCGGCAAAACTCAACTTGAGGTTGTTACAGGACCACGGCTGCCAACATTAAATGCTGAAAGGTACATTCGTGAGTGCTTAGAACCTCACGTGATACCATACGCGGACTATGTGGGCCCAAATTTCCTTTTTATGCATGATAATGCAAGAGCCCATGCGGCCGGCATCGTCAGGGAATATCTTCGGGATGTGAACATCACAGTTATGGACTGGCCAGCCAGAAGCCCAGACATGAACCCCATTGAGCACATGTGGGACGAGCTAAAAAGACGTGTTAGGGCTCGTCAGCCAGTTGCCCAGACGATGCAGGAGTTGAAAACTGCCATAGAAGAGGAATGGGAGATGATCCCTCAAAATTTCATAGAGCGGTTGATAAACTCTATGCCTAATCGTATGAGAGCTGTGGTAGATGCCCATGGAGGCAACACGCGTTATTACATTAAACCTTTATTTGATAAAATATGTTTTTTATTAAAAAATCAATTGCCTTTAACAAGGCGCATATCCGACTTGTTAGGCGTAGCTCCATGTCGTATGGTATTCTGAATTCAAATTTAAAACAATACGATCGAAAAAGATGGTAAAATGTATCAGGTTTAAAACTGCATCAACAGTTTTTGTTCAATCTAGCAATCATATTTCGGTAGGGGCCATCGAAACCTAAACTCTAAGGTGGGCCAATAGATGTGTCCAGAAGTGTATATAAGTATGTTTATCAGTTGGGCGTTGCGTGATAGTTGTGGAATATTATTATTATTATTTGTAGTTTTTGACGACTGCTAGCGCTGATAAACATATTATCAAGTCTAGTACTACTCAAGTTCTGGATTTAATCAGTTTAATTTTTTTTTCTGTTATTGCAATGTTCATATTATTTATTTTCAAACTCTCACATCAATTTATGCCTATATACAACTTTGACCTAATTTAAGTATTGTAACAATTACATAGATAACCGGTAAAATGCTACAACATTGCCGTCCCTGTACAACATTGCCTAAATCCTAAAAATGTTAAATAATTGTCTTATAGAAACGGTTTTATTGTCAGTGGCACTAATAAAAGCAAGTCGGTAATCTATATGACAACATTTACGCATCATTCATTCAAATAATCCAATAATAAATTGTCAGTGTTAATTTTAATGTCAGTGGTCGTGGACGTGTTTATACGGGCTCGGAAGAAAATTTTATTTGGGGAGTATTTATCCTTCATTTACAAGTGTAATAAGTTGTATAGCAAAGAAAATATGCTGTTTTTTTTTAACTCGTTTTTCTGCTTTAAATCTTATATTAATAAGATTTAAAGCAGAAAAACGAGTTAAAAAAAAACAGAAAAGAGAAAAGAAAAGAGCAAAGCAAAAAAGAGTCTAATCGTGGTCGGCAAAGTTGTAGCAGGTTTTAATTCATCTACCTTTGGGAGCAACTCTACAGGCCTATTCACGGTTGTATGGATTTCTATAAAAACGTGTTCAACTTTGCCTACCACCGTTAAAAATATATATATGTTGTAATTAAAGACTAGATAAAGTCTAACATGGGAAAGAAATTATAAGCAAAATAGGCGCCAAATCGTCCCCTTAGCACCCATAATAGTCAATGATATTTTTGGCTAGGCAATGTTGCAGTTTGCAACTTAACTTTGCCTACTTTTTTAAATGCACTTTTTGGTGAGTAATAGGAGCTTTTTTGGCTTATAAGAACTTTATCTCGATAGCTTAAAGTACAATATTGAATAGTAATTGAAAACACATATGACTTTCTCTAAAATGAAGGATTTATCAAATAAAAACGTCAAAATACAGGCAATGTTGTAGCATTAACTTTAATCATTTCTGTTAAAGCCCATCCTAATGGATCAATAGCATTCCAACTAGTAGAAGAGATAGTGCTTCTTATTTTTATTTAATACGTTGCAACAACAAATAATGGCTGTATACTAGCTGAGAGCCAGACTGACCTATTTCTTTAAATTGACATTTATAAGGTGGATCGCAGACGACAGACATTTTTTTTTCGATTTTCTTTAGTTTCTGTTTTAAAGATTCAGTTACATAAAAGACCGTGACAAAAAGGTAACTAGAATGATAGGATCTATCAAAACTCTGGATATATAGCTAAGTAACAAATTCTAGCAGCCGAACGAACAAAACTTACAAAAGAAGAATATTATGATCATTAACGGAATCAGTGAACAATAATCGTACGTGCAAAAAGTCTGTCGTCTGCAGACCCCCTTAGTCAGACGAAGGCAGAAACAGATACACACAGTTTGGATTTATTCGAAGATCTTTTATGGAATCAAAATTTCAAAGTTGCGAGAAATACAATGTATCTTGTGTTCTATCTGTAAGAAAGGTTTTAGAAACAAAAAGGTCATGAAAAATTCAGTATCTCTACAGATAGAAATAGTTTACTTTAGACACCTACCAAAAGATTTTAGATGCTAAATTATTTTTATATACAGTCAAACGGGGTGAATAGGACCGCAGGGGTGAATAGGAACAAAACTTTGAAGGGGATCTTCGCGTTAATTATCAATTTTTCCCAGCATTTAAGTACTCCTATTTATTCACTAATTGTAACAAAAACGGATGCTTTGATAGAAATCAATTATAGAAATATATACCAATGTGAAAAACCTAACCAAAGTGTAGTTCCTATTCACCCCTGCAGTCCTATTCACCCCGTTTGACGGTACTGCTTTCTAAGTAGGAAATCATTTAATGACTTCTTTCGCTCTTGGGCGGAACGAGAGGGCGTGTCAGACTTTTACTGACTAAAACGCACTCCTATGTTCCTTCTTTGTCTTGCATTACAGGACCCCGGGTTTCCCTTGATCCCAATAGAGTTCGACCCAGCTGGGTCCCTACAGTTTTGCTGACATCTATTTTGGGCGCGCATGGAACACTACGCGCCGTCGACGACTCGAGCTCGGTCCGGACGGTTACCGGATGGCCGGACGACGAGTTACCTATTGCTCATCGTCCGCAAGCCCACGCCTACGGTGCCTAGAAATTGAGGTCGGGATCCGGCGGCTGGGGCGTGAGGAAGTCCATTCAGTCACACGTAAGGCCTCCTCCTTCGCTAGCATTACTGCTTCGCAGAAGGAGGCGACCGCCTGCCGCTCCTTTTCGCTCCGGACCACGGCCTGTACCAGGGCTCGGCGTGAGAGGTTTGTCCGATCGCCCCGACGAGGACACGGCAGTGCTCCACTCAAGAGGCTTTATACACTGCTACGAATAACACTCTCTTGTCTATTTCATGAGGATTGGCGATTACCTTGGCATGTGTCGCTGTTGGACATAGGCCTTTCCTAGTAGTAGTAGTAAGTATCGCCACGATGACCGGTCCTGTGTCTTTTGCATCCATCGGGCTCCCTCTCAAGGTTATCGAACTACACTGCGGCATTCCATCACTGCTTCTTGCGGTACGCGGGTATCACTTCAGACCCTTCTAGCCCCGTCAATCATCTATTTGACCACCACTTAAGTTTGGTGATACTTCTTAGTAGGTATGTCGGTAACCTTCGTTCTCCTGCGGATATTTTCATTCCTCATTCGGTCACACTAGGAAACTCCGAGCATAGCCCTCTCTATTGCCCTTCGGGTAACTTTAAGCCTTTTGTTGAGGCTCATTGTGAGCAATCACGCTTCAGAGCCATATGTCTTCACTAGTAACACGCACTGGTCATAGAACTTTGTCTTGAGATTCTGTGGTATATCCGACGAGAAAACACCGCGCAGCCTCCCGAACGCTGCCCTACCGAATGTGATTCGACTCATGATCATGGTAAATATCCATGTAGCGGAGACTGCACTCAAAGTTGTAGACGATTACATGTACCTGGACAAACGGTCCAGTTAGGTAGGTCAAACTTCGAGAAAGAGGTTAATCGTCGAGATGATACGTGTAACGATTAATGGATACAAGCGTAGAAAAATGCGCGATATTCACACTATATATGTATTACATCATATCACTCTAATATTTAAATATATGAGTATAATAAATAAGTGTGTGTGTATGTTTGATTACTTCTTCACATTCAAACAGCTGAACGGATTTCAATAAACTTTTGCACATGGTTAGACCATGACCTGGAATAACACAGGTTTTTTTTTTTTGTCCCGGATGTATCTTCCCTTGGGACAATTTTCCACTTTTACATGAGCGAAGCCTGGAAAACAGCCAGTGCTATTATATAAAGGCGAAAGTTTGATAATGTGTGTATGTTTGTTACTACTTCACGCTTGACCAGCTGAATCGATTTCGATGAAACTTGATACACTTTTTATACCGGAAATATGTTCCCCTGGGATAATTTCAACCATAACGCGGGCGAAGCCGCTCGCAGCAACTAGTACTTAACATTAAGTAGAGTTCGTTTTGAAATAATTCCTATTGAAGATTCAGACAACTAGTAAATGAGTGTTTACATTTTTTTCAATGAAAAGAAAAGGGAGTTAGTGATAGCGTGACGAGTGACAGGACAGAATGGAAGACAAAAACGTTTTGTGCTGACCCCAAATAAAACGGGACAAGGGCAGGAAGATGATGATGATGATGATTTTTTTCAATCATTTCACGAAAAACGGCTTTGCATGTATCACTGCTTACCACCCGTTGAGATTGCAGTCAAGCACTGGTGTATATCATTAAAAAAAATGGAAAATTTACATATCAACACTGTTTACTAAAGAAAATAGATGCTTTGAGTTTTTATATTTTTTGTATTAAAAGAGCTTTAAATTATACCTATAAATAAATTATTCAGCTGTTTGCCAATGTTTTATGTTTAATCTACAACATAAAACTGGAAAGTGATTTCAGCGCATCCGGTAACGTATATAAGGATTTATTATTCATGAATCCGTCTGTTACAGCGAGGTTATTTTTATCACAATATTTTATATCCTTTTAATTCTGTCTTCACACCCGTTTAAATTAAATACAGCGGTTAATTAGTGATTTCGTAACAACCTGGAGTCTGGAGCACAGACGTAGGGTAACCAGCTTTCCGATAGTTTACAGGATGTATTTTGAAGTGTATGCACCAGAATTACATGACTTGATTCCGTCATCACCTTTCTACCATTGGACAACCCGACGTACGGCGAGTTTCCACCCTTACATTGTAACAATGTAAGGGTGGAAACTTACACACCTCTCAAAACAAACCTCTCTACGATCCGGACTAAGCGTTTCGCGTCGTCTATAATTATCAAAGCCAGAGTGAATAGGGTCTTAATAAACTAGTGCGATTCACCATCAACGATTGCATCACTGCTTACCATCAGGTGGGATCGCAGTCAAGCACTGGTTTATATAATAATAAAAAAACAAAGTTATGATTGATAAATCATCGTCATCATTCATTCATATCACTCCTCACATAATCCATCAATGTTTTCTTTGGCCTCCCTCTCACTCTCAATTTGTCCAAAGGTCATAACTCTTTTAATAAAGATGCGATCATCCCTCTACTTCACATGACCATATGGTAAAGTGTGGTATATGGTATAGTATATAATAAACCCCCGATTTCTGATTTATGTAATTGAAGTTAAGTCTTTCTCAAACTCTACTTTAGCCTCAAAACCTGTAAAAATTTGTCATTTAAATCGGGTTTGACTCTTAACTCAATTCAGAAACCTGCCCTAAGTGAACGATATTATAAAGTAAAAAAAAGTATTTCCTACAATAAGTCGTTATATCAAGTAAACAAGCTATGGCATTTCTCTAATGCCAATAATACAGACCTATTAAACTAAACTACCTACAGATAAAAGAACTTCTTATCAACAAAGCTATCCAACGACAGTCTTGGCCGTCCAACACCACAAAGTAAAATGCAGAAGATTCGTTAATTTTCAAGAATATTTATTTTTGTCCGTAGTTAGATTATCTATACTCATAGTTTCTTAGTATTTAACCATTTAACCGCTTGCGTCGGATTGGACCGATGAGTAATTTACGTTTTTACATGTCCTATTCGCCAGGGTCGTGTGTTTGCGACAGGGAACTCCATCTCGTTTAACTCTTCAATCCCCATAAGTGACAAGAGCTGACGACGAGTATTTGGTCATGGATGTACAACCCTGGAGGAATAAACGCAAAAGTGTTTGTCATTTATGACCATTACCTTGTTATTTTCTAATAAACAATGATTATCATTTCAATTTTGAGAAGTTATATTTAAAATTAAAAATTTGTTGAAAATATCGTAGTTTACACAATTTTGAACATTGAACAAGATTACTCAAATTTTATAAATAGAAAAAAAAAAATAGAAAAACTTTTATTCAGGACTAACGCAGCACAACGGTTACAAACACAAAGTACAAGAGAACAAAAGTACAGAATGCGCTGAGCGTGCCCGTATCGAAAGGGTTACCACCTCAGCCTTTGCTGGGCGTCAGACACCCAGCGCTGGTTTTCAGTTAGCACCCGGGGATCGCACGGACGAGGGTAAATAAATATAAACTTAAACTTATGTTTTGTACCTAATTAATAACAATTTATTAAAATACGTAAATAATTAATCCAGTGTTTATATTACTTGCCATGATGAAATTACCAAATAATGCACGAATTTAAATGGCGCGACATGGCGGACGGAGTTGCAGCGGAATCTTATGGTGAAATGGCGACAGCGACTGTCGCAACCCAGTGCAGGGCACACCATAATTATGGCGGTAAGTCCCCTCTTTGAGGAGTGGCTGGAAAGAGGTCACAGCGTTCTTACCGGACATGGTAAATTCGGAAGGTTCTTACACCGGATTCTAGAGGAAGAAACGCCCAGGTGTCACCATCGTGTGGACCGCTTGGAGGACACGATGGAGCATACGAAGGAGGTGCGCCCCGCTTGATCGGAGCACCGCTGTGTCTTCGTGGAGGCGATCGGCGGCAACGACCTCTCGCGCCGGGCCCTGATAGAGGCCATAGTCCGGAATGAGGAAAAATAGCAGATGGCATACCTTTTGCGAAGCAGTAATGGAACGGAGGAACGGACTTCCTCACGCCCCAGCCGCTGGGATCCCGATTACCAGCCACCCTAGGCGTGGGCTTGCGGACTATTAGCAATGTGTAGCTCGCCGTCCTGCCGTCCGGAAACCGTCCGGACCGAGCCCGAGCCATCGACGGCGCGTAGATCTCCACGTGCGCCGGAACATAGGGGTGGGTTTTAGTCAGTAAAAGTGTGACACGCCCTCTCGCTCTACCCTAGAGCGAGAGAAGTCATTGAGTGAATTCCCACCTAAAAAAAAGGTGTAATGTGGTTGTACTGTACTATATTTTTAACTAAACAAAAAAATGTGAATTATGAACTATTTTATAAATTACTATAAAATTATAAACTAAAATAAGTGCCACATTTGTTAAAATGAAGGAGAAGTCTTATGATTTTCAGACAAAAATATATTATTCTATTTCAATTTCGAATTTTCTATCCGATACTAACGATATGTCTACCCCATATCGTCATTGGCTCAATTTGGGTGCAAAAGTACTTTACCTACCCTTCAGGGATTACAAACCTAGCGGTTATGTAAATAGTCTTTTGCCTTTGAAGATAAATTCTAATTTCATCAACCGGATTATGAGCTAACAGATTTGTTGGTTGTGAGACGGCGCTCCATAGTCAGGCACCGTTCATATAAAGATTAATAGGGCTCACTAACGTGACACATGGTGTTCGGGAAGTTGCAGTTTATCTAACACATAAAACCGTTTGTCTTGTCTAACTCATCAACGCACGACATAAATTTCGAGGGAAACGGAAAAGTTGCGCACAGTAATTATACACTCGGGTTTAGAATCTCTGTATACGGTTCAAAAGTATTTAAATAAAGAAAGTACTGAGAAATACTTTTTAAACTTAGAAGAACAAAGTCGTCTCCAAGAACCACAACTATACATTTTTTGTAATTGTATTTTCATTTGCGCAGCAGCGCGGTCCGTTCGGCTAGTTTAAATACATTTTAGCGATGGACACGCCATTTTTCCTCCTCCGAGAAAATTAAAAGTGCTTCGTAAAATCTCACTCCAGTTCATTGCGGAACATAATGTAAGTCGGAGTGAATAAACAAGAAATATGCGGTCGCCCGTGTTTTGTTTTAGCGTTTATAAAGCGAAGAGCTTTTATGGTTTATGGCTCAATAATATAGGCCGTAAAAAGCCCCCGGACCCTCGTCGGATCTCACTCTGTTCCACAATTGAGTCATGCTAGTGAGTCCCTTCGACTCCTTTAGGACTTCTTGAATAATTCCGCTTTGTAGGTACCTAACAAGATGGAAATGTACTTTGTAGTCGCTTCTTTGTTACCTGCGTGGTACAGGTCAGCTCACTAGCGATGCTTACTCCACTATTACATATCCCGGGAGCGTAAGTAACTGAATTTAAAAAAGGAATCCATATTGCAGAGAAGCTGTTGAGACGTTACGTAGTACACCCACTAGATATGAAATATTTTTCCTTTAGTTAACTTCGACCCGTTATTCCAGCTTACATAGTATAAATTCAACTTTCAAATAAAATAGCTGAGTTTTAGTATTAAGATTATATTACATAGATAAAGTTGTGTAAAACTACATAGCACAAATGATTTAATTTCAGCACGTACTACAAACACCAGTTCGAACGCTGCAGCTTTGGCCTGCATTGCAGGAAATTCGCGAGAAATGTCTGGACTTTACGAGGGACCTTGACCGCTGAGTTTGTTACAGCATTTCTTCGCAGCGGCAGTCAGATAGAAATGCCGACACCAGATAGTTTGGGAAATCGTGACTTTACTAACATAGTAGAAAGTGATTTAATTTTACTGTTACATTGACAGAATCGTGCTTTTGAAAACTGATCTTACTATTTTAAATCAATAGTTCTTATGTATTTTTGTAAAACAAATTTTAATACAATAAACATCACGTGAGACATAGGTTAAAAAAGGTGCACCCTAATTCAACCCCATTCGAAAAATATCGCAATTATTTAAAAAAAATATTAGATCCGTCGTTTGATTATAGCGACAGAAGAAATCGACTCAAAAAATGGTCAAAGTACCAGCCAAGTTACAACCATTTCGTTTCGATTCTCTTTTCGTTGATCGCCTCGAGTCGGCCACGCCTCCTATTCCTTTGTTCTTTTTTTAATTTATATATTTAAGGAACTTTTATTCCTTTGTTCTGACCACGTGACTGAGCGTTGAGATGACGTCAAAACAAAGGAATAGGAGGCGTGGCCGACTCGAAGCGATCAACGAAAAGAGAATCGAAACGAAACGGCTGTGACTTGGCTAGGGGACCTGGAATTTTCATTCTTTAGACCTTTTTTCGAAAAATAAAAGCACATGGTTAGTACTGTTATCATATTATAGCGTATCACCATCAGTCTTATAATGTTCCCACTGCTGGGACTCAGGCTTAGAGAGTGAATCCACAAGTGTGTGTTGATGAATGTCACGTCTACGTCTTTGAATTTTTGGTTCTAGGAGATTTCAATTTCCTCACAATGCCTTCTTTCGCCGTTTTGAGAGTAACGGTGATGAAATAAATTACACAAAGTAAAACCTACCTGGGTTTTTGAAACCACGGTGTACAAGTAAAAAGTTGGGGCCGCTAGTTACCACTGAGCTATCACTGTTCTTTCATTTTTCGGATCATATTACTGTAACCCGTTTACGAACTTTTGCAACTTGCGCGAGATCAAAAGCATTTTCAGGCGCTGTTCATAATATTATACTTTAAGTTTAAAACAAAAACAGTAACTAACGAATTGTTCTGGCTTAAGTGGAAAGGTATAATGGATAGATATTGTGGAAAAAATGTAAAGAAAATGTTGAAACCAAAACATAAATAAATAAACTGATTTACATCTGTTCACTCTCAGTAGCCGTGGTGGCCGAGTGGTAACGGCCCCGATTTACGAGTTGTAGGTCGCGGGTTCAAACCCAGCCAGGCGCATTACTTTGTGTAATTTATTCCATCATCACTGCTCTCAAAACGGTGAAGGAAAACATCGTGAGGAAACCGGCATGTCCTAGAACCAAAAAAATCGAAGACATTCACCAATCCGCACTGGGCCCGCGTGGTGGATTACGGCCCATTCCCTCTCCTAGAGAGGAGGCCTAAGTCCCAGCAGTGGGAACATTAAAAGGCTGATTATGCTATGCTATACTCTCAGTAGCAGGTGAATCAAGGTTACCGACATAGCCAGCCCGAAAAATCGCCCAACTTAAATGGCATTGAGTAGGGCACAATCTTCGCAGAACAGATGGTCGATGAGGACGAAAGGCTCTAGAGTAGCGACCACGTACTGGAAGACGCAGGTGCACAAGATGGACCAATGACCTGGTGAGAGTTGCGGAATCCGATGGATGCGAGACGCACAGGAATGGTTGTTATGGTGACACTTGGGTAAGCCTATGTCCAACAGTAGACATCTTTTGGCTGAAATGATGATAATGATAACGAAGCTCTCAGTAAGATTCAGTCGAAAACCAGTGTCAGGCAACTACTACGTAGTTGTCCAGCATTTTTGTTGATCTCCAAATAGGTATTTGGTGCAGCCGTGAGACACACAACGTTAATTTTATTTTTTAATCTTAACTTTCTATATGTTGTTTCTTTAAAGAAAGAAGTATATATATTATAAATATTAGATGCACCCTATGGATCAACTGACAAAACAGGCCGCAATTCGCTGCGAGTCAATTATAACAACGCTTGCAGAGCACTGATGCGGCTGCCACGTTTTTGCAGTGCTTCGGAGATGTTTGTTCAAGCCAGAATCGACCAGATCCTCAGCTGTCATACGCAAAAAGAGTGCATATCTTCTCGCCAGATTGCGTGGCAGTAGCAACAACCTCTCGAAAGTGATTGCTGAAACATATGATGAGAGTCAGATAGAAAGGCATCTTATTAAAACAAAATTGTCTTTAGTAGTGTATAAGTATTAAGATAGGAATATAGGTAGAGTATAGGGAGTATAAGTAGTCAGTTTAGTAAGTTCAGATAAACTTTATATTAGGTATTTATTCGTTTCTTTGCGTTTTGTATTTTCTGTAATATCGCAGTACTTATAGCCATGAAAGCTAATAAAAAAAAAAACGTTTTTTTATAAAGGAGTTCCAACGTAGAAACTATGCATTTCAAAGGGCAAGCAATATCAATGACGTTTCCTAAGACTTTCCTCTAACAAAAGAATTCTGTGTTCTAAAGACAAAAGAAGAGAAGAGTGTATTATGTATATTATATGTATATAAAATACTGGCAGTTTTAGTTTATGTAGATAATTTTAAATGATGATGTTATAAAATGTTAAAGGTACGAAAATACATCAATTGTCAAATCACTATGTACTTTTTTTCTTTAGATGGGAAATCATCCAATGACTTCTCCCGCTCTTTCGTGTCAGACTTAATGACTATAAAAATAAAGTAAAAAAACTAAAACCCGACTACGACAAAAAAAAAACGACGCTGAAAAAGTATGAAACAAGATTTTCATACTTCGAACAGAACAAAAAGAAAAGCCGCAGTCACATGTTATAGGTACCAACCGAAACACTTTAATAACGTGTGACTACGGTTTTTCTTTTTGTTCTGTTCGAAATATGAAAATCTTGTTTCATACTTTATCAGCGTCGTTTTTTTTTGTCGTAGTCGGGTTTTAGTTTTTTACTTTATTTTTATTTGAACAATTTTGGTGTTAAACTTAACACATGACTTTTTGTCCGCTAGAGGGCGTCACTTTAAATTTGAGCAATATTTTCGAAATTTACAAATGTAGCCCTTTCAAATGATACCAAACACGGCGTATTTATCTCAATTTTTATTTTTTAACACATACTTTTTGTCCGCTAGAGGGCGCCATGACGAGTTTTGTGACACGTCACGTAGCCTATGTTCAGCGGACAATGAAGACGGTTCTAACGATACCTCATATGTCGAGTTCCGATTGGTAGATTAGGAGCTATGAGGGAACAGATGAACATACTCACATACATACATAGCCTGTCAAAATCCCTCCGTAGTCGGGTAAAAACACACTCCTATGTTCCTTCTTTGCCTTTGTTCCAGGGCCCGAGGGTTCACTTTTACCCAGCTTTGACCCAGCTGGGCCCCTACGGTTTTGCGGACATCTCTTTGAGGCTCTCGTGGAACAAACACTACACGCCATCGACGATTTGGTCTCGGTCCGCCGAACGACGAGCTACGCATTGCTCGCTGTCCGCAAGCCCACGCCTACAGTGGCTCGAATTCGGGGTTGTTATCCCGGCGGCTGGTGTGTGAGTTCCGTTCCCTCGCAGAAGGAGGCAACCGCCTGCCATTTCTCCTCGCTCCGAACCACGGCCAGTACCACGGCCCGTTAAGTTTGTATTTACAATTAAGAATTAAGATGAATACTTGATAAATAAGTCGTCTTGTATGATATCTCAGGTAGGTTTGGGTTGCCTCATTTCACTATCTATTGGATTTCACGATCACTCCCCTGCAAACAATTAAATACACCATTATAATATTACAAAGGCCAGTTAACGCTTAATAAAATATTCCTTAATGGCAGTTTCGAGTCCAAGTAGAAGTTTATCGTCGATTCAATCGCGCCGCTGCAAAGATAATAATCCCGTGGAGTGGAGGGGCTTAACTCCGCATCGGCTGTACTTAAGCATTTTTACGCCCTATAAATTAAATCGCCACACCTTTGTACAGATAGGCAGGTCCATTGTTTTGGCCGATTTTCGATATTACATAAAACAACAATAAAAACGGATGATCGGATTTTGTAAATAACTATAAAACAGTAAATTTCAGTTGAGACCCGCATCGTCTTAGCACGAGTTTTTTTTTATGTGGCTGAGCGAGAAGACTTTTATTGGCTAAAACCACACTTATGTTCCTCCAGTTTCCCTTGTGTTCCCGGTTTCCTTTTCGGAAGCCAACACATGGCCCTCCTGGGCCCCTATGGTTTGCTAACATCTCTTTGAGGCGAATGTGGAACTCTACGCGCTGGATAAAACTGGTGCGATTTCATTTTAGTTTTCCAAAAATTAAAACTTTTTTTAAGTCTTCAATGGTAATATCGACTAATACAAAAAAAACTTTAATGATTTTGCGAGATTAGGTACGGTGAAAGACAAAAATTCTATTATCATTATTCCGGTGGTTAGGGTTCCAGAGATCAGAACCTCGTGAGTCGTATCGAGAAACACTTTCTTCTGTATCAAGCCCTTGATCTTACCGCGCAACGACAGCTTCGATAAGGTCTTCAAAAAGCTTGTATTTCCAAGTAAGTTGCTGGCGAATAATCCAAGCTCGCCGTTAGATAGACGAGAATAACCAGAGATAATATATCTGATGGATTCACCTGGACAGTGACATACCTACACGACACACGTCAACCGTTCCGTCCTTTATTATATGTCTCCGGTTATTCGTCAAGATAACTTCGTCCATAATCACACAGACCTTCAGTTTTACCAAGGAAATCGCCGAAATGTAGTTAGGGTATAGACACCTAAAAATCTACATCTGGCCAATGAAGAGTACGATAGAAGCGCTCATGGAGCTTCTTGCTTTCCATACCAATTTATTCTTTACATTCACCAGTAGTAAGTACTACGGGTTTGCACCAGTTCTTTTTAGCCCACAGATAACGGGGTGAGTCTTTTATTTGCGGTTGCACCACACATACAAATTATAATCAGTCAATCATATTAGTTATTAATCTCGACAAACATAAAAATCTTTTCTTGTAAATAAAAAAAGCAATAGGGAATATGTAACCGAGATAGGAATAACATGATCTCGAAGTCAAGAGTATTTCTAGGCAAGAGTGCTCCATCGTCAACTTTCATTAACATTTCTTCTCTATAGAGAACAACGCTTTGAATTGTGTGATTATAAATAATTTGATTTAATAAATAATGCACGCCAAACAATTATTTCGCGCTGTGGTTGCGTCAGTAAGGTCTCATTACACGCCACAAATCGACATGACCGTTGTTTTGAGTGCCACGGCTCTAAATTCAGGATGCGACTAGTTGAAAGAAGCCACAACGCGTTGTAAGCATTTTTTACGCTTATTTTGTGATTTCTGTCTTTGAGCGTAACATACATAAACAATTAGTATTATATAAATATGACTAGCTGTCCTCCGAGGTTTCACCCAGGTCTTCGGTTATAACTGTTCCGCTTCCGTGTATCGTAGTGTAGCGTGATGTAATATACGTTATGAACCTGGCTATCTCATACAGATTTTATTTCAAAAACATAAGAAGAGAAAACTCTCCCGTTTTTTATATACCTATCTATATTATATAAAAGGGAAAACTGATTGACTGACATATCAACGCACAGCCGAAATTACTGCGACTAGGAGCGTGAAATTTTACACAAGGCTTCCTTTTATGACGTAGGCGAGCACTAAGAAGGGATTTATTAAAATTCAGCCCCTAAAGGGATGAAATGGGGGTCCAAAGTTTGTATGGAGAAACTTACTATTACGCGGGCGAAGCCGCTGGCAGAAGCTAGTCCTTACATATTATAAAACAAAGTCACCCATTGGTTCTGTCTGTTTGTTAGCGACACAATTCAAAAACTGAACGGATTTTCGTACGGTTTTCAGCAATCGACAGAGTAATTCGTGAGGAAGTTTTAGGTGAATAAAAGAGTAAAGACGAGATTTTAAATATTTTTAACACCCGAGCGAAGATGGGACAGGTCGCTTGTAATATAGTATAGATAAATCAACCTAAATATCCAAGTCATTATTAAAGCCTTAAAAGATCACTGTATAGTACATATTCCTATTTTCACGTTACATATTTTAGTGTAAAATACGTATGCTCGTGTATCCGACAGACTAAATGAATTTACTTCATTTCTTCAGTTGAGCGAGTGAAATTATAATCCTACACTAATTAGGTATTCACCCGACGTATTTTGGTACTGCATGAGACAAGAGGGGTTTTGTTTCACTAAAACACTGCATACGTGTGGAAACATTATAATTTTACAAAATATATGACGTAAGTACCTTGCAGGGGGAATTTTGAAAAACAATCGGATTATGTTGTTTTTGTTGAGATTTTTAAGAGTAGTTTTGTTTATTAATGTGGAAGAAGCTAAGGGAGGGGAAGATGCAAAACTTGCAACGTATGTATGTAACTATGTTTGTTCGGGTGAAATCTTGCAACTCAATTTTGAAGCAGATATCTTCAACCAATTGAGCTGAAATTTTGTATACACTTTTAGTTTGGATGACAATACATGGTTAGCTGTGTGACGTCATTTTAAATCCAACATGGCAAAAAAACCTTTGTAACGTATCGAATCACGTATTACACTTTAGGCGATAATACAAACACAGTGCGCCAATACATTTGCTATAGTAAATTATTTAGTTTTTTCACTCCAATGTACAGTTAGTCAAGCCAATTTGCGGGCACCCTAAATCATTCATCATAAGACATCTTATGATGAATGATTTAGGGTGGCCCGCAAATTTTCGAAAGGCTTTTTTGCAATTTGCAGCTCAGTATCGCATAGTACGGTAACAAAAATTATATTTGCAGTAACGACATATGTCTTTACACAACTATACTCATTAAAACCATCATTATAACTCTTTAGCTCAGAGACAAGGCTAAACGTTTTATTAAATTGGTACAGTTTGGCTCTAACTCTTTTTTATACGGCCTACCCAAATGTCCTTTCTTTGGTATTGTTAAGCTCCTTTGACATGAACACTGACAAATGCTTACCCTGACTGGACAGATCTTTTCAAATCAGTGTGGTCACCTCAAAAGACCATCTAAGACACAATCAGCAAAGTTGTCATACGAATTAACCATTACATGTTTGCTGTCTGGAATTTAAAGAGACTTTGATCTCTGTGTTTGTTTCGGTGTTTCTTCTCAGGGTAGTCAGCTAGGAAATACCGGCCTCATCTAGTTTAAATTGACGAACGTATATTTTTTAAAAACCTTTTTCCAAAAAAAATATATCATTTATGTATCATTTAACTATATCTAAAGAAGGCGAATCTGACCACTGAGATGACGACTATTGATAAGCATGCAATGAAATAAAATATATTTATATAGCTTTTGCCAGCGGCTTCACCCACGTAAAAATAAGTTTCTCCATACAAACTTTGGACCCCCGTTTCATCCCCTTAGGGGGTGAATTTTGGTAAATCCTCTCTTAGTACTCACCTACATCATAAAAGGAAATCTTGAATTTCATGCTCCTAGGCCTTGTCGTTTTGGACTGTGCGTTAATATGTCAGTCAGTTTCTTCTTTTATATATAGACTTTTTAAATACATTCAGTCAGAAAAGTATCGGGAATGGATGATTTGTTTTTGGTTCAAAATTCAAGTTTTTGTTGTTGGTAGATTGGCACAACTGTTTTCCATTTTGGTGTGGAGTTTGAGTTGCATCTGTTATTTATATTAAATACAGTGCTGTTTTTAGTTATATCATATCTAGTGTGTATTGCGAATTTCATAATGGACAAAAACTTCGAACAAAGAGTTTGTCTTAAATTTTGCATCGCCAATGGAATTTCGTGTTCGGAGTCACTGAAAATGTTACAGAAGGCTTACGGTGAATCGACTTTATCAAAAACACGTGCTTATGAGTGGTACAAAGCATTCAAAAGCGGTCGAGATGTGATGGAAGATTTGCCTCGCTCTGGTAGGCCGTCAACGTCTTCAACTGAAGTTAACATCGCAAAAGTGAAGGAAATAGTGACTGAAAATTCTCATTCAACTTTGAGAGAGATAGCCGCCGAATTTTCTGTATCTGATGAGTCGATCCGTACCATTTTAACTAATCATTAGGGTATGAAACATGTTACCGCTCGACTCTCTTAAATGCCGCATTTAAGAGAGCAAATTCGAAGAAAAAGGCCAGATACGTGGAAAGAAAATTCTTGGATTTTGCCCCACGATAATGCGCCTTTGCACAAGGCTATCATCGTGAACGAATTTTTGACCAAACACTCAACAAATACCTTCGAGCAACCACCATATTCACCAGATATGGCTCCAGCTGACTTCTTTCTTTTTCCTAAACTCAAATTACCACTTCGTGGCACCCGTTTTCAATCGGTAGAAGTCATAAAGGAGAATTCGTAGCGAGAAATGAACTCAATTCCGGAAACAGCATTTAAAAAATGTTTTGATGATTGGATTATTCGTTGGCGTAAATGTATCGTTTCTGAAGGAGCATAATTTGAAGGTGATAAAATAAATTTGGATGAATAACAAACATTTTGCGTATTATTGATCTTTTCCCGGTACTTTCTTGACAGAGTAGTACATTTTTACTGTCCAATAATTAAGCCTGTTTGCACTAACGCTTAAACCGCTTACGTCTAACGTACGCGAAATATTATTGCACTACCACGGTATTACGTCAATTATACGGAACTACATGAAAGAGTAGGTACTACCATCGTTGTGTTGTAACATAATATATGTATATGTACAGGTATTATATCAGCCTCATATGATCGTAAATACCCCAACAACTTACAATCAAATTCGTTACTATTGTTTCACTAAATGTTTCGGACCATGTTTGATACGATTACGAATGCATCATTAAACGGAATAATGATAATAATAGCCTGTTTCAAATGCGGGGCGAAAGGAAATATAATTTGAAAACACATTACGGAGTAATGCGATGCAGTGTGTTTAGGTAGATGCGGTGTGCAAGTGCCTTGTCGGCGAGGGTGCGGTGTGAGCTTACCCTTAGCCCCAGGTTTTCTCTCGATATTTTCTTCACCAACGTATGCGACCAAAATAATAACCTAATTCCTATATTCACTGCTGAGCATAGCTCTTACCTTGTGTCAATACCCACATTCCTGTCCTAACTCATCTTGGTTCTACCAGTAATCACAATAATGTCCTCTGTGCCTGGCCGCCAGACGACCTGTCCTTGGACGCCACATGGTTTCCACCTTACTTCACCGATCGTTACCAGGTATACTGCCGCGTCCATAACATTTATACATCTTCGGGTTCCGTCGTTTGGAAGTCAATGTATTCACCTAATTATTTATATAGATTTTATCAAGTTATGAACTTCAAATGAACGTATAATCCTAGAATACTCTATCCCTACTTAACATGTGATTAAAGCCTTCGTCGGTTCCCGGAACCTTTCATGAACAGCTACATCTTCCTTTTAATTATGCACAATACTCAACTAAAGATATACTTGATGATAATCTTATTCCCGGAAACTTAACCAGTCTCCTAGGCAAACATTTTTTTAAAATTCTTGATAGGTTCGCGCTTGACCGCTATCTCACCAGATGAAAAGCGACGATGCGGTCGACGATGGAGCGCACTTACCAAGAAGCAACCTATTCACTCTTGACTTTAAGATTCCCGGGTTGTAGCCATCAGGAAAAACAGATTCCGGCAAGGAATTCCACTCCTTAGCTGTACGCACTATGAATGTGTTCCCAAAACGTTTTGTGCATATAGGTGGGATGTCCACCATGTACCGGTGGCGCATTGCCGTACGCCTGGTGGTCCGATGATGGAACGGGCTAGGCGGAATTAGGTTATGCAATTCCGACGCACACTCCCCGAAATGCAACCGGTAGAAAACCGACAGGCTAGCAACTCGGCGTCGATGCTCAAGACTTTGAAGCCTCGACTCAACGAGTGCATCATTGCCAATGATCCTCCTGGCTCACCTCTCAATTGCCTCAAGCTGGTATCGGGCAGATCCGTCTCAAAGATGAGAGCAGTACTCCATACACGATCGAACTTGCGCTTGATAAAGTTTGAGCAGCTGTTCCGGCGCGAAGTACTGTCTGACCTTCGCGAGGATTCCCAGCTTTTTTGCTGCCAGTTGAGCCTTTACTTCGATGTACTTTTGGCCCAAAGTTGAGTGTTGACGTCAGCGTAACACCAAGGAGATCAAGATGGTCGGTTATTGGCACGGTTACGCCCCGAAAAGTTGGAGCAGGGCTGAATTGGCTCCTTTTAGCGGAAAATAGACACACCTGGGTTTTAGCAGCATTGAACTTGACCAAATTGGCATCACCCCATTCAGAGAGTGCCTCCAAGGACAAGTTCAAGCGCTCGACCATAGCCTCTCGGAGAGACTGGATCTGTGACCCACTAGCGTGCGCGCTGGATATGTAACTCTCAGCAACAGTGCTGTCGTCTGCATACCCAAAGGTACCGGGCTTAAGCAGATCATTTATGTGCAGCAAGAACAATGTTACCGAGAGCACTGACCCCTGAGGGACCCCGGCATTAATGGCCATTTGACCGGACGAGCAACCATCGATGACCACTCGGATGGACCGGTCACTCAGTAAGTCTGCAATCCAAGCACACAAACCAGCAGGTAATCCGAAAGAAGGAAGCTTACTAATAAGGCTTTCGTGCCAGACCCTATCGAAAGCCTTCGAGATATCGAGGGAGACGGCATGCGCTTCCCCGTGTTTCTCGATGGCCTCACTCCAGATATGGATGGCATACGCTAGAAGATCACCAATTGACCGATTTCGGCGAAAGCCGTATTGTCGGTCACTTAGGATGTCATTAGCTTCTAGGTATGCCAGGAGCTTAGTGTTGAGTACACGTTCCATAGTCTTACAGAGAATGGACGTTACTGAGATTGGCCTGTAGTTAACTGGGTCTGCCCGACTACCCTTTTTGGGCACAGGATGTACGTTAGCTTCCTTTCATGCAATCGGCACTTTTCCAGCCTCAAATGAAAGCCTAAATAGGCGTGTCAGGATCGGAGACAGTTCAGGCGCACACGTTCTTAGAACAATTGCCGGTATCCCGTCTGGACCGCTAGCCTTGTTCACGTCAAGGTTACGCAGCACCCTACGGACGTCCTTCTGATGGATGCGAATATCCGACATACTCGTCTCGCAACCATCAGGATTAACAGGGGGCCGCGCGTCATCAGAATCTAGACGCGAAGATTCCGCGAAGAGAGACGCAAACAAATTTGCTTTCTCCTCAGCGGTATGGTCCAGCGACCCGTCGGGTTTCAGCAGTGGCGGTAGTGAGGGACGGCAGAAGTTCGATTCAACCGACTTAGCCAGGGACCAAAACGCCTTACTACCAGTAGGGTATGATGCGAGTTTGTTCCCGATGCGGCTAATGTGATCAAACCGAGACCTCCGCATCACCTTCTTGCAAGACTTGGCAGCTCTGTTGAAGGCTCTCTTCTTCTGACTCACGTCATTCGCCTTATGCATACGAGCGTCGGCCCATGCCTGGTATGCCGTGTGCTTAATATAAGTAATATAAGTAATAAAAATAAGTTAGTTTTGCTATCAGGATATTATTTTGATAACAATAGTCTGGAACTTATAATTAATAGGAATTTACTTTTACGTGCATAGATGGATCCTTTCCTTGTTTACATAAAACGGAAAATTAAATTTTAACTAAATTAAAATAAAATTCAAAATGTTTAGTTTAAATAAAACAGAATAGAATGACACAACAGCAGCGACCCAACATATAGCAAGCGATTATTAAATGAAAATCACGAGACGAAAATTGCGGTATAATTTAATAAGCCACCATATCTGCATAAATCACTATAGCGTAATGGTTAACAGACCAAAAACGTGAACATCGACCACAATTCGCAAAGGCCCGTCACAAATTACAAACTAATCATAGTCCACCAATTGGGTCGCTCGGAAGAGGTTAATTTTCCCAATCCCGACGCCACGCTAACGTTCTACCCGTTACGGCCGCCCCACCAATTAGCTTTTACTGCTCTTGTGGTCCGATAACTACTCTACGAGACTTATCTATAGAGCGATCCGGGCATTATGTCCTAGTAAACACTAGTAGAAATTGTATCTAAGCTCACTTTACTTGTCGATAGCGAGTGCTTCACGGCGTTATTATGAAGTGTGACTCGGTAATGATGATGGATCGACTTTACTGTAGTGTTGAATTTCGGAATATGTTATGTATTATGTTGATGGCGTTTTAAGTACCTTACCGAGTACTTAAAAGGAACTTACTTGGTGGTGCGGTGTAAATATGTACAACAATATGTAGAATGTCAAAATAAACACGTCAAAATCAAAATAGTAGTTATTACAACTGCAGAATAAATTTTCTGTAAAATATAGAGAAAATATTCTTTTGCAATTGAATCATAGCGTTCACATACACGGCAGGCAGGCGGTGCCTACCCGGCAGCCGGGCGATATGTCTCACAACGACACTCTATAAGTAACACTACCAATTCCTTCCCTACACATAAACATCTAGCGTGTATTGTTTAACTTTTCTCTCTCAGGACGACACATAAACTCGTCGCAAATCCTACAGAGGGTTTGCGAGCGACGTCTCAGAAATTTTCCAAGTCAACGAAAGCAAGAAGCGACAATCTCGCCGACCTACGTCTTATTTTTCAGGAGAGCCGACCCGTTACAACGACAGAGATTTACATTTGAAATAGGCTCAGACACTCTTTTATTTTGCTCCTTTTATTTTTTCTGTCTGTCCGTATTGCTGCAGCTCCTATAATCCAGCGTTTCTTTCGACGCGACTAAATAAAACTCCCTATCCTTACCTGTACAATTTCATTAATGAAAATAGGATTATTTATCGTAATTAAATTTTCAAATTAAACACGCTCGGATAGCTACTAGTTTGCTCGGGTTTCCACTCAGCAAATTACAAGTATGCAATTATGAAAGTTAATTTACTACTTAGTGATCTCAAAGTGAAGCGCGCCGGCCGCTTATCTGATTAAAGTGCTAATTTTTAATTATTCGTTTACATCTTGGAATTAACAACAGCGATGTGCTAAAATAAGGTTGAATAATCTTTAAAAAATGTAGTAATTTATCACACAATATTCTGGGAACAAATTGTGTCGGATGGTGCTATCCATCAAAGATTTTCTTTTACGAGCCAAGCAGTAGGTGGGTGCTGGGTGCGTACGCGTTATTGATGGACCCTCGCAAGCTATTTCCCTTGCTAAAAAATACTAACCCGTTTCCCTCATTTTATGACTTGCAGATTATTTTAAAGCATTTTAATGACTAACGCAACGCCGCGTAATATGCTAATCAGAGAACAAAAGTTTAGCCTAAAAAATGGATTTAATGAATTCATATTCATTACTTCGGAACATAAATAAAAGGTAAATTTAATTTAAATTTAATTTGAAGAAGCCATACGTTAAAAGAGTTATTTATGTCAAGTTAATTTGGTTTTACAATAGCTATCTTGTTAGACAATACATCATTTTGAATTAAGGTCTGGCAAGAAAACCTTTGGGACGCATTGTATCCAGATTAATGACGACCAAATATCCTACATTCTTATATCTATACGTATGTACCTATAGTACAGTTAGTACGCACCCTTTTGTCTCCTTATCTGAGGAATATATTATCTCGTCTATGCAGTACTATTAGGTAGTGTTTTAGTACCATCTGCAGCATGTTATACTAAATAATCTTAGCGTTGAACAATGCCATAAATAATATACCAAACAGCATTGAGAGATATTGCAGAGCCTTGCAGTACTATCTCTTTGATAAACTGCTTGATCCATAAATATTATTCACAACAAGCTTGAGCCAAAATAACTTATTTTACAATTCATGAAAGAAACATTTAAATTGTTTTGAAACACAAACAAACAAACAGACAGCCATAAATAAAAGCTAAACAGACAATATGTAAATCTGTTACATTTTGCGGAGCGGTCCGAATTGGGGGCTCACCAATTTATGCATTTGTTAATTAAATTATATCACGGAACACTTTCCCATGAGGATCTTTTAATGTCCCACTCATAAGATCGGAACACATAAATTAATGGAGCTATTCGTTATGCTGAGCCACGCGCGTTTAATTATTAAGGCGACGTACATTTCTCCATGGAACTCGGGCATAGGGCCCTAAACATAAATGTGTCAAACCGATACTAAAGACGGAACTTAAACAAGCCTACTAACTACCCTGTTATAGCGTACAGCCTCAATATCAACAAGTTATTGTCCCGATAAGTACGCAATATCAAATAACGTCCAGAATTACTTCATAACGCGAAGGAGATCTCCAATCTGGACCTGGCATCTAGACGCAAAACAACGACGTCGACGAAAAAAAAATCTTCTACTTAAGGATGCATTCATCCTTAGAGAGTCAAGATGAGGCCTACGGGAACACTGCAGCCTCACACAAAAGAAAACTTTATAGGTACATACGTACTTAAGTACTTAGTGCTTTATGTCTAAAGCGCACAGTAGAAGTCACTTTCATATTACCTCTAAAGAAATTATTCTTTTTATTTTATTTTGTAATTAATCATGTTGGCTACTCTTCCTTCGCTTAGCTGTGAACATTTTCTCGGCAGCAGCTGAGCAATTTCATTTATTCAACAGCAGGGACCTAGCCATGCTTTCTTACACTTGTTTAAAGTAACTTGAACTAGATAAATTAGCTGGACTACTGAGTTGTTTATCTTTGAAATTTAAGTTTTTGGTGTCTAATTGGCAATATTTTATAAGCATATCTTCGAGATTTGACCTTGTCTCGCCGAGATATTAGATATTTAGTTCTAATTTTGTTGTATGGCGTCCGAAATTCGCACATTTGTGTATTACCACTAACCATTGTCCTCTCAGTAGTCGTACATCTCGTTATATTTCTCTCTCACCGATACTTACTTTTCTATTCACATCGCTAGACGCTGCTATTAAGCTTTAAATACGCATACGGCGAATTTTCCACCCTTTGAAAGTACACAGCGTACTTCAGTACAGTGCAGTGCAGGAAATGATTGAACAGTTTGTGTTTAATGTATGAACTACTCTAAAAAGTATATCTGCAAGATTATTAACCTTTTTACATTATTCTGACGGAATATATTAACTCAAACAAATATTTATCTAGTCAAGGACTAACTAAACCATAAAGTGTAATTCTATAATCACAATCTTGTTTATTAAAATACTCGAAAAAATAAATTTACATGTAAGTAAAGCAACCTAAAGAATTTAAATTTAAAGCCGCCTACAGAATGGGATATTGACACGCTTTGACTCAAACGAATTTAAAAGTTTATGAATAATGTAAAATATGGCAGGCACTTGTAGCAGGCGCATTTTTACATTATTATGTATCACGAAGCTAAAAAAATATATTTAATAACGAAATGTTTCCCGACTAATATCATTGTGTTGGAAACTGAAATATATTTCTTGTTCATGCGGCGTCTGCTACTCACGTTGAATTACTGTCAAACATGCATTGAGATAGCAATATTACACATGCTGAGTACAAATATAAGGGGATACGGAGAATGTTCCGTGTTTTTGCTTATATTGCAAGCAAGTGTACGGCACTTTATTGTGGCGTCATCAGAGCCTCCCTCGTGACAGCTTACACATGAATTCGGGGATAGACAAAGAGTGTGCACGATGAAAGAGCTTTTCATTCATCCTAGCTTCCAGGCGGAGTTGTGCGACTGCTGTGCACGTTTTGATAACAGTCAACGAGCCCTTGGAAGTAAATAAATTGTTATTACGTGAACTTATCTGAGTAATAAATATTATTGTACAGTTTACAACGCGACGTTTCGTGCGACTTTTAATTCTTTGATAAAATGATAGCTGCCGATTTATCACTTATCGAACGTCAAGCCGAATGCCGCGGCCGTCCCCCTGAGAAATATGCGCATCCATTGCATATTTTTAGTTTCGGGAGCAGTATTATGCCAGCGATTTGGAATAATAAAAAGACATGCGACAATAAATAGAGATACGGACTCGTTGATGGCGTATAATAAATATAATGAGACAAAAAACTTTTTTGGATTTACGGTCAAAGAGTTCATTAGAGCCGCTCCAATACATTTGAAGATTAACGCCGACGTGATCTAATTTGGGTAAAATTAGATTTGGGTAGCTTTACTTATACAATTGCGTTTTTCTCTTTCTGTTTTTGACATTGCTTCCGTTCGCGATACACGGCTGACTGATTCAAAAAAATTGTATTGTTGATACCTATTTATTGTAAGTTTTAAGCGAACATTTAATCTACACTTTTTATTAGCTAAGCTGAAGAGTTTGTTTGTTTTTGAACACGCTAATGTCAGAAACTACTGGATCGAATTGAGAAATTATTTTAGAGTTGGATAGCTCATTTAATAGAGGAAGGCTATCTATATACCATCAAGGTACAATTTACGGGAGCAGAGCAGTAACCAAGAAGCGGGTGAAACCGCAGGGAACAGCTAGTAAAATATAAATAGTTTTTTATTTCAACATAACTATAATTCCACATACTTAAAGGCAGGGACTGTTCCTTAACTATAACTAGAATTCCGATCCCGATTTCCGGCCACCTTAGGCGCGGGCTTGCGGACGGCGAGTAATGGGTGGCTCGCTGTCCGACCGTCCGGTAACCGTCCGGACCGAGCCCAAGTCGTCGACGGCGCGTACTGTTCCACGCACGCCTCAGGGAGATGTCAGCAAATCGTAGGGGCCCAGCAGGGTCGAAGCCTACTGGGGCCATGGGGCCCCGGGATGAAGGCAAAGGAGGAATAGGAGTGGATTTTTTGTCAGTAAAAGTCTGACACTATCTACCGCTCCGCCCAAGAGTGGGATTTGTTATTAGATGATTTTCCCACCTAAGAAAAAAAAAAACTAGAACTAGAATAAATAACTGTTGTGTTTATCAGCTATTTATCATCTGCGTAATTGTCTGCCGGGAAGCGATTACTATAACTCTTCAAGCTGATAAGGAAGTCTACCTGCACCCCATTATAATTATTATCTTTAAGCGGAATACATCTTTGGCTAATTTACTACTGACACATTGTGACTTACAATGAAAACCCGAACATAATATGAAATAAAGCGAGAAAACCAGGCCTTGGGGGACGTGCAAAATCATTTAAAATAACACAGCGCGGAAACGGGAAGCGAGTTAAAAAAGAATGT
This sequence comes from Mythimna impura, assembly GCA_905147345.3. NCBI lineage: Eukaryota > Metazoa > Arthropoda > Insecta > Lepidoptera > Noctuidae > Mythimna > Mythimna impura. Next base: position 17,235,662 of record LR990345.1, read on the forward strand.
TTTACAAATTCACTAACATGGAGTGAATAACATATTCACTCAATATTGACACTGAGCCGAAAAACGCTGTGAAATTTAAGAACCTTGCCGTTATGCTTTTATCCTGCAATAATTGTACCTGTTACTAAAACTGACGACAGGTTTTAAACTTCGTGACTTTACATAGTTCGTTAACTATAAAAGAAATAGTTAATGAAATCACACTGTGTGTGTGTATGTGTTATGGCGTCACAATTATAATAATTTTTGCGTCCGTTGCTGGCCGCTCACATACACTCCACACTATTTCACTCGTAATATTATTAAGGCGAATGTTTGTGAGTGTGTGGGTACACACACATGCTCCAAGAAGTAGCAAACACATATATTTGTTACTTCGTTTGAGTATACTCAAACGGCTGAACTGATTTCGACGAAAAAGGTACACGAATAAACCATGTCCTGGAATAGCATGATACTTTTTATCCCGAAAATATTTTCCAAATTATTTTTTAATATTTGGGATAATTTTCTGCTATCACACAGGCGAACTCGCTATTGTAATGGTGCAAGTTTGTGAGTGGGTGTATGTATGTTTGTAACTTCTTCACGCTGAAAATGCCGAACAAATTTGTCCTGGAATAGCACATAGGATACTTTTTATCCCGGAAGTATATAATTCCTTGGAATGATTTTCTGTTATCATGCAGGCGAAGCCGCTGACAGCAGCTAGTGAGAAATAGTTATTGATATCACACTGTGTGTGTAGTAGTATGTTGGGTGATTCTTTGAAACCGAGGGAATGTCTCATTATTCTGGTCTATAGCATCTATAGCTATCTATTTTGTGTCGTAAGCCACTAGGCGCAAATGCCTTAGATACATTTAGTGATCGGGGAAAACTAATATGCAAATAAAAATATTAAATTGTAAAGAAACAAGTGCGAGTCGAGCTCGTGAACTGAGGGTTCCGTACAAACTTACCTATTAAAACAGTTCAATTTCCGAATTGAGTTACGAATATTTTTTCAAAACACAAAAAAGTTTTTTTTTTTGTAACGTAACTACAAATTTACAGTTTTCAGATTTGTCCCTATAATTGTGTTATGAGACCTTGCTTCATGTCAAATTTGAGGATTCTAGGTCAACGGGAAGTACCCTATAAATTTTGATTTCCTTGAGAGTGTCGAAATACACGTTTTTTGCGACAAAAACGGCCGTATCTTTTTTTTCGTTAACTCAGAGGTCTGATTTTTTCACAGCTTCAAGGGACCGCAGACCTGAGTATACGGTTTCAACTTCAACTCAATACCTACATGCATTCCCGAGATAAAAGGTCTTGACAGACAGACATATATACAGACAGACGGACGGACAACAAAGTGATCCTATAAGGGTTCCGTCTTTTCCTTTTGAGGTACGGAACCCTAAAAATTAGGCCAGGTGAATGAGACATCTCTCGGTTTCAAAGAATCACACTGTTATGGCGTCATAATCATTTCTGCCAAAAGACGTCCACTACTGGATATATTATCACACTTCACACTAAAAAGATGAAAGTTTTTACGTATACCTCATTAAAAGGCTTAAAGTCGCCCAAAGGGATGGAGAAAGATGTGCTTGCAGTTTATTTGTATGATCGAATCAGTAATGAAGATATGATCCGCAGGAGAACCGAGGTTGCCGACATAGCCCGAAGAGTCGCCAAACATTGAGCTGGGCACATTACTTACAGAACAGATGATCGATGGGGCCAAAAGGTTTGAACAAGTGACCGCATACCGAAAGACGCAGCGTTGGAAGGCCTCCCGTAAGGTAAACCGATGACCTGTTGAAGGTCACCGGAATCCAATGCATGCGTGGCCTTTATGGTGACACTTGGGTGAGCCCTATATCCAACAGCAGCCCTCCTAGCCAAGTTACGACCGTTTCGTTTCGATTCTCTTGCGTCGAACGTCTCGAGTAGGCTACGCCTCCGATTCCTTTGTTTTGACGTTATTTCGACGCTCAGTCACGTGGTCAGAACAAAGGAGTCAGAGGCGTGGCCTACTCGAGGCGTTCGACGCAAGAGAATCAAAACAAAACGGTCGTAACTTAGCTAGGGGGGCAGATATTTTCGGCTGAAATGATGCTAATGATGAAAGTTTTTATGTGTGTTTGTCATTTATTCACGCTCAAATGGTTTAACGGATTTGACACATGGGCGGACCATGTCCTAGCATAGCATAATATATCGGGTACTTTTTATCCTGGGTGTATGCTCTATGTGCCCTTGGGACAATTTTCAACTTTCGAGCAGGCGCAATCGTTGGCAGAAGCAAAAAAAATAAAAAAATAAATAGAACAACTTAACACCAATAATTTAAAATCATAACAGTTTCACAAGCTAAGTCTAAATATGGTTGTTAGCTTACACAGAACTGCCTCAGGGAGATGTCAGCAAATCGTAGGGGCCCAGCAGGGTCGAAGCCTACTGGAGCCACGATGAAGGCAAAGAAGGAACAGGAGTGGGTTTTAAGTCAGTAAAAGTCTGACACTATCTCTCGCTACGCCCAAGAAGCGGAAGCGGGATTTGTCATTAGATGATTTTCCTACCAAAAAAAAAAAAAGCTTACACAGATCTGATTCACCCTGTCCTACGTACTAGTTAGTATAAACCGTATTACGGTGAAACAGTTTTCATCGGCCGCGGTATAATTTAGTTCATACATTAGACTTGAGTGGCACTTCGGTAATGTAACAAATCAAAGGAAGACGTTACTAACGTTAGATGTAGCTGGTAAACATTAAATATTATATCAAACAGATAAAATGTTATAAAAATTGTAGGTAGTTCTAAAAGTTGACATAGTATATGCAAGGCTTATAGATGCTTCGTTTGTTTACATTGTTTATAGGTACACTTTTTGTGACCCGACTGAGAGCAGTGGTGGCCGAGTGGTAACGGCCCCGACTTACGAGTTGTAGGTCACGGGTTCAAACCCGGCCAGGCGCATTACTTTCTGTAATTTATTTCATCACCACTGCTCTCAAAACGGTGAAGGAAAACATCGTGAGGAAACTGGCATGTTAGGACATGCCAGTTTCCTCACGATGTTTTTGTTGTTTTGTTTTCTAGGGAACGAAAAATTTGAAGAAATGTGACATTCACCAATCCGCACTGGGCCCACGTGGTGGATTATGGCCCATTTCCTCATAGAGAGAGGAGGCCTGAGTCCCAGCAGTGGGAACATTAAAAGGCTGCATAAGCTTATGCTACTCTTTTTGTGATAGGTAAATGCATCGTAAATGTTTTTGATTTTATGTTTCCAAATTATATTTGTTAAATGGAAGTTAAAAAGAAAACAAAATAATAGCAAATCAAATCAGCAAAAAAAAAACAATTAAAAAAAAAAGCTAATATTTATCATTTAGCTAATATATCATTTAACATCCCTAAGCGCGACCATATCGACCAGGTCTATCCTTTTTACGTCCAGCGGATTCCCGTGGCCCTCATTAGGTCATCCATCCACCTTATGCGAGTCCTTTTAACGTTACGCCCTGCGGTACGCGATCGCTACTTCGGAACCCTCTGTAGGCCTACTTCAATTAATAAAAACCTCGTAGGCTGTTGATCCCCGCATTAACGCCGGCGTTCACGCGCCATTGTCTTACTATTGTGTCTCTAATTACGCACTCAAAAGGTTAAAGTGATAATTATAAATAATATATTCGTTGTGTGTTAGTTAAAGAGTGGAATTCCCGACTCTCGACCCCGATTTCCAGCTATTGTAGGCGTGGGCTTGCGGATCGAACACTACGCGCCGTCGAAGACTTGACTTCGACGGCGCGTAGTGTTCCACGCGCGCCTCATGGAGATGTCACCAAAACCGTAGGGGGCTAGCAGGGTCGAAGCCTACTGGTGCCATGGGTTCACTTCTGAAAATAAAAACCCGGGGTCCTGGAACACAAGGCAAAGAAAGAACATAAGTCTAACACTAACTCCCACCCCGCCCCAGAGCGAGAGAAGTCATTAGATGATGACGCACCTAAAAAAATCATATGGCGATTTTATTGTCGTTAACTATTTTTCAAATTAAAATAGCTGTATTAATAAAAAACTACCATCATATTTTCGAGTGAAATCTAAATTCAATCCACCGCATGTGATTAAAACATAATCTACCTCTGCTTTACCATTCAAGAGAATACAGCCGTGATTAACATCGTTTAAAACTGTTACTTATAACTACGCTAAAATAACAATATATCTAGCAGTCTAATTAATTAATTGTGTACACTACTTCAACTGTGTAGTATCGAAGTAAATTCAGTGTTATTTGCAGTGCCTCGGACTGCGCGTCGTTTAACAAAATGACGGGCCCTTTTTATCTTAGTCGGGCTGCAATTTGTTTCGGGCTCTATTTTCTCGAGACCGCAAACCGACGGTTGCTATTTTGAATATCCCTTTCTTTAAAATTAAACTGTGTACGTTACTTTGGTGGTGAAGCTCATCATTTAGAACTTGAGAATTGTTTCATTTTAATTTAGTTGGTTCATCATTATTTCAGCCGAAACACTGCTGGACATAGGCCTTCCCCAAGTGTCGCCACAACGACTGGTACTGTGGGTCTCGCATCCATAGCATTCCCGCGACCCTCACCAGGTCTATTTATGAAATAGCTTCTTAACCTAAAAAGGTACACCACTGGTTTGTAATCATACGTAATCATTGAATTAGTCTGTATTCTCTATATCTTCTCTATATCTCCTCCTCCGCTTTCTATTTCTGTCAATGTGTTGCCGTCTCCATCCAGTCTCCCGCAAACGTAGAGGCATTGATATTTTGACGCCTGATTTTTTTCTCTGGCCCCCTTAGCGAAGACGCTCATCTTCTGGCTCCTACTGCATGACGAATCTGTTCCATCTATCGTAAAGCATTCTGCATAAAAGGAATGCCCAATCTCACTTCAGCCTAGCAGTAGTAGCCTAGTAGTTTATTTATTTAAGAAATGAAAATAGACTAGACTAGACCAGGCATGAAAAATTTCACGTTCCTATTCCCAGTAGTTTCGACTCTGCGTTGGTATGTCAACAAGACAGTGTCTCCTCCATACTCGTATAAATATAGACAAATATTCATTATATTGGTATAAAGATTATTATTATTGATTTTTGTTATTGTTATAGATGTGTTTGTCCCCTATTCGGTAGATTTTATCTTCTGCCAGATTTATCGGTCCAAATTAACAAACAGCGTCACAATCATACTTACAATATGTCTTCGTAACAAAGAAATATCAAACCTATATGGCCGTGATGATAATTATATCTATTCTTAGTTTCAAGTAAGTATGTATAAATAATTTGAGATCCGTCGCACATTTATGTTGACTACCTCGTGGGTCTCATAATTGTTAGTGCTAATGAAGGCCAAGATACCCTTTTTGATGAGAAGTGGGAAATCCCACTTCTCCCGTCCTGAATGGAGCAAGAGGGAGTGTCAAACTTTTGCTGACCGGAACCCACCTGTGTTCCTTCAGTTACAGTACAGTTACACTTTGCATTCCAGGGCAACGGTAATACTAGCGAGATCCATCAATCAAAGAAGAGAGCCTGGGTTTGATTTACGTATCAGGCAAAGTGTTATTTGCTTTTTAAATTGTAATTTCTTGGTAGCAGCCCGGATTTGAGCAGCAGTTTATGCCAGTAGGTCTCTTTTGCATGGCACTTAAATAACTGGCAAAATATGGGTGTATTGTGTATCTCTGCTTTCTGCCCTTCGGCGAATATAGGCGTGATTTTAAGTATATTATCATAAATCATTCAGTGTCTCCAGACGAAAGTCTATGACTAGTGCGTTTCGCCAGTTGTGATGACATTATACACTTAAGCCTGGTCACTCACAATGGGCCTCATAAGAAGGCTCTAAGCCACCCAAAGGAGGAAAGGAAATCCGTGAGATCCAAAGTTATCGACATAGCTCAAAGAATTGTCAAACAAGTGGCAGTGGGTAGGGCACATTGCTCACAGAAAATATGGTTGATCGGACTGAAAGCTTCTAGAGTGGCCACCACGTGCCGGAAGACGCAGTCCTGGAACGCCAAAAACTTGGTTGCTCATAAAAAAGATGGTTGATAGGGCCGAAAGGTACTGGAGTTGTGAGCGCATTCCGGAAGATGCAGCATTGGATGGCCTCCCACTAAGTAGACCGATGACCTGATGAAGGTCACGAGAATCCGATGGATGCAAGATGCACAGGACCGGTCGTGGTGACTCTTTTGCCTGAAATGATGATGGTGATGAAGATGTTTATGAATGTTGTATGTTTTATCTAACCAACAGCTTCCGGTTCTGCTCTCCATCTAGGTTTATCTATATAAGAGGTCCCTTCGCAACCCATCTATTTGTCAACTTGGGCATGGTTTAAAAGTTTCTTGGACGCTCTTTTATTCTATTGGCATTCGGTAATTCTGTCATTCACTCGAATATTTCACTAAATATGTTCCAAGAATAACTTGATTTTTTTTAAACTTCAAAAGTTTTTGGTTGTAAAATTTTTCGTTAATCATAATCTTGATCAAATGTGCAAGGTTTCTACATATTTTTTAATTTTTTTAAATTATGAGTAGATGAGATTTTCAGATATCTTCACTGAATTAATTTTACACAAATTTAGGATTTGATTTCAATGGAAACCTAAATAATATCCAAAAAACATTTGTGTTTCCAAAATATCTAGAAAAAGATGTACGAAAATAATAATATTCCACAACTATCACACAACGCCGTCTAGTCCCAAGTTAAGCAGGGCTTGTGTTATGAGTACTAGACGACTGATAAACATACTTATATATTTCTAAATACATACATATTATAGATAAATTACACCCAGACATAGAACAAATGATCGTGCTCATCACACAAACGTTTGTCCTGGGTGAGAATCGAATCCAAGACCTCCGGCATATCAGTCAGGGCCACTAACCACTAGACCAACAGGTCAGTAAAATGTATCTCGGGATGGACGCTGTTAATACCCGCTCTAATAGTTGAACAGAATGTATAGACAACAAAACCCTCGACAACGAACTATAAATACAAACAAGATCTTACCAAACTTTAGAATCAAGGCTTTAGACTCGGGCACAAAATAGTTTCAATTAAGTAAGTGGATATTTCCAATTTTCTTCTTTTATGCTTATACTATATAAATAGAATCACTTGAAGGTAACTTACATAAATGTAACCTGCGCTGCATTCAGTTTAAACCTTACAAAACACCTAAATAGATTCCAAGTGATCTTAAGTTCCCCGGACGTAGGAAGTCACAGAGCGATCTCCGGTCACTGTAGGCGTGGGTTTGTGGACGACGAGCAATGGGTAGCCCGCTTTCCGGCCTTGTAGTAAAGTCCGAGTCAAAGTCCTCGACAACACGTAGTGTTTAAAGCGCATCTCAAAGAGATGTCAGCAAAACCGTAGGGACCACTAGAGCCGCGGGGAATTCCTAAAAAGGAAATCCGTGGTCCTAAAACGCAAAGATCAACTGAAGGAACATGGGTGGGTTTTAGTTAGTAAAAGTCTGACACGCCCTCTTGCTTCACTCTAGAGCGGAAAAAGTCATTAGATGATTTCCCAACTCCCAAAAAAAAACATGATCTTAAGTCATTGACAGTAATTTCCGGTTACCGTAGGCGCGGGCTTGCGGAAAGCGAGCAATGGATAGCTCGCCGTCCGATCGTCCGGTAACCGTCCGGACCGAGCCCAAGTCGTCGACGGCGCGTAGTGTTCCACGCGCGCCTTAAGGAGATGTCAACAACCGTAGGGGCCCAGCAGGATCGAAGCCTACTGGGGCCATGGGTGATGATAAAGAGATCCCCGGGGCCCTGGAACAATAGCAAAGAAGGAACAGGAGTTGATTTTTAGTCATTAAAAGTCTGACACTATCTCCTGCTCCGCCCAAAAGCGGGGATGTCATAAGATAATTTTCCCACCCGAAAAAAAAAGTCATTGACAGTATGTGACGTAAACTGAAGAAACAAATGAACATCCTGTGCTACTTTGCCGCTTATCTAGTTGCCTTGCCATTCGGTGTCGACCGATCCATAGCATGTCCTTAGAAAAACTAATATTTGTACCAGTCGTATGATGGGCCTTCTGGGTGGTCTGCTTTAGTTGAACTGGCATGATGGCCTAACCTACAGCGTAATATCTAACTTGCATGTCTGAATGATGCGCATCTCGTTGCTCGGTAGTGAAAACCTTGTAAACCATATTTTCTTCAAATAAATATTACACATATTTTGGATTGACAAACTCACATTATGTTAAAAAATAACACAAATTGCTATTTAAGACACCACCAATCTCTACCATACATTTTTTGAATAAGACAATTTTTTCTTCCTTCAAATATTTTGATATATTCTCACAACGTTTTCACTCTCAAAGGTTTGTTTTTTTGTACAAAATAAAGTAAGGTCTCTCATTATGCAACGCTTACGTATAGTCTTTGATCTCTTTTTGAACGTTTACTTTCTTTACCTGTAAATTCACACCAAAGTATAGAAACACAACACTTAACAAAAAGGTGCTTATGTTTCTCGAACCTAAAATTTTTAGCAACCAGCACCGTAACATCAACAGAAACTCGTAACTCGGGTTATACGGGTCTACCACATACACGTGTACCCATTCCTATTCTTAGTACTTTACACTGTAATAACACGGGTTTAATTACCACAGACAATACTGTTAGCACAAACTTTGTTAGCTTGTAAGAACAACACAATTCGCTTCCGTAAAGTACCTTATGATAATCGTCATCTACGGAAATATGCAGAACTTTATGTCGATCGTAGACGATCGTAGCCGATTACAGAATTTTGTAGCAGTTCGTAGCGGGTTAAGGAATACTGTTGTAGCGATTCGGAGAAGATTGTAGTGATTCGTAGAGGTTCGTTTCGGGTAGTCGAATGTTGTCGTAGAGGTTCGTAGCAGGTTGTCGAAGGCCGACTTATCTGATCGAATGTCGCAGTAAGCACACTGTACCGCGTAGCACTTGCTACGATTTCATAGGGGCCCAGCAGGGTCGAATCCTACTGGGGCCATGTGTCAAGTGAAAATGAACCCCGGGGGCCCTGGAAAGCTAAGCAAAGAAGGAATAAACGAGTGGGTTTTAGTCAGTAAAAGTCTGACATGCTCTCCCGCGCCGCCCAAAGGCGGGAGATTTCATTAGATGATTTCCTACCAAAAAAAAAGCTCTTGCTACGATTTTGGTTATTGCTTTCCAGCAAGGAATGTACTAAATACTTAATAGAGTTATTTTCTTAGCCAGCTGGCTACTAATTAGACTAATAGATTCAAGTTACTTCCATATATTTTTCTTCTACTAAATTATTTTTAAAGTATTACGTAACTTACGAGTTACAAAAGAATGCCAAGTGCCAAAATTCCCTTAAAATTCATTATTAACAGCCTCCTGAATTCCAGTCATACCAATTCAATAGAGTCACTGAACACTTCCTACATTCAAGAAATCCGTTTGCGGCCGATAAATCTTGTAGTTAACAAGCGGTCGGAGGCTCGTCGGGTGCCAGTACCTCCTAGCGGGTTCACTTGAGTCGGGCCGACGGATCCCGAGCGCCCGAGCGCACTTCGTTTGACGAGATATCGCTCATAAGCGCGTGCTATCTCGGCACCGCGCCGCGCCGCGCTCCGTCGTCCTATTCACCCGAAATAGTACCTCAAGGAGTTTGGTAATGAGTTCCCTTGAAAACTGTTACTAGCTTCCTCCCCACTATTTTTAACGATGTCATTTTTGAAAATTGACTCTTTGCGGTGTACGTTCCTTCGAGGGAGGTTGCTAGCTGTGTTTAGCTGACGCTAGAATTTTAGTAAAACGATTTGGCTTCTTGAGTATTTTGTACGGTATTTATTTATCTGTATCCATTTTTAGTATTTTGTGAAGCTTCTAACATGTTGGTTTAATTTAAAACTTGTTTGGGTATTTAGGATTTTTCTGTTCATATAGCGTATTGGGCTATTTATTCAATACATAATATGATATAAAAAATAAATCAATTTACCAAATTTTATAACTGTGTTACAAAACAGCCGCGTATGCAACCTACATTGCTGCTCGACTTAAACTTGTATATATACTTACAATTGCTTTTAACCAGCTTACAAAATCTCGATATTTTAATTAAAAGTTAATAACAAGGCACAGCGACGTCAGCCACAGTCGGCCACGGTGGGCCATTTACTCCACTTTGCCGTCCGTACGCTGCCGACTAACTAAGGAAAGGTAAATTTACATTACAAACGAGCGAAATACAAAATCTACGTTCGTATATCATTACAAATGTATTTGTCCTGAGGAACTTGGATATTTAATACGTTTGCTTTTAGTTCAGAATTAAGTTACGGTTTCACTCTGAAGGTATTCGAGCACAATGTTCATAAACTTTGTTACTTATATTTTATCTAATTACGGGTATAAGTCAAGAATGAAACACGTGATAGATGGTTAATATTCAACTTGTTGTTAGTTGACACTTTAATGAAATAAGTTTTAAAATAGTAAATAAGTAGTTATTCAACTAGATTGGAATAAAAAGTATGGTATTATAAACAAAAAGCTTGACGTGAATGGAGGAAAATGCTATCGAGCATTTCGTATCGAATAACATATCGTCTTCTCGGTGAAAAATTATTAAATGACTTCTCCCGCTCTGGTTGGAGCGACCGTCAGACATTTAGAGACTAAAACCCACCCGTGTTCTTTCAGTTATTTCTGTTACCCTTTGCGATTGCGATGCCGACGGTAAATCTTTCGAGCAATTCCGCAGGTAAAATAACATAATATCTGGGTTTATATTAAAACAACATGTTTTCTAATACAATAACATACTAGGAAACCTTACATATTATGAAACAAAGTCCTGCACCGCGTCTGTCTGTAATAACGTATATCTTTACGTTGCTCAACTCGATAGAGCGGAAATCTAGTTTCAAAGTAATATGGAATTTACCAACCATCAGTGTATGGATTCTCAGCAGATTGCTTAATTCTGCGCTCACAAATCCTGCGTCAATAATAAATAGCAACAAAGTGCTTCATTTTATGTCGATTAAATAATAATATGTTTAAATAACCAGATGAAAAAAATAACGACTCAATCACTTTTTGTTTACCATAATTTTATGGCAAGGAACAAGCCGTTGTATAGCGTTTTCTGTTTTAAATTATACAATTTTTTTGTGTGAATTAATTTTCTACAGTCAGTCTTTTACCAATATGAACATAAATATAAATATTTAGGTTAGGTTTGAAAAAAAAAAAACATTTATTTAATAGAATTTAATACAGTAGAGCCTATATTCACAAAACTCATGAAACAATAGGAATATATTATTAAGGCCGAATAAGTTAACACAAAATATAGATAAATAGACTTTTAAATCCGTTCCAATTTACTGGAGCACAAACATTTTGCGGCCTCAAATGGAAAAAGTTTTGAAAAAATCACAAACATTCGACGTGACCGCATTGGAGGTTGAATGCCGCCAACTCAAGTATCCATGCCTGCCTCTGTTTTGCTGCTTTACAAATTGATTCCTTAACCCCGTTCGATGAAATGTATTTACATACATATTATTATTTACCCATATAGCCGTATCAACATATCTGCCTGCGTCTTTATAACTTGCTCCTTTTTATTTTACAAGATCCCAGTGCATATCATTGGGCTTGAAAGGGGAACTTTAAATCCCATTGAAGGCAACGTTTTGGGCGTTTTGTAATAAAGACAAATCCGAAGGTATTTATCTTGTTGTATGTTTTGGTATATCCCAAAATGCAGAGGAGAAATATTATATAGTAGCCAGACACAGATATGGAGCTTACAATTAACGATTTTATGACTGATCATAAAAAATGAAGTGTTTAAACGACTTAAAAATTCACCGGCACGTCAATTATAAAGTCAAAGTAATAAAAAATGTTTATTTAACAACAAGCTGTTCTCATGAACGCTTAGGTACAATAAATCTACCTAAACAAAGAATCTGGAAAATAGATTAACAAAATTGGTATTTAATGCTGACTATACGGAGAATCACCAGGAATGTCAATTACTCCATTGAAAGATTAAAGGAGAGTTGTACAAAGTAAATACTTTTTTTTAATTGAGGCTTATCACTTTGCCTTAAAAACTGCTCAATTATCCAAAACAATGAAAACGAACAATTTGAATGCTTACCTCCCCAGTAACCACAGTTTTAAATCGTTTAGCAAAGCGCGAACATCGACCAAACAGCGCGGCCGCTAACATTGTATTAAATACCTCCAGCTCACGAAGAAATGGCGTGATAACAGCTTACATTGCTTGAACACTTACGTGGCTATGTAGCTTCCGCAATGCAAACTCCTGTCTCAAGCTGCACTTGCAAACATTCTGTAAAAGTCGTTTGCGTTCCGGTCTGTTTGTGCTGCGTACCATCAAACTGAAATAAAGCCACAACTTTTATCTTTAAAACATTTTAGACGAAATCTTGTTTTGTATAAATCTACCCGTATTGTCTGTTCCTTCATTTTCCTTCCTCGAAAATACTCAAAGCCGATTTTTTTTAACTTCGATATTCACCAGCGTATCTCTCAATTAAATAAGTATTTGCCAATTCCAGGGTAAGGGGGATCGAATTCCTCGGCGCGGGTGGCGTGGTAACAATACAAAGTTCAAATCTATTTAGTATTTTTTTACTTTTCAGATAACATTTGATATTATACTCGCGCACAATATAATAGAAAGTAATACAAGTGCATGCTATTAACCCAAAAACTTGACATTTCAGAATAGACTATTATCTCCCCCTTTCTAACCAGACTGTAGGAATATCGTAGGCACAATGTGTATCAGGCAAGCATCAATGAGGCCAAGATTATTTTGTTATGAAAACTATAGAAATCTTTGATTTTCTTGTAGTGACTCGTTTTAGGAGGAGAGGAGTGGATGGTAAATGATAAACAATATTTTTAGGCATCAGTCATTTTTCCCGTTATAAATTCCAAACGTAATCATTTTTATTATAACATTAACAAAAACTTTAGACAATTAAGATAAACAATGGGTTTTAAAAAAACACTTTTACACGTCAATTTTTTTTTTCGTCAGTTTAATCTTATAATAATAATAATAATATCCCCATCGTCGTATCTCTACGTTGACGTCGTGGTGGGGCTTGCGTGCTCCAATATACCCTAGGTCTGTATCGGTGAAGTTTGCTTTGCCGTAATATGCCTAGGGTGAGGGGCCAGACTAAGAGAGATACAATCCGCAGTGCAGTTTTGTGGCGAACTGTTGGGCATTAACGACCCCACGGACCCGATCTCCCGGGAGAATTCTTGTTCTTCATCTCCGGCTTGCCTTTATTGGCCGGCCGTAGTGAACACTGACGAGGAACCGAGCTCCCACCTCTTTCTTGCCTTTATTGGCTGGCTTGAGTGGAGATTCGCAAGAGCAAACGTGCTCGGGAGAAGGATGTATAATCCAGTAAGGTGCTGGTAGGGATCTTGACCGTACTTCCGGGATTGTCCTGATAGCCGTGGTATACCTCTCCACTCCTCAAGCACCTCAGAATATGTTGCCCTCTTGTTGCTACGTCACTTCGTGCTATACGGCCGTTTTTTGGGGGCCCATTTATTGAGTGTGCAAGTCACCCCCTGCCTTTTTTTATAGCCCTATTATCTTTGTTCTCCATATGTCGCAATAGTTTTTCAACAACCGGGGGTTGTCCTTGGGTGCACTAGCATAGCGCGTACAGGGATAATCGTCGGTTGGTATCATGTTCCATTACAATTATCTAAAGGGCCTCTGCTAGTTGGCTTCGGCTCCTCGTATGCCTTCCAAAGGTCCAGGACCTCAGGGTCCTGAGATAAATATTGAAAATACATATAATAATATTCCACAACTATCACATAACGCCGTCTAGTCCCAAGCTAAGCAGAGCTTGTATTATGGGTACTAGACAACTGATAAACGTACTTATATATTTCTAAATACATACACATATATAGATAAATTACACCCAGACACAAAACAAATGAACGTGCTCATCACACAAACATTTGTCCTGGGTGGGAATCGAACCCACGACCTCCGGCATAGCAGTCAGGGCCACTAACCACTAGACCGACAGGTCAGTCAAAACTAGATGAGGCTGGTGTTTCCTAGCTGACTACCCTGAGAAGAAATATCGAAACAAACTCAGGGGTCAAAGTCTCTTTTAAAGTCCATACAGTAAACATGTAATGGTCAAATCATATGAGAACCATGCTGATTAGTGTCTCAGATGGTCATTTGAAGAAAAAACCACACAGATTTGAGTGGACCTGTCCAGTCAGTGCAAGCATTTGTCAGTATTCGCGTAGCTCAAACTTAGGACTACTAAGGAGCTCAACGACTTGACGAACAGTACCAAAGAAAGGACATTTGTGTAGGCCGCATCAAATACTCAAAACTGCCAGACATGGTGTTATAATTACAGAAAAGGAAAAGTAATCCACATAGTCCCCACATTCACGATAATAAAATAAAATTTACAAAAATGTAGAAAGGTAATGAAATTCCCTTTCACCTCCTTCTGCAAAGCAGTAATGCTAGCGAAGCAGATGGCCGCAACCGTGAGCGAACGGATATCGTCACGCCCCAGCCAGCGGGGGTCGCAGGGCGATCCTCGGCTAGCGCGGAAGGCGCGGACTTGTGGACCACAAGCAACGGGTAGGTCGCCGAGCCCAAGTCGTCGACGGCGCGTACTGTTGCACGCGTGCCTGAGAGAGTTGTTGGCAAAACCATGAGTGTCCAGAAGAACTGATGCCCACTAGAGCCACGGGAATTTTTCGCGAAGATACTAAAGTCCTGGAACACAAAAGGTAACTAAAGAATACAGGTGGGTCGTCCTCTCGCTTCACCCTAGACTGGGAGCAGTCATTGGATGATTTCCTATCACAAAATAAAAGATTATTTGTTGTCGAGAGCAATATACTCGTAAGATCAAATATCAAAGTTCTTGTTGCATAATAAACCAGGAAATTAGGTAATAAAAAGTAAACACAACGTCATTGCTTTCCAAACATCTAATAAAACCGCTAACAAAGAGCAAGGAAATCAGTTTTTGTTCTCGCACGGTACTAAATAACGGAGGAACAACATAACAAAGTTACAATAAGGGTAATTTCATAAGTTATAAAGCTTATGACTTGCAAAAAATAAGTAAGTAGGTATAGAGTGCGTAAACTTTTATTTTATTGAAGCGGCGCGCTCACTCGATACCGTGACGGGTAAGTTTACGCGTTCAGCAATTTCTTTGTTAAGTCAAAAGATCGGCTTTCTTTTGCACAAAATAATATGAAACATGACATGAATTGAAAAAGTTCACCGAGGAGAAGCCCGTGACAACACAGCCGCGTTCTATTGTTGAAAACGACGGTTGCTTTTTTAAAAAAGGAAGACGTCCGTTACCCTTTTCACAAAACTAGTCGCTCAAGTCTTGTAATTACGAAATGTACTTGTTTTTCTTTTTATTGACTTGTTCAAATATTAGCACTTAAAAGTTTCATTTAAACGGATCACCTTTTGCTTTCAATTTGAATAAATTTAATGTAAGTGTATAATATATTTTATCCATCAATCCTGATACGTCCATGTATAGAAAGCTTTGGTATAAACACGTGATGAATTTTGCACCCACAACAGAGCGGCGTACATAGAGCTCTTCGCAGTTTTAACATTTTATCTCTTTTGTTGAATTTGAGAGTGCGCTTGCATCGAACAACGGAGATAAATCTACTTTTTATGTTTTTTTAATGTGTAATACACAGTGCTAATAATATGCCTGCCTTTGACGTCGTCTTTCTGTTCAACGCTATTACTGTCTCAGGCCAATTACTGAATGCTGTAAAGTACAAGAAGACGGTCGCCGGTCCACTATGGGATTAGCGTTTACATTTGTATCCATGGGCTCATAGTGTATCGGCTACCGTCTTCTTATCCTTGGCCTTGTGGCCATCCCTAAAACACATTTTCTTAAAATATAAGTGTTCAAATAAAGATTTATTAGTGTGATCTTTATTAAGTGTCACATAACGTGTATAAATTTTAAGTTGCTGACTATTTTTTTTTATATGTGATGGGAAATCATCAAATGACGTCTCCCGGTCTAGGATAAAACGAGAGGGCGTGTTAGACTTTTACTGACTTAAACTGTCCTTCAAATGCTCTTTGCATTCTAGAGCGGGAGTCACTCTTTCAAGCGTTTCCGCAGCCCTAGCAAGCATCGATCCTACTGGACCCCTTCAGTTTTGCTGATATCTCTTTGAAGCGCATGTGGAACACTACGCACCATTGACTCGAGCTTAGTCAGGGCCGGATAGTCGGACGGCAAGCTACCCATTGCTCGTCGTCGGCAAGCCCTCGCCTACGGTGGCCAGAAATCGCCCTGCTACTACCGACACTCAGGACGTCTCCTTCAGCGGCGGCTGGGGCGTGAGGATGTCCGTTCCATCACAGTTGCATCTCCTTCATTCGCATTAGGCATCGCATCACTGCTTCGCAGAAGTATGCGACGAGACCACATCCCATTCACTGTCACTCTGGACCATGACCAGAACCAGTGCCAGACTCAAGAGGTTACTGTCACTGATCTCCTCTGCGAGGACACGGCGGTGCTTCATCTAAGAGAGGCAGACTTCCATCGTATGCTCCACCGTGTCCTCCGGGTAATCCGCTAAATGGTGATACCCGGTCGCTTTGTTCGCATGAATTTAAAACAGGAACCTCCCCAGCTGGCCACGTCCGGTAAGCACCTGCATCAGGCGAAAAGTGAGGACGTCGTTGCGCTTCTCTAGCCACTCCTCGTGATTTTTTAAATGATTATTATACGGGGAAGTCACCGTAAAACTCTTAACTATCGTAGTCAAGAATTAACAAAAACTGAAAATTTATTCATTACTGTAGTCTATTCCCGTTAAGAAAATAGTGAATCATCAGTGCAGCTTCAAAGTAAAGTCGTATTCATATTGGGGTAAAAATTAGACCATTAATATTTAAGTAAACTTTTCACTCCACAGTATTTTAAAAATATTAATTATTACTTAAGTAATTATTTTAAAATCTTAATCAGAATCGTCACAATTTTTGTTTTTATTTTGCGAATACCTCACGGTATACATTTTTAAAATTCACAAAAGACGCGACTTCAACTGGGCAATGTGACCACGGCTTTCTATTTTAATATGATCTAAGTGGTCAAGGGGCGTCGCCAAGCTTAGTAAGATTTTCTTAACGCAAATACACTATAACTGTCCAATTCACATAATTTCTTTTGAAGTTGAGAGTTAGTAATTAAATAATTTATTGGGAATAACAATAATAATATAAGTAATTTCATAAAAGTTTAAGGGGGTAACCATAAAATAAACGCGTCGGTTTAATTTCAAAGTATTTCCACAGTTGTATTTAACGCAGTGGCAACTAAAAATGCACTTCGATAATTTTGCTAAAACTCGCGAAAATTGCCTTTTAATTAAAAATTATAAAAAATATTTAATTTATCTCTTAAAGTAATTTAGATCCCATTCTTTATTTTTCATGGCAAAATTTATAAATGTTAAGCTTTATTTTGCCGTTAAAACAATTAAAATTAAAATGATCGAAGTAGTTTAAAAATAATTTTGAAGTACTTACTTCCGGTTTAACACTGAAAAAAAAAATCAAAGGAGAATGAAACTTTTCCCATACATTGCTGGCATGTATTTTTTTTTTTCGCCAAAAGTGAAACCTTGGCCATATCTTAAAGGACTATATGATAAATCAATAGCAAAAAGAATTATGTCTACCAAACGTAACCAAACGAAGTTAAAGACAATTTAGTATATTGCTATAGTTTGTTATCAGGCGTTATTTTTCTTATATAAAAATACTATATATCTGATATTTTAAGTTTCCTATTGTTAAATATAGTTTTAGTTTCGGTTTTTATGGTGACTAAGCGTTAAATAGTGACAATCACTATCACAACACTAACGCGTATCTTTTAGATTCGTTTATCATTTATTTATTTTTTACTAGTTTTAGTGATGAAAAACTGCGAGTGTGAAAAAAGTATAACAGTAATAACAAATTTACTTAATCTATTTTATCAATAGAAACCTCAAAATTTTACGTATTATATTTCCATTTTATTATAATATACGACTATTCTCGTTATATTATAATTAAATGGAAATATAATACGTAAAATTTAGGTACGCGTCACCTAAGTAACGCCTGACAAAAAAAACAAGCAATGCTTCTATACGTATCTTTGTTCGATTACGGTTTAAGAACTTGGTTCTTTTTGCTATTGATTCCTCGTATTTGCCTCTAAAATATAACCTAGGTTTCATTTCTGGCGAAAAGAAAAAAGTAAATCATGCCAATAGTTAGCATTGGCCTTTGGAATCTGATCAGAAAATCAAAAAGAACAGTTTTTCCTATAAAAAAATACATTAATTATTCTATAATATCATCTTCAATATGAAAATAAAATTTCTAAGAAACGCTTCCATCAATTTGGTGAATTCTATTGAATCCTATATCTTAATAGCTAAACCTCAAATATAAAAGAAATATTATGAGAACCCGTTCATATCTCCTAGAAGTACAAATATGCCCAATATGAACAAATTTCAACCTCACTTTTTTCTTCACGTGAAATGTCCCAGTTGTGAAGTATTAGGACTCCACTGATGCTGTATCTTGTAAACCTAGATCAACAGCAAAAGTCCATAGTTCGGAAAATCACATAAAGGCATGCTCTTGTATAGACTGGCTTCAATGTGCGGCGGGACCACGGTTCGCTCATCGTTAGCTGGACGGCGACGCTTTGTCGAACTTGAAATGGAAAAGCATCGACATCAACATTGAAATACCTAAATATTTATAGGCTAGGAATTTTAAATGTATTCGGGTACGTAACGGGGCCGTGTATCGCAAGCAAGGATCGCCGGCAACAAATTGCGGTTGGGCGAGATAAAAAAGGTCCGTCCGTCATTTTGCTAAACGACCGGCCGGAGTGCGGCGTGGTCGGGTTGCGGCCAAAAAAACGACGCCGGCGACCCTTGCCGGGAGTTCCACTTCTGTCTTCAAAAAAATTACACCACTGTCAATTCTATTTACGATAGTTTGAAGTACTCAGTTATCCGCAGCGTGCCTAGAGGCACACTCGCATGCAAATCAAGGACGTTCGACTGTTTTTCTAGGGAAAGATAATTAATTGAAATAACTCCGTCAGTCTATTTTCCTACCTATGTAATAACAAGCTGCGGCCAACGGTTTCGCCCACGTAAAAGTAGGAAAGTTTCCCAACTAATATTATTACTCTCGAGATAAAAAGTATATTCATCTAGTTTAAATTGACGAAAACATTGACCTGTAAAAGCGTTTCATAAAAACCCATTTGCAAAATAAATACATAGTCTCTCCGTGTGCCAAAAATCCAAACCCGTACAACCGTGAAGATCAAGCGTGAAGAAGTAACAACAGACACACACACTCGCAAAGTTTCGCTTTTATAATGTTAGTGTGAAGTGATTAGAGATGATATAATTTTTGTCAATACAAAAGTTTCCAGTAAAACAGCAAATGACATAAAATCCAATAACGGAACTCCACAATATAATAATATTCGCGAGCTATTGAAGAAACATATTGGATTCTTTGAACTCTTTTGATGTTTGCATTCTATTCTCATACCAGTCAATCGCATGTGGCTCTAACATAGAATAGCTTTTTAATGCAGTTGGAATTCAAATATGTGCAATACTCACATCTACTTGTTATTTTCTTTAATATTCTGGTTATTTATACATGGACTGGATCGATTGACTCTATTTTTGATATCGTGCAATACCTACTACTAATACATTTTAGCTATAGAAATAAATACATAAACAAATGACAAAGAAAAATGGAAACCATTCCAAAAAACTACAAGATTCCATCAATCGGTAGCAACTATTCTGACTGTAGATAAAAAGGAAAACCGCCATTCTTAGAAATGGGATCCGAGATGGGTTGCGTCTATAGCCTGATCTATATACACGTATGTATACATGCTCTGCCATTGTCTACACTATATAAACTACTTGCGGTTTCTTTGTGTAGAAGATATATGTTACACACTCGACACTACCAACTAATTTGAGCACCGCCAATATACATAACGCTGAGTGGGGACACAATTATCTATGCCTAATAGACTCGTATTACCACATATCGATATCTTATTTTAGCAAAATAATGCGACCATTTCAAATACGCAATGTCCTTAAGCATAAGCATAATCGGCCTTGAAATGTTTCCCACTGCTGGGACTCAGGCCTCCTCTCTAGAATAGAATAAACTTTATTGTACACCAAAAAAGTGAAAGGGAATGGGCCGTAATCCACTTCGCGGACCCAGTGCGGATTGATGAATGTCACATTTTTCGAATTTTTGGTTCTAGGACATGCCAGTTTCCTTACGATGATTTCCTGCGCCGTTTTGAGAGCAGTGGTGATGAAATAATGTCTTTCCTACACCAAAATACTTTGCACTAAAATTAAAATGAAGTGAAAAAGCAGACACAGTAATCATGTAAATATACAACGA
The DNA here is from genome assembly GCA_905147345.3 of Mythimna impura. Classification (NCBI taxonomy): domain Eukaryota; kingdom Metazoa; phylum Arthropoda; class Insecta; order Lepidoptera; family Noctuidae; genus Mythimna; species Mythimna impura. The sequence goes on from LR990345.1 coordinate 17,256,315, forward strand.
CACAACTCTCTGGGAATTGAACACATTTTGTTTTCAAAGGTGTAGTAGGGGTATTCGTTCCGGTCATAATGAGACAATTCCACAACAAACAATCGCCTACCGCGCTGAATAGAGGTACAAAGTTATAAATGACGCTAATTTCGTTGTATTGTGTACAATGTATAGTTGGGCAGGCGATGGCAATATTTAACTAATCACAAATTAATAACACAAAGCATAACTGACTGAATCGAGACAAAATGATAGACTAGATAGATAATGCCATAAATAACTACAATAATACATAACACAAGTTTCTATTATAGAAGTAAATATTTACCAGTCCTTAGATTGGAAATATAAGGGCAATTCAGAAAATATTACCTTCCTCAAATACATAATTAGCTGTTAATCATTAGAGTTGGTGAATATACCCAGTAAACCCTCGATTCTATCGGTGAATATACCTTCGTGAAATACGAAGCGGCTGCTTTTAACCCGTGACACCTGGCCAATCTAAAATGTGTCGTGGACTTTTTAACAAGGTTTAGTTACGACCCGGATTTCGGACGAGTCCCAATGTTGAAACGTGCTGTGGCGAACCCATTATGTACTTAGAAATATAATTACGTGGCCGGGCTTTAAATTTCTCGATTCTATGCGACCACACGGTGAGCAATGGTAGGTCAGCGGAAATGGCCGTGATTTAAGAGTCTTAGGTTCAAAACCTAGGCAAGCATTTTTTTATGATAAAAACTAGTGCTTGTTTGCGATCCCACCTCATGGTAAGCAGTAATGCAATCGTTGATAGTGAAGCGCACTCGTTAACTCTCTTTAAATTTAATAAATAACTTGGTTTTTTTGGTAACTTATTTCATCAACCGCTCTCACTACGGTATAAGATTTCAATGAACAACATTTTTCATAACATACTATATTTTAACACGCGATATAGTACTGATCAAGACCATTCCAGAAAGTTTAAAACACAATAGGGGTTATCTTGATGCACTCAGTAGTTTCTATAGCCACAATGCGACTCCATCATCAGACCAGCTCCATGGTATCATATCTATGCATTGTCATCCAAGTTACATAGGTATAGCCAACAGTTTAAACGGATAAGGGTAGCTGTTTCAAAATCCATTTGCTTAATTGGCCCTAAACGAACATACATACAAACATTGCAAGTTAAAAATAAAATTTTCGATACACTTCCTCGAAAACTGGCTCTTATCGCACTACAATTAGGTTCAACACGCAATGTATATATCACCCTTATGTATTTTTTTTTCATTTATTTAATTTTTCACAACGTGGGTTTTATTTTTTCTGATTTCATCACGGATAACAATAAACAACTGTTCGATTCTTTGTATGCGGCGAAGTTTTTTTTTTCACAGGTTCTTCCTGCACATGTTTTTAAAGCCTATATTTAATAAAAATTTACATTGTGTTTATGATCAGAATATCATAAATTATCATGATTATTTATACAATAGTTTTCATTTACCAACAAACTAATATTTATACGTGTTCTAAATTCAAAAATATTTGAATTTCTTATTTTAACCTACGACCGTTAACTGCATATTCTAGAAACAAAAATTGGAAGACATGTGACCAACCCACACTGGGTTCGCTTAGCGGATCCACTCCTCGCAGAGAGAAAGCAGGATGTGTGTATGCTGTAGAATTATTACAAGCTGAGTGTAACTACGCTATGCCACCACAGACATTAATATAGCGATTAATGGGTCCAACATTGAAATTCTCTACTCTCAAAAGGGTGTAAAAGGCAAATAAGGGATTACAGCTATTAAGAAGATGGGTAGTAGGTATCTCCTAACGAAAGATTGTTTATATAGGTTAATAGGTCTGTGTGCGTGTGTATAATATATGTTAGTAACACCTTCCCGCTCAAGTGGATGACGAATGTCAGACGGACAGACCATGTCCTGGAATAATAGTAGATTATGTGACTAGAGTATAAAGCAGTGTCTTAAAGTGGCGGGCCGCATGCTGAATTCTGAACGCATATTGTTTAATTGCGCAGACACTTGAGATACAAATCTACATCAATTTTACATCACAGTATACACTAGGAATCAATTTGCGAATAATTAAAACTGCCACTGAACTTCTGTCGAAAAAATCCTACCAAAAACTCAAAAAAAAAAAGAATGAGCTCCGCGTTTAGTAGTGAATTTTGATTGTTTCACTCAAAACATGTCATCATTTGTTTTAGTATTGTCTTTTAATTATCTCACAGAAGGTGAAAAAAGTAGAGTATCCAACGCGGGAATAAAGCTGTCTTTGTCTTGAAATTCTCACTTCACCAGGCCTGGCGCACTCCGCAGTGTAGGCATAAAAATGTACCTACACTACGCGGTTTTTCTTGCAAGTCTAATTCAGTACAGTGTCACACGCGTGTTCGACGCTGCTTGACGCGCACTAACAAAAATTATTTTATAATTCTTTATCGAATATTTTATCGAGTTTTTATTTCAATTATTTACGACATTTTTCGCGTAAAAAGTCAATGACCTTAAAGAACTTTCAATATAATTAGACCTCCCAGAACTAATGTCTACCTTACTAATGCAAGGTCAACATGTACTGGAATTACATCTTACGAAATGTTAATTATTATGTATAATAACTTTTTAAATGGCTTACCAACTTTTAAAAATTACATATGAACGCAAAGCTAACGCACACACAAAACCAACAAAGTTATATCTACATCATTTTAATTTTATTTCATTACTTTAGATACCTAATTAAATGTAAACAATCTTGTGACACTTATATGAGATAACTTTCTTAAAATACATTTTAAAGTATGGATATAAATACCTAGGTACAAATCAATTAGGTACACATATACCATGTCATTATAGAAAATAATAATTATATGTTATAAAAACCTATTTCACATTTTTCAAAAACACACAACTCCTTACCCTATAGCAAGAGCGGCCTGATCAATGGTGCATAACGGGCGTAATAAAAGAGACTCTCGATATGTAGACTTATGGTGCCTTTTGATTCGTTACGAGCGCGAATAACCCGGGTAGGCAAAAATAATGAAGATCACGTCCGTGCCGTGCAATGTAACATGAACATTAGAAGCGTTGTTAGTAGGTTTATATTCGCATGTTCTCTTTCGCAGATTGTTATTTTTTTACTTGTACTATTACTTATTCTGTGACTCCACTCAGATTTCTATAATTATTTACTCCCTCGCAGTGCTCGGGAATTAATTATATAAATCCCTAACTGCGTTCGGGATTAAATCTTAGGAACTTTCGTTTCGTTCTGAATTCAACATGCCGCCCGAGACTTAAAGACACCGCTTTATCCTCTAGTCACATAATCTACTATTTATCCCAGAAGTATATATATTCCCTTGGGATAACATTCTATTTCAAAAGTTAGTAGTTACATATGTGTGTTGCACTTATAACTAGTTATTAAAAAACCATTATCTGATAAAATTTTGAAGGTAATTTTGCAGTGTTCGGCCCTATGGTCGAATAAAATACTTTTGTCATTATTCAAACTTCAAAGAACAAAGCATCCTAAATCGTAAGAAGTATATAAACCACAATCTGACTGACAGCTTTGAACAGCTTTTGAGGCAGTAATTTAAGGAAGCCATTAATAATATTATCGTATAAATAATATTTCAGCAACAATACGTCAGGTATTCAATTAAATCGGTAATGACTTTTGCTGATTCTACTCACATACTCCGAATAATCCCTTCATGTTTTACGTGTGAACATGAGAATTTAAATCCACTGCAAATTTCCATGAAAGGTTCTCGGAATTACCAATGAATTAAGGTCTTAAAAGTTCATGGAATGCATTGAATCACAGAGTAGGTAAAGCCGAATTTCACTGGTTGGAAATTCTATCTTCAAAGGTTATGTAGGAAAGTCATTCCGTCAAAATTCATAGACTCTCCAGTTCGGTTGAAGGAACAAAGGGGAGTCGGGAGAACGTCATTCACGTCGCTCTTAATCTGAATAATTAATACAAGTGCATGGAATTAGAGTTGCCGGGGCCGAACGTCAGCCGGATTCACTGGACAATAACATTAAATCAACATGAACTTATTGCTAGAATACGCAACGGGAACGCGACGACATCGTCCCGACAACGGAAAGGCAATTTACAGCAACAATAAAAGTATCGCTTTTATTGGCGAACACACAATTCGTTCGGACAGCTGTAATTGCGAACTCTCGCACTGTCTATTGGTTCCGTAATTTAGATCCCACAGTTTTAGCATCATGTTCGTGCACTGAGCCGACAACCTTTTTTTTGTTATTTCTGGTAGTTTTTTGTGCTCTAACTCACCGGCCTTCATAAATAACAAGGTTGTACAACTATACATTTGGCAATTAATTCGACTTTTAACGACAAAAAAAAATTTGCAACCGGAGATGGGATTTTTATTCTATTGAGCTTAATTTTACAATAAAATGGACTGTAAGTCCACGGTCAATCCAGACATAACGTTCATTGGGCATACCATAATTAAGTCTCCTGTGGAAAGACGTCACGGCGTCCTCACCTTCCGCATGACGTAGGGCCTCACCGGACATGATAAGTTTGGGAGGTTCCTGCACCGGATTCGTACGAAAGAAACGCCAAGGCTATCGGCGGCAACGACCTCTCGCGCCAGGCCCTGGTACATGCCATGGTCCGGAGTGAGGAGGAATGGCAGGCGGTTGCTTCCTTCTGCGAAGCAGTAATGCTAGCGAAGGAGGCGGCCCTTAAAAAACGCTTGCTTAGAAATAACCTATTCACTTTTTGACTTAAATACACACATACGTATAGCAACAAATCAGGAAACACAGACTCCGACAGGGAATTAGAAAGTCTCAGTAATGACCACTTGTTACTAAGTACATGGTGTCAATACAGCTTAATTGATCAAGTTACAAGTTCATCAATTGCTACAGAGTGTCGTCGTGAGCGTGTGAAACTCGCCGGCCGCTGGCACTAAGCCAGTATTATCCTGAATATTTTTGGTTCGTTAGTTTTACAGAATTATTGAGCTTCACTAAAAGCACCTGAGTCTATAATACTATAGTAAAATGTACAGGTGATATTGGCTGTTTAATTTAGTGTTTTAGTAGCAAGGTACTAGAAAATGTGTCAAATATTATTATTTTTATTTGGCATTCAGTACATATCGATAAATTCCAGTAAAGCTGGAAGAACATCATAAACGACAATTTGGATTTTATGTAGAAGTGGGATTTCTATTCTTTAATTAAAAAGTATTAATGAATAGGTATACCTTTCCAAGAAATATAATTTGTTATTCATACAACCACTCATCAATTAAAATAGTTCCTATTATTATATCATCTGTAAAAAGTGCTGACATTTTTGTTACTTGATGAAATTGTTAATATTTTTTCCATTAATAAAACTCTATAGTTATACATATAATAAACTAAAAATAACCAGAATTTGTGAAGCAATTTAGTAATAGATCTTTATTTATGAAATTGGCGTTTTTTAAAACGGGTAAATTGGCACTGTGATAATTATGTACGACTTGGGCCCGGTCCGGACGGCGAGCTAACCATTGCTCGCCGTCCGCAAGCCCGTGGCTACGGTGGCCGGAAATCGGGATCGGGATTCCGGCGGCCGCGGCGTGAGGGTCGCGCCCTCGCGCGTGCACGTGCGGCCTCCTCCTTTGCTAGCATTACTGCTTCGCAGAAGGAGGCGACGCCCACTAATCCTCGCTTCGGACCATGGCCTGTACCAAGGCCCGGCGTGAGAGATCGTTGCCGCCGATCTCCTCCACGAGGACACGGCGGTGCTTTGCCCAAATGATTTGTTCGGACTGACTTGGAATAAAAAATTCAAATAAACTTTATTTTAAAAGCAGGCACGTCATTCTTTTTTCGAAATTAGTTATATATTGGATTCTTTGTGTCTTGCATATTCTATAATACTGCAGCATTTAAAAGTGTTGTATACTGCGCTCCATAGCACGTTGGCAAACAAAGTTTGGACTTTTGGATGTTAGTCAAAGACCAAGGGGGCGACCACAAGCTCTTATAGCAGTACTGTTTTAATCTTACTTATGCTTTTCGTACCATGACGCCTTCAAAACAATCTTATTACCATATTAAAACAAGAATGTTTTCTCAGCGTTTTTGTGACGTCACTGTTAAAAAGTTCATTCTTTTCGTACTATAACGGGATTTTTAACCGCTAGCAGTATTGTTTTTATGTCAAATTAGCAGGCTTAAAAAAGTTGCTCGGACGCATCGGATTTATTATTGTTTTCCAAATAAATACTATTTAAAATGTTTTTCGTGACATACAAAGTAACTAAAACTTATTTCGATGCCTAAACGTGTCCAGTTAACTGTTTAATCTGATGATTTTAGTACATACGTGGGTTATTAATTTATTATTGTATTCTAGGTGGCGCACATATATGAAATTGTTGAGTTTCTGGAAGCAGATAACACTGAGTCCAATAGTGTACGAACAACAACACGATCAACAAGTTATTTCACTGGAATACACTGTATAACTTTACATTGATTCCATGATCTCCATGTAAAATAAGTTTCAAGTATAACATAAGCATTTTACTTTGTGGGTTCAATTATCTGCTTCGAACACCAACCACTTGAAGACAGTTTACTCTAAATTTAAGCACTTGAAAACTATTTTAATATTTCAAAATCTGTTCGCAGTCAACAAATCAACACTGATAAGTATTTGGTTAATGTGAACAAACGTTCCGAATCCACACTAACGTGCTACTAAATGTCAATGTATTCGCTCGCAGCTTTATTTTGTTTTTCTACTTTATTAATGTAAAATCTTGAAAGTTACTACGTCCTTTTTATGAAAATTACTTAGATCCTTTTAAAAATTAATTTTAGCAAGGCATCTTTTGAGTCAAATGTATTCTATTTATTCACGAAGAACTTCATTATAGCGATTCGAACAAAAAACATGTGAAAAAGACAACGCTATACAGATCAATATAGCGCGTATCTTTTCTGTTTTAGCAGGGAATAGACAAAATCTTTAAAATCATTCATTTTTTCTCAGCCTTTAGCAGGAATACAATCGTACTGAGCGATTAAGTTCATGGTACAAAATGAAGTAATATTACTTTAAGATGGAAACAAAACTCTCCTGCAATAAGATTACTTTATAATACTTTATGGTCGGCCCCCAAGTCTGTGCATCATAGTCAGGATGGGGAGAATTGCTTGGAAGAGCTACTGGTCGATGAAAGAACCACATGATTAAAACATTATTTTGTTATTATCAGAGAGTGTTACTTTTACAGTCAACAATAAAACAAAGTCCATTAACAGTTTAACCTCTTTACATCAATCAAAACAGGAGCTAATTAAAATAGCTTCCACGAAATATTTATGGTGCGTAATAGCGTTTTGAATACCACTACTATTTCCGTTAATTATATAACAATGTAATCTGAGGTAATCCCTTAATATCGTGAAAATAAACCTTATTGGTTACTTACCAAATTTAGATTTTTCAGTTGGGGAATCATCAGATAGCTCCCTCCATTCTCGGTAGAGCTCTTGTTCTACCGAGAGCGGAGGGAATGTCAGACTTTTACTGACTAAAACTCACCAGTGTTCTCTTTTCATCTTACGATCAATCACACAGCCCACCAAAATAGGTATGAGGTCAATAACCGGAGTAAACATTTAATTTCGTAAATCTTCAGGGATTTGAAAACCCAGACGACGATTCGACGACCCAGCGTTACCTAAAAATATTGAACTTACCTACCCAAGAAATGGTTTGTTCGTGAGCCTTTTTCAAGGTTCGTTCGAGTAGCGAACTAAAATACAGAGAGCAGATTTAAGCCCAGAAAACTACTGAACGAGGTTAGGATAATTCTGAACCCAAAACAATAAAAAAGAATAACTTCATCCAGTATTTTATCCTAGACCGATATTTTATTCTAGAACGTGTACGAAACGACTGAGAACCTTTCTTGAGAATTTCACTTCTGATGAGAGAAGTGGAGTTTGTTAGTGGAGTAAGCGTTTATACTGAGAAAGGAATCTTGGTCAATAATTGAGCAAATTTATCATCGTCAGAAGCCATAACTCTCCACTTCAGAGCATAAACTGGTACGCTATATTCAGTGGTATTACCACTGAATGTAGCGCTAATATCACCTTTTCTGACATTCTGATATATTATCTCTCTATCACTTTCATTGTTCCTACAGCTGAAAAGTCCTTCCAGAATTTCACTCTTTGATTCCTGATAGCTAAAACCTGGAAGACTGAATAGGTTACTTCTCAGCAAGCTCCATCGTCGACCACATCATCGCTTACTATCCAGCTGCTGTCAGTGGCTTTCTTCTTAATTCTTAATTCCTTATTGTACACAAAACATACATAATACACGGTGATACATATACAGTTTATGTACAAAGGCGAGCTTAACTCAACAATGAGTTTTGTTCCAGCAAACCTTTGAGTTACAGAGAGAGAACACATTCGAGGGTAGGATCCAGTGCACAATATAAACCTTACATAACTAAATCTAATATATAATTATATATATAATTACTATACCAGTGGCTTTCTTCTGCGTGATGGCAGAAAATTGTCGTAATGGAACCTACTCCTGAGATAAAAAGTATCCTATTTGCTATTCCAGGATATGGTCTACCTGGACGCCAAATTTCATTCAAATAACGTTCAGCCGTTCGAGCGTGTAGAAGTAGCAAACCCACAAAATACACTCATAAACATTCGCCTTTATAAAATTAGTGTGATAGCATACCTCCAACAGCAAGACTAGACAGTGCGGACAGTGGGTACTTTTTTGGACTTCTTCCTTGTTTTTTTTAAATGATATAAATCAGTGCTTGACTGCGATCTCACCTGATGGTAAGCAGTGATGCAATCGTTGATAGTTTTTTTTTGGGTGGGAAAATCATCTAATGACATCCCTTGGTCTTGGGCGGAGCGGGAGATAGTGTCAAACTTTTACTGACTAAAAACCCACTCCTGTTCCTTCTTTGCCGTTTCCAGGGCAACGGGGATCTCTTTCGCATCACCCATGGCCCCAGAAGGCTTCACCCTGCTGGGACCCAACCGTTGCTGACATCTCCTTGAGGAGCGCGTGGAACACTACGCGCCGACGAATCGCACTAGTTTATTAACAGCCTATTCACTCTAGCCTTGAAGAAACCTACACTATCTACGGATAATTCCTGCTCACACTCTTCAAAATGCATCCTGTAAAATACCGAAAGGCGGGCTACTCTACACCTGTGATCCAGGCTTTGCAGATTGGATTTGTTTAACGAAAGAACCAAATTTTGATGTGAGTGGGCGCTAAAATGATGGCACCAGCAATGGTTTCCTATTATGTACAAAGGTATAATCTGTCTAAAGAGATGCTAGTATCGGGTCTGCGCACAGCCTTAATCTAGGATCAGATCAGGACTTCTTCACTATAATATTATCCTTAGATAACAAGGCATGTTCTGAAGAACTAGAGATAAAATGCTCTGTGCTATATTTAAGTTTAAATAGAAATATCTACTTTAAAAACGTTTCTTTGAATAACGTTTAGCTCGAGTAAATGAGACAAATTAATGTATACAAATAAATATTTATTTGGAAAGCTCACTTTGCTTCATACACTGTAAGTAAATATAAACAGAAATTTTATTTGAAAAGTCTAAATATTTAATATTCTTATAATCAGTATTATTTATACGGAAAGAAAGAAAAAAGGAACACAAACACGACAAGTTTCAAGGAATAAACGAAAAGAAACAAAAATAAAATAGTTTTAAACAAACAAAATAAATCAGTATAAAAAAGATACAGTACCTCACGGCTGCGCCAAAATAGGTCCAGTTCAGCATGAACGCCAGACAAATAGTGTCTGACGTTGGTTTTCACTGGGCGAGGTTCAGTCAAATCAATTTTGTAATGACCTACATAGTAATTGTAATGCGTAGTACTTACTAACTCATATAAAAACTATACGTTCATAATTATGAAGTTTTAATATCTTACGAAACGTGTGAAGTGTGATAAATAGGCATAAGTTTATGTGCTTATGCGTATGTCAAACAAAATACAATGAAAAACGGTGGAGAAAAGATAAAATAAATGTTTAGTATTTCTCGAACGAGAAACAAGTCGAACGGAAAACTGTGAACAAAATCTAATCCATAAAATGAGCATCAGGAATATTATCTCTTGTACAATATTTGTCACTGGCTATAAGAGAATTTATTAAATATTTAATATTTAAATACAGGTTTTTTTATAATATAGAAGAAGATCAAGACTACAAGATAGGATCTTAATCATTCAACACCAGCGATTCTCAAAAGCTTTTTTGCAATATGCACCTTAGCATCAAATTAAATAGTCTAAATCGAGGCCGAAGTGTCTGAGGGGTAATTTACAAAAAAAAATACAACCGACTTCAATGTAAAAAAACCCTACAAAGTGCAATTTTTTTTGTGATTAAAGTTTTTTATAAAATGTACAATCAATTGAATTTAAATATTAACTATAAATATCTACTATTATACTAAACCTAACTATGTACATATAATACAAATACACAAAATACACTCAGGCGTCGAAGTACCTCCACATCGCTGTCATCCGGAAATGTGCCCAGAAGGCTGGCAGCATTGCCACGTTGAATGGCAATGCTAATTCTTTGGGCAAAGAACGAGCCAGCCCTCTGCCCCCCTAGCCAAGTTACAATCGTATCGTTCGCGCTGAACGATTCGAGTAGGCCACGCCTCCGATTCCTTTATTCTGACGTCATCTCAACGCTCAGTCACGTGGTCAGAACAAAGGAATCGGAGGCGTGGCCTATTCGAGGCGTTCGGCGCGAACGAAACGATTGTAACTTGGCTAGGGGGGCTGGTCACGCAAAGTCTCGATCAGGCGGCGTAAAATTTCCTTGAAAAGGAGACGTGCACTCGGACCCTATGACTCAAAACTGTAATTACCAATAAGGTTACAGTATTTGCGCCGTTTGAGGGTCTCAGCAGCCGCAGCGGCAGCGCCGGCACAGCCCGCCGAACTAAGAACATGGGATAGCGCAAGGGTCGACACAGGTTGCCACAGGCCTACCCACCTTCCACGGCACCAACGTCATGCTATCTGGTCTCCAAGCCGCTAGGTAGGTACGCCGGCGGTGACGAGAGCTCGACGAATAATGTCGTTAATGATAGCGTGCCGTGCTATGCGGCCTGCGCGCCTGCAGCAGGACAGGCCATGGTGTCCGAGGCTGATAGACAGATAGTGTGCTCCTAATAATTTGATCGACTTTTTCCAAAAAATTTCGCATTTTGAAAGGTTAAGTTGTAATCCAATAGAAGTAAATTTATTTTTCAAAAAAGTTAATTTTTTTAAGACCGTGTCTACATCACCTCCTAGGGTTCCGTCATCCAAATACCAGACATTGAATTTAGAATTTAGCTGCCTAATGATTGGATTTATTGCCAAACTGAAAATGACTGGCCCAAGAGGGTCACCCTGTTGACAGCCGACGGCTGATTCCAAAAAGTTTTCCTTATAAAGTAATTTAGAGGGGTGCCTATAAAATTGATAAAGAAAACTGTAAATTTTGGGTATTTCTTTTTGAGCTCCTGTCAACAAGGTGTCCCTGTTCACTGAATTAAAGGCATTCTTAATTTCAACCTTAAGAATGACCTCACCTTCATTGCTGTTGAGATAAGTAAGAAGGGGCATGTACCGCAGCCTCACAGCACCCTTTGGATCCGAAACCCAGCTGTAGGGGCTAGAATTTTCTAGCAAGTGCTTCTCTATAGAATGCACAGCAAATTTTGGCTGCGATACGTCGGTAGGTAGACCCTACGGCAATGGGACGAATGCCGCCATCCTTTTTGCGCAAAGCAAATAGGTTTGCCCCATACAGGACATCAATGACGGCTTCGTTCACATTACCGCTGAGCATGAGATTGATGAGGGCCGTCAGCTCCTTCAGGAGGGACTCACCAGCTTCCCCGGCGTCTGCGCACATCAGATTCTTGAGGTGTTGAGGTGTCAGACCGTCGAGACCGCCGGCGGACCCACTCCGAAAGGAGCACACGGCCGCACATACTTGTTGGGCTGTAATTTGAAGTGAGTTGGTTTCTGAATTGGGAGAATCAGGGAAGGTGAGATCATCTGCTGGGGCGGGGTGTTTGCTTTCCAGAGCCATAAGTGTCTCTGGAGAGTACGGCGCAACCACATCGCTGCTAAAAATAATCCTAGCAGCACCTCGGATGTCACCTTCGCCTAGTTTGTCATCATCGATACATCGAACGTGAATACGCGTCACGAAGTCGACCTCGATATACTGTGACCAAACTTCGCGTCAGCAGTTTCGTCGCCCATGCATACGTCGATTGCTGAGGTTGCAGAGTACCCCACTCGTGCGCCCCGCAACTCTGTGCTGGTCACAGCGGTTCCTCCATGCAACGCCGCACGAGCTCTTCGCCCTGTCCCGCTGACTGTTCTTGCAACCCCAGCGAATCCGATCCAAAAGGATTTGGCTATCGTCACCCAGCTGTAGGGGCTAGAATTTTCTAGCAAGTGCTTCTCTATAGAATGCACAGCAAATTTTGGCTGGCGCTCCTAATCCGAAACCTGTGCCTGAGAAGGCAAAGAACAAGGTCGATGATAGTGATGGTTTCGTTATGGTGCAAAGGAGGAAGTGTCGAACGCAAACCAACAAGAATCGCTGCGGCTTTGCACCTGCAACTCCTAGCGTGAGTCTGCGTGCTGCTCAGCCGAACACTTCTTCTGTACTTACATCTCCCACCTGCATCACACCACAAGGGTGAAAGACATCGTGGAGTACGTACGCCAAGATGAAGTTCGCACTGAGAGTACAGCTGTTGGAGTCCCACCGTAACGTCAATTTCAAGGCGTTCGTGGTGCGAGTCCCGAACACTTTTCTTCCCCTCATGTTGAAAGAAGACTTTTGGCCGCCGGGCGTGGTGTTCCGTCGCTTCCGCGGTCAAGTGCTACAGAACAGCACAAAGTGAACAAGTGCAGTGTGAAATGTTACTAACATAGTCATAAGTCTTATTTATTAACAATAAATTGTATTTAATTTACTTTATGTATGTTAGTCTGTAAGGTATTTATCTATGGGCCAAAATGTCTGAAATTAAATTATTTATTATTATTATATTCCGACTACTGATTTTCAGGCCTCCTCTTGCCCTAATTGCGAAGCCGGGGCGCCCTACGGACTCACCGTCTGCGTACCGGCCAATCGTGCTGTTGAACGAGGTGGGCAAGCTCTTTGAAAGAGTTATTGTAGACCACCTCGTTGTGCACTTGGTACGGGTGGTGCCGGTCAGTTCAGATTTCACAGGGGGCGCTCCACGTTAGACGCCATCATGCGCATGTGAGCCCTTACGACGGGGGATGCGGTGTCCCAGGGCAAGGTCAACTTGGACTTTGGACATTGCCAACGCTTTCAACTCCCTGCCCTGGAGTAGCATTAAGAGTGCACTCACTACCTCTGTCGTGTGATCGAGGCCTACCTGACGGACAGGATCATCTATCCCGGTCACCAGGGAGCGTGGAAACGGCGAGAGATGTCGTACGGTGTTCCGCAAGAATCGGTACTAGACTACTGTAGAACATTGGGACGAGGTCAGCGTGGTCTATTACGCAGATGACACGCAGATCCTGGCGCAGGGAGAGTCGTACCAGGTGGCGGTAGAAAAAGCGATACGTGGGGTTGTAAAAGACGTGGAGAGGATCCAGCAGTTGGGACTCGAGGTGGCACTGCACAAGTGCAGGTGGCCATGTGCTTTTTCGGCCCTCGGAACGCGCCACCAGGTTCCCAAATAACGATAGGAGTAGTTCACATCAGCGTCGAGTCGACAATGAAGTTCCTGGGACTCGTCCTCGACAGCCGGTGGAATTTTGAAGAGCACTTTCGACGTCTGGCTCCCAAACTGAATTAAACTAGGGCTGTGCTCAAGCGGTTCCTGCCCAACCTAGGGGCTCCAGACGCCTCCTGCTGGAGGCTCTACTCAGGAATCGTTCGGTCCATGGCCCTTTATGGGGCGCCGGTATCGACGCCGTCGCTGCGAAAGCGACCGGCGGCCAAGCTGAACGCATGCCAGAAGGTCACGGCCATCCGGATGGTGCGGGGATACCGCACGGTTTCCCGCGAAGCCGCGAGCCTCCTTGCTGGCCTACCACCGTGTGATTTTAATGCAACAGTCCTTGCACACATGCACGTTTTGCGCGTGGAAATGCCACGCCTGGGCGTAACTACGCTGCCGCGACAAGTCGCGGCATGGCGGACAGAGTTCCGGTGGGATCTCATGGTGGAATGGCGACAGTGACTGTCGCAACCCAGTGCTCTTTGATGAGTGGTTGGAAAGACAACACAGCGTCCTTACCTTCCACATGACGCAGATCCTCACCGGACATGGTCGGTTCGGGAGGTTCCTGCACCGGATTCGTGCGGAAGAAACGCCCGGGTGTCACCATTGTGTAGACCGCCCGGAGGACACGGTGGAGCAAACGGTAGAGAACTCAGCTTGTAGACATGGCTCAAAATTGAGATTAGCCCGTAATTCTTATGCAAGGTATTGTGGCCCTTCTTAAAGAAGAGAACCACCACACCTCTTCTGTGGAGCAGCCACAGGCATAGTCCTGTAGCGTTTTTCCCTTGAGTATGACGGAATCAAACAGCTTTTGAAGGGCTTCATGGACCGGTTTTTCACCCGCCTTCAGGAGTTCAGCCGTAATTCCGTCCTTATCTGTCGTCTTTTTGTATTTAAGAGTCATCCAAATCTCTTACAGGCTGACGTCCAGGATATCTCCAGCATAGTATCGAGTCAATCTAGCTCTTGAGTCGTCTATCAGAGGTTTTAGTAATTGATTAGTAATTGATGTACAACCGTCCATGGAATTCCTCTCTCAGAAGCTCCGATTTGACTCTGCCATCGTCAGTCTTCAGTTTAGTGAGCTAACTCGGCCCAATAGACAGATTTCTTGCAAACACCTTTTCTTTTCCTTGGGAAAATTATCCAATAACGTCCCCTGTTCTTGGGCGGAGCGGGAGATAGTGTCAGACTTTTACTGACTAAAAACCCACTCCTGTTCCTTCGTTGCCTTTCATACGAGAGCCGAGTCTTCCTTTCAGAATCAGTCCCTTGGCCCCAGTAGGCTTCGACTCTGCTGGGCCCCTACGGTTGCTGTCATCTCCTTGAGGCGCGCGTGGAACACTACGCGCCATTGACGACTTGGGCTCGGTCCGGACGGTTACCGTACAGTCGGACGGCGAGCTACCTACCCATTGCTCGCCGTCCGCAAGCCCGCACCTACAGTTGCCGGAAATTGGGATCGGAATCCCGGCGGCTAGGACGTCAGGGCCATTGCCTCGCACGTGCACGTGCGGCCTCCTCCTTTGCTAGCATTACTGCTTCGCAGAAGGAGTCGACCACCTGCCACTCCTCCTTAATCCGGACCACGGCCTGCGTACCAAGGCCCGGCGCGATGCGTACTTTAATAGGAATGTAGATAATGACCCAATTTTATTCTTTTTTATTCGATTTTATTATTTGTTTTTATTATTTGGCTATGACATGATTATGTAATTTGTATGTATTGTTTACTAATTGATTTAATTTAATTGTTACTAACCCTTACATGAATACAAAAATTTGAAATAAATGATATTATTATTATTTAATTTATTATTATTTTTAAACAATTTTACTACATTTTCAAATATTTGTTTAAAAAAAAAACATTAAAAAAACATTTAAAAATATAAAAAATAGTAGCCTACCGGCATCGGGAACAGGGTCCAGGCTACCGGTAGTCAAGGCTCCTAAGAGAAGAATCTCCTAACAATGCGCGCCGTATCCAGGAGTACAGCTTTCTGGATCAAGCCCTTGATCCAACTGCCCAACGACAGCCTCCTCAGATGTTGGTCGTGGGTCTTTGATATTAAACCATTGGTCGTCACGACTGTCGGCACAATGATTGCTATAGCCGCTTCCTACATGACTACAACCTCGCGTGCTAAGTCAAGATACTCAGTTTGCTTATCTTTCTCAGCTTTCACGAGGCGATATAACGGTCCATGACGAGAACGTCATGGACGTCATGGACGTCGTCTATATCAGCAATTATTGTGCGACGCTCTAATCGATCTATCACCACTATATCAGGCTTATTGGCAACAAGAGTCCTGTCAGTGATGATAGATCGATCCCAATACAATGTGATATTACCATTGTCGAGAACTGGGTAGGGTACATTCTTATAGTACGGTACATCTGATTCCACAAATTTTGTATTTATACAATATTATATTAAGAGCAAGTTACTGGTGGATAATACTAGCTACGAGATCGTGTCTATGCAAATAGTCTCCGTCAGCTAGATGAGAACACTCAGAAATTATATGTCGGTTTGATTCCCTGGGCCGGTTGCATGCCCGACAGATGTCAACCGTACCGTCCTTCACAATTGCTCTCCTTTCCGCTTGAAGCTCCTTGCTCTGCCATACTTCCCTACGGTCATTAGTATCCAGTACTATAGGTTTACGCCAGTTCTCGTTAGCCAAAGAGAGCGTAGTGAGGCTCTAGTCCACCGCTACCACATCTTGGTGCATACCCACGTCGGTTTCTAGGAAGTATTCCCTAAGACTGAACACAAGAAGAGTCTTAGCATTCAAGAAGCCACGACATTCAGCCGCACTTCCGCGTGATATACAGTCTCATCACCGATAACAGTAGGTGATGTATCCGATTTGCGATATGCAGTGTGCAGACCCTCCTATCCAGGGCGTCAAGTTCTGTCTAAGACTATCTGAGTGTGCCGAAAGAATACATCAATATGACTCAAGCTTTGAAAGCGCGCACCTTGTTCCCGCCTGATAAAAGACTATTAGACTTTATTATTATTATAAGTTTCTACTTTCACGCGGGTGTACGATCTGCTGGCAGAAGCCAGTTTTTCATAAAAAACTAGCTTTTGGTCGCGGCGTCGCCAACTTCCATAAAATGTAGCTTATGTCACTCAGGAATAAAGTAGCTTTCTATCGGTATTTTTTTTTGCAATTGGACCAATACTTTCAGAGATTACCTCCTACAAACAAAAAAAAAACAAACATTACCTCTTTATAATATAGTGATAGCGTAACGAGTGACAGGACAGAATGGAAGAAAAAAGCGTGTTGCGCCGACCCCAAATAAAACGGAACAAGGCCAGGAAGATGATGATGACGTCTTTATAAT
The DNA here is from genome assembly GCA_905147345.3 of Mythimna impura. NCBI lineage: Eukaryota > Metazoa > Arthropoda > Insecta > Lepidoptera > Noctuidae > Mythimna > Mythimna impura. The sequence continues at coordinate 17,273,614 of LR990345.1, forward strand.
ATTAGTGTAGATGTAGACTTCTGCCAGTGCAATACCAATCCTTTTTCTTGGCATAACACTGAAGCGAAATCACAAACATCAAAAATGTTTTCTTGTTCATGAAATTCATAAAATTTTAAGCTAGTTCTGCATTGTCTTTGTCCAAGCTTGCTCACCTACCGTACCTATTAATTTATAGCTATTTCGACTGCAGGCTTCCGAAAGGAATACGACGCAGCGATCCTCGCTATTTGACTTTGAATTTATCTCTTTCTCCAATTTTTTTAATTCTGTAGCTAGCTAGTTGTGAATTCACAATGCTACAGGAACTACAGTGTTTTAATAAAATTAAATTGTGGAATGTGAAATTGTGGACGAGCTTTACCTTTTTTTTTCAAACAATTTTTAACTAGTTTCTGCCAGCGGTTTCACCCGCGAAAAGTAAAAAATAATATAGCCTATAAAATAATAATAATATTCACACAACTAACACACAACGCCGTCTAGTCCCAAGCTAAGCAGAGCTTATGTTATGAGTACTAGACAACTGATAAACATGCTTAAATATTTCTAAACATATTATAGACTAGAATGAAAGAATGAATGAATGGTGAAAGAATTTTTGAAATCGGTCCAGTAGTTTTTGTGTTTATTTATTACAAAGAAATATATAAAAATACAAATCTTTCTTTTTCATAATATTGGTTATAGGTAGGGTTGCCATTCGTCCCGATATATCGGGACTGTCACCGTCATTAGGCCGTCTGTCCCGACGTCCCGACAAAACACTTTTACGTCCCGTTTTATCGCGTGGTCAAAGCATTTCAAATACTAATAATTATTTTTCCATATATACTGTCAGGACTGAGAAGCTAAAGGAATTTTGCGCTTATGTTGATATAAATAATCAAAATTTACTGTCGCACTCAAGAACAAGATGGCTTTCGCTGATGCCCGCGGTTGAACGGATCCTCAAACTTTGGATTCCACTAAAAAACTATTTTAACGCCGAAGAGAGACCACCTAAAATTATTTCTGTTTTTTTTAAAAGTCCGATCAGTGTAATTTATTTCCTATTTATACAGTCCAATCTCAATTTATTTCAAAAAAATATAAAAAGCGTAGCGTAGCGTTGAGAAGAAAAAAGTGTCAATAATTGAAATAAAGCAGATATTACAGGAAACATAAAATTCACTGACAAAGAGGGAGTCTGCCAATTTTATAGGCATGCAAACTATAATACAATTAGACAAATTAAAAAATGAGAATTCTTCACTTGGAATCAACCAAAAAAAAATATTCAAAAAAAAAAACCATTCAATTTTTTTTTTTTTTTTTGAAATCATTGATCTCGAAGTTTGAGGAGGAGACAGAGGCTTTTTATAATACAGCTTTTGAGTATCTGCAAAAGTGGTCCATATCATTTGATAAATATAAAGTGTTTGATTGGATGATGCTATCTGAAATCCCAGAATGGACAGCGGTTGAAAACACTATTTTATACCTAAATGAAAATGGTGTGGAGATTTTGGGCGACAGTTGCTTTCAACAATATAATTATCTGAAAAACTTTTTGGAGGCTACAGTTGACACGGAAGAGTGGAAGGCCAAAAATTCTGTAGAAGAGAAGTGGATTTACTTTTTCAATCTTACAGAAAATCCTGAAAGAAAATGCCAAATGCTCAAATTATGCCAATATTTGTTTGCGATACCTGGCCACAACGCTACAGTAGAAAGAGTATTTTCATTAATGTCCAGCCAGTGGACCGATGAAAGAAATCGCCTGCTGCCGGAGACTGTGGAGTCGATATTACAGTGTCAGGTTAACTTCAATATGACTTGCACGGAGTTTTATAAATATGTAAAAGGACAGAAAGAATTACTTAAAAAAGTAAAGTCTTCAGCAAAATATGACCAACCTACGTCTAGCACTGCTTCCATACAGTAGAATTTGTATTTTTTTTTTAATAAAAAAAATTCATGTTTAATTATTTTTTTCTCTTTGCGTCCCGACACGAGCCTTGCCAAATATGGCAACCCTAGTTATAGGTGACACTAACTTCTGTTCTCGAAAACAGTTTTCCACTTAACAATTTCTTGAATTCCATTATATAGTCTGCATATCAACGAGCAGCTAAATATTACTTTGACAAATCATAAGTAATTTAAGTCTTCGTTTAGTTCTGAATAAAAGCCCCTAGGTTTATAAATAGAATTGAGCCGGAAATATTCCTTGTCTAAAGGAGTGCCGTACCTAATTGAAGTGCTTTCAAAGGCCATTGAATATAGATTGCAACAAGACGTTTGCATTTCCAAACAAAAGGGAATGTTGAATGGCATTCATTCAGATATCAAAGCAGATCGTTACTCCTGTTACAGCAACGAGTTTATTGTGTAATGGAATGTTTACATTGCAATCATTGGAATATTTACATTTCAACGAAATGATGATTGGGTTACTATTGTATAAACAGGGTTTTTTTTAGTATGAAATTATTAATACAATTTCGCCCGTTCTCGATGGAACGAGAGAGAGAGTGTCAAACTTTTACTGACTTATATCGATACTAGCTTTTACCCGCAGCTTCGCCCGCGTATATAAAATATAGCCTATGTCACTGAGGAGTAAAACACAATCGTTAACGCTAGTAGAAAACTTCAAATGGATGGGAATGACATCATCTCAATGCTCAGTCATGTGGTCAGAACATAGGAATCGGAGGCATTGCCGACTCGATGCGATCGACAAAAGAGAATCGAAACGAAACGGTCGTAAGTTGGCTAGGCCTGAAGTACTTTCAGAGATTACCTCCTAAAACCAAAAAAAAAGAATCCGGACTAGTGCGGATCGGACTCGCGCACTGAGGATTCCGTACAAACTTACCTATGAAAACAGTGCAATTCCCGAATGGAGTTACGAAGATTCTTCCAAATCACAAAGTTTTTTTTTGTGACGTGTCTACAAATTTACAGTGTTCAGATTTTTCCTATACTTGCGCTACCTTGCTTCATGTCAAATTACAGGATTCTAGGTCAAAGGGAAGTACCCTATGAATTTTGATTCCCTTGAGAGTGTCGAAATACACGTTTTTGCGACATAAACGGCCGTACCTTTTTTTTTGTTAACTCAGTTCTTTGATTTTTATGGGGCGTCGGTGTGGGTGCCGTCACTGCGAAAGGGACCGGCGGCGGCCCAGCTGAACGCGTGCCAGAGGGTCATGGCCATACGGATGGTGCGGGGATACCGCACGGTTTCCCGCGAAGTGGCGAGCCTCCTTGCTGGCCAGCCACCATGGGATCTGGAGGCAACAGGCACGCATGCACGGTCTGCGCTTGGAGATGCATCACCGGGGTGATACTCCGCTGCCGCGACAAGTCGCGGCATGGCGGACAGAGCTCCGGCGGGGTCTCATGGCGGAATGGCAACAGCGACTATCGCAACCCAGTGCTGGGCACGCCATAATTATGGCGCGGTCGGTTAAGTCCTCCTCTTTGAGGAGTGGCTGGAAAGGCAACACGGCCTCCTTACCTTCCGCATGACGCAGGTCCTCACCGGACATGGTAAGTTCGGGAGGTTCCTGCACCGGATTCGTGCCGAAGAAACGCCCGGGTGTCACCATTGCGTGGGCCGCCCGGAGGACACGGTGGAGCACACGGTGGAGGTGTGCCCCGCTTGGGCAGAGCAACGCTGTGTCCTCGTGGGGACGATCGGCGGCGGCGATCTCTCGCGCCGCGCCTTGGTACAGGCCATGGTCCGGAGCGAGGAGGAGTGGCAGGCGGTCGCCTGCTTCTGCGAAGCAGTAATGCTTGCAAAGGAGGCGGCCGATCGCGTGAGGCAACGGTCCTCACGCCCCAATCGCCGCCGGGATTCCGATCTCGATTTCCGGCCACCGTAGGCGCAGGCTTGCGGACGGCGAGCAATGGGTGGCTCGCCGTCCGACCGTCCGGTAACCGTCCGGACCGAGCCCAAGTCATCAACGGCGCGTGCTGTTCCACGCGCGCCTCAAGGAGATGTCAGCAACTGTAGGGGCCTAGCAGGGTCGAAGCCTACTGGGGCCAAGGGTCTGATTCTGAAAGGAAGACTCGGCCCTGGTACGAAAGGCAACGAAGGAACAGGAGTGGGTTTTTAGTCAGTAAAAGTCTGACACTATCTCCCGCCCCGCCCAAGGGCGGGGGATGTCATAAGATGATTTTCCCAAAGAAAAAAAAAAGTTGTCTGACCGCTGACTTGAGTATATGAATTTAATTTCAACTCGATACCTCCACGCGATCTCGAGATAAAGGGACTTGACAGACAGACAGACATACGGACGGACAACAAAGTGATTCCATAAGGTTTCCGTTTTTCCTTTTGAGGTACGAAACCCTAAAACAAAAAAAAAACTTTACCTCTTTTATTCTATATTATTTTATATATAGGAAATCCTCCCTATCATCTTTGTAACCATATTATTATTTTCATTTTGAGTTGGAAAATCAGTAAATTATTTCTCCCGCTCTACCCAGAGTGGGAGAAGTTATTTGATTATTGCGATGAGCGAGAGGGACTATCAGACTTTTACTGACTAAAACCTACCCGTGTTTCTTCGGTTAGGGTGTTTTTAATATCGTGCGGATTTCATCACGCATGCTGATTGCTCCGCACGCGTAGCCCCAGCAAATGTCCTCTTCATACAAGTATTTATTGTAATGTGTGGAATACGCACGCATGTTACGGGGCGTAATATCGTGCTGCAGCCCCGCATGCGGAGCTATTCCGCATGCGTGATGAAATCCGCACGATATTAAAAATACCCTAACTGAAGAAACACGGGTAGGTTCACGGGTCGTTCCAGGACCGCGATGATTCTTTCAAACAATCTTACGCTGGGTTTTTGGAGTCTAATTTAGTCTTTCCAGGAAAAGCAGTATACAGTAATCAAAAAAGTTTCATTAGAAACTTTTCTTAGTATTTCTACTACAAAGTGACCTTTAATTCATTTGTAATACTCACGAATAAATAAAAAACTGCTATTTCTCATTATCAGCAAGTATACATGAATGTACTGAAACGCTGTTTGGTATTACATATATTATTATATTTCAAAATGGATCCCATGGAAAAAGTTGTTTATAATATTCATGAGTTTAGTTTAACCCCTCGAGAATGAAAGAAAGAATGGTTTGCTGGAAGTAAACTCAACTTTGAGTGAAGCTCGCTTATGTACCTACATGAGCTCTGTAATCTATTTATATTATAAGTTGTTATGGTGTACATAAATAATTAAAGAAAGAAAACACATTTATTTGACGAACACAATGGATATGTCGTGGCCAGATCTTAGAATTGATCACTTCATGATATGACCGGCCATATGATAAAATGGTTGCATTTCATGATGTGGACGTCATCTCAATGCTCAGTCACGTGGTCAGAACAAAGGAATAGGAGGCGTGGCCGACTCGAGGCGATCAACGAAAAGAGAATCGAAACGAAACGGTTGTAACTTGGCTAGGGGGGGGCAGATCGTTTAAACTTCAACGTTCGATGATATTTCTATCCACGTTTGGCTATATCATTAATTTAGGATTAATGGGCTGGGCAGGTTCTATGTTCGGCTGAATGTATTTTTATTACAATTATTAAGGGACTTAGGGCACTCTAACTCGGACAGGTTTGGTTAGAAGGAGAGTGCGGGGTCTACCGCCTTCGTGTTTTTTTTTTTTTTTAACCAAAGCATTATTTTAGTGCACAATTAGCTTTTTTTTGATAGAACATAGGATGGATTTTGTAGTAGAAAACAGAAATAAATTGTGGAACAGTTAAAGGGTAGTATTTAAACGTAAATCAAAAAATATCCTTTTTCTATGCAATAAGATTCCGAATTCCCATCAAAATTACTGATTGCACAGCAAAATATTCAACTCAAAATATCACTAAACACACTACAATTTATTTTCGTAGCGTACAGCGATTTTTCCTAAAGCAAAAGCTTTTTCATCAATGCACAGCTAATAATCTTAATGCACATTATACATGTTAACTCTTTTTCTTTTAAATATAGCTTCTATTTTTATATTATTTACAGCAGTTTTTCTAAATAAAACAGCATTTTATTAGTCACAGTCGTCATATTATTTATTAATTACCACATAATGAAATCAGCAAAAAAAATATAAATTTAGATACAAAATTGTATTAAAGCGGGTCTTGCTTTCGCGGGGCGTCCACGCTTCCTTTTTTTCCTTATAGGCACATTTTTAGCTTTTGCAGGTGGCGCCACGTACTTGAGTCGGACCATCCCCACCCGCAGAACCCCATGGTTTTGGAGATATCCATGTTTAAAGTTTGAGGTTAGATAGATAGATAGATAGATATATTCTTTATTGTACACCAAAAATACAAATTACATTAGGAACTTAAAATTAATAGGGTGTCACAATGGGCGGTCTTATCGCTAAAAGCGATTTTTTACAGACAACCTTTGGATGGATTTGACAGAGAAGGAGAAAAAAGATACGCAGGTAGTTCGTGGTTAGGTTAAGTTAGAACACTAATTTCCATCGATTCATCATTTATGGGGCGGTTTGGGGCCTAAATCATAATGGCTTTTAACATTAGAAGGGGATATGGCGCTCGGCGGCCGCTGCCGTGGCACGCTCGCTCCGCTCGCTCGCCTTCGCGCGTTGATGGTCACAGTTCTAACCTAACCTAACTCAAATGATTCACTAACATTAGAGGGGGATCTGGCTTAACGAAACGTGAAACGTCAACTTTGACATCTACAATAACAATTTAACTAACCTAAATGGCGTATTATTTTGCAATTTTTATGGAACTTTGGAAAATTATATCTCGTAAACGGTAAGTTTGCACAACTTAATATTTTGCAAAAAGCTTTCTATTTATGAGTAGGTACTATCTACTATAAAAAATGAACTTCCAAATCGACGGTCCATAAAGGAAAGTTTAGCCCTGGAGAACCTTCGGCTGATCCATTTGTTCTGCTTTTAGAAATAATGCAATGTAAAAGGATTTTTTTGTTATAATAATCATTAAATTTGCCGAGCATGGCTTCTTGAAAATTAAGACAAATATGATGAACAGGTTTGGTTGTACTTACTGGTTAATATGCGACTGGGATAGTTATTTTGCTATGAAATATGGAATATTTGCTGTGCAGTCAGTATTTATGCTATGTATGTAGTATTTTTGTACAAAAATAAATTTAACTGTATTGCATTATGAGGAAAAAAGTAATGTCATATTGATGTATAATTTCGAATTATCTGCATTTTGAGTTTTGTTAAACATTTAGTTTATTTGTAGTGAAGTAAGTTATTTGATGTAAAAAAGAATATAAATGATGAGTATGTATTGATAGGCGATTATTTATTTGATATGCAATTTATAATATCCCACAGTTAAATACTACCCCAATTAAAATCGCACATAATGTCGTTGGCAAAACTGTAGGGGCCCAACAGGGTCGAAGCCTACTGGGGCCACGGGTAGTGTGAAAGTGAAACCCGGGGCCCTGGGACGAAGGCAAAGAAGGAACAGGAGTGGGTTTTTAGTCAGTAAAAGTCTGACACTATTTTTCGCTCCGCCCAAGAGCGGGATTTGTCATAAGATGATTTTCCCACCTACAAAAAAAAAACCCTAGGTGCATTCAAAATGCTAATTGACTGCAGGCTCGTATTGGTTAAATCAAATAACGCAGCTTTGTATCGTAATTATATTTCATTATACTTCTATCTTCCCTTTGAAAATTATTATGTCAGTCGCCACATTAGTCACGAAAACAAAGCAAAATCAGCACTTCTACCGGTGGACAACATAACTATTTTACGATATGATCAGCCATGTTTGACCATATCATGAAATAATCATGCTATTCCAACGCAGAGTATTCATTGATTCGGCCAGCGGACAAGGTATCATGAAATGCGGTCAATCATATCAAGAAGTTATCAATTTTAAGATCTTGTTAAGACAAATACATACAATGTACAGGTAGATACAAATATAAGAAAACTTTATTGAAAGATGGTTGAAAAGTTTCAAGTAAACCGGACGGTTACGGTTTCTAAAACTTCATCTATCTGCCTTTTTTTTCTTTACGTTGGGAGATATTCTAATGACTTTTCTAGCTCTAGAACGGAGCGGGAGGGTGTTTCAAACTTTTATTGACTAAAACCACATGTTCCTTGAGTTGCGTTTTGCATCCTAGAACCACGGATTTTCCTTTCAGAACCCATGGCTCCAGTAGGCTTCGGTACTGCTTGAAAACTCAGCGAAATACTATAATACGAATTACTATTGATGGACGGGTTAGAAAGATGAGAGGTATCACTGGGCGAAGTGTGCAGAGTTACAAGGAGACAATGTGGAAAAAGAAAACTGAATAGTTACAAAAATGTATTGTATCTTTGGTATGTCGGAAACTTTTCAAACTACCCGCGTTTTTGTTTCTTGTTTTATAGCGTGTAAAACTTCATAGTGTTATCAAGTTCATAGAATCTCTAGTCGTATGTAGGTACATTAGAAGATGACTCGATGACCACTGTGTGCGTACAGGAACAAGACATGCTGGAAACGACGGATATTGCACATACACGTGTCTCGCATGACAGCATCGACCACTGACGCTGATTTGATTGAATATCCCAGAACCGTATCTACAAGTTGTCTTGACTTCAATTTAGGCTGCTTTTGTATTTCATAGAAACAATGCAATACGGGTTATGACGATACATTTAGTATTAAAATCCACGGAAATCCGATAACTAGATTTATTAAGGGCTATCATGCTACCCAGAAACTGTATTATGGACTTTGTGGAGGTCACTTAACCTTTTGAGTGCGTAATTAGAGACACAATAGTAAGACAATGGCGCGTGAACGCCGGCGTTAATGCGGGGATCAACAGCTTAAACGCTTCACGACCCCTTTGTTGGAAAAAGACTAAGCAGATATTGACGATATACCTATGGCCATAAATTCTTTTACAAACAAAAAAAAAACATACCTTCTTCATAAAAACAAATGAATGCAATATTTTTAGTATATTCCATTAAATCACCGGTATTAAAGTAGACCTGAAACTTGATGCTTAGGGCAGCAAGTTTCAGGTCTACTTTAATGATACACGACAGCGTTCTAGCTGTTCATCTATCTTCATTTTACGAGTTAAAAATTTTTGTTTCCTCAACTGTTTACTGTTTGGATTTCGACGAATTCTGGCCCTGACAGCATTCACTGCCTGTTGAGTCCTCTTAACACGCAGTCGGCCTGATCTTTCATAATCGTCAACAGAAGAAGTGTTGGTGTATCTATCTATGGTTCGATAAACAAACATACGACTGCTACCAAGCTTTAGCAGCGTTTTAAAAATTGTTGCTGGTTCCATTTTAATTTTTTCAATTTCGTTTTCTTTAATACCCTACTCCATTTTAATTTATTTGATATCAGAACTATACAGTATTAGAACGAAATAACCTCGTTCCTTTAAAGGAAAGAAACAAAAAATGATTTTTAGGTGTAGGTAGGTAACAAAATTTATGGCCAGATTAGGTACAAAGATATTTATATGGTTTCTAAAATAATTCCGGTTGATTTTATGTGGAGCCGAAAACAAAAGTAGGATCTGATAGACCTTAAAACTTAGACACACACTGATATCAAACATTGCTTAAGTTTTCCATTGTTACTCTTCCAAGCTGTGTGTAGTCAAATACAACCTTGCGACAACTATTCGAAGCTTGTCACAGACATCCGACATGTTCCGACCAAACGCGAACTAACGAGTTCGGTGGCCACAACTTTTATATAAACTTCTGTAGCTTTCCAAAATAGTTTCCCTCATTCAAGGCACGTGAATGCGAGTAATAGTCGCCTGTTACTTTTTTATTAACATTGATAAAATCGTGCTACACACTGGAACCTTTTATTAAATAATCAAACTCTACCAAACGACTTTGAAGGAGTTGTAAATTTTCTTTTAAAACGGTTTTATGTTGATGTTGGAATGGGCGAAACTTTGAATGTTTTATATACGCTTTGCGCACCCACGCAAGTTGGGAAAGTCATTTTTTATACTCGTAGGTCCTGTGCATTGCTTGATATTGTTTGTGTCTCAGTGGGAATTTGAGTATACAGAACCTTTTGGTCATTCAGTTTTTACCTAAGTACCCTAAAACGATGGACGACTGGCTCTTCTAAAGCGGGATAATTAAAACAATTAAGACAATTGAAAATGATTTATTTCAACTTTAAATTATGCTTTCATGTTTTCACTTTCTTAAAAACAATTATTTTTAAATTACTTATCAACATCAGTTCAAATATGAACGCATTTATTTACAAGTTCTTAACTTTCTAACAATTCAGTATTGGGTTACTTTAATCACAAGTTGTCCCATCTCTAGTAGAGTAGATATTATAAATGTCCAATCACATAGTCGTCGTCTATTAAATCAGACGTACCTACTAATATTTACAAAACATCTAGTTAATTACGATATAGTAATGACGTTAACCATTCCGGTCTCGGCTGTGAAGGCTTGTACTCCGAGGGGCTTAGAGCCAGCGGAGATGCAGCATCTGCTAAAGCCACCGAGGACGATGTCTCTGTCACAGCTATACTCGGCTTCGGTTTCAATATAGAACGCAACTCATCGTTGTCTGAAGCACGATTTCGCTGCAGATTCTCCCGAGTCTCTTTCATCCTGGATAGTTGTTCTCTCAAACTTCTATACTCCTCGAGGAATTTTTCCAGTTGAGATGCTCGGAAATCAAAGTCTTCTATAGGTTGTCCAGTACGCGAATAGTCGCGCAAACCGGAAAGGTCAAGAAGCGGCGTGGCAGAGGGCACAGTGGGCTGCTCCCTTGAAGGCGAAGCCGGGAGACTCGGATTTCGGCGTATTCTATTTCCTCCAGTAGAAAGATCTAAAAAACTATTCGACCTCCGGCCTGACCTCTGCCGGCTTTTTTCGTAGGTTCTGTCCAAAAAACTGGCAGAATCTGCACCGGAACTGTTTCTTCTGCTATTAAGAAGAGGACTACGACTATCGCCATCTTTTTTCCGTGGTATTGTATAAAAGTAGTATGGATCATGTTTCATTTCGCTTCGTAAGTACGAGGAAGTTCCTAGGGCACTCATTTCAATGAGGTCGGGGTAATTCTTCTCGCTGTCACTTCCAGACAGGTCGTTGTCGAGTCGCTCGCGAGGTCGCGTACGTGGACATGTGCGCGCATTGTTGTTAAACCGACTGTTTTCAGATAATATCTCTACATGGGCACTCATCATTCCCGTAGAATTGGAGCTCTGCACTGACTCTGACGTGGCATCAGATCTGAAACAACGAACGGATTTAATTAAAATATGGAAATGGAATAGAATAGAACAATGGAAAATGACGGTTATGTGACTGTATGTCTCTTCCATTGCATTGTGAGGCCGGAATCAATATCTTGCCAGCGGCCAGAAGGCTCGGAGCAATAAGCAGTCAGTCGACTGCTTCACTAATCGAAACTATCCACGCATGGAAAGATGATTGGCACAATCACTGTGCCCGTCCCACCGGAGACATGAACACAGACAATTGAAACGCTCACAATTTACAAAATAAACTTTATTCCTTCCAACGATTGAAGCCAAGACCTCCTCTGAGACATTAAGCTACTAAACCAAGAGGATTAGACAATAATTACTGAACTAATTTTCTCTCGTGCTCTCTAGGTTTGGGGAGATTTTCATCACAAGCTCGCCCCACGACCCACGGTAATTTGTAGTAGGTTCGCAATCAGTTGCGATTTAGGCACTTGGCTTAGCATAAGCCCTTACAGACATAAAAACCCAACATATAAACGTTTAATGACCCAATGGGATCATCAGAAACATTTGTTTACGTGTGTAGACTTCTGTCATTTTATTTCATTATGCATACAGTTTATAGATCAAATGTATATGCAATCTAATTGATTATAATTTATTTATATTTTATTATTTATTGGATATATATTATTATTATTTTACCTTAATACATAAAAAGTAAGTAATGTAATCCTTTCAAAAAATAATAATATAGACGAACTAACACATTTCTAAATGTCCTATATTGATAGAATTCGTAAGCACAGCGATAAAACTTCACCAGACGTCTAAGAGTATTCTTTCATTTCTGTTATTGTTTCTACGGACTCTAACAATGACGTAAATAAATACTTGTTCTGTTTCAGCTACCTTCACAATCTTTCAGTTATAAAGACTGAGCAAATTTTTCAATCTTTTCGAGTATACATTGATAACAAAAATTACTTTGCAGTACTCACAATAATGAACTTTATTTTGAATAATGAACTTGAATTTTTTTTTCTACTTTTTCAGCTTATCAAAAATATCACACAATACAGTTTCATTATAATTATTTTTCCATACCTGCCGTTTACCTACATAATTAAATTAATTATGCTTTTTCTAGAAAATTAGAGACTTGATCACATAGTAATTATGGCCAAATTTGAAATAGTAATTAATTGTCATGAGAAGTTGCCGTATAAGTATTATGTATATTACCGTAAATTGTAGTCGCTGAACCGTGGTATGTGTAGGTCTCGCTCGGGTATGTTGCCCCTCGAGCTCGGCGGCTCAAAGTCAGCTCTACGCCATCCTGCCTGCATGGGCGGCGTCTCTGAACACTCCCTCTCCTCCCGCACCTCGCCCCGCAAGTACCCCTCGAACTCGTCCTCAGGATCATGTGATGGCACATTCCTATAATCACCCCTTTTACGAGCACTATCAGAAGCTATTACTCTTGGTACTTCAGCATTAGTCTTAAAATTCGCTTCTAATTTATCATAACTATCATCACGATGATTCGTCGTCACTATCTGTTCGTTCCATCTATCTAATTGTCTTTTCTTACGAGTCTCGTATACACACAGTCCTACTAAACACGAACTTAGCACTATCACCGCTGACACAGCCATCCCCGCCATCAATGCGCGCCCACCAAAACTTTTATTTTCTGGTTTCTTTTCTATTGCTAAACTTAAGATCACCTCTGCTTTACCAGCACGGTTTTCTGCATTACACGTGTATGACCCTGCGTCTTGCAAGTCTGCTGATTTAATGGTTAGATTACTAGTTTGTCCTTCACTACGTAACATAAAAGCTCTACCGGAATTGACATTATTTGAAGTAGTGTTAGCGAGCAGGCGTCCCGCTCGCACCCACCGCACCCTGGGCGCAGGCACTCCGCTGACGCGACACACTAGTGTCACTTCATCACCCTCCAACCCCTTGAATTGACTAGCTGCGCTCACTTCTGGGTGACATGCAAAGTCTTCTAGATCTAACCTATCCCATGACTGGGACATTAACCGCGGAGGCAGTGCGCAGTCTGGCACCACAGTTGCTGGAACATTTTTTCTTATCATCCAATCTCTCATAGGTCTCAACGCGCAAGTACATTCCCAAGGATTACTCGCCAGCTCTAAACCTTTCAAAGATCGTAGCGGTGCTAAGACAGCCACATGAAGTACCTGCAGTCTGTTTTTACTAAGCTCCAAATATTCCAGAGAAGACTCGAGCCCTGCAAATCCGCGGAGCTCTATTTCGGCTATTTTGCAAGCACTGAGTGTAAGTCGCACTAGATGGGGTAGTGCTATAAAGGATTCGTCTCCAACTTTCGTAATGGGATTACCACCGAGTCGCAGTTCTCTAAGCTCGGGGATTGAATCAAACGAATGTGAAGGTATTGTTTCCAGACGGTTGCGCGAGAGATCCAATTCGACTAGGTTTACAAGTGCTCGGAAGGCATACTGTCTAATAGTGCGCACGTTGCAGGCGGGGAGGTAGAGACGCTGCAGGTTAAGGAGGCCGGCGGCCGCAAAGGCGTCGTCGCGGACGGTGGGCAGGCGGTTCTCGGCGAGGTCGAGCAGCTGCGTGGTGGGGTCGAGGCGCGGCGGCACGGAGCTGAGGCCGGCGCGGGCGCACAGCGCAGACTCCTTGCCGCTGCGCCACTTGCACTCGCAGTGGCGCGGACAGTCGGCAGACGCGGCCGCCGCCAGCGCGAGCAGCAGCAGCACCCACATCCCCGGCGCCTGCTCACCCAGCGCCGCGCCGTTCGTCTTCACCGCCCAGCGTCATCCCCCGAACCGAGTGCACCCTGCCAACAAACATCTCACTTTAATATAATTGTTAACCTTTAGAACTCGGGGTTCGTAAGTAAAAGAAGGTAGCATCCTGCTAACAAATATGTCCAAAATAGATGATTGTGTTGATTGAACAAGATGTGACGAGGGACATCCTAATTTCGGCCACGAGTAACAAGTACATTATGTATTCGCTTGTGTGGATCTGTGTTACATTTGGACTCGATCTTGGCCTTTTTACCTAACGATGAATATTCTAGTAAGTACCTATTACAATTGTTTTCTGTTTTTACGCCCACCCAATGTTACTCAATTGAGAGTGCAGAGGAATATTATTTATTATGTAATATCGTGCCCGTCAACAAAAATATTTTTTATTAGATATTTACTTAGGTACATTTTGCGGTGGGCTATAAACTTTATGTCGTTACAGCTTGACCGAAAAAGGAAAAAATGGGTTCGCTGCCCTGTGTTTTATAGAGGTTACTATACAATTGCAATATAAAGTAAAAACTATAGTTTCCTCTTCGACATTCTATTTGTTATAAACTACATAGTGGGTTCTAAAAGTGCTTCAGCAGTGCCATTAACGGTGGAGTACGGAGGTTGTAAATGAAAATGAAACCCAGGTGTGAGGTTATAGATGCGATACGCTAGCTATAGGGAAGGAATCAGAATCGAATGGAGCTCACCACAACTTTGTAGAGGGCTCTCGTGCCAAATATTACTTTACAGCTTTGCGGTTGTTATGCGAATACTGATAACAGTTCGGGCACCTAAATACCGACATTGTTGTTCTACCGCGCTGTTACGCTCAAATAGAACTCCAACTTAGCTAAATGCGTTCAGGTATGAATTATATAACATTCAATATTATATTCCGTACTTATCGGTTTATTCTCGAGAACATGATTGTTTTTTATTTGTTTTCCGATAAAATGTTGGAAAAGTTTGTTTTTTATTATAGGATAGCTTTGTTTAGATATTGAATGGAGGTAAGTACTTAGGAAGTCAGCAAGGCCTATTTTAGACCATTCAAATTATAATTTAATATTGTGTGTATAATAGACATGAAAACCTTTGTTAAATATGCGGAGAGTAATAGACCTAAATTGCTTTCTCGCATTCAACCAGAACTAAAGGCGTTCATTATGAAGGTCCCTTGTAGTACTAAATAAAGTGATGTCAATTAATAAAGTAGGTATATAGGACCTTAAGTAGGTATATTTAAGCTACTATTACAAACACCCACATATATCTACAGATATGTTACTCATGTACATACGTATCGTAAAGTATACACGGATGTCTGCGCAGTATTTTTCCACAACGATTCAAATCTCTTCTGTTGATGGCTAAACAGAAACTTTCGGACAGAGGTAAAGAAATAGAGGGACAACAAAAAGGCCACAATCACAAAACTCTGTCATATTGTCAAGGCGATGTCAATATTTAACAAATTGTAGTTCATTACACAGACATTTTTATTTATGATAAGCTCGCGTTTGACCACTATCTCACCTGACGGTAAGCGATGATGTGTTTGACGATGGAGCACGCTTGCCTCTCATAGTATGTTCACAATTATACGTCATAAATTTTAAAATGGTGATAAACAACTTGTTAAAAAAATGCTTTAAAAAATCGTCGTCTCTTTCCTTGGTTTCAAATAAAAGTAGAAATTCCCAACCAATCATTAAATCAAGAGTGCTTTATGAGTGCTCAAAAAGCGGACCCTACCATTAGCTCAAGGTTCACCTTTATTTCGATCGCAAACGTCCTTCACCTTTCTTTGGACATCCAATGAAATAATTTTACGAGTAGGTAAAAGGAACGAGTGTTCGTATGACGTACCTACCTATGTATTTCATCCAAGTTTCATAAAAAATGGGAAGCTATTATATTTATGTACTTAACAATTAATATACTGTATGTCTGTTTTCGATCCAGTTCGATAGATCTAACTTCGAGAAAAAGGTCAATTGTCGAATCCGACTCGGCTGGGCAGCATTCGGGAAGCTGCGCGGTATCTTCTCGTCCAATATGCCACAGTGTCAAAGCGAAAGTCTATAAACAATGCGTGTTGCCAGTGACGACATATAGGTAACTCCGAAACGTGGTCGCTTACAATGGGCCTCATCAGAAGGCTTAAAGTCACCCAAAGGGCAATGGAAAGGGCTATGCTCAGAGTTTCCTAGCGTGATCACATCAGAAATGAAGATATCCGTAGGAGAACCAAAGTAACCGACATATCCCAAAAAATAGCCAAACTTAAGTAGCATTGGGCAGGGCACATTGCTCGCAGAACAGATGGTCGATGAGAACGAAAGGTTCTGGAGTGACGACCACGTACTAGAAGACCTCCCACAACGCGGACCAATGACCTAGTGAGGGTTACGGGAATCGGATAGATGCGAGACGAACAGGACCAGCCGTTATGGTAACACTTGGGGAGACAAAGATAGGTATGTACAAAAGTGATGCTTATTTCTGAAGAAATCTCTTCATACCTGCGAAAAGAGAGTACGAAAAAAAAAGATGAAGACACCCTTTGTAAGAGTATTAAGAAACATAACATATAATGAAATATATAGATACCAACTATTATAGCTATATAAATACCTACATACACAACTTTAAAAGAAATGTCACATTATTACGGAACTAAACAATATTATAACATATTTTTAATAATAAATATGTAGATACTTAAATAAAATTATGATGAAATTGAAATAGAAAGAAAGTGTTCTTTCACTCCTCTTTTAAAACTATACCTACATTGTACTAGTTGCCTACAACTACTGAAGGAATTTCAGTATCGCAAAACACTTCGAAGCCACACCTGAAATCACATTCGCAAAAAAGGTACCCAGTAGTTGGGTTAGGTTAGACTGCCGCTACTAAATACAACGTCACAGTACCCACACATATCAGTTTAGACAATGCATAAAATCAACTGTCCTTCGCAAATCACTGCCCATTTGCATATGCCTTACTTGAACCCGTGCCACTGCGACTACTCGGCACGCCTAATTGCACCGCAACAAATTTGTGGCGCACTGTACCCCACAACTCTATGGCCCGACGTGTAGACCTAATGGCGGCCACTTCGATCACGCAACACTCGCGTGTTTCGTTTCACTCATGTCGGTACCTGTACCTCATATGCAATGTATGATTATTCGATTCCACGTGTTAGCCCTGCACGCCACGGTATGTAGGACACGAGGTCGGATCAGTTGTACACACACACGCAGCCAAAGGGTTCACTCTGAACATTGTACTCATTTAAATAGCTATCTAGGGGCTATTAATAAACTGACGCCCACATATAAAAAAATTGTTTTGCCATGTTTATCAGGTTACTGCACTTTTACTAAGCTATACAACATGTAACATTATTATGTTAGCGTATATTCTAAAAATAATATCTTCAGAATCGCCTACTGCATATACCTAATTTATAATGTTCCCACTGTTGGGGCTCAGGCCTCCTCTCTAGAAGAGAGAATGGGCTGTAATACACCACACAGGCCCAGTGCAAATTGGTGGATATCACATATATTCGAATTTTTGGTTGTATCCTACATTAATTATGAATTATTTCATCAAAAATATTACCTATTGTTATAAATTCTTGATAAATTTTAATTGCGTCCTTGGTTGTTTGTGTGTGCGTCCCTAGATACTAATAAGTAACGAGCTACCAATGTAGTGTGTCATTTCCCATATTATTTGCGTACAATTAGAATAGGTAACTAATTTCATAAAAACACACTACCTAAATGCATTTAAGTAAAATTTCAGTGCTTGAATTATCATTGTAACTTAATTTTATAATTGGGGTGTAAAATTTGCATGTATTAGTTACTTTTTGTATAAACAAAATAAAAATCCGTCGCCTGTTAATGTCCTATAAAACTATACACAGAGTATTCGGATGTACGTCCTGACGATTTATGTCCAATAATGAAATTGCAGCAAAGCTAGTCCACATTTTAATCCTTTGATAGTCGTTTACGCCGAGCTGAATCTGCCCTCTGACGCAGTACTAGATTTATGGTTAAAATGCACTAAATGGAAATCTATAGTCAGGTAATACTAACGCACCGTTCTGATGTAGAGAAATAAACGTAAATGTGGAATGATTTGACGATTTTCTAAATAAAAGTTGGACCTTTCAGATAAAAGGTCCGGCGTTTAATACACATCACCCCTTACCGGTTCATCCCTAAGTCCACAAAACTCTGTGAATAATTTAAAATCAATTGGGTTGCTCCAATAATCCGGAACTTTCTCGTGAAAAATGTTGTACTTCGCGGACTCGAACAAAAAGGGAACCTCGGTAACTAATTCAATAATTTCACACGTAATAACATCGGACACTTTCAATTCATGAGGTAACTTCTCGCTGAGCGTACCTCGAGGTAAAATGTCGCAATTATTTACGACTAGTCGTGTCGGCCCTCGGCCCTCAAGGCCTCTAAGGAAAATGTAAACGCCTTTTATTGTGCCTCTTTTAGTGATACGTTAAAATTAATTTGCGTTTGTGTAACTAAATGAGTTTGCCTGTGGGAGCCTACGGGTTACTTCTACTTATTAAAATATTAGATATTTTATTTTCTATTTAGTTCTATTTGAGCTAACTTTAAACTTTTTATTGACTTCAAGTTGCTATAACAACGTACCCATTAATTATGTTATTTATATACACAAAGCCTACCGCCATTAAAAATAGTAAGGAGGGACTTATCTTTACGACTTGTTATAATAAATGTTTGTTATTTTATAGCGTAAGGTCTTTCCAAATTGAAACAATAAATCTTTGCTATAAGCTACAATAAATAGTCCCACAAAATAATATTGGTGCGATTTTATTTATTTTCGGTAACCATAAGCGACCCTGGGTAATAGACTTAATATTCTTATAGGTGTTTCTAAGAATTTCACATGTTTATTTATACATATAAATATATTTTGCTGGCACGGATCGCTTCGAGCCCCGATCAGCGCTGGCAAGGCATAACGTAAGAAAAAGTCGTTTCATACAAGTTCGTGACCTTATTTTGCGCAATATATGTGCGTACGAAGATTTTAGGAGAAAACTCTTTGTAGGCATTACTGATACAAACCGACAGGCACATGACGACGGACAAATTTATCTATTAGGGTACGGAGAAAGAATACTAATACTTTGGGTTTCTCTAGTTCAGGACTGATCGAGTGGATTGTGTGAAGTGACCAACGGAGACACAGCTTAGCTTTGAGCAGTCCGCTAACCAAATAACAGAGTGTGTATGGTGTACTGAAAATCAATCGATTCTCGGAAACTGTAAGAGAAAATATTCGAAAAAGTTTTTTTAACAACAGGCTCGAATTGTGCTCGTAGCGAATAGTAAAAAGTCGACAAAAACATTTATGAAAAATTCACATATTTTTTTTACATATGAAAATAGAATCCTGTTTTATTTAATACATAATCAAAGTGTTAGTGTTAACAATAAGTTTACAAAACACTTTGTTTTACTCTTTCAATTGCAAGTGTTGCCAGTTCAACTAGTTCACAGTAAATTAATCTCGTTACAACAACAATGAAAGTAGGACGTAGAGACTAGATCCAATATTTCCATTATCTCTTATGCAAATATATTTTCATTATAAAGTTTCTCTATCTATTAATATTGTGGAATGAAAAGTGTGAAATATATTTAAAACTTCTATATTATCATAAAACACGAAACGCAACGCAGGATAAGTCCATCGCGTGATCTTGCGGACGACGGGCAATGACTAGCTCGCCGTCCGGCCGTCTAGTAACCTTCCGGACCGAGCCTGAGTCGTCGACGGCGACTCAAAGATATGTCGGAGGTGTCTACTGGGACCATGAATTGGCTTCCGAAAGCGAAACCCAGGGTCCTGGAATACTAGGCAAAGAAGGAATATATGTGTGATTTTAGTCAGTAAAATTCTGGCACGCCCTCTCTCTACGCCCTAAAGCGGCAGAAGTCATTGGACGATCCCACCTTAAAAAAAGGCTGCACTAGTCAATGACTCGAACTGGTTAATGGGCGAAGTTAAAATACATGCTATCTCATCTAACATTATGTGCGAAAGTTAAGTGGTGATGAGACACGAATAAACTCTCCCATAACATATACGATGATTGATAATGAAAATAGCGAATAAAATTTTATGAACAGATCTTTGGGCGTATAGATATTATAAAAACCTACTGAAATGATCTACTTAAAATGAATTGATTGATTCTTTTAATAAATACCTTACAATATATTACGGTCTGGTAACTATTTTACCATTTTCATACTCTTTATGTATTGTTTAAGCTCAAAAAATAGTGTTGAAATATGGAAGTTTTGACGCTTATAACTTCTTCTTCTTAGCGTATCGATGACAAAACTAGTTAAATTCCTTGCCTGGCCCAGTATTCGGCCACGGCAATGCCGTCCGCTGATGCTATCATTAGGTCCCTACGTGAACAGGTAACAGGGCACGTGATGCAGGATCGAAGGTGGGACATGGTCTGCGGAGAGACGCAGCACAAACACTAAGATCGAAACCGTCCGAGAACCCCTATCTGTGAAGATTGTCTTATAACTTCCAAATGTATATTTGTTTACTGTTTTGCTTCCAAATAAATAATTACGATATAAACCGATTCATCATTATTTTTGTTTAGAAATTACACCGTCACACAATGAAGTAATTGCCATACACATACAGCATACTACGCTTGTATGTGTCGCAGATTCGATTCCCGCGCGAAGCAAATATTTGTAAGACCTACAGTTAGTTGTTCCGGTTCTGGGTAGTAAAGGTGGTATGTTTGTAAACGCATCATTACGTTAAGTAATGTAGACTCTGAGCAATCGGAAATAAAAACTCTCAAAGATAGGCTTTCGTCAACTACCACAATATCAATAAATTAGAATCCAATCAATCAACTGTGTCTACACCAATTTACCAAAAACCGTTTTATGATATTTGAACAAGAAATACAAGAACAATATTTGCGTACCGTACATGTAGTTATTATTTCCGAACAAAATAATCTCATGTCTTCCACTACAAGTTAAGGCAGTTCCCAACTCGTCTTTGTTCACGCGTAACATCGTAATTTTCATCCTTGTAATTTTCAATTAATGTTCGTAGTGGAACAAATATGTACATAGTTTACAATATTGCGTGACAAGCAAAATGGTTATTTTCATAATTACAAAGTCATTAATGTCTTGGCGACACTCCGCTCAAGCACAAAACGAGACGGGCAATCTAGTAAGTAAGCTACCCCCCCTCGCTTTACTAAGTTGACACTTATTGCTCAATCGTATAAACCTACGTAGGTATACGCATTTACATAAATATAACCACAACTTTAGTCCATCTGTTTGTGTCAGAAATGTATGCTTTCGTGCGGAAAATAACTTATGAAATTCACGAAAGCGTAGTAATTTATCATTGTATGTAATTATTTATTATAGTTACCTCAGAAGGTAATAGCTCAGTTTGTGCGTAGATCGTTCGATTATGACCCTTAACACGTTTGCAGTTCTATGTATATAATTATTATGTAAACATGCTCCTTAAGAGGGCCCTTCCTGACCCGTCTATAGTCAGCACAAGCATGGTTTAAAAGCTCGTTGGTTCATCCAATGCAATCCAACGCAATGTTTTATAAAGAACCAACGCGAAAAAAAGAAAAACAACACCTGAACGCTCTGTAAATCCGTCATTCACTAGAATATTTCACGAAACTTGTTCCAGGATTTACGTGTTTTTTTTTTTCGAACGTTTTAAAAGTCATTCAGAATCTTGATTAAATATGCAAGGTTTCTATAAATAAATATTTTTTACTTTTTTAATTTATGAGTACATTATGAATGGCCAAACTTCAAGCAAAATAACAGATTTTCAGAGGCCTTTACTGGATTAGTTTTACACTAATTTATGTTTTGATTTCAATAGAAACCTAGATAATATCCACCAAATATCTGTGTTTCTAAAATATTCAAAGAAAAGTTTTTAGGTAAAACCGTAAGAGCAGTTGTATGAAAAGTAATGAAAATGAATCTCGGGTATCACGCTCTTAAGTAACGCGCAGACCTTATCGACACTACAAACTCGGTATGGTACATTAACTATGGGTTTTTTCTCACTTTTCCTCCCATTTTTTCTTGTAGTTAATTTCGTTGCGGGTTCGAACAGTTTAACTAATGTGTGTAGGTTCGGATCTTACCAAAAATAAATAGCAGCGGGAAAATATTGGGCGTAGTTTCAGTTAAAAGCTTTGCCTTTTAGCTGGTTGAGTCATTGATGTTAAACATTTTATTGCATTTTTTTTTTTTTGAGTGTGGTATCTAATAATTTCTTCCACTTTAAGGTGGAGCGCGTTTGAGTGTTAGACTTTTACTGACTAAAACCACACATATGTTCCCTCAGTTGCCGTTTGCCTTTTAGGACCACGAGTTACCTTTTCAGAAATCCCCCCATGCATTGGGCCTGCCAGGCCCCTACGGTTTTGCTGATATCTCTTTGATGGGCGGGTACTACGTCGCACTACGTCGACGACTCGGGTCTCGGTCTGGACGGTTACCGGACGGCAGGAAGGGGAACTACCCATTGCTCATCGTCCGCAAGCTCACGCCTACGGTGACTGGTAGTCAGGGTCCCGGCGGCTGGGGGGCCTGAGGATGTCCGTTCCCTCACGCGTGCGGCAGTCTTCTTCGCTAGCATTACAGTTTCTTAGGAGACGACTGCTGCCCAATCCACCTCGCTCCGGACCATGACCTGAACCAAGTCCCGGCGCGAGAGGTCACCATCGCTGTTCGCCCCCACGAGGACAGGTCGGTGCTCTGCTCAGGTGGGACACACCTCCAACCTAGGCTCCACCGTGTCCTCCGGGTGGTTCACACCATGGCGATACCCGGGACTTTTCATACACCTGAATCGTATAAGCATGACATAATCAGCCTTTTAATGTTCCCACTGCTGGGATTATGGCCTCTTTTCTAAGAACCGTAATCCACCAAGCGGACCCAGTGCAGATTGGAACAGGCCACATGTCAGTTTCCTCACAATGTTTTCCTCCACCATTTTGAGAGCAGTGGTGATAAACTACACAAAGTAATGCCCCTGGCTGGGTTTGAACCCGCAACCTACAACTAAGTAAATCGGGGCCGTAACAACTGGGCCACCACAGCTCCCATTTTAATAAAGTTGAGCAAAATTGCATATTTATTTTGATTTTACTAGCTGAAGCCATATGGAATGGTGAACCTTAAAAGGGGAATTTCAACGACCGCAATAGTAAAAGTATTTTTACTATTGCGACTAATACGACGACATAACAGTAAAAGCAACGTCTTACTTAGCACACGCCGTTAGCAGACCACTAAAACACAGCGAGTAAAAACCATAGAAACGCATCTCCCGCCGTTAACTCTTATTGTATTGCTCGATTCTGAACGTTGTTTTCCTAAACTTTCAGGAGCGAATGGGAAATTTCCCAGATCACATATTGGTTCTACCTAATCTTCACTTTGAGCGGTACAACATAGAATTTATCGAATCGGATTTTCGAAGCGGGTAATCTCCAGTAGGGACCCGGCGGCGGCGGTCAGCACCACATTCCCGTGGCTTTTGTTGAGCGTGCGTGTCGAGTTTTATCCGCAAATGGCAACATTTGTTTTATAGGATACTATCATGCTGTGACGGCCCTTACATTCGAACGATAAAACCGTGTGGAAATCATGGATTTTATATTTCACTCGGCCGCGTTGCGTCTTCGCATACCCTGTCTAGTTTTAGACGTTCATCGTTTTGCCTGAGTACACTACGTTTGTGAGAAAGGTCAAACGGTACATCAGAGGCTGCATTTGTCAGCTTCATACTTCTCATTATAACAAAATTTAGGAATAATGTCTTGGGATTTGGTATAAACCGAGTATTATACGATTTAAACAATAGGTTTGGCTCAAAACCGGTGGCTATTGAATATCCGAGCTAAGCCAACACAGCAGATACACTCATAAAAAAGGCCATATGTCACTAGATCCGATCGAAATGTTCCCTGGATTATGTTAATCCTGACCATCAGCTGGTATTGTATGCAAAATTTCATTCCCTCTCTAGTGATATAATGGATAAGATAATAGTGATGTGAACCGGTTTTGACAAAAACTTTTAGAAACCGGTTTTTATGAAAACCTATAATTAAAAAACGAAAAATCTTATATAACAATTTGTATGAATGTGGAGAAAAAAAATTGTTAATTTAAACGCGCTAATCGCTGGACCTACCTGCCAGTTAAATTGGAAAATAATCTTACTGTATGAAATAGCCAGATTCATGACGAATAGTATAGGCTATATATACCTGCTAACTCTGCCTCAGTAGGATAAAAATATAGATATTTCTTATGATGGAAATCATGAGAAATATCTAGGCGTGTCAGATTTTTACTGACTAAAATCACGCCTATGTTCTTCCAGTTGCCCTTTGCGTTCTACAGGGTTGGGCAGTATTTGAATTACTTGTAATTAAAATACGTAATTGAAATACAAATACGTATTTGGCATTTGTATTTCAATTACTTCCTTAAAATGTAATTTGTAATTCGTATTTAAAATACCTGACGGCGAAGTATTTTGTAATTAGTATTTCAAATACTTGAGGCTTCAAAATACATTTTAACATTAAAATACATTTAACCTTCAAGAAAGATTGTTTTCTTTAGCAGGTTTTATTCACTCTCCAACAAGAGGCTGTTTGTTGACAGTACATTTAAAAATCTAGTGTTCATGAAAGGAAACTGGTTTTACTGATTAATTAATCTCGTTTTCCTCTACTTTTTAGCCCATGCTGGTCTAGATTACTTATTTTTTAATATGTAATTTGTATTTCAATTAAAAATAGGTAAAATACTGTATTTTGTATTTTATATTTCAAATACCTTACATAAAGATATTTTGTATTTTAATTACTTGCAATACAGTATTTTGTAATTTGTATTTCAATTAAAGCAAAGCATGTATTTTGCCCAGCCCTGGCGTTCTAGGATCAAGGCTGAGCTTTTCAGGAGTCAACCCCACAGCCCTAGTCACAGTGTTTGTTACCAAACTCCTCCAAAACGGCTCAACCGACTTATATGAATTTTTTAATGTATATTTGGTGGTTCAATAATAGGTTGTAGGCTATTTTTTACCCTCCTACCCGCACCCACCTTTTTTTCTTTGATAGTTTATATAGCAGAACAGAGTTTGCCGAGTCAGTTAGTATACTTATATATAATATACTAGTGACCCGCCCCGGTTTCGCATGGGTGCAATTTTTATACCACCGCAACCGCTATGTCCCTGCATTTTAAATCTATATATATATAAAAGGGGAAACTGACTGACATATCAACGCACAGCCGAAACTACTGGGATTAGGAGCGTGAAATTTTGCACAAGGTTTCCTTTTATGAAATATATGAGCACTAAGAAAGGATTTTCCAAAACTCACTCCCTAAGGGGATGAAGCGGGGGTTCAAAGTTTGTATGGAGAAACCTACAATCACGCGAGTGAAGTCGCGGGCAGAAGCTAGTCTGTAATATCTTCGAAAACATTATTTAAACTATATGCTGTAAAGAGCCATATTGATCTATATTAAATGCACAATGTATTTAAGGTACTTAATTGGATAAGGATTAATGCTGTTTTGCTTAAAATTGCTTCGTAATTAAGTCATTATTTCTTGAAAGAAGTAAAGGATAAAAAATGGTTATTGTGGGTTATCCCTAAGAGATAGACATACATCATCGCGGTCTTTACTTTATACTGTAGTACATTGTTTTGATCTATCTCGTAGGGTTCAGCCAGCATTTGCAATGTAAGCGCAAAAAAATGAGTTTATTTACGACATCACATTAGAAATCTCTAAAATTACCAGTGGTTCTCTACTATATTATGCATGTATTATACAAATAAACCTTCCTCTTGAATCATTCTATCTATTAACAAAAACCTGCATCAAAATCCGTTGCGTAGTTTTAAAGATACACACATACATAGAAACAGAAAACGGGAAGCGACTTTGTTTTATACTATGTAGTGATAGAATCTCAGAGGGCAATTACGGTAATGCTAGCAAAGGAGGCGGCCGATCGCGTGAGGCAACGGTCCTCACGCCCTAACCGCCGCCGGGATTCCGATCCCGATTTCCGGCCACCGTAGGCGCGGGCTTGCGGACGGCGAGCGATGGGTGGCTCGCCGTCCGACCGTCCGGTAACCGTCCGGACCGAGCCCAAGTCGTCGACGGCGCGTATTGTTCCACGCGCGCCTCATGGTGATGTCTGCAGATCGTAGGGGCCCAGCAGGGTCGAAGCCTACTGGGGCCGTGGGTAGTGTGAAAACGAAATCCGGGGCCCTGGGACGAAGGCAACGAAGGAACAGGAGTGGGTTTTTAGTCAGTAAAAGTCTGACACTATCTCCCGCTCCGCCCAAGAGCGGGATTTGTCATTAGATGATTTTCCCACCTAAAAAAAAAAAAAGAGGGCAATTACGGTATCAACAACGCAGAAGAAACAGCAACGGGTTGCAAATATTTAAGTACAAAGTAAGTCTCAAACACGTACTTAAACAAGGTGTAAGTACATGTCAAACAAGCATTATTGTACAACAGAAAATTAAACGAAACACCTCTTTTGAAAGCAGCCCATTACTCCGCTGAATGTACCACTTTATATGATTAGTTACACTTCCCTACTTCGACTTGAAAGTTGCAGCCGAGTTTAAGATTTAGAGGTCCACACCTTGCATGTGCACGAAGCCTCAAAATGAAATACGGTTATACATGATACATGGACTAACTAACTGGATAACTTGCTAACTGCTGTTCTGGTAATTGGTTTGGAACCTTTTAGCAGAAGGTTAGACATTGAGGACAAAGATAAAGCCAAAACAAAATGTATATGCAATCCACATAAGCCATATAATGCCATCTAGCAGCTTTGGAAAGGCGTGCGACAAGGCTAATTGGTGATCCAGATTTGGTTAACACTAATCTACGGAGCCTAGAGCACATGCGTAAGGTAGCCAGCCTTTCGGTATTTTACAGAATGCATTTTGGATAGTTGGAATTGCATGACTTAATTCCACCATCACCTTTCTACTATTGGACAATTCGACGTACGGCGAGTATCCACCCTTACATTATGAATAGACTCTTAATAAACTAGTGCGCTTCACCAACAACGGTTGCATCACTGCGTACCATCACGTAGGATCACAGGCAAGCACTAGTTTATATCAAACTGGCATATAAACTATCAAATGGGGGTGTAGGAGGATAAAAAATAACCTACGACGATATTTTTTTTTGTGTATATTTGGTAGGTTTGAGAATAGTCTTAAACCTACCAAATATACACAAAAAAAAATCATAAAAATCAGTCAAGCCTTTTCGGAGGAATTTAATAATAAACACTGTGACACAATATTTTTGTATTTTAGAAAATATATGTTTTTATATATTAAAAGATATATATATTAAAAGATATAGCATAGCATAGTCGGCCTTATAATGTTCTCACTGTTGGGACTCAGGCCTCCTCTCTAGGAGAGAGAATGGGCCGTAATCCACCACGCGGGCCCAGTGCGGGTTGGTGGATGTCACATGTCTTCGAATTTTTGGTTCTAGGACATGCCGGTTTCCTCACGATGTTTTCCTTCACCGTTTTGAGAGCAGTGGTGATGAAATAAATTACACAAAGTAATGCGCCTGGCTGGGTTTGAACCTGCGACCTAGAACTCGTAAGTCGGGGCCGTTACCACTCGGCTACCACTGCTCTCGCACTCGGCTACTACTGCTCTATTCGGCTACCACTGCTCATTTTTATATATTAGAAGATATATTTTTTTTTATATAAGTGCACATTACTTATTTAAGTTTTATCACAGCATAATGGATGAACGGATGACCCCGAACTACATTGGACACACGTGGGCCACGTACGCCGATCTGGGCTCGGTCGCCATACATTTTATATGACAACTAGACTTGTAGAGCGAAGCCACGCGACGCGACTCTACGTACAAATCAGGCGTGGCCCACGTGTGCGTCGGTCTAATGTAGTTGTTTTTTCTAGCATGGGGGTCATTGATCACGTATCTACCTCGCCAATTGTACCCAAAATTAAGTGTCACCTGTAATCCTGTACTTTTGCCAATAAAATATCAATATTATTATTATATTACGTTTGTTTGGAAAAAATCGCTGAATGCCGCCATTTTATCTCGGGGTACCATAAAGTAAATAATTAAATATTGTGAAACTGGCCTAAAAGTGAGTTGTTGTATTGATTCTTACTCGATTTTTGTTGCCGTAGTCGGGTAAAAAAAATCTTTAGTGTCTAAGTTTATACTATCACTTATATATTACAAAAGCAAAAGTTTGTATGTGTAAATGATGATTACTCCTTCACTCTCAGTTAACCGTATTTCGAAAAAAAATTGCATACGGATAGACCATATCCTTTGTTTCTGTAGAAAATCAAATAACTCCTCCTGCTCTAGTCTAGACGGAGCAAGAGGGAGTGTCAGACTTTTACTGGCTAAAACCCACCTATTTTCCTTCAGTTGCCCTTTGCAATCCAGGGCCACAGTATCTCTTTGTAAGAATACTACAGCCCTGGGGTAGATTACATCCTGGAATCGCACATCAAATACTTTTTATCCCGAGATTATGTTCCCTTGGGTGAAACTTACACTTTCACGCGAGTAAAACCATTGGCAGAAGCTAGCGAGACCTAAATAAAATTTAATTTTACCGAAAACGTAGCTCGGAATGTACCTATATATTCTACGTCGGTAAACTTATCAAACGTGAGGATTCTTTGAACACATTTAATTAGAATAGTTTCAGATTGCCTCATATTGCCTGATTTTCAATAAACATCGGACATTTGGGAGAAATTCTTTTTGTAGGATAAGCTCTTAGTCGTAAACCTGCTAACACATTCCAGTAAATAGATTACATCTGATGATAGTTATTTAAAAAGGTTTCTATGTGTAGAGCGCTTGTTATTTATAAAATATACTCTCTTAGTGTTACGACTTTTGTATGTTTTATTGTGTGCTTAAGCAAGCTATACTTGCCTCGTTGATCTGAAGTCGCAAGCCCGACTGTTGAGAATGGGGTTCAGGGGTTGATTCAGAAAGCTGTACTTCTAGACACGTCTTGTATAGTGAGGAGATTTCTCTTTCTGGAGCCCTGACTGCCGGTAACTTGAACCCTGTTCATCAGGAACAGGGTTCAAGCTACCGGAGCTCATACATATACACAAACACACTACCGCCCACTGGTATCGGACCGGTGGGCTACTATTTTTAAATATATTTTTTTTTTATTGAAATATTTAATAATATAATTTATATGTATGTAAATGAATAAACGGAATGAAATAATAATAATAGTGTTCCAAAACTTTCACACAACGCCATCTAATCCCAAACTAAGCAGAACTTGATATATGAGTAGGTACTAGACGACTGATAAACATACTTATACGTATATTTCTAAATACATATTTTAGATAAATTGTACTCAGACACAGAACAAATGATCGTGCTCATCACACAAACATTTGTCTTTGGTGGGAATTGTACCCACGACCTCCGGCATAGTAGTCAGGGCCACTAACAACTAGACCAACAGGCCAGTCAAAGAAGAAAGAGTGTACCTGTGTATCCGCACAAATTTATTCACTATATATTTATATGCCCCGAGGGTATACAAGATCCTTGGCCCCGTGTAAATACACAGGAGACCTACAGTAAGAGCTGTGGTGGCCCCGACTTACGAGTTGTAGGTCGCGGGTTCTAACCCAACCAGGCACATTCTTTTGTGTCATTTATTTCATCACCACTGCTCTCAAAACGGTGAAGGAAAATCCGATCGATCTCAAAATGGTGAAACATCGTGAGGAAACCTATTATGTTATGTCCTAAGAGTAGAACCAAAAATTCAAACTCATGTGACATTCACCAACCCGCACTGGGCTCGCATGGTGGATTAAGGCCCATTCCCTCTCCTAGAGAGGAGGCCTGAGTCCCAGCAGTGGGAAAATTAAAAGGCTGATTATACTTTATTACCTACAGTAAACAAGTGGCTAATCTCTGTTGAAATTGGTCACCGTGATCGAAATTCGGTCGATATGTTTATTTGTGTGCTTTGAACATGGATAAACATAATTGGAAAGAGGAATCGAGGAATCGTGATCATTAGAAAGAATTAAGGGAAATTTTTGCCTAGCTGTGCGACAATACGGGGTAGTAATAATAATGATAACTAAGCACGTGACATTTTTGCACTGTTATATTGGTTTTATCTTTGCTTGTATATAATGTTTTTTTTTTCAAGTAGATAATACCTAAAACCAAGCTAAACTATATCAACAAATGAACATATAAGACTGAACATCGTACTACTGTCGGAAACTATATTGTTGGGCTGTCGAAACTGAGTTATGATATAGATTAAGTAAATATTTTGATAAACTCGATAAACTATCGGGTAGCCGCTGTACACAGTGGGTAACGCAACGTGATTTGTGATGACATAATCTTGAAAGATAACCTGAGTAATTTATAAAAAATCAATACAATACCATTATTTGTGACCTAACGCGTTTAAACTGTCTATGGTCTAAGTTTGTAAGTTTGTATGAATTTAAATTAATAATCGAAACATGATCAAATATTATATCACATAGAATATTATCAGCCAATGGTATTTTTTTTTTAATTTTCCACGACTATCATACAATCCCGTCTAGTCCCAAGTTAAGCAGAGCTTGTGTTATGAATACTAGACAACTGATAAACATACTTACATACATATTATAGATAAATTACATCCAGACACAGAACAAATGATCGTGCTCATCACACAAATATTTGTCCTGGGTGGGAATCGAACCCACGACCTCCAGCATAGCAGTCAGGGTCACTAACCACTAGGCCAACAGGCCAGTCATAAAGTTTGTAAGTTTGTATTAATTTAAATTAACCTTTTGAGTGCGTAATTAAAGACACAATAGTAAGACAATGGCGCGTGAACGCCGGCGTTAATGCGGGGATCAACAGCTTAATAATCGAAACATGATCAAATATTATATTACAGCAGAATATTATCAGCCAGTGGTATTTATTTACTATCTACTTAATAAAAATCTTCAATAAGTCACTGATAGACACTGCGAAGCCTAACCCGCTGGTTTTAGAATCTTGCCATTTTTGACAAGGGGATTTGTTTATAGTCGTCCGTCCTCTAAAGGGGTTAAACAGGAAATGAAAGTTCGTATGGAAGTTCGTCAGTTTTGCCTGTCGGAAATTTACCGGGTACGCGGGTTGTACATAATAGTATTAGATACGTATGTTCCATTAAAATTAAGGAATAAACTTTAAGGGAAAATTATTTTCTTTTAAACTTGTAGCCTCGCCTTTCTGTCACTGTTTAAAATTCGGAACTACTACTTGACGTCCTCTCAGCCTTAGTTCGGTCTTCGTCATAATTGTTATATTTTAAGTTCTCTTTGTTTTTAGTTCTTTTAGTTATCTTAATGATTTGATATTTATCAACAAAGTATTTATTAGTTTATAATATTAGCATATATATGTATTTTATTATTATAAGTAACTTATTTAATGATACTACATTCTATTTGAAATATCTGTTATTTATTTTTTGTACACACCTACCACAGTGTTGTCTTTTTTAACCCAAAGGTTGACTGGTAGCGAATGCCTTATTGCATTAAGTCCGCCTATGTACCACTACTGTACATGAAGTTTAAATAAATGTTTCACATCTGATCGTGAATACGAACAAACCGCTCATCATATCTTATGGGTGTGTTTTTTTAGTAGACTTAATGCAATCTTTGGTTAGATAGTGTTCAAGTTACATCTGGAATCTACTATGCGGACCTTGTAAAAACTAGAACAAAAGAGAATAGGCGTTTTAGATCCAGAACTATAACAAGTTGTAGCATTAGGTCATTTTAAATGTCATAGCTTCATTTTATTGGCACCAATAGTCAGACATATGCAGGGAAATAATTATGACCCCATTTTATTTTAGAATGCGATGCGGAGGAGTTTTTCGACGTCATACTTTAGATTACTTTTTAGGGTTTATATTTTTATTTAGTGTATAATGATAGTTAAATGTTCTTTTTTAATATGTAAAGTGCTAGTTTGTTATATCTAAATAAATAATTGTAAAAAAACCAAATGTAGTTGGATATTAGCCATGTAGCAGATTCAGTGTAGATCATTTCGATTTTGGTCGTTTCCGACAAAAACATTCTCAACCACTGCGCCAGCCGTGGCCGTTTACTTCAAGACATAATCCTTGACCAGAGCGTGTTGCCAGTGATATGAGACATTGTTGGTCCCAATCGACGTGATAAGGAGGCTAAAAATCTCTAAAGCTACTTCTCGGAAAAAAAAACTGCGGCAAAACCTTAACCGTTCAAGAACGCGATACAGCACTGGGGACGGAGTCTATACAAAAGTGCCCATTACCTTTTCCGTGTGTTTAAACGTTACTGCCTTTTTGCCATTTTCTACGTTACTTATTAGGTACGTATTAATATAACTAAAAAAGTTTTTTACGTAACCATAAAACACGAATCATTTTACATGAAATATTACTTCAAAATTATAATAATGTGTAACGTTTATTAGGTATGTTGTTTAAATCAAAACAAAAAATGTATGACAATCATAGTTTCGCATTCATGGACTTTGTGTAATGAAACGTTATTGAAGTGCATAATATATGTCGGTGAAGTCAATAGTACGGAAGCTTGAGAACGAATAAACGAGCTAAGTGAAAAGTGACACTTGTCACTTTGACAGAATCCGCGCTGACATTTGCACGAAACGAGCAGATAAAAGTGCCGACCGCAGAGGTCCGTGGCTCTTTCCTCTGTCGGCAGCCATGCGTACAACGTCTAGTCTCGGGGACTGTCTCACTGCTCGTTGTGTAAAGTGAATACCTAAAGCTTGCATCATAATAAATCAGTTGTGTGATCTAAAATAGTTTGTTTATTGCTCGATACCCAGCCATCGCCCACAAAACATAGTCTCTGGACAGAGTTTCAATGATGATCGGCATCCTGCGCCGAAATATATATAAAAGTAAAATGTCAATTATTTTTATTGTCATTAATTCGCTCTCTGTCTGTTTGCGCTCACACCTCACTCTTCTACCTATTGACCTTTTTATCATTTTTCCTACTAACGACATGATTCTCGCTTTCTCGCTAACTTTGAGCTATTTACCACGGATTCCGATCATTAATTGTGATTTAGTAAACGATGTTGCTATGCATAAATTGTTACCTGAATGTCAACAGGATGTAGACATATTATTATGTCTTTATTACAATCTTGTATGCAAACTCTTCTTACGTCGTATATGTTATCATACGATGTTATTATAGCAGGGATTGACCCTTAATAAGTACTTCCTGTAATAACAAAGTACCCTCGAAGGGATTGCACTATTGACGCAGGTAATACCGGACACGGTTGTTCCGGAAGGTTCCTGTGTTGGATTCAGCGGGAAGAAACGCCCGGGTGCCACGGTAAGAATACGGTGGAACATACAGTTGAGATCTGACCCGCTTGGGTGGAGCACTGCCGTGTCTTTGTCCAGGCGATCAGCAGCGGGGACCTCTCGCGTCAGGCCACTGAGAGAGAGCATTTCTGCAAAGCAGTAACTAATACATGCAAAGGACGCGGCCAAACCATGACGCGGAAACAAGCCTAACGTCCTGCCCCTCGCAGGAGACGCCCCAGCATCAGGAGTCACAGGTCAACTACCGGCCACCGTAGGCGCGGGCTTATGGACGGCAAGCCATGGGTAGCTCGCCGTTCGGCCGTCCGGAAAGAATCAAGCCCGTGTCGACGGTGGCGGTGCGGCGGCGTTGTGTTTCACTACGCGCGCCTTATAAAGATATCAGCAAAATTAATGGGGTCAGTTAGGGCCAACGCCTGCCAGGGTTTCTGAATGTTTGAAGGAGTTACCGTAATCCTCGCAAAAAAGGACAACTGAAGGATCACTGTGTTAGTCAGTAAAAAAGTCTGACACTAAAAGGGGGAGAAGTTATTTGATGGTTTCCCACGAAAAAAGGGATAGCATTATAATTCTAACATAATTATATATAACAATTATAAACTGCACCTCACCTATTCAAATCATTTTAATTCACATATTATGGGCTCTTATAAAACGTCAGAAACTAGTGCACGGTTCCAATTAGTCGTTTTTTATGGAGAAGAACCGGCAAGAAACTCCAAAGTAACTCTTTTAAGGCAGTTATGTAAATAATATAAAAAAAACCATTGCAAAAACAATATCAAAAAACAAAAAAATATGCATATAATTAATTAAAACAATGATGAATGGCAGTTACAATAAATTAATGACATTATTGTTTTTAGATTCAAACAGAAACCACAAGTTCTACAGACATTAGGATAAATATTTAGTTATCAGTAATAAATCTGCAAGAAGATACTGCATATTGCATGCCTGTACAATGTACCTGATTTTTATTGAATGGGGCAAAGTTGTATAGAGTTTCTAGCATTGTCCTTTTTAAATTAATTTCATGTAAGCTTCCAAGAATCCTACATAATACAAGAAGTCACTTTCCTTCTATTCCAAAAATAGCACGCTAACACAGCATCAACATAAATTAAATTCTGAGAATATTCATCTTGGCTGGTTATAAATAGACTAAGAACTATCTTATAAAATTCTGAGCAATATTCTTCATTCAGGGAGATCTTTTTTATAGGGTATATGGAAAAAATATCACATTAAATGTCGATTAAGTTGGAGCCGCAAGCGTCGTCGCGTCGCCGCGGAATGAGGCGGATGATCGATTACGCTAATTTACCAACTCACCTCAAATACTCACTATGCTTCGCTCGAGGAAAGATCGCGTCATCTGAAATCAAACAGAATTTTGCTTACTACATGGAAATATTTATTTTTTGTTTAATTACTTCATTTCTTTTCCCTTTAACTACGCCAGAAAGCATAATAAATTGTCTTCATTTTTCAGTAGGAACCTACTGTGAATGTGCAAGTGAATCTTTCAATTCCAAATCATAGTAGGTAAGTCACAATCTTGCTTTTGTTTGTTTTTATTTATTTTTTATTGCTAGAGTCGTACTAGACCACCATCATACTTTATAGCAAACGGTGATGAGGCCGACGATGAAGCACACTTGAGAAATAACTTATTCACTCTTGACTTAAAGGCCTCTAGAAACACAGCTTATATTTGGTAAATTCTGACTTAAATTACTTAAAAAGATAATATACATAAAACCAAAAGGAGCTGATTTATATAAACTTTTCTTGGTATCCTTGCACCCATTTTTCTTTCAGTAGGAAATCATCAAATGATCCCACTCTGGGTGAAGCGAGAAGAAGTGTCAGACTTTTACTAACTAAATTCCACCTGTGTTCCTTCAGTTGTTCTTTGTGTTCCAGAGCCACAGTAAATCTTTCAAACAATCCCGCAACCCTGGCAAGCATCGGCCCTAGAGAGCCCCGTCAATTCTACTAACAGCTCTTGGGGGCTTGAGTGGAACACGTCGCGCCATTGATCCGAGCTTGCAATCCGCACAATGATAATACCCTGGCATTTCTTTCATCGAATCCGAAACAGAATCCTCCCGATACATCTGCATGCTGTGAAGATCTGCGTCAAGCGGACATTTAGGACACCATGGCGCCTCTGCACCCACTCTTCAATTAGGGGACTTACCGTTGCGATTGTGACCAGCCCAATCCTTACACATTGCAAATTATTCAGTAGCTGGTCTCATGATTACTGAGAGCACTGGTTAGCCGAATCTTCTTTCCTGAGATTCCATAACTGTATCACATAGAAATTTAGTAAGATGCATCAAATAAATGCAAGAACAAATACAATAGTGATATTCGCTATCTACAAAACATACTTTGCCTTCAATGGTTATTAAATAACACAAAAATAACAGCGTGGATGCAAGTGTCATAAAGTCCCATAAACATTTTTCAAGACCGAGAGTACCAAGCTTTACTTTTTAACAAAGTCTAGAACCAGTAGGCGCCTACGTAATTGCGAGCTGTGTAAAGTAACAATCTCAATCAACAAGTTCAAACACACAACTAAGCACAAGTAAAATAACCGCCGACCTATTAGGAACTCAATATCACCAAGAGCCCAACACTAGTGGCATAACTTTTAGATTAATTCTGTCCCACGTACGACCTTCAGCTTAACGTCAACTCAAAACTTGTGAATTTCTTTCTGTTAGTATTAAAACCTTTGTGGCCAATCTAGAGAGCGAAAACTAAAAAAAATGGTAAGCTTTCGAAAAATGTTAGCTAATGACGTCACGAAAATCGCAGGCTTAGTGTAATCGAACGACATCTGAAATGGCTTAAGTGCAAATTAAAGGGAACAGAAGGGATACCTGACATTCATATTGATTAGTGCAATGCCTCAGTTACTTTGGTGAATTGTCGTAATGAGGAACACACAGGTTGACTATAACAGATATATTAATAGGTCTTAGCAGACATTTAATGCTATAGACATGTAACAGGAGACGTAGTCTGTGTGCTATTGATAGGATTCAAGTTGACTTGGTGCAAATCAGTAAGAAATTACTCGAAAAACTAGATATTCAAGACATTACAAGACCTACGTTGTTAACAATAAAGATCAGTCTTTTAAAAAGCCCGTTTTTTTCTGAAAACAGTCGATTCATAAATGGTCCCTTATGCGCTGTATAAGAATATTTACGGCAGTCAAAAGGTTGAAAGACTGACATCTAAAATACCGTAAACAAGAAATACGTTCTTTATAATCGGTAAAATTTCGAAATACATGAGAAAAAAAAACCATGGTTACAAATGACATAAAAGTGAGCCTTAGGGACCTATAAGCAATAAAAGCAACTAGGAAAATACGGACCAATACAGGTAATCTCTTTTGTAATCACGTCATTCGTTAGGAATAAGGTTGCTGAACCGTAGGGTGTAATGTGCAGCGTAGCAATATCGAGCGTGTGGTGTAGGAGGATCGACCAGCACAGAAGTATGAATCTGCTACTCCGCGTAGCGGAGCGTAGTAATTTTGAGGTTTTAAATTAGTTTTCAATTACACATAGGTACACTAAACAGTGCTGCATGCACTGTTTAGTGTACCTATGTGTAATTGTAGCAAAATTATGACGTGTATGCAGTATATTAGGATCGACCAACCTAGAAGTGTGACACTGTTATGACACGCAACGAAGCGTCGAGCATGCAGTGTACGAAGATCGACCAACGTAGAAGTGAAGCACTATTATAATGTGTAGCGAAGCGTAGTAATGTCGAGCATGCAGTATAATAGTATCGATCAGCGTTGAAGTGTGGCACTGTTATGTCGCGTAGCGAAGTGAAGCAATCGAGCATGCAGTATAGTAGTATCGATCAAAGCAGAAGTGTGGCACTGCTATGATGCGTAGCGAAGTTAAGCAATGTCGAGCACGCAGTATAGTAGTATCGATCAAATTAGAAGCGTGGCACTGCTATGTCGCATAATGGAGCGTGGTAATGTTGTGCACCGTAATGCAGGTACTAGTAAAGTGGGGTTACTTTGGCCCTGAAGCATAACTTTGACCCGATCTCATTAACCAATAGAAACACAGTAAACACAATTTGTCATGTTCCTATTGGTTAATAAGCTTGTGCCAAAGTTATACCCCCGGGCCAAAGTTACCCCACTGTACCCGAGTACAGTGGGGTAACTATTATAAATTATTAGAGTATTATATTATTCACTCATCAACAAGCACTAACATATTTCATACTTTTCTTTACAAACAAACGTTATTTGTTTCATATACCTATGATTACAACGCTACTTAACCGACAAATTAATGCTTTCATTTTTTAATTAATCATCATAACTTATATAAATGTCATATAACACAAAAATATATTTACGAAAATTTAATCAGAGTGATAGAAATAATTCTGCAAGAAAATATTCTTCTTGATTTTCTGTAATGCTTTTTCTACGGCACACTAATTACTTACTAATCGCTCTAGGGTAACTCATCAATCTCGTCACGCTACGCAGATATTTCTATATCTGTGTTATTCCCATTATTTTTTTCATACTTATCTCCGTGAAGAAGATATTTTGTTTATTCGAAAGTGTACGGTTTTTAGTTTTTAACTAACTTCCAAAAAATAATGAAGTTCTCAAGTCATTTGTTTTTTTTTTGTATCGATATGTGTAAACGATCCCTTAGCCAAATTTGAACCGATTCCGATCGACGATTCTTTTTTATTTCAAAGAATTGGTCTGCCAGTCCCATTTAAATTTGTTGAAGAACTTCGGCAAATTGGCATGGAATACTTAAATAAAAAAAAAATGATATAAATATTATAAATGATAGCAAATTTTCCTGAATTACTGCAATCGCATTCATAACATAACTTCACACCAGTACGCTTTAAGCAGTACCGCAGATATGCTCCACCCTAGAGCGGGAGAAGTCCATTGATGAAGTACCATATTGTTACCAGAGAACTTGCTCACTATTTAGTTTTAGCTGAGGAATACCACAACTAAAAAGTGAAAAATAAAAAACTTTTTTAAAAAAACATACAACCGACTTCGAAAAACTAAAAAATGCAAAATAACTTTGAATTTGGAAGTTCGTGTCCAAAAATAAAGAAACCAAACCAGAAACACTATACTGTACCGACATAATCATTCACAATATTGCGATGTGCATGCAAGCCTGTCAAAAATAAATAGAGCTATGGTGGTTCTCCTGTTGAATATTTTAGAGTAATGATGGTATGAAGCCACGACCCAACAACAACTCGTGAGACGGAGCAGTTACCACTGAGCCATCACATGCTCTCTGCGCAGGGTGCTCCGGGCTTATTTTTGTATTGCCTCTCATGAAAAAGGTATTTCAATATTTACAGTTTATTACTATTTACAAGGCATTTCTGATGGCTGAGTTCGGTTCATCCCTTTCAGTGTAATTGAGATTGGGGTCGCAATTACCAAGCTTCCGCGAAAATTCAGATGAATAGGCACTATTATTAGTGTGACGTGATGTCACATTGTTCAAATAATTCACCTACATATATTTTCGATCGGGCAGTAATTGCGGTAACACTACTAATGATTCGTATTTCCCGATTACTGTTGCTATAGATATAACTGTATATTGCCAATTATCAAAACATTTCCAGGGTTTTACTTTCAAATATTGCTATTCATAAAATATTATTAAATATTTTGATTGTCCGGTGTGTAAATTAGTTCTGAGTTCGATTCCTTTCGGTTGAGTTACTTGGAAAACGATTTTCCACAAGCGTTTCAAGTATTATGCTAAATTAAATCTTAAACTTATGTAACTTACGAAATCTGGGTATCCTAGACAGGGTGTCTATTAGGATACCATATCAGAAAATACAGTCGTGGCGATATGGTTTTCGTTTGAAAAGGCTGCTATTAATAAAAATATATCGAAGAGCTATATCTATGTTATTTCCTTTATTTTATATCCCCGATTTACGAGCAAAGCCGTTTAGGGATTTCCAGTCTTTGCTTACATTTCGCTAACAGTCCGCGTTATTTATTTTGGACCGGATTCTTGGACTTGTATCTCATTTTACCTCACCCTTTATATCTATCGTTACGGCTACTTTAACTGTTGCGAAGAAAACATATTAATCCATTTTTATTTTTAAGAAATTGAAATGTTTTTGACATTGACTCATGATATCCTTTTTGGGTATGATCTGTAATCTGTTCTTTGAGATTATTTGCTTTTTAGTAGACAATCGTCAATTATCCAATTACTTTTAATCACACTAAACTACTTTTAGGTGTTTACTACTGTCGTTCCTGTCATATTGATTTCTTTTGAATCAAAACTTGAATATTTTTCTTCTTTATACGATCACACGATAATACTCGGAGACTTTAACACGAAGGATGATGTGCGCAGCGGTAAACTCCAGTCACTTGTCTTTTCTGTCAACATCCTTCAGCTTAACGCTATCCATCATGCTCCTCATTGTAACCCCTCACTTCTAGACCTTATTCTGGTCTCCGATCCGACAAGCAACTAGCCACGCACAAATAACTTTCTGCATCCTTCTCTTACCATGACCTTATATTTTTCTCTTATGAAATTCGCCCTCTTAAACGTAAATCTAAATTTCTCTTCCTTTGCAGTTTCAAGAACATAGTTCTGGATCGTATGATGGAGGATGCGGGCAATATTGATTGGTCTCCTGTTTATGATAGCAATGACGTGGACACTGAGGTAACTGAATTCAACACGCTTTTAATGTAACTTTTTGAGGTTCATTCCTTTACTCAAAAAGGTCATAGTGAAGCATCTTCCGGCTCCTTGGTTATCTGACAGTGTTAAAAATGCGATATCTAAAATAGATAAGGCTAAAAGACGGTATAAAAGAGATCCAACTAATGAGAACTGGTCTTTATATAAGAAACTGCGAAATCGCTGCGGTCGGATGGTCGGAAGTGATTGCCTATTCGGCAGCGTCGGGATTGCCACACTCTTTCTTTTCTCTCTTCTGTTCTTCATAATCTCAACTCCCCCTTGTATCTTCGTGAACGCTTTGAGTATATTGTTCCGAGAGGAAAGTCTTGTCGCTCTTCATCCTCTCTTCTCCATCGTTTTCCTCCCCATTCCTCTGGTCAGTACAGTGGATCTTTAACTGTTCGAGGTGTGCGCCTTTTTTTTTTAGGTGGGAAAATCATCTAATGACAAATCTCGCTCTTGGGCGGAGCGAAAGATAGTGTCAGACTTTTACTGACTAAAAACCCACTCCTGCTCCTTCGTTGCCTTCGGGAGTTTTCTTCCACATACATTAAGGGCTGTCCTCTCGTTGGAAGTGTTCAGGGGAAGAATTAGGGAACATTTCCTGTCAACATTACCCATAAATATGTATGTATGTATAGATTTTGTGTAATTCATTTTAGTTATAAGTATGATTTAAATTATGTTAACATAAGTTTTGTTGTGCATTTGAGTTTTCCTCGTGTATAAATGTTTTACACATATATTAAGGTTTGCTGTAAGAAAACCCAATTGTGGGTTAAGCTCGCCTGTGTACATCAGCTGTCCTATTTTTTATTAATTGTAAAATGTGTGTACAATAAAGAATATCAGAATATCCACTTTCAATCTGGGTGGGGCGAGAGGGAGGGTCAAACTTCCACCCACAGACAACCCACCTGTGTTTCTTAAGTTACCCTTTGTGTTTCAGGGCCACTGTAATTCTTTCGAAAATCCCACAGCCTTGATTATATGTACACACATGTTTAATGCGATTATATTATTTTGATATATGTTTGTAGTCATGTTAGTCACTAGTGCATAGGTTGAAACAGACTTAAAAGAAGGAAGAGAAATTCGAAGCTTTAATTTTCCGTATTGGCATCGATTACCCTGGGACGGGTGAGATCTGTCACTACAGCCAACAAGCATACTTATTATTGTATAGTAAGCACAGAAGTATATTATTAAGGACACATGAACTTGGGGTACAAGATTGTTTGAAAGAGTCACTGTAGTCCTCAAATGCAAAGGACAACTGAGGGTACATGAGTGGGTTTTAGTCAGTACAAGTCTGACACTCCCTTTTTCTTTACCTAGAGTGGGACAAGTTATTTGACGATTTAACCCACATAAAATAATACACGTGTACTTGATTACTTTTTTATATTTGTATCGTAACCGCAGATGTTTTAGCATGAATAAAATATACAAAAAATGGTAAACCTTCTCTAAATCTGTAGTAGAGCCTGAAATGTTTCCCCGAGGATCAGCCCAATTTGATCACTTTCCTGTTATTTTCATCTAATAGTGAATCAATTGGTTTATGTTTTTGAATAAAAAAGTCCATAATTTTCAAAGCTGATGTTGTTGAGATCTTACTTTTGTTTGATCTTAAAGAGCTCTACAGAAACGTCGTTCCTCCTCAATTTAAACAAGTAGGCAGTCTAGAAAGTACGTTTCAACAAAGTAACTTTATAAACGAAATTAATTGCGCATATCTGCTTTAGTAAGAGTTTCAAACGAAAGTATGATTTATACTAAGTTACATGATCCTATTAAGTATACGTATGTATTGTTTTTCCATGCACCTAATTATAATAATTATATTTAAGGAAATGTAAAGCTATTACCAAAAGTAGGTCAAACCAATTACCGCTATGTACACCAACACAAAACAATATTATATACTTTATGATTTTATAAAGACCAGTTAGAAAGTAATTTCATCATTATAAAGACCTTGTTAGGTATTTAAAACAATAAAAACAGTGCGTGTTTAGTTTAAAACAAAAAGTCAGTTAACACGTTGCGTGATAAGAAAATCAATCTTTCCGAGCGAACTACCGCGCGGGACCGGCTTTTATTTTACATGCCAATTTCGGGTTCTTCTTTTTAATAGCGACATTCGCGTGCTGAATGAGCATGGGTCATTCTGCTGTAATTGTAGTGTGCCCTTTGGTTATCACGCGATCGCGTGCGGCGGTACCCTGTCGGTGGGCGGCAG
This sequence comes from Mythimna impura, assembly GCA_905147345.3. Lineage (NCBI taxonomy): Eukaryota > Metazoa > Arthropoda > Insecta > Lepidoptera > Noctuidae > Mythimna > Mythimna impura. The sequence goes on from LR990345.1 coordinate 17,316,427, forward strand.
AACCCGACGCCTAGTCCGCTTGCCACGACCAGGTCAAGTTTTCATAGCCAGCACAACTTTTACAGACAATAAAAAGCCATTTTTCTTTAGACAGATTTGTTCGCGTTCCCTTTTGTGTTTTAGTTTTCAGTTTAACGGTTATTCCTTTAGTTTCTGCATTGGATTGTAAAACAATAAAAGCACTTGCGAAGTTAACAGGTTTAGTAATAAATTGAAATGGCAAGATTTACGAAATTATGGACTCGTTTAGTTTCCTCTGTCAGAAAAGAAAATACGAATAGACGAAGATTCTATTTGTGTGAGCCACTTATTCAGCAAGCGCAACCCACTTTAGATACACTCGCGGGATGACCTCGAGCCCGTGCTAGCGCCCACCTGAACCCATTTCACCCATTGCGAATTCGATTGAGCCAATTCAGGTCAAACCGTCTAAAAGAGCTGTAACAACATTTTAATTTAATGTCGACCAGCAAAACCAAATCCAATCAACGATTATTAAATAAGGAAACGAGAAAAATGGAAATAAACTCCCCTTTCAACAAAGTTTTCCAGTTTCAGCAATCCAAAAATGATTCGACTACTTTTGAATGGTCGTTGACTTCGCGAAACGTTTCTAGACTATTCTCGACCACTGGAGGGGTTTCGCCAAAGCACAAAAACTTCAACTTACCAAATCCTTATTGCGAACTTTTTAATTTAAGAAAAAACAGAAATATTTTCGCCTTCCTCTTTGGCTTGCGACCTGTAAGGGCCCTTGTTAAAACTTTCTCAAAAGAAATCGTTTAATAAGTAGCGTTCACCTACAATATTTAAATCGTTTAAGAATTTTTATTATTCCAGTTTTTTTTTAAAGTTGGATCGTTCGTGGTTAGAGTTTTCAAACAAAAAAGTTGAAATTTGCATGTAACATGCAAGTAAAATGAAAGTAACACATTTCCCGGTTGGTATTTGCACTTATTTTACGATATACTGGAATTCGCACGCAACCGCCACGTCAGCACTGCCAACTTTTTTGTAAAAGTAACGAAGTGCAATGATGCTTGTCAAGCTTACGGGGACACACAAAACATGCCAAATGTCGCTGAAATTACCCAAAGTTTTGCCGCAAAGGCTTGTACGATGGTGGAATTGTTGAAGTACACTATATGTTTGGAAGAAATCATCATATATTTATATAATATGAATATAAATACTACACATTTTTTAGGGTTCCTACCGTAAACGGAAAAAACGGAACCCTTATAGGATCACTTTGTTGCTCGTCTGTCTGTCTCTGTCTGTCAATCAAGACCCTTTATCTTAGGAACGCGTGGAGGTATCGAGTTGAAATTAAAACCATATACTCAAGTCTGTGGTCCCTTGAAGCTGTAAAAAAAATCATACTTCTAACTTAACGGAAAAAAGATACGGCCGTTTATGTCGCAAAAAAACATGTATTTCGACACTATCAAAAGAACCAAAATTCATAGGGTACTTCCCCTTGACCCTGAATCCTAAAATTTGGCATAAGGCAAGGTCTTATAGCACAGGTATAGGAATAAATCTGAAAACAGTAAATTTGTTGTTCCTATAAGGGTTCCGTTTTTTCCGGACCCTACAAAAAGAAAAAAGGTGAAAAAAACAACGAACAGGCGGGCAAAGGACTTAGGTACTGAACCCAAAATCTAGACCACTAGACCAACAAGATATTTTAATACACTGAATAAGAAAACACTAACATCAAGCATTAGAAAAAATATGTCTTCACTTCACGAATCAAATATCAAAATCTATCTAGACTTCCTGCAATTACCGATCGGTCAACACGTTTCAATAAGGACAAAACTGTTAAATATCTGTCAATATACGTTAGTCGTTATAGGAACGTCCGATTCCATCAATTGAGTTTGTGTCGCGATGCAGTACGGACAGAAAAAACATGCTACTGTTGCTAAAACAGTTTTTTTTTTTCGTAAAACATAGTAGAGAAGATAGTGATAAAAATTAAGAGAGTGTAAGTAATTACATTTTCACCTGAGAACCGTGTTAATTGTTATTAGTACTTAGTCTAAGCGGTGAGTAGGTTTACGGAATATTTCTTACGTTTCAGTAACATGCATAATGTTGCTGTGCCTGACAGGGTCCATAATTGTTTCTATTTTTTATTATTTATCACCTGACATGTACATTATGGATTGCAATAAAGATTTAAGATTTGAGATTTGCCTACCACGAGATCCATTTGAAAACCTGTCGTGCTTTTCTCTAAGAAAACAGCCTTGAGCGCAGCGCTGGCCGCAGCGACGAAATCCAAATACGTACATAGGATTAACGAATAGCACTGCTAAAGTAAACTGTCAAAAAGATGGAGCTATAATTAAAGTAACTCCATTCCTCTTTCTCGCTCGCACACTTGACATTTTAACACGTCATGGTAAGGTGCCAGATGTGAGAGTGATGCCGCTGTCTAGGAGTGTGCTCAGGGGCGTCGACTCCGTGGGTGCTCGGGGGCTTTGGGCACCCATGAGAAATAAACATTGGGTGCCGAGCACTCCTGAGAATAGACATCAAGAAACAGATCAGTAATCGTCTTTTAGGGATGGGCGTTTTTTCATTACCCGATGACCCGTTTAGCGCTCTTTACATTTCTCGTCTCACACTTCGCCACTTTTTCGAGTCATCAAATGAGCATGAGCACCCATGAGGTTTTCTAAAAGCCGGCGGCCCTGAGTGTACTATACACTCCCAGTGGTGGATGGTAAATTTTGATTCCCTTGAAAGTGTCGGAATATAGATACGTTTTTTGCGACGTAAACGGCTGTATCTTTTTTTTTCGTAAATCAGAAATTTGATTTTTTTCTCAGCTTTAAAGGACCGCAGACCTAAGTATATGGTTTTAATTTCAACTTGATACCTCCACGCGTTTCCGAGATAAAGGGTCTTGATAGACAGACGGACAACCAAGTGATCCTATAAGGGTTCCATTTTTTCCTTTAGAGGTACAGAACCCTAATAAAAAGAATTGGCGAGAAAGATTATTTAAGTACACAGTTGCATGAGCAAAACGCTAGCTTCATTTTGTAAGTGCCGATGTAAAATATTTTCAAGTTAATTGAATTAAACCCACTTACTGGAAGGCAAGTCATAGTAGCCATAGCAGTTTATTGCTAACGGAACCCCTAACACATACACCACACACACACCACGCACCTGCACATTTGAGGACCTACCGACTGATGCCATCATTTATATATGGTCAAATGGGCCAAAATTATCTTAAACATTAACCATCGATTCGAAAAGAAAAATAAATAAACCACACCATAAGTAAATCAAAATGATACGCGACATATACAATAGAACCATAGACAATATTAATAAAAACCCGTGAAAAAATTTTTGTTTTTAACATTGTAATGCAGCTCGCAGTATGATGAGGCATTTGGATGTTTCTTTTGTAACATGCTGACTAGGGGAAAACATCCATTTGTCAAGCTATTGACTTTCAGCACGACTTCTTTTACACAATTCATTCGTTGTCCCGTCAGTTCTTTACACAATTTCGTTTTAAACTCGAGGTTGCACTCGTGTTAAAAAATAAATTCTGCAATCATTATTCTGATCACATCCTTAGAATAAATTGCTCTTTTTATTTCGTAATTCGAAACGTAAAACGTTCCATTCTTAATAAAGCGTCTAAGTTACGTTAAAATTTCTTTGTGTTTTTGATTTATAATTTGCTTAGAGTGAAATGGGGATAAATGAAATGACTTTGTTTTTAGAAAATTAAACGATTTACTTGACTCTAGTCTCAAAGTTAGACAAATTGTTAACGTAACGTGCGTGTACTTACAGAAAATATCAATAAAGGTAGATACTTCAATAAGAAAATTCTGTCTATGGACTGTAACTTCGAAAGATTTGTGCGTCCCAAAATCTTCCTTATCACACAGATTGTACGTATACTTGGAATTTAATCGTCGGCTAGTTTATGTGTAGGTAATTGTAACATAAACTTGGAACAAATGGAGTGACCCTCGTCAGTCGTAATCCGGCGACAACATTACTATCTCCTGACGTTGTTTGTAATTAATCTCGAATATCATCTTTACATTCATACTGTGAAACTTCAACGTAGTGTTAATTCCTCGTGCTTCGTGGTTAAGGGGTTTACTGCGGTCAGTTAGATTAATTGTGTAACTGAGGTCTCATTTTACAGTGTTCAATTACCTATTCATATTCCTTGTGGTTTAACGGTAACAATAGGCAAGCATTGTGTAAATCCGGTAAGGTGATTAAGGGATCAGGAAGGCGAGAGACACAGCGATCTTCTCTCCAAGAACTGCGAGAGTGTTCGAAACAGTTATCGCGACCCTGATGCAAAATCAACTGAAGCAACACACGGTTTTACTAAGTAAAAATCTAACACTCCGTCTCGCTCCATCTAGACCAGGAGGAGTCATTTAATGATTGTGGGAACCACAAGAAAAAGATATTTTCTCTTTTATGAACACGAACCTAAGAATAACTCATGCCTTGAAAAATTGTTGTGAAATGGGTGACGTGGTTTACTGCACAGGTCACACCAGACATATAATGACAATATAGGAACAACCGGAACAACAATCAACCAATATTTTTATTTATATATAGGTTCACGTTTGGCCACTATTGAAAGACGAACCTTATCGAAAGCGACAATGTGATCGGCGATTAAGCACGCGTGCCTAGAAATAACTTATTCATTCTTGAGTTAAAGACCCCCAGATTCTAGCTATCAGGAAACACAGAATCTGGCAGAGAATTCCACTTCAAAGTAAGCATGTTTGTTTTTCTTATTCCACTGGATAACCACGGCCCTCAAGTCTAGCACCTTCTAGCCTACGCTTTTGAAATCAATTATGTTGTATATTACGTACCCCCTTTTTTAAGGTGGAAAATCATCCAATGATAACGTCCACCCGGAGGACACGGTAGAGCATACGGTAGAGGTGTGCCCCGCCTGGGCAGAGCACGGCCGTGTCTTCGTAGGGGTGCTCGGCGGCAGTGATCTCTCGCGCCGGGCCTTGGTACAGGCCATGGTCCGCAGCGAGGAGCTCCTTAGCTAGCATTACTCCTTCTGCGAAGCAGTAATGCTAGCAAAGGAGGTAGCCGCACGCGCGAGGCAATGACCCTTGCACCCCAGCTGCCGGGATACCAATCCCGATTTCCGGCCACCGTAGGCGCGGGCTTACGGACGGCAAGCAATGGGTAGCTCGCCGTCCGGCCGTCCGGTAACCGTCCAGACCAAGCCCAAGCCGTCGACGGCGCGTTCACGCGCGCCTCAAGGAGATGTCAGCAACCGTTGGGGCCCAGCGGGGTCGAAACCTACTGGGGCCCTGAAACAATTGCAAAAAAGAACAGGAGTGGGTTTTTAGTCAGTAAAAGTCTGTCACGACCCTCTCGCTCCGTCCAAGAGTGAAGAATGTTATTAGATGATTTTCCCACATAAAAAAAACATAAAAAAATCCAATGACAACGAACATCAGACTTTTACTGACTAAAACTACACCTGTGTCCTTCCAATGTGTTTCTTTTCCAAAAATACCCGCGGCCCTAGCGGAGATTGGCCCTCCTACGTTGTGACCTTAAGTTTAGTAGTTAATTTTATTATGGCAATACTCCCTTGATGATAGAATTACGATCTATAAAAAGTTATATTTATCGTAACAAAAATAAATACATATAACACACATTAAATAAGTAAACACGCATGGCGCATAAAGTTGATCACGCAACTATTTAAATTATATTTCAATTGGGCCATCCTGGCATAGATAAAACGCTATGTAAATATAGCCATAAAGAAGACGCAAATAGTCACGCAACGTAATCAGTCGCGTGTCTGCAGTGCTCTCCATTAGTGCGTGGTGAAAAACGAAATTTTTGATATAAAGGGGCTATCATATACAGTCGTTGTTAATCGAAAAACACGCATGAATAAGGTTCGCTCGTGTGGAAGCAGCCGAAGAATTAATAATATAATATAATAATATTCCACAACTATCACAAAACGCCGTCCAGTCTCAAGCTAAGCAGAGCTTGAGTGAGTATTGTCTAATGACAACTGATAAACATACTTAAATATTTCTAAATACATACATACTCGTATTATAAATAAATTACACCCAGACACAGAACAAATGATCGTGCTCATCACACAAACATTTGTCTGGGTGGAAATCGAACCCACAACCTCCGGCATAGCAGGGCCACTAACTACTAGACCAACAGGCCAGTCAATTAAAAAAAAATTGGAAAACATAAAAAATCTCTGGAAGGACTATCATCATCATTTCAGCTGAAAGACATCTATCTAGTTCTGGGCATAGGTCACCCTCTAGTGGAACTGCAACGAACAGTCCTCTAGGTACTTCTCGCATCCGTCGAATCCCCGCGACCCTGACCAGGTCATCTGTCCACCTTGTGGGAGGCCTTCCAACGCTACATCTTCCGGTACGCGGTCGCCACTCCAGAACCTTGCGACCCGTTCGGCCATCTGTTCTGAGATTCTTTGCATTCTGTTCTGATTCGATCACGCAAGGCAAGTCAAAGCAGAACCCTCTCCATGGTCCTTTGGGTGACTTTTAACCTTCTGATGAGGCCCATTGTAAATGACCACGTTTCGGAGTCATATACGTCATTATTGGTAACGCGCACTGATCATAGACTTATTGTGGTACGAGTAGGTACTGTGGCGTCTATGGAGGTCACAGTTATTACTAACTTGCAAACTGGCATGTTATACTTTTAAGGTTTATGTTTAAAAAAAAAGCTTAGGATGGATAGATGTTCAAATAAAGGTTCAAACAATAGATAGGGAGACGCCTTTCATTGCGTCTCACCTATCACAGTACCTATGTAATCGTCTACCACTATCTACAAAAATTGATTGAGAATACTAAAAATTACAAAATTATTTCAGATATAAAATATATGGTTGCTGGAAAAAGCTAATAATTCGTTAACATTACTATCTTCTGCCAGCTGCTTCTCGTCTACTTCATCGTCGACTCGACCTGCATTTCATCCTGAAGATGATTTATTATTTAACACTCTTCTATGTACGAAAACGTTAAGTCTGTGAGTTGGTATTTCAATTTTCCTCTTCTTTTCACCGGTATCCACTCCATGCTTACCTATAATGGGCAAGACTTATGTCTTGCCCATTATAGGTATGCAACCGGATAAAGGCATCTAACTTTTACCTTTTTTAGATTCAAATAACTTCTCTCGCTCTGGGTGAAGCGGAAGGGAGTGTCAGATTTTTAATTATTATAACCGTGTTCCTTCAATTGCCCTTTTTGCGGGGGCTACGCTATCTCCTTCGAATAATCCGCAGCCCTGGCAGGCGTCAGCCCTAACTGGCCCCGTCTTTTACAATTTTTTTCTTTGAAGCTTGGTCCTTACCGGACGGCGAGCCACCCATTGGTCGCCGTCCGCAAGCCCGCGCCTATGGTGGCCAGATATCGTCTTGCATCTCCGGACGCCCGGGATGTCTTCGGCGGGGTTCCAACTCTTGGCAACTACTTTGACCAGGTCATCGAACCATCTGACTCTTGCCTACACTCCTGTGACCACACATGGATCTCCACTGTAACGCTCAAACATTTTGTTTGCTATTTACAAATTACTTCAAATTCCATCTACTTGCATTTAAAAAAAAGGCAAGTTAAAATAAGATTGTATATAAAAGCTGGCGTTATTATAACTTTAAATTGTAACATTAATACAGCGGAAAAGAGAGGGAATTTTAAAAGCTCCCCAAGTTTCACCCTTCAGATGAGATTGAAATTGATACTATAAGCCAAGATTCTCGGTCAACGGAACAGCATTAAGTTTGCAGTGTCAACGGAACTTTTTTACAAAAAATACTCGTACTATTAAGATTTTCTTCCTGGCTCATTTTACGGTTCATTGCAATGAAGGTCACGTTTCTCGAGAAAGTATCGGTAGCTCGATTAATAACACAATTATTTATATGAGTAAGTACACATGCATTTATACATGGCAAACATAGCAAAATCCATACACTTCTTTAATAGTTTAGATAGGAATTCATCAGCTCCGTAGTCTTTTCACAACTAGCTTGGGGTCGGCTTTCATTCTAACCGGATGCAGCTGAATACCATCCATATGTTTTATAAGAAGTAACAACCTATCAGACCTCTACAACCCAATACGCAGATGTGACTATTACGAGTATATTGTTTATGTTTGTTAACTAGTTTTTTTTATGTGGGAAAATCATCTAATGGCATCCCCCGAGGTCGCGTCAGACTTGCTGACTAAAAACCTACCCCTGTTCCTTCTTTGCCATTGTTCCAGGGCCCCGGGGATCTCTTTCGCATCACCCATGGCCCCAGTACGCTTCGACTCTGCTGGGCCCCTACGATTGCTTACATCTACTTGAGTGGAACACTACGCGCCATCGACGGGCTCGGGCTCGGTCCGGGCGGTAACCGGATGATCGGACGGCAAGCTAGCCATTGCACGCCGTCCGCAAGCCCGCGCCTATGGTGGCCGGAAATCGGGATCGGAATCCCGGCGGCTGAACACCGATGGCCATTGCCTTGCGCGTGCGACCGTCTCCTTTGCTAGCATTACTGCTTCGCAGAAGGAGGAGAGCGCCTGCCACTCCTCCACGCTCCGGACCATGGCCTGTACCAAGGCCCGGCGCGAGAGATCGCTGTCATCGAACACCCCCACGAGAACACGGCGGTGCTCTGCCTAAGTGGGGCACACCTCTACCGTATGCTCCACCGTGTCTGCCTGCTTCCTCAGCGCCAGCGCCTACAGCGGCGCTCCATAAAGGGCCATGGACCGAACAATTCCTGCATAGAGCCTCCGGCAGGAGGCGTCTGGACCTAGGAAGGTTGGGCAGGAGCCGCTTGAGGGCAGCCCCAGTCCGATCCAGTTTGGGAACCAGACGTCGGATATGCTCCTCGAAATTCCATCGGCTGTCGAGGACGAGTCCCAGGCACTTTATTGTTGACTCGACGCCGATGTGAACTCCTCCTACCGTTATTTGGGAACCCGGGGTGGCGCGTTCCGAGGGCCGTGAAAGCATATGGCCTCGGACGTGTGAAGTGCCACCTCAAGTCCCAACTGTTGGATCCTCTCCACGACTGTCGCAACCCCCTGCGTGTCGTTAATTCGACCGCCGCCTGGTACGAATCTCCCTGCGCCAGGACTAGCGTGTCGTCTGCGTAGTACGTAGTCGTACCCAATGTTCCACAAGGGCGGTCCTAGTACCGATCCCTGCGAAACATCGTACAACATCCCCTACCCTACCCTAGGTTGACTGGTAGAGAATGCCTAAGGCATTAAGTCCGCCTTTGTACCTTTTGTTGCATGAAGATTAAATAAATAAACATCTCTCGCCGTTTCCACTCTCTCTGGTGACCAGGGTAGATAATGTACCTGTCCGACAGGTAGGCCTCGACAACACGACAGAGGTATTTGGGCACCCGGTGATACCGGAGTGCCCTCCTAATGCTGCTCCAGGGCAGGGAATTAATGGCGTTATGTTTGTTAGCCAGTTTTAAGATTGCGTCATTTTCACGTATATAAACTGTTTTTCTTTCTTTCTTTCTAATTACTGTCATGTCCATAGTCAATGTCAGTCTGCGTCTGCAAAGAAATACTTCTATTTTTAACTTTAATATTTTTTATTTACTGTTAATACTCGCTCGTGTTATTGGCAAAACTGTGATGTTTCTTCCACAAATACTATTAATGAAGAATTGAAGTTAAAGTTGAACATCTGAGATAGAAATTATATGCAATATTTATTTGCAGTCAATGTCAACTGTAATATAATCTTTCTTGCAAACCTCACTGATTACCCTTGAAGTAGGTAATCGTTTTTTTATTTTATTACCTCTTTTTGACTTCTTAATTTTGACGCTGTGATATTATAACACTCAACTGCATTATTAAATTAAATAAAAAGGAAGTACAAATTGAAATAAAATATGAATGAACCGTACGAAAAACGAATCCGTAAAACAATATAAATCGTTTATTTACTATACCATACGGTACTTTTAATGTAGCCCAAACAAGTGCACAATAAAATTAAACAGTTATTCCGTCAACGTGGCAATCCGTAACAAATAAAGCCATCGGGCAATATGACTCGGAAAATACGTAATAAAAACGAAACTTACGTATCATTTAACCTTTGTAGTTTACATTTTTGGCGCTTTTGAACCATTAACAGCATTCGTGGTTACGGTTTGTCTGACCATATGAGACATTTGACCGTTTCGATTACCGCCAACTATATAAACGGTCGTAAACGTAGAGAAAACCATAATACAGCGATATAACCGTTAAATAATTCGTTTAGTTTCATTCGGAAGGTACGCAACTACCTTTAGTAAGTTAAGACAGTAAACATTTCCCTTTTTTGTAGTCTCAGTGGACATTCACGGTCCATTTGCGGATTTAGTAATGGTAGATAGTTAGTTATTTATATATATTTTATTATACACTAAGATAACTAATTCACATAATGGAAGCCTTAAAGATACAATTATCAGCCTAAATAAAGTACCTAATTAATAGGTACTAAAATAGATACATAAATACATCATACTAAATATGTAGGCAAAAAAAAAGTGACGACTAAATTGAAAACAGCTAAATACAGAAATATGATCACGGTAATAAGTATGGTAGTGTTAAATAGGTATTTAGGCGCTTAGGAACCACGGGCATTCAGATTGAGGACTTATCTCGCCCATCGAGTGATTCCAGGGAAGACGGTGGCACAGTGATCACGTTCTGCCGTGTTCAGCAAAGCTCAGGGGATATACTTTTAAACTGTCCTTATAATAACTAACTAAAACCCATATACAAAATACACCAATCTTACGAAATAATAAACATATAAAAGAAACTATAACAAAATTATTAAATATTGGACACGAAGTGATGGCGTCGTGTTTCGCTGCGAGGTCAGTATCCTTCCACGAAATCATCGATACACGACACCCTTCAGACAAAACTCTCCTTAAAAAGGAAGGTCTCTAAATGGTGAGTCGGCACACGCAAACGACTTAAAATTAGTGTTATGGCACGGCTTCAACTGCACGGCTCTCAAAATCCAGTTCGTTTTCATGCGTTTTCCACGATTTCCTCAACCTTCGTGACCTTATGAAGTTTTCCTCCGAAAACAAAAGCCACGTTTGCTTCAGGCGACTATACAAAAAAAGGATTATAAACTTAAGCTCCATAACAGAAATAAAACTACAAAACATCCTACGTGGTTTCGCAAGTAAATCCTCAAAGTGGTAAAGCATATTGAAATTTTACGAAATTTTATTATTTAAATTGATGCGAGGATTATTTTGAAATAATAGTTTATAGATGACAGTCAGATGGCGTGCAAAATAACCGAAATAAATACGAAACCGTTAAAACATTATCAAAAAACTAGGGTAAATAAAATAACAGAGATTAAATCAGTTTTTCCACCACTGATAAATGGTTTATTTTGTAATTTGAAGAAATGCGCAATCAAACGTGTTATATTAACCTCAGTTTATACTAGTTTTTGCCATCAACTTCATGCAGATGAAGTTGATGGCATTTTAACGGCCGGAATTAACTTAGCTTTCTATCAATAAAATAATGTTTGATTCGGCGTACTTTTACAGACTACCAAACCATTTTTCACACCATCTGCTCAAAAGCATAAGCATAATCAGCCTTTTTTAATGTTCCCACTGCTGAGACTCAGGTCTCCTCTCTCTAGGAGAGGGAATGGGCCGTAATCCACTACGCGGGCCCAGTGCGGATTGGTGAATGTCACATGTCTTCGAATACAACACATCACCTGCTCGCATATGTCAAACTGTAGATATATATCATGCAAACCTAGAGTAAAACAAGTCATTAATACCCTAATATATAGTATGGGTTCTAGCCGGGCAATAAGTAATATTGTTTTGAATTTGGAACCTAATGAAAATTTTTAAAATAAAGGTATAAAAAATCCAAATCGAACTGGCATTTACGAGCAAATACAAATAAAAGAAAAATAGAACACACATATTTAAAAAAAAATCACGTGTGCCTAGTATGAATTATTTTTCTGTTTAACAATTTTTATTGGTCTTTGTCTTTCCACAACTGGTTTTTTTTTAGGTGAGAAATCATCCAATGACTTCATCCACTTTAGGGTGGAGTGTTAGCGCGTGTCAGAGTTTTACTGACTAAAGCCACACATATGTGTCCCTCATTGCCCTTAACGTTGTAGGACCACGGGTTTAAGGCGTGTGTGGAACACTACGTATCGTCGACGACTAGGGTTCGGTCCAGACGGTGATCGGAAAGTCGGACGGCGAGTTGCGGCGACGTGGGCGGTTGGGGTCGCAGTGACTGGGGCGTTAGTTTCACAACTAATCAAATATATCAAACATGATAGTTTTATTCTATTCTATTCTATGAACTTTTAATTATTATTTTTTCTTGTAAATACTAAGTCAACTACCTAATTGTAACTACAACTTCATTATATTCTATGGTTATGATCTATTTGATTTTTTATTTTTTTACAGTAGATGTCAAAAGCAGAGTACTCCTCAAACATAAAGGTTCCTTCGTCTTGGGCTAGCTGATTTCCCTCGCTACACTCCGGATTCTTAGCTTAACTCCCTCACTCTGCTCGGGAGTTAACGCTTAGGCCCTTCGCTAAGCTCTTGGTTTAACCCCCAGAATCTTTCGTGACACTCGAGTTTCAATATGCCCGTGACATAAGGCACTGGCTTTATCGCCTTGGTGAAAAATCTAATTACTCCTTTAAAATAAAGTTTAGACAAAACTAAAATACACTTACAGAATTATAAAGCAAACTAAATTACATATCTCAATATGAATGAAGCAACGATTTCCTGAAAGAAAAATTGATTAGATCCCATTTATTAGTTAACCCGCTGTAAGGTTTAATTAAAGCAGGCAGTTTGTGAACATGTCAAAACTAATTACCAATAGGTAGGTACGTTGCCTGAAATTCGATCGCAATTTCCTCTTGAACTTTCTATAATTCATTAATAAAGTATTTCAAGGTTTTTAGGGTAGTATTTAATATGAGAAAATTGGAATGCGTACTGATGTTATGCGTACCTACAATATTTTTTTTAAGAGCATATGAAAACGTGTCAAGCAATCTCTGACTTATTTCAACATTTAAAAAACATAATATCGTTCTAAACAATACCCGAAATAATAGCTAAAACAATCTTAAACACACCGAACAACAATATAAAAGCTATAATACCTTAAATAAACCAATAAAAGCAAGGAAAAATAACATCAAAAGAAAAAGAATTGGCACTTGTACACTTAGTGACTTAAACAAAAGCGTCGTTAACAATTCGTGGTTATTAAAGGACCCGAGCATAATCACCCCTTGCAGAATAAAATTACCGTTCTGACAATCCTCATTACCATACTTAATAACATTTCAAACGGTTTTCACACTGAAGAATACGTAAAAGTCAAAATAAATAATTCAATATGTTTTAAATGTCTGTTTAAATTGATTCAGCGAATTTTGAATTTTTTAAGAACGCAATGCGAGGTGTCAGCGATAACAGTGAATTTGCATCGGCATTTGCGGAGCTCGTGGTATTCGTATGCAGTGCTTTCATACAATATTATTTATGAACTCGGCATCATAATCTCGGCCAAGAATTCATTTAAGTTTGTTTTATGTATGACTGAAACTGAATATATTCTATTCATTTAATGCATCATCGTTATTAATCCTGGCTCTCTAGCATTATCATTATTTTCTCTATTATGTTTTAAGACTATCTTGTAGCACGCCGTCCGGCCGTCCGGTAACTATCCGGACTGAGCTCGAGAGGTCGACGGTGCGTCGTGTTCCACGCGCGCCTCTAAAAGCTGTCAGCAAACCATAGGGCCCAGCAGGGTCGATGCCTACTGGGGCCATGAGTTGTGCGAAAGAGAACCCCATGGCCCTGGAAAGAAGGCAAAGAAGAAAGCGCTCCGGCCAAAGGCGCGAAAAGACATTGGATGATTTCCGACCTAAAAAAAAAAACAGGTGGTATTGCTTGTCCCATTTACAAAGTATGAGTTTCTTTGAAAAAAAAAAATTCGTTGATTTTCGAAAATAATGTTATTTTGATTAATACTTTTTTAGTTATTATGCATTAAAGTTAGTTGATTTTTTTTTCATTTTATTTTTTGGTTGTGGTAGTTCGTTCTATAGTGATGAAGGTACCTTTATAATATAACCTTTACAAGTGTGCTTAAAAAATTAAGAGTTTTCAAACAGAAAAAGAATTTTCTAAATCGGTCCAGGCGTCTTCGAGTAATCGGCGTACATGCATAAAAAATAAAAGATTCCGATTCCGATTGAGAACCTCTTTCTTTTTTGATGTCGGTCAAAAATTATAAGCGCCGTGCTGTCTGATGATAATAATGGGAAACACAAATACACACACACACACGCACGCATTCAATACAAATTGACGTAACGTGTACCTACGTAACACGATTGAGTAGTCTAAAAACATTACGACCTCTGGTCCTAAAATCAAAGGCACAACCTAATGGAGTGCCAATCACAGTATCGGACAGTTACAGTCTATCATGATACACCTGTTCTCCTCTAGTTTATGGTCAACGCGCCGATGGACTCTTTTGTTTACAAAGGCCGATGTCAGACATACTTCAACGTCCATCGCTACGTATTGAAGATATCTATCAAAGTGTAGCAACGTTGGATCCACATTTGAGTTGTAAATTGAGGGTATCGAAAGCACGGGTCCTTTTTTCATTTCGGGGGAAAAAATGTGAGGTTTGTTTGTAAATACACGTAAATACTCGAGAGTGCCTAATCTATACCATAATTCATAGTACCTTCAACCAGTGGCTCCGCCTGCGTGATAGTAAAAAAATTTTAGGATACGATGATGATGATGATTCTCTCGAGATAATAAATATCCCTATTCCAGGACTTAGGCTACCCGTGTACAAAATTTCATCCAAAACTTTCATATTTATAATGGTACTGCCTTTATAAATTATACCACATCATTGTGTGGTCTAGCGCGAGCCTTTCAACAAGTAAAATAGTAGATTATGTGACTAGGAGATAAAGCAGTGCTTTTAAGTCGCGGGCGGCATGTTTAATTCCAAACGAAACGAAGGTTGCTAAGTTTTAATCCCGAACGCTAGTGAGGGTTTTATATAATTAATTCCCGAGCATTGCGAGGATACCTGAGTGAAGTGAGGATTTCAAGCCGCCCAAGGCAAAGACAGCTTTATCCCCGTGTTGAATACTCTACTTTTTACACCAGCTGTGAGATAATTAATAGACAATTTACTAAAACAAATTATATATTAGAGAAATATAAGTATTATTACAAGTTTGAAACAAACAAAATTCACTACTTTAAGATTCTATACTTTTAATTTTCTATACCACTCCCGCTCTTTTTTAAAAAAAACTCGTCTGTAACCACATTTTATTTTGTTAGTGGCCAGTTTGATTTTTGAATAAACTTGTTTGATGGACGTAAATTTTCATTCTCTTAATGTGTTTTTTTTTAATTAATGCGTTTTTGACGTTCCAAATTCAAATCTCACTATTCCCTAGGGATCGCACATACTGCATTATCTCCCTAGGGACAGAATGACTTGCTTTAAGTGAAGATCGTACGACATATAAAAGGGCATTATCGAGCAGGTAGTGTAAAAAAAAATTATATGCCCCCGTAAGAATAACAAACATACACACACATACCTACATACAAATTTTCGTACGTTCTACAATATTAAAATCATAACAAGTGAAACTGAACGGTGCATATTTGAAAATTCAGTAAATGAGCGTAAAAACAGTAAAAAGTGTACAACGCCACCCAACTAACAAACTACAAAGAGATCTGCTGAAACCCCAAAAGGTTGCTTGTTACTTAATCCAATTTCCACGCAATCTTTTGCTGAAATTCTTTTTAAATTGGTGTCACGCGCTTGGTATTATACACTTTGTACAATTCAGTAATACCATCGTACCTAACTGTTTTCATAGGTACTGTGGTTTTTAAACTATACTGTATTTTTAAGTTTTATCTCTTATTCTCTGTAACCGCGGACTTCTCAGCTGAGCTTACAATGGAAATTTATATTACGCAGTTTTAACACATACAACATTTAATTATAACTTCAAACTATGCAAAAGTATAACATCGTGAAAAGGGCGCGTAGTTCTCTGTTCGACTGTAAATGATGTTAGTGCTGGGCGATAATGCGACGACAGTAGGGATGCGCTCATTCATCGACTTTTTAGTCTAAGAAACTGAAATGTATATCAGAGGGTGAAGATAGAATTTAAAAGCTAAACAAATTCAATGTTAAAGTAAACGTTTCGTCAATATTACACCGAAATAAAATGGAGTGCTCATACTAATAATTAATTCATTGATTTAAATATTTAATTAAACTCTCAATTCTATTTCAAATAAACAAAGGTTTGGAAGCATTTAGACTAACTCATAATACCGTTCAATTTAAATAAATAAGATATTTGAACTAAACATTATTACTTTGTAGGTGCTAGGAACAAGATCCGCTCGAGTACATGATTAATTTACTCCCAGCCTCCTTAATAATTTCATCACGAACAGTACCTCGTTTAATTTAAAATAAATACAGCTTTTTAAAGCGAAAATCTTCACACTCTTGTATTTAATTCAATGAGTATTCAGAGAAAAAGGGTCCCTCGAAAGTGACTTTTTAAGAATTTAGTAGAATCATAGAATAAATAAAACGAAGGTGCGAGAAGATATCAAAAATATTCAAATCATTAAAGGATATTTTGGTACAACAGTCCTGAGTACAAAGTATTTACATAACAATCTTGTAAAAAAAACATGAACCAATTTTAACAAGATAAATGATTAGAATTCTTCACCCAAATTATTTAAGAAATTTCGATCGAAACTATGTATAAAATATAAAATAAAATATTGTTTAATTTTGTTTGGAAACATGAGTGTTTCAAAACAAAGTTTTCTTGCTTATTTTAGATTGGAAAAATGTTTACCTAAAAGTTTTTTTAGAAAAAATATTGGGTTTTAGAGTCGCACACGTCTAGAATAAATGTAATTTGTGAGGCACAAGACAACCATTTAGGGTAATGATATCAAATAGACTAGCCTTAATAATAAATTCGTTTTTTTTTTAAATAAATACGTAATGAAAAGACTACTAACTAAACAAAACATAAACAGATTTTATTTGTCTGAACGCCATGAATACAAAGTTAGGTATAATCAGAACAAAAGACTGGCATTTACTGTATAAGCCACCTAATTGCTAACGCCTTAGACAAATACACTCGACCTATCAGATACAACAACTGCTATCATACAAAAACGATAGCCGAATCAATACTTCAGTAAGTACGTAACATATACGTATTGAAGTTGTTACAAAAATATTGAAAACGCCAGATTACCATTCGACACACGCCGAACTAAGGACGTGATTCGTTTTCCAATATTTGAAACAAAGCGAGCCCTTGACAAGAAAGCACAAATCAAACTATGGCATATCCATTCAACTATTTTAACTGTCGTAAATATAAATTTATTGTTGTACTCACTGTGTTTTGCTATTTTATTGTTGCTTTCAAGTTGTTGTTCAAGTTTAATTGTTAGTGACCACGAACTATAGACGTACTTTTATTGCTGCTCCGGAAACGATACTTTTTGTCGGTAGGTATACAATTTACCTCCTATCGAGTGATTCCAGGAAAGACGGTGACATAGTTGGTTGGTTTGGTGGTTAAAATTGTGGTGGTGTTGGTTGGTTCCATAATCACAAATATTTCCAGGCCAATTTATCACAAACTTAGTTCAATTTATTTACTTTGCTTTGGAGCCGTAATACTACGCCGAGATAGAAATCGCGTTACGCGCCCCGAAAATGGCAAGGGTCGCCCATGTGGGGATGTAGTGTTATTGAAACAACTGTTCTCAAGCGATTACCTTTAATTACTGACTAAAAGAGTACAAGTGTGTTAATAGAAGATACATTCATATAGATAGGGTCATAGACCTTATACTATAGATAGTAACACTACACCTCATTGTGATCACGTGCAACCGTGCACATTGAGGCTCAATGGAGACCGTTATATAGTCTCCTCAGGGATGTGCCATAACAGACGTTGCACAGAGGGGGTTCCGGAATGGTCTTTTAAGAGGTAACGGGGCCCCTTCTATGTGCTGATGGTGATCACCGGGGTGATTTTAGTGAGATAAAAATCCCACACTCTCCTCTCCCTCGTCCTCACCTTCCGCATGACGCAGGTTCTCACCGAACACGGGAAGTTCGGGAAGTTCCTGCACCGGATTCGTGCGGAAGCGACGCCCGGGTGTCGCCGCCAACACAGATGGATTTTAGCCAGTCACCTGACTTTCCCTCTCGCACCACCTAGTGCGAGAAAAGTTATTTGATGATACCCCACCTCGAATAAGTTTGACAAGACATTATCAAACTCCTTGGAGATTTGCAGGGTCTTCATAGAGGCAGAAAACCACTTTTAATACAGTGGGTAGATTAAAACACTAGAGCAAAGTTTCTCAAGGAAAATCATAAACTGTTGGAAACTCATCGAGTTACCATTGTTTTAAAGCGCTTATTGCGCTTTATCCGTTATTAGTTTGCAAAGAAAATATTTTTAATAATGTGAAGAAATTATTCATCTTTCTTGAGCAATCATCCGGATTTAACATTTTTCTTTTGCCGTTGCTATATATGTTATCCGTATCCTTCCTCCTTGCATATTATAAAACAAAGTCTCCCACTACGTCTGACTGCTTGTCCCCGATAAACTCAAAAACTAATGAACTGATTTTCATGTAGTTTCCACCAATAGATAAAGTGATTTATGAGAAAGATTTAAATGATTTGTAACACCCGTGCAAAGCTAAATATTATAAAAAATATGCAAAACGGTTAGTTTGTTTATAAACTTAAAAGTTATTCTCTTGAAGTCCTGAATTATTAAGAAAGTTGTGTCATGAATAGAAAAATACACTTACCTACACAGAATTTATTTTTTGAAATAACAAAACGTATATAGGTACATAAACGAATTAAATATTTATTAACTACGAATATTTATAACCTAACTACGTTCATAATAACGTACATATGTGCAAAAACAAATGAACTTATGCGTCTAAGCACTCCTCCTCTCCTTTTGACATCGCTGTCATCTGGGTTCGACTGATAAAGCCCAGAAGACTAGCGGCATTGCCACGTTGAATGGCAATACTAATTCTTAGGCCAAGGAACAGCCAGCCCTAGAATCACGCTTAGTCGCTGAGATATATCTTTGAAAAGATGAAGTGCACTCGGATCCCATAACCCAAGCGTTTCAACTCCAACGACTCTAAATTTGACTGTGCGGGATACAGCAGTACTGCGTCTGCTACGGCAACGCCCACACAGCTCGCCGTACTTGGAACACGGGATAGCGCAAGGATGTCAACACAGTTTGCATCCCAGGTGGCTTACCCACCTTCCACAGCACTAACATCATACTATCTGGTTTCTTCCCAACGTTGAATGTTTTGACTTTTTGATCCTGAATACGTTCATGAAAAAAAGTACTAAGGTTTTTGTTTTAACCAGTGTTGTACCATTATGTTCAGACTTTTTGATCCTGAATGTTCTGACTTTTGGATCCTGAATACGTTAATTAAACTAGGTCCTAAGGTTTTTGTTCTAACCAGTGTTGTCCCACTACTGGGCAAAAGTTCCAAATCATCTTTCATACTACACATAGGTGCTGTGACAAGTTTGGTATAGTGGGCGAAAAAATCACAAATTAAAATTTTTGCCGTTTATTTATTGGTGTTCTGTGAACTGTAATTGGAGTGCTATAAAAATAAAAACGTAAACCAAATCAAATAAATATGCTCCTCACTGTTTTAGTACATAACATATGTAGGCTATTCACAATTATCTATAAAATTCTATATTTGATAGCAGTCCTAAAATTTTACCTTTTTAAATTAAAACTTTATCTTAACGAAAATATCTGTGTTTCGTATTATTCCTACAAAGAGAAATGGACTAAGGATTTATTTTTAAAATATTGCCTTTTACAATATTAATAAAAGGACGCTACAAAGGTAAATTATTGCAGACTAACTATCCCACGCAGTTTCATCCGTGTCTTTGTTTACTGCTCCGTGGGTCGAAGCCACGTCGAAGCGTGAGGTTAAATGTTTTCAGTTCGAACTCGTAGTTTCAGAGTTTAGCGCGTTCAAACAAACAAACTTCTTCGGCTTTGCAATATTAGTATATATAGGGTCGAAGCTTACTGGGGCCACGGGTAGTGTGAAAGTGAAACACGGGGCCCTGAGACGAAGGCAAAGAAGGAACAGGAGTGGGTTTTTAGTCAGTAAAAGTCTGACACTATCTCCCGCTCCGCCCAAGAGCGCGATTTGTCATTAGATGATTAACCAATCGAAAAAAAAAGGTGGCCCTACGGTTTTGGTTCAAAAGAAAAAACCAGACAAGTGCGAGTCGGACTCGCGCACTGAGGGTTCCGTACAAACTTACAATTATGAAAACAGTTCAATTCCCGAATTCAGTTAAGAAGATTTTTCCGAATCGCAAGAAAAGTTTTTTTTTTAGTGACGTAACTAATAATTTACAGTTTTCAGATTTTTTTCTATACTTGTGCTATGAGACCTTGCTTCATACCAATATTCAGGATTCTAGGGCAACGGAACCCTACGAATACCCGGTACCCTATGAATTTTGATTCCCTTGAGAGTGTCGAAATACACGTTTTTTGCGACATACAATGTTTTCGTTAACTCTGAAGTTTGATTTTTTCACAGCTTCAAGGGACTGCAGACCTGAACATATGGTTTTAATTTCAACTCGATACCTCCACGCGTTCCCGAGATAAAGGGTCTTGACAGGCAGACAGACAAACAGACAGACGGACGGACAACAAAGTGATCCTATAAGGGTTCCGTTTTTTCCTTTTGAGGTACGGAACCCTAAAAATATATAAATTTAAAAAATAGGAACGAAAATAAAGCATTGTAGGACGGTGTTAAAAAGTAATTAGCCACATTTTTCGCAATAAACAGTCACTCAGGTGCATTCGTAATTAGAATTACTTTGGTTCGCGTGAACGGTGACCAATGGATGGCTGGATTCCTGTCGCCACAGTCACGCACGTCACAACCTAATTCCAACTGGAATAACTACATACACCCGTCGTTTTTACCGGGAATTAACTCGTGTTTCTCGTAATATCTTTATTACACGTGTTTATGTAATTAATTTAATGTCGAATTCAGAATACGAATATTAATAATTTGAGTGGTTTTCCCCGTTTTGTATCGGGAGGAATAGCTTCTGCCAATGGCTTCACCCACGTGATAGTAGACAATTAGTAGCCTAAGTCACTCTGTGATAAAGTAAAATTCTACTGGTGACAGAAGTTTAATTTCGGTCAAGTACTTTTTGAACTCATCACACTACATAGTATAAAACAAAGTCGCTTCCCGCTATCTGTCCCTATGTTTGCTTAGATCTTTAAAACTACGCAATGGATTTTGATACGGTTTTTATTAATAGATAGAGTGATTAAAGAAGAAGGTTTATATGTATAATACATGCGAAATATAGTAGAGAAACACTGATAATTTTAGAGGTTTCTAATGTGGTGTAGTAAATAAACTCATTTTTTTGCGCTTAACCTTTTGAGTACCGTAATTAGAGACTCGGGGTTTAATAAATTTGCTGAACCCTACGAGAAATAGATCAAAATAATGTACTACGGTATTGTACATCTTAGAAAGGTATATAAAACGTCCGCGACGGTATATGTATATCTCTTAGGGATAACCCACAATATGACAATAACCATTTTTTATCCTTTACTTTTTACGAGAAATAATTTCTTATTTACGAAGCGATTTTAAGCAATACAGCATTAATCCTTATCCAATTAAGTATATATTGGATAAGGATTAATGTTAGATTATTTGTTAAATTATTTCTAACTAATAATAATATAGATCAATTTGGCCCTTTACAGCATGTAATTCAAATGAATATTTACGAAGATATTACAGATTTAAAATGCAGGGACATAGCGGTTGCGGTGGTATCAGCATTGCACCCGTGCGAAGCTGGGGCGGGTCGCTAGTTCATTATAAACAAAAATACAACTCTTTTCTGTTTATAATATTCTTATTATAGTACGTTACGTTTATATATACGAGTTTTAGGCCGCAGGTTCAAATCCAGCCAGGCGCATTACTTTGTGTCATTTATTTCATCACAATTGCTCTCAAAAATATGACATGTAACATCTACCAAACTAAACTATTCCCGCATGGTGGATAACGACCCATTCCCTCTCCTGAGAGGAAGTCTGATCTGAGTCCCAGCAGTGGGAACCTTATAAGGCTTATATGCTATATTATATAGAGGTATTGATATATGCACTGACTACACTTTTCTCTCTGCTCAACTCTCCCACCCCTCCTTCTTATCTCATATCACACTTTCAATATCTATCTTCTTCCCATGCTAAGAATCTACGTTCTTCTAACAATCTTCTACTGCTTTGTCCTTCTCATACTTCTGACTTTGATCATTCTTCCTTTCATATACAGTCCATACTTCTGTGGAATGCGCTTCCTCTTGACATCAGGACGGCCACCAGTCAATATGCATTTAAGCGGAAATTGCGGCTTTATTTTCTATACAAATAGCGGAGTAGTCTCAAAAATCCTTTCATTATTCCTTATATAAATAATATATATTTTTGCATATATATATATGTAGGTTTATATTATATTAAATATTTGTGTATGTTTATTTTATGTATTTATACATTTGATCCCTTGTTTTCGTATTATTCTTTTCTTTTTTTTTTATGCACCTACCATGTTTTCTCTTCACTACCCTTGGTTGACTGGTAGAGAATGCCTAAGGCATTAAGTCCGCCTTTGTACCTTTATGTTGCATGAAGTTTTAATAAATAAATAAATAAATAAATAAATATGTCTACTTTATTGACCACTAACAGTGTCAAGTTTAGTAAGTATTTATTAGTTTTTGATACAGCATATCTTTGTTTTCCATTATAATGCGAATGTAACACATCCTGATGTTTTGCAGTATTTAGTAGCAAATGTGTCGAGTCAGTCTACAACACTAAAATAAAATTTTCAACACCATTTTTACCGAGATCGCGCCTGTTTCAATGATTTCATATTTTCCAGTTGTTTTGACACTTGTGATACGAAACTACACCTTTAATGTTGAACTGTTTAAATCACAATACAATAGGAATTAAAACAACCACTGAGCTTCACACGATAAAATTCCGCCAAAAACTCGAAAACTAGCTTTAGCCACCGGTTTGGCACACGTTGATGTCAAAATCCATCTTATGGGAAGTACGGGACAGAAATATTCCTGTTACTGGCAATGGAATGACTTTTGAAATCATCATATAGATAGATGATCAAGGCATTTTTTCATGTGAATTTTTACGCTTAGAAGTGCCTTACACCGTTAAGGTTTAAGGGCCTCCAACTCGACATACATTTTCACTGTTTTTCATACAACCGCTCTTACGCGATTACACATTTTTCATTAGATATTTTGAAAACACAATATCTTGTGGATATTGTCTAGGCTTCTATTGAAATCAATTTATAAATTTGTGTAAAACTAATCCAGTAAAGACCTCTAAAAATCTGCAGCTATCAAAATAGCAGATTTTTAGAGGTCACTTCATAATTTACTCAAAAATTAAAAAAGTCAATAAAGTATAACAATAAAAGCCTTGCAAATCTAATCGAGATTCGAAATTCTGGTTTAAAAAAACACGTATTTCCTGGAACAAGTTTTGTAAAATATTAGAGTAAATCACGGAATTACCGAATGCTAACAGAGTTTTTAGGCGTTATCTCTCTTTTTTTTGCATAGCCTCTTCATCGAACTTCGCGTTGGATTGCGTGATGAAGAGATGAAGCATAAGCATGCGATGAAGTAACAAGCTTTTAAACCATGCTCGATGTTGACGATAGGCGAGTGGAAAAGGACCCTCATAAGGAACAAATGTGAGATATTTATAGGATAGGAACTACTTTAATAAGAAGAGGATAGAAGGTACAGAAAGTGAATAAATGTACAAGTTAGATAATAATATACATAATCTCCTTCTGTGAAGCAAAAATGCGGGCAAAAGAGACGGTGGAAAGCGTGAGGGAGAGGCAATCCTCACACCTCAGCCTCCGCGCCGCTGGGCACGCCACGATTGCGGTGTGGCTGGAGAGGTACTACGGCGTCCTCACCTTCCGCATGGCGTAGGGCATGGTTAAGTTTGGGAGGTTCCCGTTGCGGATTCCGGTGGGAGAAACGCCTGGGTGTCACTATAGCGCAGACAGCCTGGAGGATACAGTATATTAGGGTCGAAGCCTACCAGGGCTGCAAGATCGACTGAGTCACCGCGGCCCTAGAATTCAAAGGGCAACTGAAGGAACACGGGTGGATTTTAGTCAGTAAAAGTTTAAAACTCCCTCTCACTGCACCCAGAGCGAGAGAAATTATTTGATGATATCCCACCTCAAAAGAAAAGATAAACAAGCTAGATATGCTTTCAAAGATGCTCGGAGAGGTTTCCCTTTGATATCGTTATCACATAGTGCAGCGAAGTTAGTTACGACGGACGACGTAGAGAGAATAAAACTAAATAATCATGTTGGATTAACTTTACTTCTCAGTCAAGCATGTTTAAGCTACCACTACTGATTAATGATTGGATTACATGTTGCACTCTCTGACTGTCCTTCAAGACCCGTCCGGTCAATAACTAAGTAACAAGTGATCGCTACTCCGATAAACAAACATCCAACAGTCTGAAATACTGAAAGTTCACATTTAGTATGCGTACAGCTAAGGTGTGGAATTTCCTTGCCGGAATCTGTGTGTGTCTTTAAGCCAAGATTGAATAGGTTACTTCTAGGCAAGCGTGCTTCATTGTTGACCACATGATCGCTTACCATCAGGTGAGCATAGGCTCACGTTTGACCATAGTAAAAAAAAATTGTCTATCTTGCCGTCCAGTACATTATGGAGAAGCTCTTAATGCAGTCGACTGAGTTTGTGAGGTTCCGCGTTACGCGTCTAATAGTCCTGGTCATTTCATCCCTACAAACTAATGGAAACATGCAATATCTCTAATTAACAAGTTAACAAATGTTTCTAGTTGATGATGATGATGTTTATACACACGAAACGAAAATAATATTTCTTAACAGTAATCCTTCCTAAATAAATATCTAAACATTTGTCAATCAATTACTAGATATGATTAAGATAAAAACAGGAATAAAAGTAGACTATTGCTTTTGATTAGGATATGGAATACTTACTTTTTATCTGATTAGTACGTTCCACACACATACAAAAACTAGTACATATTTAGATAATAAAAAACTACTAATAACAAAAATACTGTTACAGCAACAAACGTTATTGAAACATAAATACTCACTTAATTTAAATCTCAAGCCACCGGGAACATAAATTCCTACACTACATACCTTATTTCTTCTCATAACAGATCAAACACATGCAAGCGAACCGCATAACATATCTAATTCAAGAAAAAAAAGCATAAAACGCAACGGCTGACGTAATATCACGAGTATGTTCTGCATCTTCAATACCTGTTCCATAACATCGGAACAGTATCGGTCGGAAGCGATATCAGTAAATAACATTAAGTTTTATGATTCACCCATATGCTTGCAGGTGAAGTTTCCAATCTTCTTCCGGTCACGCCAACGTCAACTTAGGTAAAAGTAACAATATTTTTGGGAAAGGAACTGTATTTAGATCGTATTCATGTGTCTTGTTTATGCTTCTTTTGTTTTTATTAGGGAAAATTACATAAATGACGCAGGTATATTTTGGATGGGAAATCTTCAAATAACTGCTCCTGCTCGGAGTAAGAGGTAGTGTCAGGCTTTTACTAACTAAACCCCACCCATGTTCCTTCAGTTTTCCTCAGCGTTCCAGGGTTGGGGTGACTCTTTCGAACTATTCTGCAGGCCTGGCAGGCATCAGCCCTACTGAGCCTCGTTATTCATGCTCACATCTCTATGATGCGCGGCTGGAACACAACTCGCTGTTCGCAGAATCGTGCTGCGATTCCCGACACCTAGAGTGTCTCCAGAGGCGACCGGGGCGTAAGGGTTGCCTCTCCCTCATACTTTCCACCACTTCCTTAGCTCGCATTACTGCTTCGCAGTAGGAAACGACTACTATTTATATTACCTATCTATGTCCTCCTGCTCCGTATCATAACTTTGACCAGATGCGAGAGGTCACCGATGCCGATCACCTCCACAAGGACACGGCGGCGCTACGCCCAAGCGGGGCATGAGGCAGGTATCAAGCTGTGCTTTTGTCGATAGAATAAATAAAGCTATGCTGAACCGTCACCAACAAACATTTTTTACTAATGAAAAACTGTACTTAGTATTTGGGATACAACTAGATATTTAAAAAATCTCAATGTCCGTTATTGCCATACTAAAGAACAACGATTATAGGTACTTGTCACTCTTCGAACTATGTATTGTCCGATATTTTTGTAAGACGTTTATAAACATGAAGCACCAACTCAATTGCCGTGAAAAGAGGCTCCTGGTGAAAGTTCAACTGCGCCGATCGACCCGCAAAGTTAATTTAACCTGCGCTTGCTGCTGCCAACCCGCGGGTGGTTTCTTAAAACATCAGACCGAATATTAAACCATATCAGAAAACCAATGGCCCTTGATAAAATTCCTCACTTTCAGGCGATTTCCTTTGCATAATTTGTATTAACCTTTCGTATACCGTAATTAGAGACACAATTAAAAAGCGATTGTGTCTCGCGTGGATCCGCGCACCGGGCATTCAATGAGTTAAATCACTACTGCTCCCAAAACAATAAAAGAAAAAAAACTGGGCAAGTGCGAGTCGGGCTCGCGCCCTGAGGGTTCCGTTCAAACTTACATTAGTAAACAGTTCAATTCCCGAATAAAGTCTTGAAGATTTTTCCGAATCGCGAAAAAATTTATGTTGTACAGTTTTCAGATTTATTCCCATATTTGTACTAAAAGACCTTGCTTTACGCCAAATTTCAGGATTCTAGGTCAACGGGAAGTAAATGAATTTTGATTCCCTCGAGAGTGTATACGTGTGTGTGACGTCGTGTGTGATATACGTTTTTTGCAACATAAACGGCCGTATCTTTTTTTCAGTTAACTTAGAAATCTGATTTTTTTACAGCTTCAAGAAACTGCAGACTTGAGTATATGGTTTTAATTTCAACTCGATACTTCCACGTGTTTCCGAGATAAAGGGTCTTGATAGACAAACAGTCAGACAGACGGACGGACGGACAACAAAGTGATCCTATAAGGATTCCGTTGTTTCCTTTAGAGGTACAAAACCCTAAAATTCACGAAAAAAACGATATGTTCTAAAACCAAAAATTCTAAGACTTGCGACCGACGGCGACATCCACCAACCCGCACTGAGCCCGCATGGTTAATTATGGCATATTCCCTTTCCTAAACAGGAGGCCTGAGTCCCAGCAGTGGAAACATTATAAGGCTGATACTGCTACGCTATATTTAATCGAGGTCAGAATCCGACTTGAAATCTTTCGGTCACAGTAAAAGTTTCACAATACGGTCATGTGTCCAAACACGTTCCAAACTTCGAATTACTTCAGACAATTCCTGAAATAAAACCCCAATAACACTCGACTTGACTTAGCTATTGAGTTCAGATTCAGAGCAAATTTCTTAGGCAGATTACTTTCTTAGATTTTGTAAACATTACTCAAGTTTTTCGATCACAAATACACTTAAGTTCCAAACTTTAAAACTACGAACCATGTCCAAACATACGTTTAACAATGCTTCTTTGATTTTTCACCCGAGCGCGCTTGAAGTGCGCTCTTTAGGTGAACAGGGCGAATCTGACAAGTCTGAGATACGGTCCGTAAGTAGAACGACGCGTCGTAAGTGGCCCAGTTAGAGCTTTTGTCCTATCTAAACAGTTGTTTCTGTCATAGGCAGCCGGGAACGGTTGTTTCATATAATACGCCGCACACAAGAACGATGCAAGTGATTGTTTTGAACTGCTGCATCGAGGTTTGCTGTTGACGGATAATATGGGTTGAAATGTGGTGTTTTCGTAAAGCAAAGAAGATATTTCAACAATATTCGCGTACCTTATCTACATATGAGCTTAATTAACCCTCAACCCCAGCCCTTTATACAATTAAATTTACATTTTTCATTTACAAATACTCGTAACAATTTTAACAAACTGTAGGTATCTACTAAATACCTAGTAGCTACATATTTTACTCCCCAATTTCGTTTTAATTTTAAGAGAAATAACAAACGCCCGTAATATAAAACATAGATAACAAAGATACACGAAACATAATTATATGTAACAATATTGTGGCCCACAACGCTGTTCACAAATTAATTGTGGGATACGTATCTACCTAAATATAATCATTAGGATGAACGATACGTAATGTAAAAATAAACTTAACTTTTCTGAAAACTAAAATAAAAAAAGTAAAAAGCGAAAATATCACAACAAACGTGAATGAATATAGAAAAAGAAAAATAGAAACATTCACGGAAGCTCCTTGAGTGTAAAACTTGTAAACATAGTTCCAATTTAATATATATGCGTACACGTGTATCCTGCCTACGTATAAAGCCCACGCTTATACAATCATTAATTTAACAGCATGAAAACTGTGTGAAACTCCATGAGCTTTTAATAAGGCCTAAACAATAGATTTTGCCTGTCACGTCAGGTCTAAATTACGGCGCGTCATGGATACATCAGTGACAAGCATTCATGTCGATGATAGACACTCGATTAAGTACTGCGTGCTCGGCAAAACCTACAAAGCGATCATTCATTATTCAAATCGAAAATAAATACTGAATTCGAGCTTGTTTTAGCGGAAAATTATGTCTATCGCTGAGTTTTTTGCGGTGCTGTCGGCATATAATTAGATTACGTACCTACATTAGGTATATAGGTACATATTTTCTTTCTCCGTGTTTATACGCTAGTCATACACGCGTCAGAATATAACATCACACTAATATTATTAAGGTAAAAGTCTGTATGTATATGCATATATTTGTTAGTCCTTCCAGCTGATTTTTGTTTATCTTTCGCAAAACATCAACTAGTCCCAAACTAAGCTGAGCTGGTGCTATGACTACTAGACAACTGATAAACATACTTATATATTTCTAAATCCATACATATTATAAGTAGATAAATTACTCCCAGATACAGAGCAAAGGAATGTGCTCATCACACAAACATTTGTCTTAGGTGGGAAACGAATCATCGACCTCCGGCATAGTTGTCAGGGTCACTAACCACTAGACTAATAGGCTAGTGAAATATTAAACAGCTTTGGAAAGTAATGGCACACAGGTGGAACCCTGACCTGGAATAGTCCATAGCATACTTTTTATCACGGGAGTATAGTTATAATTTACTTGGATATTTTATTGGGATAATTTACTACTATCTCACCAGCGAAACCACTAACACAAGTTTATTCACAATGTTTTCGATCCATCGATTTTTGGATTCTAGACCCCAGCTAAAATATGAATTTCGAATTAAACTACTTAAAATAATGTTGAGGCTTGTTTTTAGGGTTTTGTTATATCTTAAAATACACGCCAGCCCATATAAAATAATAGTGATGACCATGCAGGTCTTTAAACGTGGAACCGTCTTTTGCAATGTCAGCGTTTCCGCCACATTGTGACTTTTCTAGAGTCAAATAATCAGTGTGGATTTGAACGTCGTCGCGGATACATACTTTTACTTGTATTTTCTTAAAAGTTAATTAAATTCTATTCTAGTGTTCAATTAAATTTTTTTTTTTTAAACCGTTCTATTACCCACCCCGTAACAGTTCCGTACCTCCAAAAGGAAAAATCGGAACCCTTATTTGTCTTTCTGTCAAAACCCTTTATCTCGGGAACGCGGGGAGGTATCGAGTTGAAATTAAAGCCTGTCAAAACTCAAGTCTGCGGTCTCTTGAAACTGTGAAAAAATCAGACTTCAGAGTTAACGAAAAATTAAGATACCATCGTTTATGTCGCAAAAAACGTATATTACAACACTCTCAAGGGAATGAAAATTCATAGGGCACTTTCACGTTGAAATTTGGCATGAAGCAAGGTCTCATAGCACAAGTATATGAAAAAATCTGAAAACTGTATATTTGTATTTACGACACTAAAAAAACTTTTTTGCAGACTTTTTATATCATCTTCTGGCTTCGACCGGCGCCTTCGCCCACGTGATAGTATAAAATATATAGCCTATGTCACTCAGTGATATAGTAGCATCCCACTGGCGAACAAAATTTTAAATCGGTTTTGGATTTAATCATTACAAACAAAAATATATAGATACAAATCTTTGCTCTTTATGAACAGAAAGCCCGAAGCTTTTTTCTCTGTATGAGCAGTGGTGGCCGAGTGGTAACGGCCCCGACTTACGAGTTGTAGGTCGCGGGTTCTAACCCAGCCAGGCGCATTACTTTGTGTGTAATTACTTATCACCACTGCTCTCAAAACGGTGAAGTTTTCCTTCACCGTTTTGTTTCCTTCATCGTGAGGAAACCGGCATGTCCTAGAACCAAAAATTCGAAGACATGTGACCTCCACCAACCCGCACTGGGCCCGCGTGGTGGATTATGGCCCATTCCCTCTCCTAGAGAGGAGGCCTGAGTCCCAACAGTGGGAACATTATAAGGCCGACTATGCTATGCTATGCTTTGCTCTTTACAATATTAGTATAGATCATTCGTTGTGCGTACAGCTAAGGAATGGAATTCCTTGCTGGAATCAGAGGCGGCGCAAGGCGTGGGTGACGTGGGCCACCGCCTACGGCCTCGCGGTCCGGGGGGCCTCGCACCTGACTTGAAACTATATTACTTAAAAGCCTTGTCTCTAGTCATTCTCTATTACAGCCTGAGTATTCTTGGTTCTTAATCATTTTTGCGTGAGACAACAAAGGTACTGTTATTAAAACAAGTTAACTCCTCGCAGTGGCGTGCCTAGGGTTTCAAAATAAGGCAAGCCCAATAAAATTTTAACCGATTTCAAAAAAAGAAAGTTCAGTTTTCGACTAAGTATGTAGGTACCTACGTATGTATCATCGCAATTTTCTCATAAACTACTGATTAGGTACAATAAATTAAAAGCCCAAAAAACAGTCATGAATTTCATTTATAATTATATCTGAGAATCAAGCACAGTTGTTTTCTATGACTAACATCGGGGGTTTCGTCAATAATAATTGAAACAAATTTTGTTTGCCTAACTTCGTAATCGATGCAAGTTTGCATCACATCGGCTACGGAATGAATAATATCGTTTTGAATATTGTTAGATAAATAACTCGGCCCCGGTTTGTCACTTTTCTAATGCTGCATATGCTTTTCTAAAACGACATCGTATTTTGAAATTAACGAGACCAGTTCTAAAAAATTGCCTTTATTTTTGAATATTTAATTTCGTTATTTTAAAAAGTCGCTAGTTTTTATTGTTACTAAATCTTAAAAAAAGTCTCCAAACTCGTTAAAAATCTCCAAGATCTCACAACGTCGCTAAAACGGCAACACTGCAGAGTTGGCAAGGTGACAAGGTCACGCATACGCGAGCAACTTCATACGAATGCCCGGCTTAAATCTTCCATACTGATCGATTTGTAGACGCATAAGGTCCTAACTCGTTATACGGCACATCGCTATAAATGCGAAAGTGACAGAGATAGTATTTGAAAGCCCGGTACAAGCCGGTACGTGTAAGCGAGATAGATATAGCTCTCGCGTAAATGCTGCGAATGCGAAACTCTTCGCGCGCTGTGTAGTAGTGTGGCATAGGTAGATACTTTGTGTTATTTTGATAAGAATCTTTCGGAGAAGAAGCGCGCGAACTTTTAAATAGTTCGGGTTCGATATTGATTCTCTATCGAGCATTTTAGTAAGGCATGCCTGGCTTTTCTGCTTGTATGAAGGTACCGCCACTGACTCCACGCTGCTTCTTCCGGTACGCGGTCGTCACCCAGGTTCTTTCGGCCCCAACGGCCATCTGTTCTGCGAGCAATGTGCCCTGCTCATTGCCACTTAAGCAGCGTTGGAAGGCCTCCTATAAGGTGGACCAATGACTTGGTGAGGGTTGCAGGAATCCGATGGATGCGAGACACACAGGACCGTTCATTATGGCGATACTTGGGGGAGGCCTATACTCCAACAACAATGGACGTTTTAAGTTTACGTCAGGCTCGCACTGTTCGATTGTGATATACTTGAAAAAATCCGTTTTCTTACGCCACCAGAAGGCCTCGCAAAATGTACCTTGCCCACATCAAATTTAGATCTTACCCCGCCACTGGCTGGAATCTGTGTTTCCTGATGGCAACAACCCGGGAATCTTTAAGTCAAGAGTGAATAGGTTACTTCTAGGTAAGCGCGCTCCATCGTCGACCGCATCGTCGCTTTCCATCAGGTGAGATAGCGGTCAAGCGCGAACCTATCAAGAATTAAAAAAAAAATTGAAGTAGGTATAGTTAGGGTGAAATAGTAATCAAACGTAACTTGATCACTATCTCTCCTAGTGCTAAGCGATGATGTGATCAACGATGGTGCACGCTTACCTAGAAGTAACCTATTCACTCTTGTCTTAAAATTTCCCAGGTTGTAGCTATCATGAAACACAAATCCCAAACACAAAATAAAGAAACCACAAAAAATGTTATACCAAACCCATTTTACTAAGCAATTAGGATAATGTTTCTAAACATCCCTTGATATAATTTTACTTTTTATACAAAGCTTGAGAACAAAGTTCTTGATCGGTATTGTTCTTACTTGGCGAAGCACTAAGTGGGTATGATGTCCTGTGTAATTTGTACTTTGTTACGCCAGATGGGGAAAAGCTCGAAGGACTTGCTTGAATAAATAAAGTGTTATTAATAAGAATACAAATTGGTATGGGTTGTTTAGGTAACAGAATTGATTGAGGTTGACTCTCTGTTATTTTAGAGTTAGTTCTCTATTTTGCAAAGTAGAATTTTGTTAGAGATTTTGTTTTTCTAAAGTTATCATACAATTTCTAACTAGCTTCAGCCAGCGGCTTCGCCTGCCTGGAAGTTAGAAATAGAAAAAAGATAAACAATTTATCGATGAAATCTTGAGATGAATTTACAATAATATTATAATAATATTATTAGGAAAATATGCGTCACATTTTGCAAAACGGCCGAACGCTCATTACAAGATTCCTGTGGAGTAGCCCACGGCAGCAAAGCCACAAGGAAAAACTCAACTAATCTTGCCCTGATCAAAAATATTATATCGAAGTGAACCATGACAGGTCACGTTTCCAGAACATCGAACGTTATCCAAAAGAGGTTTGTTTTTGCAAATAAAAATGTAAGTGTTCATAAAGTTACAGATATTTTGAAAGGAATACGATCGAGTGAGATAAAATATATTCGATTACTTATTCATGGATCGCGATAGGCCAGCTAGTTTATATCACATCATAAAATCGAGCAGCATATCAATTTACCGAGAAACTACATGAAATTTTAAAAGCATCGGAAGTTAATCATATTTATTTTTTAAAGAACCATTTTGTATGGTACTATGGTTTATTTTTAATTTAAAAAAAAATTAAAGTTGCATTTTTATACATAAACTGAGGAACATGAAGCGTAGAATTATTTGCAGTTTATAAAACGATATCATAAAACTTCCAGTGATGGTTTGAAAAGAAGCTTGTTTGCATTGTTTTTATTATGATTTTATGAGATATTTCTTATAAATCAACAGCACGAGCATATCTTTCTACACTTTTATTACGTCACTGCTAGGTCATAGCTACGGGTTTGACGCACATTATGTACTGTGCTGTTGCTCCGAAACGGCAATGGCACTGCTGCTACGAAGCTGCTACGAAACTGCTACGATCATCACTGCTATGCTAATTTTGCTATGAGACTGCTGCGCTGCTGCTACGAAAGTGCTACGAACATCACTGCTACGCTACTTTTGCTATGAGACTGCTACAGACGACAACTACTGACGAAATTCATGCTACGCTGCTTTTGTTTTGGAACGGTTACAAACGACACTGATACACTGATTTGAGTTTGCTACAAAACTACTACGAATGCCTCTTTTTATGTGGCTACAACTTACTAAGCTGCTACGTGATTGATTAATTATTATTGTCAAATATCCAAGCATCGTAACATATTGAGGTTTATATCTATATACACACATAGACATTCACATTAGTAAAATCACGAGCAAGATAAGATATGGTAGGTATGGTAAGATAGAATAGGATAGGTAAACAAAACTGACGTAATAAGATTTCAATTATGAATAAATTTCTTATATGAAGACGTTCATACCTAATCAAATGCGTGTGATTGACGTGAAGCCCTGTGATTTTCACCCCGTATTTGTTTACTAAGACATGAAAGGAAAAAAATACAGTGTAGTAACAGTGACTCGACATCACAGTAACTCATTACACGAGTCACGTTACCTACGTGGAGCATCGCTGTTAGTAATGGTCGACCTTGAACTCACTAGTCCAGTATCAGTTGTCACGGAACATTTTTTTTTGCTTTTCCAGAAATATGAACATTTCTTTCATGTTAGTAGGATCCCAATTTATTATCCTGATCAAATTGAACATCACACAAAGTTTGTAGAACACAGAAAAATAGCACTAATAATACACGTTAATAGGTAAGTTTAGATGTAAGATGCTATCTCCGCAACTGAATATGAATTCAATGATTCTATCAATATGATAGAAAGGTGCACTATCATTAAGTACCATAGCCATAATTATTTATTAACTAGCTGACCCTGCGAACTTCGTACCGCCGAATAGTAAGGATAACGTCATCTACTGGCATTACCAGAACAGTAGCATAGTCGGCCTTATAATGTTCCCACTGTTGGGACTCAGGCCTCCTCTCTAGGAGAGGGAATGGGCTGTAATCCACCACGCGAGCCCAGTGCGGGTTGGTGGATGTCACATGTCTTCGAATTTTTGGTTCTCGGACATCTGTTTCCTCACGATGTTTTCCTTCAACGTTTTGAGAGCAGTGATGATGAAATAAATTACACAAAGTAATGCGCCTGGCTGGGTTTGAACCCGCGACCTACAACTCGTAAGCCGAGGCCGTTACCACTGGGCCACCACTGCTCACCAGAACAGTATAATTCATTTTATAATGACATTTTAATTAGAGATGGCGTTGTAATCGGATTTTTTTTCCGTGATTTTTTTCCATTTTTCTCACCGTTTAAACTTTCCCTGAACTATCTCGAATACAAAGAAAGAATTCAAGACCAAAATTAGTCAGATCAGTCCAGCCGTTCTCGAGTTTTAGCGAGACTAACGAACAGCTATTCATTTTTATATATATAGAAGATAGAAGATTTATTACTAGCCCATATTTTCCCACAGCTGGGCTAAGCCTGCCCCCATTCCTTTCAACGGTCACGATGTTTCGCTTCTTCTATCAAATTCTAAGAAGATTCTCTTACAAGACTAACGTTCGCAGGTATATGTGATACCCGCTAGGGCCAAAGGGAATTTCTGAAAAGGTCCTAAAACGCAAAGGGCAACTGAAGGAAATAGATGTGGGTTTAGTTAGCAAAGTCTGTCCTGCCTGTAGCGACATCTATCTATGTACTCGTATATATATCGCCACATAGGAACTTAAAAAATCCAATATCCTGCAATACGGTATTAGAGTTCTCAGCGCAATTAGAACAATGCTTCAGCTCGAAACCAACTATCAGGTAGTAGCCAGGACCAGACATAACATTCATCTGGTCGGACGATCCTCCCTTCTCAATGGAGGTTTGTGAGACTGTACACTCTGCTCCGTATACCTCCAAACGCCCTCTCACTCCACCCTAGAGCGAAAAAAGTCATGGATGATTTCCAACCTCGATAAAAATGTATATGTGAACAATCTATAGTATTTTAAGAAAGCGTGGTGCCTGGGTTACCGATCACGGAAACAAAAACGTGGAATAAATGCTCATAAATCAAAAAAAGTCCATTTAGTTGTTGTCTAAGCGAGGTAAAAATCAATTTGTAACATAATATGAACGTGCCTACTTAACAGACTTCTTACTGCGCCAGCCTTCAATATTGAATCGCTAGAAGTTCACTTTCTCGCTTCGTAACAAACAATCAGCATGACATTAAGCGTTGTTATTTATATATAAATATATATCTTCTATATATATATAAAAGCGAAATACCACTCGCTGATTAATCACAAAATTTCAGAAACTATAACACCTACAAACTTAAAATTTGGCAGGTAGGTTTCTTATAGGGTGTTGACATCCGCTAAGAACGGATTTTAAGAAACTCCTCCCCTAAGGGGGTGAAATGGGGGTCCAAAGTTTGTATGGAAAAACCTACTTTCACGCGAGCGAAGCCGATGGCAAAAGCTAGTTTATATATATAGATATCGAGTCGATCAAATAATTAAATATTTTCAGTTTAACAGGCTTAGGAATGATAGCTTTTTTATAATAAAATATAGAAACTTATATCAAAGAAAAGCTGGCGTATTTAAAAGGTTTCAATTCGGTTCATATTTACAAGATTAATAGTTTTTTGTTTTTTTTATGTTTTTTTTTTGTTTATATATTATTATTTTTCAATTTTTTTTGTTTTCTTTTTTAAATAGACATCCTGCACATTTCTTACACCTAATCGTGTTCATCGACTAGGTGTACATCAAGTATTTACGTGTCAGACGCCGTACGCCAAAATACTCGAGACGCGTTATGTGATTCGCACTGAATAAGTCTTTACGCGTCCAGCCACAGATTATTCTACAAACCTGTTTCTGTATATACGTTTTATCTCTAAAATAAACACTAATTTGAGTTCAAAAATAATTAATATTTGCCGATAGATTTATATGACGACTGTCAGGCTGATGGCGCGAGTTTTTTTAATATTAACGTAAAAGTGTAACTCCGTAGGAATAAATTCAACACAAATACGTGAAATAGCCTTCTTTAATATCGCCGATTCCTTTTTTTTCGAGGTGGGAATCATCAAATAACTTCTTTCACTCTGGGTGGAGCGAGAGGTCGTGTCAGACTTATACTGACAGCACTAAACAGACATATTTTATTTTGTGATTATTGTTTTATGTCTGGCTATTTTACTTTGTAAACACACCCGCTGCAAGAGGAAACCCTGATAAAAACTTATCATAGTCTTTAAGATACAAGTAAAAGGTAAGTAACACTCTTATAAGCGAAACATTAAAAGGCTGATTATGCTTATATAAGCATATACAGCCTGTTAATGTTCCCACTGCTGGGACTCAGGCCTCCTCTCTAGGGGAGGGAATGGGCCATAATCCACCACGCGAGGCCAGTGCGGGTTGGTGAATGTCACATGTCTTCGAATTTTTGGTTCTAGGACATGCCATAACACTAAATAATAGTAACACTCTTAATAATCTTAAAAGTAATATGTCGAAGATATTGTAGGGATAGGCGATAGTGAGCTGATGGATTTTTTTAAAGAATTACTGCGGCAAAGGGCATCTGAAGGAACACAGGTGGTTAAAGGCCAGTAAAAGTTTCTCCATCCAGAGCAGGACAAGTTATTCCATGATTAGTCACCAAAAACAACAAAAATGTCTTAATTGTTCAGCCAGCCAACATTTTAAGTTAGCTAGAATGCACAATGTTAGAATCACACAATTTCTTTCACTTGAGCATGGTTTATTAAATATTCTTTAATGAGGCACTTGAAAATTGCTCTTAATAATTTACTGAAAGGTTTCCAACTCAGTGCCTATCTAGGTATTCACACTAAAGTAACTGGCTCTTCAGGGAAATGGCTACAAGTTATGACTGCGCCTTGTAAACACGGTGGAGCAGTCTTATCTTTATTAAAGAGGTTTTACGGAGTAATCATCAACTGGAGTATTTTATATCTACCTTACCACGTCTGTGAGCAATGGTGACCCAGTAGTAATGGCCCCGACTTGTGAGTTGTACGTCATGGGTTCCAGGCAAACGCTTTACTTTTTATAATTTATTTCATCACCACAGCTCTCAAAACGGTGAAGGAAAACATCCTGAGGAAACCGGTATGTCTGTAACCAAAAATTAGAACCCGCATAGAGCTCACGTGGTGGATTACGGCCCATTCAGCTCCTAGAGAGGAGGCCTGAGTCCCAACAGTGACGACATTATAAGGCTCATTATGCGTATTATGTTGTGCTGCCATGTCTTAGTTTTTTTTTCAGTCTCATAGTTAGGTACGTTAAAGCACGTAAAGCTGGAACAATTAAGATAATTTTTTAACCGACGTAGATGGGCACTTCATAGTAAAATAATTTATCCTAGCAGTGTCTGGGCTAATTCGAATTGTCATGAGAAATAGTACTGGCTATAAGTGTATCATAACTAAAAAGTGTAAAATAAAAAAATTTTTAGAAAAAAAAATAACCGACTTCACTACAAGAAACAAAACACTAAAACGATCATAAAAAAAAAAAAATTAAGAAATTACTACAAAATTACTTTAATGTCGGTTGACTTGGTAGTTGACAACACCTTGTTGACACTTCGCATGACACAAGGGCTGGCTTTTACTTCGGACAAAGGATGAGCATTGCCATTCAGCGTGGCAATGCCGCCAATCTTTTGGGTACATTACCAGTCGACAGCGATGTGGAGGAGTTTTTCGACGCCGTACTTTAGATTGTTTTTTTTTAGTACTTTATGGCTTTTATTGTTATTTTGTAAGTTAGTTTTAATTACGTTATTATTAGATTTAAATGTACATATTATCGATTTTAATAGTGAGATTTCGGAAGTCGGTGTTAAATAACATGCAAACAATACGAGAAACACCGACTTCCGAAATTCGAAAGTCGGTTATTTTTTTTTCTAAAAAGTTTTTTTATTTATTAATTAAAACTATCATTGAACGTATATACAATTTTGCTGTGCAGAACTAAACTGTCCTCTCGACCCATAGTCTGTAAAAAGCCAATTGGAAAAAGGTGCTATTTTATTTCTACGTAACAAAAATACATAATCAGCCTTATAATGTTCCCACTACAGGGACTTAGAACTCCTCTCTAGAAGAGGGAATTAGGCGTAATGCACCACACGAATGTCACATGCCTTTGATTTTATTTGTTCTAGGACATGCTTGTTGTTTCCTCACGATGTTTTCCTTCACCATTAAGAAATAAAAACAATTGAGGTAAACGAAAATGTAGTGTCTATTTAGCTTTCAAATTCTCAAGAGTATATATAAGAGATGGTATCCCTCTCCTCATACTCAAAACGTTAATTTTCTTAAGATCCATTAATTTCAATTTCGAAATGATGACAATATTAAAATTATGGGAAGTACGTAATTAGATTACAGGGACGCTCGTAAGTGGAGTGACTACTTAATTAAGCAGAGAAATCAATTATCAAGTAGATCGATAATGTCGAGAACTGAAACTAGGTTATTCCTTGGAATTGCTCAATAGATTACAGTGGTAAGGAGTTTACATCAATCGTGGTTAGAAAGAGAAGTTAGCTAGCTACATTTCGAGTTCATGTAAACTGAAATCAAACACCCGTTTATTCCTTTATACTGATAATTATAGACGAAAATCACTATTATTATAAAGGCGAAAGTTTGTGAGTGTGTGTGTGTGTGTGTTTATTACGTCTTCACGCTTAATCAGCTGAACGAATTTCCATGAAGCTTGTCACACGGTTAGGTCATGTCCTGGAATAGCAGAGGATACTTTTTATGACGAGAGGATATGTTTGCTTGGGATATTTTATGCTGAGAGGCTATGTTCGCTTGGGATATTTTTTGCCGAAAGTCTAAGTTCGCTTGGGATATTTTATGCCGAGAGACTATGTTCGCTTGGGATATTTTATGCTGAGAGGCTATGTTCGCTTGGGATATTTTATGCCGAAAGTCTAAGTTCGCTTGGGATATTTTATGCCGAGAGACTATGTTCGCTTGGGATATTTTTTAATGCTGAGAGGCTACGTTCGCTTGGGATATTTTTTTATGCCGAGAGGCTATGTTCGCTTGGGATATTTTTTTATATCGAGAGGCTATGTTCGCTTGGGATATTTTTTTATATCGAGAGGCTATGTTCGCTTGGGATATTTTTTACTATCACGCGGGTGAAGCCGTTGGCAGCAGCTAATTGAGCAATAATTTTAAGTACCTACTAATGTAATTGAAATAGTTTGTAATGTGAAATTCGTACTGGCTGCAAACAGAACTTAGAATTATTTAACTAGGAGCCGTTTCACGGTTTGGCTGTTTTTTTAAAGGAAGTTGTCAGTAGTCGATCAAGTACATTAGGAATTTAAGTTAGTAAGAAATTCCTTAAGTAGGTACCTACACGTTATCTTGGTATATCTGCTATCTCTGTATAAATATTTAAGAAACTGTCGCGATTTTCAAAGTCCCCATGTCATCAAACTTGTTTTCGGTGCATTAGTCCGTAGCAAGCTTGAGTCAAGTGCGTGCGTTTGGAATCCTTTTGAAAAACAATATATATTAACTTTAGAAAAAGTGCAAAAAGCATTTTTAAGGAAATCTTTACAAACGTCTTTATGGCTATTATCCTTTTTTATATCCCACGAAATTCCTGCTGGGTTGCTTGGGTTTCAATTCCTTAGAAGCTAGACGGTCACGCGACCAGATGATTGTAGCATTCAAAATACTCAGGGGAATTATAGATGCTCCTGACCTACAAAACCTTATCTGTAATTTTTATGTGCCAAACAACTACAGCCGTGGCAGGAAGCATCGGCTCCTGGCAGTTCCGACGTGTCGTACAGTTGCTCACTCCAAATCACCCATTCCGCGGACACTCTCTGCGCTTAATGCTCTCCTAGACAAAAACACCGATTTTGATATGTTTGGTAAAAAATGGAAGACGATACTGTCAGAATGTATGAAATTTTGTGAGATGAATGTATGACTGTGTGTAATGTTTATTAAATAGGTCCCCTTAAAAGTCCTGCGTGACTTCTGACTTGTCTGTTTTTAAATTTAATTTTAATTATTGTTTTATATTTTTTCTGTACGTGTTTAAACGGTGTAATTGGCTTCGGCCGTTCTGTTTAAATTAAATAAATAAATAAATAATAAAATAAATTTACTTAACGAACTCTAGCTTTTGTACCCACAAATGGCTTATTGTAACTAATTACTTACATTTTGAAATCACTGAATAAGTTAATAATAATGTGTTGTGTGTTTTTCAATAACCGGGGGTTGTCCTTGGGTGCACTAGCATAGCGCGTACAGGGATAATCGTCGGCTGGTATCATGTTCCATTATAATTATCTAAAGGGCCTCTGCGAGTTGGCTTCGGCTCCTCGTACGCCTCCCAAAGGTCCAGGACCTCAGGGTCCTGAGATAAATAAAATATATAAAAAAAAAAAAAAAAAAAAAATGTGTTGTGTTATATTTTGTAATTAATTACAAAAAGATTTAACCAGAAATTATTCAAACTGCACTTACTAGTCTAAAACCATATTTGTATACCCAGGAAGGCAGCATGTATTGAATCGATATTTAATAATATACTATGTGTTGGAAATAAATACATTTGACTTTGTCATTAATTCGCACATAATATGTAGCTGTGTATTTTTGATTATGTTTCGCCAAATCTCTGATGTTTTATAGAGCAAAATAAAACACAATTCTACTTCCAATTATTTACATATTTACTACAACATTATTTAAGTTTTGCAACAGCTTCTACGTTCTACGGTTCTCGTAGATATATACCCAACATACGTTAGAAACGGCCATACCTCACAGAAGAGATTTAAACGCAAAGAAAGGGCCCGATTGTAATCGGTCATCTATTCTTGTATTGGGAGGCCACCTATTCAAACTGAGTGGCTGGGGCTTAGCATGTGATGGAACGATTCTACCCCACGATTGTGGTACAGGCCTTAAATAACTACACTTTCAATAGTCAATAGTTTCGTTTGGAAGAAACGGTTCGTCGGAAAAGACACTTCAACATAAACAGTATGTCCAAGTATATACGCATAAGAAATATGCGGTTCGTTTTTCGTTAACGTTTTAACCTACGATTACTCCATATTAATGAATTATTATTGAGTGGTATTTTACCACTCTGTCACGGTTTTTTTTTTAAACTGTAATTGCAATATTAAATTAATTTTATGTCACAATAAAGCTTTATTAATAAGCCATTAATTTTAGGCAAATACCCATAAATAGACACAATTACAAAAAAGAGGGTAAGTACGAGTCGGACTCGCGCACTAAGGGTTCCGTACAAACTTAAATAAAAAAATAGCTCGATTCCCGAATTGAGTTGCGAAGATTTTTCCGAATCACAAAAAAAGTTTTTTTTTGCGACGTAGGTAACTACAAATTTTTAGAGTTTTCAGATTTATTCCTATAATTATGCTATGAGACCTTGATTCTAGGTCAATGGGAAGCACCCTATGAATTTTTATTCGCTAAAGAGTGTCGAAATGCACGTTTTTTGTGACATAAACGGCGTATGTTTTTTTTTTTCATTATCTAACTCAGAAATTTGATTTTTTCACAGCTTCAAGGGACCGTAGACCTGAATATATGGTTTTAATTTCAACTCGATACCTCTACGCTTTCCCGAGATAAAGGGTCTTGACAGACAGACAGACAAACAACAAAGTAGTATATAGTGAAATATTGTTTGGTTACTGTAATAATAGGAATACAAATATTAAATTAATAAGCTTTCTTTCTTAATAAATTAAAAATTTAATTTCTTTTTTAATCTTTGGGAGACAATTGGATTGTCGGTAAATACCAAATTTCAAAATCGGTTATGTAGTTTGGTCGTGAAGGCGCAACAGAAAGAGTTAGATTTTATACATTTATAACGTTACCTTATTCTTCAAATGTCGGTGAAGCCTTTAGTACTTACTATAGAATTTCGTTTCAAGATTTAAAGTTACTTTCGCAATCAACAACAGTTCCACAACGTGAAAACCATCGACACGTGTTTGTGCGAACTTTGTAACGGATCGTATTTGATAATAGCAAGCCGCCCCAGCTTCACATGCGTGTTAGAAATCTTTGAAATTCTCGACTAATAATATCCATATATCTCAGAGTGATCCTTGACAAAGGTTTAGGTAATACCTTTACTAAACCAAAAACTGCATGAAAATCCGTAGTACTTTTTGAGATTATCGCGTTTATACAGACAGACATGGTGAAGGATACTGCAGAAACATGGCAGTTCCAGCAACAACCCTTAATCTTATATTTTTTTTTTTTTTTTTTTTAATTGATATAAACCAGCGCTTGACTGCGATCCCACCTGATGGTAAGCATTGATGCAATCATTGATGGTGAGGCGCACTAGTTTATCAAGAGCCTATTCACTCTAGCCTTGAAGACACCTAAATTATAGTTGGACGAGAAGATCGCAGCAGGCAAATTGTTCCAGTCCTTCGATGTACGCGGTATAAACGACGAAGCGAAACGCTTAGTCCGGACCGTTGAAGTTTCAACAACGTA
This sequence comes from Mythimna impura, assembly GCA_905147345.3. Taxonomy (NCBI): domain Eukaryota; kingdom Metazoa; phylum Arthropoda; class Insecta; order Lepidoptera; family Noctuidae; genus Mythimna; species Mythimna impura. The sequence continues at coordinate 17,360,238 of LR990345.1, forward strand.
AGGGTGGATACTCGCCGTGTGATGTGTGTTATAGATGGTCTTTTTAGTAAAGAACCACACCTATTTGAGTAAACCTATCCAGTCAGTGCACACATTTAACATACATTGTGTAGCTCAACCCAAAACATAAAAAGCTCAAAGATTCGTCGAATAAAGTCCAAATAGATTCTTTGTTATCGTAGCTAAGCTAGCGTATAGTCTAATGCGGTGGTTAACCTTTACAGCTCTATAAGGCTAGATCTTAAATCGTCTGTTTACAGGGTTTGTCGTAAATAAAAAATCTCATATTATAGTAGGACCCAAATACCAAATAGGTTTATAAATGTGAACATCTAGACGCTTTTTAGTCAATCACGACTCAACAGCTCGACGGATTCGGATGAAACTTGGCTCAGGGAAAAATCGTGTATCCTGCATTTTGGATAAAGAATATTTCATATCCCGATGGTACCCCGTGAGACAATATCCGCTCATAAGCACGAATACTCTATTAAAGGTATGCGGAACAGAGTATAAAGTCCTACAAACCTCCGTGAAAAGGGAGGATCCTCCGACTAGACTAGGGTTGTTTCTGGTCCAAGCAACTTTCCGATAGTTGATTTCGGGCTACTGTAGTATATGTTTTTTTTTATTTATTTTTTTTATTCATATAAACCAGTGCTTGACTGCGATCCCACCTGATTTCGGGCTACTGTAGTATATGTTGATTTCGGGCTACTGTAGTATATGTTCTGATTTCGGGCTACTGTAGTATATGTTGATTTCGGGCTACTGTAGTATATGTTCTGATTTCGGGCTACTGTAGTATATGTTGATTTCGGGCTACTGTAGTATATGTTCTGATTTCGGGCTACTGTAGTATATGTTGATTTCGGGCTACTGTAGTATATGTTCTGATTTCGGGCTAATGTAGCATATGTTCTGATTTCGGGCTACTGTAGTATATGTTCTGATTTCTGGCTACTGTAGTATGTTTTCTGATTTCGGGCTACTGTAGTATATGTTCTGATTTCGGGCTAAAGTAGCATATGTTCTGATTTCGGGCTACTGTAGTATATGTTCTGATTTCGGGCTACTGTAGTATGTGTTCTGATTTCGGGCTACTGTAGTATATGTTCTGATTTCGGGCTATTGTACTATATGTTCTGATTGCGCGGAGAACTCTGATACCGCGATGCAGGATTTTGAATTTTTAGTTCCAATGTGGCGCATAGATGTCGATACACTCTTAAAAACATTTTTCGTTTATCGTGTCAGGGCTCAGCACTAGAGCGTACAATATAAATTGATGCTTAACTCCTGAATGATATTTACGTATCACAAACACAGCAGATCAGCGTATGAATTTCGATTCATTAAACTTCTTAAATAAACCAGATTATTTTGTGAAGAATTGATGGGATTTGTATTTCAATATCCCAAAATAAATACTCATTTATTCTAATGTAAGATCCGACACAGGTTCATGCCTATTCCATCTGGAGACGTCTCTTGAATCTGTAGTCATTCAGTCACTGCTTTCAACACACACCCACGCTCTCTCGGCGTGGGTGTGGTTCAAATGGTGGCAAGCTTCTTCATGTGAAGTAGTTCTTTGTTCAGAAAATTGGCATAACTCGTCGAGCCCTAAAAAGAAATAGTCACTAAGGTATGAGAGATGGAAACCATCTACAAAGTCCATCTTTTCTAAAACAAGAGGTGCCATATTTATACCTACTACCAGTAGGTATAAATATGGCAGTAGTATATTAGTATTAGTATGGTAGTATATTAGGTACCTCGACTTCTTTCTATAAGTAGTAAGTTATAGAAAGAAGTCGAGGTACCTAATTTCAGTCCATCACTACCAACTCAAATATTGATTTTCGTGCCGTGCATTTCAAGTTCTATTTTAATGTGATGATTTGTATTATTATTATTATTCTTGATAGGTTCGCGCTTGACCGCTATCTCACCTGATGGAAAGCGACAATGCGGTCGACGATGGAGCGCGCTTACCTAGAAGTAACCTTTTCACTCTACAAAGCCCATTAAAAATAATAGGTTCCATTGGAACTGTCATGTTTGACGTTGAGTTTGTCATTTCAAAATCATCTTTACAAATTCATGGATGGAGGATACGGTTATATCAAAGCAACATATTTATTTTAATAGCTAGGCACCGGTCTTAACAAAAAATCCATAACTGCCAATATGTCAGACAGCAATTGTTTTATGTATTGAAAAGTTTTGAACACGAGTAAAATTAATCAAAATCCAAACAATGTCCTAGATATACTCCATTAACACTTTTGTCAAAGTTCCGTATATAGCCACCGCAAACAGCAATCCAATTTTAAAATTTCGTTCGCAAAACTATCTAAACAAACGGGACTCGATATAGTATTCCAATGTTTGTTAAATATTAAGCGCTCCCTAAAACTATTCGAATTGTTTTATACAAAATAGTAGCAGAACTCGACTCGACTACATAAATGTATGTGCTAACTTGTCACGCGTGTGCTACTGCGCGGCCAGAGTCGCCGATAATCCCCTTAGTGGGTAACGAACTGGCCAAATGCCGGACAGATAACTAGCTATTCCACTTTAGACTTTCTTCGAACTGGTTACATACAAAATCTCGCTTTAAATTAGAGGACTATTTTTAATTTCACATTTACTTATGTGAACGTAACCCGTAGACAGCTACGGGGACGGGATACGTTGCAGGATTGTTCAAAATCGTTACCCTGACGCTGGAAAGTAAAAGGTAACTGAATGAACACAGGTGGGTTTTAGTCAGTAAAAGTCTGACACTCCCTCTCACTCCACACAGTGGAAGAAGTTATTAAATGATTTCGCAGCTAAAAAAAAAACAAAAACTTGTAGCTGCGATGCTTTTTGGAAAGGAGAAATTCTTAAAAGAAGTATTCAAGGTTTAGAGAGTAGTTTAAAACTGAAAAATTAAATTTCAAACAGTTTTGCACTTGAAGAGGCACATTTATTTCGCGCAAAGAGCTTGCGACAAAAAAGTTAAAGAAATATTTTACGATTCTATAAAAAATATGAGACATTTTTAACGACTGTAATAGTTTTCAGCGAGACCAGACACCGACGACTTTTATGTCGCCTACAGCTCAGAACATAACGATTATAGTTTGTAGATATTTATTTTACCAAAATATCAAACACTAGATTTTGCCAGCGGCTACGCCCGTGTGAAAGTAGACGGACAATATATGCCTATGTCACTCAATAAAGTAGCAAAAAGATTATTAGCCTATAAGTAAGATCAGTAATGAAACACTGAAAATGAAAGTGGCTATTTCACAAAAACAAAATGTCCTCCAAACTAGGAAACAATCCTGGGTCTTGAAGAACAGTATATTTTACATCTTTATAATATTAGTATAGATTCACAAAAATCACATTTTTCATTTGAATATAACAGCTAAACTCTCTACTGCGATATCAGTCGCAAACAGTAAGTTTAGGAAAACCTCTTCGATCCGAAAGCGTACTTTCGTCTAAACGTACAGCTTTGTAAAATGTTATACTGGTTTGTGATCCCCCGAGACTTCAGTGTTGAAGCGAAAGCTATCCAAAACGTGGCCATATCGGTTTCCTAGTGTGAATCGGACCGGCTCAAGATCTAAACTGATACTGGAAAGGCTAACTACACACACAGACGAAACGGAACATCAAAACCGAGCAAATTGGCTAACGTAGTAGCCAGATGGACTGACGACTACAGCAGATACCTATATAGTGAACTGCAATAACCAAAAATGATTCATTGGCTTGCAACGGGAGAATGATAAATGGATGACGCATTCATTGGCATAGAAATTTGAAAAAATAACAAAGAGAAATATGAAAAGAAATCGAAATCGGGGAAAACATTGTATAGCAACAACAGAGGCTACAGAAAATAACGGTACACTCGAAATTCCCAAATTAACGTGAAAATCAAATATAAACCCTTAAAATTACGAAAACCCGAAGAATGTAGAGCGCCCAGCAATAAGGCCAGAGTTTCACATAGTCAAACACTCCAACAGGGAGGAGGAGCTAGTTACTGAAACTTTATCTCGTCCCGATTCCGGTTTGTAAATATTAATTCAAGCAATTTGCTAAATTTGTCCCGCGTTAATTAAATAATAGTCGCTTCGTAATCCAATAAATAAATCGTGCCGATAAATACCGGCCGATATAATTGTAGGGACACGACTCTCCGTACGTAAGTAACGATCTACTATTGTGTCTCTGACGGCCATAATTCACGAATGACGAATTCGTTGTAATACCTACCATTGTTATTGTCCCGCGGAAGATGTATTAATCGGATTTTATTTCTTTTGTTAACTGTTACGAGTTTTATCTTTCGGTTTTCTGTTAATATTTTATGGCAGACGGTCGACGACCTTCATGCTAGAGGATTTTACAGCCTTTGGGCTTAATCCGATTTGCATAGAACTTTTTAGTAAAAAGATGTATGTCCACTGCAAACAAAAAGGTGCTACTAGAAATTCTCGTTTGCTGTTCAACTTATATAGAGTTGGAATCACGTTATTACCCGTACACGGTGAGTCTTAGGCTAACGCTTAGAATAAGCCCTTAGTTTACCTAAGCGCTGTTCATAAAATGAAATGTACTAGCGTCAGGGGCGCTGACTCTGTGGGTGCTGAGAAATAAACAGTGGGTGCCGAGCACCTCTGAGAATAGACATCAAGTAACAGAATTGCCAGTAATTGCCTTTTAGGTTACGTATAAATTATAATATTTCTTGATAATAAAAACTAGTTTCATTTTGTATAATAGTTTAATTTTATATTTTTATCAAACATAATTAGTAATTAAGTACGCAGTGTGTAAGTAGGACATTTATTTATTTTTCGGTCGATTAGTGTGGGTTTCTCTTCTCACGCTTCGCCACATTTTCAAGTCATCAAATGAGCATGAGCACCCATGAGGTTTTTTAAAAGCCGGCGCCCCTGACTAGCGTCCTCTCTTTCCATCTCTGTTTGAAACTACAGTAATTTTAGGGGAAAACGCAATAATACTAAATTAAAATTATGCTATTGTTTAAACCTAACGCTAACAATGTACTCATAAATTAGTTCAGAAATGTACCAAAACGATTCACAACAAGCCATAAACTACGCACAAATATCTCGTATGCACATAACAGTATTCGTAACAATCGAATTAAATTCCAACTAATTTGATTGAGCGAAATTATATTTGTCGGTAATGTAAACACACAGTACCATGTTTTATTTAATTTAAGGTAGGTACGTAGTCGTAAAACTGAGGGAGCTTATATGACTTGAATACCAGTAAAAATGCATAGTATGCAAAGCCACAGCAGTTTTCCAGGATCATAAAATGCCCAGTTTTATGACCCCAATGAACCCAAGCTTTGAAACGTATTGAGTAGAAGACGCTTACTTGTAATTGAAGTCGTTTGAAAAAAGTACTTTGTATATTATTCAGAGCTGATCCTAAAACAAGGACGTGGCTCATAGCTCGTAAGTGACACTTAAAATACAAGCTTTGTTACACAGTTTTGCTGCCCTTTATAACACAAATTATTTAAACCACAAAACAATTACTAAATAAATGCCACGTACATGTTACCTACATTTAATTTAATATTTTATATCCTCATTTTGGCAGTTATTACGAATGTTGACGCTATTGTTAATTTTTAGATTCGATGTTAATGTCAACAACAGTATCCATTCGGACTCGCCTATATAATATTCATACGCATACTTTCAACTCGTCAAATTGTGTTTAAACATGAAACTGTAGTGCGTGACTATTTATTGCGTTATAATACTTATCTGTGCCTATTATTTTTAACCATATACAAAATGCCGAAATTAAAGATGTATATTGTGGTTTTTTATTTTATTTTCTCTGTTTTAAAGTGCAAACTTGTGCACTAAGCAGCGATAGCTAATTAGTATACAAGTTCTATAGTAAAGTACCTGTAGAATTTTACCATTAAAACCATTTATAGCCAGAGTGCATCTCATCACGATTCCAATTAGCTGAAACACGGCTAGGATACTTTGTTTTATTACGGAGTTCCCGTGCCTACCTTCCAGCTTCATCATCAGGTCAGTTCGACGGTATCTATTATAGCCAGAGTACAACTTATTACAATTATAATAAACCCAAACACGATTAGGATAAAGATCAGTTGCCTTCCTTCCAACTCCATGATTTGATCGTTTCGATGGTACCATTTTCATCAACACTATTTGTTTCGTCACAGTCACCTCTTAATCGTGATTTTGTGTTTGTTGTTCCATTTTCCATCTGTGGTTTTTTCTGAATGCAAATGCTTGACTTTCTTGATGAAAATACCATAATGGCTATAAATATTATTAATTGATATATAATATTTTGCGAGTAAATACAATTCCTCATAGAACCCATTATCAGAACTGGATTTTTATTAAAATAAAACCTTTATGAAAATACATCCTTTAAATTTAAAAAAAATATATCTTTCCAAATCTGTTCAAAAATGACGGAGTAAAAAAAATTAAATAAAAAAGAAATACCATTGAATTATGAACCTTCTTATTTTTGAAGACGGTTAAAAAAGCTACAACTCATTGGTTGCTTCTACAGCGAATGCACTTTATTTATTAGTTACGACTGTTTAGTACCAAACTAGCACTTTGGTACTTGAGTCAAAACATAACCCATCTCAGATCATGATTATAGAGGAAAGGAAAAAAGCACCCTCACAAAACAAGCAGTAAGTTTCCAATCTTTTACAGAAACCTGATCTAAATAACGAAGGATTCAAAGGGCATCTGCCATTTACAAATCCCAGTGATCAATTGAACGAAATAATACTTTATAGTCCAAAAGACAAACTTTAATTCTGAACCGTCTCATAATATTGTTATTAATTAACCCAAGTCAGTCAGATTAAATTCAAACCGAAGGAAATGGCCGAAATGTTATAACGGTAATTTAGCTACTGACACTAATTGCCACGGAAGATCGAATTTCGGAATTATTTCGTGACTGTCTATTATAAGTGAATAGAATATTAAGACATTGAATTAAATATAGGAGACATGCCAAGTTAAGATGTATTTCGTGATGGACAGTCACAAGCAATAAGATACATAAACTATCACATTTTTAATCTATTTTAACTTTTGTTATTCAAGAAATAAGTGCACGACAGAAGGTTCTTTAATTACCTAACCATCAAATAGATAATTCAGAACCAATTGTCGTACACATATTTCATGAATGGCAGAAGTTATGATGGATAGGAAAAGTAACAATGTATATATGTTTATTACTCACGTACCTACCACCGCATTTTGACGAAGGCGATACTTTTTTCGGGCTTCATACAAAACCATACAATTGCCTTAAATAAAATAAAAAATCTATACTTGTAGTAAGAATCACCTTTGGCAAGTAAGACATTACTTAGGTACCTAGTAAGTAGAAATTATGAACTAATGCGACAATCAATACAAAAAATTAACTATTATAGTAATTATTGTTTTCTTGGGAAATGAATCCTAGGAATTATTCACCAGTTTCCGTTGAGAATCATAAATGCGATTCATAATATTATACACAAGAAATGTATAAAAGAAAATACTCTATGGCATAGAGTAAAAAATGCAGCATGTCTATGGTTCTTTCTTTTTCCCAAGTACTCTTGAACTTGCTATCGCCTAGTTGAAAGCAGTGGATGAGATCTACAATAGAATGAATGAACGTATCCAAAGCATGTCTTCTAAGTAGATGGCATTTACTACGATTATTATCATTATGCAATCGAGAGCATCGACTAATCGGAATCAAGGTAGAACTACATTGGGCACACGTGGGCCACGTACGCCGATCTGGGCGCGTCGATCTCCATACATTTTATACGGCAACTGGACTTGTAGAGCTACATTAGGTCCACGCCACGAGACGCGACTCTACGAACAAATCAGGCGTGGCCCACGTGTGTGTCGGTCTAATGTAGTTCCCGCTTCACTGCCATGGAGTCCACATGCGTACAGTCTTTAGCATGTGCATAAAGTTTTAATGAATAAATAGTCGAAACCTGGTGAATAATGTAATCATCCCACCCATTTCGACTGGCCTGTTGGTCTAGTGGTTAGTGACCCTGAGGTCGTGGGTTCGATTCCCACCCAGGACAAATGTTTGTGTGATGAGCACGATCATTTGTTCTGTGTCTGGGTGTAATTTATCTATATATATATGTATTAAGAAATATATAAGTATGTTTATCAGTTGTTTAGTACCCATAACACAAGCTCTGCTTAGCTTGAGACTAGACGGCGTTGTGTGATAGTAGTGGAATATTATTATTATTGTTTTTTGAGGTGAGATGTCATCTAATGAGTTACCACACTAGGGTGGAAAGAGAAGGCGAATCAGACTTTTACTGACAAAAAACCCACCTGAATAGAATAGAATAGAAAAACTTTTATTCAGTACAGACACAGCACAACGGTTATAATATAAACACAAAGACAAAGTAAACAAGAACTAAGTACAAAATGCATCGAGCGTGCCCGCTCCGAAAGGGTGACCACCTCAGCATTTCCACCTGTGTCCTTCATTTGCACTTTGCGTTCTAGGGCCACAATCATTCTTTCAAACCGCAGCCCTAGCAGGCATCGCCCTACTGAGCCCCTTCAAACGTCCCACCCATACGAAATAAAACGTTTTAGAAAGACATTCATTGTACGTAAAGCTACAGATTGGAATTTTTACCGTAGTCTGTGTTTCTTAATAGTTGCAACATGGAAGTCTGGAGTCAAGAGTGAATAGGTTACTTCTACGCTCCATCATCGACAACATCATCGCTTAACATAAAGTAAGATATTGGTCAAGTCATATTGGTAAAGGTCAAGATATTGGCGAACCGATCAATAATATTTATAAAAATACTTAGCTCACAGATAATTGGCTCCGAAATACCAATACACACCGTTACAATATCCACTGCTATAGAGTAAATTTTCCCTAAAGGAAGCCACACAACTATTTTCTTAGCTTAGCTTATTTATTCGAAGCATTTTGTTGAATACAGAACGAATATTTTGTTCCTAAAATAATATCAAGCTTGTATTCGCCGAAACGACAGCACACTTATGCGGGTGCCTAAATTACACATATTTCATCAGTTATGTTTAAATCCCATGAAATACGAGGCAAGAATATGATTATTAACCGTACGCAAACCTATAGTTTCCTTTTTCAGGACCTAATTCAACAAAACGCCTACGATCAAAGAACAATATGCCTAGGAAAATTAAGGTCGACGTGCCTAATAAAACCAACTCCAAGCCTTACCCTGTATTATAACGTACAGCTAATTAAACATCCCCTTGTACTATTATTTCAAGTACATGTATAGTACATATACACGAGGAAAATGCTAAACAGATACCGGCAAGTATAATTAAGTATCCTTCCCGTACAAAAATAGGCGACTACTCTTCTCTTTTCGTTCTCAAAGACAAAGTAAAACTGATTTCCTGAGAGTCTCTGACGGGGCTGGATTGAGATTGTATGATACATTTATGTATACGAAAAAGAATACTATAGGCATTTGACTTATACCTGTGAACGCCTATCTTATAACCAATTACTACATCAAAATACATAGGTACAGAAAGCTGCAACAATTAGGTACCCCTCTCACCTTTAAAATACCTTAAAAAAGGGGAACCAGTAGATGACGCTGTCCGTACATACGTGGGCCCGTAAAACACAGGATTGGTAACCTAATACAGTGACATGGGGTCCCAGCAGACCACGAAGGAGATGGTGGGACGATCTTAAGAATTGGAAAGAAGATCCAAAAAATGATGTGATCGTTGAAATGAATGGAGGCAAGCCTTCGTCTTTTTAATACAGACCAGTAATTAATTAATTATTAATATGTACATACGTAAACGCTTTTTGCCATAAGAGTAGGCAGTAACTGCAGAAGAAGGAGAAGCTGCGATCCTTACACAATCCTTTTGCATTGTTAAATTATAATAATATTATTCAAAAGATTTACCCTTTTTCAGTAATCTACAAACATACTGTGATATAGTCAGACAATAGGCAAACCTTTTAGATTGAGTATACCTGAGAATACAGAACAAAACTAAAAGTATTTCGAATTACGACCGGAGAGGAAGGAGATCAGGACAACAACCAAACAAAGACGTATTTTGTATTCAAACGGTATCTGTGAGGAAATTAAATGTAAAGAAATTAAACCTCTTCACACCTTCTACAGATACGAAAATATCGTTTCCTTCTCGTCGTGAGGAAAGCTCAGCATTCATAAGACTCAATTTAATTATGTCATTTAAGAATTAATCAGCTAGAAACGTGGCTAAATCTAATTACCTTCACGTACACAAAAGGGTAAAGTGCCATTTGAAATAATCATCAAGTCTGTGTTTTATGTTACCCTTTATAAAAGTATAGGTATATTAAATGTTAACCTATAACATATGAAATAGTAGGTATTAGTTATTTAGCACTTCAGAGTTCGTCCATTACTTCAACTTGCTTTCAACAACATTTACCTACGCCTGGTCCAACTCTTTATAACATTCTAACATTTCAAAGCCGACTTTAAAGGTCACAACATTACTATAATCTAATTCAGAAACCTTATTCTCACCTTTTTAAATGCCATACTTTTAGTAGGCCGCCTTAGCATCATTCCCGACGTACTTAAGTCAATTTTGTTCGCAATCCAATACACTTGTAAAAAAACTTTCAACACTATCCACACGGTACTAAAACAGTTGTAAAATTACTTTAACTTTTCAAACTATTTTTATCACGCTTTTGTGATTTTTTATTAACAACAATAATTGTTTATTTAACGATGTTAAGTAAAATGACGGAGCGACGGGCACGCGACAATCTTCGGCCGCTGTGTTCGAAGACTGAATTTCCGCCCGCCCAAAAGGGCCGAAGCAACGCGAAGTGCGCCGAGCCTCCCCGAGTCGAACCCGATTCATGAAACCCACTCGATGAAGTGGTAAGTTTTTACGACTACCCGTTGGCGAGCGCGGTCGGGACCAATATAAAAGGATGGTTTGACACCTGTTTCTGATTATCTTCCTGTATTCGCTTTCTATTCTATTCTTTTGTTATTACATATTAATATAATCGGAATAATCAGAGTAAAAGCTTTCAGAGAACACCGCACTTCGCAGTAGAGAGCCTATTTTTATTTTTTTATTTAACTTAATTATTTTCCTTTTTCTCATTATTTTGTCGTTCTAAATTAATTCTATATTTTTCTCTTCATTCATACATTTTAAGCTACTGTTTCTAGTTTGATGGTACAGCAAAAAAAAAACAATGCCAATAAGCATTAAAGATTAAAGGCTTCTTGGAAATTCAATATAGGCATAGATTTCAAACATAAAAAATAACCTTCAATAAAATGACGACAAGTTTTTCAAGTTTCCTCTAAAGTAAATAAACTAACAGTCAACTCAAACATACTTAAAAACTAATTAACTGTTGAACTTTGTAAAGAACCGGCTTTCCAGTAGCCTGGGTATTCAGTAAGCATCTAATATCCGCCAGATTTGCAGCAACCTGTGAGGTAAAGGTAGAATATTGCATTGAGAAGTGCAATAAAGTTGGGATCAACTGTTATGACTCTGCACGGTGTAACAATGGCATTAAAATGGTTCACGTTTTATATGGAGCTGGAGGCGCACAAACTGCCGCCGAATAGAGTAAGCATTCAGTTATTTTGTCTACTCACGAATATTCTTTAGGGAATCGTGAAATGTATTTTTCTACGCCTGTTTGATCCCTATACCTTCTTTGCATGAATCAAATATACGTATAGAATCCCAAAACAAACTATCCGTTCAGAAGAAAATTATATATTTTGTGCGAGAATCGAAACCGTGACCAGAAACCAATCACAGCGCCATAATTGTTTAATTATTTCTTCTGAAACACTACGTAAAAAGTGGCGTGGCAATATACTGTCGGTTACAACTAATTAAAATGATCGTAAAGTTATATTATTATAGGCTCAAAAATTAGCTTTCTTAATTGAACAGCTGGATTTATAAGAACACTTTATCAGTTCTAAGAAAAATAATCAGCTTTTTATTATCTCTTTCATCGTATTCCGAGATCAGTCTAAAATTAAATAAAAACTTGTTTTATATTTAATCCGACTCAAAAGTCAAAGGAAAGTGAAAACTTGACCTCGAATGAATGTTTCTGGTTTTAGTGAGAGCTTCCTCAATCTTGAAAGCATCTCATCGGTTTGAAAAGCCACAATCAATATCGAGTATGCTCATAAAAGACAGATAGGACTTATAAAGTCTAACACTGGTACCGTATTAGCCACAAATATAGATAACTAGTTTCTTTTTTCGTTTTGAGGTGAGACATACTCAAATAACTTCTCTCGCTCTAGGTCGAAGTGAGAGGGCGTGTCAGACTAAAAATCAACCTGTGTTCTTTCAATTATTATTTGCATTCCAGGGCCACTGTAACACTTTCGAATAATCCCGCGCCCAATTAGCTTCTAACCATGGGTTTGTCTACATTGTGCTTGCACCGAGGACTTAAGCAAAACCTGATTCAGTATTAATGCTTAAAACAGACAAACAAAGTCACTTCCACATTTATTATTAGGGTACAAAAAAGGGATACGGTTTCCTCGTAATTTTTCGGCGTCGGGTTTTTTTAGCGCAAATTATCATCCTACCTAAAGTTCAAATTTCTTGCGAACTTCTGCGGTCGTTCAATCAACGTCTTCTAGATAACTAAGTTTTTGTACTTTGTTAGTCAATCATCTTTAAGTCCATCGATCAGTCCCGGCCTATTGCTGAATGTATGCCTTCAATAAGCGAATCCATTTAAAATACGTGATAATAATAGTAAATGATTCAAATAAAACTAAAAGTTTGACGAGCAAACAAATAATGAGCATTGTTACCAAGCCTACTCGGGTTCTGTTAGTTTCGAGTAATTTGGTGAATTTGAAAATACGCGATTCGCCCTTTTGATACGATAGACCTCAAATCTCTTTGCAGAAAGTTTAGAAGCCGGGCTTAAATCTTTTGCGGGGATTCAAAGTTAGTTAAATATCAGATATTCCACGAGCTGCCGACGGTGAAACCGCATTGAAATTTTAGTTATTATTCATTACAAACACAAAATTAAGGGAACAATAATAAATTGTCAGTGATTTATATTATTGTTAGGTTTTATTTATTAAGTATCGTTCTTTACGGGTTATTAATTTTCATGGCCATGTATCAATGTTTCGGGTTACTTAGAGGATCCATGCCGGTCATGCCCGTATACCACACATGTTCAAGGCCACCATGGAGACTGCTGAAGTGATCGATTTCGTGAAACTGAAAATTATTCAGGTAACCTTACGTAGCTCGGCAAAACACACAACATATTGAAGGTAAGGTGAGTCGGGGTAACATCGTAAAAGGGTAAAGATCAAAAATACTTAATCACTTAAGTTTTAAGCAAGTAATTTGACTTATGGCATCAGCTGCGAAGGACTACTCATCCCGTCCCCCACCTCAGTCTGTCTCGACCGTTAAAACCGTAAGATGCTTTTTTACCAACATTCATTTTCGTTGAAATTTTGACGATTTTCGGTCTTTACCCATCATCTATAACTTTCCACTCAGATCCAATATTTATATGTTTATACTTCGGTACTATTGTTTATTATTACGTTATTAGTGATAACAAAGCACTAAATAGTTAATAGTGCCATCTCGGAGATTTTTGTATTTTCTATCTTCACCCGAAGTTTTAATACGAGGTAAGTTCGTTATACTATTCATTCGATCTTGCCTCGTTTCAAAAGCTCATACAATAGGACAGGGGTTCTCAACTTGGTTCTAATATAATCGTAAGTTTGTAACAAATTAAAATTATAAAAAAATCATTCAAAATATTGAATCTTACACGGCTGACATCTTAAATTCTTAACCCAAAAGTTCACTAAAATTTTCGAGTAACCGTTAATGATAGCGTTGTAATCGGTTATTAATATAAACGACGGCAGTTCCGTTTTTGCAGTGCTTGCAGAAGTTACTGATCAAACGACGTTTGTCCGCAGGATAATAACTGAACAATAAAAACGTAGCAGATACCATAAAAATCTTTTACTGATTTATAAAGTATAGAAGTGAAGAAGAAGAAAGAAATATAGAAGAGTGAGAGGAGAAAGGGAGGGTGTAGTAGTAGTAGTGTAGATAGTATTACGCATTAAGTACATAAAAAATATTTAGAATATTATTGTAATGTGTGAAATATTGTTGGATTGATAAAATATAATATATGTATTAGCAAATCGGTTTACATTATTCGTCCGTCAGGTATGATAACTAATATCATTATGCGTTCGAAGATCAGCCACAAATGACAATCGATAGTATTCATGTACATAGTACTTAATTAAATAATAAAACATTTAAGAACCCCTGTCTGAATTTGTTAGAAGTGGGAAAAGACCGGAATACGAAATTCATTATTTTACTATATTTTATACTTCTTTATTACTTTGATGAAGAAACACGTATAATTTTACATACTTTACACAATTTGTGAGTGACTCTAGGGCTCTAAAACGAACAATAAAAAAATCACATAATGTCGGTCTTCCCCCCCTTTCACTACGATCTTTACCCCTTTTTATTATTTTCATTTACGTGTTTATTTTTAGAATAATAATTCTCAGACTGGTTAAAGTAAAGTAGAATGTCTTGGCTCTATTAAAAGTTTTTTTCGAACCCATACATATGCTTAAAAAAAATATACTTCATCTCATCAAAATCTCGTTCGATGTTGCCCCGACTCATCTTACAATCAGTTTTTTAAGGTGGGAAATCATCAAACAACTTCTCTCGCTATGGGTGGAATGAGAGGGAGAGTGTGAGACTTTTGCTGACAAAAATCCACATGTGATCCTTCAGGTGCCCTTAGCATTCCAGGGTTACGATAAATGTCTCAAACATTCTTGCAGCCCAAAGGTCACGGTTCTCATGTGGTCTTATATCACATTAGTGTACGCCTTTATATTTATGTACCTAATATTAGTATTTTAAAGGCGAAAAGTTAGTATGTATATTTGTTACTTCTTCACGCTAGAACAACTAAATGGATTGCGATGAAACTTAGTACACAAATCCTGGAATACCACATAGAACATTTATTTAAGCCAGGATTATGTTCCCTTGGGATTATTTTCTACTATCACACAGGCGATGCTGTTGGCGTCAGCTAGTTTTGAAATAAAACTGAGTTAAAAATGTGTAACAAAATTTTGTACGTTTTTCATATGACAAGCTTAGGACTACAATACGAAGAAGTTAGCTATAGTTGAGAACCATGGTAAGTTCCCCTCAAACTTCAATGAGGTAATACTTTTTTTTTAACTTTACTTTGTTCTAGTCTAAAAATTACTCCTGTACCGTGGGTCCATAAACATGGTTAACTCACATACACAAGACACCTAGAATCTGTAGGCTTATGCCTGGAAAAATGCACAGTTGTAAAAAGCATGTGAATTAAAGTGCATTAAGTATACATATTTTTAAGATTGGTAAATTTCCTTTCCTACATTTATTTACGTCTTTATTTCTTTTCTGTGTGCGTTGTATATACATTCATAATAATCAGTTTCAATAATAACATAATCTAATAAAGAGCTGGCCAGAAAAAGAACTTTAGGGTGAGCCTCGAGAAAGGAACAATTTTACTTGGAATTATAATGGATCGAACAATAATTTAATAATGAAGTTCTGTAAAATCAATTAATAACAACAACACAACTACAATGAATGATTCCGCAAATCGTTAAACACTCCGCAATCAGACTGACTACATCGCAAGCGATTTGTGTTTGAGCGAACGTAAATTTTCGATTTCCTTGAATTTCTCACAAGAAACTCCATTTTCAAGGAACGAGTGGTGCTGACTGAGTATCAATTTATATTTCGAGACTATTCTACACATTTCCGCTGCATTCCGGGCTGGATTACCATTTATAGGATGTTTTTCTTTACTTGTCTTATTTAGTAAACAGAAATATTGCATAGCACGCTTATTCTATTTATCCGGCTATTTATCTACTAACTGTATATAGGCACAGTTTATTTTAATCACCTAGTAATATTTTATATTAGGTATCTACCATTAGAATCGCGATCGATTCAGGAATGAAGATATCCATAGGAGAACGAGACTTACCGACATAGACCGAAGAATCGCCAAACTTAAGTGGCAATGGGCAGAGCACATTGCTCGTAGAACCCGAAAGGCCGAAAGGTGCTGGAGTGGCGACCGCGCACCGGAAGACGCAGCGTTGGAAGGCCTGCCACAAGGTGGAATCATGATCTGGAGAAAGATACGGTTATGCGATGGATGCAAGACGCACATGACCGTTCGTTGTGGCGGCGTTTTAAATTCTTTATGGTTTATACGTTAAATAGAAATATAAGCGTACGAATACATACGTGAGCACATAAACCTTTAATTCGTACGAAAACAAGTAATTTTCATATCGAGTTTGTTTACAAAATAAGACAATAAAGGAAAAACACACTACACCTACCTACGTGTTAAGAGGTCTGTGGTTTTTGCCGGTGTTACGTTATTTGAGGTTTGGCTATGTATGGATTAAGGTGAACATTGTTTGGCTTTTTAAGCTTAATCCGGATAAAAATAGCACATGCGGCCAGTTCACATTTTGTAGCAGGCGACTTTTTTCGAGTGACAAATTGGCACGAGATTTTAAAAGTTTTTGATTATTTATATTTAGCTGGGCTAAGTCAAAATGCTCATCTCACACAATTATCATTGCATGTTTGCGAAGAAATAATGTTTTTTGAAGTGAAAACTTCTTTAGCGGCGTTGTACACTTTTTTTGTAATGGGTAAAAAATGTTAAACTCGCGTCAGGGTCACGTGACCGTCAGGGTCACGTGACCCTGATCGAAAATTCGTAAGACGGATGTCGTGCAAAATTGTGTGCAAAAAATTTTGTAATGGGTAAAAAATGTTAAACTCGCGTCAGGACACGTCACCTGATCGAAAATTCGTAAGACGGATGTCGTGCAAAATTGTGTGCAAAAAAATTGTGTGCAAAAAAAAAGCAATTCGTGCAAAATTATTCCATAACCATTCCAAAATATCCAAAACGCACAACGTTAATACTTAAGTTTTCACTTCTGCCGGCACTCCCAGAGTGCAACCCGTCATTTTTTTTGTTGCATTCTTTTGCTTTCTTTTTATTTTATCCACGTTTTTATTTATTTATGGAGAGTTGTAATTAGGTATTTAGTATATATAGTATAGACTATAGTACTGACTACTGATGATCGCAAGGAAGTATGGGCTCTTCATGAGCCTGATGTAGATTTCTTGGCGTCCGTGGCCTGGTTACGTTTCAGTGACCTCTTTGGGGATACTAAAGGTTTTGCCTGTGCGATTATGGAAGAAGTTATATTAACGAACATCTACCAGAGACATATAATGAAGAACGGGACGGTTGACGTGTTTCGGGCATACCTCCATCCGTGTGAGTCATCAGACATATTATCTCTGGTGGTTCTCGTTTGGCTAACGGCGAGTATTTGTACAGAAATAACCAAGTAGCCAGATTTTTTCACCAGCAACTTGCTTTGAAGTACAACCTAGTGGATTCTGAGGTACTGTATTACAAGTATGTGCCCGACTTAGTTCTCGAAAATGACCATGTCAAGTTGTACTGGGATCGGCCTATCAACACTGACAGAACTATTGTAGTCAATAAGCCGGATATAGTGGTGATAGACTGATTAGCGCGCCATGCAATGATAGTCGATGTCACCACCCCACATGACGAAAATCTCGTGAAAGCTGAGAAAGAGAAACAAATGAAATATCAGACGAAGTTGTCGACATGTGGAATGTGGACTCGGCTATCATTGTGCCGATTGTCGTGACTGCCAATGGTCTTATAGCCAAAAGCTTCGACGACCATCTGTAGAAGAAGAAGTCGTTGCGCGGCTGGATCAAGGGCCTGATACAGAAGGCAGTACTCCTTGATACGGTTCGCATTTTGAGGAAGTTCCTGTCTCTGGAGCCCTAACCACTGGTAGCTTGGATCCTGTTCCCGACACCGGTGGACTATCTACTATTTTTTATATTTTTAAATGATTTTTTTATCATTATTTTTTTAAGAAATATTTGAAAATGTAATTTATACGTAAAGAGATAATAATATATTTTTTATTTCAAGTCCATAGCAGTAGTAGTATTTACAATTCGTATAAGTATTAATTAACAACAATTTATTACATTCTTTATATCATTGGTTTGTTAGGCTGTCAGCTTTCTGTAAAATAAAATAAATAAAAAATATTATTTAAAATTCTAATCATGGACTTTTATTGATCATAACATTAATGGCCAAAGCAATTAAGTGGATATGCCGTTTTATAAACTGGTCCTTTTCAAATGCTGCATGTAAAAAAGAGCTTTTTAAAATCTTTTAGTAAATTTATAATATAAGTTATCTTTATAATCTCACTGGCGCTGAGTGGGTTACCTATTCTATGCCAAGAATTCCGCAAAATGAATGGATTAACAACCTTGCCTGGCCTTTAAACCTAATACCAGACCCTGTTTCAAAGAGTCATCATATTTGAAACTCTCCCAAGCTCATTTTGAACAACAACCACGAATTTATTTAATATCCGAAATTTAATATTAATTAATGAGCACTTCTTCCGTTACTTTCTAATTTGTTCTTACCTTTATAAAAATACATTTTCCTTTCGCGTGTCCGAGGGTGGGGGAGGCTCTAAATCATTGTTCCCGCAAGTAGGTGGCTCTATAGCTAGCTGTTACGTTACTGTAGCCATGACAGCGCCCGTCTGTTCAAGTAATGGGTTGGTCCGGTTCGTTAGCCCGCTTCTGTCCCCTTTTTCTGATTTAGCCAGTACCGGCCGACCAAATGTCTAACCCCAATCTCCCTGCGATAAAACAAAAAATAAACTTGTTAATTGGAACATTACGATTCCGAATATGCCGACTGCCAGAATTTCGTCTGTTCGTGGTCGAATACAATAAAATTTAATTAAGCCCAATCCCATCCATACATTTCAGTGGAAAATCACTCGGTTATTTCGTTAATAATATTTTTTCATGTGTCTGTTTGATGAATGCTGAGTGCAGGCTCTAGGTACTGGATACACTGTGCAATAAATATGAACAGTTAAACTTTCTATCCAAATAAAATACTTTATCCAAACATGAAATGTACGAAATGTGAATTCAGATGTGAATCGGAAAATACAAATCGTGTAATCGGCTACACTATCGTAGACGCTTGTAGCGCACGTAGCGCGGCGTCTATTAGCGCTGAGCGTAGCGCTGCTACGCCGTAGCATGGAGTTGTTCGTAACTCGCGATCTTTTGAAGAAAACGATGTACTCTAATAATTTATTTGAACTTTTAGGTAATAAAACTAACTCGTGTTATATACCTAAATATAATTAATAAACCTTTATTGCTGTTTAATCGTAATTTACAATACATTACGAGTACTGCATGGTTGTTACATTTATTGCTGACGATCGGTTTATCCAACAACAGCTTGTCGACAGCTTCGACAAAGGTCTCCTCCAAAGCCTTCCATCTGTCTCTATCTCTTGTAATTCTGATCCATTCTGGACCAGCCCTCACGTCATATTCCTATCCTAAATAAATAAAAGCAGTGATAAATATTGAAACAATAAAAAACTTTTTACAAAAAAAATACAACCGACTTCTAAGTAAAAAAAAACACTGAAAAGTGCAAAATAACTTTAATTTCGGAAGTCGGTGTTTCTATAACAGTTTTGTCTCTTCGTTATTTAACACAGACTTCCGAAATTAAAGTTATTTTGCACTTTTCAGTGTTTTTTTTTACTTAGAAGTCGGTTGTATTTTTTTTGTAAAAAGTTTTTTATTTTACACTTTTTAGTTATGGTACCACCACTAAAAAGTACCCCTCAGCTATAGTTAAATACCTTATAGCCAGAGTGCATCTCATGACAATTCTAATAATCCCAAACACGGTTAGATTAAATTAATTTATTACAAAGTTCCGGTGCCTAACTTCAGGCTTCATCATCAGATCAGTTCGATATATTCCCCCTCTTCTTTCAGTCAGTCATCGACTACACATATAAACAAAGCAATTTTACTTATTACGACGGTTCTGCTGTGATCCTATGAGGAGTTCTGTTCCATATCTTCGAAGTTCATGATCAGATCATAACAATATTTCTATGGGACCAACTCGGAAGCATAACCTTTCAATCAAAAAAAAAAATTTCAATATCGGTCCACAATTGACCGAGAAATCGGTGAACATACATAAAAAATAAAAATAAAAAACATACATTCAACCGAACATATAACCTCCTCCTTTTTGAAGTCGGTTAAAAATGTTATGCAGTGTCGTTGTCAATACTCATAGAGGCAATAAGAGGAAATGTTTGTATTTTTGTTTGTAATGAATAAACTCACCCTGACCGACCGATTTTGATCATTCTTGCATCAGTGGAATGCAATTTTATCACTGAGTGACATAGGTCAGTAGTAGTCATCGTCGTTGTAGAGCAATAAGTGACATTTTTGACCAAAATGAGTTAATGATTCCAAAATATCTTTAAGTTATCTAACGATGTTTTGGCATCATTATCTCATTTTGGCCAAAAATGTCACCTAATGAATCCTCGCTCTACAACGACTATATTTACTATATTACTTTTACGCAGGCAAAACCACTGGCATAAGCTGCCATACCTATATAAAAAACGAAATATTTTTTTTAACGAAAAAGGGATAAACAGTGATCAATATTTCACGACTAATTGCGTGGACTTTTTCTTTTATCATTCACAGATGTGAATGATAAACATTTGTAGGTACTCTATTTAATAAATGGACCACTAAAAATACTCATAACAACAGAACTTATCTATTCAAATAGTTTGCACCAACAATATCTGTGGGTATCATCATCTAGCAAAATGGCGTGTTCATGACCCGTTGTATTATGCACTTTGATATGAATAGCTGAAGAAGCCAACGTCATAAAAAATGCACTGCATTCTCAGGTTAATTTTCCTACACCCGTTATTTACACGGACTTATAATAAAAATATACTTCATCCGCTTCGTAACAAAAGCAGGAAACACGAAACAAGATATTAAATTATTTAAAAAAAAACATCTCCTAAAAAGTGTTCCGCCATATTGGATTTATTGTGTTGTAATCGTTAAAAAAAAGTTTGGGATTAAAAAGGCCACAATGTGGTAGGTATATCATGAGGGTGCATAAAAAAATAACTAGCCATCTTCAGAAGTCCGCCATATTGGATTTAGAATGATGCTTGGATTTAGAACTTAGCTAAGCATGCACTATCATCCAAACTAAATATGTCGGCAAAATTTTAGCTCAATCGGTTATAGTGAGGTTATAGGTAACTGTTTTGAAATTCATTTCTCTCGCAAAGAAGCTTCTTACTCATTTCTAATAGATTACTTAGTTAAGTAAACCTTTGTGAAGAGAAAACAATAAAATTTTATTATGAGTTATTATATTTCAGAACCTTTGCAAGGCGTACGAGGAGTCGAAACCAACTCGCAGACGCCCCTTAGACGCTTTTAAAGGAACGTGGCACTAACCGGCGATTATCCCTGTACGCGCTGTGCTAGTGTATCCAAGGACAACCCCCGGTTGGCGGAAAATTATTGCGACATATGGAAAACTAAGATATAATGGCTATGGTTTCTTGAGTTTTAAGTGGACTAGTTACCAGGTACTATGTTAAGACTATGGCCCCTGCCTAAACAATGTTATTAATTTCTATCGATAAACAGGCAAGGGGTCCCCAAAAACGGTCGCTAGCACGAAGTGACGTAGCAACAATACAGCAACATATCCTGAAGTGCTTGAGGAGTAGAGAGGTATACCACGGCTATCAGGACTATCCCGGAAGTACGGTCAAGATCTGACCAGCACCTTACTGGATTATACATCCTTCTCTCGAGCACGTTCTTGCGAATCTCCACTCAAGCCAGCCAATAAAGGCAAGAGAGAGGTGGGAGCTCTGTTCCTCGTCAGTGTTCACTACGGCGCGGCCGGCCTGCCAATAAAGGCAAGCCGAAGATGAAGAACAAAAGTTCTCCCAGAGATCGAGTCCGTGGAGTCGCTAATGCCCAACAGTTCCAAAATTTATTATTATTCCATTTATTTATTTTTAAAATATAGGGTTACTGGTAATTAGTGTACGATACTTAAACACATGATTGTGCTCTCGCTAACCAACAACTTTTACTATAGGAACAAACCTGAAATCGCGAAAAAAAATCAGCTGTTCAGCACATTTGTGTTGCCTAATGTACTGAACAGCTGATATTTTTTACGCGATTTCGGCTTTGCTCCCATAATAAAAATTGTTTGTTATCATGAGCACAATCACGTGTTTAAGTATCGTAGACTAATTGCCAGTCACCCTATATATAAAAAAATATCGAGGACCGGGTCGAGATTGTATTTAAAAGCAAGTTGCTGGTGGATAATCCTGGCTACTAAGTTGTATCTATGCATATAGTTTCCGTTAGCTAGATGAGACATCCAGAAATGTGTCGGATTGACTCCCCGGGCCGGTGGCATGCCCGACAGATGTCAATCGTCCCGTCCTTCACAATGTATTTCCGGTAGTTATTCGTCATCATAACTTCGTCCATAATCGCACAGACAAAACCTTCGGTTTCCCCAAAGAAGTCACCGAAACACAGACAGGATACGGACGCTAATGCGAACAAGAACGACGGACCTGTTGGCTAATGGCCATGTCGATGAGGAGCAGCTCCTTAGTACCGCGGGACGCGTTTCTACATCCGTTCTGAGAGGCAGACATGATAGAATTTGTCTCAATATTACTATTGATTTTGGCTCTCAGAATGGATCATCACCATCATCATCATTTCAGCCGAAAGACGTCCACTATAGGACATAGGCTTCCCCCAAGCGTCTCCACAACGACCGATCCTGTGCGTCTCAGAATGGATGTAAGACCTTTATATAGACCGTCGGCAAACACGTGATCGGTCTATAATTTTTAGGTTCCACAGTACTACCTGATTTATGGAGCAGGCGGGTTATTCCTGTCGTTAGAAACTGGGCCACCGACCCTTACTCTAAGGCAGATTGGAACTAAGTTAATCTAGTAGTAGTTAGTTAGTCTTATTATTTGCAAGACTTGACCTAAACAGTGTCGAGATGGCCCAGTGTTTAAGGCACCCGCCTCTCATGCATGAGTTTGCGAGTTCCAAACTGGGAAAGTAAAAGCTTTTGGTCCAAGTTGTCATTTGTAGATCTTTGGCAGTCGTTACTGGTAGTGTGACGCCAGAAAGTCTGATCATTAGTCTATCTAAGGAGTATCGTGTTGCCCAGTAACTGGGACAAACCTGTTCCAGTACCAGAAGGTCTAAATATAGGCAGTCGCCATATAATTCACAGGTATCCAGCCGCGCCTGGTTAGACTGGAAGTCGACCCCAAGCTAGTTGGGAAAAGGCTAAGGTGATGATGACCAAAACAAACATACAAACATCATCATCATTGTTTCAGCCGAAAGACGTCCACTGCTAGACATAGGCCTCCCCCAAGCGTCGCCATAATGGTCGGTCCTGTGCGTCTCGCATCCATCGGATTCCCGCAACCCTCACCAGATCATCGGTCCACCTTGTGGGAGGCCTTCCAACGCTGCGTCTTCCGGTACATGGTCGCCATTCCAGAACCTTTTGTCCCCATCGACCATCTGTTCTGCGAGCAATGTGCTCTGCCCACTGCCACTTAAGTTGGGCGATTCTTTGGGCTATGTCTGTAACCTTGGTTCTCCTGCGGATATTCTCATTCCTGATGTGATCATGCAAGGAAACTCCGAGCATAGCCCTTTCCATTGCCCTTTGAGTGACTTTAAGCCTTCTGATGAGGCCCATTGTAAGCGACCACGTTTCGGAGCCATATGTCATCACTGGCAACACGCACTGGTCATAGACTTTCGTCTTGAGACACAGTGGTATATTGGACGAGAAGACATCACGCAGCTTCCCAAACGCTGCCCAGCCGAGTCGGATTCGACGATTGACCTCTTTCTCGAAGTTAGACCTACCCAACATACAAACATTGCAAGGTAATAAATAAAAAGCTTGCAAAAATAGAACACAAATTAAAAAGGAAACAAAATGAGAAAAGCTGCTGTATAATATCTTAAATGAAGGCACATTCCCCTTAGGAAATCGACATCGCGGCTGCAACAAGCGACCAGTTAAAAATACACCGTATGACTACTATTTCAGTAGCAAAGAAGATAAGTCGAAATAGACAATTTGCTATCGTTAAAATTCCCTTTACGGCGGACGGGGGAATTTGAAAGGGCTCCTTAAAGCCCGGATTTACTACGGAAAATTATATCTAAGTCTGTCGGAATCCGTCCACACGCGAGATGCCGATTTAATTGTGTTTACCGAGACTTAGTTAGCAAACATTGAGCTACTTAATTCAGGGATATAGGGGAAAGGAAGTCTTTTATTGCTTCGCGCTAACAAATTGACAATGTACAGCCAGAGATGTTATGGAGGTTCAACTCCGATTCCGAAAGTGCGGACCTTCCGATTGATTTTTCACCTTCGATTCCGATTTCGGTTCCGATAAATTTTAATTTCAGAGGTACAAACAAGTTTATACTGGTCAAGCGAGTAACCTTTCGTCCTCTATGCCTTCTGTCCATTACTCATTTTTAGGGTTCCGTACCTCAAAAGGAAAAAACGGAACCTTTATTGGATCACTTCGTTGGCCGTCTGTTTGTCTGTCTGTCAAGACCCTTTTTCTCGAGAACGATGGAGGTATCGAGTTAAAATAAAATCATATACTCAGGTCTGCGTTCCCTCGAAGTTGTGAAAAAATCAAACTTATAGGGTAACGATACGGACGTTTATGTCGCAAAAAACGTATATTTCGACACTCTCAAGAGAATCTAAATTCGTAGGGTACTTCCAGTTGACCTAGAATCCTGAAATTTGGCATGGAGCAAGGTCCCTTAGCACAAGTATAGGAAAAAATCTGAAAACTGTAAATTTGTAGTTACGTCACAAAAAAAAACTTTTTTCGCGATTCTTCGAAAAATCTTCGTAACTCAATTCGGGAATTAAACTGTTTTCATAGGTAAGTTTGTACGGAACCCTTTTTTTTTTGGCTTCGCATTTTCTGTCCATTTAGCCAGTGTCAAGCTTAAGAAAGTATTTACTATTTAGTTTTCAGTAACTTTGAGTTTCATTACAATGCAGGTGTAACGCATTCTTATGTTTTTGCAGTATTTGGCAGCAAATGTATCGATTCAACCCTCTCGGCAAGCTTCGCTGAGGCAGTCTAACAATAACATTCTCAGCTCCATTCCGCCAAAATCGCACCTGTTTCAATGATTCCACATATTGTTCAGCTGCGCAGACACCTGAGATACAAAACTACACCAATTTTAAATCACACACAATCAATCACCAGAAATCAATTTGCGAATAATTAAATCAGCCACTGAACTTGAAAAAATTCCGTCATAAACTCCTCGATTACTCTTTCGCTTGCTCTTTTGTTTCGTATTTGGAAAGTTGACTTATCCGAAATTTTGATTTATTTTATTAGTGTTTCATTTGACAATGCTACTTCTGCTTCCGATTTCGGTTCCGATTCCGAAAAATGAAATTAAAAAAACCCCGGTTCGGTTTCGTCCGATATACCACTATCGTTCCATCCCTAGTACAGACAATGGATATTAGTAGCTTTGGGTGTGGCACTTTTAATGAAACTTTAGGAAGTTGTTGGTCGAAAGTCACCGATGATAACCATGGCTGTTGCTGTTTTTTAGGTGGGAAATTGTCAAATGACTTCTCCCACTCTAGAATGGCTTTCTCGGACTTTTAGTGACTAAAACACTTCTGTGTCCTTTAGTTGCACTTACCCATTGTAGGACCATAGTGATTCTCAAACATTCCTACAGCTCCCGGCAATTAGATTTGTACCTTTTTTGAAAAAACGAGACTTTAAATATTTACTTCTATTTAAAAAATATTAAAAGTAATAAAAAATAAAAAAGTAATAGTAATATTACTTTTTTTCTATGTGATATAAAAAAGGACTCCACCTGCCCTGTGTATGTGTGACATAGCAAAGGGCAACTGAAGGAACACTGGTGGGTGAGTAAAACACCCACCTGTGTTCCTTCAATTGCCCTTTGCGTTTCAGGGTCACGGTAACTCGAACAACCCCGCAACCCTACCTACTATTACTACCTACATCATACATGTATACTTCTATACTAATACTAACTTTTGCCCACGGCTTCGCTTCCTTCAACTAACTACCCTACCCTTTTTTTTTTTTTTTTTTTTTGTTGCCGGGGTGGAAAATCCTCATGGATGTCCTTCGCCTGGGGCAGGCGGCGAAGGGGTCTGTCAGACTCTTACTGACTAAAAACCACCTCGGTGTTCCCTCCCACACTTGGACCAGGGATCGTGGGAGCTGATACGCCATCCATGATCCTCGGCTAGTGCCGGCCCGCCTAGGCGGGCCACCTCAGGCCGGGGGGAGGTCCTCCCCTCGCGACGTCCAATAGGGGCGCGCGTGGAACACTACGAGCTGCCTCCTCGGGTCTTGCTGGATGGGGGACGGCGGACGACCCCGAGTCCGCCGTCCCTCCTGACCTCATTATGGGGGCTGGAAGAGGGCGTTGTCTGCCCTCCGCCGACGCCCGGTTCGCCTGCTGCGGCACGGGAGAGTGGCCACGGCCTCCCTCTCCCTCTCCGCAGCCTCCTTCTGCGAAATTACGGCTTCGCAGAAGGAGATCACCGCATCCCACGACTCGGCGCCCCCGACCATCGAACGAACGACGGCCGGCAGCGACAGGTCGGGGCCCACTTCAGATACAAGGGCACGGCGCTGCTCCTCCCATGCGGCACACTCTGCCAGTGTGTGTTGCGCCGTGTCCTCCCGACAGTCGGTGCAGTGATGGCACCGAGCGTCCGGCTCCCTGTTTATGCGACACAAGTACTTCCCGAAGCAGCCATGCCCCGAGAGCACCTGCGTCGCCCTAAACGACAGGGAGCCGTGTTTCCTCCCGAGCCATTCGTCGAGCACTGGTCGGATCGCATCGACCGTGGCGAGGCCGGCGGTAGGGCGCAGAAGCCTGTCCCGCCATTCCGCCACCATGACCTCGCGGAGCTGAGACCGACGCAGCTCGATCTCGCGCTGCATCGGTTCACCACCCCGCGTCCTCATCTCCTCGCGCCACCGGTACAGTGAGGCGAGGACTCTCGCCTGCAGTTCCCAGGGCGGAGATCCGGCCAGTGCACAACCCGCCTCGTAGGAGATCGTACGATACCCCCTGATAGCCCTGACGGCCATCGCCCTCTGTGGTCTTCGCAGGATTGCGATGCTGCCGGCCGTCAGGTCAGAAGCCCATACCGGGGCCCCATACAGGGCCATGGATTGCACGATCCCCAAGTACAGCCGCCTACAGGCAGTGCTCGGGCCCCCTAGATTGGGAAGCAGCGTTGCGAGCGCACCTGCTGCGCCCATCAACTTGGGCGTCAGCCGCCGAAAGTGAGGGCCAAAGTCCCACCGGCTGTCGAGCACCAATCCTAGGTACTTCATGGTGGACTCGACAGCGATTTGGACCCCCCCGACCACGATGTGTGATCCCGGCGGCGGCGCCCGTCGGGGGCCATGAAAGACCATAGCCTCCGACTTGTTGAGAGCCACCTCCAGGCCCAGGCGTCGTATGCGGCTCACCACCCGTGAAACCGCTGCCGTCGCCAGCAACGCTGCCTCCCTGTACGAGCTCCCACGGGCCGTGACCAGCGTGTCGTCTGCGTAACACGTCAGGTTCACACCCGGTTGAAGCTCGCCCCTCAGCACCCAATCGTAACCGATGTTCCACAAGGGTGGCCCCAGGACCGAGCCCTGTGGAACACCGCACGACATATCGCGACGGCCCTCGCCGTCACGTCCCCTGTAGGTGACACATCTTTCCGACAAATAAGCCCCAATGATGTGGCGGAGGTAGCGGGGCACCCTATGGTACCTTAGCGCCTCCCGGATACAGCTCCAGGGCAGGGCGTTAAAGGCGTTGGAGATGTCCAAGGACACCGCCACCATCACCCCACCCCGGGAAACCGCTTCCTCCGCCAGGACTCTCACCCGCATTATGGCGTCGATAGTGGAGCGCCCATGCCGAAAACCGAACTGACTGTCGTCCAGATCCGGCCCCTCTCTGTACAAGTGACCGTCGAGGCGGGCAGCAATAATCCGCTCAAAAAGCTTACCCACCTCGTCAAGCAGCACTATGGGCCGGTATGCGGACGGCGATTCTACTGGGCGCCCCGCCTTCCTGAGCAGGACCAGACGACCTGTCTTCCACTGAGTGGGGAAGTGGCCCTGCTCAAGGCAAGCTGAGTAGAGTCCTCTCAATTGGGGCCCCAGCTCCTTCAGAGCGAGGACGAGCGCGCGGCCGGGAACTCCATCCGGTCCCGGGGCAACGGTTTTGGCCCGGAGCCGCATCACGGCCGCCCTCAACTCTGGTTGTGTCACCTCGGGGACCTCCTCATCCTCCGACTCTGTGTCTGTGGGCAAAGCCATCGGCGGCGGTGTGTGCTCCTCTCTAGCAGGGAAGAGAGCTGCAACCACTACCTCCAGCAACTGAGGCTCGAGGCTCTCAGTGAGTGGGGGCGCCCAGGCACGAAGTTTCCCTCGGACCGTACGATAAGGACGCCCCCATGGATTTGCATCTAAGGTCGCAAGCATCTCCTCCCAGGATCGAGTCTTCGACTCGCCGATGGCCAGCCACAGAGCCTTCTTCGCCGCGCGGTACACCTCATACCGCGCGGCCTCTTCTTCCGGAACCCGACGACGTCTCCTCCGGTATCGGGTGTACCGGCGCCTGACTTCCACGCAGGTCCTGCGCATCTGCGCGATTTCGGCGGTCCACCAGTACAACCGGCGCCTTGTGGGTTGAGTGTGGACACGAGGCATGGACGCGTCGCAAATTTGCGTCATCGCCACGCGGAACCACTGCGCCTCCTCTTCGACGTCGACGGGTTCATTCGTCATTGACTCCCGGACCCAGGCCTGGATGATTGCGGCTTCCTCGAGAAGCTCCCTGTCGATCTGCTTAATCGACCAGCGAGGACCGTCCCTTTGCAGGATCGACGGTCGGCCACCGCCCGTGGTCTGGGTGGAGACGCTGAAACGGATGTACCGATGATCTGACAACGTCTCCACCCCCACGGCGACTCGCCAGTCATGGACGCAGCGCGCAACAGCGGGGCTTGCGAACGAGACGTCCACTACAGACCCGCCCCGCTGCCGCACGCACGTGTACTCCGAGCCCCGATTCAGAACGGTCAGGCCGGTCGCAACCGCCCACTCCTCCAACACCTCGCCCTTAGGATCGGTGACTGGGGATCCCCACGCCGCAGACTTGGCGTTGAGATCCCCGAGCAACAGCACCGGGTGAGGGTGGGACCGGCCCACGACGGCACCCAGCTCGACAAGGAACCTCTCGAAGTCGGCGAGACTCTTGTTGGGCGAGAAATATGCCCCAATGATGGTGATTCCCCCCGCGAGAGCGGCCACCCAGCCGCGTCCTCGGGAGGGACTGCCAAGAGTCCCGCCAATGATGGCCACCAAACCGTCCAGGTCCCCTGCCCAGTTATCGCGGGGGGGTACAAAATACGGCTCAGCGGCCACAGCCACGTTGATTGACCACTCCGCCATGCTCTGGAGCAAAAGATCCTGAGCTCTGGAGGAGCGGTTGATATTCGCCTGCAGGAAATGGAATTGTGCCATCACTGGCATTCCATTTCTCCGGCATCTTCTCCATCCCTGGGTCGGGAGTCAGCTGCTTGGCTGCCGGGCTGTGGGACTACCCTACCCTACTCTAACCCACTCAACCATACTCCGAGCCGATGGGATTTCGAGGAGCACTTTCGACGTCTGGCTCCCAAACTAAATCGGACTGGGGCTGCCCTCGGGCGGCTCCTGCCCAACCTGGGGGGTCCAGACGCCTCCTGCCGGAGGCTCTACGCAGGAATCGTTCGGTCCATGGCCCTTTATGGCGCACCGGTATGGGCGCCGGCGCTGCGGAAGCAGCCGGCGGCCCGGCTGAACGCATGCCAGAGGGTCATGGCCATACGGATGGTGCGAGGATACCGGACGATTTCCCGCGAAGCGGCAAGCCTCCTTGCTGGCCAGCCACCATGGGATCTGGAGGCAACAGTCCTTGCACACATGCACGATCTGCGCATGGAGATGCAACGCCGGGGTGAAACTCCGCTGCCGCGACAAGTCGCAGCATGGCGGACAGAGCTCCGGCGGGATCTCATGGAGAAATGGCGACAACGACTGTCGCGACCCAGTGCTGGGCACGCCACAATTATGGCGGTAAGTCCCCTCTTTGAGGCGTGGTTGGAAAGACCTCACGGCGTCCTCACCTTCCGCATGACGCAGGTTCTCACCGAACACGGTAAGTTCGGGAAGTTCCTGCACCGGATTCGTGCGGAAGCGACGCCCGGGTGTCGCCACTGTGTGGAACGCCCGGAGGACACGGTGGAGCACACGGTGGAGGTGTGCCCCGCTTGGGCAGAGCAATGCCGTGTCCTCGTGGGGGCGATCGGCGGCGGCGATCTCTCGCGCCGGGCCTTGGTACAGGCCATGGTCCGGAGCGAAGAGGAGTGGCAGGCGGTCGCCTCCTTCTGCGAAGCAGTAATGCTAGCAAAGGAAGCGGCCGATCGCGTGAGGTAGCGGCCCTCACGCCCCAACCGCCGCCGGGATTCCGATCCCGATTTCCGGCCACCGTAGGCGCGGACTTGCGGACGGCGAGCAATGGGTGGCTCGCCGTCCGATCGTCCGGTAACCGTCCGGACCGAGCCCAAGTCGTCGACGGCGCGTATTGTTCCACGCGCGCCTCAGAGAGATGTCAGCAAATCGTAGGGGCCCAACAGGGTCGAAGCCTACCGGGGCCACGGGTAGTGTGAAAGTGAAATCCGGGGCCCTGGGACGATGGCAAGGAAGGAACAGGAGTGGGTTTTTTGTCAGTAAAAGTCTGACACTATTTTTCGCTCCGCCCAAGAGCGGGATTTGTCATAAGATGATTTTCCCACCTAAAAAAAAAACCCTACTCCACCCCGATCTACCCCATTCTACCCTACTCTACCCTACTCTACCCTACTCTATCCTATTCTACCCTACTCTACCCTATTCTACCCTATTCTACCCTACTATAGCGTACCTAGTTACCTTTCCTACCCTATGCTACCTACCTACCCTACTTACCTATCCTACAACCTTCCCTGTATGCTGGTGAACAAAACAAAAATGAATTAAAATTAGTCCAGCCGTGCTTAAGTTATAGCGTGACCAGGAGAAATAGGAAGATTTTTAAGAGTATTTGCATTGCACCAAGCTTTCATGAGTTCAACCTTTTTCGAATAAAATCAGATTGAGTTTTCAAACATGTGTCAAAATAAAATGTATTTTAAACCAAAAGCACTAAGGAGTATTGATATCAACTTTGAAGCCAATCACCCCCAAAATAACTTTCTACGCCTTTTTAAGCCCGTTAGGGGATGAATTTTAATTATATACATATCTTGACTTCCATCAATTCTGTTAAAGAATGTTCATGCAAAATTTGAAGTAAATTGGACCAAGGAATCACATTGTCACATACAAACTCTTCGAAAAATCCTTTCTTATCGGTTGCCTACGTCATACAAAGAATATAACCCTCCAAGTTTCAGGTCTTTACGATCAGCTATGTTTAGGTTAAGCTGTGCGTTGATCCGTCAGTCATTCAGGACAAAGCATTTTATATGTATAGATAGATAGAATATAAAGAGAAAAAAAATATATTTTTGTATGTTTGTATTTTTCATACAGATAAAGGTACAGCGGTACAGTTCTTGAATTTATTAATTACATGAATAAACTCAAGAACTGTACCGATTTTCAAAATTGTTTCACCAGTTGAATGCTTCTTTATCACTGAGTAACATAGATTATATATTACGCGGGACAAGTCACTGGCAAACGCTAGTTTGTAATATAAAAGATAATATCCTGTCCACATTATGAGGCGTACAATAAAATATATAATAAATAATAATATGTACAGGTAAAAATCACACTAATATTGTAAACGTGAAAGTTTGTGAGTATGTTTGTACGTTTCTGACTTCTTCACGGCTTAACGGATTTGGATGAAATTTGGCACACTAATAGACCAAGTCCTGGAATAGCACATAGGACTTTTTATACCGGGAGCATGGTGCCTTGGGACAATTTTCTACATTCACGCGAGCGAAGCCACTGACAGCAGTTAGTTCTGAATTAAATCGGTCTATATGTACCTACACGAAACTATTAGCCTCCATTAAACGGACAATTGGTTTAATCTTGATCATCCGTCTAATAACAGGCGCAGACAAAACGATGGCCCACGGGGCTACTAGGACGTTACAGATTACTAACACCCTCGGGACTTTACCCAAGATATTTATACTCCATGACAAACTCAGAACTGTTTGCATAATTATATTATACATATATGGGATATTAACGGCAGTTACCATGGAGACACTGTCTAGTCTTACGTTCTTGCCTTTTCTGTTGAATAAGCAAAGTTTTTATATAATATGTAAGTATAGTGTACAACATATAACATGACCGCACACATAGTATGTTCAGAATCGGCTGCTAAATCCATTTAAGCTATTTTTAAAATAGGTAATAATCAAGAACCTAAAATAATCAAGAATATACATGTATGTGATAGGTATTTTTGATAAATTCTGGATAAATCCTCAAATCACACTAGTGTGCGTGCTAAGATACCAATATAGATGCCCATGTTATTTTCTTACCAAGTTTTAGGATAGTTTTTCTAAAAATCACTACCTAAATGCATTAAAGTAAAATTTCAGTGCTTCAGGGTTTTTATATACACTCCAGTTTAAAAATTCTGAATTATAATTTACATGTTTAGTATTAATTAAAAGTTTTATTGCTTAGATGTAATTTATTTTTTATTGATATGTTTAAAATGGTAATAAACATCTATTCGAAATAATATATTAAAAAATATATATATAAATGTACTATGACGAGTCTATGTACAAAAAAAATACAGTTTTCGTCTTCGTAATTCAAGTGAGTACGAGAGGTATACAAACCTAATCGTATAGCGACTTAAGTGTAACATCAAGCCAAAGATGCCAAGATTAATAATTCAAAAGCACCAAAGTAAACCGTACGCATCCCCTCTTTAAATCCTGAAGAGGTGACGCCGCAGTAAAAGCCTTCAGTAGTGCCACTTCAATCTTCATATAGGCTGGAAATATCATATTCCAGACACGAAACTCTTGCAACAGTCAGAGTGCACCATATATCCCAGTAATCTAATAAACGACCGGTGCCCATATTCGCCGCATGACAATATAAACGCACTCTGTCGACGAGATTCACTCAAGGGTACTTTTACACAATTTCCTTGGCATACCCTTTTCGCTCGACTCTCCACCTTTTTGCCCCCTTAGCCTTAGCACCTCTCTTCACCTTTTTATAATCAAAGGGAAACAAGTGTCTCCATTTATTGAACTTGTCTTTACATAAGTTTTATTAGAATTTTATTGTAATATTATTAGATGTGTCGAGAAAGTAACACAGGATTATTTTGTAGATTATTTATTCTTCAATGTTTCAAATGTTACTGTCTAAATACTACAAGTATGACGTTGATTTAAATTAGAAAACAAACAAGGTTAGGTACCTACTTTTCTTGTCATATTTTTATGCAAAGCTAAATGGAATGTCTTTGTTATTAGCCCATAATACATAATCCCATAAACATTCTTTTCATATGGTTTTATACACCCTACTTAGTAGGTAATTACCAATGGACAATCGTAATTCTTTATTAACAATACCCCATAACAGACTTATCCGGCCAGAAGCTTTGTGCCTCGTAATATCCAATTCAGTGCCATACATACGAGTAAATATAGCCACGAAAAAATTGATACACATCGCGTGACGAAAATTGACGGTGTAGACGGAAGTAGTTCCATTTTCATTTGAAAACAAAATGAGGATACCTCCGTATCATAATTTGAATTAAATAGTCAACATATATTATTATCTGTTATCGAGGAAGTTGGCTCGTTACAAGCTCGTGACGTCATTGAAGTAAACGAGTCACATGTAACCGATAAGCTTAACGACAGTTCCGATTTACTACAAGTGAGCGGATTTCCGACAATGGTTTGGGAACGTGCCCCCGACTGACGGCTAGGTATTGAAGCTTTGTGGCTTCGGAGCCGGCTTGTTTTACTTTCTTAAAGGCATTTACTTGGAACACCGAAAATTCCATGGAATTGTTAGATAGACTACATCAATACTTGGCTTGCTCGGTTACTTTTGAGTCACTTCTGGCAAAAGTGCGTATAATATGAAACATAAATGTGACCTTTGTATTTTGATCTGATAGCATAATTCTTTACTCTTATTTACCTTTCCAACACATCTAGACATTTTTGTACTGAAATAAAATTGAACCTGTCTTCATTGAATCCGCATACATAAAACGCGTCAATAGTCATACAATTTATGTACCAAAACAAACAGAAAGAGACTGCCTAGGTATCCTTAATCAATAATATTTCATCGAATATGATGGAAAAAACCTTTTAGTTGAAAATAATGAAAACGTTGAACATGTGAGGTGTAAACACAAAGGCATAGAAAATGGCTGTAGGAATTCAGAGAAGCAGACGGATTTCATTACGGTAAAACCGATAACTCCGCTTTGCAATCATAGGTTCGTGATATGAACGACGTCCGTATAAACCATACTCAGCCCAACCTATTCCACAAGGGTACTGTTTCAATAGAAATATGAAAGTCTTTTGTAAGATTTTTATAATAAAATCGTTTAGACGATTGTCTATGTAGTTTTCCATTCAGTGTCGAGTAGGTACCCAAAGCTGATGAAAACGACATTGCTAGTGACTTATAAAAAAGTCATATTTAAATATTATATTAACTATTTGCTTATAATAGATGATCAAACGAACTTACCTGTGATGTTCGATCATTATTATACGTAGCTTCGTTCGAAGATATATTATAATTAACCATGCAGCTAACGCTTGCGCTAGGCGACCCAATTCGCAGCTTTTCAGAGCCTAAAAGCAGAAACAAAACGCACCGTATCCGAGCGAGTATCTGTCAGTAACGTCAAATGTCATTCTTTCAGAGTTAGAGATAAATCTTAAGTTTTGCTGGGTAGGGTAGGGAGGGTTCCCTATATCTTCGAACGAAGCTACGTATAATAATGATCGAACATCACAGGTAAGTTCGTTTGATCATCTATTATACTTCATTCGTTCGAAGATATATTATAATTAACCACGCAGATGTTAAGAGTCAACTTAAAGCAAAATTAAGATTTTTAATATCAACAAATATATTTCAGGAACCAAAATCTCTTAGGCACTTATTAGGCTCTTAATATAATGGTAATATGAGACAATCAGTCTTTTTTGACATACTTATACATTTTATATTATATAAGTATATATGTCTATTTTTTTTTTTATATATATAATTATTTTAAACATATTAAGGCATTTATAAGCAAATATTTTGTTCAGCATTAAGCACAGCATGAGCAAATTCAGATGAATTGTTGGAAATAGGTATATTATAAAATTTTGCAAAAGTTGAAGAACTGTTTGTTCAGCCGTTTGCCTAATTACATCTAATGATACTCCCCTAGCTTTAGCAGTCGACGTGGATGCATGTCTTGTACTATGCCCTGAAAAAACGCTAATATCTATGCCACACATAGAGAAAGTATATATTTTATATATATATTATTATTATTATTATCCATCTACTAATGGTAGACGAAGAAATTGGCTTGTGTGGGTTATTCAAAGAGAGTATTAAATGAGTATTATCTTCCCTAATACTCTTGAGTGTATCTAATGTAATAAAATAAAGTAGTGTCAGGGAAGATTTCAGGTTTTGCCGTGCATTTTCGTTACAGAAAATGGTTTTATTTTTGTATGTTGACTAAAACAATAAAAATAATAAAATAAAAACTAAAATAAAGGTAAATAAGAGGTTCGGTCCGCTGCAACCAGAACCAGATGTTTTTATAGTGTCTAGGATAGAAATGTTTACACCGGTTTCATTAACTATAATATTGGGTATTTTTATAAATCATAAATCTGTGCTACTTGGGCTCTGCTAAGTGCAAACCAATTCACTAACTTTTTAGACAATTTGATTTTTATAGAAACCTTAACATAATCTCTGGATGTGATCATTACGACCAATTTATGAGTCTATTAATTTATTAATTGGTATAGACTGTGTGAATAAGTGAGATCCTATAAGTAACATTGAATTGAGGCATTATTTGGAAGGTAACCTAATGTAACCTCTATGGCTGATGGAAGAACATCATGTCAATATTCTGGAAATTAGTGTAAGGAGGTGTGTAAGATGACACTCTTTAAAAAAGGAATGCAATAGTTTTTTTTTTTTATTGAGTACCTATAAAGACTAACAGCTTGAAAAAACTAACATTGTTTTCAATGGTGGACAAGCTTGTGAAGGTCAATATGACATTACCTTTTCATTTTTGCCTTCCCAATATTGGGCTAAATGGAGGAAAGAACACATAAAAGAAATAAATTATCATGTTCAAAGGCAGTAAAAAACATCTAATTAAATGTATTTTGAATCTGGTATCCAGGAAACACAGGCATCACATTTATGTATTACTTGTAGAAGGGAAAAGATCAATCAGTTTGACCAAACTGAGACACAATATACCTACTAAAATGTAGAGATATTCTGTTCCCACTCTATGTTAGATGTATGAGATTGTTAATTGCTCTCTTTGTTGTCTTTTGAATCCATATATGAAGCAAATAGACAAATCTAATTATTTTCACACCATATTTGCTCCATATTTCTGGCTATATTATTTAATTGTTGATACCGTATTCCTCCCATTCGGTTTATATAAGATACAGCAAACTATTATCAATCTCACACAAAATGTGTAAGTGCTCATGTTTAACAAAATAGAATTTTTAAAGGTAAAAAATGTGAAGCAGTTCTAAATAATTTATGTGATAATTATAATTTTTTATCCTTTTTCCAGAATTCATGGACTTCTGTTATCACTACAATTGCGCCCCCCCCCCCAGTTCTTGTTGCATCATTGTAGGTCTAGTTTGATGATTGGATGAATTTTTATTTTGAATCTTAGTTGCCTTTACTTATAACTAAGTATTTATGTTCTAATTTTAGTATAGAACCAACCAACAACAAATGTTGTTGCAACAAAATAATGCAACAGTTGATGTACCTATTAAGTGAGTAATCTCTCATAAGCTAAGAAATTTGTTTCTGTAAATATTTTTAAGGGATTTACAGAAACAACATTTTTTGTATGTGACATCAGTCATTGTGTGTCATATATAAAATCTAAATAATTAACATGATTGGGATGGCGTATTTTGTAAAAGGAGTAATTGTTCCTTGAATATTTTTCAACCTTTTATTATATAATAGTAGGCTAGTATGAATAGTGTAGTGTGTATAGTAGTAGACTATATAGTCTGAACCAATACACAAAAGGTCATCAAGATGATGATGTACATACTGATTTGTGAACTTTTGATCATAGATATACATGTAACTACCACTATCAAAAATGCATAATGTGTAAAACAAATCCCATTTGGGACAGCAATAGACTCTTTTTAAATGATCATAATGAAATAATAGGTATCTCCTGTGATCTGGATTCAAATTTTGCCAAAAGATTTCCTGGGTACACTAGAGCTACCGCAGTGATCTTACATCTTATAAATTTGGATGTGTGAACCAATTTGTTCAGGGGTATAAAGGTTTCAATAAACCTCCCTTCTCCATCCCTGTTGGGAAACCAAAAAATATCTTGGATATAAGTTGATTCCCACACGGTTTCCATGGGGAATTTGTGCTCAATGGCAGTAAATTATGAATGGTTTTATTACACACATTTTTATCTAGTTTTTGTTCATATTCCTTGAGTATTTCCAAAAATGGTATTCTAGATGTGGGTTAAGTCATTCATTAAGTCAGGCCATTAAATCATTTGGTTTTGTAGATATAAATACTGTAATACTTCAGGAAATATAGTAACTGGTTCAACGACTAGCTCAGATGCTAGTTCAGGAAATGTTATACTCAAGTCTGTAACAGTTAGGGTTGTGCCTGTTGGAGCCGATGATGATACAACAGATATCTAGTTTAATGTCCACTTCTTGAGGATCATCCTAAATACAAGGTCTAAAAACCTAAAACTATTGACCCTGTTATGGTACCAAAGTGTACCTAGGCAAAGCCTTTCGGATTTTATCAAAAGGTAATGACCATTGTGCATTCATCTCGTAAACACCACGAGTAAGCGGATCACGTCAATGCATCTCGTACATCACCCGTGTCCATGTACCTAAGGGTAAAGATCATCGTGTGTTCATCTCGTAAACACCACGAGTCAGCGGATCGCGCCAATGTATCTCGTACATCACTCGCGTCCATAGGTACAATATTCAAAATCCATTTTACTTGCACTGTAGATAACTTTCCTGACGAAGCTTTTCAGGTTACCCAAAGGTGTGGGGCAAAAAACAATCTCGTATGTTTATCTCGTAAACATCCCGAGTCAGCTAAACGCGTCAATGCATCACGTGCACAACCCGCGTCAGTAGGTATATTCATATTTCGAAACCCATTTGATTTACAGTCTTACACTGTATAATGTACCATGGCAAAGCCTTTAAAGTTATGGAACAAGGAAACCAGCTCGTGTGTTCATCTCGTAAACACCCCGAGGAGTTTGATCGTGTCAATGCATACAATTATTTGGGTTAAGTACGTGAAACTCTTACTTCACTGAATAATCTAATAGATAAATCTATTACTTCACCTGGAATCAAAGAATTAAATAGAGATAGGACAGGTGACGTACTATGTTATCGTCGTTTCGTCCTTTTTTCAAATTTTTCATCATATGAAGATAGTATTTCATATCTTTTCGTTTTGGCATACTTCATTACAAATTATACAAGCACTATGCTCTTATTTAATTACTTAAATTGGTAAAAAAGCAAATAAAACACAACGTAAAACGTATTGGTTGCCGCGCAAACGTATGGAATGACATTTGACGTTACTGACAGATACTCGCTCGGATACGGTGCGTTTTGTTTCTGCTTTTAGGCTCTGAAAAGCTGCGAATTGGGTCGCCTAGCGCAAGCGTTAGCTGCATGGTTAATTATAATATATCTTCGAACGAATGAAGTATAATGATAGATCTTAACCTATGAAATTGCCGTTTTTAAAAGGGTTGCTTTGAAGTGTTATATCTTTGGATTGACTTGGAATTATAAGTTCAAATAAACTTTATATTAAAGGGTCGTTATTCTTTTTCGAAATTAGGTGTTTATTAGGTTTCTTTGTGTTTTGTATTTTCTGTAATATAGCAGTAATTATAACCATAAAAGTTAACAAAAACCTTTTTTTCATATTAAGAGTTTCAACGTAGAAAGTAGATATACATTTCAAAGGACAAGCAATATCAATGACGTATACCTACGACTTTCTTCTAACAAAAGAACTCTGTATTCTTGGTTTAATAGCTTTCGTTTTGGAAATTTTGCCTTGAGAAGAAAAGTTATTCGTGAGATAAAATTTCCCACGTGAAAGTGATTAAAACAAAAATAGACATCCCATTCATTAGCAGTTTTAAGTCCGTAGGTATACATCATCAATATTGTATACCGCTTGAGACACATTGTTTCCACGGTAGAACTCGTATTACAAAATAATGCGAGTTTTGTTAGATTTCATACAAAAATGGTTATTACCATTAACGGTTACGTATTATTATATTTTATTTATTTATTTATAGGCTCCATGCTTGACATTTATCTCACCTGATAGTAAGCGATTATGTAGCCACCAATAGAGCACGCTTGCCTAGAAGTAACCTAATTACTCTTGACTTAAATACCCCCCGGTTGTAGCTATCACAAAGCAGAAGCTCTCATAATCAGAATCTTACAAAATAGTGTCAATAGGTTGGGTACCTACGTTAGAGAAGTTCTGCAACATTTAGTGTACAGATGTTTGAAACATGTTTGTACCTATCTGCTGATAGGTATAAATGCTATCAGCAGAAGTTGGTATCCGCCCGTAATTCAAAGATACAAAAACTGGGCAAGTGCGAGTCGGACTCGCGCACCGAGGATTCCGTACGCACTT
The DNA here is from genome assembly GCA_905147345.3 of Mythimna impura. Classification (NCBI taxonomy): domain Eukaryota; kingdom Metazoa; phylum Arthropoda; class Insecta; order Lepidoptera; family Noctuidae; genus Mythimna; species Mythimna impura. The sequence goes on from LR990345.1 coordinate 17,400,733, forward strand.
GAAAGGTAAATTGCGGTTTATGACGTATTAAAAAAAAACTACTTACTAGATCTCGTTCAAAGCAATTTTCGGTAAAAGTTGGATTTTTGGTGGGTGTTGGTGGTGGAGTGGTGGGTGTTTGGTGGAAAAAATATATGATGTAATGTACATCATATATTTTTTTTAGTTTTATCATTCTCTTATTTTAGAAGTTACAGGGGGGGAAACATTTTACCACTTTGGAAGTGTCTATCGCGCAAACTACACAGTTTAGAAAAAAATGATATAAGAAACCTCAATATAATTTTTGAAGACCTATCCATAGATACTCCACAGGTACGGGTTTGATGAAAAAAAAATTTGAGTTTTGAGTGAAAAAGTTCTAAGCATGGGGAACCACCAAAATTTATTGTTTTGTTTTTTTTCTATTTTTGTGTGAAAATCTTAATGCGATTCACAGAATACATCTACTTACCAAGTTTCAACAGTATAGTTCTTATAGTTTCGGAAAAAAGTGGCTGTGACATACGGACGGACAGACAGACAGACAGACATGACGAATCTATGGCTACGGAACCCTAAAAAGTATAAAAAACATAACAAAAGTGTTTTCGAAACGTGCACAAGTTTCGAAAGATGTAAAGCGCCAGCATGCATGTATTGTCAAGGCAAATTCTATCCCTAGACCGAGTATCTACAAACAGTGGGTACTAGCTCAACTCAAACCTCTATAATGCACAGTGAAATTGTGTTTATTTACTTCCAACATCTGGGAAACCACTCGTCGCCTATTAGACGATGCTTGGCTGCGTTCCTTTGGAGTATTACAAAAATAAAACTTAGCAATAACTCAAAATCCACCTCAGTGCGCCTAACCCTTTCAGTGTCCACAAACCAAATCCCTATTATAAATGGACTGGAGAGGCGGATTGTGGGCATTCAATGTGTTGAAATATAATAAAATAGAAGTCCGGCTTATGTAGGTACCTAGCTAATGTTTCTCAAGTAGGTATAATATACTATTCGATTTAGGAGAAAAGGTTAGAGGAAAGGCGTGCAAAGAGTAATCCAGATTGGTTAAGTCCAATCTACAAAGCCTGGAGCACAAGCGTAGAGTAGCCAGCCTTCCGGTATTTTACAGGATGCATTTTGGAGAATGTGTGCGGGAATCGCATGACTTGTTTCCCATCACCTTTCTAGCATCGGACAACCCGACGTTCACGCTTACATTATTAACACCTCTACGGTCCGGACTAAGCGTTTCGCCTCGTCGTTTATACCGCGTACGTCGAAGGACTGGAACAATTTGCCTACTGCGGTCTTTTCATCCGATTATAATTTAGGTGTCTTGAAGGTTAGAGTAAATAGGCTCTTAATAAACTAATGCGCCTCACCAAAAACAATTGCATCACTGCTTACCATCAGGTGGGACCGCAGTCAAGTACAAGTTTATATTTTTTTAAATATATTGATATGGAAGAAAAAAACGTGTTGCGCCGACCCCAAATAACACGGGACAAGGGCAGGAAGATGATGATGATGATGATGATGTTATCACACTATGCTGTAGTAAAAAAAAAACAGTAATCTGATCACCTCCTTCTTGATATTACCTAGTCTAACCACAATTCAGTAGTTGACTCATTTTTTTATAAAATATTTAACTTACTTAACTTATATATTCACTAGCGACCCGCCCCGGCTTCGCACGGGTGCAATGCTGATCACTTCATAGTATAAAACAAAGTCGCGTCCCGCTGTCTGTCCCTATGTACGCTTAGATCTTTGAAACTATGCAACAGATTTTGATGCGGTTTTTCCAGCATTGCACCAGGGCGGGTCGCTAGTTTGTTATTTTTTTTTTTTTTTTTTTTTTTTTATTCTTGATAGGTTCGCGCTTGACCGCTAACTCACCTGATGGAAAGCGACGATGCGGTCGACGATGGAACGCGCTTACCTAGAAGTAACCTATTCACTCTTGACTTAAAGATTCCCGGGTTGTAGCCATCAGGAAAAACAGATTCCGGCAAGGAATTCCACTCCTTAGCTGTACGCACTATGAATGTGTTCGCAAAACGTTTTGTGCGTATAGGTGGGATGTCCACCATGTACCGGTGGCGCATTGCCGTACGCCTGGTGGTCCGATGATGGAACGGGCTAGGCGGAATTAGGTTATGCAATTCCGACGCACACTCCCCGAAATGCAACCGGTAGAAAACCGACAGGCTAGCAACTCTGCGTCGATGCTCAAGACTTTGAAGCCTCGACTCAACGAGTGCATCATTGGCAATGATCCTCTTGGCTCGCCTCTCAATTGCCTCAAGTGCATCAAGCTGGTATCGGGCAGATCCGTCCCAAAGATGAGAGCAGTACTCCATACACGATCGAACTTGCGCTTGATAAAGTTTGAGCAGCTGTTCGGGCGTGAAGTACTGTCTGACCTTCGCGAGGATTCCCAGCTTTTTTGCTGCCAGTTGAGCCTTTGCTTCGATGTATGGCCCAAAGTTGAGTGTTGACGTCAGCGTAACACCAAGGAGATCAAGATGGTCGGTTATTGGCACGGTTACGCCCCGGAAAGTTGGAGCAGGGCTGAATTGGCTCCTTTTAGCGGAAAATAGACACGCCTGGGTTTTAGCAGCATTGAACTTGACCAAATTGGCATCGCCCCATTCAGAGACTGCCTCCAAGGACAAGTTCAAGCGCTCGACCATAGCCTCTCGGAGAGACTGGATCTGTGACCCACTAGCCTGCGCGCTGGATATGTAACTCTCAGCAACAGTGCTGTCGTCTGCATACCCAAAGGTACCGGGCTTAAGCAGATCATTTATGTGCAGCAAGAACAATGTTGCCGAGAGCACTGACCCCTGAGGGACCCCGGCATTAATGGCCATTTGACCGGACGAGCAACCATCGATGACCACTCGGATGGACCGGTCACTCAGGAAATCTGCAATCCAAGCACACAAACCAGCAGGTAATCCGAAAGAAGGAAGCTTACTAATAAGGCTTTCGTGCCAGACCCTATCGAAAGCCTTCGAGATATCGAGGGAGACGGCAAGAGCTTCCCCGTGTTTCTCGATGGCCTCACTCCAGATATGGATGGCATTCGCTAGAAGATCACCAGTTGACCGATTTCGGCGAAAGCCGTATTGTCGGTCACTTAGGATGTCATTAGCTTCTAGGTATGCCAGGAGCTTACTGTTGAGTACACGTTCCATTGTCTTACAGAGAATGGACGTTACTGAGATTGGCCTGTAGTTAGCCGGGTCAGCCCGACTACCCTTTTTGGGCACGGGCTGTACGTTAGCTTGCTTCCATGCAATCGGCACTTTTCCAGCCTCAAAAGAAAGCCGAAATAGGCGTGTCAGGATCGGAGACAGTTCAGGCGCACACGTTCTTAGAACAATTGCCGGTATCCCGTCTGGACCGCTAGCCTTGTTCACGTCAAGGTTACGCAGCACCCTACGGACGTCCTTCTGATGGATGCGAATATCCGACATACTCGTCTCGCAACCATCAGGATTAACAGGGGGCCGCGCGTCACCAGAATCTAGACGCGAAGATTCCGCGAAGAGAGAGGCAAACAAATTTGCTTTCTCCTCAGCGGTATGGGCCAGCGACCCGTCGGGTTTCAGCAGTGGCGGTAGTGAGGGACGGCAGAAGTTCGATTCAACCGACTTAGCCAGGGACCAAAACGCCTTACTACCAGCAGGGTATGATGCGAGTTTGTTCCCGATGCGGCTAATGTGGTCGAACCGAGACCTCCGCATCACCTTCTTGCAAGACTTGGCAGCTCTGTTGAAGGCTCTCTTCTTCTGACTCACGTCACTCGCCTTATGCATACGAGCGTCGGCCCATGCCTGGTATGCCGTGTGCTTAAGCGCGTTAGCGCGATCACACTCCGCACCAAACCAAGGGCGAGCATGGCCAGACATTGTTACGTCAGAGAATGGAATGTAATACTCCATCCCCCGCCGCAAAACATCTGTCACAGCATCTGCGCACGACGATGGATCATCCGAAGAAAAGCAAGTAGGCTGCCAAGGATAACATGCGAAGAAAGATCGCATGCCATCCCAATCTGCTGACCTATATCGCCAAACCCGCCTGGTGCCTCTAAGGCAGGGATCAGGCGGAGAGTAGACTGATACAGATTTCACCAGACAGTGGTCGGAACTACCTAACGGTGATGATATCGACACTGAATAGCGGTCTGGATCTGTTGTCAGCAGAAGGTCCAAGCAGTTGACCGTGTGCGAATCAACATCCGGCACCCTCGTAGCTCCCTGGACCAGCTGGGTGAGATTTAACGCTAGCGCAAGCTTTCGCATCTCTCGACCAGCATGGTCTGTGCACCGGTATGGGAAAAGCCACTCCTGATGGTGGGCATTAAAATCCCCCAGTAACACCAGTTGTGCGGAAGGGTACCTCTGCTGAGCCGCATCCGCCGCCTCACTAAGGTACTGTGTGAGCCTGGTCGTCTCCTGATCACCACTGTGCGAACGGTAGACACAAGCATAGATAATTTTATCCATGCCTGTGTCCACCAGAGCCCAAAGCGTTGAGAACCTAGTATCTTCAAGGTTACGGAGACGCCGATAGCAGATGTCGTCCCTGACGTACAAACACACACCAGCGTGTGGTTTAAAATTGTGCTCCAGGGTAAACCCTGGGTAAGACAGGTACGACACGTCTGACGGACTTCTTATCTGCGTCTCCGAAAGGAAAAAGAGGGAAGGTTTTTCAGTCTCCAGGTGATGATGGACTGCTGCGAGATTTGAGTGCAGACCTCTAATATTGCTGAGGTGCACTTTAAGTGAGAGGGAGTGCAGCCGCTGTTTAACTTTTCTCTTTTTCAACCTTGGCATATTGTGAGTGAGGTAGGAGAGGAGAAGGAAGTGAAATGGAGTCCCATGCTGCTAACCTTCGTCACGCACTGGCAGGACAACATCATTGGGGCACTAGTCTGGAGACTGCGGGGACGCCCGAGCCCCCCCGGAAATGACCATCGGGCCCTCTCATCTGGTCGCCAACCAGCACGATGGTGCATTCCGGGATTTTTCGTCAGTTGGCGGGGCAGCCTTTCATGTGTGGCTAGCACATTACTTGGGCCCCCAACTAACTGCGGTCGGCCAGCGGTGCACCGTGCCTCGGATCCCGCTACCCTCCGCGACTAGTCTCCCGATATGTCAATACTAGCGCGGGTCCGGCTGGTCTGCATACATTAGAACCGCCACTTCGACCCAACTCCTCAAAATTGGCTACACTGGGCATCGTACCGGAACACGGCTAGGCCGCTTGGCGGTACGTCTTTGCCCAGTGGGTGGTCACAAGCCATCGGTCGAAACCTACCACCAGTTAATGTCACCTGATTAGCACCACCCGGGGACCACGTGTAGGGCCTATCTATGGGTATTCTCCTACGGACGCGGGTGACTCAGCCCCCAAAATTATTATTATATATGTATGTTATTATTATTATTTTTTAAGTTGTGTCATGTTTGTGCAAATAAACTGTTTTTCTTTCTTTCTTTTCTTTCAACTATCTTGATTATGATATCTATGTGAGGGTGAAGTTCCGTTGGCCATATCTGGTCTTCTTCATCAGTTCCACTTCATCAAATGTCACTTTTTGACTGTAAATGCTTTAGTTCTCATTTAAAACACCAAAATCACTATTATAGTGCTTAGAATATTTGAGGGGTTCCCTCGATTCCTCATGGATTCCATTTAAAAAAAACTGCATCAAAATCCGTTGCGTAGTTTTAAAGATATAAGCATACATAGGGACAGACAGACACGAAAAGTGACTTTATTTTATAATATGTAGTGATAGTGATAGTAACTGATGGAAGTGTCTTAACAAAAAATTTACTGTTTTCAGATTTATTTCTATATCTGTGCTATAAAACCTTGCTTTATGCCAAATTTCAGAATTCTGGGTCAACGGGAAGTACCCTATGAATTTTGATTTCCTTGAGAGTCGAAATATATGTTTTTGTGACATAAACGGCCATAACTTTTTTTTACTTAGATTACAAGATTTGTACACAGCTTCAAGGGACTGCAGACCTGAGTATATAGTTTTAATTTCAACTCGATACATCCACGCGTTCTTGAGATAAAGGGTCTTGACAGACAGACAGACAGACGGACGGACAACAAAGTGATCCTATATGGGTTCCGTTTTTTCCTTTTAAGGTACGGAACTCTAAAAAAACAATTATAATTCGGAAAAATCTTTGAGACTCGATTCGGAAATTGAACTGTTTTCATAGGTAAGTTTGTACGAAACCCTCAGTACGCGAGTCCAACTCGCATTTGCCTGGTTTTTTTTTAGTGAAGTCGGTTATCTTTTTTGTAAAAAGTTTTTTATTTCACACTTTTTAGTTGAGAAACACTTATAACCAGAGTGTCTATTTCTCATGACAATTCCAATTAACCCAAACACTGCTAGGATACATTTTTTTATTATGAAGTTCACGTGTCTACCTTCCACCTTCTGGCTCCATCATCTGATCATTTCGATAGTACCTTATAGCCAAAGTACATCTCATGACAATTCTAATAAGCCCAAACACGACTAGGATACATTGATTAATTATAAAGTTCCGGTGCCTATCTTCCGGCTCCATCATCATCATCATCATCAGGTCACTTCGATGATACCATTTTCAACATTACTATTCAGAACCATTTATTTATATGTATTGTCATAGTCGCTTAACTCTCTTCATTGTGATAGCAATGTGAGTACTTATGACGTTCCGTTGGCCAATTCTGGTCTTCTTCATCTGTTTCAGTTCATCAAATGTTACTTTTTGACTATAAATGCTCAAATTCTCGATGAAAATATCAAAATCACTATATGGTTGCCTATAATATTTGAGGAGTTCCCTCGATTCCTCATGGATCCCATCATCAGAACTATATTTTGAAAAAAATGGTACCAATCTGGAAGCATATCCGTTAAGGGGAATAAAATTTTGCAAATCGGTCCATAAACGACGGAGTTCTGAGGACCAATAATAAAAAAAAACAACCGAATTGATAAACTCCTCTTTTTTTTAAATCGGTTAAAAATATGCCGTCACCGCCACTAGGTTACGTGTATACAAAAAATCACTCATCATACCCCCCACTCTTTCTCATATTCAAAATTCGAGAAAAAGGTTTCTTCTTGAGTGTCATTTGTTGTTATGTAAATTAAAAAAACTAAAAATATTATACCCTTTTTGCAGTCGAGTAAAAAACACAAGAAAACACCCAATTGACTTTGGTCTTATATATGGATAAAAGGCATTTCTATCTAACATGGAAAACTTTTCACGAACTATCAAATCTTTATTAAAATCGTCAACGAAAAAATTCTGTCTGAACTCGTCATGTTTGACCCAAAATTCACATAAAATATCACATATTATTATTATAATGTCAGTGATGCTTGCAGGAAAACCACGCTGAAGTAAAAATGGAACAAGTGGAAAAACTATTTATTACGTGACCGAGATCTGAATACAGCTCGAAAAACTTTGATGATCCAGTTTTTTTATCTCTGCAGTTGAAATTAATGCTGTCGCATATAATTATTTTTAAGTTGAGTAATTATGTTCTGTTCACTCTTCTATCTTATGATTGTTCCAAATTATTGTGCACAATATCTCCGGGACATCTACCAACCTTTTGAAGGTGTACCGCTAGAAAATAAGTAGGTAATTAGTTATGTTATCATAGAACAAAAGAATACTGTCGAGATCTTTTTAGAACAAGATATTATAAATAATGTACTGATATGTTGGATTGTTATTAAAGGCTATTATTATTATAAATAACATTCAGAAAGGTGAGTCTTGGTATATGTCTACGAATGTAATTAAGAAGACTATTATAATTAGTTTTTGCTAGACTTACCCACGCCACACTTTTGAGCACAATCGAATTTTCCTGGATTTACGTATGTCACGTTATCTGTACCACAAACCGGAGCATATTCGGAAGTGCTTGGGCAGTCTTGAACGCATTTCTTTTGAGTTGCTGCATCCGCGATACTGAAAATGAAAAAATAGTAGATTATGTGACTAGGGGATAAAGCAGTGTCTTTAAATCGCGGGCGGCATGTTGAATTCCGAACGAAACGAAGGTTTCTAATTTTAATCCCGAACGATAGTGAGGGATTTATATAATTAACTCCCGAGCATTGCGAGGGAGTTAATAAAGAAACCTGAGTGAAGTGAGGAATTCAAGCCACCCAAGATAAAGACAGCTTTATGCCCGTGTTGGATACTCTACTTTTTACACCATCTGTGAGATAATTAAAAGACAATTTAGTAAAACAAATCAAATATTAGAGAAATATAAGTATTATGTACAAGTTAATGTTAACTATCACTCAACATGTTTTGAGATTTGAAACAAACAAAATTCACTACTCTAAGATATATATAGTTAGCTATAGTTTCAATTTTCTTATTATCGCTCTCGCTTTTTCATTACTTTTTTTTTTCGAACCTCGTCAGTAACCACGACCACGTTTTATTCTGTTTTTTTTTATTAGTGGCCAGTTTGAATTTTGAATAAACTTGTTTGATGCACGTACATTTTAGTTCACTTAATGTTGACGGTTTTTGACGTTCCAAATTCAAATCTCATTATTCCCTAGGGATCGCCCATACTGCATTATCTCCCTAGGGACAGAATGACTTGCTTTAAGTGATGGTTGTATGACATATAAACGGGCATTATCGAGCAGGTGGTGTAAAAAAAATATTATGACACAATAATAGGTGTCACTCCTGTATGGGATGCCTGCAGTTGACCAGGTTTCTCACAAGGTGGACCGACCGGTGAGGGTCGCGATAATCTGATAGATGCGAGACGCACAGGACCGGTCGTTGTGGTCCACCATCACCTCAAATGATGATGGTGATGTATTACCTACAGCAACAGATAGTACGCCCCCATTTCGCTATTTAAATTCATACATCAACCGGACACAAATGCGTCTACAGGGAAATTGAAGAACGGCACATTACACTTTGCCCGACCGAAAAAATCGAAAGCAAGATCTCAGGGTCGGCAGCAGAGCTTGCGACAATGAGACTAAACGAGGCCATCCAAAAACTCAGTGTGGGATTGTTCGAAAGAATTACTGTGGCCCTGAACCGCAAGTGGCAACTGAAGGAACATCGGTAGATTTTAATCTGTAAAAGTCAGACTCTCCCTCTCTCCACTCAAAGCGTAACAGTTATTTGATTATATGACCACCATAAAAAGAATGGTAGACAGGTACTTAACACCATTTTAACTGTCATTTTCTATATTAAATCTTGTTTGTAATAAATACTGTTAATTTGTCACTTGTTAATATCGATATGCTAGTTAATTACATAATTAATTACGAATTAATGATGATATCAATTTACCTGTTATCAAGCCCTGTTGGTCCGGGCGATGTGTTTGTCGGTGGCACAATCACCGGTTTTCCCAAAATAGCCGCTGTGTCATTATCGTTTGGGTTGTTCCCTTGATTGCTGAGTAATGGAGGTTGATTTTGGTCTACATTATTGAAATTTCCCGGATTTACAGATGGACCTGAAAAATCGATTCCTGACCCTGATGGATTTGGTACAGCTGGATTAGGATATTTAATTGTTGATGGATCTCCATTAACACCTCCCGGGTTATTCGTTGGAACCTGTATGTTAGTATTAGGATTATTATTTGATGGGTAATTTGGAAAACTGCCAGGTTGTCCCTGAACAGGTCTAAAATTTTGATTTGGTGTATTAGTTTGTGGATAATATTGGTTAGGCCGATATTGGTAAGGTCCATCAGGAAAATGTATGTTAGTATTAGGCAAATTGCCTAAATCATCAGGTCGAAAGTTGGGGTTTACTTCATTTGGTCTGATATTAGGGTTGCCTTGAAAATTTCCCTGAAAAGGGTATTGGTTATCTTGTGGGAACTGGAATGATTGCCCAGGACCACCTTGGTTTGGTGACATTCCTTCATTTTGATACGGGCCATTGATATCTGGATACATAATTGAGCCGTCATCTGGTCTATTGGGATATGATGGCCTTTGATAATTTGGATATCTGTTATTGCTGTCTCCCTGGTACGGATAAGCGTCTTGGTTTGGGAAGCCTTCCTGAATTGGCCTATTCTGGATGTTTTGATTAGGATATTGTGGCCGCTGATAGTTCAGGTTCGGATTCATACTATCACCCTGATACGGATAGCCTTGTTGATTTGGGTAACCTTGTTCTTGGGGATAACCTTGAGGTCTATTTAGCAAATTTCCTTGATTTGGGTAACCCAGACCAGAGCCCTGTTGAGGCCTTTGCAAATAATTATTCTGAAAAGAAAGTCTTCATAAACATGTGCCATTATTTATATCTACAGCATTTAGCTAATAGGTTATCGATGCATGAATTGTGTGAACAATCTCACTAGAACCAGGAGTGGTCTGTGAACAGGTACGCATCATAATTATGACAGCTAATAATAAGATTATTCATTATGAAGACATGCTGCGTCTATTTATAAGATCTATAAAAACAATTGTACTTTTATAACATTAGGGCTATAACGATAATCGTAAATTGGAAAAAAAAATATTCAAACACTAATGTCCAAAATAACCCTATTTTCATTCGAATAAAACTTATTTTACTTAACATTATACTAATGCGTTACGTTAAAAATACTAGAGCTAAGGTAGGTAATTAATTAAATACTTTAATAAATAAACTTTACCTGATTTCCGAAAGGGAAAAAGGAATTCGTTGGATAATTACTTGTCGGATTTCCGACTCTTCCCGAGCCAAAGTTTGGGAATCCCATGGCGCCGAGATCGGAAAATCTCGGCTGTAGCGAACTTGGAGAGCTGCCTTGATTACTACTTGTGTTGGGAACTTCTTGTGCTCCAAGTAATTTGATAAATACTGAAAGAAAAATCACACTAATATTTATTATAAAACCGAAGATTCAAAGCATTTATTTCAAATAAACCTTTTACGGGCACTTTTGAATTGTCAAGAATTGAGAATGAAAAATGATGCTAATTGCACATTCCAAAGCGAGATTCCAAATCTCTATGGAGAAGAATGTGCAAGAAACAGACACTCTTTCAATCATGTTGTATTACAAATATCTCGGTTACAGAGAGGCCATAATTGTTTCTTGTCGTTACTATTAAGTAAGAACATTGTAAAACTGAAATTGAAACTTTGTGAGCTTGTATCCTTTTGTTTTATATGTTTGTTATTTCTTCACGCTCGAACGGCTCAACGGATTTCGATAAAACTAAGTATATGGATAGACTATGTCCTTGAATAGCATATACTTTTTTTCCAAGTGTATTTTCTCTTGGAATAATCTTCTACTAGCATGCGAGCGAAGTCGCAAAGCAACTATTATTATCTATAACACAGACATCACCAATTAGTAACACTTAAGGTATCGATTACTTACTGAAGATTAAAAAGCACTGTACATTCTTTAGTTTTACCATCATCTTAATTTTTTTAAACTACTTATTAAATAAAAAAGCTCGGTACAAATCCAATTATTCGCGGAAGCAACTTGTATCTAATTTACACTGTGTCCATTATGCTGAGTGACACCACACTAACTATACTCACTGACTCCGTTCGTTATCAACTGCTAACTGTTGTTTCCACAGAATCAGTCATTTATTACATTAGCTATAAGTTAATTGACGATGGTCGGAAATTCCTCACATTAAGAAAATATTTCCCGGGGGTAATTACCTTCATTTTAGATGGATGTATCGTCGTAGGTATATTTTGAACTATAGGTACTCGTGCCTATATATTATATTGCTTCTGGGGAATTTCACGATTGAGTCAGGTAAATAAGTTACAAGCTATCTGCTTATAGGCACGTATATAGGTACCTAAAGAGGCTACAAATCGTTCTACTTAGATGGTTCATCATTTTAGCTTCCACCAGTAGTTAGTAGTGGCAATGTAATCACCTATTTCTGGTGCACCCTGACCAGTCAGCCACGCTACCACTTTACGTCACCTTGGGATGACTACGAATCTGCATAGCTACTTGGAACTACATACTGTCCAAGTCTCGGCCAAGGCTGCAAACATTTTTATAAAAATCTAAGAATGTACCATATATTTTCTTTGCACTATATCGATCAAAAGCAAGGTCCTACTCCAATTCGCACTTGGCCGATTTTCAAATGGCTGTGACCGAACCCTTTTTAAGGTTCCGTATATTAAAAAGAAAAAACGTAACCCTTATAGGATTACTTTGTTGTCTGTCTGTCTGTCTGTCTGTCGATCAGTCTGTCAGTCTGTCTGTCAAGACCCCATATCTCGGGAATGCGTGGAGGTATCGATTTAAAATAAAACCATATACAAATGTGCGGTCCCTTAAAGCTGTGTAAAAATCAAACTTCTAAATTAACGAAATAAATTACCGAAAAAAAAGATCAGACGTATCTTTTTTATGTCGCAAAAAAATACGTATATTTCGACATTCTCAAGGGAATCAAAATTCATAGGGTTACTTCCCATTGCCTTAGAATCTTGAAATTTGGCATGAAGTTAGGTCTCATAGCATAAATATGAAAAAAATCTGAAAACTGTAAATTTGTAGTTACATCACAAAAAAAAATCTTTTTTGCGATTCGGAAAAATGGTCGAGACTCGATTCAGGAATCGAACTGTTTTTATAGGTAAGTTTGTACGGAACCCTCAGAGCGCGAGTCCGACTCGCATTTGCCCGGTCTTTTGAGAGCTGGATTTACGCTTGTTGGCTTCTAACTATCTGATACGACTGTCAAATATTTACAAATGGCTGTGCTTTCCAAGGCAAAGAAGGGTCTCGGTGTGTAATGAATGAATGTAATAAATAATCCCAACCTGCTGCGGTGTAATGTTTTATGTCTGTAATATTACAGGGACAAGAAATCTGTTGATTTGTAAATCTCACTCATACGACTTGAGAACCGACTCCTTTTTTTGGAAATCTTTTATTAAGGTATAGCTACCTTGTTAACCGATTTCCAAAAAAGGGCCCCTAGGGTACCCCTATTTACTTATCAGGCAAATATTTGGGCACCAGATCTGTTAATTCTACAATACGTTACGGAGTACCTACAAATAAATCTGGCCATGTTAATTATAGCAGTGCCCAACAACCGGTAAATGTACCCTAATAATATCATTCATTAAAAAGCTATGTGGCATAAAGGACGAGTGTTCCCGCCTCGACCCAGAACGTGTCGAAAAATAAAAGAGGCCGGACTAACACAGGAGGCAATTACCATTCTAACATTCTTTTATGATTCTTTTCTATTTTTACTGTAGCATAGTAAAATGGCCTGACACTTTTTGCGATGTTAGATTATTAATTTTATGATAATCTCAAAGGATATTTTATTGAAATGATGTGTCTTATTTTTGAATTAAAGTTATTCTTGCTAATTTTTATTAGTAACAGACCGGATAGGTACGAAAAATAGTAATTTTTCCTCATGAATTGGTTTCTATTGGGTTACTACTGGGTGTTTGGGTTTTGGTGATTGGGTTACTATTGGGTGCTACAGTTATACATTTGGTTTCTATTGGGCAATAGCCATAAGCCTCGTTAATACGAGGCTTATGGCTATTGCCCAATAGAAACCAAATGTATAACTGTAGCAAACGCACTAGGTACCTATTACCTACTTGCTGACTAACCTTGCAGACTCATCTTGGACTTTGAATTCCTAAATAAAATTAGTTTTTCTTACTAGGATTGTTTTTCAGTAGATAACTAAACCTAGAAGTTCTAAGTTAGCTAGGGATAGGTACAGTTCTAGGCCAGAACTATAACTGTCTTTAGCTACAGACAAAGATGCTATTATTTTTTAGAAACTTTGCTCCATACCTACTTGGAATTAATCCAGTATCGTGAGTGCGTTTACAAACATTTAAACTCAGAAACACAAACACCCAGACCCTTTTTACCCGACTGCAAGAAGGGTTATATGTTTTTCGCGCGAATCTTGTAGCCATGTACAATGCGTTCCAAATAAGAATAGGATCGATTTCCATGTCGTGACGTCACGTCATACTGTCAAATCAAGGAATTATTACGATGAGCAAAACAAGAATTTTTTTAAATTCTATTTATTTACGAACTGTGAACAAAAAATGTTTAATCAGAATCCAGTTCTTCAATTTTGCCCAATTTCTTGCGATTTGACAGCATGACGTGACGTCACAGCATGGTAATCGATCCTATTCTTATTTGGAACGCATTGTATGTATGAATGTATGTATGTATGTACGTAATATTCTTTATTACCTCATATCTTCCAAACTGCTGAACGGATTTACATAATTAAGATATCGTTAGATTCGTCTTGATGACCCAAGTGTTCTTAGATACCTAGGTGACGTAAAGAAAAAAATGTAACGACTGTGAGACGCTATAAAATAGCATAAGCCTAATCAGCCTTTATAATGTTCCCGCTGCTGGGACTCAGGCCTCCTCTCTAGGAGAGGGAATGGGCCGTAAGCCACCACGCGGGCCCAGTGCGAGTTGGTGAATGTCACATGTCTTCGATATTTTGGTTCTAGGACATATCGGTTTCCTCACGATATTTTCCTTCACCGTTTTGAGAGCAGTGGCGATGAAATAAATTACATAAAGTAATGAGCCTGGCTGGGTTTGAACCCGCGACCTGCAACTCATAAGTCGAGGCCGTTACCACTCGGCCACCACTGCTCCTCTCACGCTTAGACGCTAGAGTAAAAAAAAAATCAAAAAAAAATGTTTGCTCCTGAAATATGAGTATCAAATTAAAGGTCTCATCATGAGTATTCCAAAATAAAAAAAATCCCAAAAAAAAGTCCAAATTAAAAAAAAAATACAGGAAATATGTTACTTGTTACTCGCGACTTCGTTACTCCCCTTTTGTTTTTTTACACGATAGCCCTAATCGTGTAAAAAAAATGTTATCCATTTCAGAGATACAATTTCCTCCGCTAGGAATTAAGACGCGTTCCCGCGGGAAAAAAGTAGCCTCAGTTACTCCTTGTAACATCAACTACGCGTCAGTTGGGCACGCCATAATCATGGCGGTAAGTCGTTTTTTGGAGTGACTGGATGGCATCACGGCTTCCTCACCTTTCGCATGACGCAGGTCCTCACCGGAGCGGAAGAAACGCTTGTGGGTGTCACCATGACCCATGTGCTGACCGCTCGGAGGACACGGTGGAGCTTACGGTGCAGGTGAGCCCCACACGGTCGGAGCAACGCAGTGTTCTCGTGGGGGCAATCGGCGGCGGTGACCTCTCGCGCCGGGCCCTGGTCCAAGCCATGGTCCGATGTGAGGGAGAATAGGTGGTGGTCGCCTCTTTCTGCGAAGCAGTAATGCTAGTGATGAAGACAGCCGCACGCGTGAGGGTATGGACATCCTCACGCCCCAGCCGCTAAGTCCTCGACCCCGACTACCAGCCACCGTAGGCACGGGCTTTCGGACGACGTGCAATGTGTAGCTCGCGGTCCGGCTATTGTGTCGGTCAGTGCGAGCTAATATTATTATGATAGCACGCCGGTTTGCGCGATGTTCTAGCAATGATGACATCCTGGCAAGATCGCCGACAGTCTAGACGGTCCATATATCCGACGTGGCTAAGGCAGACATGTTATTATTCCAATTCCTGTTAGAAAATTGTGATTGTTAACTAATTAATGGTAACAACTTATCCTTAACATATTGACTGCAACAGTTGGGACCCATTAAAATAATCTAGGTAGACTAAAACATTCCATCTAATATGGGCCCCGACGTAAAAGTGTTGACTGTCAACCACTTAGAGCTTTTTAGTGCTGTATTACTGCCTAAAGTAATAAATCGCATTCAATTCTTGCTTAGTTTAACTTGTTTTTTTCTTTTCAGTTTTTATTTGATATTTTACGCTCCTCTCCTCTACACTACACCTCTTACTTATTTCTCTTAACTCTTTAAACATTGTTTTTCTCTTTGTAAGTCGTTACCTAAATAAACTACCTTTTACTTAAGATAGCATTGTCCCAAAGAGACAGGCACCGCCATCTATGAAGGGTATGCAACACACACTTCTCTCAAAACAGCGTTGTTGCTAACCCCAGCCTTACAACAAGTAAGTACTTTTTTCGGTAAATTAAAGATGTCTCTGTAACTTTCATATACTTTCATGGCGTACGTGCGTATTGCGTTAGGTACGCAGCTTTTTAAATGGTAAGAAAAGGACAAAAAACGAAACGTACTAAGTTACTTAAGGGCCTATTACACTACTCGATATTCAGACAGTCTTAGTCGATGTCGCGTAGTGTAATAGACCGGTCTTACTCGGAACAAAATATGAGACTGTAGACAGTCTGAATATCGTCTGAAAATCGCGTAGTGTAATAGGCCCTTTAGAGGCACAGAATTATGACTGTATTAGGCGTGTATTGGAGAAGACTATACATAAAAAGGTACTCTGTGGAGAAGGGACCGAATGTGTCGATGACCCCCCAGTATGGACTAGTATTATTATTATTATTATTTCCTTTATTTATTTTCTATACATTTTTAAATATTTCTTAAAACACATAAAAAATAAAACATTTAAAAATATAAAAAACAGTGGTCTGCCGGTGTCAGGAGCAGGGTCCAAGCTACCAGTGGCCTTCCATATCAGGCCAGTACTGCTTATTATTATTATTATTATTTTATGTAGGTATCAGTATATCTCGAAAACCTGAGGTCCCGGACCTTTGGAATGCGTACGAGGAGCCGAAACCAACTCGCAGAGGCCCTTTAGTTACTTTTAATGGAATGTGATACCAACCGATGATTATCCCTGTACGCGCTATGCTAGTGCACCCAAGGACAACCCCCGGTTGGTGAAAAACTATTGCAACATATGGAAAACGAAAAAAGTTTTTGGAATCTTAAGTGGACTGGTTACCAGGAACTATGTTAAGACTATGGCCCCTGCTAAATAATGTTATAATAATATCCATCGATAAAAAGGCAGGGGGTGACTTGTACACTTAATAAATGGGCCCCCGAAAACGGCCGCTAGCACGAAGTGACGTAGCAACAAGAAGACAACATATCCTGATGTGCTTGATGAGTGGACAGGTATACGACGGCTATCAGGATAATCCCGGAAGTACGGTCAAGATCGCTACCAGCACCTTTCTGGATTATACATACTTCTCCCGAGCACATTTGTTCTTGCGAATCTCCACTCAAGCCAGCCAATAAAGGCAAGAGAGAGAGGTGGGAGCTCTGTTCCTCGTCAGTGTTCATTACGGCCGGCCAAAAAAGGCAAGCCCGAGATGAAGAACAAGAATTTTTCCGGGAGACCGGACCCGTGGGGTCGCTAATGCCCAACATTTCGCAACAAAACTACCCTGCGGATTGTATCTCTCTTAATCTGGCTGAGGGGCCAGATTAAGAGAGATATCTACTCACCCGCTTTTTACGGCAAAGCAAAAGCTGCCGACATAGACTTAGGGTTTATTGAACCCACCACGACATCAACGTAGAGACACGGCAATGGAGTTATTGTTATTATTTTCATATACATATAATTTACATTTTTAAATATATAAAAAGCATATAAAAAAAAGTTTTCCGCCGGTGTCGGGAACAGGGTCCAAGCTACCGGTGGTTTGAGCTCCAGAGACAGGAACCTCCTCACAATGCGAGCGACCGTATCGAGGAGTAGGTACTGCCTTCTGTATCTATCCTTGATCCAACCGCGCAACGACAGCTTCGACAGATGGTTGTCGAAGCTTTTGGCTATAAGGCCATTGGCGGTTACGACAATCGGCACAATGATAGCCGAGTTCACATTCCACATGTCGATAACCTCGTGTAGGTACTAAGTCGATTATTCTTATTAGGTACATCTATAAATTATAACCTGCTTTGTCAATCGCACCGCTTCGCTCACTGCCCCCGCCATAGTTGAGGCCCTTAAATTTGCATTACCTACCTATTTTGCAAATAAAAACTTAGTAAGTTTTAGGGCCTGTCCGCACAGCAATATTTCACCGCGA
Source organism: Mythimna impura (assembly GCA_905147345.3). Lineage (NCBI taxonomy): Eukaryota > Metazoa > Arthropoda > Insecta > Lepidoptera > Noctuidae > Mythimna > Mythimna impura. Next base: position 17,418,784 of record LR990345.1, read on the forward strand.
GGAAACATTCGCGCGGATTTATTTCCGCATCGCATCGCGTCAAATCTGTATGAAATTACAGATTTTTTTATTGCCTGTGCGAATACTTTCATAAGATTCAATGAGTGAATGACGAAAAAAAAACTGACTATTTTCTAGGTTACGAAGTCCGCTGCGCTGCAGCCTGCAAAAATTGGGATACTAACCACCGCCGTTCTTATTATTCATTTATAAAATGATCATTTCTCCATTTTTTATAGTCAATGTATAACAAACATCCAATCGCACACGATTAAGAGTGAAAATGATTCTCTAGGTAATAATTAAATAATTAATTTGGTAAAAAAGAAATCAATTTAAGGCGTCCAATACACGGTCATGCAAGCGTCAATCAAAACCATCAATCATGAATTATTCAATGATGTTTGAATGACGGAATTTTATCGCTATACGTTTTTCGTCATGCAAACGTCAGATAACGCATATACGGTAGGTTTTTCTTCAATCAAAATATTTGACTGTGGCAAAACTGACAGGCAAAACCTATCGTGTAATAGAAGCTTAACGGTAGAAACTAAACGAATTTTATTGTTTGTGCTATCTGTGGTCGTAGAAGCGAGAAAATTCCATATCCGACTCCGATGATAGGTACTCCGATCAGTCAGCGATCAAGTGTCAATTTATTTGTTTTATGCGGTCTAAGCAGTGCGGTATTCTTCATTTTTATTAAAAAGTGAGTAAATTGTTAATATATTTCAGGAATAAACATAATTTTCTGCTTCTACTCTATTCCGCTATTTCCATTTTAATCGATATTTGACTAATCGTGACGTTACATTTCACATACTTAATTATTCATTTTGCCGGCAGCTCTAGCAGTGATAATCAAGAAAAATGACTTCAATGACTTGTCCATTTAATGAGGAGCAACTGAATCAGTTGAAAGCTTTCGTCGCGTTTTGCGAAGATGAACCGCAGATAATACATCACCCAAAATTAGCTTTCTTCAAAGAATATCTGTTTGGCCTGGGAGTTACAATTCCGGGCCCAATACCGAGTGCTAAGAACTTTACCCCATCTGGCGATACGTAAGTACATTTAACATGATTTTACTAACTTTTATCCTAAACTGTAGATTTTACTTGCACATTCAAAAACAGTTTTAAAGCTAATAAAATACTGTCATAGAAACAAGTGTAAATAATATGATCAAAATTGCCAATTCTCGAAATTAATGGATTGAAATACTTTAGCAAATAATTACAAATAGTAAACAACAGTAGTATAATAGTTTTTGAAACCTTCAAAGGGTGAAATGATGATTATGAATGATGTTAACTCTGAAGATGATCATACAAATTTCTCATATTAGTAGCTGAAATCTATGTTTTAGTACTAACTAGAGAGTTCATATGTGTTTTAACAAATCATTTAAGGTTCAGCAACACATCAAACAGTAATGCTGATGATACTGTTCCAACATCGTCGGGCGAGGAAACTCCTGAAGATTCAGATGTGGAGTTGGATATGGAAGGTAAGTTTTGAGATATCAACATAATTTTTATGCTCCTGCTGTTTTACAGTATTATAAAAACTTAGCGGTAGCGTTGTAAACAAGGTGAGTCACAGAAAGTAGCAGTCATGCAACAGCAGGTGGTGGGGGGTCCTGCACAGCAAGTAGCGCACTTCGCAGCCACCTTTAGGTGTGATCTTAGTGTTCTTGTTGTGGGTGCAACATGTTTGCTTCATTCATTCTCCCCTTTTATTTTTGAGGTGGGAAACATCAAGTAACATCTTCCGCTCTGGTTCTTTTTCCCCTGTCATTTATAAATTTGTTATTCACTCAGTCCACCAGTGATGCAACGGAAGTGTATTAACGGAAGCAGAAATGGAAACTGATGTCAAAAGTTAATCTAAGCAGAAGCGGAAGTGTGACTATGAAGAAAAAACACTGTTTTATTTTTTAAGATTTGTTTAATTAAATTTGTATTTTGTACTTCACTTACTACAGTACTCGAAATTAAAAAGAGGTATATTATATTTAATTAAAAGTAATTTGGCCACTTTTACACCTTTGAGTCTGTTTTGGTGTTCTTTGTACATTAAACTAGCTCCACTAACTAATTGCTCATTGCCTACACTTCTGGGGGAGCTGATATCTTATCTTATCTTGTAGTGGGGCTGGCCCTAAAACCAGAGCACTTCAACCCTTCTGGATCTTTTGTGCTAATCCCCCTCCCTTCTACTCAATCCCCAGCCCTCCGTGCACCTTCTTCATGAGTCCCAGTATGGCCTTGATGGGGCTGAGCCTGTAGTCCTCTGGTCTTGGAAATGGTTGGCCCAGATACTCTAGTCTTTTGGAGCCTAGTGCTGCACAGTCGCACAGTACGTGTAGCATATTCTCCTCTGCCTCTCCACAGATCCTGCATGTCGGGTCACTTGCTAGTCCCATGTTGTGGAGCTGTTTGTTGGTGGCATAGTGCCCCATGAAGACTCCTGTGATTGTTCGGAGCTGTGATCTGCTGTACCTCAATAATTTTTGGGTCCAAGCCTTATCTATGTCATTAAGAGATAGCTTTGCATGCTTCTGGCCTGTTGTGTTGCGCCAGTGTGTGCTGTGTATTTCCAACGAAGCCCTTTTTAATGCTTGGTTGATGACCCTTGGTGAAAGTCCTACGAAGGGTTCCGGTTCGTGTAGGGGTGTCTCGGATCCTATCCTTGCTAGAGTGTCGGCTCTTTCGTTGCCTTCTACTCCTGTATGACCTGGCACCCAGATCAATCTGACCTTGTTGCGCCTTCCTATCCGGTTTAGTATTTTAATACAGTTTAGTACCAGCCCAGAATCCACTCTATTGGACGTGAGTGCTTTGAGTGTTGCTTGGCTGTCGCTTAAAATGTAGACAGTGTCCCCTTCGGTGCCTCTGTCTAGTATTTCCTGCGCGCATGCGATTATAGCATAGGTCTCTGCTTGGAAGACCGTCGCCAGTTTGCCCATGCTTAGGCTGAGGTTGCAGTTGTCGCTATGTACCCCCGCTCCTGTACCGGTGTTCATTTTAGAACCATCCGTGTACCATACCTGGTTTTTCCCTTTGTGGGGTTTTATCCCACCTTTCCATTCCTCCCTGCTCGGAATGTAGATCTTAAACTCCTTTTTGAGATTATGAATGGTATGTATTTTGTCACATCCCATGTCCATCATCCAGTCAAGTTCCCTGTTTGGTCTTGTGTTTGTATGGTTTGTTTTACATCCGGAGTTCGTCCAGTGCCCCATACTTTTAAGCCTATGAATGGCCCTCCTCGCCTCTAGTTCCACTTCAATGTGTAAAGGGGTTTTTTTTTTTTTTTGGTGGGAAAATCATCTAATGTGTAAAGGGGTGAGATTGAGCAGCGTTTCCATCGCCGCAGTTGGCGTGGTCCTAAATGCTCCTGTAATGGCCATGCAGGCAGTCCGCTGTACTTTGCTTAGGGCCTGTCTGCAGGTTGCCAGCTTTGTTCTGGTCCACCATACGATGCTCCCGTATGTGATCAGCGGTTTCACCATCATGGTGTAGATCCATTTGATGACCTGGGGTCTAAGGCCCCATGTCTTCCCATAGGCAGAGCGACACATGCCAAATACTCTTAGAGCCTTGTTTGCTGTCGCTTCGGCATGGCTTTTCCACGTGAGTTTGCTGTCTAGGATTACTCCTAGATATTTTACTTCTGTGGACAACTCCAGTACAGTGTCGTAGAGCTTTCTATATTATAATCGTTTTCTCATTGTGTGTACCTGTGTGCCAAATAAACGTGTTTTCTTTCTTTTCTTTCTTTCTTTATGGTACCCATTGTTGTTAGGTCCCTCCTCCTGGTAAACGGGATGATCACCGTTTTGCTTGGGTTGATGGATAGGTGGTTGAGTTTACACCACCTTTCAACCATGTTTAATCTCTCCTGTATGATCCCCGACACAGTGTTGGGAAATTTTCCATTTACAAGTATCACGAGATCATCTGCATAACCAACCGTGTACGTTGGTCCTTTGTTCAATTCTATTAGCAGCTCGTCTATCACCAAACACCAGAGCGTCGGCGAGAGTACGCCTCCTTGCGGGCATCCTCTTGTGACATGCGCCCTTTTGGTTTCACCTAGCAGTGTTGATTGTATAACTCTGCCCTTCAGCATATTGTCCATCCAGTCACAAATGGTAGGGTCTATGCCATGTTTCTCTGCAGCTGTTCGTATCGTTCTAAAAGTAGTGCGATCGAACGCGCCTTCTACGTCAAGAAAAGCTGCTAGGCATATCTCTTGCATGCATGCATTCTAGCGCCTTTTCAGCACGGCTTACGACCTGGTGTAGCGCCGTTTCAGTTGACTTACCAGGCTGATATGCGTTTTGCATCCTATGAAGCGGTTGTTTCCTCAGCGCTCCCTCCCTGACATGCTTGTCTACAAGCTTTTCCAGAGTTTTTAGGAAGAATGATGTCAGGCTTATAGGTCTGTATGACTTAGCGTCCTCGTAGTCTGCTCTTCCTGGCTTGGGAAGAAAGATTACCTTCGCCTGTCTCCACGCCTTTGGTATGTAGCTAAAGGCGATGCATGCTTTATATAGTCTACCGAGATGCGGTTCTAGTATGTTCCCCGCTCTTTGTAATAGGGCTGGGTACACTCCGTCTGGTCCCGGGGCCTTGTATGGCTTGAAGCTTTCCAGGGCCCACTTTATGCCATTCGGCCCTACTACCTTTTTCGCGGCGTCCCAGTCTGCTTTCGTTGTTTTTGACTTAATGTCGTCTAAGCTTAATGAGTCCGCCGTGTCGTTAGCTGCGAATGAGCCGGGAAAGTGCGTTCTAAACATTATCTCGAGGGTATCACCTCCAGACTCTGTCGGTTTGCCATTCTCATCCTTAATGGATGTCAGTGGATTTACCTTTGCAGTGGCCATAGCCTTCGACAGTCTCATGCTGTCTGGAATGCTGCCAATGCTGTCGCAATGGTCCCTCCAGGCCTGCCTTTTGGCCCTGCGTACAGCCTTATAAAATTCTGTCAGCTTTATAGCATACATCTCAAAGTTTTTGAGAGCCTTAGCACGATTGAAGGCGGCCCTAGTTTCCCTGCGTAGCCTAGCTAAGTCAGAGTTCCACCAAGGTTCCTTTCTTGCTTGTACTACCTTTTCGGGGCAATTTCTTGTCCAAGCGCTCAGAACAGCTTCGGATATTCGCCCCGCCTCGAATTCTACGTCAATCGCTGAATTCAGCTTACCTTTGGGGTCCCCAAGTTCCACATTCAGGTCTCTCGTGTAGGAGTTCCAGTCGGTGTGTCTTGGGTTCCTCCTTGCTACCAGTTCCTTTTCCCATCGGGTACTGTACTTGAAGCAAATATACCTATGGTATGAGAGTGATATCTCGTTTGGTACGTGCCATTCGCTTATGCGGTTACTAGCCCTATTAGTAGCTACTGTTAGGTCAATCACCTCCGCTCGTCTAGCATTGACGAACGTGGGCCTGTTGCCATTATTTATAATTTGTAAAGGTGAGCTTGCCAGGAAATCCAGCAGTTTTTCACCTCTCCTATTGTTACCGGTGCTCCCCCAGGTGACGTGGTGTGCGTTGGCGTCGCAGCCTATGATCAGGTCTAGGCCCTCCCGGCTGCAGTGTTCCACGAGTTCCCTCAGGTTCGTTGAGATGGGGTCCTCGGCTTCATAAGGCATGTATGCGGAGGCTAGTATCAGCACCCCGCCTCCCTCCTCCTCTCTTAGAGGGACCTTGATGGTTGTCAGGTCCCTGTAACAGAAATTGTGCAGGGGAATCGCGTCTAGGCCATTTCTGACATAGATGCACGCCCTTGCGTTTAGGTCATGACGTTGGTAGTATACAATACCCCCAGTCCTGCCCAGGCCTCTAATCTCCCCCTTGTATGTATAAGGTTCTTGTATTAGAGCTATGTCATATTTTAACATGTTTAGCTCGCGCGCCAGAAGGGCAGTCGCAGCCTTATTATGTTGCAGATTAATCTGTACAAACCTTATTGCAGCCATTTCTTTTATGAGTCTACTGCCGATTCGGCCCCGCCTCCCCGTCCTCGTCTGAGTCCGGGCAGTTGGGATCCAGTTTGAGGACTGCCAGTCCCGCTAGGTCCCCCGCACACGTCGATGGTGACGACGCGCGGTCCAGTTCAATAGCTGGATGGTAGTCCCCGTAGTGGTCTGCGCCGTCGCTGGTCCGCTCTTCAGCGAGGAAGGCCTCCTTCTCCGAGCTCAGGACCCCTCCCTCGGTGCAGTCCTCCTTCATCTCCCCACTGGGGGCGTCAGGTTCTGCCGAGGTCGCTGGGGGTTCCTTGGCCCGCTCCTTGGCCTGGTCCTCCCTCCTCCTATCCGCGTCCTCCAGCAGTTTGAACTGGCTAGGCCCCAGTCCTGAGTGGAGTGTATAGCCAGCCTCCCTGATGGCGTCCACGGATAATTTGTCCATGAGGACAATCCGGCGCGTCGTGGTTTTGGCTCCACGTCGACCTTCAGCACCTTCCACCCATCCGTGTGCAGTGCCGGGTTGAAGCGCTGGAGCAGCCTCAAGGTACCCGCGAGGTCGGCGCCCTTGAAGGTCTTCGACTTCCACGCCATCTTGATCGGCTTCGGAAGGTCTTTTGCATCCAGCACCCGCAGCTTGATGCCATTGACCTCCCGGCCGTCGACAGCGCGGAGCCACTTAACCGCGTCGGGTCCCTCGCAACTGACGTGCAGCGCCCCTTCGACCATGTTCCCGACGTTCACGCGGGGCAGTGGATCCGGGGTCTCCATCAGCAGCTTCCATAGAAACTCCTGAATCGGACCCAGGGTTCCCGCCTCCAACGCTTGGTCAGGGTGGGACGCGTGCACAATTGCCATCTTCGTCCCCATGAGAGCGTCCTTGTAGGATTTTGACCTTTTTTGTGTCATTGCCCGGTTCCTTGGCCTCGTCGCTCACCTCCCGTATCCTTTTGACAGGTGCCGTGTTTCCCCCTGTCGTTGCAGCCTGTCGCTGCAGGTTCTTCAACCTGCGCTTAGCGCTGCCGCTCAAGCGCCAGTGATGCGGCCCCGGTGCCTGCGTCGCGGGGTCCCCCGCTCCCGTCCCTCCACTGGACGTTCCCTGTGCAGGTTCCGTCCGTGGCGGAGGTGTCGGTGTGCTGGGGCCCCCGCGACCAGGCAGCGGTGCCCCTATCCCAGAGTGCCCTTGGGCGCCACTTCCTCCTTGCGGAACCCCCATACCGGTTTTTCCCCGTCCCTTGCAGCCCTTGCGGGTCACGGTGGTCCAGGAGTCGAAGCCCGATACGGGTACATCCTGCTTGGAGGCAGCGGCCCCCCTACCTGCTAATGCCTTAGGCTTAGTCCCTGTAGTCAGGTCCACGGCCATTTGTGACACGCCCTTTACGGTCTTGTCACCTTTTTTGTTGTGTGTTTTTGTCGAATCCATACCTTTATAGTTTTATAGTTTCATCAGCCCGGCTCCTCACCCACCATCGAGCCCTCAACATCGGGGATGCTTTAAAGCACCAAGGCTACCGAGCTGACATAGTACCCCTGAGTGAGTTGTCCGCGAGCTTCCAGCAGTCCACATCTGCCCCCCACACTAGGTGCCAGTGCGTACCTGCCTTCTGCTGCGAACCCCATCACTCCCGAGCACTCACCTGACGGCCGTCTGACCGGACGTCGCAGCCGATTGACCATGATTGGCTACACCATGGCCGCCCGTTTGAGGAGAAATCCAGATCAAAGTGGTGTGTTGCCTTCAAGGGGTAAATACAACCCGACCCCTCTCAGGCCCAACCACCAGGACTCCTTCATCCCCCCGTACGGGTCACCGCGCACGGCACAAACACGCGGGAGGTCATTAACTATCCACCATCTACATCCCTGCATTAAGACGCCCGGTGGTTTCTGTTACGTCTATTTCTTATGGAACTAGACCAATAACAAGGAGTCCGTGAGGTAGGTCAACCTCTATGTTACCATGTGAGTCATGTCGTTCGGTAACCGCGAAAGCACACAGATTGACCCGCCCCGGGGGAGCTGATAAGTATTGGCGAACTATTGTCAACAGAGGAACAAAACAAACATAAGAAAAAAAAAAAAAAACAACAGATGATTTACGCGCTTACGGTAAAGGTCACGAGGAGCGGTGATGCGCAGAATGAACCAAAAAAAAAAAAGTATTATTATAAACAAAGAAAGTCACTGCGACACGTTTGTGTATCGCCCCTCCTCCCCCCCCCCCCCTCCACGGCTTTTCAGAGTTCTGTTGCAACACTAATTAACTAATTGCCCAAGTAATTTGCTAGCTGCACATGAAAGGCTGCCCCGCCAACTAACGAAAAATCCCGGAATGCACCATCGTGCTGGTTGGCGACCAGATGAGAGGGCCCGATGCTCATCTCCGTTTCATTTTTATTTTTTCATTTTTTTTTTTTTTCTTTCTTTCTCCGGGGGGGCGGGCGGCGCAGTCTCCAGACTAGTACCCCAATGATGCTGTCCTGCCAGTGCGTGACTGAAGGTTAGCAGCATGGGACTCCACTTCACTTCCTTCCTTAATATGCCAGGGTTGAAAAAGAGAAAAGTTAGACAGCGGCTGCACTCCCTCTCACTTAAAGTGCACCTCAGCAATATTAGAGGTCTGCACTCCAATCTAGCAGCAGTCCATCATCACGTGGAGACTGAAAAACTTTCCCTCTTTTTTTCTTTGTGAGACGCAGATAAGAAGTCTTTCAGACGTGTCATACCTGTTTTGCCTAGGGTTTATCCTGGAGCACAATTTTAAACCACACGCTGGTGTGTGTTTGTACGCCAGAGACGCTATCTGCGTCTCCGCAACCTTGAAAATTCCAGGTTCTCAACGCTTTGGGCTCTGGTGGATACAGGTATGGATAAAATTTTCACCATTCGCACAGTGGTGATCAGGAGGCGACCAGGCTCACACAGTACCTTAGTGATGCGGCTCAGCAGAGGTACCCTTCCGCACAACTGGTGTTACTGGGGGATTTTAATGCCCACCATCAGGAGTGGCTTTTCCCATACCAGTGCACAGACCATGCTGGTCGAGAGACGCGAAAGCTTACGCTAGCGTTAAATCTCACCCAGCTGGTCCAGGGAGCTACGAGGGTGCCGAATGTTGATTCGCACACGGCCACCTGCTTGGACCTTCTGCTGACAATAGATCCAGACCGCTATTCAGTGTCGATATCATCCAAATCGATAACCCAAAAAGGGTAGTCGGGCTGATCCAGCTAACTACAGGCCAATCTCAATAACGTCCATTCTCTGTAAGACTATGGAACGTGTACTCAACACTAAGCTCCTGGCGTATCTAGAAGCTAATGACATCCTAAGTGACCGACAATACGGCTTTCGCCAATATCGGTCAACTGCCCCCCTAGCCAAATTGCCACCGTTTCGTGTCGAATTCCGTTTTCCAATCGGTAACGCCTCGGTGTCAACAATTGTAGAAAACGATAAGTTGGTAGCCATGTTGACGCGCCTGAGTCGGCCGCTCGTTTTACAATAACAAAGGACGTAGCGTTGAACATTGTAGAAACGATAACATTTCATTCTATCATTTTGAACGATGTGAACTTGGCTACGAATTTTCTATTCATTTGTTCTGACCACGTGACTTAACGTTGAGATGATGCCATTCCCATATATTTGATTAGTTTTTGACTAGCGTTAACGATTGCAGATTATCAACTTGGCTAGGGGTACTGGTGATAGAATAGAATAGAATAAACTTTATTGTACTCCAAAAAAGTAACACAACTGATCTGCTGATCTGGTGATCTTCTAGCGTATGCCATCCACATCTGGAGTGAGGCCATCAAGAAACACGTGGAAGCGCTTGCCGCCTCCCTCGATATCTCGAAGGCTTTCGATAGGGTCTGACACGAAAGCCTTATTAGTAAGCTTCCTACTTTCGGTTGACCTGCTGGTTTGTGTGCTTGGATCGCAGACTTCCTGAGTGACCGGTTCATTCGAGTGGTCATCGATGGTTGCTCGTCCGGTCAAATAGCCATTAATGTCGGGGTCCCTCAGGGGTCACTGCTCTCGGCAACATTGTTCTTGCTGCACATAAATGATCTGCTCAAGCCCGATATCTTTGGGTATGCAGACGACAGCACTGTTGCTGAGGGTTATATATCCACCGCGCAAGCTAGTCCGTCACAGATCCAATCTCTCCGAGAGACTATGGTCGAGCGCTTGAACTTGTTCTTGGAGGCAGTCTCTGAATAGGGCGATGCCAATTTGGTCAAGTTCAATGCTGCTAAAACCCAGGCGTGTCTATTTTCCGCTAAAAGGAGCCAATTCAGCCCTGCTCCAAATTTCCGGGGCATAACCGTGACGATAACCGAACATCTTGATCTTCTTGGTGTTACGCTGACGTCAACACTCAACTTTGGGCCATACATCGAAGCAAAGGCTCAACTGGCGGCAAAAAAGCTGGGAATCCTCGCGAAGGTCAGTCAAAACTTAACGCCGGAATAGCTGCTTTATCAAGCGCAAGTTTGATCGTGTATGGAGTACTGCCATCTTTGGGACGAATCTGCCCGATACCAGCTTGATGCACTTGAGGCAATTGAGAGGCGAGCCAGGAGGATAATTGGCAATGATGAACTCGTTGAGTCGAGGCTTCAAAGTCTTGAGCATCGACGCCGAGTTACTAGCCTGTCGGTTTTCTACCGGTTGCATTTCGGGGAGTGTGCGTCGGAATTGCATAACCTAATTCCGCCTAGCTCGTTCCATCATCGGACCACCAGGCGTACGGCAATGCGCCACCGGTACATGGTGGACATCCCACCTATACGCACAAAACGTTTTGGGAACACATTCATTGTGCGTACAGCTAAGGAGTGAAATTCCTTGCCGGAATCTGTGTTTCCTGATGGCTACAACCCGGAAATCTTTAAGACAAGACAATCTATTTGTCAAGGTAGATTGAGTGATCCTAAAATACACTCAAATACTACTAGGGATCTCACAGTATTCAGTATTATTTCATAAAATTATAATTGCTCTATTATTAATTGTTTGCATTGCCCACAAACAAATTTGCTTATACTTGATTTGTTGATTAAATGAAGAAAATCAAACTTAATTGGAAAAACAAAATGATGTGTAAATTTTTTGAAGACTCCAGAAGATTCTGATTATTATTAGAATACAATAAATAATTCATCGTATTCATTTCTTAGTTTAAATTCATGTTGAAACATACTTTATATGTATAGATAGAACTTTCAACAACATTCAAATTATCAGCTATAGTTAGGAATATGTATGTGATAAAAGATAAATAAGTTATTTATATAAACCAGGGTTTTTAATAATGTTAAATGTTTGGTATTGTTACTTTAATCGTATGAAGGTAAGTTATTAGTAGAGGTAACGTTATGCTTGGTGAACTTTTACCGGTAATCTGAGTAACATTATCGATGATGTTATCGGTAAATATTAACGTTACCATGGCCCAAGGGTTGATAATGTTATCAAATGCGTTACTGAAAGTACTTAGAAATCAGAAACGTTTATTTCAAATAGACCAATTACAGGCACTTTTGAATTGTCAAAATGTCAGTCAGTCAAAAAAAAAATACAAGTGAAGCTAAATTGCACGTTCCAAAGCATAGAGATCTATGGAGAAGAACGTGCAAGAAACTCCATGGACACTCTTTTAAATCATATTATGAGTTACATAAATATTGGTTACATATTTCTTGTCGCTTCTAATATGTGAGCACAATGTAGATAAGTAATAATAATTAAAAGAATAAAATAAAAAACTAATTTAAAAAAATAGAAATTGAATTAAGTCACTGGCAGCTAAGAGATGACCAGTCTTAACTGACGGCACCCGTTCACGAGCATGACGCGTGCATCAGCCCCACTCAGTTCAACCATTTTGAAGGGAACCAAATGACTCAATAACACGTGCCACCATCAGCGAGACATTTGAGTGAGCATGACAAACTCTCAACTGCCATGCTCGTAATGACAAACAAGTTGTAACCTAATAAAAATGCTCCATGGTACTTCACATTCACAAAACTTGAAAAACAAAGTGCTTCTACATTATACAATGCTATTGTTTCCAAATAAAAAAGGTAATAAATCATCATAAGCTCTATTGAAATAAACAAATAAAATAAAAAAACATTGCGAAAACAATACAAAAAGGGGAACAGTATCTCTTCCAAAATTATAAAAAAAAAACTAATTTGAAGGTAAAAGTGGCTGTGGCTGCGGAGCAGGACCGGCATTTAGCCAAGCGTTTTTATCAAGGATATAATCTTCCAGTTTATAATACGCTTGTCTACATAGCGTGCGTTTAATGCATGCTTTAAATTTGGACTCATTTAGTTGTAGAATCTCAACTGGTATTTTATTATAAAATTTTACACAGTACCCCATGAAAGAACTATGTACTTTAGCCAATCTGAACCGAGGTTGATCTAATTTGTTCCTGTTCCTAGTATTAAAATTGTGCCTGTCACTTATCTTAGTAAAAAGATGAATATTTTTCCGAACGTACATAATGTTTTCATAAATGTATTGACAAGGGAACGTCAGGATGTTTATTTCCTTAAATAGTTCCCTAAGAGAATCGCGTCTGCGAAGATTATATATGGCTCTGATAGCTCTTTTCTGCAGAATAAAAATAGTCTATATCTGCAGCCCGTCCCCATAGCAAAATACCGTAAGACATGATACTATGAAAGTAACTAAAATAAACTAGTCGCGCAGTATCCACATCAGTAAATTGACGGATTTTTCTGACAGCATATGCTGCTGAACTAAGCCGACCTGCCAGAGATGTTAAATGAGGACCCCATTGTAGCCTCGAGTCAAGCGTGATCCCTAGGAAAACCGTATTCTCGACGAATTCAAGTTTCTCCTTGTTCAATACTATGTCGGAGTAATTACTTTTAACATTCGGTAACGCAAATCTTATGCACTTAGTTTTTTTTTTCCATTTAATACTTAAATTACTTTTAATAATTAAATTAATTATTAAAAGTAAACCAGTTTTGGACTTGTAAGGCATCGTTTACGTCATCAAAATTAGTGGAACGTCTATTGATCTTAAAAATTAACGACGTATCGTCAGCAAACAATACAATATGTGGTTGTTTTTTTAATAGATGCGGTAGATCATTTATATATACTAAAAAGAGGAAAGGACCTAATATTGAGCCTTGTGGTACACCCATTTTGATTTTCAAACCCGGAGAATTGACACCGTTTATCTGAACTTGCTGTTGCCTGTCAATTAAATAAGATTTCACCAAGCTGAGTGCAAGTTTACCTAGTCCATAATGTTCTAGCTTTAAAAGCAAGGTTTCGTGATTAACACAATCAAAAGCCTTTGAGACGTCACAAAAAATTCCTATCGCATCTTGGGCTTCTTCCCACGCTGCAAATATATGTTTCAAGAAAGTGACTCCAGCGTCAGTCGTACAACGTCCTTTGGTGAAACCATACTGCTGATCATGAAAGATTTTATTGCTGTTAAAATGGTAAAGCATTTGATTAAGCATAACTTTTTCAAACACCTTACTGAAAACTGGCAATACTGATACATGTCTGTAATTATTAGTGTCATTATGGTCACCGGATTTAAAAAGTGGTATAACTTTACTGTACTTCATTATATCTGGAAAGACTCCTTGGTCCACACACAAATTAAATATTAAAGCTAAGTACGGTGCTATGGTCTCAATTATAGATGCGCATACTTTAACAGACATTCCCCATAGGTCTTCGGTTAATTTGACTTTTATTTGCCGGAAACTGGAAAGCCTTTATGACTGTCAAAGGGTTTATATGTTTGAATTGAAATTCAACCGGACAGCCTGGCAAGTTTGCTTTCAATAAAGCAACTGAAGCTTCAGGGGAGGAATTTAGAGCTCCCGTAGTCCTAAGAGGTATATCGGTGAAATAATTCACAAACTCTTGGGCTACTTTTATGTTAGAGCTTTTGGGACCATGTGAAGTCTCCAATAAAAAATCCGTATTGCGTACTTTATTCCTACCACTTTCACTATTAATAACTTTCCACACAGTCTTTATTTTATTGTCTGCCGATTTGATCTTATTGCTAATGTACAGGGCTTTCGCTACCTTGCAAATTTTTCTGAAAAGTTTAGAATATCTATTTACATATTTATTAAAGATTTCAGTGTTGAAGAATGGCTTAAGGCCGTACAGCTCATATAGTTTTTCCCTACTTACCCTAATACCTTTAGTCGCCCAGTCACTAAATGCAAACTTAGGGAAAATATTTTTCGACATCTTTTCAAAAGCTGTATTAAAATCATTGAGTACCACTGAAAAGAAATTATCATAAAATTTATTTGCATCATCAATATCATGGCCCAGAACATTTAACTTATTTTCTAAGTTACTATTAAATTTTGTTAATTTGCCAATTGTAATTGGCCTAAATTGAATTAAAGTTTTTTCCAAGACTGCGTGAGACTTAAAAGCTACCGTTTGTCCACTATGATCAGACGGAAGATAATTTACCATGGCTTTATCTAAATAGTCACAATTGCAGAAAACATTAAGTAGCAGAGGTTGGAGTTACTCTAGTTGGCTCTTTAAAAACATTAGTCAAATTAAATGATTTAAAAAGGCTTAAAAATCTGCTGCTATTTGAATTATTCTCCAAAATATTAATATTAAAATCTCCACAAATAATTACGGATTTGTTACTATCTGCAAGTTGGCTAAAATATCTTCCATTTTTGAATCAAAAAGACTAAAGTTCTGAGGATTCGGGGGTCTGTACACGCACACTATAACATGCTTTAAATCCAGCTCAACACTGTAAAATGACTGTACTGTTAAATGACGTTATTTTATTATATCTCTTTGTTTCTTCTAGATTAATGCAGTAATTAGTTTAATTAAGCATTCAAAAACACTTGCACCATGCAGCATTTATCATTATACATAGGAATTAGGTATATTTATTCTATTTAATTGTCAAAAAGGATATGTAACTTATATGTAAAAAAATTATTGATACGCAAATAAACTTTCTTTGCAAACCATATTTTTCAAGATCTTTATTTATTTGAATCGCATTGTACTTTCAGCCTTCTGTTTTTAGGGTGCTTTTCCACCAGCAGTGTGTTAAAATGTGAAATTTAAGCTATGAAACTATGTTTTCACTATGCTATTTGGACTAATGAATATGATTAGTGGATATCAAACACATCCATAGCAACATAACTTAGCACATCTCTGGTTGTATAGCACCTTTAATATGATAGATAGTTCAGAATAAATTCTTCTTTACGTTTTGCATACAGGTGTCATAGAAGCAGATAAATTGGAAGATTCTCAAGTAATGGGTGATGAAACAAAAGAAGTCACAGATGAGGAACGAGACCAGTCTGATGAGAAGAGGTCTGAGGCAATGAAGGCCTTCTCAGAACAACAATACGATGAAGCCATCAAACTGTACAATGAAGCTATTCAATTAAACCCTCAAAGTGCTTTACTGTTTGCAAAACGGGGACAGGTAAGGGTCATTGATTTTTGTTTAAAAAAAATCATGTACATGTTAACGTTTTTAGTTCAAATGTACAGATACTCAACATAATAATTTGAAACCTGAAAAAATGAACAGTGCCATTATTAAGTAAACCAAATGCTACTTTTCACTGCATATTATCATATGTATTCTTATTTTAACTGGTACTTATTGGTGTATTTATTTTTTCTCCAGATCTACCTGAAGCAGAACAAACCGAATGCCTGCATCAAAGATTGCACGCGCGCTCTAGAGCTCAACTGCGACAGTGCTGCTGCGTATAAATTCCGTGGACGTGCCTACAGGCAAGTTTTATTATCAATAGAAACTACTACTTTCTTTATTAAAGCCGGCAAGCTTTCTACATCCTGTCAGTCCTCCATTATATAATAGGTCTTTACCTATGAAATTGGAGATTTTTAAAACGGGTTGCTTTGAAGTGTTATATCATTGGATTGACTTGGAATCATAAGTTCAAATAAATTTTATATTAAAGGTATGTTATTATTCTTTTGAAATTAGGTATTTATTGGTTTCTTTGTGTTTTATATTTTCTGTAATATAGCAGTACTTATAACCATTTTTGTATGAAATCTAAGAAAACTCGCATAATTTTGTAATATGAGTTCTACCGTGGAAACAATGGGACTCAAGTGATATGCAATATTGATGATGTAGACGGACTTAAAACTGCTAATGAATGAGATGTCTATTGTGGTTTCAATCACTTTCATGTGAGAAATTTTATCTCAGAAATAACTTTATTTCTTAGGGCGGCTACAAGACAAAATTTCCAAAACGAAATTTCCAAAACGAAATCTATTAAACCAAGAACACAGAGTTTTTTTGTTAGAAGAAAGTCGTAGGTATGCGACATTGATATTGTTTGCCCTTTGCAATGCATAGTATCTACGTTGAAACTCTTAATATGAAAAAACGTTTTTTTATTAGCTTTCATGGTTATAAGTACTGCGATATTACAGAAAATACAAAACACAAAGAAACTAATAAATACTTAATTTCAAAAGAAGAATAACATACCTTTAATATAAAATTTATTTGAACTTATGATTCCAAGTCAATCCAATGATATAACACTTCAAAGCAACCCGTTTTAAAAATCTCCAATTTCATAGGTAAAGACCTATTATATTGTGTGAATCATTAAGCAATTTCGTTATCATTTTCTTCTTTTGTAATCTTTCCAACAGGTTATTAGGAAAGTTTGAAGAGGCATCTCATGATCTTTGTGAATCTCTTAAAATTGACTATGATGATCAAACCAATGAATGGCTGAGCGAGGTCAAACCTAATGCTGAGAAACTGCGTCAACACAAGCTCAGTACTCAACGCAAGAAGGAAGAAAGAGAGGTAATGTTACTAACAAATTAGCATAGCATTCCATAATCAGCTTTATAATGCTCCCACTGCTGGGACTCAGGCCTCCTCTCTGCGAGAGGGAATGGATCGTAATCCATCACGCGAGCCCAGTGCGGGTTGGTAGATGTCACATGAGCATGTAAAACAAATTATATCTTATTAACTAGCGATGCGTCGTGCCATAGTCCTCTAGTCAAAACCGACTGGATTAAGAGGTGAGATTGGCCGGTTGGCCACTCATGCTCTAAAAGATGGTGAAACCAACATCAAAAACCATTGCTTAGTTTAGAAGAACATCAGGGTGGGCATAATATTATATATCTATAATATTTTTTGAGGTGGAAAATCATCAAATGACTGACTGCTTTAAGGGTGGAATAACAGGGCATTTCAGACTTTTATTGACTCACCTTTGTCTTCCAGTTGCCTTTTGCATTCTAGGGCCACATTCTTTCAAAAGTCTTGAGTTTCTATCTGGACAGCCTGTGTTCTGTTCTGGTGACTATTACCAGAAACTACTTTGGTTTGCATCATTTCTTTAAAATACACAAAAGTTTTTTTTTTTTATTGCATTTGAGCCGGTTGCGACTATTCTGCCAGTGTCACGTTGAGACGGCAGCACAGTGAGGACTGTGCACCGTCGAACTTTTTACTTTGTGGTAGGTAAATGTTAGTGTAACACAAAAGTATGATGTTAGACTTTACAAGTAGACATTTCTCCAAAAATATGTTTCAGCATCGCGAGAAGTTGCGCAGAGCTCGCAAGGCTCAAGAGGCTCGAGCTCGCGCGGCGCGTGCGCAGGCCGAGGCGCACGCTCGCGCGCCGCCCAGCGCGCCGCCCGGCTTCACGCCCGGAGCCGGCTTCCCGGGAGCGGGCGGCTTCCCAGCTGGACTGAACCCGCAAGACTTCAGCAATCTGCTCTTTGACCAAGAAATCATGTCGGCATTCCAGGTAATTTCATATTTATCCTTGTAAATGTAAAGGTAAATGATGTTTTCTGAAGCAAGGTAATATCGTGAATAAGATAAACCCAAATTATTAATTTACTGATTATGAGGCTTTTGTAACAGTTCCAGAAAAATTTAAGAACGGAAAACACAAAAAGCTTAGCATACTTTTGACTTTGTTTTAATTTTATTGAAGTGTTCCTTTACTTACTGGAACAATGACATGGATTCCTTTTCCATTCTTTTAAATAATTATTCTGAAGAAACACATGTCTACATCTGACTGTTGTGCCATAATTTCATACTTTGATTACTTTTAGGACCCAGAAGTTGCTGCAGCATTCCAGGATGTGTCGTCCAACCCAGCGAACTTCGTGAAGTATCAGAATAACCCTAAAATTGCAGCTGTTATAGAGAAATTGCAATCTAAGCTCGGAAAGGGTGGTGCTGGCGGTTTTCCAGGTACATACTTAATACATTGTGGGATTCTAATTTAAAGTTATAATTTGTCAAATAGTTATAATTTTGGCAATTATTGATTCAAATCATTAATTTCAAGTCTATCTTACACTAGTATAGCCGCATTTATACATTCGCGCGAGTCACTGGGCGAGCGGCGTATCGAAGTATGAGCACGAGTTTGTATGTAAACGGTGATTTCGTCGCTCGTGATTTACTTCGCTGCTCATAACACTCACGCCTGTAGCGGTTTTTTAGACGTTGCGTTAGTCCTTTTGAGCGATTCAAAGGGACTAACGCGACATCCTAATTTTTTTTTTTTAATTATATAAACCAGTTCTTGATTGCGATCCCACCTGATGGTAAGCACCGATGTAACCGTTGATGGTGAATTGCACTAGTTTATTAAGAGCTTATTCACTCTAGCCTTAAAGACACTTAGATTATAATCGGACGGGAAGACCACAGCAGGCAAATTGTTCCAATCCTTTGACGTACGCGGTGTAAGCGACGAGGCAAAACGCTTAGTGCTAACATGCACGCGAAGTCGCCGCTTCAGCTGCAATTTATTTGAAATAAGCTGTCGCATGGCAAGAGCTTGCGTCTGCTTCGTTTTCCTCGTCACCGCATCGCACCCACGTTCAGTTGGTCACGTAATAATGTATTAATTGCTTGTTCTATACACGTCGCTTTGCTTCGCGATCTTGTTCGCATTGGATCGCTTGCCCAGTATACCGCATAAAAGGTGACCAGATGGTTGCAAACTAGCGTTCCAACCAATGTGACCTTGGTTTATGTTTGGTTTGTGTTGCGGCTACATGGGATGTACACCACGCGCCAACACGTTCGGTGGTTGGGAAAACGCGCCTCTCAACCAAGGGCGTTGAAGGTCATGGATTACAACTGTTGTCTACACGGATTGAAACTAGCAAGGTCACCTTGGTTGGGACGATGGTTTGCCACCGTCTGGTCTCCCCTTTACAGTGGCGAGGCGAACTAGTGTTTACACGTTCGCTTTCTCGTTCTATGTGTATACTTCTGTAATATTCGATTATTTGATCCTGAAAGATGACACTACACACAAACCATGGATAAAGCTCATTTCCTATGATTTGTTTGGGAGCTAAAGCTGGACCGTCCAGGCGAAAACACTTATCGCTCGCCTGTTCCAGGCGCCTGACACTTTAGTGCAACAATTATCAAGTTCATTATGTTCTCAGGTTTTGGCGGCGCTGCCCCCGGCGCAGGGGGACCTAAAGCTCCCACGGATGACGACGTTGGTCTCGACTAGTCTGCACCATTTCTTATGCAATATTTGGTATCAAATTAGTAATCAGAGTTGCAAATTCATTAGTTATATAAAAATACAATATAACACATGTATAATAATATGGAGTGGGTATTATAATTACTTATGTAAACACGAACCCATGTGTATATTTCAAACATTAATATAATAAAATTGTACTTCATAAAAATGACCACTTCTTGTGCAATGTTTAATTGGAATTGGACTTTTTTATAATTACATCGTTGTAGTGCAAAACTGCTTGCTACGTGTCACTTTAAGACTCATGCGAAATATTATATTCTGATATCACAATTAAAAGACCTTGCTTTGATTAAAATCTGAGGTGAAAGGTCTTTTAACTATATATTCCAATAACAATATAACAAGCACATAGCTGTTCGTGAGAATCATTCAATACTGAATGGTTAAACTCATTATAACAGCTTTTTATTTTTAAATGCATTTATTGTAACTAAGTATTCTGATTTATTTACTTATTTAAGTTTCGTTTTGCCATATTAATTTGTGTAATTTCGGAGACAAAATTTTAATTGGCAATAATTTTCTTTTTAATCTAAAATGCAAATATGAATTGTAGTCTTATTTGTAATTTAACAGGGGCACGCATGTTTAATTTTTTTTTATATTTGTAAAACACAATAGGGTAGGTAAATGACTTACTTTTTTTTAATTAACTTTAGCTAAAAACGAAAACAGTATTTTTAAAATTCGTTCAAAATTAAGTAAAATAGAAATCTTTCAAATCTGGTAAAAGAGAAAACTGACAATAAAAAAAGAATGCTGAAACTAAGATGTGACGTCAACGAGATTAAATTAGACGCCTACAAAAGAGATTCTCATCACAGCTCACTCTTCATACCAATATTTGAAATTCTAACTGCTGCTACATTTTATAATCATTTATTTTAAATAAGAAAAAACATTTTTTCGTATAAAATATTGTACAAAAATAAACACAGGAGAATGCCCTATTGTAAAATGTTATTATTTTATTATTGCTTTTTATATTCAGACGAAGGTTGCTGCTCAATTTCACTCTCAAAATTTTTAAGCGAACGTGGTATAGACTGCATAGATTTTTCTAGGTGTAGAATTTCGATTATAAAGTACAGAAACAAACCAAATTCGTTGCACTGTGTATAAAAATGTCTGATTTAAGAGAGTTAATTTTATTTTTTAATGTTTAATAAAAGTACGTAACGGAACTTGTGTTTTTTACTACTTCAATTTCGGAACCCAATGTTTCTGGTTTTGTTTTTCCTTTGATTCCGATTCCCGAAAAAGTAATTCCTGCGTAAAGCGGACGCCGGATCCGTCGCGGCGAGCCAGGCCCCGCGCACGTTTTGCTACGTAATAATATATTTATCAAGTTCTCCATCGTCACGACTACATGCATACCGTTAAAGTTGAACTAGCGACAGCGACGCTGCGTAGGTAATAATCCTGTTTCTGCGACGGGGATCGTCCGTGTAAACACGCGCTTTGTCTCGCGACGGTTGCCCGTCACGGGCGTCCGCTTTACGCAGTTTCGGCCCTAACTTTTTTTGTGAAGTATTAGGTTTCGCTCAAATTAAACTAAATAATAAGTTCTCTGGTAAGGTTGGTAGTTACAGGAATGATAAAATACCTACCTTACACAAAAAAATAATTCAAGATTAGTCCACAATCACTAAACAAAAAAGTTATACCCAAATTGATAACCCTGAGCATGAATTAGTGAAAATCTGAGGTTATACTAGAAGTCTGGTTTAAGTACATTAATTTAACCAAAATTATTATCACCATAGAATTACACGTTGCGTTGATTACGCTCTCCAGAGCGTACCGGTGCGGTGTGATGTTATGTTGTGAATGAAATGGTGTTAACAATAAAGAAACA
Source organism: Mythimna impura (assembly GCA_905147345.3). Lineage (NCBI taxonomy): Eukaryota > Metazoa > Arthropoda > Insecta > Lepidoptera > Noctuidae > Mythimna > Mythimna impura. The sequence goes on from LR990345.1 coordinate 17,440,271, forward strand.
TGCGATTGCAAGAAGATTTACTATCATTAATTTATAAGAGTTCCATGGCTTATCTCTGAAGTACTTCATCAGATTTTCACCAAAAATTTAAATGGGACCACCTGGGGACAATACTCTTTCAAACGAAAAAACAGGTCAAGTGCGAGCCGGACTCGCGCACAAAGGGTTCCGTATCTATAAAAACGGCAAAAAAAAAAGTCATAGGTATCTGTTGTATTGGAGCCCCACTTAAATGTTTTTTTTTTGTTTTTAATATTTGATGTTTAGTTTATATACCAATATTTACTACCTTTTTGCTAGTGTTTGGTACCTACCTTCAAATAGAATAGAATAAACTTTATTGTACACCAAAATAGTACCTAACAAAGCTTTTACACTAACTTAAATCTATGGGTACAAAGGCGGTCTTATCGCTGACAGCGATATCTACCGTAAAACGGGGTGAATAGAAACAAACCTTTAATGGGGATTGTCACGTTATTGAAAAATTGTTTGCAGTATTTCAGTACTCAAAATTTTAGAAATGGTAATTTTAGAATGTGTAAAACACATAACTTTATTGAAACTAAAAATATGATCATTTATATCAAAGTAAAAATCTTAATCAAAGTTTTGTTTCCGGGTGAATGGAAACAAAACTTTGATTAAGATTTTTGACTGTATCAGACAACCTTAAGGGGTGACCAGATAGTTGCAAACCAAGGTGACCTTGCTAGTTTCAATCCGTGTAGACAGTTGTAATCCATGACCTTCAACGCCCTTGGTTGAGAGGCGCGTTTTCCCAACCATCAAACATGTTGGCGCGTGGTTTACATCCATGCAGCCACTACACAAACCAAACACATAAACCAAGATCACCTTGGTTGGAACGCTAGTTTGCAATCCTCTGGTCACCCCTTTACGGCCTGTTCACGACTTCGGTCTTAGCGGCGAGCGGCGCGGCGACGGCAAGCGTGCGAATTGCTTGCCACGAACCCGAGCGGCGGCGGCGGCCGCGGTGGACGTATTTAGGTAGTGAGAACGTGCTCAAAATAATGGCATTATCAAAATTATCCCTTCTCTGTTTAGAAAGCAATATATTTTTAAAACGAGAGGAGTGTACGAACTGAGTAGAGATCGGTGTTTAAATGGCGAATTCCGTCACCTATACGAAGATTACAGAAAATATCCAGATAAATTTTATGAGTACCTACACAAGAATGAGTGAAAACTTTTGATTATATTATGCAGCGCATAGAAATATATTTAAAACATTTCTATTTTTTTTGGTTCGCCACTGAGTACCTACGTCACCCCTACACCGCTGCACGCGCCGCTCTGTTGGCTCTGTTTCGTGGCGTCGCACTTAGTCGCTGGTACTTTTGTTCCCGCCGCTCACCTCACCGCTCGCCGCTGTAGCGATTCGCTCTGAGAAAACCGCTCGCTTTTTCGCTATGAGCGGCGACTCGTGGCGTGCTTCAAACTGTAAGAACTTGAAATGGACATTAGATGGGATGATTTTAGTCTGGCTTATTTTAATGGGTCCCGACTGTTGCAGTCAATAGGTTCCGTATTAGAATTTTTTATTTAAATAGGTTTTTACGTTACTGGACTGAACTTGTTTTTATCTTTTTAGTTTTTATGTAGTTATTTTTTACGGTCGGGTTTTTTTATTTTTTAAATTTATTTTTTTTATTTTACACTTTTTGGTTATGATAATCTAATAACACTATTTTAGGCGTACCTACATTTATCACTTTAAAGTTTACAAACCTATTGCGTCATCCGGCTCGCTTATTTTGTATCTTAGCTGTTGATCCCCGCATTAACGCCGGCGTTCACGCGCCATTGTCTTACTATTGTGTCTCTAATTACGCACTCAAAAGGTTAAATAAAATTGAAGTGTCTGTTTGTCAAAAAAACATTGGATAACTAAATGGATATCAAAGTGTATTTGAAACTTATAACAAAAATGTGAATTGTAAATTTTTTGGTGATCTGTCGGTTTGTTCCACAGCTAATATCCGTAATTTTCTCGCGGGAATGGGATTTCAAAATACGGGATAAATCTGCGAAAAGGTTAAACAAAATTTGACAGGACTCATTGGGATATAGCCAATATTATGATGAGTATCTACCATAAGCTACTTTTTACTTTTTATATTCTCACGGAAACGGGACTTAATTCTGGCGGTTTGCCCCCCGACATCTACGAAATACGACATATTCGAAAGGGCTAAACCGATTTTGACGGGACTTTCACCGACGGAAAGCTTTTTTTATATATGGGTAATCATCTAATAACACGCTAAAAGCCCAAAATGTAGAGCAAAAATACATAACAATACTCAAACACCTATACAGTAATTGCTCAAGTAGAGTTAAACTAGAAACCATTGGCCCAAACTTTCCAATCAGGAGAGGAGTCAGGCAAGGAGACCCCTTATCCCCAAAAATTTTTATTGCGGTTTTAGAATCCATCATAAGCAAATTAGACTGGAGGAATTGTGGTTTATATATCCAGGGTAAATACCTAAACCTCTTACGATTTGCGGACGACTTGGTTTTACTATCAGAATCGAGCCTACAGTTGCAATATATGTTGGATACTCTACATACAGCAAGCAGACAAGTGGGATTAGAAATGAATATCACAAAGACCAAACTCATGACCAACTTCAAAAAATCAAAAATAACAATCGAAAATGAACCATTAGATTATGTAGACCAGTATCATGTATATTTAGGAAAACAAATTGGATTCAACCGTGATAGCCATGAACTGGAAGTAGAGAGAAGAGTGAAACAAACTTGGAAAAAATATTGGAGTTATAAGGAAATATTTAAAAGTGAAATGCCTAACAAATTAAAGAAAAAAGTCATGGACTCGTGTCTCATTCCTTGTCTGACGTATGCATGCCAAACATGGAGGTTTACCAACAAGATAAAGAATAAAATAAACACATGCCAGCGAGGAATGGAACGCAGTATGTTGAATATCAAGAAAATACAAAAAATAAAACACAACAAAATACGATCAAAAACAAAAGCAATAGATGCTCTCAACTATAGCCAAAAGTTAAAGTGGAAATGGGCCGGCCATATAGCACGTCTTAAAGATCGTAGATGGACAAAAACAGTTACGACATGGAAAGGCCCACCGGGCAAAAGATATAGAGGAAGACCGTTCACTAGATGGGACGATGATATTAAAAAAATTGCTGGCCCAGAATGGCAACAAATAGCTCAAGACCGAGCGAAATGGAAAGCTTTGGAGGAGGCCTTTACCTGAGGGGGGTTCCAGTACAGTTAAATCCTACTGCTTACCTAATTAAAGTATGGTTTTTCATATTAGTAGAATTTAAATTTAAATAAGATAATTTAAGTTGCATAGATAATAAATTTTCTATTTTTTGTTATTTAAGTATAGGTAGAAAACAACATTTTTTTTAAGTTAATTTTTTTTAAACTGGAAATATAAGGCTTTTTTATTTTATTTTATTTATTAATCATCTAATGACTTCTCGCTCTAGGGCGGAGAGGGAGATCGTGTCAGACTTTTACTTAGTAAAACCACACGTAGGTTCCTTCAGTTACTCTTTGCGTTCTAGGACCACGGGTTATCTTTTCAGAAGTCCTCTCAAGGCCACTACGGTTTTGTTGACATCTCTTTAAGAAACACGTAGTACAAGACGCGTTATCGAAAATCTGCTCGGTTCGGACAATAGCCGGACGGCCAGACTGCGAGCTACACATTGCACATCGTCCAAAAGCCCGCGCCAACGGTAGCTAGTAGTCGGGGGTCTCAGTGGTTTGGGCGTGAGGATGTCCATTCGCTTACGCGTGCGGTTTTCTCCATCACTAGCATTACTGCTTCGCAGAAGGAGGCGGCCGCCACCCATTCCCCCTGACTCCGGATCATAGACGCGCGAGATGTCACCACCGCCGATTGCCCCCACGAGGTCACGGCTCACTTCCACCGTAAGCTCCACCGTGTCCTTCGGGCGATCCGCACTATGGCGACATCCCCGAGCATTTTCTTCCGCCTGAATCCGGTGCAGGAACCTTCCAATCTTCGGTGAGCCATTACTCAGAGAGTAAGTCCCCTCTCTGCACGCACGCCATGATTATGGCGTGCTCAACTAACGGATAGTTGATGTTTCAAGGAGTAACTTAGGCTAATTTTCATTTTCCCGCGGGAACGGGACTTAATTTCCAGGAGGGGATATATCTCTGGAATAGATAACATTTTTTTACACGATTGCCCCAAAAAAGGGGAGTAACGAAGTTGCGAGTAACCTAACCCAACAATTTAGCAGAAAAATAAATGACATATTTCCTATTGTATTTTTTTTAATATGGTCATGATATACCATTTTGGAATCCTCATGATGAGCTCTTGAATTTGATACCCATATTGCACTACCTAAAAAAAAAAATTCTTTTTACTCTAATGTATAGCGTCCTACAGACGTTATGCTGTTTTTTTTTTCAACGTCACCTATCTAAGAACATTTGGGTTAACAGGACGCATCTAACGATATGCTAATTATAAAAATCCGTTCAGCGGTTTGGAAGATATGAGGTAATAAAGAATATTACATACATACAAGACACGCGCGAAAAACATAACCCTTCTTGCAGTCGGGTAAAAAGGAGGTAGTTCACGGTGTACTACAAATTAATAAAGTAAATATTAAAGTTATATACAAAGACTACTATAGTATACTGGCTAGTTATATACTAGACTATAGATAGTAGATAAAGTATAGCTATTATTTATATAAAAGACACTATATAAATAATATATATATGTATACATATATATATATATTATTTATATAGTGTCTATATAAAAGCTACACAATTTTATACAAAGAGATGGAAAAAAGAAAAGAACAAGTGGATTAGTGACGGAAGAACTGACTTTAGGTAAGTAAGTATAAGCAGGATAGCTAATTGCTATCCTGAGTGAAAGGAAATGATCTTTGACTAGATTTTTGAAAGAAGCTGACTGGTCTTAACTAATTGGCATCGGCAACGCGTTCCACAATCGCACCGCTTGGACCGTGAACGATTTGTCACTGAACTTGGTAGAATGCAAATTCTCCGAGTATCTCAAGTGTCTAGAATGTGTGTCATGAAGGAACTTGAAACGTTCTTTAAGATAATTAGGGGTTGTAGGAATAAACAGAACACTGTAAAGCAACGATAAACTATGAACATTCCGGCGAATGCGGATTGCTCGTTGAGCCATCAAAAATAATCGGTGGGAGCCGCTTGAGCGCAATCTAGGGTTGCCGACAAAAATGACTTGGGTCTTTGTAGGATTGACCTTCAGGCCATGGCCTGAAGGTCAATCCTACATACCTGGCATACATGGCCCATACTATACCTAGTGGGGTTCGTTGAGGGCAGTCCGTCAGATTAGTAAAAAAAATCAATCCTCAAGAAAACTCAAGCGCGTCAGATTAAGGTAAGTTATAATTGAAGGGTCTGTGTGTCTGTATTTTTCTTTTGTTGTATTTTTACAAGTGACACTAGTGACAGCGGCTAAACACGATTATGCGAGCCAAACGTTAAAACGCGATTAGTTTAATTGGTGAATTCCGCTCTAAAGAAATTGTAAGAGCCATAAAATTATATTTGGCAAGGGTGTTATAATATCGTGCGAAGTTTTGATCACGCATGCGGGATTGCCCCGCACGCGTAACCCCCGCAATTGTCCATTTCATACAAGTATTTATTGCAATGCGTAGAATACGCACGCGGGAAGTGTTTTTTTGCATTTTGAAAATTTTTGTCCCGCATGCGTGATGAAATCCAAAACACCCTAAAGTGATACTTTTTCTTCAGGCGGTTTTCTGATGTAAATATATGACAAACACTTTTTTATTGAAATTCTAGTTTTGAAAGTATAATACCTAACGGCTTTGATTATATACTTGTCTAGTTATAGCAATGCATTTTTTTATTGCATTTTGTAAAATAGATAATCAACTGTAAATACGAGTGTGACATCTTTTTTTAGTAGTCGACACAGAATTTGAAGCGGTTAATTAATATTTCTTCCTTAAAGGCCACCAAAGCCGCCAGCCGGTTCACCCGACGTTATTGCCAGCGGCATAAGAGCAATCGCAACCTGGACCACCTTTACCAGTGGCATCAGCCGTTCAGCAGTTAGTGATTGCAGAGTTTAAGGAGAGGATGTTTTTTGTTAACTTATACAAACGTGATCAATAATTCTCTATAATCTAAATTATTATTATAAAGAAGATTTAATTTTTTGTTTGTTTCTATTTAACTGAAAAACTACTCGACCGATTTTAAAACTGTAACTTTCACCAGTAGAAAACTACAATATTTATTTATCACCCGAGGGAAGCTGAGGCGCACAGCTTGGTCCATAATTTAAACAATAAATACAACAATATCTGAACTACTTAGAACTTTAATTTAATCTAAACATCATTTACTCTGCCCCAGTTCAACCTTATCTTCTTCTCATGTAGTTTCAACCATGATGGCATGTTCTTGGGGAAAGGTTGGGCATTGGGGAACTGAAGAGGTGGTGGCGGTGCCTTAAAGGGGTCCTCGTTCTTCAGCTTGCGCAATAAATATTCTTTGTTGATCTGCTTTGGATCTCTGTACTTATCCATGTATAGGTTGAATGCTTTTCTTCGGGGAAACCATTCTTGAGGCCTTATGTAGGGCTCAGGGAAGTCATACTCATAAACTGAAAGAGGAAAAGTAATTCTACAATTTACAAAAATCTTTGAAAAAAATGAATCATAGTGCTACAATAATTAGCTAGTTACCAGGTTCCTTGCTTTGCAGCACTTTGTGGAAAAAATCTCTAACTGAAAGGTCCCAGTTGGTTTGGTAAAATGCTAGTCCTGTAGGAGTGATGTTGTCCTGGTATTTTTGGTACCACTCCCTTGTCACAAAAGTCCTGTCTTGCAAAGGTGATGATGCAGTTACTGGAAATAATTAGGTACATTGATTAGAATAATTTGCCTGTGTTATTTTTGTGCAATATTCTATAACAAATAACACCAAAAACATAATATATTTTTCTGAAAACATCTTTGGTTATGAAATGAAGCAGCAATTAGCATTTCAAATATTGATATGAAAGAAAGTGGGGGTATGGTGGGAACATCTCACTATCTCTACTGTAGGTACACATGTAACCAAATAGCAGTGACTTCACATTTCAGTATGTGCATCCTTATTCTGTTAATTGATAGTATACCCTCCCACCGTTGGGTAGTTGTGTACCCACCTCCACTTAATAGTGTTCTATTGTAAAATACTACCTTTTGTCACATCATAAGATACTTTTCCATCTTGCTTATAAAGAACGAAGGCATATCTGTGATATCCAGTACCCTTTAACGGGATGGGTTGCAAATATTCCACAATGGTATCTCCTTTCTCAATAGAGTTTCCAGGGATATTGGCCACAAGCCAGTGTACATACTCCTTATCACTCTCTGTTAAGTGCCCATCCAAACTTGTCAAAGCTAGTGTCCATAATGTATCTGCATCAGATTCATAGTTAATAATGGGATATTCAAGAGCTTCTGCTGGCTTAATGTCATTTCCAGTGTAAACTGGAAGGTAAGAACCATTTTTCAAATCATACAACACTTCGAAATTCAAATATGGTACAAAGTACCCTTCTCCATACAAGTGTTCAAATATGCAGTAGTGATCAGCAATTTGTTTTTTATGCTGGGGACCTAAAGTTTGAAGCCATTCCTTTTTTGCTTCATTCAAGTCAATCTCTAATTTATGATTGCGTGCAAGCTGTTCTAGATTTTTATCTGCTTTAACGTTTTTAAGATGTTCCAGTCTAGAGATACGGCTGCCACCTGATGCTTTTCTAAAACAGATTAAGTTAATTAGTATCAGTGTCAAGTAATCAATTTATTTTTCAACTATTTCTATCCAGTGAAATACAGAAAGAGTCCATGGCAGTTTTGTCTGTACTCTGAAATTTGTACAAGATAACGTCTGTGCTTAATTAACTAATAGTTGTAAATAGAGGTTGAAGATTTTGTATAGGTTAGATGCTTAGTAGATGTCAAAAGCTATAAGATTCAGGTTTTATCATAATTACGAATGAACCTTCATACATTCTGTTGTTTGAAGTACTCACTTGGTTCGGGGCAGACCGATATCAATTCTGGTTGCATATAATTCATCTTTATAATTCAGCTCATCGAGACGTTCCTTTATAGTGCGACAGAAAATAGGAGCTTTGCCCCTTATCCTATGTGCACATCTTATCTGCTGTAATTGAACATTAGCTGTCCAAACTCCACGAAATGTATTTAACATAGTTAAATAATAATTTACAAATTGCAATTTATAACACAAAACATCGATTGAAGCGGATTGAGGTTATGTCAGTTTAACTTTGTCAATCGCAATGACAGATGACATTTCTCTATCAGTGTTAACAGATTTAAAATTTACAATGCAGGTCAGTAGTAAAAGAACAGCTGTTTTTCAAAAATGTTCAATATTATTACGGTAAACTTGCAAAGTACGATTAAACCACGCCTGAAATAGGGTTCAGCAGTTATCAATTTGAGTAACTAAAATATCAGTAAAAAAATGTTGTGTAACATTCTAAACTATTACCCGATGGGTCGGGCGAAGGTGTTCATAATAATATATTCACACACATTACGCCAGTTATACATAAGCCCCTATTGCCATCAACCGAGGTACCTGCTGATTCTAGGCTGCATACATACACCAGATTGAAAATTTGAAAACCTAATGACGATTCCCAACCCGGAAATCGAACCTGGTATCAGGATACTCAGCAGTAGTGCTTGCTATCACTAGACCCATGAAGCTATCCATAAGACAATCAGTACATAATATAGCGGCCTGGCTAGATTTGAGCTTGGTTACTGGTTAGCGTTTGCCCATAAAGATGACTTACAAACATCATAACTGAGGAATCAAAACACAAAAATGTTAGTAATTTAATACACCTCTTTATTAATACACCTCTTAATTACCACTACTGTAGCTCTTAATTACCGCCTATGTACCACTACTGTACATGAAGTTTAAATAAATAAATAAATAAATTGAGAGATGTTATTGACCTAAAGACAAAGTCATTTAATTATTATTCAGGTATGATTGTACTAGGTTATATTGCATTTATATTGAGCAACTAAAAACACTTTATGGAATATTGGTGAAAACTTTATCTTTACTAGTGTTGCAACAGAATTCTGCTTCCACTTCTGCAGAAGTTTCACAAGCTTTTTCACTTCCATTTCCACTTCTGCTTCCGCAAAATTTATAACAGAACTCTAAACGGAAGAATACAGCGAGGAGCGCGGGGGTGGGGGGCGCGTGGACGACTAGACACATCGGAAGAGGTGCAGCGGAGGGGGGCGGGGCGGTACACAAACGTGTCGCAACGAGTTTATTATTATATGTTTTTGGTTCATTCTGCGCATCACCGCGCCTCGTGACGTGATTACGACGTAAACCAGTAGTTTAAAAAAAATAAAATTGTGCTTTTTATTTATTTATTTATTAAAACCACAAAAACTTCATGCAACACAAAGGCACAAAGGCAGACTTAATGCCTTAGGCATTCTCGATCAACCAAGGGTAGTGAAGAGAAAACATGGTAGGTATTTTTCTTTATAGTATTAACACTTCCACTTCCGTATCCGCAAGGATTTACTTTTGACATCTGTTTCCGTTTCCGCTTCCGTTAAGACACTTCCGTTGCATCACTAATCTTTACCTACACAAAAATTTATAGTTAGAAAGGTAGGTTGCATTTCTCATTAGATTTGATAAATGGTAGACCAGGTGCCTATAATGACTATACTATACTTAGATAATGATGATCCTGATGATAAACAATACAATTCAAGCAAATCAACTAAAACATTATGCTTAGAGCTGACTACTTATACGCGATACAATTATTCAATCGAAATAGGTATCTATATGAAATCTGTCGGTAAGAAAATCAGGCTATCAATGCTTGCCTATGTGCCTACAGCTTGAATGCTGTGGTCTTATATAACTTATTACACAATACTTTTGGAGCGTCGAACGCCGTCTCGTTCCTTCTCTTAGCAAAATAAAATTTTAGATTCGCAAAATTATAACGTTGTGAGCCTGGTAAGATTGTTTAACATAAATCATGCAATGTATTTTATCTGAAAAAGCTAACTTTATGTTAGCTAATTAAGTAGGTCAAGGGTCATCAAGGGCCACCGCGACCAGTATAATCAGTCTAAAATATAGGTCAATATAAATATATAAACGAGCATTTTGGCTACTGACGCAGCATTATTGTTATTTAATCCACCAACATAAGTTATTTTGAATAGTTAGGTATTTGTATTTTGAGCATCATGACCCAACGTATACAGTGTCACACAATCAAAACAATCCATTCCATCCGCCATCTTTTTTCAGTACGCAACAAGAAAAAAAATTACTGTAGGTAGGTAAGTAAGTACTAAGTTCTTAAAATGGCTTGTGTTCTTGTACAACTAATAGCAAGGCATAGATTCTCAACGAATACAAATGACTAATCACGGTCCATCGGCCCACCCTACACGACGACTATGTCTGTTGATTTCTACTCTTCTATCTTTGCGTTTACAGCCCACGATAAAATAAAAACATGATTTATTTTCTTGTTCCAACTTCTTTGCCATTTTAGATTTCATGTTACATGGAAATATAGCTAAACTGAACCTTAAAAATAAATTAAAATAAAATTTTATACAAAGCCTCACAATGTTTGTTTTGCTATGAACAAAATTTTTTTTCTCTGTCTAATATAAATAATAGAAAAAGGATACAACACTGCTCAATTAAAAAAAATTAAGAGATTCGACCCGACTGAAGCAAGCATGGACGCTAGCTAACATCCCGTATTTCGTGCCGAGGCCGACCAATGGGAACGAGGAAGAACCGAAGAGCAAGTCGACGATATTATTTTAACGTGTATGTGTGCGTAATATTTTTGACGAGCGAGCTGCGTTTGAACGAGGCATCAATGAACGAATCGTGGTCGAGTGAGTTATCAAGTAACTGGCTGGTTGTGAGATTGTGACTAGCCTGATACAGCTTTTGTAAACGAAATCGTATAATCAATACTAATTTTGTTTCAATAGTGATAATAATACTTACGGCTTATGTCCAAGGCAATCAGTGTTGATTTTATTTTGCTTTTAAAATCGTCACAACAGGCCCTATTGCGGAATATAGTAATGGCAGTGTTTTATTAAATTTTACTATCTCTAAATATAAGGAGCCATTTACACATGGCGAGAAGTCACGTAGACTTTTACAGCCAGTGAAATGTTTCACGGAGGTACGTGAGATATTGTGAGATAAAATATTTTGTTAATTAGTGTGGACACTCAGCGGAAATGGATAGCAAGAACATACAGAAAAATGCCATGCATAAAAGTGCAGAATTTACTTTTACACCACCACCTGAGGCACCTGTTTTTGAACCTACGCCCGAAGAATTTTTGGATCCACTTGGGTACATAGCTAAAATCCGCCCAGTTGCAGAGAAAACGGGCATTTGCAAAATAAAGCCTCCGTCGCGCTGGCAGCCACCTTTTTCATTAGACGTGGACAAATTAAAATTTGTTCCGAGGATACAGAAAGTGAATGAGTTGGAAGCCATCACGCGTCTAAAACTTTTGTTCCTTGAGAAAATTTTGAAGTTTTGGGAACTTCAAGGGTCGCCATTAAAAATTCCCATGATTGAAAATAAAACACTGGATTTGTACTGTCTCAAATTTTGGGTAGATGAAGAGGGTGGCTTTGAAGCCTGTAACACTCCAAAAAAATGGCGTAAGATTGCAAATGCGATGGGTTACAGTCAGCACATGAGTACTATGAATTTTCTAAAAAGTAATTATGAAAAAATATTGCTTCCTTACGAAATATTTGAAAAAAGTAAAGCAGATATCTTAAAAACTGTTAAGAAGACTGACACCAAAATTGAAATAAAGGAAGACGAAGTTGGAAAACCGCAGATTACGGAAGTACCAATAGAAAGGATAACAAAGATCAAAGTAGAATTAGATGAAAAACCTCACACAAGTATTAAGAAAACCAAGACAGGATCAGATATCAAATTTGATATGGATAGCTCTAAGCTCAAAGTTGAGAGTGAAGAGACAAAACGAAACAGAGAACTAAGAAGGTTAGCTTGTTATGGACCTGGACCAAAAATGCCTGGACTAAATGATGAAGAATTTGATATTACAAAATCAAGGAAGAGGCCCCGGTATGATCTGGATCCATTAGCAGTTTACCAGTGTGCTATTTGCCAAAAAGACCATAGGGATGATTTGCTGTTAATTTGCAATGGTTGTTCTGATACTTATCATACATTTTGTTTAAGACCTCCGCTAAATTTAGTACCTGATGGAGATTGGCGTTGCCCCTGTTGTATTGCTGAAGAGGTTCACAAACCGGCTGAAGCATTTGGGTTTGCTCAAGCAGAAAGGGAATACACATTACAACAATTTGGGGAAATGGCTGATAAGTTTAAATCTGACTATTTCACTATGTCTGGGCATTTAGTTCCAACGACAGTGGCTGAAAAAGAGTTTTGGAGAATTATATCTTCAGTGGAGGAAGATGTAACTGTAGAGTATGGTGCTGATCTTCACTCAATGGATCATGGATCAGGTTTTCCTACAAAATCATCATTGAACCTTTATCCAGGTGATCAAGAGTATGTCGATTCAGGATGGAATTTAAATAATCTGCCTGTTCTGGATGGGTCCGTGTTAAGATTCATAAATGCCGACATATCTGGTATGACTGTGCCTTGGATGTATGTTGGAATGTGTTTTTCAGCATTTTGTTGGCATAACGAAGACCATTGGAGTTATTCAATTAATTATCTGCATTGGGGTGAGGCCAAAACTTGGTATGGAGTACCTGGTAGTGGTGCAGAACTATTGGAAACAGCAATGAAGGCAGCTGCACCAGATCTTTTTAAATCGCAACCAGATTTATTACATCAACTTGTGACAATAATGAATCCAAATATTTTGATGGCAGCTGGAGTACCAATTTATAGAACTGATCAGCATGCTGGAGAGTTCGTAGTCACCTTTCCCAGAGCATACCATGCCGGTTTTAACCAAGGATATAACTTTGCCGAAGCTGTTAATTTTGCCCCACCGGACTGGTTAAAAATTGGACGTGAGTGTATAATCCATTACAAAAATCTTAAGAGGTTCTGTGTCTTCTCCCATGATGAACTGATTTGTAAAATGGCATTAGAAGGCGACCGGTTAGACTTGGAAACTGCACTAGAAACTCAAAAAGAATTAGTGAGAGCCACTGAAGAAGAAGGATCTTTGAGAGCTTTAATAGCCAAAAAGGGTCTTAAGAGTGTGCGTAGGACTGCGTTTGAGTTACTTGGTGATGATGAGCGGCTATGTGAAGTGTGTAAAACAACATGTTTCCTATCTTCAGTGTCATGTAGCGATTGTAAGCACATGGTCTGTTTGCAGCATGCAAGTAACTTATGTCAATGCCCCTTAGAGAAAAAGACATTGAACTATCGTTACGATATGGATGAGCTGCACATTATGCTACAGACTATAGATTTTAGAGTCAATAGTTTTGACAAATGGATGACTGAAACTAAGAACATACTACTTCCCACTGCTCCTGATATTGGTAGACTTCAGAAGTTAAAAGTTTTGATAGATGAAGCTGAGGAACTCAAAATACCAAAGTGTGCGTTGCTAGCACAATTAAAGGGAGAGTATACAAAAGCAACAGAAAATGTTGAACCCATAGTAATAGAATTAGATGATGATTGAGTTATGGTCAGACTGGTTTAGTACAAACATTTGATCCCTTTTATTATGTATATTATGTAACTACCAACTTGTTACTTGCAAATAAATATGTATTGGATAGCTAATAGCTATAAGCAGCATACCTACATTCTTGTCACATTAATTTATGTTCTCATCACAATATAAGGCAGCTTTAAGTATGGTATGCTCTAACTAGATTATTTTTATAAAAAACCAGATATAAAAATGTTTGATTTTTATTTGTAACTTAAAAACAGAAGCAGGTCTGTATTTTTAATTATCTAAGATGATTCAGTGTAATTACTTTGAAAGGTTAATGAACATTCTATAAATAATAAAAATACTTCAATGAATATAATGTATATTTGAGACAAGTGATTAGGTTATTTTATTGTAAGTAAGTATGTAAATATTACAGCTTTTCCATTTCTTGTCTTGTTGAAGTAGGTTTGTTGTATTGTAATAAAGTAGTGATTTCCCACCGTATCATAATAATAGATTTTTTTTTTAGTTTTCAACTGATTGTTATAATTTTCTTATGAATATTATGAGCAGAAAATTCGGAAGTTAGCTCATTCATATTTTTGTTTAAGTGTTAATACACTTCTGAGTATGCACAGTGCCCAAAACTAAAGTATCCATCCACTCAAACACTTTGTGTTAATGGATTAAAAATTATGGGTACCATGTGCAATTTTTAGGTAATTAAAATGTATGTAAACATAACTGAGAATGTAAACACTAAACAGTGTACCTACCTACCTAATGTAACAAAGTATACCTAGAACCTTTAATTTCAGTAGGAGATGGAGGTAAAGGAGTATATGTAGGCATCTTTCAATGTTAATTGAAACTAAATCTAGATCTATTGAATTATTTAATAGATAAGCACTTACAAGTTCTTTAACATCTCAACTGAATAAGTGAAAAGAAGATGCAACATGATTGAATAAGTTTATAATTTAAATTTAAAAAAAAACTGCAAGACCCCTATTGCAGCAGAGTTGATCTCAAAACAATCAGCATTATAAATATGTAATCAGTGATTATTAATTAAAATTTTTATTAATAAACCTTATGCACTTGCAATAAGGCACAATATTTATATTTATGATGTTGAGAATACTGTACTAAAACATGTATGTTAGAGCTGTACACATTTGAAAAATATTTAATAGGATTTGCAAGTTTGTGTTTATCAGGTTAATCATAAGCATAGATATATAATTATAAAATTGTTGCAGTGATTAGGTACGCACTATGTGCAACAGTTGAGAAGGACTCTAGTACTGTATTTATTTTTCTTTTCAAAGGTTTCTGCACATTTTGTGTATGGTCAGTGAGATATTATGTCTCTTTCATTTGTTAATCAGTCAGTGAGATATTATGTCTCTTTCATTTGTTTTCTTTCACTTGTTAATGTAAGAGCTGTGCAATAAGACAGTCTTTTAATAATGTTTGGGCATGCATGAAGATTGTTTACCTGTACTGTACCAGATTAAAAGTAGGTCTATTTACTTATTTAGCTACTGATTAACACTAGACTAGATGTGTGGATATGGTATGAGAGTTAGTGCGATTCTTTTTTTAAATCTGGGTGACATTGAACTGTATTCAGGCTATGAAATGAGTAGGATTATGTTGCGCGTTTGTTTGTGAAAAGAAAATAGCCAAATTGATATTTGTTAAATTTTAAATTAAGATTCACCATCAATTATATAGTATGACGACTATAGATCTGACCACACCTTGCTAATGTTAGATTAAAATAAAAAATATGCTGCTTTGGGCTTTCGCTACAGTTTAGTGTTTATCTGGAATCACAGGAGTTGGTTTGATGGTCAGGTTTATATTTGTTTTGCTTAAAATTCACTTTATAATTAAGTGAATAAGAACTACGCTATTACAAGGGCTGATTGTTTATGCAGTTTTAGCTAAATTGAAGTTACAAACATCTATCTTCAACACCCCTAATCATTAGTTATGTTCCCATGTAATTTATAGGCTAACATACAATAAAGATGTACGCCATTTTTTTGACTGACTGCTTGTATTCATAGGTATTTAGTTCTTTATGTTATAATATTAGTGAACAGTGAAATGTGACTAGTAAATTATTTTTGAGTTGTGTGATTTATACTGTGATTCCAAAATTTTATTTGCTTCTGACATCTGTAAGAAATATTATTAAGAGTGTGAGTATTAATTTCGATATAGTTACAATTAATTAAATTCTTATATTATTAATACTTCTTTTATTTAACCTTTTTAACTCCATCCTCAAATAAAAAGCGACTTGTGCATGTATTATTTATTAAAATCGTGTAAAACTTAACATTATACAAAATAAGCATAAATATATTTGGTGTTATAGCCGTGATTACATCACAGTAAAAAAAAAACATGTATTTATTATCATTACAAACTAGCTTATTATTATCTCGATTATTTATTATTTGAACTTATTCTATACATTGAAAAACAAAAAATGGTAGCCGACCGGTATCGGCAGTCAGGACTCCAAGGAGAGAAACCTCTCACGAAGTAGGTACCGCTTTCTGCATCAAGCCCTTGGCGCCTAACGAGATCCTCCTGTGTGTTGGTCAAAGCTCATGCCTTTCAGCCGTTGGCCGACGACGTCTATCAATACAATGATCGCTGTGTTATCCCACATGTCGACAACCTCACGAGCCAAGTCAAGATACTTGATTTGCTTATCCTTCTTTGCTTTCACGAGGTTTTCGCCATGAGGAACGGTTATATCAACAATCATGGCACGCCTTTCGATTCGGTCCACTACCACTATATCAGGCTTATTGGCCACAATAGTCCTATCAGTGATGTACAGATCCCAGTATAATGTAATTTTAAATATACCGTGTTTATAAAATGCCTGTTTGGTTACTGAAAATTCAGGCTTCTAGTTTTATACACAACGAAGACATATGTAGGAGAAAATGGCCTGAACTGTTTCGAGAAAAGGATGGTACGGCCGCGCTACTTTTTTGCTCGCTTTGGCCCCCGGCACTGCCGTGCCCCCTAATATGATCATTGTCGGGAACTAGGTCGGGCCCATACCTGTAATACAGCACTTCCAATTTTATAAGAGAGTATTTCAGAGCAAGTTGCTGGTGAATAATCCTGACTATAAGTCTGTGCCTAAGCATTTATGTAATTTCGGTTAGCCAGGTTACGTACGGTAATTGATCTACATCAGGCCTATGTAGGGTCTAGAAAAAGCATCCTTGAAGTTCCTTACTCTGCCATACCTCCCTGCGATCGTTCGGATGAGGCACTATAGGTTTGCGCTAGATCTCAGAAGTCAAGGAAAGCGGGGTGAGTCCCTAGTCTACTGCCACTGTATATAGGTACAGTCTCTAGGAAATATGTCTGGGACTCCATACCTCGCGATTGTACAGTCTTTAATAGCATTTAAAAACCCTCGGCATCCACTTCCAGGAGGATAATAGTCTCATCGCCAAGGATCGTAGGTGATGCATTCGATATGCAGTCATCAGTATGCGGACCCGCCAACCAAGGGCATCAACTTCCGTTTGAGTGAGCCAAAAAACTACCTATATACCAATACAGGTATAGAGGTAAAACCCAAATGTTGAAGGTTCGGCGCGCAACTTGTTTCCGCCTGATAGAAGGCTACCGAATACCTTCTTCAGGGGAAAAATGTTTTTACTTTAATATGTCCACGTATTTTTTTTTTAAATGGACACACTCGTTTATTAATATTACAATTTCGAAGAATTTATAAAACGCATTTATTTTACAAAATAAATGATTACGTTATGAGCTAGAACTAGGTTTACAATAAATGTTACATTCTCTATTTGTACACACAATAAACCCTGATTCTAACGAGGCAGATATTCCGCTTCAACTTCAAGTGTCCTGAGAAATAAATAAAATTTAAAAGGCTACAATTAAAAGAATTGTTAAACAAAAGAATTCATAATTTTTAGAAAACACGAGGTAACGCCTTTTTATTATCTTAACCAACGTTTGTAGTTGAATTGATCACCTTATTTTAGTCCTTGAATTGTCGCAGCCAGAATTATTAATTGGTCAAAACCACTTTCAACCACAAGAATTGGTCAAAGTAATTTTGACAAGTTGAAACTATTTTTAGATTATTAACATTTACTCATAAACCTGTAAAGGTTTTTTTGTGATTATTTTAAAAACATTGTAGTTATTCGATACATAAGATAGCTCACACGTTTCGTTATTTTATTTTAAATAAAAACGATCGCGCTTCAATTAATAAGGGTTTTGACTGCAGCCAGTCAAAACCAGTTTTAACAAAAGCCAGTCAAAACTAGTTTTAACAAATTAACAGTGTTGACTTTAAAAGATTTATTAGACCTAGTTATTAAAATCACCTTTCTTAGTTTTGCTTAAATGTATAGATTTAACTTTATAATTTTATTAATACTTAGTCTAGTAATAAAATCATGTAGGTATATCTACTAAGGTCAGAAAACTGCAATAATATGAGATTCTTATAATATATACTATAAATCTTTAATATCAATAACAATATTACTCCATTCAAAAGTAGGTACCGTTATAGCACCTCGCTTAAGTACTGTTTGATATCACAACCTTATGTTAATTACATAGTTACAAAATGTTACAAGAGCTTTCAGACATACAATGGATTTTATTGACCGTAATTTTTATTTAGGATAAGGATAAGGATAGCAAAACCGTAGGGACGCTGTCAGGCCGATTCCCTTAGGCGTCCATTACACGATAGGTTTTGCCGTCAGTTTTGCCACAGTCAAATGTTTGATTGACGAAAAACCTACCGTCTAATGCGATGACTGACGTTTGCATGACGAAAACATAATGGCGATAACATTCCGTCATTCATGATTGATGGTTTTGATTGATGGTTTTGATTGACGCTTGCATGACCGTTTAATGGACGCTTTAAGGACCGCGGGCAATTTCTGAAAAGAAAACTCGCGGTCCTAGAATGCAAAGGGCAATTGAAGGACATGGGGCCATGGGTTGCACGAAAGAGAACCTCAGGGAGTTGGTTTTGGTCAGTTAAAGTCTGACAGGACGTTACGCTCTGCCCCAGAGCGAGACAAGTCATTGGATGATATTCCACTTCAAAAAAAAAAGGTTATGATTGATACATTTTTGAATTGGCAAATCATCAAATAACTTCTCTCGCTTTGGGTGGAGCGAGTGGGAGTGTCACATTTCTACTAACTAAAACCCAATTGTGTTCCTTCAATTGCCCTTTGCGTTTTAGGGCCACGGTAATTTTTTTTTTTTTTTATATAGCCTCTTTTTTATAATGTGAATGTGAGAACACTATAGACTCCGCGAATTCTTAGGTTACTTCCTATTACGACTCACTTTTTATTATGATTATTTTTATTGTACTTTTTAGTACAATATTGACCGGTCTACACTGCCCTTACATAATATCTACTTACAATACGGCCAACGTAGCTTGGCGACCCTGAACATATGCTCTGCGAACTTTAGCGCATGTACACTCGTAAAAAAAACTGTTATTGACATTATTATTTTTAAACTAAATTACGAGTAAAAATTTACTAATACAGGGACCAAGTACAAATAAAATAAATATTAAAACACTTTGAGACAGAAAGCTACAAAAATAAGTTATGAATTAAAGAAACAAACCTAACACTACACAAAAAACTTAACAATTTAGTAATAACAACCAACGAAAACTTTTGTCACCGCCTGTGCTCAAGACAGAGACAGCGACACGAAAATAACACCACCAACGTGTGAGTGAAACATTACTGCGTACCGAACATTGCCGAATAAGTACGAAGTTACCGAAGAGAGATGTCCAATACGCGTGTCTGAGGGTGTTGTCTAATCGATTTTTTTTCAAATCGATTTAATTTTATATTCAATTTTCTATGGAGGTTTAAATTATTCTCAAACAATGGTTATTCTAGTAGTTATTTATAAATAACTGATCTTTAACTATATCATGTCTTTCAACCAAGAAAATATATATATATATTTTTTTTCATTAAATTCGAAATCTCGTTTACTAACGACAACATTCACTATGTTTGTAAATCTATTTCGTTCAATATCTCATAGAAACAAAAAATAATAAATTCCAAATCGATAAAAGTCGATTGCGATATTTGATTCATTTCATGCCACCATTTTGTTCCAAAAAAACGTTCGTGCGCAGCCTTCTGCGCAAAGTTCGGGGTCGCCAAGATATAACGGCCGTACAGTATACTGTAATATGGAAATATTGTAAGAACAACAATTTAAAAAAAAAAGTAACCGTGGAGTTTCTTGCCGGTTCTTCTCCATAGGAAACGACCAATTTAGAACCGTGCACTAGCTTCTGACGTTTTATATGTAGGCCATGTAAAATACAAAAACTTTTGACTTTGACTTGGAATCGCTACAAAAGTGGATCCCTTGTGTTATTTATGACAATTTAAGTATGGAAATAGTAGGTATTTGAAATAGATAATCGGCTTATGATAATGTATGAGTTCTGCAAAGTGATTAAGTAATTCAAATACTTATCGGACATTCAGCTGATCACGGATTTTACTGATACGTACTTACGTAATTATTATTATCGATTGATAAATAGACTATGGAATGTCTTATGCAGGGCTTGTAAGCATTTCTGGCAAACGTAGAGTCGATTCGATTCGTTTAATCTGTAAGGGAGTTTTTGTTTAAGGTGAGAAATCATCTAATGATTTTTCTCGCACTAGGGCGTAGCGGGAGGGCGTGTCAGACTTTTTCTGACTAAAACCACACCTATATTTCTTCTTTGTCCTTTGCGTTCTAGAATCACGGGTTTCCTTTTCGGAAGTTCACCCATGGCCCCAGTAGGCTTCGGCCCTGCTGGGCTCCTACGGTTTTGCCGACATCGTGGCTCGGTCCGGACGGATACCGGACGGCGAGCTACCCATTGCTCGTCATCCACAAGCCACGCTGGAAATCAGGATCGGGGCCCTGGTGGCTGGGGCGGAACAGTCATCCTCACGATGACCGTTCCCTCACGATTGCGGCCGCCTCCTTCGCTAGCATTCCTGCTTAGCAGGAGGCGTCCGCTGCCCACGTGTTGAAAACGGGTTTCATGTGAACAAAGCCGCGGGCATGAGCTCGTGTAGAATATAACTAGCATTGCAATAAAAATAAAATTCATTGTATGTCTGATCTCTAAAAAATACAATACAAATGTTACATAATATGAATACTGACATTTTAGTGGAAGACATAGATCGTAAATAGGACGGACGAATTTCTGAGTATTTATTAGTATTGAGTATTTTAAGTACAGTTTGCATTTTGATTATTAAGATGCATTATAAATTTTAATTAATTAAGATTATATACGTAGTAGCTACTAAAAAGCAGTCTTTTGACTTAAGATCTAAGAACAACTCCTTTACTTGGGAATTTAATTGGATTGTACATATTCGCAATAGGTAGTTGATTAATTATTTAATTTATTATTTGTATCAAAAAGCAACCTTATCCAAAAACACGAAAAGAAAATAATTTTTGAAATTCGTTCGAAACTAAGTTAGCAACTTTTTAGATTTGCTGGAAGGGGAAACTGTCAAATAGTAAAAAAAAGGACGCATAAACAAAAATATGACGTCACCACCATTAGTTTGCGCGCGTAGAAAAGACATAGCGAGATGTTCCCACTACGCTTTCCACTCTTCCTCATAGTAATATTTGAATTGCTAATTGCTATTTCACCAATGTTGATGCTGTTTTCAGAAAATGTTTTCTTTTTTGTGTTGTTTAAAAATACCCAATTGTGTTGCCAGTATCGATACAATCGCAGTATTTTAGTAAAAGAGTTGTTCAGAACACAATCACTTCAATTCACTCAATTTATCCACAACGTATTGAGAACATTTTCGGGAAATAATTATATTATAGTATCCTTATTAGTAGGTTAAATATGTGGTTTGATTTAAATACTTATAAAATTGACTTTATAATAAATTGTTCCTTCATTTTTAGTTTGTGTGTATATTTGTTTGTTTGTTACACCAGTTGCCCAAATCCTAGAATAGTACATAAGATACTTTTTATCCCGGGAATATGTTCCCTTGGGTTAATATTCTACTAAAGCGCGGGCGAAACCGGTGGAAGCTGCTAGTATTGAGTATAAATGGTAATATTCTTATATCTACGTAAATGTTATAAAATTTTGTTTGTTAAGGACCAACGCTGCGTAAAGCGGGCGCGCGCGGGCACCGTAGCGGAAACCGGATTATTACCTGCGCAGTGTTGCTAGTTCAACTTTAACGGTGTGCGTATAGTCGTGTCGATGGAGAACTTTAATGTATTACGTAGCAAAAAGGGCGCGGGGCCCGGCTGCCCGTGACGGTCGCGCGCTTAACGCAGCGTCGGCCTTAAAAGTTTTTTATGCATGTTTTTGTTCAATGGAGCGTAGCCAAAGGCTGAGATTAAGCTCCCTCCGATTTAAAATAATGGTAGCAAGCTACAACATTGTAGATCCATTTTCCGAGAAGACCTACGTCTTACACGCTTAATACTTAGTACCTACTGCAGGTAGGTAGCAAAAGCATACCTACCTATGCTAACAAAACTTCCTTAAGTTTGAAAAACCAAGTTCCACTAATCAGATTTTTGATAAAAGGATATATGAAAAATAGTAGTATAAACATACGAATGTACATTACAAGGCCGCAATACAGTAGCAACAGAAACAGTATAATCTGGCCTCTTATCCAGCTGAATCTCACTAGGCCAGTTCAAGGAGTGTTACCATTTTGGTCTAGTTCGTGACCGTGACAGTGTCTCTCATCTCCCGTCCTTTGGTCTCTATTGGTAGTGCGAGGCACGCCCCCGCCGCCAGCACGGCTACGAGGGAATACAAGCTTGTTGCTATCACTATCGAGTTCTTTAACAGCACCTGAAATAAAAAATGAACAGGTTAACGACACATGACTGATTGCCAATTTCGATTCTCGTGGACGTCAAAATGGCTAATCAACAGTCGTAGTTAGCTTTGAAATTGTGCCTAAAAATTACTTATCAATTGCTTATATTTGCTTATGATGAGAGAATTGCTTATATCATAAGATAAAAGTATTTAAACATTTAACCATCGAGTTGATCATCCATTCTGATATCAGAATGGTAGGACAGTATCTGTAGAATTGTAATATGGAATAGATGATTTCCAAACTAAAAAAAAAACTATGTGGAATTACTGCAATTTTTATAGGCCAAAAATTGCTTATAAATTGCTTATTTCACTATTTATAAGTTTAAACCCTTTTTATTTTTTCTATAAGCTAGCCACGAGTTTAAAAGCTGCGCCTATTAGAAATATGGGATTCTCAGGTCAGGCAGAGGGGTATCACATTTGGTTTTTCCGTAAGGGATTTTCCCAGTAACAGCCCGGAGCCTAGACTCGTCTCTAATACAAAAATTCTGGCTGATATTTTTTCCTAAAGAAAGAAGCCGGCCCAAACATAGTTGTGGGTCGGCTTCCAATCTCATCGGATGCAGTTGGATATTAGTATTTTAGATGAAGCGACCGCCTATCTGACCTCTATAACGCTGCAATTGTGATAAAAAAAAAACACGGTAACCCTTGGCAGACTTGTGACAAAGATCTACGAATGAAAACCGGAACCAACGGCTTAACGTGCTTGCTGAGGCGGACCTCGGCAAGTGTAGGCTCGTCCCCAATATACGGAATATAAATATCTACATATAACTAGAGAAATGTGGGTTTAAAATATACCACTGCCGAATGCTTCCGGGAATCAATGGTTCAGATAGGGAAATCATAGAATAACTGCACCTGCTCCGGTTGGAGCTAGAGAGAGTGTCAGACTTTTATTGATTAAAACCCATCTGTGTTTTATCAGTCGAACTTTGCGTTTCGGGGCCACGGTAACTTTTTCGAACAATCTCAGACAGCCCGACCATCTGATCCATAATTTTTCAAGTCCAAGGTCTGTGTAATTACGATAGAGGCACCAAAAGAATTGGGAGAACAATAGCCATGTATACAGAGATCATTGAAATCTTAGTCAAATTGAGATCGTGAGAACGGAAAAGTCACGGAACGTTCGTTGAAAGTTGCTGCAGTTTCCCAGAAGCTGCTGCTAAAGCACGAGTCCTCTGATTTAATTGTGACCATGCTACCAAGATACCTGAAGCTCTCCATTTGCTTCAACTTAATAATATTATTAAGAACTTTGTCTTCTATACCTTGACTATAACTTCCAACTCACAACAAAGGCCTTTGAGACTACTTATCAGCTCTTGCCAATTGTCACAAGTAACTGCCAAAAAGCACAGGTCATCAACGTCCATGTATCTGTAATGGAGCTCTAAGAGACTTTTGTGCAGTCCATTTAATTTGGTAAGCTTAAATACATTGTCATCTGTTCGAAAACGAATCTGTATTCCTTCTGAAGCTTCAGAGTTTCCCGAATGAGAACGGCAAAAAGTGTAGACGCAACTACATAGCCTTGTTACATTAATATCGGTAAACAAAAAAGAAAAAATATCACCTGATGTTCCCAATACCAACAATTATACAGAACCATTTTTGACAAATCTTTTTTGTTTTTGTAAATATATTTTTAAAATAAGAAGTAATACAACAAAACAGTTTTTAGTTGTCAATTGCATGATGTGGTTGTTATTAGCCCTCATCCTCAAGTTCTTCAAATTCCTGGTTCCCACAGCCATTCATTAACATTTGGTCCTTCGAGCCGGATGACGTACCGATTAAAGAATGGCTACCTGTGCTACATATGGTGTGATCATGGCGCCCAGTCTTGCTACAGCGCTGCATGCACCCACCGCAGTTGCTCTTAGAGCTGTTGGATACACCTGAAAGTCACCGAAAATATGTTGTTACTTATTCGATTAGCAATTCAATTACACCAGCATTATAAACGCGACAGTTTGTGACTGTGTGTGTATGTTTGTTACTTTATCACGCTTGAACGGCTAAACGCACACTGGTAGATCATGTCCTGGAATAGTACATAGGATACTTTATATCCCGGGAGTATGTTACTTTTGGATACTTTACTACTATCACGCGGGCGGAGCCACTGGTAGCAGCCAGTAAATTGTAAGAATGTTATGGTTAATATTACGTTAGCTGGTGCAATAATGTGCACCTATTTAAAATACCGAAGAAAGGGCTAGAATATACATCATCATCATCATAATTTCAGCCGAAAGACGTCCACTGCTGGACATAGGCCTCCCCCAAGCGTCACCACAGCGAACGGTCCTGTGCGTCTCGCATCCATCGGACTCCCGCAACCGTTACCAAGTCATCGGTCCACCTTGTAGGAGGCCTTCCAACGCTACGTCTTCCGGTACGTGGTCGCCATTCCAGAACCTTTCGGCCCCAACGGCCATCTGTTCTGCGAGCAATGTGCCCTGCCCATTGCCACTTTAGTTTGGCGATTCTTCGTGCTATGTCGGCAACCTTGGTTCTCCTGCGGATATCCTCATTCCTGATTCGATCACGCAAGGAAACTCCGAGCATAGCCCTCTCCATTGCCCTTTGGGTGACTTTAAGCCTTCTAATGAGGCCCATTGTAAGCGACCACGTTTCGGAGCCATATGTCATCACTGGCAACACGCACTGGTCATAGACTTTCGTCTTGAGACACTGTGGTATATTGGACGAGAAGACACCGCGCAGCTTCCCGAACGCTGCCCAGCCGAGTCGGATTCGACGATTGATCTCTTTCTCGAAGTTAGACTTTCCCAACTGGACCGTCTGTCCCAGGTAAACGTAGTCGTCTACAACTTCGAGTGTAGAGTCCCCGACCTTGATAGGAGTGGGTGCTACATGGCTGTTTACCATGACTTTGGTTTTGTCCATGTTCATTTTAAGTCCCACTCTTTCGGAAGCTCTACTGAGGTCACCAAGCATTGTACTGAGCTCCTCCGTAGTCTCAGCCATGACTACTATGTCGTCGGCAAACCGAAGGTGAGTGATGTACTCGCCATTGACATTAATGCCTAGCCCTCTCCATTCCAAAACCTTGAAGACATCCTCCATTGCTGCCGTGAACAGTTTCGGAGAAATAACGTCTCCCTGCCTCACACCCCGCTGCAAGAGGATAGGTTTCGAGGTCTGGTCTTGTAGTCGGACTGACATAGTGGCGTTTTTGTACAAACACTTCAGCACTTCGATATACCGATAGTCAATTTGGCACCGTTGGAGAGACTGCAGTACAGCCCAAGTTTCAATCGAATCAAAGGCTTTCTCGTAGTCCACAAACGCTAAGCAGAGAGGCTGGTTATACTCCTCAGTCTTCTGTATAACCTGCCGCAGCGTATGTATGTGGTCCACGGTGCTGAAGCCTTTTCGAAATCCGGCTTGTTCGGGAGGCTGGAAGTCGTCGAACCTGCGCGCGAGACGATTCGTGATGACTCTGGAAAACAGCTTGTAGACATGGCTCAGAAGCGAGATGGGCCTATAATTCTTAAGCAGGGCATTATCGCCCTTCTTAAAGAAGAGTACCACCACGCCAATGCTTCACGCCTGTGGCGTTTTTCCCTCGAGTATGACGGAATCAAATAGCTTCTGAAGGGCCTTAAGGACCGGTTTTCCACCCGCCTTCAGGAGTTCGGCCGTAATTCCGTCCTCACCCGACGCCTTGTTGTTTTTCAGCTGCTTCAGAGCCATCCTAATCTCGTACAGGCTGACGTCCGGGATATCTTCGGTATAGTGTCGAGTCAATCTAGCTCTTGGGTCGTTTACTAGATTTACAGCGGGTTTAGCGGTAGACGTGTATAACTGTCCATAAAAAGCCTCGATCTCTCCCAGAAGCTCCGATTTGGCGGATATGACTCTGCCATCGTCGGTCTTCAGTTTCGTGAGCTGGCTTTGCCCAATAGACAGATCTCGTGCAAATACTTTAGAGCCCTTATTCCGCTCAACCGCATCCTTAATCCTTGCGGTATTAAAGCGGCGAAGGTCACGTTTCAGGGACTTCGAGATTTGTCTATTGAGCTGCCGGTATATGCACGCATCGTCTGAAGACTGCAGAATCATCTCACGCCTCTTCTTCATTAGCTCGAGGGTCGGATCGGAGAGCTTCTTGTTTTTATTTGTACGGTGAGTCTTGAAAAACTTAGACCCGACCGTATGGACAGTTTCCACGAACCCATCGTTATATTCATCCACGGAGCTTCCTAGGCACTCGAAACGATTGTGGAGTTCGAGCTGAAAGCTCTCGGGGTTTTGGATCTGGATCTGTGCTGGACGGAGCGTAGTCTTCATCAGTCGAGACCTTTCAAGCTTAATGTTAATATTCAATGTGCCTCTTACGACGCGGTGATCACTTCCAGTTTTCACCGCGTTGATCACAGAGACATCATTGAATATTTGCTTTTTCGTCGACAGGATGAAGTCAATCTCATTTCTAGTTGCACCGTCAGGACTTTGCCAGGTCCACCTTCTATGCTCACGCTTTTTGAAGAAGGAATTCATCATATAGAGGCCCTCCTTCTCCATAAAGCTAGCCAGTAGGTGTCCCCGGTGATTCCGACGTCCAAATCCAAATTGCCCCACTCGCAGCTCGTCACCGTCTCGTTTGCCCAGTTTCGCGTTAAAGTCCCCCATGACCACGGTGAAGTGAGTCTTAGAACCATGCATGGCTCTTGATATATCCTCATACATGGATTCTACTTCGTCGTCGGGATATGTCGAGGTCGGGGCGTAGACCTGTATGACCTTCAGCAAATATCTTGATGATATTCTGAGTATAAGGTACGCCACCCTGGTCGACACACTCTCGATCCTCACGACATTGTTCACAAGGGACTTGTGGACGATAAACCCGACACCACCCTGGGACTGCTGGTCACCCTCCCGGAAATAGAGCAGGTTACCGGATTTGAGAATTATCGTATCCTCCCCCTGTCTTCGGACTTCAGACAATCCCACAATACTCCATCGCAACCTGCTCCATTCGTCCTCCAGTTCGGTGATCTTCTCGTCAGTCCTCAGTGTACGCGTGTTAGAAGTTGCCAGGTCGAGTCGTTTAATAGATGGGTAGCCAAATCTCATCCGGAGATTCTTCGCACCCCTTGCCTCGTCGTGGCCTTGACTGCTACCGGAGTCAAGGGTAGACGGGCTGCCGGGCACTAGGGGCCATTTTTTCTTTCTGTTTTTCATGTTGGGGGGGGGGGGGGGGTTGCCATAATCGCCACGCTTGGCAGACGGGTTGGCGATCGCAGTTTGGTTGTTGTAATGCACAGAGGATGCTGCTGCCCATTCTCTGGTATGTCCCTTAGTCGCCTCTTACGACACCCTCGGGAAGAGATGGGATGGTGTTATTCTTAACGTCCGAACACCATACGGAACATATTTATTTTAAATATACATATTTATTTTAAATACCGAAGAAAGGGTTAGAATATACATATTATGTTTACTACCTTAAAAGTAGCTGAAGCTGTGGGAGGCCGTCTTTTTAATTTCTAAACTTTAATTTTTTTTTTATATATATATACTTGTGAAAATTCCCCACAAAACGTTCGCAGTATGACCATTAAATTGAAGCTTACCTCTGGTGTATAAACGTAAGCAGCTTGAAACAGACCAGCTATAATGCCTCTTGCAAGGAACAGAACACAGGTCAAGAATGTGCGGCTGTAATGTAAATAAAAGTATTATAATAACTAAATTACTCATATACAAATATTATTTTTTTATAACAATACTAAAGAACTTACTTTCCATTGTATATTAAAACGCAGATGCACATAGCAAATATGACAAACTGTGTGGCCATTGTCTTCTTGCGGCCATACTTCTCAATGATGAATATTGTAGTGAAAATACCTGCAGAGAAAATAAAACATGATTAATAAATAAGAACAGGAGCGAGGAAGCGCGGCCTGTAAAAGATGGAAGGAGTGGAGGGAGGCCTTCGCCCAGGATTGGCTGTCCCAATCTAACAAATAATAATAAATACGTTGTCGACATATGGAAAGTGGACTCGGGTGTTATTAAACGATTATTATAAAACAAATTCACCTATCGCGTTTGACTGTCTGTATAAACGCGATAAATTTAAAAACTACTGAACGGATTTTCATGCAGTTCTTACCAATAGACAGAGTGATTCACGAGGATGGTTTAGGTGTTTATTACATACATATTCTAGTAAAAAAAGCCGAGAATTTCAAAGATTACTAACACCTGTGCAAAGCTGGGGCGGGTCGCTAGTCACTAGGGTTTCCGGAACCGGATTCTTTTTGAGAACCGGGACTTTCGATATTTTTTTTAACGGAACCGGTATTTCCCGGTTCTTTTGATATTTTCGGTTCTTGGTAGTTTTTGTTATATATAACCAAAGAAATGCTTTAAAAGTAAACACCGATAATATATTTAAGTAATTTTTATTTTAACTTTTAAGTAATTAAAAAAAAAAAATTAATCACTCAGTCTGTCTTCTCATCGACATTTAATAATTAAATATAAATCAGACCATAATCAATGAGTCTTCTTGTTAAGTAATTAAGTAAGTATTTACTGTTAATAAAATGGTAAAAATTAAGCAGTCATCTTACATAACTTAAACATATAAAATTGTTTTATTTTTTTTTAAAAGAAAACAAACAACAAAATTAATCTTTTACAAAAAAAAAAAAAATGTAAACACGTGAGTTTTTTAGAAACTTTTCAAGATCTTTTACCTCTCTCTTCCCTGTAATAGTACCTTAAAAACAAAAACGTATCTAGAGATTTGTCACTCAAATGAGATCTTATTTTATTACATAGTAAACCAGCCGAAGAAAAAACTCTTTCTGGTTCAACACTGGTTGGCGGAATCGTTAATAGATGGTCATATGCCTGAGACAAGTAACGCCCACGATCTCTTCCATTTTCAAAGAGAGCCATCTCAATCTTTACATTAGTTAAGAGATCTTCATTTTCTTGAGCAGAAGCCTTTGCAAGCTCAGCATTTAACTCATCGCCTTTCGTCAAAGCAATGTTTTGAACTTTCGTCTGTTCACCATGTGAGGTTGGTAGGAGTTGAGCTTGAGATACTGGAGTTGTTGCAGTTTTAGTGCAGCTTAGCAAAACAACTGAGCAATGCCACTATTGTGTTGCACATTTCATCGCTGCTTGGGCGAGAAAATACTGATGGATCTTCATCATTTTGTTGGAGGAAATAAATTTCTGGGGTAAGTAGTAAGTGAATCGCGTAATATAAATAAAATTCCCGAAAGAACCAGGAATAAAATTTGTTTTCCCGGTTCCATTTTACTGACAAAAGAACTGGGAATGCCCGGTAATTTCGAGACCGGGAATTCCCAGTTCTGAACCCTACTAGTCACACTAATTTATCATTTATATCACACTAATATTATAAAGGCGAAAGTTTGTGAGTGTGTATGTTTGTTACTTCTTCACGCTCGAACGGTAGAACAGATTTCGATGAAACTTTGCACATGGGTAGACCATGCCATGGAATAGCACATAGGTTATTTGTTGACTCTTCAAAATTAGAAGCGATTTTCATAACATAAATACGCGTAGTAAACACGAAATAGTATTACCCAAATGGAGATTAGCTAAGACCAGCAAGTCATTTTTAGTAAACAGCATACGCTTTTATAACAAGCTGCCAAAGGCGGTGAATGAACTTAGCGAGGGAAAGTTCAAAACCCATATTAAGCGTGTCCTAATTAAGCGTAACAAAACGAAAAGCCGCAGTCACACGTTATAGGTACCAACCGAAACACTTTAATAACGTGTGACTACGGTTTTTCTTTTTGTTCTGTTCGAAGTATGAAAATCTTGTTTTATACTTTTTCAGCGTCGTTTTTTTTTTGTCGTAGTTGGGTTTTAGTTTTTTACTTTTTTTTATTTAAACAATATTGGTGTTAAAATTAACACATGACCTTTTGTCCGCTAGAGGGCGTCACTTTAAATTTGAGCATATTTTGGAAATGTATAAGTGAAGCCCTTTCTAATGATACCAAACACGACGTATTTATCTCCATTTTTATTTTTTAACACATTACTTTTTGTCCGCTAGAGGGCGCCATATCGAGTTTTGTGCAACGTCACGTAGCCTACGTTCAGCGGACCATTAAGACGGTTCTAATGATACCTCGAGTCGAGTTCCGATAAGTAGATTAGGAGCTATGAGGGAACAGATGAACATACTCACATACATACATACATAGCCTGTCAAAATCATAACCCTCCTTTTGCTTTGCCGTAGTCGGGTAAAAAGTACCTTTATGTAAGATATAAGAGCGAGCGAAGTGAACACGGAACATAAACATTGTTGCACCCCAGCTTTTATAGGCTTTTTACCCGACTGCAAGAAGGGTTAAGTATTTTTTTTTTTACAATGAAATACATAGTTACATTTTGTTGTCTATGCATTTATGCATTCAGAACAAAAGAACGCTTCCGCCTCGGATAATTTGATAATTCTTAAAAAAAAAATAGCAGTAACAATATTAACTTTTCCGAGTTCTTGTCTAGCATTTTAGAGACGAGCGAGCAATGTAGTAAATTTTGGGTACGTAGGTACGCCACCTACGTACCCAAAATAAAATAACTCTTTCGAATAGGGTATTTTACTCTATATGAGAAAAAATCTAAAAATATATTATTAAAATAGCTTAGGCAAAATGCAGTCGGTAAGTGTTAGTTTTAGTTCATAAAATAACAAAATAAATTTTAAAATTCAATTCAAAGTTTTCTGTTTTTATTATCTGTTCTTTATCGCCATGAAATAGTAGCCACCATGTTATTACGTCATTCGGCTGTGTAAACTAAAGTGACAGCTGTCAACTATTGATTGGCCATACTGAGCGCATTTGCTTACATAGCCAACTGACGTCACGACCACAGAGTAAAATTTGGCGTCCACTGCTTTCTACATTTTCGTCAAATTACGCGCGAAATTTGAAAATTATAACGTTCGGGTATAACGTCGTCTGAAATAAAACGCGTGACTCGAGAAACAATAGAAAACGTTTAATCAGCGTTACACGGAACACGTTACATAAATTAGGGCGCGGGCGCATACACGAGCGACACAGGTGATTTGTGCAAGGGATTTTCGTCGACTGGCGAGGATGCGCGCGCGCAGGACACAGAGGGTGGCGGGGTATCGAACGACGGGGTAAGAGGGGTACCAGGGACGTACTCCTAACAGGACCGCACTTAGGACTCGTTATACTCTCCCCCTTTTGACCAAGAAGCGAAGCCTCATTGATCAAACTACTAGCAATAAATAGCGAACCTACGATTGGACTTTCCGAGGGCGACCTCTGCGGCGCTTCGGAACAATAGGCTCCGGACACTCACCACCTCTGTCATGGTATCTACGCAGATCCGAGATGTGGTACTTACCCACAACTTCACCAGTCTTCTGCGAGATAAGAGCATATGTAGTAGGACTCACCTTCTTGGAGACTACATACGGACCATCCTGTTTCGGAATAAACTTGGAAGTAACACCTTTGGAAGCATTACTTAAGACATGTGTCTTCATAAGCACAAGATCCCCTTCTTCGAAAGGATCCGAAGTACGACGGCCAGAATCAGCTTGGTGCTTGTGAAGATCCTGCTGATGCTCGATGTTCTCCTTAGCTTGAGAGAGAGAATCGACAAGCTTCAAAAGGTACGGTGTAATCTGAGGGACCAAATTCTCAGATTCGATGACTGCTCGTAGATCAGCCTGAACAGAGAGAGGAGAACGAAGCTCGCGACCAAATGTCAAGTAAGCTGGAGTGGACCCGGTGGAAATGGTAAATGAGCTATTTAGAGCAAACCGGACGAACGGTAAAACCTCAGGCCATTGCTTGTGATTGCCCTCTACAAGAATAGCAAGGTGAGCCTTCAAGTCCCGATTCTTCCGCTCTACCGGATTGGCCTCGGGATGATACAATGGTATCAGATTCTGTTTCACCCCTAAGACAAACAGCGCCTTCTGCATGACATCAGCGACGAATTGAACTCCGTTGTCTGAGATCATACGCCTAGGGAGTCCATACCTCATAAAAATCTCACCTACTAAGGTTTTCGCACAGATCTCGGCTGTGGCTTCGGTAAGGGCAAAAAGTTCAACCCACTTACTTGCGGTGTCCTCTACTATTAAAACCCACCTTTCGCCTTGAGACCCTTTGGGTAATGGTCCGAAGAGATCAACAGCAATGATCTCGAATCTCTGAGCGGGTATCGGAGTCTGGAGTAAGCCAGGTGGCTTCAGGTTTGAGGCCTTGTACCGCTGACACTCCGTACAGGTCTTGAGGTAGTCGGTAATGTACTTCCTCATGCCTGGGA
The DNA here is from genome assembly GCA_905147345.3 of Mythimna impura. Taxonomy (NCBI): domain Eukaryota; kingdom Metazoa; phylum Arthropoda; class Insecta; order Lepidoptera; family Noctuidae; genus Mythimna; species Mythimna impura. The sequence continues at coordinate 17,473,478 of LR990345.1, forward strand.
AGTAAAACTGCTGAGATATGCGATGAAGAGTTTTCTGGATACCTCCATGAGCGGCGGTCGGCGAATCGTGACACTCGTACATGACTTTGCTTCGCAGGCTCTCCGGGACCACCAGCTGAGGCTCTTCAGCATCAGAATCCTCTATATACCTGTACAATACTCCCTGATTGATAAGATACCCTCTATCCGACCAACGATGCACTGACAATTCATCCGAACTTTCCAAGTCAGTGAGAATCTTAGCTACTTCCGGATCGGACAATTGAGCTTCACGGGTAGAAGTGGCGTCCCATCGTGGAATGTCCACGGTAACCGGACAGACACCACATTCCGATGTACTATCTATAACTGGGCGGCTGAGTGTGTCGGCTACCACATTAGCCTTCCCAGGAGTATACTCGATTTTTAAGTCGAAAGACTGCAACTTCAATGCCCAACGAACAAGCCTACCCGTAGGCGATTTAAGCGTGAACAGCCACTTTAGGGGTTGATGATCACTCCTGACACATACCTGATGACCATCGATGTAGCCGCGAAATCTCTCCACTGCCCAAACAACAGCCAATGCCTCCCTCTCTGTGGTGGAGTAGTTTCGTTCTGCGGGCGTGAGAAGACGACTAGCGTACTCGATGGGGTGTTCATCTTGTGGTGTCTCCCCCTGGAGTAAGGCTGCACCTAAAGCGAAATCGCTGGCGTCCGTTCTCAGTACGTTCACGGAAGCACACTGAATAGGTTCGCGTTCGGATTCCCATGACAAAGTGTGAAGTGTCCGAGGCTGATCCATTGTACGCCAAGTCCAGTTGGAAAAATCGATAACCATCTTAGCTTTGGTAATAAAATCAATGCCTAACAGAGTATCGTTGTTAACAGCATCAGGTAAAATAATGAATTCGATAGGTATCGATAATGAAGCAAGTTGAACATTAACTATCGTCAATAGCACATCACTATTCCTAACAATACCATCGGCAAGCTTCAACGACATTGTTTCGGCGCGAAAGTCTGAACCAATACGTTTCAGTAAGGAATAAAGTGAATAACTCGCAATACTACGACGCGCGGCGGTATCTAACAACGCGGTACCCTGATATCCCTCCACACACACACGCACGATAGGCCGACCCTGCTTATTATTATCGTTAACAAAATCCGAACATAACTTCTTACTATCTATATACACAGAAGAAAAGACATTTTCTACCTTAACATCTGAGTTACTATCTCCGGTACTATTTTGTTTACCTTTAGGACAATTAACTCTAATGTGACCTTTTTCACCACAATTATAGCAAGATGTACCGGAGCTAGTAGGAGGAGAACGTTTACTTAGCTTATCACAAGAGTCCCGTACGTGTCCTCGCGCTTTACAATACACGCAGAACTTCTTATCACTGTTATCACTTTTGCTCACACACTGATCACTACGCGGCGACTGCGCACGTTCACGCGCGGGTTTCGCAGTCGGGGCGCGGGCGGCGCGAACGGGCGGCGGCGGCGTCGAACTCGATCCCGGAGCGACGTGTTGTTGCACGCTCTCGCTGAGCGCGCGGGCAGATCCCGTAGGTAAACACGACGACGATGACGACGCGGAGTTCTCCGACAACGATTCTTCTATGCTGCGAGATTTTCCTATCAGCGATTCAATATCACTCACAGCGTCTCTTGGTAACCGCTTCCTGATTCTCTTGTGAAGTAGACCATAAATCATATCCAGTCTCGCTTCCTCTGGTAATTGATAAGGTAGTTTCGCCAACAGAGATCGTACTCTTACGATAAAAACATCGGCGCGTTCCAACCCTTGCTCAACAGCGAAAACATCTCTGTACAGTTTGTACGGTGGCCGTGGTATACCATACATCGAACGCAGGCGCTTGACAGCCTCTGACCATGACGTAATTTCTTGACGGATGCCACGCCACCAAACTGCTGCTTGCCCATGAAGTAACATTGGGAGTCCACGAAGTGCCATCTCATCGCTGACCGAAGCGCAATCCATAAACATCTCGACGGCGTCTATGAATGCCTCGACCGCCTCCGGATACTCCGACGAACCATCGAAGCGCGAGGTGCATTTGACGAGATTCCCAGTATACGATGTCGGTGACGGTGCGGCGCCGGAGGTCACACTAGGCGGCGTCCCTGAGTGCGATGCCAGTAGAGACTCGACGAGCTTCCGGTTCTCCTCGGCCTGTGCCGAAGAGAAGGCGGCCAGGAGCGACGATAACTGAGTTTCAGACATAAGCACTGGAGCTACAGGTGTCTCCGTCACAGTCACAGGTTCATCGTCCGAACTGGATTCGTTATTACGAACTTTACGCGGCGGCATTGTTTTCACTAAAAGTCCCGTGCACGTGTATCGAACAGTCTAGAACATCGGCCAATACGTTGGGAGCCAGTATAACGTTCGGGTATAACGTCGTCTGAAATAAAACGCGTGACTCGAGAAACAATAGAAAACGTTTAATCAGCGTTACACGGAACACGTTACATAAATTAGGGCGCGGGCGCATACACGAGCGACACAGGTGATTTGTGCAAGGGATTTTCGTCGACTGGCGAGGATGCGCGCGCGCAGGACACAGAGGGTGGCGGGGTATCGAACGACGGGGTAAGAGGGGTACCAGGGACGTACTCCTAACAGGACCGCACTTAGGACTCGTTATAAAATGTAAATTTTAAATGAATTTCTAGGGTACTTTGCGACTGAATAAAAATTTTGTGTTTTTTTCAGTGGTTTATTAGCACTATAGAATCTAATTGAGACACTTTTCAAAAATGAGTGTAATACCCTATTATCGTAGCCTTGGAACACAAAGGGCAACTAAAGGAACACAGATGGGTTTAAGAGAGTAAAAGTCTGACACTCCTTCTCGTTCCACCTATAGGAAAAAGTTATTTTATGATTTCTCACCCCAAAAAACAAAAAAAGGCTCAGATTTTGAAAGGCACAGGGAGCCCAGAAATAATTGTATACTTTACCAGGGAACTCGGCGAGTGTCGTCCACAGTAGGTCCATGTAGTCAGTAGTCTGCAGGGGTCTGCAGTCAGCGGCGCATGGCTCTTCCAAGCCGCTGGGGTCAGTCTCGAATAGTTCTGTCGTCATCAACACCAAGCCATAGTAACAGAATGCGCATGACATCCTGAAAAAACGGTTTGATTAGTTATTATGATTATCTTGGCGTACTTGGCACAGCATATTTTCTTTCATACTTTCCTTTATCACATTTATATATAAAAAAAAACTAACATATTAAAAAATCTAATTTCTAGTGTCACAGTGTTTGTTATCAAAGACCTCTGAAACGGGTTAACCGATTTTTATGAATTTGTGTATATTTATGTATAGGTCTGAGAATAGGTCGTAGGCCATTGTTTACCCTTCTACCCCACCCCCCATTTTTTTCTTTGATAATTTTATATGGCAGAACAACGTTTTCCGAGTCAGCTAGTATTCTATAGAAATAAGTAGTTCCTATGTACTTATATTTATAATGTATGTATTTACTACTGTTTCCACATGCATAATGAAAAAATAAAATAAAATGCTTATGAAACTAACCATATAAACCACAACAGTAAGCTGGTGTTCCTCAGATGTGGAATCAGGAGATGTTTAAGTCTTCCCCGCTGGCCGATGCCCACGGAGTCGTCGCACACTAAACGACCAAGCAGCATCGGTCTACCGTTGTCTTTTGCTATCTATAATGAAGTAACGACACATTAGTAATCATAGTACATGTTAATTATTACATAATAGCTTTTTCCCGCGACTCCATTCGCATGAATGTCGGTTATTGCGGATACGAATTCGAAGCCAGATAAAAGTATTCTATGTCCTTTCTTGGGGTTCAAGCCAAGCTTATTCTGTACCATCAAAATATGTTCAGTAGTTTAAGCTTTTTTAGACTTTGATTTATTTTAGCGTTACTCCGTTGTACTTATAATAATCCCGACTAAGAACTACTTCTATATCGTGGGTTCCTACAGAAAGAATTACTTCTGTACGACAAATATATTAACACTAAGAATTTCCTGTGTATTGTGGGTCTCCACACTAGGAATTATTTCTGTATATATATCTATATATATAAAAGGAGAAACTGACTGACTGACATATCAACGCACAGCCGAAACTACTGGGACTAGGAACATGAAATTTTGCACAAGGCTTCCTTTTATGACGTAGGCAAGCACTAAGAGAGGATTTTCCAAAATTCACCCCCTAAGGGGATGAAACGGGGGTCCAAAGTTTGTATACAAAAACCTATTTTCACACGGGCAAAGCCGCTGGCAGAAGCTAGTCACAAATATGTTAACTCGCATACACAAGACGTGGTCGCTTACAATGGGCCTCATTAGAAGGCTTAAAGTCACCCAAAGGGCAATGGAGAGGGCTATGCTCGGAGTTTCCTTGCGTGATCGAATCAGGAATGAGGATATCCGCAGGAGAACCAAGGTTGCCGACATAGCACGAAGAATCGCCAAACTAAAGTGGCAATGGGCAGGGCACATTGCTCGCAGAACAGATGGCCGTTGGGGCCGAAAGGTTCTGGAATGGCGACCACGTACCGGAAGACGTAGCGTTGGAAGGCCTCCTACAAGGTGGACCGATGACTTGGTAACGGTTGCGGGGGTCCGATGGATGCGAGACGCACAGGACCGTTCGCTGTGGCGACGCTTGGGGGAGGCCTATGTCCAGCAGTGGACGTCTTTCGGCTGAAATGATGATGAATGATGATACACAAGACACCCGGACCCATAATAACTACGATTTTATACTTCACAATCAAATCTAAGGTACCTACTGCATTATTGTTAATAATAATAATAATATGTTATATATCTTTTCTTTCTTTCTTAAGTACAAGTTAAATTATTGATGTAACTTAAATAACACCAGACTATAACTATAGTGCTTGAATATAATCGTATGTTTGTTTAGGTATTTTTGGTGAATTGGGTTGTTTTTGAGGCGGTCATTTGAACAAGTTCAAGAAAGTGGAATGTCCAATTTTAGCAAATACCATTTCCTTGACTTAATAATGCTCTCATACACTAAAAACGAAATAATCTAAAAACTGTGATGTTAGCGCCATCTAGCGATAGCATGAGGTAGGTTAGGTAGGCTATTCTATCGATTAGTGTAACCTTAAGGTGAAAGCTTAAGAAAAAGTAGGTATCCTTTTTCGATATTTGGGTTATTACTCCGCAGTTTGACATAGTTCATCCAAAATAAAGCATGATATGGTTTTATCTTATTATTAGTTTTGTCTGTGCGGAAACAGAAAAACAAAAAAAATGCCATTACAGAGTTATGAGTCAACAAAATTTCTGTTTTTTGATAATTTTAACGCAACTTTAAGTGTAAAAAAGTAACAAAAATCGTATTAAATCTCCAAAAAGTTGGTACCGACAAAGCTTGATTACCGAAGAGTTCTATACAATTTATTTGGAATAGATTTATGCAGTGGTTTTCTAATAAAACTCGAAAAAAAACTTTCTAAAGCGCTACTCTCAGATTTTACGCATCGTCTAATGTCATTTTCGTTCGGAACGGTGTTTGTGTGCGTGCAAACAATACGTTATGCATATAGATAGCGTCTAACTGCACATACTTGATATTATCGCTGTTGGACTCAATGTCAGATGAGAAATCGCACTTTTTGGCCTCACCCATCAGTGAGTTAGAGCCCGCGAAAAGTTCAGCCTTAGGGTAAGGGTTTTGGCTAAACAGTCGTAACCCCGACTTATGAGTATGTTGTGATTTCAAACCTTAAACCGTCCCTTTACTTTGTGTAATTTATTCATCTCCATCTCATCGCAAAACGGTTATGGAAAACATCGTGAAATTCGAAGACATGCGTCATCCACCAATTCGCACTGGGCCCGCATAGTGGATTACAGTCGATCTACTCTCTTAGATAGGAGTCTTGAGTTCCAGTAGTGGCAACATTATAAGGCTGATTATGCTATGAGGAAGGGTAAGATTGATACGTAGCAAATAGCATAAGTAGTAGATATATATGTAGATAGTTTATTAATTTGTGTATGTATTGTATAATTGTATGATATTTATGGTTTATTAGTATATCTTTTCTTGTACCTATTCGCCTTTTCTCTCTTTTATTGCATATAGTGGTAGGCACTATTTCTCTCTGCATCACCCTAAGGTTGACTGGTAGAAAATGCCTAAGGCATTAAGTCCGCCGCTGTACGTTTGAGCATAAAGTATTTAATAAATAAATAAGTATAATTTAATTAATGTGCTGAATTTTTTTCGTGCATTTACAAATATCCTCAAGTGCAAAATTTCTCTGTCATTATATAAGGTTTGTTGTAAGAAAATCCAATTGTGGGTTAAGCTCGCCTGTGTACATCAGCTATCCTATTTTGTTTGTTTTATAAAGTTGTGTGTGCAATAGAGAATAGAATAGAATAGCATCGTTTATTTTTTTTCAACGGTACAGGAGATTGCTATGAAACTCCAGAAAGAAAGGCTAAGTTATGCATTCAGAGCAAAAAAAGTATAATAGGCTTACCTGCTCTAGTGTAGCCAATGCTTTATCAGGTTCGCCGCTCGCAACGTGGTATCTTGCAGATTCAGGCAACCACTGTAATACATCAAGAATTTAGATACATCTTCATTTAGATCATAGCAAACCATTGTTGGGTAACTTCCTGAAACTAAGGACTCCAACAGAAGTCTTTGTCTATGTGAATGCTTAGATCTTTCAATAAATCGCAAAAAATAATAACAGTCATCAAAACAATATGGGAGAGCTACGTCTTGTTGATTCTTGAACGCAACCTAGAGCTGCCGTCAACAACGACGGGTCTTCGTAATTTAAAACCATAAACCATTCTCCATTAAAAATACGCTCACAAATCTTGGTTTATTAACCACCTCAGACAATTAACCTATGGTCGAGCTTAGGAAAAAATTTGGAGTTCATCAGCATAAAGATGGTAGGATGAGAGAAGTTCATTGGAAATATAATTTATGAAAATAACGAAAAGAAGAGAAGAAAGAACGCCCCCCTGTGTTACGTCAGCAGACGCATTGCACTAAGAACTCGAAACTTCGGTGTAAATAGGTTGCCAATGGTTACACAGGTAACTACAAAATCAAACAATTACCATGGAAGACATGTTAAGAGAGTTGAAAATTCAGTACGGTTGTGGAGTTACCGCCTGACATTAGGGACTGCCAAACTCATGCAGTTTTCAAAAGAAGAGTGAAAGAACACTATCTTTCAAATTGTAGTTAGTGGTCCTGCCAGACCCTGAGCTGGCCGAAAGCTGGCTTATCGTCAGAAAAAAATTAAGAACCGGGACCACAATTGCAGCGCCCCCTAATTCAATAGTATTTTCAAACCATCCAGGGACCCTCTTAAATACAAACAAACCCACGCAAAGATTAATCAAAATCGGTTCTTTTTCATATCTTTTTATTATAGATATGTGTGTACATGAATTGTTTAATAAATAGGGTTTGAAACTGGACGGTGTCAAAAGCGTTAATTAAGTCATACAAGGAAATGAACGTCAGATGGACCGAACGTTCTATTTATTTTTACTAGGCTAATGATTACATAATATCCATCAGTTTAATAGTATATAAAAATACAGTACTTACAGGGCATATAAGAGCGAACAGCAGTAGAGGTATAGTCGAGAGCGCGAGTAGCCAGTGAACACCTAAAGTCGGCATCACCACTAGCGCCAGAGCTACTTCCAAACAAGCGCCCAGCGCCCAGAAACACTGTAAAATATATTAAATAGAACATTGTCATGATTATTATAAACAGTAGCAGTTATGAAAGTCCAAGGAAATTAAAAATGTATCTTATCAATTTACACAACCTCCTTTGCGACTTTAAATCTCTTTTCCTGGCGTCACTCGACGGCACTTTGCTCCGCTTTGTTTATTTTTTTACGTAATACAAGGAGGTCGATCGTCGAATCCGACTTGTCTAGGCAGCGTTCGGGAAGTTGCGCGGTATTTTCTCGTCCAACATACCACAGTGTCTCAAGACTTTCGTCTTCTACGACCAGTGAGTGTTGCCAGTGATAACATATGGCTCTTAAACGTGGTCGTTTTCAATGGGCTTAGTCAGCAGACTTAAAGTGAAACGGAAAGGTAAAGGCCCTTTCCGTTTCGGAGTTTCCTTGTGTGATCAAATCAGAAATGAATATATCCACCGGAGAACTAACTTTTAATTCGAAGAACCGCCAAGCATAAGTGGCTGGGCACATTGCTCGCAGAACAGATGATAGATGGGGCCGAAAGGTTTTGGAGAGACGACCGCGTACAGGAAGACACAACGTTTGGTGGCCTTCCACAAGGTGGACAGACAATCTGGTGTAGGTCGCAGGAATTCGATGGATGCGAAACGCATAGGACCGGCAAAATCCACTTTGATATATATTATAGAATTACTAGCTTCAATGTCATTCTATTGGTCTGCGCTATCCCTATTACTAATTAGCAAGCATAGAGTCTGGAAGCTAAGAATAACATGATATTGTACTAATGAATAAATAAATGAAATACTTGTTAATGATTTCAATCATTCCCAATACTTACGTCAAGAAGCACAACACATTTTGCCCTCTGTTTTGTCGGCAAAAACTCTGCATATAACGTGACACTGAAATTAAATAATTACTTTCAAAATATTTATTATATAATTACTGAAAATTACTTTTAAAATTAAATAATTACTGAAAAACTAAACCAGAAAGGTTTATTTTTTCAGTAATTATTATTAGTAACTAGTTGGTGACCGCAACTTCATCCGCATCAGACTCGTAAAACAGCATGGAACTCTAATTTATTTTAACAAATAAAAGTAGCGTAAGTTACAGCTATCTACACTTGCACTGGTAGGTAGTTGTAACTCGGGAGTTACGGGTCTTTCACTGGAAAGACCAGTAAAAATCAGTCCAGCTGGTTCGGATTTACCGGGACAAACAGACAGCCAGACATATTTCTGTTATAGGTATCTTAAATACTTTCATTATGCATTAAAAAAATATATTTTGATATTACAGACACTACTATTTTATTTATATGTATGTATAGATATATAAAAACTAGCTTTTGCCAGTGGCTTCACCGGCGTGAATGTCAAAAATTATTCCACGGAAACATGCTACTGGCATAAAAAATATCTTAAGTTCTAATCCAGATCAGGGGCCATTCATTTGTTACGCAAGACGATTTTTACTACTTTGTGATCCCCGACCCCCTAAATATGAAAAAAATAAGAATAGGCTGAACCTTCCTTCTTGTTTAAATTTTATTACGTAAGAATCTAAAGGAAAAATGAATGTATGAATGAATGAATGTATGTATGTTTGGTTGATTTTGATGTTTATTTTTAACAATAACAATTTTTAGGAACGTTTACGAGTGTGTCGTTTACGCAAACTAGTAACGTCTACTTCACAAGCGGGGAGGCGCAATGCGGTGGCTCGGGTACGTTGCCATGGAAATAGTTTACCTATACCCATCCCAGCGCACCAGAACAAAAAAGAGGTAGAGCCAGTACACCATTGACCTAGTGGTCAAATATAGAGAGGAACCTCAAGAAAGCCCAGTTGCCAAAATTGATAACCCAAGATAGTCACTTGGCGCAGGGAAGGAAGAAGAAGATACTCATCCGAGCGCACATAGTCAATCGCGCGGTTGCTCGCACTTTTTTTAAATATTGACTTCGCCTATTTTTGTGATCTTACGTTAGAACTATCAAAACACCCTCCCTCGTAAGAAAAAATAAGACTTAGTCGACTCCTATACCTCTTAAATCGTCTGACGTAATAAATGAATGGCCCCTCATGGTCTGTTTGTGTTGCCGTCGAGCCGTGAATGATTAACAAACATTCAAACGTACAGACTTTCTCGTAATGAGTAGGATAGGATTTTCTCCAGAATTTAATAGAAATAACTTACGACTGTGGTACACATCCTATAGCAAATCCGACAAGACCTCTTAGAAACAATAACCAGAGGAAGTTTGGTGCTATTGAACTCAGCAAACCGTAGTAAAACAGTAACACACCACACATACTGAGAGCCTGTAAACAAATTAAAAAGGAATGTAAGAAAACTGATACATATCTGGTTGCACAACATAAATGTTTGTTAATTCAAGGTTCTTGTTTGCACATTACTCATTTGAGTATTAAACTGGTTTACATTTATTATTATTTTAGGGTTTCGTACCTCAAAAGGAAAAAAGGAACCCTTATAGGATCACTTTGAAATTTATACCATATACTCAGGCCTGCGGTCCCTTGAAACTGTAAAAAAAATCAAACTTCTGAAATTTGGGATAAAGCAAGGTCTCATAGCACAAGTATAAAAATCTGAAAACTGTGAATTTGTAGTTACGTCACAAAAAACACTTTTTTTGCGATTCGGAAAAATCTTCGTAACTCAATTCGGGAATTGAACTGTTTTCATAGGTAAGTTTGTACGGAACCCTCAGTGTGCGAGTCCGACTCGCACTTGCCCGGTTTTTTTGCAAATAACTAGATCCTGCCAGTGGCTTTGCTTACGAAGTTGATAGTTATCTCAAGGGAACATAACCATGAGATAAAAAGATGTCCCATCAAATTCATTCAGCCTTATAGGTGTGAAGGAATAATAAACATACACAATTATACACACACATCTATACAAATTCTCGCATCTATTGTATTTATTATTTATTTATTTAATACCCATATTATTATTTTTATTTTATTTTTTTATTGTATTATTGTGACAGTACATATTTTCCACAAACAGTATTATCTAGTTAATTTAGATCAAGATTTGGAATGAGATTTAATACCAAAAAATGTAATAATTACTGGCATGTGCTAGTCATTGACATGTCTATACTCTATTCGCGATAGCATTAGACAGAGTTAAAAAAGGTTGTTTTAGGGTACACTTTGTAATAAATGTACAATATATGTATTATATGTATAGTATATTATGCTTTATTACAGTTAAGATTGATGCTGAATTTATTATAATCAACTTATATACCAACTGATAAACTTAAATGAATTCATTTGAACTATCCATCTTCTGAATTTATGAGGCTTTTAATTAAATAAATTATTTAAATAAAAACCTAAAAGAATCAGGGATTGTCAGTACTTGGAATGTTTTTCATTATACTATAGAATATTAGATATTTCTATTTGTATGAATGTTAAATAATTATCCCATTGCTCTGTATTGTGTACAATTCATATGTTTTGTAAGGAGGAAACTAATTGACACACCATTTAAAAAAAATTGTAAAATTGTTTGAAATAAAGTTGTTTACTTATTTAAAAAAAAACATTTCATTTATCTATCTAAGTGTTTACTTACCTTACAATAATCAAATTTATCTAAGTAGGTAATGTTAAAATTTTATATTGAAACCATTATTTATTATTTTTTTTTTGAATTTATCTCAAAAATTAAATGTGCACAAGCACACCTGCTTCTGTGAACCTCTTTTGTCTAATGCAGAAGTGAATGGAGTATAGAATAGGTTTAATTATTTGATAAAAACAGTTGAGCCCACCATAGCATAAGTAGGATATTTTCAAACCTACATATTTTGTTTGGAAAATACACTTACTGTTTTTCTTCCATAGCGGTCACTGATGTTACCCCAGAATGTGGAACTCAACATCATTCCCATGAACACAATTGTGGTGGTCAGAGCTTGTTGATATCTGTAATTTATTTATCAATTTATTACACTTGTAATAAAAGAAAAGGAAACAGAAAAATAGGTACAAAGGTGATGCTTGTTTCTATAGAAATATCTTCCAGCCATACCATAAGGAGAGTTCGAAAAAAAAAAAGACGTTGACACCTTGTATTAATAGGAAAATGAAATAATAGTAATAGGTATAATTGAGTAATAGGAAAAAAAAAAGAAAAGTGCAAACAAAACAGTTTCCTTTGCTAGCAGTGGTAAAACAGAGGTTAAGAAATAAAAAATAATTTTCCCAGTTGGAATTTAGCTTGGATTTAAAGTTTTATGCAATATACCAATATTTAGCTAAACAAAAATAATAATAATAATATTCCACAACTATCACACAACACTGTTTAGTCTGAAGCTAAACAGAGCTTGTGTTATGAGTACTAGACAACTGATAAACATACTTATATATTTCTAAATACATACATATTATAGATAAATTACACCCAGACACAGAACAAATGATCATGCTCATCACACAAACATTTGTCCTGGGTGGGAATCGAACCCACAACCTCCAGCATAGCAGTCAGGGCCACTAACCACTAGACCAACAGGCCAGTCAAAATTTGGATAAGCATTATGCTATGGATACCATTTTAAACTCTGCTGGAGTAAATGACAATACTAACTTGCTAATATTCCATTCACAGTGTAAAGCTGGTGACAAAATGCTCAATATAGTCATTTCCATAGAATCAGCCATCCAGCACAGGCCAGTAAAGAGTGACAGCTTTACTTGAAACCAACCAAAGCCAAGTGCATTCACTGCTTGAGTGACAGTGAAAGTATCTGAAACATTCACAAGTTTATGAGCTGATTCATTTTAACAGATAATTACTGTTTTACAAACATCATGAGATCTCTTGATAAAACGTTTTTTTTTCGTGACACATGATTGATACATAGCCGATTTCTAAACAGTAAACATGAATGCTTGGTTATGATTGAAAAATTAGCATCAGAATAGAATTGTATGGTTAATAAAAACACGTTATGAATATCAATATTTTAAGAGGCTATCAAAATCTCTAAAGGAAGTGTTCGTTTATGAAAATGAAAGTTAGCGTACCGTCAGGGACTACCGACACCGAAGCCATTTCAATCTCTTGGGGTGGAGGCATAGGTGGCCCCGGGGACCGGGGCCTAATATGGCTGTCATCCAGGTCCTGGTACCCCTTAGACCGACCCATCTTTGCAGCCTGTTAAAACAAGAGTACACTTCTGACGTGGATATGAACTTATGAACACCGAGTAACGGGAATATTAGCGGTTTTTACGTTCAAACACTTAACTGTTAAGATTCTGCAGCACCAAAATGCTCCAGCTTCACTGGAATGTTGCAGCAAATGCACAATATAAATACTTTCACATACATTCAGTCTCTAAAATAATAAAAAGTAAACCAAACTAAAGTTAGTTTGTTTTGACTGCTATGGAGTATTTTTGCAATGACATTGACATTGCATGACGTCATTTAGCGCTGTCCCGTGTATGGCTTGACTCAAGTGAGACTCGATTCATATTTTGGAATTGCTTACTCGAATACTAATTTATTTTAATTCATGTACGTCACCGCGTCGGACTCAATTCCGTCACTCGATTTAGTAAGAACTGTACTCTGTACTCGCTAATCCGATTCTGTTATGCGAGTCGAACTAACTTGAGTCTAATATTCAACTTAGGTTGATTAATTTGTACCCGCTTCCCGTTTACTTAAGAATAAAAAAAGAAGTGATGCAACTTTTTGTTTTGATTTATTTGTACCAGTGAGCGGTCACTGTGAGTGAATTTATTTTTTGGTATTACTAGTAGTGAAATCATTTTATTGTAATTACTTAAGTTTATTACAAAATGGCGCCGAAAAAATCCTTATGTATATTAAAGTAATTTGAGACAGTGGACGTCGATAAAATATGGTGCATAAACTGTGATTACGTATTTATAGACTTTAGTGAAGACAAAGAACTCCAATCTGTCCCAGTCAAACGCAAACGGTTATACACCATCACCATGAAAACGGCAACTTTAGATGACCTTTCCGTCTAAGCAAGCTCTCAAACAATGTGGATAAAACGAAATGTGAAAAAAGTGAATGAGAATGGTTTACGTTGATTTTCAATCGCTTTAAGTCTTTGAAAATAAAGGTTTTCAAGAGTATGCTCATGAGCTTTACCATTATAACGAGCTACCTTTGTGGAAGATTCTTTCAAATAAATTTGATTTCGGAGCAATAATCTACCAACTACTTATTATATCTATCTATCTATCTACGGTAAGAGATGCGTAATAGTAAAAAAGTATATAGCTTTGACAACAGATTTGTGGACATTCGATAGCAGTAAAAGTTACAATCACGACCATACACTTAATTAATGAAAACTGTAAATCTTATACGTTATCCATCACAGACTAGAGTTCTAGACTCGACTCAATGTTATAAGAGTACCAAATATAGAACTCGATTACTGGGTTCGAATCGCAGTATTGAGTAATAAATCGAATACCGCGATTCTATCCACCAAAATAGGGTTTTTGCGCATCACTAACGTCAGTGCACTGACATTACTTGTGCGTTCAGGGCTGCGTTCAAAAATAACAAGAGTAGGGTAGAGTCGCTACTCAAATCGTTCAAAAATGCTTCGAGTTGCAAACCAGGGTCGTTCTTTTATAACTCGAGTTACCTTTAAGGTAGCAGGGTAGGTTGGTGTAAGCGGCCATAAATGACACTTGCTTGGCATTGACAGTTGAAGTCTACGTTCCCGTTCAAAAATGCGAGCTTAGAGTGTCTAACCAGCCCTGCGGTCAAAAATAACCAGAGTAGGGTAGGGTACCTACTCGTCGGGTCGTTACTCTAACCGTTCAAAAATGCTTCGAGTTGCAACCCAGGGTCATTCTTTTATAACCCTAGTGTTAGCCCAATAACTCCGAGCAGGGTGGGTCGGAGTAAGCGGCAGGAATGACAGTTGCTTGGCATTGACAGTTGAACTCAACGTTCGCGTTCAATAATGCGAGCGTCGAGTATCTACATAACAACTTGCGAAAATATGACCATGTTCCGAGTTATAGATCTGAGCTCAAATGGATGCCCATTCGCCAGAGAAGAAGTTTGCGCGCAATGACTACACTTTTTTCTCTGCTCAACTCTCATAATCCTCCTTCTTAACTTATATCACATTTTCAATATTTATGTTCTTCCAATCCTAAGAATCTTCGTTCTTCTAACAATCTGGGGGCCTGCTGCTCTGTCCTTCTCTTCTTCTGATTTTGTTCATTATTCCTTTCTTATACAGTCCATACTTCTGTGGAATGCGCTTCCTCTCGCCATCAGGGGGGCTATTGGCTAACTTTTTCAATAACAGTTGACAAGTTTGACAACTAGCATTCGTTGCACACTAAACTTAGTTGTCAACTGACAATTTCATAAAATTGGTATTACGTATCACACAAGTGACTAACAAACTACGGTGGAAATGTGATGAATTATAAAAATTTACGGTGCCTATTGTGACCACCCTAAAATTTTATCGACTAATATACAGCTTCAAAAGCTTACACAATCGCAATTTTAAAAGTGTCGATACAATAACATCTGTCAAAACGTGTTATGGTGGCTATCAAAGGCACCAGTGTTTCGTTTTTTTTTTAATTCAACATTTAAAAAAAAAACGAATTTCAATTTTTCAGTACAAATCGGCAATTTCATACTTTAACACCTAATATTATATTTTTTTTAATACAATATAATAATATTATATTTAAAAGCGCTGGTAAGGTAAGCTAGTTTAATTGTTCAATTGTTATACCAGTAATTGTCTCGTTCTTCGAAGATGAAGAATTTTAGTAATATAGATGTTCAAAGACTGTTGTGCAATCAGATAATTTTCAATCATAGATTATATTATATTCTCAACGTAACTGTGTTTATAATCAAGTCCCATTAAACGCAAGGCGACATCGCAGCAGACCAATGCGAAGGTGAAGAGATGAGCTGGACAACTACCGGAAGAATGGGCCCACCGACATGACCGAGGACAGACGTGTGTGGAAGAGGGAGAGGGTGGCACTAACTAACTATATTTTTTTAAATGACTTTGTTATAATTTAATAATTATTTCTTTAAAATAACATAGACTTGGGGAAAATATTTACCATTATTCCAATAATAATTTAATTAATTTATTTAATAATAATTTATATGTGTTGTAAGCTGTGGGTCCACAGCTTATACGACACCTTTAATTGACACATTTGCACAGAATCGTATGTCTATAAAATTACCTACCAGTATAGCATCTTGTTAATATGTCGTTGGTGTTCCTTATAATAATAAATAAATAAATGATAAAAATGAAAAATAATGGCCGAATAGCCGGCCCCGGCCACAGAGAAAAAAAAAAATAAGCGGGAAATTGGCAATCTGATCTTTATTTGTTTTTTCGAGTTATACTTAGATTTTTGTTTATGCTTTACTAAATCTCTGATTTATGAGATTTGTATTAACAGGATAAGTTCATCAGAATCAGATATGGATTTAACACCTGATTAACCTAAAACCTTTTACCGCCTAAATAAAAAAAAAACCTAAAATCATACGACGACATTTGACG
Source organism: Mythimna impura (assembly GCA_905147345.3). Classification (NCBI taxonomy): domain Eukaryota; kingdom Metazoa; phylum Arthropoda; class Insecta; order Lepidoptera; family Noctuidae; genus Mythimna; species Mythimna impura. Next base: position 17,489,850 of record LR990345.1, read on the forward strand.
ACGACTCGGGTATTTATTTTTACTTTCCTTGTGTTCGTAATGAAAAGCAGTGTTTACCTCGGGTTAAAGACTTATTTAGTCCCTCGAACTATTGCCGACCTCGCTACGCTCGGACGTCAAACTCCTTCTCAGGACTAAATAAGTTACTTTCACCCCTAGGGTAACGGTAAATTACGTATCTATCTATAAAACGAAAAAACTTTTTAGAAAAAAAAAATAACCGACTTCACTAAAACAAAAACACTAAAAGGATCAAAATAACTTTAATTTCGGATGTCGGTGTTTCTCGGTATTGTTTGTTTCTTATTTAACACCGACTTCCGAAATTAAAGTTATTTTGATCCTTTTAGTGTTTTTGTTTTAGTGAAGTCGGTTATTTTTTTTTTCTAAAAAGTTTTTATTTCACACTTTTTAGTTACGATACACTTATAAACAGAGTGCCTATTTCTCATGACAATTCCAATTAACCCAAATACTGCTAGGTTACATTGTTTTATTATAAAGTTCCTGTGTCTACCTTCCTCCTTCCGGCTCCATCATCAGATCAGTTCGATAGTACCTTATAGCCAAAGAGCATCTCACGACAATTCTAATAAGCCCAAACACGGCTAGGATACATTGATTAATTACGGAGTTCCTGTGCCTACCTTCCGGCTCCATCATCAGATCAGTTCGATAGTACCTTATAGCCAAAGTGCATCTCATGACAATTCTAATAAGTCCAAACACGGCTAGGTTACATTGATTAATTACGGAGTTCCAGTGCCTACCTTCCGGCTCCATCATCATCATCAGATCACTTCGATGATACCATTTTCAACGTAACTATTCAGAATCATTCATTTATTTGTATTGTCATCATAGTCGCTTAACTATATCTTCATTGTGATATCTATTTGAGTATGAAGTTCTGTTGACCATTTCTGGTCTTCTTCATCAGTTCCACTTCATCAAATGTTACTTTTTGACTGTAAGTGCTTAAGTTCTTGATGAAAATACTAAAATTACCATAGGGTTGCCTATAATTTTTGAGGAGTTCCCTCGATTCCTCATGGAATCCATCATCAGAACTGGATTTTGAAAAAAATGGGACCAATCTGGAAGCATATCCTATAAAGAGAAAAAAAAAATTTGCAAATCGGTCCATAAACGACGGAGTTCTGAGGTAACAAACATAAAAAAAAAAATGATAAAAAAAAAAAAAAAAATACAACCGAATTGATAACCTCCTCCTTTTTTTGAAGTCGGTTAAAAAGTACTTACAACAAATTAGTCAATATCTCTATTGTTACGAGTGCTACGCCGTAGCTTTTCTGCACGTGTCGGCTACGGTGTGTTGCGCTGTCGTAGCATGCTACAGAAAGCACATAATTTATACATATGTAAGTCGATTGACTCTTATTTATAAAAAAAAATAAACATTTGATTAGTTTAGATACTGATTGACCAAATTGAATTTAGAACCTGCCAGGTTCATAATTTAAACTCAGCATGACAATGGTTAGCGAGTTTCATTGATATATACTGGTTGCTGGTAGATAGTTTTATTTTTAATTTGAAGTAGTAAGTTAGTAGACGCTTTGTTTTGCTGGTCTGTATTAAATAGTCAAAAATTGTATTGGTAATGGTAAAGACCGTAAAAGCTCTGAAAAATCTCTAATAAAACATTTCTACGAGTAATTACTTCCTAAGGAACATTTCTTTTGACGGCACGGTCGACGCAGTGGTTGAGCGATTGGCTGCTGCACAGCGCGTCGCAGGTTTGATTCTCGCTTAGAACAGATATTTTTAGGGTCTACATACAGATAATTGTTCCTCGTCTGGGTGTTTTGTGTGTGTGAGTTTACATGTTTGTGATCGTGATACAGGAGTAATTCCGAATGTGGGGCAACTTAGAAAAAAAGAAATATAAAAAAGAATAAAGATACAATATATATGTATAGGTATTTATTGTATATATTATGTTTATACGTCTTGTGTGCTGTGCACGTATTTGTGTAGTTTATTTTAGTTATAATATACTACACAAATACGTGTTTAGTATATTATAACTATAACCTAAGTTAACATAAATCAGATCACACTTGATTTATGTTAACTTAGGTTTTTGTTGTGCATTTGTTTGAGTTATCCTCTTATATAAAATTTCTTACAGATATATTAAGGTTTGCTGTAAGAAAACCCAATTGTGGGTTAAGCTCGCCTTTGTACATCAGCTGTCACATTTTTAATTAATTGTAAAATTATGTAAGTACAATAAAGAATAAATATGTAAAAATATATATATAAAAATTTTGCCTAAAACAATTTCTCCTAATTACTTATAACAAACCTAAATTAAAAAAAAAAACTTTTTACAAAAAAAAAAAAAAATACAACCGACTTAAAAGTAAAATAAAACGCTGAAAAGTGCAAAATAACTTTAATTTCGGAAGTCGGTGTTTCTATAATAGTTTTGTCTCTTCGTTATTTAACACCGACTTCCGAAATTAAAGTTATTTTGCACTTTTCAGTGTTTTATTTTACTTTTAAGTCGGTTGTATTTTTTTTTTGGAAAAAGTTTTTTATTTTACATTTTTTAGTTATGGTACCACCACTAAAAAGTACCCCTCAGCCAAACTTAAATACCTTATAGCCAGAGTGCATCTCATGACAATTCTAATAATCCTAAACACGGTTAGATTACATTAATTTATTACAGAGTTCCGGTGCCTAACCCGCCGGTGCCGGTGGCTTCATCATCAGATCAGTTCGATATATTCCCCCTCTACTTTCAGTCAGTCATCGACTACGGGTACACTACATAAATACGAAAAACTTTATTCCGACAGTCACAAATACGAATTTCAAAATACCGATTTTCATCATTCCGAATGGTTCAAAATTCCGAATATAACAACTCCGATTTATCATTACTCCTATTTTTATAATTCCTAAATTTCAATTTTCCTAACTTTTATAATTACTATTCTCAAAATACCGAGTTTCAATAGATCGAATAACGAAAAGTCCGACTTAATGATAATTCGAAACATCAAAAATACGAATTCCGATTATTAAAATACCGATTAATAAAATTCCGAAATAAAAACGCCTCATAAAACTGTATAGCAAGACAAATAAACACATAAATGCTCGTCAGAGGTCGTAGTATGAGGGGGTAGAATTAAAAAACTAATGACAGATGCGTTTTCCAGCATGCAGGGGATTTATTGCAGCATGCAAGCAGGCATGTAGCGTGCAAGCAGACATGCAGCATGCAAGCAAGCATGCGACATGCAAGCAGGCATGCAACATGCAAGCAACATGCAAGCAAGCATGCAACATGCAAGCAAGCATGCAACATGCAAGCAGGCATGCAGCATGAAAGCAGGCATGCAAAATGCAGCAAGCATTGTTTCTGTCACGGCTCCGGCGCTGCGGGGTTTGGGCGGCCCCACGCGAGCTTATCGTCGCAGATGGTTTTAACGCTCACCACCGCAGCTTCGGCTTGCTGGCCGGCTTTGCCGGCCGGCCTCAGCCGCGGCGGCGGGCCTTCAAACCACCTGCTCCCCAGCTCGCGGGCCGCCCTACCCCTCCGCGCCTACGCGGGTTTAAATTACACTCTAGGGGTAGGGCAAACAAGACTGCGTGAAGTCGGTTTTGCAGCGATTCGTTTCTGACACAAAATTTTGTAGCACAACATGTTGACTTTTAGTTTATTCGAAGTATTGAAAATCGGAATATCGTTTTTCGGACCGAGAACCCTTCGCGCATTTGATTCTTCGAACGTATGAAAATCGGAAAACTAACAAATCGCATTTACGACTTTCGGTAAAATAAATTTCGTGATTTTTATTAATAGACATTATAATTTTTAGGTATTATGAAATTCGGACTTTTGAAAATCGGATTAACGAAATTCGGAATAAAATATTTCGGAGTATTTGGGTGTTCCCATCGACTACACGTATAAACATAGCAATTTTACTTGTTACGACGGTTCTGCTGTGATCCTATGAGGAGTTTTGTTCCATATCTTCGAAGTTCATGATCAGATCATAACAATATTTCTATGGGAATAACTCGGAAGTATAAACCTTCCAATAAAAAAAAAAAATCAAAATCGGTCCACAATTGACCGAGAAATCGGTAAACATACATAAAAAAAAAAATCATACATTCAACCGAACATTATAACCTCCTCCTTTTTGAAGTCGGTTAAAAATGGGTTAGGATATCCTTTGTGAACCCTGTTTGAGTCCTGTTTGATTTTGAGGGTAATTGCAAAAGCTATGAAGGATTGTTGGTTTTAATTAGACAACGATCTTAGCCTTGAGCATCTCCTGGGCTTTTCATGAAATATTCGGACATTGTTATAGATTGTAGAATGGAGAATTACTTTGAGAACCCAATATATACGAAAATATTGAAATCTGTTTCTTTATGGTTAGTAACTTTTAATGTCCAGTACAATTTATATTTGAAACAGTTTGTTAAGAGTTTATTTCCTTGGAACAGATCTCGATATTTGTAGTCATGATGAAGAGTAAACAACAACGTACTTCACCTTGCGTCTTTGTGTGAACATTTTCACAAATAAACAGCTTTCTCCTCTCTTAATTGCTTTGAAAAACCTTCAAACTCTTTTCTTGAGACGAGAGAGAAGCCTCCTGGTGTCACGTTCGTTGATTATTCAATTTAGACGAGAAATTCCGCAGTATGAAAATAAAGGGCGCTGGTGGGCGTTCTAGCAAAAGGTCAAAGGTAAAACGCGTGGGTTTGCTGTGTTAGCCTATTTCATCCCATTTTCTGTATTTATCTTAGAAGAAAAATATTATGATAAAGAAACTTCTCTTATTTCATTCGTTATGCTGTGGTTATTTGAATCTCACTAATTTCGCAGGTAATAATTCTCTTAAATTCACAGGCACCTGAATTACATGAATCAATACTTGTACATGCTGAAGGTACTCAGTTACTAGAAGTTTCCATGAGTTTATCTTGGTCGGGATCGCTGGTGTATCTGGTTTCAACTTTCTTAGAAACGATGTTGCGCACTTTTCTTATTCTATCGTGTTTTACTTCCCTAACGACCATGCGTATCCTATCTTTGCTTGGAGAGTCAGATTCCAGATGTTTCGAGAACTATTTTGCATTTTCAAGTAAAAATAGGTCAGTGGAACTGAAGTTCGCAGGCAAGTGTAAGACGTCATCTTGTTCTGTGTGTCTGTAGGTTTTCAGAACGAGACGAAGTCGACTCAAGGCACCAATGGCGTCTAAAAAGTACCTATGCCTTTTTCCTACTTCATACGAAAAACATACAGCGATTACTAATTGATGAGCCATATAAGTTTGTTCTCTAAACCTTTTCATCCACCGAAAATAGATATTTCTTAGAACGACTATACTACGAGTTTCTTTAGAGTAAGGTACACGTAGTTAGCTAGAAACCCAGAGGGGTTTCTAGCTAACTGGGTCTTCACTCATATTTTTCTATGCTGGTTAATTCATCTTTAAGACAAGTGCCCTTTTGAGGTGCTAATTTCTTCAAGAGTAGATTTCAGACCTGTTTATTTGTTGATTTGAACTGAAACTGATAGGTAAATCTGTCTAGAGATGTCATCATCATCAGGATTTATCTTTGCCAGTTATGTAGTTGGTCGTCTTTAGTTTTTGTATTGACTGTGTCTCTTATTGATATGATGTTAATTTTTCCTTTGGTTTTTATTTCTTTGTAAGTAAACAGTCGGGTAAAAATGAACATAGGGTAGTATAAGGAAGTATCAATAAAATAAAATACAGTAAAAGATGCTCATACAATTTACGTAATGATTTTATTTACTTTTTCTCATTTATATTGATACAATTTCATAGTTCGATTAGGTCCGGAGTTGTATCCAATTACAAGTAGGCCATAATTAAAAAAATACCTATCTATTAAAATACAGTAATGCCTATATAAAATTCAAATACACAGATAGCAATGTATGTACCTACAGATACACAATATTCTGAGCAATACTTTGCAAAACATCATCTAAACACCTGCTTGGAAAAGTTACATACAAAATTAATTTGATATACATCATTACTCTTTAGGCTTCAACTATTTTAGGAGCTTGCAAATACAAAAGTAGTAGCTGTGATCAAACAGAAATGTATACAGAACTCTAACTGTACTTTACAATATATTTTTTAACTTTAATGTTTAACATCAACTAGTAATACTTTACAGGTATATTACATAACATTACAACTAATTTCAAGGATTGTGAAACATAGGAAAGTATTTTTTGACATTACTTTAAACAGATATGTACTTTTGAAAGATACAATTACTTATCAAACCTTATCGATGGTGATTTCTTAATTAAGACAAAGTAGGAATGTTAGAAAATATGGGTACAAAAAATGGTTTATCGACGAACATAGGCAACATTTTGTGTTAAAATAGCAAATAGAAAAAGGGGGTTAACAAAGTTTTTTTTTTGTGTTTTTATCGGTCTTATAGACCAGATGCATATTAAATAACTTTAGATGAGAAGCAGTAAAGCTAAAATATCACGTAATCCTCTGCTTCCAAGAGAATCTTAACCCTTACAGATAAATAGATATATTCATATACTAAGTATGTGTACGTTTTTGCTTTGCAAAAAGTTAGTTTTCTGGTATTGTCTGCATAGACCGTTTGTAAGTTTAACTTAAAATAATGAGTTAGCACCCGAGAGAAAAATACAATGTTTACCAGATAGGCCAATAACGCATGAACAAAATAATATAATGAATAGTAATTTAATATGAAGAATTCGTTTTGGGAAATTGCTTCGTCCTGGTTGTATCGTAGCATGCAATCGCAGAAGCAGTAAGATATTCCCCAACAGTTGATTTTTATACAAAACTGAAAAATAGGTCGATAAATGTTTCTTATTTTTAAGATTTTTGATGTATTGACTTCTATCTAAATAATTATAAGTCTTAGACGATCAGTACCTACCCATATTTACAAATTGCACTCGTGGTGCGGCATAGTAGCTGCCATTTGAAGGAGCAATTTTTATTATTATACTATCATGCATTTTTCAGTCAACGACACATTTGTTCTAAATGGAGATTATAGTCACATTTTGTACCATCATTTACACTCGACTCACGCTTAACATAACTACCACAAGTTCTGTTCCGGAAGAAGTGTTCATAGAGATAGAAAAAGATCTTCTAAACTTTTTTTTTTTTGTATTATAATCATTGACACAAAATTACTTATTATTCGAAGTGGACGATAAAACTTTATGAAATGGATACATTATACGCGTGACAAATGTTAATATATATTTTTTTTTGTTATTTTGTTTGCCCCTAACGCGAACGTCCCATGATGTCGCCGCTGCGTAACTATTAAGTCTACTTATTACTCAGTCTCATATTTGTTGGCGATAATTCAGAAGTGTTTGTTTAAGTGGCAATGCGGTGTTTTAGGCCTCGGAGTTCCCCAACAAGATCGGCGTCGTCGGCGATAAAACGTTTTTCAATTCTTCGTCCTTTTGCTGGATCCTGTTGACAAGGTTACATAATGTTCATTTGGTACTTTATGTTCATTAATAAGTTGATACAGTTTTCAGCCGAGTCGCTTATAGCGAGGTACGCGGCATCAGTACTTGTGCCGGCGGCACCCCCGGCGCCGATTGACCCGGCCTCGGGGCCCACTGTGTCACCCGCCAGGCCGCCACTCCACTCCGCCACCCCCGGCCCAGCCATGCTATTTTTAGACTTCGGAGCTTCCACAGTCTTATTGCGTTTTCAAACAATGAAACATTTATATATATATTGATATAGAGTACCTTTTTTTATGAAGTAATATTAACAAGTTATTACTAATAACTGTTTATATTGAATCTTCCAGACCTAAATATTTGAGGAAAAGAGTAAAGAATTCTTAAATTATTTAAAACTACTTACTTGTGAGTTTTTATTTGTCTTCTTGTCTGCGAAGTATTGCACAATAGTATCGTAGAAGGCATTGCTCCTTTTGTTCTGAGTGTTCTGGTGTCGGTGGAATGGATTGTTTGCAGGTCGTGGCATCACAACTTCCTTGTCGCCAGCTTTAGGTGCTTCAGTAGAGATTTCTGGGGCAGCAGTAGTTACGCTTCTCTTGTTTCCGTTCCAGTTGATGAACCCGTCGTCTGATGCATAGTCGTCGTCTTCAATTCTGGGCACGGTCTTGGGCACATGATACAGAGGCTTGCCTGCTAAGGCCTTCAATTCACGAACATCTTCATCCTCGGTGTCGTGGTCCTCGTAATCAACAGGCGGGAAGGCTGCGCGGGCATTCTCGCGCCGCCTCTGTGCGTCTTGTGCCATTTGCGTAAGGATCAAATTGTCGAGGAAGGCTGCACTGACGTCATCGACATCGTTGGCCTGCCAGCGGGGCGTGGTGTCGCTCTCGAACCAAGTCTCTTGTCCGATAGGCAGCGCGGCTAGTCTCTCTTCTTGTCTTTTTGGCGCTTCATTGGCAATGAAGTGGCCATAGGGGTCGTAAAAGTAGGGGTACGGTACTTGAGCGTGCATTTCAGGGACACTGATTGCTGGGGCATCGTAAAAGTATTGCACTTTCGGCGCGTAGTAGTATTCGTCATCTGGGTACTCCCTAGAGGTTTGCGGGTACATAGGCCATCCCTGCATAGGGTAAGCCTTTGCTTGAGCTACTAAGTAGCCAAGTAAGACTGATAATAACCTAAAACAAAATAAATACTGTTAACTAGGCACTTTAAAACATCTAGATTTAACTTTTCTATAAAAGCATTTAATTTCTTATTTTCTTTTTTTTTTTTCATATTAAAAAAACAGTTTTTAAAATCAAAAATATCGCTTACATTATTACTGAATTTATGCATTATTTATAAAGAAATATTTCAAAGGTAAGCTCACCTTAAGCTCGAAAGCCGCATGTTGCACATAGTTCACTGATAGATGTTAGTCAAGGCGCGATCAGAACACGACTACAAATAGGAGGGGAGGGCCAGCGGGCTTTATAAGCAGGTCGCCCACGCGCTTCGCCCACACGTTCTCAATGAAACAGCGTTCCCCGAGCACCCCCGGTCAACCCCGACCCACACCGCCCCGCGACCCCACGTCGCCCCGCAACTCGCCCCCTTCATCTACCCTCAACCCGCGGCATTTTGCTATCGATCGCGCCCACAGATTATTCATCTTGCTATGACACTGTTTTTACTCCTAGAAAACGGTTGACGGTTTGACGAGCGGTTACTTCATAACTTTTAATTACATTTTAGAAATATCGATGCAGATGATATGTGTTAATTGTGGCAGAAGGGTGATTTTTGCCTACCACAACGGAGGACCTACGAAATTCATCTATACATCGCACGCACGCGTATATGTCGCACGCACTTACATGCTAGGTATTTACCTACCTAGCAACTATAATAAGGCAACGAGCTAAATTTAGAATAGGATCCGTAAGGACGAGTTCAGAATGTTTAAAATAACATGAAGTACTGCAGATCCTCTTAATATTGTTAGTTTTGCAACATAGTCTTTGAAACAAAATTCTTAACTGGTTTCTAGGAATGTTATTGAATTTAAGATCGTGAAAGTTTGGGCTCTATCTACATAACATAGTTTACAGTTTCAACTATTTCAAATTGTAAAGTTATTTGAGAGGTATAGTTTAGGATTTTGAAGAGGGAGAATAAATAAAGTATTTTCCTTGTGAGGTAAAGTATATTATACCTATAAAAATAAATAGATATAAAAAGGGTAAATAAACGGTATAAAAATTACGATAGGTTTTTGCAATGGTTTTATCCAAACGTAGGTGTACGATTTCGTAAATAGGTACGCCTGTTATATTTTCCTTTTTCTAGGCAAGCGTGTTCTATCGCCACCCACTCCATTTACTATCTGGTGAGAAAATGATCAACCACGTGCTTATCAATGATGACAAAAAAAAAAACTTTTCAGACATCAATTTATCATTCATCCTTACATTATAAAACAAAGCTCCCCACTACGTATGTTTGTTTATATGAACGCTATAAACCCAAAACCTACTGAACTGATTTACATGCCGTTTTTTTCAATAGACAGGAACAGGAAGGTTTAAATGTATAATACAAAAAACTGAGAATTTCAAAGATTTCTTACACTCGTGCTAAGCTATGGCGGGTCACTAGTCAATATATATGAATTAATTTCATTCATACAGAAATATTCATTCAGCTTCTTCAGTGCTTCGTAGCATTTATATGTATGACGCAGGCAAGGCAATTAACCCCAAGTGCCTTCAGTAATAGCCGTATTCCGCCATAAGTGTAGTTCAGTATAAAACTCGTGTAGGACGTAATGACTGCTCTGCGTCATGGGGAAGATGCTTCACGAATTCACGAGTGTACAATAGTCTACACGTCAGTAGTAACGTACCAGTAAAAGCAGACATCTGAGCAGATACTCCGTACTACGCTAGACCGGCTCAAGGTCAAATTGCTAGCACTTACGTGCTGTCGACTGTACTTGAAGGTTGCGTCAACTTTGTCTGCGTGTGGGGGCGGAGTTAGTACTATGTTTTATTATATTACTATGTTTTCCCGTAACAGTGTCTGCTTAGATCTATACAAGTACTTACATGTTGGTTGATAACAACTTTTAAATTCACTGCAGATTTTAGACGTTCATTTACGTTAAATCAAAATGATACTCAGTGCACCTCAACACTTCATCTACATTTGTATAGATTATCAATAATCTATTTTTTTATTTATTTTACTATTTATGTCCACACAAAAACAGAAAAAGACAATACAAAATAGACAATAGTACAAAGGTACTGCTTATTTCTAAAGAAATTTCTTCCAGCAGACCTGAGAAAGGAGATATTAAAAGAAATGTAGACAATAGTGTGTAGGAAGCCAGAGAAGAAGAATATGTGAAATCTTAATCTAAACTATCAAATAATACATATATGTAGTTAAATATAAAAATGAAATACTTAAATATAGTGTTTTTAACGATCTATAGAAACATATGAGTACACTACGACATTGAGTAATGGTTTTTCGAGATTACTTAAATGCAATTAAATCTGTGTGTAGCTTCACTTTTTTGACTGACCGATATTTTGACTGACTGAAGAATATAGTTCGGTGTAGGTCAAGATTGTCTGGAAAGCTTAGGACACAGCCAGGATAATGAGCTTAAAAATATCTCAACAATTTTGACTTATTTATTTCTTAGTAAACTCAGAAGGAAGAATATTGGATGTGTAACAGGAGCTTTCTGAATTATTAATTGGTTTTATTTAGCTTGACCTATGTGTTGTTTGGGTTTTTGTTTGTTTAAGTCTATTTGTTTATTTTTTGGAATCTCCTTGAATGACGACAATGATGAAATGACGTACGTTTTTACAAAGTTTTATCTTGTTCGGAAGTGAATTCCACTCGTGCCCACTATCTATTGATAGCCTTATGCTCAATTATGTTGGGGTTGGCTTTCAATCAAATAAGATGCAGCTGAATATCAGTATTATACATGGGGCGACTGCCTATCTGACCACCACAACCCAGTAATTGTGTAACACGATACTCCTTAGCAAGACTGGGGTCAGATTTCCTGACTTTTGACTACCCATAACGGCTGTCTATGGTCTACAGAATGTTTACAAAAGAAAGCCAGGGCCAAAGGCTTAACGTGCTTTCCATCCACAGCCTCCAATCTCGCTAAGTATTGCTCAACATTGGAGATCGACACGTGCAGTTGTTATTATTCTAACTTACATAATATGTGAGCAAGTGTATTATGATTTCAATATAATTACTGTTGATGTTACGGTTTCAGTGGCATCTTAAACTGATTTTTAGTTACTTGACATATTAAAAATAATTTGGGGTCACTTGAAATTGACTTTTTCGACCTCGATTGTTTAACTCAAATGACAATCGGGGTCGAAAAAGCCAATTTCAAGTGACCCCTAATTGTTATCACTAACGGTTGCTCACAATATAAACCGTGCATAACGGTTTATGTTATAATATGTAGGTAATATGGTTAAATATTTTACCAAATTATTGCTTGTCAGATAATGTTCAGGGCCCAGAAAGCAACAAAAATGAGGGAAAAAGATAAAGCATCTTTCTTCGGAAGTATCTGTCAAAATTGCACGTCTTGACATCTGTCAAGTTGTCAAGTGTTGTTTCTTAGAAGTATCTACTTCCAATAAAGATGCGCTTACTTTAGAACAATTTGTAATAAAATAAAAACTAAGACTTGTAAGAAGAAAGAAAAGTCCAAGAAAAAAGAAGTGAATCAAGAAATTTGCGAAAGTTCCTTAAAGTCTGATGAAGAGAACCCATAACATAAGAAAATTAATAAAAAAGTTAATAAGAAGAATGAGAAGAAACATTTTTGTTTCTGTGAGGAGTCTTAGTTTGGTTATGTGTTTGTTTTGGTTGTTGGTGGTTCATATATTTTATTTAATATGTAAAGAATTGTGTGATTCATGGTTTAAGTGACCCTTTTGGGTGGTTCAATAGACCCCGTCTGAGGTATCTAATAAGTCATTTAACTTTTTTATTATAAAGTAAATTTAGTAACCTGAGGCAGATCAGCCTTACCGATTAATAATAATAGTTTAATGTATACAAGCTTATGAAAATATTGTAGTGTTTAAAGTAGTTAATAATAGGTCTTGTTACAGACAGGACATAATAAAACACGAAAGTAGTTACTTAAATAATATAATTCTTAAATTCAGCTTTTTTACATTTATAATTTAGCAGTTTAAGTACGAAACTTATACGGTTAGGATAGTTTTTTAAACAACGTTGCTAGCATGCAAACATCTAAACAACGTTCACTAAAATAAGTCTATCTAGAAACATGAATATTCAAGAAGGAGAAAATAATGTCCAATTTAATCAAATACTTTTTCTTTTGCTGTATTATTGAGTCCTCATCAATTTGATTTGCCTTCAAAGTCGAATGAAGCTTAGAATATATGATCTGCTCTCAAAATAAATTTCAAATATATAACGAAAGCCTACATACGAGAAACTTTGATGTTAAAGTACTTTTGAGTTAGAGAAAATAATTAATGTTATTAGTTAGATTCTTAATAAATAATTGTTTTTATTATCTTATTTATTTATCACTAGTTTTTGCCCGCAGCTGCGCCCACGTACATAAAATATAGCCTATGTCAGTCAAAAATAAAGCAGCTTTCTATCGGTGAAAAAATTTTCGCCATTACTTTCAGAAATTACCTCCTACAAACAAAAAAACAAACTGTGTCTACCTTTTTATATTATTAGTGTAACTTACTTTTCATTTTAAATGCACAAATATATAATAAAAACATTTAAATATATTAAAATTATATTAGGGGTTAAAGTATGAAATTACCGTTTAAAACGGGTTGCTTTCAAGTGTTATATCTTTGGATTGACTTGGAACTATAAGTTCAAATAAACTTTATATTAAAGGTAAGTTATTCTTTTTTCAAAATTAGGTATTTATTGGTTTCTTTGTATTTTCTGTAATATCGCAGTACTTGTAAATATTTTTATATGAAATATAAGAAAACTCGCATTATTTTGTAATATGAGTTCTACCGAGGAAGCAATGTGTCTCAAGCGTTATGCAATAATTGATGATGTATCCATATAAATTGAATAGCAGTTGTCCATACAACTGCTAATCAATGGGATGTCTATTTTTGTTTCAATCACTTACACGTGGGAAATTTTTTCTCACGAATAACTTTTCTCCTCAGTGCGGCAACAAGACAAAATTTCCAAAACGAAAGCTATTAAACCAAGAGCATAAAGTTCTTTTGTTAGAAGAAAGTCGTAGGTATACCTACGTAATTGATATTGCTTGCCCTTTTAAATGCATAGTTTCTACGTTGGAACTTTTAATATGAAAAAAAAAAACGTTTTTTTATTAGCTTTAATGGTTATAAGCACTGCAATATTACAGAAAATACAAAACACAAATAATCCAATGAATACCTAATTTTGAAAAAAAAGAATAACGTACCTTTAACATAAAGTTTATTTGAACTTATAATTCCAAGTCAATCTAAAGTTATAACACTTCTAAGTAACCCGTTTTGATAAACGGCAATTTCATACTTTATACCCTATTATTTCACCGGTATCAGGAACAGGGCCTTCAGACAAAGGAACCTCCTAACTATATGAGCCGTGTCCAAATTCCAGAATCAAGCTGTTAAATGAGCCTTCTGATGTGTTGGTCGAGGCTTGTGGCTATTAAGCCATTGGCTGCCACGACTATCAGTAGAATGATTGCTGAGTCCACATTCCCACATGTTTACCACCCCGTGACCCAAGTCAATACACTTCATTTGTTTATCTTTTACGGTTTTCACAAGGTTCTCGTCATTCGGGACGGTTATACATATAAACAAACATTAAAGGCTTCTCCATGCTATTTATCATGTATACCATTATATCAGGCTTATTAGCTACAGTTGTCCTATCAGTGACAAGGGAACGATCCCAGTAGGATGATGATGGTATGGAAATGACGACACTATTGATGGTGATGAGTGCTTAAATGGTGAGTAAGATACTGTGCTTGACTACACGGTTCTATTGGGATGTTTGGCCTATCCGTTAGTCTTTCTCCATCGTCATTGATTTCACCTGAAGTATTTTTGTCGGTGGGAGCCCACTGGCTCAACTCCTCACTGCATGCTGAGACCGGTAGTGTTAGTTTAGCTTATACGTTAACTTTTTTATGTGTCTCCATGTTGAATGGGTTTCCGGAGTCACGTTAGCTACATCAGCAATTTCTCAGTATTTTCGTGTGCCCACTCTCCACGTGATTCGATTGTCATTCAGGACGTATGGTTGTTTAGGGGCTCATTATTATAATTAAACATATTGCATACATTACATTACATTTATAAATAATATTTTTGAACAGATTGGTTTTTGGAGAACCAGAATAATTGGTGTTACGTTCGTTGCAAAAGGTTAACGAATCACGTTTACGAAAACGTTGTTGAAACATCGTACAATCACCTATAGGATTTTTCCGCGTAGCTGCTTTCGTGAAAATTCGAAACAGAACTTAATTTGAAGTAGACAAAAGAAAAAACGCGTAGGACGTAGTTGACGGTTTTCAACCTACGTCATGGCAGATATTTCACCTTAAAAGTTGAGGGAGCCTCAGCCTATTGAATACCAAGTACTGTCCGTTTAGTGTCTTTTAGAATATATACTATCTTTAGTATTTTTAACAGTGGCTTTTTCTTTCTTTCATCTTATAGAAACACTAGCTTATGCCTGCGGCTTCGACCACGTGAAAGTAGGTTTCTCCATATAAATTTTGGACTTGAGACAAGACTGTCTTAGACAGAATTGTTTATTACGTCGCAGACTTGTCTACTGCGTCTGCGACAAGACTGTTTTGTCTACGACACGGAGCACGCTATCAAGAAAATACAGTCTAGCGGCGTACGGCCAGTGTTGCCAACTTAGTGGATTTTCCACTAAAACTGGTGGTGTGTGAAATGTGAAATTCAATTTCTTACTAAAAATGTGATCACTCGGGTGTAAAATCAGCACCATAGAATCCATAATTATCAATCTGATACCGACGATGATGGTGCAAACAAAAATGATTCGTTTGAAGACGAATTAATACATAGCTGTTATTGAATGTATGTTGAATTACCTACTAATGTTAATTTACCCACAAATGGTATTTTGATCAAATGATTGTTAATTTTTATCACTTATTATTCATGGAAACTAATAACCTATATGCCTACTTATTTTATTTCGTACAACACACATTTTTTTAGTGGGAAATTTTGCAATTTTGTGTGTGGGATAATTTTTTGTTAGTGGTTTTCTGGTGGTTTTTAAAAGTTGACTCTAGTGGTAAGTTAGTGTAACGGTTGGCAACACTGGACGTCTCAAAACAGTCTTGTCGCAGACAAGTCAGCGGTGTTGTAGAAAAGTCTGCGACGTCGTAGACAATTCTGTCTAAGACAGTCTTGTCTCAAGTGTGCGCAGACCCTTAGGCATTTTCTACCAGTCAACCTTAGGATGATGCAGAGATAAATAGTGGTCGGTGCAATAAAAGGGGAACCGAACACTTTTTCGAAATTAAGTTCGAATTTCATTTTACCGAAAACTATTGAACGACTTCTTTTTTCCTATAGGCATTATTTGACATATTTTTAGATCATCGAAGTATCATGTGTCATAGGTATTATTTTACCGAACTATGTATCGCCGATTTACAAAGTAACTTTTTGCTATTGGCCGAAGTCGGCCAGCCAGCCGAAGCTGCGGTGGTGGGCGTTAAAATAATCTACGACGATAAGCTCGCGTGGGGCCGCAAAAAACCCGCAGCAACGGAGCCGTGACAGAAACAATGCATGCTACATGTTGCACGCCTACTTCCATGCTGCATGCCTGCTGCATGTTGCATGTTGCATGCCTGCTTTATGTTGCATGCCTGCTCAGTTAAGTGTAACTTCGGTGAAAAGTTTTCCGACCAATTGAAACGTCAGAGTAACGAAAAAAATCGAATTAATAATAGGTCAACTGATACAGTAGCAGACGTGACTTCGATGAAATAAAAAAAAAACGAAACCAAAATAGTTGAAAAGTTTTAGGTGAAATGAAATTCAGTCAAATATTTTTCGAACATATAATAGGTAACCCAATAAAAGAGAGAGAAAAGGCGAATAGGTACAAGAATAGATATACTAATAAACCATAAATATTATACAATTATATAATAGATACACAAATGAATAAACTACCTACATACATATATCTACACTAATAAAGTCAAGTAGTTGGTTCAAATCGACAATTGGAAAACATTAAAGCTGTGATGACACTACTGCCAACTTCTTACGAATTAGCTTGCAAACTTTGGTTTTCAATGTTATCCTTAGGGGATAAACTTTCGAAAATCCTTTCGTATTATTTTTATAAAATTTAAAAGGAACCTCTGCGTCTTGCTAGAAATTTCAGTGTTCTAGGTTCTCTAAGTCATATTTTTACTGCTTTTCAATAATAGAATGTGTGTTAAATAGTTTTCGGTACAATCTATTGAAGCTTTTCTCGCATTTCCATTGTCAGGAAATAGTGATTGATAAAACTCTGAAGCACAAGTACGGAAACCGATAATAGCCCATAAAATACGCAGTAAAAATATTTACGAGCAAATGGATGCTTTTTAGCCGATTTAATTCGTACACGTGGAATACATAACTCCTTTATAACTACAGGTAGGTACTTTGTTCAAATCCCAGATGACTGTTGTGGGAGAACCAAATGAAAGCCGTAAAATTAAATATAACATTACGTTGAATCACGCCTGAAAGTATTCTCCGAGGAGGTAGTTAGGTGTTCTTGTCTATTCTAATTTCGCCAGGAATTCGCTCCAGGAAACCGTTTTATTTTATAAAATTAGGAATTATTATTTAACTAGCTGTTTAGAGGGCTAGGCATTAATGTCAATGGCGAGTACATCACTCACCTTTGGTTTGCCGACGACGTAGTAGTCATGGCTGAGACTATGGAGGAGCTCAGTACAATGCTTGGTGACCTCAGTAGAGCTTCCGAAAGAGTGGGACTTAAAATGAACATGGGCAAAACCAAAGTCATGGTAAACAGCCATGTAGCACCCATTCCTATCAAGATCGGGGACTCTACACTCGAAGTTGTAGACGACTACGTTTACCTGGGACAGACGGTCCAGTTGGGAAGGTCTAACTTCGAGAAAGAGATCAATCGTCGAATTCGACTCGGCTGGGCAGCGTTCGGGAAGCTGCGCGGTATCTTCTCGTCCAATATACCACAGTGTCTCAAGACGAAAGTCTATAACCAGTGCGTGTTGCCAGTGATGACATATGGCTCCGAAACGTGGTCGCTTACAATGGGCCTCATCAGAAGACTTAAAGTCACCCAAAGGGCAATGGAAAGGGCTATGCTCGGAGTTTCCTTGCGTGATCGAATCAGGAATGAGGATATCCGCAGGAGAACCAAGGTTACCGACATAACACGAAGAATCACCAAACTTAAGTGGCAATGACCAAGACACATTGCTCGCAGAACTGATGGCCGTTGGGGCCGAAAGGTTCTGGAACGGCGACCACGTACCGGAAGACGTAGCGTTGGAAGGCCTCCTACAAGGTGGACCGATGACTTGATAACGGTTGCGGGAGTCCGATGGATGCGAGACGCACAGGACCCGTTCATTGTGGCGACACTTGGGGGAGGCCTATGTCCAGCAGTGGACGTCTTTCGGCTGAAATGATGATGATGATTTAACTAGCTGTTACCAGCGGCTTCATCAGCTTGAAAGCATAATATTGCCCCCAGGGGAATATACTCTCGAGATAAAAAGTAGCCTCTGTACTCCAAGACATAGTTTACTCGTGTGCTAAAATAATGTCATCCAAATTAGTTTAACCGTTCGAGCGTGATAAAGTCACACATGAACTTTCGCCTTCTTAATATTAGTGTGATTTCTGCGAAAATAAATAACTAAACTTATTTAGATTTATGAAACGGAACAGAGTGCAATAAAGCTCTACTTCATCGAACTCTGCAGGTTGTTCTAGGCTGTCAGTACCTACTATTATTATTCCTTCTTTTATCAAGAGTAATCCGAGATTTATAGCACTTGGTACTTTTCCCACAGACACAATAAATTTATAATCCTAGCTATTCTTTGATATCTATTTAAGGTGCCGTGCCAAAAGTTCAAAGGTATCTACAGAATCTTATCGGTAACTATGTAGCAATCGGTTGTATGAATTTACAGCTACTGGTTTCGTAACATTATGGATCGCTGGAAGTTCCCACGGGCGGCTCCTCAGCTCCATGGGGTAGGTCGGGAGAGGGGGTCGTATCGGGAGAAATTCGGTGCATTCGAAGTGCATCGTCAGGTTTGGGAGCGGAAGTCGTCACAAACAAGGGGTCGATGGCCGACAGGCGCCTTGCAGTCCATGTACTGTCGATACGTAGCGAAAATTTACCTTTAGTATACTTGTACTTATTGGAAGCCTGGCAAAAACACCCGCTCCGAACTACCTACTTGCATCGTTGCGAAAAAGTCTGTGAAACTTCCAAACTAATCATAATACAACGTTTTTGAGGCTTCGTTTTGAAACAGTAACGTTTCACGTAACAAGTCTCGTTTTTAATTTGTTTATGGAGTGATTTCGGTCACGTTTACACGACGTAACTTTACCAACTGATTGCGAAAAATATACACGGCATGTGTATTTTTCGCAATCAGTGGTTAACAAAGTAATCAATCAAGGAAGGCAATGTGATTGACTTCGATTTATTTGTATACTGGCTGACCCGGTAAACGTTTATCATTTTTATTTTTTGTTGTAAAAATTATTCAAGAAAAAAGTGGCGGTTAGGAGTAAGGTAGTAAAAAATAGTCTACAATCTATTTTCAGGCCTAACTATCAAATATGCTGCTTACCATCAGGTGGGATCGCAGTCAAGCACTAGTTTATATCAATTAAAAAAAAATATATACACAAAAAAAAAACACAAAAATTGCTCAAACCGTTTCGGAGGAGATCGATAAAAAACACTGTGACACAATTTTTTTAAATATTAGATTTACAACTTGCACACTTTTTTATGTGCTTGTTTTATTTTTACACTAACTTTTATTTTTAGATATCTTATCTCTCGCAATACCACTTTACATCACATAATTGCAGGTATTTGCGTCATTCAAATATTAATATTGTCTATTATCTCTGCCCGGCTTAGGTTTGTTAAGCGTACAGTACACTCCACCCACACATATTTGTAATTATTGTAAGGCTATCATATACTTTATAATAGAAATATTATGTACTGGAGTACATTCGATTGGGCTTAGGTATCTTTCTCTAGATATATATACCATATGAAAATTTAATTGGTGGTAAACACATTACTTGAAACTGCACACCATTGATTGGATCGTATTGTTAAAATTTGAGAAAAACAAGATATGCTTTTCTTGGAATTATTTATGTAAACCAGGAAATAAAAATACACAGAGCATTGTAAGCCACCTTGCGCATCACGGGCAGCGTGGTCGAGTGACATGGGGAGGACAATATCGCATTACCACTCGCAGAACCGGTATCATGTTCTCACCGGACATGGTAAGTTCGGGAGGTTCCTGCACCGAATTCAGGCGGAAGAAACGCCCGGGTGTCACCATTGTGTGGACCGCTCGGAGGACTCGGAGGAGCATACAGTAGAGGTGTGCCCCGCTTGGGCAGAGCACCGTCGCTGCCATGTCCTCGTGGGGGCGATCAGCGGCAACGATCTCTCGCACCAGGCCTTTGTACAGGCCATAGTCCAGAGCGAGGAGGAATGGCAGGCGGCCGCCTCCTTCTGCGAAGCATTAACGCTAACAAAGTAGGCGGCCGCACGCCCAAGGGAACGGCCCTCACGCCCCAGCGGCCGGGATCTCGATCCCGATTTCCAGCCACCGTAGGCGCTGGCGTCCGTTAACCGTCCGGACCGAGCCCAAGTCGGCGACGGTGCGTAGTGTTCCACGCGCGCCTCAAGGAGATGTCATCAAAACTGTAGGGGCCCAGCAGGGTCGGAGCCAACTGGGGCCATGGGTACGCTTCTGAAAGGAAAACCCGGGGCCTTGGAATGCAAGGCAACGAAGGAACATAGGAGTGGACATAGTCAGTAAAAGTCTGACACGCCCTCACGCCTTCGCAAGGGCGGGAGAAGTTATTGGATGATATCCCACCTAAAAAAAAAGACAGAACCGGTACATCCAAAATACTGCTCGACGTTTTTCTTGACATTGGCTATTTGTATTACGCTATTGTTTCTTAGTTTCCAATGATCAGGTTTTTTCGCACAATAATATCAATTTTAAATAAGTACATGAGCACATAATCCATATTTACTTAAGTATATCAATAATTATAATGTATTGTACCTATTCGACAATATAATATATAGTCGGTACTACAAGGGACAGCTAGTCAATCATACATGAAAGTTTATCTGTAAAGTGGCATATAAAGTAGTGGAATTACAGCGTAACAACGTATAGAATTCCAAGAAGACTAGTTAATATTGTCAGCATTAATTCCAGGTACGCAGGCTAGCTGAACCAGTGAATCATTCGAGGCCAGTGGAAAAGTCCAGCGGAAAAACAAGCACTAGAACATCACGGAATAGAATACATTGTTTGTTTACTATCGCAAGTGACATGACATTCACAGCGTTGTAAGTTACATGCTGCCAGTATGTCGGCCATTTTTACATAGATAGCTTTTGTTTTGGTGTAGCCATTTATGTATAAAATCTAGACTTTTTTTATTTTTATTCAATTCCATTAATAAACCTTTGTTATTTTAATTTGTATTCAATTCCAATAATTAACGTTTATTATTTTTATTTTTATTCAATTCCAATAATCAACGTTTATTATTTTTATTTTTATTCAATTCCAATAATTAACGTTTATTATTTTTAATTTTATTCAATTTCAATAATTAACTTTTGTTATTTGTATTCAATTCCAATAATTAACATTTGTTATTTTTGATATACTAGCTGCTACCAGCGGCTTCGCCCACTTGTTAGAAGAAAATTATCCAGTATCCTATGTGATATTTCAGGATATGGTCTACCTGTATATAACATTTCATCAAAATCCGTTCTGCCGTTCTAGCGTGAAGAAGTAATAAACATACACACACACATACTTACCAACTTACGCCTTTATAATATTAGTGTGATAACATGATTATTACTTTATTGTAAAATAGTAAAAAAGGGCATACATATAAAACTTGTAGTATAGGGTGATCTCTTACAAACTAACTTTGAATGGATAGGAGACCTAGGGATTTATCTGATTATTTTACACAATCAGTATATGACACTTATCTTTGGGCACGCCATAATCACGGCAGTAAGTCTTTGAGGAGTGGCTGGAGCGGCAACACGGAGTCCTCACCTTCTGCATGACGGAGGTCCTTACCGGACATGGTAAGTTCAGGAGGTTCCTGCACCGGATTCAGGCGGGAGAAACGCCCGGGTATCACCATTGTGTGGACCGCCCGGAGGAAATAGTGGAGCATACGTAGAGGTGTGCCCCGTTTGGGAACCGCTGTGTCCTCGTGGAGGCAATCGGCGACAGCGACCTCTCACGTTGGGCCCTGATTCGAACTATGGTCCGGAGCGAGGAGGATTGGCAGGCAGTCGCCTCTTTCTGCGAAGCAGTAATGCTAGTGAAGGAGGAGGCTGCACGCGTGAGGAAACGAACGTCCTCACCCTCCAGCCGCCGAGATTCCGACCCCAAATACAAGTCACAGTAATGGCCGTTCAGTAATTGACCCGACCGAGCCCAGTCGTCAACAGCGCGTAGTGTTCCACGCGCTCCTCAAAGAGATGTCAGGTGTGGTTATATAAGTCAGTAAAAAAAAAGCATTTATTTCAGGCAATTAATAGCACCCATATAGCAATCACAAAACAGAACACACATAAAGAAATACATATTACACTATCGGACATAGCCAGCAACATGTCTGTCAGACAGTCCGATATAAGGGCAATCAAATCTGCCGGCAATCATCGCCAGAACTGTATTGGAGCTGCCCCGCACCCTGCTCATCAAGGATGCGCACCGCTTGCGCATAGTCGTGTGAAAACAGTCGGTACGAGCTTCCGCAAACATGCCCAAGGCACTACAGAAGCGGGGCAGCCCCAATACCGCCCTGAACGCGTTATTGTACTGGATACGGAGGGCACTGTAAACCGCTCGTGTGTATAAAACCCATAGGTTGCACGCGTACAATGAAATGCAAAAAACTTTAAAAAGTGTGATCTTGACTTCATTTGAACACCGTGCAAACCTACGGGCTATCTCATATTTGCTCTTTTAGACAGTGTCCTTCGCTCCTTTTGACGTCGACTTTTCGATGTCGACATGTTCCGTCAGGTTTGTAGATTACCACAATAAAAAAAAAGAAATTTATCTTTTTTGCCTTTTTTGGTTTTCAATAGAATTTGAAGTCTACTTTTTAATCGACTTCAATGAAAGGAGTTGTATTTTAAAATCTTTGTTAGAACCTCAAACTCTAATATATTTTTGTTGTGTAAAAAAAAATCAGAATAAAAATGTTAACTCACATAAGAAATGTCTCCTGTATCGTGGTTAAGTTCACAAACATGTAACCTCACACAACACACAAGACACCGAGACCCGGAACTACTACCTGTAGGTCATATAAGTATTTGTTCCGTGCAGGAATCGAACACGCGACATGCAGCCAATCTAAAAATGGTCCCATTTTTGTCACAATCCGATTTTGATAATCTGTTAAATAAGGAAGAAACAAAACCAAAAACACAGACTTCTAAAATCAAAGATATTTTTTTTTTGTAAGAGATTTTAATTATTCATTTAGTAGTGTTTTGTGTATATTAAAATCGGTTCGTATTTTATGTTAAAAAAATAATTGTTAAAAGCTCGTTTTTGGTTTAATTAAAATTGTAACAAAATTAGCGATGCCTGGGGCATAAGGCGTGGGAAGTTCTACAGTTTCAGGGCAAACACTCCGACCTCTGTATTTAATTTGACCTAAGTTGGTTCAGTCATTTTGATTTCATTCAGAATAAACCACGTTCTCATATTTTAATTATGAGTTTAGGTAACGAGTTCAGTCTCTTGAAGGGTGTCCTAAAATTCACGCATGAAGTGTCGGAATAAAAAAGAAAATATAAGACGTCAGACAGTTTAGGGTTAGTAATAAAATTAGAGAGTAGATACATAAAATAACTACGCAATGGTTGAACAATACGAAGTTCGCAAAACCCGTAAAAATATTCTTGTTTCGGTGAACATAATGGTTGCCGAGATCATGTCTTTTAACACCATTGGATTTTTTTCTGTAGGATTATTTGCAGTCAAAGACCTACATACATATATGCCAAGTAGTTAACATCTCATCAGTCATCACCCGTGAGTCAAGAATGAGATTTCGAAATTTAGACAGTCATTGGCCTGTTTTCCCGATGTATTTAATTTTATAAATAACCATTTAATTGAACTCTAAAATTTTGATTCCATAGAAAAATTATAGTTAAAAAAACTTTTTATAAAAAAAAAATAACCGACTTCACTAAAAAAAACACTAAAAGGATCAAAATAACTTTAATTTTGGAAGTCGGTGTTTCTCGGTATTGTTTGTTTCTTATTTAACACCGACTTCCGAAATTAAAGTTATTTTGATCCTTTTAGTGTTTTTTTTAGTGAAGTCGGTTATTTTTTTTTTATAAAAAGTTTTTATTTCACACTTTTTAGTTGCGATACACTTATAAACAGAGTGCCTATTTCTCATGACAATTCCAATTAACCCAAATACTGCTAGGTTACATTGTTTTATTATAAAGTTCCTGTGTCTACCTTCCTCCTTCCGGCTCCATCATCAGATCAGTTCGATAGTACCTTATAGCCAAAGAGCATCTCACGACAATTCTTATAAGCCCAAACACGGCTAGGATACATTGATTAATTACGGAGTTCCTGTGCCTACCTTCCGGCTCCATCATCAGATCAGTTCGATAGTACCTTATAGCCAAAGTGAATCTCATGACAATTCTAATAAGTCCAAACACGGCTAGGTTACATTGATTAATTACGGAGTTCCAGTGCCTACCTTCCGGCTCCATCATCATCATCAGATCACTTCGATGATACCATTTTCAACGTAACTATTCAGAATCATTCATTTATTTGTATTGTCATAGTCGCTTAACTATGTATATCTTCATTGTAATATCTATTTGTGTATGAAGTTCCGTTGACCATTTCTGGTCTTCTTCATCAGTTCCACTTCATCAAATGTTACTTTTTGACTGTAAATGCTTAAGTTCTTGATGAAAATACTAAAATCACCATAGGGTTGCCTATAATTTTTGAGGAGTTCCCTCGATTCCTCATGGATTCCATCATCAGAACTGGATTTTGAAAAAAATGGGACCAATCTGGAAGCATATCCTGTATAGGGAAAAAAAATTTTGCAAATCGGTCCATAAACGACGGAGTTCTGAGGTAACAAACATAAAAAAAAATAATGATAAAAAAAAAAAAAAAAAAAATACAACCGAATTGATAACCTCCTCCTTTTTTTTGAAGTCGGTTAAAAAGTACCTTCTATGTTTTCTATTAACTTCAAGTTTACTAATTAATCAATTAAAAAATGAGAGCTGTACAACTTACGCGACAACCAGATTCAATTACTTCGATACTGCAATATAAAACTAACCTGAGATACAAATATCTCAGGTCGAGTCTTAAGAGAGTACTGACCTGGAAGTGCCTGGGCTTGTTCCAGGTGTCCTATGGGTCAGCAAACTATGTCAGGTCGGTAAACTGGGTCACAACCTCATCGGTCCAGCAAAGACCGAGCCTGTTTGAGTATTGGCTAGTTAGTATGCATTAGATATGCAATCTGATATTGTAGAGTTTTCAAGTTGGAAATTTTTCAGTCTATAGGAGTTTAAAAATAAATAAAATGTGAGAAATACTAACTTAACTATAAGTAGATATGAATACTACCTAAGTGAAGACTAAAACAAATTTAAATATGCCTTCGAAACATTAGGAGAGTGGAGAATTAGTAGATCACTAGAAGAATTTAGTTTACAATTTGTTGTTAGTCACTAACTTTAAATAATCAAATCGTGCTTAAGCAAACCTAAGAACAATATTAAGAATATTCGTAAAATATGTCTAAAGAGTTAGGAATTGTGAGGAAAATCTCTGTACAAGGAAATGTAGGTATTATTACTTTAGTGACGTGCTTAGAAATTGTTACGATAATGGAAAGGGAAAATCGCTTTTACATACAGAAGGCACGAGTATTGATCACTACCCGGCGTTACGGTCATTTCAAGTATTGCATTTCCTTCCATAATTTTCCTGTATTGTAGGTACTCACAGATTAATTTCGAGTTGACTTTGAAAGTGTATTTGAAAATGTTAAGCTTAAAAGTTTTAAAGTAGAAACTTGCAATATTACTCACGCGTATCTTTTCATAGAATCTGTTGGATCCAGTCATTCCAATATACCCCCGCAGTAAATTTTGGCTTGGCCGTAGTCCTAGGAAAGCCAAACATATGAGACATGATTCATTGAACGTGGGAGACTTTGCAGCAACGCCCTCGACTTTGCAGACGATTTACTTGGAACTACCTATTACATAATGGCATTGTGACAACATTTATACGTTTAAAGCTTGCTGTTCATAACATATAACATATAACATATATAATATAACAATTGTTTTCTAAGATTAAGATTTGTTTTGCAACATGTACTTAGTTGAGATTTTACAGAAGTGAACTATCATTCGAAAAATATATTCTGCCAATAAAGACGCTGTCATTCACAAAAATTACTGGTTTTCAATTTTGTTTGCCTCATCTATATATTTTTAGATTCAGGAAAATTTCTGGGCTATATTTCTAAGAACTAAAATTTTTTCACCGATAGAAAGCTGCCTGAGTGTCATGGGCTATATTTTATGCGAAACTGCGGGCAAAAGATAGTTAACAAATAAAAATATGTAAGTATATGTTTGGAGAACATTGAGATTATTTGCATTTTACTAAATTCCAAAACTGACAGAATATTTTTCAGTAGGTTATAATCATTGATATATATGTACTACGGTTATAATTTATTGAATAAATTATTCCCATGTTTCAGGCCATCAGCAGTGACTACATTTGCCAAGCTGGGAGTTTCTGAAAAGAGAACTCACGGTCCCAGAACGTAAGGGTAAATGAAGAACAGAGGTGTGGTTTTAGTCAGTAAAAATCTGACATGCCCTTCCTCGAGCTGGAGACGTCATTGAATGATTTCTTACCCCCAAAAAAATACATACTGTCCCTAAATTTTTATTAAATATATGATTTGTGGGTTGCTTAATATTTTTCCACTCTACAATACTCTCTATAATAAATAAATACTGTCAAATAAAACGTAACATCTTGCATAACTTCACTTTTACTAAATCTCTTCTCTCTGAGAGACAAAATCCGCAGAATTTTCAGTAAATATTTGAAAATAAGCTATTAACTGACACCACTTTTATTTATTTACTATCCAGGCCCAAGAATGTATGAAAGCGTATCTGTCTATTTACCTGACTACGGCAAAGTCAAAGGAGGGAGGATGATTTTGACAGGCTATATATGTATGTATGTTCATCTGTTCCCTCATAGCTCCTAATCTACTTATCGGAACTCGACATGTGAGGTATCGTTAGAACCGTCTTAATTGTCCGCTGAACATAGGCTACGTGACGTGTCACAAAACTCGATATGGCGCCCTCTAACGGACAAAAAGTTATGTGTTAAAAAAAATGTTAAGATAAATACACCGTGTTTGATGTCATTTGAAAGGGCTTCACTGGTATTTATAAAAAATATCATCAAATTCATGTGGCGTCCTCTAGTGGACAAAAAGTTTTGTGTTAAAAAAAAGAGATGAGACGTTGTGTTTGGTATCATTTGAAAGGGCTTCACTGGTACATACCAAAATAAATAGTAGGTATATAAGCACAGTGATTTAACATCAAAATTGTTTAAATTATAAAATGTAAAAAACTAAAACACGACTACAACAAAAAAAATGACGCTGAAAAAGTATGAAACAAGATTTTCAGGATGTTGAAATAAACAAGGTAACTGGAAAACTAAGAACAGAACAAAAAGAAAAACCGCAGTCACACGTTATAGGTACCAACCGAAACACTTTAATAACGTGGGACTACGGCTTTTCTTTTTGTCCGTTCTTAGTTTTCCAGTTACTTTGTTTATTTCAACATCCTGAAAATCTTGTTTCATACTTTTTCAGCGTTGTTTTTTTTATCGTAGTCAGGTATTAGTTTTTTTACTTTTTTTCCTGTAATATTAGCCTCGAATTTTAATACTCGTACAAAACTTGGTTGTTTTATTGTAAATAGATGAAAATCTATATTTTCTATTCGCTTTCATTTATAATATGCAATCCGACAGTCATCGAGCTTTCATTTTCGTTCACGACTTGAATGTTTTTAGCGGATTCACAAAATGTATTTTTTTTATTTTACACTGAAGCGTACATTTTTACAGGACGGTTTTCCTTGTATTGCGTGAGTGTTTAAGCACGCGTTAATAAAGCCGAAAACTCACCGTAGAAACCAATTCAAAGTATTGGGTTCATGACTTTATAGTTAGAAGCCACTAACCGCCCCTAATTCGACATGTGATTCTGTACCATTACATTAACTCTCAAAGGGTCGTCATGTTTGAATATGATCCCAAAGATTAGTGCGTGGGAGCCTTAAACAGTCACCGAGTTATATCAAATACTTAATTAACTTTAATGTTAACTTGTTTGTTAAAGCCCATCATTAATTTAATATTAATTCTCTTTTCAGTTAAATGAGCCTTGTGTGACGCCTACGTTCGTCTTTCTTCGGTTATTGTAGCTAATTTGCCTGGGGCCACTAAAAATATTTATTAAACAATCCTGTGTGATCACAGTTTTATATTATCCATGCTTTTGATTTTTTGTGATGGTCATTGGAGCAGCAATTTAGGTGCCTGAACAATCACCAAACCTGAAAATACATAACTAAAATGTTATTGATATATTTTTTTAGTTAATTTCGGCTTTGAAAGCAGCTGCACGTCGTTTTGAAATTCAATAATAAGTTTACCAGTGGTTTGTCTTGTGTAAGTCGAAAATTATCCTAAGGGAACTTACACACCGGGTTACTTTAGCATTTATAATATTAGTACGGAAGTATGGATTATACCTAATCGCCGGTTTTTAGGGTTCCGTATCCAAAGGGTAAAACGGGACCCTATTACTAAGACTCCGCTGTCCGTCCGTCTGTCTGTTTGCCTGTCCGTCTGTCACCAGGCTGTATCTCATGCACGGTGATAGTAAAACAGTTAAAATTTTCACAGATGAGGTATTTCTGTTGCCGCTATAATACTAAAAAAAAACAGAATAAATTAAATATTTAAGGGCGCTCTCATACAACAAACGTAATTTTTTGTTTTTTTTTTTTGCTATGGACGGTATGAAGCCCTTTGTGCGCGAGTCCGACACGCACTTGGCCGATTTTTTTTCAATTTTAATTTACATGTGACATCTTCATTCATTTGCTCATAAATTGAAACGTAAGGTCATAGATAGGAGCTCTAAGTTAGTTACGAAAGGTTTTGATAACCTTTAAGGATCGCTGTTAGAGGTACCCACATGAAATTACTGTCATAAAATGAAGGTCTTGATAAAACCATGCTTAATTATTACGAGGGTTGTAAATAGGTAGATACGTGAAAAATATAATCGATAGACATGTAAATATACTCTTAAATACACATATAGATATGTAAATGTACTCTTTATTGTATTTACATCATAAAACACAAAAGGAACTTAAAATTTGTGGGGTGTAACAAAGGCAGGTGTAACAACTCTATCGTCTAATACTTCATTAACATATTTCTGAATTCTGGTGGCTTTTATTTCAAACTCCAGGGGTTTCTCCCACAGAAACAGTACATTTTTCTGGAATAAAAAGCTCTTTAGAGCATGGTGTAATACGGATTCGGTCGTTATGGCATGCCCACCTGTAATCATGGCGGTAAATTCTCTCTTTCAGGAGTGTCTGGAGAGACGTCACGACGTCCTCACCTTCCGCATTACGCAGTTTCTCAATGGTCATGGTAAGTTCAGGAGGTTCCTGCACCTGATTCAGGCGGAAGAAAAGCCTGGATGGACCGCACGGGGGACACGGTGGGGTATACGGTGGAGGTGTGCCCCGCTTGGTTGGAGCACCGCCGTGTCCACGTGGGGGCGATCGGCGGCGGTGACCTCTCGCGCCGGGCCCTATTTCAGGCCATGGTTCGGAGCAAGGGGGTAGGTGGCGGTCGCCTGTTTCTTCGTACCAGTAATGCCAGCGAATGAGGCGGCCGCACACGTGAAGGAACGGGCATCTTCACGCCCCAGTCGCCGGGACCCCGACTCCGACTTCCAGCTGAAGTAGGCACGGACATTTGAACGACGAGCTATGGAAGGCTTGCCAACTGGCCGTCCAGTAACTGTCTGGACCGAGCTCGAGTCGTCGATAGCACGTAGTGTTCCACGCGCTTCAAAGAGATGTCAATAAAACCGTAGGGGCCTAGCAGAGCCTACTGGGGTGATGGGTTTACTTCTGAAAGGAAAACCTGTAGTC
Organism: Mythimna impura; assembly: GCA_905147345.3. Taxonomy (NCBI): domain Eukaryota; kingdom Metazoa; phylum Arthropoda; class Insecta; order Lepidoptera; family Noctuidae; genus Mythimna; species Mythimna impura. Next base: position 17,520,134 of record LR990345.1, read on the forward strand.
CTGGAATGTAAGGAGCCACTGAAGGAACATAGGTGTGGTTTTATTCAGTACAAGTCTGACACGCCCTCACGTTCCTCTCTAGAGCGCGAGAAGTCATTAGATGGTTTCTAACCTAAAAAAAAAACCATGATCCACGGGAAATTTTTTAAAGTGATACCGTGGTCCTGGAACACAAAGCCCATCTGATAGACACATTGGGTTTTAGTAAGTCAAATTCTGACACGCCCTCACGCTCTATCCTATAGCGAGAGAAGAAAATGGATGATTTCACACCTCAAGAAAAAAAAGCCATACTACGATACGTTCGAAAACGGTACTCACTTGTAGGCCAATCTAATTGTAGTCTGAGGGCCAATTGTAGAATGCACACGGATAGATGGGACAGAGCAGACATGCAGTGGAAGCCAGATAGCGGAAGTTCTTGCCGAGAGAAGCCTGGAAAATGCTGGCTGACTTGGAATCGTTTGCGGATTGGCTGGAGAAGGCAAATGACTGGAAAGAGTGGAAGGTCATAGGGGTAACCTTTACCCAGCAATGGTATAACCTACGTCAGGTTGAGGAAAAATAGTACATTTTGATACAAGTGCAGAAAGTTTGCCTTTGCTACCGAGGCGGAATTTGCACGAGCCCTAGACGAGTGTGAATGTATGGAGCCGAGGGCTTCAGTGATAAATTTGCACGTGTATCAAACGACTTTTTTCAATACACTTAGAAAATGAATAAACGGGGGTTGACCGGCGACTCGTGAGGGTCGCCGCGCGCCCAGAATGATACGATAAATGTAATAAAATTGTGGCGGGGGAAAGCACGCGCACTTTTATGCACTAGTGCGGAAAACAGTCTATTGCGTGCCTAAAAGCAGTGGGATAAGAGCGGGTTTTCAAGTAAATGTATTGAAAAAGATTTTTAAAAATAGACTCGTTCTGTAATTGACAGCAGCAGACATGGTCCTCAGACGTTACTGTTATATCAATTGTCTTTCGTAACATTTCTAACTTCCTATTAGAAAATTCGCCCACGCACATCTTCAATAAGGTCATTGTATATATAATATTATGTTTCAAAATAGATCTTACGTATTGGGAACTTAGCGATTGTTATTCAACTGTATAGAATGTTTTATATTTAGTTCACTTTTGTTTTAAATTATTAGTACATTTAGTATGAGTTATTACACTTAGTATGAGGTGTTAAAGTCACGAGTCGTCTTATAGTTAAGCAATCGCTTACAGCCTTCTTGGCTATTCATGGATGGGTCGATCACATAGGTACCGGAACTCCTTCGGGTCATGGAATGTACGTCAAGGGGTTAGCTGTAATTTGTAGGTCTTTGATTTGTACATCTCAAGGTGGCTTTAGGCCAGAGGATTAGCACGAGAGTACGAGTCGAGCTCAAAGTATGTCGTGCTCGGCTCCTCTAAAGTCGCTCCACACTATTCTTTAGTCTAGACCAACCTTAAGATACGGAGTTATGGAGATCAGGTCTTCCAGTCTTAAAGGGCCTATTACACTACTCGATATTCAGACACGCTAGGAAAAAGCTAAGCAGATTGGTAGACTTATATGTTAAGTTTTTATTACCCCAATAAAATATTTCACCGAGTGTTGAATTTAATCGAGTTAGCTGTGATTATAAACCCACACGAACTTGCCCATACAATTTTTTTCTTGAAACTTAACGGGCTTTCGGGAAAAGATTTCTAGAGCATGTCTACAAAAAAAAATAGTTTTCATTGACATTTAATTTGGAAAAGAAGTCTTAATCTTAATTGTAAGGACGAGATGAAACAATACAGTTGCAAAACAGAATTCCTTATGAGGAATAACTAAGCCAAATTGTTTTTTTTTTGAGTAATTATTCTTTAGCTCTTATCCATTTTATGTATTCTTCCTAACTTTTTTTAATGGAAAATCATCGAATAACTTCTTTTGCATTTGGATGGCGCGAGACGGGAGAAGTTAAATTAGCAAGAGTAAATTATTGTGGCTATATTTTATACTTACGTAAAATTTTCCTTAAAATAATTAGCGTAATGCTCTATTTACACATTATTGTTAGAAAAGGCCATCTTTTCCAGCTTCTGAGTACACCTTTTTAGAAAATCATCAAATAAGATCTCATGCTTTGGATGGAGCGAGAGGGGAGTGTCAGACTTTTACTGAAACACACCAGTGTTTCTTCAGTTGCCCTTTGCTTTCGAGGGTCACAGTAACTCTTTTGAACAATCCAGCAGGTCTTCTTCATTACTTATCTACTATTTATAGTAGTCATCCCCTCTCTAGCTACATCATCTATTACATTCATACTCAAAACATTTCTTAGCACTTTTTCCGATTTTTTTTTTGCATTACATTCCCATACTATGACAACTGATCTCCACGCAAACAGACACCGGTGTCACTTCAGACTTCTTCTTAAATACTCATTTCTTATTCTAAAAATTCACGTAACTCCACATCTCCCTCTAAGCAGTCTCATCTTAGCTGCACGTAAATGCCTTGCTTGTATATTATAGGTTTTTTTAGGTTGAAAATCATCCAAGTACTTCTCGCGCTATAAGGCGAAGCGCGAGGGCGTGTCAGACCCCTGATTTTCCTTTTAGAAACGAACCCATAGCTCTAGTAGTCTTCGGCCCTGCTGGGCCCCTACGATTTTGCTGACATCTTCTTGAGGCACGCGTGGAACACTACGCGCCGTCGATGACTCGGGCTCGGTTCGGACAGTCCTGTACCAGGGCCCGGCGCGAGAGGTCGTTGCCGATCGCCCCCACGAGGACACGTCGGTGTTCCGCCCAAGCGGGGCACATCTCTACTGTGTGCTCCACCGTGCCCTCCTGGCGGTCCACATAATGGTGACACCCGGGTGTTTCTTCCGCACGAATCTCGGAAACTTACGATGCCCGGTGAGGCCCTGCGTCATGCGGAAGGCCAGGACACCGTGACGTCTTTCCATCCACTCCTCAAAGAGAGGATTTACCGCCATAAATATGGCGTGCCCAATATTTTTAACCGATTTAAAAAAGAAGGAGGTTTTATGTTCGGTTGTATGTATTTTTTATTTTATTTTATGTATGTTCACCGATTTCTCGGTAGACCGATTTTGAAAATGTTTTTTTTTTATTAAAAGGTTATACTTCCGAGTTGGTTCCATAGAAATATTGTTATGATCTGATGAGGAGCTTCAAAGATATGGAACGCAACTCTTCATAGGATCACAGAAGAACTGTCGTAATAAGTAAAATTGCTTTGTTACGTATACGCGTTGACTTTAAGTTTGACTGAAGTAGGTACTTTTTAGTTGTGGTACCGCAACTAAAAAGTGTAAAATAAAAAATTTCGAAAGTCGGTGTTAAATAACGAACATACAAAACTATTATAAAACACCGACTTCCGAAATTAAAGTTATTTTGCACTTTTTAGTGTTTTTTTATTACATTGAAGTCGGTTGTATTTTTTTTGTAAAAAGTTTTTTGGGTAACAACAATAATATACCTACTCCAGTACCCTTTTTTCACATAGCACCCAATCAGATACGGATGGATAAATAATGACAGACGTATTTCAAATTGACGAGTTGAATAACACCAACATTTTGATTTATTTTACGCTAAAATTGTGTTTCTGCACCAGTGGCTTTAATTTGTGTTGAAATATAAATTATTGAACCACAAAATTAACCTCTGACATTTCAGATTGTGTGTTGGTACGAGAATTTTCATAAACTTAACCTCAAGTGTTTTGAACAGCAAATTGTTTGTGGAAACAGTTTGTCTACTCATGAAAATGAACTGTATAATGTTTCCGAAAAATCATTATGGTTAATTATAGCTATACAATTAACCATAATGATTTCTCGGAAACATTATACTACATTATATACTAGCTTCTGCCCGCGACTTCGTACGCGGATCCTGTTGCTTATGCCAGCGACAACGGGGTCGTCAAAATCGAAGATCTGAAACGTCTGATGTCGAATTCTAAGAGCCCGGGAACGGGAAAAAAAACGCGATGCGCGAGACGATTCGAGACCTCTGCGAGAATACCAGTGGTGACAAATGTTTTCCCTGTTCCACCAGGAGTATCCAAGAAAAACATTTTACCTTGGCCGAGCCCAACGCATTCAAGGATGGTGTCGAAAATTTGCTTTTGCTCTGAGGTAAACTTAGAAACATGGTCATTGACGACGATACTCATAGCTCTTGGATCATAATTTATTTCAGAGTTGTACTCTCTGCTTCCACGCTCTTGTACATCCAAATGTTGTGGAGTCGGTAGCCCATAATCCACCAGAGAACTGCCGCCGATCGAAATGACCATGTCTTGAAGTGAACTAAGGCAACTGTACGCGCTCATCAGTTGCCTCAGTATTATCTTCAGTAGTGCGTCTCAGAGCTCTTAGGAAGTCTTCGGACAGAAGATGTCGATATTTCTCCCACAACAGAAGCGAATTTGCAATACCGCAGAACACCAACGTGACGGCAAACAGATGTCGCAAACGACTGAGACTGTCACTAATGCTGGCCTCCTTAAGTGCGTTGTCCCAGTGCTGATCACCGTCGAGAAGGTGGCGTGCTACGCAAGCAGCGCGGTATGTGGGATTCTCAATGTCATCGACTGTCCTTAGAAACGCAAATGATGTTGGGCCCCGCACTGTGTGCAGTAACATTCGCAAATAATAGCTCACGCCATTATTTGGGTGCACAGTGTAAACCCGTCCCAATGCGGTGTCCTTAAAACATCGGGGAAACCCGTCCACGGCGTGTCCACGTCGACGTCGATTAAATACACCTCTTTGCTTGTCGTACGTGTAGTACGACGGCACCTCATCATAGGTGAGTGATCTAGTAAAGTTGTCCCCTTCACGGAGTCTGATAAAGGCCAACAAAGTGGTTTGGCGCGGATTTTCCAATCTTGCTGCAACGTTATCAGGATCAAAATAAATGCGCTGGCCATTCTCTAAATGGATATCTAAATGCATGACTGTTGGATACCTGTCGTGTATAGAGAAGGCCAGTATCCGCCAAACCGTCTCAGAAGTGCTGATGTAGCGACCATACTGGTACTTGGTCACTTAATCCCCGTCAGTGCTTTGTAAAGCGAACGTTGCCTGGTCACTACCTTTTTTGACGTATTTATACATGTATTTAATCGACTGTACACTTGTGCACGACTCGACGTTAATGTGGGTACCTACTGAACGTCCTGACACTACTGAACATGTGAAAGTGTGCACACCCCTCAGACATGGTGCCAATGTCTCCGTGTTCGATGTAATGAATAAATGGGTTATAGGAAAACGCGCTCCTTTCTTTATTGAACCACGGTTGCTCTTCAGGATCATAAACCATAGACTCAGTATCAGATGAGGTTGAATTGTGAAGATTGCGACGTATACAGTCTAGATCAATTTGGGCCACACGCTGTTCAACTGACTGACTTGCCCGAATTTCCTGAATCCGCTCACGTTCTTGCGTGGAATGAACAGACACCTCAACACGCATGTGGTGATATCTTTGGCGAGCAAGTGCGTTGCGTTGCTCGCGCTGCTCGTCTATCTTCAAAGACCAAGCTAGACCATGCTGTGAGTGGTCTGCACTAAGGCGCGTCTCATGCTCTTCAGGATTCTCAAGTGATCGAGATGTGGCAGTGCGAGTCTCTCTGCGGGTAAGTCTCCGAAGCGCGAGATATTGCGTGGCGCTCGCGATCACTTGCTTGGCGTGTATCGTGCTCCTGACTGTTCTCGAGCGACCGAGCAGTCTCAGTGTTGAAAGCTGAAGACTTAATCTCTGCTCTCTCTCTGTATCCGTTTCGGAAGCGCGAGATAAAGAATGACGCTCTCGGTCACGCGCAAGTCGTATCTCACGCTCCTGACTGCTCTCAAGTGATCGAGCAGTCTCAGAGCGGATATTCTGAAGACTCAACCTCTGATCCCTCTGTGTAACCGTTTCGGATGCGTGAGACAAAGAATGACGATCCCGATTGATAGCTAAACGCATTTCTCGTTGTTCCACACTTTCCTGAGATCGAGAAGCAGTAGTGCGGACTCGTTTAAATTCTAGTCGTAATTGGCGCTGCGTGCTAGTTTCCGCGGACAAACTTAGTGCATTACGCTCACGGTTAGCACCTAGCCGTTGTTCGATAGATCGAACTTACCTGCGCATCTTAGAAACCCTTGAGTTTCGAGACAGATTTGATCTTTTTCTAAAAGGCATAGCTAAAATTCCTTCTTAATCCGATACTAATGATATTCAAATCAATGAAAAGTAATCGAATAAGTATGTAAGAATTGCTAGTAAGTAGAAAATAATAATTATTCGCAGGAAAATTAAACACATCAACCAGCACAGAAAACAAAGGTAACCCCTGTTTCTATAGGATGAGAGCGGCACATCGTAACCTATAACATCACTTTTTGGGAACGAAACCATAGCGCGATCTAAATCGACGCCAACGCCATCTAGTTAGAAAACGGAAACTACATATTATTTACCCAAATTAAATTATGAATAAAACCACATTGTCGCTAATTTAACAGACAACTACATTATTTTTGCATAAAAAAAATATGGTAACAGCAGCAAGGAACAAAACTAAGAATTACATACTTACTTAATAAAATTCCCCGCTAAATTCCCCGTAGTAACTTGCAATTTATAATATTACTGCCCTGCTCCTTTATAAAAATAGCGTGATTATTATGTTCCCAGAGCCAAATTTTTATCAACTAAATAACATGTCATTTTGTGCTTTCAATTACGAACAAAAACCTTTTAAAATCAATATTGCTTACCTCCTATAACATACGGCGTGATAATATGTAGCCTAAAGCCTTCCTTGGTTTACAAAGAGCATTTTTGCTGAATTTCAATTCAATCTATCCAGTAGTTTTGGCGTGAAGCCGTACCATACACACAGACAAAAAGACAAACAGACAAAAATTCTAAAAAGTCACTTTTTGTCATCAGTTACGTTTTTCTAACAAAAGCCACTTATTTTTTTTCTAAAATTCTCAATGTACAGTTTTTTTTTCGTTACTGTTTTATTATATGTATAGATAATGTAGTATAATGTTTCCGGATGTCTCTTGGAATATATATATATATTCCAAGAGTTTCTTCAACCCCAAACGGCTCAAAAATATAACTGCCTACGAGGTTGTTATATTTCCGCCGCTTAAAGTTCTCCGCATTCGCAGCGGCAGCACCAGCAATGCACGGTGAGCTAGGACGACGCTGCTTATAATAGGTCTTTACCTATGAAATTGGAGATTTTTAAAACGGGTTGCTTTGAAGTATTATATCATTGGATTGACTTGGAATCATAAGTTCAAATAAATTTTATATTAAAGGTATGTTATTCTTCTTTTGAAATTAGGTATTTATTTGTTTCTTTGTGTTTTGTATTTACTGTAATATCGCAGTACTTATAACCATGAAAGCTAATAAAAAAACGTTTTTTCATATTAAGAGTTTCAACGTAGATACTATGCATTGCAAAGGGCAAACAATATCAATGTCGCATACCTACGACTTTCTTCTAACAAAAAAACTCTGTGTTCTTGGTTTAATAGATTTCGTTTTGGAAATTTTGTCTTGTAGCCGCCCTAAGAAATAAAGTTATTCCTGAGGTAAAACTTCTCACATGAAAGTGATTGAAACCAAAATAGACATCTCATTCATTAGCAGTTTTAAGTCCGTATACATCATTAATATTGCATATCACTTGAGTCCCATTGTTTCCACGGTAGAACTCATAATTACAAAATAATGCGAGTTTTCTTAGATTTCATACAAAAATGGTTATAAGTACTGCTATATTACAGAAAATATAAAACACAAAGAAACCAATAAATACCTAATTTCAAAATAAGAATAACATACCTTTAATATAAAATTTATTTGAACTTATGATTCCAAGTCAATCCAATGATATAACACTTCAAAGCAACCCGTTTTAAAAATCTCCAATTTCATAGGTAAAGACCTATTATATACAAGGCGCTGAGAGTGTTAATTGATTTATTTTTATTTTTGTAGAAGAGAGAAATAAAGTTTAAAACTAGTTTTAAATATTACAAATATACTCGTAGTAGTTGTAGGCTGAAAGAAAAGAAATAACGAACGACTTTTTTACTCGCTCTAGAGTGGGGCGAGAGGACACATCTGACTTTTACTGACTAAAATCCACCTGTGTGTTTCAGTTGCCGTTTTGCGTTCGAGGACCCGAAAATCCCCGCGGGTCAAGCTGACATCGGCCCTACTTTGGGCCCCTACGGTTTTGCTGACATGATTTTGGGCGTGAGCTTTCGAACGACGAGCAATAAGTAGCTCGCCGTTAACCGTCCGAACCCAACACGAGTTGACGTCGGCGCGTAGTGTTCTACGCGCACCTTAAAGAGATATCAGCAAAACTGTAGGGGTCCAGCGAGGGCGAAGCCTACTGGGGCAAAAATTCCGAAAGGGAAATCTGTGGTTTTGGAACGTAAAGATCAAAAAAGGAACATAGTTGTGGTTTTAGTCAGTCTTCATCTTAGCGTATCGATGGCAAAACTAGTTAAATTCCTTGCCTGGCCCAGTATTCGGCCACGGCAGTGCCGTCCGCTTATGCTGTCATTAGGTCCCTACGTGAACAGGTAACAGGGCACGTGATGCAGGATCGAAGGAGGGACATGGTCTGCGGAGAGACGCCGCACAAACACTGAAGATCGGAACCGTCCGAGAACCCCCATCTGTGAGAGTCTGCTCCACCCTATAGTACCGAGAAGTCATTAGATGATTTCCCACCTTAAAAAACTGGGCAAGTGCGAGACGGGCTCGCGCACTGAGGGTTTCGTACAAACTTACCTTAAATAGTTAAATTCCCAAATGGAGTCTCGAAGAATTTTCCGAATCGAAAAAAATTTTTTTTTCTGACGTAACAAAAAATTTTAAACGCCCGAATGAGAAAGGAGGAGGTTGGTATGGAAGAGACCTACCCATGCCGCAAAATAGTCAACCCGATAACTCCGAGGACCTATCGTCCTCGGGGCGGTAACCAGTGACCGTGGGGCCCTAAATACCCACTAAAACACTGACGCAGAAAGACGTGGGAACCCACTACAATTATTTTCCCATGAAAGCCCTATGGAATCAGAAACAGTGAGAGAGATTATGTTGGGCGACCCGACTAATCCGGGCTGGATGGTGTGAAATTGGCGACCGAAGCTTCCCCTGAGGGGTACCTACCGACGGGCTTCAGAAGATAGAGTTACTGCTGTCGTAACCACAAAATATAAGAGCGAGAAGACCTCAATACAAACCTTTCATCGTATTGGCGCTTGGAACGTCCGAGGTCTACTAATGGTGGTCAAACTGACCATCGTGGAGAAGGAAATGGAATCACACAAGATTTCACTTCACGACTGCGACAGGGAACACCACTTACTTCTCAGGCTGCAAAGATTCGAGTAGGAATGGGGTCGGAATCATGTTGCCACCACACATGAATAAATATGTCCTCGGTTATTGCCCGGTGTCTGATAGAATCCTGACAATGAAACTGAACACCAAACCGGGCATCTTGAATGTTGTACAAATATACGCTCCGACAGCACAAGCTCAAGATGAGGTAATTTAAATTAGGGAAATTAAAATGATCCTTGGTGACTGGAATGCCAAGGTCGGTAGTACACTTGTTGATGATTATATCAGAAGGACTGTTGGAAAATTTGGATTTGGCACTAGGAATGAACGGGGTAAAAACTGATCGAGTTCTGTATAGACAGAAATCTCAGTATCATGAACACGTTCCACGAAACGAAACGTCGACGTTTCAAGAAATAAAACAGGGCAAGTGCGAGTCCGACTCGCGCACCGAGGGTTCCGGATAAACTTACCTATGAAAACAGTTCAATTCCCGAAGTTACGAAGATATTACCGAATCGCAAAAAAGTATTTTTTTGTGACGTAACTACAAATTCTGATAACTTTATTTCAGATTTTTTCCTATACTTACTTGTGCTATGAGAGTTTGCTTCATGCCAAATTTCAGGATTCTAGGTCAACGGGAAGTATTTTATGAATTTTGAATCCCTTAAGAGTGTCGAAATACCTACAATTTTTTACAGTTTTAAGAGACCGCAGACCGAGTATATGGTTTTATTTCAACTCGATACATCCACGCATTCCCGAGATGGCAATTTTGACAAGACAGACGGACCACAGTAATCCTATAAGGGTTCCATTTTTCCTTTTGAGGTACGGAACCCTAAAAAAACACCCAATTCGTCTCGTGGCAGGGCTTGAGGCCATGAGGATGTCCGTACTCTCGCAGTTGCAGCCATCTCGGTAGTGACGGCTTCCCATTTCCTCTCACTCCGGATCATGGCCTAAATCAAGGCTAGGTGCGTGAGGTCGCAGTCCCCGATCACCTCCACGAGTACACGACGGTGCTCCGCCCAAGTGGGGCAGACTTCTACCTCACCGTATCCTCCAGGTGGTCCACGCAATGGTGTCACCATTATGCGTTTCTTTCACATGAATCCGAAACAGGAACCTCTCGAACTAGCCATGTCCGATGAGGACTTGAGTCAGGTAGACGGTGAGACCGCCGTGGCACCTCTCTAGCCACTCCTCAATGAGGGAATGTACCGCCACGTTTGTGGAGTGCCCAAATAACAAACGCCAAGAACTGCAAAAAGTCAGACGTGTGGGAATGTACGAATGTACCGATATTTACTTTACTAATATTAGGAGTTAAAGTATAAAATTGCCGATTTGTACTGAAAAATTGTTTTTTTTTTTTAATTTAACATATTAATTTAATAATAATTATTATCTATACATTGCTGCCATCTAATAAGAAGGTAATTTATGCCTTTGTGATAGAACTCTGGTGATCTAGATTCGACAAACTGTGGGAAAGCATTTTGTACTGCCTCCTGAGAAGAAAACTTTTTATCACGTAAAAATAGTCCAAATCACGAAAATAATGGTAGTTCGTTGGAGCAAGGTCTGGCGAATACGGATGGTGACGAATGTTTTCTAATTGCAGTTCCTGTAGAGTTAAAACGGTCTCTCGTGCTGTATGAGGTCTCGCGTTATTATGGAGCAATAATGGTGAAGATCGATTCATGAGTCGCGGCTGTTTCACTGCTAGTTTTGCTATTATTGTTCGAAGTTCGGCACAGAAGACATCTGCCGTTATTGCTTGACCAGATGGGAGAAATTATAGTAAATAACACCATGTTGAGACCACCAAACAGTTACCATGACCTTTTTATTGGTAAGCTTATAAGTTGATAATCGAATGTTGCACATTTTTTAAAAGAAGTACTTCATAGGTACCATGTGAAAAAAGTTTCACTCAAAAATCTCAAACCATGAAGGTTCTATGTCAATTCGAACTACCTATTACAATAAAACGGCAATTTCATACTTTAACACCTATTATATTTTTTTTTGTAATGAATAAACTCAACTACTTGACCAACTTAAAAAATCTTTCACCAGAATAATGCTATTTTATCACTGAGTGACATAGGTTAAATATTAATTACAAGCTAAGCGTCATACATATTCATAGGGTACACTACATAAATACGAAAAACTTTATTCCGACAGTCACAAATACGAATTTCAAAATACCGATTTTCATAATTCCGAATGGTTCAAAGTTCCGAATATAACAACTCCGACTTATCATTACTCCTATTTTTATAGTTCCTAAATTTCAATTTTCCTAACTTTTATAATTACTATTCTCAAAATACCGAGTTTCAATAGATCGAATAACGAAAAGTCCGACTTAATGATAATTCGAAACATCAAAAATACGAATTCCGATTATTAAAATACCGATTAATAAAATTCCGAAATAAAAACGCCTCATAAAACTGTATAGCAAGACAAATAAACACATAAATGCTCGTCAGAGGTCGTAGTATGAGGGGGTAGAATTAAAAAACTAATGACAGATGCGTTTTCCAGCATGCAGGGGATTTATTGCAGCATGCAAGCAGGCATGCAGCGTGCAAGCAGACATGCAGCATGCAAGCAAGCATGCGACATGCAAGCAGGCATGCAACATGCAAGCAAGCATGCAACATGCAAGCAAGCATGCAACATGCAAGCAGGCATGCAGCATGAAAGCAGGCATGTAGCATGCAAGCAGGCATGCAAAATGCAGCAAGCATTGTTTCTGTCACGGCTCCGGCGCTGCGGGGTTTGGGCGGCCCCACGCGAGCTTATCGTCGCAGATGGTTTTAACGCTCACCACCGCAGCTTCGGCTTGCTCAGCCTCAGCCGCGGCGGCGGGCCTTCAAACCACCTGCTCCTCAGCTCGCGGGCCGCCCTACCCCTCCGCGCCTACGCGGGTTTAAATTACACTCTAGGGGTAGGGCAAACAAGACTGCGTGAAGTCGGTTTTGCAGCGATTCGCTTCTGACACTAAATTTTGTAGCACAACATGTTGACTTTTAGTTTATTCGAAGTATTGAAAATCGGAATATCGTTTTTCGGACCGAGAACCCTTCGAGCATTTGATTCTTCGAACATATGAAAATCGGAAAACTAACAAATCGCATTTACGACTTTCGGTAAAATAAATTTCGTGATTTTTAATAATAGACATTATAATTTTTAGGTATTATGAAATTCGGACTTTTGAAAATCGGAATAAAATATTTCGGAGTATTTGGGTGTTCCCATATTCATATTAAATCTATGTCAAACTATAACAATCGTCAAACAAACATAGCCTGAATAATTGTTTGCAAGGCTACACTCTAGGACCTTATTGTGAGCAATATGCTCACAATAAGGTCCTAGAGTGGTGACCGCGTACAGTACGACGAAGGCCTTCAAAAAGGTAGACCAAAGACCTGGTGAGGCTCGAAAAAGCAATGGGCCTGATTGATGTAACGACCTTTGGGAGAGATCCAGTAGTGGACGTGTTTCGGCTGTAATTATTTACAATGATGATGAGGAAGTAGCATATATTAATGAATTTATATACGACAACAACACATTCCAGAACCTTTCGGCCCCAACGGCCATCTGTTCTGCGAGCAATGTGTCCTGCCCATTGCCACTTTACTTTGGCGATTCTTCGTGCTATGTCGGCAACCTTGGTGGCATGGAATGGCGACCACGTACCGGAAGACGTAGCGTTGGAAGGCCTCCTACTAGGTGGACCGATGACTTGGTAACGGTTGCGGGAGTCCGATGGATGCGAGACGCACAGGACCGTTCGTTGTGGCGACGCTTGGGGGAGGCCTATGTCCAGCAGTGGACGTCTTTCGGCTGAAATGATGATGATGATGATGATGAACAACACCACACTTCATTGACAACAAAAAAAAAAGAAAATAAGTCGATAATAAGTCTATAATTTTACAGCGTCTGTATGTTATATGATGAAAATGGTGTTACAGTTATTTCCGTATTTGAATAAGCTAAGCATTTGTCGTCAATGTTATATCAAAATTAACTGGGGAGAAAAAAACTTTTCACGATAGACATGAAAGAAAGTTCCGCAGGTAGAAGACGTCTATCTCTTTTCCACATAACCTTCATAAATAGTTCCGTCTCTTTCTGAAGTAGCGGGTAGCTGATGCTATTTTTAGAACTGGCTGGTACATCCACTAAAATATTATTGGACTTCAACTTTATTCATTATTCTGGCTCAGTAAGGTTTAAAATAGAATTCGTTGAATAAGTAGACACTAAAAATAAATTACCTTTAACTCAATAAAGGTTTCTCGATATTTTATACTATTTTTGTGTATGTACTATGGCTTCTGCGAAGTAATAGCGCACTGGCAGTTAGAAGAAAAGTAATTAATTTAATATCCAATTAAGTGAGTAAAGGAATAGTTGCTTGATTCACTGAAGTAATCTTTACGTCCTATAAAAGTTCATTCATTAGACGGTCGTTTTTGTAACAATGCTGGAGTAAACACGTACAACTATAATCAACATAATTCAAGGAAGTTTGATACAACTTTGGATGTATTATAGCTGTACTGCGGGGTTGTTCGGAAAAATCATCGCGGCCCTTTTTTATGTGGGAAATCATCAAATGACTTTTCGCGCTCTGGGTGGAGCGAGAGGGAGTGTTAGACTTTTACTGACTAAAAACCACAGTGTTCCTTCAGTTACCCTGTTTGTTGCGAGGGCTACGGTAACTCTAACTAACTAGCACTGTCTATTTTGGTGAAATCTCTTTAAGGTGAGCATGGAACAAAACCCGCTGAGGACATTGCTCATCACCCGTAAGCTTACGCCTACGGTGGCCGGGAATCGCCCTGAGACTCCTGACGCCCGGGACGTCTCCGGTGAGGTTCACTGCTGACCTGTAACGCAAAGGGTCACTGTACGAACAGGAGTGGGTTTTAGTCCGTTTAAGTCTGACCCACCCTCTTGTCCACACAGAGTGGGAGAAGATATTTGATTTCCCACCCTCAAAAAAAAGATATATTTTAGCTGTACTTACGAAGAGTTTGACCTCGCTAAAAACTACCTACTACTATGCTATTTGTTCCGTGAGTACGCCATATCTAATTTGAACATGGTTTAAAATAGACAGTGCATCAATAAATCTTTAATCTGCTGGTACTACAACGAACAATTCTATTTTAAATACATGTGCAAAATAAGTATAAAACTAGAATCGTTAGAGACCGTAAACTCGTGCGACCACCAGTAAAAAAATACTATGGTAAAAGAACCAACAACTTTTTGATTTCTACACTTCTCAATCAATCAAAAAAGAATACTAGAATGTGTAAACGAACATTGAAAAATAAATTAAAGACTGTGATCGCAAGACGTGGAAATACCCACTAATTTATTTTTTATATTGCATTTGAACCAATTGTAACTTAAAAGTACTAATCCTGCAGACAAACTGTTACGTAGATTGGTATTTTTTTTAATTTTTATTATTGATAGGCTCGGGTTTGACCACTATCTCACCTGATGGTAAGCGATGATGTGGCCGACGATGGAGCACGCTTGCCTAGAAGTAACCTATTCACTCTTGACTTAAAGACCCATAGGGTGTAGCTATCAGAAAATACAGAATAAAGAATTTGGAATTTATGAAATGTACAACATTTTTGGTCCAAAAAATGATTTTATTTTTTTTATTTTTTTTTGTTTTGTCTGGCGTACATTGTTTTAAAATGTCAGACTTTATGAACGATGTAGCAAGTTCTATGGTTTTGTATTATATACAATAGATATAGTAAGTACATCTATATGAATGGTTAATGCGTACAAGCGTAGTAGTGATGGCAAATGGCCCACAAACAAGTGACTGGCGCGAAGTCTTGGCTGGTTGCCTGAAAACTATGTGAGTGTCTGTTAGCGCTGACAATTGATAATGTTGTTCAATTTTCTGATGTACGGTTTTTTTTTTAGGTGGGAAAATCATCTAGTGACAAATCCCATGGGCGGAGCGGGAGATAGTGTCAGACTTTTACTGACCAAAAACCCACTCCTGGTTCTTCGTTGCCTTCATCCCAGGGCCCCGGATTTCGTTTTCACACTACCCATGGTCCCACTCGGTCCCAGTAGGCTTCGACCCTGCTGGGCCTCTACGATTTGCTGACAGTTCCCTGAGGCGCGCGTGGAACAATACGCGCCGTCGACGACTTGGGCTCGGTCCGGACGGTTACCGGACGGTCGGACGGCGGGTTACCCATTGCTCGCCGTCCGCAAGCCCGCGCCTACGGTGGCCGGAAATATGGATCGGAATCCCGGCGGCGGTTGGAGCGTGAGGACCGTTGCCTCACGCGATCGGCCGCCTCCTTTGCTAGCATTACTGCTTCGCAGAAGGAGGCGACTGCCTGCCACTCCTCCTCGCTTCGGACCATGGCCTGTACCAAGGCCCGGCGCGAGAGATCGCCGCCGCTGATCGCCCCCACGAGGACACGGCGTTGCTCTGCCCAAGCGAGGCACACCTCCACCGTGTGCTACTGTGTGGGCGGTCCACACAGTAGCAACACCTGGGCGTCGCTTCCGCACGAATCCGGTGCAGGAACTTCCTAAACTTACCGTGTTCGTGAGAACCTGCGTCATGCGGAAGGTGAGGACGCCGTGAGGTCTTTCGAACCACGCCTCAAAGAGGGGACTTACCGCCATAATCTGATGTACCGTGAGGAATTCTTCATCAATACAGATGACGTCTTTATTTACCTATATACAAATTATAACAGTAAAGACGATTATACGGCAGTAAATAGTGGAGCAATTTTCGCCAGTTATGACCTTTAGTTATTGCATAGCAAAAGGGGATGCTACTGCCCACGCGCTATTGTTTGAGGACCCTGGCACCCACTCCTCCCGTGTCAACAATAAAAGGTCATAATATCTATGCAGCTATTTATAGACATTTCCCGGGCTTAATATTTTATGATTAGTTTCAAAAATACCTATGAGTAGACGGATAGCTCAAACTGCAGAGTTCTTTTTTCCTTCGAATTCCGCCTCCGTAGGCGCTATCCAATAAGGACCAGGGCTCGGGTCGATAGAGTGTCGTGGTTACACTTGCCTCAAAGAGATGCTAGCATCTGTGAGATTATTTGAAAGAGTTACCGTGGCCCTGGAATGAAAAAGGAAACTAACGAAACACATGTGGGTTTTAGTCAGTATAAGTCTGATACGGGATCTTGATCCACCCAGAGCATTAGCATAATTTCCCACCAAAAAATAAGGAGATTTTTTTTGCCTTGAAATACTGAGTACCATGTTATTGAGCCAAGCAAGTGTTCTCAGATTGCTGGCCCATATTCTAATAATAGGCACTTATCAAAGCTTACGATCAATTTACGCACAAAACACGATCTAGGAGTCGTGTACGGTTTCAGAATTTATTAGAGTTTATTTTTAGAGCCGATGAAAATATCGGAAAACAACAACAAACATTTTCGCAAAACATGTCTCATTAGATACTTACCCAATTAAAACAGCATCATTGGTATGTTTAGCATAGTATATTTGTGGATAAGGTAACCAGAGCAGGTTGGCAAAGTAGGTCATAAATCGATAGAGCTGCACTACATAGTGATAGGTACAGCCTATGCTTATCTACAGCTCCACAGTGCAACCGGGCCGTTTCCTTGATCCACTTTCAAACTAGCACGGGATGGTAGCTACTACGTATAGCCTATGCCGATGTCCTAGTTTTAAGTAGATATACTTAGTAGAATTTACATAGAATTGGCAGTAAAATAATAATACTGTCTTCTAGAGATGTATACAGCTGCCGATCAGCTTAATGCCCTTCTGTCTGACCCTGAATGTGATGTGTTTGCAGACGAATGGAATAAAATAATGCGCGGTTGTCTGGTGTTCTATGAGAGAACTGTTCCAGTATGCTACGGTGTCCACTGTTCCATGTTACTTTGATAATTATATTATATTTAATCTTATATTATGTTATTTAAATAATTTAATTATAATAATCAAAATCAATTAAATTATAAAATTCTAAACAAAGGCCGACATTAACGTAGTTAACTTTTATGTTTATTACATTTGCATGTTAATTATTGTAATTTGACTTGTACCGTTTTAATTTACTTTAAATAAATAATAGCTATCATTCGCTCGTGCTCACCCCAATTTACTTGGAGTCAGTGAAGATATACTTTTCTTCCGTTTTGTCAACAGGCGTCTTCGTTCAAGCTGAAACTGTCATTACCAATTAACCTTTGAAGTAAGTTTCGCCTTTGAAAGTTCACGTTATAAAGATGCCTATGTTCAAAAGGAACTTAAAGATAGTTTTATATTGGAATTCGGGCGTATAAGATTTCATATAAGTTCTGTTTGATGTTACCCCAGTAGGCGGAACGTGGGCTTAGTTTCCAATTAGTTAGTCTTGGCCGTTTTAACAGTAAGATGCCTAAGGAAAACGTTCGTTCGTGATAAGATTTGCTTCAATATATTGCAACTATTCAGGCAGTATGTTTGTATCATTATTGTTTTATGCTATTTCATTAACATCATAACGCGAATCAGTAGATTGTAAAACAGTTATACATTTCATTTTATGACCTACATAATAAAACAATATATTATTATACCAGCCGCCAATAAACCACTTGAAAGCTCACTTTGTTATGAAGCTATGGGTACTATAATCAATACAACTCACGTATGGGTAGGTACTAATCAAGCCATAGCGAGCTCGGGCTTCAATCCATTCATGAATGTAAGTGCTTACGTCAGCAGTCTCCCCCCCTAGGAGGCGCGGTCCCCCCTCAGCACTAGCGCACAAAAAGGGAGGAGGCCGTGACGTCAAACCTTCATGCAACAAGTGCCGATGGAGAAGTGCTTAGGTATAGGACACAGTTTATTTTTAGACTGCCGAAAAAGGTTCTACCTTTGTGTTGTAACTAGGTTCAGATTACATATTGCGATGTTGAATGATGTAGTTACGTGTGCCTTTTGATCTTTGAATGAATGATGACTAGTCTCCTTTGGGGATGTCATTTGGAGTAGCAGTTCTTATAGATTTTGTTATCCTCAGTAATTGGGTTGTGAAGGTCGGATGAAAGAATACAAATATTACAGTCATTCTTATCTTGTAAGTCTTGTATCTGTGCCAAATAGTTCGAAGTCATTTGCTTTTAGACAGACTATCCCAAAATTAAGTGAATTTTGTGTATATTGTAAATTCAGTGTAGTATCTTCATCAAGAAGAATAAAAAAATATAAGCTCAAAGGCGACCAATTAAAAATAGTGAATTCGAAATACTTTTTTTTTGATGTGCAAGTTATCAAATCACTGTTTCCACTCTAGGGTAGACCTAACGATCTAAATTATTCGATGATATATGACACTTGACCTATGCGCACCAATTACGTACTAACTAAAAAATAAAATAAGTCCGTACTGAAATAAAATCAAATTCTAACTCTTAACTGGTCAAAAATAAAATTGACCTTCGTTCAGGTAAAAATAGTCTAGATTTATAAATGAAACTCGACTAAATATAGGCGTCTACTTATAAATATCGGCTCGACCCCAATACTTCACCGAAATAGCACTGAATAACCGATAGAACTGTAAGACCTAAAATATTTGTAAAGTAGGTTCTACAAAATGCAATTTAAAAATAGAATCCAGTCGATCGTTAGATGTAGACGCAATTATTGTGATTCCGTGGAGACATGAAACCCACTTCCCTCCTTGTTGCCACCTCACCGCCCTTCACTGTATCGAACTGGCTCGAAGAGCTTCCGTTGAATAAGTAAAGAGCAAAAAAAAGAACCAAATTCAACAACTAACTTTTAAAAATTAATTTCGACATTCAAGCATTTACATGTTGAATTTTATGAATGAGATGGTAATTCATTACTTAGAAAGAAAAATGTGTTTGGCTGAATTAGATATAGTACTGCCATCTATGATTAAAGCACAAAAAAACTTCGAAAGCATGGTAACTGTACGTACATCATTCGTCATTACGTACATCATTTCTTTTTGCTTTCATAATTATATATATAAATATATATTATATTGTTTGTATTATATGAAATTTATTAGTTTATGTATTGTATATATATAAATAGTACACCACGAACTACCTGCGTATCTTTTTTCTCCTTCTCTGTCAAATCCATCCAAAGGTTGTCTGTAAAAAATCGCTTTTAGCGATAAGACCGCCCATTGTGACACCCTATTAATTTTAAGTTCCTAATGTAATTTGTATTTTTGGTGTACAATAAAGAATATATCTATCTATCTATCTATCTATCTAACTGACGTAGCATCGAAAGCTTTTCATAACTTCTTTATCTTTTAAATATTTTTAATGGAATGAACAAACATTTATCTTACTTAATATCTGTCTATTTATTTGGTTATTTATACACTGAAATGTTTTTCAGTATGATTGTATATACATATATATAAGCAGGCTTAGTTATGCCATCTACATTAAAGTGTTCAATATAAAAGCTCGTGATGTTTCTTGACACATTGTATATCAACTGCCGGTATGACAGAGCCACTTTTGACATACCCTTGTCAAATTTTTTAATTAATAATTTTGTACTGTTTAGACCAAATTTTCACGCTTTGGGTTTCTTATTAAAATCCATTCTGGAGTATATAGCATCAAAAACAAGATCTAAATAACGTGTTTAAGCGCCATCTAGGCTGTTGTAAACATGCTACCACTAAAAGGAGCTTACAATGAAAAGCTCGCAGCTACTCTAAACTAGAGGCTTTGGTAAACGATGAGAGCTTTTCATTGCGGCCGATAGATGGACGTCTATGAATATTATAGAGCTTTTAGTGAGGTTTGCTAATACTATGAGACACGGTTCATAGTATTAGTTATATTAGAATTTATGTAGTATGGAAAAAAGGTTTTTTTTTAATGTTTCGTAATTAGAAAGTATTATCTATCTATTAAATGGAGTTTGATATCTACTCTAAGTCCATGGTGGACCATTGTACGTAAGCCATGGCGGCCACATTTGGCGGGCTTCAGTTCATCTAGCACACCTCTCTTCAAAAGCAGATTTGGCCTCTCAGTTTGTTCAGGGCGTTTGTGAGAGAACTCGTAAACCTGGAGTTTGTATTCAGTGACACCTTTGCACTCAAGGAGCAGTGCCCGATGATAATCCCTGCCACCAGGCATTGGCTGCCTCCATCCAGTTACAGAATGCTTTTGGTGAGGGTTTTTTTTACGTAACATAACATATTCATATATTTCACTTCCACAAAGGTGCATTACAAACTAACACTACATAACAAGATACAATTTATTATTCCTTTGTGGGAGAATGGCATCTGCACTAGAAAATTCTGTCACATATATTGCCAGCCCCCCCCCCCCGCAGACTCTGTTTTTATTTTAAAATATGGTCCTTTGGGCAAAAAAAAAAGTAAATTCTCTGTATGATCGTAGGAAATTCTTTGAAGAGCCTCCTTAAGAATTAGAGTTAATTTGATTCAAGCTATAAATGTTTGCTTTCATAGAGGAGAGGAGGGTCTATTGTAGAGGTGAGGACCGCGAAACAAGTAAAATTTTTGTGTGAAAGCATCGTTTATGTAAATTAAAAATAGTAAAGGCCATAAAATACTTCCTTGGGAAATTTCGAAAGCTGTGCTTTTTTCGTCATCGCTTATAATATTACCAATCTATACACATTGCGTACGTTTGTCTAGATAGCTCTTAAATAGTTTCAGCTGGGTTTCCCTAATGCCTATGGCTTCAACCTTGCGTAACAAAATGGGAACAGAAACTGTGTCAAAAGCTTTGGCGAGGTCTAGGAATATTCCTAGGGTGTGGTTATCTTTATCAAGTTCTTGTGCTAGATAGTTAGTTAAATGGTGTACAGCATCATTTGTAGACATTTTAGGTCTAAAACCAAACTTCCGCTTAGAGAGAGCAGATTTATCCTCTAAATATTTATAAAGCCTGTTGTTTATAATCTTTTCTAATATTTTAGACATAGAAGGCAGTAAGGAAATAGGCCTATAATTAGTCACTTGATCTTTACTACCTGACTTGTAAACTGGGACAACAACAGCCTTTTTAAGCACTTGGGGAACAACTACAGGTGTAGTTAGACATTTATTAAAAATGTAAGTTAACGGTGGTACTAAAAGGTCTTTGAATTGCTTAATCATTTTATTATATAGTTCGACGTTATAGTCTCTAAAACTTATCTCAGGGCTATCTTATTTAGATATGGCATGGCTTCCTTGGCCTGCCTACATTCTGTTGTCGAAGACCACTAGCCTAGCGCTTGTGTGTTAATGTGGTCACGTAGCCAACCAAAGAGGATTGGGATTTGGCACGATGGGGTCGGGGCCGAACCCCACCGCATCAGATCTTTTCCTAGCTAGTTCATCAGCCACATCATTGCCCAGTCGCTATGTCCTTTGATCCACTGCAGCGTCACAGTGTTGCAGTTGAGCACTGTGATGCGTTCTAGCACAGTGGCATTCTTGTATAAGTCTCAATGTGGTTTTTATTTAGGTGAATTAACCATCTAATGACAAATCCCGCTCTTGGGCGGAGCGGGATATAGTGTCAGACTTTTACTGACTAAAAACCCACTCCTGTTCCTTAGTTGCCTTTCGTGCCAGAGTCGAGTCTTCCTTTTAGAATCAGACCCTTGGTCCCAGTAGGCTTCGACCCTGCTGGGCCCCTACGGTTTGCTGACATCTCCTTGAGGCGCGCGTGGATCAGTACGCACCGTCGACGACTGGGCTCGGTCCGGACGGTTACCGACGATCGGATGGCGAGCTACTCATTGTTCGCCGTCCGCAAGCCCGCGCCTACAGTGGCCGGAAATCGGGATCGGAATCCCGGCGGCGGTTGGGGCGTGAGGACCGTTGCCTCACGCGATCGACCGCCTCCTTTGCTAGCATTACTGCTTCGCTCTTACTTTACTCCTCCTCGCTCCGGACCATGGCCTGTATCAAGGCCCGGCGCGAGAGATCACCGCCACCGATCGCCACCACGAGAACACGGCGTTGCTCTGCCCAAGTGGGGCACTCATCCACCGTGTGCTCCACCGTGTCCTCCTCAAGGTGGTAAATTATTTCCCTAAGGATTGCAGGACTGAGGCATTATCGGAGAGTATGCAAATGTGAGTATCCGTGGCTCTCCTGGAGTATATGGTAAGGGCCACAAGGATGATGCCAATACATTTCACTTGATAGAAGGTGTAGAGTTTTCCTAGCGGTCTGGATATGTCAAGAAGAGGGGAATTTGACGCCAGTTCCAGTATCTGTCTTTGATCCATCAGTGTAGACTTTAAGCTCTTCCGGGCTTGAGTAGTCATACATATCGCCTGTTAATTGTATGTTAAAGTTTTTTTGAAATTGATGTAATTTTTTAGCTTTGTTGCTACAACAAAGCTCCAAAACAAGGCAAGCAAGCAAGCATGGTAATACTTTGATGGGGCTGTCCTTTGATTACGTCTTCATAAAGTATTTTTAATGTAATTTTGTTGTTTTATAGTCTAACAGAAATTATGATATTATGAAATATTTAAGACTTTTATAGTGATTAGAATCTGTTAACATACGTGTACTGGGAAATAACTACAACTTCGCATATCTCGTTTTCGTCGCAGTAATAGCATCCATTGTCTTTCGTTATTGAATATTTGTTATCTTAGTCAGACAAAAAATATTAAATGGAAGGTAAAAACGCGCTGACTTCAAATAAAAAGAAGGAAACTACTCCAAGTTTAGTACAAACATGGTTTAAAATTTTGTAATTTACGTAATAATAATAAAAATGAGAACTTTGATTCTAGAAATACAATAATTGATATGAAATATATAGTTTGAATTATTTAATTTCATCATCATCTTCCTGCCCTTATCCCGTTTTATTTGGGGTCGGCACAATACGTTTTTTTCTTCCCTTCTGTCCCGTCACTCGTCACCGTATCACTAACTCCCTTTTCTTTCATATCACTTCTCACACAATCCATCCATCTTTTCTTTGGCCTCCCTCTCCCTCTCCATCCATCCACATGTAAATTCATAACTCTTTTAGCAACATGCGCTTCATCCCTCCTCTTCACATGACCATACCAAGATAAACGATTCTCTTTGAACTTTTCAGTCACTGGCGCCAATTTCAAACTTCCCCTAATATACTCATTTCTCACTTTATCCATTCTTGTCACACCACACATCCATCTTAACATTCTCATCTCCGCTACGTGCGATCTTTTTTCATCCGTCTTTTTCACAGCTCAACATTCTGCTCCATACAGTATGACAGGCCTTATCACGGACTTGTAGATTTTACCCTTCAACTTGAGGGGCATCCGTGGGTCATAAGTTGTTCCCGTGATCTGTCACCATTTCATCCATCCTGCGTTGATCCGATGTGTTACGTCCTGGTCTACCTCACCATCCCCTTGGACGAGCGACCCGAGGTACCGAAAGTCGGAACAGATCGGTATGGGCGTTCCGGCGAGAGCTAAAGGCACTAGATTGGAGAGACCGCCGAAATCGCAGAACAAGTACTCTGTTTTGGTTCTACTCAATTTCAGGCCAACACTCTCCAGTCTGTGCCACCACACCTCCAATCTGTTCTGGACCTCTAGGCCACTTCCGGCAAGCAGCACAATGTCATCGGCAAACAGCATACACCAGGGAGCCTCTTCCTGAATGTGTTTGAATTATTTAAATTATTAGATTAAATTAAATTGATTTGAACGATAAAATAAAATTAAAACATAGAATTAAAATAATGATTGATGAACTTCTAATATTCTCATATCACAACACGCGTGACAGCTATATTAAAAGTCTTTACAATGTAGGTTAATCATTTTTTACCTTCCGTATAAACACATCAAAACAGGCTTTCTCATTAGCTAAAATTGTTTTCCCTTACATCTTCAGCGTAGTGCACAAATTATATCTACAAGTCAAATATTTTAGGTAAGTACTTCGAAGTATGTTATGAGTGCTACGAATAGTAAACACGGCTATTAAATAAACAGTGTAGCAATTAAGCTTGCATTGTGTCAACTTGACACGGAACTAACTGTTACAAGCTCAGCTGTTAGATGTACAGGCGCACGCGCCGCGTAGCCGCATGTAATAGACATCAACGCACGCCCGTGTTAGGTGCCAACCGTGGAAAATACTTTAATTACCTCTAATATTTTTTTGTAATTGTTTTTAGCTTTTAGTTTCATATTGACTTAAAAAAAGTTAAATAACAAAAATACAATTTAGGACCGCAGTGTCTATTATCTGACTTTGTGTTATTCCCATAAATTCTTGGGTATTTTAATGTATGTAGGTTTTCGTCTGATCCATTAAGATAATTTTAAAGTATGTTTGCAACAGAATCGGACCTAATGCAGTTCTGTAAATAAATAAGCTACATTTTAGAAGATAAAAACAAGTTTCCATTCTAAATAACTATATTTGCTGCCTACCTATGCACCCGTAAGCTTTCTTGGAATGGTAAAGTGACTCGTATCGAACAATAAATAGTAGAATCCTTCGACGTCCATTATCTCGGCATCATCATCACGCAGCTACAGTCGAGAGCTTTCAAAGCTGCGGGGGAGGTTCGACGCGCGGAGGGAGGGCGCGGGGCGGCGTGGAGGCCTCCGCCCGCCAGTGCCGCGCCGACTGCGACGCCGCCCGCATGCCGCATACGACGCGTTCTTCACTTGTCAAACATAACAAAAACATAACTGAACAGTGCTTTCAAATTGTGTTGCGTGTTATCGGATAACTTTCGTAATAAGAGTCTAGTTCAGTGCACATCGGGACATACGTGTGTGACGGCCGTAGATAGTGTTTTGTCACGTGTTTACGAATGAATGTGACGGCGTAGGCGCAGCCGCGGCGGGTCGCACTCTCCGTGAGATATTCGTGCGCGCGCAGGTCGTCGCGGCCATGCTGCATACCTGACGAGAGCGAGCGCGCGAGTCTGCGCGAACGGGACACAGCGAGCGCTCCCGGCGCGCGTCAACTTTCCCTGACGAGGAACAACCCTGCGATGTTTTTGTGTGTGTCATGACGAGGATGGGGCGATGGCACGTGGCGCTGGTCGCGCTGGCGGCGCTCCTAGCGGGCGTCAGCGCCGCCGCAGAGCAGATGCAGTCCCGCGCCGTCGATACCGGCGTCGACCTTCGAGTGCCCGAAGACCAGCCCGTCGGCACCATCGTTGGCAGGATTCCCACGAAACCTGGTTTCACTTACCGTTTTAATGAACCTCCCAAGGAATTTATCCTCGACCCGGTGTCTGGTGAGATCAAGACCAATTTGGTCCTGGATAGAGAAGCCGTAGACCGTTACGCGTTTGTTGTGTTGTCGAGTCAACCGACTTATCCGATAGAAGTGCGATTACGAGTGACGGACGTGAATGACAATTATCCAGAATTCCCCGAACCGAGTATAGCGGTTGCGTTTTCCGAGAGTGCCGCGGCCGGGACAAAGTTATTGCTCGATGCCGCCACCGATATGGATTTAGGAGAAAACGGTATCACAAATGATTACAGAATAGTTGATGGTGATACTGAGGGGAAGTTTAGGTTGAACGTCACCGTGAATCCAAGCGGTCAAACGTCTTATTTACATCTAGAGACAACGGGAAAGTTAGATCGAGAAACCACCGACTTTTACATCCTGAACATATCAGCACGTGATGGTGGTAATCCACCTAAATACGGGTATTTACAAGTGAATGTTTCTATTTTAGACGTTAACGATAATCCCCCAATATTCGATCAAAGTGACTTTTCAGTGTCTCTAAATGAGAGTGTACCTCCAGGTACTACAGTTCTAAAGGTAACAGCCACGGATAGTGATTTAGGTGATAATAGTAAAATAACTTACGAAGTGACCGATACAGAGAGACAGTTTGCAGTGGATCCTGAGTCTGGAGTGATTACAACCACGAAGAAGCTGAATTGCCCTAAATATTGTAGCAACACGACTTGCAATATGACTTGCGTTCTTACTGTTATCGCGAAAGATCATGGCGTACCGCGGCAAGATGCACGGACCTATGTCACTGTCAATCTCATAGACGCCAATGATCACGATCCTGTAATAACGTTTACCTATGTTCCACCGACTGCTAACTTCGCCACTGTAGACGAAAATGCCAAAAATGGTTCTCTTGTAGCTGCTATCACAGTGACTGATTTAGATGCAGGTTTAAATGGCATTACTAGCATAAGTATAGTTGCAGGTAATGAGCTCAACCATTTTCGCTTGGAGAATTCATCCAGTGTATATATTGTGCATGTAAATGGTGTTTTAGATAGGGAAGAAATTAGCAAGTATAATTTGACTGTTGTTGCCACTGATAGAGGATCTCCTCCACGTACCACTACCTCATTTTTAGTTATTCATGTAAATGATGTAAATGATCATGAACCTGTGTTTGAAAAATCGGAATATTCAACGGTTCTGACCGAACTCGCCCCATCTGGATCATATGTGGCCAGCATCACTGCCACTGATGAAGATACAGGTGTGAATGCTGAAATATATTATGATTTCTATGATGGAAATCAACAGCAATGGTTTACAATAGATCATTTGACAGGTTTAGTTACAACCAAATCTATGTTAGACCGAGAAATTCAAGGAACTGTTGAACTGAACGTTTCAGCAAGAGATGGAGGTCCTAATCCTAAATGGGCATATACTAGACTAAAAGTCACCATTTTAGATGAGAACGACGAAGCGCCTTGCTTTTCTCAGCCTCAAATCAATGCAACTTTGCATGAAAACATAAAGCCTACGAAGGAAATTCTAATTCTGACTGCATCCGATTACGATCAGGGTACAAATGGTTCAGTATCATATTATTTACCTTCAAGTATAGAGAGAAAATACCCGAATACTTTCATATTAGATCCCATTACAGGACAACTTAGTACAGTGATCGAATTAGACAGAGAACGAATACCTTTATACGAAATACAAGTACTTGCAAAGGATCAAGGATTTCCTCCTCAATCTTCTACTGCTACAATATTACTGAAAGTTTTGGATGTAAACGATAATGATCCAATGTTTTATCCTCAAAGATACATAGAAAGTATCAATGAAGAGTTGCCAGTTGGAAGTAATGTGTTACAAGTTAGAGCTCTGGATTTAGATGAAGGCGAAAATGCTAGAATCATGTATAGGCTTGAGAGCGGTGGAGACGGTTATTTTGATATAGAACCATGGACAGGAAATATAGTACTTCAGAAAGACTTTAGAAAATCTCCTGAGACAGTGTACACGCTTAAAATATCTTGTAAAGATAAAGGAAACAGACGAGCATTTGAAGATGCTATAGTTGAAATTGTAAAGACATCTCAACGCAAAAATCTACAATTTGACGGTTACAACGGTTATACTTTTAAAATTTTGGAAGATGAAGGCACCACAAAGGCAGACATTGGACGTTTTGTAGGAAAGGTCAATGCCCGTATATCTAGTGACACAATCTCTTACTTTATCTTAGAAGGTGACCCAAAGCATATTTTCAAAATGGATGAAAAAACAGGAGTGATAACAACTGATTCTAATGTAGACCGTGAAGATAAGATGACCTACCACTTGAAAGTTATGGCAAAGACTGGGGTCGCTTTCGGTTTCACCACCGTCAATATATCAGTTTTGGATGTCAATGATAACTACCCTATATTTATTGAAGACAGGGATGAAATTCATATTCCTGAGAATATGGCAGTAGGGCAAGAGGTTTATTTTGCTAGAGCCACTGACCGTGATTCAGGCTCTAACAGAACAATATTTTATACGTTAAGTTACAACCCTGAAAGTAACTTTCGAATATCGGAAACGACAGGAGTTATTTATTTAAACAAGCCAATATCTAGCGAGCCAGGCTCTATAATGTTTATTGAGGTAACAGCTACTGATAATGGAAGTCCAGCCTTAGCGGCAAAACACTCCATATCAGTTATTGTTGATGACGTCAACGATCATACGCCAGTCTTTGATCACACGTCATACGAAACATCTCTGCTTGAATCTACATTGGTGAACACAAGATTTTTTGCGATCTCGGCATCGGATGCTGATCTTGGTCCCAGTGGTAGAATTTCTTACTATATCGCAGAAGGAAACACGGATGGCAAGTTTGGAGTATTTCCAGATGGCTATTTGTATGTGAAAAGCCTACTAGACAGGGAAGAACGCGATTACTACTCGTTAACGATAATCGCAACCGACCATGGTAAACCAGCAAGATCATCTCAAGTGCCAGTCGTTATCCATGTTCTGGATGAAAATGATAATAGCCCTCAATTTACTAACACCACGTTCATATTCAAAATCAAGGAAAATGAACCACCTGATACGTTTGTTGGAAAGTTAACAGCTACGGACCGGGATATTGGACGAAATGCTGAGTTAACGTTTTCTTTGCCTATAGCTCAAAATGATTTCAGAATAGATTCCAGAAATGGCTTTATAAAAACGTTAAAGTCTTTTGACAGAGAAAGCTTGGCACAAAATTCAGGCCAAAACTACATTACGCTAACAGTGACTGTTAGTGATAACGGTAAAGTTAAATTGACTGATTCCGTGAGAGTTACGATTTACATAGCAGATGTCAATGACAACCCGCCCGTCTTTACGCGAACTCCCTATAAGGTTGAAGTATCCGAAGGTGCCGCAGTGGGAGCTTCTATTATGCGAGTGTATTCGACAGATGCTGACGAAGGTTTGAATGGTGACATCTACTACAAATTGATAGGAGGTGACGATTTAGGAAAATTCACTTTAGATGAAGCCACTGGACAGCTACTCATCAACAAACCCTTAGATCGTGAAACTACGGATCATTACAAGCTCACCATACTAGCTCACGATTCTGGTCAGATAATTCGTCTGTCCGCCACAACAACTATCACAGTTGACGTGCTTGATGAGAATGATGATGCACCAGTTTTTACTCAGACACAAATGAAAGTGTCAGTGCTAGAAACAGAACCAGTAAATAAAAAAATAATTCAATTCCACGCAACTGATGCTGACTTGGGTATCAATCGGGAACTGCAGTACTCAATTACGTCTGGTAATAGAAAAGAAGCCTTTTTTATTGACAGCTATTCGGGAGAATTGTTTTTGCACAAACAATTAGATTATGAGGATCTAACTTCGTACGTTTTGAACATCACTGCTACAGACAACGGCAACCCGAGCTTATCTTCAAGCATATTATTTACTGTAAATGTAATCGACGCAAATGACAACGCACCCATCTTTACGAACACAGCTATTGTGCGGCAAATACGAGAAGGAATTCCGAAGCACACGCCTATAGTGACAGTCACCGCAGAGGACCCAGATTCTGGATTAAACGGCAAAGTTTATTATTCGATCACGCACCAAGACCCTAATGACAGCAAGCGGCACTTTGCCATAAATAACATCACCGGGGTCATACATACTTTATTACCTATTGATAGAGAAAGTATTGACACGTTCAGAATAACTGTTGTCGCTTATGATAGAGCCGAGCCACCATCGGCGCGGCTATCTGCTGAGAAATTAGTTACTGTAATCGTCGAAGATATTAACGACAACGCTCCAGTTTTTGTATCTATGAACGCAGCTGTGATCAACACAGAGAGACTAGGAAGAAGTGCAGGCCGTGGAA
Organism: Mythimna impura; assembly: GCA_905147345.3. Classification (NCBI taxonomy): domain Eukaryota; kingdom Metazoa; phylum Arthropoda; class Insecta; order Lepidoptera; family Noctuidae; genus Mythimna; species Mythimna impura. Next base: position 17,550,261 of record LR990345.1, read on the forward strand.
TATTTATTATGAACGTATTAGCCCGTGACTTAGATTCAGGAACAAATGGATTGGTCACTTACAAGCTTATCCACGGTGGCAACGATCTATTCGATCTGCACAGAAGTAACGGTGCATTGACTTTACGTTATCCTCCGGCGACACCGGAGGCACGTTGGAATTTGGTCATAAAAGCTACGGATGAGGCAGTGTTGAGTGAACAGAAAAGTACTGAGGCTTACCTCACGGTCATCATGGGGGGCACAGAATTACAAGGGGTCACTTGGACTAACATAGGATCGGTATCCGTGGCTGAGAACGAACCCGCGGGTACAGCAGTGCTAAACTTGACTAATAACTATAAATCAGGTTTAGAATATTACATAGTGAATGTGACTGGTGATGGTAGGCAAGTGGACAGGTTGTTTGACATAGATTCTTCATTGGGAATACTTTCAACGGCGGTTTCTCTGGACCGAGAAGCTGGCGTGGACCGGTACGAAGTGGAGATTTGCGCAGTGTCATCGGGAACTCCACTTAAAACGACGACGACTAAGGTAAGATGAAAATAAAATAATATAATTAATTGGACAGATTGTATGGTCGTATCGAGTGATTTTTAACGTTGTTGTACAGTTCACAATTCAAAGCGAACAATCCAATTAACTTGGCACAATCGGTAGAGACAAAACATCGGCACCGTACTGTTGTTAAAACAAAAATAAATAAAAAATGTATGCTCGTTAGCGTATGTCGGCCGGCGCAGTCTAATCGGGGGCTCTAAATTACGATAAGTTGCGTCTCGCAAACGATATCAGGACACTCGTTCTGAAACCTTCCAAAGATTAACTGTACGTGAAACATGAGTTTTGTTTGTAACACGTTTCATTTCATTAATATCATTGCCATTGGTATTTCTATCGATATTATACACAAAGAGGATTTTGTTTTTTCACATAACAGCTCATGTTTTAGTTTCAATAATGGGGCTAAATATTTAGTAGTCCTTTGAAAATAATTTAACTTTCGATCCGAAAAAGCCATTTTGACTCAAAAGTTTTGAGCGCAATTTTGTTATTTGCGAGAGAAATAAAAAGTACCTAAAACTCGTCGTGTGCTCGTAAAAGATCTCGTCACATTACGATTACGATATTGTACCTCACCTTTTGACGAATAAAATGTTGATCCTGTGACATGCGGGTGTGGCCATGTACCCACTTTACACCGGCCGTTTACAATCCACCCGTTTTATTTTAAATGTTTTTCTTTGAAAAGAAACTGAGTTTGAAAGTGAAAATAATACTAATACGCAATTAGATTATAAACTGCGAACCTTATAAAATCATTATTTTTTACTATAAAGAGTGCTTGTTAATTGCTAAGATCATAAAATAAAACGTAAAAGCTTCGTTACAGATAAAAGTTGGCATTAAAATAAATTCAGCTTGTTATATAAAATACACAAGTGTCGTTTTTAGTACAAAAGCTGTTTATAAAAAAATAAAGTGTGACTAAATTGAAGGCTGAATAACATGGTTAGGAGATACTTCAGTAGATATTATCAGGCGGCGAATGTAATGGCTTTGTCATAAAGCTGTTTCTTACGACATCAATAAAACAGTGACTTCAGGGTGATTCAATGTTAAAATCCTGTCAGAGTATCGTAAATGTCACAGCATACGAATTATTCTATATAGGAAGTTTTTTAAGTAATCACATCATTTTTGTCATCAGGCAACACATAAAATTGGCAGAGTTATTTTACGTCGGCAAAGCCGTTATCTTTAACGGGTGTCCGAAACGTCCTCGTACTTACAGTAAAACTGTACGAATCGGAGAAATAATAAAAGCGTATTAAAACTCGAGTCTTGCTTATTTGAATATACGAATCGAATATGTTACTTAATCGACGGCAAGCGATTGGTCGTCGAGTGAGAAGTGTCACATTTACTACTCAATATATTGTCATAAAACAGTACTTTTTAACAACATTTTATTTTATAATGCGGAATCTCGTTATTTCAGGTTGCTGATTTACATACAATTAGGAGTTGGTGCCTTTATTAGGCTGTATTTCGTTTTATGTATGGATAAAAGAACTTCGTGTGGAATATTATTGAAATCTGATATTCTGGGGCATTTAATTCACAGTGGGTATACTGGAACCTGATTACCTACAGCTTGCTGTTTCATTATAGACATCAGTTGCTAAAATCTTATTTAAGATAAGATTCTGGCATACCGATGAAACTACTAAATAATTTATTTAACTTAAGTTATTATTATTTTGAAATTATTTCCTAGTTACTACTGCGTCATCGTACTTATTTGCCAACAAATAAAACATTAAATTTTTATTTATCAAATAAATTATTCCTCTATTCATAAAAAAAACTTTCAATGTCACTTTCATTTAATTCAGTCCAAACGAAGAACCCATGTCTTTGGGTTAGTAAAAATTTAATCTTACCTACATGAGTGAGCTTAAAGCTTCGTCCATGTCAATGCACGAGCTTTAAGTTAGAAGTGTCAAGTTTAAGAAAATGACCCTAATTATTTTTATGATCGTAATCTGAAAAGTTGTCAGGAGCGGTCGGACGCACGACGCACCCGCGACCGTGTTCACGCAACCGTTACGGGTCAGCTGACGACAAATTTGAATTAATTAAGCTATATCGCGTAACGATGTGAACCAACCATTACTGGCAAATTGAACCTTTTGTTTAAGACAAGTTTCTTAGAGTGTTTTGTTTAAAAAGATACCATCTCATAGATTACTCATGCGTTTCCGATCTCAAATGATAGGCCCCATGCTCAAGCCTAAAACGTGCCGCATACACAGCACTAAATGAACTTACAAGCTATTGATGTGAATCATCATTTTGGTATCTGCGTTATTATCTGCTCCGTGCATCAACTTACCTAGAATATAAAACATTCCGTACACCACATTTTGCGTAGCCTTCAAATTCGCAGAATGCACGGTTTTTTGAAACTGTCCGTGTTCAGTTAAGTTTGTCTCAATTATCATTGCATTTTTAATCGTGGAGGCCATAAAATCATGGGGGGGTATGATTGTGTGAAAAGGAGCGATTTCAGGTAAGAAGGGGAGGGGGGTGACTATCAACCGACACCGAAAGCGCATTAGGGCGCCGGGCTGCATTCCCGGGACTGATTTATGCAACTTGCACCCGCCGGCGCGGCCATCGACACCCGCCTTAATGAACGTACAACGTTACGTTATACTGTGAAATGGCTTTCATTATTTCACGCCAATACTAATAGTCCTGTGTCTACGCGCCGCGTTTAACCCCCATTCGCGTAATGTTTTCTTTATTCTTCTTTTAACCGAAGTTAATAAATATTGGAGATATGAATGCTAAATGCGAAACAGATAGGAAAGTTAAACATTGCCGCAGTGAATTGTGTTCGCAAACAAGAATTTATGTAAATAAATGCTGATCTTGTACGTTGTTATATGGATACAAGCAGAGTTCAGAAATTGGTGTAATGAGAGTTACAAGGAAAAGCTGATGACTTGTAACTGTTATGTATACTGATGTACGAAGTCAATGTGTTTTTACATCAAGCAACAAAAAGCAGCGCTCACTTGTAAGACAGTGATGTCTGTAACGTCACGGGGTTTTCTTCTAATTCCCACATTAGAACGGAAATGACATTCTTCAGAAAAGACACAGAAATCGATGAGTTCGATCGACAAGCGCGTCGTTCGAAATTGCCGATTTAACGTCCGGCCGTTTTTAAATTATTAGCGTTTCGGTTTTTATCACTGAATTTATTGGTGACCAGCCAAACGTGCCGATTGGGTGAAAACTTTAAATGTTAAATCAACGTTTATTTTAACCTGTTACCCCGCCTAAATGCGTTCCGAGGTGCAATTGATAACGAGTTTGGGTGGCACGTCCACTAAAATTGATATCATTGAAAAAAGAATCACTCACCATGCCTTTTTTAAAGGTAAATAAACAAGACTTTTTTTTATATCTTTAAAAAGCATTAAGTGATTTCCGTTCTTTAATTTTAATTTACATACCAACATCACTGATGATGCGCCTTTGGAGATGACCGGTAGCAAATTAATTACAAACTGCAACTTTTCCTTAGTGAATGGATAAAATTGGATAAATGTAGGCGTTTAAGTAATCTCTTCTTGCTTACATTGCCCTATCCATTCAATTTGTACTTGCGTGTATGATCTCACTGTTAACTAACCTAAGCTCGTAAAGGCGCCCCCAGATTTACAGTCACTAATGAGTTAGCAGTGACAATAATCAACCAATTATAAAGCTCGTGTCACACGACCGCATTTGCCATTATATTGGTATAATCGGGTAGATAACTGGTGACGGACAAGTTGCCGAAAGACGTCAGTCGTGACTGGAGTCGCAGTATCCTAAGTGAAATCCTACGCTGTACCATTTGAGTAAGTTGCGTAAATCAGCGAAATCGTGCGAGGTTTAAGTTTAGTTCGGTATCAAATTACTTACACAGCTCTAGTTGCTTCATTCTGCAATCTTAACTCAAGGGATATATTGGAAGAAAAGGTTTCTGATGGAAATGTTTTAGTAAATGATGTATTGAGGTTGTAGAGCAATGAGGTTAGCAATCATTTGATAGTTTTGTTTTATTAGGAGTTGATTTAATATAGTTTATAACGGTTGCAGAATAACACTTCTGTTAGTTTGTGTTGGAAGATTTAAAGCATCGGTGTCTGTGTTCTTGCTCATATTTATTCTTAACATTTTCGACATCGGCCCATCAACGAGCAAATAAAATTAAACATTCTGTCAATCTCGAAAAGTAGTATTTTATCGTCAAACTTAGTAACGATTAAGAAGTTCGACAGGTTTAGTCAAACAATAAAATACATGAGTTATAGAGGTGTGCTGACGCAAATGATTACTTTATCGTAACGGTTTCCTGTTAACACTGACACCTCGTCAGTGCTAATTTTTTGTTTATACTAATTGAAATGTCATAACATTTCAGTTTTTTAAAATAAACATAATCTTATAAGTAACTTTTATCAATCTAATCCTAAAACTAAGACTGAAGAGAAGAAATGAAAAAACATATTTCTCAAGATGAGATAAAAGGTTGTGAACCGACAAATTGAATCATCATTTTATATTTACAAGCCTGTTAGTATATATTAATTGCTTTCGATAGCTTAGTTATTAGTGACTTGAAATATTCTTAAATTGCAGAGAAAAAGTCTAAAGCCAAATCTTCGTCTAGACATTCTTAAAGCGCTGATTTATTGTTTACCACATAAAATACAGCCATTGATACTTTCAAGGATAACTGGGCTTCAATTAAATTAATGTATTGTATTTTTTTACCTTCTCTGTTGTATCAAATTATTGATTTATCTTGTACATTTCAATAATATAAACTAGACATTTGAAAATGGTTTTATGCTAAGTAGATAATATGTTTGTGGCCTTAGTGCGAGTTGTTGGTATGTTAACGCGACTGAAACGTTTGCCACGTTTGACTCTTTGATTGGTTAAGAGCCTGAAGCGGGCCAATCGGAGCGCCGTCATAAACTATCTATAGTTTTAACGTGAAACAAACTCGCACTATACTCTCAGATGTATAGAAATAGAATCTAAATAATATTTTACTATTATCCCAGCTTTATCAAGCGAGCTAATTTCAAGCATCAGACATTCTCAGTTCTCAAGCCAAGTCAAGTTGTCCTTATATATTATATATTATAAAACAAAGTTCTCCATCGTGTTTGTCTGTTTGTCTATCTATCTGTTTGCCCGCAATAAACTCAAAACTACTGAACGGATTTTAATGCGGTTATCATCAATAGACAGAGTGATTCATGAGGAGAGTTTGAGTTAACATGCATATTATAGTAGAGAAAAGACGAGAACTTTAAAAATTTGTAACACCCGTGCGAAGCTGGGGTGAGTCGTTAGTTTATTTATAAAAAGCATAGCGCAATAAACTATATAGCTATCAGGCGTGGTTCACATGTTGGGTAAGTTTTTCATGGCGATAGAAATAGAAAATCGGTTTGTGTCACCGCCGTAGACGACGCGGGAAGAGAAATCGAACCTCTTTATAGTCGCCCAGCAAGAAATAACTAGTACAGTCTAGTCGATAATACCTACGTCAGTTTTTAAATTCTCAATTTTTTTTCAAGTTTGTTCACTTAATACCTTTCGGAACTACTTCACTAAGCAGACTACTTCATAAAACACTGTATTTAATTACTTGAAAACAAAGTAAAAAAAAAAAACTGTATAATACTATCACCAATGATATTAAGCTAAAACTTTTCTAATGAACTTGGTCATTTTAAGAAATCTAACTGAAATCATTTTTTGAAATGGTCAGTGATATATATTTTTAATAAAGTGTCATTGAAAATATGGCGACACTAAGTTAAGTAATTAAATATATTCTATCGTGCATGGAGCAAACAATAATAGACCATAATTAGACGAACCATTTTTTACGCGGACTGTACCTAAATCTATCGTATAGCTGTGAGAGACCTAGATCGCGAGTATATTTATCAAAAACCCCATTTCCATAAAAGGAATAAGTAAATTACAGTTTGTGTAATAACTCTGAACGTTTAATTAATGGAAATTAATTATAGTAATAGTAGAATGTTATAAACTTAAGATTTGTTTGTTTTAAATATCGAGTTGATCATTTGATTTCCTGCCGTATTTATTTAGTAGCTTCTGCCAACGGCTTCGCCCGCATTAAAATAGATTTTTCCATACAAACTTTGGACCTCTTTCATGCCTTTAAAGAGTGAATTTTGAGAAATTCTCTCTTAGTGCTCGCCTATATCATAAAAGGAAACCTTGTGAAAAATTTCACGCTCCTAGTCACAGTAGTTTCCGCTGTGCGTTGATATGTCAGTCAGTCAGTTTCTCCTTTTTCAAAATGAAGGAGGTTCTCTGTTTGTCTGTATGTATTTTTTTTTTATGCATGTTCACTGATTTCTCGATCAATTGTGGACCGATTTTGAAAATTATATTTTTAATTGAAACTTCCGAGTTGGTCCCATAGAAATATTGTTATGATTTGTTGATGAACTTCGACGATATGGAACGAAACTCTTCATAGGATCACAGCAGAACTGTCGTAACAAGTAAAATTGCTTTGTATATACGTATACGCGATGACTTTAAGTTTGACTGAGGGGTACTTTTTAGATGTGGTACCGCAACTAAAAAGTGTATAATAAAAAACATTTACAAAAAAAAAATACAACCGACTTCCAATAAATAATAAATTTCGAAAGTCGGTGTTAAATAACGAATAGACAAAATTATTATAAAAACACTGACTTCCGAAATTAAAGTTATTTTGCACTTTTTACTGTTTTTTTTTTTATATAGAAGTCGGTTGTATTTTTATATACAACATTAGTTTTAGTATATGCGAAACCTGAAACACGTGTCTAGTGTTTATTATGCAAAGAATTAATGTACAAAATTTCATGACTGTATCATAAAAAAAATCACAAATAAGCTTGTTATGTTACCTGATTTTCCGTACAAATACATTGTTACCGGGCCATCCGGGCAACTGAGGGGTTGTTTTGCTCCCGCACTCAGCTGTGCGCTGCCGCCTTATGGCCGCTATGACCTGCCATGACCTGTGTTTTACTTAGTGTCGGTGGTGTCCAACATGTGACCTTTTTTTAAATATTTTTGGGATAAAAATATAACATGGTGTAAAAATTATTGGAATCGATTCAGTTACTGATTCTGAACAAACTATATTCAGGTTTCGCATGTACTAGAAATTATTTTGTATATAGATTTAATCGGAATTCCTACTGACCACATTTTTGCGTTTTATTCTAGTGCTCTCTATTGGTTCGGTTTCATATTTTTAGGAAAAGAGATAATAAAAGCAACAAAAAACAAATACATATTATAGTTGCATTGTTGCTTTGAGTCAAGAGTGAATGGGTTATTGCTGGGCAAGTGTGCTTCAGCGTCGACCACATCATCGCTTATCATCAGAACAGATAGTAGTCGAACGCAAGCCTATCTATAAAAGAAGTAGATCTCCACAAATTCGCATCAGCAACTGCTATTTTTATAGAAAATGTATTTTTTCTCTATTAGTTTCGCATCCATCGGATACTTGCAACCCTCACCAGGTCGTCTGTGACCTTGTGGAAGGTCTTTCAATACTGCGTCTTCCGGTTCGCGGTCGCCACTCCAGGCTTCATCGACCATCTGTTCTACGAGTTACTTAAGTTTGGCGATTCTTCGGGCTATGTCGGTAACCTTGGTTCTCCTGCGTATATCTTCGTTTCTGCTGATTCGATCACGCAACGAAACTTCGAGGAGTGTATAGCTCTTTCCGTTGTCCTTTGGGTGACTTTAACATTCTAATGAAGCCCATTGTGAGCGATCATTTCTCAGAACCAGTCATAGACTTTTGTCTTGAGACACTGTGGTATATCGGACGAAAAGATACCGTGCAGCTTCCCGAACACTGCTCAGCCGATATACAAATATAATCTTGGAAGATATTTGTTTCTTAATAATATTTAACTTCACGGTATTTTATATAAAAATATCTAGCGTTGTATATAGTCAGAGATCCTGGTATTAAAGTATCCTTTATTAAAAATCGATATAACACTTAACATTGATAAATAGCTGGCGACGTGAAATAATTAAATATCACATTTCTCATTTAGGTGTTTAATTTGTCAAACTTTATGGTCTGATACTCGTTTTGAAATGAATCTCTAATGAGTTTGAAATTGAAGACAAAATCATAATTTTATCGATTACCGAATATTGTAGATACTTTATTCAGTTGATTAATGTTCAATTTAGATGGTGGCTTTAATTGTGATCTCAGCAAAAAATGCAGCGTCATGTGGAAAATTTCCATCAGAGCTTTGCGACGAACTGGTGGTGATCAAGGAAAAAATCTACTGAATTCTGGGCGCTTTACCAGTTGACAGCGATACGGAAGAGTTTTTGTCCGCCACGATCATATAATGTTTTTAGTTAGTTATTTATAACCTAGGGTATGTATAATTAGTTGCGGTCCCTCACATTTTAACCGGCGTCTTTGGTTACTGCTCCGCTTCCGTGGGTCGTTGCGAAATGTTACTCGTCATGAATCTAGCTATCCCATACAGAAACATTTTTTCCAAGCCGACTGGTTGTTCCAGAGATTAGCGGGTATAAACATCAAAATAAATCTTCCGCTTTATTAAATTCAGTATAGTTAGTTAAGTATTCTATATGTATTAAAGCACGAAGTAATTGTAAAAAATATACATTTATACCACACGCCAACAGAATTGCTTCATATTCAAAGTGAAGCAATTTAAATAAATGCATTTTCTCTTATGAAAATACAGCCTTACTGTAATAATTGTTCCTACCATAGAACATACAAATATGTCTAATGAATCAGTAACTTATAGTTCATATTAATGGAATTCGTACTACGGGAATGTATCATGGGCTATCTCTATTAGCATTTATTTTCGCAACAATTTTTCAATATCTGTCTATAATCACAATATAGATTGTTTCTTGACAGTCCCTCGCCCGAGTCCGCTTTCTTATCGTTGTTGACTATAACGACCGTTGAAGCATGACCTGTCCTGCCCGCCCCTACATTCCTGCGCTGAGACCTGCGCGGGGACACTGATCGCGCTGTCATAGGCCTTGCTTAATTGGACAGTTTATGTGTGTGCATTCATGTGAAGTTGGACCGGTTCCTAGTGGTTCTGTTGCTTTCTACGTCATACATCGGTGTTTCTGTAGGGATACTTATGAGGCCGCTGTGTGTATGTAGTTCACAAGTTTGAAGTTGTGTGAAGTTTATTATGATTTGTGTATCATTGGCGGAGGCGTGATGGGAGTTTAGCTGAGGCGAGCATGTCGCTGTCGTCTTTATTATGTTCATATCTTCTGCGCGAGAGATGTACGCAATGCAATATTATACAGCGACGTCGTAGCTTTCCCATCCCGGAACACATCTGCTCGTTTCTGCGGAAGACAAGTCATATTTATCTAGCATCTAATTATATGAAAATGTTTTATTAAACTTGACAAATAATTTACTCTGAGATATCGTTAAACAAACTTCAGAATGTAAAACTGTCCAAAGAAATAAAAACACGAAAATAACCCTTACAGAGTAATTTATGTGTATTGATTATTCAAATTAGCTAAACCGAATGCATGGAATTTTAATCTGAATGTTCAAAAAAATTATAGTATGTTTATGTACGTACGTGGTACATTGCACAGGTATCGATATAATGTATAACGAGATTTAAGATTCGAAAGATTTATTGTAGAATTATAGTTACCTTCCTGCCTGCAGGTGTATTGTGAACTACGCAACTTAATTTTTCGATCATGAGAGCAGTCTTATAGCCTATAAAATGTTTACTGCAACATACCATTATGAAGCTTCAGCTTTTAAAAAAGACATAGCAGAAAGTATTTTATTTTCAATATTTCATTAGGGTTTTCTACAGAAGTTGTTGCGCCAACCTTCTCAAGTATTTGCCAGTTAAGGGTTGGTTCCAACTCCACACAATTTGGAAGCTCAATGCCTTTTAAATCGACATAATACCGCCACCTGTAACTAAAAGGCTACAAACCTTACGCCTCCACGACGTTTCATTGCAAAATTGATTTCCTGATGGTATCTAACCTCCCGAGGGAACGTTGGATAAATAAATACTTTACGATAATCTTCGGAGATCTGAGACAGGCCAGAATTACAGCAAGGCTGGGATATTACTGCGTTTTAATTCCGTTCCCGACACACCTCCGTCGCATTACGATTTGATATGATTTAGTGCGTTATTGTAAGTGTTATGCTCAGCCCTCGCATCGCATAAGTCAAATAAATTTTGGTAAGGTTGGAATGAAGCGTAGCTGGCTGATCTCGATATCTCTCGCATGTATTACCTACTAAATTACAATTAGGATTGCACTTTTGACATATCGTGTTGTATTTAAGTGTACTCTTTGCTTATTATTTTGCTTTGGTGAGCGTGTTTTGGCATGTTTTATGCTTATATCGTTTTTTAGTAGAGCTGATTATGAGCCTTTATTGATTGTTGTCGCTTACTGTTAGTAAAGTGTTTTATATTCGATGTCCTTTGAATGTGGTCGCACGTTTTAGAAGATGCTTACATGAATACCAGTAAAGCTGAATATGAGCAATACAGAAATTAAAATTATTGGTGTGGAAAGTCCCTGTAGGAGTTTGTGTGTTCTGATATCTAAAACCAAGTCTTTAAGTTAAGAGTGAATAGGTTACTTTTAGGCAAGTATGCTCCATCGTCGACCATATCATCACTTACTATTAGGTGAGAAACACAAGCCTATAAATAATAATAATAATAAAAATTGCTTGTATGGAAAAAAACACTTGATTGAGAAACGTACATAAACAAATCGCCTAATTAAAACCTCGGGTATGAATATAGACACTAATCCTTTTAAAAGGCTTAAGACGCAGGATAAAATGTAAGCAATATGGAAGACGCACTGATTCTCGCCATCCGCGGCAGAATCTCGTTTAGTACATCGATAAAAGTTGTAAAATGCAAATGGGACTAGTGAAATGTTAAGAATCTTACGCCCACGCCCTCAGCACCGTTACTTTATTCACACACATATATATATTCACACATTACGTTAACTTCTCTTATTCACAAATAAATATATAATAATGGTACTTTTTATGTAAAGAGTTTCACATATATTTCACACTTCTCATGGTATCGCATCAATTTATCGGACAAACCGTTTAGTTCGACGTTAAATGTTATCTAAGATGTTGCATTTGGTTTAAATATCAGCTATTTATAGTCTGTCCCTGTTGACATACTATTTACCAACAAAATACAGGGTTCACTGCTTCCATTTTAAAACGAAATATTACCGAAGTTTCTGGAAAACGTATTAAGTTTCTACTTTTGTTATAGAAGAGGAGTTGGAAGTAGCTCAAATAGCAATATATTGACCTGCCTGCCATAATATTTTAAAGGATTTACTACTATTTATAATTGCTCTTGTCTATATATCAATCTCGCGAGTCCCGACGGCTTGGCTTCTAAAGACATTCCGGCTTTAACGACTTCTGCTTAACAGCTTTTAAAGCATCCTTATCGCTCACCTAGTGACATTTTAGTGCACTACTAGACCCCTTCTAGCGTGAGCATATAATTAGTGTATGTTCTTCAAATTCTGAGAATTCCTATTAGAATAAGAATATGTAATGTATTCTTTTTAATGTTGACTGGTTATCTCTACTATTCAACCTTTTAGAATGGACCGCGTGATCTTTCGAAGGCGCTCCCATGAACCCCCCTACCCGCTCTAGAACGCAAGGGGCAACTGAAGGAACATAGGTGGGTATTAGTCAGTAAAAGTTTGACCCTCCCTCTCGCTCCACCCAGAGCGAAAGAAGTTATTTAATGATTTCTTACATCAAAAAAAGGACTGGTAGAGATTGCCTTGTTGTATTTAGTCCATCTATGAACCGTTATTGTACATACAATTTAAGTTAATAAAAATTAAATTTCTCTAAATAATGTTTTTACTTGAATAATTATACAATATAACGTATAAAGATGCTGAGTTAAGATTTATTTGTTTGAGTTTATTCTCTTTATATTCATCTATTCATCGAAACCTACTTAAAATCCTTCGTAAAAATGTCTGTAACTTTCATGAAATGAGTATTATGTACATAGTGGTACATACCGTAAGAAATTTATGTTGAGTAATGAACTAAGCACAAAATGTTATTTCATCTGAAAATTCAATTGCATTCCACAAAATAAATTATCTTGAATCCATTTTGAATCTATAAAAATATATCTAAATAATAATTGTACGTAGCAATTTGAATGTGATGGGTGAGCCGAGTGTGGAGTCCATATATCTAGAAGGGCAAGACAATAGACTATAGCAGTGACTACATTTCATCCGATAATTGTAGAGGGCGCGTGAGTCGATCGTCGATGCGCAAGCGCCCCGAACGGCAGCTAAACGCCATTTTGTTATTAGGGATGCGATTCATCGATAATGTTCACTATTATTTATTATATCGATACGTTATTGATAGTTTAAGGCTTATTAAATGTATATTATCAACATTCCGTTCACTAATAAGGCACACACGAAAATTTAACGATTACATTTATCACTTAATTGTCAAATGAGGTAGATTTATCTGTTGTACAACAGAATATAATTTATGCAATCTAGACACGTAGGTATGTCTTTTGTCAGAGTCGAGTTATTTATGAATGCCTACTCAAATTCCTAACCTAGTATCATGCGACAAATATTGGCGTCTGGTACTATTAAGACATGACAGCTAATTGTAAAATACATAAATATTAACTGGTATGTACATGTCCACATAGCGTTAATGACTGTGTAATAAATTATTTAAGAAAGAAAAATTTATTAAAACTGCAGTAAAAATTAAAGAGATCAATGACATCTTATAGATAACAATAAAAAAATACCGCTTGCACTGACACATCACTATTCTGAGGAAACGGGCCGTTAAAAATATTTAATTTGGTTGGCGCGTAACCCGTAATTACCTGTTACATAGTTATTCACGATCCACAGCCTGTGAGTAAATCCACTGCTCAAGTGGTTTGGAAATGTTTACAGAAATGTACTCGACTGCTTGTTGGTTTGTTTGTGAATTACGGCCACTTGGTCATTTAAATTAATTATCAGCGACCTGTAATTCTGAACTGAAGTGATATTACATGCATGCGTCATATCTGTACTCTTTGGAACGAGGAAAATAACCATAAAGTATTTTAAGAGTTATTTGCAACTAATACTAATTCAATCATAGCTGCTAGTTTTTTATCGTTTTATCATAAACCGATTGAATCGATTCTAATTGATACAATATCTCTGATACGTTCGATTTTTTCAAAAAAGTTTCGCATGTACTCCGTTTTTCATTAGTATTGATGGCTTACTAAAACCAATTAGAAATTCTGAAACCTGTTTGCAGGTTCTAGAACAAGTGTGAGAACTTGAATTATTCTACACTATTAAACATGAGCCCTCCTTTCCTTTAGTAATAAGCCCATTCAATAAAATAATTCAGTTAAGCTAAGGGGTTCGACTTTTTGTTCGGTGTAAGTGCTTTAATTCTGGCGAAGATGAAAAGAACTTAATTATTAAAGAATGACCTTGTAGAGCGCAGAGGTCGATGACACGGCCGTTTAGAGTCAAATATTTTATAGTGCAATAATTGTGATCATTGTCACTATGAATATTTCTTAAATAGATAAAATCATTCTTTAGAAATTGGGTGTTCACATTCACTGTTGGTTTAAACGTTTTTTTTATTACTATGGAAAGATCTATGACATCAGTGGCGAAATTTCATGACTAAGGCACAAAAATTCTCACTTTTGAATTCGAGAATGGGTTGCTAGAAAAAAATATGAAGAGAATATTGATGTACCTGTTCGAATTGTCGAATATTTGGGACATTTTAAATGTTGAAAGCATTTTTTTTTTGCTGTTAACTCGAGCATTGTACACTGTTACGTGAGTCAGGTAGTTTCTTGGAAATATTGTCCGCGTTTTTAGCAAACGGTATATTTGTATTTTCTTTGAATTAGCACCAAACTCTGTGAAGAAAAAAATGTCATCAACCAAAAACGTGACCAATTAAAATTACAAGCATGATTTTATGATACATAAAAGACTAACAATTTAATAAGGTATCACTTTTATTTATTTCATAACATGCTGTCGTAGATAATGATCACTAAAACATAAAAATCTGTTATATTATTCTGTTATCTGAGAGATATCTGTTATCTTTATCTTATAGTGGCAGTGAAACAAGCCCTGAATCTAATAAATATCAATGATGTTTGTACATAAACCAAGCAAACAGGTTTGATACTTCGACCGCGAGGATATCAATTTTAAAACGCTCGTAAATATATAAATATTCAGCAAAAAAAATCATTATAATGTGTCTACATATACGGGAAAAGTAGATTGTACGATTTGAGCCTGCTATAATGACTTTAGGTCGGAAATAAATCACAGAGGACGTTTACGATATAGCTTCATTTAAACTATAAATAATTACGAGTTCAAGTGCCTCAAAAGACGTTAAATCAAAACAATTTATGCATTAGAATGTCACTAAATTACATCGCTATTAAACAATAACATTAGGAATTGTCTTGGAATTGTATTCGTAATTACAGTTCAGATAGCATTTTCAGCACATTAATATTAGGTTATTTTAAGTGAAAGATTTATGAGGAAATTTTAGAGAAACAATGACACACTCAGTTTTTTAGTACCATTTCAATGGGGCAAATTGATAAGTTGACGACATGCTTTGTTGGTACCTGAATAGTTGAAAACCCAATCCATTCATTGAAGAATGGCACCGTGTCAAAACTATCGAACAAATCATATAGAAGCCAGAATTCTATTATGTGTGTCTCTTACTCAGCTGTATGAAATGCCGGTTCTTATAGTATATAGAGGTGAACAAAGTTTGGTCCAACAGTGGGTCCAAGTCGGCGTGGCATCCGCCGCTCATCCTTACGTAGCTCGCGGCTATAAAGGTGCGCCATAAAACGGGTCTCATTTTATGACCATTTGACGAAGTTATATACGTTTTTGAAGCCATTTCTTAGCCGGGCCGACCATTGTGGCTTCGTGACCACTCCGCATCGTCTCCGTGCCATTCTTATTATTCTAAAGTCTTATGCTATTGCAACGGAATGGATTTTTAGCTCAAATTTCAGCAAGATTTACGAATATTATTCACAGATCTAATATCCATTGTCAGATAATCAGTTTAGGTTAATTCGTTTACGAATCGTGCTGGCTGAGAGTAAGGGTCCGGGCTATCTCAGTAGAAATCTGCAATCTCGACAATGCTGTATCAATATTCATGCTTACGGTCGCGACCCCTACTATTTGCATAACTGCGCAATGCATTCTCTCGGCTGCAACTGTTCTATTGTTTTATGATCTAAATGACCACGCGATATAGGGCCAGTCACGATAATCATGTATGTTAATATGTATAGATGCATGTTTATGGTTTGCACTACATTGTAATAGTCTAATTTTGCTCTAAAATGTAAATCTACACTTAGTTAGGATTTTCATAATTTTCTTTTCACTCACAACACAACCAAACCGTATAAAAAGTTTACTGTTTACTTCTTCACATACATAGCAAGTTAAATTCTCCATTCAGACAATTCAATCTGTAACAGTCAATTAAAAGAACAAAATATTGATTGTCTTGGTATTGACAATTACAACAATTAGTAATTGTGCACGCTCCATTCGATTTGTGCATGGTAGGAATCTGATGATGGAAGCTCTAGTATGATACTATTTTAATAGAGGAACCGGTTGGACGCGAACTTGAACTCAAACTACTAGGTTTCTAGCAGAACTTTCTTGAATTACTTACTCTGGAAATAGATAAATTTTAATATAACCAGAGTTTAGAACTCGTCCTCATTAATGTTTAATCATGGTCCGTGTCGTACGGATTCTTATGATTTCTCTTCCTACAGTAAATTGGTATCAGGTTTCCTGATACCAATTTATTGTAGGATAGGAAAAAGTAGTCAATAAGAGGATCTCTTTATTAAGGAGAGCTCTGTTCGATGTGAGCTGAATAAATAGGACACATTGGATGAATTTGTTAGGAGTTAACATGGCGGACTAGTGTTGTACTAATTAGCTGGTGCATTACCGGTTGTTCATTAGTTTTATGATGGGCATAAAGACTCTGTTTGATAGTGGAGTATCTTTTTTGTCATATATCCTTCATCTTCAGAGGACAACAGCGGGTTTTCTATCTCATGTGTTCCTGTGCTGGTAATTATTTTTGTCAGTAAATCAGATTTAGCAATAACATGTTCCGTCAGCTAATTACATGAATGATAAAATTTTCGCAAGTTTTCCTGTCGAGCCTAAAACATTTCGGATATAATATTTTAATACATATATAATATGTTGAAGCGTAAAATTGTTAAAGATCATAATTTATATAAGTATTCTCTTTGTTAAGTTCAAATGGAATTTTAAATGTAAGTGATGTCCTCTTCCTTGTCTTTGTTTTACAAGCTATTGTCGATGCCCATATGTTGAGAAGAAGACGTGCGTGTCGAAGTATTTTATGCAACGGATTTAACTTTATGATCATGATTGTACTTTTAGAAATAACTAACACTTCCTTTCTTCGTTCCAGGTAAACATTGCAATACACAAAACTTCGCTTTGTTCTCATTCTATGTAAGTACAGTATATAGATCCTGCTCATTCCTTGAGAATGTATGTTATTGTTTCACAAAACCCTGGTATTTCAGTGCATATGAAAAACAGCTTTTATTACTACACAGACCAGCTCGTAAGTGTGTTTAGATCAATAAAAATGACAAGTGGAAGCGAAACTACAGATAACTTCCACTAAGCCTTTTAATAGCGCCCTCTCGGTAATAAATTATGTTTAATGACCACTAAAATAAAATAAATTGGAAAATACGACGCTACAGAGTACAAATAAAAGAACGCTTCCCTTTACAAATCCTAAACGCATATATTAAACTTGATAGAGATATTAAAGTTATAAACAAATCTCATAAGTGCGCGTGAGACTATAACGGAACGTCACGCGGTTAGAAAGGGCTGATTCTAAATTAATTTTATTTATTGTATTAATCAGTTATTCAAAACTTAATCACGTACAATAAAAGTAAATTGTTCGATAAAATTCACAGTAAATAACTCATCAGTCTTCTAATTGAGTCTATCTAGAAGCATTAAGATGTTGATAGACTAATATAGCCTTCGATCAGCCTAAGATTTGTCTGGACATGCAATATTTAGGTAGTTGGAGGCTGTATGCTGTGTGCCTATGCCTAAGAATCGACTAACGTTATATTGTTACCTGACTCGGGTTTCTAATAAGGAGATGAATAAATTCATGTAAGCACCTTTAGCTGCATGGTTAGTGGGCACTCTCTTTGTGTTTTAGTCATGTATGAAAAGCATTGAATAATGATTTGTTTAACTTGTCACAGTGTTGGAGTTCTAGAGTCCTTTTCATCTTTAACACAATGTTTGATTTCGAAAAGAAAGACATTGAAAACTGGAAAGAAAATTTTCAAAAATATCATTCGATGCTTCGAGATGATGGCGAAATATTATAATGTGACATAGAAACAACAAACCAACTTCCCTCTCAGACTTAAGCAGATAAGTCACGAGAATTTCCTCAGTGACTTCGTAAACGTTGCTCAATTCGCTTCGAAACAGCGAGAACGATCTAATGCTGACCGTTTTAGACAAGAAGTACTTATGAGGACGGTGACAACGATCGCAGTTGCAGGCGTAACTTAGCGATAACCTTACAACCCCAACTCAACAGCTTGTAATGAAAATGTAAGGCTTATTATGGCACAAGTATCTTCAAAGCGGCTGTAACAGTATTATTGAATAATTATGCTATCTCAGTTATCTAACTCGCTCTAAACACAACTCTTAGACAGTGATTGACTGCTGGGAAATTAGTTTTGGAACAATACGTTGTGGGTAAACGGGGCTGTTCGGAATTTGGTTGGTTGGCGAAAAGACAAGTAAAGGTTGCGTAATTAAGTTTTTGACTTAGATTATTCTAAATAAAGAAAGTATCTAATATACTTAGAGGTTATTTCGTGCAAGTTCTAAGTGAAAACTTAGAATTAAATCTCGTTTCGTCTTTTTGTAAAAATTTTTTTTATTTTTGTACGTCTGCCTACTATGATGAAATGCAAAGTGGAGTGTATGAATTATTTATATTGGAGTAAATTGCATAAAATAACGACCCACTTTATGTTTAGGCATCATAAGATAAAATAAGAATATAGACTGTGGGCACCAGTCGTTTGCAATAAGGTCTGAATTCGCTTAAGTTACAGCTGTTTGTTGTGTCTGTGCCTACCTAAACAATTATTTGTATATTCGATTCGCGCATTCACTCGTGCGCCGGCATTATTATGAAAGTTCGTATTATACAATGTTCCTGCAACATAAATTCCATTTTTGTTTTACTTTAATTAAGCAATTTACATTCAGTGTGTAAGGCTATTTTGTCTAAAATGTAAATAGACTCCCATTTTTGGAAAAAATAACTTAGTGTAAATTTTGTGATTGCATGCGATAACGACTTACAAATATATGAAAAATATTCTCATTTTATGGGCAACTGACCCGTTATGTCTCACCAGAAAAAGGTGCAAATTAGAAAATGCTCAGAATGCTTTAATGGCGTACGACGTTGAACTAATTCAGGTAGATTCCTCCCATTCCGCGGATAGTTCATGTCCACAGGGGTCAACGGTACCTATGCCCATCAAGGAATTAAAAAAAAACTTGTCTAGATACACTAGTACGATCGGTTTCCAGAACACACCAGCCATTTTTAATTAGCGGCTGTACACGCACTGATCGCGGGCTAGTATTAAAACGATACAATAAATTAATTCTTGACGGATCCATCAAGTTGTGCGTTTACAGGCCATTGTGAAGTTATTACTGTGCCGTCATGCGGTAGGTACATATTGGTATATATTGAATGTGAAAATTGATGAAGACAATCAATATTTATGACCAGAAGATCATAGCTGTTTGTATTTGGCCTTATCTGCGGGCTTATTTCGAAGAGAAATACATACACATAATTTTTACGACTTCTATTTTAAAATTTAAATACTACGGACTTCCCACGGCTTTGCTTATAATAGCACTACGGCAATAACCGTTTCTGAATCTCTATATCTATTAAAAGACGCCTATAAGAATTTTATCTGAAACATTTAGGCACAATCTTATCTACCGTTTTTTTTTCTACAACTTCGTGTGTCAATTGTTTAAAATGTAATGTTAATTTAAGAAGTGTAAATATACTTCGCAGCTATCAAATACATTATATTTAAGCATCTATTAATTTGTCTTATACTCATTATGACCATATTACTAACAAGAAGAAGAATCGCTATCCAACCACTACCAAGAATGAGTATCAACAGGATGTTCACAAAAGATACTCTCGTGAGCCCTTTTGAAATAGTTCGTAGAAGCTGCGCAAAGCTCACCATTTTTATACGATATTTTTAAGTATCGTTTCTCATAATAAGACAAAGGATGGTCATGCATAAGTATCGAGAGGACGTAATAGCATTGTCGTTATAAATCAAGTGGAGATATTGATCGTAAATAAACTTGCGATTTATGACAAAACAGAGATATCTCGCGGCGTTAGTGGCTCGTGTAAGATACTACGTATACACACAGATACCCTTTGCTCCTTCATCTGATGGAAATGTCAGCTTTCAACTACATAAACGCATAATAATGTTGCCTTTTCACTTACAGACGTAACTGTACATGTAATTATTTTCATATTAACGTGAAATATAGATACTAATTCAGAGAGAGACTACAACTTTCAAGGTACCCACTTATCAGGAATAATAAGGTATTCCTGACAACAATAACAATGTTCAAACTGCTTTAATGTCTATAATTAAGCATTGATATTACAGCGTTTGTTGTAACAGTTAACACTAACTCACACTTGACACAATTGCAACGTCGCGCCAAGTAACAAGTCAATAAATAAAATAGTATGCAGTATTCGCATTTAAATCATACTCTGTGTATGGAGATGAGAATGTTTAATACACCCTTTAATTGATATGTTGCGTGCTGACTTATAGTATCTGATCTGAAGCCAGGCGTGTTCCTCCGGCAATTCTATTGGGCAATTTATTTATATTGATTTCTATACCAATCCCTATCTGTCTAGATAGCTCATGACTTTATATATTGCCTTTAAAAGTTGGACTGATGTATTAAATTATACATACTCGCTTAATTATCTAGGTGGGTAGAACGGACGTCACCAATGGCGGCAGACTAAGTCGAAGGTGGACGGATTTAACTAGTTACTGGCCAGCAATGGCGAGGCCTCAAGTCTGCTATTACAATAGTGTCAGAATGATCTATCATTGATTTCATAATTTGTTGATTTTGACTAGTTTGGTAATCTACTAATAAAATGGCGTCATTATGACTTTCCGATGGTCAACCACTGTCACTCCATTGAAAGAAATGGCATAGAATGGAAAACTCGTACCTACACCTACCACTGACAAATGACAAATGAATGTCTGACGTATGCGGTAATCTGCTAAAATTTTGACAGTTCCATTGATCATGTAACCTACCATAGAACGTCATTGTGCAGTTATTGCTTTTAATTTGATTTGATATATCGTCCCGTATGATGTCCGGACATAAAGAATAGCACCATCCCATCTCTTCTCGTGAGTGTCGTAAGAGGCGACTAAGGGACTCACCATAGAAAGGGCAGCAGCATTCTCTGTGCATTGCAACAACCACACTACGATCGCCAATCTGCTTGCCAAGCGTGGCGATTATGGCAAAACCCCCCAATGAAAAGCACAACTAAAACATGGCCCCTAGTGCCCGGCAGCCCGTCTACCCTTGACTCAGGTAGCGGTCAAAGTTACGGCGAGGCAAGTGGTGCGAAGAATCTCCGGATGGCAACATTTAATATGCGTACACTCCGGTGGGTACACTATATAAATACGAAAAACTTTATACCGACAGTCAACTTTATTCCGATATAGTAGTCATGGCTGAGACTACGGAGGAGCTCAGTACAATGCTCGATGACCTTAGCAGAGCTTCCGAAAGAGTGGGTCTTAAAATGAACATGAACAAAACCAAAGTCATGGTAAATGACCATGTAGCACCCACTCCGATCAAGATCGAAGACTCTACACTCGAAGTTTTAGACGACTACGTTTACCTGGGTGGGTAACTTTGAGAAAGAGGTCAATCGTTGAATCCAACTCGGCTGGGCAGCGTTCAGGAAGCTGCGCGGTATTTTCTCGTCCAACATACCACAGTATCTCAAGACGAAAGTATATGACCAGTGCGTGTTGCCAGTGATCACATATGGCATTGAAACATGGTCGCTTACAATGGGCCTCATGAGAATGCTTACTGTCACCCAAAGGGCAATGGAAAGGGCTATGCTCGGAGTTTCCTTGCGTGCCATAACCCGAAGAATCGCCAAACTTATGTGGCAGTGGGCAGGGCACATTGCTCGTAGAATGGATGGTCGAAGGGGCCGAAAGGTTCTAGAGTGGCGACCGCGCACCGGAAAATGGAATGCGGGAGGCCTTCCATTTTCCGGTGCGCGGTCGGCGGACAAGGTGGACCGATGACCTGGTGAGAGTCGTGGGAATGCGGTGGATGCTAGACGCACAGAACCGTTCGTTGTGGCGACACTTGGGGAGGCCTATGTCCAACAGTGAACGTCCTTCGGCTAAAATGATGATGATGATGATGAATATTTCATATTGTCATTCATTCGACCATTGACCGACCGATCCGACCGATCAGTGATCGATCATTATGAATTAGCAGATTACGAACTTTTAGCAAAATGACAATGGGATCGTGTTGGAATAACAAATTTATAAAAATAGCCGACTTGGGCCCCGGCTCTGGGACATAATAAATAAATCAGATTAGATTAGAACGCACATGGTTTTATACCGAAAACCGATAGCTTTTGAAACCTAGTTTTGGGTATATTTTTCAATAGTATAATGAAATTTTTTTCATACAGCTTTTACCCAATTAACGTTGACCTGCAAGCTACTTTTACCGTTCAACAAAATCAAAATTGTTTTATAACTGTTAGAAACACCTGCTTATGTTAACTAAGAAAAAGGTCGTGACTTGGAGAAAGATAGATGGCCAAAAGTAAACGTGGAGCGTTTTTCTAATTTTCTGAGGAATTCTTTAAAACGAGAAAAGAATTTAGGAAGTGAATTAATCTCGACTGATGAAGTCTATTAGTTAAAGTCAGAGATTATGTCTGAAGATTAAAAACAAAAGTGGATTCTCATTTGTCTTCTCTTCTATTATAGTGAGAATATTTTTTGTTTAAAAATACAAGGCTAGACTTGCACATTAAATGGTGTTTAACTATAAATTAGGTTTAGGTTTGTTGTTTTTTAAGTGTTTGTTTAGTTTTGCCTTTTGAATTTCCATCGTTATATTATTTAGTATTTTTTTTTCAGAGACAATACGACCTCTAAATTTTCCTATATTTTGACAACGCTTTGATATTCAAACTTGAATAAGAAAGTTTTTTATGTACGAGATTGGTCTTATGGGCACGCAATGCAGCGAAATATTTCCTGTTCATTGTAGTATCTATAAGAAGGTAGTCCATTAACAAAATCCTTCACAATCCCAAAAAATAGTTACTACTAGCCAGTAGTATCCAACTGATCTCTCCCCTATAATCATCAACCAGCGACATCCTGCCACGCTTGGATACTCGGTTCCAACGTTTTATGATGGCGTATGAAGGTCCAGACTGTTTATGATTGGTCTGTACTTCAATTTCGTAGAATGCTGGGATGACTGACAGACATGGAGATGTGTACGGTTCAATGATTAAAAGTGTGACGATGCTAATGATATGATAGTCGGTATTTATACTATCTACTGAGGCAATGGATGACATGCACCATGAGATAAAAGCTTAATTTAAAGTTCTTTATGCTCAAAACTTTTCAGAGGAGAGCCTCATAAATTGGTGCTGATGGTTATTTTAAAAACATTACCAAAAATAGTCATTTTATGTGGATGTT
The DNA here is from genome assembly GCA_905147345.3 of Mythimna impura. NCBI lineage: Eukaryota > Metazoa > Arthropoda > Insecta > Lepidoptera > Noctuidae > Mythimna > Mythimna impura. The sequence continues at coordinate 17,574,034 of LR990345.1, forward strand.
TTGTGTCAAAATTTTATCGGAAAGAGTTTGACCTGACGACCACGCGATTCCTAACCAAGGCACGTCGTTAAGCTATTGTTGCCATACTAATAATACTCATCATTAGGATACTATTTGAATAAACATCAATGTCGAATCAGATTTGCATAGACAATTTTTCCAAAATCTCTTTTTTTGGTATAATAAAACCGGCTAATTTATTAGATTATTACGTGAATAAATATTAATTTTATGCGTCGTATCGAGACAAGAACACGAGACACTCGTTAGATCATTGTAGTCACAGCAAACAGGACTTTTTTTTAACTTGTAAATAATTTATTCAGAACATCGTCCGTCGGTTAAGAGTCCAATTTGTCATGGACAAATTCTGTGTGTTAGTTTAACACACCGTGGGTACCTACCCGCTGCGTTTGTGTGCTCTTGAATAATTGTTACATTTACTTACATTGGATGAACACTTGCCTCAACACGCAATACTTAATCATTTTGATATTTAGACGTAATTGCTTCCATGAATGATCGATTTATCAAAACATCTGTAACTTGGGATCACGCTCCTTTTCCACGTGAAATAAATTGGATCATGACCTCTATTAACTGTCGACACACTTATAGAGTTTAAGGAATAACTATTTCATAAGAGTGAAAATATGAAGGTGAAAATGATTCAGTAGGTCCAAGCTATAGGATCGTCTAAAAGCAGATAATAATATCTTCATAATTCAAACGATTCTCTATTTGGATGATGTTATTATAGTAATACCAGTTCTTTTGAAACGACTATTAGATAATAGTCGTAACGAAAACGACCGAAGGTTAGGGATGGCACTGACAGCGCGTGGTTCGTAGGTGTATCTCAATCTCGGCTCGATGTAGATTACCGAAAGGAATTAAAGAGAAATATATGGCGACATTATGCGCAGGCACAGGCATATGAATAGCTTATCTACCGCGTAAGAATGCCAATAGCGTGAGAACTGTCCGTGTCCACTTCCAAATTATTCTGAATACGTTCGATCCACGTCCTTGATGCGTGACCGGTTACTAAATCAGCGAGCAGCCAACAATACAGTACAACGTGTGTATTATTTTACTTTGCACGTACTTCTACCTAACAGAGTACCTTTTATCTATAAAATGTCGGTTCGCGATCATACCTGGACGATGATAGTGCATCGCGCACTATTGTTGTAGTTCATCCCGTTTTTTCTTTTACTTAAATAAAAAAAAAAACAATCCGTTTACTGGTCATGAATTATCAACATACTATGTGCAATATCTACTCAGTCAGCTTTTGCGTTATGGAAGGAACTTTTGAGACTCAATCAAGTACAGTTCATTGACCTTTGCTACTTAGCTTACACAAAGAAACTTTTATTCAATTCATAAATTCTATTAAAATGATGTTTTATGTATAACATTTTGAGGTAAGAATATAAATAACAGAAGTAGTATTGAAGGAACAAACGGATATAGCACGTGAATCGAAGTTAAACGATTAAGCCGAATAAGCCGTATCGAATTCGATTATGGCGAGGCGCGCTCGCAGCGAGCTCCCGATGACAGAATCGAGAATGCGATTTAAGATTTTGAGAGGGCTATGTGTACGTATAATTAGCGGTGCGGAAGCCGGGTAGTTAGTGCGAGGGGCGGGTTGTCCTCGTAACGATAAATCATAAGTGCGCAGGAGTCGTTGGGCGGACCAGGGGCGGAGCGAGTGATTTTTAAACGGTTTTTTGAGTTTCACGACGGCCAATGCACGAGTAATTCGGGCATCCTTTTCTGGCGCCTCGATATGGCGACACTTTTTCGTTAATTAGGAGAACCATGATTACGACTAATTTTCCGGACAACGAACTCGGCGACAAAAAGTGGTATTCAATTAAAACAATACCTATCCTTAACGCAAGTTGTGAAATCTTCATAAAAAGAATACTTTACCTCCGCCAAAAAGTATTTTTCGAATGAGAAATTCTTGCACAGTGCTCATAAAGCGTTCACTTCCCGATTTTTTGGGCGGCGTTGTCACCCTATGGCTACTAATTAATACCCGCGACCGTGCTCGGCGCTCGCGCAGGTACGCTCGCTCGCCTGTGCTCGCTGCCTGCTTTTTGTCCACAGTGTCTCTATTGTTCTCTGTCGGATCACATGATGTCGCTCTTAATTCCTTCTCACTGCCTCATGAGCTCTGAATACTGATTGAACAGTGACATATACAGCTTGTATTTATAACTGCTATAATCTTCCAGACGGTCGCTGTTCAATGGAAAAAAGACTTGTCCTTGTTTTGATCGTATTAATTGAGCTTATAAGAAATTAAATTGATGTTATTACGCACAAACTTGGCATAATTATCTGTAGGTTAGTAAAACGGCCTGTATATGTACGGCAGATGTTAGGTCTTCATGTAATGTCTTTATTGATGTTGTCTATGGACAATAATGTATGTTAATGTAACAGTATTGATCTACAACAGGTTGGTCGGATTCACAATATTTTTGCCTCATTTATATTATTGCCAGTCATTTTATATTAAAAATACGTTCGATAAAAATATATAATGTCAGTGGTTATACATGGCCGGGCCTATTTGTAACAAGTAGTTATAACTTGATACGCTATCGGCCCACCATCTTGTTCGAGTGTTCGTTTGAGTAATCTACGAGTCGTCCAATCGTTTCGTTAACTCGATACGCGATAAATTAAAAGAGCAAATCAAAATAAACATTCCCAACCCTGATAGAGATACAAAATATCATATTATTTGAAATGCGAGGTAATATTTAAAATGCTTCATAACAACTAGTGATCACCTCGGGGGCGTTACTATCTACATATTTATACCAGATACAATTCAAAACCAGTTTCTTCTCGCCACTCGATTCTAACAAGAATTTGGACTCATACAAAAATAAATACTGTCCACGAAACATGAGAAAGGTAATATCGTAATATTGAAACATTTGCTAACTCAATTTTGGTCTAAAATAAAAGTTGGTAAGACTTGTTTTCGGTTAACACGTGGAACGGTAGTTAGATCAAAATAATTCTGGAAATGAAAAGCTATATAGCAGTATTTATTATGACATCCGACAGTAAAGTACAAAATTGATTTTATCGAGGCTTACCAACATGCATAGTTTAAATTTCTCTAGAGGTCTGTTAAACTGCGCTGTAGTAGGGTAATTACTTCCATGCTATTAATTTAAATTTAATTTAGGTAACCGTATTTGAGTAACGATATTGTAGGCTGTAATATATGGTAGGACCGCTAGCGAGCCACTACGTCACCTCGCTGGGAGCAGCTCTTCGTGCCTGTTCAAACTCGCACCACTTTACCTCCATCCATACTCCACACAAATATTCCGATAGTTTATTTACTTTGTCATGCAAAAAACTCCTATTTGTATTGATTAAAGTCAAAGATAAATTAAACCTTATTAAGTTTTTGTCGACAGTTTTTAGAATCGTTTTTCTCGTTCGTTTTTAAAGAGCTTTAATGAGGCGAAGTTTTAATAAACTATTGATTATTTGTTAATTGAACTCGTTTATTTTATGCAAGCATAATAGTTTGGTTAACCATTTTAATTTGCTCATCAACTTACTCAATATATTCTTACAAACTTTGTTAGAAGAACGATGGAAATAATTGACATTCAACAACAGGTATCCATAACTTTCTTATGTAAAAAACAAATAAATAAAGTCTCGTGGCTCGTTCACTTATTACGCTATTTTATTCATATCAATAACTTGCGACTTTATAATGATTAGAATTTTAAGTTCATTCAACTGTTACTTTCATTCGAACTTGTTTGCTGTCCAGCGTATTCAAATGCAACTAATATTATTAAATTGTAAATTAGCCGTCAGCCTAGCGTGACATAAAGTACACTATGGCCAGGTTTACGACAACGGCTAAACATAAGATAAGGGTGCGCTTTATTCGTACCGTGTCCCCTTGAGTAATCGTTCAGATAGTTGCTATCTTCTCCGTGAAGCCATCGTGATTTTTACAGTCTGCGCGGGGCATTAGCGTGCCTGTTTATAGCAGACAATGCTTGCAAATGCGACACATGTATTTATTATATTGATAGTAATATGAATTGTAACCCATTTAGCACATTACATACCTATGTTTTCACAACATATCTACCATATTGTGCTATATTTTAGTGCGATTTATAACAGTTTTTGCTTTGGATATATTTTTTCGCCTCAACTTGTTACTAGATGATTCCGATTTATTCATTGTTCCTGCAATCAGAAGATTAATAAAGGTATTTTTATAATTATGATAATTAACGTAATATATTCGCAGTTACAAGACAGTGCTTTGCACCAGTTAGTTAGGGATAATGCACTCTTTTATGGATTTTGCTCAATAAAACGTAAACTAATTATACGAGCTTTTCGTACTGGCAAACTCAATTATTGTTAAGTACGCAATAGAGTCCCAATAAATCATTTAGGTTTACTCATACAAATTCCATAACTCATTCGTTATGTATTTTCAACATTTTGCTGTGGCACTAAAATGCGGGCTATTTTAGTGTAGGGTGGACAATGCATAGCAGCGACGCGGTGCGGCACGGGTTAGGCGCGGCTCGGCGCGGCGACCCGCACGACGCGCGTACGCAGGAAAAAAGAGAAAAACCTCAATAGTCCTCCACGGCCCACACGCCAACCTATGGCCACTCAATCGTTCGTATTCCTCTAGCGGAATAGGAAAAGTCGCGGAGAAGATTTTAACGCCATTTATATATAATTTTTTTATACTCTCATAACAACGACAGTCACGACTGTCTTAATCGTTTTTCCTAATCTATAATCATCGTAAAATATTTTTTTTTTATGTTCCACGCATAGTTTACAATAATAATGGTAATAAATGAAGCGTATAATAACATTTTTAATATCATATTTTTATAGCTTATGAACGAATACTTTCTCAGAATTTAACAGGTGATGTGTTAATTAAAAAACGTCAGATTTTAGCAGAAATTAATGACAAAACGGTCGTAAACAATCCGTTAAGGAAATAAAATATCAGGTAACGTCTACCTTATAGCACTTGTGTTCTGCTGGGCTCAAGCAATGACACAGCGCTTACTCTCAAGAGATACTTGGATTCTTTAGGAGTTAACTTTGAGCCAGCCTAGCTAACGAGTAACGATTGACGTGAGTATTTTCAAGTACATACCCGACGCCTTAATGATTTATAATGATTTTGATGTAGAAACAATAAACAATGTATCGCTCTGAAACATTTTTTATGTCCAATGAGTCGATGAATGTTGTTAAGAAAACACTGGAGGTTTTTTCGTTGAAGTCTGTTTAAGACGTTCAAGAATTGTGTTGTAAAATCTGGGGAATATGTGAAATGCCAAAACTTTCTATTCATTTTGAACTATTTAAATAATGTTAACAAGACACCTACCTGTCTTGTTAACTTTATTTACCTACTAATTTAAATAAGTTGAATTGTTTCCACAGTTTGAAAGTCACGCTCGTCTTGAGCCTAATTATTCGAAGTCAATGTTCATCAAATACAAACATTCAAATTTGGACCAGACCAGGGACACACCCTCGCCACATGTGCGCAATGTTTTTCCACATTCAATTCAAATAAGGTCCACAACCATGGCTTTGTACAATCGTATAAAAAAATTAAAAATAGTATCGGTATGTGTACAGGTTACAAGATTCATGAGAGATTCATGAGCCAAGCCAACATGTTCATAATACATATTAATTGTATAGATTAATGTACTAATACAAGCAGTTATACTTGTAACATATTGCACCAATATACACTTAAAATAAATGTTTATATTACGGTTTCATAATATAGTTATTAAAACGAATCATTCTGTCAAACTTCGTTCAGACAACGAGAGACAGATGTGCAATCATTGCATTTAATAACAGACGGAAAATGGAAAATGTATATTCTAAATAAGCATGAATATATTATTAATTACTTCTTTATCTATCTATTAAGAAGATAATTAACATATTTACGCTATTTTATCTTAGTTGTGTTACTATTTGAACGGTACATTAATAATTCAGAGTAAAGTATGTTGTAATAGAGATTATGTACCTTATCAAGAATGCAAATTAAGTTCCAAGTGAACGTCGACACTATCGTAAGTTTATAGGAAATAATTATATTTTAGGCTGTAGGTCTTCTTCGCCTTAAGAGGTTGTTAGAACATACCGGATGCTTGTAGTGTCCTCTTTTTTGAGGCTGGGCATTGCAATCATCAAATAACTTCTGTCGTTCTGGGTGGAGCGTGAGGGATTGTCAGACTTTTACTGACTGAAACTTATCCCTGTTCGTCAATTGTTCCAGGGCAATGATGACTCTTGCGAACAATTCCGCAGTCATACTCGTAGTGTCCTATAACTCTCTCAGGATTAAGACTTTGAGAAACTTCACCTCCATAATGACGTGCTCTATTTGATCATTCTAATTCTAAGAATGGAATTTAAGCGGGGATAACATTGAAGAGGATTAACTGCGGCTTAATAGACTCAATGTAAAAATGCCTACGAATGTAAAAGGATATAGGGACATGATTATATGCACACACGGCTAAAGTATTGTCTGAACAATGCCTCGCCTGCACGACGCGCGACTCAATGCCTTTCAAGTCAGATTAAGTTAGGAAAGGCGCATTATTAATAACGGCCAATAACTTAACTGCCGCTTGAAATATCGAAGTTACTTTTGCTTAAGCGACACTCATATATTATCTGAACTAAGAATATGTTTCCGGATCGAGCGAGGTTTTGTCATTGGTTCTCAAGCGAGATTATTTTATTTTGTAAGCGTCAATTGTAATGTATACAATTATTTATTTATGGCCACGCTATTTACCTACATTGAAGATAGATTTTAAGTTTCTTTATTTTGTTAACAATTACATATCGTATAACATGTGACTTAGCGATGTTAAACCTTTTAGAAACTAAAATTGAAAATATGGTTCTTATAATCACGAACTAAATTCGCGGTAATCATTCAAATAACCAAATGTGGCCAAAGCGATGCTTTAGTAGCAAAAACTATATGTAAAGTATGCAGCTTCGTCATTGTGAAGTCCTGGAAGTTGAGCAGTGCGAATGTTAATAAATTGAATGCAGTCTACAAAAAATATGGTGATTTTATATAATGGCGCTTGTAAAGTTGCATTTGGACAAATGTGTAGGAACACGCCTGACAAGGGTCGTGAATACTTTTAAATGTTTTGTGAAACAACATTAAAACATGCTCCCAAATTATGTTATAATAAAGAAAAAACCTTTTAAACATAAAGTTTTTGTACAAAAAGTTGCAAGCGACTTCAAGCGAGACTCGGCTAATAACTGACGATGTTTTGACACGCAGTGCTCAGAATGTTTAGTGTTTACATCGTGTTCATCGTATTATGTACCTAAGTATGTACCTATCTATGTATGTAAGTCTCCTCATCTGAGTAACAAATTAAAGAAGTAAGCACCATTTTCACATTACAGCCGCGTTTCAATTACTTTACACATTTACTGCGGTAATGAACTTAGCACTTTACGTTCAGTATTTAACAAATAGCAAGAAAGCGTAAATAAGCGAACTAGAACTTGAACAACGGCTGTGGAACGCGCAGACAAAGTGGTAACACTTTGTATATTTCAATCTGGAAACGATGCACTAGTCAAACGAGCCGATTTATCTTGGCAACAAAAGCAAAGTAGATAAATATATTTATGGTGCAGGCAACATATCGTCCGGAGGTTGTTACCAGGTTTATCTTCACTTGAGCTTAATGCCCTGTACGGCCTCGGAAAAGCTTTTAAAAGGTTCGCTCATCCCTCGAGCGACGAAAGCTCATATTGTGATACAAGTCTTCACGTGTTATAGTTTTTTATTTTAAACTTTACCTCGCCGTGAATGCTTGCATTCCTATAAGTGAATGGTTAGCAGCTCCGCGTCATGGTATCTTACCGGAGTATCGCACCGCTGTTCTATAAGTAGCCATATTTAAATGTAGATGAGCAGGGAATAATTCCCGCATTAAGGATGAGTGAGGAGATTTAAAGTACACTACAATGTAATTTGAATATTCTGAATTAAATATGTGGCCATTGAAGTTATTTTGAATTTTTTTTAGAGCTCTTGCGGTTTCTACAATTATCATAAGTTTGCTTGATATTTTATAGAATTCGTGATTTATAGAGTGAGTTGCACTAACTAACTTTAACGATAATCAATGCTTCATCAGCTGTCAAACCTCTGGTTAAGTGATCTCGGGTGCACCAATTTAACAATGGTTAATATGACATCACATAACGATAACATTAACCACTCAAATTCGGGCGGTTTAGGATTATAGTTACGGTTAAAGCAGATGACAAATAATGATGTATTTTGACAAAACTAACGTCTTACGTGATGGTGCAGATGAAAAAATTCAATGGTCATTAATAATGTTACTGTGACGGAAACTATCGTAGCTTTTATTTATTTGTTTTGCTTCAACAAAAACGACTATTCACCAATCACATTACTTAAAAAACTCTAGACAAACTGCCATGAACGTCTTCCATTCGACCGCAAACACCTCATAGTCAGGGTTCGTGAGTTGAGCGTAGATAGACTACGAGGGACAGGAGACTGGACTCACGAAATAGTGTGACTCGCAGGAATTTAACTGGGGCACAAAGTTGAGACAACTCAATATGCAGCTCAGGAGAATTCGTTTTTCCATGAAGGATTTAGGTCCAGGTTCAAACCACTCTTAGTTTTCCGGTTAGATTTGATTCACGAGTCAATCTTTTTACTCTTTTCTAATATATACCTGTCCAGAAAACACATGATCAAGAAAGAATTAAAAAAAAATCTCTAGTAAAATGATAGAGTCATCTTAATATTTCACATAAAACAATTTACAAAGTGGATCATAACTCAAATATTTTACTTGACTCGAACACCGTCGCTCACATAAAACGTAATCTCTCACTTAACACTGTTACTGCCTTAATCGGCTCCTGGCTTAATCTTTCTTGTCAACGGCTACGATAATCCGACCTACGAGAGAGAGCTTTATGCTAAATTAAATTTTATAGCACACTAGCTTCTGCCAGCGGCTTCGCCCACGTGAAATTAGGTTTTTCCATACAAATTTTGGACCAAAGCAAAGGACACAATCGCAATAAGTTGGTCGAATCATCACACTCTTGATTTGTTGGATTTGTTTTTTTTTACAATATCATTTTTTATTTGTATGTATGTATATAAGTATATATTTATTATTGTACTTATTTCCTTTCTGTTTGTCTTCTATTAAGTTGCACCTGCCATGATATGTCTCTATGTCACCCTAAGGTCGACTGGTAGAAAAAGTCTGATGCATTAAGGGTTTCATTAGTACTTAAGTTTTAAACAAGTTTTTAATAAATAAATTATCTCCTTTAGGGGGTTATCGTTATTATCATTTCAGCCGAAAGGCGTCCACTGTTGGACATACTCCCCCAAGTGTCGCCACAACGTACGGACCGTTGCGTTTTGCATCCATCGTAATTCCGCGATCCTCACCAGGTCATGGGTCCTTGGATCTCTTGCAGATATTTTCATTCCTGCGTTGCGATGCGTTCACGCAAGGATAAATTCCGAACATTACCCTTTGGGTGACATTAAGCCTTCTGATGAGGCCCATTATAACCGACCACGTTTCAGAGCCATATTGGCAACCCCCAACAACCCATAGGGCGTGAATTTGGATAAATACTTTTTTGGTCTTTGTTTACATTATAAAAGGCAACTCTGTGCAAAATTTCAGTGTTCTAGTTCCAAGGGTTCGGACTGAGCATTGTCAGTGAGTCAGTCAGGACTTTCACTTTTATATATTTAATAACTATTATTATACACTGTGTGACACGTACAAATGTATGCCTTTGAATCCTTAACCTTTAAACAAAACTCTTTCTTAAGACTAACAAATCCTTCTTATACCACTTAGCTTACAAATACTAGTTTTTTTTGCTTTACCCATTTAGTGTGTACTTTAGAGCCTGTTTAATATGGTGCTAGTTGGTGTCCCGCTTGCGCATTTTACGAGGGGCTTAAACCGTCGTCGGTCAAGATGTAACAATTCGCTCTGGGTCGCTTTGTCGGCCGTCGAAGGAGACGCTTCTCCTGTTCCTAACGATACCGTGTACCAAACTTTAATTTTTTACCCGCCCAGATTTATTGAGCCAAATATTAAACCGGAAATAACCGCTTAGATAACGATGGCGGTCGTTATTTCATCTCATGTTAGATTTATAGCGTGATAAGACAGGATGATCAACGAATAATTTGTTTTGATATGTCAATACTAAATGCTGTGGCTCCGCGTGATCGTAGAAAATTATCCAAAGGGAACATAGTCTCAGGATTAAAAGGCCTATATGCTATTTTAGAACATTGGACCAAGTGCTACCCGTGTGCCAAATTTTATCCAAATCTGTCCAGCCGTTCGAGCGTACAGAAGTAACAAACATACACACAAAACTTTCACCTCTATAATATTAGTATGATTAATGTCGGGTACATAAACTATGTGCTTTCTAAGCATTTATGTACTCAAAGTTGGACTTAATATAGACATAAACAATCATAGCACCGCAACTTAGGTATGCTCTTATATACACGTATATAATACGAATATATTAAACACAAGGACATATCGCTCCTGGAGATTTGATCAAATTAATTCAAATGACTAAAAAAGGCCTTTTACGCAACACGTAAGATACTTATCTATCAAAAGTTATAAAAGGAGTTATCATAATTTGTAACCGTTTTATCACGTAATTATATGATTTCTGAACAAATTCAATTTTATATGATTATTACGATTATGAGATTTAATTTCAAGGCTCGGTCTAATCCGTTCATTATGTTTTTTGCATAATTTATTGAACCGGTTCATTATTTTTGAGCGTAATCATGTCTTGAGACAGAGATAGTGGTGTTTTCAAAACGAGATAGGCGCCATGCAAGGTTACTGCTTATTCACTATGCGGTTTCACTTTTCAGGGTTGCCACAGACGAACTTTATTATTAAAGCACCGTAGATTATGGCAGATATACTGAAGCATAATGAAAGGAAATATCCTGTGAATATAAAAATATTAACTAAACGTGAAATCAAACACTTTCCTGCACTTAAACTGTCTAAGAAAAAGCACGAAAAATTGTAAACTACCAAACAGATTTCAGTTATTTGTTTCATTAAAAATGAACTAAGTAAGTACGGTTCACGCCTTTATAAATTTTTGATCGAACCGTCAAAACTGTTGTAGAAACAAGTCTATCATAAAGAGCACTATTAAAATGATTTACATCCTGGCAAGACTTACGATAAACAGAATTAATAGGAACCAAATACATTAGCACAAAGGGTATTTGCTAATATTATTTAATAGCTCGGTTACCTATAATTTGCGTTATGTATCTCTGCAGATTTATAGACACTAGGATCGGCGCCGGCGATTTGAATGGCGGCGTGTGATTGGCGGAGGCCGGGTGCAACTCTGGCGCATGTATTTAGGTCACCGCGCCGCGTGGGTCTAGACTAGCAACAGCTCTCATAACAGGGCTGGCATACAGCAATTACTAACCTTATGTCAGTAATTATCTCAATGGGCACAATTATATAATTGACGTCATTATGCGTGTATGAAATGATTGATTAAAATCCAATATGCAGTTTAAGGTTCGTCAAGTTTGAATTCTATTGCAGAAGATACTTATATAACGTAGGTACGAATAAAGTGCGATGACCATTTTTATAATCGCTTATTTATTAACTTTACCGGTTCCCGTCATCATTGAAAGTTCTTATCAAATAAAACGTATACTTATAAGCTCTAATAAAATATCAGCATTTACTCAGGTACTAACTTTAAAACAAAAACAATCCCATAAGTGTTTCTACCAAGTAAAGTGCCAGCTTTAAAAATGACTTACGACCGGCTACAGCTTAAAATTCCTATTCAATGAATGTTTCGGTAAAGCGTAAATTAGATTTACGCGGCGGACGCCTGATTCATTCCATCTAAAGGCTATAAAATCTAAACTTAAAAAGGGGATTTCTGGAAAAGTGCAAGGGACTGAAATAATCATAGGAGGTCTGAGCACAATAGGGCTAGCTCGTCTCAGCTCGGAGGGCACGTATGCTCGTAAATACGACGTCCCTTATTATTAGCAGCCATTGTTCGGGATTGCTCGGTACAGTCGACAGCGGTGCGACGGCGCAGACGCAGCCCGCTTGTCACATAAGCCCATGAGCTTTTGGTCATTCAAAAACATACCAAGTTATTTATTTTCGTAATTTATGCCCTGTTTGGTTGACAACAATGGACTACACGAGTTAACTAAGTGATAGCAATGAATCATTTTAAACAAATCCGTCACTAATATTCCTGAACAAATCTAGTTAGTATCGAACAAAGGTTCAACTTTCGTTCACGTTCAATTCTTAATTGATTTAGATAAAATGGTGGATTGAGTTTTATCGCTCGCGACTGTACTCCTAGCTCGCCGTCGGATATCCGACACTCGTACTTTAATATGCAGCCCTGGTTCGGCCGACCATTGCACAATTCAATCCTAAATAAACGCAATCCCGCCATAATTAGCTATGGAACTGATGAATTCACGAACCGCCATTAAAAATTCTGAACACAGCTTAATTAAAAATTGTGTTTATTAAAGCGCATTCCGACTTCGATAGATGTTAAAATCGTTGGAAGTTGGTAGTGCATACTCATACGAAGGTGGGAGAAGTGAATAAAGGGCTTTTATCTCAGGTAGAGTCGGTGCACGAGCTTGTGGGACGCCAAAATTGGAATCATTCATCTTTTAATCTGACGTGTTCTATTGTGGTCGGCGCTGGCATGGGTTTAGTGGGAGGCCCGGCTGTGTTACTACGAATATTTATTGTTGTACAACATATGGCCAGTATATCTGTATAGAACTGATCATTTACCTGAATGCTTTTAAATACGGAACATCGGATTTCATTAAATCAATTTTGTTGGTGGCGAGGACTGCCTTTAGGATCAAGTAGGTTCGTATAATAGTTGTGTTTATTTTGTAATAAAGATAACGTTTACATATTACAATTATAAAATATTGACAGTCTTTATGACAGTGTAAAACCTGTTAAAATTTCCAAATCCGAATCAAAAAGATAAATAAAAAAGTTTATACTCTGTTATCTGAATGATAGTATATTTATTTAATTATTTACTCAACCATTTTATTACTTCGAAGCTAGAAAACGGTGTACAAACAGGTGCTGAGATAACGAGAACAGAACTGTTGTACAAACATTTAAATAAAAATTCTAAAAAACCTTTGCGGCGGCCATTAAAGGGCAGTCGATTAGAGCCTCGGCAATAAGAGAGGCTTTTTAACATCGATCCATCAGAGCCTGGCCACAGATAAGGGCATATACCTGTCACAGTAATAAGTATTAAAGATTGAATCATACAAAAAGAAAAAAAAACTTTGTAATGGTCTGGGTTCCGTGGCCGAAGCTTTCGATTGATTAATACATACAATTACGAAACAATATTTTTGGTGAGTGTGTAAATTCTTGCATGTTAACGAAACTTAAATGGTCATTTTGATCAGGAAATTTTTTGTGTTTTTTAAAACCAGTTTTTCGTTGATTTTCACTAATTTCGTGATAACAAAATATATCTATTACGACAATAAAATACGCTACGAAAAGTGCGCTACGAGAATTCGTAGCAAGTGCTACGAAGTTGCCAAACGAACACATTACTTAGATTTATAATCAAACATTCATTACCTAATCTCAAACTATTCAAACATTTCCTAATACTTGGTCCGAAAGCCACATAAGCTTACCTTTATATTATTGTATTTCTAAAAATAAAACGGTATTCGTATTAACTGTCATAAGAGACCGGTTCTTGGCACCTTTTCAATGCACCTGAGTAGATTCCCGCGGTATGTTCGTTACATTTCTTCGTAAATTCTTTACTTATCGTCAAGTTCAAATTGTTTTTCCTCAAAATGGTAAGTAGATCGAAGACTGTGTTAATGTCTTGATCTTGTACATGTTTTTTTATTAAGTTATTCATCGTGTTTACTTGATGTTTATCCATTTAAAAATAGTATAATCAAAGTAGTAGATACAGGTGAATGTACTCAGATGTCGACAATATAAACTTGTTCGGGAAATATGATAAATAATTGTGGGAAAAACTAAATTGCTGTATGTATATGAGAACATTACTCTTTTTGTCATTTCCCTGAACGCTTAATTTTAAAGTCTACAGCAGTAATGTTAGGTTACCACGCGAAGCTCGTTCATTAACCACTAGGGAGGGACAAATTGCTGGCCGCTGATTCACTAAACCCAAACATTTTTTGTCGACATTTGAAAGTAACTGTCTCAAAATCCGTATGTGGCAAGATACGCATCTTAAGTAAAAAGCTGTAGCGGCAACTAATGTATGTTGTTGATACTCGTTGCTTGATAAATGTTGTAACTGACAACTGCGGCCACTACTTGAATGAAGCGCTCCAATTACTCTTGTTAATATATTGCTCTGACATCTTAAGTTAAATATTGTGCAATCACTCTTTTGGCTCTATTTTTCTTTGGTTTTCTATCTTTTTTCGATGAACGGGAGACCAAGGATCAAGATAAGCAATAAACCCAAATAAAATAAAAAAGGTAAAGCTTGTTTTACATTAAATATGTAATAGTTTTGGAACTGTCCTCTTGAAGACATCCAGAGCCCCTAATCAGAATTGCAGAGCATTTATTTTCTTAATGGATATACTTTTGGTATATATTGATAATTACTAGTATATATAATATATTTTTATATACTACATTTATTTATGTAGGTTTAAATTGTACACTGTATTCTACCCTCGAATGTGATCTCTATGTGTATGTCATTCAAAAGTTTACAAGGAGAAAACTCATTGTTGAGTTAAGCTCGCTTTTGTACATGATGATTATGTTTTTGTGAGTAGGACTGCATCAAAAATCCATTACCCCAAAATGTTCTTGACGTCCTTTGTAGCAGAAAGAATCGATGTGCAGGTTCTGCAAGTCAATTTCTGTAAGTAACAAAAATGGGTGTTAAGAAATCTTGTCTATGTTTCTGATGAAAATCAAAATTTTACCGTTCCGAAACTTCATAAAACTGTGATGAGAAAATCTCCATTCACGATGTAATCACTAATTAGTAAGTAGCAGTTCCACTGAGCCCGTCATGCGATACTTAAGGAAGTGAAAAGTGCTTATGTATCATTTGTATGAATATACGATAAGTACCCATTATACCAAGCAGCATTTACAGATGAGAAAATCTTGTTACATGTAATCAAATTTCATTAGAGATAACACTATCTGTAAGAGCTTCGATAATAATTAGAATGCGGCATAAATAACGCATTTATTCGCAAAGAAAATTTCAATGCGAAATATCATTCCAGATAATTAGAAGGAAATCATATTACGTATGACGTGAATTACCATAAGGAGACTTAAATTTATTATTGCCATCAAAATAATACGAGTAATAATAGTTTTACAATCCGAGTTTTACTATGAGCGGGGACTTCGGTATCTATACTCGTAAACTTGAAATTGCCTAATGAATAACACGGGATTAAGTTTAATGGCAACGTTACAAGTCTTGTCATTTGGGAGATTTTTATAATTATAAATTATTATGAAACTAGTGATCACCCGTGGCTCTCGACCAATGGACATTAGTTTTATTACGGTGAGCTCAGCGCATTGTTGGTATTTAATATCTAATGTATGGAAAGCCAGGACTTTCATGGTCTTCGTTTATGATTATCTAAAAAACGATGCTGAAGAAATCCCTTTCATCGGTCAATAAAAGAATGTCGTCTTCGTTATTTTGAAGCAATTTAATGAATATCCTAACTAATCACAGTGTACAATCACAAGTAAACGTTTAGCATCAACATGAGAACATAACGTTCGTATGTTTTTTATATTACCTTTTTCGCCAGTAATTACGAACGGTGAACATTAAAGTTTTGCTGGATCACGGCTGCGAATATAAATCGGGTGTTTCATGAAATATCGAGTCGCAGCCGTGGGCTACGCGGCACGAACGCGTCGCCGCCCTTATCTCTGCCGATACGATTTTATACGATATTCGATTTTTCTTTTTCTGACTTTTATGGATCGGTTGTTCGCGGTGTATCGATAATTCGAGATCGGTCTTTTATGTTATAATTTCTATACAGGTAGCGATGCTCCGCGCTCGCTCTGCATCGCTCCCGATTGCTTCTAAAATACAACATTGTAACATTGATTTGTGGGCTACTAATAAGCGAGCAGCTTTGGTACTATTTCAATGTTCTCAAGTGTTTCAGAAATCGCTCAGGTTACGATGGATCCTTTTTCCTATAAAAAGCGTTAAGCCATATAAACCGGTTGCAAACCGCGTTCTCACAACGTACGGCTGCTTCATAACTGGCTACTTTATGCTATTGTAATGATCTAGGCGCTGCTACTGCCCACAAAAACACTCGCATTGTCTTTAGACTTGTTACCGTATACAGCCATGTATTTTATCACTTCGCGCGTCCACACAGACACTTCCGAGAAAAAAGTTTCAAGCCGCTGCGTTTTTCTCTCTTCTATATTTTTTTTAAACGCCGAGCCGAGCTTATGCTAGGTAAATACAGACGGAACTGTGACAGTTTTCGTACCTTTATACTATTTGTTTAGGCATCCCGAGCCAATAGGCCGTGTGTGCCGAACAAGTTGTACAGATTATCTACATATGCATACATAATCGTTAAAACTAATACTAAACAGCAACTATTTCACGGTGAGGTCGTTTAATGAGTATAAAAAGGAGATGCTGTTTATGAATTCCTGTTGTGTACACAGTTTTCGAAAAAGTTTCGCAGACGAATTATTCATAATGAGTATCAGAGAATGGAATTATTTCAACGAATTTTATGACTTATAGCCATATTATTACGACACTTTTCTGGTTGGCGATTGTCGCGCCCATGTTCGGAATTTATATAACGTATCGCTTTTAAATTTTTTAAAATACCGTGTTTGTTGCTCGAGGGTTGAGGGTACGATCGATTGAGTTTATGATGGGTATTTTTTTTATTATATTATGTTAATTTAATAAATATGTAGTTACACGGTTATGATTGCATATATGAAAGTTTTATCGCGAACCTTTGCGCGCATCTGGGACTTCTTCGATTTGTAGTGTCTAGCAAGCATTGTCGAAAGAATTTCTTAATTAAATATAAATATCGTTCGTTAAATATAAAACAATGGATGAGCATGGAAGTTACTGTTTAAAATAATTATCAACACCTGTTGTAGCAGTTACATAAAATAAAAGTTGTAATAGTGAGGGAAATGTATGTAATTTTGTTTTACGACTTCGCGAATAACATATGTATTTATGAATTTTTTCAAATTGAAATCAATAAAATTATAAAAAAATACAGAGTAGGTACCGGTTCTTGATATAATATCGCCTGAACACAGTTTTTGCAAGCTAAAAACCTTCCTTTTCCCTTTATAAGTGCTACACTTACACGTCAACTTAGAAACACGGAATCAAGATCGAAGTATTGGCAAAAAACATTTTAACAGGAGTTGGTATCAAAAATAAATAAAAAACCTTTATCACGGGTAGTGTCGGCGTTTGTTGGCGTGTCATAACTTGTCGCGGCTGGCTCGTTACACGGCGGTAACGTTACACGACAAGCAACCGGACACCGCGTTGCGTGTTGCATGCGTTGGTGGGCGGTACCCCCAGCTCCCTACAAAATACAACAATAACAAACCAATAATGCTACCTTATATACCCACCAGCCAGTATTAGCACCGATTCGTTTCACGCAGCGGGAATAGCGGAATAATCTGCGTAAATAACATAGGTCACGAGGCTGTGCCCTAGCACACGTATCACTTACTAACTACATTCCGGATCCTACAAGATTCAAGATTCATTTATTCATTGTAAAACATAGGTACATGATAAGTTCTTATATAATAAATTGAGAGCGCTATGTTTTGCCTCTAGGGCGTATAAAGTAATAAGTAATAATACATGCAATATACTTAATTAAGACAAGAATTTAATACAGATTTATAGACCACAAATAAAGAATTCAATAATTTTGATAATTTATCACATTAAGAATTTGCAACAAACAAAATAATTTACAGACGTCAGTGTTGTCGGAGATGTAACTAATCTTACACGAACTAAAAACAATGTTGATGTCTTATCCGATTCTAAATGTAGACGAAAATTCTGTGGAACTACAAGATTTTTACAATTTGCTACCATATCCGAAGATTTGATATCCAAACAGGATGTTAAGCCGCATGAATCGGCCTATTCTGTTGCTATTCGTATGCCTAAACTGTCATAATCTGTTACTTTATTTGCATAATAAGGCAATATATTGGGATTAATTGGTATACAGTATGCATATATTTTAATACTGTCAAACACCTATAAATATTGTATTACAGTTTTTCACAATAAAAAATATGGAAAAATAGCGAGATTAATAAAACCTTTTGATCTGTCATTTGGATTTACTAGCCGTGTAGGCATAACTTTGATTAACGGTAAACGTCATAACATATATCATAATCCCGTGGTTGAATTTACACAGAAAAATATTTCTTTGCTTAGAGTGGGTTGCATCAAGAGCTACGTTACAGTTTCTGTCACAGTTAATTTTAACAGTAATGTTAACAATGACCATTGAATTTTACCATCTCCTGCTGCACACTAGTAAAACGTTAAAGTTTTGTTTATAAACAGTATTGTTTGTTATCTGCTTAAACCGTGACTATTAACCTAAACCAACAAAACCTAAGTGGTTAATTGGTTAGTTTTATCGTTATTTGTGACATCATTTTAATCATTGCTGTATTGTTGCAACTTGTACTTCGCTTAAAAGAGATTTGACGGGGGATGAGGTTGGCTATCGTTAAAGTAGGTTAGTGCAACTTAGTCTTAGAATATAATATTTAAAATTGGCTTCTACCCGCGACTCCATCCCCTTGTTTTAACATACGTAATTAAATTAACTTAATTCAATGATACTTCACTCTATTTGAGTATCTATTACTTATTTATTTATTGTGCGCACCTACCACAGTGTGATCTTTACTTACCGAAAGATTTACTGGTAGAGAATACCTTGTTGCATTAATTCCGCCTATGTACCACTACTCTACATGAAGTTTAAACAAATAAATATATATATGTATATATATAGATATAATAAGTTTCGCCAATAGTGTAGTTTTCTGTCTGTGTGAAAGATTTTTGTAATCGATTTTGTATTTAGAGATAACATTTTATTAACATACTCGTTGCTACTAGCGGCTTCGCGTGCATGAAAGTAGACAATTGTCCCAAGCGAACATTCTCCCCAGATAAGGTATTCTAAGTGCCATTCCTTCATTCATTGACTGGCCTGTTGGTCTAGTGGTTAGTGGCTCTGACTGCTGTACCGGATGTCGTAGGTTCGATTCCCACTTAAGACAAATATTTGTGTTATGAGCACGATCATTTTTTTTTTTTCATTTATTTATCATTAATACAAAAGAATACAGGATTATCTAAGTTAAATAGCAACCAAAAAACTAAGGTTTAAACTTGTGCTGTCATGAATCTGTCATTTGTTCTTTGTCCGGGTGTAATTTATCTATAATATGTACCTATGTATTTAGAATTTTTTCTAGGACATGTGCCAAATTATATTCAAACCCATTCATCTGTTCGAGTGGAAAGATGTTACCAACATACATGTATACAAACTTTCGTCTTTATAATATTAGCTTGTTGTAGCTATAACCGATCAATATTATCTCTGTAGAATACTAGTTAAGATATAGCTAATATATTACTTACATCGCTATACACCCCTATTGTTTAATTAGTACAAAAAAATTGGGGTTTTATCCGTACCCATTACTCATCATATTTTTGTTGTCAAAAGTTAAAAAAACGAAATCCCAAAATTGACCATAAAAATTTGTCATAATTGGAAAATTTATAATATAATCAATCATTCATAACAATTACTATTAGAAAATACTACGCACAGTATTTTCCATTTTGATTATCATTTATTCATTCAAATCAATAGCCTGTACAATATTTCCATAAATTGAGTGACTCTTTGGGATATAAACAAACGCTAATAACTTTGCTGTTTATGAATATTATTTTTTGAGACTTTACTTAATTAATAACAATACCTTTTATAATAAGCTCTTTATGTATTTGTACTAGTTAAAAAATAGTGGTGTATAAAGTAATGATTAAACAGAGGCAGCTCTCCACAGAAATGGCGGAACAATGAAAGCTTATTAAAGCTTTCAAACTTCCTCTTAATCAATAAACGTTTGTGTATGCAAATGGATTTGTTTCATCATAGTTTCAATATACTGGGAAAGAAATTGTACAATTTTTTTGTATAGACTACACCAAAAAAACCCTGACATACGAAGAAACAGTATACATATTGGTAAGGATAAGTTAAGATAAAGAAATGAAACACTGCACCACACACACAGAAACACACCATCGTACGTGCACACCCTACACACCAAGTGCTGCGTAATTAAATAATTATATTCTTTTTATTATTATTTTTTCTCTTTTATTTCTTTTTTGCTTTTGGGATATTATGAATATAAAATTCATTGGTAATATGAACATTGTTTAGCTAGCTGATAAGAGAAGTGCGCGACAGCCCCAACACAAGTATTAATGTAACTTATTGGGGCTGCCTCAATTTATTTATTTATTTATTTATTTTATTTTATAGAAGGCTCACAGACAAATAGAAAAAAAAGATAGGTATAAACATTGTAACATTATCAAATAGCTAATTATAAACCTCCACACATAGATAAAAAAATATATATATCGATAAAAAGAAATTACACACAAATCAATTAATACAACAACCTATGCTTACAATGTTAAAGTTGAAATAATTTTTTTTGTACTTTTGTTGTATTTGTATTTTGCATATGACACTTGAAATACGTTGAAGAGCTCTAAACTAAATAAATTATACGCTTTCAAGCCACGGCCAAAGTACAAACGTATAATTAAATAAAATATATTATACACCCTCCCTCCCTCTCCTAGAGAGGAGGCCTGAGTCCCGACAGTGGGGAACATTATAAGGCCGACTATGCTATGCTATATTATACACATTGACGAAAATCGTGACTATTTTAGATAAAAAGCCTTATATTGGTTTTAGGTAAGCTTAATAGGAAGATTCCATGATTCAATCACGTGAGATCAACGACCAGTCATTGTATCAATTTAGTTGTCAACGAAACAAATTGATCGTATCCTGACCTGGCAGCACTGAGTCTGTGAGCATTTGCGAACCGATCCCTCGCCTCGTAAATAAATTTTAATAATACCCCGTGAACTTGTTCAAAGCTTTGGGCTATAATTTTTCATTTATTTATTGATATCTAATTATTTAAACTATCCTTAAAAATAATACAACATAACCTTCTAATCGTATCGTTCTGCCCCCGTTCCTAAATCTACCACGCGGCGGAATGCCGGAGAACGAGTTTTGTTTCCGTCCTGCTCGTTTCTACGTTATGGCTGTTTCCATCCTTGTCGGCCGCTTGTCATTTTCTATAAGTTTTTCTAACATTCTCCGCTTGCACCGCCCCCTCTATTTCGGCCAAACGCCTGTCTTATGAGCGATAACTTTTGTTTGTTCAACAGTTATGACTATTGTTTGACACACCGATGCTTGTTACGCTCGCTTTGAGTGTTTACTCACTTAATGAAGCTCTGTTACCTCATCCTTCTAATGACTCTTTATTTATTTCAAATACACATTAGTGTTAGTCATCACCTTCAGTGTTGCCTTACGAAACGGCAAGCGACGGAGCTGCTAGCGCCGAGCTGCTGTGTTCAGCCCCCCTAGCCAAGTCACAAACGATAAACGTAAACTCTCAGTAGTCTTTAATAGATTTTCAACTTTATGTTATTGGATATAAAGTTGAAAATCTATTGAAGATTACATAGTGTTTTCGTTCGTTCCGGTCGCTAACGCTCAGTAGTCTTTAATAGATTTTCAACTTTATGCTCTTAGGTATAAAGTTGAAAATCTATTGGAGATTACTAAGCGTTCAGGTTTATCGTTTGCAACTTGGCTAGGGGGGCTGTCTCGTCATAAGCGTCAGGCGTCGCGACGAGATATTGCGTTTAAATAATTAATTAGCAATCGAGGGTCTGATCAACTCAAATTGCAAGTCTCCCGATAACGTACTTGGAACCAATAAAATACAACAATATTGAAAATGTTCTTTGACCGCGGCTAAAATCTTAATCTAAGCATGCGGGCTCACCGCTGCTGCTTAATGCTAACGAGTTACAAATTAAAAGAGACCGAGACGTGTGCCAAAGGTAACTTTATGGGCTTCGCATGTCTTATATCAATAAATTATTAACTACGCTCCTTGTTTGATTTTACATTCATACTTATTATTATTTACCTTAAAGTAGACTTTAGGCCCTTTGTTTATAGTCCAAAATTGTGTACGAAACATTTGAGCGGAGGCTTTGGAACTTAACCCTTACGACACGGCATTAATGTTCAGTTTGTAGTGACATGGGTGGGGATGAGCATGTACCAATAGTAGCAAGCAACTAAGTATTTGAGCGTAAGCGAGGAGAGGCGAGAATCTTTGGTTTTAATTAATACGCTAAATCTAGGCACTGCGTATTCGCTATTTTCAATTAGTCGTCGGCGCCAGTAGCATGTTTTGAGCTATGTGATTTAATGGGATCCCGTATTTCCCATACAATTTATTATTAACCTATAAGTTTGGCCGGGAGTGGGGTCAATAGCTGGCTCAGTCATGTTAGTGCCGCACTAACACAATCAGAGTGGTCATGCGATAGCTTATAATGAATATTTCATTGTACGCCGGCTTTACAAGCTCTGTACCGCTAACGTCTGTGAACGTATATGAGTCATAGGTCATTAAAATTAATAGTTTTCAGCAAATCCTCAAGTTAAGCTTAGACTTTGTACGGTACATTACTAAATATGAGAACCGTTATCCTTTAACTGTGGTTAATCCTAAACGGCTATGATATTTATCTAGATAATCTAAAGTTTATACCTACTTATTGAAACACTCGGTGGAAAAATGAGAAAATGTGCGGCTGTCTTAGTTAGTCGTAGAAGATAAAGTTGTCAATTTAAGGTGAAGGTTTTGGGAACTTATAAACTTGGACAGCAAGCGACTGTCCGCAGCGTGGCGTCGCCCGCGTCCAACTGTCCGACTGTCGGACAGTCCGGGTGTCCGACACTGCGAGAGTGTCCATACCGACACCAGCCCACGTTTCACGTCACTTGATGTTATTCTCACGACTTTTCTCACTATTTGACCCCAAATAATAATTATCACGTCGCTTTTCAAATATCTTGTGTCAAATAGATCGCCTTCACTAACTAAATAAAGTGAGAAAGCAAGCGTGACATTAGTTCTGGTGCCGAGAGTTATGTATAACAGCGTAATCATGTGAATAGCGTTCTAATTGAGATCGGGGCTTCCTAGTTCCTGTTTCTTGGATGTCTAAGTCAAAGCATTTATTTCAAATAAACTATTATCACTTTTGAATTGTTAAGAAGTAGCTCAGTCAGAAAAATTAAACTAAATGTAGATCTGTATGGAAAAAAATGTACGAGAAACTCCATGGACACTCCTCCTCTTTGGACTTATGTGTATTTAGCTGTGGGCTGCATCAGGTGGGCAGAACAATATAAGTATCATCCAAAGATTTTAGAACAAAGTACTGTGCACCTTGGTATACATTGGATATACGAAATAATGACCTCCATCGGCATTTAAAAGTTGAGTTCATCAACAAATCGATAAAAAAATCTGCAGAAGCTCTGGAAAAGCCATGCATCAGCATGTAAATTGGCAATCCAACTTTTCGACTACACGAATATACTGAGAACACTAAAATGACTAAACCGTTCGAGTTAGTGTTTAGTGATAGCGAATAGTGTTATGTAGCATAAGTGCTACCTAATAAACACAAGAAAGAATTGTATTCGCCCTAACAGAGACAATAAGAAAACTGCTATTGGACACATTCTTAGTGAAAACAATTTTTAAGTTTAGGTTGTAATTAATTTACTTATTAGTCAGTACACAAGGCTAGATTATAATAAAAATTAGAATAATTAGTAGATACATTAGAAAAAAAAATTTGGTTACTATTTAATTTACGTTTAGTTTCAAGTATATTTGCCCAAGGAACAAAATTTTGCTTACAAATGAATTTCATCCTTTTCACCCCCTTAAAAGTGGAATTTTCAAAAACCCCTTCATAGTGGTTATATCATAAAAGTGTGCAAAATTTCACGTTCCTATACCAAGTAGTTTTGCCTGTGCGTTCATATGTCGGTCAGTCAGTTTCTCCTTTTATATATAGGTACACCGTCTCTTTGACTTTGACGCACAAACGAAAATGGATCCAGTACATGATTCTAGACACCCCCCCGTGGTAGCAATTTTCGTCGGCTATTTCCTAATTAAAAAAAACTGTAACTTTTTAAAATTTATACTATATAAAATCGTTATTCTACCCAACCCCGATGATATTAGTTAAAAAAATAGGATTGCATATTAAAAAAAAAAAACAGATTTTACACTGAAACAAAAAAAGGAATAATAACAAAAAAAAGGAAGACAAAAATTGTATTTACAGCATTACATAGTAGTTATAGTTATTGATAATATGTATTATACATTAGATGGTATTTATATATATATATTAAGTATAGTATTAGTATTAAGTAGATATAGTTATTGGGGTTGAGGGGCCATTTGTTTGGTGCCGTATTTTGGGCGACGATGGATTGTATGTGTGTTGAAGGTTGGGAGATTCCTGATTTTTGATGCGTACGATATGGGTCGTTGTTGCTTGGGTATCGCTTCGGGCTGGTGGCCTCTAAACCCTGAAATTCTGACGGGATTTATTGCGATCGCTGAAAGGTGCTCTGGAGTGACGGCACTTGCACGTGGAGTTTCCCAGAAGCAAATAATGTATAATTGTCAAATAAGGGCACGGACGTCATGTTCGTTGTTTAAATGTAAGGCAGGAGTATGGTTTTAGTTAGTAGGAGTCTGTTTCTGCCCAGACTGGCTCGTCTGTGAGGCAGCCTGGGCGTCCAGGAGGATGTCCCGCTCATGCCGAAAAAAAATTAGAAAAATTAAAATTGTCTTAACTGACGGCATCCGTTCACGAACATAAAAAACTATTATATTTTATAATATTGAGTTTTCAAATGTGGGTTACATGTAAGTACAATAACCAATAATAATCGTACCAAAAAACTAATTCCGATCCTAAAATAACAAAGTTAAATAAAATTGTATTCCGGACAAATCTATATTAAGAGAAACAGCTGATCCCAATAGGTCAACACTAGCTTCTGCCAATGGCTTCACCTACGTGGATTTAGTATTTGGGGAAGTACTAATAAGGGGGCCATATAGTATTTGGGGAAGTACTAATAAGGGGGCCATATAGTATTTGGGGAAGTACTAATAAGGGGGACATATAGTATTTGGGGAAGTACTAATAAGGGGGCCATATAAATTATAGCCCACTCTGCTGCTGCCTGTTGCTTCACCCACATAAAAGTAGAAATTTGTCCCAAGGAATCATACTCCCGGGATAAAAAAGTATCCTATGTGTATTTAAGAACCTAGTCTATCTGTGAGCCAAATTTTATTCAAAACCAAGATATAACAAATATATATACACACACTTCCACACTTTTCCCTTTATAATATCAAAACAATGTTACTGTAAAGTTTTATCAAAATCAGTTCAGTAGCGTTTGCGTAAAAAAGTAACAAACATGCATTCACCGTCGCAAACTTTCACTATAATATTAGTAGGACATGATTGGACAGGAAGTCGAATTATTCAGAACGGCGTACTTCCGTAGAAGTAAATTTGTTGAAGAGAAAGAGAGAGAGACAAGGAGAGAGTGTGAGATTTAAAGTCACGTAGCTCGGAAAATTCTTTGTAGGCATCGCAGCGCGTCAGAACAAACAGGGCCGCACACATTTCAATGCTTCTGTCTAATACATTGATTAATTGACTGTAATCATATGTACATATTTAGCTGTATTGTAAATTCAATCTGAAATATAATGTCAATGAACTCTTGGACAAGTGGGAAGAAAAGCAATAAACATTTTTATAGTGTAACCAGCCTATTCCTTCGGATTTGGTTTACGATTTTCGTCTTACCATTGCGTAACTGATGTCAAGCGGTTGACTGTTGATTATGGCATTTATAAAGTTGTTTGTTTATGTCCCTCTATTTCGGCGATCAGCTTTACTAATGCCCCGTAGTGATCGCAATCAAATAAAACGTGCCGCTTGAGCCGGCCACGCGGCAACTTTTCAGCATTAATGTAATAAAACTGCCTACTATCTGGCAGATAATGCAATAGTTGGCAACACGACAGAGTCATACGCTGTCGGCTTACGTTAGAAACTTTCCGCCTCCTCAGCCACTACGGCGTTTAGCCTCAATACAAGCCGACGCCTTTACCTACCAATCAACAACATAATGACCGTCTAATCAAAAGTAAGGCATTAATTTATTTAACTCAGGTGAACCAGTAGTTAAAGTCGGTTTAGCGCAGTAAGTCGCAGATACACCGCGGCCGGCAGGAGAGAGGCTTCCGGCGCGTGCGCTTTCACGTACGACATCGACAGCACACTCACAGCCATTCGCCATTCGCATTATATGGCATCGTAAATTTCAATGCACGTTATTTTATGATTTAATTATTCAAGATTAGGTAATAAGCAGATACTTCTGTATATTGATAAGAGACAATACAATAGTAACTGCTAGTAATGTTTCTTATTACGAGTATTTATTCTATGAAAGTCTTCGATTAAAATATTGCGGAAATCGTATAATATGTGCGTATATCTGTCACGAATCAATTTATGAATCTCCAAACGGATAGTAAGCGCGTCCCGGCGAAGCAGGATATTTAGTTACGGTACCACGCGAGCTATGTAATTTGAAAAAACGACAATCATCAAGTTTAAAGAACATTTAGTTAAATTAAATAAACACGGAATGTCTTGTTAAAAAACGTGGAGGTACAAACAAGATCTAAGCTTCGGCACCGAAATTAGTTTCTTAATCAGAATGCCACGGTCATTTTAGTAATTTAAAGCATCGTCTATACGTTAGTGTTTGTTTCCTCCATCGCCGGGCAGGTAACATATCTCTCGTGACAGCGGGGGGTGTCTGGGGCAAAGTTAAGGATGCGCAGGAGTGCCTCTCTCTACGCGCGGCCGGGCGGCATTACTTATATATACTATATCAAATTTATTAGTCCAAGAGCTATAAAACAAAAGTAACAATGAGAAATGATGCAAGTGACAGAGCTAGGAACTAGGAGCTCTAATTTTTTTGTATGGATTAGCTGTCTAGGACTTGTTCTTGATTACTTTTTTTATAGTGCAATTTATGGAATTAAAATGTCATCTAACAAAGTTGACAGCCCCTTCTATAGCCATGCTAAGAATGTCTTAGATGCCCGCAGTTTATTTTCAATTATAAATTGCGTAAGATGGAGCTCAAATTAAAAATGCAAAACCGAGTCTACCGTCAATCTCGATTAATATTCTCTGGCTGTAGTGAGGATGTCTCGCACACCTGTGACACATTAATGACTCCGTGATACGTTAACAATTAAGATGGAACTATGTACAAAACCGTTTTTCTCTCTAATTGCTACGCAAAAAGAATACTTTGTTGCACAGTATAAAGGAACTCACTAAGACATGATGAGCTTAGAAAATACAAAGATAAAATAATTACTTGTTCCTACGATAAAACGAATGATAACTACCAGAATAGAGCTTAATAATTCAGATTTAATAAAAGCACTTCAAAATATTGAACCTCTTAACAAACAATATCTCATCTCAAAGTAACAAGGATCATTACAATAGGTATTTATTCACACAGCTATGTAGTAAATACACTTGGGGATAGTAGACATAAATAAATGCATTTTATTGTTGTTAATAAAATTCTATATGCAGCTCCTGACGCCCCATCTTTTTATAGGGCACCTTTGTAAATTACGTTAGGGCAGAGCTTACCTGTGGCCCTGTAGTCTCGCCGTGGAATCGATTAGGTGCGTTTCCAACATATTTTCGACGGAGTTCCATTCGATGACTCGTTTTAACTTTTGTCGCTTGATTGCTTTTTGATGTGGCGATAAATGTGACTTATGTGGTTTTGGGTTAACAGCGAATACATTTGTGTAATGATGGGTTTTGTGCACAACGGGCGGAGAGCGTTTAAACTTTAATGTGTGAACGTTGTTATTAGGGTTTCCGTAACGCTTCACAGCTGAGCGGTCGCGTGAACTACGAGATGAGCTTCATTCATTCATTCTCCAACTCATAAACAGCTCATTCGGTAATAAACACATTAGTATTAATTACAAAAGCACGTAAATGGACAATTGTATTTAATGCTGCATAGTCTCGAAATAGACTATTAATTATACTTAAAATGCTATTAATATGATATATAAATGTATTCTGTAGTGTTACATAAAATAAATTTATTTTATCTCTGGCTTCGTGCTAGATGGTTTTATCACACATGTATTATGCACATGAGGTTAATATGTGAAACGTTTATGTTCCAGGTATGTACAGCGGCAGTACTTAGAAGTTCTCAACTATTGAGCGGTAAGTTTAATAAACAATTCGCGTTTTAATGACATGTCTCACACGGCTGCATTATATCCAACACACGAGGTAATCACAGAACACTTATCAAACAAAAAGTATTTTAATTTACCGAGGGGCAAGAGCTTCATTCCTGCATGCCAACATGCCCTCAGATAGATCGGCTCAACCTAGATCGCCGTTGGCAAAGAAGCATTCAGCTACTAGTCAATCTTGGGCAGGCATGCGGCCGCCATCTTGGATCCGCGGACAGACGGACGGACGAGAAGACGCTCCGACTGTAATTGCAACGCTATTCGCCCCCAGCCGTTTTTCTAGAATAGTAATCCTGCAAACTGTGTTTGATACGGTCGTGTGTGCTGTCCCTAAAACATGCGACACTGCCGATACTAAACAAAATCACATTCTTACTTAATTCGTGAGAGATTACAAGCAGATACAGTCAATTACTCTATTTGCTTGAAATCTCCCACGATGCCTTTTTGTAAATTCACTAAACATTCATGTTTTATGAAATTACTTGTAATTAGTTGTTACTTATCTCGTTGGCAAAGTGTCTGTAAGTGTAATTATCATAAGCAGTCCGCAGTGACACTCGTATTAACCACTATGAACTTGCTCCGAGCTATTTCAGGACAAGTGTTGAAAACAGCGTCAATACATTAACGTCCCTGTTTGTACGGGCTATACTAACAGCCGATAGAAACTTCAGATAGTATTTCTTTATAGAAAATACTAAGATTTTAACTATTATGTAAGTCACGTAGTCGGCCTTAAATGGTCTGTAATTGTAGGTAGTTGTGGAGAAGTTTTTGCACCTGTGATTACTGTCGCAACGATCCGACACCAAGTTTTTGCTACTTCCGAATGATATATTGTAGGTTTAGACGTGAACGCTGCGCCCGCAGTCCGGCCGGACACCGGCCTACATAGACTTCGCTTTCAAAATAAATTACGTTCTGAATTCAACTTTTCGACGACAGCAAAAATACCTAAACAAATATCATACTGATAAACAAGTTGGTAGCATACAGTATTTCTTATCGCCAACACCAAGTGTGTTGCTGTTCTAGCAGAATACATGAAACAGAAGCGGTCGGGAGCTTTAATTTTAATATACAATATTACGTAGTGTTACCACTTCATGCTGCATGCAAAATGCCACACACCAAGCCATTACAGTTAGGATTGGCAATTCACAAACAGTAGTCGCTCGTAATCTAACAATTGCAGAAATGTCGCCGTTATTTCTACAGCATGATAAACATAGATCAATTAACGCACCTAATTCCAATCTGGGCTCTACTTCGCTGACCAAACTCGGCGTGTAACGCAACTTTCGAGATTTCCCGAATGGACCGGTACAGTCGACTTTTACCAATAGCATAACTTAAATTAAGAACACAAATACATTTATCATTCGCCTTTCGGAACAATGAGAATAATTTATGTACTGCTTTTCTAGCCCACACGAGCGCCGTGTTCGTTATATGCACGACATAGATTTTGAATCTTTGACATTTGTAGATTGTGCTTACATACGTCTGTCCTCTACGTCTTTATTTTGCACACATTGTTACTTATTTATTGCTTTGTCTATCCTGACTCATATTGCTTTGCGATGACATTATTTGTTTATCAATATGGAAATAGAAATATACTTACGATAATACTTGATGAACTAAGAAGGTACACTTTGCAGTAATCAATGTAGAATATGTTAGTTGGTTTGTCACCAATAGCAAATTCATAGAATTCTATTTTAAAGTCTATGCAAAACATTAATTACTCGTTAATTACAGCTAACCGTACCTCTATGTAGATTTAAGACACTCAACTCTTTTTCTTGAACTACGTTTACTCATTCACAGACCTATATACATATATTTGTCTAAATTAAAAGCCTTTTAGATGTGGATTAATTAGTCAACGGTGACATGCGACATTTCGAGTGATACTGGAGGAAGTAAGTCATTTTATTTGGATCACAGAAACTAGAGTGAGTTTGTCATTCATGTCTGCATGTTAGTTGATTTTGTTTGTATAAATGTCTCAATTCCTATTTGAGTTGTCCGCTACGGAAGTAGTGCGCCAGTTTCAACCGTGGCGTGTGTCCGACCACTGTGAGAATATGTATTCATTACACTTTGCATGCCGTATGGGAGGTCTATTCTTAGATTAATGACACTGTTCAATTTAATCATCTTTATCTGTAATGTAATGAATCAATCAATGATTCTATAATGTAGCGAAACATTCGTTTAACACAATTAATTATTCCATAGCTTGCAGATTGTTAATCGACATACTTGTTTTGGTATGACGGATTTCTAAATATAAACCCATTATTATCATAAAAACCAGTTTTATAGTTTTACTTGTGTTCGTTATACAACGGATCGCTTTAGGAAAGATCTGAGAACGATAAAACTGTGTGCTAATGAGTCAGCGCATTTTATTTTAGTTGTCCAAAAGAAATATTTGACGCGGTAACCTGAAACTGTTTTGTATATTTTACGCGGGCTCTCGGGCGATAATTTCGATACTCGGCCGGCCGTCTGGCAGGGCGCAGGGCTAACGTGGCATTTATGATTTATAATCCGGCCCCCGTCGGGTCCCCTCTTCTCAGAGACAGCGGACTTAAAAATAATTTTGATTTTAAATTGGAAGGAACTTATTAAACTGGAGTTTTATGTGATGGGACATTGTAAATGATTGGCGGTCCCAGTGTATCGGCGCTCAAGTCACATTAACTAGAATATGTTTGACGCACTTATTTTTGTTTATGTTCTTATACGGGGAAGTGGAAAATCTAAGATGGGAAATCTCTTAACAGTTGTCATAAAAGTTAACGGGGAGCTACCCAAGAAATGTATACTTCTGGTATGGCTTGTGAGTTCTCCGCTACCAATTATAGCTACGAATATTATATTACAAAAACTTCAATCTTGATATCGATTAATATTTATTACATAAATTAACAAACCACATGTCTGCATAGTAGTTGCAGTTCTCCTTACTTCAGAGAAAAAAGCTCGATCGGCACTCACATGCTTACAGTGAGTTTAGAAGAAAAATGTTTCGCAGACAGCAATGCATACAAGAAGTCATAAAGTATTTAAGTTAATTTCGCATAGTACGAGCAGCTATTTAATAACGGAGATAATCTCGCGTGATGCACACTGCGAGACTGCGCCTGACACTCACATGCGAGCATAATGCAGTGACAAACTGCTGATGATCCCTGCATTATGTATTGGCTGAACGTTTACCACGAGCTCTGCTCTCGCCACCTAATTACGACAGTCACGCTTCAACTAAGAAAATCTTTTGTGCTCTTTTTCCGAGCGTTGAGAAATGTAACGAAACGGGTTGAAGAATTTTTTTAGTCGGAATGACTTTTAGTGTCACGGCTTCGACCGGTGACGGTTTAATGAGAAAGCTTTGTGATCGCTGAACAAGTCGACTCTGTGTCGAATTGTCGTTGTGATGTTCTTTAAAGTTTTATTTTACAAGGTTTTACAAGGATCGCGACGCGACGGATGCCATGTGATCCTTATAGTTGCTCTTTACGACGTCGACCTTCGATCTTTCAATGCGCTAGGAGAATTCTCTTCCTTTTTTATTTAAACAACTATGGCGAAAGATTTGCAACTTAATTCGTTATAATTATGTAAACTGTTCATATTAATACTATATAACGGTACCGTGATTGATGTAAAATATTCTTTGAGGCCGATAATTTACGAAGAATACTCGTCGATACAAAAAAAAGGAAATGTGTTGCAGTGAATATTGAAATTCATTAAGTTCGTAGCGGGTGCGGTGGGAAGGGGGGAGGTGCGCTCGTGACGGTGCGCCGGCGCAGCGCCGCGTATCGGAGTCGTGTCGCGCCCGTGACGAATTCTCCTCGATGACCATACCCCAGACCAGCGCTCGTTATGGATTTCCAATGCTGTGTTGCGTTACATAATCTTGTAAATAAGCAAAATTGAGAGAGTGATGGGCCCAGGGATTACAATACAAAAAAATCTTCTTCAACAGCTTTCCATAGGACAAACATTTTGCCAGAGTTTCACGATGTAAACAGATATGATTATAGATTTATTTTTACCATTATGTCTCGCTTCAGGGTTTGAAGGTAGTCGTCAAGCAAATTTCCAAATAAAGCCCTTGTAAATTTGGGTCAACCCTCACCCAATACCTGTGGGCCTCGCCACCAATCTTACAGCCTACAGCCCAGTTGCTATTGCACAATTATTTTATTGCAAAACATAGAGAAGCCAGTCCCAATGCTGCGTGCAGCTACTGAAGCACCAATTTCTAGTAATGCGTACAATTTTGTTCAGCTTGTAAAAGATAAGACCTCAGGTATGTTAGTAAATACTTATATGTGTGGTGTGTTCGTATGTGTAATCCTACATCAAGATATCTGTCCACTGCTCAAGATAGGGCTCCTTATAATAAATGGTTACGAGTGAATTATTGTCAAATACAATCACCGTGTTTTCATTATTAAATAAATTCTGAGTTTGGTTACTTTAAAGGACAATGCATGAGAAATATTTCGTCCTTAGGCTCCCCGGGACGTAAAAAATGCCATCCAATATATCTCACCAAATAATAAACTTCTGTTTATGATCAAAACAAGAGATAAGTATCTTAAATTCCCGGACAAATAGTATAATGAAATTTAATGTACTGGTGTAAGGTTTTAAATGTGTGTTTAATTTAAAATGATTGCAAAACACCGTTAACTGCTCCAGGTTAACTGGTATCCATCAAAGGAAATTCTATGAAATTGGCCATTGTGTCGGCTGAGCCCATAACTCGAACCAGCTTAGAAGGATCGCTCTTTAACCCTCGGCTCGCTTCGTGATGTCGCCTCGACCCCGGGCGAATCTATTTTGCCCATCATAATCGCTGCTTTCAATTTACGGTGGCTATTCTATCGCTTGATATATAGCACCGTTCGATTTCCAATGTTGGTTATTGTTCGATATTGTTTTAACCCTTGAGGTGTAATGTTAACATATTTTATTACAAGAACAATACAACGTAATGAGGAACATATTTTGTATTAATGCTAACATCCTAAGCGACTACGTACACATTAAATACCGTATATAAATGCTGTATAGATAGGAATTACATTAAATAAACTCAGAAGCATTCCAATACACACGGGAAGTATGGAAACCTTATCAATAAGGCGACGGGGAGTCCGATCATATCGCTCGTTGAGCACAGGAATATCTACACAGAGAGTTACGAATACGCTCGCACATTACCTTATTTCGAAATCGTGACTGGAAAAATATTATATTATCCATTCATACATATTATGTTAATGTCTATCAGTAATATTATTACATGTAGGTATCGTACTTGGGCTTAGTTTCAATTTATGATTGAATCATTTCGATTTCTCCAAACATTTTGTTTGTTTAGGTCGGGGACGCTAATGAACTATAAAATGTTGATGGTTTGAGTTAAGCGGGGATATTTTTATAACATTTTTGTGTAAGTAATTAGAAAAACATTATATTTCCGTGTGACAATTTCAAGTTTGAGAGAACGTGAAGCTTTATGAATCTGTGGCTTACTGAATCGTGAACAAAGATGGCGTCCGGGAAATTGTTATTGGTAATGGTTGGGCCGAGTGGTGGCGACTGCAGGCGAGTGCAGCGAGTGCCGGAGAGTGGAGCGCGCCGCGCCGACTCGTTGTGATTCATCAATTTTTGGTCCGCCACCATTTTGAGATTTTTCCTCGAGATAGTGCTCTTGTGACTTGCAACACTGGTTACTCATGTTTTCGTTGTCTATTTGCATGTCACTCATATTTTGAGATACTCGTTCATTCCAAATCTTGTGGACCTAATGATGTTATCTTTCATGTATATTTAATTTTTTAATTTGCAGTAGTCAATCTTACGAATTAGAATCTGGAACAAGGAAAAAGATTTATTAAGTGATATACTTACATACATACATGTTACAAAACAAGTAAAACAAGACTTTTATTTATGTACAATATATTTTACACGATTATTTCAAAAACACTTAACTAATTAGAACAATGTACTACTCTTAACTAAAATATGGCGTCATAGTGAAACAAGTGTGTAGGTACATAACAAGATTTTTTCAATCTTCCACTCTGTGTGGAGCTCCCTCTCGCCCCAGATTTTTACTGACTAAAACTCACCCGTGTTCATTAAATTGCCCTTTCTGTTCCAGGGCCAGGGTAACTCCCACGACGAACCCTGCAGCCTGCAGGTACCTTATTAGGTACCTTTACATTCTAATTGGTGTAGGTACATAAAGGGAAACTGAAGGAGAACAAATGGGTTTTAGTCACTAAAAGTCTAACCTCCTGCTCCATTGAAACCGGGAGAAGGTTTTGACTACAACAAAAAAACGTGTAAATACTTACATAAGTTTACCTTCACCCTACACCATGTAATAAATCTTTTTTTTGAGATGGGAAATCATCCAATGACTTCTACTGCTCTAGGCTTCTACTCTTCTAGTGACGGCAGAGGGTGTGTCAGACTTTTACTGACTAAAACTCACTTTTATCAGTCGCCCTTCGCGTTCCAGGACCAGAGTAACTCTCTTAATACCCGCGGCGCCAAGGACCACGGGAATCGCTAGGACCACGTAATAAAACTGAGTTCGGTACCTATTCAAAAGAATGCAACACACAAACTTAACGCTTACAAATGATTTTTAACGGTAAAGGCCAGGTATAATGTACCATTACCTAGAACTATGGTCTGTTTAGTTTTCACTTAGCAAGGGCTAGCACGCACGACTGTGACAATACAAGATATATGTCGACTTCTATAAGGAATTTCTGACACATGTCGAATATACCATAAGCTATTCTAATAAATCAAGGTAGTTAATAAAATTCTTAAATACGTTCATTCAATGACTTACTTAGAGCGGGAAGTCATTAAATAACTTCTTTCGGTTTGAAACGAGGGGAAGTGTCAGTTTTAATAACTACATAACCACCCGTGCACTCTCTTTTGAACAATTCCGCAGCACTATGATCCTAAACAGATCCTAAACTGAGCGGCCAACCCGAGATTCCACGCAAAAAATTCTTAATGCGTGTAACGATTGTTGCATCCTCTAAACCAAATCACCATACCAGATTGAGCCCTAATTGGAGAACATGCCAATAGACATTTAAAAAATTAATTATGGTGGTTATGACTAGCCGTAAAGAATCTTGACTTTGTAATTTGATGGATAAGCTTAGAAACTAAATGCTAGTAACTCTTAATTTGCAACCTGAAATTCATAGTGTGATTACGTTACTATTGTTTCGAATTATATACCTAGCTACACTGGCATGCCCGAATTATTTTCTGCATGTTTTATTGTAAATGTGTTCTATTTTATAAATAAACGATTTATTATTATTATATTATTTTGCCACGTTCCGCCGCTGGCACGCGTGCGTTAGGTTGGCTGCTTTAAATTAATTAAACTAGGAAAGAAAATTTGTCTAAAAGTTCGTAATTTTTGTCGAAGAGTTCCATCTCACGGATTAAAATAAATAAAATCTGTGACATATATAAATATTATGTCGTAGTACCAAGACATGTGCAATTTTATGCCAATTTTTAACCGACTTCAAAAAGAAGGAGGTTCTATGTTCGACTGTGTATTTTTTTATGTATGTTCACCGATTGAATGGTCTTGCAATGTTTTAATGATTAAATTTTATAGGTTCTATGTTTACTTTAGAACTTTAGGGTTTACTATAGGACTTGCGCACTTTAAGTTTGACTGAGGGTTACTTTTTACCGCAACTACTTAAAAGGTGTAAAATAAAAAACATTTTACAAAAAAGAAAAAAATACAACCGACTTCAATGTAAAAAAAACCACTAAAAAGTGCAAAAAATCTTTAATTTCGAAAGTCAGTGTTAAACAACGAAGAGACAAAACTATTAACCGACTTCCGAAATTACTGTTTACTGTTTTTTGGGGTTACGTACCTCAAAAGGAAAAATCGGAACCCTTATAGGATCACTTTATTGTCCGTCTGTCTGTCTGTCAAGACCCATTATCTCGGGAACGCGTAGAGGTAACGAGTTGAAATAAAAATCATATACTCAGGACTGCGGTCCCTTGAAGCTGTGAAAAAATTAAACTTCTGAGTTAACGAAAAAAAGATACGGCCGTTTATGTCGCAAAAAACGTGTATTTCGATACTCTCAATGGAATCAAAATTCATAGGGTACTTCTCGTTGCTCTAGAATCCTGAAATTTGGCATGAAACAAGGTCTCATGGCACAAGTATAGGGAAAAATCTGAATACTGTAAATTTGTAGTTACGTCATAAAAAAAAAACTTTTTTGCGATTCGGAAAAATCTTCGTAACTCAATTCGGGAATTGAACTGTTTTCATAGGTATATTTGTACAGAACCTTCAGTACGCGAGTCCGACTCGCACTTTCCCAGTTTTTTTACATTGAAGTCAGTTGTACTTTTTTTGTAAAAAGTTTTTGATCTGTACAAAACGGGTGAAATCGTCTATTATATGACGTCTATGACGAAATGAAGAACAAGTGTCAAGACATCCGATATCACTTTGTAGCACTCGTGCTAATTGAATTAACACCTGTGTGCGTTTACGTTGAAAAATAGTTCCCAACATACACCAGGTGTTTTATTTATGAGCATAATTTCTTTCTTTTGCATTCTTCGATCTTTTACAGTACGTATATGAAAGACAAAGAAAAATATTGAATGCAGAGTTAGTGTTTATTGGTCGCGGGCTATTCATACAAAGTGGGATTGAAACGATGGAACTTAGCATAGATGAGCTTATTGTAATCAAATCCGAGAAGAACATTTTTTTTTTTGTAGTTGGGAAAATCATCCAATGACATCCCGCGCCCTTGGGTGGAGCGAGAGGGAGTGGGGATTGTCAGACTTTTACTGACTAAAAACCTACTCCTGTTCTTTCGTTGCCTTTCGTACCAGGGCCGAGTCTTCCTTTCAGAAACAGATCCTAGGCCCCAGTAGGCTTCGACCCTGCTGGGCCTCTACGGTTTGCTGACATTCCCTTGAGGTGCGCGTGGAACAGTACGCGCCGTCGACGACTTGGGCTTGGTCTGGACGGTTACCAAACGGTCGGTCGGCGAGCTACCCATTGCTCACCGTCCGCAAGCCCGCGCCTACGGTGGCCGGAAATCGAGATCGGGATCCCGGTGGCTTGGGCGTGAAGGACGCGCCCTCGCGCGTGCACGTGCGGCCGCATCCTTTGCTAGTATTACTGCTTCGCAGAAGGAGGCGACCGCCTGCCACTCCTCCTCGCTTCGGACCATGGCTTGTACCAAGGGCTGGCGCGAGAGATCGTTGCCGCCTATCTTTCCCACGAGGACACAGCGGTGCTCTGCCGGGCGGTCCACACAGTGGTGGCACCCGGGCGTCACTTCCACACGTATTCGGTGCATGAACCTCCCGAACTGACCATGTCCAATGAGGACCTGCGTCATGCGGAAGGTGAGGACGCCGTGAGGTCTTTCCAGCCACGCCTCAAAGAGGGGACTTACCACCATAATTATGGCGTGTTCAGAGAAGTACATATTGGAAAATTTATTATTTATCCTAAAACAATATATACTCGTAGATAACCTACCTACATATTTTATAAGCCTGCCAATGTTCCAATACTTTGTTGGCTTATCTGTACTTTTACAATTTCATCCACGCTTTATCGATCCAATAGTTCCAAGTCATAACACACAAGTAAGTTCACTCACAGTAGGTATTGTACTTCAGAATATATGAGAAATTGGACAACAAAGATTTTGAGACCTATGACAGGAACTGTAATAAAACCCAGAAAACCTGGGAGTACACCTGTGATTTAATTCCGTTTGAGGATTATTTTAAGTACTAAATTTATCAAAGATCCATATAGTATCAAATTATTTGGATTCTTTTTAACAAGGTTCCGTGAGATATGCCAGAAGGCGCGGATCTCAAGTTATGCTTACCACTGATGTCAATGACTTTGTTTTGACCAGTTTTTTGGAAGTGAGACATTGCATGTGCTGTTTGTAGAATACGAGATTAGCCTCTGGGTCACCGTAGTCGACCGTTTCTTTACCTACCCGATGTAAGCTAAAACACTAGTAAAACATTATGTACGCAGTAAAGGGCAATGACCAAATAGATGTGTTTTTAACCGACTTCTAAAAAAGGAGGAGGTTCTCAATTCGGATGTTTGTATTTTTTTTTTTTTTATGTTTGTTCGCGGATAACTTCGTCGCTTGCCAACCGATTTGAAAAATTCTTTTTTTGTTGGAAAGGGTATACTTTCCAAATGGTCCCATAGTCACCAAATCGGGATCAGATGATGGAATCTTGGCGAAATCGAGGGAACTCCTCAAATATTATAGGCAATCATATAGTGATTTATGTATTTTCATCGAGAACTTAAGCATTTACAGTCAAAAAGTAACATTTGATGAAGTGGAACTGACGAAGAAGACCAGAAATGGTCAACGGAACTTCATACTCGCATAGATATCACAATAAAGATACTTATGCGACTATGACAATACAAATGAATGAAAGGTTCTGAATAGTTTCGTTGAAAATGGTGTCATCGAAGTGATCTGATGATGATGATGATGGAGCCGGAAGGTAGGCACTGAAACTCCGTAATTAATCAATGTAACCTAGCAGTGTTTGAGTTAAATGGAATTATCATGAGAAATAGGCACTCTGCTTATAAGTGTATCGCAACTAAAAAGTGTGAAATAAAAAACTTTTTACAAAAAAAAAATAACCGACTTCACTAAAAAACACTAAAAGGATCAAAATAACTTTAATTTCGGAAGTCGGTGTTAAATAAGATACAAATAATACCGAGAAACACCAACTTCCGAAATTAAAGTTATTTTGATCCTTTTAGTGTTTTTTAGTGAAGTCGGTTATTTTTTTTTTGTAAAAAGTTTTTTAAATGAATATTTTCGCGTTAACTTATATTATGTCATTTTTATTTAAGGCGTTTGATTGCTATCAAACCTGTGTGTCTACGACGGTGCTCGCTTACCTAGAAGTAACCTATTCACTCTTAAAGACCCCTAGGTTGTGAGTTTCAGGAATTCCACTCCTTACCTGTTTACATTCAATTCCAAAGGCATTTAGCGCAATTATGGCTATCGATAGGTATTGGTCTTTCCCTCAGGTGTATGTAGTACTTTTTTCTGAATGAACACACC
Organism: Mythimna impura; assembly: GCA_905147345.3. Lineage (NCBI taxonomy): Eukaryota > Metazoa > Arthropoda > Insecta > Lepidoptera > Noctuidae > Mythimna > Mythimna impura. Next base: position 17,614,187 of record LR990345.1, read on the forward strand.
TTTTCTATATCGCTGAAAACATATACATATGCAAAAAACCATGACAATCGGTTCTGTAGGTTAAGCATGAAAAGATATCAAACAATAACAATACTTACTTTTGAATTTATAATATTTATTAAGATTACAAAGTTAGGATTAAATTCAGAAAAACGTATGTAATGTTTGTGAACATATTTCTAAACAGAATTGCAAAAACAAACGACTTCTTTATTACTTCAAACTCATAAAGTAAATGAAAAGTAGGTTTATACTCTCATACACAAAGTTCGTCGATAAAAGCATTAGTTTCCCATATGATAAGAGGGGAATATATCACATTTATCGGCGACAGTCACTATCTCGATCTTAAACTGAGAATTGTCGTAATGAGTCTTATCTAACTGAAAGTTATGTTCTCTATAACTAATGTAATATTGTACTTTATATTTTATTTAACTTATCTTCTTGAAGAAGGACGTATATAAATAAAATATGAGTAGAAAACGGTTCCAAGAGCCTTGCCAAGAGCCACTCTATAAAATATTTCTGGGCTCAGTTTGAAGTGATTTTAATTAGACAGAGAAAAAACTAGACCGAAATACACAAGAGTTTTTTTTTAATGATGTAAACTAGTGCTTGACTGCGTCCCACACATCCCACCTGATAGTAAGCAGTGATGCAAACGTTGATGGTGAATCGCACTAGTTTATTAAGAGCCTATTCACTTAGCCTTGAAGACACTTAAATTATAATCGGATGGGAAGAGGAAGACCGCTGCAGGCAAATTGTATGTTTAATGGTATGTACTCTCTTCTGTTTCTGAATCATTTATGGGAATGGGAAGGAATGGGACACAATCCACCACGTGGACCCAATGCGGGTTGGTAGATATCACATAGCGTCGATTTTTTTTTTGTTCTAGGATTTAACTTCTATATTTTGAAAATAGATTGCATGTAGCGGAGATGAGAATGTTGAGATGGATGTATGGTGTGACGAAAATAGATTAAGTGAGAAATGAGTATATTAAAGGAAGTTTGAAAGTTGTGTGAGAAGTGATATGAAAGAAAAGGGAGTTAGTGATAGCGTGACGGGGACAGAATGGAAGAACAAAAACGTGTTGCACCAACGCTAAATAAAATTCTTCCTGCCTTTGTCCTGCAAAGGCAGGAAGATGACGATGATTCAACTTATTTTTTTACGAAAGATACTCGTATTTCTATTATTGTGACCAAGATAGGTATACTTTTGGCTATACTTTTTCGATCACCCCAATTCGATAGCATAAACAATGCCTTAGGAGCCATGTCAGGGTTCACACGCGCTGCTATCACGAAAAGCTATTTACTACCGACACACTTCTGTCTATCTGTGTAGATAATAAAGTGTTCTGTTAGTGAGCTGTATGAATTATTATGCCATCTCTAGGAGAACATCACGCGAGAGGTATCTTTGTTTGAAGTACTCAGTTACAATGGTAAGCGGCCTCATTATGTCCTGTTCGTCCTAGATTTTGAATCAGACTGAGTGTTGTAGGACTTTGATCATCATTGGAATTGGATGTGAAAATACTATAGACTAACTTTTTCTAGCAGCTTTGCTCTCGAGATTTCTCACAGGAATCGTGTATTTGACCGATATACAAACTTGCCAATCATATTCAACGATAGTGTAACTCTCTATGAATCAAGTGAACACGTCTGTCGATCTTTTTAGATAGTAAAGCATTCTGTTACTGAGATGTATTATATTCTATATATATAAAAGCGAAATACCACTCACTGATTAATCACGAAATCTCCGAAACTACATATATCACCTACAAAACTTAAAATTTAGCAAGTAGGTTCCTTATAGCGTGTAGACATCTGCTAAGAACGGATTTTACGAAACTCCACTGTTAACCAAAAGTCTTGAAGAGCGGGCTTCACCACCAGTGTACACGGCTAAGGATAGGCACGAATTATGCATTCTCTCTCTATCTAACAACCCTAGCTATCCTATTATAATGTATATTGTTTTGTTTCATCATTAGTCTAGAGCAGGGGTCTCCAAACTTTGAAGGTTTATTAGGGTTACAAAGATTTTTTCAGTATGTTCCAAGGGCCAAAATAGTTTTAACTTTTCTGCCCTCAAACTATATTTCTAGACTAGTTGTAAAGTGTGCAACAAAAGCAAACATACGCTATTTTGCATTTTAATTATTATTGTATATTGCGACGCTTAACGACATCTAGTGGTGAGTAGTGATACTACGCATTACTTAATTTAGATTCTAAATTAACCGATGAGCATCTTAAATCTTTTTTAACATAATTGGTACAATTGCAATTAATCCACAACAATAAACTATTGTCGGTGGAAAATCAAAATACAGTGCATCACAGTTTTTCGTTTCACTGTGATTAGTCGGATTAATTTCAACTATTTGTTAGTTATTAATATGCTGTAAGTTTTCTGCGTCTTCTTTTCTATCTAAATATAACCTTGCAAGTATATAAAACCGAGTTATTACCATTCTGTGTTTTCTTCTTCAACTTATCACAACAATAAGACATTTGGCTGTCGCGGGCCAAATTCATGACAGTCTTAAGGGTGTCGTGGGTCAGATGGATGGCACTGGCGGGCCCGATTTAGCCCGCGGTCTGTAGGTTTTAGAGTTCTGATCTAGAGTGCCATGGTTACACCCCACCAGGTCAGCAAATACTCCATGCTCATACCATAACGTGTTAAACATATAAAACCTCTTTACAATAAAGTTAAGATTTCATGTACGTCATCTTTACTGGGTGAGTATATTATAATTCCAATTGGATATAGTGATAGCAGTACCGTGCAATACAACAACTTAGAATTTTAATGAGATGCGGATCTATTTTTTTTTCTTTTCTAATAAAATTCTTGCTCACTGTTCCACGATTAAATTATTATTCATGCGACTAAATTCGAAATAAACTATTCCATTTATAAAATTGTTATCTATGGTTACGCTGAGCCACGCTGGCCCCGGGCAGCACCTAACGCGCGCTGTCCGTACCGTGCCCACAGGCTAAACACGGAAATTAATCACGCTTTATTAGCAAAGCTTCCTTATATGTGAATCATATTAAGATATATCTTATGAATAATGTGGATGCTGCATAAAAATTTATTGATTTTAATTTTGAGATGGCATCTCTGATTTTAATTGACATTCTGAAGTAGGTTGTGTCGTTCAGCGGCTGTGTTGATTTGATAATATTTTTTTAAAGACGCATCGGTCAATATTCAAGTGGGCGTATAACTCTACATATTTTATGTTTTATAAAGCCCTTCTCATTCCAAGCATACCATCAAAAATTCAATAAAAACTTGCAATAAAAGCTCGTGATAGCGTCTATTTATTCCGCAACAATTTTATTCATCGTACATGTAAATAAGCGATATCTGCATGTTTAGTTTTTACTATTTTACGGCCGACGATGATTATAAATATAAAATCGCTAACCGCAGGCCTTGTTGCGTCTTGCGTCTTGCGTGGCGTCTTTTGATTCTTTTTGCGACGTGACAGCGCCATTGCGTGTGCGCGCTTATTGGGAACATTGAAAGACGCCATAAATTGTGCTGCGTCGTGTAAAAATACCATTTAATACAATAATTCCGAGTCACAGATAAGCAATCGTGTCTGTAATTGATATATACGGGAAGTTCGGTAAAAGTGTTGAGCAAAAGTTGTTCCAACCGTTTTATGCGTGAAAACTGGGGCAAAATGGTATTGGTCGAGGTTGTATCTCAATATGTCGACAACTTTATTACCAGCGAACGCTCGTAGAATATTAACGAAGGAATTCGGATGTGAATACCACAAATCACACGGAAAGTGTCTTTTTATCTCAAACTTTCGTCGGTCAGCCTTTTATCAATCTACTCTTTGTTGGTTTCACATTTTTATTAATATTTTAATTGAAGTTATCTGCTAACATAGCTGTTAACAATGTAAAAGATATAAGAAAATGAAAATATACGATTTAATTTAAAAGATATAGCAGTTTTGAGTGAAACAATTGGACAACATTTGTCACTACACTTAACAAGATACATCCGTTGCTTAACTAGTTTGTAAACATAAACGTTACTTGACCCGATTAGAAAGTCGCTTATCTCTGATCGAGATGAAGATACCGTGCGACTTTTAACTTCTTATATACTCAATTATAATCGTCATGAGAACAGAGATCTCATTAAAAGAACTTTGGAAATGTTATGCTTAACTCGGGATAAAATATGTCCCGTAAAGTTATTTCGTAAGGTGTTGAAACCTAATAAAAAAGGAAAAAAATATGATTCAATCGTCAAAAACATACTTAATTTTTAATTATTTATTTTCAAGATTAAACGGGCGAGTTTGTGTTAATTGTCGTCTCATATTTAAGATTATGATAGTTATGTAACTTCTGCCAGCGGTTTCGCCACGCAAAGGCAGAAAATTATTCCAAGAGAACATATTTCCGGGATAAAAATGATCCATGTGATCCCGAACATGCCCCACCCGTGTGCCAAATTCCAAATCAATTAATTCGTAGGTCAAGGAATAACCAATATATATATATATATATACTAATTGTTATTAGCCTGTAAGCTTTCTTTAAAAATAAATAAATAAGTACACACACACACACACATATACAAAGAAACTTTCACCTTTATAATATTATTTTGATAACTTTTCATTACTTTGATATAAATTAAGTTGGGTTTTGAAAGGAGGTCTTATAGTTGATATAACTCCATTGCGTTGTTGGTCACACGTTATTTTATTAGCAGTCCGGTTGTGAAAACGCTCTAGTTTCCACTAACATTACTACCGGAACATACGTTTACTTGGAAGGCCTCGTAAACATATGTATTTTGACATGAAGGAGGTTTCTCACGCCTTTAAGAATCGAGTGTGACGTCAGGTTGGTCATAACAAAGGTAATTTTTCTGTTTTAGTTTTTATCCTAACATGTTATAAAACAAAATCCTCCATCTGTCTGTATAAACGCCAGTAACTTAAAAACCACTGAACGAATTTCCATGCACTTTTTACTAATAGACAGAATAATTTATGAGGAAGAATTGAGTGTATATAATACACGCATAATATAGCAGAGAAAAACCAAGAATTTTGAAACTGCGAAGCTAGGGCGGATTGCTATTGATAAATAAACGATATTTATTTTGAAAATAATATATGTAGTTTAAAAACATTTTTACACGTCAGATTTTTTGTCAAACTAGACTAGATGAAACCAGTGTTTCTTAGCTGACGATCTTGAGAAGAAACATCGAAAACAACTCAAAGTTAAAGTACTTACAACCAACATGTAACGGTCAAATCATTTTGCCGACATCTTCACCTGTTTATACGTTGAAAATAGTCCCTTAGAAGCAAACTATAGGAATAAAATCTCATGTTTTAATCAAGGTTATGGTCTGCTCATTTTACAAGACTCATTAAATTCGTTCAGTCATTCATGCGCAAACATCCTGCACCTACCATTTTATGTCTCTGCACCATCCTAAGGTCAACAGGGAGATAATCTTCAAGGCATTAAGTCCGCCTTTGCACAGTGTTTCATTAGTGCATAAAGTTTTAAATAAATAAATCCCAACATTTTTAATATCACACTTTAATATTTGTATAAAAACTTTTTAGAAAAAAAAAATAACCGACTTCACTAAAAAAAAAACACTAAAAGGATCAAAATAACTTTAATTTCGGATGTCGGTGTTTCTCGGTATTGTTTGTTTCTTATTTAACACCGACTTCCGAAATTAAAGTTATTTTGATCCTTTTAGTGTTTTTTTTTAGTGAAGTCGGTTATTTTTTTTTTCTAAAAAGTTTTTATTTCACACTTTTTAGTTGCGATACACTTATAAACAGAGTGCATATTTCTAATGACAATTCCAATTAACCCAAATACTGCTAGGTTACATTGTTTTATTATAAAGTTGCTGTGCCTACCTTCCTCCTTCCGGCTCCATCATCAGATCAGTTCGATAGTACCTTATAGCCAAAGAGCATCGCACGACAATTCTAATAAGCCCAAACACGGCTAGGATACATTGATTAATTACGGAGTTCCTGTGCCTACCTTCCGGCTCCATCATCAGATCAGTTCGATAGTACCTTATAGCCAAAGTGCATCTCATGACAATTCTAATGAGTCCAAACACGGCTAGGTTACATTGATTAATTACGGAGTTCCAGTGCCTAACTTCCGGCTCCATCATCATCATCAGATCACTTCGATGATACCATTTTCAACGTAACTATTCAGAATCATTCATTTATTTGTATTGTCATAGTCGCTTAACTATATCTTCAATGTGATATCTATTTGAGTATGAAGTTCCGTTGACCATTTCTGGTCTTCTTCATCAGTTCCACTTCATCAAATGTTACTTTTTGACTGTAAATGCTTAAGTTCTTGATGAAAATACTAAAATTACCATAGGGTTGCCTATAATTTTTGAGGAGTTCCCTCGATTCCTCATGGATTCCATCATCAGAACTGGATTTTGAAAAAAATGGGACCAATCTGGAAGCATATCCTATAAAGGGAAAAAAAAAATTTGCAAATCGGTCCATAAACGACGGAGTTCTGAGGTAACAAACATAAAAAAAAAAAAAATAATGATGATAAAAAAAAAAAAAAAAATACAACCGAATTGATAACCTCCTCCTTTTTTTTGAAGTCGGTTAAAAAGTAGGTTTTGTATGTCGAATATTATTCTATGAAAATGTTCTATTGGGATAAAAAGTATTCTATATCAAATTTCAGCCGAAAAGGTGTGATTGATAATAGTAAGAGTTAACGAACGGTCCAATCTTAACGAACCCCCAAAACTGGCAAAATTGTCACGTTGTATGGCAATGCTGAATCTCCGGCCGAGATAAAAGCCATCCCTGAGTCACGCAAAGTGTCCTAGTTGACAGCAACATTTGCCATACAACGTGGCAATACCACCAGTCTTTTGGGGACACTTCCAGTCGACAGTGATGCCGAAGAATTACACTATATTATAGTTTGGAGTTTTTGTATATAGTATGGTTAGTTTAGTTTTTTTAATCATACGAATCACATTTTAAAATACATATTTCAATTTATAACCCTTGTATTTTTAATAATATAAATTATATTTTTAAATATTTCTATTTATAATCCTTGAATAACAAAATCTATTTCTCTAAAAAAAGTGTCACCATCTGAACTTTCATATTTACAATACTCATTAAAGTTGATTATGTAGGAATCGGAAAGGATTAGATGGCTATGAAGTGTGACAGTCATGCTTGACTCACAGGTCGGCGGGATGCTGGTTCTCAATTAGGTACTTGTTCAGGTACAAGTTAATTGTTCCAGTATGAGTCGGTCGTGTACAAACGAACCTCACATCTTTATTTATTTAGTGCGCTAGGGCTGGGATTAGACTACTTACATTGCAGATTTATATTTGGCTAGTTTTGCTGGTAGGTAATGCATACAAAGTTTTTTTAAAAAAAACCAATCGTAAGCAAAAACGACAAAATCAATTTAGTACAATTACGAGTTTAGTTAAGTACGATTTGGTCGTTAAAATATCGGAAAACGATAGAATTTCACACAATCTCATGAACTAACTGGTGATATATTAGTTATATATAATAATATTTATTAATGACGTTTGCAAAATCAAAATCAATTTACGCGCAGTGCAATAAAATATTAATTATTTTTACTAATTACAGAAATATATGTCTAATTACATTTTCATTAAATTTATTACATTTCCATGGAGTCGACCATAAAATGCGGCATTAAGTTATGGTTAAGAAAATTACATTTTGATATTAAATATTGCTTAATGGTCGAGTTTAATGCTGGTAAGTGAAACCATCGACAGTCGATAGTCGTAAGAGTGTCCCATCCCTTTAGAACATAGACGTCTGAACGAGGTCTAGTAATTAACGTGCCCCTTGATTTGTGGCGTTATCATGATGTCTCGCGAAACACCAATTTATAGACGCATTTAAACCGTTCTATCTATGGCTATACTTATTGTTAGACTTATTAGAGTATTATAAACTAATCTTTTCGATAAAGGGTCGCCGTCGTACACGAATTTAGCGTAGGATTGGATCCGATTGTTGTTTTTATTAATGATATCCGTTGGAGTCTAATTTTATGACTGCTAAATGAGTTGTAAATTTGTTCGGTTATTCTTTTTGTTAGTTCTTCCTCTTATAGCATGGGAAACTTTCAGCAGTCAGTAGTTTTTAAACTTCAATACAGGTGATAGATACCGAGACAGTGCGTAGTGTTCCACGCGCGAGGGCGCACCTCAAGGAGATGAGAGTCAGCAAAACCGTAGGGGCCCAGTAAGGTCAAAGCCTACTGGGGCAATGAGTTTTGCGAAAGAGAACCCCGGGGCCCTGGAACAAAGGCAAAAAAGGAACAGGAGTGGATTTTAGTCAGTAATAGTCTGACACGCCCTCTCGTTCCGCTCAAGTGCGGGAGAAATCATTGGATGATTTCTTTCCTAAAGAAACAAAGGTGATATATCACCTGCGTTGAAATGTGAAAATCTACCTATACTTACATATAAAAGGAGAAATTGACTGACATATCAACACACAGTCGAAATTACTGCAACTAGGAGTGTGGAATTTTGCACAAGGTTTCCTTTTTAACCGACTTCAAAAAGGAGGAGGTTAAATGTTCGTCTGAATGTAAGTTTTTTTTTTATGTATGTTCACCGATTTCTCAGTCAATTGTAGACCGATTTTAATTTTTTTTTTTTTTGATTGAAAGGTTATACTTACGAGTTGGTCCCATAGAAATATTGTTATGATCTGATCATGAACTTCGAAGATATGGAACAGAACTCCTCATAGAATCACAGAAGAACCGTCGTAACAAGTATAATTGCTTTGTTTATACGAGTTGTTGATGACTACCTGAAAGAAGAGGGGGAATATATCGAACTGATCTGATGATGAAGCCTAAAGTTAGGCACCGGAACTCTGTAATAAATTAATGTAATCTAACCGTGTTTGGGATTATTTGAATTGTCATTAGATGCACTCTGGCTATAAGGTATTTAAGTTTGGCTGAGGGGTACTTTTTAGTGGTGGTATTAAAAAAATTCAACCGACTTCAAAGTAAAAAAAAACACTGAAAAGTGCAAATTAACTTTAATTTCGGAAGTCGGTGTTAAAAAACGAAGACACAAAACTATTATAGAAACACCGACTTCCGAAATTAAAGTTAATTTGCACTTTTCACTGTTTTTTTTTTACTTTGAAGTCGGTTGAATTTTTTTTGTAAAAAGTTTTTTATATGATATAAGCTAGCACTAAGAGAGGATTTCCCAAAACTCACCCCCTATGAAGATATAACGGGGGTCAAAAGTTTGTACGGAGAATCCTAACTACTTTCACGTGGGTGAAGCCGCTGACAGATTCTAGTTACTGACTAACCAAAAGAATGATTAAAAGAAAAGAAAAAGATGAAAGATCGTCTTTGTAGAGCCAGAAGAAACTGTTAGACAAAAGACATCAACGCGCAATCAGAGGGTGCTTTAAAAATAAAACTGTTAAATTCGGCGATAGACCACTTTCAGGTAAGGCTTCAATTCAATTTATCTGGCTGATAATGTCACACAAAGTCTATTTCACATTTAAATCTATTCCTTCCTTTCGATTTCCTATATAACTCCATTTTTGAATCTATTACTTGGTACAGAAGATCGCTACCATAATATCAGTCATAAAGTGTATTTAAAACATTTCTGTAATGTTCAAAAAACCAGTTCAGGATTGTAATATGATTAGTGTAAGTACAGAATTTATTATTTGAAAAGGTATATTTTAGACTTCATGAAAAAATTTCTTTGATAACCTTCTTAATCATTTTCTGGTCAATAATAAAAAGTATAGCATAATCAACCTTTTAATGTTCCCACTGCTGGGACTCAGGCCTCCTCTCTAGGAGAGCGAGTGGGCTGTAATCCACCACGCGGGCCCAGTGCGGGTTGGTGAATGTCACATGTCTTCGACTTTTTGGTTCTAGGACATGCCGGTTTCCTCACGATGTTTTCCTTCACCGTTATGAGAGCAGTGGTGATGAAATAAATTACACAAAGTAATGCGCCTGGTTGGGTTTGAACCCGCGACCTACAACTCGTAAGTTAGGGCCATTACCACTCGGCCACCACTGCTCTCGAAAAAAAAAAGTATAATCATCAAGTAATTCACACACATTTATATTGGCATTTACTCGACTTATAAACCTTATTCGCTCCGTATAAAGACATTAAATAATAATAAACTGTAAACGCAACAGGTAACGTGAACTACAGCATAATAACATGTTTACGATCAACTTCCGTAATAGACGGATGCCAGAATACTTTCCATTCTTCTCCTTACTATTTCAACTTAGAAACCGTACGTGCTTCGTTTCCTGTGAATTCAATAAACGTCATCTTTAAATTAATGAATAATTAAATTTATTTTAACGTACATAAAAGTCCAGACTCCAGAATAGATCACGTTTGAAACACCACGCTGGGCACCATAACACAAGTAGCAGTTAAACAGCCAGGCTGAAATCTGGCCACGTTGCACGAATGCACCCGGACAGATAGACGAAAATTCACACATTCACACCCTGGACGCTATCGAGGTCGACCGCAGCGAATATGGTGTGACGGCCTGATCATATTCGCGGGGTAAACTTAACCAGAGATCGCCCTAGACAGAAAGGTTTGGAAGGAGAAAGCCTTTGCCTAGCATTACGACACACAATAGGCTATTATAAAAAATAACATACAAACTTCAGGCAGGTTCGCTTCTGAAAGGAAAACCCGGCCCTGGAATGAAAGGCACTAAAATAAAGGAACTAGGTGCAGGTTTCAGTCAGTAAAAGTCCGACACGCCCTTCCAGCCCTCCCAAGGGCGGGAGATGTCATTGGATTACCCACCAAAAAAGAAGTCAGTTATCATCTTCCTGCCCTTGTCCCGTTTTATTTTGGGTCGGCGCAACACGTTCTTTTCTTCCATTCTGTCCTGTCACTCGTCACGCTATCACCAACTCCCTTTTCTTTCATATCACTTCTCACGCAAACCATCCACCTCTTCTTTGGTCTCCCTCGCCCTCCATCCACATGTAAACTCATAACTCCTTTAGTAACATGCGTTTCATCCCTCCTCTTCAGATGACCATACCAAGACAAACGATTCCCTTTCAACTTTTCAGTCACTGGCGCCACTTTCAAACTTCCCCTAATATACTCATTTCTCACTATATCCATTCTCGTCACACCACACATTCATGTAATCTTTTTTCATCCGTATTTTTCATAGCCCAACATTCTGATCCATACAGTATGGCAGGCCTTATCACGGACTTGTAGATTTTATTTATTTATTTATTTATTAAAACTTCATGCAACACAAAAGTACAAAGGCGGACTTAATGCCTTAGGCATTCTCTACCAGTCAACCTAGGGTGGTGAAGAGAAAATGTGGCAGGTGCATAAAAATACAAAAGAATATTTAGAAAATAACAGTTCAAAAGTATGTAGGTATATATATATATATATATATATATATATATATACAAAATAAACATACATATATAATTTAATATAATATATACATATATATTTATATAAAGTAAAAGAAAGGGGTTATTGAGACGACTTTACTATTTGTGCAGAAAGTACTTTCGCAACATCCGCTTAAATGCATATAGACTGGTCGCCGTCCTGATCTCGAGAGGAAGCGCATTCCACAGAAGTATGGACTGTATATGAAAGGAAGAATGAACAAAGTCAGAAGTATGAGAAGGACAAAGCAGTAGAAGATTGTTAGAAGAACGCAGATTCTTAGCGTGAGAAGAACATAGATATTTAAAGTGTGATATAAGATAAGAAGGAGGGGTGGGAGAGTTGAGCAGAGAGTAAAGAGTAGTCAGAGCGCGAAGACTCCTCTGGCGAATGGGCATCCATTTGAGCTCAGATCTGTAGCTCGAAACCCCCATACCATTTACCCATTTTACCCTTCAACTAGAGGGGCATTCGTGGATCACAAGTTGTTCCTTTGACCTGTCGCCAAAAAAAGAAGTCAGTACAGGTTTTATTTAAATCCGTGAAGATAAGTAGTGGATTTCTTCTTTATACGTCCATATACTGTTAGGTTTCAGTTAAAATATCTGAGGCCTGTTTACAGTTGAACATTACAAACTTTATTACCTCTCTCTGTTAATGGTTTCACTTCTAGGAACCGCGTTATGTGGGTAACAGTTAAACCTCATTTTTTCATAGGTCACACAAAATTAACTTGGTCTGGTCGAGTTATGCGAGCAAGAATGTATTGAACATGTGATTTTGTTTCCAGTAATTTTTTGTCCAAATCGTGTCTATGATTGATACCTAATGCCCGGAAAAAATTGACTGGTCTTGGGAAATAACCCAATATAATTCTTCTTATTTATGTACGTATGTAAGTCACCTAACTCCGTAACGGCTTGACCGATTTTTATTTTTGTGTTTTTCATCTTTCACACAATGCCATCTAGTCCCAAACTAAGCTTAGCTGGTGCAATGAGTACTAGACAACTGAAAAACAAACATACATATATTTTTCTAAATACATACATATTATAGATAAATTACACCCAGACACATAACAAATGATCGTGCTCATCACACAAACATTTTGTTTAGGGTGGGAATCGAACCCACGACCTCTGGCATAGCAGTCAGGGTCTCTAACCACTAGACCAACAGGCCTATCAATTCATTTGAATGAAACTTTGTGTATACACACAAAGTTTGAGTGGGTGTTTGAATGGTTTGAAAATACAAATAGACGCAGTAGGTGGCGCTGCAATCGGGTCCTCAATTATTTTTCAGGTGAAAAGCCAGCTTTCGGGCAGGTCAATGTCTGTCTCTAGTTATAATTATAAGACCCGGTTTGAGGTGGTTCGAGAAAAGAATACCTGGAAGGAATAGGCTTTTACCTTAGCCCAGCTGTGGGAAAACATGAGCTTAATTAAACATAATTAAAAACCACATTATATATATGCATAATAATCATGTCCACAAATTTTAGCTGCTAGGCAGTTTGCCCCATCTATTCTCAAGTCAACAAATAACGAACGGCGAGCAGATGATATCTAGTCAGATTCCGGGTACGTTGTGTGAGCCTGAATGCCTAACGGACGCGTCTACGTCTAGACTTGGTAGTGCGCGGTGACGGCCGGCCCCCGTCTGTCCTGTCACTCAATCTTTCAGGCGATTATAACCCACGTTAACAAATAACTGTACTGATACCCTGACGTTTAACAAATACGCTCCCATGGTGTCATGTGTTTGACTAACCCACAATTCAAACAAAAAATAAAATAAAATAATATCCTAAATCATTTTCCAAGAGTGTATAATAAAACAAGGACACCCGTAGTAAATGAATATAAATAAAAAACAAACTTAACATCTTACTAGTGAGCGCTGGTCTGTAAACGACTCGACATATCTGGATGTAATTAAAAAAAGAAGCAGTGAAATTACTCGTAAAACTGTAGATCTTACTCGTTCCATTACGTGATATATAACCTATTATTATCGTGAACAAATGTTGGTAGAGCTTAAGAACTATCGCGAAATTATAAATTAGAACGATGCTTATAAAGGACCAAGTATAAATTACCCTTTGCATTAAAAATTATACCCGAGATGTACTTAGTGGATTTATGTGAATCGCTTTAGCCAATAAAGTAGGAGATGTCTCGTAAATCGTGGGTACATCGGGACGGATGGCCGCGCAGCCTGCGACACCTACGGAGTGGGCGCATCCACCGTTAGACGCTAGCCCGCGCGCGCCCGGGGCATACGAACCTCGGGGATCACAAGCCTTCACTTACCTACACCCTCCTATTTATTCTCAGCTCCGGCACTGCCTTTGTTTCACGCCAGATTTTGTTTTCCTACGATAAACATTAAAGGCATTTCAAACTAGATATCCAATTTGGGATAAGTGCAGATCGAATCGGTTCTCAGAATTACTTGTAACCTTCCAGTTTTATGACTTATCTGTGACCTAAATACCATTCTCATTGCACGAGCAGTAATGACAGTGTGTTCTTTATTTTATGTTATGTACAGAGCACCTTGCAAACGTCGTTGGTATTCTAAAAAAGCTTACATAATTCGCGCAAAGCTGACCTTACACCTTCTCGCACTAAATACCTGTAGACAAGATTCGATCTCCTATTTCTTGTTCTTAAATGTCAATGTGTTAAAATCACATAGCAAGAATAGCAGCACAATGTTTCACCAAATGATACTATGTGCAAAGTGTTCGACATACCGCATCATTTGTTCGTCCTAGAGGCAAAATGTCGTCGTCCTACATAGCAGAGTATCATTTATCTGGTATTGGATTAGCACGCGTGTAACCCTAACTGTGGGCTTGAACGGTACAAATAGTTCGCACCGCGAGCCGAGCATCTATGTCGACCTAGTACCAGCCGGGTGTCGGGTAGCGAGGCGGTTCGCCGAGGTCGCAACTAACTAATGAACAAAATTGATATTATATACCAATGCCACGTACCCATAAGGTAGGAACACACTGTAAAGTTACTTTCAATCAATTAAAATTGTTGACATTGTAATAATTTTACGTAAAGTGTCATCTTCGATATAAGGGCATCTCAGCACCATAAAATTGTTTGATCAAGTCAAGCACATTGGATTTGCTTTAGACCTAAGCGTGTACTCCCATCGCGACTGTCATGGAACAAATTAATAATCTGTATAAATTAGACTCTCAAAGCAAACGAATAAATAGTTCCTACTTATATACAATGATATATATTGCTCGCCGTGTTTGTGATTTAATAGATATAGCTGTTAGCTGAATAAATTTGATTTACATGCTTGACGCTGCCTTGCATGCCTCAAAAGGATTCTAAGCCTTTGGCAGAAGCGAACTTGGAGGCTTTGTCTGAGTTGATTCTAAGATTAGCAGCAGTTTTCAATGACCCCAAAATGGAGACAATTAATCAATAAAACCTGTTCCATTGGAAATTCTTAAGTACCACGATTTATGAAACTTATGAGAACGTACGAAAAAGCCACTCAAATAAATTGAAACACGTGCGAAGATCATCACCTTCGTTTTGTCTTTGCCATAATTGGTTAAAAATATTGCCTAGCCCTGAACGACCCTTTTCCTCGAGTTCTTCTTTTAATACAATATGAAAAGAACGGAATATGTTATCAATGATCTAGGCCTACTCGAATGCATTTTCTGCAAATTATAGCCTTGTACAATTCATTCGCTGCAGCAGTTATATTAAAATGTATTGAAAATGAGGCCGTTTGAGAAAGATATTCTT
The DNA here is from genome assembly GCA_905147345.3 of Mythimna impura. Lineage (NCBI taxonomy): Eukaryota > Metazoa > Arthropoda > Insecta > Lepidoptera > Noctuidae > Mythimna > Mythimna impura. The sequence continues at coordinate 17,629,579 of LR990345.1, forward strand.
TCACGATCGATACGGACGTGAAAGTTTTATGTGATAGGCTCATGTTAATTTGATTTAGATATAAATCGCGTGAGGAACACAACTTAAAGAAACACCAAAAATATTTCGCCGTAGCGTGTCGGGATAATAAATCTGACAGTTGCGAGAACTCTATTCGACAAGGATCATACTGACTCATTTCCGTTGTCATTCTTTTTTAATTCTTAGGTCGGTGTGAGAATATCTTAATTCCAAGTATTAATACATAAAAAGCCATAAAAGTGTGTAAGCTGATAACTGCGGCGCGTTCTTCATACTATCAAAGTGTCAAGCATTCTCTCCCAATCCTAGAACCAGTCCACCGTTTATACGTTTACGGCGAGGACTGTACCGATAGTGACACCCGGCGTCGATCGTCATGACCCGATAATGTTGTAACATTGTACCGCGCTCGATACCGCCATCTATGTTATGTATTATGTATTTTATTTAACTCGCCAGATCTCCGACCCTATTTATATAATTATCTACCAACTTTGTACTGAATTAACTTACCGTTATACGGAATGGTCTTTAGTTATGTGGTGTAGCGTTATATGAGACAAGGTTCATTTGAAATGTAACTTGTGTGAAATAATCAGCATTAATCATCAGTGATGTTGTTCGGTTATTTAAATCGTTCCATCATATTGCACATCAATGTTCTCAGTATCCGATTGTCTGTTGGCACTTTATTCAGCAAGATATCAACTAAACTATTATTGCTATAAACGCGTTAGTGTCTGCGTGTAACTCACCAAAGTAAATCCATCCCACACAAAATCTATCCAATAAATATCCAAAAAGCTTGTTCTGCAAGCATTCCGCGTCCATTGTGTTCCTTGCAGATATATCTTGCGTAAGGAGCATGCGATGCTTGCAGCGTCGCTTTCTCCGTGGCTCGCAGCCCACGCTCGCAGCTCGTCACTGCTGATTGACAAAGTATCCATTACCGCATCGAACCCACTTCTATCAGAATCGATGTAATGTAAGAAGAGGCTGAGGAACGGAAAATATTTGCGACGCTTTGAGGATTTCGAGTCGCCCGCGGTGACCGGTTACTAATGCAATGGTTGACAAATCGCTCAATTGTCCCAACTTGGTGGTTTGTCGAGCCGACTAGTTGGGTGGTGGGTTGCGCAACCAGTGGCCGGCACAGTCCGCCTGACGGATGCCGGAAGACGTCCAACTTTATTGTGCTTTATTGCGATTGAAAATACGGACGGTGGTAAGTAGTTGCGAATAGCATCTGTGAGAACATTTTGATTATCGGGAACGATTCTATTGAAATTTATTCAGAGATTCTAATAAAACATGTTATAAAGAAAATTGTTTCGATTTGAAATATTAGCAGCTACTTAGTAAATGCCTACAGGTGCCAGACCAGTTTAATAACTGCATTATGAAATTATTAAAGTAAATATTTATAACATTCCGGTATAAATCAAGCATTAATAATTTCATATGTTTTAATTTTTTATGCAGTAAAGGGAAAATATTAGCAGCGCCATAAATATGTGTCGTATAATCACAGCAGGGTGTGTATTTGCAATTTTCGTGGCTTCTCACACATTTGCATAATATCTAAAATCGCTTTTTGATCCATAATTTACATGCGACATTCAAAATAAAAGAATACGTTATAAAAGTCTAAATATAATGTAAATCAATACTTATAAATTGCTTTATTTGAGCACTTTGTGAAAAACAAATGTCTAAAAGCATATACATAAATATTATTTTAACGAAGCTATCGATTGTTTTTTTTTATAAAGCTGGGTCTATATGTTTTAATTTTAACGATCGCTCCAAAGCAGTCATGATAGTTTTGGCACCACCTAATTTGTATAAACAGGCAGATCTACTGAATAAATATCAGCATCTACAATGTAAAAAATGTGTACATTTACTTTATATTTGCATATATTTCTTGCTTGTATCACACAGGTCGCTAACTAAGCAGAAAGCGAAATGCTAATGAAGTGTGGTTATCTGAGTCGAGGCTTTTTATTTGTCGGATAACCCGTAATGTGTTTTAAAGATATGTTCACCTTCAAGTTTTGATGTTGTCTCGCGTTGTTTTTTACCTTCTGCTCTTAAATGCCCGTAATGCGCAACGTTTCTGAATTGCAACACTTTAACGCTATCTCACTTTGACTTATGCGGGATGACTTGCAGCTTTTGGAAAAAAAATACCTTTAAATATTGTTTTATTAAGGTCTATAATGTGGAAAAAAAGCTTTGAAAAAAATCATCCAAATCAAGAAGAAAATTATCATGTTTCTAAAATACTGACCAGATGATAAACTTACTTTGATAGAAACTAACATTTATTTACAGGTTCCGAGTTTATTCACTTAGTGATTTCAGCCTCGGGGCACATAATGCTGCATGGGCACCTACGTCACTAATAACGGTTGCTGCGCAGCATCCAACTTCCTTCACCTGACTCTCAGCACTCTCATATGTACGATATACACTGTTTTTCTACAGTTCCCATACTTGCTTGCAAATTTTTAATTAGACTTCGTTAATAATACATGTAAATTGTCTCATTTAGAGACACAGTTACCGCTCAATGCAATGAAATACAGTTTTTATTCGATCTCCTCGTAATACGCTTCTGTTAGTTACAGAACGGTATTCAGCGAAAGAGTTCCGGGAACAGATTGTACTTATTACATTTGTAGGTCTTTGAATTGAATTGTATTTAGGTATACAGCACTAGATACTATTGTTGTTCATGAAGGGAAAAGGTCAAACTTTGTCGCTGCTTTCAAACAGAACGCAACTACCACTTTTAATGTAATGAGTCCAATATTTCCATACAATAATACATTGTTACGTCTCAAGCTAATTGAAATAATATCCAATTTAAAGGTCCTGTCACATGATGTAGGTACATTAATTAAGTACGCAGGTAAATCTTTGCGAAAGTCGTATTTTAACCTTTACAATCTGGTACCATGACATAAATCTCCCGGAAATGGAAAACAAGGGTTTAGTAGCTTTTAGTGATTCAGCCGCTTCTATACAATTCGATGTTAGGGTATTCGTATATCCACACAGTAATTCCGGTAAAACAGAGATAAATCATATAAAACTAGTAGGAACGAGAAAATAGTATTTGAAAATGTATTTCTGTAGCAATAACAGAATGAATCGTGTGAAACACAAAGAAATCTACTAATGTTTGTCCGAGTGGCCGGCGGGGAGGCTATACACCGCGAAATATTTCCCAAGATACATCGGCACGAGTGCGATGTGGCGATATCTTAGGTGCGCGCCAGTTCGAATCGTCTATCGAGTCTATGATCGGCTCCGACGAGGGGTCACGCGCGTTAAACGTAAATCAACATATCTCGCGACGGGAGATCTAGCCGAGCATGCGCCCGACCAACAAAAACTGAATTTTATAGCCGTAACACTACACCTGGGAAAAAAGTAAATAAATTGGACGAGATCGAGTGAACGACCCGCGCCAGACGCCGACAACTACTCCCTGAAACTGGCGTCACGGGAATATTTATTTGCCGTCAAATATGCTTCACTTCCTAAGCCTAAGAGCAGGTCTTGTAGAGAAAGTGTGATTTAAAATTTCTAACTTCGACTTGAAAGTAATTAAAATAGAAGTCGTTGGAACCAGTGAGCATCCAACTTGTATTAAATAAATACACTTTGCGTAAGTATAGAGCTGGAAAGGTTTCCTAGTAACGTGTAAATTAATCAAGATTCATTTAGCAGGTAATAGAATGGCAGCCTCTCTCATTACGGGCTCGATGCGCTGCATCCAACCCATAAGATGAAGTGCAATTAATTGATCGTAAATGGAAATTGATTGCACTCATAAAACAATTCCGTATTATTACAAATCGAGACATTCATTCAAGAAAAGTTTAAATTATAAACTTCTAACCCTCCATCTTGATGAGAATATTTTGATTTCTTATTTTTTACACATGTTATTTTGACTTTGAAACTCTCCAAAAATATAGTAGATAGAATCGCATTTATAGAGCAATGGTCCATATTTATAGCTAAAAAATTAATCGAATTTTTTTATCAATAGATTTATCAATATGAAAAACGTAAGTTCTTTGGAATATATTGTGAAATATTGTTTAACTCTAATAAGATTGATATTAGGATATAATCTACATTATAAGAGTATTATAACATTCAATCAGGCTTTTTCTGTAGCTCTTACGTCGATGTCGATTAGCAGGTATCATATTGTACACATAAAGCGCTAAGCTCTATGTTTTGTCATCTTCAGGACTAATGACTAAGATCTAACAAGTAATTACAGTGTGACGACAGACTGCAGATAAACTATTTCGTTGCTTCACATTTTCACTAGATAAATAGACTATCGCAGGGCTAAACCAACAAGCAATTATATTATAATTAATACACAACTTCTAATTACGTTTCCAATAATGTTATTACCAGCACAACATCAGTTTAATTATTCTGTTCTAAATGTACTGTATCGCGGTTGTGTTCAATAAATATCCGCTCTATGTCACGTCTATTAAGGTTGATGTTCCGGGTGCAGCTAGACGGGGTGCTTTCTCTGGAATGTCGGGCAACTGTCGTACGAATCGCAGACCGAGTTCCGATCGAGAGAGTCGATCCGTATCATCGCGATCGATTCTTATCGTGACAGTTTTACGCGTCGCGTCGCGATCTCACTTCCAATACAAGCAATGCACTACACTACTCGTGGCCCTCGTCATCTCAACTTAATAACCAAAAACACACGACATTTTGCAAAACTACTACTTTTTGCACTGTTCGAAATGTCAGCCGAAGATTGATGGAGGTAGGTAAGCTGCTAGGTTCTAGCTCCTATACTTTGTCCAGCTAGACAGTAGATAAGTATGTATATTAGGTAGTTACATCTTTTGTCGGTGCTCGTATCTTGTCAACGACTTGTCAAAGCTGCTCATGTTTTGGCTCGTTGGAATTTACATTTGAATAACAAATTGTTAGCCCGAAGTCATCTGGCGATCGCCATCACCGCCATGCGATATTATGCTGTTTGAATGACAATATTAAGTTGCAATTGATTTAATTGCTTCTTTTATCTCTAAACTATTAATAATCTATTCACGATTATGTAAATGATTTAATCCGTGTTACTTAATTAATTAACAAGATAATATTGAGTCGAGGCGACATAATCCGTTCGTAACGTATAAATCGGCGCGCACTTGTGTGTGCTGGCGCATGTAGTCAATTATGTTGATTCTCCGACAGAAAAGGATAAGAAAATCTAGGCATTCGAAAACTATAGTAGCGAGTCAAGTTTAAAGAATCTGAAACAGCAATCTGTTCGCTAAAAGCATTGAAAGATAACACACGCTCACATCCTCACAATCTTGGGCCGGGCCAGTGATAGCGCTAATGAACCCATGTAGCCGTCACAGAAGTGGCACGGTTTGAACGATGGCACGGCCATTAGTGGGGAACTCAAGGCCAGGCGAGGGCGGACAGCTAGCCGTAATTATCTAAAACAAACTAAACCGAAAGGCGGATATATCGCCGCTGCAACACTTCACCACAGACATGCTTCTCTGCATTCAGCCGATAAATGAGCTTAACTATACTAAGCTCCAGTACACACTAACAAAAAGGCTCTATATGCGTATTCTAATGAGGACAGATATTTTAGTCTCGTTGGCAATGCTTGCATACAGCAATTTCCTATCCTTTGAAAGTTTAGTCGTTAATCAACAAATACAAAATTAGTGTTTAGGAAACAATGCTTTTGCATATAAATTCGGTTTTAGTACGGCCAAACAACAGTGTAGTGTTTAATTTTATTATAAACACTAGCTGTTACACTCACTTCTCATTTTATACATATTTGTAGATGAACTGAAAGTACGCTGTTTTATTGGACACAGAGTATAGTGACGAGCTATTCTCTTAATATTATGAATAGTAAAGTTTTGATGTATTTACGATATAAGTTTATTTCGTTCCTTTGTTTGTTTAACATAAACTTTACTATAGAATGAAGACATTGTTATTACAGAGCTTTCTAGTGCTGCGCGAACATTTGAAAGAGTGACCGTGGCCCTAGAAAGCAAAGGGCGACTGAAGGACAAAGATGAGTTTTAGTCAGTAAAAGTTTGACACGCTTTCTCGTTCTACCCAAGAGCGGGAGAAGTCATTTAATGATATGCGAGGTCAAATAAAGACAGAGCTTTGATATGTGAGAAGAACAGTAACTGTTAAGACAAAACTGTTAGCACTTTGTCAGCGACTTTAAACAAAACTTTAACTTTAAATGCATACAAACGAATTTCTCCGTTTTCACCCCCTTAAAAGCTGAATTTTCAAAAACCACTTCTTAGTGCTCACCTACACTATAAAAGGAAGCCTTATACAAGATTTCACGTTCTTCAATCCAGTAGTTTCGGCTCTGCGTTGATAAATCAGTTAGACTGTTTTTCCTTTTATTTATACAAATATAGATTATTATGAAAATCGTTATAAGTTTACGGTTATCTTGTAACACAACTATTAACCTAATACAATATTGCGCCACTTACCCCATTATCACTTTTATGGATCCAACACATATAATAAATCCAGTAAATATGAACGTAAATACTTCAATCGCCGCTATACAAGAAAGCGATAAAAGCTCGCAACACATTTACGACGATCTTGATGCATGACGATAAGTTTGATTGAGTCCTGCCTGGCTGGACATACCGCTACATTGATAGAGAAAGGCTCTTTACTTACTGTTACTATGTTAGGCTGTGGCTAATTGAATTTACACAATAAAAGGGCGTGTTACCTTAATGGTTTGGTTGAGTTCGCGTGTACAGCAGTGACTGGCAATATGCCTTAGTGTAAACGGCCGAATTAACTTTTCGCAAAATCGCTTGTGAAAAGTTTGAGAAACATAGTATTTTGTGATATACTAGCTTCTTTCAGCCGCTTTACCCGCGTGAAAGTAGAAATTTATCCCAAGGGAGCAATTATACAGCAACTGACTGGCCTTGAACCTGTGGCCTGAAGGAAGCACCTTACTGGGTTATACATCCTTCTCCGGAGCACGTTTGCTCTTGCGAATTTCCACTCAAGCCAGCCAATAAAGGCAAGAGAGTGGTGCGAGCTCTGTTCGTCTGTCAGTGTTCACTACGGCCAGCCAATAAAGGCAAGCCGGAGATGAAGAACAAATTATTATTGTTATTATTTGTACTCGTGGGCCAAAAAGCTAGCTTGTGCTATTCTAGGACGTGCGCTACCCATGTGGTAAATTAGTGTAGCCGCTTGGAGGGAGTAACAACATACATACATAAAAACTTTCGATTTTATGATACCAGTGTGATAAAATCGGTTATTTGAAAACCTTCGTTTCAAATATTGTATAGATTGTTCACTGTTTCATTATTTATTTTAATTTTAATCGTGCTGGTTATGTGAACTTAGAGATATTGAGTCAGAGCTAGAAAATTGGACACCCAGTTTTCATCCATAATCAATCAAAAATGACGAATGAAAACCTAACACCATTTTCATGGGTGCAGGATACATTACAGTGTACGAATATTCGGTTTAGCTGTCGATATGGGTATTAGTCCACCGGCTGTATCAATATATCAAGTGTCACTCAATGCTGCGACAGTCACCATTTGATAATATTTGGCGCACCAAATTAAGTAGACATTTGATTGACTGACATGTATTTATAGACCCATTAACTTATATTTCTAATCGATTCTTATTGGTAAGTGCGTGTTATGTATGAATTGAAATTGTTGACGTGTTTAGAACGTGATCTCCATTAAGTTACTTATTTGATTTCTCAGGGCATACTTTTTTTGTTGTTTATTTGTCTTCAATTTTAATTCAACGCATTTCTAGGCTCTATTCCAAGGTTTCTGAAGCGTATACATGTACCCGCGTACCCATTTTAAAGTTCCCAGGCGTTTATGAAAATTTATTTATTTTTAATGATAAGTGGCTCAGTGGTAACGGCCCTGACTTACGGGTTATAGCTCGCGGGTTCAAACCCAGCCAGGTGCATAACTTTGTGTAATTTATTTCATCACCACTGCTCTAGTAACGGTGAAGGAAAACATCGTGAGGATACCGGCATGTCCTAGAATAAAAAAATCGAAGTCATGTGACATCCGCCAATCCACGGTGGATTACGGCCTTCCCTCTCCTAGAGAGGAGGCCTGCGTCCCAGTAGTGGGAACATTATAAGGTATAAGGCTGATTATGCTTATGCTAATGATAGGTACGTAATGTTATAATATTAATATCAACTAAATATCTAACTGTATTTGGCCTTAATGCGTGTCGCACACGCTTGTCAGCTATATTTATTCGCATAAGTTACGAAATTTTTTTCGTCACGAACCTTGTCTATCTATCATCAATTGACGAACCCCTACGGGTTCATGTACCCCACTTTGAGAAACCCTGTTCTATTCAAATTTTATTTACAGTAGTTGTAAATAGGTAGAATTAGCGCCACCAGGCATCATGGATTCACTAGTAATCATGTCATCATCATCATCAACTCCCTAACTTTTTCGCGCCAAGCCAACCCCAAGCTAGGGTAGGCTTTCAGTCTAACCGCATGCGGCTGAATACGCATGTTTTACATGGAACGACTGCCTACCAGACCTTCACACAACCCAGCTACTAGGCAATATGCTCCTTGGATAGGCTGATGACGGTTTTTTTTAGGTGGGAAAATCATCTAATGACTAATCTCGCTCGTGGGCGGAGCGGGAGATAGTGTCAGACTTTTACTGACTGAAAGAAAACCCACTCGTGTTCTTTCTTTGCCTTCGTCCCACGGCCCCGGGTTTTACTTCCACACTACCTGTGGCTCCAGTAGGCTTCGACCCTGCTGGGCCCCTACGGTTTGCTGACATCTCCTTGAGGCGCGCGTGGAACAGTACGCGCCGTCGACTGATGACGGTCAGATTTTCAGGCGTATCTACCTGTAACGACTGTTAAAGACCTACGGTTGATAACTGGAACTTTACGTGCCTTCCAAGGCACGGCGGCGTGCATATGAACTGTATGAAGCTATCATTCAAGTCAAGGTAATCTAATTCTTTTGGTTATGTATTTAAGTTACTTACCTCAGTCTTGTAAAAAACAAGCTCATGAAATTATTTTTTCTGAACCTCCTTACTGCTTGGAAACGCCCCTTTGCCTACTTTGGCATTAAAACTAACCATAACGTTGGCAAACCGGGTTTTTATATCTTGATGGAAGTATCTTTGCGGAATTCCTTGTCACCTGGGTGGCCGATTGTTTTAGCATTAAACTGCATTCGTTTAGATTATGTGACAATATGATAGATAGCCTTTATATACATATATTAAATCTTATATCCACATGATGTCGTGATGGACCCGGTTAAGTTCTTGCCTCTCAAGACGTCATTGGTTAAAATCGGAATAAGTACAATGACAATGGAGATGAGTAATAATGACTTCTTCAATTCATGACTTTCTTGGTTTATCTTGAACATAACTGGCATTAGTGAAGAAAGACATTAGGAAACCTGAACCTGTAGTGCAAATACATAGGTCTGAATATGCCATCCTACCTTGAACAAGCGTGGTGATTTATTCTTGTGCCTTCTCTATACAAGAAGAAGTCTTTGCCTTACAGTTACAAGCTGGTATTATTACGTAGGTTTACAGGGAGTTTAGTAATAACTCTCCTTAACCCAATTAAACAGTTTGACCCCAACGAAATATCTGTACGAAACATGTCGTTTATCAGTCGATGGGTATCTCATTAATTCGCAGTGATTAGCCGATGGTATCTTAGCGCAACTGGGGCGCACGCGTCACAGTTCATTATGAGAGCGCCCGCGCCGCACCGTCGCTTGCTCAGTGCTCCACTTCGTTTTACGTGACGACCGTGAGAAACAACGCTCTTGAAAGTTTTTAATAAGCGAGCTAAGTATTATATTATGTTTATGATTAGCGGTTCACTAGGCTAGTGTATTGGTATGCTAAATTCTGTTTTTTTATCTTCGCGTCTATGGTAAATTAAGTTGGATCAATATTTGGCAGTTTCCACGCGTAGGTCACTTCAACTGAAAGTTTTGGGACACAGAGGGTTCATTATTTTTCTGAAACGAGCACCTTTCATGTCAAACTAAAGGCACTATAATCTTTTTCTTTACTTCATTCATACTATCTACTGCACACAGAAACTCACGTGTCAGAAGAAGAGTAGACAATAGTGATACCATTTATTTTTATATAAATAAAAAAATATTTAAAAAATACTTAACTAACTATACTATAATATACACACACTTAAAACAAAAACTCTTAACCATATTTTATAAAATAAAGGGATAAATCTTTAAATAGTGTATTAGTAATCGGATCCCAGGGCCTACGAGTTTCAACCCCAAACGACTAAAATAAGAGATGACCAAAAGAGGTGTGTCTAAAATAGGCGTAGGTACCTACCAAGTTTTGCTGATAAAATAGCAATAGGTACGAAGGGGTCATATTTCAAAATTATACCTAAAAGATTTAACTTTTAAGAAATCAATCAATAAGAGCATGTTAAAAACCCATGTTCAGGATAATAAATATAATTTGTAAGTAGGTACATCATGAGAGACCGGACAGAACTTGTTTCCCTGAGTTGACTTTAACTATTGACACGGAATGATAAGCCGCTTATACTTATGTTTTTCTTATTAAGTAGTTAAGGTCAGGTAGGTATCTATTTCAAAATAACTATTCACTTCCATGAAGTTACGAAGATCGTTATTAAATTGTTCAAGATATGTTTTCAATATAGATAGGTATTATTGATTTAAAAACTTCGACTTTTAATTTTTTTATTAATTTTATATTTATTCTGCTTCGCGACTTCAGCTCAACCCATATAAAATAAAAGTTAATGTGACTTTCAACTTAATTTCATTATCCTTGTGAGTTACTTTACCATGAATTAATGAAAAAATTGGTTCATGTTCACTACCTCCCCAGAATGATTGAACGATCCCTAATGAACTGGCTAAGCCCTTAGGTAATATAATACGGGGAATTAGGAACCGTGCAGGCTAGTTCGAGCTTGTTTGTTGGTCGTAAAACAATTGAACTCTCTTATGAACGTATCCAGATAAAAAAAAAACAAATTACTGCGCTTCATAGAATTGTGGAGCAAAATATATTTGTTTTATTTTTAGATTATTGCTACTAAATTGCTTATAAAATTAATTAGGATTTAAAAGTATTCTTTTAATTAGATACTTGTACTTTAAGATATAGTCTAAATAAAAAATCATTGCTTAAATACCCTCATAAAATATCAATAAGTGCATTTCATTTTTGGTTTGCGCAGTGTGCAGCCATCTTAACTTTCGGCAGGTTGAAATGAGTGTGAATTATTTCCACAGTGACGTCTCATCAATTTTTAACTTTTCGATTAAGTTTAGGGCACGATAATGAAGCTTGGATATACACGGCGAATTTATTAGGCAGGTCATATCACATTTTTTATTCGGCATTAAATTATTCCGAGTTCTGAATAACGATTTCAATTTTTAAATGTTATGATACGCTAAGATGTAAGAGAAAATAAGCCTCTAAGTCATAACAAAAAAAATTAATAAAAACAAGCTCTCATTAAAATCTTGTGTAGAATCACAATAATTACTTAGTCTCTGTAACTACGTTTTGTCGGCCTGTCTCAACTTTGAATTGTCTAAATTATTTCAGCAATATGGCTGTAACTGCAAATAGTTCCCACTACATGGAGGAAAGGATCTATTGTTACACACAAAGGAATAACTAACTCAATGATCTTTGAATAAAGCCTCTATAGTTTTTGGAAAGAAAACCTCGCAGAAGTCTACAGGCCGCATCAAGGTACTCTTACCTAAATATTTACATTATATGGAGCTATTAATGTCGTGACTCTCTTATGCATGTCTGCGCAGGTAACAATCATTAGTTTAAGCATCTTAGTATAATAGCCTTAGGTGGTCTACCGGTCAATGTCAATGTAATTGATTTAAGCCGATTGAAAGCTTACTCTCCGAGCTTGGTGTACAAACAATGTAACAAGTCATTACAAAAGAGCCCAATCCAAGTCCATAACTCCGTACCATTAATAAAGTGCTAGTAAAATTCGTTCAGTAAACTTTTTATAAAAAACTACCAACCGATTCATAACGGTTCCTTGTTAGCAGTTCATCGCTTATGTAAAAAGAATAGTGCAAAAAAACGGTATTTAGGTAACAACACTATCGGAGGGCCGTTCGTTAGCCTGAATTTCGTCGAACGGGAATCGAACCCGGGCCCGCGGCCGTCGTGGCCAGCCGTAGACAACGATCTCGCTCCCATTGTGTACTTTGGAAGTTGATAACATTCTACTTTACTGTTAAAAAGGAGAATTTTAATGAAACTGTGAAAGAAAAAAAGTCGTCTCTCAAATGTTGCTTATCTTGTTAGCTATTATGTTCTATTTTTGAACTTGTTTAATATGCGATAAAAAAGGATCCAATTATATGCAAACTTAGTATAGGCAGTTTTTTATGTTGGTATTGGCTATTGATAAAATAACAAAAAGAATTACGTAACGTAATTTGAGTGTTATCTTTTTAAATTGAAAATCCTGCAAATATATCTACACTACGATACGATTGTTCTGTTAAGTAACAATCCATCAAATAACGACAAATACTGATAGCCAAATTGATTCCGCATGCGGACAGAATAGGTACCTATTCATTACACTAATGGCGGTCCATTGTCGATAGATACGTTTTTTTTTCTTTGCAATAATACTTTGACTGTCCATTAGCAAGTGTCCAAACAAAAGTCAATGCCTTTAGGTGTGTCCGCTAATAAAATATCACACATTACTACTATACGAAAATGTGAAAAAAGTATATAAAAACATCGACATTATGCCTCTTGACACCTTCACAGATTTATACAATCATGCGGACTTTATAGATTTATGATTTTTATTAGGATGGTAATATTTCTTAATAAGATTTATTAAGAAATCTACGACTCAATCTTTTCTTTAGAAAAACCGTTGTTCACAATAATAACTTTCGAACTGTAATTTTGAAACTTTTGTACAGCCATACATATACAATTTTATTCAATAAAATTAAAATACAAAATAAGTATTGAATTGGCAATTCCATTAGATCATGTTCGTATTAATTAAGAACGAGAACATAATTAAAGTCAGTAATTGTTAAGATCAGACACAAAGGAATCCAAAGTGAATAACTTTTCATCTTGTACAAATATTTTGGCCAAGGAATGGATTGATGGGGCTCGTTAGAAAGTTTGGCCTCCTAAGTGATTGAAGCTCGAGTCATTATTATTAATTACTAAGTTATTGTTAACTATAAGTACGCACTCGTAGCTACGTGGGTCATTCACATATATTTTGCGGTTAACATTTGCTACTTACTTTAGTCCGTGACTTTGTCTGCGTGGGTTTGGAAAACACAATGTATCCAATTTTTATTTACAAATAGCTATTCTCCGAGGTTTTACCCGCGTCTTTGGTTACTGCTCCGCTCCGTTCGTGGTTCGTAACGTGATGTTAAAGAAACTGACAAATGAACCTACCTACCTCCCTCGACAAATGAACTAACTAACACTAAAATAATAATATATTTTTTTAATTCGAACCAGAAGTTCCTGAAACAAACTCTTCAGCTGTAAAATATTACTGGCGACTCTTCTCTATTATATTATGCATGTATTATACTCGTATGTATATCTAAACCTTGTGAAAGGTGAGTACCGTATGGAAACCAGTTCAGTATTTTTTGAGATTATTGCGCTCGTACATACAGACAGGCCCGTTAGGGGACTTGATTTTATAATAATATGTAAGGATAGCATGGGTTTTAAAAGTTCGTTGAATTGGAATTTTCCCAAGGTTCCTGAGCCTTAAAAATACTTAAACTCCTTATATTGAGTGTTTTTATAGTGTAATTTTTCCCATAAAAAGTGGATTATGCATTAATCAATTCAAAATTTTACCTTTAGCAACTTAAATGTTCCTCGTTTCTTTCTTCATAGTTTATCTGTTAATCACGGAACCATATATTGTATACATATATGAATCTGTTGCCTATTATATTAAGCTGTCTAGGATGTTAGTCGTCTCAAGTGTACAGTAAAAAACTATAGTTCTGTCATTGTAATTAATGTTTATTTTAGTCTTAATTGTATTCCCACTAACAAACGGGACTGTCTGTTAGATCCTCGGCTAACGATAGACACATGCAATGCATACAATATGCGTTTATATGTACGTATAACGTTGGAATTTCTTATTGTATAGTTCTTTTATATTTTAGAACAACACGGGCAGAGCGTGTGGAATAAAAATAACAAGCACAACTACGTTTTTATTGATTCTATTTCGCATTTTTTTTGTTTTCTACCTTAGCACACTGTATGTGAAATTGTAGCCGTAATCTGACGAAAGATACTACAAATTAAAAATTCAGTAGTAGAGCAGTGGTGGCCGAGTGGTAACGGCTCCGACTTACGAGTTGTAGGTCGCGGGTTCAAACCCAGTCAGGCGCATTACTTTGTGTAATTTATTTCATCACCACTGCTCTCAAAACGGTGAAGAAAAACATCGTGAGGAAACCGGCATGTCCTAGAACCAAAAATTCGAAGACATGTGACATCTACCAACCCGCACTGGGCCCGCGTGGTGGATTACGGCCCATTCCCTCTCCTAGAGAGGAGGCCTGAGTCCCAGCAGTGGGAACATTATAAGGCCGACTATGCTATGCTATGCTATTAAAATTCAGTTATTTATCCATACGTTACACAGATTAATTAAAACTGAGTCAGAAATTTAATGTTAATTTCTCAATATTTGATAAGACCTAATTATGCTTTTCTTTGCCTGTGTTTGACGTAATACTTCGAACCGCTCTGAGAACATAATTAACGATTTTTGGAATTATGAGAATTCATGCTGTAACATTTCAAACTATTCTATCTATGTATATGTTTTGGAGTGTATATCTCTAAAATATGAAATATGCTATGCAATCTGAAAGGAGGGATCTCTGGAAGCGTCGCCTAATTTTGGAGATCATTTTTCTGTAAGGCTAACCAATACCTTGACAACAGCTGACGAAGATGTAATCACAATACATTCGCAACACAGAACATCGTAGGCATCTATCATAACGGGGCATTTAATAGCCTAATTATTCCAAGTTATTCGGACCACAATAAAGGACGCATGACAATCCCTGTGTTTTATTTCGCATGCCTTTAATGAGTTAACAACACACACTATTTATTAGTTTCTCAATTAAACACTGGTCATAATATATGGACATCATAAATGTTTTAAAATTTACAACCAATTACATTTACCAAATGAAGTTATCACAGTAAAGTCTCTAGTTGTCCAAGCAATAAATCGTAAGGGATAAACCCTATCTATTATTATTCGCCTCCAAAGTTGACTTGAACGAGATCTGTTGTAATAATGCCGAGCTATTAAAACTCGCCTTTATTATAAACTTTAGGAGATAATAAAAAGAATATAAATTATATCTGTAATACAGTTCTCTTGAGATGGGTGACAGAACGTGTTTTGGTCCATTTGATACTTGCTATGGACATGAGCATGGATTCTACTTACATATTTTATTCTCAAGTTTGACAATTCTCAAAACTTAACTACATATTTGGAAAAATAAACCTGAACAAATTTATTACCGCGATAATAATTATTCTAGCAACTGACAACTGTAGGAACACTGGTGGGTTTTAGTCAGTAAAAGTCTGATTTACCCCCTCGCTCCACCCAGAGCGGGATGGATTGTTTAATAATTTTCCACTTTGAAAAATTTCCTTCAGATTTGATATTTTATAAAACATCACATTCTGTGTTAAAAATCATAATATAAATTGACTTACAGTCAGAGTGCATATGATTGGAATGTAATTTTATTTATTCGCTTACAACATTATTTTATGGTTATATCTGATATGCAGCTTTTGCACTCAGATCAAGTTTTTTTTTTGCACAGAAACCTACCAATAAGATACAACTACCTAGGCTGAAGAAAACGAATTGAACAGCGGTCGCTCCTTCAGAAATGTTTTAATTAAAAACAACTACATACCGATGCATAATTTAGCACCAATAACTGTGTTTTTAACACATTGGCTGTTAGCTGGCCTATAAACATAGCAAAAAAACGATATATAATGTTTTATTTATTTTATTTAAGTAGATAGGTTTGTTATTTATAACAGTGACACTGACAGTACCCACCAAATTTAATAATATGTATGTACCTACTTTTGCGCTTTAACTTGGTGGCTGACAAGTTTCATATAAACAGTATAAATTATTTTTAGTGGGTAGTCATCAAATGACTCCTCGCGCTCTTGGTGGACCGAGAGGGAGTGTCAGACTTTTACTGACTATAATCTACCTATTTTCCTTTAGTTACTCTTTGCATCCAGGGCAACGGTAACTCTTCGAACAATCCTGCAACCCGAAACCAGTTTATCCTGGATTAATCATATATTTTTATTTCTTTAGTTCCAGATTTATGTTCCGTATAAGTTTACTCTGGTATTATTAATAAGCGGTATTACGTCAAGTTATTTCATAGAAGAAATGGTGTGTATGTACACTCAACAAAAGATATCGATATCCGGGAAAGACGTTAACATCATGACATTATTTTCAAGACATTAATCACTTTTGATAAAGGTTTCAACTACATAGCTTTTTGTTTATTAGAACATGAGTCACACGAACAATGATGAGCCATTTATATTAGCTGTCTGCATTAGTAGCTTTTGTTTTTTTATCTGGAATTTTAGCAGTTACAATAACGACTATTTGCTTTAAAACTTATTAAAAGTAAAACGCAGTGTACAAAATATATAAGTGCGCGGTGAGCAATGCGCTTACTGTCGCTTGAGGTCTCGGGCCCGCAGCAGGCGGTCCCGAGTGCTCAGTTGTCAGTTGCCCACCACTGGGACACCACAGCTTCATAGATTACTGCGACTCGTATTACAAGACACTTTCAATATTTACTGGTATTACCTTAAAAGATACAAAAACATTATTAGCGACGCTCCGCTCCGCTCATATTTATTTTAATTGAATATGTGCTTGGCTTTACCTATTATTTTATACTGAATAGGGGCAAATATAAGGCAATTTAATTTTTTTTTAATGGAGTATTATTTCCATTTGCAATTGATTTTCTTTTAGTATGCTGGTCGTTTAATGTGACTTGAATATAAAGACTTTGATTGAATTATAAGTTATAAAACTGTATATGATTTTCCATTTTCCCGTATCTCGCGTAATAACAAACTGCCTGAACATTAAAATAATTTAACAACATTTTATAAACATAGGTACTTAAATACTACCGTACGAAACGTAACTAGAAACTGTACATATAAAATGAAATATTATTAGTTAATAGCAAACGTAAAGGAGCGAGATGAGTTGTATCTGCGTGCAGATCACGGTACTAACTTGAGAGCGAGATTATCATAAAGCAGCAGCGAGCAGTGTCGCGGCAGATGCTTGATAACCGCACTAACAATGCCACATTAGTATGAACTTAGAAACAATGTAAATTATGAAGATACCACCGAGTAGGTAATTCTTAGCCAAATACTTGTTTGTGTTGGCATCAGCGCCGCAAATGCCAACATTCCACACCACCATGACTAAACTCAGAGTTAGCCAACGAGTAGCATCAGGCACCGACTATAATAGAGATAAGTTTATCTCAACTCAAACGTCATAAACTTCATCGAGTACACGGCTGAGTCGCCGCTCGATAGCTAAACCCGCGACGTACAAATCGGCCGTGCACCGGCAGATCTAGCTAAACTAAACACGAGTAAAAGCAACAATAGTCTCGCCCGACATGGAAAAAGTCGTGACCGTCTCGGGCTCGGGTCAGGCAGGATGCTGCGGGCGTAAATAATGCCGACGTCCGATCTTAATTATCGCTCCATCGTTAGAGATGACCGACGGGCAGACCGAAATCGGCGAGTGCTTGCGACATCGCTCTGTCGGCCGGAGTGCCCCGTCATTATCGAACGGTGTATCGCCCACCGATAAATCGCTAGAACCACCTGCGAGCCGCGATCCGCCGCGACCATCACCCGCCGCTGTTATTGTACGGTTTTGGCAGCAGACATTATAATTCTTTTGTTGCTATTGCTATTATTTTCATCGCGATGACTCGTCAATTTAATACATTCGGAGATTGGAGATAATATCGGATGATTTTAAAAGGATTTGATTTGAAACAAAAGATTATTTTGAAACAAATGGCTATAGCAAATCAACATTATGGCGAGAAATGTCTAGGATTGCCTCGTAGCTTATTTATTATTTGATTGAGTAGGTAGAGAGCAGTATCATTGGATTTATACCAATTTGAGAAAAAAAAAGTAAAAATCATATCTACCCGAAATATAAATGATATGCTCCCATTTGGTTTCAGTTCGTTAATCGTTAAGTGCTTTGTGTTTGCCGCTCGCGCTCGCGATCTCGATGCGCGAGCGACGTTGAAAAATTCAGAGCTCGTGATTTTCGTTCGTGTACTTCATTTATTTGCACGGAGACGGCGAATATTGTTTACTGCACCATTCTAGAGCTTTCCGGCTTTCACTTTGACTGCATTATAGAAAATAACGTTCATAATAATTATGTACTCTACATTTTAAAGGAATGCAACTCATGCTTCAAAACTTAATTTCCTGCCATAAACTATTAAGCTCATTTTCAGAAACTACTAACTAATGGTATAACCGTCGAATACCGTTCTGAATTTCCACAGCCTACTTATTTGTTAAATCTTATCTGCATAACATTAAAATCAGGCGGTTTTCGCAGTCGTGTTCCATGCGCTATGGAACTCAAATGCAGCACAATATGAACTTAAGTGTTAGTATAATATGAGCCATTTTCTTACTCAAGTTTTTCCAAAAATATTTGAGACGCTCGTAGTTATTACGAAATTATACTATCGATCAGGCAATAATACGAGGATAGTGCCCTCGGGTGGCGAATTTAGGAGAAATTGAGGGTGCTGCGTGCCTTCCCGCGAGCTGTGCAGTCCTTGCATGCATGCATAATAATAAATGTTATTCACCAAGATCATATAGCACGGGGGAAACGATTTACACAATCAAAATACTTTTAGAATCCAGGCGCAATCTGATTCGTCATGATTACTTGTCTCAAACATGATATCTGAGCTGTAACACAACGGTACCATTGAAACAGATCAAGAACTTGAGATATTTATAGATATATATTTACCCAACTATCAATACATAACGGTGTTTTGTATTTGAAAAACTTTATTACATTGCAAATATTTCTACAGCACATTTTTTTGATGAGTCACTCTAATTAACATTTATTGTCTCGATAGTAAATCAAAGTTGATTGTATGTATGAAGTATGTATATAGGAAGTTAAGTACCTATTTCTTAGTGTTTTCATATATAATTCTTTTTGAGTGTGTCCCAGGATGGTTCGAAAATACAATGGAACCCGGTAGATGGTGCGACAATCGGGTTCTCAATTTTTTTCTAACGAAAATCCAGTTTTCGGACAGGACAACGTCTGTCGGGACCGCTATTTAGATATATACTCGTAAGTATATTAAGTTACATAGTGGACATTATTTCGGTAAACATAGGCCCGAAACAGTTTCGATCGATGTGCTCAGGGCGATGCAAATTGCGTCGCCTGTTATCGGTGCACTTTATCCGGGGTACTTTTGTGCATATTTTACATATATTTGTGGGGATGCGGCCGATAGCCGGTGTGGGCGGACCCAGCGGCCGCATGCTAATGCACGCGGCAAGCAGCGAGCGCAGACTCGGACTTAGGTAAATTAAACGTTTACATGATCATACTGTACTGAGTGTTAGCTTATCTAACTAGATTTACATATTGCTTATAACGATGCTGAATATAAATCCTATAAAATATTAAAAAAAAAACCACTTGTGCGAGCAACGATTATGCGCACTGCTAACTCACTTTCATATCTGAATATCGTTCAAAAAGAGATAGACCAAACTCGTAATACATAGACACAAAATAAATAGATGCAATAAAGATCAGTATCGCGTCTCTCGGCTACTAATCTCTGACACCATAACATAATTGTGCAGAGTCCCGGGGGGATAGCGGCCTCGCTGCGGTCACGAAGTGCTCTAAACATAGAGTCTAGCCCTAAACGATGCCACCATATCCGTCGGCGGACAACATCCACTCATAAGTTCGTGTAGCCCAGCCTCTCGGGCTCTCGGGCTCACGGCTAGCTCGACATATACCTGCCTACCTACATCTACTGAACACACTGCATTTTCCAACGGTATTGAAGATTTGTCCAATGTTTTACAGCTCTATGTACGGTTTACAACATCTTACAATGTTTCGTTTCTTGTACAACAATAGGCAATCGAAGTACAAGTTTATTATTTTGTTATGCGGAAAATTAATTTCGTTTATGATGAGTTTATGTAAGTTCAGACACTAGCTTGTTTGTATTTTCTAAAGTGAAATAAGTTACTTTCAGACGTAGATATTAGTCGTGATGGCTGTTTGTATAACCACTTTATGTAAATCCTTATTGTTTTTCAAAGTATTGTATTTTAAAATTATATTTGACTCTGAAACCGAACAATATTTTAAACATTTTTAACATTCCTTCAGCTTAAATGTATTTGCTTTTTATTAAAAGACTACTTTGGTCCACAATATAAATGAACGTGAAATTAATATAATCCATATGTATATATGTGGCAGAATGTCAATAAAAGTCGGTTGGTCAGTAATGAATAGTAAATATGCTGGTAGATGAGTGCTTGACATTTCAGTTGGCGACGATAATAAGAGCCAATAGCTTTTTTACCGCAAGATAAGCAGCAGAATATGTTAATAGTTCCATCACATATTTATACTTGTACAACATTATGATCTAGTTTCAATCATTTTTAAACAGATCCGTATCTCTGAGCAGGAATTCAGAATGTCTTGTTCTCATTTTCACATCATCAATAAAAATAAATTCTTTGTAGTTTAAACAGTTTTATTGCACACAAGACGAGATTGCATTAAAAAATGGAATGAGGTAATAAAGGGAGTGACGTAAAATTTGGAGGTAAACGACTTGAAAGATTGATGTTCGTAAAATTACACTGTTTTAAAAACGACAGAGTTGTGTGGTCATCTTTCAGACCTTAAGGTTCACGTTCGGCTGAATCCGAATTGTAATTACATGAAAAATGTTAATCTTATACCTATTAATATAGAAATTGAGACTACATTAATCACGCGTAAGATGGATTATGGTATTTCATTCACACAACACACAAATATTCACAACATCAACTTAAACTAAATCGCCTTTAGTCCATAGCTCACAGGTTTACTTGCAATTGCAAGTTCGAAATTAAATAGGGAAATCGTAGGAATGTAAACTGGCTGTAGTTTTTCTCCGTACTCACGTACAAGTCTTGAATTAGACAAATAGCAGTCATTTATCGTTTTCTACACGTAATTTCCATTTCAATAATAATCTGTGTAAGTTATAGCGTGGATAAATCAAGTTTGTAAGTGCCATCGAGCGACCGGCTATGCATCGCACCAAAAACTGCATGAAATCTATCATAAAAAATTACTTAAATTACTATTTGACACGAATACTTTAGAGTATTAAAAAAGGAATTGAAATATCATATTCATTCTTACAAAGAAATCAAACGATCATGAAAGCCCTCAGAATCAACTTATGTATAGAATCGTCTGTCTGTGATTTCACTAGTACAAGTCGGTGAGTCGGCGTCCTGTCGCTACTTATGCGCTATTGTTATGTTAAGCTCAACCTGTTCTTACTGTACCTGTCTGATACCGTCTCCTAATGCTCCTCATGAGCCTGCCCGCCTCCTAATGCGAACATACCGTATTTTTATCAACAACGGAAACATTCTATTCGCTGCTCTAGCAATCAATGGCGGCATTCGTTTACCTAAATTATGATGATTGCATAGAGTCTTGTTCAGTCTAGTGATTACAGAACTCGTAGGTGTCACTACATAAGAATCTTAATGGTTTTTCGACTAAGTATTATGTAAATGATATTATAATTTATTTTCCTAATAGATTTCACCGATAAGATGTTCAAGTTTTGATATTGTCAATTTTTTACGTCTATTAAGTACGGGTCATTATTCAACACGCACGCTACAAGGAAACATTCAATATTTCTTATTAATCTAGTAGCGAACCGCAATCAATTATCGAAACTTGACTAATCGACGATCCCAATAAACCGACGTACTGTCATTTCTCTTCCCTTAATCGATTACTTCAAACATGAACTCTAGGGGGTCCTCTAGCGCTCACAGAGCTCGCAGTGCAGGCTACGCCGTCCGCGTACCCATTGCGTACCTAACCTTTTTGTCCATAATAAATCTTTTTAGTCTTTTTGTTGTGAAGTATGTAGCGCTTGCCTGTTCAACCGTTCGTTGTTTATGCTCGCTACACGCCACTACCGACAGCAGTCAACAGTCATATTTTGCTATCTCATACAATTTAATATACTGTTTGATTTTATAACACTTTACTCAGTTTATATGCGAGTTGCCGGCTGTCAAGTGTGGCCGTGTAGCGGACCGCTGAGGGAGCTGCGTCCATCGATAAGACAATTAAATGTACAAACGTTGTCATTTCCGTATTATATTGCCTCCATTCAAAAATGTATAAAGCGGTTCGGAATTTGTACAGTAACAACTATAAAGTCAATGTTTACAATCGACCCCTACGGTTCTCATGCATCCTCATTTCGTGAACAATAAATTTTATTAACACGTTTCAATTTATTTCCTCGAGAGCTAAGATCACACAATCAGCGTTAATTGCTGCTTCTCTTACGTGCGTCGTCGTGGGCGTGAGGATAGCTCTATGGAGGCTTCTTAAGACGGCACCCTCGTCTAGATACAAAGGAAAGATTGAGTCATCATAACAAATGCGCAAGCTGTCCTCACCGGCGGCTCGCTGCGCCGGGCAGCCGGGCGGCGACGCTGCGAGGGCAGGGAACTCGCCACAATCGGCCTCTTCTTATCTGTGACGGCTCCGATCATTGTGTCCCGAATACTTCGTGCTTCACAGTACGAATGACGAAATACTGCTACGTTTTAGTCTTTTACTTTTCTCTGTCTTTGTTGACTTGTCGAGTTCTTTTCGAATAGTTTTTTGTAAATGTTCAACCGCCACGCTTGTAAAGCTTGCTCTGACTTCATAAATCTTATCTAATTCATCGCATCAAGCGAGAATTAAACACCTTGTACCTTCGTCTTAAGATCACTAAGTAAAAAATAGTAACTGTACAAACGTTAGAAAAAAAATCATTCGTCCATTGGTACTGGTACCATCAATAAAAAATATGTCTATCAGTCATTCATTAATGTTGATCAATAAATACGTAATTATACTCTGATGTAATCAATCTTTGCGAAATATTCAAACAAAAACTCATCAAAATACTCCTTAAAAATGAAGAATGAAAAAATGGGACCCACCGAAAAAGTAAAAAAAGTTTAAATTACAAAAAAGGAAAAAAACTTCTCCATTAATCATATTGATGAATGCACTTAGTATCACAGATACTAACATCGAATGCGATGCATCCTACTCGGAACATTATTTTTGATTTTCTTTCAATTCAACCCTTTTAAGTTGTCCGAAATATTTTAATAATGCTCTCATGTTCTCTCGCGTTACATTTTGGAAAATGAAACATCACGTAATGATGTTTCGAATCGCGGTTTGATTGAGGTGACTGTTTAATTAACACATGACGATCATTCATTTCTTGTTGTGTAATTATTTTGGTTGAAAAGGTTATTGCTAATGATAGAGAATTATTTGTGTCCGCATTGTAATTTGTACATGGGGCCTGACATAAACGAAGTCATTTCATAACTTTCGCATAGCGCTTGTTTTTGAACATGCTACAGTTTATTTTGAAAAATAAATGTCGATTATCGATGTTGGAGAGTATCAAATAAAAGGGCCACAGGCGTATTTTGTCATCCTGTCGGTCATCCGGCACATCGTGCGTACAGCCGGGGCCCGGACAGCGGTCAGCCGGGCAGCCGGGCCGGACGGCGGCGGTCAGCCCAGTCACACATTTGTCCAGCCACTCGCTCGCTGGCTGCATTTTTAGAATTATTAATTTGGTTCGTGTTCTTATACTGTGTTAAAGTGGCCGATTTTGTGCCAAGCTCATAAATAAAACATCTCCAGCCTTCTCTTGAGACTGTTTTATAGGAGTCGACGGTTGCTTAAATACGTTATTATTAAGTTGCATTGTTTTACTTTAAAAGGCATTGTTTTTATGATACTGCAAACTAAGGATGTCATAATTTCATGGCTCTATATAATATTTTTTTAAATATATAAAAAAGTAAGACCCTGTTGACTTCACCTAACCAAGATCATCAGATAATCCAAAAATCTTTAAAAAAATAAAACAATCAAACTAACAATACGTTTATTTTTCAGGTGGAAGTCGTAATACTGGACAAAAATGACAGCCCTCCAGAGTTCAAGAATATTCCGCCTGCTTACCTCGCCTCCGAGGACATGGCTCCCGGGCAGCGCATAGCGACCATCGCAGCCGAAGACCCGGACACGATCGGCAGCATCACTTACAGTATCCAGAACGACGAGCCGACGCCATTTTCTCTCGACCCTCAAACTGGCCTGCTTACTCTCAAAGATCCTTTGGACAGGGAAACGACTTCTGAGTATCAGGTGGTCGTAAGAGCAGACGATGGGGTCCAGTTTACGGATGTCACAGTTGTTGTTCAGGTTTGTTGTTTTTTTCTTATGAGAAACTCGAATTACGTACAGTCGCAGTGATAAAGATACTTAGATCCCGAAAGTACACTCGTTAACAGAAGCACTTTAACGGTTTATGTTAGAATGTTTGAGATTATGGTGTTGTAAGACACTTAAAATGTAATAAAACTTATATGTTATGGTATTTAAATAAAAAAATCTATTTCTTTATAAAAGTGTTTAATCTAAGATTTTTTATATACAGTGATGTATGTTTGCATAAGCAAGTTTTCAATGTCTTTTTTAAGCTGTTATTTAATTGTTTATTATATTATTCCATCATAACAACAGGTTAAATTTTATTTGC
Organism: Mythimna impura; assembly: GCA_905147345.3. Classification (NCBI taxonomy): domain Eukaryota; kingdom Metazoa; phylum Arthropoda; class Insecta; order Lepidoptera; family Noctuidae; genus Mythimna; species Mythimna impura. Next base: position 17,654,861 of record LR990345.1, read on the forward strand.
ATATTAGGCTTGCTTGAGAAATACCAAAATCTCGTAGTGATTTCCAACAAAGCCTTCAGTTCTATCAAAACCAAGAGAATACATAATATAGAATAACGAATATTTCAGCTTGACTGTAAGCAAACGATCTTTTGTCATGTAAAATCGTGAGAAATAACTCTAACTCGCTATTAAACATTTCATAAACCGTTTTGTTACTGCCTGTACATGAATCCAAACATCTGCATGGCGGGCCGTTGGCTCGTCGGCTCAAATCAGTAGAGTGCTTATCACCCGGCTTCATCCACTTGTCAACTCGACGTATGACCAACGATTAACTAATCACTGAGCCTACCTAATGTTTACGATATCTAAGCACTTTTCTGCTATTTATTTACGATTACATTAACTTTCAAATATTCACTTATGTTAATTTTTTGTCCGTACGTCCGTTGGAGAATTGACTTTAAAAGAAATTTCCATGTATTGATGTAATTTCCAGGTGACCGACACGAACGACAATCCGCCAGTTTTCAAAGAAAGTGCCTACTCTTTCGACATTTCCGAAAACGCTGCGAGAGGAGCCATGGTCGGCACCGTGGCGGCCATTGACCTCGACTCAGGACCCAATGCCCAGCTCACATACACCGTCATCTCGGACTGGGCTAATGATGTGTTCTCGCTCAACCCTCAGACAGGGGTGTTCACGCTCACGGCGAAGCTGGATTACGAAGAGGTAAGGTTTAGTTGAGCATGGTAGTATTTCTATTTGTACTCAGAATTAGGAGAGTATAGACGAGTAGCAATATTTTGTACATTTCCCTATAGTCTGCACTGTTGTAGGTTTTCATGAAGATGACCATAAAAAGCTTCAATATTTACATATCTTTAGAATAAGGTTATGCGATTATTCTTAAAATAGAATCTTTAATAAAATCGCGGTAAATTAGCACCAAAGACCTTCGTGGGCATTCATTAGCAGCATAACGGTTGCTTTCTTAGAAAACTTCATACAACAACCGCATCATAGAATCGCTAAAAAGAACCTTAAAAGATAAGACAGAGATTAAGGTCACGTATAAAATACGTTACGCATGCTTATTGCTCAAGTCTCGATGAATCGAACCGAAAATAAAATGACAGCGAATGTTAATTGGGCTTTAAAACGATTGAGTAGTAAATGTACATTGACAATAAGCTCACAGCAGGCACGCCGCTGCAGTGCGAGCACCGAGCTGCGGATGCATGAGTTTAAAAACACTCGTAAAGTGGCGCGACACCGTCGTAAAAATGGACCAAATGTGCAATTACAAACACTTAAAATAGATTAAGTGATTAACGTGGAAAACATTTGCGAATGATCAAAATACAAGGCTGATTGAACGCACTCCTAGACCTTGGCATATCGCGACTGAACTACAAAAACGCATTTTGTATAGTATATTTGCAATTTTTGCGAATAATCATTACTGGAAGCCCGTTGAAAGATGAGCTGTAATGAGAGGAATTAAAGTTCGTATTTACCTGATAGCATCCGAGCGTCCAGTTACATTAATGTAACTGCCCTTCCATGTACTAAAATAGTCTGATTGATTCCAATCCAATCGTTGATTACTAGTCGGCAATAAATTACAATTGTATCAGGTAGATGTTGTTGCATTTCAAGATTTTTATTTTGAAACATTTGCTTGTGTAAATACGGAATTAATTAAAGCTTAATTAATTGTGTCGGTAAATTGTATATGTTCTCAAGCGACATGCGACCTACACTCTGAAGGTATAATCAATTTTATCTGCATTCGTTTAAGTTTTTAAATACATGACGATGCTTGTGTAATGAAAAAAATGCGTCATAATTTTAATCAACGACACTAATTTTTAAATAATGTGTTAATACTTCATCAAACTATGTAGGGTAATAAAAACGTTTATTATAAAATTACCTACATAGGAAGTTAAAACAGAAACATGTTCGTCCCATGATAGGCGATTTATTATTTAAAACATGGCCTCAACCAACTTGTAATTTGAGACCTGCAACTAAGTCACAGTTTACAATTTGTTTTAACTAAAGCCTCCTTGAAAATGTTCGATCTTGTTTGTAAATTCCGTAACAAGTTGTATGAACATAAGGACCGTGTACATCGAGGTACCTACATCGTTTCCTACTTTATGAATCATTAAAACTTTGACGTAAACGAAGCAAAAGGATTATGTTAGGATCAGGTGGCATTCTGTCCCTGCTAGGGCTGTGGGAACCTTTACAAGAGTTGTACGGCAACTCTAGAAAACAAAAGGCAAATGAAGGAACATAGGTGGGTTACAGTCAGTAAAAGTGTAACCTGTCCTTTCGCTCCATCTTAGAGCGAGAGAAGTCATTTAATGATTTCTCACCTCAAAAAAAGTGGCACTCTGTAGATTCTGTTTACCTCAAGAAAAAGATGTAGGTATGGTATATATATGCAAAACTTTATATTTCATTTATGTAACATGTAAAGAATTTCGTGCATACACTTTTCAGAGACCCCTCGCAGGTCAAACTTGCAATTAAAATCTGTATTGCTGAGATAAATATCAGTGTTTTGCGTTTCATGGCCACGTTATTTTTTATCAAATTACAGCGAATAATAAAGATCACTATCTTTGTTCGTCTACTTTAGGATTATTTACGACTATACACCGCTAGTAAGACCTGGCTTTAAATTCATAAACGTTGTCTGCGTCGGACATTGTTGAGAGCTTTGTATGGGTGCAAATGAGCTGAGCACCGTAACTCTAGCATAATAAAATATTAATACTTTCATCTGCATATTTCATACAACAATATTGAAAATTGGCGCCTCGTTGATGAGGCTTCAAGTCAGTTGTTCAGATGTATACTCAGAGATGAAAACACTACTTTGTGAGCTATGCTGATGAGTGAGAATAGAGCTTGTATTTGCGTTGATTATCATGTCCAAGAAAATCAATGTGGATGTTTTTGTTTAACTGGACTTTCATGCAAAATAATGTTTTGCATCTAAATCCAATCAGCAAAATCTACTTAAAGGACGTCATTAGATTTTAAAGGGAAATTCATGAAGAACAAAAGTGATATAGCATAGTGTATCATATACCTAAATACGTCTCGGCTATTTTTTTATGTCATTTTGAAGAAAAAAACTTGGCCAATTAATTTTATACATGATACCTGCAAGTTACTGATAGCACAAACTTAGATCCCTTTCAATAACATATCTCCGGCATGCATCGCTCACTGCCACGCCTGCAACATTGCATAATAATTTCATGTACATACTTGCAATTTTTTAAGTGGTTAAACTATTTATAGTGTTTTGTACCGATTCACATGTGCCAGCCCCTTACAGCTCGCGGCCATACATTGCGGTTGAAAGAGTTATCTTAACATAGATCTTGATGAGGTCACTGACCGCTCGGCCTCTACGCGACGTCACCTTTTAACTACTTCCAAATATAATATTATTAGTTTAGTTATATTCATAAGATTATTAGTTTAGTTATTGTTATTAGAAGATACCTTAATCCAAGGTTTACATCTGACATAAAAATGCGATTAAACTTTAGTTTAGCTCGTAAAGTTACTCAACATTTACATTCAGCTTATTTACTTGAAATTTAAAATATACAGGAGAATGTCATTCACATTTATTCTGCAGACGATATTCTGAATAGTCTGTACAAATAAATATAAAAAAAACACTGAAAGATAAAGTATAGTACCTATTGTTCAGGTAACTGACATGATCAGGCATTTAATCAAAGCAAAAAGGCCTTGACGGTAGATAACTTTTTGCCGCATATAAGTATAACGTTACATAATCAGCCTTGTCATATTCCCACCGCTGGGACTCAGAACTTCTCTCTAGGAGAAGGAAAGGAATACGGGATTCCACCACGTGGGCTTTGGGCGGGTTGGTGGATGTCACACTGTCACACTCCTTCGAATTTTTGGTTCAAAGACATACCGGTTTCTTTACGATGATTTCCTTCACCGTTTTGAGAGCAGTGGAGATGGATATATATAATAATAAAATTACAGACGATTTATTTTGTGTAATTTTGAGCCTGAGTTTAAACCCACGACGTACTCATAAGTCGGGGCCTCTACTGGGCCACCACTGCTCTGTATACTATAAAATTATTTCAAAATACCTAGGCACAATGAACAAAACACTAAGTAAAGATATCAACGCGGATGTGGCCTTATTCTAGAAAGTGCATCGTTGCTTTTCATCAGGTGAGATAGCGGTCAAACGGGAACTATCAACAATTAAAAAAAAATAAAAAAGTGCAGACAGGTTCTTGTAGGTAACAATATTTCAGGATATTTTTTGTGATTTCACGTTTTTAAATTTTTAAGCTTATACACTTCAAGCTACTGGCGGCTAATTACAGATAAATTCCTCGTTTTTTTTTTCACTTTTCTTAATTTATGATAAGCTATTCCACATGTATCAGTTTATCTGCATGATAATCTTCATACCAGTAGTGTACGGACATGATATATACTGGACATTAATGTCTTTTCGCAAAAATAAGACAGGACTGAGTAAAATTTATTATGGACCATGAAAAATATTGCATGTTGTAGATAATATACGCAATTTAAGTAGGGACAATATTGCCTTCAGGCTAGGTAGGTAGGTATTTAATATGAAGCCAGTATGCACTGGCATGCCTGATAATAATGTTGGCTTATATGTACCACAGAATTATTGCAAGTATCAATTTCAGAGTAATTTGGACATTCTAAAATTGTAATTAAGTAATTTACTTACCTTTGCTTGATATTGACCAGAATACGGACTTGTCTTTAGCCCTGGCTGAAAGATAAATTATTGATATGATTCACCCCTGTAGATTCATAAATTGGAAAAGTTGGAATTATAATTCCAACTTTTTATTATTTACACATGAAAGTTAAGAGCAGTGGTGGCCGAGTGGTAACGGCCCCGACTTAAGAGTTGTCGATCGCGGGTTCAAATCCAGCCAGGCGCATTACTTTGTGTTTTAAAATTTATTTCATCACCACTGCTCTCAAAACGGTGAAGGAAAATATCGTGAGAAAACCGGCATGTCCTAGAACCAAAAAATTCGAAGACATGTGACATTCACCAACCCGCACTGGGCCCGCGTGGTAGATTACGGTCCATTCCCTCTCCTAGAGACAGAAGGCCTGAGTCTCCCAGCAGTGGGAACATTAAAAGGCTGATTATGCTATGCTATTATGCTAAACATGAAAGAATAGAGGAAACACGATCGAATACAATTGTCATATTATAACCTGGCAATATTATTCATTTCCTCATAACTTAACCATGTTTCTTTATGGGAAACTGAATAAATAGTATTCTACCATTTCAAACGAAGCGTTTGTTAGTCAAACGATTATTGGAATGAAAAATAATTTGCACCCTTTTTTAAATTGCATTTTTGGGCAACTTTTATACCTAGCTTGTACAACCCATTTGTATTCCGATTGTCCAAGTCTTTGTTCAAATAGTTTACTAATTGATCCGCAACTTCTTATTGAGTAAATAAGTAAGTTCATTTTGTGACGCTGTTCCGTGGTATAGCACCACTTTTGTTTTAAGGGACCAATGTACAATCTTGAGTTCGATAAAGCGGTACAATCCTTATCACGAAACAAACTCAGAAAAGCCATTTTTCATGTAGAAGTGAACTTCTGAAGACGGCAGCTATCGCGTTCTTTAACATTTGCATGTTAACTGAACCATCATAAAAAAACTCTGTGATTGAACAAAGCGAGGTACGCCTTAACTTACGAGTATGTTATATGCACCGAGCTTTTTTTTCACAAGCCCAGCATAAAGCCTATTTAACATGTTTTTGCGGCAAGTCGCAACCGCCTTATTGTGCTTATCAATGCTGCAGTAAAATGACAAACAAGTCGTTAAATTCTCTATGGACATAAATCAAAAAAATCGTTTTGTAATTTTTCGGTTTTAGGTAGGAGGGGATTTCATATTTTATGTGCAATATTTCTAAAATATTTCAAACAAATATTTACTACGTAGATCGATGACTGTAATCGCTGTAGGCAAGGGGGTAGTTTAAAGACTTGTTCATCGATCTTATGAAAACTTTGTTAGATACATATATACATAATTATGTAGGTAAGCATTATGCATCTGATCTTTTCATGCTCTTGGCCGATATTTTTTTTTGTTATAACGTTTACTTAGAACGGTGCATCTCAGCTACGAGTAGGTATGTGTATGAAGTTTATAGGCGCATTTGTTTGTCTCAAAAGTAAAGATGACAGTTTTTAAACAAATTCAGAGATTCTACTACGATGTCTAATAACCTTCACAATTTGTGTGAAAGAGAAAGAGATTCAGGGCTAAGTAGGATGTATAAGCATTGTCCCTTTTTTACTATGGATTAATGATGACAATGACTCGTTATAGTAAGTAGCCAATAGATACTAAAACTATATATTCGAATATTTTTAAAGAACAGCCCAAATCAATACAATATACAAAGAAGTAATCTGCCAGCAGGTTCGCGAAGTCAGTCACTAGGTAGCCTACTTATCTCCCGCGGAGACCCCGTAACATCAACAATGTAGCAGACAGTTTTTCAGTCTGGAACTAAAAGAAACTCGTTCCATTGTTTAAAAAAATTATCTTCTCGTTACGTGTGCCGTGTGTATATGCTCGGACGTGCCTCCAGTGCACATAAGGGCGGTGTTCGCGAGCCGTCTGCCGCACTGGACTCATCAAGTCGGCCGGCCCCGCTAATTAGTAAAAACAATTCGCTGGGTACATTCGTTCCCTCGACCGCCCGCCAATTCCGCGTACCCCGCTAGAGAGCTGCTAATTTCATCCCAGTACAGTTTTTTCGCGTCGCGCATCATATTCGGCATTTGCCCGCTCGATCCGCCATCGAAATTAAGGCTCGAACAATGTCTGACAAAGCAGCCGTCCGCAAAACATCCCCAAGCCGGATTCCGCGACCACTACTTGTTTTTTAAATCGCCATCTCGCTCCACGATCCGCGAATGAGGGAGCTTGTCATAGCTGGGAAGCTTCGGTGTTATATGGAAAATCTGAATGCCGCCGTCATTCGTAAAATGTTACCGTCGTACTTCATGTAATGCCTTGTTTTAGAGGCCAAATTTTATGTGTTGGATACAGACGTTATTTCGTGGATAGTTTTGTATTTTGACATCGTTATGATTGTGACTGGTTCTAATTATAATAAATACGCTTAATAAAATAAACTTCCACGGATACGGTTGAAGCACCTAATAAAATTGCTAGAAGAATATTTCTTCTATTTATAACCTTTAAATTAATTATTTCAGACACAACACTACATATTGGTTGCGCAAGCTCAGGACAATGGCCACCCTTCTCTTTCTGGCACTGTCACAGTGTACGTCAACGTGATCGATCTCAACGACAATGCACCAATATTTGATCCCATGAGCTTTTCAAACGAAATTTTAGAAGACGTCCCGATCGGGACTTCAGTGGTCACCATTAGCGCTACTGATTTGGATTCAGGTAATTAATTATACAGATTTGTACGTTAAACTCTGTGACTATAGCTTTTCAAAATTATATATTAATTCAGTTTACTATCGTTTAATGCAACCAGAGGAATAAGACAGGTAAAACTATAAATATTTTTGATCATACTGTGTTATATACCTGAATTTGAAAATATTTTCCATCAACTTCCAGGTCTAAATGGCAAAGTGACATACAGCATCAGCTCTGGTGATGAGGGTCAGGACTTCAGTATAGCTGAGAACGGCACGATATACACCGCAAGACTGTTAGATAGAGAGACTCTTCCGATCTACAACCTCGTTGTAACAGCTAAAGATATGGCTAAGCCACCTGAGCCTCAACTGTCTTCAACCGTACAGGTAAAGATACGATGATTGTTTTTGTTTAGAATATAAAAATATTTTGAATAGCTTTGGATTATGCTCTTGGTAGAAATCTGCGTATTGTGTTCGAAGGAGATCGCATGATAAAATGTAACAGCATAACTTTCCTTGCCGAAATTTGTGATTTCTGAGAGCTGGTACCTGGGCATCTTTAAGTCAGAGCGTGCTCCATCATCGACCACATCTTCGCTTACCATCTGGTGGGATAGTGGGCAAGCGCGAGCTTGTCAATAATGCAAATAATAAAAATAGACTTGAGAGACATACGCCACTGTGTGAATTTGTTTTCCGTATAGGGGGTGACCTCTTGGCTAGGTATAGCCATGCAAAATAACCATGCTTTACCCTTAAAAAGTATATTCATCCGATCAGCCAGCATGCTAACCAAGTTTTTCGTGCGATCTCCTGTATCATTCATCTTGTTTACTTGTAAACATTTTTTTTATATTCATTACTAAAATGCAACTACATTCTGCAGCATTTCCTAAACTTAATACTTGTACTTAAACTTGTTTGTTAAAATGCACTTGCATAGAAGTATTCTTGTGAAATGTTTACCAGTAAACGTCCCATCGATCAAGTGGATACGGGCAATTTATAAACGCGTTGTCTCGTCTCGCACATTCTTATTACCATATTTTTGAAGTTATGTTCTAACGTTTACTTTCGAACAGCTTACATTATGTTTACATGGGAGTGGGACGCCATATTTACCTTAACAGGGTCATGTCACTTTTAGAAAGCTCTTACTAGAAATGTCTACCTATATAAAATAGTGTTCCCTACTGTGGATTACTTCTATCTTTCTTATTTTTTTTAAAAAAGGATTAAGTTAAATGGTTTGGTGTTCATAACTTAACATTTATTTCCAAATGTACATTTGCTTACCTACCGTTTAATAAATAGACACATATAGAACAGTTAAGAAACTATTACTAATTTAGCTGAAAAAATCACGTTCATTACGAGCCATTGTGAAGTGCGTCTATTGTTATATTCCACAATATGCGTCTGATGAGAGCAGACGGAAGCATAGGACGCGTTTTGCTTTATTATTTAACTTGTATTAACTTTCTTAGAAATGCAAGATGCTGTTTTCGAAAAACATAATAAAATTCAATTGACGCTACATCCGGTCACTTTTATATTCCTTTGATACCAAAAACGTCTCCCAACTGAGAAGATTTTAGTTTCATTTATCTGATTTTTATTATGTTTGTATGTTTCGTTTTCACACACTTTTATGGCACTGTTTTATTGTTACAGGTTACGATACAACTAAAGGATGTCAATGACATGGCACCTGAGTTTGTTACACCCAATATAACAACAGTGTCCGAAAATATTCCACTCAATACAGTCGTAATGACAATAAAAGCTGTCGACAAAGATGAGGGAAGAAATGGATATGTTGAATATTTTATGACACCGGATCCTGAAATTAATGGTTATTTTTCTTTGGGAAATGTTGATGGTATTTTACGAGCAACAGGAAAACTTGACAGAGAACTAAAAGCAAGTTATACGATAACTGTCACTGCTAAGGACAGAGGTGATCCACCCAATGTAACCAAGTCTAAAATAAAAATAAATATTTTGGATGAGAACGATAACAGTCCAGTGTTTGACCCGAAACAATACAGTGCTTCAGTCCCAGAAAATGCCAGTATTGGAGCTAGTGTCTTACAAGTAAGTGTCATACTGAATAGTTATGATAATCTCAATTGAAACTATAATATTACAATAAATTAAAGTGATGACTGTATTTATTTTGTTTAAATAATTAATTTTCTTTCAGGTTTCTGCTACCGATATAGACGAAGGTGTAAATGGCAGAGTGAGATATGCAATTGCTTCAGGCGACGAAAATAGAGATTTCAGTATCAGTGAAGACACTGGCATTGTCAGGGTTGCTAAGAATCTCAATTTTGAGAGAAAATCCCGTTATTTGCTAACAATAAGAGCCGAGGATTGTGCTAAAGACGATGTGAGATTCGATACGGCTGAATTATCTATTTCAATTCAAGACATAAACGATAACCCACCCACGTTCCTTGATTCACCGTACTTAGCGTACGTAATGGAAAATGTAATTCCTCCCAACGGCGGGTACATAATAACAATTCATGCTTATGACGCTGATTCACCTCCATTTAATAATCAAGTCCGCTATTTCATAAAGGAAGGCGATGCAGATCTTTTCAAAATAAATGCTTCGTCTGGGCAAATTTCCTTGTTAAGAACATTAGATCGTGAAGTACAGGATGAATACACCCTAGCACTTGTGGCAATGGATACGGGTAAGTTATCTAGCTATAAAATGTACTTAGTTAGCAATTCGCAGCACTTCGGGAGTATAATCTTAAATATATACTTTATTAGTTATGTTTATAGAATATAATCTAGAACGAAATATTTCGAATAAGTTTTCAGTCTTATTTTGCTTGCTATTTTTTAAGCATTTCATTGATTGACTTTTTTTTATTTACAGGGTCACCTCCACTTACTGGGTCAGGAACAGTAAAAATTGTTGTGCAAGATGTAAATGACAATAGTCCAGACTTTGAAAGGCAAAGCTACAGAACCAACGTAAAAGAAAATTTACCCTCTGGAACTGTGATTCTTAGTCCAAAAGCGACAGACAAGGATGTTGGTAACAATGCTAAGATAAGATACAGTCTTCTCGGTGACAAATCAGAAAGATTTCAGATAGATTCTGGTACAGGCGTTATTTCAACAAATGCAACATTAGATAGAGAAGATTGGGATGTTTACTATCTGATCATAATGGCGCAGGATTCATCAACCACTGACCCAAGAACCGCTACTGCCAACCTTACAATAATAGTTGAAGATGAAAATGATAATACACCCACATTTGCTCATCCGGTTTATGAAGCTCACATATCTGATCGGACCGTTAAAGGAGATTTTGTTTTTGGAGTAAAAGCAAGTGATAATGATATTGGACTTAACAAAAAGATAGTCTATGACTTAAAAGGTGAACATGAAAACTTATTTGTTATAAATAAAGAAACTGGAGTTATAAAAGCCAACGAAAATCTGATGAAGTATAAGGATAAAAATGGATCAACTTTTAATCTACTTATAATAGCAACAGATAGTGGTGAAATCCCAAAGCAGAGCACAGCAGAGTTGATTCTGATTCCAAAGTCAGTAAAGAATTTTCCGAAGTTTACAGTTACAAACAAATTAACATTTACGTTTTCGGAAGATACACCAGAAGGTGTTTTGGTGACAAGATTATCAGCAACTTCCCCCAAAAAGGGCCCGACTGGACTACTACAATACGGTATTGCAGGAGGAAATGTTGGTGATGCTTTGAGAGTAGAACCTATGAGCGGAGAAGTATTCATTACTGGAAAAGGGCTTGATTATGAGACAATGCCTCTATACGAAGTGTGGTTTGAAGTTAGAGATTCTGACAATCCTCCACTAAAATCATTTATTGAAATTGAAATCAAAGTGACAGATGCAAATGATAATCCTCCTGTGATCGAAAGTGCTCTATACAACGCCACTGTATTAGAAGAAGAATATCCACCTCAGTTGGTAATTAAAATTGATGCTCATGATGACGATTCTAATGAAAATGGCAGAATATCTTTTAAACTTGTCAATGACTATGATGAAACATTTAGAATAGATACAGAATTGGGAGAAATTTACACAAACATTGCCTTGGATAGAGAGTCCATTCCATTTTACGAATTGATTGTAGAAGCGGTGGACCATGGAGTACCTCAACTCATAGGAACCTCGACAGTTATTGTGACTGTTTTAGATAAAAATGATAACCCTCCAAGATTTACTCGGCTTTTCAGCGTAAATGTAACAGAAAATGCTGAAATCGGGTCATTTGTAATAAGAGTTACAAGTTCTGATCTAGACTCTGGTCCAAACGCGAACGCTACTTACAATTTTGTTGAAAATCCTGGACAGAAATTTGTTATAGATCCAATAAGCGGAAATGTTACAGTTGCTCGACCTCTTGATAGAGAATTACAAGATGAGTACATTCTAAAAGTAGCAGCTACTGACGGTGCTTGGCGTTCTGAAACGCCATTAACTATCACGATACAGGATCAAAATGATAATGCACCAGAGTTTGAATATTCATACTACAGTTTCAATTTCCCAGAATTACAACAGAAAAACAGTTTTGTTGGTCAAGTTATTGCTACTGATAGGGACAAACAAGGTCCCAACTCTATAATATCATATTCATTACAACAACCTTCTGACTTATTCTCAATAGATCCCGCCACAGGAGAAATACTCAGTAAGTTTAAGATGAATTATAAAAGAACATCAATCAATTCATCACCTGAAAATACGTATTCTGTTATCGTTGTGGCAACGGATAACGGAAAACCCCCTATGTCTTCTGAATGTTTAGTTACTATCAATGTAGTTGACGCCAATAATAATGCGCCGAAATTCAAAGATCATGAGAAGTTTGTACCGGTACCAAAAGATGCCACTTCAGGAGAAAGAATTATAAAACTGACAGCAGAAGATAATCTTGACTTTGGAATAAATGCAGAAGTAGAATATTATGTATCCGGAGGAAATGGTACTGCTTATTTAACTATTGACAAAAAAAGCGGCTGGATTATTGTAAGTAAACAATTTTACTATCTGGGTCAATACTATGAACTCAAAATAAAAGCAGTTGATCGCGGAGTTCCTCCACAGTCTGATGAAACGACAGTAATATTTGTTGTGACTGGCGAAAATCTTTACAGCCCCAAATTCACGGCTTTGAGCTATCAAGTTATTGTACCCGAAAATGAACCAGTAGGAGCACCAATTTTAACAGTAAAAGCAAGCGATGAAGATGAAGGACCTAATGGCATCGTACGATATTCCATTTCATCTGGCAATGCAGGACAAGAATTTCAAATTCATCCAATATCAGGAGCTATAAGTATTTTACGTCCACTTGATTTTGATACGATCCAGGAATATAGACTGAATATTACTGCTAAAGATCTTGGTTTTAAATCTAAAGAAGCCATCGCTACGCTAACAATAATTTTGACCGACATCAATGATAACGCTCCACAATTCAACCAGACAAAATATTTTGCATATTTACCAGAGAACTCTCCTGTAAATAGTTTCATATACAAAGTTACAGCAGTTGATATAGATTCTCCGAAAAATGCCATAATTAAATACTATATAAATAATGATATGGCCTCACTGTTTCATATAGATGTCAACTCTGGAGAAATATTCTCTAAAGATGTATTCGATTATGAAGAAAAGAGACTTTACACCTTGGAAATCAGAGCTGAGAATCCTGATTCAATAATGCGTAATACTACAGAAGTTATTGTTTATATAACGGGTGTGAATGAGTACTATCCTAAATTCAAGCAACCCGTTTTCCATTTCGATGTATCAGAATCTGCCGAAGTTGGAGCGAATGTTGGTGTTATTCAAGCTACTGATCAAGATAGCGGAGATGATGGTATTATATACTATTTGTTTGTAGGCTCAAGTAATGACAAAGGTTTTAGTATCAATTCACAAACAGGTGTCATTCGAGTGGCTCGCTATTTAGACAGAGAAACACAGAACAGAGTTGTGTTAACAGTTCTTGCAAAAAATTCCGGTGGTATACGTGGAAACGATACTGATGAAGCACAAGTTATTATTTCAATTCAAGATGGAAATGATCCTCCAGAATTCTTGCGCCATTATTATGAGGCTACAGTTTCCGAAGGTGCTAGTATTGGACAAGAAGTTATTCAAGTAAAAGCAGTTGATAAAGATGTTCGACCACAGAACAATCAGTTTAGTTTCTCAATACTTGGTGGAAATACCAACCAAGATTTCAAAATAGATCCTCAAACCGGAGAAATTGAGGTGGTTCGCCACTTGGATAGAGAGTCTTTGCCAATGTATTCTTTGATTGTTGGTGCTATAGATACAGGTGTTCCACCGCAAACTGGCACAGCCACAGTTAAAATAACTTTATCAGACATCAATGACAACGGACCAATATTCGATGCTTCTGGATTTGAAGGTTCTGTTTACGAAAATGAACCTCCTAATACTAGCATTGCAACTCTTTCTGCTAACGACCCAGATTTACCACCAAATGGAGCACCATTCTCGTATGCAATTGTTGGTGGAAAGCATCAAAGTTACATTAAAGTTCACAAGCATACAGGTGTACTATTGACAACAAAGAAAATAGACCGAGAAATAACACCTACTCTTGAAGTTATGATACAAATTGAAGATAGTGGTACTCCAGTTATGAAATCGAACTACACCATATTTATAAAAGTATTGGACAGAAATGACAATCCACCAACACCAAGATCGGCTCACGTTATTGTTTATGCTTTCAATAATAAAGTTCCACGAGGCAAAATCGCTGATGTAAAACCTAATGACCCAGATATCATAGGAGATTACAGATGCAAGATTATCAAAGAGTCGACTTCTGAAAACACACTGTCACTTCTCAATATTCGATCTGGATGTGACTTATACACTAACGCTGTTAAACCTGGACAAGGATATTCATTTTCGGTTTCAGGAAATGATGGTGTTCACAAAGACGTTTTATCTTCAATAAGTGTAGAATTTTTTTCTTTTGACAATAATACCGTAGAACAATCAATCACTCTAAGAATAATGAACATGACTGCATCAGACTTTTTAACTCACTACTATCGAAGCTTACTAGAAATACTAAAAGAAAGTCTGAAAAACAATGAAAGCATTTATTTGTACAGCATAAATGAAGTAGATGGTCATTTAGATTTGACAATTGCAACAAAGAGTAATCATTCCATTTGGAAAAGGGAAATGACTGAAAAATATTTAAAAGCTAAAGAATTCCAAATAACCAAGTTACTAAAAAGCCAAATAATAGTAGCCTATTTTCCGTGCGCTTCTCAAAAATGCAAAAATGATGGTCTTTGTACGGATTCAATCCGAGTATTAGATGATACAAAAATAACAGAAAGCCCATCCCTCATCTTGTCTTCGCCATTGGTCAGACACGAATATACTTGCCATTGTACAGACGGATTTATTGGAGGAAATTGTGAAAAGCGCCAAGATCCCTGTTCGCCAAATCCTTGTCGCTTTGGAGGAATCTGTCGAAAACAGGGTCATGACTTTACCTGTACGTGTCCAGCTCGCAGAGACGGCAAAACTTGTGAGATGGAAAGAGATGATGTTTGCAGTAGTAACCCATGTAAGAATGGAGGTTCCTGCAAAGAAAGCGCTGATAGGAATTCGTTCTTCTGCTTGTGCCGCCCTGGATATCGTGGTAATCACTGTGAAGCTTTGGTTGACTCGTGCCGACCTAACCCATGCATGCACGGAGGAATATGCATTAGTCTAAAACCAGGTTATAAATGCAGCTGCACAAATGGTCGCTACGGAACACACTGTGAAAGTACTACTTTTGGTTTCGGCGAACTATCTTATATGCAATTCCCATCCCTTGATGCATCAACTAACGACATAACAATAATATTCGCCACTACAAAACCGGATGCTTTGTTGCTGTATAACTATGGAGGCCAGACAGGTGGAAGATCAGATTTTATAGCAATTGAGTTATTGGGTGGAAAGCCAGTGTTTTCATTTGGCGGTGCCAGAACATCCATTACTTCAGTCGCCATCATGAATTCTAAGAAAAACCTTTCCGATGGAAATTGGTATAAACTTACTGCTACAAGAAACGGACGGGTGATATCATTGAGTGTGGCGACATGTACTGACCATGGAGACAGCTGCACAGAATGTGATCCAGGAGACGATTCATGTTACGATGACGACACTGGGCAAGCAGGGTATGTACTAATAATTATCCTTCTATTCATATTTCTTGACGTTTCCAGGACTGGCGAACTCTAAAGTTCTATTCCTCGGCAGATATTAAGTTTTTCAAAAATATATTTTCATTAAAATTGTTAGAAGAGGACGAGGAGGATAGGGATTGATAGAAGGAGGGTGGTTGATATGATTTATGAATAAATGCCAGGAGATCGTGTTTCTGATAATTTGATTAATCTGTGTGTGAGCAATCTAATTTCTTTGCTTTAGCCAACTTCATCTCAAGAAATAAATCATAGACTGTACATCTTATTTTCATTATATTATTTTTTTCAGGACCTTAAATTTCAACAACGAACCATTACTCATCGGTGGCCTTCATGAAGCAGACCCAGTCTTAGAACGTCCAGGACAAATTCATTCTGATGATTTCGTTGGATGTATGCACAGTATTACCATCAACGGGCGTATGCTAAACCTCACTAACCCCATAAAAGCAAGAAGCGTAGAGCCAAAGTGTGAACGCTCAGAAGGAGGCGCCTGTTTCAAAAAAGATGTTTGTGGCTCTGGAAGATGTTTGGATAGATGGAAAGCCAATTTGTGCAAGTGCAAAGGTGACTTAATTTCTCCTGACTGTGGCCTCTCCCTGCAATCTATATCAGTAGCCGAAAATGGATTTATTACTTACACAATATCTGAAAAGCATAGACGAATGCAATTGTTGGAAACCTTTTACGGAGGCAATACTGGTTGGTTGAAGAAGAACAGCAAATCTTCTGGCAAAGTTATTCCCAAAGTCAACAGTCCAGCTAAGAGTTTATCGTTCTTCTTTAGGACTCACAGAAAAGATGGTGTCTTATTTTATGCAGCAACTGATAAATATTACACTGTGATTGAATTGTTAGAAGGAAAGGTTTGCTACACCTCAAAACAGAACACCGTTGTAAATATGAGCCAATCAGAGCAAAATGATGTTTCTGATGGTAATTGGCATAATATTACCTTAGTGTCAGTCGGTAGAAGTATACGCTTACTCGTGGACAACAAAAATGTTGGCGAAGAACTTGATTCTGCAGGTGTTCACGACTTTTTAGATCCCTATTTAACAATTATATCAATCGGAGGAGTAAAAACTGAATGGATAACTACATCAAGTCAAAACAAGTTTGAAGGGTGCTTGGCAAATTTTTCGATTAACAACGAACTTCAACCATTTAGTGGAAATGGCAGCATATTCAAAGAAACAATTCACAGAGGTAAAATATTAAACGGTTGTCATAGTGCCTTTGGAGTTGGTGCAGCGCAAAATCATCCATTGCGTATTGGCATAACACTTGTAATAGTGTTTTTCGTTATTTTATTAGTCGCTATTTCGGTCTCAATAATCTTTTATAGACTACGTAAACAGAAAAAAGAAAAAGGCAACGGATCTGCTAGCAAAGGCAATATTGTACACTCCAAGCAAAATGGAGGCCCAGCTATGTTAAACGCACCAAATCTAATAGCGGGTACAAATGACAGCATAATGAATAGAAATCTTCACAATAATGACACAAGCCTCAATAGTTACATGTCAGAAAATGCGGATATAACACGCAATGTCGGCCATATCGTTGGCCCTGAACTGTTATCAAAGAAGTACAAAGATAGAGAAATAATGAATATCGATCCACCGAGACCGCAGCGGCCAGATATAATAGAGCGTGAAGTTGTTGGCAAAAGTCCAGCCCTTCGGGAAGACCATCACCCTCCACCGCCACCATCTACTAATACATCGCACCATGCTCACGATCACCCTAGCGGTATGGACTTAAATTCCGAAGTGCCAGAACACTATGATCTTGAAAACGCCAGCTCAATCGCACCGTCTGACATAGACATTGTTTATCATTATAAAGGATTTAGGGAAGCAGCCGGTGTTCGAAAATACAAAGCTACTCCACCACCCATCGCAGGCTATCACCATAAACACCAGACCCCTCAACATCGTCACTCACCACATCACCCAAGCGGGTACCCGTCTCGAGTCCCGCAGGCTGCGCAACCTCCACCACAACCGAGACAACATCAAACTACACCATTGGCACGATTATCTCCGAGCAGTGAACTCAGTCAGCAACCCAGAATATTAACTCTTCATGATATATCTGGCAAACCGTTGCAGAGCGCTTTGTTAGCCACTACGTCTAGTTCTGGTGGTGTTGGTAAAGATGCGTTGCATAGTAACAGTGAAAGAAGTTTGAACAGCCCTGTCATGTCACAACTAAGCGGGCAAAGTTCTTCAGCGGGGAGAAAAACACCCAGTGCTCCGCCACAAGTTCCACAAGTGGTGTCTGTTGGGTCAGGCGCAGTAGGGCTAACAGCAGAAGAAATAGAAAGAATGAATGCAAGGCAGCGAACTTCTAGTTTAGTGTCCACATTAGATGCAGTGTCAAGTTCAAGTGAAGCACCTCGGGGAGGAGGAGTCGGTCACCACATGTCGCATAGACATCACTCGCCTCCAGACGATAACAGAAGCTCTACCGGGTCGGATGATGAGAGTGGAAACGATAGCTTTACTTGTTCCGAAATAGAGTATGATAACAATAGTATAAACGCAGATAAATTAGAAGATGTGAGAAGACAAAATGTTAGTAGTGGAAGTAATCCAAAAAAACCTATTTTGCCACCACCTTACGAAAGCTTTGATTCCTCGTTCCGTGGCTCGCTGAGCACTCTAGTCGCATCTGATGATGATTTAGCCCCTCATGTAAGTTCAGCTTTGTACCGGCAAGCGAATGGTTCTCCCGCATCAGCGGCACTTGGCTGGGGGCCCGCTGCTCTCGATCTATTCAACTGGGGACCAAATTTTGAAAGCATGATCGATGTATTTAAGGATATAGCTGAATTACCTGATTCGGTGAACGGGAGAATGTCTTCCTCGCTAAGACTGCAGAACGGCACCCCAAAACCGTCAGAAGAATATGTTTAATGTGTTAGAATAAACTTAGACTGTATATAGTACTAAATATTTGTATTAAGATAGTGTAAAATAATTGTTGCGATCTTGTATCAAGGTCTCTATATTTTCTTGCCATATATTGTTTATATGATTTCATAATTAGATGACTATATCTTGGATATATTTAGTGTAAAAATTGCTGACGTTCTTGTTAACTTTTGACGTTAGTAGAGACACGATAAATTTCTGCCTCATCTAATCGTAGTGAATATAACACCAAATGTATCCAAGTTATAAGTGTAGTTCTTATGATAGACGGTGTTGTTTATCGTCGTTTGAAGCTGGTATTAAAATACAAATAAATCTTAAAATAATATGAGTAAAAACACTCTGGAACGTTAAACTTACAATTTGCACAATTCCTCATTGGTTTATTACAGCTTCAACATGTAAAACCTCATTGTACATAAAGGTTGTAAATATAAATATATCCGAATACAAATAATTTGGTTGTAAATATGTAACAGTGAATTATGTTAGGTTCAAATTGTAACACAAAATTTTTGGAGCTCTGACTGTATGGGTATAATAATGTGTAACCGTCTCTTGTAAATAATATAAATACGCTTATTTAATGGAATCAAGTAAATCCATGTGATAATGTTTGTATCTACATATAATCATATTTAAATGTTTGTTGTCAGTTTGTCATTTAGACGGAAAAGTAAAACAGTCAGAGCTTTCGTTCCCGATATTATCGCCATATTATTTAGTAAAGTGCCAAATGACTTTAAATAATTTTAAATAACTGACTGATTTCATAAATAAAACATAATTTAAATTAAATTTATTTTATTTACTCAACCTGAAAACTATTCCACACTAAGTAATACCTACTAAGTAAAGTATGAAGCTAGCAATTAGTTTTCTAAAAGCATTTCCGTAGTAAATTGATTTATTAAAATAAAGGCCAAGGCCTGGCTTTCAACCATACAGCTTACGAATGCTCCGATCTTCGATTCCATTTTAGATCTTAGATTTCATGAGAATATTTTTGTGGTAACAACGAAACTATAACTACAAGTTATTTTGAAAGCGTTGCAATCTGACATCAGAGTTATTTATGCTGAAACTATTCCTGCCAAGATTTCAGCACTTATTATAAATCAAATAAAAAAAGGTTAAATGGTGTTAAATTCGTTAACAAAGTCAACAAAACAACAGAACGATGGTGTTATTATTCCAGTGTCTTTAAACAAAAAACAAGGCTGTTTACGATTTGGATGCAAAAGCAAACAATATGTAAACCAGAAACTAGAATGCCCTTAATTCACTATCAACGCACTTTTCAGCAGTAATTATGTATAAAGAAAACACAGGAAAATACACCAAACGCAGATAAGATTATAATGCATGCTTGTTCCCTTACGACAATTTCAATGTCATTTACATAATAATTTGGAACAATAGCGCCGAGGAGTTGTTTTTAAGATTTTTGTTTTCGAATAAACTGAAATTACTACAGTAAAAAGTGAGACTTTTTTTGTTTCTATTTTCTTAAGTTTTCGTATTAATTATATCAAATCAGGTGCCAACGATAATTATTGTTCAGACAGTATATGTCAAGGCCGATTTGCGTAATTTAACTGAAATAAAACAGTATCTAACTGTTTTTATTTGTAGGTATACTAGCAGCTAAAAGCGGTTGCGCCATCGTGAAAATAGAAAATTGTCGCGATGGAATATACTCCCAATATAGAAAGTATACTATGTGCTGGGCATGTTCTACCTGTGTGCCAAACGTCATTAAAATCGGTTCAGCCGTTTGAGCGTGACGAAGTAACAAAAATACACGCACTTATAAAATTTCACTTTTAAAATATTATAGTGTGCACTGTGTTCTATAAACTGAAGTCATAATAGAGGATGCAACAAATATTTTTGGTACTGGATACAACAAGCATTAATGTTTCAATAATCGCCATAATAATTTACACGTCTTTTATTATTTAACGCTACCTAATTGTACCCATATCATTAAATATTGCAATATTATAGAAACATCAAATAAGTATGTTGATGTGCTTAGATGAAATTTGGCACACGGGATGATCGTGCTCTGGAATAACACACATAATACGTGGACGAAGCCGCTGGCAGAATCTAGTATACTGAAGTATAAGTCATCATCGGTTTTTTTTGAGGTTGGAAATCATGACTTCTTCCGCTCTAGAGTGAAGCGGTTGTCAGAGTTTTACTGACTAAAACCACACCTGTGTCCTTCAGTGCCTTTTGCGGTCTAGTATCACGGGTTTCCTTTTCAGTAATTTCTCGTGGCTCTAGCGAGCATGGGCTCTGCTGGGCCCCTACGGTTTTGCTGACAGTTCTTTGAGGCACGCGTGGAACACTCGGGCACGGTCCGGTTACCGGATGGCCGAACGGCGAGCTACCCATTGCTTATCGTCCACAAGCCCACGCCTACGGTGGCCAGGGACTCCTGATGCCCGGACGTCACCTGTTGCGGCGGCTGAGGCGTGAGGATGTCCGTTCCCATACGCGTGCGACCGTCACCTTCGATAGCATTACTGATTCGCAAAAAGAGACAACCGGATCCTATTTCCTCTCGCTCCGGATCATGGCAATGGCCCAGCGCTAGAGGTCGCCATCGCCGATCGTCTCCACGGACAATACACCTTCAACGCCATCATCGGCTAGGAGCTTACTAAATATGTATAATTAGTACAGGAGAATATTTTTAATAGAGCAGGTGTACAGATACCTACATTACCTATAACTTGACGAAAAACGAGATTTTAACCAATAGAAACTGAACACGGGTTACTGGAGGACGAGTTATCTTTAGACTTAACAAGTGTTGCCAGGTCCGATTGGATAAACATCGGGACAGATGGTAAAATAAATCGGGATTTAGGGTTTTAGATCAGGACAAATATATTTTTTTTATTAAATCATCCAATGACATCTCCTTTGGGGATGACTGGGGCGTGAGGGTGTCCGTTCCTTCAAGGTTGCGGTCAACTTCTTCGCGGAAGGAGGCGACCGCTTCTCATTCCCTCTCACTCCGGACCATGACCAGAATCAAAGACCGGCGCGAGAGGTCGCCGCCGCCAAACGCCTCCATGAGGACACAGCGGCGCTGCTCAATCAGGGCACTTTTCCACCATAAGCTCGTGCTAGTAAAGCCAAAAACGACAAAAAAAAGTTATGAATGATTACCGCTGTTTAAAAATATTTAGCATAGCATAGCATAGTCGGCCTTATAATGTTCCCACTGCTGGGACTCAGGCCTCCTCTCTAGGCAAGGGAATGAGCCGTAATCCACCACGCGGGCCCAATGCGGGTTGAATGTCACATGTCTTCGAATTTTTGGTTCTAAGACATGCCGGTTTCCTCACGATGTTTTCCTTCACCGTTTTGAGAGCAGTGGTGATGAAATAAATTACACAAAGTATATATTTATATTAAAATAATTATATTGTTGGTTACATTTTACTGCATATGAATGGAATGCATGAACGAAGATCGATCTAATTGGGTCACAGATTACTTATAACTATGTACGTAGTCATGCGAATGCAATACAGGTTGATTTATTATAATAATAATGGCTTTAAATTATTATTTTATGGGTTTTTTGGGACATTTAGCGTCCCGATCGAGGTGCAAATCGGGACGCGTCCCCAGACCCCTAAAAATCGGGATGTCCAGGGCAAATCGGAACTCCTGGTAACACTAGACTTAACCCATCAATCACGAAATCAACGCTATATGGTTGAAACGTATTACTGAGCATTACCTTTGAAGAAAACACAGAACTAATACTAAGATTTTTTCCAAACAATATAAGATTTATAAAACAGTAATGATGTTAACAACTTTGCCTGAAGTTGAATCAACTCGGTTGATTTGAATATGCGCCGGTTATGATGTCGGATTTATGTTAATTTTGATCATTATCAAAATTCTTATTAGACAACATAAATGTACGAACAACGTTTTAACTTTTATATTTATTTTGTTTTAGTTCGTTAACAAACGACCTGTATTAGTCTGTAATATTATCAAAAATTATACGCTTGTTGCAGTTGAGTAAATTTGCCAGTTAGTACTTAGTTCAGTGATAAGCACATGTAATGTTCATAACGGCACAGTCTTGTTTCGACTTTACATCGAGTTGGCGAAAACTCTGATAGGAGTATCTACAGTTTTCATTGTTTTAATCAGCTGTTTGGTCGGAAAGTTTGGCGGCTCTGAAGGTACTCCGTACGAGGTCTATATAAATGTACCAGTGAGCCCTAAACGATAGTCGTAGTCTATTTATATCGTCGTCACTATGGTTTTCATAGTTTTGTTTATTAACTTCATTTGCATATGTGAGTATTGAAATCAATTCTTTCGGTCTTCACAGTTATATTAAAATAATGTATTTATCGTTTATCGATAATAATTGAATCATCGATCTTCTTGTCTGAATAATCTGTCGTGATTGGATATATTAATTTAAAAAATAAAATGAGTATTTTATTATTATTTAATAAATTACTATTTTTTTTTAATTATTTCTACAGTGGTTTAGTGTCTACTTAAGTTAGTAATAGGCGAACATAGATAAGCAACTATTAAACGCCTAATACGAACGAGTTTGTAGTGAAAACTATTAATAGTTTAATTAAAAAATAGGGTTAATAGTTACTTTCTAAATACGTATTAATAGATATTATGACAATGATTAAAGTCATTAGATGAAAAACGAGAAATGTTTTCCTTCCTAAAAAGTTTTAAAGTAGACTCCAGATTAACTCCAGAGGTAGTAACAATTTATAGTAGGTAGATATAGGAGTTAACCGTAACTGGCGAAATGTGTGTACAATTTAATATAAAAAGTGTTTTTAAAGGTATTAGTACAACTATAGCCGATTTTGGTTGCATTGCACCGCCAATGGAGTGTCCCAATGAAAATGTAACATTCTGGCTTTATACGAGGTAAGTTATTCATATTGATTTTTCATATTTTTGCCAGGTAATTTGTAATTCGGCCAGATTTAACTAGATGTGATGTCGGAATCCTGTACCAGTGTTAACATGGGGAGATTCTCTTCGGCAACCCAATGAGATGTTATGTTCGATATGAACCAATTTTCAGACATTTTTTTGACTCTGAATATCTCGACTATCTATTCTTCTATTTTAAAGATAGAGTGTGATTTTTTTACGTTTTTCAGTATATATTTACAACACCTATATAAGATATTTTTTTGACTATTTAGTACTAATATAAAAATTTTGTTTCTGAAACAAAAATCATCACATAATACTGTATCTACTAATACTTTTGACTGGCCTGTTGGTCTAGTAGTTAGTGACCCTGACTGCTATGCCGGAGGCCGTGGGTTCGATTCCCACCCAGGACAAATGTTTGTGCGATGAGCACGATCATTTGTTCTGTGTCTGGGTGTAATTTATCTATAATATTTATGTATTTAGAAATATATAAGTATGTTTATCAGTTGTCTAGTACTCATAACACAAGCTCTGCTTAGCTTGGGACTAGACGGCGTTCTGTGATAGTTGTGAATTATTACATTACATTATTACAATAAAGGAGACAAGTTGTCAAACTCACGTTAGCTGTTGCGATTGACTAAATTATTTGGCAGCCTATCGTTTTTTTTTTGAGCTGGAAAATTATCAAATAACTCCATTCTAGGAGGAGCGGGACCGTGTCAGGCTTTTACCGGCTAAAAACCGCTTGTGTTCCTTCAGTTGCCCTTTACCGTTTAGGGTCACGGTGACTCTTTCGAATATTCCCGCAGAGTTTTGTGTCACTTGACATACGTTTAATATGTGATGCGTTATTTTTTTTTTAGCAGAAACTAAAAAAAAAAAAACAAATAAACTGAGACCTTTCATAGTTTATACCAATGTAAAACACAACTATATGTAAAAACCGCCATGTATATCCTTAGTGACAGTAATTTATAAGAATAAGACAAAACGTAACTGATTTCATGGCATTGGTTTTTAACACCTATTACTCGGTCTAGGTTAGGTTCTAGGATCTAGGTTGGGTTCTCTTTTAGGTTATACTTCTTATAGTTAAATACAGGGCCTTGCAGGACGTCATAGTAGTATTAAAATGCAACAAATTAATCCACTAAATGTTCTACCGAAATTCTATAGTTTTTGAGTTAGTAAGATTTTTAATTTTTTTTATGCAAAGTCCCAGATTAAATCGTAAGAAGCCAATTCAAAAACTATTTACAGCGCAACTGTACTGAAATTTAAGTTATTATCATAATTGATGCTATCACAGATCTTTGTTAGTAATCAAAAGTTCAAAAATGACTAAAACTTTGGCAAATATCACTAATCAAACATTTAATTTTTTGCAACTTTTGCTATTACTTCATACAAAATGTTGTCTAGTGCAAAAAAAAAATATTACACTTGATGTACAAATTACTAGAAAAATATTCTTGTCTTATCAGCTATTCAGAAAGGTATGATATCAATACCAGTGCATGAGTGACAGGGAAGAGAGAAGTTTTATGGGGAGCAGGTAAAATTGCGAGACGGTCGTCAGCGTTAGTTAGTTTCAACTCTACGTCGCCCAAGCTCATGTTTTGGAAACTAACTGGTGCCACGTATCTTGCTCTTGTGCAAGTGCTGTGCTGTGCCTTCATAAGTGCTGACTATGGCTGCATATTCTAATCTTGATTACGCGGACATAATGTACTGTTACGGGCTTTGTGACGGTAACGCTGTTGAGGCGCGGAAAGAATATCAACTCCGCTATCCCAACCGATGACTGCTGCGAGCTGCTTCTTCAACATTTTTTAACGACCACAACACATCGACAAACATAGTAGCGCGTTAGCTTGGTATGTCACAGTAGAAAGTCTGTTCTGTAGTTCACGTCTTTTCAGGCCGACATCTGTACCACTACCAACCCGTGCAGTAATTAGAAGACATCTGCCGAGACGGCTTGAATTTTGTCGTTTATTGTGAGTGCCGATGAAGTTGGTTAAGGGATAGTGATAGCGTGACAAGAGACGGGACAGAATGGAAGAAAAAAACGTGTTGTGCCGACCCCAAATAAAACGGGACAAAGGCAGAAAGAGGATATTGTTAAGTGCCGACGCCGAAAGCGAAAACTAAAAAAAAAAACATTTTGTAGACCGATGAGTCATATTTTCACAAATTACGACAATTTGAATTACAGGATTCCAAAAGCAGAAGAAAACCCTAATAAATTAAAACCATCCGTATCCCAGTATAGGTTTCCGTTTAATAGATGGGTATTATCGACAAAAAGTTAAAGTTATCGGATATTGATAACATTCACTTGTTGTCACAATTTTTACTCCGAATACTAAATAGGGAACTTTGTGAAGATTTCCTAAGTCAAAGTCAAAAGCTTTTTATTTCACATAGGCCTACATGGGCACTTATAAAACGTCAGAAGCTAGTGCCAGCAAGAAACTCCATGTTTACTCTTTTAAAAAAAATGTTTTTACAATATTTCCATATTACAGTATAAGTAGATATTATGTAAGGACAGTGTAGACCGGTCAATATTGTACTAAAAAGTACAATATAAATAATCATAATAAAAAATGAGTAGTAATAGGAAGAAACCTAACAATTCGCGGAGTCTGTAGTGTTCTCACATTCACATTATAAAAAGAGGCTATATAAAAAAAGCAAGAAAAAAATTATTACAATTATCAATAAATGAGACGTTAACAAGATAAATTACTAACGAATTTATGGTGGTTGGGGTCTAATGATATATAAAATATTGCAAAAGCAATGTGTTAGAAATCGTTTAACAGCACTGCTCATGGATGTACCGGAAGAAAGTAGAGCAAACATGATTTATCAACATGACGGATGTCGACGACGTCACAGGCAGACATGGAACGGCTTCTTTTGCTTCTAGAAGCTAAAAGCGATAAAACCGAAATAATGGTGGTAGATCATAAGACTAACAATCAATCTAACTTACGTGAAATTGCCAATTGCGAAGTAGTCCAGAGTTATATCTACCTGGGATCCACCATCACAAATACTAGAAGTTGCGAAGAAGAAATCAAGAGACGATGTGCCATAACACGATCAGCCGTGGAGAAGCTCCATGTATGGAAAGATCGCCGTATAACCAAAAACACCAAGGTTCGCTTAATGAGATGTTTAATATTCCCTATTTTCCTATATGGAGCTGAAACATGGACGATCCAACAAAAAAACCATAAAAAATTGACGCTCTAGAGATGTGGTGCTGGAGGCGTCTACTGAGGATAAAATGGACTGCTCACCACACTAACGTTTCCATTCTGAAAGAGCTTCGCATCAAACAAAGACTTTCATCGATTGTGCAACTGCGAATCTTCAAAATGTTTGGACACATCATCCGCAATGAAAGCTCTTTGGAACGTTTAGTGGTACAGGGTAGAGTAGAGGGTTCCAACATTCTCGCGGTCGATCACCTACCAGATGGACAGACCTGATCAAATCATCTTCAAAGTGTTCCCTCATTGAATGCACACGATGCAGAGAGAGATGAAGAAGTCTCGCAAAAGCCGCAACCAAATTACCAGACGATCCATGACCACGATCACTCCACCAAGAGTACGACTACGACTACGGCTACGACTAAGAAGAAGAGAGAACTAACCAAACTGATGGATAGGACACGCCGTCTTAGTAGATCTCCCTCTTCTAATGACTGCACGGGTTCGTATAGATACCGGCCTAACAAGTGAACTACAGACCAGATTTTCCACTGTAATATACCAAGCTCACGCGTTACGATAATTGTCGGTGATATTTTGGGGTCGTCAAAAAAACGTTAAAGAATCGTGTACCTACGGGAACGACTGGTGTCAATTTACCTGCTTCTTTGGACGCTGCTAGTTTTAGATAGTCGCTAATAAGTCGATCTGAAGATACTAACATGTGACGGTCGGCGGTTGGGAAAACGGAGTTGATATTCTCTTCGCGCCTCAGCAGCGTTACCGTCACAAAGTTCGTAACAGTTCATTATATCAGCGTACTCAGGATTAGAATATGCAGCCATATTCTGCATTTAAAAAAGCATAGCACAGCACAAGAACAAGATACGTGGCAACAGTTAGTTAACAAAACATGAGCTTGTGCGACGTAGAGTTAAAACTAACTAACGCTGACGACCGTCTCGCAATTTTACCTGCTCCCCATAAAACTCTTCTCTTTCCTGACACACATACAATAGTATTGACCATCATACCTTTCTGAATAGCTGATAAGACAAGGGTATTTTTCCAGTAATTTGTACATCAGAGCTAGAATTTTTTTTGCACTAGAAAACATTTTGTATGAAGTAATAGCAAAAGTAACAAAAATTAAATTTTTAATTAGTGATATTTAACAAACTTTTGGTCATTTTTGAACTTTTAATTACTAACAAAGATCTACGACGGCATCAATTATGATAATATGATAAATTTCAGTACGATTGCGCTTCAAATCGGTTTCAAACGATTTAATCTGGGATTTTGCATAAAAAACTAAAAATCTTATTAACTCAAAAACCACTGTATTTCGGTAGAACATTTAGTGGCTTAATTTGTTGCATTTTAATACTACTATGACCTCCTGCAAGGAATACGTCGGGTTACCAGCATAAGCATAATCAGCCTTTTAATGTTCACCACCAGTCCTAGCACTTGGGGGCGATCGGCTTCGGCGATCGGCTTCGGCGATCGGCTTCGGCGATCTCTCGCGCCGGTCCTTGGTACAGGCCATGGTCCGCAGCGAGGAGGAGTGGCAGGCGGTCGCCTCCTTCTGCGAAGCAGTAATGCTAGCAAAGGAGGCGGCCGATCGCCGGGTTTCCGATCCCGATTTCCGGCCACCGTAGGCGCAGGCTTGTGGACGGCGAGCAATGGGTAGCTCCATGTCCGACCGTCCAGTAACCGTCCGGACCGAGCCCAAGTCGTCGACGGCGCGTACTGTTCCACGCGCGCCTTAAGGAGATGTCAGCAACTGTAGGGGCCCAGCAGGGTCGAAGCCTACTGGGGCCAAGGGTCTGATTCTGAAAGGAAGACTCGGCCCTGGTACGAAAAGCAACGAAGGAACAGGAGTGGGTTTTTTTTAGCACTGAGAACGTAGAGAGAGGATTCTAGGAGAGGGAATGGGTCGTAATCCACCACGCGGGCACAGTGTGGGTTAGTGAAAGTCACATGTCTTCGAATTTTTGGTTCTAGGACATGCCGCTTCCTTACAATGGTTTTCCTTTATCGTTTTGAGAGCAGTGGTGATGAAATTTAAATTACACAAAATAATGCCCCTGGCTGAGTTTAAGCCCTTTACTCGTGAGTCCAGAGTTACCAGTAACCCTGTACAATTCATCTTCAATTATGGCAACTAAACTAATAGAGCAGTGGTGGCCGAGTGGTAACGGCCCCGACTTACGAGTTGTAGGTCGCGGGTTCAAACCCAGCCAGGCGCATTACTTTGTGTAATTTATTTCATCACCACTGCTCTCAAAACGGTGAAGGAAAACATCGTGAGGAAACCGGCATGTCCTAGAACCAAAAATTCAAAGACATGTGACATTCACCAATCCGCACTGGGCCCGCGTGGTGGATTATGGCCCATTCCCTCTCCTAGAGAGGAGGCCTGAGTCCCAGCAGTGGGAACATTAAAAGGCTGATTATGCTTATGCTATGGCAACTACCATTCTAGCTTCTGCCAGCGGTTTCGCCAGCGTGAAACTCAAAATTATCCCAAGCGCCCATACTCTCAGGATGAAAAATATCCTTCATCCTATTTCATAGACATGGTCTACCCGTATATCAAGTTTAAACGTACGTTTTTTTAACAGACAGACCGAGTTACTTTCATATTTTTTTCTTTTATTTATTATTGTTAGGCTTTTTTTAGATGAGAAATCAACCAATGACTTCTCGCGCTCTGGAAGGGAGCGCGAGGGCGTGTCAGAATTTTACTGACTAAAATCCACTCCTACGTTATTTTTTTGCCTTGAGTTCCAGGACCCCGGGTTTTCATCAGTAGCGAACCCATGGCCCCAATAGGCTTACACCATGCTAGGCCCCTACGGTTTTGCTGACATCTCCTAGAGGCGCGCGTGGAACACTACGCACCGTCGACGACTCGGGCTCAGTCCGGAGGGTTACCGGACGGCCGGACGGCCCATTGCTCGCCGTCCACAAGTTCACGCCTACGGTGGCTGGAAATCGGGACAGGATCCTGGCGGCTGGGGCGTGAAGAAGTCCGTTTCCTCACGCTTACGGCCGCCTCCTTCGCTAGCATTACTGCTTCGCAGAAGGAGGTGACCGCCTTCCATTCCTCTTCGTTCCGGACCATTGCCTGTACCAAGGCCTGGCGCGAGAGTTCGTTGCCACCGATAGCCCCCAAGGCGGTGCTCCGCCCAAGCGGGGCACACCTTTACCGTATGCTCCACCGTGTCCTTCGGGCGGTCCACGCAATGGCGACACCCGGGCGTTTCTTCCGCATGAATCCGGTGCAGGAACCTCTCGAAATTATCATATCCGGTGAGGACCTGCGTCACGGGGACTCCCGCTATAACTATAACGTGTCCAATTATTGTTAGGCTCGAACTTGATCACTATTTCACCTGGTATTAAGTGATGATGTGGTCGACGATGGGACACTCTTACCTAGAAGAAACTTATTCAATTTTGAGACAAAGACCCCCAGGATGTAGATAATATTAGGAAACATAATATCTGGTAGGGAATTGTACTCCATATTAGTGGCGGTGTACGCATAATGCATGTGTCCTCAAAACGTTTTGTATTTAGATATTAATATATGGTGATGTCTGGAAGTATGGATTTTATCTTTCAATGCGTTACTTAGTTGTCTAAGGTATTTCATTAAGTAACATCTTTACAGTAATCTATACATATATAAAAGGAGAAACTGACTGACTGACATAACAACGCACAGCCGAAACTACTGGGTCTACGAACATAAAATTCTGCACAAGGCTTTCTTTTATGACGTAGGCGAGCACTAAAAGAGGATTTTCCAAAATTCACCCCCTAAGGGGATGAAACGGGGGTCCAAAATTTGTATAGAAAAATCTTTTTTCACGCGGGCAAAGCCGGTGGCAGAAGCTAGTTTATGGTTTGAATAGAGAAAAACGATTGTAGGTAAATATTGAAAATCAAAACACTGAGCGAGATATAACAATAACAAAGGATAAGGTTTGGGTTATCAGTTTAATATTAGTGATTATTTATTAACTTTCAATATTTAGCTAGTCAAGGTAATTTTCACACCGTACCGTTAATAATAACGGTACTCACACCGTACCGTTTAAATTAGATTAGAAAATCATTTAGAAAAGGAAAAATCATACCATTACATTTTAAGACGTTTCTTTCTTTTTATTTTTTACAATTCTTTTTATTGTTAAATTTTATATCACTTTCCATCCAGACAAAATGAAGACAACCCGCATCAAGTGCTGACTATGGATCAGAAATCCATAGAGTCTGCACCTTGGGTTCAAGATGCTCCTATTAAAATACTGATTCATGGATATACAGGCCATAAAGATTTTTCGCCAAACACAGAAATAAAACCAGGTAAACTGTTTTTGTAACCTCGAAAACTCTAAGAATTTTCAGAAAACACCGATAAATTGTATTCATTCATTAAAATAAGCAGCTCCATTAACGAGTAAATGGGTTATCTTTTTATGGCAGTGTAATTAAAAATTCACTTGAGGCCAAACTTTGGAATATAAAGGTTTGGTACCATGCATCGTAAAAGAAGTGAAGTTTTCATTGCCGTTTCAGTCATATTTACTATAACTTAATTATCATCATCATTTTCTGTATCACGGTTTATTAAATTCACATAATCGAATTCAAAAAGGTTTGGATTTCACCTTAGCAAAAGGTGCTGGTCGAAACACACAAATATAATTGGATGGATGCCGGTTTTTCTTGAAGAAAAAAGAATAAAACTTTAATGGCTTTTCAAAAATATTTTAACATTGAAAGGCCAGTTTTTTTTGTATTATGAACACCAAAACGTTCAAAGGCATTTTTTTAATGATGCTGTAAATACAAAAAGCTATTCATTCTAACAATAATTTTATAACAGTATTTATTTTATCGCGATGGGCAATTGAATTTTTGCATAGTAATTTACAATGCAAAAATTCAATTACCTCACGTGTTTTTTTTTAATACAATAAAATTTAAATGTTAGTATAAACACAATTCGTTTTATCAACACCTATCTACTGAAGTACTCAATGTAATTATGTAAAATGTATGTTATTACTCTAGCTCAACAATTTAAAGGATACAATTGTCTGTTTTAATACGTATTCACTTGTTCATTAAGGCGTTGCCTGGCTCTACCACAGTCCAAGATACAACACTAAAATATTAATATACATAACAATATTTGCAGCATACATGCAATGTTGCAACTACAACATAATATCAGTGGACTACAACCCGATAGCCAGGGAGCCCTGCTACATCGAGGCTGCCCGCAACACGGAGTTGGTGGGCATGTGTACTGCTCAGCTGATCGACCAGCTGGTCCAAAAATATGGCTTCAACCTGACACAGTTTCATATAATAGGGTTTAGTCTTGGAGGACAGACGGCTGGGTTTATTGGAGATTATGTCACTTCTGGTACATTGGAAAGGATTACAGGTAAATTTAAAATTAAAGATACCTTCATAACGGGAGTCAATTTAAAGTGGAGATCATATATCGGCAAGCCTATCGTGGTTCTCCTCGCAACTTGTTTGACCAACGACACGTGGACTGGAGGTCGAAACCACTATCTACTTCAAAACCAGTTGTTTTGGAGTAGCTTGGGACCTTGGGGCCTTCTTACAGCAAAGGACTGTGCTGTGGTAGCCTAAGTTAATTGACGATGTAAGGGTGAAGGTCCCGTTCATGTTTAAGACATACACTCTAAGTTTCTTTGATGGGCAATTCTTCCAATCTTATCGGCATAGTATGTCAACAGAAAGATTATATGTTCAAAAGAAAAGATCCAAGAGCCTAAACTCCTATATTATTTTATTAGCAATTATTCTTTTATACTCCTGATAGTAATAATATAGCTTTTACACATTCATCCGTTCAACTCTTTGCCGTTAAATTCATAAAGGCACGGTGAGCTAATAGTACATTATGATATAAGTGTGTAATGTTAGTGATTACCGTCGAGGCGGTATTTAGACCCGAGCCGTGACGAGGGTCTTAAGAGAGCCAAGAACGGTAATCATTAATTACTCACGTGTGTCATACGTCGTTTTTCAATACACTTGTGAAGAAAATAATAGTAAAACTAGTAAAATTTTCTGTGACATGGCGGTATAAATCTGTTTTCATAAGCATGCGCATATTTTTTTTATTTACCCCTAGATGAAGGCTAAGGTATTTTGATCATACTGCCTAGTCTTACGTTTATGTTTTCTTGCGTGAAAAGTTTTTACAATAATGTCTTTCGTAGTGACAATAGAATATGGATGTAACATTTTCTAATGATTTTGTAGTATTTAATTTTATTTAATTAATACAGCCACTGAACTTCAATGGAATAAAAAAATCACGCCAAAAACCGCGCGCATCTTAAAATGGCGGCCATAGACCGCAAAAAAAAAAACTAATTTTATTTGAATGTAAGATTTATTCAATAAATGATTTTTTTATTAAATAAATCGTTTGTACAAGTTAAATTGGTCCATTTTAACTTGTAAATTGGATGAAATAAATAAGTACTAATTTATATACTATTGAACGCGATAACGTAATGGGAATTTTATTCAAATTCAAAATTTGTTTTGCGAACAAAGAGGTTGAACCAAAAGGTTTTAACTACATTATAGCACTAGTGCGTAATGGTAATCAAAATGTCACAAAATGTGTGTTTGGTAACGAGTGCCATTATATACCTAAGTGCAGTGCAATAAGAGTCACTTTCTGAGCAAGTGTGTTGGAAAAATTATAATGGCTCCGTGCTTATTGTGACACAGTAATAACACTGATCAAAAGAATTAATAGTGTGCTTTGAATAAAACCTTATTTGTAACCTTCAGTAAAAAGAAAGATTTTATGCATTCGACAAGTTTTTTCTTCTTTTCATAGGGAGTTACAAAATTATAATACATATTTGTAGATTTAAATATCTTGGATTTAACAATAACAATATTTCACAGCACTGGACCCCGCCATGCCTCTGTTCGTGACCACCGATTCCAGGAAGAAAGTAGATAAAAGTGACGCCAAGTTTGTAGATGTTCTTCATACAAACGCACTGGAAAAGGGTAAATTAGAAGCTAGTGGACATGTCGACTTCTATGCTAACGGGGGCATCACACAGCCTGGCTGCAAGGCTACTAAAGAACAAAGTAAGTATATTTGAATTCAGAATTGTAGATGATAGTCAAATGGAACAACGAACTCTATGATACGTATCCAAAACAGAGTTCGAATTCTATTTCAATTGTTACTTAGTTTATTTCAGGATCTTATTAGGTTAGTACTTTGAAAGAATGATATTCAGAGACCCGTCCCCCTATCCAACAGACACCAATAGATTTGAAACAGGTGTCATTCGAAGCATCTAGTTGAATAGAGTTTTTTATTTATTATGGCGAGATACCTCAAAAGCATGGGGCTTAGGTTTTATAAAATATTTTTATTTAAACCTAACCTAACCCACCATAACCCAAGTGTTTTAGACCTTAAATATACTCATAACATAACTGTCATACATTTTCGAATGCGGGTCGGCGAGCCCTGTGATTCTACAAAACATATTTCATAATGCGCATTGTGTAAAACTGTCCCCAAAAATGAGCCACTAACTCTGGTCGATGTAAGAGTAGGGGGGACGTTTTGATGCATCGTCCTTTAATTCTTCGACTGTTCCATAAGGCCAAAATTTTATGATTAAAGGTTTAAATATGCAAAATATATTTGAATGTAGGACTCGTTTTTATAAAGTAGTTTTCAAGATATTGACGTTTGAATATTTTGTGCCCAGATATTAATAATATAATAATAATATTCCACAACTATTACACAACGCCGTCTAGTCCCAAGCTAAGCAGAGCTTGTGTTATGAGTACTAGACAACTGATTAACATACTTATATATTTCTAAATACATACATATTATAGATAAACTACACCCAGACACACAACAAATGATCATGCTAATCACACAAACATTTGTCCTGGGTGGGAATCGAACCCACGACCTCCGGCATAGCAGTCAGGGCCACTAACCACTAGACCAACAGACCAGTCAAAATATAAGATGAATCTTAAACAGAAATAAAATAAGTAAATGGCTTCTGTATTAGCTACATTATATAATTTTCTGTTTATTTTGTTGCCTTGTGCAACTGAGAGCATAATTGTCTGGATCTTGATGATCATGAAAATGTACAAGTGGTTTCCTGTATGGAGAAGAAAAATAAGCGGTCTAAATATTGCAAATGTGAAAAAATATTGCGATTTATGTATCAATACTTATCTAAAAATAATCGCAACACCATTACACGCACATAAAATAAGCGCAAAGTATGAAAAGGGGAGTTTATTTGTGATATTGCTGTTATGATTTCTTTTTTTTTATTTTAATAAAGAGTTTATCACAGACTTCTCTATAATTTTGTTGTTATTTTAATCAATAAACAGCAACAGTAATGTGCGCTTGAAAGGAAACGTAAAAAAACTCCTATTTCATTGAAAATAACTATCTGCTGAGAAAAGACTGTTATTAACCATTGCAATGTACTGTAAAAAAATTACATTGCCATTGGAATAATAATAAGTAAAAATAATTATACCTACTAAGAACACATGACTCAAAAACTCTGTACCTATCCGAGCAACAAGCATTAATCAAAAAACAAATGAATGAATGAAACTTAAACTGAAATATAATCAACAAAAAGTTCTATTTTTACATTTTATAATCGAGTCCTATAATAACAATCAAATTAATATCATAATTCTAATCATAATTATTTAGGATAGTTTGGTAGTTTACTTTTATACTATACCAAGTAATTACTTTTTTTTTCAAGCTCTCCTTGTTTGTTTTCGTAATATTATATTAACCATGAACAATTTTTAAAAATTTCTACAAATCATTATTTATTCGTGTACTGTACGTATGTCCTAGATATATCACTGTTTGATATCTGTCTTCTTTACTATAAGATTAATTGCCATGGCTGAAATTCAGCCAGGACTATTATTCCTTTATCTCCTGACTTATAGTCCTGGCCGAATTTCAGCCATTTTTAGGATTCCGTACCTCAAAAGGAAAAAACTAAACCCTTATAGGATCACTGTGTTGTCCATCTGTCTGTCTGTCAAGACCCTTTATCTCGGGAATGCGTGGAGGTACTCAAGTCTGCGGTCTCTTGAAGCTGTGAAAAAATCAAACTTTTGAGTTAACAAAAAACAAAGATACGGCCGTTTATATCGAAAAAAGAGTTTATTTCGACACTCTCAAGGGTCTCAAAATTCATAGGGTACCTACTTCCCGTTGATCTATAATCCTGAAATCTGGCATGAAGCAAGGTCATAAGGTTAGGTATAGCATAAGTATAGGAAAAAATCTGAAAACTATATTTGTTGTTACATCACAAAAAAAAACTATTTTTGCGATTCGGAAAAATCTTCGTAACTCAATTCGGGAATTGAACTGTTTTCACAGGTAAGTTTGTACGAAACCCTCAGTGCGCGAATCCGACTCGCACTTGTCCGGTTTTTTTTATTTATTCCCTTGCGAGCACGCGAGTAACGCGGTGCTTCCCAAATATATTATTGTTTCTATTCGACTCCACAAATATTTTTAGAGTATCCCACACCCGCCATCGCGGCGCGTTCAGCCGGTTTTGTTATCGCACCACCAGATGTACAGCGATACGCCACTGGTTCATGGTGGGCATCTAACCTATACGCACAAAACGTTTTGGGAATACATTCATTGTGCACAGTGGAAGGAGTAGGATTCCCTGCAGGAATCCCTGTATCCTGATAACTATAACCAAGGGGTATAACAGTCTGGGCACGCCATATTAATTATGGCTTTAAGTCCTCTCTTTGAGGTATAGCCGGAAAGGCGTCAATGCAGGTCCTCACCGGGCATGGTAAATTCGGGAGGTTTGTCACAGGTATGGTTAGTCAGTAAAAGTCTGACTCGCCCTCGCGCTCCGCCCCAGAGAGGGAGAAGTCATAGAATCGTTTATCACCTAAAAAAAGGGTATAAAAGTCAAGAGTAAATAAATTACTTCTAGGCAAGCGTGCTCCACGGTCGGCACCATCATTGCTTACCATCAGGTGAGATAGAGGTCAAGCGCGAGCTTAGGTATAAATAATAAAAAAAAACCTTTTTAAATTTTCTTAATTTTCCGTTTTTCTCTTTCCCAGCAAAATCTGGCTGCAACCACGCCAGAGCGCCGGTGTATTACGCAGAGTCTATTACCACAGACGTCGGCTTCTATGCTACCAAGTGCTACTCCTGGATCATCTACATGATCGGCTGGTGCGAGATGTTCGACTCAGCTGATGAAGTACTCTTCGGAGAATATGTTCCTAGGAAGTAAGTAGTTCACGAGGGTCGCGAAATGAGTCCAAAACTATGGTAGATAAATCGTACTTGCATTTGAGAAATCCCCTATAATTGCAATGCTCCAAACTTCAATATCTTCATTGTGGATCATAGGTTTGTACATAATACAGGTCTTAAATAATTAAATTGCTCAGCTACGTAATTATTAATATTTCACATAAAAAATAGAAAAGATAAAACCAAACGAAACGTATTCAGATAGGTTGGTACACAGCCGTGGGCTACTGAACGTATCATTACTGAGAGGGACTATATTGGAGCAGTGATTTGTCCAATAAGAAGTCTTTTATAGAGTAGTAGCACTTGTCTACTAACAGATCATGGAGACGCCCTGGAATTTTAAGATGCGTGTAGCCATCCAAAATATACTTCAATGTATAAGATGAGTATTATTAGCTAATGTGCGCAATTTCTCCTTACGCCGTATACGCGTGTAGGATGTGTTTTAGGCAGTAAAAATCTGACACTCTCTCTCGCTCCAACCAGTTTTTCATTCGAATAAAATGGAATGTACAGTCAGGGGTCAAAAGTGCAGTTCCGCCTTAACAATGCTAAAATGTTTAAAATTTCTTTGTAGAAGAGGGTCAATGGTTCATGACTGATTTTATTGGTAGCATAGGATCTAAAGTATTGAATAAACTAGTTGTAGACTATTGAACTTGAGTGCAATTGCACTTTTGATCCCTGAATGTATTTACCTACTTATAAACTCCTTTTTGCCAACAATAGTGAATAGCATTGTAAGCAATTTGCCAGTTCTATGATTAGTGCAGGCACCGAAACACTTTCACTGCAAACCGTTTCCCCTTTCTTCAGCCTTGCTTCCTTCTCGTGACGAAGATATAATTACAAGCTTTTATTTTATTACTGCGTAAGTATTATGACACTGAACCACACAGGACTACTGGGTCGATGACCTCTTGATTTTCATTACCAATAGTAATTAATCAATCATTTCATTGAACAATATACATTATTGTGTAGTAGGTAAACGTGATTTCAGTTTAGCAAACATTTCTTCCATGTCGTCTCTAAATGATGATATAATAGGTTTGACTTTCCTTCATAATATACATAACTAGTTACTTCTACGCTTACATCACGGTTCGGCAAGATAAGGGATTTTATGCGGATCTATACCATAAGACCTCTGCGCTAACCGTCTAAAACAATGGTTCCCAACCTTTTTTTTCTTTGTTGCTAGCAGGGACCAGAAGTCCACAAGAAAACTTTTTTTAATAATATAAACTAGTATTTGACTGCGATCCTATCTGATGGTAAGCAGTAATGCAATTTTTGATGGTGAGGCGTACTAGTTTATTACATAAGAGATTATTCACTATAGCCTTGAAGACACCTAAATTATAATCGGACGGGAAGACCGAACCAGGATGCCATACTTTTAATTTTTGTTGGAAATAGGGGTAATGTGAACAAAGGAGAATTACTCCAATATTATAGGACTTTGAATAACTTGTGTGTAAGAAAAATTGTGATGTTCACATTCCCATACAGCCAGAGTTTGCCACAGGAAGAAAATCGTATTAGATATAAGATTAATATGACATTGTACAATGTGATATTAAATAATGATCTGTTTCATTTAATTGACATCAACAATTATGTTGGCACTAATTTTTATTTGACAAAAGATAGGTATCTTGTAGATAGATACTATCTTTCAAACTTTTATAGGAGACAGATAGCTGTGTCGCTATCATATTATTTTTTTATTTCAGCCAAGAACTTGGCTAAACAAATTGCTCCTGTTGAGCAATGCAATGACATGTTACATGATTTTGCCAATAAATTGGCACCAAATGTTGACATAGATATTCGTTTAAATTAGAAATTAAGACAACAGAGACAATCTCTAGCATGAATGTACTAACGAACAAAAATATTTCCAATCAAGTTTTAAAATCATTAAATAGTATCAACCTGGTACATCAAAATATTCAAGGACTTATGAACAAGGATTTAGAAGTAGACTTATTCCTTAATTGCAATAATATTGATATTCTATGTTTAACGGAACATTGGCTTAAGAGCCATCAGTTCATTTTCAATTTTAGTAATCACCAGGTTGGTAGTTCGTTTAGTAGAATTAATGCCATACGTGGTGGCTCATTAATTTTAGTAAGCAACAACCTTAAGTTCAAAGAACGAAAGGATATTGTGAGCCTATCTGTTGAGCGGTCAGTTGAAATAGCCTGTATTGAATTGGAGCAGTTTATTATATTAAGTGTGTACAAACCCCCTTCTGGATTGTATGACTGCTTTGAAAAGGTAATGGATGAAGTTTTCCACAAGATTTCCAATTCAAACAAGTACATAATCACTTGTGGTGATTTTAATGTTAATTTATTAGAAAACTCAGGTTTACGTAGTAAAATTTTAAGTCTATTTCAGTCCTACAATCTTGTTAACTTATTTTTGGAGGCCACAAGATTAACTCCTACTAGTGCCACATGCATAGATAATATTTATACGGATGTTGTACCAACTCACAAAGAAATTATAAATTTATTAGATTCTGATCATTGTGGACAGTTAATTACTTTTCAAAACCAAAAAAACATAGTGGCTAAAAAGAATATCACTGTTAACCCTAAAACTGCAAGTCGTTTAGAAACTTTTAAAACTAAACTCGTTAATAATTTACCAGACTTGTCTACATATGATGATCTCAATAACCAATATGAAGGTTTCTTTAACATGTACTGTAATCAATTTAATTCTACTTTTATACCTAAGACTATTTCGGTCAATAGTAACGTTTCGTTCTGTGAATGGGCTACCACTGGTATTCATAAAAGTAGAACTCGGCTTTACGAATTGTATGATGAAAGGGTTCTTGTTAATACTGCTGAATTTAGTTCATATGTGCGAAATTATTCAAAATTATTTAAAAAAATTTGTTCTATAGCGAAATCGCGTTATTTGAGTTCCAAAATTAAAAACAGTAATAATGTAATTAAAACTACTTGGAATGTTATAAATAGTGAAACTGGAAAGTCTACAAGACCATCTAGTGACTATAAACTTGTAATTAATGACAATGTGATCACATCGGACTCACAGGTTGCCGCGGCTTTTGAGAACTTCTTTTCAGAGATCCCCATATCAACAACAAAATCTCTGAACTCGTCACCCACTGCTGCAGAGTCTCTGCTTAAAGAAAATGTTAAAGTTTGCGATTCTGATTTTAATTTCGAACATGTGACT
This sequence comes from Mythimna impura, assembly GCA_905147345.3. NCBI lineage: Eukaryota > Metazoa > Arthropoda > Insecta > Lepidoptera > Noctuidae > Mythimna > Mythimna impura. The sequence continues at coordinate 17,695,468 of LR990345.1, forward strand.
TATGTAGATATTATTAAGACGTTTAACTCCTTGAATGTAAAAAAGACTGCAGATTTATGGGGTAATTCTGTGGACGTTGTTAAGTCTATAATCCACATTATAGCTCCTTCTTTAGCTTTTATTTTTAATAATTGTATTGATCGCGGTGAGTTTCCTGATTTAATGAAGAATAGTAAAATAATTCCATTGTTCAAAACGGGTAGTACATCTGACCCCACGAATTACAGACCCATTTCAGTGCTACCCACTTTTAGTAAAATATTTGAGAAACTTATTTTAGAGCAACTACAAAGATTTTTTAACAGACATAAATTATTGCATACCAAACAATTTGGTTTTACAAGGGGTCGTTCAACAACCGATGCCGGTGTTGAACTTTTAGGACATATTTATAATGCATGGGAAGACAAATGCGATGCCCTGGGCATTTTTTGCGATTTGTCAAAGGCCTTCGATTGCGTTCTCCATGAAACATTAATCAGGAAACTACACCATTACGGAATCCGGAACTCCTCCCTGGATCTTCTTACATCTTATCTGAGTGAAAGGATTCAGAGAGTTGATGTAAACGGAAAAAGATCTCCTGGATCTGTAGTAAAAATGGGTGTCCCTCAGGGTTCAATTCTTGGCCCATTTTTGTTTCTTATATATATAAACGATTTACCTTACCTCATAAAGGATAACCATAACATAGTGTTGTTTGCAGACGACACTTCACTTTTGTTTAAACTTAAACGTCAGCAGCCGGTTACTGACGATATAAATATAGCGCTTTCAAAAATAGTACACTGGTTTGATGTAAATAACCTTCTACTTAATGAAAAAAAAACTAAATGTATAAAGTTTACCATGCCTCAGGTTAGGCAAGTAGAAACTAGTGTGCAAATAAAAGGTAAAGAGTTGAGTCCTGAAGATAATACAGTGTTCTTGGGCATAACTCTAGATGCTAAGCTGCAGTGGGGCCCACATATAGACAAATTATCAAAAAAACTTAGCTCTGCAGCATACGCTGTTAGACAGATTCGAAATTTAACTGATGTAGAGACTGCCCGTTTAGTTTACTTTAGCTATTTCCATAGTGTCATGTCGTACGGTATTCTACTGTGGGGAAATGCCGCCGAAATACAGTCAATTTTTGTATTGCAAAAAAGGGCTATTCGTTCTATTTACAAATTAAGTCCCAGATACTCCCTCAGAGATAAATTTAAAGAAATCAATATAATGACTGTACCTTCACAGTATATTTACGAGAATATTGTGTATGCACATAAAAATATAAACATGTTTAAAAAATACAGTGATGTTCATAATTTTAATACTAGGAACAAACACAAATTTGTGGTTCCTACAACCAGGCTGAAAAAAATAGGGGGCTCATTTAGATGCCAATGTATACACTTCTATAATAAACTTCCTAGTCATATTCAACAACTAAGCCTTAATAAATTTAAATTATTTGTAAAGAGAAAACTTTGCCAAAAGGCTTTTTACACTATAAAGGACTATGTTGAGGACCAAAAGGCTTGGGATTGACCTGCTCCAGTAGGTACGCACTGCAACTGTTGTCTTATTATTATTATTTTTTCTTTTGTTTTTATTTCAATTGTGCTTTTTATTATTTATTACAATTCGATATTGTAGATTATTTTTACTTTGCAATTTAACTTTTTTTTTTTTTTTTTCTTCTTCTATTAATTTTTGACAAAAATGTTTACTTTGCTAAAGTATTACATTTTGTAAACTACCTATATTTTTCCTTTTATTATTGTGAACGTGAGGACTATGTTGATTGTTTTTTTTTTCCTTTTCAGTAATTTTTGATGTGTCTGGCAATTTGAGTATTTTCTGCGGCCTAACCAAATGTCCTTTCCTTGGTATTGTTCGTCAAGTCGTTGAGCTCCTTAGTAGTCCTGAGTTGAGCTTTACAAATACTGACAAATGCTTGCACTGACTGGACAGGTCCACTCAAATCTGTATGGTTCTTTCTTCAAAAGACCATTTCAGACAAATCTGCATGGTTCTCATGTGATTTGACCATTACATATTTACTGTATGGACTTTAAAAGAGACTTTGACCCCTGAGTTTGTTTCGGTGTTTCTTCTCAGGGTAGTCAGCTAGGAAACACCGGCCTCATCTAGTTTAAAAATGACGAAAAAAAAAAAATTGACGTGTAAAAGTGTTTTTTAAACCTATTTACAAAATAAATATCATTTATCATTTATCATTTATCATTTACCGCAGCTGGCAATTTTATAATCCAAAACTTGTAGCTCAGCTATGCTTTAACATTAGAAGTAAGAAGCATTATCATAGAAAACCCGAAAACTTTAAACCAGTGGCCCAAGTCTGCTACTTTTATAAATTCGTCATTCGAACACGATCCCATAGTCATTTTGCTAAAACTTCGTAATCTGCTTCTCGTATGATCGTTCATTGATCTCGTAATAGAGTTGTGGTTGAATGACAATATCGAGCTTATTAAAAGCAATGACTACAATGACGTTTTAATGGTAGGTCACTGATCAAAGAAACTGTCAAAATTTTAGCAGATTACCGCATACGTCAGACATTCATTTGTCAATATGTACGAGATTACCATTCTATGTCACTTCTTTCAATGGAGTGTCAGAGGTTGAACATTGGAAAGTCATAATGACGCCATTATATTAGTAGATTACCAAACTTGTAAAAATCAACAATTATGAAATCAATGATAGACCATTCTGACACTATTGTAATAGCAGACTTGAGGCCCTGTTCGCATCAATGTTAGGTACCTACATATATTGCAGTTGAATGAATTTTACTTTTTGACCTTTCATGGAACATACTAACTTTTACCAACACCATGTTGGGAGCAACTGTTCTAAAACTTTGACGACAATGAAGATTACATTAAAAAAAATATGCGTGATGTAACTTACCTACATTTATGGTAATTAATTAAGTACGAGTGCGTGGGCATTAAAAACTATTTTTATTTGTTTTCTCTTTGTAACGAATAATATAACCAATTCTACGAGTATACAGGTTTAAATTGATTGAAATGCTTTACTACCCCTGACAGTAAAAACCGTAGTCAGCTTTTATCTTCATTTGACGTCGATACTAATCACGTTTGCAGAATAAAAAAAAAAACACAAATTTTCATCATCGTCGGCTGACATTTTGATAACAGAAAATATTATCCTAAAACCTAAAATATAGCTTTGAATGTACAGTAATGATCATCAAAACTAATAAATATTAAAACTTAATAGGAATATATACAAACTAAAAATAATAATATTTACAAACGGGTAGAAAAAGAAATTATTGGGCATCAAAAAAATCATCCACATCGATATCAATAGTACAGTAATTGAATTGTTGTTTCAGTGTGAAAGGGTTATACTTCTTCAGCACGAACTCTGAGCCGACGTACGCGCGCGGTTCAAACCAGAAGACGAAGAGCAGAAGAAAACGAAACTCGAGTTACTTCAGACGAGGAATTAAATGGCTATAGACAAAATTGTCTTTATTCGTTTCTTTAATTATTTTTTTTTTAAACATAGAAAGAAAAATGGACAGATTCGTGTTGCCTTGTTGTGTCGGTTACTTGTAACTGGCGCCGGCTACAAGTAACATGAGATAACAATATCATCTTAGGCCTCTGGCAGTCGACAGCTGGACATAGACAACTTTACCATCTTGTTCGACTCTTGGCCTCTCTAAAAGAGTGGTCAACCAGTCTTTAAGGGAGGCCGAGAGTTTCACTTTCTATCTGACGCAGATTTACAATGGACATGGTAAGTTCAGGAGGTTCCTACACCGAATGCTCAGATAGCATCATTGTGGAGCATGCGGTAGAGGAACCTCCCGAACTGGTCTGGAGTGAAAGTTATTTCGAGAGTGTCCTGTTTCGGGTCCAGTGGAAGGAAGAGCATAAGTGTTAACATTGTGTGGATCGCCCGGAGGTCACGCCCGGTAGAGCATACGATTGAGGACTGCCCCGCTTGGGTAGAGCACCGCCATGTCTTCGTGGAGGCAATCTGCGACGGTGATCTCTCGCATCCAGCCATCCAGCATCTCCTAGAGGAGATTTTTTTCATTACTGATAGGCTGGCCCTTCACCACTATCTTTCCTGACGGTAAGCTATGGTGTGATCAATAATAAAAACAAGCTTGGAAATCGTGAGGGAGAGGAAGCCCAGGTGCACGGCGCGTTGATTGTGCGTGAGCATAATTGACGGGGCTAGCCTGCTAAGACCGATGCCTGCCAGGGTTGAGTGATTGTTCGAAACAGTTACCGCAGCCTTGAAACGCAAAAGGTAATTGAAGGAACACGGGTGGGTTTCAGTCAGTAAAAATCAGACACTCCTCCTTGCTCCACCTAGAGCGGGAGAAGTTTTTTGATAATTTCCTACCCTAAATAAAACTGAACCGTGCGCAGAGAGCTTCAGTCTTGCTGCTTGCCGTAGGTATCATACCAATTCATACAGATATTTTTATAGCCATAGATAGTTATTCCTGGTCTGAGAATCTTGTCTATGTGAGTCATTGTGAGTTTACATCTTTATGAACGCACCCATGATACAGAGTATTTCCTAAAATACACAGTTTTAAAAAAAAAAGATTCATCGGTCACATTATTTTACAGTGATTGAACACTCAGTATGATAGGTATGTAGGAGGACTGCCCGTGGTATGTTGGGGAATAAATAATTAACGAAAGACAGAAATCATTTACCATAAATTAAGACGCTTTGCAACCGTTGCAGTTACAAGCTGGTAGGTACAAGGTCGTTTGACTACATTTAGACATTTTAATCATTTCATTTGATGTGCAATTTTATTATGCTCTTACGTTATTTATGGTCGCTGTAATTTTATGATCAGTTTTACACATAAGTGCCTTAACAAATACGTTGATGAAATTGAACCTCCAAAGCTACATCCCTACATACATATACCATTTTATATAGTAGAACTAGATGACTCGGCAAACTTGGTTTTACTATAAAAACTATCAAAGTGAAAAATGGGGGTGATGGTAGGAGGGTAAAAATTATCCAAATTATCCACGGCCTATTCTCAGACCTACTTGTGTAAACATTCGCAAAGGAGGATGCAAGTCCTAGGCCCACCTTCCAATGGTTATGTGTGTTACATCGTTGGATAGGTAATTTTGAGCAGAATAAAAAATAAAAAATAAATCATTTACTTCAGGCAACCAATAGCACCCATACAACAATCACAAAACAGAACACACACACATAAGGAAATACACATTTTTCACTATCGGACATAGCCAGCGACATGTCTGCTACAGCAATGTCCGATATAAGGGCAATCATCGCCAGAACTGTATTGGAGCTGCCCCGCACCCTGCGCACCAAGGACGCGCACCGCTTGCGCCATAAAAGTTAGTATGGCGCCAAGTTACAAATCTTAGTCCGTTCTGAGCTTTATTCTTTGTTTAACTTGTTAGTTTTCCCTATAACTAAGCAATGTATATATTTGACAGGCCTGTTATTCTAGTGATCAGTGGCCATGACTTCTACGCCGGAGGTTGTGGGTTCGATTCCCACCCAGGACAAATTTTTGTGTGATGAGCACGATCATTGGTTCTGTGTCTGGGTGTAATTTATCTATAATATTTATGTAGGTATTTAGAAATATATAAGTATGTTTATCAGTTGTCTAGTACTCATACCACAAGCTCACAGCAGCTTAGTTTGGGACTAGATGGCGATGTGTGAAAGTTGTGGAAATATTTTTTTTTTATTTATATTTCATTTCTTTATTTTATGCACGTTTATATATGTGTTTATAACTGTAGGTTAGTATCTACATGCTAACCTACAGTTATTAATTGTGTCATTGGTTAGGTTTTCCTGCGTGAAATAGTGAGAAAATCGCATTTTCATTTCCAGCGGCCTGCGCTGGTTCGTCTAGTTTACCCTGTGCAGGTGATGCGATGTGTGGTGTGAGACAGGTGACATGCGTGTGACAAAATATTTTTTTTTGTCTCACGACTAAAATAGTTCAATATACAATAGGAAACATTTGAACTGTACTGCAGTCTGTGTATATAATAACTGTAGGTAGTTAGCAATACAGTATATTAAATATAAATAATCATTGCTTAATAATTGAGAAAACTAACAAGTTAAACAAAGAATAACTCTGAACGGACTAAGATTTGGAACTTAGTGCAATAGTTACTTTTATTCAGCTTAAAATTATCTAGCCAACGATATAACACACGTAGCTATTAAAAGGTGGGCCCAGATTTCATAGAAACTGGCATCATTCTGTCTTGTGCATATTTGCACAAAAAAAACAAAATTGGTTAAACCGTTTCGGAGGAGTTCGATAACAAACACTATGACACGAGAGTTATATATATTATATTATTAATTAGCTACCTACTAAAGTATCTAACTGGCCAGTTATGCATACTAATCCCCACCAACTGTGTTCCCACGTTGTCGTCGTGGTGGGGCTTGCGTGTCTCTGTGATCTTGAGGGCTATGCCGGTAGAGCTACTCATGCCGGAAGGCCTCAAGTGAGAGACTAGACCAAGAGGAACACACACAGGCGGAGTCCAGACGGACCGCCACGGAGGGTGCGCTGTCCAGAAGCATCGGCACCAACAGCTGTTGGTATTTTTGGACAGCGGTTTTGGGAGAGTGGGTTCGCCTCGGGTACGCGTCTGCTTATCAGACGTGACCATGACGGCGAACGTGTTATTGGGGACCCCACCCCATTGACAAAAAGGCAAAGCTAGTTTAGCACCAACCATGAGCGCGAGTAGAAAAGAAATAACTACCCCAGGAGGGTACCTGCATGCAGGAGAATCCCTCCCCGAGCAGAGCTCGGGCTGCCCCTCGTATTCTGGGGGGGGCAACTACCGCCTCGGGTCTTCGGACCCTGTACCGTCCTCTGTGGACGCACTGAGCCAGGGTGGCTCACCCGCCGGTAGCGCAGAGTCCCTGGGACCCGTTCCCAGCACGTCTGCGGCGCCAGCGGGTACCGAACAGGCCGGCAGGAGCTTCGGCCTTAGAGAGGTGAGCGGAGACGCGGTGTCGGACTCCGATACCGCATCTTCGCTCACTCCGGAGATAATGTTGGTTGCAGAACCTGCAGACACCTCTTCCAGGAGGAACCAGTTCCTCCGGAAACGCCCCATGTCGAGGGTCGGTCAGGGGTCGTCCTCTGACGAAGCTTCGGCCCGTAAGATCTCCACCGCTGGGCGGGGGGCGGGCCGTAAGACAGGAAGGGGGAGGGGGCTCGCTGCCCAGGATGCAGCCAGGCGATCCCTGGAAATCGCCAGGGAGGGGCGCCACTCCGGGGCAATCAGCGGTCAGGCCAGCCCCTCGGAGCCTTCTGCAAGCGATTCAGATGGCATGGAGGAGGCAATGGCCAAATTCACCGAGGTCGTGGTCGCCGCCTTAACAAGCGTCTCCAAAAAAAGGGAGAAGTCCAGGAAGAAGGAAGCTATCTCCCAAGGCACGACCACAATTACGGAGGCACTGGGTACCGTCTTGGAGCCTCTCAATAAGAGGATTGGGCGGCTCGAGGCGGACCTGGCCAGTCTCCGAGGAGCTGGTCCCGAGACGGCGCCAAAAGGAGGACGCAAACGGCCACAGCCCCAGTCAGAGAGCGAGGTGCTGACCCTGCTGCGGCAGGAGCTGGCTGCCTTCCGGCAGCAGCAGCAACAGCAGCAGCAGCAGTTCCAGCAGCGGGTGCAGCAGCAGCTCACCGTTCTGGAGGGCATCGTGCTGCGCCCACCGCTTACGGCCTCCGGCCAACGGAAGGTGGCGTCATACGCCGCCGCCGCCGCGGTCTCTGCTGCTGCGCCTAAGCCGGGCCTGTCAGGACAAGACAAACGCGGATCCACGGTGGTGTCGGATCCCGCGAGGCCAGCCCCGGCAGCTAAGCAACAGCAAAGGAAACATGTCCCCCCCCCTAAAAAAGGCAAGGCGGCAAAAGCTCCTGCTGCGGCGGCGAGCCGGCCTCCTTCGCTACCCCAGCCTGTGGATTCTCCGGCCAACGCCGAATGGCAAGTGGTCGGAGAAAAGAAAAGGGCGGGCAAGGCGGCTAGGGCGGCCAAGAAGCGCGAAAGGCGGCAGCAGCGCAAGAAGAGGGCCCTCGCGGCTTGGCTTCGTGCCCCGACATCCGCAGCTGTAGTGATCACACTACAGCCAGGTGCGGAAAAGAAGGGCACGACCTACAACGAGGTGATGACCAAGGCAAAGCGGGCGGTGGACCTCACCGAGTTGGGCATCGCTGGGGGATTGCGAATGAGGACCACCGCAACCGGAGGCCGCATGCTGGAAGTCCCTGGTGCGGACAGCGGCCCCACCGCGGACGCTCTGGCTGAAAAGATACGAGCGTCCCTAGACGCGGAGGTGGCCCGAGTATCCAGGCCCACGAAATGCATCGATATGCGCATTATGGGCCTGGACGACTCCGTGACGGAGGACGAGGTGGTGGCCGCCGTCGTCAGGACGGGAAAGTGTCCTGGCGACCAGGTGCGGGCAGGCACTATCCGTGCCGACAACACGGGCATGCGAACCGTCACGGTGAGCTGCCCCGTGTCGGCGGCCAAGGCCATAACTGGGGAAAGTCGAAGGCTCCTAGTGGGCTGGGTTTCAGCGCAGGTGAAACTGCTGGAGCCCAAACCTCTGAGGTGCTTCCGTTGCCAAGTGGACCACCATGCGGGGGTCCACTGCACCTCGGAGGTGGACAGAAGCGATTACTGCTTCCAGTGCGGTCGGCCCGGCCACAAAGCCGTAGCCTGTAACGCTGCACCTCACTGCTATGTGTGTGCAGCGGCTGGCAAGCCAGCCGACCACCGGGCTGGGAGCAGGAACTGCGTTCCCCCCGCCAAAGCCAGGGGTAAGGGCAAGAGGCCCTCCCCCACCACCGCCGTCACCGCCGCAGCCGCCGCTGCCGCCACCACAGGCACCGCCGCAACTGCTGCGGCAGGGCCCTCACAGGGGGCTCGGGAGGAGACTGTAATGGACTGCCGATAATTGCTCCATTACGTCTCCTCCAGGCAAATATCAACCACTGTGCCCCCGCTCAGGATCTGTTGCTCCAGAGCATAGCGCAGTGGTCGATCAACATCGCCGTGGTCACCGAGCCGTACTACGTCCCACCCAGGGCTGGCTGGGTGCAGGATTTGAACGGCTCGGTGACATTAATTTCGTCGGCCGCCGCCGGTACCCCGTCCCTAGAGGGTGTCAAGAGGGGACAAGGTTGCGTGGCAGCACGGTTCGGGGACATCGCAGTGGTAGGTGTATACCTTTCCCCGAACCGAACTCTCGCCGATCTCCACAACTCCCTTATGGAGCTGAACATCGTCGTCGCCGGGTTTCAATCCCTCCCTGTGGTTGTTTGCGGGGACTTCAACGCCAAGAACTTGGCTTGGGGTTCCCGGTACACAGATACGCGGGGCCGGATGGTGGAGGACTGGGCCCTGGAGTCAGGCCTGGTCGTCCTAAACCGGGGTTCTGTCCCCACGTGCGTGCGGATGCAGGGCGAGTCCGTGGTGGACATATCGTTCGCGAGCCCCGCTCTGTCTCCGCGCGTCATTGACTGGCGCGTCATGGAGGGGGTGGAGACGTACTCAGACCACCGGTACATCCGGTTCGACGTCTCCGCCCAGACCTCGACCGCGCCGGTCCGACAGAACCCATGTGGTCCGCGGTGGGCACTAAAACAGCTGGACCGGGAGCTCCTCCTTGAAGCCGCTATCGTACAGGCCTGGGTGTCAGCACCGGACAGGCCTGTCGACATAGATGCCGAGGCGGAGTGGTTCCGGGAGGCCATGTCGGAAATATGCGACGTGGCAATGCCCCGAGTCCGGCCAGAACGTGCCCGGCGTCAGGTGTACTGGTGGTCGCCGGAGATTGCGGAACTGCGCAAGGCATGCGTTTCCGCACGGCGCCGGTACACCAGACACCGCAGGCGCCGCATTCGCCCTCCGGATGCGGAGGCCATAGAAGCGGAGCTGTACGAGGGATACAGAGTGGCGAAGCGCACACTCCGAGCGGAGATACGGCGAGCCAAACTACAGGCCCGCGACGTGTGGTTGGGGACTCTGAACGGAGACCCATGGGGACGCCCCTACAAAATGGTGCGGGATAAGCTCCGCGCCTGGGCTCCTCCGCTGACACAGAGTCTCCGGCCCCAGCTTGTGGAGGGTGTAGTGAACGCTCTGTTCCCTTCGAGAGAGGCGCCAACGGCTCCGCCTCTCGCGGTGTCCGACGCGGACCACGACGGCGATGACGACGATACTCCGGAGGTGACCGAGGTAGAGATGAGTGTGGCGGTACGAAGGCTAAACGCTAAAAATGCCGCCCCAGGACCCGATGGCTTGCCTGGGAAAGCCTGGGTCCTGGCCATGGAGGAACTCGGGCCTCGACTAAGAGGGCTGCTTAGCGCATGTTTGGAGAGGGGCCAGTTCCCACTTCGTTGGAAGACCGGGAAACTGGTCCTTATAGCGAAGCCGGGGCGCCCCGCGGACTCTCCGTCCGCATACCGGCCCATAGTGCTGCTCGACGAGGTGGGCAAGCTCTTTGAAAGAGTAATTGCAGACCGCCTCGTCGCGCATTTAGCGCGGGTGGGGCCGGATCTTTCGGACAGCCAGTTTGGCTTCCGCAGGGGGCGCTCCACGGTGGACGCCATCATGCGCGTGCGAGCCCTCACGACGGGGGATGCGGTGTCCCGGGGCAAGGTCGTAGTGGTGGTGTCCTTGGACATCACCAACGCCTTCAACTCCCTGCCCTGGAGTAGCATTAGGAGGGCACTCCGGTATCACCAGGTGCCCGACTACCTCCGTCGTTTGATCGAGGCCTACCTGAAGGACAGGTTTATCATCTACCCTGGTCACGAGGGAGAGTGGAGACGGCGAGAGATGTCGTGCGGTGTTCCGCAGGGATCGGTACTAGGGCCGCCCTTGTGGAACATCGGGTACGACTACGTGTTGCGCGGCGACCTCCCCAACGGGGTCAGCGTGGTCTGTTACGCAGACGACACGCTGGTCCTGGCGCAGGGGGAGTCGCACCAGGCGGCGGCCGAACTAGCGACACGCGGGGTTGCGACAGTCGTGGACAGGATCCAGGAGTTGGGACTCGAAGTGGCACTGCACAAGTCCGAGGCCATGTGTTTTCATGGCCCTCGGAACGCGTCACCACCGGGTTCCCAAATAACGGTAGGAGGGGTTCGCATCGACGTCGGGTCGACGATGAAGTACCTAGGACTTGTCCTCGATAGTCGGTGGAACTTTGTGGAGCACTTTCGACGTCTGACTCCCAAACTGCAACGGACCGGGGCTGCCCTAAAGCGGCTCCTGCCCAACCTTGGGGGTCCAGACGCCTCCTGCCGGAGGCTCTACGCGGGAATTGTTCGGTCCATGGCCCTTTACGGGGCGCCGGTGTGGGCGCCGTCGCTGCAAAAGCGACCGGCGGCCATGCTGAACGCTTGCCAGAGGGTCATGGCCATCCGGATGATACGGGGATACCGCACGATTTCCCGCGAAGCGGCGAGCCTCCTTGCTGGCCTGCCACCATGGGATTTGGAGGCAACAGTCCTTGCATGCTTGCACGATTTGCGCGTGGAGATGCAACGTCGGGGCGAAACTCCGCTGCCGCGCCAAGTCGCGGCATGGCGGACAGAGTTCCGGCGGGATCTGATGGTGGAATGGCGACGGCGACTGTCGCAACCCAGTGCTGGGCACGCCACAATCATGGCGGTAACTCCCCTCTTTGAGGAGTGGCTGGAGCGGCAACACGGCGTCCTCACCCACCGCATGACGCAGGTCCTCACCGGACATGGCAAGTTCGGGAGGTTCCTGCATCGGATTCAGGCGGAAGCAACGCCCGAGTGTCATCACTGTGCGGACCACCCAGAGGACACGGTGGAGCATACGGTGGAGGTGTGCCCCGCTTGGGCGGAGCACCGCCGTGTCCTCGTGGAGGCAATTGGCGGCAGCGACCTTTCGCGTCGGGCCCTGGTTCAGGCTATGGTCCGAAGCGAGGAGGAATGGCAGGCGGTCGCCTCCTTCTGTGAAGCAGTAATGCTAGAGAAGGAGGAGGCTGCACGCGTGAGGGAACGAAGGCCCTCACGCCCTAGCCGCCGTAATTCCGACCCCGACTACCAGCCACGGTAGACACGGGCTTGCGGACGTCGAGCACTGGGTAGCTCGCCGTCTGGCTGTTCGGTAATTAACCGGACCGAGCCCAGTCGTCAACAGCGCGTAGTGATCCTCGCGCTCCTCAAAGAGATGTCAGCAAACTGTAGGGGCCCAGCAGGGCCAATGCCCGGTAGCTAGGACCGCGGAGAATTTCTGAAAGGGAAACCCGTAGTCCTAGAACGCAAAGGGTAATTGAAGGATACAGGTATGGTTTTAGTCAGTAAAAGTCTGACACGCCCTCTCGCTCCACCCAGAGCGCGAGAAGTCATTTTGATGATTTCCCACCTTAAAAAAAAAAAAAAAAAAAAAAAAGTTATGCATACTAATGATTATTCCAAATCCAAACTGGACTTTTCAAGAACATGCACTTGAAAGTTTAATATTAATCACAAAGGTGGGTACTTGTAGCAAGGTAACAGGTAACCAATATGTGCAGTTCCTTCTTCCGTATTTCGCCAATCTTGATAACCTTTCTTACTCAATCCTACGTTTATGTAAGTCTTCATCAAAATTCATTGAAACTCTAGTTACAAGTCGGTGTGTCTGTTGCCTAATCTGAGTCTTGAACCGGTACAATCCGTGAGTGTGTGCTGTGCTCCACATAAAAACGGATGCGTAACAGGCGCCACAAAGTACGAGTTTCCTTGTCCTGAGCGATGATTGTAATGAAATAAGATTAGCAGAGCAATGATGGCCAGTGGTAACCATCCCAGTTGTGATTTCAAAGTTCAAACCCAGCCAGGTATATTACTTTGTGTAATTTATTTCATCACAGCTGCTCTCAAAACGGTTAAGGAAAACATCGCGAGGCATGTCGTAGAACCAAAAATACGAAGACATGTGACATCCACCAACTCGCACTGTGCCCGCGTGGTGGTTTACGGCCCATTCCTTATCCCAGAGAGTAGGCCTGAGTCCCAGCAGTGGGAATATTAAAAGGCAGATTGTGCTTATGCTTATTCTAAGATTGTCTTAAATCTACAGACTTTATGTTTGGTTCTGCAGCCTATTCTAGAAATTAATCTAACTGGATATCGTATCTACGCACAATATATCAACCCTTTTTATGAAGAACATCGTAAGCGGCAGTTAGCGTTTTATACAGGAATGGACTTTCTCTTTCATAATTAAATAGTATTATCGATAAGATGATTAAAAAAAATAACTTATTATTTATTCATCTATGTAATTACTAAATATTATTCATATATTACTGAATAGTTACTATTAACATAATTTCATAAAATAATACTACTTAAATATGGATGTTGTTTTCGATATCCTCTCGAAAATGCCAAGACTGGTGTTTACTAAATCTTTAGAGATATACACATTATTTGTACAACAAATATCATCATCATCTTTTTAGGTAATAATGGTCGGCATATAGGTATTCGGGCTTCTTACCCGTAACAACGGTCAATTATCTTCTAAAGACAGCCAGTACCAACTGCTGAAAGTGGCTTTCAAGGCAAGGAGGAGGTCTTGGTGTGTAATAAATGGTAACTTTGACGCGAATGTTAATTTGAATGAAAATTATTTTGACTTTTATTTTAATTTGTAATTTGACTTCGATTATTATTAATTTTTTTTTATTCCTTGTATTTTCTTTTATTTGTTTGACATTTTTTATTATTTGACATTGTTATGTACCTAATCATTTGTTGACAAATTTTATGTAACATTCTATGAATGACTTGTAAAAATCACTTACCAATAAATTACTATGACTATGACTATGGTAACCCATCGGACCGGTGGCCTCGAAAACCGTTGCTTAACCTTGAAAATCTACCCGTGTGACTATTATTAGCTACGAGCTCTTCGTAATACTATTGTATTATACAAATAATATTACGGTGCGGGGTTGGTATTTTTTCAGCATTAACCCAATAACGAGTGTTTTCGTGTCCTATTCGCCAGGGTCGTGTGTTTGCGACTGGGTACTCCATATCTACGTTTAACTCTTTAATCCCCATAGGTGCCAGAAGAGCTGACGAGATGGAGTATTTTGTCGTGGATGTGCGACCCTGGCGGAATAAATGTGAGTGTGTTTGTCGGATAATTATATCCGACGTAATTGGGAAAAAGGTTAAGGATGGAACACTTGTCAAATTTTTACCTTCAAACATTAGCGGGCTTGCGGACGGCGAGCAAGGGATGGCTCGCCGTCCGACCGTCCGGTAACCGTCCGGACCGAGCTCAAGTCGTCAACGGCGCGTGCTGTTCCACGCGCGCCTCAGGGAGATGTCAGCCAATTGTAGGGGCCCAGCAGGGTCGAAGCCTACTGGGACGAAGGCAAAGAAGGAACAGGAGTGGGTTTTTAGTCAGTAAAAGTCTGACACTATCTCTCGCCTATCTATCGCCGACTATCGCTCCGCCCAAGAGCGGGATTTGTCTTAAGATGATTTTCTCATCCAATAAAAAAAACCTTCAAACTTTAAAAACCAGGTTGCTATCAAAGCAGGGTATATTTAAATATTACCAAACCGTGCTACCGGACAACCGAGCCATTGATAATGACGGAGCAGACAAGCGGACATTCGTATGGGCTTTCCCCACATCCTTGTCGCTATCCTCGATTGGTAGTTGCAACATCGCGCAGCATTCGTGTTGCATCCATGGCCTTATTTAGCCGCCATCCGCGAATTGGGCAACGTCGTGTGGATTACAAACAAGTGTGCTCCGGGCCTTATCGTTTATTGCCGTAAGTTATAAACACGATGTCTATGACGAAAGCTTACGACGGCTATGGAAGATTTTATTTTAGCAACTTAAGTAGTATTTTGAAATATTTTTTTACATTCCGTTGTAATCTAATATCCACCAACTATAATTAAGTGCAGCAGAATCTGAATTTTATGAAAATTGAGTTTTCAGATTAATAATAGGTCTTTACCTATGAAATTGGAGATTTTTAAAACGGGTTGCTTTGAAGTGTTATATCATTGGATTGACTTGGAATCATAAGTTCAAATAAATTTTATATTAAAGGTATGTTATTCTTCTTTTGAAATTAGGTATTTATTGGTTTCTTTGTGTTTTGTATTTTCTGTAATATCGCAGTACTTATAACCATGAAAGCTAATAAAAAAACGTTTTTTCATATTAAGAGTTTCAAGGTAGATACTATGCATTGCAAAGGGCAAACAATATCAATGTCGCATACCTACGACTTTCTTCTAACAAAAAAACTCTGTGTTCTTGGTTTAATAGATTTCGTTTTGGAAATTTTGTCTTGTAGCCGCCCTAAGAAATAAAGTTATTCCTGAGATAAAATTTCTCACATGAAAGTGATTGAAACCAAAATAGACATCTCATTCATTAGCAGTTTTAAGTCCGTATACATCATCAATATTACATATCACTTGAGTCCCATTGTTTCCACGGTAGAACTCATATTACAAAATTATGCGAGTTTTCTTAGATTTCATACAAAAATGGTTATAAGTACTGCTATATTACAGAAAATATAAAACACAAAGAAACCAATAAATACCTAATTTCAAAAGAATAATAACATACCTTTAATATAAAATTTATTTGAACTTATGATTCCAAGTCAATCCAATGATATAACACTTCAAAGCAACCCGTTTTAAAAATCTCCAATTTCATAGGTAAAGACCTATTATAATATTTCAAATAAGCTATGCGGTGTTCACAATTTCATCAACCAAGGATCAGCATAATAAAACCCACGCCAGTTTTTCCGTTAGATTGACAATCGCGACCGATTTTCAGTTACATTTACTCTGTTACACACTGTATGTATACATAGTTAATTAATAAATAAAATTAATATGTTTCTTTTACTTAAACTATTAAATAAACATATATAAAAATATATCTAGGTACTCGTATAAATCAGATAATATCGATATCTATAGATTAGCAAACTAGCCTTCTTTACTATATAAGGTATTTAAAGGTATTTACTATATAAGGTCCGATGGGACTGGCATGTACATTCGTATAAAAGTCCCTAATACAAAATAAAGAGAAAAATAAAACTAGCCTTCTTATCTAAAGCCGCCTAAAACGCTAGTCGAAAACTAATCAAATGTATGGGAATGACATCTCAACGTTAAGTCACGTGGTCAGAACAAACGAATAGAAAATTCGTAGCCAAGTTCACATCGTTCAAAATGATAGATTGAATTGTTATCGTTTCTACAATGTTCAACGCTACATCCTTTGTTATTGTAGCACGACATTGTAGAACGAGCGGCCGATTCAGGCGCGTCAACATACCAACTTATCATTTTCTATAATTGCTTCTTCTTCTTCTTAGCGTATCGATGGCAAAACTCGATAAATTCCTTGTCTGGCCCAGTATTCGGCCACGGCAGTGCCGTCCGCTGATACTGTCATAAGGTCCCTACGTGAACAGGTAACAGGGCACGTGATGCAGGATCGAAGGTGGGACATGGCCTGCGGAGAGACGCCGCACAAACACTGAAGATCGAAACCGTCCGAGAACCCCCATCTGTGGAGATTGTCTTTGCTGCGCCCAACTTGGGTGCGGAGTCTGCAATTGCTGACACCGAGGCGTTACCGATTGGAGAACGGAATTCGACACGAAACGGTTGTAACTTGGCTAGGGGGGCTGGTACATTAGGGGAAAAAAACGTCCCCAAACATGACGCACAACGCTCAATCTATGTGACACTGCAACGTTGCCCAGTGTCCCACAACTTATTTATTATTTATTTATTTATTTATTTATTTATTCCCTAATATTTTACAATGAATTCAAGTGACGCGGGACATGTTGTTAGACAATTTGGTAGCGTTATGCGTCATGTTGCGGGACAATTTGTCCCTTAATATAGCTGAAGCATAATATTACCACTCGATCAAGATGTCGTTAACTCGTGATTATAAATGCGGTTAGGCAATGTCTACCACAACCGGTGCATAGGTTACCGTGTCAGTGCGTGTCTTATAATAATGCCTATTGTGATCTAAACGTTGGTTAATATGGCTCATCTTTATATTCATAAACTTTTACAAATCATTGATTAGAATTGAACGCTGTTGGCAATTAAACTAGCAGGCATTTATATCTATTTTTTTTGAGATCACTTTTATAAATTATTATTTACTATTATTTAATTATGTTCAATAGAACGAAAAAAAAAAAAAATGTTGTAATTTTATGTTATTGGTTAATTATTTTATTTATTTAATGAATTAATTCTATCAATTTTTTACACAACTAAGTACCTACGTCATTCAATTTAACATGTTGTGGCTTGTAAATGTAATTTTAACCAATTTATATGTTTATCTGTTTAAGTATAAGCTACTTACCCCATTTTGATATATTTTGTTTAAAAAAAAAACATTGCCTTACACTAGAAATTTCAGCTGTATCGTAGGTGCGATTACAACTAGTTAAGCTCACGTACACAAGAAACCCAAACCCGGAACATCTAGTCATACAAATATTTGTTCTTTTTTTAATTCTTTCCTGAATTTTGGAATCCTTGGAGTTTGGTTTTGGAGTTCCTCACCTGGAGTGTCGATGAGGGAAAGTCTGCTCGTTGGAATGTTCCTTTAACTTTTTAATTTTTTTATTTAACTAAACAGCAAAGATGCAATAATATCAAATAATATCTCCTTAGTTACTGAACCTGGTCATGAACTGTGGGCCGGAAAATAAAAGACAAGTTAAATTCATCGTTTTATTTTTATTTCTACATTGGCATTTTTACATATGAGTCATCATCATCGTCATCATTTCAGCCAAAAGACGTCCACTGCTGGACATAGGCCTCCCCCAAGTGTCGCCACAATGAACGGTCCTGTGCGTCTCGCATCCATCGGACTCCCGCAACCGTTACTAAGTCATCACATATGAGTATAGACATGGATTATAGACTAACATACAAGACCCCTGAAATCTGAAACAGAACGTGAACTTGCAAACAGGTTTCAAGGCTTTTTGACCTATATCAATATAATGTTACGTGAGTAATGAGTATTTCGAGTTAAGCACGTTTCAAACCCTACTTACATGCCAAATTATGATAGATTTTCAGGCTAAAGTAGAGTTTGAGAAGTACTCAACTTCAAATGCTTAAATCAGAAATCGAGGGTTAAAGTATGTTTATGTCAGCTCTTTAATAAATACCTAATCATGATATGCATTTTATTTAGTTGCTTGCCATCCCATCTTCTGAGTACGGCGGGCTGTGCAGGGGCGGCTGCTGCAGGTGCAGAAAACCTCAAACGGCGTAAATATAATAACCTCATCGGAGGTTATATATTTGAGCCGTTTGGGGTTGAAACACTAGGGCCATGGGGTCCGAGCGCTCATCGAGTTGTTCGGGATATCAGCAAACAGCTGGTCGACTCTTCGTGTGACCAGAGGGCTGGGCTTTTCTTCGGTCAACGAATCAGCATTGCCATCCAGCGTGGCAATGCTGCCAGCGTTCTGGGCACTTTCCCCATTGACATCGATGTGGACGAATTTTTTGATGCCCTATGAGTTTTATTTCTACCCGTTTGTACATATTATTTTTTTCAGTTTGTTTATATACTTATTAAGTTATAATATTTAATAGTTAAGATGTATATGTAAACTAAACAATAAAAAGTAGTCTAATTAATTTAGTTGCTTAACTCAGGCAGCTAAAAATTTTAATTAAACTAGATTAGTATTCTACATACCTAGTTGATTTTAGACTTGAAACACGTTCTTTTTTTTTTTAAACTGACTGCAAAGAGTAAGTTCTACGTCACGTATTAAAGTAGGGCCATTTATCATAAACTTTAATATACTCGTAGTAACTTATGTAATAATATTGTGTTTTTGTCGAAATTCTCCGTAGTAGTTCCGCTTTATGTAACCAAATTAGTTTCTTTACTCGGAGAACCAATAAGTTATTTTTGGACCACGCCTTTTATGCGAATCACCTATTGGTAGAAACTGTGATGAACTCATTTATTTTAACAAAATCATAGCGGTGCATATTTTTTAGTCGTCAAAAGTTTTTGGGTCGAATGTTTTATTTTTTTTGATAAAAAACTATGCAATCTGTCATATTTTGCATAGTTTTTTATACATCGAATTCGTAATAGACATCTATTTTTAGGGTTCCGTACCTCAAAACGAAAAATAGAACCCTTATAGGATTACTTTGTTGTCCGTTTGTCTGTCTCCCTGTCTTTTGTTTATCTCGGGAACGCGTGGAGGTATCGAGTTGAAATTAAAACCGCGGTCCATTGAAGCTGTGAAAAAAAACAAACTTCTGAGTTAACGAAAAAAAAAGATAGGTACGGCCGTTTATGTCGCAAAAAATGTGTATTTTGATACTCCCAAGGGAATCAAAATTCATAGGGTACTTCCCGTTGACCTAGCATCTTGAAATTTCACCAAAAAAACCTTTTTTTGCGTCTCGGAAAAATCTTCGTAACCAAATTCTGGAATTGAACTGTTTTCATAGGTAAGTTTGTACGGAACCCTCACTTGCCCGACTTTTTTTTATTAGACCATGAGTTGTAAAAATATCAAATGAATTAAAAATAATGCATGCAGAAATTATACAAACAGTGACCGAATTCTTCTCGAATTCGCATTCATCTTATGCAAAAGGGGGGAAGTCAGGTACGAGCGAGGGTCAACATCATGCAAACACTTTCGCTTGTTCAGTACCTGTACGGAATACGCACGTGCCACACGCATTTAAGGGACACAGACAATTAAGTAAAACAATAATAAACGTAAACCACGTGAACATTTATAAATAATAATTGTTTACAATGAAATAATTTTTGTGATTTGATTGTAATTAATATTTTTAATGAATGAAAGTCGTAGTGTTTCCATTTTGTAAACAATCGGTTGTTTATGCAGAAGTTGTTAGGTATTTTTTGTGATAATTATTAAAAACGAAAAAAATGATATCAAGTGCACAGTGGTTAATTTTAGTTGGAATAACTGCGTTGCAAATATCCGGTAAGTTAATAGTTATACACAGTTTTTTAATTTATTCCTCTTTACATACATAGAAATATTGTGAAGCTGTTCCAGAAAAACAAAATGTTCCTCCGCATCTTGTGTCATGATTTCAGAACCATGAGGTCTATTCTTATTTACTTTATTTGTTTTTCTTTTTAACTGAAAAACCTTTAATCCTAAATCCTAAATTATATTATGCATCAATAGAGAAAAATTACGAAAAAAGCTGAATGATCAAATCATCCAGTTTTTCTCGTCATGGTTACATGGTTGATTGAAATCTTTGAATAAACATACATTAATGAGGCTATCATCGTTTGAGCCACATCCTCCTAATTTATTAAATTGTCGAGTTCGACAGAAAATACTTATCAAGATGATACAGGTTGCGCCTAGTTTGGAACCCGTTGCTAACTTATCAAGATCATTGTTACTTTTTGATAACTTTCCAAGTTGATGCAAATTATGAAAGAAAAAAAAACGGTGTATGTTAAATAAATAGTTATAACTATTACATTTAAGTAAAATATAAAAGGGCTACACCAAAAAGTATTTAAAACTTTTAATTGGATGTCATAACAAGTTCTACGAAGATTCGCAAACTGCAGTACATAACACGACGGCAATGCACCGACATACATAACCTACAACTGATAAAGTACTCATTGCATAAGAGCGGTAAGTTTGTTTTGCTGTAACCACCGATCAGCTTCCTCATCCGCGTAGAGATGCTGCCGGGCACACGAATTGGTGAGACACCTAAAATGTGGTTAGGTTATTTTTTTCTTTGCTTACTTAAAATGTAAAGTATATTATAAAATTTCGAAAATGGAAGGTAATTTGTCATATGACCTTATTATTTACATAAGTTTGAATATTAATATTCTCAATCCGGTTTCAATTGATGATCGTCCAGTACACGGTTTTCAGCCTAAATCGAAACCGTAGCCGAATATTTGGAACCCGTTCCAATTTCGGCCAAAACTGAAACCGAAATCGAACCTTCGATCGATCTCTAACTTTAAGCTGTTGATCCCCGCATTAGCGCCGGCGTTCACGCGCCATTGTCTTACTATTGTGTCTCTAATTACGCACTCAAAAGGTTAAGTACTGATAATATGACATTTAAAAAAAATTAAAACTTATAAATTGCTCGTACCTACTAAAGGTTGAAATATATATCTTCTATCCATGCCTCATGCCTGTGACCTAGGTTTATTAATCCTAGTTTATACATGTTGTATACATATGCCACTAACTTCCTCATAATACTATATTACAGTATACAAATTAAAAATTAATTCTACCTAATTGCAAATGATCTAGAGCGTATAACTTTAAATCCAGTAACCGTACCTAAAGACTTCCGATATACCCTTCCGTATTACTAAATATAATCTTTAAGGAGATAGTGGGAAAAATCATCATAAACATAAGCAGATTAGCTATTAAAAATCCACAACTCGTGAACCGCGTGTCTGTCGAAGCATGAATCGCAGGTGAGTTCTCTTACAATAGCTACTTCCGAAATGTTACTCGGCCGACATTCTCGTTGCATAAGATTGCTCACCTACTCTCGACTGACGACGACTCGCGAGCAAGCTTGCCCAATCCGGTTTGTTTGTCACATTAGGCTGATAAACGGTGCCACTTTACTTTTTATATTCTATTGTCTTGAGGAAAATGGCATGAATTATTGTTTTAACTTTTAGGGGTAATAGTTTATTATATATTATTATTTCTGTACTAAATATTATGTACGATAGCAGTGAAAAAGGTTACCTAAAAACAAATTATGTAACTAGCCCATTGAGCGGTGTTTTTGAGATAGATAGGTGTAGAACTCATAGACGGCATATTGAATTTGCATAGTGAAACAATGTTTATCAACATTTATAGGCGAGTAGGTAATTGAAAACATCTTGGTTCGTGAAATATTGGACTGAGCTGCATTTCTTAAGATTGCAATTTTGAAAGACCTATGCTAACTATGTACCTAGTCCTCTGAAAACCTTGAAATTTTTCAGTCTTTATCAATCCCATCAAGATCCTAAAAAAACAGTACAGTGCAATTATTTGTGACCTACGGCATCTAATCTATCTACGGTAACTGACCTATACTAGCATAGTCGGCCTTATAATGTTCCCACTGTTGGGACTCAGGCCTCCTCTCTAGGAGAGGGAATGGGCCGTAATCCACCACGCGGGCCCAGTGCGGGTTGGTGGATGTCACATGTTTTCGAGTTTTTGGTTCTAGGACATGCCGGTTTCCTGACGATGTTTTCCTTCACCGTTTTGAGAGCAGTGGTGATGAAATAAATTATACAAAGTAATGCGCCTGGCTGGGTTTGAACCCGCGACCTACAACTCGTAAGTCGGGGCCGTTACCACTCGGCCACCACTGCTCTCTACTGACCTATACTATCAATAATAATTGCATTTATGATATCTAGGTTGATTGTGTAATTTGTTTCTTTAGAGAAATATATTATGTTCGTATGTTTGATGCACATTATTAGGTATATATTGAATTAATCGATTACTTTAATCTTATATAACATAATTGTCTTTTCATGGCATCATTTAATTTTTTTTTCATCATAATCTTCTTGACATATGACCCAAGCGCGCCCCTTTGACCTGAAACTTTTGATCCATGTAAGTAGATAATACAAATAGCAGGTTACAAGACTTACAAGTATTTACACGGCTTTCTGTAAGTATAGGGCCACAGATGTCTTTGGGTCAAGGCTAGCCGTCGCAAATGATGTGTGATTACAATGGGGGAAATTATGTAGGTATATGAAGCCACTTGAAGGCTGACAGTTTTCAACAGTTCTGATTGGGACGAGTTTAAGGTAATTGTAAATTGTAAATAAATAATCACGTGTTCGTAAAGGTTATCAGGGTTGTTCGTTACAGTTACCTCGGCCCTGGAACGCAAAGGGCAACTAAAAGAGAACAGGTGGGTTTAAGTCACTATAAAAGTCTGACACTATCAACAATAAAATTTAAAAAATATCGTCCGACCAGATGTTTTTTATGCGAACTGTTTCAGTATCACAATACTGTCATTTAATGATTTCCCACCGAAAGAAAATAAAAAAGAAAAGGGTTATGCAGAGGTGCACCAACAGCATTGTGATACTGAAACCGGACGATATTTTTTAAATTTTATTGTTGATCATATTTAGAACAGGATTCGAAATTAATAGAAAAAAAAAAACATTTTCTTTACTTTGTAACTAATTAAATACTAACACAAAAAATAAAAACATTTAACTAATTCAAACTATAATAAACAGTAAAATTAGTTACTAAATAAGTAAATAAAATAAAATAAAAATAAAATCCTAGCTAAAATGTGGCGTCAAAATATTCTTCCATATCGCTGTCGATGGAAGTGTGCCCAAAAAACTGGTGACATTGCCACGTTCTATGGCAGTGCTTAATCTCTGACCGAGATAAAAGACCACGAAGACCCTTGGGTCACGTGAAGTATCAATAGGAAAATAATTGAGTTTTTGATAGACCATGTAACAGAAGTGTCTAAAATTGTAAGTATTAAAATATCGTTTTTCTTCATACGCATGCCTGGACTTTTTTTTGTGAAATCATCAATTAACTCTAGTTGCATTTTGCGTGCCAGGATCATGGTGACTATTTCGGGCAATCCAATGACCTTACAGTCCCAATAGTAAGTACAGTCAAATTTCGTCAGTCATGTATAATCCCATACCATAGGGGCTCTACTTACACCTAAAAAAAAACAAAATCTTACTATTTACTTATTCCACGAGCAATTTCTGAAAAGAAAACCTATGGTACTAAAACACAAAGAGCAACTGAAAGTCACAGGTGTGGTTTTAGTCAGTAAAAGTCTGACACATCCTCTCGCTCGACCCTAGAGAGGAAGAAATCATTGGATGATGTCCCACCTCAAAAAAAAACCTATCTACTTGTTGCTTAACTTTGTAAAACAAAGTAGTCAACCTCTAAATATGAGAAATATTTCATTGATAACCTTTTAATATACAAAACGATTTCTTTTCTAATTAACATACATTTTTCAAACATGACTAGTTGACCTCAAATTGCATCATTGGTGCTCTGACCGTGAAAACAGCTGGGTATTTTGCAACGTGTCTTGATTGTGTTGTAATTATTAAATAATTTCAATGTTTATTAATGATCTTACCGTTTGTTCCTTGCAACATTATTTGGTATTTAGAAACCGGTTATAGGCTCGTAATGAGTAACGTGTGAATTTATAGAACAGTTTTATTTCTTTACGATAGAGCAATAAATTATGACTTCACCAGAAGATTAAGAATTAATTATTTTTGATTTTTTAACGAATTTAACATTATTTTATGTTTCATAAAATTTTAATTAAACTCCTAGCTAAAATATGGCGTCAAAAAATTCCTTGCATCACTATCTACTGGAAGTGTGCCCAAAAGAATGGCGGCATTGTCACGTTGTATGGCAATACTTAATTTCTGATCGAGGTAAAAGGCAGCCCTTGGGTCACGCGAAGTGTCAACTAGGCGTTTATGTAATTCTTTATAAAGTGTACGAGCACTCGGACCCCACGGCCCAAGATTTTTAACCGCAAACGGCTCGAAAATATAACGGCCGACGAGGTTGTTATATTTCTATTTATTGTAATAAGTATTTATTGTAAGAGGTGCAACAATTTTGTTCTGAATGTATTGATCAGAGTATGATAAAGCAACGAAAAACTCTTTTGAGATTCATTTATCGGATAGCAAGTAAATTACATATTATGAATCATAAAATTATTTGTTCCAAAATTTCTGAACGTTTTTGAATCGTTTTGTATATCAAAGTTTTCACAAATAATATTTCACGACCTTTTTTGGATGGGGAAATCATAAAATAACTTCTCCCACTTAGCAGTGCTATTCTACAGGTACATTGGATTGTTAATCCAATTTCATTCAATTCCATTGAATTGTTAATTCTATGTACGTATTTGGATTTCGTTGCTGCAGCTAGCACTGCGCTCAAGGCGGTTTTCTTAGAAAATAGCACGACTGGGTGGAGCGAGACGGAGTGTCAGACTTTTACTGACTAAAACTCATCTGTTTTCCTTCAGCTGCTCCTTGCGTTCCAGGGTCACGATGACTCTTTCGAATTATTCCGCAGCCCAACTTCACACCCTTAGAATTAAAGTGGTCTAACACAAAATTCGTGTAAATTTAGATTTTACTAAACTGAACTTAAAAGGCCTACTCTACAACCTTGCGGTGCAGCGGTGAACAAAACCCCAAATTATGGGCAAGAAAGAAACACAAGAGAGATACTATGTACCTACTACTACTATGAAGATTTTCTTGCTCATTTTCTACTAATTGCAATTTTTGAGTTACGTCAATTTGATTCGAAAGGTGCGATTGCTTTAGAATTGAATTAATGTCGCTTATCTTCTTGTATTAAGCAGTATTAAGTAAGTAAACTATACAGGCTTTAATTAATGGGGAGTTAAAGAAACTAAGTGGGAGTAGTGTTACATGATCAATGTATCAGTTTCTACCTCGGTGTAGATGAACGAATACGCAACGAAAATGCGATTAGAATACAAAGTCGTACCCCGTCATTCACCTTCGAGAATATCTCGCTCTGCGTTTGTCAATTCCTCCTTCTAAGTCCAGGCGATCCCTCTCTGGAATCCGCTCCCTCTGAACGTCAATACGGCAATTAGTCGGTTCTTCTTTAAAGTGCAATACATTCGTAAGAAGTTGGTAGAATCATTACACTCATGATTGGTTGGATTCGTTTTTTTCACAATATCATTTTTTATTTGTATGCATGTATTCTAAGTATATATTTATTATTGTACTTAATTCCTTTCTGTTTATCTTCTATTAAGTTGCACCTGCCATGTTATATCTCTGCACCACCCTAAGTTCGACTGGTGGAAATGCCCAAGGCATTAAAATCCACTTTTGTACAGTGTTTCATTAGTGCATAAAGTTATTATTTATTTATTATATACTTTATTGTACACCATCACATATACTTACAAAAAGGCAACTAAAACACATACATACAATGGGTAGCCATATCTCATTCCGCGATCTCTTCCAGGCTATCTGAAATGGACAATAATGAATAATTGCTTGGACAAGAAATGGGGCTGTCATTGGTGTGACAAAACTAGTATTATAAATATGTATTTTATTAGAAACTCATATATATACATATGCTGTATAATAAAAAGTTTTAAATAAATAAATAATATTAATCGCCCAAAATACCACGCAATTAGCACCTTTGTTACTCCACCGACGAGCTAATGTCAAATTATATTTAAAAACAGCTATTAAAGGTCAAAACTACGATTAGGCAAGATAAGAATTGATGGCCTTAGAATTTAAAATATGGATGTGAATGCAATATCCGATATCAGACGACACGACAAATACTTGTGATGGATGTTACGAAAGAAATCGTGGATGTTATGACCAGGCTTATTACATTAACCGCAGGGCGACCATGCGTGCATTCCATTTACGCAACTTATTCATTAACAGTAAGTGCAGTATGATGTTACGGCGTTGTGTACGACCGGCTTTGCACCTCAAAAAGATGTCCGTAAAGTAAATGACAGCAAATGTAAATTAATGGACTGGGCCCAGTAGGGTCGATTCCTGCAAGAGCCGCGGGAACATTTGAACGAATTACCGCGGCTCTGGAACGCAAAGTGTAACTAAAGGATTCCAGGTGGGTTTGAGTTAGTAAAAGTCTAAATTTAGAACTATATTGTGCACACGTGGACCACGTACGCCGATCTGGACGCGTCGGTCTCCATACATTTTATATGGAAACTAGACTTGTAGAGCTACACTAGATCCACGCCACGCGACGTCACGCAACGAGCTGCTATGTACCAATCAGGCGTGGTCCACGTGAGCGTCGGTCTTGTGTAGTTCTCGCTTAACACGCTCTCCTACTCCACCTGCAGCGGGAGAAGTTATTAGATGATTTCCCAACTAAAAACAAAAAAAAAACCGTGATGTTTGAAAATCGAATGCTCTGGAGTTTCTTGACCTAGGTACCTGACTGTTTGGTACATTGGTAGCATATTGATTAACCAAACGACATTGCTTGTTGATTACATAGATAAACATAGAGCGGCATTCCAAATTGTAACTTTAGTAATAGCCAGAAGTAATCTTAGTGCGTACAGCTTTTATACTATGCGAACGTTTTATACAAATATTGACGGCTCGGTTGGCGCAGTGGTTGAGCGATTGGCTGCTGTGCTGCGTTTTGTGGGTTCGATTCCCGCACGGATCAAATATTTCTAAGGGCGCTTTCAATTTATGCGTTTTTTGACGGCCTGCTGCAGTGTCGATGCGGTGTGTTAGTCGTACTGCGTACGGACGATCGTATTTTTCATACAAAGCGCGCGGTGCGGCAACCGTGCGGCGTACGGTCGACAACAGGACGGCAACGTCACAAGCACCATGTGTTCAATTCGGTGTTGAATAGTGTGGTGTTGAATAACGCATCACTGGCATATAAAAGCACGGCAGCCAGATACGTATTCAATTTAGGCTCTTGTTGTCAGACTGCTAACGTACTGCAACCGGCCGGCTGCGGTACATTTAACGTGCGGCAGCTGTCCGACATGAAACGTCTAATTTGAAAGCGCCCTTAGGCCTACAGATACAAGAACCACTTCCGGGTCTGGGTGCCTTGTGTATATGTTTACATGTTTGTGACCCCACCCACGTTACAGGAGTCACCAGATACCAGTCTAAAACAAAGATGTGGAACTATGTTTAAGTTCTTAGATTCTCACAAAACTAAAACAAAATAAAAATCATAAAGCGCAAGACAATAAAACAATATCTTACATGAATGAAATAACCGTGTTTCGTGCATTTGTAACCGCAAAGATATGAATCAGTTATAATTTCTCATCCACTAAACAAAGATCCACATCACGATACATAACTTAATGCGTACTCACACGTAATGGGAACAAGAAATAACAACATTGTTGGTTACTCCTTACAACACACCGCAAAACATGACCAATATAACTCAATCTTTGGTTGCATACTGATTGAAGGGAGGTAAAGGTATTGTCAAATTGGTCAGTTTTGAGTCACAGTGCGCCAGGTTACAAGCGTGGTGACACTTTCACTGCTCATTCGATTCACTTGTACTTTCCACCGAGCCATCGATGAACTCATAATTGGTCCATTATGATTATGCAATCGGTGCACTTACCTTTCCACGATTGTCGTGTTTCCTACTTGCCAGGTCTATTGAAATCTGATAGCGACAAACAGCTGGTTATGAATATTACTACGGAGAAATGCGGAAAACTAGCGTCAGAAATGGCGATACGGTAAAAGGATAATCTGGAATTTTCTGAAACGTGGCACGGTATATTTGTATTGTATTGCAAGTTGTAACCCTGCTAGGGCTGCAAGATTTTCTTTAAACTTGGGCAACGTTACCCCACCAGATTGCAAACTCACATGCACAAAACCCCGGGTGCCACCATTGATTGTGTGGACCGCCCGGAGGACACGGTGGAGCATACGGTAGAGGTGTGTCCTGCCTGGGCAGAGCACCGCAGTGTCCTCGTGGGGACGATCAGCGGCAGCAATCTCTCGCGCCGGGCCTTGGTACAGGCCATGGTTCGGAGCGAGGAGGTGTGGCAGGCGGTCGCCTCCTTCTGCGTAGCAGTAATGCTAGCAAAGGAGGAGGCCGCACGTGCACGCGCGAGACTATGACCCTCGCGCCCCAGCCACCGAGATTCCGATCCCAATTTCCGGCCACCGTAGGCGCGGGCTTGCGGACGGCGAACGATGGGTAGCTCGCACTCTGATTGTCCGCTAACCGTCCGGACCGAGCCCAAGTCGTCGACGGCGCGTAGTGTTCCACGCGCGCCTCAAGGAGATGTTAGCAACCGTAGGAGCCCAGCAGGGTCGAAGCCTACTGGGGCCATGGGTGATGCGAAAGAGATCCCCGGGGCCCTGGAAAAATGGTAAAGAAGGATACAGGAGTGGGTTTTTAGTCAGTAAAAGTCTGACACTATCTCCCGTTCCGCCCAAGAGCGAAGGATGTCACTAGATGATTTTCCGCCTATCTGTAGGTCATACAAATATTTGTTCCGCGCGGGATTCGAACCCGCGACACGTAGCGCAGTAGTCAACCGCTCAACCATCGCGCCAACCGTGTCTTCGTCGGAGGATTGTTCGAAAATGTTACCTCGACCCTGGAATGTTAAGGGAAGGAACACAGATGGGTCTTACTGAGTAAAAGTGCTCCCCACTCTCTCTTGCTCCACCCAGAGCGGTAGAAGTTATTTGATAATTTTCCACATCGAATGTAAAAAGTAAGTAGATAGATGGGTAAGGATTGTTCGAAAGAGGTGCCACGGCCCTGAAACGCAAAGGGCAACAAAACGAACATGAGTAGAATTGATCGGGAGAATTTATTTAATAATTTCCCACTTAAAAAAGAGCAGGATATGCCATTACATGATTCCCCCACCTAAAAAAAAAATTGGGCAAATATCTATGATAAAACAAGCGGAATGTTGAAGTTTTTATGGTTTAATGGCTCATTCGATACGATAGACTATTTGAACACATCAATAATGATTACATAAGTAAGTAAGAATTCGAGTATAGTGCAACACACATACCTATTGTAAGATCGCTTATCATATTATTTAAAATGAAATTGAACTGATGTATAAAACTCTTTTATGAAACTAACAATAACGCTATCGATTGATCACTATGTGATGGGTGCGAAGTTTTCCTAGACAGGAACCGATTCCCAATTATCTTTTGAGTTTCAGTCATTCTGCAGCTTTTTCTTAGCTTAATAAACCTCAAGATGAGTTTCTTGTAACCCCGTGTCATAAAATTAACTAAAGGTTACTAATTAAATATAGAAAGTCTAAATTAATAATAATCAATACTATTGCGACATTCCATTTTCCATATAATTGTGGTTGATATTTTATAGGATATCGAGGTCAACCACTTGACCAATTACCATAGAGAGGGAATCAATTAAATTGGGCAGTTTTCAATGCCAATTGAGAAATGCTAAACATGGATTAAATTCAAGGAAAATCATAGAACTTTGTTAAATCACTAAACGACCTTTACAAACTTTAATTTATCTACTATAAAATGTTATTCAAATATTATAATTTAATATATTTATGAAAACACATGCAATTTCCGAGCAAGGTCGTTACACTTTCCATCAGAAATATATGTATTAACGTTCCGTTTTACTTTAGTTCAATAGGCGTCCAGTAAACGGTCATGCAAGCGTCAATTCCATTAATCGTGAATGATGTTTGCATGACGGAATTTTATCGCCATTAGTTTTTCGTCATGCAAACGTCAATCATCGCATTAGACGGTAGGTTTTTAGTCAATAAAAAAATTGACTGTAGCAAAACTGACAGCAAAACCTATCGTGTAATGGACGCCATAGACCACTTATTTGACTTCGAAATGTCTTTTAAAGTAATTTGAGTCGCATTCCTTCGGTGTCGTTCGTCGGTAAGAACGTAATTAGCTTGAAATCGCAACACTTGCTGGATTAGGTATACAGTTTTGTAATTGCTTTATGTACACAATATAATATTTCGTAGCTCAGGAAAAGCGGTGTTCATTACTAGTGGTACGATATTGCATGATCCTTCTGTTGTTATTCAAATGCAAAAAAATCAAATTGATATATTAGTAATTATAGTGCGTTACCTGTTAATAAGTAAAATAACAAGTTCGTTAAATTCTCTTTAATGTTCTAGAATGGATTTACTACTAATTTGTTATTAAACCAGGTTTATAACAATATTTTACCTGAAGAATATTGCTTCTTCCGGCGGATGTTTTCAATAAAGGTCGCTTCCTCCATCTAAAGGGCTAATAAATTAAATTGCTGACTATCTAGATTCTATAAAACACGCTCTAAAATTAGATAACAATCAATTTTACAAAATTACTGGTTTTATGGGTTAAGAGGATATCGTGGTACATAAAATTACTTATTAAGTTAATTTATTATTCCTAAGTTGCAGGTTTGTTTGAAGGAGTTATTGCGGCTTTGCGACCTATAAGGCAACTTAAGGTCTGACACTCCTCATTCCACCTGGAATGAGAGAAGCCATTTGATGATTTTCTACCAAAAAATAAGATAAAAGTAATTTATTGTTACATATCCTTCCCTTTCATAGTCCATAGCCCAAGATATTATTATTTAAGTTTTGTAGATATTCTATACATAAATTGATCTCCTATTAAGTGTCGAGTTTCCTAGCCGGCCTGCCGCCGTGGGATCTGGAGGCAACAGTTCTTTCACACATGGACGATTTGCGCATGGCGATTTTCTGAAAAGGAAACTCGTGGTCCTAGAACGCAAAGGGCAACTGAAGGCCACAGGTGTGATTTTAATCAGTAAAATTCTGGCACGCCCTCTCGCTCCACCCTAGTGCGAGAGAAGTCATTGAATGACTCCCATCTCAAAAAAAAAATCAAAATGAACACGCCCTATTTATCAATATTTCACACATAGAAATCCAACCATATAACCAAAGTAACGACATATAGACGTTAAAAATGAATATAAAATATTATAATATGCGTTGAAATGGAGGTCACACGAATTCTAAAATAAAACGTTATGTGAGAGTTACACCACAGTCGATATGTACCTATATGTATAAAATACTTGTGTTTCTGACTATGTAATAAATATCATTGACGACTGCTAATTATTTTGTTTTCGGTATAAATATTAATAGAATTCATTCGTTTTTGTTATGTAAATTATAGAACAGGAATAAGTAATATTTTTATTGAATTAATTCTTTTGTTATTTAAATATTTATGTTTTTGATTGATTTAATCTGCACATAAAAATTTTGCTCAACTACAAATTTCATATTGAATTTTTGCCTGATTTTGAATCAAACCGTTTACTTTTCACTCAACCCGAGCTGTTGGGAATGGAAATTGTGCTTGAGACCGTTAGAAAAAGAATCGAAACATTCTCGCTCAAATAAAATTATGATAGTTATTTCCGACAGCCATCAAAGTAAAATGTCGACTAGTGTCACTTTGTGTCTCTCAAAATAACATAAAACAGCATTCACTTATTACATAAATCTTTTGTTCTTGATGTAGAATGTCTTAACACTCAATGGTTTACAATCTCAATGTAAATGCGAAAATTCATACAAAATTCTTAACACAATGACAGAATATGTCTGCGTTGCAAGAAATGTAAGCGTTTACAAATTAGGATTGTTCACCATAATCAGAGCATGAAATTTACCGCGTCTTTGCTTGCTAATATAAACATGCTCCATAACGAATGCACTGTCACTAAAGCAGCTCAAATGCTCGGATTTTTGAAACGAAATGCAAGCGGTTTTAAAAGTCAGCGCACCAAAATCTTGCTTTACCAAACTTTGGTGCGCAGTCATCTGGAATTTGCCAGTGTTGTATGGAGTCCGTATTATGCAGTAAACTCGCAGCGCATTGAGAGTATTCAAAGGGCATTCACTAGGCATCTAGCCTTTAACTCCAGTGGCTTTTCACACAGGAATCCCTACAGAGAGCGCTTGGGAAAATTCAATATGTGTACTCTTCGAGAACGGAGACGGTTGTTGGATATGTGCTTCTTTCACAAAATCTTGAACGGTCAAAATCAATGTTCCTATTTTCTTCACAATTTGTCTTTGAAGGTTCCCCGCACCTATCCTCGAGGAAAACTCAAAAATCTTTTTAACACTCTACCTGTAAAGTCTAATTTGGGTCGACAGGCTCCACTCCGTAGAATCGTTGATGAATACCACTCGCTTACTGCGATAATGCCCGATCTTGACGTGTTTCACGATAACCTGCGTGTGTTTAAGTACAAAATCAAAAGTATACACTCTTGATTTTCCATTTAAACATTTACCTTAATTATTAACTAAATTATGTAAATTAAATTCACATTTCTTAATAATTCTTTTTTTAATATTTATTTAAAAAAAAATATATATAATAATTGTATAAGGTTTTAATTGTTTTCTGTATTTTTTGTTTTGTATTCTAAATTGTATTGACTGTTAAATTATAATTCTAAATTTATGTACAATATTTGTTAATTTTTATCACAAACAATTGCAAATGTTATGTACGCCGTTATTGTTACATACATCAGACCACAATGATGAAATCGATTCTTTTTGTTTTTAATGTTAAATGTATTGTAATGTGGCAGTACTCAATAAATAAATAAAATAAATAACGACCTTCACTGTAATATGTGATTGTCTTGAACCATATTTAAGGAAAAATATTTTCTTTTTAACGACGTATGGAAAAATGGCGATTTAACTCCGATACGCATCTTTTCATTATTGAGAGCTAACTATGAAGAACGAATTGAAAAGAAAGTGAAATATATAAAAGCTTTGCGATGTATAATGACGATACGAGTAAAGTACAAGGAATATTTCTTTCATGTAGGATTCATCAAATATTTCCTCCCGCTTTGGGGGAGCGAGAGGGAGTGTCAGCCCTAACTTAAACCCACCTGTGTTTCTTCAGCATCCTTTGCGTTCCAGGGCCACGGGAGTATAAGGATTGATATAATGTTTTAATTACTCCTGCAGGGTAACTATTAAGTTACCGTAGGCCCTAGTTATTCTATGTTCTGTTAATAATAAACTCGCATTGACCACTTGACCACTGGGTAGTGATGACTTGGTAGACGATAGAGCACGCATGCCAAGACCATTTTTACGGAATAATGCAAGCCTCCAATCACATTAATGCACTTTTTAGTTTTGAGGCGAGAAATCATGAAATGACTTCCCGGTCTAGGCTGGAACAAGAGGGCGTGTCAGACTTTTACTGACTACAAACCCTATGTTTCTCCATTTGCCCTATGTCTTCTAGGGCCACGTAAAAGAGTATATAAAGAAAGTGTTCTTATCTTCTTGTTTCAGTGTCTAAGAGTCAAGAGGAACCTCCTCGAGAGAAGAAACCGCAGTCAGTGAGAGATCTTCTGAACACCACATCATGTATACCACCGCCGTATCGGTGTCCACATCCTAAGATGCAGTTTTATCTGTATACTAGGTAAGCAGCGGAGCACTTTCCCACAGGAGCCATTCTATTTTCAACCGACTTCAAAAAGGGAGGAGGTTCTCAATTTGGTTGTAGACTTTTTTGTGTCACTTTTTTAGGGTTGCGTTACTAAAGAAATACAACGTTGTTATCGTATTCCATATCTTCTTTTCGGTTAGGAAAGATTGCAACTTTTTGCAATTTAAGAAAACAAAACATCGGATGTAGCCATGTGATAAAAACTGAACACTGTGTAGGAAATTAGCTTTAACCTTTTTTACATTCAGTATTCACACGGATGCAATCACAATAGTGACACTATTTGTCTTATAAATAATGAACACGGAGTTTCTTGGTCTGATTGATTAAAATATTATAAATGGTTTTGAAGGACAATGGAAAGGGCTATGCTCGGAGTTTCCTTGTGTGATCGAATCAGGAATGAGGATATCCGCAGGAGAACCAAGGTCACCGACATTTCGCGAAGAATCGCCAAACTTAAGTGGCAATGGGCAGGGCACATTGCTCGCAGAACGGATGGCCGTTGGGGCTGAAAGGTTCTGGAATGGCGACCACGTACCGGAAGACGTAGCGTTGGAAGGCCTCCTACAAGGTGGACCGATGACTTGGTAACGGTTGCGGGAGTCCGATGGATACGAGACGCACAGGACCGTTCATTATGGTGACACTTGGGGGAGGCCTATGTCCAGCAGTGGACGTCTTTCGGCTGAACTGATGATGATGATGATGAAATGGTTTTGAAAACAATAGTCAATTTTATTTGCTCAACAGCATAAGCTTCTTGCAAAGACAAACCATGTGTTCGAATCTGGTTGCGGGATCGTTCAATAGAGTCATCGCAGCCTTGGAATGCAAAGGGCAGCTGAAGGAGTGGGTGGATTGTCAGCAAAAGCCTCTCCCTATGCCCATAATTATTTGATGACTTCCCACCAAAAAATGTGTTCGAATGGTAATGGTTTAGGTGGCTACAAGGCTAGAGAGAACAGGCTCATAAACTAGCGCGATTCACCATCATCGATTACAACACTGCTGCGATCGCAGCTAGATCAAGCACTAGTTTATATAACTAAAAATATATAATATTAAGAAGGTTTAGAAATATTCGTTACCTTATATAGAACTTATTCCTATATTTTTAAGAAAAAAAAAACTAAGCGAAATTTCTTCTCGTAAAACTTGCTTATGATTTTAAAATAAATATGTAAAAAAACTTCGTTTGGTACACGTAGGCAACTGTCACTGCAATTGCTCGCCTCTAAAATTACCTCGCCTTCGATTCGTATTTTTCACCTTGCCTGCGATGATAAAACTTATCCACTTGTATCAAAGTGAAGGTACTATTTTCAACGTGCGATTAAAAATATTACCAAGCAGGTTACACTGGATCACTGAAATAATTACAATCATATGACTTGTTCACGGATCATATAGTAGGTACTTCGTGATTAGCACAAATTAAATCTAGGTATAAGCAAGTAAATACGGACATCATCATCAACAGGTTAGCTCCTTTTCTGATGTATTTTAATGTGAGAGAGATACTCATTTGATGCTGCTGTCTGTACGTATGCTTCTTTTTTTGAACAGTCATGAGCTGTCATGCCAGTATTAAATTTTTTATGTACATTAATGTACTGAAAAAAATTTACAACAAAATTTAAACAAAATTTAAATTAATTTTCAGGTCGACTCAAGAAAAGGGTGAACTAATAGACACCCTGGACAATGACTCCCTGACATACTCAAGGTTCAACACCAAGCATCCAACGAAGGTGGTGGTCCATGGCTTCGGAGGAGGTCGGAACCTTTCACCGAGTACCGACATGAGGAAGGCTTACTTCACAAGGGGAAACTACAATATTATCATTGTGGATTATGGGTCTCTTGTGAAGGAGCCTTGTCTGAGTCAGGTATTATTATATTATATTCTTTGCTTCAATTAGTGCTTTATTTTTTAGAATATATATTATTGTGTGCACATGGCAAACATGTTTTGTGTGCAGACAATTAACAAGGTCTCATTCGAGCAGCGGCTAATGACAACGTTTTTCTTTTTATGCAGAAGTGAAGTTTTGACCTCGTCTTCTTTGTTAACGATGGTCTTATTTTCCCTACCGTGAAATCATATTTTGTTTGACAATGTCATCTTTTTTTTTTTTTTTTTTTTTTTATTCTTGATAGGTTCGCGCTTGACCGCTAACTCACCTGATGGAAAGCGACGATGCGGTCGACGATGGAACGCGCTTACCTAGAAGTAACCTATTCACTCTTGACTTAAAGATTCCCGGGTTGTAGCCATCAGGAAAAACAGATTCCGGCAAGGAATTCCACTCCTTAGCTGTACGCACTATGAATGTGTTCGCAAAACGTTTTGTGCGTATAGGTGGGATGTCCACCATGTACCGGTGGACATCTGTTCCTATTCTCGGCATTATTAACTGTATCCAAGACTATAGCGATGTGTGAATTTAGTCCAAACATTTAACTAAACTAAGGACCCTTGACCGCTTTAAATCGACCTCGTCAGGATTAGTTGCTGTAGGGCGATTCTTCGGGACATAATCCGAAGAGAAGAATCGCCAAACATAAGTGGCAGTAGGCAAGGCACATTGCTCGTAGAACAGATGATCGATTGGACCGAAAAATTCTGTCACTACAGAATTTTTCATCACTATGAGAAGCTGCAGGGTTGGAAGGCCGGGAACGTGAACCGATGACCTAGTGAGAGTCGCGGAAATCAGACGGATGCGAGACGTACAGGACCGTTCGTTGTGGCAACATTTGGGCGAGGCCCACGTTCAACAGCAGATGACTTGCGGCTGAAATGGTGATGATGGGGTAGAGTTTTTATTCGCAATGAGACCGATTTTTTTTTTCAGCAAATCAATTGACCACTCCAGACACATCGATATTTAAGTAACCAGGATTTTGTTTTGTGTGAGTTATCATTATCAAATAACTTCTCCCGTTCTGGATAGAGCAAGAGAGAGTATCATAAACTTGAATTCAAAATAAACATGATGGATGATATCATAATTTTGGCATCGTAAAAAAAAACTGATCCAATGTGATGCATGCTTTCAGCAAAACTTATAAATGACCTTAAATTATAGCGATGATTATATACAAACTCTGTTATTATTTTCTTATTTAACATTATAATTTGGTAAGTCATATGCGTAAGTCCCATTTAAAAGTTGCAACAAATTGCGTTTAGCCGGAAGGCCTTGATAAAAATTTGGTCCCACGAAACATCAAAAAGGTGCACTTTAGGATGTAAAGCTAAATTGTTACGTACACATATAATACTAGTAATCTCACATACATACATGTATAGACATCTAGGTACCTACACCAGTAATTACTAAGATTACAGTACACGTTCAAGTTCATTGTGATGGCCAATAATTTCATTGAAATCGTCAGCAGAACCTTTTAATATATCACTAGCTATTGCCAGCGGCATCGCCCGTGAGAATGTAGGAAGTGGTCCCAAGGGAAAATACTCCCAAAATAAAAAGTGTCTTATGTGCCATTCCAGGACATATTCTACCCATGTACCAAATATTATCTAAATCCCTTCAGCCGTTCGAGCGTGAAGAAGTAACAAAACACAAAACTTTCATCTTCATAATATCCAGTTAGAAATTATTCACCAACTTTGCAAATATTTTTTAGTTGTCTGCTTTGTCCTACTTACTGAAACTGAAAGTAGGCAAGCAAGCGATACGTGACAAGCATATTTTTTCATTAACACTTCACCGGTAACGTGCATAAAATATTGCATAACAGTATCATATTTAGATGAAGTACATTAGACTCTAACAAGCACTGTCATCAATGATACAGTACCAGTGAAAGAGATACACAAACTTAAGTATATTATAATATTACTAGCTGAGCCGGCAAACGTTGTTCTGCCATATAAATAAAAAAAAAAAAAAATAGAAAAAAAAAAAAAAATAGATGTTGGCCGATTCTCAGACCTACTCAATATGCTCACAAAATTTCATGAGAATCGGTCGAGCCGTTTCGGAGGAGTTCAAGTTCGAACACCGTGACACGAGAATTTTATATATTAGATAGATGTAACAAACTTATTAAGTTGTGTCCCCAATTTATTAGCAATTGAGGTCTGTGCACCGTCATGCTCTTTTTACAAATATTACTCTTTTGTTTTTGCTTACTATTTATAAATTATGAGTTCTAAATTCTTATAAATTTTAGATAACGACGTAAATAAAAAAAACAAACAATGAAATAGGAAAAGCTAAATTTTACGCTCTATTCATAAAAATTATTTTCGTTTTTATGTATAATTTTATTCAGCTTACTAAAACTTTTTATAAGTATTGTAATTTTTAAATGTACTTAGATCCTCACGAGATACTGTCTATACAGCGTTTATAAATAAAATATTAGCATTTATGTGGCTAGTAACAATCGACTGAAGTCATTACACTGGTAAGACCTTCAGGCTTTTACACGATTATAAACGCTAGAATTATCTTCTTATACCAGTAAACAAATATTATCTATATTATGATACTAGCATCTACCTGCAGTTCAAGCTTCGTCACATTAGTAGAGGTGATTCCCATAAAAGTACCATTTTATTAATTTTCAACTGTTTTCTCCACAGGCCTTTGCTCTGTGAAAGATTATGGGCAATAATCCACCTGAACGGGCCCAGACCAGGTCGATAGATTTCACATTTCTTGGAATTTTTGGTTCTGAGACTTGCCAGTACCCTGACGATTCTTTCTTTATCGTTTTGAGAGTAGCGATGATGAAATAAATAACACACGTATGCTTGTGCTCGAATACCTACGATCGTTCAAGCATAGTCGTTACCAATGGATGCGATTTTGGTCTCGCAGTCGCATCTCTGCCCTTGAAAAAATATTATGCTTAACCATATTATCTAACTTTTCAGATTGAGTGGGCGCCTCGGTTCGCTGGCCTGTGCATCGCTCAGCTGGTGGAGTACCTGCAGTACCACCCTGTGAAGTCCGTGGCTCCTGACAAGCTGCACACCATTGGGTACAGTGTGGGGGCCCATATTCTTGGCCTAGTCGCCAATTACCTGGCTAATGGGAAACTTGGAAGGATTACTGGTAAGTTTGAGTACCCACCTTTCCCTTATTTTCGTTTGACTGAGGAGAAACATATATTTTATCAGCCTCAAATAATTTAGGAAGAGTTAGGTACATGAGGTGCCCTCATTTAAACCTCTAACTTAAATCATAAATTAATTAAACATCCAGCTAAAAGAGAGGCAGGGATTACCCTGGTAGTCTAACATCGAGAGAGACCTCAAGAAAGCCCAATTGCAATTGCAAAAGACAGACAGTCCTGGCGAAGAATATTCTGAGGAGACCCGACCCCAAATAATGGGAGCAGGGACGGGCAAAGAAGAAGAATGAAACATCCAGCCTCAGTTATACGTTGTTCCAGAGCTGGGGTTCTATGATAAATATATATTCATAGACAGAATTTTTTTTAAACGTTGCCCCACACTAGGAATTACGCCTGTATTGTGGGTGCGTTCCCAAACAAGTAAAATCACATACACAAGACAGCCAGACCAGGAACCACTGCCAACCGTGCCGTTGAAATATTCAGTCAATACAATTCAAGCAACTGTACTATGGACTCCAGTCTTGCGAAAATATGTTTTAAACGCCCCGGTAATTGTTGATACTGATCTCCTTATTCAATACTTATTAACTTTTTGAAAGTGAGCGTGATCGCCAAAGCAGGTTTTAAATAACTTCCTGTATCAAAAAATAAATAAGAGTTTATGCAATATTCATATTAACAGGTAAATATAAAAGGGATTGGACGACATTGAAACTTACTTAAGTATTTAATCGTATATATAACTATAGACATTGTTGTAGTCTGCTTACTAGATCATAATGGATAAGTAAATACTTAACAGTCGTTAAAATGCCTATAACATTCATTGCAATGCCATATCAAGTAGTGGTAACAAGGTTACAATTTAAATTATTGTAAATAAAGTTACATTTCCTCCTCAGTTTTTTGACCTCTGTTTATTTGGTATTTACAATGTCAGTGTGAGAATATTTAAAAAGGGCTGCGGGTTTGTTCGCAAGAGACACCGTGATCCTGGAACGCAAAGGGCAACTGAAGAAACAGGGGTAGGTTTTCATCAGTAAAAGTCTCTCGCTCCACCCAGAGCGGGAGACGTTGTTTGATGATTTTGCTCCCCTTAAACCAAACCAAACAAAATATACGATATTTTAGATCATTTCGCTTTTAAATGTGTCCTGATATCAATGCTAAAATTGTTTGTCAATGTTAACTTTACACGTCTTCGTGGCTGAACGGATTTGGAAGAAACTTTGCACACGAGTTGACCAGAAGTCCTGAATTAGGTCCATAGGGGACCCGACCTATCACATTTTTATCCCGAGAGTGTTTAGGATACTTTCTTGAGTTAATTCCCGGCTTTCACAAGGGCGAAATCGCAAGTAGAAACTATTTAGACACAATCAAATGAGTTCCCCCGCTCTAGGTTGGAACGAAAAGGTGTGTCAGACTTCTATAGACTGAAATCCACCACATGGTGGAAAATGTAAATAAAGGAACATTCCTTAATTCACCTTTTCCGCAAAATAATTACATATACCTGATAACTAATCTTTATAAGTATAGAAAAGGATAAACTGACTGACTGACATATCAACGCACAACCGAAACCACTGGGACTAAGAGCATGAAATTTTGTATAAGGTTTTCTTTTATGACTTAGGCGAGCACTAAGAGAGGATTTTCCAAAATACACCCCCCTAAAGGGATGAAACGTGGGTCCAAAGTTTGTATGGAGAAACCACGTGGGCGAAGCCGCTGGCAGAAGCGTGTATAATAGTTAGTTGTTCCGGGTCTGGGTGTCTTGTGAATGCTCCTACCATACAGGAGCAGATCCTAGTGTGGAGCCGAACTTTAAAAAAAAAATGCTAATAATATACAGGGTGTTTGGCGCATCGTGTGCCAAATTGAAATGGTCGACGGGAGGGGTCATCTGCTATCTTTTCAGACCCCTAAACACTTCTCATGCCCTATGGATTTTTTTTCATCTGACTTTTTATTGTTTTATGAAAATAAGACACAAATTTTTCATTCAAATACAAATTAAAAAAAAATATATTAGGTGTAGACTCTGAACTTTAATTTTATTTAGATGAGTATTGTATTAGAGTACTTTTAAATTTAAAATGAGTGACATTAGCTATCAAAAGCGAAAGGATAGGAGATGACCCCTCCCGTCGACCATTTCAATTTGGCACACGATGCACCAAATACCCTGTTATCATCATCATCATCATTTCAGCCGAAAGACGTCCACTGTTGGACATAGGCCTCCCCCAAATGTCGCCACAATGACTGGTCCTGTGCTTCTCGAATCCATCGGATTTCCGCGACCCTCACCAGATCATCGGTCCACCTTGTGGGAGGCCTTCTAACATTTCGTCTTCCAGTACGTGGTCGCCATTCCAGAACTTTTCGTCCCCATCGACCATCTGTTCTGCGAGCAATGTGCCCTGCCCACTGCCACTTAAGTTTGGCGATTCTTCGGGCTATGTCTGTAAACTTGGTTCTCCTGCGGATATCTTCATTTCTGACGCGATCACGCAAGGAAACTCCGAGCATAGCCCTTTCCATTGCCCTTTGAGTGACTTTAAGCCTTCTAATGAGGTCCATTGTAAGCGACCACGTTTCGGAGCCATATGTCATCACTGGCAACATGCACTGGTCATAGACTTTCGTCTTGAGACACTGTGGTATACTGGACAAGATACCGCGCAGCTTCCCGAACGCTGCCCAGCCGAGTCGGATTCGACGATTGACCTC
Organism: Mythimna impura; assembly: GCA_905147345.3. Lineage (NCBI taxonomy): Eukaryota > Metazoa > Arthropoda > Insecta > Lepidoptera > Noctuidae > Mythimna > Mythimna impura. The sequence goes on from LR990345.1 coordinate 17,737,668, forward strand.
TTTCTCGAAGTTAGACCTACCCAACTGGACCGTCTGTCCCAGGTAAACGTAGTCGTCCACAACTTCGAGTGTAGAGTCTCCGATCTTGATAGGAGTGGGTGCTACATGGATGTTTACCATGACTTTGGTTTTGTCCATTTTTTTTTTTTTTTTTTTTTATTCTTGATAGGTTCGCGCTTGACCGCTAACTCACCTGACGGAAAGCGACGATGCGGTCGACGATGGAACGCGCTTACCTAGAAGTAACCTATTCACTCTTGACTTAAAGATTCCCGGGTTGTAGCCATCAGGAAAAACAGATTCCGGCAAGGAATTCCACTCCTTAGCTGTACGCACTATGAATGTGTTCGCAAAACGTTTTGTGCGTATAGGTGGGATGTCCACCATGTACCGGTGGCGCGTCCATGTTCATTTTAAGTCCCACTCTTTCGGAAGCTCTACTGAGGTCACCGAGCATTGTACTGAGCTCCTCCGTAGTCTCAGCCATGACTACTATGTCGTCGGCAAATCGAAGGTGAGTGATGTGCTCGCCATTGACATTTATGCCTAGCCCTCTCCACTCCAGAACCTTGAAGACATCCTCCATTGCGGCCGTGAACAGTTTCGGAGAAATAACGTCTCCTTGCCTCACACCCCGCTGCAAGAGGATAGGTTTCGAGGTCTGGTCCTGAAGTCGGACTGACATGGTGGCGTTTTTGTACAAACACTTCAGCACTTCGATGTACCGATAACACCCTGTATATATAATTATTTACCTGAGTATCATTCAATGGGATTGCTTTTGACAGATTATTTATCGTTCTTCTTCTACTTTTCAGGTCTCGACCCAACAATCTTTTTCTACATGGGCACGAACCGATCCCGAGATCTCGACTACACCGACGCTCACTTTGTGGACATCTTGCACACCGGAGCGGGTATCTTAGGCCAGTGGGGACCCAATGGACATGCTGACTTCTACGTCAACGGAGGATCAAGCCAACCTGGATGTGCACATGACACCATTTTCCGTAAGTATTTTTCGCAGATAAATAGAAGTCATGGGGACAGATTTGCCTAGCAGTAGCATTATGCAAGCAGTAAAAAGGTACGTTATTAAAATGGTAGTACCTAATTCCAATATAAAGACAGAGGCGATCCTAAAATACTCGACCTACTATCAATTTTGTTTCGCCGCCAGCGAGACCGTCCTTGCCAATCCCTTCCTCAAAGTTTCATCAACACAGTGGCCCTCTTTCGTCAGTTTGGTGAACTATCCTGTAAGCAATTTACCCTCCTTCATTCTGAAACGTGAACCCTCACTAGGATAGCAGCTTCGAATTAGTGCGTCGAACCCAAAGATGTCGCTTCGAAACAACAACAGCGCCACCTATGAACAATATAAAAAGTTTCTAAGTTCCATTAACATAACATAGAGGGCGCTGTACATCACATCAATATCTAATAATTAACTCGGACGTAATTATTCACCAATTTCTTTCCAGAAACCCTTTCGTGCGATCACACAAAGGTTACTCCATACTTCATCGAGTCTATCAACAGCCGCGCCGGATTCTGGGCGGGTCCCTGCAACACTCTTTTCTCATATCTCATCGGATGGTGCGAGCCGAAGGATTCGGAGTATGTGCTCATGGGTGAACACGTCAGTCACAAGTAAGTGCTCACAATTGGGGTAAATCGTTGCGGCTATTACGTCACTGTTGAAATGTTTTGCAGAAGGTTCACTTTTACTTTTTTCTTACTCTTATCATATCCTTTTATGAAACTCTTAGCTATAAACTATTCAAAGGTAATGAGTATTCATAATAAACTAACAAAACTGTTTTATCCGCAAACACAGCATCTTGTATAAACCAGCAGTTTATGAAATAATTCCTTTGACTACTTGGCTCCACTTCTAAGAAGTGGAGAAGCTTCGGGTTATGTCTTGAAATATAATACCACTTGCAAACTACCCAATCTATTTGCTAGATTTGTTTGAATTTTTAATGCTTTCCTTGACACACTATTTTTTGTACTCCCCAAATTATACAAATGTGATCTAAAGAAGGCAGTAAAAGGCTATGCTCAATGTTTCCTTGGGTAGGGCACATTCCGCGCAGAACAGATGATCGATGGGGCCGAAAGGTCGCATATCGGAAGACGCAGTGTTGGAAGGCCTCCCACAATGTAGACTGACCATCTAATGAGGGTCGTGGAAATCCGATGGATGCGAGACGAACAGCAACAGCGGGCGTTGGGGGAGGCCTATGTCTAGCAGTGGTGGACGTAGTTCGGTTGAAACGATGATGGTGAAAATGATGATCTGAAGGAAAGCAAGTCTTTTATCAAAGTTTTACGGTTATGAATGTTTCTGTATTGTCTTTCAGCGCCAGAGGTGTCTACTACGTAACCACGAACGCTAAGCCACCGTACGCACGAGGATTCCCTGGAAAGTCTAGAAGACTCAGATCTATCACCCCATACAGCTGATGAATTATCTCATTAACAATAGAATAATAAACCTTACCAAAATAAGTAGCTAGCCATTGCTGTCGGGGTTTTAATAAATTAAAGTACCTATTAAGAATAGTATTAATTAGGAAATTATGGTAAATAAAATAGAGTATGCAATAGATGATTACTAATAAAAATAGATAATTATTTAAAAAAATATGAACTCATTAAAGTTTTGAAGTTCTGTTTGTAAATACATATATATAATTTCGATTGTATTATTATATTCGTGGAAGTAGTCACCGCCGTTATTGTATCTATGGATATGATCGTTTAGTTGCTCAAAATGAGTGTTAATTTATTTAGATATTTAAGAAATTTGTGATAATACTATTATTTAGGATTAAACATGGATTCAAAAGGGAATGCTGTCTTTCATTTTCACCTTATTTTCCTCCGGCATTAGGTATCCAAGATTTATTTGAACTACTGTAGAAGAATTTGACTGCCTGGCTGAGGCCTGAGCTAATTTGGCTTAGCTAAGCTATATATGAGAAAACTTCAAAAGTGAACACTCAGAATTATAAGATATAGTATCAGGTGTACCTCAGGGAAGTGTGCTGGGACCCGTTCTGTACTCAATATATACATCCGACTTGCCAACAACAGACAACACTTCATTTGCTACCTATGCTGACGATACAGTCCTATTAGCTACACATATAAACCTAGTGACGGCTTCTGAGCATTTACAATGTCATATCAACAAAAAGGAAAACTGGCTAAATACCTGGCGAATTAAAACCAACCAAAGCAAGTCTGTACACGTGACATTTACCTACCCTCAGAAAATAAACTTGCCCGCCACCAATTAATTTAAATTATAAAGAAATAGCGCTGAATGATGATGCTAAGTACCTGAGTATACACTTAGACAGACGGCTGACATGATGTAAACACTTGTGGGCTAAGCGAAAACATTAGACACAAAGCTGCGAGAGATGTATTGGATGATAAGACGACACTCACAAATGAATGTATGGTCAGGGTCAAAAGTGCAGTAGCAGTCTACCAATGCAAGACGTCTAAAATTTCTTTGTAGAAGAAGGTTAACGGTTTATGACTGATATGAATTTAATTTGTAGCATGGAAACTAAAGTATTGGATGAACTTGTTAAAGGACCGTTGTACTTTTACTACAAAAAAATAACGCTTTAGCAATGGTAGAATGTAACTGCACTTTTGACCCCTTACATAGCAAGCTTATGATTTACAAAGTAATTCTGAAACGGATACGGACGTACGGCGTCCAGTTACTAGCTGTACCCCAGCTAGTAACAATAACATCAACATACTAGAAAGGTTACCAACACGCTTAGAGCCATATTCAATATTCCTCAATGTATTAGCAATAAATATATTTACCATGATCTACTAATAACAACTATTAATTAAGACTTAATTCAGTACAGCAAAAAATATCAAGAAAGACTGGCAAAATGTAAAAATCAGTTCATTTTTACGTTTTGCCAATCATATTATCAGGAGATGGGATTACGACACAGGAGACTTAAAAGAGATCAATGAGTCTTCCAGTCGTCCTACTAGCTAATTACCTTAATGAATACAAAATTCAGTTATATTTTTTTTTAATGCTTTTTGTTTACTCACGTGACTATAGTGACCACTTATATTGTTTTTAAATTTAAAAAAAAATACATATAATAAATCATAGGTACGTATAGCATAAAGAGGAAATCAAGCAAAAAAAAATGCAAGCATGTAATTCCTATATCATAAAAAAACCGGGCAAGTGCGAGTCGGACTCGCACACTGAGGGTTCCGTACAAACTTACCTATAACAACAGTTCAATTTCCGAATTGAGTTACGAAGATTATTCCGAATCTTCATCCGAAGAAAATAAAGTTATTTTTTGTGACGTCACAGGTTTCACATTTTTTCCTATACTTGTGTTTTGAAACCTTACTTTATGCCAAATTTCAGGATTTTAGGTCTACGGGAAGTACCCTATGAATTTTGATTCCCTTGAGAGTGTCGAAATATTGGTATGTTTTTTACCACATATACGGCCGTATCTTTTTTTTCCGTTAACTCAGACATTTTATTTTTTCACAACTTCAAGGAACTGCAGACTTGAGTATATGGTTTTAATTTCAACTCGATACCTTCACGCGTTTCCAAGTTATGGGGTCTTGACAGACAGACAGACGGATAAAAAAGTGATCCTATAAGGGTTCCGTTTTTCCTTTTGAGGTACAGAACCCTAAAAACTCTGCTGCGTGCAGCCTCCACTTTAAGGTGGCAGACTTTTGTAATGTAAATTCATGACAAATGTTAAAGGCCAATGCAACACTATCTATTTTTCTAGTGACAAGCATATTCCATTTATCTGTTTCCACATGTTAATCGAACGATGGGCCGATAAAACACAAAGTTGGTGTCCGGAAATCGCAAGACGGGGTCGCGGCAGACCCAAAAGGAGATGGCGGGACAACTTAAGTGTCTCCCTTATTAATTATCAAGAAGTGGCTCAGATCCCGAAACAATGGAAGGAAGCTTTTGCCCAGCCATGATTATTAACTGAGTTTCCCATAACGAATAAACGGAATTGAATAAAATTGGGAACATAAGTAAACCATGGCCAGAATTAAGAAATACTACTATCTCTATTGATACCTTTTACTATGTACCTGTTTTCAGAGGACGATTTTCGAATTTCAGACGGTCAAAGTCCTGAAATAACTTATTGTCCCCAATTAATATACCACAAGCTTTTAGTGTCGAATCATCATAATATAGGGTAATTTAGGAATAGACATATATTGAAACAGCAGTCAATAAATTTAAAACATATATTAGGGAAGATAATGTTACCATTTCGAAACGACAATTGGGTACAATTTTAACAGCTAGCACATTTAATGGAAATACACGCGATTAGCACTACAGAACAATGACATAACAAATTTATTATGATTGTATGGAAAACAGCATCAGTTTAGTGAATGAGATCATTTTAGATCATATTTAGATATAAATATTAGTACCTAATTTAGTAAAAAATAAACAAATTAACAACTATAATAAATAAATATCATTCAATCACAATTATTTATAAATTAAATAAAAAATAAATTATTAAAACATTGAAAACATTTTGGTAACTCTTTCGCATAGAACTTTCTTCCGTTTATATTCTAACCGACGAAAAAGGAAGACAGAGAGTCATCGACAGAATAATAAGAGACAGGTACACATAAATAAGTATTTACATTTTTGTCTACCTAAAGTATATTAGGTTCTTACATCACTATTTTAAACATAATTTGTAAAAAACAAGCTAAAAACAAAGTTACAGTTTGTCCAGTATGTAAATTATTTACGTGAATGTAGAGCCAGGCCTGTACATATAGGCCTTTAATATCCCCACGAGAGAAAATTTTCCAAAATGGATACTGGTTGTTACACTAAGTATACCTGAGTACTTCCTATAGCCCAAAGGTAGGTAGGTATTCTAAGGACACCTAAGTATAAATCTCACTTGAAAACTAAACTTCATTATGGTCAATTTGAAATCAACGAGATTTAAAACGAAACTCATGCTGGGCTATCATCAAAACGAAGTAAAGTTCTGAAAAACAAAACGCAAATCAGTTTAACTGATCCCTCGTAAAAATATCGACCCATTTTTATTAAGAACATCGTAAGCGACAGTTTCTGCTTATTGCACGACGGGGTTTTTCTTTCCTGATAAAAATAAGATTATCTTTAGATTTTATTTATGATAATAACATTCCAAAAATGTTATAACTTTTTTTAATACAACTACTGATCTATTAACATGTTGACATAAATACTTTGAAATTAAGAAAGAAAAAGTCCCATCCTCAAAAAGTGTAATCTGTCGTTTAAGATGTTCTTCCATCATAATGAAAACTATACAATTAATGTCACTTAATTAATCCTAATATTTCTATACCTAATTACATCAGACACGAATAAGTAAAAATCGTTGTATCATAGGAGTTGCCCAAACACACATTGCCCTTCCCTTAAATCTGTACCTACGAGTACTACACGGTACAAAATATTTTGGAAGTAAAATGACGAAGGAACAGCTAGGAACAATAAAAATAAAGTATTAGTTATTCAGTTAGTAACGCCACAATACGCAAGAAATATCTATAGACTCTATTCTCACATTTTTCAAGTATTTGCATGTGCTTCCACAAGTATTGATTATGATGTAATATTTGATCAAAGAGACTGCCAGAATCGAAAAGCAGGTCATACTGATAATGGCTAATATATCAGCATGAAAATGTATGGAGTATATTAAGCTCAAATGACGTCACAGAATTTCAAAGAGTTTGGTTATTCATGTAGGTTTGCTATCTGAAGATGCGTTATTTTGCCCAAAGACTTTGTCTAGACCTGCCAAGTTATATTAAAGGTTAGTAGCTACTTATACATTATTTATCTTATCCTAGTTGCCAAAGGATCTCACTCTATCTTACCTAAAATTATTTACTTATTTTAAGGGCATTATGACAATACATTAAATATTGTCTTATATAACTTATTATTTCCTCCCGATCTGAGCCCAAACTAACTTTCAATATTATCCTTCGTAATATCGCTTTTATAGTCTATTCTAACTAGATTTAACAGTATTCCTTCAGTTGATTCAGAGTAGAAATTTTCTTAAAATCTCGACGCTCTTGGCACTAGTTTTACTACAAAGAGAGTGCTTGAAGATATACCATTACTTAAAATAATTTTAACTTTATGCCATCATTTACACACTAAATCGATAATAGGCCAGATTGAAACAAGCTTCAGCTGAATTTACGAATTTACATTTTATAACCAAAACTTTAAATCTACGCACTGCCGGACTAGTTTATCCATGAAGTTGAACACTGGTTCTCAAACACAGACACGATGCGACAACGAGACAACCCGTTATTTTATTTATGAAAACTGTTGTCACATTGTCGCATTGCCATGTCGCGTTTGTTACTAAAAGTGATTTTTCTGTCTCCTAAGGAAAATAATTAAGCATAACCCAAACATGTGTATAGAATAAAGTATTATTATTTATACAAATAATAATATATATGCATTGGAAGTCATAAATGACTATGTGTTTAGCTAACTAAATTAATCTATTTTTAATCTAAATTATAGAGCCATATCGTTGAATAATAACAAGCATCCTATTAATTATCCTGTTATCGATGAATTGGTTTGACGCAACTGCGTTGCCTATAGACCACTAAATCCGGCACCGCTTTTATACACTTACTCAATGCCATCGCAATTAAACCTAACAAAGACCAAAATAAGTATTTACTTATTAAACTTCCAATTAATAACGCGCCCATACCTTACTGCAAATCTATCGTAAAACTAAACCATATGAAGTACTTCTGCAACTATGGCTAAACAAAAATAGCAGTGAATTAAAAATTTAGCTCTTCTAGTAAAATATTAAGAAGCGACTCGAACTTATTTACAAAATTATACTTCGATACTATCAGGACTTTGAAAGAAAATCCTTAAACATGAGCCTAATCAGTAATTGACTTGTGACAGTGCTTCCGTGCAAGTAATATCTTAACTAACTAACCCTAATTTATTATCTTCACCGTCTTCATTTATTATTATAATTATAATACCTAAAATATATAAATTTAAAAATATATATCATATCTAAAATTAAAATTATAAATGCGGTTTGATAAAAAATCAGCCTGTATAAGAATAAAAAAGCTACCTATTGAACACATAAAAAATAATTCTGTATATAAAAAAAAACCTTATTGAGCAAAATAAACTACCATTATACGTATATCTTGAAAATAAATATTTTATATGTTTAACTACGGCATAAAAAATTCAGAAGAAAATACTAGTAGTACTTGCATAAAAAAAAAATATATATTATTCTACGTCTTAGATTAAGTGTACATAGTATTGTCTTATTTATTGTTATATATTTACAGCTAAGGGTCGCTTTATCAAGCTTTATTGTCACCACAGCCTTATAGAGTGAGATCACCCCGTTTAAAATTATTGTCCTAGTGTAAGCCTATCGTTAAACTTTATTTAACATTATTGTACTTTTCCCTAATATAACTATACAATAAAATATATATAAAGTAACTGAAATATTTAAAACCAAAGCCAAACAAGCTATTGTCACGAAAATAATAATAAATATATCTATTTTTTTTCCAATGGCGTAAATTAAATAACTGAGCTTCTAAAAATCCTAATTAATAAAGTTGTAACTCAAACCCGTTTTAGACTCGTATATCGTTCAATTTAGTCAGTTGAGTACCGCTATATCTATGTAATAATATCCCACAAACTTCTACAATATTGACACCTGCATTGTCGCCATTGGATTAAGAACTTTTTATTAATGTATATTTAATAAGAAGTTATTGTCAATTTATATTTTATAAGAACTTATTACAAATATATATCTCATAGCATTTTATTTGTATATGCACTTAATATTATTACTCAATCACAAAGTATAAAAGTGCACGCTTCAACAAGTGCGTGGGGGACCCGTACCCTTTCCGCCATAGCTTTGGACATTGTGAAAATTATCATTACAAACGATACATACGAATAGATATTATAAATATATAGGTTTGTATGTACAACTTGTCTTTAAAATAGCACTTATTATATTCAATGCACTTGCCCCGGCCAACATACTAAATAAATATAGTGAAGTAGACAGCTGTGTGTGTTAGGTATAAAAATAGGTACTAGTGTATTCAATCGGTTAATACCATACCGTGATTTATATAGTAAGATACTATAAGTAAGTTTCAGTGATATGCGGTTACAGGAATTATTGCTTAATTAGTATCAAACTTTGACACATTTTAACAAAACCAAAATCCTTTTCAAGGGTCGACCTCTTAGTTAATTTAACCCAGATTTATTACTTTCCATTCGATTATTAACCATTTTAACTGATTATATCACTAAAATAACAATAGAAGAATTATTTATAAATAGATATAAATCACTACACACTCAAGTAATATCCTTTCGAGTTAGTCAAAGTATTTTACATCACAGAATTGACGGCGTAGAGATTATTTAAAACAACGATTTTTGCTTTATACTATATAATTAAGTCTATAATTTTAATGTTTTTAAGACATATTTTAAAAATTAAAGTAATCTGATATGAAAATATATTAAATGTATGTTTTACGTCATGTTTTTTTAATGTATTTTTGTCTTTTGTGGCTTAAAATTGTGTGAAAAGTTTGTTGAATGGTGATTGCAATAATTTATATTAATTTAATAGAAATTCAATTAGATTAACGGATGAAAATGACTTTATACTCTACGATGTTTGCGATACAAAGCACGGAATATTAAAATTGGAAGAGTTATACTAAAAATGTGTTTGATAGTTTCTGAAAATAAAGAGCCTAGGCAAAGCTGAAATGTTTAATTTATATTTATTAAACTTGTACTTAACTCAGTACCTTATACAATGATTTTGGTGAATATAACTGAAAGTATAAATCGGATCCGAGATGATAATTCTCACCCATGTCCAAGAAACTAACTCTTACTCCTACGCGAATGTATCTACAGTAAGCTTGAATACTTTAGTCAATCATTGCCGCAGATCCTATGCTTCTATTTTATTATATTTACTAGACTTAATTTTATAAGGATCATAAATAACATTGAAACCGGAAAATCTAACTTTATTGTAAAATACCTACATCAGAATCTGAGAGTAGAGAAAATGTTTTAGAAAACATTGCAATTGTGATATTATTTTTTGTGAATTTTATTGAATTATGCAAAGTCGTTATTTTTTAAATATTATGTTTTCACAATAAAGTAAACCTTGCACATTTTATTTGGCTTATTAATATCAATATATGCTCGTAAATTGTGGTTAGTATTTATATTATCCACTTCGTTATTGTATTTTCATAAATTAATTATTTGTTTCATGCTTTTTGTGGACGTTGCGAAACGACGTTGGGCCAGACAAGATGCTTCTGGTGAAATGTGAAACATATTTTCATTTTTTGTTTTAGTTGAAATTGATGTTTACTTATGTATGTAATCTTGTTTATGCTAAACCTTGTATATAGGTAAGCTAAATTTAAATAAAAATGTTAGTATCTCAGTAAGAAAAGAGGTTAAATAGTTGATAGTGGTTGATAGCTATATTTTGAAAGCTGTCTTCATAAATTTGTTGATTTTATTACTAGGTATATTAAAGATCTGCAATTTCTTTTTAATATTTAAAACCAATATGTATATAATAATACATTTTGCTCATTTCTTATTCAATAAGTGCGCGTTTTAACAAGTGATCGTTGGTCTCAGACACCACACGTCAGGTATTATTGTCATGAAGTCAATATTTTCTTTTTGAGCTAACATTTCCGTACACATGTATAATCCTTCTGACCGAATTTCGATCATGGTGGCCAATCTCAACAGGAATTAGCCAAGTACCCAGGATATATTTCAGTGCATAAGCGTGTGCGCAAACACAGGTGGACTCTATATTCATAGTCCGATGGAAAGGCAATCCGACAAGACCTGGGAAAAATCAGGTGCAGGATTAGCGTCAGACGTCACATCACCAATTTCTGAACTCCGGGCTGCTATTGAGCCACTCCTAATGGAGAAACGCAGTATCACTTTTTGCCCGACCTGGTAATCAAATCCAAGAACCCACGCTCAGCAGGCGCGCTTGTAACCACGATTTAACCGATCACGTATTTATAATACATACATACATATATACATCGCGGGTAAATTATTGTCTTAAGATCACTTAACATTAAAACCAAGGATTGTGCAGTAAGCAGCATGAGTATGAGACTTAACTACAAAGCTTGTTTGTCTGTTTGTCGGTCAAATTTATTGTCATTATACGTATTAATCTATGTTTTCGCTTTTTATACTTGCACGCGATGTTATATATTACTTATGATAACTTACTTATAATGCGTTTATTCTAGATTCTTTATCTAAATGCTATTATTACACCAAGGGATTTATTAAATACCACTTTTTAAAACTAAATAACAGTAAAAATAACTAAGTAGGTACAAAATTCTACGAAACAGAGCCAATATGAGACCATCAAATGAAATACGCAAAAGGGTATGGAAGTAAAATTAATTACGTCAGTTACAGAATCAAAATTATTATCTACTTCTGTTAAGGTACAGGAGAAGAACGAGTTATAGATTGAATATATATCGTATATTATATTCAGAAGATGGTACAATAAACGATGATCGACGACGACGAAACGAGTAAACATTTAGTGCATACCAAAGAAATGGAGTGAACTTACCTTTACAAAATACTCGAATATTTTACTTGACAAGAATAGCTGCATGTTATGCTATTCCAATAGTAATGATATTCGCTCTAATGTATATCACATGACTATTATGTGGGTACATGCTTACGACCTAAGCCCATGCCTTATTTACAAAGATTCGAGAAAATCTTACGGATAGTCGTATGGAATTTACAACAATAAAATGTATATTTTTGGATTTTTTTTATTTTTTTTCTGGAATGACAGCCAATAATTACTCTAATTTATTTAATTATTATCTAATATTAGGTAGGTATATTAGTTATTCTAAGAAAACTTTATCATTTTCACGTATTACTACTGAGTTTGGTGTTCGCTTTCATGCGAGTATCTCTGTCCATGAGTATTGTTAATATTTTCAAGCGCAGAGGCGTTACTTTAGGAAAGGCGATGTGTTTTAGACAACCAACCTAACTCTCTTCAATCTTCATTTTAAACAAAGCAATTATTAAAGAAAATATGTCTCCCATTCTATATATATTTTATTACCACTATTTAATATTTACACGTGGCAAATAAAAATAAATAACTGATCTAATTTTTTAAATTAATTCTAATGTCTGATTTGCAATATCAACGCAAATAATGCAAAAAACAATAATAATTAAATAACAATAAAAATACCAACAAGAATGATTACATTACTTCCCTTTATAGTATTAACATTTTATTCAGTGTCTACTCCTATGATACATATACATTTACGCATCGAATTAAGTACAATTCTAAATTTTGAACAATTCAATTATTTAATAAATATTTATAAACATTTTACAACAGTTTTATGTAACTTAGTAACAAGGACTAGAAATGTTATAGTACCTAACTCATAAATTTTATTATAAGTACGATATCATGAGGCAAAAGTATAAATTGATTACTAAGCTAAACCATCCAGTGACAAATTTAAATATTTCTACTGTGATATGCCAATATAATTTATATACACCTGTACACGTACAAATGTAAATAAAACAGGTACGTAAGTGAATACTGATAGATGTAACTCAAGCGTGACATGTTAGTATAAAGCTCAGATTTGTAATTTTAACGATTAAATTAACAAAAACATCGAGATCTTCGATTTTGATAAAACAACCCAATTTACTTCTAAATGCTAAAAGATTTAACATACAAGCTAACGATGAGAACAATATACTTTTCCTATAAAAATATGAGCCACACGGCGAGTCGTTCGGGAACTGATGTCAAGTTATTTGTAAAAGTTTTATATTATATTTACCTATTATCAATAAATGAGAGGTAACATCGATAATGGACGATACACATCTATTAAACAACTGACATTTACATTACAGTCATTAAATTGAGAGACCTCCACCAGTAAAATTTCGGGAAAATCACAGAATGTGTATTGCTAACGGCAATTCTTCTCCTCTCAATTAACTGATATAACTTACTTTTGTGGTTGAAACCAACATTGGAATGACGTAATGTAAACCAGAACAGTTTTTCGTCATATGTCGTCCAGTTAATGTTGTCCTCTACTCAGGATAGTGTTGTTCGTTGGCGGTGGGCCCGTCATAATAGTCGTGCGCTGGAGGCTGGATTGGCTCGGCCTGGTAAAGGGCGCCGGACACGAAGGGATTGTTAGGCACGTGAGCGCCTGGCACCGGCGGCCGCGGTGGAGGCGCGATGGCGCCGTATCCAGCTTGCTCTGAACCCTTTAGAGGCGCTGATGGTCTCTCCGTCTTGGGAGCAAGAAAATAAGGCGTATTTTATTTACAATTTGAGAATAAAAAATAGGATAAGAAATTGAGTGAATATGTGAGATATAACTTTTATGAAAAAAGTGATATTACTATTAGAAAGTCTACCAGCCTGAAATTGTGAACTAATGTTATGAAAACGTTTACTCACAAATGTAGTTTCTTGGTCTAAGGACTTCATAGGCTCAGGCTCGTCCACCGCGTCCTCAGCCCACGGCTGCAGTTCTCCTGACGCAAATATAGCGTATATGGTGATGCCCACAAAGTGAACTGTCGCGCCCATCAGGAACACAGCACGCCACTCCGTTATGGCCTTCTCCAGTTGATTCTTTTAAAAATCGAGAACGGAATGTTAGATCTCATTCATTGGATATTAATATAACCTATATTAAGATAATATTCATGGTAAATAGGTACTCGTACAACTCTTTATCAGGGCAAACTTTTTGAAACTCCTCCTCTTCCTGCCCTTGTCCCATCTTATTTGGGGTCGGCACAACATGTTTTTTTCTTCCATTCTATCCTGTCAACAGTCATGCTATCACTAACTTCCTTTTCTTTCATATCACTGTTCACACAATCCATCCATCTTTTCTTTGGCCTCCCTCTCCCTCTCCACCCATCCACATGTATACTCATAACTCTTTTAGTAACATGCGTTTCATCTCTCCTCTTTACATGACCATACCAAGACAAACGATTCCCTTTCAACTTTTCAGTCACCGGCGCCACTTTCAAACTTCCTCTAATATACTCATTTCTCACTTTATCCATTCTCGTCACACCACACATCCATCTCAACATTCTCATCTCCGCTACATGCAATCTTTTTTCATCCGTCTTTTTCACAGCCCAACATTCTGATCCATACAGTATGACAGGTCTTATCACGGACTTGTAGATTTTACCCTTCAACTTGGGGGGCATCCGTGGGTCACAAATTGTTCCAGTGACCTGTCGCCATTTCATCCATCCTGAATTGATCCGATTTGATACGTCTCGGTCTACCTCGCCATCTCCTTGGATAAGCGACCCGAGGTACCGAAAGTCAGAGCAGATTGGTATGGGCGTTCCAGCGAGAGCTAAGGGCATAGGACCGGAGAGACCACCGAAATCACAGAACAAGTACTCGGTTTTCGTTCTGCTCAATTTTAAGCCAACACTCTCCAGTCTGTGCCACCACACCTCCAATTTGCTCTGGACCTCTAGGCCACTCTCGGCAACCAGCACAATGTCATCGGCAAACAGCATACACCAGGGAGCCTCTTCCTGGATGCCCGACGTCAGAGCGTCCATTATCATCAGGAAGAGGTAAGGGCTGAGGGCCGACCCTTGATGTAAGCCGACAACCACACTGAAGCTGCCAGTGTTGCCCACTGCAGACCGGACTTGGGTACTGCATTGGCTGTACATCGCTCGGATCAACTGCACATACTTCCCAGGCACACCTTTCTCCTTAAGGGCCCACCACAGAACCTCACGAGGTACCCGGTCATATGCCTTTTCGAGGTCAACGAATACCATGTGCAAGTTTTTATGCGCACCTCTGTATTTCTCGCACAGCTGGCGTATAGCAAAAATGGCATCCGTTGTACCCCGACCAGGCATAAAACCGAATTGGTTCTGTGAAATTTCACTCTCTTCTCTTAGCCTCCTTTCAATAACTTTCTCCCAGGCTTTCATAGTATGTGACATTAGCTTTATTCCTCTATAATTGTTGCATTCAAGCACATCACCCTTGTTTTTAAAGATGGGCACCAGGGAACTGTTGCACCACTCATCAGGTATGGCTTCTTCCCGCAACAACTTATTGAAGAACAAAGCTAACCACATCCATCCATCCACTCGCAGCAACTTCCACACTTCAACTGGTATTCCGTCTGGACCAATTGCCTTACCATTCTTCATTCCATTTATAGCTATTCTGACTTCATCCATACTAATCATTCTCACTAAACCCACGTTCACTGGTTTGCTCTCTAAAATCCCATTCCAGTTGTTTTCCTCATTCATCAGTCTTTCAAAATAGTCCTTCCACCTCTCTTTGATTTTACTATCTTCTGATAGAATCATTCCAGTTTCATCCCTTATACATCTTATCTGACAAACATCTCTCGCATTTCTCTCTCTTGCTCTAGCAAGCCGGTATAGATCTTTCTGGCCTGCCGGACTATCTAGTGTGTCGTATAGTTTGTCCTGTGCTTTTGCTCTCGCTATTGCCACGGATTTCTTGGCTTTTTTCTTTAAAGCATCATATTCACTTTTTTTCGCAGACTTTAAGCTAGTGTTTTCCGGATCTATACGCTGCCATTCCTTAAATTTCCTCTTTTTTTCTTTCAACACATTCTGTATATCTATTGACCACCACCATGTATCCCTATCTATTGTACCCTTTCCTCTCGTCTCTCCCAAAATATCTTTCGCTGCATGTCTAATACACTCAGCAATCTCATTCCAGCTTTCATTTATACTTCGATCATTCATGTCTCCCATTTCTATCATTTTGTCCACCACTCGCTCTCTCAATTTCTTCGCACAGTCACTCTTCTCTAGCATATGCCATTTTATTTTAGGAGGAGGACGCTCTTTGCTTTTTTTGTTATGTGTCTTGACTACTGACACCATAACCAGGAGCCTGTGCTGTGAGACTAGGTCTTCTCCTGGCAGCACTTTGCAGTCTTTGACGTGCTTTAGTTGGTTACGCCTAACCAGGAAATAATCTATTTGCGTCTTGTGGTTACCGCTTTTGTACGTGACCAGGTGTTCGTCTCCTTTCTGGAACCAAGTATTGGCTACTGCCAGGTCAAATGCAGTAGCGGATTGCAGCAGCGTCTCCCCTTCACTGTTCGGACTTCCAAAACCCCATCCACCATGTACTCTTTCATAAACACCTCTCATTCTTCCCACATGTCCATTAAAGTCACCTCCAACAATCAATTCCTCATGTACAGAGATGGCCATTAAAGCTCTATCAAAATCCTCCCAAAACTTCTCTTTCACCGTTTCATCGCATCCTACTTGTGGTGCATACACACTAACTACATTCAACATTACATTCTCTAACATAATCTTCACAACTATGAGCCTATCATTAATCCTTTGTACTTCCATCACGCTTTCTTTCAATTTGCTGTCTAACACTATTCCTACACCATTTCTTTTACCATCACTTCCACAGTAATAAAACTTATATCCCTCACCAATTTCTCTCGCTTTTGTTCCTCTCCATTTAGTTTCTTGTAAACACGCCACGTTTATTCGTCTTCTTTTTAATACATCCGCTAACTCTCTGGCCCTTCCAGTCATTGTTCCTACATTCCAACTTGCATACCTCAATCTCATTTCCCGAGCTAGCTTCTTACGTTGCCCCCGCCCGGGATGGTGCAACAACCAACCAACAATGGCAAACTTTTTGAAACTGCGATGCATTAATGAGTGCTTGCATTATTTTTTAATTCTATAGATGAATAAACCAAATACAGGTTAAACCCTGTTACAACTTCTGAAAAGCGCAACACAATAACAACATTATCCACAACCGAAAAGCTGACGAGACATTCAAAGTTTCAGATAAGCATATCTGTAACAAATATCTAGTAAGTTGCCGCACAATGCAGTCAGTCGTGCGCGGCGTTGCGCGGCGGCGGGCGTTGATAAAGTGCTCAGCGGCAGCGTGACGCTCCGTCGCGCACCCACAATCTATATTCCGTGTACTCATTGTATATTCCGCTCGCGACTCCATGGAGCTCGATTTCCTTTTTTAAATTAGCCACGGACGAATGTCCTTTTTGTTTCGCTAGTTCGCGCCTGAAAGCGATACCGTTCTATTGCATTGGGGGAGTATCTAATAAAAATTCAAGAACATATTTATTGAAAAACATTTTCCTTTTGAAAACTGATTCCGTTAGTTAAGGCGGCTCTTGAATAATCTGGGTGGCTTTCAATAAAAATTGTTTTCAATTTGTTAAAAATAAAACAACTTCTTTATTACATTTAAAGTTGACGAGCGACTCCTCCAGAATATAAGATGGAATAGATTTAGGTGTACTGGAGACGCTTTTTTATTCTCTATTTGTTTCTTAATAAACTAGTGCGCCTCACCATCAATGATTGCATCACTGCTTACCATCAGGTGGGATCGCAGTCAAGTACTGGATTATATCAATAAAAAAAAATTACATACTGAAATGATAATTTTAGATGTAAGTTTATTTGAATTGTGACAGTGCTGTTGGTATGCTCATTATAAATAAATAAATAATATTTTGTACTTTTTGACACACAAAAGAAAATAAATCAACACTCCATTTTAATATATAACTGATTTCTGAATCAAGAATTTCAGTATTTGTCAACCTTTACTTTAGCCCGGATATGGACAGATGTCCACGTCCACTTCAATACTATACTTTGACTTGTGTCAAAGTATGGCAATGAAATAGGGTCTGAGATGTTCTTAACAAAAAAACAATCCATAGTCTTACCTTTTCTTGCGTCATATAGTCAATAACGATGGGTACGACGAAGCCAGCAATGGTGCCGATGCCGTTGGAGAGCCCCATAAGAATGGAGGCGTATCGAGGTGCGATGTCCAGATGGTTCACGTTGTACCCTGATATGGCGAAGCCGCTGCACGCTACGCCCAGGGTCAGTTCTATTGTCGCCACGTACTGACAAGAACAAATTATTTTAGATTTACAATGACAAAACGTACTTGCAAATATAATTTTTTTCATTTGCAAAAATTACATTCTGGAAACACTGCTAAAGACGAAACGCAAAAATGAACGGTTAGAAGATTTATGAAAAAGTACTCTATGACTCTGCACACCAGAAATGATTGCTAAGTATTGCAAAAACTAACATGAGAACATTGCATACAGTCTTTATTAATTTGTTTAATTAAAAACTCAGTTCACCTTGTTATTAGCATAAGCAACGAGCACGAAAAAGAACGCTTCCAGTCCGAAGCCTCCACAGTTGAAGACTTTCCTCACAGTGGTAGTCGTCATGATGTTGTTCTTGCGCAAGTAGTCGGCCATCATGCCGCCTATAGGCACCAGTGACGTCATTATCAAATGCGGAATGGCGCCAACAAACCCAGACTGAAACGACGAAATATAATAAAGGACGAGTCATACGAAGTTAGTCTAGTTTTGGCACATGCACAATAGTGTATAAATATAAGTATAACTATGGGGTAAAAGGTTACCTCTGTGATTTGCATGTTGAATCTTGAGTTAAAGTAGGATGACTGGAATATGACTAGTAAACAGAAGTTCCACGTTCTGCAGAAGTTCGCTACGATGATGGCGTACACCTTAAAAAAATTCAACTCTTTTTAAACATTCAAAAGAAAAATAAACTCTAAACTTTTGAGTTTCGAACAGTTTTAGAGACTCAACAAAACAATAGAAGATTAATGTGTTAGCTTACTGGTGGTGACGTAGCAAATGCTTTCCAAGGTGTCGCCCAGAATCCAGGCATGGCAGCCTGAGTCGCAGTGCCAAGGGACTGTTCAATGTAGGTCAACTCTTTGGAGGAAATAGTAGGGTGCTTGCTGGGCCTTTCGAAGACCAGCCACAGCCATAGTACGTACCTTGAATGAGAGGGGTGAATTAGTAACCATATACAATAAGTATACAGGCCTATATTCTAAGACCTTTTGGAGCAAACTCCTTCCACTTCATTCAACTCAGTTGATATGACAACGGTACAAAAACGATCGAATAATGTCAATAAATAATAAGCAATTTAATCGTGTCTAGTAGAATACTTAAATGACTTAGAATATTGGGAAAGCGTTTCTTGTTATTTCGTTACTGTTTAGCAATTCAATAGGTATATTACATATGATAATTAGTCATCATTAAAAGCTAATTGTTTACCAGATGACGCCAGACACTCCGTAGAAGTAGAATGGTGCTTGCCAACTGATGTAATCCGTGAGCAAACCGGACAGTGGCATACCAATCACGATGCCAGCGTACGTGCCACAGAATGCTAAAGTTGCCAGCCGCGAGCGCTCCATGGGAGGTGCCCACATCCGCCAGATACCATGGCAAGACGGGTATGTCACACCCTATAAAGAATATAGTGATGTAAGAAAATCCTAAATAAATATTTCGCAGAATTTCTTTCAAGAACTGTTATATTATTATTGAATCAAATAGGAAAAGGTGGATTTAAGATTTCTATAAGTATTATATTATGTCAATGGTCCCAATCTTAAAGATTTAATAGGATAGCGGTGGCATTGAAGAATCAACTAAGCCGGGATACGCGGAGTCGAGCAAATACGTCGTCATGGAAACGGGGGGCCGGTAATCCTGAAGAGGCTTTGTACCTCGGCAAGCGATGCCGACTATGCTCAAGAGCGATTGTCGATAGATACTGATCGTTCTGTAGGCAATCATTGAAAATCACTCCTTTGATACCGAAATAAGAGGTGCACGAATCAAAGTAATTTGAAATTCATTTAATGTTGAAGACTTTTATGTTGATGACACGGTTGGCGCAGTGGCTGAGCGATCGTCTAGTGCACTGCGTATCGCGCGTTCGATTCTCACAAAGCCCAAATATTTGGCTGTCTGAGTGTTTGTGTGAATTTAAAGGTTTGTAAACGCATAAACGATAAGGGAGATGTTCCAAGTGCGGGGTAAAGTAAAAAATGATTTCTTTTCCCGTTCTATTTCCTCATAACCTGCTTAGTAGTCATTGACTGGCCTGTTGGTCTAGTGGTTAATAGCCGTGACTGCTATGCCGGAGGTCGTGGCTTCGATTTCCACCAAGGACAAAATATGTTTGTGTGATGAGCACAATCATTTGTTCTGTGTCTGGGTGTAATTTATCTATAATATGTATGTATTTAAAAATATTTAAGTATGTTTATCAGTTGTCTAGTGCTCATAACACAAGCTCTGGGGGACTTGGGGGATTGGGACTACACGGCGTTGTGTGAATATTATATTATTATATATTTCACTTCCTATTAGTTCTTAACTTGTAGTGACGCCACATAGGAACTAAAATTCAAAATCCTGCACCGCGGTTATAGAGTTCTCCGCGTGATTAAAACATATACAACAGGCCGAAATCAAACAAACCAGACACTACACCCGTCTGGTCGAAGAATCCTCCCTCTGAAACTGACGTTTGCGGGACTTGACACCCTGATACATCCAAAAACTATCTTCCATCACTGACCGTTCAATTTGTCTTATCATATATCTAAACAACTTAGTAATACTTCACCAAACAGACAGAAAATCTTGTATAGAACACACTCACACTATTTGACCTCAAATTCCAAACTACAACATTCAACATCACATGACACGTGACATCTTCAGAAAAGGGAAAAGGAACACGTCCTTTACAACCAAAAGGGTAATATCACAGCAATATGCATTCAAAGTGCCAAAAGTACAAAGAGGGTGAGTGTTGAAACACAAACGTGACGAATGGGACATTCGAAACGATCCCGGTTTGAAAATTTGAGCATTAGTAATAAGCTTGATCATGCACCATCACGTCCGGAACGTCAAATGTCCTAAATTTTAAACGTGTGACATTTCACTCGTTACTGTGTGTTTCACTACAGCTTCATTACGAGAGTTCCGTGCTGGTGAAAGTATTTTTGGATTTATTATACTTTCCGCTTTATTTGCAGTTTATTTTAGATAGCCATTTATTTAACAAATGGATTTTATTATCTAGTTCAGGCACAAATGTTCCTCATTGGCTTATAACTTAAGTACGATTTCAACAATATCTATAGTATAGTATAATCAGCCTTATAATGTTCCCACTGCTGGGACTCAGGGCTCCTCTTTAGGAGAGATAATGGGCCGTAATCCACCACGCGGGCCCAGTGCGGATTGGTGGATGTCACATGTCTTCGAATTTTTGGTTCTAAGACATGCCGGCTTCCTTACGATGTTTTCCTTCACCGTTTTGAGAGCAGTAGTGATGAAATAAATTAAACAAAGTAATGCGCCTGGCTGGTTTGACTTTAACTTTGGGTTTAAACCTGCGACCTACAACTCGTAAGTCAGGGCCGTTACCACTCGGCCACCACTGCTTCCAGAGTGCTAACAATACCTCCAATAATTTTAAAGTTTTCGTAATTTTCTGAAAACAATTTTTCTAAAAATAATTTTTGTAAAAACGAATGGACTGTCAGTATTATATATGATCTGCAAGAGTGATACTTGATGTAACTGTAACTAAAATATTGTAACTAGTAACATGTAACTGTAACTAAATATTAATATTAATAGTGTAACTTAAATATTTGTCGCTAAATGAACATTGAATAACATAGTTGTGGTTTTGAATGCTAGGCACTAATTTAGGGGAATAATTTAATATGATAAATATTGACAAGTGCTTATAAAAAGGCAGTATAATATATATATAAGAATAGTCCTCCTAAAACCGACTGAAGTTTGGTCGTTGGTCTTGCGCTTGATCTGATTGAATATTAAAAAGTAAAACGAGAATATACTACACTCACCTCAACAAATCCCTGCGCGATTTTTAACATGACAACAGCAGCAGGGCCCACTGACATAGCTCCAGGGATCGCCATGTTGAATATCGCTGACGTCGCAATGGCAAACCCGAAGATCTTGTTAGCAGGATACATGGAGGCCAGGAAACCACCGGGCACTTGAGTGATGAGGTACCCGGCGAAGTACGAGGAGTCTATTGAAGATTCGACGCTGACAGTCCATTCGAATGGACCTTTGTCTGTCGAGTTTTGCTGGATAAACAATAAATTACTTTAATTATCATACAAATGCCATTAGGATTGATTAAAGATTGTGATTAAATTTTGTATAGACATAACAAGATTCCGTTGGAAATCGATCTTTATCGGATACGTAAATGGGAAATATAGTTCAACCTTAAAATCTAGATTTTTGAAGGTAAAAATTAAATAAAAAAATTTAAATTTTAATAAGCCCGAGACTCAAGATATCTTTAATGTAAAGTACAAATCATGTCCTTTCATATCATAGTTTTTAATGTACATCTTATATCCTTTCACTTTGCCATATTTGCAAACATTCGATTGATCATTCCCACTTTCACCTCCTATAACTTTTAAATGGCTGAACCGATTTTAATAAAATATCTATCTGTTTAAGAACCATTACTAGAAAATCTGCTTCTTAATCAAAAAAACCGCATCCAAATCGGTTCAGCCATTTAAGAGCTACTGTACTACAGGCAGATGCACATAGCGACCAAACTTATAACACCACCCTTTTTGTGCCGGGGGTTTAATAACAATAGCAAACATTTGCAATATTTTATACATTCAGCCATACCAAAGACGTTCAGCTAGTATGTACAGTCACGAGCAATAAGATATATTATATCTAATGTATATACATTGTCACATATTCTATATCTGTTTGATGGTTAGGCAATTCACAACAAATTGTCGACACTTGTTTTTTGAATGGCAGAAGTTAAGATAGAAGATGTGACAATGTGTACCTGTTATAAATCTTATTGCTTGTGACTGTACATAGTACTTACGGCTTGTTTCTCAGTCATCTTCAGCTTAGCCATGCTCATATTGCAGCGCATGCCGAACATGATGCTGAAGCCAAAACATGCCAGCAGGGCCACGGTGTAGCGCGCGGTTAGGCACGGACATTCCGCGCGCACGTACTTATCTAGTAGAAAAATAATTTTATCTTAAAGGCAAGAAAATTCACTCCTGGTACTTAATATCATAATTTCCCAGTTGGCCATGAAGAGTTTATTGACAATATATGGGCAAGAATGGAACCACAGTGTACTATTAAAGAGAACTACAGAACTAAAATAAAAATTATTTCTGATATATAACCTTTCAAAAAAACGTGTTGCGCCGACCCCAAATAACACGGGACAAGGGCAGGAAGATGATGATGAACCTTTCAAAATATATGTATAATATGGAACTAAATATAAGTCGTAACCTCTCAACATTTTGGAAATATATGAAAGATAAAATAAAAAGCAGACAACAAAATAACGAATTTGTTTTTTTAAAACAGGATAATGAGAATTTTACTTTGTATGATTTGTTTTTATTTTTTATTCTGTATAGCTATTTTGTTAAGAACCATTGTATTGCTATTGTACTAGCTTACGAGCGTTTTGGTTCCAGTACTGTTAGTTTATCATTTATCTCTAAATAAATAAATTAAAAATAAATTTTAAGATTTCTTCTTATGTAGTAATATGTTAATCTTTTGATCGCCACAGTAATTTATACATGAAAAAGCAAAATGTGTCCAGCACGCCACGGTCACGACTACATGACAGACTTAAACGCTAATAAATCTTAAAAGAAAGGATTGTTTCTCTTATTTGTATTGCCTAAGGATAAAATCGCCAAACTACCCGTTGGCATCGAAAGCACACTTTTGCTTTTTGAAATGACGGTCTAAAGGCTATCTGATCGGCTTACAACTTCTGCTGGGGCCTTACCATGGCGTGCTAAAATGCGAGAAGTAGGAGAGAGAAAGAGAGATAGAGTAATACACCCTATATAGCTCAATCCCTTTAACAGTACGGCGAGTATCCACCCTTACATTGTTGAAACTTCAACGGTCCGGACTAAGCATTTCGCTTCGTCGTTCATACCGCGTACATCGAAGGACTGGAACAATTTGCCTGCTGCGGTCTTCCCGTCCAACTATAATTTAGGTGTCTTCAAAGCTAGAGTGAATAGGCTCTTAATAAACTAATGCGTCTCACCACCAATGATTGCATCACTGCTTACCATCAGGTGGATTCGCAGTCAAGCACTGGTTTATATCAATAAAAAAAAACAGTTCAGTTTTGGTCGACAAATGGATCGCGTTAAGAGGTCGTGGTAGGACCTCTGTCCTTACTGCTGTTACTGATACTTCTTAGATGTCACTTGTTTAGTATTAACCTCTCATTGCCTTTATTTCATGTCTTCTTTTTGTACCCGATGCATAAATGGATAGGTGAGTTTTTAGGTTAAACCTACCTATGGGTCGTGGTGGAGGCCTATCAGGCGACGGTGGTGTTTCCAAGTCTTCGCCGTCATACATCTGGTCGTAGCCCTTCTGATCAACGTGGAAGTTCTCATATTGAGTATTTCTGTAACAAAATAAAATCTTTAGTAACAGTTACAATAAATCAAAATTCATATACATCCACTTCAATACTTGTATAATGTAGAAGTATTTTTTTTTCAAAGTTTGTAAATGTGAGTACCATGGAGCTATTTATGATTTTTAGGTTATTATTGGACTTGTTTGACATAAATGAGCATGGCAGTTGAGAGTTTGTCATGCTCACTCAAATGTCTCACTGAAGGTGAGGCGAGATATTTGTAATACATAACATGATTGAAAAGAGTGTCCATGGAGTTTCTTGCACATTCTTCTCTATAGAGACCTACGCTTTGGAATGTGCAATTAGCATCATTTTTTTTTCTGACTGACTGACTTCTTGACATTTCAAAAGTTACATTTGAAATAAAATGCTTTGAATCATTTGAATCATTTGAATAGTGGTACTTAAAGTTCATTTGTTTAAAAATACTTCAAAATTCAAATTCAAATTAATTTATTGTTTGTTACAGGTGTATGGTCAGTTCTTATAATTCTTTGTAATATCTCGCTGTAACATACCCTTGGAGTGTACACACTTAAACAACTAATTTCCGTGTAGCGATGCTTTCTACTACAAACTAAATTATAGCTTCAGTAAACAAATAAGATCTCTTTACGAACTCTTTCACAAAATATCCCCAACATCAAACACAGACTTATAGACTTTCAATTAGTTTATTCCGCGTTATTTTGCGCTATTTTCCCTGTAATTGAAGAGGATAGGAAGCGACACACCTTGCGCGAGAAAATAAAATTAAAAACGTCTGCCGGCTAATAGGGCTGCCAGCATGTACGGTCGCTGACAATGGAAACTAATAATAAAACACTTATGCAACGATAACATTAATTGCTAGCTGTTTTATTTTAAGTTGAAGTAGGTATCTGTTTGTTTTGTTATTATTAATTTTTTTTTCACAAGTTCCGGCTAATTTGATTGTAGTGGATTGATTTCGGATAGCTGATGTTACAGGGATGTTACTTAGGCAACTTGTCATTTTGCCGTGGTAACAGGCTTCCATACTGCAAAATACGTCTTTGAAGCGGTTGAACTTATTTTCTACATGAACGGGACATAATTCCCGGAGAAGTACATCTCCGTTATGGATATATTTTTTAACTGATAGTTTAAAGTATAAAACTGAGCATGAAGCTCAATCCAGGACACTTTTAATTAAGTACAAAAAGAATATAAAAGACCACAACATTTTATTGAAATCTTCCGCAAGAGGAAAGTCTGCAACTTGTGCGAAACTTATCCAAGTTCGTTTCATGTCAGAGATTCTTCAGTTATCAGTTGAATAGTGCACTACAAGAGGGGTACGCAGTGAATCGGAAGACCGTTCAACTTTTGTACCTCTATTGAAATTGTTTTAAATACTTGGCAGGCCACAGCTCAAAAGAAGAAAGGTGGAAATCACAAGTTTTGAAACTTTAATGAAAAGGTGTAATTGTGAAGGCTATTTTATTTAACTTTGTCTTTAATTGAAGTCGCATGTATATTTTGTACTATATAATATACATAAATGTTATCCAGTATTGCTAGGTAATTGAAAAACTTATTATTTTCTAGATGCAAATCAGTCTCGTTAGTTTTGTTTCAAAGATATTGAAGTCGACCAGTCGAATACCAATAGTTTATTATTTTACGTCTGGAGTGTAAGTATGTTTAATTAATGAATTATAAATAAGAACAACGACAAAATCTCATGGTCCTCAATTTAAAAAAAAAAAACATTTAATTTCAATTTACAACACATGTATTCCAACCATATCGCGAGTGCAGATTTATATGTCTGTATGCCCTCGAGTCAGCTCGGCTTGCCCATTAGTGGGCAAATTGAATTATCCGGCATTGACGTCGCGTCCCGGCTCATTGTTTGCAAACTGATAGGCTCCACTTTTGACGGCTCAGCTACGGGGAATTTTATCGGAAAACCTGTAACTTCGTTAAGGTCTCGCTTATCGTTTGGATGAACCCTATTTGTAAGACTTTAAAACAAAGAATCTACAGTTTTTCTATCAAATTCTTTGATATTTTATAACATTTTTCCTGCTATGGTCTTCCCTTCCGATTATAATTTAGGTGTCTTCAAGCCTAGAGTGAATAGGCTCTTAATAAACTAGCGCGTTCCACCATCAACGATTGCATCACTGCTTACCATCAAATGGGATCGCAGTCAAACACTATTTTACATTATTTACAACAACAATAAAAACAGTTTCGTAATCCTGTAATCGTGTTCCCGATTTAAATGTCTCTTTTTAAAATATACGGAAATGACAAAAGTCGTACACAAAACAACAAAATTCAAAAGCCATTAAATGTAGCGATGAATATAACGACTTGTGGGCGACAACGGCAGTGCGTAAGTCATCGGCGTATAAATTCATTTTTCCGCTGACAAAAGTAATAAATGTGGCTATCTGTCCCCGTCCCCCGTTTAACGTTGTTGGTAATGAATCGTCGCATAAAAGGCATAACCAAGTGGAAACGAGGCGCGAACGCTACCCGACTACGCGAGCCGGCGGACGCCCGAAGAGGGGTATCCGACGTGGCGCTTGGGTGAAGTTGGGTGTCCGACATGGCGTTTGAGTCCCTGACACCCCAACAGCGCCAGTTGCCACACCATGCGCCATCACGCCGGCTCGCACTAATGCGTTTAGCTGAAACTGGACGAGAGCTGACGTCAACAGTTATGCTAGTCCGACACATCTGCAGGGATGTTGTGCTAATTACGCAATTATGCGATTAAACGAAGGGTGATTTAATGGTTTTAGTGCAAGTTTTTAAAAGCTTTTTGGACAATTGGATTTTTGTAATAGGATTTTTGTCGTTGTGTTTTGAAACAACATTACGTAGATATTATGGTTACATTTGGATAGAGTCCAATTCTTATTATGATTAACTGTTGAATTAACGAAACATTTAATGACTGATTAAGCTCTTAAGATTTCAATACTGTCTTCAAAACAGAAAGTTATTCTTCTATTAATGTTTGCATATGAATAATAATAACTAGCTCCACTTCCATGCAGAGAGTATACCCTGATATACTCATAAAAAACATGTGATTATCATTTTTGCTACCGTCGCCCCTCTAGACCACCCCTCGGAGCGTCGCGCGTCGGCGGCGCTTCATTGTACCACTAATGCACCCCATACACTGGGCCTATAATTATGTGACGCAACTCTAAATGCTGTAATTACTGTTTTGTCCCCGTTTGTCTACGTAAAGTTAATGGATACAGTCATTTTCGAATTTAAATATTGATCTAGATAACTATCAGAGATAAAGTTAAAAGGGTTATTACAGGTTGCTATTACAGCAATATTGTGATTTATTTTATTAAATAGTCAAATAAAAGTTTCAGTTTGGTTCTTAATTAATAAGAGCTAACTGGAAATCTAGGCTTAATATAGAATTTCAGTAGCACATTCTCGAGACATAGCTCAAAACAATTTTGGAGTGCTAATTGAATCAGTGACCGAGTATGGAACTCGGTCAGAGATTCACTTCATAGTCAAACTTCTAAGCCAACTTTGTCATTTGGCACTTCGTCGCTACGTTCTTGCTGTTAGCTGAAAATCCTGAATTATTACTAGAAAGGGTTAACCTTTTGTGTCCTCTTCAATGAAAAGCTTTTTGGTGCGGAGTACAATTTATCGATCTTGATTTTTCCCGTTGAAGTACACGTATTGAAAAACGGCGGAGTAGCTGAATAGATTGTGTTTCCAAAATGTAGGTGACAATAAACTGTTCTTAATATAAGCCATGAGTATAGGTTTCTCAACTTCTCGAAGACAGAACTCCTGGATCCGACGTGAAGAGCAGGGGGCTCAAGACTTGGGGGAGGAGAGGGGGTTGTTGCGTAGATCACAATATGCACTTCAACATTCCCCACTATGAATACCTACAGAAGGCAGGGTGGGACGCGAAGACCTCTTAATTAATTAAGACTTGAGATATGAGTGGCCGTTTAATTAACGCAAAATATCGTTAACTATTATTTGAAGGACTTGTAAATTGTTCTTGGTAATTTACTTTGACCTTTAGACAACTTAATAGAATACTTCAGCTATACATAAGCGTTAATTTTAGAAGTAAAATTAATTAATTGGTACTTAGTTAACAAATTCTCATTTAATAGATAAAATTGTTCTAAAATAGAACTGTAACATTTTTTTATAGAAAAGTTAGATCATGTTTTCCTATGATACTAAATGTAGCAGAATAAGTATAACATGTTCGATTCCGGCCCTGCCGCGCTCGGGAGGGGGTAGCTATTACACCCCGTAAAGCCACCCTCTCTAATTGATTTACAATTGTCGGTTAAATTTGTTTCCCGACCACCCTCTGCGATCACCGATCGCAAATGCATTTTGGGATACTATTGATGAACCGTGAAAAATACAAAACATTCTCCCGTGAGACTTTCGTAAACGACTAACTTTTGAATGAAATATATTTGTAGATACATAAAAAGCATACTTTCAAGTAAAGTTTACCAACAATTTTTATATCAGTCATGTACACCAGATTTTTAAATTACTCAATTATTCAAATTTGTGTAATTTTATGATCTAATAATATACGGCATAAACTTCTTTTTAAAAATAAGTATATTAAAAGAAGTATAATAATATCACAATTAGGTATTTTATCACCCACACAAAACGCTCATGCTACGCTTTTTCGTAGCGCGTAGCACTGCTACGAAAATCAAACCGAATAACTAACTTCGTGTTAGAAGTAGAACTAATGTGATATTTGACTAACTTGGGATACTAGCCTTTAAGCCAGTCTGTCAGCGATCCGAAACCGGCAGGTGGTGAATAAAACATGTAATAAATAAATGTAACCAATGTAACGTAACGACCTATTACAGCTACGCGCACTTCGGTACCGCTACGCATTTATTGAGTGGACTTTAACAGACTTCGTCTTGGTACTAGTGTCGGTATGTTCGTATGTTAGGATTTTTGCTGTACCTTTTTCCTTTTACCTACTTGGTTAATTACACTATAACTTTTATTATTACAAAATCTCTGGACGTTTTGGTAGACTCTTATTAATACAATTCTCAATTAATAATTTTGCTTATCAGTTTATTAACAAGTGCTATATATTGTTATACAAATCCCTGAACTGTCTTCAGAGATTTGTATAAAATTACTGTTAACATGAGGTTTATATAATAATTAATATGATTTCCAGGTTTAAACACCAAAGAGATTTTTAATTATTTTTTTTAACTACTCAAATTGAAATACTCTTGTAGAAGTATTGTACAACAATGCACCCGCCCTCACATCCTACATTGTGCAACCAGACTATTGTGTACACTCGTTCATCGTACAACATGCAAACGCATCGCAGCATCTCCCAACGAAGTCGACAAATAAATCAAGTGAACGATCTCGCATTTCGACACTCGCGAACATAATAGAGTTATGACAAAAATGGCGACGCCGGCTAAGAAATATCACTTGGTGAACCCGAGAC
The DNA here is from genome assembly GCA_905147345.3 of Mythimna impura. Lineage (NCBI taxonomy): Eukaryota > Metazoa > Arthropoda > Insecta > Lepidoptera > Noctuidae > Mythimna > Mythimna impura. The sequence goes on from LR990345.1 coordinate 17,767,919, forward strand.
GCTTGTTAGCGTCTCCTTGCTTTTATTTATGGCCAGATTTATTTTATGACCGTTCATAGATGTCGGGGAAATCGAATGAAAGGAGATAGCAGCAAATAAAACAATAATTTCATCGATTTGCGACGCACAGTACAATATAAAGGAAAGTAACTTTGCTAAGAACTTGAACCAGTGGTGTTTCTTTGATCTTAAGTTTATACTTCAGAGTTGTTATTGACAATACGATATTTTATTTTTACTCGTACAAATGAATGTCGTTATCAGTTTGAGATTAGTTGAACAACACTGTATGTAATAATAAAGTCCTCATATTATTTTCCATTCCAGTGCTCGCTTCTACTGACATAATAAAATTGCATCGATATAAGCCAGTCTGATGAACGTGCTCTAGATGATATTTTCTATTTCAAACACAAATTTTATTTTCGCTCAACTTGCAGCGTACAACAAATATCATAAAAATGGAAGGCAAACAAGACAGCTCGTTGTATTTGCTGTGATATTCGTATTTGGCGGTAGATTCTTACTCTCTTTGCTGGGCCCTAATCTGTCGGGCGGCGCGTACCTCACGTCCGGGATACGCCTCTGTTGTTTCTTGAATTTCCCATCCATTTGTAGATTTTTTTTTGTTCTGCTAGATACGTATTGTTTTGAATTTTTTTTTTGCCAAAACAAACGTTTGGTAAAAAAAAAAATTGAATTTGTTTTCGAACATGTTCCTCTCACAATCAAAACAATAGTAAAGCAACCTTCTCAAATAAAATATGCAAAACAAAAAAAGGTCTAGCTATAACGCTGAACGGCATCAGTAAACGTTATTCGCGCTCACGACGAGGTACAAGGCTGTAAATAAATTGAAGTGAATTCGCGAAAAAGGAAAATCCAAACAAATCCCGTCTAATCCTGGGAAAAGCGTTCTCAAATCCAGGTTAGTTGTAAATATCAATTACGCAAATACCTCGGATTAGGAAGTGAAATGATTGGAGCGGGTATCGTGTGCTTTTGCAAGGGGTGAATTTGCACTTCACGCGTTTTTGAAGTTGAGTTTATACACAAATAAAGTTGACAAAACAGTTAATTATCTAAATTAATATTCCGTTTACATTTATAAAAAACTAGCTTCTGCCAGTGGTTTCATCTGCGGTATGTCGGTCATTGTGGATGTGATGTCGAAATCGAAGCCAGATAAAAAGTTGCCTATGTCTTTTTTTAAGAGGGTCCTTTTCCACTCGCCTATCGTCAACATCGGGCATGTTTGAAAGCTTGTTGCTTCATCTAACACAATCCAACGCGATGCTTGATGAAGAAGCAATGCAAAAAAAGAGATATAACGCCTGAAAACTCTGTTGGCATTCGATAATTCCGTAATTTACTCGAATATTTCACAAAACTTATTCCAGGAAATACGTGTTTTTTAAACCCTTAAAAGTTTTTCAGAAAAATTGTCGTCAATTAGAATCTCGATTAAATGTGCAAGGTTTCTATTGATGTACTTTTTTATATTTTTAATATATGAGTACATTATGGAGGGCCGAAGTTCACGTAAAATAGCAGATTTTCAGAGGTCTTTACTAGATTAGTTTTGCACTAATTTATGTTTTGATTTCTATAGAAGTCTAGATAATATCCACAAGATAGCTGTGTATCCAAAATATCTAGGGAAAGATGTCTAATAATATCATAATCTCGTAAGAGCGGTTGTATTAAAATGTACCTCGAAAAGGACGATCTTAAGGTTCAAGCTTACCCCGTACCAAATTTCAAATAAAATCGGTTTAGTAGTTTAACTTTCAAATTTATAAAAAAAATATTATAAGTCAATCCACACATTTCTTTATTGGCCACATGATCACACTTCTCATTTTATAACTAAACAACGGGAAAATGAGATACTCTCTAATAAACTAATTTGTCCTTTTTACAACGCCAACTAAATCCAAGAGCGAGCGGAGCGAGCTCGGTATGTTTTATGGCACTCAGACATGGACCGGTTAGGTTAGAAGGCTAAGGCGGGAGCGAAGCGAAGCTCCCGCTTTCGTGGTTATTTTTTCTATAACCACTCAGAAAGTGGCGTACACAGAAGAAAACTAGACAACTAATGGTTAAGATAGTATCATTCAGATGCTCGTTAATTGGGCCTGACTTAGTAATTTAGGAGGCAATACAGATTTTTAGAGGCGGATAATGCTAATAAAAAAATTGTTTAATTGGCACCTACCACTATTTATAGTGTAAGTATGTATACACAAGGTGTTTATTTTCATAAAAAACTAATTAGAAAAGCATACATCTAAATAATATATCTATCTTCAAAAGTTAATTAATTAAGCACGGTAATAATGATCGACATAATACAGTAACGTAACAAACTAATAAAATGTACTGTCAGGCAATTGAATAAGAGTCCCGGGGGCGATTTTTTCCCTCAAATCTAATAGAGCTGGGGACCGGCACAGTCGACAGTCGTTGAAGACTTGTAGATGATTTTAATATTCGTGTCGCAGGCCCCGGGAGCCTTGTATCGATCTCACGTCAATTTGAAACCTGTTATTAGGTCACAATGGGTTTTATTGTGCTAGGTATAGAGGTAAAGGTGAAGGTAATTGGAATGTAAGGTGAAATTGCCTGTTAACATTCTTGCGTATTATGTTTGCGCAATTTATATGACGTATAAAAGATAAGTTTTATTTATTACGTTTTGCTTTTCAGTTCGAAACTTTATTAACTATTTGCTTTGCTTATTCATTTGCGACTACATTCGTGATCACCAAAACAATTTGATAAAAGTATCAGGAAAAATGTCACAATAAAGTGTGTCTGTATCGATCGTTCAGTTCATACAGTTCAATCATAAAAATAAATTGGTCTACCTGTGACATCATAATGCTGTCTCCTGAGACCGTTCTGAGGGGAATGATGACGTATGGAGACATAAATATAACAGTGGCTTATTGTGCCGTGACGAGGGACCAGCGATTCCAAAGAAATGCCTCATCGGATTTGAGTTATCACATAAAAATGTACTAACGAAGGTAACATAAATATTTGAACTTGGTTTTCTTTTTTATCTCAACAATGAACATGTGCTGTAAGAATTTTTCCAATTTATAATATATATATTCATAAAATATTGTATTAAAATAATGTGTAAGTTCGATCATTTTTAAACTAAATTAAACTACTAATTTCTTAGCTTTACAGTCCAATGAAGAATTAGCTGTAGAAACTTGTAAGTACTTATATAATATTTACGAACATATAAACATTAACATATACATTCCGAAATGAAATGTACAAGTTTCTGTTTTTTACGAACAATAAAAACTGAAAAAAATGTTATTTCCAAAAAAAAATACCGTTACCCTAATGACAAAAAATATTAGGACTGGTATCCAAAAAACAATCAATCAAAGCAATACAATTAATATGTCAATCTATCCCACACTTTAATTCAGCAACTCTTTTGCCATCCCATATTTTTTCAATTTAGCAGTCTGGCAGTAAGTATTTTTAAATACTAACAGTAAATAAAACTATTTCATAAAAGGGTGTATATTCTCAGTAAATCCTCACGATTTTCTCCATCTTAAGAGAATACTTACAGTATCCTCCAAAACATGTTCCCTGAGGATTTTCTCGGTGAAATCAACAGGTGATATCAGAATTCACACCCCCAAGTCTCTTGAGCAACTTACTACCTTATACTTGTGTTATAAAGTCCGAATTTCAACCACGTTTCCGAAGGATATGAAACACTATGAAACAACAACCTGTGGATTTCTTTAAATACCACATAAATAAACTTAAGAGATCGTGAACAGAATTTTTCCAAACACAGCCTGGAAGCACTGAAAGATTCACAGTTTTTTCGTAGTACTAAACAGAAGAACACTTTATATTTCACAATAGAACTCGGTCATTGTGCCCAAACTTCGGTGAAGTATAAGAAACGATTGATCAAGAGTAATTTATCGTATATTTTAGCGAAGGAACGAAGAAACGGTAGCGATGTGACGGGAGCTGATATCAAACTAGCCAGAAATGCGTGCCACGCTCCCTCTGTCCTCACTCACAGTGATATTCTGCAAAGACGTTTGACCTGTTGCTCATTTATTTTATTAATTATAATTTGCGATATCATTAATTATTTCTTTAATATTTTTGTTACTATAAGGTCATATTTGTGTACTAAATGAAGCGCCATCTTTTCAAGAGACTTATGTCCAGCGATAGATGTTGTTGTAGGAATGCTTCATAAAATATTATCATATGTGTAGTGTTATTGTAAAAATCTATATGTATAAAAGCGAAATACCACTCACTGATTAATCACGATATCTCGGAAACTATAACACCTACAAACTTAAAATTTGGCAGTTAGGTTCCTTATAGGGTGTAGACATCCGCTAAGAATTTCTGAAATTCACCCCCTAAGGGGATGGAGGTCCAAATTTTGTATGGCGTAATCGACTTTCAGGCGGGCGAAGCCGCTGGCAGAAGCTAGTACCCGATAAAATAACAAGTTGTTGGCCTTGTTGCAGTACACATGCAACACTGTCACCCGGTAGTGATAAGTCTATTAATTAAGAGCAAAACACATGGGTTATCAGTTGGTCATCCCTTGTGTGTGGCCCCGATGCTAATTGAATATAAAAACACTACTCATCTGAAAACAACTTTTACAAAGGGAGCGTGATACTCATTATTCATTCAATACTTGATCAACACAAAAGCATCATAATGACCTAGTTCGATTTCTATTACAAAAGTTTCCAACATAAATATTAAGTAATATTTATTGTAAAAAAGTACTGAATCACGCTGCGGATTGATCCTGTATTCTGGTGACAGGAGTGTATATAGTGCTAAGTCCTGTGCGCCAGAGCGAAACGAAACAGCATCAGAGCGAGAAAACAAAAGGGAATTCATTCAAGATCAGCTATCTTATTCTGCAAATATTCTATGCCGATAATAATAATCAATCCTTATCTCTCCTTGTCTGTCCTTAAGGAAATTCGATGTACGGGAAGGAGACACGGACAGTATTGGACTTTAGTATTTTTCTTCGTGTTGCAGAATGAGTCTAAAAGTCTCGCGAATGCTCCAGATTCACAGACAATGCCCCAATTTATATCCAACTCACTTACTGGAGTCAGTGGAGATGGGGTGGTTCAAATAGGATGGATGTTGTAGTAATATGCATGACACACTAGTATTGTGAGATTAGCACTACTACTGTTCATTTGTCTTATGTAGATACGTGATTTGTATAGTCTAATTTAATTTGGAGCTTGCTGTTAATAATTAATGTATCTGGTCATTACCTCGTGCACTAGTTTGTAACGTATAAGTGGCCTTGTAGGCTTACGTTACATAAAAGATTTCGAATTGAATTGATCATGTTTCCGGGATAAACCTAGCCAGAGATCGCTCAAGACAGTGGTTAGGAAGGAAAAAGAGAAAACCGCAAGAGCCATACAGCTGTGCCCTCTTGCGGACATAATGTAGGCTAAAAAAATTGAAAATTTTAATTAATGCGAGAACTTGAAGAAAACTTCCATGAATTCGTTAAAACTGATTTTCCATGACCTTGTTTTGCACTCCAATCAAAAAGTCCCATAGCTACAAATGGCTTCAATAAGGAAGTACAACAACTAATTAAGCCTAAGTTACAATACGCCCAGTGGACTGAATATAAGTAAAACTTTTCGTGTGTTACACACACACATGCCGAGGAAAGTGGGGTAAAAAAATCGTCTCACAAAGCCAATTACATTAAAACATTCGGCGCGGGACAAAGGGCGAGAGAACAATGGAGCTTGGAAGGAACCCGCGATATGTCTTTCAATGCTTTTAACTTTCCACTGATGGCGGCGCAGCGAGGGAAAAATGGTGACGTCCCGCGACAAATGCCCGTGAAATAGTGATGCGACGCTGTCTGCTTTTATCGTCAGTATTTTATAATATTGTTATACATTTATTTAGCTTTTATTTTATTTCATTTATTTGTCTTGTTTATGCTTGTAAAAGAGAGCGTCTTTATAGAATGTATTTACATGTTTTCTTGGTTTTTGTTAAGGCAGAAACAAACTAAAAGTTTTGTTTCATTTTGATTTAACGTCATTATTTAATAGATGCCAGGGTTAGCGCAGTGATTCGATTCCCGTATGGAACAAATATGTCTTTGTATGATGCCTACAGATAGTTGTTCTGGGTCTGTATGTCTTGTGAACGCGAGTTTATGTTTGTGACCTACAATACAGGAATAATTTTTAATGTGGGGCAATGATTAAAAAATGGCGAAATTGGGTTAGTACTTGTTTTTAACCGACTTCAAAAAGGAGGAGGTTATATGTTCGGTTGAATGTATGTTTTTTTTTTTTATATATATATATGTTCACCGATTTCTCGGTCAATTGTGGACCGATTTTGAAAATTTTTTTTTTTATTGAAAGTTTATACTTCCGAGTTGGTCCTATAGAAATATTGTTATGATCTGATCATGAACTTTGAAGATATGGAACAGAACTCCTCATAGGATCACAGCAGAACCGTCGTAACAAGTAAAATTGCTTTGTTTATACGTGTAGTCGATGACTGACTGAAAGCAGAGGGGGAATACATCGAACTGATCTGATGATGAAGCCTGAAGTTAGGCACCGGAACTCTGTAATAAATTAATGTAATCTAACCGTGTTTGGGATTATTAGAATTGTCATGAGATGCACTCTGGCTATAAGGTATTTAAGTTTGGCTGAGGGGAACTTTTTAGTGGTGGTACCATAACTAAAAAGTGTAAAATAAAAAACTTTTTACAAAAAAAATACAACCGACTTCAAAGTAAAAAAAAAACACTGAAAAGTGCAAAATAACTTTTTTTCAGAAGTCGGTGTTAAATAACGAAGAGACAAAACTATTATAGAAACACCGACTTCTGAAATTAAAGTTATTTTGCACTTTTCAGTGTTTTTTTTTTACTTTGAAGTCGGTTGTATTTTTTTTTGTAAAAAGTTTTTTTGCATAAATATTGTCCCTCTGGACCTAAAATTTAAGAAACCAAAATTATTAACAATTTGCACAATACTCCATTTCATGAGACGTGCTTTTTTGAGGTGGGAAATCAATAATATGACAATAATTAATGACTTCTCTCGCTCTAGGCCAGACCGAGAGGGCGTGTCAAACTTTTACTGACTAAAACCACACCTATGTTCCTTCAGTTGCCCTTTACGTTCTAGGACCACAGGTTACCTTTTCAGAAGTTCTCCCATAGCTCTAGTAGGCATCGGCTCTGCTGGGTCCCTACGGTTTTGCTGACATATCTTTGAAGTGCACTTGGATCACTTCTCACCGTCGTTGACTCCGGCTCGGTCCGATCGGTTACCGGGCGGCCGGACGGCGTGCCACCTTTAGAGGTATGTGGAACAGCATGTAAAGTTCTACATATCTCCTTTGAAAAGAGAGGATCAGACGGATATTATGTCTGGTTTGGGCAACTACCCAATGTTGTTTATATTCAAATCGCCGCTGAGAACTCTTATTGCGCGATACAGGATTTCGTAGTTTTGTTCATATGTGGAGCCGTAGATGTCACTACACTCCCATTGCTCGTCGTCAGCAAGCCCGCGCTTACTGTGGCTAATAGTTAGGGGTCGGGATCTGGGCGGCTGGGGCGTGACGATGTCCAGAATCCCACACGCGTGCGGCCGTCTCTTTCGCTGGCATTACTGCTTTGCAGAAGGAGGCGATGGCTGCCCATTCCCCTCGCTCCGGACCATGACCTGAACGGTGTGAGAGGTCACCACCACTGATAGCACCCACGAGGACACGACAGTGCTCCGCCCAGGTAGGGCACACCTCCACCATATGCTCCACTGTGTTCTCTGATTAGTCCGCACAACGGACACCCGGGCGTTTAATCCGCCTGAATCCGGTACAGAAACCTCCCAAACTTACCATATCCTGTGAGGACCTGCGTCATGTTGAAGGTGACACCGTGACGCTTCTTTAACCACTCCTCAAAGAAGGGACTTACCGCCATGATCAGCGTGTCCAGGCGTAACGTCCTTGTGCTTAATAAATGGGAGTAATATGGATTCGGATATTAATCATACATAATTAGATTCAAGCTAGGAAACCTCCCGAATAATATTAATAATTAATCCTTCCAACCAAAGTTACTTAACAGCCTACAAAAAATATTAAGTGAGAAATTCGGTAAGTTCAAATTATATATTTGTTAATCAGACACACTTTAACGAATAACGAAAACGAACGAACGGATTTGGATGAAGTTTATCTATCAGAAGAATATCAGAAAGTTTATCGTTTATCCTGTTTGGGTTGTATTAGAGTTATCATAGGATGCAATCTGGCTATAGAGTAACATCGAACTGATCTGATGATGAAGCCGGAATGTAGGCACAGAAGTCATACTATTATAATAACGTTTGTGTATTTGTATATTTGTTACTTCTTCACACTGGAATGACTGAACGGATTACGATGAAACTTGGTGCACGGGTAAACCACATTCTGGAATAGTACATAGAGATACCGATGGACACAGGATATTTTTATCTCGGAATTATGATTGTTTGGGATAATTTTCCACTATCACGCGGTTGTAGCCGCTGGCAGCGGTTATCGTATTTTGACTTGTTGGAATTGTCATGAGATGGGAACTCTGGCTACTAGTGGTTATTCGGTCTTATTATATATATACCTTACTATAGAGCAGTGGTGGCCGAGTAGTACCGACTCTAACTTACGAGTCGTAGGTCGCGGGTTCAAACCCAGCCAGGCGCGTTAATTTGTGTAATTTATTTCATCTCCACTGCTCTCAAAACGGTGAAGGAAAACATCGTGAGGAAACCGGCATGTTCTAGAACCAAACATTCGAAGACATGTGACATCCACCAACCCGCACTGAGCCCGCGTGGTGGATAACAGCCCATTCCCTCTCGTAGAGAGGAGGCCTGAGTGCCAGCAGTGGGAACATTAAAAGGCCGACTATGATATGCTATTACTATAGAACTTGTACACTATTTAGGCTTTGTTGAGGTATACCACAACTAAAAAGGGAAACACCTACATAAAAAACTTTTTTCGTGGTGAGTTGGTGTCAAATAAGAAAGAAACAAAACTAAAAGCACCGACTTCCAAAATTAATTTTATTTTGCACTGTTCGCTGGTATTTCTTATCTTGAAGTCGGTTGTATTTATTTTTGTAATTTTGTTTTTATTTTATATCAATTCAACAGTATTCAAGGTGTACATTGACGGTTTTGAGCAGGTAACATTTTATTTTTATGGTAAAGCATTAGATGAGGGATTACATTTGCTTGTAATTGAAATGATGATTCAGTTTGTTACGCATTTAGGGTGCTGGCTTACGCGCTGTCGATCACTCATTAAGAAAATCAACTGTAGATGAAAGTAGGATGAAAAGAGTATTAAACCCCAACGTTATAAAGGTTAACAAACAACTGCTGATTACAAGTATCATTACGATATCTCTTCACGAAACGATAACAAGTTTATTATTAAACTGTTTATCGATAGCACGCAACTCCCTAGCGGGCGCGGCACTAATAAAGAAGTGAGACGTAACCAATGGGGTATCACGGCTTGGTTGCACCGCAAACTCATTTTATAAATCGTCCGTCCGCTCGCCCGGAACCACGCGTTAACCCTCCCTTCTAATGCACCTCCTTTGTAAACCAACTCTATAAAAAAACTACCTTCGAAATTACTTTTTATTTGAAAAAAAAAAGAATTGTCGATACCAAAAGAATTTCTTATGATTCAATGTTTAAAAAAAATACTATTTAATAATATTGATTACAATTAAACTTTGAAAAGCAACAGTAATTTTTTAACATGATGGTAGAGACCATATATGACTCAGTAGTAAATTAGCAAACTTTAATTACCCCTACACACAAACTTACATACCTCTTTATAATATTAGTATAGGTTGAATTCTGAAATTTTTCATAATGGCTTCGAACCTATGACAACATAATTGAATACTTTCCAATCTCGGTTTGCTCAATAAACTTTATTATGTGACCTTATATCATATCTCATAGATATCAACGATACCCAGATAGATATAACATATATCTCGGTTAGCACAATATAGTACACTTTTATAAAAACGACCGTCCTGTTTCGTGAAGCACTCCCTTAATAGACAGTATCAGGCCGAAGATCTTAAGTAAATCAAATCGCCCCATGAATGGCGAATGAGTCCGGGGCTTTTCACGGACTTTCCTACAGATGAGTATCACAATGGCCGGGGATCAAGAGAAACTTATCTCGGAGAGGTCGCAAAAATGTTTCTTAATGCTTATTTAAGTTGCATCCATTTGATCGTATCGCGATGGTGAGATGGTAAGCTGAATTGAAGACCCTTTTTTCCAGGAATAAACAATTTAGACACATTCATATTAAACCATCCGAAGATGGAAGTAGTGCTTATGTAAAATATGAACAAAGTTCTGAATACTTCGGAAATATTCACGAAAAGATCTTTTATGAGCTGCAGTCTAGACTCCAGTACAGTATAATCCAATTTAGTGCAAAGTACTTTAAACTTTGTGATACGGAAATATGACTAAAATTATTGCAACTTCATGCTGTCGTAAGTTAAGATTAATATTAATACTCGTAATATGATATCATTAAATCTGAAAGAACAATCGTCACAAGACAAATTCTGAATTATGATTCACCAAAGAACCCATAAACTGGTTTAATGAATTCACATAACGTTTTTATGAATCCTAAACACTCAATAAATCGGACCGCGGGGTATAAAAGCACCCACCGAGTATTAAATGTGCAATGCGTAGCTACAAATCTGTTGAAGGCAAAGTGAAACCGCGGTAAAACCCCTTTCAGATGGGTGAAGCGTTACCAGCTTTGAAAAACAACAATAACCCTCACCATACGTATGTATGAGGATACGCAATATACTTTAAAAGTACACCCACGATAGACTAGCGAAGCTGTAGAGACGACACTCATACGCGATGGGTAAAGTTTTTTGTAACCCACGGAGGCATTATGAAATGTATACTATGAATAAGCATCACTAGAAATACGTTCCTTTTAATAATGTATAATAAGATGTTATGAAATGTAGCAAATAGTAAAATCATAATTAGGTTTGTGCTGGCCGACAAACTCCAGCCAAGTCCATAAGTATTAATCATGAATATAAAATAGTTTCATCATCGCCATGTTTACCACAGCGGGTATGGATGGATGGCTCTTCAGCACCCGCCTACAATTCTGTCGTCTGATTTGCATACATCCATGTCAGCGGATGCTTTGCGCATTTTATTAAGTCTACGCAACCCCTCTCTGTTTGAGAGCCACGCTATTTTCATGTTTCGGGACTACAAATGGGAACCCATTTAAATACTAAGCCTACGTTTCAATACGATGCGATGTGAGTGTTTATTGTAAGATTGATGAATATTGCCCAGACGACGTTGTTAATTTGTTTTTGGAGTTCACGTTTCTTGATGAATTTAGTAGCTTGCTTTTCTTGTCACTTTATCATTTCGTTACTTTGATTGTTATTTTGAGTATATTTTATAATCTTATAGACATGCCTTAAGTGTAAAGAAGTTTGGGAATACCGATTTTCTTTACAACAATCTAAGTGAAAGATCAGAAAAACTTTTCAATCTGAATTTTTTAATTGCTTCATTAAATCGTCGCCCGTAGAAATATCTACGTACCTAGTAAGGTTCGTCTTTGTAACGTTTGTGAGCGTGGTTCAAAGGAGTGCGAATCGCTCTGGCTTCTCTTTGAGCGCGTCACTTGAGGGGCTTGCATGAAATAGACTCGATTGTACCAATACGCTTATTTGTTTGCCGTTGATCGACTGCCGAGGGTGCTCCATATGTTGAAATGCAATTTTGTGGTTTCTAGGTTTCGTATATTTTGAAATAACTTTATATTTATACATCAACAAACAAGATACATCATTTATGCTCCAATGTTTATCGAGACTGACATTAGGGAATTTGCTTTCTTGTACATGAAGGCTTGAAAGCCGTTCTTTTAAGCCGTCATGTCTGTCTACCAAGGAGTAGTAACAACGTCCGAAATGCTAATCTTTCCTTTTTGACTTCTTTTAATGTTAGGTTAAAGAAATCATAAAAGAACTTTCTTACTGACTAAACCACACCTATGTTCCTTCTTTGCCTTGCGTTTCAGGAACCCAGGATTCCCTTTCAGACTACCCATGGCTCCAGTAGGCTTTAGCTCTGCTGGGCTCCTACGGTTTTGCTGACATCTCTTTGAGGCGCGCGTGGAACATTGCTCTTTACAAACGACAAGGACAGCCAAAGAAGATGTCCTTTGGCTATCCTTGTCCACCGGTTAAGATACGATACTATTTACACTAAGATATCATTTATGATTTCTTACCATTTGCAACTAACTCACTAACATCTTGCGAATACTTAGGTAGGAACCCTGATTTGGTTAAAAATAAACACTTTATATTTAATTTAGAAAATTTTCAGTTAATTATAAATGTTTTCAGCTCCAAAAAGTCTTCCATAACTCTGATCTAATAAAGACAACGGCGGCACATCACCGTCAATTACATCAACAACTTTACTTTCTCCAAGTTGTCGCCCTCGAGATTGTATTTTAGATAATGGCTCGGTAATCACGTCGGTGATTTATCACTGCGCTATCTCAGCCTTCACTGTCCATTAAGCAATGCGAGTGCAACCCTTTGTTGTGTATATACGGGGAAGCTGATGGTTGCTCACAGTTCACCCCGTCGTCAGCGCGTCAATGCGCGGTGACGTGCTGTGGCGTGCCTCACTTGTTTAGCAGTACAATCTGTGTGTATGAATGTCTAGCCCAGAGTTGGCGAACCTTTATTTTATTGATGACGGTGCCATTACCTATTATAAAAAAAATTAAACCAAAGCGTGCCGTCAAATATTTTTTTGGTTTTTATTGAAAAAAAACTTACCTATGGAAACAGTTCAATTTCCGAATCGAGACAAAGATTTTTACGAAACGCAATTTTTTTTTTGTTACTTAGCTACTACAATTTTTCTGATTTTTTCCTATACTTGTGCTATGAGACCTTGCTTCATGCCAAATTTCAGGATTCTAGAACAACGGGAAGTACCCTATGAATTTTGATTCCCTTGAGAGTGTCAAAATACACATTTAACTCGATATCTTCACGCATTTCCGAGATAAAGGGTCTTGACAGACAAACAGACTGACAGACAGATAGACAGACTGACGGACAACAAAGTGATTCTATAAGGGTTCCGTTTTTCTCTTTTGAGGTACGGAACCCTAAAAAACAAGAACAAAACTAGACGCTATTTACTATTTATTTAACTTTTTTTCATCCCAAAATTCATAAACCAGTCGTTATGTCAACAGTACTATGTATTTTTTATATATGTGAAAGTCAGTCTGAATTCCGTTGTTGCAAATGATCTAGATGCTAAGTAATATTGTATTGGTGTGCCCGATTTTTTTTGCCACGGGTCACTATTGGCACGCGTGCTTTAGGTTTGTGCCATCCCTGGTCTAGCCTTTTTCTGAATTAGCATTTAAAAGCATGTCACAACTTACTTTACTGTAAAATTCTGATAGGCTATCAGGCTAGAGTTTGACTGATACTCAGCTTCTTTCTTATTCAGAAATCGGAGATTTTTTTTTTTAGGTGGGAAAATCATCTAATGACAAATCTCGCTCTTAGGCGGAGCGGGATATAGTGTCAGACTTTTACTGACTAAAATCTCACTTCTGTTCCTTCTTTGCCTTCGTCCTAGGGCCCTGGGTTTCGCTTTCACACTCCCCGTGGAAAATCGGAGGTTAAGCAATGTGGTCTGATTTGGTACATAATGTACGTGAATTGCTGGTTTTGGCTTACAACCTGTGTAAGTGAATGTCTGACCTGATTTTGACCCCTACGGTTTTGCTGACATCTCCTTGAAGTGCGTGCGGAACACATCAAAGTTTAGGGCTGGTTTCTGAGTTTGTAGTTAATAAACATGTCATTTGCTTTAATGTAGAAGCCTGAAAAGTTTTCAGGCTACTACTAAACTGACCTACTTAGTTTGACTATAATGCTCAAATTCAAATTTGTTTTTTTTTTTCAGAAATCGGAAGTTGAGCAATGTTGTTTGAGTAGGTACATATATAGTTGTAGCGACATGTATGGCGCCAAATATGAACTACGAAATCCTGTATCGTGAAATTAGAGTTCTCTGCATGATTTGACCATATACAACAGCCCGAAATCATCTATCGGGCAGTTGTCCACACCAGACATGACACCCGCCTGGTCGGAGCATCCTTCCTTTTCAAGATAGATAGATTTGTATTCGTTTTATATAGACTAACACGTTTGGCTAGTGTTAATGCAGCACTATGTGCATACCATGGCTATGTGGCATCAATTTTGCGCTATGGCATTATAATATGGGGTAATTCTGTTGATTTTGAAAGAGTGTTTCGAGCTCAGAAAAAATGCGTACGCTCAGTTTGCGGAGCGCATCCACTGGACAGTTTTGTTCCACTATTCAAAAAACATAAAATACTGCCACTTCCAGCACTATATATTTTTGAAATTTGTATCTTTGTACATCAAAACAGACATGAATTTGATTGTTCAATGATATTGTATCCAGACCCAGCCGTAAAGTGCATTTGCTTAATGTCCCTAGGCGTAGAATTAAATTGTTTTCTAAAATGTATACTGCATGTCTATTAGGTACTATTTATAACAAATTACCTGATGGTTTCAAAACCCTCAACATCAAAACATTTAAAAATAAGTTATTTAACTTTCTTTTAAGCAAATGTTATTACTCGACTGAAGATTTTATGACTGAAAAATTTACCTAAATATTTGACATTACCTATGAATCATACTTTATCTCCTTGACATTATTAAAATTGTGACTTATATAATTAATATCTCTTATAATATACAATAACTATTGCTCAATTACTTTCAATAATTTGTAATTCTAATGATAAACAATAATAATTTATTGACCCATAATTTTACAAACCATATTTGTACGCCGGAAACGGTAGAATATTATGATCATAATATATAAGCACTTAACAACTTTGTACAATATTCTGACAAATAAATACATTCTATTCTATTCTATTCAACGGAGGTTTGCGGGACTTTACTCCCTGTTCCGCATACCTCTAAGTAGAAAAGGTGCAACGCTTATTATGACTTATAATCTGTACGAGTTAATGTATTACGACTTGGTTGATTTTGGTTTAAAGCGAGTGTAGTCTGAGTACCTAATTATTATTTTTTTAAACACGTAGGCTTATTTATAAGGTCACAAATATATAGGTAAGTACTCTGACTCCTAAACTAGGTGTGGGCCTGTAACTTAGGAGTCAGTGATTCTTCGTAACAAACAAAGTCATAACTATATTAAAAAAGGACAATTCAAACAGTAAGCAAGTGGTGGCTAAGAAAACAGAAACTAATTTACTTACGAAACAAATATAATAAGAAAAAAAAACTATATGGTGAGCGTATATAGGTGTAAGTGTAGAGTGTGTGTAGGTGTAAGTGTAGAGTGTGTATAAGTGTAAGTGTAGAGTGTGTGTAGGTGTAAGTGTTGAGTGTGTATAGGTGTAAGTGTAGAGTGTGTGTAGGTGTAAGTGTAGAGTGTGTATAGGTGTAAGTGTAGAGTGTGGCATTAGCGACCCCACGGACCCGATCTCCCGGGAAAATTCTTGTTCTTCATCTCCGGCTTGCCTTTATTGGCCGGCCGTAGTGAACACTGACGAGGAATAGAGCTCCCACCTCTCTCTTGCCTTTATTGGCTGGCTTGAGTGGAGATTCGCAAGAGCAAACGTGCTCGGGAGAAGGATGTATACTCCAGTAAGGTGCTGGTAGGGATCTTGACCATACTTCCGGGATTGTCCTGATAGCCGTGGTATACCTCTCCACTTCTTAAGCACCTCAGGATATGTTGCCCTCTTGTTGCTACGTCACTTCGTGCTAGCGACCGTTTATGGGGGCCCATTTATTGAGGGTGCAAGTCACCCCCTGCCTTTTGTCGATGGATATTAATAACATTGTTTAGGCAGGGGCCATAGTCTTAACATAGTTCCTGGTAACCAGTCCACTTAAGACTCCAAAAACCATAGCCTTATCTCTTAGTTTTCCATTTGTCGCAATAGTTTCCCTCCAACCGGGGGTCGTCCTTGGATGCACTAGCATAGTGCGTACAGGGATAATCACCGGTTCGTACTACTTTCCATTAAAAGCGTCTAAAAGGGCCTCTGCGAGTTGGTTTCGGCTCCTCGTACGCCTTCCAAAGGTCCAGGACCTTAGGGTGCTGAGATAAATAAATGTATAAAAATAATAATATAATTAATAATATTGTTCAGGCAGGGGCCATAGTCCTAATATAGTTCCTGGTAACCAGTCCACTTAAGACTCCAAAAACCATAGCAATATATCTTAGTTTTCCATATGTCGCAAGTTTCCCATCAACCGGGGGTTAGCCTTGGATGCACTAGCATAGCGCGTACAGGGATAGTCGTCGGTTGGTACCACGTTTAATTAAAAGCGTCTAACGGGCCTCTGCGAGTTGATTTCGACTCTTTGGTACGCCTTCCAAAGGTCCAAAACCTCGGGGTCCTGAGATAAATAAAAACAAATAAATAATGATGTATTTATTTATCAAAAACATTGTAGTATTTTTTTTACAACTATCACACAAAGCCATCTAGTCTCAAACTAAGCAGAGCTTGTGCTATGAGTACTAGACAACTGATAAACATTCTTATATATTTCTAAATACATACTCGTACATATTATAGATAAATTACACCCAGACACAGAACAAATGATCGTGCTCATCACACAACCATTTTTCCTGGGTGGGGATCGAAACCACGACCTCCGGCATAGCAGTCAGGACCACCAAGCAATAGACCAACAGGCCAGTCAATTGGAGGGTGAGGTACTGTATTCCTAGCTAGATTAATATATAACCTAAGTTAAAGAGTACAGTGCCAGTCCCCAAGAAAAGAAACAATAAAATCGTACACAGTATGCATTATACATTATGATGTACTACAGTTAAATCTTGATAACAAGATAACAAAAAGTAGTTAATTAAAAGTACAATAGTAGGTAAAGAAAAAAAAACAAGAAGGTAAGTATATTAACTTAAAGTATATTAAATTTTAAAGTATCATCATTGTGAGCATTACAGGTTGCGTTACACATTTTGTTAGGGTTCCGTAGCCAAATGGCCAAAAACCGAACCCTTATGGATTCATCATGTCTGTCTGTCTGTCCGTCCGTATTTCGCAGCCACTTTTTTTCCGAAACTATAAGAATATAGTTCTTATATATTGAAACTTCGTAAATAGGTGTATTCTGTGAACCGCATTTAAGATTTTCACACAAAAATAAAAAAAAAACAATAAATTTTGGGGGTTCCCCATACTTAGAACTGAAACTCAAATTTTTTTTTCATCAAACCCATACATGTGGGGTATCTATGGATAGGTCTTCAAAAATGATATTGAGGTTTCTAATATAATTTTTTCTAAACTGAATAGTTTGCGCAAGAGACACTTCCAAAGTGGTAAAATGTGCCCCCCCCCCCCCCCCCCCCCGCTGTGAAGTTAAAATAAGAGAATGATAAAACTAAAAAAAATATATGATGTACATTACTATGCAAACTTCCACCGAAAATTGGTTTGAACGAGATTTAGTAAGTAGTTTTTTTTTGATACGTCATAATCGTAAACCGTAATTTACCTTTCAAGTTTGTACGGATCCCTCAGTGCGCGAGTCCGACTCGCACTTGCCCAGTTTTTTTTCTAAATCTTTCTTCTTAAGAGCGTCCTTTCCGAGGTACATTATCATACAACCGCTCTTACGTAATTATGACGTTATTACACATCTTTCTCTAAATATTTTGGAAACACAGATATCTTGTAGATATTATCTTGTGGAGATCAAATCATAAATTAAGACTAATCCAGTAAAGACCTATTTTGCGTGAACTTTGGGCCTTCATAATGTCATCATTATTATTTCAGCCAAAAGACGTCCACTATTGGACATAGCCCTCCCCCAAGTGTCGCCATAATGACCGATCCTGTGCGTCTCTCATCCATCGGGTTCTCACGACCCTCACCAGGTCATCGGTCTACCTTGTGGGAGGTCTTCTAACGTTTCGTCCTCCAGTACGTGGTCACCATTCCAGAACCTTTCGTCCCCATCGTCCATCTATTCTGCGAGCAATGTGCCCTGCCCACTGACACTTAAGTTCGGCGATTCTTTGGGCTACGTCTATAACCTTGGTTCTCCTGCGGATATCTTTATTTCTGATGTGATCACGCAGGAAACTCCAAGCATCGCTCCTTTCATCTTCATAATGTACTCATGAATAAAAAAATAAAAAATGCAACTATTAAACCTTGTATTAATCAAATCAAGATTCTGAATTATATTTTTTTTTTCAAAACCGTTTATGGTTAAAAAAAAAACATGTATTTCCTGAAACAATTTTTCTGAAATATTCGAGTGAATGTTGGAATTACCGAATGCCAACAGAGTTTTAAGGCGTTATTTCTTTTTTTCTCGTTGCTAATTCATCAAATATTGCGTTGGATGAAACAACAAGCTTTGAAACCATAACAACCTCTCGTTTACGATTGACGAGTGAGGAAGGGCCTTTTTAACTGCCAGCAATTGCGACCACTTTTCTTACGATATGATCGAAAACTCTTTGAATCTCAGAGGGTAATATGAACATTTACGAATCATAGCGAAAGTAAAGCCACTCGCCAAATTAGCGTTAAATTTGCAAAAATACAAATGGCATCATACTAAAATCTTCCTAAAACGTTTAAATTCATAATTTAAAATGAAGAACAGTATTGTCGCCTGGAGAGTGGGTGTTCAACAAAGTTAGGGGTACAACAATTGACATGCATTAACGGTATTTCCGCTGGCGTTGGGCCTCAACGTCGTTACCGCCCGGAAATTCAATCTAATGCTGAAATGTTCGGCTTATATTAACTTGCTACAAACATTATGGATTTAGAAATATATTCTTGCAAAATTTTCTTTAATAGGTTTCCTTAACATTTATTCAAACTTTGGCCAAGATGTTAAGAAAACATTTCTTTCAATATAACAGCAAAAGTTCGATAAAAAATATTACAAAACGTGTTAAAGTTCGAGCAGAGAAGTCATAAAAATGTAGGAAAATTGTTACTATGCTTAACTAAATTTTATTTACAAAGGAAAGGAAAGTATTTCACAATCCAACAAACGTGCTTATTGCCAACTGCTACACGATTACGAAACTAAGCACTATTTCAACAGTTTTTCACTAAAACAAGAACAAAACAAGTGCATCGATTCGTGTTAAACATTGTTTTCCCCGAAGCTCAGTATGAGGGCCGGGGAGAGTGCAAAATTGCACGCACACCAGCTTACAAGCACTCCAAACGTGACGGAAGCGAGGAGTGCGAGCCGTCATGATCTCTCTCCTGATCAATAAGTCTTGGCGAACTCAAATATTTGCACACCGCGTACATTAGTGGAGGTGGAGGCGCAGACAAAACGACGGATGTCGATCGGCGCCACAGAGTAAATGACAGACAGAGAAGATAATTATTATTTTCAATTTTATTATTATTATATACTTTATTGCACACCTCATAATGTGAACAGGATAAACATTTGCAAAAACTAAGTGTACAATGGGCGATCTTATCGCACAAGGCAATCTCTTACAGACAACCTTAGGAGGGACTGAACGAAAGGAGATAGATTTGGGGGCGATCAGTATAAAAAATATCATAAATAATATTAATTACACATAATAATAAAAATACATTATATAGAATATCTATTAATACACTCTCTTTACTTTGAAAGTTTTTGTATTTTGCTTCGTAATAGATTGTATGATTTATATGAGTTGTTGTTGTTGTTGTTGTTGTGGTCGACGCTTACCATCAGGTGAGCTAGTAGTGAAACGTGAGCCTAACAAGTCATTTAATATCATCCAGCCCTGCTTTTAATTTAAAATAAAATAAGACAAAAAAATAAACGGTATTTTGTAACGCTTTAAGCAGCGCTATAAAATATCAATATTTTATTATTATTTACCAAAACCTTTTTCTCTAGTGTCTTTTAAAAACCTTTACAAAATTTAAAATGTCCTAATTAAGATTTAAGCATAGATTTACCAACATTTTATTTCGAAAAACTATTTCCAAGTAATAAACCCCACACTTGATATCTGAACCAACAATACCAATTCAGAGAACTACCATCAAACTTGGCAGTTAGAAGTGCTCTGTTATTTGGTAACATTGTAGTTTATGTAGGCGCACGAGAGTGGAATGAACGGCGCCGCGCCGTCTACCCTCAGTTGGCGCCAGACATCCGTCTTTGTTTTAAATACACACGGTTTTTACGCTCAATCTCTATGTTAGTCGGAAGAGTGTTTTGTGATGATTTGACGCATAGGAAAAGCGTTCTTCGGCAACAAAAAATCTCTGACGTTCAGACAAACGATTGTCTCTGTATGTTCAAAATTGGTTGATCACGTCGAATTTCGATAACGCACATCAGTGCAATAACATTTTGACCTAATGACAATCGAGAATATCATTTCATCTCGGCATATTTTAATGTCAGTGGAAATGTAAGTCAAAGGAAAATATCTGCAAATCTTTTGATCAGGTCTTTCATTCTGAGGTTCCCCATATCATCCAGTTTATTTGACCAAGCTAAAACGTAACGTATTAACTATTAAAACCCTTATTTTTGACTTGGGAAATCACCAGATAACTCTTGCTCTGGGTGGAGCGAGACTGTGTGTCAGACTGTTACTGACTAAAACCCACCTATGTGAGAGTTACCACACCCCTGCAGTGCAAAGGGCAATTGAAGGACAGTTGCTCTTTGCGTTGCAGGATCGCGGAAACTCTTTCAAACAATCCCGCAATCCTGGCAGACATCGGCCCCAGCGTCCACGTCAATTAATGTTCACAGACATCGGCCCCAGCAGCCACATCAATTAATGTTCACAGGTCTTTGAGGCGCGCTTGGAACGTCTTCAACTGGGAAGTACTAAAAACCTTAACTCCTTTTGCAACCACACGAACTAGGTTAACACCTAGGTATCATCAACTCCGTATCAGTACAGAGACAGAAATAATTATGTCGAACACGTCAAACTACGTTCATTTGAATATAATACCGCTATATACAGGAGACTGTAATTCCAGTGTGTCCTTTGAAGTGGGATTAATACTGGCGTAGGTACCGCCCTCACCCTGTGTGGTCGCGGCCACGCAGCAAATTAAATCTGTGTCCTTTCACAGAGGATTCTCATTACGACAATTTAGAACCCGTAATGAGTACAAGTCAGAGGGATGATGAATATACTTTTATAATCCGTCTGCCGTTGTGGGCGTTGGTTGATTGAACTTTTTTAATTTATTTGGTAGGTGGATTCTCTGTCAGAAATGATACTGTTGATGTTAAATGTCTGTGCCTACATAATCTATTAATTAACTTTTATGTCTTCAATGTTGATTGAGTTCGGAGGAGTCGTTTTAATTATAATAGAATCAAAATATCTCTGCTCCTTTAAACTTTTTCCTGTGTCTCAAGGTTTGTTTGCACCATGTGCAGGGTTATGTTATTAATTCCAAGTTTTTGGAGCATGTCGGCTTTAGAAAATTCAAATACTCCAAGCATCACCTAATTTTAAGTTTTATAAGTCATCTGAATAAATTAACCCCAAATAACCGATACAGACACCCAGAAATCATAACAAATATAAATAATTTATAGCAGTAGCGGTTTATAAGATTTATTTACGGATCTCCCGTCCCCTTGGCGCCGCGCCTTGCCGCCGGTTCAGGCGCCGCACTCGCCGCCGGACCGGGCGCCGAGCCGTCCCGACGGACAGACTCCGCGGCGCCTCCTGGCTATCGATCTCAAGAGATGACGACACGATTAACTGGCATAGTTTACTTTAGTATTGAGGATAAGACATAATTTCTATTGTTGTTATTTTTGGGTCAGAAAAATAAATGGAATAGGGGATTGGAGATGAAAAGCAACTCTTGCAAAAACATTGAACGTACCTTTCCTTTATTTGTTAGAGGTGGGAATCATCCTGGTCAAATAAATCATACCGGTCTGGATGGAAAGAGACAGAGTGTACTTTTACTGACTAAAACTCCACCTGTATTCCTTTAGTTGCCCTTTTTGTGCCAGGATCATGGTAATTCTTCCGAACAATCCAGCCGAAAAATTACTTTCATATGCGACAAATCTAAGGCGACAAGTCACAGACGTATAACACACAGTATAAAACCCTGATTTGTTGACATTGTTCGCAAACTTTTATAGGAACGCGTCCACCTTCTTAAACCCATCATTAAAACTTCCCAGCAACTCTATTCAGGTACTTTTCACTCAAAATATGTCGTTAATTGGCCATGTCCACCCGCATCAGTTCCAGAAAGCATCCTCATTAAATTTTCATCCACCAACCCTGAGGCGAAAGCTTTGACAACCAATTAGTTAAGTAACATAACACTATGACGGCAAATTCTATAGAGAAACTAGGATTAATAATAAGTATTTGAATATTAATACACGACTATTGTGTCGGAATAAAGGCTTGTCTTGTTAGTAATATAATCAGGTATTGCTTAGTATACCAATTAGAGCCCGCAAATTCGACAATACCACTGTATGAAACTGATAGTATTTTGTACATTATTCTAACACTAATATGAGTACAATAGCTGTTCCAAATGGTCTGGTTACAATGCATCCATGATCATATTTCATGTTCGTAATTTTAAATTTTACTTGTTTATTTAATGTATAAAAAGTCTTGATGAGAATATGCTCTGTGTTTTGGTTTCTACAAATATTTATTTTAGATAAATTATACTAAAGTTTTCACAAGAAACAGTTCTGAAATATTAGATGTCTCGATTAAATATTTCAGACCTGTTTCTTCTCTCAATCCGTACGCAAAATACGCGCTTTAGACGTAGAATTGCTGACACCAGCCCAAAATACAAAAATTCTTATTTCAAATATGTAACATGTTTATTTCGTTGCGAAGAATGTTACTAAAGCTCTTAGACTTTTGGAAAAAGAAGCCGATTAATTAGTAATAAAGAAACTATTTTTTTTTATAATTCCACGAGGCTTTAGTTAGAGATCTATGTGATTTATTCGTCACAAATCACGTCACCTTTTTTTTGAGGTAAGTGAGAAATCATCAAATGACTTTTCCCACTCTTAGGTGAATCAAGAGGGCGTGTTAGACTTTTACTGACTAAAGTCCATCGTGTCCTTCAGTTGCCCTTTACGTTCAAGATCCAAGGTCACACTTTCATACGTTCCTGTAGCACAATTCATATTAGTTAGCGCCTAAACATTGAAATTGTTAAATCTATCCATGTCACAAGATAGGTTACTCAGCTGATCTAACCTTGACTTAGCATAGCATAGCATAGCATAGCATAGCATAGTCGGCCTTATAATGTTCCCACTGCTGGGACTCAGGCCTCCTCTCTAGAAGAACCTTGACTTAACTGACGTTAAAGACGGTGTCACGAATTCGCACAATCAAAACTTGGTAATGGGTTTCAATACAAGGATTCAAAAGATTTTTCTAAACCGATTTTAAAAGGGTCTTGACTGAACAAGACTTGAATATAATTTTTGTGGACAATTTTGTTAAAACATATATAAATATATATAATCACTGGCTATCCTAACCTAATAAAAATTTCAGTGTGATCGTAAATCAACCTAGGTAAGCTAAAATCGTAGACGATAAAACAAAACAAATAGAAATCGACTAGCGAAAAATATTTTTGTCCTAAATACCTAACTGTAATGAAATTATTCCCTCGAAGCATTCGAAAATATCACAATATAACATAAAATACTATCGACATACAGGAAGTACGGGGTCCGCTTTTCCCGGATAATGAAATCATGCAAGAGGTGAAAATTGAGGAAATGTAGTTTCCTGTTATTTCTTCTTCACTTGCCTACGTCACGATTCAGGGAATTGGTCGGTAGGTTATAATTTTTCAGATTTTTTTGCAAGCATTTGCACTTTTAGAACAAGTATATTTGTGAAGTAGGTTCATCACTAATTAACAAAACACTAAAATATTTCCATACCTGCACTAAATTCACAACGCTACATTCTCATCATCATCATCTTTTCAGCCAAAACACTTCCACTGTTAGACATAGGACATATGCATTCTCATGTACAAGAAATTTAGAACATTTAGCAATGTTGATGAAGTATATAATAAACCAAATACAAATTAATGTAGAAGAATTTTTTTCTGCTTTGTTTTGTGACAACACCAATAGTACTTACAAAATTATTTAAAAAATGTTTGATAAAATGATAATAATTTTCGTTACATTTTTTGTTGCTCTTCCTGTAATATTTTGTCCCATTCCAGCAGTACGTTTTGTCTTGATCAAAATAAAACAAAGTGAGCAGAGAGCAATTAATTTAGGGGTCCGTTATGCAGCAGCGGCCTCTGGCGGCGCGGCGGACCAATCGAGTAATTGTCGCGAGCAATATTCAAATGGCGGAAACAATTAGCGTAAGTGCTGAACACGTATTTAGTTGTCTAGACCTTTTAATGCCCCGTACTGATTGCAAAACAATTTAAATTTGTGGTAATGTATTATTTGCATTTGTATAATAGGAAAGTATGTGTAAAGAATTAAAAAAAAAAAAAAACACAATTTGTAATATCTGATTTATTTATAAATAATCTAACTTTTTGCAGATTCTAAATTTAAAAGGCCTTAATTATAAAACTGTGATTCGTTTGAAGCCTGATTAGGTGATTCTGAATTCAAAATTTGCTATGAAGAATTTGAATTTAAAATCCTACAAGGTTAGTGAATTTTACCAAAGCTGAAATTCCTAATAGAATATTTAAATTATGAACCTACAAATCGATTATTAAACTTATTGTATGATTAGTGTCTTTATCTACCTAAACATGATCATCATGAAATATCATCTACGCTACTAAACACCACAAAACTGAAGATGAGGTGAGGTGATAGTGGTGGTAGCCAACGCAATAGCAACAATTGTCCATTAAGACAAAAGCCACTGCAAACGGCCTATAAGCTTCTCTAAATTCTGAAGCACCCAATTAAAATATTAATCCTACCATTAAAAGATCCCTGTACAATCAAGCAGTACACGGCACAATATAG
Source organism: Mythimna impura (assembly GCA_905147345.3). Taxonomy (NCBI): domain Eukaryota; kingdom Metazoa; phylum Arthropoda; class Insecta; order Lepidoptera; family Noctuidae; genus Mythimna; species Mythimna impura. Next base: position 17,793,258 of record LR990345.1, read on the forward strand.
CTAAATATTATTGAATAAAAACTGACGTGTTCCTCCCCTTGTCTGCTCGCTCTAAATCTCTTTTGTGTTCTACGATAACGCTACAAAGCCTGCTAATGTCTTTTAAGGACTTAGTGATTTAAACGGACTAAATAATGAACCGACTACCCTTCCACGCTCGGAACTCGCTATGCAATTTATGGGCTTAAAACCTTAGGGATATCTCGGGACGCAGATGTATGATTGCAGCTAAAGCGAGTGGTCATTTTTTTGTCCGGTGACTTGTAATTATGATAAAAGAGCTGTTTTGTGGTATCGTGTGTCGCACTATTTTGTCTTTGAATTTTTTTGTTGGATTTACAAGTGCTGAAAAAGTGCTTATCGTGTTCGATTTTCTTTTAATTTTTTGACATTATAACTCCTGACCATTTTGCCGGATGGCTAAGCTAAACTTGTTGTTTCTATGACTTGACTTACTTCCCAAATAAATCATTTAATCTATAATGTTTCGCAATCATCTTTATGAAGGGTAATTTAGACACTGTTACGTAGATAAAATCAATGATATTTTATAACGAAAACTCAAATAACCGTTCTTACAGTCGGGAAAAAAGCAATCAACCATTTTTCTCGCTGCCATATCTCCACAAAGCATGTTCCGACTTAACCAAAACAATTCATATCTCGAAATACTCTGAGATTTGTGAACAAATCACCGTTACAATATACTTATGTGCTCGGAGGTACTCGGCTCCTTGCATCGGGAGCGTTCGCATGACGACACAAATCCGGATGATGTCTGTTTGTTATCAGCGCTGAGCACTCGACTGTACTTCCATGCCTCTAGGGTTGCCACCAGCTAACGCAGTAATCGCATTATTTATCGAATCCGGACCATTTGGTATTATGATCTGTTTGAAGGGAACTTTGTTCTTACTATGGGACAGCAGAAATATTGTTTTTTTTATTTTCGTTGTGATATTCTTAATAGCAGTGATTTTTATGTCATTTATTAAACTTTGTCGTTTATTTTCCGTACGTCCGATTAAAAAAAATCAGTAATGTAAAAGAAAAATCAGTCACCAAGGCAATGAAGACTGAGGATGAAAAGGGCCGTTTATAAATCAACATTAAGTAAGGATGGGAGGACAGAGCTCGTCTCTACCCTAAAGTAGTGAATGAAGAGAATTGATGATGATGCAGACATTCTAAATATCCGAGTCAGAGATTCCAAGTATATCTGCATCGCCGCGGAATTTTAGTAGATAAATTGTGACCGCCAATTTAGCCTTCCACTAAAGCTATTTCTTTATTTTGTACCATATCTAAGTATACTCTTATAAATGTACAGCTTATCGCTTATTTGCCTTTTTGGAAACTCTGGTTCGAGTAGGGTTGGATGATTGATGAAAAATATTTTTTTGGCTGCCAGTTACCTATGTTATTATTACAAAAAAATATTGGACATATAGTTTTTGCTTTATAAAACAATAATAAAGTATCAAAGATGACATGGGTATCAAATTCCCTGGAGTAGTAGATTTTTACGTAGATTTGCCGTCATGCGAAATTTTAATGCACTGCACTTATCATCTTCATTTCGGATTTACGCAAACAAAAGAAAAAAATATGAGACCATTTTTGATAATCTGATCGATGTACTAAATAGATTTTTTTAGACCTCGTATACTACATATCTAAGCAACCACTGAAGGCTTCTTCTTATTGCGTACATTATATATACTAAGCTGACATTTTTTGGCACATTTTCGAAATAAAGTAGTTAACCTACTTATTTCTAGACATGTATTATTGCGGCAACTTGGCAAGTTACTCCGTCCCAGTTGCACCACAAATCACTAAACGCAAGCAGTAGAAAAATTTAAATCGTCATTGTTTTTTAACCAATCATTTCGTTGTCGTCTTAATTCACAGTATGATGACTCTATAGTTATAACTAGCCTGTCTATGACTGGCCTGTTGGTCTAGTGGTCAGCGGCCCTGACTGCTACGCCGGAGGTCGTGGGTTCGATTCCCACCCAAGACAAATGTTAGTGTGATGAGCACGATCATTTGTTCTGTGTCTGGGTGTAATTTATCTACATTAATTATGTATTTAGAAATATATAAGTATGTTTATCAGTTGCCTAGTACTCATACCACAAGCTCTGCTTAGTTTGGGACTAGATGGCGTTATGTGAAAGTTGTGGAATATTATTATATTATTATTATTATAATCAACTCGCTTTCTTCTTTTCCAAAAATGCGACCCTTCAAACCAAATGGTTGTTAGAGAATCGTCCGAGATTTCTCCGCCCTTATATTTTATTTCGATTGCAACAAGTATTATCCGCCTGTCAATATTATCGGTGATCGTCTCGCGGCTTCCTGCGAAATTGCTTCGATTCCCCGCGCGTTGCCCAACCTTCGATTGTTCCTTTTTGTTTATACTCCGTTTTCATAGACTTTTTTATAACAACCATGCTCCATCTTTGAGAAATTTGAAATAAAGAACGGCGTTTGGTAATTTATTTCTAAATTCGTTTTTGCTATTCTGAAAATAGTTATCCCTTTCATGTATGTTTCATGTTAAAATTCAATGTTCAAAAATGCCAATAATGTGTTCAAGATTTTATAAATGAAATGAAAAAATGTTTAAAACCTATTCTCCAGTTCTTACCTTATAACTTCGATAAGAAGGTTGATGGAAGATGCAAACCGTAAACTAAAGACACAGCTACTTTTCTTTTCTAGGTATTAAAATGTTAGGGTAACACGATATTATTATAAATCTTCTGTCAATTGTTTTATAATAAAAACCATAATCCCATGTAAGTGTAGCTACACTCATCGGCAGTAGGAAGATCTTACTCAAGCTCTAAATGAAAATTTGTGATCAAACCAAGCTTAATCTATGGGATTTTTTAATAGAAGTAACGTAACTTCGCAAGTTGTCTTAAGTGAATCATTCCACATGGAAATTAATACCGTGTAAAAATGGATAGACATTGGCTAGAGTCAATAAGCTCTTAATAAACTAGGGCGCCTCATCATCAACGATTGCTCACTGCTTACCATCAGATGGGATCGCAGTTAAGCACTAGTTTATATCAAATAAATAAAAAATTGGTCAGGTTAATTTTTTTTGTGTAAAAAGTTATCCTAGAGCTGTTTTCACAGTTTCTAATCTTTCTGTTTCATGATTTATTATTAGTATATAGAAAATGTTGATGCCAGTAAATTATAATCGTTTGGTTCGGCTTATCCTTATAAGACTAACTCATTGCCAGAAGTAATTTTCAATGGACTCATGATCTTTCATGAAAAAGAATCATAAAACTCTTGATACTACTCGATCACCCAACATTGGCAGAATTTGCTGCACCAACGCCTACGACGACCTAAGCGACTGTGTCAAAAAACGAAATTGTCACTTCCAATGAGATCTGATCTGAGGGGCTCTGAAATGAGGTAGCAATGTTAGCAAGTAGGGAAACAGCCAGGCCAAAGATCGAAAGTCATGTTTGAAGCAATCAGATACCAGTGCCAGGGCCAGGACTCACTAGATGTACGTCTGAATACATTCTTCCCTTCATCATTTGCCTCTATGAATAGATTCAGTTTGTCCTCCAATTCGTATTTAGGGTTTGGGCCTCATTTACTGCCGATGATTGTAAAACTTTTACGGACTACTTAAATCGTCATTTCTTAATAATAACTTACATATATTTTTTAGGGTGAGCATAGCATCGTCTCCCTAACCTGTCCCCAAACTAGCTTGGAGTCAGCTTCCAGTTTCACCGGATGCGGCTGAATACGCATGTTTTACATAAAGCGACTGCGTATCAGACCTACATAACCCAGTTACTGGGCAACATGATACTCATTGGATAGACCGATGGTCAGACTTTATGTCCTCTGACTATTGGTACTGGTTTTAACCTTTCGAATACCGTAATTAGAGACACAATAGAAAGACAGTGAGAGAGTGAACGCCGGCTTCGCTTGAGATTTAATGAATGAAATGACACTAAAGATATTTTTTTACAGAAATTAGTTATCTTAATTGTAGGCAAATAATATGGGAATCGACGCCTTATATTTCATGCGGAACGGTATTGATCTACGCATGCATACACAAGAACGCTAAAAACGTATTGAACGTTTAAAATGCTACAAGTGTGGGAACGGTGTCCAAACATTTTTAAGCATTATTCTTAACTTAGGCACATAAAACAATAATGAAAAAAACTTGAAGTATGTAATTACATAGGCAATATTATAACCAGCACGCACCAACTTTACGCCGCATTGCTTCAAGATAATAATTTGTTTCATGTGTAGGGTGCCAAGATGGCCAAGGCTCATGTCAAATTATAGCTAATGGCACTAAGAAAGCTATTTTCATTTCACGACCTAAGCTTAAATGATATTTGTTTTGCACATTAATTATAAATAACACTGTTACACGTCAATTTAAACTTGATGAGGCCGGTGTTTCTTAGCTGACCATATTAAGAAAAAACACCGAAACAAACTCACAATTTAAAGAAAAAAGCTCTTTTAAATACCATACAATTTCATGTAATGAACAAATCATATGAAAACCTAGTAAAAATTCCCTAGTCAATGTATTATTCAAGTGTATTACTAATTGTATTGTCAAATTATTAAAATGTGTAATATTATAATTACAAGAGGGCTGGCCTTTTTTCAGCTAAAGTTAATTCTGGTCAAGCTTTGTCATTCAACGTGGCAATGCTGCCAGGCACGTTACCCGCCCGTTACATGCCGTGCCCGTTACGTTTAGGGCACCTAGGAGTTTGTAAATTAATCAGAAAATACGAAGAGCAGAAAATTCATATCTCGGAGATGCTGCGATGGGCTGGTGGTATCACGAAACAGGATAAAGTCCTCAATAAACTGATCCGAGGGAGCTTTAAAGTAGCCGAAATACAGCATAAGATGCAGGAAAACCGCTTGCGATGGTATGGGCATGTAATGTGCAGAAACGAAGACCACATGACTAGACTCGTCTTAGTCATAGAAGAGGGCAAAAGAGGTGGCCGACCGAAGAGGTCGGGCGTCCAGAAAGACCTGCTGACAATGGGCCATTTTGCGTCATTTCTGGCTTTAGGCCAGAAATGACGCAAAATCGCCTAGAATGGAGTAAAAGTATCAGGAGGGCTGACACCAAATAGGGAACCAGCCAGGGGACTGATTGATTTGTAATTGATTTGTTATTGAAACTTTTTTGGACTAAATCATCGATATCACTTTAATTTATCAATTCGGTGAATTCTCAGTAACATCACTGATAGGCCTCATGCTGACCCCCTGAGGAAGTGTAATAGAAGTGCTGCCAGTGCGGGTTATTTAAATTATCATATTCTAAAATAGTTTGGTTTCTAAGCCATTTCACGCCATTTTTCTATCTGTTTACAATGTTATCTTTTGCCCAGGTTGCTAGTCTCTCTTGCTTACTCTTACTGGGCTAGCCGCCATGAATTGCTAAGTAGCTAATGCCTATCTAATCTAAGAAGTACCGTTTGACAGTTCTGACAGATTGAAGACAAGGGATGGGGTCAAAGGAATCGATTACTATAATTTCTGATTAAGAGATATTTATTTCATTTCTTTGTATTTACTAATCGATTACAGTTTTTTTTTTTTTTTTTTTTTTTTTATTAATGATAGGCTCGCGTTTGACCACCATCTCACCTGATGGTAAGCGATGATGTGGTCGACGATGGAGCACGCTTGCCTAGAAGTAGCCTATTCACTCTTGACTTAAAGACCCCTAAGTTGTAGCTATCAGGAAACACAGACTCCGGCAAGGAATTCCACTCCTTGGCTGTACGCATAATAAATGTGTTCTTAAAACGTTTTGTGCGTATGGGCGGGATGTCCACCATGTACCGGTGGCGCAACGCCGTATGTCTAGTGGTCCGATGATGGAACGGACTTGGCGGAATTAGATTGTGCAATTCCAGTGCACACTCCCCGAAATGTAAACGATAGAAAACCGACAGGCCAGCAACTCGGCGGCGATGTCCAAGGCTTTGGAGCTTCGACTCAACAAGTGCATCATTGCCAATGATCCTCTTGGCTCGCCTCTCAATTGACTCTATCGCATCAAGCTGGTATTTGGCAGACCCGTCCCAAAGATGAGAGCAGTACTCCATACACGATCGAACTTGCGCTTGATAAAGTTTTAGCAGCTGTTCCGCGAAGGTCAGAAGTACCGTCTGACCTTCGCGAGGATTCCCAGCTTTTTTGCTGCCAGTTGAGCCTTTGCTTCGATGTATGGCCCAAAGTTGAGAGTTGACGTCAGCGTAACGCCAAGAAGATCAAGATGGTCGGTTATTGGCACGGTCACACCTCGGAAAGATGGAGCCGGGTGGAATTGACTCCGTTTAGCGGAAAAAAGACACGCTTGGGTTTTAGTTGCATTGAACTTGACCAGATTGGCATCGCCCCAATCGGAGACCGCCTTCAAGGACGAGTTCAAGCGTACAGATTTTTAAGTTACTGTAAAAGCCCATTATTGGCATATCTTAGATTTTACTAGTAAATCTTAGGATATAGCAACTTGTGTAGGTAACTGTCAGATTTTGATAAGAGAGATAATTTTTCGGGTTTTTCAGTTCCATCCTAACCTAACCGACTTTGAAAATTTTATTGATCTCGAGTTTCGTAGTTTAAACAGATGTCACACATAAGCAAGTATCTATCTACAAAGATTTATTTAAAATAACAGTAACACATATGTTTAATTTTAATTACGCGGTTTTCTTTGTCAGTTGGATCTCTGCTGAAAATTAGTGATATTAAATACTAAAAGACGCTTGGAATGAATACGGCTCGTTATTACTAAGTTCGATTATTCGGAAATTTATATATTATTCGATTATTCGTATACAAGTGAATTTGAATAATCTCAACTCTACGGTAAAGGACCTTACTACGTGACTTTGAAACGAAGTCTAGAAAAACAGCTACCTATTGTATACATCGGTTATTTTGCTTTGTTTGAAAGATTTTTAATTTAAATTTGTTGATTAAAAATTGTATATCTTATGATAAAATAAAAATAGCTTTATATTTCCATGGTTTTACGGAAAAGGTAATTGGAATTGTGTGAGTTACGCCTATACAAAGTTATTTCGGCTTAAAAAGTGTGAAACGTCATAAGGTACTTCTTAGATTTGATGACCTTTAGTTAGCAATTTTCTAATAAGGAACTTTTTCTGCTACCAAGCAGAGTTGCTACACACACTTATACCTTACAGCATAAAATTCCTGCTGTAGGAATACTTAAGCGTAATAACCCTGTAATGACGAGTCCATTTGTCAATTTTGTATACCTTACAATAAAAAACTTTTATTTATAAGATATACTAATGATCTGGTTTCTAAACGATAACCTATCAAGTTGTTACTGTTCTTTTTTCTCTATGAAAACGATACTAAACTATGAACTTTAGAAATATTCAACTTTATAATAGATATTGTGTTAATCTGTACTTACTACGTATTAGAAAAGGCTGTATTTTAAAACAAATCTTTTGTAAACCTACTTTTGGCTAATAATAATATGATACTAGTCATCACTTTTAGAAATAATAAGTAGGTAACCAACTCATTGAAGCAGGATTTCAGATAATAGATATTTTATCAACAAGATTGATTTCTTCCTGATTTTGAGGCTTTAGACCTGAAAAATCACACTTAGAAAAACCTAAAAAGATAAGAGTTTTTAAAATCAATCCCGATAGTGCTCGTATATTATTGCCTAGGGGTTCCTTCGGTAATAAAACAGTATTTGGGTATAAAAAAATATGTGACTCACTTGAACAGAAGGGGTTTGTTGGCGAAGAGCCCCGAGGCCTTCTCCTTCGCGGCGTTGAGCCCCTGCATGCTGCCGGTCGCAGGTCCCTCATCAAATGTCACTCTTCACTAACACCTGAAAACAAAACCATCATTGAAATTTCGACCATAGGTACCTAAATATAAGTCCTCTGTCTGCCTTACATTTTTACCAAAACGTGACCCTTGATTAAGTGTTTTTTTTTAAGATAGACATTGTTGAAATATAATATGTATGAAATATACCTTTGAGAGATTGATCTTATGACATTTCAGTAACGCATATCGATCCTATAGGTGTCATGTAACATTACACCGTAAATTGATTTTGGTCATAAACAATTTTAACTGTATTTTATTTATGTGCTAAATTTAAAAATTACCAAACTAAAGTAATTTTTTATTGCAAATGGCTATCGTTGATAAAATGTCACTTATTGTCTAGCCTCATCTACTATTATTATAAACATTAAAGGTTTTTTTTTTGTAATTAAAAGCTCAAAATCTGCTAAACCGATTTTAAATAATCTTACACCGGTAGAATGCTGCTATATCACGTGGCTACGTGATTTATATCTCAGATCACCTTTATATCTGTTTTTCTGCTTCCTTCTTTTTTTATTATGTGCTCACGAATTGTTAAATAAATAATAAAAATAATTATCTGCAAACCAAAGAACTGTTCTTATTGCGACCAAAGATATTAGCCTTGCTGCTAGTGCAGTATTGAAGAAAAAAGAAGAACTGATTCTTAGATATCTCGACAAGCTTCTTTCTATTAATATTGTAACAGTGTTCTGCATACCTAATTTAAGTTAGTTAGTATGGATCATGAAACTTGACAAAGACCACAAACCTGTTCCTACTTTCTGTGCAACTAAAGATTTATTCTATTCTATTCTGGCTATCAACTGTCATGGCAGGGAACAAATAGGATGCTGTAGGTATACCTGCTATGGCAAAGCTACGTCCAAAACCATGTCTCACCTCATGTCGTGCCCTCTGGGCAATAACATGTGCAATCTTTAAGACCTACACAGGGCAAATTCTAATGCTGTTGACGTCACTGAATTTTGTTCAAAATACATTTAATATGTGTAATCGATATTACGAAGAAGAAGAAGCACAATTTTTCTATTCTATGAAATGATATTTACGTCTTAATGGCATTTTTTATTTTGTCAAGTTGTTTAAAAATGTATTCTGGGGACAGCTTTTTTTAGTGTACATTCTGTAAAATTTTAGTATGCACCTCATTAGCAGCAATCACAAGCCTATAAATGGTTTTTACTGCAATAGCCCAAGCAGTCACTTTTCACTTTGTTCAATTTAATCGTTTTTTTTTTCTAAAAAAATTGTTTCAATCTTCACTGTTTATGAGCGAATTCTATAGAAATTATTAAAATGTACAAAATTTAAGACTATCAAAAAATCAATACCTACTGAGTACCTCAATTATTTAAAAACATATTTGAAAGAAGTGACGAACACATTGGATTTGCACTCCTCTAACAATTAAAAACCGAAGATCTTTTCTGCCGTATCTTCCGCCCCATGTTACATAATCACCTAGTATGTACTGGGTACCTACCTACGTATACATGAGGATACCCCTATATAGTAGTAGCCATATCTACCTATATCTATAGCCATAGCACTTATGCACACTGTTGAAATAAAAGTACAGCACACAGATACAGTTATAAGAATAAGAACAGAGATTCTGTAGCAATAAAATAATTAGTACTTACATTTTTCAGTTCCCTGGCGTAGCAGCTCCGCTGGTCTGTCGGTCGTGGAGCGCCCCGCGCGCGCTACGGCGTAGCGCTACGGCTGCGCGTAGCCCCGCACGCCATTGGCCGCTACGAGCGCTGACGAACACGAACCTCGACGAATCACAGCCGCAGCTGTAAATCGGGCGGGGCTTATCACATTTCTGAAAATTTTCAGGAGGTCCCAAAATATGTACCTATCTACTATTGACGTCAAACCTAGTAATGTTACACTGAGCAGCTAACTTATAGCCTAACGCCTACAGACATGAGATTTCAAGTGAACTAGCTGCAACAGTACATAACTTTGTCACAGGATACTTCCTCGGGTAATCGATACTCTTTGGGTCAGTAACTATTCAGAGGTAGGCATGATCTATAGCTTCATGTTTCATATTTTATAGTTTTGCTTCTATGTAGTAACTGGTCATGGTCAGGCGTAGATTTAATTTCGTTTGAATAAGATTGGAATTTCAATACTCCTTTGTTATATTGAGCTAAGTATGACCGTGAAGAAACGTTAATCCAATCTTTTTTAGTTATCAAAAAAAAGATAATGTAACAAAAAAATAACTGATTGTTTTATAATCCAAAAATCTTAGCAGTCATTAAAATGAAATTCTCTTTAAAAAAATTGGTTTGGTTTGTATAATTGGTGGAACAATAAACTATTTTTAATCACCTTTATTGTTTCCAATTTCAATGATAAATTGAGAAAAATATTTATAAAATATTAAAGAAAAAAAATATTTATAAAAGAAACGAGAAATATTTATAAAAATATTTTTGATTTTCAAAAATCTTTACTATTATTCTGTTATTAAAAAGCTTACTCTTTATTATTTAGTCATATTTAGGTAAAATATACCACATCATAAATAATCACAGGAAAAACCCATCCAAAAATGCGTTTATATAATTCATACGATATTATTATTAAAAATAATAATAATTAAAATTAACAATATCCTGTGAATTAGACAAAACGTACGTTTTTTCATTTATGTGGGAAATCAGACTTTTACAGAGCTAAACCCACCCGTGTTCCTTCAGTTACCCTTTGCTTGCTTTCCAGGACCGCAGTGAATAGAATAGAATAAACTTTATTGTACACCAAAATAGTTACAAACCTCTTACACTAACTTAAATGTATGGGTACAATGGCGGTCTTATCGCTGACAGCGAGATCTACCAGACAACCTTAGGAACCTTTATGAAACTTGTTAAGCCATGTATGAATTTATCCTAGATGATTTTCCAACCTAAAAAAAATCTACGAATCTTTTTTTTAATCTTCTTTAGCAATTTTGACTGTTCTTTAGCAAATATACGTAAATAAATAAAAAAAAATATACAAATATGCGTAGTATACGTATATATATGTTATTTGTATATTTGTTATTTATTTATTTATTATAGCTTGGAGGACTTACATAATTATAAATATTTTTTTATAATCTACTAGCTTTTTCTTGCGACTTCGTCCGGAACGAATGGCAGCTATTGTGGACCCAAAGTCAAAGTCGAAACCGGATAAAAAGAAGGTTCAAGCTTACTCCTTACCAAATTTCATGAAAATCGGCTCAGTAGTTTAATCGTAAAAGCGTAACAGACAGAGTTACTATCACATGTAAATTTCTAGTACGGATAAGTAACCAATTTATATATACTAGCAATATTATGTGCATGCACTATAACGTATAACGTCATTAGGTACATGCTATATATAGGTTCAACTAAATCTGCCAAATAACACAGGACTATTAGAAAAACGAAAGATATATGAGACAGACAGAGAGACTCCACGGAATCTACGTCATAGCGTTGCTAATCCTTTCTTTTTTGGGGTTCCATACCTAAAAAGGAAAAAACGGAACCCTTATAGGATCCCTTTGTTGTTGTCCATCTGTCTGTCTGTGTGTCAAGACTCTTTATCTCTAGAACGCGTAGAGGTACCGAGTTGAAATTAAAAACATTTATTCAGGTCTGCGATCCCTTGAAGCTGTGAAAATATCAAACTTCTGAGTTAACGGAAAAAAGGATACGGCCGTTTATGTCGCAAAAAACATGTATTTCGACACTCTTAAGGGAGTCAAAATTCATAGGGTACTTCCCGTGGACTCAGAATCCTGAAATTTGGCACAAAGCAAGGGCTTATAGCACAAGTACAGGAATAAATCTGAAAACAGTAAATTTGTTGTTGCCTACGTCACAAAAAAAATTCTTTTTTCCAATTCGGAAAAATCTTCGAGATTTCGGAAATTGTAGTTTGTATGGAACCGTCAGTGCGCGAGTCCGACTCACATTTGCCCAGTTTTTTGTTAAGTAAGAAATCTTCACATATTTCCTCCCACTCTAGACAGAGTTAGAGAAAGTATCAGACTTTTACTGACTAAAACCCACCTATATTCCCTCAGTTGCCCTTTAAGTTTTAAGGCCACAGTAACTCTTTTATTTCCTAACTAAACCTACATGATCTACCACAAAAGATCCAGAAGCGTCGAAGTGCTTTGGCCTAGGGCCAGCCCTACAATAAGATAAGATAAACCTACATAATCACTAATGCAGAGTCCGCAGTTAGGTGCACGTGGCGTTTTGCTGAAGTTAATAGGTATGAGACAATCACGAGAGGACAGTGAAGGCCTGTCAAAAAGTACTAGGTAACTACATAAGAACAACGCAAAACAAATATTATAGAAAATGGTTAACAAATCGAGGTATGCGGGTATATGAGGCCTACAAAACCGACAACAGTCTCACATTCACAAAAGAGAATCGGAGCCTTAAGAAATATTATGAAACCTAATAGCTTCTGCTAGCAGCAGCGACTACAAGTACCCCCTAAAAGTAAAAAAAATACTCGATTCTCGAATCGAGTCTCAAAGTTTTTTCTAAATTGTAGATAGTTTACAAGATAAAGATAAAAAGGTCTTTATTTTGTGAAGTATCTTTATTGATTTTTTTATTTTGTGAAGTACCTACAAATTTGCAGTGTTCAGACCTTTGTCCTTAAATTGTGGTATAAGACCTTGCTTCTTGCCAAATGTTTAGGATTCTAGGTCAACGGGAAGTATACCCTATAGGTTTTCATTTCCTTGTGAGTCGCTAAATATGCGTTATCGAAGCATAAACGGCCTTAACTATATATTGAGTTTGAGACATCGTGGTGAAAGGATTAGTCAGCTAGACTCTGCGTTACCGAGTGCTAGCTGTCCAGGGTGCGCCGGGCGTTTAGAATCTCTTAACTGGACTCAGGTTGGCCGCTGTAAAAACAATTTGGCCAAATGGGGCTTCCTCGACGCATCTCTAACACAGTGCCAGTGTGGAGCCGCTGCACAGGACATGCGTCACTTGCTATGCTGTCTATCCTGCACAACCACCTACAGTTTTCAAGATCTATACGAGGCCACTAACAGAGCCGTAGAGGTTGTCAAATACTGGCCAAAAAAAAATTAGTTAGAGCTCATCGACACGAAAAGAAGAAGAAGAACTACATATTGTATTGACTTAAAAGTTTGATTTTTTCACTGCTCCAAGAAGTAGCAGATTTTAGTTTTTGATATTAATTTCAGCTTATACCTTTACACATTCCTGATAAAAAGAGTCTTGACCGACGGACAGATTGACAGATAGACTTATACAAAGTGATCCTATAAGGGTTCCGTTTTTGCAGTATTTGATACGGTACCAAAAATTTTGGTGCACAAAATATAGAATACTGCTTCCATCAGCATCATTCCTGATTGTCTTGCTTCCCCAATACCTATGCATAACAAGAATTAACGGATGATAATCCTTAACTTGCAACTAAACCACCTAACGTCACTAAGTATATATATTTTTCAAGTCAAGTCAAATCTTTATTGCAGAACACAATACAAATAAATTATACATTTCTGGATGTCATTTGAATGCTCTAGTTAATTGTGTTTTACCAAATTAGGCATGCAAAATTGTAGTAAATTCAAAAAATCATTTTGTGATTTTTTTTTTAGGTGGGAAAATCATCTAATGACAAATCCCGCTCTTGGGCGGACCAGGAGATAGTGTCAGACTTTTACTGACTAAAAATCCACTCCTGTTCCTTCTTTGCCTTCATTTCGGGGCCCCGGGTTCGCTTTCACACTACCCGTGGCCCCAGTAGGCTTCGACCCTGCTGGGCCTCTACGATTTGCTGACATCTCCCTGAGGCGCGCGTGGAAGAGTACGCGCCGTCGACGACTTGGGCTCGGTCCGGACAGTTACCGGACAGTCGGACGGCGAGCCACGTATTACTCGCCGTCCGCAAGCCCGCGCATACGGTGGCCGGAAATCGGGATCGGAATCCCGGTGGCGGTTGGGGCGTGAGAACCGTTGCCTTGCGCGATCGGCTGCCTCCTTTGCTAGCATTACTGCTTCGCAGAAGGATGCGACCGCCTGCCACTCCTCCTTGCTCCGGACCATGGCATGTACCAATGCCCGGCGCAAGAGATCACTGCCGCAGATCATCCCCACGAGGACACGACGGTGCTCTGCCCAGGCGGGGCACACCTCTACCGTATGCTGTACCGTGTCCTCCGGGCGGTCCACACAATGGTGGCACCCAGGCATTTCTTCCGCACGAATCCGGTGCAGGAACCTCCCGAACTTACCATGTCCGGTGAGGACCTGCGTCATGCGGAAGGTAAGGATGCCATGTTGTCTTTCCAGCCACTCGTCAAAGAGGGGACTTACCGCCATAATTGTGGCGTGCCCAAACATTTTGTGAGTAAGATTCATTTCTACTTTCATATATATGTATTTTTGTAATATTTAATTTTTTTATCTAGTTATGTATTTTATATTTGTAAATAGTACACCGCAAACTACTTGCGCATCTTTTCAACCAAATTCTAATTAACATCAACTAGCTAAGATAAAGGTACCATTGAAACTTCTACACTAATATACTGATATGAAGCTCACACTAATATTATAAAGCCAAAAGTTTGCAAATATGCGTGTATGTTTGTTACTCCTTCTCGCTCATTGGGACACGAGTAGACTGTGTCCTGAAATAGCATATGGAATACTTTTTATTCCTGGAGTATGTTTCCTTAAGACAATTTTTTGTACTCTCAAGCAGGCGAAGCCACGAGCAGAAACTAGTCTGAAATATATCTTGATAAAACTTATAACCACAAAATGCAAGCAATAGCTCGTTTATAATCGTTTCAGTTACATGCGTGGCCGCACTCGATACCGATATAACATGATCGCTATATCGAGCCGACTTCATTTCACGGGCAGAGGAGCTCGCAAATGAAGTCGCCGCGGTCCACCGAACCCGAAGCCATGGCTCTCAAAACCCATTACTCATCTGAAAATGGATACGGTAAAAGATGGCTCAGATATTTCAAATTATTCAGAAGGATTTGCAAAATGAAGTTTCATTAAAAACAAAAGATTTTTTTTTTTTATTGAAGATTTTTTTTTTTGAGGCCTTCTATTGTTTATAAAATTACTTCGGAATACTGTATCTTTTCCATGTTCTGATCACATCGGGCCTGTTCGTCTAGTGGTCAGTGGCCCTGACTGCTGTGCTGTCGTGTGTTCGATTCCCACCCAGGACAAAATTTTGTGTGATGAGCATGATCATTGGTTCTATGTCATGGTGTAATTTATCTATAATAAGTAAGTATTTAGAAATATATAAGTAGGTATGTGTATCAGTTGTCAAAGTCAAGTCAAAGTCAAAAGTTTTTTATTTCACATGCCTACATGGGCCATGGCATGGCATGGCCTACATGGGCACTTATAAAACGTTGTCTAGTACTCATACCACAAGCTCTGCTTAGTTCGGGTTGCGTGAAGTTGTGGAATATTATATTACTAATATGTAAGACTATGTAAGTAAAATTCTGTCAAACAATACACATAGTAAAAAACCTTGATAAGTACATAGATGAATATTACCTGGAATAAAAATGAAATACCTAGTAGTAGTATATCTGATGCTTCAGAAGCAAGCACTGATCACTTGATCCGGATAAAACGAAAAAAAAATAAACACAACATTTAAATACAACTTATGAAACGTTGAGACGGTTTATCCGCAAAATTCACTAGTACTACCTAATAAAACGATGCACGACACAGCTATTAATCACTAAAGATATTCATACTGTCATAAATTCTGTCAAACTAGCCATCCATAAAACTATTCGTAGTAATTCGTAGCACGTCGTAGCTACTTCGTAGCGTTTCGTAGCTCCGGTCCATGATTCATATTGCTACGCTCGCTGAATAACGCGTTTGAATCAAAATCTGCCCATCAGACCGTTTTAACTTTTTATGATAGGAGCTTCTTTAAACTTTTGAAACGAGATATATTTTTCAGAGATTCGATCCATTGTTTACAACATTATAGCTTGCCCTTGTTTTGTATGCTGTAAAGGCAAATAAAATATAATTATCTAAATTTTTGTCAACAAGCTTTCTACCGTATTATTGATGTGAAAAAACTTAGTTACAGAGCTTTACAGTACACAAGAAACATTCTTATCAACAAAACAACAACACCGTCGACCACATCGTCGCTTTCCATAAGGAGAAATAGTGGTCCATGCCTGTCAATAATAAAAAAACCGGCCAAGTTCCAGTCGGACTCATGCTCGAAGGGTTCGTTGTATAGGAGCCCCCTTAAATAATTATTTTATTCTGTTTTTTAGTATTTGTTGTTATAGCGGCAACAGAAATACGTCATCTGTGAAAATTTTAACTGTCTAACTATCACGGTTCATAAAATACAGCCTGGTGACAGACGGAGGGACAGCGGGGTCTTAGTAACAGAGCCCGCTTTACCCTTTGGGTACAGAACCCTAAAATGAAAAAAAAAAAACATTTTTTCGCCAAGAAAGTCATTTAACAAAGAAGAACCAAATGAAAAATCTTAGTTCAGCCTGTCATAAATTTAGCTTACGAAGCGAGACCTCCCTCTTAGCGCACGATAAATGTATATTTTTATACCGTGAAACGTCAGATTAGGGGTAGATGGTAATCCATTTAAATAGTTATAAAACCGCTGAGCGAACAACTTGATTATTACGAGTAGAGATGACGTCAGTCAAAACTGATTGGTTCGAATAAATTAAATTATTGAAGAGACTTTCGGGTACTAAAACTGGGATAGTCTTCTAGGTAAATAGGTAGGTACTGGTATGCGAAAGGCGATTTTTTCCTATACTTACATATTATAAAACAAAAAAAATAGAACTTTAAAAATGATTTTCACGAAAATTTCAGTTAGCACTTCACTGTCGACATGTATACTATACATAGTACACAGTGAAAAAACGAGAATTTCAAAGATTTCAACACCCAAGCAAAGCTGGGGTGGTTTGCTAGTATCTAATAAAAAAGAACCTAAAAACTATGAATATTTTCAGGGTTCCAAACCTCAACAAGAAACAAACAGAACCTTGATCTCGGGAATGCGTGGATGTATCTTATATATAGTTGAAATTAAAACCTTATACTCAGGTCTGCAGTCCCTTAAAGCTGCGAAAAATCCAATTTCTAGGTTAACGAAAACAAAAGATACGGCCGTTTATGTCGCAAAAAACGTATATTTCGACACTGTCAAGGGTACTTCCCGTTGCCCAGAATCCTTTTTGGCATAAAGCAAGATCTTATAGCACATGAATAGGAATAAATCTGAAAACAGTAAATTTGTTGTTATGTCACAAATACTTTTTTTACGATTCTAAAAAATCTTCGAGACTCCATTCCCCTCGAAGTGCGCGTTTCCTTGCCCATTTTTTTAGTAGAACTTTAAAAATGATTTTCACGAAAATTTCAGTTAGCACTTCACTGTCGACATGTATACTATACATAGTACACAGTGAAAAAACGAGAATTTCAAAGATTTCTACACCCAAGCAAAGCTGGGGTGGTTTGCTAGTATCTAATAAAAAAAAACCTAAAAACTATGAATATTTTCAGGGTTCCAAACCTCAACAAGAAACAAACAGAACCTTGATCTCGGGAATGCGTGGATGTATCTTATATATAGTTGAAATTAAAACCTTATACTCAGGTCTGCAGTCCCTTAAAGCTGCGAAAAATCCAATTTCTAGGTTAACGAAAACAAAAGATACGGCCGTTTATGTCGCAAAAAACGTATATTTCGACACTGTCAAGGGTACTTCCCGTTGCCCAGAATCCTTTTTGGCATAAAGCAAGATCTTATAGCACATGAATAGGAATAAATCTGAAAACAGTAAATTTGTTGTTATGTCACAAATACTTTTTTTGCGATTCTGAAAAATCTTCGAGACTCCATTCCCCTCGAAGTGCGCGAGTCCTTGCCCATTTTTTTAGAAGTATACTAACTGGACACTCAGCGGCAGTTGGTCAAGTTGGTCAAGTTCTAAAACGCAAAGTTATAAAGAAACTACTACACATAAGCAGGATTTTTTTCATGAGAGTAGATACCATGTAGCTTCTTTAACCAGTTTTAACGATTAATTTCACTTGACGATAGTTTTTAAATTAAGTTTTGTAAGAATTTATACCAGAACTGTTTGAAAAGCCCCCCATAAATGTTAACTAGAACAGTTTTGGGCACGCCACAATTATGGCGGTAACATCTTTGAGGCGTGGTTGGAAAGACCTCACGGCGTCCTCACCTTCCGCATGACTCAGGTTCTCACCGAACACGGTAAGTTCGGGAAGTTCCTGCATTCATGCAGAAGCAACGCCCGGGTGTCGCCACTGTGTGGACCGCCCGGAGGACACGGTGGAGCACACGGTGGAAGTGTGCCCCGCTTGGGCAGAGCAACGCCGTATCCTCGTGGGGGCGATCGGCGGCGGCGATCTCTCGCGCCGGGCCTTGGTACAGGCCATGGTCCGGAGCGAGGAGGAGTGGCAGGCGGTCGCCTCCTTCTGCGAAGCAGTAATGCTAGCAAAGGAGGCGGCCGATCGCGTGAGGCAAAGGTCCTCTCGCCCCAACCGCCGCCGGGATTCCGATCCCGATTTCTGGCCACCGTAGGCGCGGGCTTGCGGACGGCTAGCAATGGGTAGCTCGCCGTCCGAACTTCCGGTAACCATCCGGACCGAGCCCAAGTCGTCGACGGCGCGTATTGTTCCACGCGCGCCTCAGGGAGATGTCAGCAAATCGTAGGGGCCCAGCAGGGTCGAAGCCTACTGGGGCCACGGGTAGTGTGAAAGTGAAACCCGGGGCCCTGGGACGAAGGCAAAGAAGGAACAGGAGTGGATTTTTAGTCAGTAAAAGTCTAACACTATCTCCCGCACCGCCCAAGAGCGCGATTTGTTATTAGATGATTTTACCACCTAAAAAAAACTAGAACAGTTTCTTAAACTGTTAAGGAGCTTCTGGAACTTGAAGGTAAGAAATGTTCTTGTTAAAAGATAGTAGGATAATATAAATGCATCCAAAAACAGAGAAAGAAGCAGAACCAGTCTTTTTTATGGTTCCGTACCTCAAAAGGAAAAACGGATCCCTTATAGGATCACTTTGTTGTCCGTCCGTCTGTTTGTATGTCTGTCTGTCAAGACCCTTTATATTGGGAACGTGGAGGTATTGAGTTGAAATTAAAACCATATACAGTTTGCATTCTCTTAAAGCTGTGAAAAAATCAAATTTCTAAATTAACGAAAAAAAAAGATACGGCCGTTGGTCTCAAAAAACGTATATCTCGATGCTCTCGAGGAAATAAAATTTCATAGAATTTCATAGGGTACCAGAATCCTGAAATTTTGCATAAAGCAAGGTCTTATAGCACAGGTATAGGAATAAATTTGAAAACTGACAATGTCTTGTTACGTCACAACAAAAAAAAATTTGTGATTCGGAAAAATCTTCCAGACTCCATTTGGGAATTGAACTGTTTACATAGATGAGTTTGTACGGAATCCTCAGGGCTCGAGTCCGACTCGCACTTGCCCAGTTTTTTTTATTTACTGTGGACTGCAATTCTTTTAATTAACTAATTCATGAAGCAGATTTGGAGACCCACGGCCGTCGTTGTAAAATGTAGCTTTGAATCAATCAATTTTACTGCTTCGCCATATTATATCGATATTTGCATAATACTATAAAGGTAAGATATATCTAAGTCATTTATTTTCTTTCTTTTCTGTTTGAAGTAATAAACAACATAAATGTATATATTATAAATGTTTCTGGAATTAAAAAACAGAATCAAAGGCTACCCGATAATGGCGTACGATTATCGTCAAGAATATCGTACGTGATTTTATCGGCAAGTATTATGAGTGGCAAGTGGCACTCGCCAGAGATCGACCACTCGTCGATAAAGCGCACTCAGCGCTTATCGCCTCCGTCGCTTACCGCTTTTAAGCGCTGTGCAATTCGATGACCCTCCACAGAAACAATGAGACTTTCAACCTGTCCTAGATAATGAGGGTTAGAGAACCATTTCATAGGTAAGGCTTAACGTTTCTAACGTAAAATAGTATTCAATGTAAGGTTCATTCGTCAAGGTAAAAGTGAAGAAAAAATCGTGTACTGGGGTCTATTTATAAGGTTGATGAGCATTGGTAAGAAATGAATAGTAGTAAAAGTTCAGTATTCAATGTTATATCGCCAATTCTTTTGTAGCCAAAGACATGGTACATTTTGAAAGACATTGGCCGTTATAATATAAAGGATGATCAGCAAGAAAACTGAATTACTAAAACCAAAACCTTCTTTGAGAAAGAATTCTTTAGTAACGAAATAATTTGGAATCCCTCAGTCACCTATCAGCCTCACTGTACTCCGCTCGGAATTACATTAAGGACAATAATGTAACACTCAGTCGATAACAGACAACTATATTGTCAAAAATCGCAATTTTGTGACACCTCATAGCTCCTCCAAACGCACCTTTTTCCAGACGATTGCCTATCACCACCACTACCTGGGGTGACACACACTCTCTTTCTCACCCGTATATATCCCATCGCCCTGTCCCTCTCCAACTCGCTATTTATGACTTATTAACTCCTCTAAGGTATCATGGCAACCGCTCCCACGCCGCTCCACGATTTAATATAGAAAATTGTGTAGTCAGCCGAAAATAACTCAGGACACAGTTTATTAAATTCTTCATACACGTGCCGATTCAATTTTAAGGAGTTCATCTAGCAAGCTAATTAATTTCGTAACTATCTTTTCAATCATGTCGAAATCAAAATTAAAACTTTTTATGATTCTTTGCAGAAGATTTTGGTCGGTATGTTTATGTTGAAAATCTTAAATAACTCACAAAATTAATTATTCAACTTTATCAACTGGGTTAATGACACAGACTGGAAAGTTATAAAGAAGGTAAGCAATGATAAAAATATTAGCAATTGGCATGAAAATAAAATTTGACCATAACAGTTCCATACTACCTGTCCACATTAATTGCGTGTATGATTATTGTGTCATTTTTAATTGATTGTTGATATTGATGACGTTACTGTAATGTCTATGTGTAATTTTGTTAATTATAATGTTTTTTATTTTAATTTTATATCTAATGTATGGACTATGTCTGAAATGAATAAATTAATAATAACAATCAAATAATAGAAACCAACAAACAAGCATTTTATCCATACAGCCCTACAAAACCAAAGGTAAAAGAAAACGTTTATGTTAATTTTATTTTGGTATTGAATTTCAACAGTAGGAAGCGATACGGGGCCACAATCCGTATCCTCCAGCGCCAGATTGCGATGTTTGCCAACCGATCGCTCCTTGGGGACGCGACTCAACCAGTTTTCGCTCACGAAGCAATAAAATACCCCTAAACCCTCCGATATTTATTGAGAACTCTCTGATAGAATAGACTAAGTTGCTGAATTATTAAATTTTAGTGTGGAAATGTGAGAACTGCTTTGTTTTGGTATGGAAAGTATGTTTTAGAATATCGTTTAGGGTCTGACAGATGATATTTTTACTGAAGTTTTGTAAGAGGAAAACACCATCAGGTGAGATAGTGATCAAACTCAATCCTATTAATAACAAAAAAAACAATGGCTGTATTTAAAATTTAAGATCGAAAGAGATGAAGTATTTTTGTTGTTTTCGATAATTCACTACATAGTATAAAACAAAGGCGCCGCTGACTGTCTGTCTCTAAGTATGCTTAGATCTTTAAAACTGCGCAACGGATTTTGATGCAGTTTTTTTTTAATATAGAAAGGTTTATATGTATAAAACATGCATATAAAGTATAGAAACACTGATAATTTTAGAGGTTTCTAATGTGATGTCGTAAATAAACACTTTTTTGCGCTTACATTGCAAACGCTGGCTGAACCCTACGAGTTAGATCAAAATAATGTATTACAGTATTGTACACCTTAAAAAGGTCTACAAAAAAGTCTGCTTTGGTATATGTGTATCTCATAAGGATAAACCACAATAACCATTTTTTATCCTTTACTTTTTACGAGAAATAATGACTTAGTTACGAAGCGATTTTAAACAATACAGCATTAATCCTAATCCAATTAAGTACCTTAAATACATTGTGCATTTAATATAGATCAATATGGCCTTTTACAGTATGAAATTTAAATGAATATTTTCGAAGATATTACTAGGTACAGATTTAAAATGCAGGGACATAGCGGTTGCAGTGGTATCAGCATTGACCCGTGCGAAGCCGGGGCGTGTCGCTAGTAAAAAATGAAAATTAAATAAAACACGATCTAATAGAGGTAAAGTTTACCTTACCTTTTTTCTTCATTGTCCAATTATCATATAATAATTAACTGCATCGCTAATTGCAGTTACATGCATCCAAATTCATAATTATTTGAACTCAAGTCCTCATTTTTTGGTTTAATACCAAATTTATCAAAGAATCGTGAAAAGTTTGAGAGTTTTAAAACTTCGGCATCGAACAACTTTCATGGAAATCTTAGATGAATGTTTTTTATCAGTACCCACCTGGATCCGACGGCGGGTAAACGCATTGCCTAACGTGTTCTCTGACGCCAAAATACGAATCACTTGGATAAGCAATACTCTTGAACACAACACCACATATTAGGTACATAAACATGATCAAGAGTGACTAACAAGCAACAAAACGTGGTTAAAAACGCCATTTATATACCACCTACGTTAACAAGTAGGTACTTTGATGGCTGCCTCATTGAGAAATTGCTCTAATACCTAAATTGTAGCACCGAAAAATTAAATCATTGATTTCTAGTTGTTCAAAAGTAAATCAGTTTTATCTTTCAGTAGTATTTTTTTAGTACCAAATGCTCCTACATACCTATATCATGTCTCCAACACTATATAAAGCTTTTAAAAGCCTTTTAGATTACCTGTGTCAGATAAAAATCGATACTCACAAAAAAGTAACAACCTGAAAGCGACCATTGTCCCACGTAAAGAAGGGAGACCGATCAGTTTTGCATCTCGTTTCCAATAAATATCGACCGATGATACATAGTCAGCATTGTAATAAATAGCTATATGTTAATGAGATTTCAGGTGAGGAGAGGCGGTGCTTACCGTGGCCCCGCCCCTGCCAGCCATTGTCTCTCAAACCCACCCGAAATTGAATAAATTAACGCTAAATTTAATAACTCTATTAACGTTTTGCCGACGCAAACAACTCCTGACGTATAATAGTTGAAACGTTTTCAGGGGCGGGATCGTTATTAGATTAGATACGTTCACTGTTTAGGGGGATGTGAAAGCTTTCCATACTGATTAATATCATCCAAATAAAATGGTACACAAAACAACGTTATTTTTATCTGATGTAAGAGCTTGTCAGCTATTGTTAGCGACGTTTTATTGCAATTTTGTGTTGCAGTCGTTTGACTGGTATCAAAAATAAATCCAATTAAGCAAATAGCTTGGAAAAACTATTTCGTTTTGGGGTTTTATATGTAATTTTGTCTTTCACAGTGATAAATACAGGACATCCGAAAGGTGTGGCCATATTTTAAAAACTGTAATTACTCATGGAAATGAACAACTGTCTCTTATTAATTCAAAGATATTTCTCCAAATGCTCGAGTGTTCCGTACAAAGTTATCATCAGCAGATCAAAATTAATATGGGAGGTTCATTTTTTTGCCAATTGATTAGGTACGACTTTCCTGAGTAGAGTTAAAAGAGAGAAAAGTTGTATCCGATGAGCAGTTTAAAAATATCACGACACCTTTTCGTGACAGCCTGTATGTATAACTACCTAAGCAAAAAATTATAATAATTTATAATGAAGTCATCTCTATATCATACTTTTGAAAAAGATCTTACTTTTTTTGCACTTCAGTAAAATGTTCTATCATTTTAACTTTAAAAATAAACGATTTTACAACTCTAAACAACGTTCAACAATAACGAAATTGAGTTAATACAAATACAGACTACATTTATATCATACCTAAGTATGGATCATATAAACGTTATAAATTAAGAAAGAAGCGCGTTTTTTTAGTTTATTTATGTTTGTAATATTTTGGATGTACTGATGCAATTACGAACTTTGAACCGATGGAAAGCTCTAATAAAATCACAGTGTCAGACTTATGGTCATAAAAATTCACAGTTCCTGTGAGATGAAACACGAGCAAAACCGCGGGATAAAGTTAAGATCAAAAAAAAAATGTTTAAAAAAAAAATGGTGAACCTTGATTTCAACTCACTGAATATAGTCTCGGTATTATTCTACTCAAAGTCTTACCAATCTGGCTATGCTTGCATCAAAGAATATGAACAAAATGGATCAATGTTTTGACAACTCGTCTTAAAAAGAAAAAAAATCATCTCTATCGCAGTACCTACTTACAAATCATAAAAAATCAAAATAAAAAATCAGAAAATAACTAAAAAACACTATAGACATCGTCGCTATAAGTTTTGCCAATATTGGTTTCAAAAAAACCTTCCTTAACCTGTGGATACCTATGGTGGTATATAGGGAATAACGGAAATATTTGCTTATTTTCGATATTTACAGACTACTTTATGAAGAACTTCTTATTTACATACTTGGATAAATACCCTATATATAAAACGCTCAATATTTTATAATCTATGCGGACGCTAGCATTTAACCTAAATGGCGCGAAATCACTGACTGGTTAATGCAAATTACACGATAGTAAACATACAGAAATTTACCTACATACTAAAGAGTATTTTTTTCTGGTTAAAACAATAATAAGTGCATAATTTTACGATAAATATACGAGTTTATACTTCTGCCAAACTGCATAACAGTTGGTTGGCAGACGTAGCTCCCATGTTATTAAATTATTTATATAGCAATCATTGTCATTACACATATCATACTCAATTTACATAAAAAAACCTTACTCGTTTATAACTCTTTCTGTTACTGGAAACCGAATAAAAATCAGTTGGTCCTTTTAGGAGGAGTTAGCGAATAAACACACAGACTTGGAAAGCGACTTTGCCTTAAATACAACGTTAAAGTTTAACTAAAACAAATAAAGTTAAGATTGAAAAGTTTGACGTTCTTACCTGAGATAATGATTTTCCAATACAACTTAGTTTACACCTACTAATATATTTAGCTACACAATTTTGAAGTTACATTTACAAGTAGTAATCTAGTTAATTTAGGATTTAATAATTATTTATGATATTTTAATTAAAAGATATGTTAAAATTAGTTTGATATGTTCTGTATTGATATTCTTTAGAGTGGTTGTTGTATTATATACAATTTACTCTAATTCAATACGTAAACATTGATTTGAAATGTTAATTTCGATATGTTTATATTATTTTATTTATATCCAGAAACAGTCACACCGGGGGGCATCACTCTTATGGGGAAAATACTGGACTCAAAAAAAAAAAAAACACTTTTAAGACGATGTCCCGTTGGTGTAGTGGAAGTGTTAGTCGGAATGTTGTTGTTGGTGAGATAGTGATGTTCCCGCTTCCACCCTTAAGAGTGATGCGCCCCCGGCGGGCGCGCCACGTGACTGCCGGCGTCGCTGAAGCTTTGTGTTTACATCCCCTGCGCCCCCCACCCCCACCCGTCCCACGCGAACCACCCCCGCCGCCTTCCCATCCCCACTCGTCATATTGTTCGCAATTTTACTGTTAAACAGGAAATCTGTTCAGAAAATTTTTCCATGGAAAAATACTAGTGTTCGGGTATGCCTAAGAAATGGATTCCTTTAAGTGAA
The DNA here is from genome assembly GCA_905147345.3 of Mythimna impura. Taxonomy (NCBI): domain Eukaryota; kingdom Metazoa; phylum Arthropoda; class Insecta; order Lepidoptera; family Noctuidae; genus Mythimna; species Mythimna impura. Next base: position 17,819,048 of record LR990345.1, read on the forward strand.
AAGGTATTTTCCATTGAATTCATAATGGTATCTGAATAATACAACATAAATTACTGAACACAGGACCAACCAGAACCCAAAACCAAAACAGTATTTCAAAAATTAACTGTACTTTCATTTTTATGTCAAATTATATTGGACATAAAAGTGAAAGTACAGTTTATTTTTCCTTCACAGTATTTCATAAATATGTGGTACAAAAGAATTTATAGTTAGTACTAAAACATCAAAGCTGAACAGTCACCTCTTAGTAACTCTAGTAAACAAGTCACCGGGACCTCTGCTCAACTGGAAACTGAGATAAGGGGATTGACGCCATAAAAACAGAATTACCTTCACGCCGAGTAAATTGGCAGCGGAAAATTATTTATTATATAGCTCTCTTATATTGGGTGCTAACGTGCCAATTATACTAGGAGGGATAAATATTAACAAATGCCTTGTTTTTCTAATAAACTGGAATAAGAATTATTTGTTTTTTTTTTTATTATGTGGGCGTGTTGAGCTCTTTATACGATTTTTTTGTTTGTAAGCCACAGAACAGGCTTGGAAAAAAAACTTCCAGAATAAAAAAAACCCAATTATGATCTGTTTTCTGTTGATGATAATATTCATCTAATAATAACACAAGCATAATCAGCCCTAAAATATTCCAACAGCTAGGACTCAGGTTCACAGGAGGTCAGGAGGTTCTCTAGGAGAGAATAAAGACTATAACTCACCACGGTGGCTCCATGGTGGTTTCCTCACGATGTTTTCCTTCACTGTTTTGAGAGCAGTGGTGATGAAATAAATTACACTAAGTAAAGTGCGTGGCTGGGTTTCAACCAGCGACGTACAACGCGTATGTCGTTTTTCATTATATATTAGACCAAAATCTGAAAATACGGACAATCTTTTTTCACCCGCTGCAAAATTCCTTCAAAGTATTTCCATAAATATTTTTCTTATGCATGCTTATGAATAAACTATCTGTTATCACTGTTAACTCTTCAGAAATCAGCGCAGGACCAACGGCATGACGTGCTTTCCCAGTTACAGATGAGGAAAATCATCAAATGACTTATCCCGCGCTGGGTAAAGGGAGAGGGAGTGTTAGACTTTTAGGTCCCATTTTACTCTTTGTAACGGAACCCTAAAAACGAAATATCAACCTTCATTATTGGACCTATTTGGCGCAGCCGTGAGACACAATGTTGGTGTAGGTATTTAAGTTTCTATATAATTGGAACTTTATTGTGAGTATCTGTGTACCTACCAAATAATCGTATTTCCTTTCTTTTTTTCATTATTTATTTTGGTCACCATTCGTGGCTAGTTTCAAGGATTTTGGCTCTAGGAATAATATTTTGAATACAAACGATATCCTTCCCTTGCACCCTTTAAAAATTGAATTTCCAGAAATCCTTTTTTATAGATCGCTTACGTCATAACTGGAAGGTTGGTGCAAATTCACGTTCCTATTACCAGTAGTTACGACTGTGCGTTGTTTTTTTTTTTTATTTTTATTAATTTGTTACATCAAGAATCATTTATAACATCTGCCAAACTGCATTACAGTTGGTCGGCAGTACATACTCGTGAATTCGCTTTTAGCTAAGACCACATCCGGCCACCCCCCAAGTTTGTAGGTAGGTACTCGTTGTGAGGTAAACAGATGCTGCACCACAACACTAACCAACTGAGACCAACATACCGCAGCAACTATGGACACATTAACAGATAATGTTTCATTAGAATTTTTGAAATGACTTATTTTAATTTAATTTAATTTGTGACTAATTGACTAATATTATTTTAATGCATTTGAATATTATACTAACGTAGTTTTAAAGTTTCAGTTACTAACATAATATGGACATTGGAATTAGTCTGAAATAAATTTATTTTATTTTATTTTTTTTATTTATTAGAATTTTTTTTAATTGGTTTCCATTTTTGGCTCGATTTATTAATTTATCAGGTAACTCATTAATAAGTGTAGGTGCAATCCATCGCCTCGCACGCTTACCGTAGTAATTATTCTATGTAGTAATTATATATATATGTCAGTCAGTATCTCCTTTTCTATATATACTAGCTGCCACTGGCGGTATCGCCCAGTGAAAGTTGAAAATTGTCCCAAAGCAACATACTCTAGAGATATAAAATATTCTATCTGCTATTCCATGATATTGTCTACCCGTGTACTAAGTTTCATCAAAATCTGTTCAGCCGTTCGAGCGTGAAGAAGTCACAAACATACACCTTCCCCTTTATAATTCGTGTGATATAGAACATAGATTATTTTATCTGCTGTAGGTTTATGAGAAACTACAGTAAAATGGTAAATTTACCTGTTTTAAAAGCTGAGATCAGTAAAACCCGATAGATGCACAATAATAATTATGTGAGTAATAGCATGTCTCCATTAGCGCCGCGCGGCGACACCGTCTGCTCGGCTGTCGGCTGTCACGCCATCCTCGTAATTACTGTCTGTATATAACTTTACTGGGATTTACTTTTAATGACAGTCGTAATGAAAGCACTGGTAAAAACATAATGTCTGATTTTAATGAAAAAACCCTCTTTACCAACTTAAACTACCTTTCATAGGCCAAAAATACCAATAGAGTCATTCGTAGACCGGTTAGTAAAATCATTTTAGAGACTTTCAAATTACTATATGACCCCTTTTTTAATCGACTTCGAAACGAAGGAGGTTCTATGTTCGGCTAAATGTATTTTTTTTTAATGTATGTTCACTGATATCTCGGTCAATTGTAGGTCGGTGTTAAATAACGAATAGACAAAACTAGTACAGAAACACCGACTTCCGAAATTAAAGTTATTTTGCACTTTTCACATTTTTTTTTTTTTATTGAAGTCGGTTGTATTTATTTATTTATTTATATATACTTTATTGCATACCAAGATTACAAATTTACAAATTGATATTTTAATACAAAAAAAAAACACAATTGGCGGCCTTATCGCACTCAGCGATTTCTTTCAGGCAACCCAGAATGGATAGAAATTGCCTGGACACAAAATGGGGTTGCACTTGGTGCAAATATAAAGTAAACAAAAACTTAATAAATACTTAATACTAAAATAGATACACATATACATACATACAAAATATAAATATACAAGCGAGAGAATAAGTGATGAAACGAAGACATCATCACAGTGACAAGTAATGATCCTTCACAAGCTTTTTAAATACAAGCAGTGTTTGTGCACGCTTTATTGAATATGCCCAAAATGGTTTTGACATTGTTACTAAGTGGCTCCAGAATAATCTCCTAACATTAAACACAGATAAAACAAATTACATTTTATTTACAATGAAAAATGCTAACATACCGCTTAATAACCTAAACATTCGCGCACATATTAACTGCACGTATGCTGACACTGCATGCCCTTGCCCGACTTTAGCCAAAGCTGACCATTTAAAATATCTAGGTGTCACGATTGACTCAAATCTAAATTTCCGTAAACATATCGAGTTACTGTGTACGAGAGTGCGCAAATTAATATATGTTTTTAAAAGTTTACGTAACGTAGCCGACTACAAATTAATTAAACAGGTCTATTTAGCTTTGTGTCAATCCATTCTTACATATTGCTTATCTTCTTGGGGTGGTGCGGCTAAAACAATTTTACTTCCGTTAGAGCGTGCTCAAAGAGCAATTCTTAAGGTTGCTACCTTTCGCCCTTTTAGATTTCCTACGCACCAGCTCTACATAGCATGTAATGTGCTAACAGTGCGGCAATTATTTATTTTAAACATAGTACTACACCAGCATACGGCACTTCCTTTCGACCCTCTACCTTCTGACAAGAGAAGGAAGGACTTGGTTTGCATAAAGCCTCAAACCAGACATGCCTTTACTAAGCGTTTTTACGTGTTCTTAGGACCATTTCTATATAATAGGCTTAACAAAGTACTAAGCCTCTATAGTGTAAGGTATAAAAAATGTTGTAATATTTTGTCAGAATATTTAGTGAAACTCAATTACACAGACACAGAACAACTTCTAGAAATTTTGGCATAATAATAACTGATCCTCGTTTGTGTTTATTTTTGTATAATTTTATAGACATAGTTTTAGGTATTAATGTACTATAAGCTTATTTTCGTAATTATTTATTATCATACCATTCGTAATTATTTATATTCTATTAATATAATATTTTTATAATACTTTTACTGTAACTTAAAATTTTATTGTCGCAATGAAACTGGACTGTAAAGTGATGGCCTGAAACACAGGTTTAAATTAACCTAGATTGGGCAGTCCAATATCAAACATTGCAATTCCGAACCACGATTAATTGCACTTTTAATAATATTTTAGTTTTAGTATATTTTTAGGCACTATAATTGTATGGGAGACCTTGTTACTGTTGGCTTAATGTTATTTTTTTGTAAACGTTAATTGAATAAAATTTTATTTATTATTGCAATAATATGCCACAGGCAATGCATTACATAGACGAGCGGCCTGGACAGTAAAAGATTTATTCAGGAAAGTAGTCGAATGCATTGGCATTTTAAGTTTCAATTTATCTGATGACCTAAGAACCCTCATGTGGGAGTCGCAAAGAAATTGGAACCGTTCTTTGAGGTAACGAGGGGTAGAAGGGGAAATGAGCACATTATACAAGAGGAAAAGAATATGAGCATTACGGCGAAGGCGAATTGGCAACCACTTGAGTTTAACACGAAATTCAGAAACATGGTCATATTTACGCAAACCGAATATGAACCTTATACAAAAGATTTTTTGTAGTCGCTCAAGTTTATCCAGTTGTACTTCAGAGAGGTCAAGATAGCTGGCATCAACATAATCAAGGATGGGTAGAAGAAGAGATTGTGCAAGCGTAATCCTGGTGGCAGTCGGCCGAAAATTACGCAGTCTTCTCAACGATCCAGCAGATGCAAATAACTTGCGGCTAACTTCTTGTAGTTGGGCAGTCCAAGAGAAATTCTTGTCGATGAATATCCATAAGTTCTTAACTTTCTCACTAAAGGGAATTACTGAGCTGTCAAAAGAAACTTGGGGAAGAGTCGTCCAGTCGATCTTCGTGAACATCCTAGAACTGCCCACCACTATAACCTGCGTCTTTACGGGGTTCACCATAAGTCCGTAACTCTTGCTCCAGTCGCATATACGAGCCAGATCAAGGTTAATGGTCAAGATAGCCTCAGACAGTTTTCCAAGAGGTGCCCGTGAATATATTTGAAGGTCATCTGCATAAAGGTGGTAGGAAGAAATTAATTCGTTGGAAAAAAGTTAATAATTAAAAGAGCATAAAATACCAAGTAAAACATCAAAATCAACCGTATTAAAAGCATTACTAAAATCTAGCAAAGCCAAGACCGTCAGATTACTGCTTTCCATGGCTGACCTTATATCGTCCGTAATATTGAGCAGCGCTGTAGTGGTGCTATGACCAGGACGGAAGTCGGACCGAAAAGGGTTGAGGAGATTATTTTGTACTTTTTTTTTTTTGTAAAAAGTTTTTATTTGAGGTGGGAAAATCATCGCACTTCGGCGGCGCGGGAGGGTGTGTCAGACTTTTACTGACTAAAAACCCACTTCCTTTTCCTTCGTTGCCTTTCATACCAGGGCCGAGTCTTTCTTACAGAAGCAGACCCTTGGCCCCAGTAGGTTTCGACCCTACTGGGCCCCTACGGTGTGCTGACATCTCCTTGAGGCGCGCATAGAACAGTACGCGCCGTCGACGACTTGGGCTCGGTCCGGACGGTTACCGAACGAACGGACGGCGAGCTACCCATTGCCCGCCGTCCACAAGCCCGTGCCTACGAATTAAAGTCCATATGCATCTCCAAGTTTACACATTGCTATAGCTATCTGAATACCTTAACCTAACTCTTACTTCTTCTTCTGTTACTTTAAAAAATATCATCTTTGTCGTTTTCTACAAAATCTTACCGAGTGACGCTGGCCAAAATGGTTTATTACGACATCCCTAAATTAAAATCCCTGTTCCTAAACAAACTGCACGGTAGGCATTACGATCCGTTTGATTAAAATCAGAACTCCACCCACAACCCTTTTTTGCATCATGCTGCGCCGTAAAATATTGTAACTTGTTCACGGTATAATTTACAGTTAGTTATGTTTTGTGCTTTTTTTTAATATTTATTTTTCTCTATCAAATATACTGTGTATCTAACCAAATTTTGTTTATCATCATACCTAGGTAATCACTACATAATTACAACCACTTTCAAAAGAACATAACATAAAAGTGGCTATTAATTAGCTACTTTTATGTTTTCTTCTTTTCATATTTCAATAAAGGAAAATAAAAAATTGGAAACTAATCAAAGGAAATATAATTATAATTCAATGTATCTCCTACATTCATACTGAATATTCTGTTCCCATAAATCTACATCAAAGGCAAATACTGTGAATTGATTTCTCTCTAATTAGTTACCTGGCGGAGACCACGTCATTCTCGGAGTACAGCCTTGCTATTCTGAAAAGTTTATTTGCGAAATCACTTCTGAATCCGCAGTGAAATCATGGTGAAATTAAAATTTCGTATTCTGAAATGGAGTGAATTCGACACTGGCGCCACCGAGTGATGATCAAAGTGAGAGGAACTAAAACGGTTGAGTATTTTGACATTTATCTGCAAATTTGTCTATAGGATTTGGTATTCTGAAATACAATTCGCTGAGTGTGACATTCAAGATGATTTGTGAAATGAGTTTCGAAATGATTTACCATTTACAGAATAGCACGGCAGCTTACGGCTGGTATAACGACCCGTAATACCGACCCACGCTGCTTACCAACCGTTTTACCGACAGTTTCTGTACTGCAAAGCCTCTTATACTGTAAGCTGGTCTAATTGGTGTGCTCTCAGCGATATTATGAGAAGCTTTGCCTCGTTACTAGATATTTATCAACACAGAGTTACGATGGGAAATTACAATATTTGTGCTTTTTAGTTTTTGAAACAAATAGGAGCGTTGTTTTTTTACCATAAATATAATTATCATTAAACATACCTAATATTATTTTTTTTTTTTTTTTTTTTAATTGATATAAACCAGCGCTTGACTGCGATCCCACCTGATGGTAAGCAGTGATGCAATCATTGATGGTGAGGCGCACTAGTTTATCAAGAGCCTATTCACTCTAGCCTTGAAGACACCTAAATTATAGTTGGACGGGAAGATCGTAGCAGGCAAATTGTTCCAGTCCTTCGATGTACGCGGTATAAACGACGAAGCGAAACGCTTAGTCCGGACCGTTGAAGTTTCAACAACGTAAGGGTGAATACTCGCCGTACGTCGGGTTGTCCGATGGTAGAAAGGAGATGGCGGAATCAAGTCATGCAATTCCCGCGCACACTCTCCAAAATGCAACCTGTAAAATACCGATAGGCTGGCTACCCTGCGCCTGTGCTCGAGGCTTTGTAGATTGGACTTAAATTCTTATCATGCATAATCATATCTTATTTATCTATTCACTAACAGTATATACTGTATACTTATCTAATATCAAAATTACTATTTCGCAAATTGCTTATAGGTAGATACAAGTTTATGTAGTTTTACATTTGGTCGACGATCGGATATTCACTACCGAAACCCAGCATAATATTAGCGTCAGGTATATTTGCCACGTCTTGCAGACGGCGAGTAATAAGTTGCACGCCGTCTAGTACACAAAGCGCTGTGGACCCTGCTTACCAAGCCAAGGTCGACAGCACGTTCTGTTCCACGCACGTCACAAAGATATGTCAGCAAGATTCACAAGGCCCGTTACCGTTAAAACTAACCGTGGCCCTCACAAACGACAACTGAAAGTAGACCTAGGTACTTCTCATAAAAAATAAACAAATCATCAAATGACTTTGCTTCGGGTGGAGCGAGAGGGAGACCTAAAAGAGAATCAACCAGAATTCCTTCAAATAAATACAAAGGTGGATGGTATTTTGTATTTTCACTCTGTCAAAAATACAAAATCGTCAACCGTTCACATTCACGAAAGAAAAGTAAACCAACCCCAATTACAATAAATTTATGTGCTGTTGGTAAACACAATCAGTAACAGATTAAAATAATGATAACTGAACCCAAGCTTATTAAGAGCTATTACATTCATAACGGGCGGTGAATGCCTGCTTATTGAGAGCGGCAGACAGCCCGCGGACAAATCATTAATATGAACCGGTATTCATCACCATGGCGGCATTGAGCACCACTGAATGCTATCCAAATAATCTCAGTGGGGTTCGGAAAAATACTTGCGGGGTTCCGGGGGTGTGTGGAGTGCGGGGTGCGGAACAACGGCCTCGTTACGTCAGTTCCGCCGGATGTCGCCTCCTGATGCTTTGTCGACGCCTTCGAGGGTGGACATCGATGTTTTTATTTTCATCACAAACATTAATATGTTCATTCGGCCATACTGTATTTATTATTTACGATACGTAGAGCGAAAGAAATTGCTGGATAGCATAATGATTGATTTTCAGCGTAACGAAGATAGTGTTGCAGGATATTTATTTATTAAAACTTCATGCAACACAAAGGTACAAAAGTGAACTTAATGCTACTACTAACATTGCTGCTACTTCATAAAAGGTTACTTTTATGCTTGGTTGCTCCATTATCGACCACATCATTTATTTTTTAATTTATTATATTGTTTATGTATTTTAATTTATAATTATATTAATTTATTTTTATTTATTCTTGACTTCAAATTATTTGCAATATTTCATAAACAATTTATTTAATTCATTTTAATATTTTAAATTTGTAGTAATAATAATCTTAATGCTTTTGACTTGTTTGCATCTATCTTTGTGTTAATTTATTGTTTTATGATAAATTGATTATACTGTAAAATTATGTAATGACAGATTATATATCTCATGGCAGTAGTATTATTATGGTAAGCGCTATGTACGCCTTAATTGGTATGTGCATTGGTCCCTAATGTTATTAAGATTGTTCCTTGTATGTAATATGCATGTGATGTGGCTGTACTAAATTTAAGTAAATAAATAAAAATCGTCATTTTCCATCAGGTGAGATAGTGGTCAAGCGCGAGCCTATCAATAATAAAAAAGCGTATCCATAAGAATGCCTCTCTGCCTAGTCTTTTCCCAATTATATTGGGGTGAGTGTCCAATCGGACGGGTGTAGCTACATAACAATGTTTTACATGGAGTGTCTGTCTATCTGACCACCATTCAGTAACTGGGTAACATGATATCCCTTGATAAGACTGGTGCCAGATTTTCAGGGTTCTGATTACCCATAACGAATGTCTAAAATCTACAAATGTGAATTTCACGTACCTACTTTCCTATACTTCCCATATAATAACAAAAAAGCGTTTTATTTTTTGTTATTGCTTTTACATTCATTAAGTAGCTTAATTATTTACTACACTTGACTTCTACTAATTTAATACACTGGTTGGCTTATTAACTATATTAACTGATTTAAAATAATTTTTATATTGCAATATTTTATCTACAGCAACCCCACATTGGATGAAGGCCTAATCCAGAGATACCCAACTGTCTTTTTAATCTCATCTTCCTAGTGTGTCAACGGTCTTCCTCTGCTCCTTTTACCTACGAGACCTTTCCAAAATGTAAGTTTTAATCATGCTTTTATTTATTCAAAGAATTTAAAATTTTCATTAGAACTTTACTTATCCTCCTCAATCCACCTTTATATGAACTACTAACACATGCCCAAAACAATTAAACATAAACACAAGGTACAGTCACAACTCCCTAAGCAGGCAGCAATTAAGGCTAACGTCTTGACATTTATCCCGAAGCACCAATAATGATTACATCAGGAAATAATTACGAGTGCCCAACACATCAGCCGCTGTTCGCGGTATGGGAAAGTAATAATGTGGATGCAACGGAGGTGTCTTTTCGTTCGTCCCCTCGGGAAATCACGGTAATCCGTGGTGTTGACGGCGCGTCGGCTAAATCTCTGTCGAGCTAGTGCTGCGACTCTGTGGATACAGAATTATAATTGATATTTTTTAATAATACTGATCATTCATTGGTTTAATAAACTAGTAACTATATAAACAAGAACTAGTAACTATATATACTTAAACAAGAACTTGCGCTATAAACAATTTTGAAATAGGTGTAGGGTATTGATTACATGTTTTGTGCCTATAAACTATCTGATAAATAACATATTTATCTTATTATATTAAATATTATGTTATTATTTATATAGGTATAATAACAGTGAGCCGGTAGAAAGCAATCACTAGATCCTATTACGAAAATTTTTTCACCAATACATGTAGAAAGCGGTTAAAAGTCCCTTGTTTTCAAGTGAGAAATCATCAAAAACACTTTTCCCGCTCTGGGTGAAGCCAGAAGGCTTATCGGACTCCTACTTACTAAAACCCATTTGTATTCCTTCAGTTGCTCTTTGCGTTTCAGGACCACGGGAACTCTTTCAAATAATCCCGCATTCTTGGAAGTCCCTACTAGAGTCTTTCTAATGATCTTTGACTGGCCTGTTGGTCTAGTGGTTAGTGGCCCTGACTGCTATGCCGGAGGTCGTGGGTTCGATTCCCACCCAAGACAAATGTTTGTGTGATTTATCTATAATATGTATGTATTTAGAAATTATATAAGTATGTTTATCAGTTGTCTAGTACTCATAACACAAACTCTGCTTAGCTTGAGACTAGACGGCGTTGTGTGATAGTTGTGGAATATTATATTATTATTATTATATTATATATTAATGACCAATAGATTACATCAAGACAAGCGTGCTCCATTATCGACCACATTGTAGCTTACCATCCGGTGTGATAATGGTCAACCAAGCGAACCTATTATAAACAAAATTATGGTTGATGGCCGCCGAGTGCTAACCCACTTTTCCAGGAACTGGTTCCTTCGGAATGGTATACGAGAGCAAAACTAGAAAAATAGGTAGGTACCTAGGAAACTAATTGGTAGGTAGTTCAGACTAAACATAAGAAGTAAGTAGATACGAGTACGCTTAATATATACTTACATAATACTTCAACTTTGACGCATTACAAATTACTTACTAACCTTTTGCTAAACTGTAAGAACTTATTGTCCCCAGGATAGCAAAGCTTTTGAAAAAAGAAACGAAAAATAATTTTATCAAAACTCAGCTTTTCTATAAAATCGTTTTTATCCTCATCTCTATCTAAACCGCCGCTGAATCCAGAGATCGCTGTGAATGGGCCCTGATGAATCATGCGCGTTCATACGGAACGATGTACTCGCATTAGAGCCCCGATACACAAACCTCTATGGAGGGGACTTAAACCTCGGTACAGGTTTGTACACTTTTTTAATAGGTTTCAAATACGAAAAAAGTGTACAAAAATATAAGATATAATAATTAATTTTTCGTTATTCCTTGACGAATGTATTAATTTAATAGATCTTTAAGAAACTAGGATATGTATTGATTGATTCAATACTAATCCATGTAATAAAATGCATTATCAACAAATAAGTAACGGCACTCGACCAATTTACAAAAATCATTACCCTATCAAAAACACAAGCACCTAAATCTGTCAACGTCATTTATAATAACGAGCTCTTCCTTGTAATATCCGAGATGACAATTATCGAGTCAGAGAAGCGTCGGGGACGTCCAGACTCATAAGTCTTCATTACTCTCTGGGAGAAACTTGCTGGCGCGCCGAAACTTTGACGCGTCGATACCCTGCTTAAAGATGATCCGCTCTCAAGTCCTCCCATCCCTCTCCCCTCGACCGTTACTCTTTATCCTTCTACTACTGCATTAAAAATAGTCAAATCATCATTTAGATTATTTTTACGGTTTTTTAGGGCTCCGTACCTCAAAAGGAAAAAACGGAACCCTTATAGGATCACTTTGTTGTCCGTCTTTCTGTTAATACCCTTTATCTCAAGAACGAGTTGAAATTAAAACCCCATTAAAACTCAAGTCTGCGGTCACTTGAAGCTGTAAAAAAATCAAATTTCTGAGTTAATTAAAAAAAAGATACGGCCGTTTATGTCACAAAAAACATATATTTTGACTAGTGTTGCAACAGAACTCTGCTTCCGTTCCGCTTCTGCAGAAGTTCCGCAAGCTTTTTCTCTTTCCTTTCCGTTTCTGGTTTCGCAAACTTTATTAATACAGCTAGGAGCGCGGGGGTAGCGGGCCCGAAGACGACTGGACACGACGGAAAAGGCGTGGGGGGTACACAAACTTGTTACAGTGACATTCTATGTTTATAATAATATAATATATATATAGTTCTTTTTTTGTTTCATTCTGCGCATCGCCGCGCTTCGTGACGTTTAGCGTAAGCACATAAATCTTATGTTGTTTTTTTCTTATGTTTGTTGTTGGTTTTGTTCTTCTGTTGCCAATAGTTCGCCAGTACTTATCAGCTCCCACCAGAAGTGTAACCAGTGAACAATTATTTAACGGAGCTGGTTTAATATATGACGAAAAATACAAAGGAGGATGCCAGATTTTGTATGGCCACCATCCCCATTCTCCAACAGACATAGGATACATGTCAGTTTGTTCATTCCTATCCACAAAAGACAAAAAAGCTGATTTGGTTTTTAAAATATATCGGGTATTTATTTAATTTAAAAAAATCTTGTAGAAACTAATGTATTTATTTTTCCATACAAAAACATTTACTATCAGTCATCTATTACCATATGATCAAGCGTTTGTGCTGGTGCATTAAAATTAATGTGTCTCCACAAACCTTTGTACTATACAATGGATATTATGTGCGCACATTAGGTTAGGTCAAAATAAAAATATTTTATGTAACCTCAACCCCACACTTTTGAGGCAGCCATAATAAAAAAAAACTTTATTCAACTACACGCTTTGAATGCCACCGGTTTCAAATCTATTGGTACACACCTACAAATTTGAAACAGGTGTCATTTTTAGGGACAGTTTTACGCAATGCCCTTTGTGAAATATTTTTGTAGAATCGTACAGGGCTCACAGAGCTGCAATTAAAAAATGTATGACAGTACTATATTATGAGTATATTTAAGGTCTAAAACACTTAGGTTAGGTTAGGTTAGGTAAAAATATAATGTTATAAATAAAACCCAAACCCCATACAAATCTGTTGGTAGGTGAGGACACTTTCACGCAATGCCCGTTAATTAAACAAATCTTAAAAAAAAAAATTGTTTCTTTTTTCATAATATTAACACTTCCGCTTCCGGTTCCGCTTCCTCTAAGATTTACTTTTAACATGTTTCCGTTTCTGCTTCCGTTAAGACATTTCCTTTGCATCACTCAACACTCTCAAGGGAATCAAAATTCATAGGCTACTTCCCGTTGACCTAGAATCCTAAAATTTGGCATGAAGCAAGGTCTCTTAGCACAAGTATAGGACAAAATTTGTAGTTACGTCACAAAAAAAAAAACTTTTTTTTTTTAAATTTTCGTAATTTTCGTAATTCAATTCGCGATTTGAACTGTTTTCACAGGTAAGTCTGTACGGAACCCTCAGCGCACGAGTCCGACTTACTCGGTTTTTTTTATTCTGTTGATGTTAAATATTCCTGATATAACTGTTTTTATATCAAAGTCAAAAGTATTTATTTCTACAAAGGTGTCATGTTCAGGTACATTGTGTTAATCATAAAATTTTGATTCACTATGTGCAACCTTGCTGGGCATAAGATCCAACTTAAACCAAATGATTTAAGATCTTTTAGGAACAGTTCGAATTATTGCATATTAAACTAATAATACTTCTTACTCCAAATATAATAAAAATTACAACAATATTAACTAGGTAACTCTTTAAAAAAATCTGTTGAGCTAGCGTAGGTACAACTGCTTTCGCCAGGTCAGCGCCAGGTCCGAAAAGACACAATGGTTTGCTTTTTGAACGAAAATCGTTTTTTTTTTATCTGCTCGCACTTGACCACTATCTTACCTGATGAAAGCGACGAAGCAGTCGACAATGGGACGCGCTTGCCTAGAAATAACTTATTCACTCTTGACTTAAAGATCCCCAGGTTGTAGCTATCAGAAAACAGACTCCGAAAGGGAATTCCACTCCTTAGCTGTACGCACAATGAATGTGTTCCCAAAATGTTTTGTATGTTTTTTTTTTTTTTTTCGGGTGGGAAAATCATCTAATGACATCCCCCGCTCTTGGGCGGAGCGTGAGATAGTGTCAGACTTTTACTGACTAAAAACCCACTCCTGTTCCTTCTTTGCCATTTTTTTCCCAGGGCCCCGGGGGTCACTTTCGCATCACCCATGGCCCCAGTAGGCTTCGACCCTGCTGGGCCCCTACGGTTGCTGACATCTCCTTGAGGCGCGCGTGGAACACTACGCGCCATTGACGACTTGGGCTCGGTCCGGACGGTTACCGGACGATCGGACGGCGAGCCACCCATTGCTCACCGTCCGCAAGCCCGCGCCTACGGTGGCCGGAAATCGGGATCGGAATCCCGGCGGCGGTTGGGGCGTGAGGACCGTTGCCTCACGCGATCGGCCGCCTCCTTTGCTAGCATTACTGCTTCGCAGAAGGAGGCAACTGCCTGCCACTCCTCCTCGCTCCGGACCATGGCCTGTACCAAGGCCCGGCGCGAGAGATCGCTGCCACCGATCGCCCCCACGAGGACACGGCGGTGCTCTGCCCAAGCGGGGCACACCTCTACCGTATGCTCCACCGTGTCCTCCGGGCGGTCCACACAATGTTGGCCCCCGGGCGTCTCTTCTGCACGAATCCGATGCAGGAACCTCCCGAATTTACCATGTCCGGTGAGGACCTGCGTCATGCGGTAGGTAAGGACGCCGTGAGGTCTTTCCAGCCATTCCTCAAAGAGGGGACTTATCGCCATAATTATGGCGTGCCCAGCACTGGGTTGCGACAGTCGTTGTCGCCATTCTACCATGAGATCGCGCCGGGAGTCTTTCCGCCATGCCGCGACTTGGCGCGGCACCGGAGTTTCGCCCCGGCGTTGCATCTCCATGCGCAGATCGTGCATGCGTGCGAGATCTTTTGCCTCCAAATCCCACGGTAGTTGGCCAGCAAGGAGGCTCGCTGCTTCGCGGGAAATCGTGCGGTATCCCCGCACCATCCGGATCGCCATGACCCTCTGGCTTGCGTTCAGCTTGGCCGCCGGTCGCTTTCGAAGCGACGGCGCCCATACCGGCGCCCCATAAAGGGCCATGGACCGATGTTTTGTATGTTAAGATAGGATGTCCACCATGTACCGGCAGCGCCACGCCTTACGCCTGGTGATCCGATGATGGCAGGATAGTTAGCGTGCTAGGTTAAGTTTATGAAATGTTTACTGATACAGACAATCCGTAAAAAATCAGTAAAAAAAATCTGCTCCGATATCAATTCTGAAGAGCCCTATTTATAAATTACACCATAACAGCCTAAATGCTTTCCATTCCATAATTTTGTACTAAAAAATGATCATGTATTTAATGTCTTTGTCATTATAAAAGTTGTTTGTTCTAAAAGCAAAGTTAAAACTTAATACATCATAGCTTCGGGGATTCTCATTAAAAGTGACGAACCATTAGGGAAACCGCGACAATAGGATAATGTTACCCATTATAATTACTAGTTCAGGAGGTATAAACAGCACAGTGTGGATTGATAACAGACGACTGTAGATAATAAATAATTTTGAGTTACAGAGATAAACGACAGTTATTTATAAAAGAATTTATAAAAAATTAAATCGACTAGATATCGTCATCTAGGTCTAGGTATATCCTCATCGGAGATGACTAAAAAGTTGTGCCACTTAATGACGGTTCTTTATGAGTGGCTCTAGTATTCTTATTAAATGGTTGAATCTTATAATTATTACCACTGTATTTAGAAAGTAAAATCAATCTCAAAGTGTACAAAGGGGCTGACGTATACTGATTTTTTATCAAAAATAAAAGCAGATTAAAAAAATCTGAGTTATTATTATATTTCACCTCAAGCGTGGTAACAATTCTGTTGTTGTGTGCTGATTCTTTGACATAATCCGAAGAATCGCCAAACTTAAGTGTCAGTGGTCGATGGGGCCAACCGTGGAAGACACAGCGTTGGACTAGCGGTGGGCGTTTCAACGACGAACACTTTTCAAAGACCGTTTTTTGTTCTGCAACACGGTAACAACCGTTTTCCATCCTGCGACCAAACTGCACAAACCAGTCTTCGAATTATTGTATGCAAATTTTTATCTTGCTGTTAAGAAAATAAGGTCGAGAATCCATTGATTCAACTATTAAACTCGTCGCGTCGTCGTTTCAAAACCAGTTATTGCAATGAAAAAGGAATTTTATGTTTATAGCCGTAAAGTTCATTTTTCATTGCAATAACTGGTTTTGAAACAACGACGCGACGAGTACTGATTTTATTACCGTCGTCAAACTAGTTGTGACTACGAACGTTTTCTGCAACTACTTCACTCAACGATAGTTTCGTCTTCAAACCAGTTGCGACGACGACCGTTTTCTGCAACCGTTTTCGTCGTCGCCAAAACAGTTAAGTCTCGTCCGTCTAAAATTCGACAACGACCCACCACTACGTTGGACCGATGTCCTGGTGAGAGTCGCGGGAATACGATGGATGCGAGACGCACAGGACCGGTCTTGAGGCGACACTTGAGGAAAGCCTATTTCCAGCAGTGGTCGTCTGTCAGTTGAAATAATGATGATGAGTTAGCACAATAATAATTAATAATATAATTTATTTTTCTCTCACAATGGTTATGTTGTACTTAACAGTTTAGAACTACATATGAATTAGCATTGTGAGAGCTGGTGCCTGTTGTAGGTTTCGAAGAAACCTGTGCTACAGGTCACCAGGACCCTCTTTACGGCCTCATACAAGTTTATTGTCAGGTAACTTGAATTCTACTGAGCAAATAATAAAAATTATAAAATAAAATTAAACATTAATAAAGAAATTAAAAACAAAATAAAAAATTAAAAAAATATATATAAAATGTAACAAAAGAGAAAAAAAAAAGAAACCATAAACAAAGCAGTCAAAGGATGTGTGATGGAGCGAGGTGAATGTGTTGGTGATGGTTGAGAAATGTGCATGTGGAAGGTTGTGATGTGATGTGTGGAAAATGTGCGTGTGGATGGTTGAGAATGTGATATGTGGAAAATGAACATGTGGATGGTTGTGAATGTGATGTGTGGGAAATGTGCATGTGAATGGTTGTGAGTGTGATGTGTGGGAAATGTGCATGTGGATTGTGGTGAATGTGAATAGTAGTTATAAGAGTCAAGTGTCTTGTGAACGTTGGAGGTTAAAATTGTGAAACCATACTATGAACATTTAATATCAAAATTAGCAACAGATAAGAAGCAGATTAGATTTATTTAAGTGTGTGGAGCAGCTTCTCTGTGTCGTCATAACTTAGGGTTTTCAAATGTAGTAACTTTTTGTTTACAACTTGTTTTATCTACCGGATATATATTTTGGCTGTTGTTTATAACGTTATAGAGATAATTCCCTAGATAAGGGAAAAACTTACGGGCCAGACGTGAACGAAAACAATCAGTTCTGCACACAGTACCCTTTCTTTTTAATTTCCTACAAGATAAGGATTTAACTCTATGTTGTGAAAAACTAAAATTGCTAGTGCGTTGGTCACACAGCTGTCAAGCGTCTTAAGGTTTGTCTTACGGCAGAGGAGCTGTGGGCTAAAATAAGTACACGTTGTGTCACAAATAGCATCATATGGTGGCGTGGCAGGCCTAAAAGAAGGCTTGATAAGCTTGACTCATTTTTAAAAGATTTACCCACATTTGCATTCATAGGAAGGGCAATAAATGTTGTATTGTATTTTAATGGATGAAGACTATATGATAATGGAGACCATTAGACATTCCAAAATAAGATATATGAGAAGTTAGATACGATGTTCGTTAATTCTTACACCATATGCGTATACAGACAGTGCTACTTAGCAATAACAGTCGGTATTAAAACAGTTTATCCGCAATTTGAATAAAATCCCCCGCTAAGCCGAACTTCACACACATCAGCATTCGTATAACGTATCCGTCATTATCATATTGAGCGAACATCGGGAATGAGGAAGCAGCCGGGAACAGCCGGGAGGCGCAACGATATTGCTGTTTGCCATCAACAAATATTTGGACGACCGGCCTCCCGCCCCGCTACTTACTGGAGTTAAATCAATATTTAAATAATTTCAAACTTTGATTAATTTGCAGATATATTGTTTGCAATGATGTCGAGGGGCCGGGATTAGCGGCTTGGTAATGTTATTGTTTTATATATTAAAAAAAGAAAAGATCTAGGTACTTTTTTATGTATATCCTCATATAAAATTAAATAAACAAAGTTGCTGGAAAGTTATGAAGAACAAACAAATATAAAAAACAAAACTCCTTTATCAAAGAAGAAACAGTTTGGATTTTGTTTATCACCAGTTAGCGATAAAGCTGTATTGCTCTTTTTTTAATTTCCTTCCAATTATACGACTTGGCAACTAAATATCATAATTATAATGTCCAAGTTCTTGGGAAGAGATTGCGGAACGCGTTGAGGGCGCCCGCTGTATGATTTGTAGTAGATAATGCCCCGTTGTAATCCACATTTTGGTGTTCAATAAAGAATGTATTATCAGTTTTTTAATCAGTAGTTCCCTATATTTCGTCGAGTTATTGAAAAAGCAGACTGAACAGCTGTCTCTGTTTGCTTTATAAAGTTTTTTTTTGCAGAAAACCGCACGATAAATTGTTGGTGATATAAAATTTTATAAGTACTTCAATAAATAAACGATATCTGGGGTCAGTTAAATCATTGGATAGTGTTAAGTTCACCTAACCCTACCTAAAAACTAATATTAGTATATTAGCAATAAAATTCAAACGATGCATATCAAAATGAATCGCAACATAAACGCGACAGGGTGAGAGCGTCGCGTCGCGAGTACATCGCTCTAAACTGTGGCTATTAACCGGTTTTAGGGTATGAATGTTTTATGCGGCTCCGTGTCACCCGGCCCCGAGGGAAGGGTACGTACAAAACTCTACTAGCACTTAATTAAGGGGTAGCTTCGAAGGGAATAGATTTTAATTAATATGACGCGGTGATTCTCTCCACGGACCTTATTGTTTAGTCCAGATTGAAAACTCCTTGTAAAGCAAGTTAGCTGTTTTTGCTAGGCATTTTAAATTTATATCTTCAAATATTTTTTTAGCATTTCTTATTATAGCGGTTTTAAGAACGACCGATTAGTAAAATTTGAGGACAAAATATTATCATCATCCAACTTGTAAAATGCTTGCTTTAGAATCTGAGTTAAGCAATTTGAACCAAAGTAAAAAATCGGAGATTTTCATCTAAATAAAAATGAACTATTTTACTCACAAACAACCTAATCAATTCGTTCAAGACTTCCGAAACTCAAGGAGCGTAAAAAGACAAAGAGAATAGAATATTCTTTTAAGAATTTAAATAAATTTTCAACAATGAGGGAGAGTCCGCTCGCATTACAAAAAGGAAAACGAGTGGTAATAAAAATTCCGGAGTTAAAACGTGCAATTTTAAAGCAGTGTCAAGTAAATAAGATCCGTTTTTATTTTAAATTCAGAACTGGTTAAGTGAAACGGATAAGAACTAAATTAAGGAGATTATCTGCGTATTAAAACTTTTGCTGTAGGTAAAGGCGGCATTAAATACGGCAGAAACAGACAGTTGCTGAAAAAAACTGATACTTTTTACACGAAAGTCCTATTAACTTGCAAAAGAAAACGCAATTTTACACATACCTAAATGATAAAAGCGTTATTCGGAACAGTTTTTGGCGAGATTTTTTTTATGAAAGTCCTGTGTTTTAATACAAATTGATCCCTTATGGTTTTTTTTTTACTGTATTTTAAGTTTGTGCAATTTGATTCTCGAACTGAAGGAGACTAGGCTCCATGGCACAATAAATTATTATTATATGTATTTTCAATATTTATCTCAGGACCCTGAGGTCCTGGACTTTTGGAAGGCGTACGAGGAGCCGAAGCCAACTCGCAGAGGCCCTTTAGATAATTATAATGGAACATGATACCAACCGACGATTATCCCTGTACGCGCTATGCTAGTGCACCCAAGAACAACCCCCGGTTGTTGAAAAACTATTGCGACATATGGAGAACAAAGATAATAGGGCTATGGTTTTTGGAGTCTTAAGTGGACTGGTAACATGGAACTATGTTAAGACTATGACCCCTGCCTGAACAACGTTATTAATATCCATCGAAAAAAGGCAGGGGGTGACTTGCACACTCAATAAATGGGCCCCCAAAAAACGGCCGCTAGCACGAAGTGACGTAGCAACAAGAGGGCAACATATTCTGAGGTGCTTGAGGAGTGGAGAGGTATACCACGGCTATCAGGACAATCACGGAAGTACGGTCAAGATCCCTACCAGCACCTTACTGGATTATACATCCTTCTCCCGAGCACGTTTGCTCTTGCGAATCTCCACTCAAGCCAGCCAATAAAGGCAAGAGAGAGGTGGGAGCTCAGTTCCTCGTCAGTGTTCACTACGGCCGGCCAATAAAGGCAAGTCGGAGATGAAGAACAAGAATTCTCCCGTGAGATCGGGTCCGTGGGGTCGCTAATGCCCAACAGTTCGCCACAAAACTGCACTGCGGATTGTATCTCTCTTAGTCTGGCCCCTCACCCTAGGCATATTACGGCAAAGCAAACTTCACCGATACAGACCTAGGGTATATTGGAGCACGCAAGCCCCACCACGACGTCAACGTAGAGATACGGCGATGGGATTA
This sequence comes from Mythimna impura, assembly GCA_905147345.3. NCBI lineage: Eukaryota > Metazoa > Arthropoda > Insecta > Lepidoptera > Noctuidae > Mythimna > Mythimna impura. Next base: position 17,839,890 of record LR990345.1, read on the forward strand.
TTATTATTATTATTGTGATGTAAATGCTGCTACTACGGTTAAGGCCCTAGCGCCCGAGTTGTGCCATAAAACAGTGACTTTCTGAAGCCTCTCCTCTACAACCAAGCAGAAAGCCCACGCCTACGAATGACATACGCATGACAATTTTAATGAAATCGCCAAAGAAATTCTTGTCTACTGATTTTTTTAAGATTCCTGATAAGCTGCTTAATAGCCGTTCCATTTATTAGTTACCGTCTTTATTTAGCGCCATCAGAGCAATATCGGCACCCTCCCATTAAACGTACGCAAACACTTGAACGCTTTCTTCACCCTCTTATCTTGACAATATCGATCTTCTAGTTCACCTAATACGTATCGAATATTAACCAAAACTATCATGTGTATTTTATTTAGGTAATCAAAACCAAATTACCTATATTAGAGCTGGAGAAGTCAGTGGATGATTTGATTTCCCATCTTAAAACATATGTCACAGCATATAATAACTAAATTTAAAAGTTTTTTTTTTCTTGACTAAAATATTACCTACTATTATCAAGACATTCATTATCCTAAGATTATATTATATTAAGAGGTTCATTATCCACTAATATTATCAAGACGGATCTCGATGAAACCATTAGAGGATCATGTCCCAGAAGCTATTTCAGGCCATATTCATCATCATCATCATCATTTCAGCCGAAAGACGTTCACTGTTGGACATAGGCCTCCCCCAAGTGTCACACAATGAACGGTCCTGTGCGTCTCGCATCCATCGGATTCCCGGATTCAGGCCATTTTACTCCCGTTATATCCGGTCCGGTCCAGCAGTATGTTCCCATTTAATAATGTATTACTGAAAGTAATAGATTATTCCATGGGCGAAGCCACTGGCAGCAGTTAGTCTATAATACACCATTCAGTTAAAAGCCTTACCTTTTCACTAAACGGCGCCATTCAACTAGCCTCCCGGAAGATTCCGTCATTTGATCAAATAGCTAGGTCCTGTATTCAACTTTTTTTCTTCTCGGGCCACATTGTACTTACTACTGTACTATTATCATGATGGACCGCAATAACCTTAGTAGAATAAAAATAGCCCAAACATTTAATATAATAATAATATATAATATAATAATAATATTCCACAACCTATCACACAACGCCGTCTAGTCCCAAGCTAAGCAGAGCTTGTGTTATGGGTAAAATTTTTAATTTAATATTTTCTACATGAAATTATTAAATTAAAAATTTAATCATTTCATTTCATTTTCATTTTTTAAAATTAGATTCGATGAAATTCCTACATGCTATAAAGATAGTTCTACTTTTCCGTTTTGTTAGTGGGGAGTATCCACACAGCGCCAAGGAGTAGACTAAGCAAGCAGAGTTCCATACAATAAAACTGCTACCGAGACACTGAATAAATATAAATTTCTGCCACCAATATTGTGCTAAGCTGCAGGGTCATTCAGAAATGCTTGACGGGCCGCAGGTTGAGTATAGCTGAGCTAGGTGTATGACTTCAAACGATAACGTTTAATTACTTGCCTTGCCCAGAGATCTAGGAGAAGCTGTGGCAAGACGATAAATAAATTTTGATATGTGTTCAGCCGACTAAGTGCTGACAACGATGGCTGTTGGTAAAAACCGACGGAGTACAAGTTTACTAATAACGGTTGTCAATAATGTCATCATGTTACTCATTTGTTTAATATACTGGTCTAACTTCTCAGGTTCCTTACATATTTATAAAACGAAGTCCCCCACCGCATCTGTATGTCTGTTCACGATAAATTTAAAAACTGCTGAATGAATTTTCATAAGATTTCCACCAATAGAGTGATTTGTAGGAAAGTTTAAGTGTATATGTATATAATACACGGATATTATAGTAGAAAAATATCAGAATTTTAAAGATTTCTATCACCGTCTCAACTTTGCACGAGTGTTAGAAATCTTGTCTTCGCTAGTGTTTTTGCAAGAATTCTAGATTTGATTCTTCTATTGAGTGATTGCGCTGTCCTTTGGATACTTCAGCCTATGTAGGTATAAGTAGTGATAAGCAGTTGAATTATGTCATTAATTGATGCTGGTAAATTGCAATTGTTATATTTTTCAAATTAGAATTTTACTGTCGTATTTTTCGAATTGTCCTCGTTATATTTTTTCATGATATTAGTTCATACGTTGCTATCACTAAGTACTTTAGTCATTTTTTATTTTGCTTGTATTGCTTTCTTTGTGGATTTCTAGAAATACCTAGGAGTTTCTTGCTCGTTCTTTTCCATAAGGTACGCTTGTAAATGCTGCAATCTATATTTTTCTTACTGGCCGACTTCTTGACAATTCAAAAGAGCCACCATGTCAGATGTTCTTTACAAATGTCAGTCCTATTATTACAGAATCCAAAGCCCATTTTCCACATTATTCTGCAGATAGGCCAGTCAAAACATGTATCTACGATTTTTTTATATGTTGTTAGGTTCTTTGAAAGTAGTAGTAGTTTACACCCAAGTTTGCAATCCTGAAAACCCTGTGCTACCCCCATGGTGCTCAAAAACTGCGAAACTTTAGCACTTGTTTCAGTTTTTTTCGAAAAAACTACCCTAAGAAAGCGTTTTTCAATTATGTTTGCTTGTAATACATAGAACCCCAGCATTCTAGGACCATTAGTTGCAGAGATACAGCTTGTCAAAAGTAGGCATTTTATTTAAAAAGTGAAAATTTTGGTGTTTGGGTCATAATTAAAGACACTTAGGTACTGGCTAAACGAATGCTTCTAGAGAAAAGTATGAGTCACAAATTTGTAGAAAATTTAATTAGTTTAGACGCACTACTTTGGCATCATATTTAACCTAAATAAATTTTCTAAAATAATATTTTTTTTTGTACGTATTTTGTATAAAAAACCAAAAGTGCAAATTTGACATTTTAGATGTACTAACATTTATGGTTTCAAAACTAATAATCGTAAACACTGAAGTAAATCACTGTGTTTTAACGTATAAAAATCAACATAATCAAATTAAAACTATAAAATAATACTAATTTACACGGTCAAGCAAAAAAAGTTTAAACTTTCGCCCTTTTGGAAGGACCAGGTCTCATCCAGTCTAGATCAGTAGGGGGGAGTGGTGATGACATATTATGGTGTTGGGTCGTACACATTCTTGTCCTCCTCATCCAGGATGATAGGGATTGCGTTGTTGCAATTTCGACCATGGCAAAAGGAACATAGAACAGAGCACTTGAGCCCGGCCTTTCTGCAAGTGCATGGCCCTAAGCAACCTTTTTTGCATTTGTAAGGCACCATTTTAAGCAGTGTCTGAGGAGTGGGCTCCTAAGACCTGGTTCGCTGGTCTCCCATCTCCAGTCACACGGGTTTTTGTCAACCCCTAACCATTTTTGCACTAGGTGGTAGGTCCTCCACGAATGATATTTTGCAGCCTTTGTTGTAAGGGAGAAGCGAGCAAGGTTGACTTTGACCGTTACTACCGATTTAACAAATGCTGAGTATCGCAAGTTGATATTAGGGCCTCCGACGATTCCACTGTGGCAGGAAACTAGGCGGTCTGTGACTGGGAATGGAGGGCGTGTGTTGAACCAGATCTTAAATTTTTCGGTGTCTGCAGTGTCTCTTACAATTTGGGCTGCCTTCATATCAACAAAAAAAAAGAAATTAAAACAAGTGACAGAATTTCACAGTTATCCGAGTACTGCGGGAGAATTGCCCATCTTTGACTTGCTGTATCTTCGCAAACAATAGACATAGTTTGCTCAGGTTTCTTTCAAATTGTAGCAAATTTAGTTATCTTTATTAAACGCGTGAAGGCCATTCCCTCGTGTGTGCGGCCGCCTCCTTTGCTAGCATTACTGCTTCGCAGAAGGAGGCGACCGCCTGACACTCCTCCTCGCTCCGGACCATGGCCTGTACTAAGGCCTGGTGCGAGAGATCGCTGCCGCCGATCGCCCCCACGAGGACACGGCGTTGCTCTGCCCAGGCGGGGCACACCCCTACCATATGCTCCACCGTGTCTTTCGAGCGGTCCACAAAATGGTGACACCCGGGCGTTTCGAATCCGGTGCAGGAACCTCCCAAACTGACCATGTCCAGTGAGGACCTGCTTCATGCGGAAGGTAAGGACGCCGTGTTGTCTTTCCAGCCACTCCTCAAAGAGGGAATTTACCGTCATAATTGTGGCGTGCCCAAAACGAAAACAGGTTGAACCTCGTTGATGAACAGGCTATGATTGAGGATAAGATAGAAGCACAGCCTCTTCGGTTAAAAACTCGTTGCTTCTGACCATTATAGATGGCAAAATCGCTTCACAGAGCAGCTATCAAATAGTTCACCGCAGACTTGTGATATTGTGTAAAGCTACTTCTTCGAAAATGAATAAATTGTAGAAGGTCTCATACTAAGTTTTCAATAATTTAATAAATTAATGTCACCGTACTGCAATGTACATTCTTTTTATTAATTTAACTACTTTCTTTCCAAAAAACGGGTTCAACAGAAATATCAGTATTGTTATAAACTAAGGCTCTAAACTAACGATAGTACAAGTAAATCGATGGTCAACTTCACTTGACCACGTCTTGAAAAATAACATATCGAAAATTCAAAAATTTGCTAGACGCTTAGATTTTATCCAATTCATGCACCTTGAATAAAATCTTGAACACCATGTGTGGTACAATAGCTCGTGTGAGCATCAGCCCTTCAGTTCCATTAAATTTAAAAAAATATGAAAATATAATTTGTGTTTTCTCCCATACAAAATAAAAAATAAAACTTTTTTTCTAACTCGTGGTAAGTACCTAACTAATACTATCCGTTATACGTTAATAAAACGTATAACGTTTCGAGGTCTGGTCCTGAAGTCGGACTGACATGGTGGCGTTTTTGTATAAACATTTCAGCACTTCGTTGTACCGATGGTCAATCTGGCACCGTTGGAGAGACTGCAGCACAGCCCAAGTACCGATCGAATCAAAGGCTTTCTAGTAGTCCACGAACGCAGAGAGCTTGGTTATACTCCTTAATCTTCTGTTTAATCTGCCGCAGCGTATGTATGTGGTCCACGGTGCTGAAGCCTTTTCGGATTCCGGCTTGTTCGGGAAGCTCGAAGTCGCCGAACCTGCGCGCGAGACGGTTCGTGATGACTCTGGAAAACAGCTTGTAGACATGGCTCAGTGAGATGGGCCTGTAATTCTTAAGTAGTAAGTAGTAGCTTAAGTTAACCTTCTTAAAAAGAGTACCACCACTCCTCTGTTCCATGCGCCTGTGGCGTTTTCCCCTCCAGTATGAAGGAATCGAACAACTTCTGAATGACCTTTAGGACCGGTTTTCCACCCGCCTTCAGGAGCTCGGCCGTCCTCACTCGACGCCTTGTTGTTCTTCAACTGCTCCAAAGTGTCCAGAGCCATCCTAATCTCGTACAGGCTGACGTCCGGAATATCTTCGGTATAGTATCGAGTCAATCTAGCTCTTGGGTCGTTTGCTAGATTTGCAGTGGGTTTGGAAATTGACGTGTACAACTGTCCATAAAATGCCTCGATCTCTCCCAAAAGCTCCGATTTGGCGGATATGACTCTGCCATCGTCGTTCTTCAGTTTCGTGAGCTGGCTCTGCCCAATAGACAGATCTCGTGTAAATATTTTTTTTTTTTTTTCGGTGGGAAAATCATCTTATGACATCCCCCGCTTTTGGGCGGAGCGTGAGATAGTGTCAGACTTTTACTGACTAAAAACCCACTCCTGTTCCTTCGTTGCCTTTCGTACCAGGGCCGAGTCTTCCTTTCAGAATCAGACCCTTGGCCCCAGTAGGCTTCGACCCTTATGGACCCTACAATTGCTGACATCTTCTTGAGGCGCGCGTGAAACAGTACGCGCCATCGACGACTTGGGCTCGGTCCGGACGGTTACCGGACGGTCGGACGGCGACCCACCCATTGCTCGCCGTCCACAAGCCCGCGCCTACGGTGGCCGGAAATCGGGATCAGAATCCCGGCGGCGGTTGGGGCGTGAGGACCGTTGCCTCACGCGATCGGCTGCCTCCTTTGCTAGCATTACTGCTTCGCAGAAGGAGGCGACCGCCTGCCACTCCTCCTCGCTCCGGACCATGGCCTGTACCAAGGCCCGGCGCGAGAGATCACCGACGCCGATCGCTTCCACGAGGACACGGCGTTGCTCTTCCCAAGCGGGGCTCGTGTAAATACATTGGAGCCCTTATTCCGCTCAATCGCGTCCTTAATTCTCTCGATATTAAATCGGCAAAGATCGCGTTTCAGAGATTTCGAGATCCGTCTATTGAGCTTCCAGTATGTGCACGCATCATCTGAAGACTACAAAGTCATTTCACGCCTCTTCTTCATAAGCTCGAGAGTTTGATCTGACAGCTTCTTGTTCTTATTTGTTCGGCGAGTCTTGAAAAACCTAGACGCGAACGTATGGATAGTTCTCACGAACCCATCATTATATTCGTCCACGGAGTTTCCTAGGCACTCGAAACGATTGTAGAGTTCGAGCTGAAAGCTCTCGGAGTTTTAGATCTATTCTGGATCTGTGCTTTTATCAGTCGAGACCTTTGACAATCCCCGATTACTTACATTTATGAAAACAAGGTTTATTGGGTCTTAAAAATGTTTTGCTTTTACTCGTATAAATAGTAGTGACCGACCAAATGTTCGGTTTCGGTCGAGTTTCGGCAAAAAAACGAGTTTCGGTTTCGACGGCAAACCTGCCGAAACTATGACCGAAACCGAAACTGCATTCGGGAGTTCTCGCGCTGTGATGTGATGTGTGTGAGGTTCGGCGCGTTAAATTCCATCTAAAGGGCCTATTACACTACGCGACATCGACTAAGACTAAATATCGAGTAGTGTAATAGGCCCATAAGCGAGTAAGCGACGAAGACATATTGCCGCGTCTACGTGCCTAATCATGTCTTAGCACTCGTAGCTGGTTTGTGTTTGCAGTTTTGTTTTGTTTTCTGTGATTTTTCGTGTAATTTGTTTTGAATTCGGTAAGTTTTATTACGTGATATACTTAGCATAAGAGCCGGTAGTAACCATTAAAAAATAATAATTCATTATAACAACCTAATACATAGATTTATAGTAGAATCAAGTTTAACCTAACAATCTAAATATTTTATTGGTTGATTTAACTCTCTAGCTAATGCTATACATAAACAAACATAAGATAGGTACTTGGTACTTACTTAGTTCATTAGTGGGAACAATATTATGGTTTCAGAGTTTCAAAATTCATTTTAATACTTATTACCAAGGTATTCAAGCAGCAAGTACAGTTAGATATATACCTACGACTCGCTTTTTTAACAATATTAACACACTTATAATTAAATGAGTCGGTAACAACAAGAACTTGCCTAAGTATCTGTATAATAAAATTAATATTTCGTTTCTGTTTTTCGATTTTTGTAATCTTATTACCTACCCCCAGATTAAAATCGAGTGCAATAAAATTCATGATAGTCAACAAATATAATACCTAAATTTAAAATGCATATTGTATTTAAAAAATAATACTGACTGATGATCTTAACTTTTTCTTTATTTTTCCCTCAAAACATGATCCCAGTTTCGGTTTCGGTTTTGGCCGAAACTGAGAAATAAAGGCCCTAATACACTATGCGGTATTCAGCACGCGATATTCAGACTGTCTTATTTTTTGTTCCGAGTAAGACCGGTCTAACCCTTATTACATTACGCGACATCGACTAAGACTGTCTGAATATCGAGTAGTGTAGTAGGCCCTTTAGTCGATGTCACTTAGTGTAATAAGGGTTAGACTGGTCTTACTCGGATCAAAAAATAAGGCAGTCTGAATATCGTGTGCTGAATATGGCGTAGTGTAATAGGCCCTTAAGACTGTCTGAATATCGAGTAGTGTAATATGCCCCTTAGTATTATAACTACACTATACCTACGTATCGATAGCTGCAGCAGGCCACACGAGCAACGAACATGCGCTGCCTACTATACATACCTACTTATATGTACGATATCAAACTTCAGTGCGATAGCAAGCACCCTCTGGGCGAGAAAGTCAACCCAGGCGATTCGTCACGCGGTCAAACAACCATTAATTTCTATAGAAAAATACACTGGTGCTTTTACAGCTCTTTCGATAACATCAAAACTACATTAGAGTCGTTTTTCATGTCCCTTTCCCGGTTATTTGAAATACCAAGTTCTTACCCCCATAAGATAGGCAGGTATAATGTAGCTACATAGACGATTTAAAGCGGAACCGACAAATATAAATATTATCAAGAATTTAAATGATTAGGAAGGCATTGCATACTAGCATGCCTCAATGCCTGCGATAAATCCCCTACTCGAGGTTAGGCAGCCGCCACGGCAACCTCACTTTTTCGCCTGACGCAGGTTCTCACTGGACATGGTTATTTCGAGAGGTTCCTGTTTTACCATTATGCGAAAAAACACCCGGGTGTTACCATTATGCGGATCGCCCCGAGGACACGGTGGAGCATATGGTGGTGCGCTTGGGCGGAGTATTGCTGCGTCCTCATGGATGTGACCTCTCATGTCCAGCCCTGATTTGGGCCATAGACGGGATAAGTTGTTTGAAGATTTTGCACTCAAAAAAAATGGTATTGCATACGAGTAGGTACATTTATGTATTGTTATGAATAGTTAAGGCCGGATAATTGGAGTTTAGAACGTGTCAAATCCTAGTTAAATATCAAAGTTCGACCAAAACTGAACTTAAAATTCTTATTTTAGAAATCGGGAGACAGAGAATTTGATATAGTGTTTTCAAAACAGGTGCTAAACAGTTCTAAAAGGCCCCATACACGGAATCGATAGTTTATGTCAAGTTAAATCGTTAATGATCTTGACATACAGTTTCGATTCGTCGTTACGATTGTTCTGACGCGACGGATGTATGGGGCCTTTTAGAGTAGTAAAGTTTTTAGTAAATATTATGTATATGAATGGGATCTACTCATTTAGATACACAAGTGTTGTCGTAGCTCCCTACACGTCGCGTCGTTATTTCATCTTTCTTTTGCAGGCTACCTACCTAATACGCAAAGATGGAACGACGTCAGATCACCCGTCGTAGCAAAATAGTGTTCAAATAGAATGATCAAAATAGACTGCTAAAATCACAGTAGCTAAAATATCCACCCAAGAAAATATACTGTCACAAGCTGTGAAATAGTTTGAATTTCGAACTTAGGCATCCATTTTATGAATAAGTAGGAGAGAAAAGTAGTATTTTGAGGTGCCCGGTATAAATACTCAAAAGTTCCAAAAGAATCTCCTGTAGCTAGGGAAACTCCCGAAACATTTGTGTTCGGTGAGGACCTAGGAGGTCCGGCGAAAAGAGTGGACGGCATGGCACCTCTCTAGCCACTCCCCAAACAGGAGATTTACTGCCGCAATTGTGGTATAACCAGCCTTGGGTGGTAACAGTCACTGTATCCATACCGCCATGAGATTCTGCCGGAGCTCTGATAGCTGTGCCGATATTTGTCGCGGAAGCGGAGTTTCGACCTGTGACTCGTAGCATAAGATCTCTCGGGATTTATCAAGCAAATGACATATTTTCCGCACTTGTATAAAGGGGTGACCGGACGGTTGCAAACCAACGTCCCAACCAAGGTGACCTTGCTAGTTTCAATCCATGTAGACAGCAGTTGTAATCCATGACCTTCAACGCCCTTGGTGGCGTGGAAGGCGTGGTTTCCTAACCACCGAACGAGTTGGCGCGTGGTTTACATACATGTAGCCGCAACGCAACACAAACCAAACACATAAACGAAGGTGACCTTGGTTGGAACGCTAGTTTGCAACCGTGTGGTCGACCCTTTAAGGCCACGTCCTTATGTGGAATCATTGAAACATGCGCAATCTTAAGGGGTTACAAACTAGCGTTCCAACCAAGGTGACCTTGCTCGTTTCAATCCGTGTAGACAGCAGATGTAATCCATAACCTTCAGTGACCTTGGTTGGGAGGGGCGTTTTCCCAACCACCGAAAGTGTTGGCGCGTGGTTTACATCCATGTAGCCGCAACACAAACCAAACACACAAACCAAGCTCCAACCAAGGTGATCTTAGGAGTGGCTGGAGCGGCAACACGGCGTCCTCACCTACAGCATGACGCAGGTCCTCACCGGACATGGCAAGTTCGGAAGGTTCCTGCATCGGATTCAGCCAGAAGAAAGTGTCATCATTGTGTGGACCGCCCGGAGGACACGGTGGAGCATACGGTGGAGGTGTGCCCCGCTTGGGCGGAGCACCGTCGTGTCCTCGTGGAGGCAATCGGCGGCAGCGACCTCTTGCGCAGACCTATTACGAAGCAGTAGGTAATGCTAGCGAAGGAGGAGGCCGCACGCGTGAGGGAACGAATGTCCCCACGCCCCAGCCACAGAGATTCTGACCCCGACTACCAGCCACGGTAGACGTGGGCTGGCGGACGTCGAGCAATGGGTTGCTTGCCGTCCGGCCGTCCGGTAATTGATCGGACCGAGCCCAGTCGTCAACAGCGCGTAGTGACCCACGCGTTCCTCAAGGTGATGTCAGCAAACCGTAGGGGCCCAGCAGGGCCGATGCCCGCTAGCTAGGACCGCGGAGAATTTCTGAAAAGGAAACCCGTAGTCCTAGAACGCAAAGGGCAACTGAAGGACAAAGGTGTGGTTTTAGTCAGTAAAAGTCTGACACGCCCTCATGCTCCACCCACAGCGTGAGAAGTCATTAGATGATTAATTTCCACACTAAAAAAAAACCTAAGTGATCTTAGTTGGAACGCTAGTTTGCAACCGTCTGGTAGACCCTTTAAAATGGTGCTGAGAATTTGTTGACTACCTCAGCGAAGTTTGCCAACAAGGCTTTTTTTTATTATTATTAATGATAGGCTCGCGTTTGACCATCATCTCACCTGATGGTAAGCGATGATGTGGTCGACGATGGAGCACGCTTGCCTAGAAGTAGCCTATTCACTCTTGACTTAAAGACCCCTAAGTTGTAGCTAGCTGAAAACACAGACTCCGGCAAGGAATTCCACTCCTTGGCTGTACGCATAATAAATGTGTTCTTAAAACGTTTTGTGCGTATGGGTGGGATGTCTACCATGTACCGGTGGCGCAACGCCGTACATCTAGTGGTCCGATGATGGAACGGACTTGGCGGAATTAGATTGTGCAATTCCAGTGCACACTCCCCGAAATGTAAACGATAGAAAACCGACAGGCTAGCAACTCGGCGGCGATGCCCAAGGCTTTGGAGCTTCGACTCAACAAGTGCATCATTGCCGATGATCCTTTTGGCTCGCCTCTCAATCGACTCCAGCGCATCAAACTGGTATTTGGCAGACCCGTCCCAAAGATGAGAGCAGTACTCCATACACGATCGTACTTGCGCTTGATAAAGGTTGAGCAGCTGTTCCGGCGTGAAGTACCGTCTCACCTTTGCTAAGATCCCCAATTTTTTGGCAGCCAGTTGAGCCTTTGCCTCGATGTATGAGCCGAAATTGAGAGTAGACGACAGCGTAACCCCAAGAAGCTCAAGGTGGTCAGTTATTGGCACGGTCACACCTCGAAAAGATGGAGCCGGTTGGAATTGACTCCGTTTAGCGGAAAAAAGACACGCTTGGGTTTTAGTTGCATTAAACTTGACCAGATTGGCATCGCCCCAATCGGAAACCGCCTTCAAGGACGAGTTCAAGCGTTCAACCATAGCCTCTCGGGATGACTGGATCTGTGACCCAATAGCACGTGCGTCAGACACATATCTCTCGGCAACAGTGCTGTCGTCTGCATACCCAAAGATACCGGGTTTAAGCAAGTCATTTATGTGCAGCAAAAACAGTGTTGCCGAGAGTACCGACCCCTGAGGGACCCCGGCATTAATATCCATTTAACCGGACGAGTAGCCATCAACAACCACTCGGATGGATTGATCCCTCAAGAAGTCTGCGATCCAATCACACAGACCAGTGGGTAGGCCGAAGGAAGGAAGCTTAGCAATAAGGCTTTCGTGCCAGACCCTATCGAAAGCCTTCGAGATATCAAGGGAGACGGCAAGCGCTTCCCCATGCTTCTCTATGGCCTCGCTCCAGATGTGAATGGCATACGCTAGAAGGTCCCCAGTGGACCGATTTTGGTGAAAACCGTATTGCCGGTCACTGAGGATGTCGTTAGCTTTTAGGTATAGGCTATCTCGATCGATACATTTGCTATCAAATACTACAAAAGTGAGAACAGTGGTGAAGCATGGATTAATTTAAACGTGGGCGAACGCGCATCAGCGATCAGCCTTTTTCTTTTATTATTTTAAAAATGAGACAGCGACTGTCGCAACCCAGTGCTTGACCACATCGTTGCTTACCATCAGGTGAAATATTGGTTAAACGCAAGCCTACAAATTATAAAAAACCCTCGTTGTAAACGAGCCCTCGCACCCGCGAGTTTGGGTGCGAGGCCGTGGGCGAGGGCCCACTTCGCCCACGCCTACAATACTGAGTTACATCCGTGTAGCCGTGTGTTAAGCAAAATAACTTGTTCAAAGGACTTAGTGTCCAAGTAAAAATATTATTGAAAAAAAAAAACTTTTTTTTTATTGGTTTATTCAAGAAAAATTACATAAATATTTTCACATTATCTTCTGCCAAACTGCCTGCAGTAGTGCAGTACAGTTTGCCGGCAGTGTTCTTGTGGATAGTCTTCTTGATTAACTAACAAATAACAAAAGAAAGACAAAAAACAAAGACAAAAAAAACATTACAAGTAGGTACTTATACTCCATCCGCTCAGTTATAGACTACGCTCAGTCAATCAACCAAACGCAAAAAATCCCGACATGTCCCCCATATAAAAGTTGTCTAAAAAAACTATACTTTTCAATTGGAACTTTCTAGATAAAAATTATTTTAAATCAGCAGTCACCGTTAACTGAAAAACTAAAAAGCTTTGTGCAAAACTGCCGTATTTCTATAATTATTTTCATTCGTTCACATTTCAAATCCGTATCCGGGCGCCATGTTGGAAAAGGGTTATCAGTGGTGAAATTATTCTAAATTTCCAGGAAAAATATGTTAAAATAATAATTTATTCTTATTATTGTCATTTTTTTATTTTCACATCATACGTTTTAAATTTTTCATATTGCCATATCCATTGCCATTACAAATTGGTAAGAAATTCAATTCCGTTTCATGTTCGCTATTAAATTTATTTAAAAAAAATAGTAATTAATCCTAATTGATCCATGTCACACGATTTTTTTATATAATTATTATTAATTGGGAATTGGGAAGATGATGAATTGCCAATGATGAATTGGGAATTGGGAAATTTCAGTAGTTCAAATTGGCAACCCAAGCACTTTCAATTTTTTGTCGGCGAGTGGCGACAAACGACGCCATTGTTGTTCGGACAGCGACAGCGTTGTTTGATTCTTATATTTAATTTTATTGATCTTAAGTTTGGTTGAGTACCTACAAGCTACACAGCGAATTTTATTGCAGTAAGTTATCTTATCTGGTATATCTAATGGAATATAATAATTATTTCTAAAAAAGACAGAAGCTCGTTAAAAAGTTATCGAAACAAATAAACTACCTACTAAGTAGGTACCTAATTGAAAAATTGTTTGGCTAGATATCATAATTAAATCGATTCTATATACTGATTGTCTGTATTTCTTAATATTTTCATTTCGGTCTCAATTTGGCAGAAAGCAAAATCCTTGATGTTTCATTTAGACCAGGAAAACACTGGCTAAAGCATGATGAGCCAGGATGAGCCCTATGAAATAAGACACAGTGTACTAAATCCGTAAATGATAAACTCAGCATTTATTTTAAAATAACCATCTAAAGTACTTTTAGATTGTTAAGGAGTGTTAGTTGAAACGTTAGGTATTTGCGTGTTGTGAAACAGATCTTTATGGACATCTGACCGTATGTACTAAGAATGGACGTTTAAAAAAACTTCATGGACACTCTTTCATCACGATATCCTGGTTACATTACGGTTGAGTGAACAATGTACAAAAATACAAAACAATATGGACGATTGCAATTATTATTAAACATTTGCCTTGGCAGTCATGCCATGACCAGTCGTGAACTTAAAAGCTTGTTCACAAAAAAAAGCACATGAGGATGCACATTTTATTGTTTTGTTTATGTAGGTAGGTATTCTTGGGAATATTTTTTAATTCTATTGGAGAAAAACTTTAATACCTTTATGCTGACAATTTGCTCATTTGTACACATGCTGCCTCTATGGATTTGGCTGGTGCTATTAACATCATCAACTAGTCCTCTGCATCGATCTGCATATGGAGTGTAGCAACATCAAAGACCCAGGTCATTGTTCTTGGCAGCTAGGATGCTCCCTAGGGTAGGGTTCTTCCTGACACTCAGTCCCATCCAAATTTTCTTCCAACCTTGCCAATGCTAGTGTCGGGTATCTTTATTTCTCTGAGATACAAACTGTCAACTACTTATATTTATGTACCACCTATTATTTAGTATTGTAAATATCTAAAAAATATACTACTACCTACATGTTTGTTCTAATTAAGCTAATACCTGTAAATGTTGTCTACATAAAAAAGCTAAGAGAAGTCTTTAGTCATTACCTCCTAAGTGTAATAATTATGTGAATTCAACCCAAAACTACGTGAAATTGATATGTTAATTAAAAGATTAACTGTAGCTATTGTAATCTTATTTACCTTTTGAGTACCGTAATTAGAGACACAATTTGCTTGGGGTTTAATGAACGTAAAGAAGTAATTGTAATACAAAGTTTGGTTTTCACATAAAATCGTTAGTAGTCTCACCTTCACCTCTTAAATGTTGCATAACAATGCATTGGTTCAAAAAAAGAAAACACTTGAAATGACTGTTAAACACTCTGGTGTTTAACAGTCATTTCAAGTGTTTAGTAAATAATGAAGAGGTAGGCACTCAAGGTGTCAACAATGTTCAGATACATTTACTTTGCTGTCACTTATTATGACCTATTTTTAAGAAATTACATCTGATTACAGTCAATGTATTATAATTTTTAACAAACTCACATTTTCCCTTCATTGTTATTAATGGATTCTACCATGTTTATATCAATATTGATAGTACCCATAACAGTTCATGTAAACATTATTTACTGAAATTAGTCATCAGTATGCAACTGGGCCCACGCGGTGGATTATGGCCCATTCCCCCTCCTAGAGAGTAGGCCTGAATTCCAGCAGTGGGAACATTATAAGGCCGACTATGCTATGCACTTGTAATAAAGTGTATCTATTTTGCTTGCTTTCATAATTCTCCTGTGTACTTGATCTTTTTTCTAGACTAAGCATAATTTGAATTTTATTATCAAACCTTGCTCAGCAATATTTATCATGTGACCTAGTATGCATATTATTACCACAGCTTTTTTTATATTCAGTTCAAACAATTTTTTACTTTTTAATAGTATTTCGGAAGAGATGATGATGTAAGTACCTATATTATGTTTGAAATCAATCTTAATTGGTTACTTATTGTTATATCCAGCTAACTAATTTATAGAAATTAATGGTTTTCTTCCTCTAAGAAACCCAATACTGGTCATTTTTGGATGTTGTACTGCATACAAGTAAAGTTTTCTAAACAGTTGGCTGAAAACTAAAAAAAAACTACTATATAAACAGACTTTATTTTTATTTTGTTAGTAAGTAAGACACCAACAATTTGTTTACAGATTTTTTGCGTTTAATTTCCAGTAGATGGTCCCATGCAAACAAACCAATTACAGGCGTGCTCATCATTCACAAATTTTGCATATAGTACAAAGTATTTTTTAAAAGCTGTAAGTTAGACTTCAATTAGATTACAATTTATAGTGCAGAACAATAATTAAAATGAAAATATCAATTGAAGTATTACTATTTACAATTAAAATATATAAATTCAAACAATTTACATTACAGACTAAATGATTCATATAAAAATAAATAAATTAATATCATAATAAAACAATTAATTAGAATAATTAACTTACAAATTAAAACTATATATATAATAACAATTTAAATATAAAATTTCAAGTTAGTGAAATGTGAGCAAGTAAGTTAGGTAGACTATGGATCAATCTGGATCACTCTCGACTTAAACCGAGCCAGGGAGTCTAAAGAATATATCAATATCCTCGTCACAGCAGATCTTATTGTATGTGGTCACCAACCAAATTAAAGGAGCAGATCGCCCGAGATGGTGATAACTCAATAGTGGTGATAACAAATTATCACCATTATTGTGCATTTATTAATCAAAACTGTCAAGTAATAAGTTTTTGGATCACTTGTTGGCTCCAAACGATTAGCGAGAAAGTGCTAGCTAGGAGATCCAGGATGAAGATGATCTGCTTCAGCTAAAGTGACAATAATAAAAATCCAGCTGAGTCAGTGGCAGCTAACGGTTTCTCTTATGGGGCCTTCTTTTTGCTTCCCCTTCTGCATTCATATCAACGTTCTTACACGTCAGCCTTTGCATAAATTCATATCAAATGAAGGTAGAGGAAGTCGTTGAGTAGGTACAGATCAATTTCATCTGAGAGCAGAAAGATTGGAGTCGAGCAACAAGATAAGAGAATTTTATGAAGGAGAAATTTTGGCCGACGGGTGTCGTGTATCGGCGTTTTCGCGGAAGGCGACATGACACCACAACTCAGCGCAATACGCAATACGTCGCCGACCCAACGTGATTAGTTATAGTTTTTATTATAATATGTACCTAAGCCTTAGTTGCATGATAATAAAGATTTTTTATAGTTATCCAGTTTTTGTTAAGAAAAAACTGGCCAAGTGGGAATCGGACACGCACATGAGGGGTTCCGTATTACAATATTAATGTCGAGCAAAAAACGGCAAAAAAATCATGTTGGTTTTATGGGAGCCCCCTTAAATATTTATTTTAATTGAATTATTTATTTTTAAAGCGAACACAACTAAATATTTGATTAATAGGTATTTCAAGCGTCTACCTGTTGGCATTATTATTATCAAGCAAAAAATGACATAACCTAATTGATAAAGCGGCAATAAAAAGAAATACATTATCTGAAAATTTCAACTGTCTAACTAAAGTCTTAGCAATAGTGTTCCGTTTTCAACCTTTGGATACGGAACTTTAAAGATCATCTCTGCCTAAATTCTCCTACTCGCCATCAGCTAGCTGTCTTAGTAATTGCCGGGTCCGCAACCACCCTGCCTCAGACGTATTGGAGATATTTTGTAAAAACGCCCTTAAATGTTTACAGAGTCCTGCTTGTTTATTTGTAGATGGCTGAACCTGGGCGAGGACGCTCCCGTGGACGGGCCGGTAGAGGGGGGGACAATGCTGGGCCACCTCCGCGTAGACCTGGCGAACAACCTCAGAGGCCTTCTCAGCAGCAACAACAACCAGGGCCCCGCCCTCAGCCACCATCAGCTTGGGGTCCTCCATCAGTAGCTCCTCCGGTCAGGGCTGGTGTGCCTGCGCCAACCGTGCAGGGAGGCAGGGCCTCGCACAGATCTACACCAACGACCCATCAAGAACATCCTGGTGATATAGATGTACAACAACGCATGCAAAGCATGCAAATTGGTGAGACAGTCTTCTTATAAAAATATTGTTCAATTTAACCAAAAACTGCTACAAGAGGTAAGAAAATAACATGTTCTGTTTTGAAATTTAAGCTGGACAAGCGCAGCCCAGTGCTAGTGGTGATTCAGGTGCCTTGGTGATTGGACGTGGGTCACGCCGTGGTGGTGGACGGGTTCTGCCAGAACAAATGACCATTTTAAGAACTCGCCCAACAACAATACAGTCTAAGAAAGGTTTGTTTACTTTTACATAAGGTCCTAGAATATGGCGCGATAATAAGAGTACATACTTATTACTAAATTCTTGTTGCAATTTACTGCATTCATGCAGGTTATGCCTGTAAATAATCTGTCTAGATGAAACATTTCTTTTTTGTACACAAAATAAAGGTAAGGCTACAAAATACTTAATAATTTCCTTACAGGTCACTCTGGAGTTGCAATTGATCTGAAAGCTAATTACTTCACTGTACAAACAACACCCCAGTGGCGCCTGTACCAGTATCATGTAGACTTCTCCCCAGAGGAGGATAATACGGCAGTTCGCAAAGGCCTATTGCGCATCCACGCAAACACCCTTGGAGGGTAAGTATAGTTTTCTTTCTAGAAATCATTCATTTAGAAGTCTTCTACATTACTATTTTCATGGACATGAGTCACTAAAATTGAAAGCTGGGAGAGTGTTCATACCCCTTTTCAGTTCTGAGAACAATCTAGGGCCTATAAAGGAACATACAGTCCTTTATCTTTTTAATCTAGAAGTTTTTCTTTAATCATTCAAATTGTGGTTTTTGTACTGTTTGATACAATTACACTCGCATGATCAAGCTACAACTTTTTGCCTACCCACCCTTGTGCGGTCAGGAATACTTGATCCAATTGATTTTGTACGTAAAAACGTTAAGTTACTGTTACTAATATTTGTTTTTATTTTTAAAGGTACTTATTTGATGGAGCAGTATTGTACACTGTTAAAAGACTGCATCCTGACCCTTTAGAGTTATACTCAGACAGGAAAACTGATGGAGCACGAATGAGGATGTTGATTAAGGTGTGAAGCAGATTAAATAAAGCATTATTTGGTTTACTGTCAATTATTTTTGAATCAACTAATTAAGTTATATAATTATTTATATTGTTTTGCAGTTAACTTGTGATGTAAGCCCTGGGGATTACCATTACATACAAATATTTAACATCATAATCAGAAAATGCTTCCAATTATTGGACTTGCAACTGATGGGAAGAGACTATTTTGACCCAATCGCTAAGGTATGTATTTATGCATTGTTATAAGTCTCAAATGATTAATTAATTAGTCTAGTGCATTTAATTACATTTCAATATTTATAGGTTGATATCCCAGAGTATCGACTACAAATTTGGCCTGGATATAAAACTACAATAAATCAATATGAAGATAGACTACTGATGGTGACTGAAATAACCCACAAGGTAAGCATACTTTTGGTTTTGTATCATAATCTATGTGGATTCATATTCAACAATAGTTCAATACCTGCTTGTCTTGGTTATGAGACTCTCCAAAGAATGGGCAGTAGCTGTTAGGATTCAAAAGTAGAATTGTCATTAATTTTGTTTTATGCATTTTAGTTCACATCAACTCGATAGATGGTGTTGTACATTTTTGACCATCCGCTGACTGGCAGTGTTAAGATTTTCCGCTTCATGACCTCCCTTGTCTATGTAAATAAAATTACTCATTATGAGTTTGGTGTTTGATTCATATCGTAAATGCCTTGAAGGCTCCTCAGATTTTTAGGGAAATTTGTACAGTTGCATTCTCTATAATTTAATCACCACACTAATCGCCAACTACCCCTGCCAAGCGCGGCGATTATCTCAAATTTCCCAAATGATGTATACTTATCATTTGGAGGGGTTTGCCGCAAAAAATGACCACTAGGGCCCAGCAGCCAGGAGTGCTCTTAGGTTACGGCAGCCTCCCGAACAAGCCGGATTCCGAAAAGGCTCTAGCACTGTAGACCTCATTACATTGAATTGCTAATTCTAGTGCTCATTTTGACTTATTAATAGTTTCAGTTTCTTCAGCCAATCATAGTTGTAACTTATTATTTAACATTCAGTATATTTCCTGGACCTGTTGTTCCATTGCCACACATTTGGTGAAGATATTTTTTTCCATAGGATTCTACTCCTAAAATGTTACCTACCTCATCAGCCTTTGTAACTGACTCGCAATTTATATTGACTGGAGGGTAAAATTGGTGTCGAAAAGTTACTACATAACATAGATTTTGATTCAGTAGACTTGATATGCCAATCTCTTAGCCATTTAGCTATATCATTCAAACTATTTTGGAGTTTCTGCTGGCATTTTTCGAAGTTCACCCAAACAGTACCTACTGCTGTATCTTCAGCAAAGGTACCTGTTGTAGTTATTTCTAAAAAGCTAGTCATCTAAATGATTTTTTTAACGCATTTCATACTTCAAGGTTAAGATTTTTGTTGTTTCTAGGTGCTCCGTCTGGATACTGTGCTACAAATGCTGAGCGAGTATGCTGCAACAAAAGGCAGTAACTACAAAAAAATATTTTTGGAAGACATTGTTGGTAAGTAGTTTACTTCAATTGGTACCAAGTTGATCACTTTAATTAATAAATAGCACAAGATTTAGAATCATTAATTTGTTAAAATTTATAATTAAAAAATTTACTCCTGTGATTTATTACAAAAAATATTTATGATCTTTCCAGGCAAAATCGTCATGACTGACTATAATAAGAAGACATATAGAGTTGACGATATCTCGTGGCAGGCATCCCCAAAATCAACATTCAAGATGCGGGACGAAAATGTTACCTACATCGATTATTACAAAAAGGTATAATAATAAAATATCCATTTCAATTTAATGGCATATAGTATAACTATGGAGGGTTGGAGCTAGCTTTTTTAATAGCATTCTTATCCACCGCCATTGTACCCATAGATTAAGTTAGTTTAAAAGTTTTGTTACTATTTTCGTGTACAATAAAGTTTTATTCTATTTTTCTCATCTTGTTGTTTCAGAAATATAACATCAATATCCATGATGCTGGTCAGCCTCTCCTAATTTCTCGCTCCAAGCCCCGCGACATCCGCGCCGGGATGCCCGAGCTGGTGTACCTGGTGCCCGAGCTGTGCCGGCAGACAGGCCTGACCGACGAGATGCGCGCCAATTTCAAGCTCATGAGGGCCCTTGACGTGCACACTAAGATTGGACCCGATATACGTATTCAAAAACTTTTAGCTTTCAACCAACGTTTGACGAAATCTCGTGAAGTGGTAAAGGTGTGTCTCTTGATCTATTTATAGTTGTTTTCCTTTTCTAAATGTGGTCAAAAATAAAAATAGTCATTTATTTCTTTTAGGAAATGGGCGACTGGTCGCTAACTCTATCCCAGGAATTAGTAAAATTCAAGGGTCGCCAACTTCCTGCTGAGAATATCGTGCAGGGCAATAACCACCGGTACCCAGCCGGTGACACTACTGAAGGCTGGACTAGGGACATGAGGTCAAAACCTTTACTTGACATCTCGCAACTGCCTTCCTGGGTTGTTATTACACCTGAGAGGCAGCGACGCGATGCTGAAGGTTTCGTTGACTTGATTGTGAAAACCGCTGGAGGTGTGGGTTTCAGAATGCCCAGACCTGAAATAAGTAAGTAAAGAATTTCATTAGGTAACTGACAAAACTGTTATTTGACTCTATTTTTAATAGTCGCATGTACCAATCAGCGTACTTGTGATGGTATGTTATGTTATAAATAAATTATTAAGTTTCAATTTAAAATTAAATTCTTAACTAAAATAAATTCAGCTATTAGAAATATGTGCAATGAATCATTACACAGTACAAAACAAATAGAATTTATTTACTTAATTATACTTATACGATTTTATATTTAAGTAAGTAAATTGAATTTGGTATAAAGGTAATAAATAAGTAATTCTCCTTTATACATCCCATATTGAAAAAAAAAAATCTTCAGGTATTTGCCCACGGAATAAGATATTGCATACAAACGGATTTTCGCCTTTTCACCTACAAAGAAGTTGCTCGTTGGCGCCCTTCCGGCCACAAACAACTTAGTTGTCCAGCAACTTTTTTGGAATTTATAAGACACGGGGCTACGTATATATAGATGGGGCGATTATTATGCGTCGCCAGCCTAAAGCCGAATTCGCGGTCAATAAAATCTAGTTCCCAATATGTGCGCACTTTCATACAATCCTGTTACCGTAGATGTCATGTGAGGTATAAATTAGTTACGGAGACTATAGTTGCTCCTGTACGCTATCTCTATGCACGCCTACGTCAAAAAAGGAAGCCTAGTGCTAAATTTCACTGTCCTAATCCCAGTAGGTTCGGGTGGGTGTTGATATGTCAAACAGGCAGAATTCTATTTTATAGATAATACTAGCTGACCCGGCGAACTTCGTACCGCCTTAGCGTAGCAATGATGCACTACTTTATTTTGTTGTATATTTTTCAATATTTCTGAGAGATTTTCTTAATATTTTTTTCCGTAAGAACCTTCTCCTAATAATAACAAATACAACAAAAAAAGAATTAGTGAAATCGGTCCAGCCATTCACGCGTGATGCCGTGACCAAGGAAAACGGGTTTCATTTTTATATATATAGATTTTTCTGACTTTACCTATTAACCAAACTCGACGTAACGTAATATAAAGCGTACAGTAACATAACAACATTTTGAAAGAACAATAGACTGAGACTCGATGTAAAGAGAACCAATCAAATATATAAACAAACTGCCATACAATTAGCCAGTCTTTTGTAAATGAATAAATTATAATAATAATAACAGAATGGTTCTCTACCAGTAGTTTGCTTTGCCGTAACATGCCTAAATATAAACCTATCAATAAATGATAGGTGTATACAATAATAAATTTTATTACTAGTGGAATTAAGGTGGCTGTGGTTTAAATAATATAGAAAACATTGTAAAAACACAAGAGAGGGAACAAAAAGTATCAATATAAATCATGAAGTTAAAACAATGGTGGAGCAGATAATAGATGGCTATACGATAATGCAGTTAATGAGCGGCCAGGGAAGCCACATTTGCAGAAGGATTCATTGCCAAACAAGTGTGTCTTCAACATAGTCTTACCCCTTGTAATACCCTTTCTTGGCAAGGACACAAATATTTGTAGTTAAAAGCTGATTAAAGGCTGCTTTTTAGATGAAATAAGGTTTCCAGAACAAATGGTCGAAACTTGATTGTAAACACAATTTGAGCGGCCCAAAATCGACTACAGAATTTTAAAGTAGGTACGGTATTTCAGTTCCCATCAGAAATGACGGCCCCATGGAATATGCGAACGCCTGCGAGGCGGCCATTGCACGAAAGAATCCTGCAATGATACTATGCGTTTTGGCACGCCAATTTTCGGACAGGTGAGTGTTTTTCGATAAATCAAAGATAAGTTCAGTAAAATTGACCTTAAAACTAAAAAAAAATCTCTTCCAGATACGAGGCAATCAAAAAAAAGTGCACGGTAGACCGTGCCGTACCCACGCAAGTTGTATGTGCTCGCAATATGACTTCCAAATCTGCCATGTCAATTGCTACTAAAGTGGCTATACAAATAAACTGCAAAGTAAGCACTATTCGTATCTATGTTTAGTATTATATGTAATGCCCCAATTTCTCATTAGATCACATCTGTGCGCAGATACATGCATATATTTGTGTTTTGATCATTTGCAGCTTGGTGGTGCCCCATGGAGGGTAGATATCCCTCTGCAAAGTATCCTGGTGATAGGCTACGATGTGTGCCACGACACTCGCTCGAAGGAGAAGAGTTTCGGCGGGTTCGTGGCGACCCTAGACCGCCACTTGACACGCTACTTCTCGGCCGTCAACTCGCACACATCCGGCGAGGAGCTGAGTGCGCACATGGGTTTCAATATCGCTGCAGCCCTGCGCAGATACCGAGAACTAAATGGTAACATGTATTTCTGATTCTTATTCTTTACTAGCTGGTGCCCGCGACTTCGCCCGCGTCATATTCTTAAAACGGCACAATGCCATTTGGTCACAATTTCAAGTAGTTTTTTTTAGTTTTCCTAAGTTTTTCTAAATTATTTCATATAACCTATCTAGTAGTGAAAGTCCCCTCAAAAGTCCCGTCGTTTCGGAGATTAGCCAGAACAAACAGACAGATGAACAAAAAATTTAACTCTTTACATTTTTGTAATAGGCATCGATTATATGCATTTAGTAAAAAAATAATACGTGTATATTATAACCAGACACTTCAATAAATTATTACATTATAAATATATATGTGTATTCGTATTAAATAGGTTATATTTTGAGTCTCTGTGAATTTTACATTGAAATCTCGAAGTATGCAATTATTCTGTTTAGTTTTAAATAGTGCCATTTGAAGTGAGGAGTACATTTGAAAAACGATTTTCTTGCAGAGGGCAGTTTACCACAACGCATTTTCATTTATCGTGACGGCGTGGGTGACGGACAAATTCCCTATGTACACAGTCATGAGGTACGTCAAACATTTCTTAATTAACCTATTGATTTTAGGGTCCTGTAGCTAAATAAAAGTCCCATAATTGCGTCCACTTCAAATACTTGACAGCTAATTTGCTCTAAGACTATTCAAAGGCACTGTATCAAAAAATGTTGGAAGGATTATGTAAACAATGGTGAGGAAAACAAATAGGGTTCCACCTTCCATACACTAATGATTAAGGGGATCAAAGTTAATGTGTTTTCTTTCTAGGTGGCAGAAATAAAGAAAAAACTGGCTGAGATTTATGGAGAGGTCGAGTACAAAATGGCCTTCATAATTGTTTCTAAGAGAATCAATACCCGCATATTCCTGGACCGCGGCCGCACCGGCGAGAACCCACGCCCCGGCACAGTCATCGACGACGTCGTCACGCAACCGGAGCGGTTAGTGGTGTTGACACATAAACTCCGACTTTTCCCCGTGGATGATGTATGCAGAAAATACAGAACGGACAAGAATTGTACTAAGCTCACATCCCTTCTGGCGTTTTCATACTTTAAATTATTTACGGCCACCGTCAATATTATTGATAGTTAGTTAGTCATATCATGCTATCGTTATTAAGACTTGCATCTCAATATCACTTGTCTCCTCAGGTGTCAAGCTATCTTGATATGATCGAAATTAATATAAAGTTAAATGTTATTGATAAAAGAATCCTACGCATTTTGACATTCTCGGAAAATTTTGAATGTATGCTGAACAATATTTTGTTTTACATTGCAGGTACGATTTCTATCTTGTCTCGCAAAATGTGCGAGAAGGCACTATATCTCCGACATCATACAACGTAATCGAGGACACCACGGGACTCCATCCTGATCGGGTAATTTATACTTTTTTTTTTGTTAACTAACTTAAAAAACCGGGCAAGTGCAAGTCGGACTCGCGCACTGAGGATTC
The DNA here is from genome assembly GCA_905147345.3 of Mythimna impura. Lineage (NCBI taxonomy): Eukaryota > Metazoa > Arthropoda > Insecta > Lepidoptera > Noctuidae > Mythimna > Mythimna impura. Next base: position 17,865,010 of record LR990345.1, read on the forward strand.
CGTATAAACTTACCTAGCTAAACAGTTCAATTCCCGAATTGAGTTGCGAAGATTTTTCCGAAACGCAAAAAATACACTTCTGGACACATCTATTGGCCCACCTTAGAGTTTAGTTTTCGATGGCCCCTACCGAAATATGATTGCTAGATTGAACAAAAACTGTTGATGCAGTTTTAAACCTGATACATTTTACCATCTTTTTCGATCGTATTGTTTTAAATTTGAATTCAGAATACCATACGACATGGAGCTACGCCTAACAAGTTGGATATGCGCCTTATTAAAGGCAATTGATTTTTGAATAAAAAACATGTTTTATCAAATAAAGGTTTAATTTAATAACGCGTGTTGCCTCCATGGGCATCTACCACAGCTCTCATACGATTAGGCATAGAGTTTATCAACCGCTCTACGAAATTTTGAGGGATCATCTCCCATTCCTCTTCTATGGCAGTTTTCAACTCCTGCATCGTCTGGGCAACTGGCTGACGAGCCCTAACACGTCTTTTTAGCTCGTCCCACATGTGCTCAATGGGGTTCATGTCTGGGCTTCTGGCTGGCCAGTCCATAACTGTGATGTTCACATCCCGAAGATATTCCCTGACGATGCCGGCCGCATGGGCTCTTGCATTATCATGCATAAAAAGGAAATTTGAGCCCACATAGCCCGCGTATGGTATCACGTGAGGTTCTAAGCACTCACGAATGTACCTTTCAGCATTTAATGTTGGCAGCCGTGGTCCTATAACAACCTCAAGTTGAGTTTTGCCGCTCGCGGATATACCGCCCCAGACAGTCCATGAGCAACCGCCATAAGCATTCCTCTCTTCAAAGCAGCATTGTGCGAAACGCTCTCCCTTACGTCGGTAGACCTTCTTCCTTCCATCATTGCCAAGTAACACAATTTTAGACTCATCAGAAAAGAGTACACGGCTTCAATCTTGCTGTGTCCAATTTAAATGACTGCGTGCGAAATGAAGGCGCGCTGTTCGGTGGGCTCGCGTTAGTTTGGGCCCATTAGCTGGCTTGTGTGGTACCATATCGCGTTCTTTTAACCTTCTCCGAACAGTTCGAGCGCTCACAGATACTCCGTGGAAGTCGCGAAGTTGGTTTTGTATCTCAATGGAGGTAAAGTGACGATTTCTCAAGCTGGTCGTCACGATGAATCGATCCTGCCTTTCAGTTGTGACCCGAGATCGTGGCTTTCCTTGGCGACGAACAAAGCCGCCAGTCTCTAGGTACCTCCGATAAACATTTCGGACCGCAGATCGACTTAAATTAAGTTGAGCACTCACGTTTCTTTGGCTGTGTCCGGCCTGAATAAGTGCCACAGCTTGGGCGGCGACTTCAGGTGAAGTATCCATAGATTATTGATAGAACCTCACCATAATCTTAACAATAAGTAATGTTTGTTGCAAAACCAAAGATATCAATCACTTTTTCAAGAATTAAATCCAAGTAAACCAATAAAACCAAGTTTTCTTAGTATTCGATTGTTTGATATCAACAAACAGGCTCCAAATTGTCTTCTGTTTCTTTAAATTCTGTGTTCGAAATTCAAAAAAAGACTATTGAATGAAATTGTGAATGTACCAGGTTCTAAACTGCATAAAAACTTTTTGCTCGACCTAATATAAAATTTTAGATAGGACCAAACGAAACTGAAAATACAAGGTGGGCCAATAGATGTGTCCAGAAGTGTATTTTTTTATTTGACGTAACTACAAATTTACAGTTTTCAGATTTTTTCCTATACTTGTGCTCTGGCGTATTTCCATAGTATACAAGGTCAGAACGCAGCTATAGGAAACTGCTCGCGTATACTTTGTATTGCTATTTTTAAATCTGCAATTACAATGTATACACGAATTCTGCGCACTGGTCTGTATAGTTTGTAACGTGTACGCACGCGTCCAGGTTCCAAACTATACTACAGTTAACATCACTTAGCCTGACAAAAGCTGCGATATAGTTTAATAAAATTATCTATTCTAATAATGGTTTTAATATTATTAATGTAAAATTAGATAAATAATATTGGCTTTTAACTTAACCAAGCCCAAATGATTCACAAACATTAGAAGGGGATCTGGCGCTGGGGCTTTAATGGTCACTGTTCTAACCTAACCCACATGATCGCTTCGTTCGCTCGCTATCGTGTTCTAATGGTCACTATTCTAACATGACCTACTCCAGGCGCGATTATTCCGATCTACTTATGATTATTCCATATTCGTACTGGCACTGTATATTATGGAATAAGGTTAGGTCACTACGAAGTATACGCGAGTATTTGCGTACTACTCTTGTATAGATTGAAAAACCTTGATTAAAAAGTTATTTCCAATCTATACGCGATTCTGTAAAATGGAAATACGCTGTGCTATGTTACCTTGCTTCATGCTAAATTTTGAAATTCTAGGTCAACGGGAAGTACCCTATGAATTTTGATTCCCATAAGAGTGTCGAAATATACGTTGTTTGCAACATAAACGGCCGTATCTTTTTTGTTCGTTAACTCAAAGGTTTGATTTTTTCACAGCTTCAAGGGACCGCAGGCTTGAGTATATGGCTTAAATTTCAACTCTATACCTTCACGCGTTTCTGAGATGAAGGGTCTTGACAGACAGACAGATGGACGGACAACAAAGTAAAGCTTATGGAAATCATGCTTTATTGTAATGCATTGTAATAAGATAAAATAATTATATAGCCTCTTCATTATCAGTAGATACACTTTTTTACATTACGAATATATTCCAACATAACAGATGGCCAGAAGGCTTGAAAGTTGAAGGAAGACCAGTTTCTAAGCAAAAGGATAGGAATAAAAAAAATAAGAAATTTATCACACTTCTTTTAATTGATTTCAGATGCAATGGCTAACATACAAACTAACACATCTGTACTTCAACTGCTCGTCACAAGTGCGTGTCCCATCGGTGTGCCAGTACGCACACAAGCTGGCATTCTTGGCTGCGAATAGTCTGCACAGCCAGCCGCATTATACCTTAAGTGATACTTTGTACTTCCTGTAGATTATTGTATCTCAGGAGCATTTTATATTACTGACGTCGCCAAACTTAATAAACAGTCATTGTTTTTTAGAGCCAGTTCAGACTGAACCGAGATGCAGCGCGCGCTTTTTAATTACCCTTTAATTGCGCGGAGCATCGCGTCTCTGTGTGAACTGACCCTTATGCTCGGTGCCAAAACGTTGCTAATGTTCAAAATATTCTCAGAGTCGGAGCTAAGTTCTAGAATTATTTGTCTTTGTGATTATTAAATGGATAGTTTAAGAAAAACGGAACAGACAGATATCTGGCCAAGGACCAACTCAAGGCCACACTAGACTTGCTTGAGTTTGGCTTTTATCAAAACCTTTAGCCAGATATGGGTCATAATAGTAACCATAAACGATTTTTCTGTTCTGTAGTTGTTTTTCTAAATTTTAGTTAAGTTTAAGGCTTTACAGACATGCTACTGTATTAATTACCTCATTTGATATGTTTTTCTTTTTAATATGTTTTATTGATAGTTCCTTTTTTTTATAAAGTGCTCTGTTGGTTATTTAATGTTAACTACGTGCTAGTCACATGACACACCACCGAGCGACAGTCTTATATAGTGATATAAGCTAGGCATATAAGGTTATGCCCTCGAATTATTTTAAGTTCACATTGTTGATATTATAATAATATGAAAGGATCCGTTCTCGGAATGGGTATAAAGTTGGCAGTTTAAAAATTGCCACAGGCATGAAGCTGTTTACATTACGGAGTTGCCATTAAAATATGCCACAGGCATCAATTATAATAAGTTGTTTAGTTTTAAGCGATTTATAGTGCATATTTTATAATGACGATACTGTTGACATTCCTACTTATTGTTTTCTAGCCCAATCGCTGATTTAAAATTATTTTTGGAAGAATATTAATTTTATGACTTGATACAACAATGAAAGTCACTTTGATACTACTTGCGGTATCACGACGTTGAAAGAAATTAAGTTTCTGCATTAGATTGAAAATAACTTTCAGCGAATGGGTTAAATCGTCGTCTTGCGTTATTAATTATACTGTATTATATTTTTACAAAATTACTAGATCTGATCATCAATATGTAACTTGTGTGATTATTGTCCATCGTCTTTCCTGTTTGCTGAGCCTTGCTGGGTGAGAAGCTCATGACGGAGCCCTTTCTGTTAAATGCTGATTACTAAATAATTTACCTCTTGAAAAACTACTGAAATTGGAACTGGTATACAAATTGCCTTCGGTATTCTTGATACTGTGTAAAACTTTTTGTACTTAATACATATCTTGTTTACGTAAAGATGTTTTATTTATTAAAAACTTTCCTTGTGATGCACGTCACGTTACTCCGTCTCGCTAGAATTTGGCCACCATCATCAATTCAAAAGTTATAAGGGTTTTAAGGCTGCGCTGGAAAGAGGTGTGCGTGTGGTATGAGTGTTCTTTTTTAAAAGTTCATTATATCTATACGAAACCAAGGAAGGACTTAGGAAACAATAGGGTATTTTACTCTATATGAGAAACAACCTAAAAATATATTAAGATAGCTTAGGTAAAATGCAATATGACACTGAAGTAAAATCTATCTGCCTTGAATGATACTAGGATAATAACACGATGTATATAAATGACGTGATGTATCTATTCACAGTATTAAACAGAAATCAAATATCTAAAATTTAAAAAAATTACTGGGCACGAAAATGTATTTTCTCTACTCATTCCTAAACCAAACTGCCGATTGCAACGCCGTCTCTTGAGCGAGGTGGGAAGTGCCTATGGAGTCTAAAAAGTGTGGCAATGTCGCAATATCTAGTTCCACAAAGATTTATGAGCAGTGGCTATTGTCTCCCACCTGCTAAACTCTCCCGGACTCCCCCTACTATTTCAATACACTTGAAAACTCGCTCTTATCCCACCGCTTTTAGGCACGCAATAGACTGTTTTCCGCACTAGTGCAGAAAAGTACGCGTGCTCTCCCTCGTCACAATGTTATTACATGTATCGTATCAGGCTGGGCGCGCGTCGACCCCCACGAGTCGCCAGTCAACCCCCGTTTATTACCCTTCGTAAGTGTATTGAAAAAAGTCGTTTGATACACGTACAAAGCTACTGCAGTCCTCGGCTCCATAACACTCGCCTACGGCGCGGCGGCTCGTGCGAATTCCGCCTCGGTTGCAATGACAAACTTTCTGCACTTGTATCAAAATGTACTATTAAGAAACATGTGGCCGTGTTCTCCACTTCGAATGAAGAGCAAGAGGAAACATTTAACCTCAGACCAATAAAAAAGTAAAGACGGAGCCGTCGTAAACAAAATCGACGAAATAAGTGAGGACTAGTTTTGGCTTTGTGTGCGTAACTTGGTGTATGACATCGTAGATTTGCACATGTGTGCTAGAGAAAAAATGTTGCATGCGTTGCGCTTCGACTCCCAAGTACGAGAGATATACTTTGGTTAAGTTTTATTATTGTGTAGGTAGTATAGTGTTTATCTTGGTTATATGAAATGAGAGATAATTTCATTTAAGTAATGAAAATCATTTATTTTCATATTAAGTGAAATTATTAATTTTAAAAACACACAAAACTTACATATAAAAATAATAATATATATCCAACGACTATCGGATTAGGTGCGGGTCATCCAGCGTAGCCGTATGTTGGATGACGCCGTAGGTACTTGTAAATAAAAAAACACTTTGTTGTAATGTCCGTAAAAATTACGACTTCCCTTATTTTTGGGAAAAAATAATGTTCTTAACTGGCAACACCGACAAAATGGCGTGTTCCGAGAAATTATTTCAGATATTTTTACGATTTTATTTAATTTAAACAGCAAAAACTTTACTTACTTGTGAAAAGTAATCCCAGAAGCCTTTTTTTGCAAACTGGAATTGTTTTTGCAGCAGTTTATGACACAGGACGGCATAATTTCGTAATTATTGTGTCAACAAAAAAACGTCTCACGCACTCGCTTGCTAGCGGCAGACTACCGAGCGGCCGGCTTCATATTGCTGATTGGCTTCATATTACGTGTCTCACTTTTAGAAGCGCAATGTTCTGTCTATACTTTTTTATTAGTCTGAGCATTTAACATCAAGTTTATCAGCAAAAGTCAACAGGTATGGACGTGTGTTGCGCGAGTTTATAAACATGGAAGTAGTGTGGTCCAACAACCAGGTTTCGCATCATGTACATTGGGATCTTCCTTGCTGGCCTGCCACCATGGGATCTGGAGGCAACAGTCCTTGCACTCATGCTCGATTTGCGCGTGCAGATGCAACGCCAGGGCGAAACTCCGCTGCTGTGACAAGTCGCGGCATGGCGGACAGTGTTCCGGCGGGACCTCATGGTGGAATGGCGACAACATCTGTCGCAACCCAGTGCTGGGCACGCCTTTATTGTAGCGGTAAGTCCCCTATTTGAGGTGTGGCTGGAAAGACCTCACGGCGCCCTCACCTTCCACATGACGCAGATTCTCACCGGACATGGACAGTTCGGGAAGTTCCTGCTCCGCGATCGGCGGCAACGATCTCTCGCGCCGGGCCTTTGACCCAGCAGGCCATGGTCCGAAGCTAGGAGGAGTGGCAGACGGTCGCCTCCTTTTGCGAAGCAGTAATGCTAGCAAAGGAGGCGGCCACACGCGCATGCGCGAGGGAACGGCCCTCACGTCACAGCCTGGATCCCGATCCCGATTTCCGACCACCGCAGGCGCGGCCTTGCGGATGGCGAGCAATGGGTAGCTCGCCGTTTAACCGTCCGGATGGAGCCCAAGTCATCGACGGCGCGTATTGTTCCACGCGCGCCTCAAGGAGATGTCAGCAAACCGTAGGGGCCCAGCAGGGTCGAAGCCTACCGGGGCCAATGGTCTAATTCTGAAAGGAAGACCACGGCCCTGGTATGAAAGGCAACGAAGGAACTAGAAGTGGGTTTTAGTCAGTAAAAGTCTGACACGCCCTCCGCCCCGCCCAAGGGCGGGAGATATCATTGAGTGATTTCCCACCTAAAAAAAAAAAGTGCATTGGGATTCTTCAAATAAAGGTTATAAAGATAAATTTTGAAAAATCTGCTTGGGCCGGAAAAGGTACTGAAAAGACCCTTAAATTCACGAAGGTCATGAAATACGTAACTTATCTATTTAGGAGATAGTTGCAAATTCATCACCTTTTCGTCTTTCGGGTGATTTGTCATAAGATGATTTTCCCACCTAAAAAAAGCCCGGGCGTCGCTTCTGCACGAATCCGGTGCAGGAACTTCCCGAACTTACCGTGTTCGGTGAGAACCTGCGTCATGCGGAAGGTGAGGATGCCGTGAGGTCTTTCCAACCACGCCTCAAAGACACTTACCGCCATAATTGTGGCGTGCCCAAAGAAACGCCCGGGTGCCACCATTGTGTGGACGGCCCGGAGGACACGGTGGAGCATACGGTGGAGGTGTGCTCAGCCTGGGCAGAGCACCGCCGTGTCTTCGTGGGCGATCACCGTAGGCGTAGGCTCGCAGACGGCGAGCAATGGGCTCACCGTCCGTCCGTCCGGTAATCGTCCGGACCGAGCCCAAGTCGTCGACGGCGCGTACTGTTCCACGCGCGCCTCAAGATATCAGTAACCGTAGGGGCCCAGCAGGGTCGAAGCCTACTGGGGCCAAGGGTCTAATTCTGAAAGGAAGACCGAGGCCCTGGTATGAAAGGCAACGAAGGAACAGGAGTGGGTTTTTAGTCAGTAAAAGTCTGACACTATCTCCCGCTCCGCCCAAGGCGGGGGATGTCATTGGATGATTTTCCAACCGAAAAAAAACAGTTCGTCTTTGTTAGGGTTCCGTACCTCAAAAGGAAAAAAAAGAAAAGCACTGTTGTCCGTCTGTCAAGACTATCTCGGGAACGCGTGGAGGTATCGAGTTGAAATTAAAATTATATAGGTACTCAGGTCTGCGGTCCCTTGAAGTTGTTAAAAAACCAAACTTCTGAGTTGACGAAATAAAAAAATACGGCCGTTTATGTCGCACAAAACGTGTATATCGACACTCTTAAGGGATTCAAAATTCATAGGGTACGTACTTCCCGTTGACCTAGAATTCTGAAATTTGGCATGAAGCAAGGTCTCATAGCACAAGTATAGAAAAAAATCCGAAAACTGTAAATTTGTAGTTACGTCTCAAAAAAAAATTGCGATTCGGAAAAATCTACGTAACTCAATTCGGGAATTGAACTATTTTCATTGGTTGCGGCCCTCAGTGCGCGAGTCCGACTCGCACTTGCACAGTTTTTTATTTTTCTAGTAGCAAGTAGTTCTTATGAATTGATAAGTAAGCAGCACAGAGCACCCTGCCTCCTCGGGCAATATTCTAGCAAAAACTAACAAGTGTGGATGGCCAAGTTTCAGAAACAGTGTTTACGGTAAATTCGGTGATAAACAAGACGTAAACAGTTTATCAACAAATGTTGCCGAATGAATGCTTTATGACGTTCGGCAGTACGATTGACTGGCTCCAAGCTCTTAACCAATTCGGTAAACGTTTCGATCGCGTTACCGTAAAAATAACTTTTTTTTTTATTCTTGATAGGTTCGCTCTTGACCGCTATCTCACCTGCTGGAAAGCGACGATGTGGTCGACGATGGAGCGCGCTTACCTAGAAGTAACCTATTCACTCTTGACTTAAAGATTCCCGGGTTGTAGCCATCAGGAAAAACAGATTCCGGCAAGCAAACGTTTTGTGCGTATAGGTGGGATGTCCACCATGTACCGGTGGCGCATTGCCGTACGCCTGGTGGTCCGATGATGGAACGGGCTAGGCGAAATTAGGTTATGCAATTCCGACGCACACTCCCTGAAATGCAAGCGGTAGAAAACCGACAGGCTTGCAACTCGGCGTCGATGCTCAAGACTTTGAAGCCTCAACTCAACGAGTGCATCATTGCCAATGATCCTCCTGGCTCGCCTCTCAAGTGCATCAAGCTGGTATCGGGCAGATCCGTCCCAAAGATGAGAGCAGTACTCCATACACGATCGAATTTGCGCTTGATAAAGTTTGAGCAGCTGTTCCGGCGTGAAGTACTGTCTGACCTTCGCGAGGATTCCCAGATTTTTTGCTGCCAGTTGAGCCTTTGGTTCGATGTATGGCCCAAAGTTGTTGTGTTGACGTCAGCGTAACACCAAGGAGATCAAGATGGTCGGTTATTGGCACGGTTACGCCCCGGAAAGTTGGAGCAGGGCTGAATTGGCTCCTTTTAGCGTAAAATAGACACGCCTGGGTTTTAGCAGCATTGAACTTGACCAAATTGGCATCGCCCCATTCAGAGACTGCCTCCAAGGACAAGTTCAAGCGCTCGACCATAGCCTCTCGGAGAGACTGGATCTGTGACCCACTAGCAGCCTGCGCGCTGGACATGTAACTCTCAGCAACAGTGCTGTCGTCTGCATACTCTAAAGGTACCGAGCTTAAGCAGATCATTTATGTGCAGCAAGAACAATGTTGTCGAGAGCACTGACCCCTGAGGGACCCCGGCATTAATGGCACTAATGCCTCCTAGTGTGGGGCAAAGTTTTCTAAAAATAAAAGCACAACGAAGCGTGGATCCATCACTGACGTCTACTCACTGTTACAACTGTTTGGAAACTGCAGCAAGCGTTAGCTTTACATATTCTTTGACTGCAGCTAGCTATGTATTTGTTTTTACACGAATGAAAATCTATCATATGAACACCCGGCTGAATCAAATACAAAAAAAAACGTGCAGTACAATGCCGTTTGATCCCAGCCTAATAGATAATTCTCCGGTTTCTGTAATTGTTCTTTTTTTAATTTGTTAGACCTACTGATACACATACACGCTCTTGGCCGGCTTTTATTTTTTTTTCTTCATATGAATTTGTTGTGCAATAGAAAAAAAATGTCAAATGCAAGTCGGGCTCGCACACAAAGGGTTTCGTACCATTGTAATGACTTTTGTTGGTTTGTAGTTTATCGTACTGATTTTTTTTTTTATTATTAATGATAGGCTCGCGTTTGACCACTATCTCACCTGATGGTAAGCGATGATGTGGTCGACGATGGAGCACGCTTGCCTAGAAGTAGCCTATTCACTCTTGACTTAAAGACCCGTAAGTGTAAGTTGTAGCTATCTGGAAACACAGACTCCGGCAAGGAATTCCACTCCTTGGCTGTACGCATAATAAATGTGTTCTTAAAACGTTTTGTGCGTATGGGTGGGATGTCTACCATGTACCGGTGGCGCAACGCCGTACGTCTAGTGGTCCGATGATGGAACGGACTTGGCGGAATTAGATTATGCAATTCCGGTGCACACTCCCCGAAATGTAAACGATAGAAAACCGACAGGCTAGCAACTCGGCGGCGATGCCCAAGGCTTCGACTCAACAAGTGCATCATTGCCGATGATCCTCTTGGCTCGCCTCTCAATCGACTCTAGCGCATCAAGCTGGTATTTGGCAGACCCGTCCCAAAGATGAGAGCAGTACCTACTCCATACACGATCGTACTTGCGCTTGATAAAGGTTATAGTGGTCATCTAGAACTATGAATGGTAGGTATATGGGCCCCTGCCCCTGTTGGGAGATTAGAAATGAAATTAAATGATTTGTATGTGTGTATTTATTTATAAATGTTGGTTACTCCTTCACTCTTAAACGGCTAAATGGGTCTGGATGAAATTGGGCAGACCACGTCCTGGACCAGCAGATATAGTAGTACTTTTTATCCCGGGAGGACCTATATTAGCACGCTGTGTCTATCGTAACATATTGTACACTTGGTTTGTATAAGGACAAGTACGTTTCGAATGCAATGTCTAATAATTGTTGATAGGCCAATAAATAAATAAATAAATATTCGCTTTGAATAAATTTCCACTGGCACACGGGCGAAGCCGTTGGAAGAAGCTGCTAGTAATGCATACAGTAGGCAGATTTATTTCGCGATGTGGTTGCATTTACGGCTCAGAATGCTCTTAAGTGCCCGCAGGCTTTATGACAATAGATTTTGAGAGTACAGACTCCCTACCCTTATCCACAAGAAGGCATAGCGCACCACAAAACATCAAAGAGAGTGCGCATGTAGTACCTACGTACTACATGAAGTAAGTACTTACTAATATAGACCCACCTACTTTGTATCCACACCCGAACCGCAATATGAACGTGAAACTCTTCCCAATATATAATCGATAATTTCATTATGTTTACGTTTTCAAAGTCCATAGCAACGCTGCAATCGGTTAGTAGACTATCACGGCGTAAACTTACAATGTGCATGGTGATGTATGTGTAAACTTTACCGTTTTGTGATCTAATCAAAATGGAAGAAGACAAAGGAAGTGAAGAAGCTGAAAATTGGAAAGTATACGAAGCGCTGTGCAGCAAAAGTCCAACAGAGGTTTGTTACCTACATTGTTCTATTTAAAATAATGACACTAACCTGCAATTGTAATTGTTGTCAACCAATTGTGACTCAGGGTAGTGTCAGGCAAGACTGGTCCAGTCGTTGAAGATTTCAAATTGCCCGCTGCTCACAAGACTGGATGGAATTCGAGTCTCGTTACAACAGATGATAATGATTAATTGTGTCTCACTCATTAATTAGTCGATAATTGAGCTTTTAAATTAACCAGACTGAATCACTGGTTGCAAATATATATTGATAGGCACCAAAAGTCAAACCTAGCCTAACTTAATACCTGGGTACATAAAAAATATTGTCGGATTCAGCGGAAAGAAACACGCCACCATTGTGTGAATGGAGTCTGTCCAGCTTGGGCAGAGCACCACCGTGTCGTTGAGGTGGAGATCGGTGCGGCGGCTGGGAGATCTCGTGTCCGGCCCTGGTTCAGGCCACGGCACGGAGTGATAGGAAACTGAAGCAGTAGGAATGCAAGCAAAGGAGATGCCCAAAACCTCTTTTATCTGTTCCGTGGCCAAAACCAAACGTGGAGACAAGCCTCACGCCCTGCCCCTCGTCGGAGACGCCGCAGGCAGCGGGGGTTGCAGGACGACTACCGGCCACGGGTAGCTCGCCGTCCGGGCGTCCGGTAACGACCAAAGTCGGGTCGACGGCGCGTTAAATTCCACGTGGGCCTCAGAGATGTCAGCAAAATTGACGGGGCCAGTTAGGGCCGACGCCTGCTAGGGCTGTGGATTGTTAGAAAGAGTTATCGCAGCCCACGCAAAAAGAAGGCAAGGAAAGGAACACTACTGGGTCTTAGTCAGTAAATGTCCGACACTCTCGCTTCACCCAGAGCGGGAGAAGTTATTTGATGATTTCTCTCGTAAAAAAAGATACTTAAAAATATTGAACAACAATTATTAGGTATAAAATAACAAGTACGATGTGGCTCGTGGCTAAGAAATAATAGCCGCACGACGCCGTCCTTCCGTTAAAACTACGCAGAAGCCAAAATCAATGATTTCCGACGGACAATATATCAATAATGTGTCTAATTTCTAGATAAGATATTGACGTCATATTATTGGGAATTTCATAATCTAGTGTAAAATCCAAAAACATTTTCAAATGATCGTATACTTAGTTTTCCCATTAGAACAATTCTTATCCAAGCCGTTTTTAAAACTAGCGGTCGACGGTCTACGCAGATGCGAGATAGTAGTTAAACCGTGTATGGTAAACTTACAACATTTTACTTTAAAAAAAAAATGATAACATTGACTAGTGCATGGCCCAAAAAAAAACACAATTGCTGTAAGTTTTCATTCAAGAAAAGTAATCTCAAAACTGTCATTTTTAGCCGTTTTTGGAGATATTAAACGTGTTAGTTTAGGATAATATATGAGGCATTTTTTTTTTTAGACTTATTAATTGAACGCATTTACGATCTATGACATGGTACAATAATTTTTTTAATAACTTATTTGTTTACACTACAATTAATTATTTAATATCACTATATTAATAGACGCGAAATCGCGTCAGCGCTTTGTACCGGCCGAGGTCTTTCAGATTTTTAGTCTTTCTATTCTACAGTGATACTAAGTAATTAATTGTATTGTAGTGCACATTATTGTTATATTTTCCGTCGAAAATCATTGATTTTGGCTTCTGCGTGGTTTTAACGGATGAATAATAATAATAATAATAATTCACAACTATCACCCAACGCCGTCTAGTCCCAAGCTAAGCAGAGCTTGTGTCATGGGTACTAGACAACTGATAAACATACTTATATATTTCTAAATACATACATATATAGATAAATTACACCCAGAATGCTCTTAAACAACGCTTACCGAAATCGGTTCGCGGATGGGTGACCCCTCCGTGTCTCGAAATACATGTTAAGCCTGGCTCCTGCTATTGTATTTACATACTAGGGGTGTTACGGATATTCGCATCCGCATCCGCAAATGCGGAATATTCGTATCAATTCTGACATCTGCATCTGTATTCGCATCCGCATCAAATTAATGCGAATACGAATAATCATTAACGGATGCACATTTATAACTAAGACAGGTAACATGTTAAGAAAGTGCGCGGGGCCAGCAGAGCGCGTACGTGGGGCGCGTGTTTTTCCTATTTGCTATCCAGACCCGTAGGAAGCATTGGTGACAACAAGATTCTACAGGTTTTGTTTTACTTATCGACGTGATTCTCACTGTGAATTCTTTAGTGTTTTTTTACTCTGTTTATCCAAGTTCTTACAATATTTGGACATACATATTAAGTGCAGTAGTAGGTAAATAAAATATCGCCACCAATAAAATGCAGTATCTGGACTTATTTTATATTGGACAAAAATGATCCGGAGAAGTCCGAGTGTAAAATTTGTAATAAAAGTTACTCGCGGAAGGGAGTACGTCCCTTAAGGGGATGCAACCCGACATACATTTTCACAGTTTTTCATACAACCGCTCTTACGCGATTATGACGTTATTACACATTTTTCATTAGATATTTTGGAAACATATTTAATATCTTGTAGATATTATCTAGGCTTTTATTGAAATCAGTTTATAAATTTGTGTAAAACTAATCCAGTAAAGACCTCTAAAAATCTGCTATTTTTCATGAACTTTGACACTTAATAATTTACTCAAAAAATAAAAAGTATAACAATAGAAGCCTTGCAAATTTAATCAAGATTCTGAATGATGACATTTATTATCAAAAACTTTTAAGGGTACAAGTTTTGTAAAATATTCGAGTAAATCACGGAATTAGCGAATGCTAACAGAGTTTCAGGCATTCTCTCTTTTTTCGTGTTGCCTTTTCATCAAACATCGCGTTGGATTGCGTTAAATGAAGCGAATAGCTTTTCAACCATACTCTCGATGTTGACGATTGCGAGTGAAAAAGGACCCTCTTAATAAGGTTCATGGAGCGCTTGTTACAAATATTGAAGAAACGACAAAAATATATAAAAAAAGGCGAAACGCTCTGTTTGGGTAATAATTGCTTTGACTTACTATATTATTTATCACGTAAATTTCATTGAATAAAAAATATATAATCTTTAATTATAGCTCTATCTTTTATTATGCATTTAAAAATAGTCGGATGCAGAAAAAGAATCTATTACATATCTAACGCAGAGTTCAATTTCGATTGAGCAAATTTGTCATTTTGTAAATTATCTTGATGCACATCAAGTCTTGTCTACCATACCACAGAATAAGTACCTAATACTTCAAATTGGAATATTTTTAATAATAAGTTATCCTGAAAAACAAGGCAAGGAAGATGATGATGATGATGATGAAGTTATCCTGAAATCCGCATCCGCATCCGCGGATGTCGAAATTTTCGCATCCGCTACAACCCTAGTACATACCTATATCTTTGTCAGTTATTAAGGGTACAACCAATACAAACTGACATACCAAGGCGTATCGTGTAGGTACCTGGGCTAGTTCTTGGGTTGTGCAGTTCAGATAGGCAGTCACTCTATGTAAATTGCTGAGCAATTTGGCTGCTCTCGGTTAGACTGAACGCGACCCCAACATGGTTGAAAAACTAGACCAATTGGGGCGTTAGGCGAATTTCTGATGATCGGTAATCATGTGGTGTCGGGGTAGCTCGGCAAAGATGACTTAAGTTAAGTATGAAGTGAGTTTCGTTCACTTCCGACTCAGTACGTAGGTAGGTATGGCAAAGTGACAAAATCGTTCTTAAAAATTCTGAACTTTTGTTCCATCTATTCTACATAGACGGCAAAGGCGTAGCGTGGACTAATTTAGACGTGGGCGAAGGCACATCAGCGAAGCCTTTTTGTTTCATAAATTCGAAAACGAGACAGCAACTGTCGCAACCCAGTGTTCGACTACATCGTCGTTTACCATCATGTGAAATAGCGGTCAACCGCGAGCCTATCAATTATAAAAAACCCTAGTTCTTAAAGAGCCCTCACTTGTGCGAGGCCCCTTTGGGCGCACTTCGCCCACGCCTAGCTACGCTACTGGACGGATGGAGCTGCGGTATGGATAATAAGATAAAAGAGATTAATCCAGAACATGGTCGAAAGCGAGAGCGCGTAGAACAGAATCGCCTCCTATGAGGAAGCCATGGGCGGAAAGGGAGAAGGAGAATGCAATCTCACTTCCTATCCGCAGTATATTCACCGGGTACCGGAGGGTGTGGAACGATCTTGGGCCGCCGTAGTGTTAGGCCTGTTTGTAAACTTGTGGAGTCTTATCTGTACAGTGTAAGGCCCTAGACAGTGGCGCGCCACTTTAGAGGAATTACGGTCATACGCGACCTGGACCTGACCGAGGGAGTGTGACGAGATGAGCAAGCACTCTAGCGGCAACGTTGGTATCTGTAGAAGATTGTATGGTTTTAGTCAGTATAAGTCTGACAGACCCCTGCACACGCCCCAGGGTGGAAGATATCCGTTAAGATTTTCGACCCGACAGATATTCACACTTCTTGAGTAGACTAGGTATAAGTCCATAACGCGTCGCTAGTTCGATTCTCGCACAAGAACTACATACCTACTTACTCGGTTAATTACAGTTTTTTTCCAATGATTTAACCAGATTGTTAATCCGAACTCCGATCTGCTCAAAATAATTTATTAATGGAAATGTCAACAACCCTAATCAACCCAGGTATTTAAACCAGGACCACACTCGGCACTGTCGATAGACTTTATTATTAGGTACCTACTATAAAAATAACTAAAGTTAGACATTCAGTTTCTCAATTATATATTATCTAATGAAACATTTAAATAAAACGCTCAATAAAATTATTCATCAGCCTAAAAAAGTAAACAGGCTAAATCAAAAGATCGATAAGTTTAACGAGAATTACAAAAAATGTTCACTGAAGGGGGTGGTAGCGTGCATTGTCCCGTACCTCGCACGGATTTCTCGTGGAATATAATCATAAGTATGCCTACCGGTATACTGGTTCCTATACGTAACAGACCAAGCAAATCGTAGATTACAAGCTTCCCTTTCAGTAACATTTCCGTGTTTTCGTCGTCTACCTACCCCAATACAAAACGCTCGATTAGATGGCCGTGATGACACCGCAACTATATCACAATTTAACCAATTATCATGTCCATAAAAATCGTGATTTGGGGTACGCTCCCCATCGTTTATGTAAATTCCAAGCTATGCATGTTAGTATCCGCCTATATAGGTCGGTGGAAAAGATATCGTGACTCTTGGTAGGTAAGTATGAAACCTCGAGCCGGATCACGCTACATTTGAAGCAAGGAGAGGTACTTTACTAGACTAGTCGTCTTTTACTCGTCATGAAAAACTGACTTCTTTTTACTGTAGTGTAGATAACAAGATCTAGTTCAAAATGGAGTTTTGTAAGTTTCATTTTGAACACAACTGTTTCATAGACGTGATCTATGATCGAAATATTTGCATCTTAAATTAGTGTAAATACGGATTCAAATTTCTTCAGATGGAGGCAGACGTTGGTAACGACATAATAACCAGTCTTCGCAGTGATCTCGCCGGGCTCCAGTACAAGCGGGATAAGCTGATATCTGAAGTGAGCCACAACATTAAACTTCTTGTCATATTTATTTGTCAAAGTAAAAACAAAACCTACTTACTACTAGATCGAGTCTTATAGCATGAGTGTACTTATTGCAGAACAGTGACTTAAAAAATCAAATGTTGTCTCGAGATCAGAGAATACTTGAGCAGCAAGTGGAGATCGATCACCTTCGTGAACAGAATGCTCGTCAAAATGCTATCATATCATCTCTTCGAAAGAAGATTCAAGATCTCGAAGAAATACAGCGAAATCTCCAGACATCACACGGTCGAAGTGAAATCACCGTGCAAACCTTACAAAGAGATAACCGCTACTGTGAAGAAAAAATTAAGGACTTGGAAAAGAAATTGCGTTCTCTTGAATTAGAATGCCACAGTGAAGAACAACAAAAAGAAAATGCTCGTTGTCAGTTTCATGATTTGATTCGGCGTATGTCTGCAGCATTGGAATCTGATTTTTGTGACACCGCACACACTCATTCGCCAGAAAGTTTGATTATAAAAGCCGCTGAACTCGTTCAAGAAATCACCAGACTAAAAAACAGATGTATGAATACAACAGAAAACTTGTCAACCGTCGAGCAAGAACTGCGGAGTTGTAGAGATGCACTAGAGAGGTCTAATGCTGACAAAGATATGTTACAAAGGCAAATATCAGGACAACTTCTCGACCTAGAGAGGCTCAAACAAGAAAAAGAATCTCTATGTGTCCAAAACAGAGTTATCGAACGGGAGCTGCACGAAGCAAGAGAGAAATTATCACATTGTTCCAAAAACTTAAATGTTGTAACTGATAATGTGAACCAGAATGAATCTATAATAATTCAGTTGAAAGGTATTTAATAATTAATTGCTAATGAATAACCAATTGTGTTATAGGCTATTGTTTGTACTAATGATATTTTCAGAGGATTTGAGGCATCGAGATGAAAAATATCAAAGGCTACATGCAGAATTCCGTAATACCATGGAGTCGATAGCCATCTTACTGAGTTTGCCGACACGGTTTGTGGAAGCCCACGAAAGTACTATAAAAGATAGAATTCGCGAGATTCTAAGTGATAATAAAGACAAAGCTGTAGTGAGTACAAAATTAAATCATAACTTATACAAGCTGAACCCGGACATCCATACATAATTTTTAGAAACATTTCTCCAAGGGCTTCCACCGCAGCATATTGCTTTTTTTTAAATCAGTAAAATAGTCTTGCTTCTAATCTTTAATCATTGCTGAACATCATGCAGGTATTTCAGGAAGATATTTTGATTGTAGCAAATAGATGCATTACGTGATAAGTTGAGTATGGAGTCTCAGCAGTTAGGCAGGACGGCGCACTTGCATGATCAGGCGACGACGCGTGTGCGGATACTGGAGGACGAGAGAAACATGCTTGAAGCTAAATTGCATAAGCTGGAGTCTGAACTAACCGCCCAGGAACTCTCCAGGGAGAATCTACGCAAAGACAAGGCTAATGTGAGTATTAATTTTCGCAGTGCTAAAGCCTGATCTGGCCGTTTTCGGTTATGTATTGGCGTTATAGCTTTTAATAAAAGACTAGTAGGTGCTGAAATTAAGAAAGTAACAGTATCATGAACATCTTTATCGTGTGATTGATTAGGTGCACTTGTATGTGTGTATTTTTAACCGACTTCAAAAAGGAGGAGGTTCAATGTTCGGCTGAATGTATGTTTATTTTTATTTATTTTTTTATGTATGTTCACCGATTTCTCGGTCAATTGTGGACCGATTTTGAAATATTTTTTTTTGTTGAAATGTTATGCTTCCAAGTTGGTCCCATAGAAATATTGTTATGATCTGATCATGAACTTCAAAGATATGGAACAGAACTCCTCATAGGATCACAGCAGAATTGTCGAAACAAGTAAAATTGCTTTATATATACGTGTAGTCGATGACTGACTGAAAGAATAGGGGGAATATATCGATCTGTTCTGATGATGAAGCCTGAAGTAGGCACCGGAACTCTGTAATAAATTAATTTAATCTAACCGTGTTTGGTATTATTAGAATTGTCATGAGATGCACTCTGGCTATAAGGTATTTAAGTATGGCTGAGGGGTAATTTTTAGTGGTGGTACCATAACTAAAAAGTGTAAAATAAAAAACTTTTTACAAAAAAAATAATACAACCGACTTCAATGTAATAAAAACACTGAAAAGTGCAAAATAACTTTAATTTCGGAGGTCGGTGTTAAATAACGAAGAGACAAAACTATTATAGAAACACCGACTTCCGAAATGAAAGTTATTTTGCACTTTTCAGTGTTTTTATTACATTGAAGTCGGTTGTATTTCTTTTTTGTAAAAAGTTTTTTATTATAACAGTATTTTTGCCCAATTAATTAGCGTCAGCTAGTTGTGATCTCGCGCAGTTCTGTGTATACACACGCACACAACAAACAAAACATGCACTATATGCATCTTCTGTTTATTGTGTGCGTGTCCTCATAGGTAGGACTTGCAGAGGGGCCTCTGTACAACATGTGGGCTTCCAGACAGTCCAAAGAAGTCCGAAAAACCAAACTGGCCATGCTAGGTGTAAGTAGTAGATCACCGGGAGCTTTTCTGCTGGCTCTCCATGGTACCTAATCTAAAGGAAGATGTTTGGTACGCTGCAGTTATGGTCGTGATTCGCTATAACAGTCATTTAAATGTATAATTTTGTTGCACTTAGAAACTTTCTGGGTCCAGGGTTAAGTTTAATTTCAGTCTATAATAATATGATTTACAACATATTTGCAAGCATATGGAAATTACTTTTGTTACAGTTTGTTGCATTCTTAGAACGTCTAAGCAGAACACTTAATATGGACGAGTTAACACAAGATATCGGAATAGAATTGCACACTGAATCTATTATACACCGCGCCGAGCAGCTGGCGAGGCTTGAGAGCGATAAGATTGTCGACAAGGTTAGTGTCAGTATGTTACCGGCAGCTGAGCAGATGCTTCGTACACTGGAACACCTGCGTTAGGGATCTTCGTGACTACAACGGAACAAGAAGGATGCCTATTCCAATATTTTTATTCTAAAAGCTATTCAAATTATCCACCTGTTATATAAACACAACAGTTTGTCCCATCAGCTTGAATATTAGTAAAATGTTGTCTAATATTAATGGGTGTACCCTCCTAATTATATATATATCTATATCTAACTGCCGGCATTATATTTGTTTACCATTTTAGATTTAATTATTATGTTAATTCCACTAGTTATTAAACCGCTATGGTACGCCACCTAAGCAGTATAATAACATGTACAATAGTATTTTACCTTCACCTTTACCGTGTCGGTACACTTGTTCACGTGTACAGGCAATGTCGCAACTTGTACAAAGCGTTTGTCATCTGTGTGTCTGTGTGTTAACCCGTATGTGTTCTGTGTAGATGCTATATTACGGATACTATGGCACGCTGCCCAGACTGCGAAGAGAAAGATCTTTCCATGATTTACCTTATCTTAAAGAAGTAAGATTTGCACTTTATCCAATTGGAATGACATTGCTTATATATAAAATAGAAATCAAAGCAGTCATACAGTAATTTTGAGAAACCACTAAAAAGCAAATTATTTTCAGTATAATTTTAATGTGTCGTGCATCCATCATCAGAGTAGTGTTACAGTGTTGATGTACAATAAGTATACTTTCTTTCATTATGCACAGTAAATTAGCACTATTAAACAATAACTAATAATTTACACAATTAACTGCTGGTAATTTGAATCACTAGGTGCAGTTTACCTGCGTAATTAGGTATATGTTTTATTATCATTTAAAAGAATATGCAATTCAGGTGCACCTAATAGTTTAAACATTTTCATTTATGTATAGGTATACAACATATAACATATAATAAATGCACATCCTGAAAGTAGTAGGTATGTTCAGAATAGACTACTGATTCTAAGTGATGTTAAGTATAAAAAATAAATAAAAATAAAATAAAATTCTAGATAAGTATTGGTTGCGTCACCAGGGTGTTTGGGTGTGCCTGCGTTATTATACTAATACCGATGCCAGTGGTGTAGCTAGTCCCAGAGGGGCACTATATCTAAAGTTACCGAGGTTTTTTTTACACCGTAGGCCCTACTAGTACAGACACTTAAGACGAAGTCGCGATAGGCCACGACAGAGATGACCAGACTATAGGATAGATTTCGTTCATGTCATTATGTAAAACCGACACCGATGAGCTCGTTTATTGGAGCATTGTGGAATAAAAGAGAGGAAGTTTTTATTGTGATCTTATGTCGAGAATGCTAGAACGAACGAAGCGACATATAAAAATGGAACATCCTATCATTTAATAAATATTCATTAACTACGCACCTCTCATCAATAAGAGAATTGAAGTTTGTGGAATTTTTACACATGTCGGGGCCCCTATAGCTTGGGGGCCCCGTATCATTGATACGGCTGATACGGCGGTAGCTACTCCCCTGACCGATGCACTACCAATGTAGTGTATCGATGGCCATATTTCCCTACAATTAAAATAGGTAACAAAATTCTTAATAAAAAAAACAGTACTATTTAAATAAAAATTCAATGCTTAAATTGTAACTGTAACTTAATTTTCTAACCGGAGTGTTTATGGGTGTGCATTATTTCAGTTACGTGTTGTATTTTGATGCCTGATACATTTTCATCATCGTCATAATTTTCACCTAGGTAGAGGTACCTACCATATTTATGTAACTGTATTAAATTTAAGCGTACCTACTTAGTCCTACATTGTTTAAAGACTTCCTCGCAGCATGCTATAAATAATATAGATTCAATATAAACGAAATATTCATAAAATAGTGCACGTTATTCAAGTTTTTTTTTTTCAATGTATGAAGTAATCTTAAATAAGTCTTGGAATGTACAGTCGACATCACACGCGATGTCGTCCGTCTGTATTGTAACAAACGAAGTACAGTCACGCGCACACTTTGCATGACAGCGCTGAATTATAGAGTAACTTTTGTCATTTAGTATCGTGTTTAGAACTGTAACATGACTCCGAATTTCAGACCGCCGTAGTTTACCAGTTACAAAGACGAATTAGGATTCTAAGGGAGCAACTGCAGAGGAAGGACCTGCACCTGGACTTGCTGCGGCGAAAGCTTAGTGTGCAGGTATGTAATGAACTGAGGAATCTATAACTATTCTTATACAATTTCTATACTTACTTACTTTATTTATTTACATTGTTCTCGCATAATAGAAGCGACAAGAAATACCAGGATATTTGTAATACATATTTATTTATTTATTTCATACTTCATGCACATAAAGGTATAGAGGCGGACTTAATGCCTTAGGCATTTTCTACCAGTCAACCTTTGGGTAATGCAGAGAAGAATAGTGGTAGGTGCAATAAAAGAGAGAGAAAAAAAAGGTTAATACATATAAAAAGATATACAAATGAATCACAGATACAATATAGGTAAATATAATATATACATAATTTAATGAGCTAAATATATATACTCAAAAAAAAAACAAATATTGGTCCAAATCGACAAACAGAAAAACATTAACGTTGTGATGATACTACTGCCAACTTCTTACGAATATGCTCGCGAACCTCAATCTTGAATCTTAATCGGTTTGTAACCATCCTGACCTCTTGGGGAGCGCATTCTACAGAGAAATAGCCTGAATAAAGAAAGAACAGTTAAGGAAGTCAGTACATAACATGATCTAAAAGAGTGTCCATGGAGTTGCACGTTTTTCTCCATAGAGAACTTTGGAATGTGAGCTTAATTTCTCAGACTAACCTACTAAGTATTTCATAATTAAAAAGTGCCTGTAATGGTATATTTAAAATAAATGATTCGATTTAGTTCAATATCGTTGTGTCTTGTATATGTATGTAAGGGTGCGGTTGTATTTTAAATCCCTCTTCTGCTGTTGGAAATTAACAAATTTCTTTAAAGAAGTCAATAGTACCTACCTTTCCCTAAAGTAGTGTCTAGTCACATCCAGATAGGCTTATAACCGCTTACCTATCTGTGTATATACGGAAACTTGTTTACTTATCTTGACAGTTGAATTGTGGTTGAAAACATTAAGCGAACTAACATTTGTCAGTATTTTTAATCTACCCTCAAAACATATTATGTTCGATGTCTAGTTTTGGTAATAGGTACATCCAATTTTTTTATTATTTATGTTTACGTTTTAATATTTTCATATAAATTAAGTATTTTTTAAGAAACTAAAATTATCTCAAACCTCAATTCCCAATTGAGTTACACCTTGTAAGTATATCGCATACTGATATGATGTGATTGGTACAAAACTAGGTATAAAAACTTGATTGTTTATTTTAAGTTGAAAGCACTAAGGTAACCCGCGAAATTCAAATTTTTTTAAGGTTTAATTTTAAAATCATCAATAGGTAAGTACAACCCTCTCAGTTCGCCTTACCCCATTGAATGGCTTGCCCCTCTTTGAGGAGTGGCTGGAGCGGCAATACGGCGTCCTCACCTTCTGCATGACGCAGGTCCTCACCGGACATGGCAAGTTCGGGAGGTTCCTGCATCGGATTCAGGCGGAAGAAACGCCCGGGTGCCATCATTGTGTAGACCGCCCGGAGGACTCGTTGGAGCATACGGTGGAGGTGTGCCCCGTTTGGGCGGAGCACCGCCGTGTCCTCGTGGAGGCTATCAGCGGCAGCGACCTCTCGTATCGGGCCCTGGTTCGGGCTATTGCGTCCGACCGTCCGGTAATTGATCGGACCGAGCCCAGTCTTCAACAGCGCGTAGTGATCCACGCGCTCCTCAAAGAGATGTCAGCAAACCGTAAGAGCCCAGCAGCGTCGATGCCCGCTAGCTAGGACCGCGGGGAATTTCTGAATAGGAAACCCGTACTCCTAGAACGCATAGGGCAACTGAAGGACACAGGTGTTGTTTTATTCAGTAAAAGTCTGATACGCCCTCTCGCTCCACCCAGAGAGGGAGAAATCATTCGATGATTTCCACCCTTAACCTTTTGACGTACGTAATTAGAGACACAATAGTAAGACAATGGCTTGCGGGCGCCGGCTACCGCCTGAGCGTTAATGAATTAAAAAAACTCATTGAATGGCTTTTTCACGAAAATATCCAGGTTTTCTCACTATTTTTTCCTTCAATGATGTCAAAAACAAATTTGAAAGTTATATAAAACATGTTTTTTTTTTTAATTTAACCACCAGGACGAAAGCTGCCGCGTAAGGGCCGTTCTACAGGCGGAGCGCGACGAAGCGGTATCACGAAACAAGAAGCTCGCGCGACAATGCGACAAGTTGCAAGTGCAGCTAACGGACGCGCGCGCGCAGATACGCGACCTCAATGCGCAACTTGTAGACGCAGCTGAGTATAAGGTATATAGGTACCTACTGACTGGCCTGTTGGTCTAGTAGTTAGTGACCCTAACTGCTATGCCGGAGGTTGTGGGTTCGATTCCCACCCAGGATAAATGTTTGTGTGATGAGCACCATCATTTGTTCTGTGTCTGGGTGTAATTTATCTACTTATAATATGCATGTATTTAGAAATACACATTCAGTCAGAAAAGTATCGGGAATGGATGATTTGTTTATGGTTCCAAATTCAAATGTTTTTTTTTTTTTTTGTTGTTGGTAGATTGGCACAACTGTTTTCCATTTTAGCGCGGAGTTTGAGTTGCATCTGTTATTTATATTAAATACAGTGCTGTTTTTAGTTACATCATGTCTAGTGTGTATTGCGAATTTCATAATGGACAAAAACATCGAACAAAGAGTTTGTCTTAAATTTTGCTTCGCCAATGGAATTTCGTGTTCGGAGTCACTGAAAATGTTACAGAAGGCTTACGGTGAATCGACTTTATCAAAAACACGTGCATATGAGTGGTACAAAGCGTTCAAAAGCGGTCGAGATGTGATGGAAGATTTGCCAAACACTCAACAAATACTGTCGAGCAACCACCATATTCACCAGATATGGCTCCAGCCGATTTCTTTCTTTTTCCTAAACTCAAATTACCACTTCGTGGCACCCGTTTTCAATCGGTAGAAGACAAACGAGAATTCGCGGCGAGAACTGAACTCAATTCCGGAAACCGCATTTAAAAAATGTTTTAATGATTGGATTATTCGTTGGCGTAAGTGTATCGTTTCTGAAGGAGCATACTTTGAAGGTGGTAAAATAAATTTGGATTAAGAACAAACATTTTGTGTATTATTGATCTGTTCCCGGTAGTTTCTTAACAGAGTAGTTTAAGTATGTTCACCAGTTGTCTAGTACTCATAACACAAGCTCTGCTTAGCTTGGGACTAGACGGCGTTGTGTGATAGTTGTGAAATATTATATTGTTATATTACCTACTTTTTTACATACCTATCAAAAATGTCATCCGGACAGCTACTATTCTTAAGTGAGATTGGGCCGGACATGTCTGCCGCATATCAGATGCAAGGACCTTAACTTAGTAGATGGTGAGGCAGGCCTCTCCCTGCTTCTCCTCACCTGAAATGTTTCTATGTATAGGAGGGAGGTAGACTGCATAATAAGGGATACTAGGTTTTACCACTAATACAGTGTTCCCCTGAGGCCTTGTTTTAGCAATCATTTAGTTTGCAGGACGATGTACTTTTCAGAATGAAGTACAAATCCATGCTCACTATGATGTAACAAGTGTATGCAGGTGAAGTATATCTAGACAACAGATTACTGGAATACATAATTTGCATACAAGGCTGAAGTGATTTGTTTAACAGAACCATGATCTCATTTATTGCAGTTGAACTTTATAAAATGTATTCATTTATTCGAATCATCACGCTTTACCTATCCCACACTGCAGACTGCCTTACGGTACAGATTATGTAGTAGGTAACGTAGTAGACCATTTACAATCGTTAAAAAAATATAAAGAAGCACTAAAAACGAGCTATTAAAGTTGGAAGCAATCATTTCATTGACGAGGTAGTAACGTAAACACCGTAATGTGTTTAAACCTTCCTGACGAGGAAAACAAGTTAGAAGTACAATTCAAAATACAAAGCCTACGTCATCAGTAGCGCCTACATTCTTTACCTTTGAAATAAAACAGATAACATCACTGGAACGGGCCCGCAAGGTCGAAGAGCTCCAAAAGAAATTGGAGGAGGCGGAACTCCTGCGTGTGCGCTACAACCGCAAGGTGAACGTGCTGAAGGAGCAGGTGCGCTCGACGGGAGAGACGTTCGAGCAGGAGCGTTCTTCTAGCGACCACCAGATCACCATCCTACGAGAAGACCTTGCGCGAACTAAGGAGGCACTCACCGAGTGCCAGCGCAGGGAAGCACAGCTCACCAGCTTCAGGTTTGTTCTTCAGAAGCTTAAATTCATTGAGGTATTTGACTGCCATTTTTATTTATAGCAAAGGTGCTATATTGGAACATTGTCATAGGTACAAAACAGCCATGTAGTACTGAGAGGAATAGGCACCTACACATACTTTTTGATACGAGGAAACGATTAAATTTACTTATAAAATTATGCAAATATAGCCAAAGATAAAGACACAAATCCAATTTACTTTTAACTTAATTTCTTTGTAATATGTCAATTTTAAAAATGCTGTTTCAGGAATTCAATAGCAAAGCTGCTAGGCATTCTAGTGCCAGTGTCGGTGTCGGACTTCGAGATGGTGTCGCGGCTGCAAAAGTTGATCGACGCGCACCACGACTTCACAGTGGTGTCGCGGCGCTACGACGACCCCGCCTTGCTGCGCGCCTCGTCGCGCTCCCCGCCTCCCTCGCGTTGCCGTACCAGGACTCCTGACAGGTTGGCTTTACCTTTTAGGAACCATGTCTACCTCCTCTCCTCTTCAAATTTACCCTTTAATCCCAGCTGTCATTTCTACACCCTTGATAGAATGTTACCATAGTCAGAAGCAAAACATCTGAAACCAGTTTTGTTAAAGGGTATCGTGTTACGTCCACAACCCAGCAATTGGTTGTAAAGGTAAAATAGACAGTCGCTCCATGTAAAAATACTGATAGTCAGTTGGATCCAGTTAGACTTACCCATAGGCGACCTCAACAAAGTTGGGAAAAGGCTACGTAGATTGATTGCGTTTCTCCTCGCCCAAAAAGCGGATCTCGTTAACATATCAAAAACTTAGGGCCGGAGCCAAGAACGCCGTTCTACTCTGACTGCCCCAAACACTATTGGTCGCTACTAACTGGACGATCCGTTAATCTGTGTTAAACTGCATTTTTTAATTGAAACAATGTCTCCTCGTGTAAAAACTGTATATTTAGACGATAAATTATTAATATTTTAATAACAGGTTATTGTAATGTTCGCTATGTTGTTTGTTTATAGGTCGCTGCGTTACGACGACTCCGGGTATGCGGACCCTGCGTTCGAGCTGGATGACGAGATATACAAAGCGCGGGCGGGCTTGTGACACGCGAGGCGCCGCGCTCGCTTCTAGACCTGGACCACTACTCATCGTGATAACTACTCACTCAAAAACACCTCTTCATATAAGCCTAGCGAGTAGCTAACATCAGTGCCAGACCTTAACAGATCGAGTGACAGAAGGAATTCCTCCTAACCATTAGCATAGCATAGCATAGTCGGCCTTATAATGTTCCCACTGTTGGGACTCCGGCCTCCTCTCTAGGAGAGGGAATGGGCCGTAATCCACCACGCGGGCCCAGTGCGGGTTGGTGGATGTCACATGTCTTCGAATTTTTGGTTCTAGGACATGTCGGACCTAACCATTGCATTTAGCATATTATTATGTCAACTTTTATTCAAAGGTTGACTTATGGAGAATGCCTTGTTGCATAAAGTCCAGATCATTATACCTACTACGGATATTATATACTTAGTGTCAGTTCTTGTGTTGTATGAAGCAGCCTCATCGAGCTGGGAGGTTCCTGCATCGGATTCAGGCGGAAGCAACGCCCGGGTGTCATCATTGTGTGGACCACCCGGAGGACACGGTGGAGCATACGGTGGAGGCGTGCCCCGCTTGGGCGGAGCACCGCCGTGTCCTCGTGGAGGCAATTGGCGGCAGCGACCTTTCGCGTCGGGCCCTGGTTCAGGCTATGGTCCGGAGCGAGGAGGAGTGGCAGGCGGTCGCCTCCTTCTGCGAAGCAGTAATGCTAGCGAAGGAGGAGGCTGCACGCGTGAGGGAACGAAGGTCCTCACGCCCTAGCCGTCGTAATTCCGACCCCGACTACCAGCCACGGTAGACGCGGGCTTGCGGACGTCGAGCACTGGGTAGCTCGCCGTCCGGCTGTTCGGTAATTAACCGGACCGAGCCCAGTCGTCAACAGCGCGTAGTGATCCTCGCGCTCCTCAAAGAGATGTCAGCAAACCGTAGGGGCCCAGCGGGGCCGATGCCCGCTAGCTAGGACCGCGGAGAATTTCTGAAAGGGAAACCCGTAGTCCTAGTACGCAAAGGGTAATTGAAGGATACAGGTGTGGTTTTAGTCAGTAAAAGTCTGACACGCCCTCCCGCTCCACCCAGAGCGCGAGAAGTCATTTGGATGATTTCCCACCTTAAAAAAAAAAAAAAAAAAAAAGCCTCATCGAGCTCATACCAATGCCATTGAATTTATCTGCTGGCCTGTTAACGCCAAGAGTTTTTAGGACGCGAAATTGATTGCATCTTTCATCATTCTTCTGACACTACATTTTGGACTATTGAGACGAATCGCATCATATAGTTGTGAAATATATCGTTAGTCTAACTGCCTATTGTAGTGCTAAAAACTAGGCGTTATGAGGTATGTGGCGAATGTGGCGATTTGGTTATACATTTGAATAGTGGAAAGCTGCAACTAGCAGTGTTGGTTTTAAGAAATCTTTGAATCTGCTGCAGTTTGATGAATTTAATTACAAAAACTCCTGATGTTACAAATTCCAGGTCAACCGTAGCGAGCAAATAGCGGCTGGCGACATTATACATGTAATTAGCAGATTGTCTTTGAAACTTACCATGGTACCTATAAACATGGTAGTCGAAGTAATTAAGTATTTTTAAGTCATTAGGTATTATGAATTTAAGACTTCTTTTAGCTCTATGGGGCGGGTTTCCATTATCGCATAGTGCACCTGTGCCATATTATACGCCAAATCATCGAAAATCAATTGATTCAAAGTCAAAGTCAAAAGTTTTTTATTTCATATAGGCCTACATGGGCACTTATAAAACGTCAGAAGCTAGTGCACGGTTCCAAATTGGTCGTTTCCTATGGAGAAAAACGGGCAAGAAACTCTATGGTTACTCTTTTAAAAAAAAAATGTTCTTACAATACTTCCATATTACAGTATAAGTAGATATTATGATATTATGAAAGGACAGTGTAGACCAGTCAATATTGTACTATAAAGTACAATAAAAATAATCATAATAAAAAGTGAGTCGTAATAAGAGGAAGTAACCTAAGAATTCGCGGAGTCTACAGTGTTCTCACATTCACATTATAAAAAGAGGCTAAATAAAAAAAAAAAAAAAACAAGAAAAATAAATAATTACAATTATCAATAAATGAGACGTTAACAAAATAAATTATTAACGAATTTTTGGTGGTTGGGGTCTAATAATATAAAAAATATTGCAAAAGCAGTGTGTTAGAAAAAAAAAGTTAAAAGTATATATCACAACTGTTAAATGTGGAGCAGTTAATAGATACATTTACACAATATTATGATTTACCAGGGGGCCACATGTGCAGAAGCGTGCCTTCGACATAGTATTTAACCTTGTCATACGCTTTTTTAGTTATGGGTTTTGAACTTTCCCTCGCTAATTTCAGTCACCGCCTTTGGCAGCTTGTTATAAAAGCATATGCTGTTTACTAAATTGCTGGTCTTAGCTAATCTCCATTTGGGTAATACAATTTCGTGTTTACTACGCGTATTTATGTTATGAAACGGCGCTTGTAATTTTGAAGAGTCCTAGGTTTTTATGAACATACAAAATACTTTCTAAGATATCAAGAGAAGGCAGAGTCAGTATATCGATTTCTTCGAATGTATTTCTGAGGGACTCGCGAGGTCCTATTTTATAAATAGCCCGGATTGCTCTCTTTTGCAATATGAAAATTGAGTCTACATCAGCTGCAGATTCCCACAGTAAAATACCATAAGACATAATACTGTGGAAATAAGCATAGTAAACTAACCTAGCTGTGGCTACATCTGTCAATAATTGCCTTATTTATCTTACTGCATATGCGGCTGAGCTTAATCTACCTAAAAGAGTTCTAATATGAGCGCCCCACTGCAGTTTAGAATCGATAGTTATACCTAAGAACACAGTTTCCTTAATAACATCAAGTTTGTTGCCGTCAAGAATTAGATTGACGCCAACTTGAGGAACATTCGGTAATGAGAACTTTATGCGTTTAATTGCTCACTATAACGATTTTATCGAGTTGTTTATTAATCTAGCACATAGTAGACTTTAAGAGATCAACTATTCATTGTATTGATATATCAACATGCGGTCTAATTATTATGGTTATCGAATATTGAAGTGCAACAGAGAAAACTAAATGACTTTTAATAGTATACGAGTATTTCTTAACTATATGATTTTTTACTAAATAATTCTGTGTAATATATAGTCAACAACACCCAATATATTGATTATAATTATAACGAAATGCTACGTCACTACACAACGCTACGACGAAGCTACGATAATACTACGGTTATGCTACGACGCTGCTACGACAATGCTACGGTCCTGCTCCAGCAACGGAAACGCTACGACGACACTACGATTCGGCTACGGTAACTCAACGACACTGCTTCAAAAACACTACGACTAGAACGAGTTTTCTGTTTTATATTCCATCCAGTTCTACAATCCAGATATGCATTTGGATAACAATAACTAATCGATTGATATTCGCAGATTTGACATAACGTACCCGTATTACATATAATCTTATTTATCATCTAGTCTAAAAAAAATATATAATATCGATAACAAGGAATTTAAATGTTTTTGAGCAAATCATTGTGATTTGCGTCCAACATTTTACAGGTTCTTATTAGAAAATTGTTCTTTAGATCTTTATCTAAAGAAATATTTATCACAAAAAATTATTGATTACACATGGTTAATAAAATAATGAAAAGTATATAGCCACAGGATCATATTAAATAATTACGTATCACAGAAAAAAAAACAATCGACCCAAAAATATTCGGCCGTATAATTATTTTTAGATAAATGTTACACATTAAGTAGCCACTATATAATTGTATGTAAGACAAGGAAGTAGTTATTATATCTTAAGAATGTTATAATGACTTATGTTATCCGCTGCAAATACTCAATGTTGAATATATGTACCTATATTAATAATAAAATACATTTTTGGTGTTCCTATATTTAGTTAAAGTCTTCCATTAGTTTGTCAAGCATATACAGGGTGGAAAAATAAGTCTGGCAATGGAGGGAAACTACCTTAAATCCTTAAATTGGCTCATTTTACTAAAAGGAGACATTCCTTTATTTTTAAAAAGAAACAAAACTGCATTCAAAGATTTCCTAAAACTCGCCCTCTCTCGCCCGGGACTCGAACCAACTAAAATTAAATAAAAACAAATACTCACTATTTTATTATACTAATCGATAGGATTATTATTCAGGATAAAATTTCTAACAAGTAAAAGAAATGTAACAGTTCTCTTATCTCTCCAACATTCAAAGACTTCGTATGAAGTACACGCTTGCTAATTTATCTCGAAGTACTTTTATACAAATCAGAAAAAAACATTACAAATAAAAACTTTTTAGAAAAAAAAAATAACCGACTTCACTAAAAAAAAACACTAAAAGGATCAAAATAACTTTAATTTCGGATGTCGGTGTTTCTCGGTATTGTTTGTTTCTTATTTAACACCGACTTCCGAAATTAAAGTTATTTTGATCCTTTTAGTGTTTTTTTTTTTTTAGTGAAGTCGGTTATTTTTTTTTTCTAAAAAGTTTTTATTTCACACTTTTTAGTTACGATACACTTATAAACAGAGTGCCTATTTCTCATGACAATTCCAATTAACCCAAATACTGCTAGGTTACATTGTTTTATTATAAAGTTCCTGTGTCTACCTTCCTCCTTCCGGCTCCATCATCAGATCAGTTCGATAGTACCTTATAGCCAAAGAGCATCTCACGACAATTCTAATAAGCCCAAACACGGCTAGGATACATTGATTAATTACGGAGTTCCTGTGCCTACCTTCCGGCTCCATCATCAGATCAGTTCGATAGTGCCTTATAGCCAAAGTGCATCTCATGACAATTCTAATAAGTCCAAACACGGCTAGGTTACATTGATTAATTACGGAGTTCCAGTGCCTACCTTCCAGCTCCATCATCATCATCAGATCACTTCGATGATACCATTTTCAACGTAACTATTCAGAATCATTCATTTATTTGTATTGTCATAGTCGCTTAACTATATCTGCATTGTGATATCTATTTGAGTATGAAGTTCCGTTGACCATTTCTGGTCTTCTTCATCAGTTCCACTTCATCAAATGTTACTTTTTGACTGTAAGTGCTTAAGTTCTTGATGAAAATACTAAAATTACCACAGAGTTGCCTATAATTTTTGAGGAGTTCCCTCGATTCCTCATGGAATCCATCATCAGAACTGGATTTTGAAAAAAATGGGACCAATCTGGAAGCATATCCAATAAAGGGAAAAAAAAAATTGCAAATCGGTCTATAAACGACGGAGTTCTGAGGTAACAAACATAAAAAAAAAAGAAAAATGATGATAATAAAAAAAAAAATACAACCGAATTAATAACCTCCTCCTTTTTTTGAAGTCGGTTAAAATGAGTAACCCATTTTGTCGTTGTTAAAATCTTCGATAAGAAAATCGAAATAATTTAAGTGTAACAAATGGATATTATTATAAAGTTAATGTTAGATTTTACGATCATTTTTATTTTTAAGACCAAATGTTTGTTAGAGAAATTTTATCGTGAATAAATATAATCCTTTCGATTGCTAATATAATAAAATAGTGAGTGTTTGTTTTTTTAATTTTAGTTGGTTCGAGTCCCGGGCGAGGCAAGCGAGTTTTAGAAAATCTTTGAATGCAGTTTTGTTTCTTTTTAAAAATAAAGGAATGTCTCTTTTATGTAAAATGAGCCAACTTAAGGATTTAAGGTGGTTTCTCTCCAGGGCCCGACTTATTTTTCCATACTGTATATTTTTTTGTAAATTTTTTTATTTATCTTTTTTAATTAAATTATGTTTGTAAAACTTTGCTACAAATATTTATGACCTAGTTTTCATAAATGTGTAAGGAGTTATTTCTGAAATAAGTATATTTTCTG
This sequence comes from Mythimna impura, assembly GCA_905147345.3. Classification (NCBI taxonomy): domain Eukaryota; kingdom Metazoa; phylum Arthropoda; class Insecta; order Lepidoptera; family Noctuidae; genus Mythimna; species Mythimna impura. Next base: position 17,898,395 of record LR990345.1, read on the forward strand.
ATTCTACTGTGCAATTACTAGAACTAAGGACATATTTATGAATTATTATGATATAAATTTATTACAAGTAAGGTTTTTATTGCAAATAAATATCACATCTGCCTGCCTCTTCCCAACTGTTTTGGGGTCAGCTTCCGGTCAAGCTGGATGCAGCAACTTGATATCACATGGAGCGACAGCCTATCTGACCTCCACAACCCAGTAATTGGGCAACACGATACCCCAGGGAAAACTGGTGACACATTTCTTTTATTCTCATTATAACGATATCAGTAAATGTTCAGCTGTAAACAGACTTGATCGCTTCTAGACCACACAACATCAGTTTGGCTTGAACATAATGCTCCTTACTAGTCGAGATAACTGTTAAAAGTTAATTGAATTGCAACTATTTTATTTTATTCTACAAGCAAGATGGCTTCTTTTTTGAGTCTGGTATTCATTAAATAATTTGAGAGTGTGTCAGACTGTTACTGACTAAAACCCACCTAGTTCCTTCAGTTGTCCTTAGCGTTCCAGCAGGTCCACGGTAACTCTTTCGAACATGCACGCAGCACACAGCAAGATTGTTTGACTTGCATGGTACCAAAATTACAAAATATTTTCTGAAAGTTTGAAGCTTTGGGACTTTATATCTTTAAAGTGTGGTAAGAGAAATTCAAACTTCATATAAATGTCTTATGACGTTCCCAGTCTGAAAAATCAATGAAAGAGGTTCAGGTTTCATATTCAGACGGAAGAAACGCCCGGGTTTCATTGTGTGGATTGCCCGGAGGACGCGGTGCGTGAGTCTGCTCCGCTTGCGCAGAGCAGTCGTGTCCTCGTGGGGGCAACCGACGGGGCGGCGGTGACCTCTCGCAACAGGCCCTGGTTCAGGTCATGATTGTGGTCGCCTCCTTCTGTGAAGCAGTAATGCTAACGAAAGATATGGCCGCAAACGTGAGGGAACCAACATCCTCACGCCCCAGCCGCCGCCACAGGGGACGCTCCGGCCGTCGGAAGTCGCAGAGCGATCCCCGGCCACCGTTCTCTATCTGTGGGTATCAAACTCATCCCGACATGTTCGCTTTGATCGGCCAAAGAACATTTTTCTAAATTTATTTCGTTATTCCATAGAAGACTTATGCGATTGCTGTTGTTTCCACATTGCATCATGACTTGGTTGCCGTAGGGTAACTAAAATATTCTTCAATAATATTCTGAACTGAGAAGTGAGTGGTCTAGAAGTGTATATTAGTCATCAGCATCGCCTAGGAAGACTGTATAAAAGATATTAAAAAGACGATATTATTTATTCTATCCAAAGTCGTGGGCGTTCACTAGTTCTTAAGTAATGTAGTTCTATATAATTGATTATATCGTTAGGTAGTCAAATTCTTTCCGGACAAACATATTGCGTCGTTTCTCTCTGTATTTAATGTCATATATTATTATTTATAGTAATTATTAGAAACCTGTAATTACTATTTAGAAACCACATATTATTCATATGTAGGCACCCAACGTTACTTAGTATTCCGCATCCAGTAAATAAATATGTACATAATTCAAGTAATTGCTTTATTTATTCGATTTTTTTCGACACACCCGATCAATATGGCCACTATGTTATAATTAACATAACCACTTAATGTTAGCTGACCACCAGTTGTTGGTTTTTGTATGATTTATCTGGATAATATACGCGTAACTAATTATGCTCAATGATAATGTGACTTACAGTAAGAATAATGCTACGTACAAAAACGTATAATTGCGCTATCAATCACTAATTCGACCTCGATCGATATGTAGATAAAACATTATTTCGAAATCGAGAGATATAGCAAAAAACGTGAAATAATGTGATTAGCCACATCCGCGGATTTCGCGCTGAGCTACTGTAATCATTATTGAAGTAAATCTAAGAATGAATTCTTCCAATGTTAGTATTGGAATCCATCAAGCAACTGTATGATCAATCGAAGAATTTTGGGTTTACAGTTACTGTCCCTTTTCATTTTCTGTAATAATAATTTAATATAATTTTCTAGAAACATTGGCAGAACAGTCAATATCGATTCTGAAAAAAAAAATAGAATAAATGAATGAATTCTGCTGAAGTTGATAGGTAACTTGGTATGTGTAGTACATAATGCTGTTAAAAATGCAATCATTTTGATTTGAAGCATATATCAGCATAGGTGCTAAAACTATATCAAGTCTACTATCTATGGTGCGCACCGTGTGACAATATCTTTACTTTAACTACCTACGGTATCTACCACTTTTAAGGTTGAGGGTATTAGTCTCAGTTAATTTAAAAAGTCAATGACTATCTACCTCAAACTATAGAAACAAGGAAGCCAATTCATTTGAACAAACGTGCGAAACTGCGAACACTAGAAGATCCGCCTTTAGTTATTATAATTATCGAAAATGTGCCTCAAATTCGTTTATTTCATACTTTTCATCAGTTCCGGTAAGTAGGTTTTTTATATTTAAATAATTGTTATTTCGTGCAATATTTTAATGCCTGTCTGTCGTAATTCAAATTGATGCATCAATCCAAATGCGTTAGCACCATGCGGTGTTAAATGAGCACCATGCGGTGTTAAATGAGCATCATTAGCGAATAGCGGAATTAATTACTTACTTGTTTATTAGTCGCTAAAACATTGTTAGAATGACTTAAATAACAGATCGTTAGTAAAACACGACTAGTGCAATTAATCATTTCATCAGTCGGCACTCGTCTAAACGATTATAGAAAATATGATTAATGGTCATCTATGTAAATGTTTTTTTTTACATAAAATAACGTACCTAGGATAAATATAATTGATGTAGCTGATTCACCACTTTTTTTCCTGTATCTAGTGTATTGTCGGCACATGCCACGTTACGCCGATCTCGATGATGAGGACCAGCACCTGCTACGAGCGGCGTACGATACGCCTTCCTACGACCACGACGAATACCAGGAAGATAATGACATGCCCCTGGGCAAGCTGGACTTGCTCAAAGACGGGCTCTGGGCGGTCAAGGCGAAAATCAAGGAACTGAAAGCCTTTAACAAGGCTTTAGCGGCAAACTTCCTGTCGACCAAACTGAAGGTGAAGGAGCTGATCGCGGCTAGCTTGGTGTTGAAGAAACATAGTCATGGGGAAGGGGAGAAGAAGAAACCTGCCTATAACTATCAGGTATATTATTAAATGACAGTAAATACTGGAAGAATTATCAACCTTTAAAGGTTTTACAACCTCTAACCCACTTGGTTCAACAAATTGAATAATGACTAGTTATAAAAACAACCTGGGGAAGTCGTATAATTTTTATTTTATTATTGACGGCTCACGTTTGACCACTATCTCACTTGATAGTAAGCAATGATATGGTCGACGCTTTCCTAGAAGTAACCTATTCACTCTTGACTTAACTTAGCTGTACCTACGCGTAATAAATGTGTTGCCAAAACGGTTTTGTAAGTACGTATGGGTAGAAAGTCCACCATGTACTGGTGGCACATCACCGTACATCTAGGGTTTCGATTAGTGTTGCAACAGAACTCTGCTTCCGCTTCTGTAAAAGTTCCGCAAGCTTTTCACTTCCGTTTCCGCAAAATTGATAACAGAACTCTAAACAGAAAGAATACAGCGAGGAACGCGGGGGTGGGGGACGCGTGGACGACGTGGAGACATTGGAAGATGCGTGAGGTTTTTACACAAACGTGTCGCAACGAGTTTCTTTATTATTATATTTTTTTGGTTTATTCTGCGCATCACCGCACCTCGTCACGTCACGACGTAAACCTTCTGTTGTTTTAAAAAAATAAAATTATGCTTTTTCTTCATAGTATTAACACTTCCGCTTCCGTTTCCACGTCCGCTTCCGCAAAGATTTACTTTTGACATCTGTTTCCGTTTCCGCTTTCGTTAAGACACTTCCGTTGCATCACTAGTTTTGATGATGGAACGGGCTAGGTGGAATTGTACAATTCCGATGCACACTCACCGAGAGGTATATGTCCAGAGAGACCACTGCCAAGTGTTGCATAACATTTTTAGTTTAACTAAATGGAATACAATTTATATATATATTTTTTCAGAGCTACTTCCAGTTTAGTAAGTAATAAATGGATATTGTTGTTTAACGCTAACATTGAACCGTGCTTCGTGTGTTCAAGTATATTCGGCAAGACCGCAACACGAAATCATTAATAGTGACTGCATACCACAAAATATAAGTGATAAGTAAGCAATTAAATCACGTCAAAGTCGTGGGCGACTTGCAGGCAGTTGCAGACGTGAATTACAATGTAATACAAGTCCCCTTCCGTGCTTTTGATATAACTATTCTAAGAATTAGGTATGCCTAATATAGGTTACCTAGACTTATCTACCGGGTATCCCTTTTTACGTAGGAAATCAAATAAGTTTTTCAATACACTTATTCGAAAACTCGCTCTTATCCCTGCCTCTTTTAGGCACGCATTTACTGTTTTTCGCACTAGTGCGGAAAAGTGCGTGAACTCGCCCCCGGCACATTATATTACATTTATCGTATCAGGCTGGGCGCTAAGCTCGCCTCACGAGTCGCCGGGCAGCCCCCGTTTTATGTATCGTATCAGGTAGAACGCCAAGTGACCCCCACGAATCGCCCTGTTTATTTATATCTTCGTAAGTGTTAAACGTGTAACTGCTGCACTCGGCTCCATACACCCTCGCCTGCGGCTCGAATTTCGCCTCGTTCGCAATGACAAACTTTCTCGACTTGTATCAAAGTGTACTAAGTATTCCCGTTCTGGGTGGAACGAGACGGAGAATCAGTTGCAGGCATCGACGCTAACTGGCCTCGTCAATGTTGTGACATCTGGAACACAACGCGCCTTCGACCTGTCGTGCTATTCTCTAAGAAAAGAGCTTTGAGCGCAGCGCTGGCCGCAGCGACGAAATCCAAATAGGTATTTCTCTTCAAGCTGTCTCTCTCTCTCTCTCTCTCTCTCTCACCCCTCTCTCTGTCTCTCTCCTCTCTCCTACCCTCTCTCTCTCTCTCTCTGGGCTCTTTTCTTAGAGAATAGCACGACTGAGCCTGGTCCTTACGGCGAGCTACCCATTGCTCGCCGTCCGCGAAAGATACACTTAAACATGCAGCCACTTACGTAGAGGTACTTTTAGGTATTCGATAGGTAAACTGACTAAGTGCAAACCACGAAGGATTTAACCAAGATGACTTCACTTTGATGAATTTTTACTCATCGAATCAAATAAATCGATTAGTTTCAGGTTAATTGCCAATGCAATTAAGAAATTCGTTAAGTTTTTATACTGATCGCAAAATGTTAGGTATAAAGTTAAAAAAATAAATAATCACGTTTGGTTGTGTAAATTTAAAAAAATATGCTAGTTTAATGATAAATTAATGATAAATGATTATACTCAGCTTTACTGTTGACCGTAGCATGTAGGTATATCAATAAAACCAAAACCAATTTTGCTTACATACGAGTATCTCTTTCTTTCACCCTTGCAATCATTGAAATTCGAGAAAAAATTTTGTTTCTTAACTTTTGCAGGCTCCATCGTACCAGCCCCAGTACGCCGAGACACAATACGCGCCGCAGTACGCAGAGCCCCAGTATGCGCCCCCACAGCCACAGCATCAGCACGACCCATATTATGGACAATAGTGCGATCAGCCCCTTATCACTCCTTATGTATCAACTTAACTTATTTGCAAATATTATTTTTACCGTCATCACTCTACATTCTTTACCAAAGAAAAAGAGTGGATCACAGTTTATTGTATAATTTGTTCAATTTGGAATCAAGTCTTTAAATAAAATTGTTAACACCAATAAATTATTATCGCACAAAACGCTATATGTCTCATCATAGACGTCGATTCATATTCCCCAGCCGTCGGCGTAACACGTCATAAGAAAGTGCATTAATAAAATAAATTTTTAATTGTTAAGGTCACCAGTACTGTTGAGTGGAGTAGTCGATCGCAGCGCGCGCACAGGCCACTCGTGTAGTAGAAGCGAATCGCTTTTTCGTGTCGAATAGCGAATCAGAGGAACTCGCTTAGTGTTACAGAGTCCTGGAGCCGCCCTATATCCCTGTACCCCGTACCTGTCCCGATGTGCCCCACATAACGCATCCCCTTTGTTTCTGTCAATAAGATGTGTTTGCTAGTAATTCCTGTCAGAGTGGACATGTCATTATCGATACAGTAGACCTAACAAGTGCGTTAGTTAAGGTGCGGCGTTTGTCCTGCTACGAAATGAGTTACAACTTATTATGGATTTTTCTTCTGGTATGATATCATTTATATTTCATCTTACATCCCGTGCTTTCTTAATAAGCGACATTTGGATATTGTAAACAAATAAATGCGTTAAAAACTTGAGGTTTCTTAGCAGAAATGCTAGTTTTGTACGCATTAATTAAGTTTATTTCTTAGTAGAGTAACTACAGCTTGCTTGTTTAGTTATTCTAAAACACCTATATAACTACTTTATTCTTTGATAAAAGTTTTAGGTTCAAACTTCCGATCTAGTTCTCAATATACTTGAACTAGTTAGCTAGATCATAATGCGTGAGTATAAATTGGAGGAAAGGCCTTCATTTGTTACTTTTTTATGTTACTTTAATAATAATAAGTTACTATTGCTCCAGAAATAAAGATCGCCCCTTGGAACAAAACTTCCATAAATCACAGAAGTAATTATTTCTGTAGGTAAGGATTGTTCTACCTACATTGTGCGGGAGTTCATAAATTTTAACTTGGAAAGATCTCACTCTTAATGATTCATTGAGTAGATATTTAATAGGAAATGGTTTTGTTGTCCTAATATCTACATCATCTAAAACTTTTTCTTTATTCCTACTTTAACAAATTTCTTAATAATTGATTACAATATATCCTTAAAGCCTAATAATCAATTAAAATATAACTTCTTATTGTACGTTATAGATTATGTTAAACCTAAGAAAAACGTCTCTGCACTATTACACAAGTCCATAACGCTTTCTTAAAGTTTAGTAGGTATTGATAAAAACACTTTGTTCGTGTGTTATATGTATGTATGTATACTTAGTATTGATCACTACCATACACTAACTTTAAACATTACACTAACAAACACTTTGAGTCAGGTTTATCTGAATAAATTACCAAGTCTTACTATCAATCTAGTGAATCTAGTCGGAACATCTTTATGTAGATGCTCCAACTATTCACTGCAATGCCTACGAGGTCTATAAACACAAAAAGGCAACTTTTTTAATTTGACAAACCAAAAAGAATAAAAAACTTAGCCAACACTTATTGTTTTAGCTAATAAGGTGCAAACATACTTAGCGGACATTTTTATTACACTTTTAATTGCATGTCACTGCTGCAAGGTTGATGGATAACATTTAAATACATTCACATACCTACTTACCTCCACAAATTAAATAAAATTAGACATCTACTTTTTCGTTTAAGTGCAGAGTTTTGCTAAAAAGCGAGCATTCATGAATAATTTTATTATGCAATAGGTAAGTTAAATTATGTGAGCGTGATCATGCTTGCAAATACCTACATACTTGCAATTCCCCATTGAATGCCAGAGACGCAAAGAGTAAACTGTTGAACTTGAATACATCGAAGGTATTCTCACTTGCAGGCTCAGCTATATAAACCGATATAAGCCAAGACTAGTTTAGCGTATAAACCCAGGTACCTACTTAATAAAAATAGAAGTCCCTTAGCAACAGCTAGGTGGCTATAGCGCCCTTTACAAGTTCAAAGTAAACATATTTGTATGATAAATGTCAGACTGATCTTTAAACAAACTGGATCGACTCGCACACTAATTTCGTTTCAGCTGAGGGCGAAACGGGTCTAGAGCACTTCCTGGTCTTTTTATAAAATGGCATCGGGTAGGCGTGTTCGTATATTTATTGATGTAATATTGTCTTACAGTCTCCACTTTACTTTCGATAATATCAGTTTAACTTTAAACCATCAGATGACAAGCGTATCTCCGTCCTGTGATTAACTAAAGATAGTCATTTACGTTGCCTTTAATATGTGTTCTCGTAAAGTCAAGTCGATAAAATTTATTAACGTTTTTGAACTTAACATATTAAAGAAGGATGGTCAGTTTGGACCAGAAAAAAAAGGTTATGTCAACTGTTTATAATTTTGTTATTTACTTAATCTAAGATAAGCCACTAACATAATTTTTTGGTTTTATTATTGAATTGAATTAAATCATGAATTTAAAAAATATTTAGCATCTTAAAATTGAAAATGCCGTAAATCGATCGAATATGGAGCCAGCCTAATTTTGACAAACAAGATTGTTTACTTTTTTATGTAATATTTTAGGCTTCGATACTAAGTCCTTTAAACCATGTCTTCGATTGAATAGTTAATTTGAATATGGATGTAAACATTCTGAGGAATCAATTTTTGAATAATTAAAACAGCCTCCGAGTGAAGTTTCGTAACTTCACTCGAAGATATGCCGCCAAAAATTATTTTTGACATCTTTTTGAAATGCTACAGATTACCTACTTAATAAACCACATAACCTTAATAAAACATTTTAATTATTTACTAGTTTCTCCGTACTTTTAAAAATATATTGAATGCGGTACTTAGTAATGTTCATTCAGGGAAATCAAACGATATAGGTAGATATGTTTCATCAAGTTACGTTTTACTAATTTTATATGGTCCAAGCATGTTAGTAGAATAACCATTGTTCTTTTTAACTGTAACCAAAAACAAATGAATAACTAATTTTTATTTCAACTTAGAATGCTAAGTCAAACAAAAGTTATCACAGTTCCAAGTAAAGACCTAAGTATATTTGCTTGAACATTTTTCACCAGGAGGTCTGTGAACAAATATTTAGAGCATAAATTAGGTACATTCACGTACTAATAGAGAAGATACATTACCTGTACTCGTATGTATTTTCAGGCTAGTCTTCAGTAGTAATTGCTACCTAAAGGAGGGTAATTTAACACACGATCGACTCACAGCTGTAATTATTAGAATTAAAGTTTCACATCGTTTCCGCTTTACTTTAAAAGCCCACGATCAGTGGTATTAATCTTACAAACAATCAAATCATATTCTGCGAAATTGCTTTTAGTAACAAGGTACCCTATTTAAGTTAAATTAAAGGTCCTTACAAAAATAACAATCATTCCACACATAGATCTTTAAGTACTTAACTTTGTATTAAACTCAATAAAACGCATTACTTATTGCAGTAATTGCAATCGTAAAATAATGTTCAAGCTAAATAATATCTGTAATGTTAACTCCAATGCCAAGTCAGAATAGTAAAGTACAATACTTACAGATCGGTATGCACCATCTTTTCTTTGTGCTCTCAAGTTCTTTATCATGGGTCAATTTATTTGCATTCGAGTTTAAAATACCGCACGATCTGGTAAATCAGAACAGGTTTGCTCGCTCCCCGTCCACTGTCTGCAGACCTTATATGGATAATAAAGACAAAGAATTACTAAATAAATCCCTTTGAGACAAATGCCCTATGAGCTCATTTCTTACCGTAGGACAGCAAAATATTTTAAGCGTCAAATATGTAAATTATTTCGTTATAAAATTCCAATATTGGCTAGAAAATTTAAACGTTATTAGTAACACATCTAGATCTGTATGAACGGATCAATAACTATGTAAGTAGTAAACGAATAAACGAACTATAGGTACATCAAGTACAATAAAAAAGTAAGTAAGCAGGCATACAGGATCAAGCCATTTAACGAGGAAACGGTAAATTGGCTGATCGACTGTCGGACTGACCAATATTATCATCACAAATAATTTTGCCGATTGCAATTTGCAATTACATTACTGCAGCTACAAATTTGTGTAGTTTTAAAATTGCTTTATTCCTAAACCACTGGTCCTGAGGTCAAGGAAGCCATACTACATAGGTACGAGACTCCAGTATCGAAAGAGCCATAAAGTCTATCAGTTATAACTGCATTGCAATATAGTTGCTAGTAAGCGAAATAGTGATTAAATCCAATTTAAGTTATATGAAATATGCTTTATTTTCCAACTTCAGTAAATATATTATACATCAATATCATCAGCGCTCTTTTTATTAGTTTTTATGTGTTCTGCTTTATGATCACAAGCGAGGCATTGCTTTCTGACAATACTTCAATGACATGATAAATGGATTCCTTGCGTATTATGTATTGTGAGGTGACACGACGTGACGCAGGTGCGATAGTTGCCACAATCATTCAATTAGTCCACAATATTGGCGCATTGTCCGGCGCAGTAGCCGGCCTTCGACGAGCACTTTTATCTAAAGAAACGCCCTTAATCGTTCGCGCAAGTCTAAACTAGTGACTGGCTCTGGTTTTTCTTGAGCGTGAATTTAGAATGTACATTAAATAAGATTTATTTAGCCCTAGGAACACTTTTCTTTAACCCGTTGGATTAAACGCAGATCTACGCCAGACACAATGGCTTTTTAATTATTTGTCGAATCATACGAAAGGTTTAAAGGGTTTAGTAAAAGTTTGTGATGACCATCTTAAAGTTCGGACGATAAAACTTTCTGGAATTCAATTCAAAATATTTTATTTCATATAGGTGGGCCTACATGGACACATAAAACGTCAGAAAGTAGTTCACCATTCTATTTAGGTGTTTCCAATTGGAGAAGAACCGGAAAGATATAATTATAACAGTTACTCTTTAACAAAAAGATTGATTTTTACAACATTCTAAATGTCATGATAGTTACGAGATAAATGCTTGCATCGAAAAGTAAAAAAAAACTGTCTCGTCGAGGCGGTTTTATCGTGCACCGAGGAGACAATAGGTAGGTACATAGACCAGCGAGTTGAGATAAGAGAGCAAAAACTTTTAAGCTGAGTCACGAAGTTAGAACAACATTTAAGTACTCGCAGGTCATCAAGAAATTGTTTAAAGAAACAGGTGAAAAAATAGTGCATATTTGCTAATATAAAACTTCTAAAAGTAGTTATTCTAGCACTAGAACAGTTATAATGTTACCGGAACGCATAATCCTGCCTACACATTATGTCATACCTTTTGTTAACTATAAGTCCAAGGCCCTTTGCAAATTGTAGCCTAATCAAATTACATACGGATACTGTAGCACCTGGTATCAATTAATATTATTCCGAATTCTCAGAAATATTTGTACAGAGTTATCATTAGGAAATGCTGAGCTGCGCCTGTGATACTTGCCTTTACAGGCTTCGAGTTTATTTTGCTTTCTAGACATTTGTATTTATGTATGTGTGTACACACACATGCATGCATGTTTGTTGCGCCTTCACACTGTAACAGTTAAACGGGTTTAGATGAAATTTAGCATACGGATAAATTATATCATGGATACCTTTTTTTGGGTGTGTTTTTGTGTTATGGGCCGGGCACATCGCTTGCAGAAGAGATGGTCAATGGGGCCGAAAAGTTGTGGCTACCGCGTACCGGAAACACAGCTTTGGAAGGCCTCCCACAAGGTGAACCGATGTCCTGGTGAGGGTCGTAGAAATCCAATGGATGCGAGACGCACACCGGTCGTTGTGGTTGTGGCGACACTTGGGGGAGGACAATGTCCAACAGTGGACGTCTTTCGGCTAAAACGATGATGATTTTTATCCCGGGAGAATAGAATAGAATAAACTTTATTGTACACCATAAAAGTAACACAACTTATACATAAACTTAAATCTATGGGTACAATGGCGGTCTTATCGCTAAAAGCGATATCTTCCAAACAACTTTAGGATGGATCATAAAATAATACAGGGGGTAGTCTGCGGTGTGTGCGGGAGCATGTTTCCTTGGGTTAATTTTCTATTTTCACGCAGGTGAAGCCGCTTACAGATGCTAGTAATTAATAATAACAACCTAACAACTTAATTTAGCATTAAAAAAAAAGCTACTTTAAATATTTTCTCTCCCAATATTTTATTTTACACTCTAAATTGCCAACATTTTAATTACGATAGCAGTAGTAGGGTAGTAAAATACTACCTATCAATAATAAAAGGGCACTGATAATCGAACAGGGTGGAACTGTGGCCTCCCTTCACGCCCTAGTCATTTTATTTCGTACCGTGCACTGATTAATAATTTAACTTAAATAAACATGTAAATTCTTGAGTGAGCCGTGGTTGTCTGGTACTAACGGCCCCGACATACGAGTTGCACGCTATAGGTTCAAACCCTGGCAGGCCCTTTACTTTATGTCAATTATCACATCACCACTGCTCTCAAAGAAATGAAGAAAAGAAGACCTGTTTCCCTAGAAACAAGAGGCCTGCTGTATCCCTCTCCAGAGAAGGCCCGTGTCCCTCTGCAGAGGAGGCCCGTGTCCCTCTACAGGGGAGGCCTGGGTCCTAGCAGTGAGAATATTATAAGGCCGATTATGCTTGTGCTTTTATAAAAATTCATGAACCCTAATCGTGCAATTTTCTAAGTACCGTTTCGTCGAAAGTTTATCAAAAACCCACAAATTTTCTTTTTCTGAATCATTGTATTAATTCTCCAACTGTACCTTATTATCATAGCTTCGATCAGACCTAAAGAAATAAATTGTATTGTAAGTACCTCGAGTGGGATAAAGGGACAGTACAATAATATAAGCGTCTGTTAATAACTTTTTACCCAAAACCTACTCATATGGAAACAAACTGCCACTGACCATAATGTGGTCTAAAAGCTACTATGCTACTATGATTGCGTATTTAGTTCTCTTCCTTACATACTTATTATAAAAAAGTTCCCCACAGCGTCTGTCTCTCTGTCTGTTCGCAATAAAATAAATAACTGCTGATCTGATTTTCATGCGGTTTTGACAAACGATGAAAAAATACATGCTTTTTCGTGGAGTTAGCTTATTCGATTTTTTTTCTTAGTACCTCATTGATTTACTAATTCAAAATAACTATGTTGTAACTTTACTTGTTTAATACCTACATGATCTAGGTATTTATTCAAATTAAAGTAGGTCCGATGATAGTTCCCTGTGGTGCCTACTTTGATTTATATTACGTTGGTAACAGCAACAGTAGGTACATAGATTTACCTACTAAAATTAGATTTATTTGTAGACATTATTATAAAAAAATAGAATAATTAATTACATTGCTTCTGTACACAAAACTCCTTTCATATTACAAAATTGTTTCTAATGCACCTACCGACAGTACCTATTTAATGTATATGATTAATTGTACCTAATGTCTCAGTAACTACCTAATAACTGGATTAAATTAGGATTAATAGTTTAATGCACTGATATATATATGACATGTTAGTTACGTTTAGTTTTTGTAGAAGCTTGTGGCCTTCATGTTTTTCACTGTCACGGCGCGGGCACGTGTGGTGTGGCGCTCACCGACACACCGTCACTTTGTCCATGCGTGTCCCGCTACACCTTAGGTACATATTTTATATTAGTCTGTCTTAAATTTCCATTAAAAGGATCATAAAAAGTGGTCCATCAAAAGTGATTTATATGAATCAACTTATCCAAACAGCTAATTAATGCGAAATGGGTCAATTAGAGATGCAGATGTAAAAGAGTACACATTTAATGAAGATCTCAATTATATAGAGATAAGGGCAGATGATTGAGAACTGGACCCGTTTCATAAAAAAAGCATCTTGCCGTTTCCACTTCACAGCATGCTGGAATTTCCACGGCCCACACGCCCGCATCGTTATTTCCTAAATGCGTCACAGAAACTACATTCGAAGTTCATGGTATTTGCGTTGCGCACCTAAAGTCCATTAGGAGTTAATTGAGACATCTTGTTAGGTAAAGGATTTAAATAAAATATTCGTAATGGTCACACCAATCTTGGTAACGTCTTGTCAACAACCAAGTCTGTTTTAAGGATTAGTATCGTTCGCATATTTTCCTTATTTATTACTAACATTGAAAACCGATTACTTAATTAATGCGTACTTTGTATTTGTAGAGCATTTTTTCTTAAAGGTCACATTCATATTCACTTTTAGATTTAATATAAGGTCACTTTTGTTTCTTCATAGCGGATTTTTGATAGCTTCCGCGCGTTGGCGGCGCCTGTTGCCGCTCCAACCCACTACTAACTTAGGTTCTTTATTTCTTCCTAAACATATCAAATAATTACTAGATTCAATTCAGTTTTCGAAAGAGTTTAATCTTCAGGTCTCGGTAATTACCTGTACGAATGTTGATCCCAGACGCTGGGCCTTTCCAAGAGTGGAATTCGTTGATACGGATTTCACTGTTCTTATTTTTTAAAGTAATACCTACATATAAAAGATACATAGTATATTATACTCAATTAATAACGATGTCACATTAATAAACGTATTTAAGTATCTTATTCGCATTTCACACCCGTGGCCATGTATGCTCAACTTTTTTGTCGATAAATTCCAATGGATTCAAGTTCAGTTTTTTTTGCCTCATTACAATATTTACTGGTGCTTAGATAGCCAACAAAAAATTGTGGTCCACATTGAAAAAAATAATCCACATTTTCTAATTTATGCTTTTGAGTTGAATCATTTTGATAAGGTCTTCTTGATTTCCAAAAATAATGCAAAAGAAGCGACTACCTAAACTAAACACTACCTATCATAGAACCAGCTCATGCAAATTCTTTTATAAAATACCACAAACTGTGAAGAAAGTAAAAATAAGTACGTGGTTCAAGTTTACCTTTTTAAGGATTGCATGGGTGTTTGTGTAACCAACAGTTTTCAAGACGTGTATACTCGTATGTACGTGAGCAACAAAATAAACTTATTTGGTCTTTCAGTACCTACAAGTACAATATGTTCATACAAGAGCACTGGTTAGTGGTTTAGTTAGGTCCGACTCGGCAAGGACGCCCACGCGGTCACTGACAGCGTCGCCGGCGCCCGCGCCGCTGTCCTCGCCCTCCTCGCATCCGCCCGCCAGCCACCAGACAATCAAGCCACTAATTTCCGCTCTGGACACTAATTATTTCTAACAGACTAAATCTTATATCGCTGATGATGAATGATTATTGAATTATAAATTAATTAGATATGCAAAATTATACCAAGTTTTGCTACTATTGCCATTTAATTGCAATTAACGCGCGCATGTTCTGCGACCATCTATCATTTAAATACTATTTTATTGAAAGTAACGTTTGCTTGCCATTTTCACGATTTTTGGCCTTTCATTAATATTATTTATATTGTTGGATCTCTATTAACTTTAAAGATTGTATTTAACTATTTGCTACATACTTAAATAGTTGCTTGATATTTTTAAGGCTCTATATGTCTTTTCCTATTGAACAACATATTTAAAAAAAGGGGTTGATTGTGCCTACATCGTTTAACTTTAAATAAAGTTCAGTTAGTTAAAAACGTACAATATACCACCATTCAGTTAGGTTCTATGAATATCTGTGTAATCTGTTAACCTAGATCAGCACTTAAAGTTACGTAGTAGCCTAGGTTACTATTGACTAATCTCTGCCTCAACTCGACCTTATCAAGTAATTAATTTCTAAACGATTTTTTTTTTTTGCAAATCTCAAGGACAGTGGATTTACAAAAGATAATTATTATCTATTCATAATAAAACAATATATCCTAGCAGTGTTTGCCATGAAAAATATATACTCTGGCTATTTTGTCTATTGGAAATAATTTATTAATTCAAATATTACTTTCAATTAAACTCATTTCTGTTCCTGTAATATTCAAATCTGTTCACACACAGAGCATATGACGTATAGACAAGGAAATGTAACACATGACAATATAAAAAGTTGCCAAGCCACGCTGACCTACGAAATATGTGGATCTGGTTTTAATAAGAAGAAAACAATTCAGAAAACACTTATTTTATTATACCCCCAAGTGGGATGTATGAATTGTAAGCAAAATTGTTGACAATCTTAAATGAATCGGTAGGTACATTTTACTTTATTTTTTTAAGTACGTTTAAAAAGTAAATCCAGATCGCCGGTAACTTTCTTGACATTTCTCTCGTGCATTGCGGCGAAATACGAGTATTATCGCTCGTATAATGCGTCACATAGCAGTTACAATGTGTTTAGCAGAATAATCTATTGCTATAATAATGAAAATATTATCATTATTTTATAAACATTTACAGTCATGAAGTAAGCGATTTAACTGGTCAACGTTTTAATGACTTGCTTTTTGTTTGCGATGCTGCGCACACAGGTGATGATATACTTTCCTGCTCTATAAAAAATTCTAAGCGTGGACAATGTAGTCATTAATAAAACATTTTTCTTTTCCCTGTTATCTCGATCCATAGATAGAGTGGCCATGGCAGCAAGTCGTGCAAGTAGTCGTCCAGTTTATTCATATCGTATATTATCAACAGATTCATTTACCTTGATGCGAACAACATTTTTCCAGCCCACATTCCTCTGTGTAGTTTGTAGAGCGGAATGTGTTGGATGTGTTACGGTTTGTGCTTTCAAGGCATATTAAATAATTACTTCATAATTAATTATATAGTTTAACACTTCTTATTATAAAACGATTTCATTTTAAACTAGCTGACTAGATTTTAGGCTCTTACAAATATTACTGACTTTATGCCTAATCATAAATCGCGTTATGTTTTGGGTCTCGAGGGTCTCGGTTTGCTAGTACAAATTGGTAGGTAATAATACCCAATAATAGTCCTACTGATCAAATTTCGGCCACGGCGGCCAAGGGCAGCGAAGATCGTCCATCCATCGGCTTCGGAATGGTAGTAAATAACATTGCATAAGTAAGTGTGTTCGCAACATAGTTTCACACTCTGTTCCCTCTCGCTCTTATACTTAATCTATTGGAGCGACAATTTCACACGTCCAGAGAGGGGCCTATAGCGTACCTATAGGACCAACGGCGTAATGTGCATTCTGAGGCACGTGAGTGTAATACCGCTAAATTCCAAACTCCAGGTTTTCATTTAGAAATTTTCAATGGAAAAATCCAATAATAGTTGTCGTGCCATGGAATCGTAACCAATGAGGCTGTCAGGGTTAAGAGTAGGTGCGCAGATATAATTTAAGTAGAGACCAAATCACTGACCAAATCGTTGAATATAGGTACAGTCATTAGATACACACGGTAAATAGTACTAAAAAGGCTCAAAAATGTCTTTGTAGAAGAGGCGGGTCAATGGTTCATGCCCGATTTGATTTGTAGCATAGAATCTAGAGTATTGATTAAACTAGTTGTGGACTATGAAACCTCTACTACAAAGAAATTTTAGACACTTTAGCATTGGTAGAGTGCAACGGCACTTTTGACCCCTGACTGTACCTACCTATTGTCCAGGGAGAGTGGGAACGTCGAGAGATGTCGTGCGGTGTTCCGCAGGGATCGGTACTAGGGCCGCCCTTGTGGAACATCGGATATGACTACGTGCTGCGCGGAGACCTCCCTGACCTGACCTCCAGGACCAGCGTGTCGTCTGCGTAGCAGACCACGCTGACCCCGGCGCGGGGAGAGTCGTACCAGGCGGCGGTCGAACTAGCGACACACGGGGTTGCGACAGTCGTGGGCAGGATCCAGGAGTTGGGACTCGAGGTGGCATTGCACAAGTCCGAGGCCATGTGCTTTCATGGCCCTCGGAACGCGCCGCCACGGGGTTCCCAACTAACGGTAGGAGGAGTCCACATCGGCGTCGGGTCGACGATGAAGTACCTGGGACTCGTTCTCGACAGCCGATGGGATTTCGAGGAGCATTTCCGACGTCTGGCTCCTCTTTATTCTGACGTCTGGCTCCTCTTTATTCTGGTTACCTCTTTCCTTGATTAGTTAAAAGGTAACACTTTTTTTATGGAAAAGTCACCATAATTGTATAATAACCTATTTCATTTTATTTGCAGATCCTACAAAGTTTCACGGCATCGTTCCCAGTACCAAATCAGTACGATTTGGGCATCATCGGCATCGATCATAAACAAATGAACGATTCTCCAAAAATATCAAGATATGAAGATTCGACAGATTCCTCAGATGAAAAAGTTATATCAGTAAGAATAACGTCATCAGTGGCTGTGGGGCGCGGAAGAGGAAAACCTACCTATAGTTATAATGGTGGCATGATAGATCTTGATCTTAAAAATGCTCCATCTGAACTATCTCCTTCAGGTGCACAATCCCCAACCATAATGGCCAAAGTTGAGGAAATGGCAGTAACTGCAGCAACAGTCGTGCCTCTAAATCTCATAGGTGCTAATATAGAATATATAAAGCAACTGAATGCGAAGAAGGAATCAAGAGAGCATAGTTCAGACTCAGTACTATCATTCGACTCAATGGTTAAAGACCAAAACGACGACGATGATGAACCGTCGACCAATGTAAACGAATATGAAGAAGACATTCATGATATCCCACTGGCCAGAAAAATCCCATCGACAGCTGATGCCAACAGATTTCAAGATCGGAAAACAATACATCGATTACAGAATCTAGAAATAAATCAACAACCTGAACCTCGCATTCAAAGCCAACATATAAATATGACAAGTGATTCTATGTTTGTGCCTCATATAAAACACGGGTTAGAAACTAATAGCAATAATGATAATAAAAATGTAGAGAGTGAATCAACATTACCAATCGTTTCAATCGTTGACAAACAAACGGATGAAAAAGGGACTACGAGTATTGACACATTTATTACAAATAGTAAAAATGACGAAACCGACGACTCTGTAGCTGAACCTTCTATAAAGTCAGTTGAATTTACAAAATATAACGAAAGAATTGAAAAAGTTCCACCGACAGCAACAACGCCACCAGTGCGTTCTCAGAATAATTTCCAAGGTTTAACAAATAGACCACAGAACGAAGGACGAAATAATCCAAGATTGACCACTGTGAGTTTTAATATAGTACACGATACCCCCAAAACAACTAATAACCATGAGCCTAGTACCTCGTACATATCGACCAGTCAAATCATTCCTAACCAAAAACATTTCTACGATCCTCCTAAAATTTACAGTGAACCTGCCAAAATATATAGCGAACCAGCTAAGTTTTACAGTGAACCGGCCAAAATATACAGTGAACCGGCTAAGATATATAGCGAGCCGGCAAAAGTGTACAGTGAACCTGCTAAAATTTATAGTGAACCGTCCAAGTTTTACAGTGAACCTGCTTCTTTGTATCTCAATCAAAACGTGCCTTCGAGCATCCCTCCTAACTACTCGACATGGCAAAGAGCTCAACATCCGTTTGGAAGTACTACTGTGAACACAACTCCTATAAGCACTGTGACTAATGTGTTTGAAAAAGAGACCACAATTGAGCACCAACCGGAGAAAAACTACGAAGTAGACGAAAAGATTAGCGTGCTCACCGATGGACGGAGTCATGGCGTTCAAGACACGACCACTGAAAAGTGTAAACAAGAAAATTGTAAAGTAGGATATGTGTTGGAGGGTCGCCAGTTTAAGAAATATAGAGTAGAAGAAAGAACTCCTGATGGTTTCATCGTTGGAGAATACGGAGTGGTGAGAAACGAGGATGGCGCCCTGCGGGGCGTGCGCTACACGGCAGACAGCGACGCCAGCCCGCGCCTCATCCACGACGCGCTCATGAAGTTCCTACAGCTTACCTAGTGATACTCACTCGTCTGGTCTAAATCCAAAATAAACGCACACATAACTTACTTGCTCATTTAATTAAGTACTTACATCAAATATCATAACTATATGAATAACCAACAATAAAAGTACACTTTAACAGTTTACTATGTATTATAAAGACTGAATGATTAAATATAATGCAAATCCATAATTTCCAGTTTAGTACCTTTAACTTGTGAACGTCTGCAAATTGGAGAGAATGCCTAAAGCATTAAGTCCTTTGTGTTGCTCGCACTTGCAATCAATTAAATCATAAATTATGTTCTTTTTTATTCTGAATTACTGAATAAAAGTAAATATTTCGATAAGTGATTGATCATTTGACTTTGATTTTTAATTAGTCAAAGTAACGGATGGGGCAAATTAACTTATCGAAATTAATAATGTGTCATGTATTATGGTGTTATGTTAAGCCCATATTCTCTGTAGTTGTAATTAAAACAATGTCAAATTAAAGGTAAAGGAAAAACTCGATGTTATCTCTATATTTACTTATCTAATAATAATCCTGGTGCCATGTATCACTGATGTACACGAAATTATTAATACTTATAACTCAATGCCACTTCTATTTTAACTTAATCGATATTTGTAAATAAATAGGTAATAATACATAAATGTGAGATAAATTGATGAACATGCAACATTGTTTATTTTTTCAGTGCCCAACAATGAAAATCATCATTTACGATATGCAATTCACTCTTAACATGGAAACACACAAAACGTTTTCCTTTAAGTTTGCATAAAGTAGGCAGGTGTATAAAACATTGTAACAAATAAATAGACTAACATAGTAATGCTTCAGGTAGTGCAGGGACTGTCCTTTCCTTATATTGTGGAGTAAATAGATATGTCATAGGTGTATTTAAGCTAGTCAACTATAAAGTAGCACAACTATTAAACAGGTGTAGGTACTGTCAATAACTACGTGAAAAGCTACTTAAAAACAAAATTCGAAATATATCATATCATAAATTACTTGTATACTCAAAAAAAATGGTTATTCTGATATAGTTTTTATAAAAATATACGTACCTAATTCATTACGATATACAGTTTCGATCGTGGTTCCAGAGATTATCCTCTGTCACCTCTTGTCACCGGACATAACATAAGGGATATGCAACGAACAACACTTCATATTGTGGCCGATACTATTCATTAACATCTAACAACAGTGCACTATATATTCATATGTATGTATTATACAACAAAGCAAACGCCTATGTGTACACGTTTATAAAGGTTTATGTCTAACTTTCAATAGTAAATATATATAAAGTATAAGTACAAATAATGAGTAAGTATAATATAAATATAGTAGAGAATCTCATTTGAAATTCATGTAAGAGAGTAAATATTTAAATATTGTTTACGAAGTTTCAAAATGTAAAAAATACAGTATATTAAACCTAAAGCATATTTCGATGATAAGAAGTTTATATTGAAAAAAAGTAGTTCAAAATGTTACGGTAAAGAAATAATTAGGACCTAATATATAGATATTAATTAGATATGTTTTAAATTGGAACAGTTATCAACCAAACAGCTCTATAAATTAAACTACATTCGTAGGTATATTATGAATAAATGTTAAATACATTAATTATAACATTATAATTAGGACTATCATGCTTAAAACTATATTATTCAAAATCGTAGCGCGGGCCTTATACTATTTTGAATAACAATAAACTTGCTTACTTTGTTAAACTTTAGCCTAGCGCACAAGTTTCCAAGTGTGCCAACTTTCCAATGTAGATAATCTATCGGGTTGAAATTAGATTTGGTCATTTTTCATATATTCATTAGAATCATTATATCTTAAATCCATTAGATATTTAAAGATTAGCTTTGAATAGCTTTCAAGGATTAACATTCTTATTATCAGATATCTTATAATATGAAAACTACATCAACTGGAATCTCTTACACTATTCTTATATCTCGTAACACATAAAGCAATATGTTGACAACGCTTCGTGCATAAATTTATCAACAATAAATATTCGTGGAAGCACATTAAATCAATTGAACAAACGTACGATTGTCTGATGGCGATGGATACTACAAAAAAAAAACAAAAAGTAATTATTTTGTTTGTAAATATATTTATATTTATGAGCCTCAAAGTTCAGTTGTATTTTCCATACGGTTTATTTGGTTCATTTGCGCGTCTTCTAGCACAAAGTCGTGCTGAGAGAACTTTACTATTATAGACAGTGAAACCGGGTAATGCTACATGATTAGTAAAGAGGTAAATGATAATTCTACAATTATATCGCTCGTGTAGTTCACCTTCATTTCCCCACAAGATAGTTTGATGTTCAGTGTCACTGTCTAGACTGTTTCAAGTGCTCGTGCGGACACGTTGCAAACATCGCCAACAAAGAATCATAACGTTTGCTGCGTGGTCCTTACATTTAACACTACTGCCAAATATTATCACAATTGTCGCTAATACAGTTTGTGCAACAACATAACCAAACGAACATCTAACTGTACATTGTACCTAGCTTTAAAATATTCAAATAACGCGATCATAGCAACAACACTCAGTTTCGTTTATGCCAGGCCTAGGCTTTATATTTAACGAACACAGAAGAAAATCCTTTAGTCTTTCTAAATATTCATACTCCGCTATAACGACAAGAAAACAGCTCAATGCTAGATAAAACATTGTAACAAATTAAAAAACTTAATAGAATTTTAGAATTTCCGTACAAGTGCCAGTATTGACTTCTAATTCTTCAGAAAACCACTCCTTTTTGGTTACCTTATGGTTTTCAGTTCGCTTGAACTAATTTTAATTTACTCGTATCATTCGTTTATATTCGCATCAAAATTTATATAATATTATAAAATCTGGCAACCACTTTCTTGCTCGAAAAACACTGACAATAACAATATCATATAGATACATTTATTTACTGATGGTGCTTACCAACAGGTGGGATCGCAGTCAAGCACTGGCATAAATCAATAAAAATTATGTCTAATAATGAAGGAGATAACGCAAAGAGCATTTAAAAAAGTTAAATATTTAATAATTTATTATCATGCTAGTTAATTAACGTTTGTCAATACAGCCATATTAGTTCATATTTAAGGTATTTAAGTTTTTGCCACAAATTATTACTATACCTACTTTTTTCTATTATTACATTTCTTTTATATTTTTGCAACTTAAATTATATATACTTCATGAGTGTAAGTAAATAGGAAGATCTAAATAATAATTTGGTGCAGGGTACGGAACAATAGCTTTGGTAAAAATGTTTAATAGGTAACATCTTCCTTCTAACATCTTCCTTCTTGCGGTAGCCATCTTTTTCTTGATTTTGGCAGTGTGACGCAATATTATTTAGATAGAGTCTGTTCTAAGGTGTAAAATATTTAAAGCAAAGTTTTATGTTAGAGCAAATGTATATTTATTTTAAACAAGCCAAGACGTCTTGATAACAGCGTCGATCTTCCCTAAAATATGCAGATTTCTTAGTAAACTTTCAAAAATAGTCGAAAAAATATATGTTTTTGAAGATGTGACGTAAGAAACATATAAATAAAATTAAAACTAAGTATAAGGTAGGTAAAGTTAGAGCGTAATAAATATTTGAGCGATCAGCACAGATGGCTCCAAACTAGTGCAAGCCAGATTCCGTCGCTTCGAGATGATTCCATGTAGCGCGCGTTGTGCAAACTCGCTTAGTCATAGTTCTCAGACTCCTGCTGCACCAGCTTGAACCGGCGAGGGCTCTTCACTGCAATTGATCCGTGCCCGTCGAGCGACAGTCGCCCCTTCATCTGAAGATATCTGAAAATTGTCGTCATAAAGTTTAAAAACATTTCTACTCAAGTTTACTAGCTTGTCTACAGACATTGGCAGTCAAATGGGAAAAGGAGGGTATTGTAATTGGTGAAGCGAGGCTAACTAATTTACGTTTCGCTGATGATATTGTCGTTTTCTCTCCAACAACCTTGTGGCTATCCCAATACGCTATTGACCTTTGCCACATGGCTTGGGCAAATGTTACAAGATCTTAGCGAGGTAAGCCTTAAGGTTGGACTAGAACGTGTCGAAGACCAAAATAATGACCAAAAGCTCTAAAAGGAACATACACGTAGGCGGAGAGAATATACCTACAATATATCCAAGAATACATCTACTTGGGGCAAGTAGTCTCAAGACAAGACAAAGAAATAACGCCCCGAACAGAAAATGCATGGAAGAGTTAACTTCCTTGTAGGAACTATTTACGGGCACTTTGCCCATATCCCTGAAGCATAAGCTGATGGATATATGTGTATTCTCCCATTCTGTTCTATAGTGCACAGACTTAGTCTTTGACTAACATCCAAAAGTCCAAACTCAAGGTTTGTCATCCTGCTATGGAGATCACATCCGAAACCCATATACTGCGCTCCAAAACGAAGATCATTGATGTGGATTTTAAATCTTGTATTATACGCACACTATGCAGAATGCAGGCAAGCATATTATAAGTTGGAGGATTATATTGAAGATAAAAATGCTTGGCTCAATGCTGGTCCAGCCCCACTACCACTAGGGTGTACAAATTGATTAGCTTGGAAATTATTATTATTTTTCTTTTTTAATGTTTTGAAATTTGAAAATATTATAGTATTGTATAATGTAGAAGCATTTTTTTTTTCAGTTTGTAAATGTGAGTACCATGGAGCTATTTATGGTTTTTAGGTTATTATTGGACTTGTTTGACATAAATGAGCATGGCAGTTGAGAGTTTGTCATGCTCACTTAAATGTCTCACTAATGGTGGCGCATGTGTTGGATCATTCGGTTCCCTTCAAAATGGTTGAGCTGAGTGGTGCTAATATCCGTGTCATATCCGTGAACGGGCGCTGTCAGTTGAGACTGGCCATCTCTTAGCTGCAAGTTGCTATTAGTGCGTAATTAGAGACACAATAGAAAGACAATGGCGCGTGAACGCCGGCGTTAATGCGGGGATCAACAGCTTAATATCTATATTTAGTTTTTATTTTATTTACATTGTTCTCACATGATAGTAGCGACAAGAAACATGTAACCGAGATATCTATATATATAAAAGGAGAAACTGACTGACTGACATATCAACGCACAGCCAAAACTACTGGGACAAGGAGCGTGAAATTTTGCACAAAGCTTCCTTTTATGACGTAGGCGAGCACTAAGATAGGATTTTCCAATATTCACTCCCTAAGGGGATAAACGGGGGTCCAAAGTTTGTATGGAGAAATCTACTTTTACGCGGGCGAAGCCGCTGGCAGAAGCTAGTTTGTAATATATAGCATGATTGAAAAGAGTGACCATGGAGTTTCTTGCACATTCTTCTCCATAGAGATCTATCTATCGATACATCGCTTTGGAATGTGCAATTAGCATCATTTTTTTTTCTGACTGACTGACTTCTTGATATTTCAAAAGTGCCTGTAAATGGTTTATTTGAAATAAAATGCTTTGAATCTTTGTGGCTCAAAACGCCGCCCAACTGAAATGGGACTGGGCAGGATAAGTTTGCCGCATGTCTAACGAGCTGTGGGTCCGTAAAACACAGGATTAGTGCCCAGACACAGCGACAAAGGGGCCACAGTAGACCACGATAGCGCACCAGACGGCGGGAGGACCTGGATATCTTCCATACGTAAGGAAAAGAGAAAGTAAGGAATCGTGATCGTTGGAAGGAATGGAGGGAGCCCTTTGTCCAGCAGTGGGACAATATGGGCTAGCTATAATAATAATGATTCTACTGAAGTCTAATTGAGAACAAAAAAAATCCCTGTGTCGCTAGATATTTTCAGAAGCCAGACAAAAATATAAACCATGATTGGGGGCTTCAAACGAGCAACAGTTTTATTGGACATGAAATATGAAATGAGTTTTTATAATGCATTAATTAATCACCTTTTAATATAACGGCACACGAGCTTCGTTGGACGCTGCTGCCACTCATCCAACACTTCCTTAGGAGCTAATACCTGTAAACACATTTCATGCAGGAGAGTTAAATAGTTTTTTCATTTGAGACAATTACATTGTATCTATAATATTATACGTCTCTGTAATTATAATTATCTATAATCTGTCAATTTTTTTTTAAACTTTTAAACCCCATAATAGGAACTACTCTTGTATCGTGGGTGTATTCACAAACATGTAAACTGACATACACAAGACACTCAGACTTGAAAAAACAATCTGTAGGCCATACAAATTGTTAAATATCTACTGTTGAATCGTTTTTTGTAGATTTTACTTGCGGTTTTCATGAATTGTACCTATAGCCGAAGTTTATACAGTGTCCAATTTGTTTACCTGATCTCCCCTCAGCCTATCCAGCAGGGTGACGCAGATGACAGCCGCCTTGATGCCGGCGTGGTGCGTCAACGCAGCGAACGCTAGCGATTCCATCTCAATGTTGACAACGCCTGACTTGTGAAGACTCTCCAAGTACTCCATCTTATCGGCTTCCGTAAAGTCACAGAACGCTCCGTCTAGGCGACCCTGACCTGATATGACAACAACGCAGAAGTATTTGTTAGTGACCTCAATACAACGAAATAATTATGTTCTAATGTCCGCTGATTTTATCTTGAGAACTATCTATCAATTGCGCGATTTCCAATATGTTTCCTTGTTTCGGTCTGAGATATGCTTGGAGCCAAGAATGTGCGTCACCTCGTCCTTTAACAGTGAAACAGAACATAAAATTGACATTAGGTATCCCTTATATGATAGGTATACAGTTATTGCTAATCTTAATACTTAGAATGTTTATTTATATGTTGAAGAACAGGGTTTTACACGAAGTCATTATTACAAGTACTTATCGACGCGCCCTTCAGAGATAACATTGCTTGAAACTGACTTTTCCGTTACTGTTCCTTGATGAAATTGCCGATACCATCCTAAAAAAAAATATTATAGCGCAAGCCATTTCTTCTTCAAAGTTAGCTAGCTCATAGATCGATATAACGGCTGACATTAGGTATGTTACTTTCTGAGAACTGGTAGAAAAGGTTACCTTCATAAAAGTCATATGTGCACATAGTCTTCCCAGTGACGGTGTCATACGGATCCTCGGGATCGGCCAGGCCCTTCAACTCGCGAGCCAGTCGCTTGTCCAACTTCGCAGGCCTTTGGATGTTCTTGCCTAATACCGTCTGAAAATGGTTAAAGAATACATAAAATTTAATGTAACACACCAAGATTGCTCATAGAGAAAATTAAAGCAAGCATTTTTTGCTCAGCGCTGCTAAGCACTCTCACTAGCCTTCTTTCACTTTCTCCTTTGAAACAGAATTATTTTCTTTCTAACCTATAAGTAAAAATGTATTCCTTTGATGGCCGAAGGTCTGTCCCACATATCTCATAGATACCTCTTGCAGATGATGATAATGTCATTAAGCCTGAAACGTACCACTTCGAGCACATTCCTGAGAGCGCCGTCGACGGCCTCTTCAGAGATGACAACAGTGCCTCCCTCATAACCGATGCCGCCGCATGTGCCGATTCTGAAAAACACGGGGTCCCGCACCCTCGCGTGGTACATCAGCTTGATTACCTCGTGGAGAAGAATGCCCACCGAAGGTATGCCCATACCGTGCTGCAAAGAAAAAAATACAATTAGCAGAAGCCTTATAAGAAAATGCGTGACAATTCTGGAGTGTGGAATGCACTTGTTTTTTTTTATGACTGTCGATGTTGGAATAAACATACTAGAACCTATGTATGTTTGTTATACTATAATGTCGATGTACAGAGTGGTCAACTCGAATGTAAGGTTACTACTAGAAGTAGATACTTTAAATCAAGATATTCTTTTTATTACCTACCTAAACAAAACTTTAAAAAAATGTATTTTTATAATTATTTATCATTCATGTTTTACGATTTAGGAACCTTATATGTTTACCTATGTGTTGTGCAATGAAGAAACATTAAACAGAAAAATGGACATGATTCTTAGCAATAAAGACCGTATCTTCATATCGTAGGCTAAGTATAGCTAATGGACTGTAATCATTCATTTATTCTTCAAGCATAGTTAGCTCCTACATACTCTGTGATTAGCCTCTAATAAGCCGTTGAAAAAAGAGCCCCATTATGTTATTCCGCAGTGGTCCTCGGTATACCTACCTACTCTAATAAGAACCATACATTAAATTACCTACCTATATAGTAGGCTAGCTTGTGCCAGCGACATCGTCCGCATGAATGTCTGTTATAGCGGACGCGAAATCAAAGTCGAAGCCAGATAATAAATAGTCTATGTCATTCCTTGGGATTTAAGCTTACTCTGTACCAAATTTCATCAAAATCAGTTCAGCAGTTTATCCGTGAAAGCGTAACAGACCGTCAGGCAGAATTATTTTCACATTTTTAATATTATATCTATTAGTATACAACGTGTCCCAGAAATCAACGTCAAGCCGAAAACGGGCAATAGGCCAAGTCGTGACAGTTATTAGAAAAATATAAAAAAACATCTTAGTCATGTACTTTTCAAATTTTATGGATTCAAAAATAAATCTCAAAAAGTGACACCCTGTGATGATCTTTCAAGTCCTGTGACTACAAATATTAACTTTTCGTCAGTTTTTTTCTGTGACATAACCATGAATAACCCTTCTATAAATTACAGTTAAAAGTTAAAACATAACTACCTCAGTTTTAAATATAATGTTAGATTTTTGCCCAACATTGAATTCAAAATTATTACATCACCCAACTTTAACCACGTGTAGTGTAAAAAAAATGTACTACACTATTTTGGCAAGTAACTTTAAAAGATGGCGCGTTTAGTCTGGATTCCAAAATGGTATGCCACTTACTAATTTACTACTTATTAATTGAGGAAAAAAAAAATTTTGTTAGTTTTAGGTGCGTTTGAAATAAAATTCAGTTGTTGGATTTCTTTAGTTATAATTCTTATTAAATCAGATTTACCATATTAAATGTTCAAACTGTTTGCCTTCAGCTGAAATGCAAGCTCTACATCTCTTTAAAAATGATCGCGTAATAAGACGGGCATATCGTCTCGAGTTGACGTATTCAGAGGATTCTGCAATTCTTTGACGCAGCTCGTCTAAATTTTGTACTGGTTTAGAGTACACGATATCCTTTATCGTACCCCAGTAAAAAAAAGTCTATGGGGGTTTAAATCGGGTGAACGAGCAGGCCACGAAATTGTACCACCCCGCCCTATCCACCTATCGGGGTATTCATGATTGAGAAACTCACGTACTGTTCGAGCATAATGCGCTGGGCAGCCATCATGTTGGTACCACATGCTGCCGTAAATGTTCAGTGGCACTTATTCCAAAAACTCTGGTAATTGGTTTTGTAAAAAGTCCAAATACCCCTGGGCATTTAAGTTCTCCGGCAGCTCGATTGGACCAATAACTTTACCATTTAAAATTCCCGTCCACATGTTCACTTTTTTTTCTGGGGTACGATAAAGGATATCGTGTACTCTAAACCAGTACAAAATTTAGACGAGCTGCGTCAAAGAATTGCAGAATCCTCTGAATACGTCAACTCGAGACGATATGCCCGTTTTATTACGCGATCATTTTTAAAGAGATGTAGAGCTTGCATTTCAGCTGAAGGCAACCAGTTCGAACATTTAATATGGTAAATCTGATTTAATAAAAATTATAACTAAAGAAATCCAACAACTGAATTTTATTTCAAACGCACCTAAAACTAACAAAATTTTTTTTTTCTCAATTAAGAAGTAGTAAATTAGTAAGTGGCATACCATTTTGGAATCCAGACTAAACGCGCCATCTTTTAAAGTTACTTGCCAAAATAGTGTAGTACATTTTTTTTACACTACACGTGGTTAAAGTTGGGTGATGTAATAATTTTGAATTCAATGTTGGGCAAAAATCTAACATTTTATTTAAAACTGAGGTAGTTATGTTTTAACTTTTAACTGTAATTTACAGAAGGTTTATTCATGGTTACGTCACAGAAAAAAAACTGACGAAAAGTTAATATTTGTAGTCACAGGACTTGAAAGATCATCACAGGGTGTCACTTTTTGAGATTTATTTTTGAATCCATAAAATTTGAAAAGTACATGACTAAGATGTTTTTTTATATTTTTCTAATAACTGTCACGACTTGGCCTATTGCCCGTTTTCGGCTTGACGTTGATTTCTGGGACACGTTGTATAAGTATTAGAATGTATGGTCCCCTCTATCTAGTTATTCCCCACCGCATCTATCTGACAGTCCGCAGGTTTTTTTTATGCAGTTTTCACCAATAGACAGCTAGAGATAATATAGGTACCTATGCATTTTATAGTAGAGAAAAACTAAGAATTTCGAAAATGCCTAGGACTCATGCGAAGCTGGGGCAGGTCACTAGTCAATATTAAAATTATAAAGAGAAAAGATTTTTTTTTTTTAATTTTTGTTAGTAATTAATAAACTCAAAATCTATTGGACCGATTTAAAAAAAAACATTCACCAGAAAATGCTACTCTATTACTGAGTGACATAGGCTATATATTTTCTAGTAGATACTTTCACGCAGGCGAAGCTACTGGCAGTACCTTGTAATGAAAAAAAAAATGCTTATTTAGCATTCCCTACTAAATTATTTTTCAGGTAAGTACCGACATAAAACCTCACCTGCTCTGTGTGACATTAGTTTTATAGTTCGAACACTATCAACAGAAAGTATTTTAACATGAAAACCTATTAGGGAATGGGTAGACTGAACAATGCGATTGTTGAGCGATCTGAGTGCCTATTGTGAATTTGTGTTACGCTAACGTGATCGACACGTCTATGACGTTCGGCGCTCCGATTGGTCCGCTCCAAGCGCTTAACCAATCAGAGAGCCAAACGCGGCAAACGTTTCATCAACAGAAAGTATTTTAACATGAATACCTATTAGGGAATGGGTAGACTGAACAATGCGATTGTTGACCGATCTGAGTGCTTAGTGTGAGTTTGTGTTACGCTGATGCGATCGACACATTTATGACGTTCGGTGCTCCAATTGGTCCGCTCCAAGCGCTTAACTAATCAGCCCCCCAGCCAAATTACAATCATATCGTTCGCGCCGAACACCTCGAATAGACCACGCCTCCGATTCCTTTGTTCTGACCACGTGACTGAGCGTTGAGGTGACGTCAGAACAAAGGAATCGGAGGCGTGGCCTACTCGAAGTGTTCGGCGCGAACGATACGATTGTAACTTGGCTAGGGGGGCAGAGAGCCAAACGCGGCAAAAAAACCACTCGCACTCAGCGCACTGAGTATAGAATATCCTTCTCTAGGTATCGAATATGAATTAAATAATATGACGTTATTACACTTTTATTAATTTAATAGATTCTTATTCGTGTTTAGTGGCTAAAGATATTGAGACAATGATTAGAGAAAATTTACCGTCTAGTAGGCACAATAAAATTAACATCAGTTCACTTAATATTCCTGATGACCTAAGCTAGGTTGTGGCTAGGTGCAATAAATTGTTCGAAAAAGTCGCCACAGCCCTGGAATACAAAGGGCCATTGAAGGAATACAGGTGGGAAAAGTTATTTGATGATTTCCAACCTAAACAAAAAATAAAACACTACATATTCTATCATAATAACTTCACTATACCTAATTACAGCTTCCTTTGCGTGATCACCTGAATTCGGAAAACATTAAACAATCACCCTAAACGAAACGTGCGGGACAAAAGGTCCCGCCTTTATTGGTCATATATGGGTGCATCGGCATTGAGAGATTTGTTTGACACACATTACAATAATTATGGAACTCAGTTTCATTTTATTTATAGGATATCGACTGTTCAGTTGGACAGACAGATTATTATGAAATAAGGCACTTATAAAACGTCTAGATTAGTTTCTTTCCCTTCTATTTTCTATTTGCTCTCTTTTTGTATGTACGTGTTCCGTTTATATCACTGTTTTTACGCAGATTATAATCCAGAGAAGAAAAGTTCCGCAGTCCAAAACCTCATGCGGGACCGCTCATAAAATGTAGAGATTTAATTTATGAAACTTGTAAAGTAATGTAGCGCAACATTTCGCTGACACTCCGCTACCTAAAGTTTATAGCGTCCACCATAAAATTTCCAGACAACCCGTCTCCCTAAAACCAGTTTAACGAAACAATGTTTTATATCGAACATAGTTGTGAAGAAACAGGTCAACGCCTAACAATGCAGCGTTTCAAACATTTCTGAAAACTCGTCAACAATTATCGCAATTTACAATAGACTCTCACATTACCTCACAAGTATCTACATCCCTGGCGGAAATTGCATGACTTTTTATACGTATCTACGTAGATAAGCAGCCCTGCATACTTCTTGAACAGTCGGCCAGTCATGGGGGGCTAGGTTAGTTTAAATGGCTAGCTACTGCGCAGACTAATCGATCCATTTACGAGACAAATCAACATTTCCGTGCCGAGTCCGTGCCTAGAGCACGTTATGCAGCAAGCAAAATTGCAACGATGAATCGTCAACCATCATGATTGAGGAGTTCAGAACAGATTTAGGGATTACTTCACAGAATTCCAAAATTGACGAAATAGTTTGTCTATAATGACTTCTCCCACTTACCTACCACCAGTGATTTCTAAACTACTGGCAAAAAGATGAGATAATGCATAAATAATGAGAAAAGGAACGCGAAGCAAGTTCCAGTTAAAAATACATTACCATGTCAGTCTGTAAATGTGAATTAATGATGATGGGATCTCTAGGCTTTAAATATAACTCAAACGATATTCAATCATATGTTTAACAATATAAAGACAAATCATTTTTTTTTTTAAATAGTATAAAATTTAGAAACGGACGAAAGCAAATGCTTGCAAGTAGGAAATAGATCGAACAAAACATAGATTTCATTTTTTAACAACAAAATGGCTAGAAAAATGCATAAATAGCCTACAATTAGATCTGTCTTCTAATTGTCGGCTATTTAGCTAAATGAAGTAATGAAGACCACTGTTATGCTGAAGACAATCATGACGAGATCAAGATATATGGAAATAATAATTTGTCTCAATTGAAGCAATCGTACTCGGAACAAGTCTAATTCAAGGTTGTCAAGACAGAAATATCGCATGCCTCTAAAATCTAATTACTTTTGCTGACATTGTGTGGTGAGTGGCTTAAATTCTTTGACAATTTAGTTGTTGTTGATAGCAAATAAGGAAAGTAAAATAATGCAGTTATTTAGCACAGATTTACGTCATAGGTCGACGACCCACCTGATGGAAAGTGTATATTGTCGCCTAAACAGATATCTGAACTGGAACACCAAACCTGGATGGCTAGAATTCTAGAATTATAAGAGTTCTGAACCCAATCGATATTTTCAAACTCATGACATACTCGTACAACCGCTGCACTACCATAATTACAAACTCTCACAGAGAACAGAGCGATGATACTCGTAACAACCCTACTCTTATTTTATCAGCTGCTATCTCACGAGACAGTCACGAGGCGTTACACACATGATCATAGTAATACCTATACAAACACATGTCGTACTCAGTCGGTGTTAATTACCGATATTGATAGCAGATTATTAGTAACTAGATTAAGTAGTCCAGGCGTACCCACTAATAAGCTTAAGATACCCAATGCACGCACGTAACGCCATCAGTAGTGACCGTACGTAGGTCAGTATTTAATTACGATTAGATCTGCGAAGAGTTTGAATTGAATTTAGAACTAGTTTTGTGTTTTTTACACAATTTATAGTAGAGTACACATTGACATCAACACGTCTGATTTGTGATTTGTATATTTTGAATAATTTATTATATAATTACAATTGATAATAATTTACTATATTTACATTTTGATAAATAATAGAAAATATATGTATTTGTTTATATATATGAAGGTCACATTGAAAATAGATTATATAAAAAAATTGATATCTTAACAAGAAACTTAATAATATTATTATGTGTATAAAAGCTGCGTCATATATCTAGGTACAAGATAAACTGGGTGCCAAAAAGTTGGGGATCTTTCATACCGGAACTGTACCTACCTTAACCTTTGTCAAGCGCAAGTTTGGTCGTGTGTACCTACTACTCTTATCTTTGGGACGTATCTCCCAAATACCAGCTTGATGCTCTTGAGTCGATTAGGTAACGAACCAAGAAGGTTATCGGCAAAACAACCTAGGAGTCTTTAAGTCAATAAGTTATTTTCAGCATGCTCCATCGTCGATCCTATCATCGCTTACCATCATGTGAGATAATGGTCGAACACGAGCCTGTCAATAATATAACAAAACCTACAAGGCTACTGCGCTTGAAGTACGAAATACAATCCGAACATAATGAGCTGAGGGCAGTTCGTTTACAAGTAGTTGAAGGTCGTTCTATCCCGACAGAAAAACAGTAAAACTGCCTACAATCAAATGGAAAATAGAACAGTCTTTCCAGTATACATACCTACCTACAGAAAATTATTCCAGAAACTGAAATAACATATTAACCTCACTAGCCTCTTCTCAACTAGCTTGCGGTCGGCTTCCACTCTAACTGGATGTAGCTGAATACCTGTGTGTTACCCTGAGCGACTGCCTATCAGACCTCCACAACGCAGTTACTGGGCAACACGATACTCTTTGGATAGACTGATATGACTTTCCTTTGTGCCAAATATCTATAAATGACTACCGGGAACAACGGCTTTACGTGTGTTCCGACGCACGAGGTGTCAGTGATGCTTTAGAAGATGAACTTAGAAAAGTATATAAATTGAAAAATTCACATTGGCACTTGCCTGGTTTCGAACTCGCAATCTTGCATGAGAGGAGGTGCCTTAACCACTGGGCCATCACGACAATGGAAAAAAATATGTAAAAGGCAAATACGGTTATTTCAATTCTTGGTTTTTATTATCTGTGAGAAAATTGTCAAAAGCCGCTGGGGGTTGAAAAATAACGATTGGCGTTCTGCGAAACTTTATACCGTAATTACTTGTCTACATACTCCTTTGGGAAATACAAGTTCTTGGTCGGGTTGCTATGCTATATTCTCCTCACGTCGCCACAGGCTAAAACGATTAACTTAGTCATTCAGAACTGAATGAGAAGAACTCCCCGCTGCAACTACAACCTAAAGGTTTAAGTTAATAGTGAATAGGTAATTTCTAGGCAATCAAGTTCCATCATCAACCAGATCATTGTTTACCATAAGGTGAGATAATTGTGAAACACGAGCCTATAAATAGATAATTAAAAAATACTTCAGACGGTTTGTAGAGCTTTGAGCTAGAGTGCATGTATACACACATGGACAGACCAACTTACTGATATTTTGGAAGCTTTATGATTACACATGTATACATAATATATAGCATAATATATATTCATCTCCAACACGAATGTACTTATCAAATGGTGAGAGAATTTTTCAAATGGGCGCAGTGATTCTGATGATTTTCTTCCATTTAAATGCAAACTCATAAAATTTACACTCTATGCTTCCTTTATAATATTCGTACAGATTGTTATTTAATACTCACACTGATACAAAGTACGGGTCCCACTTTGTACATAGAGTATCTGTAGGAGAACTGGCTGATGTCCTGCAGCGTGGTCCCGCACGGCAGCTTGTGGCCGATCTCCGCCATGATCGTGTACGCGAATTGTTCCATCCGCTTCGGGGTGCCTCCCATGCATACAAACTGCACACACATCAGAAAAATAGCTTTAAAATGATGTATCGTATATAAATAATATCCTATTTTCATGTAAGACTTGGTAAATGTCCCTAATGCGACTGTCATAAACAAGATCATCTTAAAATTAAATGTAAAAATTTATTTGGCACAAGATAAAATCAGGTAATTGTACTATTTAATCAGTAGCACAATTATGCGTTGCGCACCTCGTATAATTGTGCTAAAAATAAGAATACCTTTAACAAAAGATTTCAAGAAAAGTTTAACTAGAAATTCCAGTAAATCCACTGTAATAACAGTAAGTACCTTTACGTCTCCGAACATTTCAACAAGATCGTGAGAACCGCTCCCGAGAGCCAAGTGGTATAATATATCTTGGTCCATTAGCTCGATGTTGGGGTTCCGCAGACGCACAGTACCATCAGGATACCTGGAGAAAAAAGGGTCGGACATGAGTATCTATTACAAGCTTATAAGTAAGAATAAGTACCTTCAATCACTAGGTATGTTTACATATCAACGTCCACAATATTTTTTACCGTGAACCTTTCAATGTGTACGATCTCGGAGGGGACTTTTTATTCGCAAGACTTGCTTTTGTTGCGAACTTAACCTGTTTTCGGGAAGCCCTATATTAAACGGTTTCTATTGTTCATGTCGTCGATCGTTATGGGGAAGGAAAACCAAAAACAAGAAATAAATTCGTCATGTATCCCTAACAGCTGAACTGAATCACCAACTTGCAAAAACTAAGTCGAACTCAAGCGGAGGAATAAGATTATCGACCCCTCAAAACTTAAAGCACAGCTGTTTGCACATATTCTGTTAGAAATTCGGAAATTTTCATAGTTGTAATAGGAGCAAACAGGATAAACACTAGGACATTTTACTACACTAAAAGTGCTAAGGATTATTAATAACACTGCTAATATTTTCCTCGATCCAAAAATAATTTCACAAGTCACAACCTAATATCTCTGTCTGCTGGTTCTCCAGTGTTGTTGTCCTTGACTTCTTCATGACCATTATCATCGAACAGTTTCCGATGTGGATGACGGCAGTTCTGCCCGGTCGAACTGCGCCGAACATTCAGCTCGCATCCGTTCTGATGCTGAGAGGGTTCACCTGAATCTTCCACCTTACAGTTACACGGCATTTTGCCTTATCTTCCGACCTATATTTAACAAATAAAAACAATCTATTCAGTACTAGATCTAAAAAAAAGAGATAATATTGTAGAACCATATTCTACAATATGATCTCTTTTTTTTCAAAAAAATTACACTGCAGAAAAAATGCATCAGACGTTTAACTCTAGACTGACTTTACTGCGAGTATACCATCACTGTTGGTTAATTCAGTGAAACAGTTCATATCAAAGGTTATCGTGTGATGTTAGTTTTTGAGCGTTGCGATAATAAACTACGTTGATACAAACTGTTTGCAAACAATTTAATCAAGGTTAGCGACTAATCGATGATGAAAGATTAAGTAGTAACTGTTTGAAGTACGTACTTATTTAAATTTATTTTGTTACGCCAAATATAGATAATAACTACATAACTATATTCGTAATTAATCACAATTAGGATATGTATGCAATAAACTCAGAAGTTTAAGCATAAAATTATCTCTAAATACAGATAAAATTACACAAGATACAAAACAATTTTACTTAAATCTCGAGGAAATTACGAGTCAAGTTGGAGATGCATTAGAAAAAATAAAAATTGTAGAAATAAAATATTACTTACCTTAAGTATTTAATAAATTATAAGTATTTATTACACGCACTGTTATTCCGACACTTAGTGCCTCACAATGAATTATGAAAAGCACACCAGAACGAATCGCGACTATCGGTTGCTACGTATTGTTGGGTCGACTTTCCAAAGGCGAATACTTCACTCGCTGGCTGGCTCGCATAAAGCAGCCTGGGAATCCACGAAACTTTTATTACACTACATTGCGATATCGTCCAGCTTGTTTTAAAAAAAAACTTATTTGCCAAACACAACAGTCCATTGCGTGTACTCACACACAACACGATGTTTGCTCTCAAAGCACATGCCTCGATGTATAATGAATCATAATTTATGTCACTGCCTCAGACACTTTAATCACTCCTAGTAAAGGAACTCTGTAGAACGCATTTATTAAATTGCTTGCGGAAGTTATGCGATTCAGCAATTTAACGCTGATGACTGGGTATCATTACACTTAGCAAAAGGTTTCATCGGAAAATAATTATTTTAGCTTGGTGGTATGGTGTTAAAGATAAATAAGAGTAGAAAGGCCATCAAAATTTCAAATGAAAGCTATCGACAGCTTAAACAACAACAGTACCTACCCATTTACAGTACCTATGACTATTAAACTATTCCATTCTAGATTATTGAAAAATTTGATAAATACCTGTGACATAATTTTTTATCACGCTTTTCCATAAATTTTACTAACCTAACCTAACCCTCAAAGTAAGCGGATGATTTGTGATGGTATCCCAAGGTTTGCGTTTAACGCAGTCTGTCAAGGACTATATTATACCTACTTAAACTCGGTTTAAGAAAATAAATTATCGACGGTTAACAAATTAAACGCAAGTCAAGTGATGCAAATGACCGTTGAAATTCATTCAAGTAATCACAGCAGCTAACGCGCGTTTGATAATTGGTGATTTTCCTGTTTTATACAGTATTTTATAGGTACTGACAACATTCCTGAATTCACTAACAAAATTATTACCTTCTATGAAACAGTAATTAGCATTTAATACTTATAATATTGCGAACATCTCTTTTGTACGAATATCTCTTTTATACGTGCTAAACCAGATGGTGACGTGACATTTCAGTTTATGCATTTTTTTTTCTGTTGTTGGTTCCCCTTCCACCAGATTTGAAACGTGTCAACTTCCTTATATGCAACGGATTTAAAATCTTCTTTCTATTAACGATTATGGATAAAATTTCTTTTTACACGAAGAATAAAAAAATCTGTCAACTACACAATTCGTCTTTCGTCACATTATTTTTGCGATGATTTTTTTTCCAGGGTCTCAGGGTACAAGTAAATGAACTTTAACAGTTAAAGGTTACCCAAAAGCCTATCCTACTAAGACATTACTAGGCTGACGTCAACAGCTCGAATTTGCAAACGTGATGTGACGCAGGTTTTAGGTGTACAGTCATTCAGTCAACAAGGTAAATTCCCCGTATACATATTACAACATAACATTTATAAGTAGTTAACAACACATGTGATTATGAAAGTGCGTTTTATTTCTTTTAGAATACGTTTTCATCCTAAAAGATCTTACCAATTCTAGACTGATGTTAAATAATGGTGGCTTATGGTAAAAACTGTTGGTCCAAGCGTGGTCATTTTCTCAATAGAAGGCAATAAACTGACTAAACACAACTTCCTCAATAAACTGACATCCGACCCTAACTTTGATGCTAGAGTAGCTATAGTCGGATGTTAATTAAGGGTTATTTTGAGGCAATAATATGACTAAATTCAATATTAAAGTGGAATGTCCTATTTCCGCGAATACCATTTCCTTTAAATTACACTAAAAACAATAAACTAAAAGTGCTGAATTCAGCGCCATCTAGTCACAAAATGGCCACACTAGGGGATGTAATTTTCACCTTAATCCATCCAACAGCCGCACGGTCTTCTTGGTCCATCGGACGCCAACCCGCCCCCCCCCCTCCCTTCGTGGCCAACTACTTGACGTGCTTTCCGAGAAACACGCTAAGCAGTCGGCCTCGGCTGTCATTCGTAGGTCTTTGACAGTCGTTTCGTAATAAGCTTGAAAGTTTAACAGTCAACCTTGCTAAAAGGTGATGTTTCACCCAGTATCTGAATACAAGAGGACAGTTGATTACACAGGATGTTGACTCCAGCTTAACATTATTCGGTTTCCTCTTTGGGTAAAGATTCTTTGAATCTTCCGGATGTTCAATTTTCTTTAGAGTAGGAAAGTTTAGAGTTTTTCATCCAATATTTTTATCAACCAACAAATTTCTCGTATTTGGCAAGTGTAACTGAGACAGTCATTCCTCAAAGCTATTATCACTTAATTGGGATAAAATATAGCTAATATCTTAAAAACTATGAGCTTCAGCACCGGATGTTCAAAGTATAACACTAATGGACGTAGCATTGTAGAGCACGTTAACGTTAACTAACTCAGCAAAGTTCCAAGGCGTAGCAATTGTAAGTAGATCGAAACTACTTAAAGATTTATTCCAACATTCGATGTTGAAAACCGCTTTCAATAACAGACGCCCAAGGCCGCCGCCGCCGCCGCTCTAACTCCCCAGTTCCCACTTTTTATGGTGTCAAATATTGGTTTTCTCTTTATCTATCAAATTAATGACTATTTCCGAAAATTTTCTAGAAAATACTGTATAAATGGAGGACTGAATATCTATATTAATAAGTACTAGAAGTAGTGAGAATTATTATAGCTAATTGTACCTTATGTTTTTTTTTTAGGTGGGAAAATCATCTAATGACAAATCCCGCTCTTGGGCGGAGCGAGAGATAGTGTCAGACTTTTACTGACTAAAAACCCACTCCTGTTCCTTCGTTGCCTTCTTCCGAGGGCCCCGGGTTTCGTTTTCACACTACCCATGGCCCCAGTAGGCTTCGACCCTGCTGGGCACCTACGAGTACCTTACGTTTAACGTTTCCAAATACTTATAAGAAAAATCAAGTAGGCATTATATTATTTATATTTTATAAAACGTTTAAATTAGCTCTATTAAGATGACAGCTTCACTTGTTGTAACGTTATCTACAATTGTTCAATAAATATTTATTTATTTATCAGACAATATAGCTTACAAAACAAAACATAATAGTACATTTTGATACAAGTAGAGAAACGTTGTCATTGTAACCGAAACGAAATTCGATCACACGAGCCGAGGCGTTATGGAGCCGAGTGCTGCAGTGACAAATTTCCAGGTGTATCAAACGACGTTTTTCGATACACTTACGAAGATACTTTCTCCAAAAATGACGACGCACTTTTGTTCATTTTCCACTGAAGAAAGTTTTCCAAAGTTGCCATACATTTTAGTTTTCATTTAGATGGCAACCAATTTCTGCCTCAATCACGATATCTGGCGGCGTAGCATACAATAAGTTCTGTTCAAAACCTTAATTCAATTTTTTTTTTCACAAATAACACAAATAAATAAAATAACAAAGATTTAATTTGCTTTTTTTCCCGCGTTTAACCTTTATAGGTTGAAAGAAAAGCAAAGGTATGAAACCGCTATATTATTATATTCTAGTATTAAAAACTAAAAACTTTAAATATTGAATTTAGAACACTGAAAACTGTTAATTTGTTGGTAAAAGCAAATTATTATATAAATAATCATGTTTATTTATGTATTAAATATTAAGGCCTTAAAAATGTGCGCCATTTGCTTTTGAAAAAATAAATAATCACCGTTGTTTATTGTTGCCTGTGACGAAATCAGAAAAAAAACCCTTGTGATAAACAAAAACCGGGCAAGTGCGAGTCGGTACCTATGAAAAGAGTACAATTCCATAATTGAGTTACGAAGAGACGCATTTTTTTTTATTGTGACTTAACTATAAATTTACAGTTTTCAGATTTTTTTTCTATACTTGTACCTACTATGAGACCTTGCTTCATGCCAAATTTCAGGATTCTAGGTCAACGGGAAGTACCCTGCCTATGAATTTTGATACCCTTGGGAGTGTCGAAATACACGTTTTTTGCGACATAAAACGACCGTAACCTTTTTGTCCTTAACTTTGAAGTTTGATTTTTTCACAGCTTCAAGGGACCGCAGACCTGAGTATATGGTTTTAAATTCAACTCAATACCTCCACGCGTTCCCAAGATAAAGGGTCTTGACAGACAGATAGACAGACTGACAGACAAACAGACGGACGAACAACAAAGTGATCCTATAATGATTCTGTTTTTTGATAACTCAGTTTTCGAGGAAGTGTATTAAAAATAACTTTTGGATGTTAGTAACATTTCGGAGATGCCTCGCTCATGGCTCTCATAGTATATTTTATATGTATAGTTACTTTCACGTAGCTATTGCTACTGCCACGCAATCAAAAAAAGCAAAAAAAAAAATCTCTTAACCTGTCCCCATCCAGTAAAACCCCAATTCCCAATTCGCTCGTCCTCCAACGTACGCAGCTCATCCCCGCTTTACAAACTTCGAGCTCCCTTTGCTCGCTGTTCAATGACATCTTAACCTATCTAATGAAAGCTTAATCTCGTATGTCCTAGTTTATAAAAATATCACCCTCCTTTTTAGTTTCACCACAGTCGAGTAAATGGCAACCACAACATCTGACACAGGACTTAAAACTGTAACGTGGCATCCTTGTTGCTGACGACATTAGATATTTCTTCGTCCTGGGCCTCAGTCCTAGACGCAATGTATGAATTTTCATTTTGCTACGAAAACTTCCGGTGGACATCCTATTTACTTTGCTAACAACCGTCGTACACCGTAAATAGATACATGAATACATCTGTCTCTGACGTATGACGCAGACCCAACTTCTTTAAAGAAACTAGACGCGAATTACACATAAGTATCTACTTGCAACAGTCACGAGGGTTGATGCATGGTCAATCATCTTTTGTGCATGTCGATTCATATCTATATGAGCAATAGTATACTATGCCTACCTCTGGATCCGCCGACTAGGTAGGTACCAACGAGCTTTCAGCATTCGTTAGATCGTATTGCAAAGTTTTATTACGATACCCTCTAAACTATCTCGTACTATCTTTATACTACTATCTTTATACTATCTCTGCTACCTAATTGAGGACACCAGTAACGGTTCCCAGGTGCTCATACACTTAGTGACTGCTAATTATAAATAAGGATTAGATAAACACGCAATCGTATTAAGATAAGATAAAGAATTTGTTGGTGGTCATTCAATAGTTGTGTAATATGCTTGAAACAGCTGACTTCTATAAGCAATTTTTTTATCACAGCTGTCGATTACTGTTATTATCAAGACGTTGGATAATCAGGTCAAAATGGGTACCTACAGCAGACATTACAATCTTTCTTTTTTACGTCTAGATTCTCCAGTTGACTGTTGATAAGGTTACGCTCAAGCCTCTGTGAAGTAAAATAAATAATTATAAAAAATATTATCTCTAATTAAAAATGTTCATTCAGCAGTCTAATACTGCTGAATGACTATTGTTGGTTTGAATGCCTTTAGTCAGGTAATGTTTACAAGCAATAAACACGCTTCAATCACAGTGAAAAACACAACACACTATTGGGTACCTACGTACGCCTCGCTAATTAAAACGGATATATTATGCTCACTGCACACAGTAGATGACCCATAATTCATGAGCTAAGAGGGGATGACCCATAACGCTGTAATAACAAAGTAAACAGGCAAGTACTGCTACTGTCCCGTTTTAAACGATTAGCTGTTTTCGTATTCAGGACAAGTAGCACAAGACCTTTTCTTTCCTATAAATTGTACATTAAAAGACTATTGTGTAGGAACCTATTCCAGATTATAAGTTTAGGTACCTACTGGAGCAA
This sequence comes from Mythimna impura, assembly GCA_905147345.3. NCBI lineage: Eukaryota > Metazoa > Arthropoda > Insecta > Lepidoptera > Noctuidae > Mythimna > Mythimna impura. The sequence continues at coordinate 17,941,396 of LR990345.1, forward strand.
CAATCTGCTAAGCAACATCATATTCGCACTGTTCATCTACGCTTCCTTCTTGTTTAACTTCGCCTACCACATTACTTAAATACATAATTAAAATTTAAACAAACAACAATTAAAAGTTAGCTCAACTTTTCTTACCCTGTTTTAGGTATTCCAATAATTTCCAGTAAGATTGAAAGATTGGAGGGATTGAACTATGATTATGAACTTCAGCAGATCTATTTCCAACCAGAACAATGAATAAGACAAAAAATCTCTGTTTAATGATTTGATATACCCAGTCATCGATTCACCTACTTTTATGTTGTGGCGAGTGACAGTCATTGCCGTAAGAAGTAGCTAGGAACACTGAATAGATGCAATTTGGGATACTTACTCATCACGGAGTTCATCTTTATCGAAGGACATGTTGTATGGACTTAATAATTTCACAGGCACAGCACAGTTTCAATAAGCGCGTTAGGCACAGTGTCAGTGTTAGGACCGATCGATGAGTGTAGCGATGGTAGCGAGCGGTGCGCGACTGCCTGCTATCAGCTACCGAGGGTTTTCCGCCCAGAGTCGCCAGGGCGCGGGCGGAGGCAAAGGGCCTGCGCGACCGCTGTGCGCGTAGACAACGATACGAAGAACCCTTCTCTGCATCCGGAGGTCGCTGAAAAATGTGTTGACGCATTTCAATTTGTTTACCCCTTTGTTGGTTGTAACCCACATTTAAAATGCCTTTGCTGTTGTTATCACGTAATTAGATATATGCAATCTACACTATCTTACTATCTACTTCTTTTTCTTTACTAACGATTATGAAATTGTTACAAATTTGCATTATACAACACAAACAAACAACTTACTTACTTACCTAATATTTGGAAAAGATTTTGCACAATAAATTGTTGCTCTTTACAGATACTATTAGCGAGTAGATACTATTTGCTATTACTCACATATTTTTGAGTAGGCAGCTATCTCGGTCCCCAATTCTTACTAAAATCAAAGGTATCTTACTCAGTGGTGTAAAAATAGGATGGCAGAGTGTATTTAATGCCATGGAAACCTGGACAGAGGGGGGCCTCTTACCTCATTAATTATTTCTTTAATTTTTTTTTCTAAAATCTAAAAATGATAGCCCACCGGTATGGTATCGAGAATAGGGCCCAGGGTACTAGACGTACGGCGATGCACCAACGGTAATAGATATCCCACCTACATGTACCTACCTACAGAACGTTTTGGAAACACATTCATTGTACCTACAGCTAAGGAAAGGAATTCTCTGCTGGAGTCTGTGTTTCTTGCTACAGCCTAGGGCCTCCTAAGGGGATTTCCATTAGCTGATAGGAATATCGGTACAATGATGGCAAAGTCTCCTTCCCACACATCGATTACCTCGCGATCCAAGTCACAATATTTGATTTATTTATCATTCTCCATCACCACCTTATCGAGACTCCTATTACACGGGACCGTGATGGCATATTGGCAACAATATAGCTCGTCCTTCAATTCGATCCACCACCCCATATCAGGCAGTATATCATCATTCATCGGTGATAATAAAACGATCCCAGTACAATGTGATATTACTATCGAGAACTGGGTCGAGCCTGTAGTGTATATGGCACTTCCAATTTCAAAAGTGAGTATTTCAGATTAAGATGCTAATGAACAATCCTGACTACAAGGTTGTGTCTATGCAAGCAAGTAGGCAGGTATCTACTTTCGGTTGGCCTCCTCACAATTAATCTCTAGTAGTCTTGATAACTTCTTTCACAAATTGTACAGAAAATAAATCTCGGTTTCCCCAAAAAGGTCCCGGAAATGCAACCAGACTACGGACGCTATATGGTCGACATCAGGCCCATAGGGCAAGGATAAAGCGTCAGTAAAGTTCCTTAATCTGCCATACCTGCCTACGATATTTAATGCCAAGCACTACAGGTTTGCGCCAGTTGACCAGCTTGAGGCGCTAGAGTCGATTATTTAGTGAGCCAAGAAGATCATCAGCAATGATGCACTCGTCGAGTCGAAGCTTCAAAGTAAGTCTTTAGCATCGATCTTAACTAGGGTTGCTAACTAATAGATAATGTTAAAAACAGTAATAAACTGTTTGTCACTACATTATACTTTTTACTGTTCAACATAAAACACTTTTTACAAAAGAAAATACAACCGAATTCAAAGTAAAAAAAAAAACACTGAAAAGTCAAAATAACTTTAATTTCGGAAGTCGGTGTTTCTATAATAGTTTTGTCTCTTCGTTATTTAACACCGACTTCCGAAATTAAAGTTATTTTGCACTTTTCAGTGTTTTTTTTACTTTGAAGTCGGTTGTATTTTTTTTTGTAAAAAGTTTTTTATTTTACACTTTTTAGTTATGGTACCACCACTAAAAAGTACCCCTCAGCCAAACTTAAATACCTTATAGCCAGAGTGCAACTCATGACAATTCTAATAATCCAAACACGGTTAGATTACATTAATTTATTACAGAGTTCCGGTGCCTAACTTCAGGCTTCATCATCAGATCAGTTCGATATATTCCACCTCTACTTTCAGTCAGTCATCGACTACAGGTAGAAGCAAAGCAATTTTACTTGTTACAACGGCTCTGCTGTGATCCTATGAGGAGTTCTGTTCCATATCTTCGAAGTTCATGATCAGATCATAACAATATTTCTATGGGACCAACTCGGAAGCATAACCTTTCAATCAAAAAATAAATTTTCAAAATCGGTTTACAATTGACCGAGAAATCGGTGAACATACATAAAAAAAAAAACATACATTCAACCGAACATAGAACCTCCTCCTTTTTGAAGTCGGTTAAAAAATAAGGTACCTACCTTACTAATTATATACCTACCTTTATAATTATATATATATATACAAAATACCGTTTTCAGCATCAAAATACTTAACACTATAGGTACTCGTGTTAGACTTACACGCTCACACATATTTTTTTATCAAATCACAATATTATAATAGAATTTCAGAACGAATCGAATGAGCTCCTCATTTATTTTAATTTTAGATATAATTGTGGTGAGGCATAATATGGACGCGACTTCTGACTTGTCTGTTTTTAATTTTAATTATTGTTTTATATTTTATTGGTTTTGTCTTTTTCTACTTCTGTCTGTGTTTAAAAAGTAGATATAATGGGTTGTTCCCAAAGGTCCACGAGTCTATTGTTCTCGAAAAATGAAAGTTCGATCATCAGTTCCCAATGAGTCCACGTTATTTTAAAATATTAAATATTTTCTTTCCCTACGAGTCCATGAGAATGTTTGGTACAGTCAGCAGTAAAAGCTTTGATAAGGGATAAATGTTTATTATTTATAAATGGTACTTATGAAACAATAATGTATAATCTCTCCAAAGAGGTGAATGATCAAAATCACGAAAAATATATATATGTCGGTGAAGTCAATAGTACGGAAGCTTGAAAACGAATGAACGAGCTAAGTGAAAAGTGACACATGTCACTTTGACAGAATCCGCGCTGACGTTTGCACGAACCGAGTAGATAAAAGGGCCGACCGCAGAGGTCCGTGGCTCATTCCTCTGTCGGCAGCCGTGCGTACAACGTCTAAGTGTCGGGGACTGTCTCACTGCTCGTTGTGTAAAGTGAATACTTAAAGCTTGCATCATAATGAATCAGTTGTGTGATCTAAAATAGTTTGTTTATTGCTCGTTACCCAGCCATCGCCCACAAGACATAGTCTCTGGACAGAGCTTCAATGATGATCGGCACCTGCGCCCTGCGCCGACAATACAATACCAATACACAACAACAATAACAACAACAACAATACACAATACAATAACAATTACAGTAAATAATTTTAATCTTACACTAAAATAGACTTTGCATAATAAAAAATCACAGTTTCAGAATAATTACAGTAAACCATCTCATACAGTAAAATCGACCTAAGTATTATAAATCACAGTTTAAGAATTATCACAGTAATTCAAAATAATCGTAGTTAGTACCTAACTATTTATTTTTCCAAAGGCTTACAAACAAGAAATGGTTTTTACTGACTGTACTACTTTGGACAAATTTAGTGATAGGAAGTTAGTGACTAAGAAGTCGTCATATAGAAGTATACTATATGACGAGTGACAGGGCAGAATGGAAGAAAAAAACGTGTTGCGCCGACCCCAAATAACACGGGACAAGGGCAGGAAGATGATGATGATGATGACTTTGGACAAATTTCGTGGACCCGTTGGGAATTGATGTAGGCACATTTAAAACAAACTTTTTTTTTCATGGACTCGGTGGGAAATGAAGAACAATAGAATAATGGACCTCTGGGATCAACCCGATATAATTGGTTTAAACAGAACGGCTCTGTTTAAATTAAATAAATAAATGAAGTTTTTAAAAAGAGTGTAAATTAATAAGTTGTGCGAGAAGCTCTAAAAAATAAATATTTAAAACACACAAATAAATTACTGTCAGGTACATTTTTCTAAAATACTGTTTAAATCTCCCTTTAAAAGGGTGGGTCCCTTTTACCTCTCAGATACAAAAAAAAAAAAATTATTTCTTGTAAAAAAAAGTTGGCAACCCTAACGTCAACTTGCTAGCCTTTCGGTTTCCTATCTTTTACATTTCGGAGGGGGAGTAGACGTACGACGCGGCGGCGTTGCACCACCGCCTTACGCTCTATCGTAAAACACAACATCGCTTACCATCAGGTGAGACAATGGTCAAACGCAAGCATATCAATAATAATATAAAAGTTGCTTATTAACAAAGGTCGTGTCTCTTGTCCCCTGCTGTACGTCCATCTCAATGCATACTCACGTCATCGTCTAGGAAATATTCCCTGAGGCTACATTTCTTGAGATTGTGGAGGATCTTATTATTTAAAAAGCCTCGGCCTCCACATTTCTGCGTTATAGGTATATAGGTTTACTTACAGTCTCATCATCAACGAGCGATGGGTGATGCAATCGATACGCAGGCAGCAATGTCCGGATTCACAGGGTGTCAAGTTTCATTTGAGTACGCCGAAAGAGCACATCAACACCGGTATTTTGAAGAAGAATAAAAGAGCTTCATCGACATGCTTTAGGTTTTGTTTTATATCTGTCGTGGCCAGATATTAGAATTGATCACTTCATGATATGGCCAACTAAAATTGGCCAGATCGGTAAAACGCTAACATTTGATGATATGTCAATCCTCGTTTGGCCATATTATTGATGTAGGATTTCAATGATAATACAAGGTTTGAAAAATATGAAATAAAGGTATGAAATATTATGAATATTATTGTCCATTACATAGTTTATAATATGTAGGTATATATCGTGGCCAGATCATAGAAATTGATCACTTCATGAAAAGGCCAAATAAAACTGGCCAGTTTTAAACGTTAAACTTTGATATATTTCAATCTTCGTTTGGCCTATTTTGTTTAGACCTTTTATTATTATTGTAATCCTACATCAAAAATTTGGGCAAACGAGGATTGACATATCATCAAATGTTAACGTTTATACGATCTGGGCAGTTTTAATTGGCCATATCATGAAGTAATCAATTTCTATGATCTGGCCACGACATATACAATTCCTAGGGATTGTATAGAGTATCGATCCTGCCAACTATCGGCTGATTTCAATAACCTCCATACTCTGCAAGATTATGGAGCGAGTATTGAACTCACGCCTCATAGTGCTCGGCCACAGTGGCAGCGCGGTGCGGGTAGCGGCGCAGGAGCGGCAACGCGCGCGATTTGCGTGGCCACACTGGCAGCGCGGTGCGGGCAGCGGCGCGGGTGATATTGCCTGTCCGAAGTAGGCTTATTGAAAAAATATCGATATTTTTGCTTCGATATATCAAAATTTTCAGTCTATATAATTATTTTGATCCGATACATCGATATATCGTATTATTGTTATTTCGTTAGTTTTACGTGTTGCGTCGATCCCAAGTAATATAGGACAAGGGCAGGAAGAAGAAGTTTTATGCAGATTCTCATAAATTAAAATAATGTAAATTTTGTATGGAAATTACTATGTATTACCTAATAATGACCTAGACTGAACTAAATGAATTATTATTTTAAGACCGAAAATCTTGGAAAGTTTGACCGATATACATCTTTTCCTCGATAAATCCAGGCTGATATTAATATTTTTATAAATATCGATACATCGATAAATATTACTTCTAGCATGGCTCGAACTAGTTTGCCGCTTGCCGCCCGCGCGCTCACTGTGGCCACTTGTATGAACTCACTACTATCTACTATGGCGTGAGATACCCGCGCGCGTTCCGCGTGTCACAGTTCGCGCCGCTTCCCGCGCCCGCGTGCCCACTGTGGACACTCAAAGGAAGTTCTTGTGTTTGAGATTGCCGCGCCGCGCCCGCCCCGCACCCGCGCTTCCACTGTGGCCGAGCACATACCATACCTGCCCTTCTAGCCAAGTTACAACCGTTACGTTTCGATTCTCTTTTCGTCGATCGCCTCAAGTCGGCCACGCCTCCTATTCCTTTGTTCCGACCACGTGACTGAGCATTGAGATGACCTCAGAACAAAGGAATCGGAGGCGTGGCCGACTTGACGCGATCGACGAAAAGAGAATCGAAACGGTTGTAACTTGGCTAGGGTTGCTGGAAGGTAACGATCTCCAACCGGTCTACTGGAGACCTATTAGTTTATGCCACCCACTTGTGGGGGCGAGGCCCTCGAGAAGAATGGTGAAGCGATTGCCGTTTCCTTACACGTCTCGAAGGCCTTCGACATGGTATGGCACGCTAGCCTTTTGAGTAAGCTTCCAACGTACGGCATTTACCCTGGTCTGATTAACTGGGTAAAAGACTTCCTGAGTGAATGGTCTCTCCGAGTTGTTGTTGACGGATGCTCATCAGAGCCCTGTTGAGTATGCATCGAGATGCTGCAACTCTCTTCCTGCTGCATATCAACGCTCTGTATCTATGGATATGCAAATAATAGCACAGTTGTAGAGAGATACCTGCCAAGTACTCGGGCTAGTAAGGAGCTAATCCAGTCCGAAAGAGAGGCTATGGTTGAGCGTACGAATGTCTTACTTCAGGCAGTCTTCAAGTGGGGTGAAGCCAATCTGGTGGGATTCAACGCCGCCAAAACACCAGCGTGTCTGTTCACCACCAAAAGGACGCCGTTCTCTTGGCTCCTGCTTTTCAGAATGTATCCCTGGAGTGCACCGACCGCCTTCAGCTCTTGGGAGTAGAAATTTCCTCAGACCTTAACTTTGGGCGGTTCATTGAGTCCAAAGCCAAGGTAGCTGCTAGGAAATTCGACGTTCTTGCAAAGTTCCGGCGGTACTTTACACCGGGAAGATTAGGTAGTTTGCTGTGAGGTTAGGACCAGGCCAGTAAAAGTCTAACACACCCTCTCGCTCCAGAGTGGGAGAAATTATTTCAGTTTTAAAAGTTATTTCCGCTATAGAAGTCACACCACCGGTAACTTAATTAAAATAAAAACAAAAGACGAGAAATATCTGGCAAAAGAAGTTAGTAGGTACCTAATAATATTCCACAACTTTCACACAACGCCATCTACTCCTAAACTAAGCTGAGCGTGTGCTATGAATACCTACTATAGTCTAGACAACTGATAAACATAGGTACTTATATATTTCTAAATACGTACATTCTGACAGATTACACCCAGACACAGAACAAATGATCGTGCTCATCACACAAAAATTTGGTTTTGCGGCCCCGATCTTCATGCTTTCGGCCCACCCGTGACTTTGAATTTGAAATGGCTGTTCTACATGCGCGGTCATGCTCAATTAGTACACACCACCCTGATGGAAATATACCAATGTACATAAATTACTCTGCATCATTCTCTTTGAGGAGTGGCTAGAAAGGCAACACGGCGTCCTTACCTTCCGCATGACGCAGGTCCTCACCGGACATGGTAAGTTCGGAAGGTTCCTGCACCGGATTCGTGCGGAAGAAACGCCCGGGTGTCACCATTGTGTGGACCACCCGGAGGACACGGTGGAGCACACGGTGGAGGTGTGTCCCGCTTGGGCAGAGCAACGCCGTGTCCTCGTGGGGGCGATCGGCGGCGGCGATCTCTCGCGCCGGGCCTTGGTACAGGCCATGGTCCGGAGCGAGGAGGAGTGGCAGGCGGTCGCCTCCTTCTGCGAAGCAGTAATGCTGGCAAAGGAGGCGGCCGATCGCGTGAGGCAACGGTCCTCACGCCCCAATCGCCACCGGGATTCCGATCCCGATTTCCGGCCATCGTAGGCGCAGGCTTGCGGACGGCGAGCAATGGGTGGCTCGCCGTCCGACCGTCCGGTAACCGTCCGGACCGAGCCCAAGTCGTCGGCGGCGCGTGCTGTTCCACGCGCGCCTCAAGGAGATGTCAGCAACTGTAGGGGCCTAGCAGGGTCGAAGCCTACTGGGGCTAAGGGTCTGATTCTGAAACGAAGACTCGGCCCTGGTACGAAAGGCAACGAAGGAACAGGAGTGGGTTTTTAGTCAGTAAAAGTCTGACACTATCTCCCGTCCCGCCCAAGGGCGGGGGATGTCATAAGATGATTTTACCACCGAAAAAAAAAAAAAACCACCCTGATGGAAATATACCAATGTACATACATTACTCTGCATCATTCTGCAACACATGTTGCTAAAAATTTGATTAGGTACCTCTCTTCGACCAATAACCTAGGCTTGAATTCTCCAGATTCAACGCTAAGCCCTATTGAACTGGCTGTTACCTGTGACTTCGTTCGCGAGATGTTTAAAAACATTAGGTACTCTCCTTTTTTGAGACAATTATGAAAATAATTAGCCACTTAAGACTAATTGAGACAAAAGCTATATTCTAGTGAAAGTTCCATTAAATTTTACCATGGCTGGTAGTCGCGGTCGAAATTTCGGCAGCTGGGGTGTGAGGACGTTCGTTCCCTCACGCGTGCGGCCTCCTCATTCGCTAGCATAACTGCTTCGCAGAAGGAGGCGACCGCCTGCCAGTCCTCCTCACTCCGGGCCATAGCCCGAAACAAGGCCCGGCGCGGGAGGCCCCTGCCGCTGATTGCCTCCACGAGGACACGGCGGGCTCTGTCCAAGCGGGGCACACCTCCACCGTATCTCCCGGGTGCTAATCACAATGGTGACACCCGAGCGTTTCTTCCGTCTGAATCCGATCCAGGAACCTCCCGAACTTACCATATCCGGTGAGGACTTGCGTCATGCGGAAACAAACCGACACTTAAAAGATGGACCTCTCTAGGCGCAACAACACAGCTATTGGGGTTCTAGAATAACTAGGTACCTACTACAAGAGGGAATTAACTGAAAAACTGGACTTATCATTGGCTACTGGAGAACCCACATATAGGCCTACGGATCCATAAGGATTCCGGGCTTGATAGACTTCTTTCTGACCCAAGGCGTAAGCGACATGTTTACGTATATCGAGTCAAATTTATATGGATCTTCAGATCATACCCCAGTTATCCTTACCATAATTTCTATTTTTTCTAAATATATCTGTTCTTACTTCAACGATCACTTCAACTTGGAAACGACATTGGCGAATTTGCGTGCAAACATATCACCAACATTCTTCAGGTGTGATGTGCTTATTTACCTTTAACTGAACCCAGATCCAGAAGCTACTACTTAGATATTTTGTTTCAAAAACAACGAATTGAATTCCTGGCAATATAATAATATCCCACAACAACATTCACACAACGCCAACAATAATCCAATAATGCAATTTTAGTTTTCATTATAATGGGTCCCGAGACTCCTTTGAGTACTTTTCGCTATTTCTCACAGTTTTGGACTTAGTCGTCCACACCCACTTGAAATATTCAACCAGAATAGAAGAAAAACGCTTTAACGCCAGGTAATCAAACTTCCAGCATTTGCGCTTGTAACTAAGCAGATACGATACCTTCGTGGTTTGGTTGGATAGTTAAAGTTAACAATGAAACATGAAATAATGCTTGCACACTTTATTTCCGAATAATTAGATAGATATATCAATACACTGATAATACACAAGGACAATTCATTTTGGCAAAATTATTGACATAATTATACTACATTAAGTAGGTACTCTATTTGTAAAATACATTACAAAGAATGCTTTTGTTTCTAGTTGGCGAAATTCGAGACATGGTCAGTATAATCAGAAATTCCTTCTAATGAACTCATCTACGTGTAACTGCTAAAAACAAATTGGGGCAAGTTTCTATTTATATCAAAATATATTTTTGCCATCATAAAAGTTTCAAAAAATATAAGACTGGGAAGTGAACTGGTGATGTCAAATTATACAAAATTATGATAAAATATCTAATTAAAGCTTAATCGAGTAAAAAAAGCAGGTAACAAAAAAAAGTAAGGGCAACAGTCCATGCGTCCAAATTCAGGATAGCACTTTATCTATCTATGACAAATTCAGTTCGTAAAAGCTTAATTTTAGCTTAAAAGTTTATTGGCATATTCAAATTGAAAGCAAGATTATGCTAAATAATAAGACTACTGACTAGTAGATGAAATTTACCTAAAAAATAGTATTTAACCCTAGTACCTTCAATGGCATTGTTTTATGAATGGAAACAAATGCAACTCAGTGAGATCACAATCGACCTCGGTGATGTCAGTTTAAGCCTCTTTAATAAAGCATTACCTTCTATTTATAAAGTCCATTAAAATTTTAAACGGAAGAATATAAATAATTAACCTATTCAATTCGCCTCTTGAAACAGTTGATCGTAAGCATGGGAAATACAAAGCCATCATTATATAGTATCGTACTCACTAATATCATTAAAATTTTTAGAATATTTTTCATAAATATATAATTCATCCAATTGATATGAAACACTTAACTGTAAAAGCCAATATAATCTAAATATAAGTAAATATTCATGGAAATACAATTTCGGTGATCACTAGTCTTTTTTAAAATGGAATTACAATGACTAAAATCTAACTAATGAACATATTACTAGAAGGATTAATACATTTAGACGAGCTAAAATATACACAAAGTAGGCAGTTTCTCTTCATCTAACATAATAAACGTGCTTTAACGTATTATAAAAAATTAATCCACTCAATCGGAATAGTTGTGGATTTAGAACAAAGAAAGTGAAAATTTAAATTATTAAACGTTCCCGATTAGCGTGGCTTGTCTTACAATGCGTTCCAAATAAGAATAGGATCGATTTCCATGTTGTGACGTCACGTCATACTGTCAAATCGAAGAATTATTAAGGTAAGCAAAACAAGAAATTTTTAAAATTTAATTTATTTACGAACTGTGAACGAAAAATCAGAATCCAGTTCTTCAATTTGCTCATCTCTGAGTTCTTCAATTTTGCCCAATTTCTTGCGATTTGACAGTATGGCGTGACGTCACAACATGGCAATCGATCCTATTCTTATTTGGAACGCATTGTACTAGATACTATACCCACCGAATTCATTCGTTATTATTATAATATACGAACATCAAAAAGAGAAAAATAGCCTTTACTTGAATTCTAGTGTCTGGTCTGGGTCTTGCCTTACTAATCTATTAAAATGCCCAAAGATTTGAACAACACTGAAGATGAAATTCGAATAGTATATCTGTTATCACATTCCTATTAGACTTACACAATCTGATTAAATTATTTGTTGGTTTACTCTTTACAGTCTGGCTTCAAGTGTCAAAAACTATTATTTCTGTTAGAAATACCTCAGTTTAATTCAAACACGCCTTGTACAAAATTAAGTTATGAGTAAGACTAGGCGGAATCTAATCATTTATTCTTAAAAGCACTTGCTTACTTAATTATAAGTGATGCAACTTGCATCTAATCTCAAGACGAATTAAACGTTAAACAAATTTTACCACAAAAAGTATGCTTTGGAATTTCAGAGACACACAACAGATTTTATACGGCAGTTACTAGTTACCTATGTTTTATTACTTTTGGTGAAAATTAACGACTTTATCCCTTGTACATTATGAAGACAGACTGTAATATAGAGGAGATACACCTACACAAACTGTGGTACTACGAAAAAGTAAAAATTCACTAAATCAGTCTGGAGGAAAATTACAGTTCTAAATTAACACGTAGCATTTTAGTACAGGTAGTTCTTTCTAGGGAATATAGCGTGGGGTTCCTTATAATTAGGATCGGGCTGGTTGCGGTATCGTCGGGCGAGCCATACAGCGAATAACTGAAACATTCGAATGAAGCATTAGAAACGCTGCGCACTTAAAATAGAACATAAGTGACAATAAAAACAAGCATGCACGTGCAAACATGCTAATAATGTGTTGTGCAACATTTAACATAAGCACGCAAATAAAATTAAAACCATTGGGTACAGAAAGTATAGTTGGACTCCTGATAAACTGACTGGCATACTAATATGGTTTACAATACGGCTTAAATTATAGAAATAAATACATAATTAAAATCTTATAAATTATTTGATTTTCAAAATTTACACGTGTATAAAACTACGGGATATTACTATGTTGTTATTTCCTCACTAGGTTTAATATTTTCAGCTTAAAAGCATTATTAACAAATGACCAGAATAATTTATCATAGGAGAGTTCTCATTTAATCATAAAACCGTTCGAGCAACCACAGTTCTACTATCAATCGTAGACAAAAAGCAGCTATATGTATGTGTGTAGCGAAAAGGTTATCTAATAAATCATAGTTGCTATTTTAAAAATGAACGAAGAATTTATCTCAGCTTTTGTTGTGCAGAATGGCTTGACTATCAATTTAATATTTTCTTTTTAAACAAATAATGGATGGATGGGTTTAATTGTAGAATTGCTGTCTAAATAACAACTGTTGTTTCATAAATAACACAAAAGGTATTATATCTCTATTGTCTCGTTTTAACTTAAATAAATATTTGTGGTACGAACTCATTCAAAGTTATATTATAAATACCATTCTTATTAAAACAATCGCTACCTATATCGTTGTTGATTTTAATAAATACATTTTAGGAATTCAAAACGGACTATTACACAAGTAGTATACTCGACATAGCTACTGCGTCACTCAGTGTCGATTTCTTAATCGAAGAAGAAAATCAAATAGAAAATGATATAAATATATTGATGTCTTTACTTGGTATTTTGATAAGTAAACAGTAAATATGCCAGTGTTTAGACTGTCCACACTTTGATCTTTTAAGTTCCATGTAATATGAAAGGAGAGGTTTAGTCTTTTAACTAGGATTTAGACTACTAACTAAGAACTAGACGATTTGAAAGTCTTTCTAATAAATATAAATATATGAGCCTTATAATAAATGGTAGTCTAGGTAATTTAAGTTTTATTATCATAGGTCAGCAGAGCACCTCAACCTCCACTAAGATTTTATTTATTTAAAAAAATAGATTTTTGGTTTAAAATATAAGTAATTCTGATTAAACTTCGTTTTAATTACTCTGCCCCACAGGTGACAGAAATTATAAATAATGCCCGGACGATTTGTTTACTCCAATAGTTTTTAACACACAGTTATTTTTCATCCTATTAGTCACTTGGTCCATAACATATCTATAATTATATTGAGTAAATACTGGCGACCTGTTTTAAATTATAAAAAGCGGCATGCGCACATCAATTAAAATATTACACATGCAATCCAAAGCAAAACACCAATCCACCTCAAGTGATTAAAATCCACATCGTCAGATCATTCACAGAAATGCACTGGGGTTAGCACGCGGATCCTTTTGGTTACGGTATCTTACTGTCAACCATACACCCAGAAACTGCAAATTAATCGTCTGATTGTTAGTTACAAGTGCAAGCGGAATATTGAGAAATGTTTCATATACAGATGTACACGTAGAGGGTATACAGACATAACGCCGACTGCAAGCTTAGCAGCAATATTATAGAGGTCTTATAGAGGTCTTCTGTAGGACGTCTCAGTAGGATTATTTTCCGAGAGATGCATCCTTTTTTTCAGGTGGGAAATCATCAAAGTATTCTCCCACTCTGAATGGAGCGAGAGGGAGTGTCTGACTTTCACTACTACTGTCTTCCTTCAGTTGACATTTTCGTTCCAGGGCCACGGTAACTCTTTTACTGACCAAACCCCATCTGTCTTCCTTCAGTTGACATTTTCGTTCCAGGGCCACGGTAACTCTTTTACTGACCAAAACCCATCTGTCTTCCTTCAGTTGACATTTTCGTTCCAGGGCCACGGCAACTCTTTTACTGACCAAACCCCATCTGTCTTCCTTCAGTTGACATTTTCGTTCCAGGGCCACGGTAACTCTTTTACTGACCAAACTCCATCTGTCTTCCTTCAGTTGACATTTTCGTTCCAGGGCCACGGTAACTCTTTTACTGACCAAAACCCATCTGTCTTCCTTCAGTTGTCATTTTCGTTCCAGGGCCACGGTAACTCTTTTACTGACCAAAACCCACCTGTCTTCCTTCAGTTGACATTTTCGTTCCAGGGCCACGGTAACTCTTTTACTGACCAAACCTCATCTGTCTTCCTTCAGTTGACATTTTCGTTCCAGGGCCACGGTAACTCTTTTACTGACCAAAACCCATCTGTCTTCCTTCAGTTGACATTTTCGTTCCAGGGCCACGGCAACTCTTTTACTGACCAAACCCCATCTGTCTTCCTTCAGTTGACATTTTCGTTCCAGGGCCACGGTAACTCTTTTACTGACCAAACTCCATCTGTCTTCCTTCAGTTGACATTTTCGTTCCAGGGCCACGGTAACTCTTTTACTGACCAAAACCCATCTGTCTTCCTTCAGTTGTCATTTTCGTTCCAGGGCCACGGTAACTCTTTTACTGACCAAAACCCACCTGTCTTCCTTCAGTTGACATTTTCGCTCCAGGGCCACGGTAACTCTTTTACTGACTAAAACCCATCTGCCTTCCTTCAGTTGACATTTTCGCTCCAGGGCCACGGTAACTCTTTTACTGACTAAAACCCATCTGCCTTCCTTCAGTTGACATTTTCGTTCCAGGGCCACGGTAACTCTTTTACTGACTAAAACCCACCTGTCTTCCTTCAGTTGACATTTTCGTTCCAGGGCCACGGTAACTCTTTTACTGACTAAAACCCATCTGCCTTCCTTCATTTGACATTTTCGCTCCAGGGCCACGGTAACTCTTTTACTGACTAAAACCCATCTGCCTTCCTTCAGTTGACATTTTCGCTCCAGGGCCACGGTAACTCTTTTACTGACTAAAACCCATCTGTCTTCCTTCAGTTGACATTTTCGTTCCAGGGCCACGGTAACTCTTTTACTGACTAAAACCCATCTGTCTTCCTTCATTTGACATTTTCGTTCCAGGGCCACGGTAACTCTTTTACTGACTAAAACCCATCTGCCTTCCTTCAGTTGACATTTTCGCTCCAGGGCCACGGTAACTCTTTTACTGACTAAAACCCATCTGTCTTCCTTCAGTTGACATTTTCGTTCCAGGGCCACGGTAACTCTTTTACTGACTAAAACCCATCTGCCTTCCTTCAGTTGACATTTTCGTTCCAGGGCCACGGTAACTCTTTTACTGACTAAAACCCATCTGTCTTCCTTCAGTTGACATTTTCGTTCCGGGGCCACGGTAACTCTTTCGAACAATCCCGCAGTCCGGGACTTGCATTCTTAGGTCCACAAAATTTACCAATGCTACTTAAGACTATAAGCTTTTCCATAAGAAGGTTCATGACTGTTCTCACACAAATACTTTGATTTAGAAAAGTTTAAGATCGTTTTACAGCCTCTAAAAAGTTTCTAATTTCTTTTTTGTTTAAATTTCATGATATTTTCTCGAGCCATCTGAATAAAGGGTTATAAATACTAACTACTAACACCACTACACTATACTGTTTCCCTAATATTGTTTCTTTTTTTTGTATTAATTGAAAGTTGTTTTTGAATAGACCTGTGTTTGAAAATAAAGATTTATTACTATAGTCGAAAACTAATTAATTATATATGCTCTGGTCAGCTTAGAGTCAACAGCCGATTGCTCCTTTCTAATGCAAAATAGGCTGTCTACTCTTCGGGCTTCATAATATAAAAATCCACTTTTTTTGTAGAAAAATCCTCATGTCAGACTCCTACGATCATAATCTACCGCTAAAATGAGTGGAGCCCAAGAAAAAATAAAAATACGCTACGCGCACACGCGAATTGTATCAGCCCGCCTTGCCCAGTGGGCCCCGTCACAGTAGCGTAGCGAGGCGTGGGCGAAGTGGGCCCTCGCTGATATGCCTTCGCCCACGTTTAAATTAGTCCACGCTACGCCTCTGCAACGTCACTTTGTTCGGCCAGTAGAGATGATGAAGATAATGATATCTATTCCGTTGGTTAGATGTAATTTATTAAAAACTATTGACGTCGAGTAACGTCTTAGCCCCAAGTTCGCGAGCCGCGGGATTGTTTGATATAGTTACCGTGACCCTGGAACACAAGGGCAACTGAAGGGACACAGGTGAATTGTTGTCAGTAAGACTCTCCCTCTCGTTCTGGATGGAGCCAAAATTAATTATTTTATGATTACCCATAAAAAAAAAAAAACATCCCTTTCACAGGCCCTTTACTACACACAATAGTAACAATCACTTAGAATACATTTAATAAAGAGCTTAGTATGTAGATAGTGGGTACTAGATTGCAATCAATCTGTATACACTCTACGTGATAATTTTCACCATACTTTAGTAACATTAACAAGTAATTAGCTGCTTCTAATGGAGCGAACATCTGAAATGCTTCAATGTTGATTACAAACAGTTTTAGTATAAAAAAATAAGTGGTAAAATCGATGAACAATAACTTTATTCATGCTTAATCCAGATTATAAGTAGTACCTCGTATCTACATGCAAAAATAAATTTACAAAAGAATTGTTGTGTGACTAGCATGTGTTATTATTGTGAATTGTGATTCTTGAATTGCATTTTCACATCCAAGAAATGTCTGAAATTACTATTTTATAATTATTATAGCAAGTTTATACCTAAACATTACATTTCCTTCGCAGTACAAAATAAAACGTAATTTGTAGTAATAGGATTTTAATTTGGACACTCAGACATTTCTCGATCAAGTTTGTTTTCGTCGTGTGTTAAAGTATACAATCTCAAAAAGTGAATTTTTCTTCTTAAAGAAAAGTAAAAATGTATGGTTAAATAGAGTTGTGTCATTTTGTATTCTATCTAGAAAACATGCATTTCATTAAATCGTATTTTATAGATATAACGCATCCACTCCAACTATTATTTAAATGTAGGTCCCTAACTGTAGAAATGTTATCGCCGGAGGTTAATAATAACAAATACCTATTTGTTTTAACTAACTACTCCTTATTGTTAATTCCGAGCCTAATTACTGTTGAGTAGAAATTCAATTCACTAGTAGGTATGCTCAGCCTTATCGAACGGTACCTATTTGTACAAGTATTTTCATTGAACAATGATAAAATATAGATAAGTAAAGTCAATAGAACTCACCTCAGTGAAGCTGAAAAACAGTCCAATACCACCGCACAGTTTGAAAGCATAGTCAATTGTCTCCTTTAGCTTTCCCATACATGGCTCACATTGGCAATGAATAGACTCAAATGTATTACGGCAGCAAACTTTCTGAAATTGAGAAAAACAGTTCATAAATTAATACTACTAATAATCATGGTTTAGTCCATAAAAACATGGAACATGGCAGTATGTTTTGACGCAAATAATTGTGTTTAGAGATTATCAAAAGGTTATCAACAAATGGTCTGTACTTGTATTAACATTATCTATTCAGGTCAAGCCGAAAATTCTAGTTGATATTTCCTATTGAATATGTTATAAATGATTTCTTTGCTCCTTATGCATCTGTTCTAAGAGGGAAATGCGTAGTCGGGAGTTGCAGGGCGTTTTCCGGCCATCGTAGACGCGGAATTGTGCGAACCAGGGGCGCCGACTCCGTGGGTGCTCGAGCACCCATGAGAAATAAACAGTGGGTGCCGAGCACCCCTGAGAATAGACATCAAGAAACAGATCAGTAATCGCCTTTTAGATTACGTATAAGTTATAATATTTCTTGATACTAAAAACTAGTTTCATTTTATATTTTTATCAAACATAATTAGTAATTAAGTACGCAGTATGTAAGTAGGACATTTATTTATTTGTCAGTTGATCAGTGTGCATTTCTCTTCTCACACTTCGCCACTTTTTCGAGTCCATCAAATGAGCATGAGCACCCATGAGGTTTCTAAAAGCCGGCGCCCCTGGTGCGAGCTACCTATTGCTTGCCGTCCGAAACGGATCATGCCCAGGTCCAAGACGTGTTATGGTCCACGCGCTGCTCAAAGAAATGTCAGCAAGATTGACAGCCCCTATTAGGGTCGATGCCTGCTAGAGCTGCGGGAATGTTATAAAGAGTTACCGTGGCCCTGGAACACAAAGGGCAACTGAAGGATCACAAGTGGATTATAAGGCAGTAAAAGTCTGACACTCCCTCTCGTTACTCTCAGAGCTGGAGAAGTTATTTGATGATTTCCCACCTTAAAAAAGTGTAAGGCTATTAGAGTTTAAAGGTACTAAATTACTGAACTACTTACATCTATTAGTACACATGAAGGATGTTCAGCAGTGCCATTCTCAGGTGTTCTGCTCTGGAAACCACAGCACTGGAACCTTTCCTGAACTTGTTCTTTAACATCAATGGTCACCTTGTTCCATCCCTTGAAACATTAAAATTAATCATCAGCAAGGATTCTCATCAAATCATTTAAACCCCTATCCTAAGCTATCCAGAAGCTTTCCATTGTAGTTCATTTCATTTGGTATAATATAGGAATTCTTTTATTTATAAAAATCTTGTCACTGTGTTTGTTATCAATCTCTTCCAAAACAGCTTGACCAATTTTCATTAAAAAAAATGTGTAGATGTGGTAGATAGAATAGGTTGTAGATACGTATGTACCCTCCTACTCACACCCCTAACTTTTTCTTTGACATTTTATATGGCAGAACAATGTTTGCCGATTCAGCTAGTTTTTCTATAAACTTAGCCATATAGCCTATTACATTCATGGAACACACCACAGCACTTATATGTTTGCAATGCTGTCTGCAGTGTTCTATATATTCACATAAAATAGGGACAATAACAAGTTATTTCAGACAAATAGAGGATGCTTGAATTATCTATACATTCGATGATAATTTGATAAGATATCATTTGTATGTTACATGGATAAGCTTTGTACAGTGTTCAACAAGAACAAATAAAATTCAAAATATATTGTAGTTTCTATAGCTGGCTAGTATTTTTTTTCCTTTATTTTAGTTAATAGAATCAGCAGTCTATCAATACCTCAACAGTCTGCTGGGTCTACATACAATCTATGCTCAGTAATATTAATGGGGTATTTTTTGACATAAAAGACATAATTTTAGTTCATTAACTCACCTGTCGAGCTAGCATTTCCTGATGGTCAGAATTAACAGTGAGACAGGCACATGCCACTGAAAACTGTACCAAGAACAGAAGAAACAGAATCACCATGTACTGAATACTGAGTCAAGGCTTTTTAGTATTATGATTTATTTCAAGAAAATTCTTTTGTCTTAGCCAGTCTAGACCCTCAAGAAATATTCAAGTAAGGTCCACTAAGTAGAACAATATTTAGTTTAGTTCTTAGATGATAGAGAAATCACATTGCAAGTTAGGTCCATTTAATAGCTAATGCACTGTTATGTAAACCTTTTATGAAACTAAATATTCATTGCAAAAATATTACATGACAAAACAAAAGAGTATGCATTAAGAAATCCTTGATGTAATGTTAAGGCAAAATAGCACAATTACTTTCTAATGTGTATGCCTATCTGCACTGCATACATTCATTTATCAAAATATATGATGTCAAGCTAAGAGAGCTAGCTAAAAGTCTGTAACATGTTTAAGGTAGGTAAAGTCTAACAGCATAATGGACTTTTTGAAAAGGATACAAAGAACAGCATAACTTGATGATGTTTGACAGCTCCCAGCAGTCCAAGCAGAGAAATCAATATGAGGAAAACCCCACATGCCAGTATTCCTCCTACAATTGGCAGGTTGGTGACCAGTGACGATGCCTGCCCGTACACCGCCACTGATATCAGAATGCTGGCCACTACCTGACAATGTTAATACATAAGAATTAGGGAAAACAAGGCTTAAAGACTGTTAGATACTACAATGACATGGTAGAATCTCAAAAAGTTATCAATATAAGCAGAGTGTAAAAATATCGTATTCGTGACAAAGAATCTTACCACATAGAGAATGTTTAACGCAATAAGCGCATTTTTAGAACAAGTGAATCCTCCACACATATTGACGCCAGTTACTTGAACACAAAAACGCTAATTCATTAATACGCAATTATAATAACGAAAGATACGACACCTTGAAACTGTTTTGTCAATCTATTTAGTATCAGTACACTATAATATTCTCTGTAACTTACACTTGCACCAAACAGAAACTAAGAGATAACTAAGTAGAACTCGAATTGAATCTGAGTGTGCAGAAAAGTAGAACAGATTGTTGGATATTTTATTAGTAAAACTGAAGTGATTATTTGCACTTTTGTAGAGTCAATAAAATACAGGAAAGTATTCACTCAGTGAAAGGTCAATTTAGATTTTGTTCATTGATTAATTGACAAGAGAAATACGACAGAAACCGTAACCCTGCGTTCCGAGATGTGACAAAAGCTATAATATCGCGAATCCGATCAACGCGCTCCGTCACTCATGTTACTCAATAGCCCTTTTTTTGTGACTACTAAATTGGTCCGATTCGTGATTTATTATCTTCAATTCAACTTCAACTCTTCATTATTTTATTGGCATTTGTGGATATAATAATCACGTTTATCGTATTCGGAACGCTGAGTGAAGTGAATGGTATCATGTCACTGTCAGTGTCAATTGTCAGTGTCACCGACAGTGTTGCCAACTCCAAAAGTTCAAGTCGCTAGACTCAATATCAAAAGTCGCTAGGTAACTGATTCTACCGGAGGTATAAAATTGTAGATCCACTATGAAGCCTGAAAAAATAATAGGTACGAAATTGCCATTTTTTTGAAAGTGATACTTTGAAATATGTGCATGGGCAGGGCACATTGCTCGCAGAACAGATGGCCGTTGGGGCCGAAAGGTTCTGGAGTGGCGACCACGTACCGGAAGACGCAGTGTTGGAAGGCCCCCTACAAGGTGGACCGATGATCTGGTGAAGGTTGCGGGAATCTGATGGATGCGAGACGCATAAGACCGTTCATTATGGCGACATTTGGGGGAGGCCTATGTCCAGCAGGGGACGTTTATCGGCTGAAATGATGATGATGATACTTTGAAATGTGATATCTACAGATTGATTTAGAATAATAAGTTCAGATAAACTTTATATTAAAGGTACATTATTCTTTCTTTGTAATTAGTGTTATCTAATGATGTCTTTGTGTTTTTTAATTTCTGTAATATCGCTATATTTATAACCATTTTTGTATGAAATCTAAGTCGTACTATTTTGGAATGTAAGTTCTGACGTGAAACAATGCGTCTCAATCGGTATACAATATTATGACGAGTACGAACTTAGAACTGCTAATGCAATCCCTGCCTGGGCTATTTTAATAGAAAAATGTTTGATGAGTACTTGCACACAGTATCAAATTTTACTAACAAAGACTCACATTTTTATAGGGAAAAAGTGAGATGGCAGATTAAGCCAAATACGAAAGCCTTTGCGACAGAAAAAGACAGCAACACACTAGTGTTCATCTCCTTTTTTATTATTGTATTAGTTAGAGTGAGAACGGAGAGATTGCGCTCAGAGCGGCAACATTGCATTATGCTTGTCATGGTTATCATATCCTAGGAATGAATTTTATAATTTCGCATTGAACATGAAATGGCAACTTAGCGTAACCGCGTAGGCGCGCGAAGTTAAAAGTTTATCAATCAATCAATCAATCAATAATGAATAATGTTTATTTGTCAGAATATGGTACAATAGATATTACAATTTTGCTTCCAGCATATCCTGCCATACTATGGCGTACAAATATTTATTTATGAATGAAGGCTCAACTATTAACCTATTAATTATTAAATATGAATCAATTAATAAAATATAAATATAATTGTAATAAAAATTGAAATTGTATTGAATTAATAAAAGTCATGTCATTAATATTGAATAATTATGTCATTGTTGGGTATGGTAGAATAAAGTCTATTTTTATGTATCAAGCTATTAGCGACTTATCTTCTAAATATTCTTTAACACTGTAATAATTTTTCTCCAATAGCAGTCTAAATAACACCCTTTTGAACAACGACGATGGCAAATCTTGAATATTGTTTGGCAAATGATTATATACAATAATTGCCATGCAGTAAATATTTCTTTTATATAACATTAATTTTATTTGGGGTAATTTCAATTTGTCTTTGTGTCGTACTCTACTATTTATTTTGTAACTACTTTTTTCAAATAAATTATAATTTTTTTTTACAAACATGCATGTTTCAAATATGTAAAGACATGGTAAAGGCATTATTTTGAGTTTTTGGAATAGCGGTTTACAGCTATCTAAAAAGTGAGCTCCACACATTGCCCGGATACATTTTTTTTGTCCTTTAAAAACTCTTTCCACGTCTACTGAGTTACCCCAAATAATAAGACCGTATCTCAGTAAAGATGCTACATAAGCATGGTAAGCAACCATTGCGGTATTTAAGTTAACCGTTTGTCTTATTCTTTTCAGGACATACACAAAGCGATCTATTTTTTTGAGTATTTTATCTACGTGTGGTTTCCAGCTACAATTTTTATCTACGGTTATACCTAAAAATACACATTCATTAACAGTGTTTAAGATGGAATTGTTAAATTGAATATCTAGACTATCTGTGTTTGTGTTGGATGCCTGAAATTGTATTATATTTGTTTTTGTCATGTTTATTTTTAAGTTATTTGTTTCTAGCCATTTGATTGCCTTGTCCAATGCTTTAACAATTCGTTTTTCTAAGTCTTTGTTATCATTACTTTTAATTATCAAAGTTGTGTCGTCGGCAAATAGTACACACTCTTCATTAATAGCCTCTGGTAGGTCGTTGATGTATACTAGAAAGAAAACAGGGGATAAAATTCCTCCTTGAGGTGTTCCGAAGTTGTTTTGTCTGTATTTTGATCTGAATTTCTTTTGTTCATTTTTACACGTTCTTGTTATTTCTATGCATTGCTGTCGGTCGGTAAGAAAGCTTTTGACCCAATCGTTGGCTTTTCCGCGGATTCCATAGTGAGAAAGTTTAGAAAGTAGCGTTTTATGGCAGACAAAGTCAAATGCTTTTGTCATATCTAAAAAGACACAACCTATTTTAGATTTTTGGTTTAGACTTTCGGTTACTTGTTTAATTAAAGAGTAACAAGCTGAAGCAGTGGATTTCCCCTTTCTAAATCCAAACTGTTCTTTTTTAAGGATGTCACACGATGTCAAAAAGTTCTCTATTTTATTACACATTACTTTCTCGAGTATTTTTGATAATATAGGAATTAAAGTGATTGGTCGATAATTACTCATGTCTGACTTTAAGCCTTTCTTATATAAAGGTTTGACAATAGACATTTTCAGTCGTTTTGGGAAAACTCCTTCACTTAGGGATAAATTTATAATGTAGCATAGAGGCGAGGCTAAACTTGCTGCACATATTTTTAACACTTTGGTACTTATTTCGTCATAACCAGTCGAGTTCGTATTTTTTAGATTCTGGATTATTTTATACACATCTGTTTCATCTATTGGTGTTAGAAAAATGCTTTTGGGATTTTGAGGAATTGTAAAATTGGTATTTTGATTATTTTCTTGCGGTATGTCAGTCGTATTAGTCAGGGAAATGTAGTAGTTATTAAATAAGTCACAAATTTGTCTAGGGTTGTCATAAATTTCACTATTGATTTGTATTGTGTCAATGTCAGAATAATTTGTATTATTATTAACGTCTGCTTTAATTAAATTCCATGCTGCTTTACTCGCATTTTTTGCTTTGTTGATGTACTGTTGACTATTTATTTGTTGTGCGTTTTGTATACATCTTTTTAATATTCGAGTATAGTCGTCATATTTTTTTTTGTTGTTTTTTGTTATCTTTACAAAGGCTGTATTTTAGGTATAGGGTTCGTTTTTTAATACAACATCGCCTAATATTTTTTGTTAGGCATCGATTTTTTACTTGTTTGTTACTATTTTTCACTTTAATAATGGGGAAGCATAAGTTATAAAAAAGAATAATTGTATCGTGTAAGCAATTGAAGGCGTCGTTTGTTGAGTTGCATTCGTACACCTCAGAGAAAGATAAGCTTGACAAGCAGTCCTTAAATTTACTGATGTTTTCGTCACTGAGGTCCCTTACAGTTTTAAACCAGAAACTGTGAATGTCCTTTACTTTAGTATCCGTCTCTAAGTTAGCTGTCAGTGATTGTGCAGTTTCGTGGTCTGAGAGTGCTAAGTAGTGCAGTGCAGACTTAGCGTCATGTATGTTGCTTACAATTAAATCTAAACAAGATGTTTTCCTCGTCGGTAGTTTAATATAATTTTTCAAGTTGTTATTATTAAATATGGCATTTAAATCGTTGGACATTTTATTTCTTTTTAGGACGTCTATATTCCAGTCACCGCATATTATGACTTTTTTTTTAATCTTTTTACACAGCTTATTTGTAAGGAGTTCCAAACTATTCAGAAATGTCGTAGCATCATGTGTAGGTGTTCTGTAGATGCATACTATTATTAGATTATGTTTAAGAATTTCAACGGCACAATATTCGAATTGAAGGGGAATCGGGGGGATAGGGTTGATTTCCTTGTATTGTAAGTTATTTTTTATTAGGATGCATGAACCACCCCGGCGTTGGTTTGGTCGAGAGAAGAATGATGCCATTTTGTAGTTGTCAATTCTAAGATTTGATTCAGAACCACTTTTAAGAAAGGTTTCCGTAAAACAAATAATATCAATGGTACCCAATTCCAGTTTTAAGTCTTTTAATGCTACTTCTATTAAATCTTGTTTATTTAGTATTCCAGCAATATTTTGGTGAATTAATGTAATTGTGGTTTTATTTTGATGAACGAAAAAACTTGTTATCTACGTTTGTTACCCTTTCAAAATAAGTTGTAATTTTTGTTTGTGTTGATTTTAGGGGTATTGGTTGTGTGTCACATTCAGGGTGTTGTGTATGTGTGTTTGCTGGTTTTATTATAGCTTGTTTATACTGATTGAGGAACTCTGTTTGGTATTTTTTATAATCAATTCTCACATTCAACCCAATACACAAATATTCCAAATATTGCCGTTGGTAATTTCTCGATTTTTATTTAATTTAATTCATTTGTTGTGTTCTATGATTTAGAAGCGAGGTATTATTTTCAAATGAACCCGGGCTCATTGACTTGTAATGCTCGCATGTCCCTGTAACTGGACAATATCTACACAACATAACCCATCCGTGCCCGTGAACTTTGAATGATATTGGTGATTCATGATGTTGATGATGATATATCCTTATTTTTTCGCAAATTCACTATTGCATTTGCATAGGTATGAACCATTGGTTAGCCAGCCGGCCACTGTATTTTTCTAAATCTAGAATGGTTCAAATACAATTAAAAAATCAGCCAAGTGCGAGTCGGACACACACTTATTGGTTATTAGTACTTTTGACTGCAAATTTGCGGTTAAAAGTACTTTTGACTGACGCATAGGGTTCCGTACCATGAACTGAAAAAAAAAACATTTCTAGTGCGTTTTTAATTTCAATTTTGTAGAACTACACTCTCTGTGAAACTTTTAAGTTTCTATTAATTACGGTTCTTGAGATATACAGCCCGAAGATAGACGTCGACGGACGGAATGCCAAGGCGTTATACGGGTCATCCAGATACGGTACCCTAAAAAGTAAATGAAAGTCGCAAGGTAACAAAACAAATTTATTTCCTACTTACTACACCTACTTAACATTTATTTCAGTAAGTTTAACATATAACAATCTAGGTACAATAACCAAAACTTATCTTTAGTCTATTGTTTCGGCAGCATTTGTAGCTTGGGAGGCATTTAACTCATTCAATTTTTGTTCAAAAAAATGTTTTCTGTGAACAAGAGCTATACGGGGTTGTCGTATACCAAAATTTTCATTTCCCAATTTACTATATTTCTTTTCTCCTTCACTGCCCATCAATTCTCTAAGAGCTTGATTTCTATTTAAAATTTTCTCATAAAATATTTTACCACTTTCAACATATTCTAGACCGAGATCACATAATCTCTTGTCGGTGTCTGCTTCATAGTGAACTTCTGTCATATCTTTCATAAGAAAATATGTGCCTGATGCAAACATGCCTATTAATGAGTATAATACCCCTCTTACAATCGGAGGTGCAACATAAAGGTTCAATTTTCTGTTAAGAATTTGGGAAAGATTGTAAGCAAAAAATAGACATGTGAATGGATATGCAGCTTCAAAAATTATTTTGTTATTCTGTGTCATCATGATTTCTCTACATATTGCAAACTCTTGCACTTTCTCAGGAAGTATTAAAGCATCAGCTAATTTTTTGCCAGCTTCTGATTCCCAGTCTATTTTCTTTTGGTTCACCTGAAAAGATTTCAAACACGAGTTTAGTCATTTAACAGTGTGCTCCGGGCTGTCCGCGCAATGATGACACCCGGGCGTTTCTTACACCTAAATCCGGAACATGAACCTCCTGAACATACCATGTCGATAAACACATACAAATCAGATAAACAATTTAGAATTTAAGATTTCTACTTATTAAAAGAATTAAAGTGAAAATCAATTCGATCGCTACAATTATTCAAAACACAACGGAATCTATTGCATGGAGAGTTAGATCCTAACACCGTTCTTATCTGCGTAGAACAAAGTGGAATTATTGGTTTACGCGGAGTCCTTGAAGGAGCGCGAAAGTTAATAAGTGCAAGTAGTGTAGGTGAATCGGAAATGCCTTTCAAGATTGGTCATGCAAAAGTTGCGTTATTTAAACGCTTTCGGTCTTCTAAGAGGTGCATTTTGAAAAATTCTAATGTCTTTGTAAGGAGGCGATTTAGTTACACCTACAGAGAAAGCTAGATGCCAGGTAAAACGTTTTTGGATGCGACCTAGTCGCCAACTGTAATGCGTGAGTAGCATAGTGCGGTCGCCAGACCATGCCGCAATTTTCTAAAATGCTACATATCAGACTGTAGTAGAAATAAATTTTAGTTTTACTCTGACAAAAACCTTTACATTGCCTTACGACAAAGCCAAGCATTTTGACGCTTTTTTAGATACATGATCGAAGTGTCGCGCAAAGGTTAACTTTTGGCCAAATAAAACCCCAAGGTCCCAAATTGTATCTACTTCACTGACCTTGTCCTCGTTAATAGAAAGAAGAAAGAAAAACAATGGCGCAATCTTAAAACTAGCTAACAAACATAGTCACATCCGCGCAAAACGGCCGTTGGTGCGAAATATTGGTTTTAGTGGCTAGTGGATTTTTCTAGTGCTTTAGTAATAGTAGATTATGTGACTAGGGGATAAAGCAGTGTCTTTAAGTCGCGGGTGGCATTTTGAATTCCGAACGAAACGAAGGTTGCTAATTTTAATCCCGGACGATAGTGAGGGATTTATATAATTAACTCCCGAGCATTGCGAGGGAGTTAATAAAGAAACCTGAGTGAAGTGAGGAATTTAAGCCACCTAAGACAAAGACAGCTTTATCCCCGTGTTGGATACTCTACTTTTTACACCATCTGTGAGATAATTAAAAGATAATTTAGTAAAACAAATCATATATTAGAGAAATATAAGTATTATGTACAAGTTAATCTTAACTATCACTCAACACGTCTTGAGATTTGAAACAAACATACTCATTACTCTAAGATTCTATAGTTTCAATTTTCTTTATCGCTCCCGCTTTTTCACTACCTACTTTTTTTTCGAAACTCGTCATTAACCACGACACGTTAGTGGCCAGTTTGAATTTTGATTAAACTTGTTTGATGCACATACAGTTTAGTTCACTTATTGTTGACGGTTTTTGACGTTCCAAATTCAAATCTCATTATTCCCTAGGGATCGGCCATACTACATTATCTCCCTAGGGACAGAATGACTTGCTTTAAGTGATGGTTGTATGACATATAAAAGGGCATTATCGAGCAGGTGGTGTAAAAAATTTAATTTCTTACTAAAAATGCGATCACTCGGGTGTAAATCAGCAATGCAACTAAGGTCATCGGGCATTGTACTGAGCTCCTCCGTAGTCTCAGCCATGACTACTATATCATCGGCAAACCGAAGGTGAGTGATGTACTCGCCATTGACATTAATGCCTAGTCCACTCCAGTCCAGAACCTTGAAGACATTCTCCATTGCAGCCGTAAATAGTTTCGGAGAAATGACGTCTCCCTGCCTCACACCCTGCTGCAGAAGGATAGGTTTCGAAGACCGGTCCTGAAGTCGGACTGACATAGTGGCGTTCTCGTACAAACACTTCAGCACTTCGATGTACCAATAGTCAATCTGGCACCGTTGGAGACACTGCAGTACAGCCCAAGTCTAGATCGAATCAAAAGCTTTCTCGTCGTCCACGAACGCTAAGCATAGAGGCAGGTTATACTCCTCGGTCTTCTGTATAACCTGCCGGAGCGTATGTATGTGGTCTACGGTGCTGAAACCTTTTCGGAATCCGGCTTGTTCGGGAGACTGGAAGCCGTCGAACCTGCGCGCGAGAAGATTCGTGATGACTCTGGAAAACCGCTTGTAAACATGGCTCAGAAGTGAGATGGGCCTGTAATTCTTAAGCAGGGCATTGTCGCCCTTCGTAAAGAAAAGAACCACCACACCTCTGCTCTATGTCTGTGCCGTCTTTCCCTCAAGTATGACGGAATCAAACAACCTCTGAAGGGCCTTTAGGACCGGTTTTCCACCCGCCATTCAGTTCAGTAGTTCGGCTGTAATTCCGTCGTCACCCGACGCTTTGTTGTTTTTAAGCTGCTTCAGAGCCATCCTCTCTCGTTCAGGGTGACGTCCGGGATATCTTCGGTATAGTGCCGGGTTAATCTAGCTCTTGGGTCGTTTGCTAGATTCGTTGTGGGTTTAGTGATAGGCGTGTACAGCTGTCCATAGAATGCCTCGATCTCTCCTAGAAGCTCCGATTTAGCGGATATGACTCTGCCACCGTCGGTCTTCAGTTTCTGCCCTATAGACAGATCTCTTGCAAAAACCTTGGAGCCCTTATTCCGCTCAATCGCGTCCTTAATCCGTTCGGTATTAAAGAGGCGGAGATCGCGTTTCAAGGACTTGGAGATCCGTCTGTTGAGCTGCCGGTAGATGCACGCATCGTCTGAAGACTGCAGAATCATCTCACGCCTCTCTTTCAAGAGTTCGAGAGTTTGGTCAGAGAGCATTTTCTTCTTTGTACGACAAGTCTTAGACCCGACCGTATGGACAGTTTCCACGAACCCATCGTTGTATTCGTCCACGGAGCCAACTAGGCACTCGAAACGATTGTGAAGTTCGAGCTGAAAGCTCTCGGAGTTTTGAATCTGGATCTGTGCTGGACGGAGCGTAAACTCCATCAGTCAAGATCTTTCAAGCTTGATATTATTGATATTCACTGTGCCTCTTACCATGCGGTGATCACTTCCAGTTTTCACCGCGTTGATCACAGAGACATCATTGAATATTTGCTTCTTCGTCGACATGATGAAGTCAATCTCATTTCTGGTCGCACCATCAGGGCTTTCAGTGGTCCACTTCCTACGCTCACGTTTTTTGAAGAAGGACTCCTTCTCCATAAAACCAGCCAATAGGTGTCCCCGGCGGTTCCGATGTCCAAATCCAAATTGCCCCACTCGCAGCTTATCACCGTCTCGTTTGCCCTGTTTCGCGTTAAAGTCCCCCATGGCCACGGTGAAGTGAGTCTCAGAACCATGCATGACTCTGGATATATTCTCATACATGGACTCTACTCCGTAGTCGGGGTGTGTCGAGGTCGGGGCGTAAACCTGTATGACCTTCAGCGAATATCTTGATGATATTCTGAGTATAAGATACGCCACCCTGGTCGACACACTCTCGATCCTCACCACATTGTTCGCAAGGGACTTGTGGACGATAAACCCGACACCACCCTGGGACTGCTGGTTACCCTCCCGGAAATAAAGCAGGTTACCGGATTTGAGAATTATCGTGTCCTCCCCGTCTTCGGACTTTAAATAATCCCGCAATACTCCATCGTAACCTGCTCAATTCTTCCTCAAGTTCGGTGATCTTCTCGTCAGACAGGTTCCGGGTAACCTACTATAAATATACAAACCGTTATTCCAAACGTTGTTTTATGAGATAAAATTAATAAATAAAAACTGGGCAAGTGCTAGTCGGACTTGCGCACTGAGGGTTCCGTACAAACTTGAAAGGTAAAATGCGGTTTACGATTTATGACGTACTAAAAAAAAACTACTGACCAGATCTCGTTCAAACCAATTTTCGTTGGCAGTTTTTATAGTAATGTACATCATATATTTTTTTTAGTTTTATCATTCTCTTATTTTAGAAGTTAGAGGGGGGGGGACACACATTTTACCACTTTGGAAGTGTCTCTCGCGCAAACTATTCAGTTTAGAAAAAAATGATATTAGAAACCTCAGTATCATTTTTGAAGACCTATCCATAGATACCCCACACGCATGGGTTTGATGAAAAAAAAAATTTTGAGTTTCAGTTCTAAGTATGGGGACCCCCAAAATTTATTGCTTTTTTTCTATTTTTGTATGAAAATCTTAATGCGGTTCACAGAATACATCTACTTACAAAGTTTCAACAGTATAGCTCTTATAGTTTCGGAAAAAAGTGGCTGTGACATACGGACGGACAGACGGACAGACAGACAGACAGACAGACAGACAGACAGACAGACAGACAGACAGACATGACGAATCTATAAGGGTTCCGTTTTTTGCCATTTGGCTACGGAACCCTAAAAACTGGGCAAGTGCTAGTCGGACTTGCGCACTGAGGGTTCCGTACAAACTTGAAAGGTAAAATGCGGTTTACGATTTATGACGTACTAAAAAAAAACTACTGACCAGATCTCGTTCAAACCAATTTTCGTTGGCAGTTTTTATAGTAATGTACATCATATATTTTTTTTAGTTTTATCATTCTCTTATTTTAGAAGTTAGAGGGGGGGGGACACACATTTTACCACTTTGGAAGTGTCTCTCGCGCAAACTATTCAGTTTAGAAAAAAATGATATTAGAAACCTCAGTATCATTTTTGAAGACCTATCCATAGATACCCCACACGCATGGGTTTGATGAAAAAAAAAATTTTGAGTTTCAGTTCTAAGTATGGGGACCCCCAAAATTTATTGCTTTTTTTCTATTTTTGTATGAAAATCTTAATGCGGTTCACAGAATACATCTACTTACAAAGTTTCAACAGTATAGCTCTTATAGTTTCGGAAAAAAGTGGCTGTGACATACGGACGGACAGACGGACAGACAGACAGACAGACAGACAGACAGACAGACAGACAGACAGACAGACATGACGAATCTATAAGGGTTCCGTTTTTTGCCATTTGGCTACGGAACCCTAAAAATGAATCATTGGGCAAATGACACGTTATAAAACAAAAGTTTATCTGGTGAATTGTTTGTAAAGTAAATTATTTGAAAAACTTGTGGTTGTATAATGATGAAATGACGAAAATTGTTTTTGCCAATTGTTGGTTGTCAAGTGAAAATTTGTAAATCAAATTTTAGAGTACTGGTAGGATACCATGTCATAGATTTAGATTTCAACATTTAAAAAGCAGTTCCAATTTAGAAACAAATTTATGGTAATATAGCAATCTGAGAGGTCTTTAAAAAATTAACTAAAAACTAGAATCACACCTGAATATCATCTGCTTCTAAATCAGCTAAACTTTGATACTTAAAGTTCACTGGAATACCAATGACTACTCCAAATCTTGAATTGACACTACCTGCAACAAAACACAATGTTTGAAATGGAGCTTCAATAAGTACATATGTATCAGTTTCCAAAAAAAAATAATATCACATTATATGTTCTCAGTTAATGGTGCTATATTAAGTAACACCAATAAAAGCATTATTTATTTTATTATCTAAGAAAGCGCGCTCAAGTGAGATAGCGGTCAAGCGCGAAAATATCAACAATAAAAAAAAAAACTTTGTACACATAGGGAAACAGTAAAAGATAAAAATACATTATATTTATTCAAATAGGTATGTGAATAATTTTGATTATTTCAATAAGAGTTTTACATTTCAATTACATAAAGTTTAATAAAGTGACTATAGATTATAGAAATAGATTAAGGAAGAAAGAATCATTAATTATATTTTTGTTCATAGTTTAATTAAGCAGTTTATTACTTTTTATTCTATTTTATATTAGCTGACCCGGCAAATCGTACAGCCTAACAGTCAATGAATGTAGTATATTTTTCCGATTGCAATGAAAAAAAGCCTAAGTAATATAATATCAAGTTACACACAATTTTTATGTATAAAAGTTATCTACATTGATTTCATACATTTTACGTGGTGCACTCACAACTAAAAACTTCTACAGATTTATTAAATGTATAGATTGATGATTGTGTGTATATGTCATAAACATCTATAGCCTTTTCCAAGGGCAACTACGCTGGGGTTGGCTTCTACTAACTAGATGCTAATTGAATATCATGGTATTTGGTTAGCATCAATCCCGCAGTAACAGGCTTTTGAGTACCTGGAACCACTGTCAAAGTTGTTCAAATGACAGCCAGCAGCTTAACATGCTTTCTGGGGTACAGAGGACACTCAGTATGTAATGGATGGTCACCTATCCACAGTTCAACTTTGGAAAGTGTAGCTTAACCTCGAAATTCAACCTGTGCAGATGTATTATTTTTTTTCCAAGCTCCTCATATTAATTTTATCATTAGAAGCATATTAGAAGTCAATAGTAAATTGGGTAAAATTACATATTATTTTTAACTTATATTTGAGAGCAAACAAGAACACATAGAATGGTGTTTATTAAAGTTATAGCAAGTTTCTAACAATTAATTACTCGTCGCCTCCTTCTGCAAAGCAGTAATGCTAGCAAATGAGGCGGCTGATCGCGTAAGGTAACGGTCCTCACGCCCCAACCGTAGTTCATTGTAAATGGAGACCACTTACCAGCATGAAACAAGTCATATCCAAAAACACTGAATGGTACTATTAGTTTTCGTTGGACATCAGATATATTTAGGATATCTAAACATTTTGAATACCTCTCGCTAAGTTCCTTATGTAAAGGTGCTGGCCGGCCATTGCTGGAAAACGCATAAGACAAAATATTTACATTAAAATATACTAAAAATTTTATTACATCACATCACGCCAATATTCCACGAAGGGTTAGGCAGAGGTGTGCCTTATGTACTTTCAGTACATCTTGCACCAGCTGTTTCAATCTCGGGGATAACCTTACCGCAACTTCATGCTATGAATTGGTTTTGCTTAGATAAAGATACCAACTAACCTGTAATAATGTACGAAGTTTTTGTATCTATCCAAGAAAAAAGTATGTGGTCCATATTTCGCTAAAGTACATGCAAGTCCAGTACCCGTAATTACGGCAAACGAAAACCTTCGACCCGTATCAGTTAGAAACCAATTGATAGGTTTTCGTGTTGTCATGATAATATATACAAATACGAGTTACTATAAATGCCGCAGCTAAATGCTTTGCTTTATTTTTAAAAATACAATACCTTCTGCTTGTGAACTGTCAGTTTGTTTTAGGCTTGGGCAAAAATGTCGATATAACAAAACATCGATATTTTTCCATAAAACAATGTAAGATATTTGATTTTAAGCTCTCGTCACCGCCGCTGCCGGCGTACCTGCCGTATTAGAACCTAGCGGTTTGGTACGTGACGATGGGAAGAGACCAGATGTATGACGTTGATGCCGTGGAAGGTGGGTAGGCCTCTGGTGTGGGACGCAACCTGTGTCGACACCCTTGCGCTATCCCATGTTCTTAGTTCGGCGGCGCTGCCGCTGCGGGTGCTGAGACCCTGAAATACTGGTTAACCTTATTGGTAATTACAGTTTTGAGCCGTTTGGGGTCGAAACGGTCATGGGGTACGAGTGCACGTCTCCTTTTCAAGGAAATTTCACGCCGTCTGATCGACACTTTGCGTGACCAGAGGGCTTGCTCGTTCTTCGCCCAAAGAATTAGCATTGCCATTCAACGTGGCAATGCTGCTAGCCTTCTGTGGGCATATTTCCGAATGACAGCGATGTGGAGGAGTACTTCGACTCCTGAGTGTATTTTGTGTACTTGTATGATATGTACATAGTTAGGTTTAGTATAATAGTATTTATAGTTAATATTTAAATCCCCCTATGACTATACAAATAAATTGATCTTTCGCTCTAGATATTTGATACTTATTTCTGAGTACCAAATTCCGTATTTTTTTAAGAGCTCAGTACATATCATACAATAATTATAGAATCAGACATTACACTTTTCGGGAAAAAAAAATTCAAATACCACCATTTTTCGCCGCGAGAGCGTGTTGCTGACCGCCGCCAAGACAGTTCCACCGCGTTCGATCGGACTCAAACTCTCTTTCTCACTTTAGTAAGTGAGGATTTAAGTGATAGAAAATAATAAAAGCATAGGAAAGTGCAATTAGGTGCGGCTAGATGTAGTTCAGCTCTTAACATGTGTACTTGATATGTCAAGTTGCACTGTATCTGCTAGGCTGCTAATCATTTAGCTGTACGAGATAATGGAAGCAGGTTGCCTGCACTAATCAACCGACTGTATTTATTTAATCTTCATGCAACAAAAGGTACAAAGGCGGACTTAATGCCTTAGGCATTCTCTACCAGTCAACCTAGGGAAGTGGAGAGACAATATGGCAGGTGCAAAAAAAAAAGAAAATATTATTTAGACAACAAGTATTACAAAATTAAAACTAAAATTAAACATACAAACATATTTAATAAAATATATGCCTATACATACATACATAAAATTATATATATACACAGTAAAGGAGTTTTGAGATGATTCTGCTATACATAAAAGAGAGAGTGTTGTTAATATTTCTATCTGACGAATACTGGTTTGACAAAAGGTTGAGTATTTAACCATTGTTGTAATTTTTTACTTTTAATTGCTAGATGCCTATGTGAAATATTATTTTATTTTGATGTAATTCATTTTTTCACTTTTGAATATTTTAAGACGTATTTTTAGGCCAACCACCTTTATGGTAAAAATATCGATATATTTTTTTTCATTGGACCATCCCAAAGTTTTGACATTTTCATATTTTTTTGTTAGCAAGCAGGGCTGGGAACTTTGCAATTTGGCAAGCAATCGATTTTTTTAAGTATTATTTTTGACTTAGACACTAAGTTCTTTAAACCATGTCTTTGTATTAATTTATTTACCATATATAAATTTATTTATTTACAAAATGGTAGTATGTACATAGAATGTACATCTATTATTAAAAGACTAAAGGGCCTATTACACCATTCGATATTCAGACAGTTTTAGTCTATGATTCGACATATCGCGTAGTGTAATAGGCCCTTTAGTATCCTAGCTAAAACAAAGCGTTAGCTTTACATACTCTTTGGCTAAAACTGGCTAAAATCTTTATAAAAAAAACTACGCAATATCATAGATATTAGTGTTGCCTAACTATCGATAGTTGATGTATCGATAGTTGACCTCGAAAAATAGTCACAATATCGATAGCCCTATCGATACTATTGAAATTTTACAATACTATCGATACTACCGATAGTATCTATCCAAGAAATTGAGCAATACTATTGATAAAGTACAATACTATCGATAGTATCGATACTATTGGGTATAGATACATCGATACTATCGATAGTCGATACTATCACTATTATGCCCCCCTAGCCAAGTTGCAAACGATAAACGTGAACGCTTAGTAATCCCCAATAGATTTTCAACTTTATACCTAAGAGCATAAAGTTGAAAATCTATTAAAGACTACTGAGCGTTAGCGACCGGAACGAACGAAAACACTATGTAATCTTCAATAGATTTTCAACTTTATATCCAATAACATAAAGTTGAAAATCTATTAAAGACTACTGAGAGTTTACGTTTATCGTTTGTGACTTGGCTAGGGGGGCTGGTGTATTTTACTGCAAACACTGTCGATACTATCGATAGTTTTACTACATCGATATTTTACCAAAATTCAATAGTATCGTGTTGGATTCAAACCTTTATGAGCGACATTATGCAGAAAAAAATATTTACTAATTAATAATATTATCTTTGTCAGTGACTGTTTTTTTTTAAATGGGTAAGTAATAATCCTTACAACATTGTATATTTTTACTTATAATAAATTTTATACAATTATTACACTTAAGATGATTATGGTGTGATCACACTTATGATATATATTATGGGCGGCATTTTTTACGTTTTTTGCATATTACAACGCTGTTTTAAGTTGTAAGTTCATAAAGTAATAATTGCCGACTATATTGTTGATATATTTGCTTAATAATAATCATGAACTAATAATGTTTACTAAAATTCCGGCGCAATACTATTGAACTTTGGGTAAATATCGATGTAGTAAAACTATCGATAGTATTGACAGTGATTGCAGTAAAATACACCATAATAGTGATAGTATCGACACTATCGATAGTATCTATACCCAATAGTATCGATACTAACGATAGTATTGCACTTTATCAATAGTATTGCTCAATTTCTTGCATAGATACTATCGATAGTATCGATAGTATTGTAAAATTTCAATAGTATCGATAGGGCTATTGATATTCTGACTATTTTTCGAGGTCACGATAGTATCGACAACCTATCGATAGGATATCGATAGTAAGGCAACACTAATAGAGATTGACTCGCATTTTTGATAACGTAACTCCAGTGAGTGTCTTGAATTTATATTATGCTATCCTAAGTTCTATCTCGATACGGTGGGCAAAAGCTCAGCTCCGACGGCTGAGTCAGCACAGTCGATCGAGTCAGCTTGGTCACTGGTCACCCTCAATGTTCATCATTGAACTGTCAAGCAGCTAGTTTCGTATTGCCTATCTTCAGTGACCAACTGCAGTGACGTCATTAGCCACTGGTGCTTTTGATAGCCACCGTAACACGTTTTGACAGATGTTATTGTATTGATACTTTTAAAATTGCGATTGTTTAAGCTTTTGAACTGTCTAATAGTCGATAAAATTTTAGAGTGGTCACAATAGGCACCGTAAATTTTTATAATTCACCACATTTCCACCGTAGTTTGTTAGTCACTTTTTTTTTTTTTTTTTTTTTTTTTTTTTTTTTTTTTTTTTTTTTTTTTTTTTTTTTTTTTAGGTGGGAAAATCATCTGTTGACAACTAAGTTTAGTGTGCAACGAATGCTAATTGTCAACTGTTATTGAAAAAGTTAGCCAATAGCCCCCCAGATGGTATAATTATCATTTATTAAGTACGCATAGAAAACTACAACGTTTAAAATTATACAATAAATAATCCGCAAACAAAGTACGTGGTGACCGCGGCGAGTGTCGCCATCTCCATCACATTGGACGAAAGAAATATGGACCATTCGTGACGTGGGGTGGGGCATCATCGCTACTTGCTTTGTCATGCTTTCAACCGTCTGCTGAAGTGCTGAACCACTGCCGAGTAAAGGGCCTATTACACCATTCGATATTCAGACAGTTTTAGTCTATGATTCGACATATCGCGTAGTGTAATAAGAGTTAGACCGGTCTTACTTGGAACAAAAAATAAGACAGTCTGAATATCGTGTTCTGAATATCGCGTAGTGTAATAGGCCCTTTAAGTACACTACTCGATATTCAGACAGTCTTAGTCGATGTCGCGTAGTGTAATAAGGGTTAGACCGGTCTTACTCGGAACAAAAAATAAGACAGTCTGAATATCGTGTGCTGAATATCGCGTAGTGTAATAGGCCCTTTACCGACTGAGTCAACTTATAGAGAGCAACTTGATTGAGTTGACTCATTTGTTGATCTCGAAAACTCGGTTAAAATAAATAAATCAACTCCCCATCGCTAAACGTCAAATTTGAAATTGTCAATTTTGTTTTGATGGGGTAGGGATGTCGGCAGTGATGAAAAATATCGATATATTGATGTATCGATATTTATATAAATATTAATATCGGGCTCGATATATTTAGGAAAAGATATCGATATATCAGTCAAACTTTCCGAGATTTTCGGTTTTAAAATAATAATTTATTTAGTTCAGTCTAGGTCAATAATAGGTAATAGTAATTTTTATACAAAATAGATAGATATATTCTTTATTGAACACCAAAAATACAAATTACACTAAGAACTTAAAATTAATAGGGTGTCACAATGGGCGGTCTTATCGCTAAAAGCGATTTTTTACAGACAACCTTTAGATGGATTGAAATCAAAATGTACATTAATTGAATATATTAGAATCTTAATAAAATTAAATAACAATATTCAAAAAATTTGAAGAAGTTATTATTTCAGGTAACCCAACATTAATCCGGTACAGATCCCGGCATAGATCTTGAGCGCTGACTTCTACTTGCGCAGAAGTAAAATATCGGGTATCTTTGGTGGTATGAAGTGAGACGTGGTGGCGGGGAGTGTCAGTGATTGGCTCGCCGCGCATCGCATCATAGACGTCACTCGTGATTGGTTTCCTGCGCTTGCTGCGCGTACCTAACGACGACGAGCCATTAAATATTGACTCGTGAATTTAAATCCATCGATTTTATTTTTATTAGTGGTTATTATGTCACCACAAGAGGTACCACAGAGGTAAAATATCTAGGAGTAATCCTAGACAGCAAACTCACGTGGAAAAGCCATGCCGAAGCGACAGCAAACAAGGCTCTAAGAGTATTTGGCATGTGTCGCTCTGCCTATGGGAAGACATGGGGCCTTAGACCCCAGGTTATCAAATGGATCTACACCATGATGGTGAAACCGCTGATCACATACGGGAGCATCGTATGGTGGACTAGAACCAAGCTGGCAACTTGCAGACAGGCCCTAAGCAAAGTACAGCGGACTGCCTGCATGGCCATTACAGGAGCATTTAGGACCACGCCAACTGCGGCGATGGAAACGCTGCTCAATCTCACCCCTTTACACATTGAAGTGGAACTAGAGGCGAGGAGGGCCATTCATAGGCTTAAAAGTATGGGGCACTGGACGAACTCCGGATGTAAAACAAACCATACAAACACAAGACCAAACAGGGAACTTGACTGGATGATGGACATGGGATGTGACAAAATACATACCATTCATAATCTCAAAAAGGAGTTTAAGATCTACATTCCGAGCAGGGAGGAATGGAAAGGTGGGATAAAACCCCACAAAGGGAAAAACCAGGTATGGTACACGGATGGTTCTAAAATGAACACCGGTACAGGAGCGGGGGTACATAGCGACAACTGCAACCTCAGCCTAAGCATGGGCAAACTGGCGACGGTCTTCCAAGCAGAGACCTATGCTATAATCGCATGCGCGCAGGAAATACTAGACAGAGGCACCGAAGGGGACACTGTCTACATTTTAAGCGACAGCCAAGCAACACTCAAGGCACTCACGTCCAATAGAGTGGATTCTGGGCTGGTACTAAACTGTATTAAAATACTAAATCGGATAGGAAGGCGCAACAAGGTCAGATTGATCTGGGTGCCAGGTCATACAGGAGTAGAAGGCAACGAAAGAGCCGACACTCTAGCAAGGAAAGGATCCGAGACACCCCTATACGGACCGGAACCCTTCATAGGACTCTCACCAAGGGTCATCAACCAAGCATTGAAAAAGGCTGCGTTGGAAATACACAGCACACACTGGCGCAACACAACAGGCCAGAAGCATGCAAAGCTATTTCTTAATGACATAGATAAGGCCTGGACCCAAAAACTATGGAGGTACAGCAGATCACAGCTCCGAACAATCACAGGAGTCTTCACGGGGCACTATGCCACCAAGAAACAGCTCCACAACATGGGACTAGCAAGCGACCCGACTTGCAGGATCTGTGGAGAGGCAGAGGAGAATATGCTACACGTACTATGCGACTGTGCAGCACTAGGCTCCAGGAGACTAGAGTATCTGGGTCAACCATTTCCAAGACCAGAGGACTACAGGCTCAGCCCCATCAAGGCCATACTGGGACTCATGAAAAAGGTGCACGGAAGGCTGGGGGTTGAGTAGAAGGGAGGGGGATTAGCACAAAAGATCCAGAAGGGTCGAAGTGCTCTGGCTTAGGGCCAGCCTCACTATAAGATAAGATAAGATGTCACCACAAAGTTTAAAAAAATACATACTTGATTGTCATTAAATAGGTACTTTTTTTAATTTTAAAATTATAGTAATGCAAGATCTTTATAATTACTTATCATCACATTAACAATTATCGCCAAGTGGTGCGGGTTGAGTCGCGTGGAACCGATAGGGGCAAGTGATGTAATACTAGTTTTTGCTAATGGCGATTTTTTCACATATTTCCCGTATTTTCTCGTTAATCTGATATTTATACAGCTTATATCTTTCTCCGCCTCCACATCTCCGTTTACCTCTAGGTATGTTAATTGTTTTTATAATGGATAAAAAATGGTTTAGCTGAGAACGCATAACAGGCACACAGACAAAGTTCCTTTCGAAAGTAGGTAAAATATTAGGAATTTCTTTGTAGGGGTGTTACAAATCTTTGAAATTTTCATCTTTGCTACAATATGCATACCTTCCGGTAGAAATTCTTTAAAAGATAATGAGAACCGTATGAAAATCTGTTGCATGGTTAAAAAGTAAACGGAAAAACCAACAGACGAACACAGCGACTTTGCTTTAAACTATTTATGTCTTGTCTTGTGTTGTTTTGTAACCAGAATCAAGAAGATAGCAGGTAAAAGAAAAAATAAAATAAAAAAATAAGTGTGGCACTCGGGGACTGCCGCGGTAAAGCTATTGCATAGCATTTTGTATCAACTTATGCAATTATAATTATTTATTTATTTTATTTATGCAGTATTTCTTTTTCTTTTATATTAATTCAAGTTACACTTTTTCAGCGTGGTGACCGATAAGAAAACATTTTTTTTCTTTCTTGTTTACTTCATAAATTGCTACAAGTGTTCAGTTGTTATCATAGAACATTACTATAATCTATTATAATACAAAAAGACTATTTTGTTTGACTAAGATTTGAACTCGAGGCACGATGATAACATAGGTAGAACGCTGTACCAATGCGCCACACAGGTCGTTAACGACTTTTCTAAAATAGGTGTTCGGTCTCTGTCGGCCTTCAAGCCACACCTCCGTGCCCGTCGGAGTGGGGAGCGTGAGGTTTTTTTCGTTACGGAATTTCTGGATTCGGTCCCCGCGCTCAAGGCCCTCGATAGAAGCTATGCAATAGCTTAATAGGTATACATTTTTTTTGCCATATTTGTACGATGTGCAAAGCGATTCACCCCACTCTTTCGCCGAGCCGAACGCTCAATATCCATGCTGATACCTGTAACGAAAGTGATAACATAGATAATACAGCAACAGTAATTTTTTTCATTTTGCTCTTAGCTTTTACAGCTTTGAATTCCGTTAAATATCCTGCAAATAAACTAATTTCGAAAAAAATATCGTTTTTGATAGATATTTAATATTTAGTATCGATAAATCGTTGTATCAAATTAAAATAATATATCGGCTGAAAATATCAATATATCAAAGCATAAATATCGATACATAGATTTGTCGA
The DNA here is from genome assembly GCA_905147345.3 of Mythimna impura. NCBI lineage: Eukaryota > Metazoa > Arthropoda > Insecta > Lepidoptera > Noctuidae > Mythimna > Mythimna impura. The sequence continues at coordinate 17,983,344 of LR990345.1, forward strand.
TATTCGAATCGACATTTTTTCAACAAGCCTGCCTAGGTGGGGGCAGTGCACTTCAAAGACTACTATAGTATGACTGGCTATAGACAGGCAACTCGGCCATATTTTTTAGTATTGGCTTAGCGACATCTAGTTTTTAGATAAGGGAACTATTTACCCGACTGCGCGACGCAAAGGAGGGTAATGTGTTTATTATATGTATAAGTAAATGTATAGCTAGGTATATACAGCTGCTGTACTGTCCAATCCTATAGGATATTATTGTATATTGTTTGAGATTAGGGTGTACACTATATACTAAATGCTTACGTACTACGTAAACGAAAAAAAAAACTACAGAATTGTATATTATGCCATTTTATTTTACAATAAAATTTCACACATTTACATCATTTCATCACACATTTACAATAAAATTTTGTATTTGCCTTTTTCGTCCTTTATGACTAAGTAGTGCCGATTAGCTTTTTCTTTCATTGGATCGTTAACATCCCAAAAGGTAATTTTGCCAGTGAGAACATTTTTAACATCTTTGCACCAGTTATTAGTAAAAAACATTGTGCTTTTATTTAATAAATAATTTCTCAAATTATCAGCGTGATCTGCACAACTGATAAACGATAAATTTACATTTATATTTACTATGAGTTTAATATATGCAGAAATATTTTTTTTAGTGCAGTGCTCCTTTAGAATTTCTATACATATATTTTCCACTTGGGCAAAGAAATCAAATAATGCTCTTGTAGGATAACACAACCACTTTTTGTTGCCGAATTCTTTTTTTTAATATAATCATGGAAACTTTGTGATTCTTCTGCTTCCATGGAATTCCTGCAGGTCACACAATTTTTATAAATTTTTTTTTGGCAAGTTGTGCTATCCACCCGCTGCAATACCCTATAGCTGCGCTTCTTTCAAGAAGCATTGGAGTTTGGCTCTGTATTAGCTGGTCAGTATCTACCATTGACATATCTAAATGATCACTGTCAATTTCATTTTCACATTCTGTTGGGTGTGTATTTACTGGATTTTTTAAAAAATATTTCAGGGATTGGAGACAAACTCCATCGTCTTTCTCACAATTTGACCCAACTGAATGTGAAGACGAAATATTATTTATTAACAGTGTTTTGAAGGCGCCTTCAAATGCATATGTTGTAGGCATTATGTTGCTACAGCCATGAGCTCTAATTGCCCCAAAAAAGTTTTCCAATGCGTCTTGATTGAAATTGCGCAGCAATAAGGAGTTAATTCCTTTGGAATTTAAATACGCTACAATTAATTTAAAACCTTCTATGGTTTTGATCCAACTTGACAATGAAGGCACTACTCCTTGGTTATTGGCATTACAAAATTTCATTGATTTCAGAATTGGTATACTTTTATTCCACAATTGGTGATGAGGCGAGCTTGGGGTCACTGCAGTTCTATAAATTTTTCCTCCTCTTACCGCGCTAAAACTGCCGTTGACGCTGTCGAATAAGTGATCAAAAAAGATGAGAAGATCTGCTGTGTCCATGCTGTCTTTTTCGAGAACTCCACATCCTGTAAATGAGAAAAATATAATTTTAACGGGGTCATTATTTGTCTAATTTAGTCAATATCTTCTGAACTATTTTATTTTAAGAACAATATATTTCTGCAATTGTTAAAATAACCCTTTGATTCAATAAGTCATATATTATGACATGTTATACAGTTAAAAAACATTTTTATTACTGACTAGCTTTTGCCCGCGGCTTCGCTCGCGTTAAATGGGGTTAGAAAGAGACAAAAGTACCCTATTTCACTCTCCATCCCTTCAACTATCTCCACTTAAAAAATCACGTCAATTCGTTGCTCCGTTTTGCCGTGAAAGACGGACAAACAGACACACACACTTTCCCATTTATAATATTAGTATGGATTTAAAACCTCAAAGTGAACCAATTTCCTATTTGTGTGACGCATCATATTGTCACTGAAATACGTTTTAAATATCAACTGAATTGGTTAAATTAAGAAAAAAATGGATATAAAGACAGACAACAAAATGATCCTATAAGAGCTTTTTCATACAGAGGTTCAAACCCCTAAAATTAACTTTGAAATATTAATAATTAATTATTAATAAATAAACTGCTTACCTGCCATAAATCCAAGAGCTACTCCAACTGATTGGCTGAACACCTGGGTGCAATGTTTAACCCTCATTTTTGGGATAAGTGCAGGCAACACATGATTTGCTGTTAGTTTCGGTACTAACTTTACACCTTTATAACCGGGGCACCTGTTATATAGGTTTACAATGTGGTCCCATTTTGCAATGCATTCTTTGCCTTTAATAGTAAATTTCAGATTTTTAGAAATTAAATTATTTCTAATCCCCTTTATTAGGTGAGGTGGATCATATATTGGAAAAATCTGTTCCTTATTCACTAAGAAAAAACCATCTTTACATTCTTGTCCATTGCGTAAAAATGTTTCTCGCGTTTCTCTAAGCAATGCGTTTATAGCTGCCACATTTGAGGTGCTTTGGTCACATACCGTTGCCACGACTTTCAGCCCTGTTTCTTGCACTTTTTTTATTACGGTCTGTATTTGTTTTTTTAACTCCATTCTTTTGGTGCTTCCTGTGCAATAGTAAAAAGCCAAAGGCTGTTTGTATTTTTTTACAATGCCTCTTAACATGAAGACTAAAACATGATCACAATATTCTTTTTCCGTTACACAGCCATTGTTAACGAATCCTGATATTTCATCATTTCGTTTATCATATGAAATGCCCGCTCCAATTGCCATCTCATCAAATGCTAAACAGCAGTATTTATAATTATCAGGCATTTTACTGACTCGAGTTTTTAAATTATCAAATATTATGTCATTGATTCCACATTTTAGATTTACCTTGTGCAGTAAATCTTGCAAAGTTCTTCTGCTTGGTAAAACGCATATTCTGCTTAGTAGGCGATATGCTTTAGGAGATGGCTTATATAAGGACAATGCCAAAATTTTTTCATCCAGACTGAATCGCGTTCCTTTCTTTTTCTTGCCACTTTGAGAGGCTTGCATTTGGCAAAATAACTTTCTAGTATGTGGCATATTCTTGCAGACAATGTTGAATGCAGTAGTTTTTGTAATTTTTTTGGCCATCATGTATTTTGTCTTAAATTTCTTCTTGTCACTTTCGCATTTTTGGAATTGCTTTAAGACAGATCTAAATTCCTTATGTTGCATCAAAGTTACACGAGAACCTGAAAAATACATTTATCTGTTATTCCAGTATATATATATTTTTGGTTTAAGAGACCTAGATGCCTTGACCTCCATTACTATTACGCTTTAGTCTTATTATGCAACTAGCTTTTGCCCGCAGTTTCGCCTTTAGCCTTCAGGAATAAAGCAGCTTTCTATTGGTGAAAAAATTTTTGCTATCGGACCAGTACTTCCAGAGATTACCTCCAACAAACAAAACTATAAACTTTACCTCTTTATTATATTAGTGTAGATTTAATCATCATATCAGCCGAAAGACGTCTACAGTGGGACAAAGGTCTCCCCCAAGCGTCGCCACAACGACTGGTCCTACAATGCAATTAAATAATTCAGTGTTTTGCAGGGGCTGCGGGTTGTTCGAAAGAGATACCGTGGCCCCATACACAAAGGGCTAAGAAGGAACATGGGTGGTTTTTAGTCAGTAGAAGTCAGACCCCAATCCCTCTCGTTCCGCCTAGAGCGGGAGGAGTCATTAGATGAATTTTCACCCTCCAAAAATAAAAACTGTTTTAAATGTTAAATTATTTAGAACAGTACATACTTTTTGATTTAGTTGCCTCTATTTTCCTCTTTCTGCATTGACTTTGGACAGGTTGTATAAGTCCTGTAAATTAAATATTAAGTTATTGTCAAATTGTTTATTATGTAAACATGTTTATATAGTATTGAAACAATCTATTATAATAATCAAAATCAATTTATACTATAAAATTTCATACAATTGCCAATATTATGTATTATCATTATTTACGATTAGCTTTTGCCCGCGGCTTCGCTCCCGCTCTTCCCTACTCCACCCTACTATACCCTACTCTACCCTACTCTACTCTACCTTACTCTACTCTACCCTACACTAGCCAAATTTTCATTTTTTTTCCCATAAGAACATTCTCCTCACAATAACAAACAACAAAAAAGAATTAGCGAAATCGGTCCAGCTGGTCACGCGTGATGACCAAAGGAAATAGGGATTCATTTTTATATATATAGATATCACAATTCTATGTTAATTAATGTAAGTGTACCATTTTAATTAACTATAAATATAAATAAAATAATAATGATTGGAACTTGATTATGATAGTAGAGATTAACTCCTACGAACCTGAAATCAAATTGTTTGACTGTGTCGCATTAGATATGGAAGCTAGAGGCGGCTTGCTGATCATAGCCTCAACGTGTGGTGAAGCATGGGCTGGTTTACTGTTTGTAGTTTCAGTATTTGATGTTGAAGCTAAGGTTAATGTGCTTAAAGCTTCAATGGATTCTACTCCTGAAAAATAATAAAATAATTTTATTCAGTTGAGGATGAAATAGGTAAGCCTGCACCACCTTTGCACATACATTGTGTGAAATATGAATAAATAAATTTTGTAAAGAAGACATGTTTTTTTTTTTATTGAATAAAGATAAGATACCTGAACCAAGATTCTTTGATATTGCAATACAAAGTTTGAGATTTAAATGAGTATTCATGGAGTTTCTTGCTTGTTGGTCTCCATGACCAATTATAAAAGTTAAACCAGCCAAGTGCAAGTCGGACTCGGACACAAAAGAATCCATACATAACTATAAAAACTCAAAAAAATCGCGATTGTTGTATGGGGAGCTCCTTTAAATATTTTTTTAGTATTTATAATTATAGCAGCAACAAATATATCTGTGAAAATTTTTACAGTTCATGAGATTACAGCCTGGTGACAGATGGACAGCGGAGTCTTAGTAATAGGGTCCCATTTCACCCTTTGGGTATGGAACCCTAAAAAGAAAAAAAGACTAATTGTACATATTTTTTTTTACATAATTATTTAGATACATACCTGATGTGTCAAAACCAGATTTTTGTAACTGACTTCTTCGGGATGTATCAGATGATACAACCATTGCTTCACCAAGTGATTGAGCTTGCAGATCTAGAATAATATACAATATTGCATGTATTATAATAATCAAAATCAATTTATATTATAAAATTTCATACAATTGCCAATATTATGTATTATCATTATTTACGATTAGCTTTTGCCCGCGGCTTCACTCCCGCTCTTCCCTACTCCACCCTACTATACCCTACCTTACCCTACTCTACCTTACTCTACCCAACACTACCCTACTCTACTCTACCCTACACTACCCAAATTTTCATTTTTTTTTCCATAAGAACCTTCTCCTCACAATAACAAACAACAAAAAAGAATTAGCGAAATCGATCCAGCTGGTCACGCGTGATGACCAAAGGAAATAGGGATTCATTTTTATTATATATATAGATATCACAATTCTATGTTAATTAATGTAAGTGTACCATTTTAATTAACTATAAATATAAATAAAATAATAATGATTGGAACTTGATTATGATAGTAGAGATTAACTCCTACGAACCTGAAATCAAATTGTTTGACTGTGTCGCATTAGATATGGAAGCTAGAGGCGGCTTGCTGATCATAGCCTCAACGTGCGGTGAAGCATGGGCTGGTTTACTGTTTGTAGTTTCAGTATTTGATGTTGAAGCTAAGGTTGATGTGCTTTAAGCTTCAATGGATTCTACTCCTGAAAAATAATAAAATAACTTTATTCAGTTGAGGTTGAAATAGGTAAGCCTGCACCACCTTTGCACATACATTGTGTAAAATATGAATAAATAAATTTTGTAAAGAAGACATTCACACAAACATAGACTATTGATTGTTTTTTTTTTATTGAATAAAGATAAGAAACCTGAACCAAGATTCTTTGATATTGCAATACAAAGTTTAAGATTTAAATGAGTATTCATGGAGTTTGCTTTTTGGTCTCCATGACCAATTATAAAAGTTAAAAACCAGCCAAGTGCAAGTCGGACTCGGACACAAAAGATCCATACTTAAGAGCCCGGCGTAAGCCGCTTGCAACTGCAAGTTGACGCGTATCGCGGAATATAGCTATCTCTGTTTGACAAAAACAAGTGAGCAACTGACGCAGTGCGCAGCTGTGTGTGTATGTGAGCGTATTGCAACATTGTTAGTAAAATTAGGTATGTTCATTATTTGCTTTATTTTTGCCGAATACTTTAGGGAATCGTTAGTGAATGTACAGACTAGTAATGCGTTTTTTGGAAATTTCATTACCGTGCCGATATCTCAACATATTAGGATAACTAGCACACACTAACAAATCAGAAAATCTTATGGGGCCGAGTGCTTTTTTTTATAAGTGGGAAGTCAGTCAATGAGTTCAGTCAATGAATCAGGCCATCGGCGGCAAGGCAACGAACTCTCGCGCCGGTCCCTGGTGTACCAGACCGGCCGGTCCTGGTGACCTGTAGGTCATGGTTTGGATTGTCATCTCCTTCTGCGAAACAGTAATACTAGCGAAGGAGGCAGCCACACGCACGCTGGAACGGCCCGCACGCCCCAGCCGCCGGAATCACGACCCTAAATTCCAGCCAATGTGGGCGTGGGCTTGCGGACGGCGAGCAATGGGCAGCTCGCCGTCCGGCCGTTCAGACCGAGCCCGAGTCTTCGACGGCGCGTAATGTTCCACGTGCGCCTCAAGGAGATGTCAGCAAAACCGTAGGGGCTCAGCAGGGTCGAAGCCTACTGGGGTTGGGCACGCCAAAAATATGACGGTAAGTTCCCTCTTTGAGGCGTGGTTGGAAAGACCTCAAGGCGTCCTCACCTTCCGCATGACGCAGGTTCTCACCGAACACGGTAAGTTCGGGAAGTTCCTGCACCGGATTCGTGCGGGAGCGACGTCCGGGTGTCGCCACTGTTTGGACCGCCCGGAGGACACGGTGGAGCACACGGTGGAGGTGTGCCCCGCTTGTGCAGAGCAACGACGTGTCCTCGTGGGAGCAACTGGCGGCGGCGATCTCTCGCGCCGGGCCTTGGTACAGGCCATGGTCCGGAGCGAGGAGGAGTGGCAGGCAGTTGCCTCCTTCTGCGAAGCAGTAATGCTATCAAAGGAGGCGGCCGATAGCGTGAGGCAACTGCAACGGTCCTCACGCCCCAACCGCCGCGCCGCCGGGATTCTGATCCCGATTTCCGGCCACCGAAGGCGCGGGCATGCGGACGGCGAGCAATGGGTAGCCCGCCGTCCGACCGTCCGGTAACCGTCCGGACCGAGCCCAAGTCGTCGACGGCACGTATTGTTCCACGCGCGCCTCAGGGAGATGTCAGCAAATCGTAGGGGCCCAGCAGGGTCGAAGCCTACTGGGGCCAAGGGTAGTGTGAAAGCGAAATCAGGCGAAGGCAAAGAAGGAATAGGAATGGGCTTTTAGTGAGTAAAAGTCTGACACTATCTCTCGCTCCGCCCAAGAGCGCGATTTGTCATTAGATAATTTTCTCACCTTAAAAAATAAAAAAGCCTACTAGGTTCGCTTCTGAAAGGAAAACCTGGGGCCCTGGAACGCAAGACAAAAAGGGAATATAGGAGTCGATTTTAGTAAGTAAAAGTCCGACACGCTCTTTCGCTCCGCCCAAGAGCGCGAGAAAACATTGGAAGATTTCTCACCCAAAAAAAGTACCTAAGCATTTGAAGTTTAGTAAAAGGAATACATATATATTTATTAGTTTTGATGTTCATAAGCATATAAATAATTTGCATGGTCCGGAGCGAGGAAGAGTGGCAGGCGGTCGCCACTTTTAATCAGTAAAAGTCTGACACTATATTCCGCTCCACCCAAAAGCGAGATTTGTCATTAGATGATTTTCCCACCTAAAAAAAAAAAACCTTCCGCATGGCGCAGGTTCTCACCGAACACAGTAAGTTCGGGAAGTTCCTGCACCGGATTCGTGCAGAAGCGACGCCCGGGTGTCGCCACTGTGTGGACCGCCCGGAGGATACGGTAGAGCACACGGTGGAGGTGTGCCCCGCTTGGGCAGAGCAACGCCGTGACCTTGTAGGGGCGATGCGGCGGCGATTTCTCGCGCCGGGCCTTGGTACAAGCCATGGTCCGGAGCGAGGAGGAGTGGCAGGCGGTCGCCACTTTCTGCGAAGCAGTAATGCTAGAAAAGGAGGCGGCCATCGCGTGAGGCAACGGCCTTCACGCCCCAGCCGCCGCCGGGATTCCGATCCCATTTCCGGCCACCGTATGCGCGGGCTTGCGGACGGCGAGCAGTGGGTAGCTTGCCGTCCGACCGTCCGGTACCCGTCCGGACCGAGCCCAAGTCGTCGACGGCGCGTATCGTTTCACGCGCGCCTTAGGGAGATGTCAGCAAATCGTAGGGGCCCAGCAGGGTCGAAGCCTACTGGGGCCAAGGGTAGTGTGAAAGCGAAATCAGGCGAAGGCAAAGAAGGAATAGGAATGGGCTTTTAGTGAGTAAAAGTCTGACACTATCTCTCGCTCCGCCCAAGAGCGCGATTTGTCATTAGATAATTTTCTCACCTTAAAAAATAAAAAAGCCTACTAGGTTCGCTTCTGAAAGGAAAACCTGGGGCCCTGGAACGCAAGACAAAAAGGGAATATAGGAGTCGATTTTAGTAAGTAAAAGTCCGACACGCTCTTTCGCTCCGCCCAAGAGCGCGAGAAAACATTGGATGATTTCTCACCCAAAGAAAGTACCTAAGCATTTGAAGTTTAGTAAAAGGAATACATATATTTATTAGTTTTGATGTTCATAAGCATATAAATAATTTGCATGGTCCGGAGCGAGGAAGAGTGGCAGGCGGTCGCCACTTTCTGCGAAGCAGTAATGCTAGAAAAGGAGGCGGCCATCGCGTGAGGCAATGGCCTACACGCCCCAGCCGCCGCCGGGATTCCGATCCCATTTCCGGCCACCGTAAGCGCAGGCTTGCGGACGGCGAGCAGTGGGTAGCTTGCCGTCCGACCGTCTGGTACCCGTCCGGACCCAGCCCAAGTCGTCGACGGCGCGTATCGTTCCACGCGCTCCTTAGAGAGATGTCAGCAAATCGTAGGGGCCCAGCAGGGTCGAAGCCTACTGGGGCCAAGGGTAGTGTGAAAGCGAAATCCGGGGCCCTGGAACGAAGGCAAAGAAGGAATAGGAGTGGGTTTTTAGTGAGTAAAAGTCTGACACTATCTCCCGCTCCGCCCAAGAGCGCGATTTGTCATTAGATGATTTTTCCACCTTAAAAAATAAAAAAGCCTACTAGGTTCGCTTCTGAAAGGAAAACCTGGGGCCCTGGAACGCAAGACAAAAAGGGAATATAGGAGTCGATTTTAGTAAGTAAAAGTCTGTCACGCTCTTTCACTCCGCCCAGAGCGCGAGAAATCATTGGATGATTTCTCACCCAAAAAAAAGTACCTAAGCATTTGAAGTTTAGTAAAAGGAATTATATATTTATTAGTTTTGATGTTCATAAGCATATAAATAACTAGCTGTGCCCCTCGGTTTCACCCGCGTTTTTCTCGTTTCCGTGGAAATACCGAGATAAATATAGCCTCCCTCAATAAATGGACTATTGAATATTTAAACAGTTTTCATATCAGATCAGTATTTCCCGAGATTGCCGCGTTCATAACAAACAACCAAACTTTTCAGCTTTATGTTAAATTGTACAAGTCGCAGGCAATAGCTGTCTATCTGTTCGACATTCAGCCAGACACCTAGGAATGACGACTATAGCCGGGGTGTCCGTCCACTTTAAACCGGGTTAAAATATTATTTTAAAGTACTTCTGAGTAAATTATATTTTTCCTTTTATTTTCTTGTGGCAGAAGAATATATTGATTGTTTCCGCAAACTGATCTTGACAACGCGACATATAGTTGGCCGTGCGAAAAACAGTTTTGCCGTAAATCTAATCCTACATATTTAAATGTTTGCCCCTGTGATTTATTTATCGTTACGGCAAAAGATAATTTAATTGGGAATTGGACTCTTTTAAAATGAAAAGGCAAATCATTTGGAATCATTGGGATCCGAGGTATAAGTACTGTTTGACCAACCGCTGGACCAGTCAAAACTGTTGCAACGATCACGTTATTGCGAAGAAATTTAACCTGAAGTCGAGTCCCGTTACATAAATTTGGTGGCTTAAGATTTCTAAGTAAAATAATTGGGGCACCAATTTTTAACTTGAGAGAATGTGGGGGGAGGCCACTCGGGTTTAAAGAATTAAGAAATTCCTGTGGATAATGGACTGAATCTTCTTGATCTCATCAACAAATATATTTCGAAAAAGATTATTACAGGATTTTATGTTGATAAAAAACTCTATGGCCCATAACTCATTAATAGGTACCAACTCTTAACATCTTACACACGTGATAACTTTTAAACGAAATATCCGATTGAGATGAAACATAAAGTATTTTACTTCTACATAAATACTCTTGATAACATAATGCTTAATTTCGATAAAGATTAATATTACGATACATATTTAACGTAGTTTTTTTTTCTTCAGACGATTTAATAATTATTTTGAACACAAAATCGGTTATTGTGATTAAACCATGATAGCTAGATATATGTTCTCGCGGACTTTTTTGTAGGTCTTAATGGGATCTACAAACCCGTAGTACATCATTTTGTTCTATTGTCAATAGTTTTTGCAGCGCACGCAAAAATAGGTTTTCGATTTTACACCTTGTGTTACAAAATAGCAATTTTATTACGGATCCCTAATTTTGAAAAAAAAAACATAGCCTATAGCCTTCCTCAATAAATGGACTACCCAACACTGAAAGAAACATTCAAATCGGACCAGTAGTTCCAGAGATTAGCGCGTTCAAACAAACAAACAAACAAACTCTGCAGCTATAAAATATTAGTATAGATAGTATAGATTAGTATAGATTTGCATCACAAAAAAAAAGTAAAAGGAATACAGAAAGTCAATAGAAATATTACAGTAAAATTTACAACGCGACCGAAGTAATGACATCACGTACACACTGACACTGACGCACACACACACACTCTCGCTTACCGCGATAGCACTACTAACTCTTGGTTTGGGATAAATTTGGATGTGTTCCGTACTACCAAAAAAGATGAATGAAAACTTAATGTTTTTTCATTTTTTTTTCTATAATTTGTAACTTGATAATATAAACTATGTTCCTACGGAAAGAATAATAGAAATATTGTTGTTTATAATACAGAAAAAACAAAATGAAAACATGCCATTTACAAAAATATGCGAAATGAAATTCGCTTAAGCTGTTGATCCCCGCACGAACGCCGGCGGTCGTGCGCTATTGTCTTACTATTGTGTCTCTAATTACGCTACTCAAGCAGTTAAATTTCGTTTTAGGTAAGTATTTTAAAAAAAGAAAGATGTAGGAACCTAGATAAATATTGTCTTAATCCGAATATCATCATAATATGGTGGAAATATGCTCCATCTGCAAATGATTTTGGTATTACGTTTGTATGGATAATTCAGCTATTGCCGTCGCCTTAACTATAAAAACTCAAAAAAATCGCGATTGTTGTATGGGGAGCTCCTTTAAATATTTTTTTAGTATTTATAATTATAGCAGCAACAAATACATCTGTGAAAATTTTTACAGTTCATGAGATTACAGCCTGGTGACAGATGGATAGCGGAGTCTTAGTAATAGGGTCCCATTTCACCCTTTGGGTATTGAACCCTAAAAAGAAAAAAAGACTAATTGTACATATTTAGATACATACCTGATGTGTCAAAACCAGATTTTTGTAACTGACTTCTTCGGGATGTATCAGATGATACAACCATTGCTTCCCCAAGTGATTGTGCTTGCAGATCTAGAATAATATACAATATTGCATGTATTTGTTATTTGTTTCAATAAAATAAATGCATAGTTACATATTGTCAGTGCGTTTGCCAAAACCTCTATGTGCATTTCAATGATATTTTTCTTTTTACTAATTAATATCCTTAAAATCGAGTACATTAACACTACATTTTATCATCTTCTTCACTTGTATCTCAGTTCATACTACATTTTTAAATTATTCATCAGTCAATTAATCATTAAATAAAACAGTTTATTGTCTCCTCTAACAACTTGATGAAAAACACATAGAGGTTTTGGCAAGCGCACCAACAATATTATATTGCTAATAAATATTAGTATTACCTGGGATATGCATTGTTGGAATAGCCAATTTAGACAGTCTACCACTTGGATACTTATGAATATCTTCAAAATATCTATGACAGACCTGTCTGTTGTCATATATATCTTGACCACCCAATATAGCTATTAAATTTGTAGATTACTTAGATGTGAATTTGTCTCCGCTTGTCTCTGGATTTGGGAATCGGTGTAGAGGCACACCTGGAAATATGAATGATTAAACTATTAGGTGCGATACATTGTACACAGTTTCGTAATGTAAACTACTGAATAGCCATTCTGTAGTACTATGACATTTGGATAGTAAGTGATGATTTCCCAGGAACTAGTGAATAAAAACGTTGAGAATTAGAACAATAACATTCATAGCAACTTTGATTGACATCTTACATTCTGCAGATATTACAATAGTTGTATGACGATATGTGAAACATGTCTTTTAGATCTCTAAGTTGCATTGTGATCAAAATGGTGATGGGGTGATATGCCAGCTCCTAAAGAAAAATGTTAGCACCACGTTACTTACCGTCTTTCTTAGCCACAACACATCCAGGTACACAGCAGGAATTTTGAGACATGGTTATGAAAACTGTTAATGCAATTACAGGTCCAAACTCTAAAGAGTCCACAGTAACTTCACTAGATCTCGAACGAACAAATTGTAACGCGGCTCAATAACATGGAGGAACGAAAGCTCAACTCAACATGAAGATGCACTAGCGATACAACAAAAACTTAATTGCAAAAGGAAAACAAAAGAAATGCGTACGAGTAACACTCGCGCAACCATGCAGCCATTTGCAATTCAAGTGTGGCCATACAAAAACCAACTTTTGCACGTTTAAATACAAAAGTATAACTTTTTTTGTATTAATCGGATGATAAAAACCTAATTATTTAATAATTTCTGTATTCTATTATTTATGTACACGAATAGTATGAAATAACATTTTTTTTTCTTGATTATTGTTTTAAAGTAATTCCCAATATAAAATAATATATTTAACTGTAGCAACACCGCAATTTGTTTCCCTTATTCAGTTGATAGATGGCGCTGTTTTAAAGAAAAAAAGTGAATTTTCGTTTTGTTCTAAGTTGCCATACCATGGTGCACTTGTTGGTGGGAAATCAATAATCAATTAAATATTGATGTTATTATTAATTATATCGTAATTATTATCGTTCATTGTTACAGATGATGGGGCCTTACCCATAAAATTTGAATAGAATTAAAACAAATAAGTTGCTTCATAAACAAACGTTGTGTTTTACCAACATTCGACCAGACTTGGGAAACATTGGATATAAATTATACAGAATCAAACCAGAAGTTTTGTGATAACGGCGACAGCTACTAATGATACAATGGCTTTAGTTGATCAACTTAACAATCTGCGCTTGGACCACCTGGACCATGGCTGGGTTACTGCTATTTATCAAACAGAATTTCTTGAGTTCTGTGATTTACCGCCAGAATATGAGAGTGCGATAGAATCTTTAGATTTGAACTCCACATTTATGGATATAATAGAGTCGACTGATGAATGGCTTACTTCAGAAAACATACCTAATGAAGAAAAGTCTTGGGCGTCACTGTCGAAGATAATACAACACAGGAAAGTGTTAGCTATTTTAGCATACTATATAGATTATGGATGCAAAAATGTTCATACCAGGGAATATAGAAACTATGCTCTATTAGCATCTCGAGTTTACTATAAGTTGTTGTCAATCCCAGGATTTAAAGTATATCACATCTATCATTCACAACTGTTTGCTCTGTCGCTGGCCTGCCTTCACTTTCCCTTAGAGATGTGTGATGAAGCAAGCAATTTCAATTCAAAGGAACTTACTAAAGAAGTCAACTTTGTTTTGAAGCAACTGTCAGAGTTTGTGGCAGACTTAACAGTCATTGTCGAACATTTACAACTAAGCCCTTCTGATATGAATTTTGAAGAAATTTTAAGTAATTTAGTAGATATAACTGGATATGCTATTGTTGACAAACTACATGTGGGTAAGTGAAGTTTGCGAAATACTTAGACTGTAACTATAAAAATATTAGATCATGAAGCGTTATAATAAAATATTTTAAAATTTCAGATCGAACAAGTATGTGTCAAGTGTTATTTTCATTTTTTTTTTTGTATTATATTTTGTTTCCAAACTGCTCTACTGTCAAAATGAGATGAGGTACTTGTGTAAAAAATGTTATGTAATTATTCATTGGCTCTTACCTATTAGATTCAGCAAAATAAGGTGTCTACATTAAATTTCACAACTTATACATGAATTAGTTTAACATCATTATGTAGCTATAATTTGCTCAATTCTTTATTGATACTTCTTAATTGTGTGAATTCCTTGACAAACTGTGATGAATTCCTTGACCAACATCATCAACCTGGAAGTACCTATGTTACCTTAAAAGTCGTCTACATAAATTTATGGAAGGCACACTAAAACAGTGTGCCTCCTAAAATTTTTCTCAGTATAGTTAGCATATGAGTGCCAACATTGTATGGTCAGCTTGGTTGGCTTTGTGCCATGGTATGGACAAATACTACTGCATTGACCGCCAGCATGCTACCAACTGCGCCATTGAAATTAAGCCATCCTAGAACCCACTTACATCTTTTTAATCAAACTTTAATGTCTATATACCTACTATATCATGGCAATGAGATGCAATTAGGACATTTGTATAGTTAAGCATTTTGTTTGATTTTATTTTTTTCCAGACAAGTTGATACTTGAACGTATATCAAACATGATATATAAAATAATACATACCTTATTATGTGATACAAGAGGATCCAATGAGAAGGCAATAACATTGCTTTTTAAATGTATCCTGCCAAAGCTGGTTAGTTCATCTCTGGATGGCAGGCATGCCAATGTAAGGACACATTTTATTTTTTTGGTTTGTTAAACTTGGTTTGTGCAACTGGAATCTGGATGTCTGATATAAAATCCTTTTAATACTAAGTGACACTATATTTATAAATAAATATTAGGTCTTTAACTATGAAATTGCCGTTTTTTAAAATGGGTTGCTTAGAAGTGATATCTTTGGATTTACTTGGAATTATAAGTTCAAATAAACTTTATATTAAAGGTAGGTACGTTTTTCTTTTTTCGAAATTAGGTATTTATTGGATTCTTTGTTTTGTATTTTCTGTAATATTGCACAGTACTTGTAACTATTTTTGTATGAAATATAAGAAAACTCGCATTATTTTGTAATATGAGTTCTACCGTGGAAACAATCTGTCTCAAGCGGTATGCAATATTAATAATGTATATGGACTTAAAACTGCTAATGAATGGGATGTCTATTTTTGTTTCAATCACTTTCAAGTGGGACATTTTATCTCACGAAAGCTATTAAACCAAGAGCACAGAATAAGAAATATTACAAGCACAAAGTTCTTTTGTTAGAAGAAAGTCGTAGGTACCTATACGTAATTGATATTGCTTGCCCTTTGAAATGCATAGTTTTACGTTGGAACTCTTATTAAGAAAAAAACTGTTTTTTTTATTAGCTTTCATGGTTATAAGAACTGCGATATTACAGAAAATACAAAACACAAAGAGCCCAATAAATTCCTAATTTCGGAAAAAGAATAACGTACCTTTAATTTAAGACATGCCGCATGCATGGAAACCAATGTTTCCTCACGATGTTTTCCTTCACCGTTTTGAGTGCAGTGGTGATGAAATAAATTACACAAAGTAATGCGCCTGGCTGGGTTTGAACCCGCAACCTACAACTCGTCAGTCGGGGCCGTTACCACTCGGCCACCACTGTTCTCTGAGAAACTGACTGACTATCAAACTAACAAAGCACAGCAGAAACTACTAGTACTAGGAGAGTGAAATTGCACACAAGGTTTCCTTTTATGACGTAGGCGAGCACTAAGAGAGGATTTCTCAAATTTCGCCCCCTAAGGGTATGAAATAGGTAAAAAGTAGGTTTTGTATGGAGAAACCTACTTTTACGCGGGCGAAGCCGCTGGCAGAAGCTAGTACCTATAGATATATTATGTGTTATCATAACCACTAAGAGTGGTCACTAAAATCAATAAATCTTCACCTGAAAAAATTTTACAATTGGAATCATATCATGAACTAGCACCTAACGTTTTGTAAGTGCCTATTTAAGCCTATAGCATAGCATAGTCGGCCTTATAATGTTCCCACTGTTGGGACTCAGGCCTCCTCTCTAGGAGAGGGAATGGGCCGTAATCCACCACGCGGGCCCAGTGCGTGTTGGTGGATGTCACATGTCTTCGAATTTTTGGTTCTAGGTCATGCCGGTTTCCTCACGATGTTTTCCTTCACCGTTTTGAGAGCAGTGGTGATGAAATAAATTACACACAAAGTAATGCGCCTGGCTGGGTTTGAACCCGCAACCTACAACTCGTAAGTCGGGGCCGTTACCACTCGGCCACCACTGCTCTTAAGCCTATGTGAAATAATAATAATAATAATAATAATTTATTTATTCGGATAACAATGATCCATAATGATTAGTAACAATTTAAACTTATAAACTATGTTACAAAATATTTTGTTTTTTTAATGAAGATAAAGTGATTTGAATTAACTATTTATCACTTTTGACAACAATTCTCAGCAAATTGAACTGCGCTTAGTGTGATTATTGACCATTTTAGATAAAAATTGCTCTTTATTTTATGGCATCCAACTCGGTTGAATTTCCCTGAATGTACCAACCAAAGTGTTAATTTAATAATGCCAAAACTGCCATTGATTTATTTGTTCTCATTTTTTCAGAAATGTATTGGACCATCTTATGTAACATATTCATTTCTGCTGTTGGCCACGCATGGCAAGGCAGCATTAAATGGTTACATGTGTCTTTTAGAACATCTCTGCTTAAGTCCAGATGGATTGGTAAGTTAGCAGAACTTTTCTTTTACTTATAATAGTTTTCGTAAGATTAATTGGTTGTTTTGTTATTCAAGTGTTTCAACTTCTAAAAGTCAAAAGTCAAAAGTCAAATCTTTATTGCAGAACACAATACAATAAATTATACATTTCTGGATGTCATTTGAATGCTCTAGTTAATTGTGTTTTACCAAATTAGGCATGCAAAATTATAGTAATTCTGACATCTTAAAAACCAGAATAAAGTAATTACATTAGTAATTGCTTTTTTGGATTTTTATGTTTTTATAGTACCTAATTTTACATCCCTTAGCACAAAGCCAACCAAGCTGACCCTACAACGTTGGTACCCATATGCTAACTACATATATCTACAGTTTAAAAACTACTGAGATAGGGCTGACAGAGATAACATAATATGAAGATGAAGGCTCTCTGCGGCGACTCCAAATATATTGTAATAAGGGCAGGTCTTTTATGTTGAAACGAATTTTAAACTCTTCTATTGTAAAATAATGACATTGTTAATTTCTTATCAGGCCCAGTGGATTAAAAACTATAGTGTTAATGATTTTGGTGTAAAAAAAAATAGTAATTGAAGCTAATAACATCAACTTTTGCAACAACACATCAATTGTAACGTAACCCAGATTTACCCCAATCCAAACGACTTCTGCTACATAGCACCTGTCTGCCCGTCTCCACTACAGTGAAAACATAATGTATATCTTAATACACCATTCTAAATAAATGTACCTTTATTATTTTTACAGGAACGTGCAGAAGTTCGCGAGTTGCGATCAAAATTAGTTGTTGGCATGATGAGTTCTCTACCACAGGCATCTTACAGAGAATTTCTTAAATGGCTAATAGATTTATCTGTTGCTACAAGATTGTCACATCGCCAGTTAGCCCTTGTACGTATCAATATCATTTACTCTTAAAATAATTCGAGATATTTTGTAGTAATCCATTGCCAACAATTCAAGTATCGACTTTATAGTCGTGTATTTTATGTTGATTTTTAAGTGAACAAATGTATTAAAAGCCTTAAAAAAATGGGTTGCAAAGGAATTTAAGCTTTGTCTTGAATGACATAAGACTTTGTTGATCCGAAATTTTAAGGTTACATTGGGCACACGTGGGCCACGTACACCGATCTGGGCGTGTCGGTCTCAACACATTCTACATATATGGCAACTAGACTTGTAGAGCTACATTAGACCCACGTCACGCACCGCCGTGTCCTCGTGGGGGAGATCGGCGGCAACGATCTTTCGCCTCGCGCTCCAGCCGCCGAGATCCCGATTTCCGGCCACCGTAGGCGCGGGTTTGTGGACGGCGTGCTCGCCGTCCGAAAGTCCGGTAACCGTCCGGACCGAGCTCAAGTCGTCGACGGCGCGTACGCCTCAAGGAGATGTCAGCAAACCGTAGGGGCCCAGCAGGGTCGAAGCCTACTGGGGCCAAGGGTCTGCTTCTGAAAGGAAGACTCGGCCCTGGTATGAAAGGCAACGAAGGAACAGTAGTGGGTTTTTAGTCAGTAAAAGTCTGACACACCCTCTCACTCCGCCTAAGAGCGAGGGATGTCATTGGATGATTTTCCCACCGAAAAAAAAGATCTACGCCACGCAACGAGAATTAGGTACAAATCAGGCGTGGCTCACGTGTGCGTCGGTCTAATGTAGTTTAGTTGGATTTTAGTCAGTAAAAGTTTGACACGAGCTCTCGCTCCACCGTTGATCGTGAAAAGTCATTTGTTTAAAATTTTCAAAAAAGGTATTTTTTTATGTAGGTACTTATTTATGTCTATTTTTTTATCCTTTTTTTTCTATTTTTTTTTTGTCTACTTCACAGGAGACACTAGCTAAATTGTTAGACAGTGGACATGAAGAACATGAGCAACCGGCAGAACAAACACCTGAAACTACCGAAAATGACGCACCAAGTATGTATCTCGGATCTGTTTATTCTACATATAAGTTGTTAAAACTTTTGCTTCATAATGTTATCTGGCTATTGGAAACATATGTTTTGTATTGTATTTGTTGGCTCATGAACAATGCCGTTTATAGCTGCAAATCAGTCGTAGGTAGATATTATACTGTATGTACCTATACTAGGGTAGAGGTTAGAAGATGGCCATATGTTGGTGTAGTAGTCTATTAATAAATATCATTTAATAGCAATAAATTAGTAAGTAAAAAATGGAAGTTAGTGTCTTTATAAACAGAAAATTCTTTGTTTTTAGTTGCTGGCCCCAGTAATCAGCAAGAACCACAACCGGATAATCATCAAATGCCCAATCAACAATCCAATGGCGCCGTAGTACAGGTACGTAAAAATTGCCTCCAGGTAACTTGTCTGCGATAGCTTTATATATAAATCACACCATATACAGTGGTGGTCATATAATTACGAACGACTATTTAAAAACAAGCTTTTTTTCAAACTTGCGAGAATTACATGTCTTTTTGTATCTCTCTCGGTATCGCAAAATTGTTCCACATTGTTGTAGCACACAGTTATAACATGATTTATCTATTTAGATAAAAGGAGAAACTGACTGACTGACATATCAACGCACAGCCGTAACTACTGGGACTACGAAAGTGAAATCTTGCACAAGACTTTCTTTTATGATGTAGGCGAGCACTAAGAAGGGATTTTTGGAAATTCAACTTTTAAGGGGGTGAAACGGGGGTCCAAAGTAAAGTTTGTATGGAGAAACCTACTTACTTTCACGCGAGCAAAGCCCATACTTAGAACTGAAACTCAAATTTTTTTTTTTTTCATCAGACTCATACGTGTGGGGTATCCCGTATCGGGTCTCCGTATCTATACGTTTGAGTCTGATGAAAAATCAAAATTTTTTAATAAAATATTTTTTTTAAATAGGTACGGTCTATGGATAGATACTTCAAAAATGATATTGTTTCTAATATCATTTTTTTCTAAAGAGACACTTCCAAAGTAGTAAAATGTGTGTCCCCCCCCCCTGTAACTTCTAAAATAAGAGAATGATAAAACTAAAAAAAATATGTGATGAACATTACTATGCAAACTTCCACTGAAAATTGGTTTAATCGAGATCTACTAAGTAGTTTTTTGTTAATACGTCATAAATCGTAAACCGCAATTTACCTTTCTAGTTTGTACGGAACCCTCAGTGCGCGAGTCCGACTCGCACTTGACCAGTTTTTTTATTCAAATTTAAATAGAGAACACTACAACTAAGCCATTATTCGCGTAATTTTGGCGCCATTTAGTGCTGTAAAAGTCAAGAAGTTGATAATTTCACATAAAAACAATGAGGAAAAGTAAAAGTTGCGATGAATGTACAAGGGAAGTGATAATAAAACTTCGCGATAAGAATTGGTCATATAAAAAGATAGCTGATCACCTGCAGTGCTCAAAAACGATGATATTCCACGCTGTGAAGCATTTTAACACGTATCAAACAACTTCAAATATTCCACGTGTACCTAAACAGAGAAATTCATCTCGGCGAGACGATAGAAATATCGTGCGTTTGGCACAACAATACCCTTTAGGGTCTAACGAGTTAAGAAAAGAATATTTTGGTGAAAACAACTCCTTTGCGATCTCAGCGCGCATTATCCAAAGGCGTTCGGTAGAAGCTAAGTTGAACGGAAGGATAGCAAGAAAGGTACCCATGTTAAAACGGTGTCATAGAGTGTGTTCTGATGGGAAACGATATTTTCGACGACCTCCCAATACAGCATTCGACCCCAAGTATACAAAAGTGTCATTAAAGCATGGTGGTGGAAATGTGAAAATTTGGGGGTGCTTCTCTGGTCATGGTGACCTGTTAGATTGATAGAAGGAAACATGGATGAGTTCCAATACAAAAATATACTGGAAGAAACAATGTTACCAATTATGCTGAAGACGTGCTTCCGATTATTTGGACATTTCAACACGACAATGATCGCAAGCACACTGCACGATTAAAGAATTGTTTTTAAAAAAATATCTGGTACTTACAAATCGTTCCTAATTATATGACCACCACTGTATATGTACCTACTGTCTTAAAAAAAGAGATAATTCCTAAAATGTAGTATATAAAGTGATATTCGATTTAGATTGTATGCTCGTATCTTTTGATCATGTATGAATCATAAGAATCAATTTATCAATGATAGTAAGAAGTAGGTACCTATTTCACATTTTTCAAAAACACACAAGTCCTAACCCTATAACAAGAGCGGCCTGTTCAAAGGCGCATAACGGGCGTAATAAAAGAGACTCTCGTAGCGCGGACTTACGGTGCATTTTGATTCGTTACGAGCGCCACTGGATCTGGTAGGCTAATAAAATCAAGGTCGTGTCCGTGCCGTGCAATGTATTATGAACATTAGCGCTGTTATTAGCAGGTTTAAATTCGTATGTTTGCTATCAAGGAGTGCAATTTCTGTACTTGTACTATTTCTTATTCTGTGGCGGGGCGGAGGTCTAAGCTAGAGATTGACTCTATGTAAACACAATCGACCCTTTATTCAATCAAATATCGCAATCGATTTTTATCGATTTGGAATTTATAAATTTTTGTTTATATGAGATATTGAACGAAATAGATATAAAATATTGTCGTTAGCAAACGAAATTTCAACTTTAATAAAAAAATAACTAATAAAATTTTATTTTCTTGGTTGAAAGACTTGATTTAGTTAAATATCAGTTATTTGCAAACGACAACTAGAATAACAACTGTTTGAGAACATTTTAAACCTCTATAGAAAATTGAATATAAATATATTTTCATAACTTAATTTCAATCGTTTTGAAAAAAAAAAATGATTAAACAAACTCTTCGGTAACTTCGTAAAGCTTCGTGCTTATTCGGCAATGTTCGGTACGCAGTAATATGTCTCACTCACACGTTAGCATTGGTGTTATTTTCGTGTCACTGTCTGTCTTGAGCTACTCGGTGACAAAAGGTTTCCTTGGTTGTTATTATTATATTGTTAAGTTTTTTGTGTAGTGTTAGGTTTGTTTATTTAATTCATAAGTTATTTTTGTAGCTTTCTGTCTCAAAGTGTTTAATATTTATTTTATTTGTACTTGGTTGGCTAGGTGTATTAATAAATTTTTATTCGTAATTCTTCTGCACAAAGTTCGGGCTCGCCAAGATACGTCGGCCGTACTGTACACGTGGTTATTTTTTACTGCGGCACTCGGCTCCATATCGCCTTGCCAGCGGTTCGGGTGAATTCCGCCTCGGTTGCAATAACCAACTTTCTCCACTTGTATCAAAATGTACTATTTTAATACACTTCTCGAAAACCCGCTCCTGCCCCTACCGTTGCCACTGTTTTTCGCACTGCGGAAAAGTGCTCCGGTTCGCTCCCGATACAATTTATTGAATTTATCGTGTCAAGCTGGGCACCGGGCTACCCCCACGAGTCGCCGGGTAGCCCTGTTTATTTATTCCTTTGTAAATATGTTGAATAACGTCGTTTGATACACCTGGAAATTGGACACTGCAGCACTCGGCTCCATAACACCGAAAATTCCACTACCACACATACACACACACACAATTCCTGTTTCGGCAACGTATTCCCGATGTCCCCAGTCTTAATAATAATAATAATAATGAATGAACCAGTAATTACCAGGAATGTACCAGTGATTGCGGAACCAGTAACCCATACTCGACCAGTGGATTACCAGGGATGGAAAAGATCACATCTTGAAGTAGATCAAAACACTTGTTCAAAAATCATTTTTTCACTGCTCTTTAATTGCTTGCTTACATTAATTAGTTAATGAAATTTCACAGACTTGACTAGTAAAACTTAAAAAAAAGTCCGATTTTCACAACGGTTTATTGTACATAGCCTGCGGTTCTGTAAGTGCTGTTAATTAAAATTATAACTTTTTAAATATTATATTTTTAAATGGAACCCAAAACTAGTATGAAGTATCGTCAACTATGATTATAACCACAAGCAGCAAAAATGGAAATGATCAGCCAGTGAGCGCGCTCTCTTTGTTTGAATTCGCAATTCGAGATGTTGTATATAGGGTGACTGGTAATTAGTGACCGATACTTAAACACGTGATTGTACTCATGATCACAAACAACTTTCCCAAAGAAACCTTTTTTTTACACTCATTAGTTTTATGACAATAACAAAACAACTGTTTGAAATTCGCGTGCGCGCGCCTTCGACCGCTCAGCTGTTAGCTGCAGCCGCGTAAAACCGTTGTCTCATGTACTTTTTGTACCTTACCTACAATAGTGATAGAGCACCCGCGCGGCTTGCAAACCCATCAATGTACATAATCAGTGGTTTCCTACATGTTTCGGTTAAATAATATCCAAAAACAGTTAGTTAATCTAACTAGGAACCGTGAGCCTTTAAATGCCTAATCCTGAGCCATGGAACATAGGCCTGTGACGATGTGACGCCTCGGCTGCCGTGTGGCCATTTAGGTACACAGTGTTATAATACCTACATAAAGTTTCTCTGTTCATGACACGGTGAGGAGACTAAAATAAATAATAAATTATCTAGTGTTTTGGTACTTTACGTGCGCGCACTACAATAAATAAATCCATAATCTTTCTTAGCAAACGTCAGGAATTGCGTTTGTTTTGTGACTAATCTACGATGTTTAGAAGCGACTTATAAGACACCACTACATTATTTACTGACTCGATACCTACTTGAGACTGGGCATTGTTCAAGTTATTTCCATCTTTCTTGGGTACAAGAGTTGGTACAATAGCCTTGCTGCTTTGCGATTACCCCCTTCCGAGTAGTAACACATCACTGACCATGTCACTGTATTCACCACGTTCACTCGATGTGTAATTGAATGGCACAGTAAGAGCGGGCGTAAAAAAAAAAACAAATCATGTACAAGTGCTTGAGACGCGCTTTCCGACACTATTGCACGGCAAAGGTAGCGGTGCGGACGGGGGAGGGGGGAACGAGACTCGTGAGGCGTTCTACTACCTAGTTCATTGCCGTTTCCCGAGCGTGCGCGAATTTCAATTGCCGCTGTTTTGTTATTGTCATAAAACTAATGAGTATATAAAAAAGTTTCTTTGGGAAAATTGTTTGTAATCATGAGGACAATCACGTGTTTAAGTATCGGTCACTAATTGCCTGTCACCCTATATATAAAATTTTGGGCACGCCATTATTATGGCGATAAGTCCCCTCTTTGAGGAGTGGCTGGAAAGACCTCACGGCGTCCTTACCTACCGCATGACAAAGGTCCTCATCGGACATGGTAAGTTCGGGAGGTTCTTGCACCGGATTCGTGCAGAAGAGACGCCCGGGTGCCAACATTGTGTGGACCGCCCGGAGGACACGGTGGAGCATACGGTAGAGGTGTGCCCCGCTTGGGCAGAGCACCGCCGTGTCCTCGTGGGGGCGATCGGTGGCAGCGATCTCTCGCGCCGGGCCTTGGTACAGGTCATGGTCCGGAGCGAGGAGGAGTGGCAGGCAGTTGCCTCCTTCTGCGAAGCAGTAATGCTAGCAAAGGAGGCGGCCGATCGCGTGAGGCAACGGTCCTCACGCCCCAACCGCCGCCGGGATTCCGATCCCGATTTCCGGCCACCGTTGGCGCGGGCTTGCGGACGGTGAGCAATGGGTGGCTTGCCGTCCGATCGTCCGGTAACTGTCCGGACCGAGCCCAAGTCGTCGACGGCGCGTAGTGTTCCACGCGCGCCTCAAGGAGATGTCAGCAACCGTAGGGGCCCAGCAGGGTCGAAGCCTACTGGGGCCATGGGTGATGCGAAAGAGATCCCCGGGGCCCTGGAGAAAAAAATAGGCAAAGAAAGAACAGGAGTGGGTAATATAAAACTTAAAATCAAACAGAAAATAAAATTCAAATTCCACTGAATTCATACGTCTTCAAAGCCTTTTTTGTACAAAAAGCCACTTAAAATACACTATGCTAAAGACGATACGTAAGTTGGTAGCGATCAATGGAATCAAAATATCTCAAATTAAAAATTCCACTTTAGTAAACATTACGTAATATAATCTCTAAAAATATAATAAAAGCATAACAAGTAGTGATGCAACGTAAGTGTCTTAACGGAAGCGAAAACGAAAACAGATGTCAAAAGTAAATATTTGCGGATGCGGAAACGGAAGCGGAAGTCCAGTAGGTTTACGTCATAATAACGTCCTATGGCGCGCGGTGATGCGCAGAATGAATAAAAAGAAATGTAATAATAAAGAAACTTGTTGCAACACGTTTGTGTACCGCCCCCGCCCCCCACCCAGCGCCTCTTCCGATGTGTCCAGTCGTCCACGAGCCCCCCACCCCCACGCTTCTCGCTGTATTCTTCTGTTTAGAGTTCTGTTATAAATTTTGCGTAAGCATAAGCGGAAACGGAACTGAAAAAGCTTGCGGAACTTCTGCAGAAACGGACGCGGAAGCAGAGTTCTGTTGCAACACTAATAATAAGTTCTTGTATTTAATAGTAAGATGTACAATATTTGTATGTCTACAGGCAGAAGACGATATGTTAGGCGAGGACACAGGGAGCTTGTTGCGTGCGCGCAAGCATAAAGTGATGCACGTGGAGATCTTGCGCGCCGTGTACGAGCGTACCGACGACGAGTCCGGCACACTGCGCACGCGCGCACTCGCTATCCTTACCAAGTGCTTCACCAGCAAACACGTGCCCTTGATCAAAGCCATAAAGGTGAGTGATTTTTTTAAATATATTCAATTCGGTATTTCCGCCTATTTTTTTTTTTACAATATTTTATAATTAACTAGCTTTTGCCCGCGGCTTCGCTCCCGACTACCTACCCTACCTACCTAGAAAGTACAAACATACAAAATACTTTCTAAGATATAAAGAGAAGGCAGAGTCAACATATATCAATTTTTTTGAACTTATTTCTTCTGAGAGACTCACGAGGACCCATTTTATAGATAGCCCGGATTGCTCTCTTTTGCAATATGAAAATTGAGTCTACATCAGCTGCAGATCCCTACAGTAAGATGCCATAAGACATAATACTGTGGAAATAAGCATAGTAAACTAACCTAGCTGTGGCTACATCTGTCAATTGCCTTATTTTTCTTACTGCATACGCGGCTGAGCTTAATCTACTTGAGAGAATTCTAATATGAGCGCCCCCTGCAGTTTAGAACCAATAGTTATACCTAAGAACACAGTTTCCGTAATAACATCAAGTTTTTTGTCGTCAAGAATTAGACTGACGCGAACTTGAGGGACATTCGGTAATGAAAACTTTGTACTTACATTTAGTTTTATTCGCATTAATAAGAGATTATTAGCTGCGAACCATTTCGAAAGATCAGCCAGACTCCAACTACCAAGTTGTAATTATTTATTTTTTCTTGCTTTTCAGGGTTCCGTAGCCAGATGGCAAATAACGGAACCCTTATAGATTCGTCATGTCTGTCTGTCTGTCCGTCCGTATGTCACAGCCATTTTTTTTCCGAAACTCGAAACTATAAGAACTATACTGTTGAAACTTGGTAAGTATACGTATTCTGTGAACCGCATTAAGATTTTCACAAATTCTTTTTTTTATACTGAATAGTTTGCGCATGAGACACTTCCAAAGTTGTAAAATGTGTGTCTCCCCCCCCCTGTAACTTCTAAAATAAGAGAATGATAAAACTAAAAAAAAAAATATATGATGTACATCATATATTTTTGTATGAAACGCCCACTGTACATGTAAAAATAAAAAATATATGATGAACATTACCATGCAAACTTCCACCGAAAATTGGTTTGAACGAGATCTAGTAAATAGTTTTTTTTTAATACGTCATAAATCGTAAACCGCAATTTACCGTTCAAGTTTGTACGGAACCCTCAGTGCGCGAGTCCGACTCGCACTTGCCCAGTTTTTTTATAATGTGAATGTAAGAACACTGTAGACTCCGAATTGTTAGATTACTTCCTATTACGACTCACTTTTTTATTATGATTTTTTATTGTGCTTTTAGGCACAATATTGACTGGTCTACACTATCCTTACATAATATCTATTAATACTGTAATATGGAAATATTGTAACAACATCCCTTTTTTTTTAAAGATTAACCATGGAGTTTCTTGCCGGTTGTTGTCCATGGGAAACGGCCAATTTGGAACCGTGCACTAGCTTCTGACGTTTTATAAGTGCCCATGTAGGGCTATGTGAAATAAAAATGTTTTGAATTTTGAATTGAATTTTTGCAAGCCCGATTGTAACTTAGAAATTCTATCTGTGCCTGAGTACAAGTCTGAAAACCTCAATGTTGCAATGACGCAGTTATGTAAAGTTGTAGCATGTCTCTTAAAAGAAAATGACGTCGTTATGTGCACCAGGATTGTCAAGCAAAATCCATATAGCACGCGTCCTAGTTCTATTATAGTCAAACTTACTTCACTAACAAGATGAATAAGCTTTACACTGCCCACCTGGGAATCGAGGGAGTTAAAAAGCAGTATATAGTATATATGTAGCTGAACATCTATGCCCATATAATAGATCCTTACACCATGCTACAAGGATGGCGGCCAAAGAGAAGAACTACAAGTTTGTATTTGTGCGTAACGGTCGCATATTTCCAAAGGCGAAAACTCCGAACGGCTTCTAATAAAAGACATGATCTCTCTTATTATGTTAGTGTAATTTTGTTAATTATTCTGCTTTGAATGATTATTGTATAAATACTATAAAATTCCAAACTCGCCAAACTTAAGCACATTGCTCGCAGAACAGATGGACGTTGGGGCCGAAAGGTTCTGGAGTGGCGACCGCGTACCGGAAGACGCAGTGTTGGAAGGTCCCCTACAAGGTGGACCGATGACCTGGTGAAGGTTGCGGGAATCCGATGGATGCGAGACGCGCAGGACGGTTCATTGTGGCGACATTTGGGGAAGGCCTATGTCCAGCAGTGGACGTTTATCGGCTGAAATGATGATGATGATAACCATAAAATTCTCAGATTTCCAAATATATTACTAAAATACCAGAGGGTTAAAGAACGCATGATTTTTATCACAATATTTTAATTAATTATTACGATGTTGTTATTCTCATTGAAACTTGGCTTAATGGTGATGACTCTAGTTCAGAATTATTTGATGACCGTTATAATGTATATAGAAGAGACCGTGAACTCAATGAACTCTGCAGGAAGAGGACTGGCGGCGGGGTTCTGATCGCTATTTAAAAAAAAAATAAGTGTGGCACTCGGGGACTGCCGCGGTAAGGCTATTGCATAGCATTTTGTATCAACTTATGCAATTATAATTATTTATTTATTTTATTTATGCAGTAGGTATTTCTTTTTCTTTGATATTAATTCAAGTTACACTTTTTGAGCGTGGTGACCGATAAGAGAACAAATTTTTTTCTTTCTTGTTTACTTCATAAATTGCTACAAGTATGTTCAGTTGTTATCATAGAACATTACTATAATCTATTATAATACAAAAAGACTATTTTGTTTGACCGAGATTTGAACTCGAGGCACGATGATAACATAAGTAGAACGCTGTACCAATGCGCCACACAGGTCGTTAACGACTTTTCTAAAATAGGTGTTCGGTCTCTGTCGGCCTCCAAGCCACACCTCCGTGCCCGTCGGAGTGGGGAGCGTGAGGTATATTTTTCGTTACGGAATTTCTGGATTCGGTCCCCGCGCTCAAGGCCCGCGATAGAAGCTATGCAGTAGCTTAAAAACATAATTCTGTCGAATTAGCATTTCACAAAAGTTTGTGTGAAGATTTGTGGGTTATGACCATACACAGAATAGTTAGTCTGTTTTTGTGCGGTCTATATTCCGTCGCCACTTAAAATTGACGTTTTGGAGCATTACTTTGAGAATGCGGGAAGAGTCATCAGCACAAAAGGCGAAACTTTTATAGTGGGTGACTTTAACCTAACTAACATCAACTGGCTCAACAGCGACAATAGTAATTTTCTAGTCCCCGAAATAGCTAATTGTTCTATAAATGACCTTTTTACTGAGTTCGTTGCGCTACATAATTAAACTGCTCCAAGGCATAGGAGCAGTTTTCAGTAAAGTAGACCACCAACTTTTATTGCAAAAACTTGAGAAGTACGGAATCAATGGTCCACCACTGAAATAGTTTCATTCTTACCTTAGTGCTCATGTATCATTCGTTGTTTTGAATGGGATGACATCTGAAGACTTCCGTGTGACCTCTGGGGTACCACAAGGCTCCCACCTAGGACCTTTGTTATTCAATATTTTCATTAATAGCATTATACATTGTTTTCATCATGCACAATCTTATTTATTTGCAGATGATCTCAAACTGACCTGGCCCATAAAATCTATAGAGGACTCGTATCTGCTACAGGCCGACTTGGATAGACTAGTTGTTTTTTTCCGTTTGAAAATCATCCAATGACATCCCCCGCCGGGGGGAGGGCGGAGGGAGGGGGTGTATTAGACTTAGGTTACCGGACAGTCGGACGAGAGCTACCCATTGCTCGCCGTCCGCAAGCCCGTGCCTATGGTGGCCGGAAATCGGGATCGGGATCCCGGCGGCTGGGTCGTGAACGCCGCTCCCTCACGCGTGCATGTGCGATTTCCTCCTTTGCTAGCATTACTGCTTCGCAGAAGGAGGCCTGGAACTCCTCCTCGCTTCGGACCGTGGCCTGTACCAAAGCCCGGCGCGGCCTCAAGAGGACACGGCGGTGCTCTGCCCAAGCGGGGCACACCTCTACCGTGTGCTCCACCGTATCCTCCGGGCGGTCCACACAGTGGTGGCACCCGGGCGTTACTTCCGCTCGGATCCGATGCAGGAACTTTTCTAAACGACCATGTTCGGTGAGAACCTGTGTCATGCGGAAGGTGAGGACGCCGTGAGGTCAGCCAATCCTCAAAGAGGGTACTTACCGCCATAATTATGGCGTGCCCATGGATAGACTATTGGAGTGGTGCAACAATAATAGGATGAGCCTATATTTTGACAAATGTTTACATATAATTTTTTTTCGAAATACGAAAGCTCATAACACAAAATATACTATTTCAGACAAAATACATAAAGAAGTTGATAGTATCCGGGATCTGGGAGTAGTGTAGTATTGGATAGTAAATTGAGTCAATGCCCATTTAGACAAGATAATAGCTAACGCTAACAAAATGCTGGGCTTTGTATTAAGGACCTCCAAGCCATTTAACAACCCAAAGACTAAAATTATTCTTTATGAGACGTTGGTCCGTAGCAATTTAGAATACTGCTCACAGGTATGCTCACCTCATTACAATGTTCATAAGCAGCAAATTGAGCGAGTCAAAAGAAGATTTTTATATCATTTATCCTTTCGGGATAAAACCGCGTATCAACTGAGATCTTCTAAAGACCGTATTGTATACCTACTATAAATTTCAAAGCCTCACCAATCGTAGAAAAGTTCAGGATCTTTGGTACATTCATAAAGTGATGTCTTCCAAGTTAAATACTGACATTCTGTCAAGAGTGACCATTAATGTCCATAGTAGATTACCACGGTCCCATACCTACAACTTATTCAAACAAGTTCCACGCAAAACGAACCTGGGTGACAACTCTCCTCTACGGGCTACCAAACTGTACAACTGTATTTTGTCAAAACTGTCCCACTCCTCTCCTGCGTCACCGTTGTTGTTCATGTTATGTAATATTTGAATCCTCTAATGGCCATCCCATAGACGTGTTCTTACAAACACATGATTTAACAATAACATAATAAGAAACTCAATCCGAGTTTCTAATATGATAGTGTTTTGTTTAGGCGTTATATTAATCGCCAGTATTTGTGTGTCAGCACCTGAATGGCGAAGGCGAGGTGTCGCGCTTAATGGCGGTGGTAGCTCGTAGCGCTAACGACGAGCGCGCGGTGGTGCGCAAGGCGGCCGCCACGCTGCTGCAGCAGCTGCTGGCCGACACCGGCGCGCCGCCGCCGCAAGGACAACAACTGGCGGTGAGTACAGTGCAAGCTACTACAACGACGAGCGCGCGGTGGTGCGCAAGGCGGCCGCCACGCTGCTGCAGCAGCTGCTGGCCGACACCGGCGCGCCGCCGCCGCAAGGACAACAACTGGCGGTGAGTACAGTGCAAGCTACTACAACGACGAGCGCGCGGTGGTGCGCAAGGCGGCCGCCACGCTGCTGCAGCAGCTGCTGGCCGACACCGGCGCGCCGCCGCCGCAAGGACAACAACTGGCGGTGAGTACAGTGCAAGCTACTACAACGACGAGCGCGCGGTGGTGCGCAAGGCGGCCGCCACGCTGCTGCAGCAGCTGCTGGCCGACACCGGCGCGCCGCCGCCGCAAGGACAACGACTGGCGGTGAGTACAGTGCAAGCTACTACAACGACGAGCGCGCGGTGGTGCGCAAGGCGGCCGCCACGCTGCTGCAGCAGCTGCTGGCCGACACCGGCGCGCCGCCGCCGCAAGGACAACAACTGGCGGTGAGTACAGTGCAAGCTACTACAACGACGAGCGCGCGGTGGTGCGCAAGGCGGCCGCCACGCTGCTGCAGCAGCTGCTGGCCGACACCGGCGCGCCGCCGCCGCAAGGACAACAACTGGCGGTGAGTACAGTGCAAGCTACTACAACGACGAGCGCGCGGTGGTGCGCAAGGCGGCCGCCACGCTGCTGCAGCAGCTGCTGGCCGACACCGGCGCGCCGCCGCCGCAAGGACAACAACTGGCGGTGAGTACAGTGCAAGCTACTACAACGACGAGCGCGCGGTGGTGCGCAAGGCGGCCGCCACGCTGCTGCAGCAGCTGCTGGCCGACACCGGCGCGCCGCCGCCGCAAGGACAACAACTGGCGGTGAGTACAGTGCAAGCTACTACAACGACGAGCGCGCGGTGGTGCGCAAGGCGGCCGCCACGCTGCTGCAGCAGCTGCTGGCCGACACCGGCGCGCCGCCGCCGCAAGGACAACAACTGGCGGTGAGTACAGTGCAAGCTACTACAACGACGAGCGCGCGGTGGTGCGCAAGGCGGCCGCCACGCTGCTGCAGCAGCTGCTGGCCGACACCGGCGCGCCGCCGCCGCAAGGACAACAACTGGCGGTGAGTACAGTGCAAGCTACTACAACGACGAGCGCGCGGTGGTGCGCAAGGCGGCCGCCACGCTGCTGCAGCAGCTGCTGGCCGACACCGGCGCGCCGCCGCCGCAAGGACAACGACTGGCGGTGAGTACAGTGCAAGCTACTACAACGACGAGCGCGCGGTGGTGCGCAAGGCGGCCGCCACGCTGCTGCAGCAGCTGCTGGCCGACACCGGCGCGCCGCCGCCGCAAGGACAACAACTGGCGGTGAGTACAGTGCAAGCTACTACAACGACGAGCGCGCGGTGGTGCGCAAGGCGGCCGCCACGCTGCTGCAGCAGCTGCTGGCCGCATTTCACTTCTGGTTAGATACTCGTACTTAGCGTAAGGTCAGGCTCGGCAGAGCTTGTATCCGATTCGATAATATTACTCCACAACCTATGTAAACAACTCTAGCATGTGACAAGCCAGGATAAAACTTGTTTGCTATTGCAGCTTGTGAGACATACTGCATCAGCCTAAAGATAACCAAAATTTAAATCTTTATCACGATTTTTGTAAACAGTTTTTGGTGAGCCTGTGTCGCGATGCGAGCATCATTGTGCGGACAGCTGCCATCGCCGCTCTTGGCGAGTTGCTGACCGTGCGGCCCAGCGAAATTGTTCTGAATGCCTTCCTCGACGGGCCCCTGCATCAAGTCTCTGACCCAGAGACTAAGGTATGCATTTCATTTTATTGCTGTCAACTAGTTTCAGTCACCAAGCTGTCATTAACTTAGGTGAACCAGTATAGCTAAGGCTATTCCATTTTAATCCACTGCAGAAGAAGAAATGAAGGCTTACAGACAACCATTTCTGTACAGATATTTGTGCCTCGTATAGACCAGAGATGTTAC
This sequence comes from Mythimna impura, assembly GCA_905147345.3. Classification (NCBI taxonomy): domain Eukaryota; kingdom Metazoa; phylum Arthropoda; class Insecta; order Lepidoptera; family Noctuidae; genus Mythimna; species Mythimna impura. Next base: position 18,016,469 of record LR990345.1, read on the forward strand.
GGATGTTGAATTCCGATTCGGAAAGTTAGGAACTTTCCATTGATTTTGCACCTCCGATTCCTATTTCAGTTCTGATAAATTTGAATCGGAAGTTATGTCGGAGGTACAAACAAGTTTAAATATACTCGTCGCAATTCGTTACTACGAGGCATGCCTTTTAAGTTTTGTCGTTTGAAGAAAAAATCACAACTAGAACCTTATAGTACTTTTTATTGTTTTTCAAAGTATTCACCACGTAGCTTAATACACTTTTCCATTCGCTCCAACCAGTTATTATAACATTTATTCCACTCTAAAGTGGGGGTGTTCAAAATGGCTTGACTTGGAAAGCGTCGACTGCTTCTTCACCGGACTGGAACCTTTGACCACGAAGACTTTTCTTAGTTTTAGGAAATGTAAACAAATCGTTAGGGCTTAGGTCAGGACTGTATGGATGATGGTCAAGAATTTCTACTTTTTCCTGCTTCAAATACTCAATCGTTTGACGAGCGCTGTGTGAGCTTGCGTTGTCGTGGTGCAGGATGATGCGTCGCTTTGAGTTAGATTTTGGAAGTTCGGCGATGACTTGTGGTAAACAAACTGTGGTATACCACTCTGCGTTAACTGTTTTACGATCTTCAAGTGCAATAGTCGCAACATGGCCGGTTTTTCCAACGAACGTGGCCACCATCTTCTTTGAAGTGCTTCGAGAACGAACAACTTTAGTCGGCTTTGGCTCGACTTGAAAGACCCAGATTGTTGATTGTTGTTTGGAATCAGGATCGTAGGCATAGATCCAAGACTCGTCACCACTGATGATGATGTAGACGTGATTTGACTCTCCTCGGATGAACCTTTGCAGAGTTTTCTTACACCATCTGACGCGGGCCGCCTTGTGATCTTCGCAAAGCAGATGCGGTATCCAACGGCAAACTAGCTTTCTCACACCAAGCACTTCATGCAAGATCTTCTGAATGGTTGTCCCCGAGGTGCCTAATAGAGCCTCTATCTCTCGATACGTCACAAGGTGATCTTCGAGAATTAGTTGTCTCACAGCAATGATGTTATCTTCAGTGAAGGCGGATTTTGGGCGTTCTTCGCGAGATTTGTCACTAACACTAGTATGTCCACGCTGGAATTCTAAATACCAGCGTTCGACAGTCCGCAAACATGGGGCTTCATCACTGAACACAGATGTTAGCTCTTCAAAACACTGAAGCCGTGTCATCTAAAGTTGTAGAAAATTATTGCACGAACATTTTCCTTAGAAAGATTCATTTTCGTACGTAACCTGACAGATTCCAATCGCCGCTGTGAATAAACAATAGCATTAATCCTAATACTTTCAACTGTTTTGAGATTCAAAATTTCAACACATTCGAATATAAAACAATTCCAAATTCAAAATTGCCGGGAAATATGGAAACGACAGAACTTAAAAGGCATGCCTAGTATAACAATTATTAGTACTCGTTACTATCTTATCGTTACGTTACTCGTTAGGTACTTCTGATACCCCATAACATGCTATATTATGTTTAACATACTTATCTATACATTATACACCAAGCTGCGTAAGGTGCATTTTTAAAATTTTCCGTATTTGGAACCAGACTTGTGTTTAAGTTATACTTTACCTAATAAATAAACATAATTCTTTGTAACATACGTTTTTAAATTCACCGAATAAGCGCGTGCATGCATAAAACATACGATCAGCAAACGTTTCAATACATGAATACACTCATCAACGGTACTTGAGTGAACTGAAACAGAGTTGTAACCATACTACTAAAATCACGAGTAACGAAATACATTTGTGTGTAACGTTTCGTTACTCGGTACTAAAAGGCGCACCCGTTACTCAGTACCGAATACATACGGTTTGCTACAGCTCTATTAATTTTGTTTCGTAACTGGCACATTGTGACTTTGCGTTTCATTCATACCTACTTTATCAAGTTTTTATTAGATTTTGTAGTGTTTCATTTGATGTTCCTGCTTCTGCCTCCCATTCCGATAAATCAAATTTGAAAACTCCACTTCCGAATTCGGTTCCGATATAACCACTTTCGTTACACGCCTAACAGTTAATATTATGAATAATATTCTTCTCTTCAAGGTACAAGAACAGGTGTTGAGTCTAATAGAGAAACTGTTCATCGATCGACTACGCAAGTTCACTGCGCCGGGCTGCGATGAGCCGATGCCGTGGATGTTCCTCGCGGCAATTATACGCCGACACAAGAAGAAGCACTTGCACAAAGTCTGCCTTATGCTTTCAAAGTCAGCAAAGTGCATCAAGTAAGATATTACTTTTAACTATTCAAACTATTTATCTAAAAAAATAGTACGAAGGTCACTTTGACTATGTAATTTACAAACCAGACAACAGAGATGAGATCCAAAATAATTTGTTTGATAAATTAAATATTTTGGGCCAGCCCTTAGAGGAAAGAAACCCAGCTCATCCCGCCATTTCTTTCTGGGCTTGCCGGGTTGTCGTTTCCTTGCTACTCAGTGGATCCCTACTAAGTGGCAATCTTCACGCATTGCTCCTCTGACATGCGGCGGATGTGACCAGCCCCGTTCTACTTTTAACTCGCTGCTGTGTGGCCAATGACCGCTATTTGTTTTTGTGGTTTTTATTAGTCACCATGCTTGTGCTCCTTAAGTAAGGATGGGAAGAAAGCTTTCGTTTTAATGAAAGAGGCCATGGAAGGACCCCTTATCATGCGGAAGACCGGGAAATGTGGAAGGAGGTAAGAGAGGCCTTTGTCCTGCAGTGGAACAGCATAAAACATATAAATTAAAATTAACAAGTATTGCAATTGTATAATTATTATTTACCAGCCATCGGTTAGTGGACATCTTGAGCTCCCACCTGGGCGTGTTGGGCGACGAGCGCGACCTGCAGTGCCTGCTGCTACTCACGAGCGTGGCGCCGCATGTGGAGTACTCCGACGTCGCCTTTGTGCTCGACTACTACTACAAACTGACCGACAACGAAGAAGTAATCTTAGTTTCTTACTATAATGTTTTTTTTTTTCTAATAGAAACTAAAGAACGACGGTGTATTTTGACATATTTTCCAAACTAAAACTGTGTCGGATCACTATTTTTATTTCTTACCTGAAAGTTATCCTTAGAAGAATAAGTAAGGTAAGGTATCTGTGAAAGGGCATTGCGTAAAACTGTCCCCACCCACCAACAGATTCGAAGCGTCTATTTGAATAGAGTTTTTTTTCTTACGGCGACATACCTCAAAAGTGGGGTTTAGGTTTTCTGAAATATTTTTTTTTTTAACCTAACCAAACCTAAGTTAGCCTGCCCCAGGCGAAGGACATCCATGATGATTTTCCACCCCGGCATTATATCCATTGTATGGTACATGGGGTTACGGAGACACATTGATTTTAATGCATCAGCACAAATACTTGATCATATTGTAATAGATGACTAATATTAAATGTCTTTGTATAGAAAAATTAACACATTATTTTCCAAATTTTTTTTTTTTATTAAAGAAATACCTACCCCATATATTTTACCAACCAAATCAGCTATTTTATCTTTTTACCCGACTGCAAGAAGGGGTTATGTTTTGTGGATAAGAATGAACAAACTGACATGTATCCCATCTCTGTTGGAGGGTGGGGACGGTGGCCATACAAAATCCAGCATCCTCCTTTACAGCGATTTGGTCGCGATCATAGTTTTAGGGAACACAAAGAAGTGCATCAGTATTCTTACTTGTGTGCGTTACCCAGGCCAGATGTTGTCGAAAATGGTCATTTGAATCTTATAGATAATTAGTTTTGCGGCTTCTGTAATTGTTGCGCACATTTTTAAATTTGTTGCGCTTATAGTTTTTAAATTATTTCACAAAAACATTTCCTGCTGGGGTAACGTTACCCCAGCCAGACCTTTTTCTTTCTAATGGGAATATTTAAATAATTACTAGCTATAAAATTAGTTGTCTAGATGAAGTAAATGTTGTGCTTTATTTTGTATTTGTTCTTTCATCGGTTGCGAAGTTATTCGAGATTATGCTGGGGTAACGTTTTTGGTTTTGCTAGATCTTTGAAATGGTTAAGCGGATTCTTATCATATTTTGTACATGGCTTCTTAGGAATTAGTTTAAATTTGTTCTGCAATAAAAAAACCAAAATAATACATAGCTTAAAGGTTATTTCATTAAATAGAAAAACACTTCAATTGGTCCCAGCACTCTCAATAAGAGCTCTAAAGACTTATTTTAAACGTTATTTTAAAGCTTGTAACTGCCTTCAAATGTATGTGAAGTTTCATTAGTATCCTGTAAGTATTTAACAAGTTATGATGATATTGACTTCTTCACGAGCACGGTCTTGATGCGCGCGGTGTTATTTGGCCACTGGATTGGATATATGAACTGAATGTTATGTCAATTATTAGTTTTTTAGTTCAGTTGTATATCAGTAAAATTTCAGCTCAGTACATTGGATAATTAATGAGATAATACGGTTAAAGTCATTAGGAAGTGAATGACCGTGGTAACCCGACCAAGTTTAGGTGGTTACGAAAAAGCGAAAACGCAGAACATTATACTATCTTTTGAAATGTTTAGTATAATACACCTTACAATTTCGGTACAGACGCGTACACTGTTAAATACATTAATAATATAATAATATCTGTACTATGAAAACATTATTATTATCTTCCAGTTGCACAAACTTATCAAAAATCACTGATTTATCATGTCGTTCGGTGGGACGCGGAAGGGGTGGGGTGAAGGGGCGCATTGTTTGCATATCGCACTAAAAATGCTCCATAATCACATAATTCATCTTGTAGAGTGCGCGTGCGTTTCAGCAGTTCCATTTCCTGTTTTTGCAAATATTTATAGAGTGCGTGAGAGCTAATATAAAGTAATAAGTGTGGCGAATTACTGCTAATGTGGAGTGCTTCTATTGATGATCATAGTTATGGTGCAGGCTGCTTGATGAATTCACGAACAAGGTAAGCTTGTATAATGTAACTACAGAAATAGTAGCAAAATTATTATTAATATGTACATGTTGTTAGGTATTTATCTAAAACTGTATTTTTTTAAGGCTTAAATATTTGAATTTTGGAACTTATTATTTTCTTTTCTTTCGTACTTAGTTATTACCTAGACTGGAATTCTCAACAATGATAACGACATATTTATCCTTCGCTACATAGTACCTATAAAACAAAGTCGCTTCCCGTTTGTCTGTCCCTGTTTGCTTAGATCTTTAAAACTACGCAACGGATTCTGAAGCAGTTTTTTTTAATAGATAGATTGATTCAAGTGGAAGGTTTTTGTGTATAGGTATATTGTCAACATATGACTTGAAACTTGATTAATGAAATTCATGACTTAGCGACCGATTTTTATCGTTATCAATGTCGGGAGTCGGGACTACCGCAACAGGTAGGTATTTATTTATTTCCACAAACTCCTTGGACACGTAGACTTTAAGAAATCCATAATTACCTTGTTGCGACACTCGCGTTGATATAAACTCGCAAATAGATGACGATTCGAGTTTCAAATATGTAGGTAGCAAAACTACAATTGAAACCCCATTAAGTTTAATAATACTTTAAAAGTTCAATTGAAATGATTATATTACCTGTCAATAAAAATTATTTAATAATCACGTAGTTTTTTTTAAAACTTGTGTACATGTCTGTACTAAATTTGTAACACTATCCTACATATTTTAGAAGGTACCATAATGTTTTGCGTTTTCGCTTTTTCGTAACCACCTAAACTTGGTCGGGTTACCACGGTCATTCACTTCCTAATGACTTTAATCGTATTATCTCATTAATTATCCAATGTACTGAGCTGAAATTTTACTGATATACAACTGAACTAAAAAACTAATAATTGACATAACATTCAGTTCATATATCCAATCCAGTGGCCAAATAACACCGCGCGCATCAAGACCGTGCTCGTGAAGAAGTCAATATCATCATAACTTGTTAAATACTTACAGGATACTAATGAAACTTCACATACATTTGAAGGCAGTTACAAGCTTTAAAATAACGTTTAAAGTAAGTCTTTAGAGCTCTTATTGAGAGTGCTGGGACCAATTGAAGTGTTTTTCTATTTAATGAAATAACCTTTAAGCTATGTATTATTTTGGTTTTTTTATTGCAGAACAAATTTAAACTAATTCCTAAGAAGCCATGTACAAAATATGATAAGAATCCGCTTAACCATTTCAAAGATCTAGCAAAACCAAAAACGTTACCCCAGCATAATCTCGAATAACTTCGCAACCGATGAAAGAACAAATACAAAATAAAGCACAACATTTACTTCATCTAGACAACTAATTTTATAGCTAGTAATTATTTAAATATTCCCATTAGAAAGAAAAAGGTCTGGCTGGGGTAACGTTACCCCAGCAGGAAATGTTTTTGTGAAATAATTTAAAAACTATAAGCGCAACAAATTTAAAAATGTGCGCAACAATTACAGAAGCCGCAAAACTAATTATCTATAAGATTCAAATGACCATTTTCGACAACATCTGGCCTGGGTAACGCACACTTCTTACTTACAGTATTTCTTGTTATTATTTGTGGTTAGGCGTGTAGACTCGCTACAACATACTTACGACATTTGTCGTTGATTAAAGTAGTATAAGGTGTGTTCAGTCACGTACTGAAGCTGGTAAGCTGAGTGTCTATTGCGAGTTTTTAACGTACTGTATGGCGTTAAAATTGTATAATAAAAAAGGAAACAGAAGTTTTTCGTCACCCCGCTCGCTCGCTCAATATACAGTTCTAGTACTTTGCACTAACGCGATCAAGTACGTTAAAAACTCGCGTTAAGGGCAGTGGTGCCGTTTGCCCAGCGTTGTCAAGCTCGACTCTGATTTGTTTAGCGCCAGTTTGTGCTAGTTCGCGCTTACGAACCCGCATCAGCTGTCATTTTTCTACATAAATGTTCCCATATTATATCATACTTAGCGACCCGTTCCGGTTTCACACAGGTGCAACTAACTTTCCTCGTTTACCGAGCGGTAAACAGACAAGCAGGCAGCGACTTATATACTATACTTTTTAGAGATTATCCAATCTATCCGATGGACATTAACATGTTGAACGTTTGCATCGTTAGTTCCGCGACTTGCGCCTGCTGGAGCTGACGATAGAGCTGCTGGGCGCGTGGTCGCGCTTCATGCCGGCGCCCGAGCGCACGCAGCTGCGTGACCATCTCGTGCAGCGCCTTGCCTCAGCTACACAAAATGGTATGTCACTGATATTTTCACATAGTTTTACTCATGCAAACGAAACCATGTTACTCGATTGCCGAGTTGTGGAGGTTAGATAGGCAGACGACCCAAATATAATATGTATTGGTATTCAGCTGCATACGATTAGACTAGAAACCGGCTCCAATATAGTTGGGAACAAACTAGGAAGATTGATTGATCTTCCCAGCGTATTATGTGAGTGAGGGAACACGCAGCGCACTTGTGTTTGTGTACAGACATTGTGCGTTATACATTTCTCCCGCGTCGATGACTTGTCTCTACTGATTGACAGCCAGGACCGGAATTCGGTTCGGAGGACTATTATTATATTCTACCAAGCATTATTATTTATTTCTGATGCGGAATAAAGGCGTCGTCTATGGATATGTGGTAGGCAGTAAACCATTGTGTCAGTATTTATAGACAAATTAACTTTATTTTGTGTTTTTTTTTTTTATAATAATTAATTATAAAAGTTTATACTGCTAATATATACTTAATTTTTGCAGCGTGTCGAATAAAGTGCATACAGTTGGCTTCACAACTAGATCCTGATAATTTAACATGGGCTACGGAAATGATGCAGATGTGTAAGTATTAAAAATATAGAGTACATTTTTGACATATGAATGAACACAAACTAAATAACAATGTTAAATAAAAACTTGTTAAAATGTGCAATTTTTTATATAGATACATTATTTATTTAGAAAGAAAATGTTGCCCCACACTAGGAATTACTACTGTATCGTGACCTCTTATTTGAATACCATTATTCATAAAAAAATATGAGCACTTTGGCGAAGGGGAATTGGAAACTACTGGTGCTTCAAACGGAATTCGGGAACATGTTGCGGTCGCATCCTTCTGCGAAGCAGTATCGCTAGCAAAAGAGATGGCTGGAACCGTGAGGCAACAGACATCCTCACGCCCTAGCCGCCGCCACAGGAAACACCCGGGCGGTGGGAGGCGCACGGCTGTCCCCGGCTACCATAGGCGCGGGTTTGCGGATGACGAGCTATGGGTAGCTTGCCGTCCGGTAAGGACGAAGTCTAAGCCGTCGAAGGCGCGTAGTGATCCACGCGCGTCTCAATAAAATGTCAGCAAAACCGTAGGCGCCCAGTAGCCACGGGAATTTCTTTCGATGATTTCCCATCTCAAAAAAAAAAAAACATACCAACTACAAAAATAAACTTTAAGGTCACAGAATAAAATAGATTCCTTCTCGGGCCTAGTAGCTCGCCACGGTTATGCCGTGCGCTGGCGCTGTCATTAGATCTTTAAGTAAAGTAACAAGGCGCTACGGAGAGACGCCGCACAAACATTGAAGATCGGAACCATAAATGGGCTATCGGAAAACCTCTCGCCTGGGCACCTTGCTATGACCTACCTGGAAAACTTTGAACAGACCACTCAGGTCGGCCGCAGCAAAGACAATCTTCACAGGTGTTCTCTGACGGTTCCGATCTTTTATTCCCCTAAGTATAGAGTAGGTAATTAGCGTAATGTTGGTGTGCTTTAGCCTAAGTGCGAGTTTTTATACGTACTCGATCCCTGAACAAGAAACGTCGATTTGTGTTGAAACTTACTAGATAAGCTCCGCCTGGTGACAATAAAGGAAACCTTATTTTTTCTATTCAAATTGAGTTGAGTCACAGAATAAGAAATAGTACAAGTACAGAAATTGCATTGCGTGATAGCAAACATACGAATTTAAACCTAATAACAACAGCGCTAATGTTCATAATACATTGCACGGCACGGACACGACCTTGATTTTATTAGCCTACCAGATCCAGTGACGCTCGTAACGAATCAAAATGCACCGTAAGTCCGCGCAACGAGAGTTTCTTTTATTATGCCCGTTATGAACATTTGAACAAGCCGCTTCTGTTGTAGGGTTGTGAGTTGTTGTGAGACACAAAGTCATTAGTCCATTGGGACCAACAGGGGCTAAGCCCTTGGTCTTAGAACGCAAAGGACAACTAGAAGAACATAGGTGTGGTTTTAGTTAGTAAAAGTTTGACACGCCTCTCGCTTCGCCATAGAGCGCGAGAAGAAATGATTTTCCACCAAAAATGGTCGTGAGTCCATTTGTTTAGGTAGGTACTTTACTAAATGTAAACATTCTTGATAAGAAATGCCTTTTAAAGTAGGTATGTACCTATATTATCTACAAAATATATTTTCGTAAAATGCGAAATTAGTAGTAGGTACACTACGTTTTATAGCATAAAATAAATTCAGAGTTTTTTTAAAAATTACATGGTAGATAAAATTGATTTACATGTACCTAAGTAGTAATTTCCATACTTTAAAATGTATTTATAGAGAGACATGTTATGATTGTTTACATTTAGTTAGTTAGGTATCTAATTGTCTAACTAAACAAATGGAACAAAAGTAAAGTCAAGTGGTAGCTAGGTAGGTACTTGGATATTGTAATACTTATAACTTTGTTGATTTTGGCCACAAAATTACCTAAGTATCTATTTTATGTTTCGGCTATGCGTTCGTAGGTAATTTTTAAAAGATAGTAGGTAATTCACGATTATTAATATTGTGAACACGATTATTTAAAAAACATTACCGCCGGCCGCCGCGCCAGCAAAAAATTACGAATCTACTTAATAGCAAAAAATGATGATACGAAAAGGAACACGAATCGTCCTCGTGTCTATAAACTGCAACAATAACCTACCTGGTCAGTGGGTAGCCTTAGGGGCGGATTTTGGCTTTTTGCGTGCCCATATTTATAATAAAACCTCTGTAGAAATGCGAACATATTTTTTGTTAGCGCGCGTCAAGCGGCATGCGGCAGTTCGAACACGCGTGTGACACTCAACTGAACTAGCCCTATAAAAGAGGCCCCGAGACGTAGGTATAAATTCAAGCGCGCGCCGAGAGTGCGCCGGGCCTGGTTGAGTGAACGTTAAAGCGATTGAGTATCATGTATGAAAACGTGCATTTTGGCCTCATCTGACGCTCGAGCAGTAGACTATATCGTGAGCTTCCACAGCGGAGCGGCGCGCGGTGTGTTCGGGCGACGTGGAGGAGGCGCTGCGCGCGGCCGACTTGTCGCTGGCGGCGCCCGTCCCGCCCAGCGCCGCTCTGTTGCGCGTCTTCCTCGCCGTCGCCGACGCTCCACCAGGTAACGAATAATGAAAAAATAAGGAAATATATGTTATGTATTTTATATATATATTTTATGTATTTATTTGGAACGCGTCTCCAAAGAAATACAAACGAAAACAAGAAATAGTTATAATTAACACAAAGAGTTATAAAAAGACCTGCTAAAGGCCAAAAAGGCTCCTATCTCAGGATAATACCACACTTCACACTAATAAAATTTAAAAATAAAAAATCCGACTGCTTAAAAATAACTTTTAATAAAAACTGAAAACAAAAAACAAGTTTAGTCCAGTAGCGTAGAAACCAATTTAATTGTATTAATTTAAAAATATAAAATTAAATAATAGTCGGGATCCATATTGAATGAAATGCTTACCCAATGAGACCAAAAATAATGTTATTACTTTTTTGCTTTAAATTTACAGCGTCTCACAGCCGTTATGTTAGTTTTTTTTTTAAGGTCACCTATTTATGAACACTTGGGTTATCAAGACGAATCTAACGGTATCTTAATTATGTAAATCTGTTCAGCGGTTTGGTAATAAAGAATATTACATACATACAAGATACGCGCGAAAAACATAACCCTTCTTGCAATCTGGTAAAAAGGAAAAAGTTTGTGAGTGTGTGTGTATGTTATACTTTTTCACGCTCGAACGACTGAAAGGATTTCGATTAAAATTTGTAAATGCGTAGACCATGTCCTGGAATAGCATATAGGATACTTTTTATCCCTGTTTTTATCCTTTTTGTACCTGGGGATAATTTACTACGAACCCGTGGGCGAAGCCGCTGGCAGCAGCTAGCTAGTGCTGTTATATGAAAGACCAGCTTTTGATTCTGATTCATCCGCATGGAATTAGTACTTCCCCTTGTATAAATTATGGCCTATATGTTAATCTGGTCTTTTAACGATTACTCTATGTAAGCCATATTACTGTAAAGGTTCATCTAATCCATTCAGTAGTTTTTGCGTGCAAAAGTAACACATCTGTACATCCATCTTTACCGATGTTCGTATTTATAATATTAGTAGGATAAAAAAAATACAACGCAATTCTAGATATTTTTTATCTTGTTAAAAATATAAAAAGGTATTTTTCGAGTGCATACGCTAGGTACTGAATTTCTCGTTTTTTTTATATCGAGTTTAATTGAAAGATGAATTTATAAATTTTAGGAATAAATATAGGGCAAAAATAAATCTTCATATTATGTCGCAATGGTAGAAATATCAATATTTTATTAAATTAGCTCACGTGTAACAGAGTGGGACTCTGCGCGCTGCGCCACCGCGGCGGCGGGCATGGCGCGGCTGTGCGTGCGCGCGCGCGACGCCGCCACCACGTGCGCGCCCGTGTTCGCCGCGCTGCTGGCGCGCTCCAACGAGCCGCTGGCCGTGCGCGTCAACTCGCTAGTGGGGCTCAGCGACATATGCGCCAGGTATCTATACTTGTGTAGTGGGTGACCAATCAAGGTGAAAAATCGTTAATTAAATAAATAAAAGTTGATATAAAATATAAATAAATAAACTCGGAACTAAGGAAGGTAAAGTTAGTCAAAAAAACACAATAAACTTATGCCTCTGAAACCAGAACAGTAAAACTTGACGTTCCACTAGTGGGTATTTACAACATGCCTTTGGTATAAGTCACAACATGACATTGTTTGCTGCCGATTGCACTATACTATTCACTAATGACAATACAATTAATGTAGAATTTCGGAATCTTTAGTATCAATAAATGACTGGTTCAATAAAAATAAATTAATGATTTATGTCGACAGAACCCGACTTACGAGTGTAGGTCGTGGGTTCAAACCCAGCCAGGCGCATTTATTTGTGTAATTTGTTTCATCACCACTGCTCTCAAAACGGCGAAGGAAAACATCGTGAGGAAAACGGCATATCCTAGAACCAAAAATTCGCAGACAAATCCTCCAACCCACACTGGGCCCGCGTGGTGGAACATGGCCCATTCCCTCTCCTAGAGAGGAGGCTTGAGTCCCAGCAGTGGGAACATTATAAGGCTGATTATGCTTATGCTATTGACAAGACATTTAAATATCAAGATAAAGACATCGAAGAAACATAAGCAACACAATTTCTAGGGTTACACTTGGATGACAAAATGAATTGGATAAAACAATTTGACCATGTACGTAAGAAGTTAAGCAAATTCTCATAATATGCCCTTCACAGACTAAGAAAAATTGCAAACCTACCATCGCTCTTAACGACATGGTCGGTCACATCAGCTCTAACCTTAGATACGGCTCAATACACAGAAAGCATGTGTCAGGGCAATTTTTAACCTACAAAAATCTGTGCGAGTGCGAAGACGGGCGTTCGGATATGCGTATAGGTAAACGATTTTCATTGCATCGGTCGCTCATGTTTCCCGTATAATGTAATGTATTAATTGTTGACATGCATGTGAACTCACTAGGTATCGCCCTAAGGCTAGTTGTTCACTAATAGCTATTCTCAAAACAATCAACACCAGCTGTATTATGTATAGGGGAGAGTCCTACAGTACCGTCACCTTAAGGTTTATCCACAAAAAAATGAAAATCTCTAAGGTTATATGTTCAGTACCTCCTGATGTTCCCTACCTGATCAGTACATTTGCGATTACTGTACTGTCTAAATGGTTAACTACTTACTGGCCGGTACTGCAGGACATCGTAATGGCCGGTACTGAAGGAAACGGAAAAAAAAGGAATTTTGATTTCAGATGAAAACAAACGTACAAAGGTTGAATTAATATTCGGCATCTAATAGTCATATATACATAGTAATCTTACCAGGAGTTATTTGTTTTGAATTGAATCACTGAACTTCGAAAATTACCAACAGAAATTTAATTACGTAACACGTGTTCATCGCACCCAACATAAATCTTTGCACTGACAATAAACCGGTTCCGACAGGTTGACGCCGCGCGGGGCATGTACTTGCACGAGTGTAACGCATTAATATCTGTGAAACTCTTAGCGCTATCTATTATAGAATTAAAGAACTTGCAACTGGCCGGTACTGGATGCTGGCCGGTACTGTAGGACTCTCCCCTACCTACCTACCTATGATCTACAATAAAGATGAATTGAATATGAATTAAACAAATGATTTGAGTTTAACAATGTATTTAATGAATTCAGATACACGGGCATAGTGGAACCGCTGTTGGGCACAATGTGCGACTGCCTGTCGAATGATTCGCCCGTGATGTTGCGCCGCATGGCTACGCGTCAGCTTACTCGTCTCTTGTTGGGCGGATTCTTGCGCTTGCGCACACCCCTATATTATCGGTAAGTAAATATGGCCGAGCATATTGCTATTTTTAGAGTCAATTCAACGAACGGAGCTGAAGAGAAGTTGTTTTCTAGAGAAGGTGCGCGAAGTTACGAGAATGCTCGTGAATGCGTTCTAATTTTCAATACATACAACACAATGATATTTGCCGAACTCCCATTTTCTTGGCACCATATTCCATAGATCCTTACTTCGACGTCGCTAACCGTAATAGTTTCGAAGACACTTCAGAGAAAGTGCGACTCTTATTTTTATGTTTAATTAAATTACTCAATGACACAGATGAAAATGCAATAATTATTAAAATCCTTTCGATACTACGTCACAATATAAATTGAATTTTTATTATTAGTCAAATTATAGTTACATTTGCTGAGATCTCTACAAGGAAGATACTCTTAGTCTAGTAAATATCATAGACAGAGCAACACGTACAGAATTTACTACTCTTAAAAACAGACAAACTAAAGCGAGTATTCTTGTGTTTAAGTCATTATCACGAAGATGACGCTAAAAACTTGTAAATTGGCGCAATCAGAATTCTAGACAACCGCTGACTCCATTTTCGTTTTGTATCTCTCACATTTTTCTGACCGTATTCATTTGACAGCCGGACAAAGGGCGTTTTGTCTATTGCCCTATTATTAAGATGGTACTTGCCCATAGGTACTGCGCGCTACTGGCGGATGAAGACGTAGACGTGCGCGAACCGGCCGAATACTATGTCACCTGCGGGCTCACCGTCGACGTCATCTATCATCACTTCGTCGAGTGCGTGTTGTTTTACAACCGCGATGAGATAAGTAAGGAGAAATGCTTTCAAGGTTATTTTGAAGTGAAACTTCTTGAGCCACAAATTAAAGTATTTTTTTGGGTATTGAATCAGACTGACTCATCACGATCGACTATGTAACGCTTGTTCAGGTAAGGTCGGCTCGAGTTGGCCACCCTTAGTCAAATTATAACGATTTTGTATTATTAAAAGTGTCCAGTCCGAGATACATTTTCATTATTTTTCATACAACCGCTCTTACTATCTATCTCTAGATATTTTGGAAACAAATATCTTGTGCATATTATCTAGGTTTGATAAAGAATCAAACATTGCGTTGGATGACCCAACAAGCTTTTCAGCCATACTAAGGTTGACGATAGACGGGTCGAGAAGGGCCCTCTTAACCACTAAATAGGGGCATATTACGTTCCCGTGGGAAAATTATGATGTGATGTGATGGAAAACTTTTATTTATGAGCTTGGTTTGTGTTAATAGTAGAAATAGTTAATATAATAAGGACTTAGATAATTTCAAAACTTTGTTTATTGTGTTATTTATTCAAGTAATTTTTCATCCAAAAAATGTAACAGTGATTCGATCAACAACCAAACTAACACAAGCCTTTAAATCTGTATAATAGATATAAAGTTCGACAACCGGCAGTTGATATACGATGTGATGCTGCAACGTATGTCTCTGGTTCAAAAGCTGAACATCCAGTGCCGCCTCGCCCGGGAAGTGCTGGAGCACGCCGCCGACCTCACCGACGAGGGCGACGAAGAGTTGCCGCCCGCAATGAACGCGGCTTTGCTGGATACCATCACCCTGCTCTGCGGGCCTAGGATGAAGCTGCCTAGTAATTATATAAACTCAATTTTGTATATGTTACCTCTTTACGTTATAAAAGCAAAGAGTTACTTTAGGAATGGAATGAAGAGTAGAATCGTATTAGAGAATTGGGTAAAAGTTTACAATTTAACCTTAAATATCTAAATATACAGTAATCGTTATGCCTATTGATTATTGACATAATATTGCATTTTTACAGAAAAACCAGTAAAGTCGGGAGAAGTGAATGATATTGACGATTTACAAGAGCGAGTAACTACAAACATTGTATCTCATGTAAGTATTGTTCTCTGATTTATTTTTCGTACCCGCTATCGTTAGGCAACAACATACAACTATTTTGTTACTATTGCATTGTTATAGAAAATGAAGATACAAGTAGCAGAGGTGTTAGTACCGGCGGTGTTGAGGCTGTATGCCCGCCTGAGCCCGCGCGGCGGCCAGATCAACACTTACTTGGTGCAACTTGCTAACGATCTCTTGAAAGATTACGAACAAGAGGTATGGTGTAACAACGTGGCTGTTTATGACTCTATTTTTTATTATTATAAATTACTAAATATCGTTTATATTTATTTAACTAGCTTTTGCCCGCGGCGTCGCTCGCGTTAAGTATTATTATTAATTAGGTATATTTTTTGCGGCACAAACTTTCATCCCCTATTTTATCCCCTTGGGGTAGAATATATCAAAATCCTTTCTTAGGGGATGCCTACGTCATAGTAGCTATATGCATGGAAAGTCTCAGCCCGATCGGTTTAAAATTGACAAAGTTTCATTAAAACTTTCATCCCCTATTTTATCCCCTTGGGGGTAGAATTTATCAAAATCCTTTCTTAGCGGATGCCTACGTCATAACATCTACTTGCATGCCAAATTTCAGCCCGATCCTCCAGTGGTTTGGGCTGTGCGTTGATAGATCACTATGTCAGTCAGTCACCTTTGAGTTTTTATATTTAGATAATTAGTTTTGCTTTTATGTATTTGGACAACTTATTTGTCTTATGTAAACATTTTTTGCATTTTAATGCCAATAAATGCTGTGTGATGAGCTACAGCCGCGCGTATGCTCTATTGCGGCATCAGTACGAGATGGACGGCGTAGTAATGCCGCGCGTCACGCAGGAACGGGACCTGGGCGTACAGATGGTAGCGGAGTTAACATGTCGCAAACACATAGTTGAGGTGTGCGGCATGGCTTTCAGAAACCTCGGTTTCATCCTGAGACAATGTAAGGATTTTAGCGATACGGCTGCTGTCAAAGTTTTATGTAAGTAATGCACTTGTAAGGAGCCACCCAGAAACCAGTTCCATTATTTGGAATCCTCATGAGAAAAAGTACAGCCTCATGTTGGAAAAGATCCAAAATAAATTTACGAGATTTCTGTACTTGAAACAATATGGGGTTTACCCCTTTTATTCGCTCATGTACCAGAGTCTTTTCGTCCTGGGCATGGTCGGGTATACTAGACTGGAGGTAAGAAGGGATGTCGCACTGGTCAAGTACGTGGCTAGTGTACTGATAGGGTTGTTGCACCACCCAGACGTGCTGGAAGCGCTGCGGCTGCGCGCGCCGGACGGGTGTGTGGGCGCGCGCCGCTGCCCCGCTCTCTTAGAGGTGCCGTCTGCTAGGACTAACCTCCTAAAGTTTGCCCCTTTGTCACGAGCCATACGTATTATTAATAATATAGCACCATCGGAGGATATATTTGGCCAAAACCTGCCGAAATTTTTAGAAGCAGCTCAAATAATTTTTGGGAAAGGTCTGGACATTACATCCTAATTAATTTAATAATATCATAACTATTGTACATAATTATTATATTAGGTGTTAGTTATAACATCGCCTTGGACTGTAAAGGTCTGTAAAGGTGTTATAATGTAATAAATAAGTAAATTTTAATTAGTTTTTATTAAAAAATAAATCTTGATATCGTGGCAGTACCAATACTGATTTCTAAGACCGTACGCAACAGGTGCTAATAAGAGCATTTTTATTCGCAGATCAAAGAGATTTTTGAAGACAACGAGGAACTCATGAAGAGTATCCAGAGATTCCAATCCACGATAGGAGCGCAGGCGACATTTGGCAACGTGCGCAACCTGGTGACGTGCACGGCGCCGCCCGAGCCCGACACGCCGCGCGCGCCGCGCCGCGCCCGCGCGCCCGGCGCCGCGCCCCGCAAGCGCGCGCTGCGCATCTGATCCGCGTCGCCCGCGCCCGGCGCCGTGGCCGCTCCGAGCCCGCCCGCTTGTACCCTGACTGGAGCCGGAAACTATTCGCCCGCTGTGTCCACTGCGATACGAGCCATTTTTGATCGTTTGTGCGTTGCATCTGGTGAATCCAGGCTCTTAACAACTAGTATTCCTGATATGTCAAGCGCAACACCGACCACATTGGAAGATAACCGTAGAGTTTCGATTGATCTGCCCGATCCGTCAAAGAACGAATCTAAACCGATATCGAATAAAACTGTAATATCTAGTGATGAAGGAAGCTCATTGAATACAACGATCGCAAAAGCTTCAGAAAGTTGTCATATCAAAGAAAAATATTTCGACATATCAAAAGAAATACCCGGAATATCTAATCAGCCAAAGATGTCAAAAACGACAGCATCAAATGATAAAAATTCTTCTCGTAAGAAAAGAAAACATGCCATATCGACTTTTAAAACTAATACATCAATTACGCCACAACCTGCTTCTGACGTACAGAAATATACAAACATAGGTACTGAAACTAACAAATTAAATATTGCATATAGCTCAGTGAGCCCTACAATAGAACCGTCATTAGCTGACCATTCAAAATGTTTACCTGGTACGTCAAAAATCAAGACTCTGGAAAAAAATCGTCGCTCGTCAAAAGACACAACATTAAAAAAGTACTTTCCGAAATCAAAAGTCAAAACTTCGAAAAAATATCGCCACACTTCAAATTTGAAAGAAAAACTTAACTCGTTAAACCTTACCGAGGCTAAATCCACAAAAAATAAAACTACCGCATCGGCAAAAAGCTCATCGAATGCGCCAATGGCAATAGAACCGTCATTGGCAGACAATTCAAAATCTGTACTTGGTACGTCAAAAGCTGAAGTTTTGATATCTGAACGCAGCATTCGTAGCCCGTCGAAAAATAAACAAACAAAAGCAGTTTTAAAACCGACAAAAGCTAAACCGAAGCTACCTGTATCCCTTCCGTTGGTATGTTATGGAACGATGAAAAAAGATTGCCACACGTCAACAGACACATTCAAAGAAGAACTTTATCCGTCAATGAAACTACACGGCCCTTCAAAGAACAAATTTAAACACACGACAACTAAAAGTACCGCATCAAGCGGTGCAGGAAGCTCATCCAATGTTCTAATAACTGAAATATTGGAAACGGAACCATCAAATATACAGATCACTTCGAAAACTGATGCGCCAGGTTCTAAAACTAACACATCAAGTCTTGCATATAGCTCAGCTAGTGGTAATGTAAAACCGTCATTTGCTGACCTTCCAAAGTTTTTAGTTGGTACATCAAAAGCTGCAACTTTGAAACTAAATCATCGGACGTCAACAGACACATTGAAAGAAAAACTTAGTGCGTCAAACCTTACCGATCCTTCAAAGAACGACTCTAAACCCATAACAATTAAAACTGCCGAATCGAGTGGTGCAGGAAGCTCATCGAATGTACTAGTAACAAAAGAGCCGTCATTGGCAGATGGTTCGAAATCTCTACCGGGCACCTCAAAAACTGAAGCTTTGAAAGTTAAACTAAAGCTGCCTGTATCCCTACCATTGACATATTATGGTCCAATGAAATATAATCGTCACACGTCAAAAAACATATTGAATGATGTATTTAACTTGCCAACGGACCTACAAGGGCCTTTAACGAACCAGTCTAAGCCCACAACAATTAACACTGCCGCATCAAATGGTGCAGGAAAATCATCCAATGTGCTAATAACTGAAGCTTCGGAAACTGAACCATCAAATATATCGAACGCGTTAAAAACGGCTACATCAAATCACGCAAAATCCAAGCAATCACCATCTGCGTCTGACGTACAGGCATGTACAATCATGGGTTCTGAAACTAACACATCATGTATTGCATGCAGCTCGGGTAGTGCTACAGTAGACCAATCAAAATCTTTATTGCGTACGTCAAAACACACATTGAAAAAAGGACTTATCCCGGCAATGGACCTACAGGTACCTTCAAATATCGAGTCTAAACACATAACAACAAAAACTGCCGCATCAAGCGGTACAGGAAGCTCCTCCAATAAGCTGCTAACTATTGTTTCGGAAACTGGATCATCAAATATAATGAGCACGAACATGTGTATTGCGTGTAGCTCGGCGAGTACTACAGTAGAATCTACATTTGCAGACCCTTCAAAATCTTCACCTGGTACATCTAAAGACGGAATTTTGAAAATAGACCTTCGCACGTCGAAAAACACATCCGCATCGAGCGGTGCAGGAAGCTCATCGTATGCGCCAATAACAATAGAACCGTCACTCGCAGACCGTTCAAAATCTCTACCGGGTACATCAAAAACTGAATGTTTGAAATCTGAACACAGCATTTGTAGCCCGAAGGATGATGAACTTACAAAAGCAGTTTTAGAACCGAAAAAAATTAAACCGAAGCTGCCTGTATCCCTTCCATTGGTATATTATGGTACAATGAAAAAAGATCGCCTCACGCCAAAATACAGGTTGAATGAAGAACTAAACCCGTCTATGGATCTACACGGTCCATCGCAGAACGAGTCTATACCCAGAACAATTAATACTGCCACAACAAGTGGAGCAGGAAGTTCATCCAATGCGGTAATATCTGAAGCTTTGGAAACTGAACCGACAAATTCAATGAACCCGTCGAAAATTACTGCGTCAACTCACACACCATCTTCACCTGCGTCTGACGTACAGGCACGTACAGACATAGGTTATGAAACTAAAACATCAAGTTCAACTAAAGTTAAACCGACATTTGCTGACCCGTCAAAATCTTTAACTGGTACATCAAAAGCCAAAACTTTGAAAACAGATCGCATATCAATAGATACATTGAATGAAGAATTTAATCGGTATATGCACCTGCACGATCCTTCAAAGAAGGAGTCCAAACCCACAAAAAATAAAACTGCATCGAATGGTGCAGAAAGCTCATCCAATGCGATGTTATCTGAAGCTTCGGAAACTGAACCATCAAAAATAAGCACGTCTGAAGTAGCATCAAGTTCAACTAAGGTTACGTTGACTGACCCTCCAACATCTTTACCTGGTACATCAAAAGTCAAAACTTTGAAAAAAGATCGTCACACGTCAATGAACACATTGAATGAAGAATTTAATCTCTTTATGGACCTGCACGGTCGTTCAAAGGAGTTCAAACCTACAACAATTATAAATGCCGCATCGATTGGTACACAAAGCTTATCCAATTCAAGTTCTGAAACGAATACATCAAGTTCAATAACCTGAACCAAAAACGGTGAAAGTTAAACCAAAGCTGCTTGTTTCCCTCCCGTTGGTATGTTATGGTGCTGTGAAAAGAGATTGTTGTACCTCAGAATAGATAAAAGTACTGGTTTTTTATCTTGCGGGAATGCCGCCGATTGTTTACAAAAGGACTATCGGCAAAAGTGGCCCAAATATTCACCACCAACTCACTACAACAAAGTAAACTTGTGAAAAGGGTGAGATCCATGTCAAAAGTTTACTATAAGTTTTTGTCGTATGTAATTGAAAGAAAAAAAGAAAAAGAGTTCGTTTGCGTCAAACATGGCGCGTACCATAAAAAATTAAAATAACACAATTTTCTACCATATCTGAAATTTAAGTACTTCCCATTTGTTAAGTTTTAGTGAAACGAAAGATCGAAATTGCATAAATACCACCTATGTGTAATCTGGAAGAAAAGAGGCGTATAAACGTAACCATCACATAACAGACAGGATTACATTCACCTATGAGTTTGGTGACAAATACACCGACCTCATCGTTTATCGCAACTAGAACCTACGAGTAGCTCACCGGTTACCCACGGATTCTGACCTTTAAACATTTACCCGTAACTCTATTGAATACTAGCAGTCTTAAAATATTTTGAAAACAATGCGCCTACACTAACACGGAGTATTCAATGTTATAGGTATTGTGCCTTTATACGGCTTTAATAGATAATGTTTTACTATTGTAAAATACTTAATAGGCGTATTATATATAATAATAAAGGTCCAGGACCTCAGGGTCCTGAGATAAATAAAATATATAATAATAATAAATATCATTTATTTCTCTCATAAAGGTACATTGTAACAAGTTTATTTTACAAATTTTGCCTGAAGGCTAAAAAACCTTTGTGAGAGCTGGAGTCTGAACTAGGTTCGAGACCTGTAAGACAGATCTCCAGGCTCACACCCTTTTAAACATAATCGCATTTTGCGGCACATAAACATGAATCTTATGTTTGTAAGATTATGATAAATGATATTTGAGAGATTTGTAAAATTACATGTTAAGTGTAAAGGAAAAGGGATATGTTTATTGAAATGTGTGTGTAGTGTATAATGTATGTGTGTGTATGTGTTTATAATATGCCGAAGAGGGAATAATATAGTGTAATTTATACGCCCGAAATTGATTGTAATTTGATCCAAGATTAATAATAATAATTATCAATGTCTGGATCACTTTTTATCGTCTAAATTGTCATTTTACTTCACTTTTACACGAAAGAATCCATCTACTAATTTTATTTTAGCGCTTTCGCCTATTTTTACAGAATAACGCGAGTCTTACCGTGACATCAAATTCAATAGATATTATCACAACAATAATGTTATGACACTGCGTGATCGCCGCGGATCTCTGGCCCTGGAGATGGCGCCTTAGAGAGCGATTTAAAGGCAGCAGTCAGACACCGGGCACAAGAAAGATACATTCCTTATACATGATCATCCTTTTGAGCGCCACGGTCTTTTATAAAAGACAAACGTTTCCGTGCCCTCCACGTCACGTCTTTATTAGAAGTCAATATCTAATTTAACATTTATTTTTAAAATGCTTTGTTTTGTGCGTACTTTTACTATTTCCTTAAACCCTCGCCTTATATTTTGATTTCGATGGGCCTTTGTTTATTTAAAAACAATAAAATTATAGTAGTATATTCGTTACACATTTAGAACTTGGCGCTGGAGGACACATCTGCTGATGCCCGGTATCTATGGGTATGCTGATGATAGCACAGTTGTAGAGAAGTACCTGCCAGGTGCTCGGGCTAGTAAGGAGCTAATCCGGTCCGAACGAGAGGCTATGGTAGAGCGTACGAATATCTCGATCCAGGCAGTCTCCAAGTGGAACGAAGCCAAACTGGTAGGATACAACGCCGCCAAAACAAGCGTGTCTGTTCACCGCCAAAAGGAGCCCGTTCACCTTGACTCCGGCTTTTCAGAATGTATCCCTGGAGTGCACCGACCGCCTTCAGCTCTTGGGAGTTGAAATTTCCTCAGACCTCAATTTTGGGCGGTTCATTGAGTCCAAAGCCAAGGTAGCTGCTAGGAAACTCGGCGTTCTTGCAAAGGTCCGACGGTACTTCACACCGGGACAGCTTCTAATGTTATACAAAGCACAGGTCAAATCGTGTGTGGAGTACTACAGTAACATATGGGCTGGTGTTGCTAAATGCCATCTAGCAGCTTTGGACTCAGTGGAAAGGCGTGCGAAGAGGCTAATTGGTGATCCAGATTTGGTTAAGTCCAATCTACAAAGGCTCGAGTCCAGGCGCAGGGTAGCCAACCTCTCGGTATTTTACAGGTTGTATTTTGGAGAGTGCGCGGGAATTGCATGACTTGATCAGGTGGGATCGCAGTCAAGCACTGGTTTATAAATATTTAAAAAAAAAACATCGCGTTCGGCATAAGTTGGCACTCAAAAGCTTAATTGCGAGCGATAGTAAAGAAATAAATAAGGGACCAACTACAAGTCGACTCTGATAAACAATAAGAAACTGTACCAATATTCAAAGTGCTGATATTTATCAAGCTTCGACAGAAACTACCAATATGCAATTATTCATTTCGATTTTGCTTTGCTTTTACCTGGTCATGTATTACATGAAGGTGCTCGTGACAAAATAATAATAGCCGCACGGGCGATAAAAGATAAGCTACGCTTGTCGAAATTCATCTGAAGAC
Organism: Mythimna impura; assembly: GCA_905147345.3. NCBI lineage: Eukaryota > Metazoa > Arthropoda > Insecta > Lepidoptera > Noctuidae > Mythimna > Mythimna impura. The sequence goes on from LR990345.1 coordinate 18,040,026, forward strand.
AGTCATTACTTACCCAGACTCCTCCGGGCCTCGAAAATCACGTGAGCCCGAACGCTGCGTTACGCGGGCGCCCGCGCGGTCCCATACAAAAGTGCTCAGTCCAGGTGCCCGCGCGACTCGCTGCGTGGGTACCCGTCGCGGGCAGCCGCGCCTAGCGCCTTTTTGCTACGTAATAACACATTAAATTTCTCCATCGACACGACTACATGCACACCGTTAAAGTTGAAATAGCTACACTGCGCATGTCCGGTTTCCGCAACGGGGACCGCCGCACACGTACAACGCGCGACGTTACGCGACGTGTGGGTTTCCGCTTAACGCAGCGTTGGCCCTTAATCTGTTGGTCCCTCTGTCGTATGTAGTCGTTACAACTAGTCAGAGGCCAGAAAATTTGGAATCACTCTGGCCAAGTAATCGTGCTTCCCAGTTACTGGGTTGTAGACGTCTAATGGGTAGTCGCTCCATGTAAAATACGGCTTCCAAACTTATGGAAGCCCGGCGGGGCCCCCAACATAGTTGGAACATGGCCAGGCCGATTAATTTGATAATAGTTTACATTATAAGGCACCTTAAACCTAAGCTTAAGATGGACAAAAATTACTGACAGATTTTTTTTATGTAAGTATCTGTCGTTACTAGAACTCTGCGATAGTTTTGTTAAAAAATGATTAAATATTATTAAATGTAGTTTTTGTTATTTTGTCTTAACTTTTATGAAATTTTGTAAATAAAATAATAATAAAACACGTGTAATATTTATTTTGTCGTCACAATCTTATTGGGTTAACAATTCCAGCAACAGACGCTACACCACACACAGATATCCAGCTCAAATCACTGAACAGAATTTTACAATCTGAGATTAACACAGTGCAAATGATAGAGACGAGACGTTCGCATGCACATGAAATTTCCTTTTCAACTACATTTTATCGTCACCACCATAGTGGACTCGTAGTCAAAATTTGTTTTCGAGTTTCATTTCGTTGATTTTATTATTATATAATACGTTTAAAACAACACGAGTTTAAATCAAATACGACTTACGAGTGCATGCACATAAATGCACACAAGTCCGTATGATGACCCAAATTTAGCATATGACAAACTATTAGTGACATTTAAAAAATTTTATGACCTGTTTTCCTGTAAAAACTGTAACTAAAACTATTAACCCTTAACTTGGCAAGTGTACTAGAGGGTACATGAAAATAAGATATGAGTTTCGGCATGTGACCTATCACGGGTCTGTTTACAGAGAATACAAAAAAAGTGAGCGTTTCAACCGCGCGGTCATAACGATAATTAATAAAAAAAAACTATGCCAAGATTATGTAAAAATTTGTAAAAGTTGATTCCCAAAACCATAAATTTGTCAAAGTTATGGTTTAAAAGTTACAAGGGTTTGAATGTGGCCGCGCCATTGAAACGCGGAGAACCGCGCGGCCACGGAGTTCTTTAAAACTACGCATTGCAGAGACCTGAAATTTAGGTAAATAATAGATTGAATTTGTAAAAATATAGAAAAAATTCCAAGGTTTATATTTTAGGAGCTTTAAAGCAAAAACCCTATGGCCGCGCCATCGAAACGCACGGTGACAAACATATTATCGTTGATATCTCGCTGAAAAAGCATCGCAGAGGTCTGAAGTTTTTTGTATAACATAGATTTGAATTTAACGAAACTTGTAAAAATACAACAGAAAATCCTAGTTTTATGTTTCAGGAGCTGTAATACAATATCGAGTAGAAATAAGTCGTGATTATCAATAGATGAAATTAGGTATTAACGAGTTCTTTTTTTTTTGTAAAGTACTACCGATAGGAGGCGAAATCATATTTTTTTTTTTCATAATATAAAGTTTTTGAGTGTTTCGATAGGGTGACCATAGCTTACTGTTTACAGAAAACTTTCCACCAACTTAAAACCGTTCAAACTATAGAATTTTGAAATGTGGTGTACCTCAAGGGACTGTATTGGGCCCCCCATTATTTCTAGTATATATAAATGATCTCCCAAAGAATGTAAAACACCCAACAGTATTATTCGCTAATGCAGATGAATCTTATGAACAGGAAATTAATGATACATTAAGTCAACTGTAGAATGGCTAGAGGCGAACAATTTACAAATCAACATAGAAAAGATTATGCACTTTAATCAACGACAAAAACAACAACAGTTATTGCATATTAATTATAAAGAAATACCAGTTAACACAACCCATAACACTAAATTCTTAGGATTGAACATAGACAGTAAACTCACGTGGAAAGTACAGGTTGAAGAAATATGTAAAAAAAAAACTAAATACTTTCTCTTTTGCTCTCTATAAACTAGCCAAATTTGCTAATCGTGATGCTGTACTTACTGCCTACCGTAGCTATGTAGAATCCGTTTTGAGATACGGAGTAATTTTCGGGGGAAACTCCACCGACAAAGATTCAAAGCATTTTATTTCAAATAAACCATTTACAGGCACTTTTGAAATGTCAAGAAGTCAGTCAGTCAGAAAAAAAGATGCTAATTGCACATTCCAAAGCGTAGATATTATATTAGCACACAATACCGTGCCGACGTCTTTATGTCGATACCGTTACCGGCCCACGCTGAAAACCAGCGCCGTAGACTCGTCGCATTTTGCGTGTGGTCACGGCATTATGCTGAGCGTTCGGCCGTTTTGCGCGGATGTGGCGCATATTTCTTTCACATAATATACTTATAATTTGTTAGTTCTAAATTTGCGCCTTGTTCCGCCAAATAAAATGTTTTTCTTTTTTCTTTCTTTCTGTTTTCTAGATCTCTATGGAGAAGAATGTGCAAGAAACTCCATGGACACTCTTTTCAATCATGTTTTTTAATTACAAATATCTCTGTCACATGTTTCTTGTCGCTATCATGTGAGAACAAGTAAATAAAGTAAAAATAAAAACTAAATATAGATATTAAAAATAGCAACTGGCAGCTTTTTTTTTTGGTGGGAAAATCATCTTGTTTTTTTGTTTTTTTTTTTCTCTTGAGCGGAGCGGGAGATAGTGTCAGACTTTTACTGACTAAAAACCCACTCCTGTTCCTTCGTTGCCTTTCGTACCAGGGCCGAGTCTAGTAGGCTTCGACCCTGATGGGCCCTTACAGTTGCTGACATCTCCTTGAGGCGCGCGTGAAACAGTACGCGCCATTGACGACTTGGGCTCGGTCCGGACGGTTACCGGACAGTCGGACGGCGAGCTACCCATCGCTGACCGTCCGCAAGCCCGCGCCTACGGTGGCCGGAAATCGGGATCAGAATCCCGGCGGCGGTTGGGGCGTGAGGACCGTTGCCTCACGCGATCGGCCGCCTCCTTTGCTAGCATTACTTCTTCGCAGAAGGAGCCGACCGCCTGCTACTCCTCCTCGCACCGGACCATGGCCTGTACCAAGGCCCGGCGCGAGAGATCACCGCCGCCGATCGCCTCCACGAGGACACGGCGTTGCTCTTCCCAAGCGGGGCACACCTCCACCGTGTCCTCCGGGCGATCCACGCAATGGTGACACCCGGGCGTTTCTTCCGCACGGATCCGGTGCAGGAACCTCCCAAACTTACCATGTCCGGTGAGGACCTGCGTCATGCGGAAGGTATGGACGCCGTGTTGCCTTTCCAGCCACTCCTCAAAGAGGGGACTTACCGCCATAATTATGGCGTGCCCAAACTTGCAGCTAAGAGGTGACCAGTCTCAACTGACAGCATCCGTTCACGGACATGACGCGAATATTAGCACCACTCAGCTCAACCATTTTGAAGAGAATCGAATGATCCAACATGCGCCACCATCAGTGAGACATTTGAGTGAGCATGACAAACTCTCAACTGCCATGCTCATTCATGTCAAAAAGTCCAATAGCAACCTAAAATAGCATGGTACTCACATTTACAAACTTTGAAAAAAATGCTTCTACGTTATACTATACTTATAATATTTTACAATTTCAAAAAAAAAAGGGATAGTTTAACATTTCCTTCATTGTATATTTGCGAAGTAGCATTATTTGTCAAAACAAACCCACGGCTTTTTGAAATCAAAGCTCCAGCAGACACACGTTTGAGAAATAGAGTAATATTCTCTGTGTTGGCCGCAGTAGAACAGCTCTTTTCCGCAAACGTATCAAATGGCTCCTATAATATACAATTAAATTCCCTGAGAAATAAAGACACTCAATTTAGTTATATATATTCAAAAAGCGATTGAATCAATTTTTAATTAATAAATGTTATTACTCTACGACTGAATTTATGGAGGATAATTAGGTATATTGTAGATAATTCTATTTTAATTTTTGACTTCGTTTACTATTTTTATTTTATTTATTAGCTGACATTTTAATTGTACGTACCGACACAGTGTATTAGAAACCTTCAAAATCGGTCATGACTAAGTTAATGCAACGGGTCTATGGCGTTTCATATTTCAAATGCAAGAGTTAAACTTCCATGTGCGCAATTTACTTTGTGAGAAAAAAAAATTGTTAAAGTTGGTCATTTTTTAACTCCCTAAAAACGAAAATGATTAAAAAATATATAAGTAGGTATTTATGAAGGTTTGTAAACTTGTTTTATAGCTGGTTAAATTCATCATTTTGAGACACATATTTTGTTTTTGTGATTGGCCGTCTACATTATTCCAGTTGCACTGGATTCAAAAGTAGACCACCAATCCAGTTACTGGACTGGAATGCTTATTGGATTCAGTGCATTCCAGTGCCGGTTTACATTTTTCCAGTAAGCAATCCAGCACTGGATTCGATCGCTGGACTGGAATAATGTAAACCGGGCATTACCTTTGCCGTCAAAAACAATAGTCTCTCGTGCCAAATATATTGTGTCGTTAATTACTAGCGACTTCATATCCTTTGTACCATTGCCAGGAGTCTGCCCCCCTTGAGCGGAAACTGTTCACGTCTAACCCTGGTTTAGGCCATGGTACACAGCGAGAGGGCATGGGAAGCTGCCACCTCCTTTAGCGAACTGCGAAGTAATAATACGAGTGAAAGAGGTGACGGAAAGCGTGAGGGAAGATCATTACGCCTCAACCATCGCAGGAGACGCCCCGGGCGTCGGGAGTCTCAGGACGATTCCCGGCCACCGTACGCGCGGACTTGCGGGGCGGCACGCAATGGGTAGCTCACTGTCCGATAAGGACTAAAGCCGGATCAACGGCGCGTTGTATTTCACTTGTGCCTCAAAGAGCTGACGAGGCCCGCGGGCACATGCCTGTGGGGCTGCGGGAATTTTCAAGAGTTATAATGGCCCTAAAACTTGAAGAACAAGTGAAGGAACACAGATGAGTTTTACTCAGTAAAAGTCTGATACTTCCTCTCGCTCTACCCAGAGAGGATCTCCCACATAAAAAAGGGGTTTACTGATAAAACCTAAAAATAAGGAGTAGTCTTACTAGCAACCAAAATAAATTTAAACTTTCCTTTACATTTAATTAATTATGCATGTGTACAAGAATAACAAATTATTAATAAGGCTTTATAACTTAATAAATTATACAACATTGCTCAAATTTAACTTAACCACTAAATCACTCTCATTTTCTATTTTCATCTCTTTACCAAACGTTTTCCTTAACAACAAGTCAATAGCAGCTTCTTCTGAAAAAAAAAAAGAAAACTAATATTACATGTCAACCTATACTTGTCAGCCTAGAAAACCACGAAAATTACAACTAAGTACGACTTAAACAAAATCACTGGCGTTATCTTGGATCTGTTTTTGTTTTTTATAAATTTTCTTTATTACCAACCCTAGATAACCACGTAATTGGAAAACGAATCGCTCTAGACTTGAAAACCCAAAAGTGTAATAATTTTTTGAAACAAATATTTAAAAAATCGATTTAACTACCCTATTTCATCAAGTAAACTTTAAATAGGAATAGCTCTGAAATCAACTTAAAGGATATCAAAGGTTAAGGGAATTCCATACCCATTGCCTTATGAAGTAGTGGCACAATTTTGCCATTTGAAAGGAATGGTATTAAAAATTTATTATTATTAAGACTCATTTTATTTTAGTAGGAAATCATCAATGTAGCAGTAGTAGAAGGCAAAGAATGGCCGATTTAGGCTTTAAAGCTGCGCTGCCTAACTTCAACCAGGTAACTTAGATTAGTTAGAGAGAAGAGAAGCGTTTTGAGTTTTTTTTTTTGTCTATAACGACAAAAGTCGTAATTGAGTGTGTGGGATGGCAAGGGCTGCAGAATTGTTTAAAAGAGTCACCGTGACCCTCGAACGTAAACGGCAACTGGAGGAACATAGGTGGGTTTACGCTTCACCCAGAGTGAGAGAAACTAAAAAGGTGTATATAAGAAACATCTGGAACTATACAAGGCGCCAGATAAACTTGGAATAAAATACATTGACCTTTTCCTAATATCTCTGCATAGGTAACAAACCAACAATGAACTATTTTTACCCGACTGCAAGAAAGGTTATGTTTTTCGTGCGTATCTTATACGTATGTATGTATGTAATATTCTTTATTACCTCATATCTTCCAAACCGCTAATCGGATTTACATAATTAAAATATCGTTAGATTTGTCTTGATAACCATACTTTAACCCCTATTATTATATATACGTGAGTGAAAGTTCTGTCAAAATCGGTTCAACCGTTTCGGAGATGTACACTCTCCCTGGGAATTAAGATGTCACGATTTTACATCTCATGTAATGTAAAAAGTGTATAAATCTAGACTAAAATCATTCTATCTAATATGGGTCCCGACTGTTGCAGTCTGTGTGTTTAAAATAATGCAATTAAATTGGTTTCTACGCTAGTGGACTGAACTTGTTTTTTTCTTTTCAGTCTTTGTTTAAAGTTATTTTTACGCAGCCGGTTTTTTTTTCAACGCTAGAAAATGTAAAGGATCGCGATGGACGTCGATTCAAGACAGCTTTATGTCTTTATTTCCGTTTTTTAAATTAATAATGTCCTGACCGTTATTCCACGTTTACCTGGCGCTTACCTTAAAATAAAATATCATCATCATCATTATCATCATTTCAGCCGAAAGACGTCCACTGCTGGACATAGGCCTCCCCCGAGTGTCGCCACAATGAACGGCTCTGCGTCTCGCATCCATCGGACTCCCGCAACCGTTACCAAGTCATCGGTCCACCTTGTAGGAGGCCTTCCAACGCTACGTCTTCCGGTACGTGGTCGCCATTCCAGAACCTTTCGGCCCCAACGGCCATCCGTTCTGCGAGCAATGTGCCCTGCCCATTGCCACTTAAGTTTGGCGATTCTTCGTGCTATGTCGGTAACCTTGGTTCTCCTGCGGATATCCTCATTCCTGATTCGATCACGCAAGGAAACTCCGAGCATAGCCCTTTCCTTTGCCCTTTGGGTGACTTTAAGTCTTCTGATGAGGCCCATTGTAAGCGACCACGTTTCGGAGCCATATGTCATCACTGGCAACACGCACTGGTCATAGACTTTCGTCTTGAGACACTGTGGTATATTGGACGAGAAGATACCGCGCAGCTTCCCAACGCTGCCCAGCCGAGTCAGATTCGACGATTGATCTCTTTCTCGAAGTTAGACCTTCCCAACTGGACCGTCTGTCCCAGATAAACGTAGTCGTCTACAACTTCGAGTGTAGAGTCCCCGATCTTGATAGGAGTGGGTGCTACATTTCGGAAGCTCTACTGAGGTCACCAAGCTCAGTACAATACTGAGCTCTTCCGTAGTCTCAGCCATGACTACTATGTCGTCGGCAAACCGAAGGTGAGGGATGTACTCGCCATTGACATTAATGCCTAGCCCTCTCCATTCCAGAACCTTAAAGACATCCTCCATTGCTGCCGTGAACAGTTTCGAAGAAATAACGTCTCCCTGCCTCACGCCCCGCTGCAAAAGTATAGGTTTCGAGGTCTGGTCTTGTAGCCGGACTGACATGGTGGCGTTTTTGTACAAACACTTCAGCACTTCGATGTACCGATAGTCAATTTGGCACCGTTGGAGAGACTGCAGTATAGACCAAGTCTCGATCGAATCAAAGGCTTTCTCGTAGTCCACAAACGCCAAGCAGAGAGGCTGATTATACTCCTCAGTCTTCTGTATAACCTGCCGCAGCGTATGTATGTGGTCCACGGTTTCAGCACCGTGGACCACATACGTACGTACACCTACATACGTAGGCCTTTACGAAATCCGGCTTGTTCGGGAGGCTGGAAGTCGTCGAACCTGCGCGCGAGACGACTCGTGATGACTCTGGAAAACAGCTTGTAGACATGGCTCAGAAGCGAGATGGGCCTGTAATTCTTAAGCAGGGCATTATCGCCCTTCTTAAAGAAGAGTACCACCACGCCTCTGCTCCACGCCTGTGGCGTTTTTCCCTCGAGTATGACGGAATCAAATAGCTTCTGAAGGGCCTAAAGGACCTGTTTTCCACCCGCCTTCAGAAGTTCGGCCGTAATTCCGTCCTCACTCGACGCCTTGTTGTTTTTCAGCTGCTTCAGAGCCATCCTAATCTCGTACAGGCTGACGTCCGGGATATCTTCGGTATAGTGTCGAGTCAATCTAGCTCTTGGGTCGTTTGCTAGATTTGCAGCGGGTTTAGTGATAGACGTGTATAACTGTCCATAAAAAGCCTCGATCTCTCTCAGAAGTTCCGATTTGGCGGATATGACTCTGCCATCGGCGGTCTTCAGTTTCGTGAGCTGGCTTTGCCCAATAGACACATCTCGTGCAAATACTTTAGAGCCCTTATTCCGCTCAATCGCATCCTTAATCCTTGCGGTATTAAAGCGGCGAAGGTCGCGTTTCAGAGACTTCGAGATCCGTCTGTTGAGCTGCCGGTAGATGCACGCATCGTCTGAAGACTGCAGAATCATCTCACGCCTCTCTTTCAAGAGTTCGAGAGTTTGGTCAGAGAGCCTTTTCTTCTTTGTACGACTAGTCTTAAAAAACTTAGACCCGACCGTATGGACAGTTTTCACGAACCCATCGTTGTATTCGTCCACGGAGCCACCTAGGCACTCGAAACGATTGTGAAGTTCGAGCTGAAAGCTCTCGGAGTTTTGAATCTGGATCTGTGCTGGACGGAGCGTAAACTTCATCAGTCGAGACCTTTCAAGCTTAATATTAATATTCAATGTGCCTCTTACCACGCGGTGATCACTACCAGTTTTCACCGCGTTGATCACATAGACATCATTGAATATTTGCTTTTTTGTCGACAGGATGAAGTCAATCTCATTTCTAGTTGCACCGTCAGGACTTTGCCAGGTCCACCTTATATGCTCACGCTTCTCCTTCTCCATAAAGCTAGCCAGTAGGTGTCCCCGGTGATTCCGACGTCCAAATCCAAATTGTTCCGACGTCCAAATCGGTCGGTGATCGACACACTCTCGATCTTCACCACATTGTTCACAAGGGACCTGTGGACGAAAAACCCGACACCACCCTGGGACTGCTGGTCACCCTTCCGGAAATAGAGCAGGTTACCGGATTTGAGAATTATCGTATCCTCCCCCTGTCTTCGAAAGTTCGGACTTCAGACAATCCTACAATATTCCATCGTAACCTGCTCAGTTCCTCCTTCGTGTGTTCGTGGTTCGGTGATCTTCTCGTCAGTCCTCAGTGTGCGCGTGTCAAAAGTTGCCAGGTCCAGTCGTTTTATAAATGGGTAGCCAGATCCCATCCGGAGATTCTTCGCAGCCCTTGCCTCGTCGTGGCCTTGACCGCTACCGGAGTCAAGGATAGACGGCCTGCCGGGCACTAGGGGCCATTTTTTCGTTCTGATTTTCATTTGGGGGGGGGGGGGGTTGCCATAATCGCCACGCTTGGCAGACAGGTCGGCGATCGCAGTTTAGTTGTTGTAATGCTCAGAGGATGCTGCTACCCATTCTCTGGTATGTACCTTAGTCGCCTCTTACGACACCCTCGGGAAGAGATGGGATGGTGTTATTCTTTACGTCTGGACACCATACGGAACGGTTAAAATAAAATATAATACTAAAACAAAATGAGACATAACTCTTCCCAGCACATGTTTGACCGCTGGTGCCATATATATTTATATAATAAAATTAAGCTATTACTTGTGTATGACTTTTCAAATGCCACGTGCCACAATTTGCCCCTTCTCTTGTAGGTGAATGTCAATTGGAAACATGAATTTAAACAGTTTTAAGAACAGATTAGAATTAATCTTATTTTGAAACTGTTCTAACTTACCCGTAACATGTATCGCCAGTAGTTGATGAACAATATGTCGTGCAGTAGTTTTAAATAGGTCCCGACTGCTTATTTTCTTCTTCTTATAGTATGGCATGAGCAGTTTAACTACAAGTCCAGCAAGATCTACTTTTTCAGTTTTCTTTCCTGTGGTTTCCTTTTTATTCACGTCACTTTTGCTCCTATGTTTACTTTCTTTACGATGTGGTTTATCTGTTTTATGTTTTTCGCTCTTTGAATCTTTTTTCTTTCGTTCATCCTTTATTTTTTTACTTAGGCTAAGTTTGTGTTTACTAATTTTTTTATCTTTATCCTTATGCTTAGGTGATGTAAGGGAAGTCCTTGTGGTAACTAATGCTTCGATTTGCTCGACGTCAGGGAGGTTTTCAGAAGGTGCAGGGTCCGGTGGCAGATCTTTAAACATTTGTAATTTTTCCAAAACAGCGTCAGCTTCTAAACTCAGCTTACGAGCCTTGTTAAAATTTGCGTCATCACTGTCAATGTGCTGTAAAGAACAGTTGGAATTATTTTCTTCAAAAGACGCGTCAGGGTCGACTTTTGTTTCATATGAGTCAATCGTTTTTTTAATGACTGGCTCATCTTTAATTTCACTGAGTATTAACGTTTCTTCTGCACTTTTGTTTATCGATAAATCAGTACCATCATCGATCACTAATTCTTTTTCAGATTCTCCATCTGACTGACCAAATAAAGATGTAGATTCTGTAGAAATATCGTGCCCGTGGTTTTGTTTGTCCGATTCCTTAGCATTATTTTTCTTGGACTGTTTCTTTCTGCGATCACTTTTATCAGGACTTTTATTTTTTATTTTTTTTGATGGTCTAGTTTCGCCATCACTATCAGAAGATTCTCCAAAGAGAGCTTTGATTTTTCGTTTTGAAGGAGGTTTAGTTTTATGTAATTTTAGATCTATTTCACTTTTCTTTTTAGTTTCATTGTTTTGTTTTTCTTTATTTTCAAACTCTTTTTCTACTTCACAAGTGTTTTTATGTTTATTCGGTATTCCCTGTAATGTTATATTTATTACAAATGTCTTCGACCCTTTACTAGATGCACGTTTGCTATCTTGTGACTCTGCATGGTCATCAACAGTTTTAGTATCTTCATTGGTATTCGTAACTTCGTCATTTATGTCTTTTAATTTGAGCGTAGTATCATTACTATTTAAGTGGCATTCGTTATTGTCACTACTTTTGCTGTCTTCGTTATCTTCAATGTTAAGACCACTACCATCATTATCACTTTCATGTGGAGTATTATAAGAAGACGCCTCTGATGATTTTTTAAAAAAGCTTTTTAGTTTCGTTTGTGTTAATGGGTCCCTTCTGAAAGAATTTGCTTTTCTTTTTGATTCTTTGTCTGCTTTGGATAGTTGCCGTACTTCATTCTTTAAATCCATATCTAATTGAAAAATAAAAACAACGAGTGTCAATCATGAGTGACTTTAACATATTGTGACCAGGTTCGGGAGTTAGGGATTCTTAGAACGAATGGCGAAATTGACATGGGTTAGATGTACCTAATTAAAAGGCGTTTCTTTCTTCATTCCATGGAAAGATTTAACCACATTTGCCACTTTAGTAAAATGAGAAAAAACTAAACAGTTATTCCATACTTATGTTACCTCTGACAGCTAACAAATAACAATCTTATCAATTTGTAAAAAGACAGTAGACTGCTTTTGGCAGTCTATCATAGGTATGGTGTACAAGGTGTTTGTGTAAACCTACCGCTATAATAATTAATCTCTTTTTATGACGTAGGAGCACTAAGGAGCTTATGAAAATTAGATTTTTAAGGGGGCGAAAAGAGGGAAATTTGTTAGTATGCCAAACTTTATTCCTTGGCTCAATATACTCGAAACTTAACTCAAATAGGTACCTAAGCAAATAAAAAAGGTTTTCATTATTCGTTATTCAAAATTACCCCTTTATAACTATTTAGGGACACCCCTAAATAGATAAATAACGTAACGTATTAAAAGTTTTTTTTAAATGAAAGTAGTTTAAAAAAAAATGTTAATGCACATCGTTTTTGTTTAGGAGAACAGTTAAGACAGTTTAGGGGTGTCAAAGTTTTTATGAAAACATTCTAGCAAACTAAGTCACTGACAAAGTGCTAGAAGGAATTAAAAGGTAAATGCATATTTTCAATCAAGCTTACCTAATTGTGATGCTGTAATAAAACCATTGCAGTGATTGCCTCTTTTTTGCTCAAATTCTTTAAAGAATTCATTGAGCGTTTTGCTTTTCTTGGGGTCGAAATTTTTTAACTGAGGATAAACTTGATCTTTACACGCTTTAACGGCTGAAATCTGATAATAAAAACATTTTTATTAAACATTACATGTAATATTCTACTCGATTACTGTTTCGGACGGTAAACAACTTACCAATTTGGACATCGCTCGCCTATATAGACTGATAACCGTGCTACTGGAAAATGCTTCGTATTCCAATTCTATAGCACACTGTTCTATATTGTGTCTCGACAATGGCTTGTCTAACTGGTCCATTTCCTTCGTGCTTTGAAAATTGTTATTTAGAGCATCGGTAAGTAACGCAAGATAGCCGTCGCGGCTTGCTACTGATAATCCATTTACCTGAAATAAAATTGCAGGTTGTTGAAATCGACGATTTGATTTCAATTCGAGTGATAGGGAGCTATACATAACCAATAAGTACCATTCCATTTTCGAACTGGAATCATAATAGCATTATTATTTATATTACTGCCACATTAGGCCATAATATGCAACTAAATTTTAGAGTATGGGCCAGCAATACCAGCAGCATTATTGTAGAAAATTCAGATTCAGAAATCAGAAACGTTGATTTCAAATAGACCAATTAAAGACACTTTTGAATTGTCAAAATGTCGGTCAGTCAAAAAAAAAGAGTGAAGCTTAATTGCATGTTACAAAGCGTAGATCTCTATGGAGAAGAACGTGTAAGAAATTCCATGGACACTCTTTTAAATCACATTATGAGTTACATAAATCTTGGTTACATATATTTGTCGTTTCTATTATTTGAGCACAATGTAGATAAGTAATGAAAAAAAAAACTACTTAATTAAAAAATAGAAATTGAATTAAGCCACTGGCACCTAAGAGCTGACTAGTCTCAACTGACAGCGCCCGTTCACGAGCATGACGCGTGCATCAGCCCCACTCAGCTCAACCATTTTGAAGAGAACTAAATGACCCAATAACACGTGCCAGCATCAGCGAGACATTTGAGTGAGCATGACAAACTCTCGACTGCCATACTCGTAATGTCAAACAAGTTATAACCTAATAAAAATATTTAAAAAGAACTTATTTGTAGGCAAAAGTGGCTGTGGCACAAAACCGGCATTTAGCCGCTTGGCTAAATGCTTGGGTTCTGTTCTGCAAAATAATAAAAATGCTTATTTTTATCAAGGATATAATCTTCCAATTTATAGTGTGCGTTTAATGATTTTCTTTTAATTTTTACACAGTACCCCATAAAAGCCAATCTGTATCGAGGTTAATCTAATTTGTTCCTATTCCTAGTATTAAAATTGTGCCTGTCACTTATCTTGTAAAAAGATGAATATTTTTCCGAACATACATAATGTTTTCATAAATGTGTTGACAAGGGATCGTCATGATGTTTATTTTCTTAAATATGTCCCTAAGAGAATCGCGCCTGCAAAGATTATATATGGCTCTGATAGCTCTTTTCTGCAGATTAAAAATAGACTATGTAATATTATTATCTATAAAAAAAAATATCGTACGACTTGATACTGATATGAGATATATGAAAGTAACCAAATAAAATAGACTAGTCTCGCGGTATCTACATCAGTAAATTGACGGATTTTTATGACAGCATGTGCTGCTGAACTAAACCGGCCTGCCAGAGATGTTAAATGACTGGCCTGTTGGTCTAGTGGTCAGTGACCCTGACTGCTATACCAGAGGTCGTGGGTTCGATTCCCACCCAAGACAAATGTTTGTGTGATGAGCACAATCATTTGTTCTGTGTCTGGGTATAATTTATCTATAATATGTATGTATTTAAAAATATATAAGTAGGTATGTTTGTCAGTTGTCTAGTACTCATAGTACAAGCTCTGCTTAGTTTGGGACTAGATGGCGTTGTGTGATAGTTGTGGAATATTATTATTATAATTAAAGAAGTTTTAATTCGTTTTCAATTATAAAGATTTTCAATTATAAAAGAGATGTTAAATGAGGACCCCATTGTAGCCTCGAGTCAAGCGTGATCCCCAGGAAAACCGTGTTCTCGACGAATTTAAGTTTCTCTTTGTTCAATACTATGTCGGAGTTATTACTTTTAACATTCGGTAACGCGATTACATCACAATCATTCATCATCATCAATCAATCATTATCGTAAAATTATAAACTGTGTAGGTACGCTTTCTGGCATCGTATACAGATGTAAGTCGAAAAGTAATGTGCATATAAATTATAGCTAACATAATTTTAAAGTATAACTACTAAAAACATATGGATCTGTTTTGTCAATGCTGATAAATTTTATTATTTATTCTCGGTAAGGATCTGATCAATTACAAAGTTTTAAATATTGTTAGGTTTTGTTTTTGTCTATTCGCAAAATATTTATATCCATACATTGCAAGATTTATAACAATCATACGGAGCCGGAGTTTAAAATCATCTGGTGACAGTAATATTTCTCAAATTTTTATACTGGTAGTACTAGTTAGAATTTATACTGATTATGGGTATTTTTTGTACACTTTCATTCGCCTGTTTTATCTTTTGTTACTCCTACCACTATTTTTCTTTTCTTCACTCAAAGGTTGACTGGTAGAAAAATCTTAAGGCATTAAGTTTGCCTCTGTACTGTTCTGTGCATTAAGTATTAAATAAAATTAATTAATGGCTTTGTTTTTATTTTAGTTTTTCGGTTAATAACTGCATCGCAAATGCTGACTTACTTTATTGCCTGTACTTTCAGCTGCTTTGCATTTTGAATATTTGGCGGATTCAGCCTCATTATTAGATTTCTTGTCATCAGTGCGTTTTTTTCTATTAGCAAACTCTTGCAATATGAGAGACTTAGTTTCTTGTGCAATACGACGCCGGTTACTTTCACCATCTGATTCACCACTGTCATCTCCACCACCATAATATGATTCGGATTCTCTGCAATGATAATAAAACATTTAATATAGTTAGGTTGTCATTTAGAAGTTCTCGACGCCGACGCAGGCGCAGCTTACGATTGTGTAGAGCATCCCATGATTGGATAACTTGGTTTCAAACGCCAAAGCTACCAGTAAATCTTATAAGCTGTTGATATGCTTTCACATAGACCAAAGAACAGGTATGCAACTTTGATAATGGGTGATATGGTGACACCAATGATTATGAAAAGGAAATAACTTCTTCTGTCCTTGTCGGCCCTCTCCGTAGAGGTCGGCGGAGTCCTGGTGCACGACGAGCCCGCCGGAGCGCAGCTGCGCGGAGCCGGCGCGGCGCTGGTGCTGCTCCAACGCGCGCCGCACGCTGCGCTCGTCGGCGCACACGTCGCAGCGCCCGTCGCACTTCGGGATCTCCTCGCCGAAGTACTCCGCGAATACTTTGTGTCGGCACCTTATTACAAAGAAAATACTCAGGCTCCAAAGAAAAAAACCTAGCTTTGGCGGAAAAGATATTTATCTCAAATTATCAATATTAATAAGTAATAAAATAATAACCGGTTATGATCGTTATCCTTACTAACGAACTTATAAAATTTCCTAGTTTTATTTTTCAGGCTTGTATTTAATATATTTAGTCAACTTATGAGGTTGTCGTCTGCTTAACTGGACTTGCCTGTGGCGGCATTAATAAATGGAAGCCTCCAGCGAAGCCTTAAAAAAAGGCGCCTTCAATTTATGAGTTTTTTGACGGCCTCGTCCGGTGCCGAAGCGGTGCATTAGTCGTACTGCGCACGGACTACCATTTTTTTTTTTTCATACAAAGCGCGGCGCCGGTACCGCAAACGCTCGACAACAAGACGGTAACTCGCAAGCACCATGTGTTCTTTTCGGAGCTGAATAGTGCGGTGAGTAGACCACAGAGCTAATTTCACCATCATTTCATTAAACTACGCGGTGGAAAAGTTAAACTAATAATAATAATAACCCCATCGCCGTATCTCTACGTTGACGTCGTGGTGGAGCTTGCGCGCTCCAACAAACCCTAGGTCTGTATCGGTAGCGTTTTTTTTGCCATAACATGCCTAGGGTGAGGGGCAGACTAAGATGAATACAATCCGCAGGGCAGTTTTGTGGCGAACTGCTGGGTACCCAAGCAGCAAAATTGTACTATAACTAAAGCTTATTTAGCAAAAGAGTTTTGTAAACGTAATATAACGGTGTTTATGGTGATAGCACGTTGAATAAAGGCGATTGACAAGACATTTTAGCACTATAAGCTTATACAGAAAAAAAAATCTATAAGCTAGTGATGTAAACATTTACATTACCATTTTATACAACTGTTATAGACAGATACTATATAAGGCTTACAAAAACATGTATAGAACCATTTTGCCCTATATAATTGTTGATCGTTACCCTTTTGTATCTAATTTAATCTGTAAAAGGTTTGTATTTACCATTATAGGCCTGGTTCAATAGCGGTGCAGTTATTAAAATTCAACAATACAGTAATTTTGTGATATAATGCGTTTTCATGTATCTGCTATATTACAAAGTGTTTTAATGCTCATGACTGCTCAAAAATAGAGCACTTTGGTGATATAACTGAATTTTGTTTCCTTTATTCTAATTTACGCTATATGAGTTTTTAAATCCCTGTAGATTAACCTTTTTATACTGGTTACAAAGACACTTGTTTAGCGCCGAATGATTGTATAATAAGTTTTTAGATACCTGTAACAGACTGTAATTATATATTATAGTTTCTCTCTCCACTAAAACATCATAACCTCTTCCATATACAAGGTGAAATTTAAATAGTTGTTGACCCGAGGCTTAAAAGTTTTGTCTCTTTCATGCATAATAATAAAAATATTCCAAACGAAAATTCGACAAAGAAAAATTCAGCTGCCCCATACATTTTTATTCACATAACTCGACCAAATGTGAAAACACTAGAAAAAATAAAGAAAGAGGTTTTTAATATACGAGAATTGTTTATAATATTTTGATTTAAATGGCGGCCACTATTTTGATCATAGTACTATATAAGGCCTATAGTCGCCAACGATATACTATTTTATTCTATAGTGGAAAATTATGGAACCAGTCTTCGATTAATTTATTTTAATTTGGATAAAACTTACTAATTTAAGAGGGGCTTTAAAGTATGCCTACTTTGTCAATAAAATTATGACCGCAACTCTATTTCAGTGCCTTGTATGCTACTACTAGCGCATTTTACTATTGCATGGTCGCCATAATAAATATCTAGATATTGTAATTTTACTTAGCACGATTTGATGAAATTAGAAATGTAAGTGTACACAAAATCACTTTAACAACGCCAATTGTATGAGAATGAACGAACGATTGAACGTATTACTGTAATATATAGAAATGTAAAAGAACTACAATCATTATTATAAAACCTAAAAGTACAATAACAACGTTACCGTGGCTACTATATCACCGTTTGGTTATATCCCTCACTGTAACATCAATCTAACAGGTCAAAAATGGTACGCCAAAGCTGCTATACAACTGCTATATCAGCGAATAACGATATAACTGCGCCCAATCCGGGTTGTGTAAACGTTCTTTGGTCTATTATAGTACCACTCAGTAACACCAATTAGTTCCTGAAAAACGTTCTATGGACTGCTTTAGAACGATGTTTTGCTGCTTTGGTATTAGCGACCCCAAGGACCCGATCTCCCGGGAGAATTCTTGTTCTTCATCTCCGGCTTGCCTTTATTGGCTGGCCGTAGTAAACACTGACGAGGAACAGAGCTCCCTTTCTTGGCTGGCTTGAGTGGAGATTCGCAAGAGCAAACGTACTTGGGAGAAGGATATATAATCCAGTAAGGTGCTGGTAGGGATCTTGACCGTACTTCCTGGATTGTCCTGATAGCCGTGATAGTCCTCTCCACTCCTCAAGGACCTTAAAATATTTTGCCCTCTTGTTGATATGTCACTTCATGCTAGCGACCGTTTTTGGGGGGCCCATTTATTGAGTGTGCAAGGCACCCCCTGCCTTTTTATCGATGGAAATTAATAACATTGTTCAGGCAGGGGTCATAGTCTTAACACAGTTCCAGGAACTCTTCATAGTCCACTTAAGACTCCAAAAACCACAGCCTTATATCTTAGTTTTCCATATGGCTCAATAGTTTCCCACCAACCGGGGGTTGTCCTTGGATGCACTAGCATAGCGCGTACAGGGATAATCACCGGTTGGAACCACGTACCATTAAAAGCGTCTAAAAGGGCCTCTGCGAATTGGTTACGGCTCCTCGTACGCCTTCCAAAGGTCCAGGACCTCAGGGTCCTGAGATAAATAAATGCATAAAAATAATAATAATAATATCACATAATCACTGACAGGACTATTGTAGCCAATAAACCTGATTAGTGGTGGTGGACCGAAGCGAGAGGCGTGCAATGATTGTTGACATTTCCGTTCCACATGACGAGAACCTCGTGAAAACCGAGAAAGATGAACAAATTAAGTAGGTATTGACTTGGCTCGCGAGGTTGTCGACATGTGCGATGTGGACTCGGCGATGATTGTACCGATAGTCGTGTCGGGCAATGGCTTAAAAGTCACGACCAACACCTTAGGAGGCTCGCGTTAGGCGACTGGATCAAGAGCTTGATTCAGAAAGCGGTATTCCTGGACACGGCTCGTATTGTTAGGAGCTTCCTTTCTCTGGAGCCCTGACCGCCGGTAGCTTGGACCCTGTTCCCGATACCGGTGGGATACTATTTTTTATATTTTTTAATGTTTTATTTTTATTTTTTATTGAAATATTTAAAAATATAATTTATAAATTATGAAAATGAATTAATGGAATAATAATAATCATTTATTTCACCTTATTGGCTAACATACATAACTATATAAAATTATTTTTTTAGTAATTATGATTTAAAACTATGTTAGTAACACCTCACTTCGCACTCTATAGTCTTGGTGCTGTCCCATGGTATTTGTCCGCGGAAGCGACGGAACACCACGCCCAGTAGCCGAAAGTCTTCTTTCATAACAAGGTGCTGAAAACAGTTCGGCACTCGCACCACAAACGCCTTAAAATTGACATTCCAGTGCAATTGAAAAACTATAAGTAATAAGCAAGTACGAGTCGGCTCCAAGGACTTTTCGAAGGAATCGGTTTTGGAGCAGTTGCATTTTATGGAGGTAACGGAGCTTTACATGTTCAAAGGCAAGGCAAGCGCATGTCATGATCGGACGGATGACTGCCGTGAAAATGTGCAATTTGCCCTTGAGTAATAATTTGCTGCGGGTGGTCAAGATGAAGTGGAGCCTAAGTGAAAGCTGCAAGTGAACGAGCATGCTTTATGTGCTCAGCAAAGGTCAGATGCTGGTCTAGGATCACACCAGGCAGCCCCCAAAATCGTAAACATCAAATTGAAAAATCTTTTTAAAAAGAATGATGGTCAAAATGGGCGTAAGTCCAACAGAATATATCTCAAATTAAAGCTTATCTTTCATTATTTTACTTCTCTATTTCATACTAAGTTTTTTTTTAAATCAATGCCTGATTAATAAAACTTTAAATTTTTTATATGTTTGTCAGTAAGGATCACTGATAATATTAGATGTTTTCTACCTGAGCTGGGTTGTTTTTTAGCATTCTCTTTTCTTCTTATCTTTTTTCTAACCTAATTTGAGTCGATGCGTAAATCGAGACCTAGAACTTACTTGATAGTTTGACAGTATTTCACCATTATTTCAAAGCTCTTGAAGGCCGTTTTACACCGAGTCTTTTCTTCTGGTGTTTTTGCTTGTGCTACTTCTTTTTTCAGCAAAAAGTCAACTGCATTGCGTTCGCTGCAGCAGTAGTAAATACGGCAAAAAGCTGGTTTGCCGTCACGACCAGCTCTACCAGATTCCTGAAAATGTGGATTAATTATAAAACATTTAACAGCTTCACACTAGGCCACAGGGGCACGGGGTTCCTTCGTCGAGGGCGATTTCTGTTTTGTTCGTAACAATGTCGTGTTGTTCAGCTAACAAAAAACCGTGAAGGTGAATGATAAGTTTCACAAAATTACTGTTATAAATTGTTTTAAAGCAGTATATCACTTTCAATTAAATGTTAATTGAATAATTAACCATTCGAAAAACTCATTTTTAATGTTGTATGTTGTATATTGTTGTAGGTAAAGTGAGAGCCCCGAAATTCCGCCTAGAAGGTAAGTATGGGATTTGCTGATCACCTTGTTTAGCACTTTAAGGCAACCAGCAGTAGCGAAATAAAGAAAGTTATTCATTCATTTATGTAAGAATTTTGTGATGTTCTAACCTGATAATATGCAGCAACATTTTGCGTGATACCCCAATGTGCAACCGCGCGCACGCTCGCCTTGTCGACGCCCATGCCGAACGACACCGTGGCGCATACGCAAGGCACCTCGCCGAGCGACCACCTCTCCTGTACTGATATGCGGTCACCCGACTTCATACCTAAAATAATAGTGAACTATAACTCATCCATAAATTACAGTTCAAATCAATTTGTGAATAGCAAAACTGCAAACTCATTTCACAGTTTAATTAATAAAAATACCACACACCTAATAATTTCAAAATTTTATAAGCATTTGCAAAGCATACCTCCATGATAAGCTAAAGACATTAGACCCCTTTTAGTTAACATGTGAGCCAAATCTTCAGTTTGTTCTCGGGTTCGACAATAAACAATAGCGGCATTTTTATCTTTCTGAAATATGGCATAAGTACAATTAGAAAATTTTAAAATATGTGCCAATTTAGATAATATTTAACAATAATAAAAACAATAGGTACTAACTGGTTTCACATTTTCATCCTCTTTTAGATTTTTTTTTAAAAATTCTGTTAAATGTCCCACTTCATCATCTATAACGTTTTGATATATTACATCATAAAATAAATTTCTTCTGAAACTTGGAGTTTTGTATTGTGCCACAGGCAGCAACAGCTTGAGATTAGACAGAATATCCTTTGCTACTTCTGCACTTGCAGTAGCCGTGAGAGCAACCCATGGTACACTTTTATACTGCTCTCTGAGACTACCCAACTTCAAATAATCTGGCCTAAAGTCATGGCCCCACTCACTTACACAATGAGCTTCATCCACAACTACATAAGAAACTTTCTTGTATTTGATTAGATGCTCCATAAGAGACTTAAATGTGCCAGTTGCAGCCTGTTCAGGTGTGACATATAAAAATCTAGTGCTAGGTTTCATACTCCTTAAATCATTAAGAACTCTCTCTCTGTCTTTTGATGTCATTTTAGAGTTTATAGATTCTGCAATTATTTTAATTTTAGAGAGGTGGTCAATTTGGTCTTTGATAAGAGCCAATAGTGGAGAAAATACAATTGCAACTTTGTTGTCTTGCAACATTGCTGGCAGTTGGAAGCATAGAGACTTTCCAGAGCCTGTTGGCATTGACACAAACACATCATGAACACCTGAAATCATATAAGTTGGATGGAGATAAAACAATACCAAAATAACCCTAAATAATTATTAATATGTATTTATACGAGATACTGTCTTTACTACAAGGATGTGTTTATACCATTTAGGTGAATCAAGATAAGATGTATTATAAATTAATTGAAAAAATGATTCTATTTGTATCTGGGTATACAACCATTGTATAATAGTCTAATAATATATTATAAATGGAGTGCACATCTATATTCTTGAAGTGAACACTGGTGACTATTTTGATGAATCTGTGTGTTTACTTGTTAAATTTAACAGCACTATTTTATGAATAAATAAAGCACGATGATAGATGATTTTATTTTTGCTATTTCTTACCTCTTGCAATTGCCCTAATCGCACGCTCTTGAAGTTCACTTTTGAACTTGCGATGTCCAAAACATTGGAACATTTTTTCTGTTACGTTGTCCATTATGAAAGCTATTTTCGCACTTTAAACACCAGCAATATTATCGCACGCAAATTGTGTAAACTAATGATTAACCATGGCAAGTCTGGTAGTATTTAATTTCTATAAATATACATGTAAATTTTAATAGATTAAAGAATAAAAACAACCTTTAATTTTTTGGTATCTAAATACGACATTACTGATTGACAACTAAATGACATTGACGGTTAATAACATTGACAATAGACAATATATTCTATTGTCCCTGTACAATCCCCAGTTTTTGGCGGGATTTTTTCGAATGAAGTTCAGTTATCTGTGGCTGTTCTAAATCATTAGAAATAGAAGAGATTCGAAAATTAATTCCTAGTGGATATTGTGATGTGAAATTGATGTAGTTTTGTATCTCAACTCAAGTGCATAGGCACTTAAAACCTACAATATGTGGAATCATTGAAACAGGCGCGATCTCAGTAAAATGGAGCTGAGCAAAGCAAACACTCTAAATACACACATGCCATTTAGGGCGGAATTCACCAATAAAACTATTGGCGTTTTAACGTGAAACACCGACTTCCGAAATTAGAGTTATTTTGCACTTTTCAGTGTTTTTTTTTTACATTGAAGTCGGTTGTATTTTTTTTGTAAAAAGTTTTTTATGAATAGCCAAAATATGTTCGGTCAGTCCAAAAGAAAAAGTGAAGGGCACGCTCCAAAGCATAGATCTCTTTGGAGAAGAACGTGCAAGAATCAAAATAAGAGTTAAATATACTCTTGGTTACATATTTCATGTTACTTTTATTATGTGAGCACAATGTAGATAAGTAATAATAATAAAAAAAAAACTAATTAAAAGACAGAAATTGAATTAAGCCACTGGCAGCTTAAGAGATGACCAGTCTCACTCAACTGATGGCACCCGTTCAAGAGCATGACGCGTGCATCAGCCCAACTCAGCTCAACCAAAGACATAAATTATATAGTATCAATAGACAGGACATAGCGAACAAAATCGTAATCCGATACATGTTACCTACCTAGTGGTAATACATGGTATAATAAGTCGCTCAGTTTAGTATGACACCCCTACACGTCAAGTCGTGTTTATATCCGCTTTATGCACTAAAAGTAAATCATTTTCTGAGAAAATATGCCGAGTTGTGCAATACGCTATTGAAAATCATGTCATGGTAAAATGACTGGACCTAACTTCGGTTTATTTTCGTAAATATTCTTGGTATTTACTGGTTGCAGAGCGTGGTTGATGCTGTGGTCGTAGTTATTGGGGATGGTGTTCCATAACAAAAAGATAAAGAACCTGCAGACCGACAATGGTACAGAATACTGCAACAAAGAATTCGATAATTTTCTTAAATCGCATGGCATCCAAAGAAGGTTGACCACAGTTTACACCCCTCAACAAAATGGGATTAGCGAGAGGAAGGACAGATCCTTTCTAGACAAAGCTAGACATCTGATAATAGAGGCCAAGGTACTTAAAACGTTCTGGGCGGAAGCGATGGCAACCGTAAACTACTTTATAAATCGCAGTCCTTCCAAAGCACTGAATGGCAAAACTCCATTCAAGAAATGGTTAGGCCGAATATCATGTGGACATCATCTTTACGTGTAGATATGGCAGAAAAACCTTTGTTTTGAAAAAGAACAAACGAGGCAAACTGACCCAGAATGCCAAAGTAGGCGTATTCATGGGGTACTCCCCTACCTCGAAGGCTTATAGAGTGTACATACCCGAAGAAGATAATATAGTGATAAGCAGGGACATAAAAATCGATGTGACTCCCAAGTCACAGGCTATAAACCTAGTTTGGGAGCCAGTAGTTATTTACCTACTGTCCTCATTTATGTACCAAGAATTATGTACCTACTTGTTTTGTCACCATCTTATTTTTGGAAATAAATATATTATTATTATATGAAAAATGCACGGTTTTCTCTGTACGCAAATTATTTGTCCTTAACCTTTTATTAGCTAAACACGCTCAAACTCCCTACGAATCTTCCAAACTTAGCTCCCAACGACGAAAACACACTGTCTGTTCCTACTTCCGCACACAATATTGCTCATCGCAGCGAAGCTTTCTATTCCTAGGCAGTCAGGGTCTTTAACCAAGTCAAAAAATATTAAATATTTATCAAAATATGTGCAAATCAAACTGTAAAACAGCAATGACGAACTGGCTCTTTCAGTTAGATTATGTTGAGATGGAAAAAAATTATTACGATTGTCAATTAATTAGTGAAATATTTCCCATTTACCCATAGGCCTTTAATTCAGATATTAACTCAAATATACACACACGCGCATACTTACACATATACGCATACACTCTCAAATAAGTAGATGCTCAGCCGTCGTCCTTTTTTCGGACGTTGGGGCGTGAGTATTTATATTGCACTCACGGACACAACCTACCACCTATTTTTAACTTGTTTTAGAATCATTTTATTTGTATTCGTCTTCTCTCAACACATAAACTCATTAATGTCAGTAGTACGTAAACGCAATTAGAATTGTAATTTTGAAGGTGCGAGTTTCAGTATATTACCAATGTACTCTGTGGGTGCGAGCCTATACATAAAACATTTTTTTTTCAAAATCGGTTCTCAATGGACCGAGAAATCGGTGAACATACATAAAAAAAACATACATTTAGCCGAACATCGAACCTCCTCCTTTTTGAAGTCGGTTAAATAGGTACTCTGTGGTGTGAGCCTGGAGTTCTGTCACACAGGTCTTATACCCAGTATAGACTCCTGCTCTCACAAAGGATAGACTGTTACAAAATAATTATTAGTTATTATCAACCTTTGTACCTTTATGAGAGAAACAAATAAATATAATATAATATTCCACAACTTTCACTTTACGCCATCTAGTCCCAAACAAACCAGAGCTTGTGTTATGAGCACTAGACAACTGATAAACATACTTATATGTTTCTAAATACATACATATTATAGATAAATTAACACCCAGACTCAGAACAAATGATAGTGCCCATCACACAAACATTTGTCCTGAGTGGGAATCGAACCCACGACCTCCGGCATAGCAGTCAGGGCCACTAACCACTAGACCAACAGGCCGGTCAATATATAATATATTATTAATTATATATGTATATTATTAATGTAAAAAGAAACTCCGTGTTCCTTCAATTGCCCATTATGAGGGCCACGCAGTCACGGTATCTAAGTTTTTCGAACAATCCGCAGCCCTGGCAGGCATTGGCCCTAACTGGCCCCGTGAATCTTGCTGATATCTATAAGGCGCGTGGAACACAACGCGCCGTCAACCCGGATTTGATCCTTACCGTACGGTCGGCCGGACGGCGAACTACCCGTTGCTCGCCATCCGTAAAGCCGAGGCTACGGTGGCCGGTAATCGCTCTCCGACTCACGGTGCCCGGGGCGTTTCCAGCGGGGATTGATTTTACTATTACTAGATGATTCATTACATGATAAATATTTGCTAGGTTACGAGTGTTAGGACTAATCATAGTAGTACTAGGGTGTTAATTTAGTTTTTAATTCTTAGTAAAAAAAAACTCGTTTTTTTAGCATTAAGGAATATTTAATGTTAAAAAAATATTTACTTACAATAATATTTAACTTTAGGCATATGTAATTTTCGTACTTAATTTACCGTTATCATGTAAATAGTGCACCACGTGAAATCATAAAGTTACTTTTTACCAAGATGGTCCTATAATTTTTATAAATGCAAAAACTACGCATACCTATCATTATAGATTATAATATCACAAGAATCGACTTTGTTTTTATATTAAATTATAAGAAATCGATTTAAAGTTTGATATGGGTTGAATAATCGACGTAAATACATTTTTTTCTTACAGTAAAGATTATCTTTATAACAGGCGTCATAAACTAGGTCACTAGTGCTAGTCTCTTGCTAGTGAAACAACTTGCGAGTGATGGCAACACCTGTCAGTCGCAATATACGGCCACTCGAGCACTGTCTTGAAGCCTGTCAAGCAAGGCGTTTTACGCGCGTAAAGACTCTCGCATAGTCGAGACACTGGGAGGCGCGTAATGCTAACCAGGTCTATACTTGCAGTTCGCATACCATAACGCATCCAGTAAAAGCGCGTAAATCGCCTTGTCGCGACAAGCATATAGCACAAAGGTAGTATGCGGGGATTCAAATTATAGGATACGTATTCAATTGCGACATTGGACTTTGATTCATGGCTGCCTAGTTGATGTTACTAGTTACCTAGTTTGCGGCAGTTAAGGAAAAATATATTTTTTGTTGCTAAAATTATAGCCCATGTAAGCATTATCAACTCGCTGATGAGAATCCAATCCAAGGAAAATTAAAGAAAAATACGCAGTTTTTAACGAGTGTGAAACCCACTTCCACCCCTCATGGGAGCCTATTATGTAAGTGGGCTTACTGAATGAAAAATATCTCGTATCATAACTCTAAGTACCGTTTTCAATAAAAGGATATTCTATAAAAGGGCAGGCTATAACTAAAACAACCAAAAATACTTTGGCTTATTTATACACCTAGAACAACACTAATACTCTCTTGAAACTAAAATTATTAATCAGCAAGACTTATCAGTCTTTGCGACTGGACTAATCTTTCAGTCTAGAAATACTCAACAATATTAACATAAAAGTCAGCTCATAAGAAATAGTAACACATAATTGGCACTGTAATGCTACTTACAATACCAAACAATACACGTCTTGATCGTATAATAACAATATTATAATGAGTTCAAGCAAACTTAACTAAGGGGCAATTTCTGTACAATTTTAAAAGTTATCTTGTTCTTAATCTGGTATAAAATCCCACAATTTTATCAAGTTCTTGATGTTTATTGATGACGAGCTTGAATTTGGTCTTCTGTTTTATACATATTTGTGTCTAGTAGATTTTCTTTTGGGAATAATAAATAATAAGACTTTGGTAAATCTAACTAGAGGTCAGAGACATTGTGGAACATAGTCGATGAGTTGTTACAGTAAATGCGATTATGTTTGAAGTTTGCCAACTTTCAAATGATAAATACTCTGCACTAATTAGTAATCACAAAACAATTTTCGACTTCGCATACACAAAAGAAAAATACTATGAGTTCTACAAGTTTAAATTTCATCTATTATTTTATAGAATTTGGGCAAGTATATAACATAATTTTATAACAAAATAGCATTCATAAGCTCTACTGCAATTAAAGTCATCCATCTCCTTCAAGATATTTTAAAGACAGCTTTCAGTCTTACTAACGCGACTATCCAGTATTATTTACTTGAATAGAGTCAATGGTAGTCGCTACACTCGCTACATGTAATAAAATGAATAGATCTGATTAAGCTAGAAACCCAGTTCACTTTTTGAGTCCCGCGACTCCTTAGAGAGCCATTGATCGTAACTCTGTAACCAACCTGCGACCCTACTGTGACGACGTGTTTAAGTCATCATGAGAAAGACACGGAGCTAAACAGGACGAATCGCGCCAACTCTTTTTTAGGGTGGATTCATGACAGCATTAACACGTCAAGAGTATGGCCCCTTGTCACGTAACAATACGTGGGTGTAGCTGAAGATCTAGGAGCCGTACACTAGTGTGTACAGATGCGAGTTGTGGTCGGCGAGCGCGTCGTCGGGCGCCAGCAGCTCCAGCAGCCTCCCCGCGCCCAGCACCAGCACGCGCGCGCACTCCAGCACGCCGCCCAGCCGGTGCGCCACGAACACCACCGTGCTGCCGCCGAACGAGCAGCGGATCGCGTCCAGGATCATACGCTCGGCTTCCGCGTCCAGGTTAGCTGTCGCCTCGTCCACCAGCAGAATCTAAGCAACAAAAATACGTTTAGCTGATGAACGGAACAAGATTACGCTCGTTTTATTGCCAATAGCTGGAGGGGTTTCCCTGCATTCACACATAAAATTATAGGATCACTCTTCAACCTTTAGAAATGGTGAATAGGCGAGTAATAAAAAGACCGCATTGCTTCCATTCCGTACCTTAGGTCGGTGCAACAGCGCGCGTACGACGCACAGCAGCTGCGCGTGTCCGCGCGCGAGCTGCACGGCATGCGCGGGCGCACTGAGGCCGCCGCGCGCGCTCACCAGGTCACGCGCGCCGCACGCGTCTAAGGCGCGCCACACCTCGGCGTCCAGGTACTGCCGCAACGGGTCCACGTTGTCGCGGATGCTGCCCGCGAATATGAACGGCTCCTGTGGGATCACGCCGATTCGGGACCTGCGCCAGTTCAACGTTAAAGATCAGAACTCAATCGTACACATTTTCTTGCTGCAGGTGGAATCATAATCATGTGTGCACTATAAGAACGTGCGCATAATGTGAAATGCTTAGTTTAATACAATAGGGAAGTAAGGGAAACGATACCTGAGCGCATGTAAGTGCAGCGTAGAGATGTCGACACCGTCGAGCAGCAGGCGGCCGCGCGAGAGAGGCACCAGGCGCAACAGCGCGCTCAGCAGCGAACTCTTGCCGGCGCCAGTGCGCCCTACCACGCCCAGCTTCTCGCCCGGGTGCGTCGAGAATGATACGCCATTCAGTGCCATCGAGGCATTCTCCCGACCGCTACAAAAGGGGTACAAAAAATAAGTGTAAAAACTACCTATATACCTACCTAGATAACATGCAGTCCACTTGTGGGTCACAAACCATTCACAAGCAGTTTTGAATTGTCAAGAATTGATCAGTCAAAAAGATGAAACTAATTACCCGTTCAAAACTAGTACAGTCTTCTACATTAATACATTAAATAAAAACTTGAGAGGTAATAATACCTATATTTTAGGTAAACGTCATCAAACTCTATGACGCCCTGTGAGGGCCAGCCGTACGGTGGTGGGTCACCGTCAATGGTTTCGCTCTCCACCTGCAAAAGAGTCAAAATACGTTATAATTTGTATGTCGAAGGAAAGTTATTTGTTGTTAGTCTTGACTCTCCTCATAAAAAAACTTACCGTCCTGATGTAATCGCCGACGCGTTCCACTGCGATCATCTCCCGCTCGGTCTCGGTGAAGGAGTTGAGCAGGTTGCTCAACATGGACGTCATCGACAACGCATACGATATGGCGAGACCGATGAGACCTGCGTTCGGTAAGCATTTTAGACACATGCACTGATAAATATATAGGTAAATCTTAGTAATGCCTGTTTCCAATAATACTAAAAGAGCTCAAGTAAAAAATGGCAAATCTAGACTTGGGAGTTGCACTTCGGTAGTAGATACATTTTTTCGTTTTCAAAGAATATTAATATTGTTTAAGACCATATAATTAAGTTTGTTTTTAAAGGGTTTTGGTTCTTATTATATTTAACACAAATACTTTTAAATTATAAAAGAAAATACCCTTTCATGCAAAAAACACAAACTTATATTGGCTAGATTACGCAAGTCTCATCATCTGTATAGAAACCAAGCGTGCCATTATTTTTCTACCTACTGTGACGTCACATGAGCCATTTAGTGATGGGAACTTCCCGTCCGCGAGTACATGATTTAAAACGATTTATAGGCCCCGCCGCGATTCGATTAGATGAACATTTTTAAATCGGATCTACTGCCTTAAACCATAACCAATAAGAGTTCCGACATCGACAATATCTATTGATTTCTATCAAACATTAGAGAATTTTCGAAAATGAAATGAGAAATCGAGTCTACAGTCAATCCACAACTCCAGAATTAGTTAGCCTTCAATACATCAATAGTAGGAATTGCGTTTGTAGTAAGGTGTCAAAACCTTTATTGAGCAAATTCGACTATATTCTGTTGGGAACCAATTTCAAGGAATTTTTCAGGAAATCAAAAATATAATTAATACTAGTTGTGCCCGCGACTTCGTTCGCGTGGATGACGAAACTTATCAATGAGTTTTTTGTAAGTACTATTTGTGTAGAACGACGTTATCTATCGAGCATACCGTCATTAATACTTCTGTCCCGGCGCGGGCCCTTTGTGACTAATTACAATAGAAAACCAATTGTGTCTCATTAGCGGTGATTAAGAGGGTATATGATATCTTTGCTCACGGCATCGCTCGCGTTCTGTTATTTTTTTGTAGTAGATTTCTACTTTGGTACCTGTTTAGCAGGAAAACCGATAGCGAAGCTGACGTTCATTGCAACGAATGCTCACAAAGATAATGGTAACGACAGATAGTCACCGTACGACATCAATTGAGAGCTTCAGCATACACGGCATTGAACCTACGCCTACGGTCACTACGTGCACTATCAAATATACGACTTATAAAAATAAACCTAATTAACTCTACTTTAAACTGTACTTAGTAAAAACTAAAAGGAATAAAAAGGTCGCACTGAAAAGCACGGTTTAGAATTGCAAGTAGCAGTTAAAACATACAATTTATAGAATGCTAATAAGAACGAACGCTCGCCACTCGACACGTCCGTTCAAATCAAAGTTCAAAAAATGTATGATGCGCGCGTTTTTTTTGAGTGGCCTCTCGCAGGTCAACCTATGAGGTTGTCGGCTGCTTAACGGGACTAACTTGAATGTGTGATGCGCGTCTCGTGGCCTTCGCTACGTGCCCGTCAGGGGGCGTGGCAAGCGGTGTCAGGGCTTCGCCCTCTGACCGCAGAGTCCATACGAATAACGAAAGTGACGCGCGCTCAGACTCCGTCCTTATATACGGTAGCGATCCGTGGCGGCCGCGCGCCACGCGTGTGCTGCGAACGGTGCAAGCCAAATTCAACCTTCAGCACTACATTTACAGCATAACTTAGGGGCGTTGCACACGGCTAATATACTATAATATTTTATCTTAAGATACAATATCGCTCGCCATAAAAATTCATCTTAAGATACGAAAATATGAAATATTATTTATTATCTTCGTCGTGTGTGATAGTCCATTGAACGGTATGGCGAGCGATATCGTATCTTAAGATAAAATATTATAGCATCTTAGCCGTGTGCAGCGCCCCTTAGTGAACTCCACTGCGGGTGACGTAACCTACGACAAACTTATTATTTGCGGTTGGTACAGTAATCGGGTCTAGGGATCGAACCGCAAAATTAAGTTTGTTTTTT
This sequence comes from Mythimna impura, assembly GCA_905147345.3. Lineage (NCBI taxonomy): Eukaryota > Metazoa > Arthropoda > Insecta > Lepidoptera > Noctuidae > Mythimna > Mythimna impura. Next base: position 18,071,455 of record LR990345.1, read on the forward strand.
TATTGTATATACTTTTCCGGGATAAAAAGTTCACAGTGTGGTGCCCAGGATATTAAAGAATAATTATACCAAGTTTTATCGTAATCGAACCGGTAGTTTTTGCGTGATGCCTGAACAAACAAAGAGACAGACAAAAATTTTTTAAATCACATTTTTGGGTTCGGTGTCGGTCTAGTAACACCTCCTGCCATTTATTTTTTTGATATTTTCAATTTACAGAATTTTCACTTCTGCAGATTTATTATAAGTATAGAAGATGTATTTCAAACAATGTCAGGCCTGGCGCACTCCTAACTATTGGTATAGAAATGTGCCTACGCCACGCGGCTTTTCTTGCAAGGCTAAATTCGGTAGTGTCACACGCGTGTTCGATTTGCCGCTTGACCCGCGCTAACAAAAATTATTTTCGAATAAGTATTCTATCGAGTTTTTATATCAAGTATTTGCGAAATTTTTCACGTAAACGAGTCAATGACCTCAAAGGTCACTCAATATAAGTAGACCTCCCAGTACTAGTGACTACATTACTAATGCAAGGTCAACATATACTGGAATTATATCTTACAAAATGTAAATTATTATGAGTAATAACGTCTTAAACCACCTACGGCCACGACGGCGGCGGAAGCGGCCTGCAGGCGCAGCGCCAGCCACTGCGCCGCGCCTGCCGCGCTCAGTGCCGCGCGCTGCCACGCGCTCTCGTAACTGTGCACATGTACTCACCGGGGTCAGCGGCGTGCAGCGTGCGCTGCAGCACGGCGAGCAGCGCGGCGGCGGCCACGACGGCGGCGGAGGCGGCCTGCAGGCGCAGCGCCAGCCACTGCGCCGCGCCCGCCGCGCTCAGTGCCGCGCGCTGCCACGCGCCGCTCGTAACTGTGCACATGTACTCACCGGGGTCAGCGGCGTGCAGCGTGCGCTGCAGCACGGCGAGCAGCGCGGCGGCGGCCACGACGGCGGCGGAGGCGGCCTGCAGGCGCAGCGCCAGCCACTGCGCCGCGCCCGCCGCGCTCAGTTCCGCGCGCTGCCACGCGCCGCTCGTAACTGTGCACATGTACTCACCGGGGTCAGCGGCGTGCAGCGTGCGCTGCAGCACGGCGAGCAGCGCGGCGGCGGCCACGACGGCGGCGGAGGCGGCCTGCAGGCGCAGCGCCAGCCACTGCGCCGCGCCCGCCGCGCTCAGTGCCGCGCGCTGCCACGCCTCCACCTGTTCCGAGCCGCGCGACACCCACGCGCCGCTTACGCCCAGTGCGCGCACCGTGTCGTGACCTATCAACGAGAGTATAGTCACTCCAAAATCAATCAATGCTTTCCAAGGTTTTTGTATTATACTAACCGTCAAGCGTGTCGTTGAAATGCGTGTAGACCGGCGATAGCGTAACGCTCTGCAGCCGCTTCAGCTGGCGCGATGTGACGCGATAGCGACGCTGCAGCCGGTAATAGATAAACGCAAGCGGTCCCACACCCACCACTAGCCACGGCAGACCGTACAAAGTCACCGCTGCTGCTCCTGTAAGACAAAGAGCATGAACCTGATGCATTTACTGCATAATTTATTGTGTGAAAGTCGTGCCGGTAGACGAAAGATATGTGGAAATCAGCTGTCATAATATGGGCATGCTATACAGAGGAATGAATATGTCAGTTAAAGAGGTGGACGAAGACCAAAGAAACCATAGAATATGTAGAAAGGAGATGACTATTGAGATGACGGCGAAGAGAGTATAGAAAAACAAGAGATGCGGCGCAATTTGGGGTCTGCGAAGCATGTCTTTTTTTGGGTTATGGGTAGGAGCATGAGAACCATAAATACTTCAATTCGGGTCCACCTCTACGATATTCTTCTGCTAACTTATCCCCGCGTGACTGCAACGACTTGTCGAGGCACGACGGATTACCACGTCTCCAAAACTGTTGTGACTGGTTGCACAGTTGTTTTGTTGAAAAAGTTTTAGATAGAAGCATATCGTGTCTCGTAGCGAGCATGCGGAGAGTCGTTGATGTTTTACTCATTACTGACACTCATCGCATTGCCGCGGTACTGCGGCAGTATTGCCGGTTAGACCCTTTCAGAGTTATAATAGAATAAAGTTGTAGGATGATATACCTAATAAGCCTTACAAGTTATGCACCGCCGAGGACTTTAATCATCTTCCTTCTTAGAAAATGCTATCGCGCCTTAACTGTAGCTCTAGTGACCCGCCTAGCTAAGCACGGGTGTTACAAATTTTTAAAATTATGTTTTTCTCTATTACACATGTATTATGTACCTAAACCTCCCTGAATCATCTCTGTCTATTGGTGAAAACCGAATAAAAATCTGTTCGATAGTTTTTGAGTTTATCGCAAATATACAGACAGGCAAAGGGCGGTGGGGGACTTTGTTTTATAAAATGTAAGGAAGAAACTGTATCTAACGTCTTTGTTTTCATTAACGTGTTGTTGAAATAAACGTTCTCAACATATGGTTCGCCATGTCATCGTTCTTAGTATTAAACCGACCAAGTACGCGCCTCTAACTTTCAAATATATTAGAGAAAATTTGCAAAACACAAGTAATTTAAGTTCGTAGAACTTAAAAACACTGAATGAAAATTATTTTTCAGATGACACCAATATTGCGCAATTTCTTTTTATTTAAATTTGGTTGATAATAAGTTACAAGGCGGCAGGTAAGAAGAGCTTGACTCAAAAAAACGGCGGGTTACTTGGAACGAGTCGATTCTGCCGCCAGATTTGAAAAAAACTGATTTTACTGACTAGTTCCGACCCCTGATATTTTCACATACCTTCGTAATTTTACTAAATGTCCTCAATATGATAGGAAACCATTTTAATCAAAAATATCATCAACAAAATTAGTAAAGAAACTAACTTACCAATTAAAGAAAACGATTGAGCCAATAATATATTTAAAATAAAAGGCAAGGAATCGTCCACGGTGTAAGTATCTGACGAGAACCTGTTTAGTATACGGCCCAGCGGCGTCACATCGAAGAACTTCACTTTTGCCTGAAATATTCATAATATTAACTCCTTGAGTAGCGTAATTAGAGACACAATAGTAAGACAATAGCGCACGACCGCCGGCGCTCGTGCGGGGATCAACAGCTTAAGAAGGCGATCATGGCATCATTTAAAATAAAAAAATGTGAGTAGTGAACATACTTTGACTATGACTTTCAGCAGAACCTTGTGGATCCTGGAGGCCGCCTTGACGCCGCCGTAGGCAAACAGGAACGCTCGCATTATTGTGAATACCAAATTAAGTCCCGCCAACGCGAAGTATATTTCTAAGTAAAAGTTGTCGGTATAAATCGGCGTGATATTTGCAGTTACTTCTGGTACTGCATACTCTTTATTTTCTAAGTTTTCAGGAGTAGTTTCGTTTCCAAGATTGCTATTTTGCAACCACTGCGTTGTTGTATTTATGATCGCGTGTATTACGTTATCAATAGCGTTTACTCCATGGTCCAATATGGACGTTTTTTCCGTTGGATGAGTCGTAAATCCATCTTCATGCAATGATGTTGAATTTTTAGTTTTATTTTTCACCCAGTAGGTGAGCCAGAGGAACGTGAAGTTTTGTGAGAGCTGCATGAGTATCAGTGACAGTAAGATGGCGATTGAGAGGAAGACTCCGACCGACCGTAGGTACAAGCCGATGACCCACCAACCAACAGTTCCTTCGGACATTGTTTCCTGTCAAAAAAAGCAAAGTGCATTAATACGGGTAACTTTTAAAAATAACTAACCTAAGCAGTCCAGCCAAACCAAAAGATCCAGTAGTAAATAAGAGCTGGCTACTTCAAAATGTACGAGTTTCGAATCGAAATTATGATAAACTAGCTTACTATTCAATTTACACTAAACGGTGCGGTTCAACTAGGGGCCTAAATGTCATTCAGCCGACATGTCTAATACTTACAATATTTAATGAACTGGCTGGCTAAAGCTTAGGCTATTCATACAATAATGTGACCATGTGATTACTGATCCCATGGTCACTTGTGATCTCATGTGACCAACGTAAATCAAAATTACTTTAAGGACTTGCCACAACCTCCCTCAATTGTCTAGGCAAGGCAAGTAATTAAACGTTCCAAGTCATTCGCCTAGCTAGCTAGCCTATCTAGTACCTAATTGTAATTGTAGTAATTGTAAAATTGTTTCAGTTATCTACGCGCTTGAGTATTGGTGCAGATGTACAAACCTCATTATCCAGGCTGTTCCTGCTGACAATGTCTTGGTTGTCCTCCTCGGGCTCCGGGGGTCGCGGCGGCTCCTCGCCCAATGAGTCGGACTCGCTTGGCATATACTCTTCGATGTCATTCAATACAGTTTCAGGGGGACCTACCAATATTTAGAATACATATTTATTGCATTAACACAAAATAAGTATCGGAGCCCCAGTGGCGAAATAAAAAACGTTAGTTATTATTTTTATTCTGAATTCTTTTTCATCTGATGACTTTTACCTCTTATTTTTAAAAAGTTTTAGGCTTTTTAAAAATATGAGGTACCGTCCTACTGCGAGGCAAAGTAATTATTTATTTTTTTATTTAATCTTCATGCAATAAAAGGTACAAAGGCGGACTTAATGCCTTAGGCATTCTCTACCAGTAAACCAGTGAAGAGACAATATGGCGGGTGCATAAAAAAAAAGAATCGCCAACCAACGCAACGTATGGAGACTTTGCACAACGATTGCAATGCGTACGACAAACAACATATTTAATTGATCACACGACGTAGCTTGCCAGTATGCAGTACCTTGTCTGGCGATGCATCCGTCTTGCATGAGCACGGTGTAGGAGGTGCGCGCGAGGTGGCGCGGAGAATGCGCGACCAGCACTCGCGTGGTGTGGCGCAGCATGCCCAGAATGCAGCGCTGCATAATGTGCTGCGCCACCGTCGCGTCCACGCCCGCCAACACGTCATCCAATAGATACACTGCAGAAAAATACGTATGTTAGTATCAAAAGGCAATGAGTGAAGGAATTCACAGCAATAAGTCACAGTACCTTGCTTATCCTGATACACGGCACGCGCGAGAGCAACGCGCGCGCGCTGGCCGCCGCTGAGCGTGCAGCCGCCCTCGCCTACGTACGCGTTCCATCCGAGCACGTTTAAATCCTCTATAATTATTACAAAATGTTAAATTAAATCAATCAATCCTCAATATTAAATCACCATGAAACACTGACATGTTAAGTCTATTGTTATAAAAATATTAATTTATTCACGTAATTTAGGCTTATTGCCAATTCATTACACATATAATTAGGTGAAGTAAATACTTGATATAGGTAACACCAAATCAATCAGTTAGGTTAAGGTAGATAGAAAATTTCCGTTACCAGTAAGTGCGCAAGCGTCGACTACAGTTCGGAATTTTGCTTCTTCGTACGGTTTTCCGAATAGTATATTGTCACGGATTGTACCACGTAATAGCCATGGTTTCTGTGATACATATCCAAAGCCTAAGAAAAATAAAAATAGGTATTATTTTTTTTCCAAGTACTTTTCTTTTATGCTTTACTTTTCGGAAAGTTGTCTTCTCGGTATTACTTACTGCTAAGGTTTTCCGGTATCTGTAGATAACCATTCTTCTTAATCATGTCCCCCATGATGGCATGTAGTAGAGACGACTTCCCGCTGCCGACGGCACCAGTAATCCCAATCAACTCTTCGTTACCAATTTCTAAAGATATATCTTTCAACGTAAACGGCTCATCTTGTATCAACTGTTCAGATGATGAAGTTGAATCTCGCCTCTGTATGCTTCCTCTTGATAATCGTTTCTTAGATTTTCCTTTATTTTTTCTTGATTTCTTTGGTTGCTTTTTCCTTTTAGAAGGTTTAGCCCAAGCAAATGTGGAATTTTTAAATATGATAATTTTGTCTTCATCGTGGTTTTTATTGAGGCGATCGTAATAAAGCTCCGCGTCCATGTCTGAAAGCTAAATAATTTGATTTATGATATGATGCCAATACACGATAGAGCAGGAAACAATTGCAATAATAATGGATAAAATCCTGCGAAAGTGCGAAGGTTGCGGCTTCTTAAATGCAATACCCTGCACAACCGCAGGTATGCAGTCTCAGGGATTATTTCATAGCTATCGACGTGGGTATGCACCGAGATGTAGTGGCGGTAGATAAGGGACTCATCCTGCTCTCCTTGGCGGGACGAGAACTGGCCCAAACCTATAGTACTCAATTCAATCAATTCATTTATTTATTCTCTCTTCACAATAGGTTTTTTGACAGTAACAATAGGACTTACAGACTATACTTCCACTATTGTAAGAGTCTGGTGCCTGAAATAGGTTTTTGAAAAAACCTGTGGAACAGGTCACCAGGGCCCACAGCAAAAAAAAACGAAAGTACATTGTTAGACGACCTTGAGTGTCAGTGATACTATTTATGGTTATAGAACATCAGACCATAACAAGGAGAAAAAAGAAAATAAACAAAAAAAAATAATAATAATTATTTAAAACCAAGGTAAAAATAAACAAAAACTAAAACGTAACAGAAAATTACTGTTTATGCAGAGCAGGTTATTGAAAGTGTCTTGGGGATGTGTATGTGAGTGTCATAGTGTTTGGGAGCGAGTATGAGTTTTAAATCAGCCGTGGAGGAAAGGAATGTAGGAATGAAAGTTTATTTAAGGACTGTTAAAAGATTTTCAGTGTCCTGATAGTTCAGGGTTTTGAGAAATGCCTTTACTGTTCTGTACTACATATATAGTAATTACCGCAGGGAAGTATGACAAAGCAAAGATCTTTTATTGGCCCCTACATGGACCAAATGTAGATCTCTCAACTATCGGATATGTGTTGTGAAGGATACCGTCCTTCACAACACATATCACGGTTGATATCTGTAAGTTGGGTATAATAATAATAATAATGGTTTATTGTTCAGGAAAAAAAAATTACACTTTTACATCAAATACTTCACTGGTCTCCACACTAGGATTCCCTGTGTCGTGGAGAACAGTCTCTCTCATCTTGGTTCAAGAAAAAACAAAAATACAATGTAACACATGTCATAGATTATGTAGAACATAGGGTATGTTAGAACTATTAAATCAACATTTATAAGAGGTGTATGCCACCGGCCCGGGGAATCAATCCGACACATTATTTCTGGGTGTTCTCGTCTAGCTACTGAATAATATTTGCGCAGGCACAACTTTGTAGCCAGGATTATTCAGCAACTACTTATTCCTAAATACAATCTTGTGAAATCGAAAGTACTGTAATATAATAGGTACCTATACGCCGATCGAAATTGGCAATATCAGGATATGTTGGGATCGATCTATCATCACTGACAGGACTATTGTCGCCAATGAGCCTGATGTAGTGGTGAAAGATCGACTAGGAGTGACGCACAATGATTGTTGACTTAGCGGTCCCTCTTGACCAGAACCACGTGAAAGCTGAGAAAGAAAAGCAAACTAAGTATCTTGACATGGATAGTATGGTTGTCGATATGTGGGAGGTGGGTACAGCAATCATTGTGCCTGTAGTCGTGACGGCAAATAGCTGAATAGCCAAGAGCTTCGATCAACATCTGAGGAGGATCTTCTTGGCCAGTTGGATAAAAGGCTCGATCAAAAAAGCAGTACTTTTGGAGATGACGCGTATTGTTAGGCGATTCCTCACTATGCTATATGTTACTATGGTTTAATTTTTTAATCCTTACATATTATAAAACAAAATCCCACAAAGCTTGTCTGTCTGTTCGCGATAATCTCTAAAAGTACAGAACAAATTTTCGTGTGGTTTTCTACAATATTGAGTGATTCACGAGGAATATTTAAGTGCATGTATAAGACATGCATATTATAGTAAGAAAAACCAAGAATTTAAAAGATTTGTAACATCTATGCGATGCTGGGGCGGGTTGTATATACTAGGTTTAAAAATGTTAATAAATGGATATAATGAAATGACTTACATTCAACAGCTTTTGTATCCGTTTTATAGACACCCAGGCTTCTGTTAACCCGTTTAGTACCCACGGAAAGGCATTTAACGGAGCTATTAACATGTTGATAAGTGCAATTGTAGTGAAAACCTGAAATTAATAAAATTATATATAACTGAAGGGACTGTAAATCCGAGCGACTAATGAATACAGAATTGATAGAAGCATCATCACAAATTCGAGAGATGGATACGTACTGTGGGTGCATCGAGCGGCAGCCCGCGGAGCGAGTGTGTGCCGAGCGTAAAGGCGGCCACGAGCACGGGCGTGGTGGCCCACAGCACTACGCAGATCGCGTCCAAGTACTTGCGGCCGCGCAGGTAGCGCAGCTCCTGACCGCGCGCCTCTGACATCACACAATGCCAATTAATAAAAATAAAAGTAGATGTGAGAGTCCAATGTCGATTTAAATTCCTTAATCTAAAACACCAAATATCTGAAGCAAGAGTCCTTCTTTTGCGTCACATAGTTTTTTTTTAGAAAGAATGTATAATGCATAAGTATGAAAAGGCAGTACACATATTTGCTAAATCTAATTTGCTTGACTAAAAAGTTCATACAAAATTGACTATAGAGGAAGAGAGGCAGCAGATTAACTGCAAACACAATAGAAACTAACGTTTTGGTAACTATACTAACCTGATACTCTGTTAATGAAATAATCTTCCCAAACATGAACTTTCACTGTCCTAATGCCTTTCAGCAAGTCACTGATCAGGCTGACACGCGTGTCCTTGTGTTTCATCAGCTCAGTGCTAAGTTGTCCAATTTTATTTGCTATCAATTTGTTTATTGGAATCAGTATCACCGAGAAAGCCACACCAGCGAGAAAAGATATGCCCACTTGTTGATATAGGAGAAATAGTGTTATAAACAACTGGAAATTAAATAAGAATTAAGTTTAATTTAACTTGTGCCTTGGAATAATAGTCTACAAAAATGTCAATCACTATTTGTATTAGGTACCTGTAATGGTATACTCCACAATGCATGAAAACTAGGACAAGAATTGACAATCCGGTCTGTATCAGTCGACATGAAATTAGTGATCTCCCCAATCGAAAATACGTTATTTAATTCTGTAGAGGTGACACTGAGAGTCTTTCGGAGGATGGTGGCGACAATAGCACCGCGCATCTTCAGACCAATGATCGACATCAACCAGTTGAAATGGACATTAAACAGAGCAGATGTAAGTGTAGCCCCAAGTAGAGATCCAGCATACACATAGCTGCAATAAATAACATAATAATCAGGTTATAACGTAAAGTATCCTCAAATATATTATATTTCTAGAAATAAAAAAGAAACACACCCTAAATGTTGGTCAATGCTTTCGTCTTCCACGAATCTTATAAGATAGTTAAGTAGTATAGGACCTGCGAAGCCGGCCATATCAGAAATTAATTTAAATATTCCGATACTATAAAACTGCCAGCCGAAGCATGTGTGCAAGGCTCGTAGTAGTGTGACGTTCTGCCGCCGCGGGGAGCGCACGAGCACGCGCGTCGTCGGCGTCACGGGAGTTGATACTTGCGGCGCTGATTCTCCTGTTGCACCATATCCTACAAATAAAACACTAGTTATTTGAATGCCGCTTATCTAAATTACTATTATGGGCTAGATAGTTAATAGAAGTATCTGTTATTTTGCCTATAATACAATTTTCCTGAGTTGGAAACGAAAGAATTGGATTGCAATCCTTGGCAATCTATTTATACATCTCTTAGTTAAACTAAGCAATATTATTCATTAACCTATAAATTCTGTATCATCATATCAATATACCTAACCTTGGAAATATTATCTGCTCAAATAGTAATTCCATTCTAATAATTATTTATCCTATAAGTACTTTCAAACATTAGTTTGTGGCACAATAATCGAGTCAAGCGAATGCATGCGAATTCTCAAATATTAGTACGGGCTCTAGGTCAACCTAGTTCAATGGTTGGGGAAGTGGTCCGAACCATACAGGTTGGAGTGCGAGGTGAGGCAAGGGGGGTTGACCCCATCTGCGCTCATCAACCTCATCAACTATTATGTAAATGCACTCATTGAGAGGCTGAGCATGACAGCATGTTGGCTGTCACATTGGTGGAGTTTGTGTAAACAACATTAGCTATGCAGACATGGTGCTGCTCATTCTGTGGCCTGTCTAAGCTGTTCGGCATTTGTGAGGAATATGCTCTCAATCATGGCCTGCTCTATAACACCAAGAAAAGTGAATGTATGGTTTTTCGGGCCAGAGGCAAGTGTCCAGACAGTATCCCCAGTGCCCCTAGCATCAAGTTAAATAGTGTACCGCTAAAAAGGGTTGACACCTTCAAATACCTTTGGCATCTGGTGACCTCTGACCTGAGAGACGATACAGACAAAGAAAGGGAACGTAGGGCGTTGCATATTAGAGGGAACATGATAGCTCGCAGGTTTGCTCGATGGTTGAAGGATGTCAAAAACACTCTTTTTACAGCGCATCTGTGGGCTAACTATAATCAAAAATAGTACAACGAGCTACGAATCTAATACAACAATGCTTAAAGGGTGTTATTGGGGCTGCCTCGGTACTGCAGTGCATCGACGATGTTCGCCGAGTCACGCATTGACTGCTTCTATGCGACGATGCGGAAAAGTTGCACATCCTTGGTGCCCCGAGTCCCCGCCAGCTCCAACAATATCCTGAGGATGATGGCTCAGAGGTACGACTATCACTAGACTGATTGCAGAGAAAGGAATCTCCTAACAATGCGAGCCATGTCCAAAAGTACCGTTTTCTGAATCAAGCCTAATGCTAGATCAAGTCCAGCCGCCTAACGAGAGCCTACCTAACTGGACGATTTGTTTGATCGTCTACAATTTCGAGTGTATAGTCTCCGATCTTGATAGAAGTGGGTGCTACATGGGTATTAAAGTCTGAAGTAAATTGACTACTTATTACATCCAAAGAAATCAGCTGTATTTATATTTTTCGTGTATTACTTAATTAGTACTAGATACTTAGACAATTTTTTTTTAACTTTCAAGCAGGACCCCAAACGCGCGGGGCCCCCAAATGTGCGGGTCCTGTAGCTAGGGTTGCATGATTTCTCGAGTTTATCGATTTCTCGGGTGTCGAGAATTCTCAAGGGTAATTTCTCGGGTCTTCTCGTGTTGCCGAGAAATTTACATTCATGTATTATTTTACAAATCTTTTCGGTTGAAATGCTGAAAAATGTCGTCACCTAAATATAAAATATGTATCTTAAAAAGTATTTTTAAATTAACAAATTAATTGGTTTTCTCTCTCAAATATAAGGATCAAAACAATCATAAAATATCTCTTATAATCTTCAGTCAGTTTTAATTTTCATAAGGACAAGGTACTAAATTATCTTCTTTTGAAAACCAAATCTAAACAAAAAATAACAAAATAATTTTCTTACGCACTGAAATAACTTGTCTTAAAAACAAAATTTACAAACCTTTTAAAATTTGTGAATTCAAAAACCACCCCGCGCCGCGTATTTTTAAACCAAACGTCAAACTGCAAAAACTAAATAGTCTCAAAAAAAAAAACAATCAATCTTTTACTATTTTTTATACTCAAATATGTTTTCTTGAGTTCTCGACTTTTATGGAGCTTCAATTCCCGGGAACGCTGACCAACGAATTCCCGGAAATTCTTGTCTCGAGAATTTCTCTTGCTACATGCTTAATACGCCAATGGATGAATTTTGTGACTACATACTAACTAATTTGGTATCCAAGTAATTAAACCATTTTTTAAATTATATTGGTAGACAGTATCTTTCGTTTTATTTGAAAGAGGAGCTTCAGCAAGTAGCAAATTTACATATTACCTTTAAAATAAATCCTCTAGCATACCCTTAGCATGCCCTTTACAAGGAATTGGGCTGTTTTAATTTCTTCATCAGGTTATTATTCTGTAACACTATCTCTCAAATAGCAGAGGTAATTTATTCCTTGTGTAAGAGAAAATACAACTTTAAATTCTCCTATAGCTATTTTGTCTTTGGACCAATGATGTCTAAGGACATCATTGGTTCAAAAAATAGCTCTATCTAATAGGTCTATCTCCTTGATGGACCATTGTACAAGAAGAAACTGTTATAGCTAATTAATATCTTTGTTTATTGCACATAATGTTGCTATCTACAACCTCTATGCATATTTAAAACATACAATGTGTATAAACTCGCTAAACATTTTACCAAAACAAATGGTAAACAGTCAAAAGATCAACTTGCATGATAAAACTTGCAGAATGTGATCAGTTTTACCTGAGCCAATAAAAGGTTCATGTGGCACTTCTTCATACTGCTGGTAATTGTCCACATTGCCAATGAGTGATCGGTCCATCCTTGCTCCCACGTAAGAGCAACAATATTTTGCTGGTATGTCAAATAATTCTTCTGGGTCATTTAATTTATTATCCAAACCTATAAAATAAAAAGAATACTTACTTAAAACTATGACAATAATAAATTGAAGCCTTTTGCTTTATAAGAAATAAATAATGTACCTAATATAAATTTTACTCTGTAAATAAATGTAGGTCAAATTCTGCTTACCCTTTTGAAGAAGGGGATCAACCCAGGAAAATGTTAAACGTGATAAAAAACCTGCTCCTTGCATAGCAGTTCCCAGTATACCTTCATCCATGTGTGGTAACAATGGTGTGTACTCATTCTGTTAACAATAACATAACATTTTATATTATGTGGAACATTATACATTGTCAAAATTCTATAACAAAAGTTACAAACTTACATGTGTATGTTGTGAACCAACCAGGCATGGTGAATAGAATGTGGGTCTTGAATTACTAGACGGTAGTAGAGTCAGAAAATACAAGACATGGCAGCACATGGTAGCAATATTGAAACCTATAGTTGTTCCAGAAAAAATATTGCTTCGCAATGCTATTGCATTGACTACCACAGCTAAACTCCACATTAACAGCTGTGATGTAGGACCGCGGGAACTCTGTCCCAGTCGGTGTTTTAACGCTAAAACATAACCGAAGTGAATCAGCCACGCCAGGCATGACGCACCGGCCGCAAAGTAGTTGACAGGGTACAAAACAAAGCCAGGTGTAGTTATAAAAACATATAACTCAATTATTGGAATGAACACTAAGGTTAATGCAACAAAACTTCGTAGTACTATTGCCCGCTCTTGTGCCTTTTCGCGTACCACCCAATCTTTTCTGTATCCAACATAGTAGCCTGATATAATTGCAATAATAAAGAATACGGGTATTTGTAAAAATAATTCCTGGAAGCATTGTCCGAAGTCTTTTGTCACGTCGTTCCATGGTCTTAAGCCCTGAGGGCCGCACATGTATTCCCACTGCCACTGCATTTTGAATTATCTTTGTTTATCAAGTAATTTTTATCATTACTTTCGGTTACTTCATTTTAGTATATTTTTGCATAATCATTGTTTTTCTTTAACAGTACACAAATTTTTCAACTGCTTTGAAAATTATAAATATGCGTCATGAATCGTTATTATACGTCGGGACTTTTTTAAAATAAAAGATAAACCTTTTATTTACAATTTTATTCACACAGGCAGAAAGGCAAAAAGTCTCTGTTAATGTCAATGTCAGTGAAAGAACTGACAGTGACAAAGACAATTGAAAAACATTTTTTTGTCAATGTTTTTGGCTTGGACACTAAGTTCTTTAAGCCATGTTTTCGTATGAATAGTTCATTAGTTTAAACCATTAGAACTCGCATTCTAATGTTTTTGTAGTAGAAATGATTGAAAACACAGAACACAACATATTCTCCTAACACCTGATATAAAGGCACGTCGACATCGAGTGAGGATGGGCCGAAAACGATTAGTTCCGACTTCCAATGTCGGCCGCGCGCCACTTAGTCTAAGAACTTACGACGCAGTTTTCACCCGCGGCCGCCGCGATTGCGTGCCCGCAGCTTCTGTAGAATGCAGATATATATAAGGTGTAAAAAAATTAACTTTAAGAATTTCGAGGGGACATTGTACTCCTCATTATGAACAACTTTTACTATGGGACCAAACCTGAAATAGCGAAAAAAAAATCAGCTGCTCCATACGTTTTGAGTTTTGACGAGTTATGCGAACATAAACGTAGGGAACAGCTGATTTTTTTTCGCGTTATTTAATTTACTATAATACTCTTTGGTCTGAATTGGTCTGTGGTCAAATGAGTTTATGGTTGATTCGAATGAAAATGAAAGATAGAAGAAAAATAATAAATACTAATCACAGAGTACTTTTGATACTAATAAATAGGTAGATCGGTTCGAAAAGAGTAAATTGTTAGGATTTTAGCTCAAGTTGACCGAATTTTTGTGAAATGGATGCAAATGAGCCAGATCGAACTAAAGTTGGTGATGGTTTACAAGAACTGCAAGAATCTGACGCTGAAGTTGATCCTATCAATGACATAATAGATTATTTGGTTAGATGTGCAAAAATTTCTTTCAAAAATGCGCATGTGAATGAATCAGAGGTTCGCACAAGCGATAAAATTAAAATGGCCTGCGATATTTTCAAGGAATCGCCCACGGGTTTTTTAATGCAGTTCGGAAAATATCTAGCTCCACATCACATCGGTTACTTTGAAAACTTACAATCTCACGAGGATGACTTTCGGGGTTGTATTAATCAATTAAAAACTTACCATTCTGAAACAAGCAAAAATAAAAGAATCCGAAATAGACGCTTTAAAGCATTACAGAAACTTCAGAATGAAACAGATTATTTTAGTGAAAAACAAATGATGTATCGAAATCCCTTACTTTATGAACAACTAGTTGGCCAGTATCTATCTGATGAAGAGATTAAAGAACGTGATGGTGTTGACAATGAAAACCTTACCTTTCTAAGTATGATTTTAGAAACAGTTGACCGAAACGACATGAGAGAAATGAAGAATGAGCAGATGCTCCAAGAAGATCTAGAATCCATGAAGTTAACTAATACTGAAGATGATTCTAAAAGCAGTAGTAGTGACAACACTGATAACTTTAAACATAAAAAGCAATGGGGTGCCTTTGATACTCCTGACACAAGACCAAGCTACATGCCTGAACCTAGAAAGCAAAATATGATTACTGCACCAGAACGGAACCTTCTACGGGAAGAATTTTTACAAGAAATGTACTGTAGTTTTATAGAGGGAAGAGACACAGATATTGACTATCATAATATTGATAATAATGAGGAATATGATGACCTTCAGCAAGTTTCACAAGATGCAGAAGACAGATATTTTGATTCAGAATCTAATGATATAGAGAATCTTGAAGAACACATGAAACTTGTTCAAGAATATGGGAGAAAGAACTCTGGAGGTAGCCTACACGATGATCCTTTGGATGAATTCATGAGACACATCTCTAATAAACATGACCAAAGCTATATTTTTGTTTTCTTTGCCTATGTGGAAGTTTCTAACCAATTCAAGAATATGTCATGCAATATTTAACTCCTTCACCCTAAACAATATTTAAAAAAATAGGTTCTTATGAAAATTACTAAAGGATTTATAGCATTTTATGCCTAAGAATTTTTAAAATATCCTCCAAATGAGTATTCAACATATTGGCGACACTGCGACAGCTACTGTCACAACCCAGCGCTGGGCACGCCATAATCATGGCAGTAAGTCTCCTTTTATATGTCTCCTGCGTCACGGCATCCTCACCTTCCGCATGACGCAGGTCCTCACTGGACATGTAAGTTTGGGAGGTCCTTGCTCCGGATTCAGACGGTAGAAACGCTCGGGTGTCACCAATGTGCAGACCGCCTGGAGGATACAGTGGAGTTATGCGCGCTTGGGCGGAGCACCGTGTCTTCGTGGAGACGATCAGCGGCGGCGACCTCTCGTGCTGTGCCCAGGTTCAGGCCATGGTACGGAGTAAGGAATCCAATCCCGCATCAAAATCGCAATTCCGCATGCCTGCGGGATTAAACTCATTAGCCACGGATCCCGTGGAATTAGCGAGATTGGGATTTTTAAGTGGTAATACCGGTAATACACAAAAAACGATCCGGGACCTGGTACTGGCCATGGTTTGGAGCGAAAGTTATGGGAAGCGGTCGCCTCCTTCTGTGAAGCACTAATGTTAGCGAAAGAGATGGCCGCACGTGTGAGGGAACGGACATCCTCACGCCTCAGCAGCCGCGACCGTGACTTCCGTATAGGGTTGCCAGTATATAACCGAAAAGCCGAATAGATCAGTCAGTTTGGCCGGACATTTGAGTAAAAAAGTAAAAAGACCGGACCTTCTTTATTTTTTAGTTTCAGGACAACACGATACAATTTTTATTTAAAGTAAACAAGTAGACAAGTCTTTTTATCATACCATTTTTAAATTCTTCTGTACTTGTGTTTGTCACCTAACTTCCAAACGGCTTGACCGATTTGGATGAAACTTTGTGTCTATATTTGAGTAGGTCCCTGAATTGTTCGAAAATACAATTTGACCTGGTAGGTGGTGCTGCAATCGGCTTCTGAAATTTTTATTCTGACGAAAAGCGACAAACCAACTTTCGGACAAGACAATGTCTGTCAGCAACTCGGGACTGCTAGTATAGGTACCATAAAATTTTAAATTATAATAAGACAACAATAAAATTAAGTGAAGACTGATTCACTTCTTTATTATTATGATATTTTAATCATTCATTACAATATTAATTGCAATTATAGTTACCTGTAGGTACCTAACTACTTTTGCAATTGACGTTACAGTGCTAGTCCGGTCGCTTGCACTATACAAGGTAAGGGGAAGGAATGGAAACGAAAAAATGTAAAACAAAACCGGTCAAGTGCGAGTCGGACTCGTGCACTGAGGATTCCGTACAAACTTACCTATGAAAACAGTTCGATTCCTGAATTGGGTAACGATGATTTTTCAAAAAAGTTTTTTTTTGGTGACGTAACTACAAATTTCCAGTGTAGCAATAGATGTCGCTACACTGTAAATTGTGGTTACGTCACCTAACACAAGCGTCACATAAGAACTAATCCTGCATCGCGCAATTAAAATTCTCCGCGCGATTAGAACATTTAGAACAGCCCGAAATCATCTATCGGGCAGTTGCCCACCAGACATAACACCCGTCTGGTCGGAGGATCCTCCCTTTTCAACGGAGGTTTGCGGGACCTTACACTCTATTCCGCCTACCTCCAAACTGGTGACCCTCGACAATGAACGTCAGCGCAGCCTTCGTGCAGCCACTACTTCGTGACGTCATCATCACTTTCTCAAGCTTTCGGGCAGCGAGCCATACAGCCAGCACCCACGGCTATAAAGGGTATCCTGACCACCAGCATACCTACCTGCTCATACCTGGTCATCACCCTCAGCCTCATCAGCGAACTTGGTTAAGCAAAAGTACACAGCACCTTCGGCCAGTCACATGAAGAGCCATGAAGAACCTCTCCTGGTCAACGCCAGCAGTCAAGCCCTACGTCGCACAGCACCGCTCCGACTCACTGCAGCATCATCCCGACTCACTGGGATATCATCACCTTCGGCCAGTCACATGAAGAGCCATGAAGAACCTCTCCTGGTCGACGCCAGCAGTCAAGCCCTACGTCGCACAGCACCGCTCCGACTCACTGCAGCATCATCCCGACTCACTGGGATATCATCACCCAGACTCACTGGGGCATCATCCCAACTCACTGGGACATCATCACCCCGACTCACTGGGGCATCATCCCGACTCACTGGGACATCATCACCCCGACTCACTGGGGCATCATCCGGACTCACTGGGACATCATCACCCTGACTCACTGGGACAGCACCACCCCGACTTACTGGGGCATCACCGCAGACAGTTCCGACTCGCCGAGAACTATGCGGCATTCGGTTCCGACCCACTGGAACCAACCTACCACTGGCCTGGCATGCATCAAGAAGCATCAAGAACTATCGCTCTCCGATCTCCGGAGGGAGTGATGTAGTGACAACTATGGCTTCACATAAGAACTAATCCTGCATCGCGCAATTAAAATTCTCCGCGCGATTTGAACATATAGAACAGCCCGAAATCATCTACCGGGCAGTTCCCCACTAGACATAATACTCTGGTCGAAGGATCCTCCCTTTCCTCCAAAACAGTTTTCAGATTGTTTCCTGTACTTGTCCCGTCCAGAATCCTGAAATTTGGCATGAAGCAAGGTCTCATAACCTTGCTTCATGCCAAATTTCAGGATTCTAAGACAACGGGAAGTACCCTATAAATTTTGATTCCCTTGAAAGTGTTGAAATACACGTTTTTTGCGACATAAATGGCCGTATCTTTTTTTTTCGTTAACTCAGATGTTTGATTTCTATCGTTCGATCTTCAAGGCGTATCGTCTCGTTTTGTCCACTGACAAAACGAGACGATAGGCCTTATACATTTTGCGACCGGTTGACATTTTGAGACACTTCTCAAAATGTCAACCGGTCGCAAAATGTCCATTTCTCACTTTGTCAACTTCTTAGAATGTCCACCTCTCATAATGTCAATTTCTCAAATGTCGATTTCGCACAATGACAACTTCGCTTATGGTCAACTTCTCACAATGTCAACTTCTTGAAATGACAACTTCACGTAGTTTCTACTCCCGAAGGACACAGTGGAATGCTCCACTGTAGAGGTGTGCCCTCTCGGGCGGATCACCGCCGTATTCTCGTGGGGGCGATTGGTGGCAGCAGCCTCTCGCGCCGGGCCCTAATACAGGCCATGGTCCGGAGCGAGGAGAAATGGGAGGCGGTCGCCTCCTTCTGCAAAGCTGCGAAGTTGAATAAAGAATGCTAGCGAAGGAGGCGGCAACACGCGTGAGGGAACTGACATCCTAACGCCCAAGCCGCTAGGATCTTGACCCCGATTTCCAGCCACCGTAAGAGTGGGCTTGCGAAAGACAACCGTCTGGTACCTAACCGTCTAAACCGAGCCCGAGTCGTCGACGGCACGTAGTGTTCCAAGCACGCCTCAAAGAGATGTCAGCCAACCGTAGGGGCCAAGGCGGGCCGAAGCCTACTAGGGCTATGGGTTGACTTCTGTAAGGGAAACCCAGGGTCCATGGAACGCAAGGCAAAGAAGGAACATAGTTTAGAGTTCCGTACCTCAAAAGGAAAAAACTAAACCCTTATAGGATCAGTCTGTCAAGACCCTTTATCTCGGGAACGCGTGGAGGTATCGAGTTGAAATTAAAACCATATAGTCAAGTCTGTGGTCCCTTGAAGCAGTGAAAATATCAAACTCCTTAGCTTTTGAGTGCGTAATTAGAGACACAATAGTAAGACAATGGCGCGTGAACGCCGGCGTTAATGCGGGGATCAACAGCTTAACGAAAAAAAAAAATACAGCCATTCATGTCGCAAAAGACATGTATTTCGACATTTTCGACACTCTCAAGGGAATCAAAATTCATAGAGAACTTTCCGTTGACTTCAGTCATTTGAAGAAGACTCTTTTTGAGTTTACTTAACATTCACTCTGAGCTGACACGCTCGAATATTTTTTTTTTTTGGTATCTTTTACGGCCACCCCCCACTAGTTAATCGTCCGATAGACACAGCGCTATCGGTTATCTGAAAGACATATATATGTTGCAGTCAAAACTCTTAACCAGTCAAAAGTACTATTGACTAGAAAAATCAGTCAAAAGTACTTTTGACCGTATGCTTTAGTCAATAATACTTTTGACTAAAATAACAGTTAAAAGTACTTTTGCCCAATGGAGCTGGTTAAAAGTACTTTTGACTAAGTGATTCCGTCAAAAGGGGTTTTGACTGGTCGTATAAGTCAAAACTCTTAAAAAGTTAAGGTTGTCGATAAAAAAAAAACGACAAACGCACTTAAAAACTTTTATATTACTCATTGTTAGTGGAGAACGTGCTGATATTAGAAAAACAATGAGTGACTACGAAAAGAAAGAACGCTTTTTGCAAAGAATTTTAGCGATAGAAGATATGAAAGATAGTCATTTCAATGTGATGATAAAATAAAAATTTGAAAAGTTTGCAATGGATGTGGAAGACGTGAAATTTGATGAAAAGAAAACACCATTACAGTACAGTAAACAGTAGAGTTAATAGTGCTTTTGACTGATGCTTTATTGCAGTTAAAACTACTTTTGACGAAGAGCGTCAGTCAAAAGTACTTTTAACCGCAAATTTGCAGTCAAAAGTACTAATAACCAATAATTTTCAGTCAAAACCACTTTTGACCATCCTGTTCAGTCAAAAGTACTTTTGACTGATTTTGCTAGTCAATAGTACTTTTGACTGGTTAAGAGTTTTGACTGCAACATATTATACACTATGAATGTCTGACGCGCTCGAGTATTTCCATGCGACTGTTTTTTTTTATATTTTTGAAAATTCTTACTCTTTCTCCCACCACTAAAATGGAAACTTGTGATAGACTTTTTTTCGTTTTAGAATCTAATCTTCACAATCCAATAGGTCCCTATGACGCTTTATTTAGTAACTGCACATTTAGTATCCGGGCCTCCCCTACTACTGTTGATTGGGGTTATTACTTCCCATTCACTGAAAACTGTTGTGGTGTTGCAGGGGGAAATGTGGGAAATACATAAACGGGAACAACTATAATTTTAGTTTGACAATTAATATACTTTGAATTCAGGTTGGATAATTTGATTACAATAGAGCTATTTAGAACTTAGGTACATTTTCGGTATTAATGTTGCTATTTCAGAGAAACAAGATTTGGTATTTATCCATTTTGGTAGGCAAAAAGAATATTTATTTATTTAAACTTCATGTACAGTAGTGGTACATAGGCGGACTTAATGCAACAAGGCATTCTATAACAGTCAACCTTTGGGTTAAAAGAGACAACACTGTGGTAGGTGTGCACAATAAATAAACAGCAGATAAATATCAAATGAAAAGTAGTACCTATCAATAAATTAAGTTACAATAATAAAATACTTATATATGCTAATATTATAAACTAATAAATACATTATAACTAGGAGAACTTAAAAATAACAATTATGACGAAGACCAAACTAAGGTTGAGAGGACTTCAAGTAGTAGTTCCGAATTTTACGCTTGAAGGAAAATTTACTTTCAGCTTTTTTGATGTCAAGGGGAAGCACATTCCAGAGTTTTATGGTAGAGACAACGTAAGAATTAGCCATAAACCCTGTACGGTGAGAAGGAATATGAAGAAGCATGTTTTTGGATGCTCGAAGGTTGAAATTGTGAGAACTGCCCAATACTTTAAAATATTGTTTTAAATAATCAGGAGCACACGGATCGTTCATTATAGTGAAGAGTGTACAAAGGGATCTGAGGGATCTCCTGTGACGGATAGGCAGCCATTTAAGCTGAGAACGAAAAGAAGAAATGTGATCATATTTACGAAGACCAAATATGAAACGAATACAGTTGTTGAGAAGTCGATCCAATTTGTTTAAAAGTTCTTGGGATAGATCAGAGTAACAAACATCAACATAGTCAATTATCGGTAGGACAAGTGATTGGACCAAAGTGGTTTTAGTGCTTGATGGAAGGAAATTCTTGAATCTATAGAGAGATCGCGGCGTGAAGGTGACTCTCTGGCTAACCTGAGCAATATGCTTATTCCAGCTTAACCTATCGTCAATATATAAGCCTAGGTCTTTAACATGTGGCGAGAGAGGAATAACTGTATTGCCGAAAAGAAGCGGCAGAAGTCGGCTAGTGTCCAAGCTTCGTAAAAAGTATGAACTACCAATAAGGATAGCCTGGCATTTACCAACATTGACAGTAACCCCAAACCTGCTTGACCAATCACTAATCGCCAGAAGGTCAGCATTTATTAAGGAGATGCAGTCATCGAGGTTGTCAAGGTCAGTTTGCGCGTCTACCTGTAGGTCATCAGCATATAGATGGAAAGAGCATTTGAGGATAGCTGTGATAGAATTAATAAACAAAGAAAATAAGAGTGGATAGAGTATACCGCCTTGTGGAACGCCGGTTTGCAGGTCACACCAGTCAGAAAGCTTCTGATCAGCACGTACCGCTTGCCGACGTCCACGAAGATATGATGAGAACCAATCCCGTGCCGACGAAGAAACCCCAATTTGAGACAAGATAGCCAGAAGGATGTCGTGATCAACGGTATTAAAAGCATTGGAGAAGTCTATTAAAACTAACACCGTTAACCTCGAGTTCTCCAGGCCATTCCTGACGTCTTCTGTAACTTTAAGCAAGGCTGTGGCTGTACTGTGGCCAGGACGAAAACCTGATTGAAAAGGGGATAACAGCTTATTCCTAAACACAAAGGATGATAATTGTTTTAGAGCAACTGCTTCCAGGATTTTTGACAAAAAGGGGAGAATGGAGATTGGTCTGAAGTGATTTGTTAAAGTGGGGGTGGGAATTTTAGGAAGAGGGATAATAAAAGCTTTCCGCCAGCTTGTAGGAAAAACTCCAGTCTGGAGGGAGGAATTCATGATGTGTGTGATAGTAGGGAGCAGACTGTTAAACATGAGGGATAACATGTTTCTGCTGACTCCATCACAGCCGACAGCCTTGGACTTAATCGCAGTGAACGTTTTGAGGATCTCCGACTCGGTCACTAGGGAAAAAGAAAAAGAATAATGAGGTAAAATTGGCGTGGAAGTTATATCAAGAATAGTAGTATTTTTGACAGGAATCGCAAGCATGGCCGACGATGAAAAGTGTTGATTCAGATCATTCAAAGATATACTAGAGGGAAAAGTATGAGAGGACTTTGTTATGCCAAGTGATTTGAGAAACTTCCAAATATCAGCCGGTGAAGAGTTGAGGACATTTTCGCAAATGTATCGGCGTTTAGAAGCCCTTACCATCTGGTTACAACGGTTTCTAGCCAACTTGTACAGGTTCCAATTCTCCTCGCTGCGATCTCTTCTATATTTTCGAAAAGCCCTGTCACGCCGTCTCATCGCCATTCGAACTCCAGGGGTAATCCATGGAGCCGGGGGGCGCTTGACACGGACGGCCCTCAGTGGCGCATGCGCATCAATGAGCTTAAGTATAGTCCTATTCAGAATCTCCACCTTCTCATTCACAGTCGCTGCTTGTTCGACATCGACCCAATCACTTGCATCACTGTTGAGCTTGTCCCCGTCTAGCCTCGCAAAATTTCGCAGGAACACTATGGCAGGCCGCTGTTTCGGTGGCTTAATTTTATACGATAAGTAAACTTAAATCGTGCCTCGATAACCCAGGGACCGCAATCTGGCCATGATTAGCAACCAGATTCACAGTAGACGCGAGCATGAGATCAAGCCAGGAATCGTCAGTATCAAGATTGTGATGAGTCGGGTTGAGTGAGAGGAGTGATAGACTCGACGATTCCAGGATTGCTCTCAGCTTGCGCGATCTGGTGTTATCCTTCACAAGATCGGTGTTAAAATCACCCATGACTATGAGATGTTTGTACTCTGAGGAAACAGAATCAAAGAGAGAATCCAGACTGGAGAAATAATCAATGGCAGGTGGGCAGTTTATTACTCCAAGAATTGCTCTTACCCCTTTGACATCAATTTCAAGGAGTAAGTACTCAGGGTTGCCGTTTGCAACTGCCGGCGAAGAGAAAAGGATCTTGTAAGGGATGTCGCTGCGTAAGTAAATGGCAACACCCCCGGAGTAAATGGCAACACCCCCGGAATATAAATACAACACTTAAATTACCTATTCTGATGAGTTTATTTTGGAACTTAAAACGTTGTTCTTTACCTCGGTATAGAACGAATTTATTTTATTTGAATTTAATATATTTTACTTGGTACTTAGTCTATATAAGTGTGAACTGAAGGACCACATTAGTATTTAGCAAAAAAAAAATTATAAAAAATACAATCGACTTCAAAAACAAACTAAAAAATGCAAATAACTTTAATTTTGGAAGTCGGTGTCATAAAATATGAAACGAAATTAGAATCATTGACTTCCGTTATTTGGCATTTTTAGTAGTCGGTTATATTTTTTGTAAAAAAGTTTTGTTGTAATCTATTTTTGTATGTAATAAACATACACCATGTAATATAACGTTAAATTAACTGCACAACCTTGTTTTTATTGGGCTTGAGGATTGAGGGAACAGTTTTAATAATCGCTATCCTTAAATTACGTTGATATTTTTTGTCCATTTCTTTTTCACAAAATGTTTTAAGATTCTTACTAAAACTTTATATGGAAAAAGAAAGATTTAATTTTTATCCATTCGGTAATATTCACTAAGACATTTGTCTTTATGAGGGACCACAGTTTAGTCGTTGTATAGTTTTTATCTTTAGTACTTTTTGGTCTGAAATTGAGTACTTAAATATCTTTACAAAAACTCTCTAATAAATGTCTGTAGTCACAATATTTAAATTTTTCTGATACTTTTCGAGATCTGGCTGATGGTCTGTGAGGACTGAGGGATCGCACTTTAAGGGGCTGTAGTTTTTAGTGTATTGGTTTACAAATTCCCAGATTTGTTCTACAATTGAAGCCCACAGAAAGTACTTCCTTCGCGAATATTGTCAAGAAAGGCTGTGACAAGTTCTACATGATCCGCCCTGCAAATTTAAGCTCCGTTGCTATTTATCCTAGCGATAAGTCTAAAAGCAGTGATGACACTAGTCCCTAGTCCAGAAAGTCATTTCTACCGAAGAACTTAAACTTCATGTTCGCGGCGTTAGAAAAGTACGAAATCAGCTCGGACAAGAAAACAGATTAAGAAACTACGTAAATCGGAGAAACAAGTTTCCTCAGACCTTTCCATTGAAGAAACAACAAAACGCCGTCCTTTTTTTTTTCAGTGAGAAAATCATCTTATGACATCCCCCGCTCTTGGGCGGGGCGGGAGATAATGTCAGACTTTTACTGATTAAAAACCCACTCCTGTTCCTTTGTTGCCTTTCGTACCAGGGCCGAGTCTTCTTTTCAGAATCAGACCCTTGGCCCCAGTAGGCTTCGACCCTGCTGGGTCCCTACAGTTGCTGACATCTTGAGGCGCGCGTGGAACAGTACGCGCCGTCGACGACTTGGGCTCGGTCCGGACGGTAACCGGACGGTCGGACGGCGATCCACTTATTGCTCGCCGTCCGCAAGCCCGCACCTACGGTGGCCGGAAATCGGGATCGGAATCCCGGCGGCAGTTAGGGCGTGAGGACCGTTGCCTCACGCGATCGGCCGCCTCCTTTACTAGCATTACTGCTTCGCAGAAGGAGGTGACCGCCTGCCACTACTCCTTGCTCCGGACCATGGCCTGTACCAAGGCCCGGCGCGAAAGATCGCCGCCGCCGATCGCCCCCACGAGGACAAGGCGTTGCTCTACCGTGTGCTCCACCGACACGGTGAAAGTGTCCACACAATGGTGACACCCGGGCGTTTCTTCCGCACGAATCCGGTGCAGGAACCTCCTGAACTTACCATGTCCGGTGAGGACCTGCGTCATGCGGAAGGTAAGGACGCCGTGTTGCCTTTCCAGCCACTCCTCAAAGACGGGACAGAGTTGCAGTTGTTGGTGTTCCCGTAGCCCTAACAGAACAGCCCTCCTGAACAGGAGGTACTTGATTATATTTTCGAGCAAAACCTATCTGAGAAGTGCCGAACACAACCCGTGAGTCCTAGAGCTACAATAAAATTAAGCCACAAATCAGGTAAGAAAAATCAGAGTACCTGTAATTATATTCTAGAGTTACCAGCTAATATCAGGAGAATTCTTATTGACCAAGGGCGAATTTTTATTAATTGGACGTCTTGCCCCGTGAGAGACTTCACGATAGTCACCAGATTGTCAGCAATTCGGACATGCAGCCAAGTATTGCCGAGAAACTAGTACAACTTGTAACAACTGCGGAGAGACAGGTAATTCCTTTAAGGAATACAGCAATAAGAACGCTCCCCCCAAATGTGCGACGTGCAAGCGCTTCAAGCGCAAATGTGACCATCAAACAGGTGATGCTAGTTGCCCGGCACGCAAATTCGCAGAGGAAAACTATATTAATTCTATAGATTATGAAGGCGCCTAAGAGCGCTACAAAATAAAAATATTTGCAGCATAAATAAAAATATGAATGGTTATGAAGTATTGTTACAGAATCATGCTGCAATCATCAATGGCATATGCTGTGATATAATTATCCTCACAGAATGTTGGTTGTCCAACCAAACACTCAATTTGCCACCCCTGATGGATGGTTATTCTACCCACAAAACCAATCGACAAATCAATCGAAATGACGGCTTAGTAGTGTATATCAAAACTAATCTGAAAACAACGGTAGAGGAACCGATAGTTCAGGATAGTAACTGCTTAATCATTGGAATTAGCTTCGATTTAGTAGTAATGGCTATTTACAGACCTTCTTCTCAAGATATTGACCGATTTTTAGACTCTCTTAACACACCTCTGGAAAAGTTTTGTAATTACAAAAATATTATACTACTATGCGACATAAATTAAATGGCTTCCGGGAAAATCAATCATCATGCACATAATTACTTAAATATTTGCTGATATCACGGACTGTTGCCAGCTTATCATTATACCCCACGCATCAAAGTGCAGATCATACTTAGATCATATTATTCTGAAAACGAAAACACGATCCAAAACATTCATTACTAATTCTTTCCTGACAGATCATAGTGCAATTTTACTAACATTAGAATTATCGTTACCTAGGAAAGACGCGGAAAGCTGCGCATGCAGCAGCTATACCAAAGTGAATGTGACAAAACTTGAAACTGACATACGTAGCATAAATTTTGACCCAGTTTAAAACTCATGTGATGCAAATATTTCACTAAACTACTTTATAGGCTCACTGCAACATGCAGTAATTAAAAATACATTCACTATAAAAATACCTAGAAAATATAGTAAACCTGGATGACACGAGGTCTCGTCTATTGTTTAAGACATAGAGACCAATTGCACTTAAAATCTAAACTCGCAACTGACAACGAGATACTTAACAGAACATATAAAAGGTACAGGAACTTCTGTAACAACCTTCTGAAGAAAATAAAAATCCAGCATGATAAATATGAGCTGCAAATAGCAGGCAAAAATAGTAAACTAGTTTGGAAGTTTATAAGAACAAATACTTTTAGTGTAAATGACTCCAACCCTTTACTTGATCTAATTTCAACAGATGTTAACCCATTTAAAGCAGCAGATAAAGTAAATGAATTTATTGTTAATGTTGGTAAAAATTTGGCTGACACCAAACATATCAACTTGCCAAGCCGTACACAAACTGATCTGAAAACACCTGGAACTAGAACTCTCCCTTGCCAAAACCAGTCAAGTGTATCAGTAAATCCAGTTAATTGTTTTGTTAGATACCGACATAAATGAAGTATTAGGAATAATTTCTGGGTTGAAAGATGACTGTGCTGTCGGGTGAGATGATTATAGGATTCTTAAGAAATTTCTTTCAGTTACGAGTATGTCTGTCAAATGGAGTTTTTCCTAGCCTACTTAAAAAAGCATTGGTCACCTGTTTTTAAATCTGGAGACAAGAACTGCGAAAATAACTACAGACCCATTGCAGTCTTAACAGGCCTCTCAAAAATTTTGGAAAGAATCATAAATAATAGGTTAATAAAATATCTTGAGGACAACCAATTACTTTCATTTAGTCAATTTGTTTTCAGACCAAAAAGATCAACTTGCCAAGCTGTACACAAACTGACAAATTATATAATTACTACTAATCTGGATAAGGGCTTGCATTGCTTGAGAATATTCCTGAATCTTGCCAAGGCTTTAGACACTATTTCTTGTTTTAAACTATTGCACAAGCTTGAGGCACTTGGGATAAGAGGAACTCAACTCCTACTTTTTTCTGATTATCTTAGCAATCGTTATCAGTGTGTAAAACTCGGTCAGTATAGAAGCTCAGAGCTTAAAAATAGCTGCTATGGCATTCCCCAAAGAAGGACCAACGTTGTTTTCAACTTACATAAATGAACTGTCCAACGTAAAATTACAAGATGCTATCATAATGTCATACGCAGATGATACAGCCCTATATATTGTTCTCAGCTAAATCCAGAGAGAAGGTCTATAAATATGGCTTCGTAAGAATACACTAACATTAAATGCAGATAAAACCAAATATATTTTATTTAGAATGAGAAACACTAATATACCTCTTACTAACCAAACGCTACCGACTTTCAAAAAGATGGTGAAGGAGCATTACCTACCACTTTAATTTTTCTTTTCCTTTCTTTATCGTATATTTTAATATTTATTAGTTTATTATTTGGTAATGTGACAGCCTCAAATCTTTTCCTTTCGCTTCAGTCCATCCAAAGGTTGTCTGGTAGAAATTGCCCTGTGCAATAAGACCGCCTATTGTACTTATTTTTTTTTATAAAAGTCTGTCCCGTAATAAGTTAAGGTGTGCAATAAAGGAATAAATAAATAAATAATAAATAACCCTAACATTTACGCTCATAACTGTACGACAGACGCTGGCGCTACATGTTCGTGTCCTACTCTAGCTAAAACCGATCATATGAAATATTTAGGAATCACGATTGACACAAATCTGAATTTCCGTAAACACATTGATCTGCTATGTACTCGAGTTCGTAAATTAATATATATCTTTAAGAAATTACGCCACATTGCCGACTTTAAATGAATTAAACAAGTATATTTGGCTTTGTTCCAATCTGTTCTTACCTACTGCATATCTGCATGGGGTGGTGCTGCAAAGACAATTCTGCTACTTCTAGAACGCGTTCAAAGAGCAATTCTAAAGGTACCTTTAGGCCTTTTAGATTCCCTACACATCAGCTTTACATTGCATGTGAGGTGCTAACAGTACGCCAATTTTATTATATACTGCATATCGTATTACATCAGCATGTTAGTAGTAGTCGCTTACAAGCCAGTACCTTCGGACAAGAGAAGGAAAGACTTGGTTTTCATAAAACCTCGTATTAAACATGCTATGGAAGCCGTTTCTTTGTCTATTTAGAACCCGTTTTATATAATAAGCTCAATAAGATACTTAATATTTAGTGTTAGTTATGTTATAAACATTGTAGTCTTAAGTTATACGAATATTTGGGAAAACTTGACTACACGGACACAGAAAAACTTCTTAATTTCTTCAATAATTTTATAGATATTAAATTTGTAGTTTTTGTTTTTTAAACTGTATTTGTTAATTATCATAGTGTTCTTTAATAATCAATTAAATGTGGACTAAAATAAACTGATCGCTTAGTCTAGTGATGACCTGAACCAAAGGTTTTGTTAACCTAGCTCAGGCAAGTCGCTATAAGTTGTAATGGCAGTACTAATACACCATTAATAGGACAACATCAATGTGTCAATTAAACTAGTTTTTATATAATTAAGCCAATCTTTTTAGAAATTAGTAGGTACTACTAAGTATTCATATGTTTGTTTTATGTATTTCTTTATAAAAGTACTTAAAAATAAATTATTATAAAAATTGTTATTATTATATTTGTTTTAAGTGTACTATTAAATTCTATATTTTTTTTGCTAATTACCAGTTTGGTTCCTCAGTTCATACGCACATCTTAGTCTTGGGTCTAAAAATTATTTTGGTGAGCATTTAAATGTTTTTATGTTTTTATAGGTAGTCTTTTGGGCGGTTTTGATTCCGACGTTTTCTTTCAAAATGCGTTAGATAATGAAAAAAAAACGCGAGAAATCTTGTATAGTTTGTAATATTATTTAAGTTGAAAAACGTCGTTTGATACACGTGTTTTGACAGCGCTTACATGACTTTTGTATGGTGCTGAGCGTTATGAGAGCGACTTACTATAAACAGAAGTTGAGTTCCTACATAACCCTACGTAACTCCTGTAATCTAATTAACATCTAATAATGTAAAATGTAATTGGACATGTTGCACAACTTAAGTTTAAGTTAGCATCGCATGCAATAGCTTTTCTATAACTATAGATGTAGTTAATCGATCGTTTCGAATACAGTGTGCGTTTCACTGGCGCGGCTACCTAACGCATTTGTTGTTGTGGACTCTTTCTAAGGAAGGCGACGCGTGGTATGCATACTGAGAAGTGAACTGCAAATTTCACATAACATACCTCTACACAGCTACATGTTTTCGTTCCTTGGATGTTGTTTTTCATCACAGGGTTAAAAATCAGTTCCTGTACTCAAATTGATGTGTTAGTTATTTTCATAGGTAACGTGTTTGCATAACGTACTTTTTATGGCTATTGTTAAATCCCATCTATCTCCATAGTAGAGGTACCTGTATACCTACTGCTCAGATTCAGTTGTTAAACAATTTGTGTTAACAGAATCGAGAGTGAATTCTAGTAATTTCTCTGCCTACTAAGCACAGATGTCGATTTCAGTATGGTCTAGTCAATTTTACATAAATAGTAAGTAAGTAAGTACTCATCACGCGCACGGAATAAACCAGGAAAATGGCTTGTTTTTTCTTAATTGTGGTTACAGAATCGTTGTGCTTTGGTATGCCTAAGTGCAATGAACGCTGCCACGAATCGGTTAGGTTCTAAAAGGATGATGGCGGGGCCTAACTACTTCATGTTTTTAAATGACCTCTCCTTCCAGGGGAGAGGTTTGGGTACGGAGTACCTCTGTAAGTTTATACATAAAATCTCACCCGTCTGTAATCCCTAAAGGGGTTGGTACTAGGCCAACTATGATTTTGTAAAAGTTCTATGTGATGAGAGAGAGTTCATTGCTGAACTTTTTGCGGCTATTAAGAAATTCCTTGCGAGCGAATCCATAGGATCCCAAGAAGCTGTCACACTAACGATTACAGGACCTGAGACAGCCTAAGTGTTTCATATATATAAACATACGAATCTAGAAAAGGAATATTTAAATTCATGCCAGCAATCTTTCGTAAGATCTACAATCATCTTTGCGTATTCTTGCTGTTTTTGACGTCTGCTGATAGTCATCAAAGTGGCTTAAAAAAATAGTTTGAAATGTTTACTGTTAATTATGTATTTGTAACACTGTAGAGAGACTGCATATAACAAATATTTTTGCAATTATATTTCAAGTACGATACCGATTACACATATACCTACTATTTATAGGTATGTAAATACAGACACATGTACACTATAGGTAGGCACTTGCATTATGTTGGACGGCAGCGACGCGACGGGCAGCCGGCAGGTCACCGGCGGCAGCTCGGTCGTATTACCAACAGTATAGTGGTTAACGTACAGTCTCCATGTCACCCCATTCTTTAACAACATTAGCATACAATACGGCTAAACTAGCGGTCCCAAAAATTACAAACAAAAAACCAAAACATCAGATTAAGCGTAAAATTTAAAATTTTGCTTAAGAAGGTCAGTCGATGCAAATTAAATTAACGATCTCCTCTATTGTCCTGTTATTATTAAGTACAAATCGGAACTTTCTGTGTGCATACAATGCTAATGATGTTACATTGATATTTTTAGGTACATGTCTTAACCTCGTAGGTACATGTCCATATGCGCAATTATGGGGCAGGTCATGCACAAAATATAGGTGACTGTAGGTAGGTACGAGTATCTATCAACTTAATTGTTTGCTATAACAAATACTTACTATAATTATGTAATACTTGCTTTTGCCCGCGGCTTCACCCGCGTACATAAAATATAGCCTATGTCACTCAGGAATAAAGCAGCTTTCTATCGGTAAAAACATTTTAGCAATCGGACCAGTACTTCCAGAGAATACCTTCTACAAACTAAAAAAACATTAAAAAAACTTTACCTCTTTATAATGTATATATAAAACTAGCTTTTGTCCGCGGCTTCGCTCCCGTCAACTGACTACTATATTCTACTCTACCTAACTCTACCCTACCCTACTCTACTTTACCCTACTCTACCCCACTCTACCCTACTCTACGGGATAAAAACTATCCTATGTCCGTCTCCTGGTTCTAAAACTACCTCCCCACCAATTTTCAGTCAAATCGGTACAGCCGTTCTTGATTTATAAATAGTGTAACAAACACGACTTTCTTTTAGATATATAGATGTACATAATTGGTTGTCCTTGGGTGTACTAGCATAGCGCGTACAGGGATAATCTTCGGTAGGTATTACGTTACATTGAAAGTCGCTAACTATCTTCATTGTGATATCTATGTGAGTATGAAGTTCCGTTGGCCATTTCTGGTCTTCTTCATCAGTTCCACTTCATCAAATGTTACTTTTTTACTGGAAATGCTTAAGTTCTCGATGAAAATACCAAAATCACTATAAGGTTACCTATAATATTTGAGGAGTTCCCTCGATTCCTCATGGATACCATCACCACACCCTCAGAACTGGATTTTGAAAAAAATGGGACCAATCTGGAAGCATGTCCTTTAAGAGGAATTTTTTTTTTCAAATCGGTCAATAAACTACGGAGTTCTGAGGCAACAAACATTTAAAAAATTATGATTAAAAAAAATACAACCGAATTGAATATCTTAATCTTGAAATCCATTTTTTAACCGACTTCAAAAAAAAGGAGGAGGATATCAATTCGGTTGTATTTTTTTTTTTTTTTTTTTATCATCATAATTTTTTTTTTTTTTTTTATGTTTGTTACCTCAGAACTCCGTCGTTTATGGACCGATTTGCAAATTTTTTTAAGTCGTAGCTGTTGATCCCCGCACGAACGCCGGCGTTCGTGCGCCATTGTCTTACTATTGTGTCTCTAATTACGCTACTCCAAAAGATAAAAAACACTAAAAAGTGCAAAATAACTTTAATTTCGGAAGTCGCGGTGTTTCTTTAATAGTTTTGTCTCTTCGTTATTTAACACCGACTTCTGAAATTAAAGTTATTTTGCACTTTTTAGTGCTTTTAGGGTTCCGTATCTCACAAAGAAAAAAATGGAACCCTTATAGGATCACTTTGTGGTCCATCCGTCTGACTGTTTGTCTTTCTGTCAAGACCATTTATCTCAGGAACTCGTGGAGGTATCGAGTTGAAATTAAAACCATATACTCAGATCTGCGGTTCCTCGACACAGTGAAAAAAATCAAACTACTACGTTAACAAAAAAAAAGATACGGCCGTTTATGTCACAAAAAACGTGTATTTCGACACTCTCAAGGGAATCAAAATTCATAGGGTAATTCCTGTTGACCTAGAATCCAAGGTCTCATATATATCAGGTATAAAGCAAGGTCTCATAGCAGAAGTATAGGAAAAAATCTGAAAACTGTAAATTTGTAGCTACCTCACAAAAAAATTTTTTTTTGCGATTCGGAAAAATCTTACTTAGTAGGTAACTCAATTCGGGAATCGAACTGTTTTCATAGGTAAGTTTATACGGAACCCTTAGTGCGCGAGTCCGACTCGCACTTGTCCGGCTTTTTTTACATTGAAGTCGGCTGTATGTGTTTTTTTTATGTACGTTCACCTATTTCTCGGTCAATTGTGAACCGATCCTAAAAATATTTTTTTTATTGAAAGTTTATGCTTCCATGTTGGTCTCATGAAATTATGATCTGATAAAGAACTTCGAAGCTATGGGACGGAATTCACAGCAGAAATGTCGTAACAAATAAAACTGCTTTATTTATTCATCTAGTCGATGACTAACTGAAAGAAGAGGGGGAGAGTATATATCGAACTGATCTGTTGATGAAGAGGCGCGAAATCTTTAGATTTTTTTTCTAATTACAAATTGAGTTGGTGACTACATTTCGTTGCCGCATTTATCTTACAACGGTAAAAAAGTCATCATGTAGCGAGAATGTAGACCTTTACTAGAGAGAGAAAAAGAAAGAATTTTCAATCTGTTGCCCTCAAGGTC
The DNA here is from genome assembly GCA_905147345.3 of Mythimna impura. NCBI lineage: Eukaryota > Metazoa > Arthropoda > Insecta > Lepidoptera > Noctuidae > Mythimna > Mythimna impura. The sequence continues at coordinate 18,105,274 of LR990345.1, forward strand.
ATATTAGAATTTATTTTAAATACTAAAAAAAGTTAATGTACTGAAGGACAGATAAACGAGTGGATTCGCTTACAGAAGGATTTTTTCTTACGAATTTGGACTTTTCAAAAAATATGAAAGTTCAACCCTTTGGAGCATATTAATGTCAACTTAATGGCAAAACAAATTTGCCATCATCCAGCTCGTCACAGAATACTTGAATATTTTCCCAACTAGCCCACGACCATCGACATCAAACATCATGGGATTTTTTTAAGGCGGGAAATCATCCAATGACTTCTCCCGGTCTGGGTGGGGCGAGAGGGTGTGTCAGATTTTTACAGACTAAAACGACTGCTGCGTCCTTCAGTTGCCCTTTGCGTTCTAGGACTATGAATTTCCTTTTCAGAAAATCCTCGCGGACATCGGTCCTGCTGGGCCCCTAACGGCTTGCTAACATCTGGTCGCCGCGCTGTCGACTGGGGCTCAGTCCGGTCGATTGCCGGACTGACGGACGGCGAGCTACCCATTATTCGACGACCGCTAGCCCGTGTCTAGCAGCCGTGGCTGGTAGTCGGGGTTGGGGTCTCGGCGGCTGGGTCGTAAGGATGTTCGTTCCCACACGCGTGCGGCCCCCTCCTTCGTTAGCATTATACTGCTTCGCAGAAGGAAGCGACCGCCTACAATTCCTCCACGCTCCGGACCATAGCCTGAACCAGGGCCCGACGCGAGAGTGTGACGCGAGCGTTTGCCTTAACGAGGACAAGGCGGTGCTCCGCCCAAGCGGGGCCCATCAAACCCGGAACTACATGTATCTTACGTTTACGTTAACGTTTACCCCAGATACATATTTTAAAGATACATAATATATCTTCACAGAGGACTGAAATTAAGTTGCCATTTAATTTTTAATAAAATAAACTATTTAATATTATAATATATAGATTATTTTTTTCTCTCAATTGTAGTGTAAAGTACAGTGATCAACCCATTATAACTCCCTCTAAAACTACCTCTTATATAAATGGTCATTTAGCCCTTGTATAACAATCTACATGGAAAAGTTACTGACTAGAGCACCTTTAATGGTATTGTTTCAGCTTCTGTTCCGTGGTTTCAGCAAATGAATCACGTGTATATATGCGTGCTTTGGCAATTGGCAGCGGGCAGGAGAGGTGTCGGCCCGGCCGGGCAGTCAGGCGCGTGCGCATGACGTGCGGTATGCTTCAGACTCGCCGCAGACGTCGAGCGGGACGCGCTAGAGTGCGCGCGCATGCTGTGACAATCTGACAGTCGAGTGTAGTGGTCACTTAAACTGGGTAGTGGTGTCCTGCGAGACAGTCGCGACGATACGAACATCATGTTTCTGGTAAGTTCACTGTTTTTGTTTTTATTGTTCGTTTTGAACATAGTGTATCGTATATATTGTATAAGCTTTCTTTAAATAATTTATTTTCATCTAGCATGAGGAAAAAGGATATAATGTTTCATTTAATTTTATTAAGACATCCCTGTTTTAAAATTCCAAAATCATAAATTAAGATTCTTTTTACAAATTATTATAATTATTAATAGAATAATAACTTTCCCAACTGCTTAATAAATATGAATATACTTTAAAATATTATCTTACGTTTTTTTTCGTTGCGCTACAAACCTTTAATTCCGCTTGCGTACAAAAGACTTCAACGCGCAAGAGGTGCTGTGTACTGTTTACTTAAAATGTTAAAATTAAATTTAAAAAATCGTAACTGTCTTCGTTCTTAATAGACACTGACTTATCAATCTCTCCTAGAAGTGTGTGTATTAGTGTTATAATTTAATTATACGTTGTGATCGTTGTAATTCTAGTATTTTTTCTCTGTTAGACCAATAACAAAAGCTATATAAATATTTGTCTACCGATTCAGCGACTTCACCACAAGCAAGTTTTATTTGATAACTAATTAGAATGAGGTACCTATAGGCTTCTAGCGAAGGAAGTTGTAAAGTTCATGAAAATAAAAACTACTCGTAAGTGCTCAGCTAGTTTCAAAAGCAGTGCTACGTCTTAAAAAGAAGGAAATATATGCCAGACTATTAGCAGCTTCTTTTTCTTCGCTTCACTCTTGACGGATCAGTTGAGATCGCTATGAATTCTGTCAAAGTGTTTGTATATTTATTAGCAGCATATGAATTAGGACGTAATTTATAAAAGATCTGGACAAAATTAAAACACAGATCTTTAGACGTTCATTTCGCTGGACAAAATTAAAACACAGATCTTTAGACGTTCATTTCGGTCCCTGTGATAAATTCAATTTCATGATTAAAAACAACATAAACTTTACCAATCGATGTTAATTAGGCAAAGTAATTAACTGGCCGTAATAACACGTCGATGAGTTTACAAAAGTCGCATATTTGCCCATAAATAAAAAGTGAGAATTGTCATAAAGTGCTTAGTCAGCAAATAAGACGTATTTGACGCGGCATCTAAACGACTTCACTAAAACCGGTCAAGTGTGGGTCAAAGGCGTGCAATAAAGTTTTGTATCAGACAAGTAAATCGACTCGTCTACTGAACTCCGGTAGTACTCGGCGAGTTTTCTTTCTTCTAAACAAGCTTCGGGATACTTGTCAACATAAGCCGCATAGAGACTAATATTACGTAATGGTGGTCGTTCATGTTGCCTACCTTTGTTATACAGTCAAATTAAATTAACCAGCGAACTCCGCCTATGTTAACTTACGAGTATAGTTAAATTGGCTACTGCCGTCTATGATTGTTTTTTTTAGTTAATTTAAGCTGAAATAAATAAAAAGCTAAACTCATAATTTTAAACAGGAGATATGGGGTAGTTGACCCTGAAGTCAGATGTGTTACTTGAAATTAAATGTTTAGATTGTTTGCTTTATCTTCATTAGGTATATCGATGCCCATCATTTGTGCGAAGTTTCGTTAGTTAAAGTTGATCTGTAGTAATTAATATTCATGATTCCTCTTTACCTTATTTACATCTTTACAACATTATAAGTTTTCCAAGAAAACTTAGAACAGATAGTTGGGAAAAAATTGCTTATAAGCGCTGAAGATATAATGCTTACTGTTTGACACTTTTCCATGATCTATATTTTGGTTCAGAATAATGTCGATGTCTATAATTCTATTAACATTTGAGGCGAAGCTCAATGAAGAGTAACGATTTTTCAACGTAAATGTCACGGCCATGTTACTTTGAAGCGATTAGCCTAATTGTCACTTTCGCTGCTAGTAATAAGTTATTCATTCACAAAATTAGCTAGTTGTCCTTTAACAAGCACGTAGATACCTCGTACACGTTGTAAATAAATCAATAGGTTCCTCGTTATCATCCGCGCGCATTGTCCATTATAGTCCAGGGAAATCAAGTGCTATCGTGATGGGCGCGGGGGCGCGGACGTGGGCAAGTCTTCTGCCTCCCAGCCGATGTGCCGACAGCGGACGAGCGTCGAGCCGACAGGTCATCGACACATAAAGCGCGTGAAAGTGTTATATCTTTCCTTCTGCACCCACACGCCAAGAGGTCGGTGTCGCCTCGCCCGGCCCGACTAGCACGGTCCACTAAAACAATAGGATCTTATTGATTGAACTGTCGCCTACTAAACGTACGAGACATGTTTTATTTTAATGATAACATCATTTGATTCCTTATAATCCAAAAGCTTTTACGAGTATTCCGTACCCATCATTAGTCTGCTATTAGCTATCCAGTCGAGCTTCAGGCATGACAGAAACTTGACTGTTTGACATAGTTTTTTTTTTCTGTAATGAAAACATTACGTCAGTGATCTTATCATACGTAATGATCCTGGATATGTATATAAGCTAATTTGTCATGATTACCGTCAAGATCAAAGGCTGGCGGGTTTATATGTTGGGCTCTTCATGTTCAACTCAAGATCAAACTTTTGTTTTTCAATAAATTTCTGCACTTATATAAATGTAGGTAGTTAAAATAAACGCGTGCAAACGTTAACTATTTTAATTACAAGATATTATATAATTAAAATTCGGATAGATAACAGTCAAAATGTAAGTCAATTAAATAAAGTAAAAAAAAAATTACAAAAAATAATACATAATTGACTTCACTAAAAAAACTCGGTGTTTCTCGGTATTGTTTCTTATTTAACACCGACTTCCGAAATTAAAGTTATTTTGATCGTTTTAGTGCCTTTTTTAATGAAATCGGTTATTATTATTTTTGAGTTTTTTATTTCACACTTTTTAGTTGCGATACACTTATATCCAGAGTACCTATTTCTCATGACAATTCCAATTAACCCAAACAATGCTAGGATACATTGTTTTATTATGAAGTTCCCTTATCCACCTTCCACCTTACGGCTCCATCATCAGACCAGTTCGAGAGTACCTTATAGCTAAAGTGCATCTCATGACTATTCTAATAAGCCCAAACAGGTCTAGGATCATCGATATATATGTACTACGTGCTAGGATACATTGATTAATTACGGAGTTCCGGTGCATACCTTCCGGCTCCATCATCATCATCAGATCACTTCGATGATACCATTTCCAACATAACTATTCAGAACTATTCATTTATTTTTATTGTCATAGTCGCTTAACTGTCTTCATTGTGATATCTATGTGAGTATGAAGTTCCGTTGGCCATTTCTGGTCTTCTTCATCAGTTCCACTTCTTCAAATCTTACTTTTTGATTGTAAATGCTTAAGTCCTCGATGAAAATACCAAAATAACTATATAGTTACCATGGATCCCAACATCAGAACGAGATTTTGAAAAAAATGGGACCAATCTGGAACCATTTCCTTTAAGGGGAAAAAAAATAATTGCAAATCGGTCCATAAACGACGGAGTTCTGAGGTAACAAACATAAAAAAAAAATACAACCGAATTGATAACCTCCTCCTTTTTTTGGAAGTCGGTTAATAAATTAAGCAAAAGTAAAATCAAATGTAATTCACAAATTATAATTAATTTTCATTTTAATGCTATCTTTTTAAAAAAGACGCACATTCGAGTGGTCATCTTGTTCAATCATGGACATAAAATCAAATGTTTTCAAATAAAGAGACACCAGTACCTACACAACACTCGTCACCCGTGCGGCTGCGGCTGAGGGCGATCGGTTGGTCGTCGGGCGGGTGTGTTGGCGTCAAACCGCCCGTGGCGCCACTCGGTCTGCGCGCGCGCCGTTCCCACGCCCTCGCCCCGCCACCCCCGCTCACCCCGCTCCTCTCCGCCTCTCGTGAATCAACGTCGACTTTTATAAATAAATGCTTCAAAAACTTTCACTAACAAATATACGACTTTTTGGAAGAACATGAATAATGATTTATGTCTAAAAACCCGCTTAAAATATATAGGTATCGCCGTTTGAGAATCTGTGGACGAAAGATAAACAATAAAAATAGCGAAGCTATAGGTAGGTATTTCTATAATGTTTTTCGTGAATGATCTTGACGTAATATTAGGTAACGATAATATAAAAGCCGAAAATATTATTAAGTTGAATAAGACTGATCATGTTAACCAGTGAGGATTTATCACGCGATGACTCCCATTTGCGTCTTGTCGCGCTCGTGCGGCAGTTCACTTAACGCTACTTCACAATACGTCTACTACACTCGACAATACGTCATTAGAAGAAATTGATTTAACGGACACGCCTGCGCTACGTTTCTTTACGATTTGATTACACGCATAAACGTCATTTTCGGTTTGATTGCCCAATCTAAACATTTAATAACATGTATCGTTGAATGTTAAAAATATAAGGTAGTTGGTTGGTAACCCTCGGATAAATTTATCAGCAAGTGCGTAGGTACTCTCAGAACAAACATTAAATAATTTAAAAATACATATTAGGTACAAATTAAGAGTGGTGCCCTTTACGAACGTGATTTCAAATGCTAGCACCCTATTGAAGTATAGTTTCCATAAAACGAATAACCTGGCATATCCAATGATATTCACACATAATTAATTAAGTCGCCCGTCCCTTTAATAATAGTGGGCCAAATTGATTGGCATTTCATCTGTCAAAATCTGTCCAAACGCCACTGAGTCTTGGATTGATTTCGTTTTCGATTTGCCGTGATCGAATGATTAACATATTTAATTTGTGAAAAGTATAATTATGAGCCTCGACGATTATTCATTTATATTCAAAATGATCTATAAGATTGCATCGGCAATCTTTTAGATCGTTCGATCGAGAAATAAGTACATTATCTATAGCTGTACCCAATAACCTAACTCGAAGCTTTTCGCGAAGCACCTTTTTCAAAACGGTATTTCTGTCTTCTTCTCTCCTACAATCCTCCCCAATCTACCTACAAATTGCTCGTTTTTTTTTAAACACAATAATTACAGCTTCTTACGATATTAGCAAACAAAAGAATTATATTAGATATCGATATTCTGATGAGTTTCAGAAATACATTAATTTTTACCCTGTATAGCTCTAGAGTTATAGCTACTTCAAAAAATCAATGAATCCTAGTATCTACCTGGTTATTATAATAGTAGGCAGATGTACAAGCTAATAATGCATGCGCTTATATATTGGTATCCGTATGCAGCATCGCTGGCACCGAAGCCTAACGGAATCTGTGTCGGAGACAGGTTCGAAGGCAGTTTTATGTCACGTCCATTGTAGAGGTATAGGTATTCTTGGTGCCTACACACCTACCCATTAAAATTAAGTGGGTAGCTGTGCTTACTCGTCTCTAAATGCAATACCTAGCAGGCGGGTTTCCACCTTAGCAAAAGATTTATAAGAGATAAAATCTCAACAAGTTTGTTTTAGGTTTATGAATATGTAAACAAAAATATATTTGCAATTCACCACGTGCAAGATCCATATAAAAAAACAATTAAAAAATTACGATAGAGGAAAAGATAAATTAATTCAGAGTTTTGAAATACCTACCTATTTAATATTATGATTTAAATAGGTAACAATATAAGAAGTTCCCTAATGAAATTCATTAATTTTATTAGGTATTTTTTTATTTAAAATTATGTAAACAACACCTTTACAGCTATTAACGCCAATGCGATGCTATTACCAGCGTCTGTATTCAATTTATACAAATAAATAACAAAAAATATACGTAAACTATAAAATTAAAAAACAGCATATAAACATACAGTATAATATTAATTAACCGTACCTATATTTTCAATGCACTTTAGTATCGTAATTAGTGATTTATATCTAATCTTCAACTTCTTGAGCGGATATACGGGCTTTAGATAAAAGTTGTAAACGGAACTCATGTCATGACTAGCTGCGCCAATGATTCCGCTAGCGTAGTGTAGAAATAATTTACTTACTACGAGCCAAAGAAAATGTGAAACATTAAGGGAAGTTGTTCTCAAGTCATAAGCGTACAGACAGGCATTTTATAAGGATGTTAGTAGGTAAGCTGAGTTTAGCTATACATACGAACCTAGTCCGATGAGTAAACTAGCCGCACTTTAAGTTCCTACTTAGACGTAGGAACACTACATGACTATATACTCGTACCTTCACATAACCATCTACTCTTGTAGCAAAAGGAGCACCAGCTAGATGAGTGCAAGTAAAAAGTAATGATACATAATGTCCCTAGATGCATTATGTGTCATAAAACTTACAAAGTTCACTTACCTGTGCAATCTTCGCGTTCATGAATGACTTAAAAGTAAAGACATTACTTAACGACCATCTCGCTTCCTAAGTCTACGTAGAAGAAAAACTGGCAAGGAATTATAACTAAGTAGTGACGTACCTATAGTTACTTGCGCACGCTTGAGACAAGACTGTTTAGACTTGTTTGCGACAAGTTTTGCCCTGACGAGACTACTGGAGTGGAGGTACGTCAAGTGTTGCCAACAGTTACACTAACTTACCACTAGAGTTAACTTTTAAAACCACCAGAAAACCACTAACAAAAAATTATCCCATACACAAAATCGCAAAAATTTCCCAACTAAAAAAAAGTGTTGTACGAAAAAAAATAAGTAGGCATACAGGTTCTTAGTTTTCTTTAATAATAAGTGATAAAAATTAACAACCAATTGATCAAAATACCATTTGTGGGTAAATTAACATTAGTAGGTAAATCAATTATTATTAATTCGTCTTCAGATGAATCATTTTTATTTCCACCATCATCATCATGATACCGACATCAGATTGATAATTATGGATCCTATGGTGCTGATTCACACTCGAGTGATCGCATTTTTAGTAAGAAATTGAATTTTACTAAAGCACTAGAAAAATCCACTAGCCACTAAAACCAATATTTCGCAACTAAATGGGGGGTTAAAACCACCAGTTTCAGTGGAAAATCCACTAAGTTGGCAACAGTTGGCAAGTCAGGTTATGATGAAATCAATACCAAAATTATCAAATCATGTGTAAATGAAATTATCTCAATCTTGACACATCTTGTTAATTTATCTTTCTCACTTGGTACTTTTCCTGAAGCACTTAAACTATCTATAGTAAAACCACTTTTTAAAAAGGGAGACAAAACAGATGTAAATAACTATCGCCCGATAACACTTATACCCATCCTATCAAAGATATTTGAAAAATGTATGTTTAAAAGACTGATTGACTACTGCAATAAATTCCATATAATTAAAAACGGTAGTATGGATTTCAAAAAAATAAATCCACTACTTTAGCTGTCTTCTCTCTTATGGATACTGTTTTAACAAACCTTAACAAAAATTATTTTACTACAGGCTTGTTCTTTGACTTGTCTAAAGCCTTTGACCTTGTGTCTCATAATCTATTGCTGCAGAAGTTAGAAAAAATTGGGATAAGAGGGCCTGCTCTTCAATATCATCACACCTGAATAATAGACAACAGCGTGTAACCATTACCAAAATAAATGAAAATAACAACATGACATCATACTCATCCGAATATAAATGCAACAAATATGGCGTCCTACAAGGAAGTGTCCTGGGGCCAATCCTGTTTCTACTATATATAAACTCTATTACTAATATTACAAATCATAAATGTATATTATTTACAGATGATATATCCTTTATTGTTACTTCCGATAGAAAAAATAACACAGTAAATGATCATGAATCTGAAATAAATAACACAATTGAAAAACTAATAGAATGGTTAAACGTAAATAACTTGTCAATAAATTTAAATAAGTCCGTATACATATAATTTAATAAATCAAATAATCCTAAACATAACAGAAAACTAAACATACCCAAAATTGAAGAAGTGACACCAATAAAATTTCTAGGTGTAACTATAGACCAAGATATTAATTGGAAAACCCATATAGATACTGTGTCTAAAAAAATTAATAAGTTCGTGTATGCCCTCAAACAGGTTAGAAATATAACTAGTTAACACAAAAACGGCGATAATATCATATCACGCTTATGTTGAATCTTTGTTACGATATGGTCTTATAATGTGGGGTAACAGTACTGATCACAACAGAGCATTCGTTGCGCAAAAAAAGTGCATTAGGGCAATTTACGGCCTGCAACCAGACGAATCATGTATACCTGTATTCAAAAAACTTAATTTATTACCGCTACCGGCTCTTTACATCTACGAAACATGTATGTTTGTCAGGAAAAATCAGAATTTATTTGTTAAGGCAGACGACATTAATGTTCGTAACCGACGAGACAACAGGCTCGTTCTAAGCAATATTCCTAGGTTGACCAAATATAATAAAAGCTGCGTTACAATGTGCGTGCGCTTATATAAATTATAATAAGTTACCAAGTGATATTAAAACTCTAGACATTAGATTATTTAAAAAAAAATTGTATCAATGGTTATTCATTAATAATTTTTATTGTGTAAAGGATTACATTGAAAAAAGAAATTAATGTAAATACTTACTTACTAAATTTGCATGCTAATACTTAGCGAAACATGTTTGCTCATATTTGTACCTTTTTACCACCTTTTATACCATGAACCAGCAAATAAATATATTATTATTATTATTTGTTTTTTTTTATTTTTTGTTCCCATTTATGAGAGATAAACCTTACACACGGGCCGGGACCAAGTATATAAGGTGGAGTTTAAATTGAAAAGGTAGATGTGAGTGTTGAAGAAGTCAGGAAGTTTCTAGTGATGCGACAGGTGTTGAGGATTGTGGGTTTTGTAAGCATGTAGAGTATTTGAGCTGGCATCTGTATAGTGTTGAGGCTCTGTGTTAGTGATTTTGGTATTACGCCAGTAGATGAGAGAACAATCGGTACAATATGGACAGTTCGAGCTTTCCATTGGGTTTTAATCTCTATGGCGAGATCTTGATACTTACCGAGCTTTTTGGATATTGTGGTTTGAATATTGTGTGAGTTAGGTATTGCTATATCTATCAAATATACTGTTTTATTGGTTTTGTCGTGAACAGTAATATCGGGCTTGTTGTAATGAATCGTTTTGTCTGTTATGATTGTCCGGTCCCAGTAAATTTTTATATCCTGACTTTCTAAAATTATTTCTGGGGTATATTTATAATACGGTACCATATCAGTTACGAATTTATGTTTATATGCTAAATTTTGATGTATAATTGCACCAACTTGGTCATGACGGTGTTTATAATCGGTTTGGGCTAACGATTTACATGCTCCTGTTATATTATGTTGGATGGTTTCAGAGGCACTGTTGCAGCGTCTACAGGAATCAGTTTGTTGATTTTGGTCTTTCATGATGTATTTTCTATAATTACGGGTAGCTACTATCTGATCTTGTATGGCTAACAAAAAACCCTCAGTCTCGGGAAACAATTCGCCTCGTTTAAGCCATTCGTTCGACATTATTTTATCGACGTGTGGCTGGCTCAGGGAGGTTCGGTGTCTTCCATGAAGGGCTTTGTCAGACCATGCTGCAATTTTTTGTTGTGTGCTTACTATGTGTTCATTTATTTGCGTGTTTCTATTTTGGAGATTTAGTGGTGTTAGTTTTTTAACTGTTTCCGATACATGTTTGTGTAGTAATGAGTTTTCTGATTTGCAGTGGAAGTACACTCTGAGTGAATGTATCTGTTTATTATGTAAATTGTGTATATCTATCAGACCTCTCCCTCCTTGGCGTGGCAGTGTAAGTCGATGCATGATTTTGGATGATGTTTTCTATGCTTGGTAAGGAGTGTATGGAGAGTGTGCTGTACCAGTGTAAAACTCCGAAAGAGTATGTGAGAATAGGTATTGCAAATGTGTTGATGGTTTTAATAGTGTTTCTAGAGTTTAGATTACTTATTAAGATAAGGTTAAGGCGATGTGAGATTTTTTTTAGCAATTCTTGTTTTGACAGCTTTTGCTGTATCTGTCTGGACTGTTTAAACCCTAAATACTTGTAAGTACTGTGTTCGTCCATTGGTTTAATCAATTCACCAGATCCAAGTGAGTAACTATTATTTTGTATTCTACCTTTTACAACTGACAAGATTTTGCACTTATCCACTCCAAATGACATATAAATATCATCAGATTAAAATATCTGTGTTGTATCAGCTAGTCGGAAAAGTGCCTTCTTGTCAGCTGCATATAACTTTATGTCATCCATGTACATTAGGTGTGTTAGTTTGTATTGTGTATTATTGTTTGCCAGTGTGAATCTCACGTCTGTTTTATCTAACAAGTGTGACAGTGGATTGAGTGCCATACAAAACCATAGTGGACTCAGAGCGTCTCCTTGAAAAATTCCACGATTGATATGTATCGGCTCAGTAGCTACTGTCGCCGAAGACGAATTAATTTCAAGAACAGTTTGCCAGTTCTGCATAGACGTTTACATATTAATTGTTAGATTATATTAATTTTTAATTAATATATATTAATTATACTGTATTAACACTGGCCGTTCCGTGTTCCCTCTCCTAGAGAGGAGGCCTGAGTCCCAACAGTGGGAACATTATAAGGCCGACTATGCTATGCTATGCTAACACTGGCCGTACGCCGCTAGACTGTTTTGTCTTGATGGTGTGCGCCGTGTCGTAGACAAAACAGTCTTGTCGCAGACAAGTCTGCGACGTCGTAAACAAGTCTGTCTAAGACAGTCTTGTCTCAAGTGTGCGCAGGCCCTAAGTAGGTAATGGCGTTTAAGCGGTTCAATTTTTTTTTTTATTCTGTGGGTTGCACCCAATAAATGTTTTGTATGGCATTAAAACCGGGCTAACACGACAAAAATAATAATTTTATGTGGTTTTTTGACGTGGGCAAGTCCAACGACAGTTATCCAGGTGAATAAATATTGGTCGCACAAAATTTGAGTCAAATCAACACGAAAGAAGAAGATTAAAACCGGGCTGAATTGTACGCACGCGCGGTCTAATTCTGATTTGAGAAGAATAAGGTTCGTATTGATAAAGGGACTACAAGCATAATTTTTTCACCAATAGCAGAATCGTCTCAAAACTTCTTTCCATACTTTATATTAATATATATTAATTATATTAATATATACCATGATATATACTTTTTTACTCTTGTTTTCTAAATAAAATTTTCTTTTTATGCACCTACCATATTTTCTCTTCACCACCCTAGGTTGACTGGTAGAGAAAGCTAAGGCATTAAGTCCGTCTTTGTACTTTGTGTTGCATGAAGATTAAATAAAAGTACGCCTCAAGTAGGTACATCCACCGCACGTAAGGGGTAACATATTGTGCTGCGAGAATCTTCGAAACAGTTAAAGGAACACGAGTTTAGTCAGTAAAAGTCCGAAACTCTCTCTCACTCCACCCAGAGCGGGACAAGTTATAAATGAACTTCCATTTCAGAAAAAACACGGGATAATATATTAACCTTAAGCTGGCCTAGCATAGTAGGTACAGAGTTTTTTTTTTAAGAAGTTTCCAGCTTATGCTGGCTTTGTTATCAGGTTATCACATATAATAATAAAACTTATAATTATTTAGGTACCTATGTCGGAAGCATTAGTTATCAATGTTGCTGACAACAAAAAGCAATCGTTGAAGGAGTTCTGCTTTGGCCGCCTGAAGAAGGTATTATATTGGTAAGCCTTCTGTCAGGTGGAAGTAAGGTGCGCAGCTGTACCTACTCTTCGGCATACTCAAATAGACTTAGCCGAGCTCGAGGCTTTGGATATAAGAATCCGTTCACTACTGACTGCAAACCGGATGCAGCACCTACGATCATCGGTGATGTGACGAGACTGTACATGGTTTCTTAAAAGCGAAGACGGCACAACCGTGAGGTGTGCAGATTCAGAGAATATTTGCATAAAACCGATGTGGGTATACACCAAGATGTGGTCGCAGTAGACAAGGGACTCACCCCGTTGTCCATAACTTAAGAGAACTGACGTAGACCTGTAATACTTATTATACAAGGCGCCAGATAAACGTGGAATAAAATACATTGACCTTTTCCTGATCTCTATGTGCTAAATTTGATTCTTCGACTGATCCATAAGGCCAAAATTTAATTACACTTTCAGCTCTGTTACACATGTTCATATGAAAATAGGTATAACAAAAAACCTATATTTAAATAAGGGACTCGTTTTCATAAAGTAGTTTTCACGTTCGAATATTTTGTGCCTATAAGTATCACAATTTGTTACAGATGAATCAGAAACAGAAATAAAAATGAAAATCTTTATATAGATGGGCTCTGTATAAAGAAGATAGTCTTATTTTGACAACAACAATAAGAGGGTTTATTGTGAAAAAAAATATAATTGATCATATCAGTGTTATTAAGAATTTTTTTTATGGGAAGAATACTAAACAGAGATTGTAGATTACCTGATTAATTTAATTTATTTTTGTGTAATTTGAATTTTATAGCTACTAACATAGTTTTAAGTAAATATTGTTAGTAATCCTTATATGAGTGCAAACTTGAAATAAATGATATATTATTGTTATTATTATATTACGGAAAAAAATCTGGTGCATTCAACAATAATTCTTGTAAAACATTTTTTAAACTTCAGTATACAATTGTATAATATGGGAAAGCAAGAATATTTTTATATAACAGAAATTTTAACTGTTCCTAATATTTGTAATACAATAAAGTCTGTTAGGTACTAAAACGTTACTATAATGCTACAGCATATTATTTTATTTTTATTTTTTTGCCGTGTACAACTCAGAGCATACTTATCTGGATCTTTTCTTATGTTTTCTATCTTTCTACATTCTGCGAGTCACTATTCTCTTCCTTTTGATCTTTACTATGTGGCATTGCTGTTAACTGCAATATTAAAATAACAGAAATTAGATGGAGACTGACTTATGAACGCCTATTTTTATTTTTATGATTGTTAATACAGAAGATTAATGTCAGAAGTTTAGGTAGGTATATACAATATTAGTTTTAGTATATGCGAAACCCGAAATACGTGTCTATTATTTTTATGTAAAGAATCTATGTACAAAATTTCATAACTGTATTATGAAAAATCACAAAGTTATAAGCTTGTTATGTTACCTGGTTGTCCACACAAATAGATGGTCACTGAGCAATCCGGGCGACTGAGGAGTGGTTTTGTTACCGCAACCAGCTGCGCTGGCGCCTAATGTCCGCTATGACCTGCCATGACCTTTGTTGACTTAGTGTCGGTGGTGTTAAGCTTGTGACTCTTTTTAAATATATTTAGGAAAAAATATAACATGGTGTAAAAAATATTGGAATCCATTTAGTTACTGATTCTGAACATATACTCAGGTACTACTATATTCAGGTTTCGCATATTAAAAATAATGTTGTTTAAGGAATAACGGAAAAGTTTGCTTATTTCCGATATTTACAGACTACTTTATGAAGAACTTTTTATTTGCGTTCTTGGATAAATACCCTATGAATAAAACGCTCAATATTTTATAATCTATGTGGATACCGGCGTTTGCTTGGTGTTTAACCGAATGGCGCGACATCACGCGCGAACGCTGGGCGTACGCTTGGGGTTTGAACAATACGAGTCTAAATTTTATTACTTTATTGTTAGTAATAATTATGATTGTTAATTCTAAATAATAATTATTAATTGTTAACTAAGACATATCAAAAGTGTCATATCTAGAACATGTTTATACTCCTGTGATTTTTTAATTATTCAAAATGTAATAACTAAGTAAATATAATAAATAACTATTAACTTAGAACTACTGTACACGTATAACTGTTGTACACGGTCCAAAATTAGACATGGAGAATTACGCAAAAATAGCGCTCCTTTCGTGCAGGAGAAGAGACCAACTAATTTATTTACTGATTCATATGAGGTTTTGATCATATGGATCAGGCACAGATAAATCAGGATTTAACCTAAAATCATGCATAACTCATTATACATACACACTACATTATTGTCCTTTTTCTACACGAATCTGTAACCCAAAAGTATCATACGATACACAGATTGAAGTTTTAAAACAATTTTTTTTTTAAATATGCATTTTAATCAGGATGCCACCTGAACCAAACTCATATTAATGATATATTTACCTTCGTAACACCATAATCTAAGCCAATCAGCCGCACGTCTGCCTTCTATAGTTCATCCATTTCACGACTGGCTGATTTCCCTCCAACTGGAAAGCCAGACTCCCATTATCATCATCTGACCAAGTACGGTCAAGCGCAGCTTACGCCATATTAATCAGTATTATACGCCGTATACTTCTTATTTACTTTTTTATAAATACATAGTTATAACTATGAAACATTTTTTTTTTTTGTAAGAGGGCAATTCATTTTCTTTCGATATAATTATAATTTATATTGATGTATCAAAGGGAAAATTCGTCATCGACCATTTTGTTCCGGAAAATGACAAACGGACGCGCTATATGAATCAGGAGAACGAACTTCAAATATTTTTGTTTTGTACTTAGACAACAATTATTTGAAAAATGTAATTTGTCCCAGTAAGGGATAAAGCTAATCTGTACAAAAAAAAAAACAACATCACATGCTGTTTTTGTTAGTTTGTTACAGAAATAAAACCATAGACATCGAACATTTTGTCCCTGAAGAACTACCCTTAACTGATGATCTATTAAAATAGATGTCGATTCAAGACAGCTTTATTTCTTTATTTCCGTTTTTGAAACTATGAATGTCAACAAATGGAGGACGGTCAATGACCGTTATTCCAAGTTTATCTGGCGCCTACCTTAGTAATGACCGCAAGGAGGTATAGAAAGGCAACAAAGAAGCTCCACGGGCCTCTTCATCGGGCTCTTCACGGGCCTGATGTAGATTTTTCCGTCCGTGGCCTGGCTACATTTCAGCAACCTCTTCGGGGAAACTGAAGGTTTTGTCTGCGCGATTATGGACGAAATTATCTTGACAAATAACTAACGGAGACATATAATTAATGACGAGACGGTTGATGTGTGTCGGGCATGCATGCCATCGTTCTTAAGGACGAGACGGGCAACGTGTGTCCCAAAAAAGTTGAGAAACAGAAGCTATTCAAATATCTCGACAGAGACATTTTTAGTACTTAATACTACCAGACGACCAGTAGGGCCTACTGTACCTATGTACTCGTATTGGCGACTTAGTATTCCTTACAAAGTATAGAGATGTCAATTACATCGTTTTCACTAGCAACTTGAGCTAGTGGTTAGCATATAATTTCATTCAGTTAGTAAAACTAGAGGACTCGGTTAACCACAATGCCATGCTTAAGTATTAAACTAGAAAAGGAAAGTTGTACCGCGTTTGGAGTCCGAACAAATGTTTACTGAACGTGCCGATTGGATGAGCGCGGGGACCAAGTTAACAATGCATTTGACAATAAATTACTGTCTTTGACAACTTAAAATTAAGAATGATTACTGGCCTTAATTTTTAGTTCATTTGTGACACGATAAGGCAGGATCAAACTCCCGGTTTCTAAAAAAAATTCAAATTAAGAACTTGTTAAACTTTTCTGTTCTTGTGAGTACAGTTTGAAAAAGGGAAATTCTGAAACTTTTGCCATACATTGATGGTATATATATTTTTTTCTTTTCGCCAAAAGTGAAAACTAGGCCATATCTCAATGGGCACGCCATAATTATGGCGGTAAGTCTCCTTTTTGTCCGTCCGTATGGTGTTCGGACGTAAAGAATGGCACCATCCCATCTCTTCCCGTGGGTGTCGTAAGAGGGGGCTAAGGGACATACCAGAGAATGGGCAGCAGCATTCTCTGTGCATTATAACATCCACACTGCGATCGCCAACCCGCCTGCCAAGCGTGGCGATTACGGGCATTACGGCAAACCCCCCCCAAAAAATGATATGCGAGACGCACAGGACCGGTCATTGTGGTGACATTTGGGGGAGGCCTATATTTAACAGTGGACGTCTTTCGGCTGAAATGATGATGATGAAGTCCCCTTTTTGAGGAGTGGCTGGAAATAACTCACGGCGTCCTCACCTTCCGCATGACGCAGTGTCTCACCAAACATGGTCAGTTTGGGAAGTTCCTGCACCGGATTCGTGCGGAAGTAACGCGTCCTCGTGGGGGCAATCGGCGGCAGCGATCTCTCGCGCCGAGCCTTGGTACAGGCCATGATCCGAAGCGAGGAGGAGTGGCAGGCGGTCGCCTCCTTCTGCGAAGCCATAATGTTAACAAAAGACGAGGCCGCACGTGCACGCGCGAGGGAGCGGCCCTCACGCCCCAGCCACCGGGTTGCCGATCCCGATTTCCGGCCACCGTAGGCGCGGGCTTGCGGACGGCGATTAATGGGTAGCTCCCCGTCCGACCGTCCAGTAACCATCCGAAGCCCAAGTCGTTGATGGCGCGTATTGTTCCACGCGCGCTTCAAGGAGATGTCAGCAAACCGTAGGGGCCCAGCAGGGTCGAAGCCTACTGGGGCCACAGGTAGTGTGAAAGTGAAACCCGGGGCCCTGGAACGAAGGCAAAGAAGGAACAGGAGAGGGTTTTTAGTCAGTAAAAGTCTGACACACCCTCTCGCTCCGACCAAGAGCGTGAGATTAATTGGATGTTTTATCCACCTAAAAAAAGGCCATATTTTAAAGGACTGTATAAGAAATCAATAGCAAAAAGAATTATGTCTACCAACTGTAACCAAACGAAGTTATAAGAGACTAATTTAGTAGACTGCTATAGTTTTTTTATCTGGTGTGTTATTTCTTAAATAAAAATACCTACTCTATGTCTGATATTTTAAGTTTTCCATTATTAAATATAGTTTTTGTGTCGGTGTTTATGGTGGGTAGGTACGCATTAAATAGTGTCAATCACTATCACCACAACACTAGCATATCTTTTCGAATCGGTTGTCACTTTTTTTACCAGTTTTAGTGATGAAACACTGAGTGTGAAAAAAATATAACAGTAATAACCGACTTAATCTATGTCATCAATAGAAACCTCAAAATATTACCTATTATATTTCCATTTCAGTATAATATACTTAAGGAAAAAAACTTTTTACAAAAATAAAATAATAGACCTTACTAAAAAAAAACACTGAAAGGATCAAAATAACTTCAATTTCGGAAGTCGGTGTTAATGAAACAAACAATACCGAGAAACACCGACTTCCGAAATTGAAGTTATTTTGATCCTTTTAGTGTTTTTTTTTTAGTGAAGTCGGTTATTTTTTTTTGTAAAAAGTTTTTTATTTCACACTTTTTAGTTACGATACACTTATATGCAGAGTGCCTATTTCTCACAATTTCAATCAACCCAAACACTGCTAGGTTAAATTGTTTTAATAATGAAGTTCCTGTCTACCTTCCACCTTCCGGCTCCATCATCAGGTTCGATAGTACCTTATAGCCAAAGTGCATCTCATGACAATTCTAATAAGCCCAAACGCGGCTAGGATACATTGATTAATTACGGAGTTCCTGTGCCTACCTTCCGGCTCCATCATCAGATGAGTTCGATAGTACCTTATAGCCAAAATGCATCTCATGCCAATTCTAATAAGTCCAAACACGGCTAGGTTGCATTGATTAATTACGGAGTTCCAGTGTCAACCTTCCGGCTCCATCATTATCATCAGATCACTTCGATGATACCATTTTCAACGTAACTATTCAAAACTATTCATTTATTTGTATTGTCATAGTCGCTTAACTATCTTCATTGTGATATCTATATGAGTATGAAGTTCCTTTGACCATTTATGGTCTTTTTCATCAGTTCTACTTCATCAAATATTACTTTTTGACTGTAAATGCTTAAGTTCTCGATGAAAATACCAAAATCACTATATGGTTGCCTATAATATTTGAGGAGTTCCCTCGATTCCTAATGGATCCCATCATCAGAACTGAATTTTGAAAAAAATGGGACCAATCTGGAAGCATATCATTTTAAGGAAAAAAAATATTTGCAAATCGGTCCATAAACGACGGAGTTCAGAGGTAACAAAAATAAAAATAAAATGATGAAAAAAAAATACAACCGAATTGATAATAACCTTCTCCTTTTTTTGAAGTCGGTTAAAAATAGGTAATGCTTAGCAAAAATATACTGTATCTGCGTTCGGTTACGGTTTAAAGACTTGGTTCTTTTTGCTATTGATTCCTCGTATTGTCCTCTAACATAGGTACTCGTATAATCTTGGTTTCATTTCTGGCGAATAGAAAAACCTAAATCAAGCCAATAGTTTGCATTGACTTTTGAACTTTGAATTTTCTATTTAGAAACCACCGGTGAGTAAATAATATCAAGTTATTTTGAATGAGGAAATATTATAGAATCAATAAAAATGCGCTGAAAACACAGCGATAAAAGATGATTTACAAACCTAGAACATTTTGAGATTCAGAGAGTCAGGGCGGATACTCACCAAACCATTAGGTATAGCTACAGGATATCGGTTTCAGGAGACCGTCCAACTTTTTGAACTATTGGTTACCTACTGCATTGATAGATATAAAATTATCTTTACACCCCTAGCGTGTTGTTGTTTGTTCTGAAAAGTTAAACGGTTCAAAAAAATAACACATTTATTTTTATTTTTGGTTTCTTTGATCAAAAAATATTTTTCTCCAAGTATAATATAACAGACTCAAAGATTCCGTGGGATTTCCCAATTTTCCCAGTTAAAAAAAAAAAAAACTTTATGTTGGAATGTTTTCTTAATAGACGCTGGGTTTTTTTAAGCACTTTCTTTTTCTAGAATTATAAAATCTAACCAGATTACCTCATATTTATCAAAGACAGGTGTACGTAACTTATTCTTTCAATTTATCACACTTCGTTTACATTGTGTAGTACGACAAAACAGGTAGGTACCTCCTAAGTATTTTATGAGAGTGAAAGGACACTTCGAAATAGGATAAATTAAATGCAAAACACCTTAATATGATTCCCGTCAAGTACTGTGCGTGTTAGTGATTCGGCGCACGCGCCGCTTTCACTGCTGCTGTGTCCATTGTATCCTGGTGGTGCTACCTAAGGTGTTGGGGGTATAGTATTGGCTATTACATCTCTACGATTTCCCAATGAAGATAGTATCGATGACGGAATACCTCTTTAGTGGTTCGATATTCTGCGAGAAGCTTATGATAGCATAGCTTTAGACACCCTTACGCAGACAATATACCTACGCCACGACATTATCCAAATCTTAGGTTCCTTAGGCACCTTTATTGTATTTGCGTCAAAAAGATTGACTATTTTTAATTGTACATAGAACCACCTGACCATTTAGTGTAAAATTCAAACGGGCAATTTTAGTAAATAAAAAACGTTCAAGTCACTCTCTCATTATAACGATAATCAATGTCTACAGAACTGAGTTAACAAATCAAGTATTAGATAATGTTAACATGTCCATTACCACCACTGTTAATCATCGCATTACTCGGCATTCAGAATTCTGGGCCATGAACATATTTCAATGGGGTTTAAAACTGGGGTACACTCATGCGTCACTCATGGTAGCAAGCGTCTACTAAGAGTAGATTTGTGACAAATCACGGGCTTTGTAATTTGTCTTTATAGAGCTTTCTCACATATGGGTACCTATGCTTTCTTTAACATCTTCGGAAGAAGAATGACTGGAAAGACTTGGCTTCTTTGCCCAGTAGTGAGACAGTAATAATGAGAAAAAAAGACCTCTTTGGAAACAAAAATAATTCAGCATATTAATATTAATTCGTACAAGCAAGAGTTTGTTCGCAAAAAATGTTTGAATGAATTCATATTTTTGCTTAATTTGTGATTTAATTCAGTAAACAAATTGGAACAACGTATATGAACAAGGAAACGACTTAAAGTTGCCCAGTTTTTTCCATAAAAAGCCATTGAGGTCAAGCATACATAAATAAAGAGGATGGTTAAAATATAAAATTAGCTCGTCTTTCTTCCCATCGAGGCAGTCGGCATTTTAACGAGGTACTGTCGTGACCGAAACCTCCCAAAAAACCATTCGCCTTCACTCTAATTGGATGAAAATCATGTTTTCAATAGTTACATATTTTACAAACGACGCATGCGACGAAAAACTGAAATATGAATCATGCACATGAGAGACAAAAATATGCATCGAAAATGAAGTCAATGAGAAATAAAAGTATGATAATTGTATAATGTATGATTTTGGAATTATAAAAAAGGTGAATTACGACCATCTTCTTTTTAGTCTTCGAAGGTTTTGATGTAGTTTTAAAATTCATGATGACTTTGTTTATTTCCAGATTAAACAATTTATTTTATTGTTACTGTTCCTTGTGACAGTCACAACTCCTCGCTCGTTTTCTTCGGACTTGGTCGCAGCTAATTCGGAACCGATTAATCAAATTGCCAATTTAACTTGTAAGTATCTATTGAGTGAGACTGCGACGAGACTTATGCTATTTTTTAACAACGACTAATGACTACTTTTGTTGTTAATTTCAGATGGGGCAGAAAAAGAAAATCAAGGCAGTTTAACGTCGATTTTTTCACCTCGAATGGACTTTGAGCAATGGAAGCCACTAACTGGTCGTGGGGACCCACTGCGCAACGATCCGACGTATGACTATGAACCACCAGTTCTCGAACGAGTCCATTATTGGGCTGAAGAAACTAGACTGGAACGGGAACACTATCCAGAGAGGAAATCAGAAGTACTCATGCTTGGTGTATCGTCACGAAAACCGAGCGTTACTTCTAGACAGCCCCCTTTGCCTCCGAGGCGACACGTGCACCGGCCACAACCAAATAAGTATGAAGAATTTACCTATAAACTGAGCGATCACTATCCAATGACTATATTAGTTCCCCCGCCACCACCTCCACCCGGGCACCAACCACCGCTATTTATTCTCTCTGATGATAAAGCTCCCATGAACAATAAAGTACCGTCTCAAATAAAACCAAACAACTCACCTCAGAATGTAATTCGTGATTCTACATCTGCACCTGAAGAGCTTACATCTCTTTATGCCTTGCAAGAATCAAACCTAATCTATCAGTCTTCAACAACCACTCAAAATTGGATTAGGGATTCAAATGAAACTAGAATCCTAGAAAATTCAGTAAGTAGTGATTATGCTGGTTGGGGACCAACGACCCCCGTGGATGACTACGATGCTGCAAATGACACTCATAATTTAATATTCAATGATCATACAGAGTTTTCAAGACATCCCTATTCTTTTTACAAACCGATGTTGTCCGAATCACCACCCCCTTCAAAGTTTATACTAAACCCTTCAATTGTGTCGACATTTATTCCAACGACTTTACCTCCTACCACCACGGTACCAGCTACCGTTGCTTTTACGCAAGTGACCTGGCCAACAGAACGAGGTACTGAAGTGCTTGAGGTTACGACGGAGACTCCACAAGAAACAACGACCGCAAAAAGAAGCACAATTGTATTTCAGCCGACGCCTGTTCCCACTACAACGACAAAACTAGAAACAAGCTTATTTGATATGCTCGGACCGATGATGTCTATGCCAATGGTCGACGGCCCAGAGAGGCCCGAGGACAATCTTTACGCTCACGCGTCTGAGACTGTTAACATATTTAACGAAAATAAACCTGACGACCCACAAATTGAAACAATGCAAACCATGCAACCGCCACCGCCAGTTAAACCTGCTGAAAGTTCAATAGCACCTCAAAAGCAACAATTCCATGTGAGTTCACAAGTTTCCAACAAGAAGTCTGCCTTGTATACTCATGGTCCCTATTTACATAATCGTTTTACAACACCGATACCCACTACTATAGAAGAGTACTCGGAGAATATCAAACAGACCACTGAGACGCCTACCGTGCCGATGTATCTTATAATACAGGGTCATTCTAAGGTAAAAACCTATGGCTCAAAACCAAAAGTGCCTGACAGCAAGGAAACAGTCAATAATGAGATTTCTAAACCTTTAGAAACAAATGAAGTTAAACATCTTCATCCAATAATTAAAAAATCGGCAAAAAAATTAGATTTAACCGATACGAGCCGAAAACATAAAGGAAAAAATTTAAAGACATTGATCGATACTGGGCTAGGGTCTATAGAAATTCAAGAAACTGATCTTGGGATTAAATACGATGTCAGTGATGGCAGTGACGTGCCGATAGAAATATATAGGAAAGGGATCGTCGACAATGATGAAAACAATTATTCAACTTCTAGGAAATCTGCAAAAGAAATAAGAACAAAACGACAAATTGAACTGGAAGACTTGTTACCGTTTGATGAAGAGGCTATAGAAGAATACGTTTATAACTTTTTAGAGGGGAGAAAAAATGAGACTGGTATCACTGGACTAATCGCGCAAGCTGTCACTAGTGATGCAGCGCAAGCCGTAGATGAATTAGAAGATGACGATGACAGTGAGCAAGAGGAAGAAGAAAGATGAGTGGTTGTGAGTGCTTTTAGAGACCTAATAGGATAAATTACTAAGCGCTATGCCAAAAACGATTTGGTACAGAAGTTTGATATTTAATGAATTAGACAATTAGATTTAAATTTTATTTGTTGATCGACCCCACCGATGGATCAGCTTTCTCCACAACGGAAGTCATAACTTACCATACCATACCATAGCGGCCTTATAATGTTCCCACTGTTGGGACTTGTCATAACTTGGCACTTTGAAATATCTCAGAGGTATTCTGGGTGTAAACGATGAACACAATCGCTTATGGTAGAAACTCTTCTTAAATTACCCGTTGAACCACTACTGCTGAAATAGAAGATTAGCGAAATTCGCATTAAAACCTGTGGGGACCTGTGTGATTAAGATGAAATAAAAAAAAACAATAGATATAGATTTCCATAGGAAATTAAGCTTCTCAGTTAAAATACAAGCTGGTGTTAGCAACCAAATCAAAAGCGTTAAGTGATGTTTGAGCAAAACTACTAGATGACTTATAACTTATAAGAACCAGTTAAACTGTATTTTTTTAAATTATATATTTTTTTACTTTAATTATTTTTCTGCAGCTATGCGTTTGCAAGTGTCTATGTAGGTAGTTGCTATAGGTACCTAGATGTGTAGCAGATACAGAAGAAACCTTTTGTTGAAAATACGAGTATGAATCTCAATATTGGAAGTAGAGAACCATTATAACTTTCCCGCTTTCTTTCTTTAACAGATAAAAATTGTCAAACGTTCTGTTTTTCCAAATTGAGAGCAAATGAAAATATGTAGTTGCTGGATATGTCGCTGTGGATCAATGACGTAGTAAAGGTAATAGAAATTGGACTTGAGACTATTTGTTATATGTTGTAGTAGGTAGGTACAAATATGTATAGTGAATGTATTTATTTTAGTACTTAATAATAAGCGATCCATTACATTAAACAATATACGACTTTATAAAAACGCAAGTTTTACTTTCTTATAGATTCTTCGAGGAAATAGTTCATTGTATGCCTACATAATTATGTATATTATTATATGTTTATCTTTTCTAATGAGGTGGGAAATCATCTAATAACTCCCTCCGCTCTGTGTGGAGCGTGTGGGAGTGTCCAACTTTTACTAACTAAAGCCCACCTGTGTTTCTGCAGTTGCCTTTGCATTCCAGGACCTCGGTATAGATATAACTCTTTCGAAACCCGCAGCCAGGTAGGCAGATATACCCTAACCAATCCATTGAAGACATTACTATGCTCAGAGATTAAATAGGTACTTGCCTAATTGATATTTCTATTTTGTACCTACGTATTTTCCCATGACAGCCCTGATAAATCGTAGCTTTGATAATTTTCCATTTTTCTAATTAAGTATGTAGGTTTAGATTGATGCACGTCTACAAAAAAGACACGTGCGAGCAGCGGACGCGGCCCACTAACACACACATTTCTTACCATCCTTTTCGTAGAAATAGACAGAGACACCTTAGATAAAGTGAAAGCTGCTTATAAACCCATAAAGTCACATTTATTGCACTCCAGTGTAGCCTATAAGGAGTCATGTATGATGGAGGATCAATGGCACATAAGTAAAACAGCGTGAATGATACTTGTAAACATTTTAAACATTACATACTTTTATAGAAACATGCGTGACTTATGTGATCAGAAAATAATAATGCTCCCAACTATGAACGTGGACAACTTGAGTAAGTATTGTGCAATAGAAGGGAGTAAGTTGGTCGCTGAGTTACACCAGTCTGCTTGACACAGACACACCTTGTACTCGGCATCAGGATGCCTGGAATGGGATGAAAAACTATTATTATCATATTACTAATTACTTATTAAGGACCGGTTTAGATATAGCAATTAGAGACCGACCGAAGGTTAGGTTTTGGTTTCGGCTGGAGATACGGTTTCGGTCAAATAGTAACTGAATATTCTTCTCTACCGAAACTAGCGTCTTTGAGGAGACTGTTGTGATACCTAATAGTAACCTAAAAACTGCCCAATTCGTTCGTCCAATGTGATAATTTTTATGTAATCGTCTTTTCGTTCCATTATTTAGTATTTTATGAAAGTTAAAACTATTTATAAGTATAACTATATCGAAATATAGTTAAAAATATCTGTAACGAAATATTATTTATATTTTTTGTCAGTTTTTCTGGAGGAGAAGCTGAATATTCGGTTGTGGTTTCGGTTTCCGCTGCAAATCATGTTTTATCCGGACGATCAATACCTAAACAGATTACTTCGACCACGTGGTAAAACTGAATACCTACCATAATGGCACTCGATGGCCGCAGTAAGTAGTTTCAGCTATTGTCTCTTTGTGCTTCGGGTCACTTGTTCGATATCCGTGTGGAATAAATATGTAGGTATATAAACATGACCCATAAAGCTTAGCTATTCTGAGACTTATTTATGCATTTATGTGTATAGAGTGATCGGCACGGATTTTTATAGGATGTAAGTGGGCAAGTTTAGTCATTCCAGACGAGGCGGCCGAGCTGTGGGCGATGCTGTATCTAATGACGCTTTTCAACACACTTACTCGAAAAAATAAATAAAATTTACATTATTTTGTAAGTTTTTTTTTTTGCAATTTTTGATAGAATTTAATGTACTTAATTTTAAAATTAACGTTAGCCCTATAAATTGGCACCTAAGATGCGTGCTTAGTCCAATGTAAAAACTTTGTAATCCTTTTGCTAATAAATATTAAGTATTAATATTAAATTATTGTGAGAAATAACTCGCGGATTTTTTCCGTGCGCCTGCCTGTCTCGACTTTCGTGGGGGCTGATTGGCGACCGATACCTAGAGGCAACCCAGAAACCAGAGTTCATTTTTCCGTAGGAGCGTAACATTAACATACACATCATATAATCTAAAACATAGGGGTAGGAAACAGTTTTCGAATACCTACCTACGTTTTTTTTGAGGAAATCCTCCAAGTTTTTGAATCCGTGTGTTGAAAAATCTAAATAGGTAGGTACCTAGGTAGACAGATGGTAATTACCATCTCTCTACCTACCTATATACATGTTTTACCTACTCTACTAATGGCTATTTTTCACAGACTTCAAAACAAGAAGGAAGTTTTCAATTAGACTGAATGTTTTTTTTTACTTATCTATTTATATTTCTTTACATCCCGACCGGTTTCCAACCCGGCGTACGGCGAGTATCCACCCTTACGTTCGCGTTATAGATAATATTACCGTGCTTAGGTAAGTTGTTGAAACCTCTACGGTCCGAACTATGCGTTTCGCCTCATCGTTTATACCGTGTACATCGAAGGACTGGAACAATTTGCCTGCTGAGGTCTTTCCATCCGATTATAATTTGGGTGTCTTCAAAGCTAGAGTGAATTAGGCTCTTAATAAACTAGTGCGCCTCACCATCAACGATTGCATCGGGATCGCATTCCAGCACTAGTTTATACCAATTAAAAAAAAAACAAGGCGGAGTTTCTCTCGTAAATAGGTACCTACCTAATAGGTGCTGCTAAGCACTAAATAAACTTAGGTAGGTATTAAGTATTGGTTAACCTAGTCCAATTAACACAAGAATTGTTTTATTTGCATTCACTCAAACGCCTGTGATATAGTATTGTATACTCACCTTTCATGCTTACAAGTCATAGCTCTTGTGGGTACAGTCATGGATCGAGGAAGGGCATCCTCTGCTGTTGATTGGTAGCAACCTCTCTGCACTATCCACGCATGCCGCGCTCGCGCAGTCCACGACCTTACAAAGCACATGGCGTTCTCTGAAAGACAAAATAATGCCTTTGCATACACTAAAACTAACTCCAAACTCAATTGTAATCATTACCAATAATGACTATTTAAAAGCACCTCCTGTGCAATTAATAAGGAACATCCGAGTGCTGTTAAATGTGAATATCGATGGTACGAAGTCTCCTCCGCAGCGCTTCCAGTCAGTGTGGGTCGACGAACAGTTGTAACAGAGCAATGCCTCATTTGTCTTAAACAAAAGCAACCAAAGCCACAAGTTTATCAACAACATTTGTGTGCATATTTCAAATCTTCCGAAACCTTTTCACAGTCACTTTTAACTGAATTTAAGATTTACACGTGTAGGTATGTACGAGAACAGAACTCGTAATAGAACTCGTGAATAGAAAGGAGCTGTTTAAACTCTTTGAGCTGTGTCATGAATTTCTACAATTATTATTTATGACCAAGGATCTTGTATGTACAGACAGGGCGAAGGATGTCACAGAACAAATAAGGGAAGAGCAAAGAGTACCAATCCTATTAATCCCTACTATTTATGGTAGTTCTTCGTTCGACTGATTCATGGTAAAAATTTAATTTCACTTTCAGCTCTATTTCACATGTCCATATGAAAATAGGTATACCAAAACACGGAATGAACACAGATTGAAACACAAATTGAAGAATATAATAAAATAAAATTTATTGTACACCATAAAAATAACACAACTTATACATAAACTTAAATCTATGGGTACAATGGCGGTCTTTTCGCTAACAGCGATATCTTTCAGATAACCTTAGGATGGATCGTAGGAACTTAAAATAATACAGGGGGTATTCTGCGGTGTACTGCTAACAAATTGATCAGTCTCTATATACAGTGTGAGTCTTTATAATGTGCACATATCGAAATGAGGGAATTTATGCTTAATTTTATCGACGGAAAAAATATTTAAAAAAAGTTAAATATTTATTTATATTTATTACGAATTTATTAAAAAATTTGTTTGCTTTTGTGACCCCAGTGTATACAAAGCTGTGTAACTTTAATACTAAACGATCTATCATGATGAAACAAACACCATAATAATCGGATGTAATTAGGCGTTGTCATAAAATGAAAATTGTAGAAAAAAAATAGCCTCAATTAAAAATAAACAATTTTTTTTTGGCAAAAATCTGATTATTTTTCATTCATTTTTACTATAATTGTAAAATTTCTCAATAACACGCCCCCATCACCTACCTTTTTTAACCGACTTCAAAAAAAAGGAGGAGGTTATCAATTCGGTTGTATTTTTTTTTTTCTTATCATCATTATTTTTTTTTATTTTTTTTTTATGTTTGTTACCTCAGAACTCCGTCGTTTGTGGACCGATTTGCAAAATTTTTTTTTCCCTTTATAGGATATGCTTCCAGATTGGTCCCGTTTTTTTTCAAAATCCAGTTCTGATGATGAAATCCATGAGGAATCGAGGGAACTCCTCAAAAATTATAGGCAACCCTATGGTAATTTTAGTATTTTCATCAAGAACTTAAGCATTTACAGTCAAAAAGTAACATTTGATGAAGTGGAACTGATGAAGAAGACCAGAAATGGTCAACGGAACTTCATACTCAAATAGATAGGTATCACAATGAAGATATAGTTAAGCGACTATGACAATACAAATAAATGAATGATTCTGAATAGTTACGTTGAAAATGGTATCATCGAAGTGATCTGATGATGATGATGGAGCCGGAAGGTAGGAACTGGAACTCCGTAATTAATCAATGTAACCTAGCCGTGTTTGGACTTATTAAAATTGTCATGAGATGCACTTTGGCTATAAGGTACTATCGAACTGATCTGATGATGGAGCCGGAAGGTAGGCACAGGAACTCCGTAATTAATCAATGTATCCTAGCCGTGTTTAGGCTTATTAGAATTGTCGTGAGATGCTCTTTGGCTATAAGGTACTATCGAACTGATCTGATGATGGAGCCGGAAGGAGGAAGGTAGACATGGGAACTTTATAATAAAACAATGTAACCTAGCAGTATTTGGGTTAATTGGAATTGTCATGAGAAATAGGCACTCTGTTTATAAGTGTATCGCAACTAAAAAGTGTGAAATAAAAACTTTTTAGAAAAAAAAAATAACCGACTTCACTAAAAAAAAAGACTAAAAGGATCAAAATAACTTTAATTTTTTTTCTAAAAAGTTTTTTATTACTTTAAGTTATTCTTCATTGTATTAGGAACCTAACGGTAAAAATTGCATGTTTTTAAGTTGACCTCAACATTTTTTATCAACTGTCAAAGAAAGGCCCAGCGCATAGCTATGTAAGCTATGTAAGGAGATTTTTAAACGACAATTATCATGATCAATGGATCGACCGGCAAGGACCTGTAGGGTGGCCTGCGCGTTCACCCGATTTGACGCCCCTTGATTATTTCCTATGGGGGACCATGAAGCAACGCATCTACAGTGAGGCCGATTTGCGTGACCGCATAATAAACTGTGCGAATGATATTCGACAATGATCCCGAAATGATAAGGAGAGTGACACTACGGGCACACGGCACACGGTGGAGGTGTGCGCCGCTTGGGCAGAGCAACGCCGTGTCCTCGTGGGGGCGATCTCTCGCGCCGAGCCTTGGTCCGGAGCGAGGAGGAGTAGCAGGCGGTCGCCTCCTTCTGCGAAGCAGTAATGCTAGCAAAGGAGGCGGCTGATCGGGTGAGGCAACGGTCCTCACGCCCCAACCGCCGCCGGGATTCCGATCCCGATTTCCGGCCACCGTAGGCGCGGGCTTGCGGACAGCGAGCAATGAGTGGTTCGCAGTCCGACCGTCCGGTAACCGTCCGGACCAAACCCAAGTCGTCGACGGTGCGTACTATTCCACGCGCGCCTCAGGGAGATGTCAGCAAATTGTAGGGGCCCAGCAGGGTCGAAGCCTACTGGGGCCACGGGTAGTGTGGAGAAGGACCAGGAGTGGGTTTTTAGTCAGTAAAAGTCTGACACTATCTCCCGGTCCTCCCAAGAGCGCGATTTAAGATGATTTTACCACCTAAAAAAAAAAGGAGAGCGACACACCAAATTTTAATTCGCGCGGCTTTGTGCTTACAACAACGAGGTGCACATTTTGAGAACCTGACGCATTAAATTATGTATTTAATCATAAATGGGTTTTAATTGAACTCTTTTGTGCTAATTATCATCCCAAATAAACCACCCTTATAAGAACAATACAATTGCACGTTCGGAGTGCCGTCTTTGAAACGACCCGCGCACATTCATAACAAAGTTCACAAAAAAAGTTATCTACTTGCTAAATAATAGTGCGTAGCTCTATGCGCTGGGCCCTTCTTTGAGAGTTGATAAAAAATGTTGGGGTCGACTTAAAAACATGCAATTTTTTCCGTTAGGTTCCTAATACAATGAAGAATAACTTAAAGTAATAAAAAAGGTAGGTGATGGGGGCGTGTTATTGAGAAATTTTACAATTATTGTAAAAATGAATGAAAAATAATCAGATTTTTGCCAAAAAAAAATGTTTATTTTTGATTGAGGCTATTTTTTTCTACAATTTTCATTTTATGACAACGCCTAATTACATCCGATCATTATGGAGTTTGTTTCATCAAGATAGACCGTTTAGTTTAAAAGTTACACAGCTTTGTATACACTGGGGTCACAAAAGCAAACAAAATTTTTAAAAAATTCGTAATAAATATAAATAAATATTTAGATTTTTTAAATATTTTTTCCGTCGATAAAATTAAGCATAGATTCCCTCATTTCGATATGTGCACTTTATAAAGACTCATAGTGTATATAAAACACAATACATAAATATAAATATATACATACATATTATAATATGTTACACAACTTCATTAAAAAAGGAACGAAAAAAAAGAAGAAAAGGAGAAAAAGAAAGAATAAAGTATGGTTGGTGGAAGAAATTAAATTACGTAGAACCAGGATAGTGAGAGAAAGAAAATGGTTTTTAACTAAATTTTTGAAATAAACTAATGACTGTGCTTGCCTAATTGGTAATGGCAACGCGTTCCACAAACGCACCGCCTGGATAGCAAACGACTTGGCACAAAACTTAGTAGAATGTGAGGGCATCAAAAGGGTCATATTTTCCGATGA
The DNA here is from genome assembly GCA_905147345.3 of Mythimna impura. Taxonomy (NCBI): domain Eukaryota; kingdom Metazoa; phylum Arthropoda; class Insecta; order Lepidoptera; family Noctuidae; genus Mythimna; species Mythimna impura. The sequence continues at coordinate 18,136,980 of LR990345.1, forward strand.
TCTCAAGTGTCTAGAATGTGTGTCATAAATGAACTTAAAACGTTCTTTAAAATAAGAGGGGGTTGTAGGAATAAACAGAACACTGTAAAGCAACGATAAAATATTGAGCATTCCGGCGAAGGCGGATTGGCAGCCACTTGAGCTTAATACGGAATTTAGAAATATGATCATATTTGCGCAGTCTAAATATGAATCTAATACAGAAGTTTTGAAGTCGCTCAAGCTTATCTAGCTGCACTTCAGTTAGATCCAGATAACTGACATCGGCATAATCAAGGATTGGGAGAAGGAGGGATTGGGCGAGCGCAGTTTTGGTAGCAGTTGGAAGAAAATTGCGAGAGACCTCGCAGACGCAAACAACTTGCGGCTAAGTTCCTGCACCTGAGGACCCCACGAAAAGTCTTTATCACTAATAATACCAAGGTCCTTCACTGAGTCACTGTACGATATCGTTGAGCCATCAAAAACAATCGGTGGGAGCCGCGTCCAGTCTATTCTTGAGCGCAACCTAGGCCTACCGACAACAATGACCTGGGTCTTCAAAGGACCTTCAGACCGTGGGCAACACTCCACTCAGATATACGAGCTAAATCTTTGTTGACCATGTTAACTGCCTCGGATAGTTCATCTAATGGAGCTTGCGAATATATTTGAAGATCGTCAGCGTAATAGCGAAAAGAAGAGGAGAAAAAACGCCCCCCTGCGGTATTGCACCATGACGAGGACGAACCGTCAATGCAAATACGTTGCCGAAGGCCACACAGGTAACTACGAAACCAATCAATTGCCGTTGGAGATATGTTAGGAGAGCTTAATATGCCAAGTAAGATATCAAAATCGACTGTATTAAAAGCGTTGTTAAAGTCTAACAAAGCAAGGACCGTCAGATTTCCGTTTTCCATACCAAGTCTAATGTCGTCTGTAATACTAACGAGAGCTGTAGTAATGCTATGACCTGGACGAAACCCGGATTGGAAAAGATTAAGGAGGCGGTTTTTGACAAGGAAAGTACTAAGTTGGTTATGGATAAGGCGCTCTAGGACTTTGGATAGAAACAGTAGTATGGAGATAGGACGGAATTCAGTGGGGGAAACAGGATTACACTTTTTCGGAAGAGGGGTAATAATTTGTGCTTCTTTCCAAGAAGAGGGAAAAATACCGCAGGATAGGGAACAATTAAGGATATGGGAGATAACAGGAAGGATTTCGTCAAAAACAGGGAGTATCATCTTGCGACTGATACAGTCACTACCAATAGCATTAGACGTGATAGATTCTATACTCTTCTTAACATCACAATCCGAAAATTGATTAAAGACAAATGGTGAATAATCGGGAGTAGGATGAGATGAAAGATCATTCAACGTTTTTGCTTTGATGGTACTATTGAAATTAGAAGAAGTGGAAAAATGTTGATTAAGCAATTCAAGATCTATATCCTTAGGAATAGAATCTTGGCGCGACTTTCCGACTCCCATTGATCTGAGAAATTTCCAGACTTTAGCACCGTTTTCAACGGACTTATGAATGTGGCGGCGGCGGTGAGCATCCCTACACACAAAGTTGCAGCGATCGCGGATTGCAACATATTTTTCTCGATTTATAACATTTGGTTTGCTTCTGACTCTAGACTTCGCCGCTGCTTACCTCCTTAACATATCCTTTAAGTCATCTGTTAGCCAAGGGGCCGGCAGGTGCTTAATTTTCACAGGCCGAACAGGTGCATGGACATCGTACAGTTGGAGAAGTTTGGAGTTGAGTAAATTTACATTAACATCAATTGACTCAGCGACAATAAGATCAGACCAGTCAATGCTGCCGGCATCCTCACGGAGACTCTCAAGATTCATACTACCAAAACTTCGCTGGAAGAGGATCTTAGGTTTCGCCTTAGAAGTGCGAATTTTATAGGAAAGGAAGACAAGGTCGTGATAAGAGAATGCGTCAGCGGTACATTGTCCGTGCTTAGCGACATGTTGAGTAGATGAAACAAGTATGATATCAAGTAACGAAGGAGTACAGTTAGGAAAGTGGTGAGACTGGCTTCCCTCCACGCATGAACCAGACTCTCATGATTATTACCCGACAAAGTACGGTCAAGCACAGTTTACCCCATATTGAGCTAGAACTACATTAGACCGACCCACACGTGGACATCGCCTGATTTGTACGTAGAACGACGGCGACGTCGCGTGGCGTGGATCTAGTGTATAGCTCTACAAGTATAGTTTCCATATAAAATGTATGGAGACCGACGAACCCAGATCGGCGTACGTGGCAAACGTTTGTGCAGTGTAGTAGTTCTACGTTTAAACAGTATTTGAGTATTTGGTATACGCCGAATAATTTTTATTTAAGGGCTGACCAGACGGTTGCAAACCAACGTTCCAACCAAGGTGACGTTGCTAGTTTCAATCCGTGTAGACAGCAGTTGACTTGACTTGACTTGTTATTTGCAAAACACTAACAAAGGAGTGGCCGGAAGCTAAAATATCTAATCTAATAGCAATAAAGATCAAATTGTCGGAGTCTGTGTTTCCTGATAGCTACAACTTAGGGGTCTTTAAGTCAAGAGTGAATAGGCTACTTCTAGGCAAGCGTGCTCCATCGTCGACCACATCATCGCTTACCATCAGGTGAGATGGTGGTCAAATGCGAGCTTATCATTAATAAAAAAAAAAAAAAAAAATTGAGAGAAGATATTCAGTATTTTATAGGTCTGTTGAAGTAAAATGACCATTACAAATATTCACCTAGCTGACTGTGTTTCCGTCCAAGTGGACGAAAACCAAATAGTTAGCAAACTTGGTATGCTAGTAGGTATTAGTCCACTATATTTATCCCTTAATAAGGCGCAAGCCTGTATGAAACTAACTACAAAATTGAAGGTGAATTTAGAATACCAATGATTTCAAAAAAAAATATTTTATTTCCTAAAAAAATATAAAAATATATTTAATTTATTTTTTAGAATTAATTAATTTATTTTTATATTTTGATAAATGAAAAACGACGAATATGGAATCATATCTTTATTAGTAACATTAAATTAATCTTCAATCACATTTGGGTTATCTGCTGGGTTGGTAACAGCGGCTGTCTGATAATAAGCATCATCGTCAGAGTCAATGTCAGACAAATCAGACAGGTTGTCCATGATGGCTTCCAACTCCGCCATGCTTTGAATTCACTTATTTTTCCTATTCATGGTCTATAAAACCTGTAGGTAAATATACAAATTATGAGCATATTGTCATTCACAAAAATAGCCTTAAACAGAAAATTTGATTAGGAGTTGGGACTGACAAATGTTTTTTTTTAATATAAATAGTTACGTGTCTAAGTGCAGGCGCAATCGTGCATAGGGAAATAATTTCCCACTTTGTAATTTGAACTTTTTACGGGTAAAGATCGCTAGAATCCATATGAAAACTATACGAAACACTGCTTGCATAATCTATTTATACGAAATATAAAATACATTCTACTTACAGAAATCTTTGTTGAACTGTTTAATTTTTTTTCTTCAACGTCTCCGAAAAATAACCGTCGTCGGTCATTATTTCCACGTCATGTCATTTTGACATTGACATAACATCCACACTTCACAGGATGACATTATTACCAAAAGTAGTACTAGTTAAGAAATTTTAAATTAAATAATTAACCAAGAAGCTGCTAATTAAACTTGCGTTCTAATAAAGGTTAAACGTCATGTAAAATTAAATATTTTTCAAAAGGAGCCTTGGTGGGATATTATATCTCCTTGCCTTATTAAGGGTTAACTAAGATGTCTAAAAAAAACTATAAAAAACACTTTAAATTACATACATACACTTGCCATGAACTTTCGCGTCGGCATTTTTTTTTCTAGCTCGATGGCTTCTTCAAAGCGCGGATGCGAAGTGGCTACTGACGTACGTTTTTTAAAATTCGCAAATCACATTTTCATCTTAGTAGAACCCTGTTGCTTAGACATTACGGATCGCAAAAACCCAAACTTGCGCGGGAAGGCAGGTTTGTAATCAAGTTTTACGCAGTCAAATGGACGAATAGTGGAACTGGACGAAAATCAGCCCAATTACCCTATTATAGGTAGCTTTCTATCTCTCTCACTCTACGGAAGGTCTCCCGATAGATACAGGTCACAACCAGTTTCCTTGCGTCAGCCATGTAACAAACCTGTGTTGTGAGTTGATTAATCATTAAACATTAGTTACACTATAATAATAATCCTTTAACATCTTTCCAACACTCACCCAAATCAAGTTATATCACTTACTCAACAACAATAAAGGCAGACACTGCGCACACGTGTGCCATGTACCTACGCCGCTCTGGGCGCGTCGGTCTCCATACATTTTCCAAGGAAACTATACTTGTAGAGCTACATTAGATCCACGCCACGCGACGTCCTTCTACGTACAAATCAGGCATGATTCACATGTGCGTCGGTCTAACGTAGTTCTAGCTACAACATGAAAGTTAGGTACCTGAATGTGTACTGCACTGCGTCGTCAGTAAACATCGTGTTTTTGCCAGAGCTGTCCGACTAGGGCCAAATAATCCTCTGTAGGTCACCGGATCTTCTCCATAACATCTAAATGTGAACGTGCCATTGTAGCATAGTAAAGGACAGGTCTCGTGGATAAGCACAATTAAATTCAAGATTACAAATAATAGCATTTAGTGTATAAAGTCGACAGTTGTTTATGACATTAGGTAATACTTACCTACTTATGGCCTACTAGATTTTTCGATTTGTTCTTCATTCGGCCCACTGAGTTTTGAACCAAAATAGTACATTTTGATACAAGTGCAGAAAGTTTGTCATTGCGACCGAGGTGGAATTCGCACGAGCCGTAGGCGAGTGTGTTATGGAGCCGAGGGCTGCAGTGACAAATTTGCACGTGTCAAACGACTTTTTTCAATACACTTTCGAAGAAATGAATAAACGGGGGTTGACCGGCGACTCGTGGGGGTCGACGCGCGCCCAGCCTGATGCGATACATGTAATAATATTGTGGCGGGGGACAGCACGCGCTATTTCTGCACTAGAGCGGAAAGCAGTCTATTGCGTGCGTGCCTAAAAGCGGTGGGATAATTGCGGGTTTTCGAGTACTTAAGTGTATTTAAAAAAAAAACCTGGTTCGTCCCAAACTATATTATTATGCTTCCTTCGTACCAAAAAATTATTTGGGGATGCAACTCGACATTTTCACTGTTTTTTATCCAACCGCTCTTACGCGATTATGATGTTATTCTACACATTTTTCATTAGATATTTTGGAAACGCAGTATCTTGTGGATATATTATCTAGGCTTCTATTGAAATCAATTTATTTGTGTAAAACCAATCCAGGAAAAACTACTGAAAATCTGCTATTTTGCAGGAACTTTGACACTTCATAATTTATCAAAAATTAAAAAAGTCAAAAAAGTATAACAATAGAAACCTTGCAAATTTAATCAAGATTCTGAATGACAATTTTTTTCAAAAACTTTTAAGGGTTTAAAAAAAAACGTATTTCCTGGAACAAGTTTTTTAAAATATTCGAGTAAGTAAATCACGAAATTACCGTATGCTAACAGAGTTTTCAGGCGTTATCTCTCTTTTTTCCCCGTTGCCTTTTCGTCTAACCTCGCGTTGGATTGCGTTACCTAGATGAAGTAACAAGCTTTTAGACCAAACTCTATGATTGTCCCAGTGAGTCAGGATCAGGCAGGCAGGTCAGGCATCAGTGGGGGTCAACTACTGCTGTGCGATGAGGTTCTTCATGTGGCTGGCCGAAGGTGCAGTGAGCTTAGCCAAGGTCGCTGATGAGGCTGAGGGTTATAACCGATAACCAGGTATAACCAGGTAGGTATGCTGGTGCTCGATGCCGTTGCTCTTCATCCGGCTGCTGGAGCGTAAGGACGTCCGTTCACTCACGTGTGCGGCTGCCTATTTCGCTAGCATTACTGCTTCGCTGATGATGAAGATGATGTCGCCACAATGTAGCAGCGGCACGAAGGTTCCGCTGAGATTCATTGTTAATGGCACAGTATAGATATGGAACAGTACGGAAACTACTTACAAATGTTCGAAACGGCACACTCACGCAAACATGCGTGAGTGTGCCGTTTCCGTTGCGCCGCCTACACGCGTCGACGAGACCCATAAGCGTTTCTCGCGGTGCTGTCAGTAGCAAGTGCCGCATCAAGACAAGTGGTCCCGTTTAAGTTTACTTCCGCGATCTTTATAAAAACGCAACTCTTAATCAATTGATTAAATTTTTCGTAGTTGCTTAGAGAACACATAAACTGCAAAGTAGCTGAATTAATTTACAAAGAATTAGACCAAATCAGTTTTATAGTATCCTGTCCTTGTTTCCCAATGGTTTATGTAAAAAAACTGTTCATAAAAATGAGATTTTTTTACACTATAAAATTTAATAATAAAGAATTCAGAACGTGTCGTAGCAGACGAAAGTATTTTATAGTAAATTATTTGTAATTTATGAGGAATAAAGTTATTTTTTATGTAATGGTTTTTTTTTTTAATTAGAGCTACCTATCAAACACATTTTCGGGTTGAAAAGCGGTAAGGTTCAAACTGAAAATGCGTGGCAAACACCCGAAAACCACTACTCATGAGCCTAGGACCAGTACCATGACGTTTAAAGTAAGATTGTTTCATTCTTATTTCCAGTGTGGGTAAGAGATGTCGCTAGACAACCAGTATAGCTCTGTCTCTTACCCACACTGAAATAAGAATGAAACAATCTTACTTTAAACGTCATGGTAACCCCGCTGGTCTGCCCGCGCGCCACCTGCTGCGAGTACTGCACGCCCACTCCGTAGAGCGCACGAAACGCCTTCGTCCAACCGCGGCTCGCGTACGTGCCCGCTTTTAAAAGGTTACGCCGTAATGACAAATTAAAGTCTTCAAAACAATCTACAAGTTGTTGTGTGTCAATATTAAACTGTTTCCTGTATTTTAAACTATGGTCTTTTGCTGAGGTTAATCGACGCAAAGCCATGAGATTACATATTTAAATTTTATTTGTAAACTAGTTATTTCAATTCGATTGATTGATCACTACACAACACAATTTTTTTTTACATAAAATCAAACAATATCGACATTAAAAGTGACAACCCTATTGCTTCAGTACAGCATAGCTAATTATTTTATGAACTAGGCTTAGTTTCTATACTGTTCAATTATTTACACTGTGTTAATGGTCACCAGTTTAGAGGTAGGTATGTGAAATAGGTTGTAAAGTTCCGTAAACCTCCATTGAAAAGGGAGGTTTCTACGAGCAGACGGGTGTTGTGTCTGTTCCGGGCAATGACAGTTTCCTGATGTTCCCAGGACAAAAAGTATCTTGTGCTATTCTATCTTTATAAACAACATCAGCTATGCAGATGATATGGTGCTGCTGGGTCCGTCGGCGGGAGCAATCGGAGAGCTGCTTAAAACGTGCGAGGCCTATGCTGCCGCACATGGATTAAAATATAATGTTAAGAAATGTGAATACATGGTCTTTGAGGTCAGCGGCAAACGCCGTGGAGAAGGACCTGGGCTACTATTGAACGGTTCCCCGATTAGTAGGGTGTTAACCTTTATATACCTAGGGCATCTACTTGCCGCTGATCTCAGGGACGATGTGGACATTGAGAGGCAGCGCAGGGCCCTAGCGGTCCGGAGTAATATGTTGTCCCGTAGATTTGCGCGGTGTACAGACCAAGTAAAAATAACACTTTTCAAGGCTTATTGCCAAAGTCTGTGTACACGGGCAGTCTATGGGTCAATTGTACTAAGAGATCGCTGGATGTCCTGCGCGTCCAATATAATAATGCTTTCAGGATGCTGTTGAGACTACCTCGCTACTGTAGCGCGTCGGAGATGTTTACGCAAGCTCGTACCGACGGTTTCTACGCGATTATTCGTAAAAAAACAGCGTCGCTACTGAGGAGAGTGAGGGACAGTCAGAACAGCATCCTGAAAACTGTCGCTGAGAGCTTTGGCTCTCCAATTCTTCAGAGGTTTGTGCGGAGATTGATAGTTACTAACACTAGGCAGTAAGTTTTTCTTTGTTTTTTTTATCCTTGTATTTTACTTACACTATATGGATTTTTGGTGTCCGAAATAAAATAAATTATTATTATTATTCTAGGACATTGTTTACCCGTGCCAGGCCTGGCGCACTTCTAACTATAGGTATAGAAATCTGCCTACGCCCGCGGCCTCTCTTGCGAGGCTTATTTCGGTAGAGTGCCACACGCGTGTTCAATTTTCCGCTTGACCCGTGCTAACAAAAAATATTTTTGAATTCTTTATCGAATATTCTATCGAGTTTTTATTTCAAGTATTTGCGACATTTTTCACGTAAACGAGTCAATGACCTTAAAATCATTCCATATAGTAGACCTCCCAGTACTAGTTGACTACCTTACTAATGCAAGGTCAACATAATTGGAATTATATCTTACAAAATGTTAATTATTATGTATAATAACGTCTTAAACGACCTACCTTTTAAATATTACATATGAACGCAAAGCTAACGCACATACTAAATCAACAAAGTCATATACACTTCATTTTAATTACCTATTTCATTTGTTTAGATACCTAACTAAATGTAAACAATCTCTTGACACTTCTATGAGATGACTTTTTAAAAAATATTTTTTAAAGTATAGATTGTAAATAGGTAGAAATCAATTAGGTACCTATCTACCATATAATTTTAGAAAATCTGATTATATTTTATGTAATAAAACGTAAGTACCTATTTCACATTTTTCAAAAACACACAAGTCCTAACCCTATAAAAAGAGCGGCCTGTTCAAAGGCGCAGAACGGGCATAATAAAAGAGACTCTCGTCACGCGGACTTACGGTGCATTTTGATTCGTTACGAGCGCCACTGGATCTGGTAGGCTAATAAAATCAAGGTCGTGTTCGTGCCGTGCAATGTATTATGGACATTATCGCTGTTGTTAGTAGGTTTAAATTCGTATGTTGGCTATCACGGAGTGCAATTTCTGTACTTATACTATTTCTTATTCTGTGCCCGTGCCAAATTTCACCCAAATTATTTTGGCCGTTTGAGCGTGAAAGAGTGACATACAAGAACATACACAGGTACAAACTTTCGCTTTTGTAATATTAGTGTGGTGTGATTAGGAAATAGTTTATTGGTTTATAGTTTCCATTGAAAACCATTCAAGAGCTCATTCTGCGATAATGTTGCAAGGGAAACTTAGCATGTTATCATAAGACTAAAACCAATTGTTATTACGTTTCAATAATGTATTTCGTAGTTTCCATAAATTGATAACTATCCACTATCGGTGAGGTAACAACTCTTGTAGAACCATCTCAGCGAGCTACAAATCTAAATTCACAATCTAACTGATAAATTTGAGGGTGCATCCAAAACATCTTAACCAAGTAGTTTTTAAAATTGATCTAGTTTTGATTCAGACGGTTAAAACCATACTTGACAGATTATATTTTTTCTAGGTAAAAACTATACAAAGTATTGAATAAGTAACAGTAATAAGGAGTAATAATGTATAATACATATATCTAGTAGCGTATTGATTTTATTGTTCTGCATGTGTGAGTAAATGTATTGAACGCACCCAGCACGCGTTCACCGCCGCACATACTCATGGCGCACTCCCAAAACTACGTTAATAGCCACAATACATAACGATAAATTTTATAAATGTTGCAGCGCTTCTGACTCGCAATCATTCTTTGGACCCAAAAAAAAAAACAACTAAATACACAACTACGTGCATATTACACAACTCAAGCCAGTATTTAACATTATTTTTTCTTTTTGTTATAATATAAATTAAACAAAAAATCTAGCCACCTGTTGGGTGTCGCAATTACGCTGACAGGTTCATTATTGTTCGGTGATTGACCCGAACACCACCCATGTAGTATGCACAAGTTTTAATATGCGTATAAAGTAAGTTTCCATTTCCCAGAAACATTATTCGAAGTCGTACATTACAATTTTTTGAATAATATTCATTATTACAATGTGGCGACTGAGCGTTATTTTGGTAATACATGTTTTAAAAAATATTATATTATATAAATTTAAAACTCAATATACAATCAAGAGGCTATAAATGCAAATTAAAAAATAAAACAATAATATATCACAATGTAAACTCTATATGTTAACAAACTTATTGAAAAATAAAACATGCAAATTCCCGCTCAGCCTCGCTCATTATTTACTTTAGATGTACACTAACAATAGGAAGATATTACAGGATTTTATTTTATTTATAGAAACATTCAACAGTTGTAAGTTACATAACAATTTAGCTACACATAGTATTTTGTTCATATTAAATGCAGAAATGTAAATAAACATCTAAACTAAAGTTTTTTTTGAGAAACAATTAGTTTACCACTTCAATATGAAGCAGGCATACAACCTACATAAATATTTGACATTTGAATCAAATATCTGATAAATGCCAATAAATCAATTTACATCTACATTGTAAGGGCTCCTTTTAACAGAATTTTATAAATATTTACAATTTATTTTTGTGAACTACTTGTGTAAGCTATTATTTACTTTTGTGATAAACATTAAGAAAAGCACAGAACAGATATTAATTATTTAGTAACATTTTATGTTCGTCTACTGAATTGAAGAATGACGTGATATAAACTGACATTTACATGTATTAGGTGCACCTAACTAGTTACAATATATTGGGAAATAAAAGCCGTAATAAAGAAGCAGCTTTCTAGAATTATAACACCAAAAACATCATATAACAATGCGATGCGAGTCGGCGGCGGTTAGGTACCAGTAGTCTTCAACGAGAATACCATCTGGCACAATTTTTGATAACATCTAATAAATTTGTAATTAAAATGATATGACACATTGAAACAATATTATTGCAAGCAGTCTTAAAGCTTCGACGAATAACAAAATTTGGTAATTAACGGATTTTCGGATACATACATGAGAACAATTACGAATAATATACTGAGCGCTCTGGCTAACTTGGACGGCCAGGTTCTATTCTCGTTGAGTATGAGGCAAAATGCGTGGCAAGAGTTTAGCTTGCGGTCCAGTCCAGTCCCCAGCGCTCAGAAACCTTCAGTTGTGCTGCAGCTGCATCCTTGAGGGAGAATAAGTGTGTCATCTCTAGCTCAGTTTTGGCTAGCGAGATAGCCTTCTCAAATAATTCTAAGGATCGTCTCAGGTTTCCTCTGGAAAACAAATTTTTATATTATTAGTAATTCTATTGTCCCTTAACTACAAAACAATTGTGGGCGTCTAAGCAAAAAGGGTGTTCTTGGTATGTAGTCTCCGAGATATATGCAGTTTTGTGAAGTTGTGTGGAAAAAATTGCAGTTCGCAATTTTTATTGATTATTAATTTATTGCTCAATTATTTACAAGTTCTTAAAGTAAATGACTATAAATGATGTTTCTAAATACCAAACATTTTTAGAAAAAAGTTTTATAAAAAGGTACCAGTGGTCACGTTAATTTTTTTGACAGTATTTAAGTATTTTTGTGTAGGAATTATTCTTTCGATTTTGTCCAACAGATACCAGGTCACTCAGAAAGTTTTGCGAAAAAAAGTTTTTATGTATAAGGCACTTACAATTATTTTGAAAACTTTGGTTATTTAAAAGTAAAAATACCATTGTTCGAATTTTGAATTTCCCTCCACATTTTTTCGACTGCCAAATCAAATTATCGTGTCTCATTTAAAGATGGATCTGCATCGAGAACATCTTCTACGATTTTATATATTATGTGGCCTAAAACCTGATCATGAGTCATTTGATCGACTTCAAATTACTTTTATTAATGAAGGACCTTCAAAATCAACCATCTACCGCTGGTACAGCGAGTTCAAGCGCGGTCGCCTTACTTTGGGGGATGAACAAAGGAGTGGTCGTCCTACGACGGCTGTCACGGAAGAAAGTGTGCTGGCAGTAAAAAAAAAATATATTCAAGAAAACAGGCAAATTACCTACGAAGAAATTACATAACAGATAGGTACACTGCAGATTGGTTCGGGAAGCGTTCACAAAATTCTACACGAGCACCTTCGCGTGAGGTGGATAGTTTGCCGCTGGGTGCCGCACAACCTCACCTAAGCTCAGAAACAAGACCGTGTGGAGTGGTGCCGTGATATGATTCTAAAATTTGAAGCAGGCTCGTCTCGGTGCGTTTACGACATTGTGACACGTGACGAATCCCGGATTTATCAATACGATCTAGAAACAAAGCGTCAGTCGACAGTTTGTCTGTTTCAAAATGAACCAACGCCTACGAAAGTGAAGCAATCGAGAAGCGCAGGGAAAATTTTGATCGCTAGTTTCTTCACTTTGACGGGTATCTGATTTCAATTCCATTACGAGACCAAAGCAGCATCAACGCCGAATAGTATAGGTACCACAAATTGCCTGCCAGAAATTTTGTCTGCAATGAGCAACAAGCGACCGAACACCGGGCTCCGCGGGGTCCTGCTTCACTATGACAACGCGCCCGCGCACTCTGCGCTCAAAACGAGGGACTTCCTGGACACCGCACCGGTCAGAGTCTTGAGGCACCCTCCTTACAGTCCTGATCTGGCACCGTGTGACTTCTTTTTATTCCCTAAAATAAAAAATCTACTGAAAGGGATACAGTTTGCATCGCCGGAAGACGCACTAGCAGCGTTCGAGACGGCCGTGGAAGAGGTGTCTGCGGCGGACTGGAAAAAATGTTTCGAAAATTGGTTCAAACGTAAGAAACTTTGTATAGGTGGAGAGTTCCTTGAAAAGATTTAATAAAAATATTTTATCCATAGAAGTTAGTTTTTTAGTTTCTCAAGACTTTCCGAGTGTCCCACGTACATTTACCGCATCTCTTAACATCGTATCATCCGGCCACTGTATTTCTGGACAGGATTTTAAAGTCTGTTTATTTGGTGTTGCTGCAAAGTAATTAAAAATAACTCGTATTGTACGTAATACCTGAATCCTGTATCATTAGGAAGAGGGCAAATGTAATAATTTCAATGCGACATAATTTTTTCGAAAATTTTGGCATATATAGGCGAAAAAGATGTCGTGTAATGAAGATGTTCAAAATAAAAATAGATTTTTCATCAACATGAAACTTCCGACTGGGCAAATCTCAAAGTTTCTGAACTTCATGGCAGTCATTTCGAAACGAATGAAAATAATAGAGCGCACATATTGTGTTACGAAAAAAATGCTGAAAGTTAACCAACTGTAGCAAAGATTTTGAACGGGAATAAGGTATACGACTTTTCCCCAGAAAAATGCCCTGCAGGAAAATCCTATCTTTATAACAAAATTCGTGAATTCGTTAGTGAAGAATCTAAAGATATTTTAGGCATTGTACAGACCAAACGTATTGTCGGCCGCTGGCTGAGCTTTTCCATAGTAATGTATATTAACTTACGATTATTTTCAGATCCGTGGCCGATTATTGTTCTACACATAGCAAACCTACTCTTTTGTTCACCCAAGTAACGCATTGGTAGTTTGGTGAGAACGCATACTGCAGTCTGAATCCAAGTTCATACTGGGGCAGACAGTGAGCATACTCACAGAGGGCGGCGGACAACACGTTTGGTGTGAACGATGCCTTATGCTCGAAATCGATTACAAATGTCAACGAATCGAAAGGAACTTCTAGCGTACCTAAAGATCACAAATCTGTGCAAGCACATCTGTTCAGAAACAAAATAACTGAAAGACTACTCGACAAAAACCAACATGTTCGTACTGCAAACAAGTTGGTCATAGAACTCAAATATGAGGAATTTATTTTTGTCCAAAACGTAAGTTTAGATCCCCAGCTAGAATAATGGTTATGTAATTTCATGAGAGGTACCAGCCAAAATAATTATAATTATTGTTCTGTTCAAATAATATTTAATAAAAAAAAACTGGTCTTGTTATTTTTGTAGTTCCGTATCGCAACGCTGTCGCATTTAGGTACTTACTTTTTACGACTAATGAACCTTTTTACGAAACTATGCACCAATCCTTTACATCGATTGTAATATTTGTAATTTGAATCGTCAGTCATTTAAATAAGACACTTTCTTTCACTGAATATCTGAAACACTCGAATAACTTTCTTTTTTTTTGTTTCTTTTTTACCCCTTTTTAAGGCCACATCCCACTAGTCAATGGTCCGATTAATACCTATCGGTTATCAGAAAGACTAAGCGCGTATATACTATGAATATCTGACGCGCTCTAGTATTTACATGTGACTGTTTTTTTTTTACATTTTTGAAAATTCTTACACGCTCTCGGACCTCACTAAAATAAAATACTTGCCATAGACTTTTTTTCATTTTAGAACCTAATCTTCACAATCCAATAGGTCCCCATGACGCTTTAGTAACTGCAAAAGCATCCCGGGCTACTACTACAATAATATATCAAAATTTATGTAACAAGCTTGTAAGAAATCTTTTTTAAATCAAACTCTGAAAATGATTTTTCTCTAAGCAAAGTTTCTCAGAGTTTCAACTTATATAGTATAGATAAAAAAGTGCTTTTTTTTAATACTTTTTTTTTTAATCCTTGCTGTCGATTGTCTGGTCTACATTCCGAATTAATCTTAATTCCCTGCTGCTGTACTTTTTTTTTCTAGGATGATCACTATTTTAAGATTTCTTGGTAAAAATTGGTGGTGGTGGTAGTAGTAATAAAAATAAGTTAATACATAATCCCAAAAAATCCAAAAGGTAAAGCAAAAGGAGTATGTAACGATCGTAACAGGTGGCATTTTGTAGTATATAATACCAGCCCCATGGAAAAAAAAAAAAAACCTGCCCCCATGGGAAAAGATGTGAGTTTACGAAGGTATATTACCATCGATAAGTTTGACAGTCCATCTTTAATAAATACTGACAATATGAGGTAAAATTTAACATATTTAGATTGTTTACAAAAAAACAAAAGTATTATCGTCCCACATTCAAGTTTTCGAAAAACTCTAAATTTTGACGAAAAACGTGTTTTATGTCTTAATCCGTCGGGTGCTTTCTTTTATGCTTTGAACATTTTTGATTATTACTTTTTAGGGTTTAAAGGAAAAAAACGGAAACCTTATAGGATCACTTTGTTGTCCGTTTGTCTGTCTGTCAAGACCCTTTTAAGAAACGCGTAGAGGTGTCGAGTTGAAATTAAAACTATATACTCAGGTCTACAGACCGCAGACCTGCAAAAAAATCAAACTTCTGAGTTAATGAAAAAAAAGATACGGCCGTTTATGTCGCAAAAAACTGGGCAAGTACGAGTCGGACTCGCGCACTGAGGGTTCCGTACAAACTTACCTATGAAAACAGTTCAATTCTCGAATCGAGTTACGAAGATCGAATCGAAGAAATTTTTTTTGTGACGTAACTACAAATTTACAGTTTTCAGATTTTTCCCTTTAATTGTACAATGAGATCTTGCTTCATGCCAAATTTCAGGATTCTAGGTCAATGGGAAGTACCCTATGAATTTTGATTCCCTTGAGAGTGTCGAAATACACATATTTTTGTCATATTGCGACAAAAACGGCCGTATCTTTTTTTTTCGTTAACTCAGAAGTTAGATTTTTTCACAGTTTCAAGGGACCGCAGACTTTAGTATATGGTTTTAATTTCAACTCGATACCGCCACGCGTTCCCAAGATAAAGGGTCTTGACATACAAACAGACAGACAGACAGACAGACGGACGGACAACAAAGTGATCCTATAAGGGTTCCTTTTCCTTTTGAGGTAAGGAACCCTAAAAACGTAAATTTCGACACTCCAGGGTATCAAAATTCATAGGGTACTTCCCGTTGCCCTAGAATCCTGTAATTTGGTATGAAGCAGGGTCTCATAGCAAAAGTATAGGAAAAAATCTGAAAACTGTATTACTATTTATAGATATGTCACAAAAAAATAAATAATTTGCGACGCGGAAAAAATTTGGTAATTCAATTCGGAAATTGAACTGTTTTCATAGGTAAGTTTGTACGGAACCCTCAGTGCGCACTCGCACGGTTTTTTTGTATCTTAATTCCAAAAAAAGTAAAAACCACTAAATCTCTATTTTATTGTGTTTGAGCACTGGTACATGATGACCGTACTTTTTCATCTAAAAATAGCAGAACACAAGCATCAGACTTGAACAACGAAGTAAGTAATCAAGGAAATCTTGTGAGGATAATAGGAAAACTAATTTCAATTCTTCGGGTCCAATACATGAGGGTTTGTACAGTGGTCAAAAAGAGGGAGGGCTTATTTTTGGTGCCTGCTTGATAGCAGGCACGATGGTTGTAGAGTCGTGGTTAGGGGGTGTTTTAGCAATGTTAATCCCGGAAATCTCGGCTTCAAGGCTATTTGAAAATTCTTCGTGTTAGGTTCTTCATAATTTATAGTCACCCTACACTATCAATGCGGCTAAATGTTGGATGCCGCCGTTTTGTAGAACTTGACCTGTACCATGACGTGTAAAGTAAGTTTGTTTCATTCTTATTTCCAGTGTGGGTAAGAGATGGCGCTAGACAACCAGTATAGCTCTGTCTCTTACCCACACTGAAATAAGAATGAAACAATCTTACTTTGAACGTCATGGTAACCCCGCTTATCACCTCTACAATCCGGCTGAACGTGAGGTAGCCGCCTTACGTAACGGCGACGTTTCCGGCACGCCAATATGTAAAGCGGCAAGTTATACCTACGATACATTAGGGATATGAAGTGATTATATCGGAACCGGAATCGGAGGTGGAGGCAGAAGCGTCAAATGAAACACTACTAAAACTAATAAAAAAAAACTCGGCTAAGTAGGTAAATATGAAGTGTGAACTCACAACATGCCAAATAAGAAACAAAACAACACATGAAAGTGTAATCTAGTGATGTGAACTGGTTTTTAAAAAATCTATAAAATGCCGTTATTTAACGATAATCGCCGGTTCTCATTAAAAAAAAACTGGGCAAGTGCGAGTCGGACTCGCGCACTGAGGGTTCCGTACAAACTTGAAAGGTAAATTGCGGTTTACGATTTATGACGTATTAAAAAAAACTACTTACTAGATCTCGTTCAAACCAATTTTCGGTGGAAGTTTACATGGTAATGTACATCATATATTTTTTTAGTTTTATCGTTCTCTTATTTTAGAAGTTACAGGGGGGGGGGGGACGCATCTTCTTACCATGTTTTAACAGTATAGTTTCGGAAAAAAGTGGCTGTGACGTACGGACGGACAGACAGACAGACAGACATGACGAATCTATAAGGGTTCCGTTTATTGCCATTTGGCTACGGAACCCTAAAACCCGACTACAAAACATAAAAATCTTAAATAACAATTTATGTGAATGAAATGTTGATCAAGGAAGTCTCAGTCTCACTTGGGTAACAATTTGGAAATATTCGACGAAGCTGAAGAGCTACAGATCGGCGCTATCAATAGCGCTGATCAGCACCAGACTAGTTCTCTGGTCATCCCGATAAATGTGAACTTTTGGAAAAAGTAAACACCAATGAAAATCCCCTAAGAAGAATCAGGCAACTACTGTTTGTAGTCTGATTTTTGTTTTATAAACCAGAATTACAATTTGTTGGTAATGAACACAGTATAATATCATTATATTTTGTGATTGTGCTTTGCTTGATCATTATTTTCTAAAGTGTTATTTTTGTGATTATAATAGCAATTGTTTTAGGTAAAATAATTTTAACTAATTACTAATATAGTCCAAAACCCTAAAACATCTAGTTTTTTAAATTTAATTAATCAGTAAAAACCAGTGTTACAAATTGTAATCAGTTCACATCACTAGAGTAATCGAGAGAAGGCACAGGGGGTAGGAGGTTCCCCATGCAACAAGTATAAGCTTCTTTATACCTCCAATATAGGTTCCAACTAAAATTTATCCAAACCAAAAACAGAATTGGAGGTGCAAAAGTCGGAAGTTCCGAACTTTCGGAATCAAACCTGTAACATGTCTTGTATACATGATACATAACCAACTGCTTAGATGCCATTCTTAGTATTAATTTCCAACCATATTACAAAGCCTTTTATTTAAATTTAAGTACTATCATGGTGTACTTTTGATTTTAATCTTTTATATTGGAGTAAAACTTGTCAAACTGTATTTAGATGTGCCAATACTTCTTTTATTACAAAGTAGAAACTTGGCCCAGCTTCGCACGAGTCTTACAATTCATTAAAATTATAAACTTGTCTCTACAATAATATGAATCACTCTATTGGTGAAAAGCAAACACAAATTTGTTTAGTTGTTTTTGAGTTAATCACAAACAGACAAACAAATGCAGTAGGGGACTTTGTTTTATAATATCTATAAGGAATAAGTGTTTTAATCAACAATTTCCCAATCAAGGACCTATATATTCTAAGGTTGATGTCTCTTACATAACAATAAAACAATGTTCTTTTAGCAAGATAGTGTGAGATAAAAGTTCTTATCACATTATATATTTACTGGTATGGATGATAAAATGGCTCAGTGATAACAATGGATAATACACCAATAAAAAGTGTCAATAGTAAAGAAATACTAATAGATTTTAACTGATTTCAGTTGGTATGAATCACAACACACAATAACTGTTAAGTACAGCATCTAAAGTAACTATGACATAATCATAACATACTCATGACCATCCTCCTTACATGAACCTAAAACAATAGTTACTATAAACTATGAAGTCAAAAAATATTTTAAACTATATAGCTTACCTCTGCACTTCAATTGTACCCAATGTCTCATATGCAAAATCACATTTGTCATCCATTTCAATGGCTTTGTTAATCAGTTTCACAGCTTTGTCAAAGTCTGTGCTTTTCTGCAGCTGCACCAGCCCTTTGTGTACATACAAAGTTGCATTGTAGGGGTCTACCGAGAGGGCAGCATCAAACAGTGCTTCAGCACGTCCCCACTCCTGCTGGTCTGATAACACTTGAGCAAACAAGATGTATGCTTCAGCGCAGCGAGGGAATCTCTCCAAAGCACGTTCAAAGTCAGATCGCACTTGTGTCAGTGCTCCAACATTCTTGTTGATCTGTGCATGTCTATAATCAGCATAACACTTCTGTATGTAGGCAATGGAGAAATCTGGGTTCAATTCAACAGCCTTTGCAAATTCAGCTGTGGCCTCATCCATGCGCTCCAGGAGTAAATACACTTGTCCTCTATGATGATAAATGTCTGAGTTGTTAGGATCAAGCTGTGCAGCCTTTGCAAAGTCTTCTAAGCAGCGTTCAGTGTTTTCCAATTGTGTAAATAATGAAGCACGCTTGATTAAGGCATTTACCTTCACTTTAGTAGAAGCATCACTATCAATTACTTTTGCAAGATCAGCTTGAGCCTCATCGTGTCTTCCTAATAAAAGATAGAAGGTGGAACGCAGCAACAAAGCTTCATTTTTATATTTACCATCAACTTCTTTCAGTTCCTGAGAGCATGCCTCAACAATGGAATCATAATCTTGAGCATCAAGAGCTTGCTTAGCTTTAGCAAAACCGCTGGTAGCTTTATCATCAAGTTGCAACTTAGTAATAGGATCCTCAGAGAAAGCTGAGAAATATGTCTTGATGAAATGTTTAGATGGCATGACTGGGCGACGTTTTGCAAGGGCTTCACGAGCATGCTGCCTGCCTAGCGCCTTCAAAATTCTGTCAGCATTAACGAGAGAACTCTGTACTTGGAACCTTTCAAGAATACAGGCAGAAGTTACATCTTCAAGAGCCAAAACAAGATCACCACTTTTCTCAGCAGCACGAGAGCGTCTCAGGAAAGCTTTCACATACTTTTCATTGAGCTTAAGAGCAAACGTACAATCTTCTTTAACTTGTTCCCACATTTCGCGTTTTTCGTAACATGCAGAACGATTCTGATAGAAAGTGGCAAGGTCTACGGGACGGTCAGGAGGACAGGCCTCGATCGCTTCGTTGTACAAAGATATTGCTTTATCATATTCTCCTGCATGGAAAGCCCGGTTTCCGGCACCTTTCAGTTTCATAGCGCGGTCGATAGCGCTTTCGGAAACTTTGGTGTTATTTTCTTCATTATCCAATGAAATGGTGGTCTTGGCTTTTAACTCGGATACTTTTTTCTTTTCTGGGTCTTCCAATCTGTTTCTGAAATAAAGGTAACCTAAACTAATGGCAAGAGGTGCGCCAAGAAGAATTGCCAGTTGCCATTTAGGAAAAGGTGTACTGCCTGTTGACGCCATTTCTTCAGGATAATTGCTTCCTTCAAGAGATACAAAACCATAAACGATTCACCATTAAGTTTATCACTACCAAAAAATCGTAAATACAGAACACCTAATTTATGATTTTCTTTACCGTTCTTCCCATTTCATTGATGTCTTCACGCACGAAGGTAAAGCAAAACATAGACAAATTTTTGACATTTGTTTTTTTTTATTATGATTCATGTCATGTGGATATAAACTGCCAGTTCTCTAATTAATTTTGAGCGAGTTGAGTGAGTCCGGTGCTTGAATAACATGAACAAACCTAAGTATTAATGCCCGAAAGGTATTTTCCTAGAGGCACGTCTGCGTCTAGAAATGATAACTGGGCTTTTTTAGTTTTCCTTTTTTTTTTGTATTTTTTTGATATTCACATCTGGAAAAAAATATCAAGTTTGCTTTTCTTCTCCCATATTCTTAAATATTAATATTATATTCTATCATGACCTATACCCGCCAAAAAATTGATGTTGATTGAAAAAATTACAATTGTAAAAACCTTTTTCAGTGAGTTATCAAAAAGTGGTGTAGAGGATGGCAGAGTAGTACTTATTATTCCCATGGATTGAAATCTATGGTTCAAATGATTTTTTGGTTTGAACGGCACGCATTGCCGCAAGACCACTGTAATAGAGGTCAGTGCGTGCACGATATGCGGATGCAGCGTCTGCACAGAGTACTTTGGTAATATACAGCGTCTGCGGCATTGACCATAACTTTACATACTCTGGCATTGACTAATAAGAGTGGATCCATATTAGGTAATGCAAAAACCGCCAAAATTAAAAACCGGTTTTTTTTTTCGTGTTTCCTAAAAAAAAACCGGTTACCCGGGTAACCGGTTTGTAATTTTATTGAAAAAGATTTTTTTATTGTTTGTTATTTTTAAACTGCTTGTGAAATTCAGGCCGCCTACATCTTGCATCTATTTAATATTTAAATTTAACCATCTATTTAATTTTTTTAAATGTATGCTTATTCAAAATTTTAATGAAAATGCAAAAAAATATTTAGGTAAAAGTTATATTTGCGTTTTGTGTTTAAACTCAGTAGGTACAATATAAATAAACATGATCAACAAAATCAACTAAGCGTAATTTCACGCATGAATATAAATTACTATAAAATATAAAACTCAACATAATTGATTACAGATTTAAACTCTTTCATTATAAGCTCTAACTAGGAAATGCAAAACCGGCCAAAATTAAAACATATTTTTTTACCCGGTTTTCGGTAAAACCGTTTTTAAAATTAGTTTTTTTTTTAAGTGAAATTTTTCAATGGCTTGTGAAATTCAGGCCGCCTACAACTTACATATTTTTAATAATTATTTAGAAACTTATCTATTCAAAAAAAAATTGTATACCTAATATGGCCATAAATTCTATTTGAAATAAAAACATCTTAAGTTCTTAACTACATAAAAACGAATGTCTTAGAATGATGTCATACATAGAGAATGTAAACCAGAAATCAAACATACTTCTACTCAAAATATCCACCCTTAGCCCTAACACAGGCTTCTAAGCGTTCAGGCCACGCGTCTATCGGTTTACGCACTGCGACCATTGGAAAGTTGCCCACCGCTGATCGTATATAATTTTTTAAGGATTCTTAATTATTGTGACGTTTGGAGCAGCCCATATCTTCTAATACAGACCATAATTAGTAGTCCAGGGGTTGAAGTTTGGGCTAGCCGAGGGTCAATCATCATCCCTAATGAAGTCCGAAACATTCGCTGCAAGGCAAGCCAGGTAGTGCGTGCCTTGTGACCGGGTGCTCAAGACCCTAATATGTTATCAAAAAGACAGAGGCTTTAAGAGGCTTCGCTATGCCGTCTAGGATAGTATCTTGATACACTTTAGCTGAAGTTTTCACCCATTTTCACGAAATACAAACTTGGTCACTCCGTGATAGAATAAAACCCTTACCAAACCATTACTGATACCGCATGATGACCATTCAGGACTCTGCTAACCAGTTGAGAGTGTTCTTTACTTCTTTGGAATTGCGAGCATAAACCCAATCATTTTGCTTGTTGTAATATTCCTTGATTGTGAAAATTGTCTCATCGGTAGCAAGAATATCCATGAGTTTTCCATCAGTGTAACGAACATGCAAAGATTTTGGTCTTTTCACTCTTTTCTATATAAGCGACTCGTATAAGGTGATGATGTTATGATGAGTTCTCACAACACACGGCCGGACTGGATCTTTTATGATCGTGAACAGAAGAAGTGTACAGTTGGTGTATATCTATCTATGATACGATAAACAAACCTACGACTGATACCAAGCCTCAGCAGCGTTTTAAAACAATGTTTGCTAAAAAATAGTGTCATATAGAAGTAATAAAAAAACTCTAAAAAAACCGGATACTTGAAAATAAAACCCGGGTCTTTTAATCATTAAAAATATGCCGAAAAACCGGTTTTTCGGTTTTCGGGTTAACCGGTTTGCATTCCCTAATCCATATCCAGTACTTCGACAGCTGTCATATTTCTGATTAAGGGCGCCCAACCCGAGATACATTTTCATGCAACCGCTCTTACGTGAATATGATGTTATTACACATCTTTCTCCATATATTTTGGATACACAGATATCTTATGGATACTAAGTTTCTATTAAAATCTGAACATAAATTCAGTAATGACTTCCGAAAGGGAGTGGTCCAGATACGGCCAGAGGTTGACAATGCCGTGGACAAGATTATTATTTATACTAAAAATCTTAATAATTACTAGAAATAATTATTAAAATATTATCACGTCAGTTAAAGTTCGGAAAAATAATATTAAATAATAAGTAAATTCATTAATACAGTGTTTCCATAATTCCTGCAACCATTTTGAACTTTTTTTTTCAATTATTTCTTGATCATGGATACAAAATCCTTCAGGCGGAATAATAAAAATAAAGACTGCATAGAAAATCATTTATTATATTAATATTATGCATTTGGTCCATTGATAAAAATGCATACGAAATACAATTATTTTGCTTATATTATTGAAGAAAATATTAATTGCGTCGTTTAAAATGTTCGGGTGTTTTTGGCGGGATTACTTGAGTGAATTTCAGTGGCTGTATGGTCTTAAGACCTGAGCCTACCCAAATGGGGCAAAAATGGGCGGCAAAAAGTGTCACATTTTGCCGCGTAGCATTTGAATTGCGACTATTTGCTTCAGTTTGTGACTATTTGCTACTCGTATTATTAATATTCACTTTCGTAATGAACTCTGCACTCGCTTTTCCCGACAACCTCAGCCTGCGAATTTTCTATGTACGACAATGACCCCGGTCGCTCTATCTCGGACTATGTTTCTACTTCTTTGAACAACTCCAGCGTCCCACAGATGGAAACCGACTCGTACAATATTTCGACCCGCAGAAGCCAACGCTGCGTTAATTGAGCTTTAAATATTACTCAAATGAGACGATATTCTTTGGAAGTTGCTGAAATTCGTGATCTTTGATACAATAATGGATTTATCCACGGCAGGTAAGAACTATTTAATTTGTACCAATACATAACTAACAAAAATAAAAACATGTAAATAAAATACTACAGATGTTAATGTTGAATGATACTTGTTGATGAATAAATAAGCTAATACTTAGAAGTCATTTAAATAATGTTTTTAGACTTTGTTCTAATTTTAAACGACGAAGATAATGGTTAACCAAATGAATAAATAAATGTATGTTTATTTTGCTGTGCTACAGCCGCCATTTTGACTCTAGCAATATAAAAATTAAAACTGATTTAACTCATTTCCTCCAACTTTTAGATAAACCTGTAATAGCTGTAACAGGTTTATTATTTTATAAACTATGAATTGAAGTTGTCTTAATATTTATTTATTTATTTATTTATTTATTTATTTAGTCATAGGAGAACCAACAGCTATAACAAAAGAATAACAATAGTATAAGAGACATTGAGCCAATTACAGGTTCCCATGGGTAGAAACAGGTAAAGTAATAGAAAACATACGATCACTAATTAGCACGATAAAAAAAGAACATAATTAAACATGTCATAAGTAAAATTAACACTATTCACTTTTGAAAAAGTCCGCATTCAGCTGAGTGCGTGCCGAATAGGTTTTATTAGTAAACGAGTCAAAAGAGAACTCTTTACAAAGAACATTAAAGTCCTTACACGCTCGCACCATACAGGAGTTTCGCCTGTAATTAGAAGAGGAAGAAGGAATAGAGATAGGTGGATTAAATCTAACCGATCTCTGGGGGACATTACAGCATAATTTATGTAAGAGATCAGGACAGTCAATCTCATTAGATAAAATTTTTAGCAGGAAAGTGCAATCTGCTAATCGACGACGATTTATAAGTGGTTGTAAATGAAATTTCTTGCAAAGATTTAAGTAATTATCAGAATGATATGGTATACGCAGCCGAAAACAAAGAAAACGAATAAATCTCTTTTGTACATTCTCAATACGATCAATGTATTTGCCATAACAAGGGTTCCAAATTTGAGACGCATATTCGAGGTGACTTCTAACAAAAGAGCAGTAGAGGATCTTAAGAGTTTTGGCATTCTTAAAACACCCTGCGAGTCTCATTACAAAACCCAGTGATCTTGAAGCTTTGGCCACTATTTGCTCAATGTGCACATTAAATAAAAGTTTAGAGTCGTGAAACACGCCTAAGTCGCGTACACCGTCGCATCTCTGCAATAGCTGCCCTTTAAGTTTATAAGTACATAGTAGGGCGAGGGATCCGTTTTCTGCTGAAGGAGACTATTGAGCATTTAACAGGGTTCAAATCTAATTTGTTGGTCTAGCAATAATCATCTAATCGCGCCAGGTCACTTTGGAGAGCATCCATGTCATCATCTGATGATATAGCAGAGAATATCTTCATGTCGTCAGCAAGACCAAGTAAATTTGAATGGTGGAAACACGAGTCGATGTCGCTGACCTAAATAATAAAAAGTAAAGGACCCATCAAGGAACCTTGGGGTACGCCACTAGGAGCTGAAACCCAGCTCGATATGTAATTACTGATAACGACAGCTTGAGACCTGTTTTCAAGGTATGAAGTGAACCAGCGAAGAAGATCTCCTCTAATACCGTTGTTAAAAAGCTTTGTTTTCAGAATATTATGGTCAATTCTGTCAAAAGCTTTACTGTAATCTGTGTAAACGACATCAACTTGTGCCTTATTGTCCATTTTATCAGTTAAGAAGTCATTGAGCAGAGTCAGGTTAGATACTGTTGAACGGCCCTTAAGAAATCCGTGCT
The DNA here is from genome assembly GCA_905147345.3 of Mythimna impura. Taxonomy (NCBI): domain Eukaryota; kingdom Metazoa; phylum Arthropoda; class Insecta; order Lepidoptera; family Noctuidae; genus Mythimna; species Mythimna impura. The sequence continues at coordinate 18,162,558 of LR990345.1, forward strand.
GAGAAGGGCTAAAAGATTGACTCAGCGCTGCATAAACTTGGATATAGACTATCCTCTCAAAAATATGTCCACTGGTGGCCAAATTTTGTATGAATGGTGACCCATACCCTTTGCTATTTCATGTGAACTTTGGCCTTTCATAATGCAGGTATTCGTAAATGAAAAAAGAAAAGAAAATATATCCATGTATAAACCTTGCACATTTAATCGATATTATAAATGACGAAAACTATGGAACAAGTTTTGTCAAATATACATTGTGTTGCCTCTTTATCAAACATTGTATTGGATTGCGTTGGATGAAACCGCAAGCTTTCAAACCATGCTCACGTTGACGATAGACGGATCGGAAAAGGCCCTCTTAAGCGAAAATATAGGTTGTATCAATTAACGATACGACGATTGCAAATAACGATAACTTTAACCACCGGAATTCGGGCGGTTTATAGTTACGGTTAAAAATGTTAAGATTATTATAAAATCAAACAGAGTTTATTTTAAACCAACAACTTTGTCTTTTATTTTTGACATGTTCATTCTATACAGTTTTACTTTTCAGTAGGCACTTACAAAAGAACTACAGAGGTATTAATACGTATCAGAATTAAACCTTCTTTAACATCCTCCCTTTTTGTAAAGTCTATGAAAAGGTAAATGCATGTACAAAGATAAACAGCTATGTACAACTTAATCCTATCCGGTCGATCTGCCCATTCTCCTTTTCTGAAGTCATTACTGGATTTATGTTTTTTTCAATAGAGACTTAGATAATGTCCACAAGATATCTGTTTCTAAAATATCTGGAGAAAGATGTGTAATAACATCATAATCACATAAGAGCGGTTGTATGAAAATGCATCTTGGGTTGGGCACCCTTAAACAGGAATATGACAGCAGTCAAGGACTTTTAGGGGTATGTGGAACAGAGAGTAAAGCCCCACATACCTCCGTTGAAAAGGGAGGATCCTCCAACCAGACGGGTGTTATGTCTGGTGGGCAACTTGCCCGATAGATGATTTCGGGCTGTTCTATATGTTCCAATCGCGCGGAGAACTTTGATTGCGCGATGCAGGATTAGTTCTTATGTGACGCCATAGATGTCGCTACATCACTCCCCTCCGGAGATCGGAGATCGATGGTTCTTGATGCTTCTTGATGCGTGCCAGACCAGTGGTAGGTTGGTTCCAGTGGGTCGGAACCGAATGCCGCATAGTTCTCGGTGAGTCGGAACTGTCTGCGGTGATGCCCCAGTGAATCGGGGTGCTGCTGTCCCAGTGAGTCGGGATGATGCCCCAGTGAGTCGGGGTGATGATGTCCCAGTGAGTCGGGATGATGCCCCAGTGAGTCGGGGTGATGATGTCCCAGTGAGTCGGGATGATGCCCCAGTAAGTCGGGGTGATGATGTCCCAGTGAGTCGGGATGATGCTGCAGGCTCCAGTGAGTCGGAGTAGTGCTGCTGGCTCCAGTGAGTCGGAGCGGTGCTGTGCGACGTAGTGGCTTGAATGCTTGTGTCGACCAGGAGAGGTTCTTCATAGCTCTTCATGTGACTGGCCGCAGGTGCGGTGTGATTAGCCAAGGTCGCTGATGAGGCTGAGGGTGATGACCAGGTATGACCAGTCAACCACACGTGGGTTGACTGCGTGCTTCCAGCGTGGTAACAGTGATGTGCTGTAGGGTGGCTACAGACTCGAGGTATTGATTATGGTCATCGAGATATAAGTACTAAACTTATATCTCGATGATTATGGTTAAAGTTAGTTGATGCAATCCACCATAAGATCATCTCTTTACCTCATGATGTTTGTAAGTTGGGATTTTATCGAGTGAAATTCGGCGGCTTATTTTTAATTTTTACAAGTTGATTGCTAATGGATATTGTAATGTTAAATTGGTGTAGTCTTGGCTAAATAAACAAAACATCCGAAGCAAGAAAGAAAGACGAGAAGACAGTTTCCATTACACAGTTTTAGAGTGGATCCAGGGGGGCTATTGGCTAACTTTTCCAATAACAGTTGACAACTGGCATTCGTTGCACACTGAACTTAGTTGTCAACTGACAATTTCATAAAATTGGTATTACGTATCACACAAGTGACTAACAAACTACGGTGGAAATGTGGTGAATTATAAAAACTTACGGTGCCTATATTGTGACCACTCTAAAATTTTATCGATTATTATACAGCTTCAAAAGCTTACACAATCGCAATTTTAAAAGTATCGATACAACAACATCTGTCAAAACGTGTTACGGTGGCTATCAAAGGCACCAGCGGCTAATGACGTCACTGCAGTTGGTCACTGAAGATACGCAATACGAAACTAGCTGTTTGACAGTTCAATGATGCACATTGTTAACAAGTGATCATCACTTGCACTGTCAACAGAGTTACGCAATAGCCCCGCAGGAATTGGGTATTTAAAACGACTTTTGAGATTCTATAATAGCTACATACAACTTTTGGAGTTGGCAATTCTGGCAGCGACTGTCAATGTTAACTGTCAATAGCAAGCAATGTCAAATCAGACCAGACATGAGACAATCAGTCAAATGTCACGAGGACGACTTTTCTTGTGGAGTCGTTCTTGGAGCTATTTTTGTTTCTCTTTTGTGGTTTTGAATGTATAATAAAACTAATTAAGATATTTCCTTAACAGAGATATTGTACCTGTATTACATTGTACAAATAATGAGAAGTCGGTCGCACCATGTTTACGCAATAAATAACTAACCTCTTCGCTCTCCTAAATTTTCTATTGCATTTCTACTTTTCAATAAATAAACAAAATAAATAAATCGCAAAATGTTTACTATAAAACTACATCATTTTGTGAGTGTGTGTAATTTTTATTAGAAGCTATTTAAATTGGAAGTATATCTAAATGAAAGAATAAAGATAAATGTATGTAAATGTTTATTTTTTTAATTTCAGATAAAGCTTCGTCAATATTTCACACCTAATAACTTACGCAATCTCAGCATGCCAGCATTTCATACTCAACAGAAAAGATATAAAAGTGATTTATATGAACCTGACTATTTAATAGTAAGTAATTTAATAAATTAATTCAGGTTTGGATATGATAAACTAATATTTATCTCATCGGTATTATTGCATTAAATGCTATGAATAGGAATACAATGCACATTTTGTATGAGTATATTTAAGATATTATCTTGTAGTATGTAGTATATGCAAACCTAATTTAAGATTATGGCATGAAAGCATTGAGTGTGTGCAGAGCTACAATTTTTAGTAATCAACCTACATCATTATGGGTATCCTATCTGGGTTAAATTCTTATTCTAGCTATTTCCTTTAATTAAGGGATTCATCATCCGTATACATAAGAACATTTCTGGCATTGTAGTAACAGGTGGGCTACAAAAACAAACTTATTTTTATTTCAGAGCATGGAACCTGATGAACCTGTATATGATTGCCTGAATCTGCAGTTGAAAGGATATGACTTTGCGCTGTTGGAGGCCTGCCAGAGCCAAATCCATAGATATGCTGAAGTTATGGGAATTCAAGTTGATGAATGGTAAATAATTATATACTATGTGCCCTCTGCGGCTCTGCCCAAGCCTTTGTTTTGATGTAAACTATTTGCTGTAAAGTATCATTAAAATTAGTTTGTTGGTTTTTATATGAAATAATAAAAAGAATTCATCATCCATGCTTGTGTTGTGCTAAATAAATTCATTTTCTTGATTTCTTTCCATCCATCTACAAACTTTTTCATTTATAATGTTCATATTTATAGATTTATTAATCTTTTGCATTGCCAACCATTATATTGATACCAGAAGTATGAATTAATGTAAGGGATATTTTTGTTTTGTGTAAAATAGCCTTACATCAATCATCATAAGGTAAATTTTTACATTTTAGGTAAATGTCCCTTATGTTATTTCATATTTCCAGTATCAATATAGGCCAGGGAAATTTAATTGTTAACAATTGACAACAATTCTTATAAGTTGAGAATTCACTATTTTACCTGACCATACAACAGTACATTAATTAAAACTTTATGATTATTTTTGCTGTGCTTATATTTTAAGAAAGGTAGCAAGATTCTATAGCAAAACCTGCATAGATTGTACTAAACCTAATTTACTTGTATAAGTTATTATAATCTTATAAAAATTTGTTAATATTTCGTTTTTTTTTTAGTTGGGCAACTCCAGCACAGCAGCTAAAAGTACAACAGTTTAAGCCAGGTGGCACTGCAGTGGATGCTGAATATAATCTTAATGTCTATGAGAGGAATGTGCAGGTAATTTATTGAAGTGAAACTTCTTTATTGGGGTTGGACAAAAATTTTGTGTAACATTTTTCGTTACGCGTCACATTTTTCCGTTACGCGCCATCTTTTTCTTATTTTTTTTTATGTTTGTTACCTCAGAACTGCGTCGTTTATGGACCGATTTGCAAAATTTTTTTTCCCTTTATAGGATATGCTTCCAGATTGGTCCCATTTTTTTCAAAATCCAGTTCTGATGATGGAATCCATGAGGAATCGAGGGAACTCCTCAAAAATTATAGGCAACCCTATGGTAATTTTAGTATTTTCATCAAGAATTAAGTTCTTGATGAAAATACTAAAATTTTATATATTGGCATTTACAGTCAAAAAGTAACATTTGATGAAGTGGAACTGATGAAGAAGACCAGAAATGGTCAACGGAACTTCATACTCAAATAGATATCACAATGAAGATATAGTTAAGCGACTATGACAATACAAATAAATAAATGATTCTGAATAGTTACGTTGAAAATGGTATCATCGAAGTGATCTGATGATGATGATGGAGCCGGAAGGTAGGCACTGGAACTCCGTAATTAATCAATGTATCCTAGCCGTGTTTCGGCTTATTAGAATTGTCGTGAGATGCTCTTTGGCTATAAGGTACTATCGAACTGATCTGATGATGGAGCCGGAAGGAGGAAGGTACTTTCTGTCATAGTCAAATACATTTAAAAAAGTAGGTGTACAAAAATAAATGACCTATAAATTATATCGAAACAACAATTGTGTTATCACCTATACCGATTCAATACCGGTATTATACTGTAAATTTTGGGATGTTACCTAAATATATTGCACGGCCACTTTTTGGTAGCCATCCGAACTTGGTCGGGTTATGTAGGTTTTCGATGCTTCGTCAGTATTATAATTGTTTTTCTTTAATTACTGAATTTAATGACATGAAATTTTGCATAAGAATAGTTGAATGAATACACTAATTATTGACATACATATTACCATGCGATTCCTTCAGAACGTCGTGATATTTGACTGCTTTGTAAACAGTGATCTGTTCATGGTAAATTTGTCCTATAACTCTTTAGTTACTAACGGAACATCATTGATACTTGGCAACATGTTGCAGACACTTACAAGGTTTGTATAAACGTGAAAATCTAGACCCCAAAGTGCATACTTTAAGAACTAAGACCTAATAAGCGTATTTTACGTTTATATTTTTATCTTTTAAGCCCTACGATTTTTTCTAAATCTGTTTTTTAAACAAATATAAACAAATTCAAAACAACGTATGTAAAAATCTACAGCTCTCTATGTAAGCGCTTTATATGAAAACTAGCTAATGGCCAAACGTTCGCGTAGCGGAAACTTGAATTTCTCCGAAGTTTATGCATGCACTAGTTTTATTCATACATACACAATTACACACAAATACACACTAATTTTTGGACACATCTCTTTTCTTCTAAAGTCTATGGATTAAAAAAAGTTCCGCCAGGACAACGTTCGCCCAGCGGAATCAGTTTTTGGTGAATTTCTCCACAATGGTTGCGTGCACAAATTTTTTTTTACCATACACAATTATACGACGTCATACACTAAATATCTGCATAATTAAAATCTTTAAATTCAACAACATTCCGCTGCGCGTACGCACACCCCTACCACGCGTGATTCGAAGTATACTTTCTCCAGCGGAGTAGGGATTGGTAAATGTCTCCAATGTATTTTGCGGCCCGTTTTGAGTAGTTACATTTTTGAAATCCAGGTGGCGATTGCATTTAACCAATTTCTGTAAAGTTGCATATAGTAAATTATTTTGTGAAAAATAACGTCTTATAGAAGTTTCACTTCTTACGAGTGTACGCTAGTACACGCACTCATTTTTTTTTTTATTGAATTTTGGTTTATTTAAACCCTTGTGAGTGTCAAGTTCATAAACTAGTAAGTTTAATGTAGCTATCCTAACTAGCCCTGGGTTCGTCGCTAGGCAAATACCGACACAAACAGTTGTGACTGGGTAAAAATTACCACATTATTTCTAGATGCCTAACCTAAACACATTTTGATTTTTGAAGTTATACTTCTTTTGGCGCGATAGAGAAAAATGATGAGAGTGAATTTTTACGATGCGCGCGCACACCGACACCTAAATTCTACATCGTGAAGTTAGTTCTAGGTGGCATGCATGAAAATTGATAACTATGTTCAAGTTGTATATTCTAGCATTTTTAAGTTAATAAAACCTTTTTTATTTAAATAAAATCTTTTTGATTAATTTTAATATTTATCGTTCATCACTACTGCATTTTAGTTTTTTTTTTCCATACGCCAAAGAAGTATAACTTCTAACGCGTGTACATAAGTACACACACTCTTATTTATGGTAAATACATTAAAGGGAACCTAAATCTTAACTCTTTTGTTAGTAATCTTAAAAACATTGTCACTACATTTTCTTTGGAATCATATAAAATGAGATCAGAAATTAAAACTAGATAGCATGTTTCAGCTTACAAAAATAAATTGTACTTTTATAACAGAGTTTTTTTTTTTGTAAATAGCACTTCAAAATCATTTCTAGAAAAAAATTGCAGTTGTAATATTTCAACTAAATTTATTTTTCTTTTTGTTAATAACTCCCACAAATAGGTATCGTAGGTATGCTCTCTGCATATTATTATTCGTTTATTGCATATTTCGAAAGGTGTCTTGGTTTTCCGGTTATTTCCCCGTTACAATCTTCACAGCAAGGCGCGTCTTACTGACTTTGCTCCAGCCTTAGAGAAGCTTGGCATATTATTGGCTTCATTATTTTTATCTAAGCTGAGAATTAACTTGATTTTCATTTGTAAGGCCTGTGGCAACTTTGCAACATACAATCTGCAATGTATCATAAATCTTCCGCCAGTAATATTTTTTAAATTCATCTTTTCTTTGCTCAATCGTAGCTTTTGAATGTTTTTACAGTTTGACCAAAGAATTTTCTATGCCTATTTCAGTGGTACAACATCTAACATTCTTCTTCCACTTGCACACGTAATATTGGCTCATCATTTTCTTCACATCCAATGGAATGATAAAAAACATCTCCAAAATCCGTTTTTTGCTCAGTATTACTAATATGAACAATAAATATAGGATCAGGAGGACCACGTGCAGCAAGCACGTGGTGCTCCTGAACTTCCGTTTCTGTTACCATTTTTTCCTCACTATTTTCTTGTTGTAAAAATTCTTGATAGTGTTAGTAAGAAATGCATGATAAAGAGCACACCTCCCTAAATTTAGGGTTCGATATTTAGTCGTTCCTAAATTCAGGGAAGTTTAATCGCATTTAGGGAGGAAGGGTCCCTAATTAGGGTCTGATTTAGGGAAAGAATGGCTTCCGACGTCCTAAATCTATATCGTATCTTAAACGGAAGGGTGTAATCACATTTAGGGCGCTCAGTCGCCGCTCGCCTACCGTCGCGAGCGCATGTGTTTTCTTTTAATGTATGCATACGCAAAAAAAAAATAACCAAACGAAAATATTTTTTTTAAGAAATAGGTAGGTACTTACCTTATCTTGATGTGGGGCTGGCCCTAGGTCAGAGCACTTCGACCCTTCTGGATCTTTAGGTACTTACCTACTTAATTTATAATGAAAAAAAAAATAGCTTAACAGTATTAGTGGCGCTCAAAGAAATCTTTATATTTAGATGAAAAAATACTTGCAAAAAAAATCTGATATCTTATCCAAAGTTTTTTACATTACAGGTAACTGATGTCCCCGCATGGGCTCTGGGCACGTTACTGCGCGTCTCTCGGGCCGTGTTGCCGGAGGGTTGTACGTTGCGCGTGCACGAGCATGAAATCGCGCACGAAGAGGTTCGCTACGTGCCCGACAACCAACTGCTTGAGCTCAAGCAACAACTTCAGGACATGGGCGGCAGTCGCGCTGAGAGAAAGAAGAAGAAATAAATGTTTATTATTTTCGTTATAAGTAGTGTGTATAGTAGCAGTACCTAATAGAATAAATTATGTTATACGTCATGGTGTGCTTGTTTTTGTTTGAGCGTGTTAGTTTCGATATTTCAGTAATTTACAGAATACTGTCAGCTGGAACTCTAGAAAATGCTACGAACCCCCTGAAGAATTAAGAAAGAAAGAAAAAGAGTTTATTTACGACAAACATGGCACATAACTTAAAAAAAATATAGGTACCTATTATATATAATATTATAACATAACATACACAAGAGTGAGTTGATTAAGATGTGTTTAGCAGTAGGTATAGTTTAACCCTTTATAGGACGGCCCATACAAAGTGGCCAGTAAACTGGACGATCACTTTAAGGTCGATAATTCAAAGACTTTTTTAATAATGTTGAACCTTATGATCATAAACGATAACCAATAAAGCACGCTAGCCTTTTAACTAGCCAGTGCTCAAGGACGTCACATGCAATGCAAAATTCGCGCCTTTTTTTACGGTGGCCTGTCAACTGGCCACTGCGCATACCTGCACTAGTATTTGTTGTCAACACAAGTAGACGTCAAGTATTTCGGTGTGAAGTGCAAGGAAAAAACATGTCTTCGTAAAAAAGGTGAGTAAAACGATTTGGTTATAGTATAAACTTTCTTATTGCGTACAAATATAATCGAGTATCATAAAATAAACAATGTTATTTTGCCATTAAAACCAGACAGGTGTGTTGAAAAAATCTAACTTAGAAATTACACATGTGTGTTGGAGGTAGTCTCATAAGTATATATTTCGATTAATGCTTATCAATTACATCATTTTATACCAAGTATATAGTCTATTTTTAGGATAAAATAGTGCAATTAGCACAAATATACGGGTTCGGTAGTTATAGCTTATTATCGTAATTTTTTAGCTATTTTTTCATATCGAAAAATGTCGATTTGTAGGTACGTATAGTTATTGTGTTTTCATTCTCGTTTTTCTGCTGTTTTAGAAAGAATTTTAGCACACAGGATCTGGAGATGCTGAGTGAAGATCAATGGGCAGAAATTATGGCCATTACTGATGACCAGGCCATCCATTCTGATATTGGTGGTGATTCCGACGCTGATGATTGTTTTGACGATATTGTCTCGAATACTAGCAGCTTTAGTACCCGTAGTTATAGTCATCAATCATAGTCTTCTTCAGAACTCCCACACGGATCTGTATCTCCGCAAATTCCTCCACCAGCTTCTCCACCACAGCCTTCACCACAACCCCCAATAGCACCGCCACATCCCTCACTGCCTCTGCTATCACCGCCTACCCAAATTATCCTTTTCTATTGAATTTTGAACACCACAATAGTAATTTTTGATTTTTCGTTAAATTTATTAATAATTTAGAGGAGAAAACACTTTGATATTGATTTTTTATGTTTTTAGACTAAGAAGAAGAAATACTAAAATTTTGTTTGAAATGATACGCTAATTATGTAATTTTTTTGGAGACTGATTAAAAACTAATTATGAAATACACAGAAATTTCATTTTATTATGTAAAAAGCAACCGGTTTTTATGTGTCCAGTTTACAGGCCAGTGATTATACAGGGAGAGTTACTGATGCAGAACGGTCGGTGGTCAGTATACTGGCCACTAGTTTTTTTGGGTTTTCTCGGAAAATAACAACTTTCTGAAAAATATATCACTACATATTATTATAAATAACAGTACTGAATATAATTTCACTTAAAATCATCATAAATTTAAAAAAAAGTTAAGGTGTGCGTTAAAGGGTTAGGTAATCTTAAGCCAAGAGGACATCAGCCCGACGAATCCGTAAAATGGAATGCTCATCACCATACGCTAAATTGTAGAAAAATTACAATTACACAGCTTATGACAGACTTTATAAAAAGTAGGTACGTGTTTTTCTTACTTTGAGCTGGAATCTGTGGATGAGGTACAAGCCGTGGACATGGACACCCCAAATTACGAGTACCTATTTGCAAAATGTGCTGTGACCACTTGGGACTGTGCGCTAGTGGTCAAAGACTCCGTCTGATAAATGTTAGAATTTATGTTGCCAACATGTTTTAAAAACACGCCAATTTAAACTAGATGAGGTCTGTGTTTCCTAGTTGACTACCCTGACAAGAAACACCGTTATGATAAACTCAGAGGTCAGTCTCCTACGTCGTATATATCCGACAAACAATCGCCTACGTCGGATATATATCCGACAAACACCCTGGCGCAATAACCAAGGTCGCGCATCCACTACGAAATACTCTCAGCTCTTCTGTCACCTTACATACTCTTTGCTGTCACCTATGGAGATTGAAGAACTAAACGAGATGGAGTACTCAGTCGCAAAAACACGTCTCTGGCGAATAGGCCACGAAAACACTCGTCGGACTAATGCGACGCAAGCGGTTAAAGGGTTAAAGTCATTACAGTAAACATGTAATGGTTAAATCATATAAGAAGCATGAATATAAGTCTGAGTGGTCTTTTGAGGAGAGAACTACACAGGTTTGTTTAGTTCTTCAACTTAGGACTACTAAGGAGCTCAACGACAACGAGTAGGTACTAGGCATGCCTTTTAAGTTCTGTCGTTTCCATATTTCCCGGCAATTTTGGATTTGGAACTGTTCTATATTCAAATGTGTTTAAATTTTGAATCTCAAAACAGTTGAAAGTATTAGGATTAATGCTATTGTTTAGTCACAGCGTCGATTGGAATCTGTCAGGTTACATACGAAACTGAATCTTTCTAAGAAAAATGTTCGTGCAATAATTTTCTACAACTTTAGTAGAGGCCTGGCACGGCTTCAGTGTTTTGAAGAGCTAACATCTGTTTTCAGTGATGAAGCCACATGTCTGCGGACTGTCGAACGCTGGTATTTAGAATTCCAGCGTGGACATACTAGTGTTAGTGACAAATCTCGCGAAGGACGCCCAAAATCCGCCTTCACTGAAGATAACATCATTGCTGTGAGACAACTAATTCTCGAAGATCGTCATGTGACGTATCGAGAGATAGAGGCTTTTTATTAGGCATCTCAGGGATAACCATTCAAAAGATCTTGCATGAAGCGCTTGGTGTGAGAAAGCTAGTTTCCCGTTGGATACCGCATCTGCTTTCCGACGATCACAAGGCGGCCCGCGTCAGATGGTGTAAGAAAACTCTTGCAAAGGTTCAACCGAGGAGAGTCAAATCACGTCTCCGATATCATCAGTGGTGAAAAATCTTGGATCTATGCCTATGATCCTGATTCCAAACAACAATCTACAATCTGGGTCTTTCAAGACGAGCCAAAGCCGGCTAAAGTTGTTCGTTCTCGAAGCACTTCAAAGAAGATGGTGGCCACGTTCGTTGGAAAAATCGGCCATGTTGCGAATATTGCACTTGAAGATCGTAGAACGGTTAACGCAGAGTGGTATACCACAGTTTGTTTACCACAAGTCATCGCCGAACTTTAAAAATTTAACTCAAAGCGACGCATCATCCTTCATCACGACAACGCAAGCTCACACAGCGCTCGTCAAACGATTGAGTATTTGAAGCAGGAAAAAGTAGAAATTCTTGACCATCCTCCATACAGTCCTGACTTAAGCCTTAACGATTTCTTTACATTTCCTAAAATTAAGAAAAGTCTTTGTGGTCAAAGATTCCAGTCCGGTGAAGAAGCAGTCGACGCTTTCAAGTCAGCCATTTTGAACACCCCACTTTAGAGTGGAATAAATGTTATAATAACTGGTTTTAGCGAATGGAAAAGTGTATTAGGTTACGTTGTGAATACTTTGAAAAACAATAAAAAGTACTATAAGGTTCTAGTTGTTTTTTTCTTCAAACGACAAAACTTAAAAGGCATGCCACGTATGAGAACAAATAACAATAAATATTTTGACGACTGTTACTTTTGTTGCGTTAATATCTGCGCGGCGTAAAAGAAAAAAATTATATCCAGACCTAACATCAGCCGGCAACCGTCCGGACCAGGCCCCTCTTCCCCACTGGGCACACTGGGCATGTGCCCAGGGCCCCGCGATGTATTGGGGCCCCCTCCTCCCTACTCGATTACCAAACGATAACCGATAGCTAAGTACACTACTCTCGCCTGAAAGTGCAGGCTTACCGATTGCAGCATGTTTTAATAAATTTCAATATACATCTAAAATTAATTGTATATAATAGATATATAAATACATATATGTTAAATTTAACTGTTTTGAAAAAATCATCAGATAATTATTTTTCTTTTGTGTTTTTGATCAACAGTTACGGTAGTGGATCGCGGCATTCAAATGAAGCGAGAAAAAAAGCATTAATTATTTTGAATTATGTTTGTCGCTAATGTCAATATAATGTATATAATTATATATGCTCGAAAACACAGATTTTCAAGATGTGATTAACGATTTTGCTCAACTCATATTTAGAAGGGTACCTCATCTTCAATCAGCATAGATATCTACTTTTAAATAAGGACTAATCGTGGATGCCGGTTACCTAACCTACTTAGTGTGAATCACATCATATTACCTATTCATCGTAATATCTAATGAACTGTAAAGAAATAAAAATAAAGCTATAACTTTGCATATCTACGTTTTTGGTCTCTTCTAACAAACACTTTTTACAAAAAAAAATAACCGACTTCACTAAAAAAAAACACTAAAAGGATCAAAATAACTTTAATTTCGGAAGTCGGTGTTTCTCGGTATTGTTTGTTTCTTATTTAACACCGACTTCCGAAATTAAAGTTATTTTGATCCTTTTAGTGTTTTTTTTTAGTGAAGTCGGTTATTTTTTTTTTTGTAAAAAGTTTTTATTTTACACTTTTTAGTTGCGAACCACTTATAAACAGAGTGCCTATTTCTCATGACGATTCCAACTAACCCAAAACACTGCATGGTTACATTGTTTTATTAGAAAGTTCCTTTGTCTACCTTCCACCTTCCGGCTCCATCACCAGATCAATTCGATAGTACCTTATAGCCAAAGTGCATCTCATGACAACTCTAATAAGCCCAAACACGGCTAGGATACATTGATTAATTACGGAGTCCTATGTCTACCTTCCGGCTCCATCATCAGATCAGTTTGATAGTAACTTATAGCCAAAGTGCATCTCATGACGATTCTAATAAGTCCAAACACGGCTAGGTTACATTGATTAATTACGGAGTTCCAGTGCCTACCTTCCGGCTCCATCATCATCATCAGATCACTTCGATGATACCATTTTCAACGTAACGTAACTATTCAGAACCATTAATTTATTTGTATTGTCATAGTCGCTTAACTATCTTCATTGTGATATCAAAGTGAGTATGAAGTTCCGTTGACCATTTCTGGTCTTCTTCATCAGTTCCACTTCATCAAATGTTACTTTTTGACTGTAAATGCTTAAGTTCTCGATGAAAATACCAAAATCACTATATGGTTGCCTATAATATTTGAGGAGTTCCCTCGATTCCTCATGGATCCCATCATCAGAACTGGATTTTGAAAAAAATGGGACCAATCTGGAAGCATAACCTATATAGGGGAAAAAAAAATTGCAAATCGGTCCATAAACGACGGAGTTCTGAGGTAACAAACATAAAAAAAAGATTAAAAAAAAATGATAAAAAAAATGATAAAAATAAAATACAACCGAATTGAATAACCTCCTCCTTTTTTTAAAGTCGGTTAAAAAATAGTGCTTTATTATGGTCATAGGGGCCCCATATCTTAATCTGCCCAGGGCCACTAATAGGTGAAAGACGGCCCTGGTCCGGACCGAGCCCAAGTTGTCGTCGGCGTGCATTGTTCCACGGGCGCCTCAGGGAGATGTCAGCAAATCGTAGGGGCCCAGCAGGGTCGAAGCCTACTGGGGCCACGGGTAGTGTGAAAGCGAAACCCGGGGCCCTGGGACGAAGGCAACGAAGGAACAGCAGTGGGTTTTTAGTCAGTAAAAATCTGACACTATTTCTCGCTCCTCCCAAGAGCGGGATTTGTTATTAGATGATTTTCAACCTTAAAAAAAGACCCTTACCTACCGTATTCAGAAGAAGTTCCAAAAACTACCCGTGAACCATCATTAATTTGAAGATTTTTTTGGTAAAGTGATATATTTCTATGGATACATAGCTGTAGTGATTTCCGTGGAATGGCGTTTACAGGGCTAAAAATTTTTACCCAAGAAGAATTAAATATTTTGATAAGTGATCTTGTATCTGCTGAATTGTTGGCATCTAGATTTAAAAAAAAAATGTTGGCCTCAGTCACAAAACTGAAAAGAAAACTAGAGTTGCAGCCATTTTTTTTATTCGGAAAATGTTATCACAGTTATCTTGACCAATTCCCAGAGAACCTTGGATCCTACAGTGAAGAACAATGGGAGAAGTTTCACCAAGATCTTAAAACTGGAAGAGAGGTTCAGGGTCTTCGTGCCTTTCTCTCTTTATTTCGATGCCGCACATAATACATGATATGCTGATATTATGATGGTTGACTACTGTTGCTGGACGTGATTGTCTCACTATCTATACCTGATTCACGAAAGTCACGAAAGAGTTTTTATCTACATAATATTGTTACGTTATAAACGCAAATTTTAACGAAAATATATTTTTCAACACATTATTCGCAAATTGGCTCCTGCCTCACCGCTTTTAGGTGCGCAATGAGGTAACTGACTTGTGCAATGCCACCTCGAGTCCTCTCACGACTGTCGCAACCCCACGTGTCGCTAGTTCGACTGCGGCCTGGTACGAACCTCCCTGCGCCAGCACCAGCGTTTCGTCTACGTAACAGACCACGCCAAAGACTACTATAGTATACTGGCTAGACCACGCTGAATCAATCAGGGAGGTCGCCGCGCAGCACGTAGTCGTACCCGAAATGGAAGTGCTCCTCGAAATTCCACCGGCTGTCGGGGACAAGTCCCAGGTACTTCATTGTCGATTTGACGCCGATGTGAATCCCTCCTACCGTTATTTGGGAACCCGATGGTGGCACGTTTCGAGGACCATGAAAACACATGGCCTCGGACTTGTGCAATGCCACCTCGAGTCCTCTCAATATTGAAGATGCACCTATATGGACGTAAAACTGCTAATGAATGGGATGTCTATTTTTGTTTCAGTCACTTTCACGTGGGGAATTTTATCTCACAAATAACTTTTCTCCTCAGTGCGGCAACATGACAAAATTTCCAAAACGAAAGCTATTAAACCAAGAGCACAAAGTTCTTTTATTAGAAGAAGAAAGTCGTAGGTATACGTAATTGATATTGCTTGCCCTTTGAAATGCATAGTATCTACGTTGGAACTCTTAATATGAAAAAAACGTTTTTTTATTAGCTTTCATGGTTATAAGAACTGCGATATTACAGAAAATACAAAACACAAAGAATCCAATAAATACCTAATTTCGGAAAAAGAATAACGTACCTTTAATATAAAGTTTATTTGAACTTATAATTCTAAGTCAATCGAAAGATATAACACTTCAAAGCAATCTGTTTTAAAAAATTATTATGATAGGAAAACCGATAGCGCATAGTTTAGCAAGCAGAATATCTTTATTGACCCTTTCGAACGTCTTTCGGACATCATAATACATCAATCAACCTAGCCACCGCGGTCAAAACTAGGGTAAGAAGGTTCATCTTTCGGACATCATAATACAACACATCAACCTAGCCACCGCGGTCAAAACTAGGGTAAGAAGGTTCATCTTTCGGACATCATAATACAACACATCAACCTAGCCACCGCGGTCAAAACTAGGGTAAGAAGGTTCATCTTTCGGACATCATAATACAACACATCAACCTAGCCACCGCGGTCAAAACTAGGGTAAGAAGGTTCATCTTTCGGACATCATAATACAACACATCAACCTAGCCACCGCGGTCAAAACTAGGGTAAGAAGGTTCATCTTTCGGACATCATAATACAACACATCAACCTAGCCACCGCGGTCAAAACTAGGGTAAGAAAGTTCATCTTTCGGACATCATAATACAACACATCAACCTAGCCACCGCGGTCAAAACTAGGGTAAGAAGGTTCATCTTTCGGACATCATAATACAACACATCAACCTAGCCACCGCGGTCAAAACTAGGGTAAGAAAGTTCATCTTTCGGACATCATAATACAACACATCAACCTAGCCACCGCGGTCAAAACAAACTAGGGTAAGAAGGTTTATCCTTTCGTTCGAAACCACAGACGTAAAATCAATTTCTCAGTTATTTATTGAACGATTTCAAAAATTATTCAAAGTCATACTTATGCATTTTTATCTGTAAGTAGATAAAAATGCATATGACATTGAATTGTTATTAAACCAAATATCATGGAACTTCTCCATTGCGTAACTCATAGAATCGAATGTCTTTCACAATCGAAAAAAAATCCAGATCCGCAGCTGCATATTTTAAAATTCTAAATACTGTTGAAATGGCTGCAATTGATCGCATTTATTTGTGTATTACCTATGCAATTAGACTGCAGGGTTTGTTGGGCACGGCGACATAAATTTAATAACAAATTTTGTAGGTACCATTTACCGAGACGCGGTGTGGCCAAGGCCAGGGCCAGAGTTCCGAGGGTTAGGTTAGATTAGGCCGCCCTAACCTCCCGAGCGTCACCTGTTTTTTACGTGGGTAGGTAATCATCAAATAACTCTTTACGCTCTGGGTGCAGCGAGAGGAAATGTTAGATTTTTATTGACTGAAACCCACTTATGTCCCTTCAGTTGCCCTTTGTGAGGGCCTCGGTATCTCTTTTGAACAATCTCGCTCAGCTCTGGCCGGCAGTGCAACACCCTGCCTGGCGTATTTCACAACTTTGCACCTTGTGCGATGCCTCTACCTGTAAAACGAGAATACTGTTGTGAAAAGTTTCGTTGTAATCTGTAGTAACTATGTAACTAATCTTAGCTTATCTTTAGCCTGCTACACAAAGACTACGACTTATGACACAAGCAGTTACGTAAATATCTTATGATGATTACGTCCGGATGAGGCACAAGCACAAGTGCACGACACTACAAAAACGATCTGCAAGCAAATGTTTCCACTTTCACCCGTATACCTTACCTACTTGCGTGAGCTCGACTCAGCTTCCTGTCATCCGATTCAGATTATTAATGATCTGTTTTCCCAGACCAATAACAATAGGGAAATTACAAATATATTTTTTCGAGCGTCTATAAGATCTGTAAAGAAGTAACTGTTTTAGATACGTCTGAATTTTGATCTAATCTCGCATGTATTCCCCGAAGATAGGCAGACAGATATAAAGTATCTGGACAGAGACACCCACATATCGAAAGTTATGTTTGAAGGTGCAGCCAGATTATACAGAATCAGATATATTTATTTGCTATCAATGTAATTATAATAAGATTTATTATAAAAAATATTATAAATATAAATTATTACAAATTAAAAATTATTATAAATTAACAACTAACATGTCATTTTAATTAACAATCAATCAATCAAATCAAGGTTATTTGTAAATTTAAACAAATAATGTAAAAAATCGTTTAATCGATCGACGACTATTTATATTGATCGCTTACCTACCGCTTAAAAATGGGTTGTAATTGGTATTGGCCGTTTTGTTTATTTAGTAATATTAAAAAGTTAAGTTCCTCTTGCAGCGGGATGTGAGGCAGGGAGACGTTATTTCTCCGAAACTGTTCACGGCAGCAATGGAGGATGTCTTCAAGGTTTTGGAATGGAGAGGGCTAGCCATTAATGTCAATGGCGAGTACATCACTCACCTTCGGTTTGCCGACGACATAGTAGTCATGGCTGAGACTACGGAGGAGCTCAGTACAATGCTTGGTGACCTCAGTAGAGCTTCCGAAAGAGTGGGACTTAAAATGAACATGGACAAAACCAAAGTCATGGTAAACAACCATGTAGCACCCATTCCTATCAAGGTCGGGGACTCTACACTCGAAGTTGTAGACGACTACGTTTACCTCGGACAGACGGACCAGTTGGGAAGGTCTAACTTCGAGAAAGAGATCAATCGTCGAATCCGACTCGGCTGGGCAGCGTTCGGGAAGCTGCGCGGTATCTTCTCGTCCAATATACCACAGTGTCTCAAGACGAAAGTCTATGACCAGTGCGTGTTGCCAGTGATGACATATGGCTCCGAAACGTGGTCACTTACAATGGGCCTCATTAGAAGGCTTAAAGTCACCCAAAGGGCAATGGAGAGGGCTATATGCTCGGAGTTTCCTTGCGTGATCGAATCAGGAATGAGGATATCCGCAGGAGAACCAAGATTGCCGACATAGCACGAAGAATCGCCAAACTAAAGTGGCAATGGGCAGGGCACATTGCTCGCAGAACAGATGGCCGTTGGGGCTGAAAGGTTCTGGAATGGCGACCACGTACCGGAAGACGCGAGCGTTGGAAGGCCTCCTACAAGGTGGACCGATGACTTGGTAACGGTTGCGGGAGTCCGATGGATGCGAGACGCACAGGACCGTTCGCTGTGGCGACGCTTGGGGGAGGCCTATGTCCAGCAGTGGACGTCTTTCGGCTGAAATGATGATGATGATGATGAGTAATATTAAAAATATGAAAGACTATGCTTCGATTTTTGGAAGTTTGTTATTCAATCGCGTTCCAACAGCTGAATTTTTCAACTCATAATATATGTCCAGTTTCTTTCAAATGGATTTTGAGACCCTGAGAATGAATTACCTATGTGCCAACTAAAGGGGAAAATTCTGAAATTAATCTAATTAGTGAAGTTGGGATGGCGGCGTGTTGAATTCCGAACGAAACGAAGGTTGCTAATTTTTAATCCCGAACGTTAGTGAGGAATTTATATAATTAACTCCCGAGCATTGCGAGGGAGTTAATATAGAAACCTGAGTGAAGTGAGGAATTCAAGCCGCCTAAGACAAAGACAGCTTTATCCCCGTGTTGGATACTCTACTTTTTACACCATCTGTGAGATAATTAAAAGACAATTTACTGAAGCAAATTATTTAATAGAGAAATATTAACTAATTATTTACAAGTTAATTTTAACTATCACTCGACATGTTTTGCTCCCGTTCATTACTTTTTTTTAGAGACTCGTCAGTAACCACATTTTATTCTTTTTTAACCAACTTCAAAATAAGGAGGAGGTTATTCAATTCGGGGGTATTTTTTTTTCTTTTTTTTATGTTTGCTACCTCAGACCTCCGTCATTTATGGACCGCTTTGCAAAATTTTTTTTCCCCTTAGAGGATATGCTTCCAAATTGGTCCCATTTTTTTCAAAATCCAATTCTGATGTTGGGATCCATAAGGAATCGAGGGAACTCCTCAAATATTATAGGCAACCATATAGTGATTTTGGTATTTTCATCGAGAACTTAAGCATTTACAGTCAAAAAGTGACATTTGATGAAGTGGAACTGATGAAGAAGACCAGAAATGGTCAACGGAACTTCATACTCGCATTGATATCACAATGAAGATAGTTACGCGACTATGACAATACGAATAAATTAATGGTTCTGAATAGTTACGTTGAAAATTGTATCATCGAAGTGATCTGATGATGATGATGGAGCCGGAAGGTAGGCACAGGAACTCCGTAATTAATCAATGTATCCTAGCCGTGTTTGGGCTTATTAGAATTGTCATGAGATGCACTTTGACTATAAGGTACTATCGAACTGATGTGGTGATGGAGCCGGAAGGTGGAAGGTAGACACAGGAACTTTATAATAAAACAATGTAACCTAGCAGTGTTTGGGTTAATTGGAATCGTCATGAGAAATAGGCACTCTGTTTATAAGTGTATCGCAATTAAAAAGTGTAAAATAAAAACTTTTTACAAAAAAAAACCGACTTCACTAAAAAAACACTAAAAGGGTCAAAATAACTTTAATTTCGGAAGTCGGTGTTTCTCGGTATTGTTTGTTTCTTATTTAACACCGACTTCCGAAATTAAAGTTATTTTGACCCTTTTAGTGTTTTTTTAGTGAAGTCGGTTATTTTTTTTTGTAAAAAGTTTTTTTTACGGTTCTGTACCTCAAAAGGAAAAAAACGGAACCCTTATAGGATCACTTTGTTGTCCGTCCGTCTATCTGTCTGTCTGTCAAGACCCTTTATCTCGAACGCGTAGACGTATCAAGTTGAAATTAAAACCATATATTCAGGTCTGCGGTCCCTTGAAGCTGTGAAAAAAATCAAACTTCTAAGTTAAAGACATGGCCGTTTATGTCGCAAAAAAACGTATATTTCGACACTCAAGGGAACGTTTTATTGTTTGTGGCCAGTTTGATTTTTGAATAAACTTCTTTGATGCACGTACTTTTTAATTACTTGTGTTTTTGTTTTTCATAATAATGGTTTTTCACGTTCCTAATTCAAATCTTATTATTCCCTTGGGATCGCCCATACTACATTATCTCTTATGGGACAGAATGACTTGCTTGATATATAAAAGGGCATTATCGAGCAGGTGGTGTAAAATTTTTATATTGACAGCGCACCTTATATTAATATCAAGATCCAGAAACCAAGGTGGGAGTCGGTCGTTTTTTTTTTGACAGCAAACATCAAACTATTCCTACTTATTAGACAATAATCTAAGCACTTTTTATGTTATTATGTTTTCAGCTTGGATACTAAGTCCTTTAAGCCATGTCTTCAAATACAGTTAGTATTCCCAAGTAGCAAAATAGTCATATAGTAATCGACTTATAAGACCAAACGTCTAATAGGAATCTAATAGACGTTTTGATTAAGAGCACTGATCTCTAAACAGCACCTCCTAAGACGATTTGCATTTTGATCCTATATACGCATTTGATAATACTGTGTATGCTTATTAACGTCTTGTTTCATTTTTCTATATGACATGCACTTCTATAAACGTCTCAGAAATAGTGGTTATACTTAAGCTCAGACCAATAAAAAAGTTTATTCGTCTGAGTACTTAAGTCAATTAAATTATAGGATTGACTGGTCTGAGACGCTTTTTCTTCTAATTGATTCTTAGCACAAAACTAACATGCCCACCGATGTTTATAGGTACATTATGATACAAGTGTGTAATGTTAGTGATTACCGTCGAGGCGGTATTTAGACCCCAGCCGTGGCGAGGATCTTAAGAGAGCCAAGAACGGTAATCATTAATTACTCACGTGTCATACGATGTTTTTCAATACACTTGTGAAGAAAACAATAGTTAAACTAGTACATTTTTTTGTGACATGGCGGTAAAAATCTGTTTTCTTATGCGCGCGCGCGCATAATTTTTTTTATTTTCCCCTTCCCTAGACTAAGGTATTTTGATCATATTGCCTAGTCTTACATTTATGTTTTCTTGCGCGAAAAGTTTTTACGATAATGTCTTTCGTAGTGGCAAAAGAAAACGGATGTAACATTTTCTAATGATTTTGTAGTATTTAATTTTATTTAATTAATACAGCCACTGAATTTCACTCGAAAAAATGAATGCATCTTGAGATGGCGGCCATAGACCACAAAGAAAAAACAAATTTTATTTGAATGTACGATTTATTTATTTGTTTCTTAATAAATAAATCATTTGTACAAGTTAAAATGGACAAAATTGCATGAAATTTGTAAGTAAGACATTAATTTATACTATTGAACGCAATAACCTAATGTGAAATCTTTTCGTATTCAAAATTTGTTTTGAGTACAAAGAGGTTGAACAAAAAGGTTATAGGACCTCATCCTTTTTGAAGTCTGTTAAAAATGGGTGCTGTTGACGAATGTACCTACTGAATATAATAAAATATTGATTTATTGATTTGCATATCTACACTGCCCACTCTTTATCTATGACAAAATTAAATTTATGAAAAAAGAGTAAGTCTTCGAAAAGTGCTGAAAATATTAGTAAGTACTGATTAAGACTTAACACTAAGTACATGCATGCGGGGTATTTCTGATGTATTTCTCTAAAGGAACCCTAAAACTGAAATATGGTGGCGAAATGGTATGTTCTGTAGTAGTCTTAACTTGTAAAGGTTTTGATTAATGCAAAATAATGGCACGTGATTAGATCTTATGGCGACTAAGAATAGTTTGTTAATTATTATCAAATAAAATAATGAATTAAAAACGTTTAATTTGCAAGGGACTTGAAGGCATGTTTTTTAACTTCGAACAGTTTATCAATAAAATTAATTTCGCATTTGGATTAGGCATTCTTTACACAAAATGTAAAAGACAAAATTTACCTATACTTAGGTACTAAATTTTATAAGTAATCCCCTTTTAAAATATTTTTTTCAAGACACTCAGCACTGCACCTTTTCAAAAAGACTGAAAAACGATTGATCTAATAATAACATTATTTTGATCAATGTGTGTGTGGGATCAATTACACTCATGGAGCAAGTACAAATTGCAGCTCAAGACTATATCTTTGTAGCATCAAAAGCATGGATTGAATTGAAGCCTTTTTGGAGCCTGAAGAAGAGGTTTTTTAAATATATTTAATAAAGGTTTGTGATCGGTTTTAATAATGATTTTTGCATTATCAATAATTAGCTGATCAAACCTTTTGCAGGCGAAAAGGACTGCCAGAAGTTCTTTCTCTATTTGGGTGTATTTTTTCTCGTGATTACACCAGTAGCGGCACGCGCTGGATCGTTAGAGGACTAATCGCGCTTAGTCAGTGCATTTACCGAACCTTTATTGGACATCGTATCCTGTAAAAATACCTAATAAGATTATTATAAAATCAGATTGCACTTTACGACTGTAACACAACGATCACAGGGCGTAATAATCCTATAAACTGCGCCCAAATGCGGTTCTATAATCGTGTTTTTTTAGGATTTCTATAGTGCTAAGAAATGTATGCTCCTACTACTCCTAGTACAACTACAGGACTACATTTTGCTACTTTTGTTTACCTTTAGAATACGGATGTAAAACATTCTAATGTTTTTGTAGTTTTGTCAGCAAATTTATCGAATCAGCCTTCTTGACTAGCTTCGCTGAGTTACCTTGCAAAGTATTTACTTTTCAAAATACAAAAATACAAGTTATGATATCCGATTGATTGAAAGTAATGCTAAAACGTCAGCACACTGATGTTCAGCCTTTAACATTTTCTTCAATGCTATAAATAATAACATTAATAATAAACAGTTACGTAAAACTTAATTATGTCCGATCGTGATTTTGGCTAGTGGATTGCCATCAACAACAATAATATGCATGGTCATTCATGTCTGATTGCACATTTTTCGTTGATGTATAAAATACATAAATGTAAAACGGATGGATGGCATGCGTAGGTATTTGTTTTCGACCTTCGTTCACTACGCTCACTTCATACCAGATGGTATGGTACTACCTGTCTAATAATTATGGTAACATATATGGAGTTTCTAAAACATTAGGTCTTGAGATATTATTTACTTACTTGCCAACGTCCATAGTCAAAATTAACATTTATGTACCTAGATATTGCTAAGGTAAGTAGATAGGTATTCAACATAGAGGTTAATGGTATTGCGTTAGGTTTCGTCACCTACAATTACGCTACCTATCTGGTGCACTCTTGACAATCATTGTGAGTATCACAATGGAATAAAACAGTGAGAAAATACGCAACTATAAATCCAAACAGATTTAAATGTGTGCTCAAGATAGCTTAGGTGACTCGGGTTTTGTAACCAGCGGCAAAGGTGTCGTATCTCGATCCTCTCTTATCTGTATTGTCGATTTTTTGCCATTATCTGAATTGCACCTTATTTTTAAAATAGATACCGTGGTCCTGGAAGGCAATGGCAACTGAAGGGCACAGGTGGGTTTTATTCAGTAAAAGTCTGACACGCTCACTCGCTCCATGCTAGAGCGTAAGAAATCATTGGATGATTTCCCAACTCAAAAAAAAACCTTACAATTTGGCAGCATGGATAACGTGACAGATTAAGTATATTATGTAGAGGGCTTTTATATTAGAGGTGGGTACTCATTGTTAAATGGTAACAAACGCACGACCGTCGCAGTTAAGCAACGCTTGCTCAAGGCGGTTCGTGGATGGGTGACCATCCATCCCATAACGAGACTCCTCGGTAGCTTGGAAACCGCGTTACCTTTCCTCGTTATTATAGTGCCTGGCTATTGGAGATCTTTGACAGTCATTACGAATAGTCAGAAACTAGAAAACGACATCGGTTTTGCCGTGGGATACCGTGCTATCCAGATAGTCGCTCCATGTAAAGTGGGTACTGGTGTTTAGCTGCCTCCAGTTATACTGGCACCCGATCCCGACATAGTTGGGGGAAAAGGCCAGGCAAATTGACTAAGAGGGCTTTTCTCGAAGTTTGCACCCCAGTTTGCATCCTCCTACGTCATAAAACTATAAAAGGAACCAAAATTTCATCCTCCTAGTCCCGGTGGTTTCAGCTGTGCGTAGATATGCCAGTTTCTCCTTGTATGTCTAAAGATGAAAATGAGGTCCATGATGGACCACGCTTTACTAAAAACAGCCTAAGTAACATATTACATATATCTAACTTTGAACTTCAAACAATCATCGATTACTTTCATCTCAAACCAATTATAACTTAAATACTTAATTTAAAAGCAACGATAACATAGCGACACGCGGGGTTGCGATAGTCGTTGATAGGATCCAGCAGTTGGGACTCGAGGTGGCATTGCACAAGTCCGAGGCCATGTGTTTTCACGGCCCTCGGAGCGTGCCGCCTCGGCGTTCCCAACTAACGGTAGGAGGAGTTCACATCGGCGTCGGGTCGACGATGAAGTACCTGGGACTCGTCCTTAACAGCCGGTGGAATTTCGACGAGCACTTCCGACGTCTGGCTCCCAAACTGAATCGAACTGGGGCTGCCCTCAAGCGGCTCCTGCCCAACCTTGGGGGTCCAGACGCCTCCTGCCAGAGGCTCTACGCAGGCATCGTCCGGTCCATGGCCCTTTATGGGCGCCGTCACTGCGAAAGCGACCGGCGGCCCAGCTGAACGCGTGCCAGAGGCCATACGGATGGTGCGGGGATACTGCACGGTTTCCCGCGAAGCAGCGAGCCTCCTTGCTGGCCAGCCACCATGGCATCTGGAGGCAACAGGCCTTGCACGCATGCACGATCTGCGCGTGGAGATGCAACGGCGGGGCGAAACTCCGCTGCCGCGACAAGTCGCGGCATGGCGGAAAGAGTTCCGGCGGGATCTCATGGCGGAATGGCGACAGCGACTATCGCAACCCAGTGCTGGGCACGCCATAATTATGGTAAGTCCTCTCTTTGAGGAGTGGCTGGAAAGGCAACACGGCGTCCATACCTTCCGCATGACGCAGGTCCTCACCGGACATGGTAAGTTCGGGACATTCCTGCATCGTGCGGAAGAAACAACCGTGTGTCACCATTGGAGCACACGGTGAAGGTGTGCCCCGCTTGAGAAGAGCAACGCCGTGTCCTCGTGGGGGCGATAGCCGGCGGTGATCTCTCGCGCCGGGCCTTGGTACAGGCCATGGTCCGGAGCGAGGAGGAGTGGTAGGCGGTCGCCTCCTTCTGCGAAGCTGTAATGCTAGCAAAGGAGGCGGCCGATCGCGTGAGGCAACGGTCCTCACGCCCCAACCGCCGCCGGGATTCCGATCCCGATTCCCGGCCACCGTAGGCGCGGGCTTGCGGACGGTGACCAATGGGTAGCTCGCCGTCCGACCGTCCGGTAACCGTCCGGACCGAGCCCAAGTCGTCGACAGCGCGTACTGTTTCACGCGCGCCTCAAGGATATGTCAGCAACTGTAGGGGCCCATTAAGGTCGAAACCTACTGGTGCCAAGGGTCTGATTCTGAAAGGAAGACTCGGCCCTGGTACGAAAGGCAACGAAGGAACATGAGTGGGTTTTTAGTCAGTAAAAGTATGAACCTATCTCCCGCTCCCACCAAGAGCGGGGGATGTCATAAGATGATATTCCCAGAGAAAAAAAAACTCATGATAACATTTTACTATAGGCGTTCACATCCATATCTTACATGTGTTCCACATCCAAATCCTAAACACAGACTTTCATTATTTATTTTATTTTTTATAATATCAGTTTAGGGGAACTTGGAACTTGGGGATAAGTATCACCAGAGAGAATTTTAAGATCAGCGTGTGACAGAAGCATAACATTTCTACTTTCATACGAGCAAAGCCGCTGTAAGTATTAAACAATGCTATCCGCCCAATCTGCTTGCCCAATGTTAGTGTGTCATCGGTGAAAATAGATCTGAAGGATAGGCCTCTAGCTAATGTACCTAGGCAAAATTAGTAAACAATTCACGTTGTCTTTGTGTCATCAACCCTGGATTGGACTTGTTTACTAATGAGTGGAATACGAACACGTTTTTTAAGAAGACAGTGACAGGATTCTCTTAATTTAGTTTTAATGGCTGATTTACTATAGGTACTTAATATAATCAATCAATTAAGCTGACCAAATATCTTAATAATTTCTTGGTGAGACGAATCTGTTTTAATGACGTTAACCTTAACACCAATAAGATAATTTACCTAAACAAAAGTGGTACAAGAATCTTTATTAACTGAATTTTAATAAGCAATTTCAGCGAGGAACACATATATGTAGAATTTCACTTGACCGACGCACATGTGGACCACGCCTGATTTGAACGTAGCAGCTCGTTGCGTGTATAAAATGTATGGAAACCGACGCGCCCAGATCGGCGTACGTGGCCCACGTGTGCGCAATGTAGTTCTACCTTAAAAATAATACTTTTATATTGTCAATGCACACCCTTAAGCTAGAACTACATTAGACCGACGCACACGTGGACCACGCCTGATTTGAACGTAGAACGATTTCGTGTGGCGTGTATCTAATGTAGCTCTACAAGTCTAGTTTCCTTATAAAATGTATGGAGACCGACGCGCCCAGATCGGCGCACGTGGTCCACGTGCGCGCAATGTAGTTCTACCTTCATTCTGTCCTTTATATCTATAGAGTCGTGTCAGTCATGTGAGCTGCTGCTTAGACAAACCTCAGATTTACAGCTAATCTTTATTTCATCAAAATAATTGTTCATTGTCACTACAAAAAATATTTTTATTATAGCCCATATATATATAACAGAACTAGACGCTAAATCTATCTTTAAATTGGTACTTTTAGATACTTACCTACTGTCTGGAGTTCTCTCCAGGAGGGAGGGTTATGTCGGACTCTTACCAACTAAACCCCGACAGTTCCTAACGCTACCATTAACCAACAACCTGAAATAAACTGAATAACTTAAAAATATTGTGTATAAAATTTGCTTCATATCCGTCGTTTTTAAGTGGAGCGTAAATTATATGTGTACTATACTACACAATTCCTTAAATGGGCTTTACTCAACGTCTCATATTATGAAAGGAAACCTCTTAAATTTGTTTGTGCAATGTAATACAATATCGTCGGTAGTATCTCAGTAATCACTGCGTTAGATCCTTTCCCTACTCTGTAAAATGATCGCCTTGTTTGCAATACTGGGCGTGTGACAGATTTCGTAATCGGCAAGATGTATTTTGAGTTCTTGCATATTTTTATGTACCTTAGTAAATAAACACGTTTCTAATGGTCCCCCACTAGAAACGTGTTTATGAAGAACAAGGACCTGCGCAATGGGGATATTAAACTTCAAGTAGGCTCTATGTCTAGGTCAGCCATTGTAGGAGGCGCTATATCAAGTACCAGATACCCATATCTACGGCCAATCATTATAAATTACCTAATTATTATTTGTCAACAAACTCATCCATGACCCGTGCGTGCCGTATGGAGAGAGAAGTTATTTGATTATTTAGTCTGTTAGAACAATCTGCCATTAACCGGACGTAAGTATTCAGGGCGCGTAGCTCCGATCAAGCTTTGTAGTTTTATACATAAGGCACGCGGGAGGCCCTCCTCTTAATTTTGCACTATGACCTTCTACAGACTAAGATTTCTTCATTGTGGTTGAAAGGCATAATGTTCATTGAACGTCTTTCGGACTGTGCTAGGTACCTAATGGCACTTGAAATTGTTTCGCTATGTTAATTACATGCTGGTCAGTAACAAAGAATATCAAATGTTAATCTTTCCGCACTCATTGTAAACGGTAGCTTGGGGTAATCTTATTAGTCTATTTACATATTCAACACTACTTTATAAAAATGAAATCCTTATTATGATATTATTTCCTAAAATTATTAAAGAACATCGAGATATAAGTACCTACTAACGTACTAGAGAAGCTACGTCAAATAACTGAATTGTCCTATTTTCGTAATTTGAATCTTTAGTTCACTGCAGCGCTAAAATAATAACAATTCGTCTAAACCATAACTAATTTACCACAGCGCTAGATTTGCTGCGGAAGTGTATTTATTCTCGGCAAAAAAGTCTTAAGCGCCTTGTAAATCACGGCACTTACGCGTTTTCTTCGACAAAGTGCGGCGCGATCGCCGCAGTTGAACGAGACAAAGTAGGAATTTACGGTGTCTTCTCTAGTACGTTAGTACTTATATCTCGATGTTAAAGAATATAAAATTATCGAAATCTATAAAGGATATGGGGAACTTGAAAGAGAATCGGTTTGGAACTCGGATGTACTCATAGATATCCCCACGGATATCACGAAATTGCATACATCCACATGTATGCAATTTTTTAACCGACTTCAAAAAGGAGAATGTTCTATGTTCAGCTGAATGAATTTTTTTTTACGTATGTTCTTCGATTTCTCGGTCAATTGTGAGCCGATTTTGAAATATTTCTTTTGATTGAAAGTTTATGCTTCCGAGTTGGTCCCCTAGAAATATTGTTATGATCTGATCATTAACTTCGAAGATATGGAACAGAACTCCTCATAGGATCACAGCAGAACCGTCGTAACAAGTAAAATTGCTTTGTTTATACGTGTAGTCGATGACGGACTGAAAGAAGAGGGGGAATATATCGAACTGATCTGTTGATGAAGCCTGAAGTTAGACACCGGAACTCAGTAATAAATTAATGTAATCTAACCGTGATTGGGATTATTAGAATTGTCATGAGATGCACTCTGGCTATAAGGTATTTAAGTTTGGCTGAGGGGAACTTTTTAGTGGTGGTACCATAACTAAAAAGTATAAAATTAAAAATAAAAACAACTGACTTCAATGTAAAAAAAAAACACGGAAAAGTGCAAAATAACTTTAATTTCGGAAGTCGGTGTTATATAACAAAGAGACAAAACTAATATAGAAACACCGACTTCCGAAATTAAAGTTATTTTGCACTTTTCAGTGTTTTTTTAGGGTTCCATCACTTTGTTGTCCGTCTGTCTATCTGTTTTTACATTGAAGTCGCTTTTTTTATTTGTAAAAAGTTATTTATTAATTTAAATTTTATTTTCATACTAATATTATTATTATTTAAACTTCACAATTTTGAAAGGATGACCACATCTACCTTACCTTTCTTAACCTGTTTACTGGATAACGCTCTAGATTTTGTCTGGTTTTCGGAAAATTTTCGCATACTTTCTATGTAAAATAATAAATATTTTCATTATAGTGTTCAAAATTAGCCACGGCACGTCCCTTTAGATTTATTATCAGTCGAATCTCGTGAGTCTGAGGAGAAGTAGATATTGATGATAATAAATTGGTAGTTATTCAATGCACAAAACTTCGGGATACAATAACTGAAATTAATACAGTGGTCATTATTATTCTTAGAAACTATTAAAACGACTAAAACCCACCTATGTTGCTCTTTGCCGTCCGTGTCGCGGTCTATCGAACAATACCGCAACCCGGTAGGTTAAGGAACTCTAAAAAAAGTTATTTTTTTTTAAGGTTGGAATTCCAAACAAAAAACCACCCTAGAGTCGAAGAAGTAATTGTCCCCCGCCCTAAGCAGGAGCGAGAGGGCGTGTCAGACTTTTATTGACTAAACCACCAAATGACCTTTGCGTTCTAGGACCACGGGTTTCCTTTTCAGAAAATCCCCGCTAACCGTTCCCTCACGTTCGCTAGCATTACTGCTTCGCAGAAGCAGGCGAGAGCCTACCATTCCTCCTCGTTCCGGACCACATTCTGGCCTATATTCCGGACCATGGCTTAAACCACGGCCTGGCGTGAGAGTCCTTTGCCCTAGCGGGGCACACCTCCATCGTAAGCTCTACGACGGTACCCGGGCGTTTCTTCCGCCTGAATTCGGAACTTCTCGAACTTACCATGTCCGGTGGCGTATGGGCAATTGGGCACGCCTTGTTGGTATAGGTACGCTACACTTTCATGACTTAGGTAGGTAAAGCAACTATAAGACATGAAATGATCATATACTTAATTGTGCGTTAAATTATTTTATGATCGATAACACTTACTGTATTATAATTAAAATGTAGATTCACGACCTGACGAGTCACGATAACGAAGGTTTAAGACACTAATTAGGTTTAATGGCTTCGGAATCACGTTCACAGGCTAGTCACCTGGCCAGGGTTACGGCCGGTGCGGGATTGTTCGAAAGAGTTAGCGTGGCCCTGGAACGCACAGGACAACTGAAGGAACACAGGTGGGTTTTAGACAGTTAAAGTCAGACATGTTCCACCGAAAAAAATGGTTAGTCACCTTCTAGTATCTGATGATAACAAGATTGGTAAGTTCAAATACCGAGCATGAGGTTCTGAGTTCTTTTTCTGGGTTAAAGAAGCTCATGATCCTGCCATAACCGAGAAGGTGTCAGGTAAAAAAAAACCTTTGTTTTGAAACGTAGGATGCTATGCCCACCCCACGGTCGGTGACGGAACGATCTAGTTCCGTCACCGACCAAAACAATAGCATTTATATTTGGCGGTGCCGACACGTTCGGAGGAGTATAGGACGGGTTTTAACAACGGTCAACGTACGATGATCGTCCTACATGATGTCGTAGTTACGAAAGTACCTAATATTTAACATTTTGGCCAGCGTCTATGGGATGAAAAATATATATTTTTCTGTATAAAAACGTCCACTAGCGCTTCCTAACGCGTTTGCATGACACGAAGACAGATAAACTACTTACTACTTACTAGGATTAGTCTATGGGATCAGCCGAGAGAACTGGGAACGGATAAGACACGCGAATGGTATCTACAGGGTTGAGGCTACTACCACTTGTATTGTCCTAGATTTTAGATCCTCAAATCATTTTTATTGAAACCTTAATTGTGAAAATATAAACGAGTCAGGTAAAATCTATAAAACAACACTTTGCTCTACTAGGTGTAGGTAACCATAATTTCGCATTCCGCCTTACAGTCTCATTTCAAAAATCACCAAGTAGGTATCATGTGGTCAGTAGGTAATGAATATTACATTGTATCTTATCGTTATTATTAAAGTTTCATTAGCGTCCTAGAAAAACAAAACTCTGCAAAACGCGAGTCGGACTCGTGCAGCGAGAGAGCTCCTACTTATCTAATCTGTACCGAGAGTTCCGTAGTTGCATCCAGCTTTGCAGCCATCTTGCAGTATTTATTTCCCAACTCCTGTTTAGCCTATTTAGTCCACAAAAAGTTCCACTGCCCCACAAATATATTGACCTAGTACACTTATAATGACTTTGACACGTAATATATTATTATGTAGTAAGAAATATCTATTTACGATACAAACAAAAGAAAGATACCTACGTATCGTCATTACAAATTGTGTCTAGACCTAACTACTGTTCAATTAAAATCGTCTTGAACGATCACCGAAACCGCGGTCATTCTGCATTTATGTAGTTGCGTAAGCTATGCCTTTTACTTGGATATGGCTCCGAAGTCCGAATAGATAGTGAGGTGTTACCGATTCACTCTAATGACGTGTACTTACCTACGTAATGATGACTTATGGCTATGACCTTCTTACTATAAATTAAATAATAGAATAGGAAATGGTAGAACTTGTCTGTCAGCAATTTTTATTCACAAATTATGATGGATCGTATGCACGGCTCGAATAAAAACAGAAGCAAAATACCTACATCAGGTAACAGCAGCAGCATATAGGCTTCTTCAAAACTTAGGGTGTTTTTAATATCGTGCGGTTTTGATTACGGGATTGCCCCGCACGCGTAACCCTCGCAAATGTCCATTTCATAGAAGTATTTATTGTAATGCGTGGAATACGCACGCGGGACGCGTTTTTTTGCATTTTAGAATTTTCTGCATGCGAGGCAATGCCGCATGCGTGATGAAATCCGCACGATATTAAAAACAGGACAAAAAATCTTAACGCAGTCTTTCCCCATGAGATGCTTCACTCATCAGTAAGTACAAACAAAGGGTTTTCAAATATGTATGGGATAATAGGATATACCCTATGTAGATAGTACCTACCTACTTAATTTTTTGTGCATCTCGAAAATTATTGGGTCAAAAATTTACTCTACTAGCGAATCGTGATGAAAGAAAGATGTAATGGCGATCCCCATTATACCTACATATCTTTCATTCATCACGGTTCGCTAGTAGAGTAAATTGTCCCATAACGATAAAACAAAAATATATTTTCAATACACTTACCTACTCGAAAACCCGCATTTATGCTACCGTTTTTAGGCACGCATTTTACTGTTTTTACCGAAAAATAAGCGACCTCGCCCTCGCAACAATTTATTGAATTAATTGTCGTATTAGGTTGTCGACACGAGTCACGTGTCAATCCCCGTTTATTTCTATCTTCGAAATTGTATTGAAAAACGTCGTTTGATACATGTGAAAATTTGTCACTGCAACATTCGGCTCTGTAACACCCTAGCCTTGCTTGGGCGAATTCCGCCTCGGTCGCAATGACAAACTTTCTCCTCTTGTATCAAAATGTGTTATTTCAACTAGCCATAGCAGCAGTACCCACAGCCGTTGACCTCGTAGTCAGCTATAAAATTCCTTGAAATTAAGATATTTTTGTTATTATCATCATTATATATATATATATTGTTACCTATCACGCCAGCTGCTTCTAAGCTAATTTAATTTGACCCTGGGTTTTGCATATCTACATAGGAACTACGAAACGTCCAATCTCAAACTGCATATTTCTTACCTACCGGAAATATTTTGGGCCTTGTTTGGGATTACTTTAAGAATGGATTCTTCTCGAGATGTCTTTTGACAACCAGTGGAGTCAAAAATAAAGTTTTGTCACCCGTCTTTGTTCCTCGTTACGTTGTAGTCCCATGTAATGGGGGTGACCCTATTGCGATCTCGCGACCACACATCCAGACGTTCGAAGTTTTGAACTACTTCTAGGAATATCGAGATGGAAAAATCCGTTTAGCAGCAATGGAACCCAGGACTTATCGCTCGACTACTAATGAGCAAGGAGCCAAGGAAGCTCATGGAAGTTACTACCACTGAGTACCACTGGACCTCAGAACTGGTACTAGTGTGCAGTACAGGCTTCCTAATTAGGTCTTGATATACCTAATCTTTCAAAAACAATATTATTATTATATACCTAATCAGTGGACCCATTGGAATAATCGATTAATCCATAACTTGAACGATTTGAAAACAAACATTTCACAAATTAAAATAATAAATCACAATGATGACCTCTCGGTGCGGAATGAATACCTAATTATTGAATCTTTAAAATGTTTACATACTTCTGTTAAGAAAATTCAAATATGTATTATGAAATTTGCATTTTTGTATGGTCAATGTAATTTGAACGGGATAAGAATTTTAGAGATACAAAGTTACATAATAACTATAATTAATTTAAAATTCTTAATAAACAATTTTGTGGTTTGTATCAATCTAAATAACACGTTCGAATTTTAAACGACTTTATGCAATAGGAATGTTACGTTTACGTTACAAATGGTGATAGTAAGTAGCATAAGCATAATCAGCCTTTTGATGTTTCCACTGCTGGCTGGGACTCAGGCCTCCTCTATAGGAGAGGGAATGGGCCATAATCCACCACGCGGCGCGAGCCCAGTGCGGGTTGGTGAATGTCACAGGTCTTCGAATTTTTGGTTCCAGGACATGCCAGTCACGATGTTTTCCTTCACCGTTTCAAGAGCAGTGGTGATGAAATAAAATTACACAAAGTAATGCGCCTGGCTGGGTTTGAACCCGCGAACTACAATTCATAAGTCGGGGCCGCTACCACTCGGCCACCACTGCTCCCAAAATTAATTAATCAACCAGTTTTGAATATCTTTTACAAAATAAAAAATAATCGACTTCACTAAAAAAAACTTAGCAAGTGCGAGCCGGACTCGCGCACTGAGGGTTCCGTACAAACTACAATTCCCGAATTGCAAAAAAGTTTTTTTTGTGACGTAGTTAAAAACAAATTTACTGTTTTCAGATTTATTCCTATACCGGTGCTATTAGACCTTGCTTAACTTGCTTTATGCCAAATTTCAGGATTCTGGGTCAACAGAAAGTACCATATGAATTTTGATTCCTTTGCCGGATCTTTTTTATTCGTTAACTTAGAAGTTTGATTTTTTCACAGGTTCAAGGGACCGCAGACTTTAGTATATGGTTAATTTTTAATTTCACCTCGATACCTCCACGCGTTCCCGAGATAAATGGTCTTGACAGACAGACAGACGGACAACAAAGTGATGAAAATGGGTTCCGTTTTTTTCTTTTGAGGTACGGAACCCTAAAAAACACTAAAAGGATCAAAATAAACTTTAATTTCGGAAGTGGGTGTTTCTCGGTATTGTTTGTTTCTTATTTAACACCGACTCACACTCACTCACCAATTCACCTGGTCACTTCGATGATACCATTTTCAACATAACTATTTATTTATTTGTTTTGTCATATCATTGTGATATCCATGTTAGTATGAAGTTCGGTTGGCCATTTCTGGTCGTCTTCACCATGCACTTCATCAAATGTTACTTTTTGACTGTAAACGCTTCAGTTTTCGGTGAAAATATCAAAATCACTATATTGTTGCCTATAATATTTGAGGAGTTCCCTCGGTTCCTGTGGATCCCATCATCAGAACTGGATTTGAAAAAAAGTGGGACCAATCTGAAAGCATATCCTCTAAGAGGAAAAAGAAATTTTGCAAAACGGTCCATAAACGACGGAGTTCTAATAAGGTAACACACTTATAAAACAAAAATACAACCGAATTGATAACCTCCTCCTTTTTTGAAGTCGGTTAAAAAGAGAAGGCCTGACTCACTGATTCATCAACGCCAAGACGAAACCCTTGGACCTAGAAAGCTGTTTTTTTCACAGGGACTGTTTTTAAGACGTAGACGAGGAATAAGAACGGATTTTTAGAGGAAAGTAGTATATGTTACGTTAAATTTAACGAATTTAACACGAGCGAAGTCAAAGTCAAAGTAAAATATAATAATAATTTATTCAACATTTTCAATTTCTCATAATTTTTCACAGACAATAGATAGCAAACTGCTTGTAGAGATAACGTTGACGACTGTACTAGTATGAATTGTGACACAGTCGACAGCGTTCTCCTCCCTATTTATTATAATTTTAATACAATTAAAATATTAATATTATAATTTAATACAATTTTATTTAATGTTTTCAATTTTTCTACAATTTAATACAATTCAATTTAATTTATTTGAATATGTTTATTTGTAGCACATAGGTATAATATAATATATACGACGCTACGGACAAAAGCTAATCCGAGTATAAATCTGAGAGAATATGGGCGCAGTCTAAAGTAGGAGTAGGTTATAAAACTATTATTTAAAAGGAACCTACTTTAGGTAAAATAGTGTCAGGTACCAAAATACATGATCCAAAATTGCCACATTGTTAATTATTAAGAATGAAAGTTCCCAATATCTTCCTTAGTTTTACCGTTACCTCCGAGTACCTATCTAGTCAACTCGAAACTTTAGGAATTTTGTTCATTTGTAAATTTTGTTTGAGACAACGCCCTCTTCCAACCCCTTTAAATGGTCTGGGGTCGACGGATTAGGGGACATCCGTCTGTCCATCAATCTGGACCCGAGGTAGTGGCTCGGAGTGTTCCACGCGGGCCTCTCTTAGGCGTTTATGAAAGCCACTCTCCAATACGGGAGGAGATAGCGGAAGTCAAACTGCACCCACAGCCCCCGAAACAAGTGAACACCGGGGTTCCTCCACCTACCCCAGGTTGGAGGAGATCCATGAGGATTTCCACACCGGAAAGAAAAATAAAGAGGTACCTTGGCCGCTAGCAACGGGAAAACGGTGTTACAAGACTGTCCGTAACTTTTAGAGTATTTGCCAACGGCTTTCGTAAAATATTCAAAGCAGTATAACTTACAACTATAGAACTAGAAAAAAATTAATGTATGTTCCTTTGAGTACAAATTGGTAGCATCAAATTTAGGGCATATCCTATAGGGCCCGCAGCTTAAAGACATAAATATCCTTGAGATTTGTTAATCCAAACTGCATTTTTATCTTCAAATCTTCGTGGATGTGGTAGCATAGTTACTAACGTTACTGTCAGCAATTACTCCATCACAGACAGTTGAGTACAAATTGCAATGTTTCGCGACTGAGCGCAATATTCATTTATACTTAATGTTTATCATTGTGTGATGTACCTATGTTGCGAGATAAAGATGGCATACAATTACTTACCTACGTGATGATGATAAATCGCAGCATCACGCGTATGATCTACATTCTGACCGACTAATAGAGCCTAAGAAATATATCCTGTCTTCTTACAGTCGATTCCGCGCAGTATTTATATACTTACTTGGATTTTATATATTTATTTTTTTCATTAACCCATATAGACTCAAAGCTGGGCAAAGGCCTATAGCCTTCCAGTTTTCCCACTATATTGCCTACTCCGACCAATCCGTTGACCAAATCGCCATGCATGCGTTTTCTAGGTCTCCATCGGCGACGACGCCGGTCTTCTAGATCCCACTGCATAACAACTCTGGTCCATCTATCCTGTTGCCTTCTGCAGACATGCCTTGTTGACCACATCAACGGTTCCTGATTTGGAACCCCACGGTATCCATACCACGACTCGGTGTCCCGTTATCTGTCGCTAGTTTGATACCCAACATGCTGCGGTAGCGTAGTGTATTGGGTATCAAGCTACATCTCCCTTTGGCAAACCTTGACTTTGAACAGTCGTCAGTCCCTTTTTTTTTGTTTTCGGGGGGAAACCTTCGAAAGGCGCCCAGACTTTGGGGATAAGTCCGGGGAGTGTGGGATTTTTACCTCACTAAAACCACCCCGGTGATCACCATCAGCACATATAGTAGGGGCGCCGTTATCTCTTAAAAGACCATTCCGGAACCACCTCTGTGCAACGCCTGTTAGGGCACATCCCTGAGGAGACTGTACAACGGTCTCCCCTGAGCCTCTTTGTGCACGGCAGCACGGATCACTGTGCCACCGTCTTCCTTGGAATCACTTGATGGGCGGGCAGAGTCCCCACTCTGCACGCCCGTGGTTCCAAAGTCCCGTCTGCATTGGGTGATGCAAGCGGGGTTTCGACGTGTTAGGCATCGAGGCGGTTGCCTCCCCGACGCCTTCGTCTCCGAGCGGGATCAGCCCTCTCACGGTCGCGGTCAGACGCCTCTCGGTCTCTAGTCAGTCCTATTCCAACTTTGGCACACCAAAAAGAACTGAGTTCACGATCCAACTCGCGCGCAACAGCTAGTTTCCATCTAATTTTATTCACAAATTTATTCGTTTATTTACAGTGAAGGTGATATTAGTTTTTATTTTGACTAAGTATTATTTATTCTCATTCATCATAATCCACCCAACTTCGAGCTAACTAATTATTAAGTATCGAATTATACAAAACGAAGCTAATTCAATAGTGAGGTTGTTGCGAAATTAACTACAAGACATTTAGATTGCCACACATTGTTGAGAAGCGTAAGTACGTACATAATAAAATTAATGTTTACACGGCTGTGCGGCCTTCTCACCGTAATAATCTCATCTGACGCATCTCGATCTCGATGGATGCTAAAGTTTACTTCCATTGGGCACAATTACGAACCATTTCCGAATCCGTCCTTCCTCAACGTATATTTATGAGTAATTACTTTTGGAGTGTGTTGTTTTTAATTGATGTAGATGCCGAATTTGATTTATAGTCACGATCTATCAGCGAAAAAGTTATTTGCCGCAAACCTATACCTACGTCTATGCATGGTCACCGGTACTACAGACCATTTCCTGACCGCTAGGTAAGTAGGTAAGTGGTAAACGTAATGTGTGAAGATCACTTGCTAGTCCACGACCAACAAATTAAAAAAAACCGAAAGGTCATCAAATAGGTAGGTAATACCTATGTAACCAGGCATTAGAACAATCTTGTGGTATCGGAAGTACCGTACCTACTTTAAGTATTGGCAGTGATTTTTTTTCTGTTGTGTTGATATTGATAGCTATAACTAAAATAGCTATATGTGATCACAGTCAGAGACGATAGATCCTTTGAGCTCCAGTCTTGTTATTTGACTACGGAACCCTAAACAGAAAGCAGGGTACCTAAAAGCTCGATACGGGAGGCTGCAAACCGTTCATATTTCATTAGCCAAACGCCTAATAGGAACTAGATATGCATATACATATAGGTATTTACCTAAGTACCTATATTATACTAACTAAAGACATCTATAGGTACCTAGTTGTTATTAGGAAATAAATTGCAGCGAACTCTCCTACTTAGAGTGCCTAGATGGGTGCGTGTGAGGTAAAAGGTATCCTTTTAGCATTTAAAATGTACCTAAGTACTTGGGTTATTTATTATTATAACCTACTGAGGAATTCAACACAGGAGTAAGTAGGCACACTACTAGGCACTTATAAAACATGGGCCATTAGATTCATTCATGTTACGTGATCACACGACAATAACTCCTATGGCTTGCCTGGCCTACCTTTATTCCCTAATAAACCTGCAAGGATTAAATTAATACGTATGGCACTGGTGGGCCAAGGGTAAGGAGCCGCCCGCTACGGGCCCTGGTCCATATTTACAAGGCTAAATACGGAGTTGGATAGTTTAAAAAAATTGGGTGCTAACATTTTCGTACAATGATGTAGGCATCTCTACTTCTGAATGAAAGGTAAAAAAATCTAGATGCATCTAACAGGAAGGCTATATAACATCACGCTATGACTAATAGGAGCGGAATATCGACAAAAAAGTTGCAAAATCACGGAAAAAATATTCCCTATTGAGAGCTTCCGTTGCGTGCGCTGCGTAAACGGTTAAAGTTACACAAAAATTACGTACTACAAAGTTGTTCCTCTTTAAAAGTTCTAAAAAAGAGTCTCCGACAGCATAATATGTCTATCTTTTAAGATTGGTTCACTAGAACCTTTTTTTGGTAATCAAATTTGTCCTAAAATAATGCATTATTTGCGAAGGTGTTTTTATAAAAACATAATATTAATCCTTATGCAATTAAGTACAATAGTCATTTTAAGTATTTCATTTTGAACATAATTGCCTTTTATATCATTTGATTTCGATAAATATCTTTGGAGATATCATAGTTTTACAATAACGCCCTAGCAAAATGTTGATCAAGTTCTACCTACACCAAAGCTATTTCTTCTTCTGTGACCAAAGAGAATTTTGTTCTACACGCACGGCTACGGCCGCCCGTCGCGTCGCGACTCGCGGCTGTCGGGTATCGCTGCGACTCTTTTTATGTGGACGCACCGCTCATTCAACTTTTGAACTGCCTCTGACTATTTTTTTTGTAGAAAGACAGCGTGTGCTCGATCCGTAAAAATGGATCTTTGGGAAAAATTTGCAAGATATCAGTTTAATCATATGGGATAAATGCATTCATAGATCTCATGTGGAGACCCTTAAAGACATAAGAAGCTGTAATAAAATCATGGGTGGAATCACTTTCAAGTTTACTGGTGATTTTACATTACCAGTTATAGTTAGGGGAACTAGAGCTGACATTGTTGAGTCTTGCTATGAAAGCACAATTGAGTGGAGGTACAAATTTTCCTTTAAAGTTACTTTTATGCGATTGGGAAGTGCCTTATTGTGAAAATGAAAACAATATCGAAATTAATCGTGATTTAGGTGTGAAGTTCTCTCCAAAGTTTATTCAGAATTCCAGATGTACCTAAGTAGTCCAAATAGAAAATAAAGACTACGAAGCGAAACCCGGGGCCCCGGGATGAAGGCAAAGAAGGAACAGGAGTGGGTTTTTAGTCAGTAAAAGTCTGACATTATCTCCCGCACCGCCCAAGAGCGCAATTTGTCATTAGATAATTTTCCAACCTAAAAAAAAAACAGTGGATGTATCAAAGGACAATATTGTAATGATAATATGATAATGTAATGGATCAAGAAGATGCGGTACATATACCCTCAAGAATTCCTGAATTCATTAACTTCGAGAGCCCTTCCCCCACATTCGCTCAAATTGAAATGGTTAGGTACACCAATTATTTTTCTCCAAAAACTAGGGGAACCTTTCTTCGCAATAGCGTGATCAGTGCCACAGTTTTGACTGGTCCAGTAGGGCAAATGGTAATAGTGTGATGCATCTTAAACAGTCTCCTATGTACTTGCACTTAACAAATATTTTCAATTTTTACGCGAACGAAGTCGCGGTTATGAGCTATAAATTATAATAAAAAAAAAACAATCAAAAGAACCTAATAGATAAAAATTAGACTTTTACGCGGACGACGCCGACGGCGACGTCGCGAGCAAAAGCTAGTATAAGATAAAAGATAAATAAAAAAGCTTTATTCCCTCTATCATCTTACGTTCTCCTGTCTTTGAAGTTTTCTGCGTATTGGGGCTGGGAGGGCCTATTTTGATTCAATTGACCCGCTAGGTTGAGTCCGGCACTAAGTTAGGTAACAATTTAGTTACCTACACATCTATAATAACACCTTGGTATTTAAATAATCAGTTATTTACTGACAAACAAAATACAAGTGTTCAAATATCAACAATTTATCATAAAAACAAGGTCAAAATTACCTAACTGCAAAAACAATTTCAAGAACTTTCGGTTTTAAATATCGTGTTCAAATGCATCATCACATCACCAAATTATTATTAAGGTTGCAGACGTTGTAAGATTTTTAACCTTGCGTTCAAAAGCAGAAGACGTAGATTACGTTCTGAATTAATTTATTCATCAAAAATAAGTTTGTAGGAGGTACAGGTAGACCGGGACGTACATACCAACATAATTCAACCTAGCTCGTCTAAGTAGACAGACAGTCAACTAAAAATCAGAGAAAGCAAATTCACATTGACAGCATCTCATATATTATCCTAAGTTATGGACGATTTTCGTAGTGCAAGCTACGATTGATAATGCGGTTGACTCTACCTATTTACCTAGCCTACAGTAGGTATTGATTAATGTTATTATTGATTAAATAATGATAAGTATCTATCTAGGTAAATAATAGGCATAATTTTAATAAATCATCGTTGAAGAAATAAATACAATAAACTGGTAATACCTATGAAGTCCAATACTCAACTATAAAAATTAAACTCTTCAAATTTAAAAATAAAACACTATTTTATGACAGTTCATTTAGGTCGCGCGAGAGTCATAAATAAGGTATTCAATATCATCAGGATAAAATAGTAGATTATGCGACTAGGGGATAAAGCCTGGTCGCGGGTGGCATGTTGAATTCCGAACGAAACGAAGGTTGCTGAATTTAATCCCAAACGTTAGTGAGGGATTTATATAATTAACTCCCAAGCATTGCGAGGGAGTTAACAAAGAAACCTGAGTGAAGTGAGGAATTCAAGCCGCCCAAGACAAAGACAGCTTTATCCCCGTGTTGGATAATCTACTTTTTACACAATCTGTGAGATAATTAAAAGACCATTTAGTCAAACAAATTATACTTTAGAGAAATATAAATTTTATTTACAAGTTAATCTTAACTATCACTCAACATGTTTTGTGATTTGAAACAAACAAAATTCACTACTCTATGATTCTATAGTTTCAATTTTCTCTAGCGAGCGACCCGCTCTTTCATTACTTTTTTTGAGAAACTCGTCAGTAAATCCACGTTTTATTATTATTTTTTTTTTGTTAGTGGCCAGTTTGAATTTTGAATAAACTTGTTTGATGCACGTACATTTATAATCACGTTTTTGACGTTTTCCAAATTCAAATCTCATTATTCTCTAGGGATCGCCCATACTGCATTATCTCCATAGAGACAGAATGACTCTACTCTGACTAGAGATAATGCAGTATGGGCGATCCCTAGGGAATAATGAGATTTGAATTTGGAACGTCAAAAACCGTCAACATTAAGTGAACTAAAATGTACTGTGCATCAAACAAGTTTATTCAAAATTCAAACTGGCCACTAACAAAAAAAAAACAGAATAAAACGTGGTCGTGGTTACAGACGAGGTTCGAAAAAAAAAGTAATGAAAAAGCGGGGGCGATAAAAAAAATTGAAACTATAGAATCTTAGAGTAGTGAATTTTTTTTGTTTCAAATCTCAAAACATGTTGAGTGATAGTTAAGATTAACTTGTACATAATACTTATATTTCTCTAATATTTGATTTGTTTTACTAAATTGTCTTTTAATTATCTCACAGATGGTGTAAAAACTAGAGTATCCAACACGGGGATAAAGCTGTCTTTATCTTGGGTGGCTTGAATTCCTCACTTCACTCAGGTTTCTTTA
The DNA here is from genome assembly GCA_905147345.3 of Mythimna impura. Classification (NCBI taxonomy): domain Eukaryota; kingdom Metazoa; phylum Arthropoda; class Insecta; order Lepidoptera; family Noctuidae; genus Mythimna; species Mythimna impura. Next base: position 18,205,471 of record LR990345.1, read on the forward strand.
TTAACTCCCTCGCAATGCTCGGGAGTTAATTATATAAATCCCTCACTGTCGTTCGGGATTAAAATTAGCAACCTTCGTTTCGTTCGGAATTCAACATGCCGCCCGCGACTTAAAGACACTGCTTTATCCCCTAGTCACATAATCTACTATTATAGTCTGTTCTAGACATGGTCACTACCTTTTAGTAATTTTCATCATTCAGCTAATGAAGAAACAGGCCAAAAATTACTTTGAATTATTTATAATATTAATATGGATAGTAAGAAGTATGTAAAATTAAAAAACTAAGTAGCTAAATGTGGGTACATCGTATACTTACAAGCGTAAGGTAGGTCTAGGTTAGGGTTGCCAACCGTAGGTACTCTAAAATAGAGTATTGTACTCTATATCATTTAGGCGTACTCTATAATGTTTAACACTAAAATAGTCTTTTTTACACAATGTTTACTATACTAGTGCCAGTCACGCATATACATATATGATACATACCTATTATCATAACCAAGAAAGTCAACTTTACTGAAAGACTCGAGAAAGAGAAAGAGCCAACGTGTTCGATTACGGCCTGTTCCGTCTCCTAGAGAGGAGGTCTAAGTCCCAGCAGTGGGAACAATAAAAAAATGATTATTATGCTATGTTGTTCCACGTGGGCAAAGTCGTGAGGCAAACTCTAGTAAATTAATAAACCCGTAAAATGTTAGTAGTTCGCTCACGAAATTACAAAAGTAGCATCACGAGCATAACCGTGAAAGTGTGACGTCACAATAAAAGCCTGTTAGGGTTGTGGATCCACGCTTGTGGGCGCGATGGGCATGCTCCATCGTGCCCACAACGGTGGATTCGCGCTTGTGACATGCTCTCTCGTTCCACCCAGAACTGAAGAAGTTAATTGTAGATTTCCAAAAAAAAAAAAAAAAACGGGGATGTGCAAGTCGGATTTGCGCACTGAGGGTTCCATACAAACTTATCTATGAAAACAGTTCAATTCCCGAATTGAGTTACGAATATTTTTCGAATCGAAAAAGAAATATTTTTTGTTGTGACGTAACTACCAAGGACATTGCTATATGATCTTATTTTTATAGCGGACTAGCTACAAAATCGATATAAGTATTTAAAAAAAAGTATCAGATTTCTATGTTATAATCGAACCATAACAACGAATATTATCTAATATTCGTTGTTATGGTTCGATTATAACGGTTCGGTATGTTTTTTCATAGCTCCAAGTGATTTTTAAGAAACTGAAAAACAATATCTAGCTATTTTAGTACCTACCTAGATAATTAGGTAGGTACATACCTATGCAGTTTTTTTCTAGGTCAGGTAAGACTGTGACTCTGCAGATGACCACCATACTTAGATACGTACGTCAAAAATAGGGATGGCAAATACGATACGATTAATCGATATTTCCTAAGATTTACTACGGTAATATGTTACATCAACTTTTGTCATACCATTACAAGCACGACAATATATCTTATTTTACTTAAAATAGCACATACATGTCATGTCAATACTAATACATAATAACATCTGTATCCAGTTCGCAATATTGTTTTTTTTAAAATAAAACATTTGTAAGGTTTGTACTATTTCTTATTCTGTGGTAAGGTATTCAGTAAAAATAAATATTATATAATAATACTTTTGTATTTGGTATTTGTCGTACTTAAATAATCGTTTAGTTAGTGATAAGTAGACGACACACTTATCTAAACGTTCTTTAGAAAACCCTGCAAAATGATCATGATGAAATGATAGGTTTTGATCTTTTCATCATTATTCAAACTACATATTTAAAATCGATTATGACCTCATTTATTATACTTATTAGGTTTTTTTAAAATACACTTAAAAAAAAAACAATCGATCGATTCCAATTCCTTCCAAGGCATCCTTAATTCATTATCGACACGACATGACATTAGGCATAGATGGGGGCCTGGCGGATGTTATTAGTCATTTAAAATACCATAAAATATACATTTTGGAATACAGCTAGTCCGTGTTTCAGGAGTATTTACAACTTATATAATAAATAAAAAACTTTTTACAAAAAAGAAATAACCGACTTTACTAAAAAAATCACTAAAAGGATCAAAATAACTTTAATTTCGGAAGTCGGTGTTAAATATGAAACAAACAATACCGAGAAACACAAAAGTTTTTTATTTCACACTTTTTAGTTGCGATACACTTATAACCAGAGCGATAATTCCAATTAATCCAAATACTGCTAGGTTACATTGTTTTATTATGAAGTTCCTGTGTCTACCTTCTACCTTCCGGGTCCATCATCAGATCAGTTCGATAGTACCTTATAGCCAAAGTGCATCTCATGACAATTCTAATAAGCCCAAACACGGCAAGGATAAATTGATTAATTACGGAGTTCCAGTGGCTACCTTCTGGCTCCATCATCATCATCAGTTCACTTCGACGATACCATTTTCAACTTAACTATTCAGAATCATTTATTTATTTGTATTGTCATAGTCGCATAACTGTCTTCATTGATATATCTATGTGAGTGTGAAGTTCCGTTGACCATTTCTGGTCTTCTTCATCAGTTCCACTTCTTCAAATGTTACTTTTTGACTGACTACTGCTTTAGTCCTCGATGAAAATACCAAAATGACTATATAATTGCCTATAATATTTGAGGAGTTCCCTCGATTAATCATGGATCCCATCATGAGAACTGGATTATGAAAAAAATGGGACCAATCTGGAAGCATATCCTCTAAGGGGAAAAAAATTTTTTCGGTAACTCAGAAATCTGATTTATTTCAGTTTCAAGGGGCCGAAGACTTGAGTAATTATATGTTTTTAATTTCAACTCGAGAGTTTGACAGACAGACAGACGGACAACAAAGTGATCCTGTAAGGGTTCCATTTTTTCCTTTTGAGTTAGGTACGGAACCCAAAAAATTACACTGGTACCTATTTATGAGTTTTGCAGTAGCTAAATATACCTTCTTAAATTATTTGAAAGCATCCTGTGGTCGAATAATAATCTAGGAAGTTACATTCTGATTATTACGACATTTTGATTTGGCTTACTTTCAAATTGAGTGTTTTTGAGGTAATTTGAATTATGTTTAAGAAACTGGTAGGTACATGAAGAATTGAGTGTTTTTGAGGTATTTTGAATTACGTTTAGACTGGTAAATGAAGATTCTAAGCAATATCGTACTTATGTTCCTTTTTGCTAATTAGAATTGTCGATAACAGCGCATAGGTATCTATCTAATTTCTATAATAAATTATCCCAATCAACGATTAGGAAGAACATAGGCTTCGGAGTATTCGAAATTTTAACTTAGTTGCTTTCATTTGCAAGGAAATAATTATCGCCATGACATGGTCTATCTTTGTGTCAAGTTTCATCAGACTCCATTCAACCTTATAGAGGTAACGAACAAGTACCTAGACGAACGGACAGCGTTATAATAGAAAAACCCTCTAAGGTACCCTCTACCTTAGATTTCTTATTCTGTGGCCTTAGGTAGGCATACCTAACCTATTTATAAAGGGCCTATTACACTACGCGATATTCAGCACACGATATTCAGACTGTCTTTTTTATTTGTTCCGAGTAAGACCGGTCTAACCCTTATTACACTACGCGACATCGACTAAGACTGCCTGAATATCGAGTAGTGTAATAGGCCCTTTACACCCACACTTACCTAACCTCTGTAGCGCTAGCCCAGCCACAAATTGTCCACGAAAATTTGTCATAATTGATAAATTCATAATTGAATCAATCTTCTGAATGAATCTTTCATAAAAATTACTACCTACTAGAAAAAAAACTTTTTACAAAAAAATACAACCGACTTCAAAGTAAAAAAAACACTGAAAAGTGCAAAATAACTTTAATTTCGGAAGTCGGTGTTTCTATAATAGTTTTGTCTCTTCGTTATTTAGCACCGACTTCCGAAATTAAAATTATTTTGCACTTTTCAGTGTTTTTTTTTTACTTTGAAGTCGGTAGTATTTTTTGTTAAAAAGTTTTTTATTTTACACTTTTTAGTTATGGTACCACCACTAAAAAGTACCCGTCAGCCAAACTTAAATACCTTATAGCCAGAGTGCATCTCATGACAATTCTAATAATCCCAAACACTGTTAGATTACATTAATTTATTACAGAGTTCCGGTGCCTAACTTTCCCCTTCATCATCAGATCAGTTCGATATATTCCCCCTCTACTTTCAGTCAGTCATCGACTACACGTATAAACAAAGCAATTTTACTTTTTACGACGGTTCTGCTGTGATTCTATGAGGAGTTCTGTTCCATATCTTCGAAGTTCATGATCAGATCGTAACAATATTTCTATGGGACCAACTCGGAAGCATAACCTTTCAATCAAAAAAATAATTTTTTAAATCGGTCCACAATTGACCGAGAAATCGGTGAACATACATAAAAAAAAAATAAACAACATACATTTAACCGAACATATAACCTCCTCCTTTTTGAAGTCGGTTAAAAATAGGTACTACGCGCAGTGTTTTTATTTATTTATTTATTTAAACTTCATGTACAGTAGTGGTACATAGGCGGGCTTAATGCAACAAGGCATTCTCTACCAGTCAACCTTTGGGTTAAAAAAGACAACACTGTGGTAGGTTTACACAATAAACAAATAACAGATACTTTAACAGAAAATAAAATAAAAAATAAGTTATTTATAATAATAAAATACATATATAGCTAAAATTATACACTAATAAATACTAAGAAAAATTTCAAATCATTAAGAGAACTTAATAATAATTCCGACGAAGACCGAGCTAAGGTTGAGAAGACTTCAAGTAGTAGTTCCGAATTTTACGCTTGAAGGAAAATTTACTATCAGCTTTTTTGATGTCAAGGGGAAGCAGTTTTTCCATTTTGATCACCATTCATTCATTCATAATCAATAGCCTACTATACTTACAATCTTCTTTATGTATATAATAACATGTCGTGGCCAGATCTTAGAATTGATCACTTCATGATGTGTCCGGCCATACCTATCATAAAATGGAGGCTTTTCATGATATAGAACCTCGACTACTGGCCACATCACGATATGGGCAAGTCAAATCAATAAACACTCTGAGTTTAACGATATGAAAAATTAAACGCATGATTATTTCATGATGTGACCAAACATGGCTGATCATATTGTAAAATAGTTATATTATCCACCGTTAGAGGCGCTGATGTTGTTTTGTTTTTGTTATGAAATAAGGCGGTGGATAGTTGTGGTTATTCTCATGAAACTGTTAGTAATAATGTGCCAATTGATAATTATGATATAGCGAAATGTCATTACGATAAAAAAATACTTGAATTTTACGAAAGCCATTCAAAAAACGAGCGCAACGTAAAAAAAACCTTGGAGTTCAGAACGTATTTCACAGGTTAGTAGATTTTTCAATCTTTAGTAGTACCTATTATTTAATGGTCATTATTACAAAATTAAAGCTATTTAAAATGTCTTATTTATCTTTAATATTCATTATTTGGAATTTTTATTAAACCCTTGATGTCATGGAAAACATACAATATACTACACTATGATATGGCCAAATGTTGGTTGAAATATCATGAAACGTTGACGTTTAAAAACGATCTGGCCATATGACCATAACCTGTACCATGGCGCATGGGTAAGAAATGGCGCTAGACAACCTGTGTCTCTTACCCACACTGAAATAAGAATGAAATAATCTTACTTTGAACGTCATGGTAACCCCACATATCGTTTATGAAATGCATATGATATGGCCGGTCACATCATGAAGTGATCAATTCTACGAACTGGCCACGACATATAAAAAACTTTTTACAAAAAAAAAATAACCGACTTCACTAAAACAAAAGCACTAAAAGGATCAAAATAACTTTTATTTCGGAAGTCGGTGTTTCTCGGTATTGTTTGTTTCTTATTTAACACCGACTTCCGAAATTAAAGTTATTTTGATCCTTTTAGTGGTTTTTTTTTAGTGAAGTCGGTTATTTTTTTTTTGTAAATAGTTTTTATTTTACACTTTTTAGTTGCGAACCACTTATAAACAGAGTGCCTATTTCTCATGACGATTCCAATTAACCCAAAACACTGCAAGGTTACATTGTTTTATTAGAAAGTTCCTGTGTCTACTTTCCACCTTTCGGCTCCATCACCAGATCAATTCGATAGTTCCTTATAGCCAAAGTGCATCTCATGACAATTCTAATAAGCCCAAACACGGCTAGGATACATTGATTAATTACAGAGTTCCAGTGCCTACCTTCCGGCTCCATCATCATCATCAGATCACTTCGATGATACAATTTTCAACGTAACGTAACTATTCAGAACCATTCATTTATTTGTATTGTCATAGTCGCTTAACTATCTTCATTGTGATATCAAAGTGAGTATGAAGTTCCGTTGACCATTGCTGGTCTTCTTCATCAGTTCCACTTCATCAAATGTTACTTTTTGACTGTAAATGCTCAAAAAAATTCTCGATGAAAATACCAAAATCACTATATGGTTGCCTATAATATTTGAGGAGTTCCCTCGATTCCTCATGGATCCCATCATCAGAACTGGATTTTGAAAAAAATGGGACCAATCTGGAAGCATATCCTATATATGGAAAAAAAATTTTGCAAATCGGTCTATAAACGACGGAGTTCTGAGGTAACAAACATAAAAAAAAATGATAAAAAAAAAATACAACCGAATTGAATAACCTCCTCCTTTTTTTTAAGTCGGTTGACAAAACCACTCAAAGTCAAGTCAAAGTCAAAAGTTTTTATTTCACATAGGCCTACATGGGCACTTATAAAACGTCAGAAGCTAGTGCACTCATTGATTAATCACGAAATCTCAGAAACAATAACATCTACAAACTTAAAATTTGGCAGGTAGGTTCCTTATAGGATTCAGACATCCGCTAAGAACGGATTTTACGAAACTCCACCCCTAAGGAGGTAAAGCGGGGGTTGAAAGTTTGTATAGAGAAACCTACTTTTACGCGGGCGAAGCCGCTGGCAGAAGCTAGTATTTCCATAAATTGATAATTGAGTAACATTTTAGGATAAAAGAAACGCTAATAACTTTGCTGTTTATGAATATTATTTATTGAGACTACATAATAACAAGACATTTCCTAATAAACCCTTTAAGTATTTGTACTAATTAAAAATTAGTGGTGTACATAAACACTGAACTTTTCCGCATTCCGTCAATTTGGTCACATTTTCTAAAACTTGCCATCATTATTTTTGTACTTACTTCAGAATGTTTAATTGTAAGTTGATATCTCAATAATATAACTGCCGTCGTAAAAAAACAGCAAACATCATTATCATCATCCTGCCCTTGTCCCGTTTTATTTAGGATCGGCGCAACACGTTTTTTTCTTTCACTCTGTCCTGTCAGACGTCACGCTATTACTAACTCCCTTTTCTTTCATATCACTTCTCACACAATTCATCCATCTTTGCTTTGGCCTCCCTCTCCCTCTCCATCCATCCACATGTAAACTCATAACTCTTTTAGCAACTTGCGTTTCATCCCTCCTCTTCACATGACCATACCAAGACAAACGATTCCCTTTCAACTTTTCAGTCACTGGCGCCACTTTCAAACTTCCCCAAATATCCTCATTTCTCACTTTATCCATTCACGTCACACCACACATCCATCTTAACATTCTCATCTCCGCTATGTTCTTTTTTTTTCATCCGTCTTTTTCACAGCCCAACATTCTGATCCATACAGTATAACAGGCTTTATCATGGACTTGTAGATTTTACCCTTCAACTTGAGTGGCATCCGTGGGTCACAAGTTGTTCCCGTGACCTGTCGCCATTTCATCCATCCTGCGTTGATCCGATGTGTTACGTCGACCCGAGGTACCGACAGTCGGAATTTATCGGTATGGGCGTTCCGGCGAGAGCTAAAGGCACTAGATTAGAGAGTCTGCCGAAATCGCAGAACAAGTACTCCGTTTTGGTTCTACTCAATTTCAGGCCAACACTCTCCAGTCTGTGCCATCACACCTCCAATCTGTTCTGGACCTCTAGGCTACTCTTGGCAACCAGCACAATGTCATCGGAAAATAGCATAGGTACACCAGGGAGCCTCTTCGTGAATGTTCGACGTCAGAGCATCCATAATCATCAGGAAGAGGTTTTTTTAGATGGGAAAATCATCTAATGACAAATCCCGATCTTGGGCGGAGCGGGAGATAGTGTCAGACTTTTACTGACTAAAACCCACTCCTGTTTCATCTTTGCCTTCATCCCGGGGCCCCGGGTTTCCCTTTCACACTACACGTGGCCCCAGTAGGCTTCGACCCTACTGGGCCCCTACGATTTGCTGACATCTTCCTGAGGCGCGCGTGGAACAGTACGCACCGTCGACGACTTGGGCTTGGTCCGGACAGTTACCGGACGGTCGGACGGCGAGCCACTCATTACTCGCCGTTCGCAAACCCGCGCCTACGGTGGCCGGAAATTGGGATCGGAATCCCGGCGGTGGTTGGGGCGTGAGGACCGTTGCGTCACGCGATCGGCCGCCTCCTTTGCTAGCATTACTGCTTCGCAGAAGGAGGCGACCGCCTGCCACTCCTCCTCGCTCCGGACCATGGCATGTACCAAGGCCCGGCGCGAGAGATCACTGCCGCCGATCGCCCCCACAAGGACACGGCGGTGCTCTGCCGCGGCGGGGATCATCAGGAAGAGGTAAGGGCTGAGAGCCGATTCTTGATGTAAGCCGACAGTCACATTGAAGCTGCCAGTGGTACCCACTGTAGACCGGACTTGGGTACTGCATCGACTGTACATTGCAACGGGCCCACTACAGAACCTCACGAGGTATCCGGTCGTATGCCTTTTCGAGGTCAACGAATACCATGTGCAAGTTTTTATGAGCACTTCTGTATTTTTCACACAGCTGGCGGATAGCAAAAATGGCATCCGCTGTACTCCGACCCGGCATAAAACCGAATTGGCTCTGTGAAATTTCACTCTCTTCTCTCAGTCGCCTTTCAATAACTTTCTCCCAGGCTTTCATAGTGTGTGACATTAGCTTTATTCCTCTATAATTGTTGCACTTCAATTGAGGCAGGGAGGCGTTATTTCCGAAAACTGTTCATGGCAGCAATGGAGGATGTCTTCAAGGTTCTGGAATGGAAAGGGCTAGGCATTAATATCAATGGCGAGTACATCACTCACCTTCGGTTTGCTGACGACATAGTAGTCATGGCTGAGACTACAGAGGAACTCAGTACAATGCTTGGTGACCTCAGTAGAGCTTCCGAAAGAGTGGGACTTAAAATGAACATGGACAAAACCAAAGCCATGGTAAACAGCCATGTAGCACCCACTCCTATCAAGATCGGGGACTCTACACTCGAAGTTGTAGACGACTACGTTTACCTGGGACAGACAGTCCAGTTGGGAAGGTCTAACTTCGAGAAAGAGATCAATCGTCGAATCCGACTCGGCTGGGCAGCGTTCGGGAAGCTGCGCGGTATCTTCTCGTCTAGTTTACCACAGTGTCTCAAGACGAGAAAGTCTATGACCAGTGCGTGTTGCCAGTGATGACATATGGCTCCGAAACGTGGTCGCTTACAATGGGCCTCATCAGAAGACTTAAAGTCACCCAAAGGCAATGGAAAGGGCTATGATCGGAGTTTCCTTGCTTGATCGAATCAGGAATGAGGATATCCGCAGGAGAACCAAGGTTACCGACATAGCACGAAGAGTCGCCAAACTTAAGTGGCAATGGGCAGGGCACATTGCTCGCAGAACGGATGGCCGTTGAGCCCGAAAGGTTCTGGAATGGCGACAACGTACCGGAAGACGTAGCGTTGGAAGGCCTCCTACAAGGTGGACCGATGACTTGGTAACGGTTGCGGGAGTCCAATGGATGCGAGACGCACATAGGACCGTTCATTGTGGCGACACTTGGGGGAGGCATATGTCTAGCAGTGGACGTCTTTCGGCTGAAATGATGATGATGAATGATGAATTCTTGCACTCAAGCACATCACCTTTTTTTAAAAAAATGGGCACCAAAGAACTATTGCACCACTCATCAGGTATGGCTTCTTCCAGAAACAACTTATTGAAGAACAAAGGCAACCACGTCCATACATCTACTCGCAATAACTTCCACACTTCAACCGGTATTCCATCTGGCTTTACCATTCTTCATTCCATTTACTGTTATTCTAACTTCATCCATACTAACCATTGTCACTAACCCCACATTCACTGGTTTATTCTCTAAAACCCCACTCCAATTATTTTCCTCATTCATCAGTCATCATCATCATCAAAAAAACCGCAAACATGATTTCCAGAAATCGGGATATCCAAGAAAGTATTTCAAACAATAAAAAAGTGTCGCATATGGTACCTACTTATATGAAACAATTCCGAACTGTATGGAAATCTGATTTCCTAAAATTTTTGTGTTTTCTAAGATGAAAAAATATTTTTTAGATGAAAATGAAAACCATTAAATATTCTTATTGAAATTGACTGTACGGTCATCTTTAAGGGGCTCCTATTAGCCGATGACCTTGAGCATTTTTCTACCCCTCTTCCCCTATATTATTACACTTGAACAATAAATCTACTTATGGGAGCGTTTTGGTATATAATACTCGGTATTGTTTGTTTCTTATATAACACCAACTTCCGAAATCAAAGTTATTTTGATCCTTTTAGTGTTTTTAGGGTTCCGTACCTCAAAAGGAAAATCGGAACCCCTATAGGATCACTTTGTGGTCCGTCTGTCTGTTAAGATCCTTTATCTCAGGAACGCGTGGAAGTATCTACTTAGTTGAAATTAAATCTATGTACTCTGGTCTGCGGTTCCTTAAAGCTGTGAAAAAATTAAATTTCTGAGATAAATAAAGTAATTTCAACACTATAAAGGGAATCAAAATTCATAGGGTACTTCCCGTTGACCTAGAATTCTGAAAGAACAATGGTCATTCTCCTAATACCTATGCTTGGACCATATAAAATTAGTAAAACGTAACTTGATGAAACATATAACGTTTGATTTGCCTGAATGAACATTACTAAGTACAGCATTCAATAATATTTTAAAAGTACGGAGAAACTAGTAAATAATTAAAATGTTTTTAAGGTTAGGTATGTGGTTTATTAGTAATCTGTAGCATTTCAAAAAGATGACAAAAATAGTTTTTGATTAAAAACAAAAATAAATAGTAGTATAGTTTTATTTAAAATAGTTTTGGAGGCATAATTATTCAAAAATTGATTCCTCAAAATGTTTACATCCTTATACAAATTAACTATTCATACGAAGACTTGGCTTAGTATCCAAGCCAAGGGAATTTTTTGTCGGTAGGTATTGTTTGTTTCTTATTTAACACCGACTTCCGAAATTAAAGTTATTTTGATCCTTTTAGTGTTTTTTTTAGTGAAGTCAGTTATTTTTTTTTTTGTAAAAAGTTTTTTATTTTACACTTTTTAGTTGCGATACACTTTTAGAAAGAGTGCCTATTTCTAATGACAATCCCAATTAACCCAAACACTGCTAGGTTACGTTGTTTTATATTATGAAGTTCCTGTGTCTACCTTCCACCTTTCGGCTCCATCATCAAATCAGTTCGATGTACCTTATAGCCAAAGCGCATCATGACAATTCTAATAAGCCCAAACACGGCTAGGATACATTAATTAATTAATAATAATAATAATTCGTTTATTTTTCTCACCACAATATCACAGAAATTACAAACCTAAGACAATGACAATAGACAATAATTGGGTTCATACTGTGGGAGACTGGTGCCTAAGGTAGGCCTTTGGCCTGTATTTCAGGGCACCAGGTCTTCCGGAATTACGGAGTTCTTGTGCCTACCTTCCGGCTCCATCATCAGATCAGTTCGATAGTACCATATAGCCAAAGTGCATCTCTTGACAATTCTAATAAGTCCAATAACGGTTAGGTTACATTGATTAATTACGGAGTTCCAGTGTCTACCTTCCGGCTCCATCATCATCATCAGATCACTTCTTCGATGATACCTTATTCAACGTAACTATTCAGAACCATTCATTTATTTGTATTGTCATAGTCGCTTAACTATCTTCATTGTGATATCTATGTGAGTATGAAGTTCCGTTGACCATTTCTGGTCTTCTTCATCAGTTCCACTTCATCTAACTTTACTTATTGACTGTAAGTTGTTAAGTTCTCGATGATAATACCAAAATAACTATATGGTTGCCTATAATATTTGAGGAGTTCCCTCGATTCCTCATAGATCCCATCATCAGAACTAGATTTTGAAAAAAATGGGAACAATCTGGAAGCATATCCTATATGGGAAATAAAAATTGCAAATCGGTTCATAAGGTCCGGAGTTCTGAGGTAATAAACATAAAAAAAGAATGATGATAAAAAAAATACAACCGAATTAAGAACCTCCTCCTTTTTTTGAAATTGGTCAAAAATACATCCAAATTAATAACCTCCTCATCACATTTTGACGTTAGTTTTTACTATTAGTAAAAAAAGTATTTGTAAGTACAATAATTATATTCTCTATATATTCTGTATAAATTTCGTAAAAGTTAAAAACAAACATTAAACGCAAATAGTCATTTTTTTTATAGAACAATAAATGAAAAAGAAATTTATACAAAATACAACCGAATTGATAACGTCCTTTTTTTGAAGACCATGAATCAAAGTATTGCATTATATATTTTTTTTTAATTTTATGATGCCCTTTGAAGGTATTTTATACAAGTTGAAAAACGTATATTTTCAAAGGGAGCCCCTTAATGTGTTTTTCTAAAAATCTTAGCTACCTACTAAAAGAGCGAGGCACACACAAAAAACGTCCTGTCGCAGGTCTGCTGGAAGAAATTTCATTTGAAATAAGCAGTACCTTTGTTCTCTTGATCTGTATTTGTTCTTTTCATTTTTAAGTGTTTATGGGTAAAGATTATATGTATAATTTTTAGAAAACAACGAGCAAGTACGTATTAGGTACCAACATACATCTGCCTATTCTATTAATAAACATAGCCATCCTACTAATTTTAGTTTTGACTTTTTTACTTATTGCTTTGTGGCACATGAGTTTGATAGTCAATTCTGTATCTATTGATAACACCAATTTTTTACTTTTGTTAAATATTTTACTCTTTACGCAGTAAAAAATATGTGGGAAACTCATAATAACAATTTGATATAAAGGACCGTATTAATCAAAGACTCTTCTGCCAAGGTAGTGCTGTAACTGCATAACCAAAAAATCTAAGAGTTATTCGCAAAATCATCCTCATAATAAAGATCCTTTCAAAAATAAGTTAATCACAAAAACCGATCATGTCAGCAAAGCTCCGCGGGATATAGACAAATGAGAGTAACCGCAAGTCCGGCAAATCAACGCTGGGACAATGGGTTGCGCTTGCGTCACTGACGGCCGCTGAGCAGCTTCCGTTCGCCTTCTTCACGACGAGCGGCCGCGAGTGGACCCGGGTGGGAGATGCTACATCACATATATAATGCGATAACAACGACCCCTCAGCAAGCAGTTTGCTCTCAGCTTCGCCATGAAGGTAATTTAATATTTTATTAAACAACTTTGGCATTAAGGAGCTCTGAATAGATTTCAACAGTGATTTCAATTACTTATGTGAATTATTTGTGCTATAAAATAAAGGGACTGTAGTGTTTCCTTGCCTGTCCCTATAGTAACATTTCTAGCCACTATCAAAATTTAGAAACTAAATTATATAAATATTTAAATTTAGCTATATTCAGACTACTAACCTAGGTGTGGTCCTTAGCGAAACTTGGACAAAAAAAAATGTATTGATTGCATCGCATTGTTTTTAACTATATTCTGATCATCTATATCTGCCCATATGTGTACTTTAATAAATTTTAAAAATCAACCAAGATTGTAGGTAGGCAATTTAAATCTGTGATCATTATAGTGCCTAAAATAATAGCCTGTGGATAGGAATCTTCTTCAATATTATTCCATAACGGGGGAACCTAATTATTTCAATCACAAAAGATGTGTAACATGACATACAGCTATATCACATTAGTAAATAAAAATGACCGACTTTATTATGCTATAATACATAAAACGTAATCTTTCCTCCTTTCATTCCACTGTGACCTCTTATAGCACTTTCAATTTTTTCACATCATTATTTAGAGAACAGTTATGTGAGCCTTTGTGTTATTGCTTAGTTATCCGTGTTTAGTTAAAATAATAATCATACGTGTTTGTTCAAAGGTTAAAACAAATTAGTTCTCTGTAAACATCTATTTTAGTCCCTAATTTAGGACGATCTTTTGATCAGAAGCAATACGTTGACCTTACCTTGTCATTTCTGTGACAGCAGAAACCACCCACATAAACGGTTGACTATGAATCTAATATAAACTTTACCCCTCCAGGTGTTCGTCTGTTTGTTAGCATTAGCCGTGGTCGCGGCCAACGCCGGCTACATCAGTAGCGGTGGCTGGTCAGGCGGTGGCGGTAGCGGTGGTGGCGGCTGGTCTGGCGGCGGCGGCGGCGGCGGCGGCGGCTATGGTGGTGGCGGCGGCGGTGGCGGCTGGAAATCCGGAGGGGGTGGTGGCGGAGGATGGTCCGGCGGCGGCGGTGGTAGCGGCGGACGTAAGATATTTTTTATGCACATTTCATTGTACACCAAGATAATAATTTTCAAAATTTTTCCTTTAGTAAAAAACATACAATTGGCGGCCTTATCGCATTTCGCAATGTTTTCCAGGCAACCTGGAATGCATAAAGTTTACCTGGACACAAAGTCGGATTGCACTAGTTGGTCTTACTATCCAACACCCCTAAGTCGTCTCCAGACTTCTGATTGAGAAAGTACTAGTCTATATTATAATAATTCTGTGTTAGTAATCTGAGTCAATGCATACATTTTCGCAACAGTTGAGATATGTATATATACGTATATGATTGCTGCAACTTGGGTACAACCTATTTTTTGGTGCACGCAAGGCAACAGCCTGATAACAGCACTCGGTTGGTGGGTAACTAGGTTCTCCCACCTAATTACCAGTTGACCAGCAGATTATCATTTTCGACTCTAGAACTTATCAAGCATGCAATCTGAACGTTGAACTACATATCTAATGAACCCTAAACTCTTTTTTGTAGTTTCGAATACTTAGCAAGGCAAGTAAATGTTATATTTTTACTAGATATGTTTTGTAATAATATTTCTGTTCTTGTTTACACAGAGGTGAAAATCATCAAGATCATCACTACTGGAGGAGGTGGTGGTGGAGGCTACGGTAAGCCATTTTATTTTTTAATTCTTATTCCAGAGAATATCTCTACAATAGTTCTGGTTGTTCAGAAACAACCAGAACTATTGTAGAGAAGACCACACATCCAAGATATACCTATAGCAAATGTATAATGTAGCAAAGTAGTGATTAATCCTTATTTCCTACACTTAGTAGGTACCTACTTCGTCCTAGTTAGATTGCTCCATGCCAACAGTCACTTACTAGTCAGACACGTCTACGACGCTGTTCTACCTACTATGCTTATAAACCCACGTTTTACTGTCCTAGTAACAAAGAAGTCACGACATGTCAATGAACATAAAACAATACCTACCTATATAGTACTACAGTGAACCTTCTAACTTACCACCTTACTTTTATTACTTACTTAATTGGTGTAATTTAAATAGGTACCTAGATATATAACGTTACTGATTTCCTATTTCATAAACTAAATCTACAAATAGATGTAGGGGAAGGTGCTTAGGTACGCTAACCTACCAACTAAGTACCAATCTACCTACAGAATTTGTAGGTAGGTAACTACCTACCCACAAAACCTAGCGCTTAGAGGTCGAGTGAGACATCGTCAATAGTTCTTTAGGGTCATCCATTCGCTCTGCGGCAACCATTACGAATTTCGCAATGACTGTATTCGACCTGACTGGACATAAGTTAGTCTGTTGTCTATGTAAAACTTGACTTTTAAGTATACAATACAAAATATACTTAATAATAATCTTTAAATTATTTTAATATAAAGCTACAGAGTATTTAACCGCAAGTCAGGGTTTTTGACTAATTTGTAGAAGGTATCTTAATTTAACGCGATATTGCAACGCGTATTGCTATCTCTAAATGGTCTTATGGAGCATCTGCATCGTGTCAAGTGACTACTTTATTTTGTTGTTTTCTTCTTTGAAATGATCGAATTCCATCCATTGACAAAAGTCGTTTTGTAACTATGGTTGCTGAACTATATTTACAAAATGGCTTTTGTTACTGCTGTAGTTACTGAGTGCTATTGTTGTTTGGGCAGGCGGCGGCGGCGGCGGCGGCGGTGGTTGGAAATCTGGCGGCGGCGGCGGCGGCGGTGGCTGGAAATCTGGCGGCGGCGGCGGTGGCTGGAAATCTGGCGGCGGCGGCGGTGGTGGTTGGTCCAGCGGCGGCGGCGGTGGCAGCAGCGGCTGGTCCAGTGGCGGAAGCGGTGGTGGTTGGAAACTTGGCGGTGGTGGCGGCAGCAGTGGCTGGTCCAGCGGCGGAGGCGGCGGTGGCTGGAAGTCCGGCGGAGGCGGCGGCGGCTGGTCAAGCGGCGGTGGCGGCGGCGGCGGCTGGTGGTGATCCCGTCCCTACTAAACTTATAGCGAAATTTCTGACAATACAGTGATACCTCCGATGTCGTTGTTTTTACAATTTCCAAAACTTACCCAATTGATATTGAACACACACCTTGAGACTTTACAGACTTCAGATTTATTCAGCAAAATACAGCTCCAAGTTTAAATACCGAATAAATTAATTATTCTAGTTCAGAGCTGTCATCTAGATACTTACAAATACACACAAAAAGTAGTATAAAATTTTAAAAGGTCATTCCCCTATAATATCCACGTAGGTTTAAGTACTTAGTAATATCTACCTGTTACGCAGCAGTCGTAGGATCGAGTCGGTTATTTATTACGGTTTGAATTAATTTTTTTCTAAAGATTACAAATCACTTGTACAGAAATAAATACTTTTTATTACTTGATTACATTTTTGTTGTCCAGGACTAGCAGAAGCTTAGTGTTAACATTTAGTATGAAGTAAGAAGGTAATTGCTAAAAGATTTGTATTGTCTACCACCGAAGTGTGTGGTGTTGGTGATTGCCGCTGGGGCGGTATTTGGACCCGAGCAGTGACGGAGGGTCTTTGGAGAGCCGAGAGCTGTAGCCATCAATACTGACGTGTATCAAGCGACGTTTTTCAGTGCAGTTGTGAGGAGAAACAATTTAGCTACATTATCTCACTGACGCGTAATGGTGGTCAAGAGGTCACAGTTGGGTTGCACGAGCCATTGTGTGCCTGGGTGCGGTGCAATTGGAGTCGGACTCTGAGCAAGTGTATTGAAAGGTTAAGTTTACAGACTAAATCCTTGAAGATAGAGCTAAAGAGGGTTGTTAACTTGATAGAAATCACCTGCTAAACAAAAAACGTGACTTTTAGTAAGTAATAAATAAAATTTAGTATAAAGATCGTGCTGAGTGTCTACCAATACTCCTTCAAGCAATCAGATGCTCGGTGGTGAGCAATGACCATGAGTTAAATCTCACTTACGATAAAGTCTTGGAGAGGCCTCATGACTTCTGTTGTTCAGAGGAGAGATCCCGTTATGTTAGGGAGTTTATTGATATTTGTATCGTGTGAAGTAGCAAGAGCACACTCATGTAAGTACACTAGCAGTTGTTGGAGGGAGTGTAGCACTATTCGGTACTCTGACTTGAATAGTCGTGGATCGGGAAAGTTGTTTTATTAGTAAAATATTCGGGAGGTTCAAAAAAGTTTTTGTAGAAGACTTGTTTGATTAAGAACAAGGAGCGTTTTCAGACTATGTAAAATTCATAATTTAAAGAATCGTTTAAGGTAATGGAGATTTTTGATGATAATTTAAAAGTACTTATAGACTCCATCGGTACTTATAGATGCGCACATTAAAGCTTGAAAAATTGCAGAAAATCAGAGCATAACTGATCAAATTTGGGTAGAGTGAGTGGTTGAGATCATGAGAGTATTAAGTTGCATGATGATCAAACTGTATCAGAGGTTGATAACTCTGATCCGCGAGTACGCAGTCAATTGTCAACCCTGGCAGAGGTCGGGTTTCAGTGGAAACCATGAAGTTCTGGGAAAGGAGTTGGTGGTCCCATGGGAACGCGTGTGAGGTATCCTCCTCCTTGCGTCTTACTCCTCAATGCTGAGGTTCATGACCTCCCTGCTTCATCACTTTCATCCGAACGATATTCCTCCATCTGTTTCTGTCTCTGGCGGTGTGAAGGGCATTGTATACCGTAGTGTCAGGAGCGGTGCGGATCTGGTCGGACCACCGTATGCGTCCACGAGACCTTGTGTGAGGTAAGTCACTTGAAGATACTGGGCTGTTGATATCGAAACGAGATAAAAAACCCCCGACACAAAAAACTATTAAAAAGTAAAAAAAATAAGTTAATAAATTACTCTTTCAGGCGATTTCAATTCATTAAAAGAACTATATAAATATTTTAAACATGAGCGTCCCTGAGTCGGGGTACCGCAATGTGAAGAAGTAAAAGAAAATACCCTGGTCTACATACTAATTTTAAATCGTTTGTATGAAAACTGTGGACCCCGACTCAGTGACGCTCATCTTTAAAATATTTATAGTTTTTTTAATGAACTGAAATCGGCTGAAAGAGTAATTTATTAACTTATTTTTTACTTTTTAATAGTTTTTGTGTCGGGGTTTTTTTAATTTTTAATTTTATTTTTATTTCCGCTTTTAAATTAATCGCGATCACCATTATTGTGATAACTACTTTTTTAAGGTGGGAAATCATTAAATGTTTTTTCTCGCTTTAGGGCGGAGTGAGAGTGTGTCAGACTTTTACTGACTACCTAAAGACACACCTATGTTCCACCTTTGCCTAGCGTTCCAGGACCCCGCGGATTTCCCTTTCGGAAGTCAACCCACGGCCCCAGTAGACCTCGGCCCTGCTGGCCCCTACGGCTTTACTGACGTCTTGAGGCGCGCGTGCAACACTACGCGCCGTCAACGACTCGGGCTTGGTCCGGACGAATACCAGACGGCTAAACGGTGAGCTACTCATTGCTCGTCGTCCTGAAGCCCACCGTAGGGCTGGAAATCCGACCCCGATTTCCAGCCGTACGGTGGCTGAAAATCGGGTTCGGAATCCCGGCGGCCAGGGCGTAAAGATGTATACGTTCCCTCACGCGTGAGGCCGCCTCTTTCGCTAGCATTACTGCTTCGCAGTAGGAGGTGACCGTCTGCCATTCCTCCTCGCTTTAAACCATGGCCTATACCAGGGCCCGGTGCGAAAGGTTGTCGATGCCGATCGCACCCACGAGGTCACGGCGGTGTTCCGCCCAAGCGGGGTACACCTCATTGTGATAACTACTTAAATATTTTTTTTTTTAATATTATCAATTAGCGACCCGTGAATCTTAAAACAACTTTAAACCGAATCATTTACGTGGTCTAGGGACAGATGTTGCACTATACATGTCTTCGAGCGATGTCTTTACGGTACGGAACCGTCGCATTCCGTTCCGACGTGATTAACTAACAAAGGATATAGAACTTTTATACTTTATTATCCATTTCAAATAGTACTCCTATTTTATTACAACATTTTCTATAAACCCATATCATTATTTTTCTGTGATTTTGTGCTACGATAGTCGATAACGTGTTACCTAACCGATAATGTTTATTGATCCATGAATTTTTTGTTTATTAGTTCCATTAGAACTTTAGAAGTTGTCAAGCTTCGAAATTGACTCTGAAAGTAAAATTAAAAAACTCTATATGTGAATATAGTTCACAAGCGTGCTATTAATTTAAATAAAATCCTGCTTAACTATTTAGACAAGAATATTTCCTAATCATGGTTTTTGGGCCAAATAGCGCGTAATTTGGAGTGAACGCTCTTAACTGGTTGAGTAGTGTAATTAGAGACACAATAGTAAGACAATGGCGCACGAACGCGGGCGTTCGTGCGGGGATCAACAGCTTACGAGTTCAAAATCCCTACCGCAGCTAACAAACGAGCTAGTGACCTTGAACACCTAGATAAATCTGTATAAATTGTACTAAGAACTATCTCGATTACGTCACCTTTCAAACAAAAAAAATCGCATCAAAATCGGTCCATTCGTTTAAGAGCTGCGATGCCACGGATAGACACACAGATACACAGACACGTTAAACTTATAACACCCCTCTTTCCCGTCGGGGAAGGGAAAGAAATTTTTCTGTTATGGCAGAAAAATGTATTTATGTAGGTACATATGGTGAAGTTGCTAAATTGATTGCACCTATTTCTAAGTCTTATGTCAATGTAGCTAGCACTCCGGTTACTACTTACGCTCATCGAAACTCTCAATCTCTTTATACACAAAATTCTCCTTCACATAGCTAAACAAAAAACAGTTAATATACGTCAGCCTCCTCCCAAACCAAGTAAAGGTTACGACCGAGGAAAACACCAAAAGATTTTTAATGAATATAGCATAGCGACCCCACAAAATGGCTGTATAGGGATACCTAGCAGTTCCTACAATGATGTCAATATCAGAAATAATTCAAACTCTGTCAAACGCTTACTCAATATAACCTCATTGCATAGCAAATACATTAAATATTAGAAATACCGTCCAACACTGCCCCTATAGTCAATATGTATAAAAAAACTGTTATTAATAATGTCAGTATAAAAGAATATATTACAATAGAATTGTAGAAGTGCAGTTTAAAAAAAATACGAAACCATCTAACTACTTGTTAAATAAGTATAATGCTTCTTTGTATGCAATTTCGGAAACCTGGTTGAAGCCAAGCTCCATTTTCAAAATCAATGGTTTTTCTTGCCTAAGAGATGATAGGTCTGATGGGTATGGCGGGGCCGCTATACTCATCACTGTCATACACACTGTGAAACACTGTCTCTTACTGTTCTCTATCTTTTCCACGGATTTATTTCCGTGGTAGCTGCACAAATAAATAATACTTGTATTGTTTCTATATACATTCCTTCTTCTTCTTCTTCTTCTGCTCTTCATCAATTCAACAATCTTGTAGGTATCTCTTCACCCTCGTCCTTTCTTAATTTTAGGTGACTTCAACCACAGTATTCAACTGTCACCATATTACTTGGGGTTTTCCACAGTGTCTCAAGACGAAAGTCTATGACCAGTGCGTGTTGCTAGTGATGACATAAATGGCTCCGAAACGTGGTCGCTTACAATGGGTCTCATCAGAAGGCTTAAAGTCACCCAAAGGGCAATGGAAAGGGCTATGCTCGGAGTTTCCTTGCGTGATCGTATCAAAAATGAAGATATCAGCAGGAGAACCAAGGTTGCTGACATAGCACGAAGAATCGCCAAACTTAAGTGGCAATGGGCAGGGCACATTGCTCGCAGAACAGATGGCCGTTGGGGCCGAAAGGTTCTGGAATGGCGACCACGTACCGGAAGACGTAGCGTTGGAAAGCCTCCTACAAGGTGTACCGATGATCTGATAAGGATTGCGGGAATCCGATGGATGCGAGACGCACAGGACCGTTCATTGTGGTGACACTTGGGGGAGGCCTATGTCCAACAGTGGAAGTCTTTCGGCTGAAATGATGATGACGAACCCCAATATCATTGAATATGAACTTAAAGCCAAAGTGCATCTCATGACAATTCTAATAAGTACAAACATGCCTAGGTTACATTGATTAATTACGAAGTTCCAGTGCCTACCTTCTGGCTCATCATCATCATCAGATCACTTCGATGATGCCATTTTCAACATAACTATTCAGAACCATTTACTTATTTGTATAAGTTACATAACTATCTTCATTGTGATTTCTATGTGAGGGTGAAATTGCGATCTCTTTACAATCAAATAAATTCTCTTTACAAGTAAATACAACAACAATAGAGCTGGCTTATTATTAATTATTACATTGATTTTTTAACAAGTTGAGTAACGTTATTTTGAATTTCCTTTTAGGTTCAGAAAACAAATCTAGATCGCTGAAATTTTTATTAAAATTGCTCGTAAGGCGATGATGAGGGGCACGCAAGCCAGCGTTTGTTCGACTGATAGTAGTGGCAAAAACAGGCCGTGCGCGCACCTCGCGTCCCTGGCATGTTCTGGGCACTATATAGCACAACTTGTTAATAATATTTAAACAATCATACCAGTTATTACATGTCATACAGAAATGTAGTTTCAAGAAAAGTACGCCTTGCATTCAAAGAGAGCAGGTTAAATTTTTTAAGCAATTCACTGTAAGAGAGATAACAACTTTTAAAACAACGATAATGCACAGACTTCAAAAATTTACGTTGTATACATTCTATACACTCAATATATTTGCTGTAGAAGGGGTTCCACACGGGTACTGCATATTCAAGTTGAGACCTAATTAAATATTTGTAGAGGTATAAATACGTACTAGGGTGCTTAAATTCTGTGGCTGATCTCAGCACAAAGCCGACGATTTAGACCCGAGCCGTGACGAGGGTCTTAAGAGAGCCAAGAACGGTAATCATTAATTACTCACGTGTGTCATACGACGTTTTTCAATACACTTGTGAAGAAAACAACAGTAAAACTAGTAAAATTTTCTGTGACATGGCGGTAAAAATCTGTTTTCATAAAAGCGTGCATCATTTTTTTTATTTATTCCTAGAGGAAGGCTAAGGTATTTTGATCATACTGCCTAGTCTTACGTTTATGTTTTCTTGCGTGAAAAGTTTTTACGATAATCTCTTTCGTAGTGACAATAGAATGCGGATATAACATTTTCTAATGATTTTGTAGTATTTAATTTAATTAATACAGCCACTGAACTTTACTGTAATAAAAAAAATCACACCAAAAACCGCGCGTCTTAAAATGGCGGCCATAGAATTTGAATGTACGATTTATTTACTAAATGTTTTTTTATTAAATAAATCGTGTGTAAAGTTAAATTTGTCCATTTTAACTTGTAAATTATATGAAATAAGTAAGTAAGACACTAATTTGTATACTATTTAACGCAATAACTTAGTGGGAATTTTATTCGAATTCAAAATTTGTTTTGCGAACAAAGAGATTAAACAAAAAGGTTTTAACTACATTATAGCACTAGTGCGTAATGGTAATCAAAATGTCACAATTTGGTAACGAGTGCCATTATATACCTAAGTGCAGTGCAATAAAAGTCACTTTCTGAGCAAGTGTGTTGAAAAATTTGTTTTCAACACACTTGCTCAGAAAGTGGCTCTCAAGGAGCCGCAGACCAGAGTATGGTTTTTATTTCAGCTCGATACCTCCACGCGTTCCCGAGATATAGGGTATTGACAGACAGACAGATAAACGGACAACAAAGTGATCCTATAAGGGTTTCGTTTTTCCTTTTGAGGTACAGAACCCTAAAAATGGGTGGAAATCGAACCCACGACCTCCGGCATAGCAATCAGGGCCACTAACAATTAGACCAACACACCAGTCCATTCATTGAAGTGTTAAATGGGATCATCTGGCAGACAAACTCCTTGAAACAAAAAAATAATAATAATTGAAATTCCTTAATATTTACCGAAGATATCGCTGGGCTGAACAAGATGCAAAAAAAAATCAGACGACTTGAGTGAGAACTTTCTTTTTTGGAAGTCGGTTAAAACCTTCAATATCAAGAAATCGCGGTAATATTTTTTGCTTTAGCAATATTCACCTATTTTTACCCCTAGGTGTGCTGTAGATACCTACTGTTAAAATTCATAATTAAAAATATTATATTGGTTTTATAAATTTTAATGATATTTTTATTTCAGTCAACAATTTTAACTGAAAGCGGTTACAATCGCAGAAATACTAGAAAGTACAGTGGTCGATAAAATTCATCACTACTACATACTTTACTAATAGGGTATTTGAAAAATAATGCATATAAATGAAGTCGGTTAATAATTTACAAAGCACTAATAAAGCGTCCACGCACACTATTGGCGCAGCGATTGACTGCTGCGCTTCGTGTCAGGGTTCGATTCCCGCACGAAATAAATATTTGTATTAAGCTACAGATAGTCGTTCTGAGTTTGGATGCACAAAACAACCCAATTGAGAACCTCCTCCTTTTTTGAAGTCGGTTGAAAAAAAATTACATCCACCATCTTAAATAAAAAACACTATTTAAAAAAACATTGTATCATAATTGCAAAACCCGCTTCACTGGTGACCTCCAAAAAAAACACAATGAGTCAACAAGGGAACGAGGAAAAAGGAGCAAACCATGACCACGGTAATATTATCTATACAGTATTCCAACTTCATACAAACGGACGAAACGCGAGCTATACCTACGCGCCTCGATCTCGAGGTGCGCTCGGGATGCAGACAGTCGCGTCTGTGCCGCGCGATTTTTTCAATAAAAATAAGTGCAAGTACATATTTATATATTTAATATGACGAGTAGGATATATTGTGCTGTTTTTGGTTGCATGAATTCTTCATTTAAAACTAAACATATAAATTGTAAAGTAGCTGCAGGTATCTATAACCAAGTAAAAGATAATCCTTTTTCTCCACCTTGTCCATGTTTCAAAAAACAATTTTTAATTAAGCTTGAATGCGGATTTTTGTACTTTAAAATTTAATAATAAAGCATTTCGTAGGTACGTCTCAGTCGAGGCGCAAATATTGAACACTTCCTATTCAATTCACAAAGTATTTTATTTGTTTATATAAAAAAAGTATATTTACAATCACAAAACTAAATGGAAACACAAAGTAGGCAAATGTAATTA
The DNA here is from genome assembly GCA_905147345.3 of Mythimna impura. Classification (NCBI taxonomy): domain Eukaryota; kingdom Metazoa; phylum Arthropoda; class Insecta; order Lepidoptera; family Noctuidae; genus Mythimna; species Mythimna impura. Next base: position 18,230,354 of record LR990345.1, read on the forward strand.
AAATGCTGGAGGCGGTCAGCCATAGTGCGGGTAGCCCTATCGCATGTTTACGTACCGCGCGGCTGTAGGCATTTATTTCAAAGATACGGCCGAGTTACAATACTGTATAGATAATATTACCGTGCCATGACGCTTCGATGTATTTCGTATCGGCGTACGGGCGTAACGCCATTTTATCCTGAAAAACTGGGCAAGTGCGAGTCGGACTCGCGCACTAAGGGTTCCGTACAAACTTACCTATGAAAACAATTCAATTCCAGAGTTGATTTTTTCGAATCGCAAGTTTTTTTTTTGTGACGTAACTACATATTTACAGTTTTCAAATTTTTTCCTATACTTTTGTTATGAGACCTTGCTTCATACCAAATTTCAGGATTCTAGAACAACGGGAAGTACCCTATGAATTTTGATTCCCTTGAGTGTCGAAATATACGTTTTACGCGACATAAACGGCCTTATCTTTTTTTTCCGTTAACTCAGATATTCGATTTTTTCACAGCTTCAAGGGACCTCAGACTTGAGTATATGGTTTTTTATTTCAACTCGATACGTCCACGCGTTCCCAAGATAAAGGATCTTGACAGACAGACAGACGGACGGACAACAAAGTGATACTATAAGGGTTCCGTTTATTCCTTTTGAGGAACGGAACTCTAAAAACCGGCGCTGTGGTTCGCGCAGCTGGAGAGTCAGTTCGCGCTGGCGAACATAACTTCTGATGCCACCAAATTCCACCACGGAATTGGGAGCCTAGACCCAATATACGCATCTGAATTCGAGGAAATAATCACGGCTCCGGCGGCCCCCAACAAATACGAGAGACTGAAGATGGAACTGATGAAGAGATTATCCGCGTCGAAGGAAAAGAAGGTACTGCAGCTCTTGACGCATGAAGAGCTTGGTGACCGCAAGCCTTCACAGTTCTTACGATATTTGCGTCACCTGGCGGTACCCAACGTGCCGGAAGATTTTCCCATCATCGCTTTGCAGGTCCAGGCGAGTTTAGAAGAAGTGGCCGAGTTGGCGGACCGAATTCAAGATGTAGTGTCATCCAGCCCACAAGTAGCAGCGACATCTTCACCGACGTCGACCGCAGGAAGCAGCGTGGAGCAGATGAGTGGCCAAATCGCCGAACTAACTCGACAAGTGCAAGCTCTGACATCTCAGGTAGACAGACTGTCCCAGCCGAAACAAAGGTGTAGCAGAAGTACAAGTCGGGGAAGATCCCCTTCAAGAAGATCGAACTCTGACTACAGGAAATGGCCCAACTGCTGGTATCATTATAAGTTTGGTGACAAAGCAACCAAGTGCATATAACCCTGCAACCACGCGGGAAAAACCACGTGCAGTCGATAATGGCAACCGCCGACTATCGCAGCACTGGTCGCTTATTCGTGACGGACTACAATATGAAGATGCAGTTCCTCGTCGATAACAGTGGTGACGTCTGCGTTTTCCCTAGGTCGGTCATGAAAGAACGCCGAACAAAAACGAACTATGTGCGGCAAATGGTAGTGTTATAAATACATTTGGAGACGCGTATTTAAAATTAAATACAGGATTGCGGCGTGACTTTACTTGGCGATTTATAGTGGCGAAGGTAACGAAGTCAATTATAGGTGTCGATTTTTTGTCATATTACAATTTGATTGTAGATATTAGAATGCAGTGCCTAATCGACGCTAATACTACGCTCGCGACCCCTGCTTTGCCTGCGCGTCCTAATGATGTTGTTTCTTCGGTGAAGGTAAGTTTTGGTCACATTGCTTATCTCGACATAATCCGGAAATTTCCTGACATAACCCGGCCGTCGGGTATACACCGTGCACCTACATACACACACACCTTACATTACATACGTACAACACCTGGACCACCCGTATCATGTACACCGCGGCGACTGGCCCCAGACAAATTAAAAATCGCTAAGGAGTTTGAATCCATGTTAGCTAATGGCACAGCCAGACCCTCCGACTCACCTTGGGCTTCACCCTTACACCTGGCACCTAAAAAGGATAGTGGTTGGCGGCCATGCGGAGATTATAGAATGCTAAGCGCGCGTATGTACAAAACGTAGTTTTTTTTTCATACTTAATTCTACTGTATATGTGAGGTACGAATAAACGTTTTTTTTCTTTCTTTCTTTTTACAATACCCGATAGTTACCCTATACGCCACATCCGTGATTTCGCCCACAACCTTTCTGGATGTCAAGTATTCTCTACCTACTTTGCTGCCCTACAAAAATAATGACGGATCGTGGCAGACAATTTGAGTCGGCCCTATTCAAACACCTGTCGATCATTGCTGGATTCGAGCATCGGAAGACAACTGCTTATCACCCTGCCTGTAATGGTATGGTTGAGCGGTTCCACAGACAGCTAAAAACAGCGATTATCTGTCACAGAAACCTGAACTAGGTAGAATCGCTACCGCTAGTCCTGTTAGGCATCCGGTGTGCATACAAGGATGGCGTACAGGCAACACCTACCGAGTTGATGTACGGAGAAACATTACACCTCCCAGGCGATTTCTTGGAACCAGAAGCGGTCGATAACACAGACATGACAGACTACATTTCTAGATTACGCATGTTTGCTAGAAAGTTACAGCCGTCAACCACATCGCGACACTCTAACAGTCGGTCCATATTTATATTTAAGGACCTTTCCACCGCGTCGCACGTATTCTTAAGGGATAACGCGTTATCTGGTTCATTCAAGCCAGCATAAACAGGACCACATAAGGTATTAGAGAAGGGCGACAAGGTATTCAAACTCCTCTTTAACGGTAAAACAGTCACAGTATCGGTAGACCGACTTAAACCGGCCTACATACTTCAAGATTCACACTCCACAATAACACACAACAACGCACATACCCATAATAAACATAATCGCCCTTGACGGTCTCAAGATAGTCAAGTTATCCATACTTAATATTATAAATGTGAAAGTGTGTGTATCTGTTTGTTTGTCCGTCTTTCACGGCAAAACGGAGCGACGAATTGACGTGATTTTTTTAGTGGAGATAGTTGAAGGGATGGAGTGACATAGCCTACTTTTGTCTCTTTCTAACCCCCCCCCCCCACTCCCCTAAAATGGGGGACGGAAGTTTGTATGGAGCATTCCGCTATTTTCAAGGTAGAAAGCTAAAAATTGGTATGCGGACTATTTGTGACTAACAAAATCGTACATCATTTTTTTTGGGAATCTTTATCCCATTACTACCACAAATCAATCACATTCCACCACAAATCAATCAGCTTTTGAAAAAAAAATCAACTTTCGAAACATAAATAAGTGTTACTCATGGATTCCGATAGATGGCGCTGATAGATTTCTAAATCGCGCTAACGTTGCGTGCTCTCTTTAAGTGCGTGTTTTTTTAAGTTTTAGTATTTAAGTTTCTATATTATAATCGTTTTCTCATTGTGTGTACCTGTGTGCCAAATAAACGTGTTTTCTTTCTTTCTTTTCTTTCTTTTTCTTTTCTCTCTTCACACTATAGTACAGACGGTATTTAAACTCTGTTATTTAGGTTTCGCTCTGTTGCCAGTACCAGTCGCGTCTTCAGCCCGCACGAACCGTTTTTATTTGGCTAACCTTTTGTGTTGACGTAGATGCTGGTCTTGACTAGCACTTACGGGAGCACACAGGGAAGGCCACCCCGTTGCTACTCGGTGTGCTCACACGCACCGTAGCGGTCGCGGAGGCAACGTGCCTAAGTTTTATTCTTGTGTTTTTATTCATTTTAATTCTACATTTTATTTGGAACTTTTTAAAACTTTGTTGTTTTTAAATGTGATGTGAATTTTTAAACTTTGTGTTAACTGTGCGTCAAAATGCCGCCCAAAAAGCCTGGACCTCGGAGTTCGTTGGGAAACGACTCCGAGTGTAACCCGGATCGACCGATGGGGGACCGGACGCTGTCGCTCCCATTTATTGGGGGTTCGACGCCCGGTGCCCCACCTGTCTCCAAGACGAAGAAGGAAGCGGCCGCTGGCGGCCCGCCGGCGCCGTCGACGACTGCGCGCGTTTCGTCGACAGTGTCGTCGAGCCGACAACCGGCCGTCCCAGTTCGTCCTTCGGCATTCCGCCCAGTGCCCATTCAGGCCCCGGGGCCACTAGTGAATCCTAGCCGCTATCAATCGGTGCGCTCACCCACCCCTGCCGTGCGCTCCGCTGCGCCGGGGGAGCATACAGTTACGCGTAGTGCCGTACCCGCGCGAGCTGTTGTGCCCTCCGTGTCGGCTGTGCACTCCGCAGCGCCCACCGCCAGGGCCCCTCCTGGGCCCACCACCAGTGCGACGCTGTCCAGTGCCGGTAGGACAGCGAAGACCCACGCCAGCATCTCAATGGGACAACGAGGCCCAGAGAAGAAAGCGAGGACGCCGCTCGGCCCAGCACGCCGCACCGCTTCACCGGCTACCCGCCGCATGCTGGCGGGCTCGGCCGCTGCGGCGGAAAGGTTAGTTCTGTCGATTTTCTCCCCACCTCCACCAAGGGGCTCCGCCCAGGACTCCCCCGTCGCCATGTCCGCGTGTTCCTCCCGTCAAGGGTCGGACATGTCGGCTTCGTCGGGGGCCTCCTCTCATGCCGGTCGCCGAGACGTGTCGTTCGACACGCTCACGCGACCCGGCTCACCGGACGAGGGCCCCCCACCCCTACTATTGGAGACCCCGGGCTTCGGGTACGAATTCACCCTAGAGGCCCGGCCACAACGGAGGCCCCGCAGCTCGGACGACGAGGCCACCGAAGAGGCGAAGCGTCCATGTACGGACCCCCCCCTACCTCAGCGTGCCTCGCGCAGGCGGAAAGGTGTGGGGTCGCCTACGTTCTTCCGCTCACCGCCGGCCGCTCCTTTGCCGTCCACCTCATCGGGCCTGAGGGACAACCCGGACCCGATGGACACTAGGGCCTCCCCTCCTGCGAGGGCCCCCACCCCTTCCGAGTCAGGAAATGCTCCTGCCGCTAAGAAGAAGTCCTCCCGCTACCCTCCGCTGATAGTGGAGAAGCTGCCAGGTTGGGCCGCCCACTTTAGGGCGGTGAGAGACCTGCTGGGCTCCCCGCCGAATGCCCGCCCGTATCAGGGTGGCATTCGGTTCTTGCCCGAAAGTGAGGGCGAGTATAGGGTGGTCCAGCGGTATCTCACTGACCTGGAAAGGGAAAGCGGCATCTCATAGTTTGCCTATTCGCTCCCAGCGGAGCGGAACTTCAAGGTGGCCATTCGAGGACTCCCTGCCGACACTGACCCGGCAGAGATCGAGGAGGAACTATGCCGGCTGGGATATGAGCCAGAGTTCGTGCGAAACATCAAGGCGCGCGAAGGACGACCTGGCTGCATATTCCACGCCGTGCTAAAGAGGACGCCCGACGTAAGAAGAATCTACGACACCACGCAACTACTTCTAATGCGTGGTGTCCGTGTCGAGGCGTGGAGGGGCAAAAAAGGGCCCGCCTCCCACCTGTGCCACCGCCCGCTCGCATACGTGCGTTGCGGCGAAAACCACGCCGCCAGGGACTGCCCACGCCCGAGGACAGAACCGGCCACCTGCGCAAACTGCGCAGGCGACCACCCGGCGTGCCACTACAAGTGTCCCGTGTTCCTCAACGAGCTGAGGAACAAGCGAGCGGGTAATGTCGCCATCTCCCGGCAACAGCGCCAGCAGAATGCAGCCAGAGAGAGGCCTGTGAATGCCGAGGAAAAGGAGGCGCCTAGTGCGTCCCTGATGGCGGCAGCCAACGGGCCCTCAGACAGGAAAACAGATGTCCCCTCCGGGAGGCGGAGGAAGACCAAGAGGGGGGAAGAAGACGAGAAAGAAGCCCCCGCCCCCTCCCTCTCACACCGAAGCGGCGACCGCCCCGGCCTCCTCTGGGGCAGGGGCCCCCTCAAGAGCAGCACCTGCTGCTGCCGACAAGGGGAACAGGGAGCAGCACACAGAGGCGAGCCGAGCCGCCCCCAAAGCGGCCGCACACGCAAGTGCTGCCCCTATTCGGCAGCAGCAGCGAGGCAGAGGCCCTCCGAGTCAACTCATCTCGGAGGAGAGCACTGAGTTGCTGAGAGCCCGCCTCCCTCAGATCCTCCGCTACCTGATGGGGTTAGTCGGGAGGATGATGGGGTCGCGGGACCCAATAGGGGTGGTCCTCAGGGACCTACCTCAACTAATCGAGATCTTGACCGGTCACCGATGGCCAGGTCTCTGAGGATCATCCATTGGAATGCCCGCGGCCTCAAGAGTAAGGTCGCCCCCTTCCGCCTCCTCCTCAAGGAACAGAAAATAGACGTGGCGCTGATAAGCGAAACTCTCCTGGGGCCTGCCGACACAGTCAGGTTCCCGGGATATTTCATCTACAGGCAGGACGAGAAGTCGGCAGTCGGCATTACCTACCGTGGTCTGGCGGTACTAGTGCGGCGTAGAGTCGTCCACCAACCCCTACCTCCGACGCCCCTCAACTCCCTTTACGCGCTGGGTGTTCAGGTCCATCTCGCCGGCGAGGATCTCAACATCTTCGCGGCCTACATCCCGCCCGCAGCCCAATTTGACGTGGCAGAACTGCGGGCCCTCATGTTGCAGTCTTCGCGGCCGACTCTCTTGGCCGGCGACCTTAACTGCAAGCACCCAGCGTGGAATTCCAACCGTGCGAATTCCGGAGGTAATCGAGTCTTCGCAGACGCACAGGCTCATGGGTACGTGGTGTCTGGTCCGGAAACTCCGACGCATTATCCGGACAACTACCAGCATGCGCCGGATGTGCTAGACATCACCGTGCACGTGTGCACGTGGGTCTGAACTGCCAGATCACCCAGCAGGTCCTAGACGACGAGATGCTGTCGGACCACCAACCTGTCCTCGTCGTCCTAGCAGACATGCCGACCCGACTCTCGCCCCCAGCGCCACGTCGTAAAACGGACTGGACAAAGTTCCAGGAAGTGATGGAGACCACCACGCCAGCTTGGCCTGTCGTCTCTTCCGCGGACGTTCACAAACTGGCGGAGGAAGTCACCGTTTGCATCCAACGCGTCCATGACGAGGCGACTATTTCGCAGCCGCAGGGGAAAGTATTCAGGCCCCTGCCGAAGCACCTGCAGGAGTTGGTCGCCGAGACTAGGCGCCTTCGCAAACGGTGGCAACAAACAAGATGTCCTGTGCAGAAGGTACATTTAAACCGCCACGCGGAGAGTGTCAGAGCCAAGCTCCAAGCGTTCAACGCCGAGAGCTGGGACGATCACGTCGCGTCCACGGAGGGAGACTGGCCGGCAATCCATAGGCTTTGCCGGCAGTTAACGAAGACCCCAGCTCCGGTGCGTCCGCTCTTGCACAGCGACGGGGCCCCAAGATACTCCGCAGCAGACCGTGCGGAGATCTTTGCCGAGTGCCTGGAGCGTCAATTCCAGCCGAACCCGACTGTTGACCAAGACCATGTCGCAGCAGTCGAGAGGCACCTTGGAAAGTACTTCGCCTCGCCGATAGCTCCCGAGGAAGACCCTATTTTCTTCTCGCCTAACGCAGTCAGACGCGCCATCCTGTCCACGAAGCTGAGGAAGGCCCCTGGGGCGGACGGCATCACCAACACAGCGCTGCGCCACCTGCCGTACCGTTCGGTAGCGGCATTGGCGCGCCTGTTCACGGGGGTGCTGCGCACGGGGGTCTTTCCTGGGTGCTGGAAGGAAGGGCGCGTCATAATGCTGCCGAAGGCGAATAAGGACGTGCTGAAGCCGGAGAGCTATCGGCCGATCACTTTGCTGCCCACCATGTCCAAGGTGTTTGAAAAACTCCTGCTGCGACACTTAACGCCACACCTGACTCCACGTCCGGAACAGTTCGGATTCCGCTCGGAACACAGCACGACGCTCCAGCTGTCGAGGGTACTGCACCTTCTCACCGCCTCGCTGAACAAGAAGGAGCGAGCGGTTGCAGTATTCCTCGACATGGAAAAGGCATTTGACCGGGTCTGGCACGAAGGCCTGGTCTATAAGATTTCCCTCACCAGCGCGCCCCGTCGCGTTGTAAAGGTGGTCTCCTCCTTCCTCTCGGATAGGACCTTTAAGGTGGTGGTCGATGGTGCACTCTCGAGCGCCCGCCCGGTCGCGGCTCTCCTGCCTGCTCTCCTCTCGCCTCCCGCTGCGTACCAAGCTGGGCGTGTACAAGACGTACATCCGCCCCATTATTACGTATGCCGCCCCAGCTTGGCTCGCCCTCACCAGCGAGTCCAGCAAAACCCGCCTCCGGGCGCAACAGAACCTTTCGCTCCGGACCATCGCGAACGCCCCCCCGCTGGTGAGGAACGACGTGATACAGCGGGACCTCGAGATGGAGAGCCTGGACCAATTTTGTGTCCGCCTCGCGTCCCACATGTTCTCGCGTGCAGACGCTTCTGCTTGGCAGCATGTCAAGCACATAGCGCCCTGGCACGCGCGTCCTCCTGACGCGAGGCGCTTCCCGCGTGACCTCCTACCGGACGTGTCCAACCCACCGGACTTGACGCCTGAGTGAGCCGCTTTCACCTACACGCGACTCACTCACACGAATTAGACTCCTCAACAGCACACGCACCCGGTGCACGTTGTGTGCTAAGTTAATATAGGTATGACGTGCACCAGCCCTCATACAGTCACGACTCTACACACATAATACTCACGCAGCAGACGCGTAGCGCGGTTGCGCGTTTGCATGCCCACATGAGCGGTGTAACACACAATTTCAATAACGCTCAGATATATTTATAATATTCAGTTTAGATTTATAATATTCCTGGAATTTTAAGGAATAAGACAACCGCTTTGGTTTTGGATTTAGTTTTGCTTCGTGAATTGGTTTTGTTTTTTTTTTTGGTTTAAAGTAAATATATTTAAAAACTAGCATAAAGCTAAAGGAAGGTTCAAAATAATTAGCTATATGAATAGAAGACTATGTAAACTGAATTATTTTATGATTTTGAAGCTAAAAATGTGCACTGGATTTAGCTTACGCGAACCTATTCATACCCTTTTTTTGTAATTTCCTTTGATTAGTGCGTTGGTAAAATAGCATTTATATAAAAAAATTATGAGACCATCATATTTTTATAATGCCATCCTGGAGAGGAATATATTGCCTTTTATTTGATACCATGACATCCACATAGTTATAATTCCTAGTGCATTATAATGGTACCCGAAAAACCGAGATAGATACTTGTCCAAAAATGTTAAAGCGTCCGTTACGAAATAAACATCTAACGCACGATTTTAGGATTCCGTACCGAAAGGGTAAAAACGGGACCCTATTGCCATCGCTCCGCTGTCTATCACCAGGGAGGGTGTATCTAATGAACCGTGATAGCTAGACAGTTGAAATTTTCTCAGATTTTTGTTGCCGCTTTAACAACAAAATACCAAAAACGGAATAAAATAAATATTTTAGTGGGGGCTCCCATACAACAAACTTGACTTTTTTGCTGTTTTTTGCTACGGACGGTAGGGTTCCTTACCGTTTGTGCGCAAGTGCGACTTGCATTTGGCCGGTTTTTTTCATGATATGGTCAAACATGAGCATATCGTAAAATAGCTATTTTATCCAGCGTTAGTGGTGGTGATTTCGCTTTGTTAACTTTGTTTTAAAAGCGAATAACAATTTTCAAATGGAAGATAAAAGTGCAGCGAAATATAATTACGACACAAAGCTGCGATATATGCTATAATATAAATAAATAATACGATAAGGGCCTGAAGTTCATTAGCACTTCGAATGCAGCTATGATAATTATAGTTTTACCAAAGACACACACTATTTTAATTGCAATTGACTTTTTATTTGAATGCAGAATTTTATTATTTTAATTTTGTTTGTTTTTAAAAGAGTATTACGCAAGTAGAGGTTGCCATAATCTTAATGGCTGTGGCGGATGTTGGCGGCATAATTGATGATTCGGTTGGTTAATAAAAAAAATACATTTTATTTTAACCTTACAACTTGTAATCAATGCTACTTAACAAATAAGGCACAGAATCTCTAGCAATTTGTGAATACTTAATTATAAAGAATGCTGAAAACAGTTTTAATTTTATAAAACTTCAGCTATGACGTCACCACATGGCGTAAAAATCGATCCTATTCTTATTTGGAACGTATTTTAATATTTAGTTCAATACACTTATCATCACACATATTTTAACATCATGTTCATAAGTCACTTTTTAGTATATTTTTTCTTTTTACATGTATGTCTTTTCATCCTGTTGGGATTGTAATTTTCTTTGTCTGAAGAATCAGTACTTGTAGGAGTGAAACCTCGCGGTCCACGCCTGGGCCTGGTATCATGTTTCTGAGTGTTCATTATTTCACTAAGAACTCCATATTCCCTGGAATTAAGATAAAGTATATATTAGACAAATTACTAAACATGTTTAAAACCTTTGCAATCAGTGGTTCTCAACCTTTTTAGGGTTCCGTCGAGGTACGGAAAGAAACATCGGAACCCTATAGGATCACTTTGTTGTCCGTCCGTCTGTCAAAACCTATTATCTCGGGAACCCTTTATCGTGGAGGTATCGAATTGAAATTAAAACCATATACTCAGGTCTGCGGTCCCTTGAAGCCGTGAAAAAATCAAATTTCTGAGTTAACGAAAAAAAGATACGGCCGTTTATGTCGCAAAAAACGTGTATTTCGACACTCTCAAGGGAATCAAAATTCATATGGTACTACTTCCCGTTGACCTAGAATCCTGAATGAAGTAAGGTCTCATAGCACAAGTATAGGAAAAAATCTGAAAACTGTAAATTCGTAGTTACGTCACAAAAAAAAACATATTTACGATTTGGAAAAATCTTCGTAACTCAATTTGGGAATCGAACTGTTTTCTTAAGTTTGTACAGAACCCTAAGTGCGCGAGTCCGACTCGCACTTGCCCTGTTTTTTTGACTCGAAACCACTTTGAATTCTTTGTTGTTAGCAGGGATGAGAGGAAAATGTAATCATGTTAATCTAAAAAAAACTCATGTCATCAATTTAAAATCAAAAGGAAAACACATTTTTTTCTGATAGACACTTAAAATCTGTTCACATCAATGTTACTTTTTAGTTGGAAAGTTTGCCATTTTAAACCCTTAGGCCGGTTTTAGTGCTCGACCGACCGTCGGTGCATACCATCGTTCCACGCATAACTGATCGTCAGTTTGTAACGTTCAGTGCTCTCCTGGCCAATCAACTGGCCGGACTGGTACAGTCACAAACACGTACACGAAACGGATGCGTTTACAAATTGCGATACGATCCACCGATCGGTACGTCGGTCGACCGAAGGCACGCATGCGGACGCCCTTGACCGATGGTCCTTGTACGCAGTGCATAGCAACATACGCGTGCGTACGGTCGGTCGAGGACTGTCACGACTAGTGAATTTTCATACAAATGACAAGCGCGATCGACGTACGCACCGACAGTCGGTCAAGCGCTAAAACCGAATTTAGCAGATCACATTTTAGCTCTTGTGGTAGTCCGCAGACAACATGTTGGGAACTTTGGGAATCATGGATTTAAATGTTGTATTATGTAAAATATACTTTGCAGAACTAGAAAAACAAAATCTATTTTGCCTGTCTTGTGCCTGCTTAGTCAACCTTATTAATTATATTCTGAAATAATGATACAACTTACGATTCATCACATGATCTGTGGACATCCACTTTGACAGGCACTGGACCACTTCTTTCCATCTCCATATCACTGTCTGATTCTGCAATTACTATACAGTTTTGAAGGTTGTTTTGTTTACGCTCAGTTTCAATGCTTTCGCCTTCTTCTTTAAATAGGTCTTCGCTTTGTGTATTTGATTTTTGTGAAACCACCTCTTCTTTATCATCATTTTCCTTCAAATTTGTAAATCCTATATAATCAATAGGAATAGTTTCACTAATATCAGTTTGAACTAAAACTGAATTTGTTGTATTCAATTTAGAATTATCAACATCCTTTAAAATCTTAATTGTAGTTGTGAAATTAGCGTTATCAATGGTTATTTCCACTTTTTCAGATTGACCTACAGCTTTATCAGCCGCGGCATTGCAATATGTACAAGTTTCTATGATATAACTTTTTTTATAAAAAGGTACTTTTATGTTTGGATTTGTTTTGCTATGTAATTCATCGGATTGCATAAGATTTTCTTTATTGGTATTATTTAAAGTTTTATGATCACTACAATCTAAGTTAACTAGTGAGGTAGATTCAATAACTTCATTTTCATTGGCTTCAAGCACAGCTAGCCATGCATTCTTATCTTTATCAATAACTGTTTCTTGTGAGTCATCTATTACAATAGGATCATCATCCATGAAAATGCCACTCTCATCATTATCACATTCTGTCTTTGTTTTGTTCCTTGTACAATCTGTCTTAAACAGATTTATTTCTTTTTTAACTTTCTTAGAACTGCCATAATGTTGGTTAGTTATTGATTTCAATATTCTTCGCTTTACAGAAGTGTTTTTATCAGCAATTTTAATGTGTGATCTCTTTCTATTTGTATTGAGATGTGATACATTTTCATCATTTTTAGTTTGTAGTTTGTAATTATTTTTCGAAAGTATTATATTTTGATCCAATTGAGTGTTCACATTCAAATCTCTAAATGGTTTTCTTGTAAAATCATTTTCAGTTTTTTTGAGCCACTGTTGAACATATCTAGCAGAACTGTCCATTGTAATATTTTCTCTAGAATGTGATATCTCTTCTCCAGGAAAAAAACTTGTATTCCTGTTTTCTTTATTTTTGTAAGACTGAAAAGTAGATTTTCTTTTGTTCTCATACTTCAAAGGAGCTTGAATGCATTCTGGGAACAGCTCTTTTTCAATCCTTAATTGCTCAGATAATCTTTTATGTTTGAAAACTGAAAACAAAAGTAACAATATTTACATTTGCAAATGAACATAATATAGCATGATAATTGTATCAAACCTATTATTGAATCTTTCCACTACAATAGGTATGACTGGAAATCTAATATTTTTGGCTATGACAAAACCAATAGCAGTTTTGCAAACAAATGATTGGAGAGTTTTACAGAAATGTTGGGTTGTAAATACATTTTTTATTCAGTAGCTATAGAGCTATTTTAAATTTACAGTGAGAGCTTGAAACACTGAGAAAAAGTGCATCAATAAGTCAATTTCCCCAAATTGGTCTATACACTTTTAAAGTGAAAAGATTTAATATTTTACAATTGATTGTTAGCATACCATCTGTACTAAACAAATCTTGACACACTTTTAATAGTTCTGATGTATTTTTTACCCTCTGTGTCAAGGCATTATCAAGCTTGGGCTGTGGACTCGAGATCTGAGGCGGAGTGGGGCAAAGCTGACAGTCTACATCATCAATAACACAGTCGTCACATGCAGTATGTCCACATGCATATCTCAATCGCTGACCATCTGTTTTATCACTGAAAAGAGCAAACAAAATGTTCAATTTTCATACAGTGAAAAGTAGGCGAATGTAAAATAATATAATAAAATAGTCTTCAGAATTTCATAAAAGTACTAATAAATAAATCGTTAGCTGTATTCATGATGACAAAGCTCAAAGCTCGTAGTTACTTATTACTAAACAACAGTATATTAATAGAAATGAATGATGAAAACTACGGCACGAACCACGATTTATGAATACAGCATTCCTAAAATAAGTTTACACAAAAAGTTTACTCAACTAACCAAATAGCACATTGATTGTTTTCAACAATTTTTCTAACATATCCAATAGTTTGATCGATGTTCAAATTTTCATAATTCATGACAACTGTTGCATATCCCAAAACAATGTAATAACTATTTCATAAAATATAAAAGTTTTATGAATTACAAACATTCTATTCTACAAAAGACAGATGAAACGTTAACGACGTATACAATAGTATACATACCATACCACAGATACATACACAGACCACAGACTATCCAATTCCACATAAAATGCACATAAAAAAGTACTCTGAGAGAGTATCACAGAGTACCTTTTTATGACAGAGTATACTACGATACATTCGTTCGTAGTAACTCTACTGGAACAGGTTGGTTTGGACAGTATCTTACAAACTTTACAAAGGACTGTGTTTTTGGAATAGGTCTGTGGGCTGTGGCTGGACGCACAAAGGCTTATTCCGTGCGCACCACTTAATAATAATAATAATAGTTTTTTTTAACAAGACAATGGCGCGTGAACGCCGGCGTTAATGCGGGGATCAACAGCTTAATATTTATTTTAGTGTTTGTTTTAAATAAATATCTAAAAATTTAATTGATATGTATATAAAATGAATAAATGGAAAATAATATTATTTTGCGCGGCATCTTGGCCCATAGATAAATACGGTTGCATATTAGAAAATCAAAACTTTCCTGACCAAAGTCTGGAATGTTTAAATTATTTATTACACTCTTGACCAAATCGTTTAAAGGTCAAAATGGATTACTGGATAAATTATTAATTATCGTACGTTTGTTTTTGTTGCCCTTTGCAAGTTGCGCTCGTATGACTGTGTTAGATTTAGTTGTTAAATAATTATTTTGTAGATTAAAGAAAGAAAGAAAATACTAACATTTATTTAGCACAGACTTAAACACCTACAATACTTCAGTTACATGTAATTACATAAAACCAATAAATAAAAAGTATAAAGTCCGATGTAAGGATATAGTAGGAATGTGTGCCTCACGGCTGCACCAAACAGGCCCAATTCAGCAAATATCTGAAACCCAAAATATTAGAAAAAACTAAAAAAAAAATATTTAGTGCATGACGTCATGGGTTTCATTTTTTTGTAGGTACTTAATGTTCTCCTGATCGAAAGATGATGTAATGATATTTGTATTTTGTCTCCCATTGTTTCGCCAAATCTCCCTAGTAATAAACTGACAACACTGAATAATCGGAATGACATACAAAAAAAGGACTTATTGGTAGCAGAGCGTGGTTATCTTAGAAAGTATGAAAAATGGCATCAACGAGTTACCGTAATCCGTAATATAGAACCGTTGACGAAGAAAAATTACGATACGTGGTATTTGCAAGCACAAGCGGTCCTAATCAAAAATGAGTACTGGGATATTGTAAGCGGCGAGAAAACGCTACCACCAGCTACGGATGCGCCAGCGAGATCGGCGTTCAAAAAAGAGGACTTGAAGGCAAGGGCTGAAATCCTACTTTTATTGTCACCGTCAGAACTAAAACAAGTTAAAGTTTGCGAGACATCCAAAGCTGTATGGGACAAATTAAAATCTATACTTATACCAAAGTACTGGGCCTGCACGGAAAGCTACTTTATTAAAACAGTTGGTTTTAAAGCGAATGACCACAGGAGAAGATATACATGACCACATAAATAACTTTATGGATATTGTGGACAAACTTGCAGATATGGATATTAAGGTACCTCCAGAACTGCTTAGTATAATGCTCCTCTACAGTTTACAAACAACTTTTGAGAACTTTCGGATAGCTATCGAATCTCGAGATTGCCTAATCCTGAAGATCTAAGAGTAAAGATTCTGGAAGAATACCAAGCAAGGAGTAGAAATGAACAGCCTGAAAGCTCAGAAGCATATCATACCAAGAAAAACAGGAACAGGTTATATTACAAAAACTGTAAAAAGAAGGGCCACACTACCGACACATGTTGGGGTAAGAAGAAAAACACTAATGAAAAAGACAACGGAAACAAATATAGTTATAACGTTTGTCTGAGCACCGCAGATTCAAATGCTAATAAAAATGTCTGGTGTCTAGATAGCGGCTGCTCATCACACATAAGCGGTGATAAGGCAATATTTTCTAATATGCCCCCTGAAAAGTAAGGGTACCAACCCTAAAGTTGGCATCAGACAAATATACTAGTAGAATTCAAGGAAAAGGAAAAGTTACAATCAGTACTAACAAATACGGCTACGATTTTCATGACACCCTGTATGTTCCCGATATATTAGTAAACCTTTTATCAGTCGCTAAAATTACGGCCAGAGGAAATAAGGTTGTTTTTGAGAAAGAGAAAGCCTATGTTGTACAAAAAACCGGTGAAAAGACACTGGCTGCTCAAAAGAGAAATGGGCTTTACTACTTTGAATCTGTACAAAAAGAAACTGTAAATTATACATCAAAAACCGACAATGACATTATGGAATGGCATCGAAAACTCGGCCATATAAACGAAAGAGACTTAAAGAAGATGGCTAAAGATAACCTTATGTATGGTTTAAACTTAAACGATGAAGACATGGAAACATGTGAAACCTGCTTATAAGGCAGATTGACCAGATTACCGTTTATAAGACATAATGATTTGTATACAACCGAGAAATAATCCATAGTGACGTTTGTGAACCTTTTGAATGTGATACCCTAGCAGGATCAAAGTACTATGTTACTTTCATAGATGACTATATAATAGTCGCTATTGTCACGTCTAAGTATTTTATTAAAAGAAAGAGTGACGTATTCAACGTTTTCAAAGAGTATAAAAATGAAGTTGAGACGTTCCATAACAAAAAGATAAAGAACCTGCAGACCGACAATGGTACAGAATACCGCAACAAGGAATTCGATCATTTTTCTCAAATCGCATGGCATCCAAAGAAGGTTGACCACAGTTTACACCCCTCAACAAAATGGGATTAGCGAGAGGAAGAACAGATCCTTACTAGACAAAGCTAGATGTCTGTTAATAGAGGCCAATGAACCTAAAAAGCTCTGGGCGGAAGCGGTAGCAACCGTAAACTACCTTATAAATCGCAGTCCTTCCAAAGCACTGAATGGCGAAACTCCATTCAAGAAATGGTTAGGCCGAATACCATGTGGACATCATCTTTACGTGTATGGCAGAAAGACCATTGTTTTGAAAAAGAACAAACGAGGTAAACTGACCCAGAATGCCAAAGAAGGCGTATTCATGGGGTACTCCCTGACCTCGAAGGCTTACAGAGTGTACATACCCGAAGACGATAATATAGTGATAAGCAGGGACATAAAATTCATAGACAAGATGTACTTCAAAGAAGAAAATCAGAACTATGATAAACTTATTAACGAAAAGGAATACTCTCAGATACCTGAAAAGGAAATCAAAATCAAAAACAATGATAATAAGATTAAGAAGGTACTTACAACAAATAGAAATTGAAATAATGTAAATGTACTTACAACAAATAGTAATTGCCCGGTATCTATGGGTATGCAGATGATAGCACAGTTGTAGAGAGATACCTGCCAGGTGCTCGAGCTAGTAAGGAGCTAATCCGGTCCGAAAGAGAGGCTATGGTAAAGCGTACGAATGTCTCACTTCAGGCAGTCTCCAAGTGGGGTGAAGCCAATCTGGTGGGATTCAACGCCGCCAAAACACAAGCGTGTCTATTCACCGCTAAAAGGAGACCGTTCACCTTGGCTCCTGTTTTTCAGAATGTATCCCTGGAGTACACTGACTGCCTTCAGCTCTTGGGAGTTGAAATTTCCTCAGACCTTAACTTTGGGCGGTTCATTGAGTCCAAAGCCAAGGTAGCTGCTAGGAAACTCGGCGTATTTGCAAAGGTCCGGCGGTACTTCTCACCAGGACAGTTTCTAATGTACAAAGCACAGGTCCGTTCGTGTGTGGAGTACTGCAGCCACATATGGGCTGGTGCTGTAAAATGCCACCTGGCAGCTTTGGACTTGGTGGAAGGGCGTGCAAAGAGGCTAATTGGTGATCCAGATCTGGTTAATTCCAATCTACAAAGTCTTGAGTACAGGCGTAGGGTAGCCAGCCTTTCGGTGTTTTACAGGATGCATTTTGGAGAGTGTGCGCAGGAATTGCATGACTTGATCCCACCATCTCATTTCTACCATCGGACAAGCCGACGAACGGCGAGTATCCACCCTTACGTTGTTGAAACCTCTACGGTCCGGACCAAGCGTTTCGCCTCGTCGTTTATACCGCGTACATCGAGGGACTGGAATAATTTGCTTGCTGCGGTTTTCCCGTCCGATTATAATTTGGGTCTCTTCAAGGCTAGAGTGAATAGGCTCTTAATAAATTAGTGCGCCTCACCATCTACCATTGCATTACTACTTACCATCAGGTGGGATCGCAGTCAAGCACTAGTTTATATCAATTAAAAAAAAAATTGAGAACGAACAGAAAGATACATCACAAAATTTCAACGAGCAAGATGAAGTTTCTTCAGTAGAAGAAATGGAATCTTACGATGACGCTTCAGAGGTTATGGAAATACCTGAAAATTGGAGGTCGCAAAGAGAGAGGCGTCCACCCGAGTGGACCAGGGATTTTATACTAGACCAGACTGAAGAAAGTCATCTACTCTCGGGGATATCCTATACATCCGATGAGAATGAAGATGATGGATACTGGCATGATGCAATTAAAGCTGAGATTAGAGCACATGTTATGAATGGAACCTGGAAAATAGAGAAACAAAACAAAAACATGAAAGAAGTCGACTACAAAATGGTTCTAAGAAACAAAATAGGACCTGACAACAGTGTCACAAAGAAAGCCAGACTAGAAGCACGGGGTTTCACTCAGCGACCAGGCGTTGACTATAACGAATCATACGCTTCTGTAGCTAAACTGAGTTCGATAAGATCTGTTGTCGGAATAGCCATGGAAGAAGGTTTGAAATTGAACCAGATGGACGTTACAACGGCGTATCTGAATGGCGAATTAGAAGAAAATATAGATATGAAGTATCCTGACTATTTAGAGGAATACCTGACTGAAATCATGATTGAAGAAAGTACGTAAACAAGAAGATTTAACTTTGTACAACAAAACAATGAGTATGCTAAAAGACATAAAAAAACAATCCAAAAGGGAAAGTTTGTCACCTCATTAAAGCTTTATACGGACTCAAACAGGCAGGGAGGCAATGGTACAAGAAACTCGACACAGAGTTAAAGAACATTGGTTTCAAAGCATCAGAAGCTGACCCATGTTTATACTTACTAGAGAAAAGAGGAGTTAAAATCATAATGATTATCTATGTCGACGACTTATTAATTGCCTATTCGTGTCCTAAAAAGCTCCAAGAAATAAAAGACCTGTTAAATACGAAATTTCAGTTAAGACTTGGGTACACCTAAACGGCTAATAGGGATAGACGTTACCTATAAGGGAGACGAAATTAAACTGAACCAAGAGAAGTTCATAGAAGACACTCTCAAAAAATTCAAAATGGAAGATTGCAAAGCCACGTCTACACCCATAGAACCAGGTCTTAGACTAGAAAAAGGCGCAAGGGATGAAAGGAACGATCTGCCCAACAAAAATTTGATTGGCACACTCATGCATGTACTTGGTGGCAACTCGACCCGATATAATGTTTGCCATAAGCTATCTATCCCAGTTTAATGACTGTTACGGAGAAGAGCATTTCAAGTGTGCAAAACGAGTGCTACGATACTTAAAAGGAACAAAAAGCGTTGGTCTTAGATTCCGTAAAACACGCCAAGAATTACAGGGCATGGCTGACGCAGATTGGGGCGCATGCAAGCTTGACCGAAAGTCCTTTTCGGGCTATTGCTTTAAATATGCTAGAACGGCCATAAGCTGGATGTCGAAAAGGCAAGTCTGTGGCCTTATCGACTGCCGAAGCAGAGATGTCGCCTTGACAGAAGCTGCGAAATAGGCTATTCATTTGAAAAGTCTATTCAAAGATCTTGGGGCCAGTTATGACACCATAAACATATTAAATGACAACCAAGCTGCCCTCAAGTTAAGTCAGAACACAATGGTCACTTCCAAGTCAAAACACATTGACTTAAAAATGCACTTCATTCGAAACTGCATATTGGACGGAGCAATAAAGGTCAGTTATCTGCGAACTGGAGGCAGATATCTTAACCAGAGCTCTAGCTGGGCCGCGACTGTTGAAATTGCGGAGCGGCTTAGGAGTTTCCTGAACTGATGATCACGACGATGCTGTGAAGAGGAGTGTGAGTACTGGCCATCCAGTACAAAGTGACACTGCATGTCGTTACCTTAGTTTCTTATAAAATACGTGTTTCATATAAAAGGAATGTGAAAGACAGTGTATATTTTATCATTAAAAAATCCCTCACACAAATCTAGACAAGCATATCAAAGGCTTTTAATAAGCTCGATATTGTCATTCTACCACAACTCTAGTACGAGACCATTGATCGATCAATGATCGATCATTATGAATTAGCAGATTACAAACTTTTAGCAAAAAGACAATGGGATCGTGTTGGAATAACGAATTTATAAAAATAACAGACTTGGGCCCCTGAGGAACTGTCCGTCTTGTTTCCTCTTACCGTCCTTGAGTTCAGAAAAGAAAATGCGCTTAACTACCCTTTCATCAGGCAACCTTACAACGTGTCCAGCGTAGCTGACGACGCATTAGGCTTCAATACCACAGACATTAGCCCTACGTAGAACATCCGTGTTCCTAACACGGTCAGACTATTTGATATTTAAAATGTCGCAGAGGCACTTAAGGTGGAAACGGTCTAATACAGGTATGTCTTCTGTACGTCTCAGCAGCATAAAGGATGCGCGGTATGACAATGGCCATGTACCTACACGTTAACCTGTTTGGGGATAGAAGTAAGAATTGTGTGACTCCAAAACAGAATGTGTATATTTTTACCACGCACCTCCTTTTATACGAGTTTACAATATTACGGACTAAAACATAACCAAAAGTAACTTAGTATCTACAAAACAATGAGCGCGGTTCGGGCGCGCAATGCTTTTGTTCGAGCAGCTGGGGTAGCAGGTACTAAGGTTTGCACGTGGGACCTTGGAGTACAATGGCTGCGTAGCGTTTTTTTTTTTTTTAATTCATATAAACCAGTGCTTGACTGCGATCCCACCTGATGGTAAGCAGCGATGCAATCATTGATGGTGAGGCGCACTAGTTTATTAAGAGCCTATTCATTCTAGCCTTGAAGACACCTAAATTATAGTTGGACGGGAAGACCGCAGCAGGCAAATTGTTCCAGTCCTTCGATGTACGCGGTATAAACGACGAAGCGAAACGCTTAGTCCGGACCGTTGAAGTTTCAACAACGTAAGGGTGGATACTCGCCGTACGTCGGGTTGTCCGATGGTAGAAAGGAGATGGCGGAATCAAGTCATGCAATTCCCGCGCACACTCTCCAAAATGCAACCTGTAAAATACCGATAGGCTGGCTACCCTGCGCCTGTGCTCGAGGCTTTGTAGATTGGACTTAACCAAATCTGGATCCCCAATTAGCCTCTTCGCACGCCTTTCCACTGAGTCCAAAGCTGCTAGATGGCATTTTGCAGCACCAGCCCATATGTGACTGCAGTACTCCACACACGATCGGACCTGTGCTTTGTTTAACATTAGAACCTGTCCCGGTGTGAAGTACTGTCGGACCTTTGCAAGAACGCCTAGTTTTCTAGCAGCTACCTTGGCTTTGGACTCAATGAACCGCCCAAAATTGAGGTCTGAAAAAATTTCAACTCCCAAGAGCTGAAGGCGGTCGGTGCACTCCAGAGATACATTCTAAAAAGCAGGAGCCAAGGCGAACGGACTCCTTTTGGCGGTGAACAGACACGCTTGTGGGAATAGTTTTGGGTCGAGCAGCTGTGGAAGCAGGTAGCGAGGTTCACACGTGGGTCCTTGGAGTACAATGGCTGCGTGTTTCTAGCGTAGTAACAGTGATGTGCTGTAGGGTGGCTACAGTACTCCCCCTCAAGCGAAGCGTACCGGCAGTTTGACGACACGACCCGAACGTGTTTTTCTGTTGTTAGCGGGCTGTGACGTCATGCTTGTATGTGGTACTTGGGTTTCCTTGATAGCGGTTGGCGTAGTACTGTGCTTGGTATTCTGTATGTTGGTACTGGTATTTGGTATGGTAACAGGTGTGGTAATCTTGGCTGATGGTGAGGTGTAGGTAATAGAACTTGATGTGGTTGGTGATAGACTACTGGTATCTTCTGTGATGACGTATGCAGGCTTCAGTCGGTCGATCGATATGTTTGCTTGCCGATTGGGTAGTTGTATGGTGTAAACTTTATCTGTTCGGCTTAGTACTTGATAGGGACCTTCATACGGAGTCTGTAATGGTTTCTTAACTGCATCTGTTCTGATAAAAACGTGGCTGCACTTGAGTAGATCTTGATGCACGAATACGCTTTTATTGTTGCTGTGATGCCGGGTAGCGACTTGCGGTTTGTTTTGTTGAATGATGTCGCGAAGTTTACTGACGTAGGTGTAGTCCATAGTAGGAGTGTTAGTGCTTGCGATGAAAAAATCACCAGGTAAACGTAAATTGTGACCGTAGGTAAGTTCAGCAGCGCTCACGCCGGTGTCTGTGTTTAGGGCGGCACGTAGTCCTAGTAGTACGGTAGGTAACTCGTCGATCCATGAACTTGCGGTTGTAAGTTTCACGCGTAATGCGGCTTTGAGAGTGCGATGCCATCTTTCCAGGATGCCGTTGCTCTGCGGATGATAAGGTGTTGTGCGATTCTTCTTTATCCCCATTTGTTTCATTAGGTTTTGGAACAGTTCGCTCTCGAACTGTCGACCTTGGTCACTGGTTAGCGTGGCCGGGCATCCAAATCTTGCGATCCAGTGTTGATAGACGATATCGGCTATGCGAGCGGCTGATATCTCGTCGGTAGGGATTGCTTCGGGCCATTTCGTTAATCGGTCGATCATAGTTATTAAGTACCGATGACCTTGAGACGTTGTAGGGAGGGGTCCAACGATATCGACGTGTAGGTGTTGGAAGCGTTCGCCTGGCGGGAAAGATGCGATGCTGGAGTGTGTGTGACGTACAGCGTCACACACACTCCAGCATCTTTTTTGGCAAAGTATACACGATCGAGTCCAGCAGCTGATGTCTGCGTTCATGGATGGCCAGAAATACTTTTGCGTGAGAAGCTTGCGAGTCGTGCGCGTACCAGGATGGCTGATGTTGTGCATGCTCTCAAAAACTTCTTTCCTGTATTGCTCGGGTATGTACGGGCGTACATAATTAGTGGATGTTTCACAGTACAGTTCGATGTCGATGTTGGATATTGTTATCTTTTTGAGACAGATGTTTTCTTGGGACAACATGTGTTCTATAATGCTGTTCTTTGTTTGTGCGCTGGCTATGTCGGTGTAGTTGATTGTAGATGGGCACGAAATTGTTTCTATGCGGCTGAGTGTGTCGGCGACGATGTTTTGTTTACCGCTCACGTGACGTATGTCTGTCGTAAATTCGCTGATAAACAAGAGTTGTCTCATTCGCCTCTGTGTTTCCGAGTTGGAGTGTATCTTCGACATAACATATGTTAGCGGCTTGTGATCGGTGAATATGATGAGATGGCGTCCTTCGAATATCTTCCGAAAGTGCTTTACTGCCATGTAAATTGCAAGTAATTCACGGTCGAATGTTGAATAGTTCTTTTGTGCGTCGGTAAATTTCTTAGAAAAGTATCCAAGCGGTTCCCAGATGTTGTTTCGGTATTGTTGGAGTACGGCACCCGCTGAATTGCTAGATGCGTCGCAGAATAGGGCTATTGTTGCGTGGTGCGACGGGTGGGCAATTAGGGTTGCGTTTATGATGCTAGTTTTGCTTTGTTCAAATGCTTGAATAGCTTCGTCGGTCCAGGTTATTGGTGTTTTGTCTTTTTTCTTGACATTGTGTAGGTAAGCGTTTAATGGTGCTTGCTGGGATGCGGCGTTCGGTATATGATCGCGATAAAAATTTATCATACCGAGAAATCTTCGCAGCTCTTCAATGGTAGTCGGCTTGGGATAGTTCGCGATGGCTTCTATCTTATGTTGCGGAGGTTTGATTCCGTCTGCTGATACGGTGTATCCTAGGAACTGGACTTCGGGTTGACCTAGGTTGCACTTGGCGGGGTTTATCGTGATGCCGTTTTCTTCGAGTCGCTTGAGTACGATGTGAAGGTGTTCGCGGTGTTGGGACTCGTTTTTGGATGCTAGCAGCTAATCGTCGATGAATGGGAAAACGAAATCTAACCCTCGTAGCACTTCGTGAATGTATCGTTGAAACGTTTGTCCCGCGTTTTTCAAACCAGGGCACATACGTGGGAATTCGAATAATCCCATCGGGGTGATAATTGCAGTTTTCTCTACGTCCTCTTCTCTTACGCTTAGTTGCTGGTAGGCACGGTTGAGGTCGATCGTGGAGAATGTTGTTTTCCCAGATAGGTGATGAGTGAAATCTTTAATGCGTGGCATGGGGTGTCGGTCTGGTACGGTGATCGAGTTGAGTCGGCGATAGTCACCACAGACTCTTATATCGCCATTCTTCTTAGGTACGATATGTAGAGGTGATGCCCGTGGACTTTTACTAGGTCGGCATAGACCTTGTTCGATCATGTTCTCGAACTCCTTTTTAGCAATCTCGAAACGGTGCGGTGGGATTGGTCGGGCGCGGCAGTGTATCGGTGGTCCCCGAGTTTCGATGAAATGTTGCACTTTGATGTTGCTGTTCAATTCCATCGATGTTAGCCTCGTTATGCCGGGATACTGTGCTAGTATGTCGTGGTAAGTTTGCGACATGTCGATACTGCGCACGGAGACCACAGACGTACCTAACGTCTGATACTCGTACCGGAACGTTGACCTTTAGGTTTGTAACCCCGTCGATTAGCCCCCGTCGGCCATCGCATGCTTTTAGTTTATTACAGGCGAACGTTGCAGCCTGTTCGACTGAATTTAACTTTAAGCATATAAACCCTATAACCGTAATAAAAGCTTTTAAACAAATCAAGGTTAAATTGACAGAAGATTTGTGGGGTATGTCTATCAAAGTTTGTACCTCAATTATTGAGACTATAGCGCCGTACTTAGCTATAATATTTAATTTGTGTATAGATCAAGGAGTTTTTCTGGATCTGATGAAATATAGTAAAGTGATACCACTTTTTAAATCTGGGGACAGTAAAGACACTAATAATTATAGGCCGGTGTCCGTGTTGCCGGTTTTTAGCAAGATATTTGAAAAGGTGATGTTAAATCAAATGCTTAATCATTTTAACACAAATAACATCTTACACGATAAACAGTATGGTTTCACCAAAGGACGTTGTACAACTGACGCTGGTGTCTCCTTACTAAAACACATTTTTAATGCGTGGGAAGAGGCACAGGATGCTATAGGCATCTTCTGTGACCTGTCTAAGGCGTTTGATTGTGTGGTTCATGAAACATTACTCCTGAAACTTGAGCATTACGGACTAGGCAAAACAGCTTTAAGCTTATTAAAATCTTATTTGATTGACAGACAGCAACAAGTTCAAATAAACGGTGTCAATTCGCCGGGATTAAATGTGAAAATGGGGGTACCCCAAGGTTCAATTTTAGGTCCTTTTTTATTTTTAGTTTATATTAATGATTTACCCTATTTGTTGCAAAATAAACTTAATATGGTGTTGTTTGCCGACGACACTTCTTTGATTTTTAAGATAAATAGAAGGACTAATAATCTTGACGACGAAAATAACGCACTACTGCAAGTCCAAAACTGGTTCACTGCTAATAATCTAGTTTTAAACGGGAAAAAAACTAAATGCATAAGATTTTCCTTACCGAATGTCCAAAGTAGTGATTGTGACGTAATACTAAACGATGAAAAACTAGAATTTGTCGACAAAACTGTTTTCCTGGGGATAACGCTTGACTCAAGGCTACAATGGGGTCCTCATTTAACATCTCTTGCAGGACGGCTTAGCTCAGCTGCATATGCTGTTAGAAAAATCCGCCAATTTACGGATGTTGATACCGCTAGACGAGTCTATTTTAGTTATTTTCATAGTATCATGTCATACGGTATCTTACTATGGGGACGGGCTGCAGACATCGACTCAATTTTTATTCTACAGAAAAGAGCTATCAGAGCTATTTACAATCTCCGCCGGTGCGATTCTCTAAGGGAACTGTTTAAGGATATTAACATCATGACGGTGCCTTGTCAATATATCTATGAAAACATCATGTACCTACGTTAGAAAAAATCTTCATCTTTTTAGCAAAAGAGGCGACAGACATAATTATGTTACAAGAAATAGGGACCAATTAGTTCAACCAGGTTTCAGACTGGCTAAAGTGGCCTCTTCTTTCATGGGGTACTGTTTGAAATGTTATAATAAAATACCTCCCCAAATATTAGAACTCAATGAAACGAAATTTAAATCTTGTATTAAACGCACACTATGCAGGCAGGCATATTATAAGTTGGAGGATTATATATTCAAGATAAAAATGCTTGGCTCAATGCTGGTCCAGCTCCACTACCACCGGGGGTACAAATTGATTAGTTTTGAAACTATTATTACTATTCTTTAATGTTTTTTTTTTTTTTTAATTTGTTAAATTTGTAATGTATTATTGTAGTTAATTATTATTGTATTTAGTATTGTATAATGTAGAAGCATTTTTTTCAAACTTTGTAAATGTGAGTACCATGGAGCTATTTTATGGTTTTTAGGTTACTATTGGATTTGTTTGACATAAAATAAGCATGGCAGTTGAGAGTTTGTCATGCTCACTCAAATGTCTCACTGATGGTGGCGCGTGTGTTGGATCATTCGGTTCCCTTCAAAATGGTTGAGCTGAGTGGTGCTAATATTCGCGTCAGGTCCGTGAACGGGCGCTGTCAGTTGAGACTGGTCATCTCTTAGCTGCCAGTTGCTATTTTTAACCGACTTCAAAAAGGAGGAGGTTATATGTTCGGTTGAATGTATGTTTTTTTTTTTTTTTTTATGTATGTTCACCGATTTCTCGGTCAATTGTGGACCGATTTTGAAAAATTTTTTTTTGATTGAAAGGTTATGCTTCCAAGTTGGTCCCATAGAAATATTGTTATGATCTGATCATGAACTTCGTAGATATGGAACAGAACTCCTCATGGGATCACAGCAGAACTGTCGTAACAAGTAAAATTGCTTTGTTTATACGTGCAGTCGATGACTGACTGAAAGAAGAGGGGTAATACATCGAACTGATCTGATGATGAAGCCTGAAATTAGGCACCGGAACTCTGTAATAAATTAATTTAATCTAACCGTGTTTGGTATTATTAGAATTGTCATAAGATGCACTCTGGCTATAAGGTATTTAAGTATGGCTGAGGGGTACTTTTTAGTGGTGGTACAATAACTAAAAAGTGAAAAATAAAAAACTTTTTACAAAAAAAATACAACCGACTTCAATGTAAAAAAACACTGAAAAGTGCAAAATAACTTTAATTTCGGAAGTCGGTGTTAAATAACGAAGAGACAAAACTATTATAGAAACACCGACTTCCGAAATTAAAGTTATTTTGCACTTTTCAGTGTTTTTTTACATTGAAGTCGGTTGTATTTTTTTTGTAAAAAGTTTTTTTAATATCTATATTTAGTTTTTATTTTTACATTATTGACATTGTTCTCACATGATAGCGACAAGAAACATGTAACAGTGTCCATGGAGTTTCTTGCACATTCTTCTCCATAGAGATCTACGCTTTGGAATGTGCAATTAGCATCATTTTTTCTGACTGACTGACTTCTTGACATTTCAAAAGTGCCTGTAAATGGTTTATTTGAAATAAATGCTTTTGAATTTTGAATTAGCTTCCGATTCCTCAGATCAACGATGAGTTGGTGATGTTTGAGGAAATCGGCTCCGAGTATCGGTTTCGAGACGTCAGCTACAATGAAACGCCATTTGTAAGGGCGTCGTAAGTTGAGGTCGAGACATAGGGTTTTTTCCCCGTACGTGGCTATTGTGGTGTTGTTTGCTGCGTATAGTTTGAATGGCAGCGGCGTTTGTTTTTGCCCTTTTGCTCTTGGTAGCACGGATATATTTGCGCCCGTGTCGTCTAAGAACGATAATTTGTTTTTGTAATCGGTGATGTATAGGCGGTGTGCATTTTCATGAACGCCGGTGTCCGCCTCTGCCAACGTTCTTCTTACCCGACTACGGAGGGTTATGATTTTGACAGGCTATGTATGTATGTGAGTTTGTTCATCTGTTCCCACATAGCTCCTAATCTACTTATCGGAACTCGACGTATGAGGTATCGTTAGAACCGTCTTAATTGTCCGCTGAACATAGGTTACGTGACATGTCACAAAACTTGATATGGCGCCCTCTAGCGGACAAAAAGTAATGTGTAAAAAGTAAAAATGGAGATAAATACGCCGTGTTTGGTATCATTTGAAAGGCCTTTACTTGTACATTTCCAAAATATTGTTCAAATTTAAAGTGACGCCCTCTAGCGGACAAGAAGTCATGTGTTAAAAAAAATGTTAAGATAAATACACCGTGTTTGATATCATTTGAAAGGGCTTCACTGGTACTTATCAAAATATATCATCAAAATTCAATGTGGCGCCCTCTGGTGGTCAAAAATTAATTTACCATTATTAATTAGAAATTTTAAATTTAGCTTTTGCAAATGGTATAGAAGCACAGTGATTTAACACCAAAATAATTTAAATAAAAAAAAAGTAAAAAAACTAAAACCCGACTACGACAAAAAAAAACGACGAAACTAAAAGTATGAAACAAGATTTCCAGGATGCGTACGTTATTAAAGTGTTTCGGTTGTTACCTATAACGTGTGACTACGGCTTTTCTTTTTACCTTGTTTATTTCAGCATCCTGGAAATCTTGTTTCATACTTTTAGTTTCGTCGTTTTTTTTGTCGTAGTCGGGTTTTAGTTTTTTTACTTTTTTTTTTTAGTTTTCCGAGTTTGGTTTTGTGCATGAGCAGGGTGTCGTGCAACGTCTGGCTTGCTCTTTGAACCGTCGGTGGTAAATAGCACATAGGTGAGGGCGACGTATCTCGGCCTTTTGTATCACGGGTCCGTGACCTCGAGTTGGAACGGTGTCGAGACGGGTAGCGCTTGCAACGGTGATCGTGGTCGTATGACGGACGATGATCGTGGTGATCGTGGTCGTATGACGGGCGATGATCATGGTCGTATGACGGACGATGATCGTGGTCGTATGACGACGTACGTCTCGCTTTTAACCCTGTCGCTTTTAATTCTGCTATCTCTAGCGAGAGTTTTCGGAGTTCGTTAGCGAGATACTGGGTAGTAACTACCTGTGGTGCTGGTGTGGGTGGTGCAGGTGACTGCACGGCTGCGACTTCGGCTGTTGCTGTCTGCTCCATCATTTTGTCGGCAAGCAGCGCGAGTTCTTCCAGGGCGGTCGTTGTGCTGAACGACTCGCTGACTGCCAGGACTGAGCGCACGTGTGATGGCAGGTGGTTTGTACACATGAGACGCAGCGTGGAGTCGGGGACTTTATCTCTGGCGAGATTGCGCATCTGGCGGAGTAATTGTGTCGGCTTTTGCTCACCGAGTTCCATTTCTGACAGTAGTTTTTGAAACTGCCGACTGGTCAGATTCCTCGTAGGCGGATATGAGCCTTTTCTTTATCGCCGTGTATTGATCCGTCTCAGATGGGTTGTACAGGAGGTCAACGATCTGCTCAATATCCTGCCGCTCCAGCTGCGCTATGACCATCTGGGCGAGCTGAGCTTGGCCTTTTTTGAGGTCATTGGTTGCGGCTTCAAAGATTATGAACCACAGGCGTGGTCGATCGCGCCAGAACGCTGGAATGCGCATTGTGAGCGATATGCCGGCTTCAGCGTTCGTCACGCTGTGCGATGTTGACGGGCCTGGCCCCAAATGTTTGGAGGCAGGGACATCTTCAATTTGTTGGGCGGCGACTTCGCGATGTTAAATGTCTGGAACGATATCCGTGTATGTTTTGCCTCTTGAGATTTCAGTTGGTGAGACCCGCTTGTGGGAGGCCAACTGAAATGTGCAATCACGGTGTACCGTTATGACGACGACGGGGCAGTGATCACTTGGAGATGCTGTGACTATGCCGTCATACCAGTCGGCAGGCCTAAGACCGGGTCCGTAGCTGGTTGAGGAGCGTGTCGCGTGTGATATGAATCTACTCCAGCCGGCAGGCATAAACCAGGTCCGTAGCTGGGTAGAAAAACTCGGGGTCACCACTTTGGGGATAGAAGAATCGTGTGACTCCAAAACAGAATGTGTATATTTTTACCACGCACCTCCTTTTATACGAGTTTACAATATTACGGACTAAAACTTAACCAATAGTAGCTTAGTATCTACAAAACAATGAGCGCGGTTCGGGCGCGCAATGCTTTTGTTCGAGCAGCTGGGGAAACAGGTAGCGAGGTACACACGTGGGTCCTTGGAGTACAATGGCTGCGTGTTTCTAGCGTAGTAACAGTGATGTGCTGTAGGGTGGCTACACCTGTCTATAATTTAAGGTCATGCGAGCGGAATACCTGTCCCCGAAATCTGCCAACTACTGCTGAAGCAGCACCCAGAAATCAACAGCAGAATGATTTCTGGGTCCAGGTCACCTTTACTGGTAAGGGTAACCCAGATATTTGAATTTGTCCACCTGCTTGAGGACGGCACCGTCGAGTCGTAGGATTTCAAGTGAGCCATATTTAGCAGTATCTAAAGCCATGCCATCAGTCTTTGAGATGCTAATTTTAACGACTATCTAACTATCTGACCTATTAAGTTTCCATATCAACTCTTGCAGATCTTCTGGGGACTCCGCTACAAAATAAAGATCATCAGCGTACATAACTTCGGTGATAAGATCGTATGACACTTTGGCGTGAGCTCTTAATCGGGTCAAGTTGAAGTTTTCCGTCAGTACCTACGAAAGCGGATATATATTCCTCTCGCATTGTCCTTTACAACCTCTACAAGAACAGCAAAATAATTGGGTATTTGCCAACACACATCTTTGCTTTACTCCACAGGTGACAGGGAAGAATTCAGACTGTTTGCTCTTCACTGCAACACAGCATCATCAGGATCAATCTAATGAACTTATCCGTACACCCAAGCTTTTGTAATACCTACCATCCAAAGTGCCTCACGGAGTACGCAGTCGAAGGTTTTTTCTAAATCTACGAAAAAAGAACCAACAGTTGCGACTGTTCTTTGCACTTCTCCTGAAGTTGCCGAATAGAGAAGATTGCCTCGCGTAGGCGTAAGAAGCGTATATTTTTCATCGAACCAATCCTTGTTGTATTTGGGTTTCAGATCTAAGGTATTAAAGGCTGGCTTGGTTACTTTCGAAGACAGCTCCCGTCATTTTGGTATCAGATCAACTCTCTCAACGACGAGTTTAGACGAGAAGTCACTAACGGCCAGTTCAAACTGCTCTCGGGAATCGCAATTTTGTAATTTTAACATATCTAGATGAAGTTTCCTTTGGACTATTCATACAGGAACAGGAAACAGGTACTTTGTGGATTTACGTAAAAAAAGTTTCAGAAACTAGAGTCGCAAATACGAGAAAAGCGAGCGTACCTAATAACGGATAAACTAAGCAGCTTACAACAACAAAAGTTTAAAGAAAGGTTTGGCGCGGGTCCAATTGTGGTAAGCAAATAACAAAACAAAAGCAGACAAAAATCGGAACATCAGCGCAAATTGGGTTCCTTCTATTTGGCCGAATCTTGATTCTCCGAAATTTATTTGGCATAACGTACTATTTCTTATTCTGTGGCATAACACACTTGGCATAATCTTCTTTAATCGAATATTTTTAAGGCATAAAATTTATTTTGCATAACTATTATTTGACTGAATATTTACGTTACCGAATTTACAACGGCATACTTTTAACATGGCAGAATTTTATTTAGCATAATTACCTTTGCTATAATTAATATTACGCATAATTTCGTTTAGCATAACGTTTGTTTATAGAGATGATTATTTGGGGAACCGATAACTTTGCCGAATTTCTTTTATCCGAAAACTATTGACCGATGTCTTTTTGCTTTATGCATTGGACATTTTTTTAGATCATCGAAGTATCATATGTCATAGGTATTATTTTACCCACAGAATATAGAGAACACTAGAAGTAGCTTGAGAAAATGTTTGTACCAGAACCGGTGTCGCCAAACTCATACATTTACGATTTACTCTTACTGCAAACCGGAAGATACGATTGGCTAAAAAAAAAATAAGGGCGTAAACGAAATGCAAAAAAAATATTATACGAAATGCAACTTTAATATAAACAGCTTATAAATCAAATTGGCAAAAACAAGAAAGAAATACATATTGGACTACCAAGTACCGCCACTCGTCGCTAGATGGCACTGTTCAGTATGAACTGTAACTACGTAAAAATAAGGGTGGTATTTGAATGGCGTATCACTGACACGAATGCAGGTTGCTACTCAAATAGTGATGTAACCTAATTCGATCGAAATAATATTGATAGTACGAAAACGTCTTTAAAACATATAATGCGAAAAAAATATTGTATGCGGTAATGTGATAGTATCAAAATAATGAAATTGATATTTCGTAGGGCAATTTTTAAACGTATTAAAAAGGGTATTTTTTGCTCCCGGTAGCGTAGATCCATATCTCTTTACAAATTGGAACATTAGAAAAACTGAAATTATTAAGGAAGGAAAATAAAATCTAACAATTATCGTCAACTGCTGTGTTGTACTCTTACCTAACTCTTCAGGTAGATGTATTTAAAATTATATCACGAATATCATCCTACAATTTTTATTTTATTAATGTAATAATTATCTGTATTATAATTACTTACATACATATTTTTAAATACTTTTATTTTAAAAAGGCAACGTAATACATGTCGATTGATTTTGTCGATAAAGTCACGCACTATTTGGATAGCGTCAAAAGTATAAGTAGACAAGCGAATATTCCAGAAAGGCTAATAACCGGGAAAAGAAAATCAACTTTGTAGTCATGAAATTAGAGACAATTTTTGTTTGTATATCTTGTGCAATGTTTGACAAAATTTTATTTTTTCATTTTATTAAAATAAATCTGAAAATAATACTTCTCGTTGGTATGATACACCTCCATGAGTTGGACTTTTAGTCCGACTATGGTTTTTACAGTCCAATATGGCACAATAAGGCATTTTAATATTATTAAACTTAAATTGTACGTTGACGCAGTCTAGTTTGCGAATGAGAGCGCTTGAACAGCGAGTGCGTAATGCGGTACTGACTAGCGGCGACACTGTCACGCCTACTTACTATTTCCAGTGTTCTCTATATTCCGTGATTTTACCGAACTATATTTCGCCGATTTAAAAAATAACTTTTTGCTATTGGCCGAAGCCTCTTTTAAACCCTTTTCATTTAAATGATTTAGTTTGCTATATTTTCACCACACCGAAACAAAGGGAATTTTGGTCACAAATATATAGACGATTTTACCTACGTAATTAGACACAACAGAAAGACAATGAGCGAGCGAACACCGGCGTTCGCTTGGGGTTTAATGAATTAAAAGTGTCATACAAAGTCAATATGTTGTGCTACAAAATTTAGTGACAGAAACGAATCGCTGCAAAACAGACTTCACACAATCATACATCTGCCCTACCCCTAGAGTGTTGGGCACGCCATAATTATGGCGGTAAGTCCCCTCTTTGAGGAGTGGCTGGAAAGGCAACACGGCGTCCTTACCTTCCGCATGACGCAGGTCCTCACCGGACATGGTAAGTTCGGGAGGTTCCTGCACCGGATTCGTGCGGAAGAAACGCCCGGGTGTCACCATTGTGTGAACCACCCGGAGGACACGGTGGAGGTGTGTCCCGCTTGGGCAGAGCAACGCCGTGCCCTCGTGAGGGCGATCGGCGGCGGCGAACTCTCGCGCCGGGCCTTGGTACAGGCCATGGTCCAGAGCGAGGAGGAGTGGCAGGCGGTCGCCTCCTTCTGCGAAGCAGTAATGCTAGCAAAGGAGGCGGCCGATCGCGTGAGGCAACGGTCCTCACGCCCCAATCGCCGCCGGGATTCCGATCCCGATTTCCGGCCATCGTAAGCGCAGGCTTGCGGACGGCGAGTAATGGGTGGCTCGCCGTCCGACCGTCCCGTAACCGTCCGGACCGAGCCCAAGTCGTCGACGGCGCGTGCTGTTCCACGCGCGCCTCAAGGAGATGTCAGCAACTGTAGGGGCCTAGCAGGGTCGAAGCCTACTGGGGCCAAGGGTCTGATTCTGAAAGGAAGACTCGGCCCTGGTACGAAAGGCAACGAAGGAACAGGAGTGGGTTTTTAGTCAGTAAAAGTCTGACACTATCTCTCGCCCCGCCCAAGGGCGGGGGATATCATAAGATGATTTTCCCACCGAAAAAAAAAAAAAAAAAAAAAAAAACCCCTAGAGTGTAATAAATTTAAGCCCGCGTAGGCGCGGAGGGGTAGGGCGGCCCGCGAGCTGAGGAGTAGGTGACCGCCCAAAACCCGCAGCGCCGGAGCTGTGACAGAAACAATGCTTGCTGCATGTTGCATGCCTGCTTCCATGCTGCATGCCTGCTTGCATATTGCGTCCTTGCTGCATGTTGCATGTCTGCTTCCAAGCTACATGTCTGCTTGCATGCTGCGTGCCTGCTCCCATGCTGCATGCCTGCTTGCATGCTGCGTGCCTGCTGCATGTTGCATGCCTGACCCATGCTGCATGCCTGCTGTATGCCTTCTTACATGCTTCATGTCTGCTTGCATGTTACATGCCTGCTTGAAGGTGGGAGCTCAGCTCCGCTCCACTTCGTTCCGCTCCCGCCATAGCCACCGGGGGTATTTTTTTTAAACCACCCAGAAATAGGAGGCCCTTGCAAGAGACTTCCCTATTCAAGCTGACAGTGTTTTGTAATTAGGTTACCGTTTTGATATTAATAGTAATATCATAGTATAATTTTGTTTGCATGTGCATGGTCATAAGCGAGCGTAGCGAGCTCAGAATTTTAGGGCACGCCGACACGGACAGGTTAGGTTAGAAGTTATTTCGTGGTTATTATTTTTACAACCACCCAGAAATAGGAGGACCCGTAGGGGGCCTCCGTCGACCCTTTATAAACCAACAGTGTTTTGTAATTAACTTTAGGTTACCGATTTGATATTACTTCCACCGCGATTAATGACTATCGTTATAAAATAGATGCTAAAACACGATTCTGACTGTGAATTTTCTGCGAAATGATGGTTCTGCTTTTTAATTATTATAGATATGAAATTTATGCCTAAAGACGATTCTGACTAACAAAACTTATGAGTTTTGAACGTATGACAAATGGGTGTATGCGAAACGATTTACTGCGAAATGAGGTTTATGCTATCCGTTGTTATGCAAAATAATATTATGACTTAAAAAGTTCTGCTTTATAAGGTAGACCCGCGCAAATTAGGTAGGCATTTTTTTTTAAATATTTGTTTCAAAGTTGCAAATAGAAAGAAATATATAAATCGTTTAAAATAAAGTAAGTTATTATAGATACCAAATTAGGTAGGCAATTATTTTTAAATATTTGTTTCAAAGTTGCAAATAGAAAGAATTATACCAATATAAATCGTTTAAAATAAAGTAAGTTATAAAACAGTCAACAGA
This sequence comes from Mythimna impura, assembly GCA_905147345.3. Lineage (NCBI taxonomy): Eukaryota > Metazoa > Arthropoda > Insecta > Lepidoptera > Noctuidae > Mythimna > Mythimna impura. The sequence continues at coordinate 18,265,780 of LR990345.1, forward strand.
AAAACGATGCAAACAAAAATGTGACGTCTTCGCTAATTTGCTTAGTTTATAATAGGTATTGTAAGTACCTACAAAAATAAACACAGGTTGGCAACTCATGGTATTTAATAATCCAGACCCCAACTTGGTTAGGGAAGACCAGAGGGGATGATGAGTTAGTAAAAGCGCTAGTGGTGCCAGCATAATTAATTTTTTTTTAAGGTTTTATGCATTTTGCAGGCCAGAGTCAAGTTGTATGTTGATTAAAATATGATTCGAGGGCGGAATACGTATTTATTTACAGAATTATAATCGTTGAAATCATCAAAACAACCCTCTCGGTACCTCTTACCCGATTCTATTGAATAAATTATTCCCTCAATAGAATCATAGTTTTTATCAACGTACAACTTAACTGTGCGTTTTATTCAGAAGTATTTATTTCATTCAAACATGGGAACTACATTAAAATCGATTTGATCGACATCGTCATAATTATATATAACAGTAAGGTTTAACAATGTACTATTTTAAGCATAAATAAAGTCTGAAATCCTAAGGCTAATCTCCGCTTCCACTGATACCTACAAAGTGTAAAACCTGTTAGTTAGACCATGTATATGAACGTTCGAAGATTATTGCGCTGTTGACTATATTCAGTAGGTATATTTGACGTTAACTATCCAACAGTGAGCTTTTATTTATAAATAAGTATTATTCACTATTATTTAGTACTTTATGGAAATATCTAAATCTAGATTTAGAAACGCAATTGAACTATTAACGCTTGGTTCATTACATAACCAGGGTCGGGATTACAACGTGCAACAATATTTAGGCGTTCATTTACTAGATTTAGTTGACAAGCGTAAGTGAAAACGGATAAGTAGTTAAAATAACTTAAGTATTAATACTTATTTCCTATTTAAAATAATAATAGGGACACGAACTTTATATATTCTTGCAAATATTTCTAGGCATTTTTAACGTGCGCAAACCCGCAACTTCCTCCGAGCAGATTTCTAGTGTTAACTCACGGTCTAACTTGGTACGACGGTTTTGGTCCGTCATACCAAGGTCACGTCAAGGACCTTGTCCGTCGTACCAACTTTAAGCGTGTGTTAACACTAATTAACAACGCCACATCTTACCAAAATATAGTTTAAAAAAAATATGATGGCAAACATCACAGCCATTTAGTCTAAATGGATGACATGTACCTCTATATTCTATTCATCTGGGCTTGAGACAAAATGTAAACAAAAAAACTGGCCAAGTGCGAGTCGGACCTGCGCACTGAGGGTTCAGTACAAACTACAAATCCCAAATGCAGTTTTTTTTTTGTGACGTAGGTAACAACAAATTTATCGTTTTCAGATTTATTCCTATACCTGTGCTATAAGACTGCTTTATGCCAAATTTCAGGATTCTGGGTCAACGGGAAGTACCCTATGAATTTTGATTTCTTTGATAGTATCGAAATATTCATTTTTTGCGACATAAACGGCTGTATCTTTTTTATTCGTTAATTTAGAAGTTTGATTTTTTCATACCTTAACGGGACCGCAGAACTGAGTAATGGTTTTAATTTCAACTCGATACCTCCACGCGTTCCCGAGATAAAGGGTTCCGTTTTTCCTTTTGAGATCCGGAACCCTAAAAACAATGTAGGTACGTTCGACCAAGTTTCTTCGACGTGTTTGAATACATTATAACAGTCTCCTTTTCTGTTGAATGCATTGGCGTTTTCTTTGCACGCTTTTTCTTCGGCGATTAACAAGAATTCAACGAAAATATCTCGTATCAACAAGTTGTTCGATAGTGAAAAAGATGGCGAATTATAACCCGCCCGATGACAAAACGTCACATTTTTATGTAAAACGTTTGCAGTATCTGTGGTTTATAAATTACTAGTATTATAAATGGTTTGTTTACCTTTTATTTCACGGCCACGGCTCCTTGAATAGGGTGAAGGTAAATGGCACTGTGGGATTTCTAATGCAGACAGTTAAAAATTGAACAAAGAATTCATACTTTGCCAACATGAATGAAAAATACAAGACTTATATGTGAGTGGTTGACCAAAAAGGGACCTCAAGGGAAAATAATTGATTTCGAGTAAATCGCGTTTGAAATTTCGTGTAGAAACAAGTTTCGACTCGTGCGCGGGCGGGGGGCGCGGCATGTTTTTGTTTGCGGTTACTACGTTATTGGCGACTTATTTAGTGTCAGTTTCTTGTCTTTATGTGCGCAACTAAGTGTGAGCTATGACTAAAGCCACGTCTGTTTTGTTAGAGGACGAATCGAAAAAAAATCATAAAAAAAACACTACGGCACCTAAAAATATTCTGGTTAGACCAAAACAAAGCTAAAAGACCACAGATTAAAAAATTCAAAAAAAAAAAACGGTTTCCAATCCGTCCAGGTCCCTTTTTGGTCAACCACTCACATATTTTGAAAGTTTTCAAATAAGTATGCAGCTATCCACCTTTTTTTCACGTGGGAAATCATCAAATGACTTCTCCCGGTCTGGGTGGGGTGGGAGGGAGTGTCAGACTTTCTGACTTAAATCCACCTGTGATCCTACAGTTGGTATCTAACTCGTTTGAACATCCCGCAGCCCTGGTAGGTACCAACCTGTATTCGAATTTGAACACCTTCTTTGTAGGTACCCTTCCTTAACGATACTCTTACAGAATAGTAGTAAGTTCTATAAGGTTATGCAACAACATACCTACAGGTATGTTGTTGCGAGGAGGGAACCAAAAATTTGCTGCAATATTGCTAGACCTTTTTATATATCTGTCAAATTTATACAAACATACAAATAAATAAAATTGAAGTGTCTGCAACGTCAAAATAACAGCTTTATACAGAATCCAGAATATGTCAACAAAATATGCGCAAAAAAGCAAAACCGAAGAAATTGTGAACAAAGTAGCGTTTATGTTCTGTTTTACGAGTTTGACACGGACGAAACAGGCAACAGCTAATAGTTTGTTTTACTTTTATTTGCTTCGGGTAATAGTCAGACCGAATTTAGGAATTAAGACTTTAAAGACAACGTTAAAACCCCATGTGATTTTGTGAACAAAACCCGATTCAAGGCCAGACTTTCTTCGTATGGCGAAAGCGTTCTGCGCAATAAGAAAAAAAAAAAACAATTTCACAATGGGGTTAAAAATTGAAAGCTCATCAGTGCGACGGCAGCAGCACTGATGTTAGACCTGTCACGATTAAAATATACTTAAAGGTACGACTTTTTATGGGCGAGTAGAGAAAATTAAAGTAAAAGGGAACCAACAGTAACAGTTAAAGTTTTTTGTCTTCTATTTGACACAAATGTCTGGATATATAATTATTTGTAGGTAAATGAAGCAGCTTGTGCTCACTAAAAATATATAATATTTTAAAAACTTTCTTCAAGAATGCTGCAGACAAATCCCAAAAAAAAAAATTGTACATACCTCCCATACTAATTTTAATCAGCTCATGATAACTTGGCACGGAAAATCGTTTTTTTTTTCTTTGGTATTGACTGTTACTTCCATAAAGAGAGTTGTTTATTTCCATGGGTAGAAGCAATACTTAAAAAATATGACCACACTGTTTCGCTTAACCCTGTGGATAATAACAAGTAGCAAATTCAAGGATTAATTCTAAAACAAATGGGATTTTTTATGCCCATTTCTAAAAACTATCGAAACACACTCTAGCAGACACAGTCATTTGCAAAGTGCGCTTAGCACGAGAATTACTTGTAAAATGTATGAACAAGCAATTAGAAACATATTTCTGTAATAAATGCAATCAGTTTCACAGGTTGTAATAACCACAGCCCCGTTAGTACGTTAAATGCAAGTCTATCTTACTACCTAATTAGTACCTATGAAAAAGCGCTTAATTATTATGAGACTGTACACACACAAAATAACATTACATATTGCAAATTACATGCACAGAATAAACTTTTTGTAACCGAAAGATTTTTACTATGACTACTCATAGTAAAAATAGGTTCGTCATCTTATTCGCTCAGCTTTCGTTTGCTCCGTTCATAATAAAATCTGCTTTAGCAACTCAGTACTGACAACTAAATGACTCGCCAGTCCATTAAAATTTAATTCGTCTAGTTTTATCACCACGAGACATTGACACATTGGTGGAAGGTTTGTCATTTTAACTTTTGTTTTCAAGATAATTATTATAATTAACCTCTTTTGATAGTCTGCTCAGTGCCGTAGATTCAAAGTTATGTGTCCGGACCTACTGACTTGATCAAGAAAAGAATTTGAAAACTAAAAAAAGTGTAAACGAATCGACTGTGTGGGATAGATAAAGCTACGGCAAAGTTGACTTATGTAGTGATCATTCCATTTTCCAATTAGTTTATTTTTTATTGCTATTGCATTTTTTTTTAAGTCGGCATTTTCATAATTAAACATTATGTTTGAAAGGTACCCTGTACTTTGAAAAGGTTTCTTTGAACGTCAATGTTTTAGAAATATTTATGCTTTTAATACAGAATAAATAAGATTTATTCTTATTCAATTTGTATTAAATAATTCAATTACATTATGTTTTTACGTCGTAAAATGTGACATTTTGATATCGGTAACTTTGACGAAAAAAATAAAAACAAACAGGAACCTCAATACTAATTTAGCTATCCAAATCTGAAAAACAGTACAATAGATACGTTTGTATGAACAATTTATCATCCGCATGTCTCTAAAAGTTAGAATTTTCAGTTACAACTACAATAGTACCTTTTTTTTTGTCAGTTTTGTTTTATAAAGGAATTGTGCTTGTCTGTCTTCCCGTAACCAACGCTACGGACTTTATATTGTTAGCTAATTAATGTATGTAGAAGTTAATATTCACAAGGAATTTCTAAGACGTTTTATATACAATTACGATATTAAACCGACATGTGATTTTAAAATTTAAATATTAATATTTCTAACACCATTATTCATAATAATATTATTATTTTCACTTTAATTTAAAGGCATTCTACTTTTTAATATAATTTAAATAGCTAAGTACCTACTTGCCTTTTAATGAAACAAACAAACTAACAACCTCAAATAAAGAAGGAATGTTTTTGTACACATTTTCTACAGTGGGCTACAGTGGACCGCGCAAAAGTAGTCACAATAGTAGATTATGTGACTAGGGGATAAAGCAGTGTCTTTAAGTCGCGGGCGGCATGTTGAATTCCGAACGAAACGAAGGTTGCTAATTTTAATCCCGAACGTTAGTGAGGGATTTATATAATTAACTCCCGAGCATTGCGAGGGAGTTAATAAACAAATCTGAGTGAAGTAAGGAATTCAAGCCGCCCAAGACAAAGACAGTTTTATCCCCGTGTTGGATACTCTACTTTTTACACCATCTGTGAGAAAATTAAAAGACAATTTGGTAAAACAAATCATGTAATAGAGAAATATAAGTATTATTTACGAGTTAATCTTAACTATCACTCAAAATGTTTTGAGATTTGAAACAAACAAAATTCACCACTCAAAGATTCTATAGTTTAAATTTTCTATAACGCTCCCGCTTGTTCATTACTTTTTTTATTCTGTTTTTTTTTTGTTAGTGGCCAGTTTGAAATTTGAATAAACTTTTTTGATGCACTACATTTTAATTCACATATTGCCGACAGTTTTTCACGTTCCAAATTCAAATCTCATTATTCCCTAGGGATCGCTCATACTGCATTATCTCCCTAGGGACATAATGACTTGCTTTAAGTGATGGTTGTATGACGTATAAAAGGGCATTATTGAGCAGGTGGTGTAAAAAACCATTTTTTACACCACCTGTTTGATTATGCCCTTATAAATGTCATACAACCATCACTTAAAGCAAGTCATTAGGGAGATAATGCAGTTTATGCGATCCCTAGGGAATAATGAGATTTGAATTTGGAACCTGAAAAACCATCAACATTATGCAAATTAAAATGTAGTGCATCAAACAAGTTTATTCAAAATTCAAACTGGCCATTAACAAAATAAAAACGGAATAAAACGTGGTTACGGACGAGTTTATAAAAAAAAACTATAGAATCAGTAGTGAATTTTGTTTGATTCAAATCTCAAAACATGTTGAGTGATAGATACGATTAACTTGTAAATAATACTTATATTTCTCTAACATATGATTTGTTTTACTAAATTGTTTTTAATTATCTCACAGATGTTGTAAAAAGTAGAGTATCCAACACGGGGATAAAGCTGTCTTTGTCTTGGGCGGCTTGAATCCTGAAACCTGAGTGAAGTGAGGACACTTCACTCAGGTTTCTTTATTAACTCACTGACGTTCGGGATTAAAATTAACAACCTTCGTTTCGTTCGGAATTCATTGCTTTATCCCGTAGTCACATAATCTACTATTATTCTACGCAAGGCCCGCTCATTATATCAGAGTTGTGATGCGACATGCATTCGATTGTACTTAATAACAGTATTCTAGGTATTTCATTATTAAATTTTAAAAATATTATTATTTTTTACCATGATCGATCATACTTACAATAATAAAGTAAATATTATTCTCAACTATTCTGACGTCACACAGTGACGATCATAACTTCTGCGAATATAATGAATATTTTGAATACTCACATTAACATAGCATTAGCTTTGATTATAATTTATCAGGTACCTACATATTTTGTAGTTTTTTGGTGACTAAAACAGTCTTATGGTTAGCTCACATAGATGAATTCTGTAGGTAGAGTGTAAGTATTCAAATTCTCTCATTAAAGCGTGTACCTTTTCGTGTATAGTAAGTACGGCTGAAATATCTTAACTGCTCCAAACTTCGAACAATAGGCTGCGCAGTAATTCGTTTTAAGAATCATATGGCGAATGCGTATTGCGTATTTTTTCGAGTTTGCGCTATAGTTCGGAACGCCAACTTCAAAGTGGCCAATATTTTTGACCGTACCTACTGTAGTAAATATACTTAGTTTTAAAGTACCGCTAACTTAAAAAAAGCGCGTTAAGTCGCGTCTCGTCTCTGTGTGAACTGACCCTTAAGGCAGAAATTACAATTACCAGATAACTTTTGTTTCAAGATTAAATATACCGATTCCACATGTTTTCTATACAAAACTGTGTAACTTACTCCCAATATGTTATCAGACGATTGAAAAGTCAGCCCTTAGATTGTTATAGGTAACTAAAGTAAATGACAACATTATAGTATAAGTATTGATGAAGTAGCAAGCACACTGATGATGCTAAGAGTTGGTATAATATCTAGTATGGCTTTACACTGGGTACCTATATTATATCTCAGAAAGTTTCCTGTTTTAATGGCTAAGTGCGTAGGTACAGGGTAAGTTTTAATTCAAGGGTAAAATTATTCATGAATGTAAACAACTTTTAACATATGACCAACACAGAAATATTTAAATAAAACCACAAAAGGTGCAAAGTTACTTTGCACTTTTTGTAATTTGCAATTTCAGAAGTCGGTGTTTATATAGTTTTGTCTCTTAGTTATTTAACACCGACTTCCAAACTTAATCCAGGTTTTTAACTAATTTGCACATAATGGTGATTTTTTTAACTTTGAAGTCGGTTGGCGATTCTTCGTGCTACGTTAACAGCCTTGGTTCTCCTGCGGATATCTTAATTTCTGATTCGATCACGCAAGGAAACTCCGAGCACAGCCCTTCGGGTGACTTTAAGCTTTCTGATAAGGCCCATTGTGAGCGACCAGGTTTCGGAACCATATGTCATCACTGGCAACACGAACTTGTCAGACTTTCGTCTTGAGACACTATGGTATACTTATTGGACGAGAAGATACCGCGCAGCTGAGTCGGATTCAACGGTTGAACTCTTTCTAGAAATTAGATCTACCCAACTGAACTGTATGTCCAAGGTAAACGTAATCGTCCACAACTTCGAGTAGGTATAGAGTTTTCAATCTTGATAGGAGTGGGTGCTAAATGGTTGTTTATCATCGCTTTAGTTTTGACCATGTTTCGAAGAATCGCCAAACTTAAGTAGCAATGGGCAGGACACATTGCTCTCTGAATAGATGGCCGTTGGGGCTGACAGGTTTTGGAGTGGCGACCACGTACCGGAAGACGCAGTGTTGGAAGGCCCCCTACAAGGTGGACCGATGACCTGGTGAAGGTTGCGGGAATCCGATGGGTGCGAGACGCACAGGACCGTTCATTGTGGCGACATTTGAGGAAGGCCTATGTTCAGCAGTGGACGTCTATCGGCTGAAATGATGATGATGATGAAGTCGGTTGTAGGTACAGTACGGCCGACGTAACTTGGCGACCCTGAACATTGGCTCTGCTAACTTTAGCGCATGTACACTCGTAAAAAAAACTGTTATTAACAATAATTTTTTTAAACCAAAATACGAATAAAAATGTATACAGGGACCAAGTACAAATAAAATAAATATTGAAACACTATGAGACAGAAAGCTACAAAAATAACTTATGGATTACAGAAACAAACCTACACAAAAAACTTAACAATATAAAAATAACAACCCACGAAAACTTTTGTCACCGCCTGTGCTCAAGACAGAGACAGCGACACGAAAATAGCAACAATGCTAGCGTGTGAGTGAGACATATTACTGCGTGCCGAACATTGCCGAATAAGTACGAAGCTTTACGAAGTTACCGAAGAGAGATGTCCAATAAGCGTGTCTGAGGAGATTTTTTTTCAAATCGATTTAAATTAAGTTGTAAAAATATATTTATAGGTATCAAATTTCTATGGAGGTTTAAAATATTCTCAAACAGTCGTTATTCTAGTAGTCGTTTATAAATAACTGATATTTAACTAAATCATGTCTTTCAACCAAGAAAATAAAATTGTATTAGTTTTTTTTTTCATTAAAGTCGAAATCTCGTTTACTAACGACAACAGTCACTATGTTTGTAAATATATTGCGTTCACTATCTCATATAAACAAAAATGAATAAATTCCAAATCGATAAAAATCGATTGCGATATTTGATTGAATAAAGGGTTGATTGTGTTTACATAGAGTCAATTTCTAGCCTAGACTCCGCCCCGCGCACGTCGCCTCATGCCACCATTTGGTTCCTAAAAAACGTTCGTGCGCAGCCTTCTGCGTAAAGTTCGGGCTCGTCAACATAGGTACGTCGGCCGTACTGAATTTTGTTTTTTATTTTACACTTTTTAGTTGTGCAAGTTATATAATAAGGTACTGTTATTCATGAAGGTTCAAACCATAGTGTGCCCTACCTTGGTCTATGATGGCGATACTTGCTAGACAATACTTTTACCTAACAATGGTTCATCATCATCTTCCTGCCCTTGTCCCGTCTTATTTAGGGTTGGCGCAACACGTTTTTTTGTTCCATTCTATCATGTACCCGTCATGCTATCACTAAATTCCTTTTCTTTCATCCATTTTTTCTTTGGCCTACCTTTCCCTCTTCACCCATCCACATGTAAACATAATAACTCTTTTAGTAAAATGCGTTTCATCCCTCCTCTTTACATGACCATACCAAGACAAACGGTTTCCCTTCAACTTTTCAGTCACTGGCGCCACTTTCAACTATCCTGAATTGATCCGATGTGTTACGTCTCGGTCTACCTTTCCATCTCCTTGGATAAGCGACCCGAGGTACCGAAAGTCCATACAACAGAACAATGCCCATGCATTCCAGCGAGAGCTATGGGCACAGGACCGGTGAGAACGCCGAAATCACAAAACAAGTATTCGGTTTTCGTTCTGCTCAATATTAAGCCAACACTCTCCACTCTGTACCACCACACCTCCAATCTGCTCTGGACCTCTAGGCCACTCTCGGCGACCAGTACAATGTCATCGGCAAACGGCATACACCACCTTTTCCTAGATGTCCGACGTCAGAGCGTCCATTATCATCAGGAAGAGGTAAGGGCTGAGAGCCGACCCTTGATGTAAGCCGACGGCCACATTGAACTGTAGACCGGACTTGGGTACTGCATTGACTGTTCATCCAAACGGATCAACTACACATAGGTACTTCCCAGGCACACCTTTCTCCAGTGTCTCACGAGGTACCCGGTCATATGCCTTTTCGAGGCGACGAGGCCAATGAATACCATGTGCAAGTTTTTATGCGCACCTCTGTATTTCTCGCATAGCTGGCGTACAAAAATGGCATCCGTTGTACCCCGACCAGGCATAAAACCGAATTGGTTCTATGAAATTTCACTCTCTTCTCTCAGCCTCCTTTCAATAACTTTCTCCCAAGCTTTCATAATTTGTGACATTAGTTTTATTCCACTATAATTGTTGCACTCAAGCACATCACCCTTCTAACAATGGTTGTCAAAATTAATCTGAGTTGTATTCTCTACACATAATAAATTCCACTGAGCGTATATATACGTTGCTGTATTTTTCTCCTACATACCAATAGGTTATGGGCCCAGAACATACTTGTTTGATTTAAAGTAGTATCTTTTAAAATTTTCGCAGACATAATAATACGAAAAAGCAAGCCGTTACATTTGAGAAGTCCAACTATGGGTTTGGTCATTTTTGATGGAGATGTTTTTAACAAACCTCGATCTACGGGACTGTTTAGGTGAGGATTTTGAGGAGAAAACGGCGGTGATTAAGAAAGACGCCAAAGCCAGAAGTAAGATCTGCCTCGTGTGTTCAGAGAAGATCTATCCCCTCATTATGAACACTAAGACGGCGAAAGATACTTGGGAGGCGCTACGATGAGCTTATGCTGATGAAGGTTTACTGCGGAGGCTAAATTTACTTTGAAAACTGTTTAATGTGAAGCTGACAGATTATATCTCAACAGAAGAATAATATATGTTAATGAGATCCAATCTATAAGCAACACTTTGCATAATATAAAAAGTTAAATCTTGGGGGCGGAAACAGATATTATCTAATTTTTGTGGATGACTTCAGTCAAAAACATTTGGTTATGTGTTGAAAGCCAAAACCGAAGTTTTCACTAATAAAAAACTTTTTACAAAAAAAATACAACCGACTTCAATGTAAGAAAAACACTGGAAAGTGCAAAATAACTTTAATTTCGGAAGTCGGTGTTTCTATAATAGTTTTGTCTCTTCGTTATTTAACACCGATTTCCGAAATTAAAGTTATTTTGCGTTTCTATAATAGTTTTTGTGTTTTTATAATAGTTTTGTCTCTTCGTTATTTAACACCGACTTCCGAAATTAAAGTTATTTTGCATTTTTCAGTGCTTTTCTTACATCGAAGTCGGTTGTATTTTTTTTTTTTTGTAAAAAGTTTTTTATTTTACACTTTTTAGTTATGGTACCACCACTAAAAAATACCCCTCAGCCATACTTAAATACCTTATAGCCAGAGTGCATCTCATGATAATTCTAATAATACCAAACACGGTTAGTTTAAATTAATTTATTCCAGAGTACCGGTGCCTAACTTCAGGCTTCATCATCAGATCAGTTCGATATATTCCCCCTATTGTTTCGGTCAGTCATCGACTACACGTATAAATAAAGCAATTTTACTTGTTACGGCAGTTCTGCTGTGATCCTATGAGGAGTTCTGTTTCATATCTTCGAAGTTCATGATCAGATCATAACAATATTTCTATGGGACCAATTTGGAAGCATAAATATTCAATAAAAAAAAAATCAAAATCGGTCCACAATTGACCGAGAAACCGGTGAACATACATAAAAAAAAAACATACATTCAGCCGAACATAGAACCTCCTCCTTTTTGAAGTCGGTTAAAAAAGAGTTCAAGGCGCTAGTTGAGAACAAAATTGGTAATAAAATGAAGTTGCGGAACCGAATATACCAGCAATGAATTTTAAAATTATTTAAAGGTTCATGAAACAGTCCATCAGTAGTAAAGAAAATGAGATATATCTATATTATTGTATAAACTCTTTGGTGTGACAATTGATAGAAGAAGAAATAGAAATGTCGTTCTGTCAGTTGTGGATAAAATACAAAATGTGTCAAGTGAATTAAAATATATTATTCAACTATCTTGGACTTAGGAATTACTACCATCTAAAACAGTAACTACACCACTGCATGCACCTGCAACAGGTTACGGACCCAGGAAACTAAGTTACGAAAAAAAAAACAGAAAAACAAAATTTTGATTTTTCCACAAGAGTTCAGATTTGTCAGCTCGTAGGTGCGGATAATTGGGCCACCTGGAAATACAAAATTTCCATAATGCTGCGAGGCACAGAAGGGACCATGGAGAGGGGAAACTGAAAAAACCAATACTTGCAACAGGTGATGGAGCGCTGATGGCCTATAATACAGAATTTCTGAAGTATAGGAAGGCAGACAGTAATGCCCTTCTAATTATCACGAGCAATATGACAGAAGAGACTCTCACGAAAGTCATGCGATTTGAGTCAGCCCATGAAGTCTGGCAAGAACTTCATCGTCTGTTTGATGGTCAGGCTGAAGACAGAGTAGGTATACACTCTATGTATGCAATTTTTCAGTTATCTGATGAAGATGTTTCAACTTTAATGTCAAAATTAAAAAACATTTGGAACAATTTAAATGCAGATTTTTTTTAATTTTGAGGACCGATCCTAACACGAAGTTACCAGATTTATTATTGATTTGTAAAATTTTAGATTCCCTCAATGAAAAATTTTTCAATTTTAAATCAAGTTGGATGCTGCTCAACAAACAAGATAGGACCATTGAGTCACTGACAACACAACTTGTTAACGGCAAAACTTTTAATGTGACTCTGAGTGATTTTTGGTATGTACCAAAGATAACAAAAAATCTGTTTTCCATGTTCGCTGCACAAGACAAACTGCAAAGCAGCACATTTATTTCTACGACGAAAAAGTGTAGATTAGAAATTAATGGTGAGGCTATAGCAGTTGGAAACAGGGAACATAATGGAGGACTGTACAAGCTGAACATGAAGACAGTTCTACCTAGGCAACCTGTAGAAATTAATGCTGTTGATCCATCAAGCTTACTCCAGTTATACCATGAAAGGTTTGGTCACCAGAACAAGAGATATATTAAAGATCTTGTTAAGAGGGAACTGGGGATTAATCTGAATGTAAAAGATGATATACAGTGTGAGGGATGCATTTATGGAAAAGCACAGAGACTGAAATTTAGCAAACGAGATAGAGCTACTATGCCAGGAGAGTTGGTACACACTGATGTATGCGGACCGTTTCCTGAAAGTTATTCAAGGTATCGTTATTTTGTCCTTTTTAAGGGTGATTTTTCCGCGTTTCATCATGTTTACTTCATCAGAAACAAAAGCGATGTAAAGGACAAGCTTATTCAATTTCTGAAAGATGCCAAGAATGCTGGAATTAGGGTTAAAACGATACTGAGCGATAATGGCGGTGAGTTTAATAATAGGGCCGTTCAAGAAGTACTAAGAAGACAGGGAATAATACAGCGTCTGACGATGCCATACACCCCCGAGCAAAATGGGTGCGCAGAAAGAGAAAACAGGACTCTCGTAGAAACCGCTCGAGCATACATGCACGCCGGAGAGGAGTTTTCAGAAGCCCTGTGGGCAGAACTTATAAATACGGCTGCTTACGTCTTAAATCGCACGGGACCCACAAGAGAAGAAGGGAAAGTACCGTATGAGCTTTGGCATAGGAAGAAGGCCAAGATCTCACATTTGCGTGTAATAGGGAGTGAATGTTTCTTTCACATTCCTAAACAAAAGAGGAAGAAGTTAAATAAGAAGGCTGTCAAGGAAAGACTTATCGGATACGACAGCGACGACGGATATCGGATCTGGAATGCAAACAGACCAAAAGATCAAGAGATGTCACTTTCTGTCCAGGTATTGAATTGAGAATCCCAATGGCAGGTCCCAGTTCTCAAGAAGTTAACACACCATTGAGTGGTCAGACAGAGGGAGATTCTGATTTGACAGAGCAAGAGACAGAGGGAGCGATCTTTTCGGAGGGTGATATTCCTCAAAATATAGCTTCTCCAATAGAACATCCAGGTGAAGAGCATAATGAACATGCTCTAGAGGGAGAAGTTGTAGCCGATAATGAATCAGATCATGTTCAAGATGCCTCTGATTTGGAAGAGTTCTCAGATACTCTACAAGATGTCACAGAACCCGTACGTAATACATATAATTTGAGAGATAGAGGAACTCTTAGACCTCCACAGCGGTTTACTCGTAATGATTACGTGTACCTAATAGACTCTGACCATTTTCCCAAGAGTCATAAAGAAGCCTTAGAGAGAGAGAATAGAGATGAGTGGTTAAAAGCGTTAAACACTGAAATGGATTCATTATTGGAGAATGAAGTATGGACTCTTTGCGAACTACCACCTAACAGAAAAGCACTACCGTGTAAATGGGTATTTACAATCAAACGGAATCCAAATGGTTCCATAGATAAGTATAAGGCGCGGCTGGTAGTAAAAGGGTTTAAACAAAGGAAAGGTCTTGATTACGACCAGACCTTTAGCCCCGTTGCAAGATTGGCTACGATACGTGCACTTTTAAATGTTAGCGCTCAGGAAAGGCTACATCTAGCGCAATTTGATGTTACAACTGCTTTCCTGAATGGAAAGTTAACAGAAGACATTTTTATGAAGCAAACAGATGGCTTTGAAGACGGTTCTACGAAAGTATGTCGTCTAAATCGTAGTTTGTATGGCCTTAAACAAGCTCCGAGCTGCTGGAAATGGGCCTAAACAGTTAATAGGCTATAGTGATGCTGATCACGGAGGAGAATCTACCACTGGACGATCGACTTCCGGCGTAGTGTGTATGTACGCTGGTGCTGCTGTATCTTGGCTGAGTCAACGGCACGCCACAGTCGCTATATCTACGACCGAAGCGGAGATAGTTGCTGCTAGTGAAGCTGCAAAGGAGCTAGAATGGCTACAGAGGATTTTTGAAGCGATGACAAATCCAGAAGATGTACCCGTTCTTAAAGTGGATAATGAGGCTGCTATAAGGTTAGCCCACAACCCTGAATTCCATAAAAGGACGAAGCACATCAGAATCAGGCATTTCTTTGTGAGAGAAAAGGTGCATGAAGGTGCCCTCATGGTCCTGAAGACAGCCTCATTCGATCAGCTGGCTGATATCCTAACCAAGGCAGTTCCGCGACCTCAGCTTGCGGATATACGCTTTATGATTGGGATGCATTAGGCAACTAGAATACTTCTAATCAATTAGGGAAAGTATTATTGTATAAACTCTTTGGAGTGGCAATTGATAGAAGAAATAGAAATGTCGTTCTGTCAGTTGTGGATAAAATACAAAATGTGTCAAGTGAATTAAAATATATTATTGAACTTTCTTGGACTTTCGAATTACTAGGAATTACTACCATCTAAAACAGTAACTACACCACTGCATGCACCTGCAACAATATATGGTCCATGACGCTGGGTTAGATAAAACGTTCTGGGGGAAAGCCGTAGGATGTCCGACTATGGCTCTACCGGACAAAGTTCCCGAAGAAGTGTCTACTCGAGACAAAGTGGATCTTTCACACTTGAGGACTTTCGGATGCAAAAATCATAGCTAAAGAAAGTTTGATTCTAAGACTGTTGAAATTATTATGAAAATCAAAAGGCATATAGGTTTATAAACATGAAATAACATTTAATGAAAGGACTGCTATGCCAAATAGAGTGGCTCAGCCAGATGCTCCTTATTTGACGATTGCGAATGTTTATCCTAAGGAAACTCAGTCTATTCTGATGGTTTCGATTACTGGTACTGAGGAAGACGTTCGTGAAGGGATTGGCACTACAGAAAGTAGTGTTCCAAGGGTTCCCGTCTGGACAGTTTATAGTCCAGTCAATAGTTTTCAAGAAGTTAGTGATGAAAATAAAGCTATTGAAGAGATCACTTCCGAAAAGGGCAATTTGTTGTCAAGCCCGGAAGAAGAGTTTTACGATGCTTTTGATCCTAGTTTGTATGAAAATTTTCAAGAAGTTGAGGTTTCCGAAAAACTGAAGGATATTCTCTTAGGAGTAGACGTCCTAAACGTGATGAGGATTTGATCTATAACTTTCATGTAATTGGTGACCCCGTATCTCCTTGAGATGCCATGCAGCATTCAGACAAAACCTTGTGGTTGCAATCGATGAAGGATGAATTTCATTCCCTGAAGGTGAATCCAACCTGGGAATCAGTTGATCGACTCCGGGAAATCTGTACATACATCACATAGATTGACTACAGCCTTCTTGAATTATTATTATATACTATTTATGGAGCAACCAGAACATTTTATTGAGAATGAGTTCAAAGTTTACAACCTGAAGAAGTCTATTTATGGCCTCAAGCAAGCAGCTCGTTGTTGGAATGAAAAAATCCATGGACATATATTTTGAAAATGGGCGGTATTCGTTCTAAAATGATCCGTGCGCATATACGAAAAAAAAACTGCAGATTTTCTTTGGGCTAAACCTATTTATGTCGACGATATCTATATTTTTACAAATAAAATCATCGAGGCTGAGAAAGAAAAGCAAGATATAGGAAAACTAATCCCTTAAAACCTTTGAGAAGCTAGAGAATGTCTAGGGGTCAGAATTTTGAAAAACCGGTAAGGGAGAGAAATCCGTCTCTCTCAGAGATCTTATATTGAGAAGACCATAAAAAAAATAGGTATGCAAGACTGCAAACCAATGAGCTCGCCAGAATAAACAAACATTTACTTGAAGCCAGGAGAGAAGAAAGAGAGTGTTGAATATCGAGAGATTATAGGATCTCTTATGTCCCAGACATCTCATATGCGGTTACCATGCTGTCTCAATTTAAAATGTTCTTAGGTATCTGAAGGGGACGATTGATCTATCGTTGTGCTATAGAAAGTGCCACAAACCGTTGGTTGCCTACGTTGCTGATTGGAGATGTGGACCTAATGGTCATTCGTTTACGGGTTATTTTCTAATGTTTGGTGGTGCTACATTGACATGGCAAGCTCGCAAACAGCGATGCGTAGCATTGAATACTACTGAAGCAGAATACATTACTCTTTGTGAGGCTGCTAAAGAAGTTGTAAATAGAAAGGTTTATATGCTGAATTAACTCAAAGGACAGGCACAGTGACTGTTTGTAGTGTTAGTCAAAGCACTAGTATGTTTAAAGTCCTGCTATAAGGTACCACATCTTATAACCAAAGATTACCTCACGACAATTCTAATAATCCCAAAGGCTATAATGCATTACGGAGTTCCCGTGCCTACCTTCCACTTTGTATATACATAAATAAACACACAGCCAAACAAATAACCTCCTGCTTTTTGAAGTCAGTTTAAAATAGCTTCTTCCAGCAGCTAGAGCCGTGTGAAATGAGAAAATTATCACAAAGGAACACACTCCTGGAATAAAAAGTAGGCTATTCTAGGACATCGTCTACCCTTGTGCTAAATTTATCCACAACCGTTTAGCCGTTCGAGCGTGAAGAAGTGACAAACATATCAATATCATACACACTCACAAAACTTTCGCCTTATTAGTGTGATAAAGTTATTCAGATCATTTTTGACGGCATATCTCAACAATACGTAGGGAACAGTATTTTTTTTAGGTTTCAGGGTTGGTCTTAATTAGTATACACAAACGTATACTAGTTACAACTGTTAGCAGTTGTTCATATTCATGAGTAGCAGTTGTTCATATCTGCATAAATATAACTACGCAATGACTTTTTTTTTCTTAAAAAGATATCAATAAGTACATGCTATATATAATTACTATTATTTAAGTATTTACGGGTGGGGAATTTTGTAAATACAAACATATGCGCTCTTAGAGTCATCATAATCAATTATTTTGTGAGAATTATATATCTCCCGGATCTGGGTTCTGCATACGCGGCGATTGTGTGCAATTAATTCTAGCCACATTTTCACATGCGTGATAAAAAAAAAAAACTCGTAGCTCTAAAAACACCATTATCTGCACATTACCGTTAACCGTACGTCAGTGTTAACACTTAAACCTACTACGAAAATTATTCTTACTGCTAGGAAATAAAAGCATTACAAATTATTACCAACGAGGTGCAGTTCAGCAGTTGACTGTACTGTACAGGTAAGGGAGCGTTTATATGAGATAAATTTGTTAATGTCAACCCAACGCGTTCTACCCGTAGTAACCGACCCCGCCAACCACTACGACCACGTTAATACCATACCATGTACCAAGGAATTTGAATGTTATCTAGTAAATAGAATTCAAGTTCGCCATTAACAATGGAAGCGCGGCGATCGCGTGCAACCACGCGACAGCCGCAAGAAAACTTTCTTTAAACAACAGTATGTAATTATTAATATAGTTAGCATGTAGGGTTTTCATCTAGTCTGAATAGTAACGTCAATTAAAATACTAATTATTCAGCAACTGAAGTCGTTATAAATAATGTTAAATTGAAAATTGGGTTAAACTACATTGCATTGCTAGGTATAACACTGCAATAGACTATTTTTTATAATGATTCCTGTTGTTTCTTTTTTTTGTATAACTAGATCCAAAGTTAAATTATTCCTTACTACATGACACAACTATTTTTATTTGGGTGTTTTGTTCAGCTTTAAACTCGACTCTAAAAATACATGATATCACCCAGAATAAATAATGTACTACCAACATTAACAATCTAATAGAAACACATAAAATACTTTGTATACATCTATACATCACTCATCCACCAGTCTATCAGAGAAGCGTATTCGGTTTCAATTCTGTAATGCTTTTACCAATCCCTTCAACGTTCGCGGCGAGCTCGTTTGGCGCGCGCTGTGGGAAGAGATGAATTGGAGTCATCGACGTCTCTCTTCTTCGTGGGCGCCTGTGGGCGCTGTAACTGGCTCTGTGCCGTTAACTGCAGCTGTAGCGCGTGAGTGTTCAATCGTTCTGCTAGAAGTAAAGGCCTGAGCGCTGCCATCTTATGACTGTACAGCGTGACGCGCGGCCGACTATTCACTGCGGCCGTTAGCTGCTCGCGCACAGACATCTCTGTGTTCTCAGAATTATTGTTCCATTTGTCATTATCGCCTTTATCTTTTTCAACATTCTCTGTACCTTTATTTGACTCTGAATGGTCATCAGTGTCAGTTTTGCATATTATGTGGACTTGTGCTCTTACTTCGGCATCAAATTTTGATATTGTGCTCACGAGGGGTTTCGCCCAACCAATATGAAGAATTGGTGTTTGACTACCTTCTTCCCATTTGCAGATGCCATCATAAAATCTAAAAGTTAATAGAAACTGTATTATTAACCATTTCATCAGAAGATACTAATGTACAGAGTATTTTTTGAAGTACACGCCATACCTTAGCAATGAAGCAAAGCACTCTGGGTCCTTCAGAATGGATCTGGCTGAGTGTCCAGAGCTTTCAGCTTTCATCAACTGCGGAATTAGTTCATTTGCTATTTCCGAAAACTCTTTGTATATCTCTTCATCATCACGGGAGTAGTTGTAGCTGCAAAGAGGGGTATGTTGCGTAGACTAGATTGTATTTCCATAGAATCGAAAATAATGTTGTAGAGTGCACTAGATATTGACATTAGTTAACAAAAGACAATCCATTTATTTCAGTATTTATATTGAGTTAAGGCAAGATTTGTTTTATAAATATAGTCATTTAATCAGCCTTATATTGTTCACATTGCTGGGATTCGGGTCTCCTATCTAAGAGTGTATAAGCCGTAACCCACCACGCGGGCCGAGTGCAGGTTGGTAGATGTAACGTATCTTAGAATTTTCGGTTCTAGAACATGCCGCCGAGCAGCAGTGATGAAATAAATTACTTATAGTAAAGCCTGGGTTTAAACCCACGTACTACAACTAAAAGCCGAGGCCATTACCACTGCTTCATAACTTCCAAAAGCATTTTCTTCTTAAAATTAAAAAAAAAATGTTTGCAATTTGTATTTCAGTAATAGAATAAAAATAATTATATTCTAAAAAGGTCTTACTGTCGAATAACGTCGCCAGCACAAGCCCACGCATGGAAAGCTTCTTTGTACATTTTATTGCGATGGTAGTGTCCTCCTTGGAATGTATATGGATAAACGTGGCGATCTTCATAATTAGTCCTTGACGAGCGAATAGCTTGAGCATACAGTGCAGCAGGGTCTGGTCTTTGTGTGCCATCAGGTCGTAAATTTTCCAATTCAGTATGAAGAGGCAATTCTACATCTGCTTCTACTGAACAATTTGCTACTCTCATGTATTCATCTAAGTCTCCAAGATTACCCAACGCCATGGGATAAGCATCCAGATGGCCTGAAAATGGTAAAAGGGTATTTAATTTCATAACCTGCAGTTAATGTAATTGTTTTTTATATATATTATTATATTATTTTTAAACTAAATTAAGATTAAAACATAGATTATCTTGCTAACGTGAATAAGGCATTTTTTAGTGACTAAACATACAGAAGTTATTTTGGTGCACAAATTAAACATCACAAGGTAGGTAATATAGATTAACCACCATCATCATTATATCATTTCAGCCGAAAGACGTCCACTGCTGGGACCAGGCCTCCCCCAAGTGTTGTCACAACCAGCGGTCCCGTAGGTCTCGCATTCACTGCATTCTCGCGACTCTCACCAGGTCATTGGTCCACCTTATGGGAGGCCTTCCAACGCTGCGTCTTTCGGCGCGTGGTCGCCACTCCAGAACCTTTCGCTGGCAAAACGAACTGATCACAGACTTTCATCTTGAGACACTGTGGTATGTTGGACGAGAAGATACCGCGAAGCTTCCCGAACGCTGCCCAGCCGAGTCAAATTCGAAACCCTCCTCCTCGTTCCTCTTTCTCAAAATTAGACCTACCCAACTGGATTGTCTCCCTCTTCGTGATCGGAGTGGGTGCTACATGGTTATTTACCTAGTTTGGTTTTGTCCATGTTCATTTTGAAACCCACTCTTTCAGAAGCTCTATCATCGAGCATTGTACTGAGCTCCTCCGTAGTCTCAGTCAGGACTACTATTATTAATATTAGTCCTGACCTGACTGAGACTTTATATCTAGCCCGTATTGTCCGACTACTGGGCAAAGGCCTCCCTCTGACTACTACTCCATGACTACTATGTCGTCAGCAAACTAAAGGTGAGTGATGTACTCGCCATTGACATAAATGCCTAGCCCTCTCCAGTCCAAAACGGCCGCAATGGAGGATTCCATTGCGGCCGTAAACAGTTTCGGAGAAATGACGTCTTCGAAGTATAGGTTTCAAGGTCTGGTCCTGAAGTCGGATTGACATTGTAGCGTTCTCGTACAAACACTGCAGCAGTTTGATGTACCGATAGTCAATCTGGCACCGTTGGAGAGACTGCAGAACAGCCCAAGTCTCGATCGAATCAAAACTGCCCTGCTTATTGCAAACGAAGTACTTGCAAAATGGCGGTTGGGAGATAAACGCGGTAAACATATTTTTTTTTTATCTAAACAACAAATCATAGTTAAGTATATGATTTTTGAAGTGTAACAAAAACATAAGAAAAGAATCAAACCCTCTATTGACATAATTTTTCCTTTACTTTTTCATTATCTTTTGGACAAAATGCGTAGTACTCAGTGGCGTGCCTAGGGTTTCAAAATAAGGCAAGCCCAATAAAATTTGTCAGTAATTAGTCAGTAAAAGTCTGACACGCCCTCCCGCTCCACCCAGAGCGCGAGAAGTCATTTGGATGATTTCCCACCTTAAAAAAAAAAAAAAGCCCAATAAAATTTTAACCGATTTCAAAAAAAGAAAGTTCAGTTTTCGACTGAGTATGTAGGTATCTACGTATGTATCATCGCAATTTTCTCATAAACTACTGATTAGGTACAATAAATTAAAAGCCCAAAAAACAGTCATGAATTTCATTTTTATAATTAGGTATATCTGAGAATCAAGCACAGTTGTTCTCTATGACTAACATCGGGGGTTTCGTCAATAATAATTGAAACAAATTTTGTTTGCCTAACTTCGTAATCGATTCAAGTTTGCATCACATCGGCAACGGAATGAATAATATCGTTTTGAATTTTGTTAGATAAATAACTCGGCCCCGGTTTGTCACTTTCCTGATGCTGCATATGCTTTTCTAAAACGACATCGTATTTTGAAATTAACGAGACCAGTTCTAAAAAATTGCCTTTATTTAATGAAGTTTTGGACTCATCATGTCCTCTTAAAGGAAGTTCCTGTTGTGCTAAATGACAAACAATATCGACTAATCTTTGAAATACACTACGGTTGTTATCAACGCGCGTGTTATATTTTGAAATTTCCTAAGATAACTGGCGTGATATAGATGTCTCAATTCGTTGTTTACCAAAATTACAGAAAGAAACCATTGCACACAGGTGTTTATGGGAATTTGCGTGCCTTTTAATGGCGCCAGATATGTTATTTAAATCATTATAACCATACTCCATACCATATTCAAACGGAATTTTCATTCGAAAAAAATATGCAGCACCAGCAATACAACTTATTAGTGTGCGAACAGCCAACTGGTTTTATACACTGATCTATTAAATTTTCGTTTATGCGATTTACTAGTCTGAGAAATACACAGATTAGGCGTCGGTTTTAAATGAAGAAATTAACTGTTTTTTCTAAGCAAAGTTTAAAGATTTTACCTTATCTTCGCCAATCAAAACTAGAATGCATTTTAAATCCTCACAAGGTACAATTACCTCCATTGTTGTAGGTAAGTCACCAAAACAATTGTATCACTGAGAAAATCTAAGAAAACACACAAAAAACTTTAACAAAATAACTTTTTCCACTCAAGCAAATGAAAATGAAGTGAGTTGCAAACGGGTGTCAGAAACTACTTACGCAGAGTTGCAGTGTTGTCATTTAGGCAAAAAAAGTCGCCAGGTATATGAAAAATCTAGCTAGATGTCGCAATTTTTTTATTTTTAAGATATTGCTTGAATATTTAATTTCGTTATTTTAAAAAGTCGCTAGTTTTTATTGTTGCTAAATCTTAAAAAAAGTCTCCAAACTCGTTCAAAATCTCCAAGATCTCACAACGTCGCTAAAACGGCAACACTGCAGAGTTGGCAAGGTGACAAGGTCACGCATACGCGAGCAACTTCATACGAATGCCCGGCTTAAATCTTCCATACTGATCGATTTGTAGACGCAAAAGGTCCTAACTCGTTATACGGCACATTGCTATAAGTGCGAAAGTGACAGAGATAGTATTTGAAAGCCCGGTAAAAGCCGGTACGTGTAAGCGAGATAGATATTGCTCTCGCGTAGATGCTGCAAATGCGAAACTCTGCGCGCGCTGTGTAGTAGTGTGGCATAGGTAGATACTTTGTGTTATTTTGATAAGAATTAAAGCGCGCGAACTTTTAAATAGTTCGGGTTTGATATTGATTCTCTATCGAGCATTTTAGTAAGGCATGCCTGGCTTTTCTGCTTGTATGAAGGTACCGCCACTGCTAGTACTGCTTTTTCGTCTACCATCTGAGCTTGTGAGCATGATGAAAATCACCTAGGAAGTGTTTAATACTGCGTTCCTAGTTAGTAATCATGTCTTATTTTCTTAGATTTGGTAACCTTTTACTTTAGCTATCAGAATCAGATATATAAGTGGCTACGAAACGAAATAAAACAGGGTTTAGGTACAATATCAAAATCAATATAGAATTATTTTTAATTAGTAATTATAATCAGTCTTTAAAATTCACTTCAGAAACATTTTTTATCTATATTATATATATATTATATAAAAGGAGAAACTGACTGACTGACATATCAACGCACAGCAGAAACTACAGGGACTAGGAACATAAAATTTTGCACAAGGCTTCCTTTTATTACGTAGGCGAGCACTAAGAGCGGATTTTTCAAAATTCACCCCCTATGATGAAACGGGGGTCATATATAACGGGGGTAATATATAAACAAACTGGTATGTGTGGAGGTATTTTACATTTATAGACTAACTAGCTTCTGCCAGCGGCTTCACCCGTGTGAAAGAAGGTTTTCATCATACAAACTTTGGACTCCCGTTTCATCCCCTTAGGGTGTGAATTTTAAAAAAATCCTCTCTTAGTGCTCGCCTACGTCATAAAAGAAAGCCTTATGCAAAATTTGACGCTCCTAGACTTAGTAGTTTCGGCTGTGCGTTGATATGTCAGTCAGTCAGTTTCTCCTTTTATGTATAGATTAATTTTTAACTATATTTTTTTTTGTTTACTAAAAATGTTATCATCATCATTTTTGAAAAAACTGGAGTATTGGTATCCGTGGCACGGCTCTTGACTGGTTCCAATCATATTTAACAGACCGAGCCTGGGTATAAATAATAATTATAGTGCATATGCTAGCCTCAACTATGGCGTGCCACAAGGCAGCGTTCTTGGGCCTACTCTCTTTATTATTTATATCATCAACAGTCTCTGTTCCTTACCAGTACAGAATGCTCAAATATTTACTTACGCCGATGACACCGCCATTATATTTTATGGCAGGTCCTGGGAGCCTGTTCATGAAGCAGCAGAGGCAGGAGTAAATCAGGTAGCTACATGGCTAACCTATAATTTGCTGACACTTAATGTTGAGAAAACTAAAGTGATCAACTTTAATGTTAGCAAAAAAAAACCCCTGTCCATCCAATCTAGCCGTTACATTGCACACCTGCAAAAACCGTGGAGAGTCTGCTTGCTCATGTCCAGCCTTTGAACAGGTACCTCACATGAAATATCTTGGTATATACATAGACCAATACATTACTTGGACTAAGCAAAACCAGCATGTAAATGGGCGTGTAAGAAAACTGCTGCACATATTTAAAAGGTTGAGACAAATTGCAAATGAAAAGATATTGAGGGTGGTCTACTACACATTATGTGAGCCTATTCTAAATTACTGCATTACAACTTGGGGAGTTGCACATAAGAGCCATTTTATAAAAGTAGAGCGCTCGCAGCGGGCCATTCTAAAAGTAGCTTATAGGAAACCTATGAGATTTCCCACCAAACTTCTATATTCAGAAAGCAATGTACTGCGTGTTAGGCAACTTTATATCTTGGCTGTAGCAATCAAGTTCCATAGAAATGCTCACAACACAACCCAAAGTAGTTGCCGCTCTCGCAGGAAAGCGATATGGCAGAAACCAAGAACCAGACTCGAATTCGGCAAAAGATGCTTCCGATTTATGGGTCCTTTATCACTCCAATCTTAATAAGGAAGACCTTTCAAACTTGATAATGATATTCAATGTGTCTCTTATCTTGCGGTGATCACTTCCAGTTTTCACCGCGTTGATCACAGAGACATAATTGAATATTTGCTTCTTCATCGACATGATGAAGACAATCCCATTTCTAGTTGCACCATCAGGGCTTTGCCAGGTTCACTTTCTACAGTCAAGCTTTCTGAAGAAGGAGTTCAACATGCAGAGGCCCTCCTTATCCATAAATCTAGCCAGTAGGTGTCCCCGGCGGTTCCGATGTCCAAATCCAAATTGCCCCACTCGCAGCTCGTCACCGTCTCATTCGCCCAGTTCCGCGTTAAAGTCTCCCATGACCAGAGTGAAGTGAGTCTGAGATCCATGCAAGGCTCTGGATATATACTCATACATAGTCTCTACTTTGTCTTCGGTGTGTGTCGCGGTCGGGGGTAAACTTGGTATGACCTTCAGCGAATATCTTCATGATAATCTGAGTAAGGTACGCCACCCCGGTCGACACACTCTCGATCCTCACTACATTGTTCACAAGGGACTTGTGGACGATAAACCCAACACGACCCTGGGACTGCGAGTAACCCTCCCGGAAATAGAGCAGGCTACTAGATTTAGGAATTATCGTGTCCTCGCTCCTTTATACTCCATCGTAACTTAACCCGCTCAATTCTTCCTTAAGGCTGAACTAGTCGCGGGCCCGAACTCGCTGATGGGTGAGGCCAAAAATTGCGATGTCTCATCTGACATTGTGTCCGACAGCGATTATATCAATTACGAGCAGTTAGACGCTAAATTATATGCACATCGTATCGTTCGCATGCACACAAACACCGTTCCGAACTGAAATGAAATTAGACGGTGCGTAAAATCTGAGACTAGTGCTTTGGAAAATCGAGTTTTATGAAAAAACCACTGCATAAATCTAATACAAATAAATTGTATAGAACTCTTCGATAATAAAAGTTTGTCGGTACCGACTTCGTTATTGAGATTTTATACGATTTTTGTTACTTTTTTACACTTAAAGTTGCGATAAAGTCATCAAAAAACAGAAACTTTGTTGGCTCATAACTTTAATTTTGTATTTCTGTTTCCGTACAGACAAAACTAAGAATAAGATAAAACCATATCATGTTTTACTTTGGATGTACAATGTCAAACTGTGGAGTAATACCCCCCCAAAATTTGTGTGGAAAAAGTGTCAACTAGTGTAACCTTAAGTTCGGCAATCTTTTCCGGAAACCGTAGTGTACGGTTGTATATTGCCAAGTCCAGTTGTCGTTTATTAATTGGGTAACCGGATCTCTTCCGGAGACTCTAAGGACCCCTTGCCTCGCCGTAACCTTCACATAACCTTCACACACGGACACCATACGGTACTCCGGAAATCATACGGTACCACTATCACTTGGCTGCATTTTTCAACCAACACTAGTTACAAAGCATAAATTTGTATTTTGTTCTTGTACATCAAATAATAATTAGTCAAAAAATAACATTATTATATTTACCTCTGTCATATAATAACCACAGAAGTCTGTGCTGCATTTGAGCAATTTCATGGACATCTGTAGTCTGAGTCAGTGTGGGGTTGATTGAAGATACAAGAGCAGCTAGTTCCATTACTCGTGTGCATATTACTGGTTTGCCAGCTACATAGAGCCATGAACGAGCGGATACTCCATCACCTACTGACCTTCCACGTTTGTCTTCATTACCCTTGCCATGCCAGGTTACCTAGAATGAATAGGATTTTTTTTTATATTTCTGGTTCTGGTTTTGAACACTGCAGGAGGTAAATGTCTGAAAGAACCAGGGGAAGCCTTTGCCCAGCACTGCTACACTGTGTAACACTGCAGAGAATATCAAAATCAGATGTTTATTACAGTCACAAGTAATAAAATATACGTATGCTGTTGCCAGAATATTGAATTAGCCAGTAATGTTTTCATTACTGAATGTCATTCAAGTTTGCCTCAATCTAATTCTTGATGGTAAAAAACCTAACATTATACTACGGAAACTGTGTTTTTAGGTATAATTATCAATTCGAAATTGCGGTGGAGCGATCATAAAACTCTCTCAGGTAGATTAGGCCTAGCTGTATATGCAGTAAGAAAACCAAGACAATAGACAGATGTAGTCACAGCTAAAGTCTATTTTTTAATCACAGATAATGATTTGACAATTCGAATTTTGTATCTTTTTTTCTATTTCTTAGTTTCCAATGAAGAAGAACCGACAAGAAACTCCATGGATACTATACAGGGTGTTTGGTGCATCGTGTGCCAAATTGAAATGGTCGACGGGAGGCCCAACATCTGTTTCGTAATTTCGACAGTTGTTGTAAGAAGTCGTATTTCCTCCTTCATTGTTCGTCTGGACCAATTTTAATTAAAATTCTTTTTTGTGTTCAACGCGTTAAACTAGTACCTCCCTAGTTTCCAACTATCATTACTGCACAACAACTGCTACAAATTTGTAAATTCGCTAGAATTGTGAATGAGTCACATAAAAGTAACTTGCAATAACGCATTGAAATGGCTTTCAATACAATTAAGGAGGAAATACGGCTTCGTTAGGGGTCTGAAAGGATAGCAGATGACCCCTCCCGTCGACCATTTTAATTTGGCACACGATGCAGCAAACATCCTGTATAATTATTTATTTTCTTTTTTCTGTATTTTGCCTGCGATCAGTCTATTGACTATAAGCAAGTGGGTGGATGGTTATTGGCGATTTGGGTCTAGACTCTTTGGTCCGTTTTCCTTCTTATGTCCGGTTATAGAGGACTTGCCGTCTTTTTAACCGTCGTGTTAGGCTGTTTGAATCCTGGATTAAGTCACGTGCCAGTGGATTGGTCTGACATTTCAGTCGCTCCAGGTAGACGCTTTTCCTGGCTTTTATTTCCTCATCCATAGTGGGGACCTCCAAGTACTGGTGAACCTCAGCATTTGTAGTATACCACGATGTATTAGCTAGAACTCAGAGTTGTTTTGGGCTCGTTGGATGATGACCAAATTGGATTTACTGGCTGTGCTCTATGTTTGGAGACCATATGTTAATATTGGTTCAGTATACTATTATATACTAGCAACTTATTATGGACTTGCAGTCTCCATTGGGGCCCCAGCAACCAGTACAAGCTTTGAACCAGGCATCTAGTTCTGTCCTCTTTGCCTTCACATGTCCTTTCCAGGTAAGAAGTCGATCCAGAGTATAACCCAGGTATTTAACAGAGTCCTTATGTGGGAGTTCGTCGTTACCAAGCTTGACGGCGGGGCAATCCCCCCAACGAAGTGCAAAAGTGATGTGCGTGGATTTGGATGCGCTGTTCCGTATTCGCCATTTATGGAGCCATTTTTCGGTTTTGTCAAGTTGGTCTTGAAGAACGCTAGAGGCGTGGGTAGAGGAGGGATCGCAGGATAATATGGCGGTATCATCAGCTTACGTGGCGGTAACCGCACCCAGAGTTTGAGGCACAGCGGTAAATATGTTGTACAGAACCGGTTCCAGTACTGAACCTTGTGGGACTACGGCTTTGATATCAAAGAATGAGGATTTGGTGGAGTTAGTTCAATTTGGTTTTAAAGAGGGTCACTCTTTAAAACCAAATTGATGGTCTGGTATAGTGGATAGTACATACTTGAGCCGTTTAATAAAATGTCTTTCCCAGTTTAGACAGCACCGGTAGTAGTATTGGTATGTAAGACGTAACTGAGTGGCTGAGCTTGCCTGGCTTGATTACCATAACTATCAGCGAGACTTTCCACAGGAGTGGAAAATAAGAGTCTGAAGGTGGCATTAAACAGCTGATCCATGAAAATGATAGCTTTCCTCGGCAGTTCCTTTAGGATCTTTGGGGTGATCAGGTCAAATCCAGGTGCCTTTTTTGGATCTAGTTTTTTTTTAATGTACTTCTCCGGGGCTGATTGGCTTCAGAGGTAAGGTCATTAGGTTGAAAAATGCGGGACAAGTGTAATGCAAACGTTTCCGCTTTTTGTTCGTCAGTTCGTGCCCACCTGTCATCGGCCATTTTGATGGGGGGGTTGGATTGTTGAGGTTTTTTGAGTTTTTTCGTAGCTTTCCACAAAGAGTGATTGTCTTTGGCAAGTGGTGAAAGGGTCTCGTATGTTCCTGAAACGTGATGTTTTCGTGCTCTCTAATCAACTCTTTAAGTTCCTTACTTGCTCGGTTGAGTGCAGTTTTGTCACTTGCATGACTGAAAAATGGATCTCAGTCTTCTTTTTTCGGAGATTTTTTGTTGTATTTTAGCGGGGATATTCTGGTAGCAAAAATTTTTTTTTGAGGATGGTACTGGGATGTTTTTCCAAGCAGAAAGCTGCATAAGGTTTGTGAAATTAAAACATGCGTCTTCTATTATTTTCATCTTAAGATTTCAATGGAACATTAAGATTAATATTGTCCATAAGATGCTGTTGGAAGCCTTCCCAATCGGTTTTATGATTATAAAGGCTCTCTGGGTTTTTCACAATTATAACCCTTGAGCTCACAGTAAGTAAAACCGGCGAATGGTCTGGGGAACCATCCACGCTTGACTCCGCTTTTGTGTAGAGCTGACTGATGCCTTTGGTAACAAAGAAATTTACTAGGTCAGGGATTTAGTTGAATCAGTGGGCCAATAGGTGGGTTCACCTGATGAAATTACAGAGAGGCTTTTAGAATCTATGGAGTTTTTGAAATTGCTGCCTCTTGTGAGTGTAAGTCTCGATCCCCAGTAGGTATTTTTTGCGTTCCAGTCTCCTCCTGAGATGAAACGCGGGCCGAGCGTCGAATTTGGGTCTTATTTTCATAAAACAATAAAAACTCGTTGAAAAAAAATCCACAGGGCATGAGAAGTTTTTAGGGGTCTGAAATGATAGCAGATGACCCCTCCCGTCGACCATTTCAATTTGGCACACGATGCACCAAACACCCTGTATAATATAATAATACTAGGTAGTGGAGTTTCACAGATATGTCAAAAAATAGAGATATATGTCTTCAACACGAATTTATTCCAGTTCAGATGTCTCCAAACTACGCCCACTTATTTCACTAACACAAAATCAAAAACTATAAGAATGACACACAAGCTCATATTTCTCACGGACACAAAGAAACTGATAACAACACCAATAAACACGATTACAGAACACCTACAAAAAGTGGGTGGAGCATAATGCTGTAACCACGGATTCAGGATAAAAACACATAATTAGTGATGTTAAGTAGTTATTATTGAAAAAAATATCGATAAAATCAGGAATCAGATCATAAGTTTATTTCAAATAGACAATTTACAAGCACTTTTAACTGTCGAAATCTCGGTCCGCTACATTTCGAGTTACAGTGGTTCTATCTCACCAAGTCGGGTTGGTCTTTGTGTGCTTAATGACGAAATAAAAAGTGTATGAGAACCAACAGAAATTATCATTTTCCCACCGTTGTCCCAGATACTCCCTCAGAGATAAATGTAAAGACATTAATATAACGACTGTACCCTCTCAGTATATTTAGGAGAATATTTTGTATGCCCATAAAAATAAAAACATGTTTAAGAAATACAGTGATATTCATGATAACATAAATTTGTAGCTCCTGCTACCAGGCTCGACAAAATAGGGGACTCATTCAGATGCCAATGTACCTATACATTATTAATAATAAACTTCCTAGTCATATTCAAGAACTAAGCCTTAACACTAGAAGAGCCAGGCATCATACTATACCGTCAAAGACCGCAGCAGTCAATTTGACGGTACTAGAGATTCAGTGAGAATACTCCTGAAATTATTGCGTATTTTGATTTAAAATTAAACAAAAATAATATTAATTTACATTTACTATTAATATAAACAATTTTAGTACTAAAACTGAGTAAAATTTGAAACAAATTACATACAACATATTTGACGTAAATAAACTGTTTTTCTTTTTTTTCTTTCAAATTATAGTTTTTTTTATCTTTCATACATTTTCCATAAACAGCTTTTATTTACAGATTATGCAGTTTTCACACGTTCTATTTTTTTACAATTACAATTGACTTAACATTGCCGCTTCTTATTGTTTGTAGTACTTCGTTCACTTATTTCAGAATTACTTTCTTGTCTTCGAGTAGCAGAAGTAGTTTTTTTTTTTCATCTATTCTGCACGTAAATCGCTCACTAGTTGAAGGATAAAATCATGCCGAGATATATTTATTCCTGGAACTTTTCGCTACAGAGTCCATGAGCTTATAGCTGCTAAGTCAAGTAGGTATATTGTAAAAAAACTTGAATAGGCCATCTCCGACTTCTAGCTCTTACGGTGTGTTTGCGTGTCATTTGATCTATGATATATATACCAAATTTTGTTTCATTATAAAATTCGGTCTCAGGCAGCTTTTTTTGATCAATACCTATTCTCACGTTGGGGTGCAAAGTACTCAAAATAATAAAAAAACTGGTTTTCCTTGATAGACAGTAAGGGTTGTATCAACCTGTTTTTATTATAAACGTTTCCTATCTGGTAGTACGTACAGCTCTACAAATCGGCAGTATTTGCACGCCGCATTGTTCGAGCAATACTAGTCTTTTAGCCAAATTAAGAGACGTGAAAAAGTAGTCGTAAGTAGTCAGTTGTAACGTTCTAGCCCGTTTTGAAATAGGATTGTATCAATTTCAAAACCACATATTCTCGTAGTGAAATATCGTTGAAACGTAATGTACACAACCTAAACAATAACAACTTACTCAGAATTCAAAATAAATGAAACAAAGTACCCTCATTAGTTTATAGAAAACTTTGTTTACTGTTTTTATCGCTGCCGTCACATTGACGGTCTGCGGTCTTAGTAGGTATTTGTAAAGGAATCTCATATAGTACACACTAGCTGTGCCCCGCGGTTTCACCCGCGTTTTTCTCGTTTCCGTGGAAATACCGAGATAAATATAGCCTCCCTCAATAATTGACTATTGAATATTTAAACAGTTTTCATATCAGATCAGTATTTCCCGAGATTAACGCGTTGATAACAAACAATCAAACTTTTCAGCTTTATAATATTAAGAAAAATATAGATTAAGTTAAATTGTATAAGTCGCAGGCAATAGCTGTCTATCTGTTCGACATTCAGCCAGACACATAAGAAGTACGACTATAGGCGGGAGTGTCCGTCCACTTTAAACCGGGTTAAAATATTATTTTAAAGTACTTCTGAGTAAATTATATTTTTTCGTTTTATTTTCTTGTGGCAGAAGAATATATTGATTGTTTCCGCAACCTGATCTTGACAACGCGACATATAGTTGGCCGTGCGAAGAACAGTCTTGCCGTAAATCTAATCCTACATATTTAAATGTTTGCCCCTGTGATTTATTTATCGTTACGGCAAAAGATAATTTAATTGGGAATTGGACTCTTTTAAAATGAAAAGGCAAATCATTTGGAATCATTGGGATCCGAGGTATAAGTACTGTTTGACCAACCGCTGGACCAGTCAAAACTGTTGCAACGATCACGTTATTGCGAAGAAATTTAACCTGAAGTCGAGTCCCGTTACATAAATTTGGTGGCTTAAGATTTCTAAGTAAAATAATTGGGGCACCAATTTTTAACTTGAGAGAATGTGGGGGGAGGCCACTCGGGTTTAAAGAATTAAGAAATTCCTGTGGATAATGGACTGCATCTTCTTGATCTCATCAACAAATATATTTCGAAAAAGATTTTAACAGGATTTTATGTTGATAAAAAACTCTATGGCCCATAACTCATTAATAGGTACCAACTCTTAACATCTTACACACGTGATAACTTTTAAACGAAATATCCGATTGAGATGAAACAAAAAGTATTTTACTTCTACATAAATACTCTTGATAACATAATGCTTAATTTAGATAAAGATTAATATTACGATACATATTTAACGTAGTTTTTTTTTCTTCAGACGATTTAATAATTATTTTGAACACAAAATCGGTTATTGTGATTAAACCATGATAGCTAGATATATGTTCTCGCGGACTTTTTTGTAGGTCTTAATGGGATCTACAAACCCGTAGTACATCATTTTGTTCTATTGTCAATAGTTTTTGCAGCGCACGCAAAAATAGGTTTTCGATTTTACACCTTGTGTTACAAAATAGCAATTTTATTACGGATCCCTAATTTTGAAAAATAAAAACATAGCCTATAGCCTTCCTCAATAAATGGCCTACCCAACACTGAAAGAAACATTCAAATCGGATCAGTAGTTCCAGAGATTAGCGCGTTCAAACAAACAAACAAACAAACAAACAAACAAACTCTGCAGCTTTATAATATTAATAGTATAGATAATGTAATAGTTTATTATATAGATTTAGACTAACGATAATAAATTAGGAAAAGTCATAAAATATGAAAAGAAACCAAAACATAGTTTGTAAAATATTTAAGAATGAAATCCCCATGCCATTAATTCAAATCATTTATAAAGCGAAAACTTTTGCAAAAAGCTTTTTACACTGTAAAGGACTATCTTGAGGACAAAAAGGCTTGGGATTGACCTGCTCCAGTACGCTCTACAATTGTTGTAATTTTTTTTTATTTTCTTCTCTTTTAAGTATTTTTTTTTATAATTTTGCTTTTTATACTTATTCTTTTTACAATCTGACATTGATATTTTTTAAATTCATTTTTAACATAAATATTAAGTTTTTTAAATATTACATTTTTCTTCACTTTATTTTTTAAATTATAATTGTAAATATGAGGACTATGTGGATAATTTTTTTTTTCAGTTATTTTGATGTATGTCTGGCAATTTGAGTGTTTCTGCAGCCTACCCAAATGTTCTTTCCTTGGTATTGTTTGTCAAATCATTGAGCTCCTTAGCTGTTGTCCTAACTTGAGCTATTAGAATACTGATAAATGCTTGCACTGACTGGACAGGTCCACTCAAATCTGTGTGGTTCTTTCCTCAAAAGACCAGAAATCAGACACTAATCTGCATGGTTCTAAATGATTTGACCATTATATGTTTGCTGTATGGACTTTAAAAGAGACTGACACCTGAGTTTGTTTCACAAACAACACAAACTTGAGTGGATCTTTCCTCTTATTTCCCTGTTAGTTGGATCTATCCATATCATTGTTATGCCAAAGTATAATAATCTATCTTTATCTGAAAAACAGAAGCTAAAACTGTCTACATTTTATACAAACCACATGAAATCTTAGTTATTAATCTATTAATTATAATAAATACTGCAGGTAGCTAGAAAATGGTGATGTGATGGTGTTGCTATCTACAAAAAATAAGTTAATTGACTGTCGCACATAGACTTTCTTATAAATATATGTTGAAACAAATGCTTTTTTATGAACTAGTGAACTAAGTTATTTATTCATACACTAGTAACCTGCCTCAGCTTCGTATGGTGCAACAAGACTTTGAAATTCTCGTTTTTTCTTATCGATAATAAATCACTTTGTCTGTTATTAGTGAAAACTGCATGAAAATGTATAGTAGTTTTTGAGTTTATCACAAACCAACAAATGCGGTGGGAAACCTTCTTAAATAATATGTAAAAGTCAATCATTATCATTTATATCATACTAGGTAGAATAGCGTAAAATATCGATAACTACAAAGATCACATGAAATCTCAAAAAACAAAAGCTTGTATCACAAAACTATTGTGTAAGTGACAGCATAAAATACTTGTCAATTGGTCTATTAGACCAGCTGGTTCATTTTTCGATCTGTACTAAGCAAGCAATACAGGGTGTTTGGTGCATCGTGTGCCAAATTGAAATGGTCGACTGGAGGGGTCATAATGTGACTTGATTCACAATTCTAGCGAATTCACAAAGTTATAAAAAGATTTTTATGGCATGTGGCACATCACTAGTAAGAGGATAAACTAGAGACTTTTTGAGGAAGTTGGAAGATTCAGGTTTTTTTTTATAGCCATGTAAATAGCTGTAACTTTGGAAGTACCTAAATAAAAAAAAACTAGTTAGCTAATGTCACTAATTTTAAATTTAAAAGTACTATAGTACAATACACATCTAAATAAAATTAAAATTCAGAGTCTATTCCATATATACATTTTATATTTGTATTTGAATGAAAAATTTGGGTCTTATTTTCATAAAGCAATAAAAAGTCAATGACAAAAAATTGACAGGGCATGAAGAGTGTTTAGGGGTCTGAAAAGTTAGCAGATGACCCCTCCAGTCGACCATATCAATTTGGCACACAATCCACCAAACATCTGTATTATTTGTTCTCAATTAAAACAATTTGTTCATTTTAATTTCAATTTTTTCTTGATTAACCTTTTGAATACTGTAATTAGAGACACAATAGAAAGGCAATGAGAGAGTGAACGCCGGCGTTCGCTTGGGGTTTAATTAATTGAGGCGACTGACTTTGATGCCACCAAATGACACTGGCAGAATGGTCAACACCAGCTCAGTTGCAAAAAGGAAAAAAGAAAACAAAAAAAAATTAAGGTGACTAAGCCTCATAGCGGCTTAAGAGTTTTCCAGTACCAAGTTTTCTTAGTAAGGTAAGGGGCTGCCCTTACCATATCTCTACTTTTTGACAAATCTGTGTAGTTTCATATTAAAATTTATTGGACCTGAAGTAATAATGAAATTACATACCTCAGCTGTATCGGTACCATCTTTCCCAAAAACTACCCAAGCATGATCTTCAGACAAGGCCAGGTGAACATCTTGTTTACCCAGAACTTGACAGCCTGCAGTTACTGCAAAAGCTACACCAAAGCAGTCAAGTTTATTTCCTGTTAAAAAACTATAAATAGACTGTAAATGTGCTCGATCTTTGTAGTAACTGCGAGTTAAAGAATTCCAAACCACATCGGCAACTCGCTTCACCAAATCTCTTGTAGTGTAAATCCCATTAAGCAGTTTCACATCAACACCTCCACGCATCAATGACACAAAGCGTTCATGAAGCGACTTCACTTCTTCGTATTCAACAGATGGAAACTTCATTTTGCCAACTTTATTGGACGTCAAATTAATTTCTTTGTCACTGTTTTTTACATTGGTTAAATTATTTTCAACCGCTCCAACAATAATAGAAAATAAAGCTAAATCTGCCTCCTTCTCACTGCGTAGTTGTTCTTCAAAGAGATCGCATACTTTTTGTATGCTATCTAATGGAAAATAATGTTTGTATTCTAATAACGCCATTATTATGATAGCGATTATTCACATATTTCTCAAAAAACAATAATAATTGTTATGTACCAGATCGTTTTGCCGGCTTGTAATTATTTTAAGTTTGCTGTGTATTTGTGTATATGTCATATTATTTATTGACATTTAATAAAAAAAGAAAAGTTGTTGGCTTGGCTTTATGTCTTTTAAGCCATGTCTTTTTATGAATAGTTCATTTGTTTGTTAACCATTAGAATAGGTATGGAGGTACACATTCCAAATTTCCAATGTTTTTTGTAGTATTTGGCAGCAAATATATCAAGTCAGTAGCCAAAACTACAATAAAATTCTCAGCTCCATTTTAGCGAGATCGGCCCTGTTTCAATGATTCTACATATTGTCCAATTGCGCAGACACTTGAGTTGAGATACAAAACTAGAATTCAATTTAATATTTAACAATGTGAATTTTGATGAATATAATCAAAGATTAAGTAAGTTCAAAATCTTAAATAGTTGTAACAAGTTGTAATGTTTTTGCATTAAGTACTTATTTGGCAGTTAATGTATCGAGTAAGCTTTCTCGGCAAACTTCGCTGAGGTAGGTTTTGTTTTTGGAAAGGTACACGTTTCATTGTAGGAATTTAGAATACGTTGAACCACGCAGCGCTGCGCCGCGAGCAGTGACAGATTATCCATGTTACATGTAGCAAGAGTAACAAATGCTATGGGTCCCTCACATTCGGGAACAGCGCGCGTTCGGGGATCCCACACTTGATTTTAAACATGAAATCTAAATAAAGCTGAATAGCTGATTACACGCAAAATATTTCATTTAAACTATCTTAATAAAAAAAAAAGCTGAGCAAGTGCAAGTAGGACTCGCGCACTGAGGGTTCCGTACAAACTTACTTAAACTTAATCGCAAAAAGTTTTTTTTGTGACGTAACAACAAATTTACTGTTTTCAGATTTATTCCTATACTTTTGTTATGAGACCTTGCTTCATACCAAATTTCAGGATTCTAGAACAACGGGAAGTACCCTAAGAATTTTGATTCCCTTGAGAGTGTCGAAATATACGTTTTTTGCGACATAAACAGCCGTTTTTCGTCGTTAACTTAGAAGTTACTATTTTTCGGTTTTTTCACAGCTTCAAGGGACCGTAGACCTGAGTATATGGTTTTAATTTCAACTCCATACCTCCACGCATTCCTGAGATAAAGGGTCTTGACAGACAGACAGACGCGGACATCACAAAGTGTATAAGGGTTCCGATTTTCCTTTTGAGATACGAAACCCTAAAAAGGTCTACACCGGGGTCCCTTCATCGAATTTACTAGAGGCCCCGCGCTGGCTTAATCCGCCACTGGCCGCGAAGCATCTTGATCTGAATTGTGTATCTTCGTTTAGTAAATTAAGTTATATTTTGAGTCGCTTTTCGCGCAGCGTGGCGTCTAGGGTTGTAATGGAACTTCGCTTCCGCAGTAACGGAATTACTGCGGAAGTTCTGCAAGAAATCGTATCTTGGTATCCGCCTCTGCATCCGCAAAATTTTTGCGGAGTTATAATGGAGTTTTATTTACGTTATAATCATAGAACAATACCGCGCGAGCAGCGATGCTTGCCGAGGACTTAGCCGTCCGGCTAAGTCCTCGGCTAGCCTTTTTTGTGAAATTACTTTATGTAAAGTAATTTCACAAAAAAAGGTATTCTGTGGTGTGAAATTGTCAAGAATCAGCGTGTGTGCGGTGGGAACGCGGTCGAGGTGGGGCTAGGCGTATGTCAAATTGACAAGACAGGAATCAAGCTGACGAATTCCTTCGATTCGTACGGTAGCTAAAGTACCTTGAGAAATATAATGTTATTTATTATTAAAAACATGTTAATAATATTTTAATAAGTCCTGAAAAATACCGAAATATCTATTGTTCTGTACTTTGACAACATAAAACTCATAAACTAGATGTGATAATAATATGAAAATTCTAAAAAAAAGTTTCGTATTTAGAAACTCTCAATTTCGTAAAAAAAAATATTTTTGATTGAGGGTATATAAAAATTAGTTTGTTTTGTATAAAATATAATGCGCGTATTTAAAATAAGGAGTTTTGACTACAATAAACCATAAATTACTATTTTCCACATCCAATTTCAACTACGCCTCCGTTAACCTCCGCATCCAGCTCCGCTAAGCCCGCTAACCCTGCTGTAGTTTGTAATAAATAAAATAAAAAAATCTTTTCATTTCAGACGTATTTGGTGACGCGGACGGCAGCGCCGTAAGGTGAGCCGTCGAACTTTGCACTTTGTGGTAGATCTAAGATGTTAGTGGCTGTAAGTACAACACAATTTTTTGTTAGTTAACATGGATTTAAAATATATAATATGACAACACAAATAGACATTGATATCTACACATTGAAAATCACCACAGACCAGGCTACAAATTAATGTTATTGTCATTTAGGAATTTGGATAGGAGTTGGACAACTTTAGGAGAGAAATTCGGCAATAGGGAATGGAAGTTAGTAGGAAGGGGTATTTTAATATTGGAAAGCATTTGGTACAAGTCGAGGGAGTGGGAGTTTGAAGGACAAGAAAAGAAGATATGGTCCAATGTGCCATCATCGAGGCCGCACTCGCACAAAGAACTGTCACGAACGTGAATTTTATGGAGGAAAACTGGACTACTGCAGTGGCCGAGTCTCAATCTGCACAAGGATGAGACCGTTCTTTTGGATAGTTTGGGACACTTAAAAAACCAAGGTTTCCGCTGGATGTCAGGCTGGATGTTGGCGTAGTACGCTCCCTTGAGCTTCGAGCTTACCTGCCATGCCGCTGACCACAAGTAATGTAACTTAAGTTGTGTCCGAGCGTAAGTCGTAGCTATGCAACATGTAATGCCTTCGGTCTACAGGGTTGGATGTAGCATATTTTGCCAGCGAATCGGCGCATTCATTGCCACTTATACCCGAGTGACTAGGAACTACCAAACCAAACTATCTCAATATTTGAATGGAAAGGTGGCATAAAACCCCACAAAGGGAACAACCAGGTATGGTACACTGATGGCCCTAAAATGAACACCGGTACAGGAGCGGGGGAACACAGCGACAACTGCAATCAAAGCCTAAGCATGGGCAAACTGGCAACGGTCTTCCAAGCAGAGACCTATGCTATAATCGTGTAGCGACATCTATGGCGTCACTCGCGCAATCAAAGTTCTCCGCGCGATTAGAACATATAGAACAGCCCGATATCATCTATCGGGCAGTAGCCCTCCAGATGTAACACCTGTCTGGTCGGAGGATCCTCCGTTTTCAAAGGAGGTTTGCGGGACTCTACTCTCTGTTCCACATACCTCCAAACTGGTGACCCTCGACAAAGAACGTCAGCGCAGCCTTCGTGCAGCTACTACTTCGTGACGTCATTATCACTTCTCTCAAGCTTTCGAGCAGCGAGCCATACAGCCAGCACCCACGGCTATAAAGGGTATCCTGACCACCAGCATGCCTACCTGGTCATACCTGGTCATCACCCTCAGCCTCATCAGCGACTTTGGTGAAGCACACTGCACCTTCGGCCAGTCACATGAAGAGCCACGAAGAACCTCTCCTGGTCGACGCAAGTAGTCAAGCCACTACGTCGCACAGCACCACTCCGACTCACTGGAGCCAGCAGCACTACTCCGACTCACTGGAGCCTGCAGCATCATCCCGACTCACTGGGACATCATCACTCCGACTCACTGGGGCATCATCCCATGCGCGCAGGAATTACTAGACAGAGGCACCGAAGGGGACATTGTCTACATTTTAAGCGACAGCCAAGCAACACTTAAGGCACTCACGTCCAACAGAGTGGATTCTGGGCTGGTACTAAACTGTATTAAAATACTAAATCGGATAGGAAGGCGCAACAAGGTCAGATTGATCTGAGTGCCAGGTCATACAGGAGTAGAAGGCAACGAAAGAGCCGACACTCTGGCAAGGAAAGGATCTGAGACACCCCTATACGGACCGGAACCCTTCATAGGACTCTCACCAAGGGTCATCAACCAAGCATTGAAAAGGGCTGCGTTGGAAATACACAGCACACACTGGCGCAACACAACAGGCCAGAAGCATGCAAAGCTATTTCTCAATGACATAGGTAAGGCCAGGGGGGCTATTGGCTAACTTTTTCAATAACAGTTGACAACTAGCATTCGTTGCACACTAAACTTAGTTGTCAACTGACAATTTCATAAAATTGGTATTACGTATCACACAAGTGACTAACACACTACGGTGGAAATGTGGTGAATTATAAAAATTTACGGTGCCTATTGTGACCACTCTAAAATTTTATCGACTATTATACAGCTTCAAAAGCTTACACAATCGCAATTTTAAAAGTATCGATACAATAACATCTGTCAATACGTATTACGGTGGCTATCAAAGGCACCAGTGGCTAATGACGTCACTGCAGTTGGTCACTGAAGATAGGCAATACGAAACTAGCGGTTTGACAGTTCAATGATGCACATTGTTAACAAGTGATCATCACTTGAACTGTCAACAGAGTTACGCAATAGCCCCGCTGGACCCAAAAACTATGGAGGTACAGCAGATCACAGCTCCGAACAATCACAGGAGTCTTCACGGGGCACTATGCCACCAACAAACAGCTCCACAACATGGGACTAGCAAGCGACCCGACTTGCAGGATCTGTGGAGAGGCAGAGGAGAATATGCTGCACTTACTGTGCGACTGTGCAGCACTAGGGTCCAAAAGACTAGAGTATCTGGGCCAACCATTTCCAAGACCAGAGGACTACAGGCTCAGCCCCATCAAGGCCATACTGGGACTCATGAAGAAGGTACACGGAGGGCTAGGGGTTGAGTAGAAGGGAGGGGAATAGCACAAAAGATCCAGAAGGGTCGAAGTGCTCTGGCCTAGGGCCAGCCCCACAATAAGATAAGATCTCAATATTTAAACTTTTGGTATGGCAAGTGTAGAGTGAATTAAGAATAACGATAATAATTTTGCTATGAAGTTTTGATTTTAATTTGTTTTGAGCTAAAGCCTGGATACTACTGTGAGAATCTGAGAAAATGACTGAATTTTTAATGTTGTGTGCTAATATGAAATTGATAGCTTCTAGTATGCCAATGCATTCCCCTGTAAATACAGGTCTCTGGAGGGCATTGGAATAAAAGGGCTATTCTGGAGTTCTGGAAGTAGGTATGTTGATACACCTGTACAACCAGTTGGCGATAATTTCGATGCGTCCGTGTAAAATAAGTTCCAGCCTTGCCAGTATCTTTCAATAGCCCGGTCGAAGTCGCCTTTTACGTCCTGCGAGTTTTTGGAGATGCCAAGTCCCAAAACGATTTTTGGCTTAAAATGAACCACATCATAGGCGGAAGAAAAGACAAGAAGAGTAGGATATTGACAAACAGGTGAAGGGAGGTGTTTAAGCTCTCTGTACCTATTCATCAATGGAATATTTTTATTGTTCCAATAGGAAGAGGCATTGAGGGATAGAAAAATTTGCTCCAAAATGGGAATTAAAGGATGGGATGAGAGGGAGAAGACTTTTGATAAGAAGCGATCTGCTAAGTATTGTCTGCGAAGGGCAAGGGGAGGATCTGCGCATTCAACCTGGAGAGCATTTATGGGGGAGGATTTCATGGCACCAATTACGATTCTTAGGCATTTGGACTGGACTGAATCTAGTCTGCGCAGAGCTTCTTTGTTACATAGCTCGATTAGATAACTGCAGTAATCTAACACGCTTCTGACTATAGCATTATAGACCAGTTTTAAGGTATATGGGTGAGCACCCCACCATACACCTGCCAAAGCTCTAAGGACCGAAATCGAGCGTTCACATTTTTTCACTGTATTGTTAATATGATCCACTCCCGATAATTTGGAATCCAGGGTAACACCCAGAAATCTGACGCTCTCCGTTACTGGGATAGCTTGGCCGTCAATATTAATGTCCACCTGTGGTACAAGACGTCTGCGAGTGAAAACCACTGCTGTACTCTTTGGGGCGCTTAGAGATAACCCATGATCTAGTGGCCATTGGTTTAATGAGGACAAAGACACGTTCATGGATTGGGCAGCGTCCTCGATGGACTTGCCATAGACCAATAGTGCAATATCGTCCACATATTGTAGAATTTTGCAGTCCAAATCATTTTGGAGATCTGAAGTGTAAATGTTATATAAAGGGGGGCTAAGAACGGATCCCTGTGGTAGACCCCTCCAAGCACTTCCGACGTCTGGCTCCCAAACTGAATCGGAATGGGGCTGCCCTCAAGCGGCTCCTGCCCAACCTCGGGGGTCCAGACGCCTCCTGCCGGAGGCTCTACGCAGGCATCGTCCAGTCCATGGCCCTTTATGGGGCGCCGGTGTGGGCGCCGTCACTGCGAAAGCGACCGGCGGCCCAGCTGAACGCGTGCCAGAGGGTCATGGCCATACGGATGGTGCGGAGATACCGCACGGTTTCCCGCGAAGCGGCGAGCCTCCTTGCTGGCCAGCCACCATGGGATCTGGTGGCAACAGGCCTTGCACGCATGCACGATCTGCGCGTGGAGATGCAACGTCGGGGCGAAACTCCGCTGCCACGACAAGTTGCGGCATGGCGGACAGAGCTCCGGCGGGGTCTCATGGTGGAATGGCGACAGCGACTATCGCAACCCAGTGCTGGGCACGCCATAATTATGGCGGTAATTCCCCTCTTTGAGGAGTGGCTGGAAAGGCAACACGGCGTCCTTACCTACCGCATGACGCAGGTCCTCACCGGACATGGTAAGTTTGGGAGGTTCCTGCACCGG
This sequence comes from Mythimna impura, assembly GCA_905147345.3. NCBI lineage: Eukaryota > Metazoa > Arthropoda > Insecta > Lepidoptera > Noctuidae > Mythimna > Mythimna impura. The sequence continues at coordinate 18,308,955 of LR990345.1, forward strand.
ATTCGTGCGGAAGAAACGCCCGGGTGCCACCATTGTGCGGACCACCCGGAGGACACGGTGGAGCACACGGTGGAGGTGTGTCCCGCTTGGGCAGAGCAACGCCGTGTCCTCGTGGGGGCGATCGCCGGCGGCGATCTCTCGCGCCGGGCCTTGGTACAGGCCATGGTTCGAAGCGAGGAGGAGTGGCAGGCGGTTGCCTCCTTCTGCGAAGCAGTAATGCTAGCAAAGGAGGCGGCCGATCGCGTGAGGCAACGGTCCTCACGCCCCAATCGCCGCCGGGATTCCGATCCCGATTTCCGGCCATCGTAGGCGCAGGCTTGCGGACGGCGAGCAATGGGTGGCTCGCCGTCCGACCGTCCGGTAACCGTCCGGACCGAGCACAAGTCGTCGACGGCGCGTGCTGTTCCACGCGCGCCTCAAGGAGATGTCAGCAACTGTAGGGGCCTAGCAGGGTCGAAGCCTACTGGGGCCAAGGGTCTGATTCTGAAAGGAAGACTCGGCCCTGGTACGAAGGGCAACGAAGGAACAGGAGTGGGTTTTTAGTCAGTAAAAGTCTGACACTATCCCCGCCCTTGGGTGGGGCGGGGGATGTCATAAGATGATTTTCCCACCAAAAAAAAAAAAAAAAAAAAAAAGACCCCTCCAAGCTAACCTTGGTTCAGAGTCCTCCCCAGGAATCCTTAGTTTAATACTGCGGTCTTTAAAGATATTGCATATGATCTGACATATCCTAGCCGGGATTCTCAGCTGTTGCAACTTCTGCCTGAGAATTGGGAGGAAGACAGAGTCATAGGCAGCAGAAATATCCGAGAAGACGACTACCACAGACTCACTTCTACTAAGAGTCAGCCGGATCTCTGATGTGAGGGTTGCCATACTATCAGTTGTACCCAGACCTTTCCTAAAGCCAAATTGAGTCGTTGGTAGCAGTCTTCTGCTCTCCACAAACCATTCCAGACGATTTTTTACTAAATTTTCCAAGACTTTCATAAGGACGGACGATAGAGCAATCGGTCTGTATGAAGAATGATTACTAGGATCTTTCCCAGGTTTCAAAATGGGGATAACAACTTGAACCTTCCAATCAGGAGGAATATATCCGGAGGAAAAACAATAATTGGCCAAATCCAGGTAATACTGGTGGGTCTTATCCCCAGCTTTGCATATGAAAGATTATGGAAATCCATCCACACCAGGAGCAGAATCCTTCACATGTGCGAGGACCGATTTCAGCTCCCCCAAAGTGAATGGTTTATCCAGAGGATCATCTGATACCATCTGGGGATCTGATGAAACACATTCATCTTTATCCGGGGCGTAGGCTGGGGCTAGTTTGGAGAAGAACTGGTGAGCCTGTTCTTTAGATGTCATGCTCCCAGAGGGTGGTCGCATGCTGTTCCTAAAAGATTTTAATTTACGCCACACCACTGAGGCTGGAGTGGATGGACTCAGCGAATCGCAGTACTTCCGCCAACCATCTCTTTTCTTTTTCTTGAGTAGTTTCCTGGATTTAGCCAATACGTGTTGAAAATTAATGAGGTTCTCTAGGTTCATATCCGCGTTAAGCTTTCTTTCGGCCTCATTCCAGGCTCTGATCGAGGCAGAGCATTCTCTATCCCACCATGGCGGAGAAGGAATTTTGCCGGTTGGCGGTTTTTTGGAGGGGAAACAGTCATCCGCTGTAGTGGATATAGTACTCGAGAATGCCGAAACATTCCTGAGCATTTGCTTCATTGATGGGAGGAAGAGAGGAGACCCGTAAATCCAAAATTTTAGAGTACAGATCCCAATCAACTGAATTCAGTTGGTACTTTAACAGGGAAGGGGACATATTGTCGGGAATGGATTTAGATGGGATATCAACCATGATGGGATAGTGATCACTCCCATAAGTCATATCCAAGCGCTTCCAATTGAAAAGGCTGGCTATATTGGATGAGCAAAATGTTAGATCAACACAACTGTTGTTCTGTCCTGGTGAGCCCCGACGTGTGGCACAGCCATTGTTGATCACACACAAATCTAGCTCATCCAACATATCAACCAGACCCGAACCAATGTTGTCGCAGGTATCTGACCCCCACCTATAGTGATGGCCGTTGAAATCACCCATAACAAGTAAAGGGCCTTGTACATTACTCAGCAAATTTTTTATTGTATCAAGATCACTAATCTGTGGTTGAGCAATATATTGCTCAACATGGATTAAATATTTTTAGATTTTATAAAATCTAAAAATATTTATATCCTCAGCCTTAACAGCAACAACATTGATGTTGTCACCTACAAAGGGTAGAGGAATTGGGGAGAATGTTACTTTGTTGTTGATGAACAAAGCACATCCCCCATATCTATCTGATCTGTCATGTCGAACACCACTGAAACATGGAATCGCGAAATTATTATCCGGACGAAGCCATGTCTCAGCGATGCTACAGACTGATGGTTTATGTTTATTAATTAGATAAAGAAGGTCAGTCTTCCTGGGTGAAACACTCCTGACGTTACATTGAAGAAATGTCTGGGGATGGAACACTATGAATATAGTTGACGATTGATGACAATTTGATGGCAACGTGGTCTGGTAGGGATTGGGAAGGGTTTGCTAACATTGTCATTAGCATACTGGATATTACATTAAGTATGTTTTCAGGGCTAATGGGACTGCTTGCACCATCTCTAGGGATGCGCAGCCATTTTGGGAGGGGGAAAAGGAATAGTCTTGAATAAGGGCTTGATGAGCCTGCTTATCAGTTATCATAGATAGGTGAAAGGGGGGCGTGGGATTTGGGTTTAAGAAATACTGTTTTACGGTGCGATCTGGATGTTTGGGGAGTGTGGCTTTGGGATTGAGAAGAACAAGGGGGTTTTGGTTTGGATGGTGCTGTAGCCACCATACAGCACATCTCTGTTACCACGCTAGAAACACGCAGCCATTGTACTCCAAGGTCCAACGTGCGAACCTTGCTACCTGCTACCACAGCTGCTCGACCAAAAAGTATTCCCACGCCTACGCAGCCATTGTACTCCAAGGTCCCACGTGCGAACCTTACTACCTGCTACCCCAGCTGCTTGAACAAAAGCATTGCGCAACCGAACCGCGTTCATTGGTTACGTGTTTTGTAAATACTACATAAGTTACTGTTGGTTAAGTTTTTAGTCCATAATATTGTAAACTTGTATAAAAGGAGGTGCATGGTAAAAATATACACATTCTGTTTTGGAATCTCACGATTCTAACTTCTATCCCCAAAGTGCTCTTGACACTTCAGCATATGATCGTGAAACCCGAGGGAAAACCTGACTTGCTTCCTCATAAGAAACAGATTTTTCTGCCATAAGGGCTTTTATCGCTTTCTGACGACCCAATTCAGGGCACGCCTTGTCATTAGCGTAGTGGTTGCCAGAACAGTTTACACAAATGGCATACTCATTTGGGAACTTGGCATCTGTCGGGACGCCCGGGTATAATCTTATTAATCTATACCTGTCTGAATTATAGACATAAAGAGGTGAGTGAGATGTAACTCAGATTATCCCGGAGGCCCCGTGGTTATAAGGATTAATTAATCTCATACCTGGATTCTTCTTTGGGTATATCTTATCACTGGTTATGAAGAGTTCTGCTCCGCTATTATCCGTCTTAGTTATCTCCTTCCACCACCTGTGGGTTATATCCACATGAGTATTTTAGGTACCCCGGCAACCGCAGAGAAACAACCGTCTCAGTCCTCTGCACACCCTTTTCCGTTATAACTGTAAATGACAAACACATATATATCTCAGTTACATCCTTACATAATCTTGTCCCTACCCTCTCACTAGAGGATCAAGGGGACCAATCGTAGTCTCAAGGAGTCTATCGAACCCAGCGCTGACCGCCAGGACCATTATACGATCAAACTCAATGACATAAGTCTAACCCAGCCACTCTGGTTAAACTACAACCTGATGATAGTCTCAATAATCTTGTCCCTACCCTCTCACTAGAGGATCAAGGGGAACAATCGTAGTCTCAATGAATCCATCGAACCTAGCGCTGCTTGCCAGGGCCATTATACGATCGAACTCATTAAGATAGATCCAATTCAACCACTCTGATCAGATCTCTCATTCAACATTGCAACTTACCCAAACCTCAATCTCCTTGAGGATCATTATATGGGATTTATCCTTACAACTTGGTGATCACCCAGAATTCCACACCTAACTATTCAGCCAGGATCATTATGTGGGAATCGTTCCTGTAACTTTATCGGAGATCTGTACGCAACTCAAGTCCTTGCCAAGAGCTCGTCACAGATCGTCGAACGGACGGTGCCAGAGCGAACAAAGACGCCTTCTCCTCCCGGTCCCACAAATACCCAAAATACTCAACTTAAATGAAGCGTCGACCGTAGATACACTGGACACCTGCTAGATGCCTCACTGGAAATCTCGCCCCGATGTAAGTACACTACTCCCCAAGACGCGACTTGTTCTAACGCGTTTTTCAGGCTCGCTTCGCCGTTACGAGACTATAGACTAAACTAGAATGACAATCTCTATTGCATTCCTTCCGAGTGTTGCCACGTAAAAGTGACAGATATTCTCACCTACGTTACTTACTCGTGTTCATCACGACACTCCCCAACGGCGAAGCTTCGGAGTGAAGTAGTGACGTAACCAGGTTACGCGTCCATTCCTTGATCTTTTCTGTCGCTTTTACAGCTGCGACACGTTTAGTTCTCGGGGTTATTTCTACTTCTTTATCATTTGTCTCAGTTGTATTAGGTAGCAGTTTTCCTTTTTTCGTCAATGAATATCCTGTCTTTTTCCATTAGATCAATTTCACACTCTTCAATTTTATTTTCATGATTCTCAATCATTTCTTTAAGTGATGTGTCGTTTGGTGGGATCATATGATTTGACATCTGATCTGGCATAACCGGTGTATTGATTTGGTCGATTTTCTCAGTCTCTTGAGAAATATTGTCATTGACATCTGATGGGTTAGTTTGTTCTACCTGCTTGTAGATAGGTTCTACTGTATCCTCTACTTCTAACGGGTAGAGATGAGCGATAGAGCGTGTATATTCTGTTTTCCCTACTTGAACCCTTGCGGCTCTGTACAGTCCATCTGCGCTTGGAATCAGAGATATAATTTTCCCCACTTTCCAATCATTCCTATTCTTTGAATCGCCTTTAATCTGCACAACTTGACCAAGGTTCGGTGACAATTTTGACGTCACTCGTGGTTCTCGAGGTAAATGAGCATATCTCTCACGAAGGCTAAGCAAATATCGGTTCGAGAACATATCCTTAAATTCTCCCAGTATAGTTAGTGCTCTCTTCCATCCTTTTACAAGATCTGTTTTTGTCACGGATGTACTTGAAAATTCACAACCATCTCCGTTCTCTTCTAACGAGATCACTCTCCCTACTGTTAGAAAGTCTGACGGTTTTAAGATATAGTCTATTTCCGAATCTACACTAGTGAGTGGTCGAGAGTTAATCACGGCTTCTATTTCCTTGATAACTGTTGAGAGTTGTTTATCGTTTAACATGTGTTTTTGTAGCGTCTTTCTCAGGCAATTTTTTACTATGCCAACTAGTCGTTTGTAAAATCCACCTGCCCATGGTGATAAGGGATTAATAAATTTCCACTGTATTTTCTGTTGTATGCAATATTGACTTGACATTATTTCTGCTATCAGCTTGAAATTTTGGGCATTATCTGATATTATTACTGACGGTACTCCTCTTGTGGAGATCATCCGTCTTGTTGCTAGTAGACCTTCCTCGGCTGTGAGGTCTTGTACGACTTCAAGATGTATAGCTCTGACTACAAGACAGGTGAAAAGACAAATCCACCTCTTCTGGTTACCGTCTCCATTATTTACTAAAAGTGGTCCCATGTAGTCAACGCCTGTATATGTGAATGGTGCTGTATAGTTTACTCTTTCAGCGGGTAATGCCGGTGCTGGAGGTAGCTTGAATGGGCCTCCGCTCTGCTTAGTGCATTCTGGACATTTCTTCAGTAATCTTTGAACATATCCTTTTCCTTTTGGAATCCAAAATGACTCCCTTACTTTACTCAGAGTGTGGTTTGCTCCTACATGATAATTTTCTTTATGTGTTCTTAGGATGAGATTGTTGGTAAATTCACACTCTCTAGGTATCAGTATTGGATGCCGTTTGTCGAACGGCCATTCAGCGTTCTTCATACGACCACCGCATCTCAATATTCCATCTATATCTTTAAATAAATCTAGATTAATTGCTAAACTTGTTTTCTGCCCTTCACTTTCTTGTGGGAAATGCTCCTTTTGTAAATCCTTAATTTTCTTCATAGTTTTATGTAGAACTGTATTTTCCTCCCTAAATGTCTTATCTGGTATTCTTTCTTCGGTTTTCGTAAAGCTTACTATGTCCGAAGGACCCTTCTCCAACGACGGACTGGAAAAGTCAAGCGATGAGTGGTCTGGCCAATACCGCTCTCCCTTGTGCAGAAACTCGGGGCCATTGAGCCACATACCCTTTTTCTTATCCCATAGGTCGGGTCGAGTCGCTAGATCTGCAGGATTTATTTCTGTATTCACATAACGTATTCTCAATTTTTTATTTTCTTTTATAGTGTTTACTCTTCTACTAATAAAAGGAGGTAACAACTTATTAGAATGTATCCAGCTTAAAACTATCTGACTATCTGTCCATAGATATTCTTCCACTATCGGGATGCCAATAACGCTCTTAACATATGCCATTAGTTTACTACCTAGATAACATCCTAGTAGTTCTAATCTGGGCATGCGTAGATGCTCTCTCTCTCCCTTTGGAATAACTTTTGACTTCGCCATAATGAAAGATATTTTCCTGTCATCTTTATCTTCAGTTGCTATGTAAATCACGGCAGCATATGCATGCTTAGATGCGTCGCTAAAAACGTGTAGTCTATGTGTTACTGTATTGGTTGGCTCTGTGAGTCCCATATATCGTGGTATTTCTATTCTCTTTATTGCTTCTAAGTGATGGATTATTTCTTCCCACTGTCTTTGGAGTTCGTCTGGTACAATGGTGTCCCATTTCACCTTCGACTCCCACAATTGTTGAAGTAATAGTTTTATAGGTAGTATTAATGGAGAACCTAGCCCACATGGGTCATACATAGAAGCTATAGTACTTAGTATCTTTCTTTTACTTTGTGGTTCTTTTATGTTATCTTCCTTGAAAAGTTCACTCTTAATATTCAAGCGTAGCGTATCATTCTTAATGTTCCATGTTAAACCTAGTATTTTAGTTTGATTGGTTTCTTTAGCCCTAAATTCTGTAGGAATAGTCTGTAGAAAAGCTTCATCGTTAGATATCCAATCTCTAATATTCATGGCAATTTCTTTGAAAGTTCTTCGAGTTGTATCATATAGTTTGGTTGCTTCTTCAGTAGAGTCGGTACCCGTCACAAAGTTGTCTACATAACATTTATCCACTAAGTATCCATCCAGACTCGGAGTTTACCAGGTATAGGTCTCTTCCTATATGTATCTTCCCTGTAGAAATCAAGCTAAAATAGTAGTCATTTCCAATAAGGATATCTACTCTTTCTCCAAGGGAACCATCGTCGGCTAGTATTGTATCCTTCTCCCTTTCAATAGTTATGTCAGGTAACGCTATACCTCTTGTAATCATCGGTACTTCGTTAGCGTAGAGTGTTATTAATCTGTTTGTTCTTATCACCATTTTTAGTTTGACTCGTGGGCTACTATAGTCTTGAGGTGTCTCGCTGGCAAAAGTAAAGATAGATAACTTATTTTCTTCTCTAGCTGGTAGATTAAGTTCTTTGGAAATTTTCCTCGTGACATATGATCTTTGAGATCCTGAGTCTAATAGTACTCTGCATTTGATGGATTTACCATGTTTGTTTTCATTCTCTACTGTTACTATAGCGGTTTGCAATACTGTAAAGTCACTGTTATCTGTTGTGGTTATAGTTAATTCTCTTTCACCTTAAATTTTTCTGGACATAAAGCTTGATGATGTCTTCCTATCTCTTTGCAATAATAACACTTTCTTTTACTTGGGCATGACTTGATTATGTGTTCTTCTGAGAAGCAGTTAAAACAACGGTTTTTCAGACGTGTTCTTCTCTTTTCTATGTTTTCGTATTTTTGACACTGATCTGAATAATGACCTTGGTCACAAAATATACAGGTTCGTCTCCTTTTCTTGTTTAATGCATGATCTTTCATTTCTCTCTTTTTCTCTCGGTTCCCATCCCTTGTTTGGTCATACTGGCGCTTTCTCGATTGACCACTTTTTTCGGTCCTAGAACAATGCGGTTCTTGTAACCAGCGATTTTTATTAGATTCCTCTTTCTTGTCTCCGTTTCGTATGTTCCTTCTGTTGGAGTTTATCGTCCTTTTGATGTTGCTATTGAATTTTCCAGCAGTTTTATTTGATGTCTCAAATGATTATGGTTCGTATCTTCTCCAAGTGACTGTAAAACTCTGAGATGGCGTTCCACCTCATTCAAAGTACTGCGGCATTCCCCAACAGATGTATTTGCAATCTTCACCTTGTTTAGTGCGCTGTAGTGTGCGTCTATAATATGTGACTGCTTACCGTACCTATTCGTTAATATTTGAATAGCTATAGTGTAGTTCTTGTTTGTGGTTTCCAGACCATCTATGATCCTACGCGGTTCACCTTTTAGTGTTGATTTAAGGTAAAGTAGCTTATCTACATCCGGCAACGGTCTATCATGGATATTGGATTTGTAAATATCCCAATATTCGCACCAAGTCAGTATATCTCCACTGAACTCTGGTAATGTAAGTGTCGGTAATTTAGCAGAAAAATTACGGGTTTGATCACCATCATTATGGCTGTATGGTTGGACTTCGTTTGATCTACTCACTAGTATGCACTTTAATTCGGTAAGGACTTCTTCACCGTCTAATTGGACATTACTCATATTCGAGATCTCATCCGGCGATGGATTGTTTGACATTCTAAAATATTCATTGAGTTCGCTCGTGAATCTTTTAATCATATTTTCTAACTTTGATGCACATATCTGTGCCTTCTGTATGGATTCTTTATCACTGCTACCTTCTCTACAATAAATTTCGGCCTGTCTTTTATGTTCATTTATCCTGTTTATTATCTGATAAAGTCTTGATTTAATTGTGACTTCCACAGAGCTATCTTCCTCCTCTTGCTCCATTTTACTTTGGATTCTCCTGGAATTATTTTATTGACTTATAAATCTTCAAATATTTTAACAGACTAACATCTACAATATCAGACCTGAGCACCGCTTTGCTCACTTTACTTTGTACTTGTATATATTTCCTTTATATAATATGTATACCTGATATTCTAGTAAGCGAAAGTTTTCATTAATATTATTATATTTTTTTAATTCTAACTTCAATTAATTAGAATAGTATAAATAATCGTTAATCATCCGGTTACCAGGCTCCACACACAAATAAGTATAACAACATTACATATATCAAAACTTTAAAATCTTTGTATTACCATGTATCCAGATTTTAATATTATATTTAAGCTTTGAGTCTATTAGAATTTGGCTTATGCACTACTATGCATCAAGATTCCAGTATTTCATTTAAGCTTTAAATATATTAGAATTTGGTCTTTGCACTATCCTGCACCAAGATTCCAATCTTATGTACATCTATGCTTGACTTTAGCTCTTTCTTTGACTTCATCCCTTGAATGTTATTATTGAATCCTATAAAGTAGGTTTTTTATCTTATGAGTTGAATACTAATAGATCCCAGGCAAGTAAACAGTTGCAACGCACAACTTTAACTATATAACACTATCTACATGAGAAGAAGATTCGTTTATTATATACAGTGTAATTTAGGTATCTTGAATAAAAAGGTAAGTCCCCTTTACTAAATAGTCATATTTTAATATATAACCCATGTACTTCACTTAGTTGTTAGGATAATAACCAATGTCTAGTAAGTATTTTCTCACATAAGTAAATAACTTTGTTTCATCTTGCTGTCATAACTATTTTAGTGAAACATAGTCTACTTGATTCTATGAAGGATCAGTTAACCTTATATGTGGATGTATAAATTGTATTGGTATTCAATATTCTATGAATTAATTTGTGAAATAATCCTTGACAAGAATTTATTTTCAAACATTGCTTCAACTGGATTCTAGAATTTACTAGGTCTGGATAAATTACACCCATATGATTTATGGTGTGGAAACGACCCTTCTATTTTTCTATAGATTATTGTAGACGGTTATAACGTTCCTAAAGTTTTGACAAATGAAAACGAGTATTCCATTCTTTCTTAAAAGAACCTTGACAGAGCTTTTCTTGTATCTCTTTTATTTGCGCATTAAGTTAACTTTTAGGACATACTAATACCTACGTCTCCGTTGTCGTCTGGCGAGAAGGTCCGCACGATTATTATGACCACGCCTTAAACTTCGTTAATAACTTTGTTGGAAAATTCTATTTTTTCCTTTAATAACAAAAACGGAGGATGATAATGAACGTGTTAATGGTGTATAGCTAATCTCAGTAAATATTATCGTATGTACTCGTATACATCTAATACCCTAAACTTCACAACATAAAAGTAGCATTCAGTGTATGTATGAGTACCTACTTTTATCTGAATAATTTGTATCAGCTTTGCGCATTTATTCATTCAGACTTCACTGTATTTTATCGTAAAAGTACATGAATAAACAACGAGACGTTTATCCACTTTATGTAACGTCACAATGAATGTATTGAGGTCATAGCTTAATTGTTCATTTTCTTGACGAAAAGAAGATTGAAACTAAACCTCAATTTCTGTTAAAGAACGTTAGTTCTCACAAGATAATCGTCAATTAGATGAGAAAAATAAATTGAACTATTATGTTAGAACAGTGTGGGTAGCAGAATAAAAAACAAAATAGAATCATGATTATTGTCAACAAAATTGATAGCGAGTTCACTGCATTCTTAAGATAAGGCGATGGCACAAATTAAAAGATATAGCTGTTTTAAACGAAAGTAAACTCAATATAATACAGTGTTTGTTAACGAATAATCATGGATATGTTAAAATAAAATGGCCTACTAAATATTTAACTTCTTGATTAGCGTAATTAGAGACACAATAGTAAGACAATGGCGCACGAACGCCGGCGTTCGTGCGGGGATCAACAGCTTTACACTGACTGATTTTACTAAAACTTAATATTTTGTATAACCCCCATTATTTTCGATACAGTCAAGTAGACGTTTGCGCATGGACCCAACCATATTACCGCATATTTCGCTCCCTCTAAAACTTTCCCACACCTAAATGCAATGGGTTTTTAATTGTTCCGTAGACCTCTCATTCCGCGAGTCCCACCTTTGCACCATCAAACCCCATAGATTTTCTATGGGGTTGAGGTCGGGTGATCGCGCTGGCCATGGAATAACAATTACTTCCAGGTGATTGTGAAACCAGTCACGCACAGTACTCGCTCGGTGAATAGGACAATTGTCCTGGACAAACGGAAATTGTGCTAACTCATCAGCTGGGTAAATGTTGCGCACAGTAGATAGCATAATTGAGTCTAACACTTCCACATAAGTTGAACTGTTTGCGCGTGGAGGAATGAAAGCCAGTTCTCCTGGTCCTGCTGCACTCATCCATCCCCACATATTAATTGTGATTCGAGCTGATTTGGTGTTAGGAATAATGTTGTTATCACACCAGCGAGTGTTATTCTTGCGCCATAATTGAAGCCTGCCCTTTTGACTTGATTTAAATGTTTTTTCATTTGAAAATACCGCAGTATTCCAGTCAAAATCTAAATAATCACGTGCGAAACGTAATCGTTCTTGTTTATGCCTCTCTGTCAAGTACGGCTTTTTAGCAGGTTTTCTATGATGCACGCCTTCAGCGTGAAGTGCATGGCGAACAGTATCCATCGAGGTGTCATATAATTCCGCAAAATGTCTCGTTGGTGCGAAACCATTCGTTTCGTATACGTCCACCATATTTCGTCGCTGCGCCTCGCTAATAAGCTTCGGTCTCCCACTTCTCTTTCGACTAGCAAGACTTACAGTATTTTTCTAAAACAAAAAAAAATATATATATTAGGCAGCTATACCTACTTGACTTCATTTTCATTATAAAAAATGTTAACAATTATAATTATTGAATATAATTTTAAAATAAAACTGCATTTATAAATCCAATAACCAATCCAATAAACCCAACGATTTATGTATTTCTCTTTTAAGCCTCATAAAGATACGATGGATGGATTCATAAATGGCATACATTTTAATTAGAAGATTAATTTATAATAAAGTTACAATTCATTAATAGCTATTATACTCACATTCAGTCCGGTTTCTTCAGATATTTGTGTTTTATTAAGACCGCTTTTATGCAGCCCAATGATAGTCGCCCTCACTTCAATATTAATATTAGCCACACGTCACTAACCAACAACTACAACCAAACGACAGTTCATTTCGGTCAAGTTAAAACTTATGTCTACCTCGCAGAAATCTAATTATTTATTTAGTTTTTTTGTGATTCCTTTCTAACTCTAAGAAATGTGTGAACAAGTTAAAGAATAATTTAATATAAGTAATGCTAATCTGTAACTTCCAATCGGGTAAGAACTTACAAAAAGTCAACAATTGCGTGGGATTTGAACTTGCGGCACACTGATCTGCGCTTCAATCTGTGTGCTCTATACCACTAGGCCATCTTGACTTATGCTAAGTTGATGAAATTATGAACTACAATCAGTTGTTGACGACAATGATGACGCATGTGTCTATTATTTGTTAAACTAAAAGTCAAGTTTATACTTTGTGAGATTGCCTTTGCTCGCCACTTAGCTGTGAAGAAACCAACGCCATCTAGTTTAATTTTCGAAAACTTGAACTCTAACGTGCAAGGGAAAATAGGCGTTAAGGTATCTAAGCACTTTTGCTGGGTGACTGTACATGTACTTTTCAACTGACAGTGCTGAGTAAAAGCAATAAACTCGCCTAGACAGAACTTGCCCGTCGAAGGTGAGAACAACAGTTTGTGTGGGTTTCCATTCAGTGACACCTAGAGAACTCACCTTCCGGTCCATTCTCCTCGCCTTTATAACAGGGCCGCATCCAGCAGGAACCTTGATATTTTGGATGATTTCATCCTCTGTCCAATCTGTAGGAACATCTCTGACGAGACCCATGCGTGTGATGTTGTACTGAGGAATTGTGGCTGTATAATTATGTTGGACTAATATACGGCTGATCAAAAAGCTGTTCGCATCCTGGTGCGACTGGGACTCCACTGACACGCGATTCCTTCCTAACTGTTTTACACTACCAAGCACAATGTTGCTGAAATTTTTTTTTGTGTAAAAACATCCCAAATTTTACTTTGTACCCGATGTCTGGCCGTGTAGATTTGCCTACCGGTCTCTTTTTTATGGAATTTGGGAGGAGTTGTCACACTGGTCGCAGGGGAGAAGTCGCCAATCTTTTTCTGCTAGCAGATTCAGAGTCCATTTTGTCGTTTGAAGCATTATCGTCGGGAAGGGAAACCGTTAACACCGGAGTGTATTCGAAAGAATCAGGGGGGTCGGGAGGTTTTTTAGTATCCATAGTGGATACTGGATAAAATTGTTAAAAAAAAAAACACCATAACCTACGCTAAATACACCTTACGACACAACACAAACATAATTAAAAGTTTCGATTGAAGATCACGCTGCCAGGGTTCACTTAAATCGAAAATAAAAAAAACACAAACAAAAGCACGTGTTTGACCTTCACCACTACCAAGCAAAGTCAAAAATTGAGTTAAAAGCCTCCGTAGCCAGGGTAAAAAAAAAAATCTGTCAACTCTAGGTCAACTCACACCGCGTTCCGAATTCCGAATTACGATTACATCGCCATGAGCGTTCACAGCGCTAACAGCCGTTCCGATTTAGTTTTGCTGCTCATAGCGTTGATATCGATATGTCAATTCGGAACGACCTGTTGTCGCGCCAACAGTGATTTTGACGTGATTTCATTGTGTGGTTTGGTAGAGATTCAACAATAAGCTTTGTTAACAAGGTATTGCGCGTGTATTTGACACCACTAGAATAATTGTGTTCTGTGATTGTGTTGATTGGTCAGTTTTCTATAGCTCTCTCTATACATTTATAATAATAAAATAACTGGGCTTCAAAATGGCTATGGAACCCCATTTTATTATCGAAATGCTTTATAAGATAAGAAGTAACTAAGAACTATTAAGCAAACATAAACAAACAATATTTTTAAACTGTCACTTTTGACAGTGCTCTCAGTGATATTGCATCAGAGCGTAAGCACCAGTAAGCACTGTTAACGCAAGATGGCGTCGATAATGACGACATGCATGACGTCAAGAAATCGTTTGTGGACGGGCTCACGTTAAAACGGAAAGACTGTAAGCGCGCTCACAGCGCTGACTAGTGTTGGGTAAATAGCCGGATGCTTTGAGTTATTATCGATTATAATCCATAAGTGTCCATTAATAGCCTTGCAATGGATGATAACCCTGCTATTAATGTATTGTTAAAAAATAAATGCTTTTTTTTATTTAGTGTAAAATCTGTGGGTGTAAACATAAATTGGGTGCGTGTACGCAGTGTGATTCAATGTATTGTAATTCTTTTTATTTAGTTTTACTTTTTGTATGTGAAAAAGTTAACACTTTTTCATGTCAAATTGCAACATCCACACATCACAAAGCTGGGGTGCTCTGCTCACATCCTAAATTTGCTTTGCCATGATTTTATTAAAATTAATATTATAGATAAAGTTATAAACACTGCAACTAAAGTTGTGAACACTATCAAAAACCACAAAGTTCTTAATTCGTTGCCTCAGGACATAGTGAAAAGAAAAGGCTCTGGAGAAACACTTGAACTAGCAGTAAAAACCAGATGGAGTAGTCATTTGACCTTGTTGGAAAGCTTATAGAACACAAAAATAGCATTGAAAACACTAGCTATGGACGAGAAAGCCGTAGAACTTCCATCAGATGTTAAAAGCAATTTGCTTTGAAGAATCATTTTGGGACCTTTTGAAGCAGATTTCATGTATCTTAGAACCGATTGCTGATGCTATAAAAAAATTAGAAGGTGATAAAACTAAAATAGACAAAGTATTTCTCATATTCAAGAATTTAAGGTCCAAAGTCTACAAATAAATTTGCAGTTGCTATTTTATCAGCTCCTTACACGTCAGCAGCTACGGAAAGGAACTTCAGTACTCAAGCTGATGTACACACAAAAAAAGAAATAAACTACTGAACGAACAGGAAAAATAACATAATATCACACAACTGGAATTTGGAAAACAGACCGTCAAGTATTTGTATAAGTATTATGGAAAGTGATTTCCACATGGATTCAGAACATTTTTCTCCAACATCAGAAATCGATGAAATATCCTGTGACTGTAATGAACCTGATCTTCTTTATACACTAGAAATAGATCCATTAGCGTCCGATTCAATCGATGTACCAAACTTAGGAGATTTTGGGCACGCCGTAATTATGGCGGTAAGTCCCCTCTTTGAGGAGTGGCTGGAAAGGCAACACGGCGTCCTTACCTTCCGCATGACGCAGGTCCTCACCGGACATGGTAAGTTCGGGAGGTTCCTGCACCGGATTCGGGCGGAAGAAACGCCCGGGTATCACCATTGTGCGGACCGCCCGGAGGACACGGTGGAGCACACGGTGGAGGTGTGCCCCGCTTGGACAGAGCAACGCCGTGTCCTCGTGGGGGCGATCGGCGGCGGCGATCTCTAGCCGGGTCTTGGTACAGGCCATGGTCCGGAGCGAGGAGGAGTGGCAGGCGGTCGCCTCCTTCTGCGAAGCAGTAATGCTAGCAAAGGAGGCGGCCGATCGCGTGAGGCAACGGTCCTCACGCCCCAGCCGCCGCCGGGATTCCGATCCCAATTTACGGCCACCGTAGGCACAGGCTTGCGGACGGCGAGTAATGGGTGGCTCACCGTCCGACCGTCCGGTAACTGTCCGGACCGAATCCAAGTTGTCGACAGCGCGTGCTGTTCCACGCGCGCCTCAAGGAGATGTCAGCAACTGTAGGGGCCTAGCAGGGTCGTAGCCTACTGGGGCCAAGGGACTGATTCTGAAAGGAAGACTCGGCCCTGGTACGAAAGGCAACGAAGGAACAGGAGTGGGTTATTAGTCAGTAAAAGTCTGACACTATCTCCCGCCCCGCCCAAGGGCGGGGGATGTCATAAGATGATTTTCCCACCGAGAAAAAAAATAAAAAATAAGGAGATTTTGAAGAATCCAGTGTTTCTAGCAGTAATTAGGCTGAAAATTCAACAAATATAAAAACATCCCAAATAAATGACTGATTAAGAAATAAAAAAAAAAACTAAGTACATAAAAATCTAATTATCAAAAATCACTGTAAATAGCTGATTGAACATTTTTAAATGGGCCAGATTAGTTTTAAATTGCACATTTATTTACTACAAAGAAAGATGATGAAAATGAAGTCTAATCTGACAGTCCTAAGCCTGAAAAAACTGAAGGGAAATTTTCAATCACTAAAATAACATTAACAGCAGGGTTATCATCCATAATTGCTATTTATGGCTACTAACTGAGTTTTAATCGATTATTAGCCAAATGATATTAACCGGATTATTATCATTGCCCATCACTAGCGCTGACAGCTTTCTCGGAACGCACCGTCAATCAACTGTCACATGTAAATGTCATTTTCTGAGCTTGTTATTTATTCGCAAAATTGTCTTTTCCGCAGAAGAGTTGGAAGTAGAAGAGCTTGTTTCTACTGTTAAGTTAATTCACGCTAAATATTCTCCAGCGTTTGATGGTCTATTAAAAGTTCGCACGTGTTATTGGCAAAATTGTGGTGTCTCTTCCACAAATGCCATTAGTGAAGAGTTGAAGTTGCATCTTGGATTTAAAACATTTTCCAAAAGAAAACAAATGTTTTAGTAAACAAAAAAGTACTCTATATTATCACTTTTTACTTGTTCACATCTTGTAGTAATAATGAATACTATGCAGAATGATAAGCGGTATCGAAAGAAATACAAATTCATGAAAATGCGAATTAAAAGTCTTATACTAGTAAGTAACTTTGGAAATCAAATAAATAACACGAATCTCAAGCAACTTTACCTTTGAATCTATGAATAATAAGGCATAAATTAATTTGCTTGTTTATACACTTAGGTTCTTAAGCTACCAGGCACACTGGTGTGAGGATTCACTGGCTACATTATCTCAACAGTAACCTTGTCTGTAATGTACTTTATCTAATGAATGACCGGTGCAACTTCGCATTTAATTGCATATTTTGTACATGGGATTAAATATATAGTATATACCTAATAACTAAAACTTTTATTTCATTTTAGGAGAATGCTGCACTGTGTGATGAAGTGGCGAAAGTTCAGGAAAGCATATTAATTGTTAAAGATGAAAGAAGATTTTTACTTCACAAACTCCTAGAATATGAAAATGATAATGAAGTCTCTCAAGTTTTCTTTAAGAATGAATCTGTGATAACATCTAATGGCTCAAAAACAAAAATAAAGAAAAGACAAAGCTGTGATGACACTAGATAACAAATATGTACTGGAGACAAAGTAAAAATATCTTGAAATAGAATGACTGGAATAATGTGGCAATTTTGTATTAGCTGAAGGCCAAACTGGCAGAGATAACCCATATTATTATTGAATAATTCAGATCTAGATCTACATAACTTTTGTTTAATTCATTAAACCCCAAGAGTTTGGTGTTTGCTCGCTCATTGTCTTTCTATTGTGTCTCTAATTACGGTACTTGAAAAGTTTTTTTTTAAATCTATTATTTAGAGGCTTCAGTGCACTCTGGGTGACTATGCCAGCCTCATGGGATCAATCCTATTGCAGCATAATGGGCATCTTGCAAGCCGCGATAGCAGACTGCAAGCCACCCATTACCCTACTCTATCCCCTACTCACATCTTTCCAATATACCTCTACAGTCATATTCTCTGCCCCTCTCTATCCTTTCTCTCTTTCATACATCTTTTTAAGAATTTATAAATAATCTGTGCTTCTTCAGACATTGGCTGGCTCAGTATCATATTGATTCCACCATTGTGGAGATCGATAATTGGTAACAGGCTCCTCCTCAGTTCGCGATACTGGTCACATTCCACCATCACATGAATTATATCTTCGGGCACCTGACATATATCACACAGTGGCGATGATTAAACCCCCATTAAATGATAAAATTTGTTCAGTGGAACATGACCAGCCCGCAACCTGAGAGCAGCAACCAATGTCTCCCTGGAGAGGCTGGCACATTCAAACCAAGGCACTGACCCTGGTGTGTCCTGCATGGTATAGTACCAAGCACCCTTAGTATGTGAGCACTCTCTCACTCGAAAAGTTAGAATACATTATAAACTCGTTAGTTAAATTGAGTGACCTCAATTTAACTAAAAACTCTATAACATCGGAATTACTTGACTTTGATTGGTTTACCTTGTTTTCTATATTTGATGACAACAATACATCAAGCAGTATTTTCTTGGGCTCGCCACAATTGTGGTAAAACCCCTCTTTAAGGAATTGCTGCAAAGACAACACAGCGTCCTTACCTTCCGCATGATGTAAGTTCTCACCGGATATGGTCAGCTCTGGAGGTTCGTGCACCAGATTTGTGCGGAAGTGCGGAAGAATCGCCCAGGTGTCACCATTGTGTGGACCGCCCAGAGGACACGGGGGAGAATACGGTAGAGGTTTGGCCAGCCTGGGCATGGCACTGCCGTGTCCTTGTGGGGGCGATCGGCTGCAGCAATCTCTTGCGGTGGGCCTCGGTACAGGCCATGGTTCGGAGAGAGGAGTGGTAGGCGGCCGCCTCCTTCTGCGAAGCAGTAATATACTAGCAAAGGAGGACGGCCATCACGCCCCAGCCGCCGGGATCCCGATCCCGATTTCCGGCAACCGTAGGCGCGGACTTGCGAACAGTAGGCAATACTGCAGCTGTGTACGTTTGTTTGCTGTTTTATTATCTAGCATGTGTTTACCTCAACTGACGTGCTGGGGATTCTAAGAAATTTTGTCTTCTGTTTCTGTATAATTGACTTGCACATGATTATCTCGGTTGCTTGTGAAGTTATTATGTAAACATTACCATAACCGCAGTTACATGCAGACTTTCGAAGTGTAAACATGGTGATTAAATGAAAATCTTTGTAAACACATATTACTATAGAATAGTAAAATATCTATCTCTCCACTCTCTATAACATGAAAAATTGTCAACCCATTAGGTGTTGTTATTTAAAGTTTACACTGAATATGAATTAATGATTTATTCTAACATGTCTGTTGTATTTCATGTCACTAAGAAAATGAGTAACTGCTACAATTTCAAATTTAAACTAAAAAATATTCCAGCAGTTAATAGGTTTAATCAATAAAATTAATGTGTTCTTTAAATAAGTTTTTTACTCTTCCAACCCTTATATTTTTATATAAGTAGTTCAATATAACTAAATTTTATGTTTCATCACTTCCATCATTGTCACTAAACGATAATATTGGGCGGCTCTTCTTTTCTTTTGAGTTTTTCTTAGAGACTTCTTCTCTCTTCCGTTTAGATGTTGCTGATTCTGCAGATGGCTTCGCTTTTGTCTTAAATACAACTCGTTGACTTAGGTCTGCTTTTGTTTCAGATTCTAATTTTTCTATTTGCAGCCTCTCTGTTTCAGCTTCTTCAGCTGTTAAGTCACCTTCTTTAAGAACTACTACTTGGGGTTGTTCACTGTCTTCATCGTCAGCAAAATCATCTTCATTATTCATTAATTCATCAAACTTATGATTTTTATCGTCGTATCCAGCTTGCCTTTTTAACACTTTAAGAAATTCTGGATCTTCTGGTTTTATATAATTGACATTTCTTTTTCTATTCATATTATTTTATAATAAATAGTTTAGGTGCAACTGAAAAAATCTAGTAGGTATTTACAAAGTTGGAAGTAGGAAGATTCTGAAACGTATATTTTATTTTTAAAGGCTTATATAGGATAGGATACTCTATTTGTTTATAAAAATGCTATTATTGTTGTTATGTAAATAAAATATGCACCATACTAACGATCATTGATTTGTCTGGAAGTGATATTCTTCTGGTGGATTTGTCTACTTTGTATTGTCATTAACTCGCAATACATAGAATTACAAGTAAAGCTGCTTTAATATTATTTCAATAATTTCTCAACACGCTCGACTCCAATTTAGTCTTTGGAAAAATGTACTCTGTGGTCTTTGGATTTGACAAATGCAATTTGCAAAATGTCAAACTCCAGAAATGTTGCCTGCTATTTGATAAAAGTGATGTCTCCAAATTCGATTCGATTCGATTTTTTATACCGGTTCTTTTAATAATACAACCTTAAAGGAAAGTAGCACCAAGATACGATAGTGTTTGTTTATAGTAGAGTCTAATATAAATAAAAGATTTAAATAATTTAAAATATTCAAAAATATTACCATATTTTTTTACACTGACTTTTACTTAAACTAAGAACTTACAATGTTGTTTTTACCCGCGTCCGCTGCGGTTGCCCGCATTTTCTGTAGAATGCTAGAGATATATATATCCCGCCCCCCGCTGCACCGGCGGGCAACTAGTAGAATCGTGCGGGCCACGGTCACCCGCAGCCTCGGCGGGTTGTGCCTGCACTCTCTGTGGTTAACACCCGCAGTAGCCTTCAGGAGGTGGAGAAATCTGATGCGAAATCCGAAAATCGATTGATGCACCCAGAACTTTATAGGCTTTCTTTTTTTAATTCTTCTGTGAAGTAAGTAAAACGCAACAACTCGTTTCTGGTGTATGTCCACGGTGGTTTGGAGCTCAACTGATAATTAACTGCCCGTCTTGCGATTGTCATCTCCAAGACGGGCAGTTAATTATCAGTTGAGCTCACACTACAACACAACGACAACCGCAACCGCGATGGCTGTGACCGGAGTTTTGTGTGGTTACCACACAAAATTCCGGTCTCGTGAGTTTAGAAATAAAACAGCTGTTTTATCCACCTTGAAAACCGCTTCATGAGTTCTTAGGTACTTTCTTTTACCAGACAGCTCCAGTATATGGGCGTCCCAACACAATTTTATATCTTGTTTACAATAGCGGGACGAGACAGTCGCAGTTTATGCTTTAGAATTTAAAAAAGTTATCATCATTGCTGCAAGATTTTTTTCAAGATGGGAATTCATCCAATGACTTGTCCCGGTCTGGACGGAGCAAGAGTGCGTGTCAGACTTTTACTGCCTAAAACCACATCGGCCCTACTGCGCCTCTACGGTTTGCTGACATCTCTTTGAGGAGCGCGTGGACCACTAAGCGCTGTCGACGACTGGGGCTCAGTCCCGGCGATTACTGGACTGCCGGACAGCGAGCTACCTATTGCTCAACGTCGGTATTGACATAGTGGTAGTCGGGGTTGGGGTCTCGAACTGACCATGTCCGGTGATGACTTGCTTCATGCGGAAGGTGAGAACGCCGTGACGCCTCTCCAGCCACTCCTCAATCAGGGGACTGACCGTCAAGACTATGGCGTGCCCATTGTATAGGTCATCAAGCTGTAATTTCACATGTCTGCATTGCAAGAAACCGACACGCGATTCGTTTATCGCTACAATTTTATAAGAGATCCATGCGGAAATAGTACAAAAAGAGGAATTGTGATTGTTTAATTTTAACTATTATTAGTTTTCAAACCAAAGTTCTTATTAACACTACCTATTAGTAAAGTTGTAATAAAGTGTCAGCAAAAATATCACTTTGAGTAATTCTATATTTTTGTCTGGGTTTGGTGATAAAAATAGGAAACGAAAAAATAAAATGACGCAGCTTTTGCTTGTCTTTCAGTTCTCAGGCTTAATTATATTTTATTTTATGAGTTCGACATTTGCATCTGTCAAATTACCTTCAAAAAATACAAAAACTGACCATGAGGACTTTCGTTGGTAGTGGTGAAGGCTCGACACGTGCTTTTGTCAGTGCTACGAATTTTTTCGATTTTAGTGAGACTTTTTTGTGCTAAACTTGATCGAGACTGTTCTTAGTGTGTGTGTGTTCTTGGTATAAGGTTTGTTTTACTTGTGATTGTCCTTATTCTTAATATAATCTGCCATGAATTCCAAAAAGCCTCCTGACCCTGACCCCCCTGATGAACTTTTTGATATTTCTTCCCCTGTTTTGACTATAACCCTCCCCCATGCTATTGAAACACCCCCGCAAGATCCCGCTATGGATACCGAGAACTCAACTCGCAAAAGGGTTGCTGGTTCGCCTCCTGCGATATCTAACGTACCGCCAAAGATGGCTAAAAGTCTACCCGGTAGATTAACGTACACAATGAGGGATAACCCTCCATATATCGTCCACGTGTCCTTAAAAAGTGAACAGACCTCAGGCACTGTGCTACAACCAATTAAGTTTGGTATGTTCTTGACGACCAATAACGTCAGTAATATACGTCTTGACGGGATCAAACGTATTGGCAGAAATCGTGTGTTGGTTGAGTTCAAGTCACACCAGGATGCGAATAGTTTTCTCAACAATACGGTCCTGACTAAAAACAATTATATTGCAACCATCCCACAGTTCAATATCACTAGAATGGGCATTGTTAGGGATATACCGGTTGAGTGGTCGGAAGATGAAGTTATCAAGAATATTCAGGTTCCGGAGGGCTGTGGCCCTGTCATCAAGGCCAGAAGGATGAGCCGTAAGGTGACTTCTTCTGGAATTACTGAGTGGAAGCCCACTCAAACTGTGGTACTAACATTTGATGGACAGGCCCTACCCAAACGTGTGATTAGTTTTTACTCTTCTCTTCCAGTTGAGCGATATACTTACCCAACTATACTGTGCTATAATTGCTGCCGCTTTGGACACACCCGCACCTTATGCAGATCAAAACCAAGGTGTTTTAAATGTGGTGAAAATCATCCAGGCGATGGATGTGATGTCTCTCAGGAACTAAGCTTCTGTGTCTCATGTACAGGTAACCATTTCGCGAATGACAGTGCTTGTCCTGAATTGGGCCGACAGAAGAGCATCAAAGCCCTGATGTCGGAGAAATCGATTTCGTATGCGGAGGCAAGTCGGGTATTCCCACCTGTTTCTCGGTCATATGCTGACGTTTCCAAATCCTCTCCTCGTAACAAGCCTAGGATAAACGTTCCTCAATCCCAGTTTTCGAGCCCTATTCCTGTTACCCAAAAATCATACCGTAAAACGGTCTTCTTAAAACCCAAAACTCACGTCCCTCTTTCACCTGGCTATGATAGACAAGCTCACCGAGACCTTACTCAGAACTACTCTTTTTCCCCAACCAATGGTTGTGCTCTACCAATGGAGGTTGCAGAGCCAATCACTTATAGACAGGAGAATAAGTCCACAGATATTTTAGATTTTATAATCAATATGCTCATGTCTGTATTAGCTAGTCCGACCCGAAAAATACCTGACCACGTTGCCTCAAAATTGACCTCCATATTAAATTACATCCACGATGTTCCATCCCCTGACATTCCTTCAATGGAACGTGAGGAGTATTACTCCCAGAAAGCCTGATCTTACTTTCCTGATTAACAAATTTAAACCATCAATCTGCGGCATTGCTGAGACATGGCTCTTGCCTGATAGTAACTTCAGGCTGCCGTGTTTTGACAGTGTCCGTAATGATAGAACTGATGGATATGGGGGATGTGCTTTGCTCATTAATAGCAAAGTATCATACTCCCAAATTCCTCTAACCTTTGTTGGCGACAACATAAATGTTGTTGCTGTTAAGGCTGAGGATATAAATGTTTTTTCTTTTTATATTGCGCACCCACAACTGGAATACCTTTCAGTTATTAGGAACTTATTAAGTAATGTTAGCGGTCCGATTCTTGTCATGGGTGATTTTAATTGCCACCATTATCGTTGGGGTTCAGATACTTGCGATAAATTTGGCATAGGCCTGCTGGATATATTGGATGAACTTGACCTTTGTCTCATCAACGATGGCAGCGTAACACGCAGGTCTGCTCCTGGACAGAATAATAGCTGCGTTGATTTGGCATTCTGTTCATCCAATGTATCCAGTCTTCTCATTTGGCGTCGCTTGGATATGACCTATGGAAGTGACCACTACCCCATCATGATTGAATTCCCATCCAAAAACATTCCCACTAAAGTTTCTCCCCCCCTTTTAAAATACCAACTTAGTTCAGCAAATTGGGATCTATATTCAAAAATTCTGGACCTAAGAATATCTTCCCTTCCAAAAGTAGACAGCGATAATGCCCACGAATGTTTCTCATCCTTCTCTTCCACCATTTCCTCTACAGCGGATGATTGCTTCCTAACCAAAAAAACCCCCTCTGGTAGACTTCCTTCCCCTCCATGGTGGGATAGGGAATGCACTGACATGATTAAGGCCAGAAATGAGGCTGAAAGGACAGTTGACCAAAATATGAACCTGGATAACCTCATCGCTTTCAAGCGGATATTAGCTAAGTCCAGAAAATTCCTTAAAAAAAAGAAACGCGAAGGCTGGTCAAAGTATTGCAGTTCGTTGAGTCCGTCCACGCCGGTTTCGACGGTCTGGCGAAAGGTGAAGCGTTTTAGGAGCAGCCTTGCACCTGCCTCCTCTAACAACATCACAGAAGGACTGGGATACCAGTTTTTCACAAAAATCGCTCCGGCTTACGTTCCAAGCATAGAGGAAAGCAGTGTTGGCATTGATGATGTAGACAACACTGACGACCCAATGAACGGGCCCTTCAGCCTGGAGGAATTGAAAACTGTGTTATCCCATGTTAGAGACTCAGCTCCGGGAGTGGATGGATTCACCTACTCTTTTATCTCCAAAGCTGGCCCAAAAACTCACTAGTATTATCTGGACTTGGCTAATTTCTGCTTTACTTCCGGCTATATTCCCACAGAATGGAAGGTTCAAGTGGTTATCCCAATATTAAAACCCGGCAAAGATCCTAACGATCATTGCTCTTAT
The DNA here is from genome assembly GCA_905147345.3 of Mythimna impura. NCBI lineage: Eukaryota > Metazoa > Arthropoda > Insecta > Lepidoptera > Noctuidae > Mythimna > Mythimna impura. The sequence goes on from LR990345.1 coordinate 18,334,045, forward strand.
AGGCCTATTGCTTTATTGTCAATACTCGTCAAACTGCTAGAACATCTAATAAAAAATCGTTTAGAGTGGTTGGTAGAGAACAGGAAACTGCTTCCAACGACTCAATTCGGTTTTAGGAAAGGTCTGGGCACAGCTGATAGTGTAAGTATACTCACGTCAGAGGTCCGACTGGCCCTCAGCCGGAACGAGTCTGTGGTTGGAGTTTTTCTGGACATATCGGCTGCCTATGATTCGGTCCTCCTTTCTAATCTCAGGCAAAAGCTGCATGAGCTGAGAATCCCGGCTAGGATTTGTCACATCATTGGTAGCATATTCACCAATCGCACCATCCAATTAAGAATCCCTGGGGCTGGCTCTGAACAAAGAACGGTTTGGAAAGGATTACCTCAAGGATCTGTTCTTAGCCCCCCACTATATAACATATATACAGCGGATATACCCTTGACCCTCAATTTCAACTGCAAAATCCTCCAGTATGCTGACGATATTGCATTAACGGTCTCTGGCAGTTCCATTCAGGATGCCGCTCAATCAATAAATATTTCACTGTCCTCTCTAAATCATTGGCTTCTTGATCACGGTTTGTCTTTAAGTGCGCCAAAGAGTACAGCAGTCATTTTTACCCGCAAGCGTTCTGTGCCACCAATAGATATCAATGTTGACGGTCAAATCATTCCAGTAATGAATAAGGCTAGGTTCCTGGGAGTAACTTTGGACTCGAGATTGTCTGGGGTTGACCATATTAACAACACGGTCAAAAAGTGTGAACGTTCTGTATCGGTCCTTAAGGCCTTGGCCGGGGTATGGTGGGGAGCTCACCCCTATACCCTAAAACTTGTCTATAATGCTTTGACAAGAAGCGCAATGGACTATTGCAGCTTTCTTATTGAGCCCTGCAACAAAGAAGCACTAAAAAAACTAAATAGTATCCAGGCCAAGTGCTTGAGAATTGTCATTGGAGCCATGAAATCCTCTCCCATAAATGCTCTTCAAGTCGAGTGTGCAGAACCACCTCTACACCATAGAAGACAGTATTTGGCAGACCGTTTCTTGTCTAAAGCTTTTGCCCTTTCATCCCATCCCTTACTCCCAATTTTAGAGCAAATCGACCTCTCTTATAGTAATTCCCCTTATTGGAAAAATAAAACAGTTCCTTTATTGATAGGTAGGTACAGAGAGCTTAAACGGCTCTCCGCGCCTATTTGTCAATATCCAACGCTCCCGGTCTTCTCTTCCGCATGCGGGGCGATTCACTTCGAACCAAAAGCCGTCTTGGGACTAGGTATATCAAGGAATGCCCAGAACGCGAGGGATGACTTTGAGTTAGCTCTCAGGCGGTATTGTGCAGGATGGAATTTCTTCTACACTGACGCTTCAAAATTGTCCGAAACAAGAGGTACTGGTGTGGCAGTTTACTTCCAAAATTCTAGAATTTTTCTACTTTTCCAATGCCCACCAGAGACATCAGTGTTTACAGGAGAGTGCATTGGTATTCTAGAAGCCATACACTATATTAAATCCCATCAAATAGCAAGATCAGTAATTTTTTCAGATTCACTTAGTAGTATTCAGGCCTTAAAACAAAATCAACTTCATAGTAAAATCCATAGTCAATTAATTGTAGATATCAAGAACTTGCTATTTGATTGTCTCCAAAACGGCTTGGACATCGAGATAGTCTGGATCCCCGGTCACACGGGAATTGTTGGCAATGAGTGCGCTGATTCGTTAGCTAAGTATGCCACATCGAATCCAGCTGATCGAAAGCACTACGTGGTTCACAACTACGATTTGCGGAATGGTGCCAAACCCAAGTTATTTGACTCGTGGGCTGAAACATGGAAGACGACTTCTAAAACCAAGGGTATGTACTATGCAGCTATACAGCCTGAAATCCAACGAAAGCCCTGGTTTTTTAAATGCCCTAAGTTATCAAAGAAAACTGTTTCGTCGCTTTGTAGACTAAGACTCGGACATTGTTGTAGCCCAGTGTTTCTGAATAAAATTAATGTCCGGGATAGTTCCCTGTGCGAGTGTGGTCTTGCGGATGGTACTTTGGACCATATTTTTTTCTCTTGCCCCGTAAATAATAAATCCTTTGACCTCTACCAAAAACTTTCCAAATTTAACATTCCTCTTCCAACCAATTTCCACTCCCTTCTATCTCACTTCTCTCCTAAATTAATAAATCTTTTGGCTACCTTTCTAAAAGAAAACGACCTAAAATTTTAGTTGGTGCGTAATGTCAATATAATTATTTTGTATTTAGTAGTTTGTGTTGTATATATATATCGTATATAAGTTAGTAATTAAGATTAAGTGTTTTTTACTAACAACTTGTGTTTGTCCTTCCAGCACATACTAACATCTACCACGAAGTTAAAAGCTCGACGGTGATCCTCACCGAGTAGCCGTCTCAACGTGACACTGGCAGAATAGTCGCAATCGGCTCAAATGCCATAAAAAAAAATAAAAAATAAAAAAAAATAAAAAAAAAAAACCGACCATAATTAGTTATTTAAAATGAAATTATTTTTACGAATATTTTCGGTTTTTTGGTTCAATATTGGTTGCGGTACCTCACTATTTATGAAATGGAAAAAACATGCAACATTCGAATTGTCAAATCTATCTGTATAGTGGTGTTCAAAGTTGCTTTATGGAAAAAAAGCGCGGGAAATTTCGGTCGGACCGGGTGTATTTTTTCGCGGCAAATTTTTTATATTTAAATTTAATTATAAAATTGGTTCAGATAAGGTTTTTATGTAAATATATTTTCTATATAGTGTATATAATATAATATTTGTGTACATTTTTGCTGTTTATAGGTAAGTTTTTGTAAATATTTGTAAAATAGTTAAAGACGAATCCCGGGTCGTATGAACGACCCGCCTATAATAGATGTGGGGGATTTAGGCCCTGGCTTAAGTCCCCCAGTAAGTAACTATGTAACAATTTCCACGAATGCAGATATGAGTGGTATGGACACTGATGGGTCTGTAGCCACTGCTAGTGACGCGTCAACCTCCGGAAAAGTTAGTGCTTCCCGTAAGAGGCGCTCACATAAGCATAAAACTGTATGCAAACATTGCAATAAAACAAAACGAAGTAGACGGGATGATCCCTGAGGGAACGTCTTCTGTTAACACTGATTGCATGTGTACTTCCAGCATAGAACCTACCCTTAAAATTAATGATGCATCAGTTTCACAAATTCTACCGGCTGAAACTTCTACTCATCAAACCTCACAGTTGAATCAAATCAAACAAACCGATCAAACAGTTGGTGTAGGTAGGAAGGAGTACCAGAGTTCTGATACAGGGCCTTACATAGTCCATGTTCAGCGAATTACTAATACAGAAAACAGTGGCACCATTCTGCACCCTATTGCTTTTGGTAATTTTCTTAAAACTAATAAATTTCAAAATATTGTTCCTGGCAGTGTAAAGAGAATTGGTAGAAATAAATGTGTAGTAGCTTTCACAAACCCTTTGGCTGCTAACTCATTCTTAAATTGTAATCTTTTGTCTCTTAATAAATTTAAAGCCTTTTTACTCACATTTAATGTCACTCGTATGGGCTTGGTAAGAGGGGTCCCATCAGAATGGAGTGAGGAAGAAATAAAAGAGAATATAACAACTCCCATAGGCACAGGTGCAGTACTGAAAATTAGGCGCCTTAATTATAAAGTCATGGTGAATGGGTCACCTACTTGGAAACCTTCTCAAACTGTAGTTGTAACATTTGATGGTCAAGCTCTCCCTAGACGCATGCAATCAGTGTTAACAGAAGACGTTCCCTCAGGGATCATCCCGTCTACTTCGTTTTGTTTTATTGCAATGTTTGCATACAGTTTTATGCTTATGTGAGCGCCTCTTACGGGAAGCACTAACTTTTCCGGAGGTTGACGCGTCACTAGCAGTGGCTACAGACCCATCAGTGTCCATACCACTCATATCTGCATTCGTGGAAATTGTTACATAGTTACTTACTGGGGGACTTAAGCCAGGGCCTAAATCCCCCACATCTATTATAGGCGGGTCGTTCATACGACCCGGGATTCGTCTTTAACTATTTTACAAATATTTACAAAAACTTACCTATAAACAGCAAAAATGTACACAAATATTATATTATATACACTATATAGAAAATATATTTACATAAAAACCTTATCTGAACCAATTTTATAATTAAATTTAAATATAAAAAATTTGCCGCGAAAAAATACACCCGGTCCGACCGAAATTTCCCGCGCTTTTTTTCCATAAAGCAACTTTGAACACCACTATACAGATAGATTTGACAATTCGAATGTTGCATGTTTTTTCCATTTCATAAATAGTGAGGTACCGCAACCAATATTGAATTAAGGTCAGTTTTTTTTTTTTTTTTTTTTTTTTTTTTTTTTTTTTTTTTTTTTTTTTTTTTTTTTTTTTTTATGGCATTTGAGCCGATTGCGACTATTCTGCCAGTGTCACGTTGAGACGGCTACTCGGTGAGGATCACCGTCGAGCTTTTAACTTACTAGAAGAGACCCCACCAGATATGTGGTTCCAACACGACGGCTGTCCAGCACATTTTCGCGTATCCGTTAGAGAGTTTTTGGACGAGCAATACCCGAACAGGTGGATTGGGCGATCAGGAACAATCCCGTGGCCAGCCCGCTCACCTGACTTAAATCCGCTGGATTTTTTTTTCTGGGGAACTATGAAGGAGCTCGTTTATGCGAAGCCCATTAATGACATCGCTGACCTTCGTGAGAAGATAACACAAGCAGTGCAGGTGATACGTCAAAAAAGTTACTCGCGAAACATAAAGCGGTCCTTTTTAAGGAGAGTGAGAGCTTGTATTGCCGCGGGTGGTCAACATTTTGAACATTTATTGTAATAAAATATCTTTAAACTAACATTCTTTGCTTTTATTCTACTGGGAACCCATCTACCTGTGTGTATTTCCTTCTTGCTCACTCTTGGAACCGAAGTAAATAATAGTAGTAACATAACAGTTTCTAAGATAAGAAAGGGTCCGACAGTTACCGTTAGTAGGTAGGCACTTCGTAAAAATTGGGTTGTTGAGTAAAAATATTATCAAATTTTTTTTTTTCAAATTAATGTGTAAGTATTATACCTTTTTAAAAAGAGGAATAAACGCGTCAAAATTTGACGTCACTTGCCATACTATTTTGGTACATTTTTTTTACACTACAGTCGGTCAAAGTTGCGAAATTCAATAGTTTTCCATATCACCTTTAGTTAAAATAATATTTTATTTTAAAATGGTACAATAAGTACTTTATTTTTACATTCTATTTAGACACAGCAATACCCTAGATTACAAAACCTCCAAGAAATATCGAAATTATCAGCATTAGCAGTCACAGCATTCAAAAGTATGTCACAGGGTGCTCATTTTCCCTTTTTTTTTGAAATCAGTATAATTCTGTAAGTACATGGGGTGGATTTTTTAAAATATTTTTCTGAGTACTGTTAGAACTTGGGGCATCGTGGGAATCCAGTTGGACGCCAGGTTCTTGGACACCATGCTATAATGCATTATCTGTAGAGACATATGTGTATCCAACAATTCAATGTTTTCGCTGCTGTCACTGTGGTCACACAAAAATTCAATGCCGTTCAGCTGCCCCTAGGTGTTTCAAATGTGCACAAAATCACTTGGGTGAAAGTTGTGTGGTAGAGGAAGATTCTGCATCATGTGTGAATTGTTCTGGATTGCATTATGCAACAAATAAGACTTGTCCTGAATTTCAGAGGCAAAAAAACATCAAACATACAATGGCTCACTCGTGTGTTTCATATGCAGAAGCAAGCAAAGCACATCCAGCCGCCTCAAAATCTTATGCAAATACTCTTAGTACAGGTACACCTGATTTTCACAACAAAAATAATTACTTCAGTTCACAACCAAAAACATCAACTTCTTCATCACACAAAAAGACTGTCTTTCTTAAACCCCGAGCTCCTCCCAAGTTAGCACAGGGTTATGACAGAGCAGCTCATAACGCCCTTGTTAGGGACCTTCAACCCCCATCTTTAGCGAATGGGTGTGCTTTGCCTAAGGAATCTGATATGAAACTGCAACAGAACGAGAATGAGCAAGTTGTTGATGTTATTATAAACCTAATCAAAATGTTATTATGTAAAAATATATCTTTTGAACCGTACGACGTGGAGCGCTTAAGTAGTTTGTTACTAAATAAAAACCTAAAAGATGGACACAATAATTCAATGGAACTGCCGATCAGTAATACCTAAAAAAACTGACCTATTTTACTTATTAAATAAATTTAAACCAAATATTGTAGCATTATCTGAAACCTGGATTAAAAGTAACCAAATATTTGGTATTCCAGGTTATGTTTGCGTACGCAATGACAGATCTGACGGATATGGCGGAGTGGCCATATTGATTAAAAATAATACCCCATTTTCACGTGTTTCTCTCCTTCCATGTTCTGATATTGATATTGTTGGGGTAATTGTTGGTAATATTACATATATTTCCATTTACATTCCTGTTGCTAATATCAATGCCCTACAAGAACTTAGCAATATGTTGTCATCCCTTCGTAGACCATTCTTAGTAATGGGCGATTTTAACTGTCACCATCAATGTTGGGGAAGTGGTGAGACAAAAAGGGAGGGGATTCGTTTGTTAGAAATGATAGACGACCACAATATATGTATTCTAAACACTGGCGAGCCTACTCGTAGAACTAATGTAGGTGAGAGTGCTAGTGCTGTGGATTTAACTATATGCTCCCCTAGCTTGGCTTCATCCTTAACTTGGTCCTGCTTCTCTTCTTCTACCTTTGGAAGTGACCACTTTCCTTTGATAATTACTTCCTCAGAAAAGTTCATTACAATACCGAAAAGACTCCCTAGACTAAAGTATAGACTTGGAAGCGCAGATTGGGATGAATTTAAAAAGCTTGTTGATGCTAAAGTGGCTGAGCTCCCGCAAATTACTCGGGGTGGAGAAAATGATTGCTCTAAGGCTTTAGCGCTGTGCATAGTAAAAGTAGCAGATCAAGTATTCCCTTTAAAAAAAAAATCTTCTGATAAAATTCCTATGCCACCATGGTGGGACTCATCGTGTTCCGATGCAGTTAGAAAGCGAAAAGAAGCCGAGAAAACATATGGTGAGAACATGTCAGCTGAAAATTTAGACAACCTTAGAGTTATTATTAATGATACACGGATTTTTCTCAGAGATAAGAAACTTCAGGGATGGAGGTCATTTTGTATGTCTTTATCGCCCAGTACATGCCCGTCAGAAGTTTGGCGCAGTATTAAAAAATTTAGAAAAGCCTTCAGTGATACTGCTCCTTACACACAATTACCTCCATCTCTTATTAATAGTTTTCTTGACAAGTTAGCTCCAGCATCAGCTCCAGAGTATGATCAAGTTTACCCAAATTTTCCTCCGTTAAGTATTGGTGATAGTTCGTCTTTGAACTCTCCCTTTTCAATGTACGAATTGAAAGGGGTATTAACGTGCTTAAAAGACTCGGCCCCAGGAGAAGATGGTATACCGTATTCATTCTTCACACATTGTAGTGATAATGCATTATCATACTATTTACAAATAATTAATTCTGTTATGGTTTCTGGAAATATTCCAGAATCCTGGCGTTCCCAAGAAATATTACCGATCCTCAAACCAAATAAAAATTTAAATGATATTCTATCATACCGGCCTATTGCGCTATCATCTGTTCTTACTAAAATTGCAGAACATTTAGTTAAAAATCGTTTAGAGTGGTATATAGAAAACAAGCAATTACTAGCAGGCAGTCAGTTTGGGTTCCGTAAAGGTAAAAGCACAACTGACAGTTTAAGTGTGTTTACCACTGACCTTCGCATAGCCTTTTCCAAGAACGAGTCAGTTGTTGGCGCATTTCTAGATATAACAGGCGCGTATGATAATGTACTTATATCTGTCCTTAAACAAAAGCTGATTAAATTAAACGTCCCCACTCTGCTTATAAGGTTTATAATGTTATCAGTTCGATTTGTTTCTCTATTTTCTGGTGACAAGAAAATAACGAGGACAGTGTTTAAGGGCCTTCCACAGGGATCAGTATTGTCACCTTTGCTTTACAATATTTATTCATATGATTTAGAATCATCTCTACAAAAATCTGCTGATGTTTTACAATATGCTGATGACTTTTTAATTTATACTACTCACAATAACATCTCGGATGCATGTAACGCGTTGACCGTCTCCCTAGGTCTTTTACAACAATGGTTACAAATTAATGGGTTAAGTCTTTCGGTAGAAAAAAGTGCTATTGTAGTTTTTTCAAGGAAACGTAACATTCCTCCCCCAATCGTTACCTATGACAACATTACGCTTCCTGTGAAAAATCATTTTAAATTTTTAGGATTAGTCTTAGATAAAAAACTTTCTGGCAAACAACACTTTGATTTTGTGGTTGAAAAATACGAACGTCAACTGAACATTATGCGATGTCTTTCCGGAGTATGGTGGGGGGCACATCCTTTTAGTCTTAAACTGTTGTATAATGCAATAATTCGAAGCATACTTGATTACGGAACATTCTTCCTTGAAGATGGTAACAGAAAGGGTCTTAAGAAGTTAGATAGCATACAGTCTAAAGCCCTTAGAATCATTTCTGGAGCCATGAAGTCAAGCCCGTTAAATGCCTTACAGGTAGAAGTAGGAGAACCTCCACTTCACCTGAAAAGGCAATATTTATCTGACCGATTTTTATTTAAATCGATGCAGTTTTCCAATCATTTGCTTCATTCAAAATTATTAAAACTTGACAAACTCGTACAAATTTCATCCTATTGGCGGCACAAAGGTATTCCGTGTTTAGTTAAAAGTCTCAGAAAGTTTAATTCTATATCATCAAGTGTACATAGTTCACCTACTCTTCCTTTATTTGAATGTGAACCTTTACTAGTCTCTCCGGCAGTACATTATGATCTCGGCATAGAAAAAAGTGATGTAGGGGCTAACATAAAGTTTAATGCAGCTGTTGGTGAAAATTTTATTGACTGTCATTACATTTTTACGGATTCATCAAAGACCCAGAATAGTTGTGTGGGAGTTGGTATATTTCATTCTCAGTACAAAATTGTTCAAATGGTAAAACTTCCTCCTGAAACGTCGGTTTTCACCGGAGAATGCTTCGGTTTGTTTAAGGCATTAGAGTATGTTTTGATCGCGAAACTTAAAAATGTTCTAATATTATGCGACTCTAAAAGTGCGTTACAAACCATCGAAAAATTTACATTTAAAATGAAACCCGGTAAAAGGGTTTTTGATATACATTGTATTTGATATTAGAAAACAGTTGCACAAATGTATACTGAAAGACTACACGGTACAGTTTGCTTGGATTCCAAGTCACTCCGGAATCCAAGGGAACGAAAAAGCTGATCAATTGGCCAAACAAGCAATGCAGAATGGTGACATGTTTCCTTATAAAAACTTCTGCCATGATCTTGTCAGCCTCCCTAAAGATTATCTGCGGCATACTTGGGATCTTCTTTGGAGTGAAAGCTCTCAAGTAAAGGGCAAGGTATATGCCTCAATTCAGCCTTCGGTTCCAGTCAAACCATGGTTTTTTAAAATAAAATGCTCTAAGCCTATTGCAAGCATGATAATTCGTATGCGGCTTGGCCACGTCTGTACTCCTTTCCACCTTGCTAAGTTGCATATTGTGGACAGTAATCTTTGCAAGTGTGGTGATGATGTCGGTACTTTAGATCACATATTCTTCTCCTGTCCCCGTTATGATCGTTCATCCTTCCTCCGTTCTCTTGTTTCCTATAATGTTCCCCTTCCTACTTGTGTTTCTTGTTTAATAATGAAACCTATTGAATATGTTAACGTGATATCTGCATTCTTGTTAAAAAATGATATAAAAATTTAGTTAGTATATTTATTATCTATATCCTTTTTTATCCTATGAAAATAAACCATTTTCTTTCCTGAACCTTACAAAATTCCTGATTCTCCGATATTTTCCTTAAAAATATTTCCCTACCTTTTACTACCTGAAACTGGCACAAATATACAACTAGTGCCACACTACAAAAAAAAAAAAAGTTGCTTTATGGCAATCACTTGCATAATGCTTTATATTCTAGGCAGACTATTTTATATGCTTTATTATAAGCATGCTTTTTTATATGCGTCGTGCTCGGTACGGTACCTAAGTGTTACGGCCAAACGGGCGAGTGCGAATAAAACAAGTGCGGTGTTGTCAGAGCGGAATATTACATCGCGTTCATGAATAATTTATTACGGAACAGTAAAAAAAAACAATGAACTTTCCTTCATACTTTCCAGGCTTAGGACTGTCTATAATTAAATAAAGTATGTTAGTATTTAAAACAATTATAGGCGTATTTAAAAGTTCATTGATTCGCGCGAGATCGCGATATCGCAAGCGCTGTGTAAAATGATTTAGCAATAAAGCATGCGACCGAATCGCAGGCGCTCGCATGCGACGACGACTGATATTACCAAATTCGACAGAGATTCGACATATCGCGTAGTGTAATAAAGGGCCTATTACACTACGCGATATTCAGACAGTTTTAGTCTATGATTCGACATATCGCGTAGTGTAATAAGAGTTAGACCGGTCATACTCGGAACAAAAAATTAGACAGTCTGAATATCGTGTGCTGAATATCGCGTAGTGTAATAGGCCCTTAACCCTTATTACACTACGCGACATCGAATAAGACTGTCTGAATATCGAATAGTGTAATAGGCCCTTAAGAGTTAGACCGGTCTTACTCGGAATAAAAAATAAGACAGTCTGAATATCGTGTGCTGAATATCGCGTAGTGTAATAGGCCCTTAAAGCAAATAGCAGCAAGTGAGAGCCACGATAGCATTTGCTAAATGTTATGTATAATAAGCACGGTGCTTTATTTTGCTATATGCTTTATTATTCACCACTATAACTGTACTGTACTCTGTGACACGCCAGCACCTCATTTATTGTAAACTATTCTCTAACACGTCTAATTTATAAACTCTCTGGGGGGCTGTTGGCTAACTTTTTCAATGGCAACAGTTGAGAACTAGCATTCGTTGCCTGAGTTCATTGCACACTAAACTTAGTTGACAACTGACAATTTCATAAAATTGGTATTACGTATCACACAAGTGACTAACAAACTACGGTGGAAATGTGGTGAATTATAAAAATTTACGGTGCGGTATTTTAAAAGTATCGATACAATAACATCTGTCAAAACGTGTTACGGTGGCTATCAAAGCCACCAGCGGCTAATGACGTCACTGCAGTTGGTCACTGAAGATAGGCAATACGAAACTAGCTGTTTGACAGTTCAATGATGCACATTGTTAACAAGTGATCATCACTTGAACCACAGTAAAGATAAATGGAACAGCCCCCCTAGCCAAGTTACAATCGTTTCGTTCACGCCAAACGCTTCGAGTAGGCCACGCCTCCGATTCCTTTGTTCGGACCACGTGACTGAGCGTTGAGATGACGTCAGAACAAAGGAATCGGAGGCGTGGCCTACTCGAGGCGTTCGGCGCGAACGATACGATTGTAACTTGGCTAGGGGGGCAGTATAGAAACTAAGCTTAGTTGATAAAATAATTACCTACGCTCCATTGATTGAAGCAATAGGGTTGTCACTTATATTGTTTTTGATATTGTTTGTTTTTATATAAAAAAAATGAGTTCTGTAGTGATCAATCAATCGAATTAAAATAACTAGTTTACAAATAAAATTGAAATAGGTAATCTCATGGCGTCGCATCGATTAACCTCGGCAAAAGACTATAGTTTAAAATACAGGAAACAGTTAAGAAGTAATATTGACACACAACAACGTATATCTTTCAACTTGCCATTACGAATTAACCTTTTACAAGTTTTGGCGGGAACGTAGGCGAGCCACGGTTGGACAAAGACTTTTCGTGCGCGCTCTACGGAGTGGGCGCGCGGTACTCGCAGCAGGTGACGCGCGGGCAGACCTAGGCTCATGAGCGATGGTTTTCGGGTGTTTTCCACGCATTTTCGGTTTGAACCGTACTACGTTTCAACCCGAAAATGTGTTTGATAGGTGCCTATAATTAAAAAACCATTACATAAAAAATACCTTTATTCCTCATAAATTACAAATGACTTAGTTACTCAAAAAAAACTTTTACAAAAAAAATAACCGACGACTCAAAGTCAAAGTCAAATGTTTTTCACATAGGCCTACATGGGCACTTATAAAACGTCAGAAGCTAGTGCACGGTTCCAAATTGGAAACACTAAAAGGATCAAAATAACTTTAATTTCGGAAGTTGGTGTTTCTCGGTATTGTTTGTATCTTATTTATTTCTTATTTCCGACTCTCGAAATTAAAGTTATTTTACTAAAAAGTTTTTTATTTCACACTTTTTAGTTGCGATACAATATAACCAGAGTGCCTATTTCTCATGACAATTCGAATTAACCCAAACACTGCTAGGTTACATTGTTTTATGAAGTTCCTGTATCTACCTTTCACCTTCCGGCTCCATCATCAGATCAGTTCGATAGTACCTTATAGCCAAAGTGCATCTCATGACAATTCTAATAAGCCCAAACACGGCTAGGATACATTAATTAATTACGGAGTTCCTGTACCTACCTTCCGGCTACATCATCAGATCACTTCGATAGTACCTTATAGTCAAAGTGCATCTCATGACAATTCTAATAAGCCAAAACACTGCTAGGTTACATTGATTAATTACGGAGTTCCAGTGTCTACCTTCCGGTCCCATCATCATCATCAGTTCACTTCGATGATATCATTTTCAACATAACAATTCAGAATCAATTATTTATTTGTATTGTCATAGTCGCTTAACTATCTTTTTTGTGATATCTATGTGAGTATGAAGTTCCGTTGGCCATTTCTGGTCTTTTTCATCAGTTCCACTTCATCAAATGTTACTTTTTGACTCTAAGTTCTCGATGAAAATACCAAAATCACCATATAGTTGCCTATAATACATGAGGAGTTTCCTCGATTCCTCATGGAACCCATCATCAGAAATGGATTCTGAAAAAATTGGGACCAATCGGAAAGCATATCCTATAAGAGGAAAAAAAAATTTTGCAAATCGGTCCATAAACGAGGGAGTTCTGAGGTACATATACCTAAAAAAAAAAAACATACAACTAAATTGATAAACTCCTTTTTTTTTGAAGTCGGATAAAAATACTTTCGTCTGCTACGACACGTTCGAAACTCTTTATTAAGTATTAAATTTTATAGTGTAGAAAATTCTCATTCTTACGAACAGCCTTTTTAAATAAACTATTAGGAAACAAGGACAGGGTACTATAAAACTGATTTTGTCGAATTCTTTGTAAATTAATTCAGCTACTTTGCAGTTTATGTGTTCTCTTTTAAAGCAACTACAAAAAATTTCATAAATTTTTATAAAGATCGCGAAAGTAAACTTAAACGTGACCACTCGTCTTGACGCGGCACGCGCTTCTGACCACAGAGTACTATTTTTATAACTGAAACTTCTGACCACAGACTAGAGAGGAGAGAGGATATCTTCTGACAGCACTGCGAGGACTACTTAGGGAGTCTCGTCGATGCGTATGTTTGTGTGAGTATGCCGTTTCGAACATTTGTAGGTAGTTTCCGTACTGTTCCATTTATCTTTACCAAGAATATTATAGATGAACTGTCAACAGAGTTACGCAATAGCCCCGCTGGCTCACAAAAATAGGCGTGGAACTCTTTACTGAACCGATTCACTGTTCCGAAACATTTTAGTGTTCTTATAGTTTGGAAAATAACAAGGCCCCCATGACCACGGTGAAGTGAGTCTTAGAACCATGCATGGCTCTTGATATATCCTCATACATGGATTCTACTTCGTCGTCGGGATGTGTCGAGGTCGGGGCGTAGACCTGTATGACCTTCAGCGAATATCTTGATGATATTCTGAGTATAAGGTACGCCACCCTGGTCGACACACTCTCGATCTTCACCACATTGTTCACAAGGGACTTGTGGACGATAAACCCGACACCACCCTGGGACTGCTGGTCACCCTCCCGGAAATAGAGCAGGTTACCGGATTTGAGAATTATCGTATCCTCCCCCTGTCTTCGGACTTCAGACAATCCCACAATACTCCATCGCAACCTGCTCAATTCCTCCTCAAGTTCGGTGATCTTCTCGTCAGTCCTCAGTGTACGCGTGTTAAAAGTTGCCAGGTCGAGTCGTTTTATAGATGGGTAGCCAGATCTCATCCGGAGATTCTTCGCACCCCTTGCCTCGTCGTGGCCTTGACCGCTACCGGAGTCAAGGGTAGACGGGCTGCCGGGCACTAGGGGCCATTTTTTCTTTCTGCTTTTCATGTTGGGGGGGGGGAGGTTGCCATAATCGCCATGCTTGGCAGACGGGTTGGCGATCGCAGTTTGATTGTTGTAATGCACAGAGGATGCTGCTGCCCATTCTCTGGTATGTCCCTTAGTCGCCTCTTACGACACCCTCGGGAAGAGATGGGATGGTGTTATTCTTAACGTCCGGACACCATACGGAACAACTCTAACTCAGTAGAGCTTCCGAAAGAGTGGGACTTAAAATGAACATGGACAAAACCAAAGTCATGGTAAACAGCCATGTAGCACCCACTCCTATCAAGGTCGGGGACTCTACACTCGAAGTTGTAGACGACTACGTTTACCTGGGACAGACGGTCCAGTTGGGAAGGTCTAACTTCGAGAAAGAGATCAATCGTCGAATCCGACTCGGCTGGGCAGCGTTCGGGAAGCTGCGCGGTATCTTCTCGTCCAATATACCACAGTGTCTCAAGACGAAAGTCTATGACCAGTGCGTGTTGCCAGTGATGACATATGGCTCCGAAACGTGGTCGCTTACAATGGGCCTCATCAGAAGGCTTAAAGTCACCCAAAGGGCAATGGAGAGGGCTATGCTCGGAGTTTCCTTGCGTGATCGAATCAGGAATGAGGATATCCGCAGGAGAACCAAGGTTGCCGACATAGCACGAAGAATCGCCAAACTAAAGTGGCAATGGGCAGGGCACATTGCTCGCAGAACAGATGGCCGTTGGGGCCGAAAGGTTCTGGAATGGCGACCACGTACCGGAAGACGTAGCGTTGGAAGGCCTCCTACAAGGTGGACCGATGACTTGGTAACGGTTGCGGGAGTCCAATGGATGCGAGACGCACAGGACCGTTCGCTGTGGCGACGCTTGGGGGAGGCCTATGTCCAGCAGTGGAAGTCTTTTGGCTGAAATGATGATGATGATAGTTTGGAACAGCAGAGAGGAAAAAGGATTGGAACACAGGAACACTGAAACACTCTTTACTTATGTGACCTGCTGTCTTTTTAAAATTCAAATTAAAACGTAAATAGTGTAAATTTCAATGAACTGAACTAAAAACATCTGCTTTAAATTATTCTATAACAGTCAGTGTCTGTGTTGGTATCTTTTGAGCCGTTGTTCCAAATGTTCCGTTTGTATCTTGTGAGCCGATGTTTCAATGTTCCGTTTGTATCTTTTGAGCCGATGTTTCGAATGTTCCGTTTGTATCTTTTGAGCCGATGTTCCAAATGATACATATCACTGTTTCTTCAATGTTCTTCCAATCGCAAAGATGACACACTGCACACTGCCCATGCCTACACAAAAACAACGCGCAGTGTTGCCAGACGATAGTGTAGAGTTCTTCCCAAACCTTCCCCGAAATCCTTGCAAAATTCAGGTTTTGAAGAAAAAATCTCCCAGAAATGGCAAAATAGTTTTTATTAATGAAACGAATGAATAAAAAATAACTTCCTCCTTTTTGAAGTCGGTTAAATACAATTTTATACCATTTCAGAAATAGCTTCCATTAAGTTACATTGAATCGTTTGCTGACCGTGTCAACGCTATCTGCGCTACCTTCGCGACCACACCTACTATTTAAAAAAAAGGGCGACTAGATCACTTCACTAGGCAAAGTTCTGGAACTTGTTTTGCTTAGCACACTTGCTAAACGACGTCACTTGGAATATTTCGGTAGTACCATACAATTGGTAGTTTACGTAGCGTGGCCGTAGGACAAAGTAGACGACCACAAGTATCGTACAAATTATATATAAATATATATCTACATAAAGGAAAAAAAGTCGCATATGCTCATGTATAAAAATGGAATTGCATAAATAAATTCGTGTGGCTAAATGATAAATGATATTTATTTTGTAAATAGGTTTAAAAAAACACTTTTACACGTCAATATTTTTTTTTCGTCATTTTTAAACTAGATGAGGCCGGTGTTTCCTAGCTGACTACCCTGAGAAGAAACACCGAAACAAACTCAGCTTGTAATTAAGTTTGATTGTCCTATAAAAAATAATATGATCCTATCTTTTAACATGATCATCATTTACAGATCTAAACGTAGGTATACCAAATGGTTTCAATGCGTTAGTTGTTAAATAAAATTTCCCGGACATGTTTCTATTGAGATCATCACCCATAAACCCTTTATGACTGCATTGATGTTCTAAAAATTCAACCCAAGATTGGCACTGATACGCAGGAAAAGATGTAGGGTATTTGATTGATTCCGCGAAATAATCAAATGAACGGCCGTGACTGCAAGCTTCTGTAAACAATGAAAATTAAATAATATATTCAAAAAAATCGCATTTCCACAGAAAATCCACAAAAAGATGTAATCACTAACCAAAAAACTTGACAATATCTTCACACCCAGGCTGTGGTGCTATGCCTGCATTAGGATAAAAATCAACTGTTCCGATTGCTCCTTCAAAACCCAAGAGACCTGCACACGTGTGAATGACGTCAACAATTTTAGCATCAGAAGAATCCAGTTTTGCGAACACATCTTGGGGTGGGAACTCAAAATAAGGTCTTGCAGGATCGAGGCCTAAAAACATTAAAATTTGTTAAATATATAGGTACGTATACTTACTATGAAAAATTTGACCACGGCGCGCGGCGGTCAAAAATGAAGGTTTGGGTATCCAGTATGCTAGCATGAAACGCATTGTAGTACCTCATGGGAGTATCCAGATACAATAAGTTGAGTTTCCAATTTATAAAAAGGACTTTATTACTAGTGTATTCATGGAACATTCATATTGTAAAAAAATAAGTCTTAACAGCGGGGCTATTGCGTAACTCTGTTGACAGTTCAAGTGATGATCACTTGTTAACAATGTGCATCATTGAACTGTCAAACAGCTAGTTTCGTATTGCCTATCTTCAGTGACCAACTACAGTGACGTCATTAGCCACTGGTGCTTTTGATAGCCACCGTAACACGTTTTGGCAGATGTTATTGTATCGATACTTTTAAAATTGCGATTATGTAAGCTTTTGAAGCTGTGTAATAGACGATAAAATTTTAGAGTGGTCACAATAGGCATCGTAATTTTTTATAATTCACCACATTTCCACCGTAGTTTGTTAGTCACTTGTGTGATACGTAATACCAATTTTATGACATTGTCAGTTGACAACTAAGTTTAGTGTGCAACGAATGCTAGTTGTCAACTGTTATTGAAAAAGTTAGCCAATAGTCCCCCAGGACGTGCTGTCACTGATGCCTTTGATAGCCACCGTAACACGTTTTGACAGATGTGTATCGATACTTTTAAAATTGCGATTGTGTAAGCTTTTGAAACTGTATAATAGTCGATAAAATTTTAGAGTGGTCACAATAGGCACCGTAAATTTTTATTATTCACCACATTTCCACCGTAGTTTGTTAGTCACTTGTGTGATACGTAATACTAATTTTATAAAATTGTCAGTTGACAACTAAGTTCAGTGTGCAACGAATGCCAGTTGTCAACTGTTATTGAAAAAGTTTATTGGCTAACTTTTTCAAAAACAGTTGACAACTGGCATTCGCCCCCCAGGGGGGCTATTGGCTAACTTTTTCAATAACAGTTGACAACTAGCATTCGTTCGTGTAACGTGTTACGGTGGCTATCAAAGGCACCAGTGGCTAATGACGTCACTGCAGTTGGTCACTGAAGATAGGCAATACGAAACTAGCTGTTTGACAGTTCAATGATGCACATTGTTAACAAGTGATCATCACTTGAACTGTCAACAGAGTTACGCAATAGCCCCGCTGAGTGGGAATATCCTCCAGAGAATCTATTGTGGTGGAACGTAGTGGGTGATGAGTTGGTTACAAGAAATAAAAAAACTATTCCAGATCACTCAATTGAATTATTATGATGGAGGTAATCGTAATGGATTAATATTCAATACACAACGAACCGTGAGACAGTTTCTAGACTAATGTTGTCCACGCGGCTGCCGACCGAGGAAAAGGGAACCAAGTGAGAAGTCGCGACGTCCCCGCCAGGTGGCGTGGCAAGCGGTATCAGGGCTTCGCCCTCTGACCGCGGAGGCCAGCTCTGGCCCGTTACAACGGCCCCGTCATTGGAGTGCGTATCTAGGCTTGACGGTACTAGAGCATACCGGCTGTATGTGTTAATGTATGCCATGTGGGGACGTCCGTGCAGTTGGAAGTTTTATGAGGTCGACCCGCGTAAACTCGGTCTAGCTAGACTTTGCCGAAGCAATTGACTTCACACCGCTTTCGTCTCGTTGTCAAATTAGCTCCCGTACTATTGACTTCTCTGACTGTAATGGACACCGAGCCTGCGGTCCTAATTTGTGTCAAAGTGGCAAAAGACTGATAGGACACTAGTATAAATTATTGAGTGTTATTAAGTGATCCTAATTAGTTTTTATGAGAAACTTACAGATTCTTACCTGTGATGTGTCAACGTGAGATTAGATTACGTAAGATAAGGTATTGATAAGGATTTGCGTACTTCTAATTGTGATTTTTTTGTTTTTATATTTTTTTAGGTTAGTTTAGTGAATGCCCAGTAGAATTATGTAAGGTTTTATATGCGTAATTATGGCTATTTATAGATGAAAAACATGTTTAAAGTGTAATGGCTCTCATCAATGTAAAGTTTCGAGATACTAAAGGCTCAGACCAATAAAAAAGTACTAAAGGTGGCACTTTCTGAAATGGCTCTCATTTAGGTAAAGTTTCGCGATAGTATAGGTTAATGCATAGAAACTCGCGATAATTCCGTCCTTATCCCTGATTGGTTGATATATTTACGAGTATTCCGGAATGTTCCGTACTTGATCCTGTTTGGTCGAAAAGCTCCGCCCTCTGACTGTTAGACCAATCAGCGCTTAACTACGTAATAATAAATTGAAACCGGTTTTGTTCGAGAACACAGTCGTTCTCCGATTTCTAATGAGAGAAGAAAGAAACTTGGAAGAAAAGGAAGCCTTGTTTTATTTGAAGATTCAAGACTCAACAAGAAGAATCCTACACACAGCCAGGTGCTCGGGCTAGTAAGAAGCTAATCCGGTCCGAACGAGAGGCTATGGTAGAGCGTACGAATGTCTTACTTCAGGCAGTCTCCAAGTGGGGCGAAACCAATCTGGTAGGATTCAACGCCGCCAAAGCACAAGCGTGTCTGTTCACCGCCAAAAGGAGCCCGTTCGCCTTGGCTCCTGCTTTTGAGAATGTATCTCTGGGGTGCACCGACCGCCTTCAGCTCTTGGGAGTTGAAATTTCCTCAGACCTCAATTTTGGGCGGTTCATTGAGTCCAAAGCCAAGGTAGCTGCTAGAAAACTAGGCGTTCTTGCAAAGGTCCGACGGTACTTCACACCGGGACAGCTTCTAATGTTATACAAAGCACAGGTCCGATCGTGTGTGGAGTGCTGCAGTCACATAGGGGCTGGTGCTGCAAAATGCCATCTAGCAGCTTTGGACTCAATGGAAAGGCGTGCGAAGAGGCTATTTGAGGATCCAGATTTGGTTAAGTCCAATCTACAAAGCCTCGAGCACAAGCGCAGGGTAGCCAGCCTATCGGTATTTTACAGGTTGCATTTTGGAGAGTGTGCGCGGGAATTGCATGACTTGATTCCGCCATCTCCTTTCTACCATCGGACAACCCGACGTACGGCGAGTATCCACCCTTACGTTGTTGAAACTTCAACGGTCCGGACTAAGTGTTTCGCTTCGTCGTTTATACCGCGTACATCGAAGGACTGGAACAATTTGCCTCCTGCGGTCTTCCCGTCCAACTATAATTTAGGTGTCTTCAAGGCTAGAGTGAATAGGCTCATAATAAACTAGTGGGCCTCACCATCAATGATTGCATCGCTGCTTACTATCAGGTGGGATCGCAGTCAAGCACTGGTATATATGAATTAAAAAAAAAAAACACATTCAGTCTACTACACTGACAATAGTACATTATGATATAAGTGTGTAATGTTAGTGATTACCGTCGAGGCGGTATTTAGACCCGAGCCATGGCGAGGGTCTTAAGAGAGCCAAGAACGGTAATCATTAATTATTCACGTGTGTCATACGACGTTTTTCAATACACTAGTGAAGAAAACAACAATAAAACTAGTAAAATTTTCTGTGACATGTCTTTCGTAGTGACAATAGAATACGGATGTAACATTTTCTAATGATTTTGTAGTAATTAATTTTATTTAATTAATACAGCCACTGAACTTCACTGGAATAAAAAAAAATTACGCCAAAAACCGCGCGCATCTTAAAATGGCGGCCAAAAACCACAAAAAAAAAAAAAATATTATTTGAATGAACGATTTATTTACCAAATGTTTTTTTATTGAATAAATCATTTGTACAAGTTAAATTTGTTCATTTTAACTTGTAAATTGGATGAAATAAGTAACGAACGCAATAACTTAATGTGAATTTTATTCGAATTCAAAATTTGTTTTGCGAACAAAGAGGTTGAACATAAAAACTTTTTACAAAAAAATACAACCGACTTCAAAGTAAAAAAAAACACTGAAAAGTGCAAAATAACTTTAATTTTGGAAGTCGGTGTTTCTATAATAGTTTTGTCTCTTCTTTATTTAACACCGACTTCCGAAATTAAAGTTATTTTGCACTTTTCAGTGTTTTTTTTTACTTTGAAGTCGGTTGTATTTTTTTGTAAAAAGTTTTTATTTTACACTTTTTAGTTATGGTACCACCACTAAAAAGTACCCCTCAGCTAAACTTAAATACCTTATAGCCAGAGTGCATCTCATGACAATTCTAATAATCCCAAACACGGTTTGATTACATTAATTTATTACAGAGTTCCGGTGCCTAACTTCAGGCTTCATCATCAGATCAGTTCGATATATTGCTCCTCTACTTTCAGTCAGTCATCGACTACACGTATAAACAAAGCAATTTTACTTTTTACGACGGTTCTGCTGTGATCCTATGAGGAGTTCTGTTCCATATCTTCGAAGTTCATGATCAGATCATAACAATATTTCTATGGAACCAACTCGGAAGCATAACCTTTCAATCAAAAAAAAAATTTTTTTAATCGGTCCACAATTGACCGAGAAATCGGTGAACATACACAAAAAAAAAAAAAACACATTCAACCGAACATATAACCTCCTCCTTTTTGAAGTCGGTTAAAAAAGATTTTAACTACATTATAGCACTAGTTCAGTTCGTAATGGTAATCAAAATGTCAAAGTTTGGTAACGAATGCTATTATATACCTAAGTGCAGTGCAATAAGAGTCACTGTCTGAGCAAGTGTGTTGAAAATACATTTTTTTTATATTTAATACTTGTAGCGACATCTATGGCGTCTTATAAGAACTAATCCTGTATCGCGTAGGTTATTATAGTTCTCCGCGCGACTAAAACATTATAGAACAGCCCGAAATCATCTATCGGGCAGTTGTCCACCACACGGGTGTTATGTCTGGTTGACATAATAACACCCGTCTGGTTGGAGGATCCTCCCTTTTCAACGGAGGTTTGCGGGACTTTACTCTCTGTTCCGCCTACCTCCAAATACTTAATTTAAAATATTTTATGTATAAAAAAATTTATATATATTTTGTATAGGTATATATATATATTTATTTTAATTTGAACATAGGTAGGCCACAAACAATAACAAAGTCCAATCAACAAAAACCAATCTCAAGGTAAAATCAGTCAATGATTAGAGTAGAATCGCTTAGGCCGCTAAGTAATACTATTTTAGGAATAGTGTCCGACCGAAACTGGTTTTTACGACCGAAACCGAAACCGAATTTCGGCTACAGTCTTAGTTTCGGCCGAAACCGAAACTTCTCACAAGGATCACAATGTTTTGAAGAAAAAATAAAGAAAACGATATTATAGTAAGCCAGTCTTTATTTATTTTTAAAATGCATTATGCATTTGAAATTTATATATTTATATTGACTGTCATGAAGTTTATTGCACTCGATTTTAGTTTGAGGTAAGTAGGTAATAAGGTTATAAAAATCGAAAAACAGAAATGAAATATTAATTTTTCAACACACTTGCTCAGAAAGTGACTTTTATTGCACTGCACTTAGGCATATACTTAATGGCACTCGTTACCAATCTGTGACATTTTGATTACCATTACGCACTAGTACTATTTTTTTTTTCTTTTTTAATTGTTATAAACTAGTGCTTGACTGCGATTCCACCTGATGGTAAGTGGTAATGCAATCGTTGATGGTGAGGCGCACTAATTTATTGAGAGCCTATTCACTCTAGCCTTGAAGAGACCCAAATTATAGTCGGACGGGAAAATCGCAGCAGGCAAATTATTCCAGTCCCTCGATGTACGCGGTATAAACGACGAGGCAAAACGCTTGGTCCGGACCGTAGAGGTTTCAACAACGTAAGGGTGGATACTCGCCGTTCGTCGGCTTGTCCGATGGTAGAAATGAGATGGTGGAATCAAGTCATGCAATTCCTGCGCACACTCTCCAAAATGAATTCTGTAAAACACCGAAAGGCTGGCTACCCTACGCCTGTGCTCAAGACTTTGTAGATTGGAATGAACCAGATCTGGATCACCAATTAGCCTCTTTGCACGCCTTTCCACCGAGTCCAAAACTGCCAGGTGGCATTTTGCAGCACCAGCCCATATGTGGCTGCAGTACTCCACACACGAACGGACCTGTGCTTTGTATAACATTAAAAGCTGCCCTGGTGTGAAGTACCGCCGGACCTTTGCAAGTACGCCGAGTTTCCTAGCAGCTACCTTGGCTTTGGACTCAATGAACCGCCCAAAGTTAAGGTCTGAAGAAATTTCAACTCCCAAGAGCTGAAGGCGGTCGGTGTACTCCAGGGATACATTCTGAAAAACAGGAGCCAAGGTGAACGGGCTCCTTTTAGCGGTGAATAGACACGCTTGTGTTTTGGCGGCGTTGAATCCCACCAGATTGGCTTCACCCCACTTGGAGACTGCCTGAAGTGAGACATTCGCACGCTCTACCATAGCCTCTCTTTCGGACCGGATTAGCTCCCTACTAGCTCGAGCACCTGGCAGGTATCTCTCTACAACTGTGCTATCATCTGCATACCCATAGATACTGGGCATCAGCAGATCGTTGATATGCAGCAGGAAGAGAGTTGCAGAGAGAACAGACCCCTGAGGAACTCCGGTATTAGTCGTCATGGGCTCTGATGAGCATCCATCGATAACAACTCGGAGAGAACGTTCACTCAGGAAGTCTTTTACCCAGTTAATCAGACCAGGGGAAACGCCGTACGCTGAAAGCTTACTCAATAGACTAGCGTGCCATACCCTGTCGAAGGCCTTCGAGACGTCCAAGGAAACAGCAATCGCTTCCCCATTCTTCTCGAGGGTCTCGCCCCACAAGTGGGTGGCATAAACTAGAAGGTCCCCAGTAGATCGATTGTGGCGAAACCCGTACTGTCGATCACTGAGGAGATCGTTACCTTCCAGGTATGCCAAGAGGCGCGAGTTCAATACACGCTCCATAATCTTGCAGAGTATGGAGGTTATTGAAATCGGCCGATAGTTGGTAGGATCGGTACGACTGCCCTTTTTGGGCACGGGTTGCACGTTGGCAAGCTTCCAGGACTTGGGCACTATACCAGTCCCAAATGAGAGGCGATACAAACGCGTCAGTACAGGAGACAACTCGGGTGCACAAGCCTTGAGAACAATCGCTGGTATACCATCTGGTCCACTAGCTTTATTCACGTCAAGACGACACAGTGCACTATAATGTAGTTAAAACCTTTTTGTTCAACCTCTTTGTTCGCAAAAGAAATTGCGTTCAATAGTATATAAATTATTGTCTTACTTACTTATTTGATCCAATTTACAAGTTAAAATGGACAAATTTAACTTGTAAAAACGATTTAGTTAATAAAAAACATTTAGTAAATAAATCGTACATTCAACAATTATTTTTTTTTTTTGTGGTCTATGGCCACCATTTTAAGATGCGCGCGGTTTTTGGCGTGATTTTTTTTATTCCAGTGAAGTTCAATGGCTGTATTAATTAAATTAAATTAATTACTACAAAATTAGAAAATGTTTTTTTTTTTATTGATTGGCTCGCGTTTGACCTACTATCTACTATCTCACCTGATGGTACATAAGCGATGATGTGGCCGACGATGGAGCACGCTTACCTAAAAGTAACCTATTCACTCTTGACTTAAAGACCCCTAGGTTGTAGCTATCAGGGAACACAGACTCCGGCAGGGAATTCCACTCCTTAGCTGTACGCATTATGAATATGTTCCCAAAACGCTTCGTACGTATGGGTGGGATGTCCACCGTGTGCCGATGGCGCAACGCCGTACGTCTAGTGGTCCGATGATGGAACGAACTTGGTGGAATTAAATTGTGCAATTCCAACGCACACTCCCCGAAGTTACATCCGTATTCTATTGTCACTACGAAAGACATTATCGTAAAAACTTTTCACGCAAGAAAACATAAACGTAAGAGTAAGCAGTATGATCAAAATACCTTAGCCTTCCTCTAGGGGTAAATAAAAAAAAAATGATGCGCGCGCATTATGAAAACAGATTTTTACCGCCATGTCACAGAAAATTTTACTAGTTTTACTGTTGTTTTCTTCACAAGTGTATTGAAAAACGTCGTATGACACACGTGAGTAATTAATGATTACCGTTCTTGGCTCTCTTAAGACCCTCGCCACACACTTATATCATAATGTACTATTATCATACGTATACTTAGGTAGGTTCCTACCTATGTAAGTACCTACTCATTTAATTATAACTGTGTTAATTTTATACATAAAAAAAGGGACGTAGGTAAGTATCTAACTGTACTTGCTACTTGAATACCTTGGTAATAAGTATTAAAATGAATTTTGATAGTTTATCTTTATTAAACTACCAACAAACCCAACTAATGAACTATAGTACGGTAAGTAGCAAGTACCTAACTAATGTTTGTTTAGGTACAGCATTAGCGAGAGAGTTAAATCAACCAAAAAATATTTAAATAGGCTAAACTTCTGTAACTTGGTGTTTTAATGACAATAAAGATATTTTTAAACCGAACTTGATTCTACTATAATCTGTGTTTTAGTTTGTTGTGATGAATTATTTTTTTGATGTTTACTACTTACTTTTATGTGTGATAGGGCAGAATGGAAGAAAAAAAACATGCTGCGCCGACCCCAAATAACACGGGACAAGGGCAGGAAGATGATGATGACTACCTATTTTTATGCTATATTACGTACCTAATAAAACTTACCGAATTCAAAATAAATCACACGAAAATTCAAAAGAAATAATACGAACTGCAAACAAAAGCCGACATGATTAGGCACGTGGAGACGGCAAAATGTCTTCGTCGCTTACTCGCTTGGATGGAATTTAACGCGCCATCCGGGGTTACCATGACGTTCACAGTAAGATTGTTTCATTCTTATTTCAGTGTGGTTAAGAAACAGAGCTATACAGGTTGTCTAGCGCCATCTTCTACCCACACTGGAAATAAGAATGAAACAATCTTACTTTAAGCGTCATGGTACAGGTCAGATCTGGCAAACAGGACAAGAAGCTTAAAAACCCCGGATTTTGGAGTTCAGAACCCGGACATATCATTACTTTTTATTAAACTTAGTATTTAAATTAAAAAATAGTTCATATTGTCATATTTATTTTATTTGTAAAAAAGTTGTAATTTGTTTAATTCTTGAAATAAAACACAAATTATTATTATACTTTGTTATAAAAACAATATCTTATAAAAATATATCTAGCGAGTCGGTTAATCGCGGCATTCGCAGCGCAGCACGCGACTCTTGCTGACCACGCCCAGCGGTGGAGTCAAAGACTACTATAGTATACCGGCCGGCGGCGGCGGGTGGAGTGCGAAAATTTTATACCTGCGGGGCTATTGCGTAACTCTGTTGGCAGTTCAAGTGATGATCACTTGTTAACAATGTGCATCATTGAACTGTCAAACAGCTAGTTTCGTATTGCCTATCTTCAGTGACCAACTGCAGTGACGTCATTAGCCACTGGTGCGTAGACATACTCTGTCTACGCACTGGTGCCTTTGATACCCACCTTAACACGTTTTGACAGATGTTATTGTATCGATACTTTTAAAATTGCGATTGTGTAAGCTTTAGAAACTGTATAATAGTCGATAAAATTTTAGAGTGGTCACAATAGGCACCGTAAATTTTTATTATTCACCACATTTCCACCGTAGTTTGTTAGTCACTTGTGTGATACCTAATACCAATTTTATGAAATTGTCAGTTGACAACTAAGTTTAGTGTGCAACGAATGCTAGTTGTCAACTGTTATTGAAAAAGTTAGCCAATAGCCCCCCTGGACTACAAATGAAACCTCGCCCGGACGCTCCCCGGACGCCCATTAAACCCGGACGGATGGTAACCCTAAGCGCGCCGAACAAGACCGATCACAGCGCAAGAACTTCCGCATGCAGTTTTGGTTTCGGTCGCAGTTTCGGCAGCTTTGCCGCCGAAACCGAAACAAAACCGAATTTCATTTTTTTTGCCGAAACTCGACCGAAACTGAAATCGAACATTCGGTCCGATACTACTTAGGTATCGCCGTTTGTACTTGTCGCGGTCGAAATCAAAAACTGACTCACTTCTGGTCGGGGGCTCGTATTTATACACAGAGTTAGGAAACTTCTAGATACAGACGTTTCAAGGTCACTCCAGAAGTCCAGAATATTGGAGTCGCATCACGGGGTAATAAATGATTATGATTACATATCATAATAAGCATCTGTCGCGCTTTCATGCGAATTTTGACTCTATCGTATAAGATGGAAGGAACAAATTCCCTTAACATTTATTATCATTTATTATGAACTAATAATAATAGATGTACTAGTGGCAGACTTTCTAGAATTCGCTAGACCTTGGTACGTACTTCGATTCTGGAACTCGCTCAGCAATGCGTTTTAATAATAATTGATCGACGTTACTGTGGACTTTGACGGAGATATGACTTGTTAAAGTTTCACGGCGTAACAATATTATAACATTTTGCGCATTATAGCAAAATAAACCAAAAAACAATTATCATTATCTCAATATTCCCATAATTACCATCGGTGGCCAAATTATTTGGGACAGTATTTAGAGATATACAGGGTGTTTGGTGCATCGTCTACTGTACACGATGCACCAAACACCCTGTTGTACCAAATTGAAATGGTCGACGGGAGGGGTCATGCTATCATTTCAGACCCCTAAAAACTTCTCATGCCCTGTGAATTCATTCAAATACAAATTTAAAAAAATATATAAGGCGTAGATTCTGAATTTTAATTTTATTTAGGTGTGTATTGTATTAGAATACTTTTAAATTTAAAATTAGTGCCCTTGCATTAGTACCTAGCTTATGATCTTAAAGTCATTGACTTTTTGCGCGAAAAATGTCGCAAACTGCAGAGCTGCGGTCCAGTCATAATCAAATAATAGCAAGAAATAAGAGCCACTTTAAGAGTGTTGAAAATGTTATAATTATTTACCTTTCGGGTTCCTTAGGAAGAGTAAAGAATGAAAAGTCCACATTCCTGTTGTTATTTATGCACCCATATGCTATGCAGTACGTTTTGGCTTTTCGCGTGCCATATTTATAATAAAACTTCTGTAGAAATTCGAAAATATTTTTTGTTAGCGCGCGTCAAGCGGCATGCGCAGTTCGAACACGCGTGTGACACTCAACTGAACTAGCCTCATAAAAGAGGCCTCGCGGCGTAAGTATAAATTCAAGCCTAAAGTAAGAAGTGCGCCAGGCCTGCTATTACCTACAAACGACGAGAGAGTAGAAGTTTCCGAAAGGGCAATTCTCTAAAACTCCTTTGCTCCTTCACAAAATGCTCCTTTCTGATGGCGCCCTGGAGAATAGTTTCATGCAGACTGCTTTTTGGAGACGGCTAAACAGCCAATTAGTATCATGGTGTAGTATTTGATCTCAGCCAAGAGTACGGGGCACCTACATATCGTGCAAGGGGCCATGAGGCAAGACCTGTACAAGCGACTACTAGAAACTGAACTTCTGCCGCAGCCCGAAGAATGCTTCCCTAATGACGAATTCCATTTTTATGCACGAATCTGTACTGTGCTACAAAGCCAGGAGTGTTACTGCACACCTGGCTGAAAAATATTAATGTTTTACCCTAGCCAAGTAATTCACCAGACATGAACCCTATAGAAAAAAGTGGGAGCTCACCAAGCAGGCGATCGCTTACCAAGCAAAGAAATGATTTATTATTAATATTATTAAGCACCAGCTGATTGCAGCACTTATCATAACACAAACCTGCAACAGTATGCGAGAACACCTTGCGTAGAGAGCATACGACGATTAATGGAAACTGTCACAAAATACTTTTCGTCCAACTTATTACATATGAATGATTTTGCTTTCAAATTTGTTGTTTTTACTATCTCAATCAATAAAGTTTATAAATAAAAAATACCAACCGGTCCTACAACCAACCATTAGCCTGCAAGATAAATATAAAAATCTAGGTGCTGTCCCTAATATTAAGGGCACCTACTAACTGTAGTGTGAGGAAAACACATTAACAGTGACATAGCAGGTATAGTACCTATGTAGAAATACCTAAATAGATTGAGACTTTTCGAAAAGCGGGTTAGTAGTTCCCAATGTCCTTTACCATCCACTACCGTCTGTTTCTCCGCTTAGTGAGTCTAAAGTGCGAACTTGTCATTGTAACAATTTTTTTCTTATTGTAGGAAAAGTGATAAAAGAGGAAAGTTTGCGAAATTGTATATAATTTGCATCCGCGCGAAGCCAGGGCAGTTCGCTAGTTTACAATATTGCAAAATACGTACCCGTGACTCTGTATACAGTGCTGTTAGTTTTAGATGCTGCTATACCCATTACGTGAGCTCCGAGACTATGTCCAATAAGATGAAGCTGTTCACTAGGCACGTTGTACAGGCGGTTCAGTCCATCCAAAAAGATAGCTACTTGACTTCCAATCGCTTTAGTTTCATTTGCTACCCAAAAGTACAAGATAGAACTCGCAGTGCTGCTCCAGTCCACCGTTATAACATTCACATTTTGAGCTTCTAAATACGCATTTTTTATATTTAATACTCCTTCTTTATCCACTGAAGACCGCCATCCATGTGTTATTATTTTTAATGGCTTATTAGAATTAAACAATATATTCCTTGTTATGTTTTGATGTCTGTTGCTAACTGCTCGTCCGCGTCTGTTCAATAAAATATAACTCTCCGTGTCGTTCCTGCATGGCAGATAAATATAATAGTAATAAAAAAAACAGGTCAAGTGTGAGGCTGACTCACATACAACAGATTCCGCACCATTGTGCAAATTTTTATAGGTCGGCAAGTGTGCCCTATAGATTTTGCAAGTGTCGAAATCGGCCCTTTGCAAGGCCGCATATTTCGACATTCGCAAAATCTATATAAAAAAAAACACCTTGGCCCGGAGTACGACACGCACGTATTTTCGGTGTATTTAACGTTATTTTTAACACGCTTTTATTAGCTTCACTTGTAACTATGTATGTAAGAAAATCTTGGAATCTTAATTTGACCCACTTCCCGGTCTTCGATTAGGATGAAATTTTGCACACGCTCTGAGTTCTGATGACAATACATGACTAGCTAAGAAACGTCATTACAAATCCAATATGGCGGCCTCCCCAAGATGGCGGACTGGCTGTTTGAAATCCACCCCCATGATATGGGTATCAAATGAAAGGGTTTGCTGTCAGGAAAACGAAAAAAATAGTGACGTGACTTAAATCCAATATGGCGGACGTCCAAGATGGCGGACAGGCTATTTGAAATGCACCCCCATGATATGGGTATCAAATGAAAGCGTGGAGCGTTTTTTCCAAAAAGAGTAAAGATTACATAAACGCTCCACGCTTTCTTTAATTCAATTATTTATCGTTCATCACGAACTGAAATTGTTTATGTTTACCTGCGATCTAATGAAGATTTGGCAAAGGGAAAACTCTTGA
This sequence comes from Mythimna impura, assembly GCA_905147345.3. Classification (NCBI taxonomy): domain Eukaryota; kingdom Metazoa; phylum Arthropoda; class Insecta; order Lepidoptera; family Noctuidae; genus Mythimna; species Mythimna impura. Next base: position 18,364,474 of record LR990345.1, read on the forward strand.
GTCATCAAACTAAATGTCCGAATTATTTTGTAATTTTTAGTGCGTGCTAAAAGCGTGTTTTTTAGTTTTTTAAACTATTATTTTTTTATATTTGCGCTCACAGGTATTCATAAAATCAAATATTATTTAATAAATAATAAATAAGTTATAGCTACCCAATATATAATCTAAATTCTATTTCATCAAACATTGAGTTACGATGTAGAAGCATGTCATCTTCTGTTAATGTGAGGCTTATGTAATGTAGGACACCATCACCGTCTGGGAAATATATCCATTTAGTTCCATACCCATCGCCGTACTGACTTGTATAGAAATCCAAATTATTTCTTATTAAAGTACCTGCAATTGTATAGAACATTCAGTTTAGCATTTTTTTTAAATAATTGAGTAGTAGGTAAGGACAAATTTATAGTTAGGTAATTCTGAGCGTCTTTAGTATTTTTATGGTTTTGAATTTGATTTATATTTTCTAGATATTCGAAACATATAACAAAATTCTGAGGCCGTTACAAACTTAATTAGAGAGACTGAGATTGTTAAATAAAGTGCTATAGCGCATTTTATGAACGCATGTTTTTTCGGATTTGGGCTTTCTATAAATAAATATAGGTACGACTAATATCCATTCACCACCACTACCATGGTGGAACACCATTCTCCACCATTCACCATTTAATAATATAATTCACCACCACTTAATAAGTCAAAGTTGTCGAAGTCTTTCAGTAAGTATCTCTGAATAAATACGTCAAACTTGCACATTTAGTGTAAAAATCACGGTCGAAATATAATAGCACAAGCCTCTTAAATTCCGTGTATAAAAAAATGTATGTAGCCTACTAAAAGTAAATAAGTACTCACTGTAGACGAAATCCTTATATAAATAGATTTTACATAGAAAAATAAATACGAATAAATCCCAATTAGTCATTGCTAGGTCTATTTATATAAAAATGCATTTTAAAACACTGAATTACACTTTATTGAACCAACTGCGGACAGGTTCATTAGCTGACTAATATTACTATTAATCCATTTTTTGTCTACCACATACAATTAGTTATGCAAGAGAGTATCAAGCATTAAATTACTCAACGAAAATCTGATTAAGCGTAGCATTTTTATTTTTTACCTTTTTAGGGTTCTGTGGGATAAAAAACTGGGTAAGTGCGAGTTGGACTCGCGCCCTGAGGGTTCCGTACAAACCTACGTAAACATTTCAATTCTTGAATGGAGTTTCGAAGATTTTTCCGAATCGCAAAATATTTTTTTTTTTGTGGCGTAACTACTAATTTACTGTTTTCAGATTTATTCCTGTATCTGTCCTATAAGACCTTGCTTTATGCCAAATTTCATGATTCTGGGTCAACGGGAACTACCCTATTAACTTTGATTTCCTTGAGAGTGTCGAAATATACGTTTTTTGCGATTTAAACGACCGATTACCAAAGAGACTCTGCCAAGAGCTTTTCAAAGAAAAACTATTTGAATCTTCGGAAAAGTTTGAAGTAATTATCAAGTGCAAGCTGGGAGCCCAAATGATTTAATAACATTAGAAGGGAATCTGGCTTTAATAGTCAGTGTTCTAACCTAACCTAACCCGCATCATCGCTTACTTAGCTCGCCATCGTGTTCTAATGGTCACTATTCTAACATGAGTACATGACCTAATCCAGGCGCGATTATTCCGATCTACGCACGATTAGTCCATATTCGTACTGGCACTGTATATTATGGAACAAGGTTAGGTAGTTAGGTCACTACGAAGTATACGCGAGTATTTGCGTACTACTCTTGTATACATTGTAATCGCAAATTTAAAAACTGCACTACAATGTATACGCGAGCATTTTCCTATGGATGCGTTCTGGCCATGTACAGAATGTAAATACGCGGCGTTGAACCATGAGTGAGCTGAGCCTCCGATGGGTACGTCACTATAAAGGATGAAAAACTAAAGTGATGAAATTGTATATGAAAGTATTAGGGGTTAAACTATGAAATTGCTTTTTTTTAAAGCGGGTTGCTTTGAAGTGTCATATCTTTGGATTGACTTGGAATTATAAGTTCAAATAAACACAAATAACTAATTTTCTCCTCAGTCTCACACAAGACAAAATTTCCAAAACGAAAGCTTTTAAACCAAGATCACAAAGTTCTTTTATTAGAAGAAAGTCGTAGGTATACGTAATTGATATTGCTTGCCCTTTGAAATGCATAGTTTCTACGTTCGAACTCTTAATATGAAAAAAAAATACGTTTTTTAGGATGATGGTTATAAAAACTGCGATATTACAGAAAATACAAAAAGCAAAGAATCCAATAAATACCTAATTTCGGAAAAAGAATATGGTATTATTTGAACTTATAATTCCAAGTCAATCCAAATACTTATATAACACTTCAAAGTATGAAATTGCCGTTTTTTAAAACGGGTTGTTTTAAAAAACGGCAATTTCATACTTTAACCCCTATTATATTCAATACCTTTTGTCTATCAGTCTGTTTTGGCTAATCTCGGAAACAGGTGGACCGATGTTGACAAGACTTTCACACACGGATAGCTGATGTTACGAATAGTAACTCAGGCTACATTTCATTTTCTCGCGGGAACAGTATTTCAAACCACGGAATACAACTTCAAAAAGGTTGAATAAATCTTTACGGGACTTTCACTGATGGGATATAGCTAATGTTATGTAATGAATAACGTAGGCTGCTTTTTATTTTCTCGCGTAGATATGCGGGACTGTAGATAGGTAATTCCCGAGCCCGAGTAGACATCTCCGAAATAGATTTAACAGAATTTGACTGGTATTATTAAGTTATTAGAACTAATAATTTAGAGGTAGTAAGTATTTAAATGAGTGAATGTAACTTAAAGTTTTAAGTGACAAAAATTATTAATTTAGGTTATAGTAGACTGACTGCGAGTGATGAGAAATCAACAGAACGGCAACTTACAAACATTAATTTGAGTTAGGTACTTAAAAAATGAGAAGCTTCATAATATTTGAGCTACTTATTATTTGTTTGAGTGTCAACGTTACATCCTTCATTTTTTTCAATATTTGGCAAACGATTTATTTATACTGAGCGGCATTGTATCTTAAATGAATCGATATTTAGGACATTCGAAAAATGTCCTAAATATCGATATTTATGTATTATGTAAGTATGTCACAAGGTAATTTGATAATTCGGATATCGCGAAAACCCGAATAATTAAGAAATGGTAAAATAAAATCTGCGAGCGACTCGGACGTAGCGCTCGCTCGGCTCACGCGCGGTTGGTCACAGTTCTAACCTAACCTAACCAAACCTAACCTATTTCACCCCGTTCAAAATGATGAATCTGCTGGCGACTAGATACCTAATTAGACAATGGTGAAAACATTTCTTAAAGTGATCTTTTTAGTAGTTCGTTATGTAAAACCTCAATTTTATTTCTAGTCGCTCATTTAGTAATTTAGTCGCACGGCTAGAATGTTAAATATCTGAAATAGATTAATCACAACCTACTTTTAGTATGCTCGTTCTGGATTTTATTATTAATGAATATTTTTTTGTCGTTAGTTTAGTTAATTTTTCCCTTACTGAAATTCATACCGATCTAGTTATTAAAACAGTACCTACCTATCTCATCATCAGTCGCTAAGTTATTTTTTTATTCGCTCGTTTTATAATTGCCTATAATTTAGGCTGTACTTTATTATATTATATACTTACATATAACTATCTCTTCATCATGATTTAACCGCGTAGGTAACGTTCCTGTGGAACAATTATAATAGGTATTAACCCAGTAATTTCTGAGACTGACTATCTCACTAAGTTGAAGAATGAAATGGGTATTTTTTTACGAGGATTATATATGACATTTTGTAAAATCCGAGCTAAACAAATAATTTTTATACGATTGTACTAAAAAAGGAGAGTAATGTTCTTAAACTCCACGCGAATAAAGTCGCTGGTAACAGCTAGTTATACTATTAAGAAAGTTTTGTATTATTATTTTCAGAAATTAACCATAATAAAGACTGGTTGGAAAATAAAAAACCAAATAAAAAAATATATGTTATTGTCTTAATTGAACTTGTGGTCAATACGTGTGCGTACGCGCAGCGGAATGTTGTTGAATTTAAAGATTTTAATTATGCAGATATTTAGTGTATGACGACGTATAATTGTGTATGGTAAAAAAAAATTTGTGCACGCAACCATTGTGGAGAAATTCACCAAAAACTGATTCCGCTGGGCGAACGTTGTCCTGGCGGAACTTTTTTTAATCCATAGACTTTAGAAGAAAAGAGATGTGTCCAAAAATTAGTGTGTATTTGTGTGTAATTGTGTATGTATGAATAAAACTAGTGCATGCATAAACTTCGGAGAAATTCAAGTTTCCGCTACGCGAACGTTTGGCCATTAGCTAGTTTTCATATAAAGCGCTTACATAGAGAGCTGTAGATTTTTACATACGTTGTTTTGAATTTGTTTATATTTGTTTAAAAAACAGATTTAGAAAAAATCGTAGGGCTTAAAAGATAAAAATATAAACGTAAAATACGCTTATTAGGTCTTAGTTCTTAAAGTATGCACTTTGGGGTCTAGATTTTCACGTTTATACAAACCTTGTAAGTGTCTGCAACATGTTGCCAAGTATCAATGATGTTCCGTTAGTAACTAAAGAGTTATAGGACAAATTTACCATGAACAGATCACTGTTTACAAAGCAGTCAAATATCACGACGTTCTGAAGGAATTGCATGGTAATATGTATGTCAATAATTAGTGTATTCATTCAACTATTCTTATGCAAAATTTCATGTCATTAAATTCAGTAATTAAAGAAAAACAATTATAATACTGACGAAGCATCGAAAACCTACATAACCCGACCAAGTTCGGATGGCTACAAAAAAGCGGCCGTGCAATATATTTAGGTAACATCCCAAAATTTACAGTATAATACCGGTATTGAATTGGTATAGGTGATAACACAATTGTTGTTTCGATATAATTTATAGGTCATTTATTTTTGTACACCTACTTTTTTAAATGTATTTGACTATGACAGAAAGTAGGTACTATTTACGTAGGTACTTTATTTAAGTATGCGCTTAATATTTAATATTTTCTTGAAAATACCTTTTTTATACCAATGTTTTAGTTTATAAGCACTTTTTTAATGTTGATCAAATCTAAACAACTGAATAGGTTAGTTATGTGATGTGATTTTAATTTTTATTGAAGCTCGAAATATTATACTTACCCTAAGTTTCGTCATCCACGCGAACGAAGTCGCGGGCAAAAGCTAGTTCATAATCTATTTTAGTTAAAACACATTTAAGTCTATTGCTGTCATTGCAAGCGTTTGTTAACGTTATTATAATTACATAATTAAGTATTATATGTAATTAAAAATATTTTTTACGCGGCTATTTAAATAGAGAAGTACTTGTTAATTGAAGATTTGTTTTTATCGTAGATAGTGGCGTTATTATTAAAAAAATATTTTTCATTCAAGAAATGCAATTGTTTTATTTTTTCCTAACGCTTGTGTACGCAACTGTACCATATTAATAAATACTATATTGGAAGGTTAAGAACGTTTCTTAGATATATGGCACGGCCGCTTTTTGGTAGCCATCCGAACTTGGTCGGGTTATGTAGGTTTTCGATGCTTCGTCAGTATTATAATTGTTTTTCTTTAATTACTGAATTTAATGACATGAAATTTTGCATAAGAATAGTTGAATGAATACACTAATTATTGACAAACATATTACCATGCAATTCCTTCAGAACGTCGTGATATTTGACTGCTTTGTAAACAGTGATCTGTTCATGGTAAATTTGTCCTATAACTCTTTAGTTACTAACGGAACATCATTGATACTTGGCAACCTGTTGCAGACACTTACAAGGTTTGTATAAACGTGAAAATCTAGACCCCAAAGTGCATACTTTAAGAACTAAGACCTAATAAGCGTATTTTACGTTTATATTTTTATCTTTTAAGCCCTACGATTTTTTCTAAATCTGTTTTTTAAACAAATATAAACAAATTCAAAACAACGTATGTAAAAATCTACAGCTCTCTATGTAAGCGCTTTATATGAAAACTAGCTAATGGCCAAACGTTCGCGTAGCGGAAACTTGAATTTCTCCGAAGTTTATGCATGCACTAGTTTTATTCATACATACACAATTACACACAAATACACACTAATTTTTGGACACATCTCTTTTCTTCTAAAGTCTATGGATTAAAAAAAGTTCCGCCAGGACAACGTTCGCCCAGCGGAATCAGTTTTTGGTGAATTTCTCCACAATGGTTGCGTGCACAAATTTTTTTTTACCATACACAATTATACGACGTCATACACTAAATATCTGCATAATTAAAATCTTTAAATTCAACAACATTCCGCTGCGCGTACGCACACGGTCAATACCGTGGTCACGGTATTGATCATACGAATGCCGGTACTAATAACGGTATTGAAAAAATCCGGTATTGCAATGACCAACTTTCTCTACTTGTATCAAAATGTAGGTAGGTACTATTTATGGAAATAGTACCTATTTAAGGAAGTATTAGATCACGGACATTTCGTAATGATCAATCATCTGCGAAATTTTTGAACGGCGACATAGACATGAAATTGTCAATTCTATGATATGTGCACAAATCACAGAATGGACAATTCCAAATTGTTACATTGTTTTGCTTGAATCATTCTGGTAGAACATTATCAAAAAGTTAATTAAGCGTTACTAATACACATAGATAAAGCGGTCAATTAATTACTTAGTAACCGTAATACCTTTAACTACTTAGGTGTTGTGCTTGAATACCTATTTAATTAGGTACCTACCCTACCTACTACGGGTAGTTTAGAGACCTTGTGTACAACTTACTTTCTTTGTATTAACTTAACTGGGCTAAAACGTTTCTCTATTTTCTTCTGTATAGGTACTAGCTTCTGCCGGTGACTTTCGAAACTCGGTGTTTTGTTTTCTACCATATTACGGTTTTTGAGATACAGCGCGTTGACAGTCAAAATGAAGGACGGACGGAGGGAAGGATGGACAGCCGATCTTCAATCTGTCGACTTGTATCGCCAAACCCGCCGGGTGCCTCTAGGGCTGGGATCAGGTGGGGAATAGACGGATACAGATTTCACAAGACAATGGTTAGACACAATGGTGAAGATATGTATGACATTGGGTCTGGATCTGTTGTCATCAAAAGGTCCAAACAATTAGCCGTATGCGAATCAACATCCGGCACCCTCTTAACTCCTTGGACCAGCTGGGTGAGGTTTATCTAACGCTAGAGCTTGCTTCCTCGCCTCTCAGGAGGCAATAAGCCTAGGTGGTATAGTCAGTCTTCCAGAGTACCTTTTTAGATAGAGTCTGGCCAGCCCCCCTAGCCAATTAAGTTACAACTGATTCGTTTCGATTCTCTATTCATTGATCGCCTCGCGAGTAGGCCAAGCCTCCGATTCCTTTATTCTGTCGTCATCTCAACGCTCAGTCACGTGGTCAGAACAAAGGAATAGGAGGCGTGGTCGACTCGAGGCAATCAACGGAAAGAGAATCGAAACGAAACTATTGTAACTCGGCTAGGGGGCAGAGCACTGGTAGCGATGGAACGTAAATTCTAGTGGTAACTACGATAAGTTTACCTACTTAATAGTCTACATTTTGTACTAATAATTATTAAGAAACAGTGTGATTGAAATAAACAGTTGCATTATTTTAAAGTGTGTATTATTCCTTGAATAAGTTGCCTTACCGCTATCCTTTCAACCCAATGAGGATCATCACATAATAGCAAATCTCATTTTTACTAAGTACCTACATCGTATGTGTAATAATTTACTGAGCATTTATTTATTTATTTATATATACTTTATTGCATACCAAGATTACAAATTTACAATCTAATATTTTAATACAAAAAAACATACAATTGGCGGCCTTATCGCACTCGTCAATTTAATTTTTTAAATTATTAAAATCCGTCAAGAAATGGTGGATTTATTAAAGTTTTTCTGAACGGTTACTTAGAAACGCGCACTCTCGCTGGACTATTTACGATGACGTCATCTGCCATGATCCGTGCGACGAACGGCTTGATCGTAGGGGCATTTCACGTGGAGCGGACAATTAAAAAATTGCTTTGTTTCCGATTTTAGTAATATTTGAGTATGTTATATATGTCTATGTTCCCGATATACGTACATAATATTTTTATCGTGTTTCGTATGATTTACGAGTTATGAGGGTTTGAAGTTTCGACGAACTCTCAGGTATGCGCTACTTCGAATGCCATTATCCAGCTTATGGAAGTTGAAATTAAATAAATGAAGTAATGTATTTTATTCTATAATTAATGAGGTTTTTTTAACTAAATATTCTATAAAGAAAAAAAAAATATTTTGTGGAAAAAAATCAGTTTAATCTTTTTTAATATTCATAAACTTGGACTAAGTACTTTAATCATTTTATTTTCTTTGTAATTAAAGCTCTTTTCACAAAGGACTTAAAAGTCGTTTAGGAGCCAGATCGATTACAGTGGGGGAGGTTGACGCTTATACAAAAACGCCACAGTCCGACTTCAGGACCAGACCTCGAAACCTATCCTCTTGCAGCGGGGTGTGAGGCAAGGAGACGTCATTTCTCCGAAACTGTTCACGACCGCAATGGAGGATGTCTTCAAGGTTCTGGAGTGGAGAGGGCTAGGCATAAATGTCAATGGCGAGTACATCACTCACCTTCGATTTGCCGACGACATAGTAGTCATGGCTGAGACTACGGAGGAGCTCAGTACAATGCTCGGTGACCTCAGTAAAGCTTCCGAAAGAGTGGGACTTAAAATGAACATGGACAAAACCAAAGTCATGGTAAACATCCATGTAGCACCCACTCCTATCAAGATCAGAGACTCTACACTCGAAGTTGCGGACGATTACGTTTACCTGGGACAGACGGTCCAGTTGGGTAGGTCTAACTTCGAGAAAGAGTTCAATCGTCGAATCCGATTCGGCTGGGCAGCGTTCGGGAGGCTGCGCGGTGTCTTCTCGTCCAATATACCACAGTTTCTCAAGACGAAAGTCTATGAGTGCTTGTTGCCAGTGATGACATATGGCTCCGAAACGTGGTCGCTTACAATGGGCCTCATCAGAAGGCTTAAAGTCACTCAAAGGGCAACGGAAAGGCCTATGCTCGGAGTTTCCTTGCGTGACCGTGTAAGAAATGAAGATATCCGCAGGAGAACCAAGGTTACAGACATAGCCCGAAGAATCGCCAAACTTAAGTGGCAGTGGGCAGGGTACATTGCTCGCAGAACAGATGATCGATGGGGACGAAAGGTTCTGGAATGCCGACCACCACCGAAGACGCAGCGTTGGAAGGACTCCCACAAGGTGGACCGATGACCTGGTGAGGGTCGCGGGAAGCCGATGGATGCGAGACGCACAGAACCGGTCATTATGGCGACATTTGGGGGAGGCCTATGTTCAACAGTGGACGTCTTTCGGCTGAAATGATGATGATGATGAGGTTGACGCTGCCCAATCGTTTCACTGGAACAATGACCAGCGGGGCTATTGCGTAACTCTGTTGACAGTTCAAGTGATGATCACTTGTTAACAATGTGCATCATTGAACTGTCAAACAGCTAGTTTCGTATTGCCTATCTTCAGTGACCAACTGCAGTGACGTCATTAGCCACTGGTGCCTTTGATAGCCACCGTAACACGTTTTGACAGATGTTATTGTATCGATACTTTTAAAATTGCGATTGTGTAAGCTTTTGAAGCTGTATAATAGTCGATAAAATTTTAGAATGGTCACAATAAGCACCGTAAATTTTAATAATTTAGATTAAAGAAAGAAAGAAAATACATTTATTTAGCACAGACTTAAAGACACACAATACTCCAGTTACATGTAATTACATAAAACCAACAAATAAAAAGTATAAAGTCCGATGTAAGGATATAGTAGGAATGTGTGCCTCACGGCTGCACCAAACAGGCCCAATTCAGCAAAAATCTGGAACCCAAAATATTAGAAAAAAGTTAAAAAAAAATATATTTAATGCATGACGTCATGGTTTGGTTTTTTTTTTGTTGGTATAGATATGTTATTTATTTATTTATTTAAACTTCATGTACAGTAGTGGTACATAGGCGGACTTAATGCAACAAGGCATTATCTACCAGTCAACCTTTAGGTTAAAAGAGACAACACTGTGGTAGGTGTGCACAATAAATAAATAACAGATAAATATCAAGTGGAATGTAGTATCATTAAATTAAGTTACAATAATAAAATACTTATATATGCTAATATTATAAACTAATAAATACATTATAATATTAGGAGAACTTAAAAATAGTGACGAAGACCATACTAAGGTTGAGAGGACTTCAAGTACCTAGTAGTTCCGAATTTTACGCTTGAAGGAGAATTTACTTTCAGCTTTTTTGATGTCAAGGGGAAGAACATTCCAGAGTTTTATGGTAGAGACAACGTAAGAATTAGCCATAAACCCAGTACGGTGAGAAGGAATGTGAAGAAGCATGTTTTTGAATGCTCGAAGGTTGAAATTATGAGAACTGTCCAATACTTTAAAATATTGTTTTAAATAATCAGGAGCACACGGATCGTTCATTATAGTGAAGAGTGTACAAAGGGATCTGAGGGATCTCCTGTGACGGATAGCCAGCCATTTAAGCTGAGAATGAAAAGAAGAAATGTGATCATATTTACGAAGACCAAATTTTAATATGAAACGGTCGATCAAGGACGGAAGTCGATCCAATTTGTTTAGAAGTTCTTGGGATAGATCAGAGTAACAAACATCAGCATAGTCAATTAGCGGTAGGACAAGTGATAGGACCAAAGTGGTTTTAGTACTTGATGGAAGGAAATTCTTGAATCTATAGAGATATCGCAGCGTGAATAACTGTATTGCCGAAAAGAAGCGGCAGAAGTCGGCTAGTGTACAAGCTTCGTAAAAAGTATGAACTACCAATAAGGATAGCCTGGCATTTACTAACATTGACAGTAACCCCAAACCTGCTCGACCAATCACTAATCGCCAGAAGGTCAGCATTTATTAAGGAGATGCAGTCATCGAGGTTGTCAAGGTCAGTTTGCGCGTAGAGCTGTAGATCATCAGCATACAGATAGAAAGAGCATTTGTGGATAGCTGTGATAGAATTAATAAACAAAGAAAATAAGAGTGGAGAGAGTATACCGCCTTGTGGAACGCCGGTTTGCAGGTCACACCAGTCAGAAAGCTTCTGATCAGCACGTACCGCTTGCCAACGTCTACGAAGATATGATGAGAACCAATCCCGTGCCGACGGAGAAATCCCAATTTGAGACAAGATAGCCAGAAGGATGTCGTGATCAATGGTATTAAAAGCATTGGAGAAGTCTATTAAAACTAACACCGTTAACCTCGAGTTCTCCAGGCCATTCCTGACGTCTTCTGTAACTTTAAGCAAGGCTGTGGCTGTACTGTGGCCAGGACGAAAACCTGATTGAAAAGGGGATAACAGTTTATTCCTAAACACAAAGGATGATAATTGTTTAAGTGCAACTGCTTCCAGGATTTTTGACAAAAAAGGGAGAATGGAGATTGGTCTGAAGTGATTTGTTAGAGTGGGGTGGGAATTTTAGGAAGAGGGATAATGAAAGCTTCCCGCCAGCTTGTAGAAAAAACCCCAGTCTGGAGGGAGGAATTCATGATGTGTGTGATAGTAGGGAGCAGACTTTTAAACATGAAGGATAACATGGTTCTGCTGACTCCATCTCAGCCAACAGCCTTGGACTTAATCGCAGTGAACGTTTTGAGGATCTCCGACTCGCTCACTAGGGAAAAAGAAAAAGAATCATGAGATAAAATTGACGTGGAAGTTATATCAAGAATAGTAGTGTTTTTGACAGGAATCGCAAGCATAGCCGACGATGAAAAGTGTTGATTCAGATCATTCAAAGATATACTAAAGAGAAAAGTATGAGAAGAGGACTTTGTTATGCCAAGTGATTTGAGAAACTTCCAAATATCAGCCGGTGAGAAGTTGAGGACATTTTCGCAAATGTATCGGCGTTTAGAAGCCCTTACCATCTGGTTACAACGGTTTCTAGCCAACTTGTACAGGTTCCAGTTCTCGTCGCTGCGATCTCTTCTATATTTTCGAAAAGCCCTGTCACGCCTTCAGTTATCATTTACTGATCAAATAAATAATGTAATTTTTAAAATAACGAAAGATGATGTAATGATATTTGTATTTTGTCTCCCATATTTTCGCCAAATTTCCCTAGTAATAAACTGACAACACTGGCTAATCGGAATGACATGCAAAAAAAACGAATTAAAAAATTGTGTTTTCCATAATAATAGTGGTTAAATAACAAAACTTACCGATGAAAAGTGATCTTAGTGTTATTATATTGTTTTCCTACATAATTACGGAACAGTCTGACAGCACAAACGAAAAATAATTAATTATTTTTCGTGAGCACATTATCCTTAGTTGTTTCAAATGACACTGACGTAAGGGAGAAGCGAGTCTACCAATTTTAGTAGACTTTATTTGGGCCGTTTAGTACGGTCGGTCAATGTGGCATCTAGATTCTAGACAAGTATATAATCAAAGAGTCTGCTATTACAATATTGTCAGAATGGTCTATCATTGATTTCATAATTTGTTGATTTTGACAAGTTTGGTAATCTACTAATATAATGGCGTCATTATGACTTTCCAATAGTCAGACACTGACACTCCATTGCAGCATTGAAAGAAATTGCATAGAATGGTAATCTCGTACATAATGACAAATGAATATCTGACGTATGCGGTAATTTGCTAAAATTTTGACAGTTCCTTTGATCAGTGACCTACCATTAGAACGTCATCGTGCAATCATTACTTTTAGAAAGCTCGATATTATCATTCTACCACATGACCATTGGCCGATCAATGATCGATCATTATGAATTATCAGATTACGAACTTTTAGCAAAATGACAATGGGATCGTGTTGGAATGACGAATTTATAAAAATAGCAGACTTGGGCCCCTGCCTGCACGTCGGGTCGTTTGCTAGTCCCATGTTGTGGAGCTGTTTGTTGGTGGCATAGTGTCCCGTGAAGACTCCTGTGATTGTTCGGAGCTATGATCTGCTGTACCTCCACAGTTTTTGGGTTCAGGCCTTATCTATGTCTTTAAGAAATACCTAGCTTTGCATACTGACAACACTGGCTAATCGGAATGACATGCAAAAAAAACGAATTAAAAAATTGTGTTTTCCATAATAATAGTGGTTAAATAACAAAACTTACCGATGAAAAGTGATCTTAGTGTTATTATATTGTTTTCCTACATAATTACGGAACAGTCTGACAGCACAAACGAAAAATAATTAATTATTTTTCGTGAGCACATTATCCTTAGTTGTTTCAAATGACACTGACGTAAGGGAGAAGCGAGTCTACCAATTTTAGTAGACTTTATTTGGGCCGTTTAGTACGGTCGGTCAATGTGGCATCTAGATTCTAGACAAGTATATAATCAAAGAGTCTGCTATTACAATATTGTCAGAATGGTCTATCATTGATTTCATAATTTGTTGATTTTGACAAGTTTGGTAATCTACTAATATAATGGCGTCATTATGACTTTCCAATAGTCAGACACTGACACTCCATTGCAGCATTGAAAGAAATTGCATAGAATGGTAATCTCGTACATAATGACAAATGAATATCTGACGTATGCGGTAATTTGCTAAAATTTTGACAGTTCCTTTGATCAGTGACCTACCATTAGAACGTCATCGTGCAATCATTGCTTTTAGAAAGCTCGATATTATCATTCTACCACATGACCATTGGCCGATCAATGATCGATCATTATGAATTATCAGATTACGAACTTTTAGCAAAATGACAATGGGATCGTGTTGGAATGACGAATTTATAAAAATAGCAGACTTGGGCCCCTGCCTGCACGTCGGGTCGTTTGCTAGTCCCATGTTGTGGAGCTGTTTGTTGGTGGCATAGTGTCCCGTGAAGACTCCTGTGATTGTTCGGAGCTATGATCTGCTGTACCTCCACAGTTTTTGGGTTCAGGCCTTATCTATGTCTTTAAGAAATACCTAGCTTTGCATACTGACAACACTGGCTAATCGGAATGACATGCAAAAAAAACGAATTAAAAAATTGTGTTTTCCATAATAATAGTGGTTAAATAACAAAACTTACCGATGAAAAGTGATCTTAGTGTTATTATATTGTTTTCCTACATAATTACGGAACAGTCTGACAGCACAAACGAAAAATAATTAATTATTTTTCGTGAGCACATTATCCTTAGTTGTTTCAAATGACACTGACGTAAGGGAGAAGCGAGTCTACCAATTTTAGTAGACTTTATTTGGGCTGTTTAGTACGGTCGGTCAATGTGGCATCTAGATTCTAGACAAGTATATAATCAAAGAGTCTGCTATTACAATATTGTCAGAATGGTCTATCATTGATTTCATAATTTGTTGATTTTGACAAGTTTGGTAATCTACTAATATAATGGCGTCATTATGACTTTCCAATAGTCAGACACTGACACTCCATTGCAGCATTGAAAGAAATTGCATAGAATGGTAATCTCGTACATAATGACAAATGAATATCTGACGTATGCGGTAATTTGCTAAAATTTTGACAGTTCCTTTGATCAGTGACCTACCATTAGAACGTCATCGTGCAATCATTGCTTTTAGAAAGCTCGATATTATCATTCTACCACATGACCATTGGCCGATCAATGATCGATCATTATGAATTATCAGATTACGAACTTTTAGCAAAATGACAATGGGATCGTGTTGGAATGACAAATTTATAAAAATAGCAGACTTGGGCCCCTGCCTGCACGTCGGGTCGTTTGCTAGTCCCATGTTGTGGAGCTGTTTGTTGGTGGCATAGTGTCCCGTGAAGACTCCTGTGATTGTTCGGAGCTATGATCTGCTGTACCTCCACAGTTTTTGGGTTCAGGCCTTATCTATGTCTTTAAGAAATAGCTTTGCATACTTCTGGCCTGTTGTGTTGCGCCAGTGTGTGCTGTGTGCTATCTCTAACTCAGCCCGTTTCAATGTTTGGTTGATGACCCTTGGTGAGAGTTCTATGAAGGGTTCCGGTCCGTATAGGGGTGTCTCGGATCCCTTCCTTGCCAGAGTGTCGGCTCTTTCGTTGCCTTCTACTCCTGTATGACCTGGCACCCAGATCAATGTGACCTTGTTGCGCCATCCTATCCGGTTTAGTATTGTAATACAGTTTAGTACCAGCCCAGAATCCACTCTATTGGACGTGAGTGCCTTAAGTGTTGCTTGGCTGTCGCTTAAAATGAAGACAGTGTCCCCTTCGGTACCACTGTCTAGTAATTCCTGCGCGCATGTGATTATAGCATAGGTCTCTGCTTGGAAGACCGTCGCCAGTTTGCCAGTGCTTAGGCTAAGATTGTCGCTGTGTGCCCTTGCTCCTGTACCGGTGTTCATTTTAGAGCCATTCGTGTACCATACCTGGTTGTTCCCTTTGTGGGGTTTTATCCCACCTTTCCATTCCTACCTACTCGGAATGTAGATCTGAAACTCCTTTTTGAGATTGTGTCACATCCCATGTCCATAACCCTCTCAAGTTTCCTGTTTGGTCTTGTGTTTGAATGGTTTATTTTATATCCGGAGTTTGTCCTGTGCCCCATACTTTTGAGCCTATGAATGGCCCTCCTCACCTCTAATTCCACTTAAATGAGTAAAGGGGGGGTATCCACAAACCCGCACTGGGCCCGCGTGGTGGATTATGGCCCGTTCCCTCTCCTAGAGAGGAGGCCTGAGTCCCAACAGTGGGAACATTTTAAGGCCGACTGTGCTATGATAGGAGTAAAGGGGTGAGATTGAGCGTTTTCATCGCCGCAGTTGGCGTGGTCCTAAATGCTCCTGTCATGGCCATGCAGGCATTCCGCTGCACTTTGCTTAGGGCCTGTCTGCATGTTTCCAGCTTGGTTCTAGGCCACCATACGATGCTCGTATGTGATTAGCGGTTTCACTATCATGGTGTAGATCCATTTGATAACCTGGTGTCTAAGGCCCCATGTTTTCCCATAGGCAGAGCGATACATGCCGAATACTTTTAGAACCTTGTTTGCTGTCGCTTCGAAATGGCTTTTCCAAGTGAGTTTGCTGTCCAGGATTACTCCTAGATATTTTACTTCTGTGGACAACTCTAGTACGGTGTCTTAGAGCTTTATGGTACCCATTGCTGTTAGGTCCCTCCTTCTGGTAAACGGAATGATTACCGTTTTGCTTAGGTTAATGGATAAGTGGTTGAGTTTACACCACCTTTCCACCATGTTTAGTCTCTCCTGTATGATCCCTGACACAGTGTTAGGAAATTTTCCATTTGCCAGTATCACGAGATCATCCGCATATCCAACCGTGTACGTTGGTCCTTTGTTTAATTCTATTAGCAGCTCGTCTATCACCAAATACCAGAGCGTTGGCGAGAGTACGCCTCCTTGCGGACATCTCTTGTCTCTTTGCATTTTAGCGCCATTTCGGCACGGCTTACGACCTGGTGTAGCGCCATTTCTGTTGACTTGCCAGGCTGATATGCGTTTTGTATCCTGTGAAGCGGTTGTTTCTTCAGCGCTCCCCACACACTTGTCTACAAGTTTATCCAGAGTTTTTACGAAGAATGATGTCAGGTTTATAGGTCTGTATGACTTAGCGTCCTCGTAGTCCGTTCTTCCTGGCTTGGGAAGAAAGATTACCTTCGCCTGTCTCCACGCCTTTGGTATGTAGCTAAAGGCGATGCATGCTCTGTATAGTCTACCAAGGGGCGGATCTAGTATGTTTTCCGCTCTTTGTAGTAGTGCTGGGTACATTCCGTCTGGTCTCGGGGCCTTGTATGGCTCGAAGCTTTCCAGGGCCCACTTAATGCCATTCGGCCCTACTACCTTTTTTGCGGCGTCCCAGTCTGCTTTTGTTGTTTTTGACTTAATGTCATCTAAGCTTATTGAGTCCGCCGTGTCGTTGGCTGCGAATGAGCCGGGAAAATGCGTTCTGAACATTATCTCGAGGGTATCTCCCCCAGACTCTGTCGGTTTGCCGTTCTCATCCTTGATGGATGTTAGTGGATTTACCTTTGCAGTGGTCATAGCCTTCGACAGTCTCATGCTGTCTGGAATGCTGCCGCAGTGGTTCCTCCAGGCCTGCCTTTTGGCCCTGCGTACGGCCTTGTTAAATTCTGTTAGCTTCATAGCATACATCTCAAAGTTCTTGAGAACCTTAGCACGATTAAAGGCGGCCCTAGTTTCCCTCAGTAGCCGAGCTAGGTCAGAGTTCCACCAAGGTTCTTGCTTGTACTACCTTTTCGGGGCAATTTCTTGTCCAAGCGCTCAGAACAGCTTCGGATATTCGCCCCGCAGTTACAAAACCTTGAAGCGGCGCCAACTACCGCCGTTCGAACGTCACCGAGCGGGTCCAAACAGAGGATGGTCCCGGGGCGGTGTACTCGTTCTCAACATGAAACCCGCGACAAGTGCAGCAGAAGCGGGTTGCGGAGTGATGGTACAGAGTATGAGCGTCGTCGGTCGCATGCTAGAGCGAGAGAGGGCTGTTTCGTGTGTTGGGGGAAGAAGTGTAACGCAGCGTAGCCGGTCGCAGCGTGTGCCTTCAGTCCGACGGTGCATAACAGGCATGTGATGTGGTCAAGATTGTCATCTTGACACTGGCAATAACAGCAATTGCCATGAAACCCGGGAAAACAGGTCAGATAGTTCCACTTAATCATACAAACATGTGATAGATCTGTTAAGATCCAGACAAAGTACATCTTAGCCGTTTACAGTGTCATCTCTTTGCCTCACGGTAGAGATCGTCACAAAAACTATATACTATACTAAACAAAAAATATATCAGCAAATTGATATACGGTTGAAAAAGGTTCATGAGTTTTGATCTGTATACGACTGGGACAAAATAACCACGATACATTTTGGAAACAGAAGCTCCAAGGATTGATCAAAACGTTGTAATTAAATTTTATATTGTTTAGACAGTAGGGCCTTTACACCTTTTAATGATGTAGTTTTGAGTGATATGCAAGCGGGAGTAATAAAAAGTTTATTGACTGATAATGATATAAATTAGAGAATGAGTTCAAGCGATTTGTTTGATGTCTGTGTACTAAATTATAGACCACGCATAGCAAATAAAGTGCTGACACAATGATATCTTTGTATGTGTTTGCACTGTATATAGACCAAATAGCAACAAGAACTGATGTGTTTCTGTCTCGAACATAATTATGGCCAGTCCCTGGAGCATATGATAGGAAGTCGAAATATATTAGAGTGCGGGCGCGTTAAGATGGCGCGTGGCTGAAATCGTAACTAATCGTTTGCCGCCAATTTGCCGCTATCGTTTTTAATCGTTTCCAAAGTAAATAATCGTCATCATTATACCGAAAGTGATTAAAAGTGCTAGCAGAGCTAATATCTTGGAAGAAGAATGAGAAAATATAGGGCCTACGGTACCATTTTCCAAAGTTAGACCCATTTGTCAAATAATTTTTCGGGTGACCTTAACAATAAAATTCCCCTACATATTCGTACCCCCAGCGATGCCTGGCAGGAAAACAGGATTTGTAAAAAATAGACTGCTACTATGTGCTTAAATCTTAGTCAAGTGATTATCATGACGACATGAATTCTGCAAACTTCATCCATGATAGAAAAAATAGTGCCAAATCTACAACCGTACAAATGCATTCCAAATAAGAATAGGATCGATTGCCATGTTGTGACGTCACGTCATACTGTTAACAAAACAAGAAATTTTTAAAATTTAATTTATTTACGAACTGTGAGCGTAAAAAGTTTAATCAGAATCCTGTTCTTCAATTTTGCTCATCTCTGAGTTTTTCAATTTTGTCCAATTTCCTGCGATTTGACAGTATAAAGTGACGTCACAACATGGCAATCGATCCTATTCTTATTTGGAACGCATTGTTTTGTATTGTAGTAATGGATAATTCCACCACTGCACTTAATGGCATCCATTAATGGCATCATACCACTGCACTTAAATAAACAAAGCCCGTACAATAGGCAATACGAATGCGCAAGCGGTACTGTAACGCCAGAAGAATGACTGAATGTATGTCTACATGTCGGTAAAATAGAAGACAAATAATTTTAATCGGATAGATTAATGGATCTCAAAATTAACAAATTTATAATCAATCTATCTGGTGACACGTCATCTGACTCTTCTGATACAGTCTCGAGCATGGATTCTGATGAAGATGTTCAAATGGAAGGGATTGACCCACTGCAGGATTATTGTTATACCAAATATAAAAGTACAACGAGATATTCATTAAATGATTTACAAAGTTCTCAAGTTTATTTTTTTTAATAATTACCTATGCAAATGAAAATAACCTATAGTCGATTTGTTTATGGTTTAGGTACTAGCTGAAAATCTTAACAAGTTTCTGTACTTAAAAATACTTTGTTTTATATAAATTACTAAAAAATAATTATAGCTACATTGTTTACTAATCTATAATTTTAGAAAATCTTAACGTATTATATTATATTATGTTAAGAAACGTATTTCCCATTTTTAAATACATATTTCTTATACAAGACATATCAAAATTGTTTACTTTCTTTTTAGTAGGTACTATAAATGTAGTAGAGCTACTAAATTCTATAAATTACACTGTTAAGGGCCTATTACACTACGCGATATTCAGCACACGATATTCAGACTGTCTTATTTTTTGTTCCGAGTAAGACCGGTCTAACTCTTATTACACTACGCCATATGTCAAATCATAGACTAAAACTGTCTGAATATCGAATGGTGTAAGAAACCCTTTATGAAAGAGCGTTTTTAAGGAAAATAGATTTGTTAGGCTGGCAACATTAACGCGACCGGACTCTAGTACTATATTATGTAGGTAGGTAGTAAGTATCAAAAATTTTCTTGAACTATATGAGTGTTAGGTAAATGAGGAAATAACATCTACACAAAATATTTTATTTTATCTATTTTAATAAAAAAAGGTCTTCGCAGGGTCCCTTGGTCGAATTTGCTACATGCCCGGCATTGGCTTAATCCAGCATTGGCCTTTTGCTGCTTATTGTGATGGGTAGCTCACCGTCCGGCCATCCGGTAACGACTCATAACGACTAAGCACGAGTCGATGGCGCGTACCTAGTGTTCCACACAAGAGAGATTTCAGCAAAACTAAAGAGGCCCAATAGGGCCAATGTCTGCTAAGACTGCGGGAACGTTTGAAAGTGTGACTATGGCCCCAGAACGCAAAGGGTAACTGAAGGACTCGGGTGGGCTTTAGTCCATAAAAGTCTGACACGCCCCGCCCTCTAGCTCCACCTTAAAGCGTGAGAAGCCATTAAAATTTATGGTTTCCCTCTTCAAAAAAAAAGCACCGCAACAAGCGCCACTGCGGCGGTAGTGTAGGAGGTATGGACGGAAAAAATCAAAACCATCAGGGATTAGCCTATCCTTTAAAGCTATATTCGACGTGTCACGTCTGACGAGGCGAATGGCAAGGCTCTTTATTCACCTCGCCTCGCGCAGCTCGCGCTATTTCTATACCTACAAAATAATATGTTTCGTAGAAAGACGAGGTGAATGACAAGGCGAATGGCAGCACAAATGTGTAAAGCGATATAAAATATTTGCTATTCATAATCATACCTTTTTTTAGAGTAGGTAAATTAAAGGAAGTCAGATTGTTCTTTTTTTTTATCAAATAGTTTACAAAATTCGAAGTCTGTACTCTATAAAATGTTTCGTGGTTTATGGTTTACAATTAAGTGTGCATCAGGCATAAGGAGTCAGGCGGTATTGTCCTACCTAAATAAAAAAAACACATTTCTTGTTAATATAATTTAAACAAATTAAAAACTTTTTAATTAAATGCTGATATTAAAATAAACTTACCTTATTTTAATATAGATTTGTGTAGAATTCTTTTAAAAATATTTTCTAGGCCCCAAAAATAAAGCATAGACAACATGCTTGTAAGCTTTTTCAAGCTTCACGAAAACAACGGATTAGTATGTATGGTAGTGCGTTAGACTGATTGCGCCGCAAATTATTTTCTCGGGTAAGTTATTATATTTGTCGTTAACACCAACCACTCTTTTCCATCCCTTGTAAAATGAACTAACAAAAGTTTTTGTCTCGTACGCAACATTACGATTCTTAACACAAACATCTTCAGTATCTATGCGGGGTGTGTGCTCTATATTATCATTTACAACAAAAAAGCATTTGTAATTATCCTAATAAATAGTATGGTCGTAATCTTTACGCTCAAAACATGTCATCTAAGCAATAGTTAGGTAGATTGAATAAACCTAAATCTGCAATTTTTATATATGCATCATTAAGAGGTTATATAGCTGGTAGTCCACCTAATTTACGGTTTATTTTTTTCAGTGATACGTATGGTGAGGAATGAATGTGAAAAAATTATCAGAGTTTTGATTTTTATTAAAGGGAACAAATTTTCAAAAAGTTGTAACAAACAGAATGGCAACTTTAGAGCAACAAGCTTCTAAACTTTTGGATTTCAACCAGAAATTGGACATCACTCTACTTGATAATATAGTTGGATGTCTGTACTCAACTGTTGGAGAACAACAACGCACTGCACAAGAGATACTGACAGCACTAAAAGAGCACCCTGATGCCTGGACTCGTGTTGACACTATATTGGAATATTCACAAAATCAGGAAACAAAATACTATGCCTTACAAATATTAGAACAAGTAATACTAACAAGATGGAAAATATTACCAAGAAATCAATGTGAAGGTATAAAGAAATACATTGTTGGTCTTATTATCAAAAACTCATCGGACCCTGTAACTATGGATAACAATAAAGTGTATTTGAAAAAACTCAATATGATCTTGATTCAAGTTTTGAAACGAGAATGGCCTCATAACTGGGAGACGTTTATAAGTGATATTGTGGGTGCCTCCAAGACAAATGAAAGTCTTTGTCAAAACAACATGGTGATCTTGAAGCTACTAAGTGAGGAAGTGTTTGTTTTTAGCACAGGGCAACTCACTCAAACAAAAGCAAAACATTTAAAAGATACCATGTGTTCCGAGTTCAGTCAGATATTCCAACTCTGTCAATTTGTCCTTGAAAATTCACAAAATGCACCTTTAGTGGATGCAACACTTCATACTCTACTAAGATTTTTGAACTGGATTCCTCTTGGATACATATTTGAAATGAAGTTGATAAGCACACTCATATTTAAATTTCTGAATGTACCAATGTTCCGTAATGTAACATTAAGCTGCCTGACAGAGATTGCTGGTGTGACTGTGAGCAACTATGAGGAGCAGTTTGTTGCTCTACTTGTGCAGACCATGGAACAGCTGGAAGCTATGCTGCCGCTCACTACCAACATACGTGAAGCATATGCTGCCGGTCGGGATCAAGAACAAGTGTTTATCCAAAACCTTGCTTTATTTCTTTGCACTTATTTGAAAGAACATGGGCAGCTTATTGAAAGAAGAGGTCTTACAAATACTCTGATGAATGCCCTTCGCTATCTTGTTTTGATATCTGAGGTAGAAGAAGTTGAGATTTTTAAAATTTGTCTGGAATTTTGGAATGCACTAGCTGCTGATTTGTACAAGATTGCCCCGAGTTCACATACATCCAACATGTATACGCTTGGGAAGAGTGTTGGTAGGAAAGCATTGTATTCCGATGTATTGAGCAGTGTTCGCTACATTATGATCTCTAGAATGGCTAAGCCTGAAGAAGTATTAGTGGTAGAGAATGAGAATGGTGAAGTAGTACGAGAGTTTATGAAGGACACTGATTCAATTAATTTGTATAAGAATATGAGAGAAACCTTAGTTTATTTGACGCATTTGGATTACCAAGATACAGAACGCATTATGACAGAGAAACTTCAAAACCAGGTAAATGGTACTGAATGGTCATGGAAAAACCTGAATACACTTTGCTGGGCCATTGGTTCAATTTCAGGTGCAATGATGGAGGAAGATGAGAAAAGATTTCTTGTTGTTGTAATTAAGGAGCTGTTGGGCCTTTGTGAACAGAAAAAAGGGAAAGATAATAAAGCTATTATAGCCAGTAACATAATGTATGTTGTGGGCCAATATCCTAGATTCTTAAGAGCCCATTGGAAATTCTTGAAAACAGTGGTGAATAAGCTTTTTGAATTCATGCATGAAACTCATGATGGTGTCCAAGACATGGCATGTGACACATTTATTAAGATTGCAATAAAATGTCGGCGTCATTTTGTCACTACACAGGTTGGTGAAGCTTGTCCATTTATTGAAGAGATCTTAAGCACAATCAGTTCTATTATCTGTGATTTACAAACACTTCAAGTGCACACTTTCTATGAAGCAGTAGGATACATGATTAGTGCACAAGTGGATCAAGTGGCTCAAGAGCAGCTCATTGAGAAATATATGCTGCTGCCCAATCAGGTTTGGGATGATATAATATCCCAAGCATCGCACAATGTGGATATCTTGAAAGATCCAGAGGCTGTTAAACAGCTTGTGAGTATTCTCAAAACAAATGTGCGTGCCTGCCGGGCCCTTGGACACCCTTATGTTGTGCAGCTGGGTAGAATATACTTGGACATGCTCAATGTTTATAAAGTAATGTCTGAAAACATCAGCCAAGCCATTGCTCTGAATGGTGTTGTTGTCACTAAGCAGCCACTGATAAAGAATATGCGGATAATAAAGAAAGAGACACTTAAATTGATTGCCAGTTGGGTATCTCGATCTACAGATAATAGCATGGTTTTGGAAAATTTCATTCCACCACTTTTAGATGCAGTTCTCTTGGATTACCAAAGAACTGCAGTACCAGATGCACGAGAACCAGAGGTTTTATCATGCATGGCTGCAATTGTGTATAAGTTAGGAGGGCATATAACGTCTGAAGTACCAAAAATATTTGATGCTGTGTTTGAATGTACTCTTGAAATGATCAACAAAGACTTTGAAGAATATCCAGAGCATAGGACAGAGTTCTTCCTTCTATTACAGGCAGTGAATACTCATTGTTTTAAAGCATTCCTAAGCATACCTCCAGCACAGTTCAAATTGGTACTGGATTCCATTATCTGGGCATTTAAGCACACAATGAGGAATGTGGCTGATACTGGTCTCCAGATCTTGTACCGGTTGCTGCACAATGTTGAACAACACCCTCAGGCAGCACAGAGTTTTTACCAGACCTATTTGTGTGATATCTTAGAACATGTATTTAGCGTGGTAACAGACACGTCCCATGGCGCCGGCCTTACGATGCATGCTACGATATTAGCATATGTCTTCTCACTTGTAGAGGCTGGCCGAGTAACAGTACCACTTGGGCCCACACCAGATAATGTCCTCTA
The DNA here is from genome assembly GCA_905147345.3 of Mythimna impura. Classification (NCBI taxonomy): domain Eukaryota; kingdom Metazoa; phylum Arthropoda; class Insecta; order Lepidoptera; family Noctuidae; genus Mythimna; species Mythimna impura. The sequence goes on from LR990345.1 coordinate 18,389,019, forward strand.
TATTCAGGTAAAATATTCATTTACTTTTATGCCAATTATAAATTTTGCCTAAGATGCCATAATGTTTCAATCAGTCTCTAAGCAAGATTATACTTACTCTATTTTGTAGAATAATTAGAAAAATTGTTTTTTGTAGAAACTAAGATTTTTTTTCAAAAGACGAAATCATACAAAGTTTTGTAAAGTACAGGTACCGGCACGGATCTTGAGCGCTCGGCGAAAGAGTGGGGATCGCTTTGCGCGTCGTACACTTATGACAAAAAAAATGTACACCTATTTTATTTTATTTTATTTTTTTCTTTTACCTGCTATCATCTTAATTCTGGTTGAAGGTAAAAGTTAAAAAAAAAAAACAAATAGTTTAAAGCAAAGTTGCTGTGTTCGTCTGTCTGTTTTTCCGTTTACTTATTAACCATTCAACAGATTTTCATACGGTTTTCATTATCTTTTAAAGAATTTCTACCGAAAGGTATGCATATTGTAGCAAAAACGAAAATTTCAAAGATTTGTAACACCCCCATGAAGAAATTTCAAACATTTTACCTTCTTTAGAAAGGAACTTTCTCTGTGTGCCTATTATGCGTTCTCGGCTTCCATTTTTGGTGACATAATAACCACTAATAAAAATAAAATCGATGAATTAAAAATCACGAGTCAATTTAATGGCACGGAAGTGTAATCGTTGTCGTTAGGTACATGCAGCAAGCACAGGGAACCAATCACGAGTGTCGTCTATGATGCGATGCGTGGCGAGCCAATCACTGACACTCCCCGTCCCCGCGTCTTCATACCACCAAAGAGACCTGATATTTTTCTTCTGCGCAAGTAAAAGTCAGCGCTCAAGATCCGTGCCGGGATCTGTACAGTATGGCCAAAATATGCTGGCCACTCTGAAGTTGGCGTTCCGAACTATTACGCATACTCGAAATAATACACAATATGCTTCTTAAATAGAATTCGCCTTAGGATTCTTAAAAAGAATTACTGTGCAGCCAATTGTACGAAGTTCGGAGAGGTCGAGATATTTCGGCCGTGCTGTAGTGAGTTAAGAACTTTTCTGCCATCCTTCAACTAGAATGCGCTTATCTAAGATTTGGTCAATTTTGAGGTTTGAATGCCACCACCGCATTCAGAAATAAACTCTCCACCTTTTAGTCCAGTACCTGGGGCATTAAAATTATCAAAATCTCGGATTTCAGTTATTGTGGATGACATAAAGCAAATATGATATGTATAACTAATAATATGTTTAAATAATTTACCTATTAAAAAATTTAGATTTAAAATTGAAAAAAAAATTATGATATTAGATAAATATAATAAAAATTATAAGTGGCTGTCACAAAAAATCTGTAGGTGATAGAAACAAAGTATGTTAGCATTGAGGGTAGATAGCTAAATATACAGAATCCGTGTGGCAAAAACCTTGTTGACCAGTGTTATTAATTTAAATGTAAATTACTGTTTTAAATATTTCAATAAAATATAAAAGTATTCAAGAATATTATAAAAAAAAAATTGATTGCTGAAATTGAGAACAGGGTCCAAGGTACCGTTTGTCAGGGCTTCAGAGAGAAGAACCTTCCAACAATACGAGCCGTGTTCTGAGGTATCGCTTCCTGAATCAAAACCTTGATCTAGCTGCCAAACGAGTGCCTCCTGAGATGTTAGTCGAGGCTCGTGGCTATTATGACAGACATGGTACGATGATCACTGAGTCCATAGCTTATAAGTCTATAATCTTGGGAGGATATTCAAGATTATCGATTAGCTTCTCTCGGTGGAGATTATCGTCGCTATTATCAAACACCGCTCAAGTCGAAAATCGGTAATTCTTACCCGACTACGGCAAAGCCAAAGGAGGGTTATGATTTTGACAAGCTATGTATGTATGTGAGTATGTTCATCTGTTCCCTCATAGCTCCTAATCTACTTATCTGAACTCGACATATGAGGTATCGTTAGAACTGTCTTAATTGTCCGCTGAACATAGGCTACGTGAGGTGTCACAAAACTCGATATCGCGCCCTCTAGCGGACAAAAGTAATGTGTTAAAAAATAAAAATAGAGATAAATACGCCGTTTTTTAATATCATTTGAAAGGGCTTTACTTGTACATTTCAAAAATATTACTCAAAATTAATGTGACGCCCTCTAGCAGACAAAAAGTCATTGTTAAAAAAAAATGTTAAGATAAATACACCGTGTTTGATATCATTTGAAAGGGATTCACTGGTACTTATCAAAAAATATCATCAAAATTTAATGTGGCGCCCTCTAGTGGACTAAAAGTTTTGTAAAAAAAAAGATTAATACGTCGAGTTTGGTATCATTTGAAAGGGCTTCACTTGTACATACTAAAATAAATAGTATAGAAGCACAGTGATTTAACACCAAAACTGCTTAATAAAAAAAGTAAAAAACAAAAACCCGATTACGACAAAAAAAGAAACGACGCTGAAAAAGTAAGTAAACAAGATTTTCAGGATGTTTGTTTTTCCAGTTACCTTGTGTATTTTATCATCCTAAAAATCTTGTTTCATACTTTTTCAGCGACGTTTTTTTTTGTCGTAGTCAGGTTTTAGTTTTTTATTTTTGAATAGAATTCTATGTGCGGAACGGATCGAACTACGTATTACATTTTAGGCGATTAATAAAACATAGACGAGTATTCAAATAGTTGTCTTAGCATGACAATATATTTCTTACAGTAAATTATTTGGTTTTTTTTTTTCAGTCCAATTTAAAGTTAATAATAATATTCCACAACTATATGTTATATGTAGTATATATGTTATAGTTAGTCATGATGACTTCAGCAACAATTTTGAATATCCTGCAGAATATTCAAAATATGATTTTGTTGTATAAGTGTATTCTAGCTTAAGGAAGGCAGAGCTGGAAACTTGATTACCGGTTAACCTATGTAGCCTATGGTTCGAAAGTAGAACTTACCGCACGTCTATCAGCGTATAACGCTCATTGAAGCATCGAGCTATTATTACGAAAATGTTTATAGATTCCAGTAACATTGTAATTTAGTGATAATAACCAAAAGTGGTCTTTCTTTTTACTGCAGTCATTAAAGAAACTTTATTTAGTGTTTAGAAGAAAAAAAACACCTTGATTTTTGAGAAAGATAAAACTGCATTTTAGTATTTTTTGTAAATTTATCTTTATTAAATCTTTTCAGGAATATGTGGCCAATCTGCTGAAAAGAGCTTTCCCCCATTTAACAGACAATCAAATTAAAATCACTGTACAAGGACTGTTCAACTTGGATCAAGATATCCCTGCATTCAAAGATCACCTAAGAGACTTTTTAGTTCAAATAAGAGTAAGTATGAATTTGATTGTGGATTATTATTTTAGAGTAGAGCCTAAGGGCTCATTCACTTGAAGCAAACTTCAAATGAATGAGCCCTTAGGCTTAACTCGGGGCTCGGTCACTGCTCCAATCCTTATTGTTGCTTTTTTTTTCGTGTCGAAATTCTCATGTTAAGACCCATAGATATATTTCAGACCACTCGGCCCTTGGGCAGGTGGACTGTTACCTTCGACTAGGGCACTAGATGACTACTGTCTTTTGGTTTTTTGTTAATAAAACAGTGAATGTAGCTTTACTTAAACAAATTTTAAATGTTTTTATTTAACTACATGACCTCTATGAAATGCTTTTTAATATGGGCGGCAATTGCTTCCTGCGCGACCACCCATTTTATACAAAAAGGCGCAGCTTCTTGAAGGTATAAACCAATTCTTATGAAGAAGATCACTTACTTATCACCAAATGATAAGTGAACCATTTCTAAAAAAGTGACATTTCGAAATATTTATATAAAATTTGAAGGCGAGAATATGGCTAAAGTATTCATAACAATTGATAAATTTTGTTTTCAGGAGTACACGGGAGAAGACGACAGTGATTTGTATTTGGAGGAGCGTTTGTTTGCTCTTCGTCAAGCACAGGAGGAGAAGAGAAGAGTACAGTTATCGGTACCGGGCATTCTTAATCCTCACGAGTTGCCTGAAGAAATGCAAGATTAATTGTAGTGATAACCTTAGAAATGGTGGCAGTTCACAATTTAGTGTGGATAAAAGTCTATGTCTTATATGTGTATGCTTGATGGTTAATAATTATTATATTCTCATTATAATGTTATGAATCATTTTAATACTGTAAGTTGAAGTAATGCAGTCATAAATCGTTTTAATTGGTTTTTGATATTCACTGTCCTTCTAAATATTCTCTCAGTTTTCGTAGAGGTATTTTTAAATATAATTAATTTAGTTGACGTTATACAGAAGCCAAGTTGTCCAGCTCAACCATGGCTACGGTTAATTTGTCGTAAAACAACACTTGTAGGTCTAATAGGTACTTAATTTTAAGATTTACCGTAACGTCTAAATCTTTGTGATGCATAACATTTTTTGTTTTATTTATAAAGTATGTATATTTTATAATTCAGATAGATCTTTGCTAGGTTTCATAATACATAATATTTGAGTTTTAACACGTGGACTATTGAAGTTGACTAAGCTAGGCATATTTTGTGGACTGTTGCCATTTATATTGGTCTTTATCTTGTGCCTATAAATGATACCTTATTATGACAGTTTGTACAGAGGACCGCTTGGAACAATGCGAGGTGATGAATGTAAGTGAAAAGGAAAGAAACCTTTTCTTTAAAGGTATCTTTTGCAAGCACAAGGCTGTTTTGGGCCTTTAATTAATAATGATAGGCAGGAAATCATGCATCCATTTACATTGCTAGTGAGGAAGTAGGATATTTCTATGTTTTTAAGTAATCTTCAAAATGTAGGTAATGAAATCTCTGTGATGGAAACCAGTGTCAGAATTTCAACATACGCACTGCAGAATCTGAGTATTACTGAGTAGATTCTAGGCGAACTTTATAAAGTGACTTGCTGTTAGTAATATTTTTTATGTTTTGTTTAATGTTGTCGAAACTAATTTGGTAATGGTTTGGGAATCTTAAACATTCAAGGTAAGGTTTCCGAATGCATTTTGGGTCCGATTAACTGTCAGTCTTTCAATTTTGTGTTTCAATAAACCATTAAATATGATACTTATTGTTTTATTCATTTTTTCATTCATGTTTTTGTTTTTCGTTTACGTGACTGTTCGTGTGGAGTTTAATATTAAGAACCTCTTCTATTTGGAGGAAATTATTAGTTCTTATAACATAACATACCTAAGCTATCTGTTAGTGAAAGTTGCGTCAAAATCTGTTCATCCATTTCGGAGAGGCTTTTATATCACTTTCGATATTTTCCGGGAAAATAAAAAGTAGCTCAAGTAGGTACTCATTATAACAGTGAGAGTCCCGTCAAATTTTGTTCAACCGTTTCGAAGATTCCGTAGTTTGAAATCCTCTGCTCGCGGGAAATGGGCGAAGATATATCACCGAGGCCTTTTTCTTTCATAAATTCAAAAACGATACAGCGACTGTGGCAACCATCAGGTGAAATAGTGGTCAAACGCGACCCTATAAATTAGAAAACAAAACCCTCGTCGTTAACCCTTTAACCGCCAAAGTCTGATATATATGTGACAAATTAATTTCGTGTCCACGACGCCACGGTCTGATATAGGTATAAGACAAATAAATGGGTTACTTAAAACAAATTTCAATTTTTATGTCAACATACGCAGTTAACGTTAAAAAGACTTGGTTTTTCAGATAGTACATACATTCAAGATAATAAAATGTGAAATATGGCATATTCATAGGTACGTTGTTTCCATTTTATTTCTATTTTCTTGACCTCTTTTTTTTAGTCTAAACTGAAGTAATTTTTACTTTAATTGGGAGCGCCAATATATACCTGAGACATTAGTGATGTACCAATTAAAATGCGGCATAACTACCGAAATTGTCAGTCACCAGTTTTTTTGTAATCAAATAACTAAGAAAGCAACACCAAAACGCCTTTTATATTCAGCATCAAATCATATATATTTTTTTATTACATTTTACCGTGATTTTAGGACTCTTCGAGTTTATTAACGACTCTTCTTTTTTGGGGAGTCATGCAAAAAAATAAACCTTAACGGAGTTATATCTCCTCCCCTCCCCGGGATTTAAGCTCCGTTTCCGAGTGAAAATAAACAGTAGCTTAACTTATACTTGATAGAACATTAGCCAAATCCAAACAAAAATGTTATTTTTATATCAAAGACATTTTATTTACTTACAAATATTATAGATTACCGTTTTGATGCGCGCGATGCAGGATTAGTTTTTATTTGACAGCGCTACAGGGCGTGTTGCGTTCGTTCCCTCACGGTTGCAGCCATCTTCGAACGCGCTACTTCACAGGAGGTGACCGCTTCTCATTCTCTCTCGCTCCGGACCATGTCCTAAGTCAAGGCCGGACGTGAGAGGTCGCCGGCACCGATCGCCTCCATAAGGACACGGCGGTGCTCGGCCAAAGCAAAGCTGACTTCCACAGGGTCCTTCAGGCGAAGCGCAAAAACTTTACACCCGTCCGGCCGGACGTTTCTTCCGTCTCAGTTCGATATAGGAACTCCCCGAACTGACCATGGTCAGTGAGGATCTGCGTCAGGTAGAAAGTAACCCTCTCTCTCTAGCCAATCCTCAAAGAGGCGACTCAGCGCCGCAATTGCGGTGTGCCCAAGTCAGTGTAAGTGATTGGGCGATCGGCGGCAACAACTTCTCGCGCCGGGCCTTGGTACAGGCCATGGTCCGGAGCGAGGAGGAATGAATTGAAAAAAATGCAGGCGGTTGCCTCCTGCGAAGCAGTAATGCTTGCGAAGGAGACGGCCGTACGTCCTCCCGCTCTGCCCAAGAAAGAGAGATGTAATTGGATGATTTCCCACCTAAAGGACTTTACAGTCTAGTCTAGATAGGCCAAGTATCGTATTCACATCATCCCTGTGGTGTATTGGCTGTGAGGGTAGTCTCAAGCATTGTGACGTAATGTATTTGACACGAGTCAGTGGCAATCCGGCGGTTGACTGGAGCAGTTGTATTGTGCGAATATATGTGTATGAGTCCAGGGACGTGCGAGCAATACAAGTAAATAAGCCCGGCTTGATTTTATGTGAAAATACATAACACCTAACATCTAAATCGTGGAACATAATAAACAAATCAAAAAGAATAAAATAAAAATGTAAACTAAACTTTCGCGCGTAATTGATGATTATTTCTTATATACGACATGCTGATGCCTTAGATGCCTAATGCAACGTTGCCACCCTGCACGTTATACGTAAAAATGATACGCGTTCTCTATTACGCGGCTTCTGTATTTGGCTTAATCTGCCATCTCATTTTTCCCTACAAAACCATAAAAATGTGAGTCTGTGTGAGTATTCATCGAACATTTTTCTAATAAAATAAGCTTCGTGATTCCTTCAATGAAATTACGAGGCGCCCTCTGTGACGCGTAAAAAAGTTGTGCAAACCACAGACGATAGAGGGATACTACGTAAGTGCAAACTACTTCGTTCGCTTTGAGCGGTTATCGCCAAAGACTACTATAGTATGACTGGCTAGTTATCGCTTAGATTATATACCTCTAGATGTAGCCATGAGACTGTAGGGAAGTGCGGAAGTGAGAAGCATATACGAAATAAGTAACAAAATTGAGACAAAACATAACATGCTCTGTCTCGTTCGACGTGGCCGGTTTTTTGCTTGGCAAACTTTAAAAAGTTAGCCAAACAAAGGCCTGTCATTGTCACTGAGAGGTCGACTCGAGTCAATTTTTGTGTTATAAGAAAAATTTCGGCAATTAAAGTAATAGTTTAGTGTATGTATGAGAAATAGACTTCAATAGTTAAGTTTTTAGTGTATTTCAGTGGTCATATTTAAGGAAAAGTTTACGTAATAACCTCATTGAAGGCTTATAGTGCTATCTCATGTGCGGCCACGAGGTAGCTACATCTATAGGTATTTAATCTAAGGGTTATCGTGTTGTACGTAATTGTTTTGATAGTTTTTTTTTTGTTTTGTGTCATTTAAGGTGATCATTCTCCTAACATGCTTGGACCATATAAAATTAGTAAAACGTAACTTGATGAAACATAAATTATATCGTTTGATTTGCCTGAATGAACATTAGTACTAAGTACGGCATCAATATATTTTTAAAAGTAAGGAGAAACTAGTAAACAATTAAAAAAAATAAAGATACGTGGTTTATTATTAATCTGTAGCATTCCAAAAAGATTTCAAAAATAGTTTTTGGCGGTATATCTTCGAGTGAAGTTACGAAACTTCACTCGGAGGCTGTTTTAATTATTAAAAAATAAATAAATTGATTCCTCAGAATGTTTACATCCATATTCAAATTAACTACTCACACGAAGATATGGCTTATAGGACTTAGATCTAAGCCTAAAATATTACATAAAAACATAAACAATCTTGTTTGTCAAAAATAGGGTGGCTCCATATTCGATCGATTTACGGCGTTTTCAATTTTATATTGTGTTACATTTGTGTAATATTTTTTAATTCATGACTTAATTCAATTAAATAATAAAATACAAAAAAATATATTATTGACTTATCTTAGATTAATTAAATAACAAAATTATCAACAGTTGATATAACCTTGGATTTAATTAAGATTTAGAAATTAAATCGATAGCGACTTTAGAAAAAGTTTGGACTTCTGTAAGAATGTTAACATTACCGATGCGTTCATAAATAAGATATTATCAAGCGTTCTAATGAACAAAAATTTTTATTTAAAAAATATGATGATGAAATGATATCTATTTTCCTCCTGCTTTTAAAAATAAACTGATGCCATCCGATAATTACATCGTTAATATATTATGTTATAATGACAGTCTCATTTCGGTAACTACACTTTTGTTTTCCTAGTCCAAATTGACCATCCTTCTTATAAGATTAGTTATTGCTGTAACTTACTTGGTTTTGAAGTGATAAAAGTTTATTAATTTTGAAATTAATTTGGAAACGTTACTCGTGGTTTTTTTTAGGTGGGAAAATTATCTAATGACAAATCCCACTCTTTGGCGGAGCGCGAGATAGTGTCAGACTTTTACTGACTAAAAACCCACTCCTGTTCCTTCTTTGCCTTCATCCCGGGTTTCGCTTTCACACTACCCGTGGCCCCAGTAGTCGACCCTGCTGGGCCCCTACGATTTGCTGACATCTCCTTGAGGAGCGCGTGGAACCGCCTGCCACTCCTCCTCGCTCCGGACCATGGCCTGTACCAATGCCCGGCGCGAAAGATCACTGCCGCCGATCACCACGTTACTTGTGGTTGTGGTGTATGTGTGGAATCGATAATTGGCCAGGTAAAGAATTTGAGTTTTAGAGATAAATACATATGATCTCTTAACTTCACAAATATTACTAAGTATATATATGGTATGCCGTATGAGGTATGCGGGGCAGGTACCTCACATACTACCGCGAATAGAAACAAACTAAGTTGGTTCATTCAATTCTTGAGTTGATCAGAATCTTGGGTGATAAAGAAGCGAAGAACGAAAAGCTATGGCTGTTTAAATTGTGAGTAATAGTTAATTATATTACATATCATTAAGGTAAACTTTACAAACGATTGATTACTATAATCTTTTGTGCGCCATCTAGTGGATTCCGAAGTAGCCAGCTATAATAGAATGTTAAGAGCGAGCAACAGTTGCCAAATAATATCAATAGATGGCTCTTATTTAGTTTACATTGATACAGGTATGATGTACATCTTATTATTAACAAATGATAATGTAGCAATTAAAATCGGCATTTACCTAATGCAGCAAGAAATTTTGCACTGATGATACGTGACGGCAGATTATAGCGCGAGTTTGCTTTTAAATCGGTAAGGTATCTGGTAGGCCACTGTGTCACACTGTGGTGAGCCGTAAAACCTTTTCAAAACGCAGTACAGTACATGTGGTGACAAGGACAAAAGTAAGTACTTACACAATTTTAATTAAAAAAAAAAACAAAGAAAAGAAAGATTGATCAAATGAAGTAAACAAGTTAGCATCTTTCTCAATGTACTTGTAAAATCATGAACAGGTTCTTTTAAAGGTTAATTATTCAGAAATCAGAAACGTAAAAAAAAAAAACATATAAACGATTTACAGGCACTTTCAAACTGTCAAAATGTCGGTCAGTCAAAGAAGTAAAGCTGAAAAAAAGCGCGGGAAATTTCGGTCGGACCGGGTGTATTTTTTCGCGGCAAATTTTTTATATTTAAATTTAATTATAAAATTGGTTCAGATAAGGTTTTTATGTAAATATATTTTCTATATAGTGTATATAATATAATATTTGTGTACATTTTTGCTGTTTATAGGTAAGTTTTTGTAAATATTTGTAAAATAGTTAAAGACGAATCCCGGGTCGTATGAACGACCCGCCTATAATAGATGTGGGGGATTTAGGCCCTGGCTTAAGTCCCCCAGTAAGTAACTATGTAACAATTTCCACGAATGCAGATATGAGTGGTATGGACACTGATGGGTCTGTAGCCACTGCTAGTGATGCGTCAACCTCCGGAAAAGTTAGTGCTTCCCGTAAGAGGCGCTCACATAAGCATAAAACTGTTTGCAAACATTGCAATAAAACCAAAAGAAGTAGACAGGGGATGATCCCTGAGGGAACGTCTTCTGTTAACACTGATTGCATGTGTACTTCCAGCATAGAACCTACCCTTAAAATTAATGATGCATCAGTTTCACAAATTCTACCGGCTGAAACTTCTACTCATCAAACCTCACAGTTGAATCAAATCAAACAAACCGATCAAACAGTTGGTGTAGGTAGGAAGGAGTACCAGAGTTCTGATACAGGGCCTTACATAGTCCATGTTCAGCGAATTACTAATACAGAAAACAGTGGCACCATTCTGCACCCTATTGCTTTTGGTAATTTTCTTAAAACTAATAAATTTCAAAATATTGTTCCTGGCAGTGTAAAGAGAATTGGTAGAAATAAATGTGTAGTAGCTTTCACAAACCCTTTGGCTGCTAACTCATTTTTAAATAGTAATCTTTTGTCTGTTAATAAATTTAAAGCCTTTTTACCTACCTTTAATGTCACTCGTATGGGCTTGGTCAGAGGGGTCCCATCAGAATGGAGTGAGGAAGAAATAAAAGAGAATATAACAACTCCCATAGGCACTGGTGCAGTACTGAAAATTAGGCGCCTTAATTATAAAGTCATGGTGAATGGGTCACCTACTTGGAAACCTTCTCAAACTGTAGTTGTAACATTTGATGGTCAAGCTCTCCCTAGACGCATATATATATGCTATAATGCACTATCTGTAGAGACATATGTGTATCCAACAATTCAATGTTTTCGCTGCTGTCGCTATGGTCACACAAAAATTCAATGCCGTTCAGCTGCCCCTAGGTGTTTCAAATGTGCACAAAATCACTTGGGTGAAAGTTGTGTGGTAGAGGAAGATTCTGCATCATGTGTGAATTGTTCTGGATTGCATTATGCAACAAATAAGACTTGTCCTGAATTTCAGAGGCAAAAAAACATCAAACATACAATGGCTCACTCGTGTGTTTCATATGCAGAAGCAAGCAAAGCACATCCAGCCGCCTCAAAATCTTATGCAAATACTCTTAGTACAGGTACACCTGATTTTCACAACAAAAATAATTACTTCAGTTCACAACCAAAAACATCAACTTCTTCATCACACAAAAAGACTGTCTTTCTTAAACCCCGAGCTCCTCCCAAGTTAGCACAGGGTTATGACAGAGCAGCTCATAACGCCCTTGTTAGGGACCTTCAACCCCCATCTTTAGCGAATGGGTGTGCTTTGCCTAAGGAATCTGATATGAAACTGCAACAGAACGAGAATGAGCAAGTTGTTGATGTTATTATAAACCTAATCAAAATGTTATTATGTAAAAATATATCTTTTGAACCGTACGACGTGGAGCGCTTAAGTAGTTTGTTACTAAATAAAAACCTAAAAGATGGACACAATAATTCAATGGAACTGCCGATCAGTAATACCTAAAAAAACTGACCTATTTTACTTATTAAATAAATTTAAACCAAATATTGTAGCATTATCTGAAACCTGGATTAAAAGTAACCAAATATTTGGTATTCCAGGTTATGTTTGCGTACGCAATGACAGATCTGACGGATATGGCGGAGTGGCCATATTGATTAAAAATAATACCCCATTTTCACGTGTTTCTCTCCTTCCGTGTTCTGATATTGATATTGTTGGGGTAATTGTTGGTAATATTACGTATATTTCCATTTACATTCCTGTTGCTAATATCAATGCCCTACAAGAACTTAGCAATATGTTGTCATCCCTTCGTAGACCATTCTTAGTAATGGGCGATTTTAACTGTCACCATCAATGTTGGGGAAGTGGTGAGACAAAAAGGGAGGGGATTCGTTTGTTAGAAATGATAGACGACCACAATATATATTATGTATTCTAAACACTGGCGAGCCTACTCGTAGAACTAATGTAGGTGAGAGTGCTAGTGCTGTGGATTTAACTATATGCTCCCCTAGCTTGGCTTCATCCTTAACTTGGTCCTGCTTCTCTTCTTCTACCTTTGGAAGTGACCACTTTCCTTTGATAATTACTTCCTCAGAAAAGTTCATTACAATACCGAAAAGACTCCCTAGACTAAAGTATAGACTTGGAAGCGCAGATTGGGATGAATTTAAAAAGCTTGTTGATGCTAAAGTGGCTGAGCTCCCGCAAATTACTCGGGGTGGAGAAAACGATTGCTCTAAGGCTTTAGCGCTGTGCATAGTAAAAGTAGCAGATCAAGTATTCCCTTTAAAAAAAAAATCTTCTGATAAAATTCCTATGCCACCATGGTGGGACTCATCGTGTTCCGATGCAGTTAGAAAGCGAAAAGAAGCCGAGAAAACATATGGTGAGAACATGTCAGCTGAAAATTTAGACAACCTTAGAGTTATTATTAATGATACACGGATTTTTCTCAGAGATAAGAAACTTCAGGGATGGAGGTCATTTTGTATGTCTTTATCGCCCAGTACATGCCCGTCAGAAGTTTGGCGCAGTATTAAAAAATTTAGAAAAGCCTTCAGTGATACTGCTCCTTACACACAATTACCTCCATCTCTTATTAATAGGAGAGCAGTGGTGGCCGAGTGGTAACGGCCCCGACTTACGAGTTGTAGGTCGCGGGTTCAAACCTAGCCAGGCGCATTACTTTGTGTAATTTATTTCATCACCACTGCTCTCAAAACGGTGAAGGAAAACATCGTGAGGAAACCGGCATGTCCTAGAACCAAACATTCGAAGACATGTGACATTCACCAACCCGCACTGGGCCCGCGTGGTGGATTACGGCCCATTCCCTCTCCTAGAGAGAGGAGGCCTGAGTCCCAGCAGTGGGAACATTCAAAGGCTGAATATGCTATGTATGCTATGCTTATTAATAGTTTTCTTGACAAGTTAGCTCCAGCATCAGCTCCAGAGTATGATCAAGTTTACCCAAATTTTCCTCCGTTAAGTATTGGTGATAGTTCGTCTTTGAACTCTCCCTTTTCAATGTACGAATTGAAAGGGGTATTAACGTGCTTAAAAGACTCTGCCCCAGGAGAAGATGGTATACCGTATTCATTCTTCACACATTGTAGTGATAATGCATTATCATACTATTTACAAATAATTAATTCTGTTATGGTTTCTGGAAATATTCCAGAATCCTGGCGTTCCCAAGAAATATTACCGATCCTCAAACCAAATAAAAATTCAAATGATATTCTATCATACCGGCCTATTGCGCTATCATCTGTTCTTACTAAAATTGCAGAACATTTAGTTAAAAATCGTTTAGAGTGGTATATAGAAAACAAGCAATTACTAGCAGGCAGTCAGTTTGGGTTCCGTAAAGGTAAAAGCACAACTGACAGTTTAAGTGTGTTTACCACTGACCTTCGCATAGCCTTTTCCAAGAACGAGTCAGTTGTTGGCGCATTTCTAGATATAACAGGCGCGTATGATAATGTTCTTATATCTGTCCTTAAACAAAAGCTGATTAAATTAAACGTCCCCACTCTGCTTATAAGGTTTATAATAAATTTGTTATCAGTTCGATTTGTTTCTCTATTTTCTGGTGACAAGAAAATAACGAGGACAGTGTTTAAGGGCCTTCCACAGGGATCAGTATTGTCACCTTTGCTTTACAATATTTATTCATATGATTTAGAATCATCTCTACAAAAATCTGCTGATGTTTTACAATATGCTGATGACCTTTTAATTTATACTACTCACAATAACATCTCGGATGCATGTAACGCGTTGACCGTCTCCCTAGGTCTTTTACAACAATGGTTACAAATTAATGGGTTAAGTCTTTCGGTAGAAAAAAGTGCTGTTGTAGTTTTTTCAAGGAAACGTAACATTCCTCCCCCAATCGTTACCTATGACAACATTACGCTTCCTGTGAAAAATCATTTTAAATTTTTAGGATTAGTCTTAGATAAAAAACTTTCTGGCAAACAACACTTTGATTTTGTGGTTGAAAAATGCGAACGTCAACTGAACATTATGCGATGTCTTTCCGGAGTATGGTGGGGGGCACATCCTTTTAGTCTTAAACTGTTGTATAATGCAATAATTCGAAGCATACTTGATTACGGAACATTCTTCCTTGAAGATGGTAACAGAAAGGGTCTTAAGAAGTTAGATAGCATACAGTCTAAAGCCCTTAGAATCATTTCTGGAGCCATGAAGTCAAGCCCGTTAAATGCCTTACAGGTAGAAGTAGGAGAACCTCCACTTCACCTGAGAAGGCAATATTTATCTGACCGATTTTTATTTAAATCGATGCAGTTTTCCAATCATTTGCTTCATTCAAAATTATTAAAACTTGACAAACTCGTACAAATTTCATCCTATTGGCGGCACAAAGATATTCCGTGTTTAGTTAAAAGTCTCAGAAAGTTTAATTCTATATCATCAAGTGTACATAGTTCACCTACTCTTCCTTTATTTGAATGCGAAACATTTGAACCTTTACTAGTCTCTCCGGCAGTACATTATGATCTCGGCATAGAAAAAAGTGATGTAGGGGCTAACATAAAGTTTAATGCAGCTGTTGGTGAAAATTTTATGGACTGTCATTACATCTTTACGGATTCATCAAAGACCCAGAATAGTTGTGTGGGAGTTGGTATATTTCATTCTCAGTACAAAATTGTTCAAATGGTAAAACTTCCTCCTGAAACGTCGGTTTTCACCGGAGAATGCTTCGGTTTGTTTAAGGCATTAGAGTATGTTTTGATCGCGAAACTTAAAAATGTTCTAATATTATGCGACTCTAAAAGTGCGTTACAAACCATCGAAAAATTTACATTTAAAATGAAACCCTTTTACCCCATTGTATTTGATATTAGAAAACAGTTGCACAAATGTATACTGAAAGACTACACGGTACAGTTTGCTTGGATTCCAAGTCACTCCGGAATCCAAGGGAACGAAAAAGCTGATCAATTGGCCAAACAAGCAATGCAGAATGGTGACATGTTTCCTTATAAAAACTTCTGCCATGATCTTGTCAGCCTCCCTAAAGATTATCTGCGGCATACTTGGGATCTTCTTTGGAGTGAAAGCTCTCAAGTAAAGGGCAAGGTATATGCCTCAATTCAGCCTTCGGTTCCAGTCAAACCATGGTTTTTTAAAATAAAATGCTCTAAGCCTATTGCAAGCATGATAATTCGTATGCGGCTTGGCCACGTCTGTACTCCTTTCCACCTTGCTAAGTTGCATATTGTGGACAGTAATCTTTGCGAGTGTGGTGATGATGTCGGTACTTTAGATCACATATTCTTCTCCTGTCCCCGTTATGATCGTTCATCCTTCCTCCGTTCTCTTGTTTCCTATAATGTTCCCCTTCCTACTTGTGTTTCTTGTTTAATAATGAAACCTATTGAATATGTTAACGTGATATCTGCATTCTTGTTAAAAAATGATATAAAAATTTAGTTAGTATATTTATTATCTATATCCTTTTTATCCTATGAAAATAAACCATTTCCTTTCCTGAACCTTACAAAATTCCTGATTCTCCGATATTTTCCTTAAAAATATTTCCCTACCTTTTACTACCTGAAACTGGCACAAAGATACAACTAGTGCCACACTACAAAAAAAAAAAAAAAAAGTAAAGCTAATTTGCTAAATTGCACGTTGCAAAGCCTAGATCTCTATGAAGAACTTGAAGAAGAACTAATATATTAGTACTAATACAATTGCAACTCGGTTAATCTAACCATTGTATAATATTTTATCTATACTATGTTAGTATGGGAATACCTATTGGTAAACGACAACATATCACATATCATATCTTCACTGACCTCTATAGAGGTCAGTGTATATCTTTGTTCATTTTTTGTGTAGACTACCTCACAGGTGTTGATAATTTTAAATGAAAGCAGACATCACTAATTAAACTTGTTTATTACTTAGTTAACTTACTATACGAAGCTATGACCATTAATTACGAATGAGCCAACAGCGAAAAATAATACAACAAGCGCAGATATGCAAGAGTAATCATGGAGTTTCTTGCCGGCTTTTTTCCATGGGATGCGACCATGATGCGACCGTTTGAAGCCATGCGCTGGCTTCTGGCATTTTATGGGTGCCCATGTGGGCCTATGTGAAATAAATAATTTTGAGTTTAAGTTTTATAAATAAAAGGACTCGTAATCAAATAATATATATTTTTAAATTGTTATAAACTAGTGCTTGACTACGATCTCACCTGATGGTAAGTAGTTATGCAATCGTTGATGGTGAGGCGCACTAGTTTATTATGAGGCTATTCACTCTAGCCTTGAAGACACCTAAATTATAATCGGACGGGAAGACCGCAGTAAGCAAGTTGTTCTAGTCCCTCGATGTTCACGGTATCGCGACGAGGCGAAACGCTTGGTCCGGACCGTAATTCTAAGATAACGGAGTGTGTGCCAAGATTAAAAGAAATCAACAACAATAAAGTGAATGTTGAAACCTCATCCTGCTTCACCTAAATAATGTTAAGTTTTGATTTACCTATCAATTATAGATATAAATAAAATATTACAATAGATGAAAATCCCATTACGTGCACAAAAAAGCTTTAGTCTTATAATTTAGACGTAATAATAAATAGATCCATGTTCCGTATGGTAAAGAATAACACCATCCCATCTCTTCCCGAGGGTGTCGTATGAGGCGACTAAGGGACATACCAGAGAATGGGTAGCAGCATCCTCTGTGCATTACAACAACCAAACTGCGATCGCCAACCCGTCTACCAAGCATAGCGATTATGGCAAAGAAAATGAAAATCAAAATGAACAAATGGCTCCTAGTGCCCGGCAGCCCGTCTCCCCTTGACTCCGGTAGCGGTCAAGGCCACGACGAGGCAAGGGGTGCGAAGAATCTCCGGATGGGATCTGGCTACCCATTTATAAAACGACTGGACCTGGCAACTTTTAACACGCGTACACTGAGGACTGAAGAGAAGATCACTGAACTTGAGGAGGAATTGAGTAGGTTACGATGGAGTATTGTGGGATTGTCTAGAGTCCAAAGACAGGGGGAGGATACGATAATTCTCAAATCCGGTAATCTGCTCTATTTTTGGGAGGGTGACTAGCAGTCCCAGGGTGGTGTCGGGTTTTTGTCCACAGGTCCCTTGTGAACAATGTGGTGAAGATCGAGAGTGTGTCGACCAGGGTGGCGTACCTTATACTTACTCAGAATATCATCAAGATATTCGCTGAAAGTCATACAGGTTTATGCCCCGACCTCGACACACCCCGACGACGAAGTAGAGACCATGTATGAGGATGTATCCAGAGCCATGCATGGTTATAAGACTCACTTCACTGTGGTCATGGGGGACTTTAACGCGAAACTGGGCAAACGAGACGGTGACGAGCTGCGAGTGGGGCAATTTGGATTTGGACGTCAGAATCACCGGGGACCGGGGACACTGGTTAGCTTTATGGAGAAGGAGGGCCTCTACATGATGAATTCCTTCTTGAAAACCGCGTGGTAAGAGGCACATTGAATGTTAATATTAAGCTTGAAAGATCTCGACTGATGAAGTCTACGCTCCGTCCAGCACAGATCCAGACCCAAAACCCCAAGAGCTTTCAGCTCGAACTCCACAATCGTTTCGAGTGTGTAGGAAGCCCTGTGGACAAATATAACGATGGGTTCGTGGAAACTGTCCATACGGTCGGGTCTAAGTTTTTCAAGACTCACCGTACAAATAAGAACAAGAGGCTCTCTGATCCGACCCTCGAGCTAATGAAGAAGAGGCGTGAGATGATTCTGCAGTCTTCAGACGATGCGTGCATATACCGGCAGCTCAATAGACAAATCTCGACGTCTCTGAAACGCGACCTTCGCCGCTTTAATATCGCAAGGATTAAGGATTTTTTTTTTTCGGTGGGAAAATCATCTTATGACATCCCACGCCCTTGGGCGGGGCGGGAGATAGTGTCAGACTTTTACTGACTAAAAACCGAAATCGAATCAGGAATGAGGATATCCGCAGGAGAACCGAGGTTACCGACATAGCACGAAGAATCGCCAAACTTAAGTGGCAATGGGCAGGGCACATTGCTGGCAGAACGGATGGCCGTTGGGGCCGAAAGGTTCTGGAATGGTACCACGTACCAGAAGACTTAGCGTTGGAAGGTGGGGACCTACAAGGTGGACCGATGACTTGGTAACGGTTGCGGGAGTCCAATGGATGCGAGACGCACAGGACCGTTCACTGTGGCGACATTTGGGGGCCTATGTCCAGCAGTGGACGTCTTTCGGCTGAAATAATGATGATAATGAATAAATAGATCATTAATAAAAATAAATAAAACAAAATAGGGATGTGGTATTGGCTGTTAGGGTAGTCTCAAGCATTGTGACCTAATGTATTTGACATGACACGAGTCAGTGGCCATCCGGCGGTTGATTGTAGTAGCTGTTCGAATATATGTGTCACACTGTTGGTGAGCCATAAAACCTTTTCAAAACGCAGTACAATACAATTTCTATATCGAGATTGAACGACATCGATTAGTTCGATCGAAGTGTAGTTGCAGGTTGTATTCTCGTAGATAAAGCGGTGATAAAACGATATTTGAATCAGTCTGATGTAGATGTAGAATATAAAAGCCGTCAGATTCAGATGTAATGCCACCAACGACTAAAACTTCAAATCTTGCAAGCCTCAAATAAGTATGTAGGTAGTTAAGATTTGAATGAAACCATTAGCATAAGCATAATCAGTCTTTTAATATTTCTTACTGCTGGGACTCGGGCCTCTTCTCTCTAGGAGGGAATGGGCCGGCCCGTAATCCACCACGCCGCCCGGCCCAGTGCGGATTGGTGAATGTCACAAATGTCTTCGAATTTATGGTTCTAGGATATGCCTGCCGGTTTCCTCACGATGTTTTCCTTCACAGTTTTGAGAGCAGTGGTGATGAAATAAATTACACAAAGTAATGCGCCTGGCTGGGTTTGAACCCGTGACCTACAACTCGTAAGTCGGGGCCGTTACCAGTCGGCCACCAATACGGTCTAATTAATGAAACCAATGATTGGACCATATTTCGGATATTACTATTTGATTGTTTGATCGTATTGGTAAATAGGATGTCTTAAAAGCCTTCGACTCAAAGCCAGCAACATTTTATGAAAATACAATTTGTCAATGATGAGTGAGTGAATTGATAGAAGAAAGAGAAAATCCAATTTTATGTCTATGTCGTATGGATAAGTTATCCTTGCAAATGTAAAGTGCTATAAAAATAATAAGCAATAACGAAGCAATATTCAGATATTCAGTATGTCGGAAACTGATAATCTCAGTCCTTCCAACAATTCTCCTAGCGAGGCCTCCGTCGAAAACAGTCTAGTTGAAGCAAATGGATCTTCTGAAGATGCTGTTGATGTAAGTAAACTTTATTTGGCATTCTATTTTTTTTTAATATATTGCGAGTATACTTGAGTTAGTTCTGATGGGCCTCCAGCCTTATGATTTTCTTTTAGTCAATATTAAATGTACTTATTTCAGTATCATAAAATAACCTGAAAAAATCACCATGTAGGTCAAGATCAATGTATTATAATATAATCACGATTGTTTCAGATCAATGCTCAGATTGACGAACAACGGCGCAGAATGCAACCATCTAAGATGGAATCTTTTTTTGCCATCACAAAGTCATTGATAATAAGAGCATTAGTAGTTTATTTTATCACTACCATGTTTCGTCAACCATCCACACCTAAGCCCGATTTGAACAACCCAACTGCAGCACCCCGTGTTGCTGCAGCTAATATGTTTGCGAATGGCACAGTATTAGACCTGTATTGTTATGTATCAGAGAGAGAATTTTATTCAAATTTGGATGATTCAGATTTAATTTGGAAACACACTGGAATTGTTTATGGTGATTGGTATGGAGGGCCCCTCAATGATGGTACTTTCTCACACTCTACCAGTATTAAACCATCAGAGTCATTAAAGAATAATGGATCAATTTATCTTCATGTATTCATGGTACAGTCAGGCAAATCACCTGATCCCAAAAATAAAAAGGACTATGGTGGACCTTATATTACTTATGGCAAAAAACAACTAAACAAATACAAAAAGCTACGTTATATGAAAACCCATAACTTATTGACTGGGCAAACTGAAAAGTCTGCTGAAGAAGTGATTAAAGCTGAAACACTTAAAGAGGAAATAGTATCACATTGGCATCCTAATTTGACCATAAATCTGGTCACTGATCAAACAAACTGGATGCAAGGAAGTGTTCCACCTCCATTAGATGAATTCATTTTCTTTTTGCCAGATGGGAAACAATATAAACCTGCTGTTTTCTTAAATGACTATTGGAACATGATGCGTGATTATGTACCAATTAATAAGACCTCTGATATTCTTAACCTTGAGCTTACATTTCAACCACTGAGCCTTTTTAAATGGCAGTTGTATACAGCTCAAGCTATGAGAGACAAATTGAGCATGTTCTCAGCGCTTGGAGCTGAAGAGCAAGATGAGGAGCAGGACACAGTAAAGGAACTGCTTCTGGATACATCTCCATACTTGCTTGGGCTCACTATTAGTGTGTCTGTTTTACATTCAATTTTTGAGTTACTTGCTTTCAAAAATGACATTCAGTTTTGGAACAATAGGCAGTCTCTTGAAGGTCTTTCTGTGAGATCAGTATTTTTTAATGTTTTCCAGTCCACTGTGGTTTTGCTGTATGTACTTGACAATGAAACAAATGTCATGGTTAGAATTTCATGCTTCATTGGTTTGCTTATAGAAATATGGAAAATCAACAAAGTAATGGATGTAAAAGTAAATAGAGAAGACCGCATATTTGGGTTCCCAAAACTAAGTTTCACAGATAAGGGATCCTATGTTGATTCCAGTACAAAACAGTATGACATGTTAGCGTTCCGCTACCTTAGCTGGGCTTGTTTCCCTCTCTTGATTGGCTATGGTGTGTACTCTTTGTTATACCAGGAACACAAGGGATGGTATTCCTTTGTTTTGAATATGATGTATGGATATTTATTGACCTTTGGATTTATCATGATGACACCCCAGCTGTTCATCAATTACAAGTTAAAATCAGTAGCACATCTACCCTGGCGAATGATGACATACAAGTTCCTTAATACCTTCATAGATGATATCTTTGCATTTGTCATCAAAATGCCAACTATGTATCGTTTGGGCTGCTTTAGAGATGGTAAGTGTTTATTTACAGTGTTATGATTTTTTTTTTCTAATACTTCAGAAATAATTTTCTCTACTATGAAATATTTGGTATATTAAATAATAATGATTATTCTTACAGACATAGTATTCTTCATTTTCTTATATCAGCGCTGGATCTACAAAGTTGACCACAAACGTGTCAATGAATTTGGATTCTCTGGTGAAATGGAACAACAGCAGAAACAAGTGAAGAATGGCACCTCACCTCCAGCTATAACAGAGACGGAACAACAACCTGGGGATAAGAAGAATGATTAATTTAATTTATGCTGTATTTTAGGTAATGTTGCCCCCAAGATGATCACTTATTACTTATTTTGAGCATTTGGTCAGTTTCAACCAGAGTGCTGAATACTGGATGAATATAATATTAAACATTAGCCATAGACTAGTTCTTAGCATGGCTGTGAGATGTGCTAAAGAGTATTTATTTTCATCACACAAATAAAAATCGAAATGAGTAATAAAATATATTTCAATATTGCCACAATTGCATTGAGGTACCTTACTTATTTGAATGCTTTTACCATGGCTGGATGGCATGATACTAGTAAATATTTTAATTATTAGGAAGAATAATTTGGATTTTGTCATTGTAGTATGTATCAGTAAATTATGTATTGGAAACCCAAATTCTATAGTCAAATGCCAGAAGCTTTTAATAATGATATGTTTTTTGTAATTAATAGACTACTATTTAATTTGCGTCATTGGAATGCCTCTGATGATTCATATCTGGCTCCTTTTCGCGTGGAAATAATTTCTGTTCTCAAATATTAATTTTAAAGTGAAACAGTAAACTTGATGAAATTCGGTTGTTGTATTACATTAGTCATGTTAACTGGGACACGTATTATTTGACTATAAGAGATAAAAAAGACATTTCTGATAAATAACACTTAGAAGTATTTATTTAAATTATTGTGTAAGAAGTTATGGTTGTGTGATATTTCATTATCATAATTGTTCTCTGATGATCTTTTGTTACTACTTTTTTATTTTATTGTTATATAGTAAACATTATGAATGTGCATTATTATATTCAGATAATGTCTTTATTATGAAAAGTATGATAAAATATCGACACTTGTAAATATTAAACTTATTTATTTCCCTCACAAATCTGTATTTTATACACATACACAATTAAGAGTAAAGATACATGATGTGGATGCTTTGTGTGAATTAGATAAACTGTTGACAGTGGAATTATCACTGTCTGATAGTGCAGTGTGTGCCTTGAAGTAGGTTTATTCCTATTTATAATCTTAACGGTTTTAAATACAAGTGTCGATCAACATAATGTACCTACATTAAAATTTTTGTTCATTATTGTCTAATTATTCAAATTTAACTTCGACATTGTTCTAATTATTATCTTATTAATATTGGTGTTAATTCTGCATGTTGTGTTGATAACACAATTATTTTTCTCAATACTTCATCATAATTTTGAGCACAATATTATTTTATTGCATGACTATTACACACTGTAATATAGTTTTAATATAAATAAATTTGTTGTTTCAATTTGTCTATTTTAATTTAACAATAATATGTCCATAACAAGCATCATCATGAATGATACAATGGGCATTTTGAAAAGCCTTCATATTTCTTTACAGAAGCTAATAAGTTTTTATAGGTATAGCAAATAAAAAAAATGTTATGCAAATGACCTATTATTCTTCAGTCACTAACGATTTTGAGGAGTTTTTTTAATTTTCGAAGTTCAAACAAATGAAACAAATTAGGATAAACCTGAAACAATTCAACTAGGTGTGGGCAAAGTGTGTCATCCACAGAGTACTTTGGTAATATGTGTCATCTTTGCGATTGGAACATTTTCATCTGAATCACAAAATGTTCCGAAAAAGTGATATGTTGTATCATTTAGAACATCGGCTCAAAACATACAAAGGGAACATTTGAAACAACAGCTCACAAGATGCAAACGGATAATTTGGAACATCGGCTCAAAAGATACAAACACAGACACTGACAGTTATGAATCGTGATCTGTTACGTTGAGCCATATACCTACACCAACAGTTTTATTTAATTGAATTTTGATTTGAGAATAATTTAAAGCAGATGTTTTTAATATTCACTTCATTTTATTTATACTATTTACGTTTTAATTTGAATTTCTGCAGGTCACCTAAAGTAAAGAGTATTTCAGTGTTCCAAATGATCCATTTAAAACATTACTGCTGTTCCAATCTTTTGGAATAGTGAGTCGGTTGAGTAAAGAGTTACACACGCCTAAGTTAAAATAGGTTCATATTATATAGAAATAAAATACACCCCAATCGATAACCCTATAACACGTAACTTGAACATAAGCGAAATGTGGCTGTCCTGCATACATCAATTCTAAACATCTGCTGTTTCAGAGCAGTGTTTTAGAAACCCTCAAAATCGGACATGACTAAGTTAATGCCATGAGTCTATGGCGTTTTATATTTCAAAATGTAAGAGTAAAACTCCCATGTGCGCAATTTACTTCGATTGTGAGAAAAAAAATGTTCCTCTGTACTCTGTTCAGAAGCTCCAGTGTCTAGATTATAGTTTTCCTGTTGGTAAGGTTGAAGCAGAGATAGTAGGTACCGTCTGTGAGAAAGGTATTTTTTTCAATTTACTTTGCCGTTGTTTCAACCTTACGCTGGAAATTTCCAGCGTGAGCGTGGGCGTGGAGCTACTGAACAGAGCATAGAAGATGAAGTCGCTAGTAATATTAACGATACAATATATTTGGCAAAAAAGACTAGTATTTTTGACGGCAAAGGTGAAGTGTAAAATAAGAATTATTAAACATTTTTCTATTAGTTTCCTAAAGCGCCTGATACTTTTTTAAACCATAAATGAAACTTTGCTCAGAAGATTTGTGTAGGCGCTTATAAACAAAAACACAATTGAAAATCTCCGGTCCTAGACCGGATTCGCAATAGAAAAAAATACTGTGTATAAGGGCTTATACCAAAGTATTATTCAGTATGAAATACAATTGCGGAAATCATTTATGATGGAAGAAAAAAAATTGTGTCCAAATAATGAAAAAAAAAAAAAAATCTCTGGAACTGCTAAAGTGGAAGGGATGAAATAAAATACAAAATATGTGTCTCAAAATGATGAATTTAACCAGCTATAAAACAAGTGTACAAACCCTCATATATATATATTTTAATAATTTTCGTTTTTAGGGAGTTAAAAATGACCAAATTTAACAAATTTTTTTCTCACAAAACGAAGTAAATTGCGCACATGGGAGTTTTACTTTTGCATTTGAAATATGAAACGCCATAGACTCATGGCATTAGCTTAGTCATGTCCGATTTTGAGAGTTTCTAAAACACTGTGGCGTGATGTAACTGAATTATGTAATGAACACACGAGCGGCACGTTTTGCACAGTGGTTGAGCGATTGGCTGCTGCGTTGTGTCACGGGTTCGATTCCCGCACGGAACACATATTCGTATGGCCCAAAGGTCGTTGTTCCGAGTCAGTCTTGTGTACAATACGGCCGTTGTAACTTGGCGACCGTGAACATAGGCTCTGCGAAATTTAGCGCATGTACACTCTTAAAAAAAACTGTTATTGACATTAATTTTTTTAAACCAAATTACGAATAAAAATTTACTAATACAGGGACCAAGTACAAATAAAATAAATATTAAAACACTTTGAGACAGAAAGCTACAAAAATAACTTATGAATTAAAGAAACAAACCTAACACTACACAAAAAACTTAACAATATAATAATAACAACCAACGAAAACTTTTGTCACCGCCTGTGCTCAAGACAGAGACAGCGACACGAAAATAACACCATGCAATGCTAACGTGTGAGTGAGACATATTACTGCGTACCGAACATTGCCTAATAAGTACGAAGCTTTACGAAGTTACCGAAGAGAGATGTCCAATACGCGTGTCTGATGGTGTTGTTTAATCGATTTTTTTTCAAATCGATTTAAATTAAGTTATAAAAATATATTTATATTCAATTTTCTATGGAGGTTTAAAATATTCTCAAACAATCGTTATTCTAGTAGTCTACTATATAAAAATAAGTCGGGTTTTCCTTCCTGACGCTATAACTCCAGAACGCACGAACCGATTTCCACGGTTTTGCATTCGTTGGAAAGGTCTCGGGCTCCGTGAGGTTTATAGTATGGTAGAGTAAGGTAGAGTAGGATAGGCGGTACGAAGTTCGCCGGGTCAGCTAGTTGTTTATAAATAACTGATATTTAACTAAATCATGTCTTTATACCAAGAAAATATTTTATTTTTTCATTAAGGTCGAAATCTCGTTTACTAACGACAACATTCATTATGTTTGTAAATCTATTCCGTTCAATATCTCATAGAAACAAAATTAATAAATTCCAAATCGATAAAAATCGATTGCGATATTTGATTGAATAAAGGGTCGATTGTGTTTACATAGAGTCAATCTCTAGCCTAGACCTCCGCCCCGCGCACGTCGCCTCATACCACCATTTTGTTCCTAAAAAACGTTCGTGCGCAGCCTTCTGCGCAAAGTTCGGGGTCGCCAAGATATAACGGCCGTACTATATATGATGTGAGTTTAGATGTTTATGAACGCACCCACGACACAGGAGTAATAAAATTCTTAGTGTGGGTTAACGTTATCCTTCAAAACAAACGTTAAGCGCAATACACACTGAGCCAGCCGGGCCGCCGACAAAGCCCGGCGACACAACCCGGCGGCCTGTATGAAAAGAATCATGTCGGCAACATGCGCCCGCGCGTGTTGCCCGCCGACATGTTGGCGGCTTGGGTACGCACGCGCTGCGCTCAGTTGCCCGGCGACGCTCGACCTGTAGTGACACGCGGCAATCACTGACTGCCAAATAAATTTCTCATCTCAAGCCGCCGACCAAATTTTCCGACTTGTATTAAGTGAAGCCGCCAACTAGACCGCCGACAAAAAGTTGCCGACATAATTATGTCCGCGGCCCGGCGGGCTCAATGTGTATTGCGCTATACAATGACAAACATTGCAAAAGCTTTGGCATTTGTTGGTGGGTACCATTGTTTCAAATCGTAACGAAATTAATTGGGAATCAAAATGAAAAAATCGTTTTAATTGTATAAAAATATTGATTTATTTTAAATATTTTAATAAATAATAATTTTACGTAACGATAATAATACATTTGTTTTATTTTGCAATTTCAACACTTGGTAACATGTGGTCGTTGCTAGACCATTATTAATCGGAACATTATAAGAACAAACTAAAAAAGACAAACATCAACTTACAATCACAATATGAGTACCAAACGATTCACTTTACCTAATTTTAATAATAAGTTTTTTTAATAATTAGATTTTAAACAACATTATTACAGTAAAGAGTCCTCTGGAAATATCATTTACCAACTTTGTCAGTCTATAGAGAATATAGTTACCTTCCAAAACTATTACTTTTGTTTCTAAGCTTGTAATTCAATTCATGGTGGATGTTTGAGTGCCCAGGTAGTGTTAGAAAGCCTAAACACAAGTGATTTTTACACTTTGTGATTCCTAATTGGTGCTTTGAATTGAGATGGCGAGGTATTTGGCCCAGAGCCGGAAACAATGGAAGAAATGGAGGGAGGTCTTTATTCAGCAGTGGGACTGTACAGGCAGGGTTGGGCAGTATTTGAATTACTTGTAATTAAAATACAAATACGTATTTAGTATTTGTATTTCAATTACTTACTTAAAATGTAATTTGTAATTCGTATTTCAAATACCTGACGGCGAAGTATTTTGTAATTAGTATTTCAAATACTTGAGGCTTCAAAATACATTTTAACATTAAAATACGTTTAACCTTCAAGAAAGATTGTTTTCTTTAGCAGGTTTTATTCACTCTCCAACAAGAGGCTGTTTGTCTGACAGTACATTTAAAAATCTAGTGTTCATGAAGGAAACTCTGATTTTACTGATTAATTAATCTTGTTTTCCTCTAATTCTCAGCCCATGCTGGTCTAGATTACTTATTTTGTAATATGTAATTTGAATTTTGTATTTCAATTAAAAATAGCAAAAATACTGTATTTTGTATTTCAAATACTTACTTAAATATATTTTGTATTTTAAATACTTGCGATACTGCATCTTGTAATTTGTACTTCAATTAAAGCAAAGCATATATTTTGCCCAGCCCTGTGTACAGGCTAGATATAATAATTAAAAATGTTACAGTTGAGAATTTGCTCAGTTTCCTATAACGTTCGATCAAAATAATTTACTGTTGTAAATGTTGTAATAGATTTATACTAATTATTCGTTTCGATTTACTGCAAGTGTGGTTCGTCTAAAAATCGTAGCTTTCACATTTAATGTACCTAAAATATACTTGTTTTAACTAATATTAAGCGACATCAAAATGAACGCCTAAATGAAAACGCGCTGTTGGATTTTAACCTTTCGGCGTTAGAATCGAAAGTTTAACTTTCGGATCTAATCATGGTATTGTCAATGGTCGGCTTAGTCCCACACCGTTGAAACGCCTACCGCCGACTGCTGAAAGCGGGCCTTTATTTTACCATTAATTCAATTTATTGTCGCCTAGAGTTAGTGATTATTAGTGTGGCATTAGTGCCAGACGTTTTGCATTAGGTTTCATACAATAATTTTGAATTGAGCATAACAAATTATGCTAATGTCTTACTAGTATCTATAAAATTTGACATATTAATATATCTGAGATAACTCTTTTGTTGGGATTCTTTGAACCGGCTATCAAATTTCTACTAATGAACTATGCATTATGTTTAAAAAAGGAACAGTATGACTCCACAAGGTTACACAAGGTTGGGCTTTGTTTCGTATTCAGTAACTTGAGAGTTGTAAGTGAAATAATGTCACCATCACAGTTCATTATGCTATTATACGAATTGAGAAAAGCGATCAATCGAACCTTCGTGTATTTTTCTCATCAATGACTTAGATGTAAGTTATTTAGGAAAAATCGTATCACTGGATGTATTTGTCTACCAGACTTCATTTTCTCCAAAATATCTACTAACTTGAATTCTTTGAGATAATCGAGCAGTGAGAATTTCTATCATATCTAAGTATTAAAAATACTCTAAAAAAGTACGGGTTGCAATGGAATTTGAACTTTGTCGCGTCTGTTTAGGGTTTGTTGTGCTTATTCCAGGCATCTTCTTGAATTGAATTCTGAATTGAGGTAGTTTAAATAGACAATTGTATCTTATGTTTAGCAGCGGAGACCGAGCCGACGAGAAGATTCAGTGAAGCATCCGCACCCGCCGTCGTCGTAAGGTCATAACCTTCGGCTTGTGCTATTCAATGATCTGGAAAAAGAATACAATTAAGCTGTGAAGTCGTGATTAATGAAATAAAATTTGTCTCTGGCTTTGTTACTACACTTCAAGACACGTTCTTGTATCAGAAGAACCAAATTTCATAGCAGAGAGTAACTTATATTACATTTAGGAAAGATGTAAATAAGTTTAAAAGGTTTCGGCTAGAATCTTCAAGAAAAGTTATCAGTTCACCGTAGTTAGACGCAGAAGTACCTAGTGTCGTTTTTAAATGACCAAGGTTTAGTAGGACTGCCTAGTATCTACTTTACCTACTTATAAAATTAGTGAGTTAAAATCTTTTGAATATATCGTATAGTCATAACATTTTGAAAATACGTTAATTGTGCGTATAGCTATGAAGTATGTTTGCCTGAAGGGTATATTTTCCGACAGCTAACACGACCACATCATTATTTACTATTAGGTAAGATTTAGGTTATATTCTACGTTTACTAAAGGTATCTGAAAATACTTAAAAGAGCTGATCCGATTGCTGAATTCCTAGTCCGCCTATGTTTGTACCACTATTACTGACTGAAAGACTACTTTATAGTTTCGGAAAATGAACCATTCGTATGGAAAAGGACATGAGATCGAAGTGGCGTGTAAAAAAGCTGGTCAATCTGTAGGAATAAATATGATTATTTTTATTGTATATTTTAAGTGTTTTAATCCGTAAAACTCTGGTGAAAAGTCTTCACACTGCGCCCAAGAGCGGGTAAAGTCATTGGATGAATTCCCACCTTAAAAAAAGAATGTTAATTATAAAATTGCATTGGACGCGTGTGTAACAGTGTAATGATATAATTTAATAAATAAGTAAATCATAATATTATATATTTTAAACTGGCTACCATACCAGAACATTTTGATACAAATGGAGAAAATTCGTCATTGGGACCGAGGTGGAATTCATTATGGAGCCGAGTGCTACAGTAACAAATTTCCACGTGTATTAAACGACGTTTTTTAATACACTTACGAAGAAATAAATAGACGTGGGCTGATCAGCGATACGTGGGGGCTGCGCGGCGCCCAGCCTGATACGATGAATATAATAAATTGTGGCGGCAGTGAGGTCTAAAATACCCCTGAGTTGTAATTACCAGCATTACACTTATCACTTCATTTCACTTTATCATTATTATACTATTTCCGACCCAGGAATGGCAGAACTCAGCAGTAGCGCCACAAGACTGTACCGGCTAGCATTCACTATTATTTCATTTGTTATATGACACTGGTTTACTACGGTGTGTTACATACCTTTCGTCGTCCATAGCTCGGTCAGATAGGTACTCTAAGAATCACTATCGCTCTCGGTGTCCCACAAGTCATCGCTGTCTGAGTCACTGAGAACAAAATTTATATAATTTACTAAACTTACCAAGCTCAGAAAAATTACTGCTGCATTCTTATTGTCTGTATAATAGAAGCGTACAGCATATA
Source organism: Mythimna impura (assembly GCA_905147345.3). NCBI lineage: Eukaryota > Metazoa > Arthropoda > Insecta > Lepidoptera > Noctuidae > Mythimna > Mythimna impura. Next base: position 18,419,636 of record LR990345.1, read on the forward strand.
AACAATGTAATTAATTGAACACATTTTGATCTAGCTAAATTATCAGAAGTTAAAAACAAGCGCACTAAGTAACGTTATATAAAAATCTATTGCAAACTTTCCCAGGCGGTGATGAAGGTCACAAAGTTAAGACACCCCGGGATGCGTTGTGCCTGTTTATGGGACTAATTGCCAGCGACACAAAATCAAAATAGACTTGTTTAAAAAAAAGTCGTAATCCTTATTATATATATTACTGGCCAATCCCGATTTTAGGATAAACTAGTTTCGCCTAGGCCATACCAGTTCTCCTTACACGGCTTCTATTTGTGGATAAAAAAAATTAACCACGAAGGAGGAGCCTTTTTAACCGACTTCAAAAAAAAGGAGGAGGTTATCAATTCGGTTGTTTTTTTTTTTTTTTTTTTTTTTTATCATCATTATTTTTTTTTTTTTTTTTTTATGTTTGTTACCTCAGAACTCCGTCGTTTATGGACCGATTTGCAAAATTTTTTTTTCCCTTTATAGGATATGCTTCCAGATTGGTCCCATTTTTTTCAAAATCCAGTTCTGATGATGGAATCCATGAGGAATCGAGGGAACTCCTCAAAAATTATAGGCAACCCTATGGTAATTTTAGTATTTTCATCAAGAACTTAAGCATTTACAGTCAAAAAGTAACATTTGATGAAGTGGAACTGATGAAGAAGACCAGAAATGGTCAACGGAACTTCATACTCAAATAGATATCACATTGAAGATATAGTTAAGCGACTATGACAATACAAATAAATGAATGATTCTGAATAGTTACGTTGAAAATGGTATCATCGAAGTGATCTGATGATGATGATGGAGCCGGAAGGTAGGCACTGGAACTCCGTAATTAATCAATGTAACCTAGCCGTGTTTGGATTCATTAGAATTGTCATGAGATGCACTTTGGCTATAAGGTACTATCGAACTGATCTGATGATGGAGCCGGAAGGTAGGCACAGGAACTCCGTAATTAATCAATGTATCCTAGCCGTGTTTGGGCTTATTAGAATTGTCGTGAGATGCTCTTTGGCTATAAGGTACTATCGAACTGATCTGATGATGGAGCCGGAAGGAGGAAGGTAGGCACAGCAACTTTATAATAAAACAATGTAACCTAGCAGTATTTGGGTTAATTGGAATTGTCATTAGAAATAGGCACTCTGTTTATAAGTGTATCGCAACTAAAAAGTGTGAAATAAAAACTTTTTAGAAAAAAAAAATAACCGACTTCACTAAAAAAAACACTAAAAGGATCAAAATAACTTTAATTTCGGAAGTCGGTGTTAAATAAGAAACAAACAATACCGAAAAACACCGACATCCGAAATTAAAGTTATTTTGATCCTTTTAGTGTTTTTTTTTAGTGAAGTCGGTTATTTTTTTTTTCTAAAAAGTTTTTATAACCTAACTTGTCCGTGTCGGGGTCGGGGTGCCCTAAAATTCAAAGCTCGCATCGCTCGCTCTTGGACGGGGTCGGGTTTGGCCTAGGCGAAACTAGTTCATCCTAAGATCGGGTTTGGCTGGTAACATATACATATATAAATAAAAGGAGACGCTGACTGACATATATCAACCCACAGCCGAAACTACTGGGTCTAGAAACGAGGCTTTCTTTTATTTTGTAGGTGAGCACTAAGAAGGTTTTCAAAATATTATATTATTATTATTACTTTCACGCAGGTGAAGCCGCTGGCAGAAGCTAGTAGGTAATATAATAGAATATTCACAGCGTAAACTTACACACACTCCGGTTCGTCGTCGATCACCTCGACTGAGGGGCTATCGTGGTGACTTTGTCTGGAAAATATCAACAATGTCGGGTACTAGCTATGTAGCTGTCGACATAACAGAAAAAGTTCCTAGTATCTCAGTGTTTTGCACTTCAAAGACGTTAAGCATTAAACACACAACATTAAAGCAGCGTCCTACGCGAAGCGATTCGATGCGGTTCACGCAAATGCAACGCGACGCAGCATCTTTGTCCTACGTGCGCGTGAATAGTTGAATCAGTTGCCATTTTTATAAAACAAGTCAACACAACGCAAGAGTAAGAAAAATATGAAACCAACTTATCGCGTCCGCTTTGCTTCGCTCGTGGCCTCAGCGCACCCACGTGCGGTTGATCGTAAGGCATCGCAATAAAGTATCAATTGTTTGTCCCATCCGCGCCGCATCGCTTCTAGTTCGCGCTACTTCGAATTGCTTACGTAGGACAGCGCGTAGTGCCACTGTTTTTTTTTTTAATTGCAGGGTATGTCAATTGTGTCGTGTAACGTAGCAGGCGCGCAAACAGTCGTTGTTGTTTTGTCGTTAGCTTTTTGTCGCTAAAGGCATCACTACGATAGTATCGCCGTGTACAGACACGTGCTTATAGTAATCGTTATAGAATGGGGCGGCAGGACGATTGTATCGCTGCGAAACTAAAAAGCTCCCTTGCGGATGTTTTTTTTTTTGGTTGTAATATCATCTTATGACATCACCCACTCTTGGGCGTTGCGGGAGATAGTGTCAGACTTTTAGTGACTAAAAACCCACTCCTGTTCCTTCATTGCCTTTCGTACCAAGGCCGAGCCTTCCTTTCAGAATCAGACCCTTGGCCCCAGTAGGTTTCGACCCTGCTGGGGCCTTACAGTTGCTGACATCTCCTTGAGGCGCGCGTGGAACAGTAGGTATGCACCGTCGACGACTTGGGCTCGGTCCGGACGGTTGGACGGCGAGCCACCCATTGTTCGCCGTCCGCAAGCCCGCGCCTACGGTGGCCGGAAATTGGGATCGGAATCCCGGCGGCGGGATGACCGTTGGTTCACGCGATCGGCCGCTTTCTTTGCTAGCATTACTGCTTCGCAGAAGCCTGCCACTCCTCGCTCCGGACCATGGCCTGTACCAAGGCCCGGAGCGAAAGATCACCGCCACCGATCGCCCCCACGAGGACACGGCGTTGCTCTGTAAAAGCGGGGCACACCTCCACCGAGTGCTCCACCGTGTCCTCTCTCTTGTGGAGGTAGCATAGCGTTTGTTGTTTTTGTCTGTCCCATCTACATATGTAATAGAATGCTATCTGTGTAAACTTACTCAGACTCCTGGTCTTCATCGTTCTCGCCGTGGGAGCTCTCGAAGTCATGTGCGGATAGATCCGAGCTGTGGGATCAATTCAAACAATAACCACAACAATCATTATTATTTAATACTGGGTCAACGTTGTCATTGTAATTTTATGCCTAAAACTGGTCACAACAAGCAACTAAATTATGACTCCATAACACTAGGTTGAAATTGTGATAATCCGCGACACAAAAAAATACTTGTAACACTAGTCACTGTCCCCCGCGATTTCACCCGTATCTTTGGTTACTGCTCCGTTTCTATTGATTGAAGCGTTTATATAGCCTTTCTTAATAAATGAGCTATCCAATACCAAAACAATTTTTCAATTCGGACCAGGAGTTTCTGCGATTAAGGTTACACTAGTCGACACTTTTTCCATACAAACTTTGGGGGGGAGGGGGGGGGGTATTACTCCATAGTTTGACATTGTACATCCAAAGTAAAACATGATATGGTTTTATCTTATATTTAATTTTGTCTGTACGGAAACAGAAAAACAAAAATAATTTCCGTTACAAAGTTATGAGCCAACAAAGTTTCTGTTTTTTGATGATTTTAACGCAACTTTAAGTGTAAAAAAAGTAAGTAACAAAAACCGTACAAAATCTCAAAAACTAAGTCGGTACCGACAAACTTTTATTATCGAAGAGTTCTATACAATTTATTTGTATTAGATTTAGGCAGTGGTTTTTTCATAAAACCCGATTTTCCAAAGCATTACTCTCAGATTTTACGCACCGTCTAATTTCATTTCAGTTCGGAACGGTGTTTGTGTGCATGCGAACCATACGATGTGCATATATTTTAGCGTCTAACTGCTCATACTTGATATTATCACTGTCGGACACAATATCAGATGAGACATCGCAATTTTTGGCCTCACCCATCAGCGAGTTCGAGCCGGCGACTAGCTCAGCCTTAACAACGTCCTTTTCAAGGTACATTTTCATACAACCGCTCTTACGTGAATATGATGTTATTACACATCTTTCTCTAGATATTTTAGATACACAGCTATCTTGTGAATATTATCTAGGCTTCTATAGAAATCAAAACAGAAATTTGTGTAAAACTAAACTAGTAAAGACCTCTGAAAATCTGCTATTTTACGTGAACTTTAGCCCTCCATAATGTACTCATATGTTAAAAATGTAAAAAAGTACATCAATAGGAACCTTGCACATTTAATCGGGATTCTGAATGACGCCTCTCTAGGGTCTTTAAGATTAGAACATATAGTACAAGTTTGAAGACATCTATCGGGCCGTTGTCTGGACCAGGGATCAGAAAGTCTTTTTCGTTTAGGTTTGCGGGACTATAAACCTTGTTGCGCATTCAATCTATAGTTTACTTATATTCGTGCGACTGTTTGTCGCAGTAACTGGGTTGTAACTAACTAGGGATAAGACTGGTTGTTAAACAGTTGGCTGAAACGGCGTCCCGTGCTTTGAGGGGCACGAAAGGCTCTCAGGATATTATGGTCATTCGCAGGTCGATTTCGACATGCCTTACTCAATCGTGTGGCTATTAAGTAGTAATAGAAACGACGACCGCGTAAAAAAACTGAGTTTCATGGATAAGTAATAGAATATACGCAGCTTTAACTTACTCGGACTCCAGATCCTCCCCGTTCTCGTCATGTGAGGCGCTCTCGTAGTCATGAGCAGACTCGTCAGGGCTGGGACTTCTTCTGGAAACATTACAATATGCAAAAGTAGGTTAGAAACATAGAGAAGCTAGTTTAGTATAAAGCAATAACTGTAATGGCAGATACTTTCAAATCTGTGTGAAAAAAGTTACGACAATGTTTCGTAGGAATATGGAGATAAATAAATAAAAGGCTTTACAGATACCGGCACAGATCTTGAACGCTGTCTTCCACTTGCGCAGAAGTGAAATATCGGGTCTCTTTAGTGGTATGAAGTGAGACGCGGGAGCGGGGAGTGTAATCCTTTTACAGTGATTGGCTCGCCAAATGTGTGCGATGCGCAAAGTGATCCCCACTCTTTCGCCGAGCGCTCAAGATTCGTGCCGGTATTTGTATTAGTAGGAAGTAGAATAATAAAAGACGCCTAGCCCATTAGACACCGGTCGGTCCTGTGCTTTTCACATGAAGCGGCTTTCCGCGACTTACACTAGGTCATCGACCCATCTTCTGGGGGTGAGCTACTATATATAGGTACACCCCTAATTTTTAATTAGTACAAAAAATAGGGAGCTTTCCGTACTCGTTACTGATCATATTTGTGCAGTCAAAAGTAAAAAAATAAAATTCTAAAATTGTCCACGGAGTTTTTTCATAACTGGTAAATTCATAGAATCAACATTCATAACAATCACCACCACCTTTCACACCACCACCACCTTCACCACCACCACCTTTGTACCATACTTCTGTTTCTTTCTTCTTTTCTTTTATTATTGTGTGTACATAAATTGTTAAATAAATAAATAAAATAAAAAATTGCTACTAGAAAATACTACGCGCAGTGTTTTTCCATTTTAATCGTCATTTATTCATTCATAAATCAATAGCCTGTACAATATTTTCATTAGTTGAGTGACATTTTGGGATATAAAAAAACGCTAATAACTTTGCTGTTTATGAACATAATTTTTTGAGACTTTTCTTAAATAATAACAATACTTTTTCTAATAAGCCATTAAAGTATTTGTATTAATTAAAAACTAGGGGTGTACCTATAATATCCACCTCATCAAACTAATATTATAAAACCGAAAGTTGGTGTGTTTGTTACTTTTTCACGCCCGAACGGCTGAATGGATATCGATGAAACTTGGTACAAGGATAAACCATGTCCTGGAATAGCATAGGGGCCGTTCAAGTATTACGTAAGCAGATTTTTTGCAAATATTAACTCCCCCCTCCCCCTTGTCAGCAAAAGTAAGCAAAGCTCTCACCCCCCCCCCCCATACTTACGTAAACATTGCATGGTACAAGCATTTGTCAATGTGTTGGTTTCGTTATTAATATAGGAGCAGCAGTTGTAAGTCTTCAAATAAGGAATAGGTTTGAAATAAAGGAAAAACAAACTTCATTTAAAATTTTGACATATTAATTCAAATTACCAGTCCACAGTCCATGATACAGTACGAATCCATGACTCTAAATCGTCAGATGTTTGCTGCTTTGTGATGTGTGTCGTGTCAACTCATTTTCTTGCGACTTTGGAACATCGACATCGTTCTCTTAAAAAACTAAAAAAAAACATAATACTGCTGACGTAATCACCATCTAGACCCCCCCATCCCCCATGTCATCAAAAATAAGCAAAGCAAAGACCCCCCACCCCCCTGTAGTGCTTACGTAATACTTGAATGGCCCCATACAGGATACTTTTTATGCCGGGAGTATGTTCCTTTGAGATAATTTTCTACTAGCATGCGGGCGCAGCTGCAGGCAGCTGCTAGTACATTATTGGCAACAAATAGTAAAGAAATTCGAGGAGCGGACTGCAGGCAGTGACAATAAACGCGGCTGTACGAAGGGTTTACATAAACGACTTCTCAGCCTAAACAGAAAGGACATCAGAATAATAACAGGGTCAGTAATAATTGGTCATTACCTCCTACACAAACACTCTGACTCTACAGAAGCTGCTTTAGCGCCGAATAAGGGTTGAGCTACATCAGTTAACGCTGAGGCTGCTTTAGCACCGAATAAGAGTTGAGCTACATCAGTCAGCGCCGAATCGCACTTTTCTATGCTTCTATCCTTTTCAGTCACTTAGAACGAAAGAAAGAAAGAAAGCGCGTTGCCGACCGGCAACACGCTCTCTTTCTCTCTCGCGAGAAGGCCATCGCATTCTCGCTCGCAGCCGGCGAGCCCACATCATCCTGAAATGCAAGACCCTGGCTTCTCAACGCGCTCAAATCCTGGGAACTGTGAGGTCGCCTCGCGAAGCCTGAGAAGACCCCAGGAAGCATCTGAGTAGAGCTAGGCTGGTTATGTTACCTAGGATCCCCACGCACCACGGGCCGAATGTAGACATAGATCCTCTTTACTTTGACAGTGAAAACTTACTCGGTCTCCGGTTCTTCAGGTTCTTCCTCGTTTTCCTCATGCGATTGGCTTTCATCATGTATGTTCTCATCAGGGCTGTAAGTTGGACTGAAACAATTTATAGGGTAAATAAAACCAAAGTAAAAACTGGAAAAAACGAGTTGGATACAACGCTGGTTCCTTAATTGATGGTTTGTAGTTATGAAGTTGTTAAATCCTACTATAATGAAAAAGTTTTAAAGGGTACAAAAGATAAGGTAGAGATGGTCTAATATATAAATGAAAAAAATTATTTAAAAAATGGGAAAATATGTTTCTATATTTTTTCGATTCTTATTGGACACTCAATGTGTCCAATAAGAATTTATTATCCTATTTCGGATACCTATACCTATTTCGGACTGAAATAGACTTAAAATTGCTGAATTTAGTTTATATGTGCGAAATTATTCAAAATTATTAAAAAAAATTGTTCCATAATTAAAAACAGTAATAATATAATTAAAACTATTTGGAATGTTATAAATAGTGAAACTGGAAGGTCTACAAGACCAGCTATCTAGTGACTATAGACTTGTAATTAATGATAATGTGATCACATGTGAAATGGGTTTTGAGAACCTATTTTCAGAGATCCCCATATCAACAACAAAACCTCTGAACTCATCACTCACTGCTGCAGAGTCTCTGCTTAAAGAAAATGTTAAAGTTTGCGATTCTGATTTTAATTTCGAACATTTGATATGTAGATATTATTAAGATGTTTAACTCCATAAATCTAAAACAGACTGCAGATTTATGGCGTGATTCTGTGGACGTTGTTAAGCCTATAATCCAAATTGTAGCTCCTTCTTTAGCTTTTATTTTTAATAATTGTATCGATCGCGGTGAGTTTCCTGACCTAATGAAGAATAGTAAAATAAATCCATTTTTCAAAACGGGTAGTACTTACATCTAGCCCCACGAATTACAGAGCCATTTCAGTGCTACCCACTTTTAGTAAAATATTTGAAAAACATATTTTAAGAGCAACTACAAATATTTTTTATAAAAGACATGAATTTTTGCATACCAAACAGTATGGTTTTACAAGGGGTCGTTCAACAACCGATGCAGCGGTGTTTTTTTTTTCCGTGGGAAAATCATCTAATGACATGGGGCTCTTGGCCGGAGCGTGAGATAGTGTCAGAGAGAGATCGTCGCCGCCGATCGCCCCCACGAGGACACGGCGTTGCTCTGCCCAAGCGGGGCACACCTCCACCGTGTGCTCCACCGTGTCCTCCGGGCGGTACACACAGTGGCGACACCCAGGCGTCGCTTCCGCACGAATCCGGTGCAGGAACCTCCCGAACTTACCATGTCCGGTGAGGACCTGCGTCAGGCGGAAGGTAAGGACGCCGTGAGGTCTTTCCAGTCACGCCTCAAAGAGGGGACTGACCGCCATAATTATGGCGTGCCCAGCACTGGGTCGCGACAGTCGCTGTCTCCATTTCACCATGAGATCCCGTCGGAACTTTTAGGACATATGTGTAATGCATGGGAAGGCAAATGCGATGCCCTGGGCATTTTTTACGATTTGTCTAAGGCCTTCGATTGCGTTCTCCATGAAACATTAATCAGGAAACTACATCATTACGGAATCCGGAACTCCTCCCTGAATCTTCTTACATCATATCTGAGTGAAAGGATTCAGAGAGTTGATGTAAACTGAAAAAGATCTCCCGGATCTGTAGTAAAAATGGGAGTCCCCCAGGGCTCAAGTCTTGGCCCATTTTCGTTTCTTATGTATGTATATAAACGACTTACCTCATAAAGGATAATCAAAATATATAGTGTTGTTTGCAGACGACACTTCACTTTTGTTTAAACTTAAACGTCAGCAGTCGGTTACTGACGACATAAATATAGCTCTTTCATAAATAGTACAGTGTTTTGCTTTTTTTATTAGTGGTTTAATGTAAATAACCAATTTCTTAATGAAAAAAAAAACTAAAGTATAAAGTTTACCATGCCTCATGATAGACAAGTAGTAACTAGTGTTCTAATAAAAAAACTTTTTACAAAAAAAATACAACCGACTTCTATGTAAAAAAATAACACTGAAAAGTGCAAAATAACTTTTATTTCTGAAGTCGGTGTTTCTCTAATAGTTTTGTCTCTTCGTTATTTAACACCGACTTCCGAAATTAAAGTTATTTTGCACTTTTCAGTGTTTTTTTTTTACATAGAAGTCGGTTGTATTTTTTTAAGTTTTTAATTTTACACTTTTTAGTTATGGTAAGTACCACCACTAAAAAGTACCCCTCAGCCATACTTAAATACCTTATAGTTAGAGTGCATCTCATGACAATTCTAATAATCCCAGACACGGTTAGATTACATTAATTTATTAGAGTTCCAGCTTTCTCATCTTCATCATCACAACTTCAGGCTTTATCATCAGATCAGTTCGATATATTCTTCCCCTCTTCTTTCAGCCAGTCATGGACTACACGTATAAATAAAGCAATTTTACTTGTTACGACAGTTCTGCTGTGTTCCTATGAGGAGTTCTGTTCCATATCTTCGAAGTTTAGATCAGATCATAACAATATTTCTATGGGACTAACTTGGAAGCATAAATTTCAATAAAAAAATAATAATTTCAAAATCGGTCCACAATTGACAGAGAAATCGGTGAACATACATAAAAAAAAAACATACATTCAGCCGAACATAGAACCTCCTCCTTTTTGAAGTCGGTAAAAAGGGTAAAGAATTGAGTCCTGAAGATACTCTAAATGCAAAAATTCATTGGGACCCACATACAGATAAACTATCGAAAAAACTTAGCTCTGCAGCATACGCTGTTAGACAAATTCGAAATTTAACTGATGCAGAGACTGTCCGTTTAGATTACTTTAGCTATTTCCATAGTGTCATGTCGTACGGTATTCTACTGTGGGGAAATGCCACCGATATCCAGACCATTTTCGTTTTGCAGAAAAGGGCTATTTGTTAGATTTATAAATTAAGTCCCAGATACTCCCTCAGAGATAAATTTAAAGATATCAATATAATGACTGTATCTTCACAGTATATTTATGAGGATATTTTGTATGCCCTTAAAAATATAAACGTGTTTAAAAAATACAGTGATATTAATAATTTTAATACTAGGAACAAACAAAAATTTGTGGTTCCTGCAACTAGGCTCAAAAAAATAGAGGGCTCATTTAGATACCAATGTATAAACTTCTATTCTTTGCCTCCCAACATTTTGCTTGTCACTATGTACCTAGATACTTACCTTCATAAAACTTTCAAATTTTGCATGCTATATCATAAAATAGCTAAACATGTTTGTACCATTTCAATTCTATGTAACACCATTTTATACCATGTTTTACGCAAATAAAGAATTTATTATTATTATTATCTCTTTATTTATTTTCTATACATATTTTATATATTTTTAAATATTTATTATTATTATTATTCTATAATAAACTTCCTAGTCATATTCAACAACTAAGCCTTAAATTTAAATCATTTGTAAAGCGAAAACTTTGCCAAAAGGCTTTTTACACTGTAAAGGACTATGTTGAAGACGAAAAGGCTTGGGATTGACCTGCTTCAGTACACACTACAACTGTTGTCTTATTTTTATTTTGTTTTTATTTTCAAATGTGCTTTTTATTAAATTATTTTTTTTACATTTTGACATTAAAGTTTATTTTTTCTCCTTAGTAGTCCTTAGTTGAGCTTTGCGAATGCTGACAAATGCTTTCACTGACTAGACAGGTCCACTCAAATCTGTATGGTTGTTTCTTCAAAAGACCATCTCAGACAAATCTGCATGGTTCTCATGTGAGTTGGCACATATTTACTGTATGGATGTTTAAAGAGACTTTGACCCCTGAGTTTGTTTCGGTGTTTCTTCTCAGGGTAGTCAGCCAAGAAGGGTGTCGCCCTCATCTAGTTTCAAATAACGAAAAAAAATTGACGTGTAAATGTTTTTTTTTAAACCTATTTGCAAAATAAATATTATTTATTATTATCATTTAGTAAGCACCAAAATATCCGTCATAAATGACACTATCTTTTGATTACGTTGAAAACAAAAACATACTCAGACTCTAGTTCCTCTTCGTTGTGTTCTCCCTCGTTTTCTTCAGGGTAGAGACCCGCGTAATCATCTACGTAGACAGCGGAGTAAGGGCTATGACTTTGTCTGGGAACAATGGGACCATATTTGATTTCATAAATACAGTAATTCACAGACTACACCGTCATTGATGTTTGTGTATAATCTTTGAGAAGCACTCGACGCGTATCTACGTAGTGTTTTTTTTAATAGCCTATACTGTCCCACTGCTGGGCAAAGGCCTCCCCCAACTTCTTCCAGATATTCTTTTTTTGAGCCACCTCGAACATTTTTGCATCTAGGTTGTCTCGCCACCTCTTCCCAGGTCGACCTCTGCGGCCGAAGCACTCCTCAATTCGTTATTGCACTGGGTACTTGTGTAATCATGTCAGTACTCTCCTCGTCAGCGTGGTTGGCAAGATGGTTGGACGGTGGTACCATCATTGGTAGTGATATATATTTATCTATTTTAACATCGCACAGACAATTAAATTTGCTAATGACATGATCTGATAGTACTATTACTATCACCTTGGGCTATAAAAGGGGACCAACCTCGGCCTCAAAGATAAGAAGCTGAACATTTTTACAAACCTTTATATTTATTTGACATTCTAAATGTGAACACAAAAATCGCAACAAATATTAGGTTACCTTGAATGTCTTAAAGACGCGCCTTTAAGACATTCAAGGTTAAATGTAGAAAAACAGTTTTTCGTAAATTTTCTCTCTCGTGTCTTTTTTGAATGTCCACCATGTACCGGTGGCGCATCGCCGTACGTCTGGTGATCCGATGATGGAAAGAATGAATGTTAATAAAATGAAATAAGTACAGTAGTATCGTATTTCTGCGTACAAAGTTTGACAAAAGGTTTTCTGGGTAAACTTACTCAGAATCTTGTTCCTCTTCATTCTCCTCGTTAGAGGGACTGCTATTGTCATGCTCGGACTCATCGGAGCTGTGACTTCTACTGAAACAATACAAACGTATTTAAGTTATGAGATTTTTTGCAGCTTGTTTCGTTTGGTGCATGCTAGATGCGACCTCCAAAAACCCTCTATATTTAATTTAACTTCTCTTTCTTGTCGGTGTTCTGCCTTGAGCACAGAACAAAAAATACATAGAAGTGCCCTTAAACTGGCTAAGCACGGGAACCAGTGTCGTCAAACTCACACATTTGCATATCAAATTAAACAACACACATAAAAAATAACACACATAAAAAACAGTGATTTGATTGGCTACAAATTACAAACGCAACTTTTACTTATCATCTTCTTATTGCTTTCAAAAATTAAGTCTTATTACAACGAGTGAAAGTTGTTTTTATTTGATATGACACAAACAATAATGACGTTTTTCGTCTAACAACTTTAAATAGTCAAATTTACAACAAGTTCAGCTACTCAACGCTAGATGGCGCCGTAACCAATTCATGCTATTCAGAACGCTAGGCTATTTGAAATAGATGTCATATTCCCATGCACATGTAATCTCATTTGCTACTCAATTAGAGATGTAGATATATATCGATATTTTAATATTGATGTTACGTAATTTATTCGGGAGAGCAATGTATAAATAATATTATGTAATATTATCTTCATTAACTATTAACTGCTGCCAGCGACTTCACCCGCCTGAAAGTAGAAAGTTATCCCGAGGGAACATACTTTTGTGACGTGGTCTACCCATGTACCAAGTTTTATTGAAATCCGTTCAGCCTTTCGAACGTGAAGAAGTAAAAGAAAGTGATTAGCAACCCGCACCTACTTCGGACGGATGCAGGTTACGTGTTGTTAAAACCTCGAGATTTCTGTGCAATCTTAGTTAAATATTTATAAATTATACACATGAACCGTCCGACACAAATTTTGGATGATGGTGCCAGCCATGAAATGAAGAGTTAGAAATAAATAAAAATTATCGATACCGATCTACTTTACGGATGTGTCCCATCCCTAATTGAGTAGCGTCGAAGTTACTAGAATTTATGTTATGATTTTCCAGATGACGACCAAGTGCATTTAGACTTTGTGACAATGAACATAAGGTTGTTTATAGTTTGCATTGAAGTCATAAAATGTGGTATTGTCATTAAAATCAACTATATTAAAAATTAACAAAGTTTAGTATTTACAGATGATACGATACACCTCCACAAGATACATTTTTTTTCTGCTTTCGTTTTTGCAGGTCAAATCCGCACAATAAGGCATAATTTGTAATTTTTCGGGTATTTCTGAGACAACCAATCGCGACAAGTATCTGACGGCGAATAAGCTAATTCTTGCACAGCTGTGCTTAATGTTGACACGCGTGCGATATCTGAGGGGCACTTCTCCTACTTTTCTTTATTCCGTGGCCTTGAGCACGTCTTACTTGTATCCGGCCCAATATCATTACTGCAGCCGTTATTAAAAAGGGCACAACTAACATTTTTTTTCGAAATTCGGAATCACAAAAGAAAAAATCTAACGCCCTTTTAAATAATGACGGCTGATTGATTAGCTTTCCCAGACAGTGCTAATACTTTATTTGTGAAAAGTCTTTTGTAAATAAATAACATAATTCTAAATGGTCACAGTGCTAACTTACTCCGACTCCAGCTCCTGTTCCTCCTCCTCCTCCAGAGAGAGGCTCTCGTTGTCATGTTCCGAGTCATCAAGGCTGTGGCTTTGTCTAAAAACGATAGAACGGAATATTATAAAAAAAAACAGTTCATTTTATTCTTATTTATTATACAAACACTAAGTTAAGAAAAACTGCATGGAAAGATTTTATATAATAGGTATACTACGATCCTATTAAAAATAGGAAGAAAAAAAAAATATGGCGTGGCTAACGGATTGAGGTACTTTCTGCCACGCAGGGATGAGGAAAGTTAAAATATAATTTTTGTTAATTCCACTTACTCAGACTGGAGTTCTTCCTCGTTCCCCTCGTTGAAGTCGCTATTGTCCTCATTTTCGGGCTCTTCAGGGCTGCCACTTTGTCTGGAGACGATACAATCATATATTAACAGAATTAGAATCAGTTACGGCATTATGAATTTTATTACGATAGGCACAAAGATGTTAGCTTCGAGGAATTGCGAGAAAAAGATAATATTTTTTTTGTGTTTCATATTATGAAACTGCATGAATGGGCCGCAAAAATCCCGGTCGCTAATAAAAAGATTGAAAATTAAGAAACTATATACATAAGATATGTTCTTTAAACTATAGCATGCTATAGACATATAGGCAACTGATTAATACATCAAAGAAAATATAACCCGTTTTTAAATAGGTATTGTTTTAATTAAACATAAAAAATACTTCGAATTATGACAACAAAAATAACATATGGGAGTTTATCTTTAAAAAGTTTTCTTTTTTAGATAGACTGCGACACCCTTTGGGAACGGATACCTGAAAAGTCACATTGATACTTCAAAAATATCCAAGCATCAGAAAAAAAAAGAAAAAAAAGCATACCCACTCACCGACTGATGATCGCGTTGGATGACTGGGCTTGGTGCATTGTGTTCTGCAACCAATATGACTTCATCAAGCTATTCACGACTTACACAACGTGGCCCTTTGTGGGTAGTTAGGTACACCCCATCTCTTGCGAAAAGGGTGAGTCCATTTGTGTGTGTTCCAAGTGAAAATATTATAATTAAAAATATTATTATTTTTATTCATCATCTCATGACCTTGGGATCCTGGACCTACGGAAGGCATACGAGGGGACGCAGATAACTCGCAAGGCCCCTTAGATATCTACTTTTCATGGAACGTAGTACCGACCGACGATTATCCCTGTATTCGCTCTAGTACACCTAAGGACAGACCCCGGTCGGTGGGAAACTATTGCGACTTAAGGAAAACAAACTCATGGGGTTTTTAGACGTGGACTAGTTACTAAGAACTATGTTAAGACTACTATTATACCTAATTAGGTAATTCTAAGAATTTTATTTATTGATTACTAGCTTCTTCCAGCGGCTTTGCATACGTAAAAGTAGGAAATATATAGCCTTTAAAACAGTGATAAAGTAGCATTCTACTAGTGAAAGAATGTTCACAGATTAGCCCCCCCCCCACCTTATAGGAAAACTTTACCTCTTTTTAATATTAGTTTAGGCAAGTTACACGATTTGTAATTAATGAGATTCCTCATTGCATAAAATCCATTTGTAGTGGTCATAAGGGCAGCAGCTGGTGCTGTCATCTTTTCTTGCTTCTTCTTTCAGCGAGCGGTTTAAGCGGTGCGGGCCTTTTTGTATTGGCTGTATTAGTTAGGCATATAACTAAATGTAATTAGAGTTACTATAAAATGATAGGATATTCGAAATTCTCCATGCCTAAAATATTTCATTGAAAGTGGCTTTAGTGTTTAGACCAAGCCAACATAAGCCCTTATGCCTGTAGGTATAATGGTGCATATAATCTACTTATATAATAATGGGAGGAGAGAAAACTCTGCTCTATTGGGCCATACCTACTACAGTTTATGACCACGGCGCTGAACACTAAAAGAACTAAGAAGTTGATAGGCTTGTCAATAAGATAACGACTGTATAGTATATTCCTGAAAGTTTTAAATTTTAGGATTGCCCAGTAACAGATGCAGAATAAATATATAAGAGATTTAGCTGCTGCCAGTGGCTTCACCCACGTGAATGTAGAATATTGTCCTAAGGGAGTGTGCGTACGCGCAGCGGAATGTTGTTGAATTTAAAGATTTTAATTATGCAGATATTTAGTGTATGACGTCGTATAATTGTGTATGGTAAAAAAAAATTTGTGCACGCAACCATTGTGGAGAAATTCACCAAAAACTGATTCCGCTGGGCGAACGTTGTCCTGGCGGAACTTTTTTTAATCCATAGACTTTAGAAGAAAAGAGATGTGTCCAAAAATTAGTGTGTATTTGTGTGTAATTGTGTATGTATGAATAAAACTAGTGCATGCATAAACTTCGGAGAAATTCAAGTTTCCGCTACGCGAACGTTTGACCATTAGCTAGTTTTCATGTAAAGCGCTTACATAGAGAGCTGTAGATTTTTACATACGTTGTTTTGAATTTGTTTATATTTGTTTAAAAAACAGATTTAGAAAAAATCGTAGGGCTTAAAAGATAAAAATATAAACGTAAAATACGCTTATTAGGTCTTAGTTCTTAAAGTATGCACTTTGGGGTCTAGATTTTCACGTTTATACAAACCTTGTAAGTGTCTGCAACATGTTGCCAAGTATCAATGATGTTCTGTTAGTAACTAAAGAGTTATAGGACAAATTTACCATGAACAGATCACTGTTTACAAAGCAGTCAAATATCACGACGTTCTGAAGGAATTGCATGGTAATATGTATGTCAATAATTAGTGTATTCATTCAACTATTCTTATGCAAAATTTCATGTCATTAAATTCAGTAATTAAAGAAAAACAATTATAATACTGACGAAGCATCGAAAACCTACATAACCCGACCAAGTTCGGATGGCTACAAAAAAGCGGCCGTGCAATATATTTAGGTAACATCCCAAAATTTACAGTATAATACCGGTATTGAATTGGTATAGGTGATAACACAATAAAATTGTTGTTTCGATATAATTTATAGGTCATTTATTTTTGTACACCTACTTTTTTAAATGTATTTACTTTATTGTACTTCTTGAATTTCTCCGAAGTTTATGCATGCACTAGTTTTATTCATACATACACAATTACACACAAATACACACTAATTTTTGGACACATCTCTTTTCTTCTAAAGTCTATGGATTAAAAAAAGTTCCGCCAGGACAACGTTCGCCCAGCGGAATCAGTTTTTGGTGAATTTCTCCACAATGGTTGCGTGCACAAATTTTTTTTTACCATACACAATTATACGACGTCATACACTAAATATCTGCATAATTAAAATCTTTAAATTCAACAACATTCCGCTGCGCGTACGCACACCCTAAGGGAATATACTCCCGGGCCTATGTCTATTTCAGGACATGGACTACCCGTGTGTCAAATTTCATCTAAATCCGTTCAGCCGTTC
The DNA here is from genome assembly GCA_905147345.3 of Mythimna impura. Taxonomy (NCBI): domain Eukaryota; kingdom Metazoa; phylum Arthropoda; class Insecta; order Lepidoptera; family Noctuidae; genus Mythimna; species Mythimna impura. The sequence continues at coordinate 18,436,957 of LR990345.1, forward strand.
GAGCGTGAAGAAGTAAAAACATACACACAAACATTTGCCCTTATAAAAGAGTATTTAAGTGATTAGCAGAGGTCGGAATTAGGTAGAGTTATTTATGTACTTAGACTGATTTCATACAGCGAAAGAATAAAGTGGATATGCCTCAAATCTCGAGATTAATTTCAAAGAGCAGAATGTTTTTCGCATTTGCATTTTTTTGCATTTCATTTCGCGAATGTTTTAAAATCGCAGAAAAATTTTCTTCCTGCATTAATGACGAGGAGGAGGAAGTGTATAAATTTGTTAACCTCACCTCAGTTGACGTAGAGAGATCTTTTTCAATGAACAATACTAATAAAAATTGTATGTTAATTATCTTTGTTTTATTTGTCTTATCTTTCTCTGAGCTTTTTATCTCAGACCAATAAAAAAGTATAGACAGAACATTGCGCTCCTAAAAGTGTGGCACGTAATATGAAGCCAATCGGCAATATGAAGCCAGCCGCTCGGTAGTCTGCCGCTAGCAAGCGAGTGCGCGTGTCGTTGTTTTGTTGAGATAATAATTACGAAATTATGCCGCCCTGTGTCATAAACTGCTGCAAGAACAATTCCTTTTTCCAAAAAAAGGCTTCTGGGATTACTTTTCACAAGTAAATAACGTTTTTGCTGTATAAATTAAATAAAATCGTAAAAATATCTGATATAATTTCTCGGAACACGCCATTGTGTTGGTGTTGCAAGTTAAGAACATTATTTATTCCCAAAAATAAGGGAAATCGTAATTTTTTACGGACACTACAACAAAGTGTTTTTTTATTTACAAGTACGGCGTCATCCAACATACAGTTACGCTGGATGACCCGCACCTAATCCGATTGTCGTTGGATATATATATTATTATTATTATATGTAAGTTTTGTGTGTTTTTAAAATTAATAATTTCACTTAATATGAAAACAAATGATTTCCATTAAATGAAATTATCTTTCATTTCATACAACCAAGATAAACGCTATACTACCTACACAATAATAAAACTTCACCAAAGTATATCTCTCGCACTTGGGAGTCGCAGCGCAACGCTTGCAACATTTTTTCTCTAGCACACATGTGCAAATCTACGATGTCATACACCAAGTTACGCACACAAAGCCAAAACTAGTCCTCACTTATTTCGTCGCTTTTGTTTACGACGACTCCGTCTATACTTTTTTATTCGTCTGAGCTTTTTATATTATTTTTGTAATATTATTGGCCACACGGGATTTTTCATTAGAAATCTCGGGAAGATCCATATTAATATCAACATTTCGATGCAAGTACATGATAACTCTACCTACTTCTCTGGTGATTAGTGTGCTTAAAACTTCATGCAACACGAACTTAATGCTTTAGATATTACGACAAGTGCATAAAAACAGAATTAGTTTAGAAAACAAGGATATCGGCGTCGATATTGGAAACGATGTTATAGGTATCCGTTAATCCAATTGATAAATCCAGCTAAGCATATTGGAAAGCTAGTGGTACAAGAAACATTCCAGGCACACATAGAGAATAAAAAATAATGTCTGCCGAGTCGATAAGTGAAGAACTCTTTAGTGACGAAACTCAACCATCTTGAACATGCAAAACCCGGAATCGGTTGTCGTTAACAGCAGTAGCGTAGCTAGGCGTGGGCGAAGTGGGTATAATTGATAGGCTCGTGTTTGACCACTATTTCACCTGACGTTAAGCGACGGTGTGGTCGAACATTGTGTTGCGACAGTCGCTGTCTCCTTTATTTATGTTATGTATTAAGTTACAAGAAGTTCGCTCGTTTTCTAATTTATTAAAGAATAAGCCCTCGCTGATATGCCTTCGCCCACGTCTAAATTAGTCCACGCTACGCCTCTGCTTAATAATGAGTGCATCATGTCTTCAACTGACGACACGATTAGTGTTGCGGTTGTGCGACTCGTTGTGCTGCGTGTCGTGGGAACAAACATGAGTATGGCCTATGCATTGTTCCGAGTTTGGGTGTCTTGCGTATGTGAGTTTATAATGTTTGTGAACGCACCTGCGTGTTTTTTTTTTAAATAACGAAATTAGAGACCAAACAGTTAACCAGACATTAATGTAGTGAGATCGCGCATCGATAAACGCAGATTAGAAAACACTCAAGCTATTTTAGTTGGTGGTATTGTTGGTTGGTATGCGGTATCGGATGTATGGAACGAGTCGAGAGTCAGAGGCGAGTCATTGGAATGACCTTATTCCAGAATTGGACTGCTGTCAACTGCTCATGAATGGAACACAAACTTCGTTCGTTTATGAATTTCTCATGGCATCTCAGTACCTCTTGCATAGTACGGACATCAAGCTAACAATAATGTAGGTCACCGCCATCGTGTCGCCATCGAAGTAGAAAAGTAATGAATCGACAAGTATCTTTAACATTCGATGGAGGATCTGGTTTGTGCAGGGCAGCGCCTTGATCTCGCCTTGACCATAATCGGATGTGGTCTGCAGAAGATGATCCCTACGTGAATTTACTGTGGTATATCAAACAACCAACCCGTAAAATGGAATAAAATTGCATTGCATTTGAACTAAAAGATTGATTTAATTAAAACATTTCAATTATCATTTTACATAACGATAATAATTATATGAAATTTACATTCGTTTCAAAAAGAAATTGTTGTGTTTATATATGGGACGTTCTTCTTTGACGAACAATTTGTTTGTCGCTTCGAAATATATGTAACTAAATATCGTATTTACACTTGGTTTTATTAAGGTTTTAAATTTTCCAGTATAATACATACTATTATTCAAAAACTACAAATTGGGATTTTTGTTTTTTTTTTTAATTTGCGTGACAGAGTGGACAAAATACTCCTCCGTCACGCTTTTGTACTGATAAATTGTCGGCAAAAAAGAAGAACGTCCCAATTATCGATACTTTTAACAAATTGTGATTATTTTCACATTCATCATTATAAAATTAGAATAATCGCAGACTTCCTAATAATGTTAAATTATTTTTTTATGATAACAAGGATTGTCGATTAGAGTTATTTACAAGCAGTATGTGTTATAAGGTTCGACTTTTTATTGCATTCATTACCCTGAGAGTTGCAGTTTGCTTTTACGGCAATGAAAATTATTTTAGTCTTCCATGTAAAGTTAAAGACAAATTATTTTGCTTAGAATTGTCAAATAACTGAACACGATTAAGAGTCGAACCTAGATAGATTGACTCGCAAAAGCCAAAACTGTGTCTAAGTACAAATTACCGAGGTGTTGACTCGCGCGCATCCGCGAGTTAACTACAAAATCTCCTCAAATAATCAACAGAAACGAAATTAGGTTCACAATATACCTATTACTTATTTCAGAAAAAATAGGGCACCATTTTTTAAAGTAGGTAAGTACATATGTGAATCAATCAGTCACTTGATACAATTTGGGTGTTCAATACCATTTTAATTCATTAAATAATATTATTAAAACTAATCGGTATTGTCTTGTTCGGCGATATGGTTAGCGAAATTTAACTTTTATTGTTGTTTATCTTCGGAAAGTTACTGTTTAGATTATATCAAAATAATGCGTTTTCTTTTAGTAATTTTTAGTTCTGAACACATAAAATATTCAAAATTTACTATAGGATCTGATACTGGGAAAGCCGTTACGAAGCAGAGAAATGACATAAGCCACCATGTAAACATTATTATCATAGTGATAGAAACAAAAATACTAATATAAGTCTTCTAGTAATTTTATAGAATAGTAATAACATTTACTGTATGCCGTAATAGTAACATAATTTTACAACAACTAAAATAATAAAAAACAAACATTAAAAATAATATATAATAAGTAAATATAAAAAATAATAATATAATACATATACATAATTTTATAGTATATCGATCAGATTATAATATTAAAATTGGACGTAAAATTAACTCTTTTTTGCCAATGAAGGGTACCTACTGTAATACGTGTTTAGGTCTGGCTATTTCTACATTTATACGGAAATTTATTTAACAAATGAACACGACTGATGCAATTCCATATACCAGTACCTCTATAACTATGTATTATAGACGATTTATCACAGATAAATTTCCGTTAGATACACTTTGTACCAAGGTTGTCTTAACTAGGCATGTATTACATGGTTATAACTAAAATCTTATAAAGAATAAACAAGTGATGAAATAAGGTGGAATTGTGAGCAGTATATGCAACACTTACTAAACCTAATACCAATAAAAAATTTAAAAATACTTCAGCATGTTTATGTACGTATGCTTTACTGTTACATCATTAGTTTACATCAATAACAAGAGAGAGACATCTAATATTATATAAAAAAAATATTAATGAAGACAGGAAAGGAATAACTTTAATAAAATGTCTTTATGTCGAGGTCGATTTTCCCTGAAAAGATTTAACTAACACATTCGAAATGACACACGACACGACATCACCTTATTTGTACAACAGTCCATCAGCATTAATAATGAATAATAGTCGTCTCTTTCTTTTGTTGTTGTTCCTACCTACGATAAATTTGAGATTCTCTACACTAAATCAGATGTCTGTACTCTCAAATGCCGCGTCCCGGTACATAACTCTTAGCAGTACGACATAATGGGCCTAAGTAACGTTGTACGAAAGTCAGCCTCCGTTAACCTTTAACTGATGACAAGCGGTCTCACAGGCCGAGCGACGTCAGTGAATCGGATACACTACATAAATACGAAAAACTTTATTCCGACAGTCACAAATACGAATTTCAAAATACCGATTTTCATAATTCCGAATGGTTCAGAATTCCGAATATAACAACTCCGACTTATCATTACTCCTATTTTTATAATTCCTAAATTTCAATTTTCCTAACTTTTATAATTACTATTCTCAAAATACCGAGTTTCAATAGATCGAATAACGAAAAGTCCGACTTAATGATAATTCGAAACATCAAAAATACGAATTCCGATTATTAAAATTCCGAAATAAAAACGCCTCATAAAAACTGTATAGCAAGACAAATAAACACATAAATGCTCGTCAGAGGTCGTAGTATGAGGGAGTAGAATTAAAAAACTAATGACAGATGCGTTTTCCAGCATGCAGGGGATTTATTGCAGCATGCAAGCAGGCATGCAGCGTGCAAGCAGACATGCAGCATGCAAGCAAGCATGCGACATGCAAGCAGGCATGCAACATGCAAGCAAGCATGCAACATGCAAGCAAGCATGCAACATGCAAGCAGGCATGCAGCATGAAAGCAGGCATGCAGCATGCAAGCAGGCATGCAAAATGCAGCAAGCATTGTTTCTGTCACGGCTCCGGCGCTGCGGGGTTTGGGCGGCCCCACGCGAGCTTATCGTCGCAGATGGTTTTAACGCTCACCACCGCAGCTTCGGCTTGCTGGCCGGCTTTGCCGGCCAGCCTCAGCCGCGGCGGCGGGCCTTCAAACCACCTGCTCCTCAGCTCGCGGGCCGCCCTACCCCTCCGCGCCTACGCGGGTTTAAATTACACTCTAGGGGTAGGGCAAACAAGACTGCGTGAAGTCGGTTTTGCAGCGATTCGTTTCTGACACTAAATTTTGTAGCACAACATGTTGACTTTTAGTTTATTCGAAGTATTGAAAATCGGAATATCGTTTTTCGGACCGAGAACCCTTCGAGCATTTGATTCTTCGAACGTATGAAAATCGGAAAACTAACAAATCGCATTTACGACTTTCGGTAAAATAAATTTCGTGATTTTTAATAATAGACATTATAATTTTTAGGTATTATGAAATTCGGACTTTTCAAAATCGGAATATCGAAATTCGGAATAAAATATTTCGGAGTATTTGGGTGTTCCCCAGTGAATCATCATGACACCCCCTTCCCCGCGCTTTCTTTGTGTTAGTACCTGAGTAGCTTCTACTTTAGTTGCGTCCACACCATAGGGAGAGCTATTTATGTCGTGTAGTCCCAAATCGGTAAGTTACACTGATGTAAAGCTCGTTAGCGGCCTCTCAGACCCTATGTCACCACTTACGTAACTTTTTAAAATATGCTATATTGTTTTTCTTATTTTTACAGTTGTTACTTGCAATGAATAATTCCACGCTTCCAAAAGAGAAGTGCAGGGAGTCGGAAGTTAGGAATTCTGTGCCAAACACTAGTAAACGGCTTGAAAATTCTCAAATTGAAGAATATCTGGCACAGGAGTCTTCAAGTGGATCGGAGGCGGAAAAACACGGGAAACCTGTGCCAGTTGTTCTCCTAAATGAAATCGCAAACCTAATAAAAATAAGTCCTGAAAACATGTGTGATTTGCAGTGCGCCATAAAATTATGTCCTAACTGCCAATAAAAATAACCAAAGTTTGACCATTGCTAGTTTTGTAAAATGATACCTGTCATGAGACCATTTTTTTTTAAATAATGATTGTGTGAAGTGTGTGTTAGAATGAAGTGTCCTTACTTTATGGAAAAATAGTATATTTTTTAAAATTTGTTGATTTAATTTTTTTGTAAGACACTATTGACCTCATCTCCAGTTTTTGGTTTAAGTTACTACCTACATTATAACAGCAAGTACAGCACATAAAATTGCAATTTAGAGTTTAAAGATTAATTTTATTTTATCCTGTTGATGTTATTAAACTATTTTTAAAGAATGCGGAAAGCTACCTTACCGAATTTCCTATACCTAGATCAGATATGGCAGCAGCCTTCGGTCATCAGTTACGTTACTTAAAAACCATGTCACCAGTCAAAGGTTAAAGTAGGTAAAACGTCAACTAATGCTACCATATGCCATTATGCACTTTGAGTGCGTGACGCTGTTACGATTCTTAGGCAAAATTTGTGAATGGCGATACGATGACGGTGAGTATATAATATTTAGCTGGATGTTCGTGCTGCGGAGAGCAATCGCCTCTACGTGAAGGGACAGCCAGGTGCCCAGTGGCCGCGAGCGCCGCAGCGGAAGCAGCGTCCATAGCCGCCGTAGTAGGCGTCGGGCCGGCCCTCCACTAGCGTCGCCCCTCCACCACTATCACTTCCGGCTGCTAAACATCAAATGTTCTACTCAATAATCTGAAAAAGTTTTATTAAAATTAAGACAAGAACCTTCTTGGAAGAAGAAGGCATCTAAGTTGTCTATAACCCTCGATATTTCATGATTTTTAGTAAGGGTAAATGCTGTCATGTTTCTGAAATTACAGCTATTCAGGTGGCAATTTTGAATTAATTATTGTAGTGTGTCATGTTTGTGTAGTTACAGTGTCAATGGTTTACATTATTTGCCTGAAAGAAAGAACTTCGTCGAAAATGGAACAGTACAAATAGGTTCGGTGTCACACTTACCCCATTCGTCGCAGTCATCAGTGTTAGATCCACTATCACCCTCGGTCCAGCCGTATCTGTCACCGTATCTGTCGTAGTACTCGGCCCTGTAAGCAACAATCATTGCATTATTTCTCTCATAAAGTTTAGCATAGCATAACCGACCATAATGCTGAAACACGGTTCTCCTCTCTGTGAGAGGGAGTGGGCTATAACTTTAACTGCCACTCCCTCTCACCGTTAAAGTCACAGCCCACTGTAGCTTGATAAATGTTACATATCTTCGTTTTGTTCTAGGACATGAAGATGGTTTTCAAAAAAAAGTTTGTTAATTTTTTTTATACTAAACTGGGTGAATCTTGATAGCGTAATTACGGATTTGATAGAACCACATACAAGTAATATTCATTCTGGCTATTGAGTAGTCTAGTATCAGTGCTACAAACATCCCGAGCGAGACTTGGCTGCCTCATTAGTGATTAGTGTAACAGTTGCAAGCGCTATAGCTAAGCATGCGGTCCTTGAATCGATTCTCTGTACCATAATGAATATTAAATTAGATTGAAACACGCCTTTAAAAAAATCGTCTGCTCGACGACGTGAAGTGCCAGAAAGATTATGCCATTGTTTTTACCTCATAGATTGGAAGAAATTTGAGTTGCGGAGTACAGACTTTAAAAAAAATCTAAAGTTCCATAAAAAACACATTTATATGCGTCTTAAACTATACTGTTGTATTGCACACCGCTGTTCCTGACCCCCCCTTTTATTTAAATGTTCGTTTTCCGGTCAACACTGCTAAGCTAATAAGTTGTTGGAGGGCACCCCTCGGGGATAGTCGCGATGTGGTTGTAATATTGTTCTAGTAACTTACTCGTCCTCCTCCTCCTCCTCGAGGTACTCGTGGTCGGGCGTGGAGTAGAAAGAGCTATCATCTCCTCTGTAAACAATACAAACTTCGTTTTTAGTAGGTTAATCCCTTAGTCCGCCTTAATACTTGCAATCAACTCGCATGCAAGTTTATTTAATTGCGAAGCACGATTGAGCGATCACATTATACTTAGATAGCCCGCAATGTAACGTATGCAAGTTGCAGATGGAAACGTGGTCTGATTCTAAAGTGTTTCTTTTCAGAAGCTGGATGTTCAGCGATGACCATTTTTGGCTGTCAATTATCTTGCAAACTTGTATATCATATTCGTTGAAGTTGTTGTACCTTGTTTTCTAATTAAGATGTGGCCTTACCAAATGAAAATAGAGCTAGAACATAATTATAACTCCTATGTAACGATGTTCCAATTCTCGGCCAAAACATGTATTGAACTTACACAAGAGAGTGAACAGGAAAAAACACTTAGTTAACTGCATTTTTTATTTTACATTTGTTACTATTGTTATTTATAATGTTCTTTCTCTTCCACAGCTTAGTAAAGGGTATTCAAAAATAACATTGAGGAGTTTAAATAGCATACCCGTCTGTGATCGCGTTGGACTGCTCTTGTTCCGACTCGAGTTCTGCAACCAATACAGCTTCATAAAGCTATTCATGTTTTACAACTAGCCCTTCACTATTTTTTGTACTCCATTAAATGTATATTACTAACCCTACCTAGGAATGCACAATAGAACAAGGTTTGAGTTGATCAGTTTAAGTTACATAATTGTAAAATGGCTTCAATATTTAAATGACTTATTATTTCTATGCGTAAAGCCTACTTGTGGGGTTTGCATATGACCCTTGAAATGTCGTATGAACCGCTTAGGTTTATAAGAAACAACGCTCGAAATGTCAGAACTCCGTAGGTTAATACGCAGTAGGTTCAAAATACCTTGGTATGAGATAGGCCCCCGAGGGTTGGGTGAGAGTTAGACGGCTATAAGGACGTTCGCGATTACACCAGCATAAACTAAGTTGTCAAATCCTTATTATGTATATCTTATGATTTTATTTATGCAAGCAACAATGCAAGAAATTAACTAGGAACTCTTTTTTTTCAATGTTAAAGTAATATTAATATTATTTATTGCGGTTTTATTAGGACATTGGAATTCAATAAAACCATATTTTCTAAAAAAAAACATTCATTTACTATTTCTTTTACAATATTTAATTTTTGAAGAATTTTAAAACAAAAAAAGAAATTAAATCAACAGCAGCAGCTACACAAAGCAATATTGACCTTATTAAAGATATTTTGACTTTTTGATTTTACTTAATGATGACTTTATGTGTGTACTTTTATTTGTCAAAAACAATTCATAAAACTTTATTAAATATTTATAAAAAATATAAATAATACATTAATAGAATTGCCCACTCAGGCATAAATACAACTAGCATATACTTATTTCAATCACCATTTCAAACACTAATCATTATTAATTAATTAACTATTAAATATACAACGCTAACTATAGATCTATCTGTAGTAGTTGTTTTTAGTACCTAATAAAACTATAAACTATTTAGAGGACAAAAAATGTTTGTTCTTTATGAGTAAACGAATGTCCCGCCCCTGCTTCACACGGTTTCAAGAATCTGATGTGGCGATACTGACAATAGACATATCATCTGTACACCTTCAGGAATATATTTTTTAACAAGTTACGACGAAAACTGCATCACGATTAATCGTTTAGAAACCTAAGTAATCACGGATTTTATTAAACCAATTATCTGTATTCAGTAGTATATTGCATGACATATTTTTTATTAGTGAATTTAAACAGTCTTTCATCAAACTGAAATCTCCGTAAGCTTTACGTCTAATACATATAAGATAGATAAGCTAAGCTATAAAGGATTTACTGACGTATCCTTGGTTTGGTGTTGCCCTCACAAACTGTGTTGAAAGAAATTAACTTGAGAGATATTCATCTCCAAAGTACACTACATGTATTCACATGTTAATTTATTTCTGTATATGCCACCAATCAAGTCATAACCTTCACTATTGTGTTAAAATAATTATGAAGCTGCATTGTATATGCATAACATCAAGAAAGAATTTGCAATAATAAATTGAGTGAATGCTCAGCCAGACTGGCAGCGCGTTGCGGGGAGCGGCGCGAGTGCTGGGACGCGCGCTTTGTGGCAAGCCATAACCACCCGCGCGGTTAGCTCAAACTAGTTTAAGGGTAAGTACCCTCTCCCGCGCGGGTTTCCACTCGCCACCCGCAGACTCACTGCGGTCACTTTTAACGAGCTAGGACATGAACTGCCTGCACGCATCCTGCGTCGAGAAGCCCGCGCCGCTTCCCGCAACCACGTGCCCACTATGGACTCTCAAATTAAGTTCTATGTTTGAGATCGCATAACCGCGCCCACCCCGCGTCCTCTTTTGCAATCTAGCCCAGCACGTGGGTAATAATATGACAAACCCATTTTACTGTCTTCCATTAGATACAAGAAATAAATGTTGCTTGCAAGGGCCGGAACTGCGTAAAGGGGACGCCCGCGCGGTCTCATACAAAAGTGCTCCGTTGCGGGTACCCGCGCGGGCATCTGTAGCGGAGGGAGTCGGGCCCCGCGCCCGTTTTTTCTACGTAATAAACATTAAATTCTCCATCGACACGACTACATGCACACAGTTAAAGTTGAACTAGCGACACTGCGCAGGTAATAATCTGGTTTCCGCGACATGGGACCGTCGTCGCACAGGACACACGCGCTTTGTCACGCGACGGGTGCTCGTCGCGGGCGTCCGCTTAACGCAGTTTCGGCCCTAAGTGTAAGTAAGATTGGCTTTTATTTAACAAAAATATTCATTCTCATTGAATCGTTATCGATTTTATTAATTTATGAACACGGTTAAAAAGTAGGTCTACGATTTATTAGATTTTTCCAACCCTAAATATTTTTTATCTGAGCAACAATCTTGTGTTTTTAGTTTTGCTTACGAAAACGGTCAATGTCAAATAAATTTGACGTTGACCGTTTTCCTGTGGATAAAGGATATGTAAAGCTGGAAAAATCACTTGTAGGAAAGATCATATCTTAATCAAATTTGTTAATATCCAGAAGCTTAAAATTAAAAACGTATAGGTAATTATGCGGGTCCTAATCATTAAAATAAATATTACATACCTTTTCTACTGTCCAAGATTTCTTTTCTTTTTCTTTTCATTTCCTCATTAAGGCTTTGCACCATTTTCTCAATGAAGGAGTCTAGTACTAAGCTTTTGCATTCAGATGTGATTGAAGCTCTAAAAAGAAAAATAAATTCAATTATGAGAATTGGAGTTGGTCGCGGCAGAAAGGAGACGGCGGGAGGACTAGATAGATTTTGCCAGAACTGGAAGGAGGAAGCGAAGCGCGCCAAATGTGACGGACTGGAGGTAGGCCTTTAAGCAGCAGTAAGACGATTCTGGCTAGCTAAAAATAATACTTCAAAAAGTTTACACTACAAAAATTTATTAAAATTTTACCGGCATATTGGACAATCCTTTTTCTTTTTCTTCCAGATAGATATACAGTATTTGCAGAAGGTATGTGAGCAGTTTAGTGTAGTAGGTTCGACAAATAGTTCATTACATATGCTGCACTGTAGCTCACTTTCCATGAGCTCGCCCATCTCGTTTAGCACCATTTCTTTGGAGGAGCCTTCGCCTGAACGTTCCGGTGCACAGATGTTTTCTAAAATTGTGTTCCTTTCTGTTTCCACAGTCTGTAGTTGGCTTTTTACCTGCAAGGATTTTAAATAAGTTATATAGGTTCATATATAGCTGGTTTGTTATGTAGGAGCAGTGTCTATCTATTTATGTATGGTTTCCGCACTTAGTCCTGTGTGGACCATTGTACGTGGTAGGAGCAGTGTGTTTACACATCTCAGAAAAATCACGAAAAAAAAGCAACCCTGCTTTTTCAGTGGAAAACCATCGAATGACCACGGCAGGGTAAAGCCAAGTCTGAAATTCTTTGTGTCAGACTTTTACTGACTAAAATCCACCTGTGTTCATTTAGTTGCGCTTTGCGTTCCAGGGCCACAATTACTCATTCGAATAATCTCGCAGCCCTGGCAGGCATCAGTCCTAACGAGCCCTGTTAATCATGCTGACCTCGCTTTAAGACACATGTGGGACACAACGCGGCGTCGATCTGGGCTTGGTCCTTATCGGGAAGCTACCTATTATTTGCTGCTCGCAAGCCCGGGCCTACGGTAGCCAGGAGTCAGCCCGGGACTCCCAGTCGGGCGTCCTCACTTTCCGCCTGTCTGCAGGTTCTCACCGGACACAGGAGCAGATTTTAAATTTCATATAATTTTTGTTTTCATAGAGTGTGGATACATTATAAGTATCTTCTAGGAGCACTTTTAAAGTTTGATCTAGGAATAAATAATATCAATAAAAATCGTTCATTATTACTTGCTAAATTTATGCATGCAAGGCTTAACATATTTTATATACTCTGATACAATAAATAAAAACTATAATATGCATAACTTAATTTAAACTAATAGGTCTTTACGGGTACACTACATAAATACGAAAAACTTTGTTCCGACAGTCACAAATACGAATTTCAAAATACCGATTTTCATAATTCCGAATGGTTCAATATTCCGAATATAACAACTCCGATTTATCATTACTCCTATTTTAATAGATCCTAAATTTCAATATTCCTAACGTTTATAATATATTATTATGTATAGTATGAGGGGGTAGAATTAAAAAACTAATGACAGATGCGTTTTCCAGCATGCAGTGGATTTATTGCAGCATGCAAGCAGGCATGCAACGTGCAAGCAGACATGCAACATGCAAGCAGGCATGCAGCATGCAAACAGGCATGCAACATGCAGCAAGCATTGTTTGCTGGTTTGGGCGGCCCCACGCGAGCTTATCGTCGCAGATGATGCACCGTGCTCCTCAGCTCACGGGCCGCCCCACCCCTCCGCGCCTACGCGGGTTTAAATTACATTCTAGGGGTAGGGCAGACAAGACTGCGTGAAGTCGGTTTTGCAGCGATTCGTTTCTGTCATTAAATTTTGTAGCACTTTTAGTTTATTCGAAGCATTTATAATCGGAATATCGTTTTTCGGACCGAGAACCCTTCGAGCATTTGATTCTTCGAACGTATGAAAATCGGACTAACAAATCGCATTTACGACTTTCGGTAAAATAAATTTCGTGATTTTTAATAATAGACATTATAATAGACATTATAATTAGGTATTATAAAATTCGGACTTTTGAAAATCGGAACATCGAAATTCGGAATAAAATATTTCGGAGTATTTGGGTGTTCCCAGGTCTTTACCTATGAAATTGCCCTTTTTTAAAATGGGTTGCTTTGAAGTGTTATTACATTGATATTACAGATTTTTTAGTTGCTTAGATATTACAGAAAATACAAAACCTCGCAGCATCCCTGCTCGGAGGGCGGCCGAACAAATAAACTCCGAAGCCCTTATTTCAAAGGTACTCCTACTTACCCTTTCAAGTTGTTCCTGCAATGTGTTAATGACCACACTAGACTGCTCTGCCTGTTTCTGAATCCTTTCTGCTGCCAATGCAGCCAGCTCTGTTTCTCTCTCTGTTACTCGCATCTATAAGAAAAAACCGTGACATAATTAAGTAAGAAGGTACTGCACAGGAATTTAATAACAAATAACGCGATTGCAGTTTGCACTTACTAAACTCTATTTATTTAATTACATTAATGGCTCAAGAACAAGAATCTATGAATGTAAGAAGTTAAAATAATATTTACCCTCAGTTCTTCAAGTGATTTTTCAGCATTGTTTTGAGCTTCATTTAATTTCTTTTGTATTTCTTCTCTCTCTGTCATCTGCAAAAACAAAACAAAAAATATTAATTGCATCAACAAAAAATATTAATTTTATTATTAATTTTATTTTATTTATTTTATATTATTTTATTAGCTTCTACCAGCGACTTCGCCCGCATGTTTCCCTATATGAACTTTAGACCCCCGTTTCATTCCCTTAAGAGGGTGAATTTTGGAAAATCCCTTAGTGCATGTTTATTGCCTATGTCATAATGACTATCTTTATAATTATATGTCACATATGCCAAATTTCAGTACAATCCGTTCAGCTATTTGTGCTGTGTGTTGATAGATCAGTCAATGAGTACTTAACAGTTGTCTTTTATATATAAGTATAGAAGATAAGTGTAAGATGTCTAGCCTAAAAGTTATTTTTTTGCATAACTTTGTTGATACTTGCTTTGCTTAGTTGGTGTTTGATGATGATGATGATAGACTAGTAAAGTAAAGAGGTGTCTATAATGGACTTTCAGATAAAGTTTAATAAAACAAACAATAGCAAATAATGTTGTTACCAGTTGATCCACTTTGATTTTTTCCTCATTACTAAGTTTCTTCATATGCTCCATTTGTTCATTAAGTAATTGTTCTGCTTTTAGTTTCTCTTGTTCTGTTTGGTGTACTTTGTCTTCAAGATTCTTTTTGATATTATCTAGTTCTTGCTTTAGTTCCGTTTCTCTAAGTATTCTTTGTTCCTCTATTTCTTTTAATTCCTGTAAATATGTTGATTGTATATTAATTTAATTGATTTGACTCCCTATTTTCTACATGTCCCTTTTTGACAATAGTTTTTGTAGCAGGTGTTGTGTCACCTTGAAGTAAAACATTGCCTTAATTTACAGAAGTCATTTTTACTTTCTGTTCAGAGTAGGATTTCATTGCATTCGCAGTTCTGTCGATACAATACCAATATTGATGAGGTTTTATATTGTATAAAAAACTCTGAGTTTAGACCAGTCAAACATGCGGCCCGCTGAGCATTTTCCTGTGGCCCGCGAGCGTGGATTGTATCGTATAATTCGTCTTGACGAGTACTTTGGTGCTAGATGGTAATCAGGGTCTGATGATGGAGCTGCAAGATAGCCATAGGAACTCGGTAATAAGCGCAATAAGATAACCCTATCGTGTTTGAGCTCTTTGGAATGGTCTTGATGAGTATTAATTATATAGGTACATATATACCGCGCTATAAAAGCTTGCTATGAAAAAATGACTTTCATCATTCAGATCTAATTGCCTCACAGCGCAGTGCTGTGTGATGCAACATATTATTCTGAATTCTCACAATGATTTGATAACCCTTACGATTACTTACTGATCAAAGTAACGTAAAGAAAGAAATCGCCAATCACAAGTCACTAACTACAAAGAAATTAATTATTTATTTTATTACGCATTTGAAGCAATAAGAAACTAGCAGAACGAACCGACAAATAGAGGGAAATTCCCCGATCGTAAATATATTGTGCCGCTTTTACAAACGAACTAAAGGGCCTATTACACCATTCGATATTCAGACAGTTTTAGTCTATGATTCGACATATCGCGTAGTATAATAAGAGTTAGGCCGGTCTTACTCGGAACAAAAAATAAGACAGTCTGAATATCGTGTGCTGAATATCGCGTAGTGTAATAGGCCCTTAAGCTCGAGTTTGGCGCGATAACACGATTATATAAAGCGCAGAATTTAATAATCCCGGTTAAACAGTAAACTAATATTGCCGATTCCGATACATAGGAAAACAAGATATCAGCAATATAGGTACCGGTATTGGATGCATCCCTAGTTTATCTTTATATAATTAATAATTATTATTCTGTATGGGTGTTTGTCACCTAACTCTATGGCTTGACAGATTTGGAAGGTTTTTTTTTTTTAATTCATATAAACCAGTGCTTGACTGCGAAAAGGTTTGAAAATAATATACTATTGGGACTCTAGGTGGAGTAAAAATCACGTTCTGTTTTTTTCTGACAAAAAGCCCGCTTTTGGGCAAGACAATGTTTGTCGGGGCCACCGCTAGTAGTATTTAAAGTTAATTTGAACAATTGTTGTACTTATAAATTGTTCAAATTGAAGTTACAATCACCTCAGAGACAATGTAGGATTGAATCAAAAATGTAAGATTGGAGATTTTTTTACAGATTGAATTTGAGAGTAAGATGCCAACTTTCACAAAATTATGAGTGTTATTACCTTCTCCTTAGCTATTCTAAGCTGTTCAGTTTCTCTTTGGAGCATATCTACAAACTCTTGCCTTTCCCTTAACCGGACTTCTTCTTGTTCACGTATCTTGGCCTCTAATTTCTCCAACATTTCCTGTTTTGAAGTGTTTTCTCTATTCAGCTCTGATAAAAATTCGTCTCTCTCTTTCATTAGCTTTTCTTTTAGTGAATTGTTCTCTTTAAGCAGTTCTGACTCAGTCTCATTGTGTTTTTGAATTTGTTCCTGTGAATAATAGATTAAAATAACATTTCTATATATATAAAAGAAAGTCGTGTTAGTTACACTATTTATAACTCAAGAACGGCTGAACCGATTTGGCTTATTTTTTTTTTTGAGTAGGGTAGAGTAGGGTAGAGTAGGATAGAGTTAGGTAGAGTAGGATAGGCGGTACGAAGTTCGCCGGGTCAGCTAGTAACTTATAAATTGATTACAATAAATAGTAAGTATATTTTAGTGGGCAGATAGATCACCTAGGGATCTTGTGTGGGTATGAGAAAAATTTTGTTTATAATCTCCAAAGAAAAAAAAACAGAACTTTCTTTTGATTAAGAATATAAAAAACTAGCTGTCTCCCCGGTTTCACCCACTTCTTTGGCCAATGCTTTGTTTCTGTGGGTCATAATGGATGATCATCTATCTATATATCTATATCTATACTAATATTATAAAGCTGCAGAGTTTGTTTGTTTGTTTGTTTGTTTGTTTGTTTGTTTGTTTGTTTGAACGCGCTAATCTCTGAAACTACTGGTCCGATTTGAATGTTTCTTTCAGTGTTGGGTAGTCCATTTATTGAGGAAGGCTATAGGCTATGTTTTTTTTTCAAAATTAGGGATCCGTAATAAAATTGCTATTTTGTAACACAAGGTGTAAAATCGAAAACCTATTTTTGCGTGCGCTGCAAAAACTATTGACAATAGAACAAAATGATGTACTACGGGTTTGTAGATCCCATTAAGACCTACAAAAAAGTCCGCGAGAACATATATCTAGCTATCATGGTTTAATCACAATAACCGATTTTGTGTTCAAAATAATTATTAAATCATCTGAAGAAAAAAAAACTACGTTAAATATGTATCGTAATATTAATCTTTATCGAAATTAAGCATTATGTTATCAAGAGTATTTATGTAGAAGTAAAATACTTTTTGTTTCATCTCAATCGGATATTTCGTTTAAAAGTTATCACGTGTGTAAGATGTTAAGAGTTGGTACCTATTAATGAGTTATGGGCCATAGAGTTTTTTATCAACATAAAATCCTGTAATAATCTTTTTCGAAATATATTTGTTGATGAGATCAAGAAGATGCAGTCCATTATCCACAGGAATTTCTTAATTCTTTAAACCCGAGTGGCCTCCCCCCACATTCTCTCAAGTTAAAAATTGGTGCCCCAATTATTTTACTTAGAAATCTTAAGCCACCAAATTTATGTAACGGGACTCGACTTCAGGTTAAATTTCTTCGCAATAACGTGATCGTTGCAACAGTTTTGACTGGTCCAGCGGTTGGTCAAACAGTACTTATACCTCGGATCCCAATGATTCCAAATGATTTGCCTTTTCATTTTAAAAGAGTCCAATTCGCAATTAAATTATCTTTTGCCGTAACGATAAATAAATCACAGGGGCAAACATTTAAATATGTAGGATTAGATTTACGGCAAGACTGTTCTTCGCACGGCCAACTATATGTCGCGTTGTCAAGATCAGGTTGCGGAAACAATCAATATATTCTTCTGCCACAAGAAAATAAAACGAAAAATATAATTTACTCAGAAGTACTTTAAAATAATATTTTAACCCGGTTTAAAGTGGACGGACACTCCCGCCTATAGTCGTAATTCTTATGTGTCTGGCTGAATGTCGAACAGATAGACAGCTATTGCCTGCGACTTATACAATTTAACTTAATTTATATTTTTCTTAATATTATAAAGCTGAAAAGTTTGATTGTTTGTTATGAACGCGGTAATCTCGGGAAATACTGATCTGATATGAAAACTGTTTAAATATTCAATAGTCCATTTATTGAGGGAGGCTATATTTATCTCGGTATTTCCACGGAAACGAGAAAAACGCGGGTGAAACCGCGGGGCACAGCTAGTATATATATAAAAATGAAACCCGTTTTCCTTGGTCACGGCATCACGCGTGAATGGCTGGACCGATTTCACTAATTCTTTTTTTGTTGTATTTGTTATTATTAGGAGAAGGTTCTTACGGAAAAAAATATTAAGAAAATCTCTCAGAAGTATTGAAAAATATACATTTAATTTTGCATATTTAAAAAAACGCGCGTAACGAATGTCAATGTCATTCACAGCCATAGACTATATTGAAAGAGCATTGTTTGTCCTAAGATAGGTCAGCTATACAAAATAAAGTAGTGCATCATTGCTACGCTAAGGCGGTACGAAGTTCGCCGGGTCAGCTAGTTATATGATATTTTTGCATTATGTGGTTGAGAAAAATTAATGCATTTATTATTATTATCTACACTATTTGTCATGAATCTGGCTATCCCATACAGAAAGACTTTTTCGAATCCAACTGTTAGTTCTAGAGATAAGCATGTTTAAACAAACAAAAAGACTCTTCCACTTTATTTTATTAATATAGATACTAAGTACTTTTTACCAACTAATTAAGATGCTCAAATATTGAATGTTAGGGTTGTGTTAGCTGAATAATATAAGTAGTTTTTAAATTATAAATGGAGATTATCAATATAATTTAAAAATAAATCATTGTTTCCCTCAGTATTGTCGTTATGCTTGACTGGTAGGACTGACTTCAGTAATAATTTTTTTTGTTCTTTGTTATTGTCAGGTTTTTAAGGAGAGAAAATGAAGATATTTGTGCAGAAAATTAGAAAATTACAGAATACTATGACTATTAACCTCTGAGCGTTTGATAGTTTATTGCTAATAGTGAAATGTCTGTTGGGTCAGCTAGTAATAATATATAATCTGTATTTTAGAATCTAAATATTGCAGATATTGGTACAAAACTTTAGATTTGTAAAATACATGACTGGCCAACTTACCATGAGTTCGCTAATCTTATCTTCCATTTCTAGTTTGATGGTAGCAAGCTGTGCATCTCTTTCTTCTAAAAGTATCGTTTTTTGACGTTCAACCTCATTTTTTTCCCCTTTTAAATTTTCTATCTGGGCAGCAAATTCATTTTCCAGTTGAAGAATTTTTCTATTCATATCCGTTTGCAATTGTTCCTTTAATATCATTGATGTGTTTTGCATTTGTTTAGCATTTTGAATCTTCTCTTCAATATGCTTTATTTCAAATGTTTGTGACTCTTCAAATTTCATTCTAACATCATCAATTATTTTGTTATTTTGATCATCGTTATCCATTTTTAACCGCTTTCTTGGTACTTCTAACACTTCTTCTGATAGTGAATTCATAAATTTATAAACAAATTCATCAGTCAGTTCTAGTGATATGATGTCTCCATCACATAATTTTTTTTCGAGCCCCTTGCCTAATGTTGCTCCATTGATTTTGATACCGAATGTGCTGTTATCTTCAAGAGTCCATTCATTATTTTTACCTTTTTTGAATTTGCAGTGATTTCTCGATATTGATATAAACGGTACTACAACAGAGTTCTTTAACCCACGACCAAGTGAAAACTGAAGCAAGATAAACAAAAAATGTTACAAAATTCAGTTAACTGAGTGAAACATTGTAATTGTTTAAATTCTACTTACATTATCTGAGGTTATAGGTATTTTGTTAAAATTACTGAACTCCGGTTTCAATCTTTTGCAGGACTCGAGTACTGGACATCTATCACCATCATCCATCTTATTAAGAATGTAATACAAATAACTAAATAGTAAATAATAATATAAACAGTAAACAGTTCAACAAACAAATACGGCACGTAAAATCATTCAAATCTAACACGAGTTTCAACAATCTTCAAGACAAGACATCAACAATGTCAATATTGTGAACGCAACGTACAATTCGAACTTCAATTATTTTACTTTTTTAGTGTTGCTATTAATTTGTTTATCCTTTTGAGTGCGTAATTAGAGACACAATAGTAAGACAATGGCGCGTGAACGCCGGCGTTAATGCGGGGATCAACAGCTTAATCCATGTGGTCCAATAACCAACTCAAAATCTAATCAAAAGTATTTTTTTGAGAATACATAAACTAGGTAATATCTGATTTGCAAATAAAAGTAAAAAGAAAAACGAACGTATTTTTAAACCTCAAGAAAAGCTCAAGAAAAATTTTTTTAGGCCCAGCCTTGGCCAATCGATATACCTAGCCATTGTGTAAATGGGGAAACCCATCTATGAGAAACCCCGTTTAAACAATGGCGATTGGCTAAGGCTGGGCCCATTTGTAAACGCACCTTTACAATATTGGCATTGGCAGCATTGAAAAATTAATGCCCCGTTTACACGTGGGCCCAGCATCGGCCAATCGCCTTCCCAAGCCATTGTGTTAACGGGAAAAACCCCTTTTAAACAATGATGATTGGCTAATGGCTGAGGCTGGGCCCACGTGTAAACGAGGCATAACGTCATCGAGCAATAGAGCAAAGAGCAGTCTCGTCAATTTTATCTATGGTCAATTTCTTTTTCTTTTGGCTTCGTACGTTTTCAGGGATGCGAAAAAATATAAAAAAAAACACTTTTGCGTGTATTTCAAAGGGAGTGGTCCGGATACGGCCAGAGGTTTTCAATGCCGTGGACAAGATTATTATTTATACTAAAAATCTTAATAATTACTAGAAATAATTATTAAAATAATATCACGTCAGTTAAAGTTCGGAAAAATAATATTAAACAATAAGTATATTCATTAATTGAGTGTTTCCTTGGTTCCTGGTTCCTGCAACCATTTTGAAGTTTTTTTTTTCAATTATTTTTTGACCATGGATACAAAGTCCTTTAGGCGGAATAATAAAAATAATGATGCATAGAATTTTCAATTTAATAATTGACCAGAACATCATTTTTTTTTTAATCATTTAATAAATCAATAGTATGCATTTGGTCCATTGATAAAAATGCATACGAAATACAATTATTTTGCTTATATTATTGAAAAAAATATTAATTGCGTCGTTTAAAATGTTCGGGTGTTTTTGGCGGGATTTCTTGAGTGAAGTTCAGTGGCTGTATGGTCTTAAGACCTTAGCCTACCCAAATGGGGCGAAAAGTGGCGGCAAAAAGTGTCACATTTTGCCGCGTAGCATTTGAATTGCGACTATTTGTTTCAGTTTGTGACCATTTGCTATTATGACTATTCGCTTTCATAATGAACTCTGCACTCGCTTTTCCCGACAACCTCAGCCTGCGAATTTGCTATACGACAATGACCCCGGCCGCTCTATCTCGGACTCTGTTTCTACTTCTTTGAACAACTCCAGCGTCCCACAGATGGAAACCGACTCATACAATATTTCGACCCGCAGAAGCCAACGCTGTGTTAATTGTGCTTAAAATATTACTCAAATGAGACGACATTCTTTGAAAGTTGCTGAAATCCGTGATCTGTGATACAATAATGGATTTACCCACGGCAGGTAAGAACTATTTAATTTGTACCAATGCATACCTAACTAACAAATATAAAAATATGTAAATAAAATACTACAGATGTTAATGTTGAATGATACTTGTTGATGAATAAATAAGCTAATACTTAGAAGTCACTTAAATAATGTTTTTAGTTGTTGTTCTAATTTTAAACGATGAAGAAAATGATTAACCAAATGAATAAATAAATGTTTGTTTATTTTGCTGTGCTACAGCCGCCATTTTGACTCTAGCAATATAAAAATCAAAACTGACTTAACTCATTTCCTCCAACTTTTAGATAAACTTGTAATAGCTGTAAAAGGTTTATTATTTCATAAACTATGAATTGAAGTTGTCTTAATATATGTCCACTGTTGCTATACTGTGGCCAAAGTTTGTATGAATGGTGGACCATACCCTTTAGTGAAAAATATTTTTTTTCTATTACATTCCGAACTAAAGTGTAATTTTATGCATAATTAACTAAAAGCTTGCATTATTTCATTTAAGTTTTATCTAAATAAATATGTTTTATTTTATTACAGCTCTTTATTTTAGCTACTCTATCTAAAAAAAAATGATGATTTGGAATATATTGTAATTTTTAGGGTTACGTACCTCAAAAGGAAAAAACGGAACCCATAGAGGATCACTTTTTTGTCCGTCTGTCTGTCAAGACCTTTTATCTCGAGAATGCGTGGAGGCATCGAGTTGAAATTAACCATAAGCTTACTCACGTCTTCTGCGGTCCCTTGAACTATGAAAAAATCAAGCTTCTAAGTTAATAAACAAAAAGATACGGTCGTTTATGTCGCAAAAAACTTATATTTCCTATTAATGTACCTCAACTATTTTCATACACATCACATCCAGCTGGGCCCTCGGTTCTATTACGCTCGGAACACAAAAAAATGTAGCGGCATCTACGGCGTCACATAAGAACTAAACTACGAGATCCTGCATCGCGCGATTTATTAGAGTTCTTCGCGCGATTTGAACATATACAACAGCTCGAAATCATCTATCGGGCAGTTGCCCAAACCAGGTACAACACCCGTCTGGTCGGAGGATCCTCCCTTTTAAACGGACGAATGTGGCACTTTACACTCAATTCCGCATATCTCTAAGCTCTCGACAATGAACGTCAGCGCAGCCTTCGTGCAGCTACGACATCGTGATGTCATTATCACTTCCTCAAGCTTTCGAGCAGCGAGCCATACAAGCCAGCACTAAAGGCTTTAAAGGGTATCCTGACCACCAGAATACCTACGTAGTCATACCTGGTCATCACCCTCAGCCTTATCAGCAATCTTGTCTAAGCACACAGCACCCTCGGTCAGTCACATGAAGAGCCACGATGAACCTCTCCTGATCGACACCAGCAATCAAACCTCTACGTCACATAGCACTGCTCCAACCTACTGGAGCCAGTAGTACTACTCCGACCCACTGGGACCTGAGTCACTGGGGCATCATTCCGACTCACTGGGACATCATCACCTCGAGTCACTGGGGCATCATCCCGACTCACTGGGATATCATCACCTCGACTCACTGGGGCATCATCCCTATTCGCTGGGACAGCACCACACCGACTATCTGGGACAGCACCACACCGACTCACTGGGGAATCACTACAGACAGTTCCGACTCACCAAGAACTAGGCGGCTTCTGGTTCCGACCCACTTGAACCAACCTTCTACTGGCCTGGCACGCTTCACGACGCATCTATCTAGAAAAATCATCAATCTCCGATCTATGGATGGGTGTGATGTAGCGACATCTATAGCGTCATATAAGAACTAAACTACGAAATCCTGCATCACGCAATTAGAGTTCTCCGCGCGATTTAAAGATATACAACTGCCCGATAACAATAATACTGATTGTAACTTTTGCCAATGTACCTCTTGATTCACGTATTAAATCCAAGGGATCTTTAACAAAGTAGGAGAAATTCAGCAAGAAAAATTTGTCTGCCCAGCAGGATCCTTTGTAATTTGAGTTCTTAAAAGCATAAAAAGTACACGTGTTCGGGCTTACGGACGACGAGCAACCGGACGAGCTTACGGACGGACGCCACCGTTCGACCGTCCGGTAAGGATCAAGTTCGAGTCGAAGGCGTGTTGTGTTTCATGCGCACCTCTAAAAGATAGGGCTGCGGGAACGTTTGAAAGAGTTACCATAACTCTGGTACGCAAAGGGGAACTAAAGGATACAGATGGATTTTAGTGATTAAAAGTCTGACGCACCCTCTGAGTGAAGGAGTGAAGGGAGACCTAGGACTTATTCACGACAACCGGTGAAACTTCGAGGAGCATTTCCGACCCTCAAGCGGCTCATGCCCAATCTAGGGGGTCCAGAGTTGCTCGAGGCGTCTACACGGGTATTGTGCGGTTCATGGCCCTTTTCGGAGCGCCAGCACTGCGGGGCGAAACTCTGCAGCAACGACAAGTCGCAGTATGGCGGACAGAGTTCCTGTGAGATGTTACATCGATATGGCGATAGCGGCTGTTGTAACTCAGCGCTGGGTACGCCAAGATTCTGGCTGTAATTACCCTATTTGAGGAGTGGCTGGTGAGGCGCCACGGCGTTCTCATCTTCCTCATGACACAGGACATCAACGGACATATAATGGTAAGTTCGAGAGGTTCCTGCATCGGGTTCGAGCGGAAGAACCGCCCGGGTTTTACCATTGCGCGGACAGCTTTGAGGATACGGTGGAGCACACGGTGGAGGTATGCCCCGCTTGGGCGGAGCACCGCCTTGTCCTTGTGGCGGCGATCGGCGTCGGCGACCTCTTGCACCCTGGTTCAGGTCTTGGCCCGGAGCGAGAGGGAATGGGATGCGGCGTATCCTTCTGTGAAGCAGTAATGCTAGCGAAGGAGGCGTTCGCAAGAGTAGGGAAACCAGGGGTGTAGCTACCGCCGAATCAGCCGTATCAATGATAAACCATAAATCATTTATTAATTTGCAAACATGGGTCAAAATATAGATTAATGTTTTGTTTTTAAATAATATGTTTAACCATCACATGGGTATGAAAATAATGAAAGTAGGTACGGGATAAAAAATTAGATATGTTAGCCTGGTCAGTCACAGTTATGAAATTATTAAAGTAATAATAGGGGTTAAAGTATGGAATTGCCGTTTTTTAAAACGGGTTGCTCTGAAGTGTTATATCTTTGGATTGACTTGGAATTATAAGTTCAAATAAACTTTATATTATAGGTACGTTATTCTTTTTCCGAAATTAGGTATTTATTGGATTCTTTGTGTTTTGTATTTTCTGTAATATCGTAGTTCTTATAACTATGAAAGCTAATAAAAAAACTTTTTTTCATATTAAGAATTCCAACGTAGAAACTATGCATTTTAAAGGGCAAGCAATATTAATTACGTATACCTACGCCTTTCTTCTAGCAAAAAAACATTGTGCTCTTAGTTTAATAGCTTTCGTTTTGGAAATTTTGTCTTGTTGTCGCACTGAGGAGAAAAGTTATTCGTGAGATAAATTTTCCCACGTGAAAGTGATTGAAACAATAAAAAACTTTTTACAAAAAAAAAATACAACCGACTTCAATGTAAAAAAAAACACTGAAAGTGCAAAATAACTTTTTACACCACCTGCTCGATAATGCCCTTTTATATAGGGTGACTGGTAATTAGTGTATGATACTTAAACACGTGATTGTGCTCATGATAACCAATAACTTTTACTATGGGAACAAACCTGAAATCGCGAAAAAAAAATCAGCTGTTCAGTACATTTATGTTTGCCTAATGTACTGAACAGCTGATATTTTTTTCGCGATTTCGGTTTTGTTCCCATAATAAATATTGTTTATTATCATGAGCACAATCCCGTGTTTCGTACACTAATTGCCAGTCACCCTATATGTCTTACAACTATCACTTAAAGCAAGTCTTTCTGTCCCTAGGGAGATAATGCAGTATGGGCGATCCCTAGGGATTAATGAGATTTGAATTTGGAACGCGAAAAGTGAATATAAAAGTATGAGCATCATACAAGTTTATTCTTTACTAGCTGTGCCCCGCGGTTTCACCCGCGTTTTTCTCGTTTCCGTGGAAATACCGAGATAAATATAGCCTCCCTCAATAAATGGACTATTGAATATTTAAACAGTTTTCATATCAGATCAGTATTTCCCGAGATTACCGCGTTCATAACAAACAATCAAACTTTTCAGCTTTATAATATTAAGAAAAATATAAATTAAGTTAAATTGTATAAGTCGCAGGCAATAGCTGTCTATCTGTTCGACATTCAGCCAGACACATAAGAATTACGACTATAGGCGGGAGTGTCCGTCCACTTTAAACCGGGTTAAAATATTATTTTAAAGTACTTCTGAGTAAATTATATTTTTCGTTTTATTTTCTTGTGGCAGAAGAATATATTGATTGTTTCCGCAACCTGATCTTGACAACGCGACATATAGTTGGCCGTGCGAAGAACAGTCTTGCCGTAAATCTAATCCTACATATTTAAATGTTTGCCCCTGTGATTTATTTATCGTTACGGCAAAAGATAATTTAATTGCGAATTGGACTCTTTTAAAATGAAAAGGCAAATCATTTGGAATCATTGGGATCCGAGGTATAAGTACTGTTTGACCAACCGCTGGACCAGTCAAAACTGTTGCAACGATCACGTTATTGCGAAGAAATTTAACCTGAAGTCGAGTCCCGTTACATAAATTTGGTGGCTTAAGATTTCTAAGTAAAATAATTGGGGCACCAATTTTTAACTTGAGAGAATGTGGGGGGAGGCCACTCGGGTTTAAAGAATTAAGAAATTCCTGTGGATAATGGACTGCATCTTCTTGATCTCATCAACAAATATATTTCGAAAAAGATTATTACAGGATTTTATGTTGATAAAAAACTCTATGGCCCATAACTCATTAATAGGTACCAACTCTTAACATCTTACACACGTGATAACTTTTAAACGAAATATCCGATTGAGATGAAACAAAAAGTATTTTACTTCTACATAAATACTCTTGATAACATAATGCTTAATTTCGATAAAGATTAATATTACGATACATATTTAACGTAGTTTTTTTTTCTTCAGATGATTTAATAATTATTTTGAACACAAAATCGGTTATTGTGATTAAACCATGATAGCTAGATATATGTTCTCGCGGACTTTTTTGTAGGTCTTAATGGGATCTACAAACCCGTAGTACATCATTTTGTTCTATTGTCAATAGTTT
This sequence comes from Mythimna impura, assembly GCA_905147345.3. NCBI lineage: Eukaryota > Metazoa > Arthropoda > Insecta > Lepidoptera > Noctuidae > Mythimna > Mythimna impura. The sequence goes on from LR990345.1 coordinate 18,464,123, forward strand.
TTGCAGCGCACGCAAAAATAGGTTTTCGATTTTACACCTTGTGTTACAAAATAGCAATTTTATTACGGATCCCTAATTTTGAAAAAAAAACATAGCCTATAGCCTTCCTCAATAAATGGACTACCCAACACTGAAAGAAACATTCAAATCGGACCAGTAGTTTCAGAGATTAGCGCGTTCAAACAAACAAACAAACAAACAAACAAACAAACAAACAAACAAACTCTGCAGCTTTATAATATTAGTATAGATTCAAACTGACCACTAACGAAAAAAGAAAGTAGGTAATGAAAAAGCGGGAGCATTATCTATAGAAAATTGAAATTGTAGAATCTTAGAGTAGTGAATTTTGTTTGTTTCTAATCTCAAAACATGTTGAGTGATAGTTAAGATTAACTTGTAAATAATACTTATATTTCTCTAATGTATGATTAGATTTCATATACATCATCAATATTGCATATCATTTGAGACACATGGTTTCTACAGTAGAACTCATATTACAAAATAATGCGAGTTATCTTATATTTCATACAAAAATAGTTACAAGTACTACTACCACAAAAATAGTTGTACATACCAATAACTACATCATTTTGAAATATTTGAACTTATAATCCCAAGTCAATCCATAAGCAACTCGTTTTAAAAAACGGCAATTTCATACTTTAACCCCTTATATTAAAATGTCAAAATTGGATTAAAAAATCAATACAAAATTAAATGTCAAAATAAAATAAATTAAAAAATCAATAAAAAATTACATGTCAAAATAAAATAAAAAAATCAATAAGAAATTAAATGTCAAAGTAAAATAAAAAAAAATCAATAAAAAATATAAAAAATAGATTACAAACAAATATAAGTTAAATTCTAAATACGAGTATTTCATATAGCTAAATAGCTTTGTTAACTGTTTTTTATTTTAAGTTTTTCAATTTATTAGTATAATATTCACTAAAACTTATTTATTTCGTCACTGTTATGTTCAAAGATAGATTTTTTAGAATATCGTTTTGTATTGAAAAAGTGAACTTTTCACTGAACATTCTCACTATTTATAGTGTCAAAAATAGTATCACGGGTAAATTATCGTAACTGCACTTTTAATACGGGGCCCCCAAACTATAGGGGCCCCGACATTTGCCTAAATTCGTACCATGTTATCCACAATCTTAAATGCTCATATTGATAAAATGCCAGGAGTGAATGAATATATGATAGGTACTCAATAAACTCTAAAAATTATATAATACTCTGTAAATAGTTTTTAGCAGGCTCCACACGTTTTAGCACTTTCTACATACAAGACGACAATAAAACTCAACCTATTTTAGTAGGTACTTCCTGAATGATCCATTAAATGAGCTCATTTTCATTTTCGAGGCCTCTCAAGGCACTATTTCTATGCTAGTAGAAGCTATTTCGTACAAAGAAACAAACTTCAAAAGTATTTGATATGGGGCCCCATTAGGACTAGCTACATCACTGAGGGGAACGTACACTTTCAAGCGTAAACGTACACCTTCGGAAATCACAGAGCGATCTCCGGCCACCGTAGGCCTTGCAGACGACGAGCAAATGGGTAGCTTGCCGTTTGCTCATCTTATAAAGATCGAACTTGAGTCGTCGACGGCGCGTAATGTTCTACGCGCGACTCAAAGAGATGTCAGCAAACCGTAAAACCCTAGGAGGACCGATGCCTGCTAGGGGCATGGGAACGGTTTGAAAAGGATAGGTACTCATGGCATTGGAACACAAAAGGCAACTGAATGAACATAGGTGTAGTTTTAGTCAGTAAGGCTTAAACGCAAGGGCGTGTAAGACTTTTACTGACCATTCCACCCAAGAACGAGAGAAGTCATTGGATCCCTCCTCAAAAAAAACTCTAGAGCGAGAAAAGTTAAACTTCACACCTCGAAAAAAAAAAGGATGGATCTCTTTGGGATGGATATGTCGTGACTCGTGGAGTGTAAATTGTTTTATCTCGTTTCCTTTTCTACCAATTTTGATACTGTTTTCATTATCTATTAATATTCAATTTTTGTATATTTATTGATAAACTGGTTAGATAACAATTTTTTAAAATGCATCCCATTGCAACACATAAGCACGTAACAATCAGTACGCACCCAAGGAAGCCTAGACGGGAACCCATGGGTTTCGAGAATACTCAGGTTTTGAATTAGCAGTTATAAAAAAAAAATATGTTTAGTAACGAATTTCGAGAATTAAAAATAAAACAAAAAATAATATCACTAATCCTATAATTATATCTGTCGTGGCAAGATCTTAGAATTGATCACTTCATGATGTGACTAGCCATTTCATGAAATCGTGCTGTTTCAGCAATATTTATGATTATTTCATGACATGGCTAATCATATCGTAAAAATAGTTACGTTGTCCACCGGTAGAGTCCACTGTTCCTCAATTTATTCCTGTTTTCGACTGCAAAATATGCTTTTATTCCGTCAAAAATACTAAATATGCAGTAAAATATGCCAAGTCCTTGAAATGCGACCTCTGTCACTTTACGATACGGCGCGGCGGCGCCGGCGCCGGCGACAGAGCGTTTCGGGTCTGTGTGCTTTGTGCACAATACAGGAGTTAGTCCTAGTGTGGGGCAACGATTTAAAAAAAAATTAAATGAATGAAATGAACTTCGTTGTTGATGAATATATCTTATTTGTTTTTTCATATTTTTTTATTAAAGCTAAAAATGATTTCATTTAGGAAATATTAAAATTGCATTCATATTTTTTAGGTATTGATTACACTATCACGTCCTGTCGGGAACATGTCGAGTTATCAGTAACCTGTAATGGTGGTACCATAGGCGGTCTTTATGCACCAAAACATTTTCTATCATTGCCAGTCAATTGTCAACCTTTCGGTTAATAAAACCATCGTGTGGTAAGTGTCATCATCATCATCATTTTAGCCGAAAGACGTCCACTGTTGGACATAGGCTTCCCCCAAGTGTCACCATAATGAACGGTCCTGTGTGTTTCGCATCTACCGGATTCCCGCAACCCTTACCAGGTCATCAGCCCACCTTGTAGGAGGCCTTCCAACACTGCGTCTTCCGGTACGCGGTCGCCACTCCAGAACCTTTCGGCCTCAAAGGCCATCTATTCTGCGAGCAATGTGCCTTGGACATTGCCACTTAAGTTTGGCGGTTCATCGAGCTATGTCGACCACCTTGGTTCTCTTGCGCATATCTTCATTACTAATTCGATCACATAAGGAAACTCCGAGCATAGCCCTTTCCATTGCCCTTTGGGTGACTTTAAGCCTAATGAAGAGGCCCATTGTGAGCGAACACGTTTCGGGGCCGTATGTCACTGGCAACACGCACTGGTCATAGACTTTCGTCTTGAGACACTGTGGTATATTGGACGAGAAGATACCGCGCAGCTTCCCGAACGCTGCCCAGCCGAGTCAGATTCGACGGTCGACCTCTATCTCGAAATTGGATCTATCCAACTGGACTGTCTGTCCGAGTAAGTGTACAACAAAAAATAAATAATATCTAAACTCGAAATCATTTTCGTAAAAATATCTATATATTACCTACATATACATAATTATATATATATCTTTACCTCATGTAGGTATGCGGTACGAGTTGACAAATTACTCATCATCATCATCATTTCAGCTGAAAGACGTCTACTGTAGGACATAGGACCGGTCTTGTGTGGTACCTACCTGTTAAAGTAATGAGCTAATCAATATTAGGTGCTTCTGATAAATAACTTTAACTTAAAATATACCTAGTATGACGAAGACCAAACTATAGGCGTGACCGTGTGAAAGGACTTTAGGTAACTACCTAGTAGTTCTAGTTTGCTATGGTGGGAATTAATTAAATCAATAGTCAACCCTATTGATTTTATTATTTCTACCATAGCAATCTAGTACTTACGTAGTTATTAATAAACGCCTTAGAAATTGACTAGACAATGAAGTACGAACCGTGTTATGCTGTGAGCTTTATCACACTAGATAACTATCTACTGGAGCGATCATTGAAAAGGTAACGCTAAGATCTTTTCACTTGAAAAGCGGGCAATGTATCTAGGAGTTAGGTAGCTTCTTTGACGAGATGAAGAGCCGACGAGAGTGAAAGCATATTTCGGGGTGGATAAAACGAATAGATAGAGGTCTTTAATATAAACGAAGCAGACTTTAGTACTCTCGAAAAATGCAAGCATGGCGGGTTGGTACACACTGAATTTTTAAAGCACCGCCAGCGTTCGTAACTTGTTGGCTTGCAGAGACTGAAATTTTGCGTTAGTCGCTTTGCTTTTTCCTTTTCAAGCACTTATGGCAGTTTCTTAGTCGTGGAAATGTTTATAGAGTTAGCAATGACATCTCAACTTAGGTAATGGTTTATAAAATAAAATGTAGTAAAGATGAGAGGAAGGATTTTCTTAGTTTCGTAGGAAGGCGACTCATACTTACATATCCCACTCGCTACATTCTAATCGGGTAGATCAGAATGAATTATAGGTATTTATTTATAGAGTAGTACCTAATTGGGCTGAAATATTAATTGTGGAGATATTGGCACCTTAGAGACATATGCAACTTCAACAGATGTCTCTGAACCTTGGAAGTAATTTGGCTCTCACTCTTTACAAGCAGGTCTGCTGGAAGAAATTTCATTTGAAATAAGCAGTACCTTTGTGCTCTTCTATCTGTTTTTGTTCTTTTCATTTTTAAAGTGTTTGTGTGTACATAAATAAATATAATTTCTTTTTATTAGGGTATACAAACAATTAAACCTTCAGTACAGACTGAAGCTTTAATTTCGGAAGTCGGTGTTTCTCGTTACTGTTTGTTTCATAATGAAGTTAAAACCTTTATGTTCAACCTCTTTGTTCGCAAAATAAATTTTGAATTCGAATAAAATTCCCATTAAGTTATTGCGTTCAATAGTATATAAATTATTGTCTTACTTATTTCATCCAATTTACAAGTTAAAATGGACAAAGGACAATGCCGGATTTAGTATGGGAAGTGGCGTCTTTTTTTTTTTCGTGCGGCCATCAATTAAACCTTGTTTTTTAATTACAGAATAATGTAATAAACCAAACTTACTATGGCATGTATACCTCTAAACTAAGTCCGAACTGAGTTACAAGAGATAGAAGTTGGCTGATTTTATTTATTAGATTTATAGGATATTTTGTCTTTTAAGCGCAAGGTATGTGAGAAATTGCAACATTGCATTGCATTTTACTATTTCTTATTTTTCTTCAAAAAAGAAATAGTACCAAACTCGTTTCACACAGGATTGTGAAGTTGGCGAGGACGTCCTTAGGCCGCCAGTGCCGTCGTCCGCGTTGCCTGCTGACTTCGAAACCGAGGCCTAACAGGTTAATAATAATAGGTTAAAACACAATTACAAAGAAACTATTTTTTTGCAACTTCTCACTTAGCTTGTGTTTATAAAACAAAAATGGCCTACGTATAAAGCTAATAAATACTAGCCAACTTCAAGCTCCCGTAACTCAGTTCGGACTGAGATTAGAGATATACCTGCCATAGTAAGTTTGGTTTATTAATTTGTATTTAAAAAACAAGGTTTGGTTAATGGCCGCTCGAAAAAAAAAGACGCCATTTTACGACATTGGCTTTTAACTTGTACAAACGATTTATTTATTAAAAAACATTTAGTAAATAAATCGTAGGTACATTCAAATAAAATTTGTTTTTTTTTTGGTCTTTGGCCGCCATTTTAAGATGCGCGCGGTTTTTGGCGTGATTTTTTTTATTCCAGTGAAGTTCAGTGGCTGTATTAATAAAATAAAATTAAATACTATAAACGCAAGACTAGGCAGTATGATCAAAATACCTTAGCCTTCCTCTAGGGGAAAATAAAAAAAATGATGCCCGCGCTTATGAAAACAGATTTTTACTGCCATGTTACAGAAAATTTTACTAGTTTTACTGTTGTTTTCTTCACAAGTGTATTGAAAAACGTCGTATGACACACGTGAGTAATTAATGATTACCGTTCTTGGCTCTCTTAAGACCCTCGCCACGGCTCGGGTCTAAATACCGCCTCGACGGTAATCACTAACATTACACACTTATATCATAATGTACTATTATATAGTAATTATTGTTTTATTATGAAGTTCCTGTGTCTACCTTCCACCTTCTTGGGCACGCCATAATTATGGCGGTAAGTCCCCTCTTTGAGGAGTGGCTGGAAAGGCAACACGGCGTCCTTACCTTCCGCATGACGCAGGTCCTCACCGGACATTTAAGTACGGGAGGTTCCTGCACCGGATTCGTGCGGAAGAAACGCCCGGGTGTCACCATTGTGTGGACCACCTGGAGGACACGGTGGAGCACACGGTGGAGGTGTGTCCCGCTTGGGCAGAGCAACGCCGTGTCCTCGTGAGGGCGATCGGCGGCGGCGATCTCTCGCGCCGGGCCTTGGTACAGGCCATGGTTCGGAGCGAGGAGGAGTGGCAGGCGGTCGCCTCCTTCTGCGAAGCAGTAATGCTAGCAAAGGAGGCGGCCGATCGCGTGAGGCAACGGTCCTCACGCCCCAATCGCCGCCGGGATTCCGATCCCGATTTCCGACCATCGTAGGCGCAGGCTTGCGGACGGCGAGCAATGGGTGGCTCGCCGTCCGACCGTCCGGTAACCGTCCGGACCGAGCCCAAGTCGTCGACGGCGCGTGCTGTTCCACGCGCGCCTCAAGGAGATGTCAGCAACTGTAGGGGCCTAGCAGGGTCGAAGCCTACTGGGGCCAAGGGTCTGATTCTGAAAGGAAGACTCGGCACTGGTACGAAAGGCAACAAAGGAACAGGAGTGGGTTTTTAGTCAGTAAAAGTCTGACACTATCTCCCGCCCCGCCCAAGGGCGGGGGATGTCATAAGATGATTTTCCCACCGAAAAAAATAATTTCGGTGAGTTCAATAATTACGGAGTTCCAATGCCTTCTTTCCGGCGCCATCATCATCATCAGATCACTTCGATGATACCATTTTCAACGTTACTATTCAGAACCATTAGTTTATTTGTATTGTCATAGTCTGAACTATCTTCATTGTGATATCTATGTGAGTTTGAAGTTTCATTGACCATTTCTGGTCTTCTTCACCAGTCCCACTTCATCAAATGTTACTTTTTGACTGTAAGTGTTTATAGTCATAAAGTAACATTTGTTAGCTTGAGTTCTCGATGAAAATACCAAAATCACTATATAATTGCCTATAATATTTGAAGAGTTCCCTCGATTCCTCATGGATCCCATCATCAGAACTAGATTTTGAAAAAAATGGACCAATCTGGAAGTATATCCTTTGAGGAGAAAAAAAATATTTTCAAATCGGTCCATAAACGACGGAGTTATCAGGTAACAAATATAAAAAAAAATATATTAAAAAAAAAATACAACCGAATTGTTAACCTCCTCCAATTTTTTTTGAAGTCGGTTAAATAGTTCAATTCCCGAATTGAGAGAAGATTTTTTCGAATCGCAAAAAAGAATTTTTTTTTATGACGTAACTACTTTACAGTTTTCAGACTTTTTCCTATACTTACTTGTGATAAGAGAGCTTGATTCATGTCAAATTTCAGGATTCTAGGTCAACGGGAAGTACCCTATGAATTTTGATTCCCTTGAGAGTGTCAAAATACACGTTTTTGGTGACATAAACGGCCCTATCTTTTTTTTTCGTCAACTCCGATGTTTGATTTTTTCACAGCTTTAACGCAGACATGAGTATATAACCTGGTTTATTAACCAGGACCCGCCAGACCTGGTTTATTGGTTGGTGTATTTAACCTGATTTTAATTTCATTTCGATACCTCCACGCGTTCCCGAGATAAAGGGTCTTGACAGACTGACAGACAGACAGACGGATGGACATATCAAAGTGATCCTATAAGGGTTTTTCCTTTTGAGTTACGGAACCTTAAAAAAACAATGTTGATACAAAAGTATACATGCCATGTGGAGCTGATTTGTCATTGCGTCACTATAGCGACGGTATGAGAGTGAGCTCTTTGAGAAGTGGTTGAAGAGGCGCCACGCCACGTGTCCGGTGAGGACCTGCGTCAGGCGGAAAGTATAGCTTTCCGCCTGACGCAGGTCCTCACCGGACACGGCTGTTTCGGGAGGTTTCTATTTCTATTTTCGGCGGGAAGGAACGCCCGGGTGTTACCAGTGTGCGTATCGTCCGGTGCGTCGTACGGTGGCGCGTTTTATTCCACACGCGCCTCAAAGAGTTGCCTGCCTGCGAGGGCTGCTGGAATATTTGAAAGAGTCACCGCGGCCCCGGAAAGAAAGAAAGAAGGAAAAACTTTTTATTTGCCGGAAAAGGCGCAAACTTAAAATTAACATATTGCAAATATTTTGCATGACAAAAACATAATTAAAAATAACATATATGCGCCACGTCCGAGCAAAACGGCCGTACGCTCAGCATAATGCTGTGTCCACACGCAAAATGCGACGAGGCCACAGCGCTGAAAGCATAAAGCAACTGAAGGAAGTCGGGTGGGTTGTGGCTAAAGCCAGTAAAAGCTGGACACTCTCAATCTACCCAGAGCGAGAAGAGTTATTTGACGATTTCAACCCCAAAAAGAATGACTTATCATTAAAAGTAGTTCCAGGTTGGTTTTTAAAACCCTGTCTATCATGCGTGGGTCAGTTCATCTTAATTAGTTATATTGGTTTCAAAATCATTCATACATTTTGTATTAACAATAGAGAACAAAAAAGAACCTAAAACCAAATCCATAGTTTGACTTTGGTATCGCAATGCAATTATTGTGTTCGGTATCTGGTGAAAAAAGTAAATGAGTTGTGTCGTCGGGCGCGCGGTGGGCCACGGCTTCACATCGGCCCTCAATATATCAACGTGGACAGGACGAAAATTGGACTGGACCCTTGTTAATGTCCCGTACTTAGGCCCTTCCGCCCTTGTTTCTGATTATTTATTTAAGACCTATTGATACTTACACCCAACAGAGGGTAAGTATACCAAACAAATCGAAGGAACATACATTTATTTGCTTTTGCTTTTAAACTAAAACATTGATTTACAAACGAAAAAGCCCATTCTCTGGTTCTGCTTTATTTTAGAGTAGATATATAAGGTAGATTAGGCGTTACGATAGGATATCTACATAGACTTGTTCAGTTTGTTTAGATACGTAGATACGTACACCCGTAGATAATGAGAAAATTGAAAACTAAATCAAATATATTATAATAAAAAAAACTACCTAATAAAGTAATACAGAAACTACAAAGTATTTTGTAAAATTACAGTAATCTTACAAAAAGTACGACCACTACGTTTGACTATTTGTAGTTTCCCACTAGATATATTTCAGCTTCCGCCTATCTGCGTGCAGAAGCTTGGCTGACGTGACACGTTGGAGTATTCAGAGCCCATTGATGGATTACTATGTACTTTGATGGACCTTTTCTAAGCGTAGTGATGGATGCGGGCAATTCATGTGCTAGCCGACACAGGCAGAGGCGGTGCTGCATCCGTTATGGAGATACTCTCTGTATCTCGCAGATTTGAGCTTTATAGAGAAATGAGAGTATTTTTCAAAAGCTCTTTTGGATTAAATCTTTTTTTATCATTCGTTTTCTTTGAGAAGCAGAGTAACAGAGCAGTCGGTATGTACCTACACAGCGCGATAGAGGAATTTCTATCGACTAAGAAAACGCTTAAGTGTTATGAGGGGAGGGGGGATATTGAGCCAGAGTTGAATAGATCTGCGCACACACCTGCACCAGTGTGAGCTCTTTATCTGATCTTATTAAAGGCGGCAAGAAGCCTCCATTCCGATCACGTAGACAATTATTCGACTAAAGTGTGCGGGCTTGAATCACTAACCTCAGCGAACGGCCAACTTTTACAATAAATCCATCCTGGTCTCGACACTTAATCAGTCCTCCGATAAAAGCTTTAATCGAGAGTTAGAGAAGGTAGGTACTTACTAAGACGCACTGATTTTATTCCAACGTTACTGAACTAAATTAAACGAGGAAGCGACTGCGATTACAAACTCAGCGAAGTTTTTATTCAATGAGGTTGACTCAATCTCGTTTTGTGTATAAGTATCTTCGTACCTATCTCTATATACATTTCGTTGGTAGCCATAGGTATCTCAGTGTAACTGACCCAGTCATATCTACCTATCTGCATTCAAGTAAACCGATTTCTTCCAGGACTCGTTCTGCGAGGCTACGACAAACCTTTAACGCTACCTGTAGTTCGTGAATATCTCTTGCTACCATTATTTATTTCATAACAACATAGCTTTCATTTTTGTGTTTTTTTGGTAACCCAGAACAATGAAAACAAGAATTTGCCGAAGAACATTTCTTCTATTTATTCATTTTTCCTTAATGAAACCTCTACGGTCTGGACTAAATGTTTCGCCTCGTCGTTTATACCGCGTACATCGAAGGACTGGAATAATTTGCCTGCTGCAGTCTTCCCATCCGATTGTAATTTGAGTGTCTTCAAGACTAGAGTGAATAGGCTCTTAATAAACTAGTGCGCCTAACCATCAACGATTGTATCACTGCTTACTATCAGGTGGGATCGCAGTCAAGCACTTGTTTATATCAAATAAAAAAAATAAAAAAATATTACTTAGTGTCGTCTAACTGCCCCGTTTGATCCTGTAGTCACAAGCGCGACTGCTGGCGTGGGGTCCTGGGTTTGATTATCAAGTCGGGCAAAAAGTTCATATAAGTTTTTCTGATAGGAATTACTCTGCCCGGAGTTTGGAAGTTGGTGGTTTGATAAACCCGTGACTCGGAAAGCATAAAAGCCGTTGATCTCTCTCCGTTAGTATCGTATTGCTGTCCCATCAGACTAGGAGATTAAAGGAACACAGGGTGCACCTCCAGTTAGGACATACACATGTGCACTACCTATGATATCTCATGCGTAGGTATAACTTGGCTTTGTTTTGACTTGGCTTGGTATATGTAGATAGTTTATTAATTTGTGTATGTATTGTATAATTGTATGATATTTATGGTTTATTACTATATCTTATCTTGTACCTATTCGCCTTTTCCTAAGGTTGACTGGTAGAAAATGCCTAAGGCATTAAGTCCGCCGCTGTACGTTTGTGCATAAAGTATTTAATACATAAATAAACTTGGCTAATCTCCGTTGAGTCGATTCGGAGGATTAGATATTGTAACACAGAGAACATCTTTTATTTTAATATTGCACAAGTAGTTTTAAACAATTATTTTAAGGTAGGTACCAACTTACGAGTTGTAGGTCGCGGGTTCAAACCCAGCCAGGCGCATAACTTTGTGTGTGTATTTATTTCATCACCACTGCTCTCAAAACGGCATGTCCTAGAACCAAAAATTCGAAGACATGTGACATCCACCAACCCGCACTGGGCCCGCGTGGTGGATCGACGGCCCATTCCCTCTCCTAGAGAGGAGGCCTGAGTCCCAACAGTGGGAACATTATAAGGCCGACTATACTATACTATACTATACCTAATGTGGTTGTGTACGTGTCGTAGGTTCGATTCCCGCACGGAACAATCATTTGTATGGTCTAGAGATAGGTATTTCGGGTCTGGGTGTCTTGTGTAAACTCACATGAGTTTATATGTTTATGAACGCAAAAACGATACAAGAGTAATTCCTAGTGTGGGACAACTTTTAATAAAAAAATAAAAAAAGAGAAAGGAAAGTATTTGTGTGTATTCATTTTATAATATTTTATGGTACACGATAAAGCAAAAAAATGGTTAAATAACATCTTTTTTGAATATATAAACCCCAAGCGAACGCAGGCATTCGCTCTCTCTATTGTGTCTCTAATTATGGTATTCGAAAGGATATTAATGGTACCTTTAAATACGACTACTTTACCTAGAAGTAAACTAGTGAGTCTGTGGAACACATGAATTCAATGTGGAATCGAATATTAGTGGGTCTGGGAAATTGATAGCCTGGCTAGGGCTTTGTCGCTTCTTAAGCCCATTCCTCGCAGTTAATTTCACTTAACCGCGACCATTTGTTTTCGCTTCTCGATTATTTTGCTTACGAACGTTCCTATTGTCCTGTCTGCGTAGATATAAATATAGATGCTTTCTATATACTTATAGTTATCATTAGTTGAAGTGATTTCTGGTTTTTGAATTGCTACTTCTAGGTTATCATTTTCCAAACCTGCCTGTTTGATCTGTGTTCGGCTTCATATTGATGATATAGATAGATAGCAGAAAATGCCATTTCAAGAGATAGGCTGCAACATAGACACAGCCACACGATAGCCTACAAGTTCAATATGAGACCCTTGAACTTTGTTTCTGAGGTCAGCCAACCCCATCGACAAACCCCTTGGCATTGCCGCCGTCTAAAGGCGACGGTAAACACTCCCAAGCAGGTGGGCCGTCCCAATTTGTTTGCTTACGGCTATACGAAATAACAGTGTTCCCTAATCAATCTGTTCCTTTAATTGAATACAATCACTACCCATTGTTGTTTAGTTAAGAGCTACGAACGTGGAAATCCACTCAAAACTTCAGTTTTATAACCCTTAACTAATAAATTTAATTCTTGGAAAAGTTCGCGTAGTCTCGTCGGGGTCCATTTTTGAGTTTCAAAGTTTTATGGGAAACCTTGTCCGCTGCACATTGTTTACGAACAAAGCGAGATCTCGTTCAGTTTCCGATACGAGCGCGGATCGAGTCCGCCGTTCGCGTCCAACTTATCCGTCTTTGTTCCGCCAACTATTGAAGCTTGATGAAACTCCGGCGTCCGCTCCGCTCCGTCTTGCAGGTACGACTTGGTGTTGGGCGTCGCCGAACGTCGCTCTGCGCCGTCTCCATCTGTAACGCTTGTACAGTTCCTACCTGTCCTCCTTTCGTGTTCCCTCTTATCGTTGTTATGAGTTTGTTCTTCAGGAAATACAAACCGCTGAGTATAATTAATTTATTTTAGGCTTCATATTCACTGTAGATAGTACGTGTGTGCGTCTTTGATAGTAAAAATACTTCTTAAATAGGTATTATTGTTTTGTGTATGTGCTGCCCCTGCACAGTAGGTTAATGCTGCTGTAACAGTAGGTTAATGTCTGCGAACCGGAACGGAAAGCGTCTTACAGTGGTCGGTCAAATAAAAATCATGCCAAAGAAAGTTTCGCCACAGGCAGTTTCGTTTCGCTTTTGTTACAGAGTGCTTAAGGCGTAAAGAATCCTTTGTTTCTACATCAGTGTGGAAATAATGGAAGAAGCTAACGTATTAGAGTAAGTTTTGACATGAAGTTGCAGCACAATGGTTCGACTGCCTTAAGGTGTCGTGAATCGAGCGGCGTTGTGCCAATTTGCCATCACGGCTGACGTGAACATGGTGGTCGAATATCTACTTATGCAATAGATATAGCATTGATTCATGATTAGCGTTAGAAGACATTCAAAAGACATCTACATATTTAAGTTGCATTGGGCAGCAGGGCACAATGCTTGTAGAACAGATTATTATCGATGGGGCTAAAAGTTTCTAGATTGGCGACTACGTATCGGAAGATGCAGTGTTAGAACACCGTTCCTTTCTAGAAGAGTTGTGGCCGTATACGGTCGCAGAGGCTGACGGGGTCCGCATGGATACATGCGGGCCAAATACCTGACTGGAGGAGCGTGATGAAACGTGCAAGCACTGTCCGCCCCAGCGATTTAAAAGCAAAAGACCGTGTGGTTGAAGTCAACAAGAGTCTGAGAGACCCCAGCACCCGCCCGGGGCGGAGAAAATTCATGAGAATTTCTACACGTTAAAAAAAGCAAGATATTACGTGATCCAGATTCTGACTTTACCATTGTATATTACCATAGAGATATAGCAGCTACGCCAGCATTTCGTAAAACCATTGAAGACATACCTAATTAAAACGTATAGAATGGCGAAATTAAGCTTTTGACCTCTGACAATAAAAAGATTTGAAATTAAATTTGAACTTGGACACTTGTCCAATTAATTTTTTTAACTAAGAGCAAAGTTTTATTTTAAATGAACCGAGTGCTCGCCTCGGTTCACATTTAATGACTTTACTGCTGACACTATATCACCGAAATATAAATTTATATCGTCCGTTTAAGTAATTTTAAAAATAAATCATATTTTAGAAATTACCTTGTTAGGTGCGTATATTATTTACATTTACTCTTAAAACTGTAATTTGCAGGCATCCCATTTGGTGACTTAAATAGGCCCATTCTATGTAAAAATTACCTCAATTTCATACATATGTAGATCCGAGGTACGATTTTATGTTCAGTGTAAAGCAACGCTTTTCTAGAGAGAAAGACACTCTCATGTGAGCAGATGAGAGACGTGATTCAATTTGCATGGTATGATGGACGGATTACACGCTGCAAGTACTCGTCCCTTTGTCGCGACAAATGGCTCAGGAAATAGAGTGCTGTTATATTAGTAAAACTATGTTACATTTTCTAAGCAGTTGCCCACTTATTTGTTATTGTTTTGATGTATGGAAAGGTTTCGTGCGGAAAATAAAACGCACAGACTGTGACGTAACGGTTTCGCGGACAGTTTAGATGGAAGTTCTATGTAGATGTCGTGTGGAATATAAGTACAAGGGAACACCATTCACATCATAATTCATAATAAATAGGTACTTTTTTTCTTCTTTGGCAGCGTATACAACATTGAATAATTTAATACTTTGACAATATCTGGTAAGACCGAGTTCAGGATATAATTATATATTATAAATAGTAGGTGCTAGTTTCTGCAGTAGATCCCACAGAAACAAATTCCCGGAATAAAAAGTATCCTATGTGCTATTCCAGGACATGTTCTATCTACATGCCAAATTTCATCCTTATCTGTTCAGCCGTTTAAACGTAAAGGAGTACACATACAAACATACACACTCACAAACTTTCGCCTTTATAATATTAATAATGTGATATGTTATAATAAACTTAAATAATATCTAACTATGTATTTCGAACACATTAATTTATAGCCACAAAGTAGGTTACCTAAAACCATAAAACTGATGCTTAGAGTAAAAGTGAAGCCTTTTTCCAGCATTGTAGTAAATTACGGTATCCACGGTGATAATTTATAAGGAAATTCTCTGGTAGCGGGACAAAAAATGTGGTCTATGCTGGAGGCCCCGCCGCCCCGCACTGGCCCACTAATGAAGGAGCTACTCCGTCGTTAGTATTGAGTTACATGCCGCTTTTTTTTCTTAAAAGGGTATTCCTATGTGAGTGGATTTTATAATATAAAAGAGTCAAACGTTGGATTATTCAAGTTGTATAGTAAATCTATATATATAAAAGTAGAAACTGACTGACTGACAAATCAATGCACAGTCAAAACTACTGGGACTAGGAGCGTGAAAATTTGCACAAGGTTTCCTTTTATGACGTAGGCGAGCACTAATAGATTTTTTTTCAAAATTGACCCCCTAAAGGGATGCACCCCAGTTGGGTCCAAAGTTTTGTATGGAGAAACCTATTTTCACGAACACACGAACGAACGAAGGATACAGGTGTGGTTTTAGTTAGTAAAAGTCTGACACGCCCTCGCGCTCCACCCAGAGCGCGAGAAGTCATTTTGATGATTTCCCAACTTATAAAAAAAAGGGAATGAAACGGGGGTCTAAAGTTTGTATATACTGTTATTTAGTCTCCTTACGTGATAAGGACGGCTACCTTGTGGTTTTATTTTATCATCCAAGCAAGATGGAAAGGTAACGTAAGAAAAATGCGTTTTTAGTTATCTTTAAAGTTGCCTTTTTAATCATACCTTCAAGAAAAAAAAAACTGGGCAAGTGTGAGTCGGACTCGCGCACTTTCCGTACAAACTTGAAAGGTAAATTGCGGTTTACGATTTATGACGTATTAAAAAAAACTAGATCTCGTTTAAACCAATTTTCGGTGGAAGTTTGCATGGTAATGTACATCATATATTTTTTTTTAGTTTTATTATTCTCTTATTTTAGAAGTTACAGGGGAAACACACTTCCAAAGTGGTAAAATGTGTCCCCCCCGACACACATTTTACCACTTTGGAATGTGTCTCGCGCAAACTATTCAGTTTAGAAAAAACATGATATTAGAAACCTCAATATCATTTTTGAAGACCTATCCATAGATACCCCACACGTATGGGTTTGATGAAAAAAATTTTTTTGAGTTTCAGTTCTAAGTATGGGTAACCCCCAAAATTTATTGTTTTTTTTTCTATTTTTGTATGAAAATCTTAATGCGGTTCACAGAATACATCTACTTCATCATCATCATCATCATTTCAGCCGAAAGACGTCCACTGCTGGACATAGGCCTCCCCCAAGCGTCGCCACAGCGAACGGTCCTGTGCGTCTCGCATCCATCGGACTCCCGCAACCGTTACCAAGTCTTCGGTCCACCTTGTAGGAGGCCTTCCAACGCTACGTCTTCCGGTACGTGGTCGCCATTCCAGAACCTTTCGGTCCCAACGGCCATCTGTTCTGCGAGCAATGTGCCCTGCCCATTGCCACTTTAGTTTGGCGATTCTTCGTGCTATGTGTACATCTACTTACCAAGTTTCAACTGTATAGCTCTTATAGTTTCGGAAAAAAGTGGCTGTGACATACGGACGGACGGACAGACAGACAGACAGACATGACGAATCTATAAGGGTTCCGTTTTTTTGCCATTTGGCTACGGAACCCTAAAAAGACCACATACCTACTATTTGGCAGTTCCTGTAAATCGAAAATGGAGCAGTACATTTTGCACAGTGTCCTTTAACCAAAGCCCACGAACCAGACATAACAATGACGTTAATCGAGAGCGACGTCCCAATGTCTCTCGAACAATGTGAGCTTAAACTAAACAGAATGCAAAAGTGTATTTAAAGTGTTTTCTGTCTATTCCAGGCTTTGTCTAATGTGGGCGATAGTCTGGCAGGATTTCACCCAATCCTGTGCGCCAACCACTATGCCGAATAATGAAGAGGTCAATAATAATTATGTTCATCACTATTTTACTAGTGACAACAATGTTGACTGTGATTGGAGTAAGTTTAGAAACGTCAGGAGTAAATACCGAAAATAACTAATGTTGGTCTACTGATTTTTTTGCAGGAATACCTATAACAAATCCCAAAGACGTTACTGGGAAAGATATTAAGAACACAATTTACTTATAGGATCCTCACACCGCACCTGCGACTTTCGGTCAACGTAGGCGCGTCTTGCGTTCGGCGAGCAATGGGTAGATTGCCGTCCGCTAACGAGCAAGCCTAAAGTCGACAGCGCGTTGTGTTCCACAGAGCTGCGGATTGTTCGAAAGAGATATCGTGGCAGTCACAAAGTGCAACTGAAGGACCACTGTGGGTTTTATTCAGTAAAAGTCAGGCACTCCCTCTCGCTCCACCCAGAGTTGTAAAGAAAAAACGTAGCCATTATAAGGAAGAAACGTAATCCTATGGCAAGCAATGGGTACAAAGCCTCTTGCAAAAGTACGACTTAGACGGAATACTCCTAAAACCAATTTCAGGTTTAATTACAATCCAGTTCCGCTCCTGTATACTGAACGCTTTACGCCGTAAAAGTTACAATAGTAGGTGACATGTAAGCCCGCCCGTAAGTCAAGGCGCTAATGAACCACGCGAAGAACATCGTACTAAAGACTTTGGAGTGATCTTGGGGTGGATTTTTTGAGCGTACCTTCCCTTCTTCATTAGTGTAATTAACTTATGCCGTAGGTACCTATTCTTCTACAATTCGTTGCGGATCCCCTAAGGTTATTAAATTACTATTCGGCTACCAAGAATTTTGTATCAGGATTTTTGGTATCTTTTTTAAAGTCGGTATTGTTTTCTATAACATCGCGTTTAGTTTTGTTTTGTTTTGCTGAAGTGTGTTTTATTGAGTAAAGGTATTCTCTTCCTGTAAATGAAATGGGAAGTCATATTTTAGACCAGCTTTTGCTCGCGACTTCGACCACGTAAAACTCGTATAACTGCGCAATTTATGCCTCTGCCACTACTGGCATAATTTAGATGCTGCTTCTGCCCATTGAAATGAACTACTTTCTTCAAGGAACTTATTGTAAATTCTAAAAAAAAATGTTCGTTTCATCTTCACTTTGATCAGCTGATGATAACTAGTATGGAAAGTATATTTTTTATGGGAATTTACTGAGTCATTGAAGAAAGTTGTTAATTAGGCCACGGCAGTGTACCCGCCAAGGCGTACCATCCTTTTTTCGAAACAGTTCAAGTCATTTTCGACCCCCATAACTTCGTTGTGTATAAAACTAGAAGCCTGAATTTATATATATATTGACTTGGCAATCGGGCTAAACAATCAAATTTAATATAATACGTAAGTATTAATACTTGTGAGATACATTTTGTTTTTATGCGATTGCCAAGTCAATCTATTTATTTAAAACATAAAAGATTTGTAATATTGATATGGTCACTATAAGATGTTGCAAAAGGTACCTCAAGAAGGGACTAAATAAATTAACCGACTTGGTATGACATGGATCTCAAAACTTTTTACGGTAGAAGAACTGAGTTGTGAGCCTTGGTTTTTTTACAAGTTATGTTTTTGATGGCATTTCTATATTCATTTCTATGGGTAGAACACAGATAAATAAAAGAAAATAAAAAACCAAAACCCAACTACGACAAAAAAAAAACAATCCAGAAAAAGTATGAAATAAGATTTTCAAGATGCTGAAATAAACAAGGTTACTGGAGGGAGACACAAGAACAAAAAGAAAAGCCATAGTCACTCGTTAACAACGTACACCACACACCACACCACAATAACGTGTGACTACGGCTTTTCTAGCCTGTCAAAATCATAACACTCCACTGTAGTCAGGTAAAAACAGTCACTGATCTGTGTGGCAGAAGCAGTATCTAAAATATGATGACCTATTTTTGGTTAACTACACCCTGTTGTGGTAAGAAAATATCGATCAATAAAATCTTTGTACTTAAAACTCCGAAGACAGCGATATGTTTGAATTCAATTTTATGTGTGTGGTACGTATTATGAATGTTTTGATATCTTTGAATTTTGTGTAAGCTGTACATCAAAGCAAGATAGAAAAAAAGAACTCCAATTAAGCATGTACTCCACTTCAACGTTATTAAACTGCGAACGGATATTCGCGAGTTGTTCTGAGATTTTCCTCGTAAAGCTCTCTTGTGCAACCCTCACAGAAACCTTGACCAACATTCCTACCCAAGGAAACTTGTACTACATTTTTTTAGGGGATGAAGTAAAAAGTAAGCTCATTTGATGTTGCTACAGTTGCAAAATAACAGTAATGATATGCAGACTGTATAATTGGTCAGTTGGCGCTACTTGTGTGTGTCTTTTTATGTGCCTAGGACAGCCGGATAGTTGGGTTACAAAGTGGTAATTGGTAGGCACACGGGGCCACATGGTGCACAAGTTGAATTAGTTTTTGTAGAGGATAGCGTGCGGCGTGCGGGTTGCGAGCGTGACGGCGGCGTGGCAGCGGCGTGGACATTCGACTGGGGTGGCGCAGCGCAGGCGGAACCCCCATACCTTGCCTCAAATTAATTAAAATAATTCGTTGAAAACGTCACGAATCTACCAGCTTCCGCAGCTTGTTAGTACGCTCTTGTTGCTTTGAAAACATTAAATTCCAACGGATCTGTGTGTGGAGAATTTCACCGTTTAATTCTCGTAATAAATTCGTCGCACGTCGTGTTTTGACATATGTCGGTAGTATACAATAAGTTGATCCATATTGCCATAGTATTGCCGAAGCTACTATTGTAATAATAGATTACTGAACAGGGGTTGGTGTCGTCATCACTGCGGACTCGGAGTGTATATATAAATTGCAGATTTTTCATAAAAGACGTTAATGAATTGAGGGCCCAAGGTAAACCGCCATAAAACTGTAATTCTACAGATTTGAGAATTTCTTAAAATATTTAATAAATTTATCTTAACTAAATTACTAAATAATAATTATTAACCCAGACATTGTGCTTTCCGAGATTTAGACTATGCTTCTTTCTGCAAGCGTCTGGATTGAGGGCCCACGTTATTTAATCATAACAGTTTTAATTTTCGTTTTAGAAAGTTTTACAAATTTTTAACTAAATTCCCTATAAATCTAGTTTCGTTTCATAAAGATTCAAAAATTGGGCCCTCAATCCAGATGCACACTAAATAAATGACGATACGGGCTGAAGTTTCCCAGTTTAGAACATTCAATAGTGTTCCGTACGTTCTTAACGTGCTGTAATTTACAGTGAACGCTGCAGTGCTCAAGAACGAGTGTTTTTACTCTTTTGCGCTTTTATGGCCACGGGGGAAAAATTCATTGAAATTCCGGAGTAACGTAGATAAACTGTATGAAACTGAGAAGATACACCCAATTAATGTAATTTATATCATGTTTATACGAAAAATACGCCCCAGTAAATAGTTTCACGTTACGTTGAAGTATATTTTACGAAAATAGCTCGTTAAAAAGTACAACCGTCTTTCTGTCTAGTTCTAGTAAGAATAGATTATTAAATTTTCAGACAATTAAATTTTGCAAGGGCTCATGGCTAAGTAATAACTGGCACACGGGTTGATTCCCAAGGTGAAGCAATGCTTACCGACGTCGGTCTGCGAATGAGTAACAATTATAACATACCAAGATTCCCCTGTGAAAAAGCACTTTAAGCTGAGTCTCACTTATAGATGTTTGATAGTCGTTCCCACCCAGTTGCTAGATTGTGGAAGTCAGATAGGCTAGCTCATCATAGACAGCTGAATGTAAAATACTGGTATCCAGTTGCATCTACAGCTGGTTTGACTGGAAGCTTTGGGGTCAGCTTCCATTCTAGACGGGAAAAGGCTAGGTAGAGAAAATGTTGCAGCTAAATGATATTAATTTTGCAAATAGGTTTCAAATAACACTAACACGTCAGTTTTTTTCGTCTTTTTAAACTAGATGAGGTCGGTATTTCCTAGCTAACCATCCTGAAAACTTGAAAAGAAACATCGAAATGAACTCAGAAGTCAAAGTGTCTTTTGAAATCTATACAGCAAACCTGTGTCTAAATAGTCAAATCATTATGAAGGTCATGCATGCTTCTGTATGTATAGTGTCTGAGATGGTCTTTTGAGGAGAGGACCACACAGATTTCAGTGGATCTGTCCAGTCAGTCTAAGCATTTGTCAGTATTTGTATCTATCGATACCTCCTACATAGAAGGGTCCTAAAATGTTTTTATTTCTCAATCGATTCTGAAGGACAGATAAAGGGAGAACTATGGATATGATTTAAAAACTGATGTTTTTGTATTATCAGTTAAGATCACAGTACCAGACGAATGTAATAAGAAATAATAATAATGTATATTATATATTTTTTAGGCACAATATTAGCATAGCATAGTCGGCCTTATAATGTTCCCACTGTTGGGACTCAGGCCTCCTCTCTAGGCTCTCCTAGAGAGGACTCATTCCCTCTGGAATGGTCCGTAATTCACCACGCTGGCCCAGTGCGAATTGGTGGATGTCACATGTCTTCGAATGTTTGGTTCTAGGACATGCCGGTTTCCTCACGATGTTTTTCTTCACCGTTTTGTGAGCAGTGGTAATAAAACAATATTATCTACTCAAAAAATAGGTTTTTGTGTTTGTATTTTTATAATTTTTGAAATATTTAAAAATGTAATGAATGTGTGTAAATAAGTGAAATAAAAAAATAATATATAGGTACATATATACAGTCCCTAATCTTCCCCATAATTGACTATGCTGATGTGTGCTACTATGACCTGAATACAGATCTCCTCAATAAACTTGACCGACTTCTGAATAACTGTATTCGATTTGTCTTCAACCTCCGTAAGTATGATCATGTATCCGAGCATCGTTTGCTTTTAAAATGGTACGATCATATATCCGAGCATCGTTCGCTTTTAAAATGGTTACACATTCGTCAGCGCAGAGCGCTAAAGGCCTTGACTACCCTGTTCTCTTTTCTAGATAAGCCTTCTTCCCCTTCTTGTCTGATTTCAGAAATTCAATTTCTTGGCACAATAAAAATCTTCGGTCTACAAATAATCGTCTTCTACGATATCCCTCACACCGCTCTGGGTTTATCCACTCCTCCTTTTTGTCCAGATAATATCTCTTTAGAATGGGCTCCCTCTGAGTGTCAGGATGGCGACCAGCAGATTGCGAAACAAAACTGCATTCAAAGATTTTCTAAAACCCACTTGCCTCGCCCGGGACTCGAACCAACTAAAATTTAAAAAAAAAACAGTCGCTATTTGATTATACTAATCGATAGGATTATTATTCAGGAAAAAGTTCTCTAAAAAACATTTGGTCTTAAAAATAAAAATGATCGTAAAATCTAACATTAACTTTATTTTATTATCAATTTGTTGCACTTAAAAATTATCTAAGTGATAAATTTTTCGAAAAGAGCCCACTCGTTTTGGCTACACAAATTTAGTCTCCGTTGAAATTCATTTCTTGTAGCCTTCAGCAAAGTGTTGTGGTGTATGCCCCTAATAACATTTTCTACCGCAACCCTTTGCTTTTGCACGTTTTCATAATAGGTTTCATAAATATATTTTTTTAAATGACCCCATAAAAATATAAGTCCTTGGGCGTCAGGTCTGGACTTCGTGCAGGCCATCTTATCGTCCCGTTTGTACAGGCTATCCAGACATTGAAATTTTCATTGAGGTAAAACCCTGGAAATTCTGCTGTTATGGGCAGGTGCGCCATCTTATTGAAAAATGATATTATTTCGTTCCTCTTCGGGTAGATTTTGTTTGATTTTTTGATTTCAACAGGGGGCAAACTGCGTTACTTCTTTTTTATAATATAATTCTGATTTGTATAAAGTATTTAGAGATAAATTAGCAAGCGTGTACTTCATACGAAGCCTTTGAATGTTGGAGAGATAGGAGAAATGTTACATGTCTTTTATTTGTTGAAAATGACGTTGATGATGTTTTATTTGATGAATGTAAGTACTAGATTTTCAATAAAGAACTAATTTGTATTAAATAGGTATTCTTCATGGATATCTTATACGACAGACGAGCGTAAGACCAAATGTTTGTTACAGAAATTTTATCCTAAATAATAATCCTATCGATTAGTGTAATAAAATAGCAAGTGTTTTTTATTTTTACTTTTAGTTGGTTCGAGTCCCGGGCGAGGCAAGCGAGTTTTAGAAAATCTTTGAATGCAGTTTTGTTTCTTTTTAAAAATAAAGGAATGTCTTCTTTAAGTAAAATGAGCCAACTTAAGGATTTAAGGTCGTTTCCCTCCAGGGACCAACTTATTTTTCCACACTGTATACCCAGTAGTTATTAGTATTCTGTAAGCTCTTTAATACCCGTATTTTATATGGAACGGTTTCAAGTACTCAGTACTCTGGCAACACTCGCAGTAACCGTGTCAGAGATCACACCCTTGACGTCATACACGTAATTAAGCCGAGAGATGATTCTCCGGGCGCTGAAATACCTGGAGTTCATGCAATCTAGTTTCGTTAAGTCTATTTCAGATATATTTACCAACGTTAATGTACGTTGAACGTGTGTTTTGCTTTGAATGAATTTGAAGGTTACGTGTAGTGAAAAGAAAGGACTGATGGTACTAGGTCATCATCATCATCATCATCATTTCAGTCGAAAGACGTCCACTGCTGGACATAGGCCTCCCCCAAGCGTCGCCACAGCGAACGGTCCTGTGCGTCTCGCATCCATCGGACTCCCGCAACCGTTACCAAGTCATCGGTCCACCTTGTAGGAGGCCTTCCAACGCTACGTCTTCCGGTACGTGGTCGCCATTCCAGAACCTTTCGGCCCCAACGGCCATCAGTTCTGCGAGCAATGTGCCCTGCCCATTGCCACTTTAGTTTGGCGATTCTTCGTGCTATGTCGGCAACCTTGGTTCTCCTGCGGATATCCTAATTCCTGATTCGATCACGCAAGGAAACTCCGAGCATAGCCCTCTCCATTGCCCTTTTGGTACTAGGTATATGAATTGAAAGGTTTACAACTGGTACCTATCACACTATTACAAAGGTGAAAATTTTTAAGTTTGTATGTTTGGTACATCTTCGCGCTCAAACGGCTGAATGAATACGGATGAAAAAAAAACGGGTAGACCATGTCCTGCAAAAGCACATATGATTTTTAACCCGGGAATACGTTCCTTTGGGATAATTTTCTACCTTCCCGCGGGTGAAGTCGCTGGCAGCAGCTATTATTATAAAGGCGAAAGTTTGTGAGTGTGTATGCTTGTTACTTCTTCAGCTCAAACGGCGGAACGGAACAGGATGAAATTTTGTATACGGTTAGACTATGTCGTGTAATAGCATGTAGGATACTTTTTTATCCTGAGAGTGTGTTTCTTTGGGAGAATTTTCTACTTTTACGCGAGCTAGGTCGCTGGCAGCAGCTATTTATTACAAAGGCCCTAGATCACTAACCATTCGTAAAAAGGCGCGACGACGCGCATCTTGTTATTTTAGTGTTTCGGTAAGATCTTGACCCTCACCACCTCACCCGTTTCTAGTACCTTCATAATTTGCATTTTTAGTGACCTGCAATCACTCATTAGCATTACGGACGCACACTATATATCAGATCAGTATATTATCGTGTAATCGTCGTAAAAATTACGAAAAGTTAGTAACTATGCAACTTTTCTTCAAAGTTTATTTATTTATTTCTCTGTTATATTCAATAATTACCATAAATTATATTCTTTTATGTTATTACAATACATAAATAATTGATCTACTTTATTTATAAAGTAAGTAGATTTCATTGTAGTTTGAAATTTATTATTTTTCGTTGTTTTAGAGATTAAAAAATTATTTATTTTGTGATTTGAGATGTTTGAGATGCATTTGAGTAGGCAAATAAAAAAAAAATCGCAATAGTTAGAAGATCCAGACATGGAGTCAATAAAAATCAACCACAATCGTAGGAATAAGAGGAAGATAATAATTTAGAGACCAAAATTCACATCGAAACTGATGAAAATCATCACTTTCATCAGTTTCGATGTGAAGTACGCTGCAATTTCTTCGAAGGACGAGGTTTTTATTCCCCGTAGCGGCCGCGGTCGTAGTCGAAGGTTAGTCATCCCGCACCAAGCACATGGATTCCGACCCTGAGGATGTGTCACTTCAGCTATCAATCATTCAATCAAGACCGAATATTCCAAATTCCGAAGAATCAACACAGATGGTCTAAAAAATCTCGAGACTCACGTACCCGTACTGGTCATTGATATCTATAATGCAATTCAAAATCGAAAAACCCCATGAAAATAAGACCTTTTGCTATAGAAATGGCAGACAAGCTGATAAAACCTTGGCTGTAAGAGAAATATTAGACTGTAACTTTGCAACGAAATCTGAAGCTCTTTGTGACAGAATTCTTGAAACTTGATGATCCTCAGAAAGGTTCTAGTCAAGACGTTCTCAAATCTCATAAAACTTGCAGTGTCTGCCCCGCAAAAAAACGTCATACGACCACAACCTTCTGCAAGAGCTGCAAAAAAGCTATATTCAAGGACCATGTCGTTTCGATCTGCATTCATTGTGAAATGTACGTTATTTCTAAAACAAATTATATAATTTTATTAGGAAAAAAGTAAGATTCAGATTCAGATTCAGATATATTTATTTGCTATCAATGTAGGTATAGATATAAGATGATACATAGGTGAGGGTTTCCGCTACATTCTACCTTACGGCATGCAAATTCATAAAGAGTAAGTATATTAAAAATTATTATAGATTAAAAATTATTACAAATTCAAAATTATTACAAATTAACAACTAACATGTCATCTCAATACACACTCAATCAATCAATTCCTAATTATGGTATTTTTGTGCTATGAATAATATTGATTACTTAAATAAATATTAATGTTTTAATCTGTCGTAAAAATTACGAATAGTTAGTGATAAGGTTACTCGAAATTAAGGTTAGTGAGCTAGGGTTAAACTTTCTGTGTTTCACGACTTAATATTAGTCTACACAGAAACTTGGCGCCTCTATCAAAAGCATATACGGACCTTGGACAATTTCTACCTCAAAAGCCTCCGAAACATTATGGACATCAGATGGTTGGATCATGTTGGAAACACAAACGTCCTGAGGCGAGTCAAGGTCCTGGGCCTAGAAACCTACTGGATGAGACGGCAGCTCAGGTCTCCTTGATGCCCGAACTAAGATTAGCAAAGCGTATGTTCTATTCTGAACTCTAACAAGGAAAAAGAAATCGTGGTGGATAGTTTCTACGCTTTTAAGATGTTCAGAAGAGAAGTAGATACAGGAAGAGAAGTGACATTAACCTCGACTTGGGAACAAAGAACAAAATCGGCCTGCATGAAGACATCGTATGCACCGACACGTGCAGACCTTTGAAAATAAAAGGAGGTTGTAATTAGATCAAAAACCGTGACGATCTCAAAGCTATACCATCCACAGCTATCATTTATTATGTCGTTAATGATTTTCTGACATGTCCGCTCTGTGCTCGAAGTTTTTCGGCCAAAGTTGGATATGCAAATCACGTGAGGGCACATAACAGCATATTTGCGATTGTAACCACCACGAGAAGCCAAGGAATGCGGTCGCTGTGGCTGAAGTCGGCTAGTTGTCGTCATCATCATCACTGTCTTGGCTGAGATTGGCTGCTGTCTGTCGGGTAGATATTCTTCGTTTTATGAAACAGAAAAACGAATTGAAATTATAAGGAACCATTTGTAACCACAAACAATAAATATTAACAGTGCATCTAATATAATACACTATCGCTCATTTCCCGTTTAGCAGAGATACTTTTATATGGGAGCAAGTATTTGGTATGGCATGCACGATTCTGTCGGCGATATAACCACGTAAGTGATTGCCTAGCCGTGTATACGTATGTACAACTATTCCTCGAGATTTTCAGGAGCACTTGAGAAAATGTTGATGCGGGGTCACGCATGCCGTGTCGACGCGTGCTCATGCAATGAGCGCCACCGCCCGTGTGATGACCTGGACGTGTTCCGGTGACACCAACAAAAGGCTTTAAGCTATTCTAAGTATGTTCAAATTTAGGTGAAAATGTTACGTAACATTAAGGAGGAAAATTTGACAAAGAACTTAAGGTTGAAATGTGTAAGATACACGCTCTACCTTCAAATTGATATTGGTGAAATCGATATTGTAATGAGTAAACTACACATCAGCAAAACTGTGCTTTGTGTGGACTTCTACACAAGCATGTGTAGATTATTTAGTTTACTGAAAGACTTGATGGCTCATAGTAAACTGTACAGAGTTGGCTTGGAGTGAAACCTCGGAAACGGACTAGTTGTAAATAAGGTAGCGCACAAACATATAACTGCGCTATCGTCGCGCGCTCTGTCCGGCTGTGTCGTTTTTGCGCCGGAACTGTGTATGAGTTACTGAGGCCGCCGTATCCGGTAGCCCCAGCCTTTTATTATTTAACATACATGAAGGTATTTCGCGGTGGACGAAGTTTCAATAGCCCAAAAACGTTTTATGGGATTCTGCTTTGAAGACGTTCGTATATCTATAACGACCTAACCATGGAATGGATTATTTATTCAAGCACTCAACACAAATTTACAGATAAAATACAAATACAGGCGGTATTTCTTTCTTTCTTCTTATTCCGGCTGATGTTTAAGTTCTAGGTTTCGAAGAGATAAACAACTAAATAGTTAAAATTAATTTTGTAGATTTTTTATATCAATAAAGTTAACCCACTGAAATGTAATAAGTAGGTACTAACATGAATTATGTCACATCATAACAATCTTCGAAATATTGCTCACTCTACAAACTGTTGACAATTATGTAGATAAAACCTGTCTTTATTATTTTATTATCTGCGTACCTTTAAAATGACAGTGTCATACCTTCTAAACGTACTTAGGTAATAATTTAGTGGATAGGTATATAATTTAAATGTTGAATTTGGTTTTTCGATGAATAAATAAAAAGCGACAGTATAAAAATATAATTTTGTAGCCATTGTACAGTGTAGCAGTTCATTGATGTATGTATATGATTCTATTTTGTGGCCCATACGGTAATCTGGAATATTGGATATTATACTAATCTAAATGCATTGCTTTATTATAATTTTAAAAGCTTTGTTGATTAGCAATTATTTTTGTATCTAATCTGTTTGACTAATTAAATAATAATCGCCGTTCAATTTGTATAAAAACTAAAAAAATATAGATAATGAAAACGTGGAGCATCAAGGTGCTTGTCCCTACTCACCAGTGACAGATAGGTAAACAGTTTTCTTGTAGTTTTATAAAAACGGTACAGTTACACAAGACTAAGTAGCGAGTAAAGTGGCGAAAACGGTCGGCAACGAGCGTTCTAGTGAGATCATTACGCTGGTGGCCATTTGTATAAATATCTGTGGCGGAAAAAGTCGCGGGCGGATTAAGTTGCGCGTCGTACATTATGAGAACATCCGCATTATATTTCACTGAGCGGCATGAATTATGTTCTGCTGCCCCGCACCACTGTAAAGCTACTTTGAATCAGGCGATGGAAAATTCCTTTGGTGGAAGTCCGTGAAAGCTACCAATTTTTTTCCTCAAAAGCAATAGCCTAAAAATTAGAGTTTTCTTCATAATCCCATTTTATTACAGTAGGTATTTGGGACAGTCGTAAATACTTAGTCGATTTTTTATTTAAAATGACGCTCGGCTTTACTCCGCTAAACACGAATGTACTTAGGTATTTATGAAAATTATTGATTGTTTTTTTCAGGAGTTTATATAGAACTGCTATTTTATTACTGCCGCAGTTTTTTGAGATTAGGTATGTATTATTAATATATCTGTTTGTATTTGTACTTTAGCGAGGTCATTATTGTTTCGTGTTCTAGTATCCCCACTAAAACTAATGATGATCCGTTTTGATAGATTGCGTAATTAGCAGAGTTTGTCTTCTTCGAACAATAACCGCTACTTTTTTATTAATAAGTTTATAAAAAGATTTCATAAATATAAAATACGATAAACATAAGATGAGATAATATGAGGTTAAATTACATGTTATTAGATTAGTTATCAAGCCTTCCAGAGCTCTGGGATTGTTCGAAAAAAATACCGCGGCCCTGGAACGTGAAGGGTAACTGAAGGAGCACAGTGGGTTTTAGTTAGGTACTAAAAGGATACTCCTTTAAATCTTAATATATAATATTAGTCCATGCTCTTTCTCGCTCCATTCAGAGAGGGAAGAGTCATTTGATGATTACCTACTCACGTAAAAAAAGGATTAAAGCAAATAGTAAATAATTTTATTTTTGATATCTTTACCCGTTATTAATATTTTAATGACTTGATTACCTTTGGAGTTATTGTGTTTGGTACTTAGCAAGGCGATTACACTGTTTTGTTCAAAACGAGCATACTTCGACGGAAACGAATGAATTGTCTCGCAAGTATTGGCGAACAGCCAAGCGTTAATGCTTTTTATTGAACTATTCTTTAATGTTTCTGTTCTCTTTAAGTAAGACGCGATTAACAAGGAAATAATGAAATGAGTACCTACCCTAACGTTTCTTCTGAGAGTTGTGAGTTGCAAGGATAATCTCAAATATGTAGGTCGTTTCACTTCCCCAGGGTGTCGTTATAGGTGATGGAGGGATTTTGTCAACTGGAGCGATAGGTTTCTTTCTTCTTTGCACAGAGCTGAACAGACGAATGGATAAACAAAAAACTCTCCACGTTTTCGAGAATTTCGTCGGTCACGAGCTTGGTTCTCGCATTTTTTAACAGAGCGATCAAACAATAGACCGGTAAACCACTCGGATAAAGAGAATATTTACGATGTTTTATTAATGACTTCCTCCTTCGCATGCTCATTTTGGCTGCTCAGTTTGGAGCCAAGTGGAGTTTTGTCTCAGATTTGTTTTGTAACCTAATTGTAGTGATTTAAGTTACGCGGTTGCTAAAGTAGCCGGCACAAAGGGGCTTAAGCTGTGATATAATCTTAAGAGTGACATTAAGTTGGAATATTACAGGCACTATTTCTCTCGCAGATAAGGATACTGAATTGTTTAATTTAATTTATTAGAGTCTTGAGAGATCTGTACGAGGAAAAAAGGTTTAGATAGTATGGAGTTGTTAACCGTATCGTACCTATATGAACGATGTAAGTGTTTAGTTTCAGCCTGAAAACTTATCAGCTATACTACCCACGGGAGTGTTAGAAATGAAGTGGTTAGATATTGCTTCTTATTAAAATGTTGGTGGGGTCCTTGGGTGAAATTTTTTTTACTGGGTAGTCATCAAATGTCTCCTCCCGCTCTAGGTGGAGTTCTCACTCAGTCACACACTCCTGTGTGTGTCAGATTAATAAAACCTGTGTTCTGTCAGAAGCCCTTTGCGTTCTAGGGCTGCGGAAACTCTTTTAAACAATATCGCAACCCTGGCAGGCTATGGCCCTAGTCTAGTGGGCCCCGTCCGGTTCTATAAGTTTTGTTGCAAGCCTATCTCAAAGTAACACCACCTCGGAGAGATGTGACCGCTGGCAGGAGAAGTTTAAACCTCCTGATGATTTTATCGAGCCGTCGGAGAGCCTCTCTCCTGGACACGAGTTGCCATGCTGGAATACTCTAAACAGACTCCGCACCCAAGTTGGGCGCAGCAAAGACAATCTCCACAGATGGGGGTTCTTGGACGATCTTCAGTGTTTGTGCGGCGTCTCTCCTCAGACCATGTCCTTCCATCCTGCATCACGTGTCCAGTTACCTGTTCACGTAGGGACCTAATAACAGCATCAGCGGACAGCATTGCCGTGGCTGATACTGGGCCTGACAAGGAATTTAACTAGTTTTGCCATCGATAAGCTTAGAAGAAGATTATATAATATGCAGCTATGTGCGTAACAATGCGAGGAAAATGTACAGAGTATATACTCAAACATTACCTACATGCTTATACAACTACCTGTACCTTAATCTATTTCTCATTTGACATGATACATCACTTAGAGAAAAGACAATTATGTAAGTACTTTGCGTTTTTCTCACAGCTCTATGCCTACCCTGAGTAGATAGGTAGATCTCACTTAATGTGATACTCGGTTGCCTGTCAGTTAACCACTGTATTTTTCTTATATTTTCAGATTACTTCACAGAAAACCTCTTGGAGTCAATTCCGCGGAACGGCAGCAGCTTTTTCTTTTACAACGTTCTAAGAGCATTTATACGATGTAAATGTCCTGTACATTCAAACGAATGTTTTTATTTAAAGAAAAACCCATTGTTTAAAGGCCACACAACAATATCGACAGTAGGTACCGCAACGATCCCGGCTTGGCGTATTCTGCCAGCATTTATTGCCTGTTTGCGCGACAAACCCCCGCAATTGCAACGAAGATTTTAGGGTTTCACAAAATGGATTCTTCTTATCCCACCAATGTAACATTACAGCTTCCGTACAAGTAGAAGGAATATATAATGCTCCGTAAACACAGCTACAAAATGAAGATAAATCTTTTCGAAATGTGGTGCGGCTGAAAAGAAAAACGGTTATGACGAACGTTATCACACAGCACGCGATGAGTTGTATACTATACTTACTGAAATATTATAGGTATAATTGTATAGGCTTAGTAAGTATTGTTATATTATAGGAAATTTTTCACTACATGACAAAGCATCGAGATGTCTTTGCATATACTCCTACAGGGCAATGGGCACTTTTGTATCCATATTTAGCGCAGTATCAAGTGGTCCATGTGATTTGAAAGGTCATATTCATATAGCTTCATTTTATCAACAGTTAGACATGTACAGGAAAAAAATTATGACTCATTTTATTTAATAGGATGTAGTCAATGTAGAAGATATTGTTTCCGAAAAATGCTTCTGGGTTCATAACGCACATTCTCTTTTCCGAACTTAATGCTTCAATGATATTGTGTAGCTTTTTATACACAAATAGATAATTATGACAACTTAATTTAAGTGATGAACTCTAAATATGTAGGTACAGCTTACTATCAGTGAAATAATTTTGGAATAGCAATACATACATAGTCCCGAGAAGGGGTTTGGCGCCTGAGCGTAGCGAGGTCGCCAATAGTTCGAGAGACTAAATAAGTCTTTAACCTGAAGTTAATATTGTGCCTTTTATTTTGAATACAATGAAAGTAAAAATAAAAACATGAATCGTCTTAGTCCAAATCTTTCTTTTGATTTTGGCGGTAATCAGTTTTTCAGCCATTATTTTTCATTTTCATCATTGAAAAAATGGCACTTATTTGCCCGAATCTATGTTATTTCAAAGTAAGTTACAATAAAGTCTATTGAAAAAACATACTTTGATTAATACTTTATCTTTATTTTATTTCAATTTTACATCGAGGTTTTCATGAAAATACACACACATCAGTTGGCGCTACTTAGGCGAGAGGTCTTTTATTTTTGAAAACGTATGCTTGACGTTGACGTCAATTTAACTAATGTCATTGACATAGGCGTTTTGACAGGTGCCTGGACCTGAACTCAGGCTGCCACCTGGTGAACGTCACACATTAAGCGGCTGTATTGAAAGTTAGGACATGGTTCAATAGAAATGTGAAAATAGAACTATTTTTTTTTAATAATTTGACAGCTGTCAGTCGAAAACTATTATCCCAAGGGCTAAAAAGCTATTACTTTCAACCCGCTCCTCAGGCGACTTCAGATTTACTTTCCAAGTATGAGCAATGAAAAATAAAATAAACAAGTTTGATACTTCCTAAAATTAACTCAAACAGAGATAAAAGCAATATTTCTTCGCAACATTACCAATCTATAATATTAGCAGGTAAATAAAAGGCAGAAGAGACAATTGCTTCGTCGAATCATCTTTCATTGAAAGAAAACCAAACAAGGTAGTTGAAAAAGAATTAGGTTGGTAAAAATGTTTGATCTTTAATTTGATAAATTTTGTACAGCTCTCACAACTTTAATTGACGAACTAATTGATACTTAAAATTTATTTTTCGAAAGAAACGAAAAATAAAAACTCACGGACGAAGAAAAAATGATTATCTTATTTTCTTTGTAAATAAAATGTAATTAGGTAACAGTACAGCTATTGTGTGAACGATTAAGAAAACAATTTAATATGATGTTGTGTATCCTTGCTTCATGTAAGCTCCGGGGATTTTAGAGAGCTTGCTCGGATAATTAGGAGGAGCGCTAAAGACGACGTTAATAGATCTGTAAGATTGATGGTGCGAGCACAAAGAAAAACACGAACTCATGCATCAATCTGACAACCACGACGTTTCCCCACAATTTTGGTTCACATCCGATCCTGTCAGGACATTTCACGGAGTTTGTGGAAAGTGAAAGCATATAATAAAATTAAGAGCAGCTCCGATTTTACCAACTGATGTAATCTAAACTTCATCCATTAACATTATTATGTTGATGTGAACACGTGTCTATACGAATGTGAGTTCTATAAATAGTTTGCCGTTTGCCCTTTCTACTCATAGAATGTGCTTAGAGTAAGGTTTTAGAAATGAATCCTTTTCATATTCAATGAATAAATAATAAAAATTGTACGTTCATTTTGAATAATTCGGGTTGTTTTAATGTGTACCTACTAAATAATCAGCCTTATAATGTTTCCACTGCTGGAATTCAGGTCTCCTCTCTCAGACAGGGAATGGGCCGTAATACATACTCCATGAGGGCCCGGTATGGGTTAGTGGATGTTACAATATATCTTCGATATTTTTGTTTTAAGATACGTCAATTTCTTCATGATGTTTTCCTTCATTGTGGAGAATGACTTTTGTAGTGAATACTAGAAATGACAATGAACTGCGCCTTTAGACGAATGACTTTTCTGTTTGCAAATTAGAAAATTATCTAATGACATCCCCCGCTCTTGGGCGATGCGGGAGGGTGTGTCAGACTTTTACTGACTAAAAACCCACTCCTGTTTCTTCGCCTTTCATACCAGGGCTGAGTCTTCCTTTCAGAAGCAGACCCTTGGCCCCAGTAGGTTTCGACCCTGCTGGGCTCCTACGGTTTGCTGACATTTCGTTTGGTATAGGTACCTGTTAAAACAATTGTATGTGTTAATAAATTAATAAATAATATAAAAAAATAAAAATTATGACGTGCCCATTCTGTTTGCTGTATGGTAATGACATTACCTGCGGAAAAGTCAAGTGTGACAGATAATGTCATTGCCATACATTTTGTACTTAGCGTTTAGCGGGAACGACGCTAACATTTGTCAAACGGTGCAACTGTTCAAAATTGTTGAAACTTTAACATTGATAGGTATTCGCAGGACTGTATCACTGTAGGTTCGCATGCTCAGCTAAAATTACACTCGTAAGGAAACTCAACGTACAGCTATGAATGTTTGATTAATGAGTCCAATTACACACCTAAATCACATACGCAAATGTCTAGGATCAAAATAAATGTCGTCGGTTAGTTCTCCAACTCATATATGAATCGGACCTGTGACCCATGATACCGACGACGTTCCTAAAATCCATACCACCATAACAATACTATGAAAGTTACATGTAAGAAGAAATAGTGAATTTCATAAAGATAAAGATTATAAATGATTAGAGGAGATACTAGACAGTGCGAGTTACGCACGCAGACACGCAGGTCCCTTCCAGACACGAATGTTTAATAACTTAATAATAATTTTATTTACGCAACAAATATCTTAAGTTCTAGAATACTTACCAAGCACTTTGAGATACTCGTACAGATAAAAATTAAATTCAATACAAAGAACATCTGTGTTTGAACTAGATAACTTAATATCTGTGTCTTAGATAGCATCACTCTTTCCTTTTAGGATAAACATTTAAATGTAAACAAGAATTCAATTCATAATTTAAAGTTGTAAAGTGTAAGTAGGTAAGCATCCTTGTGTGTGTATGTGTGTAGGCAGTTAAAGGAGATTTTGATAGGGTCCGAGCTCAGCTCGAAGGAGCGTGTTGTACCACGCGCGCCTCAAAGACATGTCAGCATAAGGGTGTTTTTAATATTGTGCGGTTTGATCACGCATGCGGGATTGCTCCGCACGCGTAGCCCCCGCAAATGTCTTTTTCATACAAGTATTTATTGTAATGCGTAGAATACGCACGTGTTAGATTCATCATTATTTATGACATAATTAAATCATGAATATTAATTTTATAGAAAGAGATTTAAAGAGATACAATAGAGATTTGGCTATCAGAACAAATGTCTTAGAAAAACTGTCATCCTATGTCTCAGTGACGCCATCTGGCTTTGAATAGCAAACACGTGAATTAAATTTGTCAAAATTTATAATTATAAAACTATCGCTCGGTAGGTTGCCAGGGGCCTTACCATGATAATGTTAAAATGTCAGTCGTACGACCGAAAAAGAGTGATGGAGCTATACACCCTATATAGCTCCATCTCTTTAACAGTTCGGTTTAGGTCGTAAAATGGATCACATTATGAGCTCGTGGTAGAGCCTCAGTGTGTGATAAAGGTAAGGTTAAGCTTTTCAGCAATAGATGGCGTTATCACAAAATCAGAAAATGTTCTAGAACTATTTATAAAAATTATTGAATTTTAATTAATTACTTCGTAAATACCAAAAATATTTACGAAAATAAACCGAAGTTAGGTCCAGTCATTTTATCATAACAAGATTTGCAATAGCGTAATGCGCAGTTCGGCATATTTTCTCAGAAAATGATTTTCTTGCATAGAGCGGATACAAACACGACTTGACGTGTAGGGGCGTCATACTAGACTGAGCGACTTACGACCACTAGGTAATAAGTATCGGATCACGATTTTTTTCGCTATGTCCTGTCTATTGGTAGTATATATTTAATGTCTTTGATTTTTTACCAATATTATTTAATTTGAATCTAATGGTGAAGTGCCTACTAAGGGTAATAGTGTTGTGTGTACTAATATAAAACGCTAAACTTATTTATAGCAGCAATGATAATTCTCTAAATTATTATGTAATTGTTAATGATCTTTGATATTTATCTTAGATTTTATATTGCTACTTTAATGTAATAAGTTGTTTTAATCCAAAGACATTAAATATTTTGTTTTAATCAATAAGTATACTTTTATGACAATCTGAGATTTGAAGAAGGTGGCAGGATATTGTATTTGACGTTTAAGTGTCAACCCACAGGTTGACACTTTCCTGTAAATATGTAATATCTAGTAAAGTCTCTCACTTGCTATCCAGCCAGACCTTTACCACGGTAATATTATCTATACCTTTACTGACAACCAAAGACCACGTAAGTTATTTAATATTATATCTTGATTATTGCTATTGATTGTATTGATTCTATAGATGTGTCATACTGTGGCTTTTGTTTCTAAATTATGTTATACGGTATTAGAGAATACTTATTCATATTATTTGCCTTACCTTACTGAAGCTGAGCTTTCCTCCGTTATTAATATTATTTGTAGTGTTATCTATCTATTATATTTAAAAAAGAGTAACCATGGAGTTTCTTGTCGGTTCTACTCCATAGTAATCGACTAATTGCGACCAATTGGAACCGTACTATACAATTGTAGCTTCTGACGTTTTACAAGTACCCATGTAGGCCTATGTGATATAAAAACATTTTGAATTGAATTGAATTTAATTGAATTATCAATATAAAAACGACCATCACATCAATTACTTAGAATGTAAGAACTCAGTGTGATATTAAATGTGCCTAATATCATTTATGTGGCAAGATATAACCAACCTCTCTATATATCAATCATTGTTTGATGGCTTCGACCCATCTTCAGCTCTGTTTCTATTGTCTATTGAGCAGAAAAATAGAGGAAGTACTTGAGGAAATTGCGTTCGAGATGCAATATAAAACAAATAAACTCGTCAGGACGCTCATTTGTACCCGCACGATATGTGAACTCCTGAGGGATCGTTTTAGGATCGATGTAATTAGATAGGATGCCATTATATTATTTTGTTATTGATCCCAACATTTTTCCTTTTACACAGAAAAATGTAGCGTTAAACAAAGCCAGTTGCATTTTTAAAAAAAATATATTACTAACTTAATCGCAAACTTATTTATTAACCTAAATGATAGAATCATGAAAATTAACACAAGTAATTACTTTTCATTATAGAATATTGGGAATTTTTCATACGGGAGAAACCACCGAGCACTTCCAACAAAAGGGATAAAGATTTTCCTGTAAACAACGGAAAGTGAGAGCCACCAGTCAGCACTGCTTTTAAAAGCACTTGGCTCGCACTTTCCCATCAAGGTACTTGATTTAATTTATACTGCTAAGAAAATTATTTCCCTCGGCTCAATTCATATTTTTCTATGGATCAAGCATTTTACTGAGATTAATTTACTTTCGAAATTTATGTTTCAGATAAGTGCTTTAATTTTTATATAAATAAATTCTTAACCAGAAAATTAAATGTTCTGTGCGTGTAGGTAGAAAATTTGTTGGCAAAGCAATTTACTTTCTGCGAGGATACATAAATAAATTTAACTGATAAAAGTTCATTCGTGCGAAGCTTATTTAAGACTTGTCGTATTGGAACAGTAAACAAGCTTCCTAATTAATAGAATGACAAAATAAACAAAATACGTGCCGGTTTTCATTAAGGGCCCGACTACCGTCAGCAATCAGTCTTTGAGTGTGGATGCTTTGCTTTTGTCGTGTGAATTCGTGTAGTCGCATGACTACCATATATCGTCTCCTTTGACCTTATGGATTTATAAAATGATAATTTATGGTTCATTTTTATAAAATCTTTCTTGGGATTAGGTTTTCTATCACATTGGAAATTAAAATAACACAATAACAGCACGCATATGTTTTGCGAAGGGTTGGGGAGTGAACGTGAACCCACATGTCACCAAATTGAAATCATCGCTAAAAAAAATAGTTTTGTTGCCATGACTGGTAACTACTATTCGACGGGAATTGCTCTGTTAGCTAAAACACAGGCTCTGAATAGTTCAGCTACAGATGCTACCATTCCGTGGACATAGGTTACTTTTTACTTCAAATTTCCATTTGGGTCCAATTGGGTACGGAGTAAGCTTGAACTCCAAAACTTTGGGGTTCAAGTTTGCATCGTACCAAATTTCATCAAAATCGTTTCAGTAGTTTAAACGTAAAAACCTGCAGACAGAGTTAATCTATATATATAAAAGGAGAAACTGACTGACTGATATATCAACATAGAGCCGAAACTACTAGACCTAGGAACGTGAAATTTTGCACAAGGTTTCCTTTTATAACGTAAGCGAGCACTAAAAGAGGATTTTTCAAACTTCACTGAAACGGCGGTCAAGTTTGTATGGAGAAAGGAGAAACCTCCTTTCACGTGGGCGAAGCCGCTGGCAGAAGCTAGTTTCACTTACACTTTCCTTGACTGTTAGGCGGTACGAAGTTAGCTAGTTAGCTAGTTAGTTGGGTCAGCTAGTTTATAATAATATATTAGTATGGATGCGTGTTAAATTGTTAAATAATAAAAAATTAACTGTTCTTTTTAAAAGTATTATCTTCGCTTGTATTTAAGCCAAGTTTGAAGATTCACCATTTATTCTGTTTTAGTCAGTCATTAATATCTAGGTATGTCATTTTAATAGTGGCACCATCTTTAGACAGTTGATTTATTGAATCAATCAAATTGATCTCCTGCAAACATTACGGACGTATAAGAATTTTTCAAGTGATCGTCAACTGATTTTATCTCTCAGTGTTTCATCGCTTTCAGTTTTCTTCGTTTATTTTGTTTTCTTGAATCTTTTTAAACCCACAACGGATCTAATGGTAGCTTTATATTTTTCTCTGGGATACCTAAGTAGTTATGACCAAGAGATTTTTATTAATTATTTTTATTATTGAAAGTTCAATTTAATTCAATTCAAAATCATTTTTAACCGACTTCATATTTCACATAGGCCTGCATGGGCGGCACTTATAAAACATCATTAAGGATAACGATAATCTTATCGATCTACTAAAATTAATAAGGGAATTCTTAATGAACGTAACACACACTAACATAATAATATGCGCACCCACATATATCTGTGGCGCACTCATTTATAATTACGAGGTTGAAATGTTTATTAACCTGCTATATTTGGACATCCAAAATAATTAGTATGCATATTTTTTTGACTCCAACTATAGATTAACACTTGACATGTTTTCCGATTTATCAGGCAAATTAAATAAAAATGGAATACAATGTATTTTTAGAGATATTATGAATAGAATTAAAATTTACATGGAATTATTTCCCAATGACTTGACCAGTGACGCCAATGGACAAAATTCACAGTTTTTCCTTTTATAATAATATATACGTATTCTCCACCAAAATATAGCAGGTCTCATAAACAAATCTGATAGATAGACGGTACATTTAGAGGAATTAGCACAAAATAATAAACCTATAGACGTTATCTGTATAACAGAACACTTTATGACGACCGACCAGGAAAACACACTTGACATACCCAACTTCCGCCTAGCAACTAGTTATTCTAGAGACGTAAAGAGGGGAGGGGCATGTATACTAACCAGAATTGGACATAAATATACAATACTTAAAACTAACTGTTCTATTAAAGGTGTTATAGAATATAGTGCCATATAGCTCAATGAACATGGTCTCATACATCATGGTTTGTATATACAGAGTACCAAGTTCAAGTATAAATCTTTTTTACGTTAATTTAGGGAAATTATTACGCCAGATATGTTTTTTTTTTTTGACATCATGAACAAAAAAATTGTTCTATGTGGTGATTACAATATAAATATACTCAAGCTAAACCGCCATGCTCTAGACTTTGAATATCTTTTGGAAAGCCACAATTTAAAGTTGGAAATTAGACATCCTACCAGTCTCAGCAGTAACTCTTGTATCGACAACTTTGCTCACAATATTCCCTGATGCAAAAGTGATATAGTTGAATTTGGTATGTCCGACCACACAGCTCAACTTTTACAATGCCCCGTCAAAAAAACCTGTGTGATAAAATCTTGGCGTACTAGACGACGAGATGTTAGTACTGAAAATTTGAGTAAATTTAAAAAATGCATAAACAGCCTTTCTTTTTCAGACATCTATAATACAAATGACCCGAACGAAGCTTATAATTATTTTCTAGACCTTTTCTTATGTTTTTACAATTTATGTTTCCCTTACAAAATAATAACAATATCGCTAAACAAAAAATGTAAATGGATGTCCAAAGGTCTTAGAAACTGTAGTAAAATTAAAAGAAAAATGTTATGGCAGTTTAGAATGCATCCAACAAAAATAAATAAAAACATATTTAAGCAGTATGCAGCTAAATTTAAAAAAGTTATATCACTAACTCAGAGGTCAAGAAAAAAAAAATTATTACATAAATACATCACAAAATAAATCAAAAGCGACATGGTCAATTATAAATAAATCCAAATTAAACTTTCCCAAAGAGCCTATTACAGAAATACTTAAAGACGACTTTAAGATTATAGATCCTAAATCTATTGCAAATAATTTTAACGACTTCTTCATTGACCAAGCTTCAGAACTAGACCAAACCAATAATTTAAGAAATGACTCACAAAACAAAACTAAACCCTCAATTCATAAAATCAACACTAAAATTAATTCAATTTTCCTTACTCCCACAACACCTATAGAGGTAGACAAAGAAATAAAGCAGTTGAAAAATACTCATAGCGTGGGCAATGATGGTATCTGCACCAAAGTCATAAAATTTGTATCCCCCGATATTTCAACCCATCTATGCCACATAATTAACTTATGCATTTCTAACGGAATATACCCAGAAAAACTTAAAACATCCATTGTAGTTCCTGTACACAAAAAAGAAGACAAACGAAAAATGGGAAACTACAGACCCATAGCGTTAATCCCCATTTTTTCAAAATTATTTGAAAATATCATATATAAGAAGAAAAATATAAAATTCTAGTAGACGAACAGAAAGGCTTTCTCAAGGGAAAATCAATAAACATGACCATTTATGACTTACTCAAAACTGTTTTAGTCGCCATGGACCAAACAATACCAACATGTGCTATTTTTATGGATTAGAGCAAAGCCTTTGATCGAGTTGACCATGGATACTAATGCAAAAATTAAGCATGTATGGTATAAGAGGC
This sequence comes from Mythimna impura, assembly GCA_905147345.3. NCBI lineage: Eukaryota > Metazoa > Arthropoda > Insecta > Lepidoptera > Noctuidae > Mythimna > Mythimna impura. The sequence continues at coordinate 18,505,391 of LR990345.1, forward strand.
AAAGCGCTAGATCTTATCTTTTAATAATAGAAAACAAGTAGTAGAAATAACACAAATAAATATGTCAGCAAACACGAAATGAGATTAAACATAAGTCACATTCGAAAATTATAAAATTTGGAGTTCCGCAAGGAAGTGTCCTAGGCCCTTTATTGTTCTTGATATATATCAACGATCTTCCTAACCATATCAATTAACCAATGGTGCTATTTGCAGATGACTGCACAGTTATACTACTCTGTCAAGAAAGTACTCGGAAAAGATCAATAATACACAAAATGTTTGTTATTCATCCAAATTTATTTTATCACTTTCAAAGTATGCTCCTTCAGAAACGATACACTTACGCCAACGAATAATCCAATCATCAAAACATTTTTTAAATGCTGTGTCCGGAATTGAGTTCAATTTTCGCCACGAATTCTCCTTTATGTCTTCTACCGATTGAAAACGGGTACCACGAAGTGGTAATTTGAGTTTAGGAAAAAGAAAGAAGTCGGCTGGAGCCATATCTGGTGAATATTGTGGTTGCTCGATGGTATTTGTTGCGTATTTGGTCAAAAATTCGTTCACAATGATAGAATATACTTTTCTTATAAGTGATACTTCAAATTTCCATTTGGGTTCAATTGGGTACGGAATAAGCTTGAACTCCAAAGCTTTCAGGTTCAAGTTTGCATCGTACCAAATTTCATTAAAATCGTTTCAGTAGTTTAAACGTCAAAGCCTGCAGACAGAGTTAATCTATATATATAAAAGGAGAAACTGACTGACTGACTTATCAACGTACAGTCGAAACTACGACAAATAGATATTTGGATAAATGCTTTTGCGAAGTCATAAATAAAAAAACTTGGCAAGTGTGAGTCGGACTCCGCACTGAGGGTTCCGTACAAATCTATGTAAATAGTTCAGTTCCCGAATGGAGTCTCGAAGGTTTATCCGACGTAATAACAAATTTACTGTTTTTAGATTTATTCCTGTACCTGTGCTATAAGACCTTGCTTTATGCCAAATTTCAGGATCCTGGGTTAAAGGGAAGTACTCTATGAATTTTGATTATTCGTTAACTTAGAAGTTCGATTTTTTCACAGGACCGCAAAGCAAACCTGAGTACCTATATGATTTTAATTTCAAATCGATACCTTCACATGTTCCCGAGATAAAGGGTCTTGACAGACAGACAGACGGACAACAAAGTGATCTTATAAGGGTTCCGTTTTTTTCCTTTTCAGGCACGGAACCTTAAAAAGCAAATGTATTCTATTTTGAAATCACACCACTTAGCAAATATTGAATAACGCTACGATTACGAACGAACGACTAAAATTTCCTAATGATGTCTCCAAGTTATTAATTTACGACGTAGCCGAATATAAATCATAGAGATATCAGTTTCACGCTTCGTTGTTTTACTAAATGAGAACTATCTCGTGCTCAGGTAGGCGGAGGTCATTAGTGTCAAATGTCTTGAGTTGGCAAATTGCAGAAAAAATCGCAAGTAACAAGCGTGACTGATGTTAGGCACGCTATATTTTAGCGTGAACCGTAATTTATGCTTACTTCTGTAGGTAAAAGTTGGGAAACGAGGTGAACTCTGATTAAGTGAAAAAAAAAGCTCTACAGAGACATGAGCTCTTAACGCGATCCAATTGACGACCTAAACTGAACTGCATTGCTATTTTCTAAGAAAACAGCCTTGAGCGCAGCGCTGGCCGCAGCGACGAAATCTAAATACGTACATAGGATTAACAATTCAATGGACCTATACATTGGATTGTTAATTCAATCCTGGCCTGTTGGTCTAGTGGTTAGTAGCCCTGACTGCTATGCCGGAGGTCGTGGGTTCGATTCCCACCCAGAACAAATGTTTGTGTGATGAGCACGATCATTTGTTCAGTGTCTGGGTGTAATTTATCTATATATGTATGTATTTAGAAATATATAAGTATGTTTATCAGTTGTCTAGTACCCATAACACAAGCTCTGCTTAGCTTGGGACTAGACGGCGTTGTGTGATAGTTGTGGAATATTATTATTATTATTATTAATGACGTCATCTCAACGCTCAGTCACGTGGTCATAACAAAGGAATAGGAGGCGTGGCCGACTCGAGGCGATCGACGACAGAGAATCGAAATGAAACGCACGTAACTTGGCTAGGCTATGATACATGTCGTGACTACGAAAGTGACCAGCGGCCAAGCTAAACGCGTCCCTGTGGGTCATGGCAATTTGGATGAAGCGAGTCTCCTTGCCGGCCTACCACCCATAACCCAGTGGGATCTGGAGGCAACAATCCTTGCACGCATGCACGATTTGCGCATAGAGATATAACGCCGCCGGGGCAAAATTCGCGGCATGGCGGACATCGTTTCGGCGAGATCTCATGGTGACATGTCGATAGCGACGATCGCAACCCAGGCTAGGCACGCCATAATTATGACGGCAAGCCCGTCCTTTGTGGGGTGACTGGAGAAGCGTCGCGGCGTCCTCACCTACCGCATGACACAGGTCCTCATTGGACGTGGTAAGTTCGGGAAGTTCCTGTACCGAATCCAAAATATACCACCGGAAGAAACGCCCGGGTATCACCATTGTATGGACCTCCTGGAGGACACGTTGGTGCATACGGTGGAGGAGTACCTCGCTTGGGTTGAGCACCGCCGTGCTCTTTCGCACCAGGCTCTGTTTTACGCTATGCCCGGGGCGAGAGGGATGGCAGGGAGTCGCCTCCTTCTATAATAATAATAATAAAAGCGTTTATTTTTCTCCACCACATAATGCAAAAATAACAATTCATAAGTACAGTACATTGTTACAGTAAGTACATTTACATTGATGTTGTGGAGACTGAAGCCTGTGCTAGGAAATTCCTGTTTTACAGGACTCCAGGCCTCCAAAGTACCCAGACTTGTTACAAGCTATATAAATATTTACAAAGAGCGATAATTTTCACTTGATGGAAAATAAATAAAACAGTTCAAAGACTTAACTAATTAAAAACAAACAAGGGTGTGAAAATGTGTGTAAGTGTGTGTATAGTGTGTAATTGTTAAAGGTAACATAAATGGTGTAGGTTTGGGACGTAATGTGCTGTATTTCTATGTGGTCACCTCCAAGAGTTTCTCAGTTGCTTCATAATCGAGAGATTGGAGCCAGTTTTGGACCTTTGTTTTACACTGGAATTTTGTTAAAGAGTAGATGGAGATGGCTTTGTTAATTTTATTATAAAGGTAATCACCCAGAAAACAAAAGAATCGACGACTAAATTTGGTTTTAAAGGGTACAGATTCACAGATAGTGTGTTTGCGTCTCTTGTTATGGATGTTGACAGGATTGTATGGAACTTGAGTATGCTTACGAATAATTGTGTTTAAAATGAAAAATTGGCGAACAGTCAGAATCTTGCACTTGTAAAGTTCCTTTGTTGGAAAAAGAAAGGAAAGCTTACGGCTAACTTTTAAGATTGCCCTCTGAGCTCTCTCCAAGTTTAGTAAAGAAGTCTTTGGGGCTCCACCCCATGCAGTTATGCAATATGACAGAATTGACTGAAATAATGCAAAGTAAACCATGTCAATAGCTTTAGTTTCCGCCACATGTCGCAAGTTTTTGAAAACGAATATTAGTTTACGAGTTCTGGCAGTAAGGGCGTCTACATGTGGCTGAAAACTGAGTCTACTGTCAATCTGAACACCTAAATATTTAATAATATCTGTTTTTTTGAGAGTGGGACATGAGCAAATATTATCTGTCAACGAAGAGCAAATGTGTGAAGTCAATGAAAGATTTGCATAACAAGTGGTCGCGTCATTTTTTATGGAGAATGGAATATACATTGTCTTAGACACATTAAGGGTTAGTCTGTTGTTTTTAACCACTCCGCAACCATGTTGAAACCCAACTGAGCGTTTGCATATACTTCCTCCCATGAGTCTGCATGAAAAAGCAGAGCCATGTCATCCGCAAAGGTGACTATTCTACCACCACGCAATTTGAGGTTGCAGAGCTCATTGATGTAAGTCAAAAATAATGTTGGACCTAGGATACTACCCTGCGGTACCCCATAAGCGATAGCAAGATCATCACTTCACATATCACCTATCTTTACTCGCTGCAAGCGATTTGTGAGGTAGTCAGAGAATAACCTTAGCTGCGTGCCTCTCACTCTAAGTCTCTCCAGTTTTTCTAAAAGAAGTGGGGCAGAGACCGTATCAAAGGCTTTTGCCAAGTCCAGAAAGATTGCTAGCACTTTATGTTTACGATCAAGATTAATAGTTACAAAATTAACAAGTTCTTGGACGGCGTCACTAGTAGACTTGCCGGAACGGAAACCAAATTGAGAAGGTGATAATAGCTCATTAGACTCGAGGTATTTAGTTAACCGTTTGTTTATTAATCTTTCCAGAATCTTAGAGGTCGTTGGCAAAATGGATATTGGTCTAAAGTTATCGACACAGCCTTATGTATTGGATGGATTTGTGCAAGTTTTAGAGAGTTTGGGAAAACCCAGTAAGTTGAACCCAGAAACTGGTTGGCAAACCAGTTGTAAGGGAAAGATTACAGATATGAGTCAATGGTAGTAGTAAAGTTTCTCTGTAACGCTTTAAGAAGATAGCAGGAATGTTATCGCGACCGATTGCACAGTCATTTTTTAAGCCTAGAATAACCTGTTCAACCTCGGATACATCAGTAGGAAGTAATACAAATGATTTTGAGAAAGAGCTTTTTGGGTTTGACTCAAGGAATTGATTATTGCTGGGTAGTATTTCCTCAGCAAGACGTTTCCCCATGTTTGCAAAAAATGAATTAATACTATCTAAATCTTTCTGTGGATTGCTTTTAGATATTAGTTCAGTAGGTACCTACTTTATGTTTTTTCGTGTTTGTGACCATTTTTATTGTGTCCCAGAGCTTTTTATTGCTAACAGAGACCGCATTACTGATTTGGGATCTCTCATATTCTGTTTTTATTGTTTTCAGAAGAGCATTGTAGAAATTCCTATACCTTTTATAGGTAATCTAGCACTTGGTTTTGTAGATCTTGTTTTTTGAGTTCCTTAAGTTTTTGATGCATACTGTCACGGTTCCTCACACATTTTAACAAACCTCTGGTAATCCAAGGTTTCTTAATAGCTTTTCTATTTGGTGTCTTAGTCGTAGAAGTATTATTTGCAATTGCCTGATTCAGGAATCTATGAAGCGGTAATGCTAGTGAAGGAGACGGCCACACGCGTGAGGGAACATACATCCTCAGAAAGATTTTTTTTTCTAGACTATTCCATAGTGTGTGATGTCGTTAGATAGGACTTTAAAAAATATTGTGGGTGTGTGAAATTTATCAATTTAGGGATCCGATTGTGAATTATAAACATAGTTTTTGTAGATTTTTACCTAACGCTGCGCGCTGGTTTTCAATTGAACCTTATTGAGAGTACGGATGAAAATTAGTTTATTTATTTATTTTTACACTGATAAGGCATAATTTGTGTTAAGCTTAAAATAAAGAAAAAGCAGAAACGATAAAGTAACACTTATAGGTACTTCACTAAAAATACCTAGTATGCTTCAGTATATTGTCTCTTACTGTCTTTGTCTTGGACGGCTTGATTTTCTCACTTCACTTAATTATATAAATCCCTCGTTGCGTACGGAATTTAACTTTGTCAACCTTCCTTATCCTTATTATATATTGTGATAAAAGAGACGCAATTAAAAGGTCTTTTACTATTATTATATTGTTAGAAGCACTCTTTGTTACATTATTTATAATAAATATATCATTTGCTTAGTCTTTTCCTCTCCATGGTCGCCACAATATTATATTACCCTATATATTAACCTATCCCTTACTTACTTAGTCTATAATTTTAATCACGTGCGAAATTATAGCGTTCTATTATATTCTAAGTTCAACATAAAAATGTTTTCCGCTAAGCATTACTCCTGTCACTGACGTACAACTGTCAAACTACTAGTAAAAGATAAAGCGCGTCGTTTATTTATCTCATTAAAAGAGTCATGAGTATCGCCTGAGACTGACAAACAAACAGACCAACATGGCTTTTAAGGTTGATGTCTACAGAACCCACAGAGGGAGAATCGCTACTCTTTTCATGACAGAACCCTAAAAATAAATGACATTATACCTCCTCATCACCCCTAACACCGCCACAATTGACAACCAAGACATTAAAAAAACTTTGTACAAGAAAAAAAATACCGACATCACAACAAAAATAACACTAGTCGGTGTTTCTGGTATTTTTTGTTTGCTTTTTAACACCGGCTTCCAAATTTAAAGTTATTTTGATCGTTTTACAGTAACTGTAAAACGGTTTTGTTAAAAAAGTAACTGTTAGTTTGTTTCTACAGTTTTTTTGTAGAGAAGTTGTTTTTTTTTTTGGAATAGTTTATTTTTTATTTCAAACTTTTTAGTTGTGATACACTTATAGCCAGAGTACTTACAGCCCATCACAATTCTAATAAACCCAATCACGGCTAGGATACATAGATTAGTTACGGAGTTCCGGTGCCTACATTCTGGCTTCATCATCATCATCAGATCAGTTCGATGCCATGACCATTATCAACATAACTATTCAGATCCATTAATTTATTGGTATAGTAATAGTTGCTTATATAATATCTTCATTGTATTTTCTATGTGACTGTGAAATTTCATTGGCCATTTTTGGTCTTCTTCATCAGTTAGAAGTAGAATTTTAATGGAGTGAGCCCTGGCACCCATAACACAAGTTTAATCTTAGCTTGGGTGCCAGAAGTCGTTAATCTGTGTTACACATTGCAGTTTTTATTGGAAACAATATCTCCTCGTGTAATAACTGTGTATTTGTGGATGATAAAAAAATATTATTATTATTATTAGTTCCACTTCATCAAATTATACTTTTTTACTTAGATGCTTCTCGATGAAAAATCACTATACGGTTGCCTATAATACTTGAGGAGTTCCCTCAGTTTTCTTTATGGATCTTATCATCAGAAATGGATAGTGAAAAAAAAAAATGGGTTCAGTGTGGAAGCATAAATTATTAAGTAAAAAAAAATTATTATTTGCAAATCGGTCCATTTATGACGGAATTCTGATGAAAAAAACTTAAAAGAAAGAAACTCCTCCTTTTTTGAAGTCGGGGTAAAAAAATATTACATCCGCCATCTTAAAATAAGAAGGATAACCACAACCGGTTATATTCGTAACCACAACCCCCAAAAATGACTATTATGTCAAATTACTCTATTTATGTTGTTAAAAATATTATTTTTAGTTTCTTTCTGTATCAGTAAATAAATCCATCCAATTCTAAAAATAAGTATGGTACTTGTACTTAATTTTGTTTCAAAAAAGTATTGCAGCCGCAGTATACGATTCGGCGCACTTTATAATAGGCTGCGACGTATTTATTTTTTTCCAAGAAAACGATATACCCGTCCACAAGCGTGTCCTAGCGCGGATTGACGCTTAGAACTCGTGCGTTCAATGAAAAATGTATGAAGAAATATTGAGTGTGGTTTTATTTTGGTCATAAAGTTATTTATGTAGGTTTAAAATAATTAGCTAGCATAACGTATAGAAGTAAGCTATATTATTTTATGATTTTGAAGCTAATGTGCACTGGATATAGCTTACTGCGCGTACCTATTCAGACCCCATTTTTTGTAATTTTCTACGATTAGTGCGTTGGTATAAACGTATTTATATGAAAATTTTATACAAGATCATGCTATTTTTTTTAAGCTGTCCTGGAGATGAATATATTGCCTTTTATTTAAGCTGTTGATCCCCGCATTAACGCCGGTTCACGCGCCATTGTCTTACTATTATGTCTCTAATTACGCACTCAAAAGGTTAATATTATGACATCCTCATAGTTACGATTCCTAGTGCATCATTATGGTACCCGAAAAACCGAAATAATTGTCGAAAAATGTAAAAACGTCCGTTTAATCGACATGGAATTTCGATATAAGTTATAGTGCCGTATAAGTGAGTGTATATCGTATCATTTTTAATAGTAGGTATTACAAACCTATCACAGTGTATTTTTTTTAAATCTTATTTAACCCAAAGGTTGACTGGTAGAGAATGCCTTGTTGCATTAAGTCTGCCTATGTATCGTACCACTACTGTACATGAAGTTTAAATAAATAAATAAATAAAACTTCATATTTACAAAATACATTTTGAATAAACCTCGACACGAAAACTCTGAAAATTAAAAAAAAAAATGTTTTAAACCGTAATATTTGATGAAAGCGTCGTTACGTCGGGGGATCGTTAAAAAAAAACGTAGTAAAAAAGTAGCAGTCTCCCGACGCGACGACACTTACAGGACCAAATATAATTTATTTATACTTTATATACCTTATTGTACATATCCATAATAAGAACAGGACAATCATTTATAAAAAAATGTGTACAATGACCGGTTTTATCGTACAGAGCGATGTCTTACAGACAACCTTTGGATGATCTAAACGAAAGGAGATGGATTTGAATGCAGATTTCGTTAATAAACTTGAACATCTTCTGAAGCATTTGATTTGTCAACAACCTCCTTAAGTATGATCATATTGATCATGTATCCGCGCATCGATTACTTTTAAAACGGTTACACATTTTTCAGCGCAGAGTGCTTGGGCCTTGCTAAGGGCCTTGACTACCCTGTTTCTTTGTCTGGATAAGCTTTTTACCCCTTCTTATCTGACTTCAGAAATTTAATATCTTTGCTCAGCGCACAATAAAAATCTCCAGTCTACTAAATAAAAGTCTTCTACGACCTCCCTCACACTGCTGTGTTTATCCATTCCTCCTTTTTGTTAAGGTAATCTTTCTTTGGCATGCGGTCTCGCTGAACATCAGGATGGCAATCAGTCAGTTTTCCCTTGAGATGAAGGCACCAGAACACATTCGCAAGAAGAAGAAGACGTACGCCGATCTGGGCGCGTCGGTCTCCTTACATTTTATGTGACAACTAGACTAGTAAAGCTACATTAGCTATATTTACATTATAATATTATTATTCTCTTTGCATTAGATCCACGCCACGCGACACGACACTACGTACAAATCAGGCGTGGCCCACGTGTGCTTCGGACTAATGTAGTTCCTGCTTAAATTGCACCTACCATGTCATGTTTCTGCATCACCTCAAGGTCGGTTTGTAGAAAATGCTTAAGGCATTAAATCCGCCTTTGTATAGTGTTTTTTTCTGGTGTAAAAGTTTTAATAAATAAATAAATAAAATTGAGTTTGTCAGTGTACGAATGTTATAAATAGTAATATAAATACATACATACTCGTACAAACATATAACATAGACCTAAACTTAGAACCTAGCTTCTGCCAGTGACTTTACCCGCGTAAAAGTAGGTTTCTCCATACAAACTTTGGACCTCCGTTTCATCCCCTTAGGGAGTGAATTTCGGAAAATACTTTCTTATGCCGATGTGCAGTGGCGTGCACAGCTATTTTACATCGGGTTGGCAGAAAAGGTTTAAAAAAATAAGTGTAACTTAAATAAATGTGTCACGTGCATTTTAGCAATGAGGATGAGTTTGGTCCGCCGTACCAAGATCATAGAATAGCACATAGTATGTGCTATCTGCCTCTATCTGCGTGCCTTCAGTGCAATCCGTTCAGTGATGTGAGTTGTATGTCTTAGATTTTTTATAGTTTTTTAAAACTACCTCTAACGAGACAATTATTTAGAGGTTTTAAAGATTTTTATATCTTAGGTTAATACACTTGAAAGGACATTGCCAGGATTTAGACCAAGTGCTGCCCAGGAATGAAACTAGTTTCAGTGGTAACGTAGCATTAATTTACACAAAAAAATTGGTCCCAGAAAAACAAGTAAAATTTTGTTTTTAATAAATGTTTCTCATTAAATCATGTTTCTTGTATCAAAACCATTTGAGTTAGTGTTTAAGGATAGTGTATAGTCTACTGTAGCTGAATATTTTGGCCTCAATCTTATTTATCTGTATATGTATGTATTTAGAAATATATAAGTATGTTTATCAGTTGTCTAGTACCCATAACATATAGTTGTGAAATATTATATTATATTTTATTATTATAATATAATATAATATAATATAATATAATATAATATAATATAATATAATATAATATAATATAATATAATATAATATAATATAATATAATATAATATAATATAATATAATATAATATAATATAATATAATATAATATAATATAATATAATATAATATAATATAATATAATATAATATAATATAATATAATATAATATAATATAATATAATATAATATAATATAATATAATATAATATAATATAATATAATATAATATAATATAATATAATATAATATAATATATCTTATCCTTGGCGGCAAAAAACTTGTTATTTTGGCGGAAACAGTATTTTTAGACATTTTTTCGATTTAAAATAGCAGTGGGGCGCTCAAATTACATCTCTTTAAAGTAGATTAAGCTCAGCTGCATAATATGCAGTAAGAAAAATAAGTGAATTGACAGATAGGTATAACCACAGCTAGGTTAGTTTACCATGCTTATTTTCACAGCATTATAGTTTATGGCATATTGTTCTGCAGCTGATGTAGAATTAATGTTCATATCGCAAAAGAGAGCATTCTGAGTTATTTATAAAATGAGCCTTCAGGAGACGCGCATACGCATTATCATCATCATTTCAGCCGAAATACGTCTACTGTTGGACAAAGGCCTCCGCCAAGTGTTGCCACAATGAACGGTCCTATGCATTTCGCATCCATCGGATTCCCGTAACCTTTACCAGGCCATCGGTCCACCTTGTATGAGGCCTTCCAAAGCTGCTTCTTCCGGTACGCGGTCACCACTCCAAAACCTTGTGGCCCCAAGGCTATCTGTTCTGCGTGCAATGTGCGCATATGCATAGTAAACATGAAATCGTAATAACCAAATGGAGATTAACTAAGACAATGACAGGCTACCATAGTCAGTTACAGAACTCAGTGAGGGAAAGTTGAAAACTCACATCAAGCGTGTTCTTGCCAAGAAAACATATTATAAGATTGAAAATACACTTGTTTGACATTGACTGCTTCTCCACATGTAGCATCCCTGGTCCATCCATTGACTGCCTTATCGTGTAAACGTCTATTAACTACTCCATCTTTGTTTTAATTTAACTATAGTTTTTGAAAATTGTTTTTGACAGTACATTGAAATGACAGTGTTTTTGCATTTTTTTTTTTACTTTATTTAGACCTCAGCCACCTTAATTTCATTAGGGATTTATTATTGTAGGTTTAATGATCTTTTAATTTAATCTTCTTTTTAGGATTTTTCGGCTTTTGGGTACAACGTTGACTAGTCTACACTGTCCTCTCATACTTATTAATATTGTAATATGTATAAGTTTTTCTTTTAAATGTTACCATGGAGTTTCTTGCCGGTTTTTCTTCCTAGGAAACTACTACTTAGAATCGTGGACTAGCTTCTGACATTTTACAAGTGTCCTTGTAGGCTTATGTAAAATAAAATATTTTAATTGAAATAAAATACACTATTACTGTCACACACATAAAAGTCGCTGCTACTATTATTACTAGTATAGGTATATCAGTGATTAATAGTGCTTTACTGTCATGCATCGATTTAAAATTTAGTCATAATTATGTAATGTTCATCTTCCTGCCCTTGTCCCGTTTTATTTGGGGTCAGCGCAACAAGTTTTTTTCTTCCATTCTGTCCTGTCACTCGTCACGCTATCACTAACTCCCTTTTCTTTCATATCACTTCTCACACAATCCATCCATCTTTTCTTTGGTCTCCCTCTCCCTCTCCATCCATCCACATGTAAACTCATAACTCTTTTAGTAACATGCGATTCATCCCTCCTCTTCACATGACCATACCAAGACAAACGATTCCCTTTCAACTTTTCAGTTTCTCACTTTTCTTTCAATTTCTCACTTTATCCATTCTTGTCACACCACACATCCATCTTAACATTCTCATCTCCGCTACGTGCAGTCTTTTTTCATCATAATTATGTAATGTTCATTAATGTAATAATTTTTTGATAAATTATATATTATTGTTACATAAAAAGTACGGCTCAGTTGGCGCAGTGGTTGAGTGATTGACTGCTGCGCTGCGTGTCATGGGTTCGTTTCCCGCATGGAACAAATATTTGTATGGCCTACAGATAAGCTTTTCGGGTCTGGGTGTCTTGTGTGTGTGAGTTTACATGTTTGTGAATACACCCATGATACAGAAGTAATTCCTAGTGTAGGGCAAAGTCAGTTATCAGTTACACTGAAATCAATTGTTAAGTTTTTTCTCGTAAATAAATAATTCATAACAATTTTTTTTTTCTCTTGAACAGATTTTGTTTCGCTTCAGTTTACTGATTGGTGTTGGTCTGAGGAACAAAATGCACTATGTATTTATTTTGAGCAGCACTTGGTCCAACTCCCATACAAAGATTGGCAATGTCCTTTTCAGTGTAATTGATTATAATAATATGTTATAGTCAATAATCAATTACACTAAAAGCAATTATTAAGCTACTTTTCGAAAATAAATAATTCACAACAAAACATTTTTTTTTCTCTTGACTTCTGGGTGCTTAAGTTTACTGATTGGTGTTGGCCTGAGGAACAAAATGCACTATGTGGGCATTCTGGGCAACACTTGGTCCAACTCCCATACAAAGATTGGCAATCTCCTTTCAAACTAATTCTAATAATTTGAATAATTATAGACTGCCATTATTAGTTTTTCAAAACTACCCTCCAAATACGGTTTAATAGGTGTTACAGTTTTTATGAATACATTCCCGCGAACGAAGTCGCGTGCATGTACCAATGTATCGATTATTTTTTACTTTTGAGGGGTTTATTTGTGTCGCGAGCTTTTTTTTTAATTTTTAGTGATTAAAAACTTTTTGTACTTCAGTACAAAAAGTTCAGGCAGTACAATGCCTGGATTTTATGCTATTATTTTTTTGTCGTCCCCTTGGCTCTGTCGGCTTATCCTACTTACGACCGTCGTTAGCACATTGCCGGCTGAGCATTCGTCATTGTATAGAATGCTTAAATAAAGTATAGAATAAATAATATTTGAAACATTGCCAGAACGTTTTAGGCGTTCTAGAATGTTTTTTTTTGAGGCAATCTGTAGCCCACAAGTTGGACCGATGACCTAGTGAGAGTCGCGACAATCCGATGGATGCGAGACGCACATGACCGTTCGTTCAACAGTGGCCGTCTTTCGGCTGAAATGATGATGATGATGATGAATCTGTAGAATGCTGGATCATCATCAAATTAATATAAGTACTAACATCCCAGAGCTGTCAGACATAACTTATTTTCACATGGATGAAACCTTAAGTTCTCAGTAGCGTTCATGTGCTTTGAATACCTGTGTAATTGTGGAGCTCCCTAATCTTACTTGGTCAACCTTTACAACAACAAAACCTTAATTGGTCAGTACAATTTGTCTGACTAATGAAATATAACTTTGTAATAGTTACCTTAATAACATATTTAAAAATCAGACATGTAAAAATAAGTAAAGTTCATTTATTTTTTTTGAGCTTTAAAGTAGTCTGACAGAAGTTTTGATCCATGGAAAGTGTCTGACACTTATGATACTACTTTAGAATAATATTCTACAAAACATCTATAAAAATCAGCCATAAAAATTTAAGTTAAGTAACTCGTTATTTTTAGTTAACTTTCTCACCTCGTACCTGCCAAAGTTCCCCAAGGGGGAGCTCCACAAGTACACAAGTATTCAAAGCATATGAGACGCTATTGAGTACCTAAGGTTTCATCCATGTGAAAATAAGTTATGTCTGACAGCTCTCACAGCTCTGGGATCTTGGTCTATAAACATGAATACTCGTATTAAAAAGGTGAACAGGTGAAACTTCCACGTTTCAAGTTAATATGTAAAGGTCAAATTAATTAAGCATAAATAGGTGAGTAAGTACTTTATTGATAAAGTAATACGTGAGTAAAGCAGCTTATTGTGGAACATGCGTATATTTGTTACATGAAAGTGTTGAATAAATAAAAAGAGAGTGGGTAAACGTTCAAAATAAATTGTTGTTATTGATCGAAGGTTTTTCTTAGCCACTCGGCCCAAAGAAGATTTGTCAAAATTGTCTGCGTAATAAATTTCGTCGTTCGCCAATTATTTATACCGAGACAGGAAACTGAGACTCGCCCCCGAGAACATTTTAATTTATGAACACTTTAGACCCAGACGTTGTTTTATACTTCTTTAAAATGAATTTTCAATAAGTATGTGAACAAAAAAAACTGCTAGAATGATTCTCGATAGATCATGTTGGGAATAATAAAAAGTACTTACTTATAGGTTTCTACGATGTTATGTTTTATGGCTCGTTTCATTAACCTTATGATAATAAATCATGTCACATGGACTTTGGAAAAAACATAATACTTTGATTAATTAGGAGCTTAAATAGTTCCTACTTATTTTTAGACTCATTTATCCAACTGCCTTTGAATACTCTAAGTATTAAGAAAAAAAAAAACTAACCAATACAACAGATATTCGATCTTCAATCCAATCAAAGGGTTTAATTCCACATAAAAGTTGTTTATGATCAAGATTTGAATCTAGTCTGGATTGCTATTTTCTATTGGTATGCACCGGGTCGCAGGTGCAGCTTTATCAAGAGAGCGATCAAAGGTGATGCTCACTCGACTCGTCTGGGTCTCGATCGAAGTTGGACGACAACGGTGACGTCATAAACAGTTCACTGCGAATGACATAATCGGAGCAGTTCGGGATACTAATATTAAATTTAGTAAAAGGTGTCTTTTATGAATTTCTTCATGCGAGGGAAATAATTTTATGAATGTGGCTAGTTTATTGAGTGATATAGTTTGCCAATCTTGGATGATTCTTAATCTTTATTGCTCCCAAAACATATAGAATACTTAGAAGATAAAATATGAAATAGCACAATTGAATAGCACCACTATCCCATCTCTTCCCGTGGGTGTCGTCAGAGGCAACTAAGGGCACACCAGAGAATGGGCAGCAGCATTCTTTGTGCATTGCAACAACCACACTGTGATCACCAACCCGCTTGCCAAACGTGGCGATTATGATAACCCCTCCCTCCAAAATGTGAAAAGCGCCGCCAACCAAGCAACGCCAAGGTGGCCCCTAGTGCCCGGCAGCCCGTCTACCCTTGACTCCGGTAGCGGTCAAGGCAACGGCTAGGCAAGGGGTGCTAAGAATCACCAGATGAGATCTGGTTATCTCTTTAAAAACAACGATTGGACCTGGCAACATATAACACGCATACACTCCAGACTGCCGAGAAGATCACCGAACTTGAGGAGGAATTGAGCGAGTTACAATGGAGTATTGTAGGATTATCTGAAGTCCGAAGATAGGGGGAGGACACGATAATTCTCAAATCCGGTAGCCTTTTTTTAGCGAAGGGTGACCAGCAATCTCAGGGTGGTGTCGGGTATTTCGTGCACAAGTCCTTTGTGAACAATGTGGTGAGGATCGAGAGTGTGTTGACTAGGGTAAAGTACCTACCCTAAGTAGGTACCTAAGTAGGTACCTAGTTACCTTATACTCAAAATATCATCAAGATATTCTATGAAGGTCATACAGGTTTGCGCTACGACCTCAACACACCCCGAAGACGAAGTAGAGACCATATATGAGGATGTATCCGAGCCATGCATGGTTATAAGACTCACGTATTTCACCGTGGTCATGGGGGCCTTTAACTCGAAACTGGGCAAACGAGAAGGTGACGAGCTGCGAGTAGGCCAATTTGGATTTAGACATAGGAACCTCCGGGGACACCTACTGGCTAATTTCATGGAGAAGGAGGGGCTCTATATGATGAACTGCTTCTTCGAAAAGCGTGGGCCTAGGAAGAAGACCTAACAAAGTCCTGACGGTGCAACTAGAAATGTAATTGACTTTATCCTGTCGACGACTTAAAGAGAAGCAGCAAAGTGATCACCGCATGGTAAGAGGCACATTGAATATCAATATTAAAAGGTCTCGACTGGTGAAGTCTACGCTCTGTCCAGCACAGATCCAGATCCAAAACTCCGAGCGACAACGATGGGTTCGTGGGAACTGTCCAAACGGTCGGGTCTAAGTTTTCTAAGACACACCGTACAAATAAGAACAAAAGGCTCTCTGATCCAATTCTCGTGCTCATGAAGAAGAGGCGTGAGATGATTCTGCAGTCTTCAGACGATGCGTGCAGATACGGCAGCTTAATAGATGGATCTCGAGGTCGCAAAAACGCTGAAAAGCAACCTTCGCCGCTTTAATACCAGGAGGATTAAGGATGCGATTGAGCGGAATAAGGGCTCCTAAGTATTTACACGAGATCTGTGCTTGAACTCGTCCTTGAAGGCGGTCTCAAGCGTCAAGTTCAATGCAACTAAACCCAAGCGTGTCTTTTTTCCGCTAAACGGATTCAATTCCACCCGGCTCCATCTTTCCGAGGTGTGACCGTACCAATAACCGACCGACCACCTTGAGCTTCTTGGGGTTACGTTGTCGTCTACTCTCATTTTCGGCTCATACAAAGAGGCACCCATTCTTTCATCCACCACTTCCCCAACTGTAATTTCTCACTTTTGGACCTTGCCATTATCTCCTCTCCCCAACATGCCAGCCAGCAAGTATGGCCAATTCGCAGCTGACATGTTTTCCTACCATGACCTAATATTCCTCTCTTACAAAATTCGTCTACCTAAACTCAAGCCTAAAACTCTCCTGCTTCGCAATTTTAATGGTATGAATATTGACAATCTGCATGAGGATGCCAGCAGCATTGATTGGAACCCACTTATTACTGCTGAGTCGATCGATGAAAAAGTAAACTTGCTTACGGACGCACTAGTACAGCTTTACGACGTTCACGCTCCCATCTATGCAGTAAAGCTCAAACATCTTCCAGCGCCTTGGTTAACAGATGACGTAAGGGATGTCATGCACAAGAAGGCAGTATGTAAAACCAAATTTAAATGCCAGCCCACATCATCGAACCGTGACCTTTATGTCAAAGCACGCAACCACAGCAATAGGGTGTGTAGGGATGCACTACACCACTATGTTCATGATTCTGTTGAAAAAGGTGATCCAGCTAAAGTCTGGAAATCTCTTAAATCTATGAGAGTTGGAAAATCACGCCAAGAATCGATTCCTAAAGACTTAGACATAGATCTTCTTAATCAACACTTCTCATCTTCGTCCCCCTATAATGGGACCTCGAAGGCATCAACGTTAAATCATCTTTCAAACCTTCTAATTTCGGATCATTCGCCATTTAATTTTAGTCAATTCTCTGATTGTGATGTTAAGAAAAGCATAGTTTCAATCACCTCTAACGCAGTTGGTAGTGATTGTGTCAGTCGGAAAATGATACTCCCTGTCCTTGATGAAATTCTTCCTATCCTGTGTTATATCCTTAACTTTTCCATTTCCAAAGGTGTCTTTCCATCAATATGGAAAGAGGCCAAAATTACTCCTTTGCCCAAAAAATCAAATCCTACTTCTTTTTCAGAATATCAACCAATCTCCATACTGCCTTTCCTCTCTAAAGTCCTAGAACGCCTGGTCCACAATCAGCTCAGTGCTTTTCTTTGCAAGAATAGTCTGCTGAATCCATTCCAATCCGGATTTCGTCCTGGTCATAGCACCACCACAGCCCTAGTAAACGTTTCTGATGACATACGTCTAGATAGATAGATAGATAGATATATTCTTTATTGTACACCAAAAATACAAATTACATTAGGAACTTAAAATTAATAGGGTGTCACAATGGGCGGTCTTATCGCTAAAAGCGTCTAGGTATGGATAGAGGAAATATGACGGTTCTCTGTTTACTGGATTTTAGCGACGCCTTCAATACCGTCGATTTCGATATCCTACTCGCCATATTTCGCTCTCTTAACATATCTCCAACGGTGATTGACTGGTTTCGTAGTTACCTGTATGGCCACCGGCAACGTATTTCCATAGATGAGTCCTGTTCTTCTTGGTGTTATACTTCTGCCGGTGTTTCTCAGGGTGGCGTCTTATCTCCTTTACTCTTCGCAAATTTCATAAATTCTATTTTCAAACTTCTTTCCTTCTACCACCTCTATGCTGATAATTTGCAAGTTTATAGACAATCTCCCCATACGGATTTGGATGCTGAACCAGGACTTGGCTTCAATTTGTGAGTGGAGTGAGGCACACGGTCTGATGGTTAATCCATCGAAGATTCAAGTCATTGTTGTTGGCAGCTCTAGGTTGAAGCCCAAGGTAAACTGGTCCCAGCTGCTGCCCTGAAATGATGTTATAAATATTTGTATGCTATTATTAGCTTACATAGCATCAAAAATTGTTATATAAGACCTTAATGTTACTTTTGTCTACAAATTAATAAATGAATTTGAACAGATGGGTACAAAATAAATAAAACAATAGTTACTGCGCAAAGGTGAGCGTAACCCAGAATTCGAATTTTCTTACAGAAAACTTTCAGAGGTTTGAGGCGAAAGATTAATTTTATATAATACAGCATACATAAGTGCCCCGACGGATAGGGTGGAGCTTACGGTGGAAGTTTGCCCCGCTTGTGCGCAGCAGCACCATGTCCTCGTGAAGGCGTGCGGCGCCGGGACCTCTCGCGTCCGGCTCGTTCTGGCCAAAGTCCGGAGTAAACGTGTGCGCCATGCCGGCGCACTACCGCCGCCGATCAATCACACGCCACCGCCGCCGCCGCCATCTTGATTCGGCGCGGGTCACATGATTCGACGTGATACGATCTAGTCAAAGACTACTATAGTATACTGATCTAGTCAAGTTTGTGATTCCAGTGGAAGTGAACGTCGTATGGCTCGAGACCGGTTAACTTCTAATCGTAATATACAATTAGACCTACTAAAAAGCTTTATTGAAGTTGGCGATATTTACTCTTATTACATACCTACACATCTAACAGTAAACATCTATTTATGATTTATCACTTTGTATACATTAATATATACATATATATACTTACATATTTATTTATTTAATTCCCATATAAAAAAACAGATTTTCATCCGTACCTACACTCTAAGGTTCAGTTGAAAACCAGCGTCAGGCAACTGCTACGTAGTTTTCTGGCATTATGCTGAACTGGACCTATTTGGCGTAGCCGTGAGACATATTGTTATTGTTAATTTTATTTCTCCTTATTTTTTTATGTTTAATTTTAGTTTGTAAATCAATTATTTGTTGATTAATGAATCATGGTGTACTAAATAAACATATTTTCTTTCTTTCTTTTCTTTCTTTCGTATGATCGAGGCCTACTTGACGGACAGATTCATTATTTACCGCGGTCACCAGGGAAAGTGGAAACGGCGAGAGATGTCGTGGGGGTCGGTACTAAGACCGCCCTTGTGGAACATCGGGTACGACTACGTGCTGCGCGGCGACCTCCCTGACTGAGTCTGACTCAGACTGAGCGTGGTCTGTTATGCAGACGATACGCTGGCCTTGGCGCAGGGAGAGTCGTACCAGGCGGCGGTCGAACTAACGACGTATTTTGAGGCTCCCAAACTGGATCGGACTACATGGGGCTGCCCTCTATCGGCTCCTACCCAGCTCCTACCCAACCTAGATTGTCCAAAGGCCTCCATTCGTCCTCTACGTGAGTATTAGCGCCGGGAGCAGCGGTATGGGCGCTGTCGCTGCGAAAGCGACTGGCGGCCAAGCTAAACGCATGCCAGAGGATCATGGCCATCCGAATGGTGCGGGGATACCGCACGGTTTCCCGAGATGCGGCTAGCCTCCTTGCTGGCCTACCATCATGGGATCTGGAGGCAAGAGTCCTTGCACGCATGCACGATTTACGCGTGGAGATGAAACGCCGCTGTCGCAACAAGTCGCCCCATGACCGACAGAGTTCCGGCGGAATCTCATGGTGGAATGGGACAGCAACTGTCCCAACCCCGTGGCTGGGCTCGCCATAATTTTGTGGCGGTAAGTCCTCTCTTTGACGAGTGGCTGGAAAGACGTCACGGCGTCCTTACCTTTCGCATGGTGCAGGTCCTCACCGGACATGGTAAGTTGGGAGGTGCATGCTGTCATGCACCTGATTCGTGCGGGAGAAACGCCTGGGTGTCACCATTGTGTGGACCGCCCGAGGGAATGGCCCTCACGCCCCAGCTGCCGGGATCCCGACCCCGATTTCCAGCCACCTAAGGGCGTGAAATGCATCTAATATAAAATAAAAGGGGTCCAGCAGGGTCGAAGCCTACTGGGGCCATGAGTTCGCTTCTGATTAGAAAATTAGGGGCCCTGGAACGCAAGGTAGTAACGAAAGAAAATAGGAGTGGATTTTAGTCAGTAAAAGTCTGACCACATTAAATGAAATAAAAAATGGTCACGCTGCCGGCGCCGCGCCGCCGCCGACGAAATCGTAAGTCACCGTCTTCGTCCGTCTAATCTTAGTCGCCGCACATGTCTAGTCCGGAGCGAGAGAAAATGGGTAGCAGTTGCCTCCTTGGATGCGAGCGAAGGAGATGTCCGCAACCGCGAGGGAACGGACACCGTAGCCGTCGAAGGAGACGGCCCCGACAGGCTTTTGACGACGAGCATTGGGCAGCTGACTGTCCAGCCATGCGGTAAAGATCAGGCCCGAGATGACGGCGCGTAGTATTCTACGCATGCCTCAAAGATATGTCAACAAAACTGAACGGGCTCAGTAGGGCCGATACCAGCCAGTGCTACAGTCCCTCTTTTAAGTCACCGTGGCCCTAGACAAAGGACAAATGAAGCACACAGCTGGTTTCTGGGCGGAGTTCTGATAAGCTTTCCCGATTCACAGGAGAGGAAGAAGTAATTTGACGATTTCAAAATTAAATATGAAAAAAAAAACAAAGCAAAAACTTTAAGTTACCTAATAATACTTTAACTTGAATAAACTAAATAAATATGTGAACAGAACATACAGATGTCGTGTATATGTTGGTACCTTAATATTATTAATTCATATACGTGTCTTACAGTATTTAACATGTAGGTAACATTATTTTAATAAAGCCAGTATTTACTCATCAGTCATCACTCGCCTTGTTGTCATTACGCTCCAGGTGCCAACATTACAATACATATACATATAATAATATTATACAATACATATATTATGAAATAAAATCCTATTATTACATATTTTGGGTCATGTTGATAAGAAATGTTACTTAACTCTTCCCCTGAAAACCTCCAAAGAAGGGTTAAGCTTACTGAATTTATTTCTTTATTTATTAAAACTTCATGCAACACAAAGGTATAAAGACGAACTTAATGTCTTAAGCATGCTCTACCAGTCAACCAAGGGTGGTGAAGAGAAAACATGGCAGGTGCATAAAAAACAAAAACAAAATAGATTATTAAGAAAAACAAGGGTACAAATGTTTATATATAAAGTAAAAAAAGGGGGTTTTTGAAACGATTTCGCTATTTGTTTTGAAAGTAATTTCGCAACTTTCGCTTGAATGCAGACTGGCTGGTGGCCGTCCTGATGTCGAGAGGAAGCGCAGAGCAAGCCACAGAAGTATCGACTGTATATGAAAGGAAGAATGAACAAAATCAGGAGTATGAGAAGGACAGAGCAATAGGAGATTGTTAGAAGAACGCAGATTCCTTGTGTGTGAAGAACATAGATACTGAAAGTGAGTTATGAGATAGGATGGAGGCGTGGGAGAGTTGAGGAGAGAGAAAAGTGTAGTCAAAGTGCGCAAAGTACCTCAAATTTCTCTGGCGAATAGGCAACCATTTGAGCTCAGACCTGAAGTTTGACAGATCATATTTCCTTAGATTAAATATGAACCGGATGCAGTTGTTAAGGAGTCTATCGAGCTTATCCAGCAAGACCGAGTTCAGGTCAAAGTAGCACACGTCACCATAGTCGATTACAGGGAAGATTAAAGTTTGCACAAGCATAGTCTTCGTCTTTGCAGGCAAAAAGTTCCACAGACGATACAGACACCACAAAGTCTCGTTGACTCTTTGGCAGACACTGGAAACCTGACTTTGCCAGCCAAGCGTTGAGTCAAGATGCAAACCGAGATCCTTTACACTAGGACTAATGGGAAGAGAGTTAACCACCACTTTACCCATCATGCGCGAGCTTCCGATAATAATGGCCTGACACTTCGAGAGGTTTACAGACACCCCAAATCTATCAGACCAGTCTTTGATAGCGTCCAAATTTCGGTTCACATCCTCTATAGCGTCTGACAAACCTTCTACCCGCGCAGCTGAAGACCAGTACTACAACAGCAACAACAGGCTATATAACTGAAGATGGAGAATAGCAAAGGAGAAAGAATACCGCCTTGTGGAACACCAGAATCTAGATCACGCCAACTTGATGAATTTTCGTCAATGCGAACCGACTGCTGACGTCCCCGAAGATAAGAAGAGAACCATTCCAGCGCCTCGGACGAAACCATAAGATGTGTAAGGATAGATAGAAGAATATCATGACTGACAGCATTAAAGGCATTTGAGAAATCAATTAAAACCAAAACAGTAACCTTGGTATCCTCCATGGCTTCTCTAATGTCACCAGTCACTTTAAGGAGAGCAGAGGAGGTACTGTGACCAGGCCGAATCCGGATTGAAAAGTGTTAACAACGTTATTCCGGTGAACAAATTCTGAAAACTGCTTGTGGACGCAGGCCTCCAGTACTTTGGACAGGAAAGGAAGAATATAAATTGGGCGAAAATGGCTAGGTAGGGAGGGATTAGAGATTTTAGGAAGTGGACGCACATAAGCCAGACTCCACAGGGATGGGAATTGTCCGGAATGAAGTGAAAAATTAATAATGTGGGCAATTGGGATCAAGGTAATCATATGACGACTAATGGCGTCATGGCCTACAGCCTTGGATTTTATGGACATGATGATCTTTTTAATGTCATGTAAGGTAGCCGGAGAAAAATGGAACGGACTTGGTAGGCCAGAAATGAAATCTACCGTGCGAGATAACATTTGGGAATCCAAATGATAGGAGGTCGTGAGTGAAGTGACGGTTGATATTGTGATAGACGCAAATGAAAGGCTTCTGGTTCAATTATACTGTTATTATATTGTATGAAGCACTTTCTAATACATTTTATATATAAAATTACGTCTAAACTTTTATTGACATCCCCCTAACTCTATTGCTTTTTTCATCTATCCTTCATAAACTATTTAAAACATAATCCTTAAAAGTATATCTTGCCAGTTTGCAAGTTAGTAGTATTAATGTGACCTCCATGGTCGCCATATGAGCTACGCCCCTACGAATAGAAATGCTGAGTATTGCAAAGCACTTCTATTCCAAAAAAAAACTTTTAAGGTTTAAGTATAACCTGCCTTTAACTAACCAAGGTGTCCCTACCTATAATGGAAATAAATTTACATTTAAGCGCCTGTCTCTGTAGAGCGGCCTTAACTCATGACAGACGATAAACTACTTTCATATAATTTCTATACAATTATTATGCGTCAATATGCGCTCATTAACTAACGCTGTCATGTTTGAACCCCACTGTAGCAAAACCAAAATACAAGCCACAGCATAGCGCCCTTGTCATAATTGACATCTACCCAGAAGGGATCAAACAAGATATGAACTATAACTCTTACGGTTATGACTTTAGCCTCACCGGACGCTCATCGTGTCAGAGAAGAAAAAGACAAAACTGTGCAAGTTTCTATCATCGCTATTTTAATATGCTTCATTGACAAAACTTTAAAAAAAAATCATGAAGTCTAATATAATCTATCAGTCCATCTTAACTGAACTGTGGGACTTAAATCATCAGCTGAACCAATGGTGTCAACTAGACACCCTTTGCGAAGGCTATGCCTTATCTGCAAAGTCGGTATCAGCATTGATTGATACACCAATACTCCCCCTCATTAGTAGGACCACAGTTTCCAGAATAATTTACCTACTGCAAGTTAAAAAAGCTACTGGACCAAATTTACCTAATCGAATAATACAAAAAAATATAGACGAATAGAAAAAACTATTTAACGCACAGTTTTCTTGTCTTCTTTCTTCTGTGACGGCGCGCGGCGTCTCTCATTGAAAACGAACATGAAACAAAAAGAAATGATTAATTATTCATGCCCTGCTGATCTCACAAAAATAATGCAGTGACATGATAACAAAAACAAAAGCCAAAATATTTACAAAACTCTTAAAATGAATCGTTTCCTTATTTTATAATTCCTAAAAATAAAGTAATATTCCAAAACTTATATTTCAATAAAAAGGATTGTTTTATGAAGTTATAATCACAAAATTTAAAATTTGATGAATATGATTTTATTTTATTTAAATGAAGGTGACTGACGGACTTTCTTCCGACTATACCCTTTTTTGCCATACACTTATAATTTTTAATTTGGGCACGATGATTCGACTTAATGTGGAGGGACTTCTTTGATGCCATGCTTTTTTTTGGTGGCATGTGGTACGACGAGGAAATTTGTTATGGAAAATAAACGACGACGTATGTGTATCTGAAAATTCCTCGGATCTTGGTATTGGTAGACCAATACCGAGAGATCCGAGGAATTTCCAGATATCAGCAGGAGAAGAAGAGGATATGTTTTCGAGAATATAGCGGCGTTTAGCGTTACGTGTCATCTGATTATACCGATTTCTTGCAGTTTTAAAAAGATCCCTATTTTCAACACTGCGGTCCTTTTTAAATTTTCGAACGGCCCTATCTCTGCGCCTCATTGCCATACGAACACCTGTCGTCATCCAAGGAGCGGGTTGACGCTAACAACAAGCTTAACACTTTTAACAGGAGCGTATCTGTCGTAAAGCGCAAGGACCGTCTGATTAAAGGTTTGCTGTTTATCGTCAACAGATGTTGCCGCTGCAAGCTGGTTCCAATCGAGTTTCGAGTTTCAACGCGTCCTCACGTAGCTTTTCAGCATCCATGCGAGCAAAGCAACGCATGCGCAAAACTTTAAAAGGAAGTTCAGGATGAACATTAAAGGATCCATAGTAACAACTCAAAGAGTGACGAGGGAAACGAAGGAGAAGAGAATATGATAAGTGGCAAAATTTTCCTCTCGAAACAAGATACTTCAAGCGTTCTTGAAGATACAAGGGGAAATTAGGATGAAAAACAGAAAAGAGAAAAAACAAGAGTGTGGGAATCCCGACGCTACCGTAGCCACATGAACTGTTTTCGAAATTCCGACACTTGGTAGTTCGAAGGCCAAAAATGAAGCGGCTGCTCAAATTCTACTGACATTCGAGCTTATCAAAAAGTTCTTCAGTCGCATCAAGGAAAAGGACATCAGTATAATCTAGAAGAGGTAGAAGAAGAGACTAAACAAGAGTTTTAGTTGAAAAGGTCTTTAACTTCTGTAGATGTTTCAGTGACCGAAACGAGTAAAACAGTCTCCCGCTTACTTCTGCAATATGGACATTCCAAGATAGATTGCAGCCTAAGAGAACACCTAAGCATTTCACATTTTTGGAGTAGACAATAGCGACGGCATCGTATAAAACTGGGGGGAGAGACTGGTTACTCTATAAGTTAAAGAAATAATTATCTACCACCAATAATGACAACTATTTTTATTTTAGGCATTCTTTAGGATTATTTTAGTAGCAATTTTTAGCTGAAAATAAGTTCTACCTCTCGTCGAATACGGTCATAGGAATCCCTAAGGCAATCTGGCTACAAATATGTAGGAACCTACTGTTAATAGTGAGAGCATAATAATATATCTATACTATATTTGGTGTAAAAGTAAGTATTATATAATTAAATAACCTACATCCATTCCTGAATAGGTATATAGGTAAATACGATAAAGAAAAGGATCAGCATTCAGACCCACTGAATCTCATGATATTTGACTGGATAAGAACAGACATAAAATGATAATAAAATACAACATGAATTCTAATAAAATCTTGCTATTATAATGTTTGTATCGTGCCAGCTGCTAAAGAAAACTATGTTACATAAAGTGAACATAAATATTTTGTGTAATATCAATCCACGTTTTCCTCATAAGGGGAGTTGTAATCGCGTACGAACACTCTTCAGGTAGGTTCCGCGTAATGGGCTTTTTTGTTTTCTCCCGTTTCGGTTCTCAGGTGGTGCTGTTACATTATTTCCTAAAGAAAAAAACGGAGTGGGAAACTCCTGTATATGCGGGTAATCGTAACACTGAATCACCACTCTCACCACTGCAGAGGGCGCGCTCCCTGCCCATGCGGTACTTCATCGTGGAATTATGACTTTGGTACGTGCCCGATATTTCGGATGAGATAAGAATACCGTTTTATGTGTATTCGTGTCACAGCAGACCAAATTACTGTGAATAATGTAGTTTATAGCATCCCAGTGAATGTCCAACTTTAGCTAAACGTGTGCAATAAAAACACCAACAACTTTAAACAATTTGCGCGGCCAACTTTCACAAACTAAATGCTTAATTAACGCGTTTGCCGCGAATTAAAAATACAAGTGTGAAAAGTGAGCAAATGACATTGTGTTGCGTCATTTGCAGATATTATTTGTAGATGTGATATTAACAAAAGATTAGTCATGAAAATTGATTTAATGCTACTCGCCAGTGCTAAATGAATTGTGTACTGTTTTTTTTTATTTGAGTTGAGAGTTCGTCTTACAAACAAGTAATAAAAATAAAGCATTTCCATTGTAGCGTATCTTCGACCAGTATTAAGTAGGTACTGTAAGCAGAGCTTTAAATGGTGCATTGATACAGAACACCTCAAATAACAATAACCTATTGAATTCGAATGTTATTGTGTAACGAGAAACAAGTTGGTACTAACTGTTCGAGCGATATTAGATTCTATTACGGAACGTTGTACACTATTTACGTCTAGTAAAATATATCGAACGGTAAGCGGCAAACATCGCTTTCATCTACGACCTCGCAGTTAACCAGTTTTTAATGAGTTAACAAACTTATCCATCCGAAGTTCAAACCTCAGGGGAAGTGTCCAGTTGACAAGGTACCTCCCTTCAGGACAGTAACACTTTTGACGTGACGAGTTTATCGAAATACTTTCAGATGTTAACCTTACTGTTGGGACGTATTAGCTATTCATTGAAGCAATTTTCCAGGTAATTTGATCGAAAGTTATTGATTTATTAAGTTCCAATCTATTAAGGTAAATGGTAGAAATAATTACAGTGTCTGAAAAGACGCTTGATTAAAATGTTGTTTCTATAATAAGATCAAGGTTTCACGGTACCAGCACGGTTAGCGCAGTGGTTGAGCGATTGACTGCTACGCTATGTGTCACGGGTTCGATTCCCGCAAGGAATAAATATTTGCATGGCCTACAGATATGTGTTTCGAGTCTGGGTGTCTTGTATAAGTAAGTTTACATAATTGTGAATGCACCCATGATACGAGGGACCGTCCGGAGGACACGGTGGAGCATACGGTAGAGGTGTGCCCCGCCTGGGCAGAGCAACGCCGTGTCCTCGTGGGGGCGATTGGCGGCAGTGATCTCTCGCGCTGGGCATTGGTACAGGCCATGGTCCGGAGTGAGGAGGAGTGGCAGGCGGTCGCCTCCTTCTGCGAAGCAGTAATGCTAGCAAAGGAGGCGACCGATCGCGTGAGGCAACGGTCCTCACGCCCTAACCACCGCCGGGATTCCGATCCAGATTTCCGGCCACCGTAGGCGCGGGCTTGTGGACGGCGAGTAATGGGTGGCTCGCCGTCCGACCGTCCGGTAACTGTCCGGACCGAGCCCAAGTCGTCGACGGCGCGTATTGTTCCACGCGCGCCTCAGGGAGATGTCAGCAAATCGTAGGGGCCCAGCAGGGCCGAAGCCTACTGGGGCCACGGGATGAAGGCAAAGAAGGAACAGGAGTGGGTTTTTAGTCAGTAAAAGTCTGACACTATCTCTCGCTCCGCCCAAGAGCGGGATTTGTCATTAGAGATGATTTTCCCACCTAAAAAAAAAACCCCTGATATGAGAGTAATTCCAAGGTAGGGGCTAAGGTTTTTATAAGAATAAAATAATTTCTTGCATTTGAAATTGCCAGTTGCGTATTGTAGAATACTTTTACTCATAAGTATTCATCGTTACATTTGACTGAAACAATTGTTGTTTATTTTTTTTGTTGTCAGTTGATTCAGAAACTAGTTGTTAGTGTTACTTTTCATTGTTCAGTAGCAAGAATTTTAAAATTAGTTAGTCATCTGCTATTATTGATATTAAAGAGATTCTTCCATCAGGAGCTCTTGCAATGGCTAAGAACTTATGACGCCTCTATAGGTAGATATAGGTACTTCTTACTTATATGTTACAATACAACGCCCTTCACTGCGTCTGTCTACTTGTATGTTTGCGATAAACTTAAAAACTGCTGATTTTGATGCAGTTTTCACCAATAGACAGAGTGGTTCATGTGGAAGGTTTACATGTATTTTATAGTAGACAAAAACCGAGTTTTTATTTTTTAATTGATATAAACTAGTGCTTGACTGCGATCTCACCTGATGGTAAGCAGTGATGCATTCGTTTTTGGTGGGCGCACTAGTTTATTAGGAGCCTATTCACTCTAGCCTTGAAGACACCCAAGTTATAATAGGACGGGAAGACCGCAGCAAATTGTTCCAGTCCTAAGGTACAATTTCAAAGGTTTATAACACCTGTGCGAAGCTGGGGCGGGTCGCTAGTCCTTCCTTACATATTATTTATAAAACAAAGTCCCCCACCACATGTGTCTGCCTGTATGAACACGATAAACTCAAAAACTACTGATCGGGTTTTCATGTCGTTTTCACCAATAGACAGTACAATATATGATACGTGCATATTATAGTAGACCAAAACCGAGAATTTCAAAGATTTCAAACACCCGTGTGAAGTTAGGGTCACTAGCGAAGGCGCTTCTCTCAGTAACTGTTGGTTCGAATTGAAAAATTCTAGTTGTGGATAGCTCATTTATCGAGGAAGATTATAGGAGCTGTAACCAAAGGCGCAGGTGAAACTGCAGGGAACATCTAGCTATAACAGCAGTACGTGTTGTAAAAAGAAGGAAGATAAGAATTAGGATGGCTGTCAGGATTAGAGGCGCGAGTAATTTTGTATATGTATTTATTAAATCTTCATATAACACAAAGGTGCTCTTCACCTACCAAACCTGAGTACTTCCATAGTTAGTTAGTACCTTTGTGTTCATCTATTTGTATTTGTTCTTTTCATTTGTGTTTGTGTGTATATAAATAAATGAAGGTAGAAAGGCGAGCGAGTACCTAGTTAATTTCGTAACCTACAACTTGAATTATGAGAATAGGAGATAGGTAATTATAATGTACTAAGTCTGATTTTATATTGTATTTACATATTATATAGGTTAACGTTAAGTTTTTTATTTTATTTTTTATGTAGGTACTTCTTTTATTTTTTATAGTTAGTAGTATTGTTATTGTGAGTTTAGTGTTATTTTAGCTTTTTAGGTTAATGTTAGTGTAAGATTATGACTTTTTTCAATTATAATTTTTTTGGGTTTGGAAACCACTATTGTATTAGGTTTAGCCTGTATAGATAGTGTGTATATTTAATAATAAATAAATAAATAAATAATCCTCTAGATTCCCATGTCCCAAGTTGTACCTAGGTTTTTAAGTTTACAGATGATATTAATCTGTAAACTTAAAAACCTAGGTACAGGATGAGATGTTTTTCCTGAACATGAAAGCTATCTTTAAATTCTACATGTTACTGGTGAGCATTACTTTGAGGAGACTCGACGCGAATAGCTGCGAGTGAAATGAGTACGGAAATAAAGTAGGTATATATATTTTATAAATATTTTATATGTACTAGTTTTTTTTCATTGGGTGGGAAAATCCAATCCAATCTTATGACAAATCTCGCTCTTGGGCGGAGCGAGAGATAGTGTCAGACTTTTACTGACTAAAAACCCACTCCTGTTCCTTCTTTGCCTTCGTCCCTGGGCCCCGGGTTTCACTTTCACACTACCCGTGGCCCTTATATGTACTAGTGCTGTTAATATAGAGAACTGTAACATGATATGACACCTCTAATTAAATGGTATAAGTTTTCACTGGTATTTTTTGTTATCTTTACAAGCTTTATTTAAATTGTTGTTATTTTTGTATCGATGGCTCATATTTTGTCTGGCCAGTATGTAGAGACCTGGATGATTCAGAGGTTTGCCTCATATAAGCCTATCCAAGTAAGATCAAGTGAAGATCGATTTTGGGCTCACTGTGAATTGTGTTGACTGGCTTGTTGGTCTATTGGTCAGTGACCCTGACTGCTATGCCGGAGGTCGTGGGTTCGATTCCCACCCAAGACAAATGTTTTTGTGATGAGCACGATCATTTTGTCCTGTGTCTGAGTGTAATTTATAATATATATGTATTTAGAAATATATAAGTATGTTTATCAGTTTGTC
Organism: Mythimna impura; assembly: GCA_905147345.3. Lineage (NCBI taxonomy): Eukaryota > Metazoa > Arthropoda > Insecta > Lepidoptera > Noctuidae > Mythimna > Mythimna impura. The sequence goes on from LR990345.1 coordinate 18,535,922, forward strand.
TAGTAGTCATACCACAAACTTTGCTTAGTTTGGGACTAGATGGCGTTGTGTGAAAGTTGTTTGATATATTATATTTTTATTACCTATTACTGTTTCTACTTATCTATAGCCACTTTTAATACTTTCTTGCTGAAATAAAGGAAGCTGCATAATAAACTTTTGCAACTAACGTCGGTAAGGTTTGAGTTTCACCGTAAACTCTCCGTAATAGATCAGACAAGATGAAGAGAGGCTATTATACCCGTAATAGTTAATAATAGGGGTTAAAGTATGAAATTGCCGTTTTTTAAAACGGGTTGCTTTTAAGTGTTATACCTTTGGATTGACTTAGAATTATAAGTTCAAATAAATTTTATAATAAAGGTAAGTTATTATTTTACAAGTACTACTTTATTACAGAAAATACAAAACACAAAGAATCCAATAAATACCTAATTTTGAAAAAAGAATAACGTACCTTTAATATAAAGTTTATTTGAACTTATAATTCCAAGTCAATCCAAAGATATAATACTTCAAAGCAACCTGTTTTAAAAAACGGCAATTTCATAGTTAAAGACCTAATATTAAAGGTATTAGTAGACATTGAGAGTATCAAATTAATTACAGATGAATAAATTTTTAATAGCAAAAGAAAGTTTTCCAGTGCCTTAACACTTTAACACTTTATTTACATACAATATTAAATAAAAAAATGTAATTTCGTCGCCTCGTCACAAGAGAACCGGAATTTCGTAATGGAACATGACACGCAGAGACCAAACGTTAAACTTAACGAATTAAATGTATTTACTTCAGAACTACTGAATTATTCACATGTTATAACGGATTGCAGAATGAATGTAAAGTTGAGTCGCCTAGCTGCCTAGCCGCCGTACCTCCATGCCACAGACAAACTCATCACACAAACTTATGTAACAAGTGCTCTATTTTTCATTTCAGTACAGAATATAAATAAACAGGCGCAAGAAGAGCGATAACAAAAGGAATTTGAGTCTCGTACTTTTGAATTTGAATATTTAATTTATACCAAGCTTAAAATTCGTGCAGGCGGCGATTTAAAATTGTATCTTGTTTGAGGATGACTGTATATACCTACCTACTAAAATGGCTTCGTTTCTGTTTACTGTTTAGTTTGCTCCGTCTGTGAATAAGTTAGATAAGTGGCGAGAGGGCCAGTGCCTTTGAACCGACGAAGAGCAGTAGTAAACAAGAGGATTTAATGGTTATGGAGCAGTCGGTGGCGCTAAGTGAAAATGAAAGTGATTCCCGGGGGCCCGTTAACTCCTCGGAATTATGACGAAAATTCTTGCGTTCACGTGTCCCCACCGTTTGTGACCTGACTACACCGTTTTTACGATATTGTTACGTTCATTGCCCTTTCACATTACGGGAATGGACTCTATTGGTCTATTTCGTGGTGGCTGATCTTCTCAAACGTCGAGGATAACTGGCTAGCCTCGTTCGATACACACGCTCCATGTAGCTGACATGAATTGCAAAAGATGTGAAACGTATACAAGTTAACCGGGTACTTATGTTGAGTTATATGCACACACAGCTTTCTTGCACTTGAGCACTTGCCACAGCTTGAGCAGTGGTGGCCGAGTGGTAACGGCCCCGACTTATGAGTTGTAGGTTGCGGGTTCAAACCCAGCCAGGCGCATTACTGTGTGTAATTTATTTCATCACCACTACTCTCAAAACGGTGAAAGAAAACATCGTGAGGAAACCGGCAAGTCCTAGAACCAAAAAATTCGAAGACATGTGACATTTACCAACCCGCACTGGGTCCGCGTGGTGGATTACGGCCCTTTCCTCTCCTGGAGAAGAGGCCTTAGTCCCAACAGTGGGAACATTATAAGGCCGACTATGCTATGATAATGCTATACAGCTTTCTTGTGTGTTTACATGGGAATAGGAATATCATAACCAACTTCAGATATTTGTGGTTGAATTCCGTACTAACAAACTGATTGTAAGGAAAATATACCTGGGTATATTGGGATATTTATTTTTCTGCGGACAGGAAAGAATAATAGGAAACAATAACACAATGTTCCAATGATGTCAATCGATAGCATATTTATCGTTAGACTCACTACTATTCGTTGCTTAGCAAAGTCTCATTAAAAGTACGCCTTCGAATACATCATTTATATCTATCGTTTTTTTTGTGACGTTAATAAGAGCTTAGCTAATACATCATTAACCTCATAATGTTCCTTCATAATACTTGTTTACTGGGCCACAATGCCGAGCTGTATCTGGTAAACAACAGAAATATTCATAGACGTTTCAATCTGTATAAATCTAAAGTTAATATAACACAAAGCAGCTCTGGTAATATTATTTGTGAACACAGATTGTTGCAAATAAGTCCCTCGGGGTGGTTTGGGGTTGTAGTGCCGCTCAATATTATGTAGTTTCGATTTTAAAAGCGTTCCGCTTTGGAAATACAACAGTATTCAGCTTTGTATATAGAACGCTACGTACTTTCTTGTGTTAAAGTGAAGTTAAAACGAAGAAGTTTTGCGGAATTATGCTTTTAATTTTTATAAAGGCAAATTTAATTTGTAATTATGAAAGCTTTAATGACTTGAGGATTATAAACTTAGTTCTTTATTAAACATTTCTTGTTTACTGAAGTGGATTTAAATATTGTATAAAGGTATTGAAGATATTTATGAAAAGTGGGTAAGTATTTTGGTGGATATAAATGGAACTACTAATACATCTGGTAAGTGAAGATAGCCAAAGACGAGGAGCCAAAAAGATCACAAATCACTCAGTTTTGAAAACATCATTGCCTTTTTTCAAATAATTGAATTAGACCGTTAGCATTTTAAAGCTCAATTCGCTTAACACAGAAAAATATACAAATAATAGCAACATGTGTACCTTTGTAGTATAATAGGGTGCTTTCAAAAAGCGCCCCTGAGCCCGCTTCCAGCTTTAAGCATCCAATCTTTGGAAGCTAGTCTTAGCGAATCGTTCCGAGGTGTCCTACAGTACCTACCACAGACTACTTTTGTACAGTACGTTAGTTTAGATGCAAGCCTCACTCTGCACCGGTATTGTCTAACAATAGTCGAGTCTCAGAGCTTGCAAGACCACGTAGCCTTTTATCGGCCATGATTTTCTTTGTTGCATCTTACTTTCTGGATTTATTGTCGAAGAGAATTTCTTGTCTTGTATACACTTAAGTGTATTTTATCTCTTTATACTGAATGCACCGTTTCTCCTTCAAATGGCGTCCCTCTTTTGGAAACTTATTGTGATAAGTATTCAAACGGGTCCTTGAACTTTCTCTTTTATTTTTAATAAACATTACACACTGTTTAAAGTATCCTTTTAGGTTTAAAGTTTACATAGTACCTACAAAAACAAAAGTTGGAATAGTAATTTCCGATGAATAAAAATTTGAGAATGAAAACTAGAGTCATGACTGAGTTATGCTTCGTGTACAGTTTGGCGTTATAAATCACAAGCCGTCAAAAGAGTCGCTTCTAACGCATTCTGTTTTGTGGCTACCCAATTATACGATCTTGTAATTTTGTCAGTATTTTTTAATGTCTAAGAGCTGCGAGTGATTTTCAATGTTGTGGCGTGGTGATTAAGGTGCAATTTGGTGTTTTTATGTTTTTATTACTGGTATTATGGATGGATGGAAGCCGCTGGGCGTCTGACCTGATTTATGCAGACTGCCCTTAGTCGTGTCTTACAATCCCCACGGGCACAGGCGAGCTGACCTATCCTTAGCCGGGCACATACGGTTAAACGGCTGCCTAATATTATTAGATATAACAGACTTGCAAGTAAGCTCCTGGGGATCGGTGGCTCCTTAAATGAAAAAGGGGAAGGAAGGGGGTGAAGCCGGAAAGGGAAATAAGCCAACTCGTAGCTTTGAATTTACGTAAAACAAGGTAGGTTAAGTCAAAGTACGAATTTAAACGTTGACTTTTAAAGTTAAACATGTACTCGACTGCAAATCTAATGTTTAACTTTTTTGTTGAATGTGGAACACGTCACATTTTGATTCGTTTTGCTTTCGCTGTGAACAAGTATATGCTCTACTTTCTTCATTATGTTAAGAGCAAGAAAATTTCAAATGAAATGACGTTGTTAAGATTTGAATTGTAATTTAGGTAGAACGAAAAGAAGAATAAAATTCACAACAGCGTTCTAAAATTTAGAAGGAAGGAGGCATTCATCCGGACGTCAATTTGTTGAGATAAAAACTTACGTGTTTCGTGGTGCTAATGCCTGAATATATTACTTCTAATAATGGTATGGCACTCTCATTAACAAGGGGTTGATTAACAATTAAACCTTTTGGAATATACGTCAAGCTTTGCGTAAATGCATGACTAATGTCTATGTTAATATTATGAATGACCGGAGTTTCTTCTTCAATATTATCACTGCGAGGACGTCCCTTCCTAGTTTTAATTGCATGTTTATGCAAATTCGTGTCCCCGACTTTACTATCTAGGTATTTAATATTGCATTCGAAGCATTTTCTCGCAAGTATTTATCAGCAAGGAAGTGAATTTATTTATTTATTTAAACTATGTATACGATCTTACTTTTAGTATATCCTAAACCTGAAACACCTGTCTAGTATTTTTATGTAAATAATTTATGAACAAAATTTCAAAACCGTATCATTAAAAATCACAAAGTTATAAGCTTGTTTTGTTATGTTACCTGGTTCTCCGTAGAAATACATGGTCACCACGCGGCGCGGTGCATGTGCGCCGCGTGGTGACTACCTAGTGTCTGCTAGTGTTGCAACAGAATTCAGCTTCCGCTTCTGCAGAAGTTCCGCAAGCTTTTTCACTTCCGTTTCCGTTTCTGGTTCCGCAAACTTTACAACAGAACTCTTAACAGAAGAATAAAACGAGGAGCGCGGGGGTGGGGGCCCGTAGACGACTGCACATGACAGAAAAGGCGTAGAGGGGGTGGGGGTACACAAACGTGTCGCAGCGACTTTCTTTGTTTATAATAATATTTTTGTTTTTAGTTCATTCTGCGCATGACCACGCCTTTACGTTTAGCGTAAGCGCGTAAATCTTCTGTAGTTTTTTTCTTATGTTTGTTTAATCTTCTGTGGCCAGTAGTTCGCCAATACTTATCAGCATTACTTAAACGAATTATATTTAATAATAAGTCATTTGGCCACTTTTACACCTTTGAGTCGGTTTTGGTGTTCTTCATACTTATATTAAACCAGTTCCGCTAAATAGTTTTTTTTTCAGTTTGTATTGTAATTTATTATTTATTTAATTTATTATATACTTTATTGTAGGTACATAAAGAAACATAACAAAGAAAAACTTATATCTAAAACACATACAATGGGCGGCCTTATCGCATTCCGCGATCTCTTCCAGGCTGGTTGCCTGGAAGAATGGACAGTAATTGTCAGAACATGATATGGGGCTGTCATAAGTTTGACAATAAGCACCAACATTAATTACAATATATTTCAATAGATACATAGATATATACATATACAATATAATATATACATAAATACATGGGCAATGATAAGAAATGGCGACTTTCGATAATCACAGCGACAGGTAGGGTTCCTTAACAAGTCACTTGAAGACAGGCAACGATAGAGCGCGTTTTATTGGATCTGGCAATACATTCCACAAACGGGTAGCCTGGACAGTAAAGGATTTATCCAAGAAAGTTGTTTTTAACCGACTTCAAAAAGGAGGAGGTTATATGTTCGGTTGAATGTATGTTTTTTATTTATTTTTTTTATGTATGTTCACCGATTTCTCGGTCAATTGTGGACCGATTTTTAACCGACTTCAAAAAAAGGAGGAGGTTATCAATTCGGTTGTATTTTTTTTTTTTTTTATCATTTTTTTTTTTTATGTTTGTTACCTCAGAACTCCGTCGTTTATGGACCGATTTGCAAAATTTTTGTTTCCCTTTATAGGATATGCTTCCAAATTGGTCCCATTTTTTTCAAAATCCAGTTCTGATGATGGGATCTATGAGGAATCGAGGGAACTCCTCAAAAATTATAGGCAACCCTATAGTAATTTTAGTATTTTCATCAAGAACTTAAGCATTTACAGTCAAAAAGTAACATTTGATGAAGTGTAACTGATGAAGAAGACCAGAAATGGTCAACGGAACTTCATACTCAAATAGATATCACAATGAAGATAAAGTTAAGCGACTATGACAATACAAATAAATGAATGATTCTGAAGAGTTACGTTGAAAATGGTATCATCGAAGTGATCTGATGATGATGATGGAGCCGGAAGGTAGGCACTGGAACTCCGTAATTAATCAATGTAACCTAGCCGTGTTTGGACTTATTAGAATTGTCATGAGATGCACTTTGGCTATAAGGTACTATCGAACTGATCTGATGATGGAGCCAGGAGGAAGGTAGACATAGGAACTTTATAATAAAACAATGTAATCTAGCAGTATTTGGGTAAATTGGAATTGTCATGAGAAATAGGCACTCTGGTTAGGTTAGTAAGTGTATCGCAACTAAAAAGTGTGAAATAAAAACTTTTTAGAAAAAAAAATAACCGACTTCACTAAAAAAAAACACTAAAAGGATCAAAATAACTTTAATTTCGGAAGTCGGTGTTAAATAAGAAACAAACAATACAGAGAAACACCGACTTCCGAAATTAAAGTTATTTTGATCCTTTTAGTGTTTTTTTTTAGTGAAGTCGGTTATTTTTTTTTTTCTAAAAAGTTTTTATGAAATATTTTTTTTGTTTGAAAGGTTATGCTTCCGAATTGGTCCCATAGAAATATTGTTATGATCTGATCATGAACTTCGTAGATATGGAACAGAACTCCTCATAGGATCACAGCAGAACCGTCGTAACAAGTAAAATTGCTTTATTTATACGTGTAGTCGATGACTGACTGAAAGTATAGGGGGAATATATCGACTTGATCTGATGGTGAAGCCTGAAGTTAGGCACCGGAACTCTGTAATAAATTAATGTAATCTAAACGTGTTTGGGATTATTAGAATTGTCATGAGATGCACTCTGGCTATAAGGTATTTAAGTTTGGCTGAGGGGTACTTTTTAGTGGTGGTAGGTACCATAACTAAAAAGTGTAAAAAAAAAACTTTTTACAAAAAAAATACAACCGACTTCAAATTAAAAAGAAACACTGAAAAGTGCAAAATAACTTTAATTTCGGAAGTCGGTGTTAAATAACGAAGAGACAAAACTATTATAGAAACACCGACTTCCGAAATTAAAGTTATTTTGCACTTTTCAGTGTTTCTTTTTAATTTGAAGTCGGTTGTATTTTTTTTGTAAAAAGTTTTTTTTGGCATCTTGAGTCGTAAGTTATCTGATGACCTAAGAATGGGAGTCGCAAAGATACTGAAAACGATTCTTGAGGTAAAGAGGGGTGCAAGGAGAAAAGAGTACATTATATAAAAGGGAAAGAATATGAGCGTTCCGGCGAAGGTGAATTGGCAACCACTTAAGCTTCACACGAAATTCAGAAACATGGTCATATTTTCGCAAACCGAATATGAACCTTATGCAAAAGTTTTGAAGCAGCTCAAGTTTATCGAGTTGTTCTTGTGTAGGTCAAGATAGCTGGCATCACCATAATCAAGGATGGGAAGAAGTGATTGTGCAAGTGCAATCTTGGTGGCAGTCGGAAGAAAATTACGCAGTCTCCTTAAAGAACCAGCAGACGCAAATAGCTTGCGGCTAACTTCCCGAAGCTGGGCAGTTCAAGTGAAGTTCTTGTCGATGACTATCCCCAAGTTTTTACCTTTCTCGCAGGAGGGTATAACTGCTTTATCGAATAAAACCTAGAGAACAGTCGTCCAGTCAATTCTTAAAACCAACCTAGAACTGCCCACCACAACAACCTGCGTCTTTATAGGGTTTACCATAAGTCCATATCGTTTACTCCATTCGCCTATGCGGGCCAGATCATGGTTGATAGTGACATAGCCTCAGACAAATTTGCAAGGAAAGCTCGCAAGTAAATTTGGAGATCGTCAGCATAAAGGTGGTAGGATGAAATTAGATTATTGGAGATTGAGTTAATAAAAACTGCGAAAAGTAAAGGGGATAAAACGCCACCCTGAGGTAACCCGGCAGAAGTACTACACCAGGAGGACAAGGTCTCTCCGATGCAAATACGAGTACGTTGCCGACGACCAAACAGGTGTGGTGTGTGGTGTAGTTAACTAGTGATAAAATTTTCCATCACACTTGCAGACTATGAACTGTTGCAATGGTCAAGTGTAGGTAAATATTAATACGTATTTTATTCGTAAAAACCGCGTAAGTGATAAAATGTAGTCATTGCGATTTGTTGCACCTTATGCCAACCACTCAAAGTTCCAAATGTATTTAAAGTATTTAACATCGCATTTCTTAACCACAGCAAGGTGTAGGTACAAACAAATAATATCTTTCTACAATTAATCATCTTCGGGTGTTTAAAAATGTTAATCATCCCTATTTACAATAATTAACTTAATCACTACTGTCACTTAATCACTAATGTGTAATTTAGTAGGGAGTGATTAGCAAGTAATCACTCCCTACTCAATTACACGATGGTTTTTAAATACGATAATAGGTAGGTACTACTAGGTACCTACAAGATAAACCAACAAAAATTAAAATACTGCTAAGCGAAAACTACACTAGATCGACGCACACGTGGACCACGTCTGATTTGTACGTAGCGGCGCGTTGCGTGGAGTAGCGTGGAGAGGATCTAATGTAGCTCTGTCCATATAAAATGTATGGGGAGCGAAGCGCCCAGATCGGCGTACGTGGCCTACGTGTGCGCAATGTAGTTCTACCTTAACGCCTCACGTACGGCACATACACACACACACACACACCTCCACACACACACACACCCCCACACAAACACACACTCCCACACACACACACACACACTCGGTGGCCACGCGCTCGCGTAATACAACCGTAACGAGAGAGAGTGCTACACCTGGGTTTCGTCTTGTGGCGTTTTGGTGACTGAGGGGAAGGGGATAATTCCCCGCGCTCGCTGTGTGCTCGCGTCTAGAAACCGCTACGACCTGCAGTGACCTATGTCGCGCATATGTTTGCTGATAGGTACTTTTTGTCGCGAGGTGTCCAACTCGTAACCATTTTAGGGTTCCGTACCTCAAAAGGAAAAAAACGGAACCCTTATAGGATTACTTTGTTGTCCGTCTATCTGTCTGTCTGTCTGTCAAGACCCTTTGTCTCGGGAACACTTTAAGGTATCGAGTTGATATTAAAACCATATACTGAAATCTGCGTTCCCATGAAGCCATGAAAAAATCAATCTGTTGAGTTAGTGAAAAAAACGAGTTACGGCCGTTTATGTCGCAAATAACGTATATTTCGACACTCTCAAGGAAATCAAAATACATAGGGTACTTCCCGTTGACCTAGAATTTTGAAATTTGGCAAGAAGCAAGGTCTTATACCACAAGGAGGTATAGGAAAAAAATATGCAAAACTGTAAATAAGTAGTTAAGTACTTACGTCACAAAAAAAAAAAACTCTTTTTGGGATTCGGTAAAATCTTCGTAACTCAATTCGGAAATCGAACTGTTTTTATAGGTAAGTTTGTACGGAATCCTCAGTGTGCGAGTACGACTCGCACTTGCCCGGTTTTTTAAATATTTTTGAGAAAAATATAACATAGTGTAAAAAAAAAAATATCGGAATCGATTTAGTTCCTGATTCTGAACAAACTATATTCAGGTTTCGCATACTTATATTAAAAATAAGATTGTATTTACAGTAGTGATACTTATGGGCACGCCATAATTATGGCGGTAAGTCCCCTCCTTGAGGAGTGGCTGGAAAGGCAACACGGCGTCCTTACCTTCCGCATGACGCAGGTCCTCACCGGACATGGTAAGTTCGGGAGGTTCCTGCACCGGATTCGTGCGGAAGAAACGCCCGGGTGTCGCCACTGTGTGGGCCACCCGGAGGACACGGTGGAGCACACGGTGGAGGTGTGTCCCGCTTGGGCAGAGCAATGCCGTGTCCTCGTGGGGGCGATCGGCGGCGGCGATCTCTCACGCCGGGCCTTGGTACAGGCCATGGTCCGGAGCGAGGAGGAGTGGCAGGCGGTCGCCTCCTTCTGCGAAGCAGTAATGCTAGCAAACGAGGCGGCCGATCGCGTGAGGCAACGGTCCTCACGCCCCAATCGCCGCCGGGATTCCGAACCCGATTTCCGGCCATCGTAGGCGCAGGCTTGCGGACGGCGAGCAATGGGTGGCTCGCCGTCCGACCGTCCGGTAACCGTCCGGATCGAGCCCAAGTCGTCGACGGCGCGTGCTGTTCCACGCGCGCCTCAAGGAGATGTCAGCAACTGTAGGGGCCTAGCAGGGTCGAAGCCTACTGGGGCCAGGGGTCTGATTCTGAAAGGAAGACTCGGCCAGGCCTGGCGCATTTCTAACTATAGGTATAGAAATCTGCCTACGCCCGCGGCCTCTCTTGCGAGGCTTATTTCGGTAGAGTGTCACTCGCGTGTTCGATTTTCCGCTTGACCCGTGCTAACAAAAAATGTTTTTGAATTCTTTACCGAATATTCTATCGAGTTTTTATTTCAAGTATTTGCGACATTTTTCACGTAAACGAGTCAATGACCTTAAAATCATTCCATATAGTAGACCTCCCAGTACTAGTGACTACCTTACTAATGCAAGGTCAACGTAGTTGGAATTATATCTTACAAAATGTTAATTATTATGTATAATAACGTCTTAAACGACCTACCTTTTAAAAATTACATATGAACGCAAAGCTAACGCACATACAAAACCAACAAACAACAAAGTCATATACACTTCATTTTAATTACCTATTTCATTTGTTTACCTAAACCTACCTAACTAAATGTAAACAATCTCTTGACACTTCTATGAGATGACTTTTAAAAACATATTTTATAAAGTATGGATATAAGTAAATAGGTAGAAATCAATTAGGTACCTATCTACCATATAATTTTAGAAAATCTGATTATATTTTATGTAATAAAACGTAAGTACCTATTTCACATTTTTCAAAAACACACCAGTCCTAACCCTATAAAAAGAGCGGCCTGTTCAAAGGCGCATAACGGGCATAATAAAAGAGACTCTCGTCACGCGGACTTACGGTGCATTTTGATTCGTTACGAGCGCCACTGGATCTAGTAGGCTAATAAAATCAAGGTCGTGTCCGTGCCGTGCAATGTATTATGGACATTATCGCTGTTGTTAGTAGGTTTAAATTCGTATGTTGGCTATCACGGAGTGCAATTTCTGTACTTGTACTATTTCTTATTCTGTGACTCGGCCCTGGTACGAAAGGCAACGAAGGAACAGGAGTGGGTTTTTAGTCAGTAAAAGTCTGACACTATCTCCCGCCCCGTCCAAGGGCGGGGGATGTCATAAGATGATTTTCCCACCAAAAAAAAAAAAAATTGGTAATGATACTTAGGCGGACTTCTAGCAGTCAACCTTTGGCTTAAAACAGACTATACTGTGGTAGATGTGCACAATAAAATATATACGTAAATCAAATATTTGAAGTAAAATGAATAAATGATAAATGTATATGATGTTTGATGTATACCTAATGGGTAAATATTTGTTAATTCAGATTGTTGAAATAATGCGAGTCAAATTATTAAGGATTTAATAATAATGACAGTGTTTATCTCTAACATTGTTAATATATTATAAACCCTTTTTTCGATGTGTGAAGTCATCAAATAACTTCTCCCGCCCTGAGCGGAGCGGAAGGGACAGCTAGACTTGTTCTGACTAAAATCTAGCTGTGTTCCTTCAGTCGCACGTTGCTTTTCAGGGCCACGGTAACTCTTACGAGCCATCCCGCAGCCCTAGCAGGCGTCGCCCCTAGTGTGCCCGTAAGCCCTGCAGCCATAGCAGGCGTCGCTTCTAGTGGGCCCCATCAATCCCACAGCCCTAGCAGGCATTGCCCCTAGTAGACCCCGTCAATCCCGAAGCCCTAGCAGGCATCGCCCCTAGTGGGCCCCGTCAATCCCGCAGCCCTAGCAGCATCGCCCCTAGTGGGCCCCGTCAAACCCACAGCCCTAGCAGGCATCGCCCCTAGTGGGCCCCGTCAATCCCGCAGCCCTAGCAGGCATCGCCCCTAGTGGGCCCCGTCAATCCCGTAGCGCTAGCAGGCATCGCCCCTAGTGGGCCCCGTCAATCCCGTAGCCCTAGCAGGCATTGCCCCTAGTGGGCCCCGTCAATTTTGCTGACATCTCTTTGAGGCGTGCGTGGAATACAAGGCACCGTCGACTAGGGCTTGGTTCTTACCGAACGACCGGACAGAACCTTCTAATATGACACAAATTTTATAAAGGCGATAGTTTTTACATAAAAACTATCGCCTTTATAAAATTTGTGTACATACGTACATACGTGTGTTTGTTTGTTACTCCTTCCTAATAAAACTGCTGGACTAAAAGATAAATATATTAGGAACACGGGTAAACCCGAGATAAAGGTACTTGACAGAAAGACAGACAGACAACAAAGTGATCCTATAAGGGCTCCGTTTTTTCCTTTTGAGGTACGGAACCCTAAATAGGGCATGATTACTTACTAAATAATAAATAAATATTTGATGTCACAATTCTTGAAGTTCATTTATTTTATTTGACTGATACCTGTGCTTTATTCCCAACTCTATGGACACAGAACAGACTACTGTAGACTGACCAATCAAGGACAACCTTCGGATAGTTGACAATTTAACGCGCGACAGATTGCGATTTAACAGTTTCACTTCGATAGATTATAATATACCGAAAAATACTGCGTTTAATTGTAAGCATTATGTTACGGTTCACAATCTTTCGACAGTTTACAATCTCGCGAGAGATTATAATCTAACGGTATTTACAATTTTACGGTGACACCTACAAGTTTCGAGGCTCATTATCCTTATCAAGCATCATTTTCTATTTTTCCAAAGTTTTGAAAAGTAAACTCTTTTCTTAAAGAAAACGGAAGTATAAACATACCTGTTTTAGATTAGAGCTATGAGATTCTCATACAGTAATATCCTCGAAATATGCAACATTTTTAAGCAAGTGCATATTTGAATTTAAGTCGTGTTACGGAGAGTGGTATAATCCCAGTTTATAAGAGTTAGTGATACTCCGGACCGTCGCGCGCTGCCGCCGCCGCCGAGATGGCAACGCTTACACTTCCGAAAAGTTTTTAAAGGATTAAAAGCAACCGACCCTTAATAGGTATCGTTGACCTAATTTTTTATGTTATATTTGTTAGAAGTACACCAAAAACTACTCCATTTTAATTTTCAATTCTTTCAGTCAATCTAAAGGTCGTCTAGCAGACATCCCAGTCAGTGATGAGACCGCCATTGTACACCTAGGTGTAAGTAGGTGTAAAAAGTTTTGTAACTTTTTTAGTGTACAATAAAGTTCTACCGTCTAGTCTAATCAAATTTTAGCCCAACATTTTCTTATAGTAAAAACATGTAATTAAAATTGTTTATACATAAGCAAATGAATGCTAATTTTGCAGACTTGAAAATACACAGTGGATTCCAAGAATGTAGAGAAGCTCTTTAAATACTTTACTATAATTAAATCTGTATGACGGTAGATACCGAATATATGATACAAGAAAATAATATTCGCTATCTAACCAGTATATTGACAAATACGCAAATATAATACTAACTTTGAAAACGAAATCAGAATTGTTCGAAAAGTAATATTCTATGGCGGCGATGTGTGCGTGGTGGACTTTGACGTCACAATCCATGACGGACTTCTCTTTCTAATTATCTGCTATGTAACTTTATAACTTAGTCGTCGTTGAAGATATTTTTAAAATTCTTTCAGATAGGAGGGAATAAATATTTTATTTAGCACATAAAAAATACATGCATGTTCACCTATTGTAATAAATCTGCTCATAACAACTATTTTTCGCAGTGATTCCATTTACGCCCGCTTGAATGCATTCAATAACGTGTAGTTATAGTTATATCTGCGAGTATCCGACAACACCATCCAATTTGAAATAGGTGGCCGACAGTGAGCATAATTGCTTTCCCGCCAACTGTTCTACTTGCTTTACAAATAAACCACAGCATTGCTTCGTCCGGCAGAATAATCTATATTTATTGGTGATGTCTGAATTTATGAATCCATTGCGTATTTTTATACGTACGCATATTTATGATTGCATAAGTACTAAACATAGACAGAGGTTTGTCAACTTCAATGCCAGTGTAAGTGCAGAGAATCTATCTGCAAAAGTTAAAGTACCTAGTTTGAAACGTTTTGATAGATACCTATTAATTTCACTTTGATATTTATGATGGAAATGAGTAACTTGACTAAATTATACAACTATACGGGTTGATCTTGAATATCAGCAAAACCGTAGGGGCCCTGCGGAGCCGCAGCCTATTGGGGTCATGGGTTGACTTCTAAATGGAAAACCCGTGGTCCTGGAATACAAAGGGCAAAAAAAACCTTTATACAAAAAAAAATATATAATAACCGACTTTTCTTAAAAAAAGACTAAAAGGATCAATATAACTTTAATTTCGGCAGTCGGTGTTAAATAAGAAACAAACAATACCGAGAAACACCGACTCCCGAAATTAAAGTTATTTTGATCCTTTTAGTGTTTTTTTAGTGAAGTCGGTTTTTTTTTTGTAAAAAGTTTTTTATTTCACACTTTTTAGTTGCGATACACCAGATATTATAAGCAGAGTGCCTATTTCTCATGACAATTCGAATTAACTCAAACACTGCTAGGTTACACTGTTTTATTATGAAATTCCTGTATCTACCTTCCACCTTCCGGCTCCATCATCAGATCAGTTCGATAGTACCTTATAGCCAAAGTGCATCTCATGACAATTCTAATAAGAAAATAGGTGTGATTTTATTCAATAAAAGTCTGCCACGCCCTCCCGCTTCGCTTTAGGGCGAGAGAAGTCATTAGATGATTTTTGAAGAGTTGATCTTCAAGTCTAAACAACACTTACCGAGGTTGGTCCGTGGATGGCTGACCATCTTAACATAACCAGATTCTTCTATACTTCGGAAAGCATGTTAAGCTATTGTCTGGACCGTTATTTATACATCTTTGGCAGTCGTTACAGATAGTCCGAAGCTAAGAAATCTGACTCCATTTTTGCCGTGGGTACCTATCCTGTTACCCAGTTGCTGGATTATGGAAGCTAGATAAGCCGTCGTTCCATGGAAAGTATTTACCTGCAATTGGTTAGGCTGGAAGTCGACCCCAACATAGTTAGGAAAAGGTTAGGTGCTTGATTATTTGTCAGTGACAGAAATTACGAGTATAAACAATTCCCAACAAATATAATATCCTTTTTAGGGTTCCGTACTCAAAAGGTAAAACGGGACCCTATTATTAAGACATCATTGTCCGTTCGCCTGTCTGACTGTCAGTCACCTGGCTGTATTTCATGAACCATAAGGAGGCTCAAATACAATAAACGTGATTTTTTTTTTCTCGTTTTTTGCTACGGACGGTACAGAACCCTTCGTGCGCGAGTCCCACTCGCACTTGGCCGGTTTTTCATAAAACATCTAAAACCGTTGTAAACAGTGAAAATATAAACAGTCAGCATGGTAGTGGCTGACTGGTCGAGTATCGCCACTCGTCGAGGCTGCTTTAATGCACCCCAATGCCTTTTAAATTAAAGTATTGATTTAAAGCCCTGCGACCTATTGGTACCCTTTTATTCTTTACGTGTGTACATATTTTAACGTTCTTTTCTGCTACTAGGAGTTATAAGTTTGGACTGTGGGAATGTTTGAAAGACTTGCCGTGGTCCTGGACCGCAAAGGGTAACTGAACGGACACAGGTGGTTTTAAGCTAGGCCAGTATAAAAGTCTGAAATGCTAACTCGCTCCATCCAGAGCGAGAGAAGTTATTTTGTTATTTTACTGAAAAAGGGGTTCTAAGTTTACAAATAGAGCATACTAGGATGAAAGATAAAAGACAAATAGGCCTAGCCAAGTTACGACCATTTCATTTCGAATCTCTTTCTTCAGTCGGTAATGCCTCCAATTTCTTTGTTCTGACCACGTGACTTAACGTTGAGGTAAATGTACGGGAATGTAATCTCCCGTACATTTGAAGTTTTCTACTAGCTTTAACGATTGTAGATTATCAACTTGGCTAAGCCCTCAGTACAGTGCATTCAGTATTTTCACTTAACCCATGGCCCCAGGAAGGAATACATCGTGAGGAAACCGGCATGTCCTAGAACCAAAAATTCAAAGACATGTGACATTTACCAATCCGCATTGGGCCCGCGTGGTGGATTACGGCCCATTCCCTCTCCTAGAGAGAGGAGGTCTGAGTCCCAGCAGTGGGAACATTAAAAGGCTGATTATGCTATTATGCTTATGCATGGTCCCAGTGGGCTTCGACCTTGCTGGGCCCCTACGATTTGCTGAAATCTCCTTAAGGCGCGCGTGGAACACTACGCGCCATCTACGACTTGGGCTCGATCCGGACGGTTACCGGAAGACCGGACGGCGTGCTACCCATTGCTCGCCGTCCGCAAGCCTGCGCCTACGGTGGTTGGAAATTGGGATCGGGATCCCGGTGGCTGGGGCATAAGGGTCGTTCCCTCACACGTGCGGCCGCCTCCTTTGCTAACATTACTGCTTTGCAGAAGGAGGCGACTGCACTCTTCCTGGCTCCGGACCATGACCTCTCGTGCCGGGCCTTGGTACACCATGGACCGGCGCGAGAGGTCGTTGCCGCCGATCGCTCCCACGAGGACACAACGGTGCTCAGCCCAAGAGGGGCACACCTTTACCGTATGCTCCAATGGTGACACCCTGGCGTTTCTTCCGCACGAATGAAGTGCAGGAATCTTCAGAACTTAGGTGAGATAGTGTTCAAATGCAAGGCTATCAACCATAATAATAATAATAATGTAATCTCCCGTATAACCCCATCGCCGTATCTCTACGTTGACGTCGTGGTGGGGCTTGCGTGCTCCAATATACCCTAGGTCTGTATCGGTAAAGTTTGCTTTGCCGTAATATGCCTAGGGTGAGGGGCCAGACTAAGAGAGATACAATCCGCAGTGCAGTTTTGTGGCGAACTGTTGGGCATTAGCGACCCCACGGACCCGATCTCCCGGGAGAATTCTTGTTCTTCATCTCCGGCTTGCCTTTATTGGCCGGCCGTAGTGAACACTGACGAGGAACTGAGCTCCCACCTCTCTCTTGCCTTTATTGGCTGGCTTGAGTGGAGATTCGCAAGAGCAAACGTGCTCGGGAGAAGGATGTATAATCCAGTAAGGTGCTGGTAGGGATCTTGACCGTACTTCCGGGATTGTCCTGATAGCCGTGGTATACCTCTCCACTCCTCAAGCACCTCAGGATATGTTGCCCTCTTGTTGCTACGTCACTTCGTGCTAGCGGCCGTTTTTGGGGGCCCATTTATTGAGTGTGCAAGTCACCCCCTGCCTTTTTTCGATGCATATTAATAACGTTGTTCAGGCAGGGGCCATAGTCTTGACATAGTTCCATGTTACCAGTCCACTTAAGACTCCAAAAACCATAGCCCTATTATCTTTGTTCTCCATATGTCGCAACAGTTTTTCAATAACCGGGGGTTGTCCTTGGGTGCACTAGCATAGCGCGTACAGGGATAATCGTCGGTTGATATCATGTTCCTTTATAATTATCTAAAGGGCCTCTGCGAGTTGGCTTCGGCTCCTCGTACGCCTCCCAAAGGTCCAGGACCTCAGGGTCCTGAGATAAATAAAATATAAAAAAATAAATAATAATAATAATAACCTGGCAACACCCAATGTCAACAGGAGCTGTATTTTTTTCAATCACAGTTTTAAATTTTAAAATATTGATTTCTGGACCCATTCTAATCAAAATTCAACAATAAAGATAACAAGGAAGATTTCACTACATATAAAAACTAAAAGAAATATATATTCAATACCACATAGAAGAGAAGAGAAAAAATGCATAAACCAGACAGATGACATATGTCACCAGCATGATCGACAATAAAATAGACGAAACCTAGCCGAAATGAAAATCATACAACCATATTGACGAGAGCCGCAGCTCGGCGTGCACGCCCACCACCTCCGGCCTCGTCGCTCAGCTCCGCCTTGCCGCCGCCGGAACCCAGCCCCACTGTGAGTGCTGTGACACCGGCCGCGGCAGCTGCGTCGAGCTCGAGCGACGAGTACTACTCGCCGCCCACGTCACCACCACCTGCGCGTCGACGGAGAGGACGCCGGCCGCCGAGTCGCTTAGGACCTCGAGGCCCACCGGTCTCTGATAGGGTCCCAGCTCCCGGCGGAAGTGTGCAGCGCATGAGATGGACGCAATCCATCAATGAAAACGTCATGCGCGCATACTATGGGGCTACAGAGGGAGGAAACAACCTGACTGCGTACCGTGCTCGGATGCTCTCTTTGTTTCAGGTGCTTGAGCCAGCCGTCAACGTTTCGGCCCAACGACTGTCGGATCAGGTGCGGGTTATCCAGCGTAATCATATGTTGGACGATACTGTACTTGATCGCCTCCG
This sequence comes from Mythimna impura, assembly GCA_905147345.3. Lineage (NCBI taxonomy): Eukaryota > Metazoa > Arthropoda > Insecta > Lepidoptera > Noctuidae > Mythimna > Mythimna impura. The sequence continues at coordinate 18,554,545 of LR990345.1, forward strand.
AACGGAAATGAGTAACCATGCCATTGCTCCTTCGTCGCAGTCTGTGGTACCAGTGATGGTACCACCGTCCTACCATCTTTCCGACCATGCTGACGAAGCGATTACTGACATGGTTACACATGTAAGTACCCAGTGCAACAATGAATTGAGGAGTGCTTTGGAGTGTGCTATTCGGGAGTATCGCAGCATGCCGCTCGAACTTAGGCCGCGCTTACCTCGTTTGCCCATGCATAATAAGAATAAGGCGCTGGTGGCTGCTCTGGATTTGCAGTTGTCAATCTATTTTGATGACTGCAAAGATCTCACTGATACACACTCGATAATGTACTGCGCAGCTGTTGCGGCATGTCGTGTAGCTCACGTCAAGTTTCCACACTGTGACGTAGCTACACGACCGAAACCAGCCGTGCCGGCTTGGCAGTGCAGGATCGAGCGTCGTATTGGTGGGGCCAGAGCACTCATCGGCAAACTAATCTGCTTCAGGGAGGGCAACACTCGCCCAAGAGTGATGCGCTTTGTGAGGCGGGCGTTTTCGGGGACTGACATCAGCCCCCGAGACTATATGTCCCGTGTCACAGAGCGCATCGACTTCCTGAAGCAGAAGGTGTATGCATGGGCAAACCGTATCCGCAGGTATAAGCGGCGGGTGGAGCGATACACCCAGAATCGCACATTCCGGAGTAATGAAAGGTGGGTTTATAGGGCTTGGGAGAGACCGGACCAAGGTGTGACTGATGAGTGCCTCCCGGATGATGACGCCATGAGTTCATTCTGGCGCAGCATCTGGTCGGTGCCTGTCAGTCACACCGAGGGTGACTGGACTCGAGAGGTCGAGCGTGCGTGCGATCCAATACCACAAATGGGGGCAATTAACATCAGCCCCCAAGATGTAGCTCGTGCAGTCCGTCCGTTGCCAAACTGGAAATCTCCAGGGCCGGATGGGCTGCACAATTTCTGGATTAAGTGGTTTACAAGATCGCACGCTCGCTTGGCATATCAGTTCCAGTCTGCCTTAGAGTCAGGGTCGCTACCCCAGTTCCTAACAATAGGAATAACCCACCTGCTCCATAAGTCAGGTAGTACTGCGGAGCCTAAAAATTATAGACCGATCACGTGTTTGCCGACGGTCTATAAAGTTCTTACATCCATACTGAGAAGCAAAATTAATAGTCATATTGACAAAAATTTAATCATGTCACCTTCTCAGAATGGATGTAGGAACGGGTCCCGCGGTACTAAGGAGCTGCTCCTCATTGATATGACCATTAGCCAACAGGTTCGACGTTCCCGAAAGGATCTGTCGACATGTTGGATAGATTATAAGAAGGCCTATGACTCTGTTCCTCATACATGGCTCATGAGGGTGCTGGAATTGTATAAAATAGATACAACACTACGCACCTTCCTGATGTCGTGTATGAGGCAATGGAGTACGGTCCTCCGCTATCCAGGATGTCGACATACCCAGAGGAATAGCGAACCTGTAAGGATCGAGCGAGGTATATTCCAGGGAGATAGTTTGAGTCCACTTTGGTTTTGCCTAGCCTTGAATCCTCTAAGCACACTGCTGGAGAATTCAGGTCTAGGCTATCGGTTGAAGAGAGGTGGTCAGGTAATATCTCACCTACTTTACATGGATGACCTGAAACTTTTTGCCCCCAACAATCTGCAACTGATGGAGCTACTGAAGGTAACTGAAACCTTCAGTAGTGCCATCAGGATGGAGTTTGGTGTGGACAAATGTGCGGTCATGCATGTAAAGCGAGGGGAGGTTGTGGAATCCGTGGGCACTCAACTCACGGATTCCATAAACCTGAGATCCCTCTCTCCAACCGAAACCTATAAGTATTTGGGTATGTCGGAAGCTCTAGGCATCAATATCACTGACATGAAGCAATCGTTGAAGGAGCGTTTCTTTGGACGCCTGAAGAAGGTATTCAATAGCCCTCTTTCAGGCGGAAACAAGGTGCGCGCCTTCAACGGTTGGGTCATGCCGGTATTGATGTACTCTTTCGGCGTACTCAAATGGACTCAAACGGAACTTGACGCCCTGGATAGAAGGGTCCGCACACTGCTGACTGCATACCGAATGCATCACCCACGATCGTCGGTGATGAGACTGTATATCCCGCGGAAGTGTGGGGGTCGAAGCTTTTTAAATGCTAAGACCCTACACAACCGCGAGGTATGCAGTCTCAGGGAATATTTCCTAGCTGCCGACGTGAGTATGCATCGAGATGTAGTGGCAGTGGACAAGGGACTCACCCCGCTCTCCCTGGCTAATGAGAACTGGCGCAAACCGGTAGTGCTTGACACTAACGATCGCAGGGAAGTATGGCAGAGCAAGGAACTTCACGGACGGTTTTTCCGGGCCCTTCACGGGCCCGATGTAGACCAATTGGCGTCCGTAGCCTGGCTGCGTTCCGGTGACCTCTTTGGGGAAACCGAAGGTTTTGTCTGTGCAATTATGGACGAAGTTATCATGACGAATAACTACCGGAGATTTATTGTGAAGGACGGCACGGTTGACATCTGTCGGGCATGTCACCGTCCGGGAGAATCAATTCGTCACATTATCTCTGGTTGTTCTCGTCTAGCTAACGGAGAGTACTTGCATAGACACAACCTTGTAGCCAGGATTATCCATCAGCAACTTGCTCTGAAATACTCTCTTGTGGAATCGGAAGTGCCGTACTATAGGTACGAGCCCGATCCAGTTCTTGATAATGGTCATATCACTTTGTACTGGGATCGGTCTATCATCACTGACAGGACTATTGTAGCCAATAAGCCTGATATAGTGGTGGTGGACCGAAGCGAGAGGCGTGCAATGATTGTTGACATATCCGTTCCGCATGACGAGAACCTCGTGAAAGCCGAGAAAGATAAACAAATCAAGTACAATATTGACTTGGCTCGCGAGGTTGTCGACATGTGGGATGTGGACTCGGCGATCATTGTACCGATAGTCGTGTCGGGCAATGGCTTAATATCCAAGAGCCTCGACCAACACCTTAGGAGGCTCGCGTTAGGCGGCTGGATCAAGGGCTTGATTCAGAAAGCAGTACTCCTGGACACGGCTCGCATTGTTAGGAGGTTCCTCTCTCTGGAGCCCTGACCGCCGGTAGCTTGGACCCTGTTCCCGATACCGGTGGGGTACTATTTTTTATATTTTTAATTTTTTTTTTTTTGTTGATTTTGTTTAAAAAAATATTTAAAAATGTAATTTATATGGTATTTACAATCAATAAAGAGAATAATAATAATAAAACAAAAAACCGTGTTTTACTTTTTCAATATAATTGTCTAAACTTTGTTGATCAGTATATCTACTTACTTGGGCCAATTATAGTTCTTTCGGCAGGAAAAGGACATCGATCGGCGTATCTAGAACGCCTGGTAAAGCTACTGGTCCATGAAGACGCTAATGAAGGGTGATCGGCCGATCTCCCTGAAGCGTAATCTCATTGATATGTGTATTCTGCCTATACACCGATCTAGATTAGTAAGTACGGTGCTCAAACCTGGTGACTTATCTACCAAACTACAAAAGTTTCGCCTTGGGGTTTGCCAGCTATAGAGCGCAGCATTGTGGGTGCAAAAAAAAACAGATCGAATACGGAATGACTCGCTGCGCTCCATAACGGGCATAAGAGAAGTGGGCAAAAAAGCTGCCGGGCTCAAAGATTGGGTGGGTGACATCAGCCGCATGCACAGAGACCGCTGAGCAAACGTCGCCACGCAGTGGGTTCCTGTAGAGGACAAACGCCGTCGAGGCCGGCCATGTCGGAGATGGTGAGATGATCTAGACGCACGCGTTGAAGACTGGTTTGAGACGGCGCGGGAGAAGAATGTCTGAAGGAAATTGGGGAGGCCTTTGCCCAGCTGTGATTGCTAGAAAAAATTTAAACTTTAAAACTTTTTTTCCCACGTAAAATGCTGCGTGACCGTAATACATACTTAACCACATCAGTACGTTAATCACTGATGTCTTTCTCATGTTTTTAGAGTTCCGTACCTCAAAAGCAAAAAGCGGAACCCTTATAGGATCACTTTGTTGGCCGTCCGTCGGTCTGTCTGTCAAGACCCTTTATCTCTGGAACGCGTGAAGGTATTGAGTTGAAATTAAAACCACTCCAGTCTGTGGTCCATTGAAACGGTGAAAAAATAAAACTTCTGAGTTAACTAAAAAAAAAGATACGGTCGTTTATGTCGCAAAAAACGTATATTTCGACACTATTAAGGGAATCAAAATTCATAGGGTACTTCCAGTTGACCTAGAATCGTGAAATTTGGAATGAAGCAAGGTCTCAATAGCACAAGTATAGAAAAAAAATCTGAAAACTGTAAATTTGTAGTTACGTCACAAATAAAAACTTTTTTTGCGAATCGGAATAACTTCGTAACTCAATTGGGGAATTGAAGTATTTACATAGGTAAGTTCGTACGGAAACCTCAGTGCGCGAGTCCGACTCGCACTTTCCCAGTTTTTTAAAACCTTTAGGCTATAAAAGTTTTTTAAAAAAGCATTTTCCACGACTTTTAGTATACATTTAGTGAATGATCCAATCAAATTGATCAACTTTTTGTAGCACAATTATGAAGTTTTACAGCACGTCTATCCATGCAAATATAATAAAATGAAAATTGTGTGTGAAGTGACACGTCACGGCGTCTCAGTTACTTTTTTAAGTGTATTTTTAAGAGAAAATACGTACATGTTATAATGATGTAGCATTACGTTCACCCCACTTATAAATTTGCATTATAAATCCCCGTTCCTTTTATTATATATAAGGTCAAAGTAAGGCGATATGGGTTTTCGTTTACACGCTGAAATAAAGAAATGTAAGGTAAAAGGTGGAATTTGAAAAGGTTGCAAAATTGTTAACATTGTAATCTCTGACGACATTTCTAAAGTTATTTTGGTTTTGTACTTAAAAAGAAATAAGTCGAATAACGCTTTATTAAGTATAATTGGTATACATATAGGGCCTCAACAAAATATTGAATATGAGCATTATTTTTTAGCGATCTCTTATGGAATTACGCAAACGTCCTAATAATTCTAGACAGGCTCACTAACAGCTGTATGGTTTTTTACTTAAAAGACCATCTCAGACAATCATCTGCATGGTTCTTATATTGTTTGACTATTGCATGTTTGCCGAATGGACTATAAAAGATACTTAAACCTCTGAATTTGTTTTGGTGTTTCTTCTCAGAGTAGACAACTAGGAAACACTTGCGTCGTCTAGTTTAAATTGACGAAAAAAGTTTTTTATCAACCTATTTGCAAAATAAATAATAATATAATTTATTACAGAATTTGACATGATAACTAGGTAGCTACTTAGTAATATAGAATTTATGTTTTGCCTCTAGGAAAATAATTTCTTCTAAATTTAGAAAAACATTTTTACCTTCTTAAAGGACAAGCTTTTTGTTACACAGACTGAAGAAAATTATGGAATCTTGACTTCACTTTAATGTTATTAAAAGTTAAAAATAAATTTTCATGAACAAAAACCTTGATTACATCGCTTTTATTTTATAATTAGAATATTATAAAATAATAGCGATGTTATCGAGGTTTTTGTTCATGAAAATTTATTTTTAGCTTTTGTTGATTCATTCTTCATGTGAAAATAAATATCCAATCTAAATGTCAGCATATCGGTTTATATCACATTGTAGCGGCCATCAGAGGGTTTATAATACGAGCTGAGAAGATCAAGCGGAAGTTGTAAAAGTCGGTTATAAGTCTATTGTTTCACATAATTTCAAAAAATATGATCCTTAGTAGTTTCCCCATGTGTAGACTACACATGAAGGAAACTACCCTTCATGTGTAGTCTACACATGGGGAAACTACTAAGGATCATATTTTTTCAGAATTTCAAACAAGTACTAATATTGCAAATAGATAAAAAAATATTCTCAACATATAAAACTATATGATAATGTTTTATTCTGAAGCTGAAACAATAGTCCTATAACTTAGTTTTACAACTTCCGCTTCATCTTCTCTGCCTGTGGCCCCTCTGATGGCCGTTACATTGTGTTTTAAACTGATGTGCTGACGTTTAGATTGGGTATTTATTTTCACGTAGAAGAATGAGTAATCACAATGAATGTTCACAGTATATAATTCATCTGGTTCATTTAATCCTGGAATGTTGCTGGGTGTTAACACCCACAGCTAGCTCTCGGAAGCTAATAAGGTTAAAGTTTAATGCGATTGAAGGTTTATCTTTGTATAATATCATAATAATAATTTATAATGCGCGTAGATGAGAAATACAAAGAGGTAACAAAGATGAAAACACTCGCACATTCGGCGTTTGCAAGTGATGACATTTACACGAGCGAGCGATCAAAAAATTCAGCTTCCTTTCTTTTAAGTAAAGCAAATTCTGGCAAAACGCCGAGAAAACGCGACGATGAGGACTATATAAAAATATACAGCTTATAAAAAGTTCGTACATAATGTAAAGCATGACACAGTACTTGAATATTTTATTATTATAGGGCACATTAAACTTGAGGTCCTTTTTAACCTCGTTTTCATTCAAAAACTCATTTATTAAGTTTAGTGAAGAGAAAAAAAAATGATTAAACCTGCACAGGACACGGCTTGTTTGTCGTTGGGGTGAGCGAAGTACATAATATGCTGATATTGCAGTCTCCTTTAAAATGTTAATATGTAAGGGCACAAAGTCTGTGTTGCATATTAACATTTTGTAAAGATTACTAACCATTAGGTTGACATGACATGATCAGAGTCTGACATTATGACGATTTTAATAAAACTCCCACACAATATTTGTTGAGTGACTGGCGTTATATTGTGTGGCTTTCTGTGACTGCACTCACTGTGAACAACCGTTGTCTTGTCATCTATAGTTCTATAGTAGAATATAAACCCATAAGTATATCATGTGTATGTATAAGGTTGTATTATTTACAGGATGTGTGATTGTAACCTCTATTTATCTGAACGTGGTAGTTGTTACCTCTACCGATGTTCCTTTAGTTGCCCTTTGCGTTCTAGGACCACGAGTTTCGTTTTTAAAAATTTCCTATGGTGCAATCGGGCATTGGCTCTGCTGGGCTCGTACGGTTTGCTGACAACTTTTTGAGACGCGCGTGGAACACTACGCGCCATCGATGAGACAGCCGGACGGCGAGATACCTGTTACTCGTCGTCCGCAAGCCCGCGCCTATAGCGGCCAGAGATCGCTCAGGGCATTGACCCTAATGAGCTTCTTCAATTTTGCTAACATCTCTTTGGGGCGCGCTTGAAACAAAACGCACCGTCGACTCGGGCTCTGTCCTTACTGGATGGGTGGACGGCGACCTACCAATTTGGTCGTCATCCTCTAAGCCCGCGCCTACTGTGGCCGGGAATAGCCCTGTCTCTCGACAGTCAGGGCATCTCCGATGGATGAATGTCCGCTCCCTTGGTAGTTGTTACCTCAGAATATACTCCCACTTATGTATTAATAATTGAATTTCTTAATATCCAAAGGTATTTAAGCCGCTTAACCCATAAAATGTCCCTTAAAAGCATTAAGTACATAAATATATGTGAGTGTAACTTGTATTTGTATAGTAAATTCACGCCTGTCTCTCGGTGGGTAGATTCACAGAATACCTAATGTACCCGGTAGATTCCCCAAGCTACGATGTTGGCAAACCTCTTTCGACCACCAAATTAAAAGAGCTATATAACAGGTAGCTGTGTAGGTAACCACAAAACGTATTACGTATTATTACGGCTAGTGGTTACTACCACGCGGTGTAGCCTCTGCCTTCTTACAGTACTTGTGTTTGTACTTATCAATATTTATGTAAAGCCAGTTAATTAATATACGGATATAAATGTAACCCTCATTATCATGTAACATTATGCTAATATTTTGATTGAAGGTTTAATTGGACCATACATACAAATATATTTCTCTCTTTGTTCTTTTTTATTTTAATACTTAGTTACTTTTTTATTGAACCGTCGTTGCTGATATTCAAAGAGCAGTCCAATTTTATTTTTTCCTAGAAACCGGAGAATATTCACTGTGAGAATGTAAAGTAAATAAATAACAGACAAATACGTAGAAAAGAGCTTCGTGGTTGAATACCTAAACCTCGCAATCAGTCTACGAATTAAAAAGAGAAGTAAGCCGAAGAAAATTCGAACTGAGTGTGGAATTTTACCGGAAGGCTACCGGAAGCGGTTGCCGCAATCGAGGGGAAAAGTAGCTCGCTCCGGGACGCTTTGACCGGTCATTCGTACTACTGCCTTTCAGAGATTTTCTGTTTAAAAAGTTTTTTCAATCGTAAACATTTCTTGTGTTACGCTACGCCAAGTTGTCAGATGTTGTTTGGTTGATTTGCCAATTCTTACTGCTTCTTTTGTGCGAAACATTTTCATTAATGACAGACTATTCAATTCTGGTTTAAAGGCTTTAACAACCTTTTACTGTTGATAAATGCATGCAATCTGCGAGTATTAAGAGTAGCAGGTCCTCTAATAACAGATCAAGGTTCGGATATCCGGGATAGAGATGTTGACGGATTTGACGGCAGAAGGCGCTGGCTCGTGCGGATTCCAATCTAGCGTCAAACGGGACGCGACGCGGGCACGCCGCCTCCCTCGCTCGCCCCTCCACCTGCCCCCCTCACCCCGCTCGGTGGTTCATTATGCAGCCGCCCACGCCGCGCGCCAATCACATAGCATCGCAGCGATATTGCCGTCTCGCTAGGGATTTCAACGATGTTTGTCGATTACTTGGAATACGGATGTTTAGTTCCTTAGTTCGCATGCATAACGGATTCTTGGGTTACGTACCTACAAACATTGTGTAACAGTTTAAAATTTAGCCGAAATTTTGTGAAAGATGTGAGTAAAAAAGGGAATTCGTTTTTAAGTGTCATCGTAGTGAGTGTCTAGCACTCCTGCGTGAGTAATGACGTAGTATTGAATCTGTGTTGTGGTAATAGCAGTGTGTAAGCATAAGCATAAGCATAATCAGCCTTTTAATGTTCCCACTGCTGGGACTCAGGCCTCCTCTCTCTAGGAGAGGGAATGGGCCGTAATCCACCACGCGGGCCCAGTGCGGATTGGTGAATGTCACATGTCTTCGAATTTTTGGTTCTAGGACATGCCGGTTTCCTCACGATGTTTTCCTTCACCGTTTTGAGAGCAGTGGTGATGAAATAAATTACACAAAGTAATGCGCCTGGCTGGGTTTGAACCAGAGACCTACAACTCGTAAGTCGGGGCCATTACCACTCGGCCACCACTGCTCCCAGTGTGTAAACTGCGTTAAAGTAGCGTAGCACTAAGCCTACATAGATGCCGTGTAGCAATGTCGTAGCTCTAAAATACTGCGTGCTAGCGGCGTAGCAAGTAAACCGTCTAGTATCCGCATAACAGCGACGTAGCAGCGGCGTGGCAGTGAAACTGGAGAATTTTTGTAACAGTGGCAGTAAGTAAGCACTGGCAGTTGGTTGGACGTCATCTCAACGCTCAGTCACGTGGTCAGAACAAAGGAATAGGAGGCGTGGTCGCCTCGAGGCGATTAACGAAAAGAGAATCGAAACGAAACCGTTGTAACTTGGCTAGGCGGAGCGTCGTCGCCGCTTTTGTTGTTGCAAGTTGCTTTGTTGAACCCGCCCCGCGCCTGTATAAAACCCGCATAGGACTAATAAGTATACCAAAATATCAATATTATCTCAAAATACTTCTAAGATATATATTTAATTTATGAGATAATTGATACAATAGTTTACTTAAAGACAACATAACTACTTGGTAGTCAAACCCGTGGGTTTCGGTTTGACATTTCGTAAAATAAACTGTTCTAGTAATTAACAATAACTTGCTTAATTTTATCTCCCTTACCTTAATAGTGATTTATAACTAATAACTTAAACTTTGTAAAAAGTAGCATGACTCAAATAACAAAACAACAACATTAAAACTAACTTTGTAAATTACCAATGCCTGTCTATTTTTACAACTGTTTCGAGTTTCAACTATTATTGACGTAAAACAACGGCTCCTGGTATATATTTTTTTTTATATTCCACAACAATGCACAGTCCCAAAATAAGCAGAGCTTATGCTGTGTACTAGATCACTGATAACAATACTTATACAGAACAAATGATCGTGCTAATCACACAAACATTTGTCTGGGGTGGGAATCGAACCCACGACCTCCAGTGTCAAGGCCACTAACCACTAGACCAACAGGCCAGTCAATTATTTATTGTGTTGTCCGCCCTTCGGTGAGCTTTAGCTTTTTTAGAATTCCGTACATCAAAAGGAAAAAACGGAACCCTTATAGGATCACTTTGTTGTCCGTCTGTCTGTCAAGAGTCTTTGTATCAGGAACGCGTGAAATTGAAACCATATACTTAGGTTTGCGGTCCCTTGAAGCTGTGAAGAAAATCAAAGTGTTAAGTTAACGAGAAAAAAATTATGGAAAACGGTAGTTTATGTAGCAAAAAACGTATTTTCGACACTCTCCAGGGAATCATAAGTCTAAGTCATTTAATTTCATAACAATGGAACACTGTGTTGAAAATAAAAAATAAACAATTGCAGTGATGATCAAAGAAGAAAAAAACCGGCCAAGTGCGAGTCGGACTCGCCCATGGAGGGTTCCGTAGCAGCAAGTAACATAATAATAATCTTTTTTTTTTATATTTGAGTTGATTGAATGAAAGGTAAAATGCGGTTTACGATTTATGACGTACTAAAAAAAAACTACTGACCAGATCTCGTTCAAACCAATTTTCGTTGGCAGTTTTTATAGTAATGTACATCATATATTTTTTTTAGTTTTATCATTCTCTTATTTTAGAAGTTAGAGGGGGGGGGGGGGACACACATTTTACCACTTTGGAAGTGTCTCTCGCGCAAACTATTCAGTTTAGAAAAAAATGATATTAGAAACCTCAGTATCATTTTTGAAGACCTATCCATAGATACCCCACACGCATGGGTTTGATGAAAAAAAAAATTTTGAGTTTCAGTTCTAAGTATGGGGACCCCCAAAATTTATTGCTTTTTTTTCTATTTTTGTATGAAAATCTTAATGCGGTTCACAGAATACATCTACTTACAAAGTTTCAACAGTATAGCTCTTATAGTTTCGGAAAAAAGTGGCTGTGACATACGGACGGACAGACGGACAGACAGACAGACAGACAGACAGACAGACAGACAGACAGACAGACAGACAGACATGACGAATCTATAAGGGTTCCGTTTTTTGCCATTTGGCTACGGAACCCTAAAAACATACAACATACTACAACATCAATATATAAATATATTGATAAACAACAATATTGTGAATAATTATTATATAATAAAAATAGAATATAAAAAGATCAACAAAATCAAACAAAATAATCCAAATTCCAAATCAAACCCAAAATAGGATAAATTAAATGTAAAAAAATAAAAAAAATCAGTAGTAATTTTATAAGAGAATCCATAATGTCACTTTATAACAGCCGGCTTCATCTAGTTTAAATTGACAAAAAAATTGACGTGTAAAAGTGTTTTTAAAAAACCTATTTGCAAAATAAATATCATTTATCATTTAACAATAATAATATTCCGAATTCCATTTTAAAATCAGACCCGCAAAATAAAAAAATAATGTTAAAAAACAAATTCAAAAATAACAAAATTTAATAATTAATACAAAAAGATCAATAATGTCAGCTGTGTAATAAAGTAATAATAATGCCAATAATCCTAATCATAATAATTAAATAATAATTTTAATAACATTATTGTCTTTTTTGGCCTAGAAAATCTTCAACACTGTAATAGCCCTTCCTCAATAAGTATGTCTTGAGTTTGTTTTTGAATAAAGTTACACTATTCATGGTTTTAAATTCTGCGGGTAAGTTGTTTTATAGCAAGACTGACTGATATCTGGGACTGTGTTGAACCACATTAAATTTCGGTTGGATAAAGTTAGGGAAATTTTTCCTTCGTTTTTTCTGTCTAACTTGTCTTTGCTCGTCGGTTTCGAACTTATGCAATTTTTTTACATAATTGGTTAATAATATTAGTATGAGGCATCGCACAGTCAAAATTGTATGTGTAATAAAGTGGTCCATACATGATTCCGTTTGTTTCAATCGGAGCATTGTCCTTAAGGCCCTCTTTTGTATTACAAATGCCGACTGGATATTGTACTTGTAACTGTTGCCCCAGAACTCAATACTGTATCTAAGCCTAGACTCAACCAAAGCAAAGTATACTATCCTAAGCTGGGTCAAAGTTAATTCTTCCCTCAGGTTTCTAATAGCATAGCATGCGGAACTAATACACTTCCTTACAAATGATGTCTCAACCTTCCAGTTTAGCAATGCATCAATATGAACTCCTAGGAACTTGACATGGTCTACCACTTCGACTTTCCGTTTCGGACGTTCGATTTGAATAAAACAATCTTTGTTTTTTATACATTGAGTTTAAAATTATTTGTACTAAACCAGTGTTCGAAAGCTCTTAACATGTTGTTAATTTTCGATTCTAGATTATTTAGATTGTCAGCAGACACTATAGTGTTAGTGTCATCTACAAAAATAATTAAATTTGCGTCAGTGATACGCTTTTTTTATAAACTTAATTAAATCATTCAAAACTCGAAATTCATCATAAATATATATAAATGGCCGTATTTTTTTTCATTAACTTAGAAGTTTATTTCACAGTTTCAAGGGACTACAGACCTGTGTACATGGTTTTAATTTCAACTCGATACCTGCACGCGTTTCCGAGATAAAGTGTCTTGACAGACAGACAGACGGACAACAAAATGATCCTATAAGGGTTCCGTTTTTACCTTTTGAGGTACGAAACCCTAAAAAAGGGAGCTTTTTTGGAAGTCGGTTAAAAATACTGTCGTGGCTTAATTTTTTACCCACGTTATCAATAATCCAGACACTTGCTGAATAAAGATTATTCATACCAAAAAACAATGGTTGTTTATCGATACTTTTAACAAAAGGCCGCGCAAGCACATCACTATCAATATTACCTGTTCCTAGCATAAAGAATAATCCGGGTTGGTCGTCATTGTATGTTTCACGGACGACAGAAAGCTTCATAGCTTGTATAACGTCTTTGGTATGGCCGAGTCAGCTGTACCTAAGTATTTTTTATTGCAGTAGGAGGCCCGGTGAATATAAATGCACTGACAAGGCGGCCTGCCGTGTGCGAGCCGGCGGCGTATCTGATAAGTTATTTCCGTTACTTTGAGACGACAACTCACGCCGGATGCATGATTTTTATTTTAATTTACTTTGAATATTAAACTTAAACTAGTCTTTTTTTGTTGTTTGGTAAAGGATTGTTTGTGTTGGGTATTTTAATTGAGGAGGATCTGGGTTGTTGTTTTGTTTACAAAAATGCTGATGTTTAATATGGATATTAAACATCAGCTTTTTTCTTAACACATTTGCAAGTGCAATAATGTTTACGTCATAAATATGATTATGTTTCATGCTCTATGCTCCGGTTGGGAGGTTATGTTATATCGTTGACTAGTCCGATAAATCTATATATAAAAAAGGAGAAACTGACTGACTGACATATCAACGCACATCCGAAACTACTGGGACTAGAAGCGTGAAATTTTGCATTAAGTTTTCTATTATGACGTAGGTGAGCACTAAGAAAGGATTTTCCAAAATCCACCCCCTAAAGGGATGAAGCGGGGGGTCCAAAGTTTGTATGGGGAAAGAATATATATACTCACGCGGGCGAAGCCGCTGGCAGAAGCTAGTATAATAATATTTTACATTGCTGCGACAAATACCATTCTATATGTGTATAACAATAAAAAGCTTGAATAAATAAGATGAAGCCACACACAAAGCTGCCGTAAGTGGAACCAGTTCGGCGTGTCATGTAGTGCGGGGGACAATTCCTCAATCTTTATTGTCACCTATTGGGGCCATTGGTAAGTCTGACGTTATTGTAGAGTGGAGGTAGTGTCTGTGTGGCGACGACACTCGGCTGCAAGTGGGAGTTCACATTCACACCGCGGCATAGGGTTGACTCATACGCTTCAATTGAAATATGTATTACTTTAATTAAAATTGATCTCAGCTCTCAAATCTATTAAAATATCTTATTTTGTGTTTTGTAACTGTACAAATTGGCTGCTTAATTTAATAAAGTGACAGTATAAAATTATTATGCGGTATAAACATATTTCCGAAACTGCTCCAAATATGAGGATTTAACACAACCAGGTCAAACACATACACTAACATATATTTCACGAGGTCAAAAGTCTAGTACACAATATGACGCCGGCTATATCGGCATATATTTCACAAGGAACATTTTTCCCTTGGTAGGTAACATTGTTTACGTTGAGCATTTTATCCAACGGCACGGCACGTTGCCCGTCAAACTGCGGAACATAGCTCGATAGTAACACGTGGCTTGAATTCCAAGTGCGGTTGCTACAATAAGCCTGATAACGGCAGGTCTGTTAAGATAATAATTACTGCTATAGCAGAAACCCTTGGCGGTCGTTTTTAATACGTTTGGTTAAAGCATGGCATCTCCCGGAGTGGAAGGGGAATAGAGGGCGGGCAACCCTAACCGCAGCAGACATTCCAACACAATTTCCCTTTTAACTCGGACTCTGCGGCCAGTATTTATCAATGGAATGATCTCACGGCCCGGACTCACACGAGTAGTTTATTTATTTAGCATATTCATTCGACAGGTACCCGTAACCCGTCAGGCGTCCTGATACTTTATTTGTACCATTATTTCGGAATTAGACCTTTTTTGAAGCAATTTATTGGAGGATGCTGTATTTAAGGAAAAACATCTTGAAATGTTATTTCAAAAATAATAATGGATCGAGAATAAGCTCCAGTTTTGTAATTTTTTTTGTCAGTTTATTGATCTGCAAACTTTTGTATGATCAATTTCACGGAATCACGGTTATGTCTATGATTATTGTTGGTTTCAGTCACGATCAAGTATCAGGAGTGCCGATTAGTTTAGGACACACGACAACTACCACACAGCCACAAAAACTAATCAATACCTACACGTCAACTGTATAATATAAAATATCTCATCTTTATCTTATCCAATATTATAAGGACGTTTATTTGATTACTTGTAGAGGTAATCTCAGGAGGTCCTGACTTTATTACGAAATCATTTTTACAGAAAGAAAGCAATAGTGTGGTTTGAATATCTTAGTACCATAGGCTATTTGTATCCCAAAAAAATGACAATGATGTCGATGACTTTTTTAATCCCTGATAAAAAAAAATAAGCGTTTGTAAATACATAATTATTATTATCAGTTTGTATAAGCATATTACCTATAAAATTTATGAATTCGTTTGATTGTTTACTACTAGATTGCAGTTACATTCGAATTTAAATGTACACAGGTACACAGTCTAGTTCTATGCTAGCAAGACTCAATGTGACTAATCTAAAAATAAAAGAAGTAAATTCCCTATGAGACTGCTTAGCAGACGTTACGAAATTATTTGCTCTTTTTACTTACAAAACCAATATATTCGCCTTTGAAGTTTAATAATACAGCCTATCAATAACAGAAGCACCAGATTCAATAGCCTGAATCTGGGCTGCTCAACATTTGGCTGGAATATTGAACATCGAATATTCCGACAGAATGTTATTTGGGAGTTAACAAATACAGTCGACCCGCGTTAATCCAACAAACGTTTTGCAAGGCGGTATCAGTATCGAATTCGTCGGACTATACATCACGTAACTGGGATAATGCAATGCACTCAGATAAGGTTTTTTAAGAAATTAGTTATTAGCGCACTACACTGGTAGCGTATCGGTATTGGTATCTATCTATACTCTCGCATATACAAATAGTGATTAGTAGGTAAGCTAGATTTATCAAAATACTCGTAGGTAATTTTTGTATCCTAAAATAATTCTTGATTATTTGAGGATAAAAATAGTACCTATTTTATAAATAGCTGAAATCGATTCAGTAGCCGATTCTGAACATTCGTCATGAACGCTACAAATCTTGGAAAATAATAAGTTAATAAATACACCAGTATTTTTTAATTAGTAGTACAAAAAAGTAGGGCTCTATCCGTTACTGAAAAGAGTGTCCATGGAGTTTCTTGCACATTCTTCTCCATAGAGATCTACGCTTTGGAATGTGCAATAAGCATAATTTTTTTTCTGATGACTGACTTCTTGACGTTTCAAAAGTGCCTGTAAATGGTTTATTATAAATAAAATGCTTTGAATCTTGAATCTTTGAACTGATCATATTTTTGTAATTAAAGTAAAAAAAAAAAACGAAATCCCAAAATTGTCCACAAAAAGTCATATTAAAATTTGGTAAATTCATAATAGAATCAATTATTCATAATAATTATTGCAACTAGAAAATACTACGCGCAGTGTTTTGCCATTTTGTTCGTCATTTATTCATTCATAATTATTAATCATGAATGAATAAATTATTTTCATAAATTGAGTGACATTTTGCGATTGATACAAACGCTAATAACTTTGCTGTTTATGAATATTGTTTATTGAGACTTTACTTAAATAATAACAAGACCTTTTGTAATAAACCCTCTTAATATTTGTACTAATAAAAAATAGTGGTGTATATTAATGCCACTTGATTACAAACTGGTCAAGGTATGTCGGATTACGGCGGGTCATAGTAACAATATAGAGACATTCTGTACCGTACGCCTTACGAATGAGCACACAATTCAGTCAGCAGCGTGTTCTTGGGGCCTTATTGTGTGCGACACATCCTGTATTAACGCGGGGCGTGCATGTGTGACTCACCCTGTGGCTGTCATACACAGCGTGTCACCCACACCGCCACAGCGCGAGACATGTATTAACCTGTCGATTCAACCTTGTTCCTTTGTCGCCGTGGTTTATCGCTATGCAAACGAGCTATTGTAGAGATATCGCTGAGTCATAGCATTCGTAAATACTATATTTTAAAAACGTACAAGAGTCTACATCCACCGGCATCGATGCCGGAAATGACATTGTTTAATTTAGATAGAGTTGTTTATGTAGAAGTTATGGAAATGTTTCAAACAAAGTGCCTTCTAGTAAAACTTTTGAAGCAAATAACACAACTGGTTCTTTCGTGACATATTACGAATAAAACTAAACAATTATCATATATTTGTACATCAGAGTTACCAAAGACAATATAGATATTACATATATTCTAAAGTTACGGCCGTTACTACTGGTCACGGGTCCTTGAAGCACCTCTCTGTCATAAACGTTTCAGACGGCCCACTCTGCAGAACCGAATGATGAAGGAACGAGACAGCAGCTCGCCTGTTTCTAAGCTGAAGTGGTCTTTGGATACAGGGTAAAGTACTTTGGAAACAGTGGTATTCTCTGCGAAATGGTCAGTAACACCAATGCGTTACTTGAGGAGCTGAGGTGGATCGACTAACACACTTTTTCCATCCGTATGCAAAATACACGCTTTGAACGTGGAGTTGCGGACACCAGCCCGACATATATACATACTTACATTGTAAACTGAAAATGTTTCTCTTTGACACTAAGCTTTGAGGGTGAAAAGTTAAAAACGACTCTTTGATCACCTACTCAAAATTCAGTTCATTTAAAACATTTCACATTATGACTTAAAAAAGAGTCCTGATGGAGCTCTGATTCAGACAAAATGAATTAACTTTGCATTGCACTTTCCCATTAGCGAAAGCGTAGCAGAATTTTTCGCAGCATTCTGTAGCACTAATAAGCCAATTTAGATTACTTCGAGTTTTAATCCGTGACTATCGAAATGAATCCGTACTTTGAACATTTGTATGACGCTGATGGCTCGTGAGTCTACTATCATGTCGAGGTATCATTACTCTGTGAAACTTGTGCCTCAAGCCAATTTGCGAGAGAGCTAGTAGTCCGCCCCAACCCATGTAAACTTGCTGACTCTTAACGAACACGAATTATGACTTAATTTGATTGAATTATTGCTCAAACAAGACTTTCCTATTTAATCTGAAATACCTGGCCATTCATAATGTAATTAAACTTGTTAGTATCTATTATAAAATTTAAATTGTGTTATTTATTTGTACAACATTTTTATTCCAGGATAGTGTAACAAATAGCTAAGTATTAGTTGGTTTCCCGACGCTAGCATTTACTACGTTTAAGTTTTCCAACCGAAGCTTGTCTGAGGCGAATTTTCTACGTTCCCTCACAGTGTTACTTTAGAAGGAAAAACTTTACGTATACTGTTGTTACATTCAGTTTTTATTCCAAGTTCAAAGTAGGTTTTCTATTAACAGAAAAACGCAATTAAGCTGATATTATGAATGCTATCCTTTAGCTTGATTAAAGTACGGAATAGCTCTCATCATGTAGGTATAAAACCGATCAAAGGAAGGTACCTGATGTTAGTTAAAAACAGACATTGGATTATATGCCAATGCATGATTGCATATGTCTAATCTAATCGCTATATTTACAGTCTTAATGCACAATTTAGTATATTATTAGTGCTCATTTTAGTAGTTAAATGTGTTGTATTATGTGAGAACGGTGGAGAGCCAGTTTAGTGAATCTTGAATAAAAAATTATCCAGGCCAATTTATGACTGATTGCTCTGTGATGTTCTGCAAGCTTGGTAACAAGCACATACCTTTATCAAAAAAATACCAGATCGATCCTGGATCTAATAGAATCATACCTACGAAGTCGATTGCAGTACACAGAAATAACGAGAGTTTGCCTTAAAACTAAACGTGAACGTAAATATATTTCGGATTGTAGAGAGGTTAAACATGGCGTACCACAAGGTAGCGTTCTGGGGCCACCTTTGTTTCTGTTATATATTAATGATCTGCCCCGTCAAATACATCATCCTATGGTGCTGTTTGCTGACGACAGTACTGTGATAGTAAAATGTTCGGACATAAAAAAATATGAAAGTGAGATTAATAACACATTAAAGAGTGTTATTAATTGGCTTAGCATAAATAACTTGATTATAAATTTGCAAAAAACAAAGGTAATGCATTTTTACCAAAGGATTAGTCCCGCTAATATAACTGTTAGCCATAATGGCCAAAAAGTTGACTCAACAAATACAGCAAAATTCCTTGGAATCTTAATTGATAGCAATCTGACTTGGAAACCTCATTCTGAGGATGTCTGTAAAAAACTGAGTAAATTAGCTTATGTACTGCACAATTTATCGCACAAAGTAAACAATACTACACTTCTAACAGCTTACCACGGTTTGGTTGCATCGATATTGAGGTTCGGAGTGATATTCTGGGGCAACTGTAGTGAAAGGGAGGAGATTTTCAAGGCCCAAAAACGATGCATAAGATCAATGTCAAATTTAAAAACTACTGATAGCTGTGAGCCTGTGTTTAGGTCGCTAAAAATACTAACCTTCCCGTGTCTTTACATATTGGAAGTGTCCATTTTTGTTAGGTCGAATTTAAATTTATTTCCGTCTCTAGTTAACATTAGATTACGCTCAGGTCCTATGAGACTACAATATAATAAATTATTACATACAGGAAAATACAAAACAGCATTATTAAGAAAGAGTATAATGTCTATGGGCCCTATCATATATAATAAAATTCCACACAGTCTAAAAGAACACCCCATACGCATATTTAAAACTAAGTTGACTACATTACTATTGCAAAAATGTTACTATTCTGTTAATGACTTCTTGAATGATAAAGATTTATAGTTGTACTTTAATTTATTTATTTTTTGACATTTTGAATGATAATAATTTATTATAATTACTAGTTAAACTTAATGATTAATAACTGACTATTTATTTGACAATTGACATATGTATACGAATTTTGATAACAAGGTAGTAATAAGTCGATTATATTGAATGTATTGTAACTTCCAAAATAATGATTTTGCATGCCGTAAGGCAGAATGTAACGGAAACACCCAACTCTGTACCATCTTATAATTGTACCTACATTGCTCGCAAATAAATAATTCTGATTCTGATTCTGATTCTGATTCGATCAACATGTGAGTACCTACTGCTTCATATACATATAGTTGCAAGGCAGAAACCTGGAAGTCGCCAACAAAATCGGTTACTATAAAGAACGAACTCAACAAAGTTTTATGTGAGTTATTTATCGTTATAATATTGTAAATGTAAACGTGAATTCAAATAATAATTACATAATATTTTAATTGTGCATATTTTATCCTTTTTACCCGACTGCAAGAAGGGTTATGTTTTTCGCGTGTATCTTATGTATGTATGAATGAATGAATGTCTGTATGTATGTATGTAATATTCTTTATTACCTCATCTATTTCAAATCGCTGAACGGATTTACATAATTAAGATATCGTTAGATTCGTCTTGATAATCCAAGTGCTCTTAGATAGGTGACGTTAAAAAAAAAACAAAATAACGAGATAACGACTGTGAGATGCCATAATTCAGAGCTAAAATTTTTTTCTTTTTGGTTGCTGCAATATGGGTATCAAATTAAAGAACTCGTCATGAGGATTCCAAAAAGGTATGTCATGAACATATTAAAAAAAAAATACTATGTATAGGAAACAATATGTTATTTATTATCTACTAACTGTTGTTACTCACGACTTAGTTACTCCCCTTTTTTGAGGCAATCGTGTAAAACATCTTATCCAGTTCAGAGATATGTCCCCCCTAGGAACTAAGTCTTGTTCCCGCGGGAAAATGAAAAGTAGCCTATGTTACTCCTTGTAACATCAAATATCCGTCAGTTGGGCACGCCATAATCATGGTGGTAAGTCTTTGAGGAGTGGCTGGAGATGCGTCACGGCATCCTCACCTTCCGCATGATGCAGGTCCTCACTGGACATGGTAAGTCCGGGAGGTTCCAGCACCGGATTCATTTGGAAGAAACGCTCGGGGGTGTCGCCGTTGTGCGGACCGCCCGGAGGGAGGGTACGGTGGAGCTTACAGTGGAGGTGAGCCCTGCACGGTCGGAGCACCGCCGTGTCCTCGTGGTGGTAATCGGCGGCGGTGACCTCTCGCGCCGGGCCCTGGTCCAGGCCATGGTCTGGAGTGAGGGGAAATGGATGGCGGTCGACTCCTTCTGCGATGCAGTTATGCTAGTGATGGACACGGCCGTTATTCCGACTACCAATTACCGTAGTCACGGGTTATCGGACGATGTGCAATGTGTAGATATCCATCAGTGAAAGTCTCGTAAAAATTGGTCCAACTGTTTTGAAGATGTACACTCTCCCTGGGAATTAAGATGTCACGATTTTACATCTCATGTAATGTAAAAAGTGAATTAAGATACTTGTTATAACATTAGCTACATCCCACATTGAAAGTTACGTCAAATTTTGTTTAACTGTTTGTAAGACTTATGCCATATTAAGAAATCCAAAGTAGCTTAAGACGAAATGAAAAGTCAAAAAGCCTAAGTAACTGCTTATAAAATTTGCTTTCCGTCAGTGAATACCCTTATCAAAATCGGTCTTGCTGATTCGGAAATTAGTCGGAACAAATCGACAGGTAACCAAAAATTTCAAAATACTCTTTTTTTATAAGTATCGAAGTAGTGTTTTGTTATAAGTACACTTTGACTTATATATTTAGTAAACAAACCTTTTTTTATATTACAAACAGACACTTCAATTTTATTTAAGATACAAAGCGAGGCGGATATGACTAGGTAGGTTTGTGAACTTTAAAGTGATAAATGTACGCCTAAAATAGAGTGAAAAAATAGTGACCTTAGATTATAATAACTAAAAAGTGTAAAATAAAAAAAATATGTTAAAAAAATAACGTAAAAACTTTAAATAAAAACTGAAAAGAAAAAAAAAACAAGTTCAGTCGAGTAGCGTAGAAACCAATTTAATTGAATTAATTTAAACACATAAAATAAAACAAATAATAAATTCTAATATGGAAATTATTGACCGCAACAGTCAGGACCCATTAAATTAAAATAATCGAGACTAAAATCATCCCATCTAATATAATAATAAATAGGTTAATAATACAATTAAATTGGTTTCTACGCTACTGGACTGCACTTGTTTTCATCTTTTCAGTTTTTATTTAAAGTAATTTTTTACACAGTCGGGTTTTTTATTTTTAACATTTTTTGTTTTTAGTGCATATTTTGGCATTTTGATAGTGTATGTAATCCGATGTCTAGTCATAAAGTATAGTTTTATAACTTGGTATAAAAAGGCTTTTATTTTATAGAGTGGGAATGTCACACATTTCCCGGCGGCGCGCATTGTTTGTTGGCTGTGAGCCGGGACTCAGGACTGCGGGCTCCCGTCGACCCCGGGACAGTTGCGGCCCGCCTGGAAGTTCACTTACGTGAAATTTGTGAACTATCCGACACTGACCACGCGTGAAGTATTTGTTAAATATGCACGTTGTAGGCATGTGTCTGGTAGCGGATTCTAGCGGGTTACAAAGTGCACTATGTTTGCGGTCTCGTGACGCTCTCAACTTATTATTATTTTTACGGAATTGAAAAATCAAAAAGATTTAAAGAATAACTTAGTTTGTTCACAAAGTTATTACACCTGACATTAGTATTACATTAGACACGGCACTAGGACTTCATATTTACCTACCTACATTAAGTCCGTCAGTCTAATTAGCTAAAGTAACCATAACTATAAACTTTCATAGTGTAAACACTGCATTAACCCTCACACCAGCTAGTTAGCAATGTAAATTAAATAATGATGTTGTAGTATTATGAAGAAAGCTTGAAAACCAGGCAGGTATACTAATTCTTTTAAATTATACAATGTTCGTTGAAACGATTCCTTTGCAAATTTTAAATTCCTTAGAATAACATTCAACAAAAAGCAGGAAGCGAATGTGGGATTATAAATACGTGAGGTGATGTGAAGGATGTTGGTTTTGTCCCCCTGTCCGCCGCCGCCCGCGTCCGCGCCGCTCCGCGCTGCCTCATGCCTGGTGCGCCGCTTTTGTTCACAATGAGAATGGCAAACAGTCGTCACGTATTTGGTGACTGCAAAGCATAGAAGCGTTCCGCTATCGAGCCCTTCCTTTCATGTCAAGATTTTATAAATATGTCATTCTTGGTACCTACATATCTTGTTTCCATCGTCTTTGATGTTCGTTATTGAAATTCTGAGACAAAGACTTGAATTTCAGAAAAATATCGTGGAATAAAACTACAAAGTTAAGTTTTCAGAAATCTGATTGATAGTTTCATAAATTCAGTAGGTGTGATAATAAAATACACATAATACTCGAGCATAATCAGATGGAAAAAGGTGAGGGGATGACCCGTCTACCCAAGTTAATGGGATAGGAATGGGTGAATTGGGTAAAAAAGGAGCTGGGTAATTGGGGTGAGAGATTGGAGCTGGGTGCTTGATAACGATGGTCGGCAAACTACGGAGATACAGAATAGGTAATAGAGCACTACAGTATATTATACTTAGCTACGGTAGCTACGTATACCTAGGTCTCGAGTATGCTATTTAAACGCTATAATTTAAAGTAGCAGTTGTAAATAGTACTTTTGGTATATTAAAAATTATAAAATTAATATTTATTAACAAGTTACACAGTAATTTAGTGGTAAAGTAAACAAAACAGAGTCATAAAAAATGAAATGGATCATTGAATAAATATTGAGTAATAAAATAACTAAATGGGCAGTTAACAAGTCGGATTAGTTGGTTAGTATTCAGTTACTTTTCCTATCTGTCGGGTTTGGATTCGTGCGGAAGCGACGCCCGGGTGTCGCCACTGTGTGGAACACCCGGAGGACATGGTGGAGCATACGGTGGAGGTGTGCCCCGCTTGGGCAGAGCAACGCTGTGTCCTCGTGGAAGCGATCGGCGGCGGCGATCGCTCGCGCCGGTCCTTGGTACAGGCCATGGTCCGGAGCGAGCAGGAGTGGCAGGCGGTCGCCTCCTTCTGCGAAGCAGTAATGCTAGCAAAGCCAACCGCCGCCGGGATTCTGATCCCGATTTCCGGCCACCGTAGGCGCGGGCTTGCGGACGGCGAGCAATGGGTGGCTCGCCGTCCGACCGTCCGCCCTGCGTTCAAAAATGAGATTAGAGTTAACTCTAATGACGTCATCGCGTAGATACTCTAAGCTCGCATTTTTGAACGCTCAACTGTCAATGCCAAGCAACTGTCATTACACCAACCTACCCTGCTCGGAGTTAGAGTTAGTTGGGTTAACTCTAGGGTAGTTACTCGAGTTATAAAAGAACGACTCTGGGTTGCAACTCGAAGCTACTCTGGTTATTTTTGAACGCAGCCCCGGTAACCTTCCGGACCGAGCCCAAGTCGTCGACGGCGCGTATTGTTCCACGCGCGCCTCAGTGAGATGTCAGCAAATCGTAGGGGTCCGGCAGGGTCGAAGCCAATGGGGCCATGGGTAGTGTGGAAACGAAACCCGGGGCCCTGGGACGAAAGCAACGAAGGAACAGAAGTGGGTTTTAGTCAGTAAAAGTCTGACACTATCTCTTGCTCCGCCCAAGAGCGGGATTTGTCATTAAATGATTTTCCTACCTAAAAAAAAAAAATCTGTCGGGTTTAAAGTAACCTAATACGTAGAGAATAACGGTGGATTCGTTAGCACGCTTTGCTCGCTTACTCTAGCCACCGTAATCCCTTTCTAATCTAACCTGTTTGCGTCGGGGTGCCCCAAAAATTCTGAGCTCGCTTCGCTCGCTCTTGGCCTAATTGTTCTGATTAATGGTAGTGTATTAACATTTGTCGATTAGACTTCTGATTGAAGCAATGGCACAATTTTTTTTTATGTGTCTGTTATATTGTGGTCAATAATGATGTTTTCCCCCATGATAATGAGAAATCAGGATAATAATGGCTTAAATAATTAATTATAATTTTTACTAGCCATTTATTTAATTACTTATGTATTTTTAGTACTGATATTATAGGATCAAATAACCGGCCAACTGTGTTTTTAACCGACTTCTAAAAAAGGAAGAGGTTCTCAATTCGGATGTTTGTATTTTTTTTTATGTTTGTTCGCGCATAACTTCGTCGCTTGCCAACCGATTTTAAAAATTCTTTTTTTTTGTTGGAAACCAAATGGTCCCATAGTCACCAAGTCGGGATCTGATGATAGAATCTTGGCGAAATCGAGGGAACTCCTCAAATATTATAGGCAACTATATAGTGATTTTGGCATTTTCATCGAGAACTTAAGCATTTACAGTCAAAAAGTAACATTTGATGAAGTGGAACGGACGAAGAAGACCAGAAATGGTCAACGGAACTTCATACTCGTATAGATATCACAATGAAGATAGTTAAGCGACTATGACAATACAAATAAATGAATGGTTCTGAATAGTTACGTTAAAAATGGTATCATCGAAGTGATCTGATAATGATGATGGAGCCGGAAGGTAGGCACTGGAACTCCGTAATTAATCAATGTAACCTAGCCATGATTGGACTTATTAGAATTGTCATGAGATGCACTTTGGCTATAAGGTACTATAGAATTGATCTGATGATGGAGCCGGAAAGTAGGCACAGGAACTCCGTAAATAATCAATGTATCCTAGCCGTGTTTGGGCTTATTAGAATTGTCATGAGATGCACTTTGGCTATAAGGTACTATCGAACTGATCTAATGATGGAGCCGGAAGGTGGAAAGTAGACACAGGAACTTCATAATAAAACAATGTAACCTAGCAGTGTTTGGGTTAATTGGAATTAACATGAGAAGTAGCCACTCTGTTTATAAGTGTATCGCAACTAAAAAGTGTGAAATAAAATAACTTTTTTTTTTTGTAAAAATTTTTTTTTTATTACATGTTTGTCCATGTTTTACTGTCGCACTAATTTACCAACCACCGATGCCCATAACTACCCATTATTTTTTTCAACTGATCGTAATCCTCTCGAATGTTTAAACATCAGCTTAAAAATTAGTCACCCTATTTAAATGTGACTGAAATCGTTCTGCGGGCAAGCTATTTTCTCCATCGAGGTCACTCTTTAAAATGAGCACTAATACGAAAAGGCGCAACCGTAATACACCAAATGCGCAAGTTTAAAATCACAGATTTTTACTCTGGAAACAAAAATATTCTGGCATGTTTTGTATGCAACGAAACGTCGAGACCGACCTTTACATAAACCTAATATAATAAACGTCAATATGTAGGCTACTTGCCTTCGTATAAGTTACACTATAACATTCCCCAGAGGTCCAAGATTTCCGAGAAATAAACGCATTGTTTACCTTTTCCCTATCGATATTATATTTTAGTATATCGTGGTACTGACTTAGGTCTGATAAAACAGATTCCGGGTCGGGAAGCTCGAGTGAAATTAAAACAAAGAGTTATTCCAACCGCCATTGGAATCGAAAACGGGAAAAAGGAAATAAAAATAAGGCGTAAAACGGTTGTCAAATCTGTCAGTGACAGGCATCTCATTCAATTATCGTAACAACAACGGTGCGCAATTTTTATTTTTTCCTTTGTTTTTTTTTAGCTGTAAATGTTTCTGTGTAGCGGTATAAATCTAAAAGCTTTGACGGATACCCCGAAATTCTATTACTGGAAGATCGTAGACGTATTCAGCAAAAATAGTCGATTAGTAAGTTAACTATTTTAATTGAAATACCTCTATTCACAAAAAGTATTCGTTCTTATGAATAAAGAAGGAAAATCCAAGGTATTATTGTAGTAGAAGTTAAAGACCCGTTCCCAAATCGATTTAAAGGCTTACATAAATAATAAATTACGAACGAAAAACTTATCTTGATGCCACATTTTCGTGTTTTGACGAGCAATATAAAAATAAATAAGACCTTTCTTTGACTAGAACTGTGATAAATTTCACATAAAAATATAAGTATATTTTTCTACGTGTTCACACGAAGTAAGTGAGTACAGACCACGTAATGTATATTGTACGTACTCAAAGGTTCAAAGGCCTTGAGTAGGTATTACAGCACAGTAAATAACACTAACCCGAGAGCCAACAGGCACAGACATAAAGCTACGACTTTTAATAGCATAAGGTAATAAAGCCTCTTTTATTTACACTACAGAACCGCTTGGGAGCTAATAATGATTCTGGGGTGGAACTGTATTGAATATTCGAATAAAAGGCTAAATAGCGACCTCGTCACTGTTTCTGACTGCTTTATGGCGGAGGGAAAATATAAATAGAATTTGAACTTAGACTTTCAGCCCTTTTCACGCATATTGCTTTTCTTTTTATCGTGTATTTATTTCTTCTTTCATTTTTCCTTATGTTGAGCGAAACTCGGATGAGTCCATTAAGAAAAATAAAGACACCATTTTTACATGCGATTTTTGACAGTATTATGAGATTTATTCTCCACGACGTAGTCTGCGACGCTAAGTCATTGTTGTTGGCTGCTCATACAATTTTCCTTTTACTTATAATTTACTGAGTGGGTACATTTAAAGCATAAAAGGACGACGTTGTAGCGGTCTATGGGGAGGCTCATGTTTAGAAGTGGACATTTACGACTGATGTGATGATAAAAAAGGTATTCTGTTGTTATTTTGGTCCATTACCTTCTTGGGGGCTACCATCGAACCGTTTTTCAAACGGTCGAATCTAATATAAAGTAAAAAAAGCTGGATGTCCCTGCATGAACAAACATTTGCAGTCACGCGTCACTATAATGTTGTTACGTAACAATAACACACTTGGCACACAGTGTTACAAATTAAAAATACCTCCGAGATTGCGTTACGCACGCACAATCCCTGAAAAGGTCCGCTTCAATGTTTTCAGACAAAAGCCAGCCAGGTAGGTGGCTAGTGTTATACTTAGTTTACGTGTATTTTATCTTGAAATAGTTGCAAAATTGAAATTATGTTTACTTAGTCTTCGATTGTGATATTGTAAATGATTAATTTAATCCACACTGTTCTTAAATGACATGAGCCGGGATCTATTGTTATGAAGCTTCACATCCTGGATATTAATTTTCTTAATTTAGGTCACCCACAACGAGACGCATCGATGATACATATACACAAGCTGTCCCACGTTTCCAGTCCCGGATGGAGCATAAAGTAATTTACACACTTCATTAGCATAGCTTACTGAGCATATCTTTACAACACCTTGCGGTTTCCCGATTGGGTAATGCTACACGGCAACTATTGTTAGTAATCCGTCAGTCTATAACAGTAAGTGTCGAGTAAAATGCAAATATCCGGCACAATTCCTCGGCGCGAGGCCGAAGTTAGACCATGCTTTTTAATTTACCGAGTGGCGCCATTACCAACCTTATCGCGCCAGTTGCCCCCAGATCTGAAATAGGGTGCTCTAAAATTGCCTTCTTATTCAGATTATCCTCAGCATGCGCCGATGTTCAAATTTAGAATGTTGTGCGTCGAACGGCAGTTATTGGACCTTAATGGGCTCGGGACGGTCTATCTAGCGTTATTTGCTCGCGTCCGTGTCGTTAAAAACAATGAAATGAATTTTGTTACGTCATTACTGAAATGAAATAGGAATATCAGTACAATTGTATTTGAAATCTTTTCGTGAAGACTAAAATAACAAATGCGTTGAATGAAGATCATCACAAAATCTATCACTTTTTTTTAAAATGGACCAACTAATATTAAATACTGTGTGTGTAGATATGGACAGGAGAAAGATAATAATGTCCAATTTGAAGACATCCACATGTGTAATGATTTTGATACAGATACAATAAAGTTTATTCTATTCCATAACATTATTCATGACTAGTGGACCAATAAAACACATAATTACGATGTAACTACTTTTAGGTACTTACATATGAAGTTGATCTAATAAAAGTTCACAAGCAAACAAAGTGCCCAAAAAGGATAACTTATCAGAAGGCAGATTAATAAATTCTATAAAAAGGCGTCTAACGAAAACAATTGTCTTTGTTTCCGGAAATAAGCAAAATTACAAGGTTGGGTGAAAGAACCTCTCGGGGCCCGGGAGCTCTTTATTATGTATTTGTGCTAAATCAAAGATTTTAAAGGCCTTTAAACTTAAATCGATCCAAGCAGTCTCGATATCCTGAGCTTGAATATTTTACTTTTAACCCTCTCTGATTTCCAATCATTGGTGACTTTATTTTATCACGATTGTTTTATAGTATTAAATTAAATGAGATGAGATTTATTCACAAGGAATAAAAGTCACATAATAAATCTGAATTCCTGACATCGGGACATATCTGAGTTAGACAGAAAGCGTTGAAGCGATGTACCCTGTAGGCGTGAGGTTTATCCCAGTTTTTAGTCCACTAACCAACCAATTCGGGTTATAGCGGCTTAAAACGAGAAATATATAGAATAATTGGAGCATAATAAAATTGTTGGCCCGGATCCTATGCCCAAAAATAGACCGTTTGTATTGCCGATCGCAGATTTTGGCAATGCCTCACCGGTCCTTTGAAAAACTCTTAAGGCCATTTCGGCAGTAAGCTCTCTAAAGGAGGGGAATCACTTGTGTTAGCTAGGAAAACTAGGAAAGTTTCAGTATGTGCGAAGATACGACAGCTTTAGTTTTAACAATTATGTTTTGACAGTAAGACTTTGTGTGTGCTACTTATGCAACTACAACACCAGATCTTGCAACTTCGTTTTGACCTATTTCTCAAAATATAATATCGTATTGATTTTAAACTTCGCTAACATACTTAAGTGTCATGTCAAACCGAAGTTATCTATTCAGTAATGTCAAACTTGGGTTGCTTGCAGTTGCTGATGCTCATGTGTATGCCTTTGGATCCAGCTAAATTCTGAATTAAATTCCAACCCATATTATTGAAAACAATTTTTTTACTTAATTAGGTGTTTATTAGAATGAAAACAGACATTCATAATATACGTATTTACAAATAAGAAAAGCCCGTTGTTGTGCTTCCATTTAATGTAAGAATATGTATACATTTAAGGGATCCGCAATAAGTATGAAAGTGGAGTATTCAGAGAGTTGCGTCACCTTTAATTTTCTTGTCTTATTTCAAAAGTTATACTTACGCGACTAAAAACTTAAGTATAAAAATTTTAACTTTTGTATCAAACTTGGCTTTTCACTTACACAATTGAGTTATTAGCAACAACGTCTAGGAATAGATCACTTCAGGTAATAAAAGAATGATAGCTGACATTTGTGTTAATTATGGCGGTAAGTCCCCTCTTTGAGGAGTGGCTGGAAAGGCAACACGGCGTCCTTACCTTCCGCATGACGCAGGTCCTCACCGGACATGGTAAGTTCGGGAGGTTCCTGCACCGGATTCGTGCGGAAGAAACGCCCGGGTGTCACCATTGTGTGGACCACCCGGAGGACACGGTGGAGCACACGGTGCGGAGCAACGCCGTGCCCTCGTGGGGGCGATCGGCGGCGGCGATCTCTCGCGCCGGGCCTTGGTACAGGCCATGGTCCGGAGCGAGGAGGAGTGGCAGGCGGTCACCTCCTTCTGCGAAGCAGTAATGCTAGCAAAGGAGGCGGCCGATCGCGTGAGGCAACGGTCCTCACGCCCCAATCGCCGCCGGGATTCCGATCCCGATTTCCGGCCATCGTAGGCGCAGGCTTGCGGACGGCGAGCAATGGGTGGCTCGCCGTCCGACCGTCCGGTAACCGTCCGGACCGAGCCCAAGTCGTCGACGGCGCGTGCTGTTCCACGCGCGCCTCAAGGAGATGTCAGCAACTGTAGGGGCCTAGCAGGGTCGAAGCCTACTGGGGCCAAGGGTCTGATTCTGAAAGGAAGACTCGGCCCTGGTACGAAAGGCAACGAAGGAACAGGAGTGGGTTTTTAGTCAGTAAAAGTCTGACACTATCTCCCGCCCCGCCCAAGGGCGGGGGATGTCATAAGATGATTTTCCCACCGAAAAAAAAAAGCTGACATTTGTGTAAATGTAATTATGGTCCTTACTAAGAACGTGCTACTATATAATTTAAAAGCAAAAGTTCACTGGAATATTGTACGAATGCTACAATAAACTGACTCATGACACTTACATTTAAAACCATATGAGGCTGAATACTCGTCATAATTCTCCGTCCGATGACCATGTATGACAAGCCGATCTTTTGGCAGAATTATGGTCCAAATAGCTTGGTGGTGTGATCCTTGACTAGTATCTGACCTTCGCTTAATAGCATACAAAGCAGGCTTATTTGCACTTTCACTCAAGGTGGACTTCAATATATCCTGATCGCTTACAATGAACTGTGTAAGTGAGGTGCTAACTGCTTATTATTGGGTCATCTGTTGGGACAGATACTATGTGTATGTGTATGACATACGTTTGCCCTGGCTTCGCATACGCAAAGCCCAATTGCCACCATTCAGTTTCCTCCGGCGTTGTTCTGTGAGCGCCAGGCCATTTTGTTAGTAATGAGAATCTACATACCTAGATCTCATAATCCCCACCTTTTAGCAGTTCATGAAACGCCTTGCCAAGCCCTACTTTGACACTGCTGTGCAACACCGAAATGCATCGGCCTCCCGATACGTTTCACCAAGCCTTTTTTTGACACTGCTGTGAAACACCGAAATTCATCGGCCTCCCGATAAGAACCCTTCTGCATTTGTAAGATTCGTCGCTCCAGGCATACTCCAGTTCAGGCTATGACCTTGCTCCAAGATACCTGTAGAGAATTTAGCACTCTTCGAAGCCAGGCCGCTCTTGTTCTGTCCTCACCGCCGAGGCCCTGTATGTCCTCATCAGGTCCGCCCCGTTCAGACTGCCAGCGTCGTTGAGCCTGTAGTTTGAAAGTCGTGATCTTCCATTGCTGTCATCTCCTCTTTTAAAAAAAGAACACTCGTCATAAATGTTTAATTATTTTATCCTTCATTCAAGAGCTCAGAAATGAGTGAAGTGGAATTTTCGCACAGTTGAAGTGTTGTCGGTCGCTGACCACCGGAACTAGCTCATAATCATTAAATTGGGACGCTCGTTTAATTGTTAATTATTGCCGACGCTTTGGCCATTAAGGACCCCCAGAAAAAGAAACGTACAGATGTGAATACAAGCGACATTTTAAAAGCAATTAGGTATTTAGGTAGACTGCTAAGAGCCAGCCAATGTCAAACGGGTTTTGATTTTAATGAACACGTTTTTCAACTGCTTTGTTGAATTTTAATTTGCGATTTTATCAGAAGACTACTGAGTTCCGACACTTTTTTGCATTTAGTATAATTTAAATAACAAAAAAAAAGTCGAAAACACTTTATTGCTGTTGGTTTTTTTTATTTGGCTGGTGTCTCTGCTGAATAAAAACCTAGGTCTCAAGATATTTTACTAATTTTATCAATGAAAAGACGTACTTAAATAAAAAAAGGTTACAACCAAAATGGCATTTTACAAATTACAATCCTTAGTATCCAAGTCCATTTTTAACGTGCTTTTTCGAAGTAAGCTGGAGTCTGTCTAGTGCATGCGTCTGGAACCCACATTTATAAGACAAAATATGCGTTTGTTTTAGAGAAAGTGCAAAAAGCTTACCTTATATATCTCTATAGCGTACCTATGGATACCATCTCTTTATGTACCCTTCCAAGTTTCTTTTAGGTTGGAAAGGGAATTATATTTCACTTGAGGTCAGTGCCCCGAATGCGAGTTGAATTTACGTTAACGCGAATCGAAACATTCACCGGGTTTGGCTCTCTGATTGGTTAAGAGCTTGGAGCGGGCCAATCGGAGCGCCAAACTTCATAAACGTGTCGATCACTCGCACTAGGCACTCAGAGGACTCTGTGTAAAATCCTTCATGGAAAAACAAATTGATTTTCCTGAGTTGCATGTCGAGCTGTTTCAATTTTGTGCCTCGGGTAAATATAGTCACATCAGGAGATTGCTTGTTCACAGTGACTGCGGGTCACACTGTTGCGCGAGCCCGTCTCCTGTTCCTCACACTCTCTCTGCGCTCAACACTCTTTTAGACAAGCAATTTGACTATGATGTGTTCACGGATGAATGGAAGACGGTCATGTCAGTAAGTCTGGAGTTGAATCTGTGAATTTTGTGTATTTACTTTAACTAATGTAATTGTTTTTTTATTTAACATGTGTATCTGCATAGCAAGATATTATGATTAATATTTTGTAATAATTTTACCAATAAAACTGAGATTTGATGAGATGAGCTGAGGGCTTATTGTGTCCCATAGGGTTCATTCCCGGTAACTCTCGAGCCGAGAATTCCCGGGAAGTCTTTAAGACTTGATCCCGGGAAATGAAGCTCGAGAAAAGTCGAGAATTCGAGAAATCATATTTTAGTTTAAAAGATTTCAAAAAACAACATTTTTGTTTTAACATTATAGTAATAGAAAGTCCAGAGTGTGCGTTACACTATCAAGACTAAAACTACCTACATATTATTATAACTGTAGGTAGTTTTAGTCTTGAATAGTTATTTTAACAAATCTAATGAGCGGGTACATTACAAAAAATAACTCAAACGCGCTGTCACTGTACACATCGAGCACTGCAAATAACTAACGTGTTATGTGAATGTAATAGTTGAAAAACAAACAGGGTGAGTCGTTTTTAATACTTTTATTGGAATAGCTATACCATGTGGTAGTATTTCAGGTTTAAGTTGTAAAGATTTATTAATATTTTGTATTTTATTATAATTGAGATATAATTTTTTGGAAATAAAAACCAATAAGGAGTCGAGTGCAATGGCGCTGTCAAAATCTATAATAAAGAAAGAGTTTATACTTTTTGAACAGACTGCTTTCAGTGAAGCCTACTTCAACCGAAAATTAAAGGGTGTTTTCCATTTCAGGAAATATGTTTAATAAAATAAGGAACCTATAAAATTTTATATAAATTTTGTTATTTTTTGATTATATTTTGACTGTGAATAAAGATTTCATAATTATTTTGATACTTTTATTTGAGAGAGAGAATCAAATAATTTGCAGATTTATAAGAAGATATTTTTTTATGATACTGCATTTTTCTGGTGACTAAATTTTTCATTATTAGAACTGAAAAAACTTGCAAGACAATACGTAAATGGAAATTTCTCGACAAACCGAGAAGATCCGAGAAATGACCCTCGAGAATTCTCGTGCCCCGTGAAATTGAAAAACCCGAGAAATCATGAACCCTAGCCGTCTCCCATTAAACGCAAGTCGTCATCCCGGCAGACCAAGACGAAGGTGGAGAGATGTGCTTGATTCGTACCAGCGGGATTGGCCCGCCATGGCAAAGGACAGACGTGTGTGGAAACGAAAGGGAGACCTTCGTCCAGCACTGGGACATAATGGTCTAATTAGATTAGATAGAAAGTAACAAGGAATATGCATGATTTTTTTTGTTATCGAACCAAAAATACTATGGATATTAATAGTGAAAACACCATCAAAATTAGTAAAAAAGCAAACGAGATATAACAGTTTTAAATAGATATATATTTGCATTTCTCGTTAAAACACCGTTTTCTAGGGCGGCCGTGTAGGTGTGATGAACCTTGACGTCAAAGTCCACATCGGAATTCTCTTTCTTATCATCAGCTTTGAAGCTTTAAGGGCCTATTACACTACTCGAAATTCAGCACACGATATTCAGACTGTCTTATTTTTGGTTCCGAGTAAGACCGGTCTAACACTTATTACACTACGCGACATCGACTAAGACTGTCTGAATATCGAGTAGTGTAATAGGCCCTTTATAACTTTGTTGTTGATCAAGATATTTTAAAAATTCTTTCATAATTGTTTATTAAGGCTAACACATATTAAATTTAAAAATGGCATGTTACTGCTATCCGGCTATAGAGAGTATCTATTGGCGGATAGCCGTTTTTGTTATTTAAAGTAAAACAAATAAATGTTAGTAGAAACCTGACCCTATCGAAGTAGCGTAGTAACTCAGTAGTAGCACAAGCCCACTTGGCTTAATTGGTACAGTTAGCGGGAATAGGAAAGCATCATGCATTGTTAGGAACGTCATACATAATGAACTCTAAGCGCGCCGTAATCTCTTTAAATCCTTTAGCGGCTCAACTAATTTATATCCTTTAGTGAAAAAACAATGTTTTTTTGTTTGCAAGTTTGTTTTCACCCGGCGGCATTGAATACTAATGAATGAAAGGGAGTCTTTTAAATTCTAATTAATATTAATGAACGCTATTGAGTAATTTTGTAGTCTAAAATTCTGATCCTCTTATGACTTTATTTTAACAACGGTTTTTATATCTATAGGGAAGCAACTTTGAGAGAAAGGAATTTGTTATCTGCAGGAACTACATGATAGATTTTTTATTCGGATTAGACTCATTCTTCTATTTTAGATTCTTTATCTAATATCAGTTTATTAGATATTTTTAACATAAATTTTTAATAATTATAAAAACCGGCCAAGTGGGAGTCGGACTCGCGCACATAGAGTTCCGTACTGTTCGTAGCAAAAAACGGCAAAAATCACGTTTGTTGTATGGGAGCCCCACTTAAATATTTATTTTATTCTGTTTTTAGTATTGTTGTTATAGCGGCAACAGAAATACATAATCTGTGAAAATTTCAACTGTCTAGCGATCATGATTCATGAGATACAGCCTGGCGACAGATAGATGGACAGCGGAGTCTCGTTTTTACCCATTGGGTACGGAACCCCAAAAAAATAGTAGCCCAACGGTATTAGGAACAGGGTCCTAGCTACCGGCGCCGGCGGTAGTCAGGGTTCCAGAGAAAGGAACATACTAACTATACGAGCCGTGTCCTGGAGTACCGTTTTCTGAATCAAACCCTTGATCCAGCCGCCTTTTATCTAATATTATTATTTACTTCCTTAAAAGGAAAAATTTAAAAGCCTTATTATTAAAAGCCTATATTTTTATAACCTTTGCTGCCCTTGCTGCAAACGATTGATTTTAAACAAACTTGTACAGGGATTACCTAGCTGTTAACTTAATAATACATAAGAATTTCAATCTAGTTAAAATTTCGTACGGTCTTGAAAATATACATACCTTGGTTTTTCATCAAGATATTTTAGGACTCCGAATCATAAAGGCACGAAGTTCACAAAAAAAATAAAATGAAATGCTCACTTTGTATTCACTAGGCCTTTTTACGCTGCTACAGGTGTTGTTGAATCTCTTTATTAAACAGCTCTTATAAAAATGTTTACATTGTGGATATTGTCTTCACTGAGCCATAGATTAGAAAAAAACTACAGGATACCATGTAATATACTAGGTACGTCAAAACCAGATCTTTTCAAAGTAGGGTACGCGAACTCTTAGGGGTTCGTCATTTGATGGTAGGGACTTCGCAATAAGATTTTTATAAAGGCGACTGGATGGCTGAAAGATCGGCCAACATACATTATGGCATATTGGCGCTTATACAATAAGTAACGCACATCGTGAAAGTAGTATGTTCAAAATCAGTCACTAAAGCACTCTTCTTCCTCTTTCTTTTTTTCGTGCTCATGTTCTATAACTATTTTTTTTCTCTTCGTCATTTGATAAAGGTCTTCGCTTCGTCATTTGATAAAGGTGAGTGGATGGCTGACAAGATCGGCCAACAAACATTATGGCATATTGGCGCTTATACAATAAGTAACGCACATCGTGAAAGTAGTATGTTCAAAATCAGTCACTAAAGCGATCTTCTTCCTCTTTCTTTTTTTCGTGCTCATGTTCTATAACTATTTTTTTTCTCTTCGTCATTTGATAAAGGTCTTCGCTTCGTCATTTGATAAAGGTGAGTGGATGGCTGACAAGATCGGCCAACATACATTATGGCATATTGGCGCTTATACAATAAGTAACGCACATCGTGAAAGTAGTATGTTCAAAATCAGTCACTAAAGCGATCTTCTTCCTCTTTCTTTTTTTCGTGCTCATGTTCTATAACTATTTTTTTTCTCTTCGTCATTTGATAAAGGTCTTCGCTTCGTCATTTGATAAAGGTGAGTGGATGGCTGACAAGATCGGCCAACATACATTATGGCATATTGGCGCTTATACAATAAGTAACGCACATCGTGAAAGTAGTATGTTCAAAATCAGTCACTAAAGCGATCTTCTTCCTCTTTCTTTTTTTCGTGCTCATGTTCTATAACTATTTTTTTTCTGACCAGTCATTATGGACCAGTATTTTTATAAATCTTCTTTGCCTCACTGACGTGTTTGTGCATCGATGTCCATATTATTTACTTACAATAAGGATAATAAATTTCTTAAAAAGAACAAAGTGGATTTAAGTAAAATTTCGGTGCTTATATTATTGTAACTTAATTTTCTAATTGGGGTGTATAAGTTTTCATTAGTCCAGTTACATATTGTATAAGAGTTGGTTTTCACATATAAACCAAAAAAAAATCGACAAACACGTATGCATTACAATTTGCGAATGTCCAAATGTCCAAATCTTACAGCTGTATTGCTGGCTTACCCGAAACCACTCTGAAGGTAAAATGATTAATAACAGAATTTACCGTTTACATTATTTTCAGCTTCCGTTTACTTTCGTTATACAGATGTTATCATAATAACTTTCCAAACTGTTTTGAGATAAGCCGACTGCTGAATGTTGAATTATTGTTTCAACTGTGCTTCTGTTTCTTCAATGGGAACGTTTCTGTTAGAACGGGCTTCATACAGCTGCAGTTTTCAGGAACAATATACAGTAATAATATAACATTCAGTGGGATCAGAGATCATTCAATATTTTTTGTTTATGTGTAGACGTTAACGGAACCTGTATTATGATTTCACAATTCATTCTTCTGTTGAGATTGTTTGACATGCGTTCGAATATGTTTATATTACAGTGGAGATGAATGGTACTATGTTATCGTTTCCAGCCTATGTGTATTGTTGTTCGATAAAATCAAGGAACTAATGTCGGTTCATTTGCCGCGACCTCAGATGTCAGATTCCTTAATTAATTGAATTGCTGGTTACTTTTCTTGGTTTTTTTTTTACAGAGAAAAATTAAGCTGTTTGGATGAAATATATTAATCTTTTATAAAAATATATCAGGTTACATGTTCTATTGTTGTTTCGCATTTACGTCATACAAGGCCAGTGAATGTAAGTGGATGGAAAAGGATATTCATTATAATGTATGACTCAAAACCAAGTGTTGTCCGAGTAACAGCACAAAGAGCCATAAGCATTACTATATATGGAGCGAACCTACTGGCGCTTTTTGTACTTTTTTTGAAGAGTTTAAAATGGAAGTACTATTTTCATAGACATTAGTTTTTATGGCAATACATAAGATAAAAAATAAACGTTATTTATGGTAATAAGTTTCAGCTAGATACAAAAAATTTCATACTTGTAGAGGCGTATGTTTTTAGTTATCTTTCACGTTTACGTGAAAGATAACTTTAGCAGAAACTGATTGTTTAATCAGAAAATATAATAAAGTTCTGTGGGTACATTAGTGAACAGCTTCGCATGTTGATAAAATCAAGATTAATTATAATTAGATATTGGATGATAATTGATTCTATTAATATATTGTAGGACGATTAAGTGGCGCTGTTAAATTTATTAGGTAAAAGCTGTGAGAAGCCTTGTAAGGGGCGGCATGTGTGGAGACGTGTGGCGACACGGCGCCCGCGGCCGCCAGGTGAGGCGCAGCTGACTGGCAGGAGACGCCGCCCGGCGCAGGCGCATATGGCGGAGCTTGCCAGGCCGACACCGCGTGCCAAGATGCCGGCCGCGTGCCATCCGCGTGCCACATCACTAATTTCGTTTTATTAGCTTCCTTCGAACCTTTGTCGAACATACTACCTCACTTGAGCAGTTGCAGTAATTTATCGCAGCTTTACACCCCATTTATAAGATCCCGCTATTAAGCCATGCCTAAATTATTGCTTGCGGCTCGTTTTATTTTTAGAAGATTGTTATTTTTCCTTTTAATTTGGTTTGGACTATCTGTCAATTATTTTTTAATAATGTACAGTATGCAGGTTCTAAGGCAGGTAATTTTTCTCATCTATATTGTGGACGGGTTCCAGTCTAAGCGAATGCAACTTGGCAACAGTATTTTATGTGGGGCGACTGCTTATCTCACCTCCACAACCCAGTAACTGGGTATCACGTTGTCAAGACTGATCCCAGATTTTCTGGTTTCCAGTACCGTAACGACTGTCAATCCCGGCGTGCTTTCACCAGGGAGTTTTGGTGTGAACCTAATCGATGATCACATTGATCACCAATCCACGGACCTTGGTAAGCATTGTTTTACCTCGAGGATAGACCTGTGTGATTGTGGGTTTGTGTGATTTGTGGGTTCTAAACTGGATAAGCACAGTGAATTTTTATATTATAAGGTTCCGCCCCATAGGGTAGGTAGGTCTGACAGCGGGCTGTGTTGCATACCAACTGTAAACCACCATTTCAAATTTTCATTGTACGTTTCTATTGCCAGTGCCATCATCATAATTTCAGCCGAAGGGCGTCCACTGTTGGACATAGGTCTCCCCCAAGTGTCGCCACAACAAACGGTCCTGTGCCTCTCGCATCCAACGCATTCCTGCGACTCTCACTAGGTCATCGATACGCCTTTAATTCTTTATTGTACACAAAAACATAACATAACATATTTATAGAGATACAGACAGTTCATGTACAAAGGCGAGATTAACTCAGCAATGAGTTTTCTCCCAGCAAACCTTTGGATTATAGAGAGAGCACATATTCGAGGGTAGGATCCAGTGCACAATATAAACCTGCATAACTAAGTCTAATATATAATTATATTTTACATACTAATACATACTATATTATATTGATATTATGTCAATAATGAAAGGAAGTGCTCTTTAAGTTTGCTTTTAAAGACATCTAAAGAAGGGCTATCGCAAAGAGAGTGTGGCAGAGAGTTCCAGAGATGTATTGCAATTACAGAAAAGGAGCCATCATAGCGGCTAGCGTGGAGTACGAAGGAGAAGAGAAGAGGTGGTGCGACAGAGTTTACCCCTCGGGACGAGGTACTCAAAGTGTTCACGAAGGTATTGAGGAACATTAGGAGTGTGAAGGATTGTATAGAGAAGAGATAGAATATGTGTATCTCGCTGACGCCGAATTGGCAGCTACTATAATCTGGTCCGATACTCCGACACGTGATCGTATTTGCGGAGGCCAAAATTAAAGCTGATGCACAAATTGTGCAGTCGTTCAAGTTTGTTTAGAAGTACCTCCGTAGCATCTAGAAAACAGATATTCGCATAGTCTATGAGCGGTAGAAGAGATTGTGCAAGATTAACCTAAGTGTGAAATGGTAGGAATTTTTGGAGACGTTTAAGAGACTGAAGGGAATAAAAGATCCTCCTACTCACATCAGCTTCATGTTGCTGATGTGAGTAGGAAGGTCTCCGCCCAAGAAAGGTTAGTGTCCATATGCACGCCAAGGTTTTTAGGTTTTTACCGCCTTATTGGAGGCCTTCCAACATTGCTGCTATAATATATAAAATTAAATTTAAAATCTTGAACGATGGTACGAACCCTTTCGGGTGCGAGTCTGACTCGCATTTGCCGTAGTTTTTTTTTTAAATTTCATGCATTAATAACAACTACGAAAGAAATGCGCCTTACTAGACGACAAATTCGATATACCTATTTGGTAAAGTATTATCTTGACACCTCTGACATGTTGAGTCGCGCAATTAAGATCCGGATGTAAATGCGAGTTTCATTTATTTCCAGAGCTCTTAGGGTTAACTGCTTAAATATTTTGTCATTGGTGCATCCAGTGGGACAAAAAAATAGTTATTCATCGCCAAATCGCCTTAAAACCAGCCAGTTATTGCAAATTTGTTCGTTCAACGAAGAGATGAATGAATCTGTCGCTTCTTTGTACGACACATCCTGTGTTATTGTTGCTGACTACCTGCCATCCCTCCGAACTACTATTTATAATTAGTCCTCTACCTGATGCCCAGTCCGACGTGCTCTTAACAAAAGGATGCGTATTGTATAACAATCGGAGCGGTTTGCGTGCCGCAGTTGAACGGGCTCGGTATTGTTTGTTGCATCTCCGACCGGCATGGCCATTGAAACTAGCGCCCCGCCGCCGCCGCCGCCGTGCCTCCGCTAGTGACTCAGGTATTTATGAATGAACGTGACGGGCTAGCGAGTGGGATGATCGGCCGCGGTCACAGCCAGGTAGAAAATTACACTTTTGGAATTCTTTCAACAGTTCGCGTCGAGTAGGGCTACTCAACTCGGTGGTCGAGGAGAGCCGCAGAGCGGGGCGCGGGGCGCCGCCAGCACGCATGCGTCGGGCTCTGTTAGCGAGACGAGCCGACGATCCTCCCTCTCAGTTGACTCCGAGTCGTCGCGCGTGCACACCGTGCCGTCATGTACCGCTTGCCAACTTTCTCGAGTAGTGATGTGATACGATACCGACGTTCAAACGCGACTTATCATTAGATATTATTGAATTTTTGTAAACTCTATGTTTTTTCTGACTCAAGTTAAACGTGTGGATTTAAGTGAAAGAAATGTTACAGTGACTTAAAATAAATTGGATTTGGAAACAAAATGAGGTGGTTTATAGTGACAATGAGCGTGATGGTGTGGGAAACAATTTTAGCCGGTATCGCACCCCCAGGCTCTTGTCCTGCGGTGTGTGCGTGTAAGTGGAAAGGTGGCAAGCAGACTGTTGAGTGTGTGGACAGAGCTCTGATCACAGTGCCCGAGCCAGTAGACCCTGCCACGCAAGTATTGGACCTTTCCGGGAATAATCTTCAAATACTTCCTCAGGAAGCTTTCGCCAAAACAGGGCTGCTCAACTTACAGAGAGTTTATTTACGCAATTGCAATATTGGCCAAATACATGATAGAGCTTTTAAAGGCTTAACAAATTTAGTAGAATTAGATTTGTCCTATAATTTACTCACCGAGATCCCTTCAGATAGCTTCAAGGATGCGCCGTTCCTTAGGGATCTTACGTTGTCTCAAAACCCAGTATTAAAAGTTCATTCTGATGCTTTGAACAATCTTGGCAGCGTCGTCAAACTTGATCTATCCAAATGCGACATCAGAGAAATAGCTCCGGACGCATTTAGGACGTTGCGCTCGCTGGAATCTTTAAAATTAAACCACAACAAACTCCGTGACATACCTCTGAGCTCGTTGGAGAAGGTAGAGAAGCTGAGAGCGATAGACTTATCGGACAATCCCTGGACTTGTGACTGCCGGCTAAGAGATCTCAAGTTATGGTTGGCAAAACATAAATTGTTGTCAACGCCCAGCTGCTATGCGCCAACACGTCTAGCCAACCGACCATTCTCAGAGTTGCCTATTGAAGAGTTCGCATGTAAACCGGAGATATTACCAGCCAGCCGGCATGTCGAGGCATCAATAGGTTCCAATGCTACCATTACGTGTCGGACTGAAGCCGTGCCGAGTGCCAATATCAATTGGTACTGGAACGGGAGATTGCTTCAAAATGGAAGTCACTTCAATTCACATCAGAAAATTTATATATTTGAAGAAGGGGATTCAAAAAAGAAGTCTTCTTTAATTTTGACTAACACCCAGGA
The DNA here is from genome assembly GCA_905147345.3 of Mythimna impura. Lineage (NCBI taxonomy): Eukaryota > Metazoa > Arthropoda > Insecta > Lepidoptera > Noctuidae > Mythimna > Mythimna impura. The sequence continues at coordinate 18,597,148 of LR990345.1, forward strand.
AACTGATTCAAGTGAGTTCTACTGTGTGGCCGAAAATAAAGGCGGAAATGCCGAAGCTAACTTTACAGTGCACGTGACTCAACTGCCAGTCGGGATGGCATCTTTAGGGAGCGCACAGATAGCGAGCCTAGGAGCTGCATTATTCCTAGTCGTCGTCGTCATTTCATTAGCTCTCCTGATCACTTTCGTTCGGTTTCGTCCAACACCGGCTTGTGAGAGTAAAACACCAAATACCATTGACAGAGTGGTGTCAGGAAACGAAGTACATCCAACGTCAACCGATCGGCCCCACGTCGCTGTTTTGGCAAATAGGCAAGATTCACCAAATTATAATGACCCTAAATGCAATCCTGTACTAAAACCTCCAAGAGCGAATGATATACCTTACACGACGAATCACTACGAGGGTAGAGGAAGCGTCGTGACGGCTGGTGGACCCGTAGTAGTGTCTCCCACAGTTTCTGGCAATATCGACCCCGATCTTATAAACGATACGAGGCCGGAAAGCGTTGCAAGACCAGGAAGTGGCGAGTACGCCCGCGAGACCTCAGAATCATTATACCCATCCGGCCTTTGGGATCAAATGAAAATGAGCCAGGCTAGTAATTTGGCTCGTGCGGTCAGTACGGCAATACCCACGTACTATAATGATAGAACGCCGATAATAGAGAACTGCAGCGTGGACGGGTCGCAGGAGGAGCTGGGCTACATGTCGCGCACGTTCCCTCGGGCACATGCGGTGACAGGGCCGAGCCCGGCGCCCGCGGCCGAGGCGCCCTATCCGCCCGACTACGGGCTGCCTGTGACGGGCGCGCGCACGTTGCGCGTGTGGCAGCGCGCACCCCCGGTGCTGCCGCCTGTGGCCGCGCTCAAGCGCGTGCTCACCATCACCAGGCCCTCGGCCGATGATCACTTTCAAGATGGCTGTGCTACTGATGTATAATCTGATAAAGAACGCATTGTTTGCATATCTAGATGACATGTCAGAAATTGTAAATTTGTATCCTAAGCTAGAAATCATCTTATACGTAAGGTATGTGTAATTTATACTTAAACAGGTTGTTAGTGTAATATTTTTTGTATCATATAATTTATTTAGAAAATTAATGGAAAGTTACATTGGATCCAAATGCGATGGGTCCGCGACTGATTAGTTGAAGAATGTAAGTGTAAATTATTACGTGATATGGAATGGTATCGTCTATGATCGCCAAATAATTAAAATACTGAATATAAATATATCTTGATTGTTGAAACTCAAATAAGATGTTACATGAATATTAATAATAACTATACAGTGTAAGTCATACACGAACTATCCAAAGATATTGAACTCCCCCTGAAAGTAATATAAATGAATGACATATATTACTATTAATGTAATTCACGATGAATGTTACTCAATGTACGATAATGAATGTGTAAATTTTATGTTGAGAAGGAATAAGAGTTTTAGCAGTAAAATGGAAAAAAATAAATCAGGCGATTGTAAAATCTATACTTTGTTTGACTGAGTTTCACCTAGTTCCACCTATGCGCCTCTCACTATCTTCATTCTTAATGAGTCAAAGATTGATGTCATGCTGTCTGTAAAGTGTCCAGGGGTGTAATTATACGTGAAGTGGCGGAACATTTAATACATCCAACAATAATATTGATACCGGCACGTGATGATTTATCTTTGCCTCACACATAAAGTACCTCCACGCACTCTGACAGGATGGCGTGGGCAGTGTATTCGTCGAACGCCCGCTATAGAGAGTTACCATGACCATGCTAATGGAAATGTAAGTGACCAAATTTCTTTACTTTTGTATTACGGGGTATTATGTCGTGAGCAACTTTAAATATATTTAAATATCATTAGGTTACACTGTATACATGAATGTTTTAAGTCGTCCACCTGCTTTTTTAAATAGAATGTAGGGTAGTAGTGTGTGTAATTATATGTAGTTAATAATTTCAAAGCTACCTCAGATATCGTAATTTATTTCGTTTAATTTTGCAAACAGATGGCTAATTTCCTTCCAGACAAGGTTATATTTATTTTTATAGCCTTCGCATCCGGAGAAACCGGTTGGAGCTAGCTTGTTCATTCATAGCATCGAAAGGTGTATAACAATTTAAATAAAAATTTGAAGGAAACTAGATTCAATATAAGTACGTAATGCCATTTGAAGTCAATACAAGACTTGAATAAAGTCGACTTGAAATATTTTCTATGGCGAGCCAGTGTCATGGCGACAAAAAAGGAAAAAACTTTCAAGCGCACCTTCCAACCCGCCGGAGAAAAACCGGTTAACGTTATTTCATTTCCGTTCGATTCAGTTTTTTATTAGAACCAAACTCTAAACGGGTTCAATGGAGGTGAGAATTTCGAAACAAGATTTTTAAGGCAAAGTATTATTGCATTACGTAGAATTTAAATTTACAGAGCTAGATAGAGCGAATCGTATCGTTTGGTCCGAGTTATTATCAGATAATTCAAAACGATACGGGCTACTGTTGGTGGACATTTTTATTTGGTATATTTACTATAACTTAATTAAATTGCCAAATCTAGTATCTTTCTTTTATTTGTCATGGTATTATATAGGTAGACATAACGTATATATCTTATGAATAATTCATTACTAAAAATAAGTTTCATGTGTCTAAAAACCAAATGTCTTAATATATCTGAAAATATATTTCAAGCTTAGGTAGATGTGAGGTAATTGGCAATTTCTTTTTCATGATTTATGGTCCATGAACTAAATCTATGTTAGTTCCGTGGTCATTAATTCTTTTATATATTTACTGAATTAACGTTTCACCCAACACACCGAAGTTACCTTTTGTGGAGCAATATTTTGTAACATGTTAACAAATGATTACAAAAGATTTTGTTTCAAAATGTTACTCCACAATACATATAAAGTTTTCGCTGTGAATGAAAGGACACGGACACAATACCCTAGACTTCTTCAGTATAACCAACAGCAATAAAAAATGAAAGTAGGCACTTGTAGGTTAACCAGATAAAAAAAATTAGGTTTTATATTATTTTCGATTTGACCACCAGTTGGTTTAAACATAAAACTTCAGAACATTCTTTTTATATAAATATTCAGTAGTGCGAAATTTGAATTTCCACCTTTACACACCTTTCACACTTTCCACCAGAACTTTAACCTTAGAATTGCCTCATTGAACAGGCAATTCTAAGGTTAAAGTTCTGGTCGATTCCTATATTAATAGTCATGTTACATATTTACTAACAGCTATAGTCCCAAATCCTATGTAAATTTAGATTCTGATAATACCGCTAGAGTAATTTGCGATAGGATCGTATTGAAAAATATATGTAGAAAATGGATAGATAGATACAATTTGGTTAAATGATTTCTTAGGATTTATCTTTTGTACGACTTTCCTGTAGGTGTGTGGGGTTGAATGGCCTCCTGGGGTTTGACCACTTCCATTCCTAAGGCTCCTCACAAATACGTTTTATACAATCTCTTCTATAACTTCGCTACTATTTAATTGTGTACTCGTACCTAAGTATGCTCACAGATATCTATAAATATTTAGTCAAAACGGTTGCTCGATTATTTGCAATTTTATCGTTCGGTGATATCTGTATAATGCCTGTCTAAACACGTTTGAACACGCTGATGCTTGTACAATCCAAACCTACGTTCGTTTCTTTATCTCGACTATTAGACGTAACAAGAGACACAGTTTAGTTTCATGGTTGATAGTTTCTCAAAATACACTTTATTTTATTTCTTTCCACATTGTCTCTAAAAGTTATTAATTCAAGTTTTGTTTAAAAAGGCGAGTAAGTTCACATCCTGGCTACGAACAATATTCTGATATTCTCACTGCTATTATTGTTCATTGTTAATAAGAATTTATATACCTTGATGCTCTGTGGGATTTAATTTGGCTTATACGCTAGGTTACATGGGTTTAGTAATTTAAAATGTTCATTTCTAGAATAAGGCTTTTGACATGTTTAAAACTCAGGATTAGTCTACTCTAGAATTCTAGATGCAAACTAAAGTCAAGCGACTAGTTAAAGAATTTAGACATACTTCCCACGGGAATTCCACACCGGCATCTAAAATGGTTACAATCTTGGAAATAAAACGTCGACATCTCCGTAATTCCACACTAAATTCTACAACCGGAAATCTTCTATTCCTTTCTCCTCCTGAAGTCAAAGATACGTTGATCCAGAAGCTCTGACTAGAAACCACAAATCCGCAACAATTAATTGCGAGGCGACAAGTATCCAAACTTTCTTGTCTATTAACATCTCGAATACTATAAGATACGTAACTCCGGAACTTCGATAAGATAAACAATGGTATTGAAATAAGCAAAATTTTGTAGAACGACAACCTTATTTACCTACCATCAATGGCTTTGCGCTTTCTTCTCGTAAAAGCGGAGACTTTCGCTGACAATAATGATGTTTCGGCCCTGGCAACAATGGGAACTCAGGCAGAGCGATCTTGATTGTTCGCCTGAATATTTCAATTGTGTACTGCTTTCGAGGCTAGCTCTTTGTATTTTCATTGCTATCATATTTTGTCGTGTAACGTTTGTTATTTTATCGTTTGTTAGCTTTCGCTGTCTTAGTGGTTTTTACGTTCGTCTATCTAGTTTGTTTCAATTTAGGCTCGGCATGGGAGACATCGTTATTAGATTTTGTAACATAACTTTTTACTATTAATAAGCATTTTGCTTTTCGTTTCTTATTTTTTAATTTGTGTTTCTTATGGCAAATTATACGTATGATTTCTTTCTAATTATAGTATAAAAATGTAACCATCCACCTAACTAAGTAGTAAGATTCCTTTTTTTATATATTAAGAAATCGTGGTAATAACCGCACATACTGTTTAGAACCTTCGTTATCGGTGATCATATATTTTATAAGATATAATTTACAAACCTGGCATTTAGGCCTACGAATGTGACATTATTTATTTAAATGTTAACATTATATTTATCTGTGATATTATATATACCTATACATAGCTAATATATGTAATGGAAAATACGTTGTCTCCATATTTTCAGTGCCTACGCAGGTAAACGTATGACTCATAAAGGTCAACCTTACTTCACTGATCTAACCAATTTCTGTAATTGAATAATATTTAACTTTATCAATCAAGCTATCTCAAAAACTTTTAAATTGTACTGTATAGGTATTTGAAGTAGTAGCTGACACTAAAGGTACTATAACTTGACGAAGTATGGAGGGATACTTTACAAACATTCCAGAACAGCTTCACTTGGTGATAGGCGACTTACCATGACATGTTAAAATGAATGTCATGCGAGCGAAAAAGAGGGATGGAGTACCCTATATCGCTCCATTTCTTTAACAGTTCAGTTACGGAACGCGTTAAGAGCTCGTGGTAGCACTGCAGGGCTCACTATGTGACACGTATCATCACAACATAGCGGTATCATCACAACAAATCGTTTACGTATCACATTAGCGTCGTCTTAGAGTTAAATCCTCACAAATGAGGATGAAAACTTAACAGCAGTGCTATTATCTAAGAAAACAGCCTTGAGCGCAGCGCTGGCCACAGCGACGAAATCCAAATAGGTACATTGGATTATCAATCCAACGTATAGGTCTATTGAATTGTTAATCCTTTGTACTTGGATTTCGTCGCTGCGGCCAGCGTTGTGCTCAAAGCTGTTTTCTTAGAAAATAGCACGACAAGAAAATAAAAACCACAACCTGTAAAATTTTATTAAACATCTTATTTTGATGATTTTAGTTTTCAATTTGAGCATGTTTTCAGACACATTGAAGCTATAATATATTTCAAGTTATTATCGTAAAAACGTCATATGTTACTTGCGTGTTTTTCGTAAAGATACTTGCGGAATTTTACGAGCTTCTCATGAACCGTCATTGATTATAGGTAACTTAAGGTTTTTGTGTGAAGTTAGGGCGTGGGTCCCGTGGTTGCTTTTCTAAAAATGTACCTATTAAAATAATCATTAGATTCGGTTCAAATTATAGTGCAGATGTATGGCACTTGGAGTACTTCTAAATAAAAAGCTGGAAAATTTGATGTTTATCGATAAACATTAGTTTCTAAATACAGTTCAATATAATAAATAGGATATTTTATCACGCTAAACAATGTCAGTTATATAAGAGACTCTCTGGTTAAATACAGACAAATGAAAATAATAAGTCATACATTTTATCATATTAAACAATGTCACTATTTTACACACAAACTATATGTTCTTTTTGTGAAAATTGTGACTTATATATTATTCCTGATACCATTCATTTATAGAATAAATCATTTTTTAAAAAGAAGCTCTTTAAGCACTTTCTTAAACTTTGGAAAAGGAAGACCTAGGATGGTTGTTTTTAACCTATTATAAATTTTAACACACATAGCTGAACAATTTTTGTTAAACACTGTAAGGGTTTGGTACAAATTCTAGCACCAGTCGCTGACCATATCTTGAAATACGTGGATATATATTATCAAGTGCATAAATGTCAGCTTTCATAAATAGGTTAGCATTATATTAAATTACAGTTAAAGAATTAGATTATATTAAAAAAAACAATAAGCTTCTAAAGTGTAAATAAGACAATGAAACACTTCGAGTTTAAAATTGCACTCAAAGTTCATATTTCCGACAATGCAATGGTATGATTTTTTTTTGCTACAGTTAAAAATTATCCTCAATTGATTAGACAGCTCACTAATTTCTAATTGTAGTTATAGCACTATTTTCCTGCTTTCTTTAACTGACTGCGACAACTGTTGCGACGGTGCACCATGATATTCAATTTTGATTGAATCGTGATCGATTAATATTGGTGTGAACATTGTAAATCGAAATAAAAAAATATATATTCAGGCGAGCTGGCCGGCGGCGGTAGCAGTGAAGCCACCGGCGCATGATGTTGCCAATGCCAATAAAAATTGATTTTATTTTTCGTTATTGACACGTACTGGCCATAATTAAAAGTGGCAATTCCATTCCACTTTTGATGAAAAATCTCTTCCCCAGATAAGAGTAAACATTAGTTTTTGTTGGTTCGATATGCAAACAGTGTGTATAGATAACATGACCTTTTACATATTCGAACTGTAAAGTTATCAAGTTCCATCAAAACATTTTCTAGTAAATTATGAGCACTTCTATGATGGATAACTGACGGTTATGATGACCTATGGTGATAGATATAAATACTTAGTTCACTGAAGTGATAATACACTGGCTCTTTCGTATCCATACATTAATAAAGTACACAATATGTAACATGATGACACAGGAGATAACGAGAACAAAGTCCCGAGCGAACTAGAATAATAACATAAAGCACTATAAGTCAATCAACATGATTAATGAATTACACCGCCATTCAATCGCCGAGTAGGCAACGATAAGCAACTCTTCTTCGAAAAACATATTCAATTAACCATGTCGGCCGTGCCCCAAGGCCTCGCTATAAAAGCTAAAATCAGCTTTCGGTATGACGTAAACTATTTATGATTGTATGGTTTGTATAATTTCAATGACTTCAAATTAAAAAAGACGAAAATCTATTGCGATTTAAACACTATGTTTTATATATTTTTCATTTGAACCAAGGTGTGACTGTGATTTTATGCCAGCTATCTATAACTATAACTACTGGACCGATTTTGGAAATTATTTCATAACTAGAATGCCACTTTATCAATTAGTGACATAGAGACATATTTTCTACTTTTACGCAAGCAAAGCCTCTGGTAAAAGTAATTACTATTGGTACCTACAATAGTCCAGATTAGTGACGCACACGGCTCAATGATTTCCCGGGAACTGAGCAATTCACAACAAACTTAATCAGAACAAAAAACCCAAAAAAATTGAATAGTTGTTTACCTTAAATTTTTTCATTTGAAAAATATAAGCTGGCTAGATGAGGCATTAATCCACTAAAGGACTTAAAGCAATAGTTGTTTCGTTTCAGCATGCCAATAGCGATCATTGCTCTTAACCCTAACAATACCAAAATAGTATACGACGCGCTTACATAACGCTTTATTTTTAGTAAATATGTTGAAAATTAAGACAGATTATGTTTAGAATGGTTTTATTTCCGTTATTTAAAATAACATAGTCAATAAAATTTTATTAGGTAGGTGGTTCAGTCACACCCTCATACACACACACTCTCACGTGCTGACATACACATACATACCATGCAAGTAGATGAATGGCAATCTATTTAATATTATTAAGCAGTTTTATGTCTTTAAGCAGTTTTTTTTTGGCTTTAAACTTTTTCTGTTTTGGTTTATTTTTCTTTTTTTTTTACTTACTTTTTTCATTTAAGTTCACGTCGTCTTACATGGGCTACGGACCAGAGAACGAATAGTTTGTTTAAAACTGCCTCCCGAGTACAGGTTTTTGCCTAGTTTGGGAGACAGCAGGCTATCTTTTTGTTAAATTAACTGTTCCTGTTCTAGTTTACTAAGACTTGATTTATGATTGTGTTCCAAATAAACTTTATTATTACAGAAAGAAAGAAAGAAAGAAAGAAAGAAAGAAAAATAATTTATTTGGTACAGCACAAGCAGCAAAAATAAAAAAGAAGCAAAAATGTAGTTATGTGCCTCACGGCTGCACCAAAATAGGTCCCGTTCAGCATGAATGTCAGACAACTAGTGCCTGACGCTGGTTTTATTATTATTATTAATGAAATCTATCTAATGTTAAAACGAATTAACTATATAATACCGGTACACATTGTGTGACTGTGTGATTTGGTAGATGAATGAGCCCTCTAAAATGTTTTGTAGGCACTATTCATGAAGTAGAGTTCAAAGAGTAATTTTCAGAGGGCGGGTAAACACTTGTGGTTTGATGTGTGATGAGTCGGACATGGATGTTACAAAGGTATCTACATCATACCGACATAATTGCAAACATGGAACTGTTGTTGGGCGTTTGATTGATAATTGAATTAATGGTTAATTCCATCGGGTACCAATCTGCTCCCAAAGCAATTTGGTAAATCGGCGGAGTGCCGCCACCGACCGCTCCATACCGATGAATGTTCTTGCACACTCATAAATTAGTTTGGCATGTGTTTTGGGTTGCGCCGAAATCAATGATATGAGTGGTTACTTCGATAGATATCTAATACTAATACTGCATGAGATTTTTCAACAACATAGATTAACAAAGAGCCTGGCTGTTTTTACATCTATATTGAAATCATCTTTTTAAAATTATGGTCGGAGTTTTAGTGGGACAGAACACTCAGATTTTGTAGAATGATAAAGTCGACATAAATATGTTAGATGAATCTTTTAACGATAAAAATACATTTTGGTGTATTCATAGCTTGGTACAACCGTTATAGAGTTACTATTTTGATATAGAATAAAATATCGTTTATTTATAAAAGTGGCACATTTAAAGTAAAATACATAAAAACAATTATAACGCACACAGTTGCATTTATGCCTGAACTACGTTGGACCTGTATTTCAGACTAGAAAGTACTATATATCATTAGTCAGATCTAGAACAGACTTTTTACAAACTTTATTACAGTGAAAACATCATTGATTGAGACTTTGAGACTGTTTTTAATATTTAGGCAGCTTCCTATGAAGTTTGATAATTGAGCCTGATTACTTATTGGGTATACCCCAACTTAAGTGGATCTCATAGAAGTGATGCCCCAAGGAACACCTAGATACCTGTACAACTAAAGTTATGTGTGTATTGCGTCACAGTCCACTAGGGGTTCAGACTTAGCTCTGCCTGGACACATTCAACTCGGCACATAGCCGTTGGGCATTGTTAGCAAAGATCGAATTATTAGCTTAGGACCCGTTTGGTTTATGATGGTCAGATTAAAGTGTGCTGAAGGAGCGGTGGGCGATGTTACTTTGTTTTATATATTTGCGTTTTCTGCTATTAATTTCTCAGTTCCTCATCAGTCCCTCATCCAATCCAGCTGGATTAATTTCTCAGTTTTATTACATCGCCATCTGCTCTTCTGGACCAGATCATGTCTTATGTTAGCTCTGTGTTCTGTGCTCCCATAAGGCTTTTGTGTTTATAATCATAATAAACATAATTATATATAGGTGTTTTTTTATAACAGAGTCCTCCACATTTTGCCATCACAATGGCATACAAATTTTTACAAATTTGCTATGCTGGTCTTAATTCATCTTATGTGTAAGTAATTCAAAGGATCTATTCGTTACTAATGAGCACTTGTATGGGAGACTTAAACTAGATTATTCAGGAGCTGAAAGTATTTAAAAATAAACCATATGGAACTTAGATACAAAATGTATGTATGTACCTACCAAATTTACATTATGTATTGTATACATTAGGTCTTTAATTACACTGAAGGGCCTACAAAATTTCGTTATTAAAGAAGTCTCACAGGTCGTACTTACCATACCTAAAGTTGTTTGGGTCCGGTGACAACTTATTAAGGACCTCGATAATTATAAAATGTTTCCTGCTCAATAAGACTCCCCACGCGTCCTGTGACCCAAAAAGACAATACCGAGGGATATTCGGTGAGCGCTGAGTATCCCCAATATAATTATGTGGAGCAGTTATGGGACCTCCCTATTATAATATTACTGAACAGTACAACGTTATTTTTATATCCTGACCTCCTTTAAATGTCATTTAGCACTGAACCTCCTACTTTCAACTCTTTTCATAGTGTTCGTTGTGGTAAAACCCATTTCCTTTTAAAACGACCTTTGACAGGAAACTGGCCAAAAATACAGCAGAAAAAATAACAGGTACTCTCACAAATAAAGTGTAAGTGTGCTAACTACACATATATCCGGCCGACCTTTTGGTTGTGTTGTGTTTACCGCTGAGTCCGGGGCTAAGCTTAACCACCTTAAGGCTAATACCGGGATTTCCTTATCCCGTTGGCCCGTGGTCAGTTTGGCCGACGCCTTAACATCAATTAGCACTGTGTCTTGGACTTTGCTGTCTTAACTGAGCCAACGCTTTGTTTAGATAAAATGCTTTTTATCTTTTTATGTACCAAGCTCGGTCCCGCGTTTACAGAAATAGAAAATTTAATTATTTTGCATACATTTGCATCTCTGGGCCAGTAAAAATAAACAAGATAAGTTGAAATGTTGATTTTTTTACATTTATATTTTGTTATAAAAGGACGCAGATACAAATTATTTATATTTATTTAAAGAGACAAGATGAATCTTACGCGATCTTCATTAACAGAACAAAAGGAAATCACAAAACTTTTAGTCACCATTCTTTTGTTTATTTCGAGTTGGAGCGGGAAAAATGGCAGTTCCTAATGAGTAATAAGATTTGAGACAGATTAATCCAACCATCACTAATTATGTTATTATTTAGAAGGCTTGAGATAAACTGGATCTAAATTTCCCATCTCAGACTGTAGTAACAAATTACTAAAGTACGAACCCTTTTGTTACTGCTAACATATTTTCTGTGGTTGATGAGTTTAATTGCATCATTGGCCTCGTGATCACAAGCGCGACTATTGAGCATCCTGGGTTCGATTCCTGGGTCAAGTAAAAAATGTTATTGGGTTTTTGTAATAAGAATTACTCTCTAGTAGCCTGGAGTTTGGAAGTTGGTGGTGTTACACCCCCGTGCCTCAGAAATCACGCAAAGCCGTTGGTCCTGCGCCTGATCTCCCCCTGGTCGTGTCGGATTGCCGTCCCATCGGACTACGAAAGTAAAGAAACAGAGGGTGTATTTGCGCGCACAATTGTGCACTATAATATCAGCCCCCCTAGCCAAGTTACAACCGTTTCGTTTCGATTCTCTTTTCGTTGATCGCCTCGAGTCCCCCACGCCTCCTATTCCTTTGTTCTGATCACGTGACTGAGCGTTGAGATGACCACAGAATAAAGGAATCGGAGGCGTGGCCTACTCGAGGCGATCAACGAAAAGAGAATCGAAACGAAACGGTTGTAACTTGGCTAGGGGGGAAGGTCCTTACCTATGAAATTGGCGTTTTTTTAAACGGATTACTTTGAACTGTGGTATGGTCGAATTGATTTGGAATTGCCAGTTTAAATAAACTTTATATTTTCAGATTTTTTTCTATACTTGTGCTGTAAGACCCTGCTTTATGCCATATTTCGGGATTCTGGGTCAACAGGAAAGTACCCTATACATTTTTATTTCCTTTAGAGTGTCGAAATATACGTTTTTCGCGACATAAACGGCCGTATCTTTTTATCGTTAACTCAGAAGTTTGATTTTTTCCCAGCTTCAAGGGATCGCAGACTTGAGTCCATCAACATTAGTCTAAAGGAGCGCATAATTGATAAAGAAAAATTATGAAATCATAATTTATGTTTTTTTATTAGTTTCAAAAACTAACTTTATTCGAAATCGAAAATACAGAGAATTTTCAAATCTGTTTAAAAATAAGTTAGTTAGAAACCTCTTAAATCTGGCTAAAGAGTAACAGAAAAAGGATGAAAAGCTGACATCATTAGATTAGCGCGTACAAATGTGGGCATATCATCGGATAGTTGTAAACACCATTAAAATAAGTCTCGTTAAATTGTAAACTTATTATTTTAAATATGTGGATGAAGTTTATTGTATTTGGAATTCATAATGTATGGAGAGTTTTCAGTATCGTATGATTTATTAAAATCATATGGTGTCTGCAATTATCCGGGTGTACTACATAAATTGGTAGTTTGGTAGACATACAAAACTATACTGAAGCGAATGAAGTTGAAATGCAAAAGTTAGTTCTGATAGCTTAACAACTAGCCAATTGTGATAGCATCGGGCGGCGGTTGGACAAGTATGACATTTCAGTTGAAAACTATGTTCTATCCTATTTGGATTAGCTAATTTATATAAAGCAAGCTTATGTCCAAACTTTACCGACTTTACAAATCAATAAACCCGTCTATCCACACAGCAAATTAAAAAATGGTTAGAAGCCTTCGTGATCTATGATTGTCGGTTTCCAAAAACTGATTGCAGATATACAAATAGCTGGGCTCGTACTTATAGTAAGTCAATATTGAACCTTTTCGGGCTCTCGATGGCGTGCAAAAGGCCGTTAGCATGTATAATCGCCCTTGTACGTTTTAAATACTCCCTCCTTGCTCATTATTTAGCTCGTTTATTATTACTAACTACGTCCGTTTTCCTACACGGAATGATGTTCACACTTAGTCAATTTTTATATAATAATTTGGAAGATGAGATTCCGTGTTCTCACAAACAAATGAAGCGCTAGTTCCATGTAGAAACGCACGTATCGAAATTACAAAACTGTCGACGATCGAATTAACATTTTGTGTTTTTCACGTAGAATCCATTTGGAACAGGAACACACAATTATTGAAACCAGAAAACTGACAACTCTAAATATAAAATCAGGTAAACATACCTTTTTCCTGTTTTTTCTCATCGTTCACCTTTATAAGTTTTACAGTTAAATGACAATTTTAGTCTCTGATCAATTGTCAATAAAAAAATGAAATTGATTTCAAGACGTTTATGAAAGAGGTCAATAAAACACTACAATTTAATAACCGGTTCAGACCGACGTCTTTTTATTTACAACTATCATTAATAGCGTTCACTTCCGATGCAATCTACGGCAACATTATTGACATGAGTACTTATTATTGACATCCTGTGTCCATCAGAGGACCATTACTGAAAGTTTTATATCGTTCTGATTAACCGCTGTGGTGTGGAAACGTAAACACTAACAAAACTGCCCGTTATTTGCGTTCCAAATATAACGGTTCGATTGTGACATTATTTTCAATATAAATTGCGATGCAATTTCGTTTCATTCGTGGTATTTTGTTGAATATTTTAACGTATCAGCCTGTGACCGGAGGTGCTAATCCTGTATAAATAAATCCTGTATAGTTCTTTATTATTATAAAAGTTATGATGATGCGAAAGGTAATATTGACGATAACCTAAACTAGTTAATGGATTGGTGATTCAAATAGTTAAAATTTTAATCATACAGTTAGAAAGAAAATCATTCTATTATATGCATACTTCGTTAGAAGGATTTTTATACTGTATTTTAAGAACAAAAAGTCTTGAATTGAGTTGGTCTATAAATATAAACTAACTGTTGTCTTTTTTCTTTACACGAATCTAAATGATTTTACTAACTGGACAGGTCCACTTAAAACTTTGTGGTTCTTTTCTCCAAATATTTATTCAGACACTAATTTGCATGGTTCTCATATGATTTCACCATTACGATAACTATTATGGACTTTAAAAGGAGTTCTCTTTTAAAATAATCAGCTAGATAACAATGGCTTCATGTAGTTTAAATTGACGAAAAAATGTACATGTAAAACTGTTGTTTACCTATCCAATTTATAAAATAAATATTATTTATGACTTGAAATGTTCTAGATGGTTCTATGTGCGAATGGTTATCCCTTTCACTGTATCTTCATTCTCCAAAACTCTGTGAGTAAAAAAAAAACAAAGCGTGTTATCGCTTATATCGGACGCCAGTCGTAAAAGTGACTGAGGGCAACGGTAAGTAAGACAGGCGATGGATGGATAATTTATTATACCAGGGAAGCAATATATACGGTAGTGAAAACAAACATGAGAACAAAAACTTATGGCAACAGAAATTTTATGTTTGAAGGTGTATAATTCATTAATGACCTGCCTAGAGATATTAAAGATTTTGAGTGGTTTGGTAAACAAAAAAAGGTATATGTCTGCCGCATGTCAGATGAGCTGTAGGCTAAAAAACCACGTATTAGGTCCAATTAAACGTAAGGGAACATTGTGGCAGACCAAGACGAAGGTGGAGAGGTGATCTTGACTCTAGGGCCTATCCTCGGTCCGCAATGGTAGAAGACAGACATGTGTGGAAAAGGGAGAGGGAGGCCTTGGTTTGCAATGGTAGTAGACAGACGTGTGTGGAAAAGGGAGAGGGAGACCTTGGTTCGCAATGGTAGAAGACAGACGTGTGTGAAAAAGGGAGAGGGAGGCCTTTGTCCAGCGGTTGGACATAATGGGCTAATCAGATTAGATATAGATAATAAAATTTAATAGCTGTTCGTTAGTCTCGCTAAAATCAAAAACGGCTGGACCGATTTGGCTAATTTTGGTCTTGAAATATTCGAGATGGTCCGATACATCAGATCGAGATAGAAAAAAAATATCCGAATACATCGCAATCTCTAATTAAAATAGTATTATAAAATGAATTATGCGGTTCTGGTAATGCCAGCAGATGGCCTTATCATTAGTATTAGGCGGTATGAAGTTCGCCGGGTCAGCTAATTAGTAATAAATTAAAGAAACTCATCTGACACAAATTTGTAACAAGATACAAGTTATTCATTTAATACTCATTTTAAGTGAACTTTGTTCTTTATGTATGAGTAAATAAATTCTTTAAACCTTACATGAACACAATTTTCAGTACCGCACCTAATTCCTTTGTTAGACGGCGCCAATTATTATGAAACACAATAGCGATAACTGTAAAGTGAATGTTGCCTGCTATTATAGGATTTATGACAATTGTTTATATTCGTTCTGAACAGTAATATACATACCTTTCGACAATTTTATACAGGTTAACTAAACATGGAGCTAGTTTGTCTTGTATGTGGGAAAAGAGATCCCAGACTTATAAGTTTACCTACGCTTTCATAGGATGATGAAATAATTATGATAAGGTTTATTTTTATTTCCTATTTTTGGTTTTCGCACTTAGCTCATGGTAGACCCTCGTGCGCGCAAAACTTACAAGGTTATAATAATAATAATAATAATAATAATAATCATTTATTTGTCAGGAAATTATTCCCATATTAAAAACACTACAATTTACACAAATACGCACAAAGATACACATTTATATAGATTACATTAAAATTCAATTCATTTCCTTTCCATGTCAAAATAAAATTAATTATATAGTCACTACAATTATATAGTCACTACATTAACGATGCAACAATGGTTAATGTAGTGACAGTCAAATCTCTCAGCCATCATCCTCAGGATGGTGTTGGAGCTGGCGCGGACCCTGCGCACCAAGGATGTGCACCGTTTCCGCATCGTCGCATAGAAGCAGTCAATGCGTGACTCGGCGAACATCCCCGATGCACTGCAGTACCGAGGCAGCCCCAACAACACCCTGTAGGCATTGTTGTATTGGATTCGTAGGGCGTTGTACTGTTTTTGAGTACAGTTAACCCACAAGGCGCTCGAATAAAAACAGGTGCAATATGCTCTAAAAAGAGTGTTTTTAACTTCCTTCGAGCATCGAGCAAACCTGCGAGCTATCATGTTCGCTCTAACAGACAACGCCCTACGTTCCCGCTCTATGTCAGTATCGTCCCTCAAGTCAGAGGTCACCAGATGTCCAAGGTATTTGAAGGTGTTAGGATAAAATTAGTTATTTTTTTTTAATGAAAAATGTTTCATTAGCGCAAGAAAAAAAGGTTACAATAATTTGTATAACGGTGGTATAAAATATGAATATGGCAACTATTTAACATCGGTAAGTCCCTTCTTTGAGGCGTGGTTGGAAAGACCTCACGGCGTCCTCACCTTCCGCATGACGCAGGTTCTCACCGAACACGGGAAGTTCGGGAAGTTCCTGCACCGGATTCGTGCGGAAGAGACGCCCGGGTGTCGCCACTGTGTGGACCGCCCGGAGGACACGGTAGAGCACACGGTGGAGGTGTGCCCCGCTTGGGAAGAGCAACGCCGTGTCCTCGTGGGGGCGATCGGCGGCGGCGATCTCTCGCGCCGGGCCTTGGTACAGGCCATGGTCCGGAGCGAGGAGGAGTGGCAGGCGGTCGCCTCCTTCTGTGAAGCAGTAATGCTGGCAAAGGAGGCGGCCGATCGCGTGAGGCAACGGCAACGGTCCTCACGCCCCAGCCGCCGCCGGGATTCCGATCCTGATTTCCGGCCACCGTAGGCGCGGGCTTGCGGAAGGCGGGCAATGGGTGGCCCGCCGTCCGACCGTCCGGTAACCATCCGGACCGAGCCCAAGTCGTCGACGGCGCGTATTGTTCCGCGCGCGCCTCAGGGAGATGTCAGCAAATCGTACGGGCCCAGCAGGGTCGAAGCCTACTGGGGCCATGGGTAGTGTGAAAACGAAACCGGGGCCCTGGGACGAAGGCAACGAAGGAACAGGAGTGGGTTTTTAGTCAGTAAAAGTCTGACACTATCTCTCGTTCCGACCAAGAGCGAGATTTGTCATAAGATGATTTTCCCACCTAAAAAAAAAAAAAAAAACTATTTAACATAAGAACTGTAATCATACATTTTGTGAACCTTGCTTCTCAAACTAGGCAACCTGTATCTTGAGAGACTTTATCAGCTAAGTTTTATTATAATGTAATTAATGAGTGACACGTGCATTGAATTAACGAAAGAAACATTAACCTTTTGACGTGCGTAATTAGAGACACAATAGTAAGACAATGGCTTGCGGGCGCCGGCTACCGCCTGAGCGTTAATGAATTAATTTTAAATGAAATTAGTAATAAAAACATTTTGGGTGAGGTAGATATTTGGATGAGGAGTGTGTGAGTATTTCCAATAATGTCGACATTATTAGTTTAGGTGTTATAGATAGAATAATTTACAGAAGATTAATTAACAACTACTTTCTGATAGTAAATTCGCGCGCATGGCTGTGAAAATATATAACAAGTACCATTCTATTGGTGAAAGAATTTTCAGAATCGATTCATTTGTTCCAGAGATTACCCCGTACATACAAGCTTACAAATACAACTTTATATATGATAATTACTACTTATTATGATACATATCGTTTCATTGAGTTTCTCAACCGGTTGCCGATATAATTATTGACTAAGAGCAGGCCGACACCTACACTCAGAAACTTAACATATTCTACCATCCCGGAAGCAGATTAGGTCGTTTTTAGATAATCGAGCATGTCAGGCAGAAATACATTAAGCCACCGTAAGGGAACCATTTTCACGTTATTGACACGGAACCCTATAAAACGTGCGCTGTTAAGGCTTGAGATCTGTAAAGTGAAGCCACAAAGAGAGAGCAATCCTTTCTTAATGGAACGTTAAAAACACGAGGCTACGATTGTCACGGCGAGTTTTTGCTTCGCTGTTCAGTCACGCAGCGGTCACACTATATCCACTACCTCTGATATAAAAACCAATGTCTCTGGCTCTACGGCTCTTCCTTTATAAATTCTGAAGCTTTTGATTCACGCTTTTTGTTTTGTTTCGGATCATTCCCCTATACTTTGTTTTCAACTGATCGATCGAGGACATCAATTTGAGTAAATGCGAGTTGGTTTTACGTTAACGTGAACGTAACATTTACCGCGTTCGGCTCTCTGTATGCTAAGTGCGAGAGGTTTTTACGCGTTTGGCTCTCTGATTCATTGAGAGCTTGGAGAAGGCCAATGGGAGCACCGAAAATCATAAACGTTTCAATTGCAAAAAAAAAACTTTTTACAAAAAAATACAACCGACTTCAAAGTAAAAAAAAACACTGAAAAGTGCAAAATAACTTTAATTTCGGAAGTCGGTGTTTCTATAATAGTTTTGTTTCTTCGTTATTTAACACCGACTTCCGAAATTAAAGTTATTTTGCACTTTTCAGTGTTTTTTTTTACTTTGAAGTCGGTTGTATTTTTTTGTAAAAAGTTTTTAATTTTACACTTTTTAGTTATGGTACCACCACTAAAAAGTACCCCTCAGCCAAACTTAAATACCTTATAGCCAGAGTGCATCTCATGACAATTCTAATAATCCCAAACACGGTTAGATTACATTAATTTATTTATTACAGAGTTCCAGTGCCTAACTTCAGGCTTCATCATCAGATCAGTTCGATATATTCCCCCTCTACTTTCAGTCAGTCATCGACTACACGTATAAACAAAGCAATTTTACTTGTTACGACGGTTCTGCTGTGATCCTATGAGGAGTTCTGTTCCATATCTTCGAAGTTCATGATCAGATCATAACAATATTTCTATGGGACTAACTCGGAAGCATAACCTTTCAATAAAAAAAAAAAAAATCAAAATCGGTCCACAATAATTGACCGAGAAATCGGTGAACATACATAAAAAAATAAAATAAAAAACATACATTCAGCCGAACATATAACCTCCTCCTTTTTGAAGTCGGTTAAAAAGAGTGCTTAATGCGATTTTTCGTGCACCGCCGTTGGGTAGATCGGGAAGGCGTGTCAGACTTTTACTGACTAAAACCACACCTGTGTCCTTCAGTTGCTCTATGCCTTCTAGGACCACTGGCTTCCTTTTCAGAAATTCTCCGTGGCCGTAGCGCCCACCTGCCAATCCGCCCTGCTGCGGCCGTCTCATTCGCTAACATTATTGCTTCGCAGAGGGATACTCTCTCGCTCCGGACCATGGTCTGAACGAGGGCTCGGCGCGAGAGGTTACAGCCGATCGCCTCCTCGAGTATACGGCGGTGCTCCGCATAAGCAGGGCACACTACTGTATGCTACAACGTGTCCTCCGGGTGGTTCGCACAATGGTAACGCCTAAGCATTTCTTTCGCTTGAATCATGCATGCATGAACCTCCCGAACTTATCATGTGCGGTGAGTACCTGCGTCATGTGGAAGGTAAGGTCTTACCGCCATGATTATGGCGTGCCCAGCACTAGGCACGCAGCACATGATACGTACTTATTATAAATGAAACATCTGTGATTCTGTACATTCAATGTAGTAAACATGTGTTTTCTGCATGTAAAGCGATTTTGGGTCGACTATCAACGAGGTTAAAAGCCTGATACAGTTATTCTCATTCATTATTTATGTGGTGTGCAATATTGCATCATCTTTAATAGACATTTATACTGACTGAAACAGACTAACAGACTAGTCGGGCTAGGTTTAATTTTGGAAATCAAATTATGGGAATGCAAAAACAGAGCCAGGCCAGTTTTGTAATATTGTTACTTTATTTCAACTTTGCTTTTTTCTAATTAGGCTTATGTTACCGGTAATGAGATAAAGGTATAGGTAGGTAATAAAAGAAAGGCTACATGTCGTTTCGGTCTGTTGGCTACTGCGTAAGTAGGTACACCCAGTGAAAGATTAGTCACCGTGACAAGTGACTGCATCTGATCCCGGCGAGTTCATTACCGAAGCAGTGAAGTCGATGTGACCACTTCATTTGAATGCTATTTGACAGTGGCGAACCAATATTTTACCTCGCTTTGTAAACAGAACAAACTTCATAGTAACTTTATATTTATGCGAATAAATAAAACGAAACTACGAGTTACGTATATTTTGTTTTATAATAAATTCTTCAGTTATATTGTTCGACGAAACGGAAAATGTCATGCTGGAGGATTATCGACGACGCTCTACGCACTCATGTCTATATCTTGTTGCAACTAGGAAACCCTGTTCCAAATATATTGATTTTATAACAAAAACGAGGGGATGGTTGCACGCGGGGTGAATGCCCCTGTCACTGCAGATTCACCCCGCCATATTGGTTGGGGTTCCCGCGTCACTAATGGAGTAGCGACGGCTAAAATATGAGCTTGTACTCCTCTCCATACGTTGAAAAACATGCGGACTCAGACAAATCATTTTTGGAATTAATTCTATTACACATTTTGGCAGATGCCGCCCGCAACGGATTATTAAATTTTTCCATATTAAACTGTTGTGTATTATTTCTCTCTTTTATGATTTTGGGAGTAAATTTGACAGACCACAAATTTTACATGACCGCGTGTGAAAGATCAGTCGGAGAATTGAAAATCCTGTTCGTATATTTAATACAACAATTTTTAGGTTCAGGTCTCCTGTATGCAATAATGTAATCCTTGTGGAATTTTGCAAATATGACATGTGCATGAAATAAATAAAGGCTAGGCAACGAACACAAACAATGCCGGACCTACCCATATAAAAAATTTAAAAAATTGTACCTAGCTAAACAAGTGTATTTGTACCTATGTCCAGATTTTCAGTGGATAGACACATAGCCTATGTATTACTTTATATCTAATCTTGAGATTTCTCCATAATTTCCAGTAACTGTGTTTCCATTTGTAGGTTTTAACTTCTAATCGAATTTTGTTTAATTGCCCTTTGCAATTCATGGAGTTGATTTGAATATCAACCAATTTTATATTGGCCATTTCAATGTAAATTCAGTTTGTGTACATAATTTTAATTTAAAAATACTGGTTGAATGTATGAAAGTTTTCCAAATTCGCATATCTGATTATTCAAATAAAATTTACATAAAACAGTATTTCGGTGTCTAAGCTAGCTTTTATAGAGAGAGAACCTGGCTTGATATTTTCTGAAACTTTTTGTCACCAGAATATGGTTCACAGAAAACTTCTACGATAAACTGCCGAGTTTCAGCCAAAGACTCAAATAATAAATAAATCCACTCTGCTGTAAGAAGTCTAATATTGTGGAGACTTTTTATTGTCTGTAACAGTACTTAAGAAAAACTTATATGCAATATTATTAAGACAAGTCGATTAACACTGTAGATATAAAACTGTAGTGTTAATAACTGAGCAAAATATTCATTAAAATCTGAAATTATCTATTAACAAGTATACATTTTCAGCTTATATAAGTCTAAAAGTATAATAAACTTTTGTTGCTGACTACCATACAGCTATGGTTACTACGACGCTTCGCTATAATATTATATAGCTCATTGCTTATTTGAGATTGGATCTTTTATTTGTTTCTAGTTTTTCCCAGCACTAGATTGAAAGCATCCAGAGATGTCAGCATAAGGGGCCAGGGCCTGCGAGGGGCAGCTGCAGTGTAGTTCGTAAGAGTCAGGGTGGCTCTAGAATGCAAAGGACAATTGAAGGAACACAGGCGGGTTTTAGTCAGTAAAAGTCTGACACACCCTCTTGCTTCATCAGAGCGGGAGAAATTATTAGATGATTTGCCACTTTAAGAAAAAGATTAAAATTATCCTATGTCTTAAATCCAGATTATGGTCAATCAATGCCCATCCAAATACACATAAGCTTTATCTACGAGTGGTGGCCTATGGTTAGCTGTTAGTTAATATTACATTCTTTATATCATTGGTTTGCTAGGAAGCCTTCTGCAAAATAAAATAAATAAATAATCATGTAGTAGTATGTTATTCGGATGTCGAGTTTACACTAGAAAATTGTATTATACTCGTAGGTACATAGCAGCTACAACTTTCTACCATAGTACCGTAGTTCTCTCACCAAGGCGGGTTGATCGTGAAATAAGCGTGTAGTTTCAAATGCACCTTTTTTCTGTGAGCGTAATCTCGAAGCATTTGATGTCATAGAAAAATAGTTTAGAGGTATGTGGAATAGGGTTTAAAGTCCCGCAAACATCCATTGAAAAGGGATCGACGATCCTCCAATCAGACGGGTGTTGTGTCTGGAAAACTAGTTGATTTCGGACTGTTGAATGTGTTGTAATTACGCGGAGAACTTTAATATCACGATGCAATGTTTTGTACTTTAGCTCCTATTTGGCGACATATATGTCGACGCTACAATAGCTTACGCACACACACAGCCACACATACACATAACACAGCCACAATTAATCCGCCTTTGTGAAATAGAACCAATGAACGTACCGCTGCATCGCAATGTTGCACTGCCACTAAATATACTTAGAGGACAATGTACTTCACTTTCCCTTATTACTGTGTTCAGGTCCTATAAAACCAGGTTTTCGAAATCTGTAAAAGTACCTGAACTAACATAAAAATAGATAAACCGGTACATTTTTGCCTCAAACATGATCAGGATTATCTCAGCACAAGTTTAACTTTGGTTACCCCTGGATAACAGGGACCTCAAGGGATCTAGGATTTTTATACTTGTTGTCAGAGGTTTCACTTCACTTACGCAGTTTTACAAATAACCAGGTATAAAGGCGATCTTGCCTCATTTACTGATTTGAGAAAATCGAATGTTTGCAAACAACGTGTCGCTCTGTCCTAAGCCATATTCAAAATGATAAATTATGAATTAAATGTCTCACTGATTGAGGTTATTGAGTTATAAAGTCCTAAGCAAGCGCGGATCCAGCCCTCAAAAAAGGTTGTGGTCACAACCAGTAGACAGCCACTGGAATATCGGCCAAGTGCATGTCAGAGTATGAACTCGCTTATCTACATCTACACAAATATTATAGAGGTGAAGTATGTTTTTTTTGCTATCTCTGTAAGCACTGGTCCGATCACTAATTTTTTTGAAGTGAAACTTCTTTATCGGGGTTGGAAAAAAATTTAGTATAACATTAACTTTATTTCACCAATTTCTGTAAAGTTGCATATAGTAAATTATTTTTTGAAAAATAACGTCATAAAGAAGTTTCACTTCTTACGAGTGTACGCTAGTACACGCACACATTTTTTTTTTTACCGATAGAAAGCTCCTTTATTCCTGAGTGACATAGGCTATATTTTATGTACGCGGGCGAAACCGCGGGCAAAAGCTAGTGATTGATATAGAGCATTCCAACAAAGGAGATGTTTTCAAAATATACGACGCTCGGATCATGATTTTATACACTAATAAATTAATAAACCTGTGTCAGTTCAGAAAGATTACAAATTAAGTAATCAATCAAATCATTTATTTACTTAATACAGGTAGACAGACGTTAGAACACTGCATTATTACCTGGATAAGGTGTACAAATATTGCACTTATTATTTTTAATATAGTTACAGAATTATTAACATTACATTACATTACAAAATTAAAAAAGAAATATATGTAAAATTAAATAAATTCAGAATATTACAAATGTCGATGTCTGTCGAGTGTCAGATGGTCGATGGGGACGAAAGGTTCTGGAATGGCGACCACGTACCGGAAGACGCAGCGTTGGAAGGCCTCCCACAAGGTGGACCGATGACCTGGTGAGGGTCGCGGGAATCCGATGGATGCGAGACGCACAGGACCGGTCATTATGGCGACATTTGGGGGAGGTCTATGTCCAACAGTGGACGACTTTCGTCTGAAATGATGATGATGATGATTACAAATGTAAAAGGTTTGTAATTAAAAATATTGTAAGATGAGCCTTATAATATGTCATAAACTTAACTGTCAAATAAATTAAAATATTGGTCCAGGTGGAAATGTCAAATTAAATTATCATTGCATACCACGCTATTTTTATCGTCTTATTATTCAATGTCACTAAATAAACCTTAGAGAAAGTAAGTCAATATCTATATTTTTTCCTGTAAGTACTCTTTGACATTATATGTACAATAGTATAATTTAGTGTTTGACAACGTGCTCATAATCATTTTCTTGGTCACTTTCAATTATGACTCAAAAAGCACCATTGGTTGATTGATATGGTTAGGAAGATCGTTGATATACATCAAGAACAATAAATGACCTAGGACACTTCCTTGAGGAACTCCAAATTTTATAATTTTTCTATTTGATTTATGTTTAATCACATTTCGTATTTTCTGTCATATTTGAGTTATTTCCACTATTTGTTTTCTATTATGCAGATAAGAAAAGATGAGATCTTTGCCTCTTAATGGTATAAGAAACATGTATGGTATGTTTAATTTTTGCATTAGTAGTATCATTAGCATGACAGTGAAAGTATGACATCACAAGCCTGTTAGGTTTGTGGGCATGCCCATCGTGCCCACAACGGTGGATCCGCGTTTGGTCCCAAATATAGAAATAACATAGTTTTTTTTTAAGTGACATAAATTAGTGCTTGACTGCGATTCCACCTGATATAGAACAGTGATGCAATCGTTGATAGTGAAGCGCACTAGTTTATTAAGAATCTATTCACTCTAGAACTACCTAAATTATAAATTAATCTAAAAATATATGTGTCAGATATTGAGGCTTATTATGTTCAGTAGCAGAGTTTATGTTTCTTACATATCCAGCCCACTTAACCAGATTTCACTGTTTTCTATAGCCATTCCAATAACAGTACGGTGCTCAGACGTATTTGTAAAGATATTTCATTTACAGTGATTCGACCGTATGAAGGAAACCGATGGATGGTAAGAACTATGGAGAAATTGACAATGTAAGTAAGTATATTATTATCATTTTAATGTATGATCCAATGTTGATTGATGTAAATAAATAAATAAATAAAAATTATAAAGGTGAATATTATAAAGGTATCTATGTTTATTACTGCTGAACGGATTTGAATGAAATATGGCGTGCGGGTAGATCTTGACCTAAAATAGCACATAGGTTTATTTATGCCGGGAGTTTGTTTCCTTCAGACACATTTTTGGGGGAGCAAATGTATGTTGGGGGCAACGTGACGCCCAATGCTCAATCTTCGTGATGCTGTAACGTTCCCTAGCGTCCCGCAACTTGCACCAATATTTTCCGACGCATTAACGCGATGCGGAACATGTTGCTGGATAGACTTTACGCGACAATGGTGTTAGGGGATATTTTGTCTCCCAGTATCTGACGCTATAAGACTTTTAAATTTTTTACTACGTTGGTCTTAGTCTGATTGCCTCGTCAATCTAATAGGTTTGATCCTAGGTCGGAAAAAATGGTGTTGGCTTCTAGGAATGTTTCCGTAGGAAGCCAGAGCTGGTTTGGTATCCGATAGTTGACTCACTAAATAGTACTTAACATAACAGGTGGCACGTGGGTGTAGTGCACGAAACACGTTTGTAGACACGATTTGCAGTAATGATTAATTTAATAAGAAGTTTTGACGATGACGCCGGTATGATGGCAAACCTTCTTCATCGACAGTTACTTAGTACAAACAGCTGAGATAAACAAGTCTTTCTTCATAAACAGCATACCTACGCTTTTAAAACAAGTTGCCAAATTCGGTTACAAAACTTAGCGATGGAAAGTTCAAAACCCACATCAAGTGCATCCTTACCAAAAAAGCATATTACAAAATTAAAGACAACGTTGAAGACATGCTTGTTTGGCAATAACTGCTTTAGTACATGAGGCTTCCCTGGTAGCTCATCTACTGAATTATCGTGTAAAAAATAGGTCTTTTAACTGATCCATCTTTGTTTTAATTTAATTTATACAAGTAAATAACTTTTTTCTTTTTAACATTGCTTTTGTAATATTTGTTATATTATTTAGACCTCAACCACCTTAACTTCGTTAGTAATTTATTTTTGTTCACATCTCATTTATTGATAGGTTTATTTTTATATAGCCTCTTGTTTAAAATGTGAATGTGAGAACACAGTAGACCCGTGGATTTATAGATTACGTTGTGTTTAAAAGCACTGTTTTTGTTATTATTATTTTTATTGTACTTTTGGGTACATTATTTACTGATCTACTCTGTCCTGGTGGGAGAACTAAGGTTGCCGACATAGCACGAATAATCACCAAACTTAAGTGGCAATGGGCAGGGCACATTGCTCGCAGAACAGATGGCCATTGTGTCTGAAAGGTTCCGGAGTGGCGACCGCGTACCGGCAGACGCAGCGTTGGAAGACCTCCTACAAGGTGGACCGATGACCTGGTAAGGGTTGCGGCAATCCGATGGATGCGAGACGCACAGGACCGTTCATTGTAGCGTCACTTGGGAAGGGCCTATGTTCAACAGTGGACGTCTTTTGGCTGAAATGATGATGATGATGATGGACTGGCCTCTCATACCTATTAATATTTTTGACTAGGGAGAGTGGAAACGGCGAGAGATATCATGCGGTGTTCCGCAGGGATCGATACTAGGACCGCCCTTGTGGAACGTCGGGTATAACTACGTGCTGCGCGGCGACCTCCTTGACGGGATCAGTGTGGTCTGTTACGTAGACGACACACTGGTCCTGGCACAGGGAAAGTCGTAAGTCGTAGGCGGCGCGGTGGTCGAACTAGCGACATGCGGGGTTGCGACAGTCATGGAGACGATTCAGCAGTTGAGACTCAAGGTGGCACTGTACAAGTCTGAGGCCATGTGTTTTCATGGCCCCCGGAACGTGACACCACTGGGTTTCCAAATAACGGTAGGAGGGGTTCATATCGGCGTCGAGTCAATGATGAAGTACCTGGGACTCGTCCTTGACAACTGGTGGAATTTTGAGGAGCACTTCCGACGTCTGACTCCTAAACTTGATCGGAATGGGGCTGCCCTCAAGAAGCTCTTGCCTTATCTAGGGGGCCTCCTGCCGGAGGCTCTACGTGGGTATAGTTCGGTCCATGGCCCTTTACGGGGCGCCGGTATGGGCGCCGTCACTACGAAAGCGACCGGTGGTCAAACTGAACGCATGCCAGAGGGTAAAAGCCACATTCATGGCAATCCGGATGATGCGGGGATACCGCAAGGTTTCCCGCGAGGTGGCTAACCTCCTTGCTGGCCAGCCACAATGGCATCTGGAGGCAACAATCATACAAGTACATGGACAGGCCTATATAAAATAAAAAACAATTTTGATTTTTCTGCATCAATTAGGTACCCCTGTCCTAGAATACCTTAACGAGTTGGAGAAGTAACCAGTTGATGACGTTATCCATACTATATAGTCTATAGATAGCGGTCCTATCTCACGAAGGCGAGTTGGTCATGGATCTTAGGTTTATGTACACTTTTCTTTGTGTGTAATGTTCAAAAAACGGTGTCACAGAAAATAGATTATGTACACAGAAACACTGTGTATGTGAATATACACACAACCAAGAGTAATGTGCCTTGACAAACTCCATACCAGACCATACTACTACCGTTACTATGTTTTTACTGAGTAAAGCACTAAAAATATTTGCTCATTACTGCTATCTTAGTACGGAACACGGTATAGGTAATAACGCTTTGTATGAGCGATGGATGAGAATGTCTACGTAAACCATCCCTTTGTTGCATCCCCGTGTAAAATATAACCCAAAGAGCAGGTACACGCCACATTGTATGCAAGTACTAAGCATAAAGGCCAAGCTTGAATAGAGCATCATATTTTGCGAATCGCCTCAGTATAATGTACCTAAAGTTGTCCGCTTTACGTAGAAATGGAGATCTATGCCATTGTGAATAGTGAATTCAAGAGGATTTTAACGAGAAACCGTATCGCATTACTACTTGCGGTGTAGCGAGGTGTCAAATCTTTGCAGGTCGTAGTGACCAAACGGCTTGTACAGCCTCTTAGTCTAATTACATGGTCCGCCCAGCTTGTCCACCATTCATTAAAATTTGGGCTCGGCTTTTCGAATATAAAATGAAATCGTTGCAATTAAATGACAAAATAGTAACCAATTTACTAGTAGTTTTTGTGATCGAAATAAGAACGACTAGTAAAATAATAGGTTAGTATATAAAATACGCACAGGCACTTTACGTTTGACAACTTTGTAGGATACAATTATTTATTGAAGTATGTAGCAAGATATATTGACAGCAGCAGGTGGAATACCTACCAAACTCACAGAATGGTCCGCTGGGAGTCATCAAAAGGCATGATGATTGACGAGCGGTCAGACGGTAAACAAGCAGAATGAAAAGGATAGCAAGACTGACCTGGATGCGATCGGTGTTGTATTCCGGAACTAAATTGAAATTCTGGTAAGCTTTAAATTGATATAGAAAAACTCTATCCGTAAAGAATACAATAAACTCTAGGTACATTATATTCATGAAAATGTGACCTTTTGCTCTTAAACTTTCTTCAGCAGTCTGGACATTTTTACAAGAGAAATGTAATCGTACAACCAGATCCAACTGTTACAATTGGAAATGTATGTAGGTAAAGTCTCAAAGTTAATAGAGGCCGTCTGATTTGTACGTGGGGTGGTTGGGTCGTTACCACGCACGTTTTTGGCACCCTAGCAACACTCCCCTCACGGCTCCGCACTTCCTTATACCCGGCTGCCTCAGTACCCACCCGACTGGGTACCCGGTTCCGACTTTGGCAGTTGCGATAACTTTGATAGCTGACGGCAGCGAATTGGACACCGACTGATTGTGTTTACTACCTACAGAACATTACGTAAACGGTGCTCGTCCGTCCGTCTTACCTGTATGAATGAACCTGTGCGGCGCAGACTAAATATCGATCGAATGTCGCACTTAAAAAACATGGAGGTGAGAAGCTGACGAATCAATAGAAAAAGTGTTTTAAATTATTTAGGTTTACTTAATACAGAATGAAGTAAAAAAGTCCCTTCATTCAACGGAGAAAGTATAAATAAACGCCCACATGTACCGTGAAATCGTAAAATATAGCATCGCATCGTACTGTACCTATTTTAGATTCGAACGGTTCCGAGTAATCGCAACTAAAGGACGGCATCAATAGCACGGGTATGTTTAGAAAATCATTCTAAGATTAAATCCGTATCCCTCCGACCACAAATCAGTAACGAGTCTTTATTTATTAGGGTAGAAATAAAATATAGCATTAACTTTTCATGTTACATGCTCAAATGGAAGGTTTGGTTACAAAGTTTGTCCCAGGAACACGTCTCGCTTCCACCTAATAAAAGAATCAATATTTTTTGTTCAAAAAGGGATAACATTAAAGTGTGATATAAAATAAGATGCGGAGTTGCCACGGGCTATGAATTCCGACATATGGCTTCATCGATTTATCGGTTGCGTATAACAGCAGTTATTATATTGACATCCATTGTCCAGTTGTATTTTGGTCATATTATAAAACATCTATGAACCGGTAGTAACAACTTCTGGTAATACTCGTATATCTACCTAGTATACAGTCACTGCTATCGTTTTGCCTTTGATACATTTTGTATAGAAATGGACAGGACCTTGTAGTCATATTTGAAACTAAACAATTACTAGTACGAACTTCTCACAACCAGTTTCGTATTAATATCAATTTGATAATAGGCAGATATTGGTAGAATGAAAGTTTGTTGACATATAGGTACTTGTTGCTTTTAATGAAGACTGACTTTTGATATATACATATTTTGACGTTATGAAAATCTATGATAAACTAGCGATAAGTATACGACTCGTGCTACCACACCAAAAAAATAAATATATAATGTTTATTTGTTGAAAAAAAAAGGAAATTTGTACATATTTAATGGAGAAAGATTTTTTTGCATTACTGCCTCTCTAATGGAATCGGTTTGGAGTTGGATGGTTTCAAAGTCTGTAGCGGCTATAGGTAGAAACCACTTTTGTCAATAATCAATAATCATTTATTATTTGTATTTTATTTATTAGGATTAATTACATTATGTACCAGATTTACTCGCAATTCTTAAAATACCAGGTATTAAGTTTTCTTTTAATAATAAATTCCTTCATTTATAGTTTTATGATTGGGACAGTGTAAATTCTCATTGCCTGGGTGCTATATTTGTGTAGGTGGGAAAGGCATTAATGGCGATGCGTCATAGTCTTTATGGAGACCTTACAATACATTGATATTACGTAGGTAAGTACCAACTCATTTATGATATATCTGCCTCCATTATGTCATTAGTGAACAAATAATAATAGCAGACCATTTATCAGATACCGGTGTCCTTAGAAGATTTTATCAACGTTTTTGTACAAACTACTTAATAACAGGATGTTATACTAGAACAACCTTAAAAACATATGTATGTAGCGCACAAACACAGCGCTATAAATTGAGTTCGACTGCAAAAAATGGCGAAGGAAATGATCCTACTTATCTTCCGGATGGTCTTTTAAGTATCCACATTCGTTTTACATAAAGACGAATTTACCAGAATAAGTAGGATATAGGTACAGTGGGATAAAAGTACAAGTCGAGTGCAAGCGTTCGGTGAAACGTTTCATATGTAAATGGCCCCGTAATCTGTAGGAGGCTCCCGGCGAACAGACATCTATATCCGGATCGGACTCAACTGCGAAACTTTTCGTCTCTGATATGTATTCTCCAGTAAACAGTAGACTGGAAAGTTTGTCACAGTTTTATGTACCGGCGAACTAGCGACAATACATTTGTAAGTACTCGAGTGAAGTAAAGGGTTTTCATGTCCCCTTTATATCTTTTTTCCATTTAAAAATATCGCTTTGACAGCAAACTCGGTGCACCCGCGGTGTAACTGAGATAATAACTTTTCCCCGCGTTTCATTCTCTCAGTTTTGTTAATATTTTCAACGCTATTCAAACTGCTGTGCAGAAAGTGTTTTCCGTCCTATACCAGGAAGTCGTCTTTGTGTGTCTTAGTACAAAAAACTGCGATGTCTCAGCCATTATGATTTAAACAAGTTTCCTTTGTTCTGAATTTAATTAAGAGACATTATTGTTTTATGTATATTTCTGAGACATTAATTTGTTATCTTTAAACTACTTAGTGTATCCTACCCGACGTGTGCTAAAAAAATAAATACATTTGTTCAACATTCGTTGAAAAAAAGGCAATTGTCCATTTTTTTTAAATGCATTGTTTTAAGCTGTTGATCCCCGCAATAACGCCGGCGTTAACGCGCCATTGTCTTTCTATTGTGTCTCTAATTACGGTACTCAAAAAGTTAATGGTCTAAAATCATCTTCGCCTTTCTAACAAAACTGGTTGAGGGCACATCGGTTGGATGGTTTAAAAGTCCGTAACGGCAAGAAACATTTGTTTGTGATTTATGTATTAGGATAAAATCCTATTTCAGTTTTAATGCTATTCTTACATTTCCTATTTAATACATGGCTATGACTAATTTGTGAGGTTGTGCCGCACGTTACGTTGTAGACAGAATATCTTGACTCACCCAGATGGTGTTTTATTGAGTAAGGATACTAAAACGTCTTATTAGTCACACATGTTTCATAACTCTTGAATAACATTTCACCAGATATTAGTCATAGGGATTTTATTAACCTCTTTACTATGTTAATTTTGTGTTATTATTATCTCATACTGTCTGAGTAGCTTTTTCCCAATTATATTATTGTCAGCTTTCAATCTAGCTGGATACAGGCTATAATAAGGAGGGACGGTCTACCTTACGTCCACGACCCAGTTACTGGGTAACAAGATACCTCCTGATAAGACTTGTTGTTAGATTTCTGGGCTCTTGAATGACCTTCAAGGGTAGTCTCTTAACTATCGAGGGACCACAAATGTTTTACGAAGTACGAAGGGGTCTAAAAGTAGTCTCACTGATATCTATGGGACTCATGTATATGTATTGAATAGTCGCCCATCTACAGACTGACCCCGACAAGCGTTGCTTAGTCTTTGGTCGGCCATTGCTGTTTTTTATCCCCTCGGGTGCCCCGGGGTATTATTATTACGTAATTGCGCGTTTTTACGTAAATCAACAAAAAAAAAAAAAACAAACAAATACTTTATCTGGTTTTTTTTTAAAGATGAACAAAGATATAGAATAGAAACCAAAATTTTCGTCTAAAAAATTTCGTGATGAATCTTTTATCTAGTAATTGAAGGAAAACGAAATGTTAAATCTGTATGGAGAGAAGTAACTCTCAATACAATAAATTATCATGAGTAATTTTCCTGTACGCACACCGACAATTTATTGGATACCAATCATTTTGTTCATTTTGTCCCCGGGGTGTCCATAAATTTCTGGAATATCTTAACTCAAAACATGACAATTTAATACGAAGGCTGGAAGATGGTCTTTGGCAGCTATTTCGATTAATTGAAGTTTTTTTTTTAAATTCCTTTAATTGTTCTTAGTTTAAAGATAAAATGTTTTTGGCAGTATTATACTTCAATACATATAGTAGGCACATATTATATACTGTCATTGTTGCTGTCCTAAGTTCAATCAAACGGGATGAACAGAAACAAAACATTGAAGGAGAACTATTTTCGATATTTTTTGCAGTACCTAACTACTTCAATTTATTGAT
This sequence comes from Mythimna impura, assembly GCA_905147345.3. Taxonomy (NCBI): domain Eukaryota; kingdom Metazoa; phylum Arthropoda; class Insecta; order Lepidoptera; family Noctuidae; genus Mythimna; species Mythimna impura. The sequence goes on from LR990345.1 coordinate 18,630,019, forward strand.
AAACTAACTTCTACCAGTGTCTCCCCCCGAGTGACGATAGCAAAATTATGCCTATGTCTAGACGAGACCTAGATAAAAATCTAATGTGACATTTCTGTAGCGTAGTAGTGCTTGTCAATCTTCATTTTGTACTTTTCAACAATAGTTGTGTGTGCGTGTCAACACTGTTAAGGATATCTTTCACCGTTGTTCACTTCTATCAAACAGTAAGTAGGTATCAATATATTATAATATCAAATACTTTATTTATTCAAACTTCATGTAAGGTAGTGGAGAGTGTAAGTGTTAATAAATAGATTAAAATTAATATGTATAAATAATATTTATAAACTAGCTGACCCGGAGAACTTCGTACCGCCTAATAGTAAGGATAACTCCATGTACTGGCATTACCAGAACAGCATAATTCATTTTGTAATGACATTTTAATTAGAGATGGCGTTGTACTAGGATTTTTATTTTCGTGATTTTTTCCATTTTTTCTCACCGTTTAAACCTTCCCTGGACTATCTCGAATATTTCAAGACAAAATTTGCCAAATCGGTCCAGACGTTTTTGAGTTTCAGCGTGACTAACGAACAGCTATTCATTTTTATATATATAAATAGATAGATGACGCAAACTTATCAATTTATATATATATTTTTTTAAATTTTAAAACAGGTCGTCTGTAAATATTCTTTATAGTAGAAAGGAGTTGTTGCGAATCGTGGCGGTAAGTCTTTAAGGAGTGGTCAAAGCTGCCATGGCGTCCTTTCTGGACACAGTTACTTCAGAAGGTTCTTGTTTCGGATTTGGTAGGAAGATTCGCCCGGATATTACCATGGTGCGGATCGCCACGAGGATACGGTGGAAGTCTGCTCTGTTTGTATGGAACTCCACCGTATCCTTGTGGAGGCGACCGGCCCGGCAGCGGCGAACTCTGGTCCTCGTCCAGGTGATAGAGCAGAGTGAGATGGCGTTGGAAACAGTCACATGCGAGTGAAAGAGGCGGTGGAAAGCGTAAGGGAGAGACAAACCTTAGGTACGGAATAAAGAAATGATAATATTAGTAAAACCTAGAGATAAAAAAAATATTACATGACCGCTGACTCATTCCGTCACAGAAGGTGTGAATATTCACAATCAAAGACAAAATGATATGTAATAAATTTATTTTATTTTTTATTTATAATCATGCTTGCTCTAGGACAGTTTTTAAATTTCAATATAAGTAATATCAAATACTATCAACTGTAGTTGATATTATATTAATTTAAAACATATGATTATTATTATACATATGATATATTTATGTTGATATATATATATGTAGAATTTTACTGACTGAAACCCACTCATGCTCAGTCAGTTGCCCCTTTCGAACAATCTCGCGGTCCAATAAGAAAAGCCCTGCACTCCCTAAAAGCTTGGACAGTGGGGTTCAGTATAGGTACTTTCGCAGATCTCGGCGTTAAGGACCTGATGATTGCGTCCTCGCCGTCCTCGTGTTACTGTAGCTGAATATACGACGAGCAATGTGTAGCTCGCCGTCCGGCCGTCAGGTAACAGTCCGGACCGAGCCAAAGTTGTCGACGGCGCGTAGTGTTCCACGCGCGCCTCAAAGCAAAACCGTAGGGGTAGCAAGACCGAAGCCTACTAGGGCCATGGGTTGACTTGCGAAAAGGAAACCCGTGGACCTAGAACGCATGAAGTCTGACAGACAGCGAACAATGGGTAGCTCGCCATCCGACCGTCCGGTAACCGTTCGGATCGAGCCCAAGTCGTTAACAGCGCGTACTGTTCCACGCGCGCCTCAAGGAGATGTCAGCAAACCGTAGGAGCCCAGCAGGGTCGAAGCCTACTGGGGCCAAGGGCCTGATTCTGAAAGGAAGACTCGGCCCTGGTACGAAAGGCAACGAAGGAACAGAAGTGGGTTTTTTGTCAGTAAAAGTCTGACACTATCTCCCGCTCCGCCCAAGAGCGAGATTTGTCATTAGATGAATTTCCCACCTAAGAAAAAAAAACACCACCCTCTTCGCCTTAGAGCGAGAGATAACATTGGATGATTTCCCACGTTAAAAAAAAACTGTAGCTTAATATATTGGGCCACAAATTTCCACTAAAGGTAATAAGTAATTAGTGGCAATAAGTATATTTGTCATCGATACGCTAAGAACAAGTATATGTACCTACTTGTACTCCCATATTTCGCTAGTTGTTTTTGTGAACTCTAATTTGAAACCAGACACAAAAAATTATTGCTGTAAAACATTGTAGCAGAAGGTAGGTTTTCCTTGAGCTATATCTATAATAATGTCCGTTTTTTACAAAAAGGAAAAAACACCGGACTGGACAGAAATCAAATAAAGTATTTATTTATTATATAAAAAATATCGTTATTTATTTGCTAAAGAAACCGATATTGTTTTATTTCTATTATCAATAGGTTTTTTTTTCAAAAGTGCTAGTTTGGTTTGAAAATGCAGTACATATTAAAACTCTAAACCGCCTTGTTCTAAAACGCGATCTAAAAGTAGTGTAGTTCCGCGATTATTACTAGGGTTAAGACCGTAACTAAATAAAACGTTTTTAAAAAATGAATTTTACCACTAGTTTCTGAACTATCTATGATAGTTTTTTTTTTTTAGGTGGTAAAATCATCTAATGACAAATCCCGCTCTTGGGTGGAGCGAGAGATAGTGTCAGACTTTTACTGAATAAAAACCCACTCCTGTTCCTTCGTTGCCTTCGTCCCAGGGCCCCGGGTTTCGTTTTCACACTACCCATGGCCCCAGTAGGCTTCGATCCTGCTAGGCCCCTACGATTTGCTGACATCTCCCTGAGGCGCGCGTGGAACAATACGCGCCGTCGACGACTTGTGCTCGGTCCGGACGGTTACCGGACGGTCGAACGCGTCCGCAAGCCCGCGCCTACGGTGACCGGAAATCGGGATCGGAATCCCGGCGGCGGTTGGGGCGTGAGGACCGTTGCTTCACGCGATCGGCCGCCTCCTTTGGTAGCATTAACTGCTTCGCAGAAGGTGGCGACCGCCTGCCACTCCTCCTCGCTCCGGACCATGGCCTGTACCAAGGCCCGGCGCGAGAGATCACCGCCGCCGATCGCCCCCACGAGGACACGGCGTTGTTCTGCCCAAGCGGGGCACACCTACACCGTGTGCTCCACCGTCACCTCCGGGCGGTCCACACAGTGGCGACACCCGGGCGTCGCTTCCGCACGAATCCGGTGCAGGAACTACCCGAACTTACCTTGTTCGGTGAGAACCTGCGTTATGCGGAAGGTGAGGAGGCCGTGAGGTCTTTCCAACCACGCCTCAAAGAGGGGACTTACCGCCATAATTGTGCGTGCCCAATCTATGGTAGTAAAGTTAGACCGCCGAAACCCCTAGTTTAACTATGGTACCAACTTCGATACTAATATGTACCTATATTTAAGGTTAGCTTTGATTATTATTGTTTGTTTTTCCATATAAAAACCGTTAGAAATGGATATTAATATGATTGACTTGATCGATCTGGAAGATTTGAATATTTACGAAACGTCTCGGTGATCTTACAGACATTTTTATCATGGGAATTCGTTTGAATTGAATAACGAAGATTTTGAATATGTATAGGTTCAAGAAACGTTTTGAAGAAAAAACAGTGGTTCTTTTACAAAGCTTTATGCTCTTTATAAGGAATTTCATCACTATCACTAAAGTAAGCAATAACATTTTTCATTTGTTGTTTTTACTGTAGCTCACAATTAGTTTATAACAAAAACACAACAGACACGACTTATGTATAAACAAACCAATATGTAACACTTCCACAACAACAGTCACAGTAATAAGAGTAATGTATAAATTATTAATTAAAAATCCACATAAATGAGTCTTTACTGTAACAAGCCTAGACCTTTTACTCAAAAAAATTAAAAAAAAAACAAAACAAAAAATGCATTTTTATAATAAGACGGTTTTAGTACAACTGGTACAAAAGAGGTTTTTAGCTGCGTGTGCTTAACGATTGATAGCAAACTTATATATAACGCACTACTACATATTATAAAAGCGAAAGTTTGTGAGTGTGTTACTTCTTTACGCTCGAACGGGTGAACAGATTTCGATAAAACTTGGTACACGGGCAGATTATGTCCTGGAATAGAACATAGATTTTATTTTATCTCGAGAGTATGTTCCCTGGGGATAATTTTTTACTTTCATGTGGGTAAACACACAAAACTTATAAGCTCTAAAGATTTTTTTCCATATAAATATTAATTTTTACTAGTACCTATCTGTGTCGTTACTTTTGTGATAATATATACGTAACCTTATCTTTTCTTAGATTTACGAGTATATATGGGAAAACTATAATTTTTAGTATGTTATAACATAACGCTATTATTTGCAGATCTTCAGAACTATATTCTGTGGGGCCTTCGAAGGTAGGTTCTATATCTAAGCTCTAAGCCCTTTGTAAACTGCACCGTTCATGGATTTTGGTCGTGACGTCTATGTTACTTGAATGAAACCTCAGAACAAAAGCGGTTGAAACCATGTTGGAATAACGATTCTTAGTATTTTATAATTTTAAATCGATACATCATACAGGTTTATCTTATTTTGTAGCCATGATTAATGTCCAAGATACTTAGGTACCTATCGATAATTTTGCCCTGTTCAAAGAATAGTCACCATTTTGTGGTTTTGCGTTGATTCCGTGATACACATTTTTTGTTGGGACAATTCGTTCTAGCTTTTATCGAACTTTGGTTTTTGTGAGCAAGTCGTCATTGCAGCGTGACAACACCAAAGTTTCTTGCCGGTTGGTAGGCACTTACCTACTACAAAATATCGAAATCATGATACAAATCTATTTTTTGTAATGTTTAATTCCGTTACCTACATCAGAATCGGTTCAAATAAAGTAGCGCAGGATAATAAATACATACCCAGTCTTTCTAAGATAAAACCAGAAAATCAAAACAACGATCAAACATGTGATTTTATGAACGTGCAGCACATTTTCATTATACGAGCTGGCAGACGATTACGTCCAGATGAGAGTGTGCTCGTAAACCTGCTGTGAGTCGTGTGACGTGTGTCATGCAAGACTGTGCACACAATGTTCTATGCAGGTAAATCAATCGTGAGTTCGGTGGCTTCTCACGGAACGCGCAGTCAGAGGGCTCTCAAGTCGATCGCGCCTTCCATTCAACGCCTTTTTGTACTGCACGCCATTTCCTCTCGGGGAAAAAATGTCGAGCAACAGTGAGACGGACGTTAGTGGTTCTTGTGATATTTTCGTAATACCACTTCGGAGATTAGATTTTGACGTCGAAAAGCTATTCTGGCTTCTCTATATTTGTGACAGAAATAACAGGTAAAGAAACTTTTTCTAATTTAAATAAAAATGAGGCAGTTTCCTTTGAACGAGTGGCTAGAAACTAGCACACCTATTAGTAGTAATTAACTGGAGCGTTGCCTTAACTGGTACTTATTTTTGCACTAAATCAACTCGGTGGACTGTGTTCATTTGGTGCATCGTTGCGGTCTTCAAACCTAATTTGCTGTATATAGCGGTATATGATGTCGCTGCACTTCGGCATATCATTACAGGCTTCGTTCACTCGGAAAAGAAAGCTGTACAATGATAAGTGCTCTATAACTTATCCTACTTTCGCTAGCCGTTCCAATAGAGCCTTCCACTAGCCCGCTATAATGATTGTAACAATAATTACTGTATAATTGGAAACTGAGACGAATCCCGAGATAAAACAGGAAATACTTAAAGCTTTATCGCCGCAGTTTCCTCTCATATACTGTTTTTCCATCTTGCGAGCGAACTTAATAAAATAAAAATAAAACTAGTCATCATGTGCGCTCTACATTGAAGATTGATTTAAAAAGAAATCGATGTTTATAGCTGTTCGCAGACGCAGAGTATATCGCATCGACATAGTTTTTGCTCCATTAGATGGGTGTGCAGTGAGTATAAGGCAGGTGTTGTTTTATCAGCGGCCGGGAACGTTGCCCTCACTTCCGCCCTTATCTGAGTTTACTTACCTTTGCCTGAGAACCGCGGCGACTAGTCAGCTGTGCTCTTTTCATTCATACGTGTATCGAAGATATCCATATTTTACACGACTGTATCTAGCACAGATAGACGCCGGCAAATATTTGTTCCGTTAGTTCCGTATTTATTGGTAAATACTTATTCTAGGTGACGACACGAAATAGTAAAGTGATTGGTATCTATTTACATAGGAAATTTGATTCTTAAAGTGTGGTCCGTGGACATATAAGTATAAAGAATAGGCAACACCGCACCTTGGCAGTCCAAATAAATATGTTTTTACGGAATATCACCATAACCACCAGGAACGCCGCGTAATTTCCTAGCGCACACAATTTTTTTTTTATAAAGCTGCCTTGAATGTCAAGAAAATAAACATAAAACTTTTAATTACCGTGAAATTGGAGCTACAATAATCCTTATTTAATAAGCAGAAAACCCTAACTTGACAGTTTCTTTTGTAAAGTTTAAGACAAACCCTTACATTTTCCGATTAGCTAACTTTCGAGCGACTAATATTGAAAGCGAAAATCTTTGGCTTTCCTAAATTACTTTTATTTTTCGGAGAAATTACTTTTGAAAATATATTTTCTTAAATAGGTAGGTATTTAACAAAGAAAGGATTGAAGTTAAAGGCCCACTTTATCCTTTGCCGGCTGAGCTGCGTAGCCAACGATAAAACTCCAAGATCAAGCCTGTGAAGGAACGTAATGTACGAGCAGGTATTGGCTATCAAGAGAGTGGGTAAGTGAAATAAAATGTTAGTGGATTGGAATCTTGCCGCAGGTTAGGCCGCGAGGACTCAACACTCGCGGCCGGTCTATTGATGTTCCCGCTCCGGAAAACCATCTCAATGAGCCTACACACCTATTTTACATACATACTGCCTTCGTAATGGTCGCGTAGACGAGCTAGGCGTGAAGCGATTCCAGATCAAATACCTATTTCCCTGAAAATATACGAATCCCTTGATCTGCATCGCTTAAGTAAGTACGTTTTACGCTTTGTATTTTTAAAACTACAGTTACGACACGTGTAATTTATATGCATGAAGGACGAGGAGGCCGACGGCCATAACTTGAAGCGATGAAAAAATGTTTATTGAATAAAGTGTAAGTAGGTGCTTAAGACGAAAGCGGCAGAAAAAGTATATAATGTTTCTAGGTTACGTAATACTGAGGCCCATAAGTATAAAGTATAATGTGAGTACGTACCTATTGAACTAGGTAATATTTACTAAGTTAAATGAATCAACCCAATTGTGGCGGAAACGTACGCGCGATGAAAACGTTGAATATTTTAGTGAACAAAGAATTTAGTTAAATATTTGCTTTCCGAAATGCTCAAATTAGATAATATAAAACGCGAGGAACGCAAGTCAACTTTGCATGATAAATGTTTCGAAGCCATAATTTTTATATGTTGGCAAGGAGGTAGAGAGGTACTTATTGGTTTTTGCGCAGCTTTGAGAACGAGCGAGAAATCCGGAGCCATTTGTTAGAGTCACGTTAGTGAAAAGGGTTGTCTGAATGTTTTAGAAGAACCCTAACAATCTGTCAGTGCTTGTTGCTGGTCTATTGCTTCAACAGATATTGTACTTTTTCTATTTACCCTTTATTTATTTAGGAACATGAAACATGATCTTTTTGATGTCAATGACAGTTTGCAGCTTGTTGATATAAAGCAGGATAGAGTGGCGAGATTCTGGCGCGTATTGGACGCAACAAAGTGAATTTAGTGAAAAGTTCGCGAGCTACGGTACCTACCTAATATTAAACTTACGTTAAAGGTAAGTATTACACCTTTCTATGGATACAAGAAATACTGATTTCTATAATCTTTTACTAATATGAAAAGTCCATTAAGCGTTGGTGCATAATGATCGTTTATAGGTCAATTAAGAAAGGGTTCAATCAGTCCTATTTGCTCTGTTTTGCGCATACATATTGATTATTTCATTTAATTTAACTGGGTATATGAAACCTATTTACATAAAACCACTTTTGGCATGAATATCGTTGGTAAAAAGTGGATAAACCGCAGTATGTAGTCACAGTATGGCACACGTCGGCGTCGGCTACTGGCACCACAGTCACTACTAAACCTTTCTCTCAGAATTTTACGATTTGTTGGATGATAAAGTGAGCAGTCGCTACGTTCCACTCTTTTTGCCCTTTATTTACAGGAAGACGCAGATTTTCATGTAATAAATAAAGGTTTTATTCATAGTTGAAGCTACAAGAAAGGTAATATAGACTAGAATTTCCGATGTTGTGTGTTGAGCTTCGACTTCGATTCAATGTAAAATAAAACACACTAAAAAGTGCAAAATAACTTTAATTTCGGATGTCAGTGTTTCTTTATAATAGTTGTCTCTTCGTTATTTAATACCGATTTCCCTCAGCCAAACGTAAATAGTGTGCAAGTTCTATAGTAAGGCACCTATAAAATTTAATCATTAAAACATTGCATAAATATTCCAATAAGTCAAGCCCAGGCTCACCTTCCGACTTCATCATCAGATCAGTTCTATGAGACCAACTTAGAAGCACAACCTTTCAATCAAAAAAATAATTTCCAAAATCGGTCCACAATTAACCGAGAAATCGGTGAACATACAATAGAACCTTCTTCTTTTTGAAGTCGGTTAAAAAAGTTGTTCTCGATACATGTCTTTTACCATGCTTATTATACGGTTACCAAACCTGGATATTCACAAAAGAATGAAGCAATGGAAAGGAGTATGTTGAAGATTAGAAGAATTCAAAAAGTGAAGAATGTGACCATCACACAAAAAACGAAAGTTACTCGCGAAAAAAAAGTATACCTAAAGATACCTTGTCTATTCATTGGTATTATCAACATCATCACCATTACAGGAACCGTCTTCTTCTAAACAAAGGCCCAATCTTATACACAACGTCTTTATCAAGAAGCAGTCACCGATTAAAATCCTTTTATGTTCAATCAGTTCACAGTACATTAAATCGCAGCCCACATGAAGACTAATCGGTAATACAAACAAGTCATTACAACGAAATACTAACCCTTTATCCTTTGTATCGTTTGTTTACATGCCAATGGAAAGCCGGTGAACAGGAAATATGGTGCTCGGCCTCTAAAGAAAACTTCAACGACCCTGAATGGAAGCATTTCTAATTTATCGAACAACAAAAGCAATTTTGCAACAGTTGTAGCGTCGTGCGACGGCGAGCATGTCCCGCGACCCGCGCTCGCTCCAGCGCCCGTTCCCTCGCCCGCACTCGCGCCCGCACCCGCTCCCTTTCCCGCGTCCGCTTGCGTGTTAGTGCCGATCTAATCTGTAGCAACTTAGCCACAAAACTAAGTTTAACCTACTTCGCGGTGTAACGGCCTTTTGAACATTCCCTGATAAAAATGTTTGTAAAAATACTTAATTAGATTTTAATTGTAAACTTCCTTGTAGGTGTTGCTGTTTTTGCTCACCTCTAGTAGAGTGCTACATTTAAAACTGGAAATTTAATATAGTTTAATATAATTTTACACGAAAGAATTTTATTAAAGGTGAGCACAATTTCGAAACTACTATTCTACATGTAATTATTAAAGTACTAACCCACATGTAATTAATAATTCAAACGATCATTATGTTATCTAGCCATTAGGTAAGTGCAACCCACTAAAATCTGGGATTCGTGTTTGGTAACTAATTTTTTTTTTTAATAATTTTTATTCATGACCATAAATACAAGTCTTTCAGCCGGATCCATAGAAGGGTTTGGTAACTAAATATAACAAAAGGTTATCTATGTTACATTAAAATATTATTATTAAGTTTACAGTCTTTAGAAATGTTATTTCTTTCACTTTATAAACATTTGTAATGAATAACTTATAGACACTATTTGAGACGTCGACATGACTGAGCGAATATAACGTCTTATATGTCACGCAGATTTATGTAGTGATTTTAAATGTTGAGCCTGATCGCTCAATATGGTGGAATCGTAAAGGAAACGTAGTCAAATCGACACCGGTACGGGTGTACAGCGTTTGCCGGGATTCTCACGATTTATGAGGCAATATGTTTAACGTCTACTACGGGAACCCTCTCCGAACATAACGGGGCTGTTACGTAAACAGATTGCTCGCGAGTGGTGGGCCGACGCCGACGCCGACGCTCCAGATATCGGCCTACGAACGAGTCTTACACTTACAACTTTTGTACCAAATCGACGACGACATTTCGCTCTTTGTAATCTCCCTGCTGCATACGAATACCTAGCTATGGCGACAATTCGAGAACGATATCCAGAAAACTGCGTTTTATAGAGATTTCCTTACTTAAATTCGACCTGTAACCGCTAAGGCTTTGTTTTGTAAAAATGTAGGCTCTTTGATCACGATTTAATACAACTTGCCAACTACTTATTTGAGATTTATGTCTATATATATTTTTACTTCACAACCATAATATTCTCTTATATGAATCAAATATATTCCAGCAACATACCTAGGTATTTTACGGATCATATTTCCATTATAGCTCGAAAAACTGAATTTCCACCAGTGACTTGAAGAAAGCAGTTGATTGATTCATGAGTTTATATCGCTCTAATTTATTCTACTAGGCGCCAGGGAAAAATGGTTGTGAAAATTGTTCAGCAATAAAAACGAAAGAAACAGAATAATTTTATTGGCCGCGTGTACGTTTCATTCCCCTTGACATTTGGATCTAAACTCGTCTCTGTGTAAGTCGCGTTTTACGAGTATGAGTATAAAGTGATTTTTTAAATTTCGTTTTTATTGTTTACGATCAACGTTAAAAAATAAGAAAAGAATGTTAGCCTCTGTATGACATTTTTGTTCATGATGCTATAAAAGTTACATTAATATTATGAAGCAATCCCCTATGCTTCGTATAGGTTGTTTCTAATTCTGTGAAAGCGTCTGTAATATTATGTATGACATTCTTTGCAGATTTTAAACTTTTATTTTAGCGATAGATTTTTTCAGTCTTATGGAACAGTAAAACTTTAACCATTAGGTACAGACTTCACAAAGTCAGATTCTCTACAGATTTGCTAATAATATATTTCTCAACATTAGATATTTAAGTAGTGATGTGTGGTAACGAATGGTACTGTAAAACAAAAGTGTAATGACCGTAAGTACCGTATCTTACACATAATTTTTGACACGCTCTACCAACGTTGTGATGTCTCAGTTATTCACATTCTTTGTAAATTCATGTTGGCACTTCCACCATGCAACTCTAATTTATAAAACCTACTAATTAGTGAGTTTTCTTATTTTTAATTAAGGAAATATGGAGCAAGATAATGATAATGAAGGTAAAGACGTAATCATTACCTACTTAGCCCTTTTCCAAAATTAACAAAAGCAATATATTATGTATAAACAGTGAAAGTTTTTTTATTATAATAATAAATTCTTTATTGACATAAGTAAAATTTTACAAAAATAGTGAGGCCGTGACTCCTGCGCCAGGCATATTAGTACCTGTGTTACAGGAGCCAGTGTCTTCTACCAATTACATACGTCGTTTTATGCATTAAAAACCAAAAGAAAAAAAAAACAAAATAAAAATGAAATTAAAATATATCTATGTCTGATTGATGATTGAGATATGTGGATGTTGTTGACTAGTGTTTGTGTTGTGTAGTATTTATGAATGTAGTGCTTATGTGGAATATATGTGGATTATGTTTGTTTTGTAGCTATTTAAGTAGGAGTTCGGTTTGTGTGTAGTCGAGAGTCAGAAGCCATGATTTAACCTTAGTTTTGACTTCTATGATTGTGAGAGGATTTATCTGAAGCTCTTTGTTTGTCCTATTTTATTTGTATGTGTCCTACCTGAAACGGCCAAAACTTAAACTTTTTTAATAGTAATTATTGTTGGAGACGTCAAATTGTGCCATTTTAGTATTTATTATCTGCAAAGTAACACAATAGACAAATATCTAAAGGATAAATTCAATAACAAATAAATGAATCTTTGTTTATTGATAGCTACACCCTAGGGGTCTTTAAGTCAAAACTGAATAAGTTACTTCAAGGCAAACGTACTTCATCGTAGAACTAGTCGTCGCTTTCCATCAGGCGAGATAATGGTGAAGCGCGAGCCTATAAAAGATAACAAGAAAAACTGATTACCTACTTGAAAAACAATGATTAAAACATAACTATATCAAATATTCTACTATATTACACACACATAATATATATTATATGTTCAAAATATATAAACGAAGGAATAAATAAAAACAATACATAAATATATAAATATACGAAAAAATTTAATACTTCTTTTAGTGCCCTTTATACCATTTCAAAATTTTGCTGTACCTAAGGGGTCCATAATTGTTTCCACTTTTTAATATTTATTTATTAACTGATTTATACATTATGGATTGCAACAAAGATTTGGTTTTGATTTGAAAATCCAAAGTAATGTTCAATCCATCATTGCAAGTGGCGTTAGAGTAGACCCAGTGTGCATAAGTAAATTTGTATCGATCTTGTAAAGTAATGGCTGCGTCGACTGGCTTGGGGTTACTTCACTGCAAGCCCTTAAAAGGCAACAATTGCGTGACGTCGGAAGATTCTTAATTTTGATTAGAGGCTTGCGTGAATGTGGCGCTCGCAGTGTTCATCAAATGATTTAACCTCCACTGATGTTTACTTTACAGCTTTATTGACTTTGTGTTGAGTTATTTGAAGAAAAATTACCCCAGTGACTAGCCATATACACACAGTCAACCATAAAAATCAAATATTTACCGCTGTCCAGCTTTCTCCCTTTTCATGCAAATCGAACGCTACGGCCTGAAAAAGTTAAAGGACAATAAATAAAACCATTGAACAATTGTCAATAAACAATTGAGTTAGCACCGTAGAAAAAATAAGCAATCAGAAGTCTATTTTCAACGCTATACCATTTTATCCAGCAATTGTAAAGCAATACACTTTAAAAATAAAAGCGAGTGTTCAAACATGAATCGGCTTGGCGTGGCAATAAATTGCGGCACGAGGCAAAACTCGCCGTTAAATATACTCTTTTAAAGTTCAACTTAACATTTGCGACGCCAGTTTTATCGTCTAAAATAAACATATAAAAATACGTAGTTTTGTTATGTGCATGTGATATAACATTTCCCTAAAGGACCAGACATGCAGAGAACGCCACTTTGCACTTTTGTGCTGCACTTTTCGTTTTCAAACAGTTACATGCGTTTTTATTTTAATATTATAAGGCTTTGTTGTGTTTTTATAAGGTTACACTTGATAGGGACAAAGAAGCGAAAAGTGAATGAAAATTACCTCATAAAAGAACAGTAGTTATTATGAGTTGACACAGGGTTTTTGTTGTTTTGCTTACCTAGGCAGTTTTAAAGATTCAAAGTGAGTTAATGCATGATATCTTTATGAAGATTCGCAGTTTAGATCTTAGATTAGAGTTAATGGCAACAAAACCAGTCGTAACGTTAGCTAATTTATGGTTTCAGAATATCTACCTTCTTTCCTCGAACTGAAAGGAAGAAAACTGCATCGATTATTCTTAGTATTATTATGTAGACAATGACTGACGATATCACATCGTTTTCAGATGGCATCAATATCTCAGAAATGTTCGCTGCTCACTTTTCTTCTATCTACAGTCAACAAAATGTGAATCATCATTCATCTTCCTCAGAATAAGCAGTACATGTTAGTGTGTTTAGCTCTCACTATACTGGTGATTGAAATTGATACCTTGCTCAATAATTTGAAATCTCTGCATCTTCGAAAAGGCTCTGGACCCGACGGTATACCTCGGTGTTATTTTATCTCTATGTATCCTCTTATGGTTACTTTATTACAAATATTTAATCAATCACTTGCCTCCGGTATAATCCCAGATATTTGGAAAGTAGCGAAGGTTGTGATGTGCTTACAGGTAATCACATCACAGGTTGAGGAATTGGTACACTAGTATATAAGTTTGTTTGATGTACTTATCTCATATCTTTGTATAAGTGTATTCAATTGTTGGTGAGCCAAATAAAAATAAAACATATATATGTATATTGTAGTAGATATAGTATAAACTACAAAGAAATATAATACCGACACGACATTAAAAAATCTGTCAGAGCTTTTCTTATTCGCAGCAATAGCGAAAACTGGAATAACGTTATTGTATAAGCATTTATCCGCAGCAACACGTAGATTTTAAGTTCTCGTAAAATTATTAATCCGTTGAGACGGAACAACAAAAAGAAATAATAATTCATTCTGCTCGCAGCTCTCACGGGGATTACGAAACGAGATAAAAAGGAGCCTCTTTTCCCATGTTAGCTTTCTATGTCCAAAGTTTCATCCAATCCAGTACTACAGCATTGACTGATGTTGACAAGCTATCATATTCGCGTTGAATTTATTATAGGGTGGACCGCGAGTGGTATTTTAAATAATGTGTGCGTTAATATAATGAAAGCGTGACATGTGCATTAAAACAAGTGCTCGATTAATTGTGTTGACTACCATAACACGTTGTGTTTTGTTGAATAACTCTGTGGAATTAATATTGCGATCGTTTATTTCACTTTTCGTACTATACAAGGTTCTGTTGTCCAGATTTGTCGGGGTAATAAATACAATGCTGTCTTTTTAACCTTCACCTTTGACCTCGTAAACAAAACTCATATAGTATACTTACACAGATACTATTTTAATGGTCAAAGTTTGCAAAATATCTGAACCACAACTAGGTTTTCAGTTTGCCGGGGCGCCCTGCGGACTCTCCGTCCGCGTACCGGCCCATTGTGCTGCTCGACGAGGTGGGCAAGCTCTTTGAAAGAGTAGTTGCAGACCGCCTCGTCGCGCACCTAACACGGGTGGGGCCGGACCTAGCGGACGGCCAGTTCGGCTTTCGCAGGAGGCGCTCCACGGTGGACGCCATCATGCGCGTGCGAGCTCTCACGACGGGGGCTGCAGTGTCCCAGGGCAGGTGTGTCGTGGCGGTGTCTTTGGACATCGCCAACGCCTTCAACTCCCTGCCTTGGAGTAGCATTAGGAGGGCACTCCGGTATCACCGGACGCCCGACTACCTCTGTCGTGTGGTCGAGGCGTACCTGTCGGACAGGTACATCATCTACCCTGGTCACCAGGGAGAGTGGGAACGTCGAGAGATGTCGTGCGGTGTTCCGCAGGGATCGGTACTAGGGCCGCCCTTGTGGAACATCGGATACGACTACGTGCTGCGCGGCGACCTCCCTGGCGGGGTCAGCGTGGTCTGCTACGCAGACGACACGCTGGTCCTGGCGCAGGGAGAGTCGTACCAGGCGGCGGTCGAACTAGCGACACGCGGGGTTGCGACAGTCGTGGGCAGGATCCAGGAGTTGGGACTCGAGGTGGCATTGCACAAGTCCGAGGCAATGTGCTTTCACGGCCCTCGGAACGCGCCACCACCGGGTTCCCAACTGACGGTAGGAGGAGTCCACATCAGCGTCGGGTCAACGATGAAGTACCTGGGACTCGTTCTCGACAGCCGATGGGATTTCGAGGAGCACTTCCGACGTCTGGCTCCCAAACTAAATCGGACTGGGGCTGCCCTCGGGCGGCTCCTGCCCAACCTTGGGGGTCCAGACGCCTCCTGCCGGAGGCTCTACGCGGGAATCGTTCGGTCCATGGCCCTTTATGGTGCACCGATATGGGCCCGGCTGAACGCATGTCAGAGGGTCATGGCCATACGGATGGTGCGAGGATACCGGACGATTTCCCGCGAAGCGGCGAGCCTCCTTGCTGGACAGCCACCATGGGATTTGGTAGCAACAGGCCTTGCTCACATGCACGATCTGCGCATGGAGATGCAACGCCGGGGCGAAACTCCGCTGCCACGCCAAGTCGCGGCATGGCGGGAAGAACTCCGGCGGGATCTCATGGTGGAATGGCGACAGCGACTGTCGCAACCCAGTGCTGGGCACGCCACAATTATGGCGGTAAGTCCCTTCTTTGAGGCGTGGTTGGAAAGACCTCACGGCGTCCTCACCTTCCGCATGACGCAGGTTCTCACCGAACACGGGAAGTTCGGGAAGTTCCTGCACCGGATTCGTGCGGAAGCGACGCCCGGGTGTCGCCACTGTGTGGACCGCCCGGAGGACACGGTGGAGCATACGGTGGAAGTGTGCCCCGCTTGGGAAGAGCAACGCCGTGTCCTCGTGGGGGCGATCGGCGGCGGCGATCTCTCGCGCCGGGCCTTGGTACAGGCCATGGTCCGGAGCGAGGAGGAGTGGCAGGCGGTCGCCTCCTTCTGCGAAGCAGTAATGCTAGCAAAAGAGGCGGCCGATCGCGTGAGGCAACGGCAACGGTCCTCACGCCCCAACCGCCGCCGGGATTCCGATCCCGATTTCCGGCCACTGTAGGCGCGGGCTTGCGGACGGCGGGCAATGGGTGGCCCGCCGTCCGACCGTCCGGTAACCATCCGGACCGAGCCCAAGTCGTCGACGGCGCGTATTGTTCCGCGCGCGCCTCAGGGAGATGTCAGCAAATCGTAGGGGCCCAGCAGGGTCGAAGCCTACTGGGGCCATGGGTAGTGTGAAAACGAAACCGTGGCCCTGGGACGAAGGCAACGAAGGAACAGGAGTGGGTTTTTAGTCAGTAAAAGTCTGACACTATCTCCTGCTCCGCCCAAGAGCGGGATTTGTCATAAGATAATTTTCCCACCTATAAAAAAAAAAAAAAACTAGGTTTTCAGTTTAAAGGGTCGCACCATTTCTAAAAATAGTACCTACTGTGAATCTCCGTAGTTGTAAACATACTTACTGAATTCAAAGCCTATTCAAAACTTATCTATTTGAAATGAAGTTATTTGGAAAAGAATTGGAATACCGAAATAGCTTGCAATAATGGCAGTGGGCTGGTCATGTTTTTGGTCAAAGGTTTTGGTCGACGCGGTTTCCACTTTAGACTTCTTCGCTCCAAGCGAACGAGTTAGCAGAGGGTCAGACTGGACAGCAGAGGTTGGTACAACTCTATGTCCAGCAGAGTACCAGGGAAGTGTGACATACCAAGCTGATTCGTTATTTCGTATTCGTTGTTCTATTGAATCTATTCTTGGCCAAAATTGTCTCGAAGAAGCTGGCTACAGAGAGCATTTTTTCTTACTTTTCTTTCTAACTTTATTTCTTTATTAATAATAATTATATGTCACAGTCTAATTAGCTCTCGTTTGTATTAGGTGTGAGACGGAAAAATTATCTGAAAATGTAATGTAATGAATGACAATTAGTTGACCATTGTTTCATTATACGTGTTACGTGTGCGGGAAAATAATCAGCTGAGCACCAAGAGTAGAATGGAAATAAAACGTCTAGTTGTTGATATAACATAAAACGATAGTATGAATATAATTTAAATAATTTCCCCACTGTAATGCAAATACTCGTTTTAAATATCGGTCTTAGAAACCGAGCATAGATATATATTTTTTACATGAAAGTACGTTTTAGATTACTGTTTTTTTTTTTGTTATTTGTAAGCACTACGTTAAGATTAAGCTGTAACCTTTAAATATACAGGACAATTTCAATAACTTTTACCATTGGCCAAACTTGAAATCCAAAAAATAAATAATAATAATAATATATTTTATAACGATCACACAACGCCGTCTAGTCTCAGGCTAAGCAGCTGGAGCTTGTGTTATAAGTACTAGACAACTGATAAAAATACTTATATATTTCTAAAATACACCCACGTGTACCTCCAGTTGTCCTTTGCGTTCCAAGGTCAGTGTGACTCTTTCGAATAATCCTTCAGCTCATTGAAAGTCACTTTATTTGATATTAGACATATTCTAATACTGTATGATTTATTTTGAGAAATAATCAGTGATAAAAAGACAGTTACTTGTAACAGTCTTTATTCCAGTGTGAATAAATTACATAATAAAGTGAAAAGCCCTAAACTATAATATAATATCCTCTGCCAGCTGCTCTCCTTAAAAACCGTTTCTCTATGTAACTGAGATATTTGTAATACATAATTGATTGAAAAGAGTGTCGTGCAATTTAGCTTCACTTTTTTTGGACTGACCGACGTTTGACTATTTAAATGGTCTATTTGAAATAAATACTTTTGATTTTGAAAAACATTCAGCGTTCTAGGACCAAGAGGTGGGCGTTGATTAGGACTTGCCGTATCTAAATTCACAAGAAAGTAATCCGCACTTTATATCGAAATACTAAATGTGTCAAAGATCTTAAACGACATCAGTTATGAGACCTTTTGGGTCCTTATTATAGTTTTGATAGTATCAGATTTAAATAGAAGATTTCAACCCATAATGGCTGGTACATACTCGTACTAAGTTACGAATCAAGCCATTCAGGGGACAGTGTAGCATTTCGTCAGAAATTATTTTCGTGGTACTGGTATCTACTCGTAAAGTTAATTTTACCAGTACCGGCTTAAAACAGATGAAGGGTCTCCAATGCTAAGCTATGAAGATTACGGGGTATTGGCGTAGTATTGGTACGGTACATACATATGTATTGACGTAGTATTGGTACGGTACATATTACATACGTATATACCTACGTACATATACGAGGCTTACGATTACGAGGGTTATATTGCACTGCCAGTACATGGTGGACATCCCACTCATACGTACAAAGCGTTTTGGGAATACATTCATTGTGCGTACAGCTAAGGAGTGGAATTCCCTGCCGGAGTCTGTGGTCTTTATGTTAAGAGTCGGCCCATGCTCGTTAGGACCGCGAGGACCTTCTGAAAAGGAAACCCGTAGTCCTAGAACGTAAAGGGCAACTGGTGTGGTTTTAGTCAGTAAAAGTCTGACCCGCCCTCTCGCTCCACCCAGACCGGACTCTATCCATAATTAAAAAAAGAATGGTAAGTTATAGGAACCGGATATGAAACCTTTTGCTTTAGTCATTTAGTCCACATTTCCCAGACACCGTTGACGTAATGAATGGAGATACGCTCTGCATATCAAGGTTGAATCGAGTCAATTTCAACGCGAACCAAGTTTGACAAGTCAAAGGCCAAATTGAAGAGTAATTGTTCGAACTTTCGGCTTATTAGTAGAAGCGAAAGATGTAGGTAGGTATCTACTTGGTGGTTGTGTGATTGTGTCGCTTGGTTCTAATGTCGAATCTACTGTCAGATCGTCGATGCTTGTACATAAGTAGGTACCTATTTCAATTCATAAGTCGTCTCTTTCTGTTTAAGATTCTTTTCTGCGTCATACTCATAATATATTTTTGATATCATCAAATTACCATCTCTCTTTGGTGGGTTATTTTTGTTCATTTATAATTGAATATTGAACCCTCGGCACCAAAGTATACGAAAGAGAAAAATACAATGGTGAAGCCAACAAACTTTGGATTTAGATGGAGTTAACAAAACAAAAAGAAGTTGGAAATATCATCATACTTAATGCTCTGGAGAGTTGGTAGCTACTGTAGAAATAACACTTTATGTCAAATCCTTAGGTAACAAGCTGACAGACAGATTTTTCGCATGCAATATACAAGGAATTGAGTCCCCGGGGTGTTCTCTCTACGTTTATCGCTTAAGTCTAGCTACGTTTTAAAGATATAAGGAATACGGCCACGATTATTACACATTGCGAGGAAAACCATAAAGAGGGTAGTTAGGTAAATAGATTACTAGGCGCGGAGGGCGCACGCGTCTAAACTACCCTTTAATAGAGAAAGATGTTCACAGAAATCAACAGTGGAGTATATTTACTTTTATATTTAGCGGTTTGCTAAATAAAAAAATGACAACAACGCCTTGTTCGCACGTAGCGCAGGTTCCGCACGTTTATTGGCACTTACCTTAATTTGCCCACTCACTGGGACGCTTGAACCCTTACGATGAGGCCCCAGTTTTTAATACGTTTGTACATTAAAACATGCAAGTTGTATAAAATTATATACATTGCGTGTATGTGTACGATGTTACACAGAGACAATTTTTATTTTAGGGCTTAACGACAAATTCGAAGTCCTTGTCGTTGGAACATCTTTACTAAACTTAATTATCTCGAGAGAGCTTTAAAAAAATAGCTTCATATTTTGCTAATGGCTATAGAGTAGCGTTTTAATTCTGAGAATAATATAACAAAGATTTATATTTTATTAAACTTGATCATAAAATGTGAAAGAAGATATTAGGCAGTAAGCTTACCCTCGCTTTTGTTCCTAATCCGCAGCAGGGCGCAAGCTCGCGTCTCACCATATGCTGTAATCTGTTGAGATTTGATGAGAAGGAGGACATCGGCCGTTATTTAAAAGATGATAAATTGAGAAAGCCCTCTTTGATCGCTCGTCGACTGTTCGTTACATTTTGTATGATTGGGAGTTAGTCCTTTATTGTAAGTCTTTGTTTGATGTCCGCGTTTTAACGTGGGTAGGTACTGGGTACGGCGGGTATGTTGACAATGAAGCGACATTATAATTCTGGAATATTTTTCGGGCCTACTTGGAGCTGTAAGAGAAAATGTGGATATAACGTTCTTGGGTATCCATAAAAGAAATATTTCCCTCACAGTAATTTGAGTGAGCAAAGCGGAGCGCCAAGCGACCAAAATTATACTTCATACATGTTTATTATGAATACTCTTTGTTCACAAAACTTGTATAAAATGTTATTTACAACTGTTTGTGGCAGTTATAATTAATATTTTTGTAAATATCTCAAAGAAAGAACTCACTACAAATAAATCTTAAGCACATAAAAGATTTTAAGCATAAGAAACAGTAGAAGGTCGACACATTTTATTATCGATTAGCCTAAGCGCGGCTCTTGGTCACTGCGTACAGGAATTAGATTTCTTGTCTTTGTGTTCTTAATGAAATACTCAATTAGGTATTTCATAAGGAAACACCACCGGGGTTGGGTTTTTCATCAAATGATGTGACCGGTCACGTTTAGTGGTTGAATCCTTAAAATATTGAAAATGTGAAAGTCTACGGCTCAGGAAGGAATGACAGTCTACCTATGTTCCAAACATGGGTCAACTATAACATAGATTTAGAAATAATAATAAAGCTTTATTTATTCCACAAAAATAAAATTAGATAACTAAAATAAAAGTAAACAAATTAAAATTGACAATCAATTAAAATTAAAATTAGTTCAATCAAAATTTAAAAAAATATCCTAAATAAACTTGAATTGAATTGAATTATGGAATTATAATTAACATTTTTTTTTAATTGGTATAGACTAGTGCTTGACTGCGATCCCACCTGATGGTAAGCAGTGATGCAATTGTTGATGGTGAGGCGCACTAGTTTATTAAGAGCCTATTCACTCTAGCCTTGAAGACACCCAAATTATAATCGGATGAAAAGACCTCAGTAGGCAAATTGTTCCAGTCCTTCGATGTACGCGGTATAAACGACGAGGCGAAACACTTAGTCCGGACCGTAGAGGTTACAACAACGTTAGGGTGGATACTTGCCGTACGTAGGGTGGACCGATGGTAGAAATAGATGGTGGAATCAAGTCATGCAATTTCCGCGCACATTCTCCAAAATGCAACCTGTAAAACACCGAAAGGCTGGCTACCCTACGCCTGTGCTCAAGGCTTTGAAGACTGGACTTAACCAAATCTCACACCTCCACCGTATGCTCCACCGTGTCCTCTGGGTGGTCCACACAATGATGACATCCGGGCGTTGCTTCCGCCTGAATCCGATGCAGGAACCTTCCGAACTTGCCATGTCCGGTGAGGACCTGCGTCATGCGGAAAGTGAAGACGCCGTGTTGCCGCTTCAGCCACTCCTCAAAGAGGGGACTTATCGCCATAATTGTAGCGTGCCCAGCACTGGGTTGCGACAGTCGCCGTCGCCATTCCACCATGAGATCCCGCCGGAACTCTGTCCGCCATGCCGCGACTTGGCGCGGCAGCGGAGTTTCGCCCCGGCGTTGCATCTCCACGCGCAAATCATGCATGCGTGCAAGGACTATTGCCTCCAAATCCCATGGTGGCAGGCCAGCAAGGAGGCTCGCCGCTTCGCGGGAAATCGAAAATGCGGTATCCCCGTACCATCCGGATGGCCATGACCTTCTGGCAAGCGTTCAGCATGGCCGCCGGTCGCCTATGCAGCGACAGTGCCCACACCGGTAACCCGTAAAGAGCCATGGTCCGAACAATTCCCGCGTAGAGCCTCCGGCAGGAGGCGTCTGGACCCCCAGGGTTGGGCAGGAGCCGCTTTAAGGCAGCCCCGGTCCGTTCCAGTTTGGGAGTCAGACGTTAAAAGTGCTCCACAAAGTTCCACCGACTGTCGAGGACAAGTCCCAGGTACTTCATCGTCGACCCGACGTCGATGCGAACCCCTCCTACCGTTATTTGGGAACCCGATGGTGGCGCGTTCCGAGGGCCATGAAAGCACATGGCCTCGGACTTGTGCAGTGCCACTTCGAGTCCCAACTCTTGGATCCTGTCCACGACTGTCGCAACCCCACGTGTCGCTAGTTCGGCCGCCGCCTGGTGCGACTCCCCCTGCGCCAGGACCAGCGTGTCGTCTGCGTAACAGACCACGCTGACCTCGTCAGGGAGGTCGCCGCATAGGTAAAGACCTAATAGGTAGTTGTGATTTAAATATCTCTTGAACCTATTATTTTTTCCAGGTTATAGTTATTCTTCGGTCTATTTATCCTATATTTCTGTTTCTTAAATGAAATTTGCTTACCCAGATATACATGGACTAGTCTTCGAAGTATTCAAGCGGCATGTTATTGACTAAGTTAGGCTTCGTCCTGTTGGTGGTCATGATTTTTGGTCCATCTCTAATCCCACATATTCACTCGCTGCTTGCAGTTCGTTGACGTGTGCATTAAGTTCCTTGGGATTTTCTGCTAACGTACAACAATGTCATCAGCATAGCGTAAGTGACTTAGATATTTACCATTGACATAAATACCTCGCTTTGACCAAGGAAGGTCTACCATTATAATGGTAGACCTTCATTGTCATTGGTTAACATTTAGGGGTTGCGTGTTGGTAATTAAAAGGCGAATAACGATCTGTGTCATTTATAGAAAAACGCTGCTTATATAGGTACAGTACTGGTCCGAAGAATTCTAAATAAAAGGGTCATCATCATCATCATCGTTTCAGCCGATAGACGTCCACTGCTGGACATAGGCCTCACCCAAATGTCGCCATAATGAACGGTCCTGTGCGTCTCGCATCCATCGGATTCCCGCAACCTTCACCAGGTCATCGGTCCACCTTGTAGGGGGCCTTCCAAAACTGCGTCTTCCGGTACGCGGTCGCCACTCCAGAACCTTTCGGCCCCAACGGCCATCTGTTCTGCCAGCAATGTCTCAAGACGAAAGTCTATGACCAGTGCGTATTGCCATTGATGACATATGGTTCCGTAACGTGGTCGCTCACAATGGGCCTCATCAGAAGGCTCAAAGTCACCCAAAGGGCAATGGAAAGGGCTATGCTCGGAGTTTCCTTGCGTGATCGAATCAGAAATGAAGATATCTGCAGGAGAACCAAGGTTGCCGACATAGCACGAAGAATTGCCAAATTTAAGTGGCAATAGGCAGGGCACATTGCAATAAAAGGGTACATTGATAAATTTAAAAGAAACACTCAGATGCGTGTGGAAGTACGCAGTGTTGCGCGGCGGCGATCGGCCGTATGCGCTCCTCTATGTCGTATGTAAGTACGTACGTAAGTACAAGCCGCCACATCATTCCCTTGGCTTCGATGACCGTCCTGCACTTGTGACGTATGCGTACGATTCTGTGACTGGAGCTTATGATTGTGTTCATCCGGATAGCTGGCTTAAGTCTGTCAACCGAGATGTTGGTGCGTCTATTGTTTAACTGGATAGTGAAGTACTTATCTTTGCGACTGATATGGGCCAGTGTAGGTCGGCGTCAGGGGTCTGCTTGATGCGTCATTGCGTAGGTAAACATGCGAACATCTATGTAGATCGTGAATAAATGTTGCTCGAGATTGGTTAGTTTTTCGTTGCGCCTGGGCCTTTTTTAACGGTCCATTCAACTTATTCATGAAGTTTGAAATCGTATCGCGATTTTTTGTTGTTTCTTCATAGAAGTCGCCATGAAGTTCAGTGGTACTTGCACGAACATCTCCTTTTATCGAGGCGCGCAGTCCTAGCAGTATTGTAGGTAGCTCATGACCATTTGGTTGATTAGAGTCTTGCGGTGAGTGACGTCTTGAGTGAGCGATGTTGACGTTCGATAACGCCATTGCTCTACGGGTGGTAGGCAGTGGTGCGGGTGCGGTGTATTCCCATGCGTTGCATCAACTTGTTAAATAGGTCTGACTCAAATTACCTCCCTTGGTCCATAGTTATGGTTACTGGGCAACCGAATCTTGCGATCCAACCTTTGTAAAATGCGTTAGCGACCGTTTCTGCGGTTATGTCTTCTAATGGACAAGCTTCAAGCTATTTGGTAGCCCTATCTATTATGGTCAATAGATATCGATAACCGTCAGAAATAGGTAACGGGCCAACGATATCCACGTGAATCCGTGCTCCAGTCTGTTTGTTTGTTGGAAGCTCGCAATGGGTGTCTTTGTGTGTTGTTGCACGTTTTTACACTGGCACACGTCGCACACTCGTGTCCAATTGTTTACGTCACGGTTCATTGAAGGCCAAAAATATCGTTCCTGGGTAAATAAAGTCGTGAATGGCATGGTATGCGGTTTTTCTGAAATATCGTGGCAAATATGGTCAAGCCGTGTTTGTTGACATCTCGCAGGTGATTTTAGTGGTCGAGTTAGGCATCGTAATATTTTTTTGAAACCGTACTTTTCGATGCTTGTTAACGCCTTCAACTCGGGTTCTTAAGCTTAAACTTTTTCCAACGCAATGTAAGCGACAGGAGTGGGGCAAGTTATTTTTTCTATTCGTGATAGTGCGTATGCCACTTGGTTGTCCTTACCGGTCACGTGTTCATTTATTTTATTCTTTATTGTACAGCACATAAACAAAAATACAGGACAAACATAATTAAAAATAAGTGTACAATGGGCGGTCTTATCGCACAGGGCAATTTCTTACAGACAACCTAGATGGATTGAAAGAAAGGAGATGGATTTAGGGCTGTCAGTGTATAACATCAGAAAAATACCAATAAGACATAATAACACAAATACATAAATACAATATAAGAAATAAATATACTAATAAATATTAAATATATAATTGAGCCAAGAAAAGATAAAAATCTAAGTGAAAGGTAATGCTCCTTCACCATTTAATGTTTGACGTGAACTGTCCGATGTATATCGAGATATCTTGTGCGACGAGGCGTCTCAGCTTTACTGCCAGCTATTAAAGTGTGCAATAGTGGCTTGTAATCCGTATAAATCACCAGTTCACTTTCCTCAAACACTCGACGAAACTGACGTATTGCCATGTAAATAGACAACAATTCCCTGTCGTATGTGCTGTATTTCTGTTGCGCGTCACTAAATTTCTTTGAAAAGAATCCTAGCGCTCTCCAGTAGCCATTGATCTTTTATTGAATAACGGCTCCATCACAGGTGTTTGGTGCCTTTGTCATCAGCGCGAATGGTTCGCTTGGTGATGGGTAGGATAGGAGTATTGTGTCTTCAATGTTTAGTTTACATTTCTCGAAAGCTTCCTGGGCATCTGTAGTCCACTAGATCTTCGTTTTATAGTGCTTCTTGGTATTATGAAAGTACTTGCTCAATTATTTTTGGTGTTCAGCGGCGTGTGGTATTTTCGATCGGTAAAATTGATCATTCCGATGAAACGGCGAAGCTCTTCGATCGTGTTAGGTAGTGGGTACGATTTGATAGCCTTGACATTGTCTTCTGTTGGCGTGATACCTTCTGAATTTATGGTATAACCCGGGAAATGGAGTTTTAATTGTCCAAAAACATATTTACCATTTGTAGTCCGTTCTCGTTAAGTCGCTTGAATAGTTTTTCGAGGTTTTTTCTGTGCATCTCCTCGTTCTCAGAGGCTAGCAGAATGTCATCGTCAAATTGTAAAACGGGTAGTTATAGTTAGTAGTATTAGCGTGGACTCCATGGCCGCCACAGTACGTTGTCTATGTGTCATTGAAAGGTTTGGCCGGCATTTCTTAGACCAAAACACATTCTAGATTACCCCATTTAGATCCATTTACATTTTTTTTTTATTTGGATTTTTTTTTCATTTTAGATTTGGTCTGAGATTGGTTTGGGTAGATTATTCCTAAAAACCGAAAGATGTTATTACTGCTGTTTTCTTGATGTCTTCTTCACAATTTATGATTTTGGGCCATGGGTTGTACGAAAGAGAACCCCGGGGCCCTGGAACGAAGGCAAAGATGGAACAGGAGTGAGGTTTAGTCAGTAAAAGTCTTAGTCCCGCTCCGCCCAAGTGCGGGAGAAGTTATTGGATGATTTCTCACCTAAAAAAAGATGTTGGTCGAAGCTCGTGGCTAATAAGCCAGGGGCTGACATGACTATCAGTACAGTGATCGCTGAGTCCACACCCCACATGTCGATAACCAAGCGGTCGTCAATACACTTAATCTTCTTATTTTTCTCGGCTTTCCAAAAAGACATCAACGCGGTGTCACTTTTTATGTAACCAACCAGTTTAGCTTGAGCTCTGCGATACTAAGAATGTTAATAAATTATAAATATATTTTACTTACTGATGATGCCATCTTTTTTATAGCTAGATGTACTAGACGATTTTCCACACCATTTAATTGAACAGACTATACTCATTTTTGCTTTTGTTTTATGCAATAAATGTTTTATAGGTTACTAAAATTATCGTGTGTGGCATACTCATATTGGCATCTAATTTAAGTGCAACTGCACATAAGTGTCGTGAGCCTCAGTCACCCGTATGAGTAGTCAATTGGTTGTATAGTCATTTTATATATATATATATATATATATATATATATATATATATATATAAGAGAGATACAGTCAAAAGCTTTTTTGTATTCGATGAAAACTGTGTAGAGTGGTTTTCGATATTCCAGGTATTTTTGATAAGTGACATGGCATGAATATGGTCAGAAGTGTATCCCTTTCTGTAACCAGCCTGTTTCATCAGTTGAAATGAGAATATTGCTGAAGATATTCCGTCCAGTAGACACAATGCAAAAAACTTAGGTTGCCTTTTTAAAATAGTAAGATGATTTCGGATTTAGTCTATTCTTGGGGCACCACTTCTTCGTCTTAGATGTTATTGAATAATAACAGGTGATAATATAATCGAGCTCTGGCATAGACAAAGCTTTCGTTCGTCGTTCCATCTGGCCCTGGACTTTTTTCTGCTTTTAATTTTAGAATTTATTTCAGGTTCATCGAGCATTTGTACAGTTTATATCATAGATATCAGGGTCAACGTATTCTTCGGTTGGTTATGTTCCTTGGGTGATGATTAAGACACAGGATACATATTTTTTAGCCCAAGCGAATAAATTTTGATATTGACGCAGGTGATGACGCTGTGAAATACTAGTACAGACAACAGTATCAATTAGGTGACCTTACACATTAGAATACCTTAGAAACGGGGGTAGTCAGTTGATGACGCTGTCTATACAACCATAAATAAAATTGTATCATTGTATTTTTTAAGAAGATTGCTTAGTCTTATTTTAAGTTATTCCTCCAGATCTGGTTAACTATCTCGTAAAATAAAAAGTTGCCGTCTTCTGTCCTTTCTAACTTACGAAGGCTTACTTATAATAATTATTTTATAACCCAGCTTTACCGCTTACGCCCCCTAATCCTTGGACTAAGCCTTCAACCCAAAAGGGTGAGGAATATATCTAATATTATACATCTACTGGCCGCCAATGATTATATGAAGAGCCAATCAATTTCATTAGTTACGACTATAATTTCGGTATCATAAAATCTAAATTTATAAGATGCAATGTTTGTTCTGTATTACTAAACTTTTCTCAAATAGCTTGTGATTGTTTGTGTAGATTTTCGGTCTAATCTAAACGGCTGAATTTCAGTACTCTACACAACCCGATTACCATTTGGCCACCACACCCTCAGCATTTTTGCGTTACTTAATGTTAGGACATTAAAGTATGATAGTTAAAAGATAAAAGGCAAAGGGCCAAAATGGGAAGACGGGAGTTTCAGATTTCACTCCCCCTCACGATATCCAGAGCGGGAGAAGTTATCTGCAACTGCCAAAAAATAGGTTAGGAAACAAAGAAAATAAAGAAGAGACATAGTGACATTTTGCCAGGCATCATTGTGATATAAAAAAAAACATTCCTCTCCTTCTAGATCAGCCGGGTAGGAAGTCTACAAGTTTTTTTGATTCAAATTGCCGAAATGACACGTGATCAATAACTATTTTTGCCCGTAACCTAACCTAACCCCATGTCACTAGGAATTACCTCTGAATCGAGGGTGTGCTAACAAACACGTAAACTCATATACCTATACATGGGCACGCCATAATCATGGTGGTTTTTTTTTTCGGTGGGAAAATCATCTTATGACATCCCCTGCTCTTGGGCGGAGCAAGAGATAGTGTCACACTTTTACTGACTAAAAACCCACTATGTTCCTTCGTTGCCTTTCGTACCAGGGCCGAGTCTTCCTTTCAGAATCAGACCCTTGATTATCATGGTGGTAAGTCCCCTTCTTGAGGAGTGGCTGGAAAGACGTCACGGGTCCTCACCTTCTGCATGACGCAGGTACTCACCGGACAGGGCAAGTTTAGATGCTGGGAGGTTCCTGCACCTGATTCATGCGGAAGAAACTTCCAGATATCACCATTTTGCGGATCGCCTGGTGGACACGGTGGAGCATATGGTGGAGGTGTGCCCGCTTGGAAAGAGCAGCGCTGTGTCCTCGTGGGTGCTACCGGTCGCGGTGACCTCTTGCGCCGGTCCCACCTGCTTCTACGAAATAGTAATACTAGTGAAGGAAGCCGCCGCACGCGTTAGGAAACGGACTTCCTCACGCCCCAGCCGCCAAGACCCCAACCCTAATTTCTAGCCTCCGTAAGTGTGGGCTTACGGACGACGAGGAATGGGTAACTCACCGTTCAGCCACCCGGTAACTTTCCGAACCGAGCCCCAGTCGTCGAAAGTGTGTAGTGTCCCACGCGCGCCTCAAAGAGATGTCAGCAAAATCGTAGGGGCCCAGCTGGGCCGAAACTTACTGGGGCCATGGGTTGGCTTCTGAAAGGGAAACCCAGGTTCCTGGAACTCTAGGCAAAGAAGGAACATAGGTGTGGTTTTTGTCAGTAAAAGTCTGACGCACCATCGCGCTCCACCCTAGAGCGGGAGAAGTCATTGGATGATATCCCACCTTAAAAAAAATATACCTATACAATTATTTTGTAAAGCAGCTTGGTTTTAGGGATTTATAAAAGTCTGACACGCCCTTCCGTTCGAGAAGGCATTGGATAATTTCCAACCTAAAAAAGGGATTTATAGGATTTAAGAATTTTTGGAACTACGTATGTAAAGTATCATTAAATATTTTGAACTTCAGACAACGTACCTACGTTAGATGATACGTAATTTCCAATTGATTTTATTGTGGTAAGTATGTTATCTATTATAAAAGAAATGTTATGCAAACATTAAGTTATCAGGCATTAGTGATACAAAAAGTTAATGATAATGTGAGTTTTCTTTACAATGGCCGCTAATAGCTAACATAACGGAGCTTTTGTATTGTAAAGCTTATTTTATAGAAAACGCATCGCTAGGTAATTGGATCGATGTCAGGCCCTCAGCCAATGTGAATCGAGTCTTATGTTCTCCAGTATAAACTTATTATATACCCCGTCTAGTGTTACCATGGTCTAAATAAACTTTGCCTTCAATTGTGATTCGATTTCCGAAGTTTGATTTGATTTTGTTTGCAACATCACGATTATAGATGTTTAGCTTGTGTTAAGCATAAACGTGCTACTACGGATTTTAATTAAAATTGATGAATTTGTTCGATGTGTAAACTTGATTAGGTACATTTGTGTTGTGTTTCCAGCTAGTTAGATTTGATTAAAACCATGGGTTACTTTTAATCCTTAAAATATACATGTTAAATAGATATTTAACATCAGTTAATTTAAATTCAACTGCTTTCTTTCAAGGTCATAACTCTAGTCATTGCCTTAAATGACTTTAGAATCCACAGGTAAACGTGTGCTTTGATCCTCACACACCTCAGCTTCGTCCAAGTTTACACTTCAAGCCATAAAAGCGCCGGTAACGAGTACTATACACTTGAAATGGTAAAGGGCACTACCAATAAGATCAGTGTTTGTACTTTTAGTCCTTTTTCAATTTAAGAATTTTAAAATCGATCGTGTCATTTTGATTGTCTCTTTCCACGTGTAGGTATTATCTGTAAGTAGGTCATTGAAATAATAATAATTAAACTTCTGTTCCGTATTTCTTATTTCATTATTAATGCTAATGTTTGCCATGCCTGTATACTTATGTTAATACACCTGTAATGAATAAAATCGATAGCATCTCATTAGGGAGCGCTGCGAGTGTGCAGGCGAGGCTTAAGCAGCTTCGACGGACCGACAAACTTCCGTTCCGGTGAAATCCGATTTTATCGTAACTGAGACAAATTCGGTTCACATATTTTTTACCGAGTGCACGGTGAATTATTCCGGCGGCGAGGAAAGCGGCGTGTCGTGTGATTCCGTCGTATCGACGCTCATTATCGGCGGGCGGGCGCCGACGCGCTCAGCCGTGCCGCTATTACAATCGAATTCTACTTGACGACTCGTGATTCACGATCCAAATCCCACTGCGTATGATTCGACAATACCTATGTTTGATTCACATCTTAAATACGCACATTTATGTTGTGACCGCGTTAAAACTGCGGCAGTTTCATAATTATCTAAAAACCGCATGGTTATTTGTTTATTCGACATATGTGCCAATTATCACATTGTAGGTAAACCCTTATTTCATTACTAAACCTGTGTTGTAGTTACTTTGTAAACGAAACATTGCCTTTTTTCATAATGAAGTTCAACATTTTTCATAATGAAGGTAAAAATCGTAATTTAAAAAAAATTAGGTGATTGGCTCAAAAGTGACAAACAAGGTACGAGTATAAGGTTATGTAAATAAATCGAATGTTCTGGTAAGTACATTACCGTGACAGCGACACAGGTTGTGCTAGGCGGTAAGGCAGTAATGCGGTAAGGCGGTAAGGCGTCAATGTTGGCAACGGGGCCGTGTAGCTGAACTTCACGGCTGAAGGCGCTGGTATAACAGGTTGCTCAGCGGCGTGCGCGACGCAAGGCGAAGCATTAATCGTGTAACGTAGCGGGCATACATCACCTCAGTACCGAGTGTGACATCCTACACTACAGTTAACGTAAATCACTCATTAGAACCATACTTAATGACTCATCCACGACGCTTTTCTAATGACATTTTAATAACGCTCATCGCTTAATTTCGCAGAGTAATAAAACTTTCAAGCAACGTGGCTCTTAAGGTAAGCTAAGGATAATAGACAGCACCTTTGTGGATTTGAATACATTAAGGGAACTGTTGTTTAGTGATTTATTATAAAGCCATTTTGAATATGGCTTTTGATGTAGGTAGACGTTCAGTTTCTTAAACGAGCAGTGAGTTTACTATACTACCGTTCATTAAGTATTGATCGCAGCATAAAGTCGAGTAAATGTTTTTACGCCAGTTAGCTTTGTTTTTGTTCCAGTAGAGAGACGGTGACGTCATAGTCGTAGGTACTGTGGGGCCCAGAGACTATAAAAAGGGCTTTTACGCATTTGGATGTAGGATTTCATCATCATCATCATCATCATTTCAGCCGATAGACGTCCACATGATGATGTAGGATGTATTGATATCAAATTACTGTACTATACAATCTCTCACGCATTTCGGCCTGAAAGCCTTCCTATATCGGCCTATATTATTAATTTTAAGACTTGAACTATTGTTTAATTATTTTCTATATCTTCTCAAGATATCCTGATTAGAGTCTATCCAGTACCTACACACCTCCCTGAACATTCACAGTTGAAAAGACGTAGTAATGAACTGTACTTTGTTAATAGAGTGCCACAGACACTGGGTCTGTGAAATGTTATGGCAAAAGGCAAGTACAAGCCTTTGTCTTCTCAGTGTTACAAATTTCAGACGATGGAGATACATATGTATGTACAAAATAAATTAAATTGATACTTAGATGCGTGTGTTACATAGTTTGAGACAAAGACATTTCTTTGATCATTGCTGGAATGTAATTGGAAGTTTCTTAATAAAATCAAGTATTACAAATTATTTAATGAAACTGCGTACTGTCATGGTTGTTGAGTTTAAATTCTGCTATCTGCTGTGTTACGTCATTCGTGTAGTGATGAGCTGTGAGTGTGCTCCGTTCTATATTATGTACGCGGCATTTAATTTTAAAATAGGTGTGTACGGTATGTATAGACAAAACTAGGTGTATCCTGTGGCCTCGCTTCCGTGGTTGTTCTAACTGAAACTGCGTATATTTCTGGGGTAAAATGTAGTCTTTTATGACACTTCTGTGGGATTGTTCGAAAGAGTTCTCGCGGCCCTGGAACGCAAAGGACAACTGTAGGAACACAGGTGGGTAGATGTATGGAGGTAGATGGGTGGTAGTCTTTAAAAATCTGATACTCACTCTTGCTCCACCTAGAGTAGGAGGAGTTATTTGATGGTTTGATATTCCACTTCAAAAAAAAAGCCTTTAGACACGCAGAAATCTTGAAGGTAGTTTTTTATAGCTGAATGATTTTTAGGAGTCACACATGACAGTACCATTTTACAAACAAACAATTTTATCTCATTATAAAATCAATTTTTATAAACCATTGGTCCCTCAACCAGCGGAAATGCTGCAATAATAATGACAAAGGAGTGCATTATAGATGATCTTTGCATTTTATATAACGACTAGTTTGCTATTTTAACTCTTTCTTTTCACCAGGTAGGTAATAAGTTAATCACAATCTATACAATAGCATAGTCATAGTCGGCCTTATAATGGTCCCACTGTTGGGACTCAGGCCTCCTCTCTAGGAGAGGGAATAGGCCATAATCCACCACGCGGGTCCAGTGCGGGTTGGTGAATGTAACATATGTCTTCGAATTTTTGGTTCTAGGACATAAACCGGCATGTCCTAGAACCAAAAATTCCCCCCACGATGTTTTCCTTCACCGTTTTGAAAGAAGTGGTGATGAAATAATTACACAAAGTAATGCACCTGGCTGGGTTTGAACCCGCGACCTACAACTCGTAAACCGGGACCGTTACCACTCGGCCACCATTGCTCTCATCTTTACAAGTATCTACACAATACCCACACTAATATTTTAAACGTGAAAGTAATTCTGTTTGTCTGTTACTTTTCACAATTAAACAAGTGAACCGATTTTGATAAAATTCGATACGAAGTAAGCTTGAACCCCAAGGACGAAGTAAGTTATTCCGCGGTCCTACCAGGAGCACTTAACGTGACCTATTTTGATGATCTAACCTGCCCCCCTAGCTAAGTTACAACCGTTTCTTTTCGTCGACCACCTCGAGTCGGCCACGCCTCCGATTCCTTTGTTCTGACGTCATCTCAACGCTCTGTCACGTGGTCAGTACATAGGAATAGGAGGCGTGGCCGACTCGCTTTTGCCAGCGGCTTCGCCCGCGTGAAAATAGTTTTCTCCATACGAAACTTTTGACCCCCATTACATTCCTTTAGGAGGTGAATTTTGGAAAATCCTCTCTTCGTGACCGCTTACGTCATAAAAGAAAACCTTATGCAAAATTTTACGCTCCTAGTCCCAGTAGTTTCAGCTTTGCGTTGATACGAGTATGTCAGTTAGTCAGTTTCTCCTTTTATATATAGGTATAGATTTTGATTACTTCTTGATTCCGTAACTGACGTATTTGTGCGTGCGTCATCATCATCATCATCATCATTTCAGCCGATAGACGTCCACTGCTGGACATAGGCCTCCCCCAAATGTCGCCACAATGAACGGTCCCGTGCGTTTCGCATCTATCGGATTCCCGCAACCTTCACCAGGTCATCGGTCCACCTTGTATGGGGCCTTCCAACACTGCGTCTTCCGGTACGCGGTCGCCACTCCAGAACCTTTCGGCCCCAACGGCCATCTGTTCTGCGAGCAATATGCCCTGCCCATTGCCACTTAAGTTTGGCGATTCTTCGTGCTATGTCGGCAACCTTGGTTCTCCTGTGCGTGCGTGAGTGCGTATAATATTAAAACGGATGTGCTACCAATGTAGTGCGTCAATGCCCATATTATTTGCCTGCAATTAGGATAAATACATTTTCTTAAAAAAACGCTTCCTAAGTGTATTTAAGTATAATTTCTGTGTTTCAATTATGATTGTAACTTAATTTTTTAATTAGGGTGTGTATTATTCCAGTTGCATCACAATTATAAATATATAGATATCTCTGAAGTATGTTACCTTGAGTTAATTTTCTACTTGCATAAGTGTGAAACCGTTAGCAGCTGCTAGTAATGTAAGAAAACGGAAGAGTATTTTTTTTTTGTTT
This sequence comes from Mythimna impura, assembly GCA_905147345.3. Lineage (NCBI taxonomy): Eukaryota > Metazoa > Arthropoda > Insecta > Lepidoptera > Noctuidae > Mythimna > Mythimna impura. The sequence continues at coordinate 18,664,664 of LR990345.1, forward strand.
GTTTAAACTTATTATTATTAATTACGCTATAAATTATTATATATTATTATTAAGCTTGTTAATATTAACAAGTATAGAAGAGTGTTATTTATTAGTAAAATAAGACATTCTCATACTTGTATTGGTATGACAACTTATTGCCATATTAAATCTTAGGAAATATCGGTTAATCGTATCGTAATTGCCATCCCTATTTTTGACGTAGCTATGATCTCTTGTCATTATGGTCTATGGAATTAGCAGTTGAATTGAAATTATTCTCCGTGTGTTTGATACACTGATTTATGAGGAATAGTATTACCGCGTACAGTAGTGAAACCGCGGGGACCATCTAGTACAAGTAGATAATACAATTTCTACATCTGTCTAACAAATGTGTTCAGTAAAAAAATATTTACACAATTTTTTTTCAAAGCTTTATTTTTTTATTTGCTTTTCCTTTGTATCGTTATGCAAAGATATACGACCTTTCGTGATAAATGCCTTACACTTCACTGGGTACAGTCGCGAAACCGGTTAAATGGTTTCAGAGTATTTTGTACAAGCGAACCTTTCAATATTATGTATATAAGGAGTGTTTCACAGTTTTATCTGCTTGTAATACCTATACAGTTTAAATAACTTTTAAATAACGGATAAGGTTGAGTGTCCTATTGCGGGGCACTGGAATAAGGTACACAGTTCGGGTGATGTCCTGTTTAATATAAAATAAATTAAAACGTAATAATTGACTGTTTAGAAGGTATGAGGTACTTATATTGTTTTAAGTTTTACGACAACTTTTATAGGGAATTATGTTCTGATTCGTTTATAGGGGTTTGAATCTAGGCAGGTGCTTTACATATACTTTCATGACATTTAATTTAGTGGCATGTTTAGTTTTATTATTATTCCATGACACTAAAATTTTTGTTTCCATGCTATTTATTGACATTTTTTTTTTTTATGGGAATTTGTTTTATGGGAAGAATACCAAATAGAAATTGTAGATTACCTGATTAATTTAATTTACTTTATTTTCGTGTAATTTGAATTTTATAGTTACTAACATAGTTTTAAGTAAAAATTTTTACTAACCCTTCTATGAGTGCAAACTTGAAATAAAACGTTATTATTATTATTAAATGGTATATAGAAATTTTATTAACATTAGTTTGTTAACCTTATTGACGGTTGCCCTACTTTAAGTTCCAGTGCTATTATACAGATACACTTAAGAAAAGTACTCCAACCTAAAATATGGCGGTAAAAAAGTGCTAAGTATTTATAATTCTTTTCATAAAATATATGACGGTTTATAACCATCAAAATTTCTATAAATGATATTTTTTATTTTGGTAAAAGTGTTTTAAAAAAAAACTTTTACACGTCAAATTTTTGTTCAATTTAAACGAGATGGGGCCGATAAAATGGCGAATTAAAATAATTGCATCTATTTCAATATTTTATTAGCACGAACCGATTTTTAAGTAATTAGGGTCGGTATTTCATAATCCATGAATTTTGATTGACATATGCGTTTGAACTATCACACTAACACCTATTATAAAGGTGTAAGTATGTATGTGCCTACATTGAAGTCTATGTATGAGTGCATGTTTGTTACACCGTCACGCTCAAACGGCTGAAGAGATTTAAATGAAAATAGGTACAAGCATAGACCATATTCTGGAATAGCACAAAGGATAATTTTAATCCCAGTAGTATATTCCCTTGAGAAAATGTGTTGCTAGCAAATACTGCCATCCTTTTTAGCTGAACAAATTGCTTGGATGTAGGTACCAAGGTACAACCTACACGTGCTTCGGGCGATACAATATACAGAAGCCAGAAGTTAATTAGGGTTGTAACCGTTTTACAGGAAATTTTCGAGAAAACAATCGCTATCCAACAACAAATAACAACAAAAAAGAAACTGGGTAAGTGCGAGTCGGACTCGCGTCTTGAGGGTTTCGTACAAACTTTCCTACGTAAATATGTAGCTCAATTCCCGAATGGAGTCTCGAAGATTTTTCCGAATCGCAACAAAATGTTTTTTTTTGTGACGTAAAAACAATGGAGGATTTTGTATGGCTGCCGTCCCCACCCTCCAACAGATTTGGCATACATGTCAGTTTATTCATTCCTATCCACAAAAGACAAAACAGCTGATTTGGTTGTACACGACTAGTTTTTAATTAGTAAATAATTAGTAAAAATACCTAAAGGGCTTACTAGAAACGATTTTGTTATTCTTTAAGTAAAGTCTCAATAAATAATACTCATAAACAGCAAAGTTATGAGCGTTTGTTTAAATCCCAAAATGTCTCTCAATTTATGCAAATATTGTACAGGCTCGGTTGTTGGTTCGGGCTTGGGATTATGAATGAAAAATAATGGAAAAACACATAGCATAGCATAGCATAGTCGGCCTTATAATGTTCCCACTGTTGGGACTCAGGCCTCCTCTCTAGGAGAAGGAATGGGCCATGGAAAAACACTGCGCGTAGTATTTTCTAGGAGCAATCGTAATGAATGATAAAATAAATTATAATTTTAGCAATTATGACCAATTTTTGTGGACAATTTTGACATTTAGTTTTTTTTTACTTTTGACTACACAATTGTGCTCAGTAACGGGTACGGATAAGGCCCCATTTTTTTGGTACTAATGAAAAAAATATAGGTGTATATGGCGTATTTATTTAATTAAAAAAAAAAAAACTTGAAGAAATTAATGTGTTTATTTTCCCATACAAAGATATTTACTATTAGTCATCTATTACAATATTATGATCAAGCATTGGTGCTGGTGCATTAAAATTGATGTGTCTCCGAACCCCATGTATTATATAATGGATATTATGTGCGCACAATTACTTAGGTTAGGTTTTTTTTTATTGTTTCTACTCTACCGCAGACATGGTAGTCTGCGCCATTGTTTGAAAATTTTTATTATTAGATAACAATGTTTTTCATTGCAGTTGTGGTGCTTCTGTGTCGGACACACATTTTTCAATACTTCTAATTATTATTATTAGTATTATTATGTTTTATTAGCTTAGAGTAGACTAAGCTAATAAAACATAATACTAATAATATTGCCTATAAACATTTCTTTATAAAATATAAAAAATATTCTAAGTGTAAACTTTCCATGATGTCTTTATTTTTTTTTGCTTGTTCTAATTATGAATAATATAAGTTATCTAAAGCTTATGTTTATCATCTTATTCTTAATTATATTACATCTATTATACGGTATGTGGTTATTAAAGCTATTGCTAGGACCTTATGGCAGCGCGAGCCGACCAGTTCCGATCAACGGCATCCGTTCACGGACATGACGAACGCATCTACATCGTTTAGCTCAACCATATCAGGGAACTCTGCGACCAGACACGTAGCGCCACCTCTACGTGAGTTTGTCAGACTCACGCTGCCATGTTTGCAGGGTTTACAGGCTGGGTTATGGTCTAGGTGTAGATAGGAATCGAAATAGTTGGAATGAGGTTTTGTTAGTGGTTATTACTGGGGTCTTCTGACCAGGGATTTCGCTAGCCCAAGCAGAGCATCTACTACGACTGAGTCTCGATGCTGCATGGCCATCTTCAGGTTGTAATCGACGACCGTTTTAGTCGACGCATCCATCGCTCTCTTTACAAAGCGGCCCGTTTTTTTTTTTTTTTAAGTTGGGAAATCATCCAAATGACTTCTCGCGCTCTGGGTGGAGCGAGAGGGCGTGTCAGACTTTTACTGACTAAAACCACACCTGTATCCTTCAATTACCCTTTGCGTTCTAGGACTACGGGTTTCCCTTTCAGAAATTCTCCGCGGTCCTAGCTAGCGGGCATCGGCCCTACTGGGTCCCTACGGTTTGCTGACATCTCTTGAGGAGCGCGAGGATCACTACGCGCTGTTGACGACTGGGCTCGGTCCAGTTAATTACCGAACAGCCGGACGGCGAGCTACCCAGTGCTCGACGTCCGCAAGCCCGCGTCTACCGTGGCTGGTAGTCGGGGTCGGAATTACGGCGGCTAGGGCGTGAGGACCTTCGTTCCCTCACGCGTGCAGCCTCCTCCTTCGCTAGCATTACTGCTTCGCAAAAGGAGGCGACCGCCTGCCATTCCTCAAAGCAGCCCGTTGCGTCATCGGTGTCATCGGAGTAATAGACACAGCTGATAGTATGTGTCGACACCGCCACCACCGCGTGGGAGGTGCTGTCGTAGATTTGGAGCCTCCTGGATTTAGTATTAATGATGATAACACAGTCGTAGGTCAAGCCCCTGAGCTTCGTGTATGGTTAAAGTGGCTGTCCCTGGCTGATAAGAGAAGTTTTCTCTTCTTCGTAATACCTACGTACCTCCTTATGAATTTTAATAAAAATCAATAAACGCATTTTTGGACGAACGACAAGATGTCATGTCATAATGTCATGTTTTTTTTTCTATATGTCGGTGGCTGGATGACAATTGAAATGTCATAATGCCATGCTTTTTTTCTGGTGATGTCGCTATATTTGAATGGCACAACGATGTCATATGTGTCAGCTAATGTGTTAACTTTAGAGAAAGATTGGATAAGAAACTTATTTAGTGTACCTAGGATAAGTGTAGCGGGAAGGTTTTTAAATAAAACGACCAAAACGGGTAACACACCCTCTATACTTTTGCCTTGACAGCACACAATTATTACAAATATCATAAATCAATACCATTTAAAATAATAATAATTATATAGTAGCACTTACTCTGAGATGTTGCTTACCCCAAAAACTGGAACGGAATGTGTCAGGACAGCGCAGCGCGTTATTTTATAACCTTGTCAACTGTCATAGCGCTGAGCTGTCAAATCGCATAACGTTCCAGTTGTCAGTGCAAAATAAATACATTTTAATGTTGCCAATACAGAAAACAATCATATTGTATGTAACTAATCATAAAAATCGCTAACAGTCGGCCATCCGTATTACAAATACGACCTCGTATGTGAAAGAATAAAGAAATTGGTTTTATACACAAAATAATGAGAGAAGAAAAAAAGAATAACAGCAATAAAGCAAACAGATATCTATTACAGTAGCGAATAAAACTTTAGATTATTCATACACTGGTTGCTGTACCTAGGAACGAGACTAAACATAATTATCAATTTACCAATTACTATTTAGACACAATTGATTGCATTATTTAGTTGTTATGTAAAAGTAGCTTATAAGCAATTGTGTATACATGATTTTACTTTGTTGGTCAATAAATATATATTATTATTATTCTTACAAATCATTATCTTATTCTTTATACAGTCATTCAAAAACAGGTCTCTAAAATGTCCTGCCTCTACTGATTCAAAGATTCAAAGCATTTTATTTCAAATAAACAATTTACAGGCACTTTTGAAATGTCAAGAAGTCAAGTTACAAATCTATGTTACTTATTTCTTGTCGCTATCATGTAATGACAAACGTACAGGCCCCTCAAATATCCTGCCTCTAATGAAAAACAAACAGGCCCCTCAAATGTCTTGCCTCTAATGAAAAACAAACAGGCCCCTCAAATGTCCTGCCTCTGAAGAAAAACAGGCCTCTCAAATGTCCTGCCTCTAATATAAACAGACAGGTCCCTCAAATGTCCTGCCTGTAATGAAAAACAAACATTAGTAAATAAACAATTGCCTGATAAAGCCAATTGGTTTATCCTGAACAGGCCCCTCAATGGTCCTGAACAGGCCTCTCAATGGTCCTGAACAGGCCTCTCAATGGTCCTGAACAGGCCTCTCAATGGTCCTGAACAGGCCTCTCAATGGTCCTGAACAGGCCTCTCAATGGTCCTGAACAGGCCTCTCAATGGTCCTGAACAGATCCCTCAATAGTTTCTGTAAATACCCTTTTGATTTTGATATGGCCACTCAGGCCAGGTACATGATAAGTTTCAAGTGCATGTCACAATAACATCAATGATTTACCTCAACCACAAAATTTCACCCGTTATTTGTGAATCATTGACCAACAATGACTGTTTGTTTACATTTGATATCAGTTGTAATCACTGACCCGACTAAAACGTGAGCGTATATATTTAATTTACTCTTTTGGCTCTGATTAGTTTTTATTGAAACTCCAAATTTAGATACAATAACTAACCAAAATGCGAGATCACGAACTATGAAATTGTTTCGTCCATTTTATTTCATTCATTAAAATTACCAACTATTAATTACCAGTAGGTACGCTGTAAATGCCATCACTTTTAAGATACTCAAGGCAAATTCAGTCTAGACTACTTTCTCTTAATGTAAGAATAATAGGTTTTACGTTAATCACTTATTTCGTTAACATAATTTTAGATGTGGGAAGTCAGGTACACTTCCGTAAAAATAACCTCTGGTAATCAAAATATTCATGGACATTCTATACTAAATAAATTACAGTGAGACATCTTTTGGATGTTACCATTTTATTTTAAATAAATAAATCATTGTATCCCTCCATGTCCCTAGTGAACAAATTGGGAGTTATTGTATTATATTTATCCACAATAACTCTTTACCATACCTAAAATACTCAACATTTACAGATATTTAGGTACATCCCCCTGATAAGACAAATCTCTAAAAACAAATCAAAAATGCCTACAAAAGGCTTACTGACTTTAGCAACTACTTTTTGCCGCACCATCTGATTTTCCATGAAAATTACTTCCTATAATTCAATCAATGCTATCCCTTAAGTTGGTACACTAAAATAAGTAATTCATGAATATAATTTGGAAGTGCTCTGGGAGTCATTAAATAGAATTCACATTACATTGCAAATTCTGCAGGACTAAAGTCCAAATCAGACATTCGAGCTATTTACGAAGCTTAGCGATCATGTCCTCATATGTCTCTGCACGAATTACAATCTCATACGAAAATTTATTACGCAGAAGGTATTGAAAATATACTTTCACTAAATCCATTTCGATAGTTATATTCAAAGTCAATCTTATTTATTTGGTCTTCTAACTTTATATAGAAGATAAAACCGTTATGAAGTTTCAAACTAATCTCAAAAGGCAAGTATCAAAGTTCGGTGAAATTCATGAAACGTTTGTTTGACGGCAGTGTTACGTCAGTGACATGACACTGCTGTCATGTCACCACTTTTATTGTAGGTCAATATTAGGCGTGGAAAAAAGTGTGTCATCTTTGCGATTGGAACATATTATTTGGAACATTGGCTCAAAATATACACACTGAGTCGTGATCTGTTACGTTGCGTCATATACACTAAAAGTTTTATTTAATTGAATTTTGATTTGAGAATAATTTAAAGCAGAGGTTTTTAGTTCAGGTCATTAATTATATGTACGCCATTTACGTTATAATTTGAATTTTTAAAAGACTGCTGGTCACTTAAAGTGACCTTAGAGTGTCTCAGAGTTCCAATTGTTCCAAATGATGCATTAAAATTTAAAACATTACTGATGTTCCAATCTTTCGGAACACTAAAATATTTCGGAACAGTGAGTCGGTTCAGTAAAGAGTTACACGCCTAGTCAACATTAATTTGTCCACAAATGCCATTTTATGAACAATGACTTCCGAGCATGAAAATAATGTTAAATTCTACAATGTTTCGTTCAGAAACGTGGTTTATTGAACAACATGAGCTACGGTGTTTTCCTGTTAAACTGTATATAAAATCACAACTTTTCATCAGTGTAGGTAGGTATACTTAAAAAAATAAATTGCGTGTGGCTATTCCCTTGAAAGTACACAGTACATACATACTCAGTATGTACTCCTTTTAAACCAAAGAGGTTTAAAGAGATAATTATAATAGAGCGGCTATCAGAACAAATGTCTTAGAAAAACTGTCATCCTATGTCTCAGTGACGCCATCTGGCTTTGAATAGCAAACACGCGAATTAAATTTGTCGAAATTTATAATTATTTAACTATCGCTCGGTAGGTGGCCAGGGGCCTTACCATGATAATGTTAAAATGTCAGTCGTACGACCGAAAAAGAGTGATGGAGCCATACACCCTATATAGCTCCACCCCTTTAACAGCTCGGTTTAGGTCGTAAAATGGATCACGTTATGAGCTCGTGGTAGAGCCTCAGTGTGTGATAAAGGTAAGGTTAAGCTTTTCAGCAATAGATGGCGTTATCACAAAATCAGCAAATGTTCTAGAACTATTTATAACAATTATTGAATTTTAATTAATTAATTCGTAAATACAAAAAATATTTACGAAAATAAACCGAAGTTAGGTTCAGTCATTTTATCATAACAAGATTTGCAATAGCGTAATGGGCAGTTCGGCATATTTTCTCAGAAAATTATTTTCTTTTAGTGCATAGAGCGGATACAAACACGACTTGACGTGTAGGGGCGTCATACTAGACTGAGCGACTTATGACCACTAGGTAATAAGTATCGGATCACGATTTTGTTCGCTATGTCCTGTCTATTGGTAGTATATATTTAATGTCTTTGTTTTAAACCAAGAACAAACACTCTTGGTACCCTACATAGCACAATTGATAGATATTAATAATTGAACAAGAACTTTGTCTAAACCTAGCAGTTGTCAATAATGAAGCTATCCCAACAGCATAACATGGCACTGTGCGCTCTCGTGTCTCATTTGGTGTTGTATTTTGTAACGGACCTTCTTTTAACCTATAGAGTATACGAGCCCCTTGGTGTAGCACCACATAAAAATATTGGGTAATTACTTGTGTCACTTCTCCATTTCCATTGATACCCACATCACTTTACAAAATCAAAAATATTTAATCAACAACAAAGATGCATTAGGGTAATAATATATTTGGACTCAACACTATCGACAACTGCCAACCATATTTTATTAAATATAATATTTTTATTCTGCCTAGCTTATTTAACTATGAGTATTATTATTTATTGTCACTGTTTCAATTGAGCCAACAGCGTTGATGCATATATGTATCATACGCCTGGCACTTATAATATTAAACAAAGTGCTGAAACTTTTTTTTTTTGTATAGTAATTTAATTACTTGCTAGATTTCCTCTTACTGTGTGTTAACTCCTTCATTAGACAAAAATTAACTATGTTAAACTATGTATTTGGCAACTACTTGTGTTCAATTGGATAATATGCAATTGTATATTCTTCGCAACACTACCTATGGCAAATTATATAGGCCATCACCTTAGACATAATGTTCTACTGTACTTACTATTCCGATTTGTACCAACTACAAGCTCATGTTTTACAGAATACCTATACACATTAAAAGGAGTTTCACGGAAACAAGATTTGACTATTAATATTTCTACATCTAGAGTTTTTCCAGTAAAGCGATTTACTCTGGTGATGTAATAAAATGTTATTATTAGCCTACCCTTCTGCCGCTTCTAAGAGCAAAGAATCTATTTCAGCATCATTAGGCATACTAGATAATACTCTTCGTCACGTGGTTTCAGTTAAATGGGTAATACTAGTAGGTATGTAAAATCGCACAGGACCGTTCGCTGTGGCGACACTTGGGGGAGGCCTATGTCCAGCAGTGGACGTCTTTCGGCTGAAATGATGATGATGATGATGTAAAATCGCTTTAAACTGTAGTAAACAGTAAAGCATATACAACGCCAGTTCCAGCATATGTGAAGCCTGATACACGTGGGTAGCATTTTTATGTAAAGAAACCATGTACTAAATTTCAAACAGTATCATGTAAAATCACAAAGTTATAAGCTTGTTATGTTACTTGGTTGTCCGAAAAATACATGGTCACCGGGCCATCCAGGTGACTGAGGGGTTGTTTTGCTCCCGCACCCAGCTGTGCGCTGGTGCCTAATGCCCGCTATGACCTGTGTCGTACTTAGTGTCGGTGGTGTCCAACTTTATACATTGGTGTAAAAATTGTTGGAATCTATTCAGTTACTAATTCTGAACAAACTATATTCAGCTTTCGCATATACCAAAAATAAAGCTGTATACAGATACACCCTTTTGTTTTATTTGGAAATACCAAGAAGTTATATTTGCATTCAATGTTTGCATAAAACTCGGTAAAGTCACGTGACCGCGTGTGACGTCATTTTACTACGCTCCGCTCAGCCGCAATTCGCCAGCTGAAGTAGAACTGTTTACTCGCGCAGTATTTAGTTTTATTTTATCATACAAGGATTCGAAAAAGGGACAATCAGATAACCTACCTAAAATGCATTAGAATGGTTACTCATTATTTAGTGACAAATAATGTTTTCTTTGCCGTTGAAATGTAAATCTGTACATTTTGGCACAACGCATGATTTTCTAGTATGAATATTAGACATTTAGGAAAAATAATAAATTTATAAGTTATAGTGAAACGCAAGCACAGAATATCTAATAACGCAAGGCAGTGGGAACGGACTGAGCGAGCGCTGAACTATGAAATCAAGGGTCAAATGATCGGTCATCGCACGCTCACTTTAAAAATCTATAACTTGGAATCTAAAAGTATCAAAATATTGATTGAATCTGAAAGTACTGGTCCGATTGCATTCACACATAGAAAGCCACTGTATCCCTGAGTGACCTAGGCTATATTAATATGTACGCGGGCGATGCCGCGGGCAAAAGCTAGGAGGCAAATGTAATAAATGTCAGACTATCTGTCAAAAGGCAATCCATATAATATTAATTTACCTAATTTTAATTTCATTGACTGTCCTCTTTAGTAGCATTTAGATTATTCCTAATCAAAAGTATTACTGGTCTGCTCATTTAGTTTATAAGTAAGCTCAGAACGCAGGTCATGGTAACAACGATTCATAAGTTGGTAGATATGTTTGCTACGGTCATTTAACAGTGATCCAAAACCGGTCCCTAATCCATCTGAACACACCCTGAGTTGTCCTTAGGTATTCAATAGATTAACATACGTGTGGTATGGTAATACCTCCAGGGAGTAGCCCTGGCAAGGCACGTGTGGTGGTGAGGTAGTACCTCCAGGGTGTAGCCCTGGCAAGGCACGCGTGGTGGTGTGGTAGTACCTCCAGGGTGTAGCCCTGGCAAGGCACGCGTGGTGGTGTGGTAGTACCTCCAGGGTGTAGCCCTGGCAAGGCACGCGTGGTGGTGTGGTAGTATCTCCAGAGTGTAGCCCTGGCAAGGCACGCGTGGTGGTGTGGTAGTACCTCCAGAGTGTAGCCCTGGCAAGGCGCGTGTGGTGGTGTGGTAGTACCTCCAGAGTGTAGCCCTGGCAAGGCACGCGTGGTGGTGTGGTAGTACCTCCAGGGTGTAGCCCTGGCAAGGCACGCGTGGTGGTGTGGTAGTACCTCCAGAGTGTAGCCCTGGCAAGGCACATGTGGTGGTGTGGTAGTACCTCCAGAGTGTAGCCCTGGCAAGGCACGTGTGGTGGTGTGGTAGTACCTCCAGAGTGTAGCCCTGGCAAGGCACGTGTGGTGGTGTGGTAGTACCTCCAGAGTGTAGCCCTGGCAAGGCACGTGTGGTGGTGTGGTAGTACCTCCAGAGTGTAGCCCTGGCAAGGCACGTGTGGTGGTGTCAGAAGAAACTCATATTGAATAAGGTAGTACAACAAAAGCGATAAGCCTGAATATTTTAAAGTTCACCATTTTAAAGTACACATCACTATGCCCGCTTAGATAGGTACTATTTTATCAACAACATTGTAACGGTGCCTACATACGTAGGTACTTTCAAAGCAAAAGTAGAAGATGCAGTTTAGGAAAAAAAATCGCTTGCGGGCGGGATAAACGAATGCATTTAAATAAACGACTCGTTTATCCCACTTCTGAATTGTCAGCTAATGTGTTAACTTTAGAGAAAGATTGGATAAGAAACTTATTTAGTGTACCTAGATAAGTGTAGCGGGAAGGTTTTTAAATAAAACGACCAAAACGGGTAACACACCCTCTATACTTTTGCCTTGACAGCACACAATTATTACAAATATCATAAATCAATACCATTTAAAATAATAATAATTATATAGTAGCACTTACTCTGAGATGTTGCTTACCCCAAAAACTGGAACGGAATGTGTCAGGACAGCGCAGCGCGTTATTTTATAACCTTGTCAACTGTCATAGCGCTGAGCTGTCAAATCGCATAACGTTCCAGTTGTCAGTGCAAAATAAATACATTTTAATGTTGCCAATACAGAAAACAATCATATTGTATGTAACTAATCATAAAAATCGCTAACATATGTGTTTATTGCCTAATCCGGAAATGTATTTCCTAAATATTTTAATGTGATACATAAAGAAAGCATATTATGTTACTAGACCAAGATTTATATTAGTGGCAATGTTAAAAGCAATTCAACTGAAAGTCATGAAGCCAGCAAAAAACACTAAACCATGATTTTTTATTTTCGTAAAAGATTTTTCTTGCAATTAGAAAAAAAAATTAAGCTTGATTTGATAAAACTTATTTCGCTGGTATATATCACGGTGACTGATGTAGACACTTTATAATTTCATCAACAATGTCCTCGCCGTTGTTCTTTATACAGGTAACTTTGTACAGAGCCCTCGGGGCACGAATGTGACTAGTACTTGACCAGATTTCTTTTAATGAGGTTTACCTCTATTCGCATATCTAATCTGAATCGAGAACAACTGTCGACAGCTTGTCTTACAGTTTGGCAGAATTTTTGAATGTAATACGTAATGAAATCAAATATTTTTACATGACAGATAAAACATTTTATTTAGATTGACAAAGTCCGATTCTCGTTCATCAAATATTCAACTAAATATTGGAGCATTTTATTGGATTCATTGAAAGCCGGGAATACAATAGAGTAGTTTCCGGGAACTAGGTATTATATTATTAAAGTCTTTAATAATTATCTTCTCATCTATATTTATATTGTAAAACTATGTCAAACGGTAACTTGTTTGAGTCATTGGTGCTATCGATTGATAACTGTCAGTTTTACGTCAAAATGGAACTCAAATCGTGAATATATTATTAAGTGTCGTTGGTTGGGCACGCTATAATTATGGCAGTAAGTCCTCTCTTTGAGTCGTGGCTAGAAAGACCTAACGGCGTCCTCACCTTACGCATGACGCAGGTTCTGATCGGACATGGTCAGTTCGGGAGGTTCCTGCACCAGATTCGTGCAGATGAATCGCCCGGGTGTCGCCACAGTGTGGATCGCCCGGAGGACACGGTAGAGCATACGTTAGAGGTATGCCCCACTTGGGCAGAGCACTGCCGTGTTCTCGTGGGGGCGATTGGCGACTACGAACTCTCGCGCCGGGCTTTGGTACAGGCCATGGTCCGAAGCGAGGAGGAGTGACAGGCGGTCGCCTCCTTCAGCGTAGCAGTAATGCAAGTTAAAGAGGCGGCCGCACGCGCACGCGCTAGGGAACGGCCCTCATGCCCCAGCCGCCCGGGATCCCATTCCCGATTTCCGGCCACCGGCAATGGGTAGCCGTACGCCCGTCCGGTAACCGTCCGGACCGAGCCCAAGTCGTCGACTGCGCGTAGTATTCCACACGTGCCTCACGGAAATGTCAGCAAACCGTAGGGAGTACCCCTACGGCAGGGTCGAAGCCTACCGGGGCCATCGGTTCGCTTTTGAATGGAAAACCCGGCCCTGGAATGAAAGGCAACGAAGGAACTAGGAGTAGGTTTTAGTCAGAGTAAAAGTCTGACACGAAAGGGCGGGAGATGTCATTGGATGATTTCCCACCTAAAAAAAAAGTGTTGGTTGACAGATTCGTGGGAATAGCAACATCTATATTTATTACATCTATACATATAAATAAAATTGTAGTGTCTGTTTGTAGGATCAAAATAATAGTTTTAAATATTTTACTTAATGTAGGTATGTATATGAATGTATATTCGATACCTATAAAAAATTGGAACTTTTAACATTTTTGTCTGTCTCTCTGTTTGTTTTGGATAATTTCTGAAACAGCTGGATTGATTTTGGCGGGATTTTCACTGGTAGATAGCTGATGTTATAACTTAGATTTTTTATTTTAGAAAAAGAAATATGGTTCTGCGTAAAAAAAGCTCCTTGAAATAGTGACCAAAAGGCATTATGATGTTTTATGAATCTGAAGCGGGCGAAGTCGCTGGGCGCGCTAATAATGATTAATATCAGTTACATAGTTGCCTAACCGCCTGATCACCATTGAATCTGAAACATTGTTTAGCACTTCAAATGAACATGATCACGAAGCTGAGAAATCTAAGGCCAAGAGGACAAAGATTTTTTCATTTCCTTTCTTGTTATTAAGGTGAAAAATTCTTAGCTTGTCCATTTTGGTCACACAAATGGCCCTTATTCTAAGTCTGTTTTAAGAACTTCCACTCGACTTAATCGTCACGGTATTTCATCTGGTATCACCTCGAAAATCCGTTTTCAGAAGTATTCTAAATAAAATAAAGCAGTCACTGTTCTATTCAAGTATGTACATTTGACTTTAGATGCGTAACTTCCTAGTGGTGCCACTCGCCGCAACCAAAAGTAATTAATTGTTTCGGTTCCCACAGACAATGACACCGCCTGCGCTAACCCTATACCTCTCGACTTATCAGCCCATCTATTCTGCTTCTAGTTTTAATTTACTTCGGCTAGTCTTAGCATTTAGTAGATTCATGTAGAGAAGTCACAATAATTACAAGTATATTGGATTATAGAAACCTATTACTGGTACGATCTACTTCAATCTTCGTTACCCTGAAGATCTATTTAAAATGTTAATTATTCTACATTTTAAAGTATAAGAAATGCGATAATTTAAGGCCATATACATATATACTCTTATAATATGCCTAAACTGACGAATATATGAACACAAAAACAGCTGTATAATACTCGAAAGAAAACGAATGAACCCGACTCCATGTTATTTTCTAATAATTGCATTCAAACAACTTGGCAAAGCGGCAATAAAGTACGATGCGATGCGCAAGAATGAACACTGTAATAAATGTGGAGCGAACATCGAGCGGAAACAAAACGTCCATCGAGCCTCAATCCCTCTGCTCAACCGGATAAACAACAGGTAAGTATTCAGATTTTACAGCTCTATAGATACCTCCGTCATGGGTAGCCCGTTCACTCTCAGCTCGCCTCCGTTTCATTTATCTTCAGATCTCCGATTCCGTTTCTATATCCGCTTTGCTTGACACCCAAAGCGACCTAATTGCTCACTCCTACAAAACATACTTATCACGAGGCTTCGCTCCAATTAATGGTTCTCAATTACTTGGTGTTGTTGATAAAGCGGATCATCTAAACTGCTATGCGTGATTAATCAGAAACAATGAGAAGTTTGTATGTCGGTGCGACGGCTCGACGAGAGACGAGGGCAGTGCTCCGGCTGCCATTGTCTCTGGTCAGCGGTGTGTGGCAGCCAGCGGACCACGAAATCGGTCCCAGCCGCGCGTCGCACTGCGCCTGCGAAGCCCAGCACTGCTCTGGTAATACTTGGCTTATTATTATGAAGTGCCATTCCTGAATATCAGAAACATATGAACAAAAAGGTGGATGATGGTCATTATGACGCACAAGTTGGTAGAGATATTATATTACTTAGATTATTGTGGAAGGAAATGAAACGTTTGTCGGACTCATATGATTGGTATCAGGCCACACCGCGCCCTCTCAGCGTTACGACATACGCTCAAATATATGGCACCTTTACAGCCGTGCAACCAGTGTCGTTTTATGTTCCCGGACGTGACCTACCCGAGTGACACCTCCGACCGTAACTTGATTTTGCTGAAATCAAATATCAATAATAAATGAAACAAAGAGAGCATTTTGGTGCGCCCCTGCGTGTAATATGAAATTTAATTTGGGTCCGCATCGGAGTTTTAAAAATAAAAAATATTTTTAGAAACCTTTTTTTAATTCTTGTACCTTATTAACTGTGACTGGGTTATGGAGGTCGGAAAGGCAATCCACTCCATGAAAAATAATTGTTTTCAGCTCCATCTTGTTGAGTGAAAGCCAACCCTTACAACTTGGAAAAAGCCATCAGCCAGATAGACTGATCGACTGCAGGAAATGCAGTCAACAGTAATATTTAGAAAGCCATTGACGGATCATGAAGTTTATACTTCGTAGTTAGGTAGAGTAGTCCCGTAGAGCGAATAATATTGACGCTGACAATAAACGGCCGGAATAAAATTTGACGCGATGTGTTTGCCGAACGTAGATAAAACAAACAGTGAGCACCAGGGACTCAGTACACCTATATTTTAGAGGTGGATCGTGTGACAAAATGTTTTATGTTAATCGAATAAGCAGTATTCATTAAATCGCTATTATTAAAGATAGGTCCTAAAAGATCTGTGCATTTCGCTGGCCGAAGGACTAGCTACCTGACTATCTACCCTAACACTGCCATAAGTACAACCACAGCGTTCCCATATCAATGTCACAAGGGACGAGTCGATTATTGTCATTACCGGGCCCGTTCACAGACATGACGTAGGTAAATGATATCTGTAGGTCCGCTATATCACCCTTTCCATGAAGGGTGGTGAACCTAAACAGGTGTAATCAGCCTTTAGAGGCAGCCAATTATTATTATTAAAGCAAAAATTCATAATCGCGGTTGGACGTACCCTGGGAAACTTATTGATAAGGGTAAGGTTTTTTGAGATCGCAGTTGCGAGTTGGCCACTTTGTGTGTTCCCGTGAGGTTTAAAAGAGGCTAGGTAATATGACTAAAAAGGTAAGAAAAACCGGTTAAAAACGAGTTGAAGTCGCATACTAAGGGTTCCTTATAAGTTAATAAGTTTAAATGTTAGTTAATTTTTGTTATTTGCCATGATATAGGTCGTAGTAATGCACGTTAATATAATGTACAAGAAATAGAGCTGTGATAGGTAGACGAGTCAGGGCATGTGGCTTGTTGCTTCCTCCTTTGCTTGCATTACTGCTTCGCAGATTGAGGTGACCGCCTCCCGTTCCCTCTCACTCCGTACCATGGCCTGAACCAGAGCCGGACGCAAGAGGTCTCCGCTAGGCCGTAGGACTAGTACCTAAGTAGATAATAAGGAATTAACAGCTTTTGGGTACTGGAACAACTTGTGACCCACGGATGCCCCTCAAGCTGAGACTAAAATCTACAAGTCCGTGATAAAACCTGGCATACTGTGTGGATCAGAATATTGAGCTGTGAAAAAAAGTTTTTTTTTTTTTTTCGGTAGGAAAATCATCTTATGACATCCCCCGGGCGGGGCAGGAGATAGTGTCAGACTTTTACTGACTAAAAACCCACTCCTGTTCCTTCGTTGCCTTTCGTACCAGGGCCGAGTCTTCCTTTCAGAATCAGACCCTTGGCCCCAGTAGGCTTCGACCCTGCTAGGCCCCTACAGTTGCTGACATCTCCTTGAGGCGCGCGTGGAACAGCACGCGCCGTCGACGACTTGGGCTCGATCCGGACGGTTACCGGACGGTCGGACGGCGAGCCACCCATTGCTCGCCGTCCGCAAGCCTGCGCCTACGATGGCCGGAAATCGGGATCGGAATTTCGACGGCGATTGGGGCGTGAGGACCGTTGCCTCACCCGATCGGCCGCCTCCTTTGCTAGCATTACTGCTTCGCAGAAGGAGGCGACCGCCTGCCACTTCTCTTCGCTCCGGACCATGGCCTGTACCAAGGCCCGGCGCGAGAGATCGCCGCCGCCGATCGCCCCCACGAGGACACGGTGTTGCTCTGCCCAAGCGGGGCACACCTCCACCGTGTGCTCCACCGGGTCCTCCGGGCGGTCCACACAATGGTGACACCCGGGCGTTTGGATTGTGTTTGGAGTGATATGAAAGAAAAGGGAGTTAGTAATAGCGTGACGGATAACAGGACAGAATCTAAGAAAAAAAACGAATTGTGCTGACCCCAAGTAACATATGACATGGGGAGGAAGACGATGTTGAGCAGCTTTAGGATACGGAACCCTAAAAACATAACTGAAGCTAGACTTGGTAGGTTATAATAAATAAGCACAAATGAAATATATTTTTCTGTGAATTTATTATTGAAAATAAATATACCACGTTTGCACAAAATATAGATAACGAATGCATAAAAGGTATCATATGAAAACAATAACATACATATTTTTAAAGCAACTCAATTAAGGGAAAATATTGAAGTACAATATTTTCAATATTTCAGTATTACGTACGGAATACTCTCATTAAAAAGTTGTTATAAAAAAGATTGAGGCTGCCCGTGTAAAATACACATGTCACAAAATAAGCTTGGAATTAATGAAATTCCAAACATTTCCTTTTCGTCATTCAAAAAGAGAATCTTTTAAACTAAATTCAAAAAGGACGACTTATTGAAAACATTCATTCTTGGATCATCCTATTATTACTCGTTCGGAGAGCTTTCAGTCAAAAGTAAAAGGGATCATAACAAAATTTATTTTATATAGAATTTATTTTATCGGCAGTAACTTGAGAATCGATCGCGGCGCTGAAGGAGGGCTTGGAAAATTATTTTGGAGGGTGACCATCAAACAACTTACCGTTCGCTACAGAAACTTCGCGTGGCATAAAAGAAGTTTTATGGACCGATAAAGACCTTTTCAAGGGGCTTTGGTAAAAGAGAGCGTCCATATATGTTAGTGCCGGCTGCTTTGCAAATAACCCCAAAATCAAACGTTGCTTGCCAATGCTGACTCATGGATATAATTTATGTTACAAAGTAGGTCCAATGGAACTTTGTTACAAATGTTACTATTAGGTATAGGTAGCTAATGTACCTTTTTTCTGAGGTGGGAAATCATCAAATGACTTCTCAGCGAGAGAAGTCATTTGATCTAGGGTGGATGAGAGGACGTTTCAGACTTTTACTGACTAAAATCTACTCGTGTTCTTCAATTGCCCTTTGTTTTCAAGGACCATGGTCACTTTTTCTAACGTTCCCGCAATAGCTAATGTGGTACCTAAAATTACAAACTACTTTAAGACCCTAATATGCAACTTTAAGGGCATTGTACCGTATTAATATACAGCCTATTCTGATTCCTTGAATACTCGTAGGTATAAAAATAATCTAATTGCAGTATCGTTTTTAACTGCCTTACGTCAGGTCTACGCCCTGCAGCCATGCTAGACACTATCTCATAAATTAATCGTAGCAAGCTAGTGTACTGCGGCAGGTAGCTATTATTTTTTTACAGGCGTTAGCTTGACGAAGGAGGAATTATGGTGTATTAATTAGTTTAATGTGATTAATAAACAAGAATAGCTACTGAAAATTAAGGTTTATTATTATTCTTTATGTTCAATTGTAATTGTTATGAGCGCCCTGGTAATTAATAATTAAAAGGTCAAATATGTAGGTATTTGACCTTTAATGCCCAAGGTAGTTGTAACTTGATAGTTTACATGATAATGTGAAAGTGCTGTAAAACTGCTAAGTTAAGAAATACCTAAATCTGTTTCTTGTGTAAATAGAATTACTTACATAATATTTTATAGAAGCTAAGTAGAGGATTGTTTTGGGCCAAAAAAGATTTCAACATTGTTCGTATAAAAACTCCTTGGATATACAAACATGAGCTACAATATACAAGTAAGTAAATGCCTAAAGCCCGTATCCGATCCCTCCCTTTCCGATCTCTTCAATCCAATGGAGACATTATTTAAATTGATACATTTGTTTCACCGAACCAGTTTGCAAAACATTTGAATTGCATCACATTTCCATACCTTTAAACGTAAATGTAGAATGATGTTAAAGCTTCAGAGTTTGTAAGAATCTGGTTTGTTGACATATTTTTAATGACTTGAGTGCTTCTAATGTATAATATAAATATTACTATAGGTACAACTACTGTTTTTTTTGGGTGGAAAACATCGATATATTATAAGGAAAAGATACGTTATGCGCTAACATCGCAATCAGAAAACCTGGACTTTGTGAATGACTACATGCACCAAAACTGATACATCTATGTCAGTCAGTTAAGGAAAAACAGCTCTATCTATCTCGCTTCGCTAAATGGCGACCAAAACAATACTTATGTGAAATTAGAAATATCATATGAGATTTTAAGTTTTCACGAGTGAAAACGTGTGATTCCATGTGCTTTGTTTTTGTATGATTTGTACAATGTATACGAAGGCATTTTGATAACCTTTATCCCACTTAAAACAAAAAAAGTAATATTTTGCGTAACACGCCCGTTTATGTCACTCACCGATTGCGACAGAGTGAAATAAGCAACGAGGGCTTGATTTCAACGGTCCACGGGCTAGAGGCGAGTCGCCTATCTTCCGCTGTTTTGATTTAATCTAAGGTAGGAAATCATCAAATAATCGTAGTTCCCGTTCCGCTTTGGGTAGACAGAGAGGTGTTCCTTTAGTTGCATTTTGCGTTCCAGGTCCACGGTAGCTCATTCGAATAATCCTGCAGACTATACCTATAGGTGAGTACTTATTACGCCAAGATTTCCAATTTTAATGATCCTAGAAAACTTGGACAGGTAAAAAGTATCTCATCGAATGTGGTAAAGACGAATGAATAAGTTGTTACGTGTATGGAAGAGATCTCCATCTTTTGTATGATATACCTGATAATGCGCTACTGTGAGACTCATTATCTTCCTGCCCTTGTCCCGTGTTGTTTGGGGTCGGCGCAACACGTTTTATTCTTCCTTTCTGTCCTATCACCCGTCACATAACCCATCCATTTTATTTTTTGGCCTCCCTCTCCATCCATTCACATATATACTCATCACTCTTTTAGTAACATGCGATTCATCCCTCTTCTTCACTACAAACTTCCTCTAATGTACTCATTTCTCACTTTATCCATTCTCGTCACACTACGCATCCGATTACTGTGAGACTACCTTTGGGGGTAAGCGGAACAGAGAGTAAAGTCCCACACCTTTGAAAAGGGAGGATCCTCCGACCAGACGGGTGTTATGTCTGGTGGGCAATTGCCCGACAGATGATTTCGGGCTATTCTAATGTTCCAATCGCGCGGAGAACTTTGATTGCGCGATGCTGGATTAGTTCTTTTGTTACGCCATAGATGCCGCTACATACCCATATAAAAATTACGGTAGAAGTTGCCCCGTTTGGGCAAAGCACCGTCGTGTCCTAGTGGGAGCGATCGGCTGCAAAGATCTCTCGCGCTGGGCCTTGTACAGGCCATGGTCCGGAGCGAGGAGGAGTGGCAGGCAGTCGCCTTCTACTACGAAGCAGTATGTTAGCAAAGGAGGCGGCCCCACGTGCGAGGGAACGGCCCTCACCCCCCAGCCGCTGGAATCCCGATCCCGATTTCCAGACACGGTAGGCGCAGGCTTGTGGATGGCGAGCAATGGGTAAAACGCTGTCCGGTCGTCCGGTAACTATCCGGCCCGAGCCCAAGTCGACGACGGCGCGTAGTGTTCCACGCGCGCCTCAAGGAGATGTCAGCAAATCGTAGGGGCCCAGCAGGGTCGAAGCCTACTATGGGGCCATGGGATAAGTGAAAATGAACCCCGGGGCCCTGGAACGCAAGGCCAAAAAGGAACAAACGAGTGGGTTTTAGTCAGTAAAAGTCTGACACGCCCTGCCACCCCGCCCAAGGGCGGGAGATCTCATTGGATGATTTCCCACCTAAAAATAAAACCTATATAAAAATAGTTTCATTTATATGCGTACTTGTTAACGTCATGCTCTGGTTAATTAATAGTGTCGTAGTTCGTAGGATTTTACAGTTTTAAAATAAAACTGAATTCCACCCGACAGCCTGTTCTGAAATATTACTGTACGGAGTGTCAACGTGCTTTGTATTTCCGCCACAAGCGCTCGCGTTCACTGCAATTATACACTATAATAACAATTTATAGGTAATAATTATAATGTCTGTTGGTGAATGTATTGAAATATAATTGCGCCATTGTTATAAAAATGCAAAAGTTGTATTTGATTTTAATTAAATTTCGTCCTTGTTTAAACAGTTTGTGGTTATCGATTTTCATTTAACTCTTCTTAAATAGGTCATTACGGTAGTGTGTTTATGAGCGTCGCGGCGACGTCGGTCGAAGGGCAATATTGCGTTTTGTGCCACTGCGTACAATAATAGGGTGATTAATGGCTCAGGCGATACACACGGCAAGTTCTTTGTTGTTCGCCAAATATTTGATCCGGCGCCGACATCGCAATCCATTCCTTTGATATTACTTATAACAGTGATTTCAGCCGCCTAAGCTTGCGGGGGATGTGTGAGGACGCGTTAATGTTCTACGAGCTTTCACCAGCCACAGCCAACCCATACGAGGGGTACCGCCGTGAATAAGTAATATGTGTATTACCCACTCCATGTTTGAACTGTTTGCTTTTATGAAATCTCAATAAATTAATTACTATAAACCATTGAAGAGCAATAAGGTGTAATTAATATTGATATTAAAGCTATTTTATGTTATGTACAATTTGTAAGAAGAGTAAAGCCTCCTTTATCTTTTGGAATCAATTTCCATTCCAAGACTGTTCAAATGATAAGACGAAAATAGAATAGTAGAGCCCAGTGGCTGGATGATTTAGGTAAGAAGAGAATAAAATTTCACCGTACACCAGTGTGTTGTATCGGCGGCGGCAGTACCTATGTATCCTTCCCTATCTTTAATTACTCAATATACTGAAAAGCCAATTAATTATTCAGGTGGTACCAATGGTTCAAGATTCAACGAGAGTGAGTACATCTTCACGTAATTATTATTTTATTGATTAGTTAAAAATCAATGAATCTTTAATAGGTTTTTAACTTTTAAGCACCGTGGAGAGATAAAACTCGTTGCAAATAATTACGCTTGCTGTTTTTTTAGGATGTTGTTAGGATAGATATCATGTAAAACCAAGTTTGCAGTCTCGTATGAACTGTACCAACTGCGTGATGTTCGGAAAATATAAATAAACGGTGCATTCGACGGGAAAGTAGCAATCAGTTTATTAGGGGGATATTTGTTTACAATATAAGGTGAGCTTGTAGTTCTGTAAATTTAAAAGGTCTTGAGATACAGCACTTCAAATAATGGTCATTATTCCCAAAAAAGTTCAAAATTGTAAAATGAAAAATTGGATCCTAATGAACTTCGGGATTTTTGCAAAGGATAATAAAGAACTTAGCGAAAAATCAAAATACATATTATGTTCATAATATTTAACTATTAGGTTTTGGATTTTTACTTTTTTATATTTAGTTTTTCCTGGAATGGGAAATAATTAACGTTATGTGGTATTGGGACCTCAGCCGACCCCAGTTGGCAGAGATGCACAACAGATTGAAAATAAGTATTTTTATAATATAATAAAAGAAGATTAATATATACGCTACGTCGACCGCATCGTCGCTTTCCATCAGGTGAGTTAGCGGTCAAGCGCGAACCTATCAAGAATAAAAAAAAAAAATAAAAAAAATAAAAGAGATTAGGTATGTTTTTCGAAAAGTTTCATAGCTGAATGCTATGAAACTAAACAACATACCAAAACTGCAGCTCAGTGTCAGATTTTTGCGACCTTAGATGTTTTATATTTAACTGACCTCGATTAGTCTCCTTTTGAAATTAAAGTGGGAATATATGTATATGTAATAGTTCTATCAAATGATTTTCTTTAGTACATTATACCGAATTTTGCGATTGGCGCTAAGAAATAGCGAACCTTCGCTACGCCGATGATACAACATTATTTGCGACTAGTGCTGACCAAATGGAGAATCTACTCTTATGATGGATCGCGTGAGTCTTACCTTTGGATTGAAAATTAATCGAAGTAAAATCGAAATAAGGACTGCGAACCATAGTAACAAGAACTCGCCTGACGTAACACAGATTGCCAATCGTAATATTGTTTAGTTCTACATATATAAGGTGACTGGTAATCGTGACCGATACTTAAACACGTGATTGTCTTCATGATTACAAAGCAAATACAGCTATTTGAAATTCACGTGCGCGCGCAAATAGCTGTTTTGTTATTGTCATAAAACTAAGAATGCGCCAGACTATCATCAAACAGAATCAGATGGAGAAAGATCATGAGGTGAGGTACATCAACACCAGTGATTATTCAGCACTTAGAATGACTACGTCTGAGAAAACTTAGAGCGAAGCCAGGAAGTAAAGTTATATCCCATGAATACAATACAAATAACTATAATATTAATTGAAAAGCAGTAGGTACCTACTTCGCTTTACGAACAAAATGGTCGGACTAAAGTGTAGAGCTAAACGACTTACCTAATACCTATACGTATACGTACATAGAACATTGAAACAATATATTGAATTAAGGTTATAAGTGTTAGCCATTATCCTGATTTATACTTGAGCAGAAGTTAGCGGTCGGCTATTAGCCGGAGCCAGGACCTGTGTAATGGGGCGTGATCGGGAGCTTTCAACTTCTATCTACAAAGCTCTTCGGCGATCCTGGTGCGCCCACGAATAAACACAATAATAAAAGGTAAGATTTACAATTGTCAGCTTCATGCTAAAAAATGCTAAGCCACGTGAAATGTATGAACGTGATTTATGAGCACAGCTTATGAGATTCTTCCGTAGACGTCTCTAACTTATCTTACAGAATTTAGCTACGGTACGTCGAGCTCGTGGTTGATGCCTACGCATTTCCTATTCACATTCACGTCCTCACTATTCATCACATATTAAATATTTGTTACAATATTGGTTTTATGACGCTGAAGGCCGCTGTGCAAGTATTTTTACAGAATTGTTTCATATTTCGAAACGCGACATAATGACATCCATCGAAGTTTGCGGGACTTCGATGAAAATAATTTTTCGTTCCGTTTCTGTAACAATTTTCTACAGAAACTCGTTTAATTGGTTAGCCAGCATTTACAAAAAGTTTAGCCGATTATTCCATTGGAGTAAGCTCAGAGTGATTTGCAAAGTTCCACAATCGCAACAATAGGCACATTTATCTTTAGAAAAGTTGCGCTACAGCGCTGAACAAGCATTAACGCGTTATTCTTGAAATTTTGAAAAGAGAAAGAATCCTCTTAAGATTTTTTGTAGGACTGTTATATAAATACGTGGCCATCTCTCGGCGTTGATTAATCCGCTGGTACATTGGCATAGAGCACTTGTTGCTGCAAATTAATTAGGAAACAAGTTAACAAAAAGTGCAATAAACTTCGTTAAGGAAGCTTAATTTCCGTCGGAGCCCGAAAGAGACTGACATTAATCAACTGAGATCGCTCTCGACTGCCGCGAATTTCATTACGGAATCAGAGCCGCCTAGGATTATCATTACATTGAGGCAGTAGATGATATCGGCCGTCTTATCTACGATTCTCGTCTATAACTGTAATATTTGGGAACTTTATTTTATTGGCTTTTGTACGGGTTGTATTGGAATCCGGGCCTGAATCAACTCGTGATTGTAAATCTGATTTTGAACCTAAAACAACAAAAGAGAATACCTTTATCGGGCTTCTGTTTTGTGTTGTATGTCGGTCACGGTTAAAAAGCTTTTTCGTGGGTTGTGGAGGTAGGACATAAATATGGGGCGCGGTAAGCGAGCACTACTAGCTTGGACAATTAACGTTTTCGACGAATCTGTTAGGCAGGGTTAGAAGGCTTTTATTAGATATCTTCTTGTATAGTTTTAAGTTTAACAGTAAAAATGCAGTTAGAATAGAATAGAAAATATTCTTTCGAAACAGACACATCACAACAGCAATAAGCACAAAATAAGAGAGAAGAATAGTATAAAATTGTGCTGAGTGTGCCGCAACCGAAAGGGCATTTTAGCATTTGCTGGACCTGGACGTCAGACACTCCATTGCTCGTTTTCAGGTGGCACTCACTCAGACTGATGGCAGTGACGCACTGACGAGGGTAAATAATATACATATATATATATATATATGTATAATTAAATAAATATTTATGTTTTTGTACCTAAGCAATAATTTTATTAAATTACGTTAATTATTACCTACTTAAGTAAATAGATTTTTTTCAGTACAATATTACCTTACGTCTATACTATAATATTATAAAGCTAAAGTGGTTGCTTGAATGGTTAAATGCGCTAACCTTAGGATGAAAAGAAATATTTCAATGTTACATACACCTGTCCGACCACGTGTCAGGACCATGAGTAATCCTTTCTGAAGTCGACCCATGGCCCCTGTAGGCTTCGGCTCTGCTGGGCCCCTACAGTTTTGCTGACATCTCTTTGAGGTGTGCGTTGAACACTATGCGCCGTCGACGACTCGGGCTTGGTCCAGACGGTTACAGGATGGCCGGACGGCGAGCTACCTATTGCTCGTCGTCCACAAGCACATGCCTACGGTGGCTGGTAGTCGGAGTCGGGGTCTCGGCGGCGGCTGGAGCGTAAGAAAATCCATTTAGGTACTTACGCGTCTCCTGTAAAAGAAGGAACTTACCGCTATGATTATGACGTATCCGATACCTGTCCCTTGACATATGCTTTATATGTAGATGCCATAAGAAAATTAATTTTAAAAGTGTGCAATTTTACTGTTATTTGAAAAAGTGCTTAGGTATTATTTTGTTGCCATTACCCTTAAAGCTCGGCAAGGGCCTCTTTATTGTTTTTCTAATTTAACACGTATCGCGCACGCGATGTAAATGGACGGTACGTACAGACAAAACACAACTTTACAAGTAGGTTTCACAATTCGGATTTACATAAACTGTTGTTAGCAATGTCGCCGAAAATCAAGGACACAAAGCCTTTTTTTTAAATTGATATAAACCAGTGCTTGACTGCGATCCTACCTGATGGCAAGCTGTGATGCAATCATTGATGGTGAGGCGCATTAGTTTATTATGAGTCTTACAATAACCATTTGAAAAGTCATTCCTTGATACAACAAGAAGATGGGCTGTAGGATGGGCGGTAGCGACCAACTGTTGTTTCATAACATCTAATTGTGGTCACTATCCGTGTGCTAAGTGACAATGTGGACAATGGTCAATGGTCAGTGGTCAATGTCAATGGCGGTGGTAAGGGATGCTCTTTAAGAAGGATATAACAGTTGCTCATAAAGTCCAAATCTGCGTGATAATAATAATATACGTACTTTCTAATACGAATCTGAAAAAAAAAACATATCATTATATTTTACTGAGTTATGTGAAAGTTGCCATTTTTAAAAGCGAAATCATCGAATAACTTCTCTGCTTT
The DNA here is from genome assembly GCA_905147345.3 of Mythimna impura. Taxonomy (NCBI): domain Eukaryota; kingdom Metazoa; phylum Arthropoda; class Insecta; order Lepidoptera; family Noctuidae; genus Mythimna; species Mythimna impura. Next base: position 18,691,793 of record LR990345.1, read on the forward strand.
GGGTGAAGCGCGAAGGAGTGTCAGTTTTGACAAAAACCCAGTGTTCCTTCAGTTGCCTTTTTTGCGAGGGCTACGGTAACTGCTTTGAACAACCCGCAGGCCTGGGAGGCGTCGACTGCGACAATTTTGCTGACGTTTAGAGAGGTAGAAGGGAGAGGTAAAAGTAAAGTAATTAAAACTCCTTGTGAGGTAGAATAAAAACTAATTTATTAATATAGTAAAAGTTCCGCGACAGCAGCAGGAGACTCGTAAAAGCCCTGCGATAGCCTTTAGCGGCCGCCAGGCAGAGGCAAAGCAGCTACGGCTAGTAGCCCCGCGTCAGCCTTCAGAGGCTGGCAGGCAAAGGTAGAATAGAGACGAAACCCTCAGAGGCCAGGAGTAGTTCGGTAGGTCCTGCTAATCAGCTGCAGGAGCAGGTTCTTCAGCCGGTGGCAGACTAATGATGAACCCGCAAATTGCACTATATTTTACAGGCAAAAAACTCAACACGCTACTCAGCTTGCGAATCCTCACCACATAATTTTTTGATAATAAAGCCCCTGGTGGTGGACCCTTCTTAATTTTTGAATTTTTAAAATGATGTAAGAACTAGCCAGCATTATTGTCTCACAAAAGAAAATTAAAAATAACAATTATATTTATGAACATGAATTTATGTAAGAATGATAACAAATAATATTATACTTAATTAGAACATATGATTTATTTTTATTAATCATATGTTTTCTTATAAATAAAACAATCACTATAATACTCTTTGATGTCCATAACTAACATTCAGTGGAAAATAAATACAACGTCATCTCACACAAAAAATAAACAAACATGAAATACAAAAATTATAAGAATAAAATAAAAGTAATATAAGCTATTGGAAGACATTATTACAATAAAAAGGCGTGTGAAAAGAGATCAAGTGATGAAAATGACTATGAAGTAATGTGAGTATTAATACTACAAAGTGGACCACAATGCACCGTCGATCCAGGCTTGGTTCTTATCGGAGGACTGGACGGCGAGCTACCCATTGTTCGTCGTTTCCAAGACCGCGCCTTAGGTGGACGGAAATCGTCCTACGATTCGCGAAGCCCGGACCGCCTCCGGTGGGGGTAGCCGAAAGCTGCATGACACCATATCTACTCGTAAACAATGACGTATGATAAAATTATATTCTCATCGTTATCACATTGTTTTATCGCATCACGCCTGACTGTGGGAGCTTTAATAACATGTTTAACTTGGCAAAAGAAGCAAATGAGTTTAAACTTTCCTTTTACACTTCATAAAGGCGCTTCATTAACCTTTGTAAAAGTTCCCTTCGAAAAACAAATTAACGCAAAGTAAAGATACTATAAACTCAATAAATAATAATCCGCCAACTATCTTGGCTTATCAAACAGAAAATATTATCGTAATAAATAAACAGTGTCAAAGAAACATTTGCTGTTTTCACTGCAGATAATTGACTTTAGACTTTGAAGTGTCGATCAAAGTTATGGGATGAAGTCTAAGCCGTTTGCGATCCCCAAGTTTCCTCGTTTGCATCACTTAGGGCGTGGAAAGGCTTTAAGTGGCGCCGTGATTAGCTCGCTTCTCTCGAATAGTAATACTTACGGGCCCTTGATTATAATGAAACCTTTCATGACACACGCTCCGCGCTTGGTTGCGGTGAACCTCCTGCCGACGGGCGATGTCTGCCAGCATAACTATGTTTTACAAGTCTAGTTAGCTTCATCGTAACTCGTTACGTAAATATGACCGCAATCTCGGCTAGACACGACTTCTATATAAATACGAGCTAGATACGCAACACAAATAAACTAAACTTAAAACAATATTTGAATTTAAATGTAAACGTCGACTGCATAACTCAAAATTTGCGAGATGAAATTGAAAACAGGTGCAAATATGAGAGTTAGTGAAACATCTAAACTATTGTTCGATATTGACAGGCCTCTTGGCTTAGTGGCCCTGACTGCTATGCCGGAGGTCGTGGGTTCGATTCCCACTCAGGACAAATGTTTGTGTGATGAACACTATCATTTGTTGTGTCTGGGTATAATTTATCTATAACATGTATGTATTTAGAAATATGTAAGTAAGTTAGTTTATCAGTTGTCTAGTATTCATGCCACAAGCTCTGCTTAGTTTGGGACTAGATGGCGTTGTGTGAAAGTTGTGAAATATAATTATATTATAATTATTGTTGTATTTTTGGGTTCCACGGCTTAAAGATGGTTTTAAAAACGAAGAAATTAAACAACCATTTTTACTCAATTTATATGCCACCGATTCCCTTTTTAAGATAAACCATTGTTTATAAATTCTGATCGTCTTCTGAAACTTGAGCAATATTGAGAAAACCTTATATTTTTGGAGGTATAATTAAACAGATTAGCATCAGTCAAAGGGATTGATTAGTCTGCACTCGTAGCATACAGACGTGCTCAGTAGCAATATTTAATTTCATAAAAATAATATCAGTGACCTTCTTTTTGCAGTAATTTTTGCCTAGTGTGTAGTTTAGTAAATAGAATGAAAACTTAGAATAAGTGAACTAGTTTTATATAAAATGGACAACAGCCCCTTCTCAAGAGATCGAGTGAATCTCTCCACATCTCCAGCGAAGACGATGACGCAAAATCCAGCCCAATCTGATCTCTCAATCGAAGCGGTTTCAACACCCGAGATACAAAGATGGATGTCAACCATTGAGCAGCATCTAAACGAGGTTTGTTCTATTGCCTCGGATGGCAAACTCAACTCGGAGCAGAAATTGAAAATTTCAACCTTGTGCCGTAAAATAGGATCTGGCACCTCACAGATGGCAGTCCTATATCAATCGCTAAAGCAGAAAGCAGTCCAAGTGCGCATTCTCAATGAAGACCTAATGGAAAAATGCAACTTGACGGACCACATCTTGGACCTCACAAAGACGATTAAGGACTCTGGCACTGTTTCGTTTGCCGACATGGTGAAGAAGGGGTCAAATGATTTCGTTCGACCATCCAATTTAAACTCCGTGGCCATATATCCCAACAACAAGCTAAAGTCCAGTGACGAAACAAAAGTCCTTGTGCAAAAGATGATACGACCAGATCAAGTCAAGCTGCATATACGTGGTGTCCGTAAGACTAAAAACGGAGGCGTTATAATCAGTACAGAGACAAAGGATGACGCGGATAAAATCAAGAACGCAGTCCAGCAGTCTGCATCCGGCCTTACCGCCGACGAACCCAGCAAGCGCAAACCCCGGATCGTGGTTGTAGGAGTGCCATCCTCTTTGACTGAAACTGAAGTCTTCAGGTGCATTTACGAACAAAATGTAGCCGAAAAATTTCCAACGATTTCCATGGAGTCCTTTTTGACCATGGTTAAATTAAGCCATAAATCGGGAAAAAAAGATTCGCAGACTTGTAACTACGTGGTTGAAGTTCCAGCCAATATACGAAGAGCTCTAATTTCCCAGTCAAGGATTTTCATAAATTGGACTTCCTGCCCAGTCAGGGACTTCACCCTGGTTACGAGATGCTATAAATGCCAGCAGTATGGACATGCAGCAAAAACCTGTAGAGAGGTCAATTCGACGTGTGGCCACTGCGGCGAGACAGGACACTCGATGTCCGAGTGCTCAAAGAAAGCGGACTCACCGAAATGTGCAACTTGCTCTCGATTCAAAAAGCCCTCCAACCATAAAACAGGAGACGCTGAGTGTCCTGCTAGGAAAATAGCGGAATATCGATATATTAACTCTATCGATTATGAGGGCGCCTAGAGCGTCATACTTAAGGCCAGACTTCCGTGTTACGCGTACTGCTGACTCAAAATTCTAGTGTGCTGACCTACAAACCATCGTTTTTATTTATATTTAAACATATTTGTCCAATGTAAACATAACTTTTTAGTATTATTGCAACCTCGACTTTAACCCAATTACCAATTCTGCTGACGCAAAATCATGTGTGTGTAACTAGAGAATAAAGTGCATGAAACAGTTTTAAAAATACGAAATACCATAGTTCAGACTTTTAGTGTTTAAGTAATCTAAGTATTTAACATTATATTTTTAAATTATATTTTTTCCTATTTAGAGACTGAATGTTAAATATTGTTATGAATTTTATTGTCCTACAAAACTATAGTGTAAGAGCTTCTACCGCCTGTGATACAGGTTTATCCTAGTACAGGCATTTAACATAGTTATACCTTTGTAATTATTCCTAAGATTTTATGTTACTATTTTACCAAATTTTATCTCTGAATAAATATTATTATTATTATTATTATTATAAAGTAATTACAAACAGGATTTGGGTAAGTTAAGCTACGGAACTTCTTCCATTCGATTGGTGTGGCTTCGTTTGAAAGGATATAATCGTTTGCTAATTTAAACGACTCTGTGAAATATTCTGATATTAATTATGGTTTGATTCATGGACAATCAAGTTGAAAATTCTATACAAAATCGTAGCTGATGTCTCTGCTACGGTTCGCGATGTAGCTTGCGTAGCGTCACGTCTACGCGTTTGCTACGGCGTAGTATGGTACAGCGCACAGCTTAGGAAACTGCGTGCAGTTCTTTTCTTTCTAAATTACCAAAAATAAATATTATTCGTATTTTTCTCAATATTGGGAAAACGTATCCTATCCCTGCACCTACTTCTTAAAGCCTGTGCCCAAGTATTTATGGTCCCTTGTGCAGAAATACTACACGACATAGAGATATTAGAATTAATTTAATATTGTATTTTATTACACAACTGAGTCTCATAAGTCGACAGCTTTGTCTGTAAGAAAACCGCAAATCTTACAGTCTGATTGGTTCTAGGAAACCGTGTAAAAGTACAAAGCAATTTGAAACTTTGAAGTTCATATTATGTTCCTTACCTCCCTAGTTTGACTGAAGTGAGATCTCAAAATATAAGATTGGTGTATCTTGTGCCAGCCGCAGTTACCTTGGGGTTCCGTACAACAAACAAAAAACAAATTTAATTTTAAAGCACAAAGAAAGCCATTACAAACAATGGAGGTTGGTAATTTTCTTCAAATTTAGACCTCATAGCGTTTATCGTTATTTTTTTATTGTTACTTTAGGGAATCGTTCTCGGTCGGCATTATAGGGGGATAAAAAGTTTTCCGCTCTGACAGATTGGCACCAACTTGTACCTTTACTACCATTTTTTATATCACGACCTAAAAGTTTAAGGTACAAAAAACACATTGAAATTCCTCGTTTGGGCGTTAAAAGCTTTTATATCTTTAAAAACCGGCCACATACAAACCTAAACGGTACACTTACTTCATACTATTATTAGGTTTTTACTTCATCAGCAATTATAGTTTTTTCATCTATGTCCAGACTATTATAAAATATACGTTTTTTAAAAAAAAGGTGTTATATATCTTAAGAGCAACATGAATATGTAAATACGTAGGATATGACCTAATACATATGTATGAAGCGAGGCTAAGCTTCAGTTATCTGTGATCTAACAAGATGAGTCCCATTATTTATAGCTAGTAATTAATTTAGTGCGTTGCTCACTAAACTCTAGTAATTTACCGTAATTTGTAACAGGACAATATTATTAATAATGGCACCTACTCAAACATAGGCACATAGATTACTAGCTCCAGGTCATGTTTTCAATACCGTGTTCAATGTTTCGTTGGTTGGATATTATTACAAATAAATCTATTGTCATGTTCGGCACGTTATAATAATTATGGTTACTATTTTAATTAAATTATTAGATAATGTTATTTCGTGGATGAGTCTGCATAATATTGTAATAGAATTGTTCTGGTTAACCCTGTGGCACTACGATAATGAGGTATTTAGTGAAAATGGTGATGATAGTCACAAGTATAACTATATGTAGATCTTTATAGATTCAAGGTACAGTTTTGACTCTGCATAATTGTGTAGTGATTTGTTAGGATTCAAAAGTAGAATTGTCATTAATTTTGTTTTATGCATTTTAGTTCACATCAACTCGATAGATGGTGTTGTACATTTTTAACCGTCCGCTGTATGGCGGTGTTAAGATTTTCCGCGGTTTCATGACCTCCCTTGTATATTGTAAATAAAATTACTCGTTTTGAGCTTGGCGTTTGATTCACATCGTAAATGCCGTGAAGGCTCCTCAGATCTTTTAGGGAAACTGTACATGATTCTTTATCCGAATTAATAATTGGTAGGTTTTTTTAAAAAAAAATTATTACACACACAGTAACAAGACGCGCGATAAGTAGCAACGGGTAATTCTGTTATTTAACAAAAACACACAAAACACAAAATTAAAAAATATACTAAAATATAATAGTGTATATAAACTAAAATATATAGTATATATTTTAGTTTCTTTTCTTATAAGTATTATTTATTGATATTGACCAGATATCGTATTTTTATATGATTACTAGCTTCTGCCGGCGGCTTCGCCCGCGTGAAAATAGGTTTCTCCATACAAACTTCCAATCCCCGTTTTACCCCCTTAGACCCGTGGAGTTTCGTAAAATCCTACCTGTCAAATTTTAAGTTTGCAGGTGTTATAGTTTCTGAGATTTCGTGATTAATCAGTGAGTGGTATTTCGCTTTTATATATATAGATTTATGAGTTTTATAACACTACCTAAAATTTAGTGCAGATTCAAAACTGCACCTCGTATATGCAGTTCATGGTTTGGCCAATAAGCTGCAAAAGTTCAAATTTTTCAAGCATAGATTGGTACCAGATAGTTCTCATGTCTACCAATTCGGCAGAAGCTCTGTAGGTGTAAATTAATTGTTATGAAGAGACTGATATATTTTAACAAGTTTACATTACATTTTCATAAGTTCATTATATTATCGGTCGGCCAGAAGTTGAGCTATTAAAATACACTTCAGCGTTCACCGAAATCTTTTAAGAGGAAACACGTGTAACGCTTAGGTATACTAGGATAATCAGAAAGAAATCAAGAAAAAAATCTTTATTTTTCAACTGTCATAAGTATTGTGTTGATAACGATGTTTTTGCCCAGTAACCTTACAAAACTACATGATTAACTTTTAAGAAGAGGGGGCGGGGGGTTGCCGTTGCAGTTATAAATTTTGCAACCACATACTAAAGTTCGTTTGTTTGTTACTTCTTCACGCACAAACGGGTAAACGAATTTGAATCAAATTTTCTACATTTACGCGTGTAGGAAGGAAATAATCTATGACATTAATATTACAAAAGCGAATGTTTGTGTTCCATATATTTTATGTTTATTATTTTTTTCATGCTCAAACGGCTGAATGGATTGCGATAAAACTTGGTACACGACTAGACGTAGACAATGTCCTGGAATAGCCCATAGGATACTTTTTACCCTTATTTATTACATACATGGGCATAGCATTTTGCAAGCTGTGCGAGTGTTTTCGCTTAATACTTTCTAATGTCATGATATTTTCGTGGTTATCAATATGAATACTTTTTCTCTTTCTTCTGAATCTGGCAGGGCGAGAAGACGGTCCATGCACATATTATGTCCAATTAATTATAGTACCCTATTTAAGATATCGACGTTATTTGTTTTCTGGATTATCCTTTGAAAATTCCATTAATCCATTAAAAACTGCAACTGCGCAATACGCAGAATACTAAACCCTTAAAATAAATTAACCGAAAAGTATTGACATAAAAAAATAAAACATTAAATGTTTTTAACCCTCAATAAAATACATAAATAAAATAGAACACAATCTAGTTTTGCCAGCGAAAATGTTATTGACGTGAGAAAAAAAGGCCTTTTTAATTAACTTTTGGGTACACAAGACGAAGATCCCAGGGGTTTACCGTGATGTACCTTAGATTTTCGCAGGTCTCGGTAAACCTTAAAGGTTCACCCGGATCTCAGCTTAAAAGCTATCTCAGAACCACTGAGTGGATCCATTATGGTGTTTGTGGGAGCACCTTGAGTTTATACAATGATAAAAACATTACATGTTTAATAGGTTAGGTTATAAAATGTCGCAATATATTAGTCTTATTTTACCGTAGTGTTATTCATTATTGTACATCATAAATCACACTAATATTACAAAAATGAAAGTCTGGAATATAAAGCTTTCTCCGATTACCCCGTGTGCCAAATGTCATCTAAATAAGTTCAGCCGTTTTAGGGTTACGGATTAACAAGCACACACATACCTACAAAATTTCTGATTTATAATATTAGTGTGACTAACTTTTGATTCCTCTGAACAAAATGTTATATTAAAGTGTATTAAGGTTTGCCACAAACCAAAATGTACGCCCAAAATTACCTGCAACGAGTTGAACAAAAGCTTTTATGTGCAAGAATTCTGTTATTTGTAATAGACCGTTCTCTAGGGGTAAGTTGCATTAAAACATAGGTTTACAGTTCTTTTTAGAGTAAAAACACATTGTAAAAAATTAGTGGTTGATACTGTTTATTCTATTGTACATTAATATGAGTTTATGGACAACCTTTTTTCCAACTTACTAGTATTGTGGTGTAGTACTAGAGCTTGCAGACGGCGTGCAATGGGTTGCTCACCGTCCAGTAAGGACAAAGTCCGGGTCGACGGCGTGTTGTGTTCTACTTGCGCCTCAAAGAGCTGTCAGCAACATTGACGGGGCCCACCGATACTTACCAAGGTTGCGGTGTTTGTCGACAGCGTTGCAGCCTGGAACGCAAAGGGCAACTGAAGGAACACAGGTGGGTATACTCAGTATATGTCTGAAACTACCTTTCGCTTCACCCAGAGCTGGAGAAGTCACTTTTTTAGTCATTTTTTTTATTTTTTATTATTAGTTGATTTCTCATAGAACAAAAATTTTCGAAAGCGTTGCACCGAGAACTATGGCAGAGAGTTTTTTTAGATACTCTACTTTGTGGTTTTATTCGACGTGAGTCCGATGTAAGCTTTCCTAGTCCTCAATCGGCGGGTGTCAATGTCACCACATGAAAAAGGATCAACTGTCATAAGCTCTTTTCAAAGCTTCAGTTACTCTATCTTCGTAAAAAATGGTCTCAAAGCTACTGGCTTACTATTCCATTCATAGGCACCTCACACGTCACTATGTATCGAGTTCACTAATACTGGGATAATAGTTATCATAGATTTTTTTTTATCGCATTTATTTATAATGGCTGCGACACAGTTTTATTTTAAACTAATGTAGCTGTTAACGAGCACTATATATTGTAAAAATTGTTATGTTCCAATAAATACATTTATGGTAGATGTATCTAAATAAAGGTCATCAAAGAGAATTTTTTATGGACCTGAGATGTCTTGTTAAAGATATCATGCTACAAAATAGAAAATTTATTTGTTTACGTTATTAAGTATTCTTATTTATAATCTATGTCTATATATATATATATAAGAAGAAACTGATTGACTGACATATCAAAGCACAGCCAAAAGTACTGAGACTAGGAGCGTGAAATTTTGCACAAGGTTTCCTTTTATAACGTAGGCGAGCACTAAGAGAGGATTTTCTAAAATTCACCCCCTAAGGGGATGAAACGGAGGTCCAAAATTGGCATGGAGAAATCTTTTTTCACGCGGGCGAAGCCGCTGGCAGGAGCTAGGTCTTATATATAATATTAATATTTAAACGATACGATGGATCTTTTATTTATTTACTTATTTAATCAACTAATACAGAACAGGTACTCTGTATAAATAATTCAATGTATTCTCATCCTATTTGGAACGTGTTTTAAATGCCTTATTGGTGTGTAATTTGATTATTTAAGTACCATCATCGTAAGTGAACGAGTTCGTGAAGTAACAACATTGCAATATGAATAAACCGTTGCATGCACTATCTTCATCAGATATAAGCGTCTATTCTGGTGTTTTCTTGTCATGAAAATAGTAACCCAACCCATACATATTTTAAGAGAAGGCGAACACAGAGTGTCGTAGCGCAACTGGGAAGAAGCATATGTACTCATTGCAGTGGGCTGCGGGAGAACGACGTATCATATCTGAATTTTATATTTAGAAAAGATTATAAAGAGTGGGAAAAATAATTTCTGATGTGACGCCGTGCCGATGCGATTATATAGAGTTACATCATAGTTACATACCCTGCAATTCAATGTGTAATAGCTGGTTTTGGTAAATGTATACTATTACCAAAATATCATCATCATCATTTCAGCTGAAAGACTTCCACTGCTGGACATAGGCCTCCCTCAAGTGTCCTCAATTCATTGTGTCAGTCCTGTGCATCTCGCATCCATCGGATTCCCGCAACCTTTACCAGGTCATCGGTTCACCTTGTAGGAGGCCTTCCAATGCTGCGTCTTCCGGTACGTTCGTAACGCGGTCCGGTATGAAGATATCCGCAGGAGAACCAAGGTTGCCGACAGAGCACGAAGAATCGCCAAACGTAAGTGGCAATGGGCTGGACATATTGCTCGAAGAACAGATGGCCATTGGGGCGGAAAGGTTCTGGAGTGGCAAAATATTGCCACGGCATATTCTTTTTTCCCCTTTAATAGATATCGAGCCTCGCGATTTCAGAGTTTCATGTCGACTATCATAGACTGCAAAGCTTGCTGAAAACTCTTCAGAACCTTGTGATAGCTTGTTTATTGAAACTTTAATCACGACCATTCTTGCACAGCGCCTTATGTTGGACAAATTTTCTAGCACTAAACCATTTTGGGCACGCCATAATTAAGACGGTAAGTTCCCTCTTTGAGGCGTGGCTGGAAAGACCTCACGGCGTCCTCACCTTACGCATGATGCAGGTCCTCACCGGACATGGCAAGTTCGGGAGGTTTCTGTACTGGATTCGTGCGGAAGAAACGCCCGGGTGTCAAACACCATTGTGTGGACTGCCTGGAGAACACGGTGGAGCATACGGTGGAGGTGTGCCCCACCTGGGCAGAGCACCGCCGTGTCCTCGTGGGGGCGATCAGCGGCAGCGATCTCTCGCGCCGGGCCTTGGTACAGGCCATGGTCCGGAGCGAGGAGGAGTGGCAGGCGGTAGCCTCCTTCTGCGAAGCAGTAATAATAGCAATGGAGGAGGCCGCACGTGCATGCACGAGGCAATGGCCCTCGCGCCCCAGCCACTGGGATTCCGATCCCGATTTCCGGCCACCGTAGGCGTGGGCTTGCGGAAGGCGAGCAATGGGTAGCTCGCCGTCCGACCGTCCGGTAACCGTCCGGATCGAGCCCAAGTCGTCGACGGCGCGTAGTGTTCCATGCGCGCCTCAAGGAAATGTCAGCAACCGTAGGGGCCCAGCAGGGTCGAAGTCTACTGAAGCCAAAGGTCTGATTCTGAAAGGAAGACTCGGCCCTGGTGTGAAAGGCAACGAAGGAACAGGGGTGGGTTTTTAGTGTTAGTGAGGCAACTCAAGCCTACTAAACGTGCAGAGCGTAGTCGGTGGAAAACACAGGAAATGCTTATAGTGGTATTGGAATAAAATAATGTAAGTTTTGGTAAAACTTAACTTGGTTTAATTCCTCATGACACACAGAAAAACAAGAACGCAATGACAGGTAAAATAAAAAAAAAACAAGTAGAAAAATAAACTTACTTAGAAAAAAGATCATATTAAAAAACTACCGACTCTTTTATTCTAACATTTAGTCAGTAAAAGTCTGACACAATCTCCAGCTCCGCCCAAGAGCGGGGGATGTCATTGGATGATTTTCCCACCGAAAAAAAAGCACTAAACCTTTTTCAAAATGTTTCTGCATTATTGCCCAGAGATCAGTTAACGCCAAAAAAAGTTTCATAGTGCCCATAAAATTCCAAATGATGAAAAGAAGAAAGAAAACATGTTTATTCTGCCCAAATAGACGCACAATAAAATACAGCAATCTGTCGGGCCATGCGTAAACCGGGCATAACTGTGCTGCACCCTAAACACTAGACAAAACACAGTTGTCTGATGTCTGCAGCTTAGTCTGTGCTTGTCTATTGTACCGACCGACAGAGATTAACATAACATAAATATAAACAATAATATAAGAAAAACAAATACAATATATAAATCCAAGTTGTGCGTCGCATCTGATGACGAGATTGCTACAACGTAGCTCTCCACATCATGTAATCCAACCAAATTCAGCGAATGCTCAGCGCACGGAACGCAATGTGTGAGATTATGTATTTTCTTCATATGGTCTTGTCACGATATCCCTGGGTCTTGTAGATATTTAAAGGACAGATTTGAGAGCAGTGATGGCCGAGTGGTAACGGTCCCGACTTAAGAGTTGTAGGTCACGGGTTCAAACCCAGCCAGGCGCATTACTTTGTGCAATTTATTTCATCACCACTGCTCTTATAACGGTGAAGGAAAACATCGCGAAAAAAACGGTCTGTCCTAGAACCAAAAATTCGAAAACTTGTTTCATTCACCAACCCGCACTGGGCTCGCGTGGTGGAGTACGGCCCATTCCCTCTCTTAGAGAGGAGGCTTGAGTCCAAGCAGTGGGAAAGAAAAGGCTGATTATGTTAGATATTTAAATGGTTCTGTCCTTTAAGTGAAACTCAGGTAATTCATAAAATGACAGTAAAAATAAATTTCTCAGTAAATCATTGTGTGAAATATTATCAATTTCTTTTGTGCACGCGCGTGACAGCAGTTGTCTAATCTGTCTAAAGGTTAATCCGGCCCTGGTCAAATATAGTTGAGATTTTCCTGGAAACCGATGTATGGATACCTACATCGGTTTCCATGAAAATTTTCAACGAAGTATATCTTCCTGGTAATTTATCACCTTTGTTGACTGTACTATATAATATTGGTTCTGTGTGGGAACATAGCTCATCAGATCCCGAATTTCTCAGAAATTGCTCTAATTGAACAGTAGTTGCCGGTACGCCAAAGTATGGTTAGATTTGAATGTATCCTACATGGCAACTTTTATAGACTACAACAAGGCATTTGACTCAATTGAACATGAAAACATCTGGCATTGTATAAAGAACCAAGTCGAACAAAAGTACATTAGGATTATAAAAAAACTTATACGCTAACAGTACGGCTAAAATAAAATGGAAAAAGAAGGAAAATAAATAAAAATAAACAGAGGTGTAAGAGAAGGAGATCCGCTATCACCTAAACTATTTACAGCTGTCTTAGAAATAATCTTACGGAAATTAAATTGGGATTAATATGGCCTAAGCATAAACGGGGAAAAACTATCCCACTTACGGTTCGCTGACGACATTATATTATTCGCCGAAACTAAAGAACATCTACAAAGCATGCTCTTAGACCTGGAAAGAGAAAACCGCATGGTAGGCCTAACGATGAACACCAACAAAACCAAAGCACTAACAAAAGTGTCTGAAGATCCTATCATCATAAATGGCGAACCAATTGAGTACGTGAAAGAATACACTTATCTAGGCCAACAATTCTCAACTACTGACATAATGTCAAAGGAAATAGATGCTTTTTTTTATTTGGGAAAATCATCCAATGACAATTTGCGCTGTTGGGCGGGGCGCGAGGGTGTGTCAGACTTTTACTGACTAAAAACCCACTCCTGTTCCTTCTTTGCCTTCGCCCAGGGCCCCGTGTTTCACTTTCACACTTAGAGTTTTTTTTGCGGTGGAAAAATCATCCAATGACATCGGCCCTTGGGCGGTGCGGGAGGGGTGTGTCAGATTTTTACTGACTAAAAACCCGGGGTGGGTTTTTAGTCAAGTAGTTTGGGTGTTCCTTCGTTGCCTTTCATACCAGGGCCGAGTCTTCCTTTCAGAATGAGCCCCTAGCCAACCGTACTATAATTTACGTGTATAGTATTTTACTGTATTTTGGGTCTGTGTACTGTTGAAGAACTATATAGTACGCAAAAATACTATATTTTCAAACATTTGACTGTTGCGGTAGCGGGTATCCGAGCATTTGCTGCTCAGGAACGTTTGTATACTAGTCACAGTAATGTTGGTACCCACTTCTCTGATTGTTAAACATTTTTGACGTAAAAAGTATTATTAATCATAATCAAATATAGTGCCACTCAGTAATAATAGCTTTCCACTAGTGAAAGAATGATTAAAATCGGTACAGCAGTTTCAGACCTATGTCTTTAACTATGAAATTGCCGTTTTTCAAAACGGGTTGCTTAGAAGCGTTGTTATCTTTGGATTGACTTGGAATTATAAGTCCAAATAAACTTTATATTAAAGTTACGTTATTCTTTTTCGAAATTAGGTATTTATTGATTTCTTTGTGGTTTGTATTAAAAACAAAGACACTTCAATGCAACCCATTTTAAAAAACGGTAATATCATACTTTAACCCCTATTATTTATTGACTTGCTATTGATTCTGATTCTGTCATAAGATCTACCTATCTAAGCATATGTGTCTCTTTATCTATTAATTTATTCTTTGTTAAATTATTTATTTATTTATTTTATTAAGTAAATATCTTTATGACTTGTCCGTCATTCTAGTGATTTATTTATATATCCTACAGCCAATCTGAGAACGGCGTTTTAAACTACAATATTATTTTGTGTACACCTATATTTGAAAAAAAAATAGGTTAGCTATTTACATGAAAACAATACGGTTTCTCTAAATTTATAGTCTATACGTAATGAATCAATAATATATTAATTTGTTTCATACACATACCAAACCGTATAATCGTCGGATGATTCGGTTTAGGGCTTAGCTTTGAATAAATTATTCACAACCGTTATCATTCATTTCTAGATGACATAATGTGCCGATGGAATTCGGTTGTTATTTCAGGTAAAGTATCAAAATAATAATTTGCTAAATAAAGTTGGAGAACGCTATTCCAGAGTTGGCAGTACCTACTATGTTTGTTATTTGAACAAGAACTGAGAATACTACTGGACAGTGGGAAGCGGGAACCTTAATAAATTTAGCAGTTCCTACAATATACTGGAGAGATGCTGCAAAGATACTGTAACAGCTGCAAAACTGTTCAATAATGCATACTCAGGACGCCCTTGACCCGCCTCACGGTGAAAAGCGACACAATAATTTTTAGTTTTTTTAAAACTTTGTAAATATATATACTCAAGATACTTCTAGACAGACTAGCTGTCGAACTTTTTTACTTGAAAGTAATTTTCTTGGAAAAGTAATCATACCTAAAGTGGTATTAGGAAACCCAAGTGATTTAATTTAATTTATGTTCGTATTGTCTGAGTTTAAATATAAACTGTGCAGCTTGTGTATACCGGTGGAGGTAACGGTGACGCGCCACTGCTGTTTTATTGACTCGTCGAGTACTAAATCCAAGTGTTAAATGGCTTGGCATAATGCATTTGCCGTTTTGCTGGTACGCTACGCTATTCGGATAATCTGTCAGTAGATCGATGTCAATCAACTAAATATGCAGCTGAAGGCAAATTCCGACAACCCAATTCAATTTTCAATCTGTCTGCAATCTAGCGAGAATGAATCGTTTTCAGAATAATATTTTGATCGCTTAAATAATATTAAAGAGTTCCATATTTAAATGTAATCTTAAATTTAATTTAATTTACGTGTAAAATTGTTACCTACTTATAGTATCAATTCGCAAAAGTAATTAGGATAATTATCAATTGAAATGTTAATCACTTTCCAAGAATTTTCCGCCCACTTCTATTTTGTTTCTTTTAGAATAAACATCAATGACACATTTAATATATAACAAAGCCCTTATGTCATTGTTGTACTTTTTACGTTTTTAATTACTAATTTAACAGTGGTATTATTTCTTAGGTATTAACAAAACTCGTTACTCTTTTGAAATTAAATGTAAAGCGTTATTTAAGTATGAACGTTCACAGAGCGTAACCATCAGTCTCTACCTACACTAATAACTTGTTTGTTACGTGTGAAAACAAACATTTAAATGAAGTGTCCGAGCGTGTGATAGGCGTGTGATGGATGCGCCCACTTGTGTCTGCTCTATCTCAATCGACTTCGACGCCCAGTGCTAACGGTTTGCCATCGATCTGCGGCTGAATTTTAATAGAAACCGACCGATAAATTGTGAATGTGTGTACCTCAATACATATTCTACAACATACACTTTTTTCTCTGTATCCTACTTGAACATGTTTATCGGTCCTGATTAGTTATTATACAAACAGACCACATACAATTTATTAAGATCGCTTTACCACCTGCTGGGTCCTTTGATTGGAATAGTAATAACCACTTACGTCTAGACCAGAGGCAGTCTATAGGAAACCCACATGATCGCCAACTGACTGAGGTTGTTAATTTAATTGGCATATTAGTGGCATGTGAACATTGAATAGACACTAATAAAATATTTCATTGAATGGGTAGTCTTTTAACCTTGTCAATACCTATACCTAATCAATATATGTACGAAGATTGTATTTAACTACAGATAATATGTGAAGGTACCTATGTTATATTATGAAATTTAAAAGGAATTTATCGTTCATTGCTGCATGGCTACTAACTCTAATTCCAAACTACAAAATCACGCGCGACGGAATTAAAAATTGAATATGGAAAAGTCAATCGTTCGTCATGTTTATTTTCCGTAGATGGTACGTGTTAATTGGGGACGCTGAGCACGTCGGTCGGCTTGTTGACTTGCGACAGGGCCATTAGGCCTGAACAGCAAGGGGGTGCCCCACACCCTGACCCGCCCATTCTTTGCGGGTTATCTGCATTATTATAAAGCAGGAAGCCAGCACTTCTATAATATAAATATCAGAATCAACACAAAAGAGTATACCACGTCAATGCCGGCGTTTATTACTCGTTACCTAGACGACAATTTCAATATGTACCTAGCCGTTAGTTTAGGTAAAAGGTACACAAAAGCGATATTCTGAATAATATTTACTTTTAGGGGTAGGTAGCTAAACAAAATTGTTTTTTGTTTGAGAATGAAGATTAACAATTTCAAATTTACGCCTATTGTTTTATATGGTTGGTGAACGGCTCAGCCATGTTGACCATTGTAACATAAAACCGCATTTCAGTTTTATTTTTTGAAAAGGATCTCGATTTCAACTGAAATTCAATATGACTACTAAATTGTGTTTGCGTTTTGTTATTGACCTATGTGCCAGTGCCAAAATAATTTCCTGGAACTATGTAATTTTCATAAGTTTTAGGAGAGCACAAAAATTGTTTCAGAATTTACCTGACTCAATTGAATTTATGTGGCATTCCTGAACTCCTTTAACAGATAGTTCAGCTAGTTAATATCAAGTACAATATTTCAATAATTCAATTTATTTCATAAAAAATCGATAACCAAAGCAGTGTGAAGGTCTCTCTACGTTTGCGAAAACACCTATATGTAGATATATACATACATCATCTAGTCAGTAAGCATACATAGACATGCTAAAATGAAAATAAAAAAATACAGGTACGATTTTGATTCACAAAGTCCGATACAGGACAAATGCACTACCTCCGTATTTTTGCCGTGGATTTTGTAGGCGGCGTCTGAGGGATTAAGTCATGGGAACGGGTGGGAGCTCTCGCCTTATGTCGTGATCAATCCCGCTGCCAAACGCGATGATTATCTCATTATTCTCCCAGAATCGCTCGCCGTCTACTCGAGGTCCCATTCACTGATAGTATATGGCTGTTATTAGCTTGATTTTGGTGCTAAAGGAATATGTAAAGGATAATGAAAATGCTTGTCTAGTAGGTTACTACCGTTTCAATATTTATTAGTTTCTTTGGTAATAATTCAATAGGGTTTAGTCTAGTTTATGCATTGATTTCTTAGTATCAAATTTAATTAAATGATGGTAATTAGGGTTCCGTATCTCAAAAGGAAAAAACGGAACCCTTATAGGATCACTTTGTTGTCCGTCCGTCGGTCTGTCTGTCTGTCAGTTTGTCCGTCTGTCAAGACCCTTTATCTTAGAAACGTGTGAAGGCATCGAGTTGAAATTAAAACCGTATACTCAAATCTGCGATCCCTTGAAGCGGTGAAAAAATCAAACTTCTAAGTTAACGGAAAAAAATACGGCTGTTTATGTCGCAAAACATCGTACATTTCACTCTCAAAAGAATCAAAATTCATAAGGTACTTCCCGTTGACCCAGAATCCTTAAATTTGGCGTAAAGCAAGGTCTTATAGTATAAATATAGGAATGAATCTAAAAACTGTAAATTTGTAGTTACGTCACAAAATAATAACTGTTTTTACAATTCGGAAAAATCTTCGTAACTCAATTCGGGAATCGAACTGTTTTCATGGGTAGATACGTTTCTCAGTGTGCGAATCCGACTCGCACTTGCTTGTGCTTATATGCCTGTACCTAGTGTCCATAGAATTTAGTATTATTGTGTGTTTTTTAGGTAAAGAGTTGTTGATGGCTGTCAATTTACTTCATCTACGTTCTTTATCTGATTGTTTTAGGTGTAAATCTTTCATATCATAAATATTTTTTATGAGGGCTGATTTCACAATTTGCCTCTACACTACACCTCCTCAAAAAATCAGTTTTTTTCCCTTTATTAAGAACAAATTTCTTAATAATTAATTACAATCTAGCCTAAAAGACTAATAAGTAATTAAATTCTGACTTAATATTATACGTTATAGGTTTTGATAAAACTAAGAATAGCGTCCTTTAGCACTTTTATAGTAGTCCATAGCACTTTCTTAGAGTCTGATATTGATAAAAACACTTTGTTCATGTGTTATATGCATAGGACAGCATTGATCATACACTAACTTTAAACACTACACTAACTCAAAAGGTTTAGTTCTCTTTAGTCTACGCACTAGGTCCGTGTTGTCTAACAGCTGGATTGCCTCGACATTCACGTGGCGGTGAAGTCTGTGTTCGTGGGCTTCAGCAAACTTTTGAATGATGGTGGTGACGAGTTCCATTTTAAGGTCACGATGGAGGTCGTCATTTCTGATGCACCAGGGTGCTTTTACAGCGTCCCTGAGTACTTTATTTTGGAATTGTTGTATTATTTTGATGTTACTCCGTTTAGTACAGCCCCAGAGTTGGATACCATACGTCCAAATTGGCATCAGGATATGCTTGTAAAGGATTATCTTATTATGTATTGATAAACAGGATTTCCTTCCAAGTAACCAATACATACTTATATAGCGTATGTCGAGTTCCTGTCTTTTCTTTTTGACATGAGCTTTCTATCGCAGCTTGGCGTCGAGAGTTATGCCAAGGTGTTTGGCTGTATTAGCATAAGGCACTTGCAAACCGTTTAAAAAAAATTAGTATGATAATAAATTATTATCTAATGGCCATTTTAATGTCAAAGTGATCTTGTTGAAGAATCCAAACAAACCTGTTATGTAAAGGGGCTGAGAACTACCGATGTAAGAACGAGAGCTAGAAAGTTCTCCTGTATTAATTAGGATTTAATGTGGATTTAAGTATACTAAGTTGAACTTCCGAAGACACTGCATTCACCTTTAGATTAGCAAGGAAAGCCAACTTTATCGTGAACCGGCTAATCATCGATTGATATGTTTTATAAATGGAATGAAGTTCTTTTTGATTTCAATCTTAGACGAAAATAATTACAATGCATTTAATTTCTCCGTGTTGACAGATGTCAAAGTAGTATTACATTGCAATGTTGCTTTATGTATTGTTTAAGTTAAACTCAATACTTTAATTAAAAGTAGTCTTCGCTTGCATCAGTCATCGAATGGCATCTCTCAATCTAGGGCGGAGCGGGAGGTCGTGTCAGATTATTAAAGAATAAAACCAATTTCTATGTTTTTTCTTAACCTTGCGTTTCAGGAAACTGGTTTCCCTTTTGAAAGTCAACCCAGGGCTCCAGTAGGCTTCTGCCCTGCTGGGCCCCTACGGTTTTACTGAAATTACTTCGAGGCGTGCGTGGAACACTACGCGCCGTCGATGACTTGGGTTTGGTCCGGACGGTACCGGACGGCCGAAGCGAGCTACGCATTCTTTGTCGTTCGCCAGCTCACGCAGTCAAGGCTCTTATTAAGTTCGAATGCGTTTGTCATATTATTTGAAAACATATGAAACGTTTAAGTCATCTATAAGTACCTAGAATCACTACAAAGAGAGGTTATTTTTAATGGTCACAAAAACCTAACAACCTGACAGGTTCATGAGTAATATGTAATTTTAAAGTAGATTTAACGGGTCAAAAGTAGTTTTTATCAAATAATAATTTTAATTGTGAGCATTGTGACATTTATATTATATTTATTTTATTACAGTTATTCCTAGAAAGGGTCTGTCTGAAATAAATAAGTATACACATATTCACTAAATAGATATGTGGTTATCGCGAACCGTTTTCATACCAACATATTTGTTCAATCTACAGGGTGTTGCTTTATTGTCTGACGACTAGATTGATTGCGAATGTAAGTATATATATATTTAGTTGTTATTTTAGAATATTGCCTAGCAGTAATGATACTACTTTCAAAAGTTATCAGAAGTGAGGTGCGTGCTAAGAGTAACCGATATTTTAATTAGAAATTCGTTGAGATGCCTTTTGTATTTGAGGAGAAGCCGCTTTTTGAGGAATAATCTATTATTAGTTTCATGACGATTATTCCAGTAAATAGTCCCTCAAAGGAATCTTAAATGGCTACCTAACTATACATTAGTTAAGGACTTAGCCATTTAACACGTTCGTTGCATTACGAGATCTATCAGATCTCTTGCAGGACTTTCGTATTGTGCGTTGAATATAATCGTGTTGTTTCACTCCTTGCGGGAGGATCTAACGTGTAAAGTTCTTTAAGTATGAGTAGGACAAATATACATATTTGCTTCCTACTTAAAGCTGAATTCAAGGACATTAAAAAAGAAATTAGAGATGGATTAGGTCCCTAACGCACAGTACTGTAATTATTTTGATTCCTTGCGTTAGGAGATATGTCGGTACTCGTGGAATCGTACGCCTCGTAGACGCAAGAGAGGGAGGGTGTGCGGCGCGGGCGCTGCGTGACTCGTTTTAGTGTTGTCCTAGCATCGACGTGGAAGGTCGCGCGCACGTTTTGGAAATAACACTCGCGTATTTACCTACGTGTTGATTATTTTTGATAAACAATGAGTGCTTTTAAGAGAAAAAAGTGTAAAAAATCTATTTATTTTGGTGAGATTTCTAACAAAAAATCAACACCGGATTATACTGCTGCATCGTCCAGTATAATAAAATTTTTGGAAAATGTTCAAATTTGCCCCCCATTGGCAAACAATGGCAAAAAAAAATGCAAATTGGCAATGGCAAATTGACATTGGAATGACAGTGATCCTGATGATGAAATATTTGACGTACTTATAAAGAAAACAATCGACAACTGAGATATTATTTTATTTACATCACTACTTACTACACATATTGAACTATCTTCGGTTGCGGTACGAGATACAATCGATATCAAATTTTTTTTTTGTATTTGTAGTTTATTCAAATGTCATAACTGCGTGCGAACCTAGCAAAATATAAAGCAATAGGCTATCTTTCACCTACAAAAACTTCAAAATATATGTCATTGGTTTTTGGAACATATAAATTATTTTCAAAACTGTATCTTTAGGAGACTGATTAGGTCTCAAACGCACCAAAGGGTAGGTTAGTTTCGAGATCTTTTAGATGTCCAAAGCACCAGCTGAAAGTTCTTTGAAAATGATGGCGCAGGGAACGTGTTAAGTTTAGTTTGAGGGACTAAAAATAAAATGAATTTATTTAAGATTTAGTACCTAGATTTTAATAATGCAATAGAATATTCATAAAATCCTAATGAAATTCGATGTTCAAAAACAACATAAATACTGTTTTGGTAACTAATAACGTGTTATTTTTTCATACCGTTAGAGGTAGCGTGTGTACCTTTAACCAGTCTTCAATAGTTCATAAAAATTATTAGAAAATAGAAGCATGTAATCCTGATATTTATTTTTTTAAAAGGTTTCTTTGTTATCGTTAAAGAGCCTCAAATTGCTGTCCCATTATGTTCCTTGAAAATTTTGAAATATTACCATAGTACTAGTTTGATATTGCCACATTTATAATACAAACATTATCACAAAAGTTTATTGCTAATTATAATATGTTTGTCTCCGCCGAGACTCCAGACAGTCATTGTCACAGCAAGGTTATGCCAGTTATTCTCTAACTAGCAAAATGTCTACGCTCCGTTGGATATTTGCGCGAGCGAAGCTGACTAATATTATATACGATTATTATTTTTGCAAAATATTCAAAATATAAACTTATGTAATAGGGGTGTTATGTCATGAGTAAATTTATTAACCTTTTGACGTGCGTAATTAGAGACACAATAGTAAGACAATGGCTTGCGGGCGCCGGCTACCGCCTGAGCGTTAATGAATTAAAACATTGGTGTAATTATCCTCTTTGTATGTCCTTATGAGCAACTGTCAAAACGGTAACATTATTTGGAAATGATAAAATTGTTTGATGTTAAACGATGCATATTTTATAATGAATATGAAATACATGACAATTTATTTGTATTTCCCTCTCCACGTAATTAAATTTTGTTATTTCTTTTTATAGAATGATACTTTTGTTGCACATTTTGTGCTGAAATATGTGAACTCGAACATCGATATTTTCTATCCATCTTGAACCTCTACAACCTAAATTACGATGCCCTTATAAAATAATGCATATATCGTAATCTGATCATATTTTTTCCCAGGAGGAAAAAGCAACAAATCTTGGCGACTACGAAGCATTAAGATCTTGTAATTTCTTTACAGCAGCGTTTATACCGTCGCGGAACCCTTAAAAAAATCTAATTGCTATAACGTAACATTCTTTTTACTACACCCCGTAAATTTCACAATAAAAACTTAATTTAACATAGTAAAAATGCAATTTTTATTCTCCAATCGTCCGCCTTAAACTTTCCAGCGAGAGTCGTTTCTTACGAGTTATGAGAGCAACGAGGGGAATATTGGAATTTATTTTTATGAAGCGAGATCCCCGACCGAGTTAATCTGTTAATATTGAACATTTTCCCCACAAGAGTAAACCATCCCCGGGCTTAGAGTGGGACAGAAGTAAGATATTACTACTGCTTCACATATTGTCGCCGACCTAGACCTTATCTATCATTTTGAGCCTAACAAGATTTTTGTACTGACACTCATTTAGTGTCTTCATTTAGATCTCTCATATAAGTTGTTATTTTATTCACCATGGCCAGGTAAGCACTGGTTGACGTGACCATATGAAAAGAAAATAACTGTCAAGACCGTAAGTATTCCGAAAATCCTTTTATTTGGAACGGTGTTCATCGAAACGATCCCTGTAAACATTTTCCGTGATAACGTGAATCTATTTTCACTTTGTCGCTTGTTTGGAGACAGTTTTGAAAAATTGAAAAGTTCCAGCAGACGATAAGTTACAAAAGTAGTAAAAATTTTCCTATCCTGACTTGAACAGTATATACATAAAACAAAAGGAGCGAAATGTTTAGATTTGTGTATTTAGCTATCTACAGTTACATCGCCAATGATTGTCAGTGTCCCCGCCAAGGCGAGCAAAAAAAGCGGCACGCCCGTACCATCCTTCTCTCGAAACAGTTCAGGCCATTTTCGACACCCTATAACTTCGTTGTGTATAAAACTAGAACCTGAATTAAGTAACCAAAAAGACCAGTACCAGTAAGCAAACATGCATTGTATAAACACGGTAAATTTCAAATTTCATTAATTTTTGAACCAGTAGTTTAAGAAACTTTGATCAGTTAGGTCAAAGTTTCTTCATTTTGTCACTCACTGACTGACCGACCATCAAACCTCTAAGGCACTTCTAGCAGACATAGACGCTTCAAATTTAGAATACAATTAGTTTTTGTGTATAAATCAATGAAAAAAAAACTTTTTATAAAAAAATACAACCGACTTCAAAGTAAAAAAAAACACTGAAAAGTGCAAAATAACTTTAATTTCGGAAGTCGGTGTTTCTATAATAGTTTTGTCTCTTCGTTATTTAACACCGACTTCCGAAATTAAAGTTATTTTACACTTATCAGTGTTTTTTTTTACTTTGAAGTCGGTTGTATTTTTTTATAAAAAGTTTTTATTTTACACTTTTTAGTTATGGTACCACCACTAAAAAGTACCCTCAGCCATACTTAAATACCTTATAGCCAGAGTGCATCTCATGACAATTCTAATAATCCCAAATACGGTTAGATTACATTAATTTATTACAGAGTTCCGGTGACTAACTTCAGGCTTCATCATCAGATCAGTTCGATATAATATTCCCCCTCTACTTTCAGTCAGTCATCGACTACACGTATAAACAAAGCAATTTTACTTGTTACGACGGATCTGCTGTGATCCTATGAGGAGTTCTGTTCCATATCTTCGAAGTTCATGATCAGATCATAACAATATTTCTATTGGACCAACTCGGAAGCATAACCTTCCAAACAAAAAAAAAAAAAAATTCTAAATCGGCCCACAATTGGCCGAGAAATCGGTGAACATACATAAAAAAAAAAAAAAAAATACATACATTCAACCGAACATATAACCTCCTCCTTTTTGAAGTCGGTTAAAAACTAAAATATTTTACAATTTCGGTACAGTTTTCTAGATACAGCAACTGCATAAATAACTTTGTAATCCCATATAAATATATAGGTTTACAAAGTTACATTTGCAGTGAATGAATCAGTGTAGGTACCTGTATATTTATAATAGAAAGGAATCTACAAAAAGAAATGAGATGAAAATAAAACAACCAAGTCTCGCAACTCAGTTCCTTAACTAGTTAAATAGATTGAATTGGCAATCGGACTAAACAATCTTATTTAATTTAATATGTATTACTTGTGAGATACATTTTGTTTTCATGCGATTGCCAAGTCAATCTATTTATTTAAAACATAAAATATTTGTAATATTGATATGGTCAATAGAAGATGTGGCAGGTCCCTTAGGACTACCTAAGGGACTTTCTGCAACATCTTCTCTACTAAGTCCTACTAAGGACTAAATAAATTAACAGGCTTCTTTTTTTCGGTGGGAAGGCCTTGGGCGTAGCGGGAGGGCGTGTCAGACGTTTACTGATTAAAAACCCACTCCTGTTCCTTCGTTGCCTTTCATACCAGGGCCGAGTCTTTCTTACAGAAGCAGACCCTTAGCCCCAGTAGGCTTCGACCCTGCTGGGCCCCTACGATTTGCTGACACCTCATTGAGGTGCGCATGGAACAGTACGCGCCGACGAAAACACATGGCCTCGGACTGTGCAGCGCTACTTCGAATCCCAACTACTGGATCCTATAAACGACTATCGCAACCCCGCGTGTCGCTAATTCGACCACCGCCCGGTACGACTCTCCCTGCGCCAGGACCAGCGTGTCATCTGTGTAACAGACCACGCTAACCCTGTCAGGGAGGTCGCCGTGCAGCACGTAGTCGTACCCGATGTTCCACAAGGGCGGTCCTAGTACCGATCCCTGCGGAACACCGCACGACATCTCTCTCCCTGGTGACCAGGGTAGATGATGTACCTGTCCGACAGGTAGGCCTCGATCACACGACAGAGGTAATCGGGAACCTGGTGATACCGGAGTGCCCTCCTAATGCTACTCTAGGGCAGAGAATTGAAGGCGTTGGCGATGTCCAAAGACACCGCCAAGACACACCTGCCCTGGGATACCGCATCCCCCGTCGTGAGGGCTCGCACGCGCATGATACCGTCCACCGTGGAGCGTCCCCTGCGAAAGCTAAACTGGCTGTCCTCAAGGTTCGACCCCACCCGTGCTAGGTGCGCGACGAGGCGGTATGCAATTACTCGTTCAAAGAGCTAGAGCACTTCGTCGAGCAGCACAATGGGCCGATACGCGGACGGAGAGTCCGCTGGGCGCCCCGGCTTCGCGATGAGGATCATTTTCCCCGTCTTCCAGCAAAGTGGGAACTGGCCCCTCTACTTATATGCGCTGAAGAGCCCTCTTAATCGAGACACAAGAGTCTCCATGGCCAGGACCCAGCTTTTCCAGGTAAGCCGTCGGGTCCTGGGGCGGTTTTTTTGGCCTACGTACCGCCACACTCATCTCTACTTCGGTCACCACTGGAGCATTGTCATTGTCGTCGCCATCGTGGTCCGCGTCGGACACCGCTGGTGGCGGAGTCATGGGCGGGGGAGAGTGTTCCCCTCGCGCAGGAAACAGAGTGCAAATTAACCGATTTGGTATTACATGGATCTCAAAACTTTTTACGGTAGAAGAACTGAGTTGCGAGACTTGTGTTTTTTTTCAAGTTATGGTTTTGATGGCATAACTATAAATAAATAGGAACATGCTTGAAAACAGTACAAAAAAGAAGTATGAAATAACATGTTAAATTTCTAGTTACTAGTTAATTTTGTTTTTTTTTTTATGCCGGATATCATTCAATGATTGCTCCCCCTCTAGTTTGGAGCAAGGAATGTCAGACTTTTACAGACTAAAACCACATCTGTGTCCTTCAACTGTCACGTTCTAGATCCACAGGTTTCCTTTTCAGAAATTCACCGAGCACGTAGCGGACTTCTGCCCTGCTTCTGCTACGCTTTTGCTGACCATCTTTTTGAGGCGTGTGTGGAGCACTACGTGCCTTCGACTACTCGGACTCCTTACCGGATGGGCGGACGGCGATCTACCCATTACTCGTTGTCCTCATGCCAAGCCTGCGGTGACCGGGGTTGGCCTTGCAACCCCCGATGCCCGGGAAGCCCCCTGTGGCGGCGGGTGGGGCGTGAGGATGTCCATTCCCTCACGTTTGCGGCCATCTCCTTCGCTAACATCATAACTGCTTCACAAGTGGCAACCGCATCCCATTCCCTCTCCCTCTGGACTATGACCTCAACCAGGGCCCGGTACGAGACAGTTTATATAAGTACGAGGAGAACTCGATTCTCTCATCGAAGGATCGTTTGATTGATTGTTCTCAATGAAATATTACAAGGTAAATAATTGTGTTTGATAAAGTTCCGAAGGTAAACACACCATGGGCTAACTCTATAATCCATTTAAATTACTTAAGCCGTATTGTCCAGGTACATTCGCTTATGTTGTATTTAGGTATAAATAGAGCCATTACAGATTGGTTCTAACAAACTTGTTGAAAAATGTTCAAAGCGTTCAATGCAAGGTCTGAAAGCAAAAGAGCATTTAACCGTTGTAAATAAAGCTGACCGATTTGTCCTTTGGTCGCGTAAGATTGAAAAGATTGAAGCATTTCCATTTGTTCGCTTCGTGGTCGTTACACACGTACGGTGAAGTACGCAGGGCTCGCGTGGCGTGGCCGCCTCGCTGCCGCCGGCCGAAGCGTGGCGGATGTTGTGCGGAGGGTTACGTCCGATGCCGGCGGACAGTGGCTAAGTGGTCTGTCGGGCCTCGCTTACGCGTGATGGATTGCACAACCGTTTCTATAACACTGTCCCATTTAGTCTTAACCTTAATGATGTACCTACGACTACGCCCGCAGCCAAATTGTTGCCCATACTAATGACCGCGTTAGTCTTCCTAAATAGATTTATTGTAAAAGGCGCATTTAGTTCAACGTTGTAAATTACTATATCAGAGTTTGCACGCAGTTTGCTTAATTGGGTTGCTGGCGATGCTCCTAGTTTAGGATTTGCTAGTTGTACTGCACTACCTACTTCAAAATTGAACACTTTGCTAATGGCCGTTGTTCAATAAGATTATGTTTCCATCAGTAGAGGTTACGTGGAGAGTCTTAACTCCTAATAAGAACGTATCTCCGACGTATGACGTAAGAGCTATTTTTGTCAGATCTAATATGATACAATTCGGGATCGGGATTTAGCAAAGACGGGACACGAGGTCACATCGTCGCTAAATTTCACTGATATTGTATTTTGAACAACCATGCACTTCATGATGAACTCATAAGGTCTATATTGCAATGGCACTCGAATGCTAAGCTTTTCAGCCAATTCTTTTTCGTATGCGTATGCGGGGTGGCGTGTAATTTTTATGGCAGTTTCAAACCGCACCATTTTAATTCTAATGAGTCGATTTGGTTCATTCGCGAATTTAACCGACCCCAAAGTACCCATATGCCGAATTTCATTTAAGCCGATTAAGAAATATGGTCTTTCGTTTGCGAACAATTTTGTTTTATGTAATAGGTACGGCTTCGAATGTTAAGATAATATTTGTACAAAGGTATAAAACAGATTAGAAACGTAAAACGTCTGAAATAATAATGTTACGGCATTCAAGCAGATTTCTTTTGTAAAAAGAAGTCGATACTATATAGGTTAAGTACCTTTTAGGTTTGACTTAATAAGATTTTTTTCACTTAGGTACCGGCTCGGTATTGCCTGAACGAATCGCCTGAAAGAGGGCACTTCTAGGGATTTCATTGTAACCTCGATTTTCTGATAACGTGGCGAGTCCTGTGGCATAATATATTTGAGTATTATACTGGTCGCGCTGGTATATCGTGCCTATCATGACAGGTGCCGCTATCACCGTCCGTAGGGTATTACGCTCCTTAGAATATTGCAGAAACGTGGCTTTTCTCACTACATTTTCCGTCCCGAAGCTGTTGACAAATGATGTGGGAGAATATCGTGCAAATGTTTTCGAAATAATATTAGTTAGACAGAGTCTGGTGTGGAACTGTTTGTTAAGGAAGTGAATCGTTAGCGTGCTGTTGTCATAACTTCTAGAATCGTAAGCACGGCATTATGTACTGCGTACATGTAACGGGAATAATGCACACCATACGTTAGATTTTTACAATTAGAAAATTAAGTTATAATTATGATTGAAGCACTTAAATTTTACTTAAATGCAGTAAGGTAATGCCTTTTTAAGACACCAGCTATCCTAATAAGGTTAATATGGATATCGATGCGTTACATTGGTAGCGTATTGGTATTGGTATCTACGCACGCACACACAACCATTCTAGTGACGCAATCAAGACTTGTCAACAACTTTATTTTTGAATTTTATATTTTATCCTACTATAATTCTTAATTAATTTAGGGAAAAAACCCCGATTTCAAAATAGCTGAAATCGATTCAGTAGCTGATTCTAAACATACTACTTTCAGGATATGCGTTTATTATGTTACATGTGTTGTATATACCTACATTAATGTAAAATTTAAAATAAATAATATTTCATACATTACTTACATGGTTTAGGTATTCTATACATTGCCTAGGTATTGTATAGAATACCTAAAACGTGTAGGTAATGTATGAAATATTATTTATTTTATACTTTACCTAGGTATTCTATACAATACCGAATGCACTGCCGGTAATGTGTGTAAAAGAAGAGAACAGGAAAGAAGGTGACGTAATTTTAGGGCACCCCGACACGGACAGGTTAGGTTAGGTACTTGTAAACAAATTACATTATGTTACTTATAACCGGAAGAATTCAGGTCCTATTTCAGTCCGCGGAGTTTAAAGTAAGGCTCCTATTTCCGGGTGATTATAAAAAAATCCTCTTTTACACACATTGATTTTAAGTAATAGAACATGTTTCGTCATTTTATAGGTAAGCCGATCAACATTGATAAATATACACCAAAATCTACGTATTATACACATTGACGGTGAAAGGGCAGGTACTCTGTGCAATCCCTGGGAATTATATACATTACCTAGATAAAGTATGTAATGGACAATAATATTCACACATTGCCTGGACGTCCTAGGTATTCTATACATTGCCTAGATATTGTGTAGAATACCTGAATTATACAGATTACCGGTATCATGACTGCTAAAAAAAAATCTCGTGTCACAGTGCTTGTTTTCGAACTCCTCCGAAACGGCTTCACCGACTTTTCCGTGTATGTTTGATAGGTCTCAGAATAGGCCGTAGGCTATTTTGCACCCTCCTACCTCTACCCCTCGTTTTTTAATCGCGATATTTCTTTGATAATAATCTATATGGCAGAACAAACGTTTGCCAAGTCCACTAGTATAGATCTTATATTTTTGAGTTTTCAAATAATACTCATTTTCAAGCTACACTTTCTTAACAAGTTTTCTTTTAGACTAACCCAACATAAACACTCCCTATAATTAAACACTACCTAAAATTGTTAAATTTATAAAATTGTGTTGTCAACATCACACGAGTGCTTAAATGTAAATAGGTACTTGGACGCTGATGGATGGGTTAGTGACACGTCAACACTCCAGAATTTCCTAATATTTTGCCGTATCAATATTCTGTGAACTTAAGGGTCAGTTCACACCGAGTCGCGACGTTGCACGAAGAGTGACTCAAAATTTTATTTAGTACACGAAAACATACCCATTGTGAGAATTCAGAATATGCTGCACAGAGCGCAAGGCATCTCGATCTAAAATGTGTATTGTATGTGTGTATGTATTTCGTGTAACAAATAAAGTTATATTGTGAGAGAGAGAAACTTCGCGAAGTGTCGCGTCGTTTCACGTATCGGTGTTAACTGACCATAAAGCTGATCTCACTCTGACGCAGTCAAAGTGTCGCGCTGCGTCCAGCCCCCCTAGCCAAGTTACAATCGTTTCGTTCGGCGCGAACGCCTCGAGTAGGCCACGCCTCCGATTCCTTTGTTCTGACGTCATCTCAACGCTCAGTCACGTAGTCAGAACAAAGGATTCGGAGGCGTGGCCTACTCGAGGCGTTCGCGCCGAACGAAACGATTGTAACTTGGCTAGGGGGGCTGTTTTTCAAATATAAAACGGGGTGGCGCGTCGTCGCGCGACTACGCTCGCATTAGTGCGCCTGTATCGTTTTGCTGGACCAGTTTAGAGACTTTTAAGCATTTGTGAATGGCGCTCGTAGTTGGCAGCTGAAGCGTCACTACGCGCGACTTACAAGTAACGCATGGCGATGCGCAAAACGAACAACTCTAACCAAAAGCCGACGTGCTTTGGCTTCGGCTTTAATATTTGCACGACTTTTGTAGTACCCTAATAGAGGGAAAATATAGACGAATATACTATTATTTATAGGCGAAGAACGTGACGCGTCACGACGCTTCGGCTGTACGCCAGTTTGATTTGAGCCTAAATTAAAGAACACAGCAAAACTTCAACCGCGTTTTTCTCAAAATCTCAACAGTGGTGTGGGTTGTTGCCCCACCTTGGCGAGCTTGGAGCCTCTGGGGGCTTCCGTATGAGGCGCACCGCAACCGGGGCCCGAATACTGGAGGTCCCTGGTGCGGATAGTGTCTCTGCCGCGGACGCCCTGGCTGAAAGGATCAGGGCGTCCTTAGATGTCGAGGAGGTCCGAGTGTCCAGGCCCACCAAGTGCATAGACATGCGCATCATGGGCCTGGACGACTCCGTCAGGGTGGACGAGGTGGTGGCCGCCATCGTCAGTGCGGGAAAGTGCACCTCCGCTCAAGTGCGGGCGGGCACCATACGCGCTGACAGCACGGGCATGCGAGCCGTTACGGTGAGCTGCCCCGTGTCGGCGGCCAAGGCCATCACGGGCGAGGGCCGAAGGCTTTTGGTGGGCTGGGTTTCCGCCCAGGTGAAGATGCTGGAGCCCAGACCTCTGCGGTGCTACCGCTGCCACGTGGGGCACCACGTGGGGGCCTACTGCGCCGCGGAGGTGGACCGCAGTGACCGCTGCTACCAGTGCGGTCAGGCCGGTCACAAGGCCGTCGAATGCCATGCACCGCCGCACTGCTACGCATGTGCGGCGGCAGGCAAACCGGCTGACCACCGGGCTGGGGGCAGGTCCTGCGACCCCCCCGCCAAGACCAAGGGCAAAGCCATGAGGCCCATCCCCGCTGATGTCCTCACCGCCGCAGCCGCCTCTTTGGCTGCCGTCGCTATCGCCGCCACACCCGCCGCGGCGGGGCCCTCACGGGGGGCTCAGGAGGAGACTGTAATGGACTGTCAATAACGACTCCACTGCGTCTCCTCCAGGCGAACATCAACCACTGCGCCCCCGCTCAGGATCTGTTGCTCCAGAGCATGGCGCAGTGGTCGATCAATATCGCCGTGGTCTCCGAGCCGTACTATGTCCTGCCCAGGGGAGACTGGGTGCGGGACCTGGACGGCTCGGTGACCCTAATTTCGTCGGCCGCCGCCGGTACCCCAACCCTCGAGGCTGTCACGAGGGGACGGGGTTGCGTGGCAGCACGGTTCGGGGACATTGCAGTGGTGGGCGTCTACCTGTCCCCGAACAGATCTCTCGGCGATCTTCACATTTCCCTAATGGAGCTGAAAGCCGTCGTCGCTGGGTTTGGTTCCCTCCCCGTGGTCGTGTGCGGGGACTTCAATGCCAAGAACTTGGCTTGGGGTTCCCGGTTCACGAACCAGCGGGGTCGGATGGTGGAGGACTGGGCTCTGGAGACAGGCCTGGTCGTCCTAAACCGGGGTTCTGTCCCCACGTGTGTGCGGATGCGGGGTGACTCAGTGGTGGACATCTCGTTCGCCAGCCCCGCTCTGTCGCCGCGTGTCGTCGACTGGCGTGTTATGGAGGGGGTGGAGACGTACTCAGACCACCGGTACATCCGGTTTGACGTCTCCGCCCAAACCTCGACCGCGCCGGTCCGACAGAACCCTTGTGGTCCGCGGTGGGCGCTGAGGCAGATGGACCGGGAGCTCCTCCTGGAAGCCGCGACGGTACAGGCCTGGGTGCAAGCACCGGACAGGCCTGTCGACATCGACGTCGAGGCAGAGTGGTTCCGGGAGGCCGTATCGCAAATCTGCGACGCGGCAATGCCCCGAGTCCATCCGGGACGTGCTCGGCGCCAGGTATACTGGTGGTCGCCGGAGATTGCGGCACTGCGCAACGCGTGCAATACCGCGCGACGCCGGTATGCCAGATACCGCAGGCGCCGCATCCGTCCACCGGATGCGGAGGCCAGAGAGGCGGAGCTGTACGAGGGATACAGAGAGGCAAAGCGCACCCTCCGAGCGGAGATAAGGCGGGCCAAACTCGAGGCCCGCAACGTGTGGCTGGGGACTCTGAACGGGGACCCATGGGGACGCCCCTACAAGGTGGTGCGGGACAAGCTCCGCCCCTGGGCTCCCCCGCTAACGCAGAGTCTCCGGCCTCAGCTTGTGGAGGGTGTGGTGAGCACTCTGTTCCCCACGCGAGGGGAACACTCTCCCCCGCCCATGGCTCCGCCACCAGCGGTGTCCGACGCGGACCACGATGGCGACGACGACGACAACGCTCCAGAGGTGACCGAGGTAGAGATGAGAGTGGCGGTACGAAGGCTGAGTGCCAAAAATACCGCCCCAGGACCCGATGGCTTGCCTGGGAAGGCCTGGGTCCTGGCCATGGAGGCTCTCGGGCCTCGACTAAGAGGGCTCTTCAGCGCATGCATGGAGAGGGGCCAGTTCCCACTTCGCTGGAAGACTGGGAAACTGGTCCTCATCGCGAAGCCGGGGCGCCCTGCGGACTCTCCGTCCGCGTACCGGCCCATTGTGCTGCTCGACGAGGTGGGCAAGCTCTTTGAAAGAGTAATTGCAGACCGCCTTGTCGCGCACCTAACACGGGTGGGGCCGGATCTGGCGGACGGCCAGTTTGGTTTTCGCAGGAGGCGCTCCACGGTGGACGCCATCATGCGCGTGCGAGCCCTCACGACGGGGGATGCGGTGGCCCAGGGCAGGTGTGTCGTGGCGGTGTCTCTGGACATCGCCAACGCCTTCAACTCCCTGCCTTGGAGTAGCATTAGGAGGGCACTCCGGTATCACCGGACGCCCGACTACCTCTGTCGTGTGGTCGAGGCGTACCTGTCGGACAGGTACATCATCTACCCTGGTCACCAGGGAGAGTGGGAACGCCGAGAGATGTCGTGCGGTGTTCCGCAGGGATCGGTACTAGGGCCGCCCTTGTGGAACATCGGATACGACTACGTGCTGCGCGGCGACCTCCCTGACGGGGTCAGCGTGGTCTGCTACGCAGACGACACGCTGGTCCTGGCGCGGGGAGAGTCGTACCAGGCGGCGGTCGAACTAGCGACACACGGGGTTGCGACAGTCGTGGGCAGGATCCAGGAGTTGGGACTCGAGGTGGCATTGCACAAGTCCGAGGCCATCTGCTTTCACGGTCCTCGGAACGCGCCACCACCGGGTTCTCAACTAACGGTAGGAGGAGTCCACATCGGCGTCGGGTCGACGATGAAGTACCTGGGACTCGTTCTCGACAGCCGATGGGATTTCGAGGAGCACTTCCGACGTCTGGCTCCCAAACTAAATCGGAATGGGGCTGCTCTCGGGCGGCTCCTGCCTAACTTGGGAGGTCCAGACGCCTCCTGCCGGAGGCTCTACGCAGGAATCGTTCGGTCCATGGCCCTTTATGGCGCACCGGTATGGGCGCCAGCGCTGCGGAAGCAGCCGGCGGCCCGGCTGAACGCGTGCCAGAGGGTCATGGCCATACGGATGGTGCGAGGATACCGGACGATTTCCCGCGAAGCGGCGAGCCTCCTTGCTGGACAGCCACCATGGGATCTGGTAGCAACAGGCCTTGCTCACATGCACGATCTGCGCATGGAGATGCAACGCCGGGGCGAAACTCCGCTGCCGCGACAAGTCGCAGCATGGCGGACAGAGCTCTGGCGGGTTCTCATGGAGAAATGGCGACAGCGACTGTCGCGACCCAGTGCTGGGCACGCCACAATTATGGCGGTAAGTCCCCTCTTTGAGGCGTGGTTGGAAAGACCTCACGGCGTCCTCACCTTCCGCATGACGCAGGTTCTCACCGAACACGGTAAGTTCGGGAAGTTCCTGCACCGGATTCGTGCGGAAGAGACGCCCGGGTGTCGCCACTGTGCGGACCGCCCGGAGGACACGGTGGAGCACACGGTGGAGGTGTGCCCCGCTTGGGCAGAGCAACGCCGTGTCCTCGTGGGGGCGATCGGCGGCGGCGATCTCTCGCGCCGGGCCTTGGTACAGGCCATGGTCCGGAGCGAGGAGGAGTGGCAGGCGGTCGCCTCCTTCTGCGAAGCAGTAATGCTAGCAAAAGAGGCGGCCGATCGCGTGAGGCAACGGCAACGGTCCTCACGCCCCAACCGCCGCCGGGATTCCGATCCCGATTTCCGGCCACCGTAGGCGAGGGCTTGCGGACGGCGAGCAATGGGTGGCTCGCCGTCCGATCGTCCGGTAACTGTCCGGACCGAGCCCAAGTCGTCGACGGCGCGTATTGTTCCACGCGCGCCTCAGGGAGATGTCAGCAAATCGTAGGGGCCCAACAGGGTCGAAGCCTACTGGGGCCACGGGTAGTGTGAAAGTGAAACCCGGGGCCCTGGGACGAAGGCAAAGAAGGAACAGGAGTGGGTTTTTAGTCAGTAAAAGTCTGACACTATTTTTCGCTCCGCCCAAGAGCGGGATTTGTCATAAGATGATTTTCCCACCTAAAAAAAAAAAAAAAAAACAGTGGTGTGGGTTGACATATAATTGCTTATTACTTATCTGCGTCCACTTACACAATCAATAAATCTGTATTAATCCAATTAGATTATAATAATATTCTTCAAGATACAGGATTAATTCCTGGTTTGGAGGTCAGTCTTCTGTGAAATGGTTTGTGTAGTTGCACTCAAATTTTTGACTAGGCTAATGTTTTCGTGCAATAAATGATTACTTCATATAATAGGTACCTATACTTGATTTTACACAAAGACAATAAATATCACAATGGGAACCATAAAATAAAATACATATATTATATGGCGACCTTATCGCATTCCACGATCTCTTCCAGGCAACCTGGAATGGACAGAGATTGCCTGGACACAAAACAGGATTGCAATTGGTGCAAAAAAGAAGTTAAGAAATAAAGTACAAGTTTATTATTAAAAAAGATACATAGAGAATAAATAAATGGGCAAAAAAATAAGTGACGAGTAAATCATACGAGCAGTTATTATCGTAAAGTATACCTATGTAGGTATGGCATGTATCTACATGCTATGACGTTTAGGTTCAGCATAAAAAAAATAACTTACAAATGGGCATGACTAAACGATCAATCACTACAAAGCAAAAAGCAAGATATAGACTGAGTACTCGTCTGTCAAACTTAGTATAATACAGTGACAGAATCACCAAACCACACAGCAAAGCAAAAATCGAACACGCCAAGCTAAATTATAAAATCGAACACTCGAGTGCGTGTAAAGTGCCTATAAAATCTACCTGAAAGGTTATTACAGTATTTACGTAAAATATGCAGGTATGTATAAATCTCCGATCAAGTTCGGCGAACAGATACATCAAGTGGTATTACCGTTTGAAAAATCGCTAGGAGGTGACGTTGACGATGGTTCGAGACTCCACCTCACTTTCGCTGGCTGAGAAAAATCTTTCGCGTACCTACATTTTACACGTTGATACATTTTCCTTACATGTTATTTGCCTTAAGCTAATCAGGCGTAACATGGAAATATTATAGGTATTTTTATATTAGTAACGGTATCTTGCCGCCGAATCAAATGTTGATTTTTCCAACGTACCTACCTATGATATTTACATACCTATCGACCTAATAAATTATTCGGATGTCGGTAAAGAACTTTACCGTGAACAAAATGCTTGTTCTCTTGTGCGCTGTGGGATATAAAAAGTCTAAGCATGTTTTTTCGGGATTTTCCTGTTTTCCAACAGAGATGTTACTGAGGTTCGATTCTGATTTCGAAAGGTATTGCACATAGGCGTAGCGTGAACTAATTTAGACGTGGGTGAAGGCACATCAACAAGGCCATTTTTTTTTTTCATAAATTCGAAAACGAGACAGCGACTGTCGCAACCCAGTTCGACCACATTATCGCTTACCATCAGGTGAAATAGTTGTCAAACGCAAGCTTATCAATTATAAAAAAAAACAATCGTTCTTAAAGAGCCCTTGCTTATGCGAGGCCCCATTGGGTGCGAGGCCGTGGGTGGGGCCCACTTCGCCCACGCCTTTTTGCACCTCCGATTCCGATTTCGGTTCCGATAAATTTTAATCGGAGGTACAAACATACTTAATACTTGTCACTCGGGGAACATCCCTCCCCGTGCCGTACCTTCTGTCGATTACTCTTTCACATGTTACTTTGTTTAGTATTAGGCATTTTGTGAGTTCGTGCTTCATTTAAATCTACTTAAACGAGTTTTTAATTAGTTTTAATATTGTTTCATTCGACGTTCCTGTCTCTACCTCCGATTTCGGCTCCGATTCCGATTGCGATAAACCAAATTTAATAACTCCCTTCCGAATTCGGTTCCGATATAACCACTTCTATTACAACCCTATTTTCTACTAACCAAGTCCAATGTGTTTTAAAAGTATCAAACAATTACCATAGATTTTTTGACTGAATTGTTTATCACGCTCTTCGTTGTTATGGTCCCCAAGAAATTGTATTTTACTTCTTCAATAACGTTCAGCAAATCGTCTTCAAATCAAAATATATTTCAATAATAGTTAGAATTAATCAAGATAACAGACGATTTTACAAATGGGCACTATCTATAATGTTCAATATTTCTAATATCGATGAGTTACGAGTTGCGTAAGGTACCATTAATTTTTAGAAGTGGCAAAATGATGACTAGTGATTTTATTAGAATGGAAGGGAAGGGCGGCGAGGCCTTTACTGGGCTGCTCCTGCTGGGGTAGATGTCATAAATCAGCCATTAGCTACCGAACATCATTTATTTTAATGATGTTTTATAATTTTTAGGTAAATGAGGCTTGTAATGCGTGGAAAGTAACTTTACGTAAGCTTGGATAATTATGAGCTTACAAAAAAATTGTTTGTCATCAATGAGAAAATCGTAAATGTGTACATTAAACCTAGCCAGTCTTATGTACCTTACTTTAAGTATGTCATACAGCTTGGTAACCATCTTATCCATGAAAACGTTTTCTCTTTTTTAACGGACCA
Source organism: Mythimna impura (assembly GCA_905147345.3). Classification (NCBI taxonomy): domain Eukaryota; kingdom Metazoa; phylum Arthropoda; class Insecta; order Lepidoptera; family Noctuidae; genus Mythimna; species Mythimna impura. The sequence continues at coordinate 18,729,635 of LR990345.1, forward strand.
GCAGAATATAAGCGCCGCCGTTTGAAGAACGTACAAAGTTTTAAAAATGTATTTATTGAAGTATCTCTTTATAAAATTGTGGGCGAATATAACAAATATTGGTTTAAATATACTTGAAGTTAACATATTGAGACTATCTAGGATATTACTACATCCAATATTTTCTATTTTATGTTGAGCTTACAATAGAATTCTGTTATAACTTGCGGCGTACACCACATATCCAATAACTTTGGCACTCATATATGCTCCAGTTACAACATTATATAGTGGATGATATTATTTTGTTGGATTTTGTAAAGCAGGAACACTTTTAGTTAAGAACTAATTACTGGCAGCGGCTTCACCCGCGTGAAAGTAGTAAATTATTTAAATACTCCCCGGACACGGTTTACCCGAGCCCAAATTTCATTCAAATCCGTTAAGCCATTTTAACGTGGAGGAATGACAAACAAACACACACACTCATACTGATACACGGATGATAGATCATCCGTCCTCTTTCTAAGGTTGTCATAAAAGGCACACAATCAAAAGTGAAAGTCAATCAAGAGGGTGGCCGAAGGGTAGGTCCTATACGATCACAGAAAATATAGCCGTAGAGACGAATAATGTATTACTACCGATAAGTTTTTTTATTATTATTATTTAGTGATAGGCGCGCGTCACAACTGTATCGCATGACGGTTAGCGATGATGTGATCAACGACGACGATGGAGCACGCTTGTCTGGAAATAACCGATTCACTCTTGACTTAATTATAAACCAATTCAAAGGCAGAATATTTTTTGTGATCAGAAAATAATTCTTTAATATATATCTATATCTATAATGGTATACAATTGTACCTATGTAACTCAATATTGCGCATCTAGTTTCCCTAAGGGCTGCGAGATTAAGACGGCATGCGATGCGAATCCATTAGAGCTTGAAACTTCTTATTTACTGGCTTGTTGGTTGTCTTCAAGAAACCAATTTGATATCCTACTCGACAGATTTGATTAAAAAAACTGGCCAAGTGCGAGTCGGACTCGCGCACTGAGGGTTCCGTACAAACTTACCTATGAAAACAGTTAAATTCCCGAATTGAGTTTTTTTTTTTTTTTCGGTGGGAAAATCATCTTATGACATCCCCCGCCCTTGGGCGGGGCGGGAGATAGTGTCAGACTTTTACTGACTAAAAACCCACTCCTGTTCCTTCGTTGCCTTTCGTACCAGGGCCGAGTCTTCCTTTCAGAATCAGACCCTTGGCCCCAGTAGGCTTCGACCCTGCTAGGCCCCTACAGTTGCTGACATCTCCTTGAAGCGCGCGTGGAACAGTACGCGCCGTCGACGACTTGGGCTCGGTCCGGACGGTTACCGGACGGTCGGACGGCGAGCCACCCATTGCTCGCCGTCCGCAAGCCTGCGCCTACGATGGCCGGAAATCGGGATCAGAATCCCGGCGGCGATTGGGGCGTGAGGACCGTTGCCTCACGCGATCGGCCGCCTCCTTTGCTAGCATTACTGCTTCGCAGAAGGAGGCGACCGCCTGCCACTCCTCCTCGCTCCGGACCATGGCCTGTACCAAGGCCCGGCGCGAGAGATCGCCGCCGCCGATCGCCCCCACGAGGGCACGGCGTTGCTCTGCCCAAGCGGGACACACCTCCACCGTGTGCTCCACCGTGTCCTCTCCCGAATTGAGTTACGAAGATTTTTTTTTCCGAATTGCAAAAAATTTTTTTTTGTGACGTAACTACAAATTTACAGTTTTCAGATTTTTTCCTATACTTGTATTATGAGACCTTGCTTCATGCCAAATTTCAGGATTCTAGGTCAATGGGAAGTAGTACCCTATGAATTATGATTCCCTTAAGAGTGTCGGAATACACGTTTTTTGCGACATAAACGGCCGTATCTTTTTTCCGTTAACTCAGATGTTTGATTCCACGCGTTTTCGAAATAAAGGGTCTGACAGACAGAAAGATAGACAGACAGACGGACGGACAACAAAGTGATCCTATAAGGGTTCTGTTTTTTCCTTTTAAGGTACGGAACCCTAAAAACGAAATGGAAGCAGCAGGAGGTAAGTTGGTACTAGGGCATTGGCCGTTGAGTAAAAAAATATTTAGGTAAATGATTTTACGTGTCACCTAGGGTTAGTAAAAAGAGCATAACTTTTTTATTGTATTCTGTTTAGTTTTTTATTTTCGTTTTTTTTCCTTCATAACTTACACCAGTTGATTGCGAAGGATTGATCTATTGTCAAAGCGTAGGCCCAATTCTGTAAAAGTAAACAGAGTATCAGTTCCGTTCTGTGGAAAGCTTAGTGATTATGCCAATTACCTCTCGTCGTGCTGATAACCTCAACAAAGGAGCCTTCTCCCACAAGGGGCATTAATAGGCCGTTACTATTCAGCTATCAACAAAGGAAAATCTAATTTTGTTTCTGAATACGCGCACGTATTTGAGCTTTACCATTCGCTTCAGAAACTTAACTGTTGTTCTAAAGAAACTTTCCCAAAGATAGGCAGGTAAATAAAATTTATGAGCCTTCGCTTAAAAACCAAAATCTCTGTCCAAGAAGGATCGTGAAATTATGCGGTAAAAAATAAATCTACGCCAGACCAGACACAACAAATATGATATTTTTGAGTTTTGAAATCATCAAATAACTTCTTCTGCTCTGGGTGGAGAGAGACGGAGTGTCAGACTTTTATTGACTAAATTAACCTAACCTAACCTGTATTACTTGACTTGCCTATTGCGTTTCAGTGCCGCAGTAACTCTTTCGAACAATCCTTCAGACCAAAATTCGATACTAGTTACCATTACTGACTGTGAACATACATTATATGCACGTCATATTATGGCGATATGCTGAAAAAAAAATCCTGTAAAACCTTATGAAACATATTCTAGTAAATAATTAATCGATTGATACATTTTCGTATTAGACTATAAGCACTTGAGCAAAAGCTTTGTCATTCCTTCACAGTCTTCCTACACAATGGCTACATAAATATGTTATGATCGAATGTGAACGAATTACCGTTCTAACGAGGACCAACTAGTTCACAATAATGTATGCATGATACACAGAGAGACATACCTGCCTATATGTAGGTAGGGGTGGAACAGACTACACTTTAAAAACAATGCCGTGTTCGCAGTAGTGATATTTATTCAAATAATAGTGTGTATCTGTTAATTTGTCCCCCACTGCAGTGTAATCGGTCGTATGAACTCGTATGTGTAAACTTACACTGGCTATCGTCGATTGTGCTCGCGTGTCAGTTTCAATATCCACTCCAATTAAAAATAAACTTGAATGCATTTATTAAAAATAAACTTCAACGCATTTATCTTTATATAAATATATTTTTCTTCTGTACGTGTGTTATCGTAATGTGTATCGGTCAATCTCTTTTGGAGGAGTTAGAGGTCACCTAACTCCTCCAAAAGAAAAAAATGAAATTAAGATTTTTTTTTAAGATTTTGATTTAAATGAAATTAAGTGTATATATTTGAGTGGATCCGTGGGCGCTGCATTCGGGTTCCATTTTTTTTTTCGGGTCAGACAACCTCTGTCGGGAAATTAGAATTAAAGAAAAGTTTGGGCTCAAATCTTTCATAGAACACTAGATATCTCTTATATGAAATAAGAGAAGCGTATAGGCACCTGGCGTAATGCCTGGCTAGTCATCAAGCGAATGTAAATTTGTTTCTTATAATCTCCAAATAAAGTTGCAATATTAGTTTGGTATAATAAATACTAGCTTCTGCCAGCGGCTTAGCCCGCGTAAAAGTAGGTTTCTCCATACAAACTTCCAAGCCCCGTTTTACCCCCTTAGGGGTGGAGTTTCATAAAATCCGTTCTTAGCAGATGACTACACCCTGTAAGGAACCTACCTACCAAATTTTAAGTATTTAGGTGTTATAGTTTGAGATTTCGTGATTAATCAGAGAGTGGTATTTCGCTTTTATAATTATATAGATATACTACTCTTTAAAACCAGGTTTTATCTTGTCGAACTCGAAACAAAAACTCTATCCGTTCAAAAGTTAATACCAAAGCTAGCATTACCCTTTGTCTCAGGTACCATTTTCGTTGAAAGCTGGCTTAGCAATTTACACCAATCCTTTTCGGGTTTTAATGTTTTACTTGAAAATGCCTTATTCATATAATTTATCCTTCCAAGAATCACAGACAGAAATGGCTAACAATTTAACGCAATTTTAAAATAAACAGTTGTCATTAGTTTGATATCGTAAGTCAGTCTATTAGTGTCAGATAGTTGTAATTGTAATGTATATTTTCTTTCTTTTTGTTGTTTTTTTTTATATTTTATATGGTTTTTGTTTCTTTTTTTTTATAAATTATTAACTTTCGAATATGTCTAATGTGATTTATGTAATTTTTTATTAGTGTTATTTTTGTTAAGTATATTGTTATTATTGACGCTCTGCACGTGTTGGTCTCTACTGTTAGTGCAGAGTTAATCTAATTAACTCAATTTTAGAATAAATTATAGGCTATAACAAATTAATTCCGGGGGCATAGCCCCATCTTTTGTCTGTGGATGGGGTAAGAGGGAGTGTCAGACTTTTACTGACTAAACTCCACCCGTGTTCCTTAAGTTACCCTTTGCCTTCTAAGGCCGCAGTAACTTTTTCGAACAGTCTCGCAGCCCTGGCTGACTTTGGTCCGAACCCCGACCCCGTCAATTAAGCTGAAATTTATTTGAGGCGTGAAACACAACGCGCCGTCGACCGGGCTTGGTCCTTATCATACTATGTGCGAGCTACCCATTGCTCGCCGTCCGCAAACCCTTAGCCCTGTATTAGGGGTATTACTTTTTTTAAATTAGTTTTTATACCTAGCCACAACTAAAACTTAAAGATCCATTGAGAACATAGCTCAATGGCCGGAAACTTAGCTTTACAGTTGTACATCACATTCTACATGAATTGAGTATTCAAGTTACTTAAACAAGGCTATTGAGTACCTGACTGTTAGTAACTGAACATCTAGAGTTTAACTAAGTATGTTTACACAGACTATGTAGAAATAGGAATCAACCAAAGACTAAATTTCTGTTCATGTTAATTTTTATAAAGTATAAAGAAACAAAGTGACGTTTAGAATCGGATTAAAATTCGTGGATCTACTGCAACTTTAATGCTGTTTTTTGCGTGGTGAAACCTTATTTAATTACCAGCACGAACTTTAGTTGGAAAATATGTAATATTTTTCTTCATATAAAAAATAAAAACGCTAGTTTTCATTATTTTTTTTTTTTTGGCTCTTGTAAAAGAATCCACAATTAATAATGATTCAATATCTAAACAATAATAACAACCGTTTCCAAACTGTAGGCCTGCATTCAATCAAATTATTTTAGCGTTAACTATCTTTGCGCAATTACCTAAGTGCGAAAACAAGACATGATATACATATAATCAAAGAACCATAGAGGTAGAGAATCATCATCATCATTTCAGCCGAAAGACATCTACTACTGGACATAGGCCAAGTGTCGCTACAAACTACAACAACCGGTTCTAAGCGCCTCGCATCGCGTCTCGCGTATTATTGTAATAAACGTCTGATTTATTGATAGGATTATTTTTATATACTAACCCCTTTTTTATAATGTATTTCGATCCACTTTTTTATTATTATTGAGCTTTTAAGTACACTGTCCTCTCATGGTTATTAGCATAGCATAGCATAGTCGGCCTTATAATGTTCCCACTGTTGGGACTCAGGCCTCCTCTCTAGGAGAGGGAATGGGCCGTAATCCACCACGCGGGCCCAGTGCGGGTTGGTATCATGGTTATTAATATTGTAATATCATCACCATCTTCATCATCATTTCAGCCGAAAGACGTCCACTGTTGGACATAGGCCTCCCCAAATGTCGCCATAATGACCGTTCCTGTGCGTCTGGCATCCATCGGATTCCCGCGACCCTCACCAGTTCATCAGTCTACCTTTTGGGAGGCCGGTCAACTCTGGGTCTTATGGTAGGTACGCGGTCGCCACTCAATAACCTAACGGGCCCATCGACAATCTGTTCTGCAAACAACGTGCTCCTCTTTCATCTCTTCTGTGTGCCCTGCCCACTGCCACTCAAGTTTGGCTATTCTACGTTCAGGCTAAGTCGGTAACCTCGGTTCTTCTGCGATTATCTTTATTTCTGATTTGATCACACAAGGAAACTTTGGTTATAGCATTCTATTGCATTGCCCTTTAGGCGAGTTTAAGCGTTCTGTTACTGGGCCCGCGTGGTGGATTACAGCCCATTCCCTCTCGTAGAGAGGAGGCCTGAGTCCCAGCAGTGGGAACATTATAAGGCCGACTATGCTATGCTATGCTATAAGCGTTCTGATGAGTAGGTACATTTTATAGCCATATGTCATAACTGGCAAGACCCCGCTGGTCATTGACTTTCGTCTTATGACACTGGTATGTTGAACGAGAAAAAGAGACTAGCTAGCTGATTAAAGATAGATAATGTCGCCTATGTACTACTACTGTACATAAAGTTTAAATAAATAAAGTAATTGTTGTCTCGAGCTAAACTAAAAAAACAACCAACCCGAGATTAGCAACACTTAATAAAAAGTCGCGGTCCACACTCGCACACGTTGCGTTGCTTAAAGTTTTATTTCAGAATTCTTGTTAGACGTTTGAAAGGGGCACGTTTGTAATACTGGGCGAGCAGCGTCGGACGGCGCGGTGCGGCGGGCGCTACTCTCTCCGACCACGTCTCGTCTCCTCTCCAGGGAATTCATATCGTGTGTAAACTTTTTCGAATCTTCTTTGTTTCTTTGTAGAACCATAACTCTAAGTCGGAACAGTAGCACCACTCAACACTGGCACAATACGCAACACGGTTACAACACTAGAGCTATATAACATTCACTAATAATATAATTATAGCTGCTCTCATTGCTTTCTAAACTTAAAATTACTGAAGTCATTAAAATGTACTGAAATCTGAAATAAGTTTGGAGAATTTAAATCCAGATTTACTTTATTAACCCTTATTTAAGTTTTATTACAACCAAAATTTAATTAACTCGAATTTATCAATTTGCTATAGTATTTCTGAAATAGCAACTATATACCCACTACGCGTGGTATATAAAGAAAATTTGTTTGTTTAATTATTTATTTTTTGAGAAATTGCTTTGTTAAATATGCACAATACATTCTTGGTTATTTAATCTAATTTAAACGTACATTTAATGCAATTTACGCATTCTGTACCTGTAGAACGTGACTTAAATATTAAATTAGCGCATTATAATCCAGTTCCAAAGGCGTGAAATGTCAAAAACAGTGAACAACAAATAGATGTGCGAAGTGGAAGGCGCAACCCTAGGGCTTAAAACGTTACGTGACCTGGGTACGGCGGACATTATAACCAGTTTAAGTCCCAACTCAAAGTTCCATTCAGAATCGCAATTAGCCGCATCCGAATTGTGAAAACGTCAGGAAAGGCAACACTTTCAATTATAAATTAAAGCTCGTAAGCTAGTCAATGTAAAATTTGAATATTCATTTGTGATTTCAACAAGCCTAAAAGAGGGTTATACGAGTGAAATTTGTCAATTTATTGGCTGGTACTTGTGTTTAATTTTGTCGCTCGCCATACAATTGGTTTTGATGCGATATTTACGAAATTAATTTTTGATGATAAATAATTTTCCTCAAGTAGCTTAATGAGGTTGTGTCAAACAGTTTATTAAATGCTTTATTACTGACAGTTAACTTTGAGTACGAAAATAGTAATTTAGTCCCAATTTTCTGGTGGTTCTGTAAGTACATACAGACAGATTTACACTCAAGCTATTTCAGGAGTGATCCGCTTCAGTTGAATAAGAAACATGAACTGTCACACAGGAAGGTTTATTCAAAAAAGTACATTCGCGATATTGCATGCCCAGAGACGATTTGTAAAGATAACGCAGAATGTCTGATGAGCAGATTACATTCAGTGATTCGTCTTCAAGTGAGTTCTTTTTGAGTTAAACAAATATAGACGTAAACTTGTTCAGATTCAGTTGAATAATTTATAAGAATAGAAAGAATTGATCAGACTACCCTAAGTTGATACGAATATAAGGCTGTTAATACATTTGTAGGTATTTAAATCTGCGTTTTACTGAGGAAACGTGTCTGATCAATTTAAAAAAACCTTAGACCTAGTTCATTAGCATAGGCATAATCAGCAGGTACCGGTATTATTGTGATCAATACCGTGATCATGGTATTGACTGAAAATTCCATTAGGACAATAATAAAATCTTTAAAATTGTTTTTAATTTGGAATCAGCCTTTATTAGGGTTTCTTTCTTAAAAAAATAATACAAATTTTTATTACCTGCGACTTCGTTTACGTACATTGCTCTCTTCTTTGGGGCAAAATGTCATATATAGATGATATTTATTTTGTAAATAAGTTTTGAAAATACTTTCGTAAGCACGTCAATTTAAACTACATGAGGCCGGTGTCTCCTAGCTTACAACCCTGAAAAGAAACACCGAAATGTATTATGAGTTATTTTATGTATTATATTATTCTATACAGAAAATATGTAACGGTCAAAGTCTATGAGAATCATGCAGATTAGATGGTCTTTTGAGGAAAGAACTACACAGATTTGAGTGGATCTGCCCAGTCAGTGCAAGCATTTGTCTGTATTCGTGTAGCTCATCTTAGGATTACTAAGGAGCTCAGATATATTAGACATATATAAGAAGAATCTCTTAAAGAAATACCCATGCTAGGTTTTAATTTCATTCTTCATCTTGGCGAGGCAGTCAGGCTCGAAAAATGGCTATCTCAATATTTTAATGGTTCTACGCAAACGTAACTTACATGAGGAATAGTAGTTATATGTATAGAATTAAATGAAATACAGCCTAAATTATTAGTTCTTAATATAACGTAACGTCATCGTAAAAATCTGTTTATCTATTTGGGAGATTTCTCTACCCTGCCCCGGAATCATTTCATCTATGTTCATTCAATCACCCATGTTACTCATTGTAATATTAGCTATAGCACAGTGAACGTTCCGTAAAATTTTGTTCAACCGTTTTGAAGACGTTTTTCGTGATTGGAAATCCTGTTCATGCGACAGAATGAAATTTAGCCTAAGTTACTCTTCGTAACATCAACTATCCGTACGTGTAAGTCCCGTTGAAATAGGTCTTACCGTTTTGGAGAGTAGCCAAACAGACAGTTAGACAATTTTTTTTTTAAATCGATATGGGTATCGTATATGCTTTCATATGCATTTAGTAAAAAGATATATTTTTTGATGTGATGAATGATAAATGATTTTTATTTTGGATATAGGTAGGCTTTAAAAACACTTTAACACGTCGATGTTTTCGGTAATTTAAACTAGATGAGCCCTTAGAAGAAACAGTGAAACAAACTCAGACGTTCGACTCTTTTAAAGTCCATAAAGCAAACGTGTAGTGTGAAAAACAGACACTTCAATTTTATTTATGCGTGTAGATGTATAGTTAATACAATTTCCCACTACTTATTGAAACAGACAGCAATAATATATATTAATGTTTGTAATACCGTAATCATGGTATCAGCTCATTAATACCGTGATTAAAAAAGGACAATATATATCCGGGATCACGGTATTACGGGATCCCGGAATACCGGTATTGAAAGCCCTATCTACAATCATAATATATTATTATGTAACCTGGGCGTCGTCGACTTAATTAAAAAATGAAATAATACCTTTACTGTTTTGGGATAGAAGTTGACGTTTGTTAAATACAGCACAATAGGTCAATGTTCAGTATAATTTTTTTTGCCCACAACATCAACCACACATCTCCTTGAGCATGCACGTGTTATGTATCTGATCTAGCTAATTAATTTATTTGTGAGTCAATAATTCTAAAAGCAAAACTGAATTACCCTAAGCCGTTACTCATGTACCGAGCCTTTCTTAATTAGGTACGTATTTATTGTAATATTGGCTGTCCATCAATAGACTGTATCTAGTTATTATCTGCAAAACTAATAGATACCGAGAAGAAATCATCAAACGATATTTGAACGAAAGATATTCTAAGAAATGTTTGTCTTAAATTAATATCTTTTAATTGTATATTAGTCAGCTACGAAATACAAGTAATCATACATGTTATGACACCACTGTGGGCGACCAGCATTGCTATTCTGAAAAGTTTATTTGCGAAATCACTTCTGAATCCGCAGTGAAATCATGTGAAATTAAAGTTTCGTATTCTGAAACGGAGTGAATTCGACACTGGCGCCACCGAGTGATGATCAAAGTGAGAGGAACTAAAACGGTTGAGTATTTTGACGTTTGTCTACAAATTTGTCTATAGTTTGGTATTCTGAAATACAATTCGCTGAGTGTGACATTCGAGATGATTTGTGAAATGATTTTCGAAATGATTTACCATTTACAGAATAGCACGGCTGGGAAGAGGTGGCGAGCGTACAAGACGTTGGATGATTCCAGACTTCAAAAAAAATTGTATATGTGGAGGAGCACAACGATCTCCTAGGTTTTTAAATAAAACTAGTTTTTGCCAGCAGCTTCGCCCACACTAGAATGTGTAACCTTAGCATACGTAGAGATGTAGATTATGTTTGGAAATTAACATTGTATCACGTCATGAAGCCTTCTAATGTTTGAATTACGAACAATAGCAGAGAGTTATACGAGCAATAGCAGAGTAACAGAAAATACAGTGTTTTTGTATAATGTTAGCTGTTATTGTTAAGTTTTGCTATTTTATTTGTAAATTATATCTACATTAAAATAAATAAATAAGCCTTTTATTTCATTTCCTTAACAATAATACATTCCAATTAGCAATACAATACAATTGATTATAGTTGATAATATATATTAATTCTATTAATTAATTATTTATTTATTGAAACATGTACTTATAATTTTGATTAAATAAAAATGTGTAATTGACTTCAATTATATTATATGTATAGCATTCAATTAAAGGGAACCCCTGTGCGGTTAAATGCCTCCTCCAGACTAGACCATTTTTCTCTGTCATAAGCTTCCCTTATCCAGCTCTTACTAGCGACAGCACGGATGCCATCAGTCCAGCGCTTTAGCGAGTGGGCCCCACACGTCGCTTGCCAGTGCTGGGCCCTCTCCACCATGTTACTCTCTTTGTCCATCTTCCATTCTCACAGCGAGACAGGTGAGCCGCCCTTTTCTATTTCAATTTTCTTTTGTTTACATGGTATATTGCGTATGTGACCTGTGATCGCTGGCGAATTTCAGTGTTCTTCACCTTATCCGAAAATTTAAGGTTCAGTAGTATACTCCTTTCCATCGCTCTTTGACAGATTGAAATTTTGCTAGCCGTTTTCTCTGTTAAGCACCATGTCTGTCAGCCATATGTGAGGCATGGCAGCACACAAGAATCTAGTACTTTCTTTTTTAGTTTGGTAGACAATTTAGATTTCATTAAGTTTCCATGCTGAGCCGATCCATCTCTCCACCTCTTCTTTATCTATCTCTCTAAAGAACAATTGCTTACCCAGGTATGTAGTCATTGACATACTCTACATTTTCGCAGTTTATTAGAATTGGTGTTAAGATATTGTTAGTCATTATTTTTGTTTTATCAAAATTTATTTCTAGTCCGACTTTAATGCTTCGTAAATATTCTAATACCACTAAAATATGACGTGAACACGCGGCGAGCTAAAGCTAAGCTACTTCAAGTGCCACGCAAAAATAACTTTTATGGCAGGCGTACAGCTTCTTACTCAATACCCAATCTATTTAACCAGATACCTGTAGACAATTACAGAAACATAAAGCGTAAGTTGAAGGAGTACTATATTTAGTTAATTGGACCTTGACAGTTTATAGCGCGTTGACCAATTGTCAGGTTCTGGCACGCTCAGACAGACCCCAGGGGTCTAATTGTGTGCCTTTTCTAAACCTAAGAAAAACCCTTGTTTTTATAAATAAATAAATTTAAAAAAAATGTAGAGTTGTTAGCATGTCATTGAGTTCCTCAGTGGTGCTAGCCATCTATTTTTATGCCTTTATTTTTCCAGGTTGAATCCTTGAGTATGAGTTTCAAAACGGCTGTAGCGACATCTATGGCGTCACATAAGAACTAATCCTGCATCGCGCAATCAAAGTTCTCCGCGCGATTAGAACCTATAGAACAGCCCGAAATCATCTATCGGGCAGTAGCCCACCAGACATATCACCCGTCTGGTTGGAGGATCCTCCCTTTTCAAAGGAGGTATGTGGGACTTTACTCTCTGTTCCACTTACCTCCAAACGGCTATGAAAATTTTCGGTGACAAAGGATCTCTTTTTTTTTTTAGTTGATATAAACCAGTGCTTGACTGGTTTATATCCTTGGCGGACGCCGCGTTTTATTTTGAAAGTTGGTCCGGTTCTCTCCAGTCTGACCATACTTTTACAGTTTTCGTATATGTTAGGTATGATGTCTATGTACGTTGTCTCTATTTCGTGGTATTGTAGAGCCTCTTTGACTGACGCATGTGAAATAGAATCAAAGGCTTTTTGGTGGTCCACGAAAGCTATGTAGAGTGGGGAATTAGACTCTTTATACTTTTCGATCACTTGGCTGAGAACGTGTATGTAGTCTATTGTAGAGTATTTAGACCTAAACCCAGCCTGCTCTGTTTCGCATCAATCTTTGGTCCAATTCTTTTTAGCAGACACCGGGAGAAAAATTTGTATAAACTAGCCATGAGACTGATCGGTCTGTAATTTGAGACGTCTGATGGATCTCCTTTCTTGTAAATAAGAATGATTTCAGATACAGTCCATTGTTCTGGCACTTTCCGGTCTTTCAGGATTTTGTTGAGTAATATGGTAATTAGACCTGAAATAATTTTCTCGCCAATTTTCAGTGCTTCATTAATGATAGAGTCCTGGGCTTTTTCGATTATTTAGATGTCTGATGCCCAATACAATTTCCACCAGGAACAAGTCTTTCACATCGGTTTCAGCCTTCAGTACTTGAGAAACTCTATCTACTGATACGTCTTTATAGGGTCTCTTTTTGTATAGTTTTCTATAAAAAATCCTAGCCAACAAAACTAACTGTTCTCTGAACTACCTTTTGAGGTGTTAATTTTTGGTATCCACATTTTATATTGACGTAGAGAATTTCGTAAATATCTAGTTTGTAGTTTTCATATTCTTTATGTATATTTTTGGTGATGGTTTTGTACAAACTTTTTAACTCTATTTTTTCTTCCTTGCTTCTACTACTATTTACTTGTAATGTATGCCTTTTCTTAATTAATTCTCTAGTTTCATTTGATAATTTAAAGCATTTTTTTAATTTTTGATTAGTTCTTGCTTGTTTCAGGCTCTCTATAATACTTGATTCTATGTAGTCATATAAACCCTGAATAGACATGTTTATGTAGGATTTTTCTTCAAGAGCTTTTTCCAAGGTTTCTAAAAATCTTAGCAAAATATTTCTTTGTTGAGTACAGAGAATCTGTACTCAACAAAGAAATATTTTACTAGAACTTTTTGCGACATTTATTGTGGCTTTTGATCCTCAGTGTACCTCTTATTAATCTGTGATCTGAGGGGAATGTAATTTTTCTAAGCACCTCGAAATTAATGAAATAATCTCTCTTGTTTGTTAGTAGATAGTGTGTCTTATTTTTTTGTATTATTAAGTGACAGCCATGTCCATCTTTGGCTAAGTTTTTTCTTGTATAAGGTATTCAATATGACCAGTTCCTCTTCTAAACAGAATTTAGTTAGTCTTTCGCCTCGTTTGTTGCGGGTACCTAGGCCGTAGGATGCTATTATAGGTTCTATAGGTACTTTAGGGATTCCTATTTTGAAGTCGCCTATTATGATTATGTTCTGTTTTCTTTAACTTTTCTTAAATCAGAACAAAAAATTTCTAGGTTTTCTTCAGATGACCTTTCAGTAGGGGAGTATACTTGTATTATAAATAGTTCTGTCTTATTAATAGTTATATTAAGCAAAGCTACTCTATCCGAAATTCCAGTAAATTTTTGTATATTATTTTTGTGTGCTTTCTTTACTAAAAATGCAACTCCTCTATGTCCTTTTGTCTGACCAAAATAGTAAAAGATAGTACCAATCTCTTTCTTCAATCCCGTATCCTTCCCATTTTACTGTTTTAAGTGCAGACTCTAGTTCAATCATACGTGATTCACCTTTGAGAGACCTCACGTTGTAAGAACACTTATCCAATTGGTCTTGGTTGAGATCAAGATAGCTGGCATCAGCATAGTCCAAGATTGGGAGAAGAAGAGATTGTGCCATCACAATTTTAGCAGGGATGGGAGGAAATTACGAAGGCGCCTCATGGAACCCACCGAGGCAAAACAGTTTACGACTAACTTCCTGCAGCTGTTTAGTCCAGGAAAAAGTGCTGTTGATATTTATATCACTTGGGGATTTATACCCAAGTTCTTCACTATGTGAGTTACAGGAATTATGGTGTTATTGAAATAAATTTGGGGTCGACCAATAAATTTTACAGACAGTCCGGGAACTACCAACAACAACGCCCTGCGTCTTGGTTGGATTGATCTTCAGCCCAAACTCAGTACTCCAGTCACCTAATCGAGTCAAGTCTGTACTAATAGTCTCAATGGCACACAGTCTTTTAAGAGGGGATTGGGTAAATATTTGAAGATCATCAGCATACAGGTAGTAGATAGAAAAAAGTCTTTGAGTTATAGCATTAATAAAAAGTGCGAAAAGTAGAGGACATAAAACGCCACCCTGTGGCACACCGGCAGAAGTGATACACCAAGAAGAAAAATATTCCTCAAAGCCAACATGTTGCCGGTGACCAAACAGGTAACTTTTGAACCAGTCAATTACCGGAGGAGATATGTTAACACAGCAAAGGATGCCAAGCAAATTGTCAAAGTCAACAGTATTAAAAGCAATGCTAAAGTCAAGCAGAGCAAGTACTGTTAACTTCACCATCTCCATGCCTGACCTGATATCATCTGTTATATACACGAGTGCTGAGGTAGTGCTGTGTCCAGGTGGAAAACCAGTTTGGAAGGGATTAAGTAAATTGTGCTTGGAAAGGAACATGCTAAGTTGCTGGTGGACAAGTTTTTCATGGACTTCGGACAGGAATGGAAGAATAAAAATAGGACGATAATCAGAGAAAGAAGCAGGATGAGATTTTGTAGGCAAAGGTATGAGCATCTTTCCAAACTCTTGGAAAGACACTATTAGAAATAGAGAAGTTCAGGATGTAAAGGATAACAGTAATAATGTTATCAAGGATGGGGATAATCATTTTTCGGCTGATACAGTCACTACCAACAGCGTTAGATGTAATCGATAAAATAGTCTTTTTAACATCAATTGACTTCATTTTTCACATTATTTCCTACTCGTACGGAACGCCCATACTGCATTCTTTTGCAGTATGGGCTTTATTTAGGAATCCCTAGGGACAGAAAGACTTGCTTTAGCTGTGAGTTGTATGACATAATATATAAGCGTAAGCCGTAATACGAGCAGATGGTGTAAAAACAAATGAACAATTCATTTGATGACAAGACTTCTATTTCCGTTATTTCACGTCAATTCAATGCTGAATCCGTTACATATTGCGAACGATATAATATCACAAAAAGGTTTAGAATATGAAACTACAATATTTATAACTTATAAGAACCAAATAGAAAGAGTTCAACAGAAATTTATTAACCATCTTAACTATCGCCTCCGTAAACCTCCAATGTCCTACGAAGATAGCTGTCGAACATACGGTTTGCTAACACTCGATGACAGGCGTAAAGTGATGGACATGTGTTTGCTTTACGATATACTTAATGGGCGGTTGGACTGCCCAGAGTTGGTCGCACAGGTAGGTTTTAACACTCCCCTGCGGCGCACTCGTCACACACCGATGTTGCACGTGCCTCGGCACTCCACTAATATTGCTAAAAATAGTGTAATGACTCGCGTTGCTCGAATTTATAACAAAGATTTCTTTCATGTAGATATATTCAACTGCAATAAGCCAACTTTCAAAAAACTAATTGTTAAAACTTTAAAAGAAGGCAAATGACTAGCAATTAATCTCCCATAATTTAATCTATTTTTTCTAATTTTTATTCCAAAATGAATTCTTGCAAAGTTGTAACTACATTTTTGTTAATTTTCCTTATTAGTCCGTTCGCATGTTATAGAATTATCCCAGTTATGAAAGGAAACCTGTTATTAGCCATAGTTTACTGTAAGCACTTGCTCTGTAAAATACTTTGTGTATCGCTGTTGGTTACCTAAATAAAGTAAAAAAAAAAAATATTTATTGCAAAATTCATAGGTCTGCGTGACGAATTCAAAATTTTCAATTTATTTTATGTTCGATATTTTTATTTTCACCCGTACGGTTGGTTCCTATTGAAATAATGTTTTTGATAACTCTCGAAGGTAACTGTTTCAGGGTTCGATGCTACTGTATTCCTAGAGGAACCCTATTCGACATAGGTACTCTGTTGTCGGTGTGTTTGTTTGTATCACAAATAGGTACTCAGTGTATCTCCAGAGGAGGATCATTGGGAGCAAGACGATGGGGACCTCAGGACCCGTTTCGTCGATTTGACGCTAGACCCATTGTTGCGAAGATCAACTGATTTCGCTGACCCGACGATATAAATCCAATATTGAAGTTTCAAATAACTTCCTTTTATAAAAAGTCAATCCAAAGATATAACACTTCAAAGCAACCCTAATATCTATTGATACTCTAATATGTAAATATTGTAATAACAACCTTTTTTTTAAAGAGTGACTATTATTTTATAATGATAGTTAAGAGTTTACAAATAAAATTAAAACTAAAGTTCAAATTGAAAAAGAGTAACCATGGAGTTTCTTGCCGGTTCTTTTCCATACGAAACGACCAATTTGGAACCGTGCACTAGCTTCTGACGTTTTATAAGTGCCATGTAATAAAAATGCCTTGAAATAAAAATATTTGAATTTTTTAATTTGAGGAGTGGCTGGAAAGACAACACGGCGTCCTCACCTTCAGCATGACTCAGGTTCTAATCGGACATGGTAATTTCGGAAGGTTCCTGCACCGGATTCGTGCGGAAGAAACGCCCGGGTATCACCATTGTGTGGATCGCCCGGAGGACACGATGGAGCATACGCTAGAAGTGTGCCCTGCTTGGGCAGAGCACCGCCGTGTTCTCGTTGGGGCGATCGGTGGCAACGACCTCTTGCGCCGGCCTCTGGTACAGGCCAGGGTCTGGAGCGAGGAGGAATGGCAGGCGGTCGCCCCCTTCTGAGAAGCACTAATGCTAGTAGCAAAGGAAGCGGTCGCACGTGCGAGGGAACGGCCCTTACGCCTCAGCCGCCGGGATCACGGTCCCAATTTCCAGCCACCGTAGGCGTAGGCTTGTGGACGGCGAGCAATGGGTAGCACGCCGTCCGGTCGTTCGGTAACCGTTTGGTCCGAGCCCAAATCGAGGGCGCGTAGTGTTCCACGCGCGCCTCAAGGAGATGTTGATGACCGAACGGAGGAGTAAAACGTTTTCTGCACACATCGATAATTGTATGAATAGGTGAAAAAAAAGAAATGCTAGAACAAGCAAAGCGAGCTCGCAAGTTTTAGACCCATGGAGAGGTTAACGTTTCTTTTGAAAATTCATATGTATTTAACAAGTTAGTGAAAGCACATATAGGAGTAATTTCGAGCGTGGGGCAACGTTGTGTTAAAGAATAAAAAGAAAGTAACAGGTATCCTGTTTGAGCGTATACGATAGACGAAAAACTCCTTGGATTAATTTTGATTTAAATATTTATACAGGAATAGGAGTGACTTTTGTCTTATAATAATAATGACGTTATTTCAGGTAACTACTATTTTGCTAATAAATATGATTTAAAACTATGTTAGTAACACTTCACTTTGCACTATATTGGCTTGTGGTACTTGTCCGCGGAAGCGACAGAACGCCTTGCCCGGTGGGCAAAAGTCTTCTTCCATTATAAGGTGCAGAAACAGTTCCTTACCACAAACGCCTTAAAATTGACGATTGATGTACCTACCTAGTCAAGTTTTTTTTTTTTCTATATTTTTAAGATTTTTTTTCTTAATAATTGATTTCAATGTAGCCTGAAAAATTAATAAGCAATTTAACTCTGCAGGAAAGATGAAGAACTAACAGAGCGAGTGAATTGAGCTCAAATATTAGGTATAGTACTTGGCACCAAAAAGTTTATTTTTTTACACTAAAAAGTATTATGGTATACTTACTGCTCTTGGTAATTGGAAGCATAAGCCTTAGGCCCCGACAGCTGGGACCAGTGATATGAATAACAATTTTGTGCTGTTTTTCGACACTGCCTACATTATGTGGACTCTTTAACCCTGGAAGGACTGGTACATACATCGTACTACTTTGCACCATAGAAGTAAAGTAACTACATTATTGCGCTAGATAAGCACTACACACGATATCCACAGTCATATGATTAAAAAAATATAGAAGTGCTTGTAAATCTTTGTAGTAGGTATACTGCATAATAAAAAACTTTTTACAAAAAAAAAAATACAACCGACTTCAAAGTAAAAAAAACACTGAAAAGTGCAAAATAACATTAATTTCGGAAGTCGGTGTTTCTATAATAGTTTTGTCTCTTCGTTATTTAACACCGACTTCCGAAATTAATGTTATTTTGCACTTTTCAGTGTTTTTTTTACTTTGAAGTCGGTTGTATTTTTTTTTTGTAAAAAGTTTTATATTTTTCACTTTTTAGTTATGGTACCACCACTAAAAAGTACCCCTCAGCCAAACTTAAATACCTTATAGCCAGATTGCATCTCATGACAATTCTAATAATCCCAAACACGGTTAGATTACATTAATTTATTACAGAGTTCCGGTGCCTAACCTCAGGCATCATCATCAGATCAGTTCGATATATTCCCCCTCTACTTTCAGTCAGTCATCGACTACACGTATAAACAAAGCAATTTTACTTGTTACGACGGTTCTGCTGTGATCCTATGAGGAGTTCTGTTCTATATCTTCGAAGTTCATGATCAAATCATAACAATATTTCTATGGGACCAACTCGGAAGCATAACTTTTCAATCAAAAAAATTTTTTTCAAAATCGGTCCACAATTGACTGAGAAATCGGTGAACATACATAAAAAAAAAACATACATCAACCGAACATATAACCTCCTCCTTTTTGAAGTCGGTTAATAAAATAGATCCGCCCAGACTTAGTTTAATCTTAAAGCTTTTAGCGAGAATCAGTCTGAAATAAATTGAGAGTAGTGTTTGCAACTGTGTTCTAAACATAATCAAAAATTTCCTTAGGTAGTTCCTAGTTAAATATGAATAAAATAAAAGATTGAAACTTGACTTTCTATAATCAAAAAAGTAAATACTAAGTAAAATAATTATAGAATAGAATAGAATAGAATAAAACTTTATTGTACACGAAAAACATTATGAAAATAAGCGTATATTCAAACAATTTAGCCAATATTTATTTTTGCTTTTACCTTTCTGATTTGAGAATTTTTCTCATGGATGTTACATAAATATTCTATTTATAATAATGTTAATAGATAGGTTCATTGAAGGTAGTTAAGTAGCTTAACTTTTGTTTAGTGAATTCTGAATTTCGGTCACGAATTCATACAAGTGCAATTTATTATATTCTTTCAAATTAATTCCCATTAAATCGCAGAAAAGTACTTTAAACGACAGGGAACTTGATCGGAACAAATTTTGCTAATAAATTACTTATAGCTTAAAGTATTTTGTTCAATATCCTAACATAAAGAGTGGGCCGAGTTATAACATTTACTAGCCCATCTCTTGTAAACGACAATGAAACCTTTTCCCCACTTGAATCAACCACAACTTAGGGGTGACGGACAACTCAAGTAGCAGCTTATTTACGGATTTTCTCACGTTCCTTAAACACCATAAACGGCCACAATTCCCGTGCATAATAAATCCCCTACCTTCATCACTACAGCGCCATTCTTTTAATTATCACTTTTAATGAACACTGAACGATATAAGGAGCGTTTACGCACGTAATCGTTTAAAGCCCCTTTATAGCCGTTTTGAGCGGTTGTGAGCTAGAGCCGGGCTTACCGAATGATGGATGCACTGCAGGATTACGGAGCGTTGTGTGGCGTTCAGATGACCGCCTGACCACCAGCACTAGTACCTAGCACTCCCGTGTTATATTATATAAACAAACATTTGCTTAATACTGCCACAACTAACAAATGATACAAGATGCGAAATGGAGCGTATATAAATGATGTCGTTTCACTGCCGCCTTAGTAGTTTGTGCTCGTTTTCGGAAGTTGATCCAATGTATGTTTTGTCACGTTCTTTCTCTTTACATACTGATTTAAGATGTTCCTGCTTAAGCTTCTTGTGTCCCTTTTCTACTTCGATTCTAGGAAACATTGAAGGGTTTTTGGAACTTAGATAGATATAAGTATCGCTAACTGGAATATTACCTACTTCATGTTTACGTCTTTAAGAACTCGCCTGCCAGATAATCGGTATACTTACTGGCCGAATAACTACTGGGAACAAAAAATACTTCTTGTACCTACAAGGAGTATGTTTTGTCACGTCGTTCTTTCTCTTTACATACTGATTTAAGATGTTCCTGCTAAATTTCTTGTGTCCCTTTTCTACTTCGATTCTAGTAAATATTGAAGGGTTTTTGGAACTTAGATATAATTATCGCAAAAATACTTCTTGTACAAAGAGTATTTCTATGTAGATCGATAACTATTACTACCATAGGTAATACAGAGAAAATACGTCTTACTAAAACGTGACATATAAGTATACCTATGTCTATTTTTGTTTTATTTCTAAAACGGTACAAATAACAAGACAAACTTCGCCAATAATCCGGAAACCTTAGGGTAAAGAAATCCTAACTTAATATCTGAAAGAAATCATATTTCACAGTTGATCTCTGAGGAACTAGCGATCCAATCGGGTACACAACTAGCCTATGTCCCTTTGCGCTCAGGCAACTTTCCCTGCAAAGTTTCATCGCCAGGCATTGGTCCTCCGAGACTGGATCGAGTAACAAATAAAACTACAATCAAATCTCATTCATAGCATTACAAACGGAGATTGCACAGTTCTCGGTTGTAAATGATGTTATGAACACTATCTTGCTTTGGATTTCTTGAATGAGAATTATGTTTAGAACTTCTAAACGCAATGAGAACAGAAACTATTTCCTAAGATTTAAACCTTGCTTTTGGCGCCTGAGTTTCTGCATATATACCACACTAGCGCGTGTCACGATTCCACTGACGTAAAAAGAAAATGTTCTAAAACTATAAGAAAAACGTCGTGCCTTGATTTTCAGGTTAGTTATCTCTAGAGTAGCGAGATTGTTCGAAAGTGACACCGCAACCTAGAACGCAATGGGCAACTTAAGGAATAGCGACCGTTTTAGTCAGTAAAAGTTTAAGATTCCCTCTCGCTCTACCCAGAGCTACTGCAGTTGTTTGATAACTTTCTACCTAAAAAAAAAGTAAGTTAGTATAATTTGAGCAGTGGTGGCCGAGTGGTAACGGCCCCGACTTACGAGTTGTAGGTCGCGAGTTCAAACCCAGCCAGGCGCATTACTTTGTGTAATTTATTTCATCACCACTGCTCTAAAAACGGTGAAGGAAAACATCGTGAGGAAACCGGCATGTCCTAGAACCAAAAATTCGAAGACATGTGACATCCACCAACCCGCACTGGGCCCGCGTGGTGGATTACGGCCCATTCCCTCTCCTAGAGAGGAGGCCTGAGTCCCTACAGTGGGAACATTATAAGGCCGACTATGCTATGCTAGTATAATTTTAGGGATCAGAAATGAAATTGATTAAAAAAAAACTTTAATTTGCACTTTTACAAAATTCCAAAAAAATTAAGAGGAATACTGTGAATTACTTTATTGCACACCAAGATTATACATTTACAAATGAAACCATATAATAAAAAACATACAATTGGCGGCCTTATCGCACTAGGCGATTTCTTTCAGGCAACCTAGAATGGACAGAGATTACCTGGACACAAAATGGGGTTGCACTTGGCGCAAATATAAAAGTAAACAAAACTTGATAAATACTTAATACTAAAATAGATACACATATACATACATACAAAATATTTTGAAGCAAGAGAGTAAGTGATGAAACAAAGACATGATCACAATGTCAAGTAATGATCCTTCACAAGCCTAGTGTTTGCGCACGTTTTATTGCCACAGGCAATGCATTCCATAGACGAGCGGCCTCGATAGTGAAAATCTTATCCAGGAAAGCAGTTGAATACATCGGCATTTTAAGTTTCAAGTTATCTGATGACCTAATAACTTGTTTGTGGGAGTCGCAAAAAAATTGGAACCGTTCATTAACGTGTAACGAGGGGTAGAAGGGGAAAAGAACACATTATACAAAAGGGAAATATTAATTAGATAAAGTTTACACAAGCAAAATGGAATAATCAGCACATGAACAAAAACATAACCCAAAAATAAATAAGCCCACGATAATGGTCAAGTAGCACGTCCGTCCCGAACGCTGTCCAAGCGAAAAAGAGAGCTTGCTGCACCGCACGCCTCTTTTTATAAACTATCGTCAGTCACTGGATGATGACGTGATTTTAGGATGTCGAGTCGCCTTCATTTACCAACAATATAATTAGAGCCAGTACTTATTGCTAAACCCGTGGAAGTGTTTTTTGAGATGGGAAATCATCGAATAACTTCTCCTTCGAGGAGTGTCAGACTTCTACTTACTAAAACCCACCTGTTTTCTTCAGTTGCCCTTTACGTTCCAGGGCCGCGGTAATTCTTTCGCAGAATTTTGTAGCCCATGGAAAGGGTAAAATGCGACTTCTTTTCTATTGCGCATTTCAGTGAAGGTCAACCGTAAATAGGTTTACGCTTAAATGAGAAGCTTTTATAAATAAAATGCATTTAAACGAACTTTATCTGCTCTTGAAAATGTCTCCTAAAGGTCATGTTATTACACATAGGTTTGTATCTAGCATTTTTTAAATATATCTTTGGATCATGTTTATTTTAAAAGAGGATGCTGGGAAAGTGAAGTAGGTATTTTAGTTTTTCCTCTGAGGGCTTAGCCAAGTTGATAATCTACAATCGTTAACGCTAGTAGAAAACTTCAAATGTATGGCAATGACATCATCTCAACGTTAAGTCACGTAGTCAGAACAAAGGAATGGCAGACGTTACCGACTGTAAAAAGAGATTCGAAACGAAACGGTCGTAACTTGAGTATGCCTGCTGTTGTTGTTCACACTAATACTATAAAGACGAAAGTTATATGTATGAGTCTGTGTAACATGTTTGTTACTTCTTTACGCTCAAACGGCTAACTTAGTTCCTGCATTAACACATCAGCAATCATTTATAATTTATGATGTTTTAATTTCTCGCGGGCAAAGCCGCTGTCAAAAGCTAGTTAGTCAATAAACGAATGCTGGTACTCAATCATAGTAGGTCTAATGAAGGTAGCAAATCTGCATGCAAATTTTGAAAGTGGTCAAAAATGTATTAATTGGAAAATTAATTTCACATGTTAGATCAAGCCTTGTATACATCTGTTTTATTTGTGTACCATTTATATTTACAAAAACTTGTTCGATTCATAATAACAATACTACATTTCATTTGACAAAGACCTTTTTTTCAGTTATAAAATTATACCTAATTCTGACACAATTTTGAATAGGTATCAGTGGTTAGGAGTCTACATACACGGCCTCATCTAGTTTAAAATGACGAAAAAAAAATTGACGTTTAAAAGTGTTTTTTTTAAACCTATTTACAAAACAAGTTAATAAAAAGCTTGTAATAAATGTCAATAATATAATATATATAATATAATATATTCCCATCGGCTTCTCTTATGAAAAATAAAATCACTTAAAATTTTCTAAACCCTTACAACATTTAATTAGCAATGCCAAAATCTCAAGCCGAAAAATATCCCATATTGTGCATTTGTCTCTTTTATTCTTAACAACTTACTTCTTGCTACGTCTCGAAAGACGCGAACGCACGCAGAAAATTATGCCAAAATAACTCGGTGCCCAGCGGGTTACAATAGAAAAGTATACGGGTGCAAGCGAGAAAGAAAAATTCATTCATTAATTGTAATGATTCCAAATATGAATGAATGCAGCTGCTAACTCTCACTGGCGAATAGTACATTATATTTGGCACGATTTTTTATCCCTACGATAAAATTGAAATGGTGGATATATAGTGCGTGTGTGGCGCAAAACTTTAGTTTTTTGTTTTAATATTGTTTTCTTGTCGTATTTTATTTGTTTTTAGCGTTGAAGTGTGGTGAACAAAGTGTTAGGCTGCGGACGTCGTTTAGTAACAGCATTACTTCATATAAATAGATACTACCGATTAATAGATTATTTGTATTGCAAGGAAATTTCGTTTTCAAAATTAAGTTTTGAGAATTAAAAAGGCGGTGCCACTTCAAATATGACCATTAATTATAAACGCCGGGATGGATTTGGGTCTAGTTTTTGCATAATTGAGCGGGCAGCATTTGGTGATTGAACTTTTAATACTTCGGCTTCCCTTGTGAAAATATCCACCCTTCGCCACTGATAGGTATAAGTATATCGCTACCTGCGTTTACTAGTATGTACCTACGTAGGTAAATTTGGTACCTGTAAGGTTTTTTCAAGGAAATGTAATGACTTTTTGGAGGTAAGCGGAACAGAGAGTAAAGTCCCACAAACCTCCGTTGTAAAGGGAGGATCCTCCGGCCAGACGGGTGTTATGTCTGGTGGGCAACTGCCCGGTAGATGATTTCGGGCTGTTCTATATGTTCAAGTCGCACGGAGAACTTTAATTGCGCGATACAGGATTAGTTCTTATGTGACGCCAAAGATGTCTCTGTGATCTTCAACCGACACGTGTCTGCAAAAATAGGTTTTTGCTAAAAAATAATATATCATCTTTCTGTGAAGACCTTTTATATGTCGTATCTGCTTACAAACGAAGAAAGTACGTATAGTACATGGTATTGACGTCTAAATCATAGGCGAGATAGCAGGCATATAACTACCGAGGACATAATGTTACTAATGGTGCGGGATAACCGAGGGGACGATCATAATTTCGGGGAACAAAGCGCTGCCGTGAACGACGTGTTTTGAGTTTCACCGGAACAATGAGATAATGATTCGTGAGCTCGTAAAGTGTGCACTTGTAACTATAGAGTTGTCAAACTTCCTTCAGACCGAGAGCCGAGGGTTGATGAGGGCCCAATCTCTGTCTGCACGTACTCCGACGTGCCCACTAAAATACTACTCAAACATATTGAAACAATGAGTACAATGTTTCTTGTTAATTTGATTATTGTCTCGAGGTAACACCTACACATGCAATTTATTCCGGTGCTTTCGTCTTCAACGCCCCGTTACCCCATTTAAGTTGATTAATGTCATTCTAAATATGGTGACAAAATGTAGGTGGTTCAATTAAGCGACAATTTGAATGTAATTACTTGTATTTTGAAATTCGTTAGGGTCAAAATCATGTATTCGTTACTTTCTTAATTTTAATAAGACTGGGCAAACGATAGGTTACCGATTTATTTCAGGAGAGATTGTAATATTTTTTATTTATTTATTAGTAGTGGTAGGTACATAGACGGACTCGGACTTAATGCAACAAAGCACTCTCTACCAGTCAACCTTTGGGTTAAAAGAGACAACACTGGGGTAGGTGTGCACAATAAATAAATAATAGATATTATAAAGAGAATCAAGTATCATTAAATTAAGTGGCTTATAATAATAAAATACATATATATGCTAAAATAACAAACTAATAAATACGATAATGGAATAATAAGATAAGTATCGAATCATTATAATTAAGAGAACTTAAAATATAACAATTATGACGAAGACCAAACTAAGATTGAGAGGACTTCAAGTTCTAGTTCCGAATTTTATTTTTCTATTTCCAAAATGTTGTTGTATAATATGAAAACCTAAAAGTATAAAAAGACTTGACATGTTTTAGTTTAGATTGCGACGTTCATGTCTGGTGAATGATGGGCACTTTAATCAACGTGCCTCTACGAATAACGTTCGTGATGTCCTCGGCATGTTGTCATAAATTGTGTGCCCGGCCGCGAGCAATGGTAGCGACAAATTGTAAGAAAAATAAATTTCCGGATATCAAGCAAAGCTCTTGTTAAAAGAAGGAAGGTGGCAGCTGGACAAACAGATTGCTGGAGAGCGGAGGCAGCGGCGCGCGCCCTCCCTGACAAACGAGCTCACTCCTAACACCAGATTCTTTTTCGGCAAAACGTCTGAGACATCTCTACTAAACACTCGCGGCTGAGCGACTGTCCAAATTAAAAACACAACGAAAATAAAAACTTTCGTTTTCTCAGTCTCAGAGAAACATAACTCACCGCCAATAAAAGTAGCTTAACTTAAATAAATTAAAATGTCCAAATTGTGTTCTGCTTTTATTTCTAACCGATTATACTAAAAAGCTTACAATTCTGAGTTACGAGCCTCTTGATGGTTGTGGAATGGCCGCAATAAAAATAATTACGACGTCTAGCTATGATTAGATAATTTAATTATTTACTGCTTTCATTGTGAAGACGATGATAACTTGAAGACAATAGATTTATGATACACAGCAGACTGGAAGCTGTGAAGATATGAAACGATCACAATGAGCTCATCGTCTAGAGATTAACTATCAGTTTATAGAGGTTTTTATTTCTCAAGTACCATGTGTGTTTATTTTACAAGACATTTCTTCTAGAGATAGTAAAGCTTTTAAGGCTCTAATAAAATAATCCGCATACTGCAAAGATCTTTCATATCTAAATGAGAACGATAAATATACCGCATAACCTGCTAGCAGTCGAAATATACAAGGTTTTGAAATAAGTTGTTCATTTGTTATTTATGTAATATCGCTATAATATACCCCTATTTTTAACTAGTACAAAAAAATGGGGCTCTATTCGTACTAGTTACCGATCATATTTTTGTAGTCAAAAGCAAAAAAAAAAGACTCCACGAAAATTTGACATAATTGGTAAATTCATAATTGAATCAATCATTCATAACAATTGCTACTAGAAAATACTACGCGCAGTGTTTTTCATTTTGATCGTCATTCATTCATACATAATTAATAGCCTGTACAATATTTTCATAAATTGAGTTACATTTTTGGGATATAAACCAACGTTAATAACTTTGCTGTTTATGAATATTATTTATTGAGACTTATAACAAGACCTTTTCTAATAAGCCCTTTAAGTATTTGTACCAATTAAAAATAAGAGGTGTATTACTACTAAAGTTTCATAAAACGATTTTTTTTGCAAAAAGTTCTACGTACCTAATGAAATGATTGCCAGTAATGCTTTACACTTTCATGTCCATCACTTCTGCATTCAGGTTTCTTGTATTCTAAATAATCAAACGAAAAATATTTTAATCGTCACTTTTTCAGAATTTAATTTTTCCCATAAATCCATTGAGAAAAATACTTCAATTCATTTTTCGTCCTTGATCGTTTTAAAATCATTTCGGCGACGGCACTATCGCTAGATGTTCAAACAGTTAAAAATGCATTTAACTTGGTTCAAAGATATTTTATGCGGACTGATGATAAAACTTTATGGGTAGTCCATTGCATTCTCATTAAGGTTTCATGTTTAACACTTGAACATATTATTATTTCATTTACCGAAAACTAATATTAATAAAAGCGGTTGGTATCTAATCTTCAACGATAAAACATTGTTAAAAGTAAATGAGAATTCGTTAACAGGGCACGTGCAACCACCACTTGACATCAAATAAAATACAGTAGGTACTCAGCTAGCTCAATAGTCTGATTTCATGTCTCTTATATAAAACTTCACCTTTTCCTTTATTATAATGTATGGATAAATGTCATTTTCCAAGGTGAAGAAGGTCATAGGGTACATTTCGTCGTGAGTCACGCGTGGCCCGCGTCAGCTGTTGGCGATCGCTAAGCCTTAATATTTCTCATATGAGTTCCTTTCCCCTCTGTAAAAAATGCCAAGGCCGAACCCACTTATTTATCGAATGTTCCGTATAAACGACGTAAACATGCTGAAACTGGTATTAAATATTCAGGCACCCTTTCAAGAAGGCCTGTTGACGGTTACCGTTAATACCGATTAAGGAATAAACTCACTGGGCGATAATTTTGCGTGCCCGCATGCTGTTGTCGTCATGCGTTTAATTTTAAAGTTTAGCGTATCTTTTGGTTGGTCTTAAGCGGAAATATTAAATAATTTGATAACTGACATTGTGATATTTGATCCTGGTGATTGAATTTCGAAAAAATGTCGTAAATTATATTTGTTAGAGAACAACAAACATCTGTGACATTACCCTGTGAAGTTGCAACAGTAGCAACTGCGGGATAAAATACAACCGTAAAAACCAACGGGCGCGGTTTATTATTGTTGTTTATGATACTTATTAGATCTGACTACTTACCTACTTCCAAAAAATCTATTGTTTTGTTGTCATTACTCTATTGTGAGAGCAGTGGTGGCCGAGTGGTAACTGCCCCGACTTACGAGTTGTAGGTCGCGCGTTCAAACAAAGCCAGGCACATTACTTTGTGTAATTATTTTATCATCACTGCTCTCAAAACGGTGAAAGAAAACATCGTGAGAAAACCGACATGTCCTAGAACTAAAAATTCGAAGACATGTGACATTCACCAACCCGCACTGGACCCGCGTGGTGGATTATGGCCTATTCTCTCTGCTAGAGAGGAGGCCTAAGTCCAAACAGTGGGAACATTATAAGGCCGACTTTGTTATACTCTATTGTTGTCATCTTAATTTTTATCAGTTCGGTTCTATATTAAAATAAATTTCATACTTTAACATTTTCCCTTTTTAATAAGATTATTCTTTCAACACGATATAAGAACGAAGCTGCTTATTTTAAAAGTAAATAATGTCAGGGAATAGTATGAATTTTCAAGGTATTCAGATGTTAACAAACCGAGACGGACACCCAACCTGGAAGTTCAAAATGAGAATGCTTCTCATTCATGAGGAGCTGTGGACGTCCATCACAGGGTACGATGATTCTGATAGAATGGCGGAGAATGTTCGCTTTCGCAAAGACCAGAAGGCGTTGTCAAAAATATGCCTTAAGGTAGACGAATGTGCAATTTCACACGTGCGAAATGCGAAAAACGCGAAGGAAGCTTGGACTGCTTTACAAAAAGCATACGAGGACAAAGGTATGGGTCGAAGGCTCTCTCTAGAGCATAAAAAAATGGTTGCTTCTTTTTCGGCAAATCAGGACATTACACTACAGTATCGTTTGAAGATCAAAGGACAGTGACACTGCAGATAGTTACGTCAACACTTTTTGCCCAGAGTCTTAAAAAAAGTTCGCGAAAAGCATCCTCGTAGCAATGTACTCCACTCCACCACGATAACGCATTCTCACATTCCACTAAGGTAACAGAAGCCAATTTGAAGGCTTCGAATGTGGAACTGATGACGCATCTGCCTTACAGCCTGGTCCTCGCACCCTGCGATTTCTATTTGTTTCCAAAATTTAAAGAGAAATTTAGAGGTACATGTTTTACGAGCCCTGAATCGTCGGTGAATACATTCCATAAAGCCATTGAAGAGGTCCCTAAAGAAGACTGGTTCAACTGCTTTGTACAGTGTTCAGCGAATGCAAAATGCATTAATCCCGAGGGAAAACTTTGAAAAACAACAAATCTAGTCTAATTTATCAGAATCCAGAAACTTTCAGTATGCCCTAAGTACTTACTTGATTATAAGTTATGATAAACTTTCTCAAGATATAAACAAACCCCTAACTGCGTTGGTGGGATCGATTCTGTTGAATTGAATAACTAGCTTTTACTCGCGACTTCATCCGCTTAAAACTGCACAAATTCCACTATCATTACTCCTAAATCATTTTGTGTTTGCAACTCATCATTATTATTCATTTATTTTCAAGTACCAGAGATTCACTTTAGTTACAAATCATTAACATACAGACTTAGAGCTTTTAATTAGTCAGAATGAATAAAATCGAGAATTACAATTTTCTAACAGGAATTGGGACAGTAACATGTCTGCCACAGCCATGTCGGATATATGGACAATCTAGCCTATCAGCGATCATTGCCAGGATGGCAATGAGGCTGGCTCACACTGGGCGCATCAGGGATGCGCACCACTTACGCATAGTAGTGTGAAAACAGTCGGTGCGCGCCTCCACGAACATCCCTGATGCGCTACAGAAGTGGGGCAGCCCCACTACCGCCCAGAACGCGTTATTATACTGGACTCGGAGGGCACTATATGCCCTTTCAGTATAATCAACCCACAGGCTGCACGAGTACAGAGATGTGCAGTACGCTCTGCTCAGCGCGACCTTCACCCCCCTAGAACACCGCGCAAACCGGCGGGCTATCATATTGGCTCGTACTGACAGTGCCTTTCGCGACCACTCAATGTCAGCCTGATCCTTAAGGTCCTCTGTGAATAGATGTCCTAAAAATACTTAAATTGATCCACTTGCTGGAAAACCATCAATATGAACAACCGGTATGTTCATAGGTTTCGACACACCGACGGCCTGAAAGACCATGTATTGACTCTTTTTTTTTCATAATATTTTAACTCATGACCACGCGCGCTGTACTGAGTAGCCTCCTCAACCCACAGACTGACGTGCTCAGCAGCACCATGTTGTCCGCGTAATTCGAATTGTTGACACAAGCCCCATCCACAGAGCACCCGACATGCTGACTACTGAGCGACACGATCAGCTCATTCATGTATAGGTTAAACAATATGTGAGAGGTCAGGCCGCCCTGCCTTACGCCACACTCGATTGTATAACAATCCGACATCGCCCCCGCCATCTGACACTGTTGACCTGGTGCCCGTACAAATATCGGAGTATGCTAATGAGTTCCCGAGGTAATCCCGTTCTCTCCAACTTTTCCCACAAGATATCGTACGAGACAAGGTCAAACGCCTTGGATAAAACGAGTAAGCACGCGTATACCGGAGTCTTTCTCGTCGTGTAATACTTGACGGTATGCTTTAAACACAGTATTGCACTCTCTGTGGACAGTTTAGGTCGACACCCAAACTGGTTGCTGTGAAGCGAAACATGTATATTTAACTGTGCGTTAAGTACACCGTCAAATAACTTCGCCACCACAATTGCAAGCGATATTGGCCTGTAGTTACTTTTATCAGATAAATTTCCTGTTTTATTTTTAACCATAGGCACTACAACTGTTGTCATATCAGGTAGATAGGAGTCACACACTCATAGCGAAAAGAACATTGCTAGAACTCGCCAGGTGTGGTCCAGCGTGCTGCAAGTGCACAATGCTCAGTGCATCGTGCCCATCAGACTTTCCCTGCTCAATCTGGCTCCTGGCTTTCGTAACATTTTTCGCGAGGAAACATATTCCTATCGTTTTATTGTCCGAATCAGTATTCAGCACACCACGACGTGCCGGGCCAAGCAGCGACTGCACCGAAAATTGCCCTCTGAACATGTTCGCAATTCTCCTCGGATCACTCAGACCATTGACACTCCCGAGAAGGCCAGGCCGAGAGTTCACTTTTCTCGTATTCCGCCAGAAGCCACGGAAGTCTCCTTAGGAGTGTTGCTCAGCGAGGGCGTCCATCCTAATCTGATCCTGGTTATTCTTGCGATAGTCACTGTCGGCATATTGAAATCTCGCCGGAACTCTGACATGCCGCGACTAGTAGTCGACTCGACAAGTGTTTCATTGCCGATAATTCTCTTGGCTCGCCTCTCAATCGACTCCAGTGCATCAAGCTGGTATTTTGCAGACCCATCCCAAAGATGAGAACCGTACTCCATACGATCGAATTTGCGCTTGATAAAGGTTGAGCAGCTGTTCCAGCGTGAATTACCGTCTCACCTTTGCTAAGATCCCCAATTTTATGGCAGCCAGTTGAGCTTTTGCCTCGGTGTATGAGCCGAAATTGAGAGTAGGTATACGACAACGTTACCTCATTAAACTCAAGGTGGTCGGTTATCTGCACGATCACACCTCGGAATGATGGAGCCGGGTGGAATTGATTCCATTTAGCGGAAAATGGATACGCCTGGGTTTTAGTAGCATTGAACTTGACCAGATTAGCATCACCCCAATCTGAGACCGCCTTCAAAGACGAGTTCGAGCGATAGCCTCTCAGAATGACTGGATCTGTGACTCACAAACTCGCCAAGTCGAAAAGTACGGGAAAACATATTACCTAATGTACCTTCTGAGAGTTCGTTATCAACAAAGGATGATCTTCTTACTAAAAAAAGAAAGAATTGTGGTCTCTATCCATGGAAAAAACGGAGAAATACGCAAGCAGAGTGTAAAAAAACCTGTGTCACGTAGAGAACATAAAATACTGACATGTTCAAACTGTGCGTAATTTCTATTTTGAGTTTTATACTAGTTTTTCAACGATTGCATCATTACTTACCATCAGGTGGGATCGCAGTCGAGCATTAATTTATAACATTTAAAAAAATATATTGAGTTTTGTGCTTTAGTTTATGTAATGATAACAGCTTGTAAAAAGTAATAAGATATTTTTTAAATGTAAAATAAGAAGTACTGGACTAGTAGACTTAGTTATCTGATTATTGCAAAAAAATCTTTCCTTTGATTTTTAAGTTAAATAAACATAATACTAATAAACTGAGGTTTTTATTTCATCTTCATATATCATTTAAATAAGCTTTTTCATAAATTAAATTCAAGTATAAACCAATAATGGCTAAATCTCATTGAAATCAGTTGTGAGTCATATTGAACTCACGTTATGCGTTGCAGGGCTTAAAATAACATTATGTTATAGGGTTAAAGAAAATGTTGCTCTTCCTGTAACTGGGATAAAGGCCATTGCCATTTATGTTCGTACAAACTTACGTACATATTCCAAAATGGGTTTAATCGAAAAATGAGTTTTTCAAGGAAATATTGGTTGGAACCACAAAATAAGTCATCACGAACTTACATATAGAAAATACAAGGGTCATAATCCTGAACTGGAAAACAGTCTTTGAAATATTGTGCCTACCAAATTTGATTATTTCTTTTATTAATTGACATTTATTTCTTGTGAATTTTCCGTACTTCACATTTTCTTTACTAACAGAATAGGTATACTTTATTTTCTTAACGATGTTTTACCTGAATAGCTGGAATATTAAAGTACCACTGACTACGGAACTCCAAAGTCGGGCCGTACCTTTATATCGGCTGGTGTTTCTGAAAGCAGTCGCACACATTTTTGCTTTGAACATCTCTTTGTGTAGTTGATCGTTCATAAATACTTACATTTTGTACTGTTACATATCCAACCTATTTTATAAAACTCAGAACTATTTCTGAAATCAGGATTGTTTTTTGAACTGTTCAAAAAATTATTATTAAAAGAATGTATTATGAATTAATTAACGGTAATTGGAATCTCGCAAAAATAGCAGAAATGAAAAATGTTTTCGTTTAAATTGTAACGCTCATTTTTTAACTGTAAAATACCAAAGTTTTCGTGTTGGATTATATTTATTATATCTAGATACAGATTACATCTGTCTCAAAAGTGTTTTAAGTTACCTAAGTTACCTTACTAAAGAATATCGGACAAGAAAGCCCAAAAATATAAATGTGCGACCAATTCTGCTGGGATTTAACTACATCTAGTTAGATTAGAATCCGTCCTCTACAACCAAAAGAAAGGCTTAGCCAATAAAAAGACGTCAAACAGCCGCAGCTGGTGCTAAATTTAAATACGTTCCAAGTAAGAGATTATTTTTTTAATCACGTTTTACATTTTAGAGAGCATTGCAAACGACACTGGTAAAGTTTCCAACACAAGTACGTGGTACCGAAAGTTTAAAAGGAAACGTAATATTTTCTTGTTTTTGTAAAGAAGTCTTAAGATTGTTGAGCCCATTCCACAGAAGTTTCTGGAACACTAAGGAATAATAAGGAGTCGTAAACAAACATTATGTTGTATAGAAAAGCAAATAATATAATACACTTTTATAAAATGAACTTCTAAGCAGTCTTAACAAACTGTTGTCCTTGTAGAGTGTTTTTATTACGCTCTATAACAAAGAGCTTGATGGTTGAGTCCTATAAACGGCTAGGCAGAGAAAAATATCTAATTGTAACCAAGGTGGAATGACGTGACTAGAGAGAGTGGAAGGTAAGTGAAATGCAGTTTCTTACCAACACTATCTAAAACTGAAGACAGTTATATACTTGACAAACGTATTAGTAAAGAGGTTTTATATCGGGTCCCGCTAAAATTAGTATAAACGAGAGAAACGCCAACAGGTCCTGAATTATATTTCTCTGGTAGCTTATAAAAGGAAAGAAGAAACCAAAAAATAATCCGTTGGCGATTGTTTGATGTCAAATCAACCTTATAAAATCTGTTCAATTATAGATAAAGTTCAATCCACACAAAAAAAAAAACACTTTGAGGAAGAAACCGACCATCAGGAAGAGAAAACTTCCACGTTCCATTGTGCAGCATATCGAGGCTGAATTGATAGGAACGTATAATTATTACGAACAATTTACGTGAAAAACAAGCCATAAAATAATATAATAAATATATCCAGCAATCCCCTTCCAATTAACATTTCGCAGAGATAAAAAGGGTTCACGCCAGATATTCGAACACCGTGAGCGGCACGTAGCGCTTTGGCCACTAAAACATTAAAAAGAACATAAAGTTGGTTCAGCTATCTCAACAAACTAACGTTAGGGAATCTCTCGTAGTGGGGTCAGGTATTGTGAAAAAACCAGGGGCGATATCACAACAAGCCGAGGTGCTCGGCGCGCGTTGTTACCCCGACGTGACCCGAATGCCCACGCCTCGATGTTCAGGGATACTTCACAAATGTTTCCGTTACGATACGCGATCTTTTCCTTTACTGAATGCGTACTAAACACGTAAATAGCTATACGATCACCTTAACTTCGTCGTTTAGATGTATTTATATACGACTACAATCTAACAGGATCTCCTTTATTTTTATGACAATTTGACGTTGTGTGAGATATTGTTTTAATACCTTCCTTTGTAAGGTATCAAAATGGAAACCGCGTAAAATGTGAATCACGTTTGCTATATCGTATTTCAACTATTAGTATCAAATACCTCTATTAAATAAGTTTTTCCTGAAAATACTCTTGACCACGTCTAACGTTCAAGTAACATTACCGTGTAATTAAACTGTCCAGCTTGTTACTTTGATCGTATAATTTTAATATTTACTGCGTCATTATTTCGTCGCTACATTAAGAAACATGGAATTCGTTTTAGCGGCCCTCGATAACTTGCAACAGCCCTGTGGCCGCGGAACCTGGCGGGCGGCGTCAGGGTCAAGGTGATTAGCTAATTAACCCGACGTCACGTGATTGATATCTACAAAATTGATTACAGGAATATTTTGAATATTATCTTTCGAAACATTTCCGTTACGGCCACAAAAGCTGAGGTTGGGATAAAATTATTTAGTTGAAATAATTCTCCAGGCAATAAGATCGAACAATAAATCGATTTCCTATTTTAAGAGTTATTTTTTAGCACACATCGTGTCTTTGATTGGTATCAGACTGGAAAAAATAGATGGTTATAGAAAAACGTTATGTCGATCGATACATATGTAATTACAAAATCAATATTAGCTTTAAAGTAATATTAAGTTTTTGTGTACTTTATATTATAGTTCACAATATTTTTTTTATACCGTCGTGTGAAGTCTATCTTAAACCCGGAGGTTTGCTGTAAGAAAACGCAAATGCTGGGTTAAGCTCATCTTTGCTCATTAAGTATCCTTTGCATTAATATTTATATGTTTCAATAAAGATTAAGAATTATAACGCTTCGTCACTTCATGCTAGCGACCGTGTTTGGAGGCCCATGTATTGAATGTGCAAGTCAGCCCTTGCCTTTTTATCGATATGTATCTATTAATAACATTGTCCAGGCAGTGACCATAGCCTTAACACAGTACTTGGTAACCTGTCCACTTAAACCTCCCAAAACCATATCCATATATCTTTGTTTTCGACAGGTATATTGTAATGGTTTCCCACCAACCAGGCCTTGTCCTTGGGTACACTTGCACAGGAGAAGTAATTAGATGATTTCCTAAACAAACAAAAATCGATACATACCTTACAGAAACAAACGTAATATCTATATTTATCATCATCAACATCATTTCAAGACGTCCACTGTTGGACATAGGCCTCTCCCAAGCGTTGCCATAAGGACCGGTCCTGTGCGCCTCGTATCCATTAGATTTCCGCGACCCTCACCACGTCATCGGTTCACCTTATTGGGAGGCCTTCCAATGCTACGTCTTCCGGTACGTGGACGCCACTCCAGAATCTTTCAGCTCCGTCGACCATCTGTTCTGTGAGCACCCTTCCCACTGCTACTTAAGTTTGATGATTCTTCGGGCTATGTCGGTAACCTTGTTTCACCTGCGGATATCTTCATTCCTGACGTGATCATGCTACCTGATGAAAAAGCCATTGCTATGACCTAAAATCTTTTGTATTTTACAACATGCACTACTCAAAAACTAATGCCAAATCCATTGGCATTAAGTGGGTACGACTTTTGTTCAGTGCATGTTCAGACATTTAACGGAACAATACAGTAGCTATTGCAAAAAAGATAGAAGAGTTTTTTTATATTTCATACAAAAATAGTTACAAGAACTGCGTTATTACAGAAAATACAAAACACAAAGAATCCAATAAATACTTAATTTCGGAAAAAGAATAATGTACCTTTAAAATATAGTTTATTTGAACTTATAATTCTAAGTCAATCCAAAGATATAGGTAACACTTCAAAGCAACCTGTGTTAAAAAACGGCAATTTCATACTTTAATCCCTATTATTAAAACTTTCTACTTGCTTGGACTTAAGATAAACAAAATATCACTCAGTACCCCAAGTATAGTATTTAGTTTCATCATCATCATCATTTCAGCCGAAGGACGTCCACTGTTGGACATAGCCCTCCCCCCAAGTGTCGCCACAACGAACGGTCCTGTGCCTCTCGCATCCACCGTATTGTCGCGACCCTTACTAAATATCTATCTTAATAGTTTCATCAATAAGAAGATATTTAAGCTATGTCATTATTTACTAATTTTAGGAATCTAATTATTATATTAGTTTAAAAAACTACACCTAAACTACTACTCAAATAAAAGAGACGGTTTTTTTTTAATTGGTATAATCTATCGCTCGACTGCCATCCCACCTGATGGTAAGCAGTGATGCAGTGAGCAAACGTCTTTAATTTAAAGTTTATTGTTCCATTGTAGACCGTTGTATTACCGAGGGCTGGTTAACAATTTTAGACCAATGTATCCCAGCCTAACTCAATCTACCACAGCATTATTGACAGATCAGATATAATTAACGGCATTAATGACACCATAAATGTCAGCAGCCGTGCCGGACCCGGTTCATAATAATCCGCTTATGGGAAAGGTCACGCAATACGAGAACGAATCCTCCGGCTCACTTGTAAGGGACACTTTTATTATAGCTCTTAAATCAAGTACGTTCAATAGAAGATCTTGTATTAATATTCTAGGGAATAACCCTTTTTATCTGGTAAAGGGAGACTTTATGGATTTTATATGTAATGTGGTCGATGTTTTATAATAAGTAGATATCTTATCTGTAACCAAGCTTCAAGTGTTATCGGCAATCTGAATAATCCAGCATTCTATATATTTCCTAAAATGTTCAGCAATATTTTCTAATATATTTAATTATAATATTCTTTCTATACTTTGTTTAGGCATTCTATACAATACCTAATTTTCAGGTGACAAATCGTCGGCCGCAAGTACGAGTAAGATAAACCGCCAGAGGACCGTATTTCTGATTGCATGTTTTAAAAGAACGTAACCTAAGTTCCTACTTATGCTTATAATCGCTTCGCCGCCCATGGACAGTTCAGTAATTTGTTCACCTACATGTCAACAAAAAAATTACCTGTTTATCCTTAATTTTATAATTTGCTTTATCAGAAGGGTCTGTTGTCTAGGCATTCTATCTACATTGACTAGACAAGGTATATAATGATAAACGATGGATAAAATATTTTATACATTGCCTAGACCATGTTGGGACTCCCCCCACTCCTCCTGATCATACGCGACAATCATAAGCGACGATGGCGGCAATACAGCTTAAAATATTGAAACTCTATGGTACGAGAGAAACACGATATGTACACTGCTCTGCTTGTGGAACAGAATAACTCCCCATAACAAAAGCAATCAACGATCGGTTACCCAAACATAATAATGAAAATATAATAAATCTGTAGAAGTTTTTAGTTGTGCGCGCATCACGTAAAATGTACGAAATCGATTTAGGTAACTTTTATACAATAAAATTGTGTGTAACTTGATGTATTACTTAGGCTTTGTTTCATCGCAATCGGCTGACTATATCTAAGATATATTACATTCATTGAATGTTAGGCAGTACCAACTTTACCAAGTTCGCCGGGTCAGCTAGTTTTTCATAAAAATACAAGATCCAACAGCATGAGGACCACCGCTGCAATGGGCTGTGCGCCGTAGAGCTGCTAATTTTATCTTTTTTTTTTTTTTTATTCTTGATAGGTTCGCGCTTGACCGCTAACTCACCTGATGGAAAGCGACGATGCGGTCGACGATGGAACGCGCTTATCTAAAACGGATTTAAAACAAGCACTGGCATGGGTACGAGAAGCTTCTCAGAGGATCTCAACATTCACGTACCCACAGCATTGGGGATCCGTAACACAGTGCACCAAGCAGGTTGTTTGGACATTTCCCTGACAGCTTCAGATGGCTAAAGAAGTTAAGAACCGCATATTCTCAGACATCATAGCCGTTCTGCAAGCGCTGAACAACTACACAGTTAACTCTGGTGTGATATATGAGTCTCATCAACGCCTTAACCAGTTTGGTAAACTCAACAATTCAATGAATAAAAACATACAGCAGTTCCTGAATTAGCGATACAGCGGATAACCTTGCCAGAAGAGGTTTGAGTATGGCACTGACGGGGTCTCCTTTTTGGATAATTATGCAATCTGGTAAGGAAACGGCCGTTGCAATTAACCACAGGTAATTTAATCAGCACTTCTCTGTCATAGGAGTAACAGACAGCCCACTTTACAGATCCTACATGGAGGAGAACGAGACAACAGCTCATCTGCGTCTAAACTACCCAGTGGTATACAGAGTAAAGTACTTCGGGAACCCAGGTACACCTCGTGATATAGTCAGCAACACCAGGGCTCTGCTGGCCGTCCTTGATGAGCTGGGGTTGTTCGAATGATCTATTTGTCCCATCCGTACGTGACTTACGCGTATTGTACTTGAAGTTGCAGACAACCAGCCCGACTTACATACCTACATACATTGATAGTTGTTTTTAATAAAACGTTCCCCAACCCTAGGGATTACTCCTGTATCACAAACATGTAAACTCACGTACACAAGACACCCAGGCATTGCCTAGACGAGCCTGAAGTCTCTACTTGGTCGGCAACATATCGATATCAATTTCTATGAATACATCTAGCACTCAAACTTTCTGAAGTTTTGATTGGATTTGTTTTACTAAAACTATGCAAACTTATGTGTTCCTGGAAGTTAGAAAACAGTCGCTTCACAAAGTCCAAACTCGCCAAATAATTAATGATGGAAGTAACTGTGTGCTAATAGCAATAGAATCACTCAGTTTCTCTAATTAAGGTAGACGGGTCAATGACCTGGAAAATGATGATAATATGAAACAGAAATCTTTATTTAATTATAATGTGTTTTTGTTAATGATCTGCTAGCCAATTAATACATTATATAAATGAAAAATTCACATCTTGCACACATAATTATGAGCCACCGTAGCCCACGCAAAAAGATCGAATAACATAATAAAATAATAATAACAAATAAGGATTAAAAATACATGAAAGCTCATTAAATCACACTAATATTATAAAGGCGAAAGCTTGTGTAAATATTTGTATTTTTGTTACATCTTCACGCTGTCTATGAAGCTTTGTACACAGGTAAACCATGTCCTGGAGAACCACAGCTTTTATTAACCCCGGGAGTATGTCCCCTGGAGATAATTTTCTATTATCAAGCAGGCGAAACCACAGACAGCTGCTAGTAAAATATAATAAAGACACATTTCAAATCGAATTTCGAACATTGAGCATTTTATATTATAGCATTATAGCGATAAATTGATCGATGCTACTATATTATGTATGTATTTTAGGCACACATTATTAAATATACTTTAAATGTAATAGATATTTGCTAATTGAGTTATTAAATGGTTATTATAATAAGATATTACTATTTTATTCTGTTTACTGAGCACACGACAGAAGATTACAGATGAATAAAAAAATATATATTTTAAAATGTTCAACTCAGTGCTTATGTTTTTAACAGAAAACAATGGAATAATATATCCGATTGCTAACAAGTCTCACTTTAATGAAAGTTATCGAATAAATGCTGAAATAATTGACGTAGGCGATCATTTTCCAATGTACTCTGACACAGCCGCTCATCGGCGATACAATTCACGTGTACCTATTTGAATTTCTCTGAAATATAGCAAGAGCGAAATATTCATTTTTAATATGTCTTTATTTATTCGTTAAATTAAATACTACCAGGAAAGCATTACGTGATGTTTCGGCATAAACCGGCCGTGTCCTCCTCCTACACCTAATATTTTCCTTAAAATTAGGCAAGGGCAATACGGTTATTATTGATTCTTTAAAGTGATACTGAATTATGTAGGCACACATAATTCGTTTTAATATTTCATCTAGTAACGT
Source organism: Mythimna impura (assembly GCA_905147345.3). Taxonomy (NCBI): domain Eukaryota; kingdom Metazoa; phylum Arthropoda; class Insecta; order Lepidoptera; family Noctuidae; genus Mythimna; species Mythimna impura. The sequence continues at coordinate 18,770,731 of LR990345.1, forward strand.
ATTCAGATTTATTTAATTTCATTTCTAAATAAATATAACATTTAAATAAACCTTTGAAAGGAGAATGCTCAGGTTTCACAGAAAAAAAATCAGCTCCGGCTGTTATGAGATCTATCTCAAATTATCAATATTAATAAGTAATAAAATGATATCCAGTTATGATCGTTATCCTTACTGGCAAACATAAAAAATGCTCGTTTTACTTTTCAGGCACCGATTTAATTCATATAGTCAACCTATGTAGTAGTTGTCTACATAACCGGACTTGTCTATCGCGGCCTTAATAAATTAGAGCCTCCAGCTAGAAATTAAATAAAAATAAACTAAGCGACTACACGTTAAGGGCACCTCCTGTGGGTTATTCCCTTAAGGCCTCGATCCCCGAGAGCCCCGTACCGGAGGCACCCAAATGCAATAAATATGATTACATTTATTTTTATTCTTTTTTCTGTTGTTTTCAATTTGTACGGTCAACATGAAAAGTGCTTAAAGGAGATTGGGCACTTATAGATTCACTTTTTGACGCGTATGGCTATTTGAGTTATTGTATAGCATAGTCGGCCTTATAATGTTCCCACTGTTGGGACTCAGGCCTCCTCTCTAGGAGAGGGAATGGGCTGTAATCCACCACGCGGGCCCAGTGCGGGTTGGTGGATGTCACATGTCTTCGAATTTTTGGTTCTCGGACATGCCGGTTTCCTCACGATGTTTTCCTTCACCGTTTTGAGAGCAGTGGTGATGAAATAAATTACACAAAGTAATGCGCCTGGCTGGGTTTGAACCCGCGACCTAGAACTCGTAAGTCGGGGCCGTTACCACTGGGCCACCACTGCTCTAGTTATTGTATAATTCATAACTATTATTTTTATTGATTTTTTACTTAAATTCATTGAAATCATTTGTGGGGTTTCTATTTTCATTTTAATTAGTATTTAATACAATAAATACGTCATTTGCTCCATTATAGTGAAGCGACTCCTTTCTTAGTTATAATCGATCGATTAAATATTAACGTAAATCGTGGGTAAACAAAAATATCTACATTCGCAACTAAAAAATATTAAGAGTTGTAATTATTATTTTTCTTTAATTATGTTAACATTTCTTTCGTTAAAAACAATGTCTGGGCAAAAATAAAACAATTAAGATATAATCGATAATGTTATAACGCCGTAGGCAATTGATGTGTCACAACACTATTCGATGAAATGTCAAACAAAATTTCGTTTACAGTGTTAACTGCCGGCAAGCCGAGAATATTGTTTTTAGCTTTTTTCTGCTAACAAATGTAAATTCGTGTCGAGTTGAGTTTTAGGATTCTTCCACGTACATTTACTACATCGAGCGATTTGACTCTTTTTGTGTGACACCGTTGTGAAGTGAATTATTAGAACGTTTTTACGTCCATGGTGATTTAATCTAGACTTAAAACAATATGTGGTGCTGTGTAATTGTTCTCTTTTATTAGCACACCCACTGCCTAGCCGCCAAATCAGAGAGGCAATTGATTCCATGGCCCGAAGGCAGGGTTTCAAAACGAATTGTTTTGAGATGTAACATAACCTCAATACTCAACTTATTTTTTTTTTTCAAAAACCCCAAAATATATCATTTGAATTTAACCTTGTTTTAAAGCATGACACTATCCCTTTTTTGTGTCTAATTTTCACTACTATACTGTGTCAAAAGTTGCGCAACCAAGTACCATAGTAACTTGCCCAATCTCCTTTGAGTTTATGTTGAGACTATGTTTAATACTACTGTTGATTATTTTTATATTCGATTTTTGCATGTTTTATGACTTTAAAGTTGATATCACAATGATAGGATATAAAAAAAGTGAAACTAATTTTGCAGTATAAAGTTTGTTTTTGAGTTATCTATTTAGAATGCTACATTGAAAAAAATACTTAAAAGAAATATTCTATGCAGAGTAGGTATTTTGATTTACTGTATTGAAAAAGGAACTATAATTAAAACCTGTGATCGCTCTAAGACAGTCTATATTGTATTCTCTAACCTTAACCAAGCAAAACTATATTTTTCCTAATTCCTAAAGTTCAGTATAATAATTTTAGTAAACTAGTAATAAAATTTTGTTTAACTTCTGCTGATGGTAGTTTTAACTAAACTGACTTTTATTTAAGTTTATTAAGACAAAAACATATCGGTTGCTTCTCGTACGGGGCTCTCGAGGATCGGGGCCCTCAGGGAATAACCCCTTCCTGTGGGGCACAAATTTTCGCTTAAGGCATCGCTGGAGGGAAGATAACGTGAGGCAGGCTAGATTGAATATAAATAATTATTTAGGTACGAATTTAAGGCTCAGTGGCGCAAGCTATCTCGAGGAAGGGATGGGGTGGACATTGACAGGAGCGTCACAGCGGGCCTCAGCGGTGAGGACGGAAGGACAAACGTCTGTATTTGATGCTGATCTCCCTATGGCTCTCTTGGAACAGGGTAATTGCGTCATCGGAAGTGCCGAGACTATGACTGGGACAGCAAATCTTTGTGATGCGGGAGGATTTGCAACGGAAGACCGATACGATTAGGGGGTTACGGTGTTTCATTGCGTTGTCAAAGAAACGCATGAAAAGGCGTTTCATGAACTGATGGATAGTGATCAATTTTGGGATCTAAATGTAGATTCTCGTTTTGGATACTAAAGAAGACTTCGAGGATTTTTTGGAAGAATCGGTTTTGGAGCGTTTGCATCCTATGGACGGGACTTTAGTGACACTCGTAAAGACGAGTGCGAAGACGGGATAAGCGTATGTATGATCGGATGGATGACCGCTGTGAAAATGTGTGTGTGTGTGGAATGTGTGTGTGTGTGTGTTGCACTTGAGTGACAATTTGCTGCCGGTGGTCAAGATGTAGTGAAGTCTACTTTGAACAAAAGTACCACGCGGACGAGCTTGCTTTATGAGCTCAGCAAAGGACAGATGCAGGCCTAGGATCACACCGAGATATTTAGCTTGCTTCTCTCAAGGGATCGTTTTGCTATACGTGATAATCGGAGGGGGAGGGTTTTCCGCAGCATTGAATCTTAACAGAATAACTTCGATTCTACATTTGTTGAAACTATTTTCCCAAAATGTTTGCGAAAGATTGAAGATTGTGAGCGATAGTACCGGGGCTGCCGTGTTGTCATTAAGTTTTCGCTTTTAGCTTTTTAGCTAACTGGACCTTTTGTCTTTTTGAAGTATTGCTGGTGAACAGCGTGAAAACTAGGGTGGGTAGCACGGAGCCCTGAGAGACTCCTGCTCGTATAAAGTGAGGGGATGAAAGCGCTTTATCTGTGAAATAACGGTAGGTACCATTTGACAAAAAGTCTCGCAACATGAGTACGAAACGATATCGTACACCGAATTGATATAGTTTATATAAAAAGCCATTGTGCCAGGTTTTGTCGAAGGCTTTCACTATATCGAATATGCTGCATATTTTTACACTAAGCTTTTAATAAAAAAATATTTATTCAATAATTAAGCGTTTTGTTTTTTAAAGCTTCGCCTGATTAACAAAAATGTTATTTTTTTATATGTTAACCAGTAAGGTTCACGATAGTAGCTGGTTATGTTCTATTACTTATGTTATTGTTTCGTTTATTAATTTACTGTGCATATTTTTAAATATTTCTTAAAACACAGACAAAAATACTTAAAAATGTAAAAAATAGTAGTCCACCGGTGACGGGAGAAGAGTCCTAGCAACCAGTTGTTAGGACTCCAGAAAAAGGAACCTCCTCACGATGCGAGCCGTATCAAGGAGTATTCGGTATCCTGATACTGAAGGGAGTCAAGGGCCTGCCCTTGATCCAACCGCGCAACGACAGTTTCGATAGATGGTCGTCGAAACTTAAGCCTTTAGGCCGTTGGCAGTCACAACAATCGGCACAATGACAGCCGAGTCCACATTCCATATGTCGACAACCTCGTGTGCTAAGTCAAGATATTTGATTTGTAGTTTGGTCCTCTTTCTCAGCTTTCACGAGATTCTCGTCATGTGAGATGGTGACATCGACTATCATTGTGCGGCGCACTAATCGGTCTATCACCACTATATCCGGCTTATTGTTAATAGTCCGTTCGGAGATGATTGACCGATCTGAGTACAACGTGGTATAGGCATTTTCGAGAACTATATATTAACTTATCCACTGGGTTGTACTCCAAAGCAAGTTGCTGGTGAATAATATTATTATTATTCCATTTAATGATAACTTGAGATACATCTCTTTACCGCCGGAGCAGGGCTTTCTTAGCATTCTACTTTCTAAATTGTATAACAATAGAAGCAATTTATAGTCAAAACGATTAGAAATTGTCTTTCTTTGTGCTAAGCACTTAATAAAAAAGAATTATTCGTTTACTTACTTGCAATACCCTAGGCCCTAGGGTATTGCAAGTAAGTAAGTGCTGTTATTTCTGACTCTGTCCCTAGGGCCTAGGGACAGAGTCAGAAATAACAGCAACATTGCAAAGATCTTTGGCTTAATGAGGAAAAGGAAAGAAAATGCAACTTTTCTCGGGATAGAAATAATAATAGACTCGTTTAAGAGCCGGTTGTAGTCATAGAGTATTTTGTAGGTTACTGGCTCGGATCTATGTCGACTTCGCGACCCCGTAACTCGATTTTATTTTTATATAAAAAAAAAACATAATCACTATTCAATATTTTTGTTTTTGCCAGACCCTTTAAAAAACAATCTTTATTATTTTATGTAACTTTCCAATATTGCTGTGACGTAATCTCGTAGACATACACGTTTAAAATCGTAAGATTGGGCCAGATTAATGACTTTTTTCGTCGAACTAACTAATTTATATCGTGTTTTTATTTTTACCCAGCGGTTGATCATATGATCAATTTTAATTAAATATTTTTTCACAGTGTTCTCTTTTTAAATGTTTGTTTGGTTTTCCAGAGGTTCAAAAAAGTTCAAAATTAGTGCAACCTCGCCTTAAAAGCAAGAAAAGAACATTCTCATATGTAGAGACGAGAGTAGATTATTCTGTAGTGCAACTTTTTCTCAAGTATCATTATTTTTGCAGCTCTACAGATATTGGTCTGGTGTGGCAAAGATATTGCCTGTAGCTGTCACCGCCAGTAGTTTCAACTGGCTTATGTACTTGTGTCGTTTCGCCGCATTGTACTCGGGACCGAGCGCGGAATGTGTTTCCACGCCGTATTATTCTTTTTTATTTACCCGACCGTTTTTTGTCTTCATGTTTATTAATATGTAGTGGACGTAATGTAACTTGCGGTGATTTGGTTTAGGAACATTGCATTATGGACGTTTTTATTTCTAAATAATGCATGTTTGGGGTTCGGTGTAATTTTCTTTGTCTCGTTATTTTGATGTCCTTTATTGAGATAAGGTTTGTTCAAAGAGAAAGCATTTTACTTATTTGGTAAAGTAATAGAAGATAATATGATTTCATAGGACTTTAAAGTTTAGCCATGTGCTAAAAAGACAGATATTTAGACCGAGGACTAGTAGGATGACAAAGGGGAACCGATCATTTTTCCGATTTTTTTTGTTTTAATTTCATTTACCGAAAACTGTTTGGCTTTTGGATATATGCATTATTTGACATTTTTTTTTAATTCTTTATAGGTTCGCGCTTGACCGCTATCTCACCTGATGGAAAGCGACGATGCGGTCGACGATGGAGCGCGCTTACCTAGAAGCAACCTATTCACTCTTGACATATTTTTAGATCATCGAAGTATCATGTGTCATAGGTATTATTTTACCGAACTATATTTCGCCAATTTACAAAATAAATCAGCTATTGGCCGAAGCCTCTTTTAAACTTATTTCATTTGCCAAATGATTTATTTGCCATATTTTCACCACACCAACACAACATTTTACGAAATTTTGGTCACAAATATATAGACGGTTACTTGGTAGCACTTTCAATTTTAAATTAAAATAGTGTCATAAAAAGTCAATATGCTGTGCTACAAAATTTTGTGACAGAAACCGACTTTACACAATCTTGTCTGCCCTACCCCTAGAGTGTAATTCAAGCCCGCGTAGGCACGGAGGGGTAGGGCCGGCCCACGAGCTATGGAGCAGTGGTGAGCGTTAAAACCATCTGCGACGATAAGCTCGCGTGGGGCCACCCAAACCCCACAGCACCGGAGCCGTGACAGAAAAAATAATAATAATAGTAATAAATGATAATACTAAATAATAATAAATCCGCAGGGCAGTTTTGTGGCGAACTGTTGGGCATTAGCGACCCCACGGACCAGATCTCCCGAGAGAATTCTTGTTCTTCATCTCCGGCTTGCCTTTATTGGCCGGCCGTAGTGAACACTGACGAGGAACCGAGCTCCCACCTCTCTCTTGTCTTTATTGGCTGGCTTGAGTGGAGATTCGCAAGAGCAATTGTGCTCGGGAGAAGGATGTATAATCCAGTAAGGTGCTGGTAGGGATCTTGACCGTACTTCCGGGATTGTCCTGAAAGCCGTGGTATACCTCTCCACTCCTTAAGCACCTCAGTATATGTTGCCCTCTTGTTGCTACGTCACTTCGTGCTAGCGACCGTTTATGGGGGCCCATTTATTGAGTGTGCAAGTCTCCCCCCGCCTTTTGTCGATGGATATTAATAACATTATTCAGGCAGGGGCCATACATAGTCTTAACATAGTTCCTGGTAACCAGTCCACTTAAGACTCCAAAAACCATAGCCTTATATCTTAGTTTTCCATATGCCGAAATAGTTTCCCACCAACCGGGGGTTGTCCTTGGATGCACTAGCATAGTGCGTACAGGGATAGTCACCGGTTCGTACCACTTTCCATTAAAAGAGCCTCTGCGAGTTGGTTTCGGCTCCTCGTTCGCCTTCCAAAGGTTCAGGACCTCAGGGTCCTGAGATAAATGAATGTATAAAAATAATAATAATAAATTATTATTTTCAGGCACCTTGGCCCATAGATAAATACCTTACAGACTAACATATATAAAGTAAATGAAATACAATTTATTGTTAATAAATAAGACTTATGACTATGTTAGTAACACTTCACACTGATCTTGTTCACTTTGCACTGTTCTGTGGCACTTGTCCGCGGAAGCGACGGAACACCACGCCCTGCTGTCAAAAGTCTTCCATAACACATGACGGGCAGAAAAGTGTTCGGAACTCTCACCACGAACGCCTTGAAATTGACGTTACAGTGCGACTCCAGCAGCTGTACCCTCAGTGCGAACTTCGTCTTATGGCGCACGTACTCCACGATGTCTTCAACCCTTGTGGTGTGATGCAGGCGGGAGATGTACACGGGAGTGTTCGGCTGAGCAGCACGCAGCCCTACGCTAAGAGTTGCAGGTGCTATGCAGGTGTTTGCCTTCGACGCTTCCTCCTTTGCACCGTAACGAAACCATCACTATCATCGACCTTGTTCTTTGCCTTGTCAGGCACAGGTTTCGGATTAGGAGCGCCAGGGGCGCTCGCAGTGACGCTAGCGAAATCCTTTTGGATCGGATTCGCTGGGGTTGCAAGAACAGGCAGCACGGGGCAAAGGGCTCGTGTGAAACTGCATGGAGGAACCACGGTGACCGGCACGGACTTGCGGGGCGCACGAGTGGGGCACTCTGCAACCTCAGCAATCGACGTATGCGCCGGCGACGAAACTGCTGACGCGAAGTTCGGCGACAAAATATCAAGGCCGGCTCTATGACGCATGTTTACGTTCGATGCATCGACTGATGATCTAGTTGCCGCCGCGTTATTGCGAAATTCATTAAATTTCTTGCGCAAATCGGCGACGGTTTTCTGAGATGCATCTAACTTTGCTAGCACATTCGCGAGACTGGCCCTCAGAAAGACTATGTCTTTCAAAAGGCTTGTTATATCGACGTGGTCGAAGGTGACTGGAGGGAGCTTATGTAGCTCTTTTGCCACAAACGTCGGCACGTCGTCAGGGTCGATCTCCTTGAACAGCGTGATAATATCCTGCAGGCTTTTCTTAGTCCCGTCACGCCAGCGGGATGGAATCTGGTCGCGCTTATTAAGCACGCTAAACATCAACAGCTTCGCAGCAGCTATATCTTCCTCGCTGAAGTTCGTTGCGCAGATTTGGATTGCGGACACCTCGTCCATCACATACAGCTTCTGCTGCAGGAACGCCAACAGCTCGTTTGCCACTAGATTGTCTGTCATGGCCTGACTTACTAGCGACAGCTTGCGCTGCGCTAAACGGTGAAAATAAAATTAAATAACACGTCCACATCGGCACGCGGCACAACCGAGACTGTTGCTTGACAATGCTTGCTGTTTGTAGCATGTCTGCTTCCATGCTGCATGCCTGCTGTATGTTGCATGCCTGCTTACATGCTGCATGCCTGTTGCATGTTGCATGCCTGCTTGCATACTGCTTGCCTGCTTGCATGTTGCATACCTGTTTCCATACTGTATACCTGCTTGCATACTGCATGCCCGCTAGCATGCTGCACGCCTTCTTGCATGCTGCATGTCTGCTTGCATGCTGCATGCTTAAAGTAAGCATCTTTGTTTGAAAATGTGGTAATTAAAACTGGTATTATTAATGATCGGAAACAGAACATTTCGAACAAATGTTATTTCGGCTAAGAATAACATCGGTGAAAAGTTTTTCGACCGACAAAATGAAACGTCGGAGTAACGAAAAAAATCGAATTGATAATAGGTCAACTGATGCAGTGGCAGACGTGATTTCGATGAAATAAAAAAAAATGGAACGATAATAGTTGAAGAGTTTTAGGTGAAATGAAATTCAGGCAAATATTTTTCGAACTTATGATAGGTAACCATGAAAAAGAGTGTACTCATTGTACTCTTTAGATGTCCATAATGTGCATGTGCCACACAGACGAACGGGTACATTTCACAAATTGTCAAATATAGATACGGAAGAAGAATTAGGTAACGTGGGAGTGTCTTTAAGAATTAACACCCCTGCTAACATCATTTTTGTTAGCATCGGAAATTAAAGCTTCGAACGAAACTTGGTACGCATTAATCCGACATTGTTCAATTTAACAGTACAGAGACAATCTAACAAGTAAGGCAGTTCATTTTCACTCCGCTTGAGATTCTAATTTCTTGGACGTCTCCATTAACATACAAAAGCTTCTAGAAATGTGAAGTATAACAAAATACATGTATAAATGAGATACCCCAAGACTGATATCGCGAGCCAAGTAGAAAATACCAACTTAAGAAAATACATACTAAAAAAACATTATTATTAGTCAATGTATCCGTAGCCTATATTTTGTTACAAGCTGAGACAAGAGCAGGAAGTTGATGAAGGCTCGCATTAAGGCATGTTTAGTCTCGATTACATTATATTGATTATGATTTAATGTGGATTACTTAGCAGAAGTTTATTGCCGCAGAAGACACCCCGGGTGTCGGCAGTCACAAGGTGATTTTCTTCGGTCAACGTAAGCAAAGGTTTGCGGTGGCGAGCAATGGATAGCTCACCGTCTGGTATGGACCTAATCCGGGTCGACAGCGCGTTATGCTCCATACGCATCGCAAAGAGCTTTCAACAAAATTTATGAACCAGAACCAGAACCTGCCAGAACTGCGGCATTGTGGCCTTCGAACGCAAAGGGCAACTGAAGGAACACAGGTAGGATTTAGCCAGTAAAAGTCTGACACTCCCTGTCGATCCATCGAGACCTCTCGAACTTATTTGATGATTTCCCGCGTAAAAAATAGCATACCTACCTTTGTAGGCACATTTAAAAAATAAATTAAAATCAATGTAACAAGATCAACAGCTGATAAACTATTTTGCAGTTTGGCAGAATTTATGAACGTAAAAATGAAAGCGAATTATGAATAAATAAATTAAAGAAAATATAGGAACATGTCTTCTAAAAACATTATAATTATTGACTAGATGGCAACAAGTGTCAGAGACCTGATACATTTATAATACTAATTGAACTCCAGTTCACAGAAAAGTTAAACAACAAAGAATACTTTAAGCTGTCATGTGCTTTCACAGATTGAGAATAAAAACAAACTTCTGTAAAATAAATTATCTCAGAACGTTGTCATTGTACTGTCAAAAACATTCTGAGATTTTTGATGTAATAACTCCAGTAGTTGTCGGGAAATGTAGGCAGGCAGGCTGTTTTAGAATGGGTACCTAATAAAACTCTTTTTAAATGAGGTATTATAATAATTTATTTATTCTTTGGACAACAGAGATCAATTAGGTTAGTAAAAATATTTTTATTCTGTGTTACAACAGTGTTAACGTACAGTTCACAAGTATGAAGATGTTATATCGAATTCTGAATCAAATCCGAAAAAACTGGGTAAGTGCTTGTCGGAATCGCGCACAGAAGGTTCCGTACAAACTTTCCTATGAAAACAGTTCAATTCCTGAATTGAGTCACAAAGATTTTTCCGAATCGCAAAAAATAGATTTTTTTTGTGACGTTCCTAACTACAAATTTACAGTTTTCAGTTTTTTTTTTCTATTTTTGTGTTATGAGACCTTGCTTCATGCCAAACTTCAGGATTCTAGGTTAACGGGAAGTACCCTATGAATTTTGATTTCCTTGAGAGTGTCGAAATACACGTTTTTTGCGACATAAACGGCCGTATCTGTTTTTTGTTAACTCAGTAATTTGATTTTTCACAGTTTCAAGGGACCACAGACCTGATATATGGTTTTAATTTCAACTCGTTACCTCTAAGCATTCCAGAGATAAAAGGTCTTGAGAGACAGACGAACAGACAAACAGACAGACAGACGGACAGACAGACAGGTTCCATTTTTTTCCTTTTGAAGTACGGAACCCTAAAAATGTTGCTATAATTAATATCTACAAACCACTTCACAGAAATTTAAAACCATTGTTTTATTGGATTGTGTCGTCTGACTATCCACATATTCAAATTCAATTATAAATTTGGTTAATGTAATGAAAAATATGTCAATAGCAATACGTGAACATTATGAACTCGTGGCTTTGTAAAAGTTTAAGCGAAACAAAAGCTTTTCATGGTACATTTTCGTTTCATTGTGTTCACTATTGAAGATATAAAATGGATTCTGAAAAATATCAAACCGGCGTGGAAACAACACACTATATAAAATTAAAGTAGAAAGGACTTGCCGTTTAGATTAATTTTCACAATAATTACAATGAGGTGGGTACTAAAGATCGTGTAAACGCTTGCTATAGTTTTTCCCGCGGCGCGGCTTCCAGGTATATGAAGAGTTATTTCCACAAAATCCCCCCACTAGTGATAGCCCACCGAGCCCCACCGAGCGACGTGTCCGGTGAATCAACGAGGAGCGCTCCGCTCGGTCGAGCAAAAACGGAAAACCATTTTACGGTCCATTGTGAAAGAGGATTGGCAATTTCGTTCCGAGCTTACTCGACCATCGGCCGGACAAGTTTTACAACGTCTCTGATGTAACGCGAATGCTCTGACGAAACTCTCTAATACATGCGCACTGATCCTGCTGATTCAGCACTTCATTTTCCCTATTTAATCTTAGAAAAGTTTATTTTTCATTGACGCTTCTATTGATTACCGACCATTCCCTTGCTAGTGCCAAGTCAAAATATTTAATAACGTTTATGATAGAAACTAATAACGTCGTCAAGTAGAGGCATTCGAGATGGCGTGGGAGAAGAATTGTTTACGTCTTGGGGAAAAATTTTGCCTAGCTGTGAAACTAAAATAGCTAGATAAAATAAATAGGAGCCTAACGTCAAACTAATGAAAACGAATAAAACTTCCTAACAAGCATTGGATTGTTGTTGCATAATGATTACTAAGACAATGTTTTCATAACTACGTATGCTAGCAACGTAGTTGTAGCAGGCTATCGAACTGCTACGCATTTATAGTTGGCTACCTGTTGGGCTCCAACAATGTGAGGAGTTTACCATCAATTCGAAAAGATGAAAACCGATCTGCCCCCCTAGCCAAGTTACAATCGTTTCGTTCTGCGCGAACGCCTCGAGTAGGCCACGCCTCCGAATCCTTTGTTCTGACCACGTGACTGAGCGTTGAAATGACGTCAGAACAAAGATACGATTGTAACTTGGCTAGGGGGGCAGCTACGAAGTCGTAGCAGGCTACAGATTCGCTACGCAATTGTAATTGGCTACTAATCTGCTACGAAGTCGTAGCAGGCTACAGATACGCTACGCAATTGTAGTTGGCTACTAATCTGCTACGAAGTCGTAGCAGGCTACAGATTCGCTACGCAATTGTAGTTGGCTACTAATCTGCTACGAAGTCGTAGCAGGCTACAGATTCGCTACGCAATTGTAGTTGGCTACTAATCTGCTACGAAGTCGTAGCAGGCTACAGATTCGCTACGCAATTGTAGTTGGCTACTAATCTGCTACGAAGTCGTAGCAGGCTACAGATTCGCTACGCAATTGTAGTTGGCTACTAATCTGCTACGAAGTCTTAGCAGGCTACAGATTCGCTACGCAATTGTAGTTGGCTACTAATCTGCTACAAAGTCGTAGCAGGCTACAGATTTGCTCGCTACGCAATTGTAGTTGGCTACTAATCTACTACGAAGTCGTAGCAGGCTACAGATTCACTACGCAATTGTAGTTGGCTACTAATCTACTACGAAGTCGTAGCAGGCTACTGATTCGCTACGCAATTGTAGTTGGCTACTAATCTGCTACGAAGTCGTAGCAGGCTACAGATTCGCTACGCAATTGTAGTTGGCTACTAATCTGCTACGAAGTCGTAGCAGGCTACAGATTCGCTACGCAATTGTAGTTGGCTACTAATCTGCTACGAAGTCGTAGCAGGCTACAGATTCGCTACGCAATTGTAGTTGGCTACTGATCTACTACGATGTCGTAGCAGGCTACCAATCTGCTACGCAGTATGCATATCAGTAAGCTACTCCGCTGATAGCTAGTCCGTGTAGAAAAATCGGAACCCTTATAGGATCACTTTGTTGTCCGTCCGTCTGTCTGTCTGTCTGTCTGTCTGTCTGTCTGTCTGTCTGTCTGTCTGTCTGTCTGTCTGTCTGTCTGTCTGTCGGTCTGTCTGTCAAGACCCTTTATCTTGGGAACGCGTAGAAGTATTGAGTTGAAATTAAAACCATATACTCAATTCTGCGGTCCCTTGAAACTGTGAAAAATCATAGTTATAAGTTAACGAAAAAAAAGATACGGCCGTTTATATCGCAAGAAACTTATATTTCGACACTCAAGGAAATCAATATTCATAGGGTACTTCCCGTTGACCCAGAATCCTGAAATTTTGCTTAAAGCAAGGTCTTATAACACAGATATAGGATAAATCTGAAAACAGTAAATTTGTTGTTACGTAACAAAAAAAAATGCGATTCGGAAAAATCTTCGAGACTCCATTCGGGAATTGAATTATTTACATAGGTAACTTTGTACGGAACCCTCAACGCGCGAGCTCGAGTCGCACTTGCCCAGTTTTTTTAACTATGTTTTGCATTGGACGTTATCTTTGTTTTCAGACAAAAAAGAAATTCACAGCTGTGACGTATGATTTGGATTATTCCTTTATCCTAAGGTCGGAATCAAAGTTCGTAAAGTAAAATGTAATAAAGTATTAGTAGTTAGTTAGTGCCTAAGTAATTCATATATTCAGTGCTGAAAGAATCGTTATCAACGAATCTAATCCCATACAAACGAAGCCTTTAGAAGATTAGTAAGGTTATACAATAACTAGATTGGAAATCGATATCAACTCCGTATGTACGTGAAACTTTTACCTATTCAAACCTACGAATATATAAAATGGCTTAGATAAACCCACATTTGATTAAACAACAATGGATAAAGCGAGTCGGGTTTAGTGAATGTATGAAGTGTTTTATCATATGATGTTACGATTATCGATAAAAAAATAATAATAAGGAAAGTTCGAGAGGAAAAGTAGTAATTTTACTTATTCTCCTTTTGCGATATAAGTATACTTAACGAAATCACATCAGTGTGGTAAATTGCCTAATGAGCATGTCAATCGTGACAGGTGGCTCAACCTAACTCCGTTCTCAGAGCATTACACATGAGAAGGAAATTCTCTCAAAGCGTTTTCCTCAATCGTCGAAGTTGAACATGACTCCTGTGGAGATATTTAAAAATATATATCGGTACTTGCTTTGAATCAGACTAACGCACCTCAAAACAGTAACTTTTAGCTTCTTGATCGTTTATTTAAAACTTTGCCCATTTCATCAAAGAAAATAGAGAGCGTGCCACGTTTCCAACTGTTACAAAACTAAATGAAGAATTACAATCTCAAGCAAAAGGCCGGTCATAAACTTTGATGGAATAAACAAATAATATAACAACATTAAACAAAATACAAATGTCAATTAGTGCAAACTATAAACTACTTCGCAACAACGACTCACATTTGACACCAAAACGTAACCTCATAGTAATGGCACGCTGAAAGTTATCACGCAACTGCATGTATTAATGTAACAAATGGTCTGTTGACAATGGTAGGTGCTGGATGTTAAATTACTAAAACCCATATCAATTACCCAAACCGAAGAGAATTATAATGCGGCCCAGCATGTTGGCGTCGAACCGCGAACAGCTCTCGTCTGGATAAACGGAGGCCTATTTGAAATTCCAATTAGAAAGTTTTCTCATTTACTTGAATCAGGGCGTAGAGTGGCGGAAGGGCAACAATCCGCGCTGATTAGTCCTGGTCTCCACCCTGCATCAGATTTAAAGGGTATGGGTTCACCGCATAAACTAATCCTTCATTGAGGACCACCTTATTTGAATTATTTTTGGGTCTAACCCTGCGGCTGTTCGCCGGATTATTTGAACGTCGCATTTAAAAACAAATTGATTCAAACAATTAACTTTTATCTCTACGAGCTTTGTGACTTTACTGTAGACCTACAACTATTAAAGTTCTTTAGGAACACATTATGTGCTTTATATTGGGAAAATCTAAGTTCTAAATAATTTTATGTTGCAACTGAAACGTCCAAATAAACCCACGGGAAATAAACGTTCGTACTGCATTGTTTTCTGATTACGAAGCTCGCTTATTAAATTGAATATTAGCTTTGGTTAATAAACATGAATTATTCTTTTTAAAATTAATGTACTTACAAATTCTCTGCATGGCAACTATATTTGACGTTGTTAACGTAATAGAGAGTATGCCGATGAATATTTTCGGTCCAATGTATCTATTCTACGTATGATAACAACACACAGGAAGTCGAATTTCCGGCAAATATCACGCCTACTTCCAAAAATAACATTTTTTTTGATAGATGTGGCGCCGCGCGCCGTCCAAGCATCGGCCACAAACAAGCTCAGAAATACGGATATTACTGATTCAATATTCTACGAAAAGTTATGTTGCCTTTCGATAACTTCCGAGTTTTCTATACTACTATCGATTCGGCGCGAGGCCAATTTATTCAAAAAGTATCAAGCGTGAACCGCCCAGACACGGAAGTTACCCAGTTGAAAATTGAATTTATCAAAGTTTTCCGGGACAAACAGATAGGTACTTTATAGACTGTGAAATGCAATTTACTTTCAATTGCTATCAATCGGGTGAATTGAAGCTTGTAATGCTAAATGCCACAGTGAAACATGCTCACCAAGCGTGTACCAGCACATGATACTGCCTCCCAGCTGAGTTACCTATACATACGGAGGTAGGTATGTATGGTAATTTATATGTATAATTTTCGACTTTCAAGTGCAAAAGCTAGTGAGCAAAAATGAATATTATCCAAATAAAAAATGTACTAAAATTGTAGTGACTAAATATTTTTATTACAATACAGATTTCAAAAACTTTTTAACACCCTCTTAATAAATATACTCTTTCTCTTCGTATTTCACAAAACTCAACCGTTCTCAAACAGGAATGAAATGATAAGGCTCGACGTTTGGAGTGGTCATCCCTTCGCAAAACAGCTGACTTAATAAACATCGTGCCGTTTTAAGAATTTAATCCGAAGCCTCACAGAACGTACTCACAACATACTTATATACGTGAAAGCTGTGAGGGTGAATACCGTCCCGTAGGCACTTGTGATTTTGGTATGACCACTAGATGTCACTACGATGTGGTGGCTATGATGTCTGTAATTAGTGCGTCGCATGGTGCGTGTCATATGTCGAGCCGGATCGAATTGCGTCCGTTTCAATTAAATTCCGACATGAACGCGACCCGTGCGGTGGCGGCGACCAGCTCGAGAGCTCTTATCGAACACGACCAGGACGGTGGAATCGAATGAATTCGCGACCTACTATGCAGTTTTTATTTATTTTACTATACAGAAAAAGGCATGGCGATAATTGGTAGAATTACTGACAGAATATACCGCTTTTGTATGTATCTTATTCAGTTTTATTCATTCGGCATAAAGCTTCTACTTTATTTAAAAATAGGGCGCAGCCAGAAGCTGGATAGCAGTAACGGAATGAATCCATACACGTTATAACGACCTTTTCATGTTTCGCTCGCACAAAGAATCGTCTCGTCGCAAGTTGTATTGCTCACAATAAAATTGCAACGAACCGCAAAATACGTAGAACGTAGCTCTATTTAATCAAAGACCACGTGAATAACACTTTCCGTGTCAACGATCATGTGACCTGACATATCAAACGATACGTTTTAACTGAATTCAGTTTCAATTTTGATCTCAAATTTTCATTTGCAAGTTGGCAGCTGTAAGTAGTGTCACCAGCGCCAACGAGGCGTCACGTCTGCGAGGACATAATATTAAGAAAATGGCGACCATCAGTAGACGATTACAAATGGCTGGGACACGAGGGCGATTAACCGAAGCACATTTTACAAGGTCGGCTTGTCAATAACTTTTTACCTGCTCTTTAGTTATGACAAACACTAAACTGGTACAAATGACGCTTAATATTATTTGAGCATATTAATAATAATCTAACCTCTTTTTCTGAATCGACTCGTTGATGCCATTCTAGTTAGTTGGACACACGTATGACTTTATGTATGCTAATGTTCGTAAAGTAAGGCATTTTTAATTACTTTCAGCTTGCGTGCAGGCTACTCACATTATTGTAACGGCGGTTTAAAAGCTGCACTTAACAAACGCAAGGAAAATAATAATTAGTTGCAGTGACAGCGTTAGAAGTAACAGCTTAACTTTTCCACAGACTACTCAATTTATTCAGATTACCAAATGGAGTCGTTGTTTGGCCCTTTGATAACTGTACGAGTGAAGCCATTTGAATAAATGGCGGCCGATTCTCCAGCCTGAGTATAAAATATGGCCATTAATTCATTACACTAGAGCTAATTACTTAGCTGCATTTAAATTATTCTATATAGCCACCATTACTGATAGTTCGACTGTATTGACACTTCGATACGCATTAGTAAAAACATATAACTTTGTTGTTTACATATTTATCAATTAGACTACGTTGGTAGTGCTTGCTACGTTGGTAATGTTTAATTGTTGTAGTGCTTCAGGCACAAAGCCTGAAGCACTACAACAATTAAACATTTATTTATTTAACCAGTTAGATAACCTTAATTCCCGTTATTTCAAATTAAGATAAGCCTTTAAGTACGTAGTCATGTCCGAGCCGTAATTTATTTGTTTTACAAGACTACTGTTAAGCAAAAAAAAAAACAAAGTTTGAAAAGAACAAAAATATTTTTAAAATGATAACAACAATAAATTAAAAAGAAATTAGAATTATCTTGAGCAGAAACATATTTTTTCGCAGTTATCGCTTTCGAGTGCCGGGGACGATTCCATTTGTCTTGTGCGCAAGTGTATTCCCCGTGGAGTTTTCAAAGCAAGTTTACTGGGCCCGCGATAAGATAGAATAAGCCCTTTGCGCTCGTATGTCATGACTTCTTCCTGCAGACGAAGCCAAAGATTCACTGAACTTGGACATATTTATTTCTGTTCACTAATGACACTTACATCTCAGTAATTGAATTGAAAGATTGTGTTTCTCAGCTGAAGTTTTCTTCCGGTCTTTCTTGTATATTTACTTCTGAATTGAAAAAAGTTAAATGAAACCGACATGGTAGAACCCAAAATAGAAATTCATTTGTTTGTCTATTTTCAGTGTCAACAAAATATGTAAAATGAAACTGGTGTCGTTCTACATAGCATATTTACTTACTTTGTGCTTTTATTCTTGTACGAGATTAAACAATGCCAGAGTCATGAAAATATGTTTAATTCTGGCTACAAGTGTACCAAAAATACAATATTCGGTCCAGTTTTGGGTCCCCGGAGAGAATGCTGCCAGGAGTCGCAAGGGGGGGGGGCGCAAGCAAGGGCAGGGGCAAAGTCAGCCCCAGCCCCAGCCTGAGCCGAAAAGCCAGCTGCTGACGCTGGTGAAGCAAGAGCTTGCTACTTCCCGGCAGCAACAATAGCAACAGCAGGAGCAGTTCCAGCAAAAGATGCAGCAGCAGCTTTCCGTGCTGGGAAGCATTGTGCTGAGTCCTTCACTCGCGGCCTTCGGCCAGCGAAAAGCGGCGTCGTATGCCACCGCTGCCGGGGCCACGGTTGCTGCACCCAAGCCGGGCTTGTCGGAGCAGGCCAGGCGTGAGACCGTGGTGTCAGAGCCCATGGCGTCATCGGCCAGAAAACAGCAGCAGGGGAAGCAAGCCCCAGCTGCTGCCAACTCCCCTTCCCCCCCAAGGAGGCAAAGCGCCGCCGGCCACTAATGCGGCGAGAGCCCCTTCCGTGGCGGCAAGCCGGTGGCCTATGCCGCCTCCCGCGCCTATGGAATCTCCGGCCGAAGCCGAATGGCAAGTTGCTGGGGCCAAGAAAAAGGCGGGTAAGGCGACTCGGGCCGCTAAGAAACGCGAGCGGCGGTGGCAGTGGAAAAGGAGAGCCATTGCGACCAGGTTTCGCGCCCCAGATTCTACGGCTGTAGTGATCACACTGCAGCCCGCTGCGGAGAAAAAGGGCGCGTCCTAATTCGAGGTCATCCGGAAAGCGAGGCGGGTGGTGAACTTCACTGAGCTCGGACTCCCGGGGGCTTCCGGATGCGGCATACTGCGACCGGTACCCTTATGTTGGAGGTCCCTGGGGTGAACAGTGGCCCCACCGCAGAAGCCCTGGCGGAGAAAATCAGGGCTTCCTTGGATTCGGAGGAGGCCCGAGTGTTCAGGCCCACAAGGTACGCTGACATACCCATTATGGGCCTGGACGACTCCGTGACGGTGGATGAGGTCGTGGCCACCGTTGTCAGGACGGAAGGGTCACTTACCTGTCAGGTCCGGGTAGGCGCCATCCGTGCTGACAGCACGGGTATGTGGGCAGAAACGGTGAGTTGCCCCGTGTCAGCGGTCAAGACCATCACCGGCGATGGCCGACGGCTTTTGGTGGGCTAGGTCTCCGCGTGGGTAAAACCGTTCGAGCCCAGATCTCTGCGGTGCAACCACTGCCACGTGGTCCACCACGTGGGGGCCTGTTGCACAGCGGAGATGGATCGCAATAACCGCTGCTTTCAGTGCGGTCAGCCGGGTCACAAGGCCGTCACTTGCAGTGCAGCGCCGCACTGCTACGCATGTGTGATGGCAGGCAAGCCGGCCAAACCCCGAGCTGGGGGCAGGTCCTGCGATCCCCGGAGGTCCCGAGGCCCATCCCCACGGATGTGCTGGCCGCTGCACCCACCAAATTAGTTGCTGCCACTATCGCTTCGTTCGGTCCATTGTCCTTTATGGAGCGCCGGTGTGGGCACCGTCGCTGCGAAAGCGACCGGCGACCCAGCTGAACGCATGCCAGAGGGTCATGGCCACGGATGGTGTGGGGGTACCTCCTTGCTGACCTGCCACCATGGGATCGGACACGCACGATTTGCGCGTAGATATGCAACGCCGGGGCGAAACATGGTCAGTTCAGGAAGTTCCTACACCAGATTTGCCAACACTGTGTGGACTGCCCAGAGGACACGGTGAAGCTCACGGCAGAGGTGTGCCCCCGTGTTCTCGTGGGGAAGATCGGCGGCAACGATCTCTCGCGCCGGGCCTTGGTACAGACCATGGTCCGAAGCAAGAAGTAGTGGCAGACGGTCGCCTCCTTCTGCGAAGCAGTAATGCTATCAAAGGAGGAGGCCGCATGTGCACGCGCGAGGTAATGGCCCCCCGCCCCAGCCGCCTGGATTCCGATCCCGATTTCAGGTCACCGTAGGCGTGGGTGTGCGAACGGCAAGCAATGGGTAGCTCGCCGTCTGACCGTCCGGTAACCGTCCGGACCGAGCCCAAGTCGTCGACGGCGCGTACTATTCCACGCGCGCCTCCTAGTGACGTCATCAAACCGTAGGGGCCTAGCAGGGTCGAACCCTACTGGGTCCAAGGGTCTGCTTCTGAAAGGAAGACTCGGCTCTGATACGAAAGGCAACAAAGGAACAGGTGTGGGTTTTTATTCAGCAAAAGTCTGACACACCCTCTCACGCCGCCCAAGAGCGGGGGATATCATTGGATGATTTAACCAACTAAAAAAAAAATATTCTGTCCAGTAATTTCAACCCACAGCTGAATGTATCTATTCAGTTCTTTTACCAGTCCTAATATGGTAGTTAATGAGTTCTACAGTGCGAATGTATCTCCCTGAATGTTTGTCATTTTGGACCAAAATACACTTGTCATTTTGTTACGTGAAGTCTAAAATTAAGCTCGACGGCCCTTCTCTAAGTGATGGCTATTCATCCAGATACCCTTTCAGCGAATTACTTAGATGGGATTCAAAGGATGACAAGTTTAATCGTGAGTAAATTCGAAGCCTAACAATAACTAGACAATAAACACGCACAAGATGTTAGATATTATGTTTGTCAATTCGTCATAGAACTTATTTTTCCACCAATCTAACACACCTATTTATTAAAAGTTTTTAAATTATATCTACGAAACCGTAGGTTTTTATTTTCTTGATATTCTTTTTTATTTTTATGCACCTGCCACATTTTCTCTTCACCACCCTAGGTTGACTGGTAGAGAATGCCTAAGGCATTAAGTCCGCCTTTGTACTTTTGTGTTGCGTGAAGTTTTAATAAATAAATAATAAATAAACCACTGGCGTCAAATATGCGTGTTGTGTGATTGATTTGTTAATTAACATGGTTATAAGCAGGGCAGCCGGATTTTAAAATGATTTGTGATAGAAAACGCTGAGAGAATAAACAAGAGACCTGAGTAAGATCTGGAGGGCAACGGTACACTTGTAATAATAAGAAAGATAATAGATATATAGTAGATTTAATCACAAGCTCTCTTGAAGATAGTTCCTTCAAAATTGCACGTCTTAGAAGTGAAATACACTGAACAAGTCTAAGAGAGACCATCCGTAATACAAGGTTACACTAAAATAACTTAAAAAGCATAAAGAGATTCTTCAATATCGATGAGTTGATTCACTTTTTTTTTTCGTTTTTCAATCTCGTATATTAGCGCGGTCTTGTATAAGGTTTCCTGCTATTTAAATTAATTATTCTTTGTTGAATTTATTAAGATAGGTAGTATTGAAATGTATTCACGTTGCCAAATTATGCAAATGAAATGTAAAAAAAAAACTGTCGCTAGGACCAAAAACTCTCCAATTGTGGATAAAAAGAACTGATCTTAATTAATTTACAAGAGGTTAGGCTTTGTGGTAGGCCGGCAAAACGCAAGAATGAATAAGATTTCTCGCTGTAATAAATTGAATATTTAATAAAAATATCTTTGATTCAGATTGAATCTCGACGGTTTTCAAGAAGACGTAAGTGGTCCTAGGACTAATAAATTACATTGAGAAGTTGCCCCGGCCAAAGGTCTTAGTAAACTAGATTCTTGTGAAATAGTGGAATCTATATTTAAAGAAGGGTTTGTACCTTGGTAAAACATAATTCTCTGCGAGCTGCGTCAAGGATATTTCGAGCAATAAATCAAGCCAGTTTCGGGATTGTGCCTTGTGCGCAATAATGCGATCCTTGTCATCGTATCTTATTACCTGTTGAACACGGATCTTATTTTATTACTTAAGAAAATGAAGTGAGTATTAGATCAACATTCCAGATGAAAATATTATCATAAAACATTTGAACTCACGTCTGACTCAGAATGGAGTGGCCATAAAATGTCCTTTATGGCGGAAGAATCAACATTATTATCGAGGTCCTAAGAACATTATGCGAAAAATTGGTACATTTACTTTAACATTATACATTTATTATAAGGTAAATATGTTCGATACGCCAACATTACATAATATACTTACTGCTTTATTTGCATAGACATTAATCAAATAGAGCATAGCGTTTAGAGATTGAAATGGTGGCCGCGTTGACATTGGACTAGGCTACCTATTTAATCTGACTAGATAGTCTGAGGACTCCCCGTAACGTACGACACTCACCAATGGGATCGGTTTGTAAGCCTACATAGTCATCATACCCTTAACTCCCCAGAAATAAATAAAACATTCGATATTAAGGAATTGGCCTAATTTACCGTACCATACCATGATCATATCATGACCGTGCTAGGAACGCGTTAGGCAAAATATTATTCTTCCTTGAGAAATGTATGAGAATATGTCCACTAGACCGTTCCAACGCCGACTAGCACAGGTATATTTGTATTTTGCCAAAGGATACATTACATATTCGGCACCACGTTTGTACAACGTGGCGATGACAATACGACAATAAATTAAATCACTCGTAATACTAGTCCATAGGAATATTATTAAATTTCCAAAAAAATCTTAAAATCAAAATATGAAAAATGATTTTTTCAAACAAACTAAATATCATAAAATCGTAAACAAAAAAGAACACCATTTATAAATATCGGTACACTGACCTATGTTATAAGCGTCAACAGCGCCGTGTCATGTAGTGATGTAATCTTTTGGTGCCATTATAATTAATGCTCAATGAAAACAATTACACCAAATCACTGATTTTTTATTAATAAAATTACTAATCACAATCACTATTCCATCACTTATTGTCGATATTGAATAATGTCGACCTACCCTACGCAGACTAAACGTGGGATTGCGTTCAAAGTAATTTGAAATTCTATCGTTTAGTGTCACTCTTACACGTTTAGGAGCACTATCAAATTGCGCGATTATGTGTCAATTTTCCCGCATTCTCTGAACTTGAACAATATTGTGCCCATTAGTCGGGCAACTCGAGTGCACACCTCTCTCGGTATGGCCGTATAATTTAAGCGGCATTTCTGTGATACTCCCCATAAATTAAAAATCATATCGTAGTTCTCCGAAGCTGTGTAATTGCAACAAGGCATGATAATTCAAATCAAAACGTGGTTACAACACAATGTTTTTCAAATTTAAATGGTAACGTCAGTGACCTTGATATGTTAAGGTTTTAAGCTTGGTGAGGTTTAAAGTTTTAAGGTGAGGTTTTAAGGTTTTATGTTTATGGCACCGAAAACGACTTTTTTCTCAGTTGCCGAAGAAGGTTGTATAAGGAACAAAGAAGTTCTGGCAGCACTGTGTCGTTGTAGAGAGATACCTGCCAAGTGCTCGGGCTAATAAGGAGCTAATCCGGTCCGAAAGAGAAGCTATGGTAGAACTTACGAACGTCTCACAGGCCAAGTGGGGTAAAGCCAATCTGATGGGATTCAACGCCGTCAAAACACAAGCGTGTCTGTTCACTGCTAAAAGGAGCCCATTCACCTTGGCTCCTGCTTTTCAGAATGTATCCCTGGAGTACACCGACCGCCTTTAGCTCTTAGGGGTTGAAATTTCCTTAGACCTTAATTTTGGGCGGTTCATTGAGTCCAAAGTCAAAGTAGCTGCTAGGAAACTCGGCGTTCTTGCAAAGATACGGCGGTACTTGACAAGACAGCTTTTAATGTTATACAAAGCACAGGTCCGTTCGTGTGTGAAGTACTGCAGCCACATATGGGCTGGTGCTGCAAAATGCCACCTAGCAGCTTTGGACTCGGTGGAAAGGCGTCCGAAGAGGCTTGGTGATCCAGATCTGGTTAAGTCCAATCTATAAAGCCTTGAGCACAGGCTTAGGGTAGCCAGACTTTCGGTGTTATACAGAATGCATTTTGGAAAGTTTGCGCGGGAATTGCATGACTTGATCCCGCCATTTCATTTCTTTCTTATAAAAAGATTTTTATGGCATGTGGCACATCACTAGCAAGAAGATAAACTAGAGAATTTTTGAGGGAGTGATTCCGGTCACTTTTGTTTTTTTTTATAGCCATGTAAATAGCTGTAACATGGACAACTTTAATTTAAGTTCAAAACTTTGCAAGTAAATTAAAAAAAATCTAGATAGCTAATATCACGAATATAAAATTTTAAAGTATTCTAATATAATACACATCTAAATAAAATTAAAATTTAGAGTCTACGCCTTATATATTTTTTAAAAGTTTATACTTGAATGAAAAATTTGGGTCTTCATAAAACAATAAAAAGTCGATGAAAAAAAATCCACAGGGCATGAGAAGTGTTTAGGGGTCTGAAAGGATAGCAGATGACCCTTTCAGTCGACTATTTAAATTTGGCATACGATATACCAAACCCTCAGTATATATATTATGGAAATAATAGGGGTTAAAGTATGAAATTGCCTTTTTATTGTAATAGGTACTTCGAATTGACTTAGAATCTTCATGGTTTGAGATTTTTGAGTGAATCTTTTTTCACATGGAGGTACCATCACGATGTTCTTCTTTTACAGAAATTTGCAACATTCGATTATCGGCTTTCAGTTGTTTTTTTTTTTATTCAGCTTAGAGAAGAAAGATGGACACTTCGAAAATTCGAGTGACTATTTGAATACGAGTTCCGACGTGGAACTAATGCGTTTAAGATCAATGTTGCGTTTGGGGAGGAGATTGCTAATGAAGGCACCGTGCGATTTTGGTTTAAACGCTTTCGTGATGGAAAGTTTGATTTGAAGAACGAACTTCGTGGAAGACCACCCACACACGTGAATAACAATGAATTGAAAGATATAGTGGAAGCCGATCCAAGGCAAATTACTCAGGAATTTGCGTCATGGTTCAACATTACCTTACCAACAATATTGACTCATTTGTGTCAAATCAATAAAATAAAAAAAAATTGAAAAATGGGTGCCTCATGATTTGTCTGATCTGCAGAAAGAAACGCGTGTTAATACTGGTATTGCCTGTTGAATCGATACAGAAATGAAGGAATATTGGATCGAATTGTGACATGTGATGAAAAGTGGATTCTTTATGATAACCGTAAGCGAAAAAGGCAATGGCTGACCCCAGGTCAAACGCCACAACATCATGTGCTAAAACAAAGCTTACCAATAAAAAAGGTAATGGTAACTGTTTGGTGGTCTCAGCATGGTGTTATTCACTATAGCTTTCTCCAATCTTGTCAAGCAATAACGGCAAATGTCTACTGTGCCGAACTCCGAACAATGATAGCAAAACTAGCAGTGAAACAGCCCCGACTCATGAATTGATCTTCACCATTATTGCTCCATGATATCGCGAGACCTTAAACAGCACGAAAAACCGTTTTAACTCTACAGGGACTGCAATTAGAAACCATTCGTCACCCTCGGTATTTGCCGGACCTTGCTCCAACGGACTACCATTTTTTCGTGATTTGAAAAATTTTCTACGTGATAAAAAGTTTTCTTCATAAGAGGCACAACAAAATGTTTTCACACAGTTTGTCGAATCTAGATCACCAGAGTTCTATGGCAAAGGCATAAATGACCTATGAGATTGCAGCAATGTGTAGATAATTATGGTAATTATTTTGATTAAATTTTTTTTTTTTTTTTTTATTCTTGATAGGTTCGCGCTTGACCGCTAACTCACCTGATTGAAAGCGACAATGCGGTCGACGATGGTATAAATATATTAAATTAAAAAAAAAAAACGAACTGCTAGATAACTTAAACAATGTTTGACATCATTTGTTTCACTGAGCATTGGTTAAAGGATTTTGAAATGCTTATTAATTATGAGAATTATAATGTGGGCAGTTGTTATAACCGAAAATCAATGTTACGTGGGGGTTCACTAATCCTAATTAAAAATAATATTAAATTTAAAACTCGTAAAGATATAGTTGCACTGTCCGTTGAACATAGCATTGAATTGTCTTGTGTTGAGCTGGATAGGCATGTCATAGTGTGCGTTTACAGGCCCCCTAATTATCAAAACTACTCTATTTTTGAGTCTGTCATGGAGGATGTTATGGCAAAACTTGCAACTGGTAACAAACTAGTAATTATCTGTGGAGACTTTAATGTTAATATTTTAGAAAAAAAATCAGATAGCAGTAGATTATTAAATCTCTTCAAATCATTTAATTTATCTAATGTGTTTATAGACCCTACTCGAACTACGACAACTACTGCTACATGTATCGATAATGTTTTTTGTTGCTGCAACTATTTAGAAAAGGCCATTGTAAATTATCTGCCCTCTGATCAAAGCGGCCTAATGGTAACTTTTGAATCCAACTTACCCATACAACAAGTGCAGATTCAGTCCAGACCAATAACATCCTGTAAACTAAATAAATTTAACAGCACTTTAATTAGCAAGTTAGGTGATTGGAATCTTGAAGTGAACAATGGTAATTTTTTGTATAACGATTTTTTTTCAATAGTCCAAACTGAGTTCAATAAGACTTTTGAAAAAAAAACTAAAAGTATCTGCCCTAAGTTTAGATTTAGTGACTGGGCAACTAAAGGAATCAGAATAAGTAGGGAAAGACTTTTTGAGCTGTATGGCCTTATGCCTATTATTAACACTGAAACTTTTAATAAGTATGTTGCTACATATTCAAAAATGTTTAAAAACACTTGTAAGGCAGCTAAGGCCTTGTACATTAGCAACAAAGTTAAATCGGCAGATAATAAAATAAAAACGGTTTGGAAAATTATAAATAATGAAACCAACAGGAACAAAATACATAACAATGATTACACATTGGAGACACATCATGGTCTTATTAGCGATAACAAACTAGTCGCAGAAGAATTTGTAAATTTCTTTGCCAGTATACCAACTAAAACTACTGAAGCCCTAAATTCGTCGCCATCGCATGCTTTTAGTTTATTACAGGCGAACGTTGCAGCCTGTTCGACTGAATTTAACTTTAAGCATATAAACCCTATAACTGTAATAAAAGCTTTTAAACAAATCAAGGTTAAATTGACAGAAGATTTGTGGGGTATGTCTATCAAAGTTTGTACCTCAATTATTGAGACTATAGCGCCGTACTTAGCTATAATATTTAATTTGTGTATAGATCAAGGAGTTTTTCCGGATCTGATGAAATATAGTAAAGTGATACCACTTTTTAAATCTGGGGACAGTAATGACACTAATAATTATAGGCCGGTGTCCGTGTTGCCGGTTTTTAGCAAGATATTTGAAAAGGTGATGTTAAATCAAATGCTTAATCATTTTAACACAAATAACATCTTACACGATAAACAGTATGGTTTCACCAAAGGACGTTGTACAACTGACGCTGGTGTCTCCTTACTAAAACACATTTTTAATGCGTGGGAAGAGGCACAGGATGCTATAGGTATCTTCTGTGACCTGTCTAAGGCGTTTGATTGTGTGGTTCATGAAACATTACTCCTGAAACTTGAGCATTACGGACTAGGCAAAACAGCTTTAAGCTTATTAAAATCTTATTTGATTGACAGACAGCAACAAGTTCAAATAAACGGTGTCAATTCGTCGGGATTAAATGTGAAAATGGGGGTACCCCAAGGTTCAATTTTAGGTCCTTTTTTATTTTTAGTTTATATTAATGATTTACCCTATTTGTTGCAAAATAAACTTAATATGGTGTTGTTTGCCGACGACACTTCTTTGATTTTTAAGATAAATAGAAGGACTAATAATCTTGACGACGAAAATAACGCACTATTGCAGGTCCAAAACTGGTTCACTGCTAATAATCTAGTTTTAAACGGGAAAAAAACTAAATGCATAAGATTTTCCTTACCGAATGTCAAAAGTAGTGATTGTGACGTAATACTAAACGATGAAAAACTAGAATTTGTCGACAAAACTGTTTTCCTGGGGATAACGCTTGACTCTAGGCTACAATGGGGTCCTCATTTAACATCTCTTGCAGGACGGCTTAGCTCAGCTGCATATGCTGTTAGAAAAATCCGCCAATTTACGGATGTTGATACCGCTAGACTAGTCTATTTTAGTTATTTTCATAGTATCATGTCATACGGTATCTTACTATGGGGACGGGCTGCAGACATCGACTCAATTTTTATACTACAGAAAAGAGCCATCAGAGCTATTTACAATCTTCGCCGGTGCGATTCTCTAAGGGAACTGTTTAAGGATATTAATATCATGACGGTGCCTTGTCAATATATTTATGAAAACATCATGTACGTTAGAAAAAATCTTCGTCTTTTTAGCAAAAGAGGCGATAGACATAATTATGTTACAAGAAATAGGGACCAATTAGTTCAACCAGGTTTCAGACTGGCTAAAGTGGCGTCTTCTTTCATGGGGTACTGTTTGAAATGTTATAATAAAATACCTCCACAAATATTAGAACTCAATGAAACAAAATTTAAATCTTGTATTAAACGCACACTATGCAGGCAGGCATATTATAAGTTGGAGGATTATATTCAAGATAAAAATGCTTGGCTCAATGCTGGTCCAGCTCCACTACCACCGGGGTGAACAAATTGATTAGTTTGGAAATTATTGTTATTATTTTTAAATGTTTTTTTTTTTGAATTTTTAAATAATAAAAGTATTGTATAATGTAGAAGCATTTTTTTTCAAAGTTTGTAAATGTGAGTACCATGGAGCTATTTTATGGTTTTTTATGTTACTATTGGACTTGTTTGACATAAATCAGCATGGCAGTTGAGAGTTTATCATGCTCACTCAAATGTCTCACTGATGGTGGCGCATGTGTTGGATCATTCGGTTCCCTTCAAAATGGTTGAGCTGAGTGGTGCTAATATTGGCGTCATGTTCGTGAACGGGCGCTGTCAGTTGAGACTGGTCATCTCTTAGCTGCCAGTTGCTATTTTAATATCTATATTTAGTTTGTATTTTTACTTTATTTACATTGTTCTCACATGATAGCGACAAGAAATATGTAACAGAGATATTTGTAATTACAAAACATGATTGAAAAGAGTGTCCATGGAGTTTCTTGCACATTCTTCTCCATAGAGATCTACGCTTTGGAATGTGCAATTAGCATCATTTTTTTTTTTCTGACTGACTGACTTCATGACATTTCAAAAGTGCCTGTAAATGGTTTATTTGAAATAAAATGCTTTGAATCTTTGAATCTTTGAATCTTTGAATCTTTGAATCTTTGAATCTTTGAATCTTTGAATCTTTGAATCTTGAATCTTGTCTTGTTTGTGTCATGCATTGAAAAATACATAATTTTACTTAGGAAACGTTTGTAATAATTAAAGATAGGGATATGTAGAAATACACATATTATCCTACATTGGTGACCCCGACGTCCGCGTTATTCAAGGAGTTCAGAAGTCCAGAAGTAAACAGTATCGGTAAATTTTTATTATGATTTTTCAGTACAAATCGGCAATTTCATACTTTAACCCCTAATATAAATTCCGAGCTCAGTACGTTGCTAGCCCGATCATGGTATGATACTGTGAACACTGACGGATAGTTGAATTGTGTGTACCAATAAATATTTCGAGAATGCATATCATGATTAACAAAGATTTCACACGTTTTATTAATAATCATATCGGCGGAAAACAGAAAGCTTTTCCACTGTTCGCTGAATTGTTATTCGGTTTGTCCATTATAATTTTGTGTAAAGAAAACGTTTTTGCTAGTTATAAATATGATGACGCCTGTGGGAAATAATAAGTTTTTCAACACACTAGTTCAGAAAGTGACTGTAATTGCACTTATATATATAATGGAGCTTATAACCAAACTTGTGACTACGAAAGTCAGTGTTAAATAACGAAGAGACAAAAAAACTATTATTGAAACACAGAATTCTGAAATGAAAGTTATTTTGGACTTATTAATGGTTTTTTTTTTAATTGAAATCGGTTGTATTTTTATTATTTTACTTTGTTTCACAAGTTATATTTTATGTTCAAATCTAATTCGTCTATAGGTACAAACTCGGTGGATTAATCTGAATCAAAAAATCTTAAAACAATACATAGCTAAAACTACAAGAGTTCTGTATATATCACAAAAAAAGACTTGAAAATTTTGCCCTTCAAGGGGCTAAACAGGAAATTAAAGTTTCTGAGTTCGTCATTTATGCCGATGGGAAAACCCATGAGGCTTACGGCTTGTGCTTAAATGAAGTTCCGTTAGTTTTTAAATGGATATCAATTTGTTCGGGTGATCAAATTTACAACGATTTAAATACCGATAATAATTTGACTACGACCATTAAAATATCAACAAAATGAAAAACTTACAAAAAACTATTTTCCGAAGTACCTAACATTTTTGTCCGTTAATCACCCTTGCAGCAATAGACAAAAGTTAATTGAACTGGAGAAGTATACTTTTACGTTGTTTTAATTAATAAATTAATCAAAGATAGAGCCTGTTATAGACACACTGTACACACATTTTTTCTTGAATAATTAATGAGTTTTCAATTTGAAACTTCAAAGTGCCGTAAATACGGCAATTTGTTTCTAGAAAATATGAATTTAAGTTGCAAGTGAGAAATGTTTCATACGAGTCGAGTTGACACCCGCCGCACCTGCGGCCGCGACCAACTTTTAACATCCAATTTCATAGAAATATACAAACATTTATAAAGTATTCAGAATTAATTCAGATACGCCCTAAAGACACGATAGGTATGAAACTTAAAATCGTCGAATATAAATCTAGAATCTTAATTTCTGTCTAGGTCTACATCAGCACCTTTTTTCTCGCTTCATCATTGTGGGCTAAAATTTTGATGAAACAAAGGGGGAACCTAATTTGTCTTGGTAGTTTAGGTAATGATCGCTTGTCGCGAATTCATAAATATGACTTTTATAAAACCTATTAATTTTAGTTTCAAATGCTCTGGCACCATCCTAGAAAAAATCCATAGACTTAATCGTTATTTGGTTATATTATTGGTCGAAACTCTGTGTATATTTGTACTTAATCTGCTTAGGTATCTCATATGACAAACAGTAATTATTATTAATCTTTTTGTCAATATTTTCTCTTCTTCTCATCCACATATCATAAATATATATTATCACATCTATTCGTAACAAAAGTTCAAATCACAAATAGTGTTCAATCCATCCATCGCTCCATATACCTAGCGAGAACCTAAAAGAAAATTTATGTGCCGATTAAGACCCTTCGAAGGGCGGACGACCGCAAACGCGCTACGCCGTCATTTGGGAAGCCGTTAGTTTGCCAGAATTAAATACTATTCCGCACTGTTTTGCACCAATATCAAAGAAACTTAAAACAGTTTGATTTAAAAATGCGTTAAACCAACAGTAACTAGTTGAACGATTTTATCGTCGTTGAAATCAATTTATTAGTTTGCAGAGTTTTGTTTTAAAGCTCTCAACGCGCTGTCGTCGTTCACAATGTTATTAAAACGCAGTTATACACCACTTGTAACTGATGTTTGACATGCATGTGTACACGAACGTTATAATTTGTACGAGAGGTCGGCGCTTCCGTGCCACGTTTGGTTCTAATAGAAATATAATAAAAAATATTGGCTCCCAGTTTCACTGTACATTTGATAAGAGTATCTGGGTATACATTTTAATATCATTATAGTGTTGAAGACGTGTTACTTCATAAATGGAAATAAAACATGCACGCGTGTTCCACTCAACAAAATAATAAATTAGTTTTCAGCAAGTCTGTGTACGACGCTATCACAAATCTCCGTTAGCGTACAGTAAGTTAAATTGAATGTCTAAGCTCGCAATCGAGGATTCAGCAAATACCAGTATCTATTGGAAGCGACCGGAGTCTTTAAGAAAATCCCGTAGCTTCACTCGTCTGCTGTGATTCCAGCCATTATAAGGTCCGCCAGTGAGAGGATATTTTTAAAATAGATTTATTACTGTTCAATGTGTTTCAAAAGATAACAACAGCACACTAAACCGTCACTAAGGACTTACTAATGAATTCAGAGTGATACATAAATAAGATCGGTTTTTACGATACTTTATGTTTTAATTAGTAATTAAGGTATTATTTTTAAATAGAATACAAGCAGAGGCAGATGCTCGGCGGTTCACACGCAATACGCAGCATGATACTAAAACGAATACTCTATGTTCGTTTTCGACTACTACAATTTATAGAGCGAGTCACAAGCTGACCGCGGGTACGGGGCCCGAATGTTTGGTGGTCGCGCTGCACGACGACGCCCAGCTAGATTCGTTACTTGTGCAGGACAAAAGTAAACGAGAATTGCCCTTAATTGGAATTGTAAATGAGTCTTGCGGCGCTTTCTTTTCGGTTGAACGCCCGTTTCGCTATCACAGTAGAATAAACTGTGATGATTTCATTTAAATTAATTCTCAGTGCGAAAGGCCCGCGGACGAGATGTCTAAATGGAGACATCTCTGGATCGTTTGTACAGACTTCTTGCTCGTTTAAGTCGTCTCGTGTCCTAAATTCTAAGGGACCGCGTCGTTAGGGTTTCTTTTTCCCTTAAAACAAGAAATTCCGTCTTAAAAAGTAAATTGCCCCTTTAAGAAGACCATTAAAACCTAAGAACAGGAATTAGTTGTCTTTGTCCACAAAAGGGGTAGCCTTCACCTAGTTGAAGCAGAATTTACGTTTTGATTAACAAATTGAAACAGGAGCTTGGAATAAAACAGATCAAATTGATTGAAAAACCAGATCGTCATATTTTCTTCGATTTAGTTGGCTACCTATATTCGAATCACACGATAAATCATGCGACTCGACATTTGGATAACATTTTCAAAACACCGTAAAAAGCAAATTGTCACTCGATCGTCAATTTATTTTGTACGATGTTACGAAAATGAGAAACGACGGCTGCCACCGATATTATCACAACGTTGATTTGGAATTTATTGGCATAGAATTCGTAACTGGAGCGTCAATACGCCTCCAGTGGGCTGCACCTGTGCCCTCACCTTCGTCAAGCATTGACGCGGGTTGCGAACATTAGTCACAAGTGTGTAAGACATGTATGCACGCCGGGAAAGGAGGAAAGTAGCCGCACATTCATATCGAAAAATTTATAAATTAAACACAAGCATATATTGCTGAGCAAGTTACGTTTAATAATTTCATGATTAAATATCCAATTACTGAGTTTAACGGCTTTGTGAAGCATGAACGGGAGTTAACTCGGTGAGCACGTAAATGTTTTCGTTCCGGCAATCAAACATCTATGACAATCATTATTGATAGTCAACATTCAGGAAGTCCGCGACTAGTGTTACCTTGTTATGTTGAATTTGCGCCTCACCATCAATGATTGCATCGCTGCTTACCATCAGGTGGGATCGCAGTCAAGCACTGGTTTATATGTAGGTACTAAAAAAAAAAAAAAATTTACTTAATATCCACTGCTTGATCATTCGAAAGTTTATCGAGGTCCTAGAAAGCAAATGACAACTGAAGGAACACAGGTGGGTTTTAGACAATAATCTGACACTCCCCCTCGCTCCACCAAGAGTGGGAGCAAATATTTTATGATTTCCCAAAAAAAAGGTATTTATTATTCAGGTATGCGTTTGCTTAGCTAAGAATGCCTGCAATTCTGTATCCATATCCAAAAAGTTAAATTGTCTGTTCAGTGTGGAATATGCCTGCTTACCCGAAGATTACGCAAACAAAAAAGAATAGTGTATGAATAATGAGTGAGTTGACTATAAAGTTTTGACGTAACATAATTTTCCAGTCTCGGTGGCGGAAGTTATACATTTTTAATTGGAAATTGTAGTAGCGAGCTAGGTACCTACCGACATAAAGTTTGTTCGAGAAGAGTATCGGTAAAATCTTTCTTTAGTTCCTTCAGAAGTTCAGTATCTTACGCTTATATAACAATGTTTTCGCTTTTTATAAAAAAATAATGATGTTAATCCACCAGATAATTATAAAACTATTACACTATAAAAAAACATATATGCGCTAAGTGATAGCCTATACAAGTTACACTACGAATTATTTGCTTAAATATTTTTCGTATTCAACATATTCAGTTTTTATAGAACGCAATGAGATATCAAAAAAGTTAACGTTATATGTACCTGTATTATTCCAGATAGACATTATTCGCACTCGAAGTGGAACACAAATCATTTTTATTTCTTTTTGCTTGAAGCAATTCGTTTGGGAGGGACATAAAAATCTTACAAGTAAATGATTCCATATTCATATCCTAAGAGTTAGAACACTTTTCTCAACTTTTATAATTCTTAAAATTACGTAAAAGCTTCAGCCGTCATAAAAAGTCAGTCCGGAGTAAGAATCCCTTTCTTCTACTCTCATTATTTATAAAAGTTCACTGAGAATCCCTTTCATTTATTTTATGAAATTAGTCATCAAAGAAACAAAAGCACTTTATAGGAAACGTGGCTAATTACCTGGCATGGGTCAGTCATTGGTTCGGGCCTCGTTAGTGCTAATGGTCAGTGGGTATTTGTTATAATTCGATTTGAAATGAATGTTTTATGTACAATAGCTTGATTATATTATTATGACTATTAATTATAACATATACACCAATAGACAAGTTTAGAGCTATGATTGACTGATAGTATAATTAATATTAAAAATACCAACAGCAACATATTTATTCAGTTTTACTTTCTGAGCCAGTACTACCGCTGCCGTGTTAACTTAGAAAACAGTGGAAGTATAATTATGTACATACGTCGGCTCATGTGTATAACATCACGTGAGTAGGTAAATTTTCCCAAAAACCACTTTGTCCCTGGTGGAGTTAAGTGTCTTGTCAAAACTTGTTCTCTTATGGTATTCCCGTTTGATTTATGACTTCGATATGTCAATTTTACGTCAGTCAGTATGATTTATATGGTCATTTGCACAACCTTACGTGTCGTACGAAATTCACACATTTGATTTTACATTTCGCTTACGTCGTGAATGGGTAAATAGTCAAAAATCAGTAAAGACACGACTACACTACTAAAGACCAACTAATATCTATCAAACCAAGATACGATACTGTGGCCAGTAACTGAAAAAAAAGAAACATTTATTAAAAATCAGTGAATGACAAAAATGTAAATATGGGTGGCAAAGCGAGCGACAGCCGTGCGCTGGATATATCGCGCGCTGGCGTGATTGATTGTTCTACAAAACAGTAATAAAAATGTCCATTCAGGGAAATCCGAGTATCTCATGTGGAGTGTGTTAAATAAATATGAGTGTGAAGCTAAACAGTATTTTCCATTAGTGTCATAAAAAGGTAACGTTTCGAAATAACCGCGAGGCCGGGGCCATATCCACGTGTGATAATGCGCAGTAACATTTTATAAGGGATCTAAATGTGAGCAGATGGCACAATGCGAATCGCTGGTAGTACTTCCCGGCACGGCCGCAATCTGCCATTACATTTTATGCAAACACTGTCGGAATGATTTCGGTTGTACAATTTCCAAAATAGAATACAGCAACTTTTACAATACAACCGTTTGTTACGAGTATTTTAAATGCCGACATTATTCTGACTTTTAATTCCCTCATAAAAAATGCTTCGTTAGCAAAAATGGATGCAGTCATTGCTAAACTTTCTGTCAAACACAACGTTGTAACGTTTCCAGACTATTGCACGATCTTCAGAGTGGAGTTAATTAGGCAGTTAATATGAGAACCCATGATCACAGCGCACGTTTTTACGTAAATTATACTTCTAAATTCTGCTTCATAGTCCCCCTTATTTAAATGTCTACCTCTCCATTTACATTTTTGTCCCTCAGTATTACTTTCTATTGATTTCATCTCCAAAATCACTGATTTATAGATTTTATTGATACGGGGTGAAAGACTTTTAAAAGCTTTTTTCTCTAGATGAGTTTGCCCAACTGCGGTGTAGTAATGACTGGATAATGTTTTTACCGTGTGATTTTCCGGAAATAATGGGTAAGATTCGCTGCTTTTCCCGTAATTCGTAAAATGTGGCCAAGGGATTTTTCTAACATTTAACCTTGGTACTCACAATAACGTTTTACTTGAGAAAGTGGTAATTATGCTAAAAGTGTGGAATAGTACTTCCTGATTATAATGATCGTAATTTAAACTGTCCATTACTGAACATTGACTAAGCCTTCTAAATTGGATCTTTATCATTATCTTTCCAACAAGTGTATCGTGATATAGATATGGTTAAAGCAAAATTTTATTTTCGTTTTCGTTAAAATGTGTGAAAAATCTAGTTCAAAGTCTTAGTTGGTTTCATTGGTGGATATAGTAGTCGTTTCGTTAGTTTATTAAGGACGTTATAGTTTATGAGTGTGCGTTGGTAACGGGCTAACGGAACAAGGATGTTTACGACCAGTCATGTGGTTCAAATTGAGTATTGCTACAACTGATTGTTTTTCCCAAGGTTTTCCTTCCTCAATGACCAATACCTACTGCAACCAATGTAGTTAAGGATAACTTTAACGAGGTCACTCGGCTGTCCGCTGTCCGTTCCTTGTTATAACATTCATGTCGTGAAAACAAATCATCTTGTCCATCACGCAACAAGATTTACTCATCAATATTTGATTAAATGAACATTAAGGATCATTAAGAATCTGCTTCATCATCGTCACCTATATCTAAATAAATTGGTGTGGGGTGTACGTCGACAGTTTTCATTAAACCCCAAGCGAACGCCGGCGTTTGCTCTTTCATTGTCTTTCTATTGTGTCTCTAATTACGGTATTCAAAAGGTAAGGCAGTGATCAAAAAACTGAAATTAAAATTATTTGTATTTTTTATTTTAAAGCTTTTATTTTTACTTTTTAGTGGGTGTGTTTTGGTGTTAAATAAAAAATTAACAATACCGAGAAACACCGACTTCCAAAATGTGTTTTTTTTTTAGTGGTCGGTTATTTTTTTTTTTGTAAAAAGTTTTTTTCTATAAATGATAAATGTAGGTTTTTCCACTAATTTGTATTTGAATGAAAAATTTGGCTCATATTTTCATAAAACAATAAAAAAACGATGAAAAAAAATCCATAGGGCATGAGAAGTTTTTAGGGGTCTGAAATGATAGCAGATGACCCCTCCCGTCGACCATTTCAATTTGGCATACGATGCACCAAACACCCTGTATATTTCTAAAAGTAATTGTCAATGTCAAGTTCTAAATATAAAAATAAACAATGTTATAATTGTAAAGATAATAATAAAAAACATATATATATAAAATTTCATAATTGTAAAATAATCGTAAAAAAATGACAACAATTATAGTGAGTCCTGGAGCAGGTCAATCCTAAGCCGTTTTGTCCTCAAAATACTCTTTTACAGTATAAAAAGCCTTCTGCCAAAGTTTTCGCTTAACAAATGATTTGAATTTATTAAGGCAAAAAAAATGGTAAAGTTCCGGAATAGGACTGGGAAGCTTGTTATAAATAAAAGTGCATACATTGGCATCTAAATGCAGGAACCACTAATTGTGTTTGTTCCTAGTTTTAAATCGGTTAAAAACTTTTGATCCTTTCTATAAAATACCAGCTTCAAGCACTGATACAGCGATAAGGCGTCGTTCTACATAATCATCTTCAGACTTTGACGAAACCTTACCATTCGATGTATCCCCACCAACTGTGTTCCCACGTTGTCGTCGTGGTGGGGCTTGCGTGTCTCTGTGATCTTGAGGGCTATGCCGGTAGAGCTACTCATGCCGGAAGGCCTCAAGTGAGGGACCAGACCAAGAGGAACACACAGGCGGAGTCCAGACGGACCGCCACGGAAGGTGC
Source organism: Mythimna impura (assembly GCA_905147345.3). Taxonomy (NCBI): domain Eukaryota; kingdom Metazoa; phylum Arthropoda; class Insecta; order Lepidoptera; family Noctuidae; genus Mythimna; species Mythimna impura. The sequence goes on from LR990345.1 coordinate 18,808,682, forward strand.
ACTGTCCAGAAGCATCGACACCAACAGCTGTTGGTGTTTTTGGACAGTGGTTTTGGGAGAGTGGGTTCGCCTCAGGTACGCGTCTGCTTATCAGACGTGACCAAGATGGCGAACGTGGTTATTGGGGACCCCACCCCACAAAAAAGGCAAAGCTGAGTTCAGCACAACATGGACGCGACTCAAAAAAATTATTACCCCAGGAGGGTACCGCCTGCACCGCAGGAGGAGAATCCCTCCCCGAGCAGAGCTCGGGCTGCCCCTCGTATTCTGGGGGGGGGCAAAGAGCGCGTCAGGTTCCCTAGGGACCTGTTACCGTCCTTCGTGGACGCAAGGAGCCAGGGTGGCTCACCCACCGGTAGCGTGGAGTCCCTGGGACCCGTTCCCAGCACGTCCGCTGCGCCGGTGGGTACTACAGAGGCCGGCAGGTACTTTGGCCTGAGGGAGGTGAGTGGAGACGCGACGTCGGACTCCGATGCCGCGTCTTCGCTCAACTCGGAGAGAATGGAGGTGGATGAGGCCACATCCAGGAAGAAGAGGAACATTCAGTTCCTCAAACGCCCCATATTCAGAGACGGCCGGAGGACATCCTCTGACGATGAGCGTGGAGCTTCTGCCCGCAAAATTTCCACTGCTGGACGGGGTGCGGGCCGAAAAGGAAAAGGGAGAAGGCCCACCGCTGAGGAGGCGACCCAGCGGTCCTTGAAGATTGCCAGGGAGGGGCGCCACCCGGGGCAAGCAGTTCCCAGGCCAGCCCCTCAGAGCCGGAACCTTCTGGCAGTGAGCCAGAAGGCATGGAAGAGGCGCTGGCCCAATTCAAGGGGATCGTTACAGCCGCCATAGATGGAGTCGCCATAAAGAGGAAGGGCGTCTCCAAGAAAAGGTCGATCCCCCAGGCCACGACCTCAATTATAGAGGCACTGGGGATCGTCTTGGAGCCTCTCAAAAGATCCCTTTCCAAGAGGATTGAGCGGCTCGAAGCGGACCTGGCCGGTCTCCGAGGCACTGGCCCCGAGATGGCGCCGAATGGGGAGCGCAAGCAGGGGCAGTCTCAGCCCCTGCCCCAGCCGGAGAACGAGGTTCTGGCCCTGCTGCGGCAAGAGCTGGCTGCTTTCCGGCAGCAGCAGCAGGAGCAGCAGCAGCAGTTCCAGGAGCGGGTCCAGCGGCAGTTCTCTGTCCTGGAGGGCATCGTCCTGCGCCCCCCGCTCGCGGCCTCCGGCCAGAAGAGGGCGGCGTCATATGCCACCGCCGCCGCAGCCAGGGCCGCTGCACCCAAGGCGGGCCCGTCGGGGCAAGTCGGGCAAGGGGCTGTGGCATCGGAGCCTGTGAGGTCGGCCCCGGCGGCCAAGCAGCAGCAGCGGCAGGGGAAGCCTGCTCCTTCCCCGAAGGATAGGGCGTTGCCTGCCGCGGCGGCAACAAGGCCATGCCTGCCGCCTCCCCTGCCCGAAGAACCCTCGGCTGGCGCCGATTGGACGGTTGTTGAATTGCGGCCAGACTTCGCGCCCCTACTTCCGAGGCTGTAGTCATCACGCTACAGCCAGAGGCGGTAAAGAAGGGCGTGACGTATGACGCCGTCATGGCAAAGGCGAAGCAGGCGGTGCTGCCCCACCTTGGCGAGCTTGGAGCCTCTGGGGGCTTCCGTATGAGGCGCACCGCAACCGGGGCCCGAATACTGGAGGTCCCTGGTGCGGATAGTGTCTCTGCCGCGGACGCCCTGGCTGAAATGATCAGGGCGTCCTTAGATGTCGAGGAGGTCCGAGTGTCCAGGTCCACCAAGTGCATAGACATGCGCATGATGAGATGAGACTGGGTGCGGGAACTGGACGGCTCGGTGACCCTAATTTCGTCGGCCGCCGCCGGTACCCCAACCCTCGAGGCTGTCACGAGGGGACGGGGTTGCGTGGCGGCACGGTTCGGGGACATTGCAGTGGTGGGCGTCTACCTGTCCCCGAACAGATCTCTCGGCGATCTTCACATTTCCCTAATGGAGCTGAAAGCCGTCGTCGCTGGGTTTGGTTCCCTCCCCGTGGTCGTGTGCGGGAACTTCAATGCCAAGAACTTGGCTTGGGGTTCCCGGTTCACGAACCAGCGGGGTCGGATGGTGGAGGACTGGGCTCTGGAGACAGGCCTGGGCGTCCTAAACCGGGGTTCTGTCCCCACGTGTGTGCGGATGCGGGGTGACTCAGTGGTGGACATCTCGTTCGCCAGCCCCGCTCTGTCACCGCGTGTCGTCGACTGGCGTGTTATGGAGGGGGTGGAGACGTACTCAGACCACCGGTACATCCGGTTTGACGTCTCCGCCCAAACCTCGACCGCGCCGGTCCGACAGAACCCTTGTGGTCCGCGGTGGGCGCTGAGGCAGATGGACCGGGAGCTCCTCCTGGAAGCCGTGACGGTACAGGCCTGGGTGTAAGCACCGGACAGGCCTGTCGACATCGACGTCGAGGCAGAGTGGTTCCGGGAGGCCGTGTCGCAAATCTGCGACGCGGCAATGCCCCGAGTCCATCCAGGACGTGCTCGGCGCCAGGTATACTGGTGGTCGCCGGAGATTGCGGCACTGCGCAACGCGTGCAATACCGCGCGACGCCGGTATGCCAGATACCGCAGGCGCCGCATCCGTCCACCGGATGCGGAGGCCAGAGAGGCGTAGCTGTATGAGGGATACAGAGAGGCAAAGCGCACCCTCCGAGCGGAGATAAGGCGGGCCAAACTCGAGACCCGCAACGTGTGGCTGGGGACTCTGTGGTGAGCACTCTGTTCCCCACGCGAGGGGAACACTCTCCCCCGCCCATGGCTCCGCCACCAGCGGTGTCCGACGCGGACCACGATGGCGACGACGACGACAACGCTCCAGAGGTGACCGAGGTAGAGATGAGAGTGGCGGTACGAAGGCTGAGTGCCAAAAAATACCGCCCCAGGACCCGATGGCTTGCCTGGGAAGGCCTGGGTCCTGGCCATGGAGGCTCTCGGGCCTCGACTAAGAGGGCTCTTCAGCGCATGCATGGAGAGGGGCCAGTTCCCACTTTGCTGGAAGACTGGGAAACTGGTCCTCATCGCGAAGCCGGGGCGCCCTGCGGACTCTCCGTCCGCGTACCAGCCCATTGTGCTGCTCGACGAGGTGGGCAAGCTCTGAGTAATTCCAGACCGCCTTGTCGCGCACCTAACACGGGTGGGGCCGGATCTGGCGGACGGCCAGTTTGGTTTTCGCAGGAGGCGCTCCACGGTGGACGCCATCATGCGCGTGCGAGCCCTCACGACGGGGGATGCGGTGGCCCAGGGCAGGTGTGTCGTGGCAGTGTCTCTGGATATCGCCAACGCCTTCAACTCCCTTCCTTGGAGTAGCATTAGGAGGGCAATCCGGTATCACCGGACGCCCGACTACCTCTGTCGTGTGGTCGACGTACCTGTCGGACAGGTACATCATCTACCCTGGTCACCAGGGAGAGTGGGAACGCCGAGAGATGTCGTGCGGTGTTCCGCAGGGATCGGTACTAGGGCCGCCCTTGTGGAACATCGGATACGACTACGTGCTGCGCGGCGACCTCCCTGACGGGGTCAGCGTGGTCTGCTACGCAGACGACACGCTGGTCCTGGCGCGGGGAGAGTCGTACCAGGCGGCGGTCGAACTAGCGACACACAGGGTTGTGACAGTCGTGGGCAGGATCCAGGAGTTGGGACTCGAGGTGGCATTGCACAAGTCCGAGGCCATGTGCTTTCACGGTCCTCGGAACGCGCCACCACCGGGTTCCCAACTAACGGTAGGTGGAGTCCACATCGGCGTCGGGTCGACGATGAAGTACTTGGGACTCGTTCTCGACAGCCGATGGGATTTCGAGGAGCACTTCCGACGTCTGGCTCCCAAACTAAATCGAACTGGGGCTGCCCTCGGGCGGCTCCTGCCCAACCTGGGGGGTCCAGACGCCTCCTGCCGGAGGCTCTACGCAGGAATCGTTCGGTCCATGGCCCTTTATGGCGCACCGGTATGGGCGCCGGCGCTGCGGAAGCAGCCGGCGCGGCCCGGCTGAACGCATGCCAGAGGGTCATGGCCATACGGATGGTGCGAGGATACCGGACGATTTCCCGCGAAGCGGCGAGCCTCCTTGCTGGACAGCCACCATGGGATCTGGTAGCAACAGGCCTTGCTCACATGCACGATCTGCGCATGGAGATGCAACGCCGGGGCGAAACTCCGCTGCCGCGACAAGTCGCAGCATGGCGGACAGAGCTCCGGCGGGTTCTCATGGAGAAATGGCGACAACGACTGTCGCGACCCAGTGCTGGGATGGAAAGACCTCACGGCGTCCTCACCTTCCGCATGACGCAGGTTCTCACCGAACACGGTAAGTTTGGGAAGTTCCTGCACCGGATTCGTGCGGAAGCGACGCCCGGGTGTCGCCACTGTGTGGACCGCCCGGAGGACACGGTGGAGCACACGGTGGAGGTGTGCCCCGCTTGGGCAGAGCAACGCCGTGTCCTCGTGGGGGCGATCGGCGGCGGCGATCTCTCGCGCCGGGCCTTGGTACAGGCCATGGTCCGGAGCGAGGAGGAGTGGCAGGCGGTCGCCTCCTTCTGCGAAACAGTAATGCTAGCAAAGGAGGCGGCCGATCGCGTGAGGCAACGGTCCTCACGCCCCAACCGCCGCCGGGATTCCGATCCCGATTTCCGGCCACCGTAGGCGAGGGCTTGCGGACGGCGAGCAATGGGTGGCTCGCCGTCCGATCGTCCGGTAACCGTCCGAACCGAGCCCAAGTCGTCGACGGCGCGTATTGTTCCACGCGCGCCTCAGGGAGATGTCAGCAAATCGTAGGGGCCCAACAGGGTCGAAGCCTACTGGGGCCACGGGTAGTGTGAAAGTGAAACCCGGGGCCCTGGGACGAAGGCAAAGAAGGAACAGGAGTGGGTTTTTAGTCAGTAAAAGTCTGACACTATTTTTCGCTCCGCCCAAGAGCGCGATTTGTCATAAGATGATTTTCCCACCTAAAAAAAAAAACCAATCGAATGGTTTTTTTTTTTATATAGAAAATTTTATTTCTCCAAACAAATAACATATACAGACTAAGGTATTTTACTTTATAAATGTCCATAAGTTCCCATTAATATTAATGAATATTATTAAGATACTAAGTTCCGAGCTCTACCGTGTTCTTAAATACTATTGTAAATTGTAGAGTAAGGACATTTACTGCTATTTAGATTCTTAGAACCGGCGCCGGCGCTCTGCTTCATGCTTAAGATATGCAAAAGCTTTACTTGCTTTTAGTTTAATGACGTCCAGCATTAATTTATGTTAAACAAATATTTCTGTACAATATGGTTCATTCTAAACTTTAATCAACAACAAACAGAAAAAGTAAAATTAAAATAAAATTTGAAAGCGTCGTCGTGAATAATTACTTCAGTATTTTATTACACTAGCCACCCGCCCCAGCTTCGCACGGGGGTGTGAGAAAACTTTAAAAATCTTCACATTTCTCTATACATCGTCATAAAGAAAAGTAGAGATTTTTATTGTTCATGAAAACCGCATGCAAATCCGCTGAATAGTTTTTGAATTTATCGCGAACAGACCTATAGACAGTTATAATTGAAGGCTTTGTTTTATAATATTATGTCAGAATAAAAATAATTTATTTAACAGTTCATTATTTTGTTCGATAAAAATAATGTATTGTGTCATATGTACGGTGTAGGTACGGTACACGACGTACGGCGTACGGCGTACGGCACACGACGTACGGCTGTAGGGGTGTTCGCCCGACGTTCTCCTGGCACAAGGGTAATCGAATGTCATACGCGGTCGCTACCCGACAGAACTATTCACGAGCTGCCAGCTGGCGCACTCCACGCCCTGATTTATGTCCCTTTTGCTGTCCAACTTTCTGCACCTTGTTCGTGCAACATTTGTACATGACGTCTTAAATATATAGACCAACGGAAGGAGAAACTCTAGCGGCAATGGTACTGACTCGCATACATGTGTGTTTAAGCATCATTAACTTTATCGTTTTATTGCCATCGCACTTTTCTTGTAAGAAAAACCTTTCGGAACTTTTTGAGGCAGTAAATGCAGCTGTTTTAATCACACCAATATTTTGAAGTTTCCAATAAAACGTTAAAAACACATCTCAATACCTGATTCTCTATTCTGTATCCTAAATCAACACGGAAATGGTAATGCAAACACTTCTATCCCTTAACACCGCTCATTTTGGGGAGTTTATTATTTTAAACGAAATCACATTACAGTTGTCATTCAACATGTCACGCAGACGAACTAATGATATCAATGTGACGTCTGGGAATAAGTTACAGACGGGTTACCTACATCGAGCCAGGCCAGGAGCGCTCATAAACTCATTAAAAGTTGCCTCCGTATACTAAAACGACTGACCTTATCCATACAGACGGCAGTTTTAATCGAGACCGCTTTACGAACCATTAAATTCCACGGACGGTTATTGTCGAGCTGGGATCGTTAAATGAAATTCTAGACACAGTAGCCGCTGCCCTCACTATAATAACATGCGGATTTGCAAATTTAACCCATAATAACAAATTTATTCCCCACCAATATCACAGACGAAACTATAAACTGAATCATTTCCCCTGTAGTAATATACCACTTGCTCTTTGAATAATTAAGCTAATGAGTCTGTTATAGTACCTTTCGCAGACTGAAGTAGAGAAAAAAATGTACATTTGCCAGGAGAAACCAAACGAATAACAAAGTAAAATTCCGCGACGTTTACTTTCCCAAAGAAAGTATCGCGATCAAGACCGTATTGAAGCAAGATGGGAGGAATTGAATGTCGATCCACTTATACTGAAGATTTGTTCCATAACTGAAAGAAAGCGACACCCCTTTTCGCACAAGAAGTGAACGTAAAAGATTGCTGAAAAGTAAGTAGGTACGCTTATTCTTGACGCCAATTTATTGGTTCAAAGGTGCGCCGTCGACTAAATGGTACTGTATAAACTCATCACCTCCTCAGGACCGCCTCTTCCATGTAGAGGGATTTCGCTCGTTCATTCACCTTAAATCGACGTCATTCCAAGAGGCAAAATAGAGCACTTCTGAAAAAGAGTTTCCGATAAAAAGGGGCCCATCAAATTTTTTCAATATCCATTTACGAAGGAATAAGAAAGGATTATGCGCAAACCAAAACCCTTTAATCCATGATATGGGTTATTGAAACATTGCGCAAAGTGTGGACGAATTATATCGGCTTGTTCACATATACGTAATCCTCCTAATCTTGCGGCCCTTTCCCATAATTGTGGAGAGCTCCAAAAGTTATTTCTATTAGAAGCTGCGATAGCCGGGCCGATGTCATTTTCAATGCAATTGAAATTTATTTTCTCACATCTGTTACCGACTACTTAACTCGCCACTTCCCACTGCTCTTTGACATCGAATTGATGCTTGATAAAGTCGATTCCGTTTGGCATTTTCGTTAGCATAAAAGCTCTAATATTTAGTGAATTCAGAGTTTGGAATCGTGCCCAGTATAGCAAAATATAACATGAATAGAACACTAATAGTTTTCAGACAGCTCTCTGCTCCGTATCATGTCAGATAAATGCGAGCTTACCAACATTTTATTGTTCTGAACAATTTGTAATTGTTTTTTATTTTTTATTTTAGCTTATACGAGTATTATTCAGTTATCTTTTAAATCTATGTAAATATGCATGAATATATATTACAAAACCGTCGTATAAACAACAGTTTTAGAGCAAAACGTAAAACAAAGTCACCGTAGGTATCTATGTAGATATGAATCAAATTAATATCATCTCTAAAATAAATTTATACCTACTTGGATACATACTTAATCTGTCTTTGTTATTTATGTCATGCAAACAACTAATACCTAGGGATGACTATATAATTTTAATTATTGAGTATTCACAAAAGAAAATTAGAATGCTGATACAAAAAGTAAAGAATAATTTTACTTAGGAACGCTGCCCCTGAGCGTAGTTTTCATTTGTTTCACAGAAGCGGTTAATGTAAACGGTTGCTCTTTAACATTTAGCTCGATTACATCTACGAGTAGCGACTCATCGTGCCCCGAGTTTTGTTTTGCGAAATTATAAAAAGCAAGGCCATTTCTTTCAACGCCCGCGAACAACTATTGTTCCTGTATATTTTTTCATAAAGTAATTGTATTTTTATGTTGATAAGCTTACAGGAAAATAAAAGTGCATCTCTTTTTTTTACAATGATTCACATTACATTCATGAGATTTCACCTAATTTTTGGTGTTTTTCATCGCACAACACCTCTATTACGAGAAGCTGAGCATAAGTCGGTGGCCATCGCTTTGCAAACCGTACACTCGGATACATTTTCGCTCATACGCCGCCGTCTCTAGCAATTGATTTTTATGACTCGCCTAGACACCCGTTTCTAACAACTGATTTTTATGAGTAGACTAACCCAGTGTGGAAAGTAACATATAAAATTTTCCTTCTCTTTGATTACGAGTTTCTCAAAGGAACGAATGGCGTAAGTCGTTCAGCAAAAGTTCACCAAAGCCAATAACGTGAAGACCGTTAAACATTAAAAGTGTATGTATAAGTAAAGGCTACCTAAGATGTATGAGCTCCTTCAAACAGGTCTACTTGCGCTGAATAATAAGCTATTCACAGTTCCCGTGTTTCGCTTTGTGTCACTTTGCTTGTTCAATATTCCTTATGTAAATTATACGGTGTTTACTTCATTGTAATATTTTATTACATTACGTGTACATTTTTTACAGTACTTTCGTTTATTCTTTGATAGTGCAGATTACAACTTTCCACTGCTTGTCCCCGTGGCAATTTCGTCGCTAAGCTTGCCAACGCATTAGTTGAGTAAATATCCTCAAACATAAATCTGAGCACGACATCATTTCCAAGTCAAAACAGAAATTACATTGAAGTGTAAATAAATATAAAATTCGTCTACTGAATATGTAGACAAATTATGCAAATGATCATGCGTAAAACACGGATCAATCCAATTTAGTGTCAAAGGGCACGGTTAGAAAAGAAAGGGAGAAATCAAATTGTTTTCACGAGGATATCAAATCGTCGATGTTTAAGGAAGAATTTAGGTCACGTCTCATGGATTACGGCTTATTTCCCGCCTCTCTTTTTCTTCGTTTGACGCTAATCCCAGCGGCTTCGCAGAGATTCCGCCGCCCAGCCGTCGTGCGTTGGCATTCCCCTCCTTTAGGCGGTCGGTACATCAGTTTCAGGGTCAAAAGTATTTACGAATAAATTATGGTCTTTTATTAATTCTTGGGTATCACGCGCAAAATAAAATTCGCAACAAATTATTATTTGCTTTGAGATATATCTCCACTTCGCGTTAGGAAAACTTAAATCAACTTGCCTACATTATTAAAATATAATTGGGTTCTTATCTATAATTTCATTAGAATGTAATTATGTACAATTAGGCTCTCGATTCTCGACGATCTTGTACTTTACTGAATCAAAGACGACACTCGATTTCGTTCCGTAACTCGGGATAATATAATTACAGTCTAGGCTTTTATCGTATTACCTTTAACATTATCATGTAATACTAATGTAAGTGAGCGCCACTTCTCATCCTAATAACATCTCGAAGGAGTCACCTCGACCCGCGTGGAAAATCTGATTATTCAGTGAGTGACGGCGTGCCACCGACCGAATATTAATCGTGTTCTTCTACTTATACTAATCATTGTAACTATCAGGGTTACATCATCAACTGGGAACCATTCTATTCGCTCAATTGTACGTTCTATCGACTGGCACTAACGACGTAAGAAAATATTATTTGGAAGGTACCTATTTGTGCCCGAACTTGTTTTCGACGTGCTCAACATTTTAATGAAAAAAACCCTTAGGTATAAGAGTCAAAGCCATTTTATTGGACTTCACGCGTATCAACACAAAAGAAACTGGACATTGGAAAAATGAGCGGTCCGGAATGTCTCCTATAAAAATCTAAGAAGCGTTTGAAATCTACACTCGCTTTTTGGGTTGTCACTAAAGAAAGCGTGGAAAGAACAGTGCAGATCATTTTTAGGGTTCCGTACATCAAAAGGAAAAAAACGGAACCCTTATATGATCGCTTTGTTGTCGTCTTACTGTCAAGACCCTTTATCTCGGGAACACGAGGGGGTATTGACTTTAAATTCAAAAACCATATACTCAAGTTTACGGTCCCTTGAATCTGTAAAAAAATCAAACTTCTGAGTTAACGAAAAAAAAAGATACGGCCGTTTATGTCGCAAAAAACGTGTATTTCGACAATCTCAAGGGAATCAAAATTCATAGGGTACTTCCCGTTGGCCTAGAATCTTGAAATTTGGTACCAAGCAAGGTCTCATAGCACAAGTATAGGAAAAACATCTGAAAAAAAAATTTTAAATGTGTAGAAACGTCACAAAAAAAAAAATTTACTCCACCTGCTCGATAATGCCCTTTTATATGTCATACAACCATCACTTAAAGCAAGTCATTATGTCCCTAGGGAGATAATGCTGTATGGGCGATCCCTAGGGAATAATGAGATTTTAATTTGGAACGTGAAAAACCGTCAACATTATGTGAATTAAAATGTAGTATAACAAACAAGTTTATTCAAAATTCAAACGGGCCACTAACAAAAAAGAAACAGAATAAAACGTGGTTACGGACGAGTTTCTAAAAAAAGTAATGAACAAGCGGGAGCGTTATTGAAAATTTAAACTATAGAATCTTTGAGTAGTGAATTTTCTTTGTTTCAAATCTCAAAACATGTTGAGTGATAGTTAAGATTAACTAGTAAATAATACTTATATTTCTCTAATATATGATATGTTTTACTAAATTGTCTTTTAATCATCTCACAGATGGTGTAAAAAGTAGAGTATCCAACACGGGGATAAAGCTGTCTTTGTCTTGGGCGGCTTGAATTCCTCACTTCACTCAGGTTTCTTTATTAACTCCCTCGCAATGCTCGGGAGTTAATTATATGAATCCCTCACTAACGTTTGGAATTAAAATTAGCAACCTTTGTTTCGTTTGGAATTCAACATGCCACCCGCGACTTAAAGACACTGCTTTATCCCCTAGTCACATAATCTACTATTTTTTGCGAATCGGAAAAATCTTCCTCAATTCGGGAATGTAAAAAAAATAAAAAATAAAAAATTGAACTGTTTTATAGGTAAGTTTATATGGAACCCTTAATGTGCGAGTGCAACTCACACTTGCCCAGTTTATAGGGTTCCGTACCTCAAAAGGAAAAAACGGAACCCTACGATCACTTTGTGGTCCGTCTGGGCTGTCTGTCTGTCAAGACCCTTTATCTCGGAAACACATGGAGGTATCGTGTTGAAATTAAATCCATATACTCATGTCTACGGTCGCTTGAATCTGTGAAAAAATCAAACTTCTAGGTTAACGAAAAAAAGATACGGCCGTTTATATTGCAAAAAACGTACATTTCGACACTCTCAAAGGAATCAAAATTCATAGAGTATTTCCCGCTGACCCAGAAACCTAAAATTTGGCATAAAGCAAGGTCTTATAGTAAAGACATAGAAATAAATCTAAAAACAGAAAATTTGTGGTTACGTCACAAAAAAAAAATGGGATTCGGAAAAATCTTCGGGAATTGAACTACGAGTATTTACAAGGGTAAGTTTGTACGGAACCCTCAGTGTGCGAGTCCGACTCGCACTTGCCCAATTTTTTTAAATTAAATTAATTCCATTATTAAACCGTGTAATTATTAAGCTGTTAATCCGTTTAGTAATTTGGCAGTAGTAATCCGTAATATTGCCAGTTTATGTAGATACAACCAATTATCGCCGGTTATATTTTAGTGCTAAAATGCGGCCACGCACATGCAGCCACAACATTCCCAAACTACCAAAATGCAATTTAAACTCAGTACAGGCACTGTTCCTGCGCTGTTATGTGACAAGTTAAAGCATTATGCAAATTTTGGTTAAATCTGGGTTACAAATGTACATATTACCCTGGAGCAATTACAAAATGCATTTCTTTAAATGTGTATTCTGCCCATTTAAGCGGCCGTAATAACATAAAGTTAAAAGATCCTAGACGGAACCCTGTTACTGGAATACTCGAGTATTCCAAATTCAGTCACAATAATTTTCAGATACTTACAAAAGTTCAAGCTGGGGTCTGTTTCCTGATAGCTACAACCTTAGCAAGAGCAAATACGTTATTTTTTGACAAGCATGTCCCACCATCGACCACATCCTCGATCGATTAGCAATGTAGAAGTTTACATTTCTTTTATTTATAAATTTATTATGAAATGTTAGTAAAATATAACAAAAATTTTAAAATATTGTGAAATAAATTCAACAAATGAAAAAGTTATGGGTTTGTTGAAGTTACTCTTGCAAGACTATTTTCGATTCACGCGTCGTCATGACGTCAGACGACCTTTTTCCACTATCAGTGAAATAAAAATAAAACACTACTAATAAATAACAAACTAGCAGTTTTTCGTAATAGACCAAGAACCCAGAGCTGTCTGACATAACTTATTTTCACATGAATGAAACCTTAGGTTCTCAGTAGCGTCTCATGTGCTTTGAATACCTGTGTGCTTGTGGAGCTCCTCCTTGGAGCCCCTGGACAGGTACCAAGTGAGAAAGGGAACTAAAAATATGAGTAACTTAACTTAATTTTTTATGGCTGATTTTTATAGATGTTTTGTAGAATATTATTCTAAAGTAGTATCTTAAGTGTCAGACACTTTCCATGGACCAAAACTTCTGTCAGGCACTTTAAAGCTCAAAAAAAAGTATAACTTTACTTATTTTTACATGTCTGATTTTTAAATATGTTATTAAGGTAACTATTACAAAGTTATATTTCAATAGTCAGACTAATTGTAGTGACCGAGAAGGAAGGACTTTTTTTACCAAAAAAAAAAAAAACCGACATCACTAAAAAAAAACACTAAAAGGATCAAAATAACTTTAATTTCGGAAGATGGTGTTAAATAAGAAACAAACAATACCGAGAAACACTGACTTCCGAAATTAAAGTTATTTTGATCCTTTGAGTGTTTTTTTTAGTGAAGTCGGTTATTTTTTTTTTGTAAAACGTTTGTTTTTTAGTAAAAGGTCTAGGCTTGTTACAGCAAAAGCTCATTTAGACGGATTTTTTATTAATAACGTATTCATTACTCTTATTACAGTAACTGTTAAGTGTTACATGTTGGTTTGTTTATACATAATTCGTCTCTGTTGTGTTGTTGTTATGTACGTAATTGTGAGCTACAGTAAAAAGTGGAAAACAAATGCAAAATGTTATTGACTACGATAGTGATAGTGATGAAATTTCTTATAAAGAGCATAAAATATTTAATTGAAATTAATTGATTAAAAGTGCTTTGTAAAACAACCACTGTTTTTTCTTCAAAACGTTTCTTGAACCTATATTTATATGAAAAATCTTCGTTACCTACTCAAATCAAACGAATTCCCATGAAAACAATGTCTGTAAGATCACTGAGACTTTTCCAAAATATTCAAATCTTCCAGATCGATCAGGTCAATCATATTAATATCCATTTATAACGATTTTTATATGGAAAAACACACAATAATAAAGCTAACCTTTAATATACATATTAGTATCGAAGTTGGTACCATAGTTAAACTAGGGGTTTCGGGCGGCGGTCTGACTTTACTATAATGTTTTATTTAGTCATGGTCTTAAACCTAGTAAAAATCCCGGAACTACACTACATTTAGATCGCGTTTTGGAATAAGGCGGTGCAGGTTTATCTTGAATATTGTTCTTTAGGTGTTGTAGTATTCCTTCCCAGTTTTGCACAGGACTCTATATCGACTGGAAGGTCTGTTTTGGTTTCCAAAATGTCTTTAAATAATTCGGGGTGATTTACAGCTTGGAAGTTTTTTGTGAGCCCATTTTCTTACTTCACACATCGCCGATTGCTTTTCCATTGAAATCTTGCACTAAGAGGGAACTTACCGCCTCGATTGTAGCGTGCCCAGTGCTAGGGCATTAGGCACGCCACAACCTATTGCAACAACCGTCGTTTCCATACAGCCATGAAATCCTACCGGAACTCTTTCCGCCATGCCGGGATTTTTCGGGCATGGCGGATGGCAGAGTTTCAGCATAGCACCCCTATGGGAAGAAAAATAGAGTATTAATGATTCTTCGTCCACTGATGACCGATTCTGTTGAAAGTTTCACACAATAATAATTCTCTTAGTTAGGTACATAGTTTTGATCCATATATTCGATTGGATTAAATAATTCCTATGATTTAAACCATATGATGAAACATCTCCACTGCGATTTAATTTTAATCTAAACATAAAAATACAATTGAAATGTCTGTTTGTAATATCAAATTTATTTATTTTTTACTAAATGAACATTAACTACTAACCTAACCTGGGGGGGGGCGGTGACGTCACATTTAAGTATGCGCATCTTTATTCTGTTACTTGATAGTTTCCGCTACCATCAGATTTTAAAAGTTTTTAACTTGCTTAATATTACCACAACTATATCAAACATGCAATTTTTATATTTTTTGTGTGTCTGTCTGTTTGTTCCGGCTAATGTCCAAAGCTAATGTCGGCTAATGTTCGGGAGGCTGCGCGGTATCTTCTCATCCAATATACCACAGTGTCTCAAGATGAAAGTCTATGACCAGTGCGTGTTGCCAGTGATGACATATGGTTCCGATACGTGGTCGCTCACAATGGGCCTCATCAGAAGGCTCAAAGTCACCCAAAGGGCAATGGAAAGGGCTATGCTCGGAGTTTCCTTGCGTGATCGAATCAGAAATGAAGATATCCGCAGGAGAACCAAGGTTGCCGACATAGCACGAAGAATCGCCAAACTTAAGTGGCAATGGGCAGGGCACATTGCTCGCAGAACAGATGGCCGTTGGGACCGAAAGGTTCTGGAGTGACGACCGCGTACCGGAAGACGCAGTGTTGGAAGGCCCCCTACAAGGTGGACCGATGACCTGGTGAAGGTTGCGGAAATCCGATGGATGCGAGACGCACAGGACCGTTCGTTGTGGCGACATTTTGGGGAGGCCTATGTCCAGCAGTGGACGTCTATCGGCTGAAATGATGATGATGATGATGAATGTCCAAAGTATCTGGACTGATTTTGGCGGGTCTTTCTCTGACGGATAGCTGATGTTACAAAGAGTAACTTAGGATACTTTTTATGTTCCCGCGGAAACAGGAGTTAATTCCAGGAGGAAAATTTTAATTCGAAATCTTAGGGAATCTTGATACACGATTGCCCCAAAAAAGGAGAGTCGGTCATAAACTCCATGCGAACGAAAACGCGGGCAACCGCTAGTACCTACATGTATCAACAACTACCTAGAGCGTGGGTGTGGATGGAAAATATAATGGAACACTTTTTAAGATAAACCAATTTATAAATCACCTTTACTTTGCATAATACATAATATTACTTTAACTTGTACTTTCAAGCACTTTAATTGTTTATTTTTTCTTAAAAAACGATTGTAGTAATTAAACATCATAAACTTACACTCAGTTTTTTGCCGCCTACTATAATATTTTATAGCCAAGGAAATTAATTTTTAAGGTGCTTAATTTGTTTTTAAATTAGGTTTGCAAAACGAAGGTAATCAAAGTCTAAAAGTTATTTAATTACAAGTAAATGACTCGGGCATAATTATTTTTTTTTTATGAAAGCTCCTCATCCCCCCTGTCTGTCCATGTTGTGCACTAGCTGATGCCAGCGGCTTCGCTCGCGTGAAAGTAGAAAATCGTCCAAAGGGATCATACTCCTGGGATAAAAATATCTATAAGTTTTATTTATTTATTTAAACTTCATGTACAGTAGTGGTACATAGGCGGACTTAATGCAACAAGGCATTCTCTACCAGTTAACCTTTGGGTTAAAAAAGACAATACTGTGGTAGGTTTTCCCAATAAACAAATAACAGATACTTCAAACAGAAAAAAATAGGTTATCTATATATATAAAAATGAAACCCGTTTTCCTTGGTCACGGCATCATGCGTGAATGGCTGGACCGATTTCACTAATTCTTTTTTTGTTGTATTTGTTATTATTAGGAGAAGGTTCTTACGGAAAAAAATATTAAGAAAATCTCTCAGAAATATTGAAAAATATACAACAAAATAAAGTAGTGCATCATTGCTACGCTAAGGCGGTACGAAGTTCGCCGGGTCAGCTAGTTTATAATAATAAAATACATATACGATAAAATTATAAAGTATAAGTTTTGGTATATGCGAAACCCGAAACACGTGTCTAGTATTTTTATGTAAAGAATCTATGTACAAAATTTCATAATTGTGTCATGAAAAAATCACAAAATTATAAGCTTGTTATGTTACCTGGTTGTTCGCACATATACATGGTCACCGGGCCATCCGGGCAACTGAGTGGTTGTTTTGCTCCCGCACCCAGCTGTGCACTGGCGCCTAATGCCCGCCATAACCTGCCGTGACCTGTGTTGTACATAGTGTCGGTGGTGGCCAACTTGTCACCTTTTTTAAATATTTTTAGCAAAAAAATATAACATGGGGTAAAAAGTAGTGGAATCGACTCAGTTACTGATTCTGAAAAAAAATATATTCAGGTTGCGCATATACTAAAAATAATATTCCAGTACGTGGTCTACCCGTATGCCGAATTTCTTCTAAATTCGTTCGAGCCTTATGTATCAAACATACACACACAAACTTTCACCGTTATTATATTTTATGTGCGATATAGATATTAAGGTTTTTAAGAACTCGTAGGTACGTAACGTAACGAACAAAATGCATAGGAAGACGTAAGTAGATGTAACATTCTAATTTAATCGTATCATCGTTAATAAACAGCTTAACTTTACTTTTTAACATTGTTTCTGCAGTTTTTTTTTATACGAGTATATAATTTAAATCGCATCATTCGCAACCTACGAGTACATCAATAGTCATTTATTATTGTAATATACGTCTGATTTATTGATAGGATTATTTTTATAAACTAACCCCTTATTTATAATGTATTTCGATCCACTTTTTAACCGACTTCAAAAAGGAGGAGGTTATATGTTCGGTTGAATGTATGTTTTTTTTTTTATGTATGTTCACCGATTTCTCGGTCAATTGTGGAACGATTTTGAAATATTTTTTTTTGATTGAAAGGTTATGGTTCCGAGTTGGTCCCATAGAAATATTGTTATGATCTGATCATGAACTTCGAAGATATGGAACAGAACTCCTCATAGGATCACAGCAGAACCGTCGTAAAAAGTAAAATTGCTTTGTTTATACGTATAGTTGATGACTGACTAAAAGTAGAGGGGGAATATATCGAACTGATCTGATGATGAAGCCTGAAGTTAGGCACCGGAACTCTGTAATAAATTAATGTAATCTAACCGTGTTTGGGATTATTAGAATTGTCATGAGATGCACTCTGGCTATAAGGTATTTAAGTTTGGCTGAGGGGTACTTTTTAGTGGTGGTACCAAAACTAAAAAGTGTAAAATAAAAAACTTTTTACAAAAAAAATACAACCGACTACAAAGTAAAAAAAAAACACTGAAAAGTGCAAAATAACTTTATTTCGGAAGTCGGTGTTAAATAACGAAGAGACAAAACTATTATAGAAACACCGACTTCCAAAATTAAAGTTATTTTGCACTTTTCAGTGTTTTTTTTTTACTTTGAAGTCGGTTGTATTTTTTTTGTAAAAAGTTTTTTATTTATTATTATTGAGCTTTTGGGTTCACTGTCCTCTCATGGTTATTAATATTGTAATATCATCACCATCTTCATCATCATTTCAGCCAAAAGACATCCACTGTTGAACATAGGCCTCCCTCCTCCAAATGTCGCCACAATGACCGGTCCTGTGCGTCTCGTATCCATCGGATTCCAGCGACCCTCACCAGGTCATCGGTCCACCTTGTGGGAAGCCCTCCAACGCTGCGTCTTCCGGTACGTGGTCGCCATTCCAGAACCTCTCGTCCCCATCGACAATCTGTTCTGCGAGCAATGTGCCCTGCCTGCCACTTAAGTTTGGCGATTCTTCGGGCTATGTCTGTAACCTTGGTACTCCTGCGGATATCTTCATTTCTGATGCGATCACGCAAGGAAACTCCAAGTATATCCCTTTCCATTGCCCTTTGAGTGAATTTAACCCTTCTGTTGAGGCCCATTGTAAGCGACCACGTTTCGAAGTCATATGTCGTCACTACATACACAACACGGTTACTTTTTTTAAAGAGTAACCGTGGAGACTCTTGCCGGGTCTTCTCCATAGGAAACGACCTATTGGAACCGTGCACTAGCTTCTGAGGTTTTACAGGTGCCCATGTAGGCCTATATGAAATATAATGTTTTTAATTGAATTCAAAGACGCAGGAGAAACTGAGGGAGACAGACAGTTACTTTATAATTCTGTACAATTTTATATAGTACGTTCAATAAATATAACACAGTTTGTGCAGATGAAATGGCCTGCGCAAATAAAGTTGTATTTTCTTTGGTCGGGTGAAAAAACTACAACGCGCAATTGGACATTCCGTATTGGAAATATTTTAAGCGTGAATCCAAAATCTACTTAAAAGTTGATAATTGATTTTATCAACTATTTAAATATTATAGGAAATTATCAGAAAAAATTCGTAAAAATAAAATTATACATGAGACTTTCTAATGAAATATAATAGAATAAACTTTATTGTACAACAAAATAGTAACAAAACTTTTACACAAACTATGGGTTCAACGATGGCGGTCTTATCACTGACAGCGATATCTACCAGACAACCTTAAGGACTTTAAGAACTTAAAACAAAAAAGGGGTTGTCAGTGGTAATATTATATTTTAAGCTACAGCCAGTAAGTTTTTGTTTGAACCTACATCTCGTTAAGTAATAAATAAGAAGGGTTTATAAAACTGTATGTTCTTAAAAGCTGTTCATGGTTATTTATAACTTAGAAAAAATACCTAATATAATAGGGGTTAAATAATAAATTGCCGTTTTTTAAAACGGGTCGCTTTGAAGTGTTACATCTTTGGATTGACTTGGAATTATAAATTCAAATAAACTTTATATTAAAGGAACGTTATTCGTATTTGTTGGTTACTTTATGTTTTGTATTTTTTGTAATATTGCAGTACTTGTAACTATTTTTGTATGAAATATAAGAAAACTCGCATTATTTTGTAATATGAGTTCTACGGTGGAAACAATGTGTCTCAAGCGGTATGCAATATTGATGATGTATATGAACTTAAAACTGCTAATGAATGGGATTTCTATTTTTGTTTCAATCACTTTCACGTGGGAAATTTTATCTCACGAATAACTTTTCTCCTCAGTGCAGCAACAACCAAAACGAAAGCTATTAAACCAAGAGCACAAAGTTCTTTTATTAGAAGAAAGTCGTAGGTACGTAATTGATATTGCTTGCCATTTGAAATGCAAAGTTTCTACGTTGGAACTCTTAATATGAAAAAAACTTTTTTTTTATTAGCTTTCATAGTTATAAGAACTGCGATACTACAGAACATACAAAACACAAAGAATCCAATAAATACCTAATTTCGGAAAAAAATAATGTATCTTTAATATAAAGTTTATTTGAACTTATAATTTCCAAGTCAATCCAAAGATATAACTCACACTTCAAAGCAACCCGTTTTAAAAAACGACAATTTCATAAGTTAAAGACCTAATATAAATCAAACCAAACAGAATGTTCGCGACACTTTAGTGCTAAAATATTTTTTGTACAGCATAACAAATTGTTTTCATAAGTTAGTAGATAAAATATTATAATATTAAAAATCTTTTCATTTACAAAATTTTCAAAATGACCCAACTGTAGTTGCTTATTGGCTTATATTTCTTGGTACCTATCGTATACCTGCGCATCACATTGTGCACGTCTCCCCCAATATACTAATACTAGTGGTCGTTCATATTCCCGGTGTGGCCGTCGGCAACGTATTCACATTAAAGGTTCATTCTCGTCATGGTGCAATACGTCTGCCGGCGTACCACTGTGGGGCGTTCTATCTTCTCTTCTTTTCGCTATCTTTATAAATTCTAGTTCCAATGAACTTCTCTCATCCTACCATCTTTATGCTGACTATTTGCAAATATATTCGCAAGCACCGGTAGATGAACTATCTGAAGCGGTTAATATGGTCAAGATTTGGCTCGTATTGCTGAGTGGAGTGTGGCTCATGGTTTAAAAGTCAATCCTAAGAAGACCCAAGTCATTATTGTCGGCAGCCCTAAGTTGCGCTCAAAAATCAACTGGAGGCAGCTACCGCCGATAGTTTTTGATGGTTCAATTATCTCATGCACTCGCCCAATCCCTTCTTCTCTCAATCCTTGATTATGCCGATGTCAGCTAGTTAGATCTAACAGAAATGCAGATAGATAAGCTTGAGCTACTTCAAAACTTTTGTATTAGGTTCATAATTGGTTTACGCAAATGTGACCATATTTCTGAATTCCGTATAAAGCTCAAGTGGCTGCCGATCCGCCTTCGCCGGAATACCCATACCTTATCGTTGCTTTGCAGTATCCTGTTTATTCCTACAACCCCCTTTTATCTCAAAGAACGTTTCAAGTGCCTTCATGACACACTTTCTAGACACTTGAGATCATCGGAGAATTCGAAACCACCATCACTAACCCACCTTTTTGTATTTTCCCTTTTTTTTCTATTTCTTTCTTTGAAATTGTGTAAAATATAATATGTATATACATAATATTCATGAGTTTATGTTTTTGTCTTTTATATACATATAATAGCTATTGTGACTGTCTGTCACTTACTCCAAATTAATAACAAAATATTATATTTATCTTTGAACACAACGAATGGCGCCGGGCCACTTCGAAACTCATAAATTATCCTTTTAATTATTTTATTTATTATTTATATAATTTATTGTACACCAAGATAATAAATTATGCATGCCAAAGAATCAAAAAAATATTTTAATTTTTTTTTATGTAAAATCAAAAAGCAACGGTCAAGCCAAATAAATATTTAAACAGAATTCTAAAGAATAGAGTAAAATATCCAATTTCTAATAACAACACAACAAAACTATTAAGTGTCACATCTGCTTAACATAAAAGAGACGCAGGCAAGGGTCAAACGAACGAACGAACGAACGGCGAGAGTACTGGAAAGTTGGCTCGGCAACGGGAGGACACTTAGCTTCAGGGCCGAGTAGTGGTTGGACGTCCAGCAGCAGTGAGTTAATCTAGCTGACTTGGGAGATACCTTAGGGCCCTGTAGGGCCATGTCCCGTTGTAATCCTTAGGAGAATTAGTATTGGCCTCAGTCCGGCTGACTGGTCTAGTATTTAAAGTAGCAAAGTGTGCGTGTGTTTGTGGGTGTGACCGGATGAGTCATTCATTATTCTTATTTATTCTAGGCTGATATTGTGTTACTATACACAGACTTGCAAGCGGAGCCACGGGAGAAGCTAGTTATCTAAAGTTCTTATAACAATAACAAAATAGACAGAAACGTGTTGCTGTGGAGTTTGTTGCGCTATTTTTTCTCCCCAGCTCAAACACTAGGAAGTAGTGAGTGGTGGGGGCGCTTTTCGGGCTATATGGACTTCAAGAGAGTTGAAATGTTTAACTCTATCTTTTGAGCGATGACTCCCGTCTATATTATATATTAGTATTTGCATTTACTCTTGAGTTTAAATTCTCTATCTGCGACCATTACTTCAGTCAGACACACGCACTGTATCTTGCAGACGTACTTATTGTACAAAGGGTGCTACTTCTTGGGGATAGGTTGACCACATCTGTCACATATTATATGTGACCAGTCCAAGGACTTTTAGGGACAATTTTTCAATCGGAGCATAATGTCGACGCAATGCACTGGAACTAGTAGGTATGCTCCGTTGCTGGACAAAGACGGTCGCATGTTTTGCAGCAAGGAAAGTCGGTTTGTCGCGTTTTACAGTTCGAGAGATCTGCTTGGGACCATGTCTCAATAGGAGCATGACGCTGACGTATTGTCGCTGAAAAACCGCATGCGTCACTTATGGAAGTGTTGCTCTCTGAATGCTATGAGTTGCTGCAGCTGTGAGGTATCGTGTGAGTAATTATTGACCAAATACCTATTACGCTAGCGTACAGGTTACGCACATGATCTAATGTTCATCATCATCATCATCATTTCAGCCGAAAGTCACATAAGCCTCCCCCAAGTGTCGCCACAACAAACGGTCATGTGCGTCTCGCATCCACCGCATTCCCGCGACTCTCACCAAGTCATCGGTCCACCTAGTGGGAGGCCTTCCAACGCTGCATTTTCCGGTGCGTGGTCGCCTTTCTAGAACCTTTCGTTCCCATCGACCATCCGTGCTACAAGCAATGTGCTCTGCCCACTGCCACTTAATTTTGGCGATTCTTCGGGTTATGTCGGCGACCTTGGTTTTCCTGCGTATATCTTCATTATTGATGCGATTACGCAAGGTAACTCCGAGCATAGCCCTTTCCATTGCCCTTTGAGTGACTATTCTTCCTACCCTTTCCTTGTCCAAACAATGTGATAAGGTATTGGACTACTCCGTACGAGTACTTATGGAATTCATATTTAGATCGGTGGAGGTTTGTCCAAGTCACTAGGATGAAAACCACAGGGTCGAGCGGAGGTGGGCTCGACCTTCTCCCCTTGATGTAGGATATTTCAGGGAAAACGAAAATTTTATCAGCCTGGGGTCTTGTAGGAACAGTCACACTATCTAATATAATTTTATAGTCCAGTAAATATATTTTATTATTTATTTATTTTAACACTTTAATAATACTATAAACATTAATTTGCAATAAAAAAAAAATTAAAAAAAAACCGCAGACTATGCCCTTTTTATTTTAAGTTCTTACAGTCCATCCTAAGGTAGATATCGCTGTTAGCGATAAGATCGCCATTGTACTCATAGATTAAAAGTTTTTTTTAAATCTTTATTATGGAGCTTAGTCACCATGTTGACTAAGTTAGTTTAAAAGTTTTGTTACTATTTTGGTGTACATTAAGGTTTATTCTATTCTATTCTAAAATATAAAATCTTAGCATAAAACCACTTTTAAATTTACGCAAAATAAGGTTTATATTGTACTAGCTTCTACTAAAAATAGAAATTATAACATTTAATCGTAGGTACTCCCGGAATAAAAAATATTTTTGTCCCAGGGCCCCGGGTTTCACTTTCACACTACCCATGGCCCCAGTAGGCTTCGACCCTGTTGGGCCCCTACGATTTGCTGACATCTCCCTGAGGCGCGCGTGGAACAATACGCGCCGTCAACGACTTGGGCTCGGTCCGGACGGTTACCGGACGATCGGACGGCGAGCCAGGGTAGGCCAGGTGGCCAAAGTTCTAAAATGTATGGGACTTGACCTGCGCTACATACTAAAATGTACATTTAGAAATTTTACATTCATTGATATAAGTTTACTGTATCTAGAGAACCCAGATTAAAATAAAATAAAATATTCATCCCTTCTCTGCGTAAAAACCAAAACTTGGCCAGGCAATTATACTCGTGACAAGTGCCGTCGTGTAACGAAGCGTACTTTAAACGACCAAAAGAAAAAAGGATAAAGTACATTCATTGTAATATAACATATCGCGAACTCCAACGTCTCCTAAGCGATTTTTCATGAGGTGTGCCACGTTAATGTGTACAAACGCTCCGACTCGGCATACTTTGCTTCTTTGCAGGAAATAAATTACCTATGCTTAGAGCGCTACCTCCTGGATGGCTTTGCTACACGAATTTCGCAAACAGATAAGCTACCCCGTTATTTTAGTAGTTTAAACACGCTGAATAAGTGTTGACAAGTAAGACGGGTGATAACGATAAGTCAGTAGGTAAGGAGATGTTGTTTTCCTCTCTGCTTTCTTTTTGCGTATAAAGATAAACACATTTGCGAATCGCACGTCTGAACTATTCTGGCTTATCTGAACGGATGTTTATTCAGCTATCAGATGAGATAGATTGAGTGCATGAATAGTTTTTCCCCTAAACCAAAGCTGGCGTACTAGCTGTTTGGAAAGCCCCGCGTTTTCCTCTGGTTAGTCATAAAACATCAGCTGATTCGGAGCCACAACTATTTCAACTTTAGCTTTATGTTGCGCACGTCTATTTAGCAGGCGTTTTATATACACCTGCAGTACGAAAATGTTTTGTCTTTTCTATTTTTTTATAAAATCTTGTTTAGCTGCTATATCGAATTCTTTCTTTGCTTAAAACAAAACTTGGCTTCATTCTTACTTACGAACATCGTTTGTAGTAAAAACGTTAGCTCATCAAACTCGCTTTATTTAAAATCGGCACACCGTAAAAATCCTTCGCAGAATCTCCCTGTTGGTAGTAAAAGTACAAATTCAGTTATCCATTCTGCCATCCAGAATTAAAATTCCTAATAGAATATGAAATTTTCTTGAACACGATATAAGAAGCGAAAACACTTTGTTAGAACAAAATGTAAATAACCGATACACTCCGTCGAGGTTATCGGGAATTTTACACAAAGAATTCTGATAAGCTGCAGTAATATTCAAAATGAAATAACTTGAATGAATCTCTGAGATCTGACCCACAATATGCTTTGTGAATAAGAAAAGAAGTAAAACACTGACTTAATGCCTTCTACATGGATCATTCGAAGCAAAGATATTATTAATTGGTAGTAAAACTCCCTGTACACACATAAGTAGGCACATACCAAAAACTTAAAATACGAAACAAGCAGATAATCCAAGTCGTCGTATGAATGTCTAACTACCCGAGCACCTTTCTAAAGGTCTGGCTCAGGACGTGTTTTTTTTTCCAAGTTGGTACATACACGTTATTTCATTGGCGCTTAGTAGGTAAGGTATTTAGTTAGCAGCTTAGTAGACAAGGTATTAATTAAAAAAAAATGTAATCAGCAACCCACATGTGAGAGTGAGCCATAGTCACAACACTTCTTTTTGAATCATTATTTAAGTTGCGAAGGAAAAGTACAGCAAAGTTAGCTTTTTATTTCACAAACTGAAAAGAAACCAGTCTTTCCAACATTAATCATTTCCATCGAACATTTTCAATTTTTACGGTATGCAACACCAGCATTAGTTAGGGTAAGCTTCACATTCCACACATGCATATACTAGTATATTCATCGCTTAAACATGATCAAAGTCGAACTTGTAAACTTACAAGTTCACGAATTCAAATTTGACAACTTGTAAACTTACAAGTTCACGAATTAAAATTTGACCTTCTCGGACCACCAAAGATCTTGATATAATGCGTATTTTGCTCAAACTTGTTCGCACGTGGGTGATTATATCTCACAGCAACTCGGTTCATGCCGCTGCCGACCCTCTGTTACAATAACAACCCTAATTAGTCGGTTACCGTGTTAAGAACAGCTAGTGCTATAAACGACTATAAACATCATTATGACAATTAACATTTCGGGCTTTGGATATGTGAGTATTTACTTGCTAACAACTACGACGAACTAATGAGACAAATGTGCCAGGTAGTCACCGAGCCGAGTCAATAATTCGCAGTTCAGTTCACCATGTCTTTGTTTTCTCTAACGTAAAACACAACACGTAATTAAACATAAGTTGAAGAAATCAATAGTGTAGGTAACGTAGTATGAACGCAGTCACGAGAGCCCTTATTTAGCACCTAAGCACTTTTTTCCGCTTGCTCATGAGGTAAACGAGTTTTTGTACACGGCGCGAAGGCGAGTTAACCAGTCGATCGACATCCACTGACCGAGTCGCATTACTTAATACGTTACACATATTACCAGTAAAATGAAGACCGCGCCTGTATTATTCATTGTACTTTTATCGATCATTTGTGTCGTCCATTGTAAGGATCTGATTGTGGGTTCCAGTTTCAACAACAGACTGATACACCAGCAGAAAGCCGAGTACAATGCCATCCCACTCAAAAAGCGAGTTAAAGAAGTGTTCTTTTCTGATCCGGGCCAACAAATTATTAAGGTAAGCATTCTCTTCACCTATTTTGGGTTCTACAAAATTTTATAACTATTACAATTGTTTAAACGCTGTTTTAGAAACTTCATGGCACCCTTTTCAGTAGGTGTCTATTTTATCTTCATTAATTTTCTAATAAAACGTGTAAAATATTTAATTATACTCTCAAACTTGATAGTCTTTCGCAGAAGTTTATAATAGTAGCTGGCACTAAGAGTTTCATAGACAATGTTGATGGTGATCTAATTGTGACAACAGCACTTACCAAGTGAACTTGTTCTATTTAAATAATGTATTCAGTCAACAGATTCTTGGAATCACACTTGGCTCTTGCAAACTTACAACACAACTTGTTTATTAATATTTTCGCCTGCGTCAGTTGGCCCAACAGATTGTAAACTACAGCGCCGCAGACTAGACCAAGTAAACACTTTTGCTCTTCTCTATATATTTATTTTGTTTGGTAAAGCAAAAGGTATTTTGATAATACGACGTCCCAAACACTATGCAAGTGAGTCGTCAAGAATAACGATGTCAATAAGGATTTCAGCTTTCGCTTTATGTTAGCAATTAGGGTCACGAGCAACACTCGCCTACACTCGGATAACAAAACTCCATCTGTACATAACTTGCATCATATCTCAAGATTAATTTGACCTGTTCAACTAATTAACATTTATTAGTAACGTTATGGCTTTACTTTATAACGTGCAAGCTAGGTAAAGGCGAATTAGGTACTCCATTGTTTTATTTCCAGTCATAACCAGTAGAAATCTGGAACAAGCAATGCGTAATATTTTATAGAACTTCGCACATAACTCATGTAGCTTTCACGTTTTATATCATAGGCCTTTCACACAGCTAACTGCAAGTAAACATTCTTCACATTAATGTAAAAACAGGTAGCAGTAACAGTACAGTGTCTGTGAAGGAATGCGCGTATTGTTCCGAGCCGCAATGCAGGACAGAAGTCAGTACGACTCATTTTTGTTTATTTATTACCCACTAGTACTCGTATAAGTAACCTTCGCACACTATTCGTGGAACACTTCGCAATTTCCGGCATGAACCTACTCTGCTGCGCACATCACAACAAACAATGTCTTTACTGGATAGAGTCAAGATGCAGATCACCGAAGAGTTGTTTTTTTACACAAAACCTATGAATATTTGGATTATTTTGTAACTCCTAGTAGTGCACCAGGAGATAATTCTTTTGTAGTCTGAAACATGTGTTATACCTAGTCTAGTCAACGACAACGTACCCAAATAATAACAAAATGGACACTAACTTTCCAAACCACATAAATCAAAAATTGAATACAGCGCAATAAAAATCTTTATTGCATAAAAGCAACCGACTTCAATACAAAAAAAAAACACTAAAAATATAAACGGTGATCAAAACCAGAAAAGTAGGTTTTAAATTTATAATTAAAAAAAAAAAATTTACACTTTTTAGTTATGGTACCCCATAGCTAAATCTAAATAGTGTGCAAGTTCTATAGTCGGATACCTATAGAATAAAACAATTACCTATAAGCGTGCCTATAAAGTTTGAAGAGTTCCCTCCATTTGTCTAGGATCCGAACTTTAGATCTTGAACTCATGGCCATGGCCATACCTGGGAAGTAAACCCTTATAAGCATAAAAAGAATTTTCTAAATCAATCCAGGCGTCTTCGAATATTCGAGGAGGAAACATGTGGAAACATAAGAAAAAAAAAAGATTCCGAGGAATTGAGGACCGCTTCCTTTTATAAAGTCGGTTACAAATGTGAACCATTCCAGCGATAAGAAATAAATGCCTTGAGTGAGTGTGAGTGTAAACAAGCCTTTAGCGAAATTAAACCTTCTTGCAAATAAATTTTACTGGGTACAGTCAGGTAGCTAACGAAATTAAACTGACTCGTATACCTTATTTGAATAGCCTTTATACCTCACTTACGGGTAAGCGAGCCCTATTGAATATTTTGAAACCACATACATTACATTCTGTGGGTAAAGATTGTTTTGATTTCTGAGAAAAAGTTTTATCTCATTGCAAAACTGAACGTTCATCGTAACACACATAAATATTACTATCATGCTGATCTTATTCATTTAATTGAAACTCAACCGAAAAGCTTTTTTGTTGTTGTAGCAAATAAAAAGCTTTTTGGCCGTGACTTCACGTTCAGCACTTGCGTGTCATATAAAGCTCAGTTTGGCACCATAAAAAGATCGATTGGCTTTTTGATAATGTTTTTTGTCAGTAATTTAACGTTCATTGCTTTTGGTAAAAGTAAATTCACGATCCTTCGATATACCTAGGTCTATTTTTAATTTGTTTGAAATGAAATCAATTTTTAGATATTTTTGGGAACTCTTGGTGTTCGTAAGGACTAGTGACGAGTTATTCATAGACCTTTATCATCGATCACGCTTTTATTAAATTTAAACAGCTCAAATTCTCACAGAACGTGACGTCTCGTTTCACTATTTTTTTATTTTCGTTTTTCGTTCTACTATTTTGAGATTTCTAAACCATTTACTGAATAAGTACAATGAACGATAAATATTAGAATTCAATGCCATGAATAGCAGCTTCTTCATACTTCACCTTTGTTTATAATAATGATGAATTGTTTATAATAATGTACCGTAATATACCGTAATATGTAATGGTCAGAAATTTAAATAACCGTGATTTCCGTACGATAAATAATAGTGTTATTTTAGTAATTTAGATAATGAACAACAAAAATATCGCAGTTCAATCGATGACATAAAAGACACTCCCAAAAAGGGGAACGGCCCTCCCTTTGTATCATATTTCCGAATGCCTTTTTCCTATTCTATTTTTTTTCAAAACGATAGGAGAATTTGGGAAGAAAATTAAAATAGCAAAGGAGTAAAGTGGTCATATACTTCAAAAAATAATAAACCTAAATGACATGTAATCTTTTCGATAATACTAGCTTAGACTTCAGACATCCCCACTGGGGAGATGTTCGGAATCCCCCCAGGTCCGACGGACGAACGAACTGCAATGACTCATACTTTGTAAGTACCTACTTACAAGTATGAGTGCCTACTCGGCATTATTATTAAAAAAAACACGTTTCCAAGTAGCTTACCTTGGCATAATAATTAATTATACATGAGTTTTATTATGTATAAAGGTATGTCAAAAATCTCGTACCTAGGTGGTGTGACTTCATTAAAAATATATAGTTGACTTATATAAACGATACTTTTTGGGGTTGCTTAAAACTCACATTCATTTATTATACCGGCCTAAGTTTATATTTAGGTACCGTTGCCGTTGTGGTGACTGCTCGTTTGTGTATTTTTCTTCTTTTCAGTGAGTTTTGTAAAAGCAAACATTATTGTTATAAAGTACCTATTTTGTTTTGTCAAAATTATAGAGCACCTACCATGCACCAACACTTGGCAGTTTTAACATAAATATCTTTCCTGTTAATCTAATTGAATAATTTACTAATTGCGTGAGTGACGTGCCTAACGCCTCGTGCAGACACAAAAGATAAAGATAATTGACTCATCGCGATGCAAGACACGTTAGAATATAATTATATAATCAATAATAATATACGTGCCTTAAGATGCGTAATTAACTTCATGAATTGACGGATGTCATCGCTGATGTCGTAAAAACTACACCTCCACGAAACAATTTTTTACAATTCACTTCGTTCGCTAAAACCGTTATCCATCATTAAAACTCGAAATCGAATCGATACATTCATTTTGTAACACAAAACGTCTTTTACAACTATTTGCACTGAAAAAGCTGAAAGCGCGCCAAATAAAAGCCGGCAACGAGTCGGAACACCTTTTGTTATTGTAGGTGTCCGTCTGTTACACCAGCTTAAACCACTTTTCATCAGGTGGGCAGGATCGTGGGCAGTCAACCTTTTACTAATCAACATAGGAAAGAAAATGTTATCGGAAAAAAGTTGTGTTGGCATTTTTAGTTTATTTATTTATTTTGAAACTTATAACTGCCCCTGCGGTTACCCTCGTGTCTCTCGTTATTGCTCCGTTTCTATTGGTTATATTACGAGTATACCAGTAGTTTTTAAGATTAGCGCGCTCAACCAAACCAACTCTTTAGCTTTATAATATTATATAGTACAGCAATTATAAATTGTTTTTTATTGGCAACATAACCTCGCATAACCTACTGGTTTTGAGAATACGGACCAGCAGTCCTAGAACAAGTAATCAACCATGTAGAGAGGTCGCGAATCGACCTTTGTTCGGAGACAGCACGGTTGGCGTAGTGGTTGAGTGAATGGCTGCTGCACTGCGTGTCGCGGGTTCGATAGTTGTTCCTGGTCTGGGTGTCTTGTGTGTGTGAAAGCACCCACTATTCAGCCCTGCCTTCAAAAATAACCAGAGTAGAGTCGCTACTCCAACCGTTCAAAAATGCTTCGAGTTGCAACCCAGGGTCGTTTTTTATAACTAGAGTAGCTACCCTAGAGTTAACCCAACTAACTCCAACTCCGAGCAGGGTAGGTTGGTGTAAACGACCATAAATGACACTTGCTTGGCATTGACAGTTGAACTCTACATTCGCGTTCAAAAATGCGAGCGTAGAGTGTCTACCCTGATGACATTATTAGAGTTAACTCTAACCTCATTTTTGAACGCAGGGCTGGAGGGTAACAGAGTGGCAAAACGTTTTAAAATGTTGTGCCACTCACACACATACGACAGTATATTTTTTAGTTTTACCTAGAAAATAAACTGTATTTTTTTATTGAGGACAATATATATTTACTGGTTAAACGAGATTGTTTATATTAAGATTTCATATTTCTAAATGGTGCATTTTATTATTTCCAGGGTATAATTCTACGGGACCTGGACCACTCAGATGCCATCCCCAGCGTCACGGCCGGAGGAGTCGGATTCTCATACGCTAACATGAGGCTCAAGAGCGACCGAGGATCAGGACTCAACTACCAAATCGAGATTTATGTATAAGCACCAACTTTATACCGAAAAAAATAAATACTTCTGAAGCTATGTACTCGTAGGTATATTGTAAGAATCGCACACCCATTAGTCCACTCATTATTGTAAAATAAATAATTCTAGTAAGACGACAATAAAAAGACATAGACTACCTGTTTTATTTCAATTAGTTTTATTATGTGACTCATTAGAATTAAAATAACACTTTAGGTCAGCAACCGCGGCGGCCGCGGGTGCTGAAAACCGCTTCATGAGTTCTTAGCCTAACACGTAAACTTTAATTCTGTACCTATGTTGTGAATTTATGCACATTTAGTTACCATTAGGTCACACATTAGATATAATTCACCGCAACAATTTCAACTAGCAAAATAATAATGATAACAAATGAAAGCCGACCACTAGCCTCGTAAAATTATTATATTGAATTTACCTACACAATTTAAATAATGTACCTAAGGATTGGGTTGTTAACGTTACGATTCATATTCATTTTTATATTATACAACATATCCTGAAGTGCTTGAGGAGCGAAGAGGTATACACACGGCTAACACGGCTAACAGGACAATTCCGGAAGTACGGTCAAGATTCCTAGCAGCACCTTACTGGATTATACATCCTTCTCCTGAGCACATTTGCTCTTGCGAGTCTCCAGCCAATAAAGGCAAGAGAGAGGTGGGAGCTCCGTTCCTCGTCAGTGTTCACTACGGCCGGCCAACAAAGGCAAGCCAGAGATGAGGAACAAGATTTCTCCCGGGAGATCGGGTCCGTGGGGTCGCTAATGCCCATCAGTTCGCCACAAAACTGCCCTGCGGATTGTATCTCTCTTAGTCTGGCCCCTGACCCTAGGTATGTTACGGCAAAGAAAACTCTACCGGTACAAACCTAGGGTTTATTGGAGCGCGCAAGCCCCACCACGACGTCAACGTAGAGATACGGCAATGGGGTGGTTATTATTGTTATTATGATGGTAATAATTCTATCGAACTCATGTCCAATTGCAGTAGTAACAATGCTCTATTAAAAGTTTTTTTTTCGAAACAATCTATTTTACACAGAACATAAAACATAACAATACATAAAGATTTTAATGTCGCATGTAAGAAAAACGTTAAGAGGAAAATATAGCGAGTAGGCTGAATGATGTCACCCTCTGCGGCCAACGAGAGACCTCACAACAACAGGAAATCTTCATTTAGCGAGGTTGATTGCCGAATGATGGCCGACAATTGCCGACCAGTCGACCGTATTTACAAACTACCTACATTTACAAATAATGTTTAAGCTCCGCGATCAATCCTACGTTTTCTTTTTGTCTTGGTCTAGAAAAACATTAACTCACGCTGTTTTATTTCCAGTTTACCTGCTGCTAATTAGGCGAAGACAAAAGACTTTTCTTTTCGCTTCATGGTATTCAAAACAATACATAATATGTAGGGAGATTGTTTACTCAATTATATAAACTGTTTTATCTGTATTTGAATAAGGTGATAATAGCATTAATTTATAACTGCTGTGTTCTTAAATTACGAAAGACTTTTCTTTTCGTTTCATGGTATTCAAAACATTACATAATCTGAAAGGAGATTGTTTACAAACACAATTATATAAAATGTTTTATCTGTATTTGAATAAGGTGATAATAGCATTAATTTATAACTGCTGTATTCTTAAATTACGTTATCTTGATATTAAAATAGTCGCGACCTTTACTTCACTACGTCGTATTTTTCGTTTAAACTAGATAGTAACTAGATACAATATTTGTAGATTACTTACAGTGGCCAATATTTGATGCAGTAACAAAGACTAACATGCCTAGTAGTAGACAAGTATCAAGCTCTTACGTACTTTAACGTGCTAGCTTTTACGCTTAGCTCGATTACGACTAGAAATACACTTGCCAGCACTAAGTACAAACTTTTCGACTCCATAACAAGATTAATGTTTCATCATTTTAGTCTTTAGGAATAACTAGAAATCTGAATCTTCTTTTTGTTTGTCACAGCAGTCATGTTGTATGAGCATCTTCTTCTTCAAAAATGAAAATGGAATTACTCAGCGAGTGTTAAATATTAAATACATTACCACTCGTTGCTATTGTTTTAATGTTTTGGATTTTTGTACACTAACTAGCTTAATGTAGACCTTCTAAATATGTAAAATATATTATGATTACTGGACTAAAAAGTTCACTTGTCATCTAAGAGGACATTACGATGGTCATCTTTAATTTTGACTCATGTAGAATACCTAACATAGTCATTCCGAGGTCATAGAATGACTATGTCTAATGATTGACCAAACCATTATATTGAGTCTGTTGGATATCAATCTAGCCAATAGCAGTATGAGTCAACCTGTGACTGAAGCCATTGTTTTGCAGTTTATTATATTAAACAGGAAGACGCATTTGCTGCGCGCTGGTGTAATATCCTGACTGCGAACATTGCGAACTGTTTTGTTGCTGCATACCTGGTTGTAGTATGTACGTAGGTATGTTTGTAGTGTCTATCCAACTCATGCACCTCTTTAATAAACATTTAGTAGGTACATTTGAATTCTAGGCTTGATGTTACGCTATGAAAAGCAGATCTCGGCCCAAAAGTTTTGTCAATTGATATCTCGCATTTACCTGTAACCACTCTCAGTATACAGACATTGAGCAGATTCACAAAACAGCTCAAAGTAAATGTTCGTCATTTGAATTTCTAACATTGATGTAAAAAGATTTTTCCTTTAAAATCAGTTTTCTTAGAAATAGAGAGCATTATAAGCTTAGAACTCTTTTACGAGAGTGATTTATCAATGTATCAATGGGCCTCAGATTCGAGTTCTAGCTTTCAATAAATTTTATTTACGTAAATAATGTAAATAAGATATGTTACGTATGTTCTGTCTCAGCACCGCCGTAATCTTTTGCGGTCCACAGACATTATTTTATACGGCTAATGTTCAACAGGTAATAACGCATAAACAGCACGCGTATGATGACAGGGATCCTATTATCGCCCCTCGACCAAGACCCGGGCCTGCCCGTCCTGTACAAAGGGTCTCCGCTAATTTATTACCAAAATATCTTTAACACCACCCGCCTACAGATAATTAGACACCTACCTACATTACGAAATATGTTCTCTAAAATATATGTGAGAGGCTCGGATTATGTTTATCACATACCTATAAGGAAATATAGCATGTAGTCTGCGTAGTAAGGGTAAAATCAATAGACCTCGTGATTCTTCCTTACGATTTGTCAATTAGGATTTACCCTCGGGAGCACGCAGTGGTTCGCTTCTCATGCATGCAGGAGGCATGGCGGCAAATGGAGCAGAACTCAAGGCCTATCAGACATAGAGCAACGATTAAGGCCTTAAACAGATAGCCTTAGGAATATAAGATGTTACCTGCAGATCTTAACGTATTAAGATCTGCATGCTACATGGAAATACGGAATACCGCACGGTGATAGTGACTTCCCAAAAGTTAAGAATACTACAAGAGATAAAAATACTATGTATATCCCCATAACTTCATAATAAAGCCTCAAAGAGCTGTCAAAATTGACGAAGTCCACTTAGCCGATGCCTGCCGGGGCTGCAAGATCTTTCATAATAGTTACCGACACTGGAACGCAAAGGAAAACTGAAGGAACACCAGTAAATTTAAGTCAATAATAGTCTGACACTCCCTGTCGCCCCATCCACATGCTCCGTAATTAATTAATTAATTATTTGATGATATCCCACCTCACTAAAAATAACCTTTATAAGATAGGATTCGACACGACCCATTATCTCCAGGCAACATAACACCGTCAAGCCCTTGTGAAAACTCCAATCTCTCAGAGACATAAACCACATTTTTGAAGATTACAATAAAAATACATTAAAAGCGACAGCCCATTAAAACAGCTCAGGCTTTGAGTGCTATGCATAAAGTTGGGCGTAATTTGTGAAAACATGCTTAGCCTTCCGTCAGCTAAAATGATTTCATAAATATGCCGTCCGCTCCAAATATTTATAACAGATCAATTTTGCGTTAATTAGAAAATGTCACTCCTGAACGTTTTGACAGCGTTAGAGAATAAACTGTCTGTTTAACGTTTTGACGATAAAATTAATTTGAAACACATGTACAGTGTTATTTCCGAGTTACGATTCGGAAAATCTTAGTATATAGTCGAATTTTCATTTCAATAAAAGGGGTTTGAATAACAAAATACTGAGAATAATCAGAAATCTTTGATTGTGCGCCAAGATCTAAACATCGAATCATTGGAAGTTTCAGAGTACACTTGTTATTCTAACAATTCTACAATTTGTTAAGAAATCTCCAAAACCGATTGAGATACTGCAAAGTGTCTATAACGAACCTTTGTTTCATAATAGCCCGAGGTATAAAATAAAATTCTCTACAAATTGGATGAGTCCTAAGATAAATGTTAGCTCAGTGAGCATTCTTAATTAATTCTGAGAATGAATCAATCGATAACAGTGTTACGTCGAATAAGAATAACTCTGTATTATTTGCCAATCGATAATTTACTTTTCTTCAAATAGCGATTTCCCCGAAGTTTCTGATCTTTAATTTATTTACTTATTTTATAATTTATGTACACACATATACAGACGAAGATACCTTATTATAAAAAATTGTACAATGGTACCTACTGCTTATTTCAAAAAGAAATTAGACAATATTTATTTTTATACGTTTATACGTACATTTGTCCTTTGATATCCAGTGATGTATTACAGGTAGATCTTATCGACGGGCGTAATATATTACTGTCATGAGTAACTCTACATGTTCGCGACGTGTATAGCTTGATGGCAATTAGTATTCTGATAAAACATTTGTTTCCCTCAGAACTTTTGCTTTGATAACCTTATCCATACATAGCATTTTTCTACCGCTATATCTCACTCATGTAGCCTGAGATATAGCGGGCATCATCAAAGGCCTGTGCGTCTCGCATCCATTGGATCCCCGTCAACCTCATCAGGTCATCGGTCAACCTTGTAGCAGGTCTTTCAAGGCTGCGTCTTCCGGTACGCAGTCGCCACTCTAGAACTTTTCGGCCCCATCGATCATCTATTCGGCTAGCAGGTACAGCAACACTAAAACAGAACTCTTAAAAGATATGGTTCTTAATGTTACCACAAGCGCTTCAACATTCTCCTTTCAGCTGCGGTGCATAATATAACACATAATGAATCATACGCTATGTTATACAGCTGTACTGATTCGAGATAATAAGATAATCTAGCGGAAGAGTCAAGTGCAGTTAATGAACAAGCAGTACGTCATGCAGAAGTCAGGTAAGGCCCCCCCCCCCCCCCCGTGCTCCCCGCCTCCTCTTCCTTCCTAGTGACGTAAGTGACGCGAAACGGTGCAACGCCGTCAACTTCGCCGGATCCGCAATTTCCCAACCTGGAAATTAGGAATCCTAATGAAAACGCAAACGATGATAGAATAACATCCGCACAAACAAAACAACGTTATCGCAAATGTAGCTTCCTAGATAGAGTGATAAGAAAATGTTATTCAGTGTCGCATCCTTGTTTTGTTTGGTGGGCTACGCTTTTTTCATCTATATCCGGTGCACATTCAAATATCCCACTGCCAATTGATGTGTTATTTGCCTTTAATATATGCATTGCTTACTTGTAAAAATACATTCAGCCGAACATAGAACCTCCTCCTTTTTGAAGTCGGTTAAAAATAAATGTACATGCAAAATATAAAGACCTAAAAATCTCCGTAGCTTTGTTTCCTTAACTTGGTTATCCTTGCCATTTTCCTGTCCGTGGTGTAATTGTGTTTAGATTTAATGACAGTCCAGGCAATAGGCCAACTGACCTTTATAATAATTTAGACTCACAATGAGCAGCAGGTGACCCCAAGTAGGTTCAGTGATACGTTCAACAATCCTCAGGCATGATTAGATAGAAGAGATATTAGTAATAGATCTTACAAAATGAGGTACAATTGCTGAATTATGTTCTTAGAAACCTATCTGACACCTAAAGATGTAAAACAATTCTATTCGTAGCTGACGCTATTGAGTTACGAGAAAATGGCAAACAGGGGCGCCGGCTTTTAGAAAACGTCATGGGTGCTCATGCTCATTTGATGACTCGAAAAAGTGGCGAATTGTGAGAAGAGAAAAGCTCACTGATCGACATTTTGATAACGGATCAGTAACTGGCATCCGTAGCCCGCATCGTTAATAAATAATAAATTGAGACTACATCACATACATGTTCTGGTCCCAAACTAAGGTTTTCCCTTGTACTATGGAAACCAGGAACAACAAAGGTACCACAAACACCCAGACCCAACACAAATATCTGTTTTATCAACAAACATTTGTGTTCGTGCGGGAATCGAACCCGCGACCCTTGCGTCTCAACCGGCGCTCTAAACCACTGCGCTAAACGGGTCGTCGGTTAATAAAAAAACGCCCATCCCTAAAAGGCGAGTACTGATCTGTTTCTTGATGTCTATTCTCAGGGGTGCTCGCACCCACTGTTTATTTCTCATGGGTGCTCGAGCCCCCGAGCACCCACGGAGTCGGCGCCCCTGATGGCAAACAAGGCGTAGTTCATTATTTGTGCGCTATTGATTTATTTGGTAATCCGACATTAATTCAAATAATAATATACACGAAATTCTACTAAACCCTCAGTCATAAATAAGCAAGTAAGCGTTTCATATTTAAAATTCTTATAAAAATAAACTTATTCTCAGAGTAGCACCAAATGTTCTGGGGCATGAGCCGAGTTGGGCGCAACTCGTACGAAGGATAGCGTAAGCTACAATTTATGAGGCAATTCATCAGATCTCTGAGAGCTCCAAGAGCCTTATTCCTTTCCTGAGGAATAGAGGCACAGGCGTGACAAGGCAAATTATATCGATAACATACTTCTTACTTTCGTTGACGCTGCTATCCATGTCAGCTTACGTTGCACAAACATAATATTTCGTTTGGTTTGCTTGAGTTATTGAAACTTGAGATGATGCTCTATTAATACGCCATTTTTTAATTAGCTACATTGAAAACACGTTTAAATTGTGTAACTGTCCAAAGTCCTCGTTTTACATGATCAATACCATTTACGCTTAAGAATTCCTAAAAAATAACCATGTTCCATAATACAGAAGAGTTGACCGTAACTTCGATTAATTTTCCTCTACGACGTAACTAGAATTCTCTCAATATTCGTTTATCATAAAAGTGCACAAGGCAGTCACAGGTTGCCAGTCCATTTCCCGCCGCCATAAGTTGTTTTCCTCTGTTCCTCCTTGTGACCGTCGCCGTCGCGATGTTAACGTGCTGCTGTAACATCTGCTGCTGTTGTGACGTTATAGCGACTATAGCAGCGTAGCCAAACACTTTCAGAATTATGTACCCAAAACAAATATGTGTATCCAAATCCCAGTATACAGCACAGGATTAATTAAACCAGATTGTACAGAAATCCTGTCGGAACTTTTTAGGAAAAAAAAACAGTTTTAGGCTTTTTTCCAAATGCGATTTCCAAGTTAGCAAATACAAACTAGAAAATTAAGATTAACCGAAGTGGAACTAAAACAGAAAGTGAAATATTTTTTTGAAGTTTTTTTTAATAAAAGTAGTGAGCTCGTAGTCATAACATTCTTAACATTTCAAACACAAGCGCCTACAAAAAAATAGACGTTTAATTATGTACGGTACGAAAAAACGTGCTCTGCAATATTAGCAAGTTAAACTGAGTTGCCGTAACAGTGATGAATTACGTCACGCTATAAGGCTAATAAAGCCTCAAGGCATGACTCCAGATTATGGAGTTAATACGACCGGAGCACCGAGGGTGTTTGTGAAAGACGTTATAGAACGTGTATTATGTATCAAAATCGTTAAGTAACTCCCCCCGGAACGTAAACACCTACTCCATTTTAAATATTTTAGAGCGGGTACCCGATCGCTCTCTAATATTCCCGGTGAAAACATATTTCGCCTCTTCCCGCTCAATTTATTTCTGAAAAATTCGTCGTTAACGGTTGCCGACATCAGAGAAGGTAAAGTTATACGTGCGGGCTATTTATGTGCTGACATGAAAGGAAAACATTAAAAAGCTGCTTCATATTAGACCGTACAAATACTACGCCGTACCTACACGAGTTGCTATTCTTACATAAACACTAACTAAAATTTATAGTAGGTAGAATTCTTACAAACTTATCATATAACGATATACGAAATAAACTACAACAAAACATGCATTACGTAAGTAATGCCACTTAGGTTAAACGAAAATCAATGTTCATAACACAGTAACATTCGTCACAAAGTTATAAATGTAATAATGCTATGTAACTGGGTCATCTACCTTGAACTATGTATTGAACAGATAAGTTCAAGACATAACTTAAACAACTAGCAGTGGAAGCAGCGCAGGCGACCTAACTCACAAAACTATTTAGCAAGAACGTTACACTTCCATACAAAAGTTTACTTCCATAAGTACATTAAGCTATATACGCTTTAGACTTATCCCGCCGGACCGTTACTTAAAATTGCATCGTTTTGTTACGGGCTAAGTAAAGTAAGTACAGTGCTTAGTGGTACTGGTATTTGGACTGAGCTGCGGAAGTTAAATGAAGTTCAGTGTAATTACTCTCGGAGAGGCGGTTAACTCGGCTCGGTTATGGTGACAGCCACTGGCGCGCGCCTCGTGTCGCCTTGCCTCTAATTGAGGCCAATATTAATAATGAAATACTGTTTCGGATAAAGGAAAATCTGTATACATTGTATTCGATTGTATCGAAAAATTGTATAGGCCTGGAATGAAAATTCTGACAAAAGATTATACAAGTAAATTTCTGAAATAATGTACAATGTGTGTACATGAATTATATACCAAGAAGTAATTATGCATCCATCGTTGGTGCTTATATAGGCAGGTGGCATCATGCCATTATGTACCTTCATAAATATTTAAATGAGAATATAGTGACTACACTACCAACAATAGTCAATAAATCGTAATGAATATAACAGTCAACAGATGCACTGTGGATTTGGACGGTAGTTGCAGTATAGTATGTCACCGCATCTACATATACCACTCTAGTTCTAGAGGTGCGGCTGAACAAACATTCCACTTAGCCATGGCGTTTATCCAACTATTTGTGAAATTCTAAAGCTTCTATTTGTCCGCGATGCATTTGCCTTGTTACACAGCCAACGGCAAAATTAGTTGGACAACAGCGCTAAGAGCCAATTTTTACCATTTTTTATTTCGTCGATTTTCAACAATCGTTAACTAATTAATATGTGAATTTTCATATAGTGGTTCTTACAAGTTAACAGATGGTAGTAGTGTCGTAATCAACTGATGGAAGTTGGTCATTTTGAATCTGTCACAGACTTGTTAACAAATGCTACTGAAGGTTCGAGATGTCCGGATATCTAGGATGTAACCGGAACCCTCCCGGAAACAAAGGACCTGAACTAGACATCTCAAGTTACTGTCTATGTCGCCTTATTGTCTTTGGTCTGGCACTTGCTGCTTATTGTGGGGTGAGCGGTGCCAAATGAACATTAGTATTTCTTGTAACTCATTTTTGTTCAACCGAACGAAAATGGATTTCATCACAGCGTGCTTTAAACCTATTCTGGAAAACACGTACCTAGGTAATCGAAAGCTCCTAGAGTTTAAACTGACTTTGTAGTTATCGTAGTATATACATATCTTTTTTATTTTATTTTTTAGGTGGGAAATCATCCAATTACTTCTGTCGCTTTTGGGCAGAGTTTTTAGAGACTTTAACTGAGTTCACAAACAAGTTTAAACGAAACAACTATTTCGAAAGTTGTGAAAAAGTTGTTTTATAATCTTTCATATTAGGTAAAAGATTAAGTCTACATCATCTCCCTAACCAATTCTCAACTAGCTCGGGGGCGACTTCCAGTCTAATCGCATGCGGTTGAATACCAGTATTTTAAATGAAGCGATTGCCTATCAGACCTACAACCCAGTTACTGGGCAACACGATACTCCTTGGAACTTTCCGATATCTAATTTATAGTAGTCAGACGTGTCGTTGTATAACAATACAACGACACGTTAACAGTACACGTAAGTACGTATACGTTTAAATGTACAACCTCTGTCAAAGATCTACTAGAATGATAACCGAGACCAAAGGCTTAACGCACTTTCTAAGGACCCCGTTCCTTAGAAAGTGTCAGGAATGTCCTAGATAAACTTAGAAAAATACATATGAACTGTACTTGACCGGTTTCGAACCCGCAATCTACTTTCATCGTTTATACCGTGTACATCAAAGGATTGGAACAATTGGTCTGCTGGGTCTTCCCATCCGATTATAATTTAGGTGTCTTCAAGCCTAAAGTGAGTAAGCTCTTAATACACCACTGCGCTTTGCCATCAACGATTGCATCACTGCTTACCATCAAGTGGGATCGCATACTATCTTCCGCCAGCGATTTCGCCCGTGTGATGGTATGTTTTTCCACAGAAATTTTGAACCCCCGTTTCATCCCCTTAGGGGGTTAATTACGAAAAATCCTCTCTTAATGCTCGCCTACATCATAAAAAAACCTTATGCAAAATTTCATGCTCCTAGGTCTTATAATTTCAGCTGTGCGTTGATATGTCAGTCAATTAGTTACTCCTTTTATATACACATATATAGACATAAAAAAACCTCATATATGAGAGGCTTATTAAATTTACGTAAAACCGTTTGTTTATCTGGAGTTTAAACATTTTTCTTAGAGAAGAGCCTAAGTATATCGAATTCCTGGTATGGATTTATCACAATGCTGGTTTATTCTGTTAGCGAAGGCGGGTAATAAGATCACTGAAAAAAAATGAAGGAAAGATTGAGCTCGGCATTAGGTACTCCTTAGAGGGGACTATTAAGTTACGAGGCCCACTTTACGAAGAATCATTCAATAAACTGGAAGCAGGAACATTACGAGTACGTGATACCTGTATTTACTAAGTATATTCCTATTTTCATCAGTTAAGTATCTATAGCATTACAGAGTCCTCAAATAACAAGAAAGACACCAATCGCAAATTGTCGGCAGTCTCTTAAAAATAAATCAGGCACTTCTTACTGCCGCGCGACACGTAACAAAATGGATATACCTAAAAATAAACTATGTAACGACTTCTCCCGCTCTGGGACGGTTCGGGAGAGCGCGTCGGATTTTACTGACTAAAACCACACCTATGTTCCTTCAGATGCCCTTTGCGCTCCAAAATCATGGATTTCCCTTTCAACCTATAGCCCCAGTAGGCTTCGGCCCTGATCAGGCCCTACGGTTTTGCTGACACCTCTTTGAGGCGCGCGTGGAGCACTACGCGCCGCCGACGACTCGGGCTCGTTCAGGACGGTTGCTGAATGACCGGACGGCGAGCTACCCATTGCTCGTCGTCCACACTACTACTGTGGCAGGAAGTCAGGGTTGTGTAATATAACTTTATACTTTGTCCGATCAATCTTGAACATTACCCATCACTTACAGAACTTGTATTTCATTGTAACTTCAACCATCATCATCATTTCATTGTACCATACTTTTGTTATATCCTCTGACCATTCAGCTTCTAGAATAACATAGGTAATAGAAAATCAGAGAATTTTTATATACCTCTAATGTTCATTTCTCTTAAATTCTATGAAGTTATGACCTCTTTTGTGTCAAAAACAGCTTTACTGCGTAAAAAATAATTAGAAGCCAGCCTTATTATCGCATTTATGGAAATTCTGGCAAAAAATAATGAGAAATATCTGTAAGAGCTCACAAAGTACCTAGGTACTCGAATGCTCTTAATATTCAGAGAGTACCTCCACAACTATATACATATACGAGTATATAAACGAAATTCAAGTTATTCGGCTGAAGGAACATGATGTTGAAAAGCAATCCCCAAATAGTTGAACAGATACTAAATGTGTTTCTATGAATATTCGGTAATTAATGGCATTTCCAAACACCAATCCGATATAAAATTTCGAAGAAATCCACTTTAAAATCATCTGCGAAATATTTGTGTCGTCTGAATAAATCCTTCATTTTGTATCACAGTAGTACTGGATTACTGTGAATCCAAGAATTCTTGACACTTTGACCACCAAACCATCATTTATCAACCGGCAAGAGTTAATAGCCCTTGAAGTTATATTTTCAAAGCTATTTAGAATGCGCACCGCTTTGAGTTGCTAATGTGGTTAACCAATGTTGGTCGACTTTTAACTCTTACTTTTTATCCAAAGAGAATAATGAAATCTAGTGGTATGTACCTAATCGCATAGCCAATTTGAAAATTAAGCTGAACTTGAGCTTCGGTATTACAGTGGAGACCAAAGTCAATCAACTTCGCCGCTGTTGCGTGAAAGCTGATACATAGATTATTAACATGACGTCGAAATTAGTTCGGTACGAATATGATGAGGTGATACTGGCATTAGTAATGTACGGAAACATATTTGTTTGTTCATCGGTCGTTGGGGTTGTGATTCAGCGGGCGCCGGAGGACGCGACTATGGCGGGCGCGCGCCGTGTTTGGCGACTGTGTGCAAACTCGCGCTCTAGCCGCATTTGCAATTCGTTTGCGGACTACGAAATACTCTGCACCCGACCAAGTCTTTTGTGTAACCGGATTTCTCGGTTAACGACCTAGATTCTGCATATTTATGCAGTTTGGTCACACAATTTTTCGTGTCTGTGACTATCTCTTAAGCCTTTGCTGAATGTGATGTGATGGCGATAACATTTCTCTGCTCGTTAGCCATTTTGTTTTCAGCGCTAACTTGTACCATAATGGTTAGTTAAATGTGTGCTGTAACAGTAGTGAAACTTAAAAAATCATATGTAGGGTAGTATATAGTCATGTATCACTAGGGCCGATGCCTGTTTGGGCTGAGGGAATGTTTGAAACAGTTACCATGGTCTTGGTACGCAATGGGTAACTAAAGAAATAGAAAACAACAAGTAGATTTTAGCCAGTAAAAGTCTAACAGTCCCTCTCGCCCCATCCAGAGTGGGAGAAGTTATTTGTTATTTACCCACCTCAAAATAAGTGATAGACATATATAGCAAAAGGACTCAGCATCTGACTTTCCTGATAGCTACAACTTATTAGGAGTCTTCAAGTCAAGAGTGATTAAGTTACTTCTAGGCAAGCGTGCTCCATCGTCGATCACATCATCGCGTACCATCAGGAGATAGTGGTCAAGCGCGAGCGTAAAAATATCAACAGAAATATTTACGTCTATAGACATCGTATTCTATATTCTAATTGACGTACGTATTCTCATGTAGGTACATACTTAACTGATTGAGAGTGTATCAAGCCGTTATTACCATGTTAAAAAACCGGGCAAGTGCCGGACTCGCGTGAGAGTTCCGTACAAAATTACCTATGTAAATAGTCCAATTCCCAAATCGAGTCTCAAAGATTTTTCCGAAGCGCAAAAAAGAAAATTTATTACAATTTTTTTTGTGACGTAACTCAAATTTACAGTTTTCAATTTTTTCCTATACTTGTGTTTGCTTCATGACAAATTTTAGGATTTTAGGTCGACGAGTAGTACAATTATGGTTTTGATTTCTTAGCGAGAGTCAAACTATGCGCCTAAACGAAGCATAAATGGCCTTATCTTTAGATTGCTTTAACTTAGAAGTTTAATTTCTTCGCTGCTGCTTGGGGTAGCAGACTTCAGTATTTCAGCTTCATATCTCCTCGCATTCCTCAGA
Source organism: Mythimna impura (assembly GCA_905147345.3). Taxonomy (NCBI): domain Eukaryota; kingdom Metazoa; phylum Arthropoda; class Insecta; order Lepidoptera; family Noctuidae; genus Mythimna; species Mythimna impura. Next base: position 18,853,522 of record LR990345.1, read on the forward strand.
AAAAGGGTTTTGACATACGGACCGACAGACAGACAGATGGAAAACAAAGTGATCCTATAAGGGTTCAATTTTTTCGATTTAGGTACGGAACCCTAAAAATGGTATGGAGGCAGCAGGAGGTAAGTTGGTATTAGGGCACACGAAAATGTCACTACCCCTTCTTTAGAAATCTGAAATCTACGCAGATGAAGTTATAAGCTTTCCTTAGTTCCAAATAACATGGCTGGCAGCGCAAGATATCTTGAATTTAATTATAAAGTTAGACAATAGTCGTATAGCTACGTTCATGAACCCGTTTAATGTTCACTTTATGAGGAAACAGTCTCAAAAATAAACAAACAAGATAAACATAGGTTCCGCACCACCGCGTAGCGTCGGATAATAATCGTGCCAGGCGAGGGCGGTCGGCTGCCTGGCACCCCGGCGCCCTGGCAGCCTGGTAGCCCCCGCCCGCTGCAACTTACACTAATATTCTTAATTTTTTACACTGAGGGCAATAAGAACGAATCCAAGATTAACAATTGCCCTTAGCTTGGGAGCGAGAAAATTAACTTTTAAATGTAAATTTTACGAGGAAGTCATAACGTGAAAGCTGCCGCGGTTAGCTCTGATTTATTGCACTTGGAATTGAAAGTGTTAAAGGAGTTGCAATCTGAAAAAAGTTTTAATAGGCACCTCTTTAAAGAAATATAAATCATGATTGTAGAGCGAATTTAACTTTCGCAAAGTTGTACAACATTTAGGCTCATCTACTTGAGTGGCTATTTAATGACGGCGCTTATTTCTCTAATCAGAAAAGTATTCATTAGCTTCACAGTAGACGAGGATCATTATATTTTATCCCACCCCTTGCGAATTTCTGTGAAACCTCTACTATAAAATATACATGGTCAAAAAGTTGAGATATTTACTTAAAGAGTTACTGCTTCATCTCAATGTATTTTTACTATTATCAAACTTAATATGTTGAAAAGAATAATAATAGGGGTTAAAGAATGAAATTACCGTTTTATTGTAATAGATAATTTGAATTGACATAGACCCCTCATGGTTTGAGATTTTTGAGGGAAACTTTTTTCACGTGGTACCTATGAAGTTCTTCTTTTAAAAAATGTTCAACATTCGATTATCGACTTTCAGTTGTTTTTTTTATTCAGCAAGACAAGAAAGATGGATACTTCGAAAATGATTTTTGAATACGAGTTCCGACGTGGAACTAACACTGCAAAAACAGCTCGCAATATCAATGTTGCGTTTGAAGAGGGGACTGCTAATGAACGTACCGTGCGATTTTAGTTTAAACGCTTTCGTGATGTAAATTTGATTTGAAGAACGAACCACGTAGAAGACCGGCCCACACAGGTAAATAACAATGAATTGAAAGAGATGGTGGAAGCCGATCCGAGCCAAACTACCCAGGAATTAGCGGCATAGTTTAACGTTACCTCATTTGCGTCAAATCAATAAAATAAAATATGAAAAATGGGTGCCTCATGATTTGACTGATCTGTAGAGAGAAACGCGTGTTGAAACTTGTGTTGCCTTGTTGAATCGATACAGAAATGAAGGAATATTGGATCGAATTGTGACATGTGATAAAAAGTGGATTCTTTACGATAACCGTAAGCGAAAAATGCAATGACTGACCCCAGGTCAAACGCCGCAACAGTGTCCTAAAGCAAAGCTTACCAATAAATAGGTAATGGTAACTGTTTGGTGGTATCTGCATGGTGTTATTCACTATAGCTTTCTCCGATCTGGTCAAGCAATAACGGCAGATGTCAACTGTGCCGAATTCCAAACAATGATAGCAAAATGAGTCGGGGCTGTTTCACTGGTAGAGTGAAACAGCCCCGACTCATGAATCGATCTTCACCATTATTGCTCTATGATCTGACCTCATACAGCACGAGAAACCGTTTTAACTCTACAGGAACTGCAATTTGAAACCATTCTTCACCCTCCGTATTCGCCAGACCTTGCTCCAACGGACTAACATTTTTTTCGTGATTTGGACAATTTTCTACGTGATAAAAAGTTTTCTTGTCAGGAGGCAGTACAAAATGCTTTCACACATTTTGTCAAATCTAGATCACCAGAGTTCTATCGCAAAGGCATAAATGACCTTCCTATGCAATGTATAGATAATAATGGTAATTATTTTGATTAAATAAATATGTTGAATTAAAAAAAAAACGTATTTAAATTTTTCAGTACAACAAACCGGCCCCGAGAACCACTCACACCAACACACTGGGATCCTTCCTGGTGTGTGGGTACTGTTTGTCATACCGGTGAGTGAGTGCTGTGTGTCACGCCGGTGGTTGAGTGCAGCGCAGCAGTTTGAGTCAGGCTATGAATGAGAATGTCATACACACATATTATGGGTCTACAGAAGGGAAACTAACCTCACCGTATCACAATACTGTCTTTGTTCCAGGACTTAGAACTAACCATCTACGATTCGGCCCAACGATTGTCAGATTAAGTGCGGATCATACAACGTTAACCCAGGTTGCGCGACGCTGCACTTGATGGGCTGCATTCAGAGGTATTAAACAACCATATCATCTTTACCCCGACATAGATCGTGGTACAAGCGCTTGCAAGTAACAAATTCTCACCACTGGAATTGGGTCACACAGAATTATCACGGTAAGTAGCCAGTGCAACGATTAACTGAGGAGCGTACTGAATAATGCGCTTAGTGAATTGGATCCACTCCGACCGAGCACAAAAGGATAGGGCGCTGGTATATACTTTTGACTCCCTGTTTAAGAACATGTATGAGAGCAGCTAAAATCTCGTTGATACGCACTCAATCTTATTAGGTTCGGGACTGTTGCAGCATAAAGTTTCCAAATAATGACGGAAGTATTTGACAAGCCTACTGTACCAGCCTGGCAATGCAGGATTGGCATATCGATGGGGCAAGGGTACTCGCTATTGGTATTGATATGCAAACTACACTTCTTAAGGAGGGTAATACACGACCACGTGTGATGCTCTTTGTGAGGTGGGAGTTTTCGGCGACTGGAATCAGTCTACGAAAATACATGTCCCGTCTCACAAAGCGCATCGACGTCCTGAACCTCTAAGTTTGCACATGGGCGAACTACGTTCGGCGATATAAGCAGCTGGTTAACCGATACGATACGATAAAAATAAAGAAAAAATGAAAAAAAATATTTATCTCTCTTCATAAATGTTTCCTTAATTTAATCTATTATATATAAATGAGTAAGAAGCTCCTTTACGAGAGACTGAAGTCCATGCAAGGGAGACCCTGTGTGTCATCTCTAAATCTTCACCCTAAAGAATACAAGAATATATACAACTTGTTATGTTACCTGGTTGGTCACACAAATTCATGATTACCGGGCCACCCGGGCGACTGAGGGGTTGTTTTACTCCCGCATCTAGCTATGCGCTAGTTTCTAATGTCCACTATAACCTGCCGTGACCGGTGTTGTACTTAGTTTCGGTTGTGTCCAACTTGTGACCTTTTATAAAAAAAACATAACATGGTGTAAAAAATATTGGTATCGATTCAGTTACTGATTCTGAACAAACTACATTCAGCATATATACTAAACATATTGTTGTATACTAGGTCGATAGGAAACATCTGAATTTGGTACACAATTAGAACACTTGAAGGAAGAATAAGACTATACTGTCCGAAATATAAGATTTTTTTTTATAAGAGACTAGAAGTAGTGCTATGCGTGTAAGTTGTGGTTGTGAGCGTGTTTGTGTGTAGTGGTAGTGTGTAGTGGTGTACGTTTGAGTACCTGATTATTCTTTGGTTATGTGTATTATTGAATGATAGGTTTAGGACAGTTGATTAAAAGCAGTGGTTGGGTTCTATCATAGTCCAGTTTTTGCAGCCACTTTAATAGTTTTGATTTCCATGATTGTTTAGAAAGAGAGAGATTTTTTTATTTTCTCAATGTTTTGCTTATAACTAATATCTCTATATCTCTCACTCTAACTCTAATATCTCTATACTCTAATCTTTAATATTATATAGAGAAAACTTAAGTATTTGGGTATTTCGAAAGCGTTAAACATTTATGTTACTGAAATTTTTATCTATCTATCATTCATGTAGCATTTTTAGGCCAGCTAAATAAGGTGTGGTCACAGTTATATAGGTCGTGCTCGTCTGCTTAACGGCAAGTATTTTCACAGACATAACTAAGTAGCTAGGTGCATTCACCAGCAACTTGCTTTAAAATATAAACTTGTGAAATTGTGTGACCGTAATACAACTATGTGTTCAACCCAGCTCTAGAAAATGACCAAGCGGTCGCCTCCTTCTGCGAAGCAGCAAATGCCAGTGAAGGAGGCGATCGCACACGTAAAGGAACGGCCTTCCTCACGCCCCAGCCGCCGGAATCTCGACCCCAATTTCAAGCCTCCGTAGGCGTGGCCTTGTGGACGGCTAACAATGGGTAACTCGCCGTGCGGCCGTCTGGTAACCGTCCAGACCAAACTCGAGTCGTCGTCGGCGCATAGTGTCCTATGCGCGCTTTAAGAAGATGGACGTGAAACTGTAGGGGCTCAGCAGAGTCGAAGCCTACTGGGGTTGTGGGTTGTACGCAAGAGATCCCCAGGTTCCTGGAACAAAGATAAAGAAGGAACATAGGAATTGGTTTTAATCATTAAAAGTCTGACACGCCCTCGCACTCCGCTTTAGATCGAGAGAAGTCATTGGATGATTTTCTACAAAAAAAACCTAAAAAATAAACTCTCAAAAATGACTATGTCACGTTATACTGGGATCGGTCTGTCATCACTGACTGAAGTATTATTGCCAATAATTCGGATATAGTGGAGATAAACCGATTAGCGCGCCGTACACTGATAGTCGATGTCACCATACCACATGAGGAGAACCTTGTGAAAGCTGATAAAGATAAGCAAAGACAAGGTAATTGATATATGGCATATGGATTCGGCTGTCATTATACCGATCGTCGTTGCCGCCAACGGCCTGATGGCCAAATCCTCGACGACCACCTGTCGAAGCTGTCAAAACGTGGTTGGATCTAGAGCCGGATACAGAAGACAGTACCTACTCTTTAATACAACTCGCATTGTGTGTGTGATTCCTGTCTCTGGAAATCTGCTCTGTTAAAATTGTGTGTAGAAACGAATAAAATAACAATATAATTCATAACAGCCTATAGTAGGTGACTGGTAAGTTAGAAACTAATCTCTTTAATTAGAATACGCTGAAAACCTACAATTTCTGTTTTGGAAGTTTCGTAACACGTGCCAAGGAGGTTACTTATCTACCGTTTAATAATAATTTGTAAATCATTCCCGAGTAATTTTCTGCATGAAATTCTCAGCAATATATAAACAAAGCTTCAATTAATATTAATGCGCCTGAAACTCATTCCATACCCATATTTTTAAACTTGTAAGACACATTAATTCCATAACAAATTTCAATTCCCAAGTACTTGGAAGCTTAACTCTTTGGACCGCAAAGTTATATGGATTGGAACTCTTTAGCGTTGACGAATGGTAGGAAGTAACGAATGTGTACAATCAAAACTTTGAAAAGATTCATTGCCGCAAATTTAGCCAGCCAAAAATATGATCCAGCCTGAGTCAAAGAATTTGAGAACGGATGTGGCTCGAGGCGGTGCGATGCCGCTACTGGCAAAACTTTTTCATTTCCACGCAGAAATATAAAAAGCGGAAAAGTTTCTGAGAATAAACTATCATCCTGGAATATTTTAAAAACTCCTACAGATTTTTATAGTGACATACTGATGTTCTTTTTGAAAACATATAAAACTATTATAATAAGGTTTTCTTTTCTTTCTTCTTTTCTTTGAAAGTAAACATTTCAAGACAGAAAATAAAGATTGCATCAATAATTCCTTTCAGTTAAATACCTAAAAACAATCAGATTTTCAGTTGTTATAAGTATAATAAATACAAAGTAAATCAGTAAATCTTTAAAATAAAGATTTACAAATCACAAAATATCGATTCGATTTGGCGATACCTATCGGATAGATGTATAGAATTTATCTACGATTCACAAAACAGCAATTTGGTGTAGCATTTTATCATATTTCAAGTAGAGCTGCAACTATAAATTTTTAGACTGACATTTCAATCGCACATTCAACGTGACTACTATAGAGGATAATGTTTCATATTTTTTCCATAAATGTAACGGGGGCTCCTTGGCTCACCGGAAGCACTCAATTATGTTATAATCAAGGTGCGAGGTCGAGAGTGGCGCGGCGGGGCAGGCGGCAGGCGAGCGAGCCCCGCCGACCCGCCACCAACCAACTTAAATGTCACGGCTTTAATGCACGACCCATTCATTATTAAAATACGACTCTCAGCGTACAACGACCCTCTTTGTAATAATACCTCAGGAAAAACTTTCTACGGGGAAATAATACCGAAACACAATCGTTTCTGTACTCATCTGGGAATGAAGAAAAACCACAAAGTTGCTTATCAGGGCAGGTTGAAATACACTTACTGTGTTGAACAAACATTGCAATTCAACTTTCCGTTGCTGCAAAAATTCAGTGTGCACGGATTGCGTATTTGAAACCAAGCAAGTTTTAACGAGACGATTGTATGTGTGTGGTTCTGAACCCAAAATAATAAAAAAGATATCTTAATCGGGCTTTAACTTTTTATTGTGTTTATCTGGTGTGTTGGTCGAGGTTAAAGGGCTTTTCCGGAAACAACACGGTTTTTTACGGTTTTAGTTTAGAATACGGCATTCACTCACATCGTATTGGCTTTTTGTTTTGCTCAAATGTAAACGAGACAAAACATTATTACCTACCAGTTGGCGCCTGCGACTTCGTCCACGTCAGACTCGTGAAATAGCATAATGCCACTTGGTCTCAATTTCAACAATTGATGAAGTGGAACTGATGAAGAAGACCAGAAATGGCCAACGGAACTTTATACTGACATAGATATCACAATGAAGATAGTTAAGGGATTATGACAATTTTTTTTTTTACTGTATGTGAATTTAACTATATTTTTTACATTTAAAAATACTAACTATAATTACAATAAAATAAAAAATATAATAATAAAAACCCTACACTTTACAACTAACTAAAATCAAACTAAAATATGGTGTCAAAAACCTCTTCCACATCGCTGTCGACTGGTAATGTACCCAAAAGACTGGCGGCATTGCCACGCTGTATGGCAATGCTTATCCTCTGTCCGAGGTAAAAGTCAGCCCTTGGGTCAACTGGACGTTTTGACAGATCTTTATACAACTTTATGACAATACAATTAAATAAATGGTTCTGAATAGTTATGTTGAAAATGTTATCATCGAAATGACCTGATGATGATGATAGAGCCAGAAGATAGGCAGCGAAACTCTGTAATTAAGTAATCAATGTATCCTAGCCGTGTTTGGGTTAATTGGAATTGTCATGAGAAACAGGTACTAAAAAAAACACTAAATGGATCAAAATATCTTTAATTTCGGAAGTCGGTGTTAAATAAGAAACAAACAATACCGAGAAACACCGACTTTCGAAATTAAAAGTTAGTGTTTTTTTATGTTATTTATTTTTTTGTAAAAAGTTTTTTGTTCTAGGCATCGAATATATTTTCATATGCATTTATTTTAAAAAAAATGTTGTTATTACAAACAGACACTTCAATTTTGTTTATATGTATAGATAGTACAATCCGTACACATACACAAAATTATAATTTTTAATTGCAAAACTCTTCTTAAGAGTCTTTCTTGTTAAGAGTTTTTTTTTTAAATATATTTCCTGTTGTGTTATATTGCTGTAAAAAACTATGAAAGCATATCAAATTGATTGATCGTTCTGTCGACGAGAATGTGTCGAATTGGATCACTACAAACTCCATCTGGTAAATTTTTGATCAAGATTTTTGATCAGAAGAGAGATTGCGCATCGATTTGTGCTAACAATAACTACAATATATTTGACAAAAACTGAAACAAGTTAGGCAAGTACTTACATAATTTATCTTCTTTACTTTGAAAGGCAGTAACAACAAACGTTGCGAAATAAATGAAAGTATTAATAAATCGTTGTTGTTAGCTGTAAGTAAAGTAGGCAGGGATTTTTTGTGATTTAGCATGTGTGTACAAAAACCGCAAAGAGCCGGGCGTCCGCTCGTTAATTTGCTCCTTTCTGTGTCGTTCGTAATCAAACAATCGTGGCCGGCCGCTGATCGAAGGACGGGACTATAGCGATTTGTTACATATTGTGTTGATATTTCATTTATCACGGTGATTCAATTTTCCCAGCAATTAATCACTGAACAATAGCCGTGGTCAGTGGGCGACGGCTGGCTAAAAAGATAGACGAACGTACACTGTAATTTTTTAAATATAGACGTCACCCTATCCACGACGATCCCACAAGTCCTACGCATTATTAGGAAAACAGCAACGCTTTAAATAACATTGTAAGGATAACACGGGTCTCCAAAATCTTATATATTTTTGGACAACTTTAAGGTCAATATACAAATATCACGTCACAAAGGATAATCTTTCCCTTTGGTTTTATCCTAAACCTTTTTGCACATTGGCATTACTTTATGTAAACTTATCTACACAAAGTAGTAGTATCTCAATTTATCCTAGTTCTTTATAAGTCCTCCGTTGGTATTGTCTGGTCCTGATTAATTAATCGCTAAAGGACTATAATAATTAATTCCTTTCAAGGAATTTGGGGCATGTAAAATTTGAATATTCATTACGAATATTGAATATCCACGCCTAATACTTATGCAAAAAAATACAGAATACAGTAATATTTTATTGAAGAGAAGCAGGTTAGAAAGGCTAATACGTAATTAGTGTCTCCTACCTGACAGACGCTTTTTAATGTTTTCTACAGGCATGTTATCGCCATTTTGCTTCTTATTTTTGATTTTTGAATCTATAAAACATTTATTGATTGAGCCCGACAAATCATATAGATTTTTTTTCTGTGGTATAAAATTATCCAATGACTTCTTGGGTGGAGCGAGAGAGCGTGTCAGACCATTACTGACTAAAACCACCTCTATGTCCTTCAGTTGGTCTTTGCTTGTAGCTAACGTAGAGTCTAGCTGTCTATATCTCAAGGTCCTGAAGCCCTACAAACACAGTACTTAATGAATAGTATTTTACACGTGTATGATGCATCTCCTCGAGTGTAAGATTCTTAATTTTCTCTCGGTGATAACTAATTAAAACTTGAACATAAAGTCATTTCAGCTAGATAGACTAAAAGCAGCCACCAGTGCTAAACAGAGAATAATTTTGTCATGGAAATTTGAAATCTCTTAGTAGTCCAAAGCCTAATATCCAGCTCGACTGTGAGCGCATTAGCCTCTATGAAACGTCGCACCCATTAGCAACGTGGCACCGTTGCCTTTATGCTTCTCCCAGTTTTTGATTTCATAAGAAATTAAAAACTCGAAGGCATATAGGTTCCTATCCTTCACCATCGTTAATGCATTCCTATTTATCTTACCTAATTGTCGATTGAATTCAAAAAGAAAGAAAAAATAAAAGAATCAGGAGTATAAACTAATTAATTAATTGTAACTAACTACTAACTAACTAACTTATTTTTTAGTAACCATGCCCCATATAGGAATTATTCCTGTATCCTGGGTGCATTCACAAACATGTAAACTTACATATACAAGACACCCAAACTGGAAACAACTATCTGTAGGCCATACAAATATTTATTCCGTACGGTAGGTCATTAGATGATTTTCCCACCGAAAAAAAAAAAAAAAAAAAAAAAAAACGGTAGGTAATCGAACCCGCGACCAGTAGTGTAGCATCCAATCGCTCAACCATTTCGTCAACCGTGCCGTCAAAGCTGTGGTGTATAATTATGGGCATCATTACAGTTACATCGGTTTTGTTTATATAAAATACAAAGTCCTGACACATTAACTAACTTTGAAAATTAGAAATTTTGCAGGTTCCTTTTATGATGTATACGTTACCGGCAAACCCAATTTTATGATGAACTAGTTTCGCCTAAGCCAAACCCGCGATATTAGTCCAAGAGCCAGCATAGCGAGCTCGGAATTTTAGAATACTCCGACACGGACAGGTGGGAGCTCTGCTCTCGAGTTAGCATCGATAGTTTTTGTTTTTTTTTTTATAACTACTCAGAAATAGGAACCCCGCGGTGCTGTTTGACCTAAGGTAAACTAGTTCATCCTAAAATCGGGTTTGACCGGTAACATGAAAAAGGAATAAGAAAGAATTTTCCGAAATTCAATTCCTAAGTTTGTATGCAGAAACCTATATTCACGTGGGCGAAACTGCTGGCTCAGACTAGTGTTGTATATGACTACTTTTAGGACACTCCTATTATGTAATTATCAGTCTTGTTTTTAGAGGAAGTTATAGAGCCGCAGAGGTATATGCAAAAGTACATTTAGCTTGTGCATTACAAGTCCCATCCTCGACACAGAAAGAAGTCAAATTATCATAGGTAGAGTTAATTGGTAGCGTTAACTTTCCGGCGACGACGCAACGTTTCGTTTCGCGCGCTCGCTCTGAAGTGGACTGCAGCTTTTCAGTAATCTCGCATAATAATGCAAAATACGAGTCGCACTCGCTCCCCACTCTGCGCAGATACACCTAATTACTTGCCCTCTAATTAAGTGCGAGTTAACTTACTGTTACATTAACTTTCAGCCATGCGACAACTTATAATGCAAATAAGTTTGTTCATAACTTTTTTACGGTTTAACTACAGAACAGATGCTGTTTGTTGATTTTGGTAGAAAAAATACTTGAATAGCACAATGATCTTTTGTTTGAAAAAAATTAGTTGCAGATGCAGCTACACCTAATAATAATTATTATATATATGTTAATTATTTCATCATAGTATAGAATATTTTTAACCGACTTCCAAAAAAAGGAGGGGGTCTCAAGTCCTCAGATTTTTTTTATGCTAGTACATTTGTCCTGGACTGTGTTCAAGTATGAAACAAAATCTTTTTAGTTACATAGGAAGAAAACACATTTAAGCTATTTTTAAAATGAAAGAAACGCTCGCTCCATTGTGTAGACTACCTGGAAGACACGATGGAGCATATTGTGAAGGTGTGCTCCGTCTGGGCGGAGCACCGCCGTTTTTGTCGTGGAGGCGGTTGGCGGCGGAGGCCTGTCTCACTAGGCACTGTTTCAAGCCACGGTCTGGAAGTGAGAGGGAATGGAAAGCGGTTGCCTCCTTCTGTTAAACGGTGATAATAATATTTTAGATGGCCGCAACCTTAAAAGAACGGACATCTTCATGCTCCTGGCACCGTCAAAGGAGACACCCCGGGCGCTAGGAGTTACAGGACGATCGCTGGCTACGGTAGACGCAGGTTTGCGATGACGAGCCATTGCTCGTCATCCGCAAACCTGCGTCTACCGTAGCCATGTGCCATGGCCGGACGACGACCTACCCATTGGTAGGTCATCGTCCGGCCATTGGGTAAAGACCGAGCTCGAGTCGTCGTCAGCGCAAGTGCTGCACGTGTGCCTCAAAGAGATGTCAGCAAAACCGTAGAGACCGCAAAACGGAGATGATATCACACCTCAAAAAAAATCACCCCTCGAAACCTTATAAAAATGAATCAAGCACAAATTGTATTGTAGTTACCAACAACGATTATTATAGTATAGTAAATAAAGCAACCCTACTACTGAACGAGGCTCATCGTAATCCTCTATACGTTTTATCCCGAATTCCAGACGAACAAAATTCAGTAACAACAGCACACCTCAATCTAAACGGAAGTCCTAACACACTGTTTTGATAGTTGTAGTATTGTTCTCTATTGATGACAACCGGCCGTTTGCGGCCACTGAGCTCGATCAAACTTTATCCTGGCCATATTGGCCGAAGTTATATCGGATCGGTAGTAAAACTGGATAATAATAAGCAGTGGATGCAATAAAACACGGCGCTTACGATCACACAATTCGATGACACATATAAAACCGGGCTGCATCACCCATCCGTTCTGTTTATGTCACGCCCCCAATTTATATGCTTAAGGAGTTGTTATTTTATAGCGCGCGTAATAAAACAATGTTTGTATTCATACGTTGTATTAAATGAATCTTTTTTATTGACATTTAAACTTGGCACGTACATTAATTCGTTCCTACTCCTAATACACGTGTTAGTTCTAGTGATTTTCAAGACACGTTTCATTTCAGTTAGATAAAAGTGGTCGTTTAGAATCGACAATTAAAAGTTTATTAAGCCATTTAATATTTCCACCAGATATAATTCGGGTATTCCTGTATTGGACTGCGGCAATGTTTGAAAGAGTTGTCGTGACCCAGGAACGCAAAAGGCTCAACGACCACAGGAGGGTTTTAGCCAGTAAAAGTTTGACATACCCTCTTGCTCTACCCAAACCGGTAGTTATTAAATGATGACCCAAAACAAAAAAAAATAAGGCTGTCTAGTAGATATCGCTGTCAGCGATAAGACCGCCATTGTACCCATAGATTTAAGTTAGTTTAAAAGTTTTGTTACTATTTTGGTGTACAATAAAGTTTATTCTATTCTATAAAATATTGTTTTAAATACCTCGTTATTTTAGCTATATATGTAAACCTATATTACATCAGGTCATCAGTCACAGAGGCCGTTAGATGTTAAGTGTCCACAAACTACGGCATCGATATTTCAATTAATATGCATCGTTACTTTAAACTTTACTTAGTGGAAGTGGGGTGAAGCAAGTTTTAATAAGGGTCTCTCTGGGTCATTACAGCCTCGTAGCGGTAATTGTCAGAGGCGGCGCGGCCCCAGCACTTAACGACACTTCTGCTTGACGTAGGCAGCCACTCCTTACTGCCGCCGTTTGTATTTCAATAGCTTTGTCAAACGAAATAAACGTATATCTGCTCACCAAATACGTTTTTCGCATAAATGTGCCCGGCGTTTGTTTTGTTTATTTTCGTATGAAACAAAAGCCTGAATTCCTCTTATTGTTATTGAAGTACGCCTCTGCATTGTCAAAAATACTCTGCGCTCAACAGTGGATTTAAGGCGCGGCGTCATTCGTTCTAGTCCCAACCACTCGCTTGATAGAGTTGCTGAAGTTTCCAATCTAATAAAACGAATCACGTGTTCAACGATCCTTACGCAAGTGAATTAAGACGAAGAGATTGCAAGACAAGAGGTACGACATCTGTCGTATTCAAACTTTACACGCACGGATTGTTAAACGGGTTTGTGAATTAGGTTCCTACATAGACAGCTACTTTATTTACAAGTATTTCCATTTCTTTTTTTTTTAACATATGTTAATAAACTAGCTACGCTATAGCACATAGCGTCTACGCGCCCACGCAACGCGACGCGCTTGTGCGGCATTTACCACGGAATGTGTAGGCGTTTGCTACGCGATATGTGGCATTTGCTACACCGTTTTTAGTATCTATTGATAAGTATTTAAACTAGATTGCCTTCTTGTGATACTTCGTCAAAGTTACGAGTATTATAGAAACAAGAACGGTTTAGCCGTGATTCAATTAACTAAGTTAAATAAGCTACTCCATTTCCAGCGCTGATGTTTCTTATCTATCAGGATATACCTTATTTGAACATAATCAATATAATAATAATGAAAAGTTTTATATAAAATAAGGAGCGTTTTAATAAAAATACAAATTTCGTCATAAAACGCGTGCGAGAGATACATGCCGTAAATTAATCAATAAAAAAAAACGTAGGTAGGATAGACCTACTGACCTAATTATCATATTTAAGTATGCTATTGAATGATGTATGTTTTTCGGTGAAAAGCTTGAAAAGCTTAGATTTATACATGTTAAAAAGGCGCATGTACTAATTGGTGCGGGATCGCAATCACGGCAGACATGTCACGTCAAACGGTGAGCGTCGGCGTCGGCCCACTCGGCGCGTACGAGAGGTTACGGGAGACGCCGACAACTAATTCAATTCCGCAGCAGCGAACTGAATGCTAACGACCGGCTTAAAATGAACACGTATACTGAAATAACACATGCGAGAACATACTCTATTCACTAATGTCAGCTAATGTATTAACTTTAGAGAAAGATTGGATAAGAAACTTATTTAGTGTACCTAGATAAGTGTAGCGGGAAGGTTTTTAAATAAAACGACCAAAACGGGTAACACACCCTCTATACTTTTGCCTTGACAGTACACAATTATTACAAATATCATAAATCAATACCATTTAAAATAATAATAATTATATAGTAGCACTTACACTGAGATGTTGCTTACCCCAAAAACTGGAACGGAATATGTCAGGACAGCGCAGCGCGTTATTTTATAACCTTGTCAACTGTCATAGCGCTGAGCTGTCAAATCGCATAACGTTCCAGTTGTCAGTGCAAAATAAATACATTTTAATGTTGCCAATACAGAAAACAATCATAGTGTATGTAACTAATCATAAAAATCGCTAACAGTCGGCCATCCGTATTACAAATACGACCTCGTATGTGAAAGAATAAAGAAATTGGTTTTATACACAAAATAATGAGAGAAGAAAAAAAGAATAACAGCAATAAAGCAAACAGATATCTATTACAGTAGCGAATAAAACTTTAGATTATTCATACACTGGTTGCTGTACCTAGGAACGAGACTAAACATAATTATCAATTTACCAATTACTATTTAGACACAATAAAATTGATTGCATTATTTAGTTGTTATGTAAAAGTAGCTTATATTGTGTATACATGATTTTACTTTGTTGCTCAATAAATATATATTATTATTATTCTTACAAATCATTATCTTATTCTTTATACAGTCATTCAAAAACAGGTCTCTAAAATGTCCTGCCTCTACTGATTCAAAGATTCAAAGCATTTTATTTCAAATAAACAATTTACAGGCACTTTTGAAATGTCAAGAAGTCAAGTTACAAATCTATGTTACTTATTTCTTGTCTTTATCATGTAATGAGAAACGTACAGGCCCCTCAAATATCCTGCCTCTAATGAAAAACAAACAGGCCCCTCAAATGTCTTGCCTCTAATGGAAAACAAACAGGCCCCTCAAATATCCTGTCTCTAATGAAAAACAAACAGGCCTCTCAAATGTCCTGCCTCTAATATAAACAGACAGGTCCCTCAAATGTCCTGCCTGTAATGAAAAACAAACATTAGTAAATAAACAATTGCCTGATAAAGCCAATTGGTTTATCCTGAACAGGCCCCTCAATGGTCCTGAACAGGCCTCTCAATGGTTCTGAACAGGCCTCTCAATGGTCCTGAACAGGCCTCTCAATGGTCCTGAACAGGCCTCTCAATGGTCCTGAACAGGCCTCTCAATGGCCCTGAACAGATCCCTAATGGTCCTGACCAGATCCCTCAATGGTCCTGAACAGATCCCTCAATAGTTTCTGTAAATACCCTTTTGATTTTGATATGGCCACTCAGGCCAGGTACATGATAAGTTTCAAGTGCATGTCACAATAACATCAATGATTTACCTCAACCACAAAATTTCACCCGTTATTTGTGAATCATTGACCAACAATGACTGTTTGTTTACATTTGATATCAGTTGTAATCACTGACCCGACTAAAACGTCAGGGTATATATTTAATTTACTCTTTTGGCTCTGATTAGTTTTTATTGAAACTCCAAATTTTGATACAATAACTAATCAAAATGCGAGATCACGAACTATGAAATTGTTTCGTCCATTTTATTTCATTCATTAAAATTACCAACTATTAATTACCAGTAGGTACGCTGTAAATACCATCACTTTTAAGATACTCAAGGCAAATTCAGTCTAGACTACTTTCTCTTAATGTAAGAATAATAGGTTTTACGTTAATCACTTATTTCGTTAACATAATTTTAGATGTGGGAAGTCAGGTACACTTCCGTAAAAATAACCTCTGGTAATCAAAATATTCATAGACATTCTATACTAAATAAATTACAGTGAGACATCTTTTGGATGTTACCATTTTATTTTAAATAAATAAATCATTGTATCCCTCCATGTCCCTAGTGAACAAATTGGGAGTTATTGTATTATATTTATCCACAATAACTCTTTACCATACCTAAAATACTCAACATTTACAGATATTTAGGTACACCCCCCTGATAAGACAAATCTCTAAAAACAAATCAAAAATGCCTACAAAAGGCTTACTGACTTTAGCAACTACTTTTTGCCGCACCATCTGATTTTCCATGAAAATTACTTCCTATAATTCAATCAATGCTATCCCCTAAGTTGGTACACTAAAATTAGTAATTCATGAATATAATTTGGAAGTGCTCTGGGAGTCATTAAATAGAATTCACATTACATTGCAAATTCTGCAGGACTAAAGTCCAAATCAGACATTCGAGTTATTTACGAAGCTTAGCGATCATGTCCTCATATGTCTCTGCACGAATTACAATCTCATACGAAAATTTATTACGCAGAAGGTATTGAAAATATACTTTCACTAAATCCATTTCGATAGTTATATTCAAAGTCAATCTTATTTATTTGGTCTTCTAACTTTATATAGAAGATCGGTAAAATTCATGAAACGTTTGTTTGACGGCAGTGTTACGTCAGTGACATGAAACTGCTGTCATGTCACCACTTTTATTGTAGGTCAATATTAGGCGTGGAAAAAAGTGTGTCATCTTTGCGATTGGAACATATTATTTGGAATATTGGCTCAAAATATACACACTGAGTCGTGATCTGTTACGTTGCGTCATATACACTAAAAGTTTTATTTAATTGAATTTTGATTTGAGAATAATTTAAAGCAGAGGTTTTTAGTTCAGGTCATTAATTATATGTACGCCATTTACGTTATAATTTGAATTTTTAAAAGACTGCTGGTCACTTAAAGTAAAGAGTGTCTCAGAGTTCCAATTATTGTTCCAAATGATGCATTAAAATTTAAAACATTACTGATGTTCCAATCTTTCGGAACACTAAAATATTTCGGAACAGTGAGTCGGTCTAGTAAAGAGTTACACGCCTAGTCAACATTAATTTGTCCACAAATGCCATTTTATGAACAATGACTTCCGAGCATGAAAATAATGTTAAATTCTACAATGTTTCGTTCAGAAACGTGGTTTATTGAACAACATGAGCTACGGTGTTTTCCTGTTAAACTGTATATAAAATCACAACTTTTCATCAGTATAGGTAGGTATACTTAAAAAATAAATTGCGTGTGGCTATTCCCGTACTCAGTATGTACTCCTTTTAAACCAAAGAGATTTAAAGAGATAATTATAATAGAGGGGCTATCAGAACAAATGTCTTAGAAAAACTGTCATCCTATGTCTCAGTGACGCCATCTGGCTTTGAATAGCAAACACGCGAATTAAATTTGTCGAAATTTATAATTATTTAACTATCGCTCGGTAGGTGGCCAGGGGCCTTACCATGATAATGTTAAAATGTCAGTCGTACGACCGAAAAAGAGTGATGGAGCCATACACCCTATATAGCTCCACCCCTTTAACAGCCCGGTCTAGGTCGTAAAATGGATCACGTTATGAGCTCGTGGTAGAGCCTCAGTGTGTGATAAAGGTAAGGTTAAGCTTTTCAGCAATAGATGGCGTTATCACAAAATCAGCAAATGTTCTAGAACTATTTATAAAAATTATTGAATTTTAATTAATTAATTCGTAAATACAAAAAATATTTACGAAAATAAACCGAAGTTAGGTTCAGTCATTTTATCATAACAAGATTTGCAATAGCGTAATGGGCAGTTCGGCATATTTTCTCAGAAAATTATTTTCTTTTAGTGCATAGAGCGGATACAAACACGACTTGACGTGTAGGGGCGTCATACTAGACTGAGCGACTTATGACCACTAGGTAATAAGTATCGGATCACGATTTTGTTCGCTATGTCCTGTCTATTGGTAGTATATATTTAATGTCTTTGTTTTAAACCAAGAACAAACACTCTTGGTACCCTACATAGCACAATTGATAGATATTAATAATTGAACAAGAACTTTGTCTAAACCTAGCAGTTGTCAATAATGAAGCTATCCCAACAGCATAACATGGCACTGTGCGCTCTCGTGTCTCATTTGGTGTTGTATTTTGTAACGGACCTTCTTTTAACCTATAGAGTATACGAGCCCCTTGGTGTAGCACCACATAAAAATATTGTGTAATTACTTGTATCACTTCTCCATTTCCATTGATACCCACATCACTTTACAAAATCAAAAATATTTAATCAACAACAAAGATGCATTAGGGTAATAATATATTTGGACTCAACACTATCGACAACTGCCAACCATATTTTATTAAATATAATATTTTTATTCTGCCTTGCTTATTTAACTATGAGTATTATTATTTATTGTCACTGTTTCAATTGAGTCAACAGCGTTGATGCATATATGTATCATACGCCTGGCACCTATAATATTAAACAAAGTGCTGAAACTTTTTTTTTTTTTTTTTACACTATTTTTTTTTTTTGTATAGTAATTTAATTACTTGCTAGATTTCCTCTTACTGTGTGTTAACTCCTTCATTAGACAAGAATTAACTATGCTATGTATTTGGCAACTACTTGTGTTCAATTGGATAATATGCAATTGTATATTCCTCGCACCACTACCTATGGCAAATTATATAGGCCATCACCTTAGACATAATGTTCTACTGTACTTACTATTCCGATTTGTACCAACTACAAGCTCATGTTTTACAGAATACCTATACACATTAAAAGGAGTTTCACGGAAACAAGATTTGACTATTAATATTTCTACATCTAGAGTTTTTCCAGTAAAGCGATTTACTCTGGTGATGTAATAAAATGTTATTATTAGCCTACCCTTCTGCCGCTTCTAAGAGCAAAGAATCTATTTCAGCATCATTAGGCATACTAGATAATACTCTTCGTCACGTGGTTTCAGTTAAATGGGTAATACTAGTAGGTATGTAAAATCGCACAGGACCGTTCGCTGTGGCGACGCTTGGGGGAGGCCTATGTCCAGCAGTGGACGTCTTTCGGCTGAAATGATGATGATGATGATAATGTAAAATCGCTTTAAACTGTAGTAAACAGTGAAGTATATACAACGCCAGTTCCAGCATATGTAAAGCCTGATACACGTGGGTAGCATTTTTATGTAAAGAAACCATGTACTAAATTCAAACTGTATCATGTAAAATCACAAAGTTATAAGCTTATGTTACTTGGTTGTCCGAAAAATACATGGTCACCGGGCCATCCAGGTGACTGAGGGGTTGTTTTGCTCCCGCACCCAGCTGTGCGCTGGTGCCTAATGCCCGCTATGACCTGTGTCGTACTTAGTGTCGGTGGTGTCCAACTTTATACATTGGTGTAAAAATTGTTGGAATCGATTCAGTTACTAATTCTGAACAAACTATATTCAGCTTTCGCATATACCAAAAATAAAGCTGTATACAGATACACCCTTTTGTTTTATTTGGAAATACCAAGAAGTTATATTTGCATTCAATGTTTGCATAAAACTCGGTAAAGTCACGTGACCGCGTGTGACGTCATTTTACTACGCTCCGCTCAGCCGCAATTCGCCAGCTGAAGTAGAACTGTTTACTCGCGCAGTATTTCGTTTTATTTTATCATACAAGGATTCGAAAAAGGGACAATCAGATAACCTACCTAAAATACATTAGAATGGTTACTCATTATTTAGTGACAAATAATGTTTTCTTTGCCGTTGAAATGTAAATCTGTACATTTTGGCACAACGCATGATTTTCTAGTATGAATATTAGACATTTAGGAAAAATAATAAATTTATAAGTTATAGTGAAACGCAAGCACAGAATATCTAATAACGCAAGGCAGTGGGAACGGACTGAGTGAGCGCTGCACTATGAAATCAAGGGTCAAATGATCGGTCATCGCACGCTCACTTTAAAAATCTATAACTTGGAATCTAAAGGTATCAAAATATTGATTGAATCTGAAAGTACTGGTCCGATTGCATTCACACATAGAAAGCCACTGTATCCCTGAGTGACCTAGGCTATATTAATATGTACGCGGGCGATGCCGCGGGCAAAAGCTAGGAGGCAAATGTAATAAATGTCAGACTATCTGTCAAAAGGCAATCCATATAATATTAATTTACCTAATTTTAATTTCATTGACTGTCCTCTTTAGTTGCATTTAGATTATTCCTAATCAAAAGTATTACTGGTCTGCTCATTTATTTTATAAGTAAGCTCAGAACGCAGGTCATGGTAACAACGATTTATAAGTTGGTAGATATGTTTGCTACGGTCATTTAACAATGATCCAAAACCGGTCCCTAATCCATCTGAACACACCCTGAGTTGTCCTTAGGTATTCAATAGATTAACATACCTGTGGTATGGTAATACCTCCAGGGAGTAGCCCTGGCAAGGCACGTGTGGTGGTGTGGTAGTACCTCCAGGGTGTAGCCCTGGCAAGGCACGCGTGGTGGTGTGGTAGTACCTCCAGGGTGTAGCCCTGGCAAGGCACGCGTGGTGGTGTGGTAGTACCTCCAGGGTGTAGCCCTGGCAAGGCACGCGTGGTGGTGTGGTAGTACCTCCAGAGTGTAGCCCTGGCAAGGCACGTGTGGTGATGTGGTAGTACCTCCAGGGTGTAGCCCTGGCAAGGCACATGTGGTGATGTGGTAGTACCTCCAGAGTGTAGCCCTGGCAAGGCACGTGTGGTGGTGTGGTAGTACCTCCAGAGTGTAGCCCTGGCAAGGCACGTGTGGTGGTGTGGTAGTACCTCCAGAGTGTAGCCCTGGCAAGGCACGTGTGGTGGTGTCAGAAGAAACTCATATTGAATAAGGTAGTACAACAAAAGCGATAAGCCTGAATATTTTAAAGTTCACCATTTTAAAGTACACATCACTATGCCCGCTTAGATAGGTACTATTTTATCAACAATATTGTAACGGTGCCTACATACGTAGGTACTTTCAAAGCAAAAGTAGAAGATGCAGTTTAGGAAAAAAAAATCGCTTGTGGGCGGGATAAACGAATGCATTTAAATAAACGACTCGTTTATCCCACTTCTGAATTGTCAGCTAATGTATTAACTTTAGAGAAAGATTGGATAAGAAACTTATTTAGTGTACCTAGATAAGTGTAGCGGGAAGGTTTTTAAATAAAACGACCAAAACGGGTAACACACCCTCTATACTTTTGCCTTGACAGTACACAATTATTACAAATATCATAAATCAATACCATTTAAAATAATAATAATTATATAGTAGCACTTACACTGAGATGTTGCTTACCCCAAAAACTGGAACGGAATATGTCAGGACAGCGCAGCGCGTTATTTTATAACCTTGTCAACTGTCATAGCGCTGAGCTGTCAAATCGCATAACGTTCCAGTTGTCAGTGCAAAATAAATACATTTTAATGTTGCCAATACAGAAAACAATCATAGTGTATGTAACTAATCATAAAAATCGCTAACACTAATAATACGCGCCGAATATAAAGCGCGGGATTTCTACCGGTTCTGATGTAACCGTACTCCCAGATTATTATAATTCTAAGCGGTTTAAGGATTTAGATTTTAATTTTATTAAAACTTGCCCTCAAACTTAATTTCTTTCTTTGAGAATAATTTTTCGTGGTCTTTGATTTTCTTATTCACCTTTACGAGGGATTTTCCGTGAGTAATACAATTTATTATAACAGTCTTGATCTTACTTTAATCAAGTGTCCTCACTGACTCATTAATGGATAATTCAAACCGCTCTTTAATTACGCTGAGTCACAGCCTTTTAAGAGCATTTTCTGCGTCTAGGTGGGCGACGAAAGGTCCAACTGTAAGCCGCGATACGAACGGCGAATATGTCGGTAAATAGGTAACGTTACGTACACAAGGGTAAAGGACGTGTGAAAACGATATTTTTATTGTATTTTGAGCACGAAAAGTTTTTTTTATCGCAGTGGTTCCGTCTCCGGCGGCGCGGGCGGCAGCGGGCGGCGGGCTACCAGTCCGCTGTCGGCAAGCAAGTATTGTGGAATGATTAATTGTTCTGTAAATTGAATTCACCGTGATAAATGAAATATCCGCACAATAGGTAATAAATTACGCTGACCCGTTTGGGCGTAAGATGAAACGGTCTGAAAGTAGGTCCGGACGGATGTTACAGGATAATAATAGGTATAAAACACAACACACGTAAAACACCTGCCCGAAGGTATTGTTGGGATTTTAATTCGCATGGGGCACGGAACGGCTTTGTTAAACGGACTCGTACAGTTCGCTCGCACTCCGTTACTGGCTCCGGTGTATCTCGATTTAGCTGTGTTCGTTACTATTCCGATACAATTCGGAACCCATGCGATCGAACAACACGTTTTTCAGACCTAAAATATTCACTGAAATCTATAATAATGTTTTCTCCGTAGATACATTCCTAAATATTAGGACCATTCATGTCGACGGACTTAATTGATTAAACATTTTTTATTTACCTGAGTAATGAAGTCGTATCGATAAAGCTCGAAAACGGCTGTTAAAAAGACATTTATTTATTCGAGTTCATTTACGAGTGAGGCTGCTGACCGTCACTGGTACCTATGTAGGTAGACGTAACTGACTGGGTCGTTAGAGGGTAACCTACTGCGTACCTTGCCATTAGTCAGCTGACAGACATTGGCACTTTTGGCGGAGCTGAATAATTAGTTACCACACAGTACACACTCAAAATTAATTGTAGTAGTAGTTATTGGGTTTTTCTATTACGAATTTCTGAGCGGCAGCTTGGAGTATTTAGGTTGGCGTTGTTGATGATATCTTCAGTCTTGTCAGATTTGAGTGTTTGATTGACATCCCATAGAACTATGAGAGAACACACTCGCATGAACTTGTAATTTATTATAACTCCCGCATCGATTGCTAGTCTCCTCTGCGATTGGCCACATTGGTCAGGAGGATTATATCTACATATATAAAAGGAGAAACTGACTGACTGATATATCATCGTACAACTGAAACTAATCGGGACTAAGAGTGTGAAATTTATGCACAAGGTTTCCTTTTATGGCGTAGACGAGCACTAAGAGAACTTCTTCAAAATTCACCATCTAAGGGAAACGGGGGTCCAAAGTTTGTATGGAGAATCCCACTTTCATGCGAACGAAGCCGCTGGCAGAAGCTAGTCATTTCATAAAATGACAAGAGTTTTAATTTGTTTTTAATAATTTTTTTATGTAGATTTTTGTCACAACGAATTTAGAATAGGTACCTACATCCTAAGCTGACAATATAGAAACCACCCCTTTTCTTTGGTTACGCTGAAAAGCGCCATAGCCCCTTGATGAGATGTGAATTGATTATACAGTCCCCTTCAGCATTTAATTTGTTGCTAAGAGATTTCCCCGTTATTTTAAAGCCAATTTACACAGTGACTCGTACACATTAAAAATATTAGCAACACTGCCTCTAAATGAACAATACATTAGCAAAATAATAAATAATACGGAATTAAGAGAAACTTCAACCAAATCCAAGTCTATTAAATAATCAGGAGTCCATGATCAAAGTTTGTCTTCCTTTAATGGATACTTACATAAAGTACATTAATTCGCTGAGACACAAGTCCTGATTCTGTTTAAACTTCTAAGTGGTAATGAAGACAAAAGACGGTTACGAAATAAAAGGCAATTTTAAAATATAGAAGACATTCAAGTTACGAGTCTAATGTATAACAAGATACGAAGCTGCTGAAGTCACGCATCTCGATGCGATGCGAGTGAAAATACATGGTTTCAGCATTATTACGTAATTATGATTGTTATATGAACCTAACATCGTGAGAAAAGCACTCGGGCGTACATTTATTGAACAAAGCGGCAAGAAAAACGACGGCAACAAGCGGCACCGGCTGCTCTAAATTGCCAACACTTCTGAGCCGTGGGCGTTTACTGGAGTTCACTCCACTTCATTATTTGTTACATTGCATCGATCCGGGATCGCGTAAAGTGTTATATGATAGCGCCATCAGTGTATGCGCCAGATAAAAGGCGATACCGAACCTCCATTTTCCGTATTGCAAGTACGAAAACGCTGACGATAAATGTAAAAGGGAAATTCATTTGTCATTAAGTTGCATTGTTACTGAAAAATATTCGCAAAAATAAAAAAGCCTTTTGCAGATCACTTTCGTGCTGTAGAATAATGAAAGCTAATCAGATTTTCGGAAAAGAGTAATGACTCACACGCCTACAACGTGGAGAGCATGAATTTTAAGTGCTCACTTTTTCGATATTATTTCGGTGGTTGATTTGAGAACAACATGTCTATCCATTAGTGACGGTTCAATGTTAAAAATAAGTTAGTGCATCAAGCCAGACGGCCGACCAGTAAGCGTAACTTTTTTAAACTCCAACTCGGTAAAGTAATTAGAATTTTTCCAACGGCCCCATTGTGCTACGAACTCAGCTCACGCAAACTTTTAATGCGACTTAAATTCAAATGCTATTTTACGGTTTCTCTTTGTGAAGTTGATTTTAATGAAATATTGAGTTCGCCAACATTGATTGTCTACCTTTTTTTATTTTACCTTTTAAGTATTTACTTTATGGTGACCGTAACCAGCTATATAATAATAATAATAATATAATATAATATTCCACAACTATCACACAACGCCGTCTAGTCCCAAGCTAAGCAAAGCTTGTGTTATGGGTACTAGACACCTGATAAACATACTTATATATTTCTAAATACATACATATATAGATAAATTACACCCAGACACAGAACAAATGATCATGCTCATCACACAAACATTTGTCCTGGGTGGGAATCGAACCCACGACCTCCGGCATAGCAGTCAGGGCCACTAACCACTAGACCAACAGGCCAGTCAGGTCAGTCAGCTATAGATCAATAGAAGGACCAAAATATTTTAACTCATAGCTGGAATGCGGAAAATACTTTGATTTATATAAAAGTGGGCTTAACTTACATGCCAATATCAAACCCAGCGGGATTATATGAAAGAGTTACCGTGGCCCAGGAACGCATAACGCAATTGAAGGAACATGGGTTTTAGTCAGTAAAAGTCTGACTTCTGACTCACTGAACCTCAAACAAAAACGGTCAACACCAAACTGTAATAATTCTGCACTAAGGTTTATCCAAAACGTTTTGACAAATATAACACCATACAGATCTTTTCATATGATAATCTCTCACACAAGCATGATTCATGAACCAATATTATCCCAACGATTTATTTTTCGAACAACTCAAACGCTGAAGGCAAACTTGAAAGTCATTCAACGAACTCAAACTCGGCGCAAATAGATGTCATCAATCGAAGAGGCTTTCGATCAAAGACAAGGGACAAAGGGACATCGTAGAGCAAGGGCTGATATGCGGAAGAATTATTACCGAAGCGAACGCCCTAATGCCTGTAAGGAACGTATTCTACGGTGACCTGCTGGAGGTAAACTGACAGCCTGAATACAAGATAACTTACAGTTTCCATAATATCATTACTCCATAACGTAATCTATGTCATTTGATATGGATTTAATGGACTCTATAATTTGATAATATGAGTACAGTCAAATATTATAGTATAGTCGTAGACAACTACCTACTCGGAGCTTAGTAATAAGTAAGTAAGCTTTTAAGCATTCTTTTACCAAGGCACAGTTTTCCACCCTATCTAGACGTAATCGTAATGTGCGATAAGCCCGCTCTTTGTTTTATACGTTCCATTTCTATAATTAAAGTTTTACTGGAGCACACTAAGGGGCAAAACAAATATTATTATTTAAGTAAAACCAAAACAATAACAAAGACTTTGAACTTCTCTGCTTGGATTTTCCCGCGAAACTACACATTAGACTAAGCGCAAAATCCCACTTTGTGAATCGCAGTAAGTTCACAAATCTTAATCAGGTTTCTTATATACGGATCTCCGACAGTGTAGACGTTAAATTCTTGCTTTAGAAATATTTAAGATCATAAGATCGCGCGGCATTTGTATTATTATGCAAAAATTGCTTGACTGGTATTTGCTTTGCCTGCATGCTATGCACTACAAAGAAGGCGACATGCCTTGCCTGTTGTCGACAGAAAGGGTTATTAAGGAAAGAATGAAGCACTTAAATACGATAATAGCGAGTACTTGATCACATTGGTTTTTCGTAGTTGAGGCGACTGCCTTGTTTGTTCTTGTCAAAATAGTATTGCGGTATGTGAATCCGCTCAGCTTGGTCAGTATTCTCTGAGCTAAGCAACACTTTATTACTGATTATTAGATAATGTAAACTTGATTGAAAATTGCATAAACAAAAACAATTTGTAGAACGAATCTATCACAACAATAGCACCGCCCATATATTCTGCTACATAAAGAAATCCGTTCAGCTAGCCACGTCCAGTCAACAAAAACAATGTCGCGCCGTGGTTGAAAGAGCGAGATTCCGGCTGCAATCATCTAGATAACACTTGAGGGATTTATCCAAAATAACATTTCGCCTGCGCAAAGTTCTTAATGAAATAAGTTAATAATCCTCGGGTAATTCGTTAAATGTTTGTGCGATAGATACTAGTTTGGAAGCTCTCCCAGAGTGGCTGTTTCATGCTTTGATTACAGCGCGCCGCGTCTTCACCGTATCAATGATTCACGTGAGCGTGCTCACAAGTTTACCTATCATTTACATTGTTACACAGAAACGTTATAAAGTTTCACTACATATTTATGAATAGTATGCAGATTGGGAGAAAGTTTCGGGCGTGTTTGCTGTTTGCTACGCTAACGATTGATCATGATGATTAATTTGGTTAATATCTTCTCTTCGAGCTCAGGATTTAACAGAACTTTAATTGTGGTTCGATACAAAGCTTCTGCCAGGACTGTTATTATTAACCTCGACCAAGAGTTGTTGACTTGTGGTCAGGGCTGCCAATCTCAGTGCTGACTAGCCAACGATGCGGGAGACTTTACTGAGCATTTATGCTATTCACACTCATTCATAATAATGTCTGTTCTACTAGCACTCTCTTATCCTTATAGGAAAGCAAAACGATACGGTCGAGGAGAGATTAGATCAGATCGCAGAACAACGACGGCTTTACGTGCTTTCTGAAACTTTCCGGAACAGTTATATGTATAATTTGGAACATTTGGAACATCGGCTCAAAAGATACAAACGGAACATTTAGAACATTGGCTCAAATGAATCGTGATCTGTTACTTCGAGTCATAGTCACACTGAGACAGAGAAATGTTAGATGATATGTATCATTTCGAACATTTGGAACAACGACTCAAAAGATACTACCCAGACACTGACTATTATGAATCGTGATCTGTTACGTCGCGTTATATACCTACACTAACAATTTTATTTAATTGAATCGTGATTTAAGAATAATTTTAAGCAGATGTTATTAGTTCAGTTCATTAAATAGATTATTATTTACGTTTTAATTTGAATTTTAAAAAGACTGTGGGTTGCAGTTGCTTAAAGTAAAGAGTGTTTCAGTGTTCCAATTGTTCCAAATGATGCAATTAAAACATTACTGACGTTCCAATCTTTCGGAACAGTGAGTCGGTTCAGTAAAGAGTTTCACACGCCTAATTAGAATAGCTCATAGTGCCCTCGCATTCCGCATTTTTTTCAAATTTATTTTGAAAAAAAAAAAAAATAGATAGAATAATAGATAAAAATTCGAAGCAAGTTTTTTTATAAAACAAGCGACACCCCTTTTTGGGAACTCGTGGAATCGAGTCGAAGAGCTATTGTGCTAATCGAAAGAAATGTAAAAAATATATCTTATTTGGTAGTCTAGTTTTTTTTTCGGTGGGAAAATCATCTAATGACAAATCTAGCTCTTGGGTGGAGCGAGAGATAGTGTTAGACTTTTACTGACTAAAAACCCATTCCTTTGCCTTCGTTGCCTTTCGTACCAGGGCCGAGTCTTCCTTTCAGAATCAGAACCTTGGCCCTAGTAGGCTTCGACCCTGCTGGGCCCCTACAGTTGCTGACATCTCCTTGAGGCGTGCGTGGAACAGTACGCGCCGTCGACGACTTGGGCTCAGTCCGGACGATTACTGGACGGTCGGACGGCGAGCTACCCATTGCTCGCCGTCCGCAAGTCCGCGCCTATGGTGGCCGGAAATCGAGATCGCAGTAAAGGTGCCATTCGAACCTCGGCTGCAGGCTGCGAATGCAGGTGCCACACGCATGACATGCAGCCGTTACCTGCATCCGCAGCCGGGATTGATTCCGAGGCTGGCTGCACGTGCTGCCAGTCGCAAATCTACGATTCAATCCAATATGAGCGCTATCGGCTCCGAGTAGCGATTTTTTCGGGACTTTTCTAAACAGGTTGGAGTGACGTAACTACGTGCGCATCGACTTGCGGCCGCAGCACTACTGGAGCCGCCGCATGTGCTGCCTGCATCCGCAGCCTGCAGCCGAGGTTCGAATGGCACCTTAATGGATTTGCATTTTGGATATACGTGTGCACTATTCAGAAACAAAATACATACTGCCTTGAGGAACGCCGTAGATAACGCAAGTGTCAGAAATAGTACTTATATTCTGTTGATTTTAACTCTGTCGTTGACGCTGAGAAATATGCCTTTTTGGTCTAGTTTAAAAACGACGTGATTTACCGGTTATCTTCCGGCACATTCAGTGCTTTTCCTTACCTAGACCCAAGAGAGAAATTTGGATAAAATAGTGTCCAATCCCAATCCAACTAGTAGTATCGCCCCAGCTGCCGCGACCCCGACCCCGATTTCAACGACAAGCAATGCGTAGCTAGCATTGCGACCGAGCTCGAGTCGTCGACGGCGCGTAGTGTTCCATGCGCGCCTCAAAGATATCAGAAAAACTGTAGAGGCCACGTAGGGCTGAAGCCTACCGGGGCTTACCGGGGTTGACTTCCGAAAGAGAAACCCGTAGTATTGGAACGCAAGGGCAAAGTAGGAGCATAGGTGTAGTTTTAGTCAGTAAAAGTCTGGCACGACCAAGGCTTCCGCTCCACTCTGGTGCATGAGAAGTCATAGGGTAATTTCACACCTTAAAAAAAAAACAATCCAACTAGTAGCATACTCATTTTTAAGATTCATAGTCGACTTATCAATTTTGGGTATCTCTGGTGGAAGTAAACATCATCGCTTACCATCAGGTGAGATGGTGGTCAAACGCGAGCCTATCATTAATTAAAAAAAAAAAGTAAAACGATTTGATTTGTGACGACCCCCGTCACTTCAAAATTATAATTCTTTAAGCTGATGTAATCGACGACTTGTAACGATTTGCTGTTAATCAGCAAATCGTTACAAGTCGTCATCAATATTAAAAAACAGGTGACCAATATTAAAAGTCAGGGCCAGATTATATCGTTTAAAGAACTAGAACCACGTTTTTTGAAGGATGAAAGGGGACTAAAATGATTTTTGATCTAAAGAATTGATTTCACAGCATTTCGTTTATCTTTACAATTACAATTTGATTTTTTTAGCTTAAAAATCTTCATATTTTCTTATGATATTTTTGTGACATATAAAAAGATCATAAGAAAATATGACATGATGATATTTAGCAGATTAAAATCGTGGATTTTTTGACGTATACATTGTAGAAATCCAGGGTCGAGCCAGGTTTAAACAATACTGTCTTATATGGTCGTGAATTAATGTCAAATATTGTTTTAAAAAAAACGTGTGGCTGCAACATTAGCATCCGCGTCACGTGGAAAAAGCAAACGTTTCCAAATGTGTAAGGGTAAGATTTTTGGACACATTGTTTAAATGATAAATGATTTTTAATTTGCTAATAGGTTTAAAAAAAAACACATATCATATTGCCAATTTAAACTAGATGAGGCCGTTTTGTTAGTAGGTACTTACATTTAAATAATAAATGCTTAAGAAAACAGATGGATCAATCACAGTTGGATCTATTGCAAAAGCCTCAGCAGCATCACGTGTTAGTGTCGCCGCACATGGGCCACGTGGCACAGCCACAAACGCTTCCACGAGAAGCAAGAAGCAGCCACAAAGGAAGCTGAAGCGCGCGACTGCCACTTGTAGCCGGTGGTTGTTACTTATTTTATCCCATACCCGAAGTATCATATTGGACTCTGACGAAGAAAGTTTAAATGCGCGAGTGGCGTGTGACGGCGTTTAGTGGCCCGTTCGGGCCACACGAAGGGAGCAGCGGCGATTTGTAACGTGTGGCGGCTATCGGCGTCAACCGTGTGTGGCGAATCCATATAAAATGTATGAAACCTACAAGAAACATGCCGGCGGAGGCAGGCAGGTGACGGCGTTTTGTGGTTGTGGCCGGTGCCCCGTGTGCGGCGACTCTTTGTTAGAATACCCTTAGACCTGATGGATTGATTAAGAAATTAGGTAAGACGCACTATTTCTATCACTATTGTTTGTTTTAACTTTGATATTCAAGTCTCCTGCAATAATTATGCGTTTTTAAGTAGCCCTATAGCTATGATCACAACTAATGAGTTAAGGAAACTACTGGTAGGTAAAATGAGTGATGGAAAATCTACACACAACTAGTATGTTAATATCTTTGTGAACATGGATCAGTAGAAAACTGACGTAGTAGTACATTTAAAAGTTTTCTTACATAAATTACATTGCCACATTTTAGTTAAGACTGATCTTAGAGGAAAAGTTCGTTGCTCTCAAAACTGGGAACACGTTAAGTTAGCTAACATTCGGTGAAAATTATAACATCTACGTCGAAAGAGAAAGTGGAAAATCATCTAATGACTTCTCCCGGGTTCTGACTTCTAGAACCACGAATATCCCTTTCATACTTTTCCTTATGGCCCTAGCAGGCATCAGCCCTGCGTGGCCCCTACGGTCTGCTGACTTCTATTTGAGGCGCGCATGGAAAAATCTACACGCCGTCGACGACTTCGGGTCGGTCTTTATAGGACGAACGGACGGCGAGCTACCCATTGCTCGTCGTCCACAAGCCTGCGCCTACGGTGGCCGGAGAGCGCTCTGCGATTCCCGACGCCCGGGACGTCTTCCGTCACGGTGGCTGGGGCGTGAGGCTGTACGTTCCCTGCAGCGGTGCCTGAAAATTGTTTAACGTTTTTATAAATACTGCCAATGTTTTCTGTTATGATTTTCAGAGATTTTGTCGCAGGACTTAGTAATATAGTATTACCTGGGACAACGCGCTTCGGGAGTATTCGCAAGAGTAATCGTAACTCTGGAACGCAAAGGAGAACTGAAGAAATACAAGTGGGTTTCAGTATAAGTCAGACTACTCCGGGTGGAGTACGAGGGAGTCCTCTTATTCAATGCAATGGAAAGGGCTATGCTCAGAGTTTCCTTGCGTGATCGAATCAGGAATGAGGATATCCGCAGGAGAACCAAGGTTACCGACATAGCACGAAGAATCGCCAAACTTAAGTGGCAATGGGCAGGCTCGCAGAACGGATGGCCGTTGGGGCTGAAAGGTTCTGGAATGGCGACCACGTACCGGAAGACGTAGCGTTGGAAGGCTTCCTACAAGGTGGACCGACGACCTGGTAAGGGTTGCGGGAATCCGATGGATGCGAGACGCACAGGAACGTTCATTGTAGCGACACTTGGGGGAGGCTTATGTCCAACAGTGGACTTTTTTCGGCTGAAATGATGATGATGATGATGATGATGACCATTATAGAGTTTGATTAATAAAAATACATAACATATAAGTAGTACAAGCAAGAAGGCTAGAGATAATTACTATCAACTGTTCAGATGAAAATTGTTGACGTCAGATTTAGTCTTAATCCATATTCGCCCACCGCCTCCAGCATTTTGTTGAAAACTTTCCCGAATGATGTCCAGCAAAACTTCATCATCATCATTTCAGCCGATAGACGTCCACTGCTGGACATAGGCCTCCCCCAAACGTCGCCACAGCGAACGATCCTGTGCGTCTCGCATCCATCGGATTCCCGCAACCTTCACCAGGTCATCGGTCCACCTTGTAGGGGGCCTTCCGACACTGCGTCTTCCGGTACGCGGTCGCCACTCCAGAACCTTTCGGCCCCAACGGCCATCCGTTCTGCGAGCAATGTGCCCTGCCCATTGCCACTTTAGTTTGGCGATTCTTCGCGCTATGTCGGCAACCTTGGTTCTCCTGCGGATATCTTCATTTCTGATTCGATCACGCAAGGAAACTCCGAGCATAGCCCTTTCCATTGCCCTTTGGGTGACTTTGAGCCTTCTGATGAGGCCCATTGTGAGCGTCCACGTTTCGGAACCATATGTCATCACTGGCAACACGCACTGGTCATAGACTTTCGTCTTGAGACACTGTGGTATATTGGATGAGAAGATACCGCGCAGCCTCCCGAACGCTGCCCAGCCGAGTTGGATTCGACGGTTGACCTCTTTCTCGAAATTAGATCTACCCAACTGGACTGTCTGTCCAAGGTAGACGTAATCGTCTACAACTTCGAGTGCAGAGTCTCCGATCTTGATCGGAGTGGGTGCTACATGGTTATTTACCATGACTTTGGTTTTGTCCATGTTCATTTTAAGACCCACTCTTTCGGAAGCTCTACTGAGGTCATTGAGCATTGTGCTGAGTTCTTCCGTAGTTTCAGCCATGACTACTATGTCGTCGGCAAACCGAAGATGAGTGATGTACTCGCCATTGACATTAATGCCCAATCCACTCCAGTCCAGAACCTTGAAGACATCCTCCATTGCGGCCGTGAACAGTTTCGGAGAAATGACGTCTCCCTGCCTCACACCCCGCTGCAGGAGGATAGGTTTCGAGGTCTGGTCCTGCAGTCTGACTGACATAGTGGCGTTTTCGTACAAACACTTCAGCACCTCGATGTACCGATAGTCAATCTGGCACCGTTGGAGAGACTGCAGCACAGCCCAAGTCTCGATCGAATCAAAGGCTTTCTCGTAATCCACAAACGCTAAGCAGAGAGGCAGATTATATTCCTCGGTCTTCTGTATAACCTGCCGTAGCGTGTGTATGTGGTCTATGGTGCTAAAGCCTTTTCGGAATCCGGCTTGTTCGGGAGGCTGGAAGTCGTCGAACCTGCGCGCGAGACGGTTCGTGATGACTCTGGAAAACAGCTTGTAGACATGGCTCAGAAGTGAGATGGGCCTATAATTCTTGAGCAGGGCCTTGTCGCCCTTCTTAAAGAAGAGTACCACCACACTTCCGCTCCATTCCTGTGGTGTTTTTCCCTCGAATATGACGGAATCAAACAGCTTCTGAAGGGCCTTAAGGATCGGTTTACCACCCGCCTTCAGGAGTTCGGCTGTAATTCCGTCATCACCCGGTGCCTTGTTGTTATTAAGCTGCTTCAGAGCCATCCTAATCTCGTACAGGCTGACGTCCGGGATATCTTCGGTATAGTGTCGGGTCAACCTAGCTCTTGGGTCGTTTGCTAGATTCGTAGTGGGTTTTGTGATTGACGTGTATAACTGTCCATAAAAAGCCTCGATCTCTCCCAGAAGCTCCGATTTGGCGGATATGACTCTGCCATCTTCGGTCTTCAGTTTCGTGAGCTGGCTCTGCCCAGTAGACAGATCTCTTGCAAACACCTTGGAGCCCTTATTTCGCTCAATCGCGTCTTTAATCCAGCAAAACTTGTAGCTGTTGTTTTTCACAGTTTCTAGTAAGGTACTCGTAAAATAGGCTTTGCGCTATAAGGGCTCACCCTTTCTGAGATTTTAGTAATTTTAGGGCTGCGGGATTGTTAGATAGACTTGCCGCGGCCCTAGAACACAAACGGCAAATGTAAGAACAGAGATGGGTTTTAGTCAGAAAAAGTCTGACACTTCCACTCGCTCCATCCAGAGCGGTTATTTGACGATTTCCTACCGAAAAAAGTAATAAATATTAAGATTGTTTTAGCTATGATTTTAGCTAAGAGATTTGATTAGGCATAAATTACAAAAGATGCTATGTTTCGACGTTGTTGCAGCAAAGATTATAATAATTTATCTTATTTTATTCCTTCGTTTTCCCGACTGCGAAAAATGTTCCAATATTTTCATTGCTTTCAACTAGAAAAACTAATCGGTTCCGTTCCAACCTGTTACATGTGCTTACTCCATATGTCCGTATAACAATTTACTCACAAGGGTCATCGAGACCCCTGACTTGGGCAACACTAAGTTCTGTCGAATAAAAAAGTCCCATAAAATAAAGCTAAAACTAACCGTCGGTGGGTCGCTGGGCACAGGTTATTTATATAAGTCATGTCAGACAACGCTTCTGGCCTGAAAGTTCACTCATATTTTTTGTTTGACAAATTGCCGCGGTAACGGGACTTGGCTAAAGTTTCACCTCCATTTAAGCGTCCATTAATACCTAGCCGGTGGCCGTGACTCTCTTTACATTTTATGAAATATTGAGTATCGACCCACCTATCGCAAAAAGTATAGGAGTAGGCACCTCTTTCTAGAACGTTGGTACTTGCTACTACTGGCGTATACTGACTGGAAAATATTTTGTGATGGTGAAAGATTTTCTTAAGTGAGCCTCTTAAGAAAATATTTTTTCCTCACTTGTCTATTGTCAACGTGAGCTTGATTTAAAAAAAATGTTGCTTCATCCAACGCAATGTTTGATGAAGAAGCAACGCGGAAAAACAGAGATCACGCCTGAAAATTCTGTTGGCATTCCGGAATTAAGTCACTTACTCGAATATTTCACAAACCTAGTTCCAGGAACTACGCGTTTTTAAAAAACCTTGAAAGTTTCAGGAAAAAAATCAATTGTTCAGAACCTTGAATAAACATAAATGTGCAAAGTTTCTTTATTTATATTTTCTTTATTGTTTTAATTTATGAGTACATATATTATTATAAATAATAATTGTTGTGCTTGTGTTATGAGTACTAGACAACCATACTTATATATTTCTAAATACATACATATTATAGATAAATTACACCCAAACACAGGACAAATGATCGTGCTTATCACACAAACATTTGTCTTGAGTGGGAATTGAACCCACGACCTCTGGCACAGCAGTCAGGCAGTCAGTCACTATCCACTAGACTAACAGGCCTGCCTTTATGAAGCCAAAGTTCACACAAAATAGCAGATTTTCAGAGATCTTTAATGGATTAGTCTTACACAATGGTTTGACTTCAATAGAAACATAGATAATATCTACAAGATAATTATCTGTTTTTTCAAAATATCTAGAGAAAGATGTGTAATAACATCATAACACTTAAGAGCGGATGTATGAAAATGTACCTCCTGAAGGACTCTACAGTACTATACTAAGTAAGACCTACTTATGATAGTACTGTAGAGTTAATTAATAGTCTCTACAGTACTATTACTGTAGAGACTATTAATTTCAACAAAACCTCTTTAGATGCTTTAAAAAATAAATAAAAGATATATACTCTAATTCGAGTTTAAAATTAAACAATATGGTAAGATATTTAGAAAGGCTGTTAATTCGAAAGGTGCGAGAGATTTTTCTAAATAATCTAAAAGTGTGATTTATACGGATACATTCTACACTAATACACAAACAAGACTTTTATTATTATCTCCGATTGCCATAGTACCTACTTGTTTACGGCCCAAGTAATTGTTTATCATCTGCCAAAGCTTAATCACTAATGAATTCCACGAAAAATCTCGACCTTCATCACGAGTGACGTCACTCAACGTTCAGCGTCTCGAGTTGTGATCTTGTTTGTCAATTTTATTATTCGTCACATCGCTCGACACGTCGCGTCACCCTCGCCCGCGTCCTTATTCTGCTCGAAGGCAACCCCCTTAGCTTTCACCCTTGGCCGACATTACGCTAATGAACATCAAGGATAAGAAGATTCACCGAGATAACTTTTTCTATTGCTATAAGTTTTGAATCGGATATTTTCTCTCCTTGTTTAATATGATTAGAGTGTAAATGCAATGCAATGCATGCAATTCAATTCAAAACATTTTATTTCACATAGGGCTAGATGGGCCCATATAAAAAGTTAGAAGCTAATGCAAGGTCCTAATTGGTCATTCTTATGGAGAAAAAACGGTAATAAACTCTTGTTAATTTTTTTTTAGTATTATAATATTTTTGTATTACAATGTTAATAGTTATGAAAGGACTGTGAGACCAATCCACATGAACCAAATAAATAAAATAAGAAGTGTAATACTAAATAAAAAAAACCGGGCAAGTACGAATCGGACTCGCGCTCTGAGGGTTCCGTACAAACTAAAACAGTTGAAAACAGTTCTATTCCCGAATTGAGTTACGAAGATTTTTTTCGAATCGCAAAAAAAGTTTTATTTTGTGATGTAACTACAAATTTACGGTTTTCATACTTGTTCTATGAGACCTTGCTTCATGCCAAATTTCAGGATTCTAGGTCAACGGGAAGTACCTACCCTTTTCCTACCGATTCCGCTAAACAGTCATCATCCGCGCTTCTGGCTACCTGACTGTACCAGTTTCCCGAGTACGTGCGGCAGTCGTCACCCGTCTAAAGCCGGACGGCTCTAACTAAGGAATATTTGTGCCTCGAGTTATTGTCTCCATAGACAGTCGCTTTCAGAGAAACCCTGTTATTCATGCTTTACCTAGCGTAAACGCATTTGATTGTTTGGCAGCAGGAGTCCAACTAGTTCTCTAGTTGGATAAAGGCTTAACTGTACGCCTTATCGAGAGATTTTTAAAATAGTTTTTAAGAAATATTTTGAAAAAATCTTTGCCCCACATTAGAAATAATTCCTGCATCACGAGTGCGTTCACAAACATGAAAACTCACATACACAAGACACCCAGACCGGGAACAGCCATCTGTAGGCCAATATTATTTTGTTCCGTGCAGGAATCAAACCCGCGACACTACTACTACAACCGCGTAATGTTAAAGTTACGTTCAAATGTCAAATACATTAGTAGCGTTTTCTCGTGACTTGTATTTTGTGGCCTACCCCAAAGTCTACCTCTGTAGGCCCTGTAGTTTTTCAAGATAATAAAAGTAAAAACTTAAGCAAAAGTATAGTCATATCGAGATTGAGTGGTTCTCTATCAGGGAAAAATTCGTAATCCGATCAGAATGTTGCCTAAAAACAATCAATTCAAATTCTTTAACAGGGTTTTTCATTAAGAGCACTCGAACTTTAAAATTAATTAAAACAACTTGTTTTAGATATATTACCACAATTTTTATATTATTGTAAAGGATATTCGATGACATTTTATTTTTATTTATTTATTTATTAATTCTTTATGCACACAAAAGTATGAGAGTCGGACTTAATGCCTTAAGGCATTTTCTACCAGTCAACGTTTGGGTGATGCAGAGACAACTTGTGGTAGGTGCAATATTAAGCATTAGGTACATATTGTTTATAATACATTATATTTTATACAAATATATACTTAAATACTATAAATAAAATCAAACTAGAAAAAAGGAAAAAAAAGAAAATACACGAATCTAGTAAAATTATTAGTGCAGACAAATAATATGAAAACCAATAAACGCTATGACGATACTGCTGCCAACTTCTTTACATGACATTATGTATGGAAAATAATTTCAGCTAAATGGCCACCGCGACTCCCCTGTAGATAGATT
This sequence comes from Mythimna impura, assembly GCA_905147345.3. Taxonomy (NCBI): domain Eukaryota; kingdom Metazoa; phylum Arthropoda; class Insecta; order Lepidoptera; family Noctuidae; genus Mythimna; species Mythimna impura. The sequence continues at coordinate 18,891,175 of LR990345.1, forward strand.
CTGGTGGACTAATTTTGGATATCTTCACTTAAATGGGACTCAATTTCACGAAGAACGCGAGTTATGTTGGCCTTTAAAGCAGCAATTGACTGTGGTTTGTCTGCATAGACTAAAGATCTCACGTAGCCGCACAGAAAGTAATCGGGCGGTGTTAAGTCACACGTTCTCTGCGGCTAGTTCATGTCGCCACCACGCGATATTCGACGTTAGGCGAATAGTACACTGATTTAGATAATAAGTTTTAACAATTTCTTCGCGTTGTTGAAGCGAGTAACGTTCCATTGCGAAATATCACGACTAAATATTGTATTCATGCCAAATTTGAGAGCTATCGCTTTACCAAGATTGCCGCTAAGCGCTATCAAAGTTCTAGCGTCCCTATTGAAAGACACTATATTACTAGTTCGGATGACAAATATAATAAAAAATAACAATAAATTTTATTAGCGTAACAAGATTAGTTTGCGTAAACGTCTTACAAGTGTCTACGCGGTTAGACGCGCGCCGCGCTACGAACTCGAACGCTACGAGCGCTACGCGGATCCGATTACCTAAGCGTCGGCGTAGCACTTCAACTTGCCCCAAGTACCTTTACTTGGAAGTACCAGTATATATTACATTCCAGTAACCACTGCTGAATCAAAACCATTTTCCTGTAACTATATATTTTTATAACTGTATAGTTATAACGTACTCGTATTATTGTATCAAATTCATCTCATGAAAGTCTTCATGAATATCGTCTGAAGCTTTCTCTTGCTAAACAAAGGTAAAAAGAATTATACTGATACTAAATGTATAGATAAAGAAAAGTTATTTAATATTAATCAAAAGAGCTAGTGGCTGATCGAAGTGAAGCTCACGTTTCTCTCAACTATTGTTTCTAGCCGAAAGATCAAACTTTTCATTGAAATATTCAGGCTTCGTTAGCATGCCAACCGCAATACCGAAATCAATTAAATATACATTCCAGGTCAGCGAACTGAGAAATGCATGGGTGGCGCTCGCACGGGCCGCGAGCCCCCTACACCCCCTCGCCAAAACACCGCGCGCGCCTCACCCCCGCCCGCGCCCAGTCGTCCCTTGCACATTCTAATCACTCCTTACTACACTTCTTACCATTCCGAACGTTGCAATTAGCCTAAAGCCGCCTAGTTTATTTCCAAGGATGATAAGTAATACTTCAAAAATTGGCAATCACGTTCAGTTTTTTCTACCTACGAGTAAGTACTTAAATAGTTCACATAATAAAGGTTCAGAACTAATATTTTATCTTTAGTAAAATTACAGTTCTATTAGGATATTTATTTCAAAGAATTTTTCTATCATTATTTATTACCTACTTAAAACAACCCCATTCGCAGTGAAAACAAATTGACATGTGAAAACTCTTCAATGTCACTAGTCCACATGGCTCAAAGCTGTAATAGACTAACTTGGTTCCAGTTGAACGATTAACGTGAGCGAACAGTCAGTTAGTGACGCAAGTGGCACCAGTGGCACGACTCACGAGCTATGTGAAGAATACTGTGTGAGCTGAGCAACGAGCGAGGCGCCGAAATTGTCAAGTTATGTAAATGTGCTCGGAAACTTGCATCGCGTCTCCGTTGTGTTGTTGTGTTGACGCCTCTCGATACTCAATAACATGCCCCTTTTAAAATTCATTACAATATTCACTCGCCTTAACTTTGACCCGACAACAAGTTTTATTATTGTCAACCCACAACACCATTTGCTACTACTATAAAATATAGATCACATCCTCACCGTCGTATTCTGTTTTTGATTCTTCAAGAAAGCACTAAAATGTTTCAAATAAGAAACCCAAGAACTGTATAAAATTGTTTCTTAAGAAAAATAACATAAATCAAATATATATAAGTACATTTCTCGTTTCGTACTTTTCTCTCATAATAATAAAAACGTTAAACTTAATCAATACGGACAAAGCAAAAGCTGTATGCAGCAGCGCGACTCCCGAGAGAACGTAAAGTAAATTAAAATCTAAAATGAAATGGATTTAAAAAAGAATATCAAAAGAGGATACGGAGATATTTTAACCTTTGGTGGCGTAGAATGAGATGATAACAAGCCGTTTAGTATTCGAGCCACGAAAGGTCGATCCACCTGCTTTTCATATCACGACAATTGCCGACCCCGAGGAATCGGCTCTCTAGCGGAATGACAATTCTTGTCTATGAAAATCAATTGGGGAGAACGAGGAGCTCCGGGGCCGGCGACAATTCCAATTTCATTAATAGCTTCCGTCGCAGCGTAGGGATGCCACTGCGTCGGCATTCGGAATACCTCAAAGTCTCTTTTGTTTACGGCCGCTGCAGCGAACTATAACGAGCGCTGTAATTAACAAACGATTAGCAAGCCGCCGCCGACGCGCGTGAGCACATGTCATACAACTACTTGAATTTCACACGCCGATTTATTACTACTCGACAAATTATTACACAGCCACAAGAATCTTTTTCATAACCAAGTACAAGTAATAATACTGGTTGCTACCTACAGGCATATGAGATGAATATTATTCCAGAGAAAGGTATTATGGTCATCTAATTTATTATCCAGGTACTTTGCTTATTTGGGCTTATAACACGAATTTATTATAATGTGAAGATATTATTTATTTAGATTCACGAATGTAGACATATACAATGTAAGGCACATATTGTAAACATCTGTTTTGAAGGCATAGCTTGGGTACTTTTGCTTTGAATTCCATTTTTGATTGAACGTAGTTCTCTTTTTTATTGGCAAACCGTTATTCCATAGCAAAACTGTGTTTTTGAAATGCCAGAAAAAATCGGAAACCTTTGTAGTAATATTTTTGGTGTAGTGAAATATTTTTTATTTATGCCTCATGAAGACATTCTCTGAAAACATTTCATATGCATTAAAAAATTAAAATTATTATCTGAAATGTTTTAAATATTTGTGTTCTGTTTCTTTCGATTTCGTAGAATACATAAACGAATGAATGAAGTTCATCTGTGACATACTTTATGAGCATAACAAGAAAGGTTCCTTTGCTAATCGCACTAACTAGTTGGAACAAGTTGTGAGCCAGCCCCAAGTTTGGGACGCTGATGTGCTCTACAATAGAACTTCCTGTGTAACATAAACAAGTAATTTAATTTTATTCACAGACGCCTTAGTAGCGTTCATTTTAATTATAATTTAAGTAGTTATAATGTAATTTTAATTACATGTCTAGTGTTTGAAGTGTCTAGTGAAGTTTTATTTGCTAACTTAAGTATGAGTCAGACATTGTAGTGCACTCAGAACTCCTTGGCATCGCACCGTGTCAGATATTAATGCATCTTTGTTTATATTTTTTTCTTTAAACCGTCAAACCTTTACGAACGGGGTTCAACACCAATCAAAAGACCTAACGTGTACAAAAAGAAATAAAATAGACTGATATTTATCATTTAATTTTATTTATCACTTTACGCATTTGTTATGTGAATAAATCTCTTTAGGGACGCAATTTGGTATCTCTCAAAAGTCATCTGCGTAATCACAGTAAGTACACAAAAAGCGACTGTCATCCCTACGCTCAGCTCACGCGCAACTGGCGTGACATATATTCCTGGCGAGGTGGCCACGCCGCCGTGGTTTGTGCTTAAATGTGTATTGCGTTTACAAACTGAACTAACCGTAGCCTGGCAAAAAATATAAAACCATCTTTCTATACTAGGTATCACTAGGCTTTTCAGTATTCAAATGACACGCATCGCTCAATTGAGCGACAGACAAACTTTTCGTCAAGTCTTTTTATTTTATTTTATTGGGGACAAAAAACAGTTACATGCTAGAGAAATACAAAAAAAAAATCCTTAAAACTAGATGCACAAACATGTAACCCACACCAATGTCCACATCTTGACATTTGAATAATAGAAGTGAAGGACTGTGGTAAGAGTTTACAGAGTACAGTGCCTTCTGCGAAAGCTTCATGTATAACAAACTAACTTCTATAATCATAATTAATATAGTATATAATTCAATTCAATTATTATTAATTTCATTTAATTTACATAAATATTTTTATTTCATTCAATTCAGTGCAATTTATTATAATTCAATTTAATTCAACATTATTTATTTTAATTCAATACAATTTAATTTATACAACTTATTTAATTTAATTAGAATTAACGTCTGCTCAATTCAGTTTAATTGTTATTCCATTTGATTAATTTCTATTTAATTCAGTTGAAATTAATTTATTCCTATTTATCTTTCTCCTTAAGTCGGAAACTTTTTCGTATTTCTATGGCAATCCACAAGTCTAGAATTAGTTACCTAAACAATGCCTTGGAACGATAGCAAACTTATACCTATCGTTAATTTGAATAATAGTGATAGTTTGAGAGCCGGCCCTAGTTCTAGCTCAGTGGTAATTATAGGAAAATCACTTATTACCCTGCTCGGAGACGGTTTACAGTCAGGCTTCTACTAAGTCAGCCACTTCGAAAACTATGTAGACTGTGACATAGAACCTAGATAGGTTCTATGTCACAGTCTAGTATATTTAGAATACTAATCATCATCCCAAACAAACCGATGTCTTATACGACTTTCACAAACGTTTTCATGTTGTTAATTTAGTGAAAACAGCCCTCTCTAACAGTAGGTACTTATTCCATATTATTTCACATTAAAAGTATTCTTCTTTGATGTTTCTGAACTTTAATTAAATAGACTGACGTGGCGTAATAAATTGAAGTACTTTTCTAGGCACTACGAAAACTTCATATACTGATATATACAGCAATGAATGTCTATTATGTTGTGCTATTTCGTGTGATATTGAACCGACAGAGCCAACTCAAACACGATGGCATTGACGTGTAAGTTACAAGCACACGTTATTACAAATGGCGCCACTTAAATATAAATCTGAAAGCTGATCGCATTCAATATAGGTAATCATGTAGATTTTAGTTGGTTTAATACAAATATCATGTCTGGTTTAACAATTTCATGCACGTACTCATAAGTTAATAAAGCGCGCAAGTTACGATTATGTATGGCGGTGCTTATCCGAGACCCTGTTTTATGTCGGCATTAGGGTAACCTCTGACCAGTGGAGACGTGTACCACAGGTGTTGAGCTACAGCCGCAAGGACGTAAAACCTTCATGTATTTAGATATCATAATATGAGATATGTTAATAGTACGCCTAAACTTTGGGGACACCGAACAACTTCAGCCTTAAACAAGTACCGAGTTGTGTACTTCCACAGACGATCTGGGAAATATTTTACTTAAAGAACATAAAGTACGTATTATATCCAGCTTTCTGATCACAGAGCAAAGTACTGTCTACTCACAGTGGAACTGTTTCCATTACTGGCAAAATTGAATGGAAACGCTGCGAACTTCGGTTTTCTCATCAAACTGCAAAAGTAAGTTAAAGTAAGTGTAAGTTTTGTATTATACAATACCTGTGCAATGTCACCAATGAAACTAAAACAAAGAATGGAATAGTAGAGAAGGGAATGATTTCATTATTTACAAGTATTGAAAGTATTCTTACGAAGAGCGGGGAATGATGTCATTATTTGCAAGTATTGAAAGTATTCTTACGAAGAGCGGGGAATGATTTCATTATTTGCAAGTATTGAAAGTATTCTTACGAAGAGCGGGGAATGATTTTATTATTTGCAAGTATTGAAAGTATTCTTACGAAGAGCGGGGAATGATTTCATTATTTGCAAGTATTGAAAGTATTCTTACGAAGAGCGGGGAATGATTTCATTATTTGCAAGTACTGAAAGTATTCTTACGAAGAGTGGAGAATGATTTCATTATTTGCAAGTATTGAAAGTATTCTTACGAAGAGTGGAGAATGATTTCATTATTTGCAAGTATTGAAAGTATTCTTACGAAGAGTGGAGAATGATTTCATTATTCGCAAGTATTGAAAGTATTCTTACGAAGAGTGGGGAATGATTTCATTATTTGCAAGTATTGAAAGTATTCTTACGAAGAGTGGGGAATGATTTCATTATTTGCAAGTATTGAAAGTATTCTTACGAAGAGTGGAGAATGATTTCATTATTTGCAAGTATTGAAAGTATTCTTACGAAGAGCGGGGAATGATTTCATTATTTGCAAGTATTGAAAGTATTCTTACGAAGAGCGGGGAATGATTTCATTATTTGCAAGTATTGAAAGTATACTTACGAAGAGTGGGGAATGATTTCATTATTTGCAAGTATTGAAAGTATTCTTACGAAGAGTGGAGAATGATTTCATTATTTGCAAGTATTGAAAGCATTCTTACGAAGATGAACTGACCCATATTTGAGCTTTAACATAGTTCAGATATTTGTCTCGGCTTCAGCTAGGCGGAGAGCCGATGTTAATTAACTCCGAGTTACATAGTTAGTGCTGCAAATATTGCAAGTGGCAGGTGTGTTTGCTGAGCAGTGGCTGGGCTCGTGGAAACCTTATACTGGATTAATACTTGACAGAAATCGTGGCTTTGACAATAATATCGACTGCGAGGTCTATGATTGTAAGTGTGACATCGATTTAGAACATATATGATTACGCGGTAATCATTAATTATTTACAAACGTTAACTTTATAGAGGTTTTATCATGTCCAAATTACATGAAAAAAAAATTGAAAACACCTTGGAAAATCTGTTACATTTTACAATATTTCGCGTAAAGCGATATTTTGCTTGGTATCTACACACGGGTATTAGACCAGGGTCGATAATTTTTAAAACCAAAAAAAATAATAGTAGGATGAAACCCAATTGAAAAATAATTTACGGGCGATCTGAGGTCGGGAAGGGGATGGGGGTGAGTTTTTAAGGGTAAAAAACGGTTTTTCTCGATTTCCGACAAAACTAAAAGTCCTATGGAAAAAAATCAAATGGCAAAGTTGTAGGTAATAAAAAGATCTAAAACTTTTGTATTTACACTTTTTTCACATAACCTCAAAATTTATGTGAAAAATTCAAAAAAACCAAGTTTTTGGTTTTTTATTTTTATCTTTTACAATTTTTTTTTTCACGAAATTTGTTGAAAACTTACCTTTTTATGTCCCAAATACGCTGTAATTTATTTGATTAGAAATATTTATTTTTTCACCTTATTTTGAATTAATATCGAAAATTCACCCGTCAAAATATCAGCTTTTTTCAAAAAGTTGGTATGTTTTCTGTTCATTGAAATCTCTACTTTCCGATGGTGAAAAAAAAAAATATATATGTTACCATAGTAAATCTTCTCAGAAAATGCCATACAAGCAGTGTGATAATGCGCTTTTACTGCGACTGAATCAGGCACATTTTTCTAACGAGCTGAATTTTTTTTATCGAAATCATTTAATGTGTTTTGTTTTTGAATATACTGTAATATATTATCTCTTGTATCGTTGCTTTGAACAGATGAAATTTTTTCTTTTGAAATATTACCGAAATCCACCGCAGAGAAAGCAATGAGATTCAAAATTAAATCCAAGAGCATCTTTAATTACTTCTTTTCCTTCCTTTGCTTTTTTTTTGTCTTGAACTACAAAATGTAGCTATTGCAGTCTCATCATTATATTGACTTTGACAACTTCGATAAATAAAAGCTGATGTCAAAGTCTCCATTTTTTTGTGTTTATTGTCGATTCTTTTCTTGCTGGACATCACTAAACGATTCAAAGCTGCTTTTTTTATTTCATACACTTGCTTATCATCTGCCTTATTGCAGATGATACAAACAGATTAATCCATACTGATAATCTGAAAAGACAAAATCGAATTAATAATGCCTTCACAATTTTATCGTGAGTATACCCCCATGAAAAAAATAGTTATAAATAGTTTAAAATAGTTATAAATAGGCATCTACGCATATAATTTAAAGAAGATTCGACAACTTTCTCCAAATATTGTAGATGTCTTATTAAATATTAATTTTATTAACTTATTTGTTTGTTAATTATAGTAGTATATTTTGATTTGCAATTTTTTTTTTATCAATGTAACATGTAATCTTACGTTTTTCTAGTAAATAAAGTGTAAATTTTAATAAATAGCTCAAAATTGTATATAATAAATAAATAAAAAATTTCGAATTCGAGTTTTATTCGATTTTTTGCATATTTTTTTTTTCACCATCGGAAAGCAGAGATTTCAACGAACAGAAAACATACCAACTTTTTGAAAAAAGCTGATATTTTGACGGGTGAATTTTCGATTGAAAATTAGGGTGCTTTTTCGATATTAATTCAAAATAAGGTGAAAAAATAAATATTTCTAATCAAATAAATTACAGCGTATTTGGGACATAGAAAGGTAAGTTTTCACCAAATTTCGTGGAAAAAAAAAATTGTAAAAGATAAAAATAAAAAACCAAAAACTTGGTTTTTTTGAATTTTTCACATACATTTTGAGGTTATGTGAAAAAAGTGAAAATACAAAAGTTTTAGATCTTTTTATTACCTACAACTTTGCCATTTGATTTTTTTCCATAGGACTTTTAGTTTTGCCGGAAATCGAGTAAAACCGTTTTTTACCCTTAAAAACTCACCCCCATCCCATTCCCGACCTCAGATCGCCCGTAAATTATTTTTCCTTTCATTTTTATAATATTCTCCTCCTTTTCTAATGGGTTTCATCCTACTATTATTTTTTTTCACTTTTTATTATTTTTAAAGGCTTCTACCCTGGTCTATATGTAGTAGATCGCTAGCTAATTAGCTCCTGACTTACGAACACAAACCTAAATCTCACGCTTGACAAATAGACCAATGGACGGATTCATCGAGAGTCATCGATTGGAAGCTACCTACTTATGGATAGTAACAAGGTTTGTGAAGTTCCTACTCCAATAAAAAAACATGAGCGCAAAACAGTTAAATTCATCTTAAAGAAACATCTTTATTATCCTATCTAATGGTAGTTCTTCAGTTTAGGTTACTTATTAAGAACGGAAGTTTATTTAATCCGAAATAATTAATTACGACGCTGATCTTAAGTTCAAAATGGATTTTCGGAGTTCTAAATGAGTCTTAAAGATATTTAAATAGGGGAGGCATGGAGTACGCTTCGCTCTGGCTTACGACGAGTATACTGCCTACTTATATAATTATATATGTTTATAATTAAACATTAGAAATGTGGGGCGATGTTTTCTATTTTCGCAATAATAAGTAAACCGATTTCGTGTAAATCCTGTTTGCATACACAATCCTTGTATGTCTGGTCAACATTTAAACTATAAATAACACTATTTCCTATAGAAAATAGCTTATTTATTATTCATAGTTTATTCCCTATAGGGGGTGAGAAATGTTGCATTAGGTCTGTATTCTCTAATACTACGTGTACTGGTGAAAAAATGTATGCTATATTTTTAAATTAATATTATTATTATATTAATTTATAAGCAGTGGGACTGTATAGGGTACATCCCTATACAGTCCCACTGCTGGGCAAAGGCCTCCCTCCATTAATTCCAGTGCTCCCGGCCCTGAGCCACTTCTTGCCAATTCCTAAGGAAGACATCAAAAGCGTCCCGCCATCTCCTTCTTGGTCTGCCGCGACCCCGTCGTGCGATTTCAGGGCACCAACTTTGTATATTACTGGCCCACCGCTCCATCGGCATGCGGTAGACATGTCCAGCCCAGTCCCACTTAAGCTGGGCAGCCTTTTGAGCCTCGTCAGTGATCTGTGTTTTAGAACGGAGTATAGTTTTCGAAAGTTTCGAAATTTTTAAATGATTGAATGTAACTTTACGAATACGTCTCACGTCTACAAGGAGCCAAGCAATCAATTATGACGTGTATTTTCGAGTAAGGTTGGCTATTTTTACTGACTTAAAAAAGGAGGAGGTTCTCAATTCGGTAGTATTTTTTTATCATTACTTTTTTATGTTTGTTACCTCAGGACTCCGTTGTTTATGAACCGATTTGCTATTTTTTTTTTCCTTAATAGGATATGCTTTCAGATTGATCCCATCTTTTTCAAAATTCAGTTCTGATGATGGGATCCATGAGGAATCGAGGGAACTCCTCAAATATATAGTGATTTTGGTATTTTCATCGATAACTCAAGCATTTACAGTCAAATAGTAACATTTGATAAACTGAAACAGGTGAAGAAGACCAGAAAGGGCCGATGGAACTTCACACTCACATAGATATCACAATGAAAATAGTAAAGCAACTATGACAATTCAAATAAATAAATAGTTCTGAATAGTTTTGTTGAAAATGGTATCAATGAAGTGATAGAATGATAATGATGGAGCCGGAGGTGTGAACCGAAACTCCGTAATTAATCAATGTGTCCTTGCCGTGTTTGGGCTTATTAGAATTGTCATGATTTTGGCTATAAGGTACTATCGAACTGATCTGATGATGAAGCTGGAAGGTGGAAGGTAGACACGGGAACTTCCTAACAAAACAATGTATCCTAGCAGTGTTTGGGTTATTTGGAATTGTCATGTGAAATAGGTACTCTGGGTATAAGTGTATCATAACTAAAAAAGGGGGAAATAAAAAACTGTTTTACAAAAAAAAATAACCGACTTCACTACAAAAAAAAAACAAAACGCAAGGCGACATCGCGGCAGAGCAAAAAGGTGGAAAGATTGACTTGACTCTTACCAAAGCCGTTTTATGTGAAAGTGAAATAAATGAATAAGTTCTTTTCGGAAGGAATAGCAAGCGCAGAATGATTAGTTCGTACGAGTAGTGTTCGTGCAGTTTTATGCGCAAAATTGCAGGCGTAAAATATTTCAATAAGTAAAACGGGTCGTTTCTTCATTTTCTTGCTCATATTTTGAATTTCAATTAAAATAGTGTTAATAATGTTCTTGTAGCAAATTAAAATTGACTATTTAATTAAATACAACTTCTTTTTTTTTACCTTTCAAGCAAGGAATTGCTGTGTAGACTGAAACAGTTTAGGTATGATATTGAAGAATTTTGCCTCATTCCTTTATTTAAGCTCGGATCTCATCATCTTGCAAAAGGCTCTACCACCATACTCTACTTTTGAGCTGAAACTCCATATTTTTAAAAACCAGCCACCGCTATTAGGCGACTCATAATTTTCACGCCACCTATAAATATAGCATAATCAGCCGTATAATGTTCCCACTGCTGGGACTTAGACCTAATCCACCACGCGGACTCAGTGCGGGATGGTAGATGTCTGTATCTCGACTGACTAGTTGTAGATCGTGAGTTCAAACCCAGGCAGGTGCTTTGCTTTGTGTAAATTAATTCAACACCACTGCTCTCAAAACGGTGAAGGAAAACATCGCGTAAAAAACCGGCGTTCCCTAAAACCTGTAAATATGCAGATTCGTAATTAATCAACTCAACATAGTCGGACATAGACCCCTCATTGTACACACGATCCTTCAGCTCCGCATTAACTCTGCCAGTGAGCCCGTGTGCCAGTGTGCCTGTACATACATAATGTGACGTAATAAAGTGGACCGACACCCGCCTGTTGCCATCCCACTACCGACACATTGGAAGCATTCCACTACTAAGGTTTGGTTTAGCGCAGACTCAGATTAAGCGGACTACGCCGTAATTAATTTCGGTATCACATGTATACATGCAAACAATATTTTGTTGGCTTTAAGTATTACATGTTTGTATAAGACCACAATGGGTACTCTGGTAGGAATACCCCATTTTCCCTGAAAATTATCATAGATGTAAATGTTACAATAAAAACTTATTGCAGTCTTCAAACTCAAAAAATTCATGCATTTTTCTTCAATAGACAGCGTAATTCATGTGAAATTATATTATAACAGAGAAAAGCTGAAAATTTCAAAATTTCTAACACCCGTGTAGCCTTGGGTGGATCGACAATTACCTACTAGATTTTTTTTTACTTTATTGTACACCAAAAAAGTAACACAAACTTAAATCTACGGGTACAAAGGCAGTTCTATACATACACTGGCTGAAAAAAAGGCCTTCACCAATCATTTGGTGAATAACACAATTGTAACACAATGTATAATGTGTTTTAATTAATGCTTTTTGGAAAGACACACAGTGTCTAACAGTACAGTACAGTAACAGTGTCAGTGTCAAGCTTTATTAAAAACAGTTTTAGTAACCACAAAAGTTTCCATACCCTCTAAGGAGCTTCCAACATAGAAACTGTATACACCTGTATACAGCTGCTTACCTAAGCATAAGTACCTATACAACCATTGTTTCAGACTTGACACCTCTCTCTGATTCGGATTCAGAACACGACTGTGTAGTAAATTTCTTTCTCCCATTTTGTTTGGTTTCTATAGAGACGGCGGATCGGCCAACAGAATTGTTACGAGATTAACTTTATTTGATAATCTAGGGACCAACGCTAATTTTAACCGAAACGGGATGAATGTTTTTTAAGATCTTATTATAAAATATATTAAGGACTACTGAACACCTTTCTTGAAAGTTAATCTTAAACAGTCGAGGCTAAGGTGAGTTACTATTGTAGAAAATTACCGTTTAATTTCGAATTAAAAAAAAGAATTCTTTACTAACCTCTGCTTGAATCACAAACACAGTAGGTTAAAATAATAAAACTATAATTTTATATTAAACTCGTCCTAAGTTACTACAGGTTCAGTAGAATAAAAGAGTAGGTAAAAAATAATTATCAAACACGCGTTACCCTAAAGTGCAACCAGTAATTAATCTAATAAAATATTAATTTAATTTGATTAATTTAAGTTTCGCTCAATCTAGACAGGTGTAAATTGATCGGCTGTGCAACACTATTTGTCAGTGGCGAGCGGGTGACGCTTGCGCACCCGTCCGGAAACAATGACGAAAGAAATCGATCAGAAGAAATTCATTTAAACAAAAAATAATAAAAAATGAGGGCGACTGCTTCGCAACGTAACCTTGACTGGCGACGCCCTTGACTCGAGTGAAAACGGTCGCGACTTCTGACGGCTCATCAGCGCTGTAACCTTAACGAAACGAAATTCTGTATTACGTTTGTTCGTCTGCAATGTGTGAGAGATGTCGAAGAAAATATACGATTCTGTTTGAAAGTTTTGTTTTATGAATATTAGTATACTTAGACACACACATATTTGTGTGATTGTGTGAAGAGTGATATGAAAGAAAAGGAAGTTAGTGATAGTATGACGAGTGACAGGGCAGAATGGAAGAAAAAAACATGTTGCGCCGACCCCAAATAACACGGGACAAGGGCAGGAAGATGATGAGACACACACATATTTAGTGCTAAATATTTTTAGCATTTTCGTATGTCACTAAAATAATCTACAAGAATATACACTAGCTGTTCCCTGCAGTTTAACTCGCGTCTTTGGTTACAACTCCGCTTTTATTGGCCGTGACGTGATGTTAGCGTTCCTCGAAAAGTGGTCTATCCAACACTGAAATTAAAAATTCGTTAATTGAACCAGTAGTTCCTGAGATTAGCACATTCAACCAAACACACAAACTCTTCAGCTTTATAATATTAGTACCGATAAACATAATATAGATTACTTTCTGTGCAGAAATATGCATTAGATATTCAAAAGAAAGCATGAAAAATATACATACGAATACAGTATAATCAGTCATATTTCGCCATATTTTTGAAACTCGGCAAGGAAATATGGAAGCAAACTGTACACATACAACGTATTAATTTATTCTCTGGCCTCGAGTGCGTGACGGATTGGCGCAAAGTTCAAATTGTATCAAAAGTTTGTACTTGGTCGTCGACTCGTCGCCGCCGTCGCCGGTTCTTCGATGGTAGTTTATCCGAGTTTTGCCTCGGTTTGGTGTAAAGCCTAAAATTTCATGAATTTTAATTTGAGTAACTTCGCAATGCTAACACAGATGTAGTTAAGAGAAAGTCTGTAACGACCGCATGGAGAGTCAATGTTGACTTTATTCCAAATGAACATTTGATCATAATTATAATTTCAAAATAAACGTCAAAGATATTTTTTTACGTGTTTTTTAAATGGCAAGTTAAACAATTCGCAGTTTAACGGAAAACGCTGATAAATACATTATGTCACTATTTACTGTTCCACTATATAAACGCCGCCTGAAACGTGACCCATATGGTAAAAATTCACATACATTTATATATGGGAACTTCACTAAACGGTACTTAATTTAATGTGCAGTTGCATATCATTATTATATTTAGATCTATTTTCTGTATAGGTATTGCAGTATTTAAATAAATTACAGCTGTTTATCCTAATCAACCAAAGTTAGTTTTTATCCGTATTTCCTGCAATATCAATACTACGAGTATTTTAATGTAACCAGAATTATGCAAAATTGTAATTTAATTTATAATACCCACCTTTAGAAACCTATTTCATATTACATGCTGTTGCGTTTTGCATGCGACATATTTCTTTTGAATAGCCTTTCTTTAATTAAACATTCATTGTGTAGTATAGTGAGGTAATGTAGATTGTGAAGACCGAAACATTGGCTATGATACGTATCTATTATTTAAAATACAATTCAGGTCAGTCGCGTACCTATGACCGTCATTCATTACCCTGACATTAAAAGCAATAACTACATTATTATTGGCAATACTATATAAGCATAAAGAAAACTGTAACAGGCATCATTTGGCAATCATTACTCAACAGAACCAGGACAACAGTACAGGATGAGAGCTATCGTCGCAACTTGTTTGTTGGCGCTAGTGGTCGCCGTGAGCGCCAGGGATGTGCGCCTCAGAAGAGACGTCGACCTGCAGACTGCAGCCTCACACAAGTGGGAGAAGGGCGAGGGTGGCGAGCACTACGGAGACCACCATCACGAACAAGGAGGACATGGCGAGAAAGGTTACAAGGGATACCATGATCATGAGCACGGCAAGAAGGGCCACTCCCACCACGAAGGACACAAAGGCCACTACGATGAGAACGGAGGACACAAGAAAGGCCATCATCACGACGATGGCTACTATGACGAACATAATCAAGGCGAGAAAGGTGAAAAAGGATACGGTTTCGAAGAACACGGACACTACCACAAAGGCCATTCCACGAAAGGACATCATGGTATCCACAAACTAGACGAATTCAAAAAGGACAAGCACTTCCACGACAAGCACGGTGAGTCTGGTTTCGAAGAAGGCTACGGTGGACATCACCACGAAGGTGGCTACAAAGAAGGCGGGCACTTCGACAAGGGACACAAAGATGGCGGTTTCCATGAACAAGAACACGGCAACAAGGGCTTCTACGAGAAGGGAGGTCACCACAACGACCACAAGGGTCATCATGACGAGGGCGCTGGACACGAGTACTGGGGCCAGCACGCCGACCACGGCAGCAAGGGGGGCCATGAGGACCACAAAGACTGGGGCTGGAAGAAAGGTCATAAATAAACTAACGCAGTAATTATTATGAGATGAGGCTTTTTGTTATTGTTGATACTTTGTGATACGCGAATAAATATTTATTTTTAATACGCTACCGAAGGGTTTAATTTACAAAAACATTCGTTTTAAGGGGAACCCAAAAATAAAAAAGAGGGCTTTTTTTCTAATTTAATTGCTCAAATTAATTAACTTCCTCTTATTCTGAAAGTAAACAGAGATTATTGAAGCTCAAATATTAGGCCACCGGATGTTTTTTGGGAAGGACATCGATCTACTATATTAAATAACATTTGAAGAATAATAAGTATTCTTTTTATTTTCTGATAACCATTATAATTTGGTCGAATAAGTCTCCACTTAACTACTGGAATACTTTATTTATTTATTATATAACAAATGAAAACCTATTAATTAATTAATTTTAATTTCCACTAGTTACAGTCAGACTTTATTATATTAATCAATGATATTAATCAATGCTATTGATACACGGACTTCTAAACAAAATAATATTTAATTTAGATGTTCTCGAAAAATCTGTTGTAAAACAAAAATAGTTGAAAACTCTGGCATTAGGTTTATTAGCCACAGCTTTATAAAACTAAGAACGCGGGACTCGGGAGAAGCGTCGGCGGTTGAAATCCCCACTGAATACCTAATCCAGTGTCCTAGCCGAGTGCCCGTCTACTAAAAGTATCTTAAAAGTATATTTTCACTAGCTTCATGTAGGGTATATTTTTAAGAATTTACGTCCTTTTAAATGAACAAAGCTACACAATTTAATGTACTGAAACAAATTCTGTAATTTATTAACCTAATGGAAACCATTCTATTAATATCTTGTAGAGACAGTATAGTCTTAATTCAGTGCCATCATATCGAACGAAGCATATCAAAATAGTTCTTCAAAACGAAGTTAATAGCGCGCTCGTCATGCAGAAAAGTGTTCATTTTGTGATTACATATTGTTAGCAGCTTTGAAACAATAACAGCAAACAAAATGTGCAAATTAAAAAATCCGTGTCAGTGCCGGAGGTGTCATCTGTATTCATGTAAGTACTTTAGTAATAACACACAAATCAAACGATAAGTAGTACTTGTTTATTCTACAATCATATCAACTTCGAATAAAATACAAAACAAGTTATTTGTATGAAGACGTTTTTGTAGTCGACTTACAGGCATAAGAAAACCGGGTTTACTGTGGAACCCTTAAAATACACTAGTGATGATATGCTTTGTAGTTCACGATACTAAACTATAATACATGCGACGTTGTCGACAGTATCTTAGTAAGCCGTTGATTGTATCGTCGTTTTCATAGCCTATGAATCCTCGTTTTTATTAAACTTTCCTCATAGCGGCAACACAATTTCTAGCGATAGGAATCAAACACGAAGGAACATAGTTTTAGTCGGATACAGAATAATGTCAACTGGTATTTCACCAAATAATGTATGTGTAGGCTAAGAGATGTAAATGAACTTATAAGTACCGAAATACTCTGAGATTTGCCGACTTTTTCAAATCAAACGATCTAGCAGAATGTACTAGAACTCAAAGCCGGCCAAACAACCCAAAGCAAAAGGCTTTTTATATTGAGTAGGCTTATTGAATATCTACTTCAGTTCATGTTCGAAATAGACCGTAATGGGGATGTGGGTGTATAAGATTTTACTTCAACGAATTCCACTCACATATTATTTGATTATTGGAGGGCCAATGCTATGCATCGATGGTCATTGCGTTGGTAGTTCACTCATGTGCAGTCAACTGTAATAGTTTGTATAACGTGACTTCATACAGACATTTGCATATTAAATCTAATCGGTTAGTGCACCGGCGCTTAGTAAACTAAGTTGGACTTTTTGTCTCACGAAGCATTTATTGTATTTATTTACATAACTGTCATCAGCTTAGCATTTTTCAATCAGTCGGAGTCTACTTTCAATTTATTCAGAAGCCACTAAATATTTTTGTCAAACTATTTCGATGGTTATAATTCTGGTTCTGCAGTTAAAATTCTATTGTCCCTTTGAATCGTAGTCAAGATTGAAAATAAGAAAGAAAAAATAAAAATTTGTGCTTCACACAAAGGTATAAAAAAAGTAAACCTAAAATCGATTAGATTGCTCACACATGCATGATTTGTTGTGGTTATTCTATGGGAAATATCAATAACTGTTTAATAAGCAAAACATACTCATAAATTAATAAACACCATCTACAAAATAATGATATAATAGAAGAGATGTCAACAAAGCAATAATGATGAGCATTTCTATCAACAACTACAGATTCATCTGGCACATACCGATCCGCAAGAATTCTCTTCCGGGTCCGGTGCCGATCGCCAAGATAATGACATTCCTAACTATAACCCCTCACGGCCTCACATTGCTAGCATTTCATGCCAATATTTATTTAATGCTTTACTTCTTTATCTAGAAAATTTCAAATGTCTATGCATCTAAGTATTATAAGAAGCTACTGGGGAATCCTTTTCCCACAGCTTGTACTATGTTTTCATGTGACACTATTTGCCGACGTGATGGGATAGAAGAAGCAGTAGATTTAGATTTACATTTCTTTATAACTACTAACTTATATTTACGTTTCCTTTTTACATTAAAATCACTCATATTAAGCTGGTACGAATACGAATGGTACTTCAAAACTACTTAACACAAGTTATATTTGGGTGAAACGCCAAGTTAGCGGATGGTAATGCAAACCAAATGTTCGATAACACACAGCCTGCACTTATGTAAATGCCAACGCTACATATTCTGAACGTAACTGGGCGTACAATTATAGCCTGTTGCGCAACAAACCAACCATCCATCGTGGAGATTTTGGATAACATAGCTACGGAATAAATGTATGATTTACAAACATTGGGTTCTACTCCAAATGTTACGGATTCAAATCCTTTATCTTACTAACCGTTATTGGTTAAATCGACGATTCTTATTTTATGCAACGTTTCTTCCGTCATGCAGCGTGGAAGAATTTTTGCTTCGTTAGTCGCATCCATGGGTTCCTAAAGTTTTTTTACAGGAACCGATCTGAATGAATATGATTTTAATTTAATACTTTTCAAGTATTCAGCTTGCTAATGATCAATTAAAACTAGGAATTTGCTAGAATGCTATAGAGAGAATCATGATGGAGAAAAAACTATCCGACAGAGTAAGAACAGTAACAATAAAAAGATATACAAGAACCAAAGAAATCATAATCACAATTTGAAAACTTAAATAGAGGTGGCCCGATTATACAGTCAGGGTAAGAATTGTGAAGCAAGAAAATAGTTTAAGTACAGGTGACATGAAAAGAAAACGAGGTAGATCATTCAGAAGATAGGAGGACCAGATCAGAGCACATGGATAAATATAGCTGGAAAACCTTGTGGAAACAATTAGCCCTAAGCTGGTGAAATAAACGGATGAAGACTTCGATTCAATAAATAAATATAACCATTATTATTAACAAAACTAATGAAACTGCCTGAAGGCAGATTGACACACAGATGTCGGTTTTTCATTATTTTTACCAATTTACTACATTTTTAAATATGTCTCAATATAATTAAAAAAAAAACATTTAAAAATATAAAAAATAGTAGCCCGCAGGTCTCAGGAACAGGGTCCAAGGCTAATAGGTTAATATTGTTATAATAACCAATTAGCTAGCCCCAGAGTGGGTTAAATCTTCCTGAAGTATCAAAAGCTTTTGACCATTTGAAAAACTGGTGCTCAACAGATTACCAGATTTTTGCAGTTAGTCATATTCTGACATGTCTGCCGAACATACTATAGTTTTGGGATTGTCCGTTACGGGGTCACTCAATCTTTACATAAACAAAAACACTGTATTAACTTATATGCATTTGTTTTTTTTTTTCAACAACACGTAATATAAGCGAACACCTCACTCCATTTCATACGAGTATCTATGCATCCCAATGCAGTAGGCACATTATGCCAAACGATACAAACTTTTCTCGAGCAGTGCCATAAAACAGTGACTGATGGCTTGGTTAATAGGTTTAAAAAAAATGTCAATATTATAGATTCATGTACAACGTTATCAACATATGATTTTTTTCTTGCAATTAATATTTTTGTCTAAAAAAAATATTAAACAACTTGATATTTTTTCGCTTGTTTACTCTACTCCTTTCAAACGGCTTTGATCTTTAGAAATATGTTTACACAAAAATTTGCTGGGTAGGTGTTCTTCAGAATTTACATAGCATATGTAAATCAATAAATATTTCGCAAAGAACATGGATTTAAAGGTCAGTGAGACTATCCGGGCGCAGTTGGAAGAAATTAAATCCATACATACTCATACTACTCATATTACATATAGGTGCGTATTGCCGGTGATGACATATAAATGGCACTGAAACATGGTCGCTTACAATGGGTCTCAACAGAAGGCTTATAGTCACCCAAAGGGAAAGGGCTACGTTCGGAGTTTCCTTGCGAGATCGAATCAGGAATGAAGGAATGAAGAGATCCGCATATAAAATGACGCTAATGGCACGCTCTACCCTTGACATATCCAAATATCGTCACAAAACAAAGATGAATCACGAGAAGCAGCAAGTACGAACACGGGAAATAAGTAAGAGGTATAGAAATGTCTTGTGTCAGCCTCATTTATCATTTTCAAAGTGAATATTAACGGCATGTCAGTCATTTGGCAAACGAGATAAGGATCGTTGTAATGTACAAATCATATTTCTTATACTTTCAAAAGTATTCAGATTTTTTATAGACTTTTTACTTTTGAAAAAAAAAAGTAACTAAAATAAATCCTATTATTTTAGTTACTTTTTCTATGAAAAAATATTGTTTTATGTTTTGTTATTTTGTGTTTATATTTATTTATTGCAAATTAATAAATAATTTACTTATTTCCAATTCAAGGTAACCTAATACGAAAAGCAGCATTTTTTCAATTTTATCTACATTTTGTAACGTATTATATATATGAAATTTTAGAAATAATGTCTTACTTGTGTAACACATTATTTCTAAAATTTCATATTCATACTACTTTACTCTTCCTTTTTCCTTATACAGTATTTTCCTAGTACGTTCCCTATGCTTCTAAAGTTATAAAAGAAAACACAAAGCTGTTCCTTACTTCGTAAAGTTCGAGAGCTTAATTATCAAAGGTCAAGGCTTTACACGAAAATAACTGTTCGTAGTTGACTCATACACTTTCTTTGGTTTTCTTTTCGTGGCTACACGACGTAAGTTGACGAGAAATTAAAATTTTCCAGTGAGTTCCAAAAACCTGTAATCATGAAAGTGAGCAGGGCATATCTTCGTAAACACTGCGACCAAAAAACAATTTGTTATTTCCGGTTGACTCAAATCAGAGTTACGAGTAACCATGGGCATATCGAAGATCAAAAAATACAAATATTATTATTTCAATGATTTCAGCCCGATGGCTGAGAGCCAGCCCTTTTTGAATGTCAAAGTTTACAAAAAAGATGTCCTTGAAAACGCTCGCACACTTCCTAGTATTTTAGCCGGGAAGAAGTGGCGCAGCAAACTCCCCAGCAATACATCTGGCTGTCAAGTTAGAATGGAATGTTGCATTAACGAGGAAATACAAAAACTGGCTATTGTAAGGTTTATTGAACTAGGCTATTTTGTGCAATGTATACTTGCAAGAACACATATGTATTAAGTATACTAAAAAAAAACTATAAATTTAATACTACGCTGCTAGTTTAGAAGTTATCTCACAACAAAGTTAATGTTGTCAACCTGGAAGGAAGTGGAAATCTCCGGCAGTCGTTAGTTGCTACAACCTTGACACTTTCAGCAGCGTGTCTTACCTAACCGCCGCCGTCGTTTAGTATATAAAATCATTGACACTGATGGATCGATATCATTCAGCAACAACTAGTCTAATCAACCATGAGGAATAGTCTTTTGGTGGCTTTAGGCCTTCTGGCCATCGCCGCCCTCAGTTCTGCCCGAGAGATCCGGGAGAAGAGAGACGCTGACTTAGAAACCGCGGCATCCGGCCACCACTGGGACAAGGGCGGCGGCCATGAGCACCATGGACACCACCACCACGACCACGGCGGCGACCACCACAAGGGACACAAGGGACACCATGAGCACCACCACGGCAAGCACGGCCACCACCACCACGAGGGGCACCACGGAGAACATGGAGAGCATGGTGGACACAAGAAACACCACCACCACGACGACGGCTACCACCACCACGAGCACCACGGCGAGAAGGGCGACCATGGCCACGGCCACGACGAGCACGGCCACTGGCACAAGGGACACGACACCAAGGGCCACCACGGCATCGAGAAGCACGACGAGTTCAAGAAGGACAAGCACTTCCATGACCATCATGGAGAAAAGGGCTTCCATGAGCACCACGGCGGCCACCACCACGAGGGCGGCCACAAGAAGGGCGGCCACTTCCACCACGGACACAAGCACGGCGGCCACCATGAACACGACCATGGCAAGCACGGTCACCACGAACACGGCGGCCACCACCACCACCACAAGGGCCACCACGGTGAAGGCGGGCATCATGAGCACCATCACGACCACCACGATCACGGCAAGAAGGGCGGCCATGAGCACCACAAGCACTGGGGACACAAGAGTGGTCACTAAGCGCTCGCTCGAAGTGCCTGAACTGTTATTTGTTGATATTAAGTTGTTAACGAGTGTTTTTGTTATGTTTATACGACAAAGAATTACATTTTGTACAAAATAACTAAGTACTTTTTATTTATTTAATTTTTCACTAAACCTCAGTTATGAATAACCACTATATGATTCTCACTTCAATATATATATACGCATGCAGTCATGTCAACAGGACGTCAGGTTGAGTTAGAGGTCAGATCAGTATTTCTAAATATTTATTTCCTCCCTTTTTTACCTTAGCTATGATAATTGCGTCCCTTAGGATACCACGGCAAACAAGGCCTGGTGGCCTTGCTTGGCGTAGTCCCTCTTATGCCCCTTGGGGGTAGGTAGACCACTACCTACCCCCAAGAGGTACTACGCCTCTGCTTACAGCATCTAACTATTTATTTTTGTTTTTGTACGCACCTTGATGTGTATATTGAATATTTATTGTTACTTTATAATCGATAAAAACCGGACAAGTGCGAGTCGGACTCGCGCACTGAGGTTTCCGTACAAACCTATGAAAACAGTTCAATTCCCGAATTGAGTTACGAAGATTTTTCCGAGTTGCAAAAAGTTTTTTTTTGTGACATAGGTAACTTACTACAAAGAACATGGGACAAAACGTACCCACCTTGTAGTAAAATTGAAATTAGTATCATTAGAAAGGTCTTTAAAAATATATTAATTTGTTGTATGGGGCAACTTTGTAGCTTGCGGAGGAAAGAAGATATTCGGCTTTAAAAATGCTGAAAATCCTTAGGAAAGTCGACCCACGCATATTCGACATCTTTGCGATTTTATCCATTAGGTACTTTCGAACTATTATGCGCTAGCGTCGGTGTGTCGTAATTGGCATTCCGTATGCAACTGTAATTAGCCACATTAGTTAAGTGAGTAGTACAAAAGAGCCGACGTACACATAAGTGCGAGTGAAACAGATAGCGTGTAGTATATATTTAGTTTTTTTGACATAAACGGCCGTATCTTTTTTTCACAGCTTCAAGGTTCTTCAGGCTTGAGTATATGGTTTTAATTTCAATTCGATACCTCCACGCGTTCCCGAGATAAAGGGTCTTGACAGACAGACTGACAGACAGACAGACGGACAACAAAGTAATCCTATAAGGGTTCCGTTATTTCCTTTTGAGATACGGAACCCTAAAAATATGTTGAAAATGATGTATCTACTTACTTAATTACCCAAGCCAATCGTGAACAAGTACCGTCGCACCCGTGGTCAGGACCTCCGACAGGGAAAACCCTAATACAATAGAATTAAATAATTACATTGTTGACGAATGTTGTTTTAACTCAAATAAAATCCCATTTCATGAATTTACTCGACGAAACCGTTTTTGACTTCACAGATTATAAGCAGCTTTAGCTAATTAAATTATTCTGAAATGGGTCCTGTGAAGATCTAATTAAGTATTGATTTCTGGCTTCTCCATTAACATTACGCTCTTTACGGTACGGGGTGAAATAAATCTTTGGAATATCTTTAGTTACCTATATTTGTTTAAAGTAGCCATTTTCTTTTATAATTATTTTTTTTAAACATTCCTCATTTATTCACTTTCGATATCGGTACTAGAAAACCTACATACATCTATCACTATATCCAATTTATATTATAAATGCGGAAGTATTTCTGTCTTTCTGTCTGTTTGAATGTTACATTCTCATGTCTAAATAATACCTAGTTAAAATCGTTGATATCCTACAAACTCTCACCAGTTGCTCCAAGAAGCTGTACTGCACGCAGCGGCCACACTCCGGTAACCACGTCGGCTCGTGGGCTAAACCTTTTCGGCGCTCAAGTCTTGCGGTTGCTCCCCGTATAGTGCACAGGGTCTATCTTGGCATCATCTTCCTGCCCTTGTCCCATCTTATTTGGGGTCGGCACAACATGTTTTTTTCTTCCATTCTATCCTGTCAACCGTCATGCTATCACTAACTTCCTTTTCTTTCATATCACTGTTCACACAATCCATCCATCTTTTCTTTGGCCTCCCTCTCCCTCTCCACCCATCCACATGTATACTCATAACTCTTTTAGTAACATGCGTTTCATCTCTCCTCTTTACATGACCATACCAAGACAAACGATTCCCTTTCAACTTTTCAGTCACTGGCGCCACTTTCAAACTTCCTCTAATATACTCATTTCTCACTTTATCCATTCTCGTCACACCACACATCCATCTCAACATTCTCATCTCCGCTACATGCAATCTTTTTTCATCCGTCTTTTTCACAGCCCAACATTCTGATCCATACAGTATGACAGGTCTTATCACGGACTTGTAGATTTTACCCTTCAACTTGGGGGGCATCCGTGGGTCACAAATTGTTCCAGTGACCTGTCGCCATTTCATCCATCCTGAATTGATCCGATTTGATACGTCTCGGTCTACCTCGCCATCTCCTTGGATAAGCGACCCGAGGTACCGAAAGTCGGAGCAGATTGGTATGGGCGTTCCAGCGAGAGCTAAGGGCATAGGACCGGAGAGACCACCGAAATCACAGAACAAGTACTCGGTTTTCGTTCTGCTCAATTTTAAGCCAACACTCTCCAGTCTGTGCCACCACACCTCCAATTTGCTCTGGACCTCTAGGCCACTCTCGGCAACCAGCACAATGTCATCGGCAAACAGCATACACCAGGGAGCCTCTTCCTGGATGCCCGACGTCAGAGCGTCCATTATCATCAGGAAGAGGTAAGGGCTGAGGGCCGACCCTTGATGTAAGCCGACAGCCACACTGAAGCTGCCAGTGTTGCCCACTGCAGACCGGACTTGGGTACTGCATTGGCTGTACATCGCTCGGATCAACTGCACATACTTCCCAGGCACACCTTTCTCCTTAAGGGCCCACCACAGAACCTCACGAGGTACCCGGTCATATGCCTTTTCGAGGTCAACGAATACCATGTGCAAGTTTTTATGCGCACCTCTGTATTTCTCGTACAGCTGGCGTATAGCAAAAATGGCATCCGTTGTACCCCGACCAGGCATAAAACCGAATTGGTTCTGTGAAATTTCACTCTCTTCTCTTAGCCTCCTTTCAATAACTTTCTCCCAGGCTTTCATAGTATGTGACATTAGCTTTATTCCTCTATAATTGTTGCATTCAAGCACATCACCCTTGTTTTTAAAGATGGGCACCAGGGAACTGTTGCACCACTCATCAGGTATGGCTTCTTCCTGCAACAACTTATTGAAGAACAAAGCTAACCACATCCATCCATCCACTCGCAGCAACTTCCACACTTCAACTGGTATTCCGTCTGGACCAATTGCCTTACCATTCTTCATTCCATTTATAGCTATTCTGACTTCATCCATACTAATCATTCTCACTAAACCCACGTTCACTGGTTTGCTCTCTAAAATCCCATTCCAGTTGTTTTCCTCATTCATCAGTCTTTCAAAATAGTCCTTCCACCTCTCTTTGATTTTACTATCTTCTGATAGAATCATTCCAGTTTCATCCCTTATACATCTTATCTGACAAACATCTCTCGCATTTCTCTCTCTTGCTCTAGCAAGCCGGTATAGATCTTTCTGGCCTGCCGAACTATCTAGTGTATCGTATAGTTTGTCCTGTGCTTTTGCTCTCGCTATTGCCACGGCTTTCTTGGCTTTTTTCTTTAAAGCATCATATTCACTTTTTTTTGCAGACTTTAAGCTAGTGTTTTCCGGATCTATACGCTGCCATTCCTTAAATTTCCTCTTTTTTTCTTTCAACACATTCTGTATATCTATCGACCACCACCATGTATCCCTATCTATTGTACCCTTTCCTCTCGTCTCTCCCAAAATATCTTTCGCTGCATGTCTGATACACTCAGCAATCTCATTCCAGCTTTCATTTATACTTCGATCATTCATGTCTCCCATTTCTATCATTTTGTCCACCACTCGCTCTCTCAATTTCTTCGCACAGTCACTCTTCTCTAGCATATGCCATTTTATTTTAGGAGGAGGACGCTCTTTGCTTTTTTTGTTATGTGTCTTGACTACTGACACCATAACCAGGAGCCTGTGCTGTGAGACTAGGTCTTCTCCTGGCAGCACTTTGCAGTCTTTGACGTGCTTTAGTTGGTTACGCCTAACCAGGAAATAATCTATTTGCGTCTTGTGGTTACCGCTTTTGTACGTGACCAGGTGTTCGTCTCCTTTCTGGAACCAAGTATTGGCTACTGCCAGGTCAAATGCAGTAGCGGATTGCAGCAGCGTCTCCCCTTCACTGTTCGGACTTCCAAAACCCCATCCACCATGTACTCTTTCATAAACACCTCTCATTCTTCCTACATGTCCATTAAAGTCACCTCCAACAATCAATTCCTCATGTACAGAGATGGCCATTAAAGTTCTATCAAAATCCTCCCAAAACTTCTCTTTCACCGTTTCATCGCATCCTACTTGTGGTGCATACACACTAACTACATTCAACATTACATTCTCTAACATAATCTTCACAACTATGAGCCTATCATTAATCCTTTGTACTTCCATCACGCTTTCTTTCAATTTGCTGTCTAACACTATTCCTACACCATTTCTTTTACCATCACTTCCACAGTAATAAAACTTATATCCCTCACCAATTTCTCTCGCTTTTGTTCCTCTCCATTTAGTTTCTTGTAAACACGCCACGTTTATTCGTCTTCTTTTTAATACATCCGCTAACTCTCTGGCCCTTCCAGTCATTGTTCCTACATTCCAACTTGCATACCTCAATCTCATTTCCCGAGCTAGCTTCTTACGTTGCCCCCGCCCGGGATGGTGCAACAACCCTAGTCCATTTCCCACAGGAGCCGGGTGCTGCCCCTGCGCGTCGCCTGTGGGGTACGCCCTAACCCTATCGCGCATTCCATTTATACTCGTCATGTTGTAAGAGATATGGCTACTGTTTTACAGTCGGCCGCCTGCCTGACACTAACCCTCTTTGGGAATGCTGTTGCTGGTGGTTTACCCGCCACCACGCGGTGACCTGGGGTGCTTAACAGTCTCAAAAATGTCCCTTAGTCGCCTCTTACGACACCCACGGGAAGAAATGGGATGGTGCTATTCTTTACGTCCGACACCATACAGGGTCTATCTTGGCAATGAGAGCAAATCACCTCCGGTGGTGAGACAGCTAGACATAGTAGAAGGCCTAAAGGGCGGCGATAGGAGACATATAGTTATCGTTCGGCCAGACACTGCATCCAGCCCTCTTCCGGTCGTAGCGGTTTCCGTTCCACTGAATTAAGGAGGGCACGGACGAGAGAGTGCATCTGTGTTTGCGCGTACACTTGTACACTTGTGCACTTTAATATATCCTGCGTAACTGACTGTTTCTGTAATACTGGACTCTGAGATCAAGTCCTGTGGCGATGGGTAGAAGTAGAGAGGTCCAGTAGTGATGCTCACTGGTCTTTGTCCGAAACCTGCACATGGGCGGCTTAGGGAGAGTGGTCGCTCTGTTTCTGTAGGATTCTTGTTATCTCGAGATTACGTTCTATTATTTTATTAAGTTGGGAAATCATCAAATAAGGTAGTCTTAGAACGCAAAGGACAACTGAAGGAACACATGTGAGTTTTAGTCAGTAGAAGTCTGACACGCCCTATCACTCCATCCAGAACGGGAAATCTTATTTGATGCTTTTATACTTCAAAAAATAGGATTCTAGGATAAAAATAATCCTTAAAATGTACATAGCTAGATTTACTATAAATAGTTATGCACATAACATTCATACCTAAAATATGATTGTATTATTGTAGGTATATTTGTATCTGAACGAAAAACTGGAACTAATCAACTGAAAGAAATAAATACAAGTGTTTATAATGTGACATTGTTTGAATATAATACACAATGTTTTAAAATGCATTATGTTTTACACATAGGCGTAGATTTTCCTAGATGTATTGTATGTAGAGTCTATGTAGCTAAAAGCAACTGAAGCTTACCTACACTTTTGAGAACTCCTTAAAGCCTTTAAAGGCCTCAAGTATCCTTTTAGAAAGAATAAAGACCCGCTTTCTTTGAACGGAAGCCACTACAGAGCCCCAGTGGGCCACCGACACAAAAAATAAATACAAAATTGGAAAAATCGTCCTTTTTGCAGGTTGTTTATATTACACAATTCAAATAGCAACACGATGCAGGATGATTTTTACTGCTTTGCCCACGTAATAGTAGAAAATTATCTCAAGGGAACACTCTGGGGATAAAAAGTGTGTGTATATCCTATTTTAGGATATGGTCTACCAGTGTACCAAGTTTCATCGAAGTCAGTTCAGTCGTTCGAGCGTGAAGAAGTAAAATAAACACACAAACTTTCGGCTTTATAATATTAATGTGACAATAATCTGCCAGAGATCATTCGTCGAATCCGACTCGGCTGGGCAGCGTTCGGGAAGCTGAGCGGTATCTTCTCGTCCAATATACCACAGTGTCTCAAGACGAAAGTCTATGACCAGTGCGTGTTGCCAGTGATAACATATGGCTCCCAAACGTGGTCGCTTACAATGGGCCTCATCAGAAGACTTAAAGTCACCCAAAGGGCAATGGAAAGGGCTATGCTCGGAGTTTCCTTGCGTGATCGAATCAGGAATGAGGATATCCGCAGGAGAACCAAGGTTACCGACATAGCACGAAGAATCGCCAAACTAAAGTGGCAATGCGCAGGGCACATTGCTCGCAGAACAGATGGCCGTTGGGGCCGAAAGGTTCTGGAATGGCGACCACGTACCGGAAGACGTAGCGTTGGAAGGCCTCCTACAAGGTGGACCGATGACTTGGTAACGGTTGCGGGAGTCCGATGGATGCGAGACGCACAGGACCGTTCATTGTAGCGACACTTGGGGGAAGCCTATGTCCAGCAGTGGACGTCTTTCGGCTGAAATGATGATGATGATGATGATGATGATGAATCTGCCAATGTTTTTCTAATAACAAACTAATTCTATTAATATTCCAAGTTGGTAACCGATAAGTTCACATGCGGTAACATTTTCAGTGTCAGCATTGCGTAGGTACTCGTAGCTCAGAATGCGAATTTCTGACCGGTTGATGGCTCGCCGGCCCAAAGCCTAAAACATAATTAATGAAATGTAGACAGACTACCAACAACATAGAGCAATACTGGATCGATTAATTTGCCTACCCTTATCAAAATTAGGTTGGGGTGGACTTTCACTTTAACCGGATGCAGTTGAATACCAGCCCTTCCTACTATAGGACAAACCAATGATGTCAACTAGACACCCTTGGCAAAGGCTATGCCCTATCACCAAAGTCGCTAACAGCATTGACTGAGTACCTATACTCCCCCTCACTACGGAGGGTCACAGTTTCTAAAATAATTCAAGTTGAAAACTATTCCTTACATATTATAAAACAAAGTCGCCCACTGTGTCTATGTGTCTGTTCGCAATAAACTCAAAAACTACTGAACGGATTTTCAGGCGGGTCATTAATGCTGTGACTAGTGTTGCCAGGCGTCCCGATTTGCGCGGGACATCCCGATTTTTAGGGCTCTGAGGACGCGTCCCGATTTGCACCTGATCGGGATGCTAAATGTTCCGATAAATAAAAAAAAAATATTAAAGTCATCATTATTACAATAAATTAACCTGTACCTATCGCATTCGCAGCACTATGTCAAGTGCGTTCAAAATGATACACGGCGCATCACTGGCTAACCCGAGTCGTCTCTCACTCAGACTGAGTCGCATTGTCTTAGTCCGTCACACGCAGCCATAATATCTTCTGCTTCATTCAATTCACATAGTTTTAGGTAATCTGTGACGCAATTAGATCGATCTTCGTTCATCCATTCCATTCATATGCAGTAAAATGTAACCAACAACATAATTTTATTACAAAAATATTTAAACAGCGGTAATCTAAATTACATCTACATTGTTTTTTTGTTTGTAGGAGGTAACCTCTGGAAGTACTGGTCCGATTGCTAAAAATTTTTTACCGATAAAAAGCTGCTTTATTCCTGAGTGACATAGGCTATATTTTATGTACGCGGGCGAAGCCGCGGGCAATAGCTAGTCATTCATAAGCATTACTTCAATATTTTTTTTGTGATTAGGCGGAGCACCGCCGCCGTGTCCTCGTGGAGGCATTTAGCGCGTCGTTTTGCACACGCTCCTCAAAGAGATACTAGCAAAACTGAAGGGGTCCAGTAGGGCTAATGCCTTACGTTTGAAACAATGACCGTGGCCCAGGAACGCACAGTGTGACTGAAGAAGTCTAGGTTTTAGTTAGTAAAAGTCTGACACTGAGTGGGAGAAGTCATTGGATGATTTCTCAACACAAAAATCAACATTTTTTTTTTTTTAAATTGTCCCGATCTAAAACCATAAATCCCGATATGTTTCACCATCTGTCCCGATTTTAATCCAATGGGACCTGGCAACACTAGCTGTGACACATGAGAAAGGTTCAGATGTATAAAACACGCATTATAAATATGCGTGTTTTATACATCTGAACCTTAAAGAAATACCGAGAATTTCAAAGTATTCTAACACCCTTACGAAGCTGGGGCGGATTGTTAGTCTTTTATCATATGAAGCGACGGTCTGACATCCAAGACTGGGTAACGTGATATCCCTTGGCAAGACTGATTGTCAGAATTTAGAATTCAGTTCAACAGTCACAATATATTTCCTCTAGTAATGCGACGTAAACAGTACCTCGAACATAATATGCTCGTGAAACACCTCACAATCTACATAGATCGTGATTGAAACAGAGCAAAGAACAAGTGGTTTCCGCATATTATCATCAGAACAATGTACAACATATATCATGTTCAATCTACATACTCTGAACATGTTCTATACTATCACTAGCACAGACGAGAGGGATAATGAGGGCTTGTTCCCCTACAGCTGTCTGTTACGACATGCGTGTTCACATGATACAATTTATTTAGACAACTCTGTATTGGCTTATAAACTACTAAATCTATATAAATAAAAATAAATGGTTAAATGTGTTGCTAAACGCAAAACTCGAGAGTGACTGGTCTAATGTGACGTATCAGGCTGAGCGCTAGAAGCAACCCTCACGAATCACGCGTCAACCCCCGTTTATTTGTGTCTTGAAAAACGTCGTTTAATACACTTGGAAATTTATCACAGCAACACTCGGCTCAATAACTGAAAATTCTGCCTCGGTCGCATTGACAAACTTTCTCCACTTGTATCAAAATGCATCTACTATTAATTTATCCGTAGATTTGACACTTTTCTTTTTACTATATGACGTGTGTGACAAAACGACGTCAGTCGGGTCAGATAGTAATAAATAAACTAAAGCTACCTAATTAATTAATACGATTAAATTCATGAAAGTCACAATTTTATGTCGTTCAATGGAACGGAACTTTACGAACGTCATCTCAATTCAATTGAATTACGGGAAGTGTAAAACTAAATGTTAAAAATCAACAGTTCAGTTGGAAAAAAGTCGTTTTTGAAACAATAGAAATTATACAATTTAATAAAAATAAAAAATAGTCCTACATGCATAGAGCATGATAACATGACGATACTCTGCCAGCAATGTATTTATTCACAACCTATGTTATGTTTCTGTTCAAAGATCATTTAACCAATAATGAAGAATCGAATTAAGAACTGTAGTTACCGTTACCGCTCAAAGTTGATATTAAATCAAAAGTCACCAGTACTAGGGCGCTTGACCTTGCTAGTAAGTAAATGCAAGCACCCGAGCCAACTGAGTGCAACTATTGCTCAATGCAGGCTCGAGAAAACCAAACCCACAGTATCTATAAAACGTAGTGGTGACAACAATACGTGCCATATCTCATCTCGACCTGTCCCAGAATACAACAACTATGAGGGTGGCGCTTCTACTGAGTTGCGCAGTGCTGGCATTGGCCGCACTCGCGCACGCGCGGGACATTCGCGAAAAACGTGACGCCGACCTCGAGGCCGCTGCCACTGGACACCACCACGAGAAGGGAGGTGGCAAGGAGCACCACCATGACCACCACGATCACCACGAGGGACACGGACACAAAGGATACAAGGGCCACCACCACCATGAACACGGCAAGAAAGGCCACCACCACCACGAGGGACACAAGGGACACCACGACCACCACGACGGACACAAGAAACACCATCACCACGACGATGGACACCACCACGAGCACCATCATGGAGAAAAGGGGGAGAAAGGTCACGGTTTCGAAGAGAAGGGACACTATCACAAGGGTCACTCCACGAAGGGACACCACGGTGTTCACAAACTAGACGAGTTCAAGAAGGACAAGCACTTCCACCACAAGCACGGCGAGAAAGGATTCGAAGAAGGACACGGTGGCCATCACGGCGAACACGGCCACAAGAAGGGCGGACACTTCGACCATGGACACAAACATCACGGACACCATGAACACCACCATGGCAAGAAGGGTCACCACGAACACGGCGGCCACCACCACGAACATAAGGGCCACCACGACGAGGGCGGCCACCACGAGCACCACCACCACCACCATGGCCACGGCAAGAAGGGCGGCCATGAAGACCACAAACATTGGGGCTTCAAGAAGGGACATTAAAATTAGTCCTCTAATTATTTATTTATGTGCCTCTTAATGATAGGCTATAAGATAATAGGATAATTTGTTGTTATTATGTTTTATATTTTTATTATAAACACGATGTAAATAAACACTATCTTGTTCGAGGCCGCTTTGACTATCTTACACCAAATGGGGAACACGAAATAACATAAGAATAATTTAGCTGACCGAAAATATTTTTAATCATTTATCATGTAGTAAAATTCTAGACAAGTTTGGATTAAAGCTAGTCTATAGTTATCAAAACTCATAATTGGACAGCTAATGTAAAGTAGGTAGTCAGCTCTAATAATCGCTTTCCGATCCGTTTTTGTGCCTAGTCATTGTTAATGGTCAAAGTTCTTTCAATTCAACGTTCCGTGTTCCAAATATTATATTCACGTTTTATTATCTCGTTTCAGCGCGAGATATTAAGGTACCTATGTGACTATAGTTTAATCTACACTAATATAAAAAATCTAAACTGATATTACAAAGTGATAAAATTGTTTGTTTGGTTATTTTTGTAGTAAGTTAATCTCCAAAAGTTCTAATCCAATTTCTAAAATTCTTTCCCTGATATAAAAACTATCGTGCAGCAGCAGGCTACTTTAAATCCTGAAATCACGCTTAGTTCCAGTAGGGTGAACTAAAAATATGGAAAGTGTTTTTTCGTTAATTATTTGCTCAGCATTAAAATATTATTTTGTCAGCAGGTTTATTAATTTATTCGCTAACTTGGAGCATTCCGAAACGGATAGGTGAGTTTGAAGGGGATGAAAGTCATCCCCTTCATTTTTCTTTAAACTCTGCAGACAGAAAGAAGAGACTGAACAATCGCCACTGTACAGAATGCCAATAAGGTTTTCATACATACAAAATAAAATATATTTATATATTTTAACAAGTAAAAATTAAATGAAAATTGTATTTCAAGTCAAAATTTGATGAACTCGAATTACGATTTAAGACTGCCCGCTAGGAGCAGCTCAATTCTCTTTTTTTGCTGAGAAAATTCATTTTGAAGCCGACTATAAAAAAGGAGGTTCTCAACTCGGCATTTTAGGTACCTCAGATATTTATGAACCGATTTCTAAAAATCATAATATTTTACTTCCAGATAGGTTATTTTTTTATCAAAATATAATTCTTATTACGGGGTCTATGAAAAAACGAAGAAATTCCTAAAATATTATATAAATACTACCTTATGCGGCAAGTATTGTATTGACATATAAATAATTAAAGAAATCGAATCGAACGTAAGTGAAAATGAAAACACAAAAAAAAACACAAAAATCAAAATCAATCGGTCAAGCCGTTTTGGATTTTTAAATATTAGATAGCGAATTTGGTATTTTCATCGAAAAGTCCAGCATCATTTTCATTCAGAAAGAACCGCTTGATAAAGTGGAACTTGACGAAATAAGACTGTAGATGGCCAATGGAACTTCACAAACACACAGATACATATTATATCTCGATTACGAGTTAAACGACGATGAGGCAGCAAAACAAATATTACTGATGAAAATGATAGCATCGAATTGATGTGATAATGAAGCCAAAAAGTAGGCACGAGAACTCATAAAGCAATGTATCCTAACTGCGTTTGGGCTTATAGTATTATCATGAGACGCACCCTGGCTATAATGGCTATAGGCTATAAACTATCGAACTGATCTAATGATGAAACTGGAAGGTGGGCAGGGAAATTCCGTAATGTAACACTATATCTTAGCCGTGTTTGGGCTTATTGGAATAATCATGAGATGCACTCTGGCTATAAATGATTGAATGATAATATTCTATAGGTAACTTTACTAACAGAACTTCAGAAATTAAAATTAGTAATTTTGCACACTTTAGTATCTTTTATTCAGCAGTTGTTTAAATTGTTGTTTGTTGGTTAAATTTATTTTATTTTAGTTTTAGTAAATGATAACCAATCAATATTGCAAGTTAACAATAATCGGGCAGAAAGTTGGTTTCACGGGTAGGTTCAGAGTACACTGGTACTATGATAAGTTTATTCAGTAAAGGCTATTTTAAATGCAGGTAGATACGTTCGAATATTCTCCACATTGAAACTCTTGCCTTCATCCCATGAGAAAAATAAAAACAATGACGTTACGTGCTGCGATTTCACAGATGTTTTTCATGTTATCCCATATTCACATGTCTTACTGTTTTTTTTTTCTTATCTATAAGAGCAAGTAGGCATTGATAAATCGAATAACAGAAAAATAATAAAGTATCTATACAAAAAAATAATCGTCAAAGTGGAAAGTGGAAAGATCTGGAATTCAGAGAACATTCACAATATATTCGTCATTAGAAGCTCCTTTGCAACAAAAGTTATTATAATGGCTTTTTCAAATAACTCGAGACCAAACTGTAGCGATGTTTTTGTAGTTAGGTTATTTTTTGTTATAGACGTGTTACATACTAGGTTTAATACTAAAAAAATACAGTTGGAGCAAGTTCTTGTTGGTACCTGTCTAGACTAGATATAATAAATACACTCTTAATGACGATACATGTCGTGGCACATTACAAAGGGCTCTTATACCTACCTATATTATATTGTTTAATTAAAATATATTTGCGATCCACAATATTAACATGGCTTTGCTAGCATATGTAGTATTTAATAAGTATAGGTACCGAGATACCTACTTGTATGAAGACTGTGTCAACCTGCAAGCGAATTAAATACTGTGGTTAAAGTCAATACAAGGATCGAAATTTCAATTAAACAATCATTAGCTTTTGGCGAACGAACCTTTCGTCCATAAAAATCGCTTGCTTAACCAAATTGCCACGAAACTGGGGGATATTCTGGGTGACTTTTAAATCAATAGCAATCTTTCAGGGACAGAAGATTATCAGAAAACGCGTAAAAAGTAAGCAACTCTTCCGTTATTGTCCGGGTATGCGAACATGAGTAATTCGTCAACTCGTACCGCATACCAACGGCCCATATGGTACGAGTTGCAGAAAATAAAAATAAATTATATTTTCATTGGTCAACTCGTCCATTGTTTCTTTTTGTACGGAATATTAAACCTTATCAGCGTTTGGTACAGTTAGTAACACAAGATTAAAATAATTATTTTATTATTAGTTTCGTTTTATAATAATAATCCGCAGGGCAGTTTTGTGGCGAACTGTTGGGCATTAGCGACCCCACGGACCCGATCTCCCGGGAAAATTCTTGTTCTTCATCTCCGGCTTGCCTTTATTGGCCGGCCGTAGTGAACA
The DNA here is from genome assembly GCA_905147345.3 of Mythimna impura. NCBI lineage: Eukaryota > Metazoa > Arthropoda > Insecta > Lepidoptera > Noctuidae > Mythimna > Mythimna impura. Next base: position 18,927,143 of record LR990345.1, read on the forward strand.
CTGACGAGGAACAGAGCTCCCACCTCTCTCTTGCCTTTATTGGCTGGCTTGAGTGGAGATTCGCAAGAGCAAACGTGCTCGGGAGAAGGATGTATAATCCAGTAAGGTGCTGGTAGGGATCTTGACCGTACTTCCGGGATTGTCCTGATAGCCGTGGTATACCTCTCCACTCCTTAAGCACCTCAGGATATGTTGCCCTCTTGTTGCTACGTCACTTCGTGCTAGCGACCGTTTATGGGGGCCCATTTATTAAGTGTGCAAGTCACCCCCTGCCTTTTGTCGGTGGATATTAATAACATTGTTTAGGCAGGGGCCATAGTCTTAACATAGTTCCTGGTAACCAGTCCACTTAAGACTCCAAAAACCATAGCCTTATATCTTAGTTTTCCTATGTCGCAAAAGTTTCCCAACAACCGGGGGTTGTCCTTGGATGCGCTAGCATAGTGCGTACAGGGATAATCACCGGTTCGTACCAATTTCCATTAAAAGCGTCTAAAAGGGCCTCTGCGAGTTGGTTTTGTCTCCTCATACGCCTTCCAAAGGTCCAGGACCTTAGGGTGCTGAGATGAATAAATGTATAATAATAATAATGAAATTTCTCCACATAACACTCATTTTTCACCTTAAATTTACTCACAACACGCTACATTGACTTGGCTTGGCCCGTTAATGTAGCTTAAAAACTAGCCCAGAGCTTAGAAAAACTGCACGTTTTCCTAGATAATAATAAAATTTATTCAATTAACGTTTACAAAAAATTTACATTAAGCCAACAGTAACAAGGTTTCCCATACAATTACAGTGCCTAAAAATATACTAAAACTAAAATATTATTAAAGGTGCAATTAATCGTAGTTCGGAATAGCAATGTTTGATAGTAGACCGCCCGATCTAGGTTAATTTAAACCTGTGTTTCAGGCCATCACTTTACAGTCCAGTTTTATTGCGACAGTAAAATTTAAAGTTACAGTAAAACTATTTTAATAAATTATATTCTATTATAATAAATAATTACGAAAATAAGCTTATAGTACATTAATACCTAAAATTATGTCTATGAAATTATACAAAAATAAACACAAACGAGGAGATCAGATAACATTATGCCAAAATTTCTAAAAGTTGTTCTGTGTCTGTGTAATTGAGTTTCACTAAATATTCTGACAAATTCTTACTACATTTTTTATACCTTACACTATAGAAACTTAGTACTTTGTTAAGCCTATTATAAAAGTTTAAGTTTTGTTCATAGATTATTTCATATTAAAAAAAATTGACGAATTAAGAACCTCCTCTTTTTTGATGTCGGTTAGAAAACTCAGTAACTACATTTTTATTGTTTCACTTTAGAAGCAACCGCACAAGTAAATTAATAAGAATGGTAGACTTGCTGTAGGTACCATGATTTTAAGGGAACATGTCCAAATGGCTGTATACTTTTATGCTCATGTTACAGCTAACACTTTTAACTTTATCTAGAAGGTCCTGAGCTAATTCTACGTAATTTTCTGCCTTTTCATTTCCTAAGTTATTTTTGACGAATTTGACGAAAGATTTTCAAGCCACTAATTCCAAATTATTCATTAAAATTATAAAATCGTTGTTTATCCTCAAAGTTCTTATTTGAGCGTAGTCAAAAATACCAGTCGTTAGTTAATTTAAATAAACAAAAATAACACCCATAAGTTTTTTTTTTTTTTTTGGTTCTGACCAAATCATAGGTATACAATTATAGGTTTTCTATTACGTCGTGTGTTAATTGATGTCAAATTTGTGATAGTTTAATATTTTCTGTTTCTATGTGATAGTTTTGTGGTGATTAAATATTTTATAGCCAATTCGTAACTTTCTTTATTATTTCCACACTAACACTTTTGCTACTGATTGTACCTTTTCTTATTGTAATATTGACGTGGGACGAGTTGACCAATGAAAATATAATTTATTTTTACTTTCTGCAACTCGTACCACATGGGCCGTAGGTATGCGGTACGAGTTGACCAACTACCCGCGAACATAAATGTACCGAGCAGCTATTTTTCTTTTTTTAATATTTATAAAATATTTAAAGTATCTAAATATTATTATAAATTTACATTTTGAGAGAAAAAAAGGTTTAAAACAATAACTTTATTTTACATAGTAGACACTAAATTTTAAACTAAAAAATAAGAAAATGACTTTCATTGCTAACTGTAATTGACTTATTTTATCATGCATTATCATATGGATACATAATTGTTTTTTCCTGAAGACTGACGTATCTACACCCGCATCACCTGTATCGAAGGAATTACGGTGGCCTCTAAATATCCACCGCAACTCAAACATGATGTGGCCCCTTCACTCCACAACACGCTAGCGGGGGGCCGGGGCCCTGAGACGAAGGCAAAGAAGGAACAGGAGTGGGTTTATAGTCAGTAAAAGTCTGACACTATCTCTCGCTCCACCCAAGAGCGTGATTTGTTATAAGATGATTTTCCCACCCAATAAAAAAAAAACAACACACTAGTGACAATGCCAAAGTTGCGAGTATAATATGTCTATCTATCATTATAAACCTAGCATGTTGTGTCCCCTTCCTGTCCACAACACACTACTACGACAATAATTAGGTAGTTAGTTTGATATAACCACTATGGCACACTAGCCCCTACATTTACACAATTCATAAACCTTACTCCAATCAATGCTTATATAATATTAGGTATTTACCTATGAAATTGAAATTGAAAATTTCATTAATTATGTTAACGCCTTTTTTCTCTATATTTTTTATTTTTATTAATGAAAGTAATTCCCCATGCAATCAATGCATTTGTGCCCACTGCGTTGCACAAATGCACTGCTTAGCTTATTGATGCCTTTTTGACGGGAGGCAACAAATTCTTCAAAGGAATTTTGAACTGCCTCTCGGTTATTGATATTTTTCCCCGGCAAGAAGTTATCCAAATTCTGGAAAAAGTAGAAGTCTGTAGGGGTAAGGTCTGGTGAGTACGGTGGATGACGGAGAACTTCCAACCCCAGCTCTTGTAACGTGGAGACCGTCTGCTGTACAGTATGAGGTCACGCGTTGTCATGCAAGATCAGCGGAACCGAACGATTAACCAAAACTGGTTGGAGATGTGCAAGCTTCTCCATCATTATGTTCAGTTCTTCACAGTACCTACACATCTGCAGTAATGCTCATCCCGTTTGGTAAGAAGCTGTGATGAATGACACTGGCGCTGGACCACCAAACAGTGACCATAACTTTTTTAAGGGTCAGGTTTTCGTTTGGGGCATTTTGTTTAGGTGCTAAACCAGTATCTAACCAACTTGCTGAGCACTTGCGATTGTCGACAGATATTACAGAGTAAAATCTATAAGTCCGTGTTAGGACCTGTCATACTGTATGGATCAGAATTTTGGGCTGTGAAAAAAGTGGATGAAAAAAACCACCCCTACACCACCAACCATCTCAACATTCTCATCTCCGCTACATGCAATCGCATGTAGAGAGAGATTAGAATGATGAATGATTAGATGAGATTAGAGATGAGAATGTTGAGATGGATGTGTGGTGTGACGAGAATGGATAAAGTGAGAAATGAGTACTTATATTAGAGGAAGTTTGAAAGTGGCGCCATTGAATGAAAAGTTGAAGGGAAATCGTTTGTCTTAGTATGGTCATGTAAAGAAGAGGGATGAAACGCATGTTACTAAAAGAGTTATGAGTATACATGTGGATGGGTGGAGAGGGAGAGGGAGGCCAAAGAAAAGATAGATGGATTGTGTGAAGAGTGATATGAAAGAAATGGAAGGTAGTGATAGCATGACGGGTGACAGGATAGAATGGAAGAAAAAAACGTGTTGCGCTGACCCCAAATAAGATGAGACAAGGGCAGGAAGATGATGATGATTTAAGCCCTACTGTATTTCGGATACACATTCATCCCATAAATCCTTCGGTTTGTTATGATTAGCCGCAGTTAAAGCAGCTAGGACCGTGCGATTGTAGCGTTCCACTTGCCCGTTAGTGCGTGGTGTCGATGTCACATTTAGTACGTTAATACCTAACGTGCTTAAATACTCTTCAAAACGCTTGGACGTAAATGAGCTAGCTCAGTCCGAAATGATTCGAATAGGAACGCCAAATGTGTGGAAATAGTTTTTTAAATTAGATATAGAATTTACAAATTTTGTGTTTTTTACTGGGGCTAAAATAGTATATTAATCGTAAACGCATCAACAATTAAAAACAGATATGTGTTTTCTTGTTGCTTCGCACAAAGGAGCCTAAATGGTCTATATGCAAGGTATGAACGGGGTGATCTACTTCAGGTATCTGGTCGAGTTCACCCGCCTTTTTACCCGCTGGTATTTTTGAGTGAGCACATTTTAGATAAGAATGGACATATTTTTTAATAATATGCCTCATTTTGGCAAACCAGAATGTACTATTAATTTTATTATATTTTTTATCAAAACTGTAGTGACCCATAACATCATAATGAGACTTTAGTACTAACTGCCATCTAACTCCTTTAGGTACAACCCAGCTATCTCCTCTCTTATATCCCTCTCTTAGAGAGAACGCCTGAATCTCAGCAGTGGAAACATTAAAAGGCTGATTATGCTTATGCTTATGCAGCTATCTCCTGTCTCAGTTTTTTAATACAATAATCCTCTTTAAATTACAAAATTATTTTTAATTTCTAATATACCGTTTGTATCCTCATCTTTTAATATGTTACGATACGTTGAAGTTCTGGGTCGCTTTTTTGTACATGTTTCAAAGGTTACCCTCAAAGAATTACAATCTGTTCCAATCTGTTTCCAGATCGTATGTAGCATAACGAGACTCTTTTAGTGAGGTTTATCTGCTATAATATGCTACAGCATTAAAAGGCACATCTTTATTAGCCCTTTGTAATAAGATACCAGCAAGTCCTATTTTTGAAGCGTCTGTATGGAGTTGAGTTCAGACCCAGGGTTATAGAATGCTAGAGTTGGACGTTTGACTAATTCCCCTTTTAAAGTAATAAAAGTCTGACCACATCCACATTACATCTTTTTTTAAACGGTCGCGCTTTATATAAAACGGTGAAAGATGCTACAAAATCCTAAAAATTGTCTAACTCTGTGTTGATCGGTAGAGCGAAGAAATACTTCAACGGCATTTAATTTAGCTTTACCCGACTTAATGCCGCTGGCGCATACTTCAAACCCAAGATAGTCAATAGACTCGTTTAAGAAATTACACTTTGACCACTTAATAAGTGTAATACCAGCGGTTAGACTCAATTTTAGGTTCTGGAAGCCTTCCTCTATGGTTTTAGACGGTAGTATAACATCGTCCATGTATACAAACACTTCTTTAAACCGAGCATTGCCTAGTATGTTGTTAATTGCCCTTTAGAAATTAGACGGTGCATTTACAAGACTAAAAGGCATCCTATTGAACTCATAATGTCCCTCGAGTGCTATGAAGGCCGTTAAATGATTTGATGCTTCAGACATACATAACTGGTAATAACTTGACATGAGGTCTAGAGTCGTGTAATATTTATAACCGGACCAATTATCTAGTAGATCGTCAATTCTAGGGATGGGATAATGCTTCCTAATAGTTTTTATTTTATTTTATTTAAAGCTCTATAATTGACTATAGGCATAATCTGTACTCCCCGGACTTCTTCTTCACGAGAAGGACAGGAAATGTATAATTCGAAATAGACGGTCTAATTATGTCAGGCTCCTCAAGGTCATTTACTATCTCACGAACAACTTGTAGTTCCGTAAAAGGCATGCAATACGGTCTATAAACTACCGGCGTAGAATAGCTCAGCTTTATCTCCTTCTCGACATTAATAATTCATCCTAGCTCTCTCGTGGTATAAGTAAAACAGTATCAGAATTCATTTAAAAGAGAAGTTAATTTGATAAGATCGCTTTGACTCTAATTTGGTCGCTAACGGATAGCATTTTAGTGTCAATAACATTAATAGAAGAGTCGCCATCAACACATTGTTCAATATTAATGATGGTATGACAATTGGTACGAGCTAGAGAGAGGGCTCACAAAAAGGTGCCTTTATTCAAAATGAAATTGTTTTCCCTCAATCCGTTACACTGAAGAGCTGCCCTACCACGAACTTTTTGTAAGATACAAGGCATAATGTCGTATTTTTTCGGTGGGTAAATCATCTTATGATATCCCCCGCTCTTAGGCGGAGCGGGAGATAGTGTCAGACTTTTACTGACTAAAAACCCACTCCTGTTCCTTCGTACCAGGGCCGAGTCTTCCTTTCAAAATCAGACCCTTGGCCCCAGTAGGCTTCGACCCTGATGGGCCCCTACAGTTGCTGACATCTCCTTGAGGCGCGCGTGAAACAATACGCACCGTCGACGACTTGGACTTGGTCCGGACGGTTACCGGACGGTCGGACGGCGAGTTACCCATTGCTTACCCTCCGCAAGTCCGCGCCTACAGTGGCTGGAAATCGGGATCAGAATCCCAGCGGCGGTTGGGGCGTGAGGACCGTTGCCTCACGCGATCGACCGCCTCCTTTGCAAGCATTACTGCTTCGCAGAAGGAGGCGACTGGGTTGCAATAGTCGCTGTCGCCATTCCGCCATGAGATCCCGCCGGAACTCTTTCCGCGGTCGCAGCGGAGTTTCGCCCCGGCGTTGCATCTCCACGCGCAGATCGTGCATGCTTGCAAGGCCTGTTGCCTCCAGATCCCATGGTGGCTGGCCAGCAAGGAGGCTCGCCGAAACCGTGCGGTATCGCCGCACCATCCATATGGCCATGACCCTCTGGCACGCGTTAAGCTGGGCCGCTGGTCGCTTTGGCAGTGACGGCGCCCACACCGGCGCCCCATAAAGGGCCATGGACCGGACGATGCCTGCGTAGAGCCTCCGGCAGGAGGCGTCTGGACCCCCAAGGTTGAGCAGGAGCCGCTTGAGGGCAGCCCCAGTCCGATTCAGTTTGGGGGCCAGACGTCAGAAGTGCTCGAAATTCCACCGGCTGTCGAGGAAGAGTCCCAGGTACTTCATTGTCGACCTGACGCCGATGTGAACTCCTCCTACCGTTAGTTGGGAACACCGAAGCGGCGCGCTCCGAGGGCCGTGAAAACACATGGCCTCGGACTTGTGCAGCGCCACCTCGAGTCCCAACTGCTGGATCCTTTCAATGACTATCGCAACCCCGCGTGTCGCTAATTCAACCGCCGCCTGGTACGACTCTCCCTGCGCCAGGACCAGCGTGTCGTCTGCGTAGCAGACCAAACTGACCCCGTCAGGGAGGCCGCTGCGCAGCACGTAGTCGTACCCGATGTTCCACAAGGGCGGTCCTAGTACCGATCCCTGCGGAACACCGCACGACATCTCTCGCCGTTTCCACTCTCCCTGGTGACCAGAGTAGATGATGTACCTGTCCGACAGGTAGGCCTCGATCACACGACAGAGGGGTCCGGTACCACCGGGTTGGGCACCCGGTGGTACCGGAGTGCCCTCCTAATGCTACTCCAGGGCAGGGAGTTGAAGGCATTCGCGATGTCCAAAGACGACACACCAGCCACGACACACCTGCCCCGGGACACCGCCTCCCCCGTCGTAAGGGCGCGCACGCGTATGATAGCGTTCACCGTGGAGCGCCCCCACCGTCATACATTGGGTTTGAGTATACAGCTACTTCGGTGCAACCTGCTGTAGTGAACGTCTCGCAAACAAAAAGTTCTATGCATTTTCTCCTCGCTCCAGACCATGGCCTGTACCAAGGCCCGGCGCGAGAGATCACAGCCGCCGATCGCTCCCACAAGGACACGGCGATGCTCTACCCAGGCGGGGCACACCTCTACCGTATGCCCCACCGTGTTCTCCGGGCGTTCCACACAATGGTGACACCCAAGCGTTTCTTTCGCACGAAAAAATGATCCGGTGCTATGAAGACTTCTACACGTGCTTTAATCAAATCCATCTCAATTTCAACATTGCATTTCCCTCTACAGTAAACCAAAGAATTTCCGAATCCTTTTAAAATTTAAACTTGTAAATCACCGTAAGATTGCGTTATATTTTTAACATTTTAGCCTGATTCCCTAATCATAGTGTTTTGGCTAACGAAATCAACGGAATGCTTATTACTTTCGGACTCGCGTTTAGTGGGACAATCGGCATTCAAGTGACCTATTTTATGACAGGATTCGCATTTTTTTATTGGGTGTTTACATTTAAAGTATTGGTGCCCTTCTTTTCCATAATTATAACACTTTACTGTCTTATACTTATTATTCCTATTTGTATTATCGTTGAATGACTTCGACTGTATGTTGTCGAAAGGGCCCACCTGCGATGTAACGTTTGACTTATCATTTCTTTTAGTTGCTCTTACATTACGGAAACGAACTAATAATTTACCCGATTCAGTTAATTGAACCGCTTCTGCATATGTCTTAACCGATCTATCATCAATATCGAATAGCAAACAATCAATGGCACTTTTACCACTAATGTTACATCTATTTATTAGAACCATCTTTTCGGAGTAATACTCTTCTAAATTATCCCCAAAATGAATTGTTATCATAAGGAAATGCTAAACGCATTTTTTCTTGCCACTCCGTCCATGTAAAGGTATAACTTTAGAATCGTGTGGCCGTTTACTTTATACATGACTACATGACGAAATTAAAGTGTTGTGAAACTAAATAGCCTTATTTAATACCCCTGTATTGTTTGAAAGCTTAGAAAAAAAAGAAAGTTCACAAAAGTAACACTAGGGTTTAATTCGAGTTAAAATTCTGATATTCTTCTTCTATCTCATATCTAAAAGTATGAACTACACTAAAAGCCATTACAATTTTTTAAATAAATAAAAAAGAAACAAAAATAAAATTCGTTACTTTTTAAACGGGCATAAAGTTTACACCAAAATCATTACGATTTCTGGTAAAATCCCACTTCTGACCTTTTAAGAGGTCAAGAAATACAGGAAGGTACAGTTCTTCAGGATAACTATTTTATTCACTTAGGTTTTGCACTTTAAATCAACCTTACTCTTCTCGGTTCGTGTGTGCAATAATTTTACTTGAACAAGTGTACGAACGAACGATCGTTAGAGTGAACTGTCAGTGACTAAATGACAGTTGAGTCAATACACTACTTATATGACGTGAACAGAGACATTCAAATTATTTTAATATAAAAATAGGCTAATAAATCTTACTTAAAAATAATAGAAGTAGTTCAGTTATGCCAAAAATGCTAACAAAATGAAAGCGTAAAAAATCAAAATGTACTACGACGTATTTCGTAGTAACTTAATAATAATCCATTTGTTCATTATAAATTAACGTGCGTTTTAATGCGATAATATTCGATTCAATATTATAAGAAAAAAAAAAGAAAAAAATTATAGCGTAAGCAGTATGATGGGTTTTAATTGTAACTATTTCTATTTGACTACAATTCCCTAAAAAAATTATAAGTATAGTTATACCCCAGTATTTTTTAATTAGTACAATTACTTAGTTCATTCATTAAACCTCGAGGGCTTATTAGAAAAGGTCTTTTTATTATTTGAGTAAAGACTCAGTATAATCATAAAAAATAAAATAAAAAAAAAACATAAAAATATTATAGCGTAAGCGATATGATGGGTTTTAATTCTAACTATTTCTATTTGACTACAATTCCTTAAAATAATGTGTGTATAAGTATATTTATACACCAGTAATTTTAAATTCAGTACAAATACTTAATGGGCTTATTAGAAAAGGTATTTTTATTATTTGACTAAAGTCTCAGTATAATTCATAAACAGCCAAGTTATGAGCATTTGTTTGTATTCTAAAATGTATGGAAATATTGTACAGGCTATTGATTATGAATGAATGAATGGCGATAAAAATGGAAAAACACTGCACGTAGTATCTTTTAGTAGCAATTGTTATAAAATTGATTCAATTATGAATTTACCAATTATGACAAATTTTCGGCGACAATTTTGGGATTTCGTATTTTTTTACTTTTGACTACACAAATATATATCTAAGTAACGGGTATGGATAAAGTCTATTTTTTTTTGTAGTTTATTTTTATATTTTCGATAGGTCTCTAAAGGTGTATAACACCTACTATAAAACTGGTTAGAACCAACACCGTAGCGCAAACGCAGTGGTGGAAAATAAATGAAAGCCTATCATGAAAATACGTCGCAGTAATTTAATAATAATCCGCTTGTTCATTATAAATTAACGTGCGTTTTTAATACGATAATATTTGATTCAATATCCTCATTTTACTCGGTCAGCATCAGATACATAATATTATGACGCACATATTTTCAAACAAGTAATTAGCCACCAAATCTGCTGAAACTGTGCAACAAATGTATCCTTCACAAATTAGATGCACTATCTAATCATTTATTATTTCGTGAAGTTTCAAACAAGAAACCTTTAATAGCTTAATGCATAAAATTAGCCTCCCTTAAATAGCATGAAATTAGTACGAACGATATCGGTTTAGACTTGAGAATGCCCAACGACGTGCTAACAACCACGACCGCCAAGTTTTTGTAATCATGCTAAGAGCTAGAAAACTGCAAATTGTATTACACAAGCAGATAACCTAACTAACTAATTAATTAAAGAAATGGCCACAGTTTTTGCATTCTTAGCTTGAGTTAGTCATATCGCGTTTATTCAACACAAATAGACAAAGTCCCGCTTTACAAGAGCTCCAGTAAAAACTGCACTTCTACCAGCAAGTTCTTATACTAACAACGCTCAAGGATGGCACGGCGGCAGATCGTAAGCTCTGTGATTAGCATTAAGTGTACCTTATTAATCTTTTGTGCCACAAAAAAATTTGATTATGCATTAATTTAGAATCGTAAGCGATTACTAACCTCCCAAAATCAGTGCACCCATTTCAGTAACCACTTATTCACTTAGGCAACTCCCTGCTACTAAATATTACACCACTGTCTACTCACTTAATAATGTATGGGTTAAGGGTACCTGTCAGCGAAGCAAACATTAGTTACAGCGAGTAGAACTAAAACTTAATTGTTATCTATGTTAACATGTTCAAATTGTTAAACGTCAAACACCAAATTATGCTTAACTACAGCCGTCTAAATAGTTGCCGCAACAATAGCGCTGCGCACATTGTGCTTTTGAAAGTAAATAGGCGTTTTCCGATAGAACTCTTGTATGAACGTCGGCGCTTCAAAAAGATATTGTTGGCCCAACGCGTTCATTATTCACTTGTTTGTCTTGTACACTATAACAATGGCGGCAGAGCGCCATGTGTTATACTGAACTATTGAAACCCGTTGTCCCGTATTTCCCTGCACAACGACCATCGATCGTTGATAGCAAACAAAAACTGACACTTAAACTCTTATACGAATTTCAGTGAAAAATGTACAATAACCCTATATCAAAACATAATAGACTCCCACCAAACTTTTTTAATGTTTCTAAAGTGTTTTTCCTCAACACCATAAGTCATTATAAGCAAGTTCACGTAGTCCATAAAAAGTTAAAATAACAATGTCGTTGTTGCCTCGAAAAACAGAACGGAATAATAAATAAGACGATGTTTTTCTATCTATTTTATACTTTACTTAACTGGCTCCATAGAAAATATTCTGGAACAAAAGAAAATATTGGCGATAAGATAATAACATTGTTTTAGTTAGTTGTAGATAGAATTCAGCCAATAAAGAATGCAGAGGCCTGAGTTAGGAGACTTCGTCTCTTGAAGTATCCTTGAAATAATGACATCCTTTCCTCTAGCACACTGCACCGCATCTCTTTACACTCAAACTTTCGAGCAAACTATATGCTTTACTTTATATAAAACTGGCCTAAAATATAATTGATATTTCGTAACATGTACCACAGTGGCTTTCGTGGCTTTTAATTCTGAACACTTTCCTAAATAGTAAATTGTAGGTACCAAATATTTCCCAGCGTCAGGGCAGCATAGTTCTGCGGAATAAAATAACTATAATATAACATTAAACAGTGATGTAGCTCGGCCATCACGTAATACCAGTAACGGTAATATATTTCTCGGCGGGTAAGGGTATGTCTTACGGCGTACGTGTGAAAAACCACCGAACGCATTCTACGGTTTCTCCTTTCGATCGCCAAAACATATTTTTAAAACCACATAACGTTTTGTTCGGCTTCATTGGTCTACAACTTGAAACTTTATAGACATAACAGATTTTTGAGATATTGAGTTCGAATCCCAGGTAATATTATACTGGTGCGGCTACCGCTATTACAACGTAGTTACGACTAAATGCTAATAATTACTTCAGTCTCGCGTGAATGATGCGTGAATGGAAATTGAGTTCATAGTGGTGGCGATTGACGATTACCGAGCTAACAAGCTTCCCTGTGTGCGATATCGAAAGCTTAACCGCAGTAACTATGGCGCACACACAGGTAGATTAGAGAAGATCCGATTAGGTTTACTAGGTATTATTATAGAGTAACACAAAGGTACATAACTGGGTATTTTGATAGGATTTGTCTAATAGTAAATGAATGGTTAAGCTTATATTACGCCGGAGTAATGATGTAATTAACAGTAGAGGCGACAATAACTAAACGCCCTGCATGGCAGCGGTACGGAGCGGTAGCGGTACACGGTGGCATGGGCTCGGCATGGCTCGGCATGTCTCGGCACGGGCTCGGCACAGCTCGGCACGTCAGCTCCTGCTCACTTGGTCAGGATTACGAGCTGACAGCGTCTGCACCCATAAATCTAGTGACGTGACGTCACTAAGCTCCATACTCACTCGCTAATTAGTGTAAAAGCGTTATCAATGGATTACACCCTCACCCGTCTACTGTAACCACGTAAATTCTAAAATATGTGAATAAATGCACACAAATCTTCTTTGTGGTTCTGAGATTAACACCGATGCGGGTTTTTTAGGGTACGAAATTAACAGCTATTCGAAACCACACAAGATTTAAGCAGTGACTTGTGATCTATGTAAATAACTGCGTAGATTTATGGAAGTTTTTTATTTAGAAATTATCCTCAAGTTTAAAAAAAAAACAATTTATTTTTATCAATATTATGGTTATTCCATGGAAGATAAAGTTCAAAGATCCAAAGAAAAAGAAAATTAAATCACTAGCTGCCCGCCCCAGCTTCGCCCGGGTGCAACTTTTTTTCGATATCTTGCATTTTTTTTTCAATAAACCTTGTCCTGATAATTAAAATAAATTATTTTAACTGTTTGTAGAGCAGGCAGGTATTGAAATGGGTAAATAAAAGAAAATTAGTCCAAATTAGTTTTTTTTAACTACTACAAAATTTAAAAAAAAAATTCAGGAACATTGAGTTTTCAGGTTGCAGCTTTTTAGATACAAAAACACAATTATACAAAATACGCTATTACGAACTCCGTATCTAAAAATACAAAAAATTACTAGGGTTTACTAACTACTTGGTAAACCCCGTAGTTTTACCCGCGTTTTTAATTACTGCCGCCCAGAAAGTCGGTGTCTGTTATTGGGGTTTACAATGCTATTATCGGAGCAATCCATGTATTTACGGAAAACCTTCTGGCATTGAACTTCGATACCCGAAGTCTTTTTTTTTTTGAGGTGGATATCATCTAATGACATGAATCTTCTTGCCACGGGTTTCCTTTTCAGGAATTCCCCGTGGCCCTAACGGGCATCAGTCTTGCTGGACCCCCACGGTATTGCTGACATCTCTTTGAAGCACGCGTGGGATATCTTCACGCACCGTTGATGACTCTGGCTTGGTCACTTGGGCGTTTCTTCTTGCCAAATTAGAAATGGTTACCTCCCGAAACAACCATGACTGGTAAAGACCTGCGTCAGGTGGAAAACGCGGACACCTCTGTGGCCAGGCTTCAGACTGCTCACAGAACCAGGACAGTAAGTGCATACTGCCGTGATTATGACGTGCCCAGCTTTAGGTTGCGACAGTCGCTGTCCCTATACTGGCATGAGATTCCACTGAAGCTCTGTTCACAGTGTCGCGATTTGTCGCGGCAGCGGAGTTTCACCCCGGCGTTACACCCTCATGCACCACCCGTGCGTGTGTGCAATGACTATAATATTACAGATTCTGAGATAGCTGATGGCAGTAGGGCCAAGATTCTTGAAACCCTCGAACTTTGGTTCATTTTCTGTAATAAACGTCGAGTATTGTGTGTTTTTTGGACACAAACAAATAAATTATTTATCACTGAGAAAGACGCTCAGTATATATTTAATACATGGATGATGAATTCGACTTGTAGAGATAAGTCGCAAAGTATTTATTTAGATACAAATACTTTATTCCTTCATTATTCATAAAATAAAATTTTGCAATACATAATGTTTACTTGTTATAATTAGATGCCTTTTTAATAACTTTACACTAAAACATTTACAGTCTATTCACTTTTACTACTATTTTGAATCAAATTTCAATAAGCATCCACCATTATTCAGATTCGGTGCGGATCACCTAAATTCTCGCTCTTTTTGGAGATAAAGAGATAGTACGCGTGTTGTGATGTATTGCGTTCTCGTTTTGTTATTTGTTAATAACTTTAACGACAAAAGGCATAAGTACAAAATTTTGAGTAATACGCGTTTAAATGATTTGTGCATATTTAGATACAAAAACACTTTAAAGGGTAGACAATCAAATAATTAATTTAATTAAAATTCATTTATTAATCTATTTATTATAAGGATTAATAAATTGTTAATAATGTAACTGGTTAAACTTCATGTAACGTTTAACGTTTTTTTGATATTTTTTTATACCTTTCTAAAATCGTGATATCTTCCGAATGGTTTATCTTAATTAAATCCTTCAAAAAGTAATATACGGGCATTAAACCAGTCTTGAATATGAAGTAATTTATTTTGATAAAGATTGATACCAAGGTACAAATTTGTGCCTTTAAAGCCGTGCTAATTCAGTTTTTAAATAAATAGAAACAGTTATATATGTGTACTACAATGACATAACTAAGTGGCAGTGGGCAGGACACATTGCTCGCTGAACAGATGGTCGATGGGGACGAAAGGTTCTGGAAAGGCGACCACGTACCGGAAGACGCAGCGTTGGAAGGCCTCCCACAAGGTGGACCGATGACCTGGTGAGGGTCGCGGGAATCCGATGGATGCGAGACGCACAGGACCGGTCATTATGGCGACATTTGGGGGAGGCCTATGTCCAACAGACGACGTCTTTCGGCTGAAATGATGATGAATGATGAAATACCTATATCATTAATAATATCCAACTGTACAACTGACTAACATAACTTTCTTAAGCTCCTATTACACTACTCGGTATAGTCTATGTAGCGTCACACAAGAAAAAGAGCAACTTACGCGAATGTCGTGAAAAAGAATTAAACTGAACGATGAGATAAATAGAGGTATAATCATCCTGCATTACCGTATAACTGCCATGCAGTGGATTCAAAGTCATTTCCTTTGAAGTTTTAAGTACACCGAGAAGAGCTTGGCTTTTGCCCATTTCCGGTAACATTTAATACAACCATATTTTTCTTAATTTATTCAAGTAACTGTTTCGAAATGTGTGGAAACGAAGCATGCCACTCGTCTTCACAGACACCTTATGTGGAAGGTTCTGTTTGGACTGGTCTCCCCACATTCTGTCCTGTCTGCCTACTGATGTTCTTTCTAGTGTCAGATTTTTTATCTAATGATCAGAAAGTGAGTGTCGGTGAATAACTTACAATATAAGAGTAAAATGTAATTTACTACGTACGTAAACTCATACATTTAAAAACAACTCGAACGTAAAAACCTGTTCCAGAAAAAATATTCTTTGCCATACTTTAACGGCTGTTTCCTAGTAAAGAAATATAACATACGAATATGAATTCTTACATAATAATTGCTTTTAGAACCCTACCAACTTGTTTTATGTTTATACATTCGTTTAATTATACACTTCAGTAACAAAGTGAAATATGGTATCATCCTTAAAAGTTATTATAAAGTTTAAACAAAAACGTTAAAACGCACCTGCTGCGAGAATTGTTTAAAATTTCGGATTCACTGCAAATACACCTTGAATGTTGAGATATGTTTACTGTAATAATTTAGCTACGTCACACACGTACGACACTATCTACAATTAGAGAGCGCGCTGACATTTGTTGACATCTTTATAACCCATCAATCGTTTATTTCTCATGAAATACGGCGGAATACATTCGCAATTAATTAATACCTATAGCTATGTGTTTATTTGGAGGTGCTATAAATTAGATCTCTGTCAACGAATAAGTTCTTGAACCATAAACGAATACATTACTCGCACGAGTACCGTTAAGATTTGAATGTGTAATTTGGGTTCGCACAATGATGGATGCGCGTGTGCTACACACGTAGCGCTACGTGCGCTACGCCGCGTAGCGACGCTACGAGGTGACTGATCCACCCACACAATACCTACATTGCAGTTTTTTTTAGTCACACACAACCAGATGCATTCTCCTACATATTACTGGAAAGTACTGTGTGACAATTAAACTTTTGACTGATTCTCAAAAGTTTTCCTTTATTCCTATCTAGCGTGGACCGTCGTTGTTATTATTTCCATCAATACTTTGTAACTAACTGACCTAACTTTAATAGTTCTGTGGTTGACACCAGGATAAAATGATTGTTACGAAGTTAGTCAGTCGGTGCTACAATATAAACTGGCTATAAAATCAGCATTATGTTGTAACATAAAATACAAATGAAGTTGGCACAGCCTGTGAAATTAGCAAATAATTAGATAGACCGCAATCTGTTACCACCGAATTAAACGAATAACGTTCCAATAGATAGGTACTTTAATTAGTACGTGAGCTGTTTACGTATGCAACACAATGAAACAATAGACTCGTCTAAAAATACACAGCGGAAACGCTGCTCATACGGAAATAGTGAGTTCCCCATAACATAGCAGAATAAAATACGCAGACAATGGACTGAACTGTTTGTCGGCCAAACGACAGTTTGATTAAGTCGCTCGCATGCGCTGCACTCTGCAGAGCTGAACCTCATTCACGTCTAATCCTTGACCGACACGTTGTCCAACCAGGAATAGATCGTGTACAGAACCCTTAATCGTCCAGTCCGTCAGCCAGCGACATAGAACCAATATCACGCTATTTAGCTTTACAGGTGGGCAGAATTCCAAGCGTAACAAATCCGAGGCTGGCTGACATTGCTGAGAGCCAACGTAACTCCGACTATGACAATGCTGTAGAAATTGAAGACAGAGATAGTGCGAGGTTAATTGACTGTTTGGTAACGTATGACCTTCGTGATCTCGATTTGTTCAGAATCAGACACTATTATTTATTTTTGCACAACATGTCATGGGATGATAAGCCAACTTTTGTCAAAATACAAAACATTTTCGTTTTGTATTTTGACAAGATATTTTATTAATATTATAAAAAACAAATCTGTACCGACGTTCTTTATTGAAATAAGCTTCTCATACCTAAGTATCTAAAATGATGTTCAGAAGGTTATTTTGACATTTGGATGGCACTAAAGACCGTCGATGACATGTTTGCTGGCCTTACTCAAACTCCAGACCGTGGCGTCCATGGGCGAACATGTCTGTATCAGGCAGATCCGTAAATCCCACTTTTCAGATTTAAATAACACACAGTAAACATACTATTCACATATTACGTCGACGCGAAAGTCGTACGATCCTGAGTGGTGGTTACCAAGCTTAATTAGTTTAAAAGCATACTTAGATAAGCGACGGAATTTCGCACTCTCACCATCTAAAGTGTTGGGATGAAGTTACGATTTAACTTCATTCTCTACTTCGACATTAAAATCAATTAAAGTGTGTACTACAGTCACATATAGAAATGGGATTTCTTAAAGACTAGTAATACACTCAATTTATGCTGTACGAATTATTTATTTAATGACTTAAGTAGTTACTTAATATAAAAAACAATAATTTAGTTATTAATTACCTACATAATTACCATCACTTAACCGTTGTCGCAGCATTGAGTGCACTATCATCAGATAAGTTACAGTTCCGAGAAAATAAATAAATCCGAAATCACTAGCGTCGTCTGTCGAGGACTGTCCCACATTCGACCAGTACCTAGATAAGTGTTCAGTGACCCTTCTTGTATCCATATTTCTTATGGTGCTCATGATCACCCTTCTTGCCGTGGTCGTGATGATGATGATGATGTGAGTCATGTCCACCGGACTCTTTATGTCCTTTATGTTCATGGTGGTGGCCGCCCTTCTCATGGAAACCTTTTTCACCATGTTCTTTCTGGTGATGGTCACCATGATGATGACCTTTGTGGAAGTGGCCGCCCTTCTTGTGACCATGCTCCTCGTGGAATCCTCCATGCTTCTCTTCGTGACCGGAATCTCCCTCTTCATCAAAGAAATGTTTATCTTTCTTGAATTCATCGAGTTTATGTATTTCGTGGTGTCCTTTCGTCGAGTGACCCTTGTCGTAATGTCCCTTCTCTTCGTATTTATGCCCCTTCTCGCCCTTCTCACCCGTGTGGTGCTCATCATAATGTCCGTCATGGTGGTGATGTTCTGTTTTGTGTGCACCATGGTCATCGTACTCGCCCTTGTGGTGTTCCTTATCGTGATGTCCTTTTTCTCCTTTCTCATGATGATGATGACCCTTGTAACCCTTCACACCTTTTTCTTCGTGGTCGTGATGATGGTGCGCATGATGCTCTTTACCGCCTCCTTTTTTGTATTCATGACTAACCGGAGCTTCTTTTTTGTGTTCCGTCGCAGCTGGGGCTTGATCTTTTGTCTCTATTTCTTTAGTTTTTTCTACTTGCTGTGAGGGTAAGCGTCGTGTATGCACAACAGCCAGCAACGTTAGAAAACCTAAAACTAACGCCACCCTCATATTGCTAGGTTTTTTTATCACGCGGTGTTGATGCGGTGTGCTCTACTCTTAATATTGACAACATCATTGATGGTGCAGCAGTTTTATATAAGGCATTGTGTAAGATGTGCTAACCGCCGCGTCGCGCGACAGACTCCGCGGCCACGAGTTGCGGCAAGCGCTGGCCGGGAGACGAATTTGTTTGTATTCAAAACACCCTGTTTATACACAAAAGTTTGGTCTCTGTTTTTGTCCAATGTTTTTATATTGATAGATACATAAGACACATATTTTTTTTTTTTTTAAGTTTGATATCTATATAGATAAACTGTTTTCCCGTGAAAATCACGGCTACGGTAACAGACGCAACGAAAACAGAGCTCTATTGATTATTTCTATTTTTGTAACTACATACCCAATATTTAGAACGAAAAATTGCTATTGATCTACAGGCATATTTGATATTTAACTGAAGTGAATAAATCTTGCATTGATTTTGTAAAATTAACTTCGCCCAGGTGTTTATACCATATAGTATATTAGTGGCATTCGGCAGTGGCACCACAGTGGTGATTAACTACCATTTCAAATTGTGCAAAATACATCAAAGTAAAGTTACGTATCTATTCATAATATTGATTTGATTTTACTCTGATTAGAGACTGATAAATCAATTTCAGTAATGAAACTTTTAAAAAAATGCAACTGCTGTTACTTTGATGCAGACATAGAGCTAGAACGCAGGGCGTTGTCTGTAAGGGCGAATATGATTGCTCGCAGGTTTGCGCGTTGTACCACCGAAGTGAAAACAACTTTATTCAAGGCATTCTGTACCTCTTGCTATACGAGCAGCCTGTGGGTCTCATAAACGCGCGGACAGTTCAACGCCCTGCGCATACAATATAATAATGCATTCAAGGTGCTGATGGGGCTGCCCCGATTCTGTAGCGCATGAGAGATGTTCGCCGAGTCATGAGTCGAGTGTTTCTATTCTACTATGCGAAAGCGGTGCACATCCCTGGAGCGTAGGGTTCGGGCTAACTATTATATATATTTTGTAATATTCTAAATTGATTTAATTTTACATATATTTCTTTTTTAATTTTGCAATTTAATGTTAATAATTATGTATATAACTATATTAAGATTAATAAGCACAATATTTGCGTCCCTTCTTTGAGGCGTGGTTGGAAAGACCTCACGGCGTCCTCACCTTCCGCATGACGCAGGTTCTCACCGAACACGGGAAGTTCGGGAAGTTCCTGCACCGGATTCGTGCGGAAGCGACGCCCGGGTGTCGCCACTGTGTGGACCGCCCGGAGGACACGGTGGAGCACACGGTGGAGGTGTGCCCCGCTTGGGAAGAGCAACGCCGTGTCCTCGTGGGGGCGATCGGCGGCGGCGATCTCTCGCGCCGGGCCTTGGTACAGGCCATGGTCCGGAGCGAGGAGGAGTGGCAGGCGGTCGCCTCCTTCTGCGAAGCAGTAATGCTGGCAAAGGAGGCGGCCGATCGCGTGAGGCAACGGCAACGGTCCTCACGCCCCAGCCGCCGCCGGGATTCCGATCCTGATTTCCGGCCACCGTAGGCGCGGGCTTGCGGACGGCGGGCAATGGGTGGCCCGCCGTCCGACCGTCCGGTAACCATCCGGACCGAGCCCAAGTCGTCGACGGCGCGTACTGTTCCGCGCGCGCCTCAGGGAGATGTCAGCAAATCGTAGGGGCCCAGCAGGGTCGAAGCCTACTCGGGCCATGGGTAGTGTGAAAACGAAACCGGGGCCCTGGGACGAAGGCAACGAAGGAACAGGAGTGGGTTTTTAGTCAGTAAAAGTCTGACACTATCTCTCGCTCCGCCCAAGAGCGGGATTTGTCATAAGATGATTTTCCCACCAATAAAAAAAAAAATAAAAAAAAAAAATAAAAAAACACCTTAGTAGGTAATAATGCAGTGTTCTCTATATTATTCTGTAACATCTGTCTACCTGTATTAAGCAAATAAATGATTTAATTGATTGATTGATAGCTCCAATTCCAATGGCATCCTGAGGGCACTCGCGTAGAGGTACGATTGTCAGTACCTGAACCATTGCTGTATGGTTCACTTACTGAACAATCGGAATCTGTAAATACATATTACGTGTCTGATTATTTTGTGTATGTGGTCTTTGTAATTGTAATTGTATATGTTTTTGTTGTTATTTTATTGTGTGTGTGCTATGTCCTGTGATGGTCGAACTAAACGTATTATTATTATTTATTATTATATTTTGGGGCAGTATTTGATTCAAAGGGCTGATAAAAGCGAGGAGATGCGTTACTTTCTTCTCTTAATAGCTCAATAAAAAGAAAATATAACGAATAGAAGTGAAAACAACAAAAGAGATCTGGTAATTCTTAGAGTACACACAATGTCCTGTATTATTATGTATTCGATCGAGCGGTAGACCGCTGGCCTCAAGATTCAACCACTTGTTGCGCGGGATACCGTTAACCACATAAGGTCGCAATGTCCATAATTACTAAAATATTATTAACTTGAAACATACTATACTTAATATCTGAACAAAAATACAGCTGAAACTAAGCTCATCCGGTGAGTGCCATACTCATAATGGCATAGTGCCAAGGGAGCTAACTGCATTTCTTGTCATTTACAAGTGACGACGTCCAATATCGCGCAAAGTGGAATAGAATTATCATAACAGTCTTTATTGACTTTAAAAATTGTTTCTTAGAAATTGATACTTTAGGAATAGTTCGAGATTGTTTAAGTTTGCACCCTATACGTGAGCACATACTACAATTGTAGCGGCTTTCTACCTTATTGCTGTTACCGAGACGAGACTGCAGTTGAAACTTGTTAAAGTTAAAAGTTACGCTGATGATCCACAAACTGCCGTTTGCAGTATCTAACATGTAATTATGTTTCTGGTTATGCTGAGCACGGAAAACTCGATTGAAAATTAGTAAAGAGAGAAAATAAGGAGGAAATTTAAATCAAGAGGATAAGTATCTATAATGGGCATCACTTTACCTTAATTAATGATTTAAAATCACACTAATGTTATAAAGGCAAAAGTTCGTGAGTGTGTAGGTCTGTTTGTTACTCTTTCACGCTGAAACTGCTGAAGGGATTTGGACGAAATTTGACTAAGTGCTTGACCATGTCCTGGAATAGCTCATACATATACTTTTTATCTCGGGAGTATGTTACCCTGGGATAATTAATTTCAATTATCACGCGAGTGAAACCGCTGGCAGCAGCTAGTCCTCAAATATTAGGTTTTAAACTTTCAAAAAACCCAAATTGTCGCTTACAATGTTCTTCTTGAAAAGGTTTCATTTTTTTTTTAATTAGTTATGACACATTAGTTATGATTATTTACAACTGTCATATTTATTTATTTGTTTCTTTGCGAGTTGTAGGTATTATCTGTATACATAAAAGGAGAAACTAACTGACTGACAACAACGCACAGCCAAAACTACTAGGACTACAAGCGTGAAATTTTGCACAGAGCTTCGTTTTAGGATGTAGGTGAGCACTAAGAGATGTTGGGGATGGTGCTCTTCAATAAAAAAGTGGACTGTATAAAATATAAGGTTATAATTATTAGGTACTTTGTTCTTTACTACAACTACAATGTTTGGAAAGCTCAGATATAATGTGTCCGTTAAGTATATATTTAATGTCTTTGGTCCGTTATAAGGGGATGAAACGACGGTCCAAATTTTGTTTATAGAAACCTACTTTCACGTGAGCGAAGCCGCTGACAGAAGCTAGCTGTAAAATTGCTGTATCTATAACCATTTTTGTATGTACGAGGCATGCCTTTTAAGTTTTGTCGTTTGAAGAAAAAAACACAACTAGAACCTTATAGTACTATGAGGTGTTTTTCAAAGTATTCACCAAGTAGCTTAATATACTTTTCCATTCGCTCAAACCAGTTATTATAACATTTATTCCACTCTAAAGTGGAGGTGTTCAAAATGGCTGACTTGAAAGCGTCGACTGCTTCTTCACCGGACACACAGAGACTTTTCTTAATTTTAGGAAATGTAAAGACATCGTTAGGGCTTAGGTCAGGACTGTATGGAGGATGGTCAAGAATTTCTACTTTTTCCTGCTTCAAATACTCAATCGTTTGACGAGCGCTGTGTGAGCTTGCGTTGTCGTGGTGCAGGATGATGCGTCGCTTTGAGTTAGATTTTCGAAGTTCGGCGATGACTTGTGGTAAACAAACTGTGGTATACCACTCTGCGTTAACCGTTCTACGATCTTCAAGTGCAATAGTCGCAACATGGCCGGTTTTTCTAACGAACGTGGCCACCATCTTCTTTGAAGTGCTTCGAGAACGAACAACTTTAGTCGGCTATGGCTCGTCTTGAAAGACCCAGATTGTAGATTGTAGTTTGGAAGGATCGTAGGCATAAATCCAAGATTCGTCACCACTGATGATGCCGTAGACGTGATTTGACTCACCTCGGTTGAACCTTTGCAGAGTTTTCTTACACTATCTGACGCGGGCCGCCTTGTGATCGTCGGAAAGCAGATGCGGTATCCAACGGCAAACTAGCTTTCTCACACCAAGCGCTTCATACAAGATCTTCTGAATGGTTGTCCCTGAGATGCCTAATAGAGCCTCTATCTCTCAATACGTCACATGACGATCTTCGAGAATTAGTTGTCTCACAGCAATGATGTTATCTTCAGTGAAGGCGGATTTTGGGCGTCCTTCGCGAGATTTGTCACTAACACTAGTATGTCCACGCTGGATTTGGAATTCTAAATACCAGCGTTCGACAGTCCGCAGACATGGGGCTTCATCACTGAACACAGATGTTAGCTCTTCAAAACACTGAAGCCGTGTCAGGCCACTTCTAAAGTTGTAGAAAATTATTGCACGAACATTTTCCTTAGAAAGATTCATTTTCGTACGTAACCTGACAGATTCCAATCGACGCTGTGACTAAACAATAGCATTAATCCTAATACTTTCAACAGTTTTGAGATTCAAAATTTAAACACATTCGAATATAGTACAGTCCCAAATTCAAAATTGCCGGGAAATATGGAAATAACAGAACTTAAAAGGCATGCCTAGTAATCTAAGAAACCTCGTATTATTTTGGAATATAAGTTCTGCCGTAGAAACAATGTATCTCAAACGGTATGCATATTCATCATGTATTCGTATCGTATGCAGCCTTTTAATGTTCCCACTGCTGGGACTCAGGCCTCCTCTCTAGGAGAGGGAATGGGCCGTAATCCACCACGCGGGCCCAGTGCGGATTGGTGAATGTCACATGTCTTTGAATTTTTCGTTCTAGGACATGCCGGTTTCCTCACGACGTTTTCCTTCACCGTTTTGAGAGCAGTGGTGATGAAATAAATTACAGAAAGTAATGCGCCTGGCTGGGTTTGAACCCGTGACCTACAACTCGTAAATCGGGGCCGTTACCACTCGGCCACCACTGCTCAAGTATTCGTATACATGATGAATATTGCAAAGAAAAATCAAAGCAGTTCTAAGTCCGTACCTAGAACTGCTAATGAACCCATTCATTAGCAGTTCTAAGTATATTTTTGTTTCAATCGCTTTCACTTGGGAAATTTTACCTTACTAATAACTTTTCTTCTCTGGGCGGCTACAGGACTAAATATCCAAAACGAAAGTTATTAAACCGCAGACACAAAGCTTGTTTATTACAAAAAGTAGTCAGTATACGTCATTGATTAGTTACCCTTTGAAATGTATAGTTTCCACCTTGGAATTGTAATAACAAAAAATTTCGTTTTTAGGTTTCATAGTTATAATTACCGCGATATTACAGAAAATACAAAACATAAAGATAGTAATAAATAACTAATTTCGAAAAAAGAATAATTTCCCTTCATATAAAGTTTATCTGAAACTACCTAAAGATGTTGCAGTGTAAAGTAACCCGTTTTAAAAAACGAAAATTTCATAGAACCTATTAAATTAAAAAACAGGAGTAGGTATTGTATGCGGTGGTATAGAGTAAAATAAATAACTAATATCAGTAGATGCTTACGTATATACCTACAGTTAAATGTAGCTGTAACTAATTAGTGAACTAAAAACGCTAAATGAATATTTATTTATACTTATTTTATTACGTAATTCATAAAAAGAAAAACAAAATGTTACTTGTTAACTTGATGAAAGTTGGCTTATCTTATATACGTATCTATTTCAACTACTTAATTCGTATTCTAGTATAAACCCGATTTCTAATAGCTTACAAGCTGAAAACAGACAGACAAAAAAATTTAATAACTAAAAGCAGTATTCAATAAATAAATCCTGATCCAGAATCGCAACAAGTAGCGCCATCTATTAGAAACATCCAAAGCAACTAGTTATTTCTGAAAACGTCTAGAACAAAACTGAGCTAGCTGAAAATGTTGAATAAAAAACTTAATTGGGCACTAAGTGACTGTCGTCATAGCACAGTGGTTAAGGCCTCACCCCTTAGGTCGTAAATTCAAATTCGGGCAAATTAGTTACTTGCCCGAATTTGAACCAGCATCTTTTAAAATTCATATACTAAACGAGTAATTTCTAAGTTTATTTTGAAATTATGAAGGCAAGCAGAATTAACTACATAAACTCATACCTGTTTCTCAAGGATGTGAAGAAAAAACTTCGGGATAAACCTGGACTTAAAGTTCGCCAACCCGCCTTGAGCAAACGTGGATAATAATGATCGTGCTTTAGAGAAGAAACCTTTAGCCTGCAGTGGAACAGTTACAGGCTGTTAATATTTTATTATTATGTACACTTAGTTCGGCCCTTCATAGATTAGATAATTCTAGATCATTTAGGTACCTAAATTGAAGTATTATGCCATTTCATAAAAATACAACATTAGAAGCATGTTATGACAGAAAAATGTTTACTAAACACATCACATTGACCTATGTCGACAAAAAATACATTATGTTACGCATGGTTGTTTTTACTACAAACGGAATCGGTAGCACAAATAGAGTATACACTTAAAGTGTTCAATAAAGCGTGAAACGTCGAAAAATAGTGGTACGTGCCATTGAAAATGTACAACTGGATACTATTTTGCCAAATAGTTTAATAAATAAACGTCTACAGTAGGTAGTTAATAAGTTGACTGAGATGTCCAAAACATGACAAAGCTTATTTTATCTTTGGCTTTTGTTGGACTAACTTATTGGTATTGACAAGCTGGCTATTGAGAAACGTTATCAATTTCAGCGGCTGCAAGTGTTTTCTATAGGAAACGGTTGATTGCAACCACGACTAATTCGTTGCCCAGTAAAATGTAGGCCAATCTCGGGCAGCGCTCTAGTTTCTCAACGCCGAGTTACTTATCTCGTCGGGAGCCGTTGCCAACGGACAAACGCCAACTATTTTATGTAACTTTGTTGTCGAAACGTGCTGTGAAATTGATAAGTTTGTTTTTGTATCTGCATCCAATTGCAAACATTATTTCTTTTCTTTTTTATAATTGAATTATTAACAGATTTTTATCACTTTATCTGTATCGTTTTTATTTTTTATTTCAGTTTATGTCAATGAATAAATAGGTTTGTAAACACGTAAGCAATATTTATGTTTAAAAAAACATTTATTTTTATTAATAACAAAACATCACAGTCAACAAAACTTAACACATTATGAAAGCTTAATTAGATACAACTAAATAAAGACTTCATTATCTTGCATCGGTAGGCATCAGTCTCTAGGAAATATTTACTTGTGTCCCTTTTTGTGGCCCCAGTGCTTGTGGTGTTCGTGACCACCCTTCTTACCATGATCATGATGATGATGATGGTGTTCGTGGTGACCATCTTCCTCATGATGTCCCTTATGATCATGATGGTGTCCTCCCTCTTCGTGGTGTCCCTTCTTGCCATGATCATGCTCATGGTGTCCGTGGTGCTTGTGTCCCTTGTGGAATTCTCCTCCCTTCTTGTGTCCATGCTCTTCATGGTGTCCGCCGTGGTGCTCGTGGTGGCCGCCGTCGTGGTGGTGGTCGTGGAAATGCTTTTCCTTCTTGAACTCGTCATGTTTGTGTACGCCGTGGTGACCCTTAGTGGAGTGTCCTTTATGGTAGTGGCCGTCTTCATGATGACCATGGCCCTTATGACCCTTCTCGCCATGGTGGTGTTCATG
Organism: Mythimna impura; assembly: GCA_905147345.3. Taxonomy (NCBI): domain Eukaryota; kingdom Metazoa; phylum Arthropoda; class Insecta; order Lepidoptera; family Noctuidae; genus Mythimna; species Mythimna impura. The sequence goes on from LR990345.1 coordinate 18,954,243, forward strand.
GTGATGTCCGTCGTCGTGGTGGTGGTGCTTCTTGTGTCCACCGTGTTCGTCGTGGTGCCCCTTATGCCCTTCATGGTGATGATGACCCTTCTTGCCATGCTCGTGGTGGTGATGTCCCTTGTATCCCTTGTGTCCCTTCTCACCGTGGTCGTGATGATGATGTCCGTGGTGTTCATGGCCGCCGCCCTTGTCCCACTTGCCACCTTTGTGTGTGGCCGCTACCTCGAGGTCAGCATCGCGTTTCTCGCGGGTAGTTCTACAGCTCACGTACGCTAGTGCCGCAAGGGCTATGCAGCACACCAGAGAAGCCCTCATGTTTCCAGTGCACCGATGTGATCTAAGCAGTTGACTGATGGCTGTGTTCGCGACAGCTTAGTTTTATACTAGTAGTCCGTTTAGTTGGTATTGTATGAAAATTGTGTAAAGCTCCAAGGTTGCAGCTATATGGCAAATCAGTAGAACGGGTGTGTTGCGCAGTTGCACCCGGTGTCTCAACGTGAAAATCAGAACTGTACAAACAAAAAGTATGGATTTGCATGACAAGCAACTAGTGTTTATGTTTCCCTTCATATTGTTATGATTAGTGATACAATTGATGATTTTGCAACAGAATTGAACTCTACTAGAAAAGTTAAAAAAGCACTGTGCCCCAATTATATCATATAAAATAATATTATCATTAAACAAAACAATGTTTGTTATTATTATGATATTTTCAAGTGTCAGCGGCTAAATGCGATTAAGCGAGCTTAAACGTGAGTGTTTAGAATTAAAACTGAGTTTAGCTTACAATAAAATAGGTTCAGTTTGTAGTGGTGAAATGTAAAATGAAGCTCTGATTCTGATCTCTATTAAATGCTGAAACTGTTTTGAGTTTGAATTAATCGCGATTAGTTTCATTGATGAATTTGGACCTAAGTCTTTAAGTTTATATAGGTATTTATCAATTATAACAATATTTTATTCGATATTTATGCAGATTGTTGTGAAAATGAGCTGTTACGATATCCATTGGAAAGCAACCGCATGCGGTAAGTACCTACCTGTAGCAGAAAATGTGTTGACGCCTTTGACGGAGACGGGCGGGAGCCGATGATGCGAGTAATTTGGATCTTTGTGTTTAGGTATATTCTTCTTTATGATAATGCAGTTATCTAAACATAGTTAAGCGGTTTATTTCTTTCCTTTAAACCAAAAATTGTAGGTACTTAAAAGAATTGCCACCAACTGTAACACATTGCTTGAAGAGATTTATTTTGAAATATTTTGAGTGAATAGGCTACTTCTAGGCAAGCGTGCTCCATCGTCGACCACATCATCGCTTACCATCAGGTGAGATGGTGGTCAAACGCGAGCCTATAATTAATAAAAAAAAAAAAAAAAAAAAAATTTTAGTTGTGTTAAAAGTCGGGTTAACGACATTTTTATGTTTAACCATTTATATTTATTGACTTTCTTGATGTTGATCTACACGGTCTACCTGGATGCATGTTCCATTTATGTAAAATTGACAATCACAATAAAAGTTTTTTTAGGTGGTACATATTTCCTTCCTGATAACATTCCACCCAATACAGACATCGCAAACGGAACTCACTTCCAACTAATGGTCGTAGCTGAATAACTCATACAGTTGGCAACGTTATTGGATTAGGTATTCCATGAGAATCATTTCCATTACAATGGGATTTGTCCCCGTTTAACTGATAGGTAGGTCACAGGTAGCGGCAGATAAGTTGGCCAGTCGTTGGAAAAAGATGCAAAACATCAGAAAGGACAGTTAGACGTATAGTCAAGGAAGGTAGAAGCTCTGAACTGATTACTGTATTTCAGACACGGAGGTAAAAAAGAAAAAACGGATCACAGAGATCGATACTTTCGACCAGTCTTTAAAAAGAACCTGTATGGGTTTGTTTAAAAATAAATTATGTCAATGACCATAAAATAATGACAAGCCAAAAAAGTAACCATTTTTTTTTTCAACTAAGTGTAACATGCACGAACTTACCCCCACTACACCAAATCCTTGCCAACATACGTCGGTTACAATATCTGTACTGAAGGACTTGACAGAGGTAGGTTAGTGGTGTGATAAAAAAAACGGTGCATAATTTTATTACGACCAAGATATTTGGGTAGTAAGCTTACATCAGAATTAATCCTATTCAAAGTAGGGTTCCTTCGCTGCCGTTGTAAGTACTAATAACAACATTGATGGTTGATTGAAAGCATTTCTTTTGGTGCATTTTTTTGGAAACTCTTTCGAAAGGGCCTTCATCTGCTTTGTCGTGGACTGGTACCTTCAATTTCGAGAATGGTGTCAAAACGCAAAAAATTTTTAGAACAACGAAATATCACAATTATGCCAAAACCAAAGATTAAAGCGGAGGTTGATATTATGTTTCTTTTCTGACCGATTAATATTATGTTTCTTTCTGACAAACTCACAAATCAGAAGCGAAATGTACAGTAGGTCACGACACAGCAGCTGTAGGCTCTACGGTAAAAAAGGGTTTCAAACTTTCTAGCTCCAAATCATAAAATCAACTATTACAAAGATCTTAATATAATGTTATTCAGCGTATTTTTTATCAAGGACACCCAGTTTATTTACCAAGTCCCAAGGGCAAATTAAGCGAATGTTCCCCGCTCCACCCGCTCATCATCTGCAGATGATACCGATTTTTAGTTTTATTGATTTGATATCCTATGTACTACTACTACTTATGATATGCCCATTCCTTAGCTCCGTACCTCAAAAGGAAAAAAAAGAACCCTTATAGGATCACTTTGTTGTCTGTCTGTAAGACCCATTATCTCGAAACGCGTGGAGGTATCGAGTTGAAATTAAAACTATATACTCCAGTCTGCGGTCTCTTGAAGCTGTGAAAAATCAAACTTCTGAGTTAACGACAAAAAAGATACGGTCGTTTATGTCTCAAAAACGCTTATTTCGACACTCAAGGGAATCAAATTTCATAGGGTACTTCCCGTTGACCCATAATCCTGAAATTTGGTATGGCAAGATCTTAGAACACAAGTATAGGAAAAAGTCTGGAAACCGTTAATTTGTAGTTACGTCTCAAAAAAAAAACTTTTTTTGCGATTCGGACCAATCGTAACTAAATTCGGGAATTGAACTGTTTTCATAGGAGTGTACGGAACACTCAGTGTGCGAGTCCGATTCGCACTAGCCCGGTTCTTTTTTACGCACCTAGATCAAATTGCCAGGATGGTTTTTACTTCTTTTTCTATTGCTTGTTTTTACTTGGAAGATGAGGATTTGAACATGTATAGAAAGTTTATTTAAAATAAAGAATAACATTGATGGATCGGTAAGGGCTGGAGTTGCGCCTGTCGACAGGCTTGCGACGCACCACCCCATTTTGTAGTCGTATAGCTGTCAGGCCGTCTTGACGCTGATGTGTGCTGAACAGAACTTAGGAATAAGGCACATTAAGACATGGTCGAGCCGAGGCAACAAATTCCCTAGGAATTGCGCGCATTCGCATTAGTTGAGACTGCAGTTGATAGAAATATTTGTAAGTACCTACTGTACAGATAGGGGGGGGGGTAGATGCTGGGTACATTTTTTAGTTTACGCATCGACTGTGTTAGTTTACTTCGATGCTAAAACATGTTCCATTAATTTTCAGTGCATAATTATGAATTAAAGGAATCTATCGCGAGTTATAAAAAGGCAAATGATTTTTGCTTAATTTATTGATACAATCCTCAACAACAATTACATGAGCACTACATGATGCCATTATGGTTAATAATTTTAATCTAAATACCTATTAAATTTAAACTAAATATATTTTAATTCGTAAAGTACTTTTATAATAATAAATCACAATATATACCAACTTTCAGTTGACAAAATTATTTAACTAAAGGAACATATCTAAATATCTTTCGTAGAAACGCATCAGTGTTTCACACCCTAAAGTTAAAATTTGATATACTTTATCATAATTTCAGTCCTAATTATGGTACCACAAGCACATATTAAATGCAACGGCTACAAGCGACAATGTTTGCGCAGTATTTAATATCTTCAACAGCAGTTAGAAATTAAATAGAATTGTGCTCAACGAACAGTTTAGCCGTTACACAAAAACATGTGTTGATTACCGAAAAGCTTGCATTTATTTGTTTTTGGTTTCAATACAATGCTCCATAGAAAGAAGTCAAATTTAGAAACATATCTACGTTTTGTTTGTTTTTCAAAAGAAAACGTATTATTAAATCACGACGAAAGCATATATTCAAAACAAAGTTATTAATAGTTATTTTGAAACACTTATTTTATTGCTGACAGGGCAGATATTACAATTCAACTAAACGTGTCTGGGAACAACTTACAAATCCAAAAATAAAACTAATGATCACCACAGCATACACAAACATTTATCTAAAATTAGCTCGACGCCTAGTATTTCATTAATTTATCTTTAAACACGCTCAAATAAAAGTTACTTAAACAAACTCTACTGTTATACTTTTGGTGTAATGAACATTAAAATGTTTATGTTAGAAGTAAAGCGAAGTTAAATTGAAGTAAAAATCGCTTATCTTATTATATTAATATCAAAAAATAGTTTTATTTATGGATACAGTTTAGAATGTTGCAATGTATGTATATTTTTAAGTCAAAATCTGAAAATTACCTTTGTTTTAAAAATCATTTTAATATTGCCATTAATTCCCAATAAGTAGATTACAGTAGGCAGCCTCTTAGTTTTTTCACAATGTCACACCATCCTATAAAATATTATAAATCCATGCAATTATTAATACATAATATTGAAAATAAAATATATTATTGCATGATAATAACAAAAATTACGACCAACAACACACTTTTCTTTCAGGGAAGATCAATACCTCGATATAATAAAATACTATTTATTTCATAAGGAGTAATGTCTTGAAAAAATATGTTTCAAGAGATCAGTTTTATATTATGAGCGGACATACTATAATGTTACATGTCTATGTTAAAAGTAACTGTAACTTCTTATGCAATGTACTCTGTTAGGTCAATTATTTGAGTTAAAGTCTGACGAACACTATGGTTTTTATTTCGCTTAGCAGTCAAAGATAAAGGCTACTGATGTTGAATAAATAGATAATTATTTCTAATTCCGCGTGTCCGTAGGCGAAAGTGCGTAAGTAACAATAGTGTAAAAGTTATTCTCAACATAGTCCAAAACGTCCAAGCGCCGGAACTCTGGAGAGTTCAGTATTAGTTGCATTTAGTTGAGATGGAAACCGCGCTCGTTGGTGGCCGCGAGCAGCCTTTCTCGCAGAACCTCTTTGCACGAATACTCCGGCAGCTTCAGGTAGTGAACGCAGGTGTTCACTGACGGGTAAGATCCGTCTCCGGCATCAACCTACAAAGGCACAAAATCTTATAGAAATTTACATACATGTGACTACACGCGAACTTGGACATAAACCACCGGCGAAAATTTGCGACTAAGACTTAGATATATCAAAATGAACTAGCAAAATCAAAAAGATTGTGATCATTCTGAAGTACCTCTTACATGATTCAGAAAACGATCAATATTTTTATTTACTTATATCATTTGACCAGTCGAATCTTTACAATATTTCTAAAAATCATCATGTACAAGACCAAAGCCATGTGATGGTACCTTCCGCACGACAGTGAGGCGCGGGTGCAGGTTGGCGAGCCCGCCGGGCGGCAGGCTGCTGCAGCCCGTCGCGAACTGCAGGAACGCCTTGCGCTCGCGCTGCGACATCTCCACCAGCACGTCCACCAGGCGGAGGAAACCGGGACTGCGAACGAACAAATAAAACATTTCATTTTTTGTCTATTCCAACTTAGGACCATCTTACATTATCAACGTGTCAATCAGCCATCAGTCTTTAGTATAGCAACAGTTCCAAATAGACTTCTGATGGCGTTCGTCCTTACGTTTAAATTCAAAATAATTTTATTTCACATAGGCCTACATAAGCACTTATAAAATGTCAGTGTACGTTTCCAATTGGTCCATTTCCTATGGAGAAGAACTGGCAAAAAAATCCATAGTTACTCTTTTAACCTTTTGAGTGCGTAATTAGAGACACAATAGAAAGACAATGGCGCGTTAACGCCGGCGTTAATGCGGGGATCAACAGTTTAAAAAAAAACCGCGTAAGTGCGTGTGGGGCTTGCGCACTGAGGGTCCCGTACAAACTTACCTATGTAAACAGTTCAATTTCCGAATCGACTCTCGAAGATCGTTCCGGATCGCAAAAAAAGTAATTTTCTTGTGACATAACAAAAAAATTATAGTTTTCAGAATTTTTCCTTTACTTTTGCCATGCGAACTTACTTCGTGCAAAATTACAGGATTCTAGGTCAGCGAGACGTACCCCATAGGTTTTGATTTCCTAGCGAGTGTCGAAATAAGCGCCTAGACAGAGGATTTTAGATTGCGTTGACTTAGAAGTTTGATTTTTCACTGATTTAAGGGGAAGCAGACCTGAGTATTTGTATTAATTTTAGCTTCATATCTCCACGCGTTTGACAGACGGACAACAAAAAGGTTCTATAAGGGTTCCGTTTTTGCCGACTTTGGTACGGAACCCTAATTATAATTGATTTTACAATGTTCCCACATTACAACATTAATAAGTATGAGAGGACAGTTTAGTCTTGTCGACATTGTACCCAAAAGCACAGTAAAACTAGTAATTTAAGAATCCGCAAAGTCAACAGTGTTCTCATACAAAAAGAGGCTATACAAAAATAAAAATAAACCCATCAATAAATGAGATGTTTACAATAATAAATTACTAATAAAGTTAAGGTGACTGTGGTTTAAATAATAAAAATAAACCTTGCAAAAACAATGTTAATAGGAACCAGCCGCATATGCAGAAGCAGTCATTGCCAAACAAGCGTGTCTTCAAGATAGTCTTTAACTTTGTAACACGCATTCTTGGCAAGGACACGCTTGATGTGGGTTTTGAACTTTCCCTCGCTAAGTTTTGTAATCGACTTTGTTACAAAAGTATATTTATATATACAGTGCGCAGGTGTACAGTGTGGTCATACCTATCGCGCGTGTAGCCGAGCTTGGGCTCGGTGTACTGCAGCAGGTGGTCGCGCGTCCACACGGGCCCGCGCTCGCCGCACAGCAGCAGGCGCAGCTCGGCGGCGCAGAAGGCGCGCAGGCGGCGCGGCGGGAACACGGCCCCGAAGCCGCGCCTGAAGGCCGCCGTCTGGCGCCGTACACCACCGCGTACCATCCAGCGCGCGCTGCTTTCGGCATACGCACGCGCGTTATGGGGTCCCACCTGAAATATCAATAAGAAAACAAAAAATCCCTAATGAAATCATTTGAACTTTCATTTTAGTTTAGGAAACAAGAAAAAATCACAAGGAGCTAGGTCAAGTAAGGAGGGTGTCATATTACGTACATCAGCACATCACATATAGCACATAGTTTAAGTTGAGATAGATATGTTCGTAATTTTATTAGAATAGTAGCTCGTATGCACTATATATACCACATGTCAAATATTAAAGATATGATTCATTGGTTGGTCACGGTTTTTACTTAAGCCCTCCTTCTCTCTACATCGCATGGCAACCTTGCCACGTCAGTCGACATGGAAGGAAGTCCTTGACGCTGATCGTCCTCAGTCGACTGATACCACCTTCAAAACGTGCATGACATTTAAAATATGTACGCTTTATAGCGACGTCGTCGTAAGCCATCTTGAACATATCAAAAGATAAACTTGCAGATTTTCCGTTTCACAGCAACTCTTTGTATAATGTGTAAGCGGAGCGCACCTTTGGTGCGCAGGGTTCACGGCAGCCCCAACAGTATGACGATAGCCGACAGGCTCAACTGTCCTTATATAAGGCGCTGCAGTGACTTGCATGTCACCTACATTCGTTGGATGTGATTGTAACTGTGCGTGTTAAATATTTGAATGTTGTTTGTTTGTTGGTATAACACCAATGTGTAATCATGAGTCTTAATTACTTGCTTAAATAAATTATATTATTTGTTCATTTGAGCGTCGCTGTGCGCGCCCACGTGCGTCATGGTGAGCGCCAGCTGCTCGAACGTGGCGCCCTCTACCGACAGTACGTTATAAGACGAGAGCCCCTACCTCGATGTTCTCGCCGTTGTCGCAGAGCGGCTGCACGGCGACGTCGGCGTCGCTGTGCGCGCCCACGTGCGTCATGGTGAGCGCCAGCTGCTCGAACGTGGCGCCCTCTACCGACAGCTCGGCGGCGCGGGCACTGCGCGACTCGCTGTCAAGCGACGGGTCGCGCATGATCGCGTCGTACTGCTCCGCCGCGGACAGCACGCTCTGTAGGAATCTAAATAAAAGAAAATAGGGTTAATAGCATATCAATGACATTTGAACAAAGAAAGCCAATGCCATATTACAATACGGCCGACGTATCTTGGCGAGCCCGAACTTTGCGCAGAAGGCTGTGCACGAACGTTTTTTAGGAACCAAATGGTGGCATGAGGCGACGTGCGCGGGCCGGAGGTCTATGCTAGAGATTGACTCTATGTAAACACAATCGACCCTTTAAGCAATCAAATATCGCAATCGATTTTTATCGATTTGGAATTTATTAATTTTTGTTTTTATGAGATATTGAACGAAATAGATTTACAAACATAGTGAATGTTGTCGTTAGTAAACGAGATTTCGACTTTAATAAAGAAAAAAACTAATAAAATTTTATTTTCTTGGTTGAAAGACATGATTTATTTAAATATCAGTTATTTATAAAATGACTACTAGAATAACGACTGTTTGAGAATACTTTAAACCTCCAAAAAAAATTGAATATTAATACATTTTTATAACATAATTTCAATCGATTTAAAAAAAAAAAACGATTAAACAACACTCTCAGACACGCGTATTGGACAACACAACACGGTAATGTTCGGTAGGCAGTAATATGTCTCCCTCACACGTTAGCATTGGTGTTATTTTCGTGTCGCTGTCTCTGTCTTGAGCACAGGCGGTGACAAAAGTTTTCGTTGGTTGTTATTATTATATTGTTAAGATTTTTGTGTAATGTTAGGTTTGTTTCTTTAATTCTTAAGTTATTTTTGTAGGTTTCTGTCTCAAAGTGTTTTAATATTTATTTTCTTTGTACTTAGTTCCTGTATTAGTACATTTTTGTTCGTATTTTGGTTTAAGAAAATTAATGTCAAGAACAGTTTTTTTTACGAGTGTACATGCGCTAAAGTTCGCAGAGCCTATGTTCAGGCTCGCCAAGTTACGTCGGCCGTATTGTACTACCATATTAATTACTACCATAACATAAAAGTGTTACGAATTAACAGTTGTTTTCCAAATTAATAAATTGGTGTTAACATTTTCTGCTATTTAATAAGCTCGTCCAGTGTAATTAAAGATAAAAACTTACCGATGCCTAATGGGATCAATCTCTTCTAAACAGTCATTGGTCAATTCCTCGCCGCACATAATACGTAGGAAGGGCTCCGAGATCGGAAGATCAACGAGCCGCCCGTCCTGAAGAACCTGTGAAAAACAAACCTTTATTAGTTTCTTATTGAATTGAAATGATATGCTATGCAAGAATATTTTGCGTTTCATCATACCTTAGCTAAGAATACTCCTAAGAACCAGAAATATTTGCAAACTGTATCACAGAGGGGGGAGTCTTGAGGCAGCGGCGCTGGGAACAGGCCGCCTGAGCGCGTCACGTAGTACCCCGGCGGTTTCTCTGTAGATAATAGATCTCTTATGATTAAGTGCGCTACAATTGCAAGCTAAACATACATAATATTGGAAACAAACTGAAGGAAAAATTGGTAAGAATAGATAAATCAGTCTGTCTGTAACTTTGTAATGATACGTCTGTTAAAAGACGACAAGGATTTTTTAGTGTGAGCCAAAATTGGAACAAACCTCGTTCAGCAACGAGAATTCAGTTTGAATGACATTTGCGCCAAAACTTAATTTATGATTTAAAAAAAAACAGCGTTACAAGTGCTATTGCGTCGTTGAGATATGACGTGGGCTAGAACATTTGATTTATTAAAAAAGCCAAGAGTAGAAAGTAAAGAGGCAGTAGCATACCGTCGGGCAGCACGAGGTAGTGCGGCGCGTTGTCGTCGTCATGCGTGGCGGCGCCGGGCGCGTCGTGCAGCCACATGGCCAGGTCGGCGCGCTGCAGCTCGGCCGCCACCAGCGCGTAGAACTCCAGCGTGGGGCCCAGCCCCGTACCCTCTTCGCCCGCGAACTCCACCTCCAGCACCGACTTACGACCCGCGTGCACGCGCATCACCTACAAAACGGAAATTAAATAGGTTGGAATGACATTATTAGCGTTATTCACGAGTTACGTAGTATTATTTTACCGGACCCGAGCGCGGTTATATTTCTCACTAGATGGCGCTGAACTTAATATTTTTAGGAATCGTTCACACCAAACGCATAGTCCGACGCAGACTGTGAGTTCAGCCCCAATGTGAACGTGGACTCAGTCTGCAGGGTACGTTCTTAACTGCCTACAATACGCTATAGCGTACAATGCGCTAATTGTGTGAACAAAAGAGTAGGTTTGTGTTCGTTTACGAATCGTGCCCGCGGCGCGGCGGCGCATCAATCTAATACGCTGTTACGTTCGGCAACTTAGCCAATCCGAGTCTACCGTAGATAGACGCGTTGTACAATAATCGGCCACCGAGAGTCAGTGAAAACGCACTACGTAATAGCACACAGTTGAAAAAGCGATAAACTGCGTAACGCGCGCTCAAAGTCAGCGGCTGACAATACGTTTGTTCTGAACAATGCCTTAGTCCTACTACTGCCGTAGTCGTGTATTCGGTTTAGTCGATAAATGTCAGATTCTACAAATGTCAGACGAGTTTAAAATGCCAGATTCTACAAATGTCAGATTCTATAAACGCCAGATTCTATAAATGCCAGATTCTATTAATGTCACATTTTTTATTAATTTATTATTGCATTTTATTGACTATTTGACATTTTTATTTTATCTGCCTTTTTTATTAATTTATTAATGCATATTAATGACAATTTAAGATTTAAAACGTATATATATTTTTTTTTATCCGACATTGTTTGCTTTATTTGTTAATGCGTTTTAATGACTATTTAACTTTTTTTTTAAGTTTTATTCTGACATTTTATATTCTTTTTTTATTAATTAATGCATATATTTTATTTTTTTATTCGCAATTTTTGAAAAATTATTGTAAACCTTATAAATTTGTACGCCTGAAGGGTGAAACATGTACGGACAAAACATTAATTTTGTAACATCCTGCATGCTAAAACTGCATGTATACCCATGTTTTGACAAATAAAATTATCTTTATCTATATTTATTTATTTATCTTTGTTACAATTCCAATATAATAATTTCCTTAAGTGCGTGTATAAAAATTTTGTTAATTTCAAAAGTTGTTGTTGTTGCTATTTGTTGTTTTTTGCATTAGAAAGTGTAAAATTATAATAAATATGGTGTTTGTCAATGTTGCCAAAATTTTATGGAAATAATTAAGAGTTATTGGGAAATTATTTAATAATAAAATTACATAGTCATCGTCGTTTAGTTAAAAAAACTTGTTCTTGTATTAAGAAAAAAAAAACTTAAATGATCTATAACCAACAATCAAAGTCATCAATTTCGTAAAACAAAACTTCACTTCCATTAAAAAATCATCATTGCTCTTAACAAAAAACAAACATTAATCAAAATCAAAATAAAACAATCAAATAACTTCTACTACTATCAGAAATAAATTTTACTGCAGCAGCTGTAGTATGTATGGAAATATAAAAAAAAAAAAAATTTAAGTCTGACATTTATTTCTGCCCCTTGTAACTGATTTAACAATTGTTTATACTTTTAAAACATATTGAAGAGGAAACTCGGTATAATATGGATCAATTTCAATTGTATTTTCAAAATCAGTAGTATCCACGACTACGTCCAAGGCTTCTAAGTTGCGCCGGACAACGCCTAATGCACTGGAACTGTCTTATTTATTTCCATAAAATTTTGGCAAAGTTGACAAATACCATTTATAATATAATTTTACACTTTCTAATACAAAAAACAACAACAACTTTTGAAATTAGCAAAATTTTTATACACGCACTTAATGAAATTATTATATTGGGATTGTAACAAAAATGTGACATTAATAGAATCTGGCATTTATAGAATCGGTCATTTATAGAATCTGGCGTTTATAGAATCTGACATTTGTAGAATCTGGCATTTTAAACTCGTCTGACATTTGTAGAATCTGACATTTATCGACTAAACCGTGTATTCATCAATATACGCTTGGTGTACTCCTCCGTGAAGCTTAAATACAAAACTATAAAACTCTGTCGACGAAGCGGTAGCGTCGTGCTGTCGTGACGCGTCTATGAAGCTATGCGTCCGTGGACAGTAGGCCATAGTTTTGTACGTAAGCTTCACACAAGCGTATAATGACGAATACGCGTCTATGAAGCTACGCGTCCGTGGACAGTGGACCTTAGAGTATGGGAGAATTAAGTCAAGGTCAAGTCAAGTCAGCTGCATATGCAGTAAGAAAAATAAGGCAATTGACAGATGTAGCCACAGCTAGGTTAGTTTACTATGCTTATTTCCACAGTATTATGTCTTATGGCATTTAACTGTGGGGATCTGCAGCTGATGTAGACTCAATTTTCATATTGCAAAAGAGAGCAATCCGGGCTATTTATAAAATGGGTTCTCACGAGTCCCTCAGAAATAAATTCAAAGAAATCGATATACTGACTCTGCCTTCTCTTTATATCTTAGAAAGTATTTTGTATGTTCATAAAAACTTAGGACGGCCGGGGTACTCTTTAAAAAATTCAAAACACATATTAAGCGTGTTCTAACCAAAAAAGCGTATTATAAGGTCAAAGACTATGTCAAAGACACGCATGTTTGGCAATGACTACTTCTGCACATGTGGCCCCCTGGTAACTCATTATTATTGTGTCTATTAACTGCTCCATCTCTGTTTTAATATATACATTTTTTTGCAATATTTTTCAAATAATTTAATAATTTATTATTTAGACTTCAACTACCTTAAATTTGTTAGTAATTTATTTTGTTAATATCTCATTTATTGATAGTTGTAATTATTCATATTTTTCTTGTTTTTTTTTATATAGCTTCATTTTATAATGTGAATGTGAGAACACTGTAGACTCCACGAATTCTTAGAGTACTTCTTAATACGACTCACTTTTTTTTAATATGATTATTTTTATTATGCTTTCGGGTACAATATTGCCTGATCTACACTGTTCTTACATAATATCTATTAATACTGTAATATGAAAATATTGTAATCAAACACTTTTTTTAAAAGAGTAACCATGGAGTTTCTTGCCGGTTCTTCTCCATAGGAAACGACCAATTTGGAACCGTGCACTAGCTTCTGACGTTTTATAAGTGCCCATGTAGGCCTATGTAAAATAAAATAAAAATTGATTTTTGATTTTTTTGAACGAAATTATAGTAGCTAAAATCGAGCATTCCACTTCATTGAACTTAGTCAAATTATTTTCTCAAAGTCCGCCTAACTTTGACTGTTTATTTAGTATAGCTTTAGTGATTACGTATTTTTAGTGCTATACTAAACATATAGATAGTAAAAAAAAACGACTCCATCGGTATAAATTCAAAATCGACCTAACTATTTTTTATTGTACTTTACTTTCGACCAAAACAATTAATGATGTCAAAATTTTATGATAAAGGTGATATGATTGCGATTTCACCACAATCTCAGTTAAAAATATCACACACAAGACTATGCTCACAGCATATTTTGCATATGCGTTTGCCGCAATGCATTTTATCCGCGTGTCGACGGCGTGAAAAAACAGCGCTACATAGTGGTCCACACGGTAAAAGCTTGTAATCGAAACGTCATGTGTTTAAAGTCCCTAAATAATTTGAAAAAAAAGAAAAATGGAGGAGGTTCTTCTAAAGTAATCTTACCTGCATAGCAGATCTCAGTAGGTCAGGCTGGCGGGGTATCCGCACGCGCTCGTGCCGCAGACGGCCCATGCGGAACTCGGTCGCCTCCAGCTCCGCGCGGCGAGGCGATACCGTATTACCAGATCTAGAACATTCACATGTGTCACTGCTAGTATTCATCACTTTGATCAAGTAAAGACCCTAATAAGTTTACTATCGGTCAGTAGAAACCACAAATCGGTCACTATGGCACAGCTGTAGCACTGCCCCTTTCTTTTCTTTTTTCATTATGGATGAGACTTCTTCCATCCGTTTTGCGTTTTATTTCAGTTGCAAGTGCAATACCTAAAAGGTAGAACTGAAACTAATAGAACCTCACAAGGCGTACTTATCACCGATAAAACTTACCTTTGTCTATCGAGTGCGCGATCCCTCTGAGCCTGCAGCCATACGATGGTGCGCGACGTTCCAAAGGCGGTGCACGCGAAGAACATCTGACGAGTCTCCAGCGGGAACAGGAATGGACACCAGTCATTCAGTTGTTGACACCTGGAGATAGCGTTAGTTGATATTACTCTTGGTGTGGAAACTTATTTACTTACATCTGTCTTGGTGTGGAAACTTATTTTTGACTATCTATTATGTTTTTGTAAATGTTGTTTATATTTAGCATTGATTTGAGTTTCCTTAAAAATATTTTTTTGTGTTAATAGTTTTAATTTTTATAATACTCATTTAGACTAGTGGAAAATAATCTTCCAGTTTCCAGTGCTAGCAAACTTACCAGAGCGGCGTAGCTGCAGCAGCAAGTGTGAGAGGCTCTTGAAGCTGCTGGTGCAGTTTGTTAGTGAGCTTGGTGGACACGAAAGCGTCCGCTGGTAATGACGGTGCCGCACTGCGAAGGCGACGTAATACTCGCACGCAGCATGTTGCCATCGCACCTTCTGGACCCTCCGCGCCGGCAATGCCGCGTTCTGGAATTAATATGTGTTTAAATATGGTTATACCATGGTGTTTTGTGGTTATACCATATTTACTGACGAACAAAGGATTTAATGTCACCTATATAATAAAAAAAAAATGAAATAAACAATAATATAGGTTTTGTTTTCTAATGTAACTGATACTGTTAGGTAACTACAGATCTCACCTGGGTCACATGGTTCGTCATCCTCGCTGTCGCTGGATGAAGCGAATGTTTCCATGCCCTCGATTTCCTTGTATGTTAATCTGTAAAAATATATTAGTGTTAACTCAAAACTTACTTCATATTTTCAACGATATTTGTACAATTGTTTGGTTTTTATAGTCCTCCTGATAAACTGAGATTGTGCCTCAAGAAACAACAGACAGCAGCTGAGTGACAAGGCTTTCGTTTCAGGTCCACCTCCGTCACCGTCTAGCGACTTCAGTCTGAGTTAAACGGTAGGCCTACAATTGACCATCTGAAGATATTTGGTATGTACGCGTATGACACATACGTGTAAGTGAGATCACGGTGAGTATCGAGCAGCGGCAGGTGTTGAGCGCCAGCACGACGCGGTACAGCGTCCACGAGGGGCGCTCCAGCGGCACGGCCGCGCCCGCCGCGCTCAGCACCAGGCGCAGCGCGGGCAGGCGCCCGGGCCCGCCAGCACTCGCTCGCCCACTAGCGTTATGATACATACGTGTAAGTGAGATCACGGTGAGTATCGAGCAGCGGCAGGCGGCTGTTGAGCGCCAGCACGGCGCGGTACAGCGTCCACGAGGGGCGCTCCAGCGGCACGGCCGCGCCCGCCGCGCTCAGCACCAGGCGCAGCGCGGGCAGGCGCCCGGGCCCGCCAGCACTCGCTCGCCCACTAGCGTTATGATACATACGTGTAAGTGAGATCACGGTGAGTATCGAGCAGCGGCAGGCGGCTGTTGAGCGCCAGCACGGCGCGGTACAGCGTCCACGAGGGGCGCTCCAGCGGCACGGCCGCGCCCGCCGCGCTCAGCACCAGGCGCAGCGCGGGCAGGCGCCCGGGCCCGCCAGCACTCGCTCGCCCACTAGCGTTATGATACATACGTGTAAGTGAGATCACGGTGAGTATCGAGCAGCGGCAGGCGGCTGTTGAGCGCCAGCACGGCGCGGTACAGCGTCCACGAGGGGCGCTCCAGCGGCACGGCCGCGCCCGCCGCGCTCAGCACCAGGCGCAGCGCGGGCAGGCGCCCGGGCCCGCCAGCACTCGCTCGCCCACTAGCGTTCGCAGCCTCTGTGCTACTATTGTCTTCGCCATCTGACGACTCATTTAGAGGGATTTCGAGATCTGTAAAACGAGCATCATTATGTAGTCACATTATTTGACAGTACTCCATCTCCATACTAAATAAAAAAAAATAAAAAGGCAAAGGTTTGCCATATAATTCAACTTATACTACGAATACAGTACAAGTTATCAGTCCTCTTACCAACAGTTTGGTTGAGATTGGTCCTTCCAGGGCGTGGGTCGAAAGCTGGAATTAGTGCAGAGAACTGTCGCTTTAGCACAAAATCATCATCCCAGGGCTTACGCTGGCGGCCTCCCTGACTGCTGCTACCTCGGACAGCCTCCAAAGCTTCCTCTTCCATCAACGACAGAAGATTCCGAGATACCTAAAAATGATCCAAAAAATAAGGTATCTGCAGAAGTGTGTACAACAAACACAACTTAACATGATAACGATTTTCCACTCGGTACAGTCACGCCGAAATATCTTGACCACTCCAAATTTCGAACTGCGCAGTAATTTTTTTCAGAATCATAATTATGGCGAATGCGTATTGCGTATTTTTTCAAGTATGCAATACTTCAAAATGCTAACTTCAGAGTAATCAACATATTTTGACCACAGGCATAAAACCTATTTGTGCATATGAGCAAATAGGTTTTTTTTTTTTAATTTATAAGAATCCTAAACGTAAGCAATATTCATATAATTTATAAAAAGCGTAGGAACAAATCGTCGATTCCAATGTTAGCAACAAAACAACTTAAAAATCTTCATCATCAATTAATACAATTTGTCAACTTTAAGATTAGGTTACTATTGAAAATAAAACCGATCAATATTTTGATTGTTGCCCTAACGAAACTTAAAGCTTTAATATCATCCATAAATTCCATAATCAATTAAGTAAATAAAAAACTTAGTATCAAGAATAACCCTTCAGCTACAAAAGAAAATAAAGCAAAATAAATGAAAACACTAGCAAAACTCACAAGACTGTACACAGTCATGCAGCTATGAATGATCCAACCTACTTACAGAATTTATACTCACTACCTCCTGGTATGTGGGCTCATTCTCTTTGTCACTGTCCAGCGCGTCGTCACCCTCGTCGTCATCTTCAAGCTCAGTGAGCAAGGCGGGCGCCCGGCACGACTCCAGGAAGTCCTCTAACGACACCTGCAGCCACTTTCAATATTTATACCCAGATTAAATATCTAACTACTGCTACGTGCAAATAATATACAATAAGTGACTCTGTGGGAATATCTGTGGAACCAATCCGAATAGTTTAAAATGACGTGATGTGCCATCATGCAATTGGCACGCCATCTTTTACATGCCACTTAAATATATCTGGGGAAATTTTAGTGTGCTACGAGTATAGTACTTCGCGTAACACAGGCATTGCTATAATGTTACTTTAATGACACAAATATAGGTCCATTTCCACAGATATTCAAACTGAGTTTTAGTAAATTTATAAAGTTTACCTGTTCGCTTTCACTAGACGTCGAAGTGAGAGACAATGTGAGAGCATTTTGTGCGTTTGGTACCAGCGAAGGATAGCTTTGAGCAGCTGATAACAGGCCACCGGGGAAATTGCTAGATAGAGCTAACCGCACCAAACTGGAAACAATAATAATATATCATATGGTTTATGTAGATTTTGAATATTTACTATGATTTATTATGAAAGAAAGCGTGGAGCGTTTTGTCCAAAAAGAGTAAAGATTACATAAACGCTCCACGCTTTCTTTCATAATAAATCGTAGTAAATAATCAATAAAGATTACCTACTTATAACCATTTCGCATAGGTAATTATTTATCGTTCATCACGAACTGAAATTGTTTATGTTTACCTGCGATCTAATGAAGATTTGGCAAAGGGAAAACTCTTGAGTCATCAAACAAAATGAACTCTGAATTATTTTGTAAATTTTAGTGCGTGCTAAAAGCGTGTTTTTTAGTTTTTTAAACTACTATTTTTATTTTATACTTTTTAGTCTTCTTATTATTCAAACTTAATTTACTACTTACCAATTTAAAATATTAATAGGTATTAAAAGATATTTGTACAAACTTAACAAAATTCAGTTTTACGCATCCAAATTTAATACGGCGTTAGCACGCATTCTTTCCATTTCCGCGGTCACGTGATTATTTTTTTCGTATCCCATTCAGCAAACCCTTTCATTTAATACCCATATCATGGGGGTGCATTTCAAATAGCCAATCCGCCATGTTGGATGTCCGCCATCTTGGATGTCCGCCATGTTGGATTTAAGTCACATGACTATTTTTTTCGTATTGCTGACAGCAAACCCTTTCATTTGATACCCATATCATGGGGGTGCATTTCAAATAGCCTGTCCACCATCTTGGACGTCCGCCATATTGGATTTAAGTCACGTGACTTTTTTTCGTTTTCCTGACAGCAAACCCTTTTATTTGATACCCTTTTTCAGAAATTCCCCGAGGTCCTAGCTAGCGGGCATCGACCCTGGTGGGCCCCTACGGTTTGCTGACATCTCTTTGAGGAGCGCGTGAATCACTACGCGCTGTTGACGACTGGGCTCGGTCCGGTCAATTGCCGGACGGCCGGGCGGCGAGCTACTCATTCGACGCTCGACGTCAAAATCTCGGTGGCTGGGACGCGAGGACATTCGTTCCCTCACGCGTGCGGCCTCCTCCTTCGCTAGCATTACTGCTTCGCAGAAGGAGGTCACCGCCTGCCATTCCTCCTCACTCCGGACCATAGCCCGAACTAGAGCCCGGCACGAGAGGTCGCTGCCGCCGATTGCCTCCACGAGGGCACGGCGGTGCTCCGCCCTAGCGGGGCACACCTTCACCGTATGCTTCGCCGTATCCTCCAGGCGGTCCACACAATGGTGACACCCGGGCATTCCTTCCGCCTGAATCCGATACAGGAACCTCCCGAACTTACCACGTCTGGTGAGGACCTGCGTGTTGCTGCTCCAGCCACTCCTCAAAGAGGGGCATGCCCAGCCGTAATTTTGGCTTGCACGGTCACATTAGTGGCTGGATTCTGTACAAAATTTTGTTCGTTTACCGTGGAATCAAAGTCACTCACCTCGGGAAAAGACTAGTAGAGTGGTTAGTTCTGGTGGCGCGCTGCGGGTTGTTGCCGCGGCCCGCGCCCGCGCCTCGCCCCACTCCCAGAGATTCTAACAGTCTTGCGGCACCCTATAAAGACAAACATATTCAAAATTAGCTTTTGCCCGCGGCTTCACCCGCGTACATAAAATATAGCCTGTCACTCAGGAATAAAGTAGCTTTCTTCAGAAAAATTTTTAGCAATCGAACCAGGACTTTCAAAGATTACCTCCTATAAACAAAAAAAAAACAAACTTTACTCTTTATAATATTAGTGTAGATTAAAACCAGACACATTCGTTTTTTTTTTTTATATTGAGGTCATGCAAAATAATGCGCAACAAAGACATTATTCCTTTAACTATAATTGTAATGCTTGCTTACTTACTAGTTATTACATCAATATGAATCAGACATCAAAAGTGATCTCATAAGCTAATACAATCAATAAAATCTGAGTCAAGCAACTTCTAAAATATATTAAAGCTGATGTGATGGGATCCTACATTGCGAGGACAACGACAAAATTATTATCAATATGATTTTGACTTACGCCAAATAATTAGCACCTTTTCAAGTATTCTCATAAACGCAAATAGAACTTTATGAATATATTTTTGAGGCATCTGTTTACCTGTTGGGTTAAGTCTGGTTCGCTAGCGCTCATGGCACCCGACCCGCCGGACTGACCGTCCTTCTTGTGGTCACCGTACTGACCATCGGCAGCGTCGTTGTCCTCGCACTGCAAACAACTAGTAGGATCAGGCATACTCATATGTCTGAGACATGTAACATTTATACAACAACCATGACAAAGCTTATACGACAACTAGATTATAAGGGCCTCCGCTATGACACGTGCAATATGTGCATGACGCCAATTCGGCCAAATTACAGATGTAACAAGCCTTTAGAAAACGCGTAAACAAGCGAAGGCCCAAAGCTTGCTGCTAGAATGTAATACAAGTGGAATGTAATCGTCGATACCTGTATGTGAAGGCGGTTAGCATTGTTGCGCAGAGTGTGGAGCAGCGAGGCGGGCACGGCCAGCCGCTCGCTGGACAGCAGCGCGTTGGTGCTGTTGCGCACCGCCTCGCGCGCCACCTCCGCGCCCGCCTGCGCCAGCACCGCGCGTCACACTCCGCTCTAGCGCCGCACACTACCATACCACGCAACACTCACACGTCGGTGCTGTTGCGCACCGCCTCGCGCGCCACCTCCGCGCCCGCCTGCGCCAGCACCGCGCGTCACACTCCGCTCTAGCGCCGCACACTACCATACCACGCAACACTCACACGTCGGTGCTGTTGCGCACCGCCTCGCGCGCCACCTCCGCGCCCGCCTGCGCCAGCACCGCGCGTCACACTCCGCTCTAGCGCCGCACACTACCATACCACGCAACACTCACAAGTCGGTGCTGTTGCGCACCGCCTCGCGCGCCACCTCCGCGCCCGCCTGCGCCAGCACCGCGCGTCACACTCCGCTCTAGCGCCGCACACTACCATACCACGCAACACTCACACGTCGGTGCTGTTGCGCACCGCCTCGCGCGCCACCTCCGCGCCCGCCTGCGCCAGCACCGCGCGTCACACTCCGCTCTAGCGCCGCACACTACCATACCACGCAACACTCACACGTCGGTGCTGTTGCGCACCGCCTCGCGCGCCACCTCCGCGCCCGCCTGCGCCAGCATCGCGCGTCACACTCCGCTCTAGCGCCGCACACTACCATACCACGCAACACTCACACGTCGGTGCTGTTGCGCACCGCCTCGCGCGCCACCTCCGCGCCCGCCTGCGCCAGCACCGCGCGTCACACTCCGCTCTAGCGCCGCACACTACCATACCACGCAACACTCACACGTCGGTGCTGTTGCGCACCGCCTCGCGCGCCACCTCCGCGCCCGCCTGCGCCAGCACCGCGCGTCACACTCCGCTCTAGCGCCGCACACTACCATACCACGCAACACTCACACGTCGGTGCTGTTGCGCACCGCCTCGCGCGCCACCTCCGCGCCCGCCTGCGCCAGCACCGCGCGTCACACTCCGCTCTAGCGCCGCACACTACCATACCACGCAACACTCACACGTCGGTGCTGTTGCGCACCGCCTCGCGCGCCACCTCCGCGCCCGCCTGCGCCAGCACCGCGCGTCACACTCCGCTCTAGCGCCGCACACTACCATACCACGCAACACTCACACGTCGGTGCTGTTGCGCACCGCCTCGCGCGCCACCTCCGCGCCCGCCTGCGCCAGCACCGCGCGTCACACTCCGCTCTAGCGCCGCACACTACCATACCACGCAACACTCACACGTCGGTGCTGTTGCGCACCGCCTCGCGCGCCACCTCCGCGCCCGCCTGCGCCAGCACCGCGCGTCACACTCCGCTCTAGCGCCGCACACTACCATACCACGCAACACCATTCCTAAAGCCCGATCCACATTCTTGTGTTGACATTTATGTCGTGTCCTGCCCAGATCGATATCACTTGTCGTACATGTAGCGAAATCCGCTGCGATCAAAAGTAAAGAATTGATATCGTTCAAACGGACACGCCCCAACACAATACAATGAATCAGCTTAACTCTCTTAAAACAGGCACACAGAAACTCGTAACCTAGGGTAGGTTACCACAACAACGACCACAAACCGTTATAAAATACGGCATTCCTACTTTTTAATAAGCAATAAGCCACACTGCTTATATTTATGGCACCACTCTTTTATATTCTTCTTTTACTCTTTATTTAATAATCAGGGAGGAGCGAAAATTGTAAGCATAACGTCTCATTTGTATCATTTGAGTGCACCACAAAAACCATACAATTGTCGTCCCAATCGCGCACCGTCTCAGACATCTTTCAAAACTTTACAAATAAATGGCGATTTCGGTTTCTTAATTTTACACAAGACATACATTTTACACAGTCCATAAGCGATTATATAACGATTGCTATGAATAACAATATTAGATATTTAAAATATGACTGACCTCTTGAGTATTCGTTTCCGGTACTGGTTCTTTGGCAGGGTAGGGTTTAGTGATATCTGTGATACTTGTTGGTCCCATTTCCATGTTTGTGAAAGATGTGTTGCCCAAATCGGTCATACAGTTATTACTTTCAGCTCCTAGGGTCAGCGATTCTACTATTGTAGCCAGATCTAAAACAAACACAAACAAACAATACACATGAGATAGATACTTTGACGATGACGTGACGAATATTTACGCGTTTGACCTTTTATTGTGAACGTAATGTTTGAGTGAGTGGGGTTGTGAGTTATTTTATAAATAAGTATGTATGCGTGGTATACGTCATAGATATTGCTTGCTCTTTGAAATGCATTATTTCCATGTTGGAACTCCTATTATGAAAAACACTATTTTATTAGGTGGTTATAAATACTGCAATATTACAGAAAATGTAAAACAGAAAGAAACCAATAAATAACTAATTTCAAAAAAAGAATAACGTACTTTTAGTATAAAGTTTATTTGAACTCTTTATTCCAAGTCAGACGAAAGATCATAGTGCAAAGCCTTTATTTTATTAGATTTATTGAACCTTTTATTTTAAAGGACGTAGGCTCCATTATCTCATTGAATGCCCGGTGCGCGGTTCCACGCGAGACACAATCGCTTTTTAATTGTCTCTAATTACGGCATACGAAAGGTTAATGGCCAGATGTGGATTGATAGATCACCAAACGTTGATCTTTAAGGGATATGGTCAGTTTAAACCAGTTATATCATAAAATGCAACTATTTCATGAAATAGTTGGTGACTTTATGAAGTGATCAATTCTAAGACCTGGCCACGACATAATGTACCCATAAAAAATTACAGCTTTTTAAGCCGTGAATGAGCACACGAAACTATAAAGGTTCCTTGTTAGGAGTACAGAACCCTAAAAAGGAGGATATATAAAGATACGGCACAGGAAAGAGTGGTATGTTGTATAATTTCTATTAAAAAAAGTAACACTTACCTGTGTTGATATGATGTGTAGAGTTATTGATAGCCGAAAGGTCGGTGGCGTGTGTGCGCGGTCGTGACATGTTGCTAGCCATCTCTTCGGAAGATATATTGTCTGCAGAGGACGCCTGCTCCGTTGAAGCCACCGATACCTGACATCAAGAAACTAGTCATTAGAAATCTTTCAAGTGACTGATGACGATCTGCGAATAAAGTAGACAGCCCGAGAAACGATAACTTCTAATTTTAAATTATAACATTGCAGGAAAAGAACGATCTTTGCCTCTGCGTCGCACCAGAGTAACCCCCCAACTTTGGCGTGACAATCGTACTAATTCTGAAACACAAAGATTACCAAAGTGCCTCAAGTATATTATATTGGGTCTTACCTGATGGTCGACGGCCGTAGCATCGGGAAGGCTGGGCGTAGAGTGGCTCTTGCGGCCCTGCTTGGCCTCTCCGCTGCTGGCGCCGCCGCTCACCACCTTGAGGTCGAACTTGCCCTCCGCGCCCATGCGATATGAGTTGCGTCCGCCGTGGTCCCACCTCATGTTACACACGATTCAATTATAGCACCCAAACAATTTTACGCATAGAATAACAATTCATGAAATCAAATTTTTTTTTTTTAATGTTTCTAAAATTATTTGATAACTAAACACAGATAGAAAGTCCTTATAGTCACAGAAAATGTATAAAGTATTGCGATTACAAAATTTGGCGTTTGAACGTAGGACAATGAAGTATTTAAAGTGAAGGTGTGCGTCTCACCTAACATCGAGCCACCCGTTGTGCAGATCCGAGGTGACGGTGCCGAGAGCCGGGTGCGGCCCGTCCTGGTCGCGCCACTTCCAGTCGGGCCCGCGCAGCACGCGCGCGCCCGCGCACACGCCGCGCGCGCCGCGCGACCACCTGCGCGCGCGCGCGGGCGTGCCGCTGCCTCCTCCGTTAGCGGAGCCGGCTTGACGAGGCGCCACCTCGTTAACGCTCACCACCTGATTAAACAACTCCCTCGATTAACTGCCTAGACATTTATCAAATATGTTGGAGCAGCTTGCAGTTTCACTGGAAGCAGCTGATTAACAAATATTTTTACAATACACTCGAAAACCATCTCTTAACCCTATCGCTTTTAGGCATGCATTTTACTGTTTTTCGCACTAATGCAGAAAAGTGCGCACGCTCGTCCCCGCCACAATTTACTACATTTATCATAACAGGCTGGGCGCCAAGCGACCCCCAAGAGTCGGGCGTCAACCCCCGTTCATTTATTTCTTTGCAAATGTATTAAAATCATCGTTTAAAAAAGTAGAAATTGTCACTGCAGTACTCGGTTCCATAACACCCTTGCCAAGCGTTGCTTCAACTTCACATCAACTTGTGTGGCTGTTATTCTTTGAACACACTCTGTAAAAGTCCTTATTTCACATAATCCATATGAGGCATTCCAAAAATTCGTAACTACTAGCATATATAACACACCTTGCCATATATCTCAAGTCCAGAAAGCGACAGATAATGGCTCTGTCCGCTGGCGTTCTTGCCGTTCTGCTGTATCCTGAGGAAGCGGTAGGGCGCGTCGGCGCGAATGCGCCACGTGGCCGTGCTGCCCGGCTCCTGCAGCGTCTGCTCGTCGCTGTGCGCCAGCAGCGTGCTCCACGTCACGCCGTCCGCTGACATCTTAAGAAATGAAAGGAAAATGTGAATGGAAAGCCAATAGAAATAAACAGTAGACTTCGTCCTGGATTATGATATAAGACACTGATTTCATTCAGATACACGAAATAATTCCTATAGAAAACGAGTGAAACTGCTAAAATATAAATGCATTTTTCCTAACATATACATATGTATTAACAATAACACTAGTTTCACTCACTTGGAATAACCAGTTCCTGAGCGCCGAGCGTCCGTATCCACGAGCATGACGTAGAGTATACGCCGACGGCACTACTTGTAAGCCGAGGTCACACGCTATAAAGGCGCGTCTATCATCGTTCGTATGTACGTTCAACGGCTCCGGTGACCGCGACAGTGCATCCTCAGCACGACCGTAAGGTAACTGTCTTCCATCAGAAGACCACACGCTGACCAAACCGTGTGCACCAGGATTTACCCATTCGCACGTACCCCCATTGCTGCCGATAAAGTAGAGAATACCGTTCTCGTCGAAATCGTGCTAAAAAGTAAAAACATACAGAGTTAAATTCCGTTCTCCATAAAAGCAATAAATAAAAACAAATATGACGACTTACTTCGTATGTAAACGTGATAGGAGCTTCTGCTTTTATCTTCTGTACGAAGTTAAAAGTGGTTCGCTCCATGTCGTACCACTGGCGTGCGACTGACTTAGCGAGGAATCTCTCGAGCTGTCGCACTGTCGTCAACGCCTCGACCTTTAAGTTGCGGCCAGCGTTGTTGCCGTTGTTTGATGTTGTGTCCTCGGTGGACTCATCGTTTGCACGTTCAATACGCAGCCTAAAAGGAACAGATGATTACACATCTTACTTAACTTTCTAAACTAAACTTTTTTTTTTAGTATGTGTCTTACTTGGCGCAAATTAACTCTATGTTCTTACTTTAAGCTCTAGCAGATACAATGAATGAATGAAATGAAACAGAGTAAACATAATTAGCCTTACGAAAATAATAAAATATAATACATAAACAAATACATATATGCAAAAAGAATAAGACGTAATTTTGCGTAACGCGAAATTAAAGAAGACAAATCGCAAGCTTAATTGTAAAGAGAAATATCTCAGATTAATAATAACTAACTAATTATTATACAACAAATGTTTCACAGTTCAATCCTCATTGAGTTATTTATTTAAGCGGACGAAGTTTCGTTGTAAAAGCTACTACTGTCCAAGAATTAATAATAAAAAATATACAGATAGATGCAGAAATATAGCAGCAATATACCTGATCCTCTTAGTAAGATGGTGCAGCGTGCCGGCGGAGGGCGGCGGCGCGTCGCCGGCGGGCGCGTGCACGGGCAGGCGCTCCACGCTCTCCAGCACGGCCACCAGGCGCGCCGCCAGCACGCCGCCCGCCGCGCCGCCGCGCCGCGACACCCACGCGCGCACCAGCCGCGCGCGCTCCGCCGCCTGCCCCGCCTGGTCTGCAAGGGGGGGAACCATCTTATACCAGGCCACTCAGAAAGTTTTGCGAAAAAAAGTTTTTATGTATAAAGCACTGGCCACTTGTAATTATTTTGAAAACTTTGATTATTTAAAAGTAAAAATACCATTGTTCGAATTTTGAATTTCCCTCCACATTTTTTCGAGAGGCAAATCAAATTATCGTGTCTCATTTAAAAATGAATGTGCATCGAGAACATTTTCGTGCGATGATTTTCTACGATTTTAAATGTGGCCTAAAACCTGATGAGTCATTTGATCGACTTCAAATTGCTTGTATGGATGAAAACCTTCAAAAACAACCATCTACCGCTGGTATAGCGAGTTCAAGCGCGGTCGCCTTACTTTGGGGGATGAACAAAAGAGTGGTCGTCCTACGTCGGCTGTCACGGAAGAAAATGTGCTGGCAGTAAAAAAAATAAATCAAGAAAACAGGCGAATTACATTCGAAGAGATTCAGCATACACTGCAGATTGGTTAGGAAAGCATTCACAAGATTCTACACGAGCACCTTCGCGTGAGGATGATAGTTTGCCGCTGGGTGCCGCACAACCTCACACCTCACCGAAGCTCAGAAGCAGGCCCGTGTGGAGTGGTGTCGTGATATGATTCAAAAATTTGAAGCAGGCTCGTCGAAGCGTTAGTCGATAGTTTGGCTGTTTCAAAGCGAACCAACGTCTACAAAAGTGAAGCGATCGAGAAGTGCAGGGAAAATTTTGATTGCTAGTTTCTTCACTTTGACGGGGTATCTGATTTCAATTCCATTACTTCCATTAGTCGCGTGTCAGCCCCCGTTTATTTATGTCTTCAAGTTTATTGAAAAATGTCGTTTGATTCACGTGGAAAGGATCATGGCGAAGTCCCGATTAATCCCGAATAAAATTTTGCAGGCATATTTTTTTAGCTGAGAGTGATAATAATTTACATTTACATATTTAAATTTACTACACGATGAAATGTAGTTACTTTCATACTTTTGCCGCAGACTTTGCGATACATTTTTATTCTAATACTCTATAAATTATGTTACAAATTATAAAATAATATGGGCATTTCAATATTTACAAAACTATTTACAGTGTAAAATTCATACAAAAAACCTGCAAGTGCCGAAATATTTTATTGATATCTGGGCCATCTTAGATACCATACTACAGTCATTGTATGAGCGCAACATCCACCAGTTCGTCTTCCAACCAACGATGTACTACAAGATAAAGAGAGTTTGTTGATTCTTTAGGATTATAATTACTTAAAAATAAAAATGGTTATGTCTTTCTTCCATCAACACTTTTCTTTATTATTCATTAAGTACCTACACTCATAAATCTCGTGTCGAATTTGAAGTATCGAATTAAACATTTAATATTTTTGAAACCACCTACGAAAACAAAGAAAAGAGTTATGTTTCTTGTCTCCGAAAAATTCAACAGTGATCCACCACTACAATATACGCACTAATAGTCTTTTCTGTCTTTAGTTTGAAACTGCCACGTGATTTCAACATTGAAGAATTCCTTAAAAGGAAGAGTAAATTAAGGAAACATATTTTTTACCACAGAACAGACATGCATATTAGGAATAGTAAGGAATTTGACTATACTAAACAAACAAAATATCACAATCCATCTCGGTAACACAATGACTACTTACGTTCATAAATATTCCCGATCCAAATTCAATTAATTTAGTACACTAAGAGCAATTTTTTAATTGTAGAAGATAAAATATATACTTAATCACTAACTTTTTGTTCACAAGTAGGCAAGAATATTATCAAAATAATAGAGCATTTAGTGACGTAAAATACGTCAGTTCGTGGTTACTTACCATTAGCTTGCGGCGACAACACTTGTAACAAGGAAGGCGCTAAGCCTGAAGACTGCAGCTCGTACGCCGAGAGCAGCTCTTCTCCACACAACAGCTCAGTCAGTTGATCCAAAGATTCATTCAGCTCGTTTTGCCAGTCCTCTGTTCATTGATCAAATAGATGTTGCATGAGAATTAATAATATGAACTTCTATTGTAAAAATAATAGAAAGTGAAATAGATCAAACGAAGAAAAAAAATCATAACATAAACATAAGGTCACACCAGTATTACCGAAGAGTGAAGCAAAGGATGCCTATGAATAGCATAACATCGTTTTGTAAATCAATAATTTGCTAAACGCTGTATGGTTGTCTCATGTCCAGTCTCCACTAGAGGGTGAGTATATTGCTATTAACCGTAAATAATAATTAATGGCAACGCATTCAGACCTCTCAGCTTCAAAAACCCAATCTTCATGCACAGAACAAAATTCATCATCTTCTGAAATCTATTGGCCAAAATGAATCAGTATTTATGTCGTAGCTGTAAGTACAACATGTTACTTACCAGTAGGTTGCGTGGCGAGGCGCTGCATCCCCGCGAGCAGCGCGCGCAGGCGGGCCACGGGCGGCCGCGGCTGCCGCGTGGCGGCGTTGGCCAGGTGCCGCGAGTACAGCGCGCGCGCACGCTCGCAAACCTATACCAACGGGAATTACATACACACTCATTTTCTGTCTGTACTTTGAAATAAGATAGCATAACATGATGTTTCCAGCACTGGGACTCAGGTCTCCTCTCTATGGAATAGAAGACCACTCCACCATGCAGATCCAGTGTGGGTTGGTAGATGTCAAATGTTTACAAACTTTTGATTCTAGGACATCCCAGTTTCCTCACTATTGCCAACACCGTTTTGAAGGCAGTGGAGATGAAATAAATAACACAAAGTAAAGCCTGTGTTTGAAACTACCATTAAGCTGTTGATCCCCGCATTAACGCCGGCGTTCACGCGCCATTGTCTTACTATTGTGTCTCTAATTACGCACTCAAAAGGCTAACACTGGGCCATTACTGCTCTCGATTACCTTGAAATATTGCTTGATAATATAATTATGGGAGTCACCAAAAAGAGAACCATCATTCTCTTGGTCATATGCCACTTTATTTAGGGTCGGCGATATCAATATCAGACACCCCCTTCCTAGACATCATTTTTCACAGTCACACACAAAACGAACTTCATAACAAAAGAAAATTAACCGTCATAAATAAAAGATAGAAAAGACCACAGAAGGCTTCCTTAGCTATCCAGAAACTTTACTTGGTAAAAACAAGTAATTACTTAGTATTGGTTACTTTTCTAGAAATTTATTCCACATTAACAAACCTGTGCTTTCAACGCCTCTGCTTTGGCCGCTAGTCTTGACCGACTCGCGTTTACAGCGTTATGAGGCGTCACAGTTCTGCGATCGGTCCACCCACTCGCTAGCTCTGGACCTAAAATGTCCATCATTAAATAAAAATAAACCTTTGCTTTGCAATAGATGTAGAGGTTAGAAAAAAAATCTGCTAAAGAAAGTTACAAAAAAAAGAAGTATTAAGTGCAACTTTCATTTTATTCTTACTCTAGGTACTTATCCTTTAAACATCATTTACAGTAATTACACATTTTGATTTATATTCTTACCTAAAAAGGTTTCAGCTGTGAACGAATGTTTGGTACCCCTGTTTGATTCGAATATAAAACCAGGCAGGTCTTCTCTGAGTATTGTGGTTTGTTGCTGACCATCGGTATTGTGGATTTGTAGTTCCTTTTCCCTAAAAGAACATACAATGAAGTATAAAGCATCAAACAATTAATTATTATATGTACAAATAATGTTCAGTAAATGCAATTTACTTACTTTTTACATGAAAGAGCCCAGTTGCCGATTATCAATTTGGACGCTCCAGGTTTTGACAGAATCGGTTGAGGGACCGAATTCTTCACTGAAGCTCGCGCTCTTTGTAGTTTGTCGATAAATTCGCCACGATTTTCTGTAATTAAATCATTTTTCACTATTTTTCTCAACACAAAATGTAGTTTGTAACCTTTAGAGCAACGGTCAAATGGTTTATATGATATTTTAATTCAAGAATAAAAAATAATTAAACTTTTGTTTTGTGTCACGACGGCGGATACCTATTTAACCTTTTAACTGCCTGCATCGGATATATCCGACACTCTCTCATTTATTCCGCCCAGGTCGCACAATCACGACCAAATACTCCGTCTCGTCAGCTCGTTTTTTTAGCAGCTGCTAAAAAAGTCTTAAATTACAACACAAAATATTAAAACACATACCGGTGTTATCAGTCTGATGCTCGGGGCTGCCGCTGGAGTACATGGTGGCGAGCTTGCCGTCGAGCAGGAAGCGGAACCAGCCGTTGCTGCCGGTGCTGAGCTCCAGCGCGGCCGCGTCGCTCCACACGTACAGCGCGTCGCGGCCGCGGCACAGCGACCACTCGGCCCACGAGTAGCCCACGCCGCTCGACAGGCACGACGCGTCCTCGCTGCAACCTACGATGCGAACACCACATACATCTAATTGGCGTTTGACAAAACTATTTTCGGCTCTCATTTTTCTTCTTTTTCATATTTCGCACATTCAATTATTTGCACTCGATATTTTCTGAACAGATCATTTTAAATACATCATCATTCTCATCAAAATTCTATAGATTTTTTTTTATTATATGAGATTTATTGAGAAACCAAAATTTATAATCTCGCCAGATTTATTATAAACTTACGGAGTTTGCAATAAATACTCAGTGACATATCCATCATATATCTATTACTATTATTTATTTATTTATTTATTAAAATTACCCGTTTTATTGAATAAAAATAATGACCAATAGGAATGATTATGACAACAGTATTTCCTTACCCGGAATACTAGAGGTGTCGCTGTCAGACGACAAGAAGGCCGCCGGCGCAGCAGCCAGCCCCTCCACCTTGCTAAACACGCCGAGACGTGCGAACTGCTCCAGGTAGATATCAGAAGCCTTCACCATCAGCTCCTCGGCTATGCCCAGCACTATGAGGTGGCCGTCGTCGTCATCCTACGTCGTATCATCAAACCAAGTTTAAAAAATGACTATTCAAATACAGAAAAAAAATGAAAACTAGTTTATTTGAAATATGCTGTTGTTTTTTTTTTCTTCTACATACAATGAAAACAGCACAATCATTTGACACAATTTCTTGGCTGTAATTAAACATACACAATACTGATTATATAACTAAAAATTACAACAGTAAAAAGAAATTAATATTAAACACAAAAAATAATAAACACAAGAGAAGGATTGTTGATGCAGGTAAGTTTCGATGGTGTGATGTCTTTACAAAAATGTGGATGCATTCAAGAATATGATAGTAAGGAAACAAGAAATCAGAATCTTAATCAACTCAGCAGATAACAAATAAAATTATTAGTATTATAAGTCTGATGCTTATGATAATTGATATTCATTATTTAAGTTCAAAGCTGAGCACAGTTGATGGCATTGTTCGACGGATTCAAGCCAAACATGGATTTCAAACGTACACATAAAATCCGTGCAACAGTGTCTCAAGCAATGATGAGGTTACGGCTCTAAAACGGATGATCAGTATGACGAGCTTGATTTCATTGAACTTTTTTATGACTCAGATAAACTTCTGTTTGCTATCAAGGCAGATTGCTACGTAGAATAAATCAGTCATTTTAGAGCCAGCTTCGCACGGTCAGGCTTGGGGAGCATCACACCATCGTAACGTTACCGCGGGCGGGCGGATATAGCGGCTGCGCAGCACTCGCGGCGGCGCGCGGCGCCCAGCGCCCAGCTCGCCCTGCCACACACACTACGTCAGCCCCTCCATACTGTGACGTTGAGCATTGCTCGCGATCTCGCAATACTACCGTTAAAACTATTTTCGGGTTTTTCACTTTCCCAATTGATAGACATATTTTTAGAAGCAAACGTTTCATTGATAGAAGACGGGGCATGACGACCGGACATCGAAATGGTAATTAATTCGTAATATAACGTAAATGTCGAGGTGCGAATTAAATAGTGGTATTTTGCAAGTGTAGTGGAAAGCTGATAACATTGAAAACTCACGTCAGTAATAAATCTTTTGCTTATACTGTACTATGACGTGATGGAATGAAATTAGCCGCATGTCGAGTACGTGTGGTGGTGGCGTGTACTTACGGCGTTGTCGAGCACGGCGGCCACCAGCTGCGTGAGCAGCGCGGCGGCGTGCGGCTCGCGGCGCAGCGAGATGGCGCGCAGCAGGCGCGCGGGCGCGTAGTGCACCATCTTGCGCACCAGCGACAGGCAGGCGCGAGTACGTGTGGTGGTGGCGTGTACTTACGGCGTTGTCGAGCACGGCGGCCACCAGCTGCGTGAGCAGCGCGGCGGCGTGCGGCTCGCGGCGCAGCGAGATGGCGCGCAGCAGGCGCGCGGGCGCGTAGTGCACCATCTTGCGCACCAGCGACAGGCAGGCGCGAGTACGTGTGGTGGTGGCGTGTACTTACGGCGTTGTCGAGCACGGCGGCCACCAGCTGCGTGAGCAGCGCGGCGGCGTGCGGCTCGCGGCGCAGCGAGATGGCGCGCAGCAGGCGCGCGGGCGCGTAGTGCACCATCTTGCGCACCAGCGACAGGCAGGCGCGAGTACGTGTGGTGGTGGCGTGTACTTACGGCGTTGTCGAGCACGGCGGCCACCAGCTGCGTGAGCAGCGCGGCGGCGTGCGGCTCGCGGCGCAGCGAGATGGCGCGCAGCAGGCGCGCGGGCGCGTAGTGCACCATCTTGCGCACCAGCGACAGGCAGGCGCGAGTACGTGTGGTGGTGGCGTGTACTTACGGCGTTGTCGAGCACGGCGGCCACCAGCTGCGTGAGCAGCGCGGCGGCGTGCGGCTCGCGGCGCAGCGAGATGGCGCGCAGCAGGCGCGCGGGCGCGTAGTGCACCATCTTGCGCACCAGCGACAGGCAGGCGCGAGTACGTGTGGTGGTGGCGTGTACTTACGGCGTTGTCGAGCACGGCGGCCACCAGCTGCGTGAGCAGCGCGGCGGCGTGCGGCTCGCGGCGCAGCGAGATGGCGCGCAGCAGGCGCGCGGGCGCGTAGTGCACCATCTTGCGCACCAGCGACAGGCAGGCGCGAGTACGTGTGGTGGTGGCGTGTACTTACGGCGTTGTCGAGCACGGCGGCCACCAGCTGCGTGAGCAGCGCGGCGGCGTGCGGCTCGCGGCGCAGCGAGATGGCGCGCAGCAGGCGCGCGGGCGCGTAGTGCACCATCTTGCGCACCAGCGACAGGCAGGCGCGAGTACGTGTGGTGGTGGCGTGTACTTACGGCGTTGTCGAGCACGGCGGCCACCAGCTGCGTGAGCAGCGCGGCGGCGTGCGGCTCGCGGCGCAGCGAGATGGCGCGCAGCAGGCGCGCGGGCGCGTAGTGCACCATCTTGCGCACCAGCGACAGGCAGGCGCGAGTACGTGTGGTGGTGGCGTGTACTTACGGCGTTGTCGAGCACGGCGGCCACCAGCTGCGTGAGCAGCGCGGCGGCGTGCGGCTCGCGGCGCAGCGAGATGGCGCGCAGCAGGCGCGCGGGCGCGTAGTGCACCATCTTGCGCACCAGCGACAGGCAGGCGCGCCGCACGCCCGCGCCGCCCGCGCCCAGGTAGCGCGAGCAGAACACCGGCACCAGGCGTCTGGGGGGGAACACAATCAGTACACCGCAACTTTTCATTGACACGATCATAATTAGCCCCTACACATCGCCGACGTGGACGTCGCGTCGTCGTCGTTAAACTACTACAGGAATTCCTAACTTGAATGTTTATACGAGTCTCATAATGCGAAATATGTCTATAAGTTTTTCCAGCTGTGATTTAAAAACGCTAAACATGATTTATTGTTTACAAGAATGTTTTCCTACTGCAAAGATGAAGTATAATATTAAATTTCATAATAAATTTCAAAGAACATTATCAGAAAAGAAGAACAACGTAAATAATCAACACTTACTCCAAGTATACTGCTGCCATTTCCTTGTCTCCAGTTTCAGGGAAATCATCATCATTTGTCGGCGAGGGAGAGTCATGATTGCCGACCACTAACCATTCGCCAGGACACTGAAGTATAGCTGCCACTTCCCTGTGACCTGCGTTTACAAATAATAAACGTTATATTAATGCCAATCATAAATGACTTTATAAATCAGAGGAATTTACTATAATATTATTTGTTTACCTTGGTCATGCCTTTCACGAGCCTTATCAAGAGGCGTTTTTCCATCTTCGTCTCGTAGATCAGCATTGGCACCGTATCGGAGAAGCACCTTGGCAATAGCAGGGCGACCGAAGCAGGCCGCGTAATGCAGGGATGAACTACGTTGACCACGATTTACGTCCGCACCTAACGTAAAATGATACACATCATATTACCTGAGTTGTAAAAGAATAGATAAGTAGGTAGAATATTATTTATTTTGCTTGATATAGAGCTAAAAATACTGTAATGTTGGTATTGGTAAAATCATCCATTTCTGCCAAAAAGCTTCAGGATAGAGAGAACGTGAAACCATTTTTAAACTTTTATTATTCCGATATATATTTATATCCGACAAACACTCTCGCATTTATTCCGCCAGGGTCGCACATCCACTACGAAATAGTCCATCTTGTCAGTTTTTCTGTCACCTATGTGATTGAAGACCCAAACGAGATGGAGTATCCAGTCGCAAACACACGACCCTGGCGAATAGGACCCGAAAACACACGTCGGACCAATTCGACGCAAGTGATTAAAGGCTTAATAAATTATTATAGTTGCATTAACTTCCTTTGCTATCAAAATCTCACCTTTCTCACACAAGAACTCGACCATTTCTCGTGTGCCGAAAGCGGAGGCCCAATTGAGCAGGGTTTGTCCGACGTCGTCAGTGAAGTTGACGTCGACGGCGCCGCTGGTGACGGCGGCCAGCAGCGCGTCGGTGTCCTTGCCGCGGATGCAGTCGATGAGCTGGCGGTGCGACTTGTCGCCGCGCGCGCCGCTGCCGCTGGCCGACGAGCCCTCGCCGCTGGCGCCGCCCGACGCGCTCGAGCCCGACGTCGAGCTCCCGTTGCGGCTCGAACCGCTGGTGCACAACGGAAATTGTGACAAAACTTATTCAACCAATCTTTATTAATCCTGTTAACTGATAGTATAATCCTTGTTTTCTAACTATAACTACTACTACTGATGTTTGGTGGTCAGTTTTGGAAGTTTCAAAGATGTACAATACCCATAAGTTAACTAAAACTATGAAAAAACTTAATGCCAAAATGTTACTGCAATGTTCGATTTGACTCATTTGGGTTAAGAATTCAACAGTACGCATTTATTTAGACAATTCCCTAATTGGAAGTCACCTGTTTAAGGAATTAGTATTAATTTCATGTCAGATTATTGATTGCCATAAGAGTTGAGAGGTAATCCTTGGAACTTACTTTTGTATAGCATGTCGCCCCTCGCACAAAAGCACTAGCAACAAGTCGACCAGGCGCATGCACTCGAGGCACCAGCGCTCGTCGGCCTGCACGGCCGCCTCCACCGCTGAGCAAAGCTCTAGGCGGACGAGATCCTGCAAGCAAACAATTTTTAAAACATTCACAAATAATATGTAACTTCTAATTAGTAAAAGGTTTTAAATGCAGTTTATTTATTCATTCTAACTAAGGAATGAGAATTTGTAAGTTCTTCAATTTAAATTCATAGTTGAAATAAATAAACTAACATAAATTAACAAACACAACATCTATCATGAAAAAGTATTATTATTTACATACATGTGTAATTTGTGCGGACCCACGACATAATGTAGACAGTAGACTGACAGTTGTAGACACTGCTGGAGCTGAACACTTGTCGTCACCACTTTCAGCACTGCCCAGACGACGTACTAGTTCCTCGATCAATCCTATGATTAACAATAAAAAAAATAACAAATAGGATGTAATACAAGTGAACAATGTTGTTTATTTTGTTTAGAGTGCAACTGTTTTGTGAATTTCCAAATAAATAAACAAAATATAGCATTTTATAACACAGACCATGTTCAGCAAGTGGGGCCGGGTCCGCATGCGCACGCGCGAAACGGTCGGCAAGCGACGCGAAGCATCGGAGCGCTGCGTCGGCTACTCGCGCGTCATTGTGACGCAGCAGAGCCGACAGGGACGATACCGCGTCACCCACGCGAGCGTCTCCCGGTTCCATTTTGCCACAAACCCTGAAAAAACAAGTTTTTTGTCAAATACATATTTGAGGATGCTTAATTTGAGGATTTTTCCTAGCAATAACAAAGACCAAAAACAACAAGTATGAAATATATCAGGAAGTACTTAATCAATAAAATACCTTGATACAACTGCCATTGCTGAGTGCAGAGTATCCTTGTGCACAGATGTACCATGATGTGTAATGAAGTGTAACACCGCAGGGAGACCACCACCTTCCCACACAGCACCTGCTTCTCTGGTGCATACTAACTCCAACACCTGTAATCAAAAGCAGAATGTACAGTTACACACTAGGTACTTTAGAATCTAAAATGTTTCTAACTACAAGAAATGCTAATAACTCACTTTAATGCACTGTTCAGCAAGGTCCCTGCTGGTACGATTGTTGGGATCTACGGTGAGCAGTCTGCTGCAAATAGCCTTAACTGCGCCTTCAATAGCAACAATCCGTCTTGTGCATTCAGCTGTAAAACACAATCAAATTATGTGATCTACACCCAAAAGCATCTTAATACCAAAATTTTACAGGAATTCAAATTTGTAGGCATCTTAATTTTTATTGTTTGTAAAATAATAAACATATTTACATATACAATTTCATGTTTTTTGGTCTGAGAAAAAAAGTATAACAAATTTGTTTTATTTATTCAAATGGAGTTTATGGATCATGTGTCACATGACGTTTTCATGTCTTATTTTCAATATGAAGCAATAATACTGAATTCATTTTTGTGACAAGACTCACCAGAAACATCCAAGTAGTATGTGATAGCCCTGGCTGTCACCTCCAGCACATTATCTGGTGCACATTCATCTAAGAATATTTTGCACAATGCTGGAAGAAATGTTCTAGGAGGGCAGCTGAAATAAAAGTAGGTCACATTCAATGTGTTGCTCCAATTATGATAATATTATAACATTGTATTGTTTGATAAAATAATAAATAATATCATACTGTTAGTAAATAGAGACAAATTAAAAATATATCTTGTTTAAATTATTGAATGCTTTTGTTAAAAACACACACAATGTTTTTTGTAACTCAGCAGTGATAACCTCTTATAAACACAAATTTTACAGGAGAAGGAAAAAAACTTGACTCCTGAA
The DNA here is from genome assembly GCA_905147345.3 of Mythimna impura. Classification (NCBI taxonomy): domain Eukaryota; kingdom Metazoa; phylum Arthropoda; class Insecta; order Lepidoptera; family Noctuidae; genus Mythimna; species Mythimna impura. Next base: position 18,991,964 of record LR990345.1, read on the forward strand.
AAAAATTATGGTGTCTTTTGATTTATATATATATATATATTACACATATATAATTTCAGACTTAAAATTGACTGACAGAAATGAAAATAAACATGTGTGAAACAAGGTTTAGACTACAATAAGTAAACACATTTAAATTTTATGAATGGAAGCGATGGAATACTAACATTCCAAGAATCCTTTTATTGATTGAGTATAAATATTATCTATATACATAAAAGGTGAAACTGACTAACTGACATATCAACACACAACTCTAGGAATGTGAAATTTAGCACAAGGCTTCCCTTCATGATGTAGGTGAGCACTAAGAAGGCATTTTTGAAAATTCAACTTTTAAGGGGGTGAAAAGGGGGAATTTCGTTAGTTAACAAAATCTTATTCTGAGTGTTATTATCCTTGAAAGTTAGCATAAATACTAACACAAGTAAATAAAAAAGATTTACATTATTGTTTTTTTGAAACTATCCTCGAAATATATGGTTTATGGGGTTTTTATAGTTTTAATGAAAACATTCTTGCAAGCGAAGTTGCTGGCAAAGTGCTACTTCATATTATTACTTGTAATTGAAATTGATTTATTAGGTAAACTTTAATAAAATTAACTATACATATAATGAGTGTTAATAAACCATTAGTAAACAATTTCCTAATATGATGAAATTTTTAACTTGTATTATGAAATACCCTCTCAATATAGAGAAACCACTAGCATTAACCTTTCGAATACCGTAATTAGAGACACAATAGAAAGATAATGAGAGAGTGAACGCCAGCGTTTTCATTTGTTTATTTGTTCGCATACATCATCGCTTACCATCAGGTGAAATGGTGGCCAAACGCAAGCCTATCATTAATAAATAAATGTGATTTTTTTTTTAATAAAATGTAAATAGTGACTGTTAAATAAAGAAAGATGTTGATAACACATCATTGATTGATGTGTTATCATAAACTTGAAGTTAAACCCCAAGCGTTTAAACACCATTGTCTTTCTATTAGTGTCTCTGATTACAATATTCAAAAGGTTAAACTATACTTTAGTTTGGCTACTTACCTGCGACTATAATATATGATGTTTGCTGACTTAATTTTAGAATTAATTACCTTTCAAAGCATCTGTCAACATTGTCAGACATAAGCAGCAACATGCACAGTTGTTCAAGAGCAATGAGCTGCATGTCACGCTCATCACCCTGCCCCGTCAGCAGCCATTCTAACAGGGTTTCTGGATCCACTTCTGCCATCTATATCACAATAGTATGTCTGTATTGATATATCAATGTAATCTATGCAATTTCAAATTCAGATTTTAACACAAAATATACCTTCTTGATTCAGTGGCCCAGGTCACCTGAAATGGGATTAAGTAACTGTGAATGATGCATTAGTCACCACAACATGTTTGAAAGCTTATACCTACTTTAGAATTTTTGGTTACTTAATGAAGATGATATATAACACTATAATTAGGATGTTGAAACGTAATTATGAAATTTAGTTCATTGAACTATATACTATTTATAAATATCCTAAGTTTCCAAATTACAGTCACATGGAAAAAAAATAACACGTTCATGATGAAGACAAAAACTTCGATCACTACAAATGCTAGACATTGATTTTAATTGTAATTTTATGTAGGTTACGGAATAATATGACTGAGAGAATAATGTGCAGAATGGTCCTTTCTCTTTCGTAATAACAACTGAGAATATCGCCAACACGTTTTCTAAAATATTGAAAAGGTTTGATAAAGTAAACAGTAAATCATTATTATAAAACATAAACAATGATAAATAAGCACAATAAATAAATAAAGTTTTAGGACAAGAGTGAAGGTGACAATGTATTTCTTACCACTTGTAATCAGTTGACACTAATCATCGATGTCAAATGAAATGCACTTCGAACTATTTTAAAGAAATTCAAAGCTTATTTTAAAAGAATTAACACGCAGCTGATAATACAACGCAATTTATTCGCACAAGATTTTCTACAAAAATCTCTTGACACCAAGATCATTTCGTTTAATTTTTTTTTAATATTGTTTTTGGTTGGGTACTAAGTCTTTTAAGCCGTATCTTCGTATGAATACTAGTTTATTTATTTACTATTACAATATGAACATGAAGTCATGAAGGCAACTGTGATAAATTACCGGTACAGCCATCACTAGTATAGTCTTTTGATGGAGGGTTCATGGTGTAGAATTAAAATAACAATTAATTTCGCAATTACTTTTATTTCACAGTTGATATTGACGAATACAGACATCCGAGAGTAACAATTTTGTTAAGAGCGTCTGAACTACTCAAGCCCGACATCCGTAAACGTCGTCCATCCACTGTTCGTTCATCCTGACTAAAAACCTCGTCTGGTTTTAAAAGCACCCTCTAGATTTGTCAACTAATATGGACTGATTTTAAGCCCTTAAAACTTCATACTGGACCGCTCGTCTGTCAAGCCTTTGAAACTTCATTCTGGACCGCTCATTTATTCATTTATCAAGCTTTCGGAACTTAATTCTGGACCGCTCTTTATCATGCCTTCAGAACTTAATTTGTTCTGAACTGCTTATTAACAAGCCTTCAGAACTAAAGGGCCTATTACACTACGCGATATTCAGCACACAATATTCAAACTGTCTTATTTTTTGTTTCGAGTAAGACCGGTCTAACCCTTATTACACTACGCGACATCGACTAAGACTGTCTGAATATCGAGTAGTGTAATAGGCCCTTTAAAGAACAACGGCGAAGAAAATGTTGATGAAAATATTAAGCGTCTACATAATGTCTGTCACCGTTAGCTAAACGAGCGAAATAATTTACAATGTTTTATCAAATCAAGCTAATGGCCAATTTAACTTTTGTAAAAAATCGTCATTATTATTGGAAACTGAATTGACTAGATTTTTTACGAAAATAAAAATAAATAAACATGACTTAGTTGCTATGTTGACTTCATGACTTTTGGCTAAACTGAACTTTAAATGTTCAACTAATATAAATCTGGGTGAAGTAACATAATAAGCTTGGCTTCATTAATATACTTAGGAAATACATTTCAACATATAATAAACATAAATATAAAAATGACTATTCTATGGAACTTAGTGATAGCATGACGGGTGACAGGATAGAATGGAAGAAAAAAACGTGTTGCGCCGATCGCAAATAAGACGGGACAAGGGCAGGAAGATGATGATGATGATAAAAATAATTGTTTGTGTTTACAATATAGTGGTTATAATGACACATTCGTAGTGCAATTCAAGTATATAAACATCACCAGAAAAAAATCATGGTATTAAGACATTTCAACTGTCATCCAGCCTAATAAAATATGGAAAACACAGATTTAGTATATACTAGTTTTTGCCAGTGGCTTCGCCCGCGTGAAAATAGAAAATATAGGCCCATGTTACTCAGGTATAAAGTAGCCTTCTACAGGTGAAAGAATTTTAAAAATCGTTCCAGTAGTTTTTGAGTTGAATTGTAACATACAAACAAACCAACAATCAACAACAAATCTTTCCTCTTTATAATACTAAGTTTAGATTATATTTATTATAAATCATGAGAAGGGTTTTTAGCGGGATTACTTCGAGTAAAAACGCGAGCCTATCATTAATAATAATAAAAAAAGCTGTAGCTGTTTTAATTATTCGCAAATTGATTCCTCCAGTGGTTATGTGATGTAAAATTGGTGTAGTTTTGTATCTCAAGTGTCTGCGCAACTGGACAATATGTGGAATCATTGAAACAAGCGCGATTTCGGTAAAATGGAGCTGAGAATTTTATTTCTGTTTTGGCTACCTCAGCGAAGTTTGCCGGGAAGGCTGACTCGACAAATTTGCTACCAAATACTACAAAAACATTAGAATGTGTTGCACCTGCATTCTAATGGTAAACTAATGAACTATTATTCATAAGAAGACATTGCTAAAAGGACTTAGTAACCAAGCCAAAGACATTAACAAAAAAAATGACATTAAATTAGACATTCTGTCATTCGTTCAAAAATGCGTTTATTGATTTCTAAAATTCAAATGCCATTATTAATGAAGAGTTGAAATTGAAGTTGATTTTCTAAAATTCAATAAAAAGGTACACTGTGAAAATTCTTATGGAGGTACGTAGGTAGGTCACGGGCGCGTTAACTTGGCGCGTCGCTGGGGGCGTGCTTAATGTTGCCAGCCTAACAAATATGTTTTCCTTTATTTAATAAAAAACGTTTGCTGCGTTTGGCTCTCTGATTGGTAAAGAGCTTGGAGCGGCCCAATCGGAGCGCCAAACGTTATAAACGTCTCAATCACGTTAACTTAAAACAACTCAGATTCGGCAATCAGACCTAGTCGCTCACCGAGTCGCAAAACTTTTGCCTTGGACTTTGCTTAATGTAGCCAAAGAGATACAATAGAGCGGTTAGAATTTCAGAAGAAATGTCTGAAAAACTGTCATCCTACGCCTCAGTGACGCCATCTGGCTTTGAATAGCAAACACGCGAATTAAATTGGTCAAAATTTATAATTATTTAACTATCGCTTGGTAGGTAGCCAGGGGTCTTACCATGATAATGTTAAAATGTCATTCGTACGAGCGAAAAAGAGTCATGGAGCTATACACCCTATATAGCTCCAAACCTTTAATTTGCATAGAGCGGATACAAGCACGATTCGACGTGAAGGGGTATCATACTAGAATGAGTGACTTAAGGCCCGCTAAGTAATAAGTATTGGATTACAATTTTGTTCGCTATGTCCTGTCTATTTGTAGTATACCTATATATTTAATGTATTTGAATGTAGCACAGCATCCTGAGTGTCAAAAGGACCGATCGAATAAGAGATGCCACCCAGCGCAATAACGGGGATCATAGACGTAGGAAAAAAGGATGGTAACCTAAAATGGGATTGGGTGGGTTACATCAGCCACGTCCATTTTGACCGCTGGGCAAGACATTTCACAAAGATGGTGCCTGAGGATGGACGATGTTACCGAGGCTGACTTGGGAAGAGAAGGCGTAATGAACTAAATAAGTAGATACCTACTACGAGGGCAGGTTCGAGGTGGCTTGAGAAAAGAATACCTGGAAGAATTCGAGGGAGGCCGTTGCCTAACATCATTTTAGCTAAAAGACGTCCACATACGCCTCCAAGTGTCGCCACAACGACCGGTCCTGTGCGTCTTGCATCCATCAGATTCCCGCAAGTCTCACCAGGTCATCGGTCCACCTTGTGGAAGGTCTTTTAACGGTGCGTTTACCGGTCGCCACTCCAGAACCTTAAATTTAGACCGCATCAACCATCTGTTCTGCGAGTAAGAAGCTCTGCCCACTGCCACAAGAAAACATTGCACAGCTTTCCGAACGCTGCCGCTACCCAGCCAAGTAGGATTCGAAAATTTACCTCTTTCTCGGAGTCAAACCTACCTGACTGGACCGTCTGTCCCAGGTAAGCGTAATCGTCTACAACTTCGAGTGTAGAGAGAGTTTCCGATCTTAATAGGAGTGGGTGCTACATGTTTGTTTACCATTATTTTGGTTTTGTCCATGTTCATCTTAAGACCCATTCTTTCGGAAGCTCTACTGAAGTCATCGAGCATTGTACTGAACTTCTCCATAGTCTCAGTCATGACTACAATATCGTCGGCCAATGGAAGTAGAATGATGTACTCGCCATTGCCATTAATGCCTAGATCTCTCCAATCCAGAACCTTATTTATAGACATCCTTCATTGCGGCCGTGAACATTTACGGAGAAATAACGTCTCTTTGCCTCCCGCTATAGGAGAACAGGTTTCAAAGTCTGATCCGGAAGTCAGACTGACATGGTAGCGTTTAAGTACATACACTTCGATGTAAAGATAGTCATTCTGAAACTGCAGCACAGCTCAAGTCTCAATCGAATCAAAGGATTTCTCGTAGTCCACAAAAGCTGAGAGGAGAGGCAGATATATACACTTCGGTCTTCTGTATGATCTGCCAAGGCGTACGTATGTGGAAGAAGAATTGTCGGAATCCAGCTTGTTCGGGATGATGGAAGTCGTCAAACCTGCGCAAGATGATTCGTGATGACTCTGGAAAATAACTTGTAGACATGGCTCAAAAGTGAGATGGACCTATAATTCTTAAACAGGGTACTGTCGCCCTTCTTAAAGAAGAGTACCACCACAGTTCTGCTTCATGCCTGTGTCGCTTTACCCAGTAGTGGAAAGTATAACCTAAATTTAAAAAAAAAACTCTATTTGGTTATAATTACACTAAATGAGTAGTAAAAATAATGAGGTATAGTGCAATAAAACATATTTATACAGATAAAATTTGAATGAATTAATGAACATTATGTTAATGTCCCCGAGTTGTGCACCAGTAACCTGGAAGAAGTCTTTTAAAGTAATTGACGATGAAGTAATTTACGTTTCGCTGATGATATAATCATATTCGCTCCCACAGCACAGGACTACAGCAAATGCTACCAGATCTTAGCGAAGCTAGCCTTGAGGTTGGACTAAAGATGAAAACCAAAATCATGAGCAACGGCGCCAAAAGGATCATACAAGTGGGCGGGGAGAATATACAATACGTCCAAGATTATATCTACTTGGGCCAAGTAGTCTCTTTCCGGACAAGGCAAAACAAAGAAATAACGCGTTGAACAGAAAATTCCCGAAAGAGCTACGGTCCATGAAGGAACTATTTAAGGGCATTTTGCCCATGTCACTGAAGCGTAAAAAAAAGCTGATGGACACGTGTATTCTACCCATTCTGACCTATGGTGCATCGATTTGGTCTTTGACTAACATCCCAAAGTCCAAACTCAAGGTTTGCTAGCGTGCTATAGAGCGCAGCATAATATGTGTTAAACACAGCTAACACGCAATTAACAGCTAGACCACGTTCGAAACACTACACTGCGCTCCGAAACGCAAATCGTTGATGTGGCCAAAAAGGCTGCCCAACTTAAATGGGACTGGGTAGGTCATATCTGCCGAATGTCTAAGGAGCAGTGGGCTCATAAAACACAGGATTGGTGCCCGGACACAGCGACGCGGAGCCGCGGCTGACCACTCAGGAGATGGTAGGATCACCTGGATGACATCCTAAAGAATTGGATTCAGAAAGCGAGGAACCGTGATCGTTGAAAAGAATGGAGGGCTTTTGCCCAGCAGTGGGACAATACGGACTAGCTATAATAATAATATAATAATGTTTTAATGTGCATAAAACCACATTAGTTCGGAATTTGAGAGAACAAAAATATTTTTCACTCAATTTGAAATTTCTATATTTTTCTTTTCATTGAAATGAAAAGATTGCCCATCCTCTGCCACGTTCTCTGCTTGCAGCTAAGATAATAAAAAAAGTCGTCAGAAGCTGACAAAGTCGTTTTTATAGCAATACTGAGAAGTGTGTGGATTTTCAGTATAATATTACCAAAGTACTCTGTGGTGTGGATCACGTTGCTAGGAAACGCATAGTCAAAACAATCCGGTAAACAACGATAGTACATACAAAGTACTCTGTGAGTACATATTTGTTATAAGTTCGATAAGTTCGCTACCGCTCTGGATTATTCGGGTTTCTCAGCATATTCTTCGAGTATCAGTTCAAGTAAAGTCCTGTTTTGTTTTCGGGTCAGTGGTTTGCTAGAATTATGTTATCAATACCAGAAATAGCTACACAAATAATTGATAAAACGCATACAAACGTGAACGAAAATAACTCACGAACAATATTTCTTGTTGGAAGCAAATCAGGAGTGAGTTGAACTTGTGTAATTTATTTATTAGTATTTATAATTATCATCTTCTCAGTTTGCAGTAATGTTGGAACCATACAACTTTTAACTTTTAGGGAAAAACAACACTTCTGTATACCTTTCTAGAGAAGAATGATCCACCACGAGAAACACTAGTCGTAGAGTATTCGTTCGGGAGAAAATCCAATCAAAAACAAGGAATTGACAAAACATTATGTCACATTTGGGAATACGGCGGCAAACTAGAAACATTAACTAATGTGCTGCAAGCGACACCCATCCGCGGGAAGTTCTTCTTCTGCGTCATGGTAGACCTTTGTAAAATTAAAAATATTTGGGAAACTTTGGAAACTTGCACTCAAGCAATGAACGACGTCTATTCAACCGAAGAAAGTTTACCAGAGTTAATCATTATTTGTGGGAAATATGATCTGTTTAAGAATTTTGGTAAGTTTCAGATACTCGTAACTAAGGTTGTAACGGAACTTCGCCTACGCTTCCGTTACTGCGGAAGTTCCGCAATCGTATCTTCGTATCCGCCTCCGCAAAAATTATGCGGAGTTATAACGAAGTTTTATTTACGTCATATTTATAGAACAATACCGCGCTAGCAGCGACACTCGATGACGACTCGTGAGAGTGGCGTGTTTCAGTATATTACCAAAGTACTCTGTGGTGGCGTGTGAAATGGTCAAGAATCAGCGTCCGCGTGGTGGGACCGCGGTCGGCGTGGGGGCGGACGTATGTCAATTTGACATTACAGGAATCAACCTGACGAATTCCTTCGATTCGTAGGTTAAAGTTAGTAGGTACTTTGAAAAATATGATGTATATAAAAACTTAGTTTTTATGTATACTAAACTAAACTATATATAATAATTAAAATAAAGATTTTTGACTACTATCCATACTAATATTATAAATGTGAAAGTGTATATGTGTGTGTGCGTGTCTGTTTGTTTGTCCGTCTTTCACGGCAAAATGAAGCGACGAATTGACGTGATTTTTTAAGTGGAGATAGTTGAAGGGATGGAGAGTGACATAGGCTACTTTTTGTCTCTTTCTAATCCCCCCCTCCCCTAAAATGAGGGGTGGAAGTTTGTATGGAGCATTCCGCAATTTTCATGGTAGAAAGCTAAAAATTGGTATACGGACTATTTGTGACTAACAAAAAAATCGTGCATCATTTTTTTTTTTTTGGAATCTGTCCCCAACCCCTCAAAAGAGGGCGTGAAATTTAATATGCGACTTTTCGCGATTTTCAAGGTAGGAAGCTAAAAATCGGTACACAGACTCTTTGTTACCAACGAAAAATAACTGATTTTATTTTGGAAATCTTCCCCCAGCCCCCAAAATAGGGGATGGAAATTTATGTGAGACTCTCCGCTAAATAGAACAGATTCTATGATACAAACGAATAATAAAATAATTTAATTAAAACAAATTAAATAAAACAATATTAAAATATTAAACCTAACTGTTACGTATGTAGAGAAAAAATATTGTACTGTGTGTTTTATAATGAAAAATAAATGATATCGAGAACCTTCGTGCAAAACATCATCGCGTAAGCCTTTCCACAGCAAGGAGGTTAGAAAGAGATAGCGAATATGCATAGCGCTGCATTGCAATGACGTCTCAAACAGTCGTGTCGAAACTCTCTCCGCGCGAGGCCACGCACTCGATGTGCTGCAGAAGGCTCTCGAAACTGAACTGATTAACTGTTTTTACACTTTACGATTCCCCACATAAACGCGCACCGCGTGCTGTGCGCAACACTAACCATAAATCAATCAGCTTTTGAGAAAAAAATCAACTATCGAAACGTAAATAAGTGTTACTCATGGATTCCGATAGATGGCGCTGATACGTTTCTAAATCATGCTAACGTTGTGTGCTCTCTATCTGTACTTAAGTGCGCCCGCGCTTCACACTATAGAGCATACGGTACCTAAAATACTCTGTTATTTGACTATTGATTTGCTTTGGATTTTTGGCTATTCGTGTTTACCTTTGCGATTTGGTATTGTTGTCTTGGTTTGGTTATCCGATTTCCGAAAACAAACTCGGTTTCGGATTCGGTTTTACCGTTGTTGTTTTTCGGATTGGATTAATTCGTTTAGTTTAGATTTATAATATTCCTGAATTTTAAGGAATTAGACAATCGCTTTGGTTTTGGATTTAGTTTTGCTTCGTGAATTGGTTTTGTTTTTTTTTTTGGTTTAAAGTAAATATATTTAAAAACTAGGCGTCCCAGTCATGCTTATGCGAAATTTGGATGCCCCGAGATTATGTAATGGGACGAGACTTCATGTCACACAACTTGGCCGCAATATCATTAGCGCCACTATCTATTCATTAAACCCCAAGCAAACGCCGGCGTTCGCTTGGTCATTGTCTTTCTATTGTGTCTCTAATGAGGGTACTTAAAAGGTTAACCGGCGTAGGAAAGGGTGAAAATGTAATGATCCCACGAATCCCAATAATTCCCACAGATCTCCCGTTCCACTTTAAAAGTCTACAATTTCCTCTTAAACTTAGTATCGCTATGACCATTAAGAAAGCGCAAGGACAAACGTTAAAGGTGGCTGGGGTGAACTTAGAAAAGCCGTGTTTTTCCCATGGACAATTGTATGTAGCATGTTCGTGTGTCCAATGCCCAGAATCTTTACATTCTATCTCCAAATGGAAAGACATATAATATCGTTTACTGTAGCGTATTAAATTAATTCTGTTCCGAGTTCTCATCTGTGTTCTAAATCTGGAAAGGGGAACCGTGTTACCCCGAATTTAACGCGAACGAAGCCAAGGGCAAAAGCTAGTAAACTATAAATTACTATTTTTTCCACATCCAATTTCACCTCCGCCTCCGTTAACTTCCGCATCCTTGGAGGCGATACTCGTCGCCTCCGCATCCGCCTCCGCATCCGCCTCCACCTCTGCTAAGATGGCTTCAGTTACAACCCTACTCGTAACGTATTATCTTTAGTATATTTCTAAAAACAAATTTTTTGGAATTTTTTTTTTTTGGTGTGAAATCATCCAATGACGTCTCCCGCTCTGGGGCGGAGTGAGACTGTCAGACTTTTACTGACTAAAACCAACTCCTACGTTCCTTCTTAACCTTGCATCCCAGAGCCTCGGGGTTCCCTTTCGGACAACCCATGGATTTTTCGCCGCACCTCTACAAAAAAATTGTAAAGAGACCTTACTTCTGGCCAGACTAACGCCGTATATTAATCCTTCTCCGTTTATTGGAGAAAGATAGTTAGCATTTCCATGTAATGAAATCACTAACGTATCATCAAATTTCAGATAGTGAAATAAAGAAAATGATCTGCACAACCATAAGAAGCTTCGCATTACTCAAGCACGCGCACTTATTGTTCTATTCATCTAAAGAGCCACAACTACTGAGGCGCGCAAAAGACATGTTGTTCAACATCGCTTTCGGAAACTGTGTTCCTATCAAAGAGAAAAGTACGAACTACACAAAGCCTTTGTTCATACCTAAAGATTCGGATACTTGGGAAAGCATTGGAGTGGCGCCATCTACAATGGAGCAAGTGAGTTCTGTGGCCCTAACTTACCGATTGATTATGAATGGTTGTGGAATTATGTTACAAAAAGCAGTAGTGTAATACAGCGTAAAAACCCTTGATGTAACAGGTTAACGTTACCTACTTTACAGAATTTTAACCGTGGTCTTTTTTTGTAGTACCGTAGCAGAGAAGTCATTATTTCGTAGCAGCGTAGTCGATCCTTCGTAGCAGCGTAGTCGTTACTTCGTAGCAGCGTAGCCGTTACTTCGTAGCAGCGTAGTCGTTTCTTAGCAGCGTAGCCGTTATTTCGTAGCGACGTAGTCGTTACTGTGTAGTAGTGTAGCCGTTACTTCGTAGCATCGTAGCCGTTACTTCGTAGCATCGTAGCCGTTACTTCTAGCATCGTAGCCGCTACTTCGTAGCAGCGTAGCCGTTACTTCTTAGCAGCGTAGATGTTTCTTCGTAGCAGCGTAACCGTTACTTAGGTCACCTTTCGGAAACTGTTGATATCAAAAAGAAAATTACGAACTGAGCCTTTGTTCATACCTAAAGATTCGGATACTTGGGAAAGTATTGGAGTGGCGCCATCTACAATAGAGCAAGTGAGTTCTGTGGTCCTAACTTACCGATTGATTATGAATGGTTGTGGAATTATGTTACAAAAAGTAGTAGTGTAATACAGCGTAAAAACCCTTGATGTAACAGGTTAACGTTACCTACTTTGCAGAAATTTAACCGTGTCCTTTTTTTGTAGCACCGTAGCAGAGTAGTCATTACTTCGTAGCAGCGTCGTAGCAGCGTAATTCTAATATCCTAGCAGCGTAGTCGTTACTTTGTAGCAACGTAGTTGTCCCGTAGAAGCGTAGCCGTTACTTTGTAGCAACTTAGTTGTCACGTAGCAGCGTAGCCATACTTCGTAGCAACGTAGTTATCACGTAGCAGCTTAACCGTTACTTTGTAGCGACGTAGTCGTAACTGCGTAGTAGTGTAGTCGTAACTGCGTAGTAGTGTAGTCGTCACTTCGTAGCAGTGTAGTTGTTATTTCGTAACAGCGTAGCCGTTACTTCGTAGCAGCGTATCCGTTACTTCGTAGCAACGTATTCGTTACTTCGTAGCAGCGTCGTATAAGCTACATATTACGTTTTTATACGAAACTTCTTTTTAACCTTCTTAAGTTAGATGTTTCTACTTGGCTTCATTCGCATGTTCAATACTAAATATCGCGGCGTTGAGCTCAGTTCCGCCAACAGTCACTCTTGGACTTCGATTTTAACCACAGATTACGCTCCCATCCTATTGTTACTACCACGGGTAGTGTGAAAGCGAAACCCGGGGCCCCGGGATGAAGGCAAGGAATGAACAGGAGTGGGTTTTTAGTCAGTAAAAGTCTGACACTATCTCTCGCACCGCCCAAGAGCGGGAATTGTCATTCACCTAAAAAAAAACGTATTGAAATAAACGCATACCATGGTTGTGTGTTTGACTGTCCATACCGTTGGAGCACAAAAGAGATCGGTACAGAAGTTAATCTATACAAAGCAACGCACACAGACAGAGCGATGCCTACCATAGCGAAACCGCCGAGCGTAGTAGATATGAAAAATGAAGTACATATATGAGATTGACTTCTTACACGACTGCCCCAAAAAGGAGTGTTATGTTTATTATTTTGTGGTTTGAGCGTAGTCGCACAGAACCGCACAGGATCTATGGAGCAGCTAGTTATTAGAATAAACAATATATGGATTTTATGGTTTTATTCAGCTCTCTTATTTAGTTCAATTGTACCGTCTTACCTACTAGGAAATTAAAATAAAATAATGTACTTCCAGGTTAAGATCCGCCACATGACACGTATAGCGCCGAGCACAGTGACCAGTGTATCGAACTCGTCGGTCTCTGCGCAGATGCTCGCTTACCCGGAAGCCGCAGTGGACGCACTCTTGGCGCTCAAGTATAGTGAGCTAAAGAATATGGAGTCACTTGACATTAATAGCGATTATTTATCATCTCTAAATAAATAGTTTAATTTTCATTGGTTATTCCTCCACCTCCTTCCTGAACATTCCGAACTTACCATGTCCAGTGAGGACCTGCGTCGTGCGAAAGGTAAGGACGCCGTGACGTCTTTCCAGTCACTCCTCAAAAAGGGGACTTACCGCCATAATTACGGCATGCCCAAGTCTGAGTGTCTGCGAATACTTTTAACAGCATCTGCGTGATCGAGCAGTTAAGGGCGTGCCTGCTGCAGTGTTCATTTCTAGGACTTCAGAGCGTGCATGAGCATGCGTGTTATATTTTTAAATACTTTTGGCTCAGTAGCTGGCCACGTTAATTGCAGCGCCAATGGCGTTCATGATGTCTTCTTATATGCAGGTGTATGGGCACTTGAGGCACTCCAACTTGTGAATCATTTTCTGGACATTCATTATATATTAGGTATCAGATGGGTCTAGAAAACTCAATATGGGAAACACCTTTTTTTATTCTATTTGTAGTAACAAATACAACTTTTATGTTAATAAAACGTAAAAATACATTTAAAATATTTTCAATGATTATTATAATTGATGATGTTGCTTCGTCTTGCACGCAATCTTGCATCTAAAGCTTGCAGTGCATGTTGCGAAGCCTCATTCTTTGAGTCTATTGCAAGACTCACTTGCAAGCATCGGTAAGCCAGGGTCACGTCTCCGGTAGACTAAAATTAATTAGAATAGATTAAAAAATACGCTAGTAACGAAATAACTTTACCGATCAGCTATTATAATGTCGAAATCTTACCAGGGCAACATGCGCAAGATTAAACCAAATATTTGATCGAATATCAGGATCCGCAGAAAAGTAGAGAGCCTGCCGAAAGCACGGTATTGTCAGATCCCATTGATTACAATACAAACAGCATAGTCCTAGATTGTTGTATATTTCCGGTCCGGCAGGGTTTGTAGCCAGTAACCTCCTGTAAATCAAACATCCTGCAAATCAGATTTATTTCATACCAACTACTTCTAAAGTACCTATTAGAAGTTCTTCATAAAGGTTCATTTTACCTGTAATATCTCAACGCGATTTCTGGCTGATCGTTGTAAAAATTATACATTCCTATATTAGCGATGGCTTCCATGTTCGAGGGGTCCTCTAGCGCCACTGTACGGTACTCTTTGACAGCCAGCGCAGAATTACCCATCTGCTCGTGAATCCTTGCTTGCTCTATTAACAGTGGCGTATATTCATGGAATACGGATAGTCCTTGCTTACAGACCTCCAACGCTGAAATCGGTTGATTCAGTCCCACATACATTGCCACCAGACGAAGATATATGGAAATGTGTTTGTTTTGTTTAAGTGCTTGACGAAGACAGTCTTCTGTGTTCCTGTACATACCGAGTGCGTAGTAGCAACGCGCTAGTGAGAAATTCCACCACCAGTCTGTAGTGTCTTCTGATTTTTGTGCTTGAAATGCTACTTCCATGGCCTGTTAAAATATTAAAACAAAAATGATTTTTTATACGTAATCAAGTTAGTATTCATAATATTTATTTTCTTTTACATTAAAACTACATAGTCCAGATAAACTATATAGGTTAGTTAGGTACCTACCTTCCTAACATCCCCTTCGCAGTAAAACACATATTCAAACAGAGTCTTTGACGCTGGAACAAATAACTTATCTTCCTTTGAAAGGAATCTAAGGGACAGTGGTGCACCAGGGGTGAAGGGTGCTCCTCCTGCAAGGGCGGTGGCGGCGCGCGACATCCTCGAGGCGGTGTTGAGAGCAGTGCGTACGCTGCGAGCGCCAGCAGTATGGGTTCCAGCCCTTGATCGCACCGTAGCCGTAGCAGTTTTCTGTAATTTAATAATAAATAACATCATCGGTGAATATAATAATTCAATCATAATTGAAGATTGCCGTCGGCCCTGCGTCACATCGCTTTCCCGTCTTATTGGACTACCATTCCATCGCAGAATATGATGTTCGTACTACTATCTCCCGCGTACTTAGCTAAACTCCGTTGAGATGTACAACCTTGACCGAAATTCGGCCGGGAAAATTATTATAATTAAGTCATGTAGGCAACTCCCATTTACCTTTATGGAAAGAACGCGAAGGGCGGCCGAATGATGACGTCAACTATAATGCCAAATAACAATCATTGATTTATTGCATTAGGCCCATTTTCTTTACCAAAGAACAGCTCCAAATATATTTTATGTTAAAGAACGTTTTGACATATTAACTTACCTGATATGAACTATTAATATTTCGAGCAGTTTTAGTATCCCGTTGGAATGAAGTTCCAGGCCGCGGTGTTTTGGCTACCGCCGTTGACATCAGCTCATCTTGTTGAGGATAATATTCCACTTCTTCGTACCCATTACCAACGACCTTCGCCTGTATGGTCATAGCACGCATTCGTATGAATTCTATCATCCGATCATCTTTTACTTGCAAGGCTGTCTCACACAACTTGAGGCATTCATCGAATTGTTTTGTTTTGTACAGGTTTAATATTCTATATTCGATATCCATATTTATGTATTGATGTTCTTATGTTTTGACTAGGTATACACTAAGAATTCGGTGCCTAGCAACCGAATATGACAACAAACCGTAGAACTTGCTTTTTAAAATGGGTTGGGTCCAACAAAACCTCAATCAAGAGACAAAACTTCGGCATATTTATTTGCCTATGTGAAGCTAGTACGTTAACGCCATAACAGTAATTATCACAGGCCGTTTACTTGTTTGCCGTGCGCCCCATAACACTTTATGCCCAACGTCACTGAAGTTTATGAACTGAAAACAAACTCCGCTAACAAAGTCAGACGTTATCAACCTTTTCGATCATAATAAATGTTTTAGTTAGTAATCTAAAACAATATTTGTTTACGTGGTTTACTGGAAACCCCATCACATTGCAATTGACCTATTAGCGCTTATAACGCAATTCAATCACTTGGTGTGATTTAATCTCGAAAGTTGAGGAAATCGTGGGGTACCTGTGTATGTGTGTGTTTGAAGACAAACTAGACTGTGAGATTCTTGCAGTTGGAGTCGAGTCATAAAACTAATTTTAAGTCGTTTGTTGTGGGAGTGTAGACTCATCATTTGGAGACCTTCCTCAAAGGAGAGTTTTGGCCGAAGGATGTCGTATACCGACCTCGCAGCGAAACACGAGGCTGTCACGTAATTTAAGAGCAATAGTATATACATTAGCTTTATTATGATTTTTAATATGTATTATTTTATTATTTCGTCACATTATTAATGTATTTTGTCTATGGACATTAGTTGCCTGAATATAAAAAACTATTATTATAAATATATTACATACATTACTTATACCAAGTTAGTGAACATTCTTTCATTGGCAAAATACACTATTTGGCGCCCAACAAGGGACTACACGATGTGTGCTAAACTATTGGATAGTTACATTATCGTCACACCATTAAAACGCAGGAAGATATGTAACGGTTTTTTATTACTTCCCATTTGATGGTGCCCCGAATTGAAAACCCCTGGTTAAAAGTTTTGTTATAAAAGCAAGGATCAAGAATTCTTTTCTATTCACAAACCGTGGTTTGAGTAAATCAGTTCAAAAATGCTTCTGTGGAGTTTAATATTACTGTTATCTCTTACTAACGTATTCACTGCAGAATCATGGAGGAAACCAGGATGTCATCGAATAGGTAAGCTCCTTCATGAATCTAATACAGTACGCTTCAACTTACCGAACATTGTTTTTAGAAGAGCATAATAACATAATATTATATTATGAAAAAAAAACACCGTTGAAACTGATATAAGACTGATAAAATATTTCAGGTCACACACGGAACATAAGCATTCCAGACTGCGTAGAATTCAAAATAACTACAAACGCCTGTCGCGGCTTCTGCGAGTCTTGGTCACTGCCCAGCATAATGCTAGGCTTCAAGAGACATCCCGTTACCTCCTTGGGCCAATGTTGCAATATCATGGAATCCGAAGACGTAAGTATCGCATAGTATAATCAGCGTTATAATATTCCAACAGCTCAACTCAGGTCTGCTCTCTATGAAAGGAATTGGGCCGTAATCGAACACGCGGGCCGAGTGCGGGCTGGAAGTTTTCTCATGTATTCGAATTTTTTGGTTCTTGGAAATTTAGTTCCTCACGATGTTCCTTCACCGTTTTGAGAGCAGTGGCAGTGGAATAAGTTACACAAAGCAAATGGTCTGCTTTGGGTTGGATCCCGCGATGTATGACTCGTAAGTCGGGGCCGTTACTACTGGGCCACTGTATGGTTCAGTAGATGACAACTCACAACTTCACAAGACGTAAGTTTAGGCAGGTATTCTAAGAAGAACCATAGGAAGTCGTGCTTAGGCGCAGCGTGTGCACTGCACCTACAGGTGTATGGCAAGGTAGTGTTAAGTAGGTAGGTATTGATTAAATAAATATATTTTTTAATTATATGTAGATAGGCATAGATGCATATTACCTTTTCCAAAACACCGTTTTCTTTGTTTAATGGTTGGTTCTTTAAGAAAGCAGATTAAAGTAAATAGAATGGTATACCATCTTGTATTTTTGGCGTTCCTCCTTTTGAAAGTTCCTCAGTAATATTTAGACACTGGTTCGAAATATTACTGAAGACGTAACTTGTATGCTCTAAGTACTGGGTATTCGAAAGGTTATGTGAATTATTAATTATGATTAGCTGCCGCCCTCAGCTCCGCCCGCAAGAAATTACTTTCCACCTTATAATCAATTTTCAACTGATTTCCCCTATTTTTGTTTAAACCATCCCTATATTAAAGCTAACAAAACATAATAAAAATGATTAGAATAGGTAATTACTAGAGATGCGCCGTATATTCGGTATTTGGCGTATTCGGCAGCATTTTGAGGTATTTGTATTTGACCGAATATTGGGTTGAAATGCCGAATGTATTCGGTTTCCTGTTAAATCCCTCATCTTCCAAAATTGAAATTTATTGATTATTGATGGTAATCGTTTCAGCGATGGTTCCATGAATTAGTTTTGCTCTCGAGTCTTTAATATCCCATTTTGTAAGAAAAACATCCTGCAATGTTTGTTGTACAGTCGAAACCGATGCTAGCCCAGCTACTGGTGCCGGAACCATATGCGTTGCGCTCTCGAAGCAACTTGTTAAAGAAGAAAGTATTATATTATATAGAATTATTTATAGCACCTATAGAAGCATTCCGCTCGGTGCCCTCGCGAGGAAGCGCTACATTGCACAACGTACGTCGCACTTTTTTATTATCATCTTCGATTTCTTTGAAGATCACACACGGTGCCTTATCACCTTACAAAACACCCAAAATCCCAAAATTTTAATCTAATACCTAGTCAAGAACTGCACTAAAATCTGGCATCCGTATTATGTTTTCGTACGCAATATATAAAGGAATAAAAAAGGAAGACACGCAAGTATCTTACTTTTTTGACCGAGGATTATAGGTAGGTTCCTACGTACCTATACTCCTCGGGCACAAAGGTAACCCAGTTACGAATAGGACGACACTTCCCATAATAAAATCCCTCCTTTGAAGATGTTAGACTTATTTGAGGGATAGGCCTTCTCTCATATAGATCACAGTAAAATAACCATTGATAGGTATACCTAGTCACTTTGACAATTACTACTTCAATTAATTATGTTCACTATTTATTTCAGGTACCCGTTAAGGTACTGTGCTTGGATGGAGAAAGAAATTTGATATTTAAGTCAGCAGTAACATGTGCTTGCTATCATTGTCAGAAGGAATAATTACTGTAGAACACTTCTAATTACCTTGTACTGTTTGTTCATTGCCTTGTTGGAATATAGTTTAAGGTGATCATTGAAATGTAAAATATTGTTTCTAACATCTATGTGTAATATCAATTGAATTAAAATGTAACTTGCAACATTTTCTAAAAAAAAATACTTTAGCTTAAGAACGATTAAACATATCGAACAATATTAACTCAATATATTTTTGTCAATCGGCTCATTTCTAATTCTTATTCTTTATTAAACACAACACATACAAATACAAAAACAGAATGAAAGCTAATGTTTTGGGTTAAGCTCACCTTTGTGAGCTTAACCCAAAATTTTGTTTTCTTACATTAAATGTCTGGGTGAAAGACAGGTTTTACAAAAGATTAGTGATATTATTACCTAGGAAGGTAGGTACTACTTAATAATACTCTTATTTAAATTAACTAAATCACATAATACACACACCTACTTGATACCTATGTATACAAATAAACCCGAAGGACACGGTGGAGCACACGGTAGAGGCGTGCCCCGCTTGGGCAGAGCACCACCGTGTCCTCGTGGGGGAGATCGGCGGCAACGATCTCTCGCACCGGGCCTTCGTACAGGCCATGGTCCGAAGCGAGGAGGAGTGGCAGGCATTCGCCTCCTTCTGCGAAGCAGTAATGCTAGCAAAGTAGGAGGCCATTCGTGAACGCGCGAGGGAGCGGCCCTCACGTCCCAGCCGCCGGGATCCCGACCCCGATTTCCGGCCACCGTAGGCGCGGGCTTGCGGACGGCGAGCGGAGTGGAGTGACTGGTAGCTCGCCGTCCGACCGTCCGGTAACCGACAGCGCGTACTGTTCCACACGCGCTTGATGTCAGCAAACCGTAGGGGCCCAGCGGGATCGAGCCCTACTTGTGCCAATGGTCTGCTTCTGAAAGGAAGACTCGGCCCTGGTATGAAAGGCAACGAAGAAACAGGAGTGGGTTTTTAGTCAGTAAAAGTCTGACAAACCCTCTCGCTCCGCCTAAGGGCGCGGGATGTCATTGGATGATTTTCCCACCGAAAAAAAAACTTGTCCGTGTCGGGGTACCCTAAAATTACATCCTTCTCTACTCTCGTCTTTTATATGTCGTGGCCAGATCGTAGAATTGATCACTTCATGATGTGACCGGCCATATCATGGTTGCATTTCATGATATGGCCAACTTAAACTGGCCAGATCGTTTAAACGTCAACGTTTCAAGATATTTCAATCAACGTTTGGCCATATCGTAATGTAGTATACGTTAGTATACGTTGGTTTCCATGACATCAAGGGTTTAATAAAAATTCCAAATAAAGAATATTAAAATTAATAAGACATTTTAAATAGCCTTTAATTTTAAAAGAATAACACCTAATTAATACTATTAGAGATTGATATCTACTAACCTGTGAAATACGTTCTGAACTACAAGGTTTTTTTACGCTGCGCTCGATTTTTGAATGGCTTTCGTAAAATTCAAGTATTTTTTTATCGTAATGACATTTCACTACAACATTATTATCTATCATTTGGCACATTATTACTAACAGTTTTATCAGGATAACCACAAGAATAACTGTCCGCCGCCATGATTCATAACAAAAACAAAACAACATCAGCGCCTCTAACGGTGTATAATGTAACTATTTTACGATATGATCAGACATGTTTGGCCATATCATGAATTAATCATGCATTTAGCCGTTCATATCGTTAAACGCAGACAACGCTGGTACATGTTCATTGATTTGGCTTGCCCATATCATGATGTGGCCAGCGGACGAGGTTCCATAATATCATGAAATGCCACGTCCATTTCATGATATGGCCGGTCACATGAAGTGATCAATTCTAAGATTTGGCCACGACATAATAATATAATACATTGATTTTAAGTAATAGAACTTGTTTCATTTGTCCGTCATTTTATAGGTAGGTCGGTTAAAATTGATAAACATAGACCAAAATCTATTTATTTTACACATTGCCGGTGGACCAGCAGGTACCTACTCTATACAATCCCTAAGAATTGTATAGGTACATTACCTAAGTAAAGTCTGGTAAAGTATGTAATGGACAATAATATTCATAATATTTCATACATTGCCTGGACACCCTAGCAGGTATTCTAAACATTGCGTAGGTAATGTATAGAATACCTGAATTACCTATACAGATTGCCGGTAACATATACATATAATAAATCTGTAAAAGGTTTTAGTTTGTGCGCGCATCACGTAAAATGTACGAAATCGATGTAGATAACTTTTATAAATACATCAAAATTGCGTGTAACTTGATGTGTTACTTAGGCTTTGTTTCATCGCAATCGGTTGATTAAATCGAAAGATATACTACATTCATTGACTGTCTTCTTCTTCTCGTGTCAATCTGACTCAAATTTTATCCGACCAATATTTAGCCACCTGGACAGCTCTGTCGTTGACCTCGTATAAGTCGTGGAGGGTGCAGGTAGTCGTGCATGCTGGGCAGGAAAGGAGGTGACGCATATCCTGTGAAAGGGGCTCCACACTGGCACTGTATTTGCGATGGGTCAAGGAAACCCCATGCCAGATTATCTCTATTATCTCTAGATTATATCATTGACTGTTTTATGCGGTACGAAGTTCGCCGAGTCAGCTAGTTTTAAAACTAAGTCTAAATGCATTATACATTAAAAGTATCAATACTATTTACCTACCTACACCTGCTATCGAAAACATTAACTGAAACAAAATAAACAAATACAATGTTTAAATGAATTTCCTTTTAATTTATACATATTTGGAGATATAGAGGAACTGCAGCATATTTGGAATATTAGTTTGTTTTTTGAGAATAAAGGTACAATTCCGAGACGGACTGCAGACTGCAACCGCAGGCGACATTGCAGCTAGCGGTTGCGGTTGACCCGTGACCGCAGTGCTGCCTGCGGTCGCAGTTGCTTCTATTCCAAGCGCGGCGACATGGCGGCTGCACAATACATAGAAACATGCTACAGTCACTCCAGTATCTTCGTGCGAGACAGAATATCCAACAATGCTATAGATACTTTACTTTTGTTAAAAGAGGAAGATGATGGCGACTTAGTTAGCAACAAAGTTAATTAATTTCTCTTCATTGTCTTCCTAAAAAGTTGTCATTTTTGTACGTGTGAAGTCTGCGGTTCGCGACACTACTCGTGCTGCAGTCTGCGGTCGCTTCGTGTCGCGGCCGCAGGCTACACACCGCGGCTGCAGGCCGCAGCGTTGCCGCACTCGGAATTCAATAGAAAGAGAAACGGGATGACTCAATAAAAATACATTAAATTATTGGCAAATTATTAAGCTTTAATAATAAAAACAATCAGATATAACAAAAAACCAGAAACCTTATCAAAATGCCTATCAAACTAAAAACTCCAAAAATAAGATTTGACTTAAGGTGCAGGTAATTTGGAATATAGTATTCCAATTTAAATTCACATTTTTTCTTTGACTATTGCTAACACTTTTTCTTAGAAATAGATTTCTTATCTTTGTAACAGTTTTATAGTCTTTATCTAAGTAATCAATCTTTTTTTAAATAAAATAGCCTTAAAAACATCTAATTATTATGCTCACTTTTGGTATTCCAAATTGACAACATACCATCCTAACCTAAAATTCCATGTCACATTTTTAATTCTAGAAATATTCACAAAATCATAGTAGGTAACATCATAAACTAACAAGGTCACATAAACTGTTAATTTAAATAATTACAATGAAGATTTAAAGTACCTATACACAGTACAGTAAATGATTATCACTGATTGCACCACGATTGCACTCTAACCGAAAAAAATTCAAAGCAGGCGTCTCGTTCCCTTGGGGCTGGTAGTATATTACCAAAGTACTCTGTGCGGAATGTCACAAAATAGCGTCCTGTTTTTAATACTCGTCACTCGATGGCTTCATGTGTCGTATGACGTTATGTGTACGGCAAAAAAAAACACAGATGGCATTTATATTGATTTAGATCTCGAAGTACCTACTACTCTGTCAAGAAAGTACCGGGAAAAGATCAGTAATACACAAAATGTTTGTTATTCATCCAAAATTATTTTATCACCTTCAAATAGTATGCTCCTTCAGAAACGATACACTTACGCCAACGAATAATCCAATCATCAAAACATTTTTTAAATGAATTGAGTTCAGGTTCTCGCCGCGAATTCTCCTTTATGTCTTCTACCGATTGAAAACGGGTGCCACGAAGTGGTAATTTGAGTTTAGGAAAAAGAAAGAAGACGGCTGGAGCCATATCTGGTGAATATGGTGGTTTCTCGATGGTATTTGTTGAGTGTGGTCAAAAACTAGTTCACAATGATACCAGCGAAGGCGCATTATCGTGGTACAAAATCCAAAAATTTTCTTTCAACAATCCTGGCCTTTTTAGTCGAATTTGCTCTCTTAAATGCCGCATAACGCTCAAATAATATTCTTTATTTACTGTTTGACCTTCCGGCAAGAATTTCGAGTGCACAACACCGCGTTAATCAAAGAAAACAGTCAACATGACTTTGACTTTTGATTGACTTTGGCGTGGTTTTTTCGGTTTAGTTGGAAGGCGCCACTCCGAAGCTTGTTGACTAGTTTGCATGTCAAACTCGTAAACTCACGTCTCGTCACCAGTAACAATGCGTTTCATGAATGTTGGGTCGGAAAAGGCCGCGATTGAGTTTTTGGAGAAAATTCAGGTCTTTTGGGACTACCCGAGCGGTAACAAGTTTTATACCCAAATGATTAGTTAAAATGGTACGGATCGACTCGGATCGTGAGATACAGAAAGTTCGGCGGCTATCTCTCTCAAAGTTGAATGAGGATTTTCAGTCACTATTTCCTTCACTTTTGCGATGTTAACTTCAGTTGAAGACGTTGATGGCCTACCAGAGTGAGCGAGGCAAATCTTCCATCACATCTCGACCGCTTCTGAACGCTTTGTACCACTCATAAGCACGTGTTTTTGATAAAGTCGATTCACCGTAAGCCTTCTGTAACATTTTCAGTGACTCCGAACACGAAATTCCATTGGCGATGCAAAACTTAAGACAAACTCTTTGTTCGATGTTTTTGTCCATTAAGAAATTCGCAATACACACTAGATATGATATAACTAAAAACAGCACTGTATTTAATATAAATAACAGATTCAACTTAAACTCCGCGCCAAAATGGAAAACAGTTGTGCCAATCTACCAACAACAAAAAAAAAATTGAATTTCGAACCTTATGCAAATCATCCATTCCCGATACTTTTCTGTCTGAATGTATTCCAACTTACCTGCAGTATCCCAAATATGCTGCAGTTCCTATATATTCCGATCAGGGACCGCAGTTTACCTAGGAAGTTAGCCAGTCATACTATAGTAGTCTTTGTAGGAAGTCTATAAACACTAAAATAAACATAAAATACCGGTCATCACTGCAATTCGTTCTGTGACCTTATTTTAGATCGATAAGGTAAAAAGTTTTGTCAAAACGAAAAAGTGGCATTAAAAAAAGTAATGCCACTTTTTCGTTTTGACAAAACTTTTTAATATTAAATATTATCTCTCTTGTGCAGCTGTTTAGGGTTTTTCCTTGTTTTAACATAACATAATTTGAATTGAAAATTACAATAAATAACAAACTTTGTTAACACGAAATGAGGTTTTGCACTTGACGGATGGCTAGGTTAGATCGTGTCGCCACTCTGCGACAGTAGAACTTCGGATCTTCTTATTGAATAAAACTCTTGGGAGGCTATCACGTTTTACTTATACTATTCTTCAGGATTCGATATCAGCTCATTGCGCTACAATGGTTATGTCCGAACTGAAAAAACTAGACACTTCTTTGTTCTATTCAATTTTTAAACGTATTCTAGAACCGCAAAATCCTTAACAGCATATTTTACAAGCCAGTTCGTTAGCTATAAAAAACCTAACTCATGCGATCTCCTTTCGATATCACAATAGCATTAAAAAAATCTTAATTACACTTTACGCCGCAACCATTCTCATATAGCACAGAGCAAGGCTTTTAGAAAACTTCATGGGTGCTCATACTCATTTGAATACTCGAAAAAGTGGTGAAATGTGAGAAGAGAAATGCACACTGAACGATCGACAAATAAATAAATTTAACAACTAATAATAAATTGAGACAACATCACATACATTGTCCTGATCCCAAACTAATGTTTTCCCTTGGAACAACGAAACAACGAAGGTACCACAAACACCCAGACCCAACCCAAATATCTGTTTCATTAACAAACATTGGTGTTGGTGCGGGAATCGAACCCGCGACTCTTGCGTCTCAATAGGCGCTCTAAACCGCTGCGCTAAACGGGTCGTCGGGTAATGAAAAAGCGCCCATCCCTAACAGGCGATTACTGATCTGTTTCTTGATGTCTATAATTCTCAGGGGTGCTCGGCACCCACTGTTTATTTCTCATGGGTGCTCAAGTCCCCGAGCACCCACGGATTCGGCGCAGAGTCTACTTTCAACTGAGTTTCAACCCGTTTTGTAATGGGCGACTTCAGACCTACTTTCCGAGGATGTTTTAATGAAATACAAAACTTATAACCTGACACTGACCTGCAAAATGTAAAAACTTAAGAAAATTTGAATTTCGCGGGCCGCTCTGGAGCACTCACTATTTTTTTTTTTTCTAATTTCATTAAATCACCAATATGTACCAGGCATTAAAAACTTACTTCTTTTTCTTTCCATCCAGTTATGGTGGTTTAAAAAGTCATTTAATTATAGAATATACTAATTCCATGTAGTGATGAATGCTCTATCGTCAATGCCAGTAGTGATGAATGCTCTCTCGTCAATGCCAGTAGTGATGAATGCTCTCGTCAATACTAAGAAAACCGACAGAAGTGAGTATTTCACAGGTGGCGTAGGATATAACGACATATATATTATTCTTTTGACTACAATCTCTTTCAAATCGAATTACGACCCCACTGGCTCGCTGGCGGCCGTTGAGATTTTTGGCAAGATTTCTTCGAGTGAAATTCAGTGGCTATTTTAATTGTTAGCTAATTGATTTCTAGATAGTAGATATGGTGATATAAAATTAGTATAGTTTTGTAAGTCAAGTGTGTGCGCAACTGTGGAATCATTGAAAGCTATGTCGGTAAAATGGAGCTAAGAATATAATCGTAGTTTTGACTAGCCTCAGCGAAGTTTGCCGAGAAGGTTAACTTGATACATTTGCTGCCAAATACTACGAAAACATTAGAATGTGTACATCTATATTCTAGTAGTAAAAAAATATTTAGAAACATGTAAAAAAACCCACTATCATTCTAACTGAACGACTTTGTATCCATGGTAAATGAATAAATTAAAAAAAAACTAGCGGTGGCCTGTCCCATAGATTATACATATAAATACGCCTGTCCTGTCAAAAATGTCAATTGTCAAATCGTGTCATGTCTGTCACTTTTTATTTACCATGTCATGAGTTTCTTGGGTGGATTTACGAAATTTTATATCTATGTTAATTATCTTGAACATATAATTAATTATTCCCGTTCTATAAAACAAAGATGGTATGGAGGACAACTCTACATCTTGTAAAAAGCCAACATGGCAAAACTGTGTTCACTGTCCGAGACTACTTTTCTCTTCTGCCACGGAATTTGAAAGGTTATACACATATTATTTGTAATCATCGGTAAGCTGAAACCAATATGCACTCTAAGAGCATTGCTTCATAAATACGTTTTTTTTGCAGGCATGTTCAAGAGAAGCACAGTATTAAAGAGGGATCCATCATACTCTGCCAGTATGGCCAAAATGGAATGTGTTCGTCTCTGCAGTTCGGTGATTTGCGGAAAGCAGGCTTTAAGTATCATGTAAGAGAGTATCACTTATATACAAAAGACTCAAATGATGACTGGACCTTCTACTCGTCCTCTCAAAATCTTCCAGCAGTATTAAATGATCCTAACAGAGGAAAACAGAGCAATTTTTTCACTAAGACGTGGGGAGACAGTTTTATAGATAAAGTTGATATATACCCTAGTCCATATTTACCTGAAATCACATTAGCACATTTTGAATCTTACTGCAAAAGAATTGCTAAAAAATACAGGCGCCATTGTAGACTTAAAGAAAGTATTCCAGTCAAAAACAAAACACCTGTAGTGGAAAATGTATGTGAGGTACCAAGCATATTTTATGAACAATCACTACCATTAAATGATCCAGACGTATTTAGCCAAGTTTTTCCTAGTTTGTGTAATTCTGAAGAGCCCAGTATTGCTATAAGAGCTCTCCAAGAAACACTAAGTACATACCTAGATGTTATTGAGATGAAAATTTCCAAGCAAGTAGCTCAAAAATCAGATGCATTTTTTCATGCAATGCTGTCTCATGACACTATAATGGAGCAGATGGCCAGAGCAGTGAATACAGTCAGGAAAACCAGACAAAATATAACACATGTAAAGGGAAACTTAACTGAATGCCCTTTAAAATTAGCAAGTTTAACAAAAATTAATCACAATTTGAATAATGTCCATGATCTTTTAAAGTTAATGGGCACTGTACAACAGACACAACCAATGATACAGCTTCTTTTGAGTACTTCCGATTATGTAGCTGCCTTGGACTTGATTGGTTCTACCCAAAAAGTGCTTTCTACACGCCTGTCTGGTATACAAGCATTTCGTCATTTATCTCCACAACTAACTGAAATGAAGAGATTGATACACAAAATGCTAAGCAACGAATTTTTAAGATTCATTGTCACAGATCTAAACAGACCTCCAAAAGATGAAACAGAAATACCTGAAAGGGAGAAGATTGTATCAATAGTGTCTGGCATTCTCCGATTGAAGGAATTTGATTTTATCGATACATTCAAAATAGAAGCAATGACATCAATTCAAGCTACAATCAAACAATCTGTTATAGAAATAATTTCAGAAAGAGATGGAAACACAGAAATAGTTTTGAGAGGATCTACTGCTGACAATACATGGCTTTTGTGTAATGAAGGTATAACATTTCTGCAGAAAGTTACTCCTAACTTAATTAACCTATTTAAAAGAATCTTATCCTTGAATAACTTGATATTGGAAATAACTCAAATGGATGATGTTACTGGAAATGATAGTGAAGATGTTTGGTCACCTGAGGAACTACTTTTTGTAGAAGAGAAGTTAAAGAAAATGATTGGATCTCTTTCTGACTATTGTAATGAGCGATGTGCTAATCTCATTGTAACCAAAACAGACAAGGATTATGTTTTTTCTGATATGTCCCAATTGTCAATCTTGTCCAAACTCATTGAAAATTTCTGTGATGAATGTGAAAATATCACTGGACATTGCAGTAATGCAATGAAGCTAGCTCTTCGGAGCTATGCAATGAAATACATTCAATGTTTACATGCAGAAAGAAGGACTCAACTGACCTCAGCTCTAAATGCAGAGCGATGGAAAGCTGCAGATGTACCTTGTGAATTGCAAAGTGCAATAAATAAAATACATGAATCTGGTGAAATACCAAATGCTCTACAATATGACAGTGGGAAGCCTGATGGGAAGTATTTATTAATAAATAAAGAGAGTTATGCTGTTGTTGCCACAGTGCAGCTTTTAATAAAGATCTTGCTGGAATATTGTGATGCAACAAAACAGTCCCCTGTCATTGTCCAGTACTTGGTACACTGCATGCTGGAATTGATTCGTTTGTTCAATTCCCGGTGCTGCCAATTGGTGTTAGGTGCTGGAGCAATACAGAGTGCTGGCTTAAAAACTATTTCTACATCTAACCTTGCTTTAGTGTCTAGATCCCTGCAGGTGGTCATGTGGTTTCTACCTAAGATAAGAGGATTGCTAGAAAGGCATCATTCTAAAGAATTATCACTGAATGGTTTTAGTAATATAGAAAGTGATATAGTAAGCCATAAGCAGGAAATAGAGAATAAGATTTGTCTCATAGTAAGTAATATGCTTGCATCTCAGCTAACAGGGTGGGATGCTAAACCCCCTGTTCCATCTCAAACATTCCGAAATATTTCTAAACACTTAGTTAAATTACATGAAGCACTTATTGATATATTTCCCAATGAACAAATAAGGACCATTTATAAAAGAGTACATGATAACTTCAAAGATAAACTCAGAGAACAATTAGTTAAGATGAACCTAGTAGCAAATGGTAGTCCTCAGCATGGTGTTGTCACTTCAGAATTGACTTTTTACTTGCAAACCCTCAAAACACTTAGGGTGATAAACGAAAACGATGCTGAGGACAACATATTGTATGATATTTGGTTAAATTAAGATACACATAAAAAGGTATAGAGAGAATATTCTGTAGCCATTTTTGTAAAAAATACTTAGTCTTTTTTAACACGATCTATTTATTGTTCTAAATATGATATAGGTACAATCTAATACAATGACATGTTATTACATTTTAGCTTTGGTAAAACCCAACTTGTAAAGGCCAAAGAAATGTTTAATTGTAATAACTAATATTGAGTAACGAAACTGATGTATATGTATTATGTAAATAAACTGTTTAATAAGTTCAAATGATATAATTATAAACACATATTTAATATTCCTCTTCTGTTTTGGAAAAATATGCTTTTTTTTAGTCTTCAGTTTTCCTTCCAAAGAGTATGTAAAGCTAACGTGTTTCCTTCAATACATTCATGTTGAATCATTCCTAGTAGCGAGTGATAGAACATTTTTTTTTTTGGTGCTAAAAACAGCAAACGAACTAATTAAGATACTAGTCGTACAGAACTGTGACACAAACTGGTACCTAGTAAAAAACAAAAAGTTGGTTAACATACCTATTAGATTTTTTTAAATTATGTTATTGATAAAATCACTTAAAACCAAATCGAAACAAATGGTAACGATAAATAGCCTTATCGATAATAGAATATGCTGAAAACGCTATCAATTTTTTTGTGTTAATTGAGATAATATGTACCTACATTCAAAAACTAACGGTTTTTTCCCGTGAGAGTAGGTAAAAACATATCATGATAACAAGAGGTATAAAAGTGAGTTTTATTGCTGACCGTACTTATATTAAATAACGAGTAATATCAGACCGAAACTAGTTTTCACGGCCGAATCCGAAACTTCCATGTAAGATCATGTTATCGTGGGAAAAAAATAATCTCTTTCTTATTTAAATCACATATTATATTATTTTAATCAGTCTCTAATATATTAAGGTGGGTCTACGCTTGAGAGGCTGAGTACGAACCGACCTCAAATTCGTTTAATGTCGCTCGTGCTCGGCTCCCCTAGACTCGACCACACTATATGAATTTGAGCTCGGTTCGTGATTCGCTTGTGCTCCTTTAGCGTAGACCCACCTTTTGAGGTACAAAACTAAATTACCTTTTTACATAGGTAATAAATAAAATGCAATTTATCACGCAACTTATATGGAATTGGGTTTCGGTTGGATGGCAGCCGCAACTCGTTTTTTTGCCGAAAGTGAAAGTTCAGTGGTACCCTCCATACGAAAGTACCTACAAACTGTCGTATGTAGGGTCCGACCTAGGGTATGTATGACGGAGAAATACCAACCTACAACTCAAGTAGTCGTGGTTATCACGGTATGTATTTGAAAACATTAAGGGCCTGTGCACACCACACCACGTTTTTTAAACGTGCCGGTGACGCGCGTTTGTAGCGATACAGACGCGATACGCACGCGAGTCGACGCAGCCTGTAGACCTTTATTCGGATAAAAGCGCGCCGTCGGCGTCGCCGTCGACGCGAGTTTCTAGAACGCGCGTTAACGGCGCGTTTAAAAAACGTGGTGTGCGCAGGCCCACGTGTAACAAAGAGTGCTGGAGCAGTAGGTACATTGGACCGAAATACCTCTACGTAGCAGTTAAGATGACATTAGTCGGCAGCAGCATGAACTCATTCATGGGCGTAGCTCAATTACGCATGTTATCCCGCCTAAAGTTCTGCGAGTGAGAAGCGCGATGATTTATTTAAACCGAAAAACGTAATGAACAGACCTTTTGTGGGTTTATCGAGACAAAACTACTGTATTAATTCAAAATAAAGTTGTTAGAACTCATGAATAAATAAGCTATGCCTGTACGGATTGTGATTTGAAGATTTCATATAAATTTGTTACCTATTTATTTGCGCCCAAACTTGCGCTAAATTAGTTTTCAATCCAAGTCACTTAACTTATATTTCTGTTATTCTTTTGTGAAGGCATCCATAAAAAAACTTTTTACAAAAAAATAGACTTCCTGCCCATATTCCACATTACTTGGAGGCGCGGGCAACGCAACACGTTTTTTTCCATTCTATCCTGCTGTCCCCCGTCAAACTATCACAACTCCCTTTTATTTCATATCACTCCTCACACAATCCTCCAATCTTTTTTTTTATTATTAATGATAGGCTCACGTTTGACCACCAATCTTTTCTTTAGCCTTTCTCTCCCTCTCCATCCATCTTTATTTTGATCCTTTTAGTGTTTTTTTTTAGTGAAGTCGGTTATTCTCTTTTTTGTAAAAAGTTTTTTATTTTATACTTTTTAGTTGCGATACACTTTAACCAGAGTGCCTGTATAAGTTCCCGTGTCTCCCTTACACCTTCCGGCTCCATCATTAGATCAGTTCGATAGTACCTTAAAGCCAAAGTTCATCTCAGTCCGTCAAGATGACATATCAAAATTTTCCGTATTTTTCAATATAAATCTATTTTCTTTGTAAAAACTCATCGAAAGAGCTTTGACATTTCAAAATGTGTTCGATATGGGATTTGATGCATGTGGAATCCTGGAGGAGCGATGGCCTGATACTGTGTAAGTGAGCGACGTGACCCTCCGCCGCGCCACTCCTTTGATGACTACCATTCCACTGCGCACACGATGTTGGAAAGTAGCAGATTCTGGACTAATTGTGCTCCATTGGTGTAATTGCTGCAAGGCGTTTCGATGTAAGGATAAAAAATAAATAAATAAAATAAATCTCATGACAATTCTAACAAGCCCAAACACGGCTAGGATACATTGATTAATTACGGAGTTCCGGTGCTTATCTTCCGGCTCCATCATCATCATCAGGTCACATCATCATCAGAACCATCTATTTATTTGTATTGTCATAGTCACTTAACTATCTTTCTTCTTTGTGATTATGTGAGTCCGTTGGCCATTTCTGATCTTCTTCATCAGTTCCACTTCATCAAATGTTACTTTTTGACTGTAAATGCATAAGTTCTCGACGAAAATACCAAATCACTATATGGTTGCCTATAATATTTGAGGAGTTCCTCAATTCCTCATGGATCACATCATCAGAACTGGATTTTGAAAAAAATGGGACCAATCTAGAAGCATATCCTTTAAGGGGGAAAAACATGCAATTCGGTCCATAAACGACGGAGTTCTGAGGTAAAAAACAAAAAATAAAATAATACACCCGAATTGATAACCTCCTCCTTTTTTTTGAAGTCGGTTAAAAAACAAACAACAAATCGACACAATTCCAAATGGTGGATTAGTCGCTCTACAAAATATTATACAGAAAATGTTAGGGTGTTACCACACCAATCGATCGATCGTCGATCGATGCAATCGATCGATGGTAGAATGGATTAGTCGACGTCGATCGATAGTTTCTACCACACCAATCAATCGATAGTTGATAGATGCCATCGATCGATGGTAGAATGGATTAGTCGGCGTCGATCAACGATCGATCGATGGAATATAGCCGTGGTCAATCGATCTACGTCGACCGATGCCATCGACCAGCAATCGATTGATTGGTTAGTCGACCGGTATCCGTCGATCAATTAAAGCTACCACACCAATCGATCAACGTCGATCGATGACATCGATCGACAATCGATCGATTGGTGTGGTAACACTCTTAGGAGCGTTGATTTTCAGTTACAAAAGAAACAAAAAATTAGTTACATACCTACTTCATGTTCGTGTCGACTACACGTCAGTAGTAACACAGACTTTGAGCTGGCCTAATTTAGTAATATAGATAAGAGTTTCTATTGAAAAAAAACAAGCTAATACTGTGCCTTGCGCCCTGTAAGGCTGTGACGTACGCGTACGGTCGAATAAACATACGGATGAGTGGAAGACGCGTTGTTTCAAACCAGCAGCTGTCCCCCGCAGTTTTACCCGCGTCTTTGGTTACTGCGCTGTTCCCGTGCGTCGTAACGTAATGTTTTAAATGGCCTATAAAACACTAAATTTTCAATACGAACCAGTACAAACAAACAAACTGTGCAACTTTATAATATTAAGTATAAATTTCTGTACAACGAACATCTGATTTTAGTGCTGACTGTACAATTAGGGAAATATCAATTGAGTGTCATGGTTCTTTATCTTAACATCTATTGTAATTTTCATGCCACCTTGTCACAAATCACAACAAGAAAACAACTTGAACATGAGATAAGATTTTAAATGTAGGTAGTGATTCGTTTTTGTGATGGATATACTTATAATAATTTATGTTGATTTTATCTGAAATAAAGAACTTGTTTAATATAATACTTTTTTATTGTAGGTATAGATAACATCATAGAAAAATATTAACAGCCATTACGATTTCAATGGAATTATTTTAATTAAGTTTATGTTATGGACCGAAAATAGAACAAAAGCAATATATAAATAACTGTTGTTCATGCCAATTTATTATTTTATCACATTTTCATCTTTGGCTTACCTTCTAAAATATTAGAACCTTAAAAAAAGTTGATATGGTCTACAAAAAAACTTAGAATAGATGTACTTTTTCTTTTTGTTTGCTAATTTTAACTATCGTAGAAATATGACGCTAATGGATATCTTATTACAAAAGCTACACAAGTGCAAACAATTTGAAAAGCCATAAGCCATGTTGTCAGTTGTACTTCCGGAATCGGCCCTAGCTTAATTAAAAATAAATTAATTAATGTCATATTATTAATAGTTATACTTTCCTTATCTTCAGTTTTATCAATTAAATGTAACATTGTTAACACACTTAGTATCAATTTGGTTAAGGTAGTCATTTCCTTTTTTGCTATTATTGTTCTGCTTGCATGAAGTAAATCTGTCTCTTCACTATATTTCGGTAAGCGATGCCTTGGACATGGAATAATATGGAATAGTTGAGGCACTGAATACAGAAAATTTATAATTTGTGGTAAGAAAAATAATAAAACTGTTTTACTGAAATGACTCAGTATAGCTACAACTGCAAATGTCATTCCAGAAACATAACAAAATGTGTCCCCAACAAACACCTTTGAAGGATACCTGGAAAATAAAAAACATATATTTAAGTATAGAAAATAAAAAAGACATGTTTATGTATGTTAGTAATAAATAATTATTATTTATAAAGGAAAGTGTTATTTGAAGACAAAACAAAAGACAACAAGAACTACAATTGATTGACAGCCGGCCTAAGGCCCGGTTTCTAAGGTCTATCGCGGATTCGATGCCCGTACTCTGGAACTGGAACTCACTGCATGACGAATTAACGATCTTGGGCAAAGTTCAAAGAGCGTTGGAAGGCTATGCGAACTTTGCCCATTATTTGGATAGCATTATAGGTTATTATTATTATCTTTTTAATTGTAGAATTGAATGCTTTGCAAAAGTTCAGTGGGTCTACGCTCGCTAGAGGAGCCGAGCTCAAATTCGTATAGTGTCGCTCGTGCTCGACTCATGTAGAGTCGGTCCACACTACGCGAATTTGAGCTCGGCTTGTGCTGGGCTGTTCTACCTGTTATGCTGAATAGAATAGAATAGAATAAACTTTATTGCACACCAAAATAGTAACAAAACTTTTATACTAGGCAACTTAAATCTCAAACCACCACAAACCAAGAGTTTAGCACTCTTTACTTCATTACACCATTATTCTTCATAGACACATATTTATGGTGCAGTGTTTTTTGGTGATAAGACAGTCTTAACATATGAAAGGAGAAACACTTCACCTGAAGTGACTTAGTACTAATGTTAAACATGACTCTGTAATGTTCAATGATGATAAAAGGATTTAAACATATTTCAAGAATACAATAAATAGCTTACCAA
Organism: Mythimna impura; assembly: GCA_905147345.3. Taxonomy (NCBI): domain Eukaryota; kingdom Metazoa; phylum Arthropoda; class Insecta; order Lepidoptera; family Noctuidae; genus Mythimna; species Mythimna impura. Next base: position 19,027,161 of record LR990345.1, read on the forward strand.
TTATGTTTCAACAATGCCAGTGTAGTTGCAAGATAAGGTATCATGATATGTAGAGAGAAAGTGTGGGCTTTATACTGGTCTCCTCTCAATTCAATGATATCAAAGATAACAATAGAAATGGCTATGACGACCGACTGTCCAACTTCAAGTCCATTGATGCCAGCTAATATGTTTATAGCATTTGTGCAGAATACGGCCAGCATACCCATATAGATGTAGTACAGTACACCTAGAACATATATAAAAAGAAAGTAAAGTAGATTACAAGGTTTGAACTGTTTTGTATAGAACCTAGCACAGTCAGTCACAATCAAAATGGCAATAGGGTGCCATTTCGATGTGATGTCGGATGAGCGGCAAACAAACAAAAAATGTCCATGGATGGTTGTGTTTTTCGCAGAAAGAGAAGAGCGCTTCGGAGAGGATTTTATTAAAGCACTCGAAAATCAACTTTAAGATTATTGAAATAAATAAATGCATATATGCTTGAACTTGACAAAAAATGCTCGCGCGTCCTCACAGATACGCAAGCATCGAATTAGCGCCCGCGGCGTACGCGCAGTGTTGTCACTGAGTTCGAAAAGGGAGAACGTTCGAACTTTCCGACGCCTTACTTGATTTGATTAATATGTTCTTCCTTTTCTTCTTCATCCGCCAAAAGCGCAATTTTAATCATATATCTAGGTACTAGGCCACCATCGTTGACGAACCGCGACAAACTAGCATGGGTTGGTAGAACGATTTACTCGTGCAGGCTCGCGAGGTCGCGCGAATGCTCAAGCATACGCAACGCGGTTCGTCAGTAAATGTCCGAGACCGCGCGAGAATTATTCCTCTCAGTCTGCGCTGACCCTAAGATTTTTAAATGTCTTTCCCTATACTTATATATGATCCAGTTTTACAATGCACTGCCACTTCAAACAGTCCTTATGACTCATGATAAAACTGGCATATTGTGAGTTAAAGACACTTAAACAATGTTACTTTATTTGTGCTTTAAATGATTTTTCTTCTAAACCACGAAGAAAAATCAAAACAGAAATAATGTGCCAGTCGCTTTAGCTCTATATCCTATCAAAATCTATAAACAGTACATACCAATATTGATGGAAACCCCCAGCCATTGCCTCAAAGGAATGGGAACTACAAAAGTAGTTGAGTTAAAATTCACATAGTAAACCACAAGTAGGGGTAGTGATGCCACTGTCGGCAGTAACAGTTTATATCTCCATCTCAAGTCCAGTACATCATCAGCAAAGCCAAGAAGGAGCATGCAACAGATGGATAACAGTCCAGCCAATAGTTCTGCAAACTAAAAAAACAACATCAGATTATATATAAACTTAAATTTCCTGTTAAAGAAGCACAACCTAAAGTGCCTGGTTCCAAAACCATACATTTTGGTACATGATTTTAAACAAAAGTGAGCACTAAAAGTAAGAAAAATATAATAATTCAGAGCTTAAATATACAATTAGAGTTTATACTTGTATTTATTCAATTCATAATTTTTTTTTTTTAAAATAAGAAATATATTAAGTAAGTATGAAACTTAAAATATTTTTTTTTTTTTCAATTTATTATTATTTTGAGCTATCTAAAATAGTTTCTATCGAAAAATACAATAATCTCTTACCTCATTATGAGGAAAATGCTGAGTGTCCATCAAGCCATTACCAAAAACAATTGGTATAAATAGAAAGCTTGTTATTAAAAAGACACATCCAGACACAACACCAATAGCTTCTGGGCTGAAAATAATGACACAGACAGTTAGAAATAGAGCTCCAAACCATTCTAGGTTGATCTTTAATGACAGTAGTAAAGTACTTAACGCTTCTGGGAACTCCTAAGTAAAACATAAAAAAACTTAGACATTATACCCCTTGCCTCAAAAAATTTATAGTAACATTGATGGGGCCCACTTGAACCATTGCCTAGCAGAGTAGCAGAATTATTCGAAAGAGTTACCATGGCCCTGGAATGCAAAGGCCAACTGAAGGAAATCAGGTGGGTTTCAGTTATTAAAATTCTGACACTCCCTCTGGTCCTACCCAGAGCGGGAGAAGTCATTTGATGGTTTACCACCAAAAAATAGGCATCATGCTTATAACCTATTTATTTTTCACACAATAGGTACGTCTTATCGTATTAGACATTTCTTTGCCTTTGATATTGATTTTTATACAGTTACTTGGTTGCCAGAGCCACTTCAAGCTTAGCCAAAACTAAACATAGTCTCTTTCAGTTACTTACATTTTCTTCTTACTATTCTTACATAGATCTATTCCAAATAGACCGGCTTTAACAAACAAGTCTGTGAGGTTGGGTATTAATTCATCTGTTACAAAGAACGCGATCGCTGACAGTATTAATAATATAAATATTTCCCACATTCTGCAGATTATTTCAGAAAAATAGCATCATCAATAAGATAAATACAAGGAAATATTACGAATTTTTGTACAATAACATTGAATTGACAGCTACGGCCTACGCGGCTGTCATGTCTGTCATATTCCCTGCGTTCCGAATTGCGACAAAAGCGATAATATCGCCAATCCGACCAACGCACAACGTCACAATTATTACTCAATAACCCTTAAATTGTGTGACAGTCACAAAATATAAATAGTCACAATGTGACTATTTTTGGTCAGATTCGCAATTTAATCATTTTTATATCGCAATTCGGAACGCTGGGATTGTCATGTCATCATCCCCGCGTTCCGAATTACGATATAATTGCTGTGATTGGAACTCAATGGATTGGAAGATGGGTGCAAAGCTTTGAGGCGAATATAGTACAGACAATTTAAAACCATTTAAACCATGGTTTGTATTCAGCTCTATTGAAATTTATTTTAAGTTTATTTTTTTTCGGTTGGGAAAATCATCTAATGACATCCCGCGCTCTTGAGCGGAGCGGAGGGAGTGTCAGACTTTTACTGACTAAAAACCCACTCCTGTTCCTTCTTTGCCATTTTTCCTCTTCGCATCACCCATGACCCCAGTAGGCTTCGACTGCTGGGCCCCTACGGTTGCTGACATCATCATCCAGTAGTACAGAAACCAATTTAGTTAAACAAAACTGTTACAGTCGAGACCCGTATTTTATGGAATGATTTTAGTCGTTGTTGCTCTTCTCTTGCTATCGTTGGAACTCAATGGATTGGAAGATGGGTGCAAAGCTTGAAGGCGAATATAGTACGGACAATTTAAAACCATTTAAACCATGGTTTGTATTCAGCTCTATTGAAATTTATTTTAAGTTTATTTTTTTTCGGTTGGGAAAATCATCTAATGACATCCCGCGCTCTTGAGCGGAGCGGGAGATAGTGTCAGACTTTTACTGACTAAAAACCCACTCCTGTTCCTTCTTTGCCATTTTTCCTCTTCGCATCACCCATGACCCCGGTAGGCTTCGACTGCTGGGCCCCTACGGTTGCTGACATCATCATCCAGTAGTACAGAAACCAATTTAGTTAAAACAAAACTGTTACAGTCGAGACCCTTATTTTATGGAATGATTTTAGTCGTTGTTGCTTTTTTTCTTTTCAGTTTTTATTTAAAGAAATTTTTTTCGCAGTCGGGTTTTTTTAAATTTATTTTTTATTTAACACTTTTTAGTTATTATAATCTAATATCACTATTTATTCACTCTATTTTAGGCATACATTTATCACTTAAATGTTCACAAACCTACCATGTCATCCGCTTCGCTTTTTTGTATCCTAGATAAAAATGAAGTGTCTGTTTGTATTATCAAAAAAACTTTTTTTTTACTAAATATATATCAAAGTGTATTTGATACCTATAACAAAATCGTGAACTTTGAAATGTTTTGATTAGTTATCGGTTTGCTCCGGCTAACATCCGAAACGGCTAGACCGATTTTGACAGGACATTAACCGACGGATAGCAAGTGTTACAAGCAGTTACTTAGGCTACTTTTTATTGGGATACTTATAGCTAATATTATAGTGAGTAACTTAATCTAATTTTTATATTTCTGCGGGACGGGACTTATTTCTCGAGGGTGGGAGCATTTTGGTTCTCGCGGGAGGTAGTTCATTTTAATTTGTGGGGATAATAGACATCTTCGAAGCGGCTGGACCGACGTAAAGGGACTTTAACTGACGGATAGCTGATTTTACAAGGAGTAACTTGTGCTTCTTTTTGACGGAACTTTCATTGGAATATAGCTAATATTATAATGAGTATCTTAAGCTACTTTTTATATTCTCGCGGAAACGGGGTTTAATTTAGTGGTCGAGGGGACATCCTGATTCCCAGGGGAAAAAAAATTTTTGAAACGGCTGGACCGATTTTGATGGGACTTTCACTGACAGAAAGCTTTTTTTATGTGGATAATCATCTATTTATTTATTTATGTACATACAAAATTACAAACACTTAAAATCGAAAAGAACAAATACAGATAAAAGAGTACAAAGGTCCTGCTTATTTCTAACGAAATTTCTTCCAGCACACCTGCGACAGGAGAGTTGGATAAGAGATGTAGAGAAGAGACCTAATGACTTCTCCCGCTCTAGAGCGGAGAGGGAGAGCGTGCCAGACTTTTACTTTTACTGACTAAAACCACACATAGGTTCCTTCAGTTACCCTTTGCGTTCCAGGACCACGGGTTATCTATTCAGAAGTCCTCCCATGGCATCAACCCTGCTGGTCCCTACGGTTTTGCTGACATCTCTTTGAGGAACACGTAGTACACGACGCGCTGTCGACGATTTGGGCTCGGTCCGGGCAATAGCCGGACGGTTGGACTGCGAGCTACGCATTGCACGTCGTCCGAAATTCGTCGTTGATGTTACAAGGAGTAACTTGTGCTACTTTTCATTTTCCCGCGGTAATGGGACTTAATTCCCAGGGGGATATAAAAAGGGGAGTAACGAAGTCGCGAGTAAGAGTTAGTAGATAATAAATATTTCCTATTGTATTTATTTTTAATATGGTCATGATATACCATTTTGAAATCCTCATGATGAGCCCTTTAATTTGATACCCATATCGCAGTTCCAAAAAAAAAATTTTTTTTTTACCTTCAATTGTGGCATCTCATAGTCGTTATGTTGGATTTTTTTTTAACGTCACCTAACTAAGAACACTTGGGTTATCACGACGAATCTAACGATATCTTAATTATGTAAACCCGTTCAGCGGTTTGGAAGATATGAGGTAATAAAGAATATTACGTATACATACATACAAGATACGCGCGAAAAACATAACCCTTCTTGCAGTCGGGTAAAAGAGATGAAATGGTGTGGATGTGAGACCATTCTGCAAAGTCGCAGACGCATGCGTTTGTGAATTTATTGGAGTGTTACAATATACCAAAAGCACTTACAACTTTGTACTACTACATTTCTTATTCTGTGCTACTACCGTTTTGTCAATGTCAATTTATGGCGCAAAGGCCAAAAAGCCATGCCACAAAAATTAAAAAAAAAATCAATGTCAATTTCAAGTCAAAAAGACATTAATTGAGAAGCGCGGGAATCGTCGAATTTGGCGGGCGTGATTTTTCTGGCGGTTTTGTAAAAAATAATTTAAAATCGAGATTAGTTGTGTAAATTTGTGTAGATATTGCTTAGAATAGTTATTTTATTATTTGTGTATATTAGTCTTCGTATTTAGGGTAAGTTTTTTTTACTTAATTCACTATCTTTGTCCAATGGACAAAGAACCACCCGATCCGGGGGGCACAGTCCCCTCGGTAGGGTATAATGTCATTATTAACGAGTCCAGTATGGACACAGACTCGTCCATAACTAGATCGGAGCGGAAAAGGGCTAGGGCTCCACGCAAAATGTGCAAACATTGTAATAAAAGAAGAAGACATGGTAAACCTACAGCAGAAACTAACAAAGATACACACTGCCATTGTGAAAATGACTCTGTAATTACCAACACTCCAAACAACCATTCATTAAGAACAACAGCTATAAATGATCTGGAAACCACTCCACGTTCTGTGGATGGCCCCCAGACTGGAACTTCTTCCAATTCAGATCTCCCCCAGAAGGCGCCGCAGATTGCTAGAGCTTTGTATGAATCCACAGACTTGTCTCCATATGTGGTACACATACAAAAAATTTTTGATATGACGAATTCAGGTCAAACGTTACACCCAATCACTTTAGGTCACTTTTTAAAAAAACGAAGATTCAACAGCATAATTAATGGCTCAATAAAACGCATTGGTCGCAACAGAATTTCTCTAAGCTTCTCACATTACCAAGATGCAAACTCTTTTATAAATGACCCTTGTTTGGCCAAGGAGAAATTGAAGGCATTTGTTCCATCAATTAACGTGTGTCCTAAGGGAATTATTAAAGGCGTCCCTACCGAATGGTCTCCTGAGGAAATCATTGAAAATGTTTCTGTCCCTACTGGATGCGGGAAAGTTATTAAAGTTAGGCGTCTTAATTACAAAGTTCACGAACCGACCCCTGTTTGGAAACCATCTCAAACAGTCGTGTTGACCTTTGACGGGCAAATTTTACCGAAACGCGTGTTTTGTTGTTACAATTCTATGCCAGTAGAATTGTATACATTCCCAACAATACAATGTTTCAATTGTTGTCGTTACGGCCATACAAAGGTACAATGTAGGTCGAACCCTCTGTGCTTCAAGTGTGGGGAGAAACATTCTGCTGACACTTGTAGCATTCAAGACGAACATGGTAAATGCTGTCATTGCGGTGGCGTTCATTACGCCATCAATAAAAAGTGTCCCGAATTTGAGAGACAGAAAGCAATCAAGCACTATATGGCCCATAGTTGCGTATCGTATGCCGAAGCATCGCAGCTACATCCGCCAGTGTCAAAACTATACGCAGACGTGGTAACTTCAGCTCCTTCACTTGCCAATAATAAACCTACTTTACGCTCTTCATCCCATTCACCTAACACATCACACAAAAAAACTGTTTTCTCAAAACCTAGGGACCCCCCAAAAACAACTAAGGGGTATGACCGGGCAGCTCACCAAAAACTTATTAATAATGAAGTTTCGATGACAGGTAATGGTGTTGCATTGCAAAATAAAACAAATAATGAAAGTCAAATTTTAAATATAATTATTATGTTAATCAATACTCTATCTAAAAATAATATTATTGAACCGTCCATCGTTGCCACTGTAATTGATACGCTGTCTAATTTATCTAAACTTAATCATAATGGATCCAAGTCTATCCAAGATTGTTCAGTGGAACAGTCGCAGCATAGTGAATAAAAAATCTGATTTGTGTTATTTATTGAATAAATACGATCCCTTTGCAGTCGCTCTCTGTGAGACATGGCTTAAACCAGGGTTCTCATTTAGAATTCCTGGCTATGCATGTCTAAGAACAGACAGAAGCGATGGGTATGGCGGCGTCGCCATACTTGTAAAAAATAACTTGTCCTTTCAATCTTTCCCTCTTCCCCGTCTCAGTGACGATATATCTGCCGTTGCTGCCATTGTAAATAAAATCTGTTTAGTATGTATATATTATTCTCGTCCCACTGTGAATATCCTTTCTGAAATTAATAATCTTTTATCAGTCTTACCTAAACCATTTTTGGTAATGGGCGATTTTAATACCCAACACCAATCTTGGGGAAGTTCTAATACCAATTACTATGGAGAGAAACTATTAGAAATCTTAGACTCTAATAATTTGTGTATTTTAAATACATGTCTCCCAACACGCCTAACAGATCCAGTTGAAGGAATAAGTGCTCCTGATCTCTCGATATGTACACCTGAGCTAGCATCAGCATTATCCTGGTCTCCTCTACCGTTATCTTATGGCAGTGATCATTTCCCATTAATAATTTCTTTTCCACATAAAAAGCCAGAGGTTTGCAGTCCCACACCACGATTAAAGTACAGACTTCAAAATGCAGACTGGGATAAATATAAAAATGGTGTAGAAGAGAGAGTTCTTACTTTATCTGATTCCTTACAACATGATCCTCAGTTATTGGCTGATCAATTTACAAGGATTTTAATAGAGGTAGCAGATAATACTTTCCCTATAAAAAATGGCTCTACAGGCAAAATTCCCTCACCACCTTGGTGGGATGCTGATTGCACTCAGGCTGTTAAAAAAAGAAAAAAGGCACAAAAAGACTACTGTCATAATATGACTCAGCTCAATTATGAGCTATACCTAGAAGCTGCTCGTGCAACCCGTACACTCCTTAAGAAAAAGAAATTCGAAGGTTGGCAAAAATTTTGCGAATCTATCTCTCCAGCAGTTAATGTTTCCATAGTATGGCGAAATATTAAACGATTCAGGTCAGCATTCAGTGACACAACAGCCTCAAAACTGCCATTAGAGTTAGCCAATGAGTTCATGGATCATTTAGCTCCTTCTTCAGTCCCTGAACAGAGATCTTTGATGCATTTTCCTTATGTTCCTATTTCTGATTCTGACTTGAATTCTCTCTTCACACTAAGTGAGTTGAAAGGAGTCCTTTCACATGTTAAGGATTCAGCTCCTGGTGAAGATGGTATACCATATTCATTTTTAGCTAATCTTTCTGACTCTGTTCTTTTAATTTATTTAAATCTTATCAATGCAGCCTTAATATCTGGCAACATCCCATCAAGTTGGAAGTCTCAAATAATTATTCCTGTTCTAAAACCGAATAAACCTGCTTCTAATGCTACTTCATATCGACCAATTGCACTTTCTACGGTTTTAGCTAAGATTGTCGAACACCTTATTAAAAATCGTTTGGAGTGGTTCTTGGAAAGCAAAAACTTGCTTGGTAAATCACAGTTTGGTTTTAGAAAAGGCAAAAGTACTATTGACAACCTTAGTGTATTCATAACTGATATTCGCCTAGCCTTTTCTTCCAATAACTCTGTAATTGCTGCCTTTTTGGATATTAGCTCAGCCTACGATAATGTTCTTGTATCAGTCCTGGAACAAAAATTGAAATCATTACAAATTCCAACAATGCTGTCTAATTTCATAATTAACATGCTTTCAGAGAGATCTTTAAATCTAGATGTTGAAGGGCATAAATTTACCCGTTTAGTATGGAAAGGTCTCCCTCAGGGTTCTGTACTTAGTCCACTTCTCTATAATATTTACACTTATGATTTAGAATCTTCTCTAAACGGGGCCGTACAAGTCCTTCAATATGCAGATGATTTACTTCTCTATGTATCAGGTAATTCTGTTTCAAATATTTGTTCTTCCTTAACTTCTTCTTTATGTTTACTGAAGACTTGGTTGGACGCCAACGGCCTACACCTGTCGATTGATAAAAGCAACATTGTCTTATTTACTAGAATGCGTAAGCCTCCTGTAGTTACAGTGAAGTATAATAATTTTCCTTTATTAGTTAAAAACCAAGTAAAATTTTTAGGCCTAATTTTAGATACTCGTCTTACTGGTTTACTACACTGTGATTATATAGCTGCTAAATGTGAACGAAATATCAACATTATTAGATGTCTTTCTGGTGTCTGGTGGGGAGCACATCCATTTTCATTAAAATTACTTTACAACACATTAATTAGAAGTGTATTGGACTATGGTACCTTTTTGCTGGAACCTGCTAATGTTGCTGGCCTTAAGAAACTGGACAGTGTTCAATCTAAGGCACTTACAGTAGTTTCAGGTGCAATGAAAAGCAGTCCTATTAATTGTCTTCAGGTGGAATGTGGAGAACCTCCACTTCATTTGCGACGTCAATTTTTGGCTGATAGATACATGGCTCGTTGTTTGCAATTCACACACCATCCTTTGCTAAATAAACTTTCTACTCTCTCTAAAGAAGTAACCTCGTCCACTTACTGGAGACACAAAGTTACTCCGTGTTTAATTAAAAGCTTTAGAAAATACAAATTAATTAAAGCGCCTTGCCACCAATCTCAATTTCTTCCTATATTTCATTGTAATTTCAGTTCATTAGTTATGTCACCAAATATTCAGTATAACCTCAACATTTACCGAGATGACGTATGTCCTAACGATAGCTTCAAATTCACTATGGATAAAGACTGGAAGGGTTATCAGCTTCTGTTTACAGATGCTTCGAAGCACGGAAGAGACTCATGTGTGGGAGTAGGTGTATACCACTCCCAATATAATATTGTACAAAAAATAAAGCTCCCGCCCGAATCATCTGTATTTACTGGAGAATGTTACGGTCTATTCAAAGCTGTCGAATATATACTTGTTATGGGCTTGCGGAAAACACTTATTTTAACTGATGCAAAGAGTGCCTTACAATCCTTGGCCAGATTTCCTTTCTATAGTCAAAATCCTTATAATATACTTGAAACACGTGAACTCCTCAACAAGTGCTCTCTTATGGGGTACTTAGTGCATTTTGCGTTTTTTTTTTTTTTTTTTAAGGTGGGAAATCATCCAAATGACTTCTCGTGCTCTGGGTGGAGCGCGAGGGCGTGTCAGACTTTTACTGACTAAAACCACACCTGTATCCTTCAATTACCCTTTGCGTTCTAGGACTACGGGTTTCCCTTTCAGAAATTCTCCGCGGTCCTAGCTAGCGGGCATCGGCCCTGCTGGGCCCCTACGGTTTGCTGACATCTCTTTGAGGAGCGCGAGGATCACTACGCGCTGTTAACGACTGGGCTCGGTCCGGTTAATTACCGAACAGCCGGACGACGAGCTACCCAGTGCTCGACGTCCGCAAGCCCGCGTCTACCGTGGCTGGTAGTCGGGGTCGGAATTACGGCGGCTAGGACGTGAGGACCTTCGTTCCCTCACGCGTGCAGCCTCCTCCTTCGCTAGCATTACTGCTTCGCAGAAGGAGGCGACCGCCTGCCATTCCTCCTCGCTCCGGACCATAGCCTGAACCAGGGCCGGACGCGAAAGGTCGCTGCCGCCAATTGCCTCCACGAGGACACGGCGGTGCTCCGCCCAAGCGGGGCACACCTCCACCGTATGCTCCACCGTGTCCTCTGGGTGGTCCGCACAATGATGACACCCGGGCGTTGCTTCCGCCTGAATCCTATGCAGGAACCTCCCGAACTTGCCATGTCCGGTGAGGACCTGCGTCATGCGGTAGGTGAGGATGCCGTGTTGCCGCTCCAGCCACTCCTCAAAGAGGGGACTTACCGCCATAATTAGTGCATTTTGCGTGGATTCCCTCTCATTGTGGCATTTTAGGTAATGAGAAAGCAGACCAATTAGCTAATGACGCCGTTTTGTGTGGAGATGTTTTTCCTTACAAAAATTGCTCTCAAGATCTGGCTGCTCTGCCCAAAGTTTATCTACAGGAATCCTGGGATCAGCTTTGGTCGGAGCAATCACTGAAAGGGAAGTTCTACCGATCTATTCAGCCATCCATTCCTGTTAAACCTTGGTTTAGTAAGTACAAATTAAGCAAAAAGATTTCTTCGATATTCATACGTATGAGATTGGGTCATGTGTGCACTCCTGCTCACCTTGCCAGGCTTGGTATAATGCAAAGCCCTGTGTGTGAATGTGGTGCTGAGGTGGGAGATCTGAACCACCTTATTCTTGCTTGCCCTCTTTATGACCACTCCTTATTTTTCCAGAGTCTTGTTTCCCTCCGAGTCCCTTTTCCCACTTCTATCTCATGTATTTTGTTTAATTTTAATTTTAATATTTATAAAATCATAGCACTTTTCCTTGTAAATAATAATATAGCTATTTAAATGTAAAAATGAAAATGTTTGATACATAATTCATGTATATATATTTATGTACATATTATTTATAATGTAGTTTTTAGCCTAATGCCCAATGTAATAAAGACGCACCAAGTTGGGCTTCATGTTGGACCAACTGGTTGCGTTAAATTCTAATATACTATATTCCATACCTACTGTTGTAATTTATAATTTTAATTCAATAATCCAAAACAACTAATCTCCTTTCCTTTTCCAAATTTTCCTTTCTAGCATTTTATCGTTTCGCGATTAATCGATTCTTACGTTTTATTATAAAATATTGTCAGTGGCAATAAGCACGAACAGTGCAACGCCACTTAAAAAAAAAAAAAAAAAAAAAAAGACATTAATTGTTTGGCAAAGGTTTTTGGCGGGAGGGATTTCTTCGAGTGAAGTTCAGTGGCTGTTTTAATTATTCGCAAATTGATTCCTAGTGGATATTGTGATGTAAAATTGGTGTTGTTTTGTATCCCAAGTGTCTGCGCAACTGGAATAATATGTGGAATCATTAAAATAGGCGCGGTCTCGGTAAAATGGAGCTGAGAATTTTATTGTAGTTTTAGCTACCTCAGCGAAGTTTGCTGAGAAGGCTGAATCCAGCTGAATCGATACATTTGCTACCAAATACTTCAAAAAACATTAGAATGTGTTACACCTGCATTCTAATGTAAAACAAAAAGAAACAAAAACTGATGACTAGGCAGCATGGTCTATGATCTTAGCCTGTTCCAGAAGGAACGAAAAAAAAAAAATTTTTTGGCAAAATTGTGGTGTCTTCCGCAAATGCTATCTAATGAAGAGTTGAAGTTGTCATTAATTGTCAATTTTGTCAACAATTTGTGTTTTGGTTGGGTAGTTGTACTATTATACATTTTCTCAAAATATTTACATAATCATTTAATTTTTCTTCCAATCAAATAATCCGCAGTACTGTATTAGATATTAATTGAAATCAACTTATACGGTGAAATCTAAAATGAGTACCATGGACGAAATAGAAGAAGAAGCAAAAGCAGCAGCCGAAAAGATGGTAATGAATATGATGCAGAGACCAGGACAACTTGAAAAAGTAAGAAGAGGTCATCAACTTTATTACTATGATTAATAATCGAGCATTCTCCTACTCAACTACATAGTTTCAAGGCTTAACCAAAAGCCCTTATCATCTAATATTATAATTTTTGTTTTGTGGGCGTTGGTAGGATGAACCGAAAAAAATACATACTTATTTAACTATGTCTACTATCAGAGTATGTATGTCTTATTATCACACATTCTCTGAAAACTCTGATGTATAATTATTTAATTTTTTTTTAAATCTATTATTTAGAGGCTTCAGTGCACTCTGGGTGACTATGCCAGCCTCATGGGATCAATCCTATTGTAGCGTAATGGGAATCTTGCAAGCTGCGATAGCAGACTGCAAGCCACCCATTATCCTACTCTATCCCCTACTCACATCTTCAAATATACCTCACTCTATCCTCATATTCTCTGTCCCTCTCTATCCTTTCTCTCTTTCATACATTGTTTTAGGAACTTGTAAATACTCTGTGCTTCTTCAGACATTGGCTGGCTCAGAATCATATTGATTCCACCATTGTGGAGATCGATATTTGGTAACAGGCTCCTCCTCAGTTTGCGATACTGGTCACATTCCGCCATCATATGAATGATATCTTCGGGCACCTGACATGTATTGCACAGTGGCGATGATTTAACCCCCATTAAATGATAAAATTTGTTCAGTGGAACATGACCAGCCTGCAACCTGAGAGCAGCAACCAATGTCTCCCTGGAGAGGCTGGCACATTCAAACCAAGGCACTGACCCTGGTGTGTCCTGCATGGTATAGTACCGAGGATGTATAATTTAATAACAAAAATATACAACAACTTACGAGGCAACTTATTTTAATGGTAGAGATAAAGGACAGCAGGGGTAGAAGTACTAAAGAGCTTTTTGGGCTGTAGCCTAAGGCCCCAAGGGACAGGTACCCGGTACCCACACAGTGTTGGCAGTGTCAGCAAATGGCAAAAGATTGAGGGCCATGGACCTATAATACTTTTTGTCCAAAATAAAATCTAAGCAACTTGTACTGGGTGTTATTAATGAAATTGTGGACTTGTGCAGGAAATTGCATATTGTACTGCTATGTCTGTATGAATTTACTGGGTAATCTTTCTAAATGAAAGGGATACTACAAAGAAATATAAAAACTTATAGTTATAAGAAATCTTAGTGTCCAGGATTATTATTATTAATTAGATTTTGGAGCCAAATCAAAGAAGCAGGTGAAGAAAATAGAAAATTGGAATTTATCACTATGGAAAGAAGATACAAACTTATTGATTTTTTTACTCCAAAGCAACCTAGCACTTGTCAGTTCAGCCTTCACAAAAACCCAAATCCACTGATGGCTATCACCAGATAGAAAGAAAAAATAACATTGATTTGATTACATGATCCCACCAAGCTAAAGTTCTTCTTTAATTCACATTTAGTAAAAAAAATTAACTTTAATTCCAACTACAGCATGGTACCTTACTGCCTAAAAATGTACTCTATAAAGGTTTCCAGAAATAATATAAAATCTCAGTGGTGCCACCAGAACAAACAGTGACAGTTTACTATTTGTTGCAGTAGCAAGGAATACATTTAAACTAACATTTAATTCATTAAACCCAGAGCGAACGTGTTATTGTCTTTCTATTGTGTCTCTAATTACGCTACTCAAAAGCTTATTGAGGTCACATAATAAGGTGATAGTTATTATGTGACCAATCTGCTGACAAGCCTGTCACACTACTGTTAACTTACTGTACTTTGAGGATTTACTAAAACTGGGCCATGACCTGGATTAGGACATAAAGTACTTTTAATCCAGGTAGTATGTTCCCTAGGAATGACAAAGTACTAATTAACTAGCTGACCCGGTGACTTTGTATTGCCTAACAATATATTAATATAGTATATCTTTTGATATAGTCAACTGATTGCCATGAAGCAAAGCCTAAGTGATATATCAAGTTACACACAATTTTAATGTATAAAAGTTTTCTACATCGATTTCGTAAATTTTACGTGATGCGCACACAACTAAAATCTTCTACAAATTTATTATAAGTATAGATAATGTGCTTGTAGTGTGGGTGACATAGAACTATGTCTATGTTTGTATGTGTAAATAGCCTAAGTGTATATATCGCATATCGCTAATACACCTATCGCTACATGGCGACCCTGCCTTCGGGCAAACCGCGTGTGTGTTTTTGCATTCAAAATTTTGAAATTTTTTAATTGGTGTAAAATTATTCAGAAAATCAAGATGTGTCAGTCATACTAGACCAAAGAAGAGGTAAACGTTAGGTATGATATGAGTATAAAAACCTTGTTTAATGATTATTTTCACATTTTTCAGGTAGAACATTATAAAAAAAGAATCACTCACAAGAAAGCATCCATTGAGGCTCAGTTGAAGTCAGCTGTCCAGGGCAAACTAGATGGAGTGAGTGTTGGCTTGAAACAGTTGCAGGAGTGTCTGGAAGATGTGCAGCAAGTTAGCCTCAAGTAAGTATTAGTTGTAACTAACTTGTGCCAGAAGCTTCATCTGCATGAAAGGCAGAAACTATCTGAAAGGAATCTACTATGGATAAAGAATATCCCATGTCATAATCCAGGACAAGGTCTACTTGTGTTCCTTGATTCAACCAAATTCACTTTGGTATTGAGGCCTTTTTGCTTTACAGACACACAAACATGCAGACTTTTCTGTTTTAATATTCTAGAATGTTGTAGTAGGATAAGAAGATTATATCAACTGTCTGTGTTGGTTAACCAACTTAATGAGAAGATAAAATTGTAAATCAACTTACTATCTTTTGATGATCACTTGCTTAGATTTTAAAATCAATTATCAATGTTTAATTTAACATTTCACACATCCATCCATGAAATATAAATTGTAGCATAATCTCCAAAGATATGTAACACTTTGTAAATAAATTGAAAAATCCATCAATTACAGAATGGATGAATTGGAGGAGCTGTTGAAGAGTGTGCCACCCCTGGTGGCATCACTCCAGGCAGTCAGAGAGGAAGACTCTCGTCACTCACAGTATGTCACAGCTATGGACAGTCTGAAACACATATTTACAGTGCCAGAAAGTGTAGCCAAAACTAAACAATGGATAGGCGAAGGCAAGCTCCTGCATGCCCATCAAGTGAGTCTGTGGTTATTTTGAGATCGTAACTTTTCACACCTTTTTTCCATGATTGTAGTAACTACTAGGGCACGTTTAGGTCTGTGATTCGATGGCGGCGCTGAAGACCCGGTAAGTGCGTATTTAGGTTGGACGCCAATAATAGTTCATGTCTTGGGCGCCCCAAAAGAAGCTTATAAAGCTAGAGAATGCACTCACGACGCTTATCATGCGATGGGTGCTATGTGCAGACCAGGGTCTTCAGGGAATACTGGCTTGGGTGGGGGTAAGGAATGCATTTGATACGGGCAAGAAATGCATTCTATATAAAAAGCGGGCCTCGCTTACGCCCATTACATCGCAAAGAACGGCGCCGGCACCACTGAGTGCGGATCCTGTAGGGGAAATAGACATCTTACTTAGGAAGGTAGGAAACTTTTAGGGCTAGGAAGCTTAAAAGTTCTTCAATGACTAGCCAGTGGCGGCCTTAATAAATGAAAGTTTCCAGCCAGGACTTACAATGGTACAGGCCTCGGCTAAGGGCGTTGCTGAGGGAGGAAACCAAGCAAGTGGCTGCATCGAACATTATTTAGGGATGAATTTAAAACTACAGGTTCAGCGCCGCGAGCTTGCTCTAGCAAGGGACGGGGTGGACATTGACGGTAGCGTCGCGGCGGGCCTTAACGGCGAAGACAGAAGGATGGCGGTCTGTATTTTCAAAGGGTGCTGGTTTGACCGTGATCGTCCAGGAGGCTGCCGACCAGGATCGTGAGGGAGAAGAAGACTTCGGGCAGGCAACCACTTCGACGCCTTGTAAGGCACTCATCACAAAATCTCAGGCGCTCAGAGTGGGGACTCCGAACACTCACTTATTATTCCTTTTGCTATGTTTTATATTTTATACATAAAACAAGCATAATTGAAAAATTAAAAACCCCGTTAATTTCAAATTCTAATAATTATGACAATTTGTTGTCTACTTTCAGTGTCTGAATGATTTAGAGAACTCCAGAGATGACTTACTGTATGAGCTGCATAGGTTACCCAACCAATCCTCACATGATAAAATTATGCTGAAGGCATATTTCGAAGATGTTGAAATGGTTTCCAATTTACTTGAAAAACAGATTAAACTGATTTTAGCGCGAACTTTAAACACTGTTCGTAAAGAGCCTACTGTTATCGTTACTGCACTAAGGATTATTGAAAGAGAGGAGAAAAGAGATCAAATGGCTTTACAGGTTGGTACTTGCTTGTATTCAAATATTAATCTTTTTTTTTTCAGGTTTTATTTTATTTATTTTTTAATTGTAATTCTATTTACTCTGCAGCAACAAAACCAAACTGGCTTTATGCCGCCGGGGCGCCCTAAAAACTGGCGAGCCAAAGCTTTTGAAGTTCTTGAATGTGCTGTCGCTCAGCGTATAGAAGGCACGCGCGTCGACGAACGAGAAGATAATAAACTGTGGCTCGTAAGATACTTGGAGCTCACCAGACAACTCATACTAGAGGACCTGAGAGTCGTCAAAACTTTATGCGTGCCATGCTTCCCGCCGCACTATGATATTGTCAACAAATACGTCAATATGTACCACATTTGTTTATCTGCAAGCGTAAGTTGTATGATTAATTTCTTATCAATTTATAACCAGTTTGAGCTACCCTGACTGTGCTCAGCCAAGTATTTATAAAATACAATAAAAATATTAATGAACTAAATTTATTTGCGCTCTCATTGGTATCTTATTTGTATACTTATATTGTTATGTTTGTCATTGTTACAGCTCCAAGATGTAGTAACGAATGGCATAGAAGGCAATGAATATGTTACACTGTTATCGTGGATATTGAACACCTACCCTGGAAATGAATTGATGGGTAGTTCAGAGTTAAACATTGACGTATCGACGTTACCGCCTTTGCTTAGTAAGGAAACCATGCAAAAGTTACAGGATGAATACTTACAGGTGAGTTTATAGTTAGAGGAAAAACAATTTTTGACGCCACAGTTGGCGCAATGGTTGAGCGATTGGCTGCTGCGCTGCTTTGCGCGGGTTCGATTCCCGCACAGATCAAATATTTGGATAACCTACAGATAGTTGTTCCGGGTTTGTAAACGAACCCCACTCATTATACAGGAGTAATTCCTAGTGAGGGGTACTTAAATGTGACTAAAAACTAAAAAAAGTTTGGCGTTCTTGACTTCTTCCTTCTTCACTACCGTCCAAAAGTTTAAAAGCATATATGTTTTTAAACCAAAGAATACATGGCCAAGGATAATATGCGGTAAAAATTAGTAATCAAATTAATTTTTACAACCTTTTTACGATTGTTTACACAAAAACAATTGTTATTGACGTCCCACATTATCAAGTTTTAACAAAATCCTTGAAAAGGTAAAAACGGAACCCAGGATCACTTTGTTGTGCATCTGTCTGTCTGTCTGTCAAGACCCTTTATCTCGGGAACGTGGTGAGGTATCGAGTTCAAATTAAAAATATATACTCAGGTCTGCGGTCCCTTGAAGCTGTGAAAAAATCTAACTTCTGAGTTAAAGAAAAAAAAAAGATACGGTCGTTTTTGTCGCAAAAAAACATATATTTCGACTCTCAAGGGAATCAAAAATCATAGGGTACTTCCCGTTGCCCTAGAATCCAGAAATTTGGCATGAAGCAACGTCTCATAGCACAGTTATAGGAAAATATCTGAAAACTGTAAAGGGAAAATAAACTTTTCCCATACATTGCTGGCATGTATTTTTTTTTCTTTTCGCCAAAAGTGTAACTTAGGCCATATCTTAAATGACTGTAAGATAAATCAATAGCAAAAATAATTAAGTATGTCTACCAACCGTAACCAAACGAAATTAGAGACAATTTAGTATATTGCTATAGTTTGTTATGAGGCGTTATTTTTCTTAAATAAAAATACTGTATGTCTGAAATACAGTTTCCCATTGTTAAATATAGTTTTAGTTTCGGTTTTTATAGTGAGTACACATTAAATAGTGTCAATCACTATCACAACACTAACGCGTATCTTTTCGATTCATTTATCAAGATTGAAAAACTACGACTGTGAAAAAAATATAACAGTAATAACTAATTTAATATATTTTATCAATGGAAATCTCAAAATATTACGTAATATATTTCCATTTCATTATAATATAACGAAAATAGGTAACGCCTAACAAAAATATACTAGCAATGCTTCTATACGTATCTTCGTTCGGTTACCGTTTAAAGACCTGCCCCCCCCTAGCCAAGTTACAATCGTATCGTTCGCGCCGAACGCCTCGAGTAGGCCACGCCTCCGATTCCTTTGTTCTGACGTCATCTTAACGCTCAGTCACGTGGTCAGAACAAAGGAATCGGAGGCGTGGCCTACTCGAGGCGTTCGGCGCGAACGAAACTTGGCTAGGGGGTTGGTTCTTTTTGCTATTGATTCTTGGTATTGGCCTCTAACATATAACCTAAGTTTCATTTCTGGCGAAAAGAAAAAAGTAAATCATACCAATAGTTTGCATTGGCCTTTGTAGTGACGTAACAAAAAAAACTGCGATTCGGAAAAATGTTCGTAACTCAATTCGGGAATTGAACTGTTTTCATAGGTAAGTTTGTACGGAACCCCCAGTGCGCGAGCACTTGTCCGGTTTTTTTAAATTAAAATTTGACAATACTTTTTCTTCTGAAAGCGGCAAAACACAAGCAAATCATACTTGAACAGTGAAGCGCTATTTGTAGGTACTCTACGTACGAAAGTATATAGTAAATTACAAAAAGGTCCAGTTTCTTATTAAGATATCCACTACACACGTGCTAGAAAACAAGAAACTGAGAACAATGTTGATAGAATTAGATCTAGTAGGCCCTAATTCACAACAAATCAGGAGGATAACTTGTCTCCTAAACGGAATCGAGCAGCTCCGAATAATTTGTGAGCAAAACCCATTTAAATAACAATTAAAAGACTGCCTGCGGAATAACTTAACAAGGAAGGCAATTTGAAAATTCTTAAAGGTCTAAAGCATTCTTCGAAATTGTGAAAAAATTAAGTATATCTCAATCACCTGACCTTTCTCCCATTGATTTGGGCTTAATTAAATAGATGGTTGAAAAATCAATCTCCAACAAGCTCAAAACATCTGTAGCAACTATTGGAGGGCAAATGGAACAAGTTAGATAAAGAATATTTTTAACCGACTATAAAAAGGAGGAGGTTCTATGTTCGGTTGAATGTATGTTTTTTTATGTATGTTCACCGATTTCTCGGTCAATTGTGGACCGATTTTGTTTTTTTTTTTGAAAGTTTATGCTTCCGAGTTGGTCCCATAGAAATATTGTTATGATCTGATCATGAACTTCGAAGATATGGAACAGAACTCCTCATAGGATCACAGCAGAACCGTCGAAACAAATAAAATTGCTTTGTTTATACGTGTAGTCGATGACTGACTGAAAGTAGAGGTGGAATATATCGAACTGATCTGATAATGAAGCCTGAAGTTAGGCACCGGAACTCTGTAATAAATTAATGTAATCTAACCGTGTTTGGGATTATTAGAATTGTCATGAGATGCACTCTGGCTATAAGGTATTTAAGTTTGGCTGAGGGGTACTTTTTAGTGGTAGTACCTACCATAACTAAAAAGTGTAAAATAAAAAACTTTTTACAAAAAAAAAATACAACCGACTTCAAAGTAAAAAAAAAAACACTGAAAAGTGCAAAATAACTTTAATTTCGGAAGTCGGTGTTAAATAACGAAGAGACAAAACTATTATAGAAACAACGACTTCCGAAATTAAAGTTATTTTGCACTTTTCAGTGTTTTTTTTTTTACTTTGAAGTCGGTTGTATTTTTTTTGTAAAAAGTTTTTTATAATGATAAACAATACATAAAATATTTTAATTATAAACTATAGATAAAATATTTTAATGATAAGCAATAGATAAATTATTTTATTGTTACACAATAGATGAAATATTTTAATGATAACTAATAGAAAATAATTTAAACCATTCTTAGACGAGCATATTGGTTTTGTAATAAAAACGTTGCATATAGAGCATGGAAATGCTTGTTTTCTATGGAAGACCTTGTGGCCATATTAACATTTATCTAAAACTAAGTTAAGATAGATACAAACTAGAGGGTCAAAGCACAATCTCAATTTACAATGCTTCATTTTTATTATCATCTATACCGTTTGAAAGAGCGTTTGCTATATCGCTCATTAATTAAATGTAAAAAATCTAGAAAATGGAATCGAACTACATGGAGTGGATGGAAAAGACCCTGGAGTCGGAGCGCGCGGAGTGGGCGGGGCAGCGGGCGCCCGACGTAGAGCCGCACTCCAGCGCCTATCACACGCACGCACCAGTCATCATCTTCCAGATGATCGATCAGAACTTGCAGGTAAGTTCACCTCATTTATATGTTAACTTAACTAATAAGAATCATAAATTCGCTTGCTGACTGCTTAGTGCTTACAGTTTAATTTTAAAGTCCGTTGTTTAATTTTAACCCCAATCAATAAGCTTCTTCTTCTCCTCGAATCGATGTTTTTCTTTTCCTTCAAAGTTTTTGGGCCCAGTCGGCTGCCATGCGGCGTCAGTGGCGTTTTTTAGGTTCTTCTCTTTCGGTTTTTCCCTTGTTAGGTTCTCCAAATGCATATGTAGGGACATTTTATTCACTCTATTAATTGGGCCATCATCTGGTCAGGAGCACCGCACTCCACCGCACTCGCACTGGGTGACGGAGGGTACTATAATCTTTTGCCAGGTTGTTACACTAGTTGCCAGTCACCCTATATACTATTTGCTTTTTAAAATTCACCCACAGTAACTGTAATCCGAGGTAAAAACTCCCAGGTACTCCAATATCAGTAGTTTTTGAAGTTTGCGTATAGTGCGGTGCGATGTTATCATTTGATTGGATTTTGTGAAGATTCAATTAATTTAGCATTGATTTTTAGGGTTCCGTACCCTAAGGGTAAAAATAGCACCCTATTAATATACTAAGACCCCACTGTCCGTCTGTCTGTCATCAGGCTGTTTTTCATGAACCGTGACAGCTAGACTGTTAAAATTTTCACAGATGTATTTCTTTTGCCGCTATTACAACAAATACTAAAAACAGAATAAAATAAATTGTGTAAAAAAAAAGTTGAATAGATAATGTTACGGAACCCTTCGTACGTACGCGAGTGCGATATGCACTTGTTTCTTTTACATTTCCACAGTTCATATTCCAACACTGCTTAGAGCTGATCATTCAACTATTAGAGAAGTTCAAAATTTTGCCCCATACGCCAGTCTTTTTTTTTCCTTATAAAAACGTCTATTCATCGAAATCCAAAACTACACTATACTAAACTTTTATCCTTCTTTTTCTTTTTTTTTCTACTCTACTTTTACTTTTTTGTAAATTTTAATTTGTAATTAAAACGCTACACTAAACATTTCCTTTGACAATTGCACCCAAAATAAGATTGTATTTTGTACCTATGTTAACAAATAAATTATTATTATTATTTATTTATTTATCTCAGGACCCTGAGGTCCTGGACCTTTGGTAGGCGTACGAGGAGCCGAAACCAACTTGCAGAGGCCCCTTTAGACGAATGTGATGATAGCGACGGTGATTATCCCTGTACAGCGCGTACAGGGATAATCACCGGTTGGTGGGAAACTATTGCGACATATGGAAAACTAAAATATAAGGCTATGGTTTTTAGAGTCTTAAGTGGACTGGTTACCGGGAACTATGTTAAGAGAGAAATACGGTCAAGATCCCTACCATCACTTTACTGGATTGTATATCCTTCTCCCGAGCACGTTTTCTCTTGCGAATATTCACTCAAGCCAGCCAATAAAGGCAAGAGTGAGGTGGGAGCTCTGTTCCTCGTTAGTGTTCACTACGGCCGGCCAAGAAAGAAGAACAAGATTTTTCCCGGGAGATCGGATCTGTGGGGTCGCTAATGCCCAACAGTTCGCCACAAAACTGCCCTGCGGATTGTATCTCTCTTAGTCTTTCCCCTCACCCTAGACATATTACTGCAAAGCAAACGCTACCGATACATAAGAACCTAGAGTTTATTGGCGCGCGCAATCCCCACAACGACGTCAACGTTGTATATTGTTGAACGTTAAACAATGTAACGTCAATGTTGCCCTATCTCTACGGCGATGGGGTTTTCTTCTATATACAGCGTGTAATTGACAGGTTGGCAAAAACGAAAAGTATGAATTCAGACTGGTATTGTTAATATTTTGATAGTGAAATATTTTCCCGGAAATGATAGGTGAACGTTTTACAATTTTCAATTTTATTTCGGCTACGCAATGTATAACGAATATATCGATACGCGCGCGACCCTGTACCTCGCGCATTGTTCATTCATACTAATAGGTAGGTACTTCGGGACGTAAGGTCCACGTCCCGAAGTACCAGTTTGGAATAAATACATAGTACACTACACACACAAACACACCTATCAAAAATTTTTAACATGAATTCAAAACCTATCAAAAATTAAAATAGTCACTTACCTAAATTAAAGTCTCTCGGGTCGTATAAGGCATGGCTCAAAGTGGTTGCCTCCGAGCTGCACGCACAGTTGTGCTCTATGCAGGGTTTCGGCATGGAGACGAGGTATCATTGTCACATCCTCATTGAGTTTTTGGTTCAACGATGTGAAACACGGGGTCCGTTATTACGCCTTACAAGTTTTGCAGCAGTACGGGTTCCCAAACGCGGATTTCGACGGACAACATCTAAAATCGCCTGCTCAGAACGAGCACGGATTGTCCTTCCAGAACCTTCCTGACGCGGCACAATAGGTAAATTTTCTAAAACACGTTGATATGCCCTTGTGATAGTACGACTATTAGCTGGATGTCGTTCATTTGGGTGTCTTTGAACATAGAGCCTTAATGCCAACGACGCGTTTCCTCTAGCTTCACCCAAGCACATTAACATCTGGCCATATTCGCGAGCACTAAACGTTTCATTACGCCGATTCATGACGATACCACACAACACAAAAACACACAACTCAACTGAACGCAGTACACAGTCCCGAACTCTCGACAGTTGAAAGAAAACGAAATAGACGTCCAGAACGCACCAGCATTGACCAGCAATCGCGGCAAACTGAATTAAATGGCGGCAAAGCGCCTCGGCTAATGGTTTCGTTTGTCGGCACACCTTTGAGAGTGTGTGTGACACGTGTAGCAATTAGGGCTGCCCACATGGTATGAAATTAAATATTTTTATTTCGGTAATAGTAAGTACGTTAGTCGAGGTGCCCATGGCGCAGTAGTTACAGTGGTCGGCCTGCGATTGAGATAAAGATGAAGAACTAGGTATTGAAAAATAATCGTATCGTAATCGTATGATAAACATTGTTATTAACCGCTATCTTTTGTAACTTTTACTCATGGTTCTGCTTCCAAGTTTAAACCTAGTACCTGTCAATCCCCTAGCAGCATGCGCGCGATTTTGCGCATTTTCTAAACACTAAGCAAACGTCGGCGTTCGCATAGATTATAAATTAAGTTTTTTTTTTTATAGGGTATTTATTCAAGAACGTAAATAAGAAGTTTTCATTATAGTATGTAAAAATCGAAAATAAGCAAAGCTTTTCGTAACTACACGCGCGAACGCCGGCTTTCGCTCAGGGATTGACAGGTAGAATGTGAATCTGGCAATATTGACACATTGTTTTTATGTTTTATGTCCCACTAAATTGTCTAAAGCAAACAATTTAAAATAAGGTTTTTGGAATTAAGAAATAATAGGTAAAGTAATCATACTCCTGAGTATCTAATTATTATTAAAGCATTTTACATAAAGAAAATAGAATTACAAGTATTAAATTCCGTACGCGGTACAACCCTAGCAGCGTCGCCGCGTCGGCGCGTCAAAGCCGCACGACCCGTGCACCACACAAAAGGAGCGAGCGAGCGAGCGGTATGCTGTCTCTGTCTGTCGTAGGTACTACGGAGTTCAGTAAACTTTTACGGCTAACAGCTGATTCCCCGCGAGTTGTATGAATTTTCTTTTACGATTACATTGCCGAATTTAAGTTTTTTGCTTTTTTTTCACTAAAATTGTGTTTTTGGGCTGGATTTTGTTGTAACAAATAAATAGAACACAAATCTAGTTGAAAAACGGTCGGAAAATTCGACAATTTTCCTGAAGAAAATTCCAACGTTTTTCAGTCATAATCATGGTCATGAAGCTACTGTTTCAGTTTTTGCCAACCTGTCAATTTCACGGTGTATATAAAAGGGGAAACTGACTGACTGACATATCAACGCACAGCCGAAACTACTGGGATTAGGAGCGTGAAATTCAGCACAAGGTTTCCTTTTATGACGTAGGCGAGCACTAAGGAAGGATTTTCCAAAATTCCCTCCCTAGGGGGATGAGGGGGGTCTAAAGTTTGTATGGAGAAATCAGGCATCTAGGTCGTCTCGCCACCTCTTCCCAGGTCGATTTCGGCGACGTCGTCCATCTTCAGGTACCCACTTTGTGGAGACTTGCCCACCGGTCAGAGTGCATGCAGCTGATGTGACCCGCCCAATCCCATTTTAACCTGGCAGCCTTTTTACCTACGTCCATAATCCCCGTCACTCTGTCGACCCTCTTGACACCCAGAATGTTGCGCTCCATTGCTCGTTGGCAAACCCCAAGACGAAACTTTTGCGACTCGATAAGCGACCATGTCTGGGCACCGTAGGTTAGGACGGGCAGGATACACATATCAATGAGTTTTTGATTCAGGGAGATCGGGTGGATCTCCCTCCATTAGCGTCTTCATGGACCAATAGCTTTTCCAGGCGTTTTTGATACGGCGATCGATTTCCTTCTCCTGCCTGTTTTCGAAAGAAACTAACTGACCCAGGTAGATATACTCATCGACATGGTTGATATCCTGCCCATCTACCTCGACCCTACGTTTAGTGCTGTTGGTCATACATTTTTAGTTTTAGACCGATTCATCGCGAGCCCCTCCCTGAGGCTTGCCGTGCTTAGGTCTTGAAGCATGGACTGTGGTTTTAGAGCAGTAGGGGCAAAAAGGACAATGTCGTCGCAAACCGAAGGTTTGTCAGCCTCTTACTACCGACTTCGAAGCCCCTAGTCGCCCACTAGCTGCCATTGCTCTAAAGATCTCCTCGAGAGTGCTTGTAAATAATTTCGGAGAGAGCGGGTCACGGTCACGGTCGGGAGTTTATGCTATTGCTATTTTATATTTTTAAAGTTTTATTGGCATTTCAATTAAATAAAACATAATTTTTGTGAATTTTGTGAGAAGTAATTTATTCAATCAAACAGATCTACGAGGATTTTTATGGGACAAGCAAACACCAATTTTTCAAAAATGCATTATAATATTCAAAATTTCAATTTCAAATCCAAATGTGTCCAATTTAAAAATAAACATTAGCTAGACCATACGGGGTGAATGTAAAGCGTTCAGTATTGATTAAAGATATGCAACATAAAATAAATGTTTATCCATTGATCGTTTTTGAACGGCATCAGCTAGGAGGCAGCACAAGTATTTGTCCATTTATTTGTATAAGAGGACAAATAACGAACTTCAGATAAATCCTCTCACAATCATAGAAGTCAAAAATAAGATAAAATCATTTCTTCTTACCCTTGATTACACACGAACCGAACTCCTGTTTAAATAGCTTCAAAACAAACGTAATCTACATGGTATATATGTAGATTACGTTAGTATGCACTACATTCATAATAAAAACTACACACCAACATCTACATCAACATCGCACATACATACTGTTTTCTTTTTTTTACTTAAGTAATTTGTATTTTTTCTCTTAGGTTTAATTGCATAAAACGACTCATGTAATTACTAGAAGACACTGACGACTAACTGTAACACCGGCACTATGCCTAGCGCAGGGCCTCACTATTTTTGTAAAACGTTAATTTATGTCAATAAAGAATTTATTCTTTATTTATTATTTCTTTTTTGTAAATATTTAATTTCCTATAGCGAATTTGAAAAGATCTTGTCTAGAAATGAAACATTATAGGTCAAATTATTTGAAATAATTCCCGAAAATAAAAAGAATTAAAAAAAAAACAAAAAGAACACTTGTTTAAAACAATTTGAACTGTATGTTTCTGTTTGTTTGTGTATAAAATTTGCAAACAAAACCCTGACTAACCACCTGCCTGGTCACCAACATCGGACTCTTATTACCAACTACAACTTATTAATATTTAGGTTCATGATTTAAATGAACCTAAATGCCATGGGTATATGTAGTAGTTAACTAAGAGAACCAACTTTTTGGTTTCTAACATCACACCCTTAATAGCAACTACAATGAATGCCGACCTACTACCTATTAGGACGATTCAAATGAGCTCAAACACGACAGTTAAGGTATATATATAGGTGTATGAAAAAAAACTTCAATAATTCGTCTAAATAAATAATACTCGAAGTTTATATCAATTGGTTGCATATGATGCCTAATGTGGTGATGAAAATTAAAATCTCAAACCTTGAGGTCATGAAGATCATACGTCCAAGTTTACAAAACGACTACCTACCTAGTCTCTAGGGTGTTATTTTTTACTCTTATACAAGTATTTTTTGAATTCGTTCAACCCCAAGCGAACGCCGGCGTTCGCTCTCTCATTGTCTTTCTATTGTGTCTCTAATTACGGTATTCGAAAGGTATTGAACTTGAACAATAGTGATGTCAGTTGACTTGTAGCCACCGCACCGTTCCGCAAGTAGCTTTATTAAATAACTTTCCGCGGTTATTTTTCCATGTGACTGATTTATTTGTTTTTGCAGGTTACTGAAACCATAAGCAAAGAAATAACGTTTAAGGCGTTGCTTCTCAGTATCGATCAAGTTACACGGTACGGGAATATGTACAGAGATGGAGTCATACAATTTAAGGTGAGTTCACCATAATTGTTCAAACATAAAAAAAAATAACGTGGAAATCTGACTGTATACTATTTATTGATTTCCTTACTATTTTTTTTTTTTTAATAGAACGCCCATTTCGCGGATCGCTCCCGCGTGGCGTACTTCACGCACCACATGATCACCATCGTGAACAACAGCGAACAAATGGTCCGGCTGGCGCAGCAGACGCAGGCGCGCCACTGGCCGCCCGCGCGACACGACCCACCCGCCGAAGCCAAGTTCGATAAGATGCTGACCACCTTCCAAGTAACTCTACCATTTACCTATTTTAATTATTATAATTATTTTCTACTATCTGACCCGGTGAACTTCGTTCGTTGAATACTGCGATATGCGATCGCAGTATTCCCGAAATATTTATTAGAGAGTTAAAGAGTCTGTTTATTGTTAACACCATTTCATAACATAACATAAGGCTAGTATGCTCTGAAGGGGTACCGCAGATGTGTAAATTCCATTCTAGAATATCCTCAATCCATGTTATTGGGGTTATCATTTAGCGCATAACTTTTTTTATGGACTATTTCTGATGATTCTTTTCGTATTGGTTTAAGTGAAATTCCGTGACAATTTCGGAGGCGCAATTTCTTTCGATAAGCAGAGCACGAGAGGGTCTTTTTGGGGAGATGAGAAATCGTCTAATGATGTCTCCCGCTCTAGCGGAAGCAAGAGGGCGTGTCAGACTTTTACTGACTAAAAAAACCACTTATGTTTCTTCATTAGCGTTCAAGGACCACAAGTTTCCTTCTCAGAAATTTCCCGTGACTCTGCTGGGCCGTTCTACGCTTGCGGTCTTCTTCTAGCATTACAGCTTTGTAGAAAGAGGCGACCACATCCCATTCCTTTTCGCTCTGGACCAAGGCCCAGCGCGAGAAATCACCGCCGCCGATCGCCACCATGAAGACACGGCGGTGCTCTGCCTAATAGAGGCACACCTGCACCTCCTGGCGATCCGCACAATGGATCATCCGGGTGCTTCTTTCGCTTGAATCAAAAACAGGAACCTTACGAACTTGACATGTCCGGTAAGGACCAGCGTAATGTAGAAAGTGAGGACGCCATAGCTCCTCTCCAGCCACTCTTCATAGAGGAAACTTAGACGATTGTGGCGTACCCAACGCGAGAGGATGAGCTAGACATAAGAATGGTACTTGCGCTAGCGATAATAAGTGTGAGAGTAACATCACATCGTTAAATTATATTACATAATACAATTTCCTACTGCTTATTTCAACAAACCCTTACCCTTTCTTCTTCTTAACGATAATAAGTGTGAGAGTAACATCACATCGTTAAATTATATTACATAATACAATTTCCTACTGCTTATTTCAACAAACCCTTACCCTTTCTTCTTCTTAACGTTCCCTGCTGCCACACAAATTACAGACAGAATTCGTTCTTTATAAGATGCGCAAAGTCCTACAACAATTTGATTGACTTTTCAGAACTTGACTTATTCACTACTAAGCCGCGTGTATTCAATCGAATACTTACCAAACATTGTTTTGATAACTGTTTTATTTTGCACTGCAACACGTAATAAATCATGATTGTGTCGTATTGTTAAAGTGCATACCATCATTTTAATTAACTTTTTTTTCTATCAAGTATGCTCTTCTCTAGCGATTTAAATGCGAAAATATGTCATTGGTTTATAGTTGCATATTTTTTTTGTTTTCTAATTATAATAAAATAAAATAAACCGGAATAATATATAATGTTTGTAATACCGTAATTACGGCATTGGCTTGTCAATACCGTGATTTAAAAAAAAACTAATATATATCCGTGATCACAGTATTACAGGATCCCGGAATACCGATATAAAAAGCCCTATACTCCATTTTACTAAATAGGGTGAAAAATTTTCTTTATATAACCCATGTGCATAATTATTTTTTTCCCTCTCCTAGAGAGAGGAGGCCTGAGTCTCAGCAGCGAGAACATTAAAAGGCAGATTATGCTTATATATATAAATTATATCAATCACTGATTTCGAGTATTGATTTAAACAATTTTACCTCAAAATCTAGATCTCAATGCGCTGTATCTGTTTACCAATCAAGACAGCTAATGAAAAAGTGCACTTGTAGTTTTCTTAACTTGTTCATCTAGATCTCTTCATTGAAACTGAACGTAGACAGACACTTTCGTTGAAATTCAGGGCCAATCGCGACAGTTCAATGTTCGCTACGGTCAGTGAGATCTTGATGTGTAAATAACTCTCATCGCTACAAGGTCAAGCGGTGTTCCGCGGTCAAAGCCAGAAAAAAAACTTGTGTTGGCACGATAATGAACAATAACTTCTGAAGTAAGTAGTGCACTTTCGGCAAAAACTCGACACATTCAATCAAGCGTTTTTGCATGGAAACCGTGTCCATGACCAGAAAACCAATGCTTGGAATAGGTAGGAAAAAATATGTTGATTGATAACAGACAGAAGATCGACTGTTACTATATTTGATTCTCCGGTCGATCTTTTTTTTTATCCGATTTGAGAAATTATATTTTACTGATAAAAAGCTGCAATACTCTACTGCAGTGCTAGGTGACTTAAGTATAGTACTTTAACTTTGCTGGATAGTTTGAAAGAGTTACCGCGGCCCTGAACTGCAAAGGGCAACTGAAGGAACACAGGTGGATTTTAGTGAATAAAAAAATCTGATACTCTCGCTTCACCTATGAGAGACGAGGAGTCGTTTGATGATTTCCCACATGAAATCAAGGAATATTGTAGTTTCCTTACTGCTAATATTAACAGTTCATTGTCATATTTTCATATCAGAAAAACGAACGTGTCACGGTCCTATGGGGTTCCAACCAGGTAAAAGAGCGGGGCGCTCTTAGTTTTAAATGAACTCTAAGCGATTACTTTGTACAAACTTTTATTCTTTGGTGTAAGAACATAACAAAAACACTTTTTAACAACGTAATATCAACAAATAACAGTTCAGGTACATCGAGCGAGCGCTTAGTGGCCCTTCTTGTGTCCCCAGTGCTTGTGGTCCTCGTGGCCGCCCTTCTTATCGTGGTGGTGGTCGTGGTGATGGTGCTCATGATGCCCGCCTTCGCCGTGGTGGCCCTTGTGGTGATGGTGGTGGCCGCCGTGTTCGTGGTGACCGTGCTTGCCGTGGTCGTGTTCGTGGTGTCCGCCGTGCTTGTGTCCGTGGTGGAAGTGGCCGCCCTTCTTGTGGCCGCCCTCGTGGTGGTGGCCGCCGTGGTGCTCATGGAAGCCCTTTTCTCCATGATGGTCATGGAAGTGCTTGTCCTTCTTGAACTCGTCGTGCTTCTCGATGCCGTGGTGGCCCTTGGTGTCGTGTCCCTTATGCCAGTGGCCGTGCTCGTCGTGGCCGTGGCCATGGTCGCCTTTCTCGCCGTGGTGCTCGTGGTGGTGGTAGCCGTCGTCGTGGTGGTGGTGTTTCTTGTGTCCACCATGCTCTCCATGGTGTCCCTTGTGGCCACCGTGGTGGTGGTGGCCGTGACCGCCGTGGTGATGGCCGTGGTGTCCCTTGTGCCCCTCGTGGTGCTCGCCGCCGTGGTCGTGGCCGTGGTGTCCGTGGTGCTCGTGACCGCCGCCCTTGCCCCAGTGGTGGCCGTGCGACGCGGCGGTCTCTAAGTCAGCGTCTCTCTTCTCCCGGATCTCCCGGGCACAGCTCAGGGAGGCGATGGCCAGAAGGCCTAAGGCCACCAGAAGGGTACTCCTCATGATTGATTAGATCAGTTGTTGCTGAATGATATCGATCCATCGGAGACAGTGATTTTATATACTAAACAGAAGTGGCGGTTAAGAAATTCACAGTTGCTCGATAGTGTCAAGGTTGTTACAATTAATTCGTTCGTTTGCGGCGCTACTTTCCACTTCCTTCCAGGTTGTCAATATTAATTAGTTCCGTATGTTAACTTTAGAACTAATATCCTAAGGGATTGTTTACTATATTTTAATATAATTGTCGCTTTTCAGTCAGTTTTGAATCCCCTATTTCTTTTTGTTTTGCCAGTTTAAATATGCCTTCAGTTTGAACTGAAAAATAATTGACACTTATTTCACAATTTATCAACAGAAAATTGCACATTGGGAAAATTGTATGGTAACGCTACTGGTTAGCGGCTGTATGGTAGCGTTACCAGGTCCTTATGATGTTTAAAAACAGTAATTAATTCTTGTTAAAACGACAGAAAAATACATACATACATTCAATGACAGCAAACGTTGATTAGATTATCTGCTTGTGTATGTAAGCACTCCTGTAATATATTGTATTAACTATGTAATTATGTGTTTGTTTTAGAACTTAAGAGATGAAGCCGCGAAGTTTCTTCTGGAAGAAGCATTCCTTGACCTGGAAGTTCATTTCGACGACCTATTTACGGCGAAATGGTTGCCTTCCACCATTCCTGTTGACACTATTTGCATCACACTCGACGACTACTTTCAAGACTACAATCATTTGAGGGATAAAAACTTTGAGTATGTCATAAATGAAGCTCAGAACTTAGTATACAAGAAGTATATTACGGCGATGCTATCCAAGAAAGTGGCGTTTAAAAATGTGGAGGAAGCTCAACTAGCGGCTACCAAAATAGTGAAGGAAGCGAATCAAATAAGGTCGTTCTTCAGAAAAATAGCGGCGGAGGGCGTCAACGTGGACTGGCCTTTCGAGGTTATCAGTATGCTGGCTGAGGTGAGTGTTGCTTGAGTTTTACAAACCCTACTAAGAACAATTCTACATGAATTATCCATGCATTTTTAGGGTTCCGTAGCCAAATGGCAAAAAACGGAACCCTTATGGATTCGTCATGTCTGTCTGTCTGTCCGTCCGTATGTCACAGCTACTTTTTTCTGTAACTATAAGACATAGCTATAAGAACTATACTGTTGAAACTTAGTAAGTAGGTGTATTCTGTGAACCTCATCAAGATTTTCACACAAAAATAGAAAAAAAAAAACAACAAATTTTGGGGATTCCCCATACTTGGAACTGAGACTCAAAAATTTTTTTTACATCAAACCCATACGTGTGGGGTATCCTATGGATAGGTCTTCAAAAATGATATTGAGGTTTCTAATATCTTTTTTTTTTTAAACTGAAGTTTCCGCGAGAGACACTTCCAAAGTGACGGTCAACTACTTGAACGAAAACCTAAAGAAAAATATCTCGGGCTTATCTTAGATAGTAACCTAAATTGGAAGCCACACCTAGAAAAAATCAAACTTAAACTAAGTCCACTCACAGGACCATTACGCAATAAAACAAAACAAACAATTGTCTCCCTCGAAAAGTGCGATATCTTATCTATAATTTCCTGGTCAAGCCTCATATCGACTATCTCATTGAAATATGGGATACTGCAGCGAAGACTAACATAGATCCAATTCAACGAGTTCAGAATAGATTAATTAAAATTTATACCGACGAAACAAAAATAATGAGTATAAAACAAACATACATATACTACACATGTATTCTAATACGTAAAATATTAAATAAGGAAATCCATTCCAATATAACATTTGTAACAAAACAACAAACACGAAAGATTAACTTAAGATGTGCTAGTTACTTAGTGACCCGCCCTCCTAGAACTAACTATGGAAGAAGAAATTTGGAGTTTGAGGGTGTTACAATTTATAATAAATTACCATCAGTAATAAGTCAAGAACAAAGTTTTGTCCGGTTCAAAAAGCTACTAAAAACTCACACAATTAATACATACAAATAAGTGAATGGATGGGAAAGGAAAGAAAAAAAAACATATAAATACACTAACATAAATAAAATACACACGTTATATAGATTAACTTCATACCTTTAAACTAAAAATATAAACTAGTAATTACTAATTTAAACAAAAACAAATAAAATCCAACACTTCCCAAACATACATACCCAAAATATATAAATAGAACAATAAACTAAAAATAAAATAACCTTTTAATAATAAACGTGCTAATAACAGACGATACCATCAGTGCCACATCTAGTATAAATCAAATTCGTGCATCCATGTCATGTTTGGTTAACTTACGATTGAGTATGTTATCTGTTTAGATTTACCCACATTTTATCTTATTTTTTTTATTTTTTTTTCCTGGCTATCTTGTTTTGTTATTTTACATACTTACTATCTGTGCGCTCTAATTATTAATTTTAGTTTTAAATATTGTTTCTCAGTAAGTGAATTATGTATGCAATTCTTTATGAGAAATAAAGTTGTTCTTAAACAAAAAAAAAAGTGGTAAAATGCCCCCCCCCCCCCCCGTAATAGTCTAGTTCTAACGCTTATTTTATATACTTATTTTTATTTTTCTGGATTTCCACAAAGGATTCTGTGGGTGTTTATAAAATGAGTTAACCTGGAGTAAACTCGCTTTCTATTTAAATCATGATACGTGACGTGTCCGGAGTAAGAATAGTTCGACTGTTCGTCATGTGATAAATATTGTAGGCACTGGGGTTAGAACAATTTTTATGAAGCTGGCCCGTTTTGATTTTTCTACAAACTTACGCTATACGATGTAACCAGATGATACGGGTCTGAGAAGACATAACATAAAAAAAAAATCTGGGCAAGCGCGAATCGGACTCGCATCCTGAGGGTTCTATACAAACTTACCTACCTTGTAAATAGTTCAATTCTGGAATGGAGTCTCGGAAGATTTTACCGAAACGCAAAAAAAAAAATTGTGATGTAACAAATTTACAGTTTTCACATTTATTCCTATATTTGTGCTATAAGACCTTGCTTTATGCCAAATTTCAGGATTCTGGGTCACCGGGAAGTTCCTTATGAATTTTGATTTCCTCGAGAGTGTCGAAATGTATGTTTTTTGCCACATAAACCGAAGTATCTTTTTTTCTCGTTAACTTTCAAGTTTTATTTTTTTACAGCTTCAAGAGTCCGCTGACCTGAGTATATGATTTTAATTTGAACTCGATACCTCCACGCGTTTCCGAGGTAAAGGGTCTTGACAGACAGACAGACGGACGGACAACAAAGTGATCCTATAAAGGTTCCGTTTTTTCCTTTTGAGGTACGGAACCCTAAAAAAATGTCCTGAAATGTAGAACCCTGAAGTTCCACGTCAATATCTCAGAAGATATTTGGAGACAAATATCAATGAGTTTAATTCTATCATCTCAACAACGTGGTATGCTTGTGGTGTGGCGTGTATGGTATGTTGTGACGCAGTCGCAATACGGTTGACTGTAGGTTCGCATTTCGCACAGGTGCTGCGGTGCCAAGACATCGAGATGCTGTCGCTGGACCTGCACAGCGTGGTGGCCAAGTGCCCCGACATGTCGGAGGAGCAGCTGCTGCGGCTGCTGTGGCTGCGCGGCGACGTGCCGCGCGCGCGGCTGCGCGACACGGTGCACATCGCGCTGGCCAGCCGGCCCGCGCCGCGCGCCTCCGCGCACCCCGACCTCTTCCGACACATCACCTTTAGCGACAGGCTACTCTCGCATTTTAATCTCTAGTACACATATATTACATCGCAATATATTTACACATAATCAGTTATAGGTCGTTCGTCATCGCCGGTTATCTGCATGCAGCAGTCGTTTGTATCGATGGAAACTGAAAATAGAAGGGTGACGAACTACATAGTTTTAGTTAACATTCCGCAAAACGCCTACCTACTTGATACAAAAGAACTAGTAACTAATTCATTATGTAATATATCCCACTTCCAGAGAAAACTGGAATAGTGCCCTGAACAATAATGGCAAAGTTTTGAAAATGATGCCATATGTTGCACTGAATAATGTATCGTGGCAGTAATATTTAAGTATTGTTACATTTATATAATTTAATTACACAATTAAAAATATGTAAAAATGTGTTAATTATAAACAAATATATTTTTATTTATATTAAACACTTTTATTTAAATTCACCACCAATGATAATTATATAATTATCACCCAAAAACTAAACACAATAGGTAATTTCTGTTCCAATCTTACTGCAACGAAACCCTGTAGAAGTATGTATATACCAAATATATATTCGTGTATAACATCTATGCACTATTTCTTACTTGTATTATGAAAGCTGATCCACATAAACATTAAAAATATATATTTTCTTGTTTCACTGATCGTTTAAAATCGTTTTAATGATTATTTCTAATGTTCCGGCTATGTAATTGTATTGCTTTGTGCCTTGGATTGCGCGCTCTATGCTGAAGCAATGCTTGGAACAAGTATTGTTATATTGATTTCATTTGCTGCTTTGATCTAAAATACACTACAACATTTAAAATTAAACACACATTGACTAAAATCATTTTGAAGAGTGACTGGAGAGGCACCACGGCGTCCTAACCCAACCAGCAAAAACTAGGCTTACAACAATCTCAAGATTACTGTTTTTTTGCTCTTAAATCACTCCTATATAATGATATAAGCCTGGGTTTGGGCACTATTATAAGCATATTTAGTTTAACATCGTTCTAATATCAGTCTAATTGAATGCTGTTTGCACTTACTGAAATCTAGCCAAAATTAATTTAAGCCGACTTAGGCTAATATTGCTTTTACGTAAGTATCTTGTAAGCCTGCAGCATAGGCTTATATTGGTCTAAGGTTAGAATATTTTGAGAATTTTACGTCAGATTCAACTTAAAAGTTCGTATGAGTATTGGTTTGAAATTAAATGAAAACAAATTAAAGTTGAGGGAAGTTAATGATTATAATAATGTACGGCACTTTAGTATAAAAGTAAAAGTAGTTTTACGGTAAGTAATTGTATTGGAATTTATTATTTACTGTTAATTAGACCTCATATGACGCTTCAAAATTCATGCGCCTTGTTAAATAAGGTATTTTCTTTTCTCGTTTAATTATTTTATTTGTTAATTAGTATTGATAGTGTCGCCATTAGTATAGCTGCATTTTACAAGCGCACTATTAGACTAATGTAAGATTATTTACTCTAATTTTAGCATTCGGTATACTAAAGATAACTCCATATTGGAATAAATTAGGGTTCCTCGCAATTTTACATAAAACCTTAAATCGACAGAGAAAAAAAAAGAAATTAATCTTAAGGCTATACGGACACGAAGTCGGCTTTTTAACTGACTTCAAAAAGGAGGAGGTTCTATGTTCGGCCGAATGTATTTTTTGTATTGTAAATATGTTGATCCAAAATCACTCTAATATCATACTTATCCAGTGCTATTGATCTTACATTAGTTTCAAATAAGATCAGAAATGCACGTACTCACAGTACTCTTATGCTATGCTGATATTAGTCTGACATCTTACAATAGCATTTAGCAAGTTTAATATAAAATCAAACGAGCTTAGAAAATACCCATATAAGACCAAGTTTCTCTCAAGTGCAACTAGTCTTAGTAAATGCTCTTATATACATATATGAGACTTGGTTATGAGACTGAGCGTTCTTGAGGCCATACCGGCTTGTCTAAAAGTAATATAGGATCGATAGTATGTTCTAAAACAAATATAAGAGCGCTTTAAGCCTACCACTCTTAAAAAGTGCGAGTTCTGAGACTGTTTTGCTAGTTGGGAACCTTCCGCCTGATGCAGATCCTCACCGGACATGGCAAGTTCGGGAGGTTTCTGTTTCAGGTTCAGGTGGAAGAAACACCCGAGCGGGTGTCACCAATGTGCGGACTGCCCTAAGGACAGTGGAGGTGTGCCCCGCTTTGGCGGAGCACCTCTGTGTCCTCGTAGAGGCGATCGGCAACGGGGCCCTACGTGCCGGGCCCTGGTTTAGGGCCATGGTCCGGAGTAAGAGGGAATGGGATCCAGTCGCCTCCTACAAAGCAGTAAGGTAATACTAGCGAAGGAGATGACCACAACTGTAAGGGAACGGACGTCCTCACGCCCCAGTCGCCGCCACAGGAGCCGATCCAGTTATCGAGAGTCACAAGGCGGTCCCCGGCAACTGTAGGCGCGTGCTAGCGGACGACAAACAATGGGTAAGGAACGAGACCGAGTCATCGATAGCGCGTAGTGTTCCACGCGTGCTTCAAAGAAATGTGAGTTGCAAAACAGTAGGGCCAATACCCGCTAGGACCACGGGGTATTTCTAAAAGGGATATCGTAGTTCTAGAACGTAAAAGGCAACTGAAGGATGGGTTTTAGTCACTAAAAGTCTGACACGTCTTCCCGCTCCACCCTAGTGCACGAGAATTCATTGGATGTTTTCTCAAAAAAGAAATCTTCTAGAATCATTCTAGTTTGAGTTTTCTTGCAATACATTTCAAATACCTATATAGTTCTCTAAATAAACAACTGAACTAGAGAAGTCGTTTATAGAGACACGACATATTATATTAGGTCTCGCATACGATGACACCTAGTTGACACAACAATGAGCTCCTGCGCTTCTTCACGTCGAGCTACAAGTGTCGTCGGGTACAATTTAGTGGTTACCTCGCGCTGCCTCAAGGCCAATTGATGGTCCGAAGGGCGGGCGGCGCTGTGCGCGCGCGCGCAGTCCACTCGTCGCGCGCGCACCATGTCCGCGTCCCGCGCCGCGCTGCTGCGCGCCTCGGTGCTGCTGCTGTGCCTGGCAGGTGAGCCCTGCGCGCACAACCCACAAACATCGTGCGCGACGTGCCCACTGCGTTCACCTATACTTCCATGTGTTCCATATTCAATCGCTTTTCTCCCGCGAAATTTTCAAAATTTAAATCATCTAATGTGATCGTTCGTGATTTTCTTTAGTAACATTGTATTTATTTTATATATTTTGTTATATCGGTTAGAACAGTTCCATTACATATAACACAGTTTTCGTCAATTGTTGTACTAAGCAAGCAAGCATTATTTATTTAAATTGTTTTTTAAGATATTTATATAAACTCTGATTTATATTTGTTTTGTTTTAAAGCTAGTTTAAAGCTGAAGATGTGCCTACATGATAAGAAATAGTCCTGTAAGATTTTATATGTACGTACTCAAGATACAAGTAGAAATATATTTGTAGGGCAGGCAGGTATGCTACACTAAACAGCTGCTAAGGCAATAGGTATTTCTCCGAGCTAGGTACAGACATGTAGATTCTAACATGTAGATACAATAGGATGTTCAAATCCCTGTTCTACTTCACATGAGTCATCCAATCATAACACCACAGGAAGACAAACTTTTGTATGCAATTTGCTTTTGTACGCGCTCTACGTGACTAATATTTGGGTGATTTCTGTTTCCTTTAGAGTTTGTTTACTGTTCAAGTGGTTTGAAAGATAGCTTTGACAGGTGCATTGACGGTCCCTGCTACAAAAGATATGTCTTTGCCAATTGTTGATCAACTAGTCGGTATTTTATCGAATAGTACAAATCGCGTCGACACACACCGAGTGCGCTCTGGTCGCGGCGGTATTTTTAACATTCCCGGACCGCCTCAAGGTTAGCCAAGATAGTCGCTTATTCATTGGGATATGACCTAATTTCCCATAACAAATTATTTATAGAAGATTCATAAAGGAATGGATGCAAAGTCAAACCTTGTGGAATTACAAACATAATAGAGGATCGACCTCATTAAGGTGTTGTATGCGGAAGTTAGTTTATCCGCACTTAAATGAAGTGCATCAGCAGAGCGGGAGCTATGTTTACACTAAAATATCTCATGCTACATTTTTCATTTTTCGACATTTGTGCGACACTTGGGGGAGGCCCAAGTCCAACAATGAACGGCATCAAGCCGTGCAACACACCTATTGTTTTATCATTTCTAAATTGTAGCGTGGGTGGTATATTACTATGGAAACTCCAGTGATGTAGGTAATATTATATATTTATATACATCTAAATAATCGTGTGTATGTATCATAATAAATCTTAGGTAATCCAGATTTATTCACTGTCCACCCTAATAGTTCCGCAGACTCCTAATCGTAATGACGGTGATCCTGCTACTGACCGTCAATTTCAATTCTTAAGCTCTGCAACAACAATAAAACAATTTACACTAGACGCTCTGAGCTCCGTAGCCAAAACACGAACGATCAACACGTGAAAATAAATATAAACACTTGCATTTCATTGTTTTGTATATTATTCATACATTTCTAGTATTTAAACATAATTAATTCTAAGACAACATTATTATTTAGTTTTTTTTTTTGAAGTAATGTGAATTTAGTAGCAAAGTAGTATTAGACCTGAAATTATGAACATGGACTTCACCTTAAGCCGCTTTTACGAACAGCCTTGGCTGAGCAATTTCGACCAAACGCCATAACATTTTAA
Source organism: Mythimna impura (assembly GCA_905147345.3). NCBI lineage: Eukaryota > Metazoa > Arthropoda > Insecta > Lepidoptera > Noctuidae > Mythimna > Mythimna impura. The sequence continues at coordinate 19,067,290 of LR990345.1, forward strand.
TGCTTCCAACAATTTGCCTGCCAAGTGTTAATAATGTTACCAACCGCGTTTAATCATTAGGTATCTGGATACCAGTTACAAGCAGCTGATTTGTTCTTTGCACCATTCATTTAACTATACCTACATACCATCAGTCATCATCTCCCTCGCATTTTTCCTAGCTTGGTGTCGGTTTCCAGTCTAATGAGATGCGGTTGAACACCTATGTTTTACATGAAGGGATTGCCTATCAGACCTCTACAACCCAGTTACTGGATAACACGATACTCCTTGGATAGACTGACGGTCGGACTTTCTGGCGTCTGACTATCTGTTACGATTTTCAAATATCTACGAAGACCTTCATACCGTCTGTATTGTCAAATTAATTAATTTTATAATCAATCAACAGCTAACCAATGCCTTCTCTACCATGTTTGGGTCGGCTTACAGTCTAACCGGATGCAGTTCAGTACTAGTATTTTACATAGCGATACCCCCGCACCCCTTGGGATATCGTATCGCCCAATTACTGTATGCCAAAGCAAACTAGTGGATTTTCAGACTTCTGACTACCGTGGCGATGGTCAATCAAAGATCTTCAAATGACATGACATCCGGGAACAACGGCTTAACGTGCTTTCCGAGGCACGAAAGAGTCTCGGTATCGAATGGACGGTCACCCATCCACAGGGCGACCTCGCCAAGCGTTGTTTAATGTTACCTTAAATCGAGGATTCAGGGAGTTTAGTTAAAACATCTAGAATTTATTTTAATATAATAATGTATAATTCGAGAGTACACTATACCTACATGTGTCTATAGATGTGCTTAGAACCCGGTGCACGAAGTCGATAGTCCTATCAAAATAATAGGTCTTTAAATATGTTATTGCGGCAATTTCATATGTAAAGACTTATATAATATACATTAACGTTTGTCACTACCAAAACATTTCCAAAGCGAATATAGGTAAACTTTATTATTGAAAAATCGATAAGCGTCAAAAAAATGTTTCATTGGTTATCTTATGAATATGCTATTATTAGGTACACAGGAAAATGTCCCTATTTTCGAACACATTAATTAATTAACACACAAATTAACCAAATTTTACTTAGTTACACATTCAATTTTTTATATAGGATTACGTACCTATATCACGGTCATAAAGACCACGCATTATGGTCTCACGCATTATCTATGTACCTTCACAGGAAATGTACCTCCTTGCGCTCTCAGTTGTAGATATTGTAAAGCAATTGTATTTCAGGTAGTCGACAATTCTCAATAAAAGAATTTGTAGTGCCAAAAGCAATAGAAATCGGGAATGATGCTGAACTGCGATGTCAGTACGAGCTGGGAGACAACGAGACGGATGCCGCGCTCTACGTCAAGTGGTGGTGGACTCCGGCAACCGGTAACCCCGACGATAGGGAGCAGATATACCAGCGCATAGTTCGACAAGATGCAGAATCCATCCAGCACGGCAATTCCAGCCAAATAGGTAGGTAGGGCTTTTATTTTCAGTAATTTTAACGATTGTCTGGCAGTTTAAGCACTTTTTGCCTGCATATCTAATAGTAGATTATGTGATTAGGGGATAAAGTAATGTCTTTAAGTCGCATACGGCATGTTGAAATCCGAACGAAACGAAGGTTGCTAATTTTAATCCCGAATGTCGGTGAGGGATTTATATAATTACTCCCGAGCATCGCGAGGGAGTTAATAAAGAAACCTGAGTGAAATGAGGAATTCAAGCCGCCCAAGACAAAAACAGCTTTATCCCCGTGTTGGATATTCTACTTTTTACACCATCTGTGAGATAATTAATAGCCAATTTAGTAAAACAAATCATATATTAGAGAAATATAAATATTATTTACAAGTTAATCTTAATTATCACTCAACATGTTTTGAGATTTGAAACAAACAAAATTCACTACTCTAAGATTATAGTTTCAGTTTTCTATAACGCTCCCGCTCTTTCATTACTTTTTTTTTTCAGAGACTGTTCAGTAACCACGTTTTATTGTTAATTTTGAATAAACTTGTCAAAATTAATCGAATTAAAATCTCATTATTCCCTAGGCATCGCCCATATTTTCATTGACAAATGCTTGCATTGTCTGCACAGGTTCACTCAAACCTGTGTGATTTCAAAAAATATCACTACAGAAATTAACTTACATGGTCCATATGCTTTGATCATGAGGTCACCTACATTAAATTTTGTATGGATTTTAAGATGAGTCGATGACAATTCAAATATTGTTATCCCTTATGGAAAAAGGACCCACAGCGCTAATTCCAATGTGCCAAACGTATTTCGAAGCAATATTAAAAGCACACTTTGCTTTACTTTTCAGAGATAAAAGGCAACGATTCCATCGTCTTACTAAATGTAAACCCTGTGGATTCCGGAATTTATGAGTGTGAAGTGTCAAATATCGACGAAATAAGAAAACACGAAAACCTTATTGTATTCTGTAAGTATACCTAGTTACCTACCTGTACTAGCTATTTGCCAATTTAACAACAAACCCCTCGCTTCTCTATTAGTTACCAAAAGTACCTAGGTACATTAATGAAACACCAGAAAATCATTCAATCCTGTATTTCCAAAAGAGCGTGTTTTTTTTTTCGGCTGGGAAAATCATCGGCTGGAGATAGTGTCAGACTTTTACTGACTAAAAACCCACTCCTATTCCTTCTTTGCCATTTTTCCAGGGCCCCGGGGATCTCTTTTGCATCACCCAAAAGAGAGTGTGTGTGGTACATCTGTTTTTGCCAGTTATGCTTGACCATACTTAAGATACTGAATATACTGACTTCATTTTTGAGATCGTTTATTCTCATAAGAATTACATAAATTTAATGACAGGGACATTTTTGTCTTGTGATGGATTACCTACATCTGGCATTAGCCACATGTAATTGGGTATTACCTTGTGTTTAATTTTATACAATATTTTATACTAAACACCAAATGCGCAAATATCAAAAAGCAATCTCTTTCTGGAAACAGCGTCGAAATTGGTTGAAGCAGCAATTTACATTTCAAATATTGAGTGATAAAAAACCGACTTCACTAAAAAAAACACTAAAAGGATCAAAATAACTTTAATTTCGGATGTCGGTGTTTCTCGGTATTGTTTGTTTCTTATTTAACACCGACTTCCGAAATTAAAGTTATTTTGATCCTTTTAGTGTTTTTTTTAGTGAAGTCGGTTTTTTTTTTTTCTAAAAAGTTTTTATTTCACTCTTTTTAGTTGCGATACACTTATAAACAGAGTGCCTATTTCTAATGACAATTCCAATTAACCCAAATACTGCTAGGTTACATTGTTTTATTATAAAGTTGCTGTGCCTACCTTCTTCCTTCCGGCTCCATTATCAGATCAGTTCGATAGTACCTTATAGCCAAAAAGCATCTTACGACAATTCTAATAAGCCCAAACACTGCTAGGATACATTGATTAATTACGGAGTTCCTGTGCCTACCTTCCGGCTCCATCATCAGATCAGTTCGATAGTACCTTATAGCCAAAGTGCATCTCATGACAATTCTAATGAGTCCAAACACGGCTAGGTTACATTGATTAATTACGGAGTTCCAGTGCCTACCTTCCGGCTCCATCATCATCATCAGATCACTTCGATGATACCATTTTCAACGTAACTATTCAGAATCATTCATTTATTTGTATTGTCATAGTCGCTTAACTATATCTTCAATGTGATATCTATTTGAGTATGAAGTTCCGTTGACCATTTCTGGTCTTCTTCATCAGTTCCACTTCATCAAATGTTACTTTTTGACTGTAAATGCTTAAGTTCTTGATGAAAATACTAAAATTACCATAGGGTTGCCTATAATTTTTGAGGAGTTCCCTCGATTCCTCATGGATTCCATCATCAGAACTGGATTTTGAAAAAAATGGGACCAATCTGGAAGCATATCCTATAAAGGGAAAAAAAAATTTTGCAAATCGGTCCATAAACGACGGAGTTCTGAGGTAACAAACATAAAAAAAAAAAAAAAAAAAATAATGATGATAAAAAAAAAAAAAAAAAAAATACAACCGAATTGATAACCTCCTCCTTTTTTTTGAAGTCGGTTAAAAACCATCTCGCCTGATCTCGCTATATCTTTTGTACACACGTAGCTAACCTAACGTCACCGCCAGGTGACGTCACATTTCAGTCTATGGAGACACTGTTATTGTACTTGTCTACAGTTTTCCCTTCGACCAGATTTAAAAGGTTCTAATCTTATTTAGTATTGAACGACTAAGAAATATTCTTTATATTTGTGATTTTAAAGTTATATTTTGATAAAAAGATCTAAACCTCATGCATTGTCTTCTTTTTTCTTCAGCGAAGGGTACCGGCCCGGAAATAAATTACACGGTAATAAAAAGCGAGACCGAAGATGGAGCTGATACGCTGTTAATAGAATGTGAAGCTGAAGATGTGGCGCCCAGGCCAGATATGACCATCAGCTTTCAAGGGTACGTTTTTGTTTTGAATATTTAGTTTTTTCAGAACTGAGTCATTTCTTTATTCGTTTTTTAGGATTCCGTACCTGAAAAGGAAAATACGGTAACCTTATAGGATCACTTTGTGGTCCCTTTGTCTGTCTGTCTATTAATCATAATACTGAGGTTTGAGGTCTCTTGAAGATGTGAAAATACCAAACTTCTAAGTTAAGGAAAAAAAAGATGCGGCCGTTTATGTCACAAAAAAACGTATATTTCGAGACTCTCAAGGGAATCAAAATTCATAAGGTACTTCCTATTGACCCAGAATCCTAAAATTTGGCATAAAGCAAGGTCTCACAGGTATAGGAATTAATCTGAAAAGAGTAAATTTGTTGATATGTCACAAAAAAATCTTTTTCGCCATTCGGACTCCATTCGGGAATTTAACTATTTATATTAAATAGCGGTAATTATAGGTAAGTTTGTACGGAGTAGTCAATGCGTAAGTCCGACTCACACTTGCCTAGATTTTTTGTTGTTGTCTTGATCTGACTGTGACACTCCACAGTAGGTATATGGTGTTCGATTGCGGGATTGTTTGAAAGAGTTACCGCTGGAACGCAAAAGGCAACTAAAGGAACACAGGTGGGGTTAATCTGACACTCCCTCTCGATCCACCCATGGCGGAAAGAGTCGTTTGATTATTTCCTATAAAAAACGTACGGTCTGCAACTTTCTCAAAGCATCTTGAGCGATACTCTCATACCGCATTTTACGGTTCGGTCTTAGATCACGTATGTCTAAACCAAAATAGTCTGAAAAAAAATTCATAAATTGCATGGCGGGTCGTTTTGGTGGTGTGTGTAAATTCATGTGCACCGAAACAATGGTTTATGACATCGACAACTCCTATCTTACGCACAGAAAAAAGTGGACCTACACATACTTTCAAAACTAAGCTGTCTCTGTGAGATAGAACAACTATAGCAATGTTCTAATAGGATGAATGTGCAAAATGAAAATGACCAAATAAAAAAAATGTCTATTAATTATTGTTTCAGGGAAACAATCAACATAACAAAGTCTGTAGAAGATAAAAATGAAAAGGGCTTCTATAAAATATACGTTAACGCCTCTGTTAGTACAGCAGATGTCGACGAAGGCGAAATACGTTGTGAGCTAACGTATACCACTTTAGAACATGATCCGTACGTAGACGTGGAGAAATACGTACCTGCAGGTATGTTTACTTCATACGAACGAAGCGATCATACACCCTTTTTTGTTAACTTATGTACCTATAGGGTTAAATACCACCTAGCTGAGTAATTATTGTTTTAGAACGTAGTCAACTTAAAGTTAAGCTGTATTCTTTAGAAGCTGAATGCATCATAGCCGCTTAGTGCACACATGTGTTGCTTTGGAACGTCTTCACATTATTGTGTTATTCGAACAACGAATGGTACTTACCTACATTTTTGCATTTTTCACAACCAACTAAACATACTCATCATTACTACACATTTTCCCATTATCCACACTACTTTGATATTGGAATCAAACGCATGATGAGTAACAGCATTTCGCTTTTAGTAAAAGGATAGAAAAACCTATAAAGTTCCATACATGGTTTCGAACCAATTAAATTATTTGTATTTCACAGGATTCGTCAAAAACAGTTCAGCGTTAATTTCACGAATTACTCCAATGGATCTTTTGCAATATAAAATTATTTAATAGTTCTAATCAGTATATCTAGTCTAGTTAGATGTTTACTTTAACGCCTGCATGAAATGCAGAAGATCAATATATTACTCGTTTGTGTTAGGATGTAGATATAGGATCAATCTGTTGGTAATAAGCAAGACGTAATTAGTACTGTGGCTGGCCGTAGAGTAGTGTGTGCCACTGTGTGTTGTCTGTGTACTAACTTTGGTTATTGGTGATGGTCGCCGCCAGGCCGCGCCGCGCCGTCGTCCACGGCGCCGCCCGCCGACGCGACCGAGCCGGACCCCACGCACGGCTCCTTGCAAAACCCCAGTAAGTCATAGACGAGCTAGGTACACCACTCCAAAACTACACGACACGTCAGTCTATTGATCCCCAATTATAAACTAACTATAAGTATTTTTATCAATAGTTATACCACCTTAACATATTAAGGGTTGAGCTACATCTGGCCGCACTTAGTTGCACTTTTCTATGCTTCTATCCTTTTCTTTCACTTAAGTTCCAAGTGATATAAAAGGAAAGAAACTTAGGAAAATGCGATTCGGTGGTGCCAAATGTAGCTCAACCCTAAGAATACTTGAACACTATCTTTACAACGTGTTTTATTTTTATTACTTTTATTATATACATTCAGCATTATAAGGTCATTTATTTATTTATTTATTTCTGATGTAAATAGTGGAAATGACATATTTTAACCGTCCGAGGATCCTGGCCACGTCCATATGCCTGATAAATTATGTTACGAGTATTTATTAGAAATTAAAACTTAATATTGTAGGTGAAAGCGCAGTTACTCGAGTTGACTAGTTTGTCTACGTGCGTACCTACCTAATATTAGTTTAATTAGAGATATATGAGGTATCTACTTCAATATTTTATGATATTAAAGTGTCAGCTCGGGTAGCCTTGTGCTTGTTTTGCTGTTTGATTTTATGAATAATATGAAGTTTTATGAATAATATTGAAGAACAAAATTTTATAATAATACGAGTCCACTGTCAACTGATTATTGCAAACACCGTAAGTTAGGTACTCGTAGGTAAGTGTAGGTACTACGTGAGCTCGACAAATGGATGTGCGATTTACGCTTGTGCGACACACTGAAGCTCGACATTACTCTAGTGCGACACGAAGAATTAATATAAAGTTAGAGTACTCCGATACCGACAGGTTAGGTTAGAAGGCTAAGGCGGGAGCTCCGCTCCGCTTCGCTCCCGTCTGGTTCGAGATATCTTGGCAGGTAAGGTAGTGTCAAACTATTGTAATTCTGCACCCATTGTCAAATTACAGTAGTCACACAATTGTTTGTCGCACTACCGTAGTATCGAACTACTGTCGCACAATCGTTTATCACACCAGCGTGATGTCGATCTTCAGTGTGTCGCACAAGCGTTAATCGCACATCCGTTTGATGACCTCACGTAGTACACTCCTCGTAGGTAGTTATAGGGTGTTCATTGGCATATGGAACCGTGCACTAGCTTCTGACGTTTTATAAGCTTTAAATATTAAGCTTTTTTTCATAAAACAATTTTGACATAAAATGCTGCTTATTCTGTATTACTTAGTAATGTAAGAGATATATACGATACGTACCTAATTAAGTAGTCTGATACAAAATTTCAATTTAACTTGGCATTACTTGTGTGCTTATTTTTCTATTTACCTTATTCTCTTATTTATATATATATATATAGGTACACGTAAATATATGAGCACGTCAATAATTAATTAAATAAACAGAATAAGACAAGATCAACGTAGCGCTTGATTTACGTCTCGTTACTACATTCTCTCAATTTTTGGCAAGACACGTTAGATTGTAAAATATATCATTTTTATTAAAAATAAAATGTTTTGTTCACAATTTCATGAAAGTTTTCATGAACCTCTATAACTAATAACGGTGTAGCGACATCTATGGCGTCACATAGGAACTAATCCTGCATCGCGCAATCAAAGTTCTCCGCGCGATTAGAACATATAGAACAGCCCGAAATCATCTAACGGGCAGCTGCCCACCAGACATAACACCCGTCTGGTTGGAGGATCCTCCCTAGCCAGCACCCACGGCTATAAAGGGTATCCTGACCACCAGCATGCCTACCTGGTCATACCTGGTCATCACCCTCAGCCTCATCAGCGACCTTGGCGAATCACACTGCACCTTCGGCCAGTCATATGAAGAGCCACGAAGAACCTCTCCTGGTCGACGCCAGCAGTAAGCCACTACGTCGCACAGCACCGCTCCGACTCACTGGAGCCAGCAGCACTACTTCGACTCACTAGAGCCTGCAGCATCATCCTGACTCACTGCGACATCATCACCCCGACTCACTGGGATAGCAACACCCCGACTCACTGGGGCATCACCGCAGACAGTTCCGACTCACCGAGAACTATGCGGCATTCGGTTCCGACCCACTGGAACCATCCTACCACTGGCCTGGCACGCATCAAGAAGCATCAAGAACCATCGATCTCCGATCTCCGGAGGGGAGTGATGTAGCGACATCTATGGCGTCACATAGGAACTAATCCTGCATCGCGCAATCAAAGTTCTCCGCGCGATTAGAACATATAGAACAGCCCGAAATCATCTATCGGGCAATAGCCCACCAGACATAACACCCGTCTGGTTGGAGGATCCTCCCTTTTCAACGGAGGTATGTGGGGCTTTACTCTCTGTTCCACATACCCCTAAAACGGTGTTTGCAATTATCCGATGACGTTTAAAATCTGTGTCGGTGAGCGAAATACATATCATTTCATTGATTAAGAAAAGTCGGATAAAAATAAATTAGTCTGCTTCGTTTGCCTGTTTTTGTTTTTTTATTATTTGCTCACCGTAGTCCATTGGTTTAGGTATTAATTTGCTTACGTAGGTGATGTTTTTTGTTGTGTTATTTATATTCAGCCTGACTTGCACAATGCGTTCTAAATAAGAATAGGATCGATTTTTACGCCACGTTGTGACATCATAGCTGTCAAATCGAAAAATTGGGTCGGGTGAACAAAATAAGATTTTTTTTAATAATATTTATTTATGAATCATGAACGAAAAAAGTTTAATTAGAATCCAGTTCTTCAATTTTGCTAATCTCTGCGTCACTGACTGTGCTAAGTGTCTGATTAGTGGCAAATGGAAGAAAAAATCGTTTTTTTCCTAACAATGAAAATAAGAAAGAAAATAGTTTTTTTTTAAAGTAATTATGACTTTAATAATATATTTAGCTTATTTAGATTAAACAATAACGTTTTTACTTCACCTAGATTTAACTAAGACTCAGTAGTACAAAGCAAAAAAAAAAACCGTTATTAATACTATTATGCAATAAGCAAATAAGTTTTTTTTTTTTCAATCGACATTTGACAGATCGAGGTTATTGGCTTTCCTATTCTTATTTGGAACGCATAGTATTGAAAAATGTTGTATGATTAGCTAACCTGTTTCAATAATCCACTGCGTCAATAATGCCATATCACGTCATTCCATAATGATTTTTTTCTTTTTTAGGTAAACCAATACGATTATAGAAATCCTATTTATATTACAGAGAAGCATTTGAATCGTTTATTATCGAATCAGATCAGAAATCAGACGAAATAAGTATAACATATTGCAGCTACATACGAATCATTAAATGATGTCTACCCTTGAAAATCCACTCATCCATTTGGGATGTTCACAATTTATGGATATAAATGAATTGCGCATGTATTTTGAGATGAGCATAGTCTCGAGTTCTAGATGGACATGATTATCCCTTAGTAATTTCGTGTAATTATTGGTCGGTACGTATGTTCACAATACACTTGTACATTCCAGGTGACGACGGCATTCGGCTCCAGTGCTCGTGGGCACTGCTGACGTTGGCAGCCGTCGCGACGCTTCTAAAAGCGACACTCTGATTCTTCCCTATTGTGATACTAATTACGTAACTACACTATTATGTTACTATTTAACTAAGTGTTAATTTAATTAAGCTTTACCTAGTAAGTACCTGTAAAATGTTATTTCAATTTAATAATATTAATAAAAAGATATCTATTGTTGCAAATTGACGCTTTTATTCAGATTTTGTTATTTGAAATAGCTTTCGAAAGGAAAACTACGTTTCTGTAAATAAAAACACAAATATCCGCGTACAAACCCTTTGTCGTAACGTGGATGCGGCGAATTGGGTATTTGAATGTGCTAATTTTTGTATTTAAAAAAAAATATAAAATCTTTATTTTTGTACCAACTAGTTTACGATTGAATGGAGTTGAATGGAGGCTCCATTTGAGCATGTTGACGCCTGTATTAGGAGACTCCGCTCCTCCAAAAAATATATTTTATTTAGCATTTCTAAGTTCCTTGAGTTACTACACAATATTTTAAACTAAACAATAGATACCACAAAAAAAAACTTTTTTTTCTGAAAACAGCTTCAAATAGCAACTAGGGCGCCTTCAAATTAGCCGTAAAGTGCCGTGGGCAGCGCTGCTTTGTTATTCCATGTAAATAACAAAGTAGCGTGCAGCGCAGCAGTAGAAGAATTTCAAATGTTGGTATAAGGAAGTGTGGAGACATGGTGGAAATATCTCTATTGTACACACGTAACCTAATGCCGATTTTTTATTTCTCTCCCTCTAGGATTGGGCGAGAAGGCGTTTCAAACTTTTACTGACTAAAACCCACCTGTTTCTTCATTTGCCCTTTGCGTTCTAAGGTCATGGTGTGACCATGACCTTGACGTCTTTCAAACGTTCCCGCAGCCGGGCCTAGCAGGCATAGGCTGTACTAGGCCCCTTTAGTTGTGCTGACGACTCATTAAGTGCGTGTGGAACACTACTCGGGTTTAGTCCTTATCGGACGGAGAGCTGCTCATTGTTCGTCGTTCGGAAGCCCATGCCTACGGTGACCGGGTATCGTCCTGCGACTCCGACTTCTGTTATGAAATTATGTTAACAATAATGAACAGACTTGATAACAGCAATCCCGGAAGATATGCAATGATAATGATATTGAAATGTTCCATGGTGTATTTCAAAAGTTCTTCATTAGATCTTTACCAAATTTAAATGGGACCACTTGGCAGACTCTCTTCGAAAAAAAAAAGAATCGACAAAATTGGTTCACATTTAGCAATGATAATGCTAAACAAGAAACTAATAGAAAACAGACTTGAGAACCTCCTCCTTTTTAGAAGTCGGTTAAAAATACAGGATATTCTATTTTCGCATTTGATTTAGTTCCATTACTGGTTCAGGAGCTGTAATAGTCCAGTGGTAACGGCTTCCACACGAGACGCGTGCGTCATGGGTTCAAACCCAACCAGGCGCTTTTCTTTGTGTAATTTGTTTCATCAGTACTGCTGACAAAACGGTGAAGAAAAACATCGTAAGGAAACTGGCATGTCCTATGAACCAAACAGACATCGTGAGGAAACTGGCATGTCCTAAGAACCAAAAACACAACATGAGGAAACTGGCGTGTCCTAGAACCAAACAGACATTGTGAGAAAACTGGCATGTCCTAAGAACCAAAAAAACATCGTGAGGAAACTGGCATGTCCTAAGAACAAAAAAAAAACATTGTGAGTAAACTGGCATGCCCTAGAAGCAAAAACCATCGTGAGGAAACTGGCATATCCTAAGAACCAAAAAAACATCGTGAGTAAACTGGCATGTCCTAAGAATCAAAAAAACATCGTGAGGAAACTGGCATGTACTAAGAACCAAAAAAACATCGTGAAGAAACTGGTACTTATGTCATAAGAACCAAAAAAAAAACATCTTGAGGAAACTGGCATGTCTTAAAAACTAAAAAAAGACATACCCACCGACCAGCCCCACAAGCCAAGTTTTGACAGTTTCGTTTCGATTCTCTTGCGTCGAACGCCTCCGATTCCTTTGTTCTGACGTCATCTCAACGCTCAGTCACGTGGACAGAACAAAGGAATCGGAGGCGTGGCCTACTCGGCTAGGGGGGGAGGGGGGGCAAAAAAGGGATGGAGCTAACACCTTAATTCCATCCCCGTAACAGTTCAGTTTAGGTCGTCATATTAAAAGATAATCGTGGTAGGATCTCTGTACGGGGCCCGGCGAGCCGTATTACACAGCAAATGATATGCTATGTTTATACTAGTTCAGTCAGCAGCTTACCTACCAAAAAAGTTTTAAAACAGTTTTAGTTACTTTGAAAAAAATAGTTGTTTGAATATACTTACAGTATATCAACAAGGGCTTCCTTTAGCTTTTCATCCTGTATCTTGGTGCTTGTAATCAATTTTGATTACCTCATATAAGTGCAAAAAAATATCTATAGACACCGTCGGCTGCACTTTAGTGTTTGCCATACCAGCTTAATCTGACCTATTTTACTACCGAAACACCGTACTTTGCTAGGCCAGCCGAAAGTCAATATTACCACTATAATTGCCACCGACCCACCCACATGAGGTCGGCTATACCTACGTCTAAAATCAAGGGAATTGTCAATGTTTTTCGTTAAGGATCAGAGGTTTAGGAGAAAGGAATAATAAAAAATGTAAAAGAACAATATCTTATAATTTTCCTTAGATAACTAATACATATGCACGATTCATATTTCATAATTATATAGGTACTAGGTATATTGCATATTTCTTAAACCTAACATTATATACACAAAACCTCAAAAAAATCTTACTTATTTACTTCAGATGGCACACTTTAATGTATAACTTAGTAAAAATCATCCTCATGTTCAGTCAAAAAAAGGACAACATAAAACATCACAATACATCGGAAGGGTTGAAATAAGTCTTTGGTTCATAAATTTCTAAAACTGAAGTAGGTCCGAGTCATCAGTTTCAAATAGCTGCAAAATAAAATATACTTTCTCAACTACACATAACGACCATGCATCAGAGGATTAAAAATGGCAGTCTGACAGCTCCTTATTGTATAGAAAATACGTCAACTTGCCATAATCATTTAATAAAAATGATTAAGTATAGAAAAATCAACCGTAGGTATTTTACTATAGACGAACAAAAGTCATAGAATACTTTTAGATCCAAAAGGAAAATTAACATTTTTGGCATCTCAGAAACTTTATTACATTATAATATATGTGCTAGCACATTGTTTGCATTTAAACATAATAAAACAGTCAAGACTCAAATACTGTGGGTTCCGTATTTTGGTAAAAAAAAAATAACTTTATAAGGTCATATGTATGGCACAAAACTGCATGTGCTTTACGTTTTTAACCAAAACTAAAAAGGTCAGCCAAAATAATATACGATAACTTAATTACAAGATCTTTACAGCCGACTTTTCACTTTTATTATATTATATTCCATACATACATTACATCTTGAGATATACACCCCTATTTTTTAATTAGTTCATTAAACCCCGGGCGAACGCCGGCGTTCGCTCGGTCATTGTCTTTCTATTGTGTCTCTAATTACGCTACTCAATAAATTAGAACAAAAAGTAATTGGGCTCTATCTGTACCCTTTACTGAACATATTTATAGTCAAAGGTAAAAAAAAACGAAATCCCAAAATTGTCCACGAAAATTTGTCATAATTGGTAAATTCATAATTGAATCAATTTTTCATAACAATTGCTACTAGAAGATACTACGCGCAGTGTTTTTCCATTTGTATCGCCATTCATTCATTCATAATCAATAGCCTGCACAATATTTCCATAAATTGAGTGACATTTTGGAATATAAACAAACGTTAATAACTCTGCTGTTTATGAATTATATTTGTTGAGACTTTCCTTAAATAATAATAAGACTTTTTCTAATAAGCCCTTTAAGTATTTGTATTAATTAAAAAACTAGTGGTGTATTATTTTATCGCTCGTCATACATTTTGTACTAGACCGTTCACACTATTTTATAATATGTTGGGTGTTTGGTGCATCGTGTGCCAAATTGAATGGTCGACGGGAGGGGTCATCTGCTATCCTTTCAGACCTCTAAACACTTCTCATGCCCTGTGGATTTTTTTTCATCGACTTTTTATTGTTTTATGAAAATAAGGCCCAAATTTTTCATTCAAATACAAATTAAAAAAATATATAAGGTGTAGACTCTGAATTTTAATTTTATTTAGATGTGTATTGTATTAAGAGTACTTTTAAATATAAAATTAGTGACATTAGATATCTACTTTTTTTTTTAAATTTACTTGCAAAGTTTTAGACTTGAATTAAAGCTGACCATGTTACAGCTATTTACTTGGCGATAAAAAAAAACCAAAAGCTACCGGATTCTTCCAACTTCCTCAAAAATTCTCTAGTTTATCTTCTTGCTAGTGATGTGCCACATGCCATAAAAATCTTTTTATAACTTTGTGAATTCGCTAGAATTTTGAATCGAGTCACATAATACTAATATTCAAAATTATGATTTAAAAAATATTTTTGCTTAATGATACCTGAAAAACCAAAAAAAATGTATCTATAACAGTGTGAACAGCAATTGTGGTATGTAATATATATATAGCTCAAGATGTAATATATATTACATTCCATAGTGAAAAGCTGGCTTTATGCCTTAACGTTCTATAATATTCAGTTTGAAGATTCTCTCTGACCCTTATTGTGAACCTTATCGTTAAACATTTAATGTTCACATTACGTAAGTGATTGCTGATGCAATAACAATTATCAACAAAATATTGGACTTTTTTAAATTCATAGCACAGCTGCATCTATTTATAAGTAATTAAAGTCAACCAGATTTCAGTGGGAACACTTGCACTTAGAAAACACCTTTTACTGCAGTGTCAGTGTAAAATGTTTGTGCGGCTTACTAAAAATATATTTTTTATTAGGGCTAAAATTAAGTTGTTGCTGTACAATTTTATTACAATAATAATATATTTTTTAAATTTACTATTTTATGGACATAAATTGGTTGAAAGTTGAAACGTGTGTAATTCAAAAAGTATAGGCCTACAAGTAACTAAAGGTATGGTGGCCAAACACCATATTTAGGTTAGACCCTTGCTTATTCAGCACCTTAGTCACGATCTCACAGACAAAGCACCTAACTACTTACTAAAAAATGTAACCTACTGGCGAAACCATTTCGTAAACAATCGAATACCTCACAGTTTTGATGCATTTTATTTTCTTTAAAATAATTATTGGACACTAAATTTGGCTCGCTCACGAAAACCATGCAATTTTTGTGCTGGGATAAAAATAATCTTAATGCCATAAGTTGGCACTCAGCGGTAGTGGTGTCTTCAATCGGTGAAAGAGTTTTCGCAATCGCATCAGTGCTTTCAAAGATAATATAGACATAGGTACAATCAATTTCGGCTTTTTACAATATTAGTTATCCTTACACGCTTGAAAAAATATTTTTCTTTACTTATTAAGTAATTCCAATGCACAAAAACAATTATGCTATAAAGCCTTATTCACAAATAACTGAGTACATAAAACTTCGGTATCACTGATATTATTTACCGGTTATTATAATAATATAATATAACTCTTAAGAGTTGACAGTAATGCAGAAAAGGCTATCAAACCGTGCTATTTGATCATAGAGCAAAGAGCGATACTATGCTTATGACGTGTTTTCGCTTGTAAGTTACGAAAAGAAATATGCCATTAAATTATAATAAAGTTATGTTTGGTACATATTTTCTAGTAATTCGTCTTTGGCTAACAATAACGTTGCTAATTACTATATAACTAAGTTATATGTACCTTTAGGTATAGGTACCTTATAACTGTCACCGGATAATTGCAGAGAACATTAGTTTCTAAAAAAATACCGTGGAATATACATGTCGTGACCAGGTCTTAGAATTGATCACGATATGGCAACTAAAATAGCCAAATCGTTTAAACTGTAACATTTGATGTACATGTCGATTCTCGTTAATTTGGCCATATCATTGATGTAGGATTTCTATTATAATAAAAGATCTAAAGAAAGTAGGCCAAACGAGGATTGACATATCATCAAACTTTAACGTTTAAAATGGTCTGGCCTGTTTTAGTTGGCCATATCATGCAGTGATCAATTTCTAAGATGTGGCCACGACATATACTCTTCAAAGACTCAGATTCATTGCAAATTATAGACTTTGGATGAATATTTGCAATTATCCAGTGACAACACATTTAAACCATCCATATTATGATCCAGATTTATACACTTCGGGTAGTAGTATTAGGTACCTACGTCAAAATTTGTTATAATTTACTACTTTCGATTTTTGGTGGTCTACTTTTAGGTGTAGTAACCTTATATTGTTGTATGGACATTACACTATATTAACTCTATGATCATCACTCTTTGACTCATATTTTTGTAATTTGATAATAATAATGTAATACATAATATTTGTGCGCTTTGGTATCATACTATTATTGTATATGTTAAAGTCAGTATATCTGGATGTTTGTTAATAAATCACGCCTCAGGGGTTGAACGCATTCGTCGAACGAAGCCGGGTTTGGTATACGGTTGGCTTGGGTTATGTCATAGGGTACTTTTTATTCCAGTCATATATACGGTCTCCCGTGAGACCGTGCGTACAATGACGCGGGTAGAAGCCGTTGACAAAAATTTGTACATAATAAATACTTCCAGGGCTCACTCTCACATTTACAATTGAAAATATTTACAGGAAAGGATAGTGCACTGAGATTTTTTGTAGGAAGTATGATATTTCATATGGGATAAGGATCCTAGATATAAGATAGTGTAATATCCCCCTATCTATAACAAAGGTTATATTTACTCACATTTGGTTTACTCTACTTTGGTAACAACATGCAATATAAATACATATTTACATAGACATTCTAGGAACTAGAAATAATTGAAATAAATGCTTATCGGGTATATAATTTGGTATGTACATGTAAACAAGAAAATTGTACAGGCAAAAGCCAGCATTTAGTTTTAATATTTTTCACTACAACTATCAATGAATTAATACGAGTATATTGTCCAAATAAGTAATTTAAGGACGTTTTATTTCCTTTGGGTCTTCAGTTTCCTTTGGCATCTCAAAATGTTTGAAATACTCAATTAATTCAGCACTACATTAATTATTTTCCTATATAACCTACCTATAGCTTAATATTGCACCCTATATAAATATAATATTGGCACCTGTAAACACTGGCGGCACTTTTGACATGTTTATAGTTTTTTTTTTAAACCGTAGGCGGTCCATCTTCTAATCCTAATAGTCTTCACCGATTCCTCAAGTGCTTTACAATCCCTAACGTAGAAATGTATTATATTGTAATGTTATTACACCGGCATCCAATTCTAGAAACCGGAACAACGCTGTTTGGCGACAGAAATGGGTATGGACGTAGTACGTCTTCTTCTTCGATCTCAAAGATCTCAATCTACCAAGTGCTACGGGTATAGATTGTCTAATTTAAATTGAGCGCACGGCTCGACGGCCCTCTTATCTGCATCAGTCTGCATGTAGGCACACATGCAAAGATTATTCT
This sequence comes from Mythimna impura, assembly GCA_905147345.3. Taxonomy (NCBI): domain Eukaryota; kingdom Metazoa; phylum Arthropoda; class Insecta; order Lepidoptera; family Noctuidae; genus Mythimna; species Mythimna impura. Next base: position 19,084,977 of record LR990345.1, read on the forward strand.
ACCACTGGTACAGCTACCATAGTGACTTAATACCGGAGACGAATTCAAGCGTATGGAAGATCGATATCTTCCATACTGTAAAACGGGGTGGATAGAAACAAAACGTTGGTTTGGTTTTTCACTTTGATACCATATTATCGGCTTCTAACAAAGTATCGACTTTTTAGAATAACAATTCATTAATAAATTGAAAGTTTTTTTTTTAGGTGAGAAAATCATCTTATGACAAATTTCGCTCTTGGGCGGAGCAGGAAATAGTGTCAGACTTTACTGACTAAAAACCCACTCCTGTTCCTTCGTTGCCTTCGTCCCAGGGCCCGGGGTTTCGTTTTCACACTACCCATGGCCCCAGTAGGCTTCGACCCTGCTGGGCCCCTACGATTTGCTAACATCTCCCTGAGGCGCGCGTGGAACAATACGCGCCATCGACGACTTGGGCTCGGTCCGGACGGTTACCGGACGGTTGGACGGCGGGCTACCCATTGCTCGCCGTCCAGCAAGGAGGCTCGCCGCTTCGCGGGAAATCGTCCGGTATCCTCGCACCATCCTTATGGCCAAATTGATATAGTTAAATGCTGCAAAAAATATTCAAATGTCGTGAAAATACCCTGTGAAGTTGTTTCTATTCACCCCATTTGACTGTACGCTTGAATTCGTCACACATGCAAAATAAGTCGATACTTATTTTGCATGTGTGAGAGTAAATAAAATGGAGGAACGCGCAGTTTTAAATTAGAAGATCTAGTTGGAATATTTTTCGTTAAAGTGCGTCAATTTTTATTATACAAAACGAGTTACGAAACATACGTAACCAGTATGAGAACTCTATGTGTACGACTAGTGATACAAATTCGTTTTAGATGTGCGCCTGGGCTTAAAATATTTTGTTATATAAGGTGCAATATTTAACTTTTATTTAGTTTTGTCATTACTGGCTGGACTTCCGCAAACGACATTACATGAATTATGCCTAGTCTTACGATTACCATCTCCATCGCAATCTGTTCCGGAGGCTACAGATGTCAGCGCGACGGTTTTATCAAAGTCAATAGTTGTGTAACCGATGGCTGCAGACGGCGACGGCGCGGGGTTGGCCGCAAGGCTCGCTTTCTCTACACTGCACTGCGATACAAGACGCCCACGTGGCTGCGACGAATACGAAGCAACGCTTTCATTTTTAGAACTGCTGAAGGATTGACTTTCAGGGGAAGTTAAATCCCTTGTAATTTTTAATATTTCCTTATTTGAATCAATATCTAATATTGCATAGTTAACTTCCAATTCTTCCACAGGTGACATAGAAGTAAAAGTATCGGATTCTGAGAATTTTTGGTTGTGCTCAGTGGGTGCCGAGAAACTTAATATTTGTTTAGCGTTTTTAATACTGTCGCCCAGATCAACCAGGGACAAATTAGCGTATGTATTTATCTCTGGTTTATTCCCTACAGACAAATTACAATATTCTACTTGTTTTGGCGTCAATGGAGTGGTAGGCCCGGTATCACTCTTACCGACGTCTGCATCGCTGCCAACAATGTTCATGTACATTCTAGCCGATTCTTGTTGTTGCTGTTGTTGTTCTAAACTCAACTGGGCGTAGTGTTCGCTAGAGTTACTTAAAGTTGGGGATAAAGGACTGTTGATTTTTTTGTTATTTGAAGTATTTTTATCCAAACTTTCAAGGAATATATTTTCATCTTCTATTTCTTTCATCGTATTCATAGCAGCCTCTTGTCGCAACGTGCTCCGTAAGAAAGCTAAGTCCCTATTGATATCATTTGAGTAAACATGTCGGATCTCCGTTGCACGGTTATCTGGCGGCGCCGGCGCCTCTCCTTGGTTATTATTGGGTTCTCTCTTAAAATCTCTGAGCTGGTAGACATTAGTGACTTGATTGGTACTAGATTGAGATCTTGGATATAATGGCATTACCTCTAATATATCCGCGCTAGATGGTGATCGTGGTGACTGAGTAACATTGCGAGGAACTGATGTGTTTGAAATAATGTTTGGGAGATTGTTGTTAACAGTCGGACGCGCATTGTCTGGCTGACCGTTGTCTATGGAAGAGCGATGAACTACACTAGCCTGTAATGTTTGCCTGCCCTGAGGAGATGGCGTCAATCTGGATACAGGATATGGCACAGAATCATGAATCACATTCCTGAGTTGAATTTGTTGTTGTAGTGTGCGAAATAATAGAGATGCTCTTCGACAGCGAAATGCGTATATACCCTCTCCAGTCTCACACCGTCTACCTGGAATCCAAAAAGTATTTTTTTGTGACGTGAACATCGAACATGAAGCTTAGGTATAAATGTTAGGCTTGCTGAGATTGGATGGTTCAGTCATTAGTGAATGGGTGATCATCCATTACAGTCAGCTTTACAGTCTATCCGCTAGTTAGCCAGAACTACCTACAAGGCGTCCAGGGTGCATATACCATTCTCAAACTTCACTGTACCAGTGAAGATAACATTGACGGCTGCTTGGCTCTTAAACCTCGACCCTTGGATGACTACGAGCCCATGAAGTAAGCGTCAGGACCCCTGGACCACTAGCGATATTTGATGTTTAGAGAATACCAAAATTAACTACCTTTTTGCTACTATTTGGTACCTACCTTCAAATATTTGGTACCTCTATTGACAGCGAGAAAACGCCAGAAGAAAGTGGCCAGACATTCTGACGTCAGGATGTCTGGACCATTTTTTTTTTCATAGTTCTAGACAACACAGCTAATTTATCTTTTTGTAAATATTTACTACCTTTTTAGTACCTCACCATATATTTTTTTCAAATTTTTTCAGCATACTTGAAAAAAGTTAGATGTAAAATATTTTTTTCAAAATGGATATTTATTTTGCCCCATATGCCATGAGATATCTGATGTTTAGAAAATACCAAAATATACTACCTTTATGCTACTACTTGGTCCCTAACGTCAAATACTTAGTACCTCTATTAACAGCGAGAAAACGCATGAAGAAAGTGTCATCAGGTTGTCTGGACCATTTTTTTATTTTCACGGTTCGAGACAACACAGCTAATTTATCTTTTGAAAAGTATTTACTACCTTTTTAGTACCTCAACAAATATTTTTTTCAGCTTTTTTTGGCATACCTGAAAGATGTTACGTGTATTTTTTTTTTCAAATTGGATATTTAATTTGCCACATTATGACATGAGATATCTGATGTTTGAAAAATACCTAAATACACTACCTTTATGCTACTGCTTGGTACCTAACATCAAATACTTAGTACCTCAAAACAGCGAGAAAACGAATGAAGAAAGTGTCATCAGGTTGTCTGGACCATTTTTTTTCATGGTTCGAGACAACACAGCTAATTTGTCTTTTTGTAAATATTTACTACCTTTTTAGTGCCTCAATATAAATTTTTTTCAACTTTTTTTAGCATACTTGGAAAAAGTTAGATGTGAAATATATTTTTTTAAATGGATATTTAATTTGCCATATGATATGACATAAGATATATGATGTTTAAAAAATACACTACTTTTATGCTACTACTTGGTACCTAACGTCAAATACGTACGTAGTACCTCTATTGACAGCGAAAAAACGCATGAAGAATGTGGTCAGACATTCTGACATCAGTATGTCTGGGCCATTTTTTTTTCATGGTCAAGACAAATCAGCTAATTTATCTTTTTGTAAGTGTTAAACAATTTTGTAAGTGTTAAACAATTATATGTGTACTAAAAAGGTATCAAATAGCTACCTTTTTAGTACACATATAATTCAATTTTTTTTGTCGTTCTATAAAAATGTAACGCATTAAAAAAAAAAACATGATGGATATGTAATTAGCTACATAGCATGAGATATTTGATGTTTAGAAAAACCAACATTTACTACTTTTTGCTCAGTCAATAAACGCGTAAAAATAACGGTAAGACATTCTGACATCGGTATGGCTACACATCTTTTTTTTTCATAGGTCGAAATAATGCAGCTACTTAATTTATCTTTTTGTAAATATTTACTATCTTCTCAGCACCTGCTTATTTTTTTACCATACTATAAAAAATGTTACGCTGCGAGCTGTATTTTTTTTTTTAATAATGGATGATGGATAATGATGAACTTGCCACATACAAACGAAACTGAAACTAGCAGCTAGCAGCTAGCAGCCGGCAGGGACGGATCTTGAGAAAAGGGCCCTAGGCAACCAAATATTTATAAAGTAAAAGTCATCTAAAATTGATCAATTTACGAAGATGAGAAGAAAGATTACACAGATTACACTTTAATAAAACTTTAACTTAACAATTTTGAACTGGAATTTTAAATCGAATATTTTAACTTCGATTCTAAATACTCGAATCTGTCCAAACTGTGTCCAACGACCACATAGAGCGTCATTGAGCTCTGATATTATTTACAAGAGGGATACTCAATCCCTTCTATTTTTTTATAATTTATTATGTTAAGAATTTTGACTTTTACCATAACTCTTCTGTAACTTTAGTTTTGAACACTCGAATCGGTTCAAACTTAGTTCAACGTCTACTTGGAGTGTCCTTAGAGTCTGATATTATTTTCAAGAGGGATACTCAACCCCTTCTATTTTTTTATAATTTATTATTTTACGAATTGTGACTTTTATCATAACTCTTCTGTAACTTTAGTTCTGAACACTCGAATCGGTTCAAACTTAGTTCAACGTCTACTTAAAGGGTCATTGAGCTCTGATATTATTTTCAAGAGGGATACTCAACCCCTTCTATTTTTTTATAATTTATTATTTTACGAATTGTGACTTTTACCATAACTCTTCTGTAACTTTAGTTTTGAACACTCGAATCGGTTCAAACTTAGTTCAACGTCTACTTGGAGTGTCCTTAAAGTCTGATATTATTTTTAAGAGGGATACTCAACCCCTTCTATTTTTTTACAATTTATTATTTTACGAATTTTGACTTTTATCATAACTATTCTGTAACTTTAGTTCTGAACACTCGAATCGGTTCAAACTTAGTTCAACGTCTACTTAAAGGGTCATTGAGCTCTGATATTATTTTCAAGAGGGATACTCAATCCCTTCTATTTTTTTATAATTTATTATGTTAAGAATTTTGACTTTTATCATAACTCTTCTGTAACTTTAGTTCTGAACACTCGAATCTGTTCAAACTTAGTTCAACGTCTACTTGGAGTGTCATTGAGCTCTGATATTATTTTCAAGAGGGATACTCAACCCCTTCTATTTTTTTATAATTTATTGTTTTACGAATTTTGACTTTTATCATAACTTTCTGTAACTTTAGTTCTGAACACTCGAATCGGTTCAAACTTAGTTCAACGTCTACTTAAAGGGTCATTGAGCTCTGATATTATTTGCAAGAGGGATACTCAATCCCTTCAATTTTTTTTAAATTTATTAATTTATGAATTTGGATTTTTATAATAATTCTTCTGTAACTTTAGTTCTGAACACTCGAATCTATTCAAACTTAGTTCAACGTCTACTTAGAATATCATTGAGATCTGATATTATTTTCAAGAGGGATACTCAATCTCTTCTATTTTTTATAATTTAAAATAATATCAGACCTTAAGGACACTCCAAGTAGACGTTGAACTAAGTTTGAACAGATTCGAGTGTTCAGAACTGAAGTTACAGAAGAGTTATGATAAAAGTCAAAATTCGTAACATAATAAATTACAAAAAAATAGAAGGGATTGAGTATCCCTCTTGAAAATAATATCAGATCTCAATGACATTCTAATTAGACGTTGAACTAAGTTTGAACAGATTCGAGTGTTCAGAACTAAAGTTACAGAAGAGTTATCATAAAAATCCAAATTCATGAATTAATAAATTTAAAAAAAATAGAAGGAATTGAGTATCCCTCTTGCAAATAATATCAGACCTCAAGAACACTCCAAGTAAACGTTGAACTAAGTTTGAACAGATTCGAGTGTTCAGAACTAAAGTTACAGAAGAGTTATCATAAAAATCCAAATACATAAATTAATAAATTTAAAAAAATAGAAGGGATTGAGTATCCCTCTTGAAAATAATATCAGACCTCAATGATATTCTTAGTAGACATTGAATTAAGTTTGAACCGATTCGAGTGTTCAGGACTAAAGTTACAGAAGCAGAAGTCTTATGATAAAAGTCAAAATTCGTAACATAATAAATTATAAAAAAAAGGGATAGAGTATCCCTCTTGAAAATTATATCAGACTTTAATGACCCTGTAAGTAGACGTTGGACCGAGTTTGGATCGATTCGAGTGTTCAGGATAAAAGTAACAGAAGAGTTATCATAAAAATCCAAATTCATAAATTGATAAATTTAAAAAAAATAGAAGGGATTGAGTATCCCTCTTGAAAATAATATCAGACCTCAATGACACTCTAAGTAGACGTTGGATCAAATTTAAACCGATTCGAGTGTTTAGAACCAAAGTTACGGGGGAATAGTTATAAAAATATTATTTAATTTGCAATTAAAATGTTTGGACTTATTACAGGAATCTTACCATCTGCGTAAATTTATTGTTTTAGCTGTTGAAACAGTACCATACAGCTCTATTTAACTTTACATTGACAATTTGGTTCTGGGCCTAGGGACCCACACTAGATCCACCCTGACTTGTTTGGCTGCTAGCTTCAGTTTCTTCACATACAACATACTTATTTTTAGGATATATATTTTTATTTTGACTGGCTTGTTGGTCCAGTGGTTAGTGGCCCTGACTGCTATGCCGGAGGTCGTGGGTTCGATTCCCACCCAGGACAAATGTTTGTGTAATGAGCAACGATCATTTGTTCTGTGTCTGGGTGTAATTTATCTATAATATAATATATTAGAGGTATTAAGTATTTGACGTTAGGGACCAAGTAGTAGCATAAAGGTATATTTTGGTATTTTCTAAACATCAGAGAGCTCATGCCATATGTGGCAAAATAAATATATTTCACATCTAACTTTTTTCAAGTATGCTAAAAAAAGTTGAAAAACATTTATGTTGAGGCACTAAAAAGGTAGTAAATCATCATCTTCCTGCCCTTGTCCCGTGTTATTTGGGGTCGGCGCAACATGTTTTTTTCTTCCATTCTGCCCTGTCACTCGTCATAATATCACTAACTTCCTTTTCTTTCATATCACTCTTCACACAATCCATCCATCTTTTCTTTGGTCTCCCTCTCCCTCTCCATCCATCCACATGTAAACTCATAACTCTTTTAGTAACATGCGTTTCTTCCCTCCTCTTCACATGACCATACCAAGACAAACGATTCCCTTTCAACTAAAAAGGTAGTAAATATTTACAATAAAACAAATTAGCTGTGTTGTCTCGAACCACGAAAAAAAAAATGGCCCAGACAACCTGATGACACTTTCTTCATACGTTTTCTCGCTGTTAATTGAGGTACTAAGTATTTGATGTTAGGTACCAAGCAGTAGCATAAAGGTAGTGTATTTAGGTATTTTTCAAACATCAGATATCTCATGTCATAATGTGGCAAATTAAATATCCAATTTGAAAAAAAAAAATACACGTAACATCTTTCAGGTATGCCAAAAAAAGCTGAAAAAAATATTTTTTGAGGTACTAAAAAGGTAGTAAATACTTTTCAAAAGATAAATTAGCTGTGTGGTCTCGAACCGTGAAAATAAAAAAATGGTCCAGACAACCTGATGACACTTTCTTCATGCGTTTTCTCGCTGTTAATAGAGGTACTAAGTATTTGACGTTAGGGACCAAGTAGTAGCATAAAGGTAGTATATTTTGGTATTTTCTAAACATCAGATATCTCATGGCATATGGGGCAAAATAAATATCCATTTTGAAAAAAATATTTTACATCTAACTTTATTCAAGTATGCTGAAAAAATTTGAAAAAAAATATATGGTGAGGTACTAAAAAGGTAGTAAATATTTACAAAAAGATAAATTAGCTGTGTTGTCTAGAACTATGAAAAAAAAAATGGTCCAGACATCCTGACGTCAGAATGTCTGGCCACTTTCTTCTGGCGTTTTCTCGCTGTCAATAGAGGTACCAAATATTTGAAGGTAGGTACCAAATAGTAGCAAAAAGGTAGTTAATTTTGGTATTCTCTAAACATCAAATATCGCTAGTGGTCCAGGGGTCCTGACGCTTACGCCCATGAAAACTTAGTCCTGACTACGTTATTAAACATGTCATCTTTATGTAAATATTTTGGAAACACAGATATTTTGTAGATATTATCTAGATTTCTATAGAGATCAAATCCTAAATTTGTGTAAGACTAATCCAGTAAAGATCTGAAAATCTACTATTTTGCGTGAACGTGATTTACGAAGACCCAAAGGTCTTCATAAATTTAAAAAATAAAGAAAATACAATTATAGAAACCTTGCACATTTTCAGACGTTATTTCTCTTTATTCGCGTTTCCAATTCATCAAACATTGCGTTGAATCGCGTTGGTTGAAACAACAAGCTTTAAAACCATGCTCACATTGACGATTGGGGAAGGGCCCTAAGTGAAACTAATTTTGGTTTCTAATGTATAAAATAAAAGAAATTTTGTCATGTGTTTAGATTTTGTTTTAAAGAAAAGATTTACATTAAAAAAATACTACAAACTGTAATTACAGTAAAACCAAAAAATAACCCTAAACTAATTTATTGAAACTAACTAAAATCAAACTAAAATTTGGCGTCAAAAAACTCTTCCACATAGCTGTTGACTGGTAATGTGTCGAAAAGGCGGCATTGCCGCTATGTAAGGCAATGCTTATTTGTCCTAGACAAGATAATTTAGCTCCTAATGTTCCTAAGAAACTGATATTGTTATTTTTATTTAGATTTGTTTTCAAGAGAAGATAATTTAGTTCCTTGTTCCTGTGAAAATTACAACTGTGATTAAAGATTTTATAATTATTTTGATTATTTTATTTAAGAGAGAGAAAACCACTTTATTTGTTAGTTTATAAGAAGATATTTTTTATGATATATATTGTTAATTTAGGTAACGATATTTTTCATTATTTGAACCGAAAAGATTTACAAAACAATACGTCAATGAAAAGTTTTTGACAACCCGAGAAGACAGATAGATAGATTTATTCCTTATTGTACACCAAAAATAAAAATTACATTAAAAACTTTAAATTAACAGGGTGTCACAATGGGCGCTCTTATCGCTAAAAGCGATTTTTTACAGACAACCTTTGGATGGATTTGCCAGAGAAGGAGAAAAAAGATACGCAGGTAGTTCGTGATGTACTATTTACATATATACAATACATAAACTAATAAATTGTATATAATACAAACAAAATAATTAATAATTATTATGAAAGCAGAGAAATAATTTACTTAATGACAACGTTCAAGAGGAAAGGTAGTGATCCTTAACCATTTTTTTTAAAAAGTGAGAGTGTTTGAGCTTGCCTGACTGACACAGACAAAGCATTCCACAGCCGCACCGCTTGAACTGCAATCGACTTGTCATAAAAATTGGTAGAGTGGCTTGGCATCTCTAGCCTCAAGTTTTCCGATGACCTAAGATATCTAGTGTAGTCTCTGTGCCATGAAGGAACTTGAAACGTTCTTTAAGATAAGCGCAGGTTTTAGGATTGAACAGAACACTGTAGAGCAGAGACAAGATGTGTGCGTTCCGCCGATGACGTATTGGAAGCCACTTGAGTTTCGTACGAAAATCGGATATATGATCATACTTGAGCAAGCCAAATATAAATCGTATGCAAACATTTTGAAGTCGCTCAAGTTTATCAAGTTACCCGAAGACCCGAGAGATTACTCTCGAGAATTCTCGAGACCCGAGAAATTGAAAGCTCGAGAAATCATGAACCTTACGGTATAAAAAATTACATACATACATACTAATCAATAAACGTTTGACTTAAATACATAAACTTTTAAAAAAAGAAGTTATATCGATATACCGGCCTACTAGAACGATAGATATATTCTTTATTGTACACCAAAAATACAAATTACATTAGGAACTTAAAATTAATAGGGTGTCACAATGGGCGGTCTTATCGCTAAAAGCGATTTTTACAGACAATCAAAAAAAAAAAAAACGCGATATATCGATATATCAACATCGACTTAATTCTATATCTACATATCGATATCGATATTTTTAAAACTGCATCCCTAGTCGCGACACTGTGTCACTGTCTCAGAAATTAGCTCATGTTACATTGGCACACATATTGTGGCAAACTTAACCTGCCATTTAAACTGGACAGCCTTTTGAGCCATATCTGCTATCTTGGTTTTGGAGCGCAGTAATAGCGTTTGTATACTGCGCTCCATGGCTCGCTGGCAAACGTTGCCTTGGACTTCTGGATGTTAGTCAAAGATCAAGACTAGGTATGCCACATAAGCCAAGTCAGGAATAATGTACATGTCCATGAGGTCGTGTTTAATTGCCATATGCAATTCAACTTTGATTAGATCCTTCATAGACCAGTACCTACCTGGCTGGGTTTTTGCGATTTGTCGTGCCTGGTCTAGAAAGAGATTACTTGGCTTGGTTTGAATGTGTTAGTTACTTTATTTAGTTCAAGGGTGATAAATGTTTTTTTTTTAAGGTGAGAATTACTGACTAAAACCCACTCCTATGTTCCTTCGTTGCCTTGCATTCCAGGGCCTGTTGCCAGGGCAAGGATGTTTGGGGAAAGACTGAGTGTCGTTGCTGCGCTGCATGACGCGGGTTCGATTTTTGCACGAAACAAATATTTGTATTCATAGCCCACACGATAGTAATTCCGGGTCTGGGTATATATGTGACTTTACAATTATGTTCGTAAAATACCCACAATACCGGTGTAGGGACAGTTACTTTTTAACAAAAAAAAATAAAATAAAAAATATTGTCAACACATACCTGATTCGAAACTGAATATATCTCCTTCAAATCCATATCTTCTTAATGAGTGTAAAGGCCATACAGTCGAGTCTCTTCCTTCTCGAAATAATATTATATCAGATTCTGTTATCTCTAACTGACCAGAACACAAATCGGCACCATGCTCATCAATGTTTACAACACGAAACACATTAGGATGCAAGTCTGAAGTTTCTTTCTTGCTGTGTAAGCACCCCATTATGCATTTCAAAACAAACTGCCATATATTTGCGTAATCTGCAAGTACAAATAATAACACTATTACCATCTTTTTATGTACTAATATTATAAAACCAAAGAGTTTGTTTGGATGGTTGATCACGCTAGTCTCAGGAACTACGAATTGAAAAGTTCTTTTAGTGTTGGAAGACTAAATATCATCACGCTACAATAGGAGCCGGAGCAGTAACCAAAGAGACGGGTGAAACCGCGTTCCAAAACTAGTGATTGATAAACGGATGTATATAGCTGTTACGATATCTAATGATTAAAATTATTTTTTACAATCAAAGAGTCCAACAACGGGCCTCTTGAGCTAGCTTTTTGACCAATTCCCTTCCTTTAAAAAAATTGCTTTGGTTTTGGAATTTGAAGTTTGTTTTTGTGCTTTTTCAATTTAAGAGGTTATAGGCTCATTTATTCCTATTAGGCCCTATTCTTTGAAACCCTTATTAAATTAAAAACCTAGCAAGTTGATGGACTTCTCAAAGTCACAGTATATTATGAGAATATTCAATTTTTTATTTTTATTTTTCAATTATAGTACTTGTAGCATAATAAGTATCTAAATAACCAGAAAGATAATCTCTTTTTAAACACATTGACTACTCTTTATTATCAATATTATATAGACTGAACGGGGAAGTACCGTCAAACGGGGTGAATAGGAACGCAGGGGTAAATAGGGACAAAACTTTGGTAAGGTTTGTCACCTCGGGTACTATTTCTTATTCTGTGCCTCGGTATATATTTATATTATTGATTTAATCAAAGCATCCGTTTTTATTACAATTAATGAATAAACAGAAGTACATAAATGCTGGGAAAAATGGTTAATTAAAGCGAAGATCCCAACTTTTGTTTCTATTCACCCCTGCGTTCCTATTCACCCCGTTTGACTGTACTTACCCTACAAGTATATATATATATTTTTTTTTTAAACATTTCATACATCCAAATTCTATATTTTTTCATATAAGTTTCACCTAAGGTATAAGCAAGTATGCAGTATGTATGTAGTCAGTATGCGTTTTGTACCGACATACTATCAAAGTAATAAATTACCGATCTAATGAGCAATCGCTGTAGGGTTTTTCACAACAGGATTTTTGGCACTAACGTTACATCGCACCAATAAAGCATCGATGGAATAAAACATCGTACAACTGAATTATCGACACACTATGTTCGATATAATAAAAATCGAATCATGAAGTTTCGATATCAAGTAGGGAACTCACTATTTGTGACATAGTATTGAAAATTTGAAAGAGAAGCTTGAATTTGTCGAAAACACGGGTTTCCTGGTGGGGATCACGCTCGACTCAAGGCTTAATTTAAGATCTTTTGCAGGATGGCTTAGATAAACAGCATACACTGCGTCTAAGCATCTGCTGCTAAGCCGTCCTGCAGTTGCATGGCCATTTCGTATAACACGCCGTATTAAAAGTTGGCGAGTCGAATTAAAAAACGTCGCCGTAATGTACAGCAGCTACCTACCTCAAATTCAGCCAAATTTCAATAAGGGTAAAATAATGTAGGTAGGTACACCGCATTGAATGCGCAGTTCGCGTTCATCAAAGCAACTTAAAAAAAAGAAATGGCGTGGCGTCACTATCGACAATGGCACAGTATCACGGCAAAGTGAAATTAATAAGTCTACCAAAAAAGTAAGTCTCGGACAGCAATATCGATACTGGAAATATGAAATAACGTAAGGGACGTGTTGTCGAAAATGAGTTATATATATATATATATCGATGGATTCGGAATTTTTTACTCTATCGACTGGTATATTTAAAATCTCGATATCTAAAAAAAATTCTCTTTAAGTACATATTTTCCATAGGCCTAGACCATTTTTTTTCTAGAAATTGGCTATATATGACATATTTAATAAAAACTAATGTAACTCTCTTTACTCACAGTATTTAATGCTTACATTAAAATAAAATCGAGTACATTTTGCATAATTTGAGATGTTTTAAGCATTGTCACATTAGTGTTCAGTGTGAAGGTATAACAAATACCATGTTTAACCATATTAAATTCTGCCACAAATTATCATAATCATATTGACCCTTACGTTAATTTGTCAGCATCGAAAATAAATTGATCTGTCATTTACATCACACTGGACAGCGTGATCCGTACTATTCCTCAAAACTTATCGAAACGAATATTTTCGACGTATATACGTCTCTGTCACACGCGTATAACGGTGCAGCTAGACTGAGCACCGAGAGAGAGATAACAATACGGATTTAGTGTGTGATTTTGTGAAACATAATTTTCCACCGAGTCCAGAGTCCACACAATCAGAGCTGTACTTTGTATAACGTAAGACGCTGTCACGGTGTGATGTACCGCCAGACCTTTGCAAGAACCTATCAATAAACCGCCCAAAGTTAAGATTTGAAGAAATTTCAACTCCCAAGAGCGGTAGGCGGTCAGTGAACTCCAAGGTTACATCCTGAAAAGCAGGAGTCAAGGTAAACGGGCTCCTTTTGGCGATGAACAGACACGCTTGTGTTTTGGCGGCGTTGAATCCCACAAGATTGCCTTCACCCCATTTGGAGACTGACTGAAGTGAGACGTTCGTACGCTCTACCATAGCCTCTCTTTCGGACCGAATTAGTTCTTTACTAGCCTGACCACTCGACAGGTATCTCACTACAACTGTGCTGTCATCTGATACCGGGCATCAGCAGATCGTTCATGCAGCAGGAAGAGACTTAGAGAGAGAACAGATCCCAGAGGAACTCTAGCGTTGGTCGTCATGGACTCCGATGAGCATACGTCGACAACAACTCGGTGAGACCGTTCACTCAGGAAGTCATTTACCCAGGTAATCAGACCAGAAGAAATGCTGTACGCTAAAAGCTTACTCAAAAGGCTAGCATGACATACCCTGTCGAAAGCCTTCAAGGCTGCTAAGAAAGCAGCAATCGCTTCCCCATTCTCCTCGAAGGTCTCGCCTAGGGCTTCCATTACGTAATTACGAACTCATTTTAAAATATTTTTAATTTCGTAAGTGAAGATGTCAATTCCGTACTTACGTAATTATTGGTATCATAAATCAATCAAAATAGTCAACCAATAAAAAGGTATTATACGTGCCAGTTATAATGTGGCAACACAATACGATATAACTACATCGAAACTATACAAACAGGGGATTCCCCGCAATTCATTTTATCGTTTGATAAATCTTGCAAAAAATAGTTCTAAGACGTACAGAATAGAGTTCAAATATATCAACTTGGCGAGTCGGTACGGTAGGGCGGGAGTCCTTGGCGAAAAGCCCCTACGACCACGGGGAACTACTATGCTCTTCACATTCTTAACTAAAATGAAAGTGTAGTTTCATTGCTCAATTGTCGGTTGTTCAGTTCACATCGCTAGACACAGTTGTCACTTGATCAGATTACTTAATTAAAAGTTGGTGGTAAATGCGCGCAAATATTAACAATTTGTAGCAATTGTATCTTTATCGTGGGTGACTTTGAATGTGTGGATTATCTCTTGAAAGATGTAAGTACTTAAACCAAAGCCTTAATCAGTCTAGTATTAAAAGAGCATTAAAAACTCCGTGAAGCATGCATAGTTCATACAATATAATTTGTAAATCAAACATTTTCTTAAGGTGTATTTATTCCGATTAGATTATAGAATAACTAGGTTCCCAAATATATATTAATTAAGAACACTGATTAAAACATAAAATAGGTACCTACCTATAAGAAAATAAGTTATTCATCAAAAATATGAAATTATACAGGATGTTTGGTGCATCGTGTGCCAAATTGAAATGGTCGACGGGAGGGGGGGTCATCTGCTATCCTTTCAGACCCCTAAACACTTCTCATGCCCTGTGGATTTTTTTGCATCAACTTTTTATTGTTTTATGACAATAAGACCCAAATTTTTCATTCATATACAAATTTAAAAAAGTATATACGGCGTAGAATCTGAATTTTAATTTTATTTAGATGTGTAAATGTATTATAGTACTTTTAAATTTAAAATTAGTGACATTAGCTATCCAGTTTTTTTTTATTTTTTATTTACTCGGAAAGTTTTGGACTTTTACAAAAACGGCTTTCAATACAATTAAGGAGGAAATACGACTTCGTACAACAACTGTCGAAATACGAAACTGATGTCCGGCCTACATTCGCAACAGAGGCCACCAATTTGAGCAGGATTTGTAAAAATTATGAAATAAATGTTAAAAATGCAATTTAATTTTTTTTCTGGTAAAACCCACGAAAAGAGAGATACTAGACCGATTTTACCTTATAAGAGTGAGATAACACTTTTAATAGGTTTTTCAGGTATAATTTAAGCATTTGAGCAAATATTTTATCATAATTTTGAATTATTATTAGTCTTATGTGACTCGATTCACAATTATAACGAATGCGAAAAGTTATAAAAAGATTTTTATGGCATGTGGCACATCACTAGCGAGAGGATAAACAAGAGAATTTTTGCGGGAGTTGAAAGATTTCGGTTGCTTTTGGTTTTTTTTTTTTTATAGCCATGTAAATAGCTGAAACATGGAACATGGAGCTTTAACTTAAGTACAAAACTTTGTGAGTAAATTAAAAAAATCTAGTTAGCTGATGTCACTAATTTTAAATTTAAAAGTACTATAATTCAATACACATCTAAATAAAATTAAAATTCAGAGTCTACGCCTTATATAAAAAATTTGGGTCTTATTTTTATATGTATAACAATAAAAAGTCGATGAAAAAAAACCACTGGGCATGAGAAGTGTTTAGGGGTCTGAAAGGATAGCAGATGACCCCTCCCGTTGACCATTTCAATTTGGCACACGATGCCCCAAACACCCTGTATAGCTCATCTCTAAATCAGGAATGAATGAACTAAGCATGCTCTGTCGTTTGGCTACAAAACGCGTAATAAGTTTGAAGACACGGTTGGCGTAAAGGCTGACCGATCGACTGCTGCGCAGCGTGTCGCGGGTTCGATCCTCGCACGGAACATATATTTGTATGATCTGCAAGTAGTTGTTCCGGGTATGGATGTTTGTGAGTTTCTATGTTTGTAAACGCACCCACGATACAGGAAGAAATTCGTAGTGTGGCACAACGTTTTATTAAAAAAAAAAGTGTTTACATTTGAAATGAGTTGGCAACTATGTTTAACCAATATCATTATTATTAACCTAACTTCCTTTTATTTTTTTCAGGTCTTCTTCAAGTAAGACTGTTTACAAGGAGTTTTTGAACAAACGCACACAAAGCTCTATCTGGGAACATTAACAACATTAACATTAATGTTCTCAGATAGGACTGAGTCCGAATTATTCGATGGTTGGTATTAATCGAATCATTCGAGCAAAACTGTTGACAACTCAAAAAAAAAAAAAAAAGACCGAGAAATAACATAAGTACAAAACCTACTAACGACCAAACAGCCCAAATAGCCAATTACCTAACGTCGAAAATGATGGATGGAAGAGAATGTTTCAACAAACATGGGAGTGCAAGAAAAATACGATTGGTTAGAAAGATCAATAAAAACATCTACTCAACAAGGCACCAATTGCAAAGACCAGTCGAAACCGTGGATGAACCCGAACCAATAATCTTCTTAATCAAAGAGCCGATCTAATCTAGGGAAAAAATACCAACGACAATCGGAAGAAAATAGCAATATTGAGCTTCTTTGCTCAATATTTCTATTTTTTTCCGATTGTCGTTAAGGAGAGTATTAGAAAAGACAAAAATCAGAAAAGAATGGAAACAATAGAGAGACACATTCTACAGACAGGAGGAATAAAAAAGGCATATAAAGAGCTAACTAACAAAAAGGACTGGATCGTATAGATGAAATATAAAAATAAAAGAGTCAAAGGCAAGGAATATTAAAAATTGCTACATCATACTACAAGGAATTATATGAAAGCTGCATAGTGGAAACGCAAAAAGAACTCTCAGAAACCTCACCCGTACCCAGCATCATGCAGGAAGAAATAGAATAGCCATAGAAACCCAAAGAGATGACAGAGCTCCAGGACCCGATGGAATAAGCAATGAAATATTGAAACAAGCGAAACAGAAATTATCGCCTATCCTCAAAGAAATTTTCAATGGTATATTATACACACAGAAACAATTCCACAGCAATGGAGCCAATCTGATATAATTCTTCTGTACAAAAAGGGAGATCACTCGATATAGGAAATTACCGTCCCATAAGCTTGATGTCGAACCTGTAAAAAATATTTGCAAAGATCTTACTCAAACGAATTGAAAGAAAACTCGACGAACAACAGCCAATAGAGCAGGCAGGATTTAGAAAAGACTACTCAGTACTTGATCACATTCATACAGTTCCGCAAATAATCGAAAAATACACGGAATATCAACTTACATACCTACTATCTAGCATTTGTCGATTATAGCAATGCATTTGACTCACTAATACATACAAACATCTGGGAAGGTTTAAGACAACAAGGAATTGAGCAAAAATATATAAGACTGATTAGAAACATATACAAAAAAAAAAATATTTAAAGAAAAACAAAAAACCCGACTGCGTCGAAACTAATTTTAAAAAATACGTGAAAAAATTAACTTCAATAAAAACTAAAAAGAAAGAAACAAGCCCAGTACTTTAGAATTCTGTTAAGTAATACTAAATAACTACACAATTGAAATAGTTTTATAATCGATACACACATAAAACAAATCATAAATTCTAATGCAGAACAGAATGACTCACAGTCGGGGCCCATTCAAATTTTACCAATTAAATCTTCCCAAGGGGCCCCGACTGTGAGTCGTTCTGTTCTGCATTAGAATTTATGATTTGTTTTATGTGTGTATCGATTATAAAACTATTTCAATTGTGTAGTTATTTAGTTACATAAAACTACTGATGATTAGTCCCTCTAGAGACCTAACTCGGCTCAAAGCTACATATGCTTGACCTTTAGCAAAAATGCGTGGAATTAAGTCAACCACAGCTCGGTCCAAAGTAGTTCCTTGGAGCTTGTGTACAGTTACACCCCAGCACAATATCAATGGCAACATTTTTCGCTCTATTTTACCCTGTCCGCGAAGTGCATCGAATTCTGTCGTCGATGGTTCGATTCTGACTCCTACTCCAGGAACATTGTTTTTAATTGCTTTGTCGTCAAATTCTATATAAACAGCTTGTGGCAATTCTCCGGGTTCCGATGGGTCCCTCCGAAGAGCTGGCCACTCAATTGTCCTTATAACACCCATTGCTCCGTTAACAATACCATGGGTAACATTCAAATTTCTTCGTAACATAACTCGTGATCCTAAACCGATTGTTAAATATTTAAAGATTCCTCCAGTTTTGTTAGGATCATCAGAAACATATACATCTTTCGCATATGTTTTCGATTCTACTGATATATCAACTGCATGTAATTTATACAACCTAGTAGTTTTTGCCAATATAGTTGTCATCTTTTGATTATGTTCATCGACCTGTCTAGTAGTTGGGAAAACTCGAATGATTTAATTCACAAACGTGCATCAAATGAACAACGCCATCTATCGAGCTTGGTGGTAAACTTTTTTTTACTCGACGACTTGGCGAATAATAAAAGTTATTTTTTTACCAAAAATATTTGTTCTTCATGCTTTTTCACAGTTTTTTTTTTGTTTGTATATCGTTTATACTTGAAATAAAATCTTAAATCAATAAGTAAGAAAATTAGCGATAATGATTGTTTTATTAAACAACTTTAAATCGTTATATATCCTAAACTATTATTTAAAATGAAAAATGACAAAAAGAACCTAAACATGATTTTAAAATACCTATTCAACGACACCCCGCTTGACATAGTTCATCGACTCTTTTTTTTTTCATTTTGACAATATGGCGTCTGGTTGTAGCTGTGGTGAATTTTGATTACTGTCATGTCTTTAGTGACACTCGCAAGGTTAAGACGAATTGATTGACGTAAGAATTATCAAAATCGGCCTACGCATTTGGTCTCTAGAACGCCACGTAGAAACAAACATACATACATACATACATAGACTGATAAACACATTACCCTCCTTTGCGTCGCGCAGTCGGGTAAAAACAGCTCGGTGTGCATACAGCTAGAAAAGAAAGGAGACTCATTTAAAATACAAAAAGGAGTAAGACAAGGAGATCCACTTTCTCCAAAACTCTTTTCAGCGGTTTTGGAAATGATCTTCCGAAACTTCGAGTGGAAAAATGTAGGTGACGTCTAGGTCTAAATATCGACGGCCGCACACTAACACACTTAAGATTTGCCGATGATATTGTGTTGTTTGCAAGAACCCCAGGAGAGCTAAATAGAATGCTGAACGATCTGGCATATGAGAGTGAGAAAGTAGGACTAAAATTAAACCCAGATAAAACAAAAGTAATGACCAATTCATGTAGATGCAGCATAAATGTAAGAGAGACAGAAATTAGTTACGTCGAGGAATATATATACCTGGGACAGCTGATATCACCTAAAGAAAATATAAACAAAGAAATTGAAAGAAGGATAGCAAATAGCTGGAAAAGGTATTGGGGCCTAAGGGAAATAATGAAAGACCAAAGACCAAAACCTACATATAGCAACGAAAAGCAAACTATTAAATGTCTGCATTTTACCAATTTTAATGTATGGAAGCCAAACATGGGCCATAACAAAAAACACGACCCATAAAATTGCTACCTGCCAACGAGCAATGGAGAGAAGCATGTTAGGAGTAAAGAGAAGGGATAAAATAAGAAACACTAACATTAGGAAAAAGACCAAGGTACAATCACCCAGTAAAAGTGCTTAGATACCTTAACGCCTATTTTCCCTTGCACGTTAGAGTTCAAGTTTTCGAAAATTAAACTAGATGGCGTTGGTTTCTTCACAGCTAAGTGGCGAGCAAAGGCAATCTCACAAAGTATAAACTTGACTTTTAGTTTAACAAATAATAGACACATGCGTCATCATTGTCGTCAACAACTGATTGAAGTTCATAATTTCATCAACTTAGCATAAGTCAAGATGGCCTAGTGGTATAGAGCACACAGATTGAAGCGCAAATCAGTGTGCCGCAAGTTCAAATCCCACGCAAATGTTGACTTTTTGTAAGTTCTTACCCGATTGGAAGTTATGGATTAGCATTACATATTATTATATTAAATTATTCTTTAACTTGTTCACACATTTCTTAGAGTTAGAAAGGGATCACAAAAAAACTAAATAAAGAATTAGATTTCTGCGAGGTAGACATAAGTTTTAACTTGACCGAAATGAACTGTCGTTTGGTTGTAGTTGTTGGTTAGTGACGTGTGGTTAACAGTATTGTAATATTCGCAAACTGCAGGCTAATATTAGTATTGAAGTGAGGGCGACTATCATTGGGCTGCATAAAAGCGGTCTTAATAAAACACAAATATCTGAAGAAACCGGACTGAATGTGAGTATAATAGCTATTAATGAATTGTAACTTTATTATAAATTAATCTTCTAATTAAAATGTATGCCATTTATGAATCCATCCATCGTATCTTTATGAGGCTTAAAAGAGAAATACATAAATCGTTGGGTTTATTGGATTTATAAATGCAGTTTTATTTTAAAATTATATTCAATAATTATGATTGTTAACATTTTATATAATGAAAATGAAGTCAAGTAGGTATAGCTGCCTAATATATATTTTTTTGTTTTAGAAAAATACTGTAAGTCTTTGGATAAAAAGATATGAGGAAGAAGGTAGCCTTGCTAGTCGAAAGAGAAGTGGGAGACCGAAGCTTATTAGCGAGGCGCAGCGACGACATATGGTGGACGTATACGAAACAAATGGTTTCGCACCAACGAGACATTTTGCGGAATTATATGACACCTCGATGGATACTGTTCGCCGTGCACTTCACGCTGAAGGCGTGCATCACAGAAAACCTGCTAAAAAGCCGTACTTGACAGAGAGGCATAAACAGGAACGATTACGTTTCGCACGTGATTATTTAGATTTTGATTGGAATACTGCGGTATTTTCAGATGAAAAAACATTTAAATCCAGTCAAAAGGGCAGGCTTCACTTATGGCGCAAGAATAACACTCGCTGGTGTGATAAAAACATTATTCCTAACACCGAATCAGGTCGAATCACAATTAATATGTGGAGATGGATGAGTGCAGCAGGACCAGGAGAACTGGCTTTCATTCCTCCACGCGCAAACAGTTCAACTTATGTGGAAGTGTTAGACTCAATTATGCTACCTACTGTGCGCAACATTTACCCAGCTGATGAGTTAGCACAATTTCCGTTTGTCCAGGACAATTGTCCTATTCACCGAGCGAGTAATGTGCGTGAGTGGTTTCACAATCACCCGGAAGTAATTGTTATTCCATGGCCAGCGCGATCACCCGACCTCAACCCCATAGAAAATCTATGGGGTTTGATGGTGCAAAGGTGGGACTCGCGGAATGAGAGGTCTACGGAACAATTAAAAACCCATTGCATGGAGGTATGGGAAAGTTTTAGAGGGAGCGAAATATGCGGTAATATGGTTGGGTCCATGCGCAAACGTCTACTTCACTGTATCGAAAATAATGGGGGTTATACAAAATATTAAGTTTTAGTAAAATCAGTCGGTGTAATTAAATATTTAGTAGGCCATTTTATTTTAACATATCCATGATTATTCGTTAACAAACACTGTATTATATTGTGTTTACTTTCGTTTAAAACAGCTATATATTTTAACTTGTGCCATCGCCTTATCTTAAGAATGCAGTGAACTCGCTATCAATTTTGTTGACAATAATCATGATTCTATTTCGTTTTTTATTCTTCTACCCACACTGTTCTAACATAATAGTTCAATTTATTTTTCTCATCTAGTTGACGATTATCTTGTGAGAACTAAAGTTCTTTTTAACAGAAATTGAGGTTTAGTTTCAATCTTCTTTTCGTCAAGAAAATGAACAATTAAGCTATGACCTCAATACATTCATTGTGACGTGACATACAAATAAAATGTTTACAAAGTCTAAATCATGTATCACTTTTCAATAAATAACTGGATATAAACAATTATATTTTATTTTATTAAAATTTTAATATCCTTTCATTGTTACGTTATTCATATTATGAATGGTCTAAGTGGGTATACTTCCAACAAACAATCTTACACGTAACATAGATAACGGTTACAAGATAATTTTTTTGTCTAGGTAACAATTCGGCGTCACAATTCTCATATATGTTTAATTTGTAAATATAAAGAATATTTTTTTTTTATTAAACACGTCTTTTTATTTCCACCTTACAACATTGAAAAGATGTAACAACTAAATAATTGAAAATTACGAATGTGTTCTTCTTGTGGTTAATAGATCATATTCGTAATTTGCAACTATTTAGTGCAAAAAATGCAATAGTATTTTTCATAGAAATATAAAAAACAACTATATTAATATAGAATGGGAATTTTCAAAGTAATAAATAACCACAACGGACCGACCATGATTTGAACTCGGGCTACGTTGTTTGCGAATCCAACACTTAGTTCATACGGCTAACAGCACATGACACGTTTGCGTGAATTTTATCAATGCAATGGTAAGAACATGTCGCCTCTGTGACTGTGTGATGCATATTCAATGGCACAGAAAAATAATAATGATATTTTAAGCTCAGTGCGACGACAGTTCCTTAGTATGTGTTATCTGTGGAATGTGGATACTCATACACGCGCACACATACGCACGGAAGTGTCGTGCGTGCTCGCTCGGTTCGTAGCAATGTAATCTTTAACTTTTGCGGCCTCACTGTAAATCCATATTCAACCTACCCTCTCAAGTTTGAAAACTAACACATAGATAATCAAATATTTATAAATTGATATTCAATTTTAATATCTTCATCTCTTTAAAAGAAATTATAAATTATTTCAATGTTTGAAGAAACAAAAAGAAAGTACAAAAATAAGCATTAATTAAGCATTAATCATTTGAAGCACAGCGGCGCCATCTATTAACAGTATAATGTAATGTTGTCGATAGCAACATTTCAATCAGGTTTTACGCTAGATGGCGTCATTTCTCGCTTCACACGATTTTATTTCTGTACTTCCTATGCACTTTTGCAGCAGACTTTACAGGATGTAACCCTAAAAATAAAAAGATTAAAATGGAAGTGGTCTGGACACATGATTAGGGGAAAGGACAAGTGGAGCAAAATAGTTACAGAATGGTATCAAAGAGAAGATAAGAGGAAAAGAGGGAGACAGCAAAAAAGATGGGACGATGATATCAGGCAAGTAGCAGGCATAACATGGTGTAGAGTGGCCAGAGAGAGATCAGAATGGAATAGGTTGGAGGAGGTCTTTGCCAACTGGCAAACGGATTTACAAAAAATAAAGAAGAACCAAATACGTGAATAAGTTAATTAAGTAAAAATGTTGTTTTAGTATAAGGAAAGTTGTTTATCATATGTCCGAATAAAAGGCTTTATTATTATTATTATATAGGACAGAGTCCAGTACACTCTGACCATTAGGATAGAGTGTTGAATGTAAGCATAGCAAAAAAAAAAAAACTCCTGGCGCCGCAACTGGAGCGTTACACACTCACGTGCGTGCCAAGCATATCGGAGAGATGGCGTAAGAGCATGACTCGCAAAGGCGGAGTAGGTACATCAACGTCTAATAGTGGTCTGATTCAAACACGAAAACGTACGAATGAACCTTCACAAAAGAAAATTAAACTCACTGATTATTTTTCAAATATGGAGGTTTGAGTGTCCAGAATGGCTGCATTGGATGGGATACCATTGAGCACATTTTGTACTTCAGAAGATCTGAGATATCTTTTTAAAAACTCTGGCTACGATGTGCCGAAATCTTCTACGACTATAACACAGATAATTCTAGAACAGAGTGATAACACAAAAAACAAATTGAAAAATCAATTGAAAATTATGAAGTCTGAAAATAAAAGATCACGAATCACGTTTGATGAGTTAGACGTCCACTCATCAAACGTGATTGTAAATCGTTTATTTTCAGACTACCTAGACCCGTAATAAAAGGTATATGAAAGCCAACATCAATTGTGTTTGGCTCATGGGACACAACACGGATACAACTAGCAGTCCTGGAAGTTTTATATAAAACACAAAAATCTCCAGAACCTGAAGTGCAGGAGGATGTCTCAAATACCGGCGCTGAAGAAGCAGAGGAAATTGAAGAAGATGAGGATGCGTTTATTGTAGAATCGACCAGAGTTCCAGAATCGGAGTTTTTATACAAAGGTACTATAAAAAATTAACAGATTTAATAAAATCTTTTAAAAAGTCCCCTTTGAAAAACGACTTGTTGCAAAAGTACATTTTAGAAGAACATGGTAAAAATATTGACCTAATAACTAAATTGACTGTAAAACGCGATGGAACAGCTTGTCAGATATGGTAGGCCGATTTCTCAAATTAAAATCATGCGTTTTTAAGGCGTTATTAGATTTGAATTCAATACATTTGAATTGAAATGAAAATTTACAGACGAAGAGATCCAAGACCTTCACGACATTCATTACAGCTTGGATGTAATTAAAACAACAGTTTTGTCATTATGTCGCCGTGATTCAAACTTATTGACGGCCGACGCTGCGCTTCGATTTATGCTAGAGAAACTTGATCTTCAGTCAAACGATCTCAGTGGAAAACTAGCCACACCTCTTAGAAAGAGAATAAAGGAAAGGCGAACCAATGTATTCGGTATTTTGCAATATTTGCATAACAATGAGGAATTTTTTAAAACTGCTACAGAATATTTCATGAAACCACCGTCGGATGATATACGAATGTATATAGTGGAATTGTTGGAACGGTTGAAATATAATTCTACACAAAAATGTACAAATTCACAACCACAACCTAGTGCATCGGACGCAATTGCCACCAGTGACGATGATGTCGAAGAGTTGACAATCGCACAACAGTTAGACAAAGAAATAAACAAAGTGACTGTAAATAAACCAATTTCAACAGTAAACACAGATCTCCATTCCATTATTAGGGTAGAAATGTGTATTTACGACAACGCTGGCGGCGGTCGCGAAGTTTTTTTGACTGCAGCGTATAATTTTTTGCTTTCGATAACGCCTACAAGTGTTGATGCCGCGCGAGCCTTTTCATCCGCCGGATATTTTTGTAGTAAGCTAAGAAGTTCCCTGGGTGACAAAACTTTAAATGTCTTGTCATTTATGAGATCACATTTTCAAGAAGAAAGATTATATTCTGGACTAAAAAAAATGGTTTTACTTAACTGATGTATACGATGATAAGTACTTGAATAAATATTTTATTGTTTAAATATTGTGTTCATTTTGATAATTCCTTAAATTTGAGATAGTAAAAGATAATTGTAAAAATTGTAGATACTCTATCTAAAATATCAACAAATATATATATTAATCATAGTCGATTAAAAAAAATAGGAAAAATTACGGAATTGGAGAAGTGAGTTGCGTAATTAGTTACGTAATTGACAGTTCCGTAATTTTGCAAGCCTTGGTCTCACCCCACCGGTTAGTGGCATACACTAGTAGGTCCCCAGTAGACCGACTGCGGTGAAACCCGTACTATCGGTCACTAAGGAGATCGTTACCTTCCAGGTATGCCATGAGGCGCGAGTTCAATATGCACCCCATAATCTTGGAGAGTAGAGGTCTTGTAGAGGTTAATGAAATCGGCCGATAGTTGGCAGGATCGGCTCAACCAGAGGCGCCTACTCCGTGGGTGCTCGGGGGCTCGAGCACCCATGAGAAATAAAAAGTGGGTACTGAACACCCCTGGGAATAGACATCAAGAAACAGGATCAGTAATCGCCTTTTAGGTTACGTATAAATTATAATATTAATTCTTGATAAAAAAAAAAACTAATTTAATTTTATATAATGGTTTCATTTTATATTTTTATCAAACATATTAGTAATTAAGTATGCAGTATGTAAGTAGGACATTTATTTATTTATTTGTCGGTCGGCCAGTGTGCATTTCTCTTCGCAACTTCGCCACTTTTTCAAGTCATCAAATGAGCATGAGCACCCATGAGGTTTTCTAAAAGCCGGCGCCCCTGGGCTCACTGCTCTTTTTGGGCAAGGGTTGCACGTTGGCAAGCTTCCAGGACTTGAACACAATACCAGCCCTAAACGAGAGACGATACAAACGCATCAATACAGGAAACAACTCGTGCGCGCAAGCCTTGATAACAATTGCTGGTGTACCATCTAGACAGCACAGTGCTCTCAGAACCTCTTTGTTCCATAAGCGTACCTCGGGCATCGAGGCGTCATAATCCAGACATGAATTATGGGTAAAGTGCTTGGCGGTCGCGAGCGTCCACCCAGTTAAGTAAGAAATACCGAATGCTTCCACTCTTCAGCTTCAGCTCAATCGGCGTTGAACCATGGGTGAACTGATCCATCGATGGGACGTAGCATCCCCTATAGGGGATAAATTATTCCATAGCTTGACGTACCACATCGGATTAATAGCATCCGCACAGCTCGACGGATTTTCAGAAAAGAAGCAGACCTGCTGCCAAAGAAAAGACACAAAGAAGTGCCACATCTCAACTAAATCTGTTGATTTGTAACGCCACATTCGGGGTAAAGGACGATACAGAGTTCACCAGACAGTGATCTAAAATCCCCAATTGTGAGGAGACTCTTACAATACTTCTGTCCGGTTTGGTGGTCAGCAAAAAGTACAGGCAATTGGCAGTATGAACAACTATAACATCAGGCCTCCTAGCCTTATAAGTTGAGAGAGAATTCATTGTACGGAACCCTCAGTGCGCGAGTCCGACTCGCACTTGCCCAGTTTTTTTATTTAAAGTTATCTTTAACGCAGTCGGGTGTTTTATTTATTTTTTTATTTTACTCTTTTTAGTTATTATATTCTAGTGTCACTATTTATTCACTTTATTTTAGGCGTACATATGTCACTTTAAAGTACACAAACCTATATAAATAAAATTACAGTAATAAAATTGAAGTTTCTAGTTGTAATATAAAAAAAAAAATTGGTTTACTAAATGTACGAGTATATCAAAGTATTCGATAATTATAACAAAATGTGAATTTCGAAAATTTTCGGTTATGTTCGAAACGGTTAGACCGATTTAGATGGGGCATTCACTGATGGATAACAAATGTTACAAGCTGTTACTTAGATTACTTTTCATTTCTTAACATGGGATAAGTCTTCGAAACGGTTAAACAAAATAGGGGGTTATCCTGATTCCCGGGGGAGAGATCATCTTCGAAACGGCTGGACCGATTTTGACGGGGTAATCATCTAGTGGCTTCTCCCGCTCTAAGGCAGAGAGAGAGCATACCAAGAACCACACCAAGATTCCTTCAGTTGCTTTTTGCGTTCTAGGACCACCTAGGACTAGGGTTACCTTTTCAGTCCTCCCATGGCCTTGTAGACATCTAGTATAGTACTCAATAGTACACGACGCGCTGTCGGCGATTTGGGATCGGTCCGGACAATAGCCAGACGGCCGAACTGCGAGCTACTCATTGCACGTCGTACGTAAGCTCGCGCCAACGGTGGCTGGTAGTCGAGGTCAGGGTCTCAGCAGCTGGGACGTGAGGATGTTTATTCACTCACGCGTGTGGCTGTCTCCATCAATAGCATTACTGCTTCGCAAAAGGCCGCCACCCATTCCCTCTCGCTCAGGACCATGGCCAGGACCATGGCCTAGACCAGGGCCCGGCGCGAGACTTCTCCGCCATCGCGGCGGTGTTCCGACCATACGGGGTTCACCTTCACCGTAAGTTGCACCGTGTCCTCCGGGCGGTCCACACAATGGCGACACCCCCAAGCGTTTCTTTCGCCTGAATCCGGTGCAGGAACCTCCCGAACTTACCATCTCCGGTGAGGACCTGCGTCATGCGGAAGGTGAGGACACTGTGACACCTCTCCAGACACTCCTCAAAGAGGGGACTTACAGCCATGATTATGGCATGCCCATTTGGTGTATGGTTGTGATGTTACAAGGAGTAACTTAGGCTACTTCTCTTTTTCCTGCGGGAATGGGACTTAATTCCTAGGGGGGATATATCTCTGCAATGACTGCAATGGATATCATTTTTTACACAATTGTAGCAGTTAGTAGATAAATAACATATTTCCTATTGTATTTTTTTTTTAATATGGTCATGATATACCTGATATACATGGTCCAGAGCCTACTGGGTCCATGGGTTAGCTTCTGAAAGGAAAACCTGGGGTCCTGGAACGCAAGAAAAGTAGGAAAATAGGAGTGGGTTTTAGTTAGTAAATATCTGACACTCAATCTCACTCCAAAAAAACCTGTAATTAACCTTTTGAATACCATAATTAGAGACACAATAGAAAGACAATAAAAAAACAAATTCGCTTGGGGTTTAATGAATTAAAAGTAATTTTAATGTAATTTGTAAAAAATTGTTTTGCTTTAATATTTTTGAAACAAATAGAATAATATTAAAGTAATAATTATTTAAATATCCAATTCTAGTAGTTTCATATTATGTGTATAGCTAGTTTGAAAGTTGTGAAGAAAATAACTGACATAAAAGCTCTTCAGCGAGTAGATAATATGAATTGAAAAAAGAAGTAAATGGTAGATATTCTGAAATAAATGCTTTGATATAATTTTTTTATACTAAACCCTACTCTATTTATTATTTGACTCATTGAGTATACATAATTTACGGGATAACACTAATAAGAGCTTAATAAGCATGTATCTATGTAATTTGTCCAATTACAAGATACTCCTTCATGTTCTAAAAGTTCTGAACAGTAAGGAATGCAGTTTATAGTCCGATCATTCCAGCTAACGCATGTCACCTAACTTTTTTTAGTATGCTGTTTTTATTTTTAAACTGCTAAGTGCTAATACAGTAATATCATATTAGTATGTTACTGCCTATTGAATCAAGAACTTTTGACTTAACATAACAGTCATCTTGTAGTCTGTTAATCTGAAGCCAGCCGAAGTGTTAATCACAAATATTATTTTTACTGAATCAACACACATTATCAGGACGTTCACACTGTTGTATTGCGAACATTATAAAATTTATGGTACTTACCCTGTTGTGATTAAATTTGGGGTGATCAATCACGTTCCTTCATTCATTAACAATTAAGACAAGTATATCTTTAGACGAAACATAATAAGTATATCGTTTTTTTTTTAAGAATAAGTAACACTAGAAATTACAAATTATCAGGTGTCACTTGTATTCTTAAAAATCAAAAGAAAAATATTTGAAATAGCAGTCACAAAATTTTATGGTTTTAAAAATAATTTGGATAAACCATATAAGAAGAATAGGTTGATAGGATTTTAATTACAAAAAAATAGCAAAATAGAGACGAAAGAGAAGTACCACAATTGACAACATTGTCAGTGAAGGTTGTCTGTCATGTTAATCAATGTCACTCACAGAGTACCTTTTTAAGATGTCACATGTCACTGTATCAGGATCAGACGAAAACATGGAATTAGTATTATATACTCTGGTATGTATTATGGTGTCAAGGTATTTTATCAAGATTTTTTTTCAAAATTTTCTCATTAGAATTTTAATTATAACAAAAATACATATAGACATCTAAATATTTATCACTAACAAAAGAATAGACCGTCTTTAAAATATTTGAAAAAGCATCCAGTATAAAAAAATATTAAAGGTGTTATAGTCTGCATAAAATAACGAAATAACAACCTACAGGTTGGAATGTAAGGAATGTTGGATTGTAAGGATATCGTATGACCGGTATGAATGACCCGAAAGAGCAACCTGAGAAAAAGAGGTCAATTAAAAAATATTGAATGATATTCTAGTGGTAAACAAATTAACGTCTTCTAGTGGACAATATAAGAACCATGTACGGCCAGTCTCCACACTACCCATAGCTCCCCACAGTCCCCGCATTCATCTTATCTAGCGTAATATTTAAAACAATATTTGAAACTGACGGAAATTTATTCTACTAAGAATTATTCAATAGTAATTTAAGAAACTATTGCATAATGAGGGGTAATACGGTTTGGTTTTAATAATATCACGAATAACGCTATTGACGTATGTCGCTGGGGTGTGCGTACGCGCAGCGGAATGTTGTTGAATTTAAAGATTTTAATTATGCAGATATTTAGTGTATGACGTCGTATAATTGTGTATGGTAAAAAAAAATTTGTGCACGCAACCATTGTGGAGAAATTCACAAAAAACTGATTCCGCTGGGCGAACGTTGTCCTGGCGGAACTTTTTTTAATCCATAGACTTTAGAAGAAAAGAGATGTGTCCAAAAATTAGTGTGTATTTGTGTGTAATTGTGTATGTATGAATAAAACTAGTGCATGCATAAACTTCGGAGAAATTCAAGTTTCCGCTACGCGAACGTTTGGCCATTAGCTAGTTTTCATATAAAGCGCTTACATAGAGAGCTGTAGATTTTTACATACGTTGTTTTGAATTT
This sequence comes from Mythimna impura, assembly GCA_905147345.3. NCBI lineage: Eukaryota > Metazoa > Arthropoda > Insecta > Lepidoptera > Noctuidae > Mythimna > Mythimna impura. Next base: position 19,115,649 of record LR990345.1, read on the forward strand.
GTTTATATTTGTTTAAAAAACAGATTTAGAAAAAATCGTAGGGCTTAAAAGATAAAAATATAAACGTAAAATACGCTTATTAGGTCTTAGTTCTTAAAGTATGCACTTTGGGGTCTAGATTTTCACGTTTATACAAACCTTGTAAGTGTCTGCAACATGTTGCCAAGTATCAATGATGTTCCGTTAGTAACTAAAGAGTTATAGGACAAATTTACCATGAACAGATCACTGTTTACAAAGCAGTCAAATATCACGACGTTCTGAAGGAATTGCATGGTAATATGTATGTCAATAATTAGTGTATTCATTCAACTATTCTTATGCAAAATTTCATGTCATTAAATTCAGTAATTAAAGAAAAACAATTATAATACTGACGAAGCATCGAAAACCTACATAACCCGACCAAGTTCGGATGGCTACCAAAAAGCGGCCGTGCCATATATCTAAGAAACGCTCTTAACCTTCCAATATAGTATTATTAATATGGTACAGTTGCGTACACAAGCGTTAGGAAAAAATAAAACAATTGCATTTCTTGAATGAAAAATATTTTTTTAATAATAACGCCACTATCTACGATAAAAACAAATCTTCAATTAACAAGTACTTCTCTATTTAAATATCCGCGTAAAAATTTTTTTTAATTACATATAATACTTAATTATGTAATTATAATAACGTTAACAAACGCTTGCAATGACAGCAATAGACTTAAATGTGTTTTAACTAAAATAGATTATGAACTGACTTTTGCCCGCGACTTCGTTCGCGTGGATGACGAAACTTAGGGTAAGTATATTATTTCGAGCTTCAATAAAAATTAAAATCACATCACATAACTAACCTATTCAGTTGTTTAGATTTGATCAACATTAAAAAAGTGCTTATAAACTAAAACATTGGTATAAAAAAGGTATTTTCAAGAAAATATTAAATATTAAGCGCATACTTAAATAAAGTACCTACGTAAATAGTACCTACTTTCTGTCATAGTCAAATACATTTAAAAAAGTAGGTGTACAAAAATAAATGACCTATAAATTATACTTATCGAAACAACAATTGTGTTATCACCTATACCAATTCAATACCGGTATTATACTGTAAATTTTGGGATGTTACCTAAATATATTGCACGGCCGCTTTTTTGTAGCCATCCGAACTTGGTCGGGTTATGTAGGTTTTCGATGCTTCGTCAGTATTATAATTGTTTTTCTTTAATTACTGAATTTAATGACATGAAATTTTGCATAAGAATAGTTGAATGAATACACTAATTATTGACATACATATTACCATGCAATTCCTTCAGAACGTCGTGATATTTGACTGCTTTGTAAACAGTGATCTGTTCATGGTAAATTTGTCCTATAACTCTTTAGTTACTAACGGAACATCATTGATACTTGGCAACATGTTGCAGACACTTACAAGGTTTGTATAAACGTGAAAATCTAGACCCCAAAGTGCATACTTTAAGAACTAAGACCTAATAAGCGTATTTTACGTTTATATTTTTATCTTTTAAGCCCTACGATTTTTTCTAAATCTGTTTTTTAAACAAATATAAACAAATTCAAAACAACGTATGTAAAAATCTACAGCTCTCTATGTAAGCGCTTTATATGAAAACTAGCTAATGGCCAAACGTTCGCGTAGCGGAAACTTGAATTTCTCCGAAGTTTATGCATGCACTAGTTTTATTCATACATACACAATTACACACAAATACACACTAATTTTTGGACACATCTCTTTTCTTCTAAAGTCTATGGATTAAAAAAAGTTCCGCCAGGACAACGTTCGCCCAGCGGAATCAGTTTTTGGTGAATTTCTCCACAATGGTTGCGTGCACAAATTTTTTTTTACCATACACAATTATACGACGTCATACACTAAATATATGCGTAATTAAAATATTTAAATTCAACAACATTCCGCTGCGCGTACGCACACGTCGCTGGGTACGAATGTTTTAATACCTAATTATTTGCAGTTTCTTTTGTTTTACTTATGTGTATAAGTAAAAAAAAAGATATTGTGAGAGAATTGTTGCAGGGTTGCAGGTCAACAATTTTACTGTTTTATTATATGTATAAATATCACAGACCTAAAAAGAGTAAATATATTACCGGCAATCTGTATAATCCGGTATTATATACAATACCAGTACCAGTGTTATCCAAATACTGGTACTGGAAACAATGTGCTATGAGTGATAAATATTTTTTTATTTTAGTTTTACATTTGCACTAAAAAAATATCTTTGCTACACATCGTTGACCGCATCGTCGCTTTCCATCAGGTGAGATAGCGGTCAAGCGCGAACCTATCAAGAATAAAAAAAAAACTTGCATCGCTTATTATTGTCATGAATAATCAAAAGTATCAATTCCGTTTAAGGGCCTGCGCTCACTTGAAACAAGACTGTTCAGATTAGACAGAATTGTCTACGACGTCGCAGACTTGTCTATGACGCGACGGCGACGTCTGCGACAAGACTGTTTTGTCTACGTCACGGCGCACACTATCAAGACCACAGAATAAGTAATAGTACAAGGTACAGAAGTCTCACTCTTCGAAAGAAAACATGCGAATATAAACCTATTATAGGTCAGGGCAACTTATCACGCTTTTTGCTATGGGGGGTGAGCAATATTCCAAAATGTTGGTATTTAACGACATTTGCCGCGAGTTCGAAAAGAAATACAAGTGGGTTTTAGTCAGTAAAAGCCTGACTCTACCTGTCGCTTTACCCAGAGTCTACATGTCTCTTTCTGACTAACAACGTTAATAATGTTTATAAAACATTGCACGGCACGGACGTGGCCTTGATTATATTTGTCTACCGGGCGTAGTAGCGCTCGTAACGAATCAAAATGCACCTTAATTCCACATACCGGGATTCTCTTTTATTATGCCCGTTATGCGCCTTTGAAAGTTATATACATACACTTAATTTTAATTACCTATTTCATGTGTTTAGAGACCTAACTAAATTTAAACAATGTTTGTAATGTGCAATGTTTTATAAAAATTATTAACGTTGTTAGTAGGTTTATATTCGCATGTTTTCTTTCGAAGAGTGAATCTTCTGTACCTTGTACTTATTACTTATTCTGTGGTGTTGATAGTATGCGCCGTGATATATTTCCTATGTCAATGGCCGTGACGTAGACAATACAGTCTTGTCGCAGACGTCGTAGACAATTCTGTCTAAGACAGTCTTGTCTCAAGTGTGCGCAGGCCCTAAGCAGCGTACAATCAGGGTGAACAGCTTCAGATTTTTTTAATTCAGCTTCCTTTTTGTTGTGCCATCTATCGATGGCCAAACTCTAGTGGCAAATGGTCTGACCAATTGTAATTGTAATTGTAATTGTACGTGTCATATTTTATAAATACATTTTTAATGGTTTGCCTAGCAGAATGACTAGCAACGCAGTGATCGAGCCATCTCATACACCCACACACATGGACATCGCTAATAAATGTGAAGTCTATATATATAAAAGAAAGTCGTGTTAGTTACACTATTTATAACTCAAGAACGGCTGAACCGATTTGGCTGAAAGTTGGTGGGGAGGTAGCTTAGAACCAGGAGACGGACATAGGATCCTCCTTTTTTTTTGAGTAGGGTAGAGTAGGGTAGAGTAAGGTAGAGTAGGATAGAGTTGGGTAGAGTAGGATATAGTAGTCAGTTGACGGGAGCGAAGCCGCGGGCAAAAGCTAATTAAATATAAAATCTTTGCTTGAGTCTAGCGCTAGCGGCTTGGAACTTTTGCAGAGTTTTGCAGTTGGCAACACTGAAGACGTCAGCTGTAGTAAATTTTTAAGGCGTCCATTATACGATAGGTTTTGCTGTCAGTTTTGCCACAGTCAAATATTTTGACTGACGAAAAACCTACCGTGTAATGCGATGACTGACCGTGTGATGCTGAGTCAAGCTTCATTCATGATTGATTGTTTTGATTGACGCTTGCATGACCGTGTAATGGACCCCTCTATGTTTATCTATCTCATCGTTCTGTTTTATTCCTAAACGACATTGGCGTAAGTTGCTCTTTAACTTGTGTGTCAAAGAGTATGTAAAACTAACGTTTGTGTGTCGCTAGATAGACTAAAGATTGTCTGAATACACAGACGTATAAAGAGTAGTATTCTTTATACTACCCTTTATACGTCTGTGTCTGAATATCGAGTATTTTTCATTAGAGATAATGATTTGACAATTCGAATGTTGCAGGTTTTTTCCATTTCATAAATAGTGAGGTACCGCAACCGATATTGAACCAAAAACCGAAAATATTCGTAAAAATAATTTCGTATGCAACTAATTATGGTCAGTTTTTGTATTTTCTGAAGGTAAATTGATAGATGCAAATGTCTAACTCAAAAAATAAAATATAATATTAAGACTAGCAAAAAATGCGTCATTTTATTTTTTTCGTCTCGATTTGTTATTACCAAACCCAGACAAAAATATAGAATTACTCAAAGTGATATTTTTGCTGAAACTTTATTACAACTTTACTAATAGGTAGTGTTAACAATGACTTCGGTTTGGAAACTAAATAATAGTTAAAATTAAACAATCATAAGTCCTCTTTTTATACTATTTTCGCATGGATCTCTAATAAAATTGTAGCGATAAACGAATCGAGTGTCGGTTTCTTACAATGCAGACATGTGAATTCACAGCTTGACGACCAATGAGCACGCCATAATCATGACGGTCAGTCCCCTCTTTGAGGAGCGACTGGAGAGGCGTCACGGCGTCCTCACCTTCCGCATGAAGCAAGTCCTCACTGGACTTGGTCAGTTCGGGAAGTTCCTACATCGGATTCAGGAGGTCACCACTGTGTGGACCGCCTGGAAGACACGGTGGAGCATACGGTGGAGGTGTATCCCACTTGGGCGGAGCACCGTCGTGTCCTCGTGAAGGCAATAGGTGGCAGCGACCTCTCGCGCTGGGTCCTAGTACAGTCTATAGTCCGGAGCGAGGAGGAATGGCAGGGGATCGCCTCCTTATGCGAAGCAGTAATGCTAGAGAAGGAGGAGGCTGCACGAGTGATCTTTACGCCCCAGTCGCCGAGGCCCCAGTCGCCGAGACCCCAACCCCGACTACCATAATGTCAATACTGACGTCGAGCAATGAACAGCTTGCCGTCCGGCAGTCCGGTAATCGCCGGGACTGAGCCCCAGTCGTCGACAGCGCTTAGTGATGCACGCGTTCCTAAAAGAGATGTCAGCAAACCGTAGGGGCTCAGTAGGGCCGATGTGGTTTTAGGCAGTAAAAGTCTGACACGCCCTCCAGCTCCGCCCAGACTGGGAGAAGTCATTGGATGAATTCCAATCATGAAAAAAAACTTGACGACTAATGATGATAACTTTTTTTAATTCTAAAGCATAAACTGCGACTGTCTCGTCCCGCTCTTGTAAACAAGACATAAAATTGCGTTGGGACGCCCGTATACTGGAGCTCCCTGATAAAAGGAAGTAGCTAAGAACTCATGAAGAGGTTTTCAACCGTGCCCGTCACGTTGGAGGAAACAGCTGTTTTATTTCTAAACTTACGAGACGGGAGTTTTGTGTGGTTATACAGCCATAGCGGTTGCTGTTATCGCTCGCAAACTTGGCAGATGACAATTGCAAGACGGGTGGTGGACGTACATCATAAACGAGCTGTTGCGTTATACTTACTTCACAGAAGAATTAAAAAAAGAAGGCCTATAAAGTTCTGGGTGCATCAATAGATTTTCGGATTTCTCTACCCCCTGAAGGCCACTGCGGGTGTTAACCGACCGCAAAGAGTGCGGGCGCAACCCACTGAGGCTGCGGGTAACCGTGGCCTGCACGATTCTACTAGTTGCCCGCCGGTGCAGCGGGGAGCGGGATACATAATATATCTGTAGCATTCTACAGAAGCTGCGGGCCCGCAACCGCAGCGGACGCGGGTAAAAACGGTTTTGTGAGTTCTTAGTATAAGTAAAAGTCCGAGTATAAAAAAATATGGTAATATTTTTGAATATTTTTAATTATTTTAATCTTCAATTCATATTAGACTGTACTATAAACAAACACTATCGTATCTTGGTCCTACTTTCCTTAAAGGTTGTATTACTATAAGAACCGGTATCAAAAATCGAATTTGGAGACATCACTTTTATCAAAAAGCAGACAACATATTTCTGGAGTTTGACATTTGCACTTGTCAAATCATTATCTTGAATTAAAAAACGGTATACTATTATACTTATACTATCCCTCTTTCTCTTTAGTCTGTGGCGCATTAGATATCAATGTCAATATTGATCAATATTCAATAAGAAAATGCATTTCATAATTTTTTAACTTATTAGAATTTATTTGTTTGTAATTCTTAATAGCTTTCTTCGATAAGTGTTTTCTGTTTCCTTAGATAAAACACCTATGCCTTAATTAATAAAACAAAGTACTATGATATAATGTCGTGTCAAGTGGAACAAATAGCAGATTGTGGCGATATATCTAGTTTAGGAAGAGCTTTGTTTATATCAGAAAAAGAAGGTAGGTATTTTTATTTACAAGGTTGATGAATTTGTGCATGAAATTGTTTCTATTAAACTTTACAATTTCAGACACAAAGTGGCTGCCACAGTGTGCGATTTCTTTGTCTTCCTGCGGCAGTTTATTGGCAGTTGGTTATAAGAATCGGCTCTGTTTACTTACTAATCAATGGATTAGTCTAACAAACAGTCACACATTTCTTATATCATGGAGTGGAACTTTACCCTCCGAAATCACAGTGGTGTTAGCATTACCTATATGTCCTTCACAACAATCTTCTCAGGTAAATAAACCTACGAATGCTAATTTTGTACCTACCCACAACTGGTTGAACTAAATGGCCTCGAAGCTGAGCAAATCTTGTACATGTTTAATATTTTTTTTGTGTATTTACATAGTAATAGAACTAGCATCAATATGTAAACTAAAATACCTTGACACATACAGAGGAAAGTAAGAGGTATGATGTGCACTAGTGTATCTAACTATGCATTAAGATAATAATTAACTTTTAGCATTATTTTTTAAGTTTAAAATAAGTGGTACAAAATACAACTGAGTAAGAAGATGAAACATTACCTTTGAACCTCCCCCTACCACCACTTTTTCTTTTATTAAAAAATAGCAGGGATGCAAATTATGTACAAACCTTTCTCATTTAGGACTGGCCTGTTGGTTTAGTGGTTAGTGGCCCTGACTGCTAAGCCGGAGGTTGTGGGTTCGATTCCCACCCAGGATAAATGTTTGTGTGATGAGCACGATCATTTGTTCTGTGTCTGTGTGTAATTTATCTATAATATGTATGTATTTAGAAATATATGTTTGTCAGTTGTCTAGTACTCGTAACACAAACTCTGCTTACCTTGGGACTTGACGGTGTTGTGAGATAGTGGTTGGAATATTATTATTTATCACTTCTAACCACTTTCTATAAGTAGTAAAAACTGTATTAAAAACCATTGCATGATTAAGGATAATTAAGTGAAGAAAGAAACGAGAGGTAGATAACATCTTTGTTTTATACTATTTAGAGATCAGTCTCCAAAAATGGAAAGTGGTGAATTGAAAAAAAAACACATTAAACTTAATTTAAAAAAATATCTCTGCTGGATACAATGCCCTTGGTGGAGTTTAATTTGATTGTTGCAAGTTTTTTCTTTTTCTAATCAGCCAAGGAGAAACCTGCAAAGAGCAAGTTGAATAATAATGTTTATATTTTCTTAATGCTAAACAATGTTAAATAAAAAAAATGCAAGCTAAAAGTATGTGCTGGCCTAATCACTGCAAACCATCCACTTATTGAATACATGAATATTATTTTATAATAATTAATTATTTTACAGAATGGACCTGATTGGTTCTGCATAATTGTTGGCTTTAAAAATGGCAGTGTTGGATTCTACACCAATACAGGTCATTTGCTGTTACTTGAAAAGTTAGATGAAAAGCCTGTACTGAAAATATCTTGCCATACTGGGACTTATGGAACTCTACCGGATGATATACACATACTGTTCCAAAGTTGTGAGTGTATCATTTCAGGATCAAGCTTATACCAAACACTCAGGAATGCCAAATCACAGCTTGCCAAAGGTACTTTACACTTAAATAAAATACAATCCTATGAGTAAATAGTAATATACTTATAGTAATATACATACCGTAAAACGGGGTGAATAGAAACAAAACTGGTTTGGTTTTTCACTTTGATAAGTACTATATTATCGGCTTCTAACAAAGTATCGACTTTTTAAAATAACAATTCATTAATAAATTGATTTAGTTAAATGCTGCAAACAATATTCAAATATCGTGAAAATACCCTTTGAAGTTTTGTTTCTATTCACCCCTGAGTTTCTATTCACCCCATTTGACTGTATATCTATACTTCTATACTAATATTGTAAAGATTTGATTAGTGTCTGACCGAAACTGGTTTTTACGACCGAAACCGAAACAGAATTTCGGCAACAGTCTCAGTTTCGGCCGAAACCGAAACTTCCTTACAAAGATCATGTTTTGAGGGAAAAATTAAGAATGCTGTTTTTAACGACATTTTCCTTTTATCATCGATGATTGAATACTACAACATATGATAGATTGTCTATTAGATGTAGTCAGTACTTAATGATTCTAAATTTAGGTATTTATATTCGTTGACCATCATGAAGTTGTTGCACTCGATTTTTGTTTTCTCTCATTTATACCTATTATATCAGTAGGTTAAGTACCTAACCTACTCATTTAATTATAAGTGTGTTAATTTTATTTTAAAAAAAGCAAATTACGGACGTACATTAAGTATCTTCTCTCTTGAATACCTTGGTAATAAGTATTAAAATGAATTTTGAAACTCTGAAAGTCTGAATCCATAATATTATCACAACTAATGAACTATAGTATGTACCAAGTACCTAACTGACTAATGTTTGTTTAGGTATAGCATTAGCGAGAGAGTTAAATCAACCAAATAAATATTTAGATAAGTAGGTTAAACATGATTCATGATTCTACTATAATCTATGCATTAGTTTGTTATAATGAATTACTTTTTGATGTTTACTACCTACTCTTAAACTATATCACGTAATAAAACTTACCGAATTCAAAATAATTCACACAAAAACTCACAACAAACACACACAAGCCAGTCGCAACATGATTAGGCACGTGGACGCGGAAAATGTCTTCGTCACATAAGGGCCTATTACACTACTAGATATTCAGACAGTCTTAGTCGATGTCGCGTAGTGTAATAAGGGTTAGACCGGTCTTACTCGGAACAAAAAATAAGACAGTCTGAATATTCGTGTGCTGAATATCGCGTAGTGTAATAGGCCCTTTACTCGTTTGGATGGAATTTAACGCGCCGAACACGACCGATAACAGTGCGAGAACTCCCGAATGCAGTTTCGGTTTCGGTCATAGTTTCGGCAGGTTTTCCGCTAAACCGAAACTCGTTATTTTTCCGAATCTCGACCGAAACCGAACTTTCGGTCGGACACTAGATTTGATTTTTTGTTTGTTTGTTTGTATGTTACGATTTAACTCAAAAACTACTTGACCGATTTAAAAAATTCTCCATTAGAAAGCTACATCTTCACTTTGTAACATAAAAATATTTTCTACTTTCATGCGGGTGAAGCCACTGGCAGAAGCTAGTCTTTTATAAGTTTAATGTCTCAGAAAGTGCATGTCACTCAACTTACTAGAAAGGTCTAGGTACACCTTTCTAGTAAGTTGAGTTAAAAATAATGCTTTATTCTGATAATTATCAGAATAAAGCACTTTTAATTAAAAATTAATATTATATCATCTTTGTAGTCCGAGCTGGTATCCAGGGGGACTACTCAGTGGATAGCCGAAGCATTAGTATACGAAAATGGATGTTCTATGAGCAAGAAGTTTTGAATGATGCTGCAGTTGTAGGACTAGACCTCAAAAACACTTATGACCACCTGTTAGCAGCTTCCACTTATGGAGGATATGATGTCTGGTAATTAAAAATCAATGTTTTAATAAATTATTTTTTTAAATTACACATTGTGGGTGTATGTAGTAATATTAATAAACATGGTAGGTAGGTACCTAGTTTAACCGGTTGCAATCCGGTGTTTATCGGTTTGATTAGGTTTTAAAAAAAAAACTAACAAATATTTTTAATAATTGATTACAATGTAGCCTAAAAGACTAAAAAATATAACTTTAGAAAATAGTAATCAAACAAAGCGCAATCACAAAATATAAATATTATAATGTGTCCGTTTCCAACAAAACATAGTTACTTTCTGGTTTATAAAACATATTTTATCCACAGCACACAGACGCTAAAATAGAATATTTTTAAGTTAAGAAGAATCCTACGCTGCACAAGCAGTTGTAGCCTGATTCTTCTTGAGGGAATTTTCATTGATGTTCAGTTAGTAGCGACATCTATGGCGCCACATAAGAACTACAAAAAGTACGAAATCCTGCATCGCGCAATTAGAGTTCTCAGCGCGATTTGATCATATACAACAGCCCGAAACCATTGATAAACGCAATTGGCAGTTGCCCATACCAGACATAAAGCCCGTCTGGTTGAAGGATCCTCCCTTTTTAACGAAAGTTTGAAGGTCTTTACACTGTTCTTCATACATTTAAAATCTTTTTTCAAAATTGCACATATTATCTGGATAACTAGTAAACTAGTGGGGTTGTGATCGGCACTATTGTTAGCGCCGATCTCTAGCTCTGTAGCTTCGTCGAATATTTCCGTAATGTTTCCCCAGAGAGACTTAAGACACTTCATTCACACAAATATTGTTATTTAATATTTTATGTTTTGTAATCGATTTTAATGAGAACCGGTGATTAACGGTTTTTTGAAAACTGATTCACAGTACTAGCGTGGGCATGGGCGCGGAGATACTTTCGCATCTCGACACTGGTTATATTTAAGAGAACTGACAAATTATTTCCTGTAGATCATTAATGATTAGTCGGCCGGCGGCATCTTTATCCAACTTATCACAATCTTAAAATGTAGCTGAATGGTCGACTGAATTACCTTTGGTTTAAAATTCATCTAAATTGTTTAAATGTTGTAGGTATCGCTCTGTGCCACCTGTAAATACTTTAATTCTTGGAGCTGGTGTTAAGCCATATATTGGTTTTCACTATGCTCTGGAAGGAGGAACTGCTCCCCCACTGCAAGACGTGGCTAGAGCTGTCGCAAATAAAATCAAGTCTGCCCTTCCGTAAGTATGAGAATATACATTAATATATCCCTTTTATTTTTATAATCTTCTGACATTTGTGATTACTTTCGAGCTTTCTGATCAGAATGTTATTTTAACCGATGTTGTATTGAATGCTCGTATTTCACGGTTCAGTAGTAAAGAAAACTAGGTTTTCATTGTCTCTGGTTTAAATTTAGAATTTGCTATCACTATACTAAGCAGACCCTTCGTCTATTTAGGTCTACATTTTGTCTTTTCTAAATTTTATAGGTATCAAATATAGTTTCATACTTATGAAAGTACCTACCTATATTCGATAGCAAAACTGCTTTTTTTTTAATTTTTATTTGGTCTTCAAAGCGGTTTAACAAAATTTTACGGGACTTTCACTGGGATATAGCTAAAGTTATGAGTAACTTTAACTACTTTTTATTTTCCCGATGCTACGGGTACTTATTCCCGAAAGGGAGGGGGTCGGTACGACATCTCCGAAATGGATAAGCAAATTGGTGTTTTAGCCATTAGCTGTTTTATGTGAAAGTAAAAAAAAAACTATAGATCCTTACGGTACTAATCGCAAGCACTTAATTATACAGCGCAGTTGTACGAACTTACTTTCGTGGATGAAGTCCTGCGCAATAGCTAGTAATGAGTAACTAAATCTTATCGCTCAAAATTGCCAGATAAAGTTTATCTAACAAGTTTTCTAATTTGCATTCATATAGGGGCTGGCTTGGAGGAGGTTCAGCAGAGAACACAACGGCTGGAAATGAGCCATTGATTCGTTCCGAACCTTTATCGATGCGCAATGGTTTATACGATGGGCAGCGCCATGGCAACGTCGTGGCTGTGTCGCCAGATCGTCGGCTGGCGGCTATCGTTGACAGCTTCGGACGTGTTGCGGTCCTGGACGTTACCCGAGGACATTTAATTAGACTCATCAAAGGTTGCAGAGATGCTCAGTGTGCATTTGTTCAAGTATGTATTTAAACCTGCGCCAAACCGCTAGCAAAAGCTAGCATTTACCTAGTGTTATAAAGTACCTACTGATTCCAGCCGAAAGTATAAAATTATCTTATAGGTAGGTACTGTGGGGGTTCGGGGCTCGAATGAAACGCTTTTATGGTCAATTTACTATATTATATTGCTAGAAGCACTCTTTATATTACAGTATTATACCAAAATTACGTCCGCCTATATTTTTCTTATTTGACATCTCTAATCCATCATATTTCGAACATGCGTTACAACACCTATGCGTTTTAAACCATAAACCTTAAAAGGTATCTTGTATCTTGACAGTTTGCAAATTAGCTATATATATGTGCGGCCTCTGTGGACGCCACATGAGCTACGCCCCTACGAATAGAAATGCAAAAGATTGCAAAGCACTTCTATTCCCAAAAAAAAACTTTGAACCTGGCCAAGATATCCCTACCTATAGTGGGAATGAATTTACATATTGACGCCTGTCTTTTGAGAGCGGGCTTAACTCATGACAAACGATAAACTACTTTCAAATCATTTCTAAACAATTACTATGCGTCAATATGCGCTCATCAACTAACGCTGTCATGTTTAAACCCCACTGTGGCAAAACCCACAGCATTGCGCCCTTGTTATAATTGATCTACCCAGAAGGGGTCTAACAAAATACGAACTTAAACTCTCAGGGCTATATTTTATCGGGACACCATGGCGGCGCGACCCATAAAATGTATACAGCTCTATAGAGAGTTACTCACCTGTACCCTTACCATGAGTTACTATCGAAAAACTACACCATCTTACCGTAGACGATATCGAATAATTATAAACGTGCATCGAATAGATTACAATTAAACTCGTACCATGAGTCAACGGATTCGCTAGCGACAACTCGATAGAAACGGTGTCGAGTGTTTACGTTGGTATAAAAAACGCATCGTATCTAACTTCACACTTAAGTTTGCTCTCTTTCTAGCTACAGTAAAAGACAGAGTAAGGCAGATAGACCTAAAAACCCTACCAATTTGAAACACCAATTCTATATAACCCTGCCTATTGAAAATGTAATATTGTAGTTGTACAAATATTTTGATGGTTCAGTGTTGTTGTGTTTGTGAATTCTTGAATGGGAAAAATGGAAAGATTTGCCAGTAATACGTAAAATAACAATGCGCATACTGAAAAGTGGTATTTCTATTATGATGTGCATGTATAAAAGTAAGTTATTATAACATACTTATTTCTAATTTTCCTTCGATTCAAGTGTTCTATTCTATTCTATTTATGTTTGGTTTCCGCACTTATCCTATGTGGACCATTGTACGTGGGCCATGGCGGCCATAACCTTAGGTGGGCTTATTCCAACCAGCCCACCTCTCTCCAAAAACAGATAAGGCCTCTTAGGTTTTTCAGGACATCAATAAGGGAGTTCGGGGATCCTAAGGTTCGTGTGCGTATTTCAGTGACACCTGTGCAGTCCAGGAGCACATGTGCAATTGTCTCCTCCCCCTCCAAACATGCTCTGCACAGGGGACTGTCTGTGATGCCTATTGTGTGGAGGTGCTTATTCAGTGTGCAGTGTCCGGTGATAGTCCTCGTCACCAGGCGCAGGCCGCCTCTGTCCAATCTTATGATTTTTTTGGTGAGGGCTTTATTGAGATGTGGCAGGGCCTCCTTGGCCTGCCTGCATCCCGGTGTCGAGGACCACCAGCGCTTTGCTTGTATATGCGTGTGTTCACGTAGCCAACTACGCAGCTGACCAAAGAGGACCGGCACAATTGGTTCAGGCCCGAAGGTCATCGCTCCAGATCCTCTCCTGGCCAGTTCGTCCGCCGCGTCGTTGCCCAGTGAGCCGCTATGACCTTTAATCCACTGTAGTGTCACAGTATTGCGTTTCGGCACTGTGACACTTTCCAGTGCTGAGTGGCATTCTTGTATGATTTTCGAGGTGGTAGAGTTTTTGCCTAGGGATTGTAGGACTGAGGCACTATCGGAGAGTATCCGAATGTGTGTGTCCGTTACATTCCTAGTTTCTATGGCGTGGGCCGCTAAGATTATACCAACACATTCCGTCTGGTAGACGGTGTTGAATTTTCCTAGCGTTCTGGATATTCTGATATTGAGGTCATTGGAGAAGACTCCAACTCCCGTGCCAGTATCTGTCTTTGATCCATCCGTGTAGACTCTTAGTTCAGCTGGGCCTGAGTAATCGTGCTCTTCTTCTGTTAATTGAATATTGAAATGCTTTTGGAAATGATACGCCTTTGGAGCTTTGTCGCTAGGTGCTGCCATCATAGGCTGTCGATTAATAGCGTCTTCCATTATGCGTATGTGTTTGATTCTGGAATCTTTACTCAGCGTGCCCGATGCGCTGAGCCTGAAGGCCGCTGAGCCCGCCTCCTCCTGCACTATTAGATGCAGTGGGGGCAGTCCCAGCATCGCTTGCAGGGCAGCCGTGGGTGTGGTTCACATGCTGCTAGTGATCGCTACGCAGGCGAGTCGTTGCAGTTTTTCAAGATCTTTTTGTGCTGTGCTCAGTTCGGTCCTGGGCCACCAAACTAGGGAGCCATATGTTATTATTGGTCTAATAACAGTGGTGTATAGCAAGTGAGTAATCTTTGGGGCTATGCCCCAGGTGCGGCCTAGCATGCGTTTACACTGCCACATAGATATACTGGCTTTTTTGGTGATGTACTCGGTATGTTTTGCCCAATTCAGCTGTTTGTCCAGGTAGAAGACGCCCAGGTACTTGACTTCAGTTGAAAGGCTAAGGGTAGTTCCAAAGAAACGTGGTAGCTGTAGTGCTGCCAATTTCCTTTTTTTGGTGAAAAGTACTAATTCAGTTTTAGTGGGGTTCACAGTCAGTTGGTGTTCCTTACACCAGTCCTCTACTATTTTCAAGGCCTGCCGCATAAGGTTGCATAGTGTATTTTCGTGAGTGCCATTTATTATAATGGTTATATCGTCGGCATATCCTACGGCGAAGTAACCTTTGGTGTTAAGTCTTTTAACTAGATCATCTGCAACTAGGTTCCATAGTAAAGGCGAGAGGGGGTGTCCCTTTGCCACCATGGCCCTTGTGGTGTTATTTATATTTACTTGTACTGCTCTAAGTCTGAGCATATTTGTGATCCAGCCACTCAAGGTCGGGTCAACACCGTGACTTTCGAGTGCTGTGCTGATGCTTCGGAACATAGTCTTATCGAAAGCTCCTTCGATGTCTATGAAGACTGCTAACGAAGAGCCTTTGTGATTTATTGCGCATTCAATCTTTGAGATCACGCTATGTAGTGCAGTTTCTGTTGATTTACCTGTTGAGTAGGCATGTTGCTGCTTGTGGAGCGATCTCTCCAAGAGAGGTCCGTCCCGGATGTGTCTGTCGCTAAGCCTTTCCAGGGTTTTCAGTAGGAAGGATGTCAGGCTTATGGGCCTGTACGCCTTGGGTTGTGTATAGTCAGTTTTACCGGGTTTCGGGATGAAAATAACTTTCACCTCACGCCATGTGTGTGGTACATATCTGTGTGCTATGCAGGCACGGTATATCACCAGCAGCCACGGCACTAGGGAGTGTTCTCCCCATTGCAGTAGCGCCGGAAAGACACCGTCTAGTCCTGGTGACTTGTACGGTTGGAAGGTCCTGTTGGCCCATTTAATTTGGTCTTCTGTCACTATGTTATAAGCTCTGGACCAGTCGAGATCAGTTGGGGCCTGTTCCGGTACACTCGACCACGTCCTGTCCTCAAGTATGTTGCAGTCCGGGAAATGCGTTTCCAGAAGTACCTTACTGGTCTCGTTGTCTGTTAGTGTGTAGCTATTGTCTGGTTTTTTCAGCGCACCAAGGGTACGCTCCTGGTCAATTGATAGGATTTTTCTGACCCGTGCTGCTTCAATGTTTGATTCAATGCTATTACAGAAATTGCGCCAGGCGGAGTTTCTGGCGGTCCTAACTGCTTTCTTGTATCTGTATTGGGTTTCTTTGTATTGCTCCCAGTCCTCTGGGAGTCTTGAGTTTTTGGCTCTGTTGAATTGTTTGCGTAATGTATTGCTGAGTTTGCCAAGTTCTGCGTTCCACCAAGGGTTTCCCTTTCCTTTCATGTGTGGGGAGCTTAGTTGGCAGTTTTTGTGGTATGCTTCGATTATATTGTCTGTGAGTTTTGTCACAGCATTATTCAATTCTATGGAGTCAGTTATTTGGGTTACAGATCTTTGTTCCTTGGCTAGTAGGGAGGTTAAGTAGTGTTTGTATTCAGGTACATTTGTACGGCGAAGATTACGCCGTGGTTCTGGGTTTTTTGTAATGGCTTCCAGAGAGAAACATATTCTTCTGTGGTCAGAGCAAGAGGGTTCATTTGATACGCGCCAGTTGGAGATTAAGTTTGTCGCGTTTTCTGTAACTAAAGTCAGGTCTATGATCGTTTGTCCGCGGACCGTGACCCAAGTGGGTTCCGTGCCTCGGTTCACGATGTTAAGATTAGTCGAGAATAAGTATGTGGATAGTGACTCACCTCTGGTGTTTGATACTTCACTACCCCATAGTGGGTGATGCGCGTTTGAGTCGGTGCAGATGATCAGGTCCAAGTTGGCGTTTTCGCAGTGTTGAACTAGATCAGTCAGTTCTTTTGGTGGGCAGCTTTCGTCGTCGCCAGGCATGTACGACGAGGCTAGTACTAGAGTCGGGGCATCATTTCCAATCTGGAGCCTGATCGCTGTCAGGTCTCTGGAACAGAATTGGGTTAGTGGTGTGATCGGTATATCTTGGTATGTAAATACAAGTTCGGGGTTTATCTATATTATATGTGTTAGCTATTAGTTTACCTCTAATGCTTCCAAGTCCGCATATCTTGTCATTTCTGACCCACGGCTCTTGGATCAGTGCTTTGGTTCGGGGATTGGTCTCCAGCACCTTGCGTAAAGTAGCTGTGGCAGTCTGACTGTGCTGGAGGTTGGTCTGGATTATCGGAATGTGGTTTGGTGTGGTCGACGACGGCGTCGGAATGGAGTTAGGATGAGGTGGAGCCATCGGAAAGTGTTTCTCCCTCCTCCATCCTCCGCCAGTCATCTGTGGGTGAGGACGCCAACAGCTGCGCCGTCCATCCACGGGATGCAGGTGCCTTATCGGCGTCGGCGTCAGCCATGGCTGCTAGGGCCATTTCTTCCTCGAGCGTGTCCATGTCCTTGTCGGTGTCATTGGTCTCCGTCTTAGTTAGTTCAGTGCTGTCTTCAAGTGTTACTCTTTGTGTAAATTTCAAATCTGTATAAACCCTTAGCAAAAAAATTAAAAAAAATACTCGAAAGCCCCCTTTATTGAGCCTATATTCTTTGATGAAATTATTCTAACTAATATGTTCAAGTGCCTTTCGTATAGTCGCTTGGAAATTTCCTTTGACGCATTGTTCGTCTTCATATGCAGCCGTAACTAACATTTATTCTACCGTAAGTAAAGGGGGTAAGTTTTATCGGACATATTTATGCACAAATAAATAAAATATTGTTTTACACTACACGCTTTACAACATTTTCACCCTTCAATATGCTAGTGAGTTACTTTACTTGTAGTAACGGTTTGCTTCGATAGCACCTGTCAAATTTGTTACTGATGGACTCATGGTACCGATTTTCTATAGGAAACTACTAAAAACTTTAGTCGCTAGCGAGTTCTTATTGGATAGATTTTGTACTTGATGACTCATACTACCGATTTTGGTTTTGCAAGTGACCGCTAGAGGCGTTGCAAAATTTGCCATACAAAATATTTATGGCGTCGATATCGAGTAGCGACGAATAGTATTGCTTTAAACTCATGGTAGAGGTACTGGTGTCCGTTTGGTTGCGCAACCAATTTGGTGGCGCGACCAGCTCGGACGCCAGTCCGGACGTCAGGCCGGCCGCCAGTGACGCCCCCACCAAAGAGTATGTAAGGGTTATATTTCACCGGGACACCATGGTGGCGCAACTGGTCACGCTGCCATGGTGTCCCGGTGAAAATAGCCCTTAAGTTTATGACATAAACCTCATCGGACGCTCATCGTGTCAGAGAAGAAAAAGACAGAACTGTGCAAGTTTCTATTATCGCTAAAAATTGGATATGCTCCAGTGACAAAACTTAAAAAAAAAAACACGAAGTCATCTTGACTGCACTGTGGGACTTCAATCATCAGCTGAACCAATGATGTCAACTAGACACCCTTTGCAAAGGCTATGCCAAGTCGTTATCAGCGTCAAAAACTACAAGACAATTCCTCAAAGGTCCTGCCTGTACCCTGTATACTTCCAAGTGGACTTTTACCTGGAAAAAATAAGCCACAAACTCCCTAGCATAATAATATTATCTTTTTTTTTTTATTGTCTATTTATACGACAAAAATATTTTTTACAGATATTTGATATGGATGACAAAAAACCCCAACTGTCAGTTGTTAAAGAACTTAAAAGAGCCATATTTTTAATTATTTATAACCCAAAAAAGGGGCTGATAGATATAAGACTAATGCAAAAAGGCAACAGGGTAGCAGCATTTACTGCAACAAAAAACGGATTACTTCTATACAACACTTGTGGTTTAGTTGGAGCTGAGAAAAATTATTCATATAAAAAACTCAATTTGCCTGAATTTCAATGTGTATTAATAGACCCAGATGGAAAGTTAAAGAAGTTTAATATTCCATTTTTTTATGCCTTGGAAGGAGAACATTCCCAAAGATCTAAAGATCTTCATGCTCTGAGAGATTTACGTGATTATCTCAAAAAATCTTCAACTGACTCTGAGGATTTTGTGGACGAATTATTAAAAAAAGCCTTAGAATTAAAAACATTGGATCTGAAAAAGCATTGTTTAGATATGTTAGTAAGAAAATATGAAATTTCGCCAAAAACTGTTATGACTTGCCTAAATTTATTTTGGGACAGTATTGAAAGTGATGAGGTGAATGCTCAAGAAATCGAAATCAAAAACTACTTTGTAAATCTTGGGTTGGCTACTTTGTTTTATAGACATATCAATGGAGAAAATACTGACGACATGAAGAACCTAACAGCTAAAATACACACCTTTATACATTTAAATGTTGAAATAACTGATATCGAAAAAGTTCAACAAACTGAAAACTGCCAGCTCTTATGTTTCGATCTTTTGGAAGACGACAATTGTATATTGGAGAGGTTGTTGACCTTAGCACAAGAGAATAATTACAAGGAAAATCATCACGCCAGAGTTACGTTTGCTGTTAACAATACTAGCAGATACAAAGAGTTCGTTTCGTGCTTCAAGTTAGATGAAAGTAGTAAAAACATATCTTTAAAAATTGATATCACAGAAGATCAAATAAACAATCTAGCTAGTGTCATTTTTAAATCTATATTTAAATTAAAGGATGTCACAATGTTAAGTAATTTCGTAAAAGAATGTAATATGGACGCAAAGGAAATAGTGAAACTATTAATTATGCAGTTAATGAACATGCCCTTGGAAGAAATAAGTGTTGAACTAATTGAAAAGTTCATTCAGGTTTTATACTACCTGTGTAATGTTATTGAAGAGGCGACACACATAGCTTACAATGAGATATCACCCTGGTGGCAAGATATTCGTGATGTGTTAGTAGACATGCCTTGTCCTTTGCGAAGCATGATAGTGGCAATGGCTTGTAAAGCTGTAAGCAGAATATTTGAAACTAAACGTCAGGAGTTAGAAGATGATATATGGGAGTCTGTTACAAAAGAAAATGCCAAATGGGGTATACTAATCGGCAAACTGGAGGACATTTCTATCCTTAGTATTATCCTCATGTTTAAAGACTCCTTCAGTGGGAATTCTCTACCGAAATTGCAAATGACTGAATTAAACATAAACCTAAAATATATTTACACAAGAGGTAAAGGATCTGTGACAGAACTAATAGCGAAATGGTTATGTGGAATGGGCGTTGTTCCTGAAGCAGTTGTTGCTAACGAATTACTGGAAAAATATTCCAGTATGGGTTCAGAATCACTCGAAACCAATGATGACGATGATTCTGATTATCTTTTTATAGAAAACAATCGTATATATGTTGATGAAAACCCCAAGATATTCAAATGGCTCTCTTTGTTAAGACAACAATTTCCACTAAGCACATCATCAAATTACATTATTGCAAACATGTGTTGGGAGTATTCTATGGCCTGGCAGAAATCTATGAAAAATTGTAAGCAACTTGAAATCGTCCTTCAATGTCTTGCATGTATATCGGACTTGCATATTAGATTAGGTTTGTTCACTATTATTTGGTCCACATATATTAAGCAAGTGTTTGAAATGAGTTGTCGCTTAGTAAACAAAGTAGGAAGACTGCCAAAAGATCCACTGTGCCTTCAAGATGTTGGCTTTGATAGCACAAGTATGGTAAAATTTCTTCAAATTGCTTCTAAATATTTATGTGAATTCTTTAACTGCTCAAATATGTCGATCAATCACAGTAAAACAAACATTCAATTTGAGAAAATTTGGGATGAAAGCATGCCTTCTTTAGTAGAAGTGGCGCAGGATACTAAGAATGTGAATACAGATATATTAAATTTGAATTATCAAATATCATGCACGGTGTATTATATGTGTCATTTTAATGTAAAGCTGTCCAAACCACTAGACAGTCTGTACGATATTGACTATCAGTATATATTTGAAGCATTGAGTGGTAACATACATAGCCGAGAAATAAACATGAAAGCATCCGAAAAATTGAGAAATCCCAGGATGAAGTTTTTAACGAAACTCATTCGTTCTGCGGTAGAGACAATTTCCGCATCAGAAAGTAACGGACCATACCAATCATATAATTGTGAAGAATGTCTTGCTTGGATTGAAAGAATCACCCTCCTAACAGAGTTATGGAATATCGATATCGACTTTATTAGGCGGCAGCAGGTAAATATAAAAAAGTGAAAAAAAAAACAACAAAGAAAACAAATAGTTTATTGCAAACAAGTTAGAATTTTTATTTGTGTTTTTTTTTGTACAGGTAATTTCACTATACCATCTTGGCTATGACATGTTGGCTGAAAATGTAATAGGCTTACTTAAGGAACCAGAAATAGTCCTACCATCACTTTTAGCCATAACTACGCAAAGATTCAAGAGAAGTTTGGAACAATCAAGCAATCAGCCAGAGTGGATAGTCACAGTGCCACCCCAACTTTACAAACGTCTTCAAAATACAGTCAGTATATTATATTATTTGTCCATTCCGTCATTGTAGAGACGGTTTGCTTTGCTTTGCCAGACTAAGGGTTGTCCACACAGCGATATTTCACCGCGAGTTTTTATTCTTGTGTATTATATTTATATCCCACGGTCGGAATTACACTAGTACGCGCTGCGAATAAAATTTCGTATTATTTTTGTCAGTTCAATGCTTTTCCCAACTGAGACGCACGTCTAGAATGGAAAATCGAACAAAAATTTTACATAGCGCCGCCATTGCAAGATTGAGCAAAACGCGCGAATTTTATTTCGCAGTGCGGACATAGCCATAACTATTCTACTGCAAAAAACATTCGCGCGGATTTATTTCCGCACCGCATCACGTCAAATCAGCATGAAATCACAGATTTTTTTATCGCCTGTGCGGAACTTCTATAAGATTCAATATGTTACAGAATGACGAAAAAATAACCTCAACGTGAAACCATACTTGTGCGATATTTATCTATCAAATCGAATCTTATGATACCTTTGCTCCTCCTTCAACCAGCAAAGGTTAAACGCGGGAAAAAAGTATAAATAATAGGGGTTAAAGTAAAGTATGAAATTGCCGTTTTTTAAAACGGGTTGCTTTGAAGTGGATTGACAATTAAAATTCCAAGTCAATCCAGAGATATTACAATTCAAAGCAAACCGTTTTAAAAAACGGCATTTTCATAGTTAAAGAACTAATAACTAGCATAAGTTAGTTAATAGTATTTATTATACTTTTCATTTGTGTTATTTGTGAAAAAAATGACGAATTTTAAGATTTGAAAAGAATTCTTTAGATGGTACGCTTATTGTGATTGAGGTAAAAAATACTTACAATAACAGCCTGCTGCCGTCTAAATGAAAACTAAAATGTATGGGAACTTTGGAAAATTTTCATCAGTACAAAATGAACAAAAATACATCGTAATTATCAAAGAAAGTATTTCTTCGCAAGTGTATTGAAAAACGTAGTTTGATTCACGTGGAAATTCGTCACCGCAGCCCTCGGATCCAAAACACGTGTGTTCCTCTGTGGCCGGACCACAGTTTAGTACTCAGATGCTATAGTTCGAAATAATACCTACCTAAAGTCTACTTTCATCGGAATATATATATATTTTTAGTACCTCAAAAGATATCTTTTTAATTAACAATTTATGTGGTCCGGCCGCTAGGCAGTGCTCTCTGGCCGCGCCACCTCAAATTAAATAGAGTATAATGAACTATTAATAAATCAATATCCCGAAAAAAACTACCTAAAGAGTACCTTTCATACGACAAATATGGTCCAATAAACCCCTTTAGTTAAGAAGTTATTGGTCGTAGGGTGTGGTCCGGCTGGAAGGTATACTCTGCAGCAAGTCAATTTTGCAATATTTAATATTAACTATCCATAAATCAATTTATATAATAGTACCTTTTCTCTACTCTTCTTTGATACTTTTTTCTCTCAAGAAACTATTCATTTTGATTAATTAATCTTTGAAGTATGTGGCGTGGCTAGGGAGGATTACTTTCAGCAAATATAACGAAATATGCTTTATTTCTTTATGCCAACGAAAACTGCATAATAAGTACTTTATAAAAAGACCTGGACTTCATCTATAAACTTTTATTTTTATTACCAACAATGATTTTGAAAAAGGTGCACTTTTTGGTTTTTGTTTACCTATCTACCTAAGAATAGGTAGTTAATTTGACGAAGTAAGTGTAAATTTTGGTTTAAAATAAACAATAACTATACCAATAACAAATATATTTTCATAATCAAATATTAACAATTGTTAATACAAGGAATTGTAAATGACGGAAAAGTGTTTTAAATAACAAACTAAAGTCAATAGATTGAATTTAAGCATTTAACCCTTTAAACAAGAAATAACAATGAAAAAAAGAGTGTACCAAAACCGCGTATAAAAAATATAGTCAATCAGTATTACAAATAAAGAAGTTTTGAAGTTATTTTCCAACTTTAAAATACAAGGCCTAAATTAAAAATAAACATTTTGATAAAAATAAGTTATAATTTACAATTTTGCGTATAAAATACAATGAACATTCATTTGCTGGTTTTTAGTCCTCGTAACTTTTAGTACTTAGATCATCATCAGTGTAAATAATTTTCCTTGTAATGTCATAGTGTATGCTAAATAAATTTAGACGTAAATCTCTTGCTAATAAAGATCCCATAAATTTATACAGCATACGAGCCAATATTAGGTATAAACAAATATTATTTTGACAAAACAATCACAAATGTCTTGACGATCATAAACTGTATGTCGAATATTACTTTTGTTTTAGACAAAATTTTATCAAAAGATATTCCTATAGTTATATCGGAAAAACGATGCACAAATACACAATGTAGTCAGAACAACTCCACATCTCAACGAGTATGTTCGTACATGCCACTTAATGAACTAATTTTGTCTGATAAAGGCATTTCAGCCCTTGAAGAATCGGCTCAAACAATGTTAGAGATTGATTCAGGTGTGCTATGTGTTAAAAGTAATGACGACGGTGTAAAATATACCGGTAAACAAATTATTAACTACACATTGAATGATTTATTAATATTTGAAATTGATTTAGGCGTTGATTTAAATGACTTTCCAGACACTGACATTATAAGGAAAATTATTTACACTGTTGTCAGTGATTGAGTATTTACCAAATATTTGCCATTACGTCGGTCACTGCAAGCATCTGGATGATACTTGGGAAACATGATGATCTAAGTACTAAAGTTACGAGGACTAAAAACCAGCAAATAAATGTTCATTGTATTTTATACGCAAAATTGTAAATTATAACTTATTTTTATCAAAATGTTATTTTTAATTTAGGCCTTGCATTTTAAAGTTGGAAAATAACTTCAAAACTCCTTTATTTGTAATACTGATTGACTATATTTTTAATACGCGGTTTTGGTACACTCTTTTTTTCATTGTTATTTCTTGTTTATAGGGTTAAATGCTTAAATTCAATCTATTGACTTTAGTTTGTTATTTAAAACACTTTTCCGTCATTTACAGTTTCTTGTATTAACAATTGTTAATATTTGATTATGAAAATATATTTGTTATTCGTATAGTTATTGTTTATTTTAAACCAAAATTTTCACTTACTTCGTCAAATTAACTACCTATTCTTAGGTAGATAGGTAAACAAAAACCAAAAAGTGTACCTTTTTCAAAATCATTGTTGGTAATAAAAATAAAAGTTTATAGATGAAGTCCAGGTCTTTTTATAAAGTACTTATTATGCAGTTTTCGTTGGCATAAAGAAATAAAGCATATTTCGTTATATTTGCTGAAAGTAATCCTCCCTAGCCGCACCACATACTTTAAAGATTAATTAATCAAAATGAATAGTTTCTTGAGAAAAAAAAAGTATCAACGAAGAGTAGAGAAAAGGTACTATTATATAAATTCATATATGGATAGTTAATATTAAATATTGCAAAATTGACTTGCTGCAGAGTATACCTTCCAGCCGGACCACACCCTACGACCAATAACTTCTTAACTAAAGGGGTTTATTGGACCATATTTGTCGTATGAAAGGTACTCTTTAGGTAGTTTTTTTCGGGATATTGATTTATTAATAGTTCATTATACTCTATTTAATTTGAGGTGGCGCGGCCAGAGAGCACTGCCTGGCGGCCGGACCAAATAAATTGTTAATTAAAAAGATATCTTTTGAGGTACGTACTAAAAATATATATATATTCCGATGAAAATAGACTTTAGGTAGGTATTATTTCGAACTATAGCATCTGAGTACTAAACTGTGGTCCGGCCACAGAGGAACACACCCAAAACACACCCGCCTACGGCTCGGGTGAATTTCGCCTCGGATGCAATGAAAAACTTTCTCCACTTGTATCTAAATGTACAGGCTGCTGCAAAAGTGCATAGGTAGTACAGAAATAAAATCGTGTGAAGCGAGAAATGACGCCATCTAGCGTAAAACCAGATTGAAATGTTGCTATCGACAACATTACATTATACTGTTAATAGATGACGCCGCTGTGCTTCAAATGATTAATGCTTATTTTTGTACTTTCTTTTTGTTTCTCCAAACATTGAAATAATTTATAATTTCTTTTAAAGAGATGAAGATATTAAAATTGAATAATTATCAATTTATAAATATTTGATTATCTATGTGTTAGTTTTCAAACTTGAGAGGGTAGGTTGAATATGGATTTATAAATAATAACTAGTAGGTAGCATAAATAATACTTAGACCAAAGAGTTATGACTAAGCTCAATTGGTTGTTCGCTAAGTTAATTTCGATTATCTCGTTCCAGCGCCTTTCGTACAATTTTATTTTTAACCAGGTGTATTGTCTACTTATTTTACCAAAATGAGTAAATATGCATTGTTATATAGATTTAGTAAAAAGAGCTCAAATAATTGCTATGCATAATCAAGGTAAAAACTTGTCAGAAATAGCCAAAGAGACCGGTGTAAACGCAAGTAGTTTTTTTTAACTCTTTTATATAACAAAAAACTCCTATATAATAATCATTATTGGATATTATATATTTCTGTTTTATTTTTGCAGAGAAAAACAGTTGTTCTATGGATATGACGATTTGAAGAAGAGGGTTCTTTGAAACACCATCAAAGAGCTGGCAGACTAAAACTAATAAACATGTTGCAGCGTCAAACCATGATAAGGGAGTACGAAGAAAACGGACGTCGGTCGACGAACCACTATGCTGGTTTATTTGACACAAGCGTTGACACTGTCCGTCGTGCTCTTCATACTTAGTGAAAAGCTGCATTATCGGAGGCATGCTTTGAAATCCTTGCTTACAGAAAACCATAAAAGGGCAAGATTGCAGTTTGCTTTGGATCATATAAACTTTGATTAGAGTAATGTCATATTTACTCATGAAAAAACTTTTAAGTCCAGTGAACACGGACGGTTATGTTTGTGGCTACAAGATAATAAATAAGTATAATACTGAATTAATATTATTTACTCAGTACTTATTCTCTGTATTAACTGGAGACCTTGTTATGTGTGTTTAACTTAATGTCCGTATTTAAAACAACTTAAAAAAAGTTATGAACACTTGATGTGTTGTTGTGCAATTTCAGAAATTGTCAGATTTTAGTTTACATTTTTAATCCTTTTGACCTTTGTGATAAAAATATCTGGTCTTTTGTTTGTTTTTGTTAAGGTTACATAAGCTTCAATCCTCTTTCCAATTTTGGAAACGAATACTTAAGCTATGGCCTCAATATGAAAATATATATAACATTATAATCTTATTCGGTGATTAATAAACGGTGATTGTTAAATTTGATAAAGAAATTGTAAGAAATAAACATTTTATTTTTTAATAGTGCCTTTTTGTTGCCTGTTTACCTGCATTTTTTTCGTTTTGCTGAGTAACTACCCACTTCAATATTATATTACAAATAAATATCCACTTGTTAGCTTTGATATAATATTCCTTCCGACTTCTTTTGTTTGTTATTCATAACTTACAAAAAGTGTGAGTAATACGTGAGATTTGAACTCATGGCTCATTGATTTACGCATCTATTTGCTCACGCTAAACCGCTAGGTCATCATGACTCTATTTTAGTTTGAATGATGAAATTATGAACTACAATCAGTTGTTGACGACAACGACGCATGTGTCTATTATTTGTTAAACTAAAAGTTATACTTTGTGAGATTGCCTTTGGTCGCCACTTAGCTGTGAAGAAACCAACGCCATCTAGTTTAATTTTCGAAAACTTGAACTTTAACGTGCAAGGGAAAATAGGCGTTAAGGTATCCAAGCACTTTTGCTGGGTCACTGTACTCGTACTATTATGCAGTCTAGCAATGCCCAATTTGTTCGTACCAATTGATATCATGGTAGAACATTTCTACCATGATATCAATTGGCGTAGAAAAATAATAATAATTATAATTTTGTTTTCGTTACAGACATTAGATACCTCAATACCAGCTCATCCGTCATTGACCACAACAAAAATGGTGCTCGAAAAAATACTTATCCAAATAGATAAAAAAATTGCTAGTAATCCTGGAAATTCTCAAAATATTAAAACTACAGAACTTTACATTGAAAGTTGCGAAGTGTTGGTAAGGCGTAAACTATAAGACTTTTAATACTTAGATATGGCACACTTTTCAATTGCTTATACAATTGAAGAAACGGATTATAAAAAAAAATACCTTTTAAAAAGCAGATTTTAGTGTTGTTTTTTTTTTGCATATTATGTGTATTTGATTTATAGGTACCTAACGGCTAAAGCCTAAAATGTTAAATGGTGATAAAAAAACAGGCTATATTTTACGTATGTACCTAACTGTAATATTATAAATGAGCATGTATAATGTAGTCATATTAATAAATTTAAATAATTCTTGTATTGTGTTTTTGTCGAATCCATGGTATAAGGGTTTTTTTAGATGGAAAATCATCCAATGACTTCTCTCGCTCTAGGGTGAAACAGGAGGGCGTATCAGAATTTTACTGACGTACACCCACTCCTATGATCCTTCTTGCATCCCAGGATCCCGGGGTTCCCTTTCGAACGATCCATACACGCCGTCGACGACTCGGGCTCGGTCCGGATGGCGAGCTACCCATTGATCGTCGTCCGCTACGGTGATGGTATAAGGGTGCGTTTCCACTGACGCGAAGCTGGGCGGAGTGGAGAGGAGCGGACCGTGAATTGCTCAATTACAGTGCTCGAAATCTCCATTCCGCATCAGCAGAAACGGTGTAAGTGGAGCGGAGTAGAGCAAAGCGGACTTTAAAATAAACCAAATTAACACATAGCCTCGAGTGGAGGGTAGCTCAACTCCACTCCGCTCAGCACCGCGTCAGTGGAAACGGACCCTTATACCATCACCGTAGTGGACGACGAGCAATGGGTAGCTCGCCATCCGGACCGAGCCCGAGTCGTCGACGGCGTGTATGGATCTGCATCAATGGGAACACTTGCCACTTTTCACTGCTCTACTCCGTTCCACTTCCCCCAGTTTCGCTAGTAAGATCATGATCAGTTAGGTGACATACTAGCGGCGAACTTCGTACCGCCAAACAGTCAATGAATGTATTATACATTCAGTCAGAAAAGTATCGGGAATGGATGATTTGTTTATAGTTCAAAATTCAAATTTTTTTTTTTTTTTTTGTTGTTGGTAGATTGGCACAGCTGTTTTCCATTTTGGCGCGGAGTTTGAGTTGCATCTGTTATTTATATTAAATACAATGCTGTTTTTAGTTATATCGTATAAAGTGTGTATTGCGAATTTCATAATGGACAAAAACATCGAACAAAGAGTTTGTCTTAAATTTTGCATCGCCAATGTAATTTCGTGGTCGGAATCTCACTGAAAATGTTACAGAAGGCTTACGCTTACGGTGAATCGACTTTATCAAAAACACGTGCTTATGAGTGGTACAAAGCGCTCAAGATGTGATGGAAGATTTGCCTCGCTCTGGTAGGCCATCAACGTCTTCAACTGAAGTTAACATCGCAAAAGTGAAGGAAATAGTGACTGAAAATCCTCATTCAACTTTGCTAGCCGCCGAACTTTCTGTATCTCACGAGTCGATCCGTACCATTTTAACTAATCATTTGGGTATGAAACATAGATATCCGGTATGAAACATGTTACCGCTCGGCTAGTCCCAAAAGACCTGAATTTTCTCCAAAAACTCAATCGCATGAGAGTCGCTGAGGACATGCTAGAACGAGTCAATTCCGACCCAACATTCATGAAACGCATTGTTACTGGTGATGAGACGTGGGCTTACGAGTTTGACATGCAAACTAGTCAACAAGCTTCGGAGTGGCGACTGAACCGAAACCGAAAAAACCACGCCAAAGTCGATCAAAAGTCATTGTCATGTTGACTGTTTTCTTTGATTATCGCGGTGTTGTGCACTCGGATTTCTTGCCGGAAGGTCAAACGGTAAATAAAGAATATTATTTGAGCGTTATGCGGCATTTAAGAGAGCAAATTCTACGAAAAAGGCCAGATTTGTGGAAAGAAAATTCTTGGATTTTACGCCACGATAATGCGCCTTCGCACAAGGCTATTATTGTGAACGAATTTTTGACCAAACACTCAACAAATACCTACCATCGAGCAACCACCATATTCACCAGATAAGGCTTCAGCCGACTTCTTTCTTTTTCCTAAACTCAAATTATTATTATTATTAATTATAAATTACTTTAATTGACTATGCTGATGTTTACTTTGATTTATCCCAGGAACTTCTAAACAAATTGGATCGACTTCTCAATAACTGTATTCGTTTTATATTTGGCCTTCGTAAATATGATCATATTTCTTCCTTCCGTTCTCAGCTTAAATGGCTGCCTATCCGCCACAGGAGATCCGTGTGCTCCTGATTACTTGAAACAATATTTTATAGGGCAGCTCTCATAATCTCAACCTTCGAGCATCCAAAAACATACTTTTTCATATTCCTTCTCACCGTACTAGGTTTATGGCTAATTCTTACACTGTCTCTACCATAAAACTCTGGAATGTGCTTCCCCTTGACATCAAAAAAGTTGAAAGTTAATTTTCCTTCAAGCGTAAAATTCGGAACTGCTACTTGAAGTCCTCTCAACCTTAGTTCGGTCTTCGTCATAATTGTTATATTTTAAGTTCTCCTAATTACAATGATTTCATATATATCATAGTATTTATTAGTTTATTATATGAGCATATATAACTACGTATTTTAATATTATAGGCTAATTTAACGATACTACATTCTATTTCAAATATCTGTTATTTATTTATTGTGCACACCTACCACAGTGTTGTCTTTTTTAACCCAATGGGTGACTGGTAGAGAATGCCTTGTGGCATTAAGTCCGCCTATGTACCACCACTGTACATGAAGTTTAAATAAATAAACAAATTACCACTTCGTGGCGCCTGTTTTCAATCGGTAGAAGACATAAAGGAGAATTCACGGCGAGAACTAAACTCAATTCCGGAAACAACATTTAAAAAATGTTTTGATGATTGGATTATTCGTTGGCGTAAGTGTTTCGTTTCTGAAGGAGCATATTTTGAAGGTGATAAAATAAATTTGGATGAATAACAAACATTTTGTGTATTATTGATCTTTTTCCGGTAATTTCTTGACAGAGCAGTAGGTATCTTTCGATATAGTCAACCGATTGCGATGAAACAAAGCAGTAATACACTTCTCATCAGAAAAATCGAAACGTTTTTATGGTTTCTGTTCTAATCACAAAAGAGTGCATTCCATAAAAAAAAATTGGTGAGGCTTGTAAATAGCCTCAACCTGAAAAAGGGTGGAGTTTTAAGACTACCAATATGGCGGTGAAATTATGGTTATATTACACAAAATTAAATCCCTGTTGACGATTCCCTGTGACTCCAGAATCTGGCGACGTTTATAGCAACTGGGAAGCCCACGTACCTTGCTAATCCAGTGACCCACTCGTCGTCAGGAAAGCGCTTCGCTCACGGACGCGTGGTCGGTGTGTGTGCTGCCGGCCGGCGAGCTAAATCTTCTTCCATCCACCGGTGGGCTGGTCAGAACTCGTGAAACCAGCACTGCACTCTAAGGTCTCAATGTCTCACAGTAGCAGATACACTTATTACAGGAGAATTCTCAGATTTTCAACAGATATGGGATTTTGATAGCGGAGCGGTTTTTATTCGACGCAATGTCGATTTGCGTAGCGGACACACTCTTTTGTCAGCGGGTTAGACGCCATCTAGCGGTCTTTAGCGAGCGTCTCAAGAAAGCATTCGATACGTCACCAGTGGGCGTTGCGGTCGTAGATATTGGTGAAGGAAATCGTCAACAGAGACTCAATTAACTTAGAGAATGCGGGAAAGGTAACTAATTTATATTATTTATTCTCTAAAAATACATATACCTTAAGAAAAGGCATTGACGCTTCACCATGCTCCCCCCCTTGGAAGGACGCAAGTGCTTTCAAAGGGAAAGGTTAAAATTGTAAAGATATTACTAACCTAGATCATGATCGGAAAGTCTAAGCTTTATGACTAAATGCGGAAAATAAAAATCATTTAGAATACTAATCCTAAACCTTAAAAAAACTACGAGTATCGTTAAAATGAAATTTTATTGCGTTGGAATAGGATATAGTTCTGTGACAGAGCGTTTAAAATTACCGAACCTTGTCCTCACCATTGCCACGCGAGCGACATTGTCAGTCCCTTTATAAACCTCAGTTATGACTCCTAATGGCCAACACAGAGGAGGCGAATTGTCCTGTCCCACGAGTACGACAGTTCCAACTTCTACAGGCTTGTCCGGAGTTGCCCATTTTTGCCTAACTTGCAGCGTATGCAGATACTCTAGATGCCACTTCTTCCAGAAGGATTGCACCATACTATCTAACAACTGTTTACGTTGGGACAGATTTAAGCGCTGATCAGACAAACCGGCTGCCGGCAAGTACTGCAATGGAGTCGACATCAAAAAATGAGCGGGAGTAATAACTTCAGGATGCGGATCAGAAGACAACACGCTCAGAGGGCGTGAGTTCATAATGCACTCTATTTGGATGAGTACAGTTTGTAACTCTTCATAAGTGAGAAGTTGACTTCCAATCACGCGATAAAGATGCGTTTTTAATGTTTTTATATTGGCTTCCCACATAGCGCCAAAATGTGGGGAGCGAGGTGGAATCATTTTCCACTTAATGCGGCGAGTCGATAACTCATTTAAAAGAGATGAATTGAGGTTTGACCTCATTAAGAAATTATAAAGTTCATCCAATTGAGCCTTAGCACCAACGAAATTGGTAGCGTTATCCGAATAAAGACAGGATACTGGCCCTCGACGCGAGATAAAACGTTTAAACGCGGCTAAAAAGGCGTCGGTAGTAAGTTCAGAGACTAACTCTACATGGACAGCCTTGGTTACCAAGCACACAAACAAGCATATGTAAGCCTTCTGAGCGTGTTGACCTCTGCGACGAGAGAGAGTTATGCGTATGGGACCAGCATAATCCACTCCAGTATGGACAAATGCCTTTGATTCCGATACACGGTATTCAGGAAGGTCCGCCATCATTGGAGTGGGATGCGTCGGATTAACTCTAAAGCATGTGTTGCATTGTCGCAACTTGGACCTAATGACAGTCCTGGCATCTAGTATCCAAAATCGCTGTCGTAAAATAGACATAAGTAGCCCTGGCCCAGTGTGACAATTCATCACATGGTAATGATGAATTATCAAATCCACAACAGGATCATGTTTGGGAAGTAAAAAAGGATGCTTAGCATCAAAGGGAAGGCAGGACTTTGAAAGTCTTCCCCCAATGCGCAATATACCCTCTTCATCTAAAAAGACAGATAAACTGCGAAGTTTCTTTGGTAACAATTTACCAAATTTAATGAGCTTAATGTCATCTGCGAAATGAACAGATTGCACAGCACGGATCATAACTCGTTCCGCCGCTGACAATCCCTGAGGCGACCGGGGTTCACAATGAACCTTCGGTCTAGCGAATTTAAGTACATAAGATACGATGCGCAACAGCTTATCCCATGATGAGGTGCGCTGCGCAAGTTGACAAAAAAGGGGAAGTTCTACTTGCGTGGTCACAGTTAAGACATTTGCCTTATGCTCGGGGAGTTCCCCACAGTCAGTGGGACAGAACGGTTTGACAGGCCAATCTTCAGGAGCACAACGAAGCCAAGAAGGGCCGCTCCACCAAAGATCATGTGACACCAACTGCGAAGGCAGTAAACCACGAGATAGGCAGTCGCTTGGATTCTCAACACCTGCTACATGGTAGAAATGTTGAGAGCCCAGGTTCTCCTGACATTGAGCTACTCTATTGCTGACGAAGACTGACCAGCGATGCGGAGAGGAATGAATCCACGATAAGGCTATCGTGGAGTCTGAAAATGCGTAAATCCCTGCAATAGGAACTCGTGAAGCGTAAGTATCGCGAACAGTCTTCACCAACTTTGACATGAGCACGGCTGCGCACAGCTCCAGACGTGCAAGAGTTGTGACTTTGGTAGGTGAAACCTTTGATTTCGCACAAAGCAAGCGAACTACGACACCGGACGGGCTAGTAGAGTGTATGTAAATGACACAACCGTACCCACCCATACTGGCATCGGCGAATGCGACTATACGAACACAACAATCATCGGTAACACCCACATGACGTGGTATCCGCAAGGAATCCAACAAGGAAAACTCCTGCATGAGAAGCGAAAAACGTTTGACGATTTCGTCAGGAGCGACATCATCCCAACCGATATTGCTCAGCCATAACTCTTTGATGAGCAACTTGGCGTAAAAGATCACGGGAGCGACTAGACCGAGAACATCAAATAAGCGGGCAACCATCGAGAGTATATTTCTCTTAGTACATTTCTCGGCTACTTGAGCGGACGTGAAGAAGAACTTATCCTGAGAAGGTTCCCATGAAAGACCTAGAACCCTGGACACATCATTGCCCTCGTGAAACTCGAGTGGCTTACGATGTGAATCAGGTAGGCTGTTTAAAAGCGCGGGCGAATTGCTACACCATTTTACAAGGTCAAAATCGCCCGACTTAAACATTTTTATGAGATCATGCGATAGCTGTATAGCGTTCTCTTCGTTATTCACCGAATAGACCAGATCGTCCATATACAAGCTGGTCTCTGCTACTTTAGCAGCTTCGGGATAATGCGGACTGTCCGAGGCCAGCTGTCGCACAGTGCGCATAGCTATGTAAGGACTCGACTTCAGTCCAAAAGGTAAGCGGTTAAAAGCGAATGTCAACACAGGATCATTCTCACTGAATCGAAACAAAATGCGTAGGTATTTACGCTGCTCAACAGGTACGCAAATTCGTAAATACATCTGCTTTATATCAGAATTTATAGCGATAGGAAGTAATCTAAAATTGATTAAAAGAAGAAACAAATCTGTTTGTAAATTTGAACCAATATGGAGTACATCATTTAAAGATAAACCGGTGTGAGTCCTGGCACTCGCATCCAATACAACGCGCGGCATCGGCTTGTCTGGCCGAACGACAGCGTGATGAGGGATGTAGTATCCGTCATCCGAAATGGCGGATTCGTCGACTGGACTTAATTATCCATTATCTATGTACTCTTGGATCACTGCGTTATAATTTTCCCGCAACGTCGGCGATTGGCGGAGTTTTCTCTCCAGCGCAACCAGTCGACGGTACGCGGCGGTACGGGAGTTACCCAACTCGCTGGGATCCTTACTAAAGGGTAACGCGACAGTATAACGTCCCGCATCGCCACGTGACACGGTCGAGGAAAAAATATTCTCACATTCGGTTTCCTCAGGAGATAAAAAACGTTTATTTTCAACTTCTTCCAATTCCCAACTTTTGTAATAAATCATTAAGGGCTAATGCTGTGAAAGAAGAGCTAGGTAAATTTAAATTATCTTTACTATGCGGAAAATCACCCATAAGGACATACCCGAATGTAGTCAATAATGCGGGTGGCGCATTTGAACCTAAGTCTACCCTATTACCCAAATAAATATACGGAAACAGTTGAGCGCCTAACACTATGTCAATATCTCCTGGAATATTCCTGCTTAAATCAGCGAGCGGAAGCGAGTGGAAGTCCACATGACAATCCCACTTAATATGGTGCGAAGGTAGCTGGTCCGTAATGCAATCAACTACTAACGCGTAAATAGTATATTTTTGATGCGGGTATACGCGAGACTCGATATCTAGATTCACATAACCTATTATCGGCCGCGACACAGAACCAACTCCTTTGACAAAAGAATTATTCAAAGGAATTATTACTAAGTTGAGTTTTCTACAACAATCTGTAGTTATTAAATTATTTTGCGAACCATTGTCAATTAAGCACCTAACTATTGTTTTATGGCCCGAACTATTATTGTTAGCGCGCGCATAAACCTGAGCGGTCGACAACAAGACTGCCGACTTAGCCCTCGTATCTGCAGCCAATAATACGGCCGTGTTATGGGTCGGACATGTTTGAGCAACGTCACCCGAACCACAAGACGCCGCGCGGGGCGGGAGGAACGCGGGGGGCGCAGTGGCCAGCGGCACAGCCAGGCTGGACGCGACGGCTACATTGCAATTCGTCGGTTTAACATCAGCTACATGCGATTGTTTATTATTTTTCTCAAAATGTAATAAAGTATGATGGCGTTTTTTACATACGTTACAGACTGAGGTCGACTTGCAATTACTCAAACCGTGCGACGTGCTCAGACAATTTGCGCAACCATGTACGGATTTAATAAACTCAAACCTAGTTCTAGGAGTCAACGCGGATTGAAACTCAGCGCACTTATACAAATGAACATGAGCGTTATCTTTACAATACGCGCAGACGAAGCGGGGCGGAGCTGGAGCGGTAGAATTAGGCGATACATTCACAACAATCACAACAAACGCTTTCGTTTGCGTGCGAGGCTCGCGAGATGCGGGACTATGAGG
Organism: Mythimna impura; assembly: GCA_905147345.3. Taxonomy (NCBI): domain Eukaryota; kingdom Metazoa; phylum Arthropoda; class Insecta; order Lepidoptera; family Noctuidae; genus Mythimna; species Mythimna impura. Next base: position 19,151,613 of record LR990345.1, read on the forward strand.
TTTATTATAATTATTTTTCGCGTTCGAATGAGATAAATTCGAGCGTGCTAATATCTTAGCCTGATCTTGAACAAAGCTAATTAACAATTTAGTTGTAGGTATTTCAACATCGCGAACGGAAAGTTCAAACGATTGACCAGTCTGTGAATCTATTTTTCTCATAGCGCAATGCAAGAGAATAAAATCCGCAAGATCCGGAATACCAAGTTGTTTCAAGGCAGAAATACTTGCACTAAATGTTTCAATGAAAGAATCGAGACTATTTGCGTTACACAAACAACTTTTTAAATCTAATATATTATTTAAATAGTGTATACCTAATGTACGCTTATCCTGGTATTTATTAACTAAGCTGTCCCATAGAAAATGATAGGTATCAGCCGTAGGCACAATACCGGCTGTAATCTTTAACGCGTTATGTGTAAGTCTACCTACTAAATACTGCACACGCTGCGAGTCAGTCAGCTGATCATTGTCATGAATATTCGACTTGAACGACTCATAGAAAACAGGCCAATTCTCAGGTTTCCCGTCGAAAGATGGCAATGCAATCGGAGGCAGCTTTATTTTTAGTGGTTCAAAAAGCGTTTTCGAATTACTACATTGAGATAACTGAGATTGACTACTGTCGATTTTATTCCTAATACGCTTAATGCGAATAAACAAATCTTCAAAGGATTCTAAACAAGCATAGTCGGGACTCGAACCAGGTTTCAAATTAATGTTTATGTGGTTAATTTGATCGACATAAGATTCAAATTTGTCACGAATGTCGTCAATAGTTTCCGATTCAGTCATAAAACTTTCACTATTTCTCGTATCGAACGACGAAATATTTTTTGATAATTCATATAATCGATTAAGGCGTTTGAATAACAATCCTTTCTTCTCATGAAGGATAGTCAGTAAATCTTCCGGCTTTAATTGTTTCTCAGTCATTTTGTTAAGTTAATATCAAGAGCAATATCTAAAAATATGCGCGGGTAAACTTATCAGGCGGTTAGCAATCGTAAAGTATCCTCCCGCTCTGTGGCGGTATCTGAATAAAAATCACTAATACGCACAAAGCCGAAATGATGTGAAACTACCTCCTATTATATGTTATCAAAGTGAAATACGTATCACATTAAATTCTATGAAACAATATTGACAGATTTACCAAAACCTACGTAAAATCTATTGTCAATTATGTTTATGTTATAGCGGAGAGCGGTTTATAGGCAAGAATAATTTACCAAAGGTTTACGTAAATATCTATAACCTATATATACCTATTATGATTTTCACCAAATATTACGTAAAAATCTAACTAGGGAGCGGTTACCTGGTTATCTATCCGGCTCGAAGGACCAAAAAATTATGGTGAGGCTTGTAAGTAGCCTCAACCTGAAAAAGGGTGGAGTTTTAAGACTACCAATATGGCGGTGAAATTATGGTTATATTACACAAAATTAAATCCCTGTTGACGATTCCCTGTGACTCCAGAATCTGGCGACGTTTATAGCAACTGGGAAGCCCACGTACCTTGCTAATCCAGTGACCCACTCGTCGTCAGGAAAGCGCTTCGCTCACGGACGCGTGGTCGGTGTGTGTGCTGCCGGCCGGCGAGCTAAATCTTCTTCCATCCACCGGTGGGCTGGTCAGAACTCGTGAAACCAGCACTGCACTCTAAGGTCTCAATGTCTCACAGTAGCAGATACACTTATTACAGGAGAATTCTCAGGTTTTCAACAGATATGGGATTTTGATAGCGGAGCGGTTTTTATTCGACGCAATGTCGATTTGCGTAGCGGACACACTCTTTTGTCAGCGGGTTAGACGCCATCTAGCGGTCTTTAGCGAGCGTCTCAAGAAAGCATTCGATACGTCACCAGTGGGCGTTGCGGTCGTAGATATTGGTGAAGGAAATCGTCAACAGAGACTCAATTAACTTAGAGAATGCGGGAAAGGTAACTAATTTATATTATTTATTCTCTAAAAATACATATACCTTAAGAAAAGGCATTGACGCTTCACCAAAAATGATAAGCGAAAATTCAAAATTAGAATTTCTTTTGCCTAGAAATGAAATGATTCACTATTTTGAGTCAAATAAAACTTTTTGTTCTTTATTTGTTTACTGTGACTGGGACGTCTGAAAATTTTTTTTTCTAATTCATATGGAAAATATCCATATGAATTAGAAAAAAAAAAAATCTAATTCATTCATGCGCCCGCAGAAGCTGCCCTAGTGGTGGCATTGCTGGATTTTGGACTTAGTCAGCGTGTTGTGGCTGAAAGATTACATCTAAGCCTATCGTTTGTTCATAGAGTCTTTGTAGACTCTATGCTATCGGGAGACTGGTTAGTCCACGCGCCGGGATCTGGCAGAATCGGGTCACTTCTGAACGAGATGATCGATTTATTTTTACGAATTCGTGCAAGAGATCTTGCTCCAGAAACACTTAGCCAGCTACAAAATGCAATCCAAGAGGATTGGAATGGAATGCCACAACATTGATCGTGACTCTCATCCGATCGATGAAGAACCGTATGGATGCAGTAATAAGAGCTCGGGGAGGGAATACAAGTTATTACATAAACGTTTTTTAGCTTTTTGAAGTGAAACTTCTTTATCGGGGTTGGAAAAAAATTTAGTGTAACATTTTTTTCGTTACGTGTCACATTTTTCCGTTACGCGCCATCTTTTTTTTTATGTTTGTTACCTCAGAACTCCGTCGTTTATGGACCGATTTGCAATTTTTTTTTTCCCTTTATAGGATATGCTTCCAGATTGGTCCCATTTTTTTCAAAATCCAGTTCTGATGATGGTATCCATGAGGAATCGAGGGAACTCCTCAAATATTATAGGCAACCATATAGTGATTTTGATATTATCATCGAGAACTTAAGCATTTACAGTCAAAAAGTAACATTTGATGAAGTGGAACTGATGAAGAAGACCAGAAATGGTCAACGGAACTTCATACTCACTTTGATATCACAATGAAGATAGTTAAGCGACTATGACAATACGAATAAATGAATGGTTCTGAATAGTTACGTTACGTTGAAAATGGTATCATCGAAGTGATCTGATGATGATGATGGAGCCGGAAGGTAGGCACTGGAACTCAGTAATTAATCAATGTAACCTAGCCGTGTTTAGACTTATTAGAATTATCATAAGATGCACTTTGGCTATAAGGTACTATCAAACTGATCTGATGATGGAGCCGGAAGGTAGGCATAGGAACTCCGTAATTAATCAATGTATCCTAGCCGTGTTTGGGCTTATTAGAATTGTCATGAGATGCACTTTGGCTATAAGGTACTATCGAACTGATCTGATGATGGAGCCGGATGGTAGGCATAGGGACCCCGTAATTAATCAATGTATCTTAGCCGTGTTTGGGCTTATTAGAATTGTCATGAGATGCACTTTGGCTATAAGGTACTATCGAACTGATCTGATGATGGAGCCGGATGGTAGGCATAGGGACCCCGTAATTAATCAATGTATCTTAGCCGTGTTTGGGCTTATTAGAATTGTCATGAGATGCACTTTGGCTATAAGGTACTATCGAACTGATCTGATGATGGAGCCGGATGGTAGGCATAGGGACCCCGTAATTAATCAATGTATCCTAGCCGTGTTTGGGCTTATTAGAATTGTCATGAGATGCACTTTGGCTATAAGGTACTATCGAATTGATCTGGTGATGGAGCCGGAAGGTGGAAGGTAGACACAGGAACTTTCTAATAAAACAATGTAACCTTGCAGTGTTTTGGGTTAATTGGAATCGTCATGAGAAATAGGCACTCTGTTTATAAGTGGATCCTCAAACGTCGACAACGAGATCCGGCACTACAATTGATGGAGTTTTCGCTCGGTTACTAAATTTTGTGGAATGTAAACAATATATTTCGTATTTCAGTTACCATAAGCCATTAATAACACAAATATATAATAACGACATCAATGATAGTAATAATTCTATTACAATTAATGAAATTCAATAATAATCTTTGTAGTACTTAATAAGCTAAAATTAAATAACTGTAGAATTTGTATTTATGTCTATGATAATAAAAGCCTTTTATTAAACTTTATCTAATTTAACTTTATTTAACCAATTTCTGTAAAGTTGCATATAGTAAATTATTTTTTGAAAAATAACGTCATAAAGAAGTTTCACTTCTTACGAGTGTACGCTAGTACACGCACACATTATTTTTTTTTTTTCATTTAAGTACATGTATTATCAATTTCCTTCATGCTCCATATTATGACGTTTTGGTGTTGCTTTCTTAGTTATTTGATTACATAAAAACTAACTACCGAAATTGTCAATCACCAGATTGACAATTTCGGTAGTAATGCCGCATTTTAATTGTCACATCACTAAAGTCGTATATAACAGACTTTGGCGCTCCAAATTAAAGTAGGGTCAGATGTCCAACAATGAAACAGTGGCACACAATAAAACACTGTAATATTTCTAAAATGCTGCGTTGCCAGATCGTACATTATATCGCGTAAGGACACTCGAGAACCCCCCGCCCCACCCCAGTTTGCGTCGGCGCCAGGTGGGAGAAGACGTGTCTGTGGAGCATTAAAGTTTTTTTGACAAAAATGTAAGTATTTTCGTCATTCTTTAAAGATTTTTCATTAAATTATGGTTGAAAAATTTATATTTTTCATGATTACTTAGCATTAAACATATTTAGTAGATTAAGTGGAATAGATCATAATGTTAAAAGTGTTACAATTTTGTGGTTTTTTTTTGAGGTTAGTAAAATAAACCCTATTTAGTCAACAATGAAACAGTTGCACAATGGACACAATGAAACACTGTTTCATTGTGTACTATCTTGTTTCATTGCGTAGGTACCATGTATCAAACAACATCTACTATCCGTGCAGATTAATCATTTTTGTGGCTAGAAATTAATCTTAACATTTGATATTTGATTTTCATTTAAGATGGCGCGTACTAAATCTCTGAAAAGAAAGAAAGGCGATCATTTAGGGGAAAATATGCTTCGAGCTATTCTAATGCACAGAAAAGGAAAGAGCTTGAGAAAATCTTCACAAGAGTGCAATGTGTATTAGGTATCCTACGCTGTTTCGATACATACAAAAATATAAGAATATAGATGATGCATCATTACCAGGTCTAAGATTTACTCCTAATTACGAAGTTAATAGAACGTTTACAGTCGAACAAGAAACAGCACTTAAAGAATATATCGAAGAATGTGCGTTGAAATTTTACGGCTTAGACTCCAAAGATGTCCGCCGTATTGCTTATCAAATGGCGAAAGTAAATAATATTCAATGTCCTGCTAGTTGGGAAAAAGATCAAATGGCAGGTGTTGAATGGCTTCGGTCATATAAATCAAGGCATCCAGAATTAACACTGAAGAAGCCTGAAGCATGCAGCATGGCTCGTGCCACCGCTTTCAATAAATAAACTGTCAGGTCTTTCTTTGATAACCTGAAAAATTTCATGGAGCGTCATCCTTCCTTTGGTAACGGTTGTAGAATCTACAACTTGGACGAAACTGCGACAACAACCGTTCAAAAGCCGCAAAAAGTTATGGCGCCCAAAGGCAAACACAATATTTGTAAGATAACTAGCGGTGAACGGGGTATCTTGGTAACAACATGTGCAATTGTGTGTGCATCAGGACAAGCGTTGCCTCCAGCTCTTGTTTTTCCGAGGAAAAATTTTAAAGATTTCATGATAAATGGCGCTCCAACAGGATCTCTAGGACTTGCAGCTCCAACCGGGTGGATGAATGCGGAGCTGTTCGTAAAAGTTATGGAGCATTTTATTAAACATACGTCTGCGAGCCCAGAAAACCCAGCTCTACTCATAATGGATAACCATGAATCCCACCTCAGTATTGAAGCCTTAGATTTAGCCAAAAAAGCTGGAGTAACAGTGCTTACACTGCATCCACATACGACTGCAAAAATGCAGCCTCTTGATGTGGGCTTAAATGCCCCCTTTAAAGGTTATTATAATAGAGCCCTTGATTCGTGGCTGATGAGGCATCCTGGTAAGCAAATGACTGTTTACAATGTTGCTGAGTGTGTGGGTCAGGCATACACAAAAGCAATGACGCCAGTTAATATTGCGTCGGCTTCCAAAAAATGCGGCATTTTTCCGTATGACCCAGATATTTTTACAGAAATCGACTTTATGCCGTCATTGGTGACCGACAGAGAGCAAACAGGGCCATTTCACTCTACAGCTGCTGTTCCTGATGAACTGAGGGAGAATCTTACTATTCCTTCTTCAGAGGTTGAACGCGCTGAGAGTCCCTTATCTGATGTGACACGGGCTGAGAGTCCATCAATACTTGAAGCTGACGAATTTCTATTTGGAGAAATTCCCGCACAAGCCACCGAAGCTGCATGTGGTGTGAAGGATGTCGAAATTCTCACGATGAAGTCTAACGAATCAGGTTCTACTTCACTGTTTAGAAGGATGACTCCTCCTATAGAAGAAATTCGAGCAAGTACTTCTGGTATTCAGACTAATTTCAAATCCCCTAAGGAATTTATGGCTCCATTGAAGGCTGGCCCACGGACTGGAAAGCGAAAACCAAGAAAGCTTGGCAAAAGTATGGTGGCGACGGACACACCAGAAAAAGACCGGATAGCTGAAGAACGAAAAAAAACACAAGAAAGGAAATCAGCGGCAAAGACAATTAAACGGCCAGTTTTTATTGAAAAAGGAGGAAAATATAAACCAAAAATCACAAGGATTGAATCAGAAACAAGTAGTGAGGAAGACGAGGAAGTAGTCTACACGGAACAAGGTGATTCTGATATGAGCGAGTTAAATGAAGATCTAGATGAAGATGGGCTACCTTTGATAACAGAACATTTCAAAAAAGTTACTCACTCACCCCAAGAAGGTGATTACGTGCTTGTTTTACTGGACTCAAAAAAACTGAAGGTCTACTATGTCGCGCAGATCACGGAAGTCATAAATACTAATAAATTCGGAGCTTCGTTCATGAGGCTAAAAGTCAAAGACAATATGAAATTTTACATGCCGTTGGAAGATAACAGAACCGTAGTGGAAATGGCGCGTTCAATGATGCACGCTCATGAAGAGATTCCGCAAGGGCTGTGGGCAAAATTGATAAATACTGCGGTACACATTTTGAACATAACGGGACCTACAAAAATCGAAGGTAAAGCACCTTATGAACTATAGTACGGCCGGAAAGCAGGAATTAAACATTTGCGAATTATCGGAAGCATATGTTACGCCCTTATTCCAAAACACAGACGTAGAAAAATAAATATAAAAGCTCAAAAAGTGATCTTGATTGGCTACGATGGTTTCGATGGTTACCGTATCTGGAACAAAGAAACTTTCAGTCTCATAAGATCAAGAGATGTAACCTTTGATGAGACAACATTGTCAGATGACATGAATGAAGAAAACTCTGATTTAACCAATAGTAATGAAATAGAATTAGATCTTCCAATCCAAAATCCTATAGACGTTACAGCTAATACACAACAAGCTGACATTCCAACTCCAGAACGGAATGTAGTGATATCTGAATTCCCATTTGGCGTTTTGCGCCGTTTAATCTTAGTACCTTAACTAAGTAGCAATCTTATTCTTACTTGAAATAAAAGTCGGTATTGTCGAGCAAATTATACGTATATATATATATTCGTCCTGACCGCCAAAAAGTGAGGTCTGATGAAGTGTCAGTAGTAAGACCATAGACAGGAAACTTTTGTTATACCACAGACTAAATATGTTTCAAAAGGTGGGTCCTACACATAGTACTGTAATATTATGTGAGACGCCACACCACCCCCCTACGGAGAGAGGAAAGGTAAACAAAAAAATATGTTTCAACCTCAAACGACGTAACACATTCCATCGTACATTACAGTATTAAAGAACTTACAAGTTAAACCTTAAAACTAACATCGGTTTTAAATAGTTCAGGATACAACAAAATTTAGTTACAAATCTAAAATGTCTATAAACTTGACCCGTCTACCAGCTCTGGTAGTGGCAGGAGCTGGAAGTGGTGAACTGTCTATGAAAGTGGGAGATGTTGATTGTGTTGGCGGCAATTAAGGTTGATAGATGGGAGGGGATGATGTTGATGATGTGATAGGTGTTGGAATAGAAGGTGACAAAGGCTGGTGAGGTAGGACATTGTGGTTTGCAGGCGACACTTCAGGATCTGGAGTCAGATATGCTGGCTTAGTACGGTCAATGCTAACTGTAGTCTCCCTGCCATTTACATCCAATGTAAGGGTCTTATCCCTTCTCCTTAGAATGCGATGTGGGCCAGTATAGGGAGGTTGCAAGGGGCGTCGGACAGTGTCGTCACGAAGCATGACATGAGTCGCCGTAGGTAAATCCTTGAAAATGAAGGTTGACGGACTAGCATGGCGAGAAGCTTGTATTGGACGAAGAGCTTCCATACGGCTTCTTAGCTCTGTGACAAAATCCGAGGCGTCACTTGTGCTCCTAGGTTCCCCCCCAGTCGGCATGATAAGTTCTCCGCGGGTAATCGGAGCGGCTCTCCGTAGACGAGCTCAGTGGACGAGGTGTTCAAGTCCTCTTTGAGCGCTGTCCTCATACCCAGGAGTACTAGTGGAAGTGCCTTTGACCACGAGTGGGAGTGGCACCAGTGGCGGTACCTTCATACAAGCAGAAAAGCCAGGCATGCCTTACTAAAATGCTCGATAGAGAATCAATATCAAACCCGAACTATTTAAAAGTTCGCGCGCTTTAATTCTTATCAAAATAACACAAAGTATCTACCTATGCCACACTACTACACCACAGCGCGCGCAGAGTTTCGCATTAGCAGCATCTACGCGAGAGCTATATCTATCTCGCTTACACGTACCGGCTTTTACCGGGCTTTCAAATACTATCTCTGTCACTTTCGCACTTATAGCGATGGCCGTATAACGAGTTAGGATCTTATGCGTCTACAAATCGATCAGTATGGAAGATTTAAGCCGGGCATTCGTACCTATGAAGTTGCTCCGGTTGCTCGCGTATGCGTGACCTTGTCACCTTGCCAACTCTGCAGTGTTGCCGTTTTAGCGACGTTGTGAGATCTTGGAGATTTTTAACGAGTTTGGAGACTTTTTTTAAGATTTAGCAACAATAAAAACTAGCGACTTTTTAAAATAACGAAATTAAATATTCAAAAATAAAGGCAATTTTTTAGAACTGGTCTCGTTAATTTCAAAATACGATGTCGTTTTAGAAAAGCATAAGCAGCATCAGGAAAGTGACAAACCGGGGCCGAGTTATTTATCTAACAAAATTCAAAACGATATTATTCATTCCGTAGCCGATGTGATGCAAACTTGCATCGATTACGAAGTTAGGCAAACAAAATTTGTTTCAATTATTATTGACGAAACCCCCGATGTTAGTCATAGAAAACAACTGTGCTTGATTCTCAGATATAATTATAAAAATGAAATACATGACTGTTTTTTGGGCTTTTAATTTATTGTACCTAATCAGTAGTTTATGAGAAAATTGCGATGATACATACGTAGGTACCTACATACTCTCGAAAACTGAACTTTCTTTTTTTGAAATCGGTTAAAATTTTATTGGGCTTGCCTTATTTTGACACCCTAGGCACGCCACTGAGTGGCACATCAAAGAAGCTTTTAGTTGGCGGTGCATGCGCTCTACCATGCCATTAGCACACGGATGGTAACGGGTTGTTCGAACCCGCTTTGTTGCACACACGTTCATGAGGCGCTGAAACAAAGTGGATTCGAATTGACGTCCCTGATCGGTCGTCACAGTGCTCGGAACCCCGAAACGGGATATCCAGCCAGTCACTAACGTGTCAGCCACTTCTTCCGCCGTGATAGAGGACATAGGCCATGCCTCGGGCCACCGCGTGGGAGGCCAAAGAAAAGATGGATGGATTATTTATTTATTTATTTATTTACAAGCACTTGTACAACGTTACGGAGGAAGTCCAAGTCCATTATGTGAACAGAGATATGAAAGAAAAGGAAGTTAGTGATAGCATGACCGTTGACAGGATAGAATGGAAGAAAAAAACATGTTGTGCCGACCCCAAATAAGATGGGACAAGAGCAGGAAGATGATGAGTTTAAGCTGTAATCAAAGAGATTTAAAGAGGTACAATAGAGCGGCTATCACAAAAAAATGTCTTAAAAAAACTGTCATCCTATGCCTCAGTGACGCCATCTGGATTTGAATAGCAAACACGCGAATTAAATTTGTCAAAATTTATAATTACCTACATAACTATCGCTCGGTAGGTGGCCAGGGGCCTTACCATGATAATGTTAAAATGTCAGTCGTACGAGCGAAAAAGAGTGATAGAGCTATACACCCTATATAGCTCCATCCTTTTAACAGTTCGGTTTAGGTTGTAAAATGGATCACGAAATGTGCTCGTGGTAGAGCCTCAGTGTGTGATAAAGGTAAGGTTAAGCTTTTCAGCAATAGATGGCATTATCACAAAATCAGCAAATGTTCTAGAACCATTTATAAAAATTATTGAATTCTAATTAATTATTTCGTTAATACCAAAAATATTTACGAAAATAAACCGAAGTTAGGTCCAATCATTTTAACATAACAAGATTTGCAATAGCGTAATGCGCTGTTCAACATATTTTCTTAGAAAATGATTTTCGTTTAGTCCATAGAGCGGATACAAACACGACTTGACGTGAAGGGGCGTCATACAGTATGACGCCCCTAGTGGTCATAAGTCGCTCAGTCTAGTATGACTCATACTAGACTGAGCGACTTATGACCACTAGGTAATAAGTTTCGGATTACGATTGTTCGCTATGTCCTGTCTATTGGTCTATTGGTATTATATATTTAATGTCTTTAAATGTAATAAATAAAAATTGCCTAAGAATTGATTTTAAAATTCAATTTTTAAGCATTTTTTATTTTTGTTTCGGCAATTTTTATGACTATTTTTGCCATTATTGTGTCAATGAAAATTAATGCGATCTAGCGAAACGAAAAATAAAAAAGTGCATATATCAGAGTTGGCAAACGCACCAACCTTAGCTGTTGATCCCCGCATTAACGCCGGCGTTCACGCGCCATTGTCTTTCTATTGTGTCTCTAATTACGCACTCAAAAGGTTAAAATTGGTAAAAAATAAAATTGATTTGTACGTACTTTTGAAGTGTCAGTTGACAGATGAAAACCATAGACACTCTTCTTTCTTCTTAGTTGGATCGCATTTTTAAAAATGAGGGTTTTTGGCGGGATTTCTTCGAGTGAAGTTCAGTGACTGTTTTAATTATTCGCAAATTGATTCCTACTTCCTAGTGTATATTGTGATGTAAAATTGGTGTTGTTTTGTATCCCAAGTGTCTGCGCAACTGGAATAATATGTGGAGTCATTGAAATAGGCGCGGTCTCGGTAAAATAGAGCTGAGAATTTTATTGTAGTTTTAGCTACCTCAGCGAAGTTTGCAGAGAAGGCTGAATCGATACATTTGCTGCCAAATACTTCAAAAAACATTAGAATGCGTTACACCTGCATTCTAATGTAAAACAAAAAGAAACAAAAACTGATGACTAGGTAGCATGGTCTCTGACCCTAGCCTGTTCCACAACGAACGAAAATAAAAATTATAAAAATGATTGTTAAGAATTAGTATATGTTTTTTCAATAAATAAACGAATTTGATTGAATATTGTCTTTTTTTTTTGTTAAATCATACCGATTTTAGGTACAAATATCCCGATTTTAGCTGGCAAGTCTGCCGATCTCACTCTAATGACGTTCGAGACCACTGCTGCCCTGCGTTCAAAAATGAGGTAAAGGGCCTATTACACTACGCGATATTCAGCACACGATATTCAGACTGTCTTATTTTTGAAGTGAAAACTTCTTTAGCGGCGTTGTACACTTTTTTTGTAATGGGTAAAAAATGTTAAACTCTCGTCAGGACACGTGACCTGATCGAAAATTCGTAAGACGGATGTGACAGCGTGCCACGCGCATCCATGGATGGTGACAGCTGATGGCTCGACCGTCTGTGTAGTGGCCACACTGTTGTTTATTCGTGAAATTCGTGTATAAAAAGTGTTTAAAATTAAAAAAAATAATTAATTTAATTTAAAAAAATTGGAAAAAGCTTTGATGAATTGCCAATGATTTTGAGTGGAGATTTCAACATAAACTTTGCAGACGATAAAAATCAACTATTAATTGAATTTTTATATAATGAATTTGGTTTAACTATGTCAAATGATCGCCATCTTAGCACAACGAAATATAAAACTGCTATTGATGCGGTCTTTATTAGACATTTAAATAGGTTCGAATCAAAACTGTTCGTTTCTTACTTCAGCTATCATAAACCGATCGTATCAGTTTTAGAGATTGGCGATGATGGTTCTGGTAATAATGATAGTGAAAAAGTCGTCGAAATTATGGATGGAAGTTGATTTTTCTGAGGGATAAACTTTTTAATGTAATATAAATTGTCATGTTTGTGTACGATAGCGCAATAAATAAATATTGTATTCTACCACATAAAAGATAGTACTTTTATTCTGATAATTAAAGCAATTCGTGCAAAATTATTCCATAACCATTCCAAAATATCCAAAACGCACAACGTTAATACTTAAGTTTTCACTTCTGCCGGCACTCCCAGAGTGCAACCCGTAATTTTTTTTGTTCCGAGTAAGACCGGTCTAACTCTTATTACACTACGCGATATGTCGAATCATAGACTAAAACTGTCTGAATATCGCGTAGTGTAATAGGCCCTTTAGAGTTAACTCTAATCGTCATCGGGTAGATACTCTACGCTCGCATTTTTAACGCGAATGTAGAGTTCAACTGTCAATGCTAAGCAACTGTCATTCCTGCCGCTTACATCAACCTACCGAGTTACTTTGGTTAACTCTAGGGTAGCTACTCGAGTAATAAAAGAACGACCCTGGGTTGCAACTCGAAACATTTTTGAACGGTAAGAGTTACGACCCTACCCTACTCTGGTTATTTTTGAACGCAGGGCTGTCTGGGGCTATCTGTCCGTCTGTCAGTGTCAACGGACTGTCAGCTGCTGTCAGTCTGGTTTCGTTTGATCTGTTACTAATTCATTCTTTGCGAAAAGTAAAGATTTTAATCTGATTTCATCTTGATTTTCGTTGTATTTAACTAAATATAAATTTATACTACGATGGTTCCAAAAGCTGGTGGTGATTCTGCAAAAGTTAATTCAGCGGTATACAAAGATAAAAGCAAACCAACTGACATTCGGCTCAGCAACATAAATGCCGCAAAAGGTAAAAACATCTGTAACTAATTTTGATGATATGTAGCAATTTATAACAATAATATAATTATAATTTGCAGTTAATCGATTACAAACTTGTAATAACGGCTAATCTACGTTTGTTTTCTAAAATCCTTCCATTTTTATCTAAAAAAACTGAAAACTCGTGATTCTTCAGCTTATCTATGGTTTAAATGAAGAATTATATGCCTACTCGTAGTTTGTTGTTTTATAATTTAAAATAAAATACTCATTCGTTTTTTCATCACCTATTTACCGTTTAACATCCTACAATAATAATACACTATAAATCAAAAACGATGTTTATGGAATCTTAAGCCAGCTAATAACATCTATTACTATTGACTACAATAACATACCTATCGACTCTTTCTCAACAATGGGCGTATTTTGGGGAAAATAAAGTTTTAGTTGCACTCACTCAGTTTTTCATATACACTTTCGATTTGTTTAATGAATTACAAAAAACTTAGTACTAGTAAACTTGCACTATGGTGAAAAACTATATCCTTAAACCTCACCATAACAAAACTTGTTAGTTTTTTGCTAATTGTCAAAAAGAATAAGATTTAGAAAAATTACCCTTTGTAGTACGGTTGTTGCGGATGTAAAAATTTTGACATCCACGGAAGCGGATTATTAGAGAGCCACATCTGCGGATGCGGTGTTCAAGACTATTATTAAAAAGATTCCAATTTTAAATATTGAGGACAGGGCATTAAGTTATTACAAAACAACAAAGGAGATCACCCATTTTGTTTGATGATTTGGGATAAAATAAAAAAATAAAAATTTTATTTTCATTTATTAATACATGAAACTATACAATTGCTACTGTGGGTTAGGTTAGGGTATTTTTTTTTAAACCACCCAGAAAACTATTTCAGTGCATAAATATTTTTGTATAATGGTAGTATGCTCCTGGACAACAAAATTTCTTTTTTTTATTTCATTTGTAAATACATGAATGTATACAATAAATTGCTACTGTGGGGGGTTAGTTTAGGGTTATTTTTTTTATTTTTTAAATAAATTTTTAAAAAAAATCCTATTAATTCGATGTCCAGTATAATACAGTTGTACCCCTGTTTCTTATTAATACCGGCTAAAAGGCAATTTGAAGTGATAAATGACTACCGAGGACTTGAAGATGCAGTAAATAACATTTTGAACAAAGAAGATGATCTGTAAACAGATTATAAATTGGTTGCTATTCGTCCAGATCCATATATTCTTAACAGAGAAGAGTTTGAATAAGACAACATCCAACATACACATAATATACTACTTTGAAATATTCCTGGCTGAGTAGAAGTTTTTGTTTCTCGAAGTGGGATAGTAGCGATGATGAGCCCTTACAAAGGCAGGCTAGAAAACCTCCGGAAACTGAACCATGTATTGCTTCGACTAACGAAAATTTAAAAAGGTGCAGAGAAAATTTTGTGACTAACTAAAAGATTTGGCTCATTAGAGATATTTGAAAAGTTTTTTGATGAAGAAGTCATGCACATGATTTTTAACCGACTTCAAAAAGGAGGAGGTTATATGTTCGGTTGAATGTATGTTGTTTATTTATTTTTTTTATGTATGTTCACCGATTTCTCGGTCAATTGTGGACTGATTTTGAAATAATTTTTTTTGATTGGAAGGTTATACTTCCGAGTTGGTCCCATAGAAATATTGTTATGATCTGATCATGAACTTCGATGATATGGAAAAGAACTCCTCATAGGATCACAGCAGAACCGTCGTAACAAGTAAAATTGCTTTGTTTATATGTGTAGTCGATGACTGACTGAAAGTAGAGGGGGAATATATCGAACTGATCTGATCATGAAGCCTGAAGTTAGGCACCGGAACTCTGTAATAAATTAATGTAATCTAACCGTGTTTGGGATTATTAAAATTATCATGAGATGCACTCTGGCTATAAGGTATTTAAGTTTGGCTGAGGGGGGGCACTTTTTAGTGGTGGTACCATAACTAAAAAGTGTAAAATAAAAAACTTTACAAAAAAAAAATACAA
The DNA here is from genome assembly GCA_905147345.3 of Mythimna impura. Taxonomy (NCBI): domain Eukaryota; kingdom Metazoa; phylum Arthropoda; class Insecta; order Lepidoptera; family Noctuidae; genus Mythimna; species Mythimna impura. The sequence continues at coordinate 19,166,975 of LR990345.1, forward strand.
CCGACTTCAAAGTAAAAAAAGCACTGAAAAGTGCAAAATAACTTTAATTTCGAAAGTCGGTGTTAAATAACGAAGAGACAAAACTAATTTCGGAAGTCGACTTCCGAAATTAAAGTTATTTTGCACTTTTCAGTGCTTTTTTTTTTACTTTGAAGTCGATTGTATTTTTTTTTTGTAAAAAGTTTTTTATATTCAACACATTCTGTATGCCGCACAAAACAATAAAGATGACTTTGGTGTGAGATAGACACTTTAAAGAGGAAAAAGTAGATAATTTTTTTCTCTTCTGTAAAGAGTTCCATCTCTTTATTTTATAAGTAGACGTTCCGACATTATCCGAAACAGGAAGAAATGGATATTGTCGACCAAGCAGATCAGTTAGTTGCAGTACACAGATCTACAATGCGTTCCAAATAAGAATAGGATCGATTGGCATGTTGTGACGTCACGTCATACTGTCAAATCGCAAGAAATTGAGCAAAATTGAAGAACTGGATTCTGATTAAACTATTTTCATTCACAGTTCGTAAATAAATTAAAATTTTAAAATTTCTTGTTTTGCTTACCTTATTAATTCTTCGATTTGACAGTATGACGTGACGTCACAACATGGAAATCGATCCTATTCTTATTTGGAACGCATTATACAATTCGTGGCAAAAACGGTGATGGGTGCTGTTAACATAAGGTACATTTAGTTATTGCTAACGCTTAGCGTCTGCATAATCTGACCCATGAAGACAAAATAGATCAACGTCAAATTCGTCGTAACATTTGATGTTACTTGAAATCTGATAAAAATGAAAATCAAAGACGAAAATAATCATCCACTGTTCCAGAACTGGTAACAGTCTATCTGTTACCAGTTCTGGAACAGTGGACACTCCTCGAAGACTGCCTAACCAATACGATGTGTAGTTTGCCATTAAAAAGTACGATGGCATTGTAAAAACGCACCTGCGCATCCTGCGCATTGAAAATAATAATTACTTTGAAAAGTACCACACTAGAGCGGCCTCTTGTCCCTGTACAAGGACAGTGGTTTTTTTAATACTTACTAATATATTTTTTAAATTTTATTTGTTTGATATCCCTCATAAGCCTCCTGTCATATATTTATTCAACAGTTTTTCATTAATTTTTGTTTCATTTGTATTTGGGTCCAAATGGATTAACTAGTGGCTGGAGTAGAAACATTTTTTGTATGGCAACAATGCTATAGTTAATTCGGGAACAAAGATTACGACGATCTTTAAATGAAATAAATTGTGTCCATCCACCATTTTGGGTAAGATTCTGATGAACGTCTTTCGCCTGAAATTATAATTTTTCGTTTTAGGTGGGAAATCATCCAATTAATTCTCTCGCTCTAGGTTGGAGCGAGAAGGCGTGTTACACTGTTACTGAATTAAACCCACTCCTATGTTCCTTCTTTGCCTTCGTTCTAGGGCCCGGGGTTCTCTTTCGCACACGTAGGTTGTGCCCCTGTAGGCTTCGATCCTGCTAGGCCCCTTACGGTGTTGCTGAAATCTCCTTGAGGCACACGTGGACTACTACGCGCCGTCGACGACTCGAGCTTAGTCCGAACGGTTACCGGCCCCCTCGAGGACATGGCGGTGCTCCGTCCAAGCGGTCCAAGCAGTCGTGGTCTGCATCGGAAACCGCAGTTGGCGGAGCCATGGGCGGAGGAAAGTTTTCCCGTTGCTCAGGGAACAGACTGCTCATCATACCCTCCACAACCTGGGGCCAGAGACTCAAGAGCCCAGGGTGGAACTTATTCCGCACCACTTGGTAGAGGCGTCCCCAAGGGTCTCCGTTCAGAGTTCCCAGCCAGCCGTTGCGGGCCTCTAACTTGGCCCGCTTCATCTCCAGTGGGAGGGTGCGCTTTGCCTATCTGTATCCCTCGTACATCTCCGCCTCCCTGGCCTCCGCATCCAGCGGGCGGATGTGGCGCCTGCAATGTGTAACGTACCGGCGTTGCTTGCGTTACGCAGTGTCGCAAAATGATGATGATGATGATTTCACAATGATGAGTATTGACTCATACGACACTAATCCATCTTTAATGATGTGATTAGTATTGACTCATACAACACTACTAATCCATCTTTAATCGGTGTGATATGGATTAAAACCCCTTACACAAATTGTTTCCTGTTGTCGTCGTCTTCTACACAAATATTTTTCGACTTTGAAGCCATAGTAAAAAACAATGCCCTTCACGTGAGCTTTAAAAAAATGTGTAATTATTATTGACGGACGCCAAAAATAAATATATATAATACTTAGGTGATCTAAAAAAGATCACCTAAGTTCATATATATTTTTGCTCAATCGAAATAATATGGATAATAAAATATCATAATTATAATACATTACTAATGATGATGACCGATCAATGTTAATCTATTAAGTTCAATGACAATCAATTTATTTATTTATTTATTTTTAAATCAATTTATTATTATTTTATATTTTACTATGATCTAATTATTTTTAATGAAATGATGAATCAATGGTTTTAATTTTATGTTATTAATTGTTTTATTTATTTGATGAATTAATTGTATCAATAATTTACGCAACAAAGTACTTCATTTAATTAAAATATATTGTGACTTGTAAATGTAATTTTTACCTATAAATATGTTTATCTGTTTATGAATCTCCATTGTTAGGGAAAGGCCTCTCTTTCTTCCCACACACTAATTTGTTATATTAAATTATATTACATGGTTTTGCTATGATCAATTTCAGCTGTGTCTGATGCCATCCGCACAAGTTTGGGTCCCCGTGGTATGGATAAAATGGTAAAAGAATCATATTATTTTATGTTTAATTGTTACTTTTAGAAAATTTAATTTCTGTTGAACAATTTTAATACAAGAATCAAGTTACTAAATGTCTATAGAAGAATAATATTAATTTAAGGTTACAGGTAAGGTTTACATGGTTGTCTTTAATATTACCCTTATTACTCTTTCAGATTCAAGCTAGTAATGGCGAGGTCACAATTACTAATGATGGTGCTACTATTTTGAAGCAAATGAGTGTAATTCATCCTGCTGCTAAAATGGTAAGCAATTACCAAATAAAAAACCTTCCTTATTGTATACACTACATTACGTTTTATGAACATCCTCTGCTTTTGGTAAGCAAGAATCAGTTAAAACTATGATTAATTATTTACAGTTAGTGGAATTGTCGCGTGCTCAAGATATTGAAGCTGGTGATGGCACCACATCTGTTGTAGTAATTGCTGGTGCTCTTTTGGATGCTGCAGAAAAGCTGCTGCAAAAAGGAATACACCCAACTGTCATATCTGATGGCTTCCAGAAGGCATTGCTGATGGCTCTACAGGTAAATTATTTTCAATAGTCAGTTATTCAAAATAACATAATTTTAAATATTATAGTACTGTTTGCTAGTTAGGATGTAGCATATGATATCTACACATATGGCGCATGACTTTTGTGTAATTTATTTCATCACCACTGCTCTCAAAACGGTGAAGGAAAACATCGTGAGGAAACCGGCATGTCCTAGAACCAAAAATTCGAAGACATGTGACATTCACCAACCCGCACTGGGCCCGCGTGGTGGATTATGCCCCATTCCTTCTCTTAGAGAGGAGGCCTGAGTCCCAGCAGTGGGAACATTAAAAGGCTGATTATGCTTATGCTTATATGATATCTACTTACAGGTAAGGATTGATCCTGGTTTGTCTAGGTTTCTGCAGCATGATGTTGGATTTGTGTTTTAATTGTGGCATAGCTTGGGCAGACCACAATCTCGGTCTTTTTTCCAATTTACTTGTAGTGTGAGAAATGAAAAATGTTGTCCAGCCAAGGTCCAACTCAACATCATTAAAAATACTGCAGGTGTACTGTTGTAGTCTACCTAATATAAATATAAGGACTCACTTTGGAAAAACTAGTATGATATGTGTAACAATATGTGTAGTAATAAACAGTCATAATTCATTTATTTTTTTTAGGTGGTTGAAGGCATGGCTACTCCAGTGGATTTGTCAAATGAAGATGCACTGTTGAAAGCAGCAGCAACATCTCTGAACTCTAAAGTGGTGTCACAGCATTCTACAATTCTTGCTCCCATTGCTGTTCAAGCTATTCGTGCAGGTCAGTGTTAGAACAATTTAATTTCTAAATGATTTAGTCATTCTTAAAATCCTATGTTACGTTTACTGAGATACTTGACTGATTTTTCTTGCAGTAATGGAACCTATCGTGGGAGGTGTGGGCGCGCGTGTCGATCTGCGTGATGTAAAAGTAATTGAACGCATTGGAGGAACAGTAGAAGACACTGAACTGGTTCAGGGACTAGTAATTCCCCACCGTGCATCCAATGTCAATGGCCCACATAGAATTGAAAAGGCTAAAGTTGGACTCATACAGTTCTGTATTTCACCACCAAAGACAGATGTAAGTGTATAACACTACCACCCAAAATTATTTGGATACCCAGAAAAAGATCTTTTAAAGTTTGAATAAATGAAACTATGTTTTTAAATATTTATTGAAATTTCTGAAGACACCTAAGTGGGCACTTTAAAATAATATTAGACTGATCTATGTGGTTGCCTTGATTCTTAATGATGGCTTCACATAGCTTGAACTACTTTGCTACTAATTTTTTCAATGGTGTTTAGATTGAGAGATCAAACTAGGAGATTGTACAGGCCATGTCATGATATTGAATACCTGATGTTGTTCTTTTTCATATTCATTGATTTTGATCTTTAATGTGTGTGACTCATATAACTATTTAATTTTCGTTTTAGATGGACCACAATGTTATCGTATCAGATTATGCCGCTATGGACCGGGTGTTGAAGGAGGAACGTCAGTACATCTTGAATATTGTCAAACAAATAAAAAAAGCTGGTTGTACTGTGCTTTTGGTGCAGAAGTCAATTTTACGGTAAGAGGTTATTTTTCTCTGTAAATGTACGCACTGTTAGTTAAAACATTTGTCTCTTCTGTACTGTAAACAAATCTCGAAATAACGTGAGAGAAAACATTCTCGCACGTCTTGTTAGTTATGCTAGAAACCCATTGGTTACTAGCTCTATCTTTAAAAACCCCTACTTACACGCACACTAAGTTTTTAGTGCATTTACCTGCTACTGAATGGAAATCGGATCCTCGCTTATGGGTCCGAAAAAGATCCTGAGATCCAAGACAAAAAGTATCGCGCGTTTGTTTGTCATTTCGATCGACTAACAAAATTTGGAATATAATGAGAGAAATATTTAGAATTTAGATTCTATGGAGTCGCCATGATATTTTTTTATACTTTGTGTATTATTTTGTGAAATGGTTGGTATATTACTTACAGTGCCCTTCAAAAGTTAGTTGAAATGATCAATAAATGTAAGAAATGTGAGGAAATTGTAATAAGACCAAATAAAATCATGGCTTCAAGAACTATTTATTAAAATATAATCAAATTAGAATATTTCTATCAGTAAGAGAACCATAACAACTTTAATAATTATAATTTATGCAGATAAACAGAACAATTCGACCGCATCGTCGCTTTCCATCAGATGAGATAGCGCTCAAGCGCGAACATATCAAGAATAAAAAAAAATATATGGTACCAAAGTTACTTGAAATTGTTGAAGAATTGTTTTAAGGATTGTGTATTTGCGAATGTCTTAACTTTTAATATTTTGTATGACCGCCATTATCCTTTAGAACTGCTCTAAATCGTCTAGGCATTGATTCTAAAAGATTTTGTAATGTTTTGATCGGTATAGTCGACCATGTTTCAAGAATTTTATTTTTATCGAAACAGGGATCCTGCGGTCTAATTCATCCCACAAATGTTCAATGGGGTTAAGGTCGGGTGACATTGAAGGCCATTCTAGTGAGTCCACTTCGTTATCTTCAAAACATTACTTAGTTATCCTTGCTGTATGCTTCGGATCGTTACCTTGTTGGAACTTGAAAATCCGACCTAACCCCATTGTTTCAGCAGATTGTTTTAAATTTTCACGGAGAATATTACAATAGATCTGTGCTGTCATCCTGCCTTCAATTATTTGCAGTCAGCCCACACCATGCCAAGAAAAACACCCCCAAACCATCACACTCCCACCTCTGTGTTTTACCGTGGGCTGCAAGTATTTGTCGTCGAAGAGTTAACATTGCTTCTGCGCCATACAGTTTGCCGACGTCAATTTCCAAATAGTTCGAACTTTGATTCATCGCTAAAGACTACTTTCTTCCAAAAGTCTATTGGCTTATCCGAATAAAAGAGGTTTCTTTCTGGCAACGTGACCTCGTAAATTAGCATCATGCAGGCGTCGCCGTCGCCTGATAGTAGTTTCCGAAACCGAGGTACCTGCTTCCTGTAACAGGTCTTTGATCTCTCGTACCACAATCTTGGGATTGATTTTACATTGCCGCACAATTTGTCGATCATGAACAGAAGTAGTAGCCGTAGGACGCCCCGACCGTGGTCTATCTGCAAGATTTGGACATTCCAAACTCTTCTTTATTATTTTTCGCACACCTTCTGGACTAACTTTAAATAATTTTCCCACAGCACTAAAGTTTTTCAATTTTTCGTATTCACACACAGTCTTTGTTCTTTCTTCTACAGTTAATTACCGCCTCAGAGCCATTATTAATTGAAAAACAGTCAAATCACCTCACAATATCTTATTATTAAATTTAAACTTCCCACACTGCCCTAACATTATTAATTAAATGAGTTAAAACCGCGAGAGTTTTGGAAATCGTTATAAGTTTCCTAGTTCAACTGACTTTTGACGCACTTAATTCAAGTAGTGAGCACATAAACATAGATTATGATGGAAAAAAAAAAGAATTTCGGGTAATTCTCTACTGTACCTACGTATTAGAATATATAGTGTATCCGAACATAAATAGTAAACAGTTAATTTATTGAAACAGCGTGTTTTAGAATTTATGTGACATTGTTAAGGTGAATTAATTTCAACTAACTTTTGAAGGGCACTGTATGTTTATTTTAGTTAAGCTCGAGATCCAAAAGATTGCTCAAAATAGATAAATATTGCCAATTGCCGTGTGAAGAATATTTCAATCGGAAAAAATACAACTTTGTTTGCTTTAACCTGCTTTGTTCTCATTGAACCTGTTCAAATTGTGTTTTATTTATTGAATTATAATGTGTTTGCGTATATGTGTGAGTTTTACTGCCAAAGATGTGATCTCCCAATTGAATAGTATAGAAATAGATACCAAAACCAGGCGCCGCGCCGCCAGGGAGATATGCACACAGTAAAACTATCTGTCAGTGGGAGACTAAACAACAAACAATCTTTTATCTCTTTTCTTTATTTATCGACCTGTAGATTCTTCACAACATTGTTTCAACCATTGTCAGTTGATTACATTGGTTCTCAACCTTAAATTAATATTATATGTGTGTGCTATTATTGCATGAGGAGTACTATTCAAAATTTAAGATTTTAATTTTAAAAAAAATAAAGGAAATGTCCTACCAGAATATTAAATGTTACTGTTTTTTTTATTAACCTTTAAAAAATGTTACAGTGATGCTCTGAGTGATTTGGCTGTTCACTTTTTGGATAAGATCAAGACTATGGTAATTAAGGACATTGAACGTGAAGATATCGAGTTTGTGTGTAAAACTCTTGGGTGCAGACCTATTGCTTCATTGGACCATTTTACTGCCGAAAACCTCGTTAATGTCGATTTAGTTGAGGAGGTGAATGAACCTGCTGGAAAATACATCAAAGTAAGTATAAGATATTTGAGTGTAAATAAACCATTCATGGCAAAGAAAATATGGTGGCAGTGAGGCGGGTACCGTCGCTCGAATCTTATATTTGGCACGTCCCCGCAGATGAGCGGGTGCAGTGCGGGCGGGCGCACGGTGTCGGTGCTGGTGCGCGGCTCCAGCGGCGCCGTGGTGGCCGAGGCGGCGCGCTCGCTGCACGACGCGCTGTGCGCCGTGCGCTGCGTGGCGCGGCGGCCGGCGCTGCTGGCGGGCGGCGGCGCGCCCGAGGCGGCGGCGGCGGCGGCGCTGGCACGCAAGTCGCTGGCCGCGCCGGGCGCCGACCACTACTGCCTGCGCGCCTACGCGGACGCGCTCGAGGTCGTGCCCTCCACGCTCGCCGAGAATGCTGGTGACTATTCTTACACTTACTAATGGTATACAGAATTTAACCGCAATGGGTGTTCATATTTTAAATACTGGAAATAAAAAATTTTCTTCAAGAAAGTCAGTCGATTCCAAACATGGGTCAGATACATTAACTTGCTATTAAATGGACATCAGATCCGCACTTAAAAGTATCCCAGTGTTCTTAAACGTATAAAAGGTCGTCCAATCGCGGGCTAGCCGTCTGTCGCACTCGCCCACTCGCCTATAGCCCAGCAACAAAACTATCAGAACTGCACACTTCTTCTCGCTTTTTTCGTCAAAAGTCTGACACTCCCACTGGAGAAGTTATTTAATAGGCGTGGGCAAAGTGTGTCATCTTTGCGATTTTAACATCTGAATCACTGAAATATTCCGAAACAGTGATACTACTCTGTAAAGAAACTACCGGGAAAAGATCAATAATACACAAAATGTTTGTTATTCATCCAAATTTATTTTATCACCTTCAAAGTATGCTCCTTCAGAAACGATACAATTACGCCAACGAATAATCCAATCATCAAAACATTTTTTAAATGCCGTTTCCGGAATTGAGTTCAGTTCTCGCCGCGAATTCTCCTTTATGTCTTCTACCGATTGAAAACGGGTGCCACGAAGTGGTAATTTGAGTTTAGGAAAAAGAAAGAAATTGGCTGGAGCTATATCTGGTGAATATGGTGGTTGTTCGATGGTATTTGTTGAGTGTTTGGTCAACAATTTGTTCACAATGATAGCCTTGTGCGAAGGCGCATTATCGTGGTGCAAAATTCAAGAATTTTCTTTCCACAAATCTGGCCTTTTTCGTCGAATGTGCTCTCTTAAATGCCGCATAATGCTCAAATAATATTCTTTATTTACCGTTTGACCTTCTGGCAAGATTTCCGAGTGCACAACACTGTGATAATCAAAGAAAACAGTCAACATGACTGACTTTTGATCGACTTTGGCGTGGTTTTTTCGGTTTCGGTTCAGTTGGAAGGCGCCACTCCGAAGCTTGTTGTAGTTTGCATGTCAAACTCGTAAACCCACGTCTCGTCACCAGTAATAATGCGTTTCATGAATGTTGGGTCGGAATTGACTCGTTCTAGCATGTCCTCAGCGACTCTCATGCGATTGAGTTTTTGGAGAAAATTCAGGTCTTTTGGGACTAGCCGAGCGGTAACATTATCATACCCAAATGATTAGTTAAAATGGTATGGATCGACTCGTGAGACACAGAAAGTTCAGCGGCTATCTCTCTCAAAGTTGAATGAGGATTTTCAGTCTATAAGGTAAAATCTGTCTCGTATCTGTCTTTTTATATTGATAAACTTCATCTAACAGAAGCATCTAACGTGATAAATAGTGGATGTGATTTCGCACATAAATTAAAATACGTGTGTTCATGGTGCTGCCTCTAGTGACGAAAAGCCGAAGCAGGTTTTAAAAAATATCAAGCCGTTACATAAACAGTTGACGGTATGGTAACCCTAGATAGCAGCACTCTCTTTGTGTTTATGCAGTAAACGCTCGAGGCGACACCTACCATTGAATAGCAGTACCTTGATGCCAACCATTACACCTAATTAATAAACAGTCTCATTAGAGAAAAGTCGACTACTAGCGACACCTATTGGCGAATAGCAAAACCACCTAAGATTACTAATTGCTGCGCCTGATTAGCAGGATCTAGCTATCAAAGTTTCAAAAACATTTCTCACAACTAATATAGAGGGAGCTAGTAATGAGGAAATAGACTGAGACACAGATTTACTTTTAAACTTCTGCTGATAATAATATAAGAAAATGAACTTCTTGGAGAACATTACTTTTCGTCGCACACGCACACGATCAGAAAACTCGGAACTAAATGAAAGTGATATAATCTCACAAACATTAAACCACACTTCAAACAGTATGCCAGGTGTTCCAGAGGATGACGAAACTGAACAACAAATAAAGGAAATGAAAGATAAGATTGAAGAATTAACATCACAATTAAATAGCGCTCACAAAGAAATCGAAATTTTATCATTAGAAAATAATAAATTAAAGCAAACAAATGAAGATCTAATGAAGAAGAACGAAATGTTTAAAAAAATTGCCTGTAGTCCTGTAAAATATAAAGCCACACCAAAGAAGAACATAAAAAAGAACATCTACAGCAACTCGGAAAACACACCAACATATAATATCCGACCAGACAATGAAGACAACTACAGCTCAAATAAATCAGTTTCCACTCATAAGATTTGTCATCTCACAATGCCGGATACCCCATTGCCACTTACGTCCATGAATAAAAAAATATGCCTTGTAAGTAGTGAAGCCTCCAACAGACTTTACACTTTAATTGAACGGTCACTATTAACTAATTTTGAAGTCTGTCATTACCGTACACCAAATTGTGGAATAGAATATATTTTAAGCAATATAAATGGGAAAGTTCGTGATTTTACTAAATCTGATTACTGCGTTATTCATATTGGAGAAGAAGATTTTCGGAGGACACAAAATTATAGAAATCTCGTAATGTCCATCCGTGAATACCTAATACCTCTTAACCATACTAACTTTATAATTTGCTTACCAACATTCAAATACATGAATAATACTAATGTTATGTTTAATAGCCGAGTGGAAGCATTTAATAACTTACTTTACATGGACGCCGAGACCTATAAGTATGCCTTTATTTTAGATTCTAATTTAAATTTACCATATACTAACGATACGTACAACCAACGGTTTGGGACTTTAAATTACAAAGGTCAAGAAATAATAATGTCTGATTTACAAGACCTCATTCATAGTTTAACGATACTGAATGCTGTCCGATTGGAAGTTGATAGTTTCCATAATAAACAATACACTACTAATTCACAAACTACTAGTGATATAAACTTTACGGGTGATTATTCCTTTCGAGACCAAAGGCCAACAATTTAAAATCTTGTTCCAAAATATCCAAAGTATATTTAACAAACAACATATATTAGAAGCATTTCTTGAAGAAAACCCTGTTTATAACGCAGTATGTATATCAGAGACATGGCTATCAAATGAGAAACTAACTATGGTCCAATTTGACGGATACAAGATCGCAGCGTCATATTGCCGGAGTAGGCGCGGAGGTGGTGGCGTCTGCATCTTGCTTCAAAATCATATAGATTGTATAGAGAGGAAAGATATCTCAGACATGTCCATAGAATATGTAATAGAAATATGTGCAATAGAATTACCAAAAGAAAATATTTTATTAATAACGATTTATTGGAATAAGAGAGAGGAGGATATTTTTAGTAGCCAATTAGAAAGAATTTTGCATTACATAAACGATAAATATTCAAAATTAAATATTATTATAGGTGGGGATCTCAATGTGAATATTTTGGAGAATAACAGGAAGACCAGTAAACTTCTGGATCTAATGTCAGAGTACAAACTTACACAACAAATAAAAGAACCTACACGAATCACTCAAACAACATCTACTTGCTTAGACCTAATATTTACAAATCTGAACACAAACAACTTTTTCACTAAAGTAGAGGAATTGGGCTTCTCGGATCATTGCGCAACAGAAATACACATCTCCATGCCTAGTTTACCCACAAAACAAACAACATGGCACACATATAAAAGACTATTTAATAAAGAAAATGTAATAAAATTCAAATCTACATTAAATACTACTGATTGGAACTCTATTATATTACCAAACCGGAATATGAATGAAAACTATAAAGCTTTTCATGACACTTTAACTAAAATACTGAATAAATGCATACCTCTACGCAAAATAAAAATAAAAACTAACTACAAGAAATATTGGTTAACAAAAGGTATAAAAATTTCCTGCAAAAATAAAAGATTATTAAAAATTCTTATGCTAAAAACTAATAACCCAATAATAACAAATTATTATAAAAAATATGAGAAATTATTAAAAACATTAGTTACCACAGCAAAAAAATTGCAATACATTAACAAAATTAAAAAATCTACTAATAAAATCAAAACAATGTGGAGAATTATAAATGAACGGACTAACAAAACAATAAGAAAAGTGCAAAATAATATAAAACTACAAACAAAAAACAATAATTTAACGTGTGAACCCAAGGAAATTGCAAACATTTTTAATAACTTTTTTGCGTCAATCGGCGAGGAACACCCTTTACAAACAAATAAGCCCAAAGGTTCCCCTGTGCTATCACCAACTCAAAACTCAATGTTTCTTAGCCCTGTAGACCCAAAGGAAATAAACCAATTAATCAAAACTTTAAAAAACAAAAATAGTTACGGAATCGACGAACTCCCACCCAGTTTATTCAAACAATGCGCGGATGAACTCACTCTACCGTTCTATAAATTGATAAACCAATCCTTCGAGGAGGGGATATTTCCTGACCAGCTAAAAATTGCACTTGTGAAACCCCTGCACAAAAAGAATAATAAAACTGACCCAAGCAATTATCGTCCAATAGCTCTACTGCCTACAGCTTCAAAGATTTTTGAGAAAGCAATGTGTAACCGTGTGTACGCCTTCTGCGAGAAATATAAAGTATTCGACGAATGTCAAAATGGCTTTCGCAAAAATAAATCAACAACTTTAGCTGTTTACAAATTTATACAGGAAGCTCTTAATATTATAAATAGTAAAAAATACGCAGTTGGTACGCTACTAGACATGAGCAAAGCCTACGATAAAGTGCAATATAGTATACTGCTAAATAAACTATATGGGGTGGGAATCCGTGGTAAATCCCACGAATGGTTTAAGTCATATTTGACAAATAGGACGCAATTAGTAGAAATAGAATTCTTTAATAGTAGTACAAATGAACTTCAAAAGTTCCGATCTGACCGCAAGGCTATAAACGCCTCAATACCGCAAGGGAGTGTAATTGGATGTCTTCTTTTTCTCATTTACATAAATGACCTTCCAAAAACTATACAAGATTCCGGACCATGCGTCTTATTTGCGGATGATATTTCTATTCTTACCCCCTGTCACGATAGCGAAAACTTAAATAATTCCCTTAATAATATTCTCACCAAAACAATAACCTGGTTAAATGACCATAATTTAGAAATTAATTTTAAAAAAACTAAACTTATTACGTTCCACCCCCACCAAAAAAGTAACTTACATGTAAACTTTTATTTTAATAACCAAAAATTGGAACTGGTTAACGAGTTTTCCTTATTGGGATTAACGATAGATACGAACATAAGCTGGAAAGCACATATTCAGAAAATAAAGACTAAACTTTCTACATTTTTGTACGCTTTTCGCGAAATAAAAAAGACCACAAACCTACAGACGGCTCTAGTTACTTACTACGCCTATGCACATTCATGGCTTAACTACGGTGTTATAATGTGGGGGAATAGCACAGACGCACCAGCACTGTTCATAACCCAAAAAAAGTTAATTCGCATTTTAGTCAATATTGAACCTACCGATAGCTGCAAACCCCATTTTAAAAAGCTAAATATCCTAACATTACCATCTATTTACATACTAGAAATCTGTAAATTTGCACACACTCACCAAGATTTTTACACTAAACGCGAAGACATTCAAACTAGATTCACACTCCGACACAAAACACGCCTAAATCTACCAACATCTCGCTTAAAAATGCACTCATCAGGCCCTCTAGTCATGTCAATAAAAATTTATAATAAATTACCCGAGGTTTTAAGAAATGAAAAAAAGATAGCTGTTTTTACTAGCAAATTAAAAAAACTATTACTAAATAAATGCTATTACAGCATAAATGAATATTTGAATGATAAATTTATACAGATTGAATAACATTAAATAAATATGTAATAGTAATATAATTCAAATATTTAATTCTAATATAAAGAAATGAATGGCTAAATTATGAAATGATAATTAATGTAGAATATAATGTAATGAAATTTAAAAAAAAATATATTTAATTTAAGTAATTTAATTTATTGTAGATTGACTTGTATTTTTGAAATAATTTACTATTGACATTGTATGTAATTGTTTATTTGACATTGTTTATTGTGATTTTAATATGTATTCTTGTTAAATGTTTTATTTTATTGATTTGATTTTAATTTTATATAATTATGGATCACGATGGAAAAATATATGAAATGACTGATTAATATACTTATTAAATGTAAAAATAATATGATGTTTCAAATGTTTAATGATTATTGTACGTAGTATAAGTTAGTCCATAAGTGTTTATCCTAAATAGTCTTTTGCTGTGCCCAACAGGGTCCACAATTGTGTCCGTTATCAAAATGTTATTTACCATCTATGTATGTACATTGTGGAATGCAATAAACATTTGAGTATTTGAGTATTGGGTATATCTCTCTTTTCGTGGGTTTTTATAGAAATAAAAAAAATTAAATTGCATTTTTAACATTTATTTCATAATTTTTACAAATCCTGTCTAAATCTCAATCATCTAAATAAAATTAAAATTCAGAGTCTGCGACTTATATATTTTTTTGGGTCTTATTTTCATAGAACAATAAAAAGTCGATAAAAAAAATCCACAGGGCATGAGAAGTTTTTAGGGGTCTGAAATGATAGCAGCTGACCCCTCCCGTCGACCATTTCAATTTGGCACACGATGCACCAAACACCTTGTATTTCGTTAAATTATTGTTTTTTTTACCTTCCTATTTCTTGATATTGTTTAAACATAAAATATGTATAAGTACATACATAATGTAATTAATAAATTTTAACTTTATTGTAGTTGGTAAAAAAAAGATCTTCATATTTCGTATAAATAGTAAATAAGTTTTTTGTTTTATCGATAACAGAGGCGGCCGTGGGAATTAAGTACATCACTAGTTATGTTAGAGGAAAAGAGAAAGTGAAAAAAATTACTTACAAAAGAAATAGTAGGGGAGGCCCGGATGCTAAATTTACAGTTACTGAAGCTTCATGGTGACCTATTGGATTGTGAAGATTAGGTTCTAAAACGAAAAAAGTCTATGACAAGTTTCCATTTTAGTGGGGGGAGAGAGTGTAAGAATTTTCAAAAATGTAAAAAATGTCATGGAAATACTCGAGCGCGTTAGACATTCATAGTGTATAGTGTACGGCCGTTATATCTTGGCGAGCCCAAACTTTGCGCAAAAGGCTGCGCACGAACGTTTTTTAGGAACAAAATGGTGGCATGAGGCGACGTGCGCGGGGCGGAAGTCTAGGCTAGAAATTGACTCTTATGTAAACACAATCGACCCTTTATTCAATCAAATATCGCAGTCGATTTTTATCGATTTGGAATTTATTAATTTTTGTTTCTATGAGATATTGAACGGAATAGATTTACAAACATAGTGAATGTTGTCGTTAGTAAACAAGATTTCGACTTAAATGAAAAAAGAAAAACTAATAAAATTTTATTTTCTTGGTTGAAAGACATGATTTAGTTAAATATCAGTTATTTATAAACAACTACTAGAATAACGATTGTTTAAGAATATTTTAAACCTCCATAGAAAATTGAGTATAAATATATTTTTATAACTTAATTCAAACGATTTGAAAAAAAAATCGATTAAACAACACCATCAGACACGCGTATTGGACATCTCTCTTCGGTAACTTTGTAAAGCTTCGTACTTATTCGGCAATGTTCGGTACGCAGTAATATGTCTCACTCACACGTTAGTATTGGTGTTATTTTCGTGTCGCTGTCTCTGTCTTGAGCACAGGCGGTGACAAAAGTTTTCGTTGGTTGTTATTATTATATTGTTAAGTTTTTTGTGTAGTGTTAGGTTTGTTTCTTTAATTCATAAGTTATTTTTGTAGCTTTCTGTCTCAGTGTTTTAATATTTATTTTATCCGTAGTTGGTCCCTGTATTAGTAAATTTTTGTTCGTAATTTGGTTTAAAAAAATTAATGTCAATAACAGTTTTTTTACGAGTGTACATGCGCTAAAGTTTGCAGAGCTTATGTTCAGGCTCGCCAAGTTACGTCGGCCGTATTGTACGCGCTATGTCTTTCTGATAACCGACAGGTATTAATCTGACGATTAACAAGTGGGGGGCCACCCCCCACTAGTAGAGGCGTAAAAATACCAAACAAAAAAAGTTATTTGTGTGTGTCAAATATTAAGAGTGAATGTTAAGTGAACTCAAAAAAGTGTCCTATTAAAATGACTGACGATTTGAACGTGACCAAAAGTCATGACTGAATTTTGAAAATGTAAAAAAAAAAATGTGACCTTCAGATACTCGAGCGCGTCTGATTTTTATACTGAGGAGGGTTCAACTTGATGTCTTTATCGTCCTAAATGATAATCTGACAATTATATGCAGGGGTATTGTTAATCTGACAGTATGAATAAAAAAATTAAAGAAAAAAAAAGTAACCAAGCGACATTTCGAAAATGTAAAAATGGTACATTGTAATATGGTCATTAAAGATTAATATAAATTGAAGTTTATGAAAAAAATCTACAGTTTACTATCAAATTTAACTAAATGCAATTATTTTGGTCGGCAGAGTCTTAAAATTTTATATGGGTCGTCCATATAAAATTTTCCATGGCGGTGCGAGAGAGTGACCTTCTCACTCTTTCTTTATCTCTCACTCTAGGCGCGGAGTGGGGAATACACAGTTCTCAGCATCTGTATGCTTCGTCCTTTATCGATGGTTTTAGCTACACCGCCCCTAGAAGACCATCAGATATGTTTTTCGTAAATCAGATAGGATTTCCTTCAAAATAAAAAAAAATCAATCGCGCTTGAGTATTTCGCACGTTTTTTTTTTACAACTTTGTGACTCGCCCATTTCCTTATGCCATGCGCCTCACTCAAGTTATGAGATTATTGAAATATACAGTTTTCTGCATGTACTCAACTTACCTTGTCTTAATCTGACGTGCTCGAGTTTTTCCGAGGATCGATTTTTTTACTAATCTGACGGGCTGCCGTCAACGCATCGCACTGAAAGCTTCATATGTGGTAGGGGTACATTACAGGGTGCAAGGTTTCTCCTCGTATGATTTTCTGACGCGCTCGAGTAATTCGCAAAATCCCCATTTGGGCGCCCCTAATATACTAGCGACCCACCCCGGCTTCGCACGGGTGCAATGCGGATACCGCCGCAACCGCTATGTCCCTGCATTTTAAATCCGTAATATCTTCGAAAATATTCACTTAAATTACATGCTGTAAAGGGCCATATTGATCTATATTAAATGATGAAGCGGTCCTTTAACGATTGCTTCATGTCAGCAACCTTAATGTCTAACGATTCCGACATACCCAAATAATTATAGGTTTCGGTCGAGGAGAGGCATCTCAGGTGTATGGAATCCGGGAGTTGAATCCTCTCAGATTCCATAATCTCCCCTCGCTTTACATGCATGACTGCACATTTATCCACACCAAATTCCATCCTGATGGCACTACTGAAAGTTTCAGTTACCATCAGTAGTTGCAACAGTCGTAACTTATTATTATTCGGAAGACTTGCAAGCAAGCTCGCACTTTGTAAACCAGTCAATTGGGTCAGCTTACAATGAAACTCAACACGACGATGCTTGACGAGGCGTATTGTTTCACGGTCGCACTGTAAATTTTTACTTTACAAAGGAGATTGGGCACTTATCGATTCACTTTTTGACGCGTAGGGCCATTTGAGTTATTGTATAATTCATAACTATTATTTTTATTGATTTTTTACTTAAATTCATTGAAATCATTTGTGGGGTTTCTATTTTCATTTTAATTAGTATTTAATACAATAAATACGTCATTTGTTCCATTATAGTGAAGCGACTCCTTTCTCAGTTATAATCGATCGATTAAACATTAACGTAAATCGTGGTTAAACAAAAATATCTACATTCGCAACTAAAAAATATTAAAGAGTTCTTTCGTCAAAAACAATTTCTGGGCAATAATAAAACAATTAAGATATAATCGATAATGTTAAAACGACGTAGTCAATTGATGTGTTACAACACTTCGATGAAATGTCAAACAAAATATCGTTGCCGAGAATATTGTTTTTAGTTTTCTCTGCTAACAAATGTAAATTCGTGTCGAGTTGAATTTTAGGATTCTTCTACGTTCATTTACTACATCGAGCTATTTGACTCTTTTTGTGTGTCGCTGTGAAGTGAATTGTTAGAACCTTTTTACATCCATGGTGATTTAATCTAGACTTAAAACAATATGTGGCGCTGTGTAATTGTTCTCTTTTATTAGCACACCCACTGCCTAGCCGCCAAATCAGAGAGGCAACTGATTCCACGGCCCGGAGGCAGGGTTTCAAAACGAATTGTTTTGAGTTGTAACATAACCTCAATACTCAAATTAATATTTTTTTCAAAAACCCCAAAATATATCATTTTGAATTTAACCTTGTTTTAAAGCATGACACTATCCCTTTTTTGTGTCTAATTTTCACTACTATACTGTGTCAAAAGTTGCGCAACCAAGTGTCATAGTAACTTGCCCAATCTCCTTTCATAGAAATCGTGGACATGGGGTATGTATGCCTGTCGTCATAAAAACGAGGAAGAGAGTAAAAAATTAATGTTTCATTGACAGGTCTGAACCCAATCGAGACGGTGACAGAGCTGCGCGCTGCACACGCCGGCGGCGCGGAGAGCGGCGCGGGCTCCAACGCGGGCGTGAACGTGCGGCGCGGCCGCGTCACGGACATGCGCCAGGAGCACGTGCTGCAGCCGCTGCACGTCACCACCTCTGCGCTGGCGCTCGCCACGGAAACCGTGCGCGCTATACTCAAGATCGACGACATTGTAAGTAACTTGCTGTTATTATCAACAGAAAAGACAATTGGCCAGCGCTTTTAGTGAGCTAGATGAGCCGACAGACTAGGCTGTAAATCGAATAACACACGATGATGCCATACGCTTTCGACTCGTTATCACTGAAAATTATGTATAAAATTCTTGATTTCTTATGTATCCTTTTTGTTGTTCCAGGTTAACACATTAAATTAGAGGACAAAAATAAGTTTTAAATGTCACTTGAATATTATCTCTACAAGACGCTTTATTATTTACTACTAGCATTTCTGGTAGCAACAAAAGTCGATTATCACTTCAGTTTTTATGTTATGTGAGTCATTGAATAGAATATTTTTGGATCAGTGGACTTAACATTTTTATAATATTAACTACAAGTTATTAAATGACATGCTGAAGGGCATTCATTGTATCTAATAGTTTTGAGTAATTTTGAAGATAATTATGTAAAATTGAAAGTGGTAATGGAATTTTGTTGTTGTATGAAATAAAGCATTTAATTAATTAACACATAGTCTTGACAGACTTATCAACGCCCAGGCTAAACCTTTGGATTTAGGAAGCTGGCAGTCTACAGTGAAGCTTCCTGAATAGGATGAAAACAAGGAATATGGATGGAATAAGTTGATGGCAAATTGTTAGCACCATTAATGCATCACCTAATTGAATAGTGTCAATATCCTAGCGCCACTACATAAGTTAGTCTCAACAATGAATATTAACTAAATTTTCTAACTATTCATCTATTTTGACTTAATTACTTTTACATCTGCACTACGAGAGAATGGAGGATTGTCATGATAATAAATAATTATATTACTCTCAATTACTGGGGCTGCAAATTCATATATTACATTAATATTTTAAAATCGGTAATAAATAATAATATGAAAGTCTGTGCCACAAAATAGATAGGTACAGAAGTCAGTCTCGTGTATGTACTTCACTTCTGTCCGAGTGCGACCGGGCGCGGTGATAAATGCCTACCTAATCTGAATTGTAAAAATACTACATGGCCACAAAATCATCTTCTCTTTCTCGGCGTTATGGTTTGTTTTAACGTAACACAGAACAGGCCCTAGTTCTGTGTTACGTTAAAACAAACCATCAAAATACAAACAAATATCTACTTACTTCTCTGAAACAACTGATAGCCTAAAAACGTCAATGCACTGTTTAATGTTGCTGAACAGATATAATAAGGTTTTTTTTGTTGGTCCATTTTTCCACAAAAAAGTTCACAGACGCGTGTCTCAAACGGATAGCTCTCGAGCTCGCAATGATCTGAATTGAGCCGAGATATCGTGTCCGTGAGCGGTGTCTGTGTGCGTTGCTCGAGCGCGCTTTGCATGTAGATTGACTTTGTACCTATTTATTTTGTGTCTGTACGGTCGTAGTGACGCTCAAAAACCTTTATAATTTATGTTTTGTTTTATTTGCTGAAGAAAGCATTATTTGAGTGTACACAAGCTTATATTAAATGAAATAATTGTTTTACTTACTGCATCGATCACTTTCGATTGTTAAATAACATGAGTATTATATTATGGATATTTATTTCCAAATAAACTAAAAACTGAAAATAATGTTAGTTTTTATCAAGGTTACCAGTAGATCAAATCGCCTGTCAAATTTTTACCCTACTATTAAAAATGATAATGACTGACAGTCTGTGGATATTCGATAATTGGCAAGTTAATGATCGTACGCGATCCGGTATAAGAAATACATGCTCTCATCCGTTACTTATTTTGGGCTTGCCGACGGCGAGCAAACGGATAGCTCGCCCGTCCGGTAACTACGGACCGAGCTCGAGTCGTCGACGGCGCCTAGTGTTCGACGCGCGCCTCAAGATGTCGGCAAAACCGTAGGGGTGCCCAACAGGGTCGAAGCCTACTGGGGCCATGGGTTGTGCGAAAGAGAACTCCGGGGCCCTGGAACGAAGGCAAAGGAACATAGGTTTGGGTTTTAGTCAGTAAGGACCAACGCTGCGTTAAGTGCGGCGCACGCGCGGACACCCGTCGCGCGAGTTTCGTGTGCGACGGTTCCCATAGCGGAAACAGGATTGTTTACCTGCTGCGTAGTGTCACTATTTCAATTTGAACGATGTGCATGTAGTGTCGATGGTGTGCGTACGCGCAGCGGAATGTTGTTGAATTTAAAGATTTTAATTATGCAGATATTTAGTGTATGACGTCGTATAATTGTGTATGGTAAAAAAAAATTTGTGCACGCAACCATTGTGGAGAAATTCTCCAAAAACTGATTCCGCTGGGCGAACGTTGTCCTGGCGGAACTTTTTTTAATCCATAGACTAGAAGAAAAGAGATGTGTTCAAAAATTAGTGTGTATTTGTGTGTAATTGTGTATGTATGAATAAAACTAGTGCATGCATAAACTTCGCAGAAATTCAAGTTTCCGCTACGCGAACGTTTGGCCATTAGCTAGTTTTCATATAAAGCGCTTACATAGAGAGCTGTAGATTTTTACATACGTTGTTTTGAATTTGTTTATATTTGTTTAAAAAACAGATTTAGAAAAAATCGTAGGGCTTAAAAGATAAAAATATAAACGTAAAATACGCTTATTAGGTCTTAGTTCTTAAAGTATGCACTTTGGGGTCTAGATTTTCACGTTTATACAAACCTTGTAAGTGTCTGCAACATGTTGCCAAGTATCAATGATGTTCCGTTAGTAACTAAAGAGTTATAGGACAAATTTACCATGAACAGATCACTGTTTACAAAGCAGTCAAATATCACGACGTTCTGAAGGAATTGCATGGTAATATGTATGTCAATAATTAGTGTATTCATTCAACTATTCTTATGCAAAATTTCATGTCATTAAATTCAGTAATTAAAGAAAAACAATTATAATACTGACGAAGCATCGAAAACCTACATAACCCGACCAAGTTCGGATGGCTACAAAAAAGCGGCCGTGCAATATACATATTTAGGTAACATCCCAAAATTTACAGTATAATACCGGTATTGAATTGGTATAGGTGATAACACAATTGTTGTTTCGATATAATTTATAGGTAATTTATTTTTGTACACCTACTTTTTTAAATGTATTTGACTATGACAGAAAGTAGGTACTATTTACGTAGGTACTTTATTTAAGTATGCGCTTGAGACTTGAGATATAATCTAAATATATTATTTAAGACAAATAAAATTCATACAGCTAATTTCTATTGAAGATTTCACGGATCAGGATTCTAACTATAGACCCCCTAGGGAAATTAAATATTTACCACATGTAAGTATGTACTACTGTTTAGGTAAATATTTATCATATTGTAGCTTATTACACTATTTAACCAATAGACTAGGCATGCACGAGCGTTCCCCTTTGCAACTTTAGTGGATCAAACAATCTAATAACTTAAAAAAACTACTTCTTGAATCGATTTTTTTTTTTCTTATATAAGTGAGCGTGTTCCCCCGCACCCCACCAAAATATGCAGAATTATTTTGTTCGAAGTTCGGTACGCTTAATCCTTTAGTTAAATAGTCTAAGTATTGTAGTTATGAATTGATCAAAAATATTCTTGTGTGAAAAAATAGACAACGCGCTGCGCGCAACGAGCGATAGGCGGCTTCCCGCTTGAAACGGTACTGTCATCCTTGAAGAAAAGAGAGGGCAATATGTTTTCGCGCGTATTCGTTTGCTGTTGAACTTTCAAGCACTTTTTTAATGTTGATCAAATCTAAACAACTGAATAGGTTAGTTATGTGATGTGATTTTAATTTTTATTGAAGCTCGAAATATTATACTTACCCTAAGTTTCGTCATCCACGCGAACGAAGTCGCGGGCAAAAGCTAGTTCATAATCTATTTTAGTTAAAACACATTTAAGTCTATTGCTGTCATTGCAAGCGTTTGTTAACGTTATTATAATTACATAATTAAGTATTATATGTAATTAAAAATATTTTTGTACGCGGATATTTAAATAGAGAAGTACTTGTTAATTGAAGATTTGTTTTTATCGTAGATAGTGGCGTTATTATTAAAAAAAATATTTTTCATTCAAGAAATACAATTGTTTTATTTTTTCCTAACGCTTGTGTACGCAACTGTACCATATTAATAAATACTATTTTGGAAGGTTAAGAACGTTTCTTAGATATATGGCATGGCCGCTTTTTGGTAGCCATCCGAACTTGGTCGGGTTATGTAGGTTTTCGATGCTTCGTCAGTATTATAATTGTTTTTCTTTAATTACTGAATTTAATGACATGAAATTTTGCATAAGAATAGTTGAATGAATACACTAATTATTGACATACATATTACCATGCAATTCCTTCAGAACGTCGTGATATTTGACTGCTTTGTAAACAGTGATCTGTTCATGGTAAATTTGTCCTATAACTCTTTAGTTACTAACGGAACATCATTGATACTTGGCAACATGTTGCAGACACTTACAAGGTTTGTATAAACGTGAAAATCTAGACCCCAAAGTGCATACTTTAAGAACTAAGACCTAATAAGCGTATTTTACGTTTATATTTTTATCTTTTAAGCCCTACGATTTTTTCTAAATCTGTTTTTTAAACAAATATAAACAAATTCAAAACAACGTATGTAAAAATCTACAGTTCTCTATGTAAGCGCTCTAAATGAAAACTAGCAAATGGCCAAACGTTCGCTTAGCGGAAACTTGAATTTCTCCGAAGTTTATGCATGCACTAGTTTTATTCATACATACACAATTACACACAAATACACACTAATTTTTGGACACATCTCTTTTCTTCTAAAGTCTATGGATTAAAAAAAGTTCCGCCAGGACAACGTTCGCCCAGCGGAATCAGTTTTTGGTGAATTTCTCCACAATGGTTGCGTGCACAAATTTTTTTTTACCATACACAATTATACGACGTCATACACTAAATATCTGCATAATTAAAATCTTTAAATTCAACAACATTCCGCTGCGCGTACGCACACGTGTCGATGGAGAACTTTAATGTATTATTACGAAGCAAAACGGGCGCGGGGCACGGCTGCCCGCGACGTGTGCTCGCGCGGATCACTACGTTTAACGCAGCGTCGGCCTTAAGACTGACACGCCCTCTCGCTCAGCCTTAGTGCGAGGGCAGTCATTGGATAATTTCCCACCTAAAAATAAATCGTTACTTAACGCTTCGATTATTAATAATGAATAAGAATAATTATTCTTATTCATCATTAAATTATTATCTTATTCTTATTTGTCATTTAATTATTATTTAATGACGAATAAGAGGGTTGGGTTATATGGGAGGGTTTTTAAGTAAAAAATAAGCAGTAAATTATATAATTTGCTAGATAATATATACATAGATATAGGTTGAGCAAAATCAATCAAGAGAACTAGTGCCCTCAGCCGCTACGGAGAATGAATTACCATCTGAAGTCGTCTCGAGAGCGTGTCAACCGCGCGGCCATGACGATAATTTAAAAAAAAAACTGCTAATATTTTGTCAAAATTTGTAAAAGTTGATTCCCAAAACCATAAATTTGTCAAAGTTATGAAGGGTTTGAATGTGGTCGCGTCATTGAAACGCGGAGAACCGCGCGGCCATGGAGATCTTTAAAACTACGTGTTGCAGAGACCTGAAATTTAGGTAAATAACCATAGCTGGGCATTAACTCGTTAATCCGTTAATCGTTAATTAACGAAGTTAACATTTTGATTAACAGATTAACTTTTAAGTTAACTTTTAAAAATGTTAACGGACACATTAACTTCCGTTAATATGCAGAAGTCCGTTAATCGTTAATCCAATGCCTACTATTTACCGCACGGCACCGCGGCGCGGCGCGAAAAACAGGTTCAGACAAGTATGAAATGAATGACAAGTGCCGGGCGGCGCGCGGCAGCGCGTGAAACAAAAACAAAACTAGATATATTTGGCCGGCGCGTGCGAGTGAGAAAACTGCGAAGAATTTTTTTTCGTTTGATCATTTTATTACTTAGCGCCGGTGCTTACAGTGACGAGTGTTTTGTTTGTGAGTGTAATTTAGTTAGAAAAAGTGTATTGTGCAGTGTAGTAATTAAAACCATATCACACATTTGAATTATACATGTATTTTGTTTTATTCATAACCTGTTAACTTCCAGAACCTAAACCAATAAGTTTTTTAAGTTCACTAACGCAACGATATAAAAATGTAATTTTACACATATTAACGGATTAACGATTAACGTTAACTTGCGTTAATTCTTCCGAAATGTAACGCTTTAGCGTTTAACGAAGCTGACTTTTTTTGTAGCGGATTAACGATTAACGAAGTTAACTATTTGATTAACGGTGCCCAGCTTTGTAAATAACAGATTGAATTTGTAAAAATATAGAAAAAATTCCTAGGTTTATATTTTAGGAGCTGTAAAGCAAAAACCCTATGGCCGCCCCATCGAAACGGTGACAAACATATTATCGTTGATATCTCGCTGAAAAAGCATCGCAGAGGTCTGAAGTTTATTGTAAAACACAGATTTGAATTTGTCTAAACTTGTAAAAATACAACAAAAAATCCTAGGTATATATTTCAGGGGGGGGGGGGGGTTCCGTTGCTCGCGTCCGTAGGATTTACCACCTTCTCTTAGGCCCACCCTACACGTGCCCCCCGGGTGGTGCAAAAAGAGCAGCAACGCCGAGCAACAGGCGGCGGTCAATTAACCTGTCTACAGGCAACCACGAATCTTGAGGAACTAAATTCCCTCTTAAAGTGTGGCAATAACACCCTGGGAAAGTGTTATTGACTATCTCCCAACCTTTATAAAAATATGGAAAAGTCAGATATGGATTGTGATTTGTCATGCGCCCGGGCTAACCCCCGGCGCCCTCTGGTATCCGGGCCAGAGGGTGTGAAATCTGCTACCGAAGTCTCCACAGGAGTAGGTGACCTGGCCCCTGTGGTAGATAATACTACTGGAAAACGTAAATTTGTACAGCAGGCCTTCCATCCGTCGCTGTTTATTAATAGACCTAGAAGTTCCTCAGTAGGCTGTAAATCAAACTTGGAATTTGCACCCAACACCAATTTTTGGTGTTGGGTTACCCATATATACCCACAATATTATAGACCTTACTAATGTGCCCACACCAGATACTCAACTGCCTGATGTTCAACCGCCAGAATGGCAAAGAGTGCCGACTAGAAGGAATAATAAACGCCAAAAAGTTTCAGAGTCCCCCTCTCCTGAAAAAATTGAAACTAGCAACAGATACAACACATTACCTATAGATCAAAAAGAAATTCACCAGCCAGAATCCAGGGAAAAGAAACCGACTAAACCTCCACCTATAATCTTATATGGAATCGAAGACGTAAATAAGTTGACAGAATTGTTGGAAACCGTCGAACCTCAAGGCAATCTATACTCATACAAGGTAATAAACAGAAACCAGTTGAGAATTAATTGCACTGAACTGGATACATATAAGAATATTCTTTCAATTATTCGTGAGAAGGGTCTGATAGGACACACTTTTAACAGAAAGGAGGAGAAATGTTACAGAATAGTAATTAAAAATCTTTATCACTCCACACCTCTCGAGGAAATAAAAACAGATATTGAACGAACAGGCAACCTTGTATCTGGAGAGATCATTAACGTGAAATTTGGCCCTAACAAGAAACCAACCTCAACCTTTTTCGTTAATTTACAACCTGGACCCCAAAATAAGACAGTAAAAGATTTGAAATACATATCACCAAGCAGTGGTCATAGAAGATCCTAGGAAGAGAAAGACTGTTGTACAATGCCAACGATGCCAACAATACGGCCACTCCAAGAACTACTGTATACGCCCTTACAGATGTGTCAAATGTGGGCTATCACACAAAACCTCTGACTGCCCGAAAAAAGACCGGAACACTCCAGCAACCTGTGCTCTCTGTAACGGGCCTCATCCAGCGAATTACAAGGGATGTGATGTCTACAAAGAGATTCTTGTTCGGAGAAGCAAAGGCACCGTCGTTAGTAACGCAAAAACACCCAGGATTGAGAAAATCGCTCCCGTAGAAAGCACAATTCACACAAAGGATGACTCTACCTTAAAGATAAACACCAACTACAAAACATACGCTAAGGTTTGTAAAGATGGTTCCACACCCGCTAGTCCTATGAAAAACGATAACCAATTGTTCTTATCAGCCAAGATCGAAGACATGCTCTTAAAACAAGCCGACAAGTTCGACATGATCCTACAACAAATGAGTACTCTAATGGGGCTCATAGCTAAGCTCGTCGATAGACTTACACCGTGAGTACGTTTAGAATAGCTACCTGGAACATAAACGGCTTAGCTCCGAACAAACAAGAAGTTGAACTCCTAATGTTGGTACACAAGATTGACATTCTTTTAGTAGCCGAAGCCCATGGCACAAGTAATGTGAAAATACAATTTAAAGATCATCAATGCTACATGACGAACCATCCTGATGGAACTGGCCATGGTGGGTCAGCAATTGTAGTCAATAATAAGATAAAGCATCATATACTGCCGGAATACAGAACAGATTATATTCAAGCAACTACGATTGCCGTGGAAGATAGCACAGGATACATTGCTCTATCTGCAATATACTGTCCTCCGAAACATAAAATAAATGACGACATGTTCTCAAGATACTTCTTCCAGCTTGGGAATCGTTTTATAGCTGGTGGTGATTGGAACGCAAAGCACATCTGCTGGGGTTCTAGACTCACCACTACTCGAGGCAGACAACTCAATTTAATCCTAGGTTTGTATTTCAGGAGCTGTAAGACTAAAACCCTATGGCCGCGCCATCGAAACGGTGACAAACATATTATTGCTGTTAACTCGCTGAAAAAGCATCGCAGAGGTCTGAAGTTTTTTATATAACATACGATTTGAATTTGTCGAAACTTGTAAAAATACAATAAAAAATCCTAGTTTTATATTTCAGGAGCTGTAGTACAATATCGCGTAGGAATAAGTCGTGTTTATCAATCGATGAAATTAGGTATTAAGAGTTCTTTTTTTTGTAAACAGTTAAACGTTCTGTGTTGTTCAAATTCCTGTTGAAGTAGTTTTGCTGCGCCCACAAAATTCGTTCCATTGTCGGAGAATACGTGTCGGGGTGTACCCCTGCGGGCTCACATCCTTTTGAATGCGGCAAGGAACGTTTGCGTGGTCAGCCATGCTATTCTGTAAATGGTAAATCATTTCGAAAATCATTTCACAAATCATCTCGAATGTCACACTCACTTCGCTTCTCATCTCGCCTGTACAAGTTTCGGTATTTGGTGAAGCGTCAATGCCTTTTCTCAATGTGTATACATTTTTAGAGAATAAATAATATAAATTAGTTACCTTTCCCGCATTCTCCGCAATTTAATAAAAACATTATTTAGTTTATAAAAAAAGTAGGTTAATTGAGTCTCTGTTGAGGATTCCATTCACCAATACCTACGACCGCAGCGCCCATTGGTTGACGTATCGATGAGACGCTCGCTAAAGACCGCTAGAGGGCGTCTACCCGCTAAAAAAATATTCATCGCTCCGCTATAGAAAATCCCATATATTATGTTGAAAACCTGCGAATTCTCGTGTAATAAGTGTATCTGCTACTGTGAGACATTGAGACCTTATAGTGTAGTGTTGGTTTCACGAGTTCTGACCAGCCCACCGGTGGATGAATCCAGATTAGCTCGCCGGCACACACCGACCACGCATGCGTGAACGAGGCGCCTTCCTAACTGCAAGTGGGGTCCCTGGATTAGCAAGGTACGTGGGCTTATGGCTGTAAAGAGATGTAGTGGGTATTGGTGTCTCAGGGAATCGTCAACAGGGATTTAATTTTGTGTAATTTAAATATACTTTCACCGCCATATTGGTCGTCTTAAAACACCACCCTTTTCAGATGAGGCTATTTACACGCCTCATCAGTATTCTCATGTCAAGATCAAGACCAAGTGAAGTGAAGTGAAGTGAGTTCCGAGAACCTAAGTGACATTGCTCTATGGTAGTAGGGTAGTGACGCTGAATTGTGTCTTGCAAAGACTACTATAGTATGTGTCTTGTTATGATCGACTCACTAAATGTAGCTGAATTTGCGCTCTACAATAATAGTTTATTTCGGCCATAAATGCAATATAAATGCATAATTTTGTACGTTTTAATATTTACAAGTTTTATTTGAGATGAGAATGAAAAAACTAGGCTGAACGCAGTATTGCCTTTGCCTCATATCCGTGTATTGAAAAAAAGTATTCACTCAATCGCTCGCGTCGCGTCAAATGCCAATCCATAGAGTATCCCTCTGTCGTCTGTGATCCATATCCCTCTTTCGTCTGTGTGCCAATCGTCTGTGAACTATTTTTTTTTTTGTTAACAAACAAGCAGTATAAATTATTTTTATTTCCCCGCGATTTTTCAGTGAAGTGTGTGAAGAACAAAATGAAGTAAGTACGATTTCTGTGGTAATTAGTTACTGCCGGTATCGATATATTCATATTTAATTATTAATTCTCTACTTCAGTGCCGAGCGTACTTCCCATCCATCTGCGGCCCAAGTGGAGACGCTAATAGATTTTTTAGAGAGGAAGCCTACCCTAGTTCTTTTTGTTTTGCGTTAATTTCATTTACTTTATTAAAAACACTATAATTCACTCAAGAAATAGTAACTTTTCATTTGACAGATAAATTCGTGTGGGAGATGCGAGATGACTTTCGATATGACAAGCGAATTGTATTTCAGAATACCAAATCCTATAGACAAACGTCAAAATACTCAACCGTTTTAGTTCCTCTCACTTTGATCATCACTCGGTGGCGCCAGTGTCGAATGCACTCCATTTCAGAATACGAAACTTTAATTTCACATGATTTCACTGCGGATTCAGAAGTGATTTCGCAAATAAACTTTTCAGAATAGCAATGCAGGTCCGACACCAATTCCAAATGCACAGCTTTGGTCACCATGCATATGAAAATTGCTATGTAAGCCTTGGAAGTTTTGACTCCTCTTCCTTTGTTGATTTTCACATCAACATGTCCGGTATAGTCGACGCCCGTGTTTGTAAACGGTATTGATGGAGTTACACGCTCTTTTGGCAAGTCTGCCATCAATTGGACGTTTCGGTTTGGTTTGAAACGATGACATCGGACACACTGTCGAAGCTCCTTCTTGACTATTCTGCTACTTCCAATGACCCAAAATTTTTGACGTAAATGGGCCAAAGTGAGCTCCGTAGAGAGTGTCGCGATGAGCCTCTTGAATAATAAGCTCCGTTTATCTTCCTGTAGCTGGAATTAAGATTGGGTGTTTAGCTTCGGGAAATAAAGTTGAGTAGCCTAGTCGCCCCTTCAAGCGCAGTATGTTCCATCGTCGACCGCATCGTCGCTTTCCATCGGGTGAGATAGCGGTCAAGCGCGAACCTATCAAGAATAAAAAAAAAGTATTCCAGTCGTCGAGAAATGGAGTTAACTTCAGCAAGCTGCTTTTTGTTGATATTGGTCGATTTTTCTTCAAACGTTCAATTTCGTCGCCATAGTTTTCATTTTGGACGTTTTTGATGACCAACTCTGTTGCTCCCATAATTTCTTGAGGTGACAAACACATAACCTCTTTTATGTGACCGCAGTCGGCTAAGTTATTGACGGAGTTTTGTGTGCGTTTTTGCTTACGAATGTTGCTCAATCGTAGAATCCATCCAAGCACTCGTATTACACGTTTATAATTACTGTTTTTTTCAGTAATTTATCAATTATTTCACAACTCTTGTATGTGACTGCGCGGCAGTTTTTTTCTTGCAACTCAGTATTTGTTGTATAGGTCAGGCGATTGTCTTGATGGATTTCTGGCATGTTTGTTTTTAACCAATTTGGTCCATTCAACCATAGGTTAAAATCCAGGAGTTGAGAAGGTGTGAGCCCTCGAGTTGCACAGTCAGCAGGGTTTTCTTCTGACTTCACATAGTTCCAGCAGTTTGCCGAGATAATGCTATTTATTTGTTTGACTCTGTTAGCTACATATTTCTCCCATCGGTTTATATCGCCCAGCAACCACGCTAAAACGACTGGAGTCGCTCCAGCACCTTATATGTAGGTTTTTATTGCAGAGAGTGTTCTCAACCTTTTCTATTAGTTTGGCCAGTAAAACGGCCCCGTAAAGTTCCATTCTTGGTAGATACAGTTATCTTGTTGCTGATTGGTGCAACCTTTGTTTTTGCCGTAATCAGTGTTGTCTTGTATTCCCCGGCTTGATTTTTTCACTCGGCTGTAAATTACACACGCGTAAGCTTTTTCGCTTGCGTCGCAAAACCCGTGTATCTCTAGGTTGTTTTCTTGACTTTGTAACCATCGTGGTATGGAAAGTTTGTTAAGCAACTGGATATCTTTTCTCATAGTTTTCCATTCTGTAGCGAGATCGTCGGGTAAGCGTTCATCCCAGTTGATTTTGCTGATCCAGATTTTTTGGAATAGGAGTTTTGTTTTGATTTGTAAGTGGCGATAGTAATCCAAGTAAGTCGTATAGCTTGCTTATTTCGCTCAGTAGTACGCGTTTCGTCAGATTTTTCTTGATTGGTAGATCCCATTGGTATGTGAAACTATCGTCGTCTTGATTCCATCTCATGCCCAACATTTTTGAGTTTGTTGTTTGTTCTGGGCTGAAGTCGATGTTCGTAGTGCGACTTTTTTGGTCATCTCGCAAGTCTTCTAAGATAATCGGTTCGTTTGATTTCCACTTTCTCAAATTAAATCCTCCTTTTTTCAGCAACTCGATTAGCTGTGTGACCAGTGTTTTTGATGCGTCGATAGTGTCCTGCCCGTAAACCAAGTCATCCATGTAGAAATAGTTTTGCAGGACATTTCCAGCTTCCGGATAGGAATCTTTTTCATCTTCTGCGAGTTTATGTAGAGTGCGCATGGCTAGATAAGGTGCACTTTTCGTTCCATAAGTTACTGTGCCCAACTGCCAATCTTGTAGAGGTTCGTTAGGGGAAGATTTCCAGAATATTGTTTGTAGATGTTGTTGATTTTCGTTCAGCCAGATAAACCGTCCTTTTGTAAGTTCGGACCGCAGTACATGTGATCGTTGAGGCTGCTGTCTCCTTTTGTCTTGTACGACACACTACTCTTAGGCCCGTATTATAGAACTACAATCAAGACTCAAGCATTACTTAAAACGAGTCTCAGTTGGAGTTTTCATTTTAGAACTTGACTTGAGCAGAGAAACTACAATCAATAATCACCTGAGCAGTGTCACTTTAAAATGACATTTTTTACGTATTATAGAACAGTGCTTGAGTGAGCTCCACTCAATGTGTCTTTATTTTAAAATCACAATCAGCTCAGAATCTCTGCTTGAGGCGAGATTTGATATTTGTTTTCGCAAGTGTAGTCGAGACCACGCTTGAGCATAGAATCTCATGGAAATTGTGGATTTAAATCAGAGATCAAAATCAACTACAATCTACTCAAGCGTAGTTTCGTTTGATTTGAATTTGAGGATAGTTCTAAAATAAACTGAACGCCTAAGTCGAGATTCTTCGCTCAAGCAGTAATCGGTTGAACGCAGTTTAAGTAGTACTTGAGTAAGGTTCTGTAATACGGGCCTTAGTGCTCGGCCACAGTGAAAGCTCAAACACAAGTACTTCCTTTGAGTGTTCACAGTGGGCACGCGGGCGCGGGAAGCGGCGCGGACTGCGACACGCGGAACGCGCGCGGGCATCTCACGCCATCCATAGTGAGTTCATACAAGTGGCCACAGTGAGGGCGCGGGCGGCAAGCGGCAAACTAGTTCGAGCCATACTAGAAGTAATATTTATCGATGTATCGATATTTATAA
The DNA here is from genome assembly GCA_905147345.3 of Mythimna impura. Classification (NCBI taxonomy): domain Eukaryota; kingdom Metazoa; phylum Arthropoda; class Insecta; order Lepidoptera; family Noctuidae; genus Mythimna; species Mythimna impura. Next base: position 19,199,767 of record LR990345.1, read on the forward strand.
AAATATTAATATTGGCCTGGATTTATCGAGGAAAAGATATAAATCGGTCAAACTTTCCGAGATTTTCGGTCTTAAAATAAGAATTTATTTAGTTCTGTCTAGGTCAATAATAGGTAATACATAGTAATTTTTATACAAAATTCACATTATTTTAATATATGAGAATCTGTATAAAACTTCTTCTTCTTCCTGCCCTTGTCCTATATCACTTGGGATCGGCGCAACATAAATATAATCTTATTAAAACTAACTAAATAACTATTAAGTACTAATATTTTGAAGACCAATTAGTTTTTTCAGGCATTATATTGAAAGTAAAACATAACAGTACAATAAAGATAATACAGTTTTTTTCCGTTCGTTCCTATCTTTTACAGCTTTGAATTCATTTAAATATTCTGCTGATAAATAAATTTTGAAAAAAAAAACATCGTTTTTGTTACGGTTTTAAATATTGAATATTTTGTATCGATATAACGATGTATCGGATCAAAATATATAAACTGAAAATGTTGATGTATCGAAGCAAAAATATCGATATTTTTTCAACAAGCCTACTTCGGATAGGCACTATCACCCGTGCCCGCACCGCGCTGCCAGTGTGGCCACGCAAATCGCGCGCGTTCCCGCTCCCGCGCCGCTACCCGCACCGCGCTGCCACTGTGGCCGAGCACTTAGTTTTGTTGTAGTGGACTCGGCTCTCAAAACGCCATGGTGAGGTAGGTAGACTTGACCCCTACTTTCTCCTGTGACAGGTTTCATGTGTCCCATAGCGATGTATTCGTTCGTAAAACACTTGTACTCGTAACCGAGTTCTTTGTTTTTTAGCATTTTCCTTTCCAGTTGAAGGAACTGTGCTAAAGCTTGTGACCTCGCATTTTTTAAGTTGGTTTCAAAGTTAGGCTTCATTGGCATTTGTACCACATATTGTCCGTATGTTGTCTGTATGTCTTAGTGAACATTGGTTGAAGGACTACCAGGGGCTACTCAGTTATGAAAATTATAGTGTGGGTAGTTGTTTTAACCGTAAATCAATGTTGCGTGGTGTTTCCCTAATCTTAATAAAAAAATGCTTAAAATTTAAGCAACGTAATGACATACTCGTAGTTAACTTGTCAACGGAACATTGCATTGAACTGTCCTGTGTTGAGCTGGATAAGCATGTTATAGTGTGCGTGTACAGACCCCCGAACCCTCAGAACTTTAGTCTTTTTGAATCAACAATGGAAGATATTTTAGCCAAACTTGCAGATAGTAACAAATCCGTAATTATTTGTGGACATTTTAATATTAATATTTTGGAGAATAATTCAAATAGCAGCAGATTTTTAAGCCTTTTTAAATCATTTAATTTGACTAATGTTTTTATAGAGCCAACTAGAGTAACTCCATCCTCTGCTATTTGTATTGATAATGTTTTCTGCAATTGTGACTATTTAGATAAAGCCATAGTAAATTATCTTCCGTCTGATCATAGTGGACAAACGGTAGCTTTTAAGTCTCACGCAGCCTTGGAAAAAACTTTAATTCAATTTAGGCCAATTACAATTGGCAAATTAACAAAATTTAATAGTAACTTAGAAAATAAGTTAAATGTTCTGGGCCATGATATTGATGATGCAAATATGATAATTTCTTTTCAGTGGTACTCAATGAATTTAATACAGCTTTTGAAAAGAAGTCGAAAAATATTTTCCCTAAGTTTGTATTTAGTGACTGGGCGACTAAAGGTATTAGGGTAAGTAGGGAAAAACTATATGAGCTGTACGGCCTTAAGCCATTCTTCAACACTGAAACCTTTAATAAATATGTAAATAGATATTCTAAACTTTTCAGAAAGATTTGCAAGGTAGCAAAAGCCCTGTACATTAGCAATAAGATCAAATCGGCAGACAATAAAATAAAGACTGTGTGGAAAGTTATTAATAGTGAAACTGGTAGGAATAAAGTACGCAATACGGAGTTTTTATTGGAGACTTCACATGGTCCCAAAAGCTCTAACATAGAAGTAGCCCAAGAGTTTGTGAATTATTTCACCGATATACCTCTTAGGACTACGGAAGCTCTAAATTCCTCCCCTGAAGCTTCAATTGCTTTATTGAAAGCAAACTTGCCAGGCTGTCCGGTTGAATTTCAATTCAAACATATAAACCCTTTGGTAGTCATAAAGGCTTTCTGGCAAATAAAAGTCAAATTAACCGAAGACCTATGGGGACTATATGGGTATTTTGTAAGCTCGTTTGATTTTAAATTAGACTTGCCAAATGCTATTGTAAGATGTCAGACTAATATCAGCATAGCATAAGAGTACTGTGAGTACGTGCATTTCTGGTCTTATTTGAAACTAATATAAGATCAATAGCACTGGATAAGTATGATATTAGAGTGATTTTGGATCAACATATTTACAATACAAAAGCCGAAGCCGAAGTTCGTGTCCTTAAAGCCTTAAGATTAAGTTCTTTTGTTTTCTCTCTGTCGATTTAAGGTTTTATGTAAAATTGCGAGGAACCCTAATTTATTCCAATATGGAGTTATCTTTAGTATACCGAATGCTAAAATTAGAGTAAAAAATCTTACATTAGTCTAATAGTGCGCTTATAAAATGCAGCTATACTAATGGCGACACTATCAATACAAATTCACAAATAAAATAATTAAACGAGAACAGGAAATACCTTATTTAACAAGGCGCATGAATTTTGAAGCGTAAAACGAGGTCTAATTAACAGTAAATAATAAATTCCAATACGATTACTTACCGTAAAACTACTTTTACTTTTATACTAAAATATATAAATAGTATATATAACATTAACTTCACGCAACTTTAATTCGTTTTCATTTAATTTCAAACCAACACTCACACGAACTTTTAAGTTGGATCTGACGTAAAATTCTCAAAATATTCTAACCTGACCAATATAAGCCTATGCAATATTAGCCTCAGTCGGCTTAAATTAATTTTGGCTAGATTTCAGCAAACAGCATTCAATTAGACTGATATTAGAACGATATTAAACTAAATATGCTTATAATTAGTGCCCAAACCCAGGCTTATATCATTACTAGCTGAGCCGGCAAACGTTGTTCTGCCATATAAATAAAAAAAAAAAAAAAAAAAAAAAAAATAGATGTTGGCCGATTCTCAGACCTACTCAATATGCTCACAAAATTTCATGAGAATCGGTCGAGCCGTTTCGGAGGAGTTCAAGTTCGAACACCGTGACACGAGAATTTTATATATTAGATATAGGAGTGATGTAAGAGAAAAAAACAGTAGTCTTGAGATTGTTGTAAGCCTAGTTTTTGCTGGTTGGGAATAGCATTGTATAATGTTTTTCAAGTTTTGTGAATGTGAAGTATCATGGAGCATTTTTATTAGGTTACAACTTGTTTGACATTACGAGCATGGCAGTTGAGAGTTTGTCATGCTCACTCAAATGTCTCGCTGATGGTGGCACGTGTTATTGGGTCATTCGGGTCCCTTCAAAATGGTTGAACTGAGTGGGGCTGATGCACGCGTCATGCTCGTGAACGGGTGCCGTCAGTTGAGACTGGTCATCTCTTAGCTGCCAGTGACTTAATTCAATTTCTATTTTGTTTTAAATTTAATTATTTTTTTATTTTATTTTATTTTTTAATTATTATTACTTATCTACATTGTGCTCACATATTAGAAGCGACAAGAAATATGTAACCAAGATTTATGTAACTCATAATATGATTTAAAAGAGTGTCCATGGAGTTTCTTGCACGTTCTTCTCCATAGAGATCTACGCTTTGGAACGTGCAATTTAGCTTCACTTGTATTTTTTTTTGACTGACCGACATTTTGACAATTCAAAAGTGCCTGCAATTGGTCTATTTGAAATAAACGATCTGATTCTGATTTCTGATTTCCGTTCGGCAATCTTGTGGTGGTTGCGTTGTAATATTCCTCGCAGTGTTGTTCTTCACTAGTTGATGATGACTTGTCGGGAATTTCCTCGGTCTCCCAAAATCTTGCCATGTTTTCGAAATCGTTGAGTGTCACGAAGCAGTTGAATGTCTTTACATTCCCGCATAGAATCCAGCCTAGTTTGGTTTGTTGAGCTACTGGGTATCTATTATCGCTCCTGATGAAGCCGTTTAGTATAAGTTCTGAAAAGATTTCCGCGCCAAAGAGCAGATCAATCGGGCCTGATAGGTTGAACTGTGGATCTCCTAATTTTAAGTTTTCCAGATAGCCCCAGTTGCTGATTGAAAAGGATGCGGTAGGTAAGTTGCTAATAAGTTTTTTCATAATTAGAGCTTCAAAGTTGAATTTGTGTCTGAATGTATTGACTGACATTCTAAGTTCATTGCCCCTTTGCAGTTACCGCTAAGGGTTCCTACACCTGATACAACAGCGCTCACTTTACTTCGCTGTAATCGGATGCGCTGTGCCGCGTTTTCCGTTATCAGACTCACTTGGGAGCCTTGATCTAGGTCTATCTAGGTCTACTTAGACCTCTCAAGTTGATGAAGTTTCCATCTATTGTTTTGACTTTCAGAAGTACGGTAGTCAACAACACTTCCTTTTCTTCGTTCGTTACGTTGCGTTGTTGACCCCATAGGAAGTTGATGGGGTCGACGATGCATTTTCCTAACTTTTTGCTTGTTTGTTGCTGGATAGTTCAGTTTCAGCTTCATGCATAAGTGTGTGGTGTGCTTTATGACACAATTTACACGTCTTTCGTGATTTGCATTGTTTTACACCGTGGCTGAATAGGCAGTTTTACAAATATGCAAGTTACGAATTGCGTCATTTCGTTTGTGTTCATAGCCAAGAATTGTTCGCAATTCATCAGAACGTGGTTAGTTTTGCATATTGGGCATGTTTTCGCTGTCGTGAAGAAGGTTTTTGGCGAGTTTTGTGACTTATTAAAGTACGATGACCCTTGTGTGTTATTTTTGTAGTTGTTATTTCGGTTTTCTGATCCCTTATGAGTTTGCTTTTCAGATTTCCATGGTTTGTTTGATGACGATACTTTTTGACTATTTTCCTGTAGAGCTTCCAGTGACATGAATTTGGACTCCAAGAACCCGGTGAACTCTTCCAGGTTGGGAAACTCCCTGGGATGTTTGGTCTCCTTTATATATTCGTTGTACGTAACACTATCTAGTTTTTGAATTAATAGGTGAACCACGATCGGATCCCAATTAGTGGTGTCTAGCCCGATGTTTTTGAGCCCGTTCAAGCACTCCATCATGACGTCGTGAAGCGTCCGTATGCTTACAGCAGTAGCTTGCTGGATACTAGGTTGATTCAGGAGCGTGTTCATGTATGACGTGAATAACAACCGTTTGTTATCGTAGCGGTGGGTCAGCATCTCCCAGCAAGTCGCGTAGTTCTCAGCACTGATGCCAAGATGATGAACTAGTTTCTCCGCCTCACCCTTCAGCTTTGTTTTCAAGTGTTGCATTTTTTACACGACTGTGTAAAAAAACGTGTGTGTACGCTTTCGAGGTAGAGGTCTCTAAAGGTTAACCACTGGTTATAGTTTCCATGAAAGTCCGGTATTTGAATTTTTGGCGTATATTTTTATAATGTGCATTGTTCCAGATGTGGTGTTGTAGTTTGCTTTTCAGGTCATCATAAAAGTTTTCTGCTGTATTGTATTTCTGTTGATAAACTGAGTCCTCATCTTGTAGTATGTAGTCTATTTCCCAATTTACCTTTTCGTTATGTTCCCATTTAGTTTTCATGGAGCCAATGCTATGCTTATCTTCTCCACAGTGCGTTCGAACGCCCTAAAGTTGCAGTACTGTTGACGTAAAAGATCTTGTTGCTTTTCCGTCGACTCGCTTGTTTCCCGAGAGGTACGTGGAATTTGATATCGTCGAAAGTAAATTTTGATGGCCCCATACCTTGCTTAGGCGTCGCAGGTGGTTGTTCTATCTTACTAGAAGGTGCAGACGGCAATTCCGCTTTACGATTCAACATGTCTTGCAGCACTTCTTCATACATCTTCTTCGTACCTACTGTTGAAAATGTCGTCGTTGAAGTATTGAAGGTCCGTTGCTTGCTCCGGACTCTTCGAGTTGTTTATGGTTGTGAACAAACTTCTCCCAGTTATTGTTCAGCTTAGGAAGACGCTCCTCCAGGTACGCCAAGTTCTTCCTGGTGGGACTATCCTTCTTGTAGTTGGTGCAAATAAGCCTCAAGTCCCTGAAGATGGCTTCTTGACGGCTTATCAGTTCTGTTACGCTCTGAACCATTGTTGTTAGTTATTGGTTTGACCGTTGGTAGAGTCAGGCCTGGCGCACTTCTAACTATAGGTATAGAAATATGCCTACGCCCGCGGCCTCTCTTGCGAGGCTAAATTCGGTAGAGTGTCACACGCGTGTTCGATTTTCCGCTTGACCCGCGCTAACAAAAATTATTTTCGAATTCTTTATCGAGTTTTTATTTCAAGTATTTGCGACATTTTTCACGTAAACGAGTCAATGACCTTAAAGATCTTTCAATATAAGTAGACCTTCCAGTACTAGTGACTACCTTACTAATGCAAGGTCAACATAGACTGCAATTATATCTTACAAAATGTTAATTATTATGTATAATAACGTCTTAAACGACCTACCTTTTAAAAATTATATATGAACGCAAAGCTAACGACATACAAAACCAACAAAGTTATATGTATACACTTCATTTTAATTACCTATTTCATTTGTTTAGATACCTAACTAAATGTAAAATCTCTTGACACTTCTATGAGATGACTTATAAAAATATGTTTTAAAATATGGATATAAGTAAATAGGTAGAAATCAATTAGGTACCTATCTACCATATAATTTTAGAAAATCTGATAATATTTTATGTAGTAAAACGTAAGTAAGTAGGTACCTATTTCACATTTTTCAAAAACACACAACTCCTAACCCTATAACAAGAGCGGCCTGTTCAAAGGCGCATAATGGGCATAATAAAAGAGACTCTCGTCGCGCGGACTTACGGTGCATTTTGATTCGTTACGAGCGCCACTGGATCTGGTAGGCTAATAAAATCAAGGTCGTGTCCGTGCCGTGCAATGTATTATGAACATTAGCGCTGTTATTAGTAGGTTTAAATTCGTATGTTTGCTATCAAGGAGTGCAATTTCTGTACTTGTACTATTTCTTATTCTGTGGTAGAGTAGAGTTGTATCACCGCAGGTACTAGTTCACCAAAGTTGCGAAGTTTCCGCAGGTTTTGGATATTGAGTGCGTCGTCACCCCAGTAATGCGATCCCCTCTTCTATGACACCAGCTAGACCGATTTGCTAACGTTAATAGAGACAATACGCACCTGACCTCGAAGGACCACTTTTATGTATGGCTCAGAGGTAGCTAGCTACTTACTTCAGTTGTTGGTTGTGAGTTGACGAAAACCACAGACTTCACGAAAATTACGTTTATTCGCAAAAGTTACACTAAGTTAAGTTAGATGCTAATCCGCGATAATAGCGCTACGGCAGCTATTGGTCAACTAAAATTATTATAATTGCAAGTATAAAAGTAAATAAAACGAGTAGTGAAAAGTAGGTCGCGGCGTTAGCGATTTGCCTGTACGTGAACCGTACACCTATTAATATTGTAGTACTACCGATAGGAGGCAAAATCATATTTTTTTCTTAATATTAGCTACAAATGTGCACTGGATTTAGCTTATGCGAACCTATTCAGACCTCTTTTTTTGTAATTTTCTTCAATTAGTGCGTTGGTAAAATCGTATATAGATGAAAATTTTATATGAAACCATAATATTTTTTATGCCATCCTGGAGATGAATATATTGTCTTTTATTTGATACCATGACAACCGAAAAACCGAGATATTTGTCTAAAAACGTAAAAGCCGTCCCTAAGGGGTCAAGTTCTAACAAATCACCATTTTTTTTCTTGACTTTTGGAATTCGGTCCAAAATGGCTGATCTCCTTTGCAGGTCCCTTAAAATCCCAGTTATCCACTGTAATTTAATAACACGGGAGCTACGTCTGCCAACCAACTGCTATGCAGTTTGGCAGAAGTCTAGGATTGTAAAATTGTCTAAAATTCAAATAAAGCATTTTATTATTATTATTCCAATTTATTTATTTTTATATACATATTTTTTTTTCTGTTTTAGGGTAAACATATTTCTAAATATCAAAGCCGTTTGAAAGGATTATGGATGGTATACATCTTCTTTTTTGGCAAAAGTATTAGTCACTCATGTTGTACCTCAGACCAACATGAGTGTTGTACATGAATCTATACATATATTTTTTTCAAACCTATTGACCTAGCCGTTACCGAGGAGTAGGCTTCAGAAAGGTACTGTTTTATTGCACTGCTCGGGAGTTGGTAATAATAATAATCCTCATACATGGCTCATGAGGGTGCTAGAATTATACAAAATTGATACAACATTACGGACCTTCCTGATGTCATGTATGAGGCCATAGGACGGTCCTTTGACATCCAACATGTCGACATATCCAGAGGAACAGCGAACCGGTAAGGATCGAGCGAGGTATATTCCAGGGTGACAGTTTGGGTCCGCTTTGGTTCTACCTAACCTGGAATCCTCTGAGCATACTCCTGGAGAATTCAGGCCTAGGCTATCGGTTTAAGAGAGGTACTGGTAATATTGGTGTTCAGAGGTGTTCAGGTAATATCTCACCTCCTTTACATGAATGACTTGAAACTTTTTGTCCTCAATAATCTGCAACTGATGAAGCTATTGAAGGTAACTGAAACTTTCAACAGTGCCATCAGGATGGAGTTTGGTGTCATGCATGAAAAGCAAAGGGAGATTGTGGAATCCGTGGGTACCCAATTCACTGATTCTGTAGACTTGAGATCCGAAAACTATAAGTATTTGGGTATGTCGGAAGCGTTAGGCATCAATGCTACTGATATGAAGCAATCGTTGAAGGAGCGCTTCTTTAGCCGCCTGAAGAAGGTACATAATAGCCTTCTGTCAGGTGGAAGAAAGGTGCGTGCTTTCAATAGTTGGGTCATACCGGTATAGATGTACTCTTTCGGTGTACTCAAATGGAACTTGACGACCTGAATAGGAAGGTTGACTGCATACCGAATACATCACCCACGGTCGTCGGAGATGAGACTGTATATTCCGCGGAAGTGCAGGAGCCGAGCTTTTTAAATGCTAAGACCCTGCACAACCGCGAAGTATGCAGTCTTAGGGAATATTTCCTAGCTGCCGACGTGGGTATGCATCGAGGCGTAGTGACAGTGGACAAGGGACTCACCCCGTTCTCCTTGGCTAACGAGAACTGGCGCAAACCTGTAGCTCTGGAAACTAACGATCGCATTGAAGTGTGGCAGAGTAAAGAATTTCACGGACGCTTTTTCTGGGCTGTTTACCTCTTGACCTCATTGGGGAAACCGAAGGTTTTGTCTGTGCAATTATGGACGAAGTTGTCATGACGAATAACTATCGGATATTTAATGTGAAGGACAACCGTGCCGTTGACATCTGTCGGGCATGTCACCGTCCAGGTGAATCAATCCGTCACATTATTTCTGGTTGTTCTCGTCTGGCTAACGGGGAATTCTTGCATAGACTACAACCTTGTAGCCAGAATTATCTATCCACAACTTGCTCTGAAATGCTCTCTTGTGGGATCGGAGGTGCCATACTACAGGTATACGCCCGACCTAGTTCTCGATAGTTGCGATTTCACATTGTACTGGGATCGGTCCATCATCACGGACAGGACTATTGTAGCTAATAAGCCTGATATAGTAGTGCTGGATCGAAGCGTGAGGCGTGCAATGATTGTTGAGATATCCGCATGACGAGAACCTCGTGAAAGCCGAGAAAGACAAACAAATCAAGAATATTGACTTGGCTCGCGAGGTTGTCGATATGTGGAATGTGGATTTGGCGATCATTGTACCGATAGTCGTGTCAGCCAATGGCTTAATAGCCAAGAGCCTCGACCAACACCTTATGAGGCTCTAATTAGGCGACTGGATTCAGAAAGCGGAACTTCACACGGCTCGTGTAGTTAGTAGATTCCTTTCTCTGGAGCCCTGACTGCCGGTAGCTTGGACCCTGTTCCCGATACCGGTGGGCTACTATTTTTTATACTTTCAAATGTTTTATTTATTTTATATTGAAATATTTAAAAATGTAATTTATATGTGATATTAATTAATAAACGAAATAATAATAAGGTTAGTAATTCGTAATTTGCCACAGTGTGTGAAAAAGGTTCTAGCAAAATCCTCCTTTCAAATAGCAGGCAATACTGTGATCTTATTTCGTCTTTTGTAAATTATGGTTTGTCGTCCAATGATACAACGCACAACACTTGGCAATCCACAGAAATCTAAATCGTAGGCCAGCATGTGTTACACAAGTGAAATTTTCTTGCGTGATTAAATCCATATTAAAAACACCCAAAGTATGGAAAGTTGACGTAGATCCTGAAGCGGCAGCACAATCGCAATTTGAGTTCATTCTATTTCAGGATCAGACGACCAACGCAACTTACAAAACATCTGACAAAAATGTTTGATTGCAGTGCAGTGTTATAAAATAATAATAATAAAAATGTATTTATTAACAAGACAACAACGTGACGTAACGTGAAACGACGTCACCGTCGTCGTCGTTAACGTGTTATTATAATTTAGGTACATTTTTAAAAAGACTAAAAATGGAATAAAAAATAGCGTGAATATTTGAGGTAATTGCGAAGCCTACTTCAAGCCTATACGAGTACATAAAAAAGAAGTTTAAAATTCTTGTTAACGTTGATACGGATGAATCTGGTTGGCAGCTTTGATATTGGTTTTAATAGCAGACGGCGCTTTTGGTAATGATGGAGTCGCCTGGCCAAGTTGTGGTGTAGGCCCACGGGATGGACCCATCCCTGGCGCTACGCCCTGAGGAACTATAGATGGTATTCCTGGACGCAACCCTTTACCCGTGCCCACGGCAGTCACCAGCGCATGGGTATCAGAAATGCTGTGAGTTGGTTGCATTCCTTAAAAGAAAAAAAAAAGTAATGTTAATTGAGTTGTGCACAACGGGCTCATAATAATAATAAATAATGAAATCATAGTTGAGTTGTACTTGAAGGTTGTACTGTTTTATTCGAAATTTCCAAGTAGATTTTCAGACCTCGAAACAAAATCCATTGGATATGAAGACTCAAGCCGCTCAAGTGATAGGTAAGTATGTGTGAAGTTAACAGTTTAAACTAGTAGTAGTAAGCACCATTTTGCTTTGCATAAGCAGCGGTTCTATCAATACAAAAACTGGGCAAGTGCGAGTCGGACTCGCGCACTGAGGGTTCCGTACAAACTTGAAAGGTAAATTGTGGTTTACGATTTGACGTATTAAAAAAAACTACTAACTAGATCTCGTTCAAACCAATTTTCGGTGGAAGTTTGCATGGTAATGTACATCATATATTTTTTTTTGTTTTATCATTCTCTTATTTTAGAAGTTACAGGGGGGGGGGGACGACACATTTTACCACTTTGGAAGTGTCTCTCGCGCAAACTATTCTGTTTAGAAAAAAATGATATTAGAAACCTAAATATAATTTTTGAAGACCTATTCATAGATACCCCACACGTAAGGGTTTGATGAAAAAAATTTTTTGAGTTTCACTTCTAAGTATGGGGGACCCCCAAAATTTATTGTTTTTTTTTTCTATTTTTGTGTGTAAATCTTAATGCGGTTCACAGAATACATCCATTTACCAAGTTTCAACAGTATAGTTCTTATAGTTTCGGAAAAAAGTGGCTGTGACATACGGACGGACAGACAGACAGACAGGCATGACGAATCTATAAGGATTCCGTTTTTTGCCATTTGGCTACGGAACCCTAAAAACCACATTCTAGTATCATTAATATGCTGTATCAATAAGTTACGTCTACCTACCTTTTTTCTCGACCATCCATCACGAAGAAACGTTACATATTAAGCAGCGACATATACAAATAATTCTACTCAACTCCTATACACGCTCATTCAAAACAAACAACTCTGTTTCAACTTTTATGTCAATGAAAGAAAGCAAAAATATTCTGAAAAAAAATTAATAAACGTACCTGCTGACCGCATTGACTCTCCATCCCAATCTTCCCGGCCTTTGGTTATTATTTCCCAGACATGGCTTACCACTTTAGTGAATTGAGCAACTTGTTTCTAAAAATAAATAATTAAAGTCAATAATTTTGTCTTTTATTTTTATGTAGTGAAAAATACTATCTTCATAATATTACCTGTGCTGTATCATAGCTTAGGGTACTGGCTTTGTGATTAAATTGTTGAAGTCTCTGTTCAGCTTGAGGCTCCGGCTTGGTACGAAGTAAGTCTGGTACAAGGTCATGAGTGCATGCTGGAACACGACCTTCCGTTAATCGTGCTAATGCTTCATCACGCTCACAGCTCAGTTGAAGAGGCAACACAATCCGCGACCTAAGTGATGCTGCCAGTTCTGCTTGTAATATTTTACTCAATCCAGTTAACTGTTGAGTTAGGGAAATTATTTTATTTAAAGCTGTTCATAATGTTTAGGTGTTCTAATAAATTGGTATAGAGATGTGCTAATGGATATTTTTATTAGAAATCCACTCCAGTGGGTGTATAGTTTATTGATCGTGTGGTTCTGTGTTTGATTGATTGATTTTGATTGAAAACAATATTATAAAATATATTGAAACAGTATAATAATTAAACCAGAAGTTATTATTATTCTCAACAAATAAATTATTAATTAAAAATTTTACTTCTCAATAAATTTAACTATTTTTTCCTTTTTGCTTGTCAAAAAAAAGTATGAACTTAATGTCAATGAAAATAAAGTACACTTTAGAGTTTGTAATGTTGCTTCGTAATTAATCCAGTTAGTCCGTAGGGTATACAAGATCCTTGAACGGAATGTTATCAGCCTCAGGGTAGACCGCAAAATTCAAAAGTTACATTTTTTTTAATTCTGCAAGACAGTGTTCAGGTTCTATAATCATTAAAATATGATTAGACACCGTAACAAATATGGATTTACTGAGTTATAATATTAATAAACGTTTATTAAAGATAACTTGGATCCAATTTGTTAGTAGTATAAAACACTTAAGGCCGTGCGCGCACTGCCTTGCGGTGGAATGCGGTGCGTTTATTCTACCGTGCGGTAGAATAAACGCATTCACAGGGCCGCGCACTGCCGCGAAACTAACGCACGTTTTAACCGACTTCAAAAAAAAGGAGGAGGTTATCAATTCGGTTGTATTTTTTATCATCATTTTTTTTTATGTTTGTTACCTCAGAACTCCGTCGTTTATGGACCGATTTGCTAATTTTTTTTTGCCTTTATAAGAAAAATCCAGTTCTGATGATGGGATCCATGAGGAATCGAGGGTACCTACTCCTCAAAAATTATAGGCCACCTTATAGTGATTTTGGTATTTTCATCGAGAACTTAAGCATTTACAGTCAAAAAGTAGGTAACATTTGATGAAGTGGAACTGATGAAGAAGACCAGAAATGGTCAACGGAACTTCATACTCACAAAGATATCACAATGAAGATAAGTAGTAAAAAATAGATAGTAAAAAAAAATCAAAGTGTAAAATAACTTCGTCGGAAGTCAGTATTTTTATATTAGTTTTGTTTTGTCTCTTCGATATTTAAGTTATTTTAAAAGTAAAGTTATTTTGCACTGTGGTTTTTTGACATAGTTGAGATGCATTATTTTTTTTATATTTTATTTATTTAGGGCCTCCAAGAAAGGATGTTCACACAAATACAAGTGTTGAATACATTTAAGTTTAAAAATAACCCACTTCCTCAATTACAGGAGGCCACATGGATAGAGTTTAAACAATTTAAATCTAAAAATAAGAATAGGTAGGTATATTGTTTTATTACGGAGTTTCCGTGACTACTTTCCATAGAAAGAACGAAACGAAACGAAATTCCTCATAGGATCATAGCAGCTGATCATGATCAGCTGCTATGATCCTATGAGGAATTTCGTTCTATATCTTCGATGTTCATTATCAGGTCATGATAATATTTGTATGAAACCTATGAAATTTGGAAGTAGGTACCTATACATGTTCTAATAAATCAAAACCGGTCCATAATTGACCGAAAAACTAAGAGAACATACATAAAAATCAATCGAACATCATATTATAACCTCCTTTTTGAAGTTGGTAAGAAATATGTCAAGCGAAAAGTAAAAACCGACACAACACGGTAGACGTTGTCATCGTCTGCCGCGCTTGCCTGTCCATAACAGACTGACGCCCTCGCCAGCATGTAAATGGCAACCAAGCGTTGGTGGAAATAGGTACATTGGACGCTGGCCGAGGCTGGGCCCACATGTAAACGAGGCATAGACATTTAACTTTTAATTAATGCAATCGGAATCGTTATAACTTAGGACGAAGAAGCCCTTCATAGGCCTTAAGGTCGTCAAGGGATGTACCTAATACGGTTTGGTTTGGATACTCTTTTTAACGCTTTAATAAATATACAAAAAGACTCTTCTATGGTAGTCCATAACCATGACATGTGAGCACCACAGCCGGAGTTCGAATGACAAAAACTTAAAAAAAAAAATAACCGACTTCACAAAAAAAAAACACTAAAAGGATCAAAATAACTTTAATTTCGGAAGTCGAGGTTTCTCGGTATTTTTTGTTTCTCCGAAATTTTTATTAGTGTTTTTATTTTTATTAGTGTTTTTTTTTTAGTGAAGACGGTTATTTTATTTTCGTAAAAGTTTTTATTTAACACTTTTTAGCTGCGATACACTTATAAACAGAGTGCCTATTTCACATGACAATTCTAATTAACCCAAACACTGCTAGGTTACATTGTTTTATTATGAAGTTCCTGTGTCTACCTTCCACCTTCCGGCTCCATCATCATCATCAGATCACTTCGATGATACCATTTTCAACGTAACTTTTCAGAACTATTCATTTATTTGTATTTTCATAGTCGCTTAACTATCTTCATTGTGATATCTATGTGAGTATGAAGTTCCGTTGACCATTTCTGGTCTTCTTCATCAGTTCCACTTCATCAAATGTTACTTTTTGACTGTAAATGCATAATATTTGAGGAGTTCCCTTGATTCCTCATGGATTCAATCATCAGAACTGGATTTTTAAAAAATTGGGACTAATCTGGAAGTATATCTCATATGGGAAAAAAAATATTGCAAATCGGTCTAGAAACGACGGAGTTCTGAGGTAACAAACATAAAAAAAATGATGATAAAAAATACAACCGAATCGATAACCTCCCCCTTTTTTTTAAGTCGGTTAAAACGTGCGTTAGTTTCGCGGCAGTGCGCGGCGCTTCCTAGATCTCTATACGATACAAAAATATTTGCGGTAGATTCACCGCAAATTTGCAGCGAGAGGCCAACGGTGATTCTACCGCATGCGTTTATTTCACGGCAGTGCGCGCACTTCTATGAGACTCCATACTTCACAGATTATGCGTTAGAAAAACGCAAGGCAGTGCGCGCACGGCCTAAAGCTTGTGTTAGTAATATGAACAAAATAATTCTGTAAATAAATAGTCTTACGGCCGGAAATCTTATTTTGACACTGACATGTAAAAAACTTTTTACAAAAAAAATACAACCAACTTCAATGAAAAAAAACACTCAAAAGTGCAAAATAACTTCAATTTCGAAAGTCAGTGTTTCTATAATAGTTTTGTCTCTTCGTTATTTAACACCGACTTCCGAAATTAAAGTTATTTTGAACTTTTCAGTGTTTTTTTTTTACATTGAAGTCGGTTGTATTTTTTTTTGTAAAAAGTTTTTTATTTTACACTTTTTAGTTATGGTACCACCACTAAAAAGTACCCCTCTGCCATACTTAAAACCTTATAGCCAGATTGCCTCTCATGACAATTCTAATAATTAAACGGTTACTAATTAATTTATTACAGAGTTCCGGTGCCGAACTTCAGGCTTCATCATCAGATCAGTTTCATATATTCCCCCTCTTCTTTCAGTCAGTCATCAACTACACGTATAAATAAAGCAATTTTACTTGTTACGACAGTTCTGCTGTGATCCTATGAGGAGTTCTGTTCCCTATCTTTGAAGTTCATGATCAGATCATAACAATATTTCTATGGGACAAACTTGGAAGCATAACATTTCAATAAAAAAAAAATTTTCAAAATCGGTCCACAATTGACCGAGAAATCGGTGAACATACATAAAAAAAACATACATTCAGCCGAAAATAGGAACCTCCTCCTTTTTGAAGTCGGTTAAAAATGCAAGAAACTTAAGAAAATTTGAATTTCGGTTTTCAATTGAACCTTATTGAGAGTACGGATGAAAATTAGTTTATTTATTTATTCCTACACTGATAAGGTATAGTTTTTTGTGTTATGCTTGAAATAAAGAAAAAGCAGGTAAGTACGATAAAGTAACACTTATTATAGGTATTTCACTAACAAATACCTAGTATACTACATTGTCTATTACAATTCGTTCCAAATAATAGGATCGATTGCCATGTTGTGACGTCACGTCATACTGTCGAATCGAAAAATTATTATGGTGAACAAAACAAGATTTTTTTAAGTTTAATTTATTTACGAACTGTGAGTGAAAGTTCAATCAGAATCCAGTTCTTCAATTTTGCTCATCTCTGATTTCTTCAATTTTGCCCAATTTCTTGCGATTTGACAGTATGACGTGACGTCACAACATGGCAATCGATCCTATTCTTATTTGGAACGCATTGTACTGTCTTTGTCTTGGACGGCTTGACGTTCTTACTTCACTCAGATTTCTATGTTAATTTCTACGCTGCGCTCGGGATTTTATTATACAGGGTGTTTGGTGCATCCGTGCATCGTGTGCCAAATTGAAATGGTCGACGGGAGGGCTATCCTCCTAAACACTTCTCATGCCCTGTGGATGTTTTTACATCGTATTTTTATTGTTTTATGAAAAGATTTTTATAGCATGTGGCACATCACTAGCAAGAGTATAAACTAGAGAATTTTTGAGGAAGTTGTAAGAATCCGGTCGGTTTTGGTTTTTTTTATCGCCAAGTAAATAGCTTTATCATTTAATAACGGCCAAATTTTTGGAAGGGGTTACATGGTATCTTGCGTTGGAAGGCCCCCAGGTGGACGTTACCGATGACCTGGTGAGGGTCGCGGGAATCCGATGGATGCGAGACTCACAGGACCGGTGATTATGGCGACACTTGGGGAGGCCTATGTCCAAAAGTGGACGTCTTTCGGCTGAAATGATAATGATGACGATGGCACCTTTTTATTCTTTTTTTAAGGGTGGAAATTATCCAGTGACTTCTCCCGCTCTCGTTGGGGCGAGAGAGCGTGTCAATCTTTTAGTGACTGAAACCACACCTGTGTCCTTCAGTTGCCCTTTGCGACATCTCTTTGAGGAGAGCGTGGATCACTACGCGCTGTTGACCACTGGGCTTGGTCCGGTCAACTACCGGACGGCCGGAAGGCTAGCTACCCATTGCTCGACGTCCGCAAGCCTGCGTCTACCGTAGCTGGTAGTCGGGGTCGGAATCTCGGCTCGGCGTGGAGCGGCCTCCTCCTTCGCTAGCATTACGGCTTTGCAGAAGGAGGCAACCTCCGGCCATTTCTCCTCGCTTTGGACCATAGCCCGAACCAGGGCCCGGCGCGAGAGGCCACTGACGCCGAATGCCTCCACGAGGACACAGCGGTGCTCCGCTCTTGCAGGGCACACTTCCAATGTATGCTTCACTGTGTCCTCCGGGATGATGGCACCTTGCTGCCTAATAATAGCGTGTTTTATTATTTGCAGTCACTGCTTCATATAAAACGAGGTCGAATGTGTTTTCCTGATCACAGTTCGACAACGTATGATGTATCTCAGATTCCTTGCAGCCTTACGTCGACATCTGGACATTGCCTCCTTGCAGTGAGTGGTGACCAACACTGGATTATGGTATTGGTACTGGTATTTCGAACGGTTTCTGTTCCGGATTCGGTTGGAATTACCCTGATATTACCATTTTGCGAATTGCCCGAAGCTCCCGGTGTAGCATGCGGTGGAGATCTATCCAGCTTGGGTGAACCACCGTGTCCTCATAGAAGCAATCGGCGTCAGTAATTTCTCGGTTTGGTCATCAATATGCGAGTTCGATTGGATGGGGATACACGCACTCAAGATTTCGCCGAAATTCATTCAAAAGTTGGAGACTCTTTATAGGGTAGTTCCCACTATGGAAAAAACATTTGTCTGATATACGGGGACGTCAGTTAAATACACACCAAAAATCCTAGGTAAATGAACCACCACGCCCAAAAGGATCAAGCTGCAACAATCAATGCAAGTATGCTCTCGAAAATTCTTCATAAGTGCTGTTGTGGAGGAAGATAGTTTTTTTATTTTTTTTATTCATATAAACCAGTGCTTGACTGCGATCCCACCCACCTGATGGTAAGCAGCGATGCAATCATTGATGGTGAGGCGCACTTGTTTATTAAGAGCCTATTCACTCTAGCCTTGAAAACACCTAAATTATAGTTGGACGGGAAGACTGCAGCAGGCAAATTGTTCCAGTCCTTCGATGTACGCGGTATAAACGACGAAGCGAAACGCTTAGTCCGGACCGTTGAAGTTTCAACAACGTAAGGGTGGATACTCGCCGTACGTCGGGTTGTCCGATGGTAGAAAGGAGATGGCGGAATCAAGTCATGCAATTCCCGCGCACACTCTCCAAAATGTAACCTGTAAAATACCGATAGGCTGGCTACCCAGTTGATGATGATAGTAGTTTTTGGATTCACTTAAGGCTTTGTACTATCAGTGCACGTTATCCAGCTGTAGGTCGGTGTCCCGATTATGCTCCTTCGTTTACCTCTACTAAAGCTGTCTAACTGCTTAAACTCTTCAGTGAAATATTATTGAGGCGAAATATATTACACGAGGTAACTCTTTCAAACAATCTCGCAGCCCCAGCAGACATCGGTCCTAGAGGGCCCTATACATTTGCTGAAGGAGGCTACTGGTTGTCATTTTCTCCACCAATCGCCTCCATGAGGACACGGCGGCGGTCCGACCAAGCGGTAACGACTTCCACCGTATTCTCCGGGCGATCCGCAAAATGGTGAGATCCGAGTGTTTCTTCCCGCTGAATTCGATACAGATACCTTCCAAAATATCCTCATCCGGTGAGTCTTGCACAAATAGAGGATGCCGTGACGCCTCTGTAGTGACACCTCAAAGACAGGCATTACCGCTGCGATTGTGGCGTGCTCACTGTGGCGAGGGATTAAAATCATACAATATTGTTTTACCAGAACATAAACCAGAAACATACATAAACTAATGCCTTTTCCCAAGGGAAAAGGCATTAGTTTATGTATGTTTACCAAGAAGTTTAGGGGTTTTGTTTCCCAAGGGGTAGGCAGAAATGCCAACTGCTAAGACCCATACATACTCTTTCTATTCATTGACGTTCATACATCTGGATCTGGACGTTTACATAACATGTTGCGGACGAAGTCGCGGGCAACAGCTAGTATTACATAAAAAAGTAAACAATCTTGTTTGTCAAAAATAGGGTGGCTCCATATTCGGTCGATTTTCGGCATCTTCAATTTTAAGATGATAAATATTTTTTTAATTCATGACTTAATTCAATTAAATAATATAAAACAAAAAAAAACTTACTTTCTTATCTTAGATTAAGCAAATAACAAAATTATAAACAGTTGACCTTGGATTTAATTTCGATTTAGAAATTAAATCGATATCGACTTTAGAAAAAGTTTGGACTTTTCTAAGAACGTTAACATTACGAATGCGTTCATAAATAAGATATTATCAAGCGTTCTAATAAACAAAAACAATATAAGTATAATTTTTAAAAATGAATATCTATTTTCCTCCTGCTTTTAAAAATAAACTGATGCCATCCGATAATTACATCGATAATATAATATTATGTTATGATGACGGTCTCATTTCGGTAACAACACTTTTTTTCCTGGTTCAAATTGACCATCCTTCTTTGTGACAATAGCTATCTAGTTTTTTTTTTTTTTTAATTTACTCGCAAACTGGAGAGTGTTGGCTTAAAATTGAGCAGAACGAAAACCGAATACTTGGTCTGCGATTTCGGTAGTCTCTCCGGTCCTATGCCCTTAGCTCTCGCTAGAACGCCTATACCAATCTGCTCCGACTTTCGGTACCTCGGGCCGCTTATCTAAGGAGATGACGAGGTAGACCGAGACGTATCAAATCGGATAAATTCAGGATGGATGAAATGGCGACAGGTCACTGGAACAATTTGTTACCCAAGTTGAAGGGTAAAATCTACAAGTCCGTGATAAGACCTGTCATACTGTATGGATCAGAATGTTGGGCTGTGAAAAAGACGGATGAAAAAAGTGAAAAAAGATTGCATATAGCGGAGATGAGAATGTTGAGATGGAAGTGTGGAGTGACGAGAATGGATAAAGTGAGAAATGAGTATATGTGGAGAAAGTTAGATCCTGTATGGAAGTTTGAAAGTGGCGCCAGTGACTGAAAAGTTGAAGGGGAATCGTTTGTCTTGGTATGGTCATGTAAAGAGGAGAGATGAAACGCATGTTACTAAAAGAGTTATGAGTATACATGTGGATGCGTGGAGAGGGAGAAGGAGGCCAAAGAAAAGATGGATGGATTTTGTGAACAGTGATATGAAAGAAAAGGAAGTTAGTGATAGTATGACGGTTGACAGGATAGAATGGAAGAAAAAAACGTGTTGCGCCGACCCCAAATAAGATGGGACAAGGGCAGGAAGATGATGATACTCGCAAAGTTTTGAACTTAAATTAAAGCTGTCCATGTTACAGCTATTTACATGGCTATAAAAAAAAACAAAAGCAATAACAACAACCGGAATCTTCCAATTCCCTCAAAAATTCTCTAGTTTATCCTCTTACTAGTGGTGTGCCACATGCCATAAAAATCTTTTTATAACTTTGTGAATTCGCTAGAATTGTGGGTCAAGTCACTTAAGACTAATATTCGAAATTATGATTTAAAAAATATGTTGCTTAAATGATACCTGAAAAACTTATTAAAAATGTTATCTCACTCTTATAAGGTAAAACCTGTCTTGTATCTCTCTTTTCGAAGGTTTTTCTAGGTATATAATTGCATTTTTTACACACACATAAGTTTCGTGGATTTCAAAGTTGAATACATTATACGTAAATAGAAAAAAAACTAATTGTAAGGATAATTAACCAATAGAGAAATACTCCTAGTTACGAATTTTTAGTTCATCTGATGTGCAATTATGATTAACTGTTTTTTTAGCGAATTTGTTAATTTTTATTAGTAGTATTATGATTGTATCCATTATCATTGTATGTAAATATGTTCCGGAGTGTATTTATATTTTTTTATTTGTGTAATTAACGTTAGAATGCGTATAGATTTTACGTTTGTCATCGGTCATGTCCTCCGCGCTTTCATTTTCATTTAGGTTTTTACAATTTTTCTTTATTTTTTAAAATAGATACTCGAGTCGAATGGCTTATTCCAACGTGAGATTTATTCAGGTAAATAACGATTACTTTCAAGAGTTGGAATAGATCATTAGATTCATGCAATAAACTAAAGATAGACTTGTAAAAATGTTATAACATGTATTTTTAACCTATACATAGTAAGATATTTATAGAATTTTAGTCGTATAATTATTTCGAACGACTTGTTATAAAGAAAATTGGTGCTTAAAGCTTAAAACAAAATATGACGGCACTTTGTCGTGTGTGTATTGTCGTGGAAGGGGTCAGAGCATTATGACATAGCATGCGTTGTTATGCTTTCTTGCGATACAGAATCGTTTATTCGAAATCATAATATTTACAAATCCTGTTTAAATTGTTTGCGCCTGTGTTGAATGCAGGCCCGACATCTGTTTCGTATTTTGACAGTTGTTGTACGACATCGTATTTGTCCTCCATCCTAGCGTGGAATCAGGCGGAATGATGCTTAGAACTTAGTTAGAACTCGTGTGTTCAATGAACATGAGCATGACATTTGTTATATTGAGAGTGGTTTTATTTTGGTCATAAATCATAAAGTTATATGTGTAGGTTCAAAATAATTAACTGTATGTATAGAAGAATATAAAACTGTATTATTTTATGATTTTGAAGCTAAAAATGTGCAGTGGATTTAGCTTACGCGTACCTATTTAGAACCCATTTTTTGTAATTTTCTATGATTAGTGCGTTGATAAAATCGTATTTACATGAAATTTTTTTATGAGAACATAATATTTTTTTAAGCCATCCTGAAGATATTACGAGGGATGCCTTTTAAGTTTTGTCGTTTGAAGAAAAAAACACAACTAGAACCTTATAGTACTTTTTATTGTTTTTTAAAGTATTCACCACGTAGCTAAATACACTTTTCCATTCGCTCAAACCAGTTATTATAACATTTATTCCACTCTAAAGTGGGGTGTTCAAAATGGCTGACTTGTAAGCGTCGACTGCTTCTTCACAGGACTGGAACCTTTGACCACGAAGATTTTTCTTAATTTTAGGAAATGTAAAGAAATCGTTAGGGCTTAGGTCAGGACTGTATGGAGGATGGTCAAGAATTTCTACTTTTTCCTGCTTCAAATACTCAATCGTTTGACGAGCGCTGTGTGAACTTGCGTTGTCGTGGTGCTGGATGATGCGTCGCTTTGAGTTAGATTTTCAAAGTTCGGCGATGACTTGTGGTAAACAAACTGTGGTATACCACTCTGCGTTAACCGTTCTACGATCTTCAAGTGCAATAGTCGCAACATGGCCGGTTTTTCCAACGAACGTGGCCACCATCTTCTTTGAAGTGCTTCGAGAACGAACAACTTTAGTCGGCTTTGGCTCGTCTTGAAAGACCCAGATTGTAGATTGTTGTTTGGAATCAGGATCGTAGGCATAGATCCAAGATTCTTCACCACTGATGATGTCGTAGACGTGATTTGACTCTCCTCGGTTGAACCTTTGCAGAGTTTTCTTACACCATCTGACGCGGGCCGCCTTGTGATCGTCGGAAAGCAGATGCGGTATCAAACGGCAAACTAGCTTTCTCACACCAAGCGCTTCATGCAAGATCTTCTGAATGGTTGTCCCTGAGAAGCCTAATAGATCCTCTATCTCTCGATATGTCACATGACGATCTTCGAGAATTCGTTGTCTCACAGCAATGACGTTATCTTCAGTGAAGGCGGATTTTGGGCGTCCTTCGCGAGATTTGTCACTAACACTAGTATGTCCACGCTGGAATTCTAAATACCAGCGTTCAACAGTCCGCAGACATGGGGCTTCATCACTGAATACAGATGTTAGCTCTTCAAAACACAGACGCCGTGTCAGGCCTCATAAAAAGTTGTAGAAAATTATTGTACAAACATTTTCCTTAGAAAGATTCATTTTCGTACGTAACCTGACAGATTCCAATCGACGCTGTGACTAAACAATAGCATTAATCCTAATACTTTCAACTGTTTTGAGATTCAAAATTTTAACACATTCGAATATAGAACAGTTCCAAATTCAAAATTGCCGGGAAATATGAAAACGACAGAACTTAAAAGGCATGCCTAGTATATTGCCTTTTATTTGATACCATGACATCCTCATAGTTATGATCAAAGCTGGGCACCGTTAATCAAATAGTTAACTTCGTTAATCGTTAATCCGCTACAAAAAAAGTCAGCTTCGTTAAACGCTAAAGCGTTACATTTCGGAAGAATTAACGCAAGTTAACGTTAATCGTTAATCCGTTAATATGTGTAAAATTACATTTTTATATCGTTGCGTTAGTGAACTTAAAAAACTTATTGGTTTAGGTTCTGGAAGTTAACAGGTTATGAATAAAACAAAATACATGTATAATTCAAATGTGTGATATGGTTTTAATTACTACACTGCACAATACACTTTTTCTAACTAAATTACACTCACAAACAAAACACTCGTCACTGTAAGCACCGGCGCTAAGTAATAAAATGATCAAACGAAAAAAAATTCTTCGCAGTTTTCTCACTCGCACGCGCCGGCCAAATATATCTAGTTTTGTTTTTGTTTCACGCGCTGCCGCGCGCCGCCCGGCACTTGTCATTCATTTCATACTTGTCTGAACCTGTTTTTCGCGCCGCGCCGCGGTGCCGTGCGGTAAATAGTAGGCATTGGATTAACGATTAACGGACTTCTGCATATTAACGGAAGTTAATGTGTCCGTTAACATTTTTAAAAGTTAACTTAAAAGTTAATCTGTTAATCAAAATGTTAACTTCGTTAATTAACGATTAACGGATTAACGAGTTAATGCCCAGCTATGGTTATGATTCCTAGTACATCATAATGGTACCCGAAAAGCCGAGATATTTGTCGTAAAATGTAAAAGCGTCATAGTTATGATTCCTAGTACTTCATAATGGTACCCGAAAAGCCGAGATATTTGTCGTAAAATGTAAAAGCGTCCCGTCCTTATGTACTCTGTTATTCTTCCACAGCATGTGATTTTTCCTTCCTAAATCTAAATGAGTAAACGTTTTCGTGCCGTTCAGGTCAATGGATGGCCCGTGATTGGTTAGGTCAGGTTAGAGTTATTTCATATTGCATGTCAGTGTCAAATTGTATGTTGATTAAAATAAGTTTTTCGACCGTAACATTTATTTAAAAATTATCGAATTTAATTTAGCTATCTCTCAGTTGAATTTCAATGATGATCATGAATAACCCTGATAACAATGTAAATGGCACCTGTGGCAAGAAATTCACTGCACAATGAAGATCTTTGACAGTTGTTACAGGTAGTCAGAGGATCGAAGTCTGACACCATCTTGCCAATAGATATTGTGTCACCCAGTTACTTGATTGTGGAACTCTAATAATAGGTAGTTGCTCAGACAGACAGACAGGACTAAGGGCGGGTTTCTGAATTGAGTATTTTGAGTTATGAATGTCTCAAACCATACTTAAATGTCAAATTTTGACAGGTTTTCAGGGTAAAAAAGAATTTGAGTAATACTAAACTTCAAATGCTTTAAATCAGAAATCGGGGGTAAGTACAAAGAGATAAAGCAGCTCAGACCTCATATATTACTGAGATGGACTTCGTGAGAAAGGCAGTGCAGCCGCTGTTGAACTTATCTTTCATATTCCTTTTTATTTATGAAAGTGAAGGGAGGAGAGAAGAAGGCATTGAAATGAGATTTTCATACTGCTAACCATCAGGCATGCACTGAAAGGAAGACATGATTGGGGGATTAGTCTAGAGACTGTGAGGACTGGGTGCCCACTCGGGAATGACTATTTCACCCTCTCATCTGGTCCCCAAACAGCATAATGGTGCATTCTGGGATTTTTCAACAGTTAATGGGGCAGCTGTTCAGTAACCAGTGGTGTACTGTATATTAAGTATTATTCCAATTACATAATTAAATCATTTTGAACATTAACTGTACATTCATCAATTTATTACTTTTAAATATGGTACCTTTTTTTTTAATAGTATATCAATGGCATGTTTGTTTACATTTATATATTCATAACAGATTATATATTAAAAGAATATATATATACTCAATTACATGTAAGATGTGACCTATGACTGGGTATGCATCCAAGGATAATTAATGTGTGGTGTATCAGTTTCTCCCCCAAGCGTCGCCACAACCTGATCCTGTGCGTCTCGCATCCATTGGATTCCCGCAACCGTACCGTACCGCAACCGTTACCGTTTACCTTTATATAGATTGATTACAGGAAAATTAGAGTACCTTGTAATGCTACCAACCCGCAATCGATGTTTAGTCTCCGCTGAGACTGGTCGACATGACAGGACCAAAATGCAAGTACAATTGATTTAGAAAGACAGAAATAGATTTTATTTGGCGGAAAAAGACGCAAATTTAATTTTGAATTTGCAATGTTATTATCATTTCACTTCTCATTGAGTTACCACATTACTAACTCGCTTGTAAATAAGCAAGGCAAGGCATATTGTGATTAATACAAAATAAATAAGTACAAACACTTACATGTCCTGATAAAATTGCATAGTTGTCCAGGAACGTAGGCCAGTTGATAGTTTCGTATTCATTTTCGAGCTTATTGATAAGTGCCTGTATTGCTGTTTTCAAATCATTAACTCTATTCAATATTGCTTGAATTGTACTCTCCAGTTGCTTTTCCTCTCTTTGTTGCATGTTCATTTTAATCTCTTTTATTAGAAATCAAAGAGTAAAACTCCTGCTTAGTAACTGGACTGCGACTACTTAGTGAGTATTGCACAGAGTACTATTTATTATACTGAAACGAGTATTGGCTTGGCTGTAAATAAAAAAATTAAAGTTTTTTTTTTTTTTTTTGTAGTGTGAAAATTAAAGTTCAAAATAACAAAACTGTTCGCAGCCACAGAGGCAGACTGTCAAACATTATAACCGTATAATGTTTGACAGACTGCGTTCCGAGTTGAGCTATCAGCGCTGTGAGCGCGCTTACAATCGTTCCGTTTTAACACGTTCACTGTGCTTGCCCCACCGGTGGGTCATACCGAGTTGCTCATCGTACGTGCATGACCCACGGGTGGGCATGAGTTGTTCGCCAATTGAAAGGCTCATAACCTCAAACACGTATGAGTTTAGCTACTTTTATTGGTTCACACGTGTGAACAATGGACTAAGAAAAAATATTACGCAAAGACCGGAGGAACTTTTTTAATAGAGTTGCCAGTGTTCGATTATCGAAAATGAGATAATTTTGGGATGTTTTGAATAAAAAAGAAGACTTATTTTATTATATTTAATTTAATGGGAACTATTAAAACAATTAAGACAAAAAGCTTTTTATAGAAACCACAGATTATACCGTAAAATGGTTATAAAGAAGAACATGCAAGAGGTCATACGTGTATGACCCACAGATGGGGCATGAAGTTACGAGATAATGAGATAATTTTGGGATGTTTTGAATAAAAAAGAAGACTTATTTTATTATATTTAATTTAATGGGAACTATTAAAACAATTAAGACAAAAAGCTTTTTATAGAAACCACAGATTATACCGTAAAATGGTTATAAAGAAGAACATGCAAGAGGTCATACGTGTATGACCCACAGATGGGGCATGAAGTTACGAGATCATACGTGTATGACCCTCGGGTGGGACATGGGACAAAATATTTTTTTAAATGAAAGGGGGTATATAAAATATAAAACAATGCTTTATCATATCATTTTTATACCTAACGCAATATTCTACAATTTGCGTTTGCACTTATAGGGTAGTCTCTCTCATCATAGCTGCACAGTGAACGTGTTAACGTGAGCCCGTCCACAAACGATTTCTTGACGTCATGCATGATGTCATTATCGACGCTATCTTGCGTTAACAGTGCTTACCATTGAGATATAATACCTAGGTTTCTATGTCAGTGGTGCTTACGCTCTGATGCAAAATCACTGAGAGCGCTGTCAAAAGTGACACTGACAGTTTAAAAATATTGTTTGTTTATGTTTGCTTAATAGTTCTTAGTTACTTCTTATCTTATAAAGCATTCCGATGAAAAAATGGGGTTCCATAGCCATTTTGAAGCCAAGTTATTTTATTATTATAAATGTATGGAGAGAGCTATAGAATAAACTGACCAATCAACATAATCACAGAACACAATTATCCTAGCGGTGTCTAATACACGCGCAATACCTTGTTAACAAAGCTTATTGTTGAATCTCTACCAACCACTCAATGAAATTACGTCAAAATCACTGTTGGCGCGACAACAGGTCGTTCCGAATTGACATATCGATATCAACGCTGTGAGCAGCAAAACTAAATCGGAACGGCTGTTAGCGCTGTGAACATTCATGGCGATGTAATCGTAATTCGGAACGCGGTGATAATGTACTCTGTGCTGACCTGACAAATGACAATTTTTTTCTTTCTGTTTACCCTTTAGGGAAGGCTATAGTCGTTCGAACATACCGCCTAGTCTTTCGTCCATATTTTCTTGCGTTACAGTGTAACACATTCTAATGTTGTTGAAGTATTTGGCAGCAAATTTATCGATTCAGCCTTCTCAGCAAACTTCACCGAGGTAGCTAAAACTACAATAAAATTCTCAGCTCCATTTTACCGAGATTGCGCATATTTCAATGATTCCACATATTATTCCAGTTGCGCAGACACTTGAGATACAAAACAACACCAATTTTACATCACAATATCCACTAGGAATCAATTTGCGAATAATTAAAACAGCCACTAGGTATACTTCACTCGAAGAAATCCCGCCAAAAACTCCTGACAAATGACAAAAGGACTATACACATGCAGTACGAGTTATGATGGATGGGCAAATTCCATGTATTGAAATTTTTCGGAAAAATTTCACTTTAGGTTGAATGAAAAATTTCAATTAAGGTGAAAAATATTTTTCTTGAAGTTTGAACTTGAAATGTATTCTAAATAAACCAGTTTTGTGATTTATTACGCGTGTAATTGCTTAAATGTCAACAATGGATCGAAATCAGATCGAACAGAAAAAATTGTATACCCATATAGAACAATCAGTATCGGAAACTCGTGGGATAGTTACTGGTCTATGAAGACGATAATGAAGGGAGATTTACCGATCTTTCTGAGAAACTCATCGATATGTGTATCCTGCCCGTCCAAATTTAAGGTGCTCAGGACTGGTCGCTCACCGAGTTGCGAAAGTTTTGCCTAGGACTTTGCCCAAAAGCAATGAAGCGTAGCATTCTGGGTGTCAAACGAGCTGATCGAATAAGAAAGGCTGCCTGGATAAAATGGGATTGGGTGGATCACGTCAGCTGTATGCACATTGACCACTGAGCAAGATTCTCCACAAAGTGGGTGCCTGAGGATGGGCGACGCCGCCGAGGCCAACTTGGGAAGTGTCGCGAAGAACGCGAAGCCATAGACCAAACATATAAATTCAACTCTAGCAACTTCTAGAGGCGCCATCTTAAATAACTATGGTAAGCATAGATATTATAGACTTTGCAATAGCGTGAGATTATTTGGCGCCATCCGAGCTAGTAACTAGTAGCCGCCATTTCTGAAAGTCGCAAACTATAGTTAACGTGTTGTGTGATCGCTTGTGTACAGAGCGTGAATTATGCTAGTTAAAGACTTTTCGTGCCGTGTCTGGAGGAGAGAGATGTATCCAGAATTCGACGGCATGAAAGCTAAGTATTACTTATGTAAATATCTTAGTCAAGCTCCATGTGGTTATTTGTTGTCTCGGCGCAATGATGATTCCTGTAGATGTTAATGTTAAAGGTAAAAGCTAAACTGTATGAGGCCTAATAAAGTTAGGCCTAGTCCTTGTCGTGGACATGGACAGGTAGAGGGCATGAAGTAAGCAGGCCCAGGCGTTCTAGGTGGGCTGCTGAGGCCGGGTAGCCATCCCCCGGATTCCAACCCTCTGCAGTTAGGAGTAGGCGGCCTCTAGTATAATAGGGGTTTGTGCCGAGGCCTGGAGAGGTGTGTCTCTGGGATTCCAACTTGTTGTATTACGGAGTAGGCGGCCTCTAAAGATAGGGGTTCGCTGAGACCTTGAGATAATAATAATAATAATAATAATAATAATAATGTAATGACCCAATGTAATGATCGATTGAGGGGCGCTTTGGAGGACGCATTTCGAGAATACCGTTCCACAACGCCGGGGCTTAGACCTCCTCTACCTCGTTTGCCCATGCACAAGAGAAATAGGGCGCTGGTGTGTGCTCTAGATTCGCAGCTATCAAATTGCTTTGATAGCAGCAAAGACCTCACTGATACCCACTCAATCTTGTACTGTGCGGCTGTAGCGGCATGTCGTGTAGCTCATGTTAAATTTCCTAATTGTGACAGAGCTACACGACCAGCTGTGCCAGCTTGGCAGTGCAGGATAGAGCACCGTATCGGTGAGGCTAGAGCACTCATCGGTAAGCTTATCTGCTTCAGGGAGGGCAATACTCGCCCTAGGGTGATGCGCTTTGTGAGGCGGGCATTCTCGGGGACTAATATTAGTTCTCGAGATTATCTGCCCTGCGTCACAGAGCGTATCGACTTCCTGAAGCAGAAAATCTATGCATGGGCGTAACCGTATTCGTCGATACAAGCGGCGAGTGGAGCGGTACACTCAGAATCGTACATTCCAAAGCAACGAAAGGTGGGTTTACAGGGATTGGGAGCGACCGGACCAAGGTGTGACTGATACGCGCCTGCCGGATGATGACGCCATGTGTTCATTTTGGCGCAGCATTTGGTCGGCGCCTGTCAGTCACACCGAGGGTGATTGGATTCGAGAGGTCGAGCGCGCATGCGATCTTTTACCAGAAATGGGGGCAATTACCATCAGCCCCCAAGATGTAGCCCGTGCAGTCCGTCCATTGCCTAACTGGAAATCTCCTGGGCCGGACGGGCTGCACAATTTCTGGGTTAAATGGTTCCAAGGGTCGCACGCTCGCTTGGCATCTCAGTTCCAGTCTGCCTTAGAGTCAGGGTCGCTGCCCCAGTTTCTAACGACAGGAATAACCCACCTGCTCCATAAATCAGGTAGTACTGCGGAACCCAAAAATTATAGACCGATCACGTGTTTGCCCACGGTCTATAAAGTTCTTACATCCATTCTGAGAGCTAAAATCAATAGTCATATTGAGACATATTCTATCATGTCTGCCTCTCAAAATGGATGTAGGAACGGGTCCCGCGGTACTAAGGAGCTGCTCCTCATCGATATTGCCATTAGCCAACAGGTTCGACGTTCTCGGAAGAATCTGTCGGCATGTTGGATAGATTATAAGAAGGCATATGACTCTGTTCCTCATACATGGCTCATGAGGGTGCTAGAACTGTATAAAGTTGATGCAACTCTGCGCACCTTCCTGAAGTCATGTATGGGGCAGTGGAGAACAGTCCTTCACTATCCGGGATGTCGACAGATTCAGGAGAACAACGAACCGATAAGGATTGAGCGTGGCATATTCCAGGGTGATAGTCTGAGTCCACTGTGGTTTTGCCTAGCCCTGAACCCGCTCAGCACACTGCTGGAGGGTTCTGGCTTAGGTTACCGGTTGAAAAGAGGCGGTCAGGTCATATCTCACCTTCTTTACATGGACGATCTGAAACTCTTTGCCCCCAACAACTTGCAACTGGTGGAGCTACTGAAGGTAACTGAAACCTTCAGTAGTGCCATCAGGATGGAGTTTGGTGTGGACAAATGTGCAGTCATACATGTAAAGAGAGGTGAGATTATGGAATCCGTGGGAATTCAACTTTCGAATTCCATACACCTTAGATCCCTCTGCTCAACCGAAACTTACAAGTATTTGGGTATGTCGGAATCGTTAGGCATCAATACTGATGACGTGAAACAATCGTTGAAAGAGCGCTTCTTTGGACGCCTGAATAAAGTACTCAATAGTCTTTTATCAGGCGGAAACAAGGTGCGCGCTTTCAACGGTTGGGTCATGCCGGTATTGATGTATTCTTTCGGCATACTCAAATGGACTCAGACAGAACTTGACGCCCTGGATAGGAGGGTCCGCACACTACTTACCGCAAATCGGATGCATCACCCACGGTCATCGGTGATGAGACTGTATATCCCGCGGAAGTGCGGGGGTCGTGGCTTCTTAAATGCTAAGACCCTGCACAACCGCGAGGTATGCAGTCTCAGGGAATACTTCCTAAAAACCGACGTGGGTATGCACCGAGATGTGGTAGCGGTGGACAAGGGCCTCACTCCGCTCTCCTTGGCTAACGAGAACTGGCGCAAACCTATAGTACTGGATACTAATGACCGCAGGGAAGTATGGCAGAGCAAGGAGCTTCTCGGACGCTTTTACCGGGCCTTACATGGGCCCGATGTAGACCTGTTAGCGTCCGTATCTTGGCTGCGTTTCGGTGACCTCTTCGGGGAAACTGAAGGTTTTGTCTTTGCGATTATGGACGAAGTTATGATGACGAACAACTACAGGAAATATATAGTGAAGGACGGTACGGTTGACATCTGTCGGGCATGCCACCGACCTGGGGAATCAATCCGACACATTATTTCTGGGTGTTCTCATCTAGCTAACGGAGACTATTTGCATAGACACAACCTCGTAGCCAGGATTATCCACCAGCAACTTGCTCTTAAATACAATCTTGTGGAATCAGAGGTACCGTACTATAGGTATGTGCCCGACCCAGTTCTCGACAATGGCAATATCACGTTATATTGGGATCGATCTATCATCACTGACAGGACTATTGTTGCCAATAAACCTGATATAGTGGTGATAGATCGACTAGAGCGTCGCACAATGATTATTGATATAGCGGTCCCTCATGACGAGAACCTCGTGAAAGCTGAGAAAGATAAGCAAACTAAGTATCTTGACTTGGCTCGCGAGGTTGTCGACATGTGGGATGTGGATAGAGCAATCATTGTGCCGATAGTCGTAACGGCCAATGGCTTAATAGCCAAGAGCCTCGAACAACATCTGAGGAGGCTCTCGTTAGGCAGCTGGATCAAGGGCCTGATCCAGAAAGCAGTACTCCTAGACACGGCGCGTATCGTTAGGAGATTCCTCTCTCAGGAGCCCTGACCGCCGGCAGCTTTGACTCTGTTCCCGATGCCGGTGGGCTACTATTTTTTGTATTTTTGAATGTTTTTTTTTTAATGTGCTTTTTTTAAGGAAATATTTAAAAATATAATAAGTATGTAATATAATAAATAAATAATAATAATAATAATAGTTTATTTTTTCACTCTACACAAAGAATATACAAATGTTTCATAAAATGGACAATAATGCAACATATAAAATCTTTGTGAGAGTCTGGAGTCCATACTAGGATACCCTGTGTGACGGATCACCAGGCTCTCACCCCAAAATGCCGATGCTTAGTTATATATATTACTAAACAATAGTTAACAATTTTGCAAGAATACAGACAAAAATAATTTTACCTTTACAAAATAAAAAGTGAAGTGTAGATATTAGGTGTCATGAAAAGTGCTTGCAGTGTGATGGTGTAAGTGTGAGCGAGTGCGTGTAGGGTGCATAGTTATACATAATTACATACGTCTTACGAAGTTACGAGGGAACAATGAGCAACTGCTCAGTGGCATCGTAATCTAACATTTGTAACCAGGCAGAGAGTTTTTTTTTGCAAAGTTTTTTTGGTAGGGCATAAATTGTTAGGTTCTCGTTAATTTTATTATATAAATAGTTTCCGAGAAAACCAAAATGTCGACGGGCAAAAGTTGTATGAAACCGAACTGTGGAACAGACTGCATGTTTACGTCGCTTACCTTCAAATAAGGTAGGATTATAGGTAAGTTGAGAGTGCTTGCGTAGGATCGTATTTAAAATGAAGAGTTGACGTACAGTTAAAACTTCAGTACGCTCGTAAAGTTCTTTGGTGGGAAATAAGAACGGCAGAAAATTACTTACTTTTAATACAGCTCTTTGCGCTCGTTCGATTCGAAGCATAACCGTTTTGGTCGCGCCACCCCATATAGTTATACAGTAAGAGATTAGCGATTGGCACAGTGCAAAATATACCGCTTTCAATATTCCTGAGTCCGCAACATAACGGAGGTTTTTAAATACAAAGATCAGTTTTCTAATTCTATTGGCAAGAGAATCTATGTGCGGGTGGAAACACAAAGTATTGTCTAATATGACGCCTAGGTACTTTATAGATTCTGTGTGTTGTAGATTGGGACATGAGCAAGGAGGAGAACCTTGTGTCTGCAAGCACAAGGATGAGTGGGCAGTTATTTTGAGGCTATTCAAGGAATAATTGGGTTTTTTTATACAAAAGGAAATATATTTTGTTTTGTCAACATTGAGAGCAAGTTTATTGGTAGCCAACCAAGATAGAACCAGGTTTAGTCCAGTCTGTGCATAACTGTAAACCTCAGGCCATGTGTCAGCCTCAAACAACAGAGCTGTGTCATCAGCGAAAGTTATGATCCTACCGCTGGGCATATTCAGCTCAACGAGGTCATTTATAACAGTTAGGAATAAAGGGGGACCGAGAATACTGCCCTGTGGGACGCCGTGGATGACAGGAAGATCAGAACTAGTCCACATATCTATTTTAACCCTCTGGAATCGGTTAGTGAGATAGTCCGAAAAAAGTTTTAGTTGCTCAATCCTTATACCAAAGCTCTCTAATTTTCTCACCAACAGTGGGACGGAGACCGTGTCAAAGGCTTTGGCGAGGTCCATGAAGATTACTATTACCCTTTTGTTAACATCTAGATTTTCAGAAACAAACTTGGTTAAATCATGAACAGCGTCGCTGGTTGACATACCAGATCGGAAACCGTACTGTGAAGCTGATATCAGCGAGTTTCCTTCGAGGTAGCCAACCAGGCGCTCCTTCATGATCCGCTCCTGCTCTCCGAGATGTATGTTCCTCTTGGATTACGGTTTATGACTCAAGAGTGTTACTTGAGGTCTTGCTCGGGTACGTTGTTACCCGAGTGATGGCACAGTCGACTGTAGCTTCGGTGATTTAGACACCGAGCTGTTCGCTCTGGCATTTAAGCCGGGCAAATTAGAGTCTCGCGTAGTTATGCGAGCAAGGGGTGCTGGACGCCTATTTGAGGGTCCTGGTAGTACCTACTGACCTTATCCAACCTCAAGTTTAATGGTACAGGATGAAGATGTTATTATGTCATATTCATCCTGGCGAGGCTATTGATTATTATATAATGTTGAAATGATGTTCTTTATATGAAATTATTAATATGTTGTTTACACTGTAAGTTAAAGGGTTAATTGCGTCGATATATTCATGTTCAGGGAGCAATAACTTTCACAGGTGGTAGAAGTCCGATATATGCGAAGCAGACAATTATATGAGGGAAAGAAATATACCTACGAAAAACCCAACAGCTCAACTAAACAGGTATGTGACGCATTTCCTACAACACACCCCATAACGTCATTGTCGTCACCTACACAGAACAATATATATATACATATTGTTCATCCCTAATTTATATACTCGTAGTACTCAGAGTTGTGTGTGAAGTGACGACAGGAAGAGGTGGTGGGACGACCTAGACGTCTACTGCAAGGGCTGGTTCGAGGTGGTTCGAGAAAGACGATAGTTTTACTACATCGATATTTTACCAAAATTCAATAGTATCGTGTTGGATTCAAACCTTTATGAGCGACATATGCAGTAAAAAAAATTGTACTAATTAATAATATTATCTTTGTCAGTGTCTGTTTTTTTTAAATGGGTAAGTAATAATCCTTACAACATTGTATATTTTTACTTATAATAAATTTTATACAATTATTACACTTAAGATGATTATGGTATGATCACACTTAAGATATTATATATTATGGGCGGCATTTTTCACGTTTTTTTGCATATTACAACGCTGTTTTAAGTTGTAAGTTCATAAAGTAATAATTGCCGACTATATCACTACATAGTATAAAACAAAGTCGCTTTTCGTGTCTGTCTGTCCCTATGTATGCTTAGATCTTTAAAACTACGCAACGGATTTTGATGCAGTTTGTTTTAATAGATAGAGTTTTGGGGATAGAAGTAAGTATCGTGTGACTCCAAAACAGAATGTGTATATTTCCACCATGCACCTCCTTTTATACTAGTTTACAATATTACGGACTAAAACTTAACCAATAGTAACTTAGTATCTAAAAAACAATGAGCGCGGTTCGGGCGCGCAATGCTTTTGTTGGGGCAGCTGGGGTAGCAGGTACCAAGGCTCGCACGTGGGGCCTTGGAGTACAATGGCTGCGTAGCGAGGGAATGCTTTTGGGTCGAGCAGCTGTGGAAGCAGGTAGCGAGGCTCGCACGTGGGTCCCTGGAGTACAATGGCTGCGTGCTTCCAGCGTGGTAACAGTGATGTGCTGTAGGGTGGCTACAGAGTGATTCAAGAGGAAGGTTTATAAGTATAATACACGCACATTTTAGTAGAGGAACACTGATGATTTTAGAGGTTTCTAATGCGATGTCGTAAATAAACACATTTTTTTGCGCTTACATTGCTAACTCTGGCTGAACCCTATCTGTTATAGATCAAAATAATGTACTACAGTATTGTACACCTTAAAAAGATCTACAAAAAAGTCAGCGATGGTATATGTCTATCTTTTAGGTATAACCCACAATAACCATTTTTTATCCTTCACTTTTTATGAGAAATAATGGCTTATTTACGAAACTATTTTAAGCAATACAGCATTAATCTTTATCCAATTAAGTACCTTAAATACATTGTGCATTTAATATAGATCAATATGGCCCTTTACTGTGTGTAATGTAAGGGAATATTTTCGAAGATATTACAGATTTAAAATGCAGGGACATAGCGCTTGCGGTAAATAACTTGATTCTTTCAAAGATTGATGCGTCGACGCAAATATTACTCGGTTACTTCCTGATTGGTCCCATTTTTTCAAACCCAGTTCTGATAATGGAATCCATGAGGAATCGAGGGAACTCCTTAAATATTCTAGGCACTATATAGTGATTTTGGTATTTTAATCGAGATCTAAAGCATTTACAGTCAAAAAGTAACATTTGATGAAGTGGAACTGATGAAGAAGACCAGAAATGGCAAACGGAACTTCATACTCGCATAGATATCACAATGAAGACAGTTACCTAAGCGACTATGACAATACGAATAAATAAATGGTTCTGAATAGTTATGTTGAAAATGGTATCATCGAACTGACCTGATGATGATGATGGAGCTGGAAAATAGGCACCGAAACTCTGTAATTAATCAATGTGTCCTAGCTGAGATTGGGCTTATTAGAATTGTCATGAGATACACTTTGGCTATAAGTTACTATCGAACTAATCTGATGATGGAAGAAGGTGGAACGTAGACACAGGAACTTCATAATAAAACAATATAACCTAGCAGTGTTTGGGCCTTAGCGGGGGGTTCGCAGGACCTGCACCCAGCCCGGTGATCGGCTGGCCTGCCTGCTGCCGCACATGCGTAGCAGTGGTTTTTTTTTATCATCAACCCTTTCTTCTATCACAATGTTCTTACACCACCAATTTCACACGTTGTTTTCTCATATTGATCTATAGAAATACTCAAAGACACATGGAGAACCAATTTCTTCCAACAAAATGATTATTATACTTTAAAACAATAAATAGACGGAAATCATCTTATGAAAACCATAACAAACCAACTGTCAAAATGTAGTCTGAATTAATGACAGTGAAAAAAAAAGCGCGGGAAATTCGTAACGAAAGGGCGCCTTTTTTAAAACAAATTTTCAAATAATTTATTTTGTTAATTCCTAAGTTTATCTGCTTGCTTTTCTCATGATGGGGAAGAAAGGGAATCTTAAGAAAAGAAAAAAAGAAGATAATTCGTCTTCTGCTCCACCATTGGTGTCCTCTGAAGACGACGGTGGACCCTCAAGCTCTTCAGAGGAATCTGTACCGGTTGAAAAGGATAAGTATCGGGAATTCCGGATTCTTGACTACTTAAGGTCATATCCTGAAAACGGAGGCAATTTTGAATATGTTGTGTTTTTAGAAAGCATTGATTTAGTCCCGATCGGTGATAGAGACATGATGTCCCTATCAACCAACATTAAAAAATATAATAAGGGCGTAAAACAATTATTACGCATGAATCAATACAAAATTGGTGTCATTTTCGAACTTCCTGGATTAGCCAATGTAGCGTTAATGAATAGAAAATTCCTGGATAGTTATAAATTAAAAGCCAGTATTCCTGCAGCCGCTACGGAGAATACAGGTGTTATCATGCATGTTCCCATTGATCTTAGCAACGAACACATCTACAATGCAATAACCAGCACAAAGAATATAATTTCTATTAGGAGATTTATGCGTCGCACTATTTCAGAAGGAGGGGGGTGTCCTTTCAGCCTACGAAGACGGTGTCCATCACATTCTCGTGTGCAGCGATACCCGACAGTGTAGACCTGAACAGCTGGCGGTTCGAAGTGCGTCCGTGCATTCCGCCGGTAAAACAATGCCTGAAGTGTCTAAGGTATGGTCATATAGCTAAATTCTGTAAGAACTCGCAAAGATGTTCCATATGTACAAAGGATCATAATTATAAAGAATGCCAAATACCTTCAACTGAGGCAAGATGTTGGCACTGTCAAGGTAAACATGTAGCTATTTCGTCACAGTGCCCAGTCAAACAACAAAAAGTGGAAGAAAACAAAAACAAAATTAATAAAAAATCATATGCAGATTTATTTAATGAAAAGTTATTTCCATCTCTTTCAAAGTCTAGTCCTGCTAAACAATTATAGTCACTAATTCAAACAGAACCAATTTTAAATATCTTAATACAGACAATAGTAACATTAATTTCTCAAAATAAAAATAATGAAAAGAGTATTTGCACTCAAAGCATAAAAGATGTTCTATTATCAAAAATTCAGAATAATATAAACAAACCTTAATTTTATGGATCAGCTAAATATAGTACAGTGGAATGCCCAGGCCTAAGAGCATCAATAGTAACAAACATGCTTTTTCGTATTTTTTACATGAGTATAACATACATGTAGCTTTATTGTGTGAGACTTGGCTCAAGCCTGACATGAGATTTAGTATTAAAGGATATATAATATAGTAAGATTAGACTCAGGTAATACACACAATGGTTTTTAGTAAAATAGATACTTTATATGATGATTCCATACAAAATCACTAGTCAGTTTTTATAGTCCCGGAAACGCTCCATTTACTAAGTATAAGTTTGATAATTTAATTCGTAGTATTCCTGGTCCTCTCTTGGTGGGTGGAGATTTCAATGCACATCATTCGGCCTGGGGATGTAACAGTGTAAACATTCGCGGCTGAGAGGTGCTTGAAATCATTAATGACCATAATTTGGTTTTATTAAATGATGGAGAAATGACTACTGTAGGCTCTGATATGTGGCAAAGAAATGCACTTGATTCTTTATTTTTGTATTGATTAAGTCTTTATTTTCAATTATATCTTTTTTGAGTTTCATTAGAATGCGGGTGCAAGACATGCTAATTTTTTTTGCAATATTTGGAAGCAAATGTATCGAGTCAGCCTTCTCGCAAACTACGCTGAGGTAGTCAATACCAATAAAACTCAGCTCCATTTTACTGAGATCGCGCCTGTTTCATTGATTCCACATATTGTCCAGTTGTGCAGACACTTAATGGGTGGCTGTCGATGTCAATAACGTCGTGTTTTTCGCGTCGTCATCCGGTTTTGATCCAGTTTAATCGTGCGACAAAAAAATAATTGCAATAGAAAACAAACTATTGTTCAGGGTTACCATAATGATTGCTTACTCACGTAATCAGAGATCAAAATCTCTACTCAAGCGTAGTTTCGTTTGATTTGAGTTTGAGGATAGTTCTAAAATAAACTCAACGCTTAAGTCGAGATTCTTCGCTCAAGCAGTAATCGGTTGAACGCAGTTTAAGCAGTACTTGAGTAAGGTTCTGTAATACGGGCCCTCTTAAGGGCCTATTACACTACGCGATATTCAGCACACGATATTCAGACTGTCTTATTTTTTGTTCCGAGTAAGACCGGTCTAACTCTTATTACACTACGCGATATGTCGAATCATAGACTAAAACTGTCTGAATATCGAATGGTGTAATAGGCCCTTTATTACACTACGCGATACGTCGAATCATCTTGGGCCTATTACACCATTCGATATTCAGACAGTTTTAGTCTATGATTCGACATATCGCGTAGTGTAATAAGAGTTAGACCGGTCTTACTCGGAACTAAAGGGCCTATTACACTACTCGATATTCAGACAGTCTTAGTCGATGTCGCGTAGTGTAATAAGGGTTAGACCGGTCTTACTCGGAACAAAAAATAAGACAGTCTGAATATCGTGTGCTGAATATCGCGTATTGTAATAGGGCCTAAAAAATAAGACAGTCTGAATATCGTGTGCTGAATATCGCGTAGTGTAATAGGCCCTTTAAACTGTCTGAATATCGAATGGTGGTGTAATAGGCCCTTTATGGGAGTCCCGCCTAAAAATGTACTCTGTGCTCTTACTTTACTTAAGGGCCTATTACACTACGCGATATTCAGCACACGATATTCAGACTGTCTTATTTTTTGTTCCGAGTAAGACCGGTCTAACTCTTATTACACTACGCGATATGTCGAATCATAGACTAAAACTGTCTGAATATCGAATGGTGTTGGTGTGCTCCCCTTCTCTTTTGGATCTTATGTTCGTTTCTAAACCTAATAATGTATCTGTCCACGGTCGGCTTACCGCTTGTTTTTCCTATCATGATCTTATTTTCATGTCTTACAAGATTCGCCCTCCTAAACGCAAGCCACAATATATTCTCCTACGGAATTACAAGGGCATAGACCTGGAGGCATTGTTACGTGATGCTGTTGGCATTGACTGGACTGATGTTTTCCACAGCTCCTCTGTTGACGATATGGTTGGTATTTTTAACAGCAAAATACTAAATCTCTACGATCAATACGCTCCTATTCGTCGAGTTAAAGTTAGATATGCTCCGGCTCCCTGGCTCACCCCCGCCATTAAGGATACGATGGCAAGTAGAGATCGGGCCAAAAGGAGGTTGAAGCGCTGTCCTTCCGAGAGCAACCAGAGCTTGTTTAAGGAGCTGCGTAATCGCTGCAGTCGTTTGTGTAGAGATGCAAAGAGACGCTACTTCCATAATTCTCTTGACAACCGGAACTCCTCTGAGGTCTTGAAGTTTCTGAAAACTGTCGGTATTGGTAAATCCCCTGTCGTCTCTAATAAAGATACTGACGTGTGTGCTCTAAACAAACACTTCTCACTTCCTCCTTTTAATATAGATCCACACGTCAAGGCAGCTACATTGAATAAGTTGTCATGTTTGCCATTACCACAGTGTTCCTCTTTCAAATTTAATCCTGTGAGTGAAAATGATGTCAAGAAATCTATTCTTGCCATTTCCTCTTCTGCAGTTGGTAATGATAACGTTTGCTCAAGAATGATTTCTCCTATTCTCTCCGCAATACTTCCCGTCTTGACCCACATTTTTAACTTCTCCTTGTTTTCGTGCGCTGTTCCTGATGCCTGAAAACAAGCCCATATCATCCCGTTACCCAAAATCCCTAACCCGGTCTCTCTGACCGATTTCAGACCAATTTCTATCCTTCCTTATCTCTCTAAAGTTCTTGAGCATATTGTCCATCAGCAACTCTCTCTCTTTCTTTCTAGTAATGATCTTCTTAGCCCTTTCCAATCTGGTTTTCGCCCTGGTCACAGCACTGTCACAGCTCTTTTAAAGGTTACTGATGACATCCGCTGGGCTATGGATCACAAATCTCTCACGTTACTTGTTCTTCTAGATTTCAGCAGTGCCTTCAACTCTGTTGACTTCGATATCCTTCTTGGAATCCTTAAATCCCTTAACTTCTCCTCCTCCACTATTAGATGGTTTGATTCCTATCTTAATGGCCGCTCGCAGCGGGTACGCCTTGATGAGTCTTCATCGGATTGGTGCTGTCTTACTGCGGGTGTGCCTCAGGGTGGCGTTCTCTCTCCTCTTCTCTTTTCTATTTTCATTAACTCTGTCACTAGAGTAATTTCCTCTAACTTCCATCTCTATGCCGACGACTTGCAGCTCTACCATCACTTTCGTGGAGAAGATGCTGAAGCCGCCGTGTCCGCCGTGAACAATGACCTGGAGCTGATTGGGGAGTGGTCGCGGTCCTTTGGGCTGCAAATAAACCCCAAGAAATCCCAGGCCATGGTTATCGGTGGCAGGTATATGCGGAACAAGCTGGATGTTGCGTCGCTGTCTCCACTCTGGTTGAATGGAGTTCAAATTGATTACGCGAAGACGGCCAAGAACCTGGGGGTTATCATGGACTCTTACTTATCGTGGACTGCTCATGTCGCTGAAGTCAGTCGGAAAGTGCACTACATGTTCCATTCATTAAAATGCCTTCAGAGTTTTTTGCCCTGGATGACCAAAATTTCCCTCGCTCAAACACTCATTCAGCCCATCATTGACTTCGCTGACGCCTGTTACTTGGATGCCACCGAGGAGCTTTTAAACAAACTTGAGCGTTTGCAAAATATTTGTATTCGTTTTGTTTTCAATCTTAAAAAGTATGATCATGTCTCAGGCTTTCGCAAGATACTCAAGTGGCTCCCTATTCGACTTCGCAGGAACTCTCGGATATTATGTCTGCTATTTAACATCCTTCACAACCCTAAAACGCCCTCCTATTTGCGGGAACGCTTTTCCTACTCACGTCCTTCTGATGCACCTTGCAGGTCGCATCTTAAGGATCTCCTTAAATCCCCTCCCCACTCTACCGATTTCTACTCCTACTCCTTCACTGCGCATGCAGTACGGTTATGGAATTTACTACCGCCTGACATTAGGGGCTGCCAAACTCTTGCAGTTTTTAAAAGTAGAGTGAAAGAACACTATCTTTCCATTTCGTCATAGTTGCATATTAGTATGTATGTATTAGTTTTATTATATTATTTAGTATGTATTTTTGTGATATTTATTTTACTATCTGTATGTATATAATTATAATTGTA
Source organism: Mythimna impura (assembly GCA_905147345.3). Classification (NCBI taxonomy): domain Eukaryota; kingdom Metazoa; phylum Arthropoda; class Insecta; order Lepidoptera; family Noctuidae; genus Mythimna; species Mythimna impura. The sequence continues at coordinate 19,242,400 of LR990345.1, forward strand.
TATCTTTTTTTTGCATGCTATATTATTCTTTTTATAACTATTTAGTATGTACTTATTTTCCTATTACTATTATACACGGTGTCTACATATCTTTTTTCTTCCAACTCTCCTTTCGCAGGTGTGCTGGAAGAGATTTCATTAGAAATAAGCACCACCTTTGTACCTATTTTTCTGTTTCCTTCTTCGAATCTTTTATTTCTGTGTGTGTACATAAATTGTTAAATAAATAAAATAAATAAAAATAAATAATCATAGACTAAAACTGTCTGAATATCGAATGGTGTAATAGGCCCATAATTACACTACGCGATATGTCGAATCATAGACTAAAAATGTCTGAATATCGAATGGTGTAATAGGCGGATAGGCCCTATACTCTTTGGTATCGTGCACCGGCCACCGTATCGTATCCACAACAGAGTACTATTTTTCAGTATATTACCAAAGTACTCTGTGGTACTATTTTTTAACTGACCGTATCAATCTGCGGTCGGTTGCAAAGACTAATATACCTAGTGTATCTGGCTAGTCGGTTGTGTAGATCAGATCAGTAGATGTCTAAATTTATTAGTGCAAGTGAAAGAGTATAATAATAGTGCAAGTTTTTAATTCCCTCATAAAATTAACTCTTTTCATTTTACTTATCTTTAGGTGAACAAATGTCGGTTCAAAATACAGAGAAGAAAACTCCATGTGTTCCTACACCTGACTGGTCAATTAACTTGAATGATGAGGTAAATAAAATACATTATTACGAGTCTTCTTTGAGCAAAAAGGGCTCTTTTTTTTCTTTTGAGTATAATGCTGCTTGTAGGTCATGAGAGTCATACATAACATTGTTTTATCATATCAAAAAAAAATATTCTTAATGCTTAACAATTCAGTATCAATAATAAAGCAATATCTCTGCTTAATAGATGGAGACTGGCAACGAAGAAACCGTTAGAAAAAAAAAAGACAATAATTTGCAAGATGACACAGAAGATGTTTCAAATAACAGAGTTTCTGTAATTAGTAAAGTTTCAAATCAGATGGGTCATACAAATAATGGAAACAGTTCAAATATCAATCATACTCCTGTCCACTCTGGAGCTAGTGGCTCTTTACTGGCTACTCCTGCAATGCCATCTTCACAGTCTTTTATTGCTGGGGAAGTGGCACTTACACCAACCCATAGTCATTTTACTCCTCAAGCCATCAATCCCCACAGTGCAATGACAGCTATCACCCCAATGGTGAGTGGAACAGATCAAGCTAAGAACAGCATAAAAGTTCAGTAAGTAACTAATTTAAAATGTAAATTATTTAAACAGGCAAAAGTATTTGTTGGTTAGCAAGGATTGTTTACCCAAATTATGATACCAACATTGCATGCACAAAAGCTATACCCAAGTTAATAGTGTTTCTTTAGTATTAATACTATTAATATCAAAGGGAATACAGCATTAGTGTCACCTTGTAGTCACCTAGTCACCATTTAATGGCTGAGAAATTTAGAGTAAAATATTTCATACAGGTATCGGCACGGATCTTGAGCGCCTGGCGAAGGAGTGGGGATCGCTTTGCGCATCATACACTTATGGCAAAAAAAATCTAAACCTATTTTATTTTTTCTTTTACCTGCTGTCTTCTTAATTTTGGTATATGGTAAAAGTTAAAAAAAAAAACATAAATAGTTTAACCTTTTGAGTAGCGTAATTAGAGACACATTACAAAGACAATGAGCGTTCGCTTGGGGTTTAATGAATTAAAGAAAAGTCGCTGTGTTTCTGTCTGTTTGTCCGTTTACTTATTAACCATGCAACAGATTTTCATACGGTTTTTATTATCTTTTAGAGAATTTCTACTGGAAGGTATGCATATTGTAGCAAAGACGAATATTTCAAAGATTTGTAACACCCCTACGAAGAAATTACTTACATTTTATCTACTTTTAAAAGGAATTTTCTGTGTGCCTGTTATGCGTTCTCGGCTAAACCATTTTTGGTTACATAATAACCACTAATAAAATAACCAATAATATAAATAAAATCGATGAATTAAAAATCACGAGTCAATTTATTGGCACGGAAGTGTACTCGTCGTCGTTAGGTACATGCAGCAATCACGAGTGACGTCTATGATGCGATGCGATGCGCAGCGAGCCAATCACTGACACTCCCCGCCCCCGCGTCTCACTTCATACCACCAAAGAAACCTGATATTTAAATAAAAATATTTTTGCTTGCAGCAGTTGGTGGAATTAGTGTATGTGGATGTATAATTGTATGTGGTTTTAGTAATATTAAAATTAAATGGCTTTGGTTGAACAGGTTTTCTTTTTGTTACAGAAACTGCGTATCAACTATACATTTAGGTTGTGAATTAAAACTATTGGATATTTACTGTAGAACCCGTTTTTCTGAATATAATCCAGCAAGGTTTCATGGTGTAGTCATGAAAATAATCGACCCAAGAGCTACAGCATTGGTGTTTAGGTAAAAAAAATAATATAAGTATACTTCTTATTCATAATAATAAAACTAAATATAATTGTAATCTATAAATAGGTGCTAATCAGAGCAACACACTCTCTTGGAAATATATTTATATGCACAAGAAAGAGTCACAGACAGCCTCTTGGAACTCCCAAGGATATCAAAGTGAGCCAAAACACCTATTGCTAACCAATTTTTTAAAAGATTTTTCTTTTCAGATCAGGAAAAGTACTCTGCACTGGGCTGAGAAATGAACATGATTCATACATAGCTGCTAGAAAATTTGCCCGAATTATTCAAAAACTTGGATATCCTGTATGTAACTACTTCTATTTATAAAAAAAAAAAAAAAACAATCATAAAATATGTATGGGAACAGGTTAATTTTGGTTTCATAATCTATCCATCTGGATTTGGTTTCTGCACTTTGTCCATGGTGGACCATTAGTAAGTGTACCTACACTTATCTCCAGAAGCAGATTAGGCCTCGGTTTAATCAGTGTGTCTGTGAGTGAATTTTTTGATCCTAAGGTTTATATGCATATATCAGTGACGCCCGCACACTCAAGGAGCATGTGTGACCCTTTCCTCTATCCGTGATCTGCACAGTACATATGGTGGCACTCATGGTCTGTATATATGTAATTGATTCCTGGTTTTTTCAGCACACTAAAGTGCAATGCTATTTGGTTGATAGGATCTTCCTTGGCTATAAACTATGGCTTCACAAAACTTCAGTTTTCCTGGGATTAGTTTCTTTATATATAGGGACTCTTTAGTTTTTGGCTCTATTAAATTGTTTATGTATTCTATTTCTGAGTATACCAAGTTTAGCATTCCACCAGGGGTTTCCATTACCCTTTGCTATATGGAGTACTTTACAGTTAGTGTGTTGCTTCAGTTGTGTTGATCGTAAGATTCGTCAGTGTCTCATCTCTGGTTTTCGATACTTCACTTCCACATATTAGGTGGTGGGCGTCGGTGCAAATTATTAGGTCCAAGTTATCGTTTTCGGAACCTTAGACAAAACAAGCTATTTTTCTTTGGTGGGCAGTTCTCTTCACCGCCTGGCATGTCATCATCATCATCATCATCATTTCAGCCGATAGACGTCTACTGCTGGACATAGGCCTCACCCAAATGTCGCCACAACGAACGATCCTGTGCGTCTCGCATCCATCGGATTCCCGCAACCTTCACCAGGTCATCGGTCCACCTTGTAGGGGGCCTTCCAACACTGCGTCTTCCGGTACGCGGTCGCCACTCCAGAACCTTTCGGCCCCAACGGCCATCCGTTCTGCGAGCAATGTGCCCTGCCCATTGCCACTTTAGTTTGGCGATTCTTCGTGCTATGTCGGCAACCTTGGTTCTCCTGCGGATGTCTTCATTTCTGATTCGATCACGCAAGGAAACTCCGAGCATAGCCCTTTCCATTGCCCTTTGGGTGACTTTGAGCCTTCTGATGAGGCCCATTGTGAGCGTCCACGTTTCGGAACCATATGTCATCACTGGCAACACGCACTGGTCATAGACTTTCGTCTTGAGACACTGTGGTATATTGGATGAGAAGATACCGCGCAGCCTCCCGAACGCTGCCCAGCCGAGTCGGATTCGACGGTTGACCTCTTTCTCGAAATTAGATCTACCCAACTGGACTGTCTGTCCAAGGTAGACGTAATCGTCTACAACTTCGAGTGCAGAGTCTCCGATCTTGATCGGAGTGGGTGCTACATGGTTATTTACCATGACTTTGGTTTTGTCCATGTTCATTTTAAGACCCACTCTTTCGGAAGCTCTACTGAGGTCATTGAGCATTGTGCTGAGGTCTTCCGTAGTCTCAGCCATGACTACTATGTCGTCGGCAAACCGAAGATGAGTGATGTACTCGCCATTGACATTAATGCCCAATCCACTCCAGTCCAGAACCTTGAAGACATCCTCCATTGCGGCCGTGAACAGTTTCGGAGAAATGACGTCTCCCTGCCTCACACCCCGCTGCAGGAGGATAGGTTTCGAGGTTTGGTCCTGCAGTCTGACTGACATAGTGGCGTTTTCGTACAAACACTTCAGCACCTCGATGTACCGATAGTCAATCTGGCACCGTTGGAGAGACTGCAGCACAGCCCAAGTCTCGATCGAATCAAAGGCTTTCTCGTAATCCACAAACGCTAAGCAGAGAGGCAGATTATACTCCTCGGTCTTCTGTATAACCTGCCGTAGCGTGTGTATGTGGTCTATGGTGCTAAAGCCTTTTCGGAATCCGGCTTGTTCGGGAGGCTGGAAGTCGTCGAACCTGCGCGCGAGACGGTTCGTGATGACTCTGGAAAACAGCTTGTAGACATGGCTCAGAAGTGAGATGGGCCTATAATTCTTGAGCAGGGCCTTGTCGCCCTTCTTAAAGAAGAGTACCACCACACTTCCGCTCCATGCCTGTGGTGTTTTTCCCTCGAATATGACGGAATCAAACAGCTTCTGAAGGGCCTTAAGGATCGGTTTACCACCCGCCTTCAGGAGTTCGGCTGTAATTCCGTCATCACCCGGTGCCTTGTTGTTATTAAGCTGCTTCAGAGCCATCCTAATCTCGTACAGGCTGACGTCCGGGATATCTTCGGTATAGTGTCGGGTCAACCTAGCTCTTGGGTCGTTTGCTAGATTCGTCGTGGGTTTTGTGATTGACGTGTATAACTGTCCATAAAAAGCCTCGATCTCTCCCAGAAGTTCCGATTTGGCGGATATGACTCTGCCATCTTCGGTCTTCAGTTTCGTGAGCTGGCTCTGCCCAATAGACAGATCTCTTGCAAACACCTTAGAGCCCTTATTTCGCTCAATCGCGTCTTTAATTTTTCCAGTGTTAAAGTGACGGAGATCGCGTTTCAAGGACTTAGAGATCCGTTTATTGAGCAGCCGATATGTGCACGCATCGTCTGAAGACTGCAGAATCATCTCACGCCTTTCCTTCATAAGCTGGAGAGTTAGATCTGTGAGCCTCTTGCTCTTATTTGTACGAGTCTTATAGAATTTAGACCCGACCGTATGGACAGTTTCCACGAACCCATCGTTGTATTCGTCCACAGAGCTTCCTAGGCATTCGAAACGATTTTGAAGTTCGAGCTGAAAGCTCTTGGAGTTTTGGATCTGGATCTGTGCAGGACGGAGCGTAGACTTCATCAGTCGAGATCTTTCAAGCTTGACATTGATATTCAATGTGCCTCTTACCATGCGGTGATCACTTCCGGTTTTCACCGCATTGATCACAGAGACATCATTGAATATTTGCTTCTTCGTCGACATGATGAAGTCAATCTCATTTTTTGTTACACCATCAGGGCTTTGCCAGGTCCACTTCCTATGCTCACGCTTTCTGAAGAAGGAGTTAATCATGTAGAGGCCCTTCCTCTCCATAAAGCTGGCCAGTAGGTGTCCCCGGTGGTTCCTACGTCCAAATCCAAATTGCCCCACTCGCAGCTCGTCACCGTCTCGTTTGCCCAGTTTCGCATTAAAGTCCCCCCATGACCACGGTGAAGTGAGTCTTATAACCATGTATGGCTCTGGATACATCGTCATACATGGTCTCTACTTCGTCATCAGGGTGTGTCGAGGTCGGAGCGTAAACCTGTATGACCTTCAGCGAATATCTTGATGATATTCTGAGTATAAGGTACGCCACCCTGGTCGACACGCTCTCGAGGTCTCAAGGGACCTGTGGACGATAAACCCGACACCACCTTGGGACTGCTAGTCCCCCTCCCGATAATAGAGCAGATTACCAGATTTTAGGATTATCGTGTCCTCCCCCTGTCTTCGGACTTCGGATAATCCCACAATACTCCATCGTAACCTGCTCAACTCCTCCTCAAGCTCGGCAATCTTCTCATGGGACCGGAGTGTACGCGTGTTGTACGTCGCCAGGTCCAGTCGTCGACGGTTGACCGATCCCGCCCGGAGATTCTTAGCACCCCAGACCCCAGGGCTGCGCCCACGCCCGTCCACGATAGCACAACCGCTGGAGTCACCGGGCACTTGGGGCCTGTTTTTTCTTGCATTATGCATTTGAGGGGGTTTGGACCATAACCCGCCACGCTGGTCCAGTGCGTGTTGGCGGGTCGCCATAGCCTCGTTCGTTTATCAGCAGGGTGCAATACGTGCAGGTGAGGTTGGCTTGGGACCCCGTATACACCCCGCCTGGCATGTACGCCGAGGCTAATACTGGGGCATCATTGTCAATTTAACACCTGTTACGTTTTGGGGTCTAGATAAATATATTTTATATTGCAGTCAACTAGCTTATTTCGCCATTCTGTTAAGTCTAACCTTTTTACTAAACCACACCATTTAACTTACCGCTCGAATTATATTCAGTCATTCAATCAAATAGTTAGCCAGGCAAGTGAATTGGATAGATAATGTTTAATTACTTCCCTACCCCAGTCATTTTATAGAGGTTGCAAGTTATAAAATTAAATAACCTGCCTCTGGATGCTTCAGGGTTTTTTTTTTTCGGGTGGGTAAATCATCTAATGACATCCCCCGCTCTTGGGCGGAGCAGGAGATAGTGTCAGACTTTTACTGACTAAAAACCCGCTCCTGTTCCTTCTTTGCCATTTTTCCAGGGCCCCGGGGATCACTTTCGTATCACCCATGGCCCCAATAGGCCTCGACCCTGCTGGGCCCCTACGGTTGCTGACATCTCCTTGAGGCGCGCGTGGAACACTACGCGCCGTCGACGACTTTGGCTCGGTCCGGACGATCGGACGGCGAGCCACCCATTGCTCGCCGTCCGCAAGCCCGCGCCTACGGTGGCCGGAAATCGGGATCGGAATCCCGGCGGCGGTTGGGGCGTGAGGATCTTTGCCTCACGCGATCGGCCGCCTCCTTTGCTAGCATTACTGCTTCGCAGGAGGCGACCACCTGCCACTCCTCCTCGCTCCGGACCATGGCTTGTACCAAGGCCCGGCGCGAGAGATCGATGCCGCCGATCGCCGCCACGAGGACACGGCGGTGCTCTGCCCAGGCGGGGCACACCTCTACCGTATGCTCCACCGTGTCCTCCGGGCGGTCACGAATCCGGTGCAGGAACCTCCCGAACTTACCATGTCCGGTGAGGACCTGCGTCATGCGGAAGGTAAGGACGCCGTGTTGCCTTTCCAGCCACTCCTCAACCTGTTTCTGTCTGTCTGTTGCTTCCACCGGCTGTCGAGGACGAGTCCCAGGTACTTCATCGTCGACCCGACGCCGATGTGAACTCCTCCTACCGGCGCGCTCCGGGGGCCGTGAAAACACATGGCCTCGGACTTGTGCAGCGCCACCTCGAGTCCCAACTGCTGGATCCTATCAACGACTATCGCAACCCCGCTTGTCGCTAATTCTACCGCCGCCTGGTACGACTCTCCCTGCGCCAGGACCAGTGTGTCGTCTGCGTAACAGACCATGCTGACCCCATCAGGGAGGTCACCGCGCAGCACGTAGTCGTAGCCGATGTTCCACAAGGGCGGTCCTAGTACCGATCCCTGCGGAACACCGCACGACATCTCTCGCCGTTTCCACTCTCCCTGGTGACCAGGGTAGATGATGTACCTGTCCGACAGGTAAGCCTCGATCACACGACAGAGGTAGTCGGGCACCCGGTGATACCGGAGTGCCCTCCTAATGCTACTCCAGGGCAGGGAATTGAAGGCGTTGGCGATGTCCAATGACACCGCCACGACACACCTGCCCTGGGACACCGCATCCCCCGTCGTGAGAGCTCGCACGCGCATGATGGCGTCCACCGTGGAGCGCCTCCTGCGAAAGCCGAACTGGCCGTCCGCCAGATCTGGCCCCACCCGTGTTAGGTGCGCGACGAGGCGGTCTGGAATTACTCTTTCAAAGAGCTTGCCCACCTCGTCGAGCAGCACAATGGGCCGGTACGCGGACGGAGAGTCCGCAGGGCGCCCTGGCTTCGCGATAAGGACCAGTTTCCCCGTCTTCCAGCGAAGTGGGAACTGGTCCCTCTCCATGCATGCGCTGAAGAGCCCTCTTAATCGAGACCCGAGAGCCTCCATGGCCAGGACCCAGGCTTTACCAGGCAAGCCGTCGGGTCCTGGGGCGGTATTCTTGGCACTCAGCCTTCGTACCGCCACACTCATGTCTACCTCGGTCACCTCTGGAGCATTGCCGTCGTCGTCGCCATCGTGATCCGCGTTAGACACCGCTGGTGGCGGAGCCATGAGCGGGGGGGAGTGTTCCCCTCGCGCAGGGAACAGATTGCTCACCACACCCTCCACAATCTGGGGCCGGAGACTCTGCGTGAGTGGGGGAGCCCAGGGGCGGAGTTTTTCCCGCACCACCTTGTAGGGGCGTCCCCACGGGTCTCCGTTCAGAGTCCCCAGCCACACGTTGCGGGCCTCCAACTTGGCCCGCTTTATTTCCGGTCTGAGGGTGCGCTTCACTTCTCTGTATCCCTCATACAGCTCCGCTTTTCTGGCCTCCGCATCCGGTGGGCGGATGCGGCGACTGCAGTGTCTGGCGTACCGGCGCCGCGCAGCATTGCACGCATTGCGCAGTGCCGCAATCTCCGGCGACCACCAGTACACCTGGCGCCGGGCATGTCCTGGCCGGACTCGGGGCATTGCCGCGTCGCAGATTTGCGACATGGCCTCCCGGAACCACTCTGCCTCGACGTCGATGTCAACAGGCCTGTCCGGTGCTTGCACCCAGGCCTGTACCATCGCGGCTTCCAGGAGGAGCTCCCGGTCCAGCTGCTTCAGCGCCCAACGCGGACCACACGGGGTCTGTTGGACCGGCGCGATCGAGGTCTGGGTGGAGACGTCAAACCGAATGTACTGGTGGTCTGAGTACGTCTCTACCCCCTCCATGACGCGCCAGTCGACGACACGCTGTGACAGAGCAGGGCTGGCGAACGATATGTCCACCATTGACTCGCCCTGTATCCGCACACACGTGGAGACAGAACCCCGGTTTAGGACGACCAGGCCTGTCTCCAGAGCCCAGTCCTCCACCATCCGACCCCGCTGGTTCGTGAACCGGGAACCCCAAGCCAAGTTCTTGGCATTGAAGTCCCCGTAAACGACCACGGGGAGGAGAGGAGACTATGTCACACTTGCTGTGCGACCGTGCAGCAATGACATCAGACTGTTGTAGTTGCACTTGTGGAAGGCACATTTATTGTCGGCCTGGTTGGCGCGTGCGTAGCAGCAGGGTCGGTGTCAGTCATAAAAAGGTACTCTGTGGTGTCAGTTGGCGCGAATTTCGCATTCGGATATTTGTTTGTTATTAGCAGCGATAGGCAAATAAGTGATCTTTCTCGGAATATGATGGGGGAGAGGGGGGCTGTCTGATTCACCGGCTTGGTTTGGCTATGACCCATCTGGTTAAATTCATTTTTTGACTGTTTGCATGGTTGTGTTAGGTTATGGGGGGTTTTTGGGGTGCCCCCCCACAACATTTTGAAATAATTTTTGAAATCGATATTCGATCCAGAGGTGGAGCCTTTGTACCGATGGGATACCTATGAGGATGAAGGTAGGAGTGAGTTTGTGTATGGGGTCATGGATTAACCTTTCTAGGATTTAACTGTCGGTATACTCCTTTTATCCAAAGTTTCTCTCGAAAAACTCCGGGTGGGGATCGATCTCATACAATCAGGAAGCGGTCACCTAGCCAGGGCTGAGCTACCTGGAAATTGCCCATCCTCACGATGTATGAGAAACGCCTGGCGGTTTGTGCCACCCCGTCATGTGGTTACTTAATACCATCGTGTCGGAGCGACGCAGCCAGCCCCGAGGACTAAATAGTCATGTTGTTTTTTTTTTCTTACAGGCTAAGTTTTTGGACTTCAAAATCCAAAATTTTATAGCCACCGCTGATTTAAGGTTTCCAATCAGATTGGAGGCACTGCAACAAGCACATGGCCAATTTGCATCTTATGAACCTGAATTATTTCCTGGTCTAGTGTACAGAATGGTTCGACCTCGAGTCGTTTTATTAATATTTGTCAACGGCAAGATTGTATTTACAGGTAAAGTATACATATAATTTATGGCTAAATAATTTAATGATTTCTATTTTGAAAATTGAATTCGTTAATAGATATTTGTGTAGGTACCTACTACCACCCGTATTCTTACTGGGTCTTAGTTCCGATCTTCCGCTACGTTATCTGCTCTAACAAATTTCGACTTCAAAAACATTTGGTCTGTATTCAATAGGTATGGAGAGCGAAAACAAACTTTGAAAAAAAATTATTGTTCTATAATTTCGAAGATTGAGGAGTGCACGGGTATAATTTATTGCTCGGTTCTTTGAGATATCCCATCTTTTAAACGATTTTCATCTTGCAGAAAAAATATCTAGTTTTTACATGTACATCATTAAGTAAATATTAGATTGTAGCCGGTAGTTGTTTAATTACTTCATTATAGTCAAGTTGCGTGTTTATACCTAGGCAAACTAAAATGACATTCAGACGGTTGGCTCACGATTTGCTTTATTTAGGAAAAAATCTACATAAATACTCTATCAACTAGCAGTTAAAGTATAGTACCTGGGGCGTTAAAATCATCCAAACCTCGGATATACTTACATAAAGTTAATGTATAAAAAAGTGTACCTGTTAAAAAAATTGTGATCCTGATTTTGCAAAAAAAAAGGTGATGTTGACAATAATTCATTTAGTAGGTATCTCAGGCAGGAACTGATGATATCTAGTGTCTTATAAGAGGATGTTAAAAAAAATATATCGCTAAAATGCTAAGGAAAGGCCACTAGGACTGGATAGAGTTTGTACATAAATAATAAATAGATGGGAGCGTAATTTCTCAAACTATCGTACTCTAAGTTTTGTTATTTCCTTTTATTCCAGGTGGCAAAACAAGAGGTGAAATCAACGAAGCTCTAGACATCATTTATCCAATCCTAAGGAGTTATCGAATAAGTTAATTTATAATGAACAGAATCTCATCATTAAGGGCCAACGCTGCGTTAAGCGGGAGCACGCGCGGGCACCCGTCTTGAGACTATGCGCGTGTGTCGTGTGCGTACTAGTTCAACTTTAACGGTGTGCATGTAGTCGTGCCGATGGAGAACTTTAATCTATTATAACGTAGCAAAACGGGCGCGGGACGCCCGCGCGGCGAGACGCGATGGTGCACCTTTGTATGGAACCGCGCAGGCGACCGCGTAACGCAGCGTCGGCCCTAACAAAATGCAGCAATAATATTATTATTTTGATTTATAAATAATTCATAAATAAAATAATTTCCCTTAATGTTTAAAAACTGTTATTCATGTTATTATATTCAACTAGCGAACCTCCTCGGCTCCGCACTTTGCAAAATCGTTTTGTTATATTATTGATAGGCTTCGTTTGACCACTATCTCAACTGATTGATGGTAAGCGATGAAGTTGTCGATGATGAAGCACGCTTACCTAGAAGTAGCATAATCACTCTTGACATAAAGACCCTAGTTTGTAGCTATTAGGAAATACAGACTCGGACATGGTATGTTCTTAATAATAGACAGTCTTAAGACAAACTATTGCAAACTTATTACATACATTACAAAACATATGAAAACGCGCACACTTGAGACAAAACGTCTTACAGACAAAATTGTGTAATAGGTACCAACAAAAACTGCACAGCGACAAGTCTGTCTAACGACTGTCGGCTTCCCTTTTGTACAATACGGCCGACGTAACTTGGCGAGCCTGAACGTAGGCTCTGCGAACAAACTCTTAAAAAAATACTGTTATTGAAATTATTTTTTTTAAACCAAAATAACGAATAAAAATGTACTAATAGAGGGACCTAAAACACTTTGATACAGAAAGCTACAAAAATCACTTATGAATTAAAGAAACAAACCTAACACTACACAAAAAACTTAACAATTTAATAATAACAACCAACGAAAACTTTTGTCACCGCCTGTGCTCAAGACAGAGACAGCGACACGAAAATAACACCAATGCTAACGTGTGAGTGAGACATATTACTGCGTACCGAACATTGCCGAATAACTTCGAAACTTTACGAGTTACCGAAGAGAGAGGTCCAATACGCGTGTCTGAAGGTGTTGTTTAATCGATTTTTTTTTTTCAAATAGATTTAAATTAATTTATAAAAATATATTTGTATTCAATTTTCTATGAAAGTTTAAAATATTCTCAAACAGTCGTTATTCTAGTAGTCGTTTATAAATAACTGATATTTAACTAAATCATGTCTTTCAAACAAGAAAATAAAATTTTATTAGTTTTTTTTTTTTTCATTAAAGTCGAAATCTCGTTTACTAACGACAACATACACTATGTTTGTAAATCTATTTCGTTCAGTATCTCATATAAACAAAAATTTATAAATTCCAAATCGATAAATAAATATCGATTGCGATATTTGATTGAATAAAGTGCCGATTGTGTTTACATAGTCAATCTCTAGCCTAGACCTCCGCTCCGCGCACGTCGTCTCATGCCACCATTTGGTTCCTAAAAAACATTCGTGCGCAGCCTTCTGCGCAAAGTTCGGGCTCGCCAAGATACGTCAGCCGTACTGTATGTATGCGGGCGCGCACATCAAAGACAAAACAGTCTAGAAAGCGACTTACCTCCTCACTAGTAGAAAAATGTCGATATATCGTCGTATCGATATTAACGAAAATATTAGTATCGGCCTCGATATACAGTGGTGGTCATATAATTTATAACGATTTGTAGTAAGTACCAGACATTTTTTTAAAATCTGGGCAAGGGCGAGTCGGACTCGCGCCCTGAGGGTTCCGTACAAACTTACGTAAACAGTTCAATTCCGGAATGGAGTCTCGGAAGATTTTTCAGTATTGCAAAAAAAAAAAAATGTAACAACTACAATTTCAGATTTATTCCTATACTTGTGCTATAAGGCCTTGCGCGCACTGCCTTGCGGTGGAATACGGTGCGTTTATTCTACCGTGCGGTAGAATAAACGCATTCACAGGGCCGCGCACTGCGGCGAAACTAACGCACGTTTTAACCGACTTCAAAAAAAGGAGGAGGTTATCAATTCGGTTGTATTTTTTATCATCATTTTTTTTATGTTTGTTACCTCAGAACTTCGTCGTTTATGGACCGATTTGCAATTTTTTTTCCCCTTATAGGATAAATTCAGTTCTGATGATGGGATCCATGAGGAATCGAGGGTACTCCTCAAAAATTATAGGCCACCTTATAGTGATTTTGGTATTTTCATCGAGAACTTAAGCATTTACAGTCAAAAAGTAACATTTGATGAAGTGGAACTGATGAAGAAGATCAGAAATGGTCAACGGAACTTCATACTCACATCACTACATAGTATAAAACAAAGTCGCTTTTCGTGTCTGTCTGTCCCTATGTATGCTTAGATCTTTAAAAATACGCAACGGATTTTGATGCAGATTTTTTTAATAGATAGAGTGATTCAAGAGGAAGGTTTATAAGTATAATACACGCACATTATAGTAAAGGAACACTGATAATTTTAGAGGTTTTTAATGTGATGTCGTAAAGAAACACATTTTTTTGCGCTTAGATTGCAAACGCTGGCTGAACCCTAAGAGATAGATCAAAATAATGTACTACAGTATTATACACCTTAAAAAGATCTACAAAAAAGTCCGCAATGGTATATGTCTATCTTTTAGGTGTAACCCAAAATAACAAGTTTTTATCCTTTACTTTTTACGAGAAATATTGGCTTATTTACGAAACTATTTTAAGCAATACAGCATTAATATTTATCCAATTAAGTACCTTAAATGCATTGTGCATTTAATATAGATCAATATGGCCCTTTGCAGCGTGTAATTTAAGTGAATATTTTCGAAGATATAACAGATTTAAAATGCAGGGACATAGCGGTTGCGGTAAATAACTTGATTCTTTCAAAGATTGATGCGTCGACGCAAATATACTACTCGGTTACTTCCAGATTGGTCCCATTTTTTTCAAATCCAGTTCTGATAATGGAATCCATGAGGGATCGAGGGAACTCCTCAAATATTTTGGATACTATATAGTGATTTTGGTATTTTAATCGAAAACTAAAGCATTTACAGTCAAAAAGTAACATTTAATGAAGTGAAACTGATGAAGAAGACCAGAAATAGCCAACGGAACTTCACCCTCACATAGATATCACAATGAAGATAGGACAATGTAAATAAATAAAACGTTCTGAATAGTTATGTTTAAAATGGTATCATCGAAGTGATCTGATGATGATGATAGAGCCAGAAGGTAGGCACTGGAACTCCGTGATTAATCAATGTAACCTAGCCGTGTTTGAGTTTATTAGAATTGTCATGATATGCACTTTGGCTATAAGGTACTATCGAACTAACCTGATGATGGAGCCGGGAGGTGGATGGGGACTTCATAATAAAATAATGTATCCTAGCAGTGTTTGGGTTAATTCGGATTGTCATGAGAAATAGGTACTCTGGCTGTAAGTGCATCACAACTAAAAAGTGTGAAAAAAAAAACTTTTTACAAAAAAAAATAACCGACTTCACTACAAAAAAAAAACAAAACACTAAATCGATCAAAATAACTTTAATTTCGGAAGTCGGTGTTAAATAACAAGCAGACAATACCAGAAACACTGACTTCCGAAATTAAAGTTATTTTGATCGTTTTAGTGTTTCTAATCGACTTCAAAAAAAAAGGAGGAGGTTATCAATTCGGTTGTATGTTTTATTATTATTATTATTATTTTGTGTGTTACCTCAGAACTCCGTCATTTATGGACCGATTTGCAATTTTTTTTTCCTTTTAAAGAATATGCTTTCAGATTTGTCCCATTTTTTCAAAATCCTGTTCTGATGATGGGATCCATGAGGAATCGAGAGAACTCCTCAAATATTATAGGCAATTATATAGTGATTTTGGTATTTTCATCGAGAACATAAGCATTTACAGTCAAAAAGTAAAATTTGATGAAGTGGAACTGATGAAGAAGACCAGGAATGGCCAACGGAACTTCATACTCACATAGATATCAATGAAGACAGTTAAGCGACTATGACAATATAAATAAATAAATGGTTCTGAATAGTTATGTTGAAAATGGTATCATCGAAGTGACCTGATGATGATGATGGAGCCGGAAGATAGGCACCAAAACTCTGTAATTAATCAATGTATCCTAGCCGTGTTTGGGCTTATTAGAATTGTCATGAAATGCACTTTGGCTATAAGGTACTATCGAACTAATCCGATGATGGAGGAAGGTGGAACGTAGACACAGGAACTTCATAATAAAACATTATAACCTAGCAGTGTTTGGGTTAATTGAAATTGAATTCTAATACCATCGAATTTACCGTTCCAATATAAACGCTTACAATTTCCGCTAAAGATATATTTTGCAATGACCATCAATAAATCGCAGGGTCAAACTTTCAACGTTGCAGGCTTAGATTTGAGCGTTAAATGTTTTTCACATGACCAATTATATGTCGTTTTTTCAAGAGTAACCTCAAAAGAAAACGTGTTTGAAAAAATCTGTGAACGTTGTGTATAAAGACATTCTGTAGTATATTTAGTAGTGTGCGTTACCCAGGCCAGATGTTGTCGAAAACGGTCATTTGAATCTTATAGATAATTAGTTTTGCGGCTTCTGTAATTGTTGCGCACATTTTTTAATTTGTTGCGCTTATAGTTTTTTAATTATTTCACAAAAACATTTCCTGCTGGGGTAACGTTACCCCAGCCAGACCTTTTTCTTTCTAATGGGAATATTTAAATAATTACTAGCTATAAAATTAGTTGTCTAGATGAAGTAAATGTTGTGCCTTATTTTGTATTTGTTCTTTCATCGGTTGCGAAGTTATTCGAGATTATGCTGGGGTAACGTTTTTGGTTTTGCTAGATCTTTGAAATGGTTAAGCGGATTCTTATCATATTTTGTACATGGCTTCTTAGGAATTAGTTTAAATTTGTTCTGCAATAAAAAAACCAAAATAATACATAGCTTAAAGGTTATTTCATTAAATAGAAAAATACTTCAATTGGTCCCAGCACTCTCAATAAGAGCTCTAAAGACTTACTTTAAACGTTATTTTAAAGCTTGTAACTGCCTTCAAATGTATGTGAAGTTTCATTAGTATCCTGTAAGTATTTAACAAGTTATAATGATATTGACTTCTTCACGAGCACGGTCTTGATGCGCGCGGTGTTATTTGGCCACTGGATTGGATATATGAAATGAATGTTATGTCAATTATTAGTTTTTTAGTTCAGTTGTATATCAGTAAAATTTCAGCTCAGTACATTGGATAATTAATGAGATAATACGATTAAAGTCATTAGGAAGTGAATGACCGTGGTAACCCGACCAAGTTTAGGTGGTTACGAAAAAGCGAAAACGCAAAACATTATGGTACCTTCTAAAATATGTAGGATAGTGTTACAAATTTAGTACAGACATGTACACAAGTTTTAAAAAGAAACTACGTGATTATTAAATAATTTTTATTGACAGGTAATATAATCATTTCAATTGAACTTTTAAAGTATTATTAAACTTAATGGGGTTTCAATTGTAGTTTTGCTACCTACATATTTGAAACTCGAATCGTCATCTATTTGCGAGTTTATATCAACGCGAGTGTCGCAACAAGGTAATTATGGATTTCTTAAAGTCTACGTGTCCAAGGAGTTTGTGGAAATAAATAAATACCTACCTGTTGCGGTAGTCCCGACTCCCGACATTGATAACGATAAAAATCGGTCGCTAAGTCATGAATTTCATTAATCAAGTTTCAAGTCATATGTTGACAATATACCTATACACAAAAACCTTCCACTTGAATCAATCTATCTATTATAAAAAACTGCTTCAGAATCCGTTGCGTAGTTTTAAAGATCTAAGCAAACAGGGACAGACAAACGGGAAGCGACTTTGTTTTATAGGTACTATGTAGCGAAGGATAAATATGTCGTTATCATTGTTGAGAATTCCAGTCTAGGTATTATCTAAGTACGAAAGAAAAGAAAATAATAAGTTCCTAAATTCAAATATTCAAGCCATAAAAAAAATAGTTTTAGATAAGTACCTAACAACATGTACATATTAATAATAATTTTGTTACTATTTCTGTAGTTACATTATATAAGCTTACCTTGTTCGTGAATTCATCAAGCAGCCTGCACCATGACTATGATCATCAATAGAAGCACTCCACATTAGCAGTAATTCGCCACACTTATTACTTTATATTAGCTCTCACGCACTCTATAAATATTTGCAAAAACAGGAAACGGAACTGCTGAAACGCACGCGCACTCTACAAGATGAATTATGTGATTATGGGAGCATGTTTAGTGCGATATGCAAACAATGCGCCCCTTCACCCCACCCCTTCCGCGTCCCACCGAACGACATGTTATATCAGTGATTTTTGATAAGTTTCTACAACTGGAAGATAATAATAATGTTTTCATAGTACAGATATTATTATATTATTAATGTATTTAACAGTGTACGCGTCTGTACCGAAATTGTAAGGTGTATTATACTAAACAATTCAAAAGATAGTATAATGTTCTGCGTTTTCGCTTTTTCGTAACCACCTAAACTTGGTCGGGTTACCACGGTCATTCACTTTCTAATGACTTTAATCGTATTATCTCATTAATTATCCAATGTACTGAGCTGAAATTTTACTGATATACAACTGAACTAAAAAACTAATAATTGACATAACATTCATTTCATATATCCAATCCAGTGGCCAAATAACACCGCGCGCATCAAGACCGTGCTCGTGAAGAAGTCAATATCATCATAACTTGTTAAATACTTACAGGATACTAATGAAACTTCACATACATTTGAAGGCAGTTACAAGCTTTAAAATAACGTTTAAAGTAAGTCTTTAGAGCTCTTATTGAGAGTGCTGGGACCAATTGAAGTGTTTTTCTATTTAATGAAATAACCTTTAAGCTATATATTATTTTGGTTTTTTTATTGCAGAACAAATTTAAACTAATTCCTAAGAAGCCATGTACAAAATATGATAAGAATCCGCTTAACCATTTCAAAGATCTAGCAAAACCAAAAACGTTACCCCAGCAAAATCTCGAATAACTTCGCAACCGATGAAAGAACAAATACAAAATAAGGCACAACATTTACTTCATCTAGACAACTAATTTTATAGCTAGTAATTATTTAAATATTCCCATTAGAAAGAAAAAGGTCTGGCTGGGGTAACGTTACCCCAGCAGGAAATGTTTTTGTGAAATAATTAAAAAACTATAAGCGCAACAAATTTAAAAATGTGCGCAACAATTACAGAAGCCGCAAAACTAATTATCTATAAGATTCAAATGACCATTTTCGACAACATCTGGCCCGGGTAACGCACACTATTTAGTACTAGCGACCCGCCCTGGTGCAGTGCTGGACAAAACCACATCAAAATTCATAGCGCAGTTTTAAAGATCTAAGCGTACATAGGGACAGACAGCAGGAAGCGACTTTGTTTTATACTATGAAGTGATCAGCATTGCACCCGTGCGAAGCCGGGGCGGGTCGCTAGTATACTAATAAAAATGAAAAACAAAACAGTCTAGAAAGCGACTTACCTCCTCACTAGTAGAAAAATGTCGATATATCGTCGTATCGATATTAACGAAAATATTAGTATCGGCCTCGATATACAGTGGTGATCATATAATTTATAACGATTTGTAGTAAGTACCAGACATTTTTTTTAAATCTGGGCAAGGGCGAGTCGGACTCGCGCCCTGAGGGTTCCGTACAAACTTACGTAAACAGTTCAATTCCGGAATGGAGTCTCGGAAGATTTTTCAGAATTGCAAAAAAAAAATGTAACAACTTTACAATTTCAGATTTATTCCTATACTTGTGCTATAAGGCCTTGCGCGCACTGCCTTGCGGTGGAATGCGGTGCGTTTATTCTACCGTGCGGTAGAATAAACGCATTCACAAGGCCGCGCCCTGCGGCGAAACTAACGCACGTTTTAACTTTAACTAGTTCCGTTGACCATTTCTCATCTTCTTCATCAGTTCCACTTCATCAAATGTTACTTTTTGACTGTAAATGCTTAAGTTCTCGATGAAAATACCAAAATCACTATAAGGTGGCCTATAATTTTTGAGGAGTACCCTCGATTCCTCATGGATCCCATCATCAGAACTGAATTTATCCTATAAGGGGAAAAAAAATTGCAAATCGATCCATAAACGACGAAGTTCTGAGGTAACAAACATAAAAAAAATGATGATAAAAAATACAACCGAATTGATAACCTCCTCCTTTTTTTGAAGTCGGTTAAAACGTGCGTTAGTTTCGCCGCAGTGCGCGGCTCTGTGAATGCATTTATTCTACCGCACGGTAGAATAAGGCCTAAGACCTTGCTTTATGCCAAATTTCAGGATTCTGGGTCAAAGGGAAGTACTCTATGAATTTTGATTTCTTCAAGAGTGTCGAATGTACGTTTTTTGCCACATAATAAACCAATAGTAGACATCACTTAAAGAAAGTCTTTCTGTCCCTAGGGAGATAATCCCCTTATATTTACTATACTCTTTGGATAATGCAGTATGGGCGATCCCTAGGGAATAATGAGATTTGAATTTGGAACGTGAAAACCGTCAACATTACGTGAATTAAAATGTAGTGCATCCAAAGTGCATCAAACAAAAGTTTATTCAAAATTCAAACTGGCCACTAACAAAAAAAAAAACAATAAAACGTGGTTACGGACGAGTTTCTAAAAAAAAAGTAATGAACAAGCGGGAGCATTATAGAATATTTAAAGATTTAATGTATAGAATCTTTGAGTAGTGAATTTTGTTTGTTTCAAATCTCAAAACATTTTGAGTGACAATTAAGATTAACTTGTAAATATAATACATAACCTTTATTAGATGATTTGTTTTACTAAATTGTCTCACAGATTGTGTAAAAAGTAGAGTATCCAATAAAGCTGTCTTTGTCTTGGGCGGCTTGATTTCCTCACTTCACTCAGGTTTCTTTATTAACTCCCTCGCGATGCTCGGGAGTTAATTATATAAATCCTTCACTGACGTTCGGGATTAAAATTAGCAACCTTCGTTTCGTTCGGAATTCAACATGCCGCCCGCGACTTAAAGACACTGCTTTATCCCCTAGTCACATAATCTACTATTTTTCTCGTTAACAACAAGTTTGATTTTTTTACAGCTTCAAGAGTCCGCAGACCTGAGTATATGGTTTTAATTTCAACTCGATACCACCACACGATCGAGAGCGTGTCGACCAGGGTGGCGTACCTTATACTCAGAATATCATCAAGATATTCGCTGAAGGTCATACAGGTTTACGCTCCGACCTCGACACACCCCGATGACGAAGTAGAGACCATGTATGAGGATGTATCCAGAGCCATACATGGTTATAAGACTCACTTCACCGTGGTCATGGGGGACTTTAATGCGAAACTGGGCAAACGAGACGGTGACGAGCTGCGAGTGGGGCAATTTGGATTTGGACGTAGGAACCACCGGGGACACCTACTGGCCAGCTTTATGGAGAGAGAGGGCCTCTACATGATGAACTTCTTCTTCAGAAAGCGTGAGCATAGGAAGTGGACCTGGCAAAGCCCTGATGGTGTAACAAAAAATGAGATTGACTTCATCATGTCGACGAAGAAGTAAATATTCAATGATGTCTCTGTGATCAATGCGGTGAAAACCGGAAGTGATCACCGCATGGTAAGAGGCACATTGAATATCAATGTCAAGCTTGAAAGATCTCGACTGATGAAGTCTACGCTCCGTCCTGCACAGATCCAGATCCAAAACTCCGAGAGCTTTCAGCTCGAACTTCAAAATCGTTTCGAATGCCTAGGAAGCTCTGTGGACGAATACAACGATGGGTTCGTGGAAACTGTCCATACGGTCGGGTCTAAATTCTATAAGACTCGTACAAATAAGAGCAAGAGGCTCACAGATCGAACTCTCCAGCTTATGAAGGAAAGGCGTGAGATGATTCTGCAGTCTTCAGACGATGCGTGCACATATCGGCTGCTCAATAAACGGATCTCTAAGTCCTTGAAACGCGAGCTCCGTCACTTTAATACTGGAGAAATTAAAGACGCGATTGAGCGAAATAACCTCTCTTGCAAACACCTTAGAGCCCTCTAAGGTGTTCGCAAGAGATCTGTCTATTGGGCAGAGCCAGCTCACGAAACTGAAGACCGAAGATGGCAGAGTCATATCCGCCAAATCGGAGCTTCTGGGAGAGATCGAGGCTTTTTATGGACAGTTATACACGTCAATCACAAAACTCACGACGAATCTAGCAAACGACCCAAGAGCTAGGTTGACCCGACACTATACCGAAGATATCCCGGACGTCAGCCTGTACGAGATTAGGATGGCTCTGAAGCAGCTTAATAACAACAAGGCACCGGGGGATGACGGAATTACAGCCGAACTCCTGAAGGCGGGTGGTAAACCGTTCCTTAAGGCCCTTCAGAAGCTGTTTGATTCCGTCATATTCGAGGAAAAAACACCACAGGCATGGAGCGGAAGTGTGGTGGTACTCTTCTTTAAGAAGGGCGACAAGGCCCTGCTCAAGAATTATAGGCCCATCTCACTTCTGAGCCATGTCTACAAGCTGTTTTCCAGAGTCATCACGAACCGTCTCGCGCGCAGGTTCGACGACTTCCAGCCTCCCGAACAAGCCGGATTCCGAAAAGGCTTTAACACCATAGACCACATACACACGCTACGGCAGGTTATACAGAAGACCGAGGAGTATAATCTGCCTCTCTGCTTAGCGTTTGTGGATTACGAGAAAGCCTTTGATTCGATCGAGACTTGGGCTGTGCTGCAGTCTCTCCAACGGTGCCAGATTGACTATCGGTACATCGAGGTGCTGAAGTGTTTGTACGAAAACGCCACTATGTCAGTCAGACTGCAGGACCAAACCTCGAAACCTATCCTCCTGCAGCGGGGTGTGAGGCAGGGAGACGTCATTTCTCCGAAACTGTTCACGGCCGCAATGGAGGATGTCTTCAAGGTTCTGGACTGGAGTGGATTGGGCATTAATGTCAATGGCGAGTACATCACTCATCTTCGGTTTGCCGACGACATAGTGGTCATGGCTGAGACTACGGAAGACCTCAGCACAATGCTCAATGACCTCAGTAGAGCTTCCGAAAGAGTGGGTCTTAAAATGAACATGGACAAAACCAAAGTCATGGTAAATAACCATGTAGCACCCACTCCGATCAAGATCGGAGACTCTGCACTCGAAGTTGTAGACGATTACGTCTACCTTGGACAGACAGTCCAGTTGGGTAGATCTAATTTCGAGAAAGAGGTCAACCGTCGAATCCGACTCGGCTGGGCGGCGTTCGGGAAGCTGCGCGGTATCTTCTCATCCAATATACCACAGTGTCTCAAGACGAAAGTCTATCACCAGTGCGTGTTGCCAGTGATGACATATGGTTCCGAAACGTGGACGCTCACAATGGGCCTCATCAGAAGGCTCAAAGTCACCCAAAGGGCAATGGAAAGGGCTATGCTCGGAGTTTCCTTGCGTGATCGAATCAGAAATGAAGACATCCGCAGGAGAACCAAGGTTGCCGACATAGCACGAAGAATCGCCAAACTAAAGTGGCAATGGGCGGGGCACATTGCTCGCAGAACGGATGGCCGTTGGGGCCGAAAGGTTCTCTCTTCCAGGTTGGAAGGCCCCCTACAAGGTGGACCGATGACCTGGTGAAGGTTGCGGGAATCCGATGGATGCGAGACGCACAGGATCGTTCGTTGTGGCGACATTTGGGGGAGGCCTATGTCCAGCAGTGGACGTCTATCGGCTAAAATGATGATGATGATGACCTCCACGCGTTCCCGAGATAAAGGGTCTTGACAAACAAACAGACGGAAGGACTACAAAGTGATCCTATAAGCAGGTGCGCCGACTCCGTTGGTGCTCGGGGGCTCGAGCACCCATGAGAATTAAACAGTGGGTGCCGAGCACCCCTGAGAATAGACATTAAAAACAGATCAGTAATCGTCTTTTAGGTTACGTCAAAATTATAATACGTATTTCTTGATAATAAAAACTAGTTTCATTTTTATGTAATGTTTTCATTTTATATTTTTATTAAATATAATTAGTAATTAAGTACGTAGTATGTAAGTAGGGCAATTATTTATTTCGGTCGATCAGTGTGCATTTCTCTTGTCACACTTCGTCACTCTTTTGAGTCATCAAATTACCATGAGCACCCATGAGGTTTTCTAAACGGGATTAAGAGTTTTGACTATTCATTGTAGTATTGACTATACATTATGCTATTCCCTTCTCTGGCGCCAATACTGTTGTCCAATCCTAGCGCCGGACACTGGTCTTGTATACGCCCACTAGCGAGGTGACACGCGCGCATGCTAATCGCAATGCCGTAACTGTTTCAAGCGCGTCCCACGCGGTATCGCTAGCAATACGGTTCGGGCGCGCTGCCTTTGGCGGGGAATGCTTCTTGTTCGAGCAGCTGTGGTACCAGGTAACACTTGGAGTATAATGGCTGCGTGTTTCTTGCGTGGTAAAAGTGATGTGCTGTGTGGTGGCTAGGCTACACCATCATACCAGCCGGCATGCCTAGGACCGGGTCCGTAGCTGGTTGAGGAGCATGTCGGGTGTGATATCTACTCCAGCTGGCAGGCATAAACCAGGTGGGCAGAATCACGTTGGGGTCACCACTTTGGAGGTATGCGGAACAGAGAGTAAAGTCCCGCAAACCTCGTTGAAAAGGGAGGATCCTCCGGTCAGACGGGTGTTATGTCTGGTGGGCAGCTTCCCGGCAGATGATTTCGGGCTGTTCTATATGTTCTAATCGCGCGGAGAACTTTAATTGCGCGATGCAGGAATTAGTTCTTATGTGATGCCATAGATGTCGCTACAATTCTTTGAGTAATTTATTTTGAGCTGAAACTTTGTGTAGAGATTCTATACCACCTGTAAACTTCAGCGCTTCTTGATGTAGGTATCATGTTATAACTGTGTGCTACGACAATGTGGAACAATTTTGCGATACCGAGAGAGATACAAAAAGACATGCAAAAAGTGTAATTCTCGTAAGTTTGAAAAAAAGCTTGTTTTTAGGGTTCCGTAGCCAAATGGCAAAAAACGGAACCCTTAGAGTTTCGTCATGTCTGTCTGTCCGTTCGTATGTCACGGCTACTTTTTTCTGAAACTGTGAGAACTATATTGTTGAGGTAAGTAGAGGTATTCTGTGAACCGCATTAAGATATTCACACAAAAATAGAAAAAAAAACCAATAAATTTAGAGGGTTCCCCATACTTAAAACTGAAACTCAACATTTTTTTTCATCATACCCATAAATGTGGGGTATCTATGGATAGGTCTTCAAAAATTATATTGAGGTTTCTAATATCATTTTTTTCTAAACTGAATAGTTTGCGCGAGAGACATTTCCAAAGTGGTAAAATGTGTCCACCCCTGTAACTTCTAAAATAAGAGAATGATAAAACTAAAAAAATATACGATGTACATTACAATACCAATTTTTTTTTTGCATTACCATGCAAACTTCCACCGAAAATTGGTTTGAACGAGATCGAGTAAGTAGTTTTTGTTTTAATTCGTCATAAATCGTAAACTGCAATTTACCTTTCAAGTTTGTACGGAACCCTCAGTGCGCGAGTCCGACTCGCACTTGCCCAATTTTTAAATTATATGACCACCAGCCACTGTATTTGTAATACGGTAAAAAACAATTAATTAACTTCTTAATAATTTAATTAAATTAGTTGTCATACTGTGTGGATCAGAACGGTTGGGCTGTGAAAAAGACTGATGAAAAAAGATTGCATGTGTGATGAGAATGGATAAAGTGAGAAATGAGTATATTAAAGGAAGTTTGAAAGTGGCGCCAGTGACTGGAAAGTGAAGGGGAATCGTTTGTCTTGTTATGGTCCTATGGTCATGTAAAGAGGAGTGATGAAACGCATGTCACTAAAAGAGATGAGCATACAATCACATGTGGATAGATGGAGAGGGAGAGAGAGGCCAAAGAAAAGATGGATGGATTTTGTGAAGAGTGATATAAAAGAAAAGGAAGTTAGTGATAGCATGACGAGTGACAGAGCAGAAAGGAAGAAAAAAACGTATTTCGCCGACCCCAAATAACAAGGGTAGGAAAATGATGATGATGATGAATTAAATTAGTTGTAAGCAATGATATTAGGTACTGAGATATACCGAACCCGAAAGAACGTGAAGTTATATGTAAAATATATATATATATATATATATATATTTGTATACAAATATATTTAGGTACAAATATATATATATATATATATATTTGTACCTAAAGATTTAGATAATGTATAATTTACATAGGTATTTTAAAAATGTAGGTATTCAATATGTATTCGACTGAAAGACTTATATCTATGGTCAAAAATAAAAATTATTAAAAAAAAAAAGAACTGGACTCGACAATTCCCGCCATAAATAACGTCAACTTGGAGTCTCGGACCTTGCACGGACTTGCTTGTGGAAATCTTAGTTTGCTTGCGGGGTCGTCTATGTTTCCAATTTATTGATACGTACTCAGCTTTTTCTTTCCTTTCCTTCTGAAGCCCAAAGACGAAGAAGATTGATCTGATTCTCAATTTGAATAAGTGTAAATACATTCGAAACCAGAACTTGAGGATCAACAAGCATCATGGTTGGCAAACGCAATAGCCTGTTCGTTCTCAAAAGAGGTAAGGAAACTCGTGTATATTATTGTCAATAACAGTCCTAGTGGTTTTGATTCTCTCGCTTTGACCGTAGCTATTACCTTACTTGCTATCCACCTAGCATGATCACTAACCAATAAATGTTTAAATAAATGGACGATTAGGAGCACTTTTGGTCAGTGGGTAGCCTTAGGGGAGGTTTTTGTATTGTTAAAAACTCATGCACCGATTTTTTTTAAAAGGAGGTCCTTAATTTATTGTATCAACGTTGGCGAGCCTTTTTGTTAACCGTTATTAATAGGTTTGCATTGGGGTAAGCTATATAGTCTTACCTGTTCTCAAGACTCAACTACTACTCCAACGATTTAGAGCTACATTTTTTCGTTAATGTTTTGTACTCTTTCTTTCACTGCATCATATAATTTGAGATACTAAGTCTGAATCATTGATAACCTGTTTACTTAATTTTCAAAACCAACAGAATTATTTAATGGGTTTTACTATTGTAATTTTCGACTTCATATTATATAAATATATAGTTGCTGTTGTAGCATTTTTTGATAAGAAGCAAATAAAGCTGTCTTATTGTTTGATGTGCTGATTCTGGAAATAACAACAAAAAGCCCTATTGAGACAATAATGCTATGATAGGCACACTACAACTCACCAATTTGTAACATGAAAAAATATAATTTTAGCAGTAGATCTTACTGTAATGGTTGTCTAAGGATATACAAAACATAAAGACATTTTGTATAAATAAAGCCAAAAAATATTCATCTACCACCACTAAACATAAGTTGGATTTAATTAAACAATTTCTTTTCAATTATTTTAAAGCTGAAGGCAGGAGGAAAAATTGGGCCTGATATTAGTGAAATGAAGTTTAATTCCAACAGCTGGAATTCAGCTTAGATGTAACAACAAGTAAAAAGGGAAAGAAAGCATATCATTTAAAAATTTGTGACTAAGTTTTTGTTGAACCTTTTGAGTACCGTAATTAGAGACACAATAGAAAGACAATGAGCGAGCGAACACCTGCATTCACATGGGGTTCTAGAACTATCTTAGTGCCAATCAATCCTGACTCTAATGGAAATCAAAAATGTGTTTCATATCAACTCTTTAGCACTAGAAAAGTAACAAACTCATAAAAACTCTAAACTAAATAAAATATGAACACCAATATCCATTACATACTGTCAACCAGCCATGTGATCTTCTCCACCCAAAGTATTACCATACCATATACCCATACAATCAAAGTATTTGTAGATTACACTAAGATAAGATTAAAGGATGGCAATTTTTTTTTGCCCTTTCCAATTTTCACTATTTTAACATTTTAAAATTATACTATTTTCTACCAAAAAATTACTTCTAAATTGGGAGACTTCTTCATGTGTTTTTGTGGCTTTCTGAAAATAAATAAGTATTCATTGCAGGTGGAAGAATGGAAGAGGTACATATTGACAAGATCACCTCTAGGATAAAGAAGTTATGTTATGGTCTCAATATGGACTTTGTAGACCCGGTGAGTAGTGGTGATGTGTATATACTGGCACAGGTATAGAAACCAAGTAGGTATATGCTTTCCAATATGCAGTCTGGGTAAGGACCAAAATACTAGGCACACACCTTAAACTCATTCATTTGTTCTGTGTCTGGGTGTAATTTATCTATATATATATATATATAAAAATGAATCCCTATTTCCCTGGTCATGCCATCACGCGTGAACGGCTGGACAGATTTCACTATTTTTTTTTTGTGTTTTTTATTGTCAGGAGAAGGATCTTATGAAAGAAAAAAATAAAAAAATTGGTAGTAGTGTAGAGTTTGGTAGAGCAGAATAGAGTAGTCAGTTGACGGGAGCGAAGCCGCGGGCAAAAGCTAGTCTATAATAATTATGTATGTATTTAGAAATATATATGTATGTTAATCAGTTATCTAGTACTCATATCATGTGACATGATGTGTATCATAAACATAATAATATGATATCACACCTGCTATGACCTAATTTCAATTGTTACCACAAGGTAGTCAGTCAGCACTGTATGTGGTTATTGCAAAAGAAATGCCACATTGCGGAAGTAAGCAGGAGGGTATTTTGCTTGTTTCAGTCACTAAAACGTCTCCAGAAGTTCCTGCCTTTCTCAAATAAAGTTACTCTTTCTCAGTCTCTTCTTCTACCTATTCTAGACTATGCTGATGTCTGTTTCCTTAATATGCGACTAAGGAACTTCTTGACAAGCTGGAGCATCTGCAGAATCTGTGTATCTCCTTCATTTCTGGCCTTCGAAAGTACAACCATGACTGTCGGAATTTCGAAGGCAATTGAAGTGGTTGCCTATTCGGCAGCGTCGGGATTGCCACATTCATTCTTTTCTCTTCTCTATTCTTCATAATCCCAACTCCCCCTTGTATCTTCGTAAACGCTTTGAGTATCTTGTTCTGAGATGTCGCTCATCATCCCCTCTTCACCTTCGTTTTCCTCCCCATTCCTCTAGTTGGTACAGTGGATCATTCACTGTTCAAGCTGTGCGCCTTTGGAATTCTCTTCCGCAAACATTAAGGGCTAGCCCCTCGTTAGAGGTCTTCAGGGGAAGAATTAGGGAACATATTTTCATGTCAACATAATAATAATAATATAATATTCCACAACTGTCACACAACACTGTCTAGTCCCAAGCTAAGCAGAGCTTGTGTTATAGGTACTAGACAACTGATACTCATATATTCCTAAATACATACATATATACATAAATTACACCCAGACACAGAATAAATGATCATGCTCATCATACAAACATTTGTCCTGGGTGGAAATTGAACCTACGACCGCCGGCATCAGCCCAACATCGTTTTCTATCGTTTACATTTCGGGGAGTGTGCACTGGAATTGCACAATCTAATTCCGCCAAGTCCGTTCCATCATCGGACCACTAGACGTACGGCGTTGCGCCACCGGTACATGGTGGACATCCCACCCATACGCACAAAACGTTTTAAGAACACATTTATTATGCGTACAGCCAAGGAGTGGAATTCCTTGCCGGAGTCTGTGTTTCCTAATAGCTACAACTTAGGGGTCTTTAAGTCAAGAGTGAATAGGCTACTTCTAGGCAAGCGTGCTCCATCGTTGACCACATCATCGCTTACCATCAGGTGAGATGGTGGTCAAACGCGAGCCTATCATTAATAAAAAAAAAAAAAAAAAAACATGACCCATATATATATATATTTATGTATAGGTTTTATTTATTGTTTAAAGTATTTTTATATGTATTGTGTGCTGGGCACATATTTGTGTAGTTTATTTTAGATCGGATCTGATTTGTTAACTTAGATTTTTGTTGTGCATTTGTTTCAGTTATCCTCATAAATAAAATTTCTTACAAATATAAGCTGCTAAATATATTTGCTGTAAGAAAACTCAATTGTGGGTTAAGCTCGCTTTTGTCCATCAGCTGTCCAATTTTTAATATTTTTTTATTTTATGTACAATAAAGAATATATTAAGAAGAATATAATATACAGTATATTAATAATATAACATTCCACAACTTGCAGACAATGCCATCAAGTCCCATACTAAGCAGAGCTTGTGCTATGAGTACTAGTAACTAGACATCTGATAATTATACTTTTATATTTATACTTTTATATTTCTAAATACCTACATACATATTATAAATAAATTATCCCAGACACAAATAATTGTTCATTACCCAAACATTTGTCTTGGGTGAGAATCGAACCCACAACCTCTGGCATACAGGCAGGGCCACTTACCACTAGACCAACAGGCCTGCAGGCCAGTCAGAAGAAAATTTAGAAAAATATTATAGCGTGAATGAAGTAATTTTAAAATTATCAATGTTTAGTGTAGAGGTGAAACATACCTGCTAATCTCAATACTCCTCTGCCATCAAGGTATGGGTATGACATATTATTATGTTTAATATTGAGATCATACATCAACCCAAATACTTGTAAGGGTTTTGAAACCCAGCTTTTGTAGCAGGTATTTGGCAATACCCATACCTTGAAGGCAGGTTATTGAGATAAGCAGGTATGTCTCATCTTTTTTTAAGTCTTTTTTCAAGGGTTCTGTACCATAATGGTATTGTAATATAAAAATGACAATGGATCCCCCATATTAACACATTCACTAAGTTGAGTCAAGATACCAGATTTGTTTATCTTTATCAGCTTTCATCAAATTCTGGACATAAAGGACTATTATTATTATATTTTATCTAATGATTGTAGGTATCTATCACTCTGAAAGTCATCAGTGGTATATACTCAGGAGTAACAACTGTGGAACTTGACAACTTAGCTGCTGAAACAGCAGCAACTATGACTACTGATCATCCAGATTATGCAATACTTGCTGCAAGATTGGCCATTTCTAATTTGCATAAAGAAACAAAAAAACACTTTTCTGGTAAGTAATTATATATTATAAAATATTGCAATATGAATTGCGACCGCATCCCAGTCCCTCTCGCTCCGGACCATGGCTTGAACCAGGGCCGAGAGGTCGCCGCTGCAGATCAAATCCACAAGGAGACTGCGGTGCTCCGCCCAAGCGGGGCACACCTCTACTGTATGGTCCACAGTGTCCTCCAGGCGGTCCGCGCAATAGTGACAGCGGCGGCTGAATCCGAAACAGGAACTTCCCGAACTTACCATATCCCGATGCCATATCCGGTGAGGACCTGTAGGAAGGTGAGGACGTCGTGTGTTCCTCTGTGGCCGGACCACAGTTTAGTACTCAGATGCTATAGTTTGAAATAATACCTACCTAAAGTCTACTTTCATCGGAATATATATATATTTTTAGTACCTCAAGAGATATCTTTTTAATTAACAATTTATGTGGTCCGGCCGCCAGGCAGTGCTCTCTGGCCGCGCCACCTCAAATTAAATAGAGTATAATAAACTATTAATAAATCAATATCCCGAAAAAAACTACATAAAGAGTACCTTGCATACGACAAATATAGTCCAATAAACCCCTTTAGTTAGGGAGTTATTGGTCGTAGGGTGTGGTCCGGCTGGAAGGGATACTCTGCAGCAAGTCAATTTTGCAATATTTAATATTAACTATCCATAAATCAATTTATATAATAGTACCTTTTCTCTACTCTTCCTTGATACTTTTTTCTCTCAAGAAACTATTCATTTTGATTAATTAATCTTTAAAGTATGTGGCGCGGCTAGGGAGGATTACTTTCAGCGAATACAACGAAATATGCTTTATTTCTTTATGCCAACGAAAACTACATAATAAGTAGGGGAAAGGTGTACGAGATGATCAGTGGAGGTGAGATGATCCTTTTTAATTACAAGAAAACTACTAAAGCCATCTGTTTTTTTTCGACTGTACTACGTTTTCCCCGCTGCCCTCTTACTACAGTCAATCGTAATGGCGGCGTGAGTGACCACAAAATTTCTTGTGTTCAAAAACAAAAAATCCGTAACGGTGATCTAGGGTAAGGTTGACTTTGAATTTATGTCAAATGTGTTTTAGGTGGTCTAATGCTAAACCCATTGTATTAGGACCTTTGTTAAATGTTTTAATTTGATTTTTAATGGCACGGTTACTGTTGATTTCATCATAGGTTAAATTATCAAACACGAAATAAAAAAGCTAGTGTTGGGGTAAGATGATCACGTACATAGTGTACAAGTTGATCCGTGCGGATCATCTTTAACCATTTGTATTGCTGTTGATCCCCGCATTAACGCCGGCGTTCACGCGCCATTGTCTTACTATTATGTCTCTAATTACGCACTCAAAACGTTAACAGATTATAGATTCATGTTTATAACAGCTATTTAAGTATTATTCATATATCTTATTCAGATTTCATATTTATATCGCAAAACTAACTTTAGGGTTTAATCACATAGGTATGTATATTTTGTTTTAGACTATGCCTCATAATTATAAAAGAAAAACTAATCGTGGCTAGTGGTCAGAAGACTATATTATTATGACCAAAGCCCTTGATGCAGTCAAAAATGGCATACCGTATAAAACAGCAAGCAAACAATTTACGGTACCAGTTATGACACTAAAAAGACGAGCTAAGGGCACAAATAAGGTGGCTGTTGGGACAATCAAATAGGAGGGAAAAAAAAACAGTTTTTACGGCAGAACGGGAACTTGAGCTCGTGAAGCATATTACAGATATGGAGACGAGGATGTACGGATTAACGCGGCAAGATGTTTTATCGTTGGCATATTAACCGCAATTCTAGTTTTTTTAATTTAATTTTATCAAATCTAACTGTCGTTCCCAAAATAAGAGCAAGTTGATCCCCAGGATCATCTTGCCCCTTACGTAGGGATCATCTTGGATACCGGGGTGTACAAGATGATCCTTTGGTAGAGTTTTAAAAAAGTGGCACATAATAATAAATGAGCCAAAATAATAACAATTTGAGTATGACAATATGTAGACTGATAAATTTACAAGATATATATACTTTTACATATCCACTAAGTTAAATATTGGTTACACTACAAGAATATTCCCTTAAGGGGATCAACTCGTACACCTTTCCCCTACTTTATAAAAAGACTCAAGTGATGATCACTTGTTAACAATGTGCATCATTGAACTGTCAAACAGCTAGTTTCGTATTGCCTATCTTCAGTGACCACCTGCAGTGACGTCATTAGCCACTGGTGCCTTTGATAGCCACCGTAACACGTTTTGACAGATGTTATTGTATCGATACTTTTAAAATTGCGATTGTGTAAGCTTTTGAAGCTGTATAATAGTCGATAAAACTTTTAGAGTGGTCACAATAGGCACCGTAAATTTTAATCATTTACCACATTTCCACCGCAGTTTGTTAGTCACTTGTGTGATAGATACGTAATACCAATTTTATGAAATTGTCAGTTGACAACTAAGTTTAGTGTGCAACGAATGCTAGTTGTCAACTGTTACCGAAAAAGTTAGCCAATAGCCCCCCTGGACTTCATCTATGAACTTTTATTTTTATTACCAACAATGATTTTGAAAAAGGTGCACTTTTTGGTTTTTGTTTACCTATCTACCTAAGAATATGTAGTTAATTTGGCGAAGTAAGTGAAAATTTTGGTTTAAAATAAACAATAACTATACGAATAACAAATATATTTTCATAATCAAATATTAACAATTGTTAATACAAGGAATTGTAAATGACGGAAAAGTGTTTTAAATAACAAACTAAAGTCAATAGATTGAATTTAAGCATTTAACCCTATAAACAAGAAATAACAATGAAAAAAAGAGTGTACCAAAACCGCGTATTAAAAATATAGTCAATCAGTATTACAAATAAAGGAGTTTTGAAGTTATTTTCCAACTTTAAAATGCAAGGCCTAAATTAAAAATTTTGCTACGAGCAAAATTTTGCGAGCATTTTTATTGAGCGACCAAATGGCAAATATTTGGTAAATACTCAATCACTGACAACAGTGTAAATAATTTTCCTGGTAATGTCATAGTGTCTGGAATGTCATTTAAATCAACGCCTAAATCAATTTCAAATATTAATAAATCATTCAATGTTAATAATTTGTTTACCGGTA
The DNA here is from genome assembly GCA_905147345.3 of Mythimna impura. Taxonomy (NCBI): domain Eukaryota; kingdom Metazoa; phylum Arthropoda; class Insecta; order Lepidoptera; family Noctuidae; genus Mythimna; species Mythimna impura. The sequence continues at coordinate 19,276,237 of LR990345.1, forward strand.
CATTTTACACCGTCGTTATTATTTTTAACACATAGCACACCTGAATCAATCTCTAACATTGTTTGAGCCGATTTTTCAAGGGCTGAAATGCCTCTATCAGACAAAATTAGTTCATTCAGTGGCATGTATTTTATACGCAAAATTGTAAATTATAACTTATTTTTATTAAAATGTTTATTTTTAATTTAGGCCTTGCATTTTAAAATTGGAAAATAACTTCAAAACTCCTTTATTTGTAATACTGATTGACTATATTTTTAATACAAGGTTTTGGTACACTCTTTTTTTCATTGTTATTTCTTGTTTAAAGGGTTAAATGCTTAAATTCAATCTATTGACTTTAGTTTGTTATTTAAAACACTTTTCCGTCATTTACAATTCCTTGTATTAACAATTGTTAATATTTGATTATGAAAATATATTTGTTATTCGTATAGTTATTGTTTATTTTAAACCAAAAATTTCACTTACTTCGTCAAATTAACTACCTATTCTTAGGTAGATAGGTAAACAAAAACCAAAAAGTTCCCCCTTTTCAAAATAATTGTTGGTAATAAAAATAAAAGTTTATAGATGAAGTCCAGGTCTTTTTATAAAGTACTTATTATGCAGTTTTCGTTGGCATAAAGAAATAAAGCATATTCCGTTATATTCGCTGAAAGTAATCCTCCCTAGCCGCGCCACATACTTTAAAGATTAATTAATCAAAATGAATAGTTTCTTGAGAGAAAAAAGTATCAACGAAGAGTAGAGAAAAGGTACTATTATATAAATTGATTTATGGATAGTTAATATTAAATATTGCAAAATTGACTTGCTGCAGAGTATACCTTCCAGCCGGACCACACCCTACAACCTAACTCCTTAACTAAAGGGGTTTATTGGACCATATTTGTCGTATGCAAGGTACTCTTTAGGTAGTTTTTTTCGGGATATTGATTTATTAATAGTTAGTTATACTCTATTCAATTTGAGGTGGCGCGGCCAGAGAGCACTACCTGGCGGCCGGACCACATAAATTGTTAATTAAAAAGATATCTCTTGAGGTACTAAAAATATATTTATATTCCGATGAAAGTAGACTTTAGGTAGGTATTATTTCGAACTATAGCATCTGAGTACTAAACTGTGGTCCGGCCACAGAGGAACACACGAGGACGTCTTGTTGCCTCTAGCCACTCCTCAAAGAGACCTCCGCAATAACGGTGTGTTTGAGGTTGTGGAAATATTATTATTAAAGGTTTATTAACCGACTTCAAAAAGGAGAAGGTTATATGTTCGGTTGAATGTATGTTTTTTATTTTTTTTGTATGTTCACCGATTTCTCGGTCAATCGGGACCGATTTTGAAATTTTTTTTTTTTTATTGAATGTTTATGCTTCCGAGTTGGTCCCAAAGAAATATTGTTATGATCTGATCATGAACTTCGAAGATATGGAACAGAACTCCTCATAGGATCACAGCAGAACCGTTGTAACAAGCAAAATTGCTTTGTTTATACGTGTAGTCGATGACTGACTGAAAGTAGAGGGGGAATATATGGAACTGATCTGATGATGAAGCCTGAAGTTAGGCACCGGAACTCTGTAATAAATTAATGTAATCTAACCGTGTTTGGGATTATTAGAATTGTCATGAAATGCACTCTGGCTATAAGTATTTAAGTTTGGCTGAGGGGTACTTTTTAGTGGTGGTACCATAACTAAAAAGTGTAAAATAAAAAACTACAAAAAAAAATACAACCGACTTCAAAGTAAAAAAAAACACTGAAAAGTGCAAAATAACTTTAATTTCGGAAGTCGGTGTTAAATAACGAAGAGACAAAACTATTATAGAAATACCGACTTCCGAAATTAAAATTATTTTGCACTTTTCAGTGTTTTTTTTTACTTTGAAGTCGGTTGTATTTTTTTTTTTGTAAAAAGTTTTTTATTTTTATATGCATACTTTTTGGAGTCAATGGTTCGCCTTTTAATTTCTTGGGGCCCAGTACATGTTATGTCCTAACACCGCACTCCAGTATGCGAGTCATGTTCATGCCAAGTTGTGTTTGCAGCAACTTACTTGGGTAAGACCGTTGCAGTTCTCGTCAAGGTGGCAGATTTTTTTACACGGGATACCTACGCGAGATTGAATGTCGTTCGCTCGAATAGCAAAATCTCGAATAAGTTAGTTTTACAAAACATCAAAAGTCAATGCTAGTGTCCGTTTGGTGGTGTTCTATGGAGAAGAATTGGCAAGAAACAGCACAGATAGGTACCATGTTATGGAAAGAGATCGCATGAGTTATTGTTCTTATCAATTTGGAAACTAGCAAGACAATGATACTTTATAAGGTCTATACTTTATATTACTGGTAGGAGCAGTGGTGGCCGAGTGGTAACGGCCCCGACTTAAGAGTTGTAGGTTGGGTTCAAACCCAGACAGGCGCATTACTTTGTGTAATTTATTTCATCACCTCTCAAAACGGTAAAGGAAAACATCGTGAGGAAACCGGTATGTCCTAGAACCAAAAATTCGAAGATATGTGACATCCACCAACCCGCACTGGGCCTGCGTGGTGGATTACGGCGGAGAGGAGGCCTGAGTACCAACCAAAGATATCTGGAGATATGCCTTCATTGCGGAAAATTAAGAAGGAAATGTCAACAATCATTGAACGCCTCTCTCTACGGTCCACCACCACTATATCAGGCTTATTCGCTTCAATAGTCCTGTCAGTGATGATGGGCCGATCCCAGTACAAAGTGATATGACCATTATCGAGAACTGGGTCGGGCTCATACCTATAGTACTGCACTTCCGATTCCACAAGAGAGTATTTCAGAGCAAGTTGCTGATGGATAATCGTAGCTCTAGTAGCCAGGTTGTGCCTATGTGTGTGTGTGTGTGTGTGGTTGTGGTTATGCAAGTACTCTCCGTTAGCTAGACGAGAAGAGAGATATTATGACAAATTGATTCTCCCGGACGGTGACATGCCCGACAGATATCAATCGTACCGACTATCAGAATATTATTATTATTCCATTTATTTTATATATACATATTATTATTTACGTTTTTAAATATTTCTTAAAAAAAAAAATCATTAAAAATATAAAAAATACCAGCCCACCAGCATCGGGAACAGGGTCCAAGCTACCGGTGGTCAGGGCTCCTGAGAGAGGAATCTCCTATTAATGCGCGCCGTGTCCAGGAGTAATGCTTTCTGGATTAGGCCCTTGATCCAGCTGCCTAACAAGAGCCTCCTTAGATGTTGTTCGAGGCTCTTAGCTATTAAGCCATTGGCCGTTATGACTATCGGCACAATGATTGCTCTATCCACTTCCCACATGTCGACAACCTCGCGAGCCAAGTCAAGATATTTAGTTAGTTTATCTTTCTCAGTTTTCACGATGTTCTCGTCATGAGGGACCGCTATATCAACAATCATTGTGCGACGCTCTAGTCGATCTATCACCACTATGCCAGGCTTATTGGCAACATTAGTTCTGTCAGTGATGATACATCGATCTCAATACAATGTGACGCTGTCATTCTCGAGAACTGGGTCGGGCACATACCTACGAGGGCGGCACTGAAAATTTCGGGAATCAAGGAAGTGACACAACATTACAATTTAAAAGTGTATTTATTGCTTTTCGAAGTATTCTCCGCGAAATTTGACACATTTTTCCATATGATGGAACCAATAATTGAAGCAACCATTCCATTCGGAAGTTGGGGTCTCCAAAATGGCCGTTTTGTAGGCGTCCACAGCTTCTTCAGGTGATGAAAATGTCTGACCACGCAATTTATTCTTTATTTTAGGGAAAGTATAGAAAACATTAGGGCTTAGGTCGGGGCTGTACGGCGGATGGTCTAATAATTCTATGTTTTCTTGCTCTAAAAACTCTTTTGTTCTGTGCGCGGTGTGAGAACTCGCATTGTGGTGATGGAGGATGATGCGGCGGTTGCAGTTCTCTTTACGGAGTTCAGAAACGACCTGTTGCAAACAAATGCTAGCATACCATTCTGCATTAACCGTTCTTTGTCCCTCATAGTCGCAACATGGCCGGTTTTGGAGACAAACGTGGCCACCATTTTTTTTTTGCAACACTCCGCGAACGAACAATTTTTGTTGGCTTTAACTCATTTTCGAACACCCAAACTCGTGACTGGTTTTTTGTTTCGGGTTCGTACGCGTATATCCAGGATTCGTCACCTGATACGATGTTGTATACAGCATTTGAGGATCCTGCGTGGAATCTTTCGAGAGTTCTGACGCACCAAGTAACGCGAGCCGCTTTCTGCTCTTCACAGAGCGAATGCGGTATCCATCGGGAAAACAACTTTTTTACACCTAATTGTTCATGCAAGATTATTTGTATTTGACTCATGCCAATGTCTAAAGTTGCCTGAATTTCGCGTTATGTTACATGTCGATCTTCCTCAATCAGCTTACGCACAGCATCAACGTTTTCTTGGGTGACTGCAGTTTTTGGACGACCTTGACGGGGATCATCACTGAGCTTGACACGTCCAGGTTGAAATTCAGCAAACCAGCGGTAAATTGTGGTTTTGGATGGGGCTTCATCACCAAATGCAGAAATCATCCGGTCAACACACTGTTTTTGTGTTAAACCACTTCGAAAGTCATAATAAATCATCGCTCTTGAATTTTCTCGAGTCAATTCCATTTTCTCAACGACTAAACAAGTTTGACAAGACCGAGAATCTTTTTTTAAATAAATAAATGGTATTCGATTTTTAAAACCAAGGAGTTTTCAATTAAAAAGATTTTAATATGACAGGAACAGTGGAAATATTCCATTCCCGATACTTTTAGTGCAGCCCTGTATAGTACGGTACTTCTGATTCCACAAGATTGTATTTAAGAGCAAGTTGCTGGTGGATAATCCTGGCTACAAGGTTGTGTCTATGCAAATAGTCTCCGTTAGCTAAATGAGAATAACCAGAAATATTGTGTCGGATTGATTCTCCGGGCCGGAGGCATGCCCGACAGATGTGAACCGTACCATCCTTCACAATGTATTTCCGGTATTTTATTATTATTATGTTATGGGCTATTATATCTCAGAACGGAGTCCTGGACCTTTGGAAGGCGTACGAGGAGTCAAAACCAACTCGCAGAGGCCCCTTTGACGCTTTTAATCGAACGTGGTGGTATCAGCCGGCGATTATCCCAGTACGCGCCGTGCTAGTACATCCAAGAACATTCCCCGGTTGATGGGAAACTATTGCAACATATGGAAAACAAAAACAATAGGGCTATGGTTTTAGGATTCTTAAATGGACTGGTTACCAGAAACTATGTTAAGACTATGGCCCCTACCTGAACAATGTTTTAATTTCCATCGATAAAAAGGAAAGGGGTGACTTGCACACTCAACAAATGGGCCCCCAAAAACGGTCGCTGGCACGAAGCGACGTAGCAACAAGAGGGCAACATATTCTGAAGTGCTTGAGGACTGGAGAGGTATACCACGGCTATCAGGACAATCCCGGAAGTACGGTCAAGATCCTTACTGGATTATACATCCTTCTCCCGTGCACGTTTGCTCTTGCGAATCTCCACTCAAGCCAGCCAATAAAAGCAAGAGAGAGGTGAGAGCTCTGTTCCTCGTCAGTGTTCATTACGACCGGCCAAAAAAGGCAAGCCGGAGATGACCAAGAATTCTCCCGGGAGATCGGGTCCGTGGGGGGTCACTAAAGCCCAACAGTTCGCCACAAAACTGCTCTGCAGACTTTTTTTTGAGTCAATATCAACCACTTTTTAACCGACTTCAAAAGGAGGAATAGAACCTCCTCCTTTTTGAAGTTGAGCTGAATGTGGTTTTTTTTTTTATGTATTTTCACCGATTTCTCGGTCAATCAGTCGTACTGTATGGTGTCGGACGTAAAGAATAGCACCATCCCATATGTTCCCGTGGGTGTCGTAAGAGGCGACTAAGGGATATTTAGATTCTGTGGGTTATACCCACTCGGTGACACCCTTTCGTCAACACTGTTGACGATCGGGAAAAAAAAGTTTCGTTCGTTCGCAGTGTCAATTATATCCTTTCTCAACTATATTTGATTATGTTAAATCAGTGTTACAATTTTATTACTTATCAAAGTGTAAAATGGTTATTATGCACATGATAAGGCCATTTTTTTATTTTCTAGTTAATTGTGTTTTAAAAGATCTAACATAATCCATTAAAACATTTTAAAAATCCATGACGTTTTATTTTTATTTCCATATTAAAAAAAAAAAACCAGCATTAATGGACACTGCGAACGAACGAAACTTTTTTTTCCCGATCGTCAACAGTGTTGACGACAGGAACGAAAGGTGTTACCGAACGGGAATTACCCGAAATAATAAGTAGCGTTCGTCAACACTGAACGAACGAAACTTTTTTTTCCCGATCGTCAACAGTGTTGACGAAAGGGTGTTACCGAGCGGGAATAACCCGATTCTGTGCATACTACAGCACCTTAGGTCACCCCGTGGTGGCGGGTAAACTACCAACAAAAGCATTCCCAAAGAGGGTTGGTCTGGCGGCCGATTTTAAAAAAAATAACTAGCCAAATCCCTTTGCAACATGTTCGGTCTTAATAGAATGCGCGATAGGGTTAGGGCGTACCCCACAGGCGACGCGCAGGGGCAGCACCCGGCTTCTGTGGGAAATGGACCAGGGTTGTTGCACCATCCTGGGCGGGGGCAACGTAAGAAGTTAGCTCGAGAAATGAGATTGAGGTATGCAAGTTGGAATGTTGGGACTATGACTGGAAGGGCCAGAGAGTTAGCGGATGTATTGAAAAGAAGACGGATAAATATAGCATGCTTGCAGGAAACTAAATGGAGAGGAACAAAAGCGATAAAAATTGGTGAAGGATATAAGTTCTACTACTGTGGAAGTGATGGAAAAAGATATGGTGTAGGAATAGTGTTAGACAATAAATTGAAAGAATGCGTGACGGAAGTACAAAGGATTAGTGATAGATTTATAGTTGTGAAAGTTATGTTAGAGAATGTGATGTTGAATATAGTTAGTGTGTATGCACCACAAGTAGGATGTGATGAAACGGTGAAAAAAAAGTTTTGGGAGGATTTTGATACAGCTTTAATGAACATCCCTGTTCATGAAGAATTTATAGTTGGAGGTGATTTTAATGGACATGTGGGAAGAATGAAAGGTGTTTATGAAAGAGTACATGGGGGATGGGGTTTCGGTAGTCCGAACAGTGAAAGAGAGACCCTGCTGCAATCCACTACTGCATTTGACCTGGCAGTAGCCAATACGTGGTTCCAAAAAAGAGACGAACACATGATCATGTACAAAAGTGGTAATCATAAGACCCAAATCGACTACTTTCTAGTTCGGCGCAACCACTTAAAACACGTCAAAGACTGCAAAGTACTGCCAGGAGAAGACCTAGTCTCACAACACAGACTCCTGGTTATGACATCAGTGGTTAAAATACTGTCTACCAAATACAAAGAGCGGCCTCCCCCTAAAATAAAATGGCATATGTTAGAGAGGAATGATTGTGCGAAGAAGTTCAGGGAGCGAGTGGTGGACAGAATGATAGAGATGGGAGATATGAATGATCAAAGTATAAATGAAAGCTGGAATGAGATGGCTGAGTGTATCAGGCATGCAGCGAAAGATATTTTGGGAGAGACGAGAGGAAAGGGCATAATAGATAGGGATACATGGTGGTGGTCGACAGAGGAAAATTCAAGGAATGGCAGCGTGTAGAGCCTGGAAACGCTAGTTTAAAAGCTGAAAAAAAGAGTGAGTATGACGTTTTAAAGAAGAAAGCCAAGAAAGCCGTGGCAATAGCAAAAACAAAAGCCCAGGACAAACTATATGACGCACTGGACAGTCCTGCAGGCCAAAAAGAGCTATACCGGCTTACTAGAATAAGAGAGAGAAAGGCGAGGGATGTTTGTCATGTAAGATGTATAAGAGATGAAACTGGAATGGTTCTATCGGATGATGAAAAAATCAGAAAGAGGTGGAAGGAATATTTTGAAAGATTGATGAATGAGGAAAATAATTGGAGTGGGGCGTTAGAGAATAAATCAGTGAGAATGGTTAGTATGGATGAAGTCAGAATAGCAGTAAATGGAATGAAGAATGGTAAAGCCATTGGTCCAGATGGAATACCAGTTGAAGTGTGGAAGTTATTGCGAGTGGATGGATGGACGTGGTTAGCTTTGTTCTTCAATAAGTTGTTGCTGGAAGAAGCCATACCTGATGAGTGGTGCAATAGCTCTTTGGTGCCGATTTTTAAAAACAAAGGTGATGTGCTTGAGTGCAACAATTATAGAGGAATAAAGCTAATGTCACATACTATAAAAGCCTGGGAGAAAGTTATTGAAAGACGACTGAGAGAAGAGTGAAATTTCACAGAACCAATGCGGTTTTATTCGGTCGGGGTACAGCGGATGCCATTTTTGCTACACGCCAGCAGCTGTGCGAGAAATACAGAGGTGCGCATAAAAACTTGCACATGGTATTCATTGACCTCGAAAAGGCCTCGACCGGTCGTATGACCGGGTACCCTCGTGAGGTTCTGTGGTGGGCCCTTAAGGAGAAAGGTGTGCCTGGGAAGTATGTGCAGTTGATCCGAGCGATGTATAGTCGATGCAGTACCCAAGTCCGGTCTACAGTGGGCACCACTGGCAGCTTCAATGTGGCTGTCGGCTTACATCAAGGGTCGGCTCTCAGCCCTTACTTCTTCCTGATGATAATGGATGCTCTGACCAGTGGCGTGCCTAGGGTTTCAAAATAAGGCAAGCCCAATAAAATTTTAACCGATTTCAAAAAAAGAAAGTTCAGTTTTCGACTGAGTATGTAGGTACCTACGTATGTATCATCGCAATTTTCTCATAAACTACTGATTAGGTACAATAAATTAAAAGCCCAAAAAACAGTCATGAATTTCATTTATAATTATATCTGAGAATCAAGCACAGTTGTTTTCTATGACTAACATCGGGGGTTTCGTCAATAATAATTGAAACAAATTTTGTTTGCCTAACTTCGTAATCGATGCAAGTTTGCATCACATCGGCTACGGAATGAATAATATCGTTTTGAATTTTGTTAGATAAATAACTCGGCCCCGGTTTGTCACTTTTCTAATGCTGTATAAGCTTTTCTAAAACGACATCGTATTTTGAAATTAACGAGACCAGTTCTAAAAAATTGCCTTTATTTTTGAATATTTAATTTCGTTATTTTAAAAAGTCGCTAGTTTTTATTGTTACTAAATCTTAAAAAAAGTCTCCAAACTCGTTAAAAATCTCCAAGATCTCACAACGTCGCTAAAACGGCAACACTGCAGAGTTGGCAAGGTGACAAGGTCACGCATACGCGAGCAACTTCATACGAATGCCCGGCTTAAATCTTCCATACTGATCGATTTGTAGACGCATAAGGTCCTAACTCGTTTTATGGCACATCGCTATAAGTGCGAAAGTGACAGAGATAGTATTTGAAAGCCCGGTAAAAGCCGGTACGTGTAAGCGAGATAGATATAGCTCTCGCGTAGATGCTGCTAATGCGAAACTCTGCGCGCGCTGTGTAGTAGTGTGGCATAGGTAGATACTTTGTGTTATTTTGATAAGAATTAAAGCGCGCGAACTTTTAAATAGTTCGGGTTTGATATTGATTCTCTATCGAGCATTTTAGTAAGGCATGCCTGGCTTTTCTGCTGTATGAAGGTACCGCCACTGGCTCTGACGTCGGACATTCAGGAAGAGGCTCCCTGGTGTATGCTGTTTGCCGATGACATTGTGTTGGTTGCCGAGAGTGGCCTAGAGGTCCAGAACAGATTGGAGGTGTGGTGGCACAGACTGGAGAGTGTTGGCCTGAAATTGAGTAGAACCAAAACTGAATCCTTGTTCTGCGATTTCGGCGGTCTCTCCAATCCAGAGCCTTTAGCTCTCGCTGGAACACCCATACCGATCTGCTCTGACTTTCGGTACCTCGGGTCACTTGTCCAAGGGGTGGTGAGGTAGACCGGGACGTAAAACATCGGATCAACGCAGGATGGATGAAATGGCGACAGGTCACGGGAACAACTTGTGACCCACGGATGCCAAGTTGAAGGGTTAAATCTACAAGTCCGTGATAAGGCCTGTCATACTGTATGGATCAGAATGTTGGGCTGTGAAAAAGACGGATGAAAAAAGATTGCACGTAGTGGAGATGAGAATGTTAAGATGGATGTGTGGTGTGACGAGAATGGATAAAGTGAGAATATATAAACATTTTGATACGATAATCTTATCTTATGGCGGTTATTGCTGGCGATAGTATCGTACGATTTCTCGAACAGAAACGGGTGAGAAACTCTCCGTCTAAATGGGCCTTTAATCGATTTGTTTTCATCTTGTGTATTTTTCTCAAGACATGACTGCAATCAAAAGTGCAAAAGAAAACAATTATTATTAAAAAACTTTTTACAAAAAAAATACAACCGACTTCAAATTAAAAAAAAACACTGAAAAGCGCAAAATAACTTTAATTTCGGAAGTCGGTATTTCTATAATATTTTTGTCTCTTCGTAAAAAGTTTTTTATTTTACACTTTTTAGTTATGGTACCACCACTAAAAAGTACCCCTCAGCCAAACTTAAATACCTTATAGCCAGAGTGCATCTCATGACAATGAGGATCAGTCATGATTTTTGTGGAGTATGCGAATTATAGCGTCAAAAAAAACAGTAAATACTGTGAAGAAATTATTTAAATCGGATCAAAAATGACGAAGATACAGCAATTTTAGTATTAGTTCCAGAAACGCACCCGAGAATGAACTCGACTCGTTGTGACGTCATCTGTCGCGATCGGTCTCTACCGGCGAATGAATACGAAGGCATTTCACGTGAAGCGGACAACTAAAAATTTCGATGTTTCTGATTTTTAACCGACTTCAAAAAAAAGGAGGAGGTTATCAATTCAGTTGTATTTTTTTTTTTTTATCATCATTTTTTTTTTTTTTTTTTTATGTGTGTTACCTCAGAACTCCGTCGTTTATGGACCGATTTGCAAAATTTTTTTTCCCTTTATAGGATATGCTTCCAGATTGGTCCCATTTTTTTCAAAATCCAGTTCTGATGATGGAATCCATGAGGAATCGAGGGAACTCCTCAAAAATTATAGGCAACCCTATGGTAATTTTAGTATTTTCATCAAGAACTTAAGCATTTACAGTCAAAAAGTAACATTTGATGAAGTGAAACTGATGAAGAAGACCAGAAATGGTCAACGGAACTTCATACTCAAATAGATATCACATTGAAGATATAGTTAAGCGACTATGACAATACAAATAAATGAATGATTCTGAATAGTTACGTTGAAAATGGTATCATCGAAGTGATCTGATGATGATGATGGAGCCGGAAGGTAGGCACTGGAACTCCGTAATTAATCAATGTAACCTAGCCGTGTTTGGACTCATTAGAATTGTCATGAGATGCACTTTGGCTATAAGGTACTATCGAACTGATCTGATGATGGAGCCGGAAGGTAGGCACAGGAACTCCGTAATTAATCAATGTATCCTAGCCGTGTTTGGGCTTATTAGAATTGTCGTGAGATGCTCTTTGGCTATAAGGTACTATCGAACTGATCTGTTGATGGAGCCGGAAGGAGGAAGGTAGGCACAGCAACTTTATAATAAAACAATGTAACCTAGCAGTATTTGGGTTAATTGGAATTGTCATTAGAAATAGGCACTCTGTTTATAAGTGTATCGCAACTAAAAAGTGTGAAATAAAAACTTTTTAGAAAAAAAAAATAACCGACTTCACTAAAAAAAACACTAAAAGGATCAAAATAACTTTAATTTCGGAAGTCGGTGTTAAATAAGAAACAAACAATACCGAGAAACACCGACATCCGAAATTAAAGTTATTTTGATCCTTTTAGTGTTTTTTTAGTGAAGTCGGTTATTTTTTTTTTCTAAAAAGTTTTTTAGTAATAAGTATTTGAGTATGGTATATATGTCTATGTTCCCGATATACGTACATAATATTTTTATCGTATTTCGTATGATTTACGAGTTATGAGGGTTTGAAGATTTGACAAACTCTCAGGGATGTGGTACTTCGAATGCCATTATCATTAAAATTAAATAAATTAAGTACCTAATGGATTTTATTCTTCATTTAATGAGGTTTTTAACTAAATATACTATACTAGTCAAAACAAAATAAGGGCCACCACGTTTTTATAGTATTCTCATGAATTCTTAAGGTTCAAGGGTTGATTAATGATTAGATTAGATAAATTAACTGATTTTTATTGTAAACAGCACACAATGATGAAGGTACTTTCCAAAAAAAAAAAAAAAAACACTTTCTAAAAACTAACATTTGTGCAAACAAAAAGTAAGGAATAAAAATTAAGTGAAAAAAGAAACAAATTAGGTATTGGTTGATTTGTGACTTTCCTCAATATTTTGTGTGCCGTCCTCGTTTTCTAATGCACTCTTGAAGCCTGGATGGTACACTCTCCACCAGGTGTACCACTGTTTCTTGAGGAATTTGTTCCCCGCTTGATTTTAGAACGTTTATTAGCTGTCTTTCACTATGTACGGGTTGGTTTGTGCTCCGAACACTGTGTTTTAGTAAATCCCTCATGAGTTCAATGGGATTGAGATCCGGACTGATTGCAGGCCAGGGCAACGTCAGTATACCAGCCTCCTCTAGGGCTTCTCTGGTAGTCCTAGCTGTATGAGCGCAAGATTTATCGTGCATCAGACGGAATCTTGCGCCGATTCTCGGTGCATATGGGACCACATGGGTTCTTATGACCTCCTCGATATAACGTTGAGCTGTAATTGTGCCTTCGTTGAGAATTACCAACTCGGTTCTACCTGATATAGAGATTCCTCCCGACACCATAACATTGGGGCCCCCAAATCTGTCACTTTCATGGATACAAGCATCCGAAAACCGCTCACCTTCACGCCTCCAGACCCTAATGCAACGGTTATCACTAAAAAATTTAACTTTGCACTCATCTGTAGCCAATACTGTGCTCCAATCACTCATATGCCATGCCAGATGCTGCCTTGCGAACGATAATCAGTTTGGACGATGAGCACTTGTCAATGGTATCCGCACTACGCGTCTCCTGGAGAACTGCTGGTCCTAGTGTAACCGATTTCGAATGGTTTGATCACTAACACGTGTACCTGTCGCCTGCCGCAAACGGTTTTGTAAGGAGCGGGCTGTGATGCAGCGTTCTCTGCGTGTGACGCGTCGTCAGTTTGACTGAGTTAAAATCCATCTTAAAATTGGGTAGAATCAAGTGGCCACAATAAATTATCAAAAACTAGCCACTTTACACAATTATGCAGGTAGGACAATCAAAAAATATTTGTAAACAAATAAGATAACACTACTTTAAACGTTCAGCTACTTGAGAACGCATAAAAAATAAATTATTGCTACCGCTGTTAAAAATAACAAGTGGCCCTTATTTTGTTTTGACTAGTATATAATGAAAAAAAAAAATTTTTTTTTTCAACTTCTGCTCCATAGTCTTGATTATAATGGAATAGGTTAGGTTAGTAATATATATTTTTTTATGTTCTGTTTTGGTCTTGAAGAAGCTGATGTAAAAAAAAACGAAAGTTGTAAAATGTTGCAGTGTCGTATTTTAAATCGTCAGATATCATAACAATGCTGCCGTGTTTTAAACTCTTCTTCTTTTTTATAATAATACACAGATATTAGGAAAGTGGCCTGGTCATTATTTTTTCAACTTCTGCTCCATAGTCTTGATTATAATGGAATAGGTTAGGTTAGTAATATATATTTTTTTATGTTCTGTTTTGGTCTTGAAGAAGCTGATGTAAAAAAAAACGAAAGTTGTAAAATGTTGCAGTGTCGTATTTTAAATCGTCAGATATCATAACAATGCTGCCGTGTTTTAAACTCTTCTTCTTTTTTATAATAATACACAGATATTAGGAAAGTGGCCTGGTCATTATTCCAGTGAAGCGATTGGGCAGCGTTAACCTCATCATCATCATCATCATTTCAGCCGAAAGACGTCCCCTGTTGGACATAGGCCTCCCCCAAAAGTAGCCATAATGACCGGTCCTGTGCGTCTCGCATCCATCGGCTTCCCGCGGCCCTCACCAGGTCATCGGTCCACCTTGTGGGAGTCCTTCCAACGCTGCGTCTTCCGGTACGTGGTCGCCATTCCAGAACCTTTCGTCCCCATCGACTATCTGTTCTGCGAGCAATGTACCCTGCCCACTGACACTTAAGTTTGGCGATTCTTCGGGCTATGTCTGTAACCTTGATTCTCCTGCGGATATCTTCATTTCTGACTCGATTACGCAAGGAAACTCCGAGCATAGGCCTTTCCGTTGCCCTTTGAGTGAATTTAAGCCTTCTGATGAGGCCTATTGTAGGCGACCACGTTTCGGAGCCATAAGTATGTCATCACTGGCAACACGCACTGGTTATAGACTTTCGTCTTGAGACACTGGTATATTGGACGAGAAGACACCGCGCAGCCATCCGAACGCTGCCCAGCCGAATCGGATTCGACGATTGAACTCTTTCTCGAAGTTAGACCTACCCAACTGGACCGTCTGTCCCAGGTAAACGTAGTTGTCCACAACTTCGAGTGTAGTCTCCGATCTTGATAGGAGTAGGTGCTACATGGATGTTTACCTTGACTTTGGTTTTGTCCATGTTCATTTTAAGTCCCACTCTTTCGGAAGCTTTACTGAGGTCACCGAGCATTGTACTGAGCTCCTCCGTAGTCTCAGCCATGACTACTATGTCGTCGACAAATCGAAGGTGAGTGATGCACTCGCCATTGACATTTATGCCTAGCCCTCTCCACTCCAGAACCTTGAAGACATCCTCCATTGCGGCCGTGAACAGTTTCGGAGAAATGACGACTCCTTGCCTAACACCCCGCTGCAAGAGGATAGGTTTCGAGGTCTGGTCCTGAAGTCGGACTGACATTGTGGCGTTTTTGTATAAGCGTCAACCCCACTGTAATCGATCTGGCTCCTAAATGATTTAAGTCCATTGTGAAACTTAACGAGCAATATGTTAACACTAAGAGCTTTAATTACAAAGAAAATAAAATTATTAAAGTAGTCCAAGTTTATGAATATTAAAAAAAAATAAACTGATTTTTTTCTTTATAGAATATTTAGTTAAAAAATCTCATTAATTATAGAATAAAATACATTACTTAATTTATTTAATTTCAACTTTCATAAGCTGGATAAAGGCATTCGAAGTAGCGCATACCTGAGAGTTCGTCGAATCTTCAAACCCTCATAACTCGTAAATCATACGAAAAACGATAAATATATTATGTACGTATATCGGGAACATAAACATATATAACATACTCAAATATTACTAAAATCGGAAACAAAGAAATTTTTTAATTGTTCGCTCCACGTGAAATGCCTCTACCCTACGATCAAGCCGTTCTTCGCACGGATCATGGCAGATGACGTCATCGTAAACTAAGTAACCGTTCAGAAAAACTTTAATATATCCACCATTTCTTGACGGATTTTAATAATTTAAAAAATTAAATGCTCAATAAATTATTACACATACGATGTACTTAGTAAAAATGAGATTTGCTATTATGTGATTGATCCTCATTCTAATAATCCCAAACACGGTTAGATTACATTAATTTTCATTAATTTTTGGATTTTATTATAGAGTTCCGGTGTCTAACTTCAGGCTTCATCATCAGATCAGTTCGATATATTCCCCCTCTACTTTCAGTCAGTCATCGACTACACGTATATACAAAGCAATTTTACTTGTTACGACGGTTCTGCTGTGATCCTATGAGGAGTTCTGTTCCATATCTTCGAAGTTCATGATCAGATCATATCAATATTTCTATGGGACCAACTCGGAAGCCACCTTTCAATCAAAAAAACACAATTGACCGAGAAATCGGTGAACATACATAAAAAAAATCATACATACAACCGAACATAGAACCTCCTCCTTTTTGACGTCGGTTAAAAATCGAAGAACTATGTCAAGTGAAATATCATTGAATAGGCTTATGAAAATCCTTGAAAATCATCTTTAGTTGTCTTAAATCATTTTAATGATCATTTGGCTTTTATTACAATTTAAAGTTAGTTTACGTTGTTAGCAATAATGCAAAAAAAATAAAACGATATTATCTAAAACAGTTAGATACATAAAATCAAAGTAAAGCAAATGCTAACAACTGCATCACATAACTTGTTTGCTTATTTTGAAACTTTTTAGTTGTTTTTTGCAAACAGGTTTTTTCTTAATTTTTGCACACTGTAATAGATCAAACTAGTATATATTTTTTTTATTTCAGATGTGATGTCTGATTTGTACAATATAATCAATCCACATACCAAGAAGAGGACTCCAATGATTTCTGATTTTCATTACAATTTAATCTTACAAAATAAAGAGAGGTTGGACTCTGCTATTGTGTATGACAGAGATTTTAAATACAACTATTTTGGATTCAAGACTTTAGAAAGGTCATATTTGTTGAAAATCAATAACAAGGTAAACTTGTCTTGTATTTTTTTTATAACATAGACCCACACTAGCATTCACATACTAAATAATAAAAAAAACTCATGTAGACAAAAGACCTCGACCCGAAATGGTTATCTGTAGGCCATACGATTATTTGTTCGGTGCGGGTATCGAAGCCACGACTCGTAGCAAAGCAGCCAATCGCTCAAGCACTGCACCAACCGTGCCGTCTTAATTATAACCATATGTAACATTTCAGATTGCAGAAAGGCCACAACACATGCTCATGCGGGTTTCAATAGGCATTCATGGAGAAGATATTGAGGGAGCTATTAATACATACAATTTATTATCTGAAAAATATTTTACGCATGCAAGCCCAACTCTTTTCTCAGCAGCCACCCCACGTCCTCAACTATCTTCTTGCTTCCTCATAGCTATGAAAGATGATAGTATTGAAGGAATTTATGATACTTTAAAACAATGTGCACTCATTTCTAAATCAGCAGGTGGGATTGGCCTTCATGTTCACTGCATAAGATCTAAAGGTACTTATATATCTGGCACAAATGGTGTGTCTAATGGTCTTGTGCCCATGTTAAGAGTTTACAATAACACAGCACGTTACGTTGACCAAGGAGGTAATAAAAGACCTGGTGCTTTCGCCATCTATTTAGAACCATGGCATGCTGATATATTTGAATTCTTGGATTTGAAAAAGAATACTGGAAAAGAAGAAGTACGTGCAAGGGAGCTATTTTATGCCTTATGGATACCTGATTTATTTATGAAAAGAGTTGAAAGCAATCAAGATTGGAGTATAATGTGTCCTCATGATTGCCCTGGCCTAGCCGATTGTTGGGGAGAAGAATTTGAAGCATTGTATGAGAAATATGAGCAGGAAGGTCGCTTTGTAAAACAAGTACGAGCTCAAGTTTTATGGAAAGCTATAATTGAAGCACAAGTAGAAACAGGAACTCCATACATGCTTTATAAAGATTCATGCAACAGAAAAAGTAACCAAAAGAATCTAGGCACCATTAAATGTAGCAATCTTTGCACTGAAATTGTGGAATATACTTCACCAGATGAAGTTGCTGTGTGCAATTTAGCTTCTATTGCATTAAATATGTTTGTAAATGACGATAAAACATACAATTTTATAAAATTAAAGGAAGTTACTAAAACTATAACTGAAAATCTAAACAAAATTATTGATGTTAACTTTTATCCAGTGCCAGAGGCAAAAAGATCAAATATGAGACACAGACCCATCGGAATTGGAGTCCAAGGATTAGCTGATGCTTTTGTTTTAATGCGCATACCATATGAAAGCGAAGCTGCTATAAAATTAAATCAACAAATATTTGAAACAATTTACTATGGTGCACTAGAAGCTAGTTGTGAATTAGCTGAGAAGAATGGAGTATATGAGACTTATGAAGGCTGCCCTGCAAGCCAGGGTATTCTGCAATATGACATGTGGAACAAGACCCCGACAGATTTGTGGGACTGGGCGTCACTAAAAGAGAAGATTGCGAAACATGGTCTCAGAAATTCACTCTTGTTAGCACCTATGCCAACTGCTTCCACTGCCCAAATATTGGGAAATAATGAATCATTTGAACCATTTACATCAAACATTTACCAAAGACGTGTCTTGTCGGGTGAGTTCCAAGTGGTAAATCATCACTTGTTACATGATCTAACTGAAGCTGATTTATGGGATGAAGATATGAAAAATCTTATTATCCACAACAATGGATCTATTCAAAACATTGAATCTATTCCTAAAGAAATAAGAGATTTGTATAAAACTGTATGGGAGATTTCTGTGAAAACTACTATACAAATGGCTGCCGACAGAGGTGCATTTATCGATCAAAGCCAGTCCTTTAATATCCATGTTGCTGAACCAAACTATGGTAAACTATCGTCAATACATTTCTATGCGTGGAAAATGGGTTTGAAAACTGGAATGTACTACTTACGCACAAAACCTGCTGTGAATGCTATACAGTTTACTGTTGATAAATCTAAGGTTAAGAGTAAGGTTACAAATGGAAAATCCGAAATAAATGGAAAGTCAGAGGTTGATGATGCCAATATGGCAGCAATTGCTTGTTCCTTACAGAATAGGGATGAATGTATGAGCTGTGGCTCCTAATTTTTATCACATGTAGTTGTAATATCCAGCATTTTGTAATGATCTAGTTTAATAGTTTTCTATTTAATGTGTTTTTTGTTTTCACTCTTGAATCTTTTTATTTGAAGACGATAAAATTGTGGTTAATGTTAGTTTTAAACAAAGAATATTATTCCGATTTCATCACAATAGATGTTACGTTTTAGCATGGCATAGGTAATCGGCGACTGACCCAAATACACCGATTGACTTGTCTATCGCGATCTAAAACTTTTTTTTATTTTACAAATGAAAATGGCCGTAAAAACTATGTATTTCTACCACGTTCGTCTTTCGAACCGTGTCATGACAAAAAAGCAAAGCGAGTTTTTGAATAAAAGTCCAGGAAAAATAACTAAGATTGGAAGCAAGATCGAATGGCTTTTGTTGGAATGACAAAATCTCGAATAAGTTAATTTAAATTTACCTCAATACAGTTTCATTATGTACCTTGATGCAAAATCATGAATAGCTTTAAACTCTACTTATCGGAAGCACAAACTACGGTGCCTCGAAACATCATTTCTTGAACGACCATTAAATCAAATTAACAGAATCGTTACAAGGATTTAATATATTTTACTTTTTTGTTAAATTGGAAAAAATATTTTCTTAAAAAAACGTACCTAATCGCGGGGGTAAACTTATCGCGGGATAAATTTTAACACAATCGCCTGTAGGTACCGGCCCCGCCTGCCCTACTCGTCAAAAGAAAAAAAAAAATAAGTCTCGGGGTTCCGGAAACGGCAATGACCGTAATTGCCATGCTGAAACGAAACAACTATAAGTTTTTAAATACTTTTTTGCTATTAAATTTTAATGTCAATTTTTAAGCAATCTTTAGAGCAAGTAAGTTTTAATTAAGTGCCTATTCAACAATATTATTAAGTAAATCATTTACACGTCTCTACCTTTAATATGCTTTTATTTACTTTGTTACTCATACCTTCTTTATCTCAGAAAGTCCTGCAGTTAGATGTGGTTCGTGTAGATTATCCTGCCTTTAAACATTCTCACATTAAGTTCTGTTTACGCGATAACTTCAAAACAATTTTACTAATGGATAAGTTTTTGAACGGAAGTTACATAGATCAAAATGAATTAGACAAATCGTCAAGGCTGCATGAATAATTGTGGTTGTTTGAATGTGAGCGTTTCAACCGCGCAGCTATGACGATAATTAAAAAAAAAACTGCCAAGATTTTGTAAAAATTTGTAAAAGATGATTCCCAAAACCATAAATTTGTCAAAGTTATGGTTAAGAAGTTATAAGGGTTTCAATGTGACCGCGCCATTGAAACGCGGAGAACCACGCGGCCATGGAGATCTTTAAAACTACGCGTTGCAGAGACCTGTAGGTAAATAGATTGAATTTGTAAAAATATACAAAAAAAATGCTAGGTTTAGATTTTAGAAGCTGTACAGCAAAAACCCTATGGAAAAACCCTACGATAACACGTTTGTCACCGTTTCGATGGCGCGCCATCGAAACGGTGACAAACGTGTTATCGTTGATATCTCGCTGATAAAGCATCGCAGAGGTCTGAATTTTTTTGTAAAACACATTTGAATTTGTTGAAACTTGTAAAAATACAACAAAAAATCCTAGATTTATATTTCAGGAGTTGTAAGACTAAAAGCCCATGGCATGGCCGCGCCATCGAAACGGTGACAAATATATTAGACCAATTTTCTTCCCCTTGGGGGGCAAGGGGAAGAAAATTGATATTTCGGGTCTTGCCGTAGGCCTGACCTCTGAGATTACCTCTTCCATTTACGCTCACGTATCAATGTGTATACCCCATTATCTATCGCGTTCCCTCCCCCTACTACCTACCTATAGCTGTCTCTTTCACATGCTGTGCTTGACGGCTAGAGTCGGGCCGCGCAGAGGCCTTAGTTTACTACTTACTTCAGTACCATAGATCAGCCGGCAAGAAATTGCCCGGTCAGGCCTACGGCAAGACCCGAAATATCAATTTTCTTCCCCTTGGGGGGAAAATGGGTCTATTTCGGGCTCTGTGCCTACGGCCTGACCTCTGAGATATGTCTTAAATCTGCCGGCATGTTATAGGTATAGTACAGCAGCGTACTGTGATAAGACTCCTGGGGAATGAAAAATTGAATTACTGGATAGATTTTGAAGGTTTTTTTCTTTTTTTTATTAATGATAGGCTCGCGTTTGACCACCATCTCACCTGATGGTAAGCGATGATGTGGTCGACGATGGAGCACGCTTGCCTAGAAGTAGCCTATGTGTAGTGGAAGAGAAAAGAAAGAATTTATTAGAGATCACCATAGTTTTATTTCGAAGATATCCTCCCAACTAAAGGACATTTCAGAATTTTTGACTTCTTCTAAGTATTAGCTTAGAGTACCAAAGCAGATTCTAATCAAATTGACTTTAGCTCAGTCTTCTCTTAACAATCATAATAAACTAAAAATAAAATAACTTCTTGACAAAGATTATTGTGTTATCACCTATACCAATTCAATACCGGTATTATACTGTAAATT
Source organism: Mythimna impura (assembly GCA_905147345.3). Classification (NCBI taxonomy): domain Eukaryota; kingdom Metazoa; phylum Arthropoda; class Insecta; order Lepidoptera; family Noctuidae; genus Mythimna; species Mythimna impura. Next base: position 19,297,490 of record LR990345.1, read on the forward strand.
TTGGGATGTTACCTAAATATATTGCACGGCCGCTTTTTTGTAGCCATCCGAACTTGGTCGGGTTATGTAGGTTTTCGATGCTTCGTCAGTATTATAATTGTTTTTCTTTAATTACTGAATTTAATGACATGAAATTTTGCATAAGAATAGTTGAATGAATACACTAATCAACGTATGTAAAAATCTACAGCTCTCTATGTAAGCGCTTTACATGAAAACTAGCTAATGGCCAAACGTTCGCGTAGCGGAAACTTGAATTTCTCCGAAGTTTATGCATGCACTAGTTTTATTCATACATACACAATTACACACAAATACACACTAATTTTTGGACACATCTCTTTTCTTCTAAAGTCTATGGATTAAAAAAAGTTCCGCCAGGACAACGTTCGCCCAGCGGAATCAGTTTTTGGTGAATTTCTCCACAATGGTTGCGTGCACAAATTTTTTTTTACCATACACAATTATACGACGTCATACACTAAATATCTGCATAATTAAAATCTTTAAATTCAACAACATTCCGCTGCGCGTACGCACACGTCGTTAAGAGAGCCAAGAACGGTAATCATTAATTACGTGTCATACGACGTTTTTCAATACACTTGTGAAGAAAATAACAGTAAAACTAGTAAAGTTTTCTGTGACATGGCGGTAAAAATCTGTTTTCATAAGCCGCGCATCATTATTTTTATTTACCCCTAGAGGAAGGCTAAGGTATTTTGATCATACTGCCTAGTTTTACGTTTATGTTTTCTTGCGTGAAAAGTTTTTACGATAATGTCTTTCGTAGTGACAATAGAATACGGATGTAACATTTGATGATTCTAATGATTTTGTAGTATTTAATTAATACAGCCACTGAACTTCACTAGAATAAAAAATACCACGCCAAAAACCGCGCGCATCTTAAAATGGCGGCCATAGATTTGTGGTCTATGGCCACCATTTCAAAAAGCGCGCGAAAAAAAAACAAATTTTTGAATGTACGATTTATTTACAGTCAACCTGGGTAACTTTGAACACTTTTTTTAAATTATTATGGATACTGAAAAAAAAAATTACTGTTGGACTACGTTAAACAGGCTTTTAAGTGTTCTTTTGTGCTCAAATTCATAACTATATAACCAAAATGATGGTTTAATAAAGAAATGTTTGAGAAAATAACGTTTTAGTAGCCATTCAAAGTTACAACTAATTTTGGCTAACTTTGAATTGAGTTTTCTGGGATAACGAAAATCCTCTAAAATTCTCTATTTATTTGATTTGGGTAACATTAAACTACTCCAGACAATAAAAAATGATGATGATGACCCCAAACAGAAAAGGCGCCAATTCTTTGAAAATTGGTTGACAGTTGTCAATTTTATGACACATTTGACATTTCAAACATTTAAACGTTCCGTTTCACTTAACTATTCAAGTAATCATTCTAAATGCGTTAAGAGAAAAAAAGAAGAACCTTCAAACAAGTTTTATTCAAAGTTATATGGAAATTCAAAATTACCCAACTTGTACGTACTAAATGTTTTTTATTAAATAAATCATTTGTACAAGTTAAATTTGTCCATTTTAACTTGTAAATTGGATGAAATAAGTAATTAAGATACTAATTTATATACTATAATGAACGCAATAACTTAATGGGAATTTTATTCGAATTCAAAAGTTTTGCGAACAAAGAGGTTGAACAAAAAGGTTTGAACTACATTATAGCACTAGTGCGTAATGGTAATCAAAATGTCACAGTTTGGTAACGAGTGTCATTATATACCTAAGTGCAGTGCAATAAGAGTCACTTTCTGAGCAAGTGTGTTAAAAAATATATTTGCTTATAAATTATAATATTTCTTGATACTAAAAACTAGTTTCATTTTTAGGGTTTCGTAGCCAAATGGCAAAAAACGGAACCCTTATAAATATTCGTCATGTGTCTGTCCGTCCGTATGTCACAGCCACTTTTTTTCCGAAACTATAAGAGCTATACTGTTGAAACTTGGTAAGTAGATGTATTCTGTGAACCGCATTAAGATTTTCAAAAAATAGAAAAAAAAACAATAAATTTTGGAGGTTCCCCATACTTATAACTGAAACTCAAAAATTTAATTTAATTAAATAAATAAATAAATAAAATGTGAGTCCCCCCCACGTAACTTCTAAAATAAGAGAATGATAAAACTAAAAAAAATATATGATGTACATTACCTTATAAACTTCCACAGACAATTGGTTTGAACGAGATCTAGCAAGTAGTTTTTTTTTAATACTTCATAAATCGTAAACCGCAATTTACCTTTCAAGTTAAAACGGAACCCTCAGTGCGCGAGTCCGACTCGCACTTGCCCAGTTTTTATACATGTTTCATAATGAAATGGTTTCATTTCATATTTTTATCAAAAATAATTAGTAATTACAAAAAAATAAGCACGCAGTTTGTTAGTAGGACATTTATTTATTTGTCGGTCGATCAGTGTGCATTTCTTTTCTCACACTTCGCCACTTTAAGCATCCATGAGGTTTTCTAAAAGCCGGCGCCCGCGCCCCTGGGTGAGATATAGATAAACATAGACTAAGACTGTCTGAATTTCAAAGTGTGTACGTCGTTAAAGAACGGGCAACGCAACTCAACTCGCGTTCTAAATTGTGAATCTTTCGTAAAATAAACGCAACAGCGTGATCGAAGATGTTTGAAGATTATGACCTTCCTTATCGGTTTTTTTTTTTCTTTGTATTACTGAGTCTTGGTTAAATCTAAGTGAAATAAAAACCTTATTGTTTAAAGTAAATTAGAATTAGTTAAAAAATAAACTATTTTCTTTCTTATTTTCATTTTGAGAACAATTCACCTTCTTCTTCCATTTGCCACTACTCAGACACTTCACACAGTGACGCAGAGATTAAACTTTTTTCGTTCATGATTCATAAATAAATATTATTTCTTAAAAAAATCTTGTTTTGCTCACCCTACCCAATTTTTCGATTTGACAGCTATGTTATGACGTCACAACATGGCGTAAAAATCGATCCTATTCCTATTGAACGCATTGTAGATGTACGTACTTACGTAGCACTGATATTATGGCGTTTATTATTGTGCTGGGAAGCAGGCAGTTGGACCTCAACGTGTTCAACTTCTGGGTGGAAATATTTCGTTGTCAGTGTGGTAGAACGCAATTCACGAAGCAACGCTATTAAAATTCCTCGCCGTCGTGTTTTATAGTCGCGAAGCGTCTAGCGACCGCGATCACACCTATAGCCCTTAGAACGTTCATTTACCCTACCTCACCAGAGGTCAGTTTGACACTGACAGGATGCTTGTTTAGTCCCTAGATACAAAAAAAGCGTTTATCACAGTACGTTTTCGGACCAACAGTCTAGATGTTAGAAACATAAAAATAAAACTATGCAATTACCCTATTTTTTTACACTTTTATTTAGTTATATATATTGTGTCTCTCATTTTATAAGGACTTAAAATAATTAATACCTAATAAAAACAAACAGGTAATATTTTTTTGAAAATATTATAAGGAATAGGTACCTACCTACGTAGTCGACCTCGTAATAATTGATCTCCCAACTGTCGACTTTCATTTTGCTTACTAATGTAACACAGATTGGAACAATCAGTGTTACACAGAGAGAGATAGAGAGAGATTTCTCATTCACACATCATTAATAATAATCGTTCAAAAGATGTGTATCGATCTACCGGGGCCACTCTTGAGCTAGGCCGAAAAAACTAGTGGCAATGCTTTGCTTGTCCAATGTCCAAGAGAATCATTGGTCATGCACTCGTTGAGTCGAAGATCTAAAGTATTAAGCACCAACGCAGAGTTACTAAACTGCCGGTTTTCTACCGGTTGTATTTCGCGGAGTGTGCATTTCATCAGACCATGCACCGGACGTACGGCAATGCGCCACCGGTGCATGGTGAACATCCCGGGGGGATGTACGCACAAAACGTTTTGGAAACACATTCATTGTGCGTACAGCTAAGGAGTAGAATTCCCCGCCGAATTCTGTGTTTTCTAAGTCAAGGTTGAATAGGTTATTACTTCTAGGCAAGCGTTCTCCACCGACGACCATATCATCACTTACCTACCATCAGGTGACATAGTGGTTAAGAGCAAGCCTATCAATAATAATAAATATAAAAACGTTCCTCAAGAATTTACTAATAAGATTCCATGTACCTGGACTCTATCATTCATAGGAATTATAATAGATCGCTTCATGTATCCAGTGAGGCCCGCGGTTGTATTACGCTCGGAATCGGAATACCTACATAATAAAAAACTTTTTACAAAAAAAAAATACAACCGACTTCAATGTAAAAAAAAAACACTAAAAAGTGCAAAATAACTTTGATTTCGGAAGTCGGTGTTTCTATAATATTAGGTCTTTAACTATGAAATTGCCGTTTTTTAAAACGGGTTGCTTTGAAGTGTTATATCTTTGGATCAAATAAACTGAAGTTCAAATAAACTTTTTACACCACCTGCTCGATAATGCCCTTTTATATGTCATACAACCATCACTTAAAGCAAGTCATTCTGTCCCTAGGGAGATAATACAGTATGGGCGATCCCTAGGGAATAATGAGTTTTGAATTTGGAACGACAAAAACTGTCAACATTAAGTGAATATGTACGTGCATCAAACAAGTTCATTCAAAATTCAAACTGGCCACTAACGAAAAAAAAAGTAATGAAAAGCGGGAGCAATTGAAACTATAGAATCTTTGAGTAGTGAATTTTGTTTCAAATCTCAAAACATGTTGAGCGATAGTTAAGATTAACTAGTAAAGTAATACTTATAGTAATACTTATATTTCTCTAATGTATTATATAAATCCCTCACTGACGTTCGGGATTAAAATTAGCAACCTTCGTTTTGTTCGGAATTCAACATGCCGCCCGCGACTTAAAGACACTGCTTTATCCCCTAGTCACATAATCTACTATTATATTAAAAGTAAGTACGTTATTCTTTTTTCTAAATTATCTAGGTATTTATTGGTTTCTTTGTATTTTGTATTTTCTGTAATATCGCAGTATTCGTAACTATTTTTGTATGAAATATAAGAAAACTCGTTTTATTTTGTAATATGAGTTCCACCGTAGAAACAATGTGTCTCAAGCGGTATGCAATATTGATGATGTATAGGGACTTAAAACTGCTAATGAATGGGATGTCTGTTTTTGTTTCAATCACTTTCACGTGGGAAATTTTGTCTCACGAATAACTTTTATCCTCAGTGCAGCAACAAGACAAATCTTTCAAAACGAAAGCTATTAAACCAAGAGCACAAAGTTCTTTTGTTAGAAGAAAGTCGTAGGTATACGTAATTGATATTGCTTGCCCTTTGAAATGCACCGTTTCCACGTTGGAACTCTTAATATGAAAAGAAAAAAAAAACGTTTTTTAAAACTTTCAAAACGAAAGCTATTACTTAAACCAAGAGCTCAAAGTTCTTTTGTTAGAAGAAAGTCGTAGGTATACGTAATTGATATTGCTTGCCCTTTGAAATGCACCGTTTCCACGTTGGAACTCTTAATATGAAAAGAAAAAAAAAACGTTTTTTAATTAGCTTTCATGGTTATAAGTACTGCGATATTACAAAAACTACAAAACACAAAGAAACCAATAAATACCTAATTTTTAAAAAAGAATAACGTACCTTTAATATAAAGTTTATTTGAACTTATAATTCCAAATCAATCCAAAGATATTACACTTCAAAGCAACCCGTCTTGAAAAAAAACGGCAATTTCATACTTTAACCCCTATTATGTAGTTTTGTCTCTTCGTTATTTAACACCGACATCCGAAATTAAAGTTATTTTGCACTTTCCAGTGTTTTTTTTTTTTACATTGAAGTCGGTTGTATTTTTTTTTTTGTAAAAAAGTTTTATATTTTACACTTTTTAGTTATGGTACCACCACTAAAAAGTACCCCTCAGCCAAACTTAAATACCGTATAGCTCCAGAGTGCATCTCATGACAATTCTAATAATCCCAAACACGGTTAGATTGTGGTTAGATTACATTAATTTATTACAGAGTTCCGGTTCCTAACTTCAGGCTTCATCATCAAATCAGTTCAATATATTCCCCTTAGTAACTTTAATATCAAAACGAAAATATCGACAAATTAGATTCAAATAAATATAAACTAAAATGACCGTAGGTAAACTATACCACGCCACTGGATTCATTGTAATTTACATGCTAAAAAGTTTTATTGTGTAGGGTTGTCAAAAACAGAGCAATTGATTGACGAAATTTGATTCTTCGTCTTTTGTTAATCTAAAGGCATCATCAGGTTCAGTAGCCTAAGTCCATCATTTCGGCACTGTAATTTTTATAAGGCCAGGAACCGAGTCTTCTACGATTTCTAGTTTGAATAGAAGGTATTTTTGATCTCAAACAATTCATAACCATTGAGAATATTTTGCAATATTGTTTTGACTTTGGTGTCAACTAGCAATAAAGTTGCAAAGTTCCAGTCAGTGGTAACTTTATCTAACCCCAAGCAACAATAACCAAGTAAATATTTTAATAAAACGATGAAATATCAGCAGCAGCTATTACGACAGCAATTCCAACCATTTTTCACATGAAATATCAAAGTTTCATTAACCTGTGACATATATAACCTACCAAGTTAAACCTCTGAAACTTAAATTTTACATCTAGTACAAAATCACGTTTGGAGGTAGGCGGAACAAACGTAAAGTCCCGCAAACCTCCGTTGAAAAGGGAGGATCCTCTGGCCATAGATGTCGCTACACACGTAACAATATTACGTGATTTTGTAGTAGATGTAAGATTTAAGCAGGCAGCCGATTTGCAACAAAACTATCTGCGTTATCTCTTAGCAAAAATATGATTAAGATGCCAGAAAATAGCGTAAAATTACAATAAAGCGTCTATTCACAGTAAGTTTGCTTATATTTGTGTTTGTATCAAAATATACCTATGATATAGTACCTAGTTACTACAGATTTCGTAAAGATGCCACTTTTTACGTCACATTGGTAATAGTTAATTACGAAATATTTTTTATTATTGACTAGAGTTAGTTAATAACTACGTTATTAATAATTAACAATTCATTACAATGATGTTTGTTTTTTTTTAGTTTGATATAAACTAGTGCTTGACTGCGATCCCACCTGATGGTAAGCAGTTTTAGAGGTATAAATAATCAGGAACGATAAAATATTTAACGTTTCGTCTTACAGATTTAGGAACATTTTGGCCTCACCATCAACGATTGCATCACTGCTTACCATCGGGTGGGATCGCAGTCAAGCACTGGTATAATATATAAATTAAAAAAAAAAATGGAATTTCAGATAAGAGTATTTTAACTGATTTTTGACTTTACAACACAAAATACAAATTCAAAATTGATTTGACTGTGAGATAAAAAAATTAAAACCAAATTATTTTACATAGGTACAAATTCTGCAGAAAAATTACGTAATAGTTAAATCACTTATTAATGAGACTATGATGGGTCTAATAAATAGATAATTATACAGCTGATTGTCTAATCCCATTTTTCTTTGAAAATATCAATCTCATAATCGTGCGGAAACCCGCATGAGTAATATCGCATGTCAGATCCTATAAAAAAGTTGCGGGATTCGCTTGCGGTTTTGGATTCCTTAATTGGCACAAGTTACGATTAATAATATTATTTTTATAGATTCCGAGCTTTATACAACCTCGGGCCCCGCTGGATGGATGAAGCGAATTATTGTAATTTCTATCAAAATGGTTGAGGTAAGTACATTGGATCTTGTTAGTAAATTCGTGAGGTACATTGAACGCCTCTAGTTTTTCCGGTTTAGCTCGAGTGGCTCTGGTACATCGATACACATGTTCAAAAGTGGCGATTATGAAGCCGACAGTAGACGATGTATTGCTGATAATACCTATATAATTTGTATGGCTTCCTGCATACCTATGGGGTTTCCCTACCCGAAATTTATTAAATAACGTCAGGTAGAATACAACTTGCTCGAAAACTTGACAATAAAAAAGAAAAGATATGAACGAAGAAGTTTACCACAGCTATAGTAGATACATAATATAGGTATCATCAAAATCTTGAATAGCTTAGCTTTATGCTGGACATCGTATCTCGAGCGACCATCAATTGAATTTTCTTACAGTTACAAGAAAGTAAATTGTGTTGCAATCTGTTTGGTATTTTCCTGTCCCAATGAATGTTACATGTTCCTGCACCGGATTCGTGTGGAAGAAACCCCTGGGTGTCACCATTGTGTGAACCGCCCTGAGAACATGGTAGAGCATTCGGTGGAGGTGTACTCCGCTTGGGCGAAGTACCGCCGTGTTCTCGTGGGGGCGATTGGCGGCAACGACCTCTCGCGTCGGGCCCTGGCCCCCCTAGCCAAGTCACAAACGATAAACGTAAACTCTCAGTAGTCTTTAATAGATTTTCAACTTTATGTTATTGGATATAAAGTTGAAAATCTATTGGAGATTACTAAGCATTCACGTTTATCGTTTGCAACTTGGCTAGGGGGGCAGGTTTGAAGACGAAACTATCGTTGAGTGAAGTACCTAGTCGCAGAAAACGTTCGTTGTCGCAACTAGTTTGAGGTCGGTTTAAGAGTAGCAATAAAATTTTTGCTGTATTTTTTAAGTTAATTTTTCATTGCAAGCACTGCCACGCCAACACGCTGGTCCTGGCGCAGGGAGAGTCGTACCAGGCGGCGGTCGAACTAGCGACACGCGGGGTTGCGACAGTCGTGGGCAGGATCCAGGAGTTGGGACTCGAGGTGGCATTGCACAAGTCCGAGGCAATGTGCTTTCACGGCCCTCGGAACGCGCCACCACCGGGTTCCCAACTGACGGTAGGAGGAGTCCACATCGGCGTCGGGTCAACGATGAAGTACCTGGGACTCGTTCTCGACAGCCGATGGGATTTCGAGGAGCACTTCCGACGTCTGGCTCCCAAACTAAATCGGACTGGGGCTGCCCTCGGGCGGCTCCTGCCCAACCTTGGGGGTCCAGATGCCTCCTGCCGGAGGCTCTACGCGGGAATCGTTCGGTCCATGGCCCTTTATGGCGCACCGATATGGGCGCCGGCGCTGCGGAAGCAGCCGGCGGACCGGCTGAACGCATGTCAGAGGGTCATGGCCATACGGATGGTGCGAGGATACCGGACGATTTCCCGCGAAGCGGCGAGTCTCCTTGCTGGACAGCCACAATGGGATCTGGTAGCAACAGGCCTTGCTCACATGCACGATCTGCGCATGGAGATGCAACGCCGGGGCGAAACTCCGCTGCCGCGACAAGTCGCAGCATGGCGGACAGAGCTCCGGCGGGTTCTCATGGAGAAATGGCGACAGCGACTGTCGCGACCCAGTGCTGGGCACGCCACAATTATGGCGGTAAGTCCCTTCTTTGAGGCGTGGTTGGAAAGACCTCACGGCGTCCTCACCTTCCGCATGACGCAGGTTCTCACCGAACACGGGAAGTTCGGGAAGTTCCTGCACCGGATTCGTGCGGAAGCGACGCCCGGGTGTCGCCACTGTGTGGACCGCCCGGAGGACACGGTGGAGCACACGGTGGAAGTGTGCCCCGCTTGGGAAGAGCAACGCCGTGTCCTCGTGGGGGCGATCGGCGGCGGCGATCTCTCGCGCCGGGCCTTAGTACAGGCCATGGTCCGGAGCGAGGAGGAGTGGCAGGCGGTCGCCTCCTTCTGCGAAGCAGTAATGCTAGCAAAAGAGGCGGCCGATCGCGTGAGGCAACGGCAACGGTCCTCACGCCCCAACCGCCGCCGGGATTCCGATCCCGATTTCCGGCCACCGTAGGCGCGGGCTTGCGGACGGCGGGCAATAGGTGGCCCGCCGTCCGACCGTCCGGTAACCATCCGGACCGAGCACAAGTCGTCGACGGCGCGTATTGTTCTGCGCGCGCCTCAGGGAGATGTCAGCAAATCGTAGGGGCCCAGCAGGGTCGAAGCCTACTGGGGCCATGGGTAGTGTGAAAACGAAACCGTGGCCCTGGGACGAAGGCAACGAAGGAACAGGAGTGGGTTTTTAGTCTGTAAAAGTCTGACACTATCTCCCGCTCCGCCCAAGGCGGGATTTGTCATAAGATGATTTTCCCACCTATAAAAAAAAAAAAAACCCTAATCAAAAACTATTGTGAAAATATCTAATGATTACGTAAAACAATTATGTATCAAGTTTATACTTAGTTATTCAAGTTTTTGATGTATTGAGGCCGTGATCTATAGTGCTCATACTTTATTGATTTACCACTAATTCTCAAGTTTTCGTACATATGTTATTCGATCAAACATTTCTCGATTTAGAGTAGGAAACCCACACCTATGTGCAGTGCAAGGTTTGCCTATAAATACAGTTAAAGTGATCATTGCTAATCTTAACAAATTACTTCCATATAATATGTTATAGGGATAACCTGTTGTCAGTTGCTTCCAAATAACTTATATATCACAAAATAAAATTAGATTTTAAGCCATTACCACAACAAAGAATATAAAGAAAAATATCAAGACACCAAAAACTTTAAACATTAAGGCTCTATTGCCCGTAACACTTTGGAAGTATTTCATGATTTCTCTGTGACCAGCTTCAACATTCATTTCTGCTTCCTGAATATTTGCATCAATTCTACCAATAGCTTCATCTTGCTCTTTCACCATGTGTGCTAACTGCTGAAATATTCCTCCTAACTCAACAATTGTACTCTCAATATTGTGCATGGTTTCAGCCCTTTGTTGAACATATGTGTCTGAGTCATCTCGCAAAGCCAATTGTTGTGTTTGAATGCTTGGTGCATCTCCCAAATCTATGCTGACGTCATCCTGTTGCAAGAGGGATGGTACCTCTTTAACTACAGGTGCAACTCTCGAAAACTGTTCTCGCCTCGTGTTTTGATGTTTTAAGTTTTCAGATCTAACTTCAAGGACCTTAAAAGTTAAGTTGAACAAATTAGTTAACCATTTGAATTACTCTTTAAGCATAATCAGGGGAGATTAGAATACAAAGAGTATATTTACTTAAACTTTCACTTAGTGGTCTGTGTTAAATAAGTTTTTGAATCATTTTGATAAAATAGCTATTACCTAAATTTTATAAAGTTTAATTGTTTTCAGAGTTTTTAAGTATTTTTTATCAAACTTTTAAGATACCAAGGCTGTCACTCCAAAACTTATACTTTGGCAGTGAACAAAAAGTAAAAAAAAAATATGTGACAATGAGTGATGTGGAACTTTATGGAAATGTTGGGGAAAAGAACCATGTGTTTTATTGTAGTTCTAATATAGATATAGCGATCAAATCATGAAATTGAAAAAAAAAATTTGTGATATAAATCATTTCCAAAATGGTCTTTACGCTCATCGTCACGGATAGAGTTAATATTATTTTCTTAAATAACCATTCTATATTGTTGAATATACATACTGCAAGGGATATTGTGCCTTATTTTTATACATTTAATGACAAACAAAGCACTTATTATAATGTGATCTATTATTACAATGACTTCCCCAATCCCTCAAAACAGTCTCACTTTGTGCACCAATTACCCTTTAAAAAGTGTTGTTACCTGTTTAAATTGATTGCTCATTGAAGCTAAACGTGATTGTAAAGCAAGTACCACACTAGATGAGTGGCTGTGCATACTTCGGCGACCTCTAGGCATCTCACCCAGTCTGGCAATTTGTTGATTCAAAGAGCTCAAGTCTCCCTTAATAATATATGTTAATTCTTGTATCTCTGTGGGTCGATCATCAAACAATGACTTCTTTTTAGCCACTAAATAAACAAAATAAAATAACCATTATTAAAATTGAATGCTAGAAAGGTAGACACAAATCAATAAAAACTTTTTTATACTTACACATAGCCAATTTCTCAAGCTTGGCATAAGTACTTGTTATGTTTTTGCTGATAACTTTTGCCATGCCCATGAATTGTGAGTAAGTCTCCAGCATTTGAGCTTTTCGCTCATCTCTGACCACTGGCCTGGCCAGAGTTCTACCCTGGAGACTTCGTACAGCAGATATGAATTCACTGGTTCTGTCTCTAGCAGCCATCACGGGCTCGAAAACAAATTCTTCAAGAATCTCAAATGATATATCTGGTTCTAGTAGACGAGTTGAATGCACTTGTTTCACTTGTGTCTTTGGAAACGGATTAAAGATACTTGAATTCGATAACTGATTCCCTTTTTTGTCTAATTTATCATATGTATCTGAATCGTTTTCCAAAGGTGGTCGCTCTGTCACACCTCCAATGTTTCGCCGACGAGGGAGCATTGCATTCTTTAGTATTTTCAGTAAAATATATTAATTGACATCGAAGGTTATTCACTGAATTACCATATGTTAAAACAATAAGCAAACCACGAACCACCGTGAAAGAAATAATAAATGCTTTATTTTTGGCAAAATGACAACTATTAAAAACCAGCTGTTTGCAAAGAATGTCGACGTGTCTGATGTCAACTCCACATGTCATTGTCATTGTCATTGGTACCCTGCGTTCCGAATTGCGTCAAAAGTTAAGGTCCTCATACACTACGCGATATTCAGAAAGTCGTGTAGTGTAATGGGTTAGACCGGTCATACTCGGAACAAAAACGAATGAATATCGTGTGCTGATTAACCACCTTAGTCTGTGGTGTGCTGATTATCACGTAGTGTAATAGGCCTTTTAAAAGTATTATACTGTACTAGCTGACACGGCGAACTTCGTACCGCCAATCCTACTCTACCCAACTCTACCTTACTCTACCCTACTCTATCCTACTCTACCCTACGCTATAAACCTCACGGAGCCCGAGACCTTTCCAACGAATGCAAAACCGTGGAAATCGGTTCGTGCGTTTTGGAGTTATAGCGTCAGGAAGGAAAACCCGACTTATTTTTATATAGTAGATTGTACAGTTGTAATATCGCGAATCCGACCAATGCGCAACGTCACAATTATTACTCAATAGGATCCTATATTTTGTGATGGATGTGTGGTGTAACGAGAATGGATAAAGTGAGAAATATTAAAGGAAGTGTGAAAGTAGCGCCAGTGGCTGAAAAGTTGAAAGGAAATCGTTTGTCTTAGTATGGTCATGTGAAGAGGAGGGATGAAACGTAGCGTATGTTACTATAAAAAACTTTTTAGAAAAAAAAATACAACCGACTTCAAAGTAATAAAAAGCACTGAAAAGTGCAAAATAACTTTAATTTCGGAAGTCGGTGTTTCTATAATAGTTTTGTCTCTTCGTTATTTAACACCGACTTCCGAAATTAAAGTTATTTTGCACTTTGCAGTGTTTTTTATTACTTTGAAGTCAGTTGTATTTTTTTTTTTGTAAAAAGTTTTTTATTTTTCACTTTTTAGTTCTAGTACCACCACTAAAAAGTGGCCCTCAGCCGAACTTAAATACCTTATAGCCAGAGTGCATCTCATGACAATTCTAATAATCCCAAACACGATTAGATTACATTAATTTATTACAGAGTTCCGGTGCCTAACTTCAGGCTTCATCATCAGATCAGTTCGATATATTCCCCCTCTACTTTCAGTCAGTCATCGACTACACGTATAAACAAAGCAATTTTACTTGTTACGACGGTTCTGCTGTGATCCTATGAGGAGTTCTGTTCCATATCTTCGAAGTTCATGATCAGATCATAACAATATTTCTATGGGACCAATTCGGAAGCATAACCTTTCAATCAAAAAAAGAAAATTCAGAATCGGTCCACAATTGACCGAGAAATCGGTGAACATACATAAAAAAATAAAATAAAAAACATACATTCAACCGAACATATAACCTCCTCCTTTTTGAAGTCGGTTAAAAAGAGTTCTGAGTATACATGTAGATAAATGGAGAGGAAGAGGGAGGCCAACGATAAGATGGATGAATTGTGTGAGAAGTGATATGAAAGAAAAGGGAGTCAATGATAGTCTGACGGGTAAGGTAACGGAACAGAATGAAAGAAAAAAACATGTTGCGCCGACCCCAAGTAATATGGGTTAAGGGCAGACAGAAGAAGGCCCTTGTATTTTGTCACTATTAAATTTGGTCAGATTTGCGATATAATCACACTTTTATCGGGTTTCGAAACGCTGGGCTTGTGCATTTTGTTAGAAAATTATTGATCTAGCTACTAAGGTCTTTAGGACCTTTTTTTTTTGGTCTTAGTTATAACACCTACCTTGCAAAAAATGCAAATGTAACACGTTCTTATATTTATTGGAGTATTTAGCTTTCATCCTTCTCAGTAAAATTCACATAAGGAGTCAATGCGATAACCACAATTAGGGTATTTTACTCTATATGAGAAAAAATCTAGAAATATATCATTAAGATAGTCTAGGTAAAATGCAGTCGGTAACTGTTGGTTTTAGTTCATAAAATAACTAAATAAATTTTAAAATTCAATTCAAAGTTTTCTGTTTTTATTATCTGTTCTTTAAGACCTTGAAATAGTTGCCACCATGTTATTACGTCAATCGGCTGTGTAAAATAAAGTGACAGCTGTCAACTGATTGGCCATACTGAGCGCATTTGCTTACAAACACAGCCAACGAACGTCACGATCGCAGAGTAAATATGGCGTCCACCGGTCCACTGCTTTTAAATACATTTTCGTCAAATACGCGTGAAATTTGAAAATATAAATTTTAAATGCACTTTTAGGGTCTGACTTAGCAACGGAATAAAAATTTTGTGTTTTTTTTTAGTGGTTTATTAGCAGTATAGAATCTAATTGAGACACTATTCAAAAATGAGTGTAATACCCTATTGCGCAATATTATTAATCTTTTAGGGCCATTCTTACGAAAACGAAAAATAGCCAGATTTTAAAAATAATAATTGAATGTTAGCATAGCGAACACAAATTATTGTAACTTTTGGCTAAAACTAAATAATTGTACGAAAATATTTTTGTTTATCATGCTACTTATCATATTGTACTTACTATAAATTTTAAAAAAAGTATAATAATATAATATAATATTCTACAACTATCACACAACACCGTCTAGTCCCAAGCTAAGCAGAGCTTGTGTTATGGGTACCTACTAGACAACTGATAAACATACTTATATATTTCTAAATACATACATATATACAGACACAGAATAAATGATCGTGCTCATCACACAAACATTTATCCTGGGTGGGAATCGAACCCACGACCTCCGGCATAGCAGTCAGGGCTACTAACCACTAGACAAATAGGCCAGTCAAATAATCAAGTCAATCTTTAGGTATAATGTCAATTTCAGATTAGGGGCCATTCAAATATTACGTAGGCGCTACAGGCGGGCCGGGGGGTCTTTGCTTTGCTTATTTTTGATGACATGGGGTCTGGATGGTTATAAAGTCAGGAGAACCTATATATTTAACTATGTTTGATTTTCCAAAATCACACGAAAATAATAATAATTATTATTATTTATTATCAGGCAACTAAGACCCATAGATAAAATACACAAATAATCTTACAAAATAATAACACAAGTTTCAACACTCATTCTTTCTGCAGATCAGTCAAATCATGAGGCACCCATTTTTCATTTTTTTTTTTTTTTATTGATTTGACGCAAATGAGTCAATATTGTTGGTAAGGTAACGTTAACCCATGCCGCTAATTCCTGGGTTGTTTGGCTCGGATCGGTTTCACCATCTCTTTCAATTCATTATTATTCACCTGTGTGAGCGGTCTTCTACGTGGTTCGTTCTTCAAATCAAAGTTTCCATCACGAAAGCATCTAAATCAAAATCGCACGGTGCGTTCATTAGCAGTCCCCTCACCAAACGCAACATTGATATTACGAGCTGTTTCTGCCGCGTTAATTCCGCGTCGGAACTCGTATTCAAAAATCACTCGAAATTTCGAAGTATTCCTCTTTCTTGTCTAAGATGAATAAAAAAAAACAACTGAAAGTTGATAATCGAAAGTTGCACATTTTTTAAAAGAAGAACTTCATAGGTACCGTATGAAAAAAATTCACTCAAAAATCTCAAACCATGGAGGTTTGAGATTTATAAATAATATGTAGAACAAATAATAACACATCCTTATTTTTTCTTATAATTATGTCGGTGAAGTCAATAGTACGGAAGCTTGAGAACGAATGAACCATTGAGATATAGAACGAGCTAAGTGAAAAGTGACACATGTCACTTTGACAGAATCCGCGCTGACGTTTGCACGAACCGAGCAGATAAAAGTGCCGACCGCAGAGGTCCGTGGCTCTTTCCTCTGTCGGCAGCCGTGCGTACAACGTCTAGTCTCGGGGACTGTCTCACTGCTCGTTGTGTAAAGTGAATACCTAAAGCTTGCATCATAATAAATCAGGTGTGAGATCTAAAATAGTTTGTTTGTTGCTCGTTACCCAGCCATCTCCCACAAAACATAGTCTCTGGACAGAGCTTCAATGATGATCGGCATCCTGCGCCGACATCAGAAGTGGGATTCCAAGCAAATAAACAAGAGCAGCACGAAGGTTACGTAACGCCGGTCACGAAGAAAATAGCAAGAGCCAAGACAAGTAGCAGTCATTATTTCAAATGGAAAATTAGAAAGTGAAGACCACTGGACCGAATAAGATTCAAAGTTCCGTTAATCAATGTCATTTTCAGTTTTGGTCTGATTAGGTTTTTTTCTGGGGTTTTTCCCTAATCCTAAACAACGAATGTTGGACCATGATGACATTGTTTCCCCAGAAAGAAATAGGAACTGACTAAATCACCGTGTACTACCCAGATTGTGACCGGGACAAGACCAACGCAAATGCATGTTCACGATGTACCATTTTCCGATACGTGCTTTGCTGATAACCGAAGTCACCAGTGATTACAGCAAGAATTACAAACTTTTAGTTACCTGAAGTGTAAAATGCAAAGTGCAGTGCGTGTGTGTGTGCATGCCTGAGATGCAGTGTGTCAAGTGCGCTACCAGATCAGAAAATTGTTGACACAAAACGTATGAAGACATCTCAAACGTCACCTGTCAAATGTTTCCACTGTGGAAAAATTGGACGAAGCAGGCTGTGTTTTCATAAGCAAGAAACAGTAGGAAACCGACAGAATAACGTGATATTCAAGCTTCAAGACTCAATCCCATGGTCAGCCACATCGTATGCTGCAAATGAGGAGAACAAGGTCACATCTCCTTCCGGTGTCCTGATTAAAGTGACGCAGCGGTGACCGTGACGCCAAGGCATCACGTAGCGAGCGAGAGTTTGACTGACGGGTGTTGTCGATCCTACACCAGGAACAAGGTCAGGTATTCACATTCCATTTTAATTCTGGTGCTGAGTGTTGTCTCTCTTTCACTTTAAAGTCTGTCATCACTATTTCACGGCAAACGTAAACACAGTATTGTTACATTGAAGGGTCAGTTTAGTGTGTTCAGATCTATTTGCGAAGTGATATTTTGGCCGTGAAATATTGTTGCAAGGGTTCAGTTCAAATAGTAAAAATTGCTAAAGTTCACGACGTAAACAATTGTAATTACAACTACCCTCATTAGATTCAGTAGATACCGTTTCGATTTTTTTATGACAGTGATAATTCCTCCATAGATAATTTTGACGTTATTGACACTGACGTGTGACGTGTGTCGGTATGCTACAAACGCGTGTTGTAAAAAGTAAACTTATCCGTTTGATTTACTCGTATTTGACTGTATAAAGATGACCATAGCGGTCTAGCGCGGAAAAATTAAAAATGCGTGAGCGGGTATGTGATTGTTGCTGGCAAATATTATTCGACCGAGTAATTCGGTGTTTGTTAGTTTAGCTCTTTTGACTTAAAAACTCGACCGGTCAGATATAATGAGCAAAGATTACTGTGAACTAAATAACAATGTGCCTAACCGGTATACCACTTATCTTAGACAAAATAACTCGTTTAAATAGTGCGCGTTATTTTACAAGATTAGATTGTGTATCAGGCTTTCAGTAGTATGATAGCGGACAGCCGGTACAAATATTTGACCATGCCAATCAGTTTCAAAATGCGATCTGAGTTTTCCAACTGACGATTGTTGTTGTTCTAGGCGAATCGGTAAATGGCTACGTCGTAGTTTGAGTTGTCAATATTTTGATTATTTAGGAAACTATTAAGAGGGACGTCGGGAGACTTAATGTAGTTTTACAAACGTTGACTAAAGCCGGATTTTCATTAAATTTGAGAAAAATTGTTGTTTTTGATAATGCAACTCAAGTTACTAGGGTATGAAATTAAGTCAAGTAGTGAAGTTAGGAGGAATAGGACCTAATAGCAGAAAGCAGGTCACGTACATTCGACTCTGCCTCCACCGTTTATCTTAGCTCGGTTAGGGCAGTTTATAGGTCTAGTAGCTTACTTCGGGCGGTTTGTGCCTAAGTTTTCTCCTGTTATGGGTCCGTTCTAAAGATTTGATGTGTAGTAAAGTTTCTTTTTCTTGGCAACAGCGCCACGAAGACATTGATTAAGAAATAATTTCAATTTTTATGAAAGAGTCGGTTTTAATGATTTAAGCCTCTCAAATACGTAGTAGAATTGCATACTGATGTCAGTGAAACCATAAGATAAGGCTGGATTCAAAGCAGGTGATGCCCTGTAGTAGTACCATACGTGAGTTATCGCGAAACTATCTCCCATTGCTTGATCATAAAGATAATTTACAGTCGGTTTATCGGTTAGAAGGTAAAGCTAAAAAGAACTCTCTGGTAATTAGTTACGTGCTGAAGCAAAAGTTTCAAAGTCTCGTTCTTGTTTGTTACAAGAAAGAGACTTTGAAACTTTTAAGGTTCTGATTAAAATAAATGGTAGTTAAAAGAATTTAGAGTTCTGTGATTCAATTAACATTATCTTACACTTGGTCGCGACGGGATTTTCACGTGTGACAAACGTGTGATGTTCGTGTTAGAACCAATGCTAATAACGACTGTAGAGACAAAAAACCGTTTGTGGTAGGGTTCATTAGGCGAAGTCTAACTCGTGATTAATTGTTCAGTTACGGACGCTAAACCAAACGACGAAGGCAAGTGGTCCCTTAGCACTGTTAATTGACAAGGCTGCGTTTTCTCTACAGTTGATGACAAAAGACGATGTAGACTCAGAGTTAAATTTTAGTACCGTGAGAAATGATGCGTTACGCCATATAGAGAGTGCGTAGCAACCTATGAAAAGTGTAAGTTTAATCTGACGAAGGCGGAAGTTGATAAATTTTTGATAAGAGACTTTTTCATATGCGAGCAGAGCAAGTAAACTGAGTAAGATCCATTTAAAGATTAATTTGAAGTTATAGAGAGAGAAAGAAAATCAGCGCATAACTAATAAAATTGGGGTAGAAAAAAGTAGTAGAGATAATAAGATTATTAAGTTTACATGATGATCGGACTATACCAGATTTGATTTGTAGCCGTAGCTTAATAGAAATCGGTATCTAGTGGTCACAGTAATCCGTGAGTACGCGGTATTGCGATCAAACCTGGGACGTAATGTGGGAAACCATTAAGTCGTGAGAGACTTGGCAATCCTGGAGGGATGCGCAGGAATGGTTGAGTGACTAGAGGTTATTGGGCTATTAGTAGCCAGAGATCACGTGCAGAGATTAATGATTAGTGTTTTGGATTAGTTTGATTGATTTGGTAGAGAAGTTACCATGATAATTAATTCACGGTTATGCTTTGAATTTTCTGATTATTGATTTTGATATTGAAACGATATAGAAATTTTGATGTTAATTTATTTTCTTTAATTGAACTTAGCAGTACTATGAACAGTAGTGAGATTTAGTAGGTTAGTTAAAAGAAATTTAGAGTTTCGATACATCTCGAGTTTTGTTGAACCTTCATAATTTACGGTTGGCGCAGTGGTTGAGCGATTGACTGCTGCGCTGCGCGTTGCGGGTTCGATTCCCGCAGGGGGCAGACGTTGTTATGGCCTACAGAGAGAGGGATAATAAAACATGAGGTTCCGGTTGAATTAGATGTATAGGAAGTAGGTGGGGAAAGTGATCATGGCACTATTTAATCACTGCTGTTTTAGGATTAAGGAACGATTAGTGAGTTATCCACGTTTACGTTGGTGCGTAAACGAGATGTGTCGTTGGTGCGACGCCTTTAGTGAGTTATCCTCGTTTACGTTGGTGCGTAAACGAGATGAGTCGTTGTAGCGACGCCTGTAGTGAGTTATCCTCGTTTACGTTGGTGCGTAAGCGAGATGAGTCGTTGTAGCGACGCCTGTAGTGAGTTATCCTCGTTTACGTTGGTGCGTAAGCGAGATGAGTCGTTGTAGCGACGCCTGTAGTGAGTTATCCACGTTTACGTTGGTGCGTAAACGAGATGAGTCGTTGTAGCGACGCCTGTAGTGAGTTATCCTCGTTTACGTTGGTGCGTAAACAAGATGAGTCGTTGTTGCGACGCCTGTAGCGAGTTCACCACGTTTGCGTTGGTGCGTAAACGATTTGGATTTATGGTTGGATTAGGAATTTCATTATACATAGTCACTCATGATCAGGATGTCTAGTGTGTGTGGGAGTTTACATGTTTGGGAGCGCACTAACGGTGCGAGAGTAGTTCCTGATGTTTGTCAGGAGTGACCGAGCTATATGATCCTGCGAGATGTATTTTGTTTCAGAGCAACACACAGAGACCGACGCCTTGTTTGTAAATCTCGTCACTGGACCGTCTTCTGGCTGAGGTGGTGAACTGGTGATGATGAACACAGCGACGGATGTATTGTTGGGACGTCTCGTTAATGGATATCTTCCAGCTGAGGTGACGATGATGACTAACACACAGGGACGTGTGTTCCGCAGGATGGCCGTGTCGGTGAAGTCAATAGTACGGAAGCTTGCGAACGAATGAACGAGCTAAGTGAAAAGTGACACATGTCACTTTGACAGAATCCGCGCTGACGTTTGCACGAACCGAGCAGATAAAAGTGCCGACCGCAGAGGTCCGTGGCTCTTTCCTCTGTCGGCAGCCGTGCGTACAACGTCTAGTCTCGGGGACTGTCTCACTGCTCGTTGTGTAAAGTGAATACCTAAAGCTTGCATCATAATAAATCAGTTGTGTGATCTAAAATAGTTTGTTTGTTGCTCGTTACCCAGCCATCGCCCACAAAACATAGTCTCTGGACAGAGCTTCAATGATGATCGGCATCCTGCGTCGACATATATATATTTTTTTATTATTATTGATAAGCTTGCATTTGACCACTATCTCACCTGATGGTACGCGATGATGTGGCCGACGATGGAGCACGCTTGCCTAGAAGTAACCTATTCACTCTTGACTTAAAGACTCCTAGGTTGTAGCTATCAGGAAACACAGACCCCGGCGGCCCGGCAATGAATTCCACTCCTTAGCTGTACAGTCAACCTGGGTAACTTTGAACACTTTTTTTAAATTATTATGGATACTGAAAAAAAAATTTACTGTTGGACTACGTTAAACAGGCTTTTAAGTGTTCTTTTGTGCTCAAATTCATAACTATATAACCAAAATGATGGTTTAATAAAGAAATGTTTGAGAAAATAACGTTTTAGTAGCCATTCAAAGTTACAACTAATTTTGGCTAACTTTGAATTGAGTTTTCTGGGATAACGAAAATCCTCTAAAATTGTGATTTGGGTAACATTAAACTACTCCAGACAATAAAAAATGATGATGATGACCCCAAACAGAAAAGGCGCCAATTCTTTGAAAATTGGTTGACAGTTGTCAATTTTATGACACATTTGACATTTCAAACATTTAAACGTTCTGTTTCACTTAACTATTCAAGTAATCATTCTAAATGCGTTAAGAGAAAAAAAGAAGAACCTTCAAACAAGTTTTATTCAAAGTTATATGGAAATTCAAAATTACCCAACTTGTACGTACGCATGAATTTGTTCTTAAACCGCTTTGTACATATTGGTGGCTGTCCACCATGTACAATGTAATTTTGTTAAAATTCAAGGGATATTCTACTTTGGATATATAAGTAAAAGATGGTAAACAGTCTAATCACGAGTATGTATTCATTATTTCACAAAGGTTATACTTACAAGTAAATCATATATAAAGTACCGATTATGGCCGCCTCGGGGTGCGCACAGCCAGCAGTGCCAGCTTATCCTTGCGGCCCGCGCTACTACATAATACATTTGCTGGCCATGTTGTATTATACCTATAGATTAATATACAATGTTCGATGGTATCAATCCTCAATTTACCTATATCAGCGAAAAGACTTGGTATTACCGCTTTTTTTTAAATTAAAAACAGAGTCAGCTCCTGACACCATGCATGCGTTCCGAATTGCGTCAAAAGCGATTATATCGCGAATCCGACCAACGCGCAACGTCACAATTGTTATTCATTATCCCTTTTATTTTGTGACTATTAAATTTGGTCGGATTCGCGATATAATCGCTTTTGACGCAATTCGGAACACGGGGCAGTTTGACTGACACTGTCAATGCCATGCCATCTGTCACACAAATTGTTGATTAGATTAGATTAGAGTTTGAGCCTACTTCTGTATTAAAAATATTATAAATAAACGAAACAGTAATGTTTCTCTAATCATTTTGGTAGGGAAATTTGAAATTAAATTTACATCGATATCTTTTATTCCTTTTACCATGGTAATATCTCGATTGAGGTATCTCTATCTGATAAGAATATTGTACCGATGTCTTTTATGATTCATTCTCACTAAGATACATTTTATATATTTTTTTAGTAGTTAATGTTAAAAAATAAGTTTTACAATGAAGACGTCTCATTTAACTATAAATGGCCAGACTTACAATAATAACCATTTTATAATAGGCTTATGTCTTGCTATATCATCTAGTATTTTTATCGGGTCCAGTTTTATTATAAAAAAAGTTGCTTTGAAAAAACTTCAAGCCTCTGGCAATGTTCGGGCATCGGCGGGTGGGTTTGCTTACTTAAAACAGTGGCTGTGGTGGCTTGGTCTGATAACAAGTAGGTAACTACAATCTGGTAACCTATATTAGACATCTTCAAGATATTTTTTACTGAAGAAATTTCCTTACAGTGGGCATTGGTGAAGCAGCCAATCTTCTGGCATATGCATTTGCTCCTGCAGCACTAGTGACTCCATTAGGTGCTCTAAGTGTCCTTGTGGCAGCAGTGCTCTCTTCCAAGTTTCTCAATGAGAAACTTAATTTCATTGGAAAAGTAAGTTTTTGTCAAAAATAATATTATTGTTTAAAACATCAACTTTTTCAAGGAGTAATAAGTTTTAACAGAATAATATTTTTATTACAGATTGGGTGTTTTCTTTGTATTATTGGATCAATAATATTTGTGATTCACTCTCCAAAATCAGAAGAAATTACAGGTTTTAGTGAGTTAGTAGATAAGTTATTTGATTATTTATTTCTAACTTATGTTGGAACAATTTTTTTTATGTGTTTGATTATAAAATTAGTGTTTATACCAAAGTTTGGAAACACAAACATTGCAGTTTATTTGTTACTGTGTTCGTCTATTGGTAGTCTGACTGTAGTATTTTGTAAAGGAGTTGCTTTAGGTGTAAGGGAAAGTTTTTCTGGACATGTAAACAATTTTTCTAATTATGTGTTTTGGTTATTATTTGTCACTGCTGTCATATGTATTATGATTCAAATGAATTATTTGAACAAGTCCCTAGATATATTCAACACAAGTATTGTTACGCCTGTATACTATGTCATGTTTACTATACTAGTTATAATAGCATCAGGTATCCTTTTTAAGGAATGGGATCACATGAGTACTCCAGACATCATAGGTTGCATATGTGGTTTTCTAATAGTGATAACAGCAGTTTTTATGTTAAATGCATTTAAAGACTTCCAAATATCATTAAAAGATTTAAATCTTAACACTCGACAAAGGAGAGGCGCACTAAGTTTACACTCTGCAGAAGCAAGAGAACCTGAAAACTATGCATTAAGCTCACGCATTAGACAGTTGTAGAATCTACTTAATTGTATAAAATATTAATTAAGTACATCATACATGCAGCAATATTTAAAGCACTCGTTTAAAATAGAAAGAGATATCATCAACTGCATTTTATGTTAAATAGGATCATAAAATACGACAGGAATAATTTAAAGAGTAAGTAATTTATTTAAATTTTTATGTAAATTTAATTAGGTACCCAAAAATATATATTTTATTTTTGTGTTACCTCAACCTGAATGTAAGAGGTGATTAAGATTTCGAATGACCTATGTAATGAAATAAAGAATGTTATTTACACACAATATACATCATTGCTTAGCAAAATAACACTGTTCAATTACAGTTGAGTTTAAAAACCTAATCAATGTACTGGGACTCTGTGACAACTATTTTAATACTGGCCTGTTTGTTTGACCGCTGATTGATAAAGTGTGGTACTGTTCATTTGATTTGCAACAAGGAGTTCTACCCAATGATATTCTTAAGTTAAAATCCTCAATTTCGTGGTGTGGTTTGCAAGATGCATGTTCTATCCAAAGCAAGTATGTGCACTGTTTACAGTGATTAAAAAAAATAACAGAATTAACATGACATCTTACAACACTAAGTACCTACTTGATTAGTATGCATTGGTATAGTGGGTATCTGAATATTTTTAATGTGGAGAGTTTTATTTGCAATGTTTTGACCCTTCATTAAATTTAAATACTGTGATGGAGCAAAGACAATGTTAACTCTAAAATGTATGAGTAAAGATAATGTAAAATAATATATTTTCACACAACATTTTCAAAAGTTTTATTTACAACTTATTATTAGCAGTAAATTCTTAGAAAATAAACATAAGTTCTCAAGTATTAAATCTCAACAAAAATTTGCACACAGAAGTTGAGGCAAATTATTATGACAATGTTCATAAATGAGATTCAATAAAATTAAGACAACTGTTGAAAATATAAATGCTTTGAACCCAAGGAATGTCGAAAATAATGAAAAAAAAAAACTGAATGTCACAAATAGACAGTAACTGTATGATAAATAAATGTTCTGCAAATAGGGCAAGTGCGCTGATATCCATACAAGCGTCTACAACAATCTGTGCACAAACATACATGGCGACAAGGCAGTGTAAGTACACATTTCTGTCTCTCTTGACATATCACACATAGTGAGTCAGCAGCATTTGCAGCATCATCAATAGACGAGGAACTAATGTTAACATCTCTAGAATCTATGTCTTGCCCACCAACCATTTGTGTTATTAAACCAACTTCGGAGTTAGTAAAATAATTTAAGAGTGCATAGTATAAATACAAAACATTCCTTATTAATGACCAATACAACATGTTCATTTGAATAACTATTGTTTCTCTAAAATGCACACACAATCGAACAATTATTATAGCACTTGTGATTCCCATAAAAGATTGTAAAGGCACTTCAGTTAAATAATTAGTAAATTTTAATAATGTCATATATGCATCTACAATTAAACTCCCTATCACATGGCCAATATACTTGAACACTGCCCGCAACAATTGTGGAAGATGTATAGGCACAAATGTTACTATAAGCCACATTGTGTCTCCAACAAATATCACAGAATTCTTCACTAAACTAAACACCTCACTTAACATCACGAAAACTGCTTGAGTTAACCAGTTAACCGTAGCAACTAAACCACTGAATTTTGAGTACATTCCGTTACATATACTAATAACTCCATCTTGTATGTAAAGTACTTGATAGATAAATGTATCGACGATCCCATGGGCAGAAGCCGGTATTTCTTCAGTAAATATTGATACATTGTCTTCATATACTATTTGGAAGAAAAACAGTATGCTTTTGAGAGTGCCTAATACTGCGGATAAAATCCATGTTACGGTTGAAACTATGAATTTTCCTGTAAACGATGCCAAAAGAAGAACCGTTTGAAGACTAGTAGCAAATATGTTGATAATTTTGGCCACAAGCGAAATCATATTTGTATGCTCATTCTAGTGATATTTAAATTTTATATTAATTCCAAGAAGTAATTCCATGGATTCTAGATAGATTCACATTGAAGATTCACATTGAACATTCACATCAACATCCCACCCAGCACAGATCAGTCAGATCACTCATTGACATTTGACATTTGACGTGCTTGACAATCCCCGTGTTCCGAATTGCGATAGAACTATAAAAGTGATTATATTGCGAATCCGACCAGCGGGGCTATTGCGTAACTCTGTTGACAGTTCAAGTGATGATCACTTGTTAACAATGTGCAACAAATGCTAGTTGTCAACTGTTATTGAAAAAGTTAGCCAACAGCCCCCCAGCAGGGCCATTGCGTTACTCTGTTGACAGTTCAAGTGATGATCACTTGTTAACAATGTGCATCATTGAACTGTCAAACAGCTAGTTTCGTATTGCCTATTTTCAGTGACCAACTGCAATGAAGTCATTAGCCACTGGTGCCTTTGATAGTCACCGTAACACGTTTTGACAGATGTTATTGTATCGATACTTTTAAAATTGCGATTGTGTTAGCTTTTGAAGCTGTATAATAGTCGATAAAATTTTAGAGTGGTCACAATAGGAACCGTAAATTTTTATAATTCACCACATTTCCACCGTAGTTTGTTAGGCACTTGTGTGATACGTAATACCAATTTTATGAAATTGTCAGTTGACCACTAAGTTTAGTGTGCAACGAATGCTAGTTGTCAACTGTTATTGAAAAAGTTAGCCAATAGCCTCCGTGTCACAAAATCTAAGTGACGTTGCGCGTTGGTCGGATTCGCGATATTATCGCTTTTGACGCAATTCGGAACGCAGGGATAGAAACCATTAATTATTTTTTTCTCTTTACCCCAGACTAGGCGATATAGTCGTATGACTATAGCCTTCCCGGCTATAGTCATTCGACCATATCGCCTAGTCTTTCGTCCATGTTTCCTGTATTCGAATTTATCTTAGTTGTTTCGTTTTTGTTTTACATTAGAATGCGGGAGTAACACATTGTAATGTTTTTGACGTATTTGGCAGCAAATTTATCGATGCAGCCTTCTCAGCAAATTTCGCTGAGGTAGCTAAAACTACAATAAAATTCTCATCTCCATTTTACCGAGATATTTCAATGATTCCACATATTATTCCAGTTGCGCAGACACTTGAGATACAAAACTACACCAATTTTTCATCATAACATCCACTAGGAATCAATTTGCGAATAATTAAAACAGCCACTGAACTTCACTCGAAGAAATCCCGCCAAAAAACCGACATCCAAGATAAACTTTTGGCAAAATTGTGGTGTCTTTTCCACAATGAAGTTAGATAACTTTTTAACCACTTAACCACCACCACTTTTTAACTTTTTTTTTTACTTCAAAAAGGAGGAGGTTCTGTTCGGCTGAATATATTTTTATTATATTTTTTTTTTATGTATGTTCACCGATTTCTCGGTCAATTGGGGACCGATTATGAAAATATTTTTTTTGATTGAAAGGTTATGTTTCTGAGTTGGTCCCATAGAAATATTGTTATGATCTGATCATGAACTTCGAAGATATGAAACAGAACTCCTCATAGGATCACAGCAGAACCTTCGTAACAAGTAAAATTGCTTTGCTTATAAGTGTAGTCAATGACTGACTGAAAGAAGAGGGGAATAAATCGAACTGATCTGATGATGAAGGCTGAAGTTAGGCACCGGAACTCTGTAATAAATTAATGTGATCTAACCGTGTTTGGGATTATTAGAATTGTCATGAGATGCACTCTGGCTGGCAATAAGGTATTTAAGTTTAGCTGAGGGGTACTTTTTAGTGGTGGTACCATAACTAAAAAGTGTAAAAAAAAACTTTTTACAAAAAAATACAACCGACTTCAAAGTAAAAAAAAACACTGAAAAGTGCAAAATAACATTAATTTCGGAAGTCGGTGTTAAATAAAGATGAGACAAAACTGTTATAGAAACACTGACTTCCGAAATTAAAGTTATTTTGCACATATTTTGTTGAAGTCGGTTGTATTTTTTGTAAAAAGTTTTTTTTTAAATTTATTTTTTGACTACAGATACAAAGCCCTTCAATCGGCATAGTAAAGATTGCATGTTTCTATATAATTAATTAATTTACCACTAGAATATGGATGTACACATTCTAATGGTTTTGTAGTATTTGGCAGCAAATGTATCAATCTTCTCGGAAAACTTAGCTGAGGTAGTCAACACTACAATAAAATTATCAGCTCCATTTTACCGATATCACGCTTGTTTCAATGATTCCACACATTGTCTAGTTGCACAGACACTAGAGATGCAAAAAAAAACAACACCAATTTGACATCGCAATATCCACTAGGAATTATGCGAATAATTTAAACAGCCATTGAACTTCACTCGAAGGAATCCCGACAAAAAAACTGATTCTAACCTGTATGTCTCGCGCGCAGGTTCGACGACTTCCAGCCTCCCGAACAAGCCGGATTCCGAAAAGGCTTCAGCACCATAGACCACATACATACGCTACGGCAGGTTATACAGAAGACCGAGGAGTATAATCTGACACTCTGCCTAGCGCTTGTGGACTACGAGAAAGCCTTTGATTCGATCGAGACTTGGGCTGTGCTGCAGTCTCTCCAACGGTACCAGATCGACTATCGGTACATCGAGATGCTGAAATGGGCAATAAAAAGGGCTTCGGAGTTTCCTTGCGTGATCGAATCAGAAATGAAGATATCCGCAGGAGAACCAACGTTGCCTACATAGCACGAAGAATCGTCAAACTTAAGTGGCAATGGGCAGGGCAAATTGCTCACAGAACAGATGGCCGTTGGGGCCAAAAGGTTCTGAAGTGGCGACCGCGTACCTACTGGAAGACGCAGCGTTGGAAGGCCTCCTACAAAGTGGACCGATGACCTGGTAAAGGTTGCGGGAATCTGGGATCTGGGATGCGAGACGCACAGGGCCGTTCATTGTGGCGACATTTGGTGAAGGCCTATGCCCAACAGTGCACGTCTATCGGCTGATACGATATGATGATGACATCAAGTTATTCATTTCGTACAAAAATCAAATAAGCATAAAGATTTTTTTTTATCGAAACTCTTGCACATTAAAATTTTGACGTTTTAAAGGTGTTTCAAATCTAAAACTACGAATGTACTACAGTACGAGTGAGTCAATCTAACTCGAATCTAAATCAGTTGGATTTCCCTAATAGAATCGAATCAGGGAGTATAAAACCAAAGCGTGTATTATTCACCCTGACTCGAGTACTGGAGTGCACTCGAATCAAAATCAAAACTCGAGCTTGCGAGTCTGAAGTAGGAATCGAGTCTGGTCTGACTCGAGTCAAGCCTTAGATTATATACCTCTCTGAGTCAAGCCGTACTCGGTACATCGCACTAATTCATTCATTCATTCTTCCACTCACATTCTTTACGATCTGTCTGTTTAATTAATTATTGATACTATCCCTCTTTAGTCTGTGAATTATTGATATACTTAGATTAAATACCTATAGATGTAGTCACCTCGTGGCCGCACATGAGACAGCACTATACAACTTCAATGAGGTTATTACGTAAACTTTTCCTTAAATATCACCACTGTAATATACAATAGCTAAGTTTTTAAGCTATTGGAGTCTATTTCTCATACATACACTAAAACTATTAATTTATTTGCCGAAATAATTCTAAAAACATAAAAATTTACTCGATTCGACTTCTCAGTGACAGTGACAGGCCTTTGTTTGGCTAACTTTTTAAAGTTCGCCAAGCAAAAAACCGGCATGTCGAATGAGACAGAGCATGTTATGTTTTGTCTCAATTTTCTTTCTTATTTCTTAAGTATGCTTCTCACTTCCGCACTTCCCTGCAGTCTCATGCACAGAGTACCTTTTTATGTATGTCTCATGGCTACATCTAGAGGTATATAATCTAAGTTGATATACGTAGATACGTAGTATCATAGAGACTATACATTCTAGTAGTATCCCTCTTCCCTCTATCATAAAAAGGTACTCTGTGCCAGCGTTGCCAGATGTACGAGAAATCTCGTAACTTTACGAGATTTAGCAGTCTCTGTACGAGAAACGAGAAAAAAAAAATCTCATACACTTTGTTTACGAGATTTTAACAATGTTATCCGGAATCAGTAGAACAACATGAAAAACTATACAATAAAAACGAAGATGATTTTACCAATACCTCTGACATTACATATCACTAACAAATAAAACCATAATTAAATTATGTACTAGTAGCAAGTACCTACAAAATTTATTACCTAGTAATTTGTTTTATGTTTTGTAGATTTTGGTAAAATAATTTAAAAAAATATTAAAAATATGAATCAGTTAGAGTAATGATTTTGCATTTGGCGGTAATCCTGCCCCAGGCTAGCTAGTTATAGTACATAGTGTACTTAAATTAAGGTCTTAGACCCTAATTTAAGTACATTTTTAAAATGTATACTTTTACGAGATTTTTTATTGAAAGTACGAGATATTTGACAGCCCTAGTACGAGATAAAAAATTCGGCATCTGGCAACCCTGCTCTGTGCCCTCTATCGTATACTATAGTAGTCTTTGCTCTATCGTCTGTGTTATTGATGGGGTTAATTGAATTTAGATTGTATTTGATCGATCGAAATTTCACTAATAAATATAATAGTGTATTTGTGTTATTCTGAAATGATGCTGATACTACTTCGTATCTCTCTTTAAAGTTTGTGTGTGACACTGATTTATATAAATATATACGATCACTAACTGATAATGGTACGTATTTTAGGTTATGACGAGTATTTTTGTTGTCATAAAAGTTATTTGGTCGCCGATTCGCTGTAAACTATATTTTGTAACTATATATAAAGAACTAACTTTTTATATTAAGTAGTTTTTAATACAATGATAAAAAAAAAACTTGCAAAGTGTTTGTCAGTTCATGGTTACGTATTGCCTAAACAGGAACCACCTAGTTCTGGGACCAGTTCACCTGGTCTGATTGGCTCGGGGCCTCTCATTCCTCCGACGATGTTAGCTGGTCTGCCGCCGCCTATGCCTCCGTCAGTTGGTATGCCTCCAGTGCCTGGAATGCCACCGAACATCGCCGGCATGCCACCACCCATGGGTTTCCCGCCTATGATACCTCCATTTTCCATGCCGCCACCAGGCTTTCCTGCATTTAAACCTGTAAGTTTTCTTTGTATTTTTTAATAAGTATTCTTTATTTCACTTAGTTTTATTAGGGTGAAAGCCCGCAAAGAATAATGCTCAAATTAGTATAGAGCTCTTCTCCAGTCAATAGCCATAATGCAGATTTATGTCATATGATAGCTTTTTGACACGGCAGGAGGTGCACCCCATAATGCAACACGGACTGTCAGTACCGGGTAAAAAATACCACAATAGATTTTATTTAAAAAAAAAAGTTTTCTTGTGGGTATTTTAATGAATTCAATTCTATGTTAAGTTTAATTATATTTTCAATTAAATAACTTGAGAAGAAAGTATATAATATATCTACTAACATAATATATTATTTTGTTTAATGAAATCACATCATTGGTTCATTAAACCCTGAGCAAACGCCGGCATTAGAATGTCATTGTCTTTCTATTGTGTCTCTAATTATGCTACTCAATAGGTTAAATTGAACATATTTTGCACATGGCTTTTTATTTCTTTATAAGAAATAAAAATTTGACTCTTAACATTCAATAATCGAGATCTATATCAAAAGAACATACCATATTCCTACATGTATTAATTAGGAATTAAAAAAAAATACAGCGCAGAATTAAGCACCATGTAAATTTTACCCGGTAGCGCCTCCTACCATGTTGATTGCATTTTTAAAATACTTAGATTTATCGTCATTTAAAGCACGGGTTCAAAATTTATTAGATGATATATATATATTGATATTATATAATATATATTTCCTATTGATAGTTTTCATACATCTTATAGCATTCAGGCGACTTTACTATTAAGTAGTTATTCACTAGACGCTTGATTTCATTTTTGACAAAATGCCTTCCCAACCTGAGTTGTGAAGCTGACAATGAGAATAAGAGGTAAATATACAAATTGACGAGTCCCAAGAACAAAATCGTATATGAAAAATTATTGATTTATGGTATGAGATTGTAGTGTAAATAATAAGATAGTGTTCAATTGGTTATTTACTTGTTATTTCAATAAGTAAAAGGATATTTAACAAAAAAAAAAGTACTATTATAAGTTTTTAGTATGTACAATACGAATATGTAATAAATTTATTGATATTTGGCCAAGTGTTGATACATAATCAACACTTGTCTAAAATAATCACAACTGGATTTGTGACATGGCTGTTGTTTTTTTTTTCATTGCAGTCTTTACTATATAATTTTGTTTTTAATTTAATCAATAAACAGCAGCAGTAATAATAGGGGTTAAAGTATGAAATTGCCGTTTTATTGTAAAAAGTACTTCGAATGGACATAGAACCTTCATGGTTTGAGATTTTAGAGTGAAAATTTTTTCACATGGTACCTATGAAGTTCTTCTTTTAAAAAATGCGCAATCGATTATCGACTGAATAAAAAGCTTATCGTCGCAGATGGTTTGAAGGCGCGCCGCTGCGGCTGAGGCTGGCCGGCTAAACCGGCCAGCAAGCCGAAGCTGCGGTGGTGGATAAGCTCGCGTGGGGCCGCCCAAACCCCGCAGCGCTAGAGCCGTGACAGAAACAATAATAATAATATATTCCACAACTATCACACAACGCCGTCTAGTCCCAAGCTAAGCAGAGCTTGTGTTATGGGTACTAGACTACTGATAAACATACTTATATATTTCTAAATACATACATAATGTATAGATAAATAACACCCAGACTCAGAACAAATGATTGTGCTCATCTCACAAACATTTGCCCTGGGTGGGAATCGAACCCACGACCTCCGGCATAGCAGTCAGGGCTACTAACCACTAGACCAACAGGCCAGTCTAAACAATGCTTGCTGCATGCCTGCTTTTATGCTGCGTGCCTGCTGTATGTTGCATGCAATCAGCCGCGGCGGCGCGCCTTCAAGCCACCTGCTCCTTAGCTCGCGGGCCGCCCTACCCCTCCGCGCCTACGCGGGCTTGAATTACACTCTAGGGGTAGTGCAGATGTAAGACTGTGTGAAGTCGGTTTTGCAGCAATTGGTTTCTGTCACAAAATTTTGCAGCATAACATATTGACTTTTTATGACAATATTTTAATTAAGTATTGAAAATGCTAACAAGTAATCGTCTATATATTTGTGACCACTATTCCGTAAAGTGTTTCGGTGTGGTGAAAATTAATAAAGTTTAAAAAGGCTTCGGCCAATAGCAAAAAGTTATTTTGTAAATCGGTGAAATATAGTTCGTTAAAATAATACCTATGAGTCTATGACACATGATACTTCGATGATCTAAAAATATGTCAAATAAAAAAATCCTGAACTGTTTCGAGAAATGGATGGTAACAGCCGTGCTAATTCGAACAAAAAATAATTCGGCAGAGTGATCGGTTCCCCAAATAATCATATCTCTAAATAAACATTATGCTAAACGAAATTATGCGTAATATTAATAACTATGGCAAAGGTAATTATGCCAAATAAAATTTTCCATGTTAAAAGTATGCCGTTGTAAATTCGGACACGTAAACATTCTGCCAAACAATAGTTATGCTAAATAATTTTATGCCTTAAAAACATTCGGTTAAAGAAGATTCTGCCAAGTGTGTTATGCCAAATTTTCGGAGTATCAAGATTCTGCCAAATAGAAGGAACCCGTGCCGAACTCCGAACAATGATAGCAAAACTAACAGTATAAAACAGTCTCGACTCATGAATCGATCTTCACCATTATTGCTCTCGCGCATGATAACGCGAGACCTCATACAGCACGAGAAGCCGTTTTAACTTTACAGGAACTGCAATTAGAAACCATTCGTCACCTTCCGTATTCGCCAGACCTTACTCCAACGGACTACCATTTTTTATTTTTGTGATTTGGACTATTTTCTACAAGATAAAAAGTTTTCTTCTCCAAATGCTTTCACACAGTTTGTCGAATCTAGATCACCAGAGTTCTATCGCAAAGGCATAAATGACCTTCCTATTAGATAGCAGCAATGCATAGATAATAGTGGTAATTATTTTGATTAATTCATTAAACCCCAAGCGAACGCGGCGTTCGCTCGCTCATTGTCTTTCTATTGTGTCTCTAATTACGGTACTCAAAAGGTAAAATTAAAAAAAAAAATACGAATATCAATTTTTCAGTACAAATCGGCAATTTCATACTTTAACCCCTAATATTTGCTTCAAAGGAAACATAAAATAAATCTCCATTTAAAGTAAAAAGAAGTACCTGCCGAGAAAACACTGTTCAATCATTGCAATGTATTGTAAAACACCAAGTTGTAGTTGTGTTTCATTGCCGAGAAATAATAATTAAGTTAAAATAACTATACTATGAACACATGACTCAAAAAAAGACACTGTATCCAAGCAACATGGAATAATCAAAAAAATAAATGGATGAATGAAACTTAAACTGAAATATAATCAAGAAAAAGTCTTATTTTTACATTATTTTATTGAGTCTTTTTATAAGATTTCAAATTATTAATATCATAATTATCTAGGATAGTTAGGTAGTTTACTTTTTCTGAATTTTCTGGGTAACAAACTGGCATGATTCTTTTAAATTTTATCTTATTTTTGACTATGTGTCTGTCTTGAAGTGATAGACAGCATATACCATTCTTTTAGCATCGGTTTTTCTTATGATAAACCCCATTGTAAGCGTTTCGTTACAATTTTATTCGTATTATATTCATATTTATTATGCAAAATGCAGCATGAGAGCAGTGGTGACATTGGTGACCCGTACCACAGGTTTTTTTTAAAACCTATTTCAGGCACCAGACTCTTACAATAGTGGAATTATAGTCTTTAAGTCCCATTGTTAACTGTAAAAAAAAACCTATTGTGAAGAGAGAATAAATAAATGAATTGATTGATTGATTTTGTGGTGGCAGAGTGGTAACGAGAGCAGTGGTGGCCGAGTGGTAACAGCCCCCGACTTACGAATGGTAGGTGGCGGGTTCAAACCCAGCCAGGCGCAGTACTTTGTATAATTTATTTCATCACCACTGCTCTCAAAACGATGAAGGAAAACATCGTGGGGAAACCGGCATGTCCTAGAACCAAAAAATCGAAGACATGTGACATCCACCAACCCGAACTGGGCCCGCGTGGTGGATTACGGCCCATTCCCTCTTCTAGAGAGGAGGCCTGAGTCCCAACAGTGGAAACATTAGAAGGCCGACTATGCTATATGCTATACAAAATGCTTAGTGTGCATAATTCTATAAGACTATGGTTTTAATTCAAAATTCGGTTTTCTTACAATTGAACAAATTAAATTAAATTACAATTGTCAATAAATTAAATGTCATGGAAAAAATTTAAAATGACTTTAAATTAAATGTAATCTATCTTAACTTTAAATTAGTAATTTAAAATAATTTAAAATTAACATTTTGTTGATGGTTTATTTATTTATTTTTATAGTCATAAAGTAGTTAAGATATATTGGAAACGGCTTTCACAATATTTTGTTACTGCCATTTATGCAAGACTGCTTTGCTTTACATGTACTTACTAATGATGTGTAAGAGCATCCAACAATTGCAGGATATGAGTGCTCCAGCTCCAGACGTGGCCCCAATGGCGAACCAAAGCAGTCCTTGGTCTGAACATAAAGCTCCAGATGGAAGAACATATTACTACAACTCTGTTAGTAAGCAAAGTCTATGGGAGAAACCTGATGATTTGAAAACTCCAGCAGAAGTAAGTATTGTCCTAAATTAAAAAAATTACACATTGTTCATGAAGTTTTTGGAATTTTTACCGAAATGTTTTTTCTTGCCATTTTTCTGTCACAGCACCTTATTTCAAGAAGTATTGTCCACTTTTAAAAAAGCCTTTTAGTCAACATACAAAAGAAGTAAAAGAATTAAAAAATATTCCAATTAATTTTTTATTAAAGTTACTAGCCGACCCGGCGAACTTCGTACCGCCTTCGTAAGGATAACGCCATCTATTGGCATTACCAGAACAGCATAATTCATTTTATAATGACATTTTAATTAGAGATGGCGTAGTATTCGTTTTTTTTTGTGATTTTTTTCCTTGTAAAAAAATCAAATTACTGAGTGAATGAAAAAAAAAGATACGGCCGTTTATGTCGCAAAAAAACGTATGTTTCGACACTTACAAGGGAATCAAAATTCATAGGGTACTTCCCGTTGACCTAGAATCCTGAAATTTGGCATGAAGCAAGGTCTCATAGCACAAGGATAGGAAAAAATCTGAAAACTGTAAATTTGTAGTTACGTCACAAAAAAATCTTTTTTTGCCATTCGGAAAATCTTCGTAACTCAATTCGGGAATCGAACTGTTTTCATAGGTAAGACTCGCGCACTAAGGGTTCCGTACAAGAACCCTTAGTGCGCGAGTCCGATTCGCACTTGCCCTGTTTTTATAGTAAAAGTAACCAAAATGTTTCCAATAAGTCATGACTCAGTGAAAATAGTAGGTACTAACTATGAAATTGCCGTTTTACAAAACGCGTTGCTTTGAAGTGTTACGAGGTGCATTCAATAAGTACCTAGCCTCATCGCCAGAGGGCGCTGTAGTTTCAAAAGAGTTTTACCACAGTGTAGCACATTCTTTTTTAATTCTTTTTTCAAATTTTCATTCCAATCCCTTCATTTGTTTTAATTTGACAACTTATGGAAGCGAACGTGTCGATCGGTTTTACAAAAATGGAAAAAGAGCAATATCGTTCGGTGATTCGATTCCTATTTTTGGAAGGGAGAACGCGCATCGAAATCAAAGAGCACTTGGATGCTGTGTACGGTGACTCTTCTCCATCGATGGCCTACGTCAAGAATTGGTTCAACGAGTTTGCACGTGGCCGTACGTCGGTTTTTGATGACCCACGTCCAGGTGCACCGAAAACAGCTGCTACGGAGGAAAACATTAAAAAAATCCATGATTTCGTATTGGCAGATCGCCGATTGAAGGTTCGGGAGCTAGCTGAGACTGTAGGCATTTCAGAAGGAACAGTGCATCATATTCTTCACGAGGAACTCGGCATGAGAAAGCTGTCGGCGCGATGGGTGCCGCGTTTACTCACACCAGAAAACAAGCGCAACCGTGAGACCACATCGGAGACGTGTTTGGCGCTGTTTAAGCGGAATCCAGCGGAGTTTTTGCGTCGTTTTGTGACCGTCGATGAAACCTGGATCCACTGGTACACACCAGAGACCAAGGAGCAATCAAAACAATGGATCCAGACCGGGGAACGTGCTCCAAAGAAGGCGAAAACTGTAAAATCGGCCGGAAAAGTTATGGCCACCGTTTTCTGGGATTCACAAGGTGTGATCTACATCGATTACCTCGAGAAGGGTAAAACAATTACAGGGCTTTACTATGCCGATTTATTGGGCCGATTCGACGCCGAATTAAAGAAAAAACGACCCCATCTGGCGAAGAAAAAAGTGCTGTTTCACCACGACAACGCACCGGTTCACACGTCTGCCGCTGCCATGGCCAAATTGGTCGAATTACGCTACGAATTGTTGCCCCATCCACCGTATTTTCCAGATTTGGCCCCTTGTGACTTCTTTCTGTTTCCTAATCTGAAAAAATCACTCGCCGGGAATAGATATAGATCGAATGAGGAGGTCATCGCCGCCACGGAGGCCTATTTTGCAGTTTGACAAAAATTATTTTTCCGACGGGTTAAAAAAGTTGGAGCATCGCTGGGCTAAGTGTATCGAACTAAAAGGAGACTATGTTGAAAAATAAATTGCCACTTTTCCAAAATTTTCGTTTGCTTTTTGTAGGCTAAGTATTTATTGAATGACCCTCGTATATCTTTGGAGTGACTTGGAATTATAAGTTCAAATAAACTTTATATTAAAGGTACGTTATTCTTTTTTCGAAATTAGGTATTTATTGGTTTCTTTGATCCGTCGGAATCTTGTTTCATACTTTTTCAGCGTCTTTTTTTTGTCGTAGTCGGGTTTTAGTTTTCTACTTTTTTTTTCTCAGATAATGATTTTCTTTTAGTGCATAAAGCGGATACAAACACGACCACAGAATAAGAAATAGTACAAGTACAGAAATTGCACTCCGTGATAGCCAACATACGAATTTAAACCTACTAACAACAGCGATAATGTCCATAATACATTGCACGGCACGGACACGACCTTGATTTTATTAGCCTACTAGATCCAGTGGCGCTCGTAACGAATCAAAATGCACCGTAAGTCCGCGTGACGAGAGTCTCTTTTATTATGCCCGTTATGCGCCTTTGAACAGGCCGCTCTTTTTATAGGGTGTTTTTGAAAAATGTGAAATAGGTACTTACGTTTTATTACATAAAATATAATCCCAAGTACCTAATTGATTTCTACCTATTTACTTATATCCATACTTTAAAAAATATGTTTTTAAAAGTCATCTCATAGAAGTGTCAAGAGATTGTTTACATTTAGTTAGGTATCTAAACAAATGAAATAGGTAATTAAAATGAAGTGTATATGACTTTGTTGGTTTTGTAAGTGCGTTAGCTTTGCGTTCATATGTAATTTTTAAAAGGTAGGTCGTTTAAGACGTTATTATACATAATAATTAACATTTTGTAAGATATAATTCCAATTATGTTGACCTTGCATTAGTAAGGTAGTCACTAGTACTGGGAGGTCTACTATATGGAATGATTTTAAGTTCATTGACTCGTTTACGTGAAAAATGTCGCAAATACTTGAAATAAAAACTCGATAGAATATTCGGTAAAGAATTCAAAAATATTTTTTGTTAGCACGGGTCAAGCGGAAAATCGAACACGCGTGTGACACTCTACCGAAATAAGCCTCGCAAGAGAGGCCGCGGACGTAGGCAGATTTCTATACCTATAGTTAGAAGTGCGCCAGGCCTGACACGACTACTGACGTGTAGGGGTGTCATACTAGACTGAACGACTTGTTACCACTAGGTAACAAGTATCGGATTACAATTTTGTTTGTTATGTCTATTGGTAGTATACAGGGTGTTTGGTGTATCGTGTGCCAAATTGAAATGGTCGACGGGAGGGGTCATCTGCTATCCTTTTAGACCCCTAAACACTTCTCATGCCTTGAGGATTTTTTTCATCGACTTTTTATTGTTTTATGAAAATAAGACCCAAATTTTTCATTCAAAATACAAATTTATAAAAATGTATAAGGCGTAGACTCTGAATTTTAATTTTATTTAGATGTGTATTGTATTAGACTTTTAAATTTAAAATTAGTGATATTAGCTATCTAGTTTTTTTTTAAATTTACTTGCAAAGTTTAGAACTTAAAGCTGCAACTTGCAAACAACGTATTGAAACGGCTTTCAATACAATTAAGGAAGAAATACGGCTTCGTACAACAACTGTCGAAATACGAAACAGATGTCGGGCCTGCATTCACAACAGAGGCCAACAATTTGAGCAGGATTTGTTAAAATTATGAAACAATTGTTAAAAATGCAATTTCATTTTCTTTTTTCTAGTAAAACCCACGAAAAGAGAAGATTTTATCTTATAAGAGTGAGATGACATTTTTAATAGGTTTTTTAGGTATCATTTATTTATTTATTTATTTATTTACAAGCACTTGTACAACGTTACGGAGGAAGTCCAAGGTGTTGTACAGTAGAAACTTACAAACTAAAAAATTACATTAAATAAAAACCATAATAACACATTGACGAATTAAAAAAAAATACGTATACATTACCACTAAAATAATAAATATCCCACAAAACAAATGAAACAATGTTGTCTTATTTTTTATCCATCTTCTCACAAAACCTTAGACATTCACGACACACATCTATCCATCTCCCAGCAAACAAGTCACACTCCGGTGTTAGAGTCAGGAGAGCATTAAGCACAGAAAGCGCACGAACGAGCGGCGAGTTAGCTCGTGACACTGTATGCGATAAAGGATCAGCTAACAATCATGTAAGCAAAAATATTTTTTAAATCATAATTTTGAATATTAGTCATAATGTTACTCGATTCACAATTCTAGCGAATTCACAAAATTATAAAAAGATTTTTATGGCATGTCACTAGCAAGAGGATAAACTAGAGAATTTTTGTGGAAGTTGGAAGATTCC
Source organism: Mythimna impura (assembly GCA_905147345.3). Lineage (NCBI taxonomy): Eukaryota > Metazoa > Arthropoda > Insecta > Lepidoptera > Noctuidae > Mythimna > Mythimna impura. The sequence goes on from LR990345.1 coordinate 19,337,754, forward strand.
GGTCGCTTTTGTTTTTTTTTTAACCAACTTCAAAAAAAGGAGGAGGTTATTCAATTCGGTTGTATTTTTTTTATCATTTTTTTTTTAATGTTTGTTACCTCAGAACTCCGTCGTTTATGGGCCGATTTGCAAAATTTTTTTTTCCCTTTATAGGATATGCTTCCAGATTGGTCCCATTTTCAATTCAAAATTCAATTCTGATGATGGGATCCATAAGGAATCGAGGGAACTCTTCAAATATTATAGGCATCCATATAGTGATTTTGGTATTTCCATCGAGAACTTAAGCATTTACAGTCAAAAAGTGACATTTGATGAAGTGGAACTGATGAAGAAGACCAGAAATGGTCAACGGAACTTCATACTCACATTGATATCACAATGAAGATAGTTAAGCGACTATGACAATACAAATAAATGAATGGTTCTAAATAGTTACATTGAAAAAGGTATCATCGAAGTGATCTGATGATGATGATGGAGCCGGAAGGTAGGCACAGGAACTCCGTAATTAATCAATGTATCCTAGCCGTGTTTGGGCTTATTAGAAATGTCATCAAATGCACTTTGGCTATAAGGTACTATCGAACTGATCTGGTGATGGAGCTGGAAGATGGAAGGTAGACACAGGAACTTTATAATAAAACAATGTAACCTAGCAGTGTTTGGGTTAATTGGAATCGTCATGAGAAATAGGGACTCTGTTTATAAGTGTATCGCAACTAAAAAGTATAACTTAAAATAATAACTTAAAAAAAAAAGAAAACCTACTTCACTAAAAAAACACTAAAAGGGTCATAATAACTTTAATTTCGGAAGTCGGTGTTAAATAAGAAACAAACAATACCGAGAAACACCGACTTCCGAAATTAAAGTTATTTTGACCCTTTTAGTGTTTTTTTAGTGAAGTCGGTTATTTTATTTTTGTAAAAAGTTTTTTGTAGCCATGTAAATAGATGTATCATGGACATCTATAATTTAAGTTCAAAACTTTGCAAGTAAATTAAAAAAAAAAAACTAGATAGCTAATGTCACTAATTTTAAAGGGAATCGCCTATTCTTGGCCATGTACTTGCCCATCTATGTGATAAATACAATAAAAATACTAATTTTACAACTTAATTTTGCCAATATTTATCTGTTATAATAACCTCGGAAAACAAAAGAAGAATTATTCAAAACTCAGTCGGTTATTGCAGTGTCTAATACGGAGGACAGTAGGGTGTTGTGCCCACGTGATGACGATTGTGTGGTTCTTGGGCTGGGCAAGGTATCAATCAAATGTAAATCCCCCAGCCCAATTCCTAGATGATGTACCTATAACTTATATAAATGAAAATGAATTAAAACTTGAAAACTATAATTGTGCATATATTTTTTTTCATTAATTTCTATTTACAGTTTGTGATGTTCCACCAAGTTCTAGGTAAAAAATAGCGGTTATTTCTTTATCTACGATATCAATCCTAATACCTATCATTGGTTTCTTTCTTGGGCATTACTTGGCCAAAACTTGTTTATCAAATGGGCATTTCCCTTTAAAAGTACTATACTAATATACACATCTAAATAAAATTAAAATTCAGAGCCTACGCCTTATACATTTTTATAAATTTGTATTTGAATGAAAAATTAGGGTCTTATTTTCATAAGACAATAAAAAGTCGATGAAAAAACATCCTCAGGGCATGAGAAGTGTTTAGGGGTCTAAAAGGATAGCAGATGATCCTTTCCGTAGACCATTTCAATTTGGCACACGATGCACCAAACACTCTGTATATTTAATGTCTTTAACGACACACAATCTTTGAAAGAACGCCACAATGAAAAAACAAATGACAGTCTCGCAAATTAAAAAGTAACATACTCGCAAAGAGTTCCATTTTCGAATTCTATATTGGTTTCTTCATTCTGTTATTGTAAGTGGCCTGATCCAGAGACTGTCAGTATGCCCACGTATTACGACGTTAATGACATACTCTTTTCTGTTTGCAGAAATTACTGTCTGCCTGTGTTTGGAAAGAATACACAACAGACGCTGGGCGCGTGTATTACCATAACATTGAAACTAAAGAATCTAGCTGGATTATACCAAAGGAGCTTCAGGAGATCAAAGAAAAAATAGCTGCTGAGGAAGCTGCTCAGTAATTATCAATAGTTTTCCTAATTAGTCAACATGCATGCTTCAAATAAGTCTTCTTTATTTTGTTGGTGATTGTACTAATGCTCTATTCAAAGTTTCTATTGAGAATGAAGAAAGAGATAATGTCCGATGAATTCTACGCTGGTTGAGGTTTTTAGACTTAGACTGCCTGCTTAATTTAAAAATATTTTTCATTTCCTACTAAGTATCTCTTTCATCTGTAAGTACTAGTAACATTAGGTAATTTGTAATGACCACGAATTAAATAAACTCAATAATTACTGGACTGATTTTAAAATTCTTTCACTAGTGGATTGCTACTTTATCACTGAGTAATATAAGCATGTATTTCCTACTTTCACGCTGGCAACGCCGCTGGCAAAAGGTAGTATATATTTAATATGATGACTTATAGCTACTGCGGTGGGGGATTTTATTTTATAATACTATGTAAAGTATAAAACAAAGTCGCTCTCTGTTTTTGCCTGTTTCTCCGCTTACTTCTTTAAACCACACAACACGCGCAAGGATTTTGATACAGTTTTTACTAATAAATGCGCGATAAATGAGGAAGGTTTGTGTATATGTATAATCTATCTAGAGGGTGACTGGCAATTAGTGTACGATACTTAAACACGTGATTGTGCTCATGATAACAAACAATTTTTATTATAGGAGCACAGCCGAAATCGCGAAAAAAATATCAGCTGTTCAGTACATTAGGCAAACATAAATGTACTGAACAGCTGTTTTTTTTTTTTTTTTCACAATCACGTGTTTAAGTATCGTACACTAATTACCAGTCACCCTATATATGTATACAGCCTAAACCGCTGATCGTAAAGACCTGAAACTTTTTCTAAATTTTACCCCTAAGGGGGTGAAAGGTGTAAAGTTTGTATGGAACAACGTGATTCTTTGGTCTAATCTAGATACTTACTTCAAATTTTGCATGAAAATTCTTTAACAGAATTAATAGAAGATGAGTTACTTACGTATTTTATTGAAATTAATCCGCTAACGAGGCCCGAGGTTAAAAAGGGGTAGAAAGTAATTTTGGTGGTGATTTGCTTCGAAATTGATATCAATAATCATTAGAGCTATTGATTTAAATTACATTTTATTTTGACACATGTTTGAAATCACAATCTGATTTTATTTAATAAAGGTTGAACTTACTTAAAAGCTTGGTGCAATGCAAATCCTCTTAAAAAAGTCGAATGTCTCAAAGGTTCGAAATTTGAAATGGTAAGGAATAGATAGAAGGAAGAAGAAGAAAGAAGAAGAAAGAAGAAAATGATAACGTAATAAAATTAAAAATCCTACTAGAACTTTTTTTGACTTCTGCACACGAAGTCGCGGGTAAAAGCTATTTTCTATATAAATTGAAGCTAGGGCGGGTCGCTGATTAGTGTATAATACACATACACTTTATTTATTTATTTATTTAAACTTCTTGTACAGTAGTGGTACATAGGCGGACGGCCTTGTTCAGAAAACTGCTATACAAATGTAGGATTGGTTTTATCTGTGGTGTCAGAGTGACGCGAGAAATGATAAACGTCATAATGGCGGGACCAACTCTTGTATCCGAATGATTCTACCACGTATATTTAGTACGTTTTAGTACTATTTTGTACCCTTCGTGAAATTTTTGTACCTCACACGGTGTAAACGGAATTTCACGATATTGTTGGCTCCGCCATTATAACGCGTTATAATGGCGGGACCATGCTTGTACGCCAAAACTATAACGAATTTTATCATTCTGATAAAACTAGTATTTAGTACGCGATTTAGTACCTCCGAAAATCAACAATAAGTGACGAAGATATTATTAGTTTCTTTATAAAATGATTTTTTTTATTTTTGACATTTTTTGCGCCTGAACAATTTGACGACCAAAAATACGTCAGGTAAAAAGTTGCAGTTACATTTCGTGCAGGCGCTTTATTATTATTTATCTATTTTATTTATATTATTACAAAGCACTATATTATTAATAAATATTGATTAGGCCACACAGGAAAATTATTATTGTACGTTTTAATATATTGTATAAAGTTATTACTATAAAAATAATCTGTATATCCTACTTTTTGATGATTTTTACAATTTTCACTTAAAATTTAAAGATATTACAACCTACAATAATAATTTTCCTGTGTGGCCTACTCAATATTTATTAATAACATAGTGTTATGTAATAATATAAATAAAATACATAAACAATAACAAAGCGCCTGCACGAAATGTAACTGCAACTTTTTACCTGACGTATTTCGGTCGTCAAATTGTTCAGGCGCAGAAAATGTCAAAATTAAAAAAAGTGATTTTATAAAGAAACTAATAATATCTTCGTCACTTATTGTTGATTTTCGGAGGTACTAAATCGCGTACTAAATTCTAGTTTTATCAGAATGATGAAATTCGTTTTAGTTTTGGCGTACAAGCATGGTCCCGCCATTATAACGCGTTATAATGGCGGGGCCAACAATATCGTGAAATTCCGTTTACACCGTGTGAGGTACAAAAATTTCACGAAGGGTACAAAATATTACTAAAACGTACTAAATATACGTGGTAGAATCATTCGGATACAAGAGTTGGTCCCGCCATTATGACGTTTATGAGAAATGACTTACCTAAATGAAACATTTGGGTTCTATTCAAAGATTTTGAGATGAGCTTGACACACTAAACAGAATTCGACATACATTTTCACTGTTTTTCACACTACCGCTCTTACGTGATAATGTCGTTATTACACATTTTTCGTTAGATATTTTGGAAACACAGTATCTTGTGGATATTATATACTTATGCTTCTATTGAAATCATTTTATAAATTTGTGTAAAACTAATCCAGTAAAGACCTGAAAATCTGCTACTCAAAAATGAAAAAAGTATCACAATAGAAGTCTTTCAAATTTAATCCATTTAATTTTAATAGACCACCGAGAGTAGTCCACTCGCCGTCCACGCGTGGCCAGCCAGCAGGCGAGACGCTCCGCAGTGGATGTAGTGAGCGTATATCCATGCAAAGAATACTAACCGGGTGTCGGGTTCTATTGAGCTATGACCATTGGTATCTAACTCGACGTATTCCCGACAGGACGAGATGATGAAATTGAGATCGATTTGCATTGAGTTGTTGCAAATTTCCAATCACTTTCATTTTCACGTCCTATAACATGAGTCGAGAAAATGCAATTTGTTTTTTTATACATAGTTTGTGCTTGTTACCAGTAACTCTGGCTGTATCTATAAGACACTTGTGCAACATTGCATGCTTCTAGACCTGTTCGTACTGTGCATGATAGACAGTCAGAGATTGGATATTATTATTTTAAATACTTTGATTCTAATTTCTATCAAAAATTGTGTTATTTTACAGAGCAGCACAAAGTGCAGAAGTGCCTCCTGGTGAAGTGCCATTGCCAATGTCTCCATCAAATCAATCTGGAAGCTCTGCCTTAGATGAGGCAATGGCAAAAACTCTTGCAGCTATTGATCCATCTCTAGCCAACTCCATACCAATACCAGAAGAAAGTAAGTGAAATGTTAACTTTTTTTAAAGTTTAAAAAAGGAGGAGGTTATGCATTTGAGGAATTTTTCTGCACATTATATTGATATTACAGCACCTCTTAACTATAAATCCTGAACGCAGTTATTATAGTTTTTTAGGGTTCCGTACCTCAAAAGGAAAATACGGAACTCTTATAGGAACACCGTTTTTGTCCGTCTGTCTGTCAAGCAAGACCCTTTATCTCGGAAACGCGTGGAGGTATCGTGTTGAAATTGAAACCATATACTCAGGTCTGCGGTTCCTTGAAGCTGTGAAAAAAAATGAAGCTTGTGAGTTAACGAAAAAAAAAATGATACGGCCGTTTATGTCGCAAAAAACGTATAAGTATTCGACACTCTCAAGGGAATCAAAATTCATAGGGTACTGCCCGTTGACCTAAAATCCTGAAATTTGTCATGAAGCAAGGTCTTATAGCACAAGCAAAACTTTTTTTGCGAGACGGAAAAATCTTCGTTACTCAATTCGGGATTTGGACCTATGAAAAGGTAAGTTTGTACGGCACCCTCAGTGCGCGAGTCCGATTCGCACTTGCCCGGATTTTTTTTTCTCTGATGGTAAGTGACGATTTGGCCGAAGATGAAGCACGCTTGCCTAGAAGTAACCTATTCACTCTTGAATAAGACCCCCAGATTGTTACTATTAGGAAACTCAGACTCCGTCAGGGGATTACACACCTTAGCTGTACGCACACTGAATGTGTTCCTGAAACGTTTTGTGCGTATGGGTGGGCCCACTGTGTATTGGTGCAGAATCGCCGTACGTCTGGTGTTTCTTATAAGGTGGGAAATCATCCAATGACTTCTCCCGCCCTCCCGCGTGTGGAGCGGGAGGGCGTGTCAGGCGACAGCGACTGCTTTGAGGAGTGGCTGGAGAGGCATCACAGCGTCCTCACCTTCAGCATGTCGCAAGTCTTCACCGGACATGGAAAGTTCGGGAGGATCCTGCACCGGATTCAGGCGGAAGAAACGCCCGGGTGTCACCATTGTATGAACGGCCTGGAGGACACGGTGGGCATACGATGGAAGTGTGCCCCGCTTGGAGAAGCACCACCGTGTCCTGGAGGTGATAGGCGGCAGCGACCTGTCGCACCAGGCTTTGGTTAAGGCCATGGTCCGGAGCGAGGAGGAATGGGAGGCGGTCTCCTCCTTCTGGGAAGCAGTATTGCTAGCGAAGGAGACGGCCGCACGTGTGAGAAAACGGACCTCCTGACGCCCCAACCACCGCGACCACCAACTACGGTAGGCTCGCGGATGACGAGCAATGGGTAACTCGCCGTCCGGCTATGCGGTAATCATCTGGTCAGAGCCCAAAGAGATATCAACAAACAGCAGGGCCGGTGCCCGCTAGAAGCGCTAGCTAAAAAAACCCATGATTCTAAAAGGAAAAGAGCAACTGAAGGTGAAGCATAGGTATGGTTTTAGTCAGTAAAAGTCTGACATGAAAAGGCCGGGACATGACATTGGATGATTTCCCACCTTGAAAAAAAACCCTATAGGTTTTTTTATACTTTAAATTTTGTTACGATTGTAATCATTGAAAATATTTATTCTTAACTAGGTAAGCCCGAAGAAATGACGGCTCCTCCGCAAGGCAATAATAATGAGAACTCGGAACATCCACCAGAACCTCAATATAAGGACAAAAAGGAAGCCATTGAGGCATTTAAAGAACTTTTAAAAGATAGGGTAAGAAAGTTTACGAATATAATATTGATACATTCAGTAGCTTTTGCGGCAATTTCACCCGGGTAGAAGAGTTATAGAATTAAAACTAAGTTTATTTCTTTAAAAAAATATTTTGAAAAGACCGAAATCTTTCACTTCACTACTTGTCTAGACTCTGCTTCAAGTCCTAAACAAACCCTCTGTCAGTGCGTTTTTGTTCTGAGGCTCACTATCACATGTTTTTAGAACTTTTATTTTACCATAGATAATCCAGCATAGAGCCAATTGTGGTTTTAAGTATTCTATTAGTGAAAGATCTTATTATAACATGATTTTACTTTGCAGAATGTGCCATCAAATGCAACTTGGGAACAGTGCGTAAAGATAATATCTAAAGATCCTCGTTATTTAACATTTAAAAAGCTTAATGAGAAGAAACAGGCATTTAACGCATATAAAACTCAAAAGTTAAAGGACGAAAGAGAGGAGCAGAGGTAAAAAAACATTGAACATTAAATTATTTTTAAAATATTCCTCTAATGTCTGTTGCACATTTTACTTTAGCCAATATAATTTTATATTCCAGATTAAAAACAAAGAAAAATAGAGAAAATTTAGAAGAGTTTTTACTAAGCTGTGACCGTGTTACATCACTAACGAAATATTATAAATGCGAGGAAATGTTCAATAATCTTGAGGTAAACAATGTTTCTCATTTTATGGTAATGTTGGTGTCTGTGTGGTGTGATGTCTTTAAAAAATCGTGCTAATGTAAACGTTGTCCTTAGATATGGCGATGTGTTCCTGAATCCGATCGTAGAGATATATTTGAAGATTGCATATTTACGATCACGAAGCGTGAGAAGGAAGAAGCTAAGGCGTTGAAGAAACGCAACATGAAAATGCTGGCACAGGTAACTAAGTTCCTTAACAGGCTGAGTGTATAATATGTTTTTTTTATCGCTTTTTTTCACAAATCTAATTAATGTGTATTCAGGAACCTGAGTTTATAAACCTTATCTATAAATGTTTTATAAACTCAGTCCTTTTTAACGCTCCGTACCTCAAAAGGAAAAAAACGGATCCCTTATAGAATCACTTTGTTGTCCGTCTGTCTGTCAAGACCCTTTATCACGGGAACGCGTGGAGGTAGAAGCTGTGGAAAAATCAAACTTCTGAGTTAAAGAAAAAAAAGATACGGCCGTTTGTCGCAAAAAACGTCAAAGAACATTATCTCTCTACATCTCGTATACACTGTGTCTACATCTCTCATCCAACTCTCCTGTCGCAGGTCTGCTGGAAGAAATTTCATTTGAAATAAGCAGTACCTTTGTGCTCTTCTATCTGCTTTTGTTCTTTTCGTTTTTAAGTTACATAAATAAATAAATAAATAAAACGTATATTTCGACACTCTCAATCTCAAGGGAATCAGAATTCATTGGGTACTTACCGTTGACCTAGAATCCTGAAATTTGGCATGAAGCAAGGTCTTATTGCACAAGTATAGGAAAAAATCTTAAAGCTGTAAATTTGTAGTTACGGCACAAAAAAACTTTGTGATTCGAAAAAATCTTCATAACTTAATTCGGGAATTGAATTGTTTTCATAGGTAAGTTTGTACGGAACCCTCTGTGTGCGAGTCCGACTCCCACTTGCCCGCTTTTTTAATATCCTTTGGTATACAACTTTCATGCACTTAAATTTATTAGGGTGACACGTGGACAGTCCGTCACGGTACTCGACGACCTGCACACGTACCGTTAGAGTTGGTACGATGTGGCGCGGGAAAAGAATTTCTGGGGAGATTTAAGGAGGTCTTTACCCAGCAGTGCAGCTACGCTAAAAAAAATATTATATTTTAATATTTTACTTATTTTTGATTTGATTTCATTGACGATATGAAATGTTTTATATTTTTTTTTTACTTCAACAGGTTTTAGAGAATATGAGTGAAATAACATACAGTAGCACTTGGAGCGAAGCACAGGTGTTATTGTTAGAAAATTCGGCTTTTAAGAACGATGTGAGCTTGCTAGGCATGGACAAGGAAGACGCACTTATAGGTATGTTGTCTTATGGTAAACTTATCACACAATACAATAACAATTTGGTTACTTATTCTCTAAGAAGAGCCTTCAGTGTTATAAAGGGTAATGTTATGTTTCCAATGTCCTTATGAATATAATTCCTTTCAGTGTTTGAACAACATATTAGAAATTTAGAAGCAGAATACTTACAAGAGCGAGAACAAGTCAAAAAACGGAATAAGAGGCAGCAAAGAAAAAACAGAGACAATTTTTTGGTAATAAATTCCCTATATTTTAAAAAAATATTCTTATCATCTTTTATATAATTGTGCAGTAAAAGTACTTGTTTTCATGGAACATACCAGTGTTGGCATTAATCAATTAATTTTTTAATCAATTAATTAGTTTGATTACTTTTAATCAGTTTACATTAATCATGATTAGAGCAATCATGATTAAAAAGTAATCTTAATCATGATTATTGACGTTAATCACAAATCATCAGGGTTGAAAAAAAAACAGTTTTATTTTTTTAATTGTATAAAACAAACAGTTCAAATTGTTTTAACTTCTTGATTAGCGTAATTAGAGACACAATAGTAAGACAATGGCGCACGACCGCCGGCGTTCGTGCGGGGATCAACAGCTTACACAAGTGTTCTTTTTGTTTTTTTTTTAGTTTAGGGCATTATTTCAAATTAATTTCACCTGTAATGTTTCATTTCTAAACTAGATCTTTTCAAATTCGCCATAGTACAAAAAACGATCAATGGATAAACATTTATGTTGCATAATTATCTCTAATCAATACTGAATGCTTTACATTCACCTTGTTAGACCATACAAGCTGAATGTAATAAAGCTAATGTTGAATTTTATATTGGGCGACATTGGGACTTTCCTAGCGGCTTATTGATTGATTTGAAATTACGTAAGTACTTCAATCATTGTTTGATTGTATAAATTACCTACTTCTCACGAAGTTACAACAATTATGTTTTATTTAATTACAATACCAACTTAAAAATATAAAATAGCAATAGCATAAACTCAACTGGTTTTATGTCAAGCTATCTAGACTCCTAAATGTTAATTTATTTTCATTTTATATCCATTTATTCACCATGAAAAGTAGTTTTAAAGCTTGTTTTTTTTTATTGTTTTATACAATGCTTAGTTCTTGTTCTTGTGACATCTTGTTTTAATCTTTGTCAAACATGTTTTAAAAAACACAGTTTAAATTCAAACTATTTTTAACATTTAATTTAAAACCTCTTGTTTTAATCATGCTAACCCTGCTAATCATTAATTGATTAACTTAATTATAAACTTATACATCCATCAATGTTATTAATTCAAAACAAACTGGAGACATCGTGTTCCTTTTTACTACTTCACATATCTCCTCCTTTCATATATCTATGCTGTTAGTAATCATGCTCTCTATATTAATTTAGTGCTATAAAAGGCGAAAGAGAAAGAAAAGCTAAGCTAACGCAAAGTACCTCAGCCCCACCTCCTCCCCGGTGTTTACGCAGTAAATAGGCCAAAAAAGTATAGTCTGTGAAACTGGAATGAGGAATGATTACATTTTGAATTGGTGATTTTATTATACTTACAGAATTCCATTTTGGATTATTTATTACTGCTTTTGAAGTAGCATATTTATGTATTGCATAAGCTGTTGGTGTTGTTCTTCTAATAAATAAGTAGTTAATAGTTAATAAATTTCACGATTAAAAATTAAGATTAATACTTTTAATCATTTTAAATTGATTATGATTAATTAATCATAATCAAGATTTTTGATTATGACTTTTAATCATTAAAGTTAATCTGATTAACAGATTAACTTTGGGCCAACACTGGAACATATCCAATCTTATAGTTCGTAAAACTTCCCTGTTACTAAGTCGTTTTTCTCGACAGAGTAGTCGCAGCACGTAGCACGTCATACGCCCTCTACACACACACACACACACTTCATGAACATTTATGTAACTTACAGGTTTTGCTCGACACATTGCATGAAGAAGGCAAACTGACTTCCATGTCGCTATGGGTGGAGTTGTACCCGGTCATATCGGCTGATATGCGCTTCTCAGCTATGCTTGGTGAGTTATCATTGTATATTTTGATAATGAGCACTAAGAGATCAAGCCAAAATTTGAAATAAAAATCTATACCTTTAGGTAGGTAGGGTCCGGAAATGGACTTTCCATGAAAAGTATCTAAGAGTCCCCTGCGATACGTCTACGAGATGTCGAAACCAACTGGCTTCGACATCTCGTACGTCTTCCAAAGGTCCAGGACCCCAGGGTCCTAAAATATTATCTATGCCAGTAGACTAATAATTATTTTTTAAAATGATTTAGAATTTGTGACAATAAAGTAGAATGAAAAATTACAAGTTGGTTGTTTTTGTATTAATATTTTCAGGTCAAAATGGATCTACTCCACTGGATTTATTTAAATTTTACGTAGAAAACCTCAAAGCGCGGTTCCACGATGAAAAGAAGGTTATAAAAGAGATATTAAAAGAGAAGAGTTTTGAAGTGAAACCCGACACTACCTTCGAAGAGTTTGCGACCGTCGTCTGCGAAGACAGCAAGTCTGCTTCTTTGGACGCGGGCAATGTTAAGCTCACGTATAATTCATTGCTTGAAAAGGTTAATTATAAGTTTACTGTTTTTATTGTTTGCTGTATGTTTTGTTAACCGATTTCAATTATATTTTTTTTTTTTTAAAGGCTGAAGCTAGAAACAAAGAGAAGATAAAAGAAGAGTCCAAAGCCCAGAAGAAAGTAGAGAGTTCATTTAAATGGGCCCTGAGTGAAGCAAACATTGACCACACACTGTCGTGGAACGAGGTCAAAGAAAAACTCGATCTGAACGCGCCGGAGTTTGCTGCGGTGCCATACGAGGAGGACAGAGTTAGAATATTTAAGGTTGTTCATACATTTTTGTCGTCCTTGTTGCTCATACTTCGTCATACGTCATCAGTAAAAATCATCTGTAATGACATCTATGATGCTGTACAGGAAATAAAAATACAAAATCCTGCATCACAGAATTGAGTTGTCGGCACGATTAGAACATATAACAGCCCCACTAGCCAAGTTACGACCGTTTCGTTTCGATTCTTCCTTTGTTCTGACATCATCTCAACGCTCACTCACGGTGACAACAAAGAAATCGGAGGCGTGGCCTACTCGAGGCGTTAGACGCAAGAGAATCGAAACGAAACGGTCGTAACTTGGCTAGGGGGGCAGGCCGAAATCAGTAGGCACCTCTAGCACAAAAATTTGTAGGTTTCGTATCGTAAACGTATCGAGTTGGCAATACGATAACGGAATAGAACTAAAGTCGGAAGCACGAAACTCTTTCGCAATAGTATCGAGACCTCGATACGATTACGTTAGTGACGTCATACTAATGTAAGGATGTATAAAATTGAACTAAAGATCTAAAATTGATTGAACGTTTCGTTCAAAAACTATGTAAGTATTTAGTTCTTAGTGATTTCAGGGGCTTTAAAACTGTTCAAATTTTGATGCAATACGAAGAAACTACAGTAAAAGTTCACATTCAGTTAAGATAAATGGTATAATTATTTAGGTAAAACTGTACTATACCGGACAACGAAATAATGGGTTTTTTTGGGGTGGGGGGAGGGGGGGTGTTGACTCCCCCCCGAACCCCCTCCCGAATCTAGGAAACACATACTTTTAGAGATATTCAAGATTCAAATTTTGAGGTTAGGAATCACAAAATTGTACATTTTATGCATTTTTGGGGCAGATTTGGGGGTTTTAGGGAGGAGAATCACCCTAAACCCCTTGGACTATACCCCCACAGTAGCAATTGTATACTTTCATGTGTTTAAAAATGAAAAAAATAAATTTTGTTGTCGGGGAGCGCTCTACCATTGTTTACAAATATTTGTGCACTGAAATATAGTTTTCTGGGTGGTTTAAAAAAAAAATAACCCTAACCTAACCTGCTACTGTAGCAATTGTATACTTTCATGTATTTAGATGAAAAAAAAAAAAGGTTTCTGGGTGGTTTAAAAAAAAAATAACCCTAACCTAACCTGCTACTGTAGCAATTGTATACTTTCATGTATTTAGATGAAAAAAAAAAGTTTTCTGGGTGGTTTAAAAAAAAATAACCCTAACCTACCCTAATCTATCCGAGTCAGAGTGCCCTATATTTAGTATGCCAAAAAATTATCTCGTCTCACTTTTATTATTTCTTACTAAAAACTAAATAATATGAGGTTGATAAGCTAAACAAACAAAGTAAAAAGTGAACGAAATCTGTCAAAATGGCGTCAAGTATTACGAAAAATTATCGGTTTTCATTATTTTTTTTCTCAAAAACTATATGTTTCCTAACATTGAGACTTTGCATAATTAGTTTTTAGACATAAACCTTTCCAATAAAAAATTATGAGCCTAAAACTCGTTGTCCGGTATAGTACAGTTTAGCCATTATTTAATTTATTATTAAAACTTTGTGTTTATTGAGACTCTGTTCCTAAACGAACGACGCGTAACACTTGACATTTTTTAGCGCGAAGCTCATTCAAGGTCAACTTTGTTGTGAAGTGAACTTGTATTTCTTTACATCTGAAAGTTCTAAAACTTAACTCTCGCAGCAATAAAACCAATAAAACGTTTCCAAAATGGGAACCAGCCACCCGCGTTAGCGTCAGAAATGGATGGTTGCCTATGGCAAGCGGCTCTGAAAGTATATTCAAGAATTGCTACCCAATTTTACCACTTACTTACTACCCAACACTTAAATTATTATTTAATGCTTCCATTAAACTCCGACGAATGTTTTCTCACTGCCAAATTTATAGTGAATTTAAAATAAATCGTGAAACTCCCAAACCAGCCTTCGACAATTACGATACTATACGTCATTTTATGCCTTCGTGCTAGCTATCTTCATACAAACGGCTCAAGGTTACGTTACGAATTCGATACGAAACTTACTTGACTATGATCGTGCTCACAAAATTAGTTCAAATTACGCACACCAGAGGTGCTGTTCATGTTTCCATATAAAATGCTCACGTTAACGATACAAATACTTTTTCGGAAGTTGTTCGTGCTAAGGGTACAGACAGTTGCCCGGACCAGACACAACACCTTTTCAACATCGGTTTGCGGGACTTACCCTGATCCGCATACCTCTAAACTAAACATCAGCAAATATTGATTATTTGATGTCTTTCAAATCATTATGGTGTTCTATGTTACAAAGTTATTTTCCTTCAAATAGTCAATGGCGTCATTCTACCCAAAATACTGTAGTTGTGTGAGCTGCACGTATTTTTATATCATGTGAAATTGAGATGATCTAGAAAAAAAAACTGGGCAAGTGCGAGTCGGATTCGCGCCCTAAGGGTTCCGTACAAACTTACCTATGTAAAAATTTCAATTCCTGAATGGAGTCTCGAAAATTTTTCCGAATCGCATTTTTTTTTCTTTTAACGCAACAACAAATTTACAGTTTTCAGATTTATTCCTATACCTGTGCTATAAGACCTTGTTTTACGCAAAATTTCAGGATTCTGGGTCAACCGGAAGTACCCTATCAATTTTGATTTTTCTCGAGAGTGTCGAAATATACGTTTTTTGAGACATAAACGGTTGTATCTTCTTTTTTCGTTAACTTAGAAATTTGATTTTTCACAACTTCAAGAGACCGCACACTTGAGTATACGGTTTTAATTTCAACTCGATACCTCCACGCGTTCCCAAGATCACACAGACAAACAGACAGACGGACAGACAACAAAGTGATCCTATAAGGGTTTCGTTTTTCCTTTTGAGGTACGGAACCCTAAAAACGAGCTAAGAACGACTTTATTATTACAAGCGAAAAAATTTACCTCTCTTGATCAATATAAAGTAACTGTTTATTAACATCAAGAAATTTACCAATATCCCAGTTCAATACAGTCTTTTTACAGGACTTCCAACATGAACAAGAAGAGAGCTGCATGCACTACCATCATCCAAAATCTAGAAAAACAAAGCGCTCGAAGAAAAAGAAGCGATCACACTCTACATCTTTGGTGAGTGGGTTTTTGTCACTAAGTTCCCATCAAAATAATAGACAACTGACGTGTGTATGTGACCAGACTATGTGTTGTTAACGTGCCAATGCCTTCCTTCCTTAATTTGCATTCAGTTGCACTACTTATGTGTTGGATTTTGAATTCGTGGCGGTATGAGTGTGACTCCAGTGAAACATGTACCCAATCTGCTAAGTCCCCTCTTGCAATCGGACTATATTTTTTTGTCTTTCCTGTTTAGTCTTTTTGAGTAACTTCTGGTTTTAAGCGCAGCCGCCAGATCATTAGGGCACTTTTCCAGACTCCCCTGGTATTTTTGCGAGTATTTTTGGATTTCCTCCGTGACGGTATCCATCTTTAGTTCGTCGTGAATTTCGGTGTTGGTAATGGACCAAAAAACACCAGATATAGACCGCAAAATCATGTTTTGCCTTCTCGATATTTAATACTTGATTTGCATGCGCTTCCCCATAGTTGAATTCCAGAGACCTACACCGACTTATTACTTGTAGATAAGGAGTTTGTTTTTAATGCACAATATGCTTTTGCGTCCTATTATCCAGTGTTTTTGTTTCGATTATTGATCTCGTGTCTTCTGGTCTTTATAATGATGATGTTTCCACGTTAAAAGGCGATCGAAATGTAATCGAAGGTACCATACAGTATCTCGATGTGGAAGCGTAACGTTATCCAATTTCACAGGTGGGCAGTCACCTTTCCGTAGCGTGAAGGTGACGTGAACAGATTTGCTTGCACTCGATTTTATCCGAGACCTTCTTGCATCATTTCTGATGCCATAGAAATAGAAAGGTCCGTGTGGCTTGCTAGTATTGCGGTGTCATGACTGTCGTAACTCCTTGAACATGCGGTAGGTCAGCAGTGTAAAGTGTAAAAGAATAGGTCTCAAAACTGAACCCTGAAGGAACAGCTCTTATGTCGTAGAACAGACTTCGTTTCTGCAATTTCTTCTTGAAAAAATCTTTCAGAAACGTAAGATTTCAACAGTGAGTAATACTGGTAAGGAAGGTTCATCTTTAGCTTATAGAGCAGGTCCTTATGCCGAACCTTATCGAAAGTCTGTTGGATGTCGAGGTAAACCGAAGAACAATATTGTTTTTCCTCCAGACTTTTTCTAATTTTATCGCACTCTGTGAACTTGTTCTCTGTAGTGGAATGCGTCTGTCTGAAGCCGAATCGGTGGTTAGGAATCACCTTCCTTTCGCTTAAGATTGGCGATATGCGATATTTCAGCAACTTTTTTGACAAGATATGCAGCAGACTTATAGGTCGTTATGAAGATACTTTGGTGGGTTGTTTACCTATTTTGTGTATAGAATCGTGTATAATATTATAATTTGTTTTTTTTCCACACCAGTGGGAAATATTGGGTCTTCAGAATTCCATTAAATAGTGACATTAGTAACACTATAGCCTTTCGAAGAAGATGTTTAAGTATTACCTTGGTGAGAAGGTCGTAACAGAGAGCTTTTTTATTTTATAGCTTTGAGATTACTCTCCAGACCTCACGTACCGCCATGAACGTAAATGCAACAAAAGTGGTAAGGATTGTATTATAGCAGATAGCGAACTGTGATGGGTTTGTAAAAGAGGTATTAAATAAGAAGTGTTTTCAATATCAAACACGGCACTACTTTCGAATTGATATAAATATGCGACGGACGTTATTTGCAAGGGCAGCAAGGTCAGATTTTTAGACGCGTGCTTACTTTAATAGCGTTTAATACGTCTAACGATAGCCATCCAAGTACAACTAAAACATGATTTAAAATGACTCTTGCGTTCATTAGAATAAGTTACATAATTGCACATCTTCATGCTGGTCGTTCGTGTTTGTGCTTCAGTCGCGGTCGCGCTCGCCGTCCCCGGTGCAGACGGCGCGCTCGCCATCGCCCGCGCCCAGCCACGGCACGTGGACCTCAGACGAAGGCAGGAAACACAAGAAGTCGAAGAAGAAGCACCGCAAACACTCGCCACTACCTGTAAGTACTACTCAACGGCCGATAGCAAGGCGCTGAAATAAATATCTGACTTTACAGGACCACTTTCTTGGACATCCCTAATGGAAACGCACCCTTAATCTCTTTGCGTCTGCCATATTAACAATTGTTTACTGCAATTACGGTGTACTCCATCAATGAACTCAATTTGCCTGCTCGCCAGTAAATTAACGCATTCATTCATAGATATCGTCGTATTTTTGATATTTCCAACAACAAATTATAACAATACTGGAATTGGTTTAGAAATCGCCGACGCCAGAAGAGGGCGGCATATCTGATGACGAGACGTTGCGTCACAAGAGTAAGAAGTCGAAGCGCAGCGCCCCCAGCAGCCCCGAGGAGGAGTCGCATGAGCACTCGCACAAGCCCAAGAAGAAGAAGGACAAGAAAGACAAGAAAGAACGGTATGTACTGCACGTTGCATCCATTGCACTGCATAGCTTACACACTTCATATCTTATTTAATTATTTATTTATATAGGTACACATAAACACTTAAAAAGGAAAAAAACAAATATAGATATATAGATAGAGCACAAAGGTACTGCTTATTTTTCAAATAAAATTTCTTCCAGCAGACCTGCGACAGGAGAGTTGGATGAGAGATGTAGACACAGTGTATACAAATAAGTTTTTTTTTTTTTTCAATTTTATATTTTAAAATCGTTGATGGTGAGGCGCACTAGTTTATTAAGAGCCTATTCACCCTAGCTTTGAGGAAACCTAAATTATAATCGGACCGAAGACCGCAGCAGGCAAATTGTTCCAGTCCTTCGTTGTACGCGATATAAACGACGAGGCGAAACACTTAGTCCGGACCGTAGAAGTTTCAACAACGTAAGGGTGGATTCGCCATACGACGGGTTGTCCAATGGTAGAAAGGAGATGGCGGAATCAAATCACACAATGACCGCGCTACATCTGTGCTCAAGGCTTTGTAGGTGTTTTCAAGGCTAGAGTGAATAGGCTCTCAATAAACTAGTGCGCCTTACCATCAACGATTGCATTACTACTTACCATCAGGTGGGATCACAGTCAAGCACTAGATTATATAGTTAAAAAAAAAATACATAATTTTAGTCTCACCAATTAAAAGTGTGTGCGTAAAATTAAAAACACACTGTCCTGGGTCTCATAAATGAGGTTAACGAAATAATTGCCCAGGTTGCTAGGTTGCTACGTACTGATAGGACAAAATACGAGTCATCAACGTGAGAACCTTTTCTCACGTTACACTGCCTTTAATGTAACCAAATGTGTATCGTTAATCGCAAAACTAATCATTTGATCGAACTACGAGCACCTTTCAGCATAACAGAGTGTGATGCATGGTAATGAGCCGAGACATAACGATACGGTGGTGCAGGTCGAGCGGCTCGACGGCGTGGAGCGACGCGGAGCTGGAGTCGCGGCGCGCGGCGCTGCTGGCGCAGCTGCACGAGCACGAGGCGGACTGACGTCGCGTCACGCACATCCACATCTTCAACGACTACCCCAAGCGGCCGGCCGCGCCGCCGCCGGGGGACCTCGCTGTCGGTGACGCGCACGACCAGCACGACGATCATTCACCATCATGAACGTGTTATGCTCTTACGTGATATTATGCTATTGAATTCATGCCTATTCAGATATAATTGAAAGTAGAACATTATTACTTTATAATCTTATGGACTCTACCATAAGCGTGTACGTCTCAGCGTACTAAGCAGTCGTGACCTGTACTTTTTACGGTTCAGTGTGCTTTATACAAGAAAAAATATTTATTTAGATTATTTCAACTGTATCATATATACTATAATTGTAAACGATGTGGAAAAGGTATTTGTGTTAGGTTTAAGTGCTTCTGAATAATGTTTTTCAAAAGCAGTTTATTTTAATTACTCAAATAAAAAAATAGAAAAATAGTGATTTCATCTTTATGTATTTAATATTGAGTGTTCCTTAAAATGTATGACAAAAGAAATAGATGTAGTAACGAATTTCGTTCAGTCGCAGAATATCCGATTAACTAATATTGTCGAGATCGCAATTCTTGTCATGGTTTCATTTGAAACAAAATCGTACCTAAGTAGGACAGAGTGACCTGAATAAACGGCTCATAATATTATTAATTTAGAAATGTTTTTAACTTCATGTCTACAGTAATGATTAGAAGCGTAGAAAGAAAACAATACTCACGACACTTCCGGCTGTGTCGTGTGTATTCTATGAGCTTTTCATTGCAAAATAAGGCTCTTATTCAGATGTTTCACGTAGTAGACTTTATGGCATTGCATTGTGAGACTGAACGAAAAATATTATGATATGCATTATTAATATTATATTGTTTATTACATACTATGCAGTATGTGTCTGACGTAGTTATATCATCTGTTAGCAATAAGTTTTAGATTTTAGTTACATTATATTGTCCGAGCTGGGCAGTGCATTCCTTTGCGTCGACAAATTTGATATGATGCATTCCAATTTTTCAGTAAGAGTGCATTTTGTGTTCTATGTACGTATTAGCCTAGGAATTCAAAGCTACTGTTTGATTTTAAGGGCATACGCAGCCTTAATCGTCACCGACGGCGACGTGTCAATGTGTACTACTCAGCTAGGCAATTGCCTTATAGATATGTTTGCTGTATAGATTTTAATTCAATACATGGATGAACTAATTAGTTTACCTACTAGATAAATAGGCGTGTTCTCGGTTTTATTGCTATGTGTTTACATACATGTATTACAAAATAAAAATATATTATGCAATATAATATTTTGGTGATATTACACACAAAATAATGTTTAAAAACCGAGTGCTTCGGTCAGCAGCGAAATTTGGAAAATACTTCAAATCAAAAATATTTAATACATACTATTCATCATTTTATGGATTAAAAATTAATGTTATTTTTAGGCTACCTACATGTGTTCCAATTCTAAAACAGGTTTGAATTAAAATACCTATCAAATAGCAGATATTGCTAGCCATCAGATCTGCGAAGTTTTGCCCGCTAATTTAATTTGACCCTGAATAATATTATGTGGCCATACTTAAAAAATAGTGTTCCACGACTTCCGTAGAAAAACCGGTAAAAAAATTGCATCACTTGTAATTATCAGGTTTCAAGACCTTTAAAATCTTGTGAAAAATTAAAAGATAAAAAGAAAAACAATTTATCGTAGCATATTTGCGTAAATTTTACCACTACTCGCTTCGCTACTAGTTTAGTGACCGCAGCCAAATCAAAGCATATTGACACAGTGATGAGAACATGGTTCATTAAATCTCAAAATGTCGGCAGATATAGGCCGAATTAGAAAAACACATGTGATTTACAATAAATTGATTTGAATTGAATTTCTGAATTGTGTAAGTATTAATTGTTAAGAATGTCTCATACCCTACTTTAAACTCAAATTTTAACAGGTTTTTAGGCGAAAGTAGAGTTAGAGATGGAGCAAAAAAGGTCTAAAAGCTAACCATTATAACCACAAATAACTTTTTGAGTAAGTACTAACTCAATCTAAAGCAAAATAATAAAAATACATTCAGCCGAACATAGAACCTCCTCCTTTTTGAAGTCGGTTAAAAACTCGCATATATTTCATCATTCAGTTAGCGTACGATTTTGCCTTTGCATATTCTACATGCTCTTTGAATGTGCCGTGCCAAAGTGACATTGAACTATAACTCCAATAGCTCCTGTTAAAGGTCACGGTCTATAACCTACTAAATGAAATGACAAAAACATTTTAATCCAATATGAAATCCTCCAATTAAACTAATAATAATTTAATTTTAAGTTAATTTCAAGTGATGCAAAAAACGTTGTATTTTTACTTTTCTATTAAATAAATCTCTAATTAATTATGATCATAACAGTAAGCATTATCTTTATTTCCTTTTGACTTTTCTACAATAATAGAGCAAACTTCTCTGGGATGGGACAGAAGAGTGTCCTCTTAATGTTGGTCTGCCCCTTTGATTATATACTTGTCTAGATAGAGCAATGCAAACATACGACTCGCTAAAACTGTCTCCAATTGCGTGACATGTGTGAGTACCGCACGTGTACTTATTGTCAAGGTGTGCGTGTTGAGGGATGCCTGCTCCAGATTATTAACTTGCCTTTTCTCCATTATTTATTATGACGAAAGTTTAACATAAAAAACTTTTTACAAAAAAAATACAACCGACTTCAAAGTAAAAAAAAACACTGAAAAGTGCAAAATAACTTTAATTTCGGAAGTCGGTGTTTCTATAATAGTTTTGTCTCTTCGTTATTTAACACCGACTTCTGAAATTAAAGTTATTTTGCACTTTTCAGTGTTTTTTTTTTTACTTTGAAGTCGGTTGTATTTTTTTTTGTAAAAAGTTTTTTATTCTACACTTTTTAGTTATGGTACCACCACTAAAAAGTACCCCTCAGCCAAACTTAAATACCTTATAGCCAGAGTGTATTTCATGATAATTCTAATAATCCCAAACACGGTTAGATTACATTAATTTATTACAGAGTTCCGGTGCCTAACTTCAGGCTTCATCATCAGATCAGTTCCATATATTCCCCCTCTACTTTCAGTCAGTCATCGACTACACGTATAAACAAAGCAATTTTGCTTGTTACGACGCACAGACGGGTATTTTGCAGTCCTAGCCGGGCGAAATTGGTAAAAACAAATTCCAAGACAAAAGAAAAAAATAATACTTGTCAGCTAGCCAGGTACCTGCTGAACAATAGACGGCCCCTTCCAGGCTCGTGCGCTTACGCCAATCAGCTACAAATCAGTCGGAACTTGATCGTTGTCGCATGCGCTCGCGTCAGTCACTGGCTACATTAAAAACGTACCGTGTTTGAGACCACACTGCTTTTTTTTTGTGAGTTATTTAAGCAAAACTACTATGGATTATCATAATACAGGTAAGAACAGTTTTATTTATTATGATTCACTAATGTTTACATGTATTTGTAAGGTTCAAAATCAATTTATAATTGTCACGATTTTTTATGCAGTTTTTATCTGAATTGTACATTTCAAAGTGATTATATGTATCCTTCCGAGTGCTTCCGAGTAACGATTTCTACTGTAACGCATGACAAAAACTCTCTAATAATAGGAATGTCACGAATTGAGTGCTACTTTATGCTACTTTTGACAAAACTTACGCGTTAGTGTTAGTGTTACTTAAAAATTATTAACCGTTATTTGCAAGCAAATTATGAAATGTTTTCTTTTTTATTGTTTTAGGGTCACCGGGGGGCTCTAACTACAAAGTTGTAACTAGAGAATACCTGTTCAATAAAATGCAACAACAAGAGTTAAAAACTTTTGACGATAAAGTCGTTTATTTGGAACATTACCTTTTATCGTCTGACAACTTTAATGAAGAACAATTAACGGTTTTAAAACATAAAATTTCACATTTTAAAAGTGATTTAAAGAAAAGGTGGTTGAAGGCAAATAGAAGACTTCCTAAATTTATTAGTGCCAATGCTACTTGGCTTCAAGGAACGTTCGAGATACCTATTGTTTCGCAACAACAAAATCATGCCGGCCGCCCATCAAAACCTTTTCAAGAACTCTCTGAAAGGAACAAGCGAAAGAAAACCCGTGAACTACGGTCAACTGTTAGTCAAGAAGTGTTAGTTCATGCAGCCAAAACTAGCCTAGAGACGTCGGGTCATAGAAATGCATCCCATTTACTGTCAGAAGTCATGAAGTCACCGAAGCGAGCAAAAAAATACAAACGAGCTTATTCTAAATGTTTGCAAGCTAGTGACACACAATTATCTCCCTTCAAAGCACTGTCAATGTTTGTTGAAGCTGATCTTTCGAGAAAACAATATGAGATCGTCAGAAATAACAATAAGAAATATTACCCTTGTTATAGCGTAATACAGAAAGAAAAGCTAAAGTGCTACCCACCAAAGTCCTCAATCACTGTGACTGAAACAATTGCAGAAGTTAATTTGCAAGATCTATTAAATCACACGGTTACTAGACTGCTTACTTATTTAAAAGAGAATTTAAGTTTTTTAACTGAAGAAGAACGTGGTTCACTGGAGCTTATTTGTAAATGGGGTTGTGACGGCTCGCAGCAGTCCCAATTTAAACAGAAAATGAACAATGAAGACTCCACTGACTCCAACATCTTCCAAAGCTGTTTAGTACCGTTGCAGTTAAAATGTGGAAAAAAAATTGTATGGCAAAATCCGACTCCCTCCTCGCCACGTTATTGTAGACCAATGAGAATAAGGTTTGCTAAAGAATCTACTGACTTAACAAACGAAGAAATCGAATACATATCGTCAAAAATAGCACAATTAGAAAACAGTCAATACATAAATGATGGCTTGTCTGTTAATGTTAAGCATACTTTGACATTAACAATGGTGGACGCTAAAGTGTGCAATGCAGCTACGCAAACCAGCTCCACAATGAGATGTTACATTTGCGGAGCTACTTCTAAGCAATTCAATAATTTAAACATCAAAATGCCTGTTGATATAGAAGCCTTAGACTTTGGCTTATCTATCCTTCACGCTAGGATTCGCTTGTTTGAAAGTGTTTTGCACCTTTCTTACAAGCTTCCGATAAAAAAATGGCAAGTGAGGTCAGATTCGGACAAAGCTACAGTTAAAGAAAGAAAAGCCAACATACAACGAAGATTTAGAAAAGATACTGGATTAATTGTGGATGTTCCGAGAGCTGGGTTCGGCAATACCAATGATGGCAATACCAGCAGGCGATTTTTTGCTGACCCACAGAAAGCTGCAGAAATTACCGGCATCGATTTCAACTTAATATTTAGACTTAAAGTCATTCTAGAGGTAATTTCTAGCGGCTTTAAAGTTGACTTGAAAAAATTTGCTGATTACTGTTGGGACACCGCTAAAGTCTACTACGTCTCGCTCTATGACTGGCATCCGATGAGCCCGACTATGCACAAAATTTTGATGCATGGTGCTACTGTCATGGAAAAGGCGTTATTGCCTATCGGACTACTATCGGAAGAGGCTGCTGAAGCAAGAAATAAGCATTTCAGAATGTATAGATATAATTTTGCGAGGAAGTTTTCAAGAGTAGATTGCAATGTAGATGTAATAAATCGCCTTCTACTATCCTCGGATCCACTGCTCACAAGTCTGAGGCCAAAACCAAAGAGAAGGATGCACCCTTTTTCAAAAGAAGCGATAACTATGTTATTGCCACCTTCTCCAGAATCTAAAGATGATTCAGATTCGGAATCGGAAACAGAAGAGCTCGGAGAAACCGACGATGAACCCTGGCATTCTTCCTCATCAAATTAGTTTTTTTTTACATATAATTTATAATTACTTGATCAATTAAACCTATACCAAATCATTAATACTTCTTTATTTTAACATCATATCATATTATTTCATTACTTCCACTTAAAATCTAATACATCCGCTACAAAGGCCTTCCTCAATATCGAAATGAACGTTCTTTAGCTTCCTGCTTCCCGCTCAGAGCTCTGGATAGGTCGTCTGTACATTTTAGTAGGTCTTACCTACGTTAGAACCGAAAAAAACCACATAAATAATTTCGCCCGGCTAGGAATGCGAAATACCCCTCTGTGCGACGGTTCTGCTCTGTGATCCTATGAGGAGTTCTGTTCCATATCTTCGAAGTTCATGATCAGATCATAACAATATTTTTATGGGACCAACTCGGAAGCATAACCATTCAATCAAAAAAAAAAATTTCAAAATCGGTCCGCAATTGACCGAGAAATCGGTGAACATACATAAAAAAAAAAAACATACATTCAACCGAACATATAACCTCCTCCTTTTTGAAGTCGGTTAAAAATAGGTTGAATGAAATAATTATTTTGTAGATTAAAGAAAGAAAGAAAATACATGTATTTAGCACAGACTTAAATACACACAATACTCCAGTTACATGCAATTACATACATACATACATACATATTCAGCCTTTTAATGTTCCCACTGTTGGGACTCTCTCTCTCTAGGAGAGGAAATGGGCCGTAATCCACCTCGCGGGCCCAGTGCGGGTTGGTGGATGTCACATGTCTTCGAATTTTTGGTTCTAGGACATGCCGGTTTCCTCACGATATTTTCCTTCGCCGTTTTGAGAGCAGTGGTGATGAAATAAATTACACAAAGTAATGCGCCTGGCTGGGTTTGAACCCGCGACCTACAATTCGTAAGTCGGGGCCGTTACCACTCGGCCACCACTGCTCACATAATGCAAATTACATAAAACCAACAAATAAAAAGTATAAAGTCCGATGTAAGGATATAGTAGGAATGTGTGCCTCACGGCTGCACCAAACAGGCCCAATTCAGCAAAAATCTGAAACCCAAAAACTAAAAAAATATATAAATATAAATAAGTTAATCATTTACTGATCAAATAAATAATGTAATTTTTAATATAATAATGTTCTCCTGATCAAAAGATGATGTAGGTAATGTATATTTGTATTTTGTCTCCCATAGTTTCGCCAAATCTCCCTAGTAATAAACTGACAACACTAGCTAATCGGAATGGCATACAAAAAAACGAATTAAAAAATCGTGTTTTCTATAATAATAGTGGTTAAATAACAAAACTTACCGATGAAAAGTGATCTTAGTGTTATTATATTGTCTTCCCACATAATTACGGCACAGTCTGACAGCACAAACCGGCATAATGAATTATTTTTCGTGAGCACGTTATCCTTAGGTGTTTCAAATGACACTGACGTAAGGGAGAAGCGAGTCTACCAATTTTAGTAGACTTTATTTGGGCCGTTTAGTACGGTCAATGTGGCATCTAGACAAGTATAAAATCAAAGGTCTGCCCCTTTATTCATCGGCCAAGGTAGTCCCGCTGACGGAGGTCTGTCTACCACCGCCCCACCTACGAAGTTAATTTTCTCAATGAACGACTAGGGACCTAATATTTTTATGGGGATATTAATAAGTATTAATTTATTTATTTATTAAATTCGGAAGTAATTGGCAATTACGTCACAGACATCTTGGAAAGTTGAAGTGACTCATACAACCACGGAATAGAAAAGAACACCAACCATGCTCTATACATTCTACTCTGGTAGTACCTAAACGGTGAAAAGATATGTAAAGAGACCTGCTTTCTCTCCTTACCAGATTCAGTTGTTTCAGGAGGTTCCTGCAACGGATTCGGCGGTAATAAATACCCGGGTGTCACCATTGTGCGGATAGCCCGGAGGACATGGCAGGCAGTGTATTCAGTGGAGGCCCGGTCTGCTTCTCTTGGGCGGAGTATCGATGTGTTCTTATGGACGCGATCGTCGGTTAATACAATTTATTAGCAGAATTCTCGTAATAAAGACATTCCAGTTTAAAGTTGGTGAGATTACGTATAGTATGTGTTCCGTTTGACGTCCGAAGTCCATTAGTTCATTAAACCCCGAGCGAACGCCGGCGTTCGAACGTCATTGTCTTTCTATTGTGTCTCTAATTACGATACTCAAAAGAGAGTACATCGTCGCGTTTACTCGTTAGATTTAGCTACTTCCGCTACGTAAATCGACCTCAGCGTCACCTGTAGCCAAAACATTTTCAAGTCATAAAAGTGGACATTTGGGAAAAAGTATTAGATGTCTATGAAGCTCGATTTTCAGCCCACTGTGCGCCGGACCAGACCATAAAATATATTGAAGGTTTAGTACAATATCTAAGTCATTTTAGTACTTTATTTTGGGCAATTTACGCTACAATGCAGCCGAGTATTCCACGTTCGAGTGTGGCGCCTGCATTGAGTAACGCACCGTTATATGACTTTTTACGGTTGTCAATCGAAATAAACGTTATTGCCGAGCAATTCGTATTTTTCGAGGTTAGCATCAATGATAATATTTGACTCCGACGTATACAATGCAGGAATTGGATGAGGATATGAGAATCTTTGGACGATTTATTTGTTCCAAGTTTTTAATTTTTTTTTCTGAGTACCTAGCTGTAGGTACCAAACGTTTAGAACGATATTTTTTAAATTATTTGAATAAAACATGCAGAAATTTGATGGCGTTATTTGATCTTTAAAGTTTTAAAATAAAGAAGTTGTAGTACCTCTGGACTACCTATAAACTCTTCTTTTTGCAATAAAAATAACGTAGCCCAGAAAGGATCATCTAATCTCGCAACTTTTGATGATCAAAAGAAAGGAGGGAGCCGAAAAAGTACAATTACCAGAAGTAAGCTCAGTGAGCCTTATTCGGGCAAACTAAAATTATTTTCAAATTGATTTCTGTGCCTTTGGCTTTATCCACATAATAATTCTTTTCAGGTTTGAGTAAAGACACAGTAACTAAAATAAATAAAAAAAACCGAGTAAGTGCGAGTCGGACTCGCGCACTGACGTGACGGTTCCGTACAAACTCCCGGCCTCATCTAGTATAAATTGAAGAAAAAAATTGACGTGTAAAAGTGTTTTTATACTTATTTGCAAAATAATTATAGTTTATTATTTATCATTTAACTTACCAATGAAAACAGCTCAATTCCTGAATTATAAGGAGGTACGTACCAATTGACATAATTTAAAAATTTTACAATTTCTTTTTATTTTTTAATAAATTTTCCTAAGACGTCCGAAGTCCATTATGAGAGAGTACATCGTCTTTTTTCTACATTTACTCGCTAGATTTCGCTACTTCTACTACGTAAATCGACCTCAGCGCCACCTGTAGCCGCATCTAGAACTAACTAACAGCACAGAGCAAGCCACCATTCCTCTAACATTGTTCGGCTCATAATGGTAATGATGATGATTGGTATACATCAGAGATTATTTGGACTTCGGACGTCTTAGGAAACATAACAAGGTAAATTTTTATAATATGATTATCCATATAATGTGACTATCTCCTTTTCACGGGCACGCACACCTATTCAGTATAAATACACTGTGGATGGAAATGAGTTGACAAGGGTAACGGCTGTGAGGGATTTGGGAGTTCATTTTATTACTGAGCTGACGTTTCGTGATCACATTCTCAAAATTTGTAAAAAAGCATACAGGAACTTGGGCTTGGTTCTTCGAATGGCTAGAGGCTTTACCAGTATAAAAGCTATTACAGCGTTATATAATTCTTTAGTTAACAACGAGACCTAATATTATGTGTTCCGTTTGACGTCCGAAGCCCATTATGAGATCTGTTTGTTATCTCCTGGTGGCTTGCTTAATAAAACGCTACAATGTGAACAATATTCCTATGATATAATAAAAAAGAATATAGGACACAAAAGAAACATTGCTTAAAAACCTTTAATAAAACTGATTTCGCTTTATTAACCCTTTCAACGCCGCCACGGTTTTATTCATAAAACGCGCGCCACGACTCAAAAATGACTGGTTTAAGTAGTTTTTCGAACAGGAACATATCGATACGTTTTTAAAAATCGCGTATTTTTAAATAAATGTATATATTACTAAGCATATTTGATTTTTTTGGACTATTATTGATTCCTGGAAATATTTTAAATAAAAACAAAAACGCTAGCACACGTTTTGAACATAAAGAAAACAATTTGTTACAAACAAGTCAATTTCGCATCACTAGTTGTCTTTGGCGTATACAGTCTATCATGTGTACCGATGTGTACCGATGATGTGTACTTTCAAGTCTTTAGTAAGGTATCAACTTCCGGTCATAAACATCAACAAGTTACAAAATTTTATTATTATTAGACTAGCTATTACCCGCGACTTCGTTCGCGTGGAGTTTAAGGACTCCTCGCCCTCCTTGTTTTGGGGCAGTCATGTAAAAATAAATATCCATTTCGGAGATATATCGGGGTCCCCTCCCCGGGATTTAAGTCCCATTCCCGCGGGATAATAAACAGTAGCTTAACTTACTCGTTTTTATAACATTAGCCAAATCCAAACAAAAATGTTATATTCATATTATCAAACACATTTGATTTACCTATATGTATAGATTAAAGATATAAAGGCAGAAGAGGGGCCAATGTGGAAAAGGAACACCCATGACCGTGAACTGTAGAAGAATATGGGGGAGGCCTATGCTAAAGCAAAACAATCTTCTGAAACCGATATCAGAAAATAATTTTCAAATTTAATTATTATAAACTATACACTGTGTATTAGATTGTTAATAAAGGCTATTATTATTATAGATTAACGTTTTCAAAGTACTTTGTTGAACAATTTACATAAATTGACATGAGTTATTATGATTAATAATAAAAAGAAGCAAAACTTGCGTATAATTTGTAAACTGATTGCCAAAATTCGCTCGCTCGTAGGTATTGTAAAAAGATAATTTTGAGTTATTTTTGTTCAGATCAGCTGTTCCCTACGTTTATGTTCGCATAACTCGTCAAAACGTATGGAGCAGCTGATTTCTTTTTCGCTATTTCAGGTTTGGTACCATAGTAAAAGTTGTTCATAATGAGGAGTACAATGTCCCCTCGAAATTCTTAAAGTTAATTTTTTTACACCTTATATATATATATACTTCATTTAAGCGGTAAAATATAATAAAAAAAGAATTCGTTTTGGTGTTGTTTTCTTAGTTATTTGATTACATAAAAACCAGTGATTGACAATATTTCAGCGTTTAACGCACAGACGTATAACTCTTTATACGTCTGTGGTTTAACGACTGAATTGATATGCCTTAAAAAATTTAGTATCCAAGCCAAAAACATTAACAAAAATAAGATATGTCAGTGGTGACATCTGACATCTATCCGACTGACACCGAGTTGACAATTGATGATAAGATGACTGACGTTTCAAAGTAATGAAAATTAAGAGAATTTACGCGATTATATAAATAAATAAGTATTTACATTAAGAAACTGTTAATTTAACAATAATTTGGTCAAATAGGTAGTCACAGTGTCTCTATATATAAAGCATGTCAATTTGGAGCTCTGGTCACAAGAATATGGTTGAAGATCAACCGGAATATCTAACAGATTTCTCCAAGAAATCCTACAGAAAAATTGACGCTACATCAAAACTACAAGTAATTCAAGCTCTAGATAATGGTCAATGTAAATCCGATATAGCTAGAGAATATGGCATTCACCCCCAGACTATTTCATCTATTTACAAACAGAAAGATTCTATTATTAAAAAATATACCCACAAATATAACCTTCTAAAGGAAATTTGTAGTCTTAATCTAGAACAAAATCTTTTGAATTGGTTTGAACAACAGTTTAAAAGTGGAAATGTTATCACAGAAGATAATCTTCGCAAAAAAGCACAGGACATACTTGAGGGATTGAGTGAAGAATTCACTTGCATTGATGACTGGCTGTTAAGTTTTCGCACAAGACATAATATATCTAAATACACATCAGATAATGTGTGTAGTGAAAAAGTTAAAGAAGATTGGAAAAGGTTTCTCTGTAGTTCAGAATCCACTGATATTTATCTGGGTGGTGTTTGTGCATTATCACACAATCTTGACTACAACAGCTACCTAAGTGGACAACTTGCAGACAGTTATGTTTCAATATTATTTATTGTAAATACTTTAGGAAGTGATAAAAGGGAATTGGCAGTTGTTGGTAAAGAGTTATTAGAACCAGAATCACAAGTTCGAAGCTTGCCAGTTAATTACTACTATTGTATAAATTCTCAAATAAATTATTCTGTAGTCCTGAGTTACTTAACAAAATGGGAAAATGAATTAGCATCTAAAGGTAACCATGTAACATTGGTATTAGATATTCCAGAAAATTTGACAAGAAATTTACACTTTGAAAATATAAGAATAGTCAGTGCTACAGACCTGAGCTATGTGACAAATGTTTTAGAAAAGGTTGTTGAATGTTTCAAGTACCATTATCGGAGATTACAAATAAGTAGATCTTTAACCTATGGTAAAGACAACTCATCATTTACGGATTACATTCATATGATTGGCATGGCATGGTATAATATTCCACAGAAGTATGTCTGGAGCCTATGCTTCCCGCCTGGGGATGGCAGTCTATTCTTTAATGTTAAAGAGGACAGTGAAAGTGATCATAGTTTATCTCGGTGGTGCAAGATGTACAATGTTCCACTAAGTTCAGAACAGTGCCAGAGTTCATTAGATAAATATATTTTTTGTGACAAGAAACTGCCATGTATTTTTTGTGGACAACTGGATGAAAGTATGCATGCTACTGAAGTGTTAAGTCAAAAAGTATGTCAGCCCACCTCAGGAATGGAGGCATATCAGGCTATGAAAAGAATTGTTTCTTATCTACAAGGAGAGGGTGCAGGAAGTTCTATTATGAAATATGCCAAATACTTGGAAAATCATCTTGAATATGGAGCTCTTTTGCAAATGCACCAAATTATAGCTAGTACAAATGATTCCATTTAAATAAAATATTGTTATAAAATATATGTTTTATTAATTTCATGGATACAATAAAATATTTTGATAGGTAAAGGTACACAATAATACTCTTTACTATAGTCCTCCATAAAATGAAAATAATGAGTCACAATTATTTTCAAAGCTTACATAGCATTGCTCGCCTTGAGATGCCCCTTCTTACCTACCATGTAAATGTAATTATGGCGGTATCATTGAAATACATCGATTTCTTCTTTATGTTTCGTTTCATACAGACGTATAGGTAGGTAGGTACCTACTTACAGAGTGCGAGGAACTCTCTATCGTGCGAGGCGGTTAATACATTGCATTGATTGATTTTTCTAAAGGTAAAAGTACCAGGGTAGTCTGCGAAATTCAAAATTTGTTTTCTTCATAAAATAATCATTCATTAAGGTAAGGGTGAGATGAACTGAGAGAGTTGTATTGACGATTTCAATGATTATAATTTCGTACCTACCTAAATACGTATCACGGCAGCCAATCATATCTTTATTAACATACCTACAACTTGACATTGATCTGCAAAAAGCAAAAAACTTGTGAAAAATTAAATTTCGCGGGCTACCTTCGAGTATCCTCTTAACCACGAGGCCTTCCCTCCCTGCTCTTGTCTTTAGCATACATTACCGGCTGTACATTCGGTATTGTGTAGAATACATAAGAAAAGTGTAAAATAAATAATGTTGCATAAGCATAACTTACACGTTTTAGGTATTCTATACATTGTCTATACTCCATCTGTTTAGGTAATTAACTAAAGGTAAACAATCTTGACATGTAGAAGTTGTCTATAATTTTTATCTAAAAATGTTTACAATTTGTTATTTACCTATACCGATGTTTGATAACTAACTAAATTTAAATAATCTTTCAAGTATGTCTTTTATACGATTTTTTTTTAAATATAAAGACATATTAAGATTGTTTACGTTTAGTTAGCTACTTAAACCGATGGAGTAAAGGTATTGTATAGAATACCGGATTATACAGATTGGCGGTAACATACATACCTACATATAAATAAAATTGTAATATCATACTTATTAATATTTTTTTATTAAATGCACGATGATAGTTTATTCGAATGTAATACTTAAAAAAGATTTTTATTTTTTATTTTTGTCTGTTTGTTCCATTGAATATCCGAAACGGCTGGACGAATTCTAACGGGACTTTTACTGGTAGATAGCTGATGTTAAACGGCGTAATTTAAGCTACTTTTATTTTACAAAACGATTATGGGTTCTGCGAAAAAAAAAATGAAATTGTTACCAAATGGCAATATGCTTGCTGTTTTACGAGTCTGACGCGGATGAAGTCGCAGGCACCAGCAAATTTTTTCATCTATATATAAAGTCAATGTTTTTTTACCTCTGTCAGCAATTTTATTCCGTGTATATGAATTGAAAGATTTGCGAGAAAGAATAATAGTTTAAGTGAAGATGGTTACCATATGAGAGGGTATACCCAATAGCGCAGTCTTGCAAACCTACGTAACCACGTTGTAGAGCGCTGATAGCTACTGACTACCCGTGATCTAATAGTCAACGTCTCTTTAATCAGATTAAAGTAAGTTTTAAGTCACCATCGGTCGTGAAATTAGCATGCAAACCATTTGGAATTACTTGTACCAGTTCGAGATCTTGGAGAGTACCAAAGTGAAGAAAATGAAGACAATTATGGGTAAATTATCTTTCATTCTTAGCGTACCTGTCATCACCTGTCATTGTCGAAACTCGGATTAGACTCATTCAGATAATCGCTGTGTCCGTGTCTGGAGACTCTGAAAGACAAATAACTGCCACTGGAACCATTCATCAAGGGGGTAAATAAGTGCCCTCTTATGGTGGGTTTTATTTTTATTTTTCGGTGGGGTAATGATTGGAACGCCTTTGATTTCATACCATGGCTCGATGACGGCTTTGTACAAAACAGCTGCTATCTACGGAATTTTTAAAATTCCGGAACAAATTACGGACACCAATTCATGTTTATTGATGACTAGCTTTTGCCAGCGGCTTCGCCCGCATGAAAATAGAAAATATAGGCTTATGTTACTCAGTGATAAAATAGCTTACTGGTGAAATAATTTTGAAAATCTGTCCAGTAGTTTTTGAGTTAAATTGTAACATACAAACAAACAAAAAAAATCAAATCTTTCCTCTTTAGATTATTAGTATAGATACTGCGCCTGCACATCGAGTTGAACAAGTGAACACCGCTCTCCGACAGAACAACATCTCAAGATTAGTCAGGTCGGCCGGATCGCCTGACCTCAATTAGAGGAGCGACGGAATTGTTAGAACTCTTAAGCGAGCTGTTTGGTATCACCAGCCACCCTCACATACCCTGTCAGAGATGAGAGAAACCGTCATTGAACAATGAAACAGGCTACTGCAAGAGTTACCTACTGGATAACTTAACTTTGTCCTCAGCTTGCCGAGGAGGATTTCTGTATGTGCGTGAGTCGACGAAGGAGTTCTTTTGAATCAATTTGTTAAAAAAGTGTCCTTTGAAAACTAATAGATTTATTTTAGGTAAATCAACGTTTTTCACTTTAGTACTGTTGAATAGGATTATTTGACTTCATTTTATTGAAAAATAGTAATTAATAATTATTTATTTTGTAGTACAAGTGGTACATATTTAATCATTATTAAAAAGCTATTATTAAGTTTTCCAAATATACACAAACTTAATATGATGCATGTATGTTCAAATTAGGGGTATGTATTAGTCACTTAACGAGCAGGTTTTATAAAAACTATATTGATTGTCTGAGTCGATATGCACTTGCGCCTACGTAGGTACTTTGAATTTGGTACAGGTTTCTTGATTAAAAGGACGTATATCTATATAAAGTATAAAACCCATACATAACGAACAAGACTTGTGTTTCTATCTGAAAAATATTCTCGCACTAGTAAGACTGTAATACAATAACTTGTACTCCTCTTCTAAAGTTTTGATTTTCTTCTCGGTTAGCGCCAAGGCCTGTTGCAGCTGTACAGAGCCTTTATCTTGTTGCTCTTGCAGTAGCTTCCTTTCTTCACTGATGTGCTTCCAAACGGAATCAAACCAATGAAGTCCTTCGAAATTCGAGTCCTGAAAATAATAAATGGATTTTTATATATTCCTACCTAAAAGTAAACAAAAAAAATGTTCTTTGTCTCAAAACTCTCTTTCTCTATACAGAGTATTTTTTTCAGATTGATCACAAAACAAGATCAAGAGCGAATTGACATAAAAATTAGTTAAATTGGCCAAATTGAAGCCCACAGATTTTTATTTTTTTATTTGTGAAATCATCCAATGACATCTTCCACCCTTTTTGTGTCAGATTTTTATTGACTAAAATCCACTTTTAGTTCCTTCGTTGCCTTTCATTCCAGAGCCGGGTTTTTCTTTCAGAAGCGAACCCATGGTCCCAGTAGGCTTCGACCCCGCTAGGCCCCTACCGTTTGGTGACATCTCCTTGAGGCGCGTGTGGAACAATACGCGCCGTCGACGACTTGGGCTTGGTCCGGACGGTTACTGGATGGTGAGCTACCCATTGCTCGCCGTCCGCAAGCCCGCACCTACTGTGGCCGGAAATCGGGATCGAGGTCCCGGCGGCTGGGGCGTGAGGGCCGTTGCCTCGCGCGTGCGATTACCTCCTTTGCTAGCATTACTGATTCGCAGAAGGAGGTGAACGCCTGCCACTCCTCCTCGCTTCGGACCATGGCCTGTACTATGGCCTGACGCGAGAGATCGTTGCCGCCGATCGCCCCACGAGGACACGGCGGTGTTCTGCCCAAGCGAGGCACATCTCTATCGTATACTCTACCGCGTCCTCCGGGAGGTCCACACAGTGGTGACACCCGTGCGATTCTTCCTGCACGAATCCGACGCAGGAACCTCCCGAACGGATCATGTCCGGTGAGAACCTGCGTCATGGAAGGTGAGGACGCCGTGCATGTGATCTTTCCAGCCACTCCCCAAAAAGGAAAGAAAAAAAAATTATTTGGCGGAACAAGGCACAAATTTAGAACTAACAAATTATAAGTATATTACCTATATGAATAAAAAACTTTTTACAAAAAAAATAGAACCGACTTCAAAGTAAAAATAAAACACTGAAAAGTGCAAAATAACTTTAATTTCGGAAGTCGGTGTTTCTATAATAGTTTTGTCTCTTCGTTATTTTACACCGACTTCCGAAATTAAAGTTATTTTGCACTTTTCAGTGTTTTATTTTTACTTTGAAGTCGGTTCTATTTTTTTTGTAAAAAGTTTTTTATTTTACACTTTTTAGTTATGGTACCACCACTAAAAAGTACCCATCAGCCAAACTTAAATACCTTATAGCCAGAGTGCATCTCATGACAATTCTAATAATCCCAAACACGGTTAGATTACATTAATTTATTACAGAGTTCCGGTGCCTAACTTCAGGTTTCATTATCAGATCAGTTCGATGTATTCCCCCTCTACTTTCAGTCAGTCATCAACTATACGTATAAACCAAGCAATTTTACTTGTTACGACGGTTCTGCTGTGATCCTATGAGGAGTTCTGTTCCATATCTTCGAAGTTCATGATCAGATCATAACAATATTTCTATGGGACCAACTCGGAAGCATAAACTTTCAATAAAAAAAAAAAATTCAAAATCGGTCCACAATTGACCGAGAAATCGGTGAACATACAAAAAAAAAAAAAAACATACATTCAACCGAACATATAACCTCCTCCTTTTTGAAGTCGGTTAAAAATTAGCGCCACATCAGCACAAAACGGCCGAACGCTCAGCATAATGCCGTGACCACACGCAAAATGCGACAAGTTTACGGCGCTGGTTTTCAGCGTGGGCCGGTAACGGTATCGACTTAAAGATGTCGGCATGGTGTACTAATAGCCTAGCACTGGGCTGCGACAGACGCTGTCGCCATTCCACCATGAACGGGCCACAGATGGATTCATGACAGACCTCCCCAGGTGTCGCCACAATGATCAGTCCTGTGCGTCTCGCATCCATCGGATTCCCGTGACCTTTACCAGGTTATCATCGGATTGGACACGTCATAATCATGGCGGTAAGTCCCCTCTTTGAGAAGTGGCTGGAGAGGTGTCACGGTCTTCTTCGCCAAACTTTCCGAATGACGTTGGTCCTCACCGGACATGGTAAGTTCGGGAGGTTCCTGTACCGGATTTAGACGGAAGAAACGCCCTGCTGTCACCATTATGCGGACTGCTCGGAAAACACAGTGGAGCATAGGGTGGAGATGTGCCCCGCTTGGGCGAAGCACTGACGTATCCTCGTGGTGGCGATCAGCGGCGGCGCCCTCTCGCGCTAGGCCCTAATTCAGACCAGGCGAGAGGGAATGGTAACCGATCGCTTCTCTCGAACCTTCTGCCAAGTACTAATGGTAGTAAACGCTGCACCCGTGAGGGAACGGACATCCTCACACTCCAGCCACCGCGACACCAACTACCGGCCACAGTAGGCACGGCCTTATATCAGGATCAAAGTCAAGTCGTCGACAGAGCGTAATGTCCACACGCGCCTCAATGAGATGTTAGCAAAACCGTACGCAAGGGGCCTAGCAGGGCCGAGGCGAATTGTAGAGTAGTAAAAGTCTGACACGATCTCCTGCTCTACTATAGATCGAAAAAAGACATTGGATGATTTTCCATTGCAAAAAAAAAGGTCCTGTGCATTTTTTACTATTAGTGCAATCAAAATCTGAACAGCTAAATAGCTTTAAAAATAAGAACTGTTGTAATTTTATACCAACCTGGTCCAGTAATTTCATAATATACGCAACACCCATTGCAAAACCATCATCAGTAAATGCTGCTCCAATTTTATTTTTCTTTGACATTTTGTCTTTAGACAATATCATGTGTTCTACAAAATTCAACGTCAACGGTGGAATTATGATGTAGAAATTTTTAAGGTGAACATTTTTAGGATTGCGAAATACAGGTGCGAATACATCGACGAGTAATTTAAAATATTCTGTTCCCTGAATAAAATTCGTTATCAAGTCATTGACGTTATGATCTAAATTTTCCGATGATTCGACCGTTCTTGGTCCAAGATCACTCTCCTCACTAAATTGTTTAAAAGATTCGATTTTATCGAGATTTGGCAAAAACATGGTGGCATCAGAGCAGCAATGTCGGCCTCCTGACCGAATCATCCTAACGTATCCCATGGCATTTCCGATTTGGCTGATGAGGTCACGAAATAAATCTAAGTAGCTCAGTCCCTCTTCATTTAATCCAAGCACTCTTATACCTTTGTTAAATTTTTCAGCATTCTTGTACGAGTATACATTTCCATTAGCGTCAGCAGTTTCTTTGAAGTTTCTTAGATATTTAATCAATCTTGACTTGATGTGTTCATCATACATAAATTGTGAAAAAATAAAAAACTTTTTCTTCAAGAATTGGTAAGTAAAATTCACAGTTGTATTCATAATGCCAGTTCCATGAGTTCTAATAGAGTTTGCGATGTGCCTTATGTTTATAGAATTTAAATGTTTGTTATTACTGCTTTTTTCAATAAATATTTGGTTGTTCAAGTTGTACAAGTACTTAGACACAAATATGTGAATGTTGCGCATTATTTCTAATACATCCAAACCTTGCTCCAAGGTCTGCGTGGGTAGATTATCTTGTACCGTCTTCAGATTAAATTTGAATTTCGCCATTTGTCGCATTTCACCATACGTTTTCCAATCGGATAGGACAACTGTCGTCAGATTGTAGTACATAGTAGATAAGTAGTGTTCGACTGAAGGCACGATGGACATGTAGAGGAACTGCATCCTAAAGTTATCCACAATAAGCAATAATTTCTTTGTCATATCAAATGTAAAAGGATTTATAACATCCAATTGTAAGTGTGAATGTATATGAAGTCTCAAATTTGTCTCTATATTTTGACTTGCACTTAGTATTATTTTATTCTCTATCATAGATATCATATTATTTAGGAACTGTTGGTACTTATTCATTTCATAATATTTATCAGTTTTATGCAATAATACAATGCAGTCTTCTAAGACCATTAGAAAATATTTAAATTTTAAAGTATTTAACTGCATGCTGAAATTTTGTTCAAAATAAAAGGGGATAATATTTTGGTGCCACAATAACCATGAGCAATTGCATAAATTATCCATGGAATATATGAAATTTGACAAAATTTGGATTTTCTCAA
The DNA here is from genome assembly GCA_905147345.3 of Mythimna impura. Lineage (NCBI taxonomy): Eukaryota > Metazoa > Arthropoda > Insecta > Lepidoptera > Noctuidae > Mythimna > Mythimna impura. The sequence goes on from LR990345.1 coordinate 19,376,882, forward strand.
GCAGTTTCCCAAGTCTAATGTAGCTGTCTTCCAAATAAGTTGTGTCAGGAACAAAGCTCAAGGCAATATTAGCAGCTATATTTCTTTCGACGGTTGCAGCTCCTTTGAGTGCTCTTTCCGCAATCACTAGGCATGTCAATTCATCAAGTCGTTTGTTTGCGTAATTTTTATCAGTCATTAAAGACTTTTTTACTTCAAGTATAGAGGAAGTCGACTGAAACACGAGATGCTGCAGAATCATATTAATTGAAATAATTATTTGATTACGATTGCGAGTAACTGCATTCTTTAAGGTTTTTAACATATACATAATCTCAAACAATGATATCAACATACTCTTGGGTAGTGGTATACCCAGGGTGAGATGTAAATTAATTAAAGTGAGCACTGAATGGTTTGTTCTGGATGCAATGTCAAGACCTTCCAAAAGAGTTTTAGCGTGCAAACTCATTTCAGCAGCACTCAGTTTGTGCTGGTTTGAAGAAAACATTTCTTCGATTTGAAGCACCCACTGTGTACATATCATGTGAAGATTAGCAATGTCCTTGGTTAAGCTAGCTTTCTTTGTACTGATGTAGGCTTGTCGTGCTTTAACCATTGTTTGTGATATTTTGTCATGTTTGGCACACTGTGATGCTACATGTCTTTGAAGAAATTGTTCAGGATACCAAATTGTTGTCCCAATAATATTTATACTGTGTGCCTGTAACAATTTGCAACTTTATACTAAGGAAAATTCAATTATCAAAATCTGTTAGTAAATAGAATCAACCACTTAATTGCAATACTTGAAGCAATATAAGCTTTTCTTTAAATAAAATAACTAGAAGGGAGAAGAATGGTCACCTGTGAATTTTTACCAGTCTAGAATACCCATCCCAGTTTTTGTTATCTAATGAGATTAGGACCCAGAGCTGTGCCAAATTGTGTCATGTGCCATTTAATAGATACTTATATAATATCTTAGCTTTAACTCCGCCTTTACCAGCAAACCGGTCTTAGTCGTAAAGTTTAACCACTACTGCAGCCTGTGGCCCTTTAAAGTATTTCAGCCTAATCTACTATTTTTTTAAGTAACAGGCTGTCAGGTTAGCCTTCTTGGCTTCTCCTACATCTCTTCTCATTTCTGAATCGACCAAGCAGGTAACTTAAAGTATACAAACTTAGCCTTTTTTATTATTAGTGGCTTTGGTCATTTTGAGCCTCCTAAACCAACTGATGGTCAAAGATTGTCGTCTTGAAATAATGCATCTTTTTTTATTTCAAAGTGACAATCAGTGTGTATTTGTATTGATAAAAGTATGGGAAAAGGTAGGTATCCTTCTTTAAGTAAATTGATGGGATAAAACTCAGACCAATAAAAAATAAAACCTTAAAAGCGGTCCGGCAGATACAGGCAGCTTTCTAGCCATCAGTAACCAACCAAGGCACTGCCTGAAAGCACCCAGCTTTTTTTTTTTTGAGGTGGGAAATCATCAAAATGACTTCTCGCACTCTGGGTGGAGCGCGAGGGCGTGTCAGACTTTTACTGACTAAAACCACACCTGTATCCTTCAATTACCCTTTGCAATCTAGGACTACGGGTTTCCCTTTCAGAAATTCTCCGCGGTCCTAGCTAGTGGGCATCGGCCTTGCGGGCCCCTACGGTTTGCTGACATCTCCTTGAGGAGCTCGAGGATCACTACGCGCTGTTGACGACTGGGCTCGGTCCGGTTAATTACCGAACAGCCGGACGGCGAGCTACCCAGTGCTCGACGTCCGCAAGCCCGCGTCTACCGTGGCTGGTAGTCGGGATCGGAATTACGGCGCCTAGGGCGTGAGGATCTTCGTTCCCTCACACGTGCAGTCTCCTCCTTCGCTAGCATTACTGCTTCGCAGAAGGAGGCGACCGCCTGCCATTCCTCCTCGCTCCGGACCATAGCCTGAACCAGGGCCCGACGCGAAAGGTCGCTGCCGCCAATTGCCTCCACGAGGGCACTTCGGTGCTCCGCCCAAGCGGGGCACACCTCCACCGTATGCTCTACCGTGTCCTCTGGGCGGTCCGCACAATGATGACACCCGGGCGTTGCTTCCGCCTGAATCCGATGCAGGAACCTCCCGAACTTGCCATGTCCGGTGAGGACCTGCGTCATGCGGTAGGTGAGGACGCCATGTTGCCGCTCCAGCCACTCCTCAAAGAGGGGACTTACCGCCATAATTGTAGCGTGCCCAGCGCTGGGTTGCGACAGTCACCGTCGCCATTCCACCATGAGATCCCGCCGGAACTCTGTCCGCCATGCCGCGACTTGGCGCGGCAGCAGAGTTTCGCCCCGGCGTTGCATCTCCACGCGCAAATCGTGCATGCATGCAAGGACTGTTGCCTCCAAATCCCATGGTGGCAGGCCAGCAAGGAGGCTCGCCGCTTCGCGGGAAATCGTGCGGTATCCCCGTACCATCCGGATGGCCATGACCCTCTGGCAAGCGTTCAGCATGGCTGCCGGTCGCTTTTGCAGCGACGGCGCCCACACCGGTGCCCCGTAAAGGGCCATGGACCGAACAATTCCCGCGTAGAGCCTCCGGCAGGAGGCGTCTGGACCCCCCAAGGTTGGGCAGGAGCCGCTTTAGGGCAGCCCCGGTCCGTTCCAGTTTGGGAGTCAGACGTCGAAAGTGCTCCACAAAGTTCCACCGACTATCGGGAACAAGTCCCAGGTACTTCATCGTCGACCCGACGTCGATGCGAACCCGTCCTACCGTTATTTGGGAACCCGGTGGTGGCGCATTCCGAGGGCCATGAAAACACATGGTCTCAGACTTGTGCAGTGCCACTTCGAGTCCCAACTCCTGGATCCTGCCCACGACTGTCGCAACCCCGCGTGTCGCTAGTTCGGCCGCCGCCTGGTGCGACTCCCCCTGCGCCAGGACCAGCGTGTCGTCTGCGTAACAGACCAAGCTGACCCCGTCGGGGAGGTCGCCGCGCAACACGTAGTCGTACCCGATGTTCCACAAGGGTGGTCCTAGTACCGATCCCTGCGGAACACCGCACGACATCTCTCGCCGTCTCCACTCTCCCTCGTGACCAGGGTAGATGATAAACCTGTCCTTCAGGTAGGCCTCGATCAAACGACGGAGGTAGTCGGGCACCTGGTGATACCGGAGTGCCCTCCTAATGCTGCTCCAGGGCAGGGAGTTGAAGGCGTTGGTGATGTCCAGGGACACCACCACTACGACCTTGCCCCGGGACACCGCATCCCCCGTCGTGAGGGCTCGCACGCGCATGATGGCGTCCACCGTGGAGCGCCCCCTGCGGAAGCCAAACTGGCTGTCCGAAAGATCCGGCCCCACCCGCGCTAAATGCGCGACGAGGCGGTCTGCAATTACTCTTTCAAAGAGCTTGCCCACCTCGTCGAGCAGCACTATGGGCCGGTATGCGGACGGATAGTCCGCAGGGCGCCCCGGCTTCGCGATAAGGACCAGTTTCCCGGTCTTCCAACGAAGTGGGAACTGGCCCCTCTCCAAACATGCGCTAAAGAGCCCTCTTAGTCGAGGCCCGAGTTCCGCCATGGCCAGGACCCAGGCTTTCCCAGGCAAGCCATCGGGTCCTGGGGCGGTATTTTTAGCGTTTAGCCTTCGTACCGCCACACTCATCTCTACCTCGGTCACCTCCGGAGTATCGTCGTCATCGCCGTCGTGGTCCGCGTCGGACACCGCGAGAGGCGGAGCCGTTGGCGGGGAAGAATGCTCCTCTCTCGAAGGAAACAGAGCGTTCACTACACTCTCCAGGAGCTGGGGCCGGAGACTGTGTCAGCGGGGGAGCCCAGGCGCGGAGCTTATCCCGCACCATTTTGTAGGGGCGTCCCCATGGGTCTCCGTTCCCCAACCACACTGAAAGCACCCAGCTTAGCAAAGCTTTCACTCTAGACAACGTTCATTAGAGAAGCAAAGGCTCTTTTCACCACAATAACTTAAATTTTTCGTCTATAACGACAAAAATCGAAGTTAAGAGTATGGAATGGAAACATCATCTGCTACATTGATGATATCCTATTAGGTACATAAATTGATAACTTTACAATAAAAATAATAATATTACACATTATACAAGCAGCTTAGCATCCTTATGTTTAAATTATTAAGTGTAAAAGCATTGTTTTGTAATTGCATTCTTAAACTTTTGTCTTCTATCTTATCTTCCAACTCAACTTCATGTAAGTAGGTAAGTATAATATAGTAATAATTGGAATTCAGATTTATGTACTGTATGTTGTTTTAACTGTGCTGATTTTCTTAGTCTGTAGTCTGTCACTGTACTTATTAAAATAAAATAAATAAAAATAAATATTTCAATTACTTTTGTAACTGTTTCAACAATACTTGGCTTGGCTTGTCTGTCTTGAATTCATGATCTATCGTGTCATTATTTATTATACTAGCTATTGCCCGTGACTTCGTCCGCGTAGAAGACGATAATTTTTCTATTAGATTTGATTGATTGATTTTGTTTATTATAATTAATAGCTCTCGTCCGCGACTTCGTTCGCACAAAAATTGAAAATATTTGTAAAGTCTATGGACATTAGGAGGCTGTTTGAGGTGCATCACGCTATTACAAGAGTGGAACTATAGAACGTTGGGTGAAAGTACTGGGTCTTAGGTATAATATTATCAAAGAAAATGTAAGTAGTTGTTGTCCTGGAGGTTTACCCAGAAATATTTGTTATTGATTTTGTCAACGCCACTATTTGTAGTCGCCAATATTGTAACATTGACTGGTACTTATCTAGTCTTAATCTTATAATTTGACTACATCTGCGTAGACTTTGGAGATTAGGTTAGGTACTTTCCCGTCTCCTATTAAAAGTAACTTTAAAGGACAATTTGTACTACCTACCTCTGCTCAAATGTGTAGGTACACTTATTAGTATATAATAATAAATATATTTTATTAAAATCACTTAAAAATACAAACATCAGTGTCGCCCTGGCTCTTGTACTAGGATATCCTGTATCACAAGAGCCAGAACTCTCACTATACAGTGATTATAATACAGGAGTGACAAGATAGACGAAAACAAAACAGAGGAGAAAAAGAAAAAAAAAGATATATAGTTGCAAGTTTGCAACATTATTTTAAAACTATGATATCTCCTAAGATATTTATCGAAATAAAATGATGTAAGGGGTAATTGTATACAAAATTAAATACTTCGACTGTATGTAGAAACCAAATAAATATTGTACCTATTTATTTGGATAATTATGAAAACATCTTCGCAAATAATGCATTATTTCAGAACAAAGATTACCATAAAAAAGGTTATTTTTAGCCAACCTTAACAGATAGATACCTATATGCTATCGCGGACTTAGTTTTAGAACTTTTAAAGAAGAACTATTTTGTAATACATAATAACTTTAACCGTTTACGCAGCGCACGCAACGGAAGCTCTCAAAAGGAATATTTTTTCCCCCATTTTCGCAACATTATTCGTCGATACTCCGCTCTTATTGGTCATAGTGTAATGTTATATAGCTTATAACCTTCCTCGATAAATGGGCTATCTAACACTGAAAGAATTTTTCAAATCGGATGTGTAGTTAATGAGATTAATGCATTCAACCAAACAAACAAACTCTTCAGCTTTCTATTATTAGTCTATATTGTTAGCCAACCAAACAAAATAAAATATAATGTGTCATAATTCTTTCCTAGCACATGTCTTTCTGTTGGTGTTGTATAATGAAATGAAGCTTTAAATATGACCTATAACACAACTTAATACAGCTTTGGGTATCGAGTCCATACGAAAGTACCCATTGTCATTTTCAATCAAAGTATAGAAATTTAATTTTTCATCCAACTATGTATTGCAATTGGTATATGGTATTGGTAATTAAACCATCAGGGTTTAACCTTTTGAGTTGTGTAATTACACAATAGAAAGACAATGAGCGAGCGAACACCGGCGATGCTTGGGGTTTAATGAATTAATACATCATCATACATCCAGTACTAATTCATTAAACCCCAAGCCAACTGGAACTTTTAGTTAATATTGTTATACTTACTTTTGTATTTAAATCAATTAAAGCTTTGAAAATCTTCCTGTCACTGTTTCCAAATAAATGTGCAGAAAGTACATACAGGCCGTTGACTTTGATACATTTATACATATTGCTAACATTGGGCTGCTCTTGTATAAGTTTATCTAGATTTGCTATTGCCAGTTTCAGATATTGAGTAAACTCTGTTGCCACCAATGAGCAGTTCTTATCAACTAAACTGCTTCTTAAAGCTGTCAGGTTTTGAAGACTCTTTTGAACAATGTCATCAATCATAATTTTATTTGTGATAGTATTTATAGCACCCATCATAGCCTTGAATTTGTCTTCTGTTAAATCCAAATTTTCTGAAGCATGGCTAAAGGATTTCAAAGTTTTACAGTACTTATTCCAATTAGCAACCAAAGAAGTGTTAGATATTAATATTTCTAACAAAACAAGAACAGCAAATATTTCTCCAATGTGGTTAATAATATAATGTAGTTGTATCCCATCTGAATAATGAAATTTACAGATTAATTACAAATTGTCATTTATTCTGCTTAAAATCATAAATTAGGTAACATTTACTTACTAATATTAATGGCACTTTTGGTGAATATAGCAAACACTTGGCTGCAGAGGTTCCGCAGCACATCATCACAACGACTGGTGAATGCACTCAGTGCGCAAATAGACTCCATTTGTGTACTAATATCATGGTTATTATATTCTTCATACACTGATAAAAAACTGAAATGCCTGTAATAAAATATGATAAACTTACTTGAATATTAACTTTTGTTTCTTCTAAGAATAAGTGCTGTTATTTAACTTTCATTATCATACCTTTCAAATGCTTCCTTTTTAAGAGCCACAACTTCAATACATAATGAAGAGAGCACACTCAACACCTTAGTCATCAAAGTGTTATCAGATGATACTAATTCTGTTATAGGAATAAGTTCTTCTGGTGTCATTACAACTTGTACTGGCAAATAAGTTCTGTTTTCTTCCCAAAATTCTCCTTTTATAGTAGATGCAAGATCTTGATATTGTGCTTTAAAGAACTGGCCATATCTTTTGAGAAGCCAAGTTCCGGCCTCTTTCTCTATGTCAGTTCTCATTGCTGTAGTGATTATTTACCTTTTTTATTTTTTTTTAATGGAATTATTGTCTAAGATCCCCTCGATCGAAAATTGCTGACGTGTATACAATAACAGATTACTAAGTAGAAGAACTTTATAATAAACTATAATCCATAATACGGCATACCACAGTTGGAAAATCCCTTAAAACTTCTTTCGTATTGATTAAAGATCACTGCAACGAACCGAACAATATTTTTACATTTTAACACAGCTTTTTATGATCATGAATAATTGTTTTAATAATTCCGCCCAAACAACAAAACTAAATGCGTCAACCAATGACAAAGTTGTTTTAAAAAAAATCTATTTTACACATTATCACTTCAGGCAGTTATCCTAGCGGCACAATACTAGAGTATAGTAAAAATTTCTTGGTTCCCCTAGTATATTACAAAATACTCTGTGCCCAAAAAATATTTATAAACAAGATCCTTGAGGTGAACACACACAAAACAGGAATCCTGTATATTACCAAAGTACTCTGTGACAGGAATCAGGATTTGATTTGTTTGACGTTTCTTGAAAATATTAAATATGGGCCTCAAAAAGCGCGGGAAACTTTGAGCGGACCGGTGCATTTTTTCTTGTTAGAAAAATCAATTTTAATTTTTCACTATTTAAGGATCAGTTTTGTATTATATTGTAAATATTATTAATATTTAGTGTACATATATTAGTTTTAGTGTATAGTTTGCCGGATTCGGTAAGTATTTTTTTAATATTCAATGAACGAGCCGCCTGACTTGGCGGACCCGGGGGTCTTTGTACCCCCGGCTACTAACTTTGTAATAGTTGCTTCGTCAACTTTATCAAATGAATCAGGAATGGAGACGGATGGTTCCAATGCCCAACGTGGGCGGAAAAGAAACAGACTGCATAAAATATGCAGAGTATGCAACAAGAAAAAAAGGAAGCACAGTCAGGCTATTGACGGTAAGACAGGATGTTGCTGTGCTAGTGCAGATAGTGAAAACAGTGACTCTGCCCCTGCTGTAAATACTTCAGTCAACATTGTCACGCCGATTAGTATTCCGAGCCCTCAGGGTTCAGTATCTGGTGTTGCAAGGAACAAGTATGAGGCCACTGACATCAGCCCGTTTATTGTTCATGTACAAAAAGAGGTCAAGTCACCTAGTGATAATACCACCTTACACCCGGTCACATTTGGTAAGTTTCTAAAAACCCATGCCTTTCACAACATTGTAGATGGATCAGTTAAGAGGATAGGCAGAAATAGAATTTCTTTGGCGTTTTCGAACATTAACAATGCTAATTCATTTATTTCCAACACAGAATTAGCAAAAAGTAATCTAAAAGCTTTCATACCAAGTTTTCACATAACACGAATGGGTCTTGTACGTGGTGTTCCATCAGATTGGTCGCCTGAAGAAATAATAGAAAATGCTTCAGTGCCAGATAATTGTGGGAAAATTCTCAAAGTTAGGAGGATAAATTATAAAACTATCGTAGAAGGATCACCTGTTTGGAAACCAACGCAGAACATTGTGATTACGATTGATGGTCAGATTCTTCCTAAGCGTATATTTATGTGCTACAACTCATTGCCTGTGGAGTTGTATGTATATCCCACTATCCAATGCTACAATTGCTGTCGCTTTGGTCACACGAAAATTCAATGTAGATCAAAACCTAAATGTTATAAGTGCGGTCAGGAACATACTGGTGAATCTTGTGACGTTGAAGAAGGAAAGATATCTTGCTGTCATTGCTCTGGCAAACATTTTGCTACGTCTAAATTATGCCCAGAATTTTTACGACAAAAAGAAATTAAGACTATTATGGCAGAAAAATGTATTTCTTATGGTGAAGCTGCTAAATTAATTGCGCCCATTTCGAAACCCTATGCCGATGTAGCTAGCACTCCTGTGACTACATACGCTCACCCAGTCTCACAATCTTCGTATACACAACATTCTCCTACACATAGCTCACATAAAAAAACAGTTTATATACAACGTCGTCCTCCCCCCAAACCGGGTAAAAGTTACAATCGTGAAAAACACCAACAGATTCTTTATGAATACAGTTTACCGAATCCACAAAATGGCTGTGCCTTAAACACAGATACTGATCCTAAAATGATGTCAGTATCAGATATTATTCAAATTCTAATTCAAACACTAACACAATCCAATATAGAAATACCGTCCAACGTTGCCTCTATAGTCAAAATGTATAAAAATCCTAAACCGGTCCACAATGTCAGTTCAAACTCAGAACATTTTACAATGGAACTGTAGAAGTGCAGTTTCTAAAAAAAACGAAATTATCTATTTGTTAAATAAATACAATGCTTCGTTATTTGCAATATCTGAAACCTGGTTAAAACCAGGCTCCATTTTCAAAATTAATGGTTTTTCTTGCCTAAGAGATGATAGGTCTGATGGGTATGGCGGGGCTGCTATACTCATCAGAAATTCTGTCTCTTACTATCCTCTATCCCTTCCCGTATTTAATGATTTTTCTGTGGTAGCTGCACAAATAAATAATACTAGTATTGTTTCTGTGTACATTCCTTCTCCTTCTTCGTCAGTCCTTCAACAATTCAACAATCTTGTATCTAGTCTTCCTCGCCCTTTTTTAATTTTAGGTGACTTCAACTGTCACCATATTTCTTGGGGTTGTACTCTTTCATCATATTGTGGTGACATACTATTAGATATATTTGACCATCATAACATTTGTGTACTAAATACCGGCTCTCCAACTCGACGTACAGGGCCTAAAGAAAATTTGAGTGCAATAGATCTGTAGCCATCCTACAGCACATCACACGTGCGAGCCTCGCTACCTGCTTTCGACCCAAAAGCATTCCCACGCTACGCGCTCATTGTTAAGCCTTGGTACCTGCTACCCCAGCTGCCCCAACAAAAGCATTGCGCGCCCGAACCGCGCTCATTGTTTTGTAGATACTAAGTTACTATTGGTTAAGTTTTAGCAGGTAATATTGTAAACTAGTATAAAAGGAGGTGCATGGTGGAAATATACACATTCTGTTTTGGAGTCACACGATTCTTACTTCTATCCCCAAAGTGGTGACCCCGACGTGATTCTACCCAGCTACGGACCTGGTTTATGCCTGCCGGCTGGAGTAGATATCACACGCGACATGCTCCTCAACCAGCTACGGACCTGGCCCTAGGCCTGCCGGCTGGTACGACGGCATAGTCACAGCCATCTCCATGTGATCGCTGCCCAACTACCATCTGCTCGCTGTCGTCATAACGGTACACCGTGATTGCACATTTCAGTTGGCCTCCCACAAGCGGGTCTCACCAACTGAAATTTCAAGAGGCAAAACATACACGGATATCGTTCCAGACATTCAACATCGCGCTGTACACTTCACGCCGACAAGATAATGGAGCAGACAGCAGCAGCCAAAGTCGCAGCCGTGCAGTCACCTGCACCGCCCACACCAGCACCACAGGTAGTTACTACTCAGTATCTCGTTAGCGAACTCCGAAAACTCTCGCTAGAGATAGCAAACTGGTGACCCTCGACAATGAACGTCAGCGCAGCCTTTGTGCAGCCACTACTTAGTGACGTCATCATCACTTCCTCAAGCTTTCGAGCAGCGAGCCATATAGCCAGCACCCACGGCTATAAAGGGTATCCTGACCACCAGCATGCCTACCTGGTCATACCTGGTCATCACCCTCAGCCTCATCAGCGACCTTGGCGAATCACACTGCACCTTCGGCCAGTCACATGAAGAGCCACGAAGAACCTCTCCTGGTCGACGCAAGCAGTCAAGCCACTACATCGCACAGCACCACTCCGACTCACTGGAGCCTGCAGCATCATCCCGACTCACTGGGGCATCATCCCGACTCACTGGGATAGCAACACCCCGACTCACTGGGGCATCACCGCAGACAGTTCCGACTCACCGAGAACTATGCGGCATTCGGTTCCGACCCACTGGAACCATCCTACCGCTGGCCTGGCACGCATCAAGAAGCACCAAGGAAACCCAAGTACCACATACAAGCATGACGTCACAGCCCGCTAACAACAGAAAAACACGTTCGGGTCGTGTCGTCAAACTGCCGGTACGCTTCGCTTGAGGGGGAGTACTGTAGCCATCCTACAGCACATCACACGTGCGAGCCTCGCTACCTGCTTTCGACCCAAAAGCATTCCCACGCTACGCGCTCATTGTTAAGCCTTGGTACCTGCTACCCCAGCTGCCCCAACAAAAGCATTGCGCGCCCGAACCGCGCTCATTGTTTTGTAGATACTAAGTTACTATTGGTTAAGTTTTAGCAGGTAATATTGTAAACTAGTATAAAAGGAGGTGCATGGTGGAAATATACACATTCTGTTTTGGAGTCACACGATTCTTACTTCTATCCCCAAAGATCTTTCCATTTGTACCCCTAACTTAGCTTCATCTCTTATATGGTGCACTTTGCCATCTTCTTATGGAAGTGACCACTTTCCAATCCTTATGTCGCCCACACGTCCTTGCAGGTCTCCTAGTGTGTCGAGGCGGCCACGTTTAAAATATAAACTTGGTGAGGATGGGTTATGGGATAGGTTTAGAACTCTTGTAGAAGTTAAGCTTTCTAATTTACAAAATAATTTATCAGACGATCTTATTGATTGTAATGATAATTTTACGAATGCACTTATACAAGCTGCAGATGAAACTTTCCCTTTAAAGAATTCAGCCAATGGTCGCATTCCTTCTCCTCCTTGGTGGGATAAAGAATGTTCCCAAGTAGTGAAAGCCAGAAAGGAAGCGGAAAAAAAATACAAAAATAACATGACAGAAGATAATTTTAAAATTATATGTGATGCTATGGCCAAAGCACGTAAATTGTTCAAAGAAAAAAAAATTGAAGGATGGAAAAAATTTTGTCTTTCGATCTCCCCTAATGTCAACGCTTCTATTGTGTGGCAAAACATCAGAAAATTTAGAAATGGAGTTACTCCTTCTAATGTTTCTGGCATTCCCCCCAATTTAAGGAACTCTTTTCTCAATCGGTTAGCTCCGCCATCTGTTCCAGAGCAAGATCTTATTTATGATAACATTCCTCCTTCTGTCTCTCATAACCAAAATCCACTAAATTCTCCCTTCACAATGCAAGAGTTACAGGGCGTTCTATCCTCAGTTAAAGATTCCGCTCCAGGCGAAGACGGTATTCCTTATTCATTCCTGGCTAATTTAAATAAAACTGCACTTGAATTCTACTTGGACTTAATTAACAAAGTTATGTTATCAGGCAAAATCCCTCCGTCATGGAAATCTCAAACTGTTATTCCTATTTTAAAACCAGGTAAAGCACCATTAGAACCTTCATCTTATCGCCCAATAGCTTTATCACCCGTAATTGCAAAAATAGCTGAAAACTTAGTTAAAAATCGTCTTGAATGGATTATCGAAAACCGCGGAATTTTACCAGAATCACAATTTGGATTTAGGAAAGGCAAAAGTACACTGGATAGTGTGGCTACGTTTGTAACAGACATTAGAGTTGCGTTTTCTCGAAATCAATCGGTACTCGCAGTATTTTTAGATCTAGAATCAGCATATGACAATGTTCTCCTGAGTGTCCTTAAAGAAAAATTAAAGAAGCTTAACATCCCTGAAATGTTGATTTGTTTTATAATTAATCTCCTCTCAGGTAGAAAAATTAACTTAGATCAAACACAGGATGACAGTAGGCTAGTATGGAAAGGTCTCCCACAGGGTTCAGTTCTCAGCCCTATATTATTTAATTTGTATACGTATGATTTACATTCCTCACTTCGAAATTCAACAAGCATCCTGCAATATGCAGATGACTTAGTTTTGTACGTCACGGGGAGTTCATCAAGTTCTCTTTGTACTCTGCTATCTAACTCTCTAGTCGGTTTAAAAGTTTGGATGGACAAAAATGGTCTGAGCATATCAGCGAGTAAGAGTTCACTAGTCTTATTCACTCGCCAACGTATTCACCCTCCGATATCTATAGATTGTGACAATAATGAAATACCAGTTAAAAATCATGTCAAATTTTTGGGCATCATTTTGGACTCCAAACTTACAGGTATTCCGCACTCTGATTACGTTCTAAACAAATGTCAAAAACTCCTAAATTTGATGAGGTGTCTATCAGGTGTTTGGTGGGGTGCGCATCCGTTTTCCTTAAAGCTTCTTTACAACGCTCTGGTTCGAAGTGTTCTTGATTATGGAATTTTCTTATTGGAGCCTTGTAACGTGGCTGCCCTTGGGAAACTGGACTCCATCCAATCACGCGCCTTGAGAATAATTACAGGAGCTATGAAATCTAGTCCTATTAACGCATTACAAATCGAGTGTAACGAACCTCCGCTCTGTCTAAGACGTCAATTTTTGGCTGACCGATTGTTTTTCCGTGTTTTACAGTTTACTAATAGCCTTTTAATTCAAAAACTTCAAATACTTGCTGATCTCATTGACTCATCAAATTATTGGAATCACAAAACTCTTCCTTGTTTAGTTAAAAGTTATATCCGATTTAAATCATTTCATGCTCCCACACACCGGTCTCCAAAACTTGATTTGTTTAACAGTGAATACGAAGCCCTGGTTAATACGCCATCTGTTAAGTTCATTGTAGATATTGATAAAAATAACGCTAATCCACATTTTAATTTTATTGTTCAACGAAATTGGCCTGAGTGGCATCATATTTTTACTGACGCATCCAAACATGAATTTGATGATTTTGTAGGGGTAGGAATTTACCATGCACAGTACAATATTGTTCAAAAGGTAAAGTGCCCACCTGAAGCAACTGTTTTTACTGGTGAATGTCTTGGTATCCTTAAAGCTTTAGAATACATTTTACTTTTAAAACTTAGAAATAGTTTAATTTTAACTGACTCCATGAGTGCCCTTCAGGCGCTCCTACGATATCCCTTTAAGTCTAAACCACCAATTCCTCTTATAGTACATATTAGGAGTAAACTTTTCGACTGTGTTGTGAAGGGCTTTTCTGTTGTTTTTGTCTGGATTCCAAGTCATTGTGGTATAAATGGTAATGAAAAAGCTGATAGACTTGCCAATGAGGCTTTGGTGTGTGGGGACACTGTTCCATTTAAAAATTATACTCAGGACTTGGCTACTCTTCCTAGACATTATCTTAGGAATTCCTGGGATAGAGTTTGGGCAGAAAGTAGCCTTTCAAAAGGGAAATACTACTTTAGTATTCAATCACAAATTCCACGTAAACCTTGGTTCTCTGTCCTCAGACTTGGCAAAATTGCGACAACCATTTTAATAAGAATGCGTTTAGGTCATACTACTTGTCCAGCGCACCTCGCACGCTTCCATATTACAGACAGTCCTCAATGCGAATGTGGACATGACTTTGGGGATCTCAACCATATATTCTTTTCCTGTCCGATTCATGACCGTACTTCCTTTTTGAATAGTTTGATATCCCTCCGTGTCCCTTTCCCTACATCAATAAAAACTCTTCTTTTTTCTTTTAACCCGTCCATATATAATGTTCTTTCTAATTATATTTATGACAACAATATCCATCTGTAAAAATATATTAATATTTATTAGTATTTCAACAGACTTCTGTCTTCTTTTTTATTTCTTTGTTAACTTTTAATAACTAAGTTACTTATTTTATACTTAGTTACTTAGTAGTATAGTTACTTAGTTATACTTTTTTTTTTATACATTCCTGATCCTGTATCCATGTTGTTCTAAATTCCGTTTCTTTTCATTTTCGCGTTAAATGTTTCCCTACCTTTCTCTTCAAACCTCACCCAAAATAAAGTCCTATCGATAAACAACTTGACGCTGGCGGATGCACAAGAGTGCTAGCCATAACCTCTAGTCCGACGGGCTGGAAAAAAAAAAAAAAAAAAAAAAAAAAAATATGGGCCTCCCTACGTTCCGAATTGCGTCAAAAGCGATAATATCGCGAATCCGACCAACGCGCAACGTCACAATTATTACTCAATAGTCCTTTTATTTTGTGACTATTAAATTTGGTTGGATTCGCGATATAATCGCTTTTGACGCAATTCGGAACACGGGGTCGATGTTGGTTGATGTAAGGTTTTTATTTTCCTTATTTTTTTTTTCTATTTACCCCTTAGGGAAGGCTATAGTCGTTTGACCATATCGCCTAGTCTTTCGTCTATATTTTCTTGCGTAATAAGTCTTCCGTAATAGTTGTTTCTTTTTGTTTTACATTAGAATGCAGGTGTAACACATTCTAATGTTTTTTAAAGTATTCAGCCTTCACAGCAAACTTCGCTGAGGTAGCTAAAACTACAATAAAATTCTCAGCTCTATTTTACCGAGACCGCGCCTATATCAATGATTCCACATATTATTCTAGTTGCGCAAACACTTGAGATACAAAACTACACCAATTTTACATCACAATATCCACTAGGAATCAATTTGCGATTAATTAAAACAGCCGTTGAACTTCACTCTATTAGTGGTGGATTTTCTTGGGATCCAGAGAATATGTGATGATATTAAATTTAAAACACTCAAACACCATTAAACATTATATTGAATCATTTAAAACATTCCTCTAAAAATAATATTGTTATCACTTCATTTTATCTATAAATTTCTCATGACTTTTAGCGACACATACCTATAAAATTCAGCTAATAAGTGAAGTTATTTTTACCATGTTTTATAATGTCAAAACATGACAACCTTCTATGTTCAAAAAACTATCTTTCTTTTAAAACCATGGACAATTTAAATTCCCTCCTATAACATCCCCTCTGAATTTTATATTGTCTCAAATAAAATTAATTTTAATCACTCTGTATAATCTTCAACAATATTATGAAACACCCTGTATAAAACTTCAACAATATTTTTGAACAACCTGTATATAACTTCAACAATATTTTAGAACATCCTGTATATAACTTCAACAATCAACATAACTCATCAACACATAATTAATACAAAAATAACAACCCATACTAGTATTCCCTACCTATCATTAAATTCTACATACTATATTAAACCTCCCCCTTAAATATAAATTTCAAATTAACAATCAAGACAACCTTAATACTATAACTAACCTCTAACTTTCAAATTAATTCCCAAAACATTATATCTACCATACCATCTAACAACTAACATAATTAAACAATCTTCTACTAAATTCACTTCATTACAGTTCACCTTAAAGTCACTGGTCACTCACAATATATGCTTTCTTAAGCGTAAAAACTTTGTTCTATCTAATCCTTTTGTTAAAATATCCGCAATATTAGAGTTGGTTGGACAATAGAAAATTTCAATTAAATTTTGATCTATCTTTTCTTTAATAAAATGATATTTCACATCAATGTGTTTGCTTCTCCGATTTAAAATCCCGTTTTTAATTAAAACAATAGCCGATTGATTGTCAACAAATAATTGTGTTTTTGGTGTATGCCCTGTAATCTCCTTAATTAAACTTTGAACATATAGTAAATCTTTGATACATTCTGCGGTAGAGATATATTCTGCTTCCGTACTGGAGAGAGCGGTGACGGACTGTTTACGTGAACACCAATGTATAGGACCACCACTGTACAACACTACAAAGCCAGTAGTACTTTTCCTAGTGTCAGGATCACCTGCGAAGTCCGCATCACAGTAAGCTGTTAATACTAAACTGTTTCCCCGTAAGTACTGAATACCGGAAGATATAGAGCTCTTAAGATATCTGAAGAGATTTTTTATATTAGCAAAATCATTCAAATTAGGACACTCTTGATGTCTACTACAATAACCAACATGAAATGAAACATCTGGTCTAGTTTTATTTACTAAATATAATAAAGACCCTATAAACTGCCTGTAACGATGCACATCACTACTATCACTCTTCCCCTCTTGATGTGTATCGACTAATATATTTGGAAATATACTTTCTTTTAAGTCGCCGTATCCAAAATTTTTAAATAATTGCTTAATATATGATTCCTGATAAATTTTCAAATAATTTTCTCCAACCTGTATATCAATGCCAATAAACTTTTCTATTTTATCAAATTTCCTAATTTCAAACTCTTTTTCCAGCCCTTTTATTATATTATTTAATTCTTTTTCACAATTTCCCATCAAAATTCCGTCATCAACATAAATTGCTAAGTAAATTTCCTTTTCTTTACATAAAAACAAACATGGATCTAATTTTAATTGTTCAAAACCCAATTTCTTTAAATATTCAGTTAACCGTTTATTCCACATGAGCGGTGCTTGCTTAAGTCCATAAAGACTCTTCTTCAATTTACATACTTTATTTTCACCAACATTATATCCCAATGGTATTTCCATAAAAATATCCTCATTTAACTCGCCATACAAAAACGCTGTTTTCACATCAAACTGTTTTATCTTTAGACCTTTCTGTGCAGCAATCGAAAGCAATAACCTTACACTCGTAGTATTCACCACTGGACTATATGTTTCTTTGTAATCAATATTATATTTTTGTAAAAATCCTCTAGCAACTAGTCGTGCTTTGTATCTTCCACCCGGCTTCACAGTAAAAATCCATTTACTGGTTATCAACTTTCTATTTCCAGCTTCTGATTTATCAACTATTTCCAAAGTTTTATTTTTCTCCAAAGAATCCTTCTCTTCTTTAATAGCTTTTTCCCATAAAGTTCTCTCATCACTCTTCAACACCTCGCTGTAAGTTAAAAATGTTGTTTCTAAATCATAATCTTTCAATCTTACTGGTAATCTTCTATCTCTTTTTGGCAAAATTCTTTTACTAGTTTCTTCAACAGACTCCTCCGCATCCACAAATAACTCATTTCCATCTAACGTCAATATTCTATTATCTTCAAATTCATTTTCATTATTCACTTGTTGACAACTATCTTCCAAGTTAAATTCTCTTCTACTACTATTATTTAATAATTCTTCCCCAATACTATCTTCAAAAACATCGTTTTCCTCATTTTCTCTAACATCATCTCGTTGTTCTTCTATTCCAACATCATTTCGTTCTTCTTCTTCATAAATAGAGATCTCCTCATCCCTCACAGCTCTTACATCTGTTTTCTTCTTCTTCTCCTCTCTATAAAATTCTCCCCTCTCAAATTGACAACCATCATCAGTTATGGCCACATTTCTTCTCTCAATATTCTTCTGATTATTTGCTTCCAACTCTTCTTCTTCTTTAAATAATTTATTTAAATCAGTAATCCTCACACTCTTGTTACATTGCTTTAAAAATTCCAAAACATCATTTGCATTATTATTAAATGTCACATCCCTTGAATAAACCAGTTTCGATTCCACTGGATCCCAAATCTTATACCCATTATTCGTAAAACCTACTAGCAAACCCTTATTACACCTGGAATCTAACTTGTTAAGTTTAGTGTTTATTTTGAAATAAGCCAAAGAACCGAAAATATTTAAATGTTTTAAGTTTGGAATTCTATTGAACCACATTTCTGCTGGTGTTCTCTCATTGACTGTATTGTAGCTCCTATTAGTTAGATATGTAGCTGTTAACACTGCTTCACCCCATAACTCTTTTGGTAAGTTCATGTCGAACAGCAGAGCACGAGTTCGCTCCATAATTGTTCTGTTTAAGCGTTCCGATTTACCGTTGTGTTGTGGAGTATATGGTATTGTAAAATCTATTGTAATTCCTTTATTTGAACAGTATTTTTTTAAATTATTTGAAGTATATTCACCACCATTATCGCATCTGAATGTTTTCACTTTTAAATTAAAGTGATTTTCAGATAAGTTTATGAAATTGATAATTTTTGTAAAAGCTTCACTTTTAGATCTCAGTAAATAAATTTTTGCAAAATGTGTATAGTCATCTAGAAAAGAGATAAAATATTTATAACCATAATACGTGTCGGTACCAATTGGTCCACAGATGTCACTGTGAACAATTTCTAACGGCCTAGTAGCTCTATGTCTTACGGTACTAAATGCCTTCCTACATAGTTTAGCCCGTATGCAGACCTCGCAGGTTTCTGTATCTCTAAATTTTGAATTTATTCCATTTACTATTTTTTCTGTTTTTGATACAGGTGTATGTGCTAAAGCTCTATGCCAGAAATTATTACTACTTTTACTAGAAATAAAGTTTACTGACTTTGTGCTGGAGAGAGTGGCCGACAGCTCTGCGTAATATAATCCGTCATCTCGCAACTCACCAGTCAGCAAGCAGCTTCCATCGTAATCATATATTCTACATTCTTTTCTGAAAAATATAATTTTGTAATTATTATTGGCTATTTTTGATATTGATATTAGATTCTTCTTTAACTCCGGGACTAGTAGTACATCAGTGAAGCTAATATTATGACAACTTGAGTTGGATTTGCATTCCACATTTCCCACAGTGTCTATTACATGTGTATTACCATCTGCTGTTGATATTTTGTAGTTGCATCTTTCTTTGTTGTGTAGAAAGATCTCTGAATTGATGGTATGACTGCTAGCTCCGGAATCTAGTATAAATTCAATTGTTTCTTTCTGATTAATTTGTTTGAAAAGACTTACCGAATAATGAGGTTTTTCTAAACAAAATTTTGTGTAGTGTGTATTTGTTTTGCAGTACATACAGTTATATTCTTGTTTGCAATCTGTGTTTAAATGACCGGTTTTCATACATTTGTAGCAGATTTTTGTTTTGCTGTATGTAGTTTCTCCTCTTGTTCTGCAAAATTTTGCAATGTGACCTTTTCTTCCACAGTTGTGACATGTCTTGACTGTTAGAAAAGTGTTACAAGTTTTCTCATTTTCCTCTTTGTTTTGAATTTTCGCTTTGTTCATCTTAATTTCCAATTGCAATCTTGCTGTCAGATTTGTTAAATTTCTCTCGTTGTGCTGAGTTGCCTCCCAAGCCGTTCTAAAATTTGCTATTTCATTCGGAAGTGAGCATAAAATTTTTGATATTACTTCTATTTCTTTTAGTTCCATGCCTGTGTTTTTGATGGATGACACAATGTTCATTAGATCGCCGATATCTTCTAATAGATCTTCCTTTTTGAATTCGAATTTGTAAAAATCTTGCAATCTATGGCATCGCTCTGTGTCTATGTTTCCCAGAAAATTTTTGTCTAATATGTTAATGATCTCTTTTGCTGTTTCACAATCTATTATCCTGCTAATATATTTTGTATGAACTGAGTTAATTATAATAGATCTTGCCTTTGCATCTTTGCTAATAAATTCTTCCGTACGTTTTTGTTTATCATCCACATCTTTTAGCGTTAAATTTAGTCCTTTTGAATACAGATACAAATATAAAGTTTTCTTCCAAATCGTATAGTTTGAATTGACATCTAATTTTTGAAGTTCTTCTGCCATTTTGAAAATTGTCAATCCAGTTAAAAAATTAAAACATATAAGCACGATTACCAGGTTATTTGCACAGGTAACATCTCTGTATCTTCTCCACCGCTTGTCCGTATTAATGGCCCATGACCTAATAGTGGCAATAGAGGCATTTAACATAGTTATACCTTTGTAATTATTCCTAAGATTTTATGTTACTATTTTACCAAATTTTATCTCTGAATAAATATATTATTATTATTATTTTTATATATTTTATTTATCTCAGGACCCTGAGGTCCTGGACCTTTGGGAGACGTACGAGGAGCCGAAGCCAACTCGCAGAGGCCCTTTAGATAATTATAAAGGAACATGATACCAACCGACGATTATCCCTGTACGCGCTATGCTAGTGCACCCAAGGACAATCCCCGGTTATTGAAAAACTGTTGCGATATATGGAGAACAAGGATAATAGGGCTATGGTTTTTGGAGTCTTAAGTGGACTGGTAACATGGAACTATGTCAAGACTATGGCCCCTGCCTGAACAACGTTATTAATATGCATTGAAAAAAGGCAGGGGGTGACTTGCACACTCAATAAATGGGCCCCCAAAACGGCCGCTAGCACGAAGTGACGTAGCAACAAGAGGGCAACATATCCTGAGGTGCTTGAGGAGTGGAGAGGTATACCACGGCTATCAGGACAATCCCGGAAGTACGGTCAAGATCCCTACCAGCACCTTACTGGATTATACATCCTTCTCCCGAGCACGTTTGCTCTTGCGAATCTCCACTCAAGCCAGCCAATAAAGGCAAGAGAGAGGTGGGAGCTCAGTTCCTCGTCAGTGTTCACTACGGCCGGCCAATAAAGGCAAGCCGGAGATGAAGAACAAGAATTCTCCCGGGAGATCGGGTCCGTGGGGTCGCTAATGCCCAACAGTTCGCCACAAAACTGCACTGCGGATTGTATCTCTCATAGTCTGGCCCCTCACCCTAGGCATATTACGGCAAAGCAAACTTTACCGATACAGACCTAGGGTAAAAAAAAAAAAAAAAAAAAAAAAAAAAGACCTAGGGTATATTGGAGCACGCAAGCCCCACCACGACGTCAACGTAGAGATACGGCGATGGGGTTATTATTATTTTTTTTTTTTTTTTTTTTTTTTTTTTTTTTTTTTTTTTTTTTTTTTTTTTTTTTTTTTTTATTTGGGATCTCCAACAAAGGATACACAGTAAACACATTATAAATTACAAATAGTACAAGGGGTCCTTTAGCGTGTGCTCCTTCAGTTACAGGAGACCACAGCATGCACATAGAACTAGGTGAAAAAATACATATTAAAAATTATAGTCAAAATACAATTTGAATTAAAATTATAAATTATACAATTATAGTCACATAAAAAGGCAATAAATGAAAGATAAATAAAATGTTAACTTATAAAATAACAATTAAAAATTAGAATTAAAATGATACATTACAATATTAGAGTTTATATGATTAATTAATAAGTACAGGACTAGTCAGAAAAAAAGGAACAAAGGTATATACATACATCGTTATTTTGCAGTGGTCAAGATATTTTTGTATTTTGAGAGTGGCAGGGTTATGTCTAGGTTGAAACGCTTCGATAAGTCGTTGTACTGTCTACAGAGTCTTGGAAGAGTGGCGAAGTGTCCCAGATTGGTTTTTGATCCGGGGACGTGAAACAAGCTGTAAGAATTATTCCGTGGTAGACGAGATGGCGCGTTTATGTTTAGTTTAGCGAGAAGTTCGCTGCAGTCCATGGTCCCATTGAATATTTTGTGCAGTAGTACCAGGTCAGCTGTTTTCCGTCTATCAGCAAGAGGTACCAATTTATAGTACTCTAATCTGTCTCTGTAGCTAATTAATGTTTTGGCTAATCGATTTTTGTAACAAAGATGGTATAGGAAACGCCTCTGAACACTTTCTAGATGTTTAATGTATATGTCGTAGTGAGGATTCCAGACTGGACTGCTATATTCCAGTATTGGGCGAATCAAAGTGGTAAATAATTTTATTCTAGTGGAAGCTTTTTTGAAATCTTTACTGTTACGTAAAACGAACCCAAGCATTTTAAACCCCTTCGATGATATGTGTAGGACATGTTTATCGAATTTCAGTTGCTTGTCTAGGATAACTCCCAAATCACGTATTTGATCTACTTCTTTTAGTCTTTGTTGACTCAGGGTGTAGAAGTGTGGCTTGGTGTTTTTGTTGCGGCTGAATTGTATGTAGCAACACTTGGAGACATTAAGGAACATGCAATTAGTTTGGCACCAGTTTGTCAGTCTGTCCAGATCATCCTGCAGTAAAGCAGAGTCAAATTCGGTAACCATCGGTTTCATTATTTTCATGTCATCGGCAAAAAGATAAAAATTTGAATACTTAAAGCATTGTGTGATGTCATTGATAAATATATTAAAAAGAATAGGTCCTAAATGTGAACCCTGCGGAACACCGGAAGTAGCTTTAAATGAATTAGAATGGTAACCACCCATAACCACTCTTGATGCCCTGTCACTCAGGTAAGACTGAAACCATTTAAGTAGTGATCCTCCTATACCCATGTCCTGAAGTTTTTTTATAAGTAGAGCGTGATCTACCTTGTCGAATGCCTTACTGAAGTCTGTGTATATGGCATCGACAGGAATTCGCTTATCCACAGACTCCAATAAAGATGACACATAGCACAATAGATTGGTGGTTGTAGATCTGGATTTAATAAAGCCATGTTGGTTGATGGTGATGAGGTGTTTGACATGCGATGCAAGGCGTTCGGTTATGAGCTTCTCAAACACTTTACCGAATATTACCAAAATAGAAATAGGCCTATAGTTAGACACTAATTTCCTTTCACCAGCCTTGAAAATAGGTACCACCAATGCTTTTTTCCATTGCTCGGGGAAGACACTTTCATTAAGAGATTTGTTGTAAATAATTTTAAGGGGTAATGCTAGCGCTTTTGCGCATCTCTTTATAAAGATGGGTGGAATACCGTCATCTCCTACACTTTTATGTTCGTCTAAGGATGTTAGGGTTCGAAATATTTCACCAGTATCGAGTTCTAGCTTACAGAGAGTCGACGGGTTGTTACTAGTGTTCATTTTTGATAGTTGAGACGATTTTGTAGTATTATAGACATTAGCGAAGTTCTCAGCAAACAAGTTACATATATCGTGACCATTAGATGCGGTTTTGTCTTTATAACTCATGACAGCGGGGTATGTACTGCTGGATTTCTTTTTGTTTTTAATAAAAGACCAGAAAATTTTTGGATCTTCTGATACAGCGGTTTCTAATCTCTCGATATAACTTTTGTAGCAAGCAGTTCTCTGCTTGCTACACGTGACGCGCAAAGTTTCAAAGTATATAACGTCAAGGGGGTTATTGTATTTTTTTATCTTAATTCGGACTTTGTTTTTTTCTTTAAAAAGTCGCTTAAGTTTGGGCGTGTACCATGGCGGGTATTCTTTCTTAGATATCGTTCTAAGTGGTACGTATTGCCTTATAACGTCGCGCAAGACATCATACAAAATATTGACCATTTCGTTAACCGAGGAGTCACCACCAAGTGAACTTTCCCAGTCGATAGAAATAAGGGATGTTAAAATTTTGTCGTAGTCTGCTTTAAAGAAATTAGGTTTAGTGGTCGGTTTATTTTGTAGGCAGATTATTATTATTATAGTGGTGGATTTTCTTGGGATCCAGAGAATATGTGATGATATTAAATTAAAAACACTCAAACACCATTAAACATTATATTGAATCATTTAAAACATTCCTCTAAAAATAATATTGTTATCACTTCATTTTATCTATAAATTTCTCATGACTTTTAGCGACACTTAACTACAAAATTCAGCTAACAAGTGAAGTTATTTTTACCATGTTTTATAATGTCAAAACATGACAACCTTCTATGTTCAAAAAACTATCTTTCTTTTAAAACCATGGACAATTTAAATTCCCTCCTATAACACACTCGACGAAATCCCGCCAAAAACTCCTTTTTTTTTCCTTAACTTTTTTCGTAGTGGCTTATATTGTTTCGTCTGGAAACTTTTTAACTCACAGTTTTAACTGAAAGGTACGAGTAACCTCTATTTTTTTTAACCGGTCATTGTAGCCACCACAGGTAGCCACAGAGTAATAATATTATTAAATGGGTTTACCGCAGTCGCAGCGCGCTCTTTCGAGGTTCTGTGTAAACGTTTGTTTTTATGCTTAGGATAGGTGCTGCGTTCCGTCCGATGCGACAATAGCGATAATATCGCGAATCCGACTAACGCGCAACGTCACAATTATTAATAAATAGCCCTTAGATATTGTGACTACTAAAGGTCGGATTCGCGATATAGCGCGTGCAGATAGTAATGCAACTACTGACCGTGCACTGACCTCTATACTACAGCCCTGCGTTCAAAAATAACCAGAGAAGGGTAGGGCCGTTACCACAGACTAAAGAGGGATACTATGGCCGTTACTCTAACCTTTCAAAAATGCTTCCAGTTGCAACCATTGAGTTGCAACCCAGGGTCGTTCTTTTATAACTCGAGTTACAATAGAGTTAACCTAACTCTAAAGGGTCTATTACACTGCTCGATGTTCACAGTCATATGTATATCTATGTATCTCATTGTTCTGTTTCATTCCTTTACACGACATTGGCGTAAGTTGCTCTTTTTCTTGTGTGTTTTGTGTGACGCTACATAGACTATGACTGTCTGAATATCGAGTAGTGTATACATACCGGCACGGATCTTGAGCGCTGACTTCTACAGTTCTACTTGCGCAGAAGTGAAATATCGGGTCTCTTTAGTGGTATGAAAGGAGATGCAGGGGTGGGGAGTGCAATCCTTGTACAGTGATTGACTCGCCGATGTTGTACGATGCGCAAAGCGATATCCGCTCTTTCGCCGAGCGCTCAAGATTCGTGCCGCTATTTGTAATAAGTTGGTGTAAGCGGCCATAAGTGATACTTGCTTGGCATTGACAGTTAAACTGGGCTGGACAGGCTGTTCCATACGTTTGACAGCTATTATGTTATGCATTTTTGAAGCGCCACACGCGAGCGTCCAGAGACGTCATATGCAAATGCAAAGAGTATGTAAAGCTAACGCTTTTGCAAATGGCTGAAGTCTGAAGTATTTTTTCATTTTTAATCAATCTCGTTCAAATTCCTGCTTCAGGAATATTATAAAACCTATAAAAAATTAGGTCATGTGTATATTGTAACAGATGCTACAAAAAAAAGTGAAATATCTGTTATGACTATTATAAAATCAAACAGGGTTTATTTTAAACCAACTAACTACTTTGTCTTTTATTTTTCCTTCATTTGACATGTGCATTCTATACAGTTTTATTTTTCAGTAGGCACTTACAAAAAACTACAGAGGTATTAATACGTATCAGAATTAAACCTTCTTTAACATCCTCCCTTTTTGTAAATTCTATGAAAACGTAAATGCATGTATAAAGATAAACTATGTACAACTTAATCCTATCCGGTCCAAGATTGATTGGATCGATGGCCTGCTTAGAGGCTTCGTAAGCAGATCAGCACTCTCTAAGTTGGCCCCATCATGCTTCACTTTGAGCTTCCCATCTCGGACATAAAAATGTCTGACAGCAATATGTTTTGTCCTTCGGTGCAGCTCAGGGTTTTGTGCCAGCTTTACCGCAGCGTCATTATCTATCTTTAAGACCGGTATTTCCTCTAATGCAGTTATCTCGTTAAATAGTCTCTGCAGCCACACTACTTCACGAGCTGTCTCGCTGGCTTCAGTCGTCGAGATCGCAACTGAAGACTGCTTTCTGTTAGCCCAAGCAATAGCTCCTCCTGCATAAAGGCATAGAATGCCACTAGTAGAACGCCCGTCTTTCGGGTCGCCTGCATGGTCAGAGTCACTGTATGCTTTAAGTATTCCTCTCATATGTCCCTTTTTGTATGTTATCGCATACATTGAGGTGCCTTGCAGGTAGCGTAATATCCGCTTCACCTTAATTACATCCTCCTTTGAAGGATTTTCTAAGCTTCGGGATACAACTCCAACAGCATATTCTAAGTCTGGACGCGTACTGACCATGAGGTAAGCAAGTGGTCCTACCGCTTGCCTGTAAGGAAACGACTTCTCGTCTATGACTTCTTTGTCATTTTTCCCTTATTCACCATCCCTTATCATTGGTGAAGTAACTATTTTGCAGTTTGCCATGCCAAAACGTGCTAAGACCTTTTCAGTGCAATGCTTTTGACTAACGCATGAACCCATCGTCATTACGATGTAGCTGTAATCCCAAATAATAAGTCTTAGTCGTGATCTTGAACCTTCGTTTGAGTTCAGACATGAACTTTCCATTCAAGTGACAAAACAGTATTCATAAGCTTACCTATTCAGGGAGCCGTGAGACAAAAGGTAAACAAACCATATACAGCGTGTAATTGACAGGTTGCAAAAACAAAAATTATGAATTCAGACTGGGACAGGTGAACGTTATTTCGGCTACGCAATGTGTAACGAATATATCGCGCGACCCTGTACCTCGCGCATTGTTCATTCATACTAATAGATAGGTACTTCGGGACGTAAGGTCCACGTCCCGAAGTACCAGTTTGGAATAAATACATAGTACACTACACACACAAACACACCTATCAAAAAATTTTAACACGAATTCAAAACCTATCAAAAATAAAATTAAAATAGTCACTTACCTAAATTAAAGTCTCTCGGGTCGTCTAAGGCTTGGCTCAAAGTGGTTGCCTCCGAGCTGCACGCACAGTTGTGCTCTACGCAGGGTTTCGGCATGGAGACGAGGCATCATTGTCACATCCTCATTGAGTTTTTGGTTCAACGATGTGAAACACGGGGTCCGTTATTACGCCTTACAAGTTTTGCAGCAGTACGGGTTCCCAAACGCGGATTTCGACGGACAACATCTAAAATCGCCTGCTCAGAACGAGCACGGATTGTCCTTCCAGAACCTTCCTGACGCGGCACAATAGGTAAATTTTCTAAAACACGTTGATATGCCCTTGTGATAGTACGACTATTAGCTGGATGTCGTTCATTTGGGTGTCTTTGAACATAGAGCCTTAATGCCAACGACGCGTTTCCTCTAGCTTCACCCAAGCACATTAACATCTGGCCATATTCGCGAGCACTAAACGTTTCATTACGCCGATTCATGACGATACCACACAACACAAAAACACACAACTCAACTGAACGCAATACACAGTCCCGAACTCTCGACAGTTGAAAGAAAACGAAATAGACGTCCAGAACTCACCAGCAATCGCGGCAAACTGAAATGGCGGCAAAGGTTTCGTTTGTCGGCAAACCTTTTGAGAGTGTGTGTGACACGTGTAGCAATTAGGGCTGCCCACATGGTATGAAATTAAACATTTTTATTTCGGTAATAGTAAGTACGTTAGTCGAGGTGCCCATGGCGCAGTAGTTACAGTGGTCGGCCTGCGATTGAGATAAAGATGAACTAGGTATTGAAAAATAATCGTATCGTAATCGTATGATAAACATTGTTATTAACCGCTATCTTTTGTAACTTTTACTCATGGTTCTGCTTCCAAGTTTAAACCTAGTACCTGTCAATCCCCTAGCAGCATGCGCGCGATTTTGCGCGTTTTCTAAACACTAAGCAAACGTCGGCGTTCGCATAGATTATAAATTAAGTTTTTTTTTTATAGGGTATTTATTCAAGAACGTAAATAAGAAGTTTTCTTTATAGTATGTAAAAATCGAAAATAAGCAAAGCTTTTCGTAACTACACGCGCGAACGCCGGCTTTCGCTCAGGGATTGACAGGTAGAATGTGAATCTGGCAATATTGACACATTGTTTTTATGTTTTATGTCCCACTAAATTGTCTAAAGCAAACAATTTAAAATAAGGTTTTTGGAATTAAGAAATAATAGGTAAAGTAATCATACTCCTGAGTATCTAATTATTATTAAAGCATTTTACATAAAGAAAATAGAATTACAAGTATTAAATTCCGTACGCGGTACAACCCTAGCAGCGTCGCCGCGTCGGCGCGTCAAAGGCGCACGACCCGTGCAGGCGTGCACCACACAAAAGGAGCGAGCGAGCGAGCGGTATGGTGTCTCTGTCTGTCGTAGGTACTACGGAGTTCAGTAAACTTTTACGGCTAACAGCTGATTCCCCGCGAGTTGTATGAATTTTCTTTTACGATTACATTGCCGAATTTAAGTTTTTTGCTTTTTTTTCACTAAAATTGTGTTTTTGGGCTGGATTTTGTTGTAACAAATAAATAGAACACAAATCTAGTTGAAAAACGGTCGGAAAATTCGACAATTTTCCTGAAGAAAATTCCAACGTTTTTCAGTCATAATCATGGTCATGAACAAAGACATTAAATATATACTACCAATAGACAGGACATAGCGACCAAAATCGTGCTCCGATACTTATTACCTAGTGGTCATAAGTCGCTCAGTCTAGTATGACGCTCCTACACGTCAAGTCGTGTTTGTATCCGCTCTATGCATTAAAAGAAAATCATTTTCTGAGAAAATATGCCGAACTGCGCATTACGCTATTGCAAACCTTGTTATGATAAAATGACTGGGCCTAACTTCGGTTTATTTTCCTAAATATTTTTGGTATTTACGAAGTAATTAATTAAAATTCAATAATTTTGAGAAATTGTTCTAGAACATTTGCTGGTTTTGTGATAACGCCATCTATTGCTGAAAAGCTTAACCATACCTTTATCACACACTGAGGCTCTACCACGAGATCATAACGTGATCCATTTTACGACCTAAACCGAACTGTTAAAGGGATGGAGCTATATAGGGCGTATAGCTCCATCACTCTTTTTCACTCGTACGACTGACATTTTAACATTATCATGGTAAGGTCCCTGGCCACCTACCGAGCGATAGTTAAATATTTATAAATTTTGACAAATTTAATTCGCGTGTTTGCTATTCAAAGCCAGATGGCGTCACTGAGACATAGGATGACAGTTTTTCTTAAGACATTTGTTCTGTTATATCTCTTTAGTCATGAAGCTACTGTTTCAGTTTTTGCCAACCTGTCAATTACACGGTGTATAATACTACTAAATTATAGACCACAGATACTGCATATATTTTACATTCAAATGTGACGTTTTGTCATCGGGCGGGTTATAATTCAACATCTTTTTCACTGTCGATCAACTTGTACGAGTAGTGACGTGCCGAGTCACTGTTTTGGTGAATCGAGTCGACTCGAGTCGGTTTGTACAGTATTCGGATCATGATTCGATTCCCAGGTTCGAGTCAAGGACTCGAATACTGACTCGAGTCTAGGACTTGAATACTGACTCGAATCTAAGAAATTCGTGTCTAGAACTTTTAATCTGGAAATTCGAGTCGAACTCGAATCTAAAAATTCAAGTCCAGAACTCGGGTTTGTTACCAATTTTAGAGTAAAAAGAAAAAAATCGAATAGGACTAAACTTCAAACAGCATGTAGGTTGAGCATAATGACACAACGATAGTAAATCAAACCTTTTTAAATATTACAAAAAATAAAACCATAGAACATACTAAGGAGCTACCTAGGAACCAGAAACCTAAAGATCAAATTCTATTTGTTTTATTACGTAACTAAAAGAGGTAATTTTAGAAGTTAATTTAATTTGGTTCCAAATTAGTTTTTACCCAAATCACGAGCAATTTTACTTATTAAAAAGATAAATCAAGTTATTAATTTCGTACAAACATCACATCTAGACGAATCAAATAAGCTTAAACAATGTTTTTTAATCGAAACTCTTGCACATTCAAATTTTGACGTTCTAAATGTGTCTCAAATCTAAAACTACGAATGTAGTATTACAGCACGACCGAGTCAATCAAACTCAAATACTAGACTCGAGTCAGTTGGACTCCCCTAATAGAATCGAGTATGCGAGTATAAAATAGATTCTCCCTGACTCGAGTCCGGCGTAGTCGAATCAAAATAAATTGGCACTCGAGTATGCGAGTACAAAATAGATTCTCCCTGACTCGAGACCGGCGAACTCGAATCAAAATAAATTGGTACTAGAGTATGCGAGTCCGAAGCAGGGATCGAGTCTGACTCGAGTCAAGCCGTACTCGGCACATCACTAGTTACGAGTGTCGCTTTCAGATATTTTCGTTGAATTCTCATTATTCGCCGAAGAAAAACCGTGCAAAGAAAACGCCAAAGCATTCAACAGAAAAGGAGACTGTTTTAATTTATTCAAACATGTCGAAGAAACTTGGCCGAAGGTCCCTACATTGTTGCTTTGTTTACATTTTGTCTCAAGCCCAGATGAATAGGGTATACAGAATAGGTATAGACACAATAGTTAGAATATGTAGAATAGGTATAGAGGCGTTTGCTTGGGGTTTAATGAATTAAAGATCAAATGGACCAGTATTCTATGATATTTTTCTACCTTCTTTTATTCGTTAAAAGCTCCGAATTGAATAACACATATCTTCTGCTAATTGCAGAAGGTTCAAATTCATCTAATTTTTAGGATATCTTATTATATTACCTTCTGCTGTCAAGTGGATCAGCCCTCTCATTCCTGATCCAACTGTATATAGATAGAGTGCTATTATCACAACCCTTACTTTTGCTTATGCCATTAATTGCATAATTTGTTTATAACAGGAAATAATTGCATTCAGAGAAATAGTGCAAATAAAACAACAAAATAAAATTTATAAAATAAAAATAGAACAAAATTTATTAATTCACATAAGCAAAAACATACTTACAACTTATTGCTTCTTAAAACTTTTTAATATTGGATAAATGTTATCAAATGCCTCATATATTTCTTCTCTTACTTTAGCACCAGTTAACACAACTTTCCCAGAAACAAAGATCAATAATACTATTCTTGGTTTTACCATTCTGTAAATAAGGCCTGGGAATAACTCTGGTTCATATGAACTGAACTGTCCGTGTGTCAGTACTAAGCCTTCTAGTCTTATTGGAAACTTGACATCACAACTTCCAACCATGTTTTGGATCTTAAAGTCTAAAAACTTTGCCTAGAAAACAAGTAAAAACATTAATTAATTATACACACTTTAAACAAAAATGAATCTATTTTACATAACCCCTATGTTAATAGATTTTTTATATCCTATAAGATGCAGATGTAAGACTGATGCTGTATTCATATACTAACTCACAGCTTGATGTAAATATTTGCACCCCACATTCACCAGATGTTATTAGAATAATGTATCTTATTATTACAATTTATTTGCTGCATCACTATTTATAAAGGCGAAATTTTCTGCATGTTTGATCCTTCTCGAACAACTGAATGGATTTTGATGAAACTTGGTATGTGTGTAGACCATCTTGAAATAGCACATAGGATACTTTGTCTTGGGATGATTATCTACTATCACACAGACAAAATCACTAGTTACTAATATTAATATCAATACATAGACTTATCATGCCCACATAGTTGTTATAATTATGTTCACTCACATAAAAACCAAGCTTCTGAATAATTCTAGCATATTTTCGAGCAGCAAGCCGAGAATCTTCTTCACTTTTGGCTCCTGTGCACACCATCTTTCCTGATGAAAATATCAGTGCAGTAGTCCTGGGTTCTCTTATTCTCATAATGACTGCAGCAAATCTCTTTGGGTTGTATTCTGCATTTCTTGCATGGAGAGCAATTTTTTTTAGGTCTAATTTACAATTTAGATTAACTGTTGACACTATATTTCTGAAATTTAAAAAAAATATTTTACTTTATATTCAATAACAGATACTCTTGAAAATGAAAAAAATATCTTCTGTTCTCTCATATTGAGCCAGTGTTCTGATTAATAATGTTTAGGAGTACTTACTGCAACTGTGGTAAGATACCAGGGTCAGCTGAGTGTGGAGTCATAGGCGTCATTGGTGCTGGACTGGCTTGGCTTAGCATCTGCTGCCCCACCATACTGCTACTTGTGATCAGTGGTGACATTAAGTTTTGCTAAACATAAATATAAGCATTAATGAAATTGATAACAATGTTTGAGAAAAAACTTTAGCAGTACCTTGATACACTATGCAGAGCTTATTAGTTATTAGCTGTTTGTTTCTAGAGTAGCAAATGCTAACAATGTAAATAAATAGATCAATCTATTCTGTTATACTTGCAAGAAAATCAGAATAGAGGTAGGGAGGTGTTTTAGTATAAAATATTAAGTAGAAAGAATATATCATGATTAGAACTATAAGACTTGTGATGTTTGAAGATCAAGATACAATAATAATTACAGGCGTTTGTGGCTGCATCATTTGTTGAGGCGTAGCATAGCTGGCAGCTGGTGCGTAAGTATGAACTGATCTTTGAGGAGTTCCCATTAGCGATGTACCAAAGCCGACGAGCGGTGAGGAGCCCATCGCGGCGAGAGCATGTTGCTGCTGTTGTTGTTGCTGCTGCTGATGCTGCTGTTGCATAGCATTTGGTAAAATCTGTTGATCTTCTTCTGGCTGATGCAAAGGAGTACCTATGCCAGGTATATTGTACGGACTCGGTAGCATTTGATCCATTTTGAAGTCTGTTTTTCACTTTCTGATAGTTTCAAATTAAGTCTGAATCACAATGTTGAAGAATGTTTTACACTTATAATTAATTTTCAGTAAATGCCATTGCCTTTTCGTTGTTATTATCTAAATTACAGTCTTTTAATATTCGTCAAAAGGCGAAAAGCATCACAAAATTCAGTTCACAGTTTGTTGCCTCCATCCATCGCCAAATTGTCAAACATGTGGTGTCAGTGTTATGTCATTGTCAAAAATTAGATTGTTTGTTAGCACCATTGAGATAGATTAGATAGATTTCTAAGGTCAATGGTTAGCACATTTATACTTGTAGAATTTGTGGTCTATGGCGGAACAGTCGTGATCTCGTGGAACTTGGAAGTACTAGATACATAAAAAGGTACTCTGTGTGGAAGTCTCAAGTGTATGTGGAAATTGAAACAAGTGCGGTTTTGGTAAAATGGAACTGTGAGAATTTTATTGTAGTGATATAATGTGTTATAAAACTATCTCAGCGAAGTTTATCAAGGCTACTCTGATATGCTGTCAAATACAACAAAACCATTAGAATATCTTACATCCGTATTCTAATGGTTGAGATTTATATGGTTAAGGTTTTGTTGTATTTGACAGCAAATCTACGAAAGGCAACGAAGGAACAGGAGTGGGTTTTTAGTCAGCAAAAGTTTGACACTATCTCTCGCTCCACCCAAGAGCGGGTGATGTGATGTCATAAGATGATTTTCCCACGGAAAAAAAAATGGTTAAGATTTTATGAAAGACATCATTGTTAAAAAACTTATCAAATTATCACGCTAAGGACGTATTGTAAGATTGGTTAATATGATCGAAAGACCTTGGATGGAGGAAAATAAAAAAGTGGAATATATGGAGTTTTTTATTTCTATGGTTTTAAAAGGGAATTTTTGAGTGAAGTTCAGTGGCTGTTTTTTATTATTTGCAAATTGATTCTTAGTGGATATTTAGACGCAGTTTTAATAGGCACTTTAGATCACAACTGGATAATATGTAGAATCATTGAAACAGGCGTGATCCTCGGTAAAACGGAGCTGAGAATGTCGAGAAGGCAAACTTGGTGCATGTTCAGCCAATTACTGCAAAAATATTAGAATATGTTGCATATGTATCCGTATTCCAATAGTATTCAAAGTGACTACCCCATATACGAAAACATGGCTGAAAAGAAGACTTGGTACCGAAGCTAAAAATCGTGAAAAACAAATATGCGGTCTGTCAGTGTCAATGTCAGTCATCCTGTCCATCTGTCATCCTTTGATGCGTTCCTATTGATGACTGCCACGCTTATTGAATATTTTTTAATTTCTTGGTAAATCGAGATACAATTAGGCTTTACGATGGCTGAGACTATGAAACAAACCGTTGCAACTATACTAAAAAGTATTGAAAGGTAAGTTCATGCATTAACATTCACTTTTGTTTAAGGTTATGTGTTGGGAATAATAACGTAGTATTTGTTCTATGATTTTCATTTAAGGATAAAATACGGCCTATCTTTATCATATGAATATCAGTAGCTAACATTGTATGACTTGTTTACAGATACAATCCCGCCAATCTTCAAACTTTAGAGAGGTATGTTGAAATGCAGTCACGAGAGAACACTTATGATTTGGAAGCAAATCTGGCAGTTTTAAAACTGTACCAATTCAATCCAGAGAAGTTCAATGCTGACATCACGTGTCAGATTCTTTTGAAAGCCTTGACTAACTTCCCACATACTGATTTTACCTTGTGCAAATGTCTTCTTCTGGAGTCTGTGGTAAGTCCATTTGAGATAATTGTTGATAGAAAGATTTGAGACTAATGACACGGGAGACTGAAATCCGTCATACAGGCTATAAGGGAAATGGTTGGTCATCCTTATTTTAAATAATGGCATCAACCCCTAGAAATGAACAACTTAATATATAAATATTTGATTACAAAAAATGTATACATTCCATTCCATTCAAGTTATTACTGATCCTAGCTGCTGATTATAGCTGATCAAAATTAGTATGTAATTAGCAATTTTATGTTCCGAATTGATTTAAACTGCAGAACTAATTCTACAGGGAGAAACAGTATCTAAAATATGACCACCTATTTCATGTTACACCCTGTTTAGTAGCTTGGTATAAAGTTAATTTGTTTGTTTCTTTTAGGTGGAGAATGAGACAATTTCACAAATCAAATACCTGGCTGATATTCTAGAGCAGTGTGACTTTGCACAGTTTTGGAACAGAGTACATCAAATGCCAGAGCTTTGCAACCGTATCAGTGGTTTCCACGACTCTATCAGGAAGTTTGTGTGTCACGTTGTTGGCATTACCTTCCAGACTATTGATAAGAACAACCTCGCTAACTTATTGGGAGGGATTGACGGTCAGTATTTTACTTAATTCAGCTCTAAGTACCAAGTTGGTGATGCAATGAGCTTAATGTCTCAAGACATGTCCTTGTCTAGTTCTGAGAGCCGTTTCTTTTACTTTGTTGTTTCAACAATTTAGATCTTTCTTGTGCATGCAGATCCATTATATGTATTTATTTAGAGACTGTTTTGATCTACTTTTGCATTTTTTGTACAAGACTTTGAAGCCACGAAATCTTCTTGAGACATAACATAAATGTAGACTGTAGTGTCTGAAAACAAATTGTGAAATGAATGTCTCGTCATTTACCCTAGTATGTAATAACATTAAAAAGGAAGATGTAGGTATTTTTTGTCTTTTTAGTAGTGTAGTTGGATGTGAAGCGTAGGTGTAGGAATTAATAACCATTGTCACTGCTGTCTCCTGTCTGCCAATGTGTCCCAAATAAAAATCACCACACATTTACTATATAATCATAGTAAAGTAAGTAGCAATACAATCTACAATTTTTATCTACAAAGTAATAAAAGTATGTTTGTTTTAGATGTGACCTTGAAACACTGGGTGAAAAAATATGGATGGAGAGATGATGGAAGCCTTATCTTCATTGCCAACCAAGATGAAAATATAAAGACTAAGAACATTACTGAGAAGATTGAGTTCGACCATCTGGCCCCACTGATGGCTTTATTGTAAATCTTATGCAACTTTGTATTGAATAAATTTAAAATAAAATAATTGTATCATTTCTTGCTCTGATTGTATCTTTCATCACCACTTAGGTAAAATGTTATGTTTATTCGTTTTTGTGCACAATGCTACTTGATTTCTTTTTTCAATCTCAATACTTGCAATGCTTTGTCCCCTTAGCCTACTTTGAAGTTTGAGAGGATTTAAAAAATAAACAGACTATTTGGGATAGGTTAATACATAGTTATAGGCTTTACAGGATGATTATAATCGAGTCAAAGATTCATAATATGTATAACTTACTACTCTATCACTTTCAAACTCCCTACAAAAGGCTTTTTGAAATAACATAATATTATGCTAACATGTAAATATTTGGGTTAGAAAATGAGGTATAGTCATGGGACAATTTCGAATTGAATTTTAATTTAAATTATTAATGTCTTACGTAAACTTTTATGTACAATGACTTGTTGAAAAACATAACAATAAAAAGCAACAACAATATAATTTAACAAATAATTAAGTGGGTACGTCTTAGACTCTTTACGCCTTCTTTGCGTGACTGTAACCGTGCTCCTTGCCACCGGCATGTCCTCCCTTCTTGCCGTGGTCGTGGTGGTGTGCAAAGTGTTCCTCGTGACCGTGGTGGCCCTTGTGACCTTTGTGGTCTTCGTCGTAATGTCCTTTATCATGGTGTCCCTTTTTGCCATGGTGTTTCTCGTGATGACCCTTTTCATGATGTCCGCCTTTCTTGTGGTGACCGCCCTTCTTATCATGATGGCCGTGGAAGTCTCCATGTTTATGATGGTGTCCTCCCTTGTGGAAGTCGTCGTAGAACTTGTGTTCCTTGTGATATTCGTCTTTGTGTGACTTGTGGTGGAAACCGGTGGTCTTTGAACCTTTTTTGTGGCCTTTTTTGTGACCGAATTTGCCTCCTTTGTGTCCGTGAGCGGCCTCGTGGTGTTCACCGTGGTGGTCGTGTTCATCGTGGTGCTTCTTCTTGTGCCCTCCGTGTTCGTCGTGATGTCCTTCGTGGTGGTGTTTCGCGTGGTTGCCGTGCTCGCCCTTATCGTGGTGGTGATGCGATTTGTATCCCTTGTCTCCTTTATCCCCGTGCTCTTCATGGTGATGGGCGTGGTGTTCATGGCCGCCACCCTGTTCGTGGTGGCTGTCCTTCGCCTTCTTGTGCTCGGTACCCGCTATCGCCTGGTCACCGGATTCGCTACCGGCTGCCGATAGGTCGCCGCCTGTGGGTGCTGCTGCTGCTACTGCTGCTACTGCAGCTGCTGCTGCTATTTCTGGGGCAGCCTTAGGTGTGAGATCCCTTTCACCTTTGTTATTGGCCACATTCCGAGCATGCGCGAATACCACCACGCATGCTAGAAGCTCTATTAAAATCAGGAGCCTCATGACTGAAAAAGAAACAATAATCAATAGTTAATATCCACATACATTATTGATCGATGGATAGGTAACTATGGGTGCATCCACGTAGAAAATTTTTTCTTATTAAAATTAGTCTGCGACGGTTCGCGCTACCAAACCGGGTGTCAGCCGCGTGTTTTCTATGTGCACGCATCCTATTAGTAATACCATAAGTTATGAATGTATGAATAATAAAAGAAAGTCCAACTCACTTGGTCTGGCTCGACTAAAGACGTAGCCGTCACCAAAGCTACGATAACAGTATTAAAACCGTTTCCGCACGTTGAATTTATAGATTAGATCGCTTTCATCTGATGTCGATTACAGAGTGGTGTTTGGCAATTGTTGCTGCAGATTTCTGGATGAATGACTTCGTGACGGCGACGCGGTGGCGGTGACGACATCATGTTATGGTTAAACTGAATTAGTTCCGTTAGATCGACAGCTAATTATTATAGTGGCACTTATTGGTTTGCGTTATTGTAATTGTCGGGCAGTGGCGGGTACCATTTAGAGATTCTGATTCAAGATTGAGGTGATTTAATTTTGAATGAATGAAGATGATGAAATGAGACATGTTATTTTTCAAATTGGTTTTAGTTTATTTACAAAAAAAGAGGTAATGCGTAAAGTAACAAATAAAACAATAATATAATTTTAACAGTACAGTCTCAGTGCTTGCCGTGGTGGAAACCCCAGTGCTTGTGGTCCTCGTGACCGCCCTTCTTGCCATGATCGTGGTGGTGGTGGTGGTGTTCTTCGTGTCCGTGGTGTCCTTTGTGTCCCTTATGGTCCTCATCATAATGATGCTTGTCGTGGTGGCCGTGTTTGCCATGATGTTCCTCGTGGTGACCAGAGTGGTGGTGACCGCCCTTCTTGTGACCGCCTCCTTTCTTCTCGTGGTGTCCGTGGTGGTGGCCGTGTTTGTGGTGCTTGCCTTCCTTGTGGTGGTCATCGTAGAAGTGATGATCCTTGTGGTACTCGTCCTTGTGGTATTTCTTGTGGTAGCCCTCTACTTCTTCGCCCTTATCGTGATGTTTCTTGTGGTGGTGCTTACCGCCCTTATGATGGTGTCCGTGCTCGTGGTGTTTACCGTGGTGGTCGTGCTCGTCCCAATGTTTCTTGTGATGCCCTCCGTGTTCGTGATGGTGTCCAGCTTTGTGGTGCTTGCCGTGGTGACCATGCTCTCCCTTGTGGTGATGATGATGTCCCTTATGTCCTTTGTGTCCCTTTTCTCCGTGTTCATGGTGGTGGTGTGCGTGGTGCTCCTTGCCGCCACCTTCCTCGTGGTGGTGATGGTGACCGCTCGCCGCGGCGACCAGGTCTCCCTGCTCCTCCTCTCGTCCAGCACACGCTACTACGACACATCCTAGCACGGCAAGGGCGACGAGCGACCTCATTGTTATTGTTTTACTTCGCTGTTTGTTCTGTATTTGGCTACTGGGACTGTACTGCCTGTAATCCGCCCGTGACAGTATTTTATATCATTAGATTTGCGGGTTGCAGTCGGTGAAACCATCGGCAAGGACGCCACGCCGTCAGCTCGGAACGCGTTACGCCTTATCATTGCGACATGTCTAAATGCCTACGCAAAAAAAAAAACAATACAGGTAGGTACTTATCTGTTAATTTACAAACAAAACAATCAATGTACACACAAACTGTGCTAAAGAAGGTAAGTAGGTACCTTAGCCGTTCAGTATTTTTTGCCAGTTTAGTTATTTTGATGCTTTTTGTATAATTTCCTAACTATCTAACTTAGGTATTGATTTAGTGGACACAAGCGCGATCGTTGAGCGTGAAGTCCCTAAATTGGAACCCTTTTATTTGGAAAATGTATCTATTTATTTTTACAGAAAGAAAACAAATATTATAATAAACGGGAATAAAAATAACAAAAATCTTTTATTTACAGACTATATCAGAGGCTCACATTGTGTTAGTGATTACCTATCTAATATGAATTAACTAAAATTATAATTATTATGTTAGTGGGGTTAGGTACCTACCTAAATACGATTTAACAGCATAAATACGTACATACAGGGGCGCCGGCTTTTGGAAAACCTCATGGTGCTCATGCTCATTTGATGACTCGAAAAAGTGACGAAGTGACAAAGAAATAAATTTAATAAATAATAATAAATTGGGAAAACATCACATTCATTGTCCTGGTCCCAAACTAAGGTTTTCTATTGTACTATGGAAACCAGGAACAACGAAGGTACCACAAACACCCAGACCCAACACAAATATCTGTTTCATCAACAAACAATTGTGTTGGTGCGGGAATCGAAACCTCTAAACCACTGCGCTAAACGGGTCGTCTGGTAATGAAAAGACGCCCATCCCTAAAAGGCGATTACTGATCTGTTTCTTGATGTCTATTCTCAGGGGTGCTCAGCACCCACTGTTTATTTCTCATGGGTGCTCGAGCCCCCGAGCACCCACGAAGTCGGCGCCCCTGCGTAGGTACATATAAATATATCAGCCGCAAATTTATTTTATCAAGCCCCATGGCTTGACAAAATAACCCACGAATATCGGTACGTACCTACATGGGTACGACATGTAGCTTGATGAATCTATGCTTGGTAGGTAGGCCCATCTGTTCTTTCAGCAAATACTGCAAAAAACTACAAATACAAAAAAAAACTGCAAATACCTACTACAAACAAAAAAAAAACATACACAAAAAACAAACAAAAAAACTGCAAAAAAACAACTAAAAAAAATACAAAAAAATAATAATCTGCAAATGCTGTTGGTGCTTCCTCTCACTCAGCGATTATACATAAGAAAAGCATAATCACATCAAATCATTTTAATCATGTTTTTTTTTTGTAAAAAAACTTTTTACAAAAAAAAAATACAACCGACTTCAAAACAACAAACACTGAAAAGTGCAAAATAATTTTAATTTCGGAAGTCGGTGTTTCTATAATAGTATTGTCTCTTCGTTATTTAACACCGACTTCCGAAATTAAAATTATTTAGCACTTTTCAGTGTTTTTTACTTTGAAGTCAGTTGTATTTTTTTTTTGTAAAAAGTTTTTTTTATCACTTATTATTATAGGAAATTAATAACATATTATGCCTACTTATTTTATTTTGTACAACACACCTATTTTTTAGTGGGAAATTTTGTGATTTTGTGTGGGATAATTTTTAACCGACTTCCAAAAATCCAGTTCTGATGATGGGATCCATGAGGAATCGAGGTAACTCCTCAATTATAGTCAACCATATAGTGATTTTGGTATTTTCATCGAGGACTTAACGCGCATTTACAGTCAAAAAATAACATTTGATGAAGTGGAACTGATGAAGAAGACCATAAATAGCCAACGTAACTTCATACTCACATAATTATCACAATGAAGATAGTTAAGCGACTATGACAATAGAAATAAATGAATGGTTCTGAATAGTTATATTGAAAATGGTATCATCGAAGTGATCTGATGATGATGATGGAGCCGGAAGATAGGCATCAACGGAACTCCGTAATTAATCAATGTATCCTAGCCGAGTTTGGGCTTATTAGAATTGTCATGAGATGCACTTTGGCTATATGGTACTATCGAACTGATCTGATGATGGAGCCGGAAGGTGGAAGATGGGCACAGGAACTTCAAAATAAAACAATATATCCTAGCAGTGTTTGGGTTAATTAGAGTTGTCATGAGAAATAGGTAGTCTGGTTCTAAAAAGTGTGAAATAAAAACTTTTTACCAAAAAAAAAAAATAACCGTCTTCACTAAAAAAACACTAAAACGATCAAAATAACTTTAATTTTGGAAGTCGGTGTTAAATAAGAAACAAACAATACCGAGAAACCTACTAATGTTTATTCACCCACAAATGGTATTTTGATCAACTGATTTAATTCTTATTACATAGATAGGTATTATTAAAGGAAACTAATAACCTATATGCCTACTTATTTTATATCGTACAACACACATTTCTTTAGTCGGAAATTTTGCGATTTTGTGTGTGGGATAATTTTTTGTTAGTGGTTTTCCGGTGGTTTTAAAAGTTGACTCTAGTGGTAAGTTAGTATAACTGTTGGCAACACTGGACGTACCTCCTCTCTTGTAGTCTCGTTAGAGCAAAACAGTCTTGTCGCAGACAAGTCTACGGTGTCGTAGACAAGTCTGCGACGTCGTAGACAAGTCGGTCTAAGGCCCGTATTACAGAACTACAATCAAGACTCAAGCATTACTTAAAACGAATCTCAGTTGGAGTTTTCATTTTAGAACTTGACTTGAGCAGAGAAACTACAATCAATAATCACCTGAGCAGTGTCACTTTAAAATTACATTTTTTACGTATTATAGAACAGTGCTTGAGTGAGCTCCACTCAATGTGTCCTTATTTTAAAATCACAATCAGCTCAGAATCTCTGCTTGAGGCGAGATTTGATCTTTGTTTTCGTAAGTGTAGTCGAGACCACGCTTGAGCATAGAATCTCATGGAAATTGTTGTGGATTTAAATCAGAGATCAAAATCTCTACTCAAGCGTAGTTTCGTTTGATTTGAATTTGAGGATAGTTCTAAAATAAACTGAACGCTTAAGTCGAGATTCTTCTCTCAAGCAGTAATCGGTTGAACGCAGTTTAAGTAGTACTTGAGT
The DNA here is from genome assembly GCA_905147345.3 of Mythimna impura. Classification (NCBI taxonomy): domain Eukaryota; kingdom Metazoa; phylum Arthropoda; class Insecta; order Lepidoptera; family Noctuidae; genus Mythimna; species Mythimna impura. The sequence goes on from LR990345.1 coordinate 19,419,103, forward strand.
AAGGTTCTGTAATACGGGCCTAAGACTCTTGTCTCAAGTGTATGGCAATAATCCTTACAGTGGCGTTGCTAGTGCCAAAGGGGCCTGTATCAAAATTTATATATATATTTTTTATATTGATATAAACCAGTGCTTGACTGCGATCCCACCTGATGGTAAGCAGTGATGCAATCATTGATGGTGAGGTGCACTAGTTTATTAAGAGCCTATTTACTCTAGCCTTGAAGACACCTAAATTATAGTTGGAAGGGAAGACCGCAGCAGGCAAATTGTTCCAGTCCCTCGATGTACGCGGTATAAACGACGAAGCGAAACGCTTAGTCCGGACCGTTGAAGTTTCAACAACGTAAGGGTGGATAGCCACCGTACGTCGGGTTGTCCGATGGTAGAAAGGAGATGGCGGAATCGAGTCATGCAATTCCCGCGCATACTCTCCAAAATATATTAATAATTATTGTGGTTTCTGTACACAGACTGGTAGCACAGAAGATAGTCGTGATGGCTTAGTGTGTAGTACTAATGTGAATTTCTCAATTCATATTATTTTTATAAGTTTATCTAGGACATTATTGACGCCCCGTCGTGTCTAGATAAGCACGTAAAGCCGTGGTCTCAGTTGTTGTTCATAGATCTTTGACAGTCGTTACAGGGTAGTCAGACGCCAGAAAGCCTGACCATCAGACTATAATCCAAGGGGTATTGTGTTGTAGATTGGAAGCCGAGCCCTAGCTAGTTGGGGACGAAAAGGCTAAGGAGATGGGGAGACTGGTAGCACAGAGACAGTGAGACGTCAGACTAACTGGATAGATTATATCCGTATCTACTGACTAGACCACGTGTTCGCGGAAGACGGAAGAAGTGGTTTTGGAATCATGTAAGACCGAACTCGAAAATGGGATTAATCTGTCTGGGACAAGACGAGTCTTAATTGAAGTGGGCTAAGGCTTTCTGATTAGGTTAAGTAGATAATGCTAAAACAACCGGAGCGAGTTATACAATTAGAACAATCTATCATATAGCCTTTTATCAATAAGATAATTATAAGGTTGTTGACAATAAGGTACGAATTTTTGTACTCATCGGAGCTCCTGTAGCCCCCGCGCTAGTAACATCGATACGGCGGTAGTTACGCCCCTGATTCCTTACTACAACTATTAATTCGTGTTTTACTCTATTGTCCATTTTAGTGACACCTAGATGAAATCCTAAATAAAGTCGCGCTGTTGAATTTTTAACGTTGGTGTTCATTTTGGTAGTTATTGTAAAGTGATAGTGAAAACGGATATATTATTGTAAACGTTGCTAAACTGCGTATGACCAAGCTAGCCTAAAAATGCATGATTTATATAAACACGTTTTCTTCCTTCTTTCTTATTTAGCTAAAGAAACAAAATGTTACCTAAGTGGCATCTGGTCGATCGGTTATATATTGAAAAAAAAAAACCTAAGTAAATTATTTGTATCCAATTTTTGCGTAGCTAATTGAGTACCACTTGGCAAACAATTAATCGGTCTTAAACCTTTTCCCAACACTATTTGACAGCCGGGACTAACGGCTTGTATTCCGAGCCACAGAGAGGTTTCGTAAGGTATGTAATGGATGGTCACACATCCACGAACCGAACTCGGCAGGTATTGCTTAAAGATTTATATTATTTATTTATTTGTTAAAACTTTATGCACTAGTAATAAACACTGTACAAAGGCGGACTTAATGCCTTAGGCATTTTCTACCAGTCGACATTAGGGTGGTCCAGAAACAAAACATGGTAGGTGCAGCTTAATGGTAAAGAAATAGAAAAGAAATACAATAATAAATATATACTTAGATACATACATACAAATTAACAATGTAATTATGAAAAACGAACCCAACAAATCAACGCTGAGACGGTTACACCAACTTCCTGCGAATGTGTTCACGTGCCATCACCTTAAAAGTGAACCGACTGGACGCCATCCTGATGTTCAGCGGGAGCGCATTCCAAAGATAGATCGCCTGGACAAAGAAGGAGGACTGGATAAACCCAGAGCGGTGTGTGGGACATCGTAGAAGACGATTATTGTTAGATCGGCGATTTTTATTATGAGAGCAAATAAATTGGATTTGAGAAGTCAAATAAGAAGGAGAAGAAGGTTTATCCAGAAAAGAAAATAAGGTAGTCAAGGCTAACCATTTTAAAAGTGAATGTTGCTCAGATACATGATCACACTTACGAAGGTTGAAGACAAATCGAATGCAGTTATTCAGAAGGCGGTCAAGTTTATTAAGGAGATCTGCATTCAGGTCATATAGCACACATCACCATAGTCAATAATAGGAAAAATTAGGGACTGCACAAGCAGTGCCTTAATGTGAGCTGGAAGAAGATTTTTTAGTCGATAGAGAGACTGTAACGTTCCGGTTACTTTCTAACTGACACTGCCGACCTGCTTCCGACAGTCGAGACAGGTGTCGACATGCTAAAAGCTAAAAGGAATCACTGTGTTATCAAATAATACAGGTGAAACAGTTAGGCCATCAAGCTTTCTCAAACTATTGGGGCTCCCTACAACGATAGCCTTAAATTTTAAAGGGTTAACTGCCACCCCAAAATAGTCAGACCAGCGATTTACTGTTCTTAAATCCTGGTTTAACTTCTCGATCGCATCCGATATGTTGTCAACACCTGACTGACAGTAGAGCTGCAAATCGTCGGCGTAGAGATGATACGCGCACTGATGCTCAGTGGTTATAAGATTAATAAAAACAGAAAACAAAAGAGGAGATAAAATACCGCCTTGAGGGACGCTAGCTGTAAGGTCACATCACTTTGATGAGGATTCTCCAGCGTGAATCGACTGCTGGCGACCCCGAAGATAAGAGGAAAACCACTCCAGCACCTCCGGAGAGACCATAAGATAGGACAGGATAGACAAGAGGACATCGTGACTGACGGTATTAATATAATAGGTAGGCACTTAATGAAATTGACGATTAACTTTGCTTTTTATGAGATCTAACCTTTCGTTACGCATTGTTATTTATTTACTACGAATTTTAACTCCATTGATTTTTTCTATTTGAGTTCAATGATCTGTTTCAGAGGCGTAACGTGGACTAATTTAGACGTGAGCCAAGGCGGATCAGCGAGGCCATTTTCATTCATAAAGAAAAATATTTTGCGGTAAAGCAAAAGTGTTGCGGCGGGATATCATGGCGGTATGGAACAATAGTCCCTTCCTTGATGAGTGGCTACAGAGACGCCATGGCGTCCTCGCATTCCACCTGACGCAGGTCTTAATCATACACAGGTGTTTCGGAGGTAATTGTTTACGACGTTAACGACGGGAAGACACGCTCGGGTATTACGCGGCGGATTGCCCGTTTCTATTGGACATAATCCACTAAATCCACCATGAAATGTCAGCAAAAGTGAAGAGGTCCAGTCTTTCTTTGTGATAAGCTAATAATCCTATTGTAAGGTTATCTGTCTAGTGTGCTAGTATGACGTAGCCGCCGGTGGTACACCCCACCTGGTCAGCAAACACTCCGTGCTCCACCGGTGGTACACACTGGCCTGCGTTTCGTCTGCGGCATAAGCAAGGTTGTAAGAGAGGCTGTATCTGACCAAGGACGCGCTGGAGGGACCAGTGCCGTAACTACTATACGCTCGGTGCAAGCTTCTGTAACTGCGCCCCTAGACAAAAGTTAAATGAATAATTGATCTGTGAAGCTAAATAATGAAACTTTTAATAAATAACAAAGTAGGATGCACAAGTGAGAGATATGAGCTCGAAATTAAAGTACAACACAGTCGGGACCCATATTGGATGGAATGATTTTAGTCTAGATTATGAAATTGGGATTGGGCCCAACTGTTGCCGTCAAGAAAGTGTCAAGAATAAGAGTGGTGTGTGTGTGTATAGTGTATGTGTGTGTGGGTGTTGTGTCAAGAATATAATAAATAATAAATAAATAAATATATTCTGTATTAAAATTTATTATTTGTTTTATTTTATGTGTGTATCGATTATGAAATTATTTCAATGCACGTAATAAGTAATTCAATTGGTTTCTTCACTGCTGGATTGAACTTGTATTTTTCTTTTAATTTTTTTATTTAAAGTAATATCTATTTTAAGCAGTCGCGATTTTTAGATTTGTTTTTTTTTTTTTAATTTTACATTTTGTTTTTGTAATCTTATATCAATAATTATTCACTTTATTTTAGCCTACCTATATTATCACTTTAAAGTTTACAAACCTACCTTTGATCCGCCTCGCGTAGTTTGTATTTATATGTTACCGGCAAAACTGTATAATCCGGTATTCTGTACAATACCTAGGACCTAGGTTATAGAATACCTAAAACGTGTAGGTAATGTATGAAATATTATTTATTTTATACTTTGCCTAGGTATTCTATACAATTCCGAATGCGGAGCCGGTAATGTGTGTAAAAGACGAAAGCAGAGAAGGAGGTGACGGAATTTTAGGGCACCCCGATGCGGAGAGGTTAGGTAAGAAGGCTAAGCAAATTACATTATGTTACTTATAGCCAGAAGAATTTTTAATTTCACGTTAATTTTATTGTGTATAAGTACTCAGGTCCTATTTCTATCCGCGGGGTTTAAAGTAAGACTCCATTTCCGAGTGTGAAAAAAACTTTTTACAAAAAAAAAACAACTTCACAAAAAAAACACTAAAACGATCAAAATAACTTCAATTTCGGAAGTCGGTGTTTCTCGGTATTGTTTGTATCTTATTTAACACCGACTTCCGTTCTGAGTCCTTAAGTTGTTTTTTTAGTGAAGTCCAGTTTTAGGGTTCCGTACATCAAAAGGAAAAAAACGGAACCCTAATAGGATCACTTTGTTGTCCGTCCGTCTGTCTGTCGGTCTGTCTGCTGTCTGTCTGTCTGTCAAGACCCTTTATCTCGGGAACACGCGGAGGTATCGAGTTGAAATCAAAACCATATACTTCAGGTCTGCGGACTCTTGAAGCTGTAAAAAAAATTAAACTTGTAAGTTAACGAGAAAAAAAGATACTTTGGTTTATGTGACAATAAATGTACATTTCGACACTCTCGAGGAATTAGAAATTCATAGGACACTTCCCTTTGACGCAGAATCCTGAAATTTGGCATAAAGCAAGGTCTTATAGCACAAGTATAGGAATAAATCTGAAAACTGTATATTTGTTGTTACGTCACATTGCCTGGACGCCCCAGGCTATGTATATAATATATAGGTACATAGCCTAGGTATTGTATAGAATTCCTGAATTGTAGAGATTGCCGGTAACATACATATACATACATTGTTAACTATGTATTTAGGGTGTACCAATTTTCCTTTTACTTCTACACACAGTGTTTACATCTCTATTTTATCCAACTCCCCTTTCGCAGGTATGCTGGAAGAGATTTCTTTAGAAATAAGCATCACCTTTGTACTATTCTTCTGTTTCCTTATTCTTTTCTTTTATTATTGTGAACATAAATTGTTAAATAAATAAATAAATAAATTCTTAAGTGTCTGTTTGTATAATTAAAAATAAACATTTTTTTATACGATAAAGTGTTTGTTATTGGGAAGGATTATATGCATCTATTTCAATAATATCCCAGTTTCTAGTGCATTGTTTTTTGAAATAATTAAAAATACTGTTTTTGTGTCGCTATGTCAGTTTTCAGTATCTACGCTATGTCAGTTTTACCAAAAAAAATGACTAAACTAAGTTCTTTTTTAAAATAATGTCATCATTTTAGTCTATTTCAGTCTAAGACAAGTCAAAATACCAATACGATGACCGTGCCGTATTGGTATTTTGACTGCAGTTATGTTTTAATTTTAGTATTAATGGCTATTCTGGTGTACTAAATAAATAATAAATAAAAGGCATGTAAAAAATTCATCCAGCGACACGGCGTAGGTACTGTTTGTATTTTCCACAATTTTTTACGGTAAGTAGGTACCTATTTGTTTGACCTTTACTTGATCACGAATAATTACAAAAAAAACTGATTTGCTTGTAATATTTAGTTGAATGTCATTGGAACAACTATTTATTTTAATTTGAATGAAGCCGACATTATACGTAACGTCCACTACGCTACGTTTTCACTAGCGGAACACCAAGTGTAGCGTAGTGGAATTCTTAGGGTGTTTTTAATATCGTGCGGTTTTGATCACGCATGCGGGATTTTTCATTAGATATTTTGGAAACACAGTAGATACATACAATACATCATGTAGATATTAACTATTGAAATCAATTTATAAATTTGTGTAAAACTAATCCAGTAAAGACCCTTTTGTATGAACTTATGACACTTCATAATTTAATCAAAAATTAAAAAAAGTCAAAAAAGTATAACTTTATGAAGCCTTGCAAATTTAATCAAGATTTTGAATGATGAAAATTTTTATCAAAAACTTTTAAGGGTTTTTAAAACACGTATTTCCTGAAACAGCTAAGGAATGAAATTCCTTGCCGGAATCTGTGTTTTCTGATGGCTACAACCCGGGAATCTTTAAGTCAAGAGTGAATAGGTTGCTTCTAGGTAAGCGCGCTCCATCGTCGATCGCATCGTCGTTTTCAATCAGAGATAGCGGTCAAGCGTGAACCTATCAAGAATAATAATAAAAAAACAAGTTTTGTAAAATATTGGAGTAAATTACAGAATTACCGAATGCTAACAGAGTTTTCAGGCGTTATCTCTCTTTTTTCGCGTTACTATTTCTTCAAACATCGCGGTGAATTGCGATGAAGTAACAAGCTTTTAAACCATACTCGATGTTGACGATAGGCGAGTGAAAAAGGAACCCTCTTAAGGCGTATAGGCCGGAGTTAAATGCACACATACTCGTACTGCTCTCTGTGCCCGCATAGAGCCCCGCTGACCTTGAAATCCATTTTGTTCCCCGTAATATTGATGATTTAGGTACATTTGCTATGAACATTCTGAAGAACACTTATCCAGCATTTTTTTTTTGTGTAGGTAAACATATTTCTAAAGATCAAAGCTGTTTGAAAGGAGTAGGGAAAACAAACTAAAAAATATTATGTTGTTAAAAATGTTTTTTTTTGGCAAAAGTATTAGTCATACAAAAAATCATATATAATTTTATAATATGAATTTATAATAGGTAATTTTTTTTTCAAATCTATTGACCTAGCCGTTACCCAGGAGTAGGCTTCAGAAAATCACTGTTTTGACTGAAGTTGTACAATAAATCGTAGGTAAAGTAGTGTAGAGGAACAGTTTATATTTTAAAAGTTATCTTGTTTTGTTTATTTGATTATTATTAATTCGTTGATTTAAAAGACTTCTTATGAAATGATAATTTAATAAATGTTATAGTCGAAATGCTATTTGGTTCTATTCAAACTTTGTGACGTAATGAAATTTCTCAATTACTTTACTTTTGCGAAATATACATTGTAGTTATATAATTAACTTTTTTTTCTTTATTATTACTTTTTTATTGGTGGAATTCTATTACACAAAAGCATTTTTAAAAAAATACTCATCTATTCCTTAATTTATTATATAATTTATTGTACACCATTACAAATATACAAAAAAAAATTAAAACATATACATGACATACAAAGCGCAGTCTTATCGCATTCCGTGATCTCTTCCAGGCATCATGGAATGGACAGTGCCTAGACATGAAATGTACCTACTAAGAATATATTATCTAAATATACCTAATATATTACGAAATCGATGTTGATAACTTTTATACATTATAAAAAACTTTTTATAAAAAAAAAAAATACTACCGACTTTAATGTAAAAAAAAACCGGCCAAGTGCGAGTCGGACTCGCCCATGGAGGGTTCCGTAGCAGCAAGTAACATAATAATAATCTTTGTATCAGGTTCATATTTGGCTTGCGCAAGTATGACCACGTTTCTGAATTTCGTACTTCGGTTTACGATTTATGACGTACTAAAAAAAAAACTACTGACCAGATCTCGTTCAAACCAATTTTCGTTGGCAGTTTTTATAGTAATGTACATCATATATTTTTTTTAGTTTTATCATTCTCTTATTTTAGAAGTTAGAGGGGGGGGGACACACATTTTACCACTTTGGAAGTGTCTCTCGCGCAAACTATTCAGTTTAGAAAAAAATGATATTAGAAACCTCAGTATCATTTTTGAAGACCTATCCATAGATACCCAACACGCATGGGTTTGATGAAAAAAAAAATTTTGAGTTTCAGTTCTAAGTATGGGGACCCCCAAAATTTATTGCTTTTTTTCTATTTTTGTATGAAAATCTTAATGCGGTTCACAGAATACATCTACTTACAAAGTTTCAACAGTATAGCTCTTATAGTTTCGGAAAAAAGTGGCTGTGACATACGGACGGACAGACGGACAGACAGACAGACAGACAGACAGACAGACAGACATGACGAATCTATAAGGGTTCCGTTTTTTGCCATAAATCTATTGACCTAGCCGTTACCCAGGAGTAGGCTTCAGAAAATCACTGTTTTGACTGAAGTTGTACAATAAATCGTAGGTAAAGTAGTGTAGAGGAACAGTTTATATTTTAAAAGTTATCTTGTTTTGTTTATTTGATTATTATTAATTCGTTGATTTAAAAGACTTCTTATGAAATGATAATTTAATAAATGTTATAGTCGAAATGCTATTTGGTTCTATTCAAACTTTGTGACGTAATGAAATTTCTCAATTACTTTACTTTTGCGAAATATACATTGTAGTTATATAATTAACTTTTTTTTCTTTATTATTACTTTTTTATTGGTGGAATTCTATTACACAAAAGCATTTTTAAAAAAATACTCATCTATTCCTTAATTTATTATATAATTTATTGTACACCATTACAAATATACAAAAAAAAATTAAAACATATACATGACATACAAAGCGCAGTCTTATCGCATTCCGTGATCTCTTCCAGGCATCATGGAATGGACAGTGCCTAGACATGAAATGTACCTACTAAGAATATATTATCTAAATATACCTAATATATTACGAAATCGATGTTGATAACTTTTATACATTATAAAAAACTTTTTATAAAAAAAAAAAATACTACCGACTTTAATGTAAAAAAAAACCGGCCAAGTGCGAGTCGGACTCGCCCATGGAGGGTTCCGTAGCAGCAAGTAACATAATAATAATCTTTGTATCAGGTTCATATTTGGCTTGCGCAAGTATGACCACGTTTCTGAATTTCGTACTTCGGTTTACGATTTATGACGTACTAAAAAAAAAACTACTGACCAGATCTCGTTCAAACCAATTTTCGTTGGCAGTTTTTATAGTAATGTACATCATATATTTTTTTTAGTTTTATCATTCTCTTATTTTAGAAGTTAGAGGGGGGGGGACACACATTTTACCACTTTGGAAGTGTCTCTCGCGCAAACTATTCAGTTTAGAAAAAAATGATATTAGAAACCTCAGTATCATTTTTGAAGACCTATCCATAGATACCCAACACGCATGGGTTTGATGAAAAAAAAAATTTTGAGTTTCAGTTCTAAGTATGGGGACCCCCAAAATTTATTGCTTTTTTTCTATTTTTGTATGAAAATCTTAATGCGGTTCACAGAATACATCTACTTACAAAGTTTCAACAGTATAGCTCTTATAGTTTCGGAAAAAAGTGGCTGTGACATACGGACGGACAGACGGACAGACAGACAGACAGACAGACAGACAGACAGACATGACGAATCTATAAGGGTTCCGTTTTTTGCCATTTGGCTACGGAACCCTAAAAAACACTGAAAAGTGCAAAATAACTTTAATTTCTATAATAGTTTTGTCTCTTCGTTATTTAACACCGACTTCCGAAATTAAAGTTATTTTGCACTTTTCAGTGTTTTTTTACATTGAAGTCGGTTGTATTTTTTTTATATAAAAAGTTTTATATTTTACAATTTTTAGTTATTGTACCACGACTAAAAAGTATCCCTCAGCCAAACTTAAATACCTTTATAGCCAGAGTGCATCTCATGACAATTCTAATAATCCCAAACACGGTTAGATTACATTAATTTATTATAGAGTTCCGGTGCCTAACTTCAGGCTTCATCATCAGATCAGTTCGATATATTCCCCCCTCTTCTTTCAGTCAGTCATCGACTACACGTATAAACAAAGCAATTTTAAATATTACGACGGTTCTGTTGTGATCCTATGAGGAGTTCTGTTCCATATCTTCGAAGTTCATGATCAGATCATAACAATATTTCTATGGGACCAATTCAGAAGCATAACCTTTCAATAAAAAAAAAAATATTCAGAATCGGTCTACAATTGACCGAGAAATCGGTGAACATACATAAAAAAAAACATACATTCAGCCGTACATAGAACCTCCTCCTTTTTGAAGTCGGCTAAAAATTAGTGTGTAACTTGATATGTTACTTAGGCTTTGGTTCATTGCAATCGGTTGACTATGTCGAAAGATAGTAAACCGATTGACTATTAGATTCATTGACTATTAGGCGCCAAGAGGTCAGCTAGTAAATACTAAAACTACAACAATATAAATGACTACTCAGCGATAGGTAATGTTGAATGTAATATCTAGACTGTTTTCAAATATAATAAATCTATATTTATAGAAGATATAAGCAGGTACCTATGTACCTGCTTATATCTTTTAAGTAACAAAACATGCATAATCAAAAGCATAATCAGCCTTTTTATATTCCCACTGCTGGGACTCGGGCCTCCTCTCTAGGAGAGGGATTGGGCAGTAATCCACGACGCGGGCCCAGTGCGGGTTGGTTAATGTCATATGTCTTCGAATTTTTTGGTTCTAGGACATGCCGGTTTCCTCACGATGTTTTCCTTCATCGTTTTGAGAGCAGTGGTGATGAAATAAATTATACAAAGTAATGCGCCTGGCTGGGTTTGAACCCACAACCTACAATTCGTAAGTCGGAGCCGTTACCACTCGGCCATCACTGCTCTATAAAACATGCTATTGCAACAATATTATCAAAAGTAAGAACTTACTTCTGCTTTCTTCATCACGAAGACACAACTCACAACACTAGCCATTTTAATAAATACCTACGTAAATCCGTATGTAATTGCTGTAGTGTCTTTGTATTTATTGAATAAAGATATGATGCTTCACTACTTGCCCTATGCCCTTTTTTCTTTTTTTATATACATAGGTAACCATACATACATAGGTTCCTTACTATTGATATACGTAGGTTTTAAGTATACCTTTCAAAAGGAAGAGTTGCATCACCATTATGTTTTGGGGTACCTGTCTTTAATAGGAGCACTCCAACAGTGTTGCTGGTTTCTTAAATCTTCTTCATTTTGATTCTGCGGTATTATAATGTTTAGGATTGTTCTTCTTGGCGCTAATATCCCAATGAATAGACGCTTATATTTGGAATTGTTAAAATAAAAGGAATTGCGAGTCACTGTTATGAGCGAGTGATTCTCAAAATCTTTGCAATATCTAGGTAATGCAATATGACTAAAGGGAAGAACAGGTTTTTGGTAGTATATAATTACTAAATTATCTTGTACCTAATAAGATAACGTAGCAAACCACTCGGTGGCGAGCATTATCACACGTGGCAGAGAGCGAGGTGAGGGAATATACAATCAATCAGTAATGGAAATTAGTAGGTAATACTAACATTATCAATTTAATCTATTTATTGTGTGGACCTTTTGTTTTTTAGCGCATCTTGTTGCGAGTAATTATATTTTAAACGTTGTAAAGGCTAAAAGTATTAAAGGAGTCAGGGGAGAGAAAAGAACAGATTTATGAAAAATTATTTACTTTGTATAAAAATAAGAACAACAACATTAACAACATCCATTCTTAACAGTAAAAATTCATAACAATGAGGATACAGAGTGGTATCAGTGCTTGCCGTGATGGTGACCCCAGTGCTTGTGGTCTTCGTGTTCGCCCTTCTTGCCATGATCGTGGTGGTGGTGGTGGTGTCCTTCGTGTCCGTGGTGTCCCTTGTGTCCGTGATGGTCCTCGTCGTAGTGGTGCTTGTCGTGGTGGCCGTGTTTGCCATGGTGTCCCTCGTGGTGACCGGAGTCGTGGTGACCGCCCTTCTTGTGGTGTCCTCCGTGCTTGTCGTGGTGTCCGTGATGATGGTGGTGCTTGTGGTGTTTGCCTTCGTGGTGGTGGCCGTCGTGGAAGTGATGGTCCTTGTGGAAGTGATCCTTGTGGTGCTGCTTGTGGTAGCCGTCGATGTGCTCGCCCTTATCGTGGTAGTCGTGGTGTCCGTGCTTGCCGCCCTTGTGGTGGTGTCCATGTTCGTGGTGATCACCATGGTGGTCGTGCTCGTCCCAGTGCTTCTTATGGCCGCCGCCGTGTTCGTGGTGGTGTTCACCGTGATGGTGTTTGCCGTGTTCGCCGTGGTCGCCATGATGATGGTGGTGGTGTCCCTTATGTCCCTTGTGTCCATGGCCGCCATGGTCATGGTGGTGGTGCGCATGGTGGTCATGCCCGCCGCCATGCTCGTGATGGTGCGATGCGGCCACCGCTTGGTCGTCGCGGTCGGCCTCCTTTCCTGAGCATATTGCCACTAGGCACAACACACCAAGTACTAGAAGCACTCTCATGATTATTGTTGTACTTCCTTGGTAGGTAAGTCCTGAGAGGAAGTCCGGTTGTAACTGACGATTGATGAATTGATTGCCTATTTATATCGGTAAGTAGTAGAGCACCGTCTATAGCGGTGGAGAAATTATTCCGCAAGCGTCTCTACTAGTTCATGGACAAATTAAAAAAGGCAACAATCATTTTGTTAGGTATTTTAGTCATTTAATCAAAGATCTAGTAACCAATTATATTAGATTTAAATCTCCAAAAGAGACTCTCAAGGGAAACTATCTACGTAAAAAAACGGGATTTTTTGTATATGAAGATTGATGATAAATTGATCATGTTTTTTATTTTAAACATCCTTTGGAATGTGAAATGCTAAGTGCCTATTTTATTATGTTTCTGAATTTTTGAAAAGAAACCCCTAGACCCTAAAGGGCAACTGAAGAAACAAAGATGAGTTTTAGTCAGTTAAAGTCTGCTAAGAAGTCCGCTCTCCTGCTCCACCCTAGAGCAGAAGAAGTCATTAACCCTTTAAATATATTTCCAAAGTACAAAAAAAAAAATACTGTAATGGGAATACTTATATTAACGTTTAGGTTAACTAACTATATATTTGTCAGGTAACTATTTGTTGCTCTGTATCCTTTCTTTTGATGTCGTCTGCCTTGACTTTATTTATATGTAAATCAAGTAAATAGACTATATTTAACATTAAGCGATTATAATTAAGCCGTGTCTACAACTCGAGGATAACAAACTGGATGCAGGAGCCTTATGGTTCAATGACATTCCTATAAACGGTTTTACAACTTAAAACCAAGAAAGTATAAGAATGACTGGCCTGTTGGTCTAGTGGTTAGTGGCCCTGACTGCTAAGCCAGAGGTCGTGGGTTCGATTCCCACCCAGGACAAATGTTTGTGTGATGAGCACGATCATTTGTTCTGTGTCTGGGTGTAATTTATCTATATATGTATGTATTTAGAAATATTTAAGTATTTTTATCAGTTGTCTAGTACCCATAACACAAGCTCTGCTTAGCTTGGGACTAGACGGCGTTGTGTGATAGTTGTGGAATATTATATAGATATTTATATTATATTATATATATTATAAGAATGGCGAACTTCCATAAAACTTTACTGCCTGTTTGCTTAGCTTTTTCCAACTATGATTGGATCAGTTTCCAGTGTAACCGGATTCAGCTGGATACCAGAATTATACAAGGACCGACTATAACATAGCTGACCTCCAGAACCCAGTAACTGGGTAAAACAATACCTTTCCATAAAATTTTATCAGCTAAAAATTCTTTTAGGGGATGAATTTTGAAAATCCCAGTTGATAACGCTTTCTTATAAGATAATCAAAAGCAAAGTTATTTCTGTTAAGATTCTTCTCTTAATTCTCTGAACCACAATAATTAAGTTTGTTTTAACCCTCTTTTTCTTTGCAATGGGTTTGGTTGTATTTTTCTCATTCGTGTGTACGATTCATTGAGAGGTGACCAAAATGTTTAGTCTTTTTTAGGGTTCCGTACCTCAAAAGGAAAAAAAAACGGATCCCTTATGGGATCACTTTGTTGTCCGTCTGTCTGTCTGTCTGACTGTCAAGACCCTTTATCTTTTCTTTATCTAAACGCGTGGAGGTATCGAGTTGAAATTGAAACCATATACTCAGTCTGCGGTCCCTTGAAGCTGTGAAAAAATCAAACTTCTGTTCGGGAATTGAACTATTTACATTGGTAAGTTTGTACAGAACCCTCAGTGCGCGAGTCGGACACGCATTTGCCCAGTTTTTTTTAATATTGCTCACATTAAAAAAAACAATCAAGGAATTAATTCTGTATCTTAGGTGCGTTTAAAAACACGTAAACTCACACACACAAGACACCCCGACCCGGAACAACTATCTGTAGGCCATACAAATATTTGTTCCGTGCGGGAATCGAACCTGTGACACGCAGCGCAGCAGTCAATCACTCAACCACTGCGTCAATGGTGTAGTTCCTTGATGTCATGTTTCACAATCCCGAAAAAAAAAATGTAACTGCTAAACAAAACTGCCTAAACAGCTGCCTTATCTTAAGTTGACCTAAGATAAGGCAGCTGTTTAGGCAGTTTTGAACACTAAGAACATATTTGGTTGTCAATTAACTGCGCCCAGTGATTGTTGCATGCAATCATGGTTTACGCCCTTATCTCGCTCTGATGGGCACTCGCCTGAGGCGGAGCTTACTTAACGATTAGGTACTATGCGTCGTGGTCACCCCTGCATACAGAGATACAAGGTGTTCATTAATTAAACTTGTGAGTTTTATAGAGGGTGCAGTGGCACCCTAAATATTTGCGAGTCTATTTAAACTATTGTTATCTATTCATTATCTTGTTGTAACGGTGATTTCCTCAAACGATGAGAGTAGGTGTAAGAAGTAAAGATACATTTATTTAGCACTAGCCTATGTCACTCAGGAATAAAGCAGCTTTCTATCGGTGAAAAAATTTCAGCAATCGGACCAGTACTTTCAGAAATTACCTCCTACAAACAAAAATAAAAAACAAACTTTACCTATTTATAATATTAGTGTAGAATAACTTAAGGGCAAAACAACATGAAAAGTTCATTCGATGTTCATACCAAATCTTAAGGTAGAGAAACGACATACCTACCAACTACCAACCTACACCCAACCTACTACTGCTTGTATTCTACCAATTTTTGGCGTTCTAGGCTCATGGTAACTCTTTAGAAACATCCCGCAGCTAGGTATTCTATCTAAAGACCGGTCTTGATGACTATCGATCCATACTTTCAGGTACACGATTACGAGCAAGTGTCCATATTTGACGAGTAGGGAACTGCCGGTCGAACGAGTGCGCAGATAACGTAGACTCTTCAATAAGCCACGACATCAATGGCAGCATTGTGAACCTCACCTCGTAGAAATCTTCATTCAACATAACACACAGTTGATTGACGGTTCATAAGCTGCGTCTATCGAAAATTATCTGCTTAGTGGGTCTTTTTGCGTTCCATTCGCCGCTATTTGGATAGCGTTAAACAATTCTTCCGAATGACTTGGCATTGTTAATCCCCGCCCTTGTCGGTCCATGTCCGGATCTCTACAACATAATGCAGATCTGTTTGAGTATTCAGCTTGATTATTTACGCTTATGAGTTCATCACGGTCTTTTGTAAACATTCTGGTTATTATACTTATTTACGTTATTATATAGGTATCCATTTTATGTGGGTAGGTAGGTGGGTATTATATGAGTAAAAAATAATATTCATGGCATTTTTCTCTGACTTAGTAGATTCATGCTTCAGTATCATCGTGAAAGTAACTAAAGTTCGAACACCCTAACCTATTATTCAATATCATCATAATCTACATTTAAACTTAATATCATGTAATTTGATGTTATATGTATATAACATCAAATTACATGATATTAAGACAACACAAAGCCCTGACTCTCTCATTGAGTCATCAACGCCCAGCACAAACCTTTGGATCCAGAACGCTTAATTTTGCAGTTTCCTTTTAATATGTTACCGGCCAAACCCGATTTTAGGATGAACTAGTTTCACCTAGGCCAAACTCGCGATTAGTCCAAGAGCAAGCGAAGCGAACTCGGAATTTAGGGCATCTTCGACACGGACAGGTTAGGTTAGAAGGCTAAGGCGGGTGCGGAGCGGAGCAGTGCTCCAGTCTTAGCCTTTGTGGTTATTTTTTTTTATAACCACCCAGAAATACGCTTGTAGGGTGAACGAGTTTAGCCTAGGCGACTCATCCTGATATTGGCTTTGGCCGGTAACCTAAACAAAGAATAAGAAAGGATTTTCCTAAATTCACCCCTTAATTGGATAAAACGGGTGTCCAAAGTTTGTATGGGGACACCTACTTTCACGCGGGCGAATCTGGATAGTGAGACAATAGGCCAGGCTGTGAACTATATTGGATAGTGAGACAGTAGGCCAGGCTGTAAACTATATTGGATCGTGAGACAGCAGGCCAGGCTGTAAACTATATTGGATCGTGAGACAGCAGGCCAGGCTGTAAACTATATTGGATAGTGAGGCAGTAGGCCAGGCTGTAAACTATATTGGATAGTGAGACAGCAGGCCAGGCTGTAAACTATATTGGATAGTGAGACAGCAGGCCAGGCTGTAAACTATATTGGATAGTGAGGCAGTAGGCCAGGCTGTAAACTATATTGGATAGTGAGACAGCAGGCCAGGCTGTAAACTATATTGGATCGTGAGGCAGTAGGCCAGGCTGTAAACTATATTGGATAGTGAGACAGCAGGCCAGGCTGTAAACTATATTGGATCGTGAGGCAGTAGGCCAGGCTGTAAACTATATTGGATAGTGAGACAGTAGGCCAGGCTGTGAACTATATTGGATAGTGAGTCAGTAGGCCAGGCTGTAAACTATATTGGATAGTGAGTCAGTAGGCAAGGCTGTAAACTATATTGGATAGTGAGGCAGTAGGCCAGGCTGTAAACTATATTGGATAGTGAGTCAGTAGGCCAGGCTGTAAACTATATTGGATAGTGAGGCAGTAGGCCAGGCTGTAAACTATATTGGATAGTGAGGCAGTAGGCCAGGCTGTAAACTATATTGGATAGTGAGTCAGTAGGCCAGGCTGTAAACTATATTGGATAGTGAGGCAGTAGGCCAGGCTGTAAACTATATTGGATAGTGAGACAGCAGGCCAGGCTGTGAACTAACAGACCAATGGTTAAAAATGGAAAATCGGGATCTCTAAAGATACGTACTTTCACAGCTGAACCTACAGGTTTTCCGGTTAAATATTAAGCAATGAAGTTTTAGCAAGACGACGATTTGCAAGAGATGTTGAGCTCTTTCAAATTAAGTCTGGTGCAGCATTACTGGGTTACGTTAGTAGGTAGCTAGATGACTCAACGCTTTGATACAAACTAGATTCACTGTAAATTGGCGGAACATAAATTGTTATACATCATTTTATATGCAACTTCAACTCAATCTTAGGTTGACAACATAGTGATCTAAGTACCTGCCTGTACCTACCTGTTTCCTTTTATTTGGACACCTATCATCATATGGTCTTTACACATCATTATAGAGATAGATACACTCTTTTTTGTATAACATAGCAAATTATGACAAGATCTTAAAATGAATAGGGCTAAATTACCAAGGATGCACAAAGTTATAACAGTGAATTTCCCGAGCATTAAGTACATACGTATTTAATAGGTATACATAAACAATAATAGTAGATATTATGTAAATTACATTATTATGAATATTAATAATAAAAAAAAAACATGTTTCTTGCACAAATAAATAATTATGAGCTGTAAGTTCATGATCGTCACGGTCTATTGAACTCTTTTCTAAAGGTTCGGTTTCAAAAGAGCTCCGAGTTTTCAAGGCCGCCGCCCGTGGCCTTCTCAAGTACTTTCGCTTGCTATAGAAGAATTACCTAAACACTGTGTGGACTAACTTTTTAATTAAATAGAATATGTAGATATGTTATCAAATCAATCGAACAGGTAATTTGAGTAAGTACCTACTAAACCCCAACTATGTAGGTGTTCTGTCCTAGAATGCACGTAAACATTAAGTTTAACTTAAAATATCGTGATAACTGAAAAATTAAATTAAGCTAACGATGTCTTTGACCATATTGACGTTCATGTTATTTTTTTTTTATAGTATCTTTGCCCAACACTAGGCATTACTGTATCGCAAACTGTAAACTCACATAGACAAGACACCCAGAGTCGGAACGTATATGTAAGCGATACAAATATTCGTTCCGGGCTGGAATCGAACTCGCGACTCACAGAGAAGCAGCAGTTGCAGAATTTCAACCTACATACGTGTATCATGTTTAGGTTTTAAAAATGTCAAAATAAGTACATACGTAAGGAAATACACCTTTTTCTTTACGTAGATGTACTTATTTTGACATTTTGAACCACCATTAGTAATCCACCGATTATTATAATTTCTGCCTATCACCGTAGGAAAACGCGTCAGTATTATAATGTTTGTGTACCTATGTAGACTCTTGATTATTTTACAGAATATGATGTGGATAGCAGTCAAGCTGACAAAATGTTTATGTACATAAAGGCATTATATAAAGTAGGTGCAAGTAGGTACCTTCTGATTCAATCAACTAACAAACTAGGTTGGCAGTCGTTTGCAAAGTATACTTGCATTTACTATTAATTTGTATTGTAGTTAAATTAGGTTTAGTGACAAGTTGAATAAGTTACCTAATAAATGTTGAATTTAGTCTAGATCTATCTAGGTTTCCACTGGTATTGGTTTGATTCCGGTTCCGTAACGACACCAGCACACACACATTTTATAGTCAGAATAAAACCGGTTGTAAACCAATTAGGTTGGTAGATTAGGTCGGAAATCATCCAATGACTTTTCCTCTAACTCCCTCTCTAGGGCGAAGCGGGACGCCGTGTCAGATTTTTACTGAATAAAACCAATCTGTTTTCCTTTGGTTGCCCTTTGTGTTCCAGGGCCGCAGAAAAATCTTCGGGTTCTGTGAACAAAGGCAAAGAAGGAAGATAGGAGGGTTTTAGCAGGAGGTTCTATGTAGGTAACGATTTCCAACTCAAAAAAAAAAACTTAGCTCGTACAACATTAGTGATGTTCAATTCCGCTATAAACTATAGACTCGCTATAGACTATTGAATATATATTTATAGCGCGCTATTTTATGCGCTATCATTATAAAACGTTATAACAAAAAACTATTTACAAAAAAAAATATAACCGACTTCACTAAAAAAAAAACACTAAAAGGATCAAAATAACTTTAATTTCGGAAGTCGGTGTTTCACGGAATTATTTTGTTTCTTATTTAACACCGACTTCCGAAATTAAAGTTATTTTGATCCTTTTAGTGTTTTTTTAGTGAAGAAGTTAAAGTTTTTTATGTCACACTTTTTAGTTACGATACACTTATAAACAGAGTGCCTATTTCTCATGACAATTCCAATTAACCTAAAAACTGCTAGGTTACATTGTTTTATTATGAAGTTCCTGTGTCTACCTTCCACCTTCCGGCTCCATCATCAGATCAGTTCGATAGTACCTTATGGCCAAAGTGCATCTCATCATATTTGGCCTTCGTAAATATGATCACATTTCTTCCTACCGTTCTCAGCTTAAATGGCTGCCTATCCGTCACAGGAGATCCCTCAGATACCTCTGCATGCTCTTCACCATAATGAACGATCCTTGTTCTCCTGATTATTTAAAACAATATTTTAAAGTGTTGGGCAGTTCTCATAATCTTAACCTTCGTGCATCCAAAAACATGCTCCTTCATATTCCTTCTCACCGTACTGGCTTTATGTCCAACTCATACGCTGTTTCCACCATAAAACTCTGGAATGTGCTTCCCCTTGACATCAAAAAAGCTGAAAGTAAATTTTCCTTCAAGCGTAAAATTCGGAACTACTACTTGAAGTCTTCTCAACCTTAGCTCGGTCTTCGTCGGAATTATTATTAAGTTCTCTTAATGATTTGATATTTTTCTTAGTATTTATTAGTATATAATTTTAGCATATATATGTATTTTATTATTATAAATAACTTATTTTTTATTTTATTTTCTGTTTAAAGTATCTGTTATTTGTTTATCGTGCAAACCTACCACAGTGTTGTCTTTTTTAACCCAAGGTTGACTGGTAGAGAATGCCTTGTTGCATTAAGTCCGCCTATGTACCACTACTGTACATGAAGTTTAAATAAATAAATAAATAAATAAATAATTCAAATAAGCCCAAACACGGCTAGGACACATTGATTAATTACGGAGTTGCTGTGTCTACCTTCCGGCTCCATCATCAGATCAGTTCTATAGTACCTTATAGCCAAAGTGCATCTCATGACAATTCTAATAAGTCCAAACACGGCTGGGTTAAATTGATTAATAACGGAGTTCCAGTGCCTACCTTCCGGCTCCATCATCATGATCATCAGATCACTTCGATGATACCATTTTCAACGTAACTATATTCAGAACCATTCATTTATTTGTATTGTCATAGTCGCTTAACTATCTTCATTGTGATATCTATGTGAGTATGAAGTTCCGTTGACCATTTCTGGTTTTCTTCATCAGTTCCACTTCATCAAATGTTACTTTTTGACTGTAAATACTTAAGTTCTTGATGAAAATACCAAAATCACTATATGGTTGCCTATAATATTTGAGGAGTTCCCTCGATTCCTCATGGATCACATCATCAGAACTGGATTTTAAAAAAAATGGGACCAATCTGGAAGCATATTCTATAAGGGAAAAAAGTTGCAAATCGGTCCATAAACGAAGGAGTTCTGAGGTAACAAACATAAAAAATAAAAAAAAAATGATGATGATAAAAAAAACATGCAACCGAATTGATAACCTCCTCCTTTTTTTGAAGTCGGGTAAAAACAGGCATCTGGACACGGAGACAATATCATTTAATTCGACTAAATGTTATCTTGTAACGCATTGTTCAGGAAAGAAGCGTTTTGAATAATGAACCAATGAACTTTCTATATATAAAATTAATTATATAAATAAAATTTTATTATTTGAATCGTTTTGCGAGAAAATTATAATTTAATACAGGTTAATATTTAATGTTGAAAAACAACACGTGAGTTCTAAATAACTAGACACCTCGTTGGAACAAGACTCGTATTGCGCTAAGTAACTACTTAACTCGCACGGCTTGTACTTAATAACAGAAATCACACACGACGCGAGCCAACTATGGCCCCGCTGTTGGCGTTTTGTTGAGCGTGACGTTATAATTATAGCGCGATGGCAGAGCCGATATAACAAACGCTATAAGCTATGAACAAATCGCGTGTTATATTTTGGCGCTATACGTTATAATAACCACCACTAATCAACACTCAGTCGAAGTTTTCTAAAACTCAAGTAGATATTCTCGCATCCAACGGGTGCCGCGACATTCACCAGATCATCGGTCGAATTTTTAGGAGCTCTACTAACGTTACCATTAGCGCGGCACAGTTCGCATAATTGAGATAATTTTTAGGGTTCCGTATCCAAAGGGTAAAAACGGGACCCAATTACTTTTTAAGACTCCGCTGTCTGTCACCAGGCTGTATCTCATGAAAGGTAAAGGAAATAAGGGAAAGGTAAAGGTAAAGTTTTCACAGATGATATGTTTCTGTTGCTGCTATAACCACAAATACTAAAAACAGAATAAAATAAATTGTGTAAATAAAAAGTTGTATAGATAATGGCACGGAACTCTTGGTGCGCGAGTCCGACTCGCACTTGACCGGTTTTTCATACTTGTGGCCGCAAACTCCAATTATATTCCAGTTTATGTTCTAAAAACGTACATCACCTTCGGGTGAAGGTGATGTACTCGTACGTTGTAAACTAGTTAGTTTAGCTGTTGGTGTGGACCCGGCATCAACCCGGACCATTTATAGCATAGTATAGTATAACCAGCCTTATAATGTTCTATAATGCTCTGGGAACAGTCTAGGAGTGTTTTAGAATTTTTGTTTCTACGACATGCCGATTTCCTCATGATGTTTTCCGTTTTGAGAGCATTGATGATAAAATAAATTATACAAAGTAATACGCCTGGCTGGGATTGATAACTCGGGGCCGCCTTTTAATTTACCCTAAAGCCGGGTTCGCATTATTGTCACGGGTAGTGTGAAAGCGAAACCCGGGGCCCTGGGACGAAGGCAAAGAAGGAACAGGAGTGGGTTTTTAGTCAGTAAAAGTCTGACACTACTTTCCGCTCCGCCCAAGAGCGGGATTTGTCATAAGATGATTTTCCCACCTAAAAAAAAAAAAAAAAGGTGTCGTGTCGTGGCGCCTTCCGTCGCAGTTGATTAGGTACATATAATAACTCGCTGTGATATGACGTAGGCTCGAAAAGAGTCGTTTGATAGGTGTATCCCGTGTCACAATACGACACGGTAATGTGCTTGTGGCTTAATTTTTAAGAGGTTAGCGCCAGATATTTGATATTACAGACACTTCAATTTTATTTATATTGTTTACAATGTATCTAGATGTACTAAATTGGGATAATTAGAAAAAATAATGGAATAAAAACGTATAGTATTTTTTTTTTTTATAGTTGGGAAAATCATCTTATGACAAATCCCGCTCTTGGGTGAAGCGAGAGATAGTGTCAGACTTTTACTGACTAAAAACCCACTCCTGTTCCTTCGTTGCCTTCGTCCCAGGGCCCCGGTTTCGTTTTCACACTACCCATGGCCCCAGTAGGCTTCGACCCTGCTGGGCCCCTACGATTTGCTGACATCTCCCTGAGGCGCGCGCGGAACAATACGCGCCGTCGACGACTTGGGCTCGGTCCGGACGGTTACCGGACGGTCGGACGGCGGGCCACCCATTGCCCGCCGTCCGCAAGCCCGCGCCTACGGTGGCCGGAAAACGGGATCGGAATCCCGGCGGCGGTTGGGGCGTGAGGACCGTTGCCGTTGCCTCACGCGATCGGCCGCCTCCTTTGCTAGCATTACTGCTTCGCAGAAGGAGGCGACCGCCTGCCACTCCTCCTCGCTCCGGACCATGGCCTGTACCAAGGCCCGGCGCGAGAGATCGCCGCCACCGATCGCCCCCACGAGGACATGGCGTTGCTCTTCCCAAGCGGGGCACACCTCCACCGTGTGCTCCACCGTGTCCTCCGGGCGGTCCACACAGTGGTGACACCCGGGCGTCGCTTCCGCACGAATCCGGTGCAGGAACTTCCCGAACTTCCCGTGTTCGGTGAGAACCTGCGTCATGCGGAAGGTGAGGACGCCGTCAGGTCTTTCCAACCACGCCTCAAAGAAGGGACTTACCGCCATAATTGTGACGTGCCCAGCACTGGGTCGCAACAGTCGCTGTCGCCATTTCTCCATGAGAACCCGCCGAAGCTCTGTCCGCCATGCTGCGACTTGTCGCGGCAGCGGAGTTTCGCCCCGGCGTTGCATCTCCATGCGCAGATCGTGCATGTGAGCAAGGCCTGTTGCTACCAGATCCCATGGTGGCTGTCCAGCAAGGAGGCTCGCCGCTTCGCGGGAAATCGTCCGGTATCCTCGCACCATCCGTATGGCCATGACCCTCTGGCATGCGTTCAGCCGGGCCGCCGGCTGCTTCCGCAGCGCCGGTGCCCATATCGGTGCACCATAAAGGGCCATGGACCGAACGATTCCCGCGTCGATCCTCCGGTAGGAGGCGTCTGGACCCCCAAGGTAACGTATAGTATTGTGGAAAACGCTATTTAAACAAGAACAACTATTAATTAATGCTTTGTTATACCTATGTTGTTTTCTCACGCTATAATAATAATCATCATTTTTATTTCGGGTAGATATACCCATTGCAAACTTCATATAAAAATATCTCGACGTCAATAACCAATGAAATAGAATAAAATAAAATAAAACCCAATCAAATACATTAAAATCAAAGTCAATAAATTAAAATCACATTAAATAAATAAAAAATCAGAATTAAACTCAATAAATCCAAAACAAATTAAAATTAAAATTAATTCATTAACGCTCAGGCGGTAGCCGGCGCCCGGAAGTCATTGTCTTACTATTGTGTCTCTAATTACGCACGTCAAAAGGTTAAATCAGATTTCTATTGCTACTCCGAGATTGCATTTGGTAACTTGGTACACCTAGTACGAGTATAATTATATTATTAGTATCTTGCTTAAAAATGTAAAGATTCAAAGAAGAAAATAAATTTAATTTCGACGTGGTTTGTATATTTTTGAAATCAAAAGTTATACTACATACACAGACCGTAGCTCGTAGATGCGTGTAGCAATTTCGTAGCCGTAGCATATGTTCGTAGCAACTAGACATTTGTGTGTAGCAGTGCTTTCTTCATACAAAAGACATATTTATACTTTTTTTTTTCATTATCAAATAACTTCATTGTCTCTTTGTATAATAAGCTGATGTGTTTTTTAGCTTCGTATGTTCGAACAGTGTGTGCATGGACGTTACATGAACACTTTTAGTGTAGTCTTAGCTACCGACGGTAAAAATGAACCCCGTACGGTTTCTTGTATGTCGATGATGTCGTTTTGTGCCTTTAAATTATTAATAAAAATTTTTTAAGAAACATATAACATATATGGCCACATATTAGAAATGTTAAATATTTGTTCCGTGTCGGAACTCGCGACAGGTAGCGTAGCAGCCAATCTCTTAACTACTGCGCCAACCGTGCCGTGTTACATGTAAGTAGGACTGGAAAACATACGTACTTATTTATAATTGTGAACATAAGTACTCTAAATTATTATCTCACCTAGTCACTTCATAGTATAAAACAGTCACTACATAGTATGAAACAAAGTCGCTTCCCGCTGTCTGTCCCTATGTACGCTTAGTTCCTTAAAACTACGAAACGGATTTAGATGCGGTTTTTTTTAATGGATAGAGTGATTCAAGAGGAAGGTTTGTAAGTATAATACTTGTATAATATAGTAGAGAAACACTGATAATTTTAGAGATTTCTAATGTGATGTCGTAAATGTGTTTATTTTTAGCGCTTAAGTGGCATTGCAAACGCTGGCTGAACCCTACGAGATAGATGAAAATAATATACTACAATATTGTACACTTTAAAAAGGTCTACAAAAAAGTTCGCTATAGGTCTATATCTTAGGGATAACCCACAATAACCATTTTTTATCCTTTACTTTTTACGAGAAATAATGGCTTATTTACGAAGCGATTTTAAGCAATACAGTATTAATCCTTATCCAACTAAGTACCTTAATAAATACATTGCGCATTTAATATAGATCAATATGGTCCTTTACAGCATGCAATTTAAATGAATATTTTCGAAGATATTACAGATTTAAAATGCAGGGATATTGGGGTTGTATATAAAGATATTGGGGTTGTCTGATTCTGGATTCTGTAGTATATTTAGTATCAGCATTGCACCCGTGCGAAGCCGGGGCGAGTCGCTAATTATATTATAAAGGCGAAAGTTTGTGAGTGCGTATATTTGTTACTTCTTCACACTCGCACTGCTGAACCGATTTCGATGAAACTTAGTACACTCTTCATCCCGGGAGTTTGTTCCCTTGGGATAATTTTCTACTATGCCTTGTATTGTTCAAGATCAGTGTGTTCATTTATTGTGAAATTGTAATATTGTGTGGGTGAGCGATTGGCTGCTCCGTTGCATGTCGCAGGTTCATTTCTTGGTCGGAACAAATATTTGTACGGCCTATAGATAGTTGTTCGGGGTCTGAGTGTCATGTATATGTGAGTACATATTTGTGAAGGCACCCACGATAAAGGAGTCTTTTCTAGTGTGGGGTAATGTTTAAAAAAAATCTAAAATATGTATAATATAGGTACAGAAGCTGTTGGTAAACTTTAATAAAAAAAAAATAAAGAAAATGTTTTTCGTTTTCTACTCATTTATGATACTCTGCTACCGGCGGCGTCGCTCGCGTGTTAGTGGAAAATATCTCAAAAAACATTCTCCCAGCAAATAGTGAAAAAAATAGTAAGTATCTTACATGCTATTCCAAGACATGGTCTACCCGTGTACCATGTTTCATTGAAACCCGTTCAGCGGTTTGAAGGTGAAGAAGGTTGCTTCTTCACCCTCCTTCCTTAGATGAACTATCATCTTTATAATATTACTGTGACATATAAGTCACGAGCAGGTGGTATGAACTTAGTACTCGTAAATCCGTACAAAGAAATCGTATACTCAAGCCCCAGTTCCAGTGCGACACAGGGCACTAATGCTCTTAGTGCATCCAGGGCGCCGTACTTAGGGCATTAGGCGCTAAGAAGCCTAGCCATACATCACTCAATCTTGTTAGTAGGCTTTACTAACACTGTTATTACTGTAACATTATATTCTTAGGATTAAAACAATATTTAGATATTGGTGAGTAGGATTGTGACGAGGCGAGGGTTTGCGGAGGACTACCCAGGAGCAGGAGTAGAAGTGGTGCTTGTACTGTTTGGTACATTTATTTATTAAAACTTTATACACTATTAGTATAAGGGAGTAACACTGTAGGTACAAAGGCGGACTTAATGCCTTAGGCAATTTATACCAGTCGACATAAGGGTAGTGCAGAAATAGAACAGTGTAGGTGTAACTTAATGGAAAACAAATAGAAAATAAGTGAATACTTAAATAAATACATACAATTAACAATGTTATTGTGAAAAACTAATTGATCAAATCAAAGCTGTGATGAGTCTACCTACTTCTAGTGAATGTGTTCACGTACCCTCATTTTAAAGGAGAACCGTCTAGTTGTCGTTCTGATGTATAGCGGGAGCACATTCCAAAGAGATATTGCCTGGATAAAGAAAGAAGACTGCATAAACCCAGAGCTGTGTGAAGGATATCGTAGTAGACGATTATTGGTAGACCGGAAAATTTTACTATGGACAGAGCAAAGAAATTGAAATTGAGGTGTCAGATAAGAAGAAGAAGAAGGTTTATCTAGAAAAGAAAATAGGGTAGGCAAGGCCCTTGACGCTCTAAGCTGACAAATGGGTAACCATTTGAAAAGTGATCGAAGTGCGGATACATAATCATGCTTACGGAGGTTCAGGACAAATCGGAGGCAGTTATTCAGGAGGAGTCAAAGTTTATTGAGGAGATCAGCTCTCAGGAGTCATAGTAGCACGCATCACTATAGCCAATAATGGAAAAAAATAAACTATGTCTTTGTAAGCTAGCTAACTTTTGAGTGTGATTTTGTTATTTGAGTAGGTAGACCAACCAGTCCGCCTTCGATATTTTAATGTTGTTTTTTAAAATTTTAGGAAAATCTCTGTTTGTAAAAACCAGCTGCCGAAATTAACCGTGATAAACTAAAATAAAAACCCCACTTTTTACCTGAAGAAAGTATCTCGCATTTGGGTAGGTACCTACGCTATATAAAAAACTAATATGATTAACATTTGCAGTTATTTTTAACAAACAACCATCACATAATTATATATTCAGCAAGCATGTATATTTTAAAAGCGCACATTGTATTGTGCAGAGTTTATAAATGCATGTGTATATCGATACCCATATAATGTTGACAGCATGGCGAACGTGGTTTGAACAACACATTGTTAGCAATCAGGAGGTTAGCCCGGATAATCCGGGCTATTGTTAGCTATTTTAATGCTTATGGCCTTTGTGTGTGTGCTGTATTAAGTCATACGCGGATAATCGCCGTATTATACAGAGTTAATTTTCCATTGGCTCGTATCAGAGGGATTGGCAGCTGCTTACGTCGCGACACAGTCGGCGACATCTACTGCGTGCAGTCCGTCAAATGTATTATTTACATGTATTGTGTTGTCCCACGTTATATTCTCGTTTTTGACAATATTAATGCAAAATCGATATTTTATTCAACCAGCGGCACCGGATGTTATGATTCGGTTATTAAGTATTTATGACGTGTCAATAAGTATTCCTATATTGTAGTTGTGGTTGTACGTATATTTGTCTGACTCTGATAGTTGACGCAAATCTGTCCACGTATCTTGTTCGACCAGTCCTCATGTTTTACCCGTATAGAGAATATTTTCGTTTGTTGTTTTAACAACTGAGGCAACAAGCTTCTGTTTACTTCTGTCGTTTCGTAAACGAATTTTTAAATTGTTTGCAGTCATCTGGTTGAAAAAAAAATACCTTCCTTGATTTTACAGGTAATCTTGACTTACTGTCACGCATCGTCGAGTGACCAATATTTGTCGGAATAGAACACCGTAAAGATGTTTCCGGTTCGTAAAAGTATCATATTAACTGTTCAAACATTGGATCGGAGGTTTTATCGTTGGCAGCTGGGCGACACGACTAATTACATCAATTACAGGCAAACAGAGTCCCGCTCGGGTTTCGCTCCACCTTTGTCAATATTTGGCGAGCGGCGGCCGCGGCCCCCGCCCCGAATGGACACTCGTCTACGCAACGCCGCACTCCGCACAGCCACGGACATTATTAATGCACAAGGTCATCCTCATACCTACAGCACTAATGGGGAACTTTTCCACGCGAGATTACTTACATTTCTGTCTAGTTCCAAACTGAATGTAATACGAAGCGATTCTACCATCAAGTTACAAATAAAGAAGATAACGAAGAAGAAAAGCTCGTGGATGGGAATATTTTGGATGATTAGAATGTTATCTATCGCCCTGGAGATTGTTCAAATTAAATTTTGTAAGTGGATTTGGAGTAGGTAAGTATTCCTTAAAAAATTGAAAAAACAACTGGCTTTAATAGACTCTTGCTTCAGCTAACTAAAATGATGAAAAAACTTTTTTTTTGTTAATCCTGAATCGCGTACCTATATTTATTTATTTTAACTCAATGTTCTTTTCACGATAGCTTTGTATCTAATCACACCCATTTAATTTCTTTTACCTCCAGAGATTGACAAGAACCTTTTTTTACCCTTTTATCCGTACAATACATGCTGTGTGTAACTGTGTGAGTATTAGGTATTGTTATACGATTCTCATAAGCTGCAAAAAGGCGAACACGTCGCGAACGCCGCGGGCGCAACTTTTCACAAAACAACTTATTCAATTTGTTCGCTGTTAGGTACATACAAGTTGTTATCCCTCATGTTTCCACAATTGTCACAAAAAGGCTGAGTCGTGATCATGTTTCCCGAATCCCTCGGAAGTGGTGGAGGTAAATTTGTACAGTATTAAGAAAAACACATTAGAAATATATTAAAGTGTAGTTAGAATAGACTGGGTAGGCACACTACACACCTAGTATGAGTAAAAGAAAATTATGAATATAGAATTAAAAAAAAACACACATGCACACACACAAACATTCATGTTTTTTATTTAAATAAATAAATAAAAAACATGAATGTTTGTGATTTTGTGTGTATGTGTGTTTATGCTTGTTGCTTCTTCACGCTCGAACTGCTGAACGGAATTCGGTACATGGGTAGACCATATCCTGAAATAGCACATACATATATATATAGGTTACTTTTCATCCCAGAAGTATAATTATGTTCCTTTGGGATTATTTTCTACTATCACACGGCTTCGTCCGTCGTTCATCTTTTGTACCTATGTAAAGCGAATAAATAAATAAAAGAAAGTACTTTCTTTTATTTATTTATTCGCATTTTTCATTATGACTTTTGACAACCCATAAATTTTAAATTTTATTATCTATTTTTTTTAGAATTATTAATTATTTTTGATATTATTTTTTAAGTGACTAGTGGTTTACGTAATGAAGTTGTGATATTATTATTGCTTTTTGTGTTGATATTGTTTTATTTGTGATTTTATTTTATTTTATTGATTGATAAAAGGCTTTTTTTGTTTTTATTGGAAATGTTTTAGCGATTATTAATAATTTCTCAAATGTTATTATTATTATTATTTTGTAAAACATTCTGACGCAATGTAAATTATTATTGAATAAATTTAAATGAAATTTATTCATTAACAATTTACATTGAAATGACATTGAAATGAACAATTACATAAAAAATAAAAATAAAAAAAATAAACATACATTCAGCCAAACATAGAACCTCCTCCTTTTTGAAGTCGGTTAATGAAATAAAATTTAAGTTTTTTTGGATTTTCTACCAGTTAACCTTTGGGTTAAAAAAAAACTGCACAGTAACTATCATCATCATCATTATCTCCTTAGCGATTTCCCAACTGTGTTGGGGTCGGCTTTCAGTCTATCCGTATGCAGCTAAATACCCGTGTTTTATATTGAGCGACTAACCACCTCTGCGACTATAGAGCGACTGCGTTTTACATATCGGACCTCCCACAACCCAGTTACTGGGCAACACGATACTCCTTGGATAGACTGATAGACTTTCTGTCGTCTGACTACCTGCTGTAACGACTATGTTTTACATATCGGACCTCCCACCACCCAGTTACTGGGCAACACGATACTCCTTGGATAGACTGATAGTTAGACTTTCTGTCGTCTGACTACCTGCTGTAACGACTATGTTTTACATATCGGACCTCCCACAACCCAGTTACTGGGCAACACGATACTCCTTGGATAGACTGATATTTAGACTTTCTGTCGTCTGACTACCTGCTGTAACGACTATGAATGACAACCGGGACCAACAGCTTTACGTCATTTACTTAGAAAAGTACTTATGAATTGAAAAATTCACATTGGTATCTAGTTGTTCGGTTTCGACTGGTCTTAAAAAGCCTTGAATACAGAAGAGTGGAAAGAGTGCAGGGAGTCCCTGACCTTGTAGTTGGAAAATCTAGGTTCATAATCTTAACAGGGGTCTTTCCATTTTTGATAACTTTGGAAATGTGGACAAGGGATGATTTTGTTTATAATAATAATATAATAATATTCCACAACTATCACACAACGCCGTCTAGTCCCAAGCTAAGCAGAGCTTGTGTTATGGGTACTAGACAACTGATAAACATACTTATATATTTCTAAATACATACATATATAGATAAATTACACCCAGACACAGAACAAATGATCGTGCTCATCACACAAACATTTGTCCTGGGTGGAAATCGAACCCACGACCTCCGGCATAGCAGTCAGGGCCACTAACCACTAGACCAACAGGCCAGTCAAAAGGTTCGCTCACTAAGAGTTTGCTCAAAAGGTTCACTCACTAAGAGTTTACCTTATTTTTTAGATGGGAAATCATCAAATATTCTACTCTCATTCTGCATAGAGCCAGAGAGAGTGTCAGACTATTACCGAGCAGAACCCACCCGTGCTCCTTCAGTAGCCCCGGCGGTCCAGAGACTCTTTCGAACAATCCCGCAGTATTCATTAAATCAACCCCGCCACCTATTGTGTGATATTGATTTTTTTTCAATCTTCTAAGTTGGATTGTTTTCTACAGTTACTTTTGAAAAGAAAGAAACAAAAAAGAAATCAAATATATTTGTGACTCGCACAGGACAAACAACAATAAATAAAATTAACCAAGTAATTTATAAATGAGTTAAATGAAAAAATTCTACATTAAAAAGAAAAACAAATACAAAAAAAAACCTGTACGAGGGAAAAAAGGCTCCTATCTCAGCATGTGCTGCGATCATCATCGTCATCGTCGTCATTTCAGCTGAAAGACGTCCATTGTTGGACATAGGCCTTCCCCAAGCGTCGCCACAACGACCGGTCCTGTGCATCTCGCATCCTCCGGAATCCCGCGACCCTCAACAGGTCATCGGTCCACCTACTGCGATATTTAAAACAAAAAAAACTTTTTACAAAAAAAAAGATAACCGACTTCACTAAAAAAAACACTAAAAGGATCAAAATAACTTTAATTTCGGAAGTCGGTGTTTCTCGGTATTGTTTGTTTCTTATTTAACACCGACTTCCGAAATTAAAGTTATTTTGATCCTTTTAGTGTTTTTTTTTAGTGAAGTCGGTTATTTTTTTTTTGTAAAAAGTTTTTATTTCACACTTTTTAGTTGCGATACACTTATAAACAGAGTGCCTATTTCTCATGACAATTCCAATTAACCAAAGTACTGCTAGGTTACATTGCTTTATTATAAAGTTCCTGTGTCTACTTTCCTCCTTCCGGCTCCATCATCAGATCAGTTCGATAGTACCTTATAGCCAAAGAGCATCTCACGACAATTCTAATAAGCCCAAACACGGCTAGGATACATTGATTAATTACGGAGTTCCTGTGCCTACCTTCCGGCTCCATCATCAGATCAGTTCGATAGTACCCTATAGCCAAAGTGCATCTTATGACAATTCTAATAAGTCCAAACACGGCTAGGTTACATTGATTAATTACGGAGTTCCAGTGCCTACCTTCCGGCTCCATCATCATCATCAGATCACTTCGATGATACCATTTTCAACGTAACCATTCAGAATCATTCATTTATTTGTATTGTCATAGTCGCTTAACTATCTTCATTGTGATATCTATTTGAGTATGAAGTTCCGTTGACCATTCCTGGTCTTCTTCATCAGTTCCACTGCATCAAATGTTACTTTTTGACTGTAAATGCTTAAGTTCTTGATGAAAATACCAAAATTACCATAGGGTTGCCTATAATTTTTGAGGAGTTTCCTCGATTCCTCATGGATTCCATCATCAGAACTGGATTTTGAAAAAATGGGACCAATCTGGAAGCATATCCTATAAAGGGAAAAAAAAAATTTGCAAATCGGTCCATAAACGACGGAGTTCTGTGGTAACAAACATAAAAAAAAATGATTAAAAAAAAATACAACCGAATTGATAACCTCCTCCTTTTTTTGAAGTCGGTTAAAAAGCAAAATAACGTAGCGCTGGTATTCTGATAGGGCCTGTGCCACGGACACACTTATAACATGAATACCTATGTCCAAATAAATAAGGTATAGTAAGGGTTGTCAGCACACCACCATTATAATAACCGATTCTTAGGTATAGAATCCAATGTACTACATAAATTAATCGACTATCCGTGCGTTGCCTCTTTAATGGATCCACAGGAGAAACAAGGTAATCCCTCTCATACCTCTTTCCAGTGGTTTCAGTCTTAATGACTTTTTTTTTGTCGTGTAACGCTGCACTGCGGTAAGTGAGAAGATATTGTGATGCCTGGATATTAAAATGACCGCCGGCTACAATAATATATTTTTACAGCGTCAGTAATTCTGATAATAATTATTATTTCTGGTATGACCAAATATTAATATGAAGCGCTAGCCGTTCCAGCGGGCGCGTTGTAGCGCGCTGTCTGTGCGACGTCGACATACCTACACGTTACATTGAAACAGATTACAACTTACGGAGAGGGATACACAGATTACTATTATATCAACTGTTCGGGAGCGTCGGCGTCGTATTGTCACATCCATTAAGCTGTGCTCGGGGCGGGGCCCGCATCGCCACGCCCCCCCACGCCCCCCGCACGCCCTGCTGCTCACCCCACACACGCCGCGCCCGGTAGTCGCTGCGCCCGCTCTTACTCACTAAAACGATTTGCTCGCAATCGCATCACCCGAGCATTATCCCATCATCACACCAAAAATCGACGCTTTTCCGGTTTCGAGGCTAATAGTTAATTCGATCGCTGATTACAAATCATTACCTATTAAAGTTGGACAAAGTGAATAAAACGTATTTAAAACCGTGTGTTTGAAATGTTTACTATAAATATGTTAAGTTTGGTATGATGTGGTGGTTGTTGCGGGTCGGTTGTGCGGCGCGCGTGCCCCGGGGGGGTCGGTGAGGGTCGTGCGGTCGTGTGCTGGGCTAGGCGTGCTGGTGGCGCTGGTCGGCGCCCTGGCGACGCAGGAGGGCGGCATGGGCGGCGCGGGCGGCGGCTGGGCGCGCGAGGCGCCGGCGCTGCTGAGCACGGCGCTGCTGCTGGGCGGCGCGCTGCCTGAGCGCCCCGCCGCGCCGCTCTTCACCATCGACAGCATCCTGGCGCCACGCCCGCACCCACCGCTGCCACCTCTGCAGCTGCAGCACCTGGCGCACTCACCGTTCCATAGAGCACATGACCTCTTTGGTACGTTTGCCAACAGCTTAGGTAAACATCGTTCACAAACGCAATTTTCTTTCTATCTTCATATTTTTGTAAGAATTGGTGAGTCAAATTTGCTATTTGACTTGATAACGTACTTTGACTGACGTCTAATATGATAGAGTAAATGTGCAAATTCGCGGAACGCTGTTCCAGACTTTGAATCAAAAATAATCCTTTTGGTGCATTCCCATTTTTTTAGAAACGAGAACATTTAGGTAGGTATAATTTTTATTACTTTTTCTTATAATTCTAACTTTCTAATTGTAATGCAGTTATAGAGACATAAATAAAAAAAAGCCAGATACGTACCAAAAACGTTGATGGCAATTTAAATGAGATATTTCATCTCATTTAAATTGCCATCAAAAACAATAGCATAAAACGTTAGTTAACACTAGCGTGCTACGGGCGCGCTACGCGCTACGCTTTCTACGACGACGTTTCAACTGCAACGACATTAATATCATTTTGATATAATAGAAGTCTAGCCCAACAGACAACTATAAATAATATATTTTTATGTATCAAATAGAATTAATTATGCATTATTGACAATGATGATTTGTAATCAATTGTTTTAATTCTATTGTGGGATGATGTTTAATAGTCAGATATTTTTGTCTGTTTGGCATATTTTCTATACGTACGTACCTAACCTACGGTCGTTATCTTCAATTCAAAGAAATATAATTTATTAGTTTTACTTTTTTAGTTAGAAAATATTGTTTTTACAATTTAGTTTTTCTATCTTTGTAAAAATAATCTACGGTTAAAGGTATTTATTTCTGAAAAGAATTACAGATTCACTTATAGAGAAAACATAAATAGATTTAGAACAGTGTTCTCTGCCAGTGAGCTTAGATAAAAACAAAAAACAAAATATGTGTCATTACAATAAAACTTCAACTTAACATACATTGCAGCATAATTAGCATAATAGGTACAAATAAATATATCAGAAGAAGGTTACACACAGGACACAGCCAGCATAACAGTTTTGAGCGATGAGGGTAGGGTGCAAATTAATAGTTGTTGCGTGTTTACTGAGGCCTAGACACAATGCTGAACATAATCAATTTATTAAATTTTATTCGTGTAATCATCATCATCATCTTCCAGCCCTTGTTCCATTTTACTTGAGGTCGGCGTAACATATCTTTATCTTCCATTCTGCCTTATCACCCGTCACGTTATCAGTAACTAAAACTAAATTGCATTCGTTTAATATTTGTACATAGAATTATATTTATTTTTGTTGAATGTAGACTATTATTATTTCTTTTCGATTAAATTTGTTTCTGTCTTTTAACTATAATAAATATATTTATTTATTTATTTTTCGGTTATTTTTAAATTGATTTTAATTTTATATCGTTATTTATATATCGGCATAGTCGGCCTTATAATGTTCCCACTGCTGGGACTCAGGCCTCCTCTCTAGGAGAGGGAATGGGCCGTAATCCACCACGC
The DNA here is from genome assembly GCA_905147345.3 of Mythimna impura. Classification (NCBI taxonomy): domain Eukaryota; kingdom Metazoa; phylum Arthropoda; class Insecta; order Lepidoptera; family Noctuidae; genus Mythimna; species Mythimna impura. The sequence continues at coordinate 19,454,749 of LR990345.1, forward strand.
GGGCCCAGTGCGGGTTGGTGGATGTCACATGTCTTCGAATTTTTGGTTCTAGGACATGCCGGTTTCCTCACGATGTTTTCATTCACCGTTTTGAGAGCAGTGGTGATGAAATAAATTACACAAAGTAATGCGCCTGGCTGGGTTTGAACCCACGACCTACGACTCGTAAGTCAGGGCCGTTAACACTCGGCCACCAATGCTCTCCATCGTTATTTATTTTTGAATAATCTAAAGGCAGAGAGTCAGTTTCTCCTTTTATCATGTATCATAAAACATCCCTCCTTATAATAGTAAGTAGTTGTTTTCAATAATTCTTCTACTTAAATATCATTTAGAATCCGTCTGCCGTAATTACTTCAACTTCAATAACATTGGACTTTCATACAAACTACCATCCCCTGTTTTAACCCCAAAAGGGGGTTAATTTCTAAAGATATATTCTTAGTACACCTTCACACCATCTCTAGAGCATACATTTTAAATTTGAAGTCTCTTACTTCAAAAACATAGGACTTTCATACAAACTTCCAACCCCCGTTGGGGGTACCCCTTAGGATAGTTTCGTAAAATCCGTTCTTAGCAGATGTCTATACCCTATAAGAAACCTACCTGCCAAATTTTAAGTTTGTAGGTATTATAGTTTCCAAGATTTCGTGAATAATCAGTGAGTGGTATTTCGCTTTTATATATATAGATATTGCCATAGTTTGTTTATGTCAAGCCAAAACATTAAAATATATACGTATTATACACTAAAAGATCAGGTCAGATGGAGACCCCCCCAACTAGAGGTATGACATGTTCGTATTTATAGAATAGTACACAGTGGTTTACACATACACAAAAACAAAAGTAAAATTAAAACTATTTCGAAATAAAGCAATACAAGTAATCTATTTAGAACATAACGGCAAAAACTGTGTATATGACTGTTTTTGTCAATCAATCAAAACAGAATACATAATTATTATCTATCAAAGTTACCTACGCTAATAATAAATTAAGAAAGATAAAAAATAAATAAAAAGAATAATCAATTAATAACTACCACTATCTGAAAACTAAATTCAAAGCATTTATTTCTATTGTACCATTTACAGGCACTTTTGAATTGTCAAGAAGTCGGTTAGTCAGAAAGATGAAGCTTAATGCACATTGTGGTTGCATCGATAATGAAGAAATTATAAATATGTAATTATATGAGAACGATGTAGAAAGTAACAAAACTCTACTGTTAATCATTTTAAAAACTAAATCGTTGCCGAGGACTGTTATAGATGTCTCTTCTGTTCTTTGAACCATATCCACCCCAAGGTAGGTTAGGTAGGTGAGTGTAGGTCTTCTTCATAGCACGCAATTTTACCCGGTGTTGAGCCTCCTGCATATAATACTTACTTACTACGTTAAATAGGTCATCAGTCCTCCTTATAGGATCCTTATAGGAACGCTCTTATAAGGAGGAAGTGCATTTTTTTTTAAATAAATGTAATTTAAACGGATTTTCACGACGGGTAAATCTTTGAAAAGGTCAAAATATCGGGTGACACGAAAATCAAATAAATAATTTCTAAGAGCAATTTTTCTTTTAATGTCCTTTTACCCTCGGGGATTCTTTTTAAAATTTGGCTTGCAGTTCTACACAAAACTTACACCATATGTAAAAAATAGCACAAATCGTAAAAAATATACACACTTATTGACACTTGAATGTTTAACTTATTTAATACCTACCAGAGACTTCAATAACATTCACATTCACTTTTTTTCTCCATTTTTTTAGAAATGTTGCAGGTCCTTTACTTATATTATATCCTCATCCTCCTGTCTTATCTTGTGCTTATCTCAGTTGTATGTGAATTTACATGTTTCTTAAATTTTTTTAAAAGAAATTTATAGACTAAACGAAAATTCCGCTGGTCAACGTATCAATGTCTCAAGATTACTACATTCATTTCTATTAGCCCTAGTCTCAAAAGCTGTAAACTCTCCTATAACATCTTCCGCAAAATTTATTCATCGTTTTATTGGACTTCCTCTATCCTTTTTTGTTTTGAGCCATGGTAACTCTTTCGAACAATCCCACAGCTCGGCTTCTCTACCCTTTACGTTTATACGTACTCAAAAATCTGTGCATTTCATACACCCTTGTTTTGATATCGATGCAAAATGTTGGGAGTTTAGTGTGTTATGTCAATTGCGGTTGAGGAGTATTGGTTTTAAATTAGGGTCAGTATTGTCAGGACTATTTATTTATTAGTTTTATTCGAGTCGTCTGTGGCTCGTCTGGATATATTATACAAAACATGGTAACAACGCCCTGCGCGATCAAAACAACAGCTTGGGGCTGCCTGGTCAAAGCAGTCTGTCGGCTATGTTTGTATTTGGTCAAACTGACGACTTTCATTCTGTAATGCGCAAGTGAATTTCTGTCTGCAGGTTGGACTATGAGTTTGCAACAACCGCATGCTGGTGAGTGGGATTGTCCCTTTGCGCCATTCTGGTTGAGGCAATTAGTTGTCCTATTCAGATATGAAAAGTGACAGTTGCAATATGGAATATCCATGAAAAAAATATTTGTTAACTAACCAGTTTATCAATAAAAATTACAAAAATAGAATCCTAATTGTGAAAAAAGTACCATATAGTATAAAATTGGTAGGAAAGCAAACGAGATATAACAATTTTTAAGACGGGTGTCCTCCTCTAACGTCAAAGAAGATGTCGTTTTTTATAATAGCAACTTCGATGCTGATGAAAACGTTTTTTTTTTCAAGTAAATAATCACAATCGCGTCTCAGTGTCAATCACGGGTAATTTGAGGCTCTAGTACCTACCTATCTACTTGTAATATGTTTTTTTAAGTTTTATATTTTTGCGCGAGAACAAAAACTGGTTTATATATTTACTAGCTTCTGCCAGCGGCTTCGCCCGCAAAAACTTTGGACCCCGTTTCATCCCCTTAGGGGGTGAATTTCGGAAAATCCGTTCTTAGCGGACGGACTTGTCTACACCCTATAAGGAACCTCCTTGCAAAATTTTAAGTTTGTAGGTGTTATAGTTTCTGAGATTTTGTGATTAATCAGTGAGTGGTATTTCACTTATATATATATATAGATTAATGTCTATACACGGGTTCCAAACCAGGTTAACTAGAGCTTTTGTGTCTAACATGTTGAGTTAAAAACGCAGTTCCGTCGCTTCCGACGTAACGGAACGGGCGAATATTCCGTCTACATTTAGCCAGTTTGCTTCCTACATTGTCCATTTGTCCTATCACTTCAGGAATTACACCAATATTATAAAGACGCAAGTTTGTATGTATGTGTCTGTCTGTTACTCCTTCATGCTCAAACATATTATATTTTTTTATCCCGAGAGTATGTTCCTCCTTAATGATAAATCGTGAATTTTAAATAATAGTTTCTACCTAAAAGAAAAACACAAAAGTTTTAGAAATATGAAGTTATAACATTTTATAAGTCGTGCTACTCTGGCAACGACATATAGCTCTTTTGTGCCCATTTTTAAAAACATAGATGTGCTTGAGTGCAACAATTATAGAGGAATAAACAAATTGCCACACACGACGAAAGCCTGGGAGAAAGTTATTGAAAGAGAAGAGAGTTAAATTTCAGAACCAATTCGGTTTTATGCCGGGTCGAGGTACAGCGGATACCATTTTTGCTATGTAACGCCAGCTGTGCGAAAAATACAGAGGTGCGCATAAAAACTTGCACATGGTATTCGTTGATCTCGAAAAGGCTTACGACCGGGTACCTTGTGAGGTTCTGTGGTGGGCCCTAAGGAGAAAAGTGTGCCTGGAAAGTATGTGCAGTTGATCCGAGCGATGTACAGTCGATGCAGTACCAAGTCCGGTCTACAGTGGCCACCATTGGCAGCTTCAATGTGGCTGTCGGCTTACATCAAGGGTTTGCCGATGACATTGTGCTGGTTGCCGAGAGTGGCTTAGAGGTCCAGAACAGATTGGAGGCACAGATTGGAGAGTATTGGCCTGAAATTGAGTAGAACCAAAACGGAGTCCTTGTTTTTCGATTTCAGCGGTCTCTCCAATCCAGTGCATTTAGCTCTCGCCGGAACGCCCATACCGATTTGATCCAACTTTCGGTACCTCGGGTCACTCGTCTAAAGGGATGGTGAGGTAGGTAGACTGGGACGTAACGCATAGAAGTATATAGTTATATAAGTATTTATTAGTTTAATTTAAGATTTCACAAACTCTTCTTTGCTTATTTCTACACACTCTAGTCTACATCTCTTCTAATCTCTCCTTTCGCAGGTTTGCTAGAAGAAATTTCTTTTTAAAATAAGCAGTAGCTTTGTACAAATTTTTATATTAAGATACTTCTTCTGTATATTTGTCTGTACATAAATAATAAAATAAATATATAGAATCAACGCAGGATGGATGAAATGGCGACAGCTCACGGGAACAACTTGTGACCCACGGATGCCACTCAAGTTGAAGGGTAAAATCCACAAGTCCGTGATAAGGCTTGTCATACTGTATGGAACAGAATGTTGAGCTGTGAAAAAGACGGATAAAAAAGGTTGCACGTAGCGGAGATGAGAATGTTAAGATGGATGTGTGGTGTGACGAGAATGGATAAAGTGAGAAATGAGTATATTAGAGGAAGTTTGAAAGTGGCGCCAGTGACTGAAAAGTTGAAAGGGAATCGTTTGTCTTGGTATGGTCATGTGAAGATAAGGGATGAAACGCATGATGCTAAAAGAGTTATGAGTTTACATGTGGATGGATGGAGTGGGAGATGAAGGCCAAGGCCCTCCCGCATTAGCCTTCGTGATTATTTTTTTATAACCACCCAAAAATAGGGGCCTCACTTTAAACCCTGCAGACAGAAACAAGGCCTCTGTCGACACTACCCATACTTTTTTGAATCGGGTCTCGTTATCCCCTGGAGGAGGCCCCTGCATGGGGCTCCGTCGAACCTGTCCAGACCGACAGTGTTTTGTAATTAATATTTAGGTTACGTTTTCGATATTACTATTACTACCGCAGTTAATAACTATAGATATTAAATGTATGCCAAAATACGATTCTGCCTATGAATTTTCTGCGATATGATAGTTCTGCTTTTTAATTATTATGGATTTGATGCTTGAAGATGATTTTGACTAACAAACTTATGAGGTTTGAATGTAATAAATGAGTGTATGCGAAACGATTTTTTTCGAAATGAGGTTTATGGTACCCGCTGTCCTGCAAAATAATATTGAGAAAAAAAAAGTTCTGCCATAAAAGATAGATCCGTTTTATTCATATTTATTTATGGGGGTTTGAGTATTGGGACGACCATTAGAACAGCGCCAAGCGTATTTTGAAAAAGGTGCCATTCGGTGGAAGATCAATAACGATATGGGCTAGGATATCTTCAGAGAGTCGGAGATAGTGGTGATAGAAAATGCTGGTCCTTCCTTGGTGAATATGGGAGTAAATTAAATTTTTATGAACGAAAATATTTTATGTGTGATATATAATTAGCGATTTTATAATATTACATTCTTTATATCATTTTTTTTATTAGTCTGTAAGCCTTATGTAAAATATTTATGTCTAATAAAATACTTTTGGTCTATGCGTATATTTAAGACGTTTACCTGCACGGAGTAGCCAACTCGCTGTCCAGACTTAAATCCCATAAAACACGCATGGGCGCGCGATAACGCTCTTAGCTCCACTTACACGAGTTAAAGAGTGCGTTAGTGGAAGAATGATGAAACATAGACATAGACAAAAATCATATAACAATTCGGTCACATCGTCTCAATAAAGTGATATACGGGTTTAGATCGATAAAAAAAGTTTTATTTTTAAGATAAACTGCGGTGTGATTAATCTATACATACGAATAAAACTGAAGTATTTGTTTGTAACATTTTTTTTTTCACTAATTGCTTATGAAAGTATATTCCATCCGGGTTATTGTAAACTTAGAACCAAGTTCTTAGGAGTGACAATAGATCGAAATTTAAATTGGAAGGCACATATAGAGACCCTGACTAAAAGGATCAGCAGTAATGCGTATGCTTTGTACATTTTGTCACGAAAGGTTAACATAGATGCATTGTTAACTGCTTACTACGGGCTAACAGAATCTGTACTCAGATATGGGGTTATCTTTTGGGGCAACTCGACTGACAAAGAAGCCGCTTTTAAAGCACAAAAGAGATGTATCAGAGCCATGTTTATATTGAAAACCACCGATAGTTGTAAGCCCTATTTCTTACGCTATAAAATATTGACACTGACCTCCCTTTATATTCTGGAAACAGTAATGTTCGTTAGAAATAATAGTAACTTGTTTTCGCAAATGGCAGATAAATTTCCCAGAAACAGGCGTGATCAAACTCAACTGTGTCTGCATAGGAGTAGGACTGCACTTATGCGCAAAAGTGTTTTCTGCATGGCTCCCATTATATATAATAAGTTACCTAAAAGTTGGAAAGAGCTTAATAATGTACAATTGAAGAAACAACTAAAGTCATTCTTAACAGACAAAGCATACTATAACATTAATGAATTTCTGACAGAACCATTTAGAGTGACTTAGATTCAATTATGATTTTAATAATTACTTTGACATGACTGTGTATACTTTGACATTTATTACTATTTGTTTAATTCACAGACATAAATTTATTATCATTTTTACTTTTGTTTTGACATTATCTTATTTGACATTTATTACTCGATGTTAATTTCCTAATGTTTTTACTTTCTTAATTTTGACATGTTTAATTTTGACATTGATTTATTTTTCAAATTATTGTAATTACCTAGTAAAAAATTAATCAGTAGTTATTCAAAACATTTGCACGCCATAGTATGTGGCAAACATGTCTGAACCAATTATTATTTCTTTATGTCATCCTGCATGCACTTTCTTAATATTGTATGTGTACACATGTTTGAGCAAATAAATATATCTTATCTTATCTTATCTTATCTTATCTTACCACATTATCGATTCGAGACACTTTTATAAATTCCATACATTAATCGTAAACTCGTCACAATCACAACCATAAAAAGTCGGTATATATTCGTTACAGGTAGATACGAGTTGTTGTAAACTCGACACAAATCTTCATTTTATATTATTTTTAAAGAAAGTAACGTTAGCAAGCAAAGTTCTAGATCTAAGTTTTAACATTAAACAATTTTTTCGAAAAAAAAAACCACAGAGCGCGAGATTCAATCCATTTGGTAAACAATAATCTAAAAAAAAAAACTGGGCAGGTGCGAGTCGGACTCGCGCCCGAAGGGTTCCGTACAAACTTGAAAAAATTGCGGTTTACGATTTATGACGTATTAAAAAAAAATTACTTACTAGATCTCGTTCAAACCAATTTTCAGTTGAAGTTTGCATGGTAATGTACTGCATCATATATTTTTTTTTAGTTTTATTATTCTCTTATTTTAGAAGTTACAGGAGGGGGGGGGACAAATTTTACCACTTTGGAAATAAAATAAATAAAGAAATAAATTTTATTCAATTAACGTTTACAAAACATTTACATTAAGCCAACAGTAACAAGGTTTCCCATACAATTACAGTGCCTAAAAATATACTAAAACAAAAATATTATTATAGGTGCAATTATCATGATTTGGAAAGCAATGTTTGATAGTAGATCGCCCGATCTAGGTTAATTTAAACCTATGTTTCAGGCCATCACTTTACAGTCCAGTTTCATTGCGACAGTAAAATTTAAAGTTATGGTTACAGTAAAACTTTTATAAAAAAATATACTTATTCTATTGTAATAAATAATTACGAAAATAAGCTTATAGTACATTAATACCTAAAACTATGTCTATGAAATTATACAAAAATAAACACAAACGAGGAGATCAGATAACAATATGCCAAAATTTCTAGAAGTTATTCTGTGTCTGTGTAATTAAGTTTCACTAAATATTCTGACAAAATCTTACTACATTTTTTATACCTTACACTATAGAAACTTAGTTAAGCCTGTTATATAGAAATGGTCTTAAGAACATGTAAAAACGCTTAGTAAAGGCATGTCTGGTTTGAGGCTTTATGCAAACCAAGTCCTTCCTTCTCTTGTCAGAAGATGGAGGGTCAAAAGGAAGTGCCGCATGCTGTTGTAGTACTACGTTTACAGCAAAGATAGGCTTTATTAGTCACATCAGAGCACATGATCGCAACTCGTAGTTGCAATAAAACGGAATCCAGTCACCGTAGCCGAAATCGGCTAGGGAGTATATATATATATATATATGTTTAAAATAAATAATTGCCGCACTGTTAGCACATTGCATGCTATGTAGAGCTGGTGCGTAGGAAATCTAAAAGGGCGAAAGGTAGCAACCTTGAGAATTGCTCTTTGAGCACGCTCTAACGGGAGTAAAATTGTTTTGGCCGCACCACCCCAAGAAGTTATGCAATATGTAAGAATGAAGTGACACAAAGCTAAATAGACCTGTTTAATTAATTTGTAGTCGGCTAAGGCTATGATTGTTACGTACATTTTTAAAGACATATATTAATTTGCATACACAGTAACTCGATAATGTTTACGGAAATTTAGATTTGAGTCAATCGTGACACCGAGATATTTTAAATGGTCAGCTTTGGCTAAATGTCTCTCGCGCAAACTACTCAGTTTAGAAAAAAAATATATTAGAAACCTCAAAATCATTTTTGAAGACCTACATAGGGTTTGATGACAAAAAATTTTTGAGTTTCAGTTCTAAATATGGGGAACCCCGAAATTTATTGTTCTTTTTTTTCTATTTTTGTGTGAAAATCTTTATGCGGTTCACAGAATACATCTACTTACCAAGTTTCAACAGTATAGTTCTTATAGTTTTGGAAAAAAGTGGCTGTGACATACGGACGGACAGACAGACAGACAGACATGACGAATCCATAAGGGTTCCGTTTTATGCCATTTGGCTACAAATCACAAGTATGCCGCCAGTTGCTTCCCGCTAAACGAAACAAAAAAAAGTGCAGCTAAATCTACCTTTTTTTTGGATTTGGAAAATCATCAAATTCTTTTACTGATTAAAACCACAATTGTCTTCTCTGGAATTGAATAAATTATCACTATAATATAGGTCAGTTTTTGCAATCGTTGTGCGACCCCCTTTTTTCCATTTTCCCACCCGAAAAAAAAAAAAAAAAAAAAACCCCTTGAACAAAATGTTGTCATCAGCTATTTAAACCGATTACATTGATTGGATATTGATAAAATAAACAATTTTAATTGAGATTATGATACGAATACTTACATAATACTGAAAATTTATTTAAGCAATTTTAAAATCTGTGATTTTTAATTAGTTGTAAGTTGTTTTTTTATTAAGTCCTCTGTAATTAGAGTAAGATATTTCTTGAGAATAATCGTTTTGTGATTTCATACTGGCGAGAAGTTGGTGATCAACCAGCAAGTTGTAATGTTTCTTTAACTGTACAGAACTGTGATTTTTATAAAGACTTTCTCTTAATTTAAAAATTAATAATATTTTTTTTGTGTTTTATTCCTGTTTAGAAAACTATTGTAACGAGTTTACAATGCTCCAAAATATTTGAATACGATAAAATAAATTGTGACGAGTTTACACATACTTTATTCTGTGGTAAATCGACAAATTTGGCAAGTTTACAATAACACTTTGATTACTATAACAAATATGCAAATATTAAAATTTTGTCTGTCTGTCTGTTTGTTCCGGTTATTCTCCGAAATGTTTGGATCGATTTTAACGGGACTTTCACTGGATAGCTGATGTTATAGGAGTAACTTGGCTACTTTTGATTTTAGAAAAAGATTGATACTTAGATTAATATACGCTTTATTGTACAGCATAAAAATACAGTAGGAGTTTAAAATAGAAAAAAAATCCGTTCCACGCAAAAAGAAAAATCTTCCTGAAATTGTGACCAAATTAAAATTTGCTGTTTTACAAGTCTGACGCCAACGAAGTCGCGGTCACCAGTTTATATATTATTTATATTTTTATGAGCAACTATAGAAACTTACACTGAGCGTGACCTGATTCGGACTTGGATTATATTTCTTTGCTTGTAGATAGGTACTGAATTTATTATTTTAAGCTTAATATTAAAATATGTAAATGTGAAAATTTTGTTTCTGACAATATATACTGACCGACACTCGATCGACACTTCAGAAATTCAATGCAATAGCCCCAGAGATCAAAATTTTATAATAATGTTCACTGCACCTCCTAGGTTCTCCAGTTTTGGAAGATAGTTCTTCTTTATTCGTTGACGATAAAATTAAACATTTCAACGATATTTCGGATAGACTTTCAAAAATTAACTTACATTCGGCTTTCACCCTCATTAGATATTGCTGTTTTGCTCCAAATTTTATGTATTTTCTTCGCTCTTCCTCTTTATGGAAACAACCACATCTCTTGGACAAAATTGATCAAACCAATCCATCCGCTTTAACGTCCATCTTAAATGTGGCCCTGGATGACCGAGAGTAGGTAAAAGCCACGATACCCATACGTTTTGGCGAACTCGGCATCAATTCAAAAAATCAATCAAAATTTCTAGTATAAGTCTACCGGCGTTCCTGTCTTCGGTCCACAGCACTCAACAGTTAACCGAAAGAATCTTAACCCCATCTCTGGTTGACTGTGAGGTGCCGTGCTTGACCGACGCCGTAAACGCCTGAAAAGTGGCTTGCCCGGACAAGATGTAGCTGGAGAATCCATCTTCCTAGAGAAAGTGGAATGAGCCACTCTGAAAGTTGGTACGGAATAATCTCATTAATACGTCCACCAATACTGCTGAGCGCGCCCGCCTACTGACTGTGGTTGAATGGGAGTCCGGCCTCTGGCTACAGGCTCTACCGTTACCTAACATAGGTGCTATGCTGAGTGACACAACCTTCCGGATCGCTACATGCTTGCGTCTGGGTGCTCCAAGTGGAGCTCCACATCGATATCAGTTCGGCGAAGCAGTCGACCGCCTCGGATACCATGGCCTATCATGTAGTAGAAGCGCTGGTCGGATAGCACGACATGCCAGTATTAATGATTTCATCCGCCGAGCTCTTGTCACCGCCGGGGTGCCAGATGTTTTAGAACCCAATGGCTTGACACGTGGCACTTGGTGACTATAATACCTTGGTAATTGGGTAGGCCTATGGTGTGGGATGCAACATGTGTCGATACCCTTGCGTCATCCCATCTTTTGAGTACGGCGGGCTGTGCTGGGGCAGCTGCTGCAGGTGCAGAAAACCTCAAACGGCGTAATATAAGAACCTCATCGGAGGTTATATGTTTGAGCCGCTTGGGATTAAAACACTAGGGCCATGGGGTCCGAGCGCTCATCGAGTTGTTCGGGATTCAAACAGCTGGTCGATTCTTCGCGTGACTAGAGGGCTGGACTTTTCTTCGGTCAACGAATCAGCATTGCCATCCAGCGTGGCAATGCTGCCAGCGTTCTGGGCGCTTTTTCCATTGACATCGATGTGGACGAATTTTTTTATACCGTTTGAGTTCTTTTTCTATCCGTTTGTACATTTTATTTAATAACTAAGATGTATATATGTATATATATATTAATAAAGTTCTTATAAAGATGTAAGGAATCGTAATATTATCCGCAATAAAATGAATTTATTTTTATAATTTTTTTTTTTAACAGTTATCGTTAAAACTATAATATACTTCGACAAGAAGCTAGTGCTATTTTTAGGAAATGTATGACACATTAAGAAGTGCACATAATATATAAGCTACGTAGATTGATGCAGTTTCACGGTATGGTTAGCTGTGGTTGAGCGTTTGGCTTTTCTGCTGCGAGTTACGGGTTCAATTCCTGCACGGGTCAAATATTTGTATGGCATAGCTACTTACAGTTGTTCCGGGTCTGTGTGTCTTGTGTACGTGAGTTTACATGTTTGTGAAAGCACGCACGATGCATGCATAACTCCTAGGGGGTTACCATGGCGTTCAAAGTAAGATTGTTTCATTCTTATTTCAGTGTCCATCTACCTACCTACCCACTCTGGAAATAAGAATGAAACAATCTTACTTTAAACGTCATAGTACAGGTCCTAGTGTGGGGGCAACGTTACTTTTTTATATAATACACGATTAACGAAATATTTGTTGTGGTTTAATTATGAAGGTATACGAGTACGATATCTACTAAATGTGGGAAAGCGTGATTTTTACTGGTACATAGGTCTATCTACCAGAAAAAGCATGTAACTACCAATGTTGTGCCTACCTTAGTAACACCTAATTAGAAGACGTTTTTGTCTCTCGATATATTGTTATGCTACACATACTTGTATGAGTAAATAATGAAGGTAAGGCAAGGGGTACTTAGGTAGGTACGATTTCAGGTCCACGTGTAAAATGTTTTTATTTTTTTGTCGGCATTCAAACTTTTTTATCAGTATTAGTAATGAATTTATGAAACTTCACCCGTCTATGTACTTTAGCGGTTAAGTGCGAGACGTCGGGGCGAGCCCGCGGCGATCCCTCGGATACCGCCAAACCGCATCGAGGGAGAAGATGGCTTATCTCAATTAAAATCTTTTTTTTTCTTATTCTAGCGAACATTTTAAAATTTCAAAACCCTGGGGATGGGTTCGGTGAATCGTTACCATAACAAAAACAAACTTTTATTTTCTTTTATTGAGTTTGCAAGTAATTTTGAATGTTTAGACTAAATATCTAGTCTAAATAACTCAATCTAAAGCGTATTGAAAATATAAATAGACAATAACAAGGTGTTTATTCAATAAATATAGAGGGTTAAAGAACGATATTTTTAAGGACAAATTCGGCCTAACTATCAGGCCGGTTTATCCGAATTAGTTCCGTCTGTACGCATTTCACTACTAACCCCCTCGATGTTTAATTAGATTTACCATCTTTGAGAAAATGTAACTGAATTACATAAATCAATTCTTTGTGTCTGATTCCAAAGTTTCGTTATACCTAGATGAAAATATATGGCCTACTGGGATTATATTTAGGCGTTTTGTTAATTTCAGTAATCGAAATGCGAACAGATTCTCGTCTGTGGACGGCATTAAGCAACAAAATAATGGATAAACAGGGTTACCGTTTTGCGAGTTTCAACTGTAAAAACATTAAGCGATCAGTTGATAGTGTCCGAGAGTTGTGTCGCACCTGTGACCTAATTGCATTGCAAGAAACATGGTTACTGCCAGAGGACATAACCTATCTGAGCACGATCGACGGCGGTTTTGGGTACACCGGTACGTCGGCGGTGGACACGTCTGCCGGCATACTGCGCGGGCGTCCATATGGCGGTGTCGCTTTGTTATGGAGAAGCAGTGTTTTCCAACAAGTGTCAGTGTTACAGTGCGATAACGCTCGTATCAGTGCAATAAAAATAACAACAAAAGACCGACCTGTGCTTGTGTTTAGTATATATATGCCTACCAACTGTGCGGACAACTTACCGGACCTTACGGACTGTTTAAGTGCGGTAAGTGCTATTATAGACGAACAAAACATTCAATCGGTTTTTATGTTAGGAGATTATAATGCTGACATATACGAGTTGTTTTATAACGAGCTCATTAGTTTTTGTAGTGATCAATATTGGTCATGTATTGATGTTGACTTTCTTGGTGTTAATTCGGGCACATATACGTTCATAAGTGACGCTCACGGTACTTGCAGCTGGTTAGATCATTGTATTGTTACGCAATCGGCGAAGCGAGCCGTCACTAATGTTTATGTTAAGTATGATACTCTGTGGTCTGATCATTTTCCTTTGATCATTGAATGTGACCTAAATTTACTAACACCTAATTTACAGAATAAGACGCCATTGAATGTTAGCAATATATCGTGGGGCACTAGAAGTAAGGAACAGATTTTGAAATATACCTCAGAGTGTCATAATCGTTTAGGGTTAATTGACTTTCCGATCGAGTGTTCAAAGTGTGCCGATTTTTATTGTAATGACCCCTGTCATAAACGCATTCTTGACGTGATGTACTCTGACATTGTGGCCGCCCTTCGTGCTGCGTCCTTGGCGAGTCGAGGGGGTGTTATGAGGAGTGGGAGTGGACCGCGCATATTGGGTTGGAATGAACACGTGAAAGGAGCTCACCGGGAGGCTAGAAGGAAGTTTACGGAGTGGGTAGCGTGTGGAAAACCTAAATCTGGTTTAATTTATGATGATATGTGTACGAGTAGGAGATTGTTCAAGTCACGTTTGAAATGGTGTCAAGATCGTCAAGAACAGTTAAAAATGGACAATCTTGCTAAGAAACACTCCAATGGTGATTTTCGAGGCTTTTGGAAAAATACCAACAAAGTTAACGCCAGACCTGGACTTCCGGTGAGCGTGGGGGGTGTGAGTGATTCGAAAGACATTGCTGAACTCTTTAAGCGTCATTTCTCTATACAGTCACCGTTGGGTCCAGCGAGCGAGATGTTCAATGGGGAGATGACTGAAGGGATGGTAGGGGTGAGGTTTACGGCCAAAGATGTGGCCGTAACCATTAAAAATATTACCAAAGGCAAGAGTCCAGGTCATGATTATCTATCCATTGAGCACCTGGTTCACGCTGGCCCGCATATAAACAGAGTATTAGCGATGTTCTACTCATTGTGCGTGGGCCACTCTTATCTTCCACCGGATCTTATGAAGACTGTGGTTGTGCCCGTGGTTAAGGATAGGACCGGGGACTTAGCTGATAAGAGTAACTACAGGCCCATTTCCCTGGCTACGGTTATTGCGAAGGTGTTTGACGGTTTGCTTAATACACAGTTAAGTAAATACATATCTCTGCACGATAACCAATTTGGATTTAGACCTCGATTGTCAACGGAAAGTGCCATACTGTGTCTTAAGCATACCGTCAGATACTATAATGACCGTAAGACCCCGGTGTATGCATGCTTTCTCGACTTGTCCAGGGCCTTTGATCTGGTGGTGTATGACCTTTTGTGGAAAAAACTTGAGAGTATAGATCTTCCACGTGAAATTGTTACCATCTTAAGGTATTGGTACATGAACCAGGTCAACAGCGTCAGATGGGCGGGGGCAGTGTCGGAGCCGTATCGCCTGGAATGCGGCGTGAGACAGGGCGGACTGACCTCGCCCACGCTATTCAATCTTTACATGGACGCGCTGATCGTCGCGCTGAGCAGTCAGCGTGTCGGCTGTCATGTAGATGACATATGTGTCAATAACTTAAGCTATGCGGACGACATGGTTCTGCTGAGCGCGTCGATCTGCGGCCTGAGGAGATTGATGGCGATGTGTGAGGGTTACGCTGTTTCTCACGGACTTTTATATAATATTAGGAAAAGCCAGTACATGGTCTTTGAGGCTGGTGGTGCTAGGAGCCCGGACAATGTACCCCAAGTATGTCTAAACAATGTTCCCTTAGACAGGGTAAATCAATTTAAATACCTAGGGCATATAGTTACGGCTGACCTCAGAGATCATGCTGACTTAGAACGGGAACGAAGGGCTGTATCTAAGAGAGCTAATATGTTGACTCGCAGGTTTGCGCGGTGCTCAGAGGACGTGAAAATAACTCTTTTCCGGGCATATTGCACGTCCCTGTATACTTGCAGCTTGTGGGCTAGCTACACTCAAAAAAGCTACAACACCCTTCGTATCCAATTTAATAACGCCTTCAGGGCGGTGTTGGGTCTGCCTCGCTACTGCAGCGCTTCGGGTATGTTCGCATGGGCCCGCACGGACTGTTTCCATGCGACTATGCGGAAGCGTTGTGCGTCACTTGTGCGCAGAGTGCGGGTCAGCTCCAATACCGTTCTGAAAATGATAGCGAGTAGGTTGGACTGTCCTTATGTGCGGCACTGCTGTGACAGACAAGTTACATACAGTGTCGCATATAAGAGACTATTATAAATTGAAATGTTTTTGAAGTTTTGGTGTGATTATGATTATTTTTTATTTTATTTTTGGATTATTGTGATTTTAATGTATTGAATTTATTGTATTTTAATTTATTGATTTTTATTGGATTTAATTTATTGTATTTTCTGGAATTATTAATGTGTTGATGATCTCTTATATGGGTTTTACCTGAAATAAATGAATTTTAATTTTAATTTTTTTTTTAATGGGTCAAATATATTCATAGTAGTAAAATGAAATTTCATAAGTTTATTTACAGTAGACACCTACCTTTTTCAGTGGGAAATCATCAAATAAGTCATCGCGCTCTGGGTGGACTCTCAAAGAGGTATCAGACTTTTACTGACTACAACCCACCTGTGTTCCTTTAGTTTCCCTTTGCAGTCCAGAGCAATGGGTTACCGTTGCTCTAGATTATACAAAATATGTAGTTATATTTCGTATAATCCCGCATCGGATAGATACCTATATAACGTGCACTCTGTCTATCTAGTAATTACTTCTTCTCGTCCTCATCTTAATGAGAACACAATTCAGGACACCATTGAACACGTCGTTTACCCCTAAGCATCCATCTGTTAATTCTATAAGTAGGTACTCTGACACTACAATTAATTTGAATTGCTCCCTTCGACAACCCTCTTTGAGGGTGATTCTCGAATTAATTTACAATTAAGGGTCAAAACATTAATTGCTCGTATCATGTCAGTTGGAATGATTTGACATCTATGAAAGTAATTTGCAACTGGAAATATTAGAAATATATCTACGTTTTCATTTTGTGAAAAAGTTTACCACGTGATAATTAAAAAAAGAAGTTTTGTGGTTACGTTCATAAACATTTTAATTAATGACATGAGACATAGGTGTCTTGTGTATGTGTATGACACACAGATACATAAAACGCTACATAAATAATTTTGTTAAATGCGGGAATCAAATCCCCGAAGAGCAGCGACACAACCAATTACTCAACTACTGAGCTAAACGTGTTATAAACGACTCAACTAATCTAAATCTAATGAAGAATCATATACTTAAATCTATGTTACCGGCAATCTGTATAATCCGGTATTCTATACAATACCTCGGCAATGTATAGAATACCTAAAACGTGTAGGTAATGTATGAAATATTATTTATTTTATAGTTTGCTTAGGTATTCTGTACAATACTGAATGCGCAGCCGGTAATGTGTGTAAAAGACGAGAGCAGGGAAGGATGTGACCATAGATATATATTTTTTATGGATGTGACGTAATTTTAGAGCATCCCGACTCAGTCAGGTTAGGTTAGCACTTGAAAGCAAATTACATTATGTAACTTATATCTTGAAGATTTTTTAATTTCACGTTAATTTTATCATGTATTCAGGTCGTATAGAAATACACACACAGAA
The DNA here is from genome assembly GCA_905147345.3 of Mythimna impura. NCBI lineage: Eukaryota > Metazoa > Arthropoda > Insecta > Lepidoptera > Noctuidae > Mythimna > Mythimna impura. The sequence goes on from LR990345.1 coordinate 19,472,089, forward strand.
GTCCGAGGGGTTAAAAGTAAGCCTCCTAATTCCAGGTTGAGGTTATAAAAATCTATGCCGGGGTGCCCTAAAATTATGTCAGTTCCTTCCCTGCTTTTGTCTTTTACTCACATTGATTTTAAGTAATAGAACATGTTTCATTTGCCCGGCATTTTATAGGTTAAAACAGTTATTTTTTTTATTTGGCTCTTCAACAATGTGTACACTATTACATGTAAAGGAAAACGATTCGATCTTAAGTCTAAGTGCCCCATCATTTAAAGAAGAGCACTACGTGCATTATTTAATACGCCTTAACAGCTAATAATAATTAGGCCACTGAGAAAAAACAAGAATAAACATCAGAAAAGAATGAAAAAAACAGAAATATACCAAACATTAAATGTGTACAAACATTGATAAATATAGGTATATATTTATCAATGTTTGTCCATATTTATTTTACACATTGTCGGTGGACCAGCAGGTACTCTATACAATCCAAAGGAATTGTATACATTACCTAGGTAAAGAATGTAATGGACAATAATATTCATAATATTTTGATAAATTGCCTGGACGCCCCAGGTATTCTATACATTGCCTAGGTATTGTATAGAATACCTGAATTATACTGATTGAAATTAAAATTGTGTGTAACTTTATATATTACTTACTTAGGCTTTATTTCACCGCAATCGGTTGACTATATCGAAAGATATATAATTATTTTTATATACTACATTTATATCAACAACCATGTACTTAACATTCATGTTAGGCGGTACGAAGTTCTCCGGGTCAGCTAGTAATCAAATAAATAGCTTTCTTATACTATTCTAATCACAACAGGCCTGAGTGCTATAACTGTCATTTTCGCGTAGAACAAGATTTTATTGTATTCAAAATCGATAGGGCTTAGGAAAGCGGAGGTGTTGCGGTGGAGCGTGTGGAATACTGCCGAGAGCGCCTTAGCAACGTGCCGCCGGCTTTAAAAGCTTTTATATTCCTTTAAGAAATAATACTGTGTAATGCCTCATGCCTCTCGCGTTTCCGGCACTGTATGGAAATATTCAATTTTTATTCTGAGCGCTAATATTTTTAACGGTTCGCTTTGGAGTTTGGCTCGGGGGTGCTCATGGGGTACTAAGCTCTGATATTCACGCATCGCCTACTCGAACGCGTATTAGCACTGATACGAGGTGACGCATCCCATTTTTAAGTTTAGATTTAGTATATTTTTAAATACTTAGATTTATCAAGATATGAAAAACAAAGGAAGGAAATCTCATGTTTTTAGGGTTCCTTACCTCAAAAGGAAAAAACGGAACCCTTATAGGATCACTTTTTTGTCCGTCTGTCTGTCTGTCAAGACCCTTTATGCGGGAACACGTGGGTGGAAGTATCGAGTTGAAATTAAAACCATATAAACTTCTGAGTTAACGAAAAAAAAGATACGGCCGGTTTTTATCGCAAAAAAACGTATGTTTCGATACTCTCAATGGAATTAAAATTCATAGGGTACTTTCTGTAGACCTAGAATCCTGAAATTTGGTATAAAGCAAGGTCTCATAGAAAAAGTATATGGAAAAATCTGAAAACAATAAATTTGTAATTATGTCTCAAAATAAAACTTTTTTTGCGATTCGAAAAAATCTTAACTCAAGTTGGGAATTGAACTGTTTTCATAGGTAAGTTTGTACGGAACCCTCAGTGTGCGAGTCCAACACGCACTTGTCCGGTTTTTTTAATTGGATAGTAAAATCCCAGCAAAAAATGTAAGTTCTTGAAAGTTATTATTTGGTTTTACGATTCAGTTGATTTTTTCAAGCCAACATACATATCAGTAGGTACATATACAAACAAACGTATTCTTTCATACAAAAAACTGTACCTCCTGGTTTTCAGAATTAGAATTACTTTACAGGTGCTTTATTTAGAACGTCTACTCAACAAGGAATTATTCCGTAATCTAGTAGGTAAATTCCAACGCCATTCTGAACAATCTGCGTCTGCTTTCATACACATGAGTTTCTCATTGAACTGATTAGAAAAATATGACAGACTAGTCCACGTATTAAGCAAAACAAAACTTTCCGTACGACATTTTCATCTATCTATATATATAAAAGGAGACACTAACCGACTGACACTTCAACGCACAGCTGAAACTACTGAGAGTAGAAATGTGAAATTTTGCACAAGGCTTCATATTGTGACGTAGGCGAGCACTAAGATTTGGTTCAAATCTTGCAACTGAATTTTTTTGTCCTATTTTTGTTATGATGTATGTCAACATCAGTATATTTCTTGATGACGTACAACAATTCCTCCTCGTGCAGGTGTGAGCGGCGTCGGCAGCGCGGTGTCAGGCGCGGGCGGCTATGCAGGTCTATACGGCGGGTACGCGGCGGCTGCGCTGGCCGGGCTCGCGGGCCCGCCTCCCAAGCGCAAGCGACGTCACCGCACCATCTTCACGGAGGAGCAGCTGGAACAGCTCGAGAGCACCTTCGACAAGACGCACTACCCCGACGTTGTGTTGAGAGAACAGCTCGCGTTGCGGGTCGACTTAAAAGAGGAGAGGGTTGAGGTATGACTTTCACATTTTGTTTTATATGGGAACACATTCTAAGTTATACGTGGAAACTTCAGGATTTAAATCTTCACCAATTTACCTACAATGAAGCTTAAACGACTAAAATTATAGGTAATTGTACCTTATATATATTTGTTCAAAAAAATATGTTCATGTGATGATCAGTCAAAGATCATCCTCTCCTTCAGTCAATTAATCATAATCTCCCTCTGATTATAAGTAAGTTTCGTATTTTTAAGAGGTCGGTGGTCGCATGAGCGTTGCAGTCGTAATACTCGTAATCTGTCAAAATAACGAAAATACAATAATTATCATAAATTTTGACATTGATTAAGACTGAGATGATATTGCAATTCGAATTAGAACATTTTTTAGTACGAGAATTCTGATATTTCAAAAAGACGCCTAGATCTAAAATGATTACATGAGATTAAACATTTAAAAATAATTAGTAATTCTGCATAAAGTAGACAGTCAAAGAAAATCGGAGCAATATGTTACAAAAATATTATATCCATGTATTAATTTTGTTCCGACGCGGCGACGGCCAAAGGTTCCATTGTCTCACTATTTTCCTCCAAACAATGTTAAATAGGAGATCTACTTAGTTCATAATACCAACATCAAACCGTATTTTCTTTCCTTTACTGTGTAGGGCTTCACGTTACAATGTTAAGTAATAAAGAGAAATACGATTTTTCACTGGTAGGTAACTACGCGTGTTTCATACTTTCATTTCAACGAATTCTTCAGTTCGCTACTTATCTGACAGATTTTTAGATTTTATGAACAGAATCGAATCGTTTAGTACTTAGATTACTTCAAATCTTTTTGTCCTCTAGTCGATAGGATAAGGGATTATCAAAATACAATAAGTACGTTTTCATACAACCCAATTTATTACGATAGGTTTGGTCTATTTAACGTATATCTATTGTGTCGTTAAGAATAACTGACTATTTTATTATAGAAAATACATCTAGGAATTCATAAGCAGCAGCACCACTACCAGCAATAAAACCAACACCACCAAACAAAAACCATTATAAAATCACCACAAACTTGTAATATAAACAGTTTGTGATCGAGCTAGATCTTTACTCTATTTTATTCCACAAGGGGGTCTTTAATTCCATCAAGGTATTATGTATGGTATCTGCTAGAATGATTAGCTTAACCGTCCGTAGTTGTCCTTATCTATTTATTTTAAAACTGTATGTATGCTCAAGCCCAACTTGAGCAGAAGGCTTGCTTGCCTGACTCTTTTCACTCGCTCTCTATTAGATACATAAAATCAACCTAAATCAATATTGTAACTAAGCATTAAAAATTGTTTTGAAATTTAAGTTTTCAGCTGATTACAAAACCATATATTTTGTGCAGATTTCTGTTAAGTTCTGTTTGATTCATTACTTCATAATGTGTTTTTCAAAAGCGTTCCTTAGTGAACCTAACACATTGCATTAATTATTACATCATCATGATAAAGAAAACATCCGAACATTAACAATAAAAATATAACTAAGTAAATAGACTCTTACCTAATCCTTTTCCGAACCGAAAAAAAAAACGGTATTTGGACGACCGTGGGCTGGTGTGTGACGAAGAGTGACGAGATTAACGGGGCGTAACGTTTAGTAGTAGCGAAGGGCCGAGTCAACAGTGACGTGACATGTTCGACGACACCATGTGGGTGGTCGGCCGTTATAGGAAACGCGTCAAAAACTAAACATGTTTTCTCTAGAGCCAAGACTATGACTGCTATGACGCAAACCTTGGCGAGATTTCAATTTTTGCAGAAAATATTTAAGTTGATGGGTAAAATAGGTATATCGAGTGCTGCGTTCATCCCTATACCTAATCTAAACATTCTTTACGACCAATCCGTATCTGCACCGTAGGTTATATTCGTTCCTGCCAGGTCTGCGGATTCTTCGAAGGAGGCCCACGCAAAAGGCAACTGAAAGAACGTATGATAACAGAGTGTCAGACAGTCGTTTTATGCAGTAAAAGTTTGGCATTCCCTCTTGCTCCACGTAAAGCAGGAGGTAATAAAATGGTTGTACTTATTTGTTATTCTCTTACATAGAATAAGTATTAACAAGTTAGTAGTTATTAGTATTACAATCAAGCACCAGTTTTTTGCTTTCAATAAACCAAAGTTCAGTTCGGATTGTCACTGCTGCAGCGTAAGATTAGCCGAGCGCCTGTATGGCTACTAGAACAGAGTGCACTCAATAGAATTTGTGATGTTGAAAGTAAGTCGGGATATGTTTGTGGGCCGCCGGGCACCGGCTACCGGTGTTGCGGCGTGTGTGCCGACCACTCGACGGCGTGCCACCCAGCCCGCAGCCGGCCGTCTGTTTACACACACACTCATCTTATCCGGCCACGGACTGCGCAAATCCAAATGACATTCTGTAGTTCTTAACTTTCGAAGGTCTAATGAAATTCATCATCAAGTGTTGGTTCGACATTATGTACGTATGTAGATATGACACGGATAATATAACTCATTATAAGTTATCTACTTGAGGGAAATATTTAAAAACGAAATATTTAGCTTTAACGTGAATTCAAGCTAAGGCGGAGTGGAGATGGTAGGTTGGTAGTATAATTAGTCATTACTTAACTAATTATACTGACAATGTGGGTAGGTTTCAACTCGTTAACACCTATTTAATTGAAATATAATATATGTAAGTGTTTCAATTTCTATCTCAATTATTAAACCGCTGTGATTTATGAGAGTCGTATTTTCTCATAGCTTACATCGATCTGCAGTTTTAATGTTTCAGTAATATATGTACATTTTTAACGACTTGTCGAAATTCATTAACTTTTGGTCTTAATTGGTAAAATGAAGCCCGACGTGAAAACAAGTTAAAAGATCAGTACGTAATATAAATAAGTAATTTAAATGGCTTGTATGGCTTGTCTGGCTGAGCGCAACGGTCTACATGTGAAATTTGCTTTAGTGTAAACTTTTTATTAAGGAATCCATAGCAAATCACCGCGGGCGGGTAGAGTTTTCAACCGAGTAGAATTTTGCCTCAGGGCAAATAAAAAGGGACGCCCGACGCGGTGAGACGGGCGCCGCGAAAATTAATCTGAGTTAATTAAATTTGATTTATTTATGCTGCCCCGGCCCGAGTGGAGGGAACGATAAAAGCACAACAATACGGCTAATGAGGGCCACTTTTACGGCTTTTTCTCGGATAACAGAGTTTTTCCGATTTGCGTAACTTACAGCTTGAGTAATCAACCAAAGTTATTCTTTATGCGAAGCTGTTGTTTTCATTTATCATTGGCCAGGTTTAATTTGTTGAAGGATAAATTGTTTTCATATTCAAACTGTATTCAACGAAGCCGTAGATCTATATGCGGGGTGTATCAATTGTTTTCCTTAAACAAACTTACTTACAAATTGACAGGCAGCAAGCGACATGTTATTTTAATTTTCTTTTGAAGAAACAGTTCCTTTAAAGATTACTTCTAGATTTATGTTTTTTATTAATTAAACTGTTTTTTTTTAAATATTTTTCACTTTTAGTTGTATTGGTATCTAGGCTAAACCTATATAGTGTGCAAGTGCTATAGTAAGTAATATAATAAACATACCTTTAGAATATACTTAACCTTCTATAGCCTCTGGCTATAAAAGGTTAAGTGTATGTGTTAAGGCTAATAGCCGAATTGCGGCTACACCTAGTATAAGCCGGCTACAACTAGGTGCAGCCGGCCACGTGCGTTTAAACTTAGATTTAAGAATCCTACTTATCTTCGGTTAGAACTAGGTGTAGCCTTCGTCATAGCGGCTAGAACTAGTTACAGCCGCACACCAGTGGTTAAACTTAGGTGTAACCTATTTACAATCGGCTAGAACTAGGTTTTCAGTGTAGTTAAGTATTATGGTTTGTATGTTGTTTTGAGCTTCATATCTTGCGTTTCCCGATTGATTCCATTATTAAAAAAAATAAAAGACGAAAGTTAAAGTGACATTTATAATTACATAAGTAATTAATAAAACTCAAAATATCATAAATCTTTTCTTCAGAAAAAGAACTAAACATCTTAACCCGGGCATTATTTATTGATAAACTGTTTACTACTTGTTTATCACTGTTACTGAAACTTGGCCGTCTACACTTGTCAGTTGCTAGCATGCCTTATACCCGATTATGCTCAAAGAAAAAAATTTAAACATAAAAAAAATTTTACTACAAAACTATGAAAAAATCAATGAACTCTTGGTACCCTACTCTCATATTTTTATGTTAAAACAAATAAGACAACATTTTTACTCTGATTAAAATATAAAAAAGCATTTATTTCACTAACACAAAATCAAAAACTATAAGAACGACACACAAACTCATATAACTCGAGGACACGAACATACTGACTTCACCACAAACAAACACGATAATAGATCACATTCAAAAAGGAGGTGGAGCATCTACTTGTAACTACGGGGTCAGAATAAACAGACATATGCAAAATAAACAATTAGCGATGTTAAGTAGTAATCATAGAAAACAATATCGATGAAATTCAGGGTTGCAATTGTTTTATCTCACCAAGACAATCTTTGATGTATTGTATATTTAATGACTTTTTATTCCATGTGCTTAAACTCGGTATACTTACTGTGTCATAGAAAATAGCTGGCGCTTACACAGGAACGAAATGTACATGAGTCTACACACACTTCCAAGATTAACACCACCTTCGTGGGACAGGACCTATAATATCTGACCGTTTTGGGGTGGCAGTTAATCCTTTAAAATGTCAGTCTATCATTGTAGGGAGCCCCCATAGTTTGAGAAAGCTTGATGGCCTAACTGTTCCACCTGTAATATTTGATAACACTGTGATTCCGTTTGGCTCCGATGTTAAGGATCTGGGTTTGCATGTCGACACCTGTCTCAACTGGCGGAAGCAGGTCGCCAGTGTCAGTCAGAAAGTAACCGGAACGTTATGGTCTCTCTATCGACTAAAAAATCTTCTGCCAGCTCACATAAAGGCATTGCTTGTACTGTCCCTAATTTTTCCTATTATCGACTATGGTGATGTGTGCTACTATGACCTGAATGCAGATCTCCTCAATAAACTTGGCCGCCTTCTGAATAACTGCATTCGATTTGTGTTCAATCTTCGTAAGTATGACCATGTATCTGAGCAACGATCAATTTTAAAATAGTTACCCATCCGTCAGCGTAGAGCGCTAAGAGCCTTGACAACGCTGTCCTCTTTACTGGATAAACCTTCTTCTCCTTCCTATTTAACTTCTCAAATTCAATTTCTATGCTCTGGTCATAATAAAAATCTCCGATCTACCAATAATCGCCTACTACGATGTCCCACACATCGCTCTGGGTTTATCCAGTCCTCCTTTTTTGTCCAGGCGATCTTTCTTTGGAATGCGCTTCCTCTGAACATCAGGACGGCTTCCAGTCGGTTCACTTTTAAAGTGAAGGCACGTGAATACATTCGCAGGAAGTTGGTGTAATCATCACAGCGTTGATTTGTTGGGTTCGTTTTTCATAATAACATTGTTAATTTGTATGTATGTATCTAAGTATATATTTATTATCGTATTTCTAATGTAGTTTACCATTATGTTGCACCTACCATGTTATAACACCCTAAGGTCGACTGGTAGAAAATGCCTAAGGCACTAAGTCCGCCTTTGTACAGTGTTTCTTACTAGTGCATAAAGTTTTAATAAATAAATAAATGAATAAATATCTCCTGTCTTTCCTAAAAATTACCTTGACTGTGAAAAAAAATCTATAAATTTTGTGTTATGAGAAGTTTAACAGGAAAGTAACTTCATACGAGCGAAGTTGATGTTAATTCGATTTTGTAGACACGATCCAGATACTATTCATAGTTCTAGTAAACAGTAGCAGTTAACTTCTAATATAATAAAATCAGTGTACTTCAAAACTATATTCTTTTATGGAAACCTAACAAACCACGAACATTACTTTTGGATAATTTTAAAAAAAAATTTATAACGTTTTTTAACCGACTTCAAAAAAGAAGGAGGAGGTTATCAATTTAATTTATTTTTTATGTTTGTTACCTCAGAACTCCCTCGTTTATGGACCGGTTTGCAACATTTTTTTTTCCTCTAAAAGGATATGCTCTCAGATTGGTCCTATTTTTTTCAAAATCCAGTTCTGATGATAGGATCCCGAGGAATTGAGGGAACTCCTCAATTGCAACTATATAGTGATTTTGGTACTTTCATCAACTTAAGCATTTACAGTCAAAAGTAACATTTGAAGAAGTGGAACTGATGAAGAAGACCAGAAATGGTCAATGGAACTTCATACTCACACAGATATCACAATGAAGATAGTTAAGCGACTATGACAATACAAATAAATGTATGGTTCTGAATAGTTACATTGAAAATGGTATCATCGAAGTAATCTGATGATGATGATGGAGTCGGAAGGTAGGCACTGGAACTCCGTAATTAATCAATGTAACCAAGCCGTGTTTGCCAGCCGTATTAGACTTGTCATGAGATGCACTTTGGCTATAAGGTACTATCGAACTGATCTGATGATGGAGCCGGAAGGTTAGGCACAGGAACTCCGTAATTTATCAATATATCCTAGCCGTGTTTGGGCTTATTAGAATTGTCATGGGATGTACTTCGGTTGTAAGGTACTATCAAACTGATCTGATGATGGAGCCGGAAGGTGGAAGGTAGACACAGGAACTTCATAATAAAACAATGTAACCTAGCAGTGTTTGGGTTAATTGGAATTGTCATAAGAAATAGGCACTCTGTTTATAAGTGTATCGCAACTAAAAAGTGTGAAATAAAAAACTTTTTCTACTTCACTAAAAAAAACACTAAACGGATCAAAATAACTTTAATTTCGGAAGTCGGTGTTAAATAAGAAACAAACAACACCGAGAAACACCGACCGAAATTCCGGTTCCGTACCTCAAAGGGAAAAAACGGAATCCTTATAGGATCACTTTGTTGTCCGTTCATCTGTCTGTCTGTCTGTCTGTCAAGACCCTTTATCTCGGGAGCGCGTGGATGTACTTATCAAGTTGAAATTAAAACCATATACACAAGTCTACGACCCCTGAAGCTGTGAAAAAATCAAACTTCTAAGTTAACAAAAAAAAAAGATATGGCCGTTTATATCGCAAAAAACGTATATTTCGACACTCTAGGGAACCAAAATTCTAAAGTACTTCTCGTTGACCCAGAATCCTGTAATTTTGTATAATGCAAGGTCTTATAATACAAATACTTATAGGAATAAATCTGAAATATGTTGTTACGTCACAAAAAAAAAATATCTTTTGCGACTTGGAAAAAACATCGAGACTCCAATCAGGAATTGAACTCTTTACATAGGTAAGTTGGTACGGAACCCTCGGGGCGCGAGTCCGACTCGCACTTGCCCAGTTTTTTTTAGTAAAGTTGGTTATTTTTTTTTTTTTTTTGTAAAAAGTTTTTTTTATATTTAGTTAATATCCAATTATTAATTAACTTCATTTATATGGAGCACGCTTGGAAGGAACTGCTCTTCAGAGGCCAACTAATCGCAACTTAAGATGCTGATTAATCTAAACTACTACTATAAGGAGATCACCTTCTCGAATTTAGGAAAACACAAGTAAAACTTCAGGGTTTTAACGGATTTTCAATTTACTGACCAGGAAAACGTAAATATTTATTTAAAACTTGTAACATAATTTGTCAAAATCATCCGCCACCTCAATGTTGGAACCGCCCATTCTAAGAGCCGTCGAACTTTCTTCATAGCTTGGAAGCAATTGGATTCAAAGTGAGAAGAGCATATTGTACTGTTTTTTTCTAGGAAACCAGTTTGGACCCCTTCCTATCTCATTCATCCACTTTTCTTTAATTTTTGGAAAAAATAAATTAAATAAAAGACTGATGATATGATTGATAGTGATGAAATGAATGATGCAGGAGTATCATAAGAAAATATAAAACAAATATTTCCTACAACATTTATACGTTTTATCCTTTTACGGTTTCTGAAGTTTCCAAATGTGTGTTACAATATTATTAGTTTAAAAGATTTTTGTTGTTAAAAAGAAACATGAGTTTATCATATCAACATTATCTTTTATATCGTATTAGGTCAAAGTCAAAGTCAAAAGTTTTGATTTCACATAGGCCTAAATGGCCACTTATAAAACGTCAGAAGCTAGTGCACGGTTCCAAATTGGTACGAGTAGGATTGTGCATAATATCGATAACCACATACAGCACTTCGCATCTCTAACAAACAAAAGCCGGCAGCTGCCGCAACACGTAATTATCGTATCTATATATATATATATATATATATAGCATAAGCATAGCATAATCAGCCTTTTTTAATGTTCCCACTGCTGAGACTCAGGCCTCCTCTCTAGGAGAGGGAATGGGCCGTAATCCACCACGTGGGCCCAGTGCGGGTTGGTATATAGGTATATACCTTAATATTGTTGAACCAACCTTGTTATCGAATAAAACGTTTTTCATTTTCATTTCTTTTTCATTTTCATTTCATCTGTTAAATACTCATCCATTGCGCAACTAGTTCAGCTGATTAATTGCTCAATCTGTACTAAGCAAGCAATGATATTTGTTCTCAATTCAAATAATTGATTTGACATATCTTCGTGTTTTTTGGTATCAGGAAGTAATTTTTTAATGAATTTACTAAGATAAACCTTAATATATTAGTACTTACGTGTAAAATGAGATACCATCTTTCGTGTAATTTACAATACAGCTGTTGCTTTTGCAAACAACCATTGAAGAACGCAGCATTATGTAAAAAAAATATAAGCAAAGAAGACGTCGCTAGTTGACATTTGACTACTAGCCGAAAATGACATCAAGCACATAGAAGCACATATCCGGCTTGATGCGTTCGCAAGAACCACGCCTCCTTACCATATCTCTACTGTTTGACATAATATATCTGTGCTACAGACAAACCTCACATTAAAACACATTGCATTAAGAAGTCAATGTCATTTCAGTACACAATATAATTAAACACAATTATAAATCTTGTTTTGACTGACTTGTCTGCGGTAAAATATCTAGTCTACGAGGGTAATACGAAATCGAATCAATTGGGAAACGCAAGACGGGAATCTCAAAATAAAACTAAAATGTTTACCTGCATTGAAAACCTAGTTCCAGCCGATGATAAGTAGGATACATCTAAGTTTAACCGCACATAGCCGGCTGCACCTAGTTGTAGCCGGCCAAAACTAGGTGTAGCCGCACTTCGGCTATTAGCCGTAATTAACATATGCATCTGATAACAATTCTAATAAGCCTAAGTAGCTAAGTACGATTAGCATATATTATTATTATTTTATTATGAAGTTCCCGTGCCTCAAAGTAATGTGTAAATCGAGTAATTATGGGAGTTTTTTTTTTAATTCTATAGGTGACTTACCAGAGAACTTAATCATTATTTATAGTTTTAGTTATGAAGTACCACAACCAAAAAGTTAGAAATAAAAAAATATAGAAAAATACGACTTAAAAACACTAATAATTGCAAAATAACTTTCAAGTTTTGAAGTCGATGTTAAAAATTAGAACATATACAACAGTCTGAAATCAGCTATCAGGCAGATGCCCAGACCAGACACAACCCCCGTCTGGTCCTTCCTTTTCAACAGACGTTTGCTGGACTACACTCTGTTCCGCATACTTTTAAAGGCATTTAAGGTAAGAGTCCATCTTGTTTGAATTTTTGTAATGTTATCAGGATTGTAAAAGTACCTTTAAATGAATATGTCTTATCTACCACGGTAGGATGTACCAAAGCTCGGTACAGTAAAACTATTTCGTACAGAACCTCTTCAAAAGAACATTCGAAACGTTTTATAATTTAGCAGTGGTTGGTTGTGTGGAGGAGTACATTGTAGATACAACAAAAGTACGAGTTGTTGAGGCAATACACTCGGCTTCGTTGTTGCCCCTGTTATTTGCGCAGCGGCAATTGGAAATTGCATTATTAAAACGCTTTTGTTTAGGCATCACAACACTTGCTCAAAATCGAGCGCCCGCTCATATATTGCTTTGTTTCTGAATTTGATTCGACTTTTTTGTTAACTGATGCAGTGAGCTGGATAATATTTATGAAAATAAATTAGTATTTTTATAAATAACTTTGTAACTATAGAAAATTCAAACTAACAGAAAAAAAATTTTCTTAAATTATGGTTTAGATTTATGTTCCAATACCTCACCTATCATAATAACAATCATGCTGCACGTTGAAAACAAATCAATAGACTAACAGAACTTGTAACAATATTTTTATATAATAATTTTTAAACATACTCTTAAAAATCTACGCCGTGCTACGCCTTGCTACGCGGTGCTACGTGGTGCTACGTGGTGCTACGCCGGTTGACTACTCTCAATTCCTGTGATAGCCTTTTAACCACGTTATCGATTACTTTGTGAGTAGGTATCTAAAGTCGTTGAGAAATAAAGGGCCTATTACACTACTCGATATTCAGATAGTCTTAGTCGATGTCGCGTAGTGTAATAAGGGTTAGACCGGTCTTACTCGGAACAAAAAATACGACAGTCTGAATATCGTGTGCTGAATATCGCGTAGTGTAATAGGCCCTTAATAAGTAGCAAATTTGTTTTGTTGGTTGGAAGTGCAGATGCGCCTCACGTTTTATCGCTTATCAAAGATATGACTTCGAGGGTTTCTCACATTTAGAATGAAATTTATTCATTGGCCGTGTCCTGCCTTCTACTTCTTGGAAATAATATTATGCAATTTTGATTTAACTTGAGACATCTACCCGGTAGGTTTGCTGAATAAAAACTCACTGTGTCAATATTATACGAAGAACGGCGGCTGTGTAAACGAAAAGACAACGAAGAAAGGGGGGTTCGCAATCTTCCATTGTACGATAGACGCTCAACTCTTTACACCAATTAATTATTAAGTGAGGTGTAATCTAGTTGTCTCCGAGAGTGCTCGGCAGCGCCGCGGGCTCGTGCCCACAATGTTGATCCTAATACGCCACCACTGTCTGATTAACTGAATGGCTTATGTTCTCTTGTCTCCACGGTTTATGTTTTGTAACGATATTCATAATTAAATCATAATATTGCTGCCACCCCCGTGTGCTTTTTCACTTATATATAATCGTAATATTGTTTTAAGATTGGGTTGATGCGAATATAGTATGCGTAACTAATTTTAACAAGATTGAGGATTTTAAATCAGTTAGCATTATAAAAACTGAGATTTCCCTTTTATACCAATAGATATTTTTGGTTTATGGCTCATTTATAAGAGTTTTAAAGTATATCTTCATTTCTTTAGGTAGGGTTGAACCTAAAACCTTTAAAAGATCTGTCACAGAAGATTATCGCGAAATCTATGCAACGTGGGAACCAAAATATTTGGCAAAATATTATCTAGATTTCGATGACGCGCGGCGCGACGGATTGCCAGTTAATAAAGACAAAAATACTTAAATTTATCAGGGAGTTAGTCAAAAGAAAAATAGTTTTATAACGTAGAGATATTGTATTAAATGACATTTGAAAGGATTTTCTGATAGATTTTGTTTTATTTTTCGTGCAGTGGTCTTAATGGATAGTTGAAAAATAATTTTCTCTTCCTTATGTGTATCTAACAGTTGCTGGAAAAAATAACCTACTAATGAGGGTAATATATAATTAATAGTTATCAATAAAACGTCCTCTCAGATACAGAACAAAGCTGGTCTTTTCTTAACGAATATGGGCTTAGAACCTTAGCGAAGTTTGTCGAGACATACTACAGTAAAATTTCAGCTCCATTTTATCTTCTCTGTTCTCTGATTGTTCTCAGATTCGTTGAGGAGAGGTGGTCCCTTCTTAATGAATTTGGGTGCTTCTATTTTGTATAGCTTCTACCAGCAGTTTCGTCCACGTGAATGTTGGTTAGTGCGGACGAGAAGTCGAAGTCGGATAAAAAGTAGCCTATGTCCATCCTTGGAGTTCAAGCTTCCTCCATGCCAAATTCTATCAAAATGGTTCAGTAGTTTAACCATGAAAGCGTAACAGACAGACAGACAGTTACTTTCACATTTATAATATTATAATATTAAGTATGGATATAAATTTTATTTTTATACACGATAATGTGTGGTCATATAGCGCTGATTTTCAACGCAACGCATATTCAAGACGTCTCGATATTATATACCTGCATGGAGTGGTGAGCTCGTAGAGCAGACTTAAATATGCATACCCATAGAACATGCTTGGGACGAGCTGGAGATGCTCAAGTAAAAAAGTGCACTAGAAGAATGATCAAACATAGACCAAAATCGTATCAAAATTAGTTTTAAAGTATCGCCTTAACGAAGTGCTTAGGCTCATGGAGGAAATACTAAGTGTTACAACCAAAAACGGTTTCTTTTTGATGATAAACTACAATGCATACTTTTTGTTTTCATGTTAGAAGTACACCAAATATGCAGAATTTTCTTATATCTTAATACGGAGTATTAGTCATCTAACATAATTACTACATTTTCACAAATTGATCTTATGTATTTAAGAAACTATCACACTTTCTATTAACGACCCAGAAATAAAAAAAAACCACTGTATTATCCATGTATTTAGTTGCTCTGGGTACGCATTGCTTTATCTATAACAGCGGACGTAATCAGAGGGTTGTGATAAGATTGACAGTTTGTCGTTCACCCTGCTTGTCCGATTCGGCTCGTAAATCCCAAACGGATGAATCGGACCGTATGTGTCAGTGTTCTTTTTTATCTTATGTTTCCAAATTGTGTATTGTTTATCTATGTGTTCCAAATAAAATATATTTCTTTCTTTCATTGTTTCTCTCAGAGCGGAGGCCTGAATTCCAGTTGTGGGAACATTATAAGGCTGTTGATGTATGTTTTTACTATAGCCAGCAGTTTTCTGAATGCCGACCTATTTCTTTCAGTTCGTCCGTTCAAATGCAATGAAATCTTTTCCAAATAACAACACGTCCATTTAAAGTATTTTAGCAATGACAGACCTTAACTGCAGTCTTTTAATGCAGATTTGTAACCAAACTGATTTCATGTTTCAGCAATATACAATTATTGCAGAATAGTAAATGTAACATTGCCAATATACTTGTAATTCAGCAGAGCGGAGTTGTGTTGTCATTTGTATCTAAGTATTCACGCCACGCTTTACTGCACAAATGCATAACCGCAACAGAGTGAATTCGGATGAAAGTAATTTCATCATTATAATATAGGAATTCATTCGGACCAGTTCGTTTGTTGGAGTCTTTCATTGGATGTCTACTGGTAACACTAGTCTACAGCCAAATTGTAAGAGAGTGACTATTGGGGTTTTATATTAATTCATGCATACTAAACATCATTATCTACGTATTCAAAAAGTTTGTAATGCGCATTATTTTTTAGATTTCTGATCAACAACAAGATGCATCTAAAAATCTAGACGTGATAAAAATTTTCTACTATGAAATTCGAATATAACGAATCACCCATTGGTCTTTTGCATTTTAATAACAAAAAAATGTTGACCAGTGTTTAATTTCGAAGCGCTCGGTACCTTTATTTATAATTTTTAAATCTGTTTTTCTCCTTAACCTGTGCAGTTCCGATTATGAAATTTGGTACTCATAGTTCAGTATGTTCGAATTTTTTATTTTCCTGTTTTTCTATTGGTAATAAAAATATTCCAGAGTGTCCTAAATTTAATTTTTCGATACATTTTATAATTGTTTCTTTCCTTGTGAAAATGATATTGTACTGTTGTACAAAAAAAAACTGTAGGTTACCTACCTAACCTCTACCTACCTAGAGCTGCGGAGATATAAATGACGAATTTAATTTGCAACAAAACAAACAACACTATTTATTGTAATGTGTCATTTATCAGAAATAATATCGTTAGCCAAAATATACACTTAACGTCTAACTTATACAAAGAAAAGGCTCATAATTTGAATCGAAGTTGAGATACAGCATTCATAATGATATTGGTGTAGAGATGCTCGTTGCTCGTGTGCGAGCAGATGACACAAATGGAGGAGCATCCCTACACAGCGATGAACAAGAAAAAGTGGGCGTGACGCTCCGCCCAGCCGCCAGAGCGGCCGCGCTTCTTGTGATCTGCAGCCTCCCCCCCCAGGACTTATCTCCTAATAGGTAGCTACAATAAAACAGATACGCTAGCAATGTGTTACTAAGTAATAAAGCGGCGCCATTTTGTCCTGCGCTTCCGTGTCGCCTGAAAGCAATAACGCCTTTATGAGCTGAGCAGCGACCCGCATCAAGTGATCAAAGAGCTCGTCCTGTTTCATTTTACGCTTGTTGCTCTTCTTTCATTGTCAAACGAAACAGTGATAACACAATCTTTCAATTCTTTTTTGTAGGTGTACTGTATATATGATATGATATCATATATACAGTTCAAATAACGACGGTTTGTATTTGTTCGTGTTTGTTAGCAATTATTTTCTCCTACAAGTAACCTACTGTTTGTACCTTCCTCACACGATCTTGAAAAAACTATATACCTATATGCGTGTCTTTTTTTATTCCTGAATACGCTTCCTTAATAAGAACCTTTTTCGAGAAGCAATTTTTCATTCCTGACAGCCTGATGCTTACACATACTGAGTATAATTTCTACAACACGTTGCAACTATGTACAAACAGGCTACAATTAAATATAACTAATAAATATAAAATAATTGCTAATAATATAAAAATATAAGCAATACCTACTCCACATCATCAAGTAGTTATTGAGAATAAAATTCGTAACAGAAAGACAGACAGATATTTGTTAGATAGATATTAGTTTTGGTGAGAAATCTTTAAAATGTAAAACTTGCAACCGACGCGACGGCTCTGAAAACGAGAGAGTGTCAGTTATTTTATGAGCACCTTCACCTTACCTAAATCTTAGTATTTCACTACGGTAAATACTTGATGAACAGCTGAAAGTGCCAATATTGTTAGGCAATAATATAAACAATATTTTAGTTTCCGAAATAAAGACTCGGAGGATTTTTGGAAAGCAATGATGTGGACAATTGATAACTACTTTGTGTAGTTATCAATTGTCCACATCATTGCTTACCATCAAATGAGGTAGTGGTCAAATGCGAGTCTATTAATAACAATGTAAAATAAGTTATAACAAAGTTAAGTGCGATCTATGCTAAGGAAAGAAGCACTTCCGACGTCTGGCTCCCAATCTGAATCGGACTAGGGCTGCCCTCAAGTGGCTCCTGCCCAACCTAGGCGGTCCAGAAGGCTCCTGCCGGAGGCTCTACGCAGGCATAGTTCGGTCCATGGCCCTTTGTGGGGCGGCCCAGCTGAACGCATGCCAGAGGGTGATGACCATACGATGGTGCGGGGATACCGCACGGTTTCCCACGAAGTGGCAAGCCTCCTTGCTGGCCTGCCACAATGGGATCTGGAGGCAACAGTCCTTACACGCATGCACGATTTGCGCGTGGAGATGCAACGCCGGGGCGAAAATCCGCGGATTTTCCGAGAGTTCCGGCGGGATCTCATGGTGGAATGGCGACATCGACTATCGCAACCCAGTGCTTGGCACGCCATAAATATGGCGGTAAGTCCCCTCTTTGAGGAGTGGCTGGAAAGACCTCACGGCGTCTTCACCTTCCGCATGACGCAGGTTCTCACCGAACATGGTCAGTTCGGGAAGTTTCTACACCGGATTCGTGCGGAAGTAACGCCCGGGTGCCACCATTGTGTGGACCGCCCGGAGGACACGGTGGAGCACACGTCAGAGGTGTGCCCCGCCTGGGTAGAACACCGCCGTGTCTTCGTTGGGGAGATCGACGGCAACGATCTCTCGAGCCGGGCCTTGGTACAGGCCATGGTCCGAAGCGAGGAGGAATGGCAAGCGGTCGCCTCCTTCTGCGAAGCAGTAATGCTAGCAAAGGAGGAAACCGCACGTGCACGCGCGAGGGCGCTGCCCTCACGCTCCAACCGCCGGGACCCCGATTTCCGATTTCCGGCCACCGTAGGCGCGGTATCCGTCCGGACCAAGCCCAAGTCGTTGATGGCGCGTACTGTTGCACGCGCGCCTCAAGGAGATGTCAGCAAACCGTAGGGACCCAGTAGGGTCGAAGCTGTGGTCGAAGCTATGGTCGAAGTTGTGGTCGAAGCTGTGGTCGAAGCCTACTGGAGCCAAGGGCTTGTTTCTGAAAGGAAAACTCGGCCCTGAGACGAAGGCAAAGAAGGAACAGGAGTGGGTTTTTAGTCAGTAAAAGTCTGACACTATCTCGCGCTTCGCCTAAGAACGGGATTTGTCATTAGATGATTTGCCCACCAACGAAAAAAAAAAATGTTAAGGAACGAAAATTGAAAAACCTCTTCATAGGATATTATCATAATGCAATTTATCTACCGCCTACTAATAACGCAATCAAAATGAACGATTTAACTCATAAAATTGCCCCTAAAACTGTCATCAATGAAATTATTATTTTGAGCTCGCCGAATGTAACAACGCGGTCACATCAGCGAGTGAAGTATCACTCTATTATTTATAGACGCGTTCGATACGCAATACAAATTATTGTTTTCAAAGTATAACGTTTAGGGGAGCCTTGTTTGCAGAACGACCCTCGGGGACTCCCTACGGGCTAGTGCGGCTCAACGAATTTGACATTTACTTATGTAGCTTTAAGTGTTATTTTGTAAGGATATTGGCGGAATGAAATACTTTTTCGGTTCGCGAAGGTATTGTGGTACTATTAAAGCAATCTTTTGACAATTGAATTTCGGTTCGAGTGGCGCGCACAGCGCAGATAGGACTTTTCGTCGCGAGCGCTGCATGGGTGTTTGCGTGCGGTAATTGATACGAAGTGACAGATACGAGGGGATACTTTTTCAGCCTCCGGCCGTAGAGAGGAGTAATGTTTTGACATCAACCGAAAAGAGATGGGTGTGATTTGAAGTGCCCTTTGTGGAATTATAGTCGCGGATGGCGTCTTTAATATTGACTAATGCATTTCGTTGCTAATGGGCAAATGGAATACGACAGGTGCGGGGGCTTTAACGACGCTTGGGATTAAAAAAACAACGACTTTCATTATTGCTTGATTTCAATATAAACTTGTTTGATGTGTAACATTTCACGGGTAGATAACCTAACTGTAATTTTTAATTAGTTGGGTAGAGCCGGTAAACTCTATTCTAGGGGAACATGAGAGACAAGATATTTAGGCACCTAGTTAGTTTGCATAATCTATTATGGTAGTATCGGTAGATATCACAAAAATGTTTGGTGTAGCTTTAGGAGTGACAGCACCTTATTATTCAAATTACCCTTTACAGCAGAAACGCCACTCAGATTCATTAACAGCTAAAGTAACTTCAAAAACCAGCTAGATCTTAAACACAAGCAACTACTTACCTAGATATGCAAATTAAATCGACATTAAAGTATCAAGGGCGGATCAGGCGGTCCATTAATAAATCAGTTCGCTAAAACCGTAATTGTAATCTCAAACAAGGCGGAGGGAGCGCGGTGTTTGTTCTAACAACATTATTACAATAAGTTTGGGTTCGGTTCGCCGCCGCTCCGCCGCCGCGCCCGCCCGCGCGCTCGCCTCGCGCAGCAGAGGCCCATCCGGCGCGGTTCACACGATGGTTTGCCGTTGCAAACCTTAAACATACATTACGAACATATTTATATTACTAAACAACGTTTACTAAACGTTTGCTAGAACGCTTTTTATGTCCTTCTTTCACAATCTTATTGTAAAAATTAGAATAGTAGTTTTGAATTTTATAGACGCGATAAGTCTAAAGATAATAATATATAGGTACATATTGTCGGGCAGGAAAAAAATTGTTGGTTGTATTCTCGGTTTTTGTAATGAGACCAAATCGGGTTGTTTTGCTTACGAATCCGTTTTCCGGAAAATCTCTTTACTAAATCACGAACACTATCTAAGGGCGCCTTCAAACTAGCCGCAAAGTGCTGCGCGACGAAAGCGCGGCAGCAGCGCTGCCTCCGCGCTGATTTGTTATTCCATATAAATAAAAAACGCGCGACTGCTGCGCTACACCCGCGCTGCAGTCGCGCTGCACGCTACTTTGTTATTTACATGGAAAAACAAAGCAGCGGCACTTTGCGGCTAATTTGTAGGCGCCCAAATGACGAAAATTGGCCATCGGCGAAGGCTGGTCGGTTTTATTCAAAAATAATCCGCCATTCTTGCCTTATCCTTACATATTTATAAAACAAAGTCCCATTATCACGTCTGTCTGTCTATTCGTGATAAACTCAGAAATTACTAAATTCGTTTTGATACGGTTTTCACCAAAACACAGAGTGACTCATGAGGAAAGTTTAGTTGTATAATACAATACATTGCATATTATTGTATTAGATAAAAGCTGTGATTTTGAATGGCTTATAACATCCGTGCGAAGCTGGGGCGCACTGCTAGTTAGAAAGAAACCGTAAAAGAATTTATAATAATGCCATGTCGGTAGAGCTGGCGCCTTTCCATCACGTGTTCAAATGTCAGGCGTATGAGCGGGGAAGAGGGATGGGATACGCCCTATATAGCTCCATCCCCTTAACAGTTCGGTTTAGGTCGTCAAATGGATAGCATTGAAAGCTCGTGCTAGGGCCTCAGGGGCCCTAGTCTGCTATTTTTATAAATTTGTCATTCCAAC
Organism: Mythimna impura; assembly: GCA_905147345.3. Taxonomy (NCBI): domain Eukaryota; kingdom Metazoa; phylum Arthropoda; class Insecta; order Lepidoptera; family Noctuidae; genus Mythimna; species Mythimna impura. The sequence goes on from LR990345.1 coordinate 19,493,420, forward strand.
ACGATTTTGTCATCTTGCTAAAAGTTCGTAATCTGTTAATTCATAATAGCCGATCATTGATCGATCAGTGATCTCATAATAGAATTGTGGTACGAGCTGTCTTGTAACAAATTTAAAGCAATTACTGCACAGTGACGTTCTAATGGGAGGTCACTGATCAAAGGAACTATCAAAATTTTAGCAGATTACCGCATATGTCAGACATTTATTTGTCACTATGTACGAGATTACCATTCTGTGCCATTTCTTTCAATGGAGTGTCAGTGGTTGACCATTGGAAAGGCACAATGATGCCATTATATTAGTAGATTACCAAACTTGTTTAAATCAACAATTATGAAATCAATGATAGACCATTCTGACACTATTATAATAGCAGACTTGAGGCCCTGGCGAATTGTTTCATTAGATCAACAACATTAACTTGTCACTTATCTGATTCCGATTAAACATTTCTATTGGGAGAAGTAGTTGAAGTGCGCCTCATAATAGGAAGACTACTAACAGATTGCGAGATGAGCTCATACAAATAATTGTATTTGTATCGGAGAGTTCAACGAATGTAGCGGGTGGAACGTCCATTTGAAAACTTGAGTCTGTGTAAGAGTATTTAAAAGTAGATAGCTAACTTTAACGCGCAAGGCATAAAGTTTTTTATTAGCAAAAGAAGCGTTAATCACTTAAGTTACAAAGTCATGCGAGAATATTCCCCGATTTCTAATTTAAGCATTTGAAGATGAGTATTTCACTCTCTACTTTAGCCTGAAAACCTTTGACAGGTTTTTTTTGGCATTTGATTAGGGTTAAAGACGTTCTTAACTCAAAATACTCAATTCAGAAACCCGCCATAAATTGGTCAGCGCTTACTTAAGGTTACACGCGCGGTTATCAAACATAATTTGAAAATTCCAGCTTATGGAGAATGTCCTCTCGCCGGCAAACAAGCGTGATATCAACCGACCGAGCTAGATCTGCTCTACAGTGTCAATTGTATCTTTATCACTCAACTGCAACCTCCTCATCATCATTTCAGCCGAAAGACGTCCACTGCTAGGCATAGGCTTCCCCAAAGTATCGACGCAATGACCGGTTTTGTGTGTCTCTCATCATTACCGGGTCGTCGGTCCACTTTGTGGGAGGCTTTCCAATGGTGCGTTTTCCGGTAGGTACATGGTCACCACTCCAGGACCTATCGGCCTCAATGACTTGGTTCTTCTGGATATTTTTATTTCCGTTTCGATCACGCAAGGAAACTCCGAACATAGCATAGCAACCTACACATATCAAAATAATATAATTATGTACTTTCAATATTTTTTAGTACCTACGTGTTGTGGGTTGAGATAAACTTTCGAATAAAATTAATGTTCAGCGAAATCAAAACGTTAAACACGGTCCTATTATTTTAAATAATTAACAAAAGTACCTAATCGTTTCATCTCTGTTAATTCGATATGTTTTATTAAAATTTATTTTATCTGCGGTGTTAGGTAGCTACCTTGATATCCATGTGGGTAGGACAATAAATAATAGGTTTAAATTTCTCATAGGTTACAATCGGTAGGTAGTACCTATACCTAAACTTTGATCATTATAACAATTCCTGGGTTGGCTACATATTTATAAGACTTCGCATATTTTTTAAGTTTATATTATCGAGAGTTTATTAAAAAATGATGAAAACACTGGTTAGATATATATGAAACAAAACAGAAGCAAAATAATAAGGAATAGGGACTTATATATTACATACTTTCCCGTGCAACAGTAGTGAAGACACGTTCCATCTGTGACTGCTCGAAACTATCTAGAGTCGCCTCCATGAAGTATTTGGGTGTCACGCTAGATGAACAACTAACCTGGACTTTGCACCTCACGTTAATAATAGCTAGAGTCAGGAAACTAGTATATGTTATAAAAACTTGCGCACATTTTCAAATAGCATTATACTTGTACAAACCTACCGAACCTTTTGCGAATGCATTATCAGATACTGTATTTGCGCATGGGGAGGTGCGGCGAAAACCCATATGATTGAAATTGAGCGGGCACAGCGAATGGTGCTTAAAGTGCTTTTTTATACCTACCGACATCCCACATCCTCAGTGTACGAAATGACTAGAGTATTATTAGTAAGAAAGATGTCTGCCTACGAAATACTGCGAAGATATCACAAACAAGTTGTCCCTAACCTGCCCAAATTACAAAAACGCGTGGAAACATGCCCTGTCCCACGCACTAGAACAGCATTTGCCAAAAGACACTAAACTTTTCTAGCCCCAAAGATATATAACAAAATTGACTAAAATTTAGAAAAATAGCAAATTAAGCAAATGAAATAAGTAAGTAATATAAGTATATTTAAGATATATGCTATTCAATTGGTTAAAGTCAATGGACTACACTAATGTATAAAATCTAATAAAAACATAATCCATTTTGAACAGCACTGGTATACACACATCCTCACTCACAACAGACACCATAAGCATACATACACACTTACATATATTATACACGCCCACGCATATATAAACACACTCATTTAAATAAACACACTAATATACACAAACTCACTCACAGAAAAACACACTCACAGACACACCATTACACACACTTTGACACCATCATACACAAAACTCATACATACACACATGGCGGCATGTTTATCTAAGTTTAATTAAAAAAAAAAAAAACTTTTATTTTATTTCTTTCTCAACACACTCTGTCTGACGTAAGATTAATGTCACTTTATTGTAGGAAAGACACTAACACCTGCAACATAGTTTCTACTAGCGCAGGCGTTAGGGAATCCTATAATCCAAATTGTAAATTATGCCAAAGAATTATTATTATATATACGTATGATACATTCAGTAATTTTTAATTCTTCAAAAAGCATCAAAATTTCTGAGATGATGGTTAGATGGTAACCGGTTTGACGCATATAGTAAGTCTCTATACGTATATTTCTGTTAGCCTCTAACTTTTCCACTGCTGGAAATATATAGGACATCATGTATTTATTCAGAGGCCTGTTTGGAATTTAAAAGGCACACCATTTTCTAAGGTTAGGTAGTGATAGTTAAAATTAATCATCAAATTTGGCATTTTTTAGCTTTCGTGGTATTAGCAGATTCATTAGATATATTCAAGCTAGGTTTGTTTTAGATCAATTCCCTGCGGCGCCGGCATTTACTCAAGATTAGGATTACAAAAGCTAACCATAGCCAGTAATTTTCACAGTGCGAATTCTATTAGCGGCAGGTAGCTGCTTACTACAATTTTCAAAGGAAAATCTGCAAAATATTGTGTAAAGGTGTTATGTTTGGGACTATCGCATGTTATAGTTATGTCTAGGGCAGTGTCCCGCTAAGTAGCTAGTGTTTGGCGCGGGGGTGGGCAGGCGTCGAGGCGTGGTGCACACCGCCGCGGGCGCGCCCCGCCCTGACGTCTCATCTGTTTGTCTTCCCACACGACATCCACGATGGTGCAGGATGTTATACCATCGTGAACCGGCCTAATAAACCTCTGCTTACTAGTATAATACATTTTTAATATTTAAAGTTAACCGGATGATAGTAGTACAGTAGGTACCTATAATAAATACAATAACAAACAAATGGAAAAAGCAAACTCATGGAAATCGCCGTCAATGAGAAAAAGCTTAAAGTTTTATTTATTTACAAAAAATGTTTACGAAATTTAGATGTGACACAGATACCTTTTATCGTAAGTTCCAGTGTCTGAAAAGTGCCTAGAAGGCATTACTTAACGTAACTTACTTTAGCATTTTATTTTATTTAAAACGAACTAATATAAAGGTATTCTAAAGCGTGAGTCATCTTGATATGACTATTAATCGTATTCTAAATCGTGATTAGGTATGTAAATATTTGTCCTTTGAGGTATTGTTTATAATAATTCTATGACAGTAACTGTAACATCGATATAAATGTCATATAGGTCGATGAACTGAAACAATTCGTTTGCTTGTAGACTTTAACTTCCGACGGGCTTCAGATTGAAAAACCATTGCTAAGTTTCAGAAGCGTAATTTCTCAAAGGTGATGAGTTTTTTCCTCAACATTCTCTGCGAAACATCATTTTCTTTCTTGTAACGAAAGAAGTTGAGCAAACCGTACATCGTCCATCAGTCAATAAATGACCCAACAGCAGAAATAAACTGGACTAAATGACATAACAATTTACATGCTTGGAATGCATATAGTTAAATAAGGATTTACATAAAAAAGCAATAAATATCTAAATGTGTCACCTCGTTAGTTATGATAACGTTATAACGCCATAATTTTGGTCTTCAATACCGTGTTTGTATTCAGCTGAATGAACAATATCTACCGCATTGAAATTATGCATGCATAATGCCGGTTTGCTGCAGCAGTGGCGTACAATAGAATTTGGGAATTCTCCTCGCTCTCAAAGGAATTAAAACAATGGGTAATGTCGAACTTCCAATACCTATAAGCTATGCCTATGAGCTTTCGGGAGTTTCCACGTCGCTTAATGAAGCTAATCTATTTTAATCTAGGTACCCGTACCTACACGTGTTAACAATTTGGTCTCTGGTGAAAGAGGTTTCGATCTATGTAAGTCTGCGGTTATTGTAATGGGTGTGTGATATATAAAATGTGTCACAATAACAGATAGTATAATATCACTTGAAATAACGTTCAAATGATATAATTTTCATATGCTATAAAACCAATAACTTAATTTCATGTGGACTAATGTCATATTTCATATAACTTTCTTTTGCTCTTAAGCATTTAGTATAACGTTCATTTCAAATAATTTTCAATGTGTAAATATAATATTTAACGTTCAGTTAACTTAATTTTCATATTTACTCATTTTTATTTGAAATACCTAATTAATAAGTAAATATCAGGAAACTTCATACTACCATAACCTGATCTAACCCAAATGATTCAATAGTAGTAAAAGTATAATATCTGGCGTTTCCAAAATATATTAAACCTTTCATTTTTTTAAGCACTAGTTGTGCTTGACTGAGATCCCACCTGACGGTAAGCAGTGATGCAACCGTTGATAGTGAGGCACATAGTTTATTAAGAGCCTATAATTCACTCTAGCCTTGAAGACAGCTTAATTATAATCGGACGGGAAGACCGTAGCAGGCAAATTGATCCAGTCCTTCGATGTACGCGGTATAAACGACGGTATAAGCAAATTTTCAGAGTGGAGTAGTGGTGAAGAAGTATAAAAGATTTCTTTATCTTTCATACTTCTTCATAACGGGTCGATTGCCTCAGATTACACTTTCTCTGACCATTATTTGCTAACCTAACAACGCTATTATTGGCCTCTGATAAATCCAGGAAGATGCAAGTAGTTGTGCAGGACGGGCAGCATAGCAAGTGCAGCATCCTGTGCGGTGGGCCCCACCCTACCCTCTGTTTAAAATGGGTCGAGGAAGCTTTGGCCAGATTGTTTGTGCAGCGGCCGACCTGGGTCCGCAGTCAGTTAAGAGACTTCCAGACTCACCACTGCATTTTGCGTCCAGAGAGGAGATGTTCTATTGGGCTGATGAAGTTGCGCTGTTTCTGCTTCCATAGCGCTCATCTCTCGTTCTCTACCCTATCTTTCGAGGAGATTATAAATCTCATAAAACCATCGAAACTTTTACAGCTTTTTAAACGTGCAGATGTTCATGGAGCTGGTGACGGCCGTCCCGTTCCTGTTTGCCCTGTTTTTGATAGTGAGGACTTCTATTATTAGTTACTTACTCTTACTCTCCTAAAAGTAATAGGCAATGCACCTATGTGGATATTGATTGAAATTGATTTAAAAGACGATCCAATTAAAGGACGTTGTATTTTTTTCTAGTTTTCTACGAATCCATCCAACAGAAGCACCGGAAGTAACAGAAAATCATACGAAATCATTCATTGTTCCCGGCTCTAGTCACTTCTTGTTAACTCCAACGAAAGATAAATAAGTCGTCGCTTCACAACTTTCGTTATCTGCCGGGCTCCCTTCGTGTGATATCAGGGTACCAATTTTGTATTTTATCGCAACCGCTCGATCGGCATACGGCAGACATGTCCAGCTCAGTCCCAGTTATGCTGGGTAGCTTTTTTGAGCCACCAACGAGCTGTGTTTTGGAGTGCAGCAGGTAAAGTGTTTTAAACGCGATCCAATACTTTAACACCTAGTATAATGTGCTATATATTACGTTGGCAAACCTTAAGTTTGGACTACTAGATCTATAGTTAATCAAAGACCAAGTCTGAGCACCATAATTCGAAATGGAGAGAATATGTATAATGTCCGTTAGCTTACGCTTAAGTGATTTTGACAATTAAGTAAGATGGAACATGGTAATACATAGGAGGTCTTTAGTCCGCTCAGTAATTGGATAGTAAGCAGACCTAATGTGCACCAACTGCAGCTTCTGAAATAAATGTCTCACATTTTTATTCAAAATATTCCAATTTTTGTGTACGTCACAAACGGATAAATAAGTACTAACGCACTTAACGATACGCAGAAAACAGGGGTGCTTTTATTGCAGAAAATGAACTTATCGACTGCAATGAAAACAGCAAACGAGTTAAACCAAACACAATCAGTAGTACACAAAAGAGCATGCGGCTAATCTTATTGTGGGTGAGGAATGACAAAGACGTCGGGTGCGAACAGTGCGAGGTGGAAGGAGCCGGTCGGAGCCCCGGAGTCTGGCGGTGGCAGCAGCCATATTTGCCGCTCGAGTGGCGCCCAATGAGCGAGGGGTGCGGGCGGACGCCGATCGCGAAAACCCCGTCACTCTTTCATCGAAAGTTAATGGGACCTTTGTTGGCGGACGACCGACTCTTGTAATGCAATTAACTCCGACAATAGGGCTATCGTTAACGAATTAATTTTAAAGGCTCCTACTGAATAAGCTCAGGGTGCCCCTTTTAAAATGTAGATTTTGTATGGTATAATATCCGGCGACGGAACGACTTGTCTTATCATTTGGAAAAGGCTGTGCTCTGGAGTATTCTTTTTTAATGGTTTTTTATAAGGGCTAGACATTTTTTTAGGCAAATTATTGACTTTTCATGATAATTTTATTACCTCACAGGTGAAAACCACTTTGGATGAAGAAATAATGGAAATGGTCAACCATTTTAATCAATTGATTACCTTCTCTTTTCTAGCATAAAAAGTTAGGTAGGTAGGTTCTAGGTATCTATCAACTTTTTAAACTCTTACTTACAGAATTACGTCTTATTTGATATGAGAAGCAGCTTTACAAGCTTTTAAAGTTTTATTTGGGTTCAGTAAGTACATAAACAGGTAGATAATATTCTTATAATTTAATAGGTACCTATTTAATCTTGGAGTGTTACGAATTTGTTTCGCTACGCATGCACGCATGATAATTTCGAGCAAAGAGATCCATTATATTTGCATTCACACATAACATTAATGGACATCAGTTCTGTGAAGAAGATGCGAGATTACAAATATATTCATGTGCATTTATGCGATTTGAAAGAAGGCTAGTCCAGTGTTGTGACGGCGAGGTGCTACAATGGCTCGCAGCCGGACAGCGGACAGCGGGGACCACCCGCAGTCTGGGAACATCTCGCACTTGTGCCTGCCCACTCGAGTGGAAGCGACCCCGCAGCCCCTCTCTACTGGGAAATATCAATGATACCTCAACAACAATACTACCTTTGAGATTTTTTTCACCATTATTTAGTTCAGTAGCTCGGTCAATGTTTGCTACAAAATTGGGTCGTTCCAATTGTCCGTGGATAACACGGTGTCTAACAATCAATTGATCGCTTACAAGAGATCGGTTCGGCTCGTATTAGCTACCGTACTGAATGATTCAATATTTAAGAAACCTTTGAGTTATGATAGCACACCGTATTTTTGGATCTTTGTTATCCTCAAAGAAAAAATGTATCCTATTGTCCAGTTTCTGAACCAATATACAGATTTAGATATCTAATACGAATATGAAATCGGTTGATAGAATTTGTTTTGTTGCAAATACTTACTAGGCAAAGTATTTGCAAATATTATAAACCCCTTTTGTAAGAGTTTACTGTTCATTAATAACTACTTTCTTTAGAGCCGGCTGAAAATTTTGAACATATTCATGTATTAGGTACCAAATTGTCATCATATTTAGGTCGTACCTAAGACATCTATATGACTAGGAAAGGTTTTGTAAAGTGCTGTGACATATGACTTTATAACCTATGGTAGATCATACTAAAAATAACGTTAGTTGCACAATTCTCTGGTAGATCATCGAAGAGACACGGAGAACCTCCTGTACAACTTCCAACCAATCTTAAAACATATGATACCCTTTCGCATCCGTATGGGAGGCCTCGCAGTCCGCAAAATCGACACTAATATTATGAAGTTTTCACCGATAGAAAGCTGCTTTATGTGACATAGGCTATATTTTATGTAAGCGGGCGAAGCCGCGGGCAAAAGCTAGTTACTAAAATTTTTTAAACATTTTTTTAGGTAAACTAATAATTGTTTACACTACATACATTTCTGACTCAATGACTAGGGAACATTTACAGGTGCAACAATTAATTACAGGTTAACACCACATGCACAAAAACGGCTTTAAATTAACATATTTATATCTAATTTAAATTAAAAGTTATACATACACACAATCAATTTAAAATGAACTAATATAGAATTAAAACGGGAGACGTAGACAATTAAAATAACAAAATTAATTGATTTATACATATACTGTTACAAAAATGTATAAAAAATGTTTTGAAGATAATAATAATAAAAAAGCAAATTATCAATCAATGCTGCTTACTACTTTAATAAAAGATCATTGACATGTAAATAACTGATTAAATTACAATTGATTAATTAAATTATGAATAAAATTATAATGGTTATAAATAGATAAGAAATATTAGTTTACCGGCTTTTATATCGTACACGGCATGTACCTACACGGCACTAAAAAAATTATTAGGAATATCGTATCTTCCTCACTGATTGATTTTGATATACCGTGCTTCACCGAGGTTGTAGACACCTGGAGACTCACTTGCCCGAATTCCAAGCCGCACGACAACCATTTTTCCTAAAGACTATGGGATGAACCGCTGTGATTCGTCGAACATAGGCACGTCGTTCCTTACTCTCCATACTTCCTTACATCTGGGCGCTCCATGTTGTTCTCCTCATCGCTGCCACAGTGGCGAAGTTGTCATCAGCTTCGGACTCTACGATCTGTCGTGCAGCCGAAACGCGGGTCGCATAGCGCAGCACGCGAACATCAACAACATCATCCGACGCGCTCTTGTCAGCGTCGGCTTTCCAGCCGCATTGGAGTCTCGTGGCCTGGCACGCGACGATAGCAAGAGACCGGACGGCGTGTCTTTATTTCCATGGAAGATGGGTAGGCCTTTAGTGTGGGACGCTATATACTTATGTTGATACTCTTGCGCCATCTCATCTACCTAGCTCGTCGTGTTATGCTGGTACTGCCGCTGCGGCTGTGGAGAGCCTCAAGCGACGAAAGAATAATAACCTTGTTGGCAGTTATATTTTCGAGCCTTTTGGGGTTGAAACTCTCTGATCGTGGTGTCCGAATGCTCACAATTGGTTTAAAGACCTTTCCGAAAGCCTTGTTGACACTTTGCGTGACACAAGGGTTGAATTTTACCTTGGACAGAGAATAAGGATTGCCATACAGCGTGGCAATGCCGCCAGTCTTTTGATTACACTATAAGTCGTCAAGGAGTTTTTCGACGATACTTTAGATTGATTTTAGTTAGTTCATAATGGATTTTTTTGTTTTAGTGTATATAGGTATAATGATAGTTAGTTAGGTATTTTTTAAATATGTAAATACTTGTAAAATTTAAATAATTAAGTCTCTTTGTGGCTGCGTTATAAAAATCTTAAAACATATTTATTGAAATATCTTTTTTCGCAGGTCTGGTTCAAGAACCGTCGCGCGAAATGGCGCAAACAGAAACGCGAGGAGCAGGAGCGGCTGCGCAAGCTGCAAGAGGAGCGGGCGTGTGGCAGGGCTCCCCTGCTGGCGCGGCCGCCGCCCTCCCCGGCGCAGTCACCAGCTCTCGCGCCGCCTGCGCCTCCCACGCCGCGCCCCTACTCCGACGACTCCGACTCCGATCTGGAAGTCGCCTAATCAACCTTCCAAACAACAGGACATTAGTGAACAATATCTAAACAGACTCATGAACTATCAAGTACTGTTCACAAGACTAGTGTTTAAAGGTGCCATCTCAAGTGTTTTGTTACTTCCAAACTCAGTGCGAGGACGACAGTGAACTAAGTGTTGTGAATTATTCTGACTGGTAGATATCTGAATTGTGAATTATATCTAACTCAACTTACTTGCCTATATACATAGGAAAAATTATCATAACTTATCGTGTAATAAGAATGTAAAATGTTTAGAACCGTAATATATTATGTACTACATAATTATGTAGAATAGCAAGAATCAGCGCTTATCAACTTCCTTCTCGACTAAATGTTTTATTTACCTACTATAGAAATAGACTTTCTTCAACTAAATGTAGATAAATGTGTAATATCAACACATACCTATTAAAATACATGATCATTCCCTTGATGTAAATTCTAGTAGACATATTGATCGACAAAATAGAAAATTCAGCGATAGGAATTCCGCTTTCTGAAAATTCTGTATCTATCTAGATAAATATTTTAGCAACGGTTATTGTACCTTAATATTATAAAATACTTAAATCATTAATAAAAAGTATATATTGCCTGTCTTTAGCTTTGAAACTGGTTTACATTATAAGAATACTGAAATGGTACGCAGCGCTATTTGGTAATCTTAGGCTCAACTCACACTGCTACAGAGTTGAAGTTTCTCGGCACGTCATGTTTTTCGACTATAGCATATACATCTCTATTGTCTTAAAGTTAATATTCAAACGCTAATTCACAATTAATACAAGATTATAGCAAAGCACTTTATTAAAAACAGTATTTCAAACTAGCTTTGCTTGTGCCGTAGTCACAATCGAGTAAAATAACAACAACGGGTTATGTTTTCTTGTTTTATGTGAGTACGTAAAATATATGAAGCACCTAATGTGATTTCAGAACGGTAGGATTTGTTTTTTTGTTACAAAATTAACATGCGTCAGAAAAAGTCCTTTCTTTTACGCTGCTACAATGGCTTAAGAATTTGAAATATATTTCGTCATGTTTCAACAATAATAACAACATGGTTCAACATAGGTACCTACATGGTCATGGTTTGTAAGTTATATATAGAGTCAAACGCAGTGGTTTTATTATCTTATGTCATGTTGTGGTTTTAGGAAACGGTTAAACTTATATTCTAGGTCTTCTTTTGCAGTTCAATGCCAAGAGTGAATAGGTAACTTAGGTTAGGTGCAAACGGTTCGCGTCTAACAATAATTTTAAAAAATCCCATGAGTACGCCATTGTCACGTTATGTTTTGGAGAACTTGTATTTGCTGAATTGCTATCTGATGGCTTTTCAATCGGTGAATCTTACTCTTAATACTTTTAAAGACAATGTAATTTTGTTATTATAGAGAGTTTGAAAGGATCCAACTCAATAGAATTGAGTATGATTCTGCAAATATAGCAATATACTTGCCTTAGTGAGTCTATTTTCTTGAGAGCTTTTCTGGATATCTAATTTTTGAAGGCAAAAATTCAAAACCGTATCTACTGTTACCTAAGTGTTGCGTCGTCGTACCGTGGAGTAAGCAGTAGGTATCTGGTTTAGTAGATTTTTATAAATCTACATAAGTCTTGAAAGTCTCGTTAACCCCGAGACTGGAAGTATCAGCCTCGAGTCCTGAAAAGACGGCAAAATCATCGAGAAACTCGTTATTTTCGAGACCAAGACTCCCGGGATGAAAGCCCCGCCACGCATTGTAGTTGAAAAACAGGATGCGAAGCGACACTTCGACTCTGCGCCAGTGTGAGTACAGCCTAACTGTCTTGCACTGCTTACTGTTGATAGAAAATGGGTAATAGATTACCCATCCCCAGTCCCACTTCGTAGTAGCAAGTAATACGAAGTAGACCCCGTATTACTTGCTACTACGAAGTGGGACTCAGATAAAGCTGGGCTCTTCTTCTTACGCCATACCTGTTGGTTTGAATTAGGGTTGTTGCGGATGCCAAAATTTCGACATTCGCGGATGCGGATTATCAGAGAGCCACATCCGCGGATGCGGATGCGGATTTCAGGATTATTTAAAAAAATATTCCTATTTTAAGTATGGTAGACAGCGCAAGTTATTACAAAACGACTTTGCTCAATCGAAATTGAACTCTGCGTTTGACATGTAATAGAAAATTGTTTGATTTTTCGCCCACCACACACTCAAAAAAAAGTTTCTGTTTCCGACTATTTTTATATGCATTTGTATAGTAAAAGATATGTATTTTTCATTGACATTTACGTGATAACGATATAGTAAGTCAAAGCAATTATTGCCCAAACAGAGTGTTTCGCCTTTTTTGTAAACGATAAAATTTTTAAAAATGTTTTACACGACTGCCTATATAAATGAGTCATTTTTTGGGCAGTCGCGTAAAAATATGCAGTTATCTTTAGATTTATTGGTACATTTTTCCACAATCGAAATTAGGCTGAACAACCTACTTACTTAGCTAGATAACCATGTAATTGCTACCAGACCCAAAAAACACAAACTTAGCTGACTTTTTTGCCGACAAGGCTTTTAATTTTGAGGATTTGCTTACGGACTGTATGCATTTTCATTGAAAAATATGTATTTGTGTTTTCACACGGTCGGACGACAGACGGAATCAAATTATTCATTTTTCGTTTATTTGTGTCTTTCATTCGGCATCTTTTACTCTACTATAAATGAAATCCATGCGTGATTGTGGTTAAACATAAAATGAAAGAAAAGTGCCAAATGAATTCATTAGTGAGTTGATTCAGTAATGTTTGATTTTGGAATTCAGTATCATTCACTCTCACTCCTGAAAAAAGAAAAGTGAACAATTTGATCACAAGGAGAATATTCATTCGGGTTCGCCGATTTCATCTCGAGTCTTGTAGTAGACCACTAATTCCAAGACGCACGTCATTCGATGATATAATTAAAAAAAAGCGCGAGTGCGAGTCGGACTCGCGCCCTGAGGGTTCCGTACAAACTTACCTATGTAAAGAGTTCAATTCCTGATTGGAGTCTCGAAGATTTTTCCAAATAGAAAAAAAAAATTCTGACGTAACAACAAATTTTCTGTTTTCAGATTTGTGTTATAATAAGACCTTGCTAGTTGCTTTAAGCAAAATTTTAGGATTCTGGGTCAACGGGAAGTACTCTAGAATTTTGGTTCCCTTGAGTGTCGAAATATACGTTTTTTTGCGACATAAACGGTCATATCTTTTGTTTCCGTTAACTTAGAAGTTAGATTTTTCCACAGCTTCAAGGGACCGCAGACCTAAGTAGATGGTTAAATTTCAACTCGATACGCCCACGAATTCTCGAGATAAAGGGTCTTGACAGACAGACAAACAGACAGACAGACAGACGGACGGACAAAAAAGTGATCCTATAAGAGTTCCGTTTTTTTCCTTTTGAGGTACGGAATCCTAAAAAGAGCAGGTGAATGTTCGTTTGGACTATCTCATTCCGCTAAACCCGCACTCGAGTGAACATTCTTTTGAGTGAACCGTGTGATTCCACCTTAACTGAATTACCGTAAAATTCAAGGCATAGCGAACAGATATTATTTTGAAAAGTTTTGAAAATATACTAAAAAAAAATTAACAAAAAAAATCTTTAAATATTTTTTTCTAGATGTCTCGAAGACTTTTCTCGAGTATTAGTTCAATTCTATTTCTGACTATGATAGCTGGACTATTTTTAGACTTAAGGGGATTCAACTTGACATACATTTTCACGATTATGACGTTATTACACATTTTTATTAGATATTTTGGAAACACAGTATCTTGTGGATATTATCTAGGCTTCTATTGAAATCAATTTATGAATATGTGTAAAACTAATCCAGTAAAGACCTCTGAAAATCTGCTATTTTGCATGAACTTTGTCATTTCATAATTTATAACAAAAGAAGCCTTGCAAATGTAATCAAGATTCTAAATGAAGACAAATTTTTTCAAAAACTTTTAATTGTTTAAAAACGTATACACGTGTACACGAATTTCCTGGAACAAGTTTTGTAGATTATTCGAGTAAATCACGGAATTACCGAATGCTAATAGAGTTTTCAGGCGTTATCTCTCTTTTTTCACGTTGCGTTTTCGTCATACATCGCGTTGGATTGCGTTAGATGAAGTAACAAGCTTTTAAACCATGCTCGATGTTGACGAAAGGCGAGTGAAAAAGGACCCTCTTAAAAATATGCTTTTATGAATCACCTTGGTTCCTAATTACGTATTCTTGTAATGTAAACTAGACAGCCTGAAATGTTTCTAACATTTGCGTCCACACATTGTAAATATATTACCGCAGTTTCTAGAATGGCCAAGGACGAACTCTATTCTGGATTTAGCTTTAGAGTATTTAATTTGATTTTTATGAAATATTGCATATTACCAACCTATTGTTCATTTTCTTGTTATTTATTTAAGGATCAAAGAGGTGCAAAAATTTAAAAAAAGTCTTTATTACGTTTGTATTTTGCTTCGTGACAGTCAACGGAATATTGCAATAGTACTTAACTAAATGTATGGTTTATCTAGATAAAAAGGTAATTAATTACATAATATACCTAATCAGATCTGTTTTTTTTTTCTACTGTGTTAAGTAGTGCACACAATAGGTACCTACTGAGTAATATTAATTTACTAACATTATTAAGCTTTAAAGCGCGGTATAGTACCTATATATCAAGACCATCCCTAAGAGCTCAAACACTATTTTCCCTATCCAGCTCCATCATACATATATGTACCTACATACATACAAAGAATGTAAGTTAAATAAAAGAGTGTAAAAACGCTGAGTAGGTAAGTACCTAAATCTTAGAAAAATACATTACATAATTATACCAGGAACAGTCATGGCAGCTGACACTCATCAATGACATCACTGACAATGCAGTCTGCGGACAGTAAATTATAAGACTCGTATGTTTACCTACCTACACTTTACTTTTCTTGACAGTGAAGTTGTAATCTAAAATCCGGTATAAGAAATATGGGAGTATATTTCTTTTACCGGATTTTAGATCACTTTTAGATAATATCATCAACACTGGTGTATATATATACATTATCTAGCGCACATAGTCTTTATCATCATTAGGTAAACGAATATATTTCTTATACCGGATCTAGTAGGTAATTATGGTGCAAGATTTTAACAGCTACCTCTAATTTCACACATTTTAATCCATAACACCAAGGTATTTTCCTGATCGATGACATGCCATGACAACGTTAATGGAGTTCCCAAAGGCGGATTAGGTATCATTGTGTTGTCGAAGGATGGTGCTCCTATTGCAGCGGCATACAAATGAGCATGTGGAGTATGAGAACTGATGTAAGTGTGGCCTTGTAGTGCCACCGTTATTGTGTCATTGACTATGTCATCCCGATTAATAAGCTCGAGTACTATAGCTGCGTGCGTGTTAACATGTGCGGTCAATGATGTGACCGTATATGTATATGTCGTGGCCATATCTAAGGCCGTGCGCGCACTGCCTTGCGTTTTTCTAACGCATAATCTGTGAAGTATGGAGTCTCATAGAAGTGCGCGCACTGCCGTGAAATAAACGCATGCGGTAGAATCAGGCCGTGCGCGCACTGCCTTGCGTTTTTCTAACGCATAATCTGTGAAGTATGGAGTCTCATAGAAGTGCGCGCACTGCCGTGAAATAAACGCATGCGGTAGAATCACCGTTGGCCTCTCGCTGCAAATTTGCGGTGAATCTACCGCAAATATTTTTGTATCGTATAGAGATCTAGGAAGCGCCGCGCACTGCCGCGAAACTACGCACGTTTTAACCGACTTCAAAAAAAGGAGGAGGTTATCAATTCGGTTGTATTTTGTATCATCATTTTTTTTATGTTTGTTACCTCAGAACTCCGTCGTTTCTGGACCGATTTGCAATATTTTTTTTCCCATATGAGATATGCTTCCAGATTAGTCCCAATTTTTAAAAAATCTGATGATGGAATCCATGAGGAATCAAGGGAACTCCTCAAATATTATTCATTTACAGTCAAAAAGTAACATTTGATGAAGTGGAACTGATGAAGAAGACCAGAAATGGTCAACGGAACTTCATACTCACATAGATATCACAATGACTGAGTCATTAAATACTTGAGCATGCGTGCATTTTCATTTATTTTATTTTACCATGTTTTTCTTTTTTTTTTAACAAATATGTATAAAAGAATATGTGATCAAATGTAACATATGCAACTGGGTGAAGACACTGGCTCCTGTAACACAAGTTGCTACCTAGCTCAGGAGCCAGGGCTTCAAAAAATTTGTTACCTATATATTTTTGTGTCAATAAACTTTATTATTATTAATAAAGATAGTTAAGCGACTATGAAAATACAAATAAATGAATAGTTCTGAATAGTTACGTTGAAAATGGTATCATCGAAGTGATCTGATGATGATGATGGAGCCGGAAGGTGGAGGGTAGACACAGGAACTTCATAATAAAACAATGTAACCTAGCAGTGTTAGGGTTAAACCTTTTGAGTGCGTAATTAGAGACACAATAGTAAGACAATGGCGCATGAACGCCGGCGTTAATGCGGGGATCAACAGCTTAAAGTTATTTTGATCCTTTTAGTGTTTTTTTTTTAGTGAAGTCGATTTTTTTTTTTAAGTTTTTGTCATTCGAACTCCGGCTGTGGTGCTCACATGTCATGGTTATGTTACACTTCATCAAATGTTACTTTTTGACTGTAAATGCTTAAGTTCTCGATGAAAATACCAAAATCACTATAGCATAGCATAGCATAGTCGGCCTTATAATGTTCCCACTGTTGGGACTCAGGCCTCCTCTCTAG
Organism: Mythimna impura; assembly: GCA_905147345.3. NCBI lineage: Eukaryota > Metazoa > Arthropoda > Insecta > Lepidoptera > Noctuidae > Mythimna > Mythimna impura. Next base: position 19,510,485 of record LR990345.1, read on the forward strand.
GAGAGGGAATGGGCCGTAATCCACCACGCGGGCCCAGTGCGGGTTGGTGGATGTCACATGTCTTCGAATTTTTGGTTCTAGGACATGCCGGTTTCCTCACGATGTTTTCCTTCACCGTTTTGAGAGCAGTGGTGATGAAATAAATTACACAAAGTAATACACGCCTGGCTGGGTTTGAACCCGCGACCTACAACTCGTAAGTCGGGGCCGTTACTACTCGGCCACCACTGCTCTCAAGGACACTATAAGGTGGCCTATAATTTTTGAGGAGTAGGTACCCTCGATTCCTCATGGATCCCATCATCAGAACTGGATTTTTCTTATAAAGGCAAAAAAAAATTAGCAAATCGGTCCATAAACGACGGAGTTCTGAGGTAACAAACATAAAAAAAATGATGATAAAAAATACAACCGAATTGATAACCTCCTCCTTTTTTTGAAGTCGGTTAAAACGTGCGTTAGTTTCGCGGCAGTGCGCGGCCCTGTGAATGCGTTTATTCTACCGCACGGTAGAATAAACGCACCGCATTCCACCGCAAGGCAGTGCGCGCACGGCCTTAGAATTGATCATTTCATGATGTGACCGGCCATTTCATAAAATGGTTGCATTTCATGATATAGCCAACTAAAACTATTCAAACCGTTTAACGTTAACGTTTGATGATATATCAATCCACGTTTGGCCATATCATTAATGTATTATTTCCATAATAAAAAAAGTTTAAATGAAGTTATAAGAACAAACATAGGCTTAAAAATGAATACAAAAAATCTATATAGATGCCAATAAAAAGCCAGCAGCAATTCAAAACGTATGTATGTCGTTGGTACCATACAACCAACACAACATAGTATATGTACCAAAGCTGGATTCCAACTTCTGACTGACTGCTGGGCCCGGTTAATCAAATAACGCAGCTTTGTGTCGTAATTATATTTCATTGCAATTTTATCTTCCATACACATGGAGCTACTGCCTATCTCCACAACCCAGTTGATGCCTACGTACGAGTCCCTAGTAGGTATATCTACATACACAATTTCTTGAGTAATACTTAGCTAAGTTAGTTGATTATTCAGGAGAGCACACGGCCCAGTCTTCAGCCCGTAACGAATGGATTACCTAGTTCAAACTGTTTCATGGTTGGTATAACTTAATTAATTTTTAATGAAAATGTATCTACTTTGTGTAAAAGCCACAAATAAAAACAACAACTACTTATACACATTGATATTATGGAAGTATATGGCCGTTTTCTTATTATACGATAACGATCCCAACTAGCAAAATTTGATGTTACAAGTTATCTAAGACCATTTTTTTACTCTTATAACAAACTTCTTAACTTATGTAAGTGTAGAATTGGGCGCGCCTTGTAAGATTATTTGCCCTTATAGTAGTTGTACCATGGTCTCATTAAGTGATTTTTTTTTCATCTTACATTAATCTTGATAATGCTGTTGTAAGAACAAACACACTTACAAGTGTCTTTCACTGGCATGCTGTAAGAACAAAAACGCTTTGAGTGGTCTAATTAATGCCGTTGTAGTAGTAATTCCCCTTGTATTCCATTGTACTTAAGCGTTTTATCACACCTACCGAAAAAGCAAAAATCAATACATGTGTGCCTTGTGTGTAAAAAGTTTGAGTAACCGTTTATGTACTATATACTTTTATTTTTATACTATTACTCTCTTGTATGATAACTTTTATGTCTTCGACAGTCTTTTTAGAGTTCCGTACCTTAAAAGGAAAAATGGAACCCTTATAGAATCACTTTGTTGTCCGCCCGTTTGTCTGTCTGTCTGCCAAGACCCTTTATCTCAGGAACGCGTAGAGAGAAATCTAGAAGAATCGAATTGAAATTAAAACCATATAGTCAGGTCTGCGGTCCCTTGAAGCTGTGAAAAAATAAGGTACTGCCTTTATGTCGCAAAAACGTGTATTTCAATTCATAGGGTACTTAGAATTCTGAAATGAACACCCGTTGACTTAGAATCCTGAAATTTGGCATGAAGCAAGGTCTGATAGCACAAGTATAAGAAAAAATCTGAAAACTGTAAAGTAGAAGTAGTAGAAGTTTTTTTTAGGTTACTATTGGATTTGTTTGACATAAATGAGCATGGCAGTTGAGAGTTTGTCATGCTCACTCAAATGTCTCACTGATGGTGGCGCGTGTGTTGGATCATTCGGTTCCCTTCAAAATGGTTGAGCTGAGTGGTGCTAATATTCGCGTCAGGTCCGTGAACGGGCGCCGTCAGTTGAGACTGGTCATCTCTTAGCTGCCAGTTGCTATTTTAATATCTGTATTTAGTTTGTATTTTTACTCTATTTACATTGTTCTCACATGATAGCGACAAGAAACATGTAACAGAGATATTTGTAATTGCAAAACATGATTGAAAAGAGTGTCCATGGAGTTTCTTGCACATTCTTCTCCATAGAGATCTACGCTTTGGAATGTGCAATTAGCATCATTTTTTCTGACTGACTGACTTCTTGACATTTCAAAAGTGCCTGTAAATGGTTTATTTGAAATAAATGCTTTTGAATCTTGAATCTTTGAATCTTTGAATCGTAGTTGAAAAAAAACTCGGAAATTTAACTGTTTTCATAGGTAAGTTTGTACGGAACCCTCAGTGCGCGAATCCGACTCGCACTTGCCCGGTTATTTTTTAAAAACAGTTCAGTAGGTGTCCTTTGCATCAGCAAGTGCGCGCGAGTGTAAAATACTCTTTATTGTAGGTAATCCTAATCACACCATTTAATCAACATTTTCAAAATAGAGGTATATGGGCGGTCTTTTTTGCAGTACCTTTATATGGATTTGAGACAGAATAACGAGATTGATACTGCTGTCAGGCTGCGCTGTAGGTAGTGCCTACTAATTACTTATAGGTAAGTATGCAACGAAACTGAAGCTAGCAGCCAAACAAGTCAGGGTGGATCTAGTGTGGGTCCCTAGGCCCAGAACCAAATTGTCAATGTAAAGTTAAATTGAGCTGTATGGTACTGTTTCAACAGCTAAAACAATAAATTTACGCAGATTCCTGTAATAAGTCCAAACATTTTAATTGCAAATTAAATAATATTTTTATAACTATTCCCCCGTAACTTTGGTTCTAAACACTCGAATCGGTTTAAATTTGATCCAACGTCTACTTAGAGTGTCATTGAGGTCTGATATTATTTTCAAGAGGGATACTCAATCCCTTCTATTTTTTTTAAATTTATCAATTTATGAATTTGGATTTTTATGATAACTCTTCTGTTACTTTTATCCTGAACACTCGAATCGATTCAAACTCGGTCCAACGTCTACTTACAGGGTCATTAAGGTCTGATATAATTTTCATGAAGGATACTCTATCCCTTCTATTTTTTTTATAATTTATTATGTTACGAATTTTGACTTTTATCATAAGTCTTCTGTAACTTTAGTCCTGAACACTCGAATCGGTTCAAACTTAATTCAACGTCTACTAAGAATGTCATTAAGGTCTGATATTATTTTCAAGAGGGATACTCAATCCCTTCTATTTTTTAAAATTTATTAATTTATGTATTTGGAATTTTATGATAACTCTTCAGTTACTTTTATCCTGAACACTCGAATCGATCCAAACTCGGTCCAACGTCTACTTGGAGTGTTTTTGAGGTCTGATATTATTTTCAAGAGGGATACTCCATCCCTTCTATTTTTTTTAAATTTATTAATTTATGTATTTGGATTTTTATGATAACTCTTCTGTAACTTTAGTTCTGAACACTCGAATCTGTTCAAACTTAGTTCAACGTCTACTTAGAATGTCATTGAGATCTGATATTATTTGCAAGAGGGATACTCAATCCCTTCTATTTTTTTTAAATTTATTAATTCATGAATTTGGATTTTTATGATAACTCTTCTGTAACTTTAATTCTGAACACTCGAATCTGTTCAAACTTACTTCAACGTCTACTTGGAGTGTCCTTGAGGTCTGATATTATTTTCAAGAGTGATACTCAATTTCTTCTATTTTTTTATAATTTATTATATTACGAATTTTGATTTTTATCATAACTTTTCTGTAACTTTAGTTCTGAACACTCGAATCTGTTCAAACTTAGTTCAACGTCTACTTGGAGTGTCTTTGAGGTCTGATATTATTTTCAAGAGGGATACTCAATCCCTTCTATTTTTTTATTATTTATTATATTACGAATTTTGACTTTTATCATAACTCTTCTGTAACTTTAATTCTGAACACTCGAATCTGTTCAAACTTAGTTCAACGTCTACTTAGAATGTCATCGAGATCTGATATTATTTTCAAGAGGGATACTCAATCCCTTCTATTTATTTTTTAATTTATTAATTTATGAATTTGGATTTTTATAATAACTCTTCTGTTACTTTAATTCTGAACACTCGAATCTGTTCAAACTTACTTTAACGTCTACTTGGAGTGTCCTTGAGGTCTGATATTATTTTCAAGAGGGATACTCCATCCCTTCTATTTTTTTATAATTTATTAATTTATGTATTAGGATTTTTATGATAACTCTTCTGTAACTTTAGTTCTGAACACTCGAATCTGTTTAAACTTAGTTCAACGTCTACTTGGAGTGTCCTTGAGGTTTGATATTATTTGCAAGAGGGATACTCAATTCCTTCTATTTTTTTTTAATTTATTAATTCATGAATTTGGATTTTTATGATAACTCTTCTGTAACTTTAATTCTGAACACTCGAATCTGTTCAAACTTAGTTCAACGTCTACTTAGAATGTCATTGAGATCTGATATTATTTTCAAGAGGGATACTCAATCCCTTCTATATTTTTTTTAATTTATTAATTCATGAATTTGGATTTTTATGATAACTCTTCTGTAACTTTAATTCTGAACACTCGAATCTGTTCAAACTTAGTTCAACGTCTACTTGGAGTGTCCTTGAGGTTTGATATTATTTGCAAGAGGGATACTCAATTCCTTCTATTTTTTTAAATTTATTAATTCATGAATTTGGATTTTTATGATAACTCTTCTGTAACTTTAATTCTGAACACTCGAATCTGTTCAAACTTAGTTCAACGTCTACTTAGAATGTCATTGAGATCTGATATTATTTTCAAGAGGGATACTCAATCCCTTCTATTTTTTTTAAAATTTATTAATTCATGAATTTGGATTTTTATGATAACTCTTCTGTAACTTTAGTTCTGAACACTCGAATCTGTTTAAACTTAGTTCAACGTCTACTTGGAGTGTCTTTGAGGTCTGATATTATTTGCAAGAGGGATACTCAATTCCTTCTATTTTTTTTAAATTTATTAATTCATGAATTTGGATTTTTATGATAACTCTTCTGTAACTTTAATTCTGAACACTCGAATCTGTTCAAACTTAGTTCAACGTCTACTTGGAGTGTCCTGGAGGTCTGATATTATTTGCAAGAGGGATACTCAATTCCTTCTATTTTTTTTAAATTTATTAATTCATGAATTTGGATTTTTATGATAACTCTTCTGTAACTTTAGTTCTGAACACTCGAATCTGTTCAAACTTAGTTCAACGTCTACTTAGAATGTCATTGAGATCTGATATTATTTTCAAGAGGGATACTCAATCCCTTCTATTTTTTTTTAATTTATTAATTCATGAATTTGGATTTTTATGATAACTCTTCTGTAACTTTAATTCTGAACACTCGAATCTGTTCAAACTTAATTCAACGTCTACTTGGAGTGTCCTGGAGGTCTGATATTATTTGCAAGAGGGATACTCAATTCTTTCTATTTTGTTAAATTTATTAATTCATGAATCTGGATTTTTATGATAACTCTTCTGTAACTTTAATTCTGAACACTCGAATCTGTTCAAACTTAGTTCAACGTCTACTTGGAGTGTCCTTGAGATCTGATATTATTTTCAAGAGGGATACTCAATCCCTTTTATTTTTTTTAATTTATTGATTCATGAATTCGGATTTTTATGATAACTCTTCTGTAACTTTAGTTCTGAACACTCGAATTTGTTCAAACTTAGTTCAACGTCTACTTGGAGTGTCTTTGAGGTCTGATATTATTTGCAAGAGGGATACTCAATTCCTTCTATTTTATTTAAATTTATTAATTCATGAATTTGGATTTTTATGATAACTCTTCTGTAACTTTAATTCTGAACACTCGAATCTGTTCAAACTTAGTTCAACGTCTACTTGGAGTGTCCTGGAGGTCTGATATTATTTTCAAGAGGGATACTCAATTCCTTCTATTTTTTATGATTTATTATATTACGAATTTTGACTTTTATCATAACTCTTCTGTAACTTTAGTTCTGAACACTCGAATCTGTTCAAACTTAGTTCAACGTCTACTTGGAGTGTCCTTGAGGTCTGATATTATTTGCAAGAGGGATACTCAATTCCTTCTATTTTTTTTTTAAATTTATTAATTCATGAATTTGGATTTTTATGATAACTCTTCTGTAACTTTAATTCTGAACACTCGAATCGGTTCAAACTTAGTTCAACGTCTACTTGGAGTGTCCTTGAAGTCTGATATTATTTTCAAGAGGGAATACTACTCAATTCCTTCTATTATTTTATTCAAGTGTTCAGAGTGTTAATTTTAATGTATGTAATTGGGTTTAATTATGATTATTTTAATTAATGTATTGATGTTTTTATTTTATTTTATTTTTGATTCTGTAAATGGGTAAATTTGCCCTGAATAAAAGTTAATTATTATTATTATAAAAATCCAAATTCATGAATTAATAAATTTAAAAAAAATAGAAGGGATTGAGTATCCCTCTTGAAAATAATATCAGATCTCAATGACATTCTATGTAGACGTTGAACTAAGTTTGAACAGATTCGAGTGTTCAGAACTAAAGTTACAGAAGAGTTATCATAAAAGTCAAAATTCTTAACATAATAAATTATAAAAAAATAGAAGGGATTGAGTATCCCTCTTGAAAATAATATCAGAGCTCAATGACACTCTAAGTAGACGTTGGATTGAGTTTGGATCGATTCGAGTGTTCAGAACTAAAGTTACAGAAGAGTTATCATAAAAATACAGATTCATAAATTAATAAATTTAAAAAAAATAGAAGGAATTGAGTATCCCTCTTGAAAATAATATCTGACTTCTAAGACACTCCAAGAAGACGTTGAACTAAGTTTGAACAGATTCGAGTGTTCAGAACTAAAGTTACAGAAGAGTTATGATAAAAGTCAAAATTCGTAACATAATAAATTATAAAAAAATAGAAGGGATTGAGTATCCCTCTTGAAAATAATATCAGAGCTCAATGACACTCTAAGTAGACGTTGGATTGAGTTTGGATCGATTCGAGTGTTCAGAACTAAAGTTACAGAAGAGTTATCATAAAAATACAAATTCATAAATTAATAAATTATAAAAAAATAGAAGGAATTGAGTATCCCTCTTGAAAATAATATCAGACTTCAAGGACACTCCAAGTAGACGTTGAATTAAGTTTGAACAGATTCGAGTGTTTAGAACTAAAGTTACAGAAGAGTTATGATAAAAGTCAAAATTCGTAAAATAATAAATTATAAAAAAATAGAAGGGGTTGAGTATCCCTCTTGAAAATAATATCAGACCTCAAAGACACTCAAAGTAGACGTTGAACTAAGTTTGAACAGATTCGAGTGTTCAGAACTAAAGTTACAGAAGAATTATTATAAAAATCCAAATTTTTAGATTAATAAATTTAAAAAAAATAAGGGATTGAGTATCCCTCTTGAAAATAATATCATAGCTCAATGACGCTCTATGTGGACGTTGGACCGAGTTTGGACAGATTCGAGTATTTAGAATCGAAGTTAAAATATTCGATTTAAAATTCCAGTTCAAAATTGTTAAGGTAAAGTTTTATTAAAGTGTAATCTGTGTAATCTTTCTTCTCATCTTCGTAAATTGATCAATAATTTAGATGACTTTTACTTTATAAATATTTGGTTGCCTAGGGCCCTTTTCTCAAGATCCGTCCCTGCCGGCTGCTAGCTGCTAGCTGCTAGTTTCAGTTTCGTAAGTATGCAGGTATGTATATCAAAATATAATAAAGTCAGTTAATAGAGTTATAAATATTACACATACCTACCTACCGAAACGCATCACCACTGATTCTATATTTAATTGTTATGCAAATCAGATCCATTCATAGTTTAGCATAATACTTATTTATTAACGGCTCCTTCACCATTCAAGTATAGTATGCGCCATTTAGCTTAGTTAGGATTATTTATTGGTGATTTACTGAAACGTTAATATATGACTGTATGTGTGTCTGTGTTTTTGTGTGTCTGAGTATCTGTGTTTCTGTGTATCTGTGTGTCTGTGTATATGTGTGTCTGTGTGTCTGTGTATCTGTGTGTCTTGTGTCTGTGTGTCTGTCCGTGGCATCGTAGCTCTCTTAAACTGATGGACCGATTTTGATGCGGTTTTTTTTTTACTTTAGGCTTTATATAACTTTGTTGTAAAACTACTCTAATATCATAAATGTATAAAATGATTAGATCTTCTAGATTTTAAAGGCATAATTCTGCTTCTCTGCTCGGCTCAGACGCAACTGTGAAAGGTCAAAAAGGCCCAAGGTACAAAGGCAGATAACAATACATTCAGTTAAGTAAGGTACATTTATTGATAACAATACCTCCGACTTACATTTTTAAAACATAATCACACAATCACAATACAATTTTACAAAGACTTTAAATACTGATTATTAACATGAATCTGCATGGCTCATAAATATACAGGTATTTTTATACGCGCTTTGGTGGGTAGGAGTGGTAAACGGTAAGTGCTAGTAGTAGGCGATTGGGTAGCCGCTGTACGCGTACGCGTAGGGGTAGGTGTAGCTATAGAGCGGGCTGTAGGAGTAGGCGGAGTAGCTGTAGCCGGGCCAGTCCAGCAGCACCTGAGGTTTAGCCACTGCAGGGCTTACCAACAGCGCCGCGGCGAAGGCGATCAACATTAACTGGGGATGAGAATAAAAGATTACTAACTGTTTGAACTTGTTTTACTCTTGAAAGGACTGAGTGACCTGTTGGTCTAGTGGTTAGTGGCCCTGACTGCCATACCGGTGGTCGTGGGTTCGATACCCACCCAGGACAAATGTTTGTGTGATGAGCATGTTTATTTGTTCTGTGTCTGGGTGTAATTTATCTATAATATGTATGTATTTAGAAATATATATCTAAGTATGTTTATCAGTTGTCTAGAACTCATAACACAAGCTCTGCTTAGCTTGTGACTAGACGGCGTTGTGTGATAGTTGTGGAATATTATTATATTATCTTTATTACTAAAAGAACAAACGGGTTTGCAATTAAGATTTCTTATTAAGTTCAGAAACATTTAGGCCAATTTTTAATGGGGCTTTATTTAGGTAACCAAATACTTATTTATTGGGAAGTTTATAATTTGAAGTTGGGAGGCGTTTGGTGTAAATGTAACATCAAATGGCGCAAACGTACAAAAACTTTATTGGGAGTTAAGTACCTACATAATCATAGTCCGATAACTCATCGAGTTATTCAAGATATCAGCAAACAGCTGGTCGAATATCCTTGTGATCAGAGGGCTGAGCTCTTCTTTGGCCAACTAATCAACATTGCTATAAGAGCAACGTGGCAATGTTGCCATCTATTTATAAGTTTAGTTGTTATTCTGTTGTAATTAATAATGAACACAATTATTTATTCAATCTTGATTATAACATTCTGAAGGGTTAGGTAGAGAATGTTCGATGGATAGAATTATGTGATAGCTGCCCTATGCTTTGAGATTTGAAGATGATTACACCTTACATTAGTTAAAATAAACGTAAAGATGTACATTTTACTGGGAATCGAACCCACGATCGATAAACGCCTAGATATTTTCACTACACACTCTAAAACTATTTGAAATTACTAACACGTTTTCAGAAAATCAAACACCAATTAACTTCACTTGCGTAGAAGACACTTTAAATAATACTTAAAATTAAAAGTAACTCACCAGTTTGAACATTTTGAAGATTTTTAAATTCTCTACAAAGACACAGAACCAAACAAATCTAGCAGACACTAGACGGGACTGTAGTCGGTGGATGCGACACCAGATATCATAGCGTCTTCTCCCGCGCTCCAGCTTATATACGGAGCCCAGAGGCCGGCGTCCCATCCGTGATTGGAAAAACTAATGATCCTGCGACCGTCCTCAACACGCTGCATATAGGATGTAAAAAATATTATACACAATGTCGCATTAACAGTTAATAGTACTTCATTTCCATATTGGACCCGGATCAGAGGGGACAATAGACGCGTAGAAGATTCGACACCGGATTAATGGCAGCAAAAACTATAGACACAAGCTTATGTAACATTAACACGTTATACCTAGAATCTGAGTTATTTATATCGGATCTATTTTAAGTTGTACCGTGTAACCTTTTATTATTTCATGGAATAAGACTTACAGACTTCACAATTAAAATGCTGTACTTATTATGTAATTGTGTAAGAAACTAGCTGGAATAGGTTTTACCAGTTTTACCTCATTACTATATCGTTTTTTCAGTTCGAAATCATTAAATGACTCTTACTGCTCTGGGTAGAGTAAGAGGGAGTAGGTACAATAGTGGTTTACTAACTAAAACCCACTACTGTTCCGTCAGTTGCCCTTTGCGTTCCAGGGCCTTGCCAACTGTTTCTAACAATCCCGCCACCCTGGCAGCTCATTACTATGTCTAATAACTACTCAACACTATTATTGAGCTTAAACTAAATCAACTTTAAATTTAATTTAATCTACAACTTCAAACTTCTAACACTTCGAATTAGTTTTTAAGAAAACTCAAACAGTGCTCTTCTTTAGGGTCTCTAGACATAATATAATATCATTTGTTTAGATCCACGAAGCTACAAAGTATGCTAAAGAAAGAAGCAGATATAATTATGAACCTTCATACATAAACTCGAAAGCATCACCTTCAATATTACACATTCGGGCGGGTAGATAATAAATAAATAAACCCTACCCACAAAATAGGAAAACTTGACCGCCTTCTGAATAACTGCATTCGATTTGTCTTCAACCTTCGTAAGTATGATCATGTATCTGAGCAGCGTGCTCTTTTAAAATGGTTACCCATCCGACAGCGTAGAGCGCTAAGAGCCTTGACTACCTTGTTTTCTTTTCTGGATAAACCTTCTTCTCCTTCTTATTTGACTTCTCAAATCCAATTTCTTTGCTCTGGTCATAATAAAAATCTCCGATCTACCAATAATCGTCTTCTACGATGTCCCACACACCGTTCTGGGTTTATCCAATCCTCCTTCTTTGTCCAGGCGATCTTTCTTTGGAATGCGCTCCCGCTGAACATCAGGATGGCGTCCAGTCGGTTCACTTTTAAGGTGATGGCACGTGAGCACATTCGCAGGAAGTTGGTGTTACAATCATCACTGCGTTGATTTGTTGGATTCGTTTTTCATAATTACATTTATAATTTGTATGTATGTATCTAAGTATATATTTATTATTGTATTCCTTTTCTTTTTCTTTACCATTAAGCTGCACCTACCATGTTTTGTTTCTGCACCACCCTAAGGTCGACTGGTAGAAAATGCCTAAGGCATTAAGTCCGCCTTTGTACAGTATTTATTACTAGTGCATTAAGTTTTAATAAATAAATAAATAAATAAAATAGATACCTATCTCTTTTGTACCCTATCCATGTAGATATAGGTAGGTACGACACATTCCAAATGTCGATAGACATTATTAAAAGTGGTCATCGATCACTAATAAATAGATTACTATTTATTAGTGATCGATGACCACTTTTTCGATGCAAGTAGACATAACTTATTACCGGCTGAATTTTTTAGGTTTATATTTTTCTAATAAGTCATGCCCATAAAAATTGGGGTATTCTCCCAATTTTTCAGTAATAGTGCATTAAGTATTATAAAATAAATAAAACTGTGGCATGTGGATGTAGGCCATTCCAATTAATCAACTAGGTGGCTTGTTTATATGAATTATAACTTATAACAAGATTATAATAAGTTTAGATTATGCTTATGTAATTGATCTTATTCTGCATAAGAACACGATTAGCAACTGGTCTCATTTGTATGCAAAGGTAGTCATAACTATTATCACATAACTGACATCTGCGGATCGGGCAAGGACGTAACTACTGGAAAATAATGAAGACGATGACATTTCGTCAGTTTGAAGGAAACATTCGAAAAACTGACAAAGCATGGATAATTGTTAAAAAGACGCAGTTGCTCTCTGAAATTCCAGTCAATTATTTTTAATGGCGCTTGCAGATGTAGTTCCAATAAATAGAAATAACTAGTCGTTTGTTAATAACTGCACTTCTAGCTCCTATGTGCCTACACTTTAAATGACGTTGATTTATGGATCATTTGGTGTCTTGTTAAGTAGTAGATTAATTTTCACGCCTTTGTAAATATCTACTACTTAGATTTAATAATCGTAGTAGTAGTCGTTTAGTAATTATGGATAGCATGAAGTATTCAATCGGAAACTCTCGTAGTCTCGCCGGTGCATAGTGTCTCGTAGAAGTCGTGCGTCACAGCAGAAGCCTCGTGGGCTCTCGATAGAAGTTTTGTAGAAATATCAGTTACGATAGACCCCTCGTAGCAATCTCGCAAAGGCGTCTCTTAGATGTCAGAGGTATTTAGAAAATCCCGAGAATCCTGAGCTCATCTCCATTTAATGACTCGTTTAAACTAACTGACAAAGTGCACAAGAAAAAACTCGTAGAAGGTAGAAGTCCTACAGAGATCACCATGGCGTCTCTCAGAAGTCTCGAAGTAGTTTCGTCAACAAAACCGTACGAGCCCAGCAGGGCCGAAGCCTACTGGGGCCATAGGTCGACTTCTGAAAAGAAAACCCCCGGTCCCAGAACATAATGGGCAACTGAAGGACACAGGTGTGGTTTTAGTTAGTTTACGGGCGCGTCGTGGTGTTGCCACTTTATATTATATATATACTTGTCACGTTACATATTTATTTATTATTTTAATTTAATTTAATTTAATTTTCCTTTTAATTTGTAATTCATATGTATTTTTATTTCCTTTTTCTGTCGAAATCTCGTTGTACGCTGCACCGTTTGGGCGTCTTTATGTCAACACCGCCATCGGCCCACGCTGAAAAACAGCGCTGTGAGCTCATCGCATAATGCGTGAGGCCGCAGCTTTATGCTGAGCGTTCGGCCGTTTTGCGCGGATGTGACGCATATCTTCCCTATTCAACTGATAATGTTTGTTAACTAGTTTTAAGATTGCGTCATTTCGCGCGAATAAACAGTTTTTCTTTCTTCTTCTTTCTTTCTAAAATTCTGACAAGCCCTCGCTCTCCACCAAAAAAAAACCACTTTCATTTAGGTAATCTTCAGCTTTTTAGAGACTTCGGGGCTACATGATGTTAATATTTAGGGAAACAATGGGATACCTGCCATCTACTCAGAGATGATACCAGTTTAAACTTACCCATGTAGGTAATACTCGTATATAAGTATTTTAGATACGGATATTATAATAAGAATGTAGCATTATATAGCAGGTAGGTAAGTACTTTAAAACACTCCAAGATCCTGATTCCTGCTGACGTGTATGCGTTTATAATAATATCTCATCTGACCGTGTATTGAATACAAACTAAAGTCTTTTTGTACTTAGATACCCCTGCATGCATACGTACATAGGTACATGTACCTATGTGTAATTCAAGTCACGTTTGTGAAATGAATACCTAACTAATTGGGATAACATGTCATACTAATTTTAGAGATTATGAAGAATAGGTAACCCGGATTAATTACGATCCGTAACTTCCGTACCTTTGAGAGTCATATGTTCGATTAATGAAAATTCGCCTGAACGATTGTTCGAATGAAAATTGCGAAAGAACCTTTTATCGCCAAACACTAATCCGAGTGAACGATTTATCGATTATTATTTATTAATCGATGTCATGCCTTTGGGATCCGATGGGATGTGGAAGTAGAAGGGTGGAGAAACATCGGGGGACACTAAATGTGACCTTTACCTGTAGGTCAATGACCTTGATCTAAAGGTCAAAAAAAAGGTAATTTTTTTTTTTTTTAATTGATATAAACCAGCGCTTGACTGCGATCCCACCTGATGGTAAGCAGTGATGCAATCATTGATGGTGAGGCGCACTAGTTTATCAAGAGCCTATTCACTCTAGCCTTGAAGACACCTAAATTATAGTTGGACGGGAAGATCGCAGCAGGCAAATTCCATCTTCAATCAAATCCTTCGATGTACGCGGTATAAACGACGAAGCGAAACGCTTAGTCCGGACCGTTGAAGTTTCACCAACATAAGGGTGGATACTCGCCGTACGTCGGGTTGTCCGATGGTAGAAAATGTATAAAATGTGATGAAACGTCTGGTACACCAAATTTAATGACCTTGACCTCAGTCTAATGTACAAAATGTGAAGAAAATCCAGAGATCACTCAAGGTTAAGTGTGTAAGGAATGAATAGAAAAATGTATGGAAACACCTGATTACACTCCACTATAATACCGGAATAATTAGTGACAAGTTTTCAACGAAAATCATTTTTTGATGGCAAGCTTTTATAGCGTGGTATATACCTATATAATTAATATTGATGAGTATTAATTATATAGGTATATATATACCACGCTATAAAAGCTTTTGACCATTCCAAAAAGTTCAAACACGATAGGGTTATCTTATTGTGCTTATTACCGAGTTCCTATGTCATCAGATCAGCTCCATGTCATAATAATTTTGCATTGTCATCTGATTTACACATGCATGCAAAATTTCAGCTTAATCGGTAACCGGGAAGTGGATTTTAATTTGCAAGATTTGATTACAGACAAATATCGGGACAAATGAAATTAAATAAAATCTTGTAAAAAAGCGAGCGAAGCGAGCTCTGAATGTATCCCCGTCATCCTCTTCGTGTTAGATTACTAGTAAACCCCGTAAACGAAAATAGGAGGTCCCTGCGCCTCTGTTGACATGAACTTGACAAGGGGCCTACGTCGTAGAAAAACACCCGAGAACAGTCCAATACCTGAACAATTAGTCAAAGAGCGCACGAAGCGAACTCGGAAAATGGCACTTAGGTATAGTAAGGTAATAATTTTGCACACACACAGTCTGCGAATAACTAGGTTCTAGGCTTGACCACCGCCCACGTCGTCTGTATTGATACGAATCTCAGAAACAAGAATAAAAATCATTAAACATTAAAATATCAGTTTCGAAAAGTTACACAAACATTTTAACACAAAAGTTACCGAAGACCCATATGTTTCAAAAAACAAAGTATGAACATTTTTTAAATTAAGGGAACCCTTCTGTTATCGAGGTGAAGACCTACAAAGGTGAGTATAATTACAAAGAGTATGGTTTCCATTTCCCTAACTTTTCAAGTTCTGCGGAAGTTTTTATTCATACTGTGTAATTAAAGCTAGAACATTATGGACTAGGTAAACTTGCACTCAGCTTGGTGAAATCTTATTTAATTGACAGGCAACAGCAAGTTCAGATAAACGGTGTCAATTCTCCGGGTTTGAAAGTCAAAATGGGTGTACCACAAGGCTCAATATTAGGTCCTTTCCTCTTTTTAGTATATATAAATAATCTACCGCATCTATTCAAAAAACAACCACATACGAGTATTGTACTGTTTGCTGACGATACGTCTTTAATTTTTAAGATCAATAGACGTTCCACAAATCTGGATGACGTAAACAATGCTTTACAGCAAGTCCAAAACTGGTTTACTGTTAATAATTTAGTATTATATGCAAAAAAAACTAAGTGCTAAAGATTTGCGTTACCGAATGTTAAAAGTAATTACTCCGACATAGTATTGAACAAGGAGAAACTTGAATTCGTCGAGAATACGGTTTTCCTAGGCATCACGCTTGACTCGAGGCTACAATGGGGTCCTCATTTAACATCTCTGGCAGGTCGGCTTAGTTCAGCAGCATATGCTGTCAGAAAAATCCGTCAATTTACTGATGTGGATACTGCACGACTAGTTTATTTTAGTTACTTTCATAGTATCATGTCTTACGGTATTTTGCTATGGGGACGGGCTGCAGATATAGAGTCTATTTTTATTCTGCAGAAAAGAGCTATCAGAGCCATATATAATCTTCGCAGACGCGATTCTCTTAGGGAACTATTTAAGGAAATAAACATCCTGACGGTCCCTTGTCAATACATTTATGAAAACCTTATGTATGTTCGGAAAAATATTCATCTTTTTACTAAGATAAGTCATAAGTGACAGGCACAATTTTAATACTAGGAACAGGAACAAATTAGATCAACCTCGGTTTAGATTGGCTAAAGTACATAGTTCTTTCATGGGGTACTGTGTAAAATTTTATAATAAGATACCAGTTGAGATTCTACAACTAAATGAGTCCAAATTTAAAGCATGCATTAAACGCACACTATGTAGACAAGCGTATTATAAACTGGAAGATTATATCCTTGATAAAAACGCTTGGCTAAATGCCGGTCCTGCTCCGCAGCCACAGCCACTTTTACCTTCAAATTAGTTTTTTTTAAATATATACATATATATAAATATTGGAAGAGATACTATTCCCCTTCTTGTATTGTTGTTTTCGAAATGTTTATTTTATTTTATTTTATTTGTTTATTTCAATAGAGCTTATGATAATTTATTACCTTTTGTATTTGGAAACAATAGCATTGTATAATGTAGAAGCACTTTGTTTTTCAAGTTTTGTGAATGTGAAGTACCATGGAGCATTTTTATTAGGTTACAACTTGTTTGACATTACGAGCATGGCAGTTGAAAGTTTGTCACTCAAATGTCTCGCTGATGGTGGCACGTGTTATTGGGTCATTCAGTTCCCTTCAAAATGGTTGAGCTGAGTGGGGCTGATGCACGCGTCATGCTCGTGAAGGGGTGCCGTCAGTTGGTCATCTCTTAGCTGCCAGTGACTGAATTCAATTTCTATTTTTTTAATTTTTTAATTTTTTTTTTATTTTAATTATTATTACTTATCTACATTGTGCTCACATATTAGAAGCGACAAGAAATATGTAACCAAGATTTATGTAACTCATAATATGATTTAAAAGAGTGTCCATGGAGTTTCTTGCACGTTCTTCTCCATAGAGATCTACGCTTTGGAACGTGCAATTTAACTTCACTTGTATTTTTTTTGACTGACCGACATTTTGACAATTCAAAAGTGCCTGTAATTGGTCTATTTGAAATAAACGTTTCTGATTTCGGAAATTTAATTTAATATGCAGCTAGCGCTACAGCTATATAACTATAGGTTCATACCTTGATGATACATAGGCTATCTACAATTCTACATACACAGCCACACTTATAATATGAATAATGCCATATTAATGAGTGGGTGACTAATTTATATCACGTACGCAACGATACCTACTGTGATACTTATCTTAGGCTCGTCGCAAACGGGCCACCGACCACAGCCACAGGTGGCCAGGGACAACGTCATGACACACTTTTTCATATTTTGTATAGAAGCGCCGCAGACGTGTAGCCGGTGGCGGCCACTCGCTGCAGCAGTGTCGTGACTCGCCAATTGTAGTCGCTACGGGTCACACAAAACGCCGCCACCCGCCACTGTCGTACAGCTCCATCCCCCGTGCTGTTAACCGTTAGACAATGTACGCATCGCATGCGTCACCATGAAGCACGACACCTCAATGGATGTTGATACATTCATATCGTCCATCGTAAGACTCCACAGCAGGGAGCGGGTTATAAAATGTGGCGGCTTCCGAACACGGTGGCTGTCGCTCGCTTCTGACACTGTTACAAATGTGGCGGTAGTGCGCGTCAGCCACCGGTAGCTGTGGGACGATAGTGTCTCAGTTTTTAGATCTATGATAGATATATATTCTTAATTTCTAATGAAACTGTAGAGACATCTATGGCGTCACATAAGAACTAATCCTGCATCGCACAATTAAAGTTCTCCGCGTGATTAGAACATATAGGACAGCCCGAAATCATCTATCGGGCAGTTGCCCACCAGACATAACACCTTTACTCTTTACACTCTGTCCGCCTACCTCCACACTAGTGACCCTCGACAATGAACGTCAGCGCAGCCTTCGTTCAGCTTCGTGACGTCATCATCACTTCCTCAAGCTTTCGAGCAGCGGGCCATACAGCCAGCACCCACGGCTTTACAAGGGTATCCTGACCACCAGCATGCCTACCTGGGCATACCTGGTCATCACCCTCAGCCTAATCAGCGACCTTGGCGAAGCACACTGCACGTTCGGCCAGTCACATGAAGAGCCACGAAAAACCTCTCCTGGTCGACACCAGCAGTCAAGCCACTACGTCGTACAGCACCGCTCCGACTCACTGCAGCCAGCAGCACTACTGCGACTCACTGGAGCCTGCAGCATCATCCTGATTCACTGGGACAGCACCACCCCGACTCACTAGGGCATCACCGCAGACAGTTCCGACTCACCGAGAACTATGCGGCATTCGGTTCCGACCCACTGGAACCAACCTACCACTGGCCTGGCACGCATCAATAAGGATCAAGAACCATCGATCTCCGATCTCCGGAGCGGAGTGATGTAGCGACATCTATGGCGTCACATAAGAACTAATCCACCAGACGGGTGTTATGTCTGGTGTGCAACTGCCCACCAGACATAACACCCGTCTGGCCGGAGGATCCTCCCTTTTCAACGGAGGTTTGCGGGACTTTACTCTCTGTTCCGCATACCTCAAAAAAACATTCATTATCTAATAATGAATATACAATTCAATAATTGCAAATGTAAAATATAATATGAATTTAAAAAAAAATATCATTAATAAAAAAATAAGAAAATGTGTTTATTATCTTAAAAATCTATACAATTAAGTTGCCGGGGCTTCCCAGAAAGTAATCCGAAGATACTTGTGATGGGATAAACCTCGCTCTTCCTCGAAAAATATCAATTGTTTCGTTATGCTAATTAGGTATAAGTTACACATTTTTTTATAAAACCAATAAAATGAAAAATGAAAATCGTGTTTATGGCAGTGTGTGAAAACTAGAGTGTGTTTTGTATAAATATGTGTTTATACGTGTGTTTATGAGTGTGTGAATGTAGGTATATTTTATGTGTTTGAATGGGTGTGTGTGTGAGTGGGCGTGTGTATGTGTGAATGTGTGTGGAGGTGTGCTGGAGTGTGTGTGTGTATGCATGGGGGCGTGTTGGAGTGTGTGTGTGTATGTGTGTGTGTGTCTGTATGCATGACGTTCAACCCGGAGTCGCCAAAATGTCTTCCACGGCATCATAATTAAGTGTGAAGAGCCATTCCGTCAATGTCTTCTTACACTCATACAGCTGCATAGGGTAAATGTTAAGTATGCGATTTACTTTATTATAAGCGCGTGGGGCTTGAGTTACATTTTGGCGACTAGCAAAAATTGAACGTGCTGAGTATGTAGGGGCTACTATATCACACCGTCTTTTTTAAGTTTGGCATGGCTAAAGGGTAGAATTTTGTGATATCTTAGTACCATGTGTAGTATGTGGAGTTTTCTAACGGAGAGCAGCTTAGAGTTTGCGTATAGAGTTTCAGTAGGGAACCTGAATGGCTTACAGTACATGACCTTAATCAAGGATCTCTGTGCCCTCTCTAGATCTATAAAATACGACTGAAATTTACCTTTTGAATTACAGGGCAACTGCAGGTAGATTGGTTTTGTTTTTTAAGGTGGGAAATCATCCAAATGACTTCTCACGCTCTGGGTGGAGCGGGAGGGCGTGTCAGACTTTTACTGACTAAAACCACACCTGTATCCTTCAATTACCCTTTGCGTTCTAGGACTACGGGTTTCCCTTTCTGAAATTCTCCGCGGTCCTAGCTAGCGGGCATCGGCCCTGCTGGGCCCCTACGGTTTGCTGACATCTCTTGAGGAGCGCGAGGATCACTACGCGCTGTTGACGACTGGGCTCGGTCCGGTTACTTAAAGAACAGCCGAACGGCGAGCTTCCCAGTGCTCGACGCCCGCAAGCCCGCCTCTACCGTGGCTGGTAGTCGGGGTCGGAATTACGGCGGCTAGGGCGTGAGGACCTTCGTTCCCTCACGCGTGCAGCCTCCTCCTTCGCTAGCATTACTGCTTCGCAGAAGGAGGCGACCGCCTGCTACTCCTCCTCACTTCGGACCATAGCCTGAACCAGGGCCCGACGCGAAAGGTCGCTGCCGCCAATTGCCTCCACGAGGACACGGCGGTGCTCTGCCCAAGTGGGGAGGTAGATTGGGTTGGGGTATGACAAGAATGTATTCTAATGTTAAAGTCAGGCGCAGGCTGAGAGTTTGCGTATTTAGTGAAGCAGACGTACTAGTTGGTCTTTTGGGTATTTAGCGTAAGAAGATTCTCACATAGCCGATCAGTAACTCTAGCCAGTCCCCTCTCAGCCTCCAGCCTAACTTTGTCCCAGGTCTTAGCAAAGAAGATAATAGCGGTGTCATCCGCGTAGGACAGTATCCTCGCACCGTTGATAATATGGTTACAGAGTTCATTAATATAAATCAAAAAGAGCGTCGGGCCGAGGACACTGTCCTGCGGGACGCCATACGTCACGTTCTCTTCGTTACTAACATGGTTTTCAATTTCCCCCTGTTTTCTGTTTTGAAGGTAACTGCTGAGAAGAGAGAGTGCAGAACCTCGAAATCCTAAGTTCTCCAGCGTGTGTATAAGTTTAGAGATAGAGACGGTATCAAAGGCCTTTTTGAGGTCAAGAAAGGCCACTAGGCATTTGTTCCTCTTATCTAATTCCTTCGTTATCACCTTAGCAAGTTCCTCCGTAGCATCCTGGGCCGATATTCCCTTTCTAAAACCATATTGAGAGGAAGATAAGACGTTATACTTAGTCAGGTAGTTAACTATTCTAGAGTTCAAGAGCTTCTAGAGGATTTTAGAAATGGAGATCAACACAGAAATTGGCCGATAGTTGTTAACGTCGTCTTTATCTCCACTCTTATACACAGGGGTAACAACGGAGCGCTTAAGAAGGTAGGGGAAGATACCTGTGTTAAAGCATAGGTTGGCCAGGTCACTGATCAGCGGGACTAAGATCTCCTTGGCCTGTTTTAGGAAAAGGGTAGGAATTCCGTCCCATCCTGGTGCACTCCCAGAGTCTAAGGACATCAGTAAAATAGTCAATCAATACTGGAAATATGAAATAACGTAAGGGACATTTTGTCGAAAATGAGCTATATATATCGTTGGATTCGGATTTTTTTGCTATATCGATTGGTATATTTAAAATCTCGATATCTCAAAAAAAATTCTCTTACACAAAGACATTAAATAATTTAAATATATATCTCTTTGCTCTTACATTACATTACATTACATATTATCTGCGGGCCTAGACCATTTATTTTTCTAGAAACTGGCTGTAGGTATAATTAGAATCTCTTTGCTCTTACATTACATATTATCCACAGATAATATGGCCCACAGGCCTAGACGATTTTTTTTTTCTATAAACTGGCTGTATAATTGACATTTTAAATTAATATTTAATAAAAAAAAAACTAATTTAAGTCTCTTTACTCACAGTATTTAATACTTACATTTAAATAAAATCGAGTTCATTTTACAACAGGTCACTTAGGTTATGGCATAATTTGAGATGTTTTAAGCATTGTCTGTATACATTAGTGTTCCGTGCGAAGATACCTTACATTAAATTCTGCCTCAAATTATTATAATCAAAATGACCCTTACGTTAATTGGTCAGCATCGAAAACACATTGACCTGTCCTTTACATCACTCTGGACAGCGTGATCGTGGTAACTTATCGAAACAAATTATTTATTTAAGCGACTCTGTCACACACGCATAACGGTGCAGCTTGTCTGGGCACCGAGAGAGATATAACAATACGAATTTTGCGTGTGATTTTACGAAACATGATTTTTCACCGAGTCCAAAACTGCTAGATGGCATTTTGCAGCACCCCAACAAACAAAAAATGCTCTTGTAGTGGCATATATTGCCAAAAATAATATTCTTATAGGAGCCGCATTATCGCTAATAAGGGTGCGTTTGGGCACAAATTATAAAGACAATAACCTTATACCCCCCTTATAGTTGCTTTATTGTCCACTTTTTTTCCTTATACGTGTTATTTTATGACAAGTAACAAGGAAATTAAACTTATAATGGTAAGAAAAAAGCTCCTAAAAAGCCAACACACTGGAAAGAATCATATAGAAAGTGTTAATACGGCCGATCACCCTTATACGTGTTTTATTATGGTCCGATACAACGGAATTAAACTCATTGCGGCAAATCAAAGGCTCTTAAAAAGCCGTAGGCCCTTATAGCCGTCTGTTTATGATTCTGCAATAAGTTTTTTCTTAGTGATTATTACATTTTCGCAACAGTTTGGCGAATAAAGAGAAACGTCAACCATTTTATTGACAAGTGAATGGTAAGTTATTGTTTCATGTAGTTTATTTACCTGATTTATGTGCTCGTTTATAGTGAAAAGTGTATGGGAATTCAAATACATGGTAAAATGTGGTACGCTGTGTGTTGTAGTGTCAACCCGCCCTTGAATTTAAGCTGTTTTTGTGCTACAAACGTTATGAAATATTTAGTCATGTTATAAATAATGCTATTATGAGAGCAAAACGATTCACACAACGTCTACAAGGAGTCTATGAGACTGAAGACTTTATAATGGCCACATTTGTTGCTTATGCTATCGCCATTTTAAATACTGTCAGGGTTCCTTTCTCCCGAACAAAATCCTGTACCTAGCTAGTCTTGTTCCCATATGTATAAAATTTCTGTTTCACTATGGTTGGGTTGGCTAGAAGAGATCTTTTTATAGGGATAAGCTTGCTTTTGTGCTAATTTTAATAGGTATAATTATAGTTGTTAGTACACAATAAAGAATATAATTATATATATCTTCTAATATATAAAATTCTCGTGTCACGGTGTTCGAACTTGAACTCCTCCGAAACGGCTCGACCGATTCTCATGAAATTTTGTGAGCATATTGAGTAGGTCTGAGAATCGGCCAACATCTATTTTTTTTTTTTTTTATTTATATGGCAGAACAACGTTTGCCGGCTCAGCTAGTCTAATATATAAAATTCTCGTGTCACGGTGTTCGAACTTGAACTCCTCCGAAACGGCTCGACCGATTCTCATGAAATTTTGTGAGCATATTGAGTAGGTCTGAAAATCGGCCAACATCTATTTTTTTTTTTTTTTATTTATATGGCAGAACAACGTTTGCCGGCTCAGCTAGTCTAATATATAAAATTCTCGTGTCACGGTGTTCGAACTTTAACTCCTCCGAAACGGCTCGACCGATTCTCATGAAATTTTGTGAGCATATTGAGTAGGTCTGAGAATCGGCCAACATCTATTTTTTTTTTTTTTATTATTTATATGGCAGAACAACGTTTGCCGGCTCAGCTAGTCTAATATATAAAATTCTCGTGTCACGGTGTTCGAACTTGAACTCCTCCGAAACGGCTCGACCGATTCTCATGAAATTTTGTGAGCATATTGAGTAGGTCTGAGAATCGGCCAACATCTATTTTTTTTTTTTTTTATTTATATGGCAGAACAACGTTTGCCGGCTCAGCTAGTCTAATATATAAAATTCTCGTGTCACGGTGTTCGAACTTGAACTCCTCCGAAACGGCTCGACCGATTCTCATGAAATTTTGTGAGCATATTGAGTAGGTCTGAGAATCGGCCAACATCTATTTTTTTTTTTTTTTTTATTTATATGGCAGAACAACGTTTGCCGGCTCAGCTAGTCTAATATATAAAATTCTCGTGTCACGGTGTTCGAACTTGAACTCCTCCGAAACGGCTCGACCGATTCTCATGAAATTTTGTGAGCATATTGAGTAGGTCTGAGAATCGGCCAACATCTATTTTTTTTTTTTTTTTATTTATATGGCAGAACAACGTTTGCCGGCTCAGCTAGTCTAATATATAAAATTCTCGTGTCACGGTGTTCGAACTTGAACTCCTCCGAAACGGCTCGACCGATTCTCATGAAATTTTGTGAGCATATTGAGTAGGTCTGAGAATCGGCCAACATCTATTTTTTTTTTTTTTTTATTTATATGGCAGAACAACGTTTGCCGGCTCAGCTAGTATATATATAATATGTTTGCCCGCAGATATTGCAATGGTGTAAAAACTCTATCTATTGGTGATGGTTGATCATTTTCCTACTAGTATATAAGTAAAACTATATTCTAAGTAACAACTACTATGTAACAACATGCTTTTTTTTTAAGGTGGGAAATCATCCAAATGACTTCTCGCGCTTTGGGTGTAGCGGGAGGGCGTGTCAGACTTTTACTGACTAAAACCATACCTGTATCCTTCAATTATCCTTTGCGTACTAGGACTACAGGTTTCCGGATCAGAGTTTAAGGCAGTAATAGGACGTGAATTAAGAATGGCTTCTACTTGAGTCAGAGAAGTGTGCATTTCTTCATACGTGAAATGCGTAAGTTGGAGAAGTCTACGAAGATGATATTTAGTGGAACGGACTGCAGATTCAGCCATACCATTGAAATGGGGTGTGTAGCTCGGAATGAAGAGGAAGTTTATACCCTCTTGGGCGGCTGCAGAACTAATTTGGGAACTTGAGTCTTGTAAGAAACGATGTAACTCGTTACATGTACCTACAAAATTAGTCCCATTGTCTGAGGCTTCCCTCGACGAGCCATAAACCGATTTAGAGCGGCCATGTATCCCTCTTTAGTAAGATCTGTGATGAGTTCTAAATGCAAGGCTTTTGTAGCTAAACAGACAAAAATGGACAAGTAAGATTTAATTAGTTGGCAACCTCGACCTTTACGGTTAGCTATCGTAACTGGGCCGGCATAATCCACCGAACAATGTAAAAAAGGGAATTCCAGTGTAGTTCTGGATTCTGGTAACTGCCCCATAATGGGCTGGACATTGTGATAATGCCATCTATTGCTGAAAAACTTAACCTTACCTTTATCACACACTGACCCTCTACCACGAGCTCATAATGTGATCCATTTTACGACCTAAACCAGTTTAGCGTGTATAGCTCCATCACTCTTTTTCGCTCATACGACTGACATTTTAACATTATCATAGTACGGCCCCTGGCCACCTACCGAGCGATAGTTAAATAATTATAAATTTTGACAAATTTAATTCACGTGTTTGCTATTCAAAGCCAGATGGCGTCACTGAGACATAGGATGACAGTTTTTCTAAGACATTTGTTCTGATAGCCGCTCTATTGTATCTCTTTAAATCTTGTGGCACGAAGATATTAAAGAAAAAAACAAAACAACTAAATTCACAAAAAGTATTTGTTCAAGCAGGGCGCGAACTCACAACCTGTTGCGTAGCATGTCCAAAAGTTCCTAGCCAAGCTAAGGGCTTTGAACTTAAATAATCGAAATAGGCTTTCTATTGATGATCAAAAATCAAAAGTTTGTTATACTTTTATTTATGTACTAGCTTCTGCCAGCGGCTTCGCCCGCGTGAAAGTAGGTTTCTCCATACAAACTGGACCCCCGTTTCATCCCCTTAGGGAGTGAATTTTGGAAAATCCTCTCTTAGTGCTCGCCTACGTCATAAAAGGAAACCTTGTGCAAAATTTCACGCTCCTAGTCCCAGTAGTTTCGGCTGTGCCTTGATATGTCATTCAGTCAGTTTCTCCTTTTATATATATAGATGAAATCGGGATCGGAATCCCGGCGGCGGTTGGGGCGTGAGGACCCCGTTGCCTCACGCGATCGGCCGCCTCCTTTGCTAGCATTACTGCTTCGCAGAAGGAGGCGACCGCCTGCCACTCCTCGCCTCGCTCCGGACCATGGCCCGAGTGCTGCTAAAAAAAAATAAGGGACCGCAGACCTGGGTATATGGCTTTAATTTCAACTCGATACCTCCACGCGTTCCCGAGATAAAGGGTCTTGACAGACAGACAGACGGACAACAAAGTGATCCTATAAAGGTTCCGTTTTTTTCTTTTGAGGTACGGAACCCTAAAAAGACGAAAAGGTGGTGAATTCGAAACTTACAAATTACACACACACATGACATATTCAATTCTGCTGCAATGTCGGTCAAGTGCTTTCGTGTGCTCGGGATAGAGGTAAGTACCTAATGTTACGTATGGAAATAAAGTCTTGAACTGTTTGACATATCTGTGGTCTTGAAGCTCATAGTCTATCACTCTATCTTATAATTATCTTAAGTAGGTAGGATTTGCAAAAAATAAAACATTATTATTTAAATTACAGTAATTGATTTTATTTACACATTCATTGAATTGCCTTTACTATTCAGTCATCATCTACTTTTTGACGCATATTTCTTTTGGGGTTATTGAACTTTCTCTTCTTGAACTCGACGGGTTCGTCGCCAAGTGATTCGACTCGCTTCTCCTTGAACTGGATGATTTCAGGCTGCACGATCACTGGAGGCGGAGGCAGCTCCTTTTCAGGCTTCGGTAGCTGAAGATCGATATGTTCCACTGGCCTGCAAAATAATTCATATCATATTTATAAATAGATTGATGTAGGTAAATTATGACTTTTTGACTGATGGCCATTTTAAGCATTACTTTAATAATAATAATCGTTTATTATGAACATAAACTTTGACCTATTATCATTATTTTAGGTAATTTTTAAAATGTGGCCACTCATGTAGGTACTTTGGAACTATAAACAGTTGATAAACAGACATTTAACAGTCACCATTTACCTACTTAACCATACAAGAAACAAATATGCCAGCTATGACAAATTAAATTTCTTTTCAGCATATTGAGGATCAGTCATGATCTTTGTGGAGTATGCAGACTAATAGCGTAAAAAAAAAAAAAAAAAAACAGAAAATACTGTGAAGATATTATTTAAATCGGATCAAAAATGACGAAGATACAGCAATTTTAGTATATTAGTTCCAGAAACGCGCCCGAGAATGAACTCGACTCGCTGTGACGTCATCTGTCGCGATCGGTCTCCACCGGCGATTCCGGCGAATGAATACGGAGGCATTTCACGGCCAAATAAAAAATTTTGATGTTTCTGATTTTAGTAATAAGTATTTGAGTAAGTATGTTACTTATATAAGTACTTATGTCTTATGTCTATGTTCCCGATATACGTACATAATATTTTTAACCTCTTTAAATATAGAATAAAATACATTACTTCATTTATTTAATTTCAACTTCCATAAGCTGGATACTGGCATTCGAAGAAGCGCATACCTGAGAGTTCGTCGAATCTTCAAACCCTCATAACTCGTAAATCATACGAAACACGATAAAAATAATATGTACGTATATCGGGAACATAGACATATATAACATACTCAAATATTACTAAAATCGGAAACAAAGAAATTTTTTAATTGTCCGCTACACGTGAAATGCCCCTACGATCAAGCCGTTCGTCGCACGGATCATGGCAGATGACGTCATCGTAAATAAAGTGCGTTTTTTAATCCCAGATAATGATTTGACAAGTCCAAATGTCAAACTCCAGAAATATGTTGCCTGCTTTTTGATACAAGTGATGTCTCCAAATTCGACTTTTTTATACCGGTTCTTTCGATTATTCCCGATGTCCACCACTTGTCTGGCCACCACTGGGGGACAGCTAGACAACTTTAAAACATTATTCTCGTTGTCTACCACTGGGGGACAGCGTCACAACTTTGTAAATTATTTCCATTCGCCACCACTGGTGGACAGCGACACGGATTTTTTAACATTCCTTATGGCCGCCGTTGGGGGACAATGGTACAACTCTTTTGATCCGATTCCCACTGGCCATCAATTTAAATTGTTTAATCTAGAGACCGGTAAAGGATAGCTTAATATACTTACGGATTTGATTTTTAGCAGGGCTAAGGGTAAGACCAATTTAAATATTTATAAATTATATGGTAGGTAAATAATAGTCATATTCTTGAATCAACTTTTATTAAATGTTTCACTCAAGTATTAAAAAATGATCCTACTACTTAGTATTATATAATATAGCTTTGATTGGTTATTTTTTATTGAAGTGGGTAATTAACCGACTTAATTTCCACAGCTGGTTGACAGGCTACAATTTTTAAAATCGACTAGAACATTACAATTTTGGGGGCCGAGTCACCCGCGTCCGTAGGAGAATACCTGAAGCAAGTCCCTACACGTGGTCCCCGGGTGGTGCTAATCAGGTGACACTAACTGGTGGTAGGTTTCGACCGTTGGCTTGCGACCACCCACTGAGCAAAGACGTACCGCCAAACGGCCTGGCCGTGTTCCGGTATGATGCTCAGTGTAGCCAGTCTAGAGGGGTTGGGTCGAAATAGCTGTTCCAGCGCAAGCAGACCATCCTGGCTCGTGCTGATAGGGAGGAATCGGGAGGCTAGTCGCGGAGGGTAGCGGGATCCGAGGTACGGTTGCCGCTGGCCGACCGCAGGTAGCTGGGGGCCCAAGTAATGTGCTAGCCACACATGAAAGGCTGCCCCGCCAACTGTCGAAAAATCCCGGAATGCGCCATCGTGCTAGTTGGCGACCAGATGAGAGGGCCCGATGGACATTCCCGGGGGGGCTCGGGCGTCCCCGCAGTCTCCAGACTAGTCCCCCAATGATGTCGTCCTTTCAGTGCGTGCCTGAGGGTTAGCTGCGTGGAACCTCATTTCACTTCCTTCTCCTCTCCTCCCTTCACTCAAATAATGAAAAGGAAAAGTAAGAGACAAGTTAGACAGCGGCTGCACTCCCTCTCTCACAAAGTGCACCTCACTAACATACGAGGTCTGCACTCCAATCTCGTCGCAGTCCACCACCACCTCGAGACTGAAAAACCAGCTCTCTTCTTCCTTTCGGAGACGCAGATCAGAGGTCCGTCCGACGTGTCGTACCTTTCTTACCCAGGTTTTACCTTGGAGCACAACTTCAAACCACGTGCGGGTGTATGTATGTACGCCCGGGACGACATCTGCTATCGGCGTCTCCGTAACCTTGAGGACTCCAGGTTCTCGACGCTTTGGACTTTGGTGGACACAGGCCTAGATAAAATAATCTACGCTTGTGTCTACCGCTCGCACAGCGGAGATCAAGAGACATCCGGGCTCACACAACATCTGAGTGAGGCGGCGGATGCGGCTCAGCAGCGGTACCCTTCTG
This sequence comes from Mythimna impura, assembly GCA_905147345.3. Taxonomy (NCBI): domain Eukaryota; kingdom Metazoa; phylum Arthropoda; class Insecta; order Lepidoptera; family Noctuidae; genus Mythimna; species Mythimna impura. The sequence goes on from LR990345.1 coordinate 19,539,768, forward strand.
CTCAATTGGTGTTACTGGGGGATTTTAATGCCCACCACCAAGAGTGGCTTTTCCCGTACCAGTCCACAGACCACGCTGGGCGAGAGGTGCGAAAGCTAGCGCTAGCATTAAATCTCGCCCAGCTGGTCCAGGGGGCAACGAGGGTGCCGGATGTGGATTCGCACACAGCCAATTGCCTGGACCTTTTGCTGACAACAGATCCAGACCGCTACTCTGTGTCGATATGTTCGCCTTTAGGCAGTTCCGACCACTGTCTGGTTAAGTCTGTGTCTGTCTACTCCCCGCCCGATCCCAGCCCTAGAGGCACCCGGCGGGTTTGGCGATACAGGTCAGCAGATTGGGATGGCTTGCGGTCTTTCTTCGCATGCTATCCTTGGCAGCCCACTTGCTTTTCTTCAGATGATGCTTCGTCGTGCGTAGATGCCGTGACGGATGTGTTGCGGCAGGGGATGGAGTACTTCATCCCATTCTCTGACGTAACAATGTCTGGCCAAGCTCGTCCATGGTTTGGTGCCGAATGTGATCGCGCAGACGCGCTTAAGCACGCGGCATATCGAGCTTGGGCTGACGCTCGTACGCGCAAAGCAAGCGACGTGGCTCAGAAGAAGAAGGCCTTTAACAGGGCTGCCAAGTCCTGCAAGAAGGTGTTGCAGAGGTCTCGGTTTGACCACATAAGCAGAATTGGAAGCAAACTTGCTTCATACCCCGCAGGTAGTAAAGCGTTTTGGTCCCTGGCTAAGTCGGTTGAATCGAACTTCTGCCGTCCCTCACTTCCGCCATTGCTGAAACCCGATGGGTCGCTGGCTCACACCGCTGAGGAGAAAGCAAACTTGTTTGCCTCTCTTTTTGCGGAATCTTCTCGTCTGAATTCTGGTGACGCACGGCCACCTGTTTCTCCTGATGGATGCGCGACGAGGATGTCAGACGTTCGTATCCATCAAAAGGACGTTCGTAGGGTCCTGCGTAATCTCGATGTGAACAAAGCTAGTGGCACCGACGGGATACCAGCAATTGTGCTTAAAACTTGTGCGCCTGAATTGTCTCCGATCATGACACGCCTATTTCGCATCTCATATGAGACTGGAAAAGTGCCGATTGCTTGGAAGCAAGCTAACGTGCAGCCTGTGCCCAAGAAGGGCAGTCGAGCTGACCCGGCAAACTACAGACCCATCTCTGTTACGTCCGTCCTCTGTAAGAGTATGGAACGGGTGCTAAACAAGAAACTTCTGGCATACCTAGAAGCTAACGACATCCTCAGTGACCGGCAATACGGTTTTCGCCAAAATCGGTCCACTGGGGACCTTCTAGCGTATGCCATTCACATCTGGAGCGAAGCCATCGAGAAGCATGGGGAAGCGCTTGCCGTCTCCCTTGATATCTCGAAGGCTTTCGATAGGGTCTGGCACGAAAGCCTCATTGCTAAGCTTCCTTCCTTCGGTCTACCCACTGGTCTGTGTGATTGGATCGCAGACTTCTTGAGGGATCGATCCATCCGAGTGGTCGTTGATGGCTGCTCGTCCGGTCAAATGGATATTAATGCCGGGGTCCCTCAGGGGTCGGTACTCTCGGCAACACTGTTTTTGCTGCACATAAATGACTTACTTAAACCCGGTATCTTTGGGTATGCAGACGACAGCACTGTTGCCGAGAGATATGTGGCTGACGCACGCGCTAGTGGGTCACAGATCCAGTCATCCCGAGAGGCTATGGTTGAACGCTTGAACTCGTCCTTGAAGGCGGTCTCCGATTGGGGCGATGCCAATCTGGTCAAGTTCAATGCAACTAAAACCCAAGCGTGTCTTTTTTCCGCTAAACGGAGTCAATTTCACCCGGCTCCATCTTTCCGAGGTGTGACCGTGCCAATAACCGACCATCTTGATCTTCTTGGCGTTACGCTGACGTCAACTCTCAACTTTGGGCCATACATCGAAGCAAAGGCTCAACTGGCAGCAAAAAAGCTGGGAATCCTCGCGAAGGTCAGACGGTACTTCACGCCGGAACAGCTGCTAAAACTTTATCAAGCGCAAGTTCGATCGTGTATGGAGTACTGCTCTCATCTTTGGGACGGGTCTGCCAAATACCAGCTTGATGCGCTAGAGTCGATTGAGAGGCGAGCCAAGAGGATCATTGGCAATCATGCACTTGTTGAGTCGAAGCTCCAAAGCCTTGGACATCGCCCTCCGTAAGAGATCCGTCCATACGTCATTGCTAAGCTTCCTTCCTTCGGTCTACCCACTGGTCTGTGTGATTGGATCGCAGACTTCTTGAGGGATCGATCCATCCGAGTGGTCGTTGATGGCTGCTCGTCCGGTCAAATGGATATTAATGCCGGGGTCCCTCAGGGGTCGGTACTCTCGGCAACACTGTTTTTGCTGCACATAAATGACTTACTTAAACCCGGTATCTTTGGGTATGCAGACGACAGCACTGTTGCCGAGAGATATGTGGCTGACGCACGCGCTAGTGGGTCACAGATCCAGTCATCCCGAGAGGCTATGGTTGAACGCTTGAACTCGTCCTTGAAGGCGGTCTCCGATTGGGGCGATGCCAATCTGGTCAAGTTCAATGCAACTAAAACCCAAGCGTGTCTTTTTTCCGCTAAACGGAGTCAATTTCACCCGGCTCCATCTTTCCGAGGTGTGACCGTGCCAATAACCGACCATCTTGATCTTCTTGGCGTTACGCTGACGTCAACTCTCAACTTTGGGCCATACATCGAAGCAAAGGCTCAACTGGCAGCAAAAAAGCTGGGAATCCTCGCGAAGGTCAGACGGTACTTCACGCCGGAACAGCTGCTAAAACTTTATCAAGCGCAAGTTCGATCGTGTATGGAGTACTGCTCTCATCTTTGGGACGGGTCTGCCAAATACCAGCTTGATGCGCTAGAGTCGATTGAGAGGCGAGCCAAGAGGATCATTGGCAATCATGCACTTGTTGAGTCGAAGCTCCAAAGCCTTGGACATCGCCGCCGAGTTGCTGGCCTGTCGGTTTTCTATCGTTTACATTTCGGGGAGTGTGCACTGGAATTGCACAATCTAATTCCGCCAAGTCCGTTCCATCATCGGACCACTAGACGTACGGCGTTGCGCCACCGGTACATGGTGGACATCCCACCCATACGCACAAAACGTTTTAAGAACACATTTATTATGCGTACAGCCAAGGAGTGGAATTCCTTGCCGGAGTCTGTGTTTCCTGATAGCTACAACTTAGGGGTCTTTAAGTCAAGAGTGAACGGGCTGCTTCTGGGCAGGCGTGCTCCATCGTCGACCACATCATCGCTTACCATCAGGTGAGATGGTGGTCAAACGCGAGCCTATAATTAATAAATAAAAAAAAAAAAAAAAAAAATACAATCATAATCACAGTTTTATTATCCTATTACTCGACGGAGGAATAAAAATTAAATATTATAAATTAATCAACAGTTTTAAAAATCACATATGTAGTTAAACAAAAAGACAATAATAATTTATCACAATATCTAGAAATTGGCCTACAGATATGTACTAATCAACAGTTTTAAAAATCACTTAAGTAGTTAAACAAAAAGGCAATAATAATTTCCCAAATGGAACTTGTAAACGGCCAAATATCTGTAGGCCAATTTTTAGAAATTATGAGAAACTAATAAGTACTTATTGTATTTTGTTTTACTATGTGGTGTTTAAGACTTTTGAGTAGTACCTACATTATGTTTATTTAATTCAAGAAACCCAAATGGGTCTTGTAAAGGCCAATTTCTAGATATTGTGAGAAATTATTATTGCCTTTTTGTTTAACTACATATGTGATTTTTAAAACTGTTGATTAGTACATATCTGTAGGCCAATTTCTAGATATTGTGATAAATTATTATTGTCTTTTTGTTTAACTACATATGTGATTTTTAAAACTGTTGATTAATTTATAATATATAATTTTTATTCCTCCGTCGAGGAATAGGATAATAAAACTGTGATTATGATTGTAATGTTCTAGTCGATTTTAAAAATTGTAGCCTGTCAACCAGCTGTGGAAATTAAGTCGGTTAATTACCCACTTCAATAAAAAATAACCAATCAAAGCTATATTATATAATACTAAGTAGTAGGATCATTTTTTAATACTTGAGTGAAACATTTAATAAAAGTTGATTCAAGAATATGACTATTATTTACCTACCATATAATTTATAAATATTTAAATTAGTCTTACCCTTAGCCCTGCTAAAAATCAAATCCGTAAGTATATTAAGCTATCCTTTACCGGTCTCTAGATTAAACAATTTAAATTGATGGCCAGTGGGAATCGGATCAAAAGAGTTGTGCCATTGTCCCCCAACGGCGGCCATAGGGAATGTTAAAAAATCCGTGTCGCTGTCCACCAGTGGTGGCGAATGGAAATAATTTACAAAGTTGTGACGCTGTCCCCCAGTGGTGGACAACGAGAATAATGTTTTAAAGTTGTCTCGCTGTCCCCCAGTGGTGGCCAGACAAGTGGTGGACATCGGGAATAATCGGGTTCTTTTAATAATACAACCTCTAAGGAAAGTAGGCCCAAAATACGATAGTGTTTGTTAATAGCAAAGTCTAATATGAATTGAAGATTGAAATAATTAGAAATATTCAAAAATATTACCAGATTTTTTTACACTCGGACTTTTACTTATACTGAGAACTCACAAAACCGTTTTTACCCGCATCCGCTGCGGTTGCGGGCCCGCAGCTTCTGTAGTATGCTAGAGATATATGTATCCCGCTCCCCGCTGCACCGGCGGGCAACTAGTAGAATGGTGTGGGCCACGGTCGACCGCAGACTCAGCAGGTTGCGCCCGCATTCTCTGCGGTCGGTTAACACCCATAGTGGCCTTCAGGGGGTAGAAAAATCCGATGCGAAATCCAAAAATCGATTGATGCACCCAGAACTTTATAGGCCTTCTTTTTTTAATTTTTCTGTGAAGGTATAACGCAACAGCTCGTTTCTGGTGTATGTCCACGGTGGTCTGGAGCTCAATTGATTATGAACCGCCCGTCTTGCGATTGTCATTTGCCAAGTTTTCAAGCGATAACCCCAACTGCGACGGCTGTATAACCACACAAAACTCTGGTCTCGTGAGTTTAGAAATAAACTAGCTCCACCGTGGCGGGCGCGGTTGAAAATCATGAATTCTTAGCTACTTTCTTTTACCAGGTAGCTCCAGTCACAACACAATTTTATATCCGGTTTACAAGAGCGGAACGAGACAGTCTCAGTTTATGCTTTAGAATTAAAAAAGTTATCATCATTGGTCGTCAATATTTTTTCAAGATGGGAATTCATCCAATGACTTCTCCCGGTATGGGCGGGGCAGGAGGGCGTGTCAGACTTTTACTGCCTAAAACCAGATCGGCTCTACTGAGCTCCTCCGGTTTGCTGACATCTCTTTGAAGAGCGAGTGGATCACTAAGCGCTGTCGACGAATGGGGCTCAGTCCCGGCAATTACCGGACTGCTGGACGGCAAGCTACCCATTGCTCGACGTTGGTATTGACATTGTGGTAGTCGGGATTGGGGTCTCGGCGACTGGAGCGAAAAGATGTTCGTTCCCTCACTCGTGCAGCCTCCTCCTTCGCTAGCATTACTGTTTCGCAGAAGGAGGCGACCCCCTTCCATTCCTCCTCGCTCTGGACCTTGGCCTGTACTAGAACCTGACCATGTCCGGTGAGGACTTGCTTCATGCGGAAGATGAGGACACCGTGACGCCTCTCCAGCCACTCCTCAAAGAGGGGACTGACCGTCATGATTATGGCGTGCCCATTGGTCGTCAAGCTGTGAATTCACATGACTGCATTACAAGAAACGGACACTTGATTCGTTTATCGCTACAATTTTATAAGAGATCCATGCGAAAATAGTACAAAAAGAGGACTTATGATTGTTTAATTTTAACTATTATTAGTTTTCAAACCGAAGTCCTATCATTACCTATTATTAAAGTTGTAATAAAATGTCAGCAAAAATATCACTGAGTAATTCTATATTTTTGTCTGGGTTTGGTGATAACAAATCGAGACGAAAAAATAAAATGACGCAGCTTTTGCTAGTCTTTAATTCTTAGGCTTAAATTATATTTTATTTTATGAGTTAGACATTTGCATCTTTCAAATTACCTTCAGAAAATACAAAAACTTACCATAATTAGTTGCATTTTAAAATGAAACTATTTTTACGAATATTTTCGGTTTTTTTGTTCAATATCGGTTGCGGTACCTCACTATTTATGAAATGGAAAAAACATGCAACATTCGAATTGTCAAATCATTATCTCTAATTAAAAAACAGACTTTAGTCTAGCGAGAGCGCGCGTTTCTAAGTAACCGTTCAGAAAAACTTTAATAAATCCACCATTTCTTGACGGATTTTAATAATTTAAAAAATTAATTGCTCAGTAAATTATTACACATACGATGTACTTAGTAAAAATGGGATTTGCTGTTATGTGGTTGATCCTCATTGTGCGGGCACGAATATGACACTGGTCACTGGTTTTTTTTAAGAAATTGAGAGCAAGGAGCTTTTTTTTTTTTTTTTTTAGGTGGAAAATCATCAAAATGACTTCTCGCGCTCTGGGTGGAGTGAGAGGGCGTGTCAGACTTTTACTGACTAAAACCACACCTGTATCCTTCAATTACCCTTTGCGTTCTAGGACTACGGGTTTCCCTTTCAGAAATTCTCCGCGGTCCTAGCTACCGGGCATTGGCCCTGCTGGGCCCCTACGGTTTGCTGACATCTTTTTGAGGAGCGCGAGGATCACTACGCGCTGTACGACGACTGGGCTCGGTCCGGTTTATTACCGAACAGCCGGACGGCGAGCTACCCAGTGCTCGACGTCCGCAAGCCCGCGTCTACCGTGGCCGGTAGTCGGGGTCGGAATTACGGCGGCTAGGGCGTGAGGACCTTCGTTCCCTCACGCGTGCAGCCTCCTCCTTCTCCAGCATTACTGCTTCGCAGAAGGAGGCGACCGCCTGCCACTCCTCCTCGCTTCGGACCATAGCCTGAACCAGGGCCCGACGCGAAAGGTCGCTGCCACCAATTGCCTCCACGAGGACACGGCGGTGCTCGGCCCAAGCGGGGCACACCTCCACCGTATGCTCCACCGTGTCCTCTGGGTGGTCCGCACAGTGATGACACTCGGGCGTTGCCTCCGCCTGAATCCGATGCAGGAACCTCCCGAACTTGCCATGTCCGGTGAGGACCTGCGTCATGCGGAAGGTGAGGACGCCGTGTTGCCGCTCCAGCCACTCCTCAAAGAGGGAAATTATCGCCTCAATTGTAGCGTGCCCAGCACTGGGTTGCGACAGTCGCCGTCGCCATTCCACCATGAGATCCCGCCGGAACTCTGTCCGCCATGCCGCGACTTGGCGCGGCAGCGGAGTTTCGCCCCGGCGTTGCATCTCCACGCGCAAATCGTGCATGCATGCAAGGACTGTTGCCTCCAAATCCCATGGTGGCAGGCCAGCAAGGAGGCTCGCCGCTTCGCGGGAAATCGTGCGGTATCCCCGTATCATCCGTATGGCCATGACCCTCTGGCAAGCGTTCAGCATGGCCGCCGGTCGCTTTTGCAGCGACGGCGCCCAGACTGGCGCCCCGTAAAGGGCCATGGACCGAACAATTCCCGCGTAGAGCCTCCGGCAGGAGGCGTCTGGACCCCCAAGGTTGGGCAGGAGCCGCTTTAGGGCAGCCCCGGTCCGTTCCAGTTTGGGAGTCAGACGTCGAAAGTGCTCCACAAAGTTCCACCGACTGTCGAGGACAAGTCCTAGGTACTTCATCGTCGACCCGACGTCGATGCGAACCCCTCCTACCGTTATTTGGGAACCCGGTGGTGGCGCATTCCGAGGGCCATGAAAACACATGGCCTCGGACTTGTGCAGTGCCACTTCGAGTCCCAACTCCTGGATCCTGTCCACGACTGTCGCAACCCCGCGTGTCGCTAGTTCGGCCGCCGCCTGGTGCGACTCCCCCTGCGCCAGGACCAGCGTGTCGTCTGCGTAACAGACCACGCTGACCCCGTCGGGGAGGTCGCCGCGCAACACGTAGTCGTACCCGATGTTCCACAAGGGCGGTCCTAGTACCGATCCCTGCGGAACACCACACGACATCTCTCGCCGTCTCCACTCTCCCTCGTGACCAGGGTAGATGATAAACCTGTCCTTCAGGTAGGCCTCGATCAAACGACGGAGGTAGTCGGGCACCTGGTGATACCGGAGTGCCCTCCTAATGCTACTCCAGGGCAGGGAGTTGAAGGCGTTGGTGATGTCCAGGGACTTAAAAACACCTTCATAAAGGTTACAGAATTATAAGTGTTACATGTTGAATTGGTAACAGAATCAAATATGTAACACTTATAAATGTGTTTTCAATGTGTTAACCCAAAACACTTACAAAAGTGTAACCGTAACATATCTGTAACAGATATAAAAGTGTTAACAGTGTTATTAAGTGTAACAGGTAAATGCAGCGTTGCCAAATTTACAATATACGTATTTAAGGTTAATAAGCATTAGATAGCCGAAATCCGGTCGCAGTCTGTTGTATCCGTGCAAAACACGTGCGCTGAAGTATTGAAAATATTATTGATTTTAAATTCAAGTTTATTTGAACAGTTTTGTGTTTATTTGACTACAATGGATCAATTAATCCTTTCTTTTAAAAAAAAAACTCGTTTGAATCAAGATGATAACCATCCTAAAATCAACTGCTTACCACTTCAACAATAAGTTGTGCATCCTCAGTCCCGATATCTTGATAGAGCCGGAAGTGTATTCGGAGGATTATTCGCAATCAATAAAAAAAACCCGTCTGGATAAGGATGAAGACTATCCTAAATCTAGATATTTACCACTTCAACAGGAAGTGGTGAATTTTGGGGGATGAACTGCTCACGTCCGTAGGATTTACTTAGTTCTGACCACCCTACACGTTTCCCTGGGTAGTGCTAAACGAGCAGTAAATGTGGTGGTAGGCCATAGCACCGGCCGGCTTAAAAGTTGCCACCCACCAGACAAAAGCTACGCCTCCAAGCGATCCGTCGATCTGATGTCTGGTGAAGCCGTGTGGTTAAAGATAGATCTGAGCAGTTGTGTTGCGATGTATACCGGGTATAATGCGCCAGCTGTTGTTGTGTCGGACGTATGATCGTAGAGGGTAGCGTGATCCGGAGCACGGTTCTCCGTTGGCCGACCGCAGATAGTTGGCGGCCCAAGTAGTGTGCTAGCCACACACAAAAGGCTGCCCCGCCAACTACAAAAAATCCCAGGGTGGCCCCATCGTGCCGGTTGGTGACCGGGCGAGAGGACCCGATGGCGATCCCTGGGGGGGTTCGTGCGTCTCCGCAGTCTCCTGATCAAACTTCCATTGGCGCAGCAACTCTGGTCGTATTGTTGGATTTACATCGCATCACCTCGCTCAACTGCCATCTTCCACCAACCCCATTCACTCAAAATCTAAAAACAAAAATGAAAGGTAAAAAGAAAAGTAAGTGTGTACAGCGGATGCACGTTCTCTTACTCCAAGCTTAGTGCACCTCTCGAACATTCGAGGACTGCACTCCAATCTCGATGCGGTCCACCACCATCTTGAAACTGACAACCCCACTTATTTTCTTGATGGAGACGCAGATCAGATGTCCGTCAGATGCGGCGTATCTCGACTACCCAGGATACTCATTGGAGCACTATTTCCTGCAGCGTGCCGGATTCCGTGTGTTCGTCCGTAATGACATCTGCTGCGTCTCCTTCACCTTTAGGACCCTAATTTCTCAACGTTGTGGTTGTTGGTGGACACCGGTGTGGACAAAATTGTCTATACCTGTGTCTACCGATCGCACAGCGGTGACCAGGAGACTGTTTAGCCACCTCAGTGAGGCTGCCGACAAGGCTCTGCATTGGCACTCTGATGCGCAGTTTGTCGCTCTGGGGGATTTTAACGCCAGTCACCAAGACTGGCTTTTCCCGTACCAGAGGACCGACCACGCTGGGAGAGAAGCGCAAAAGCAGTATCGATGTGCCTCTCCCAGTTGGTAAAGCAAGCGACAAGGGTGCCTTATGTAGATGATCATACGGCCAATTGTCTGGACCTTCTGCTGACCACCGATCCGGACAGATGTATCGTAACAGTTTCCTCACCACTTGGAACTTCAGATCACTGTCTGGTGAAGTCTGTATCGTCCTTCTCCCCACCTGACTGCGACTCACGTGGTGAACGGCGAATGTGGCGTTACAAGTCAGCAGATTGGGATGAGAGATGCAGCAGTTATTTGCATCTTTTCCTTGGCAGCAGGTCTGCTTCTCTTCTAATCCGTCGAGCTGTGCAGATGCTATATCCGATGTGATACGTCAAGCTATGGAGTATTTCATCCCTTATCGCGACGTACTCATCGATGGCAGCTCACCCATGGTTCAACGCCGATTGTGTTCTAGCTGATCAAAGTAAGTATTCGGCGTTTCTTGCCTGGGTTGACGCTCGTGACCACAAAGCTTCGGATTTGAGCTCAAAGAAGAGAGCCTTCAACCATGCTGCCAAGTCCTACAAAAAGGCACTAAAGAAGTCTCGCTTCGACCACATTACTCATATTGGCACGAAGCTCTCTGCACAGCCGTCCGGTAGCAAAGCTACCCTTGCCAAGTCGATCGAAGCGAACTTCTGTCGGCCCTCATTGCCTCCGCTGCGCTGGTTAAACCTGATGGAACACTGGCTTATACAGCGAGAGAGAAACCAGGTCTCTTTGCATCTCTCTTCGCCCACAATTCTCGTCTTGACACTAGCAGTCAACTCTGCCTCAATGCGACACTTCAATGCCCGAGGTTCGCGTAAGGAACAAAGAGGTTCTGAGAGCACTGTGTCGTCTAAACGTAAATAAAGCTAGTGGACCTGGTGGTATACCAGCGATTGTTCTCAAGGCTTGTGCGCCCAAGTTGTCTCCTGTATTGACCTGCTTATATCGCCTCTCATTTAGGATTCGTATAGTGACCAAGTCCTGGAAGCTTACCAACGTGCAACCCGTGCCCAAAAAGAGCAGTCGTGCCGATCCTGCCAACTATGGGCCGATTTCAATAACCTCCATACTATTTAAGATTACGGAGCGTGTATTGAGCTCGCGCCTCATGGCATATCTGGAAGGTAACGATCTCCTCAGTGACCGACAGTACGGGTTTCGCCACAATCGGTCTACTGGGGACCTACTAGTCTATTAGCCACCCACTTGTGGAGCGATACCCTCGAGAGGAATGGGGAAACGATTGCCGTTTCCTTAGACGTCTCGAAGTTTAGGGTATGGCAGCCTTTTGAGTAAGCTTCTAGCGTACGGCATTTCCCCTGGTCTGATTAACTGGGTAAAAAACTTCCTGAGTGAACGATCTCTCCGTGTTGTTGTCGATGGGTGCTCATCAGAGCCTATGACGACTAATGCCGGAGTTCCTCAGGGGTCTGTACTCTCTGCAGCTCTCTTCCTGCTGCATATCAACGATCTGCTGATGACCGGTATCTATTGGTATGCAGATGATAGCACAGTTGTAGAGAGATACCTGCCAAATGCTCAGGCTAGTAAGCTAATCCGGTCCGAGAGAGAGGCTATGGTAGAGCGTACGAATGTCTTACTTCAGGCAGTCTCCAAGTGGGGTGAAGTCAATCTGGTGGGATTTAAAGCCGCCAAAACACAAGCGTGTCTGTTCACCGTTAAAAGGAACCCGTTCACCTTGGCTCCTGCTTTTCAGAATGTATCCCTGGAGTACACCGACCGCCTTCAGCTCTTGGGAGTTGAAATTTCCTCAGACCTTAACTTTGGCCGGTTCATTGAGTCCAAAGCCAAGCTAGGAAACTCGGCGTTCTTGCAAAGGTCCGGCGGTACTTCACACCGGGACAGCTTTTAATGTTATACAAAGCACAGGTCCGTTCGTGTGTGGAGTGCTGCAGCCACATATGGGCTGGTTCTGCAAAATGCCACCTGGCAGCTTTGGACTCGGTGGAAAGGCGTGCGAAGAGGCTAATTGGTGATCCAGATCTGGTTAAGTCCAATTTACAAAGCCTTGAGCACAGGCGTAGGGTAGCCAGCCTTTTGGTCTTTTAAAGGATGCATTTTGGAGTGTGCGCGGGAATGGTATGACTTGATTCCACCATTTCATTTCTACCATCGGACAACCCGACGGGCGGCGAGTATCCACCCTTACGTTGTTGAAACCTCTACGGTCGGGACTAAGCGTTTCGCCTCGTCGTTTATACCGCGAACATCGAGGGACTGGAACTCGAAATTTGCCTGCTGCGGTCTTTCCGTCCGATTATAATTTAGGTGTCTACAAGGCTAGAGTGAATAGGCTCTTAATAAACTAGTGCGCCTCACCATCAACGATTGCATCACTACTTACCATCAGGTGGAATCGCAGTCAAGCATTAGTTTATAACAAAAATAAAATTGTGCGTCTTGACCATATCTTGACAGTCCCACATTATTTGAAGATGATACAGAAGAAATTGAAAAAAGAACTAAATGATTCGGATTCGGAAACGAAAAGTTTGACTACAGAGAAGTGTGGGTGTAGTTTTGCATAGTGACGGTTTAGTTGAACCAATGGATCCAAGAAACAAGCATTTTAATGAATTAATTGCACAGCAACTTCAACTAGGTGTGTGTACTGAAGACACACACTGATCGTCGTAGGCTTTGACAACGCGCGTCTTACACTCTTACGGCCACGCATTGTTGCCATACTGTGCAATTACTTATACCTAAAGCTATACTAAAACTGATTATTTCAGTTACACATATTAACACTTATTAACACATATAAAATGTTACAGTTTGATTCGGTAAAACGTACTAACACATATAAAAGGTTACAGTTTGATTTGGTAACATTATTGGATCTGTTACATTTAAAAGTGTTTTTCTGTTAAAACTGTTTTAAAAAACAGTGTTAAAAACACTTATTACGGTTACAGTTTGAGTCCCTGGTGATGTCCAAGGACACCACCACTACGACCTTGCCCCGGGACACCGCACGAGAACAAGGAGCTTGCCATGTGATTCTCATAGGCTCTCATTCGCTGAATCGGAATTTTTTCTCAGATTAAAGTCACGTCCGTTTCTTGGGATATCGCTATTTCGTACCTACTTCTTTAAAAAAATAACAGATTTTCATGGGTGTTCTACAACATACTTTTGGAATATAATCCAGATAGTATTATTGGTAGTGATTGGTGCTGTTGGTATTATTGTCAGATAGTCCTATATGTAGGCTCAAGCTCATCCCGTCATCTTTGCCTGGAACTGCCGTGTTGCTATGATGTCGAAACATTTATTCGAAATTAAATGACGAATCTAGATCTCTGGATTTTTATTTTTAGAGAGCCAAAAAATATTGTTTTCATTTAGTTTGCCCCACTTATACGTGAGAATTGTTTCGTTTTCTATCTACCTACATATTATATATGTATATATAATGTATATATTATATATATATATATACATTAACATTCTTTTGCTCTTATTTGGTGCCAACCAATGTTATTATCATATCAATGGCGTTTATAGTCGCTGACGCCGTGGCGTTTCGAGCTCTGTATTAGACATAAATCCCTTCAACAACAAAAAACCTTCTATCTTTTCTTGCCAATTATACCACTTTCATTTAGATGAAACATATAACACTGTACTTTCATTTAAATGAAAGTGGTATTTGTAGAACTACACATAATATTGACTAACTCATTTACTACTGGAGTCCAGGAGCCGTAGGGTTTAGCGGCGCGCGGGGCTGGCCCGTAGTCCACGAACTTTTTGACAGGCGGCGGGTCCTTGTTCACTGCTAACTCTCTCATTCTTTCTCTTGCTATGTGGGCATTTACCTCCATATGCACATCTTTTTGAGCTTGCTTTTGTTGTTGTTTTCTGAAAAGGAGATTAATAGATGTTAGTCTAAATCTATAGAGGACTTGGCTTTACCAACGATGGGATAGCAAGAAAAATAGAAATATATACTATCTATACATGAAATATTTTCTCAGTTGATTTAACAAACTTTTTGCCTAAATCTCTGTCTGGTGTGAAAATTTTTGGAAGATCAACCAGAATTGTCAAGAATTGCTCACAAGCAAGCCGGAATAGGTCTTTAGTCTGAAATAACTAAAAATCAATTGATACAGGTAATCATACCCTCATCATATTATTGTTTGAGAATGGCTCAAGCAATTTGGCAGATGTTTTCGTTGTGTGGTGGACCATGCAATGAAATAGGTATATGAATAGCAGGAGTAGGTTGATAGTTTAAGATGGTATGCAATTGGACACCACTTTGCTTTGCTTACTTTAGTTTTTGCTTCTTTTTGTCTTGTGTTTCATCCTTTAATTTGTTCTTTTCTTGATCTGCTACTGACACATACTCATCTGGTGTATCCCAGGTTGTTTCTTTAATCAAAAACAAATAGTTTTAGACTATTAATTATAAAGAAGCCTTACTTTTGATCAATTCTGATTCTGATGATGAAAATTGTTTCACTGATAGACAACTACACTTTTGCAGTGTGTCAGCTTAATGTTATCCCAAAAAATTGCACCATTCTTGTTATGGGTGGCGGGCAAAGCTGTGGCTTACAGCTATTTTATTATAAAAAAAATTTACTTCATTCCATTTGTTCTATATTCTGTCAAATTATTATATTTTATATTATATATGATGTTTTAAAACATTAAAATAAACTAATATACTGAATTTTAACCAGCATCCAATACCATTTGTCACAGTATTCCAGTAATAGGAGCTCCCATCTTCACTCTTGACTTCTTCCCAAGCAGGGGCGGCCTTTGATATGGGTGCATTAGCAACTACTATGGAAGTGTCACTGCTACCACTCTGATTTAGCAAATCATTTATATTCTGAAAATGAAATCAATGGATAAGAAATATGAGAAGAATTTGCACCTTTACAATTATTGAGACTAGAGGATCCAATCCCGCATCAAAATCGCGATCCCTAATGCTTGCGGGATTGAAATCAGCAATCCGTGTGATCCGCGGGATTCGTAGGATTAGAATATTTTAAATATTTTGAAGGGGATGCTCAAAGGTAGACCACAAAATACAAATTTTCTTAGGTTTTTTGCATTACGCAGGTCACAGTACCACTCTGACCTGCTAATGCACAATGTGAATTATGCATAGGTATAATAATCAGAAATGATAAAATAAAACATTTAATGTTTCATCTTTCAGATAAAACCATTTTTTCGCGTGAAGGAGCTGCTCTATATTTCAGTCTCTTTGTTTTATTAAAAGTCGATGGGCAAGTAATTCTATGGCTTGGAAGTTGAAAAATGTATTACAATTTTGGATTTCGAATTGCTGATCAACGAAAATAAAATTTAATAAGATCAATTTGATATTTATCAAGAATAAATCTACATCAAGTTGTTCTACACTTGTGATAACTTATCAAATTAATACCTGTGATGTGATATCAGCATTGTTCTTCACATCATTCAAGTAAGCAGCCATAGCAGCCGCTTCCATTTTCTTAATATCATCATCAATCTTTTCTTTCTGCTTGAATTCTTTAGCACTCTTTTTACTGAGCTGTGATATGTGTTTTTGAACATTCTCCTTGTGGCGCTTACCGTTTTCATGAAATGAAATTGACTGAAATGTTAAATCATGATGAGTATCAAAGGAATGAATATTTATTAGTTAGATTTGCTTTAAAATGGTCATATATAAGCTTTTATCTTTTGCACAAACATTAACAACCAAATTAATAAAGTTTTTGAGTCCTTACTACTTTGTTATCAGCAAACCAACACTTGCAAAATTCGCAGTACTTTCGTGCTTGTGACTTCCAATATTCCGTCCTAAAAAAATATTTGAGCATTTCATTAAAATATTGATTAACGTTTAAAAATTACATATATCTGTGTTTTAAAGGGCATAACCCCTGTGGAACTTACATGTTTTTTTATGTACTCCTTACAATTTAGGAAGGCAAGTCTCCTAACGATATAATAATATATGAAGGTAAAGGTCTCCTAGCGATTTAAGGTCTTTTAAGGTTTAAATGATAAAGCTATAATTACTATTACATTAATAATAACACCTTAATAATATAAATTACAAACAGTAATGAAATATTTCGCATCTAACACGTCGTTTTACTTCGTACACAAAACAAATGAAATTATCAATACCACAAATTCGCATTTCCACAAGTGTTGAAGTTGACTTTTGACTTTTGAGTGATTTGACACTGACAGTGACATTTTTTTTTAAGTGTTTCTTGGTTGGATACTAAAATTTTAAAGCCACATCTTTGTATGAATAGTTAATTTGTTTAGTATTTGAATATGGATATACAAATTCTAATATTTTTTTAGTATTTACAGCAAATGTACCAAGTCAATCTTCTCAGCAAAATTTCGCTGAGGTAGTCAACAATACAATAAAAATTAAAACTCCATTTTAACGAGATCGTGCCTGTTTCAATGATTACAATTGTCCAGTTGCGCAGACAGTTGAGATACAAAACTACGCCCTAATATCTACTAGGGATCAATTTGCGAATCAGTAAAACTGACACTGAACTTCACTCGAAAAAATCCCACCAAAAATTCCGGCAGTGCCACTAGCACCACAGACTACAATGCGTTACATTACAAATGAGCTATATTATTTTACTCTTTGCAAATGAGAATAGGATCGATTTCTGCACCATGTTGTGACGTCATAGCTGTCAAATCGGAACATTGAGTAGGGTGAGCAAAACAAGATTTTTTAAAATAATATTTATTTATGAATCATGAACGAAGAATATTCCGCTCATGTCTACATCACTGTTCGAGTGAACATACCTACCTGATAAACATAATTACAATGCGTTCCAAATAAGAATAGGATCGATTGACAGGTAGTGACGTCACGTCATACTTTTAAATCGAAGAATTATTAAAGCAAAACAAGAAAATTTCAAAATTTAATTTATTTACGAACTGTGAACGAAAATAGTTTAATCGGAATCCAGTTCTTCAATTTTGCCCATCTCTGAGTTCTTCAATTTTGCCCAATTTCTTGAGATTTGACAGTATGACGTGACGTCACAACATGGCGTCGATCCTATTCTTATTTGGAAGGCATTGTATACAGGGTGTTTGGTGCATCGTGTGCCGAATTGAAATGGTCGACGGGAGGGGTCATCTGCTATCCTTTCAGACCCCTAAACAATTTGGGCCTTATTTTCATATTGTTTTATGAAAATAAGGCCCAAATTTTTCATTCAAATACAAATTTTAAAAAATGTATAAGGCGTAGACTCTGAATTTTAATTTTATTTAGATGTGTATTGTATTAGAGTACTTTTGAATTTAAAATTAGTGACATTAGCTATCTAGTTTTTTTTAAATTTACTTGTAAAGTTTTGGACTTGAATTAGAGCTGTCCATGTTACAACTATTCACTTGGCGATAAAAAAAAAACCAAGAGCGACCGGATTCTTCCAACTTCCTCAAAAATTCTCTAGTTTATCCTCTTGCTAGTGATGTGCCACATGCCATAAAAATCTTTTTTTAACTTTGTGAAATCGCTAGAATTGTGAATCGAGTCACATAAGACTAATAATCAAAATTATGATTTAAAAAATATTTTTGCTTAAACGATACCTGAAAAACTACGCCTTATACATTTTTTAAAATTTGTATTTGAATGAAAAATTTGGGCCTTATTTTCATAAAACAATAAAAAGTCGATGAAAAAAAATCCACAGGGCATGAGAAGTGTTTAGGGGTCTGAAAATATAGCAGATGATCCCTCCCGTCGACCATTTTAATTTGGCACACGATGCACCAAACAGCCTGTATAAGTTTATACCAAACAAAGACATTAAATATATCTTTAAATCTCTTTGAATCTCTCATATTCGACCTGTCTGTATAAAAGACAGGTCGAATATAGAACTTTCTTTTTTGAGGTCGGATAAAGGTGAACGCTCAATCATCTGAGCCGAGCGTGTCGATCGAACGAATCGAAGTCAAGAAGGCCTCCCACACATATCCGCACCGAAAGAATCGACCGCACCGAAGAAATCGTTTCTACACACTAAAATTATGTGAATTGTGATGGATCTTGAAGAGATTTTAATTGTCAGTTCTTAAATAAAGATAAAGAAAGTAAAATACATCAAAGCGAAACAAATATGTGGGTTCATCTTCATAACATTAATTTGAAATGGCAGTGCTTTGGTGCATCCGAATTCATCTACTGGTGTCCTTTGGTTCTGACGATTCGACGAGGTTAGGTGAGCGGAGTTTCATAGAATTTTATATTAAGAATTCTAAAATTATGTTCTTTCAATTCATTTGACGCGTTCGGCTCGGATAAGTATGCTTTCACCTTAAATATGAAACATTAAAACGTCAATAAATTGTTTGTTTTTATTTCGTCGTTGTTTGTTTCGTTCTTCATTCTTTAGTTTTCCGTTTAGTTCTGTATTTCGCCGTGTGCCAAAATTTTCTCAAGGACCCTGAATTTATATTGTTTATGTCTGGAGGAACATCATACATCATTGATCGAATGGCAACACTGTTTTTGGTTACATTGTGATGTCGTCGTCGAGTATCGAGTGTCGTCGTCTTTTGTAGAATTTTATCAAGGTAATGTTTATTTATGAATTTTGCATGATTTATTTTTACTTCAATTATGTGTAAGTAAAAAATGGGGTATTGTTTTACTACATGACGAATTACAGCCGCTACCAACTACTTGTCATTTATAAATTTCATGGCGGCCATATTAAAATTTGAAGATAAAACTACGACTTTGTTTTATCCCGTATAATCTCTATAATCTTGTTCTATTTGTGTCTAAATAGATAACAAATCACAATTAAATTGTATCTGCTTTATTAAATTTACATTAGTTGCTGTAGGTATTTGTTTCCAAGAGTGAATTTTCTGTTTTGTAATTTATTTGTACTTATTTTGGTGCTTGTTGACGCGTCTCGTAATCTCGTTTACCTATCTAGCTTTGGCGTTCCTATCTCTACTACAAAGTTAATTGATAATAGTCTATTTATTGTTCCAGATATCCCCGGACTAAGTTGGTGAACGTGATAAACTTCTAAATAGCTTATGTATCGAAAAGTGACTTCTAGTAAAATTTGTTTAGTGTCGGACTTGGACAAAGAATTGTGATTCTAAGTTTCTAATTTTAGTCGTGTCCCTAGTGGGATTATTTGGCAAAATGATGACCGAAAATAGAATTAGTTCAAGTAATCACGTCGGAAACAGTATGGCCAGTCAGAATAAGGGGTTCGTATATATTATTCTGTGTCACTATTATTTAATCTAAATGTATTTTGTATAAATTATTATTTCTTTTTTCAGAGATGTCGATAAAAGTATCGATGACATCGGTTGGAAATCAAAATTAAAAATACCCCCGAAAGACAGGAGAATAAAGACTAGTGTAAGTTACAAAATTTTCGAAAATACCCTCGTTTTTTTGTGTAAAAAATTCAACTAATCCATGTCTCGAGTTTTTGACAATGACAAAAAACTACATTTTGAAAAATTTGAAAAAATCGACCAAAGAAGACTGGTCCTCTTGTTTATCATTTGTATATAGGTAAAAACATTATCCAATAACCCTCTTTTTAAATCTTGAGTCTTTATGGGTTTAAAATGCTATAAGATAGCAATACTATCAGGAATTTAAGTGGCACTTGTTAAATAAATAGACTGGCACTTAGAAAAAGTTCAGGTAAAGAAAAATAATATACTTATTGTTATTTTTCTTTACCTGAACTTTTTAATCAGTAATGTGCATTTCTAACATTACTGCATAAAGAAATTTTTTTCCTCTGGTGCAATCTGTCCACTCGCTGACATTCAGCATCTGTTGTGTTCAAATGTAATGTTATCATGCTTGATATGCCTACTGGCGCACCCACATTAATCTGTTTTATGATATTTTGTCACAGTGTAAAGACTTGTCTGCTAAGCCTTTTGAGTCTCCTGAAAGTTTTGGTTTTCATCAAGTTTGATGCCAATTTGTTTGGATGGGTTCTGATCCTATTCTTATTTTCTCTCACTTGAGTGATTTCTTCCTTTATGTTTGTTATGTTAAGTCCCGATGCAAGCTATCAATAGTGAAGTACCATGGTGCATTAGTTATTATCCTCAGCATTTTTGATTGAAACCTTTGGAATATGTCTATGTTTGTATTTGCTGCCGTGCCCAACAGGCGTATTCTGTATGTCCAAATGGGCCTTATGATAGATTGTTATGATACGTTGCCACAATTTGTTTTATTTTTTAATAGGCATTTCATGACTTCTGTGGCTGTATCTTAGTGGAACAATTGTGGTTGATGTCTTCAATTGGGCTGGATGCAAGTTATGTTGGCTTTCAGGGTGGCAATTGTCTGTCTGAATAGATCAAAGTTTTTTTTTTATAGTTTCACAGAAAATAGTCTAGTGGCATTAAATTACACAACCTCGATGGACAGGATACTCAATATACTGATTTCTAAAACTGTTTTAAACAATATAATTTTATTGGATTTTTTATCATTTCACTGTAAAATGTGATAAGTAGATGCCTACAGCTGCGTAACATACTCCAAACAATAGTCTCTTAGAAGTGGCATGGAGAAAAAGTCATGAGCAATACACATTACATTCATAACACAAATACACAAAGATTGATTTTGACTGGCCTGTTGGTCTAGTGGTTAGTAGCCCTGACTGCTATGCTGGAGGTCGTGGGTTCGATTCCCACCCAGGACAAATGTTTGTGTGATGAACATGATCATTTGTTCTGTGTCTGGTTGTAATATAATATGTATGTATTTAGAAATTTATGTTTATCAGTTATCTAGTACTCGTAACACAAGCTCTGCTTAGCTTGAGACTAGAGACGTTGATCGTTGTGCAATATTATTATTATTATTTAGACCAGAATGCACTTTGCTTGTGTTTTAACTTTACGGTTTTTGCTTGGTCTCAACTCAACTAGACTCACTCATTACACGCTACATATTATGTTATATATATATCTTGAAACAACTTGGTTAATTATTGTCGCCTCCCTAATATTTACTACTATTGTAAGACGAAGGAGACTAGTCTCCACAACACCCGGGATCCTATTGTGGAGACGGGCCATATAAAATTGTGAAACATTTTTTCTGTACAATAAATATTATTATTATTAAATAAGTAATACATCTCAAATTCAACAGCTGTAATTAAACTAAGATAGCAGCATACCTATTGAAAAGTCCTATGTTGTTGGCTTACTGCAAGAACTCATTAACTTACAAATACAAAATTTTATCCACTTTTAGTTACAAAAACTGGCTGTTTTTGTCAGTAAACAAATGTTAACAATATAATAATAATGTTCGTATATTGTCAGAAGCTGACAATATACTATTATGTTATTAAAAATTTCATTCTATGATCAATCATATCATTCAGTTTATTTATTTAAAGTGCACATAAAAAAAACAAGTCTATGGATTCTATAAAATATAATCAACACTCAAGACTGTTCCAGTTACTATAGTTTCAATTTACTGGCAATAGTTTTCACATACAACCACATAATAATTATCAATATTTGGGACCAATAGCCATCTATTATTCTTTATTTTGTGATTGGAGCATCTTTCACTCACTGTCTGTCACTGGTTTTGCAATGTTTTGTTGGAATTTGGAAGAAAATCCTGCATTTCATTTTCAGGTTTGTCATGTTATGTTATGCTTAGAGTAAGCTTCAATGATGCTCAATTGTATTTTCTTGGATTTAAAGGATGTAACAGACACAAGAGGAAATGAGTTTGAAGAGTTTTGTCTAAAACGTGAGCTGCTGATGGGCATTTTTGAGAAAGGATGGGAAAAACCTTCCCCCATTCAAGAGGCTTCTATTCCTATTGCACTCAGTGGTAAAGATGTCCTTGCAAGAGCTAAAAATGGAACTGGCAAAACTGGCGCTTATTGTATTCCAGTTTTAGAACAGGTTTGTTATAATTTTATTACTTTCAAAGTAGTTTGTTATTGTACAATAAATTATTCCCTAAGTGACTTGAATGATGATATTTTTGGATTCCCCTTCACTTCTCTATAAGTGACAAAACCCGACTTTACTGATGTTATTACTGCTTGCGTACATTATTTTAAGGGTTATTAGTACTTATAAATATAATTTTATTTTTCAATATTTAGGTGGATCCCAAAAAAGATGCTATTCAAGCTTTAATTGTGGTACCAACTAGGGAGTTAGCGCTCCAGACATCACAAATTTGCATTGAACTGGCAAAGCACACAGATATTCGTGTAATGGTTACTACAGGAGGTACTAATCTCCGGGATGACATTATGCGTATTTATCAAAATGGTAAAGACCCATTTTTATTATATTTTCTGTATATTAATATTTTTATTTAGGTTTCCTCATGTGTCATGTTTTTGTTACAGTTCAAGTTATTATAGCTACGCCGGGTCGTATGATTGATCTCATGGATAAACAAGTTGCCAAGATGGACCAGTGCAGGATGCTGGTCCTCGATGAGGCAGATAAACTTCTTTCTCAAGACTTCAAAGGAATGCTGGATATGGTTATTTCACGGTTTGTAATATTTAACCTTTTGAAAACCGTAATTGAGACAATAGAAAGACAATGAGAGAATGAACTCCGGCATTTGCTTGGGGTTTAATGAATTAAATGTATATTTTGAATGTAATATAATGTTTTTTTCACAATAACATTGATTATTAATATGTATGTATCTAAGTATGTATTTATTTTTCTTCTGTTTGTTTTTCTATTTAGTTGCACCTGCCATGTTATATGGTACCACCCCTAAAGTCGACTGGTAGAAAATACCTTAGGCATTACGTCTGCCTTTGTAGTGTTTTTACTAGATCATAGATATCATTTATTTTTAACAGAAATTATTCCACAGGTTACCCAAAGAACGCCAGATCTTGCTGTTCTCTGCCACCTTCCCACTGAGTGTCAAACAATTCATGGAAAAACACTTAAGAGAACCATATGAGATTAATCTCATGGAGGAGTTAACACTGAAAGGAGTTACACAGTACTATGCATTTGTACAAGAAAGACAGAAAGTGCATTGTTTAAATACACTTTTTTCAAAGGTAAAGGTCTGAAAATCACTTTTTAACTTAATATTTTGTTCTCATTTGAATTTGTATTTATATGTCTTTTCGTTATTGTTTCAGTTGCAAATAAACCAGTCTATAATATTCTGTAATTCAACTCAGCGTGTGGAGTTGCTTGCGAAGAAAATAACTGAACTAGGATACTGCTGTTACTACATTCACGCGCGTATGGCGCAGGCACACCGTAATCGTGTATTCCACGATTTCCGCGCGGGACTCTGCCGCAATCTCGTGTGCTCTGACCTCTTCACTAGAGGTATCGACGTGCAAGCTGTTAACGTCGTCATCAATTTTGATTTCCCGCGCATGGCCGAAACCTATCTGCATCGTATCGGCCGCTCGGGACGTTTTGGCCACCTGGGTATCGCTATCAACCTAATCACGTACGAGGACCGTTTCGCTCTGCACCGCATTGAGCAGGAACTGGGCACGGAGATCAAGCCGATCCCGAAGGTGATCGACCCGGCGCTGTACGTGGCGCGCCCGGCGGACGACGACGACTCGGCCGACAAGTAACGCCGTGCCGTCGTCGCACCGCTCGCGCACTCGCTCGCCGCGCGTACCGCTACTAACTGGACTTGCTGACTGGTGAAAGGAACTACATAGTTTAAATCTTTAAAAACAAAAAACTTATTTGTAAAAAAGTGTAATGAATTTATTGTAACAAAATGTGAGTGTAAATAGTTTATCGTGAGTAAGACTTTGACCTGAAATGGGTTACTTTTTTAAAGTGTAAATAAACCACACATCAGGACATAAACAAAAAGGTATCTTGTGTACTTTGTCCATATTGGATACTGTGTGCGAATTCCTACATTGTTAAAATATAAAAAAATATTTATTTGAGCATCATTTGTGAGAGTCTACCTAGATTTGTCCATCATCTTACATAAATTGTGGTTGACTTTCTGCTGATATCACAAATACCTACCCACACCATATATAAGTTTGAGCTAGCACCTGTTTTATTTCTAATTAAAAAACTTTAAATTCTGTGAGGTTGGGTAGGTAGTTAGTCTAGCTCAAACAACATCAATTGTTAAATGAAGAAATTTTTCAGTGTAAATCATATTGTTTCTGGCCGCTTGAAACAATATTTGTCATCAAACCGCATTTATGAAAGCAAGGTCATTATGATACTAATCCTTTTAGACATGATTTAAACTGATATCAAAAAATATGTGTATAATCAAAAGAAAAAAAAAAAACAATTTTTCTGGTTTTTCTTTGTCTAGGTGAAGTATCATTTTGATCTAACTTTGAAGAATTTTACTATCATGTTATTAATTTCATTTTTAAGCGGTTTTGTCACAGAGTTTAGTAATTTACAATATGATATATAAGGTTTTGGAGAACCTGACTAAATCAGAAAACTAATTTGAAATGGTTTATTCTTAATCAATAAACTCCTATTGATGGCGATAAATATAAATAGCATTCTAATTTTATCAGGTCCTCCAAATCTTATCTGGTAAGATAAAGCATGTTATTTAAAAAACAAAAACATAATATTTGCAAGGATCTGTGACATTAAAGTAGAGCATTGAACCATCCTGTTACGGTTTGCAGGTGTGGCAAATTGCTCTACAGGGGATTTATTTTTTGAGAGAACTTCGTTTTAACTGGCGAAATAACACCTGCTCTCGGGGGATAAAAACAATTCGGGATGTCAAGTGAAGAGTTAATTTGGTAAGCAGGCCTTTCAGGAAGTATTGAGTACAATCAAAGTTTGTCAAATATATTAAGTTGGTCTAATTGAATCTTTGCTTTGTAACTCTGTATACACACTTAAATATCACATATTTACATATATGTCCTACTGTCAATTTATATACTTGTTTGTTTTGAACTCAAATATGAACATGATCAAAATTACTAACAAACCAGTTTTAGTGTAACTGGAAGAATTCCAAATTCTTAATTCGGTGTTTCAGATTTTTTTTAACTTAGCAGGAGTCAGAATTGTTTATTTTATTAGCCTGTTAAATTTGAACTAGAAGAAAAGCATTGATGCAAATGCAGGTTGTAAATTAAGGATTGAAGTTGAGAAATGTTTGTAAAGATTGCTTTGCTGGACGATTGTATTTAGTATAAGTGTTGTTTTGGAAAATGGAAGCTTGAAATTCAATTACTATTTGGTGGAAATTGCATACAAATGTTGTGAGTCAGGAAAAAATGATTTTGACAAAATATATCTGTGATAAAGGTTGATGATGGTTTCATGGTACACCCAGCAACACAGCGACTATATAATGTTTATAGTTATTAAATATACTGAATAATTGGATATAATGTGCAAATATAATCATCTGTGTTGCTGATCGTGCGTAACTGGATTTTGATAAGATTTGTGTGTGTACCCTCTAACTATACATTTAATTATTTAGTCTTCCGATAATCTCGAAGTATGTGTAAATGTAACTGACCTTTTAATATTACGAATCGACGCAGGTTAATAAAATAAAGTAACAATATCCCGATTAATGTGTTATTAAAAACATGTAGCGACGTTGATTCTTGGTTACTTACCTACTGTATGACCGGGTATGCGTCTGATAACGCTTCATACGTAGGTACTCAACTAGCTTCTTAGATTCACTTGTAAACTTGAAACAATCCTTTGAACTGATTGCCAAGCTCGTGCGCAGTATTTGATCTCTATTTTCAGTTAATTTTGCGTACGAAGTTTTGACACACCAATTGAACCAGTGTTAACGAAATAAAAACAATAATAACTTTTCATCATGTCATCAACGTCGCGCATAAAATCAGGGAAGTGACAGTTATGATATTAGCTACACCAGATTTTTGAAACCCGAAATAGAAAGCATATCAGATAAGATTTTATATAGATGTTATAGTTTCAATAAAATCATGCTCTTTTACAAAATGTGTCGGGAGGAAAAGTATACATTCTAGAGTGACCTATATTGGCAGTGGCATATTCTGTAATTTAATAATTGTTTATCTTGTTTTATCTATTTCAGAAATATATTGTTGTTAAAAAACTGGCCAAAAATAAACTCTTCACGCCATTTTTTCTTTTATTTTCCAGTAGTTTTACAAGAACATAACAGTTTTACTCTGGTTTGGACCTATAAATCACTGAATATTTTCGGGATTAGCTACACTTATTCAGCTAAATGAAAATAGGTAGGTACCTACCAGTTTTGTATGGAGATGTGTATTAATTTTGATAATTTATTGGGCACTGGGGGTCTATATGGCCGACCTCCTTTTATCACTCATAAAACTATCTCTCCAGCTTAGTCACAGCAAACTACATTGTATCTCAAAAACTAGGAGTAGGTGTCCTAGTTTTTGAGATACAATGTAGTTTGCTTCAGAATTTTATTTTTCGAGGTTCTTTTTTTTAGGTGGAAAAATCATCTAATGACAAATCGCGCTCTTGGCGGAGCGGGAGATAGTGTCAGACTGTTAGCGACTAAAAACCCACTCATATTTATTTGTAAAAACTTTTCTATCATAACGGAAGGTTCTTGGGATAATTTCCAACTTTTGCGAGAGCCTGATTATTTCTCTAAAGCTTGGGGTGTCGCTGGGAAAAGCTGTTTATTTCTACATTGAGGTAGGCAGTCGCTCCTTGGGCACCCAGTTCGACTGGAAGTCTATTTCAATATTATGTTACGGATAACCGAAAACTTTTTTTACGAAAAAGTACAACAGACATCTAAAACAAATTGAAACTGCTTAAATAACTTTAAATTACTACCTAAGTTATTTAAGCTTCATTTACTTTAATTTCGGAAGTCGGTGTTAAATAACGAAGAGACGAAACTATTATAGAAACACCAACTTCCGAAATTAAAGTTATTTTTCACTTTTCCGAGTTTTTTTTTACATTGAAGTCGGTTGTATTTATTTGTAAAGTTTTTGATCAATATTGTAGTTATTTTAGGAGACATAAATAAGCAACGTTTATTATGAAATAAAAAAAATACTATTCCAATTATTTAGGTACTCAACAAAGCTTGATGTGAAAAAATAGATTTATATATCTTGACTACTTATTGATATATTTATACTTAAATCCCCCACCAATTAGTGGTGACAACGTTCGTTAAGATGAATACTGGACATTCTGCGAATTGGACATTTTGCGAATTGGACATTCTGCGCCTATACGATTTCTAAACACAAAATACTATAGTAGTCTTTGCACAAAAAGAATTTTCGCGATCTGTTCATAAACAAAAAAGTTATACCCGAATTGATAACCCCATTATCATGGAACTTAAATATAATTGGTGAAATGAGGGTATAGGTACCAGTGTGAACTTTAAACATCTGTGGTACCCTTACAGAGCATAATGGCGTGATTTTATGTTATATTGGTGTTATCAGTAAACAGACATGCGATTGCAGTAATCCCGGAAGATTTGCGATCATTAATTGAAGTGTTCCATGGTCTATCTTCGAAGTTCTTCATCAGATCTTCACCAAATTTAAATGGTACTACCTAATACTTGGCAGACAAACTCTTTGAAACAAATATACCTACTAAGATCCCAGAAAGCTGTCTAACAACTTATTTTCACATGGATGAAACCTTAGGTTCTCAGTAGCGTCTCATGTGCTTTGAATACCTGAGTACTTGTGGAGCTCCCCCTTGGGGCCACTGAGCAGGTACCAGGTGAGAAAGGGTACTAAAAATAATGAGTTAATTAACTTAACGTTTACTTTACGTTTTCTAGAATATTATTCTAAAGTAGTATCATAAGTGTCAGACACTTTCCATGGACCAAATCTTCTGCCAGGCGCTTTAAAGCTCCACAAAAAGTAAATAAACTTTACTTATTTTTACATCTCTGATTTTTGAATATGTTATTTGGTAACTATTACAAAGTTATATTTCATTAGTCAGACAAATTGTAGTGACCAAACATTCAGTCAGTGCATGAAATCATCTCACTCGCTCTGAAACGCATGCGTGCTCTCGCGCTCATACTCTCGGCTGAATAAATTTTGTGTTTAGGGCGTTTATGGGATGTTTAGCTTTACATACTCTTTGGGGGATGTGGTCACTACAATTAGTCTGACTACTGAAATGTAACTTTGTAATAGTTACCTTATTAACATATTTAAAAATCAGACATAAGTAAAGTTAATTAATTTTTTTTGAGCTTTAAAGTGTCTGACAGAAGTTTTGGTCCATGGAAAGAATCTGACACATGATACTACTTTAGAATAATATTCTACAAAACGTCTGTAAAAATCAGCCATAAAAATTTAAGTTACTCTTATTACCCGACTACGGAGGGTTATGATTTTGACAGGCTATGTATGTATGTGAGTTTGTTCATCTGTTCCCACATAGCTCCTAATCTACTTATCGGAACTCGACGTATGAGGTATCGTTAGAACCGTCTTAATTGTCCGCTGAACATAGGTTACGTGACGTGTCACAAAACTTGATTTCCAGGATGCTGAAATAAACAAGGTAAAAAGAAAAGCCGTAGTCACACGTTATTAAAGTGATTCGGTTGTTACCTATAACGTGTGACTGCGGCTTTTCTTTTTTTCTTGTTTATTTCAGCATCCTGGAAATCTTGTTTCATACTTTTAGTTTCGTCGTTTTTTTTGTCGTAGTCGGGTTTTAGTTTTTTTACTTTTTTTTTTTTTTAGTTCTCTTTCTCACCTGGTACCTGCCCAGGGGCTCCCAAGGAGGAGCTCCACAAGCACATGAGACGCTACTGAGAAGCTAAGGTTTCATCCATGTGAAAATAAATTATGTCAGACACTCAGACCAATAATTGGTCTGAGGTCAGACAGCTCTGAGATCTTGGTCTAAAAGAAAGATCCGTCAACATCCGTTTACATTTAGCGAAGATATCGCTGAACAAAAAAAGACTCCGTCCTATTGTCATCGCTCGTGCGGTAATATGATGAGACTTCATCGTGCGATGAAACCGGTCGCGCAATAAAAAATCGTTTATCCTATTTTGGAGCGATGCGATTACACTGCAATTGGCTCATTCGAGCAATATTTCTTTAATCGTAAATAAAGTTAAAAAAAAAGAAAAAGTGGTTCACGTCTCTTGGATTTCCCTATTAAATCATCTTGCCAGTTAGGACGACGATGCCTGTAAGTATCAGCCATAAGATTCCAAGTACCTGGATAAAACAGGCGAAAATATGAGTGTGTTGTGTGTATGTTTGTTACTTTGTCCCGGGGTGAAGCTGCTGGCAGCAGCTAGTTGAATATATATATTAGTATTCGTATCGGCGAGAGGCTGGTTTGAAAGCTAATTTATTTATTAAACCAACAATTTTGTTTTATTTTTTGTTTACAATGATGAATGTGTGAAAATGATACGCGTCAAAATATGTAATAAAAGTATTTAATGAAAATCAGTCATAATTAAGTACATACACAGTTCAATTAATGGATGTCATAGCACTGGTTTTATTTAAATAAACGTCTTATAGTTCTATGATTAAGTATGTCGTTAATATAATATATTTTAACCATTTCAATTACATAAATAAAATACATACTTAATTTACATATGAAATATGACGAAATTAAATAATTTACAAGTATTTTTTCTATAAGATATGTAGTTTTTCGCAAAATTATATTAGAAATGTCCTTCGTCTTGTAGTTGGACGATGCATGAAGTTTAAGTGATTACAGTTAAGATATAAATAAATAAATAATATATTTCGTATCTAAGATACGCTGATTTCTTAGTTATTGGTACAAGCAAATTATGATATTCAATATCGAAGAAAACTGCCAATGCTAAGGCTAAAGGTTATAATAACCAAATTAATTGATTTGCTGGTATATCTCTAAAACTAAGTTACATTTATTAGTCTCATAAAATTTTCTTTGCGGACTAAAACAGGTGTGGTGTTGTGTAAGAAACTATCTCCTTAAATATATATTTTTGTAATTCATGGTTTTACTTAATAAAATCTAAATAGTACAATTTTGAACACAAAGTTTTAGTAATGAAATAAATAACCAAATTATAATATTCAAAATTAAAGTTTAAAAAATTAGGTAAAATTAATAAAAAATAGCTGCCTCACAAGTAATGAAATGTTGGCGGACAGTTCTGGTGGGTATTGGAATATTTCAGTTACACTTCAGGTCCCCTGATATAATACAATATTATGTATAACTTTGTTAATTCGATTATAAATAAGAACACAAAAAACTTTAAACTTATTAATAAGGCAATATAACTTACGGCAATGTCATGTCTAAGCAATCTTTTGTTTATATATTACACGTCATTTTGTTCATAGCTCATGACTAACGTTTAATTCAAGAGATCAAATTATTTAATTATTAAGTACAAGTTCCAATTTTACTTAACAAGAAGTATTTTATGTACTTCATTAATTGTCATATTAATAGCATTTTATGGCATCCCGTTTCAAATATAGTCAACATATTGTTAGCAAACCAAAATCTCACACAATCCAATTTCTATACCTATCTAAATGACATTAAATATATTATATTAGTTTTTAAACGCAGCTTACAAACTATGGGGGCCATTACAAAATATGTATTTAATAACAATTAATGTAAATTCGATACTCTATTGCGTATTTTAAAGTAGGCGATTTTAAGTCCACATAGTTTGTATGGTTACAGTAAGAACGAATACAAGAACAATGTGCGTGAATCTGTTCGTCTTACTAACAAAAAGTACTTCCTGGTTACGTTATTGTTGACTATTCAAAATGGAGTGGTGTTTTAATAACACAATAACATAACACTAAGTTAGACTGGGTATAGTTATTTAATTTTCTACTAACCAAAAAGTATATGTACCTAACGCCTCGGGCGACAAATAACTCTAGTCGTTTAGGAAAAAGTTGGACTTAACGCTTGGGGCGCGTGTTGTTTCTACAGAAGTGTTTGTACTTCGGCTAACCCCCTGCTGTCCTTGTGCGTGAGCGATTAGCTGGTGATGTGTGCAGTTCAGTCGATGGAGAGCTGAGACATGAGCAGGTCGGGCGGCGGCGGCAGGCCCGGCTGCAGCGTCACGGCCACGCCGCGGTTCAGCGACACGGCCGGGTAGAACGCGCCGCGCAGGCCTGTGAACGCTATGTCGCCCTGCCAACGTACACCCAACTTGTTACTATGCGAAATCATCATCTTCATGCCTGTCAAATACTATTTGTGGTCGGCACAACACGTTCAACATATAATTGGATTAACAGTAGGACACAAGGTTTTTTTTTTTCTTTGATAAATCATCAAATAAGTCCTCCCACTCTGGATGGAGCGAAAATGTCATAATTTCGTGATGCTACCATATAAATATTACACAAGCGCTTTGTCAGTCGACAAAATTTAGATAAAGTTGGCACGTCGGCGGCATTGGAAGGGTTAAGTAATGTTTTAGTTTCACGCCCGCCGTGCACGAACCACGGGCGATGTGTTACCTGCGGCTGTTTGTCGACGGTGAAGCTGAGCGTGCCGCGCGTGAGGTCGAGCAGCACGCCCACGCTGGCGCCGCGCGCGCCGCCGTGCACGAACCGCGAGCGATGTGTTACCTGCGGCTGATCGTCGACGGTGAAGCTGAGCGTGCCGCGCGTGAGGTCGAGCAGCACGCCCACGCTGGCGCCGCGCGCGCCGCCGTGCACGAACCGCGAGCGATGTGTTACCTGCGGCTGATCGTCGACGGTGAAGCTGAGCGTGCCGCGCGTGAGGTCGAGCAGCACGCCCACGCTGGCGCCGCGCGCGCCGCCGTGCACGAACCACGAGCGATGTGTTACCTGCGGCTGATCGTCGACGGTGAAGCTGAGCGTGCCGCGCGTGAGGTCGAGCAGCACGCCCACGCTGGCGCCGCGCGCGCCGCCTTGCACGAACCACGAGCGATGTGTTACCTGCGGCTGATCGTCGACGGTGAAGCTGAGCGTGTCGCGCGTGAGGTCGAGCAGCACGCCCACGCTGGCGCCGCGCGCGCCGCCGTGCACGAACCACGAGCGATGTGTTACCTGCGGCTGATCGTCGACGGTGAAGCTGAGCGTGCCGCGCGTGAGGTCGAGCAGCACGCCCACGCTGGCGCCGCGCGCGCCGCCTTGCACGAACCACGAGCGATGTGTTACCTGCGGCTGATCGTCGACGGTGAAGCTGAGCGTGCCGCGCGTGAGGTCGAGCAGCACGCCCACGCTGGCGCCGCGCGCGCCGCCTTGCACGAACCACGAGCGATGTGTTACCTGCGGCTGATCGTCGACGGTGAAGCTGAGCGTGCCGCGCGTGAGGTCGAGCAGCACGCCCACGCTGGCGCCGCGCGCGATGCCGCCCGCCGCGCGCCCGCCGTGCGCGCCGCCGTGCACGAACCACGAGCGCGACCCGTCGATGTACATCGCCCAGCCTAGCGCGTCGCTACCTGCAACAATAAATATGAAGTAGAAACAACTTATTGGTGGTTGCGGCTCGCCTAGAAGACTACCTGTCACCGACAATAAAAACAATTCGCACCTTGTAAGTTTGTCGCTCTAGAAGTCAGCTTTTTGAAGCACATGGTATGCTGAGCTTCAAACTTATTATGAGATGTACTTTCTAGTTTGGTGATCTTTAATATTGAGCCTTATGGCTCACCGTCTGATAATCTTTAGACTCATGCTTGGTTTAGTATCTCTCATGAGATTTATCCAAGTTTTGTGTTTAGAAGATGAAACTAACCGAGCATCTTATCCCTGGCCACGTCCGCCCTAGCGATCCCGAAGGCGGGGTCGGCGTCGCCGTCGTAGCGGTCGATGCGCAGGCGCCAGTAGTGCAGGCCGCGCGCCAGCGGCTGGTCGGCCAGCGCCACACGCGGCTGCCAGCCCGCCGCGGCCGCGCTCAGCCCGTCGCCGCTCAGCGTCACGCCTCCCTCCGCCTCCGCGCAGCGGGCGTCCCAGGTGAACCACGCCACTGGAACAAATTAACATTTTCACATTCAAAATAAATGAGACGGAGGTAATGGTGGTCTTAAGTTGGCTACACTTTTAATGCTATAAAGGTACATTTAGCTTACTATCGATCGAAGACATCGTTAGCCAAGTGGTCGATGTCAATCGCATTCTAGCTGCACCATAAAAAAACAAGATCTAAATCGGTTTAACCGTTGGGGAGCTACAATGCCACATACTGAAGTACATAAACAGATACAAACTTGAAACTGTCCCTCTTTTGTGTTATGGCTTAAAAAGAGGAATGTTAAAAACGGTTCTATTGTAAAGACAACCTTGGTTAGTAGTCAAGATAAAATGGCATTACAAAATTATACCTGGAGATGTCTGTAACCCGATGACTTCACTATAGGGTCCTTCGCCTGCGCCATTGAATGCCTTCACGCGAGCACTGTACAGCGAAGCATAGTGAAGTCCATCTATGGTGCATACTGTTTCTCGCCCACAGTATACTTCCTGCAAAAATGATTATAAGACATCTAAACTAATATTATAAAGAGCAAAATTTTGTTTTTATGTTTGTTTGACCGATAGAAAGCAGCTTTATTCCTGAATTACGCTATATTTTAAGTACTTGGGCGAAGAAGCGGGCAAAAGCTAGTTTACAAAATAGGCGGAATTTAGATAATGCACTTAAAAACGTAGATTAGAGCCATTTGTTTACATTGAGACGTTTTATCCAAACAAAAACATAAAATAAAAGACGTCAGATTTATTACAATTACCTAAATCAAAATGATAAAAAGGTTTTGGTATCAACATTTCGGTAAACAATAAGATTACATAAAAATGGGCGCCATTTAAAATGGTATGGATATGGACTACGGTTGCTTTTTTGTCTAAAAAATACGCCACAAGGCCACGTTATCTTACTATAGATACACATGGATGATAATGTGCTATAAAACAAACTCAATATGAGTAATGGGATAAGCATGGTTCGTGAGCGAAAACAATGAGGCATAATAATATGGTAATCAGAAACATAATGAGTCAAGGACGTTTATGGTAGGAATAGTTGGAATATATACGCTGTGTAAATTCTCGTGTAGTCGAGAATTTAAAAAATCTTTTTGTTTTGACACACAATTTTTTAATTTTTTTCCAGCCAGAGTTTGGCGACTTTGACAGCTTTTTAATTTTTTACTTTCAGATCCTAGCATGAAGGGCTATAAAGAATGTGGAGCATACTCGTTAACCTGCCAAGGGGCACATTGTGATGTAACTATGATATTCCATTTGGGAAGGTTGTTTCTACCAACGAATCTTTTTTTTTAAGTTGGAAATCATCAAATGACTTCTCCGCTCTAGGTGAAACGAGAGGAAGTGTCATACTTTTACGGATTAAGACCCACATGTGTTCCTTCAGTTGCCCTTTACTAGGACCACGGTACCTAACTCTTTCAAACAATCCACGGCCCTGATTTTACCAACCAACCTGGGTTTGTAATTGAAAACTTACTTTTCAGTACGTATTGTTAGAATTACGAATTCTTTAGGAAGAGAATTGGCAGCTTTCAAATTAGGTACCATATTTTGTCAACTATTGTTCCAGACCTTATATACGCAAATAAATTATATTGATTTGATTAGATAAAATGTTGGTTTTACTTAATTAAGCTAAAATGAGATAAAGAGAGAACTCATCAAGAGTCTAAGGAAGTGCAGCGATAAGTGGAAAGAAAGGAAATCACGTAGCATCTTTAAAGTTCACTAAATCCATATCATTATTCCGAATATGGGCTTTCACACAAAACTGCGATGCGATGCGATACGACGCCGCATCGCAAAAAACGTGTTTCGTGCGGCAAAGCATCGGTCCAGGCGAATCACGTCTGTTTTCTCATTCAAATTTTATCTCTTCACCTAGGGTAGAGGTGATTCACTTTTGCCGATGCCAAATATTGGATCTTAAAGCTTGAGAATTAAGGTAACTCGCTTACCCGGAAGGGTCCGCCTAGCCCGTCGTCGAGCTCCAGCACGTACCCGCGCACGGCGTGCGGCTGAGCGGGCGCGCGCCACGCCAACGTGCACGAGCAGCCGCGCGCCGCGCACGCCTCCACTGCCATCTCCGGGGCACCCGGTGCTGTGGTATCATCGTATATTAGAACTAGCTCAGCCTTTAGGTCAGCTGATGTATATTGTATTTACATGTGATATTATTAACAAAAACAATAGTTCTCAAAAGTAACCGACCTGCGGTTACATTATCTAGGACATCTACCCTAAAATACTACGCACAATTATGATGAGGTAGTAACTATTAATTTACTTTTTTTCATATGGAAACCGTGTACGCCGACGCGACGAGGTGCCCAGCTCTGTGTTGCGCAAGTTGCTGCTCCCACTCGATCACTAAGAACTGGCGGAGCTGAACCACAGCTCCGCCTATGATCTGTACAAACAGATCCATATAACGAGGCAAAAGATGCTCGCTTCACTCCAGCACATCCCGTCACCACCGGTGTAGTGACGCAAGGATTTTAGTATCCAGAAAAGAGGGCCTTGAAGGACATCGGACGAGGACGGTATCCTCGTATCACGGACGATCATTACTCTCAGACGTCTTCGCAGTATTGCGATGTTGTGGGCCGCCAGGTTGTCCACACACACAGAAGCTCCATAGAGCACTATGGACTGTACGATCTCCACATAGAAGCCTCTTGCAGGAGGTATTAGGGCCTCCCAGGTAACACAGCAGCCGCAACAGTACGTTTGCGTTGCCCATCAAGTCATGAAACGAACGCAATGTGAAAGGAATGGTTGAAAACTGTAATAAGGATTCTTTATTTACCTGACGACTTCATGAGACATTCCGCGGCTGTATATCCAATGTACGCAAAAGAAATAAAAGAAAGAGAATTTAGTGTTAAAACTGGACATCTTTAACTTTATATAAGAGTAACATTGCTTACTTGTAGGTGGTAAACTTACGTATGCATTCCACGAAGTTCATACTCCTGACAGTACGTAATACTGGCTCAACATCAAGGGTGAGTGCGGGGGCGACGGGAGGGGAGTCCAGCGACGAGCACAGATTGGACGCGGTCTCCTGCGCCCGCGCCGAAAGAATGTTCCCCACCTGACAAAACAATTATTTTTACAAAGATTATTCATTAATAAGGTATAGCATACAAGCTACGCATTCAAAACACTGTGTAAATAAATTAGTCGGAAGAATAGAATGAATTATTCATGAAGGGACTTCAAATGCTGGTGGTGTACAAGCAGCATAAAAGGAAAACAATATTATGTTTTAGTTACAACTATCTGACATGTACTCCATTGTGTAGGTGTCATTAATATGTTTATATTTCTTAACTATAAAGTTTTACTCAGTTACATGAGACACCTGTGATAAGAAAAGAACATTACGAGTCTTAGGGATTATACAAAGTGTTTTTTTTATATCCTATAACTCTAGGGTATAATTGAGACCATAAGATATTGAAAAATAATTCATATGCCAGTTGATTAACTGGCATATGAATTATTTTTCAATATCTTCTTTTTTTTTGTTTTCATTTTCCATACAAAATAATTCGATAAATTCACTATTATTTATGTAAAACACCCATCGCATAAAGAATGAAGATATCCGCAGGAGAACCAAAGTCGCCGACATAGCCCGAAGAATCGCCAAACTAAAGTGGCAGTGGGCAGGGCACATTGCTCGTAGAACGGATGGTCGATGGGGCCGAAAGGTTCTAGAGTGGCGACCGCGCACCGAAAAACGCAGCGTTGGAAGGTCTCCCACAAGGTGGACCGACGACCTGGTGAGAGTTGCGGGAGTGCGGTGGATGCGAAACGCACAGGATCGGTCGTTGTGGCGACCTATGGGGCAGGCCTATGTCCAACAGTGGACGTCTTTCGGCTGAAATGATGATGATGACCCTTACGTGAAATATGACAGCGTAAATATGTAATGTCATTTGGTTATTTATAAACTACTCGATACATCGGTTTCATCGATGACTGGCAACGTCACGAAAGTAAAGATTTGTCATACGAGTGTAAATTATTGACATCAATTAATGATGATTGATAATATCTTCGAAACCATGCATTTTTGGACCATATATTCTAGGACTTTTATTTTCCTTAGAGAATATAAAGCTTGAGTTATGGGATATCAAAAACAATACATTGTATACATGTATAAATATTTTACAATTGATAGGCTCGCATTTGATCTGGCGGTATTGCATAGAAGTAACCTATTCACTCTTGACTTAAAGACCTTCAGGTTGCAGCTATCCGGTAGGGAATTCCACTCCTTAGCTGAACGCACAACGAATGAGTTCCCAAAACATTTTATGGATATGGGTGGGATGTCCACCATGTACCGATGGTTCATCGAGGTACGTCTGGTGGTCCGATAATGGAACGAAATTGCCAATTTATATATGTCTTGTCATCAAAAATGATGATCCGCAGGAGAACCAAGGTTACCGATATAGCTCGAAGAATCGCCAAACTTAAGAGGCAGTGTACATTGCTCGCAGAACAGAGATAGTCAATCGATGGGGAAGAAAGGTTATGGAGAGGCGACAAAGTACCATATGACGCAGCGTTGTATGGTCTCCCACAAGGTGGACCGATGATTTAGTGAGGGTCGGGGGAATCCGATGGATGCAAGACGCACAGGACCGATCGTTATAACACTTGGGGGAGGCCTATGTCCAACAGTGGACGTCTTTTGGCAGAAATGATGATGACGATGATGTTACGTTTTGTACATTGTTATATTATCAGATCATCACTAAATATTATGCTATTTATGGATAACCCATAACTTACGATGAGGCCTATTTATGTGTAACATTATAACATGGCAGATAAGCTTTATCAGTGTGACAGTACATAATGTAATACTGTTCGCTTACTGATACTAGGATACATTAAAATGAGGTCAATCTAACAATATTCAATTGATAAGCTTGTCAATATGTGAAGATATTTGAGAAGTTAGTCAGTGTGCCAAACACATTGGGGTACTTATTAAAAATTAAATATGTATATTTATGTTAATAGACATGATTTAAATGTTTGGTATTTATTTAAAACTAGCTTTTGCCCGCGTACATAAAATATAGCCCATGTCACTCAGGAATAAAGCAGCTTTCTATCGGTGAAAAAATTTTAGCATTCGGACCAGTACTTCCAGAGATTACCTCCTACAAACAAAAAAAATCTCAATCTATTTTTTACCCTCCTACCCCCACCACCCAAATTTTTTATTTGATAATTTATACAGGAGAGAAACCTTTTCCGGTTCATAACAATAAAAATCTCGTGTCACAGTGTTTGTTATCGAACTCCTCCGAAACTGTTCGACCGATCTTTATGAAATTTTTGTGTGTTTGGTAGGTCAGAGAATAGGTTATAAGCTATTTTTTACCCTCCTACCCCACCCCAAATTTTTTCTTTCATAATATTTAAATGGCAGAAAAACGTTTGCCGAGTCAGCTAATATAATATAATTATGGGGCACTGGGAGTGATGTGATGTGACACTACCGTACGCTACGCGCGCCCTAATTTTCTTATGTTTTACACTCGTGGGGTGACTATTAAGACCAATTTCATTTTTCTATTTTTAGGTTAGTAAAACATCTAATATTTAGATAGTGACAGCGGCTAAACGCGATTATGCGAGCCAAACGTTAAAACGCGATTAGTTTTATTGGTGAATTCCGCCCTAAGTGACACAATCTATATTATACAAATACTTTAAACAATATGGATGTAAACATTGGTCTGAGGCGAATATACACCCCACTTATGTACTGTAGTGTTAATGGTTACTACTATTGTCTAAAACATAGTGGAGTGTCTGCAAATGATTGGATAAACATATCTATGGATAACACCATTCAATTATTTTATTTTCTTACCTGTAGAAAAGCTGCATGGTCAGATTCTTTAAGAGCTTCAATGGAAAAGTGTAATAGTGCGGTAGCTTCCCGTAGTTTCTGGGCAGCATGCGATGTTAGAGACCGCATGTTGGTTATGGCCTGAGACCGTGTATTCCGAGCTGCACGAATTAGCTCATCTCGTCTCCTCTCTATGGCACGAGTTACTTCAGCACAAGTATGGTCTATTTGTTTTTCCAACTCTTCACAAGATTCCTGTTTAAACAATTAAAAATATATACATTTACCATAAATATATTTTTGTGATACAACAGAATTTAATCTTATTTACACTAGTTTAAGACTGAAGTCCTCTCTCTGTAAAAAGTGACATAATGCAGTGATACTTCAAAAAATATGCTAGTTTTTCTGGAATGCTTTTGTCTGATATAGCAAATTTTTAACAATGTGAAAAATTTTGTTACGTTAATGAACTTCTTTTCACTCTATTAAATATATTTATGTACCTACTTATAAACAACTAAACTAATCAATAATAATTTAATAGGTATAAAAAAATAACAATTCCTAAAAAGGAAACCTGCGCTCACAACTCTCTCTCGCTCCACCATCCGCATCTAGAGCCGAAGACAATGGATGATTTTTCACCTTAATGTATATGTTACCGGCATTCAGCCCCCCTAGCCCTAGCCAAGTTACAACCGTTTCGTTTCTCTTTCCGTTAATCGCCTCGAGTCGGCCACGCCTCCTATTCCTTTGTTCTGACTACGTGACTGAGCGTTTAGATGAAGTCAGAATAAAAGAATCGGAGCCGGTGCCGGTCGTCGGTGGCCTACTCTCGGCGACCGACGAAAAGAGAATCGAAACGAAACGGTTGTAACTTGGCTAGGGGGGCTGTCATTTTATACAATACCTAGGCAATGTATAGGTACATAGTGTATGAAATATTATTTATTCTATACAACACCGAATGCGCTGCCGGTAATGTGTGTAAAAGACGAGAGAATTAGAGACTCATCTAATTTAAACTGACGAAAAAAATTACGTGTAAAAGTGATTTTAAAAACCTATTTGCAAAATAAATATCATTATCATAACTAACCTAACATATCCTTGTCGGGGTGCCCTAAAATTACGTCAATTCCTTCCCTGCTTTAGTATTTTACACACATTGATTTTAAGTAATTAATAGAACATGTTTAAGTTGCCCATCATTTTATAGCTAGGTCGGTTAACATTGATAAATATAGACCAAAATCTATTTATTTTACACATTGCCAGTGGACCAGCAGATACTCTGTACAATCCCTAGGAATTGTATACATTACCTATGTCGGCGACGAGGGTCCCATGCAGGCACCAGGGCGCAAGTAGTGGTCGAGACCACCTAACACGCAAGTAGTTTTTTGTCATGTTTTATATGTTTAGGATAGGATGTTTTCACTTATTAAATGTTTATTTGGATTAATTAGTAACTCATTAGGTTTAATTGATAAAGACTGAGTTTTGCTAATTTAAGTGTATAAATAAGTAGCATCTAACGTGTTTCTAAAGATTTTTATGTTTTGTTGTGGATGGCAGAATACAATTTAAGTTATTGTCTTTATTCTGTCTGTAATTAGCACCTTCATTAATTAGTAAGGTCGAGAATAACGTTATATATAAGGTTCTTATAAGATTTTGTAAGAAAATTCGATCTTGATGAAGAAATCGTTGAATTTATATGTTGTTGTAATGATAAGGATTTAACTTGTGTTATTACTTGTTGATAATATTCTATTACTGTTAATTAGTGTTTTTTAGCCTAATAGAAGCTATTAGTAACAATAGATCTCAATTTGCAAGGATTTAGATAAAGTTGAAATTCTAAAATGTTCGCGATCTTTTACGTAATTAGAATTTGAAAATGAGACTTTTTATTTGATGACTAATTAGCAAGAACATTATGTAATTAGTTAGGATCTGTCTAGAAAATGATGTTATAACAAATAGAATCCTAATTATAATCTTATTGGAAAAGATATAAGAAGTTTTGTGTACATGAATGTGGTCGAACTAGAATATTTTACAGTTTTTGTTCTAGAAACTTTTTTATGTGCAAATGTATGTGAAATATTATTGTTTTATGTGAAAGTAGAGATTGTAACCGACATTTTGATGTATATATTGTCATGGTTTTGTGAAACAATAAATAAATACTGCGTCAGAAAGGGTTCGGCTGAAGTGAAATTGAAGCGAAATTGAAAGTAAATTTAGAGCAAAATACGCGGTCCCCGTTAACAGAACTTAGCGGGGTATATAAGACGGGCTGTTTTTTGGTCCGATGTCAGTCGAAAACGTGCCACCGAAGAGGCAAGAACACTTAGGGAAAAGCTTCAAGCCGAACCCCGAAGAACCTTTTCAAGTCGAAAAACGTGTTTCATTTCTCTTCGGTATCCCCTCTGAGGTCCTCCTACGTGCTCCGTCGTCATCGAAGATACGCATTCAGGGGTGCGTGGTGGCGTACGTGACCAGCGAACCAGTAAGGCAGCGTACGTCAATAATCGGGTTGAACTGTCCCGAGGGCTCGGTAGCTGCAGGGTACGACCCGCTACCGTCAACACCTCCTAACAGGGGTTAGTCCGCCACAACCTAGGTAAAGTATGCTAGGAGATGCAACGCCGAGGCGAAAGTCCGCTGCCGCCACAAGTCACGGCATGGCGGACAGTGTTCCGGCGGGACCTCATGGTGGAATGGTGACAGCGACTGTCGCCACCCAGTGCTAAGCACGCCATAATTATGGGGATATATTTAGAAATATATAATTATGTTTATCAGTAGTCTAGTACTCATAACACAAGCTCTGCTTAGTTTGGGACTAGATGGCATTGTGTGAAAGTTATGGAATATTATTTATTATATTATTATTGTGTGGACCGCCTGGAGGACACGGTGGAGCATACGGTAGAGGTGTGCCCCGCATGGGCAGAGCGCTGGTGGTCCTCGACACCGGGATGCAGGCAGGCCAAGGAGGCCCTGCCACATCTCAATAAAGCCCTCACATAAAACTCATAAGACTGGACAGAGGCGGCCTGCGCCTGGTGACGGGGACAATCACCGTACACTGCACACTGAATAAACACCTTCATACAATAGGCATCACAGACAGTCCCCTGTGCAGAGCATGTTTGGACGGGGAGGAGACGACTGCACAGGTGTCACTGAAATACGCACATGAAGCTTAGGATCCCCGAACTCCCTTATTGATGCCCTGAAAAACCTAAGAGGCCTTATCTGTTTTTGGAGAGAGGTGGGCTGGTTGGAATAAGCCCACCTAAGGTTGTGGCCGCTATGGCCCATGTACAATGGTCCACATAGGACTAAGTGCGGAAACCACACATAAATAGATAGATAGTTTGGGACTAGATGGCATTGTGTGAAAGTTATGGAATATTATTTATTATATTATTATTGTGTGGACCGCCCGGAGGACACGGTGGAGCATACGGTAGAGGTGTGCCCCGCTTGGGCAGAGCACCGCCGTGTCCTCGTGGGGGCGATCGGCAGCAACGACCTCTGGCGCCGGGCCCTGGTACAGGCCATGGTCCAGAGCAAAAAGGAATGGCACGAGGACACCTCCTTCTGTGAAGCAGTAATGGTAGCGAGGAAGGCAGCTGCACATATTATAGACATATATATGTATTTTTATAACTTAATTTATGCATTTTATCTATTCACTAGCAGTTTGCATGCAACGTTGTTTGCAAGGGTTTTCATAAAATTTTAAAATGCCTAAAACCATATTTTGTCAAAAATATGAAATCATTTTTAATAGTTTTTAAAAACAAATAATGACAATTATTTACTTACTTAGGATATAATTTGTGCTAATTAGTCCCAGTAATTGTGTTGATGTCAGTTAGTCAATTTCTCCTTTAATATAATTATGTATTTATAGATGTATATGTTTATTCACTGCCATTTAACATATTATATGATTTGGTTAAGTTATAAACGGTGTTAAATTATTTCATGTTTTGTTGCCAATTTATACACACTATCTACATCTCTAACTCAATTCTTCTGTTGCAGGTCTGCTTGAAGAAATTTGTTTGGAAACCAGCAACACATTAATGCACTTCTATGTAAGCTGTTGATCCCGCATTAACGCCGGCGTTCACGCGCCATTGTCATACTATTGTGTCTCTAATTACACACTCAAAAGGATAATATGTAGGTATATTAGTTTTTTTTTTTTAAGTGTTTGTATGTACATAAATAAGTAAAAAAGGAAATAATAAGTAATGTCTAATTATATGTGTAGGTACTCACATTAATTTTGTCACCTGTTCCTTTTACTAACTGTATATATTCTGTCATGGCTTTGGCTTGTTCAGATAGATGTTGTAATGATTGTGATAATTCAGTCTGAAATAAAAATAGTAAAACAATGTTGAATATGTGCCAATGGTGTTAGCAAACTAGTTTTATCTCAGTCAACCAAATAAAACTAAAATTGAATAGGAAAGAGCAGAGATTGAGATTATTATTAGTGATGGACATGGTTTCTTATCTAATAATAAGCATTAGATGGGGACTGCCTACTGTTCTAATTTTTGGATTACAAAATTAAGTGTATAATGGTCATATAAGATCTAATTATTGCTTTACCTTATGGGCTCTGGCAGCAACAGATAATGCTTGTGTTTCATGTGTTGAGTGTCTTTCAGCAAGACAGCGCTGACAGATAGGTACAAAGCAAGCATTGCAGTAGAGGACAGGGGGCGAACCGTGATCGGCACACGTGGTGCCCAGCGGCCGCAGCTCGTGCTGCGCCAGCGGGCCGCGCGTAGGGTGCCAGGCGTCGCGGCAGCCAGCGCAGTAGCGCACCGAGCACTGCTCGCACCTCACCACCGCTGCACGCCGCTCCCCTTCGCACATCTGACAGGCCTCCTCAGCAGGTGGAGCACCCGTAACCCCTCCGAACCGCTCAACAATAGTGCGCATAACGCGAAACGGTGGAAGTCCCTCTGCTCCATTATCATCCAAG
This sequence comes from Mythimna impura, assembly GCA_905147345.3. Taxonomy (NCBI): domain Eukaryota; kingdom Metazoa; phylum Arthropoda; class Insecta; order Lepidoptera; family Noctuidae; genus Mythimna; species Mythimna impura. The sequence continues at coordinate 19,583,794 of LR990345.1, forward strand.
TAAAATAACTTATTGCAGGATGGGCATGTTATTGAAAATGCTGCGCTCGAATACGCGGGCGCAGCCGGAGTTCCTGCGTAACTATTAGGCCTTGATCCACATACTACTCCACTGTCAGTTTCGCTCGACACTGAGGCTTTGTCAGCTTCTTGATAATCGTTCGAAGCTGCAGAATTATCTCCTTCATGTATATGAGTCTGTAAGTTTACTGCACAAACCCTACAAAGGGCATGCCCGCAGGGTAGTAATACTGGTTCCCTGTAGAATTCTTTACAAACAAAACATCTTATCTCTTCTTCCATTTTGATAAAACTGGAGTGAAGCATAAAACTGCTATATCAACAAATTTTAATTCACTTCACATACTATAACTTACTCGATTACATTGTTAGAGTTTATGTCAAAGATAGAAAAAAATTAACAATAAAAATAATGCAACACGCATTACCTAAATTACATTGCAACACACCATCACTGATCACAGCACAAAACACTAGAGAAGAGACCAGACTAAACACAGTACACTGTCACACACAGTAACACAGTGTAAAAAACATTTAGAGTTGCACGAGAATCAACTAAAACTAACGTATGATATTCCGGATTTTTCTTTCTTTCTGAAATGTGGACTAATGTTGACCATTACGCGACGTTCCGTTCGGTAGATTACTTGATGATCGATTTTGAATTTTTGAAAACCGAAAATCATATTTTAATCAACTTTCAACTTGACACTAACCTGCAAGAAAAGAACTTCACGGGCTACTTTTGAGCATCCTCTTAAGAGTAAAGTATGTACCTTACTATTGTCAACATTGAGAAAAATCATTGAGATATAAAAAATATTGTCAAATGTCAGTTTTTTGGCGGGATTTCTTCGAGTGAAGTTCAGTGGCTGTTTTAATTATTCGCAAATTTATTCCTAGTGGATATTGTGATGTAAAATTGGTGTTGTTTTGTATCCCAAGTGTCTGCGCAACTGGAATAATATGTGGAATCATTGAAATAGGCGCGGTCTCGGTAAAATGGAGCTGAGAATTTTATTGTAGTTTTAGCTACCTCAGCGAAGTTTGCTGAGAAGGCTGAATCGATACATTTGCTGCCAAATATTTCAAAAAACATTAGAATGTGTTACACCTGCATTCTAATGTAAAACAAAAAGAAACAAAAACTGATGACTAGGCAGCATGGTCTCTGACCTTAGCCTGTTCCACTAGGAACGAAAGGAAAAAAAAAAAATTGTCAAATGTCAAATCAATTTGTTTATGGTCTTGTCAAAAACGATTTGACACTTTGACAGTAATTGACAGTTTGTAAATAGGAAGAATTCGATTGGAATTGTGTTTATCAACTTTCAATGTTTTTATCTTTATCTAAGCGTTGTTTAATTACTATAAACCAAATTGTAATGTAGATCACGTATAATAGTATAGTTTTCCGAAGCAAACAAATTCAAAAATGGAGCCCGCGCTATCTTCTGATGATAGTTGCGATTCAGAAATGAAGCTAATGAAGAATGAATTGATCGGTAATAGAATTTTTGATGTAGTTCTAGTTAATATTTACATAGAACATCATTAAATGATTTTATTGTTTATTGTGATCTCAACGAGCTTCCTTCTATTTTAATTATTCTTCGATATTTTTACGTATCACATCTCCATTTGTTGCTTTAATGCAAACTACCCGTTCATTTATTCAACAATTCTAGTGATGTTTAATCTATATTATTGTGTACTTTATGTTCACATTTCATTCTTAGAATTTGGTTTGGAGGAAGAAAATCTTAGCAAGGAAGAAATGAGTGACCTCTTGAAAGCTTTGAAGAATTCAAAATCATCAGAAAAACTAGAGGATGATGCTCGTGTTGGAGAAAAGGTTAGTTGAGTTCGCACATACCTGTAGATTACAGCCAATTCACCCATACTTCTACTGCCTGGTACTCTGCCCTAGCAGGCAGTGTTGTGAGTGATTGAGAAGTCTTTACTAATACATACTGCTTATCTTTACAGATTTTTACAAAACCTCTGACTAATGTTGAATTGTTTTATGTAACTGTGACTTTAACTGAATCATTTTCTGTTTCAGGTTGAGAATAATCAATCTAGTATCAGTAGTGCCACACCCAAAAAACCTATGAAAAGAAGATTCTTAAATGTAAGAGACAGACGCTTGCCATGGAGCTTACTACCCACCACAATAACACCAGCTGAGAAAGCTCGTAGTCTAGCTGTTTATATAAAACTTATGTCTTTAAATAGTTATCACCAGGCAAGACAGTCGGCCAACTTTGCAGCTTGGCCCCCACCACTGCAAATTGTTGAAGAAACTACTAGAGTACAACCAGTGAGATCTACAAGAAGTGGTAGGTCAGTACCCGTCTATGCAGATTTTGATGATGATTCTTCAGACCTAGACTTTGTTATCTCAAAGACCAAGAAAAGGAAAGTGTCAACTAGTGAACTCAATGGCAGTGATGGCATCTACACCAACAAAGTTTTGAGCTTAAAAAGAAAACCAGCTAAGGATGAAAATAATAGACCAGTGAAGGAAGCTAAGATGAGTTCAGATAAAGTTGAAGCTGTATCTGGAGTCACTCCTGTGAAGCCTAAGAAAGACCTGTTTACTTTAATTGAAGACTGAAGCGCTACCTACCTTTGATCTTTGGTACTTTAGATGTTTAAATTATTTGAAGAAAATGGAATACTTTCTATGTGTCTTTTTAACCTTTTGACGTGCGTAATTAGAGACACAATAGTAAGACAATGGCTTCCGGGCGCCGGCTACCGCCTGAGCGTTAATGAATTAAAAAGATAATTTGTAAGGTGCTTTTGTTGTGTCAGATGACTATTTGAATAATCCAAAGGTGTAAATTGATGTCGTTAAACAAAGTCAATGTTTTAAATCCAAAATTATAGATTGGTAGATTTTGTATATTATATATTAATATATGTAGCTCATAGCATAGCAGTTAATCATGGAATTTGATTTCAAATACTACTGCTGTAGAAAGCCATTGCATTCAAACAATTGTCTAGATGAGTCTCATGGAACCCAGATTCTGTGGTGTATGACACTAGAAGTATAGATTTTTCAACAATTATAGGTTCTAGAACAGTTCTAAATATTTTAATAATGCTAATGCCTTTAGTTTTAATTTTAATGGTTTTAGTCTTAGCATGAAAGCATGTTGAAAATGATTCTACTCTCTGCATTCGAGGCAGTATTCTAGGAAAGGGACTGCCATTTTATTATATTTTATTTTGTTGCATTCTCAAAAAAAAAAAATACATATTGTAGCTTTGTAATAATTGGGTAGTAGACTCAATTGTTTTTATTTTTATCTAAAAGTACCTAGTTTTATTCAGAATTACAAATAGAAAGAATTTTTTAAACTTTCAAGTAACAGAATAAAGATGCACACATTGAAATGTGACATCATCCTCATAAAGTTACGTGTGTATAAAAGAGATGGCGAGATGTTTGCTAATTGCTGCTTCATTTAGTAATTAATTTTGAAGCAGTTTTCAGAAAAAGATTTTTTTAGGGTTATTTGTTGTTTAATATAAAATATTGTACAAAAATTAACACAGCAAATTATCCAATTGTATCATAACAATCATGTTCTGGGCGTTAACAGGCTCTCACTTTAAGTTTAATATAGGAGCAGAAGGATATTACAATGTTTTGTTTTTCTTTTTAGTTTAATTTGTTATTTTAGTGTGCTGGTGATGTGTTGGTGCTGTATTGTGATTTTATTTAGTCCCTATGCATAATGCCCCTTAGCAAGGCAAATTGCGCAAGTTGTCGCCCACACTAGAATATTTCAGTGTAAACAGGTAAGATGAAAAGTTTTACTTGAATTGCACAACTTTGTTGTTGTATAAATGATTCATCAGCAAGCGGATTTGCGGCGAGTATTTCCTCGGTACACCGCATAGACACCTGACTTATAAGTCAACTGAGTTTCTCGACTTGCGCAAGTAAACTTGCGTCTGGATATCGTGCTGTAAACATACGGTATGATACGGCCAGAAAATCTTGACCGCTCCGAATTTCGACTTTCATAATTATGGTGGATACGTATTTCGTATTTTTAGAGTATGCGCAATAATTTGGAATGCCAACTTCAGAGTCGCCAACATAATATATTTTGACTGTACTGTGACTATATTATTTATAATAATTATAATATAAAAGGCTTTTGGAGGAAGTCTCACAATAACTTACAATAAATGTTTCTTATAAGTCTATTGTCAGGTACCATAAACATTCTATGTATAGTTGCTATATTTAAATTGTTGTGTTAATTTAAGTCGTATGATAACTGCTTACAAACGTGAAGTAAATAAAACAACAAGTATTATTACCGCATCTAGACTTATATAATTTATCTTATTATCAATAAGTCTTATAATGCAAAATACATGTTTTCATATATTATAGAGTACATAATAGACAATCAAATTGAGACTGGATTTACACAATACAATAAGCCTGAAGAAAGGAATTCATGTGAACATGATATTTTACAAGAAAATTGGGGTAGGAGCACTGACTGAAATATGTGCAGTCATAGCCATGCCCGACAATTTTCACGCCTAAGTCGTTTGCACACCATCCTTTCACGGTTTATTCCAGAAATCTTCACCGACAAATCCCCACCAGTTCCCCACTGATGGGGATTTGTCTTATTCGTTCTTTTTTTTTTTTAGATATCAGCCTAATGGGGATTTTTTTTAAATAAGTAACAATCCCCACTGGTCGGGTTGTGATTTCTGGAATAAACCCCTTTCACATTGGCGCCTCGCGAAACGTGTTTCTTTTCCGTACATTTGCTGTTTATTTTTCGTCCGCTAAGTTATCGTGATTCGCAACGTTGAGGTGGTGTGGAAGCAGCCTAAGTCTGTATGTATCATTCATTTGTAACGTAAATTTATGATTGAAGACTATTTATTAGTCCAACTGGCTTCACGATGTTTTCCTATATTTGATAACCGTTCACTTGATTCATTATAGCTTAAATATTTCATCAGTAATAACTATACTCAAGTCACAAGGATGTTAGGAAATCAGAACATAGTTATTGTATGTTCATCAATAACTTATAGAGCTTACCTCAGGATTGGGAACAGTCAGGGGTCTTATTTGTAAATGATTCGATGTAAGGAACCTAAGATTGCAGATATATAACTGCCCTTGTCAAATAGCGCTAAGTCATCTACCTACACCGACTAAATAAATAGGAGTTCTTTATTAATAAATATCTATTTTTACTTCCCTTATCCATATAGAAAAATCTTGTGATCACACCAAACCTTAAATATTCGTGCCATCCTTTAACCCTCAATTTAGGTAAAAGTAACTAAAACTATGATGTGGGTATAAAGTACCTACTCCATATCCATATCCTTTCTGAATAAATATCTATAAATTATCAATTAGATTAATTAATCAATAAATAAAACCTAAGATCACGTTTGCCCTTATTCTACGCTATACAATTTACGGTACTGGCTTAAATACTACTTACAATACATTTATTTATTTGATGTTTAATAAATTATAGGTATTTTGACTTGGTCCGTGCTATAGTTTGATTCAAATACTTAAATATTGTTCAGAAAATCAGAACATTAAGCGAATCGCTACGCAGCAGTAGCAAATTCACCCTCATTTGTGAAGAATGAGGTATTTTAAGCAAGTATCACACTTCACAACCGCCACTAAGAATGAATCGCGCAATACTAAATTGTCGTATAAAATACTTTCTTGAGATATCAGTTCGTTTAGTAATCTTCGTCTCGTGGTTCACCCCGGGCCTTCGCCACCGACCTGACGAGGGATGGTGAAGCTTCCTTCATGTCGTACGCCCATCCTATGCTCGCGAAATAATTTAAGAGGGTAGTGGTCATGTTGAGGGGCATGCCGAGCTCGGCAGCCTTGTAGTCCCAGGGGAAGGTGTGATGGTAGTTGTGCCAGCCTTCTCCCATCGATACCATGGAAACTCCCCAGTTTTCGACTGGCATTATGTTCCTGAAATTTCAAGAGGTTAATTAGGTAATCGGTTTACCGTTTAAATTACCTAATGTACTAATTCTATTATTGGTAAGACGAGGTTAACAAATCTCCGTTTTGCTGATGACTTTTTTCTTCAGCCACTGAGCTAGAACGCATGCTACAAGAGCTAAGTGATGCAAGCCTTGAGGTTGGACTGAAGATGAATATGTTGAAGACTAAAGTCATGACTAAAGAAGCTCCAAAAATCATTAAAGTACACGGGGAGTCCATATAAGATTTTATTTTATTTTATTTTTATTTTATTTTATTAGGAAAACATACAGTGTATTCATACAGAGTAGAAACAGATATAAACAACTGAATACCATTTACATGTTTCCGCATTTAAACATCTAGAAAGCTTGTTATCAATCTTTAGTGATATAACAGGTAATGTAAATAACCTAATATTAAGCAAAATTTAAAAATTTAAAAAAGTGAAATTTGGGGTAAGTATATTTAATAACTAAATTATGTTGAAGTCAGAGAACCAAACCATGATTTCGTTAATGTTCTGTTGAAAACGCGTGGCTTTGAATTAAACAAATCCAGTTCAGGAAAGTCAACAAGTTTATTAAATTCTCTAGCGGACCTCACAAAAAATGAATTCTGCCTGTAGTTTGAAGAACTCTGAGGCACGTCCACACATGCTTTACGTCTCGTCATTCTATTCGGGACTTTAAGTTTAACTCGAGATAGTAAATCCGGTGAGTCAATGTGATTCTGCGCGATTTTAACAAGGCACGCAATATCCGAAAACTTTCTTCTTTGGTACAATGGTAAGATATGGTGTCTTCGACATCTCGCCTCATAATTGGGGTCATATGTTTTAGACTTATGTTGCAAGTGTTTCAGGAACCTACGTTGAATGGATTCAATTCAAAAGATGTCCAGGAATACCTTTACCTGGGCCAAGTAGTCTCTTTCCAGGCGAGGCTTGCCTCGCCTGGAAAGAGACTACTTACAAAGAGATCGCAAGACGAACTGAAAACGCCTGGAAGAGTACCTACTGGTCCATGAAAGACCTATTCAAAGGTGAATTGACCATGGCACTAAAACAAAAGCTCATGGACATGTGTATTCTCTGCGTCTTAACCTATGGCGCACAGACTTGGTCTTTGACTAACATCCCGAAGTCCAAACTTAAGGTTTGCCAACGAGCAATGGAGCGTAGTACCTATACTAGGTGTTAATTTAACGGATCGATTTCGAAACACTATACCTACTGCGCTCCAAAACCAGAATAGTTGATTTAGCTCAAAAGGCTGCCAAATGGTACTGGACAGGACGTGTCTGCCGCATGCCCGATAAACTGTGGGATAAAGTAGCGCAAAGTTGGTGCCCTGAAACAGTGCGACGGGGTCGCGGCAGACCACGAAGGAGGTGGCGCGGCGTAACGAACTAGACAGATTCCACCAGAACTGGCAAGAGGAAGCGCGAGCGTGTGAAAGATGGAAGGAGTGGAGGGAGGCCTTAGCCCAGGAGTGGGACAGAACAGGCTAACTAAAAAAAATAAATATTATCATGGATTTTAATATACACACTGACATGTATATAATCAAAGTACACACTAGAGAATTATAGATTTGCGTCTTGTCTGATTGCTGAAAATCGGTTACAATCGGTTGCATTTACGATCAAAGAACAGATCATGAATATCTAAGCTAGATGAATAATACTAGTCTTGCATAGTCTTTATGTTGGAAAAAAATCTAGTTCATTCAGTGGCTTCACTTTCCAATAGACCAGGAAAATTGATCCTTTTTTTTCTAGATGGGAAATCGTCAAATGAAATCCTTCCGCCCTGGGTGTTGCGAGAGGGAGTGAGGAGACTTTTACGTACTAAAATCCACCTGTGTTCTTTCAGTTGCCCTTTGAGTTTCAGGGCCGCAGTTACTGTTTCGAACTATCCTGCAGCACTGGGGGCAGATTGTCTCTGGGAAGATAACAGGCTCATAAACTAAACCAGACTAAATCTAATTAAAAACGTAGAAGTCTTACTTGTCATAAGGCTTGTTGCCCCACAAATGTGCGAAGCTGTTTACGGACCAAGTGAAGTTGAGGCTCAGCAGGTATCGCACTATAGCCTGAGACATGATGGCAGCTTCCCAGCTTTCGTTCCAGCATAGCGCAGGGACCAGCGACGGCAGTACCCAGCAGCAAGCTATCTTGAATAGCAGGAAGTGCCTGAAATATTACAAGAGTTCGTATGTTTAGCTACGCCAGTGGGTGCCTAAAGAAAGAAAGAAAGAAGAAGAAAGAAAAACAGTTTATTTACGTCAAATATGGCGCAAATAACAATAACGACATATATAGGGTCCTAAATGAATAAAATGAAATTCTCCATCATGTTACTAAAAGAGTTATTAGTTTATTAGGTCTTCGACTATGAAATTGCCGTTTTTTTATAACGGGTTGCTTTGAAGCGTTATATCTTTGGATTAACTTGGAATTATAAGTTCAAATAAACTTTATATTAAAGTTACGTTATTCTTTTTTCGAAATTAAGTATTGGATTCTTTGTGGTTTGTATTTTCTATAATATCGCTGTATTTATAACCATTTCTGTATGAAATCTAAGAAAACTTGCATTATCTTTACCCGACTAAGCCAAAGCCAAAGGAGAGTTATGATTTTGACAGGCTATGTATGTATGTGAGTATGTTCATCTGTTCCCTCATAGCTCCTAATCTACTTAACATATGAGGTATCGGTAGAACCGCCTTAATTGCCCGCTAAACATAGGCTAGTGACATGTCACAAAACTTGATATGGCGCCCTCTAGCGGACAAAAAGTAATGTATTAAAAAATAAAAATGGAGATAAATTAAATACGCCGTGTTTAGTATCATTTGAAAGGGCTTTACTTGTATATTTCCAAAATATTGCCCAAATTTAAAGTGACGCCCTCTAGCGGACAGTCTTGTGTTAAAAAAAATTAAGATAAATACACCGTGTTTGATATCATTTGAAAGGGCTTCACTGGTACGTATTAAAAAATATCATCAAAATTCAATGTGGCGCCCTCTAGTGGACAAAAATTAATTTACCATTATTAATAAAAAAAAAATTAAATTTAGCTTTTACAAGTAAATGGAATAGAAGAACAGTGATTTAACACCAAAAATTGTTTAAATAAAAAAATAGTAAAAATCTAAAACTACGTAAAAAAAAAACGACGCTGAAAAAGTATGAAACAAGATTTTCAGGATGCTGAAATAAACAAGGTAAAAAGTTTACTTTTTTTTAATGTAATATGAGTTCTACCGTGTATACAACGTGTCTCAAGCGGTATACAATATTAATGATGTATACGGACTTAAAACTGTTAATGAATGGGATGTCTATTTTCGTTTCAATCACTTTCGCGTGGGAAATTTTATCGCAACGCGATCCGCGTTAAGAGTTCGTGGTAGGGCCTTAGGCCTTTAGTTGAAAGGCGCCGTTTAGCAAAGAGGCTAGGTTGTTAACCGAATGGCTAATTAAGGCGTAGTAGGTATCATAGTCTCTTGGACATTTGGCCGGAGTTAAATGCACACAAACTCGTAATGCTGCCTGCGCCCGCATAGAGCCCCGATGAACTTTAAAATTTTCTTTACGAAATATTCATTGATTTACATAATTGCTATTACATTCTGAAGAACACTTAACCAGCATTTTTTTTGTGTAAACATATTTCTAAAGATCAAAGCCGTTTGAAAGGAGTAGTGAAAACAAGCGAAAAAATATCATGTAGTAAAATTTTTTTTTTGGTAAAAGTATTAGTCATACGAAAAATTCATATATGTTGATAATGTTGTACATGAATCCATTATAAACATATATTTTTTTCAAGTCTATTAACGTAGCCGTTACCGAGGATTAGGCTTCAGACCGCTGGCTGTTTTATGGCACTGCTCGGGAGCTAGGGCCATAAGCTAGTTGGCATAAAGTAGATAACTGGAAACTAAATTAAGAAGGACAATTTCTTAAAAATGTTGGGCTATGAAATATGAACAGACAGTATTGGTGTACCTGGTATGGAACTGAATGAGGGGATCATTAACGATGTCGCTCATATCCACTTTGACGCCCTGCTTCAGCACGTCAGGGTGCTTCTTCATCATCAGCCAGCCGACGTGGGAGAAGAAGAAACCGCGGTTGGCGTCATGGGGGTCCGCTGTAGTTTCGGAGAACTTGTGGTGCACGCGATGGTCTCGTACCCACTCGTATATGGTATTCTGTGCACAAAGATATGTGTAATAAATTATTGTCAATAAAATAATCATGTAGCGAAGATATTTTTCCATACATTTTCATAAGTTTTTATCGTAATTCAGCCGAATAATTATTTCAGCCGAAAGACGTCCATTGTTGGACATAGGCCTCCTCTAAGTGTCGCCACAATGAACGGGCCTGCGCGTCTCGCACTAAAAAAAAAACATTAGCGAAGAGTATTTTTTTCTAAAAAGTTTTTTATTTCACACATTTCTTTTTTAGTTGCGATACACTTATAACCAGAGTGCCTATTTCTCATGACAATTCCAATTAACTCAAACACTGATATGAAACATTGTTTTATTATGAAGTTCCCGTGTCTACCTTCCACTTTCCGGCTCCATCATCAGATCAGTTCGATAGTACCTTATAGCCAAAGTGCATATCATGACAATTCTAATAAGCCTAAACACGGCTAGGATACATTGAATAATTACAGAGTTCTTGTGCCTATCTTCCGCCTCCATCATCATCATCAGGACACTTCGATGATACCATTTTCAACATAACTATTCAGAACCATTCATTTATTATTGTATTGTCATAGTCGCTTAACTATCTTCATTGTGATATCTATGTGAGTATGAAGTTCCGTTGGCCATTTCTGGTTTTCTTCATCAGTTTCGCTTCACCAATTATGTTACTTTTTAACTGTAAATCCTTAAGTTCTGGATGAAAATACCAAAATCACTATATAGTTGCCTATAATAATAGAAGAGTTCCTTCGATTCCTCATGGAATCCATCAACAGAAAAAAAAATGGGATCAATCTGAAAGTATTTCCTTAAGGGGGACTAAAAAATCCAAATCGGTCCATAAACGATGGAGTTCTGAGGTAACACACATAAAAACAGAATTGATAACCTCCTCCTTTTTTTGAAGTAGGTTAATTAATTCACAAATACAAAACAAGTGATGGTAACAAACAATTATTTTTCATGATGAAATATTTTTTCGTGTCATCATTCACATAACTGAAAACAAAAGAACACTTATTAAATGTGCTAAAGGAGAAGCGGTCATTAATATAATTTTCTTTTGGTGGGAAATCATTAAATAACTCCTCCCGCTCTGGGTGTAGCGAAAGGGAGTGTGAGACTTTTGCTGACTAAACCCACCTGTGTTCCTTCTATTACCCTTTGCAGGGCCGCGGTAATTCTTTCAAACAATCCCGCGGCAGCCGTATCTAGCCAGATTGCTCTACTATAATAAGGCTTATGGGAATTGCTATACGGGCTAGATTCCCGTGTAGCGTAGGAATAAGTAGCAATACCTAATACAGTTCAGTATCAAATGTGCAAGATTTAAGAAATACTACCTGACCAGCCACTGAGTAGCAAACGATTAGAATCCATTGTAGGGGAGGCTTTGCTTTGAAGGAGCGATGAGACCAGTACCGATGGGCTCCTCCTGTCACTCCGAACCCAGCAACCTGGCCGATGAAGTATCCTGAAACATTGCGTATCGATATTTATTTATTAAAACTTTATGCACTAGTAATAAACACTGTACAAAGGCGGACTTAATGCCGTTGATGATGCCCATGAAAACTATTAAATGAAAATATCTACTACTGTAGCCTGTAACCACTGGCTAACAACGATTGGCTCGATACCTAACCTACCAAACTTCATCCAAATCAGGAACTGGACAAACTTAGGAACTGGATACCTAGGTTTTTTCCAGTTGACTACATTTTTTAAATTACTTGTTTAGAAACGATAGCGTTTTTCAAATCCGTTCAATATTAAGTAAGTTAGCATAGCATAAGCATAATCAGCCTTTTAACGTTCCCACGTACCAAGTAAGTTAGAAACCTATTAAATCAGGTAAAAGGGGAAACTGTCAAGTAACAGAATAAGGATCAATACATAGAAATGTGACGTCATAATTAACATTAGGTTATCCACTGGTCTGTGTGATTGGATCGCAGACTTGAAGGATCGATCTATCCGAGTGGTTATTGATGGCTGGTCGTCCGATCAAATAGATAGGTATATGTAGGGCCCCTAAGGGGTCGGTACTCTCGGCAACACAGTTCTTGCTGCACACAAATGACCTTGTAGCGACATCTATGGCGTCACATAAGAACTAATCCTGCATCGCGCAATCAAAGTTCTCCGCGCGATTAGAACATATAGAACAGCCCGAAATCATCTATCGGGCAGTAGCCCGCCAGACATAACACCCGTCTGGTTGGAGGATCCTCCCTTTTCAACGGAGGCTTGCAGGACTTTACTCTCTGTTCCGCCTACCTCCACAACCTACTTAAACCTAGTACTTTTGGGTATACAGACAGAAGCACTGTTGCTGAGTTATGTGTGTACAAAAGAGATAGCGAGAGATCTTCCCACCACGCCCCCACTGTTCCAAATAACGATATTTGAAAAGCTTATTGCTGCTTCATTTAATATGTACCTAGTCTTAATACAGTTTTGGAAAAAAAAAATTGGGTTATTTGTTGTTTAGTATAAAATATTACAAAAATAAAGTCAGGATAAGTAATATCCTTAATAAGTCATGGTTAACATCCATCTACGAGTAGCACCCATTCCTGTCAAGATCGGAGACTCTATACTGGAAGTTGTGTACGGCTATGTTTACCTGGGACAGACGGTCCAGTTGGGTAGGTCTAACTTCGAGAAAGAGATTGACCTCTTTCTCGAAGTTAGACATCTCAAACCCGACTCGGTTGGGCAGCGTTTGGGAAGCTGCGCGGTGTCTTCTCGTTTAATATACCACAGAGTCTCAAGACGAAAGTCTATGACCAGTGTGTGTTGCCTGTGATGACATATGGCTCCGAAACGTGGTCGCTTACAATGGGCCTCATAAGAAGACTTCAAGTCACCCAAATGGCAATGGAAAAGGCTATATATATACTCGGAGTCGGAGTTTCCTTGCGTGATCACATCAGAAATGAAGATATCCGCAGGAGAACCAAGGTTACCGACAAAGCTTGAAGGATCGCCAAACTTAAGTGGCAATGGGCAGGGCACATTGCACGCAGAACAGATGGTTGATGGGGACGAAAGGTTCTGGAGTAGCGACCACGTACCGGGAGGCTCAGCATTGGAAGGCCTCCTACAAGGTGGACCGATGACCTTTTGAGGGTTGTGAGAATCCGATGAATGCGAGACGCACATGATCGGTCATTGTGGCGACGGTTGGGGCAGGCCTTAGTATAACTACGTGTTTGGTATGTACCTACCTACCTGATTATAGTAGACTAGCTTCTGCCAGCCGCTTCGCCCGCTTGACAATAGGTTTCTCTATTCAAATTTTGGACCCCCGTTTCATCCCTTTAGGAGGTGAATTTTATAAAATCCTCTCTTAGTGCTCGCCTTCGTCATAAAAGGAAACTTTGTGCAAAATTTCACGCTCCTACTCACAGTAGTTTCGGCTGTGCGTTGATATGTCAGTCAGTCAGTTTCTCCTTTTATATATATAGATTATGTGACTAGAGGATAAAGCAGTGAGCAGTGTCTTTAAGTCGCGGGCGGCATGTTGAATTCCGAATGAAACGAAGGTTGCTAAGTTTTAATCCCGAACGGTAGTGAGGGATTTACACTATTACAACTTGTTTTGTTTGAAACTTGTTTGATGCACGTACATTTTAATTCACTCTATGTTTTAGAAGTTCCAAATTCAAATCTCAATATTACCTAGGGATCACCCATACTACATTATCTTCTTAGGGACAGAATGACTTGCTTTAAGTGATGGTTGTATCACACATGAAAGGTCATTATCGATCAGGTGGTGTAAAAATATTTTTTCTTCTCTTTGACTGGTATTGATACTTTATTGGGAGTCTCATATTTAACACTGGTATCACGATGTTTTTATGATAATAATAGAAATAAGGTCAATCAGTACATAATATAAGTATCTAAATAATTTCACTTACCGAATATGAAGGTTGGCCATTGGAAGGCATTCCTTACAAATACGTAATGATAGAACCATATAAGACCAATGAGGTGGAGCACTGTAATCGCTATAGTGTTGACCCATCTGATTGGGGTTACGAATCCCATACTTTTTTCCCATTTTCGTATCGGTGCGAGGAACTTCGGGTCGTCTCGACTTAGCATCTGATCATAAGGACTAGTCTGGTAGAGTTTGACATTGGCTGTGGTCTCGGTGTCCTTGGCTGGGTGGTGGAGCTTGTACTGTATGAAGTCCGTCGTGTGGAGAGGTTGCTCCAATTCGGTCTCCGTGAAAGCTATTGGAGCCATTGTTCCAAACTGAGAAAAAGGAAAAATTCTTTATATAATATTTAGTTTAGTGAGTGAAAATGACAGGCAAGTTGTGATATGCGGGTTTGAATGTATCCTATTAAATAATGTTGAAAAAATAAACAAACAAAGATATACTAGAATTTATTTACAGTTTTTTTAAATTACTTTCTTGTTTATGGATTTTTTTACAGATGGAGCGTGAGTCCTTATTTTTTTAAATTATAGTTTAAGATTTCGTCATGGAAAGATTTAGCCCGGCACAGCGTCTACAAATTAAAAACAACAAGGCGTCGGGTGAGGACGGAATTACGGCCGAACTCCTGAAGGCGGGTGGAAAACCGGTCCTTAAGGCCCTTCAGAAGCTATTTGATTCCGTCATACTAGAGGGGAAAACGCCACAGGCGTGGAGCAGAGGCGTGGTGGTACTCTTCTTTAAGAAGGGCGATAATGCCCTGCTTAAGAATTATAGGCCCATCTCGCTTCTGAGCCATGTCTACAAGCTGTTTTCCAGAGTCATCACGAATCGTCTCGCGCGCAGGTTCGACGACTTCCAGCCTCCCGAACAAGCCGGATTTCGAAAAGGCTTCAGCCCCGTGGACCACATACATACGCTGCGGCAGGTTATACAGAAGACTGAGGAGTATAACCAGCCTCTCTGCTTAGCGTTTGTGGACTACGAGAAAGCCTTTGATTCGATTGAAACTTGGGCTGTACTGCAGTCTCTCCAACGGTGCCAAATTGACTATCGGTATATCGAAGTGCTGAAGTGTTTGTACAAAAACGCCACTATGTCAGTCCGACTACAAGACCAGACCTCGAAACCTATCCTCTTGCAGCGGGGTGTGAGGCAGGGAGACGTTATTTCTCCGAAACTGTTCACGGCAGCAATGGAGGATGTCTTCAAGGTTTTGGAATGGAGAGGGCTAGGCATTAATGTCAATGGCGAGTACATCACTCACCTTCGGTTTGCCGACGACATAGTAGTCATGGCTGAGACTACGGAGGAGCTCAGTACAATGCTTGGTGACCTCAGTAGAGCTTCCGAAAGAGTGGGACTTAAAATGAACATGGACAAAACCAAAGTCATGGTAAACAGCCATGTAGCACCCACTCCTATCAAGGTCGGGGACTCTACACTCGAAGTTGTAGACGACTACGTTTACCTGGGACAGACAGTCCAGTTGGGAAGGTCTAACTTCGAGAAAGAGATCAATCGTCGAATCCGACTCGGCTGGGCAGCGTTCGGGAAGCTGCGCGGTGTCTTCTCGTCCAATATACCACAGTGTCTCAAGACGAAAGTCTATGACCAGTGCGTGTTGCCAGTGATGACATATGGCTCCGAAACGTGGTCGCTTACAATGGGCCTCATTAGAAGGCTTAAAGTCACCCAAAGGGCAATGGAGAGGGCTATGCTCGGAGTTTCCTTGCGTGATCGAATCAGGAATGAGGATATCCGCAGGAGAACCAAGGTTGCCGACATAGCACGAAGAATCGCCAAACTAAAGTGGCAATGGGCAGGGCACATTGCTCGCAGAACAGATGGCCGTTGGGGCCGAAAGGTTCTGGAATGGCGACCACGTACCGGAAGACGTAGCGTTGGAAGGCCTCCTACAAGGTGGACCGATGACTTGGTAACGGTTGCGGGGGTCCGATGGATGCGAGACGCACAGGACCGTTCGCTGTGGCGACGCTTGGGGGAGGCCTATGTCCAGCAGTGGACGTCTTTCGGCTGAAATGATGATGATGATGATGATTACCAAGTGCGATTATTGCGCTCAAAAAAATGGTTATGGTCACAACTGGCAGCCACCGAAAAATAGGCCAAGTGCAAGTCGGAGTACAAAATCGCTTTTGATCGATATAGTATATTTTTATAAAGAGGTTTTTATGAATGCCATGCTGCCGTCCTGACCAAGATTTTATACAGTGTATAATTTCAAATGTGCAAAGCCATGGAGCGAACGTTAGTAAACTAATAAACCTGCAAAATGTTAGTTTGATTACTAAAATTACAAAAGTAGGTAGTATCATCAGCATGATCGTGAATATGTGGCCCTTGTGGGCACAATGGGGCCAGAAACCTGATAGGCTGGTGGGTCCGCGTTTGTGTGTTACAAATTCAGTGTTCAACGAGAAATAACACATTCCTCGTAGAACGTTAAGTGCTCATCAAAAAATTTAATCTTAACCGTTAAGTGCTCATCACTTAACGGCGTGTTACACGTGTGCGTTGGTCTAATGTAGTCTAGCTTAATTCGGTAAAAAATCAATTTCGCGTTTCGGACTGGTGAGTTGGCTGCATGTGACATCACACTCCAAGACCAGTGTAGCTATATAAAATCCAAAGTATATATGGATAAGCCGCGTCGGGTTGAACAACTGGAATGGAAGCCAACATTACTCGCGTTATTTACCAATTACCAATTATTTACAACTCGAAATACTCGGATGCGTTTTCGAGAGTTAGAATTGCAGTTACGGGCAGCATTTAAAAAAATTATGTTTAATAATTAAATGTAAAGGCATGGTTCTTTTGTATGATAATAAAAGTAACCCAATAAATTAGTTTTTTTTTTTTTAGCTTTGAAGTAGTACCTCCGACATGTTCGTCAACTCGCTACTGCAAAAAAAAGTAAAAAACTAAAACCCGACTACGCCAAAAAAAAATGACGCTGAAAAAGTATGAAACAAGATTTTCAAGATGCTGATTGATTTTTTTTTTGTCGTAGTCGGGTTTTAGTTTTTTACTTTTTTTTTATTTAAAAGATTTTGGTGTTAAATCACTGTGCTTCTTTACTATTTATTTTGGTATGTACAAGTAATGCCCTTTCAAATGATACGAAACACGACATATTTATCGTTTTTTTTTTAACACAATACTTTTTGTCTGCTAGAGGGCGCCACATTGAATTTTGATGATATTTTTTCATAAGTACTAGCGAAGCCCTTTCAAATGATATCAAACACGGTATATTTATCTTAATATTTTTTTTAAACATGACTTTTTGTCCGCTAGAGGGCGTCACTTTAAATTTGAGCAATATATTGGAAATATACAAGTGAAGCCCTTTCAAATGATACCAAACACGGCGTATTTTACTCCATATTTATTTTTAACACATTACTTTTTGTCCGCTAGAGGGCGCCATATCAATTTTTGTGACACGTCACGTAGCCTATGTTCAGCGGACAATTAAGATGGTTCTAACGATACCTCATACGTCAAGTTCCGATAAGTAGATTAGGAGCTATGAGGGAACAGATGAACATACTCACATACATACATAGCCTGTCAAAATCATAACCCTCCGTAGTCGGGTAAAAACTCGCGATTCCGCGCGAGCTGGCACCTTCTGATTTTTCCTACATTTTCTGTCGTCAACTTGCTCGAACGTAAGAATCTAACGTATTTATGTACAGTCAGTCGGGCCCGGATCTGATCGGAGTCAGGTCGGAGGACCTTTCCTTTTCAAAGAAGATTTGCGGGGCTTTAAACTCCTTTAAAAAGTAACATTCTGGCAAAAACTGGGTAGCGTGCTTGGGTGTCATGCGTCGTTGGCCGCATCCCACTCGCCTCATTCTACACTTTTAACGTATCCCAAAATTTAAGTAGATATAGTTAGTACTTAACCGAATGACCCAGCGTGGGCAAAGCCGCGGGCAATAGCTAGATATTGGTTTCAATCTGTTTTTAATTGACTGTACTTTATACGTGCGAGCGAGTTGACGACAAAAAAAACTTTTTACAAAAAAAAAAACCGACTTCACTAAAAAAAAACACTAAAAGGATCAAAATAACTTTAATTGCGGAAGTCGGTGTTTCTCGGTATTGTTTGTTTCTTATTTAACACCGACTTCCGAAATTAAAGTTAGTTTTGATCCTTTTAGTGTTTTTTTTTAGTTAAGTCGGTTTTTTTTTTTTGTAAAAAGTTTTTATTTTACAGTTTTTAGTTGCGAACCACTTATAAACAGAGTGCCTATTTCTCATGACGATTCCAATTAACCCAAAACACTGCAAGGTTACATTATTTTATTAGAAAGTTCCTGTGTCTACCTTCCACCTTCCGGCTCCACCACCAGATCAATTCGATAGTACCTTATAGCCAACGAACCACTTATAAACAGAGTGCCTATTTCTCATGACGATTCCAATTAACCCAAAACACTGCAAGGTTACATTATTTTATTAGAAAGTTCCTGTGTCTACCTTCCACCTTCCGGCTCCACCGCCAGATCAATTCGATAGTAGCTACCTTATAGCCAAAGTGCATCTCGTGACAATTCTAATAAGCCCAAACACGGCTAGGATACATTGATTAATTACGGAGTTCCTATGCCTACCTTCCGGCTCCATCATCAGATCAGTTCGAAAGTACCTTATAGCCAAAGTGCATCTCATGACAATTCTAATAAGTCCAAACACGGCTAGGTTACATTGATTAATTACGGAGTTCCAGTGCCTACCTTCCGGCTCCATCATCATCATCAGATCACTTCGATGATACCATTTTCAACGTAACGTAACTATTCAGAACCATTCATTTATTTGTATTGTCATAGTCGCTTAACTATCTTCATTGTGATATCAAAGTGAGTATGAAGTTCCGTTGACCATTTCTGGTCTTCTTCACCAGTTCCACTTCATCAAATGTTACTTTTTGACTGTAAATGCTTAAGTTCTCGATGAAAATACCAAAATCACTATATGGTTGCCTATAATATTTGAGGAGTTCCCTCGATTCCTCATGGATCCCATCATCAGAACTGGATTTTGAAAAAAATGGGACCAATCTGGAAGCATATCCTATAAAGGGGAAAAAAATTTGCAAATCGGTCCATAAACGACGGAGTTCTGAGGTAACAAACATAAAAAAAAAATGATAAAAAAAAAAAATAAAAAAAAATACAACCGAATTGAATAACCTCCTCCTTTTTTTGAAGTCGGTTAAAAAGTAGGTGAAGTCGGAAGGTGCCACGAGCTGTCGCGAGTTTTGCGGTAGCGAGTTGACGAACAAGTCCAACGCATCCATGCGTAGCGCGGCTGTAGGTCCCAGATCAGAGACTGCTGTGGTTGATTTCGCCTAAACTTTCATTTAGGGCTGAAACTGCGTAAAACGACGCCCGCGATGGGTACCCGTCGATTGACGTCGCGTGTTATCACGCGGATTATTACAATACGCAGTGTCGCTAGATTTAACTTTAACGGTGTGCATGTAATCGTGTCGATGGAGAACTTAATATATTATTACGTAGCAAAACAGGCGCGGGGCCCGGCACCCCGCGACGGATACCCGCGCGGGTCACCGCATCGGAGCACTTTTGTATGGGACCTTGGTGCGGGCGAGCGAAGCTAAAATGGATGCTACACGTGAGTAGTTTAGCCAGAAGCCGCTGTTTGTGAATATGCCTTTATTTTTTCTTGGGTTGGATTTATAAAAAGTAATTCATTTTGCTCTGGGTGGAGCGAGAGGGAATGTCAGACATTTACTAACTAAAACCCACTTCTATTCCTTCGGATTCCTTTTGCGTCCCAGGGTAGCCGTAAACTTTTTCAAACTAAGTATCCCGCAGCTTTGACCGGTGAAATACTTAAGATATCAAATGTTACTAAAAATGCATGAGTACCTAACTACCTATATTTTTTACTCTTGATCACACAAATATGTCAATGCTCATAATATGATTTTTTCGGTTTGAATTCGACAGATTATTATAGCCATTACCATTGCATTATTACATAGGTACCTACTCAATAATAAAACTGTAAATACAAACGAGGGCCTTTTATCGGTCATGGTCTAAGAAACTGTTTCCGGAAGTTGGTAGATAAACCTTAAAGGAAATTCTCGTGAATTAAGACATTAATGACGTCATGTGGAGCAGTAAATTTCCAACCGCATTGAGAAGTAGGTACTTTAATTATTTAACTGTGCAACTTGTTTTGTAACCATTTTAGTATTGTTGGGAAAGCAGGTGATCCATATTATAAGGATACTACTTACTGTCTATAATTTATAGTTTTATCTAGTTTTAATTAAGTATCATATTATTGTTTACCTGTGTAGTTATATATACTTAAGTAAGATTATGATTTAAAGTGATACTTATCGTATCTATTAAGTACCTAAACACGATAGGCGCGGGCTTGCGGACGACGAGTAATGGGTAGCTCACCGTACGCTCATCCTATAGGGACCGAGGTCGAGCCGTCGACGGTGCGGAGTGTTCCAAGCGCGCCAAAAGAGATGTCAACCAAACCTTAGGGGCTCAATAGGACTGATGCTTGCTAGGGCCATGGAAAAACTTCGGAAAAGGATACCTACTCATGGTCCTAGAAAGCAAAGGGCAATTAAAGGAACATAGGTTTGGTTTTAATCAGAAAAAGTCTGCAACGCCATTGCGCTCCAGTGGAGAGAGCAAGAGAAGTTACTTTTCTCACTGTCGGTGGAGCAAAAGGAAGTGTCAGACTTTTATTGATTAAAACCCGCCTGTGTTCCTGCAGTTACCCTTTGTGTTTTAGGGCAATGGTAACTCTTTCGAACAATCCCGCAGTTCTAGCAAACATCGGCCCTAGTGAGCCGCGTCCATTTTACTGACATCTCTTTGAGACACGCATGGATCACACCACGCTGTTGACTCGGGCTTGATCCTTGCCGGACTGCTACTTCCGACGCCTTAATTAAAAAAAGCTACCCGATAAACCAGTAATTTACAGGTCCAACCCGTTTGCCGACCTTCTTCTCCTTCTTTCTATTCTTTTTAGGAAAAAATGTAAAAACTAAGCGCACAACGTATTATTATCATTTTCATTTTTTATTCGACAGGACTATTCTTTGTGTAGTTCTTTCCTCAACAGACCATTAAAAACAGCAATCTGCAATATCGCAATATGCGATACTGCACTTAATCATGAAGAAACACAACTCAAAAATGGCGTATTTGAAGATTGAATCGATTCAATCTTTTGACTCGCAAGTTTTGCAGTAGCGAATTGACGAACAAGTCATGTGTGACTGACTTGGCAATTTTGTTGACCAAATAAACCTCGATAGTAACATGGCAAACCTCTCCTTGCGTATCCTTCGTAGCATTAGACGCTCCACTTTATTCTACTAACTGATTGAACCAAGTTGTACAATGTTTAGTGCGTAATAAAGCGAATGAATAGACTCGACCAGAATATTAATTCTGAATGATTGATTAACTAAATTAATTGATAGATACGTGTTTGTTTTACAATCTAAGGAATATGTCCCGCATTTCGTATTTAGGTACCTATATTAGATTGTATTTCGATTCTATTATTATAAGCCAACGTTCGTGCCGTTATTCTTATTTAGTGTCGGAGGGTCGCTATAGTTTGGTTAGTTAAATAATAATTTACGTAGTTACGCTGTGGTTGGCTACCTGCGGTACTTTACGTGAGGTACGGTACGAGTAACTTCAAAATTTATTTGTGATTAAATTTTTACACAGTTTGGCAGTAGAAGTTTAATTTAGAAAGTAATTCACATAGATTAACAATAGTAAGGTAAACTGACTGCTCACGCATTTTTACGACAATACTGTTAAAGTGTGGATACAGTCCGATTAAAAAAGATCCGCAATATTAACTTACTTACAGCCGGGTTCGGATTAATGTTTTGTGTCATGTCATGGCACCTTCTGACGCAGTTGATTGGCTATGAAACGCGTTATTATGTGACGTAATCTTGAACAGATCGTTTGATTGGTGTATCTTGCAGCAAGACGCACCCCGACACAATAATGTGATCATCACTTTAATCGTGAAGAAAATAAATATCTCGTGCCTATTTGGTGAAGCTACCTAAACCGCATCTCTAAGTTTCTTCTTGTATGCTTCTTTATTTGTCATCATCTTATTCTTTTTTTATAGGAAATATTTCCCCCTCCGGGCGCAGCAATGAGTGTCAGATTTACTGACTAAAACCCACCTGTGTTTCTTCACCTGCACTTTGTGCTCCAGGGTCACAGTAACTCTCGCAGACTTAGAAGGTATCATCCCTGGTGGGCTCCGTTTGTTTTTCTGTTATCTCTTTGAGGCGCGCGTGAAACACAACGCGCCGTCGATCCGGGCCTGATCCTGGACGGCGCGTCTTGGTCTGTCTTTCCAATTGCATATCTTTCACACGGTTCATCCGTCATTTTTTACGTTACTCCCTCTGCTAATAGCAAAATATTCAACTCAAGGTTTTCTTATAATATTATCCTCGTTTCTCCGTATGCACACAGGCTCACACCTGGCAACCGATTTCCACATAATTTTTCAATCAACGGTTCCACATTCATTGGACTTCCACTTAATTCATTGTACCCATTTCTATATTTTATCCCTTGTAGACCTAGCGTGTACTATTGAGGACATTAAAATATATATTTTTTAATTTTACCGAACTGTCTTTATTCTACATTAACTCTAATCACTAAAATTAAAAAAAAAAAACAAGTTTGACAGGGATATTGATGTTTTCGTTTTATATTGACGTAACTTTTTATTATTTTAGAACACCCACTACCACAATGAAGTTTCAGCATGTGGTGTGGACCTTACTGATTGCGCAGGCATTGCCCGTCAAGGGTTACTGTCCCGAGGCTGCGCTGGCGCCTCTTTCGTTTGTGTTGGAGTACGCCGTGTGGCGAGGATGGCACCAAGCTGTTGTATATACGCCAGACCTTGAGCCAGGTATGTTATGGAATATGTTAACGCACTACAGAGTCAAAGTAAACTTATTAACGTAACACACGGAGTGTGAGATTTTTAACTCAATAAACCCACCTCGAGCAGTAGAGCAGTGGTGGCCGAGTGGTTACCACTCGGCCACCGGCTCCGACTTACGTGTAGGTCGCGGGTTCAAACCCAGCCAGGCGCATTAGTTTGTGTAATTTATTTCATCACCACTGCTCTCAAAACGGTGAAGGAAAACATCGTGAGGAAACCGGCATGTCCTAGAACCAAAAATTCAAAGACGTGACATTCACCAATCCGCACTGGGCCCACGTGGTGGATTACGGCCCATTCCCTCTCCTAGAGAGAGGAGGCCTGAGTCCCAGCAGTGGGAACATTAAAAGGCTGATTATATAAACCCACTTCACCATCACATGGAAGGGGAGATAAAAAGTATGACAATCAATGATAATATTGAAGCTTTATATCAGTGAAATAATTTTCGGTTATCGGACCGGGATATTCCTCGTAGCACATTAAATGATTACACAAAAATGAAAACCACAAATAATAATAATAATAATAATAATAATAAGTTTATTAATGCTTCAGTTTACATAATATTGTGTTTAGTGTTTGGGGCCTCCTTTTAAGCAAATAATGCCTGTGTTAGGAGACCCCGCTCTTCCAAAATTAGCAATATTCACAAGTACTAATGCTAGGATAATTAAAATTACAATTAAAAAACTTAGAACTAAAAGGTATAAGATAATAATAATGAGGGCGTTGTTGAAAGTATTTCTCGTGTATGTAGTGTGAGTGGGTGTGTGTGTGTGAGGGTGAATGTGAGCGTGAGTGTAAGTGTGAGGGTGAATGTGGGAGTGTAGGTGAGGGTGAATGAGAGCGTGAGTGTGAGTGTGAGAGTGTATGTGGTGTGGTGTTGTATTTGCTAGTGTATATGCTCTAGAAGTGCCTCCGTATCATCATAAGTGAGTGTCTTAATATACTTGGTTAAGATTTTCTTACATTCGAAACTAGTTTTGTTGTAAAGGTCAATTTTTTTGTTTAATTTATTATAGAGTTTCGCTGACCTTTGACTAAATTGCCTAGTAGCGAATACAGTTTTGGTTTGTGGGATTTGTGCAACTATATCCGCTCTTCTTTTCTGCAACAACACTGTATCAAATGGCATGGATTTGTGTTGTTTTAAGACTGCTTGGACAATGTACAGCTTTCTTACGGAAAGAAGATCACTATCCCTGTACAAGATCTCAGTGGGGTATATCTTCGCTTTAAAGAGCATGATCTTTAACAGTGCGCGTTGGGCTCTTTCAAGATGTATAAAATTTGTTTTCACAGCGCCTCCCCATATAGGTATGCAGTATAGCAAGACGGACTGAACCAACGCGCTGTAAATCTCATTTAGAACATTTCTTGGGGGGTCTCGATTACTGGTAAAGCCTTTTGGTACAATATGTCGAAGTGTTTTAAAAATCCAGCTCAGTCTCCTAACTCTGTTTGCGACTTGTTCAAGATGCTGGAACCACGATAGCCGCTGGTCAACAATTACGCCAAGATATTTTGTTTGAGTCTCTTTTTTAATGTTTGAACAACTACAGTTTCTATTATTGGCATCTCCACATGAGTGTATTTTTAAATTGAGATCCTCACTTGGTTGACCACTTTTGCTAATGCTAAAACAAATATAGTTCGTTTTGGATGTATTTAACGAAAGTAGATTATTATTTAGCCAGTTGGCTACTTGCGCCATTCCCATCTCAGCTTTGACTTTAACATCCTGCCAAGTGTTCCCAGACAAATGATTTAGTTTCAGAACATTTTTGCCATTATTTCTGCTTTCCTGGTAGTTTTAATAATAATTAAGAGAGTAATTTACATTTAAGAATACTTAGCTATAAAAGGGTACTTTTGTGACGTTACCGGCTTGAACGTAACGAAAGGAACAAAAAAGTCTTTAAAAACTACTCAGCAATATAAAAATAATAATTAAATTAACACAACGTGCTCAGAATATCTATAAAATTAAATCATCATCAAACAAGTCGAAAGCGACGCGGACGTGGGAAATCATTAATCGAACAAAACTGAATTTACCTAATAACAACTTAATTCACCATCATCATCTTCCTGCCCTTGTCCCGTCTTATTTGGGGTCGGCGCAACATGTTTTATTCTTCCATTCTGTTCTGTCACTCGTCACGCTATCACTAACTCCCTTTTCTATCATATCACTTCTCACACAATGCATCCATCTTTTCTTTGGTCTCCCTCTCCCTCTCCATCCATCCACATATAAACATATAACTCTTTTAGCAACATGCGTTTCACTTTCATCCCTCTTCTTCACATGACCATACCAAGACAAATGATTCCCTTTCAACTTTTCAGTCATTGGCGTTACTTTTAAACATCCCTTAATATAGGTACTCATTTTTCTCACTTTATCCATTCTCGTCACGCCACATATCCATCTTAACATTCTCATTTCCGTTACGTGCAATATTTTTTCATCCGTCTTTTTCACAACCCAACATTCAGATCCATACAGTATGACAGGCCTTATCACTGACTTGTAGATTTTACCATTCAACTTGAGGGGCATCCTGGGGTCACAAGTTGCTCCCGTGACCTGTCACCATTTCATCCATTCTGCGTTGATCCGATGTGTTACATCCCGGTCTACCTCACCATTCCCTTGAACGAGCGACCCGAGGTACCAAAAGTCGGAACTCGGTAATGGGCGTTCCGGCGAGAGCTAAAGGCACTGGATTGAAGAGACCGCCGAAATCGCAGAACAAGTACTCCGTTTTGGTTTTACACAATTCTCCGTCTGTGGTGGCACAGACGGATAATTGAGTAAAACCTCAAAAAAAATCTTTGTGTTTGTACTGACATTCTTTTATTTATTTTTTAGTTTTTTAAGTTCAAAGAAAGGTTCAAAGTAATTGTTGACATTAATTTTTTGACATACACTTGACATCCTAAAATTAATTTCTAGTATTTTTAAATATTATTGAATATGATTAAAGTTATACTTACATATAATACTTACATTTGTACGCCCTCGGGCATAACATAGCGAGCTTATTACCTATTTTAACTTTATGAGTAGCGTAATTAGAGACACAATAGAAAGACAATGGCGCGTTAACGCCGGCGTTATTGCGGGGATCAACAGCTTAAGAACGACTATTTACCTATGTCAAACCAATGATTAAATGATTATTGATTTAAATTACTGTACAACCAAAAAAATGATAATAAAAACTCTAAACTAAGTCAAGGCAAGGGCAAGTGCGAGTCGGACTCGCGCACTGAGGGTTCCGTAAACTTACCTATGAAAACAGTTCAATTCCCGAATAGAGTTACGAAGATTTTTCCAAATCGAACAAAAAGTTTTTTTTGTGACGTAACTATAAATTTACAGTTTTTAGAATTTTTCCTATACCAAATGCCAAATTTCAGGATTTTAGGTCAACGGTTTTCATTCCCTTGAGAGTGTCGAAATATACGTTTTTTTTGCGACATAAACGGCTATATCTTTTTTTCGTTAACTTAGAAGTTTGATTTTTTCACAGCTTCAAGGGACCGCAGACTTGAGTATATGGTTTTAATTTCAACTCGATACCTCCACGCGTTCCCGACGTAAAGGGTTTTGACAGACAGACAGACAGACAGACGGATGGACAACAAAGTAATCCTATAAGGGTTCCGTTTTTTCCTTCTGAGGTACGGAACCCTAAAAAGGAAATAAATAACATATACCTATTTAAAAACACTGGTACTTAAAAGATTTTTACTTTTTTATTAAGGGCCGTTCCCGATTCGTATATCGTCAACATTATCATGGTTGAAAAGCTAATTGTTGTTTCATCCAACGCAATGTTTGATGTAGACTAATATTATAAAGAAGTAAAGTTTGTTTTTTTTGTTTTATTGTTTTTTTGTTTGTAGGAGGTAATTTCTGGAAGTACTGGTCCGATTGCTAAAATGTTTTCACCAATAGAAAACTGCTTTATTCCTGAGTGACATAGGCTATATTTTATGTACGCGGGCGAAACCGCGGGCAAAAGCTAGTGTTTGATAAAGAGGTAACACGAAAAAAGAGAGATGAGAGGTAGCGTCTGAACGCTCGGTTGGCATTCGGTAACTTCCGTCGTTCACTCGAATACTTTACAAAACTTGTTACAGGAAAAAATGTTTTTAAAAAAATTTTCGTCATTCAGAATTTCGATTTAATGTGGAAGGTTTTCATAAATAAATTATCTTTAATAGGTTAATTTATGAGTACAATAGGATGCCCCCAAAAATTTATAATAGTAGATTTTCAGAGGCTTTACTGTATTACTTTTACACAAACAAACTTTATGTTTTTGTTTTCAATAGAAACCTACATAATAACCACGAGATATCTGTGGTTTTCAAAAAATCTGGAGAAAGATGTGTAATACCGTCATAATCACGTAAGAGCGGCTTCATGGGAAGTGTCACGGGTTGGGCGCTCTTAAATATTTTGAACACAGAATTCCAAGTCAATCCGAAGTTATCAAAGTTTCTGACGACACGGTTGGTGCAGCGCAGTGGTTAAGTGGTTGGCAAAGCTTTGTAGGTACGTGACCCATTTAATAAAACGGAAACTCCTATACGTAAAGACCTAATATAACCTAAGCTCTGTCCAGCGGCATCGCGTGATAAATTATCTCAAGGGAGTAAGTATACTCTTGGGATGAAAAGTATCTTATGTCCTATTTCGGGACATGATCTACTCGTATGCCAAGTAACAGACAGTGAAGTGAAATGTGAAGATGTAACAGACAGACATAGTTACTTTCGCGTTTATAATATCAGTATGAATACCCGAAAGCGGCTTTATCATTTACGGTCTTGTTTTCAATAGCTGTTGTGGTAAACATGAAATATTTTAAGTAGGTACTTAAATGTGAAATAATCTCATAATAATACCTACAACTTTACTCTGAACTTCGAAGATCACAACCGGATCTGTAACGTTCAATTTTGCAAACTTGTCGTAAGCGCCATTATTTCGACAATGCATTTTGTATCTCAGACGATAGGAGTTTAAGATAAAAAATGCCTTATCGAAAAAAAAAACGATTACTATAAGGGCTCGTACGATACATGAATTAATAATTGCAGATACAAAATACCTATATTTTATGTAGGTCAATGCAAGGCAGTGAGCTCAGTCATTGGGAATCAGCAAGACGTAACGAAGTTCACGTCAATCAAGGCGTTGTTCTTCAAAAGTTGCAGTTTACCTTATATGGCAGTTAAATAAAATGTTTATTTCCGAAAGTCAAGTTCACTGAAGCAAGTTTATCGTAATTGAAGGGTAAATAGGACTTTTGGAGATAAATATTTGTTTCCTGCTTTAATACAGGTGTTTTTAAAAGTAAAAGCGCGGAAGTTTGTATGTTTATTTATTTCTGAATCAATCTTTAACGGCTGAACGCCTTTGGATGTGATTTGTTTATTTATATTATACAGAGTGGTGATGTAGACGTATATGGGGGCGAGGGGAGGGGGTGTGTGATTAAGTCGTGTCCAGTGTGACATCCACCAACCCACACTGGGCTCATTGGGAACACTATTTGCCTGGATTACATTAGTCGTTTCCATGTGATTTTGCGGCACTGTAAGGGATTTTTACACATAATATAATATCAACGTATAGAAATTTCGGATATTCACGTGGCCGAAGTCGCTGCCGAAAACTTTAACTTTGCAATAATAAAATCGCCATATGGGATATTCTCCTTTTCTATCGCTTATCTATAATTATAAAAAAGGGTGACAGAGGTGTATTTCATCCACTTTGTTACCGGCCGCACGCGTGAGGGAAAACACTTCATCACTTCTAGCTGCAGGATCCCGACCCGATTTCCAGTCACCGTAGGCCTACGCCTACGTTCGCAAGCCTACGCTTGCGGACGGCGAGTAATAGCTAGCTCGCCGTCCGGCCGTCCGGTAACCGTCAGCACCGAGCCCGAGTCGTCGACGCGACGGTGCGTAGTGTTCCACACTCGCCTCAAGGAGAAACAGTATTCCCCTACTGAGGCCCTACTATTTTTGCAAAAACAGTAGGGGCTCAGTAGGGCCAAAGTCTACTGGGGCCATGGGTTCGCTTCTGAAAGGAAAACCCGGGGTCCTGGAACGCAAGGCAAAGAAGGAACATAGGCGTGGGTTTTAGTCAGTAAAAGTCTGGCACGCGCCCTCATGCTACGCTCTAGAGCCCGAAAAAAATCCACTCTGTCACGCAAGTTAAAAAAAGTTAAACATCATTATCTAATTTAAAGTCCTTGATTAGCACCTACTATGTATTTTATTAATAAACTTAAAAGAAAATTGATAAGCTTTTAAAATTCGAAAATTTGAGTGAAAATACAATATTTACATTATTTTTCGAAAAAACAAGCGATTGTTGATAGAAAAGAAGAACGTCCTATAAAAAAAATATTATTGATACTTAAAGTGGATACGTCAGGATAGCCAGCGAAATTCAAATCTAAGTTTTTTGCATTTTGCAGGTCAGTGTCAAATTGTACAATGTGATTCAAATAACAATACTAGTATCTAAATGATTATCAATTGGATCGACTTTTCGCCATATTGATATCGTGACGTCTTAGCTATCAATTCAAACCAGTTAGGTTGGGTGTGTTGCTCATAATATAATGAATTTAAAAAAATGTGAAAGCTCTTCAAGTCTGCTGGAAGAAATTTTGTTAGAAATAAGCAGGATCTTTGTACTTTTTTATCTGTATTTGTTCTTTTCTATTTTAAGTTTTTGTATGTACAAATAAATAAATAAATTTATTTACCCTAGCGCAAAACACAGCGTTTGTTTTCGTGAAAACAAATTGATAATTTTCAAAACCTTAAAAAAAACAGTTTCTATTTTTATAAAACATGAAAGCACGTGTATCAGATGACCTTTACTATTAAGGAAAAGATTAATTTTAAGCCTGTGTCTAACTGAACAATGAACAAATCGCTACCTTCGCTACCTTTCAGAAAACTTCTAGCGACAATATTTCTCCATTTACCAAAAACAGCCGTGATTATAATCTTCTTCTTATACCTTACAAAATTTAATTGCTGTTTGTTAGTCTCGCTAAAAGTTAAAAATGGCTTGACCGATTTAAATATTTTTTGTCTTGTTTTGTTCGCTTTAATATAGGGGTCGTCCAAAAGAAAATAAATATGAAAAACACATAAAAAAAAATGATTGAAATTTGGAAAGCGATTTCAATCATTTCAAGCTAGTGTTTTAGTAAAACTAAAGTTTTTCATGTAGGTACTAATTATACTAATTCAGTTAACAATACCAGAGCGGCTGAACTCAGGCATGGTCTATCCAAGATTGAAGTGTAAGTCCAAGGTATTTATTATACATAACGTAGGTACCTATTATCAATAAACCAGGGTTGCAGAGTTATTCAAAAGATTTACCGTGGCCGCGGAACGCAAGAACCTTTAATGACTAAAACCAACACTATGGTTGGTTTTAGTCAGTAAAAGTTCTTATACACCATCTCGCCCCACCCAAAGCATCATCTTCCCTTTTTACCCGACTGCGCCGAATGGAGGGTCATGTTTTTCGAGTGTATGTATTTATATTTCTTTGGCACGCCCTAGAGTCTAAATGGCTTTTTGGATTTTAGTTCCAGAGGTGTCGTTAGATTCGTCTTAGTTATGACAGTGAAACTTGGAACACGAAAACTATAAAAAAAATTCAATACACTTCCTCCAAAACTGACTCTTATCTAGTGATGCAAGCGACTCAGTCGTTTAAGTCTTTTAAAACAAGATGAGACTCATTTTTGAAAACTCACGTCTAGACTAGTCTTATAACCCTCAAGTCTTGGACTCAAAAGACTAAAACTAAAACTACATTGAGTCGCAGTTCTTTAATCTCAGGTCTAAAAAACTAAGTTGTAACTTAAAAAGCTTATATAACTAAAAGTCAAGAAATTGTTTGAGAGCATATATTTCATGAAATTTTTAATGTAGTTAAAAACACAAATAAACTCTATTAATTTTTAGCACCGTATTATTTATATTTAGTAATTTATGACAGAT
This sequence comes from Mythimna impura, assembly GCA_905147345.3. NCBI lineage: Eukaryota > Metazoa > Arthropoda > Insecta > Lepidoptera > Noctuidae > Mythimna > Mythimna impura. The sequence goes on from LR990345.1 coordinate 19,615,162, forward strand.
AACACACAAGTTTATTTATTTCATTGTTTTTTTGCTTATATTAATATGAACGATATTTATTTCTTAGGTTTGGTTACTAAAATCTGATTACATAGGTATTATAGTTCATTGTTATACTTTGGAGACTATTTATAACACTAGGATTATAAAATACAAACTACCCAATCAGAAGAATTCCATCACATTTTAATCATAAAGCTTGAGCTGTATTGAATACCAAGCACGACTCAGGCGCGAGTCCTATTAAAAAACGACTGAGTCTTATAACTAAAGACTGGAAACTTAAGTCTTCTTTTCAGATGAAAAGAAAAATGAAGTCGAGTATTTTTTAAAGACTCAATTGTCCTCTCAACTCTGCTAAATGGATGCCAAACTTGACTTTAACTTTTAAGACGTAAAAATACCGATATTAGGAAAATAATAAAATATAGATAAGTGGTGGACGCTGTTGAACTTGTGAGTCGACTTAAATGGAGATGGGCCGGTCATGTGGCAAGAACTATCGACAATCGATGGAGCACGAGGATCCTGCACTGGTAGCCACGAGACGTGAACGTGACCAGGCCACGTGAGCGACCACACCGCGGGTGGACCGATGACATCGCTCAGTTGGCAGGACCAGCTTGGACCCGTGAAGCCTACGATAGGGATAATTGGAAGAGGTTCGAGGAGGCCTATGCCCAAAAATGGGAACCTCACTTAATAACACAAAATTCAAATTCAAATAATAATTAATATCATGAAATATTAATTATTATTTGAATATTAGTAAATTAATTTAAATACGATTTCTGATCATGATTATAATAATTTCGATACTTATTATAATTCTATTTTAACATGTTTATGAAATTCTGGAAATCAAATATTTCAAACTATGTTTATTGGATTATTGCTTTTGTTTATTTATTATTTTTTTTACATGTGTGCATGTAATGAGTGAGAAATAAAGGCTTATTATTATTATATAAACAACTGAGTCTCTTACATCAGTACTCTGATCCCTCTACGACTAAGTTCAACATGCAATGTACAGTAAAAGCTCCTTATTCGCGCTTCCTTCATTCGCGTTTTCACTATTCGCGGATTAAAAAAATGCGACCCAATTCCTATATTTGCGGCTAAAGATTTCTTTATTCGCGGTTCTATTCGGTACATACCCACATATTAATAAAATAAAAATGATTCGGATATCCTTTCTAAACGCGTCGTCAATTGAAGTAATAAAAAAGTAAAATAGACCATATGCTTGTAGTAAATTCAAACCTTAACTGCAAACATTGCCGAAATTGCGAATGGGATAGGACGAACAGTAGTCTTGTTCTTCTATATTTGCTTTCATCACAATAGGAACCTCTCTTCTTATCACATAGTTTTTCTCACAATCCATCTACCGTTTCTATGGTTTTACTTTACTCTAATAATTTACCTTCTGGATTCATACGACGTGTCGACGTCACAACTTTCGTCAACGTAGGCATTATGTGTTGCTAATTTCAGATTACTTCAACAAATTGTATCATTCGATCCATTGATAAAATTATGAGTTTGTTAGCAAAAATGATGGAATGTATGTTTTCATTACATCGTCTAGATACGGCACGTACGAATGTTTGAGATCGTTACGTTTGTGTGTTGCTGATTAATTGATCGGTATTCGTTTGTTTGAGATTTATAAAAGTGTAGATTTTTCACGCGGCTTTGCTTCATGGTCACAGGAAGGGAGTTTTTTTTTTGAAGAATAAGTATGCTATGTCACTCAGCGATAGTAGCATAATCATAGCATAATCAGCCTTTTAATGTTCCCACTGCTGGGACTCAGGCCTCCTCTCCAGGAGAGGGAATGGGCCGTAATTCACCACGCGGGCCCAGTGCGGGTTTGTGAATGTCACATGTCTTCGAATCTTTTTTTTTTTTGGTTCTAGGACATGCCGGTTTCCTCACGATGTTTTCCTTTACCGTTTTGAGAGCAGTGGTGATGAAATAAATTACACAAAGTAATGCGCCTGGCTGGGTTTGAACCCGCGATCTACAACTCGTAAGTCGGGGCCGTTACCACTCGGCCACTACTGCTCTCCAGCGATAGTGTAGCTTTCTATTAGTGAAATATTTTTGTAATTGGATCAGTATTTCCATAAATTAGGCATTTGTTACAAATGGGTACTAAAGAGTGACTTTTTCAAGTGTGCGTGGATAGCTTATCTCGAAACTATGAGAAATAGCGAAAAAACTCAAAGTGATTTCGGGTTTGATTTTGATGAAAACTTAAACTGAACAATTGTTTTTGTTAATCTATAAGCTTAGCCAGAAATCAAACCCAAGAATTTGGAAAAAATAATACTGTATTATTCGACAGTGTCGCTAATGAGGTTCAAACTCTTGGAGGGAATGACATACGGCACATTTACGGAAATTGTTAAATGTGTATAATGAGATTTTTATATTTTGTTTATAGGTTTAGGTTAACCCTACCTGATTCGAAATGATTTTTATTTTTTCTAACTCACCGGAGTCAACTTCACAAAAATGTGTTCTGATTTCAACTTTTTAATACCTATATCATCGTGGTTAAAGAAAAAAACGATGTAACAAACTGAAATTAAAACGTACGGCAAAAAAATAGTATAATGTTTAAAAAAAACCTCATACTTTCAGACTCACCACGCCCACTTGAAAAATTCACGCCGCGTAAACAATTTTAGCCTAATTGTTTTTTTTTAATATTTGTTTAGATTGGCTTAAATTAATTAATTGGTGAGATCAATACACTAAAAAAGTAAATTATTTTCATTGGCATTTTCAGCGAACTGTGGTGTCTATTTCAGACTTAGTGATACAAGGCACGTAATTATTTATCTTATACGTGTTGATATTTTGTTATAAAGTGACTTGTAATTAAGATATTATAGTCTCCTTGTATGTTGGTGTAAGTAAAAATTAAAATTTATAATATAAAAAGTTAAATTATTTAAAAAAACGCACATTAAGCAACATTTTATAGGTCGGTCGTTTTGATAAAAAAAAAATAAGGCATGCTTTATGAGATTTTAGTAAATTTTAAAACACAATGTTTTAGCAGCTATGTTCGAGTAGTTTTATACTTATTATAAAAAAAAACAAACATTTTTATTATCACCGTGCTTTTGTACAAAAATGTTGATAATTGTGGAAATAAATATTATTTGAAAAAATATGAATATTTATTTTATATTAATGCAGTGCCTTTTTTTTACGATTATATAAAAAAAAAAAAACGGGAAATATAAATACCCTATTGACAATAGGTAAAGATAAACTCACCAATTATTATCCGGCTTAAAAATTAAGAACACCGCAATATCACACAATTAAACAAAAATCCTGTCACCACAAATAATCACGTGTGCTTTCGTCGAACTGTCATCTGTGCAGTGTTCGAGATGTATGTCGTGCGCCAGTCTGCGCCCGCGCCTCACGTATGCTCCTCCTACGTGTCTCAAGCACTGTTCAAAATCTGTTCAGCCGAAGCCTTGTCACGTACTTTCACTTACTACAATATACCATCGATTATTCTTACCTACATTACATCGCTATTATGAATCATTACAAACACGAAGGGCTGAGTTCAGTCAGGCTTTTATGCCCAATGTTATTTTATACTTACAATGCATTGTAAATATATGTCTAAATGAAATGAACATGAAAATGAAATCCATGAAAGTTTCGATTTCTATCGATTGGTTTTATAGTTTTATCGATTGATATCATCATGTGTTTAGGGTTCCTTACCCAAAGGGTAAAAACGAGACTCTATTACTAAGACTCCACTGTCCGTCTGTCTGTCGGTCACCAGGCTGGTTCTCATGAACCGTGATAGTTACACAGTTGAAATTTTCACAGATGATATATTTCTGTTGCCGCTATAACAACAATTACTAAAATCAGAATAAAATAAATATTGAATTGGGGCTCCCATTCAACAAGCGTGATATTTTTGCCGTTTTTTTTCTCGATATTCATAATGGCAACAGGCTTATTAAATACGCTTGAAATATTCACAGAATATTTAGTTGTTTAGTACTTATATCTAGTTGTTGTTTAGTATATTTAGGCTTCTATTTTATCACAGAATATTGAGACAGTATAGTATCTACTATTCAAATAGATATTACTAACAACTATATTTTTCCTGTGGCTTCACCCCCGTAACCAGTCGTACTGGACTTATTAATATTTCCGTGATAAAATCGAAGCCATTGCGCTCTGGGATACTATAGCTTTCAGAGAAAGAAAATAGAAAACGAGTTTGAGTTAGAGAGTTACAGGCATAGATATAAAATAATAATATTGACGTTCATATAAGATAGTCTTTTAATATCCTTACTGCTGAGACTTAGGCCTCCTTTCTAAAAGAGGGAATGTGCTGTAATAAAATACGCGGGCACATTCAGGTGCATGTATTGAATACCTACTAATATAGAGAAAATGTATAAGTAAATAGCTGTAGTATGTCAATATTTTTGGCTGAATTTTTAAAGGTCACTTAACGTGCTTTTGAAAATAAATATTTCAGTTTCACAAAGGGGCGATAATTACGGCCTGGTCACGACTTCGGTCTTAGAGGCGCGCGGCGCGGCGAGCGGGGCGACATCGGTAAGCGCGCGCGTTTTCGCTATGAGCGGCGTCTCGTGGCATGCTTCAAACATTTTCATACTTTTGATCTTAACGCTCGCCGCCCCGCGCTTATCTACCGCTCACAGCGACAAAGTCGTGAACAGGCAGTTTTGATTTTCCCACCGAAAAAAAGACCGTTAACAAATGCTTTGAAGCTTCAAGCTTAATAGGCATCTAAGAAGATATAAGAATGATTTACTATCAAAGACCTGAACAAATAATTAACATACAATGCAATGTAAATATTAAGTATTTGTGGATAAAAACCTCAATAGAAAGTGCTTTGCATTTTTTATTTTTAGTTCACAGCGTCTGGTCAAAAAATGTTTTTATTACATTATACGAGTATTTACAAATAACGCCTGAGTGTATTTTGTTTTTGTTGTAAATGTTTACCTAGGTTTAGTATAATAGTCAGTTGATATTTATGTTTCTTTTGAATATATATTTTTATTTACTTTTAATAAAAGTAAGTTTACAAATAAAATATACATACTATAGATAGTGTGAACAGCGAGTTGATTGGAGTAGGTATCGACGCGCAGTGCTATTTCAAATATTTCGTCGATTAACCAATTCAAACGCGTTTAAATTAAAGTAATTGTTTTGAATACCTCTGCAGATCCATTATTCGATACCAGGTAATTTTATCCTTTACTAGACACAAACATAATGGTAACATTAAAACAATTGGGCACGCCTTAATTTTGGTGGTAGGTCCCCTCTTTGAGGAGTGGCTAAAGAGGCGTTACGGCGTCCTTATCTTCCGTATGGTGAAAGTCCTCACCGGACATGGGAGGTGGCTTGGAAATAGTAACCATGGCCCTGGAACGTAAAGGTCAACTGAAGGACACAGCAGGGTTTTATTCAGCAAAAGTTTGATACGCCCTCACGCTCCATGTTAGAGCGAGAGAAGTCATTGGATAATTCAAATGTGGAATGATTTTGATTTTTTTTTTGAGTGATAAGTTATTCTTTCGGCTTGGTCCTATAGAAATATTGTTATGATCTGATGAGGATCTTCGAAGATATGGAACGGAACTCCTCATAGGATCATCGCAGAACTGTTGTAACAAGTAAAATGGCTTTGTATAAACGTGTAGTCGATGACTGACAGAAAGAAGAGGGAGAGGGGATATATCGAACTGATCTGATGATGAAGCTGGAAGGTAGATATCGGAACTCTGTAATAAATCAATGTAACCTAATCATGTTTGGGATTATTACAATTGTTATGAGATGCACTCTGGCTATAAGGTAGGTACCATCGAGCTAATCTGATGATGATTAGCTGAGGGATATTTTTTAGTTGTGCTACCACAACTAAAAAGTGTAAAAAAACAGAGACAGACGGACAGACAACGAAGTGATCCTAAAAGGGTTCCGTTTTTTCCTTTTGAGGTACGGAACCCTAAAAAACACTAAAAAAGTACAAAATAACTTTAATTTCGGAAGTCGGTGTTAAATATCGAAGAGACAAAACTATTATAGAAACACCGACTTCCGAAATTAAAGTTATTTTCTACTTTTTTAGTGTTTTTTACATTGATTTCGGTTGTATTTTTTCTGTAAAAACTATTTTTCGTTTGACTAATACTTTAAAAAAAACTTAACAAAAAAAAATTAACAACATGAAATTTTTTCGTTGGTTTTCCCTACTCCTTTCATTTAACAATGTTATAATATGACAAAAAAAATGCTGGTTAAGTGTTTCAGAATGTACATAGCATAATTATTATGTAAATCAATCAATATTTCGTAAATAAAATGGTTAAAGGTCAGCGAGGCTCTATGAGGACGCAGGCGGCAGTATGTATGTGTGTGTGTGCATTTAACACCGGATAGAGTTCAAGGGACTATATGCCTTAAAATGTCTTGATCAAAATGGTTTCGTAGCTTATTACTGGAGATGACGTTGATTGCTTTAAGATTATTTTGATGTGAAATTGAATTTCACATTTTTATTTTTAAAGAGATTTTTAAGAAATGTCTTGTGTATGTTCGCAAAGATAATTGCTGCGATACATATTGATTTAGACTATGATGTGTTTTTTTTTATTGATATAAACTAGTGCTTGACTGCGATCCCACCTGTTGGTAAGATCGTTGATAGTGAGGCGCACTAATTTATTGAGAGCATAAATTATTGAGAATTTATTTCATAAAGTACTTCTTTTGAGGTGGAAAATTGGGCAAAAATAAACATTTTTCCCTTCTTTCTGTAAATGTCTCTCAAGGGATGTTTAGGTATTCCCCGAAGATCTATTTTTTTCCCCGAAGGCTAAGGCAGAGATGTGCATACGTACCTAAGCAACAGAAATAAAGACTGACACGATAGATAAGTAAAATTACTCGTATTCTAGGTACTTTTAAGGGAAGAGTCATTAAGAAACACCTCTTATAGTTTTAAAAAATTCTAAAAATATACCGCACTGAAAAAAAATAAAAAATAATGAAGAACCTAAATAGATGTGCCAACAGTTTCACCGCGAGATATTTGCAAACCTATCCTTAGTTTCGAGAAAAAAATTGTTCAAAATATCTCAAAAAACAGCTAAATCAACCTTTTCTATTTGCAATACATATTTACTAAATTTTAAACATTTATTTTTTAATTTCCTCGAAATTAAGGACAGGTTTGAAAATATGTCGCGGTGAAACTGTTGGCACATCTATTTAAGGGTTTTTTTTTTGTGTAATTCAGTGCGGTGTATTTTTAGAAATTTTGAAAACTATGTATCTTTTGGTGTTTCTTAAGGACTCTCCTCCCCCCGACTCCAGTCATCTCAGCCGCAATGACAACACAAACAATTCTCGAATCCTAACTATATGAATAGATAACAAACGTTAATAATATCTTGTCAATTAATTAATTAAGGTAGTGTGAGCCAAATAGGTAAAGGAAATTACTTAGAATTAGAATACAGGTGTTTATATTGAGGCGCAGTACCTACATATTAGGATGTTCTGTCCGCAGGTTGCCAGTGGGCTATCGTCCGTCTAATGAAGTGCTTGAGTATCAATGGAGTAGCAACAGCTTCAGAGTCGTTGCAGAATGTTCGCTTAAGAGCTAATCTCGGAATCATCATTTTATCTCCGCGGCTAAGACGAAACGCTACTGCAAACTTTACCAAGTTTGTCAAAAAGGTATTTACATTTGTTGAAAAATGCCATGTTGATTAAAGAACTACGAAACGCTACTGAGAACTTTACCAAAATCGTCATAAACGTAATTAGAGTTGTTAATAAATGCCAAGTTAAATAAAGAACTAGTAGTACCTAAATATAGCATTTACACCTAGTTGAGTATTTCTCAAACTCTACTTTAACCTGAAATCAAGTCAAACTTTGATATTAAAGTTAGGTTGACAAGTTCTTCTCGCGTAAAAGTACTTTCTCCTTGATTCACCACATCCTGGTGAGTAAAAATTCCGAGCACCTATGTAAATTGTAAATAGTTCAATTCTCGAATGGATCGAGACTCAAAGATTTTACCGAATCCCAAAAAACGTTTTTCTTTTTTGGGACGTAGTAACAAATTTACTGTTTTTAGATTTATTTCTATACCTGTGCTATAAGACCTTGCTTTTTGCCAAATTTCATAATTCTGGGTCAACGGGAAGATTATAATTCCCTTATGTTTGTCGAAATATACGTTTTTTGCAATATAAACAGCCGTATCTTTTTTTCGTTTACTTAGAAGTTTGATTTTTTCACAGCTTCAAGGGACTACAGACCTGAGTATATGGTAATTTGACCTGAGTGTATGGCACAAAGTGATCCTATAACGGTTCCGTTTTTAGGGTTTCGTACCTCAAAAGGAAAACACTTTATTGTCCGTTTGTCTGTCTATCTGTCAACACCCTTTATCTCAAGAACGTGTGGAGGTATCGAGTTGAAATTAAATCATATATACTCAAGTCTGCGGTCCCTTGATGCTTTGAAAAAAACAAATTTTGAGTTAACGAAAAAAAAAGATACTCTCAAGGAAATCAAAATTCATAGGGTACATATCCTGTGTACTATTACTACTACTTCCATTTATTTATGTAATATTTTTGGCATGGTTCAAGTTTACTAACCCAAAGAATAAGAATTTCCCATACAATCTTTAACATTCTTTAAATCGTTTATGTATGTATGGGTAATTTATAATAACGAATAATGAAAACCTTTTTTATTACCTTCTTTTACTAGTAGATACCTATTTGTGCTAATTTTCAAGTATATTGGGCCAAGGAATAAAATTTTGCACATAAACGAATTTCCTTCTTATCAGTCCCTTAAAAGTTGAATTTTCGAAAACCCCTTCTTGCTCTCCCCCAATGTTCGCCTAAAATATAAAAAGAAACATTGTGCAAAATTTCACGTTTTTGGGCCCTGTAGATTCGGCTGTGCGTTGATGTGTCAGTCAGTCAGTTTCTCTTTTTATATTAAGAAATTCGAACCTTTAATATTAATCCAGATTAGGTAGGGTAAGTTATACAGCTCTACTACGTATCAAAAGAGCCGGAAAGTTGTGGAATGACAGAAATATTATTATTATTCATTTATTTCAAGTAACAGAGACTCATTTTAGTTACAAATCATTAACATACAGACAATACAAATCATAAATTATATAAAGTTAAAGTTAAATATTATTTCAGTATTAAATTGACACATGAAATTCAAGAGAATAATTTCAATTTTGCCTTCATGTTTTCTGCGTTTTAAAAGTTCTTCATGCTTGTTTGGTCATTATGCTTAGTCTGTATAAAATACTAGCTTCTGTAAGTGGCTTCACCTGCCTATGTCGCTTAATGATAAAGTAGCATTCTACTGACGAAAAATTTTTAAAAATCGGTTCAGTAGTTTTTCGACTTTATTTATTACAAACAAAAATGCAAAGCTCTCTTCTTTAAAACATTAGAACAGATAAATTAATAGACACTCTTTTTAGTTACATGACCAAAAAATGGATACGTCTTCGTACGACTGGCTTCTAACAGCAAGATCAAATAAAGATTTTGGCTTCATTAATGAAGTACTGAACGCTACTTCAGTTCGCTTTGATCAAAACATTGTGGTCGCCTACACTCAAAGTAAATATGTACCGAAAACTAACAACCTCGGACTTTGCAGTGAAAATTTCATTTATAAAGTCAGAAGTAATTATCCCAGCCGGAGAGTGCACCAACGGTACAACTTTAATGAATTACGAAATGTTTACAAAGTTCAGAACGTGAAAACGGAGTATGAAAGAAGTTACTACCGCACTTCGGAACGATTCAGAAATCTGACGAGAAATAACACGTACAAAAGAGATGGTACTGTGCTGAATTTGTTCCAGTCAGGAGTCATAAATTACAACTACTCAAGAATATTTAACATGCTGAATGTCAGTAGATTCTCTTTAAGTCTCCAGTTTAAGAAGTGGACTCTAGTTCACCGTCTTGAGCCAACCGAGAGGATAATTAGCGTTTTACAGTATTTTAAAGTGCGCACTAATTCTACGCTGTATGCTTATTTTTTAGGTGAGTACCTAATTAACGTTTGTTTTTTTATTTACCTTCGCTTTGCTTTAAAGAAGCACACTAGACATGACTGTTTTTTCTCTTAATTTAATAGGCGAAGGCCCAAGGGACCAAGGCCTATTTTATCTTCATCATGACACAGCAAACTAACTTAATTTTTCTGATTGTTTACTAAGCAATGCTCACCATTAAGCTGTAATATTTGTCAAATCAAAAGCCAATTTTCGATAAAATCGAACTTTTTCTGTGTTATTTGTAAATTCCATTATATTTATGAAATACAGGTAATTGGGATCGAGTCCAGTCCATGTCTGGAGTAGAGGTACCTTATCCAATAGAATCTCGTAACTTCTTGGGAGAAGAGCTGGTGGTAGGAAGGTGCAACTCTACGGGGGATGGGGGTCCATCGCTTGACGATGATGGCCCATCTGCTGAACCAATGTTGGATGACATCCTCCATTTCCTGACAGTGCGATTAAATACTACGTAAGTGTGTTATCTCCTTAATTGTAATTTTATTGCCTTCTACAGTTCATTTTGATGCAAGTGGGTAAATAAATAAGGAAAATTTATTAAACATCACATTTATGATATGATATTTGAAAACAAATTGTTGTGCACTACACGTATAAATAAAGCAATTTTACTTGTTACGACGGTTCTGCTGTGATCCTATGAGGAGTTCTGTTCCATAACTTCGAACTTCATGATCAGATCATAACAATATTTCTATGGGACCAATTCGGAAGCATAACCTATCAATAAAAAAAAAAAAATCAAAATCGGTTCACAATTGACCGAGAAATCGGTGAACATACATAAAAAAATAAAAATAAAAAATATACATTCAGACGAACATAGAACCTCCTCCTTTTTGAAGTCGGTTAAAAACCGACTACCACCGCGACCGAAACGAACGAATAATGGTCTTAAACACGAACTAGCACCTGTAAAATCTAAATTTGAAATTATCAATAGAGCATTCGTTCACCGTGAACAGTTTCCAATCTGTGTCGTTTACGCTATTACTATACTTATGAGTCAAGGTCTAAGTTTGAATAATGCTCTCATGCTGCATGCATGCTCTCACATATCAGTAAAAATGTATGGCTTGGCTGTTTCGTTACTTACTTCAGAAACTAAATATTGGCATCACCTCCATGACGGTAGCGAAACGGCGAAGCCATACATTTTTACTGTTAAGTAGAATTTGTGAAGTTAGGGTCGGTAGAGTTAGGCCGTATAGAGTCAGAAGCTTGGCTCTACATGAGATCTGATATCTTTTTCACAGGGCAAACCTTATGTGGTCGTCTTGGCAACATTTTACATGAAATGTTTTTGGTGGGATTCTACCTTTATGATTCATAGAAAATATGAGGATCATAAAGATAGCGTTACCGTCAAAACAAGTGTTTCATGTCCAGAAAAGTTGTTGATGTTTGTCCCCAGTTCATCGATCCGTTACTACAGTAAGCTGGGGTTCCGTACATATGAGGGCACCTGGACCGGCTTGCTGGGGGCCCTGATGGACCACACCGTGGACGTGGCGTTAGAACCAGTGACGGTGCATGCGGCTCGACTTCAAGATATGGACTTCATCTTCCCCATTGCTGAGACTATGTGAGTGTTGTTTTTTTTGTATTGTTTTACAATGGTTCTTGTATCTTGTTTTTTTAGGTGGGAAATGTCAGACTTTTACTGACTAAAACACACCTGTGTTTTTTCAGTTGCCCTTTGCGTTTCAAGGCAGCGATAAATCTTTTGGACAATACCGCAGAACGGATGTAAGATACGTTTAAAATTATAAGATTATCGATTGCTTTTTTCTCAAAGTTGAAAGTTTCTCAAAGTTGGTTTATGTAGTTACATTGTTTAGTTACCCTCGCACAAGACATTTTTCAGTTGACAGTTGTAGAAATGACACGTTTACTATAATGTACGTACGTCTCTGGTCTACTAATATTAATGGTTATTAAATTGGTCATCTCAGCTGCCATTATTTTTAATGTTCTTGGCAGCTGAGAGATGATTAATTAATTTATTTTTAATGTTCAGTGATCTGAATTGTTTTTTTTTTACTGTGGGCGCTTTTGAAGTGCATGTCTTTCTATGTCTTCATGGAGTTTCTTTTACGTTCTTCTCCAGAGAATTCTACACTTTGAAACGTGCAAATAGCTTCACCTTTTTTGTGACGACCTTGATAGTTCAAAAGTGCGTGTAAATGGTTTATTTGAAATAAATGATTGTTATATGTTTGAGTTTGAATTGGCGGAGAAGTTTATTGCCCCACTCAGCCTTTTTTGAATAATATAACAGAAACATGTTTATGTATAACAGAATATTATATTTGACTATCGAGGATTTTGCAAACGGCTTTGTGGTTACTAAGCTTACGTAGTACAAGTAAATGCTTGTCGTTTGTTTGCAAAATTCCTTTGAAATTATAGAGGTTAGCAGAACAAGATGTAAATTCCCGCAAGCCTCCATTGAAAAGGGAGGATCCTCCGACGGGCAACCGCAAGATATTTGATTTCGGGCTGTTGTGAAATTGTTGAACTCTAATACCACGATGCAGGATTTTGATTTTTTAGTTCCTATTTGGCTTCACAGATGTCGCTACAAAATAATCTTTGTTTGCCTTCATTGTGTCCATAGCTGGGACCTTTTACCTTTCGAAACTTCTCTGTCTTAGGTCGTCCTAGGCCAATTTCGCATTGAATGATTTCCCACCTTAAAAAAGAACCTATGTTACAGGAGTAATTCCTAGAGCAGAGATTAAAATTATACCAAGGGAAAATACTTCTATAAAAGTATCTTTTGTGCTATTTCAAGAACGGCAACATGGAACGGCGGTTCTATGAACCGCCGTTCCATGTATCAAGTTTTATCTAAATCCGTTCAACCGTTCGAGTGCAGAGTGTGTAGAAGTGACAAACATATGCACACATTCACAAACTTTTGTTTTTATTAGTCTGATTGAAATTGTGAAATGAATTATATTGAACTGTCTAGTTAATCCTGCGGGTTATTCCCCGAGAGCCCCGTACCGGAGGCACCCCGTTAGTTTTTATCTTGATAAACTCAATTAGAAGTCAGTTTAGCTTGAAAGTACCATTAGCAGATGTTATCCAAAATTTTATTACTAGTTTACTAAAATTATTATAAGTACTTAACTTTAAGAATTAGGAAAAATATAGTTTTGCTTGGTTAAGGTAAATATTTTAATAAAAGAATACAATATAGACTGTCCTAGAGCGATCATAGGTTTTAATAGTTCCTTTTTCAATACAGAAAATCAAAATATCTACTCTACAAGGAATATTTATTTTAAGTATTTATTTTAATGTAGCTTACCTACTAAATAGATAACTCAAAAATTAACTTTAACCTGCAAAATTAGTTTCACTTTCTTTTTACATCACATATAAATCAAAAATGAAATCAGAAAATGTTTATTAAAGGATTATATTCTCAACTTTTATGTCTCAAAACATGCAAAAATCATCTATAAAAATAATTAATCAACAGTAGTAAAAGTAAAAGTTTTCAATCAGTCTTTTCAAAAAACATACAAAATCGTCAATATTGTAAACATCGTTATAAATTTGATATAATAATTAACTTTAAACTAAAAACTTTAAATAGTTTCAACATAAACTCAAATTTAAGCACCTTTTATGTAGACCGTACAAATTGAAAACAACAGAAAAAGAGAATATAAAATAAATGTAATCATATTTGTCGCATTCGGGTGCCTGCGGTACGAGGCTCTCGAGGATCGGGGCTTTCAGAGAATAACCCAATCCTGCTGGTTGGGTTTGGTTTCGGTTGGTTTTTGTTGGTTTGGGTTGGGTTGTTGGGTTGGGTTGTTTTGGATTTTCCTGGTTACTTCCTGTTTTGTTCCTTGTTTCTGTTGGGTAGCAGGCTGCTATTATTATATTAACAATCGTGACTGTTGAGCATACGATTTTGATTTTAATCCCCGAGTCAAACGAATTATTATCCAGTTTTTCAGGAAATTCCTGGTGTTGTCTGAGAATCTAGATTAGTGTCCGGTCAGTAAAATATTGACACTCCCTCTTGCTCCACCCAGAGAGAGAGATGAGTCATTTGATGATTTCTCACGCAAAAAATAGCTTGTGTACAATGAAACGGAAATACTTGCTTCAATTTCACCTATCATTCAGATATTTGCAGTCGAAGAAAATATTTGACGTGTGATATAAATAGAAGTAGTAGTTTCTATATATATATACTCGTACGCTAGTACAATTGATATACAAAAACGTTCTACATGTATTACTCGCTGTCCCGAGGTTTCACCTGCGTCTTTGGTTATTACTCTACTCCTATTGGTCGTAGCGTGATGTGAAACCTTTCTCGATAAATGGGCTATCCTACATTAAAATATTATTTCAATTCGAACTAGTACTTCCTGAGATTCTAGTTGAACTATTGTAATTAACATTTTTTTTTTAAAACCAAGATCACAATTTGTAATAGGTAAACATTTTTTACAAATATTATTAGCTAATCATGTCACATTTGTTTTTTACATTTTATCCAAAGTAACTGTAATCCGAGGTAAAAAATCTCAGGCACTCTAGTTTGTAATTGGAAAAACCTTGTAATTAGATAAAGCTTTAAACTTGATTCCATGTCTGGACACTTAAATACCATTCTTGAATCTACTAGGGCCCGCTTGGTGAGTTATGGTGGCCCAGTGGTAACGGGGCCACCCAGGCACGCTCTTTAGAGACATATCGGTGAAGGAAAACATCGTGAGAAAAAAGGCATGTCCTCGAACTAAAACTTTCTAAGAGATTGGGCATCCATCCACCAACCCACACTAGTACCTCGAACCAGATTACGGTCTATTCCCTCTCCTAGAGAGGAGGCTTGAGTCTCAGCAGTCGGTACGTTATAAGGTCGATCATGTATGCGTAACCCCTGGATGGCGCAAGCGGCCGAAGCTACTTATTAACTCAGTTTCTGCCGCCAGTGGACTTAAGAAAGATTGCCTTTTAGGTGCAACATCTACATCCGCCAACAAGAGACGTCGACGGTGCGGGACATCTTCCTGGCGCCGTTCAGCGTGCGTCTGGTGGCGTGCGTGGTGGCCGTGGTACTGATCGCTGCTATAGCCATCGTCATCATCAGCCGGGCTTCCTCCTCTGTGTGTGTGCATGAACGCCGCATGGGGTACACTGAAGCGCTGATTTGGTCTACTGGGATACTTTGCCAGCAAGGTTTGTTGGTGAATGTTTTCGTTATAGGGGAGGGGGTGGTATGGCTAGGCATACTTAGAGGCATAGAAAGAGAAAATGTGCTGGCTTCTGTCGTTTTATAAGTGCCTATGTGAAATAAATAATTTTGAGTTTTTAGAAACTAATTTTCTGTGATTAATTTTGTACAATATAAAGAAAACAACAAATAAGACCCAAAATAAATTTATTTTTTTAGAAAAAGTCTTAAGTTGACCACTAAAGGGTGGACCAGAAGGTTGCAAACTAGCGTTCCAACTGAGCTCACCTTGGTTGGAGCTTGGTTTGTGTTGTTGTGTTTGGTTCGTGTTGCGGCTGCATGGAATGTAAACCAGGCGCTAACACGTTCGCATTTCAGTCACTGTGGTCGTGAAAACGCGCCTCACACATCCAAGGGCGTTGAAGGTTATTGATTACAACTGCTGTCTACACGGATTGAACTAACAAGGTCACCTCTCTTGGGACGTTGGTTTGCAACCGTCTGGTCCACCCTTAAATGGTGAAGTAGTTAGCATTTTAATAAATATTGAAATGAGGAAGAGTGGGGGCATAGTGAGAACATCTTGCTATATTTTTTGTACGCGCGTAATGACATTCAGACTGTGCATACTATTTCTGTTAGACAGATTCCCCTTCTGTACTAGATTTGAAAGGTTTTTAACTTAATTTGAACGGATTTCTTAATAAGAAATATTCTCTCTATTCGCAATTTTAAGGTAAAATTCCTTTTTTTGTAAGTAACCAGCTGATCCGATAGACATTGCCCTGTCTTAGTTATGAATATTTTAATATGATATTCTTTGTTCTCAAATTTTCCAATTATCTTAATTTTTCTTTCCGTAACAATTTCTACAAAGTATATAAGGTTGTTCTTAAATTATGGCGTGACCAAGGGAAATACGAATTCATTTTTAAATAAATAAATAAAAAAAGTCAACTACGCAATTTTTTTTTAAATTGTGTAAATGATGTATAGCCACATCACATACATAAATTACATGTATCAGCATTAGCATATTCAGCCTTATAATATTCCCACTGCAGAGACTCTGGCCTCTCTTGGAGAGGGAGCACGTATCAGGAACAATCTTTACTACTGGGCTAATGTTTGACTGGCCTGAGCACAATCATTTGTTCTGTGTCTGGGTAATTTATCTATAATATATATGTATTTAGAAATATATAAGTATGTTTATTAGTAGTCTAGTATGAATACATAACACAAGCTCTGCTTAGCTTGATTATTATTATTATATTATTATATTCATTAAACCCCGAGCGAACGCCGGCGTTAGCTCGGTCATTGTCTTTCTATTGTGTCTCTAATTCCGGTACTTAAAAGGATGTACACAACATACTAGCGCTCACTACAATAATATTGCTTCTTGATTAAGAAAATAATTATAACATTTAACATAAACTTAGTATATAATAAATATTGGGCACATATCTGTAGTACGGTCTTCCGATTTCAAAAGAGAGTATTTTAGAGTAAGTTGCTGAAGGCTAACTAGTTAGATTATTGTTAGTTTCACTAACCTCCACTGGCAATGCGCTGTAAGCTGGTTCTTCTGTGCTTCTTTAACACTGTGAATTAAAATTTTATTTTATTTAATATACATCCAAAGATGATTTTTATTGTCAGTTGTAACTCCTCCTAAAGTTAGGCACCAACTAGAGGGTATTTAAGAATATGATGCTTATATTAATGACGTCTGTCTTTGTCTATACTTACAAAAAATGCGTCAGCTTTTTGGTCAAGCTTGAGTCGAATTATATTCATCGTATATTCTGTAAAAGTTTGTTTTAGTAAGTTTTAGCAAAGTTACGAAAATTTTAAAAATTATTTTCCTTTCGGAAAAACATAATTATTTAAAATAAAGGAAATCTTAAAAAAATATTGTCCATAACAACTTTAATTATATTTTGCGCATAAATTATCTCTATACAAGAAGAATATCGTAAGCGACAGATTGTGTTTTTCGCGTGAAGGGGTTTTTTCTTTCCTAATTAAAAAGTATTTATAATAATAACTTTTTAAAAAATATAACTTGTTATTCATATAACTAATATAATAGATCAAACTATTATATTAGTTGCTATTAAATTATTGTCATAAATACTTTTTAATTGGAAAAAGATAAACCCCCTTTGAGAGCAGTAGTGGCCGAGTGCGGCCCCGACTTACGAGTTGTAGGTCGCGGGTTCAAACCCAGCCAGGCGCATTATTTTGTGTAATTTCACTATTGCTCTCAAAACGGTGAAGGAAAGCATCGTGAGGAAACCGGCATGTCCTAGAACTAAAAATTCGAAGACATGTGACATTCATCAACCCGCACTGGGCCCGCGTGGATTACGGCCCATTTCCTCTCCTAGAGAGGAGGCCTGAGTCTCAGCAGTGGGAACATTAAAAGGTTGATTATGCTAAACAGCTTTCTGCAAAAAGCGCAAAGTGTCACTTACAATGTTCTTCTTAAAAAGGCTCGATATGTATACTTCATTTGTTTAGGTAGATAGCTAAACGTAAACAATCTTGATATGTTAGTTAATTAACAAACATAGGTAATAATAAATTGTTACATCAAAACATCTTTAGATAAAATTTTTAGATAACTTTTAGATAAAAGACATGTCAAGATTATTAACATTTAGTTAATTACCTAAACAGATGGGGTATAGTTACGTATCCAGCTACTTATAATTAATTTCATGCAAATAAGTTAATCATAATACTTCTCAACTTTTTGCAAGCAAGCAAAAATAGCCGCGTGCGTAATATTAAACTCGTCTTTTTTATACTTAAAAAAATAACGTTTTGCACATAAATGACTTAAATATTGAGTAACTATGAATATTTATATGTAAATACGTGGGTACATATTGCATGTAAAAACTAAGTTACTATGAACTTTGTGATGTTATTACTCCTTTTTATAACGTAGGAAAAAAATGTAAAGAGCAAAAATGCCCTCGGAGCTGCCCTGATAACAGCGGTAGTGCTCAGGGCCTTGGATGATAGAGGCATTAACAACTTGCATCACATCTGTAACTGTGTTTGGCGGTCTGATATGGCCGAGGGATTGAACTGAGTCCATCGTTTTGCCACTGCACAAAAAAGGCTTCACGAGGAACTGTGATAACCACTTACCACACACTTACTTTTATCTCTAATAGCAGTGTGATCGCATTAGACACTTTCTTAACGGGCAGATTCCACAAGTCCAGGCTGGTTTTGTCAAAGAAAAGGGCACACGAGAGCAAATCCTCAATATTGGACAAATCATTGAGAAGTCGTACGAATTCAACATCTCTTTCATAATGTGCTTCATTGACTACAATAA
Organism: Mythimna impura; assembly: GCA_905147345.3. NCBI lineage: Eukaryota > Metazoa > Arthropoda > Insecta > Lepidoptera > Noctuidae > Mythimna > Mythimna impura. The sequence continues at coordinate 19,633,936 of LR990345.1, forward strand.
CAACAAAGAGGAAATCAAAAACCTTACGCTTTTGATTGTGTCGACTGACCAAACCTTTGGAAGATTTTATTGGAGTTGGGTGCCAAACTGCCAATGCACCTTACCACTGTTCTCCAGTCACTATAGGTACCTTAACAACCAAGGCATAGTTAAGATCAACTACATAATCTTAAAGCCATTCAAATTTAAAAAAGTAGTGAGACAAGGATGCATATCCCATACTCTTTAACATATATGGAAAGTACATTATGGGGCATGTTTGCAAAGACTGGGAGGGTGGAATCAGGGTTGGCGGGGTTAAAATTACCAACTTGCGCTATGCCAACGACACCACACTCTTTGCGGCTAATGAATTTGTCAACCTGGCCTCTACCATAACAAACAATGGGTCGTGGGAGCAAAAGAAGATGTATTGGGATGGCAAAGAAAGAGAAGAAAGAGAAGAGTGGCGAAAGATATATCTCACAAGACCAAGAGAAAACTCGTCACCATCTTCATATTTTTATTATTTTGTTATTGATAGGTTTGCGCTTGACCGCTATCTCACCATGGAAAGCGACGATGCGGTAAACGATTGAGCGCGCTTACCTAGACGTAACCTATTCACTCTTGACTTAAAGATTCTCGGGTTGTAGCCATCAGGAAACACAGACTCCGGCAGAGAATTCCACTCCTAAGCTGTACGCACAGTGAATGTGTTCCCAAAAAGTTTTGTGCGTATAGATGAGATGTCCACCATGTACCGGTGGCACATTGCCGTACGCCTGGTGGTCCAATGATGGAACGGGCTAGGTGGAATTAGGTTATGCAATTCCGACGCACACTCTCCGAAATGCAACCGGTAAAAAACCGACAGGCTAGCAACTCGGCGTCGATGCTCAAGACTATGAAGCCTCAACTCGACGAGTGCATCATGGCCAATGACCCTCCTGGCTCGCCTCTCAATTGTCTTAAGTGCATCAATCAATCTTGATGCACTTGAGACATCAAGTGCATCAAGCTGGCATCGGGCAGATTCGTCCCAAAGATGAGAGCAGTACTTCATACACGATCGAACTTGCGCTTGATACAATTTGAGCAGCTGTTTTGCAGCCAGTTGAGCTTTTGCTTCGATGTATGGCCCGAAGCTGAGAGTTGACGTCAACGTAACACCAAGAAGATCAAGATGGTCGGTTATCGGCAAGGTTAAATGATGATGATGATGATGAACAACAAAACTGTTTTCAGGTTTATTTCTTGCTTTATGCCAAATTTCAGGATTTCGGGTAAACGAGAAGTACTTAGAAGTTTAATTTTTTTCACAGCTTTAAGGGACCGCAGACCTGGGTATATGGTTTCATTTCAAATCGATACCTCCACGAGTTTCCGAGGTAAACAGACGGACAACAAAGTGATCCTATAAGGGTTCCATTTTTTCCTTTTGAGGTACGGAACCTTAAAAATAACAATTCAAAGGACAAATCTTTAAAAATAAACCGTGGCAGCTGAGAGATGACCGACGGCGCCCGTTTTCGAACATATCTCATGAGCAAGCACCAGTCAGCTCAGCCATTTTGCAGAGAACTATATAATATAATCCGGGTACTTCTCAGGACTGGAACAATTTGCCTGCTGCGGTCTTCCCGTCCAACTATAATTTAGATGCCTTCAAGGCTAGAGTGAATAGGCTCTTAATAAACTAGTGCGCCTCACCATCAATGATTGTATCACTGCTTATCATCAGCTGGGATCGCAGTCAAGCACTGGTTTATATCAATTAAGCTGTTGATCCCCGCATTAACGCCGGCGTTCACGCGCCATTGTCTTACTATTGTGTCTCTAATTACGCACTCAAAAGGTTAAAAAAAGAACTGAATGATCCACTACATGCGCCACCATCTGTAAGACGGCAGAGTAAGCATGACACTACCAACTGCCGAGGTACACTAAGTCAAAGATATATCCAGTAAATTGTTTAATGTACAAAGTATTCACACATCTGCTGGTAATGCATGCAAAGGCAGTTTATACAATGCCAATAGGTATTGTCTTACAACCTTCATTGGGTCCTACAATGGTTGCAAATGCAAATACTAATCAATTAGTATGTGCGCCCTAGTGATTGTGGAGCTGGACCAGCATTAAGCCAAGCATTTTTATCTTCTATATAATCCCCGAACTTATAATATGCTTGCCTGCGTAGTGTACGTTTGACACAAGATTTAAATTTCGTCTTACTAAGTTCTATTATGTAAAGATGTATCATAATATAACTTTTAAGCATTCTTCTTCTTAGCGTGTCGACGCTAAAAAATAGTTTTTTTTTTTAAATTAAATTCCTTGCCTATACCTGTAATATAAATATGTATATTGATAGTTAACTTCTACCAGTGACTTTGCTCTCGTGAAAATAGAAAGTATAATTACCTTCATGAATATGGCACTCAGTGAGAAAGTGGAATCGACAGATCGTTAACAACAAATTATGGGCACCTTTCCGTGCCCATAATTTGTTCTTAACTAAAATGCTCCTGCACCTCGAGCTAAACGAGTGACTATTGTTCTTCGAGTACGATTAAACTTGAATCCGATACACATGCCTTCGTTTGCTTTACATCTTTTGTTTACCTGCAGGTGGAACATGGACACCCACGAACCCGTCGGGCAGTCTCCTGTTGATCGTGTGCCTGCTATTCGCCGTAGTCACATACAATGCGTATGCCGCCTTCATAACCTCTGTGCTGTCAGTTAGAGTGGCCAGTGTCGATACTATAGCTGCCGTGCTACACTCACCTAACTTCAAGATCGGGTATATACGGAATGGAGCTGATCAGATGTACCTTATGGTAAGCCTTTATGATTCATGCACGCGCAACGTTCACGTCACCGTTAAGTGACCGGGCAGCCACGTTGCTGCAACTCTTAAATTCACTGGTCCGTCAAAAAGTAAGTAGCGACATCGGCGACTTGACGTTGATGGTGATGTCTGATATGAGTTTTAAAACGAAACCAAACCAAACTACACACACCGGCACAATTAGGGGAACACAAAAAAAAAGGTTAATTTTTTTGTAACTCGTGGGTAATTTGTCAAGTGGTTTATTTTTTTAAGGTATTACTCTTGTATAACATAACATTTTGACACATCTTGACACCTTTCAATAATCTAACAGAAATTATACCCTCTTAAGTGATTTTTTAACAGTCAGCGCTTTTAAGTGTTTTTGATAAGAATTTTGTTTGTGCAGTCAATAGTGGCCCTAGCTTATTTTGTTGTTGTTCTTTGAAGAGTTAACATTGTATTGCATACAAAATGAGTGATTTGCCAGCAACTGAAGTCGCCAGAGCTGTGACAATGATCGAAGAAGGTCACTCATACCGTTCAGTGAGTCGAACCTTAGGTGTATCAGTATCTGTAATCCACCGTAATGTGAAACGATACAGACAGACAGGATCTTACGTGCGGAGGCGAGGACAAGGCAGAAATCGTGCAACCAGTGCCGTAGATGATCGTTTTATAAGGGTGCAAACGTTGAGAAACCGTCGTCAAACAGCTGTCCAGACCCGAAATCTCTTGGAAGAAGTGCGTAACGTGCGTGTAAGTGAACGAACAGTAAGAAGAAGGAAGCAAGAACCAGCTAAAGCGCCTAAACTTGAGGTAAGTCATCGAGTTGCAAGATTAGCGTTCGCTCGTCAGCACCAAAATTGGTCCGATGAATGGGGTCGTGTTTTATTCTCTGACGAAAGCCGATTTTGTGTAAATTTCATCGACGGGAGGGAGAGGATGTGGAGGTATCGAGGAGAAAGGTACCATCAAGCCAATTTTACCGAAACGGTGTCATATGGTGGAGGGTCCGTTATGGTGTGGGGTGGCATAAGCCCGCCCGCACCGCTTTGGTCATCATTGATGGCGGTTCTCTGACTGCACACAGGTACATAACCGAAATCTTGGAACCCCATGTAATGCCTTTTGCCCCGTTTATAGGCCCAGATTTTGTTTTTATGCACGATAACGCTCGGCCTCACACTGCTCGTGTGGTTCGCGATTACCTAACTGAAATCGGAATTACTCAAATGGACTGGCCAGCACGATCCCCAGACATGAACCCGATAGAGCATGTCTGGGACATGATTGGACGGAAAGTACGGGACAGAATTCCACCTCCTAGGAATGTTGAGGAGTTAAAATTGGCCCTGATTGAAGAGTGGGTCAATTTGCCCCAGGAAATGATTGAAAGTGTCATTAGAAGCATGGGTAGACGTATTCAAGCCCTAATTAGAGCCCGCGGAGGCAATACAAGATTGGAACCCAAACTATACAATCATCAAATCTATAAGAATCAAAGTCATTCCATAGGTTTTGTTGACTTGTTTAAAGAATTTGTGAAGCCTAACAAAAAATCACGAAGTCTTATAATGAAATTGGGTTTTGTTCTCTGTTTTGTTATTTTCAATGAATCCAACTATGTGCTGCTTACTGGAGCATTGTTTAAGTAAAGAAAAAAAATGTAATTTGTCATTGAAATAAAATTGTGTGTTCACGTCGGACACAATGGCAGTTTTTTTCAAAGTTCTAAAGATTTATAGAATATTTTTGTCGGTTTTACACATTCATTTCAAAGCAAAGAATTGTAGGAGGAATAGGTAGAGATGACCAATATTGTATGGAAAATTAAACACATCGGATTAACGAATGAAAACAATAATAATTATTCATGATTGTGTTCATCTTTCACTGAAATATGAACAATTTTCAATTATTTGTTTACCCCGAATTGGAAATGGAAAGTTATCCTGCACCCTTTCAGGGGTGTATTTGTTGGCTATTCGACGACATTGATAAGACCTTCGACTTTGGCACCAAAAATTCCTGCTGAACATGAATACAATATACAAAGTAATTTTATAATCACCGGCTTCATCTATGCACGCTGTCAAAAGAGTTAGACAATACAAGTGTAGCGTCTTTAAGTACCTGTTTATTTTTAACAAAATATTAACTAATACAAAATATCAGATCCAACGGGTCCCGAGTATCATTAGTAGAGCTTTGACGGTAAAAAATAAAATTTATCATCTACCTAATTGTTTAAAGACAATACACAGACCGTGAACACTTTTTGCCCGTCTGACTATTAAAAACGAATTAGAAAACCGAAACAAGTGTCAAAAAGGTTAGCGACTAGGTGATATTGAATAGGATTTTTCATTATTTTTTTATTGTTTTAAGAATTCAGACATTAATTAATTTGAAAAGTTGCGTAGACTTCGTTAGAAGAAGCTCGTGGCTAAGTAATACTAGTCTTCTTTGTCGAGTTTGGGTTGTGGATGGGTAACCATCTCAACATATCGAGATTCCTCTGTGCCTCGGAAAGCACGTTATGCAACGGCTCTCCCAAACCCGGGTATCTCGCAACGCCCGAGACCAACGGATCCAACAGGTCCCGGTTGTCATTAGTAGATCTTTGACGGTAAAAAATGGCGTAAAGCGTGAAGTCCGCATTCTATACTTTTGGGGAATAAAGAATCAAATGAATACCTAAGTCGCTGCGGATAGTCCGTGGCCAGAAAATCTGAGACCAGTCTGCATCCGGTTTGACTGGAAGGCCGAACAATGTGTAGCTCGCCGTCCGATCGTCCGGGAACCGTCCGGACCGAGCCCAAGTCATCGACGGCGCGTACTGTTACACGTGCGTCAAGGAGATGTCAGTAAACCGTAGCGGCCTAGCAGGGTCGAAGCCTACTAGGGCCAAGGGTCTGCTTCTGAAAGGAAGACTCGGCCCTGGTATGAAAGGCAACGAAGGAACAGGTGTGGGTTTTTAGTCAGTAAGTCTGATTCACCCTCGCGCTCCGCCCAAATGCGGGGGATATCATTGGACGATTTTCCCACAAAAAAGCTTGTAAAAAAGAGAAGGCAACGTCAAGGAACTAATTAGTTTCTTGACGTCAATAATATGAATACTCAACATTATTGCTACTAACGTAGATCTATTTCACTGCAGCTTGTCGTGGTTCACCGAAGCAGCACTAAAGTGCATTGAAAATATAGGTGTATGTTAATTAATATTATACTGTATGTTTATGCTGTTTTTTGATGTTATAGTTTATGTGTATTATTTGTTATTTATTTGTATAAATTCAATACAGATGTATTTATACTTAATATATATAAATATATATAATTACGTGTTAATAGCATCGCATTGGCTTTAAAAGCTGTAATGGTGTTGTTTACATAATTTTAAATAAATTAATAAATGAATTACTTAGGTTGAAAGAAATTTGGAAATGCTTAAAGTTCCAGGAAACCGGGGTCAAATGAATGCCAAGGTCAATGCCAATATTTGGCCGTGTAAGTTGGCATTGTAAAGTACAAATATAATACTATACCATTTCTGCTTTATAGGTTATTATTGCTTTGTAGGTTATTATTGCAAGTATATTTTATGCATTTCCGCTGTACAAATTAGGTGTGCACGATATACTGGTTATTTTTAATTTTGTTCTTGGTCATTATTTTTTGGGGGTGACCAATACTTATGACTTTTGAAAGATTGTCAATGAATTAACCGTAATTATTATGTTTTGTGTTCTCGTCATTAACATGTATTAATCAATCGATTTACCTTTTCCCAACTGTGTTTTAGGTAACTCCCAGTTTAACGGTTTGACCGTATTGTGCGTGAAGATTTTTTATTATTATTGATAGACTCGCATTTGACCACTATCTCACTTGATGGTAAGCGATGATGTGGTCGACGATGGAGCACGCTTGCCTAGAAGTAACCTATTCACTCTTGACTTAAAGACCCCTAGGTTATAGCTATCAGGAAACACAGACTCCAGCAGGGAATTCTACTCCTTAGCTGTAGGCATTATGAATGTGTTCCCAAAACGCTTTGTACGTTTGTAAATATTAGTAAATTATCTGAATAGGGGATAAAGCAGTATCTTTAAAAGCCGGTTGTAGTCATAGAGTATTTTGTAGGTACTGGCTCGGGTCTATGTCGACTTCGCGGTCCCGTAATAGTGATTTTATTTTTGTAAAAAGAAACAGTAATTATTCAATATTTTTGTTTTTGCCAGACCCTATTAAAAACAAGCTTTATTATTTTATGTAAGTTTCAAATATTTCTGTGACGTAATCTCGTAAATATACACGTTTGAAATCGTAAGTTAGGGTTAGATTCGTGACTTATGATATGTTTTTTAGGGTTCCGTACCTCAAAAGGAAAAAACGGAACCCTTATTGGATTACTTTGTTGTCCGTCTGTCTGTCTGTCAAGACAATCTCCGTGGAGGTATCGAGTTGAAATTATAACCATATACTCAAGTCTGCGGTCCCTTGAAGCTGTGAAAAAATCAAACTTCTAAGTTAACGAGAAAAAAAGATACGACCGTATATGTCGCAACAAAAACGTATATTTCGACACTCTCAAGGGAATCAAAATTCACAGGGTACTTCTCGTTGACCCAGAGTCCTAAAAGTTATTTACATAGGTTAAGTTTGTACGGAACCCTCAGTGCGCGAGTCCGACTCATACTTGCCCAGTTTTTTTTATCGATCCAACTAATTTATATCATGTTTTGATGCTTACCCAGCGGTTGGTAATTTTAAAATAATGTTTCATGGTGTTCTCTTTTATTTTTGTGGATTTCCAGTGGTTCGAAAAAGTTTAAAATTAGTACAATCTCGTCTGAAGTCGCGAAGCGCATCTTGAATTCTGAACGAAACAAAGGTTAAGTTTTAATGCCGAACGATAGTGTCTCGAGTGTATGTAATGTAATGAGTAAAGTGAGGAATCAAAGCCGCCCAAGACAAAGACAGCTTTATCTCTGTGTTGGATACTATACTTTTTACATTTTCTGAGACATAATTAAAAGACACTGAAACAAATTATATATTAGAGAAATATAAGTATTAATCACAAGTTCATGTTAACTATCACTCGACATGTTTTGAGATTTAAAACAAACAAAATTCAGCCCCCTAGCCAAGTTGCAAACGATAAACGTGAATGCTTAGTAATCTCCATTAGATTTTCAACTTTATACCTAAGAGCATAAAGTTGAAAATCTATTAAAGACTACTGAGCGTTAGCGACCGGAACGAACGAAAAACACTATGTAATCTTCAATAGTTTTTCAACTTTATATCCAATACCATAAAGTTGAAAATCTATTAAAGACTACTGAGAGTTTACGTTTATCGTTTGTGACTTGGCTAGGGGGGCAGCAGTACTCTAAGATTGAACGATACTTTTAATTATCTATAACGGTTCCGCTCTTTTATATTACTTTTTTGGAGACTCGTCAGTAACCACATTTTATTCTTTTTTGTTGTTATTGGCCAGTTTGATTTTTGAATAAACTTGTTTGAAGTACGTAAGTGAATTCAAATAATTCACTTATTGTGGCTTTTTCTGCGGCTTGCCTTTATTGGCCGACCATAATGAACACTGACGAGGAACAGAGCTCCACCTCTCTCTTGCCTTTATTGGCTGGCTTGAGTGGAGATTCGCAAGAGCAAACGTGTGCGGGAGAAGGTATAATCTAGTAAAGTGCTCGTAGGGATCTTGACCGTAGGTACTTCCAGGATTGTCCTGATAGCCGTGGTACACCTCTCCACTTCTCAAGCACCTCGTGATATGTTGCCCTCTTGTTGCTAGTGTTGCTACGTCACTTCGTGCTAGCGACCATTTTTGGGGGCCCATTTGTTGAGTGTGCAAGTCACCCACTGTCTTTTTGTCGATGGATATTAATAACATTGTTCAGGCAGGGGCCATAGTCTTAACATAATTCCTGGTATAAATAATTGAGTATTGAGTATTAACCAGTCCACTTAAGAATCCAAAAACTTTAGCCCTATTGTCTTTGTTTTCCATATGTCGCAATAGTTTTTTCACCAACCCGGGGTTGTCCTCGGGTACACTTGACTAGCATAGCGCATACAGGGATAATCGTCGGTTGGTATCACGTTCCATTAAAAGTGTCTAAAGGGCCTCTGCAAGTTGCTCCTCGTACGCCTTCCAAAGGTCCAGGACCTCAGGGTCCTGAGATAAATATTGAAAATAATTAGTATAATATTCCTAATCCAAGGGCGAGCAAAGCGAGCTCGAACACCAACAGGTTAGGTTAGAAAATGGTGAAAATGGTGGTGAAATGGTGTTGGTGGTGGTTGGTGGTGGTGGTTTGGAAATGGTGGAACTTATTAAAACTTGAGCATAAAATTTAGAAACGAAGGAGGAATAAATATTAAATAAACTTAATTTGTTTCTTCTTTTACATTAATGTTGAGGACAGCTATTGAAAATGCCACTTCGCTTGGCACACTTATACTTGGAACAGATAAAATTTCATTTGCCATTTTAGTTAGTTTAGTCAATGTGGGTTCTTTATTTTTCAGTCAAAACATAGAATCTGTGTTCTCCAGCAAGTTCAATTGACGTGTTTAAATTTTAAATCTTATATAAATGTCGGCTCGTCGCGATGGTTCGAGCTATCTAGCAGGTGGGCCTATGTGGGTATCGTGTAATGAATAAAAACAGCTAGGAACTGGTTCAGATTACTTCTCAATACAGAATTATATACAGTGGTACAATGCACTATAATAATAATATTAGGTAGGTACAAACAACAAAACGGACAGTTTAAGTGCGTCTTCTTCGGTTCTCCTTAAAAGGGTCCTTTTTCACTCGCCTATCGTCAACATTGAGCATGGTTTAAAAGCTTGTTACTTCATCTAACGCTATCCAATGCGATGTTCGATGAAAAGGCAACGCGAAAAAAGAGAAATAACGCCCGAAAACTTTGTTAGAATTTGGTAATTCCGTGATTTACTCGAATATTTTACAAAACTTGTTCCAGGAAATACGTGTTTTTATTAAACCCTTAAAAGTTTTTGAAAAAAATTGTCGTCATTCAGAATCTTGATTAAATTTTTATACTTTTTTAATTTTTAAGTAAATTATGAAGTGTCAAAGATAAACTTTTAGCAAAATAGCAGATTTTCATAGGTCTTTACTGGATTAGTTTTACACAAATTTATAAATTGATTTCAATAGAAGCCTAGATAATATCCACAACCACAAGATACTGTGTTTCCAAAATGTGTAATAACGTCATAATCGCGTAAGAGCGGTTGTATAAAATAAACTTTTTACAAAAAAAAAACCGACTTCACTAAAAAAACATTAAAAGGATCAAAATAACTTTAATTTCGGAAATCGTGTTTCTCGGTATTGTTTGTTTCTTATTTAACACCGACTTCCGAAATTAAAGTTATTTTGATCTTTTTAGTGTTTTTTTTAGTGAAGTCGGTTATTTTTTTTTTATGTATAAAGTTTTTTATTTTACTCTTTTTAGTTGCGTTACACTTATGACCAGAGTGCCTATTTCTCATGACTATTCCAATTAACTCAAATACTGCTAGGATACAATGTTTTATTATGTTCTCGTATCTACCTTCGTAGTAAGTTCCCGTATCTACCTTCCACCTTCCGGCTCCATCATCAGATCAGTTCGATAGTACCTTATAGCTAAAGCGTATCTCATGAAAATTCTAATAAGCCCAATCACGGCTAGGATACATTGATTAATTACAGAGTTCCGGTGCCTATCTTCGGGCTCCATCATCATCATCAGGTCACTTCGATGATAGCATATTCAACATAACTATTCAGAACCATCTATTTATTTGTATTGTCATAGTCGCTTAACTATCTTCATTGTGATATCTATGTGACTATGAAGTTCCGTTGGCCATTTCTGGTCTTCTTCATCAGTTCCACTTCATCAATTATGTTACTTTTTGACTGTAAATGCTTAAGTTCTCGAAGAAAATACCAAAATCACTATATAGTTGCCTATAATATATGAGGAGTTTCCTTGATTCCTCATGGATCCCATCATCAGAACTGTTTTTTTTTTTAAAATGGGGCCAATCTGGAAAAAAAAATTTAAGGGGAATTTTTTTTTGCAAATCTGTCTAAAAACGACGATTTATTGAGGTTACACACATAAAAAATAAAAAAAAAACCGGGCAAGTGCGAGTCGGACTCGCGCACCGAGATCTAGGTCACGGGAAGTACCCTATGAATTTTGATTTCCTTGAGAGTGTCGAAATACACGATTTTTGACATAAATGGCCGTATCTTGTTTTTTTGATTTTCACAGCTTCAAGAGACCGCAGACCTAAGTATATGGTTTTAATTTCAACTGGATACCTCCACGCGCTCCCGAGATAAAGGGTCTTGACAGACAGACGGACAACAAAGTGATCCTATAAGGGTTCCGTTTTCTCCTTTTGAGGTACGGAACGCTAAAAATAGAACTGAATTGATAACCTCCTCCTTTTTTTGTAGTTAGTTAAAACAGTAAAAATGTATATCGAGTTGGATGCCCTTTTAGCTCATAGCCAAACGAAAACGCCTCTGTCCTGTTGATCCCCGCGCGAACGCCGGCGTTCGCGCTGCCATTCTGTCAATCCCCGCGCGAACGCCGGCGTTCGCGCTCTCCCACTTCATTGTAGGCCTTATTTTCCATATATAGAGACTACTTTTGTATGAACAAGTTTGGTTACGTACGTTCTTGGATAAATTTCCTATAAATTGAACGCAATCATATTTTACAGTCTATGCTCTTTTTTTTTTCGGTTTGACATTCACCCAACGTGACGTTCGTGCGCCATTTTGTTTATGGCGCCCCTGCAGTCATAACGTTTTTACAGTTTGCGTAACTAAAAGCGCGCCAACTCTAGTTCTTCTAGTTGCCACTAGATGGCGTGCCTTGTTTTGTTGTCAACAAATCAACTGCCTGATACGACATAAACATCTATCAGAATTTTGAATATCGAAAAAAAAAAAATTCTTCATCTGAACATCGAAAGATCCCGAATTTTCCTTGTCTAACGTATCGTCTTGAGATATTAGTAATGTGTTATATTTATCAAGATAAACTTATTTCAGTTTTTTTTAAGAGTTCTTTCAGGATTACCTCGACTCATAAAATAATTAAAGATGGTTGCAATTTCTGCAAGATCAATTTGTATTTTTAAAGAGTGTTCATTTAATTTAGTTAATTTGCTTTAGCACAATCTCTTAATATGTAAAAATCTTGAAAGAACAAGGGCGACGAACAATTTTGTTAATGAAATTATTAAGCGACCATATATATCACCATGATAGATACCAACGAAATAACGTACTAAGTTTTATCAAATCAAACTAATGGCCAGTCAAAGTTTCGCAAAAAAACCGTCATAATTGGAAACTGAATTGACTAGAATTTTTACGATAGTAAATTATCGTGGGTTAATTATTTTATTTGCTTGCTTGATTTCATAACTTTTGACTAAAATGAACTTTTGATGTTGCCACTAATATAAATCTTGTAACATAACATGCTTTGCTTTATTATTGCATTAATATACTTATAAAAATACATTTCCGCATTGGAATATAACATAAAATTAGCTGTTTGTGCTTAGAATATAGTGGTTATAATTACATATATAACATTGTAGTGTAACTCGAATATAGCACATCACCAGAAAAAAACAAAGCATTAAGACATTTCAACTGCCATCCAGCCTAATGGCATAATGAAATCATAAATCAGCAACGTTTATTTAAAATAGACCTAAACAGTACATATATATCGATGCCTAAACATTAAGCTGTTGATCCCCGCACGAACGCCGGCGGTCGTGCGCTATTGTCTTACTATTGTGTCTCTAATTACGCTACTCAAGAAGTTAAGCTAAATTGCGCGTTCCAAAGCGTAGATCTCTATGAAGAAGAACGTGCAATAAACTCCATGGACACTATTTTAAATCATATTATGATGCATACATGGGCGATGTGGACAACAAGTAGATGTGCTCGCATCTGGTTCTGCGAATTTGGTAGTAGTGTGATGCGATGTACATATGTCTTTTCAGTATAGATGTGGATGTCTTTAGCGAAATACTTCTGTTGATGTGTGTACATGTAACACGACCCGCGATGGTTTTAAAGCTAACCCATTTTCAACGGGTCCGACTTTTTTCAGAATTAGGTAAATCTGTCAATTCACCTTTAACTTCCATGTCATCTCGTCCATTCTATCTACCACTAATGATATCATATCGTTTTCCTTTTCATCAGAAACATTCGTCATTATGAAAGTATAAACAATAAACAAAATAATGATAAATTATAGAAAATATGTAAACACGCCGATAAAAATTATTTTCTATTTGAGTCGAAGTGCATAAGCACATCACATGTCATGATGATTAAAGAATACCCTCTAGTCAACTGTCAAATACCCATTTATTATTAATATATCCTCAGTAAAAATATTAACGCAGATGTGTAAAGTTCACTCTGATATCTAGTTATTTCACCAAATATGTTCTATGAAAATTTCAAGGTATTGGGGTTATAAATTCGGGAATAACTTTTTTGTTTATGGACTGATCTTAAAGATTATTTTTGTTTTGGGTTAAGTTATGACTCTGTAGTAATCTCATTACTGAAGGAACAGGTGAGATTTAGTCAGTAACTGTCTGGCATGCATGCCCCTTAGAACGGGACAAGTCAATTGATTTTCTACCACACAAAAAGGTCCCTTACCAGACAACATGCTTACTAGTTTTAGCCGGGGAATATCATAACAAAAGTGAAAAACATTTTTTTTTTTTATAAAAAAATATAACCGATTTCAAAAACTAAAAATGCAAAGTAACTTTAATTATAAATAAGTTAGTGCATAAGTGTAAACCCGTTTAGTGTAATGCTTAGCGGGAACAGTGAAGTTGTGGAAAATAGTGCCAGTCAACCTCTAAACATCCTGGAGAGGTGCCCTCTGTGCACCCAGGCACGATTTTTTAAAGGTAAGCGGGGTCTGAGTGTGCATATTGGAAAGATACACAAACCCCAAAATGCACTCACTTCGGACCCTGTAAGTACACCATCTCCTACACCAACTACATCATCTTTAGATCCGTTTTGGAAAATCCTTTCAAAATTCAAAAACTCTTGTCCAGTTTTAAAGCGAGTTCCCCGCGGCGCTAGACCTCTTGTGGCGCAACACCTAGCAGGGTGCGTTCGCCTTGCCGTACGGGAGAACTCGCAAAGTGCTTGGGAACATCTGCTCACCTTCCCTTACAGAATTTTACATGTACAAAAAAATTTGGCTACAAAAAAGACCTTAACTGCACAAATTAACTCGTTGAGTAGTGTAATTAGAGACACAATAGTAAGACAATGGCGCCCGAAAGCCGGCGTCCGTGCGGGGATCAACAGCTTACAGGAAACTGTAATCTTTTGGCCTGTGATTTATATTCAAAATTACCGATTCAGAGGTTTACCTCTTCAAAAGGTTTATCCCATTTGGTTGAAACGAAGTTGGGGGAAGGTGACATTAGCGGAGCAGCCAGGATTCTTTTTAGTAGTGATGTGGTGGCTCCGTGTTCTCCAGATACTCTCGCAGATCTGGAGAGAAAACACCCTGCCCCAGCGGATGGCCTTTCTTTTCCCGACCCCCCTGATCCGGACATTCACACCCTCACCATTACAGGTCGAGAAGTGATCGCGGCCGTTTGCTCTTTCCGGAGCGGCTCTCTCTGGCGGCCTCGATGGCCTCAGTCCTCAGCACCTAAAGGACCTTATCTGTTCAGGCGCCGGCGAAGCTGGTGAGTTGCTCTTGAAGGAGCTTACGGCCCTGATTAACCTAATGCTCTCTGGCAAGGGTAACGAAACCATCATCGACGTCTTGTACGGGGCTAATTTATGTGCCCTGCGCAAGAGGGATGGCGGTATTCGTCCCATTGCCGTGGGAACTACCTACCGTCGTATGGCAGCCAAGATTTGTTGCAAATTTTATGGTGAGGTGGTTTCGGAAAAATTTCAGCCCCTACAGCTTGGTTACGGCTCCAAAGGGGGCTGTGAGGCTGCCGTACACGCATTGTCGACCTACCTAAATTCTGGCAAAGGAGAGGCTATCCTTAAGGTTGACATAAAAAATGCATTTAATTCGGTTAATAGGGACACCTTGCTGGCAGAAACTAAAAAAGAAATACCTAAAATCTATAGTTTTCTTTGGCAATGTTATAGACAACCATCTAAATTACTCTTTCGGGACAACCTTTTGGAATCCGCTGTTGGCTGCCAACAAGGTGACCCCCTCGGGCCAGTGATCTTTAGCTTAGCTATACACCCAATCATTCGAAAACTAAATTCGAAATTTAATGTGTGGTACCTCGATGATGGGACCTTGGGAGGCGATGTAGACACCGTTTTAAATGATTTACAATTTTTAAAAAACCAACTCTTTTCTATAGGACTAGATCTCAACTTCTCTAAATGTGAATTATTGCTCTCTGACAGTACTGACAGACATCTGACTCTTCCAAAATTCAATGCAATAGCCCCTGCAATCAAAATTATCGATAAAAGTTCTCTTCGTCTCCTTGGGTCCCCAATCTTTGAGGATTCCTTTCCCAGTTTTGTGGAGGAAAAAATACAAAATTTCAATGACGTTTCGGAAAGATTACTCCAAATTAACATGCATTCGGCTATTACCCTAATTCGTTATTGTTGTTTCGGTCCTAAATTAATATATTTCCTTCGTGCTTCCCACTTATGGAAGCACCTTCACCTTTTGGAAAAAATGGACCAAATTATCCGACATACACTTACATTAATTTTAAATATGACCTTGGACGATCGAGCTTGGGATCAAGTTACTCTTCCCATCCGTATGGGAGGCCTCGGCGTCCACAAAATTACCAGTATTAGTTTACATTCTAACTTCCACACTGATTCCTTTTGAAGTGCCGTGCTTCACCGAGGCTATGGATGCCTGGAGAATCGCTTGCCCGAATACAAATCCGCCTAACAACCCAACCTCCCAGAGACGGTGGGATGAACCGCTCTGCAAAGTAGTCCAGAAAAACCTAATCCTAACATCTGCTACTACTGCGGAGCGTGCGCGCCTCCTGGCTGTGGCAAATTGGGAGTCAGGTCTTTGGCTTCACGCACTGCCGTCGTCGAATATTGGCACCTTATTTGACGATACTACTTTCCGCCTAGCTGTTGCCCTACGCCTAGGCGCTCCTTGCTGTTCTCCTCATCGCTACCACTGTGGCGAAGTTGTCAACAGCCTTGGTCACCACGGCCTGTCATGCAGTCGAAGCGCGGGACGGATAGCACGGCACGCGATTATTAACGACATCATCCGACGAGCCCTTGTCACCGTCGGCGTTCCGGCTGTTTTGGAACCTCATGGCCTGGCACGCGACGATGGTAAGAGACCGGACGGTATGTCTTTATTTCCGTGGAAGATGGGTAGGCCTTTAGTGTGGGACGCTACCTGTGTCGACACTCTTGCGCCATCCCATCTTCCTAGCTCTTCGTGCTGTGCTGGTGCTGCCGCTGCGGCTGCGGAGAACCTCAAGCGGCGGAAATATAACAACCTCGTCGGTAGTTATATTTTTGAGCCGTTTGGGGTTGAAACTCTTGGGCCGTGGGGTCCGAGTGCTCATAAGCTTTTCAAAGAATTATCCAAACGCTTAGTTGACACTTCGCGTGACCCAAGGGCTGGCTTTTACCTCGGTCAGAGGTTAAGCATTGCCATACAACGTGGCAATGCCCCCAGCCTTTTGGGGGGGGGAGGAAAATCAGAATGTACAACCAAATGTTAGCAAACATGGCCATGTGGGGATCAAATGAATGTACATTACAAAACGGTAGGTCGGAGACATTTTTTCATTTAAGCTTTATAGTATTCTAGCTGACTCGTTGTTGCAAACGTTGTTCTGCCATGTAAATTATCAAAAAAATGGGGATAGGAGGGTAAAAAATAGCCTACGGTCTACTCGCAGACCTACCAAATATACACAAAATATTTCATAAAAATCGGTCAAGCTGTTTTAGTGGAATCAAACACACGAGATTTTTATTAATTTTTTATGTACAGTCAGGGATCAAAAGTGCAATTGCACTGTGTCAATGGCTAGTGTCTAAAATTTATTTTTAGAAGAGGTTCAATAGTTCATGACTAATTTAATTTGTAGCCTACTACAAAGCAATTTTGGACTCTTTAGCATTGGTAGCGCGTAACTGAATTTTTGAACCCTGACTGTACATTAATAATATTGCATTGGTGGGACTGAGCGTGTAGATACCTACCTACCTACCTACACGCTCAGTGCAACCATTACATATTTTCGTATTGAAAGAGTAAATCTGAAAAAAGATATGAATGAAAAGTAGATTTAAAATTACTATAGAGTTTGAATAGTGTTGCGGTATATAGGTTAGAGAAATAGCGTTCTCCGCTTTGAAAATGTTTTCATATGCGATTTATTCTTTTCATTGCAGTCCACAAAAGATGTGCAGTTGAATGCTTTCTACATTCGCGGATATTCTGATGCTGACAATTTGGTATCATCGGCTGAAGAGGGGCTGGCGAGAGCTGCGAGGCAGGACTATGCTTTCTTTGCGGGACAAAGAGTAGCGAGATCTACGTTAAGGTAAAATGATATGTTGGATGGGTTCAAATAAAACTCTGAGGAGAAACCATGATGTAAACTTTTTAAGTTGTTTTCAAGATGTTCCTTAAACTTTGGCTTTTAGTGATGGCTACTTTGATTTGGCTGAAATCGCCAACGCGCCATCGATCAAGTGTGGTGATCAATGCCTTCTTCTTATCTTTTTTTAAGAAAGGGCTTTTGCCTAGGAACAATTCAAGGCTGGTTTGTTTTTGATGCACTCATAATCGAATGAAGTGCTCATAATGCATGTTAATATTATACATTTTTACACATTGTTATCAATTCACCGACTAGTTTGAGCGGGCTAGGGAGGAAACAACTACCGTCCACACATTACTATTATGGTAGAGTATTAAATGGTAGTTAAGCTTTCAGTATCTCCATGGAGTTTCTTGCACGTTCTTCTCCATAGAGCTTTGGAACATGTAATTTAACTTTACTTTTTTTGACTGACCGACATTTTGACAATTCAAAGTGCCAGTTATTGGTCTATAAATCCAAAGTGTATAGGTAAATAAATAAATATTGGATGCAGTCTGCTTTTTTCTAGCAATGTTTGTTCAGTTCTGTGTTATATTGAAATTGAAAATAGCAATTTTGATGAAGCTGTGAAGTGTTTTTTTTTGAGTTTGGAAATCATTTTATTATTTGTCGAGAGGGCTTGTCAGACTTTTACTGGCTAAAACCACACCTGTGTCCTTCAGTTGCTCTTTGTATTCCATGACTGAATTTTTACGAGCAATCCTGCAGCCCAAGCAGATCATTTTGTCCCTGTATTTTGTAATTGACTGCTTTTAAAAATAAAAACTTTTTAGAAAAAAAAAAAATAACCGACTTCACTAAAAAAAAAAACACTAAAAGGATCAAAATAACTTTAATTTTGGAAGTCGGTGTTTCTCGGTATTGTTTGTTTCTTATTTAACACCGACTTCCGAAATTAAAGTTATTTTGATCCTTTTAGTGTTTTTTTTTAGTAAAGTCGGTTATTTTTTTTTTCTAAAAAGTTTTTATTTCACACTTTTTAGTTGCGATACACTTATAAACAGAGTGCCTATTTCTCATGACAATTCCAATTAACCCAAATACTGCTAGGTTACATTGTTTTATTATAAATTCCTGTGTCTACCTTCCTCCTTCCGGCTCCATCATCAGATCAGTTCGATAGTACCATAAAGCCAAAGAGCATCTCATGACAATTCTAATAAGCCCAAACACGGCTAGGATACATTGATTAATTACGGAGTTCCTGTGCCTACCTTCCGGCTCCATCATCAGATCAGTTCGATAGTACCTTATAGCCAAAGTGCATCTCATGACAATTCTAATAAGTCCAAACACGGCTAGGTTACATTGATTAATTACGGAGTTCCAGTGCCTACCTTCCGGCTCCATCATCATCATCAGATCACTTCGATGATACCATTTTCAACGTAACTATTCAGAATCATTCATTTATTTGTATTGTCATAGTCGCTTAACTATGTATATCTTCATTGTGATATATATTTGAGTATGAAGTTCCGTTGACCATTTCTGGTCTTCTTCATCAGTTCCACTTCATCAAATGTTACTTTTTAACTGTAAATGCTTAAGTTCTTGATGAAAATACTAAAATTACCATAGGGTTGCCTATAATTTTTGAGGAGTTCCCTCGATTCCTCATGGATTCCATCATCAGAACTGGATTTTGAAAAAAATGGGACCAATCTGGAAGCATATCCTATAAAGGGAAAACAAAAAAATTTGCAAATCGGTCCATAAACGACGGAGTTCTGAGGTAACAAACATAAAAAAAAAATGATAAAAAAAAAAAACTTTTTACAAAAAAAAAAACCGACTTCACTAAAAAAAACACTAAAAGGATCAAAATAACTTTAATTTCGGAAGTCGGTGTTAAATAAGAAACAAACAATACCGAGAAACACCGACTTCCGAAATTAAAGTTATTTTGATCCTTTGAAGTCGGTTATTTTTTTTTTTGGAAAAAGTTTTTATTTCACACTTTTTAGTTGCGATACACTTATAAACAGAGTGCCTATTTTTCATGACAATTCCAATTAACCCAAATACTGCTAGGTTACATTGTTTTATTACAAAGTTCCTGTGTCTACCTTCCCCCTTCCGGTTCCATTATCAGATCAGTTCGATAGTACCTTATAGCCAAAGAGCATCTCACGACACTTCTAATAAGCCCAAACACGGCTAGGATACATTGATTAATTACGGAGTTCCTGTGCCTACCTTCCGGCTCCATCATCAGATCAGTTCGATAGTACCTTATAGCCAAAGTGCATCTCATGACAATTCTAATAAGTCCAAACACGGCTAGGTTACATTGATTAATTACGGAGTTCCAGTGCCTACCTTCCGGCTCCATCATCATCATCAGATCACTTCGATGATACCATTTTCAACGTAACTATTCAGAATCATTCATTTATTTGTATTGTCATAGTCGCTTAACTATCTTCATTGTGATATCTATTTGAGTATGAAGTTCCGTTGACCATTTCTGGTCTTCTTCATCAGTTCCACTTCATCAAATGTTACTTTTTGACTGTAAATGCTAAGTTCTTGATGAAAATACAAAAATTACCATAGGGTTGCCTATAATTTTTGAGGAGTTCCCTCGATTCCTCATGGATTCCATCATCAGAACTGGATTTTGAAAAAAATGGGACCAATCTGGAAGCATATCCTATGAAGGGGAAAAAAAATTTTGCAAATCGGTCCATAAACGACGGAGTTCTGTGGTAACAAACATAAAAAAAATGAAGATAAAAAAAAAAATACAACCGAATTGAATAACCTCCTCCTTTTTTTGAAGTCGGTTAAAAAATACAACCGAATTGATAACCTCCTCCTTTTTTTTGAAGTCGGTTAAAAAATAACAACACTTATTGAGATGATATTAAGACATCTGACCCTTAAAGTCTTTAATATCGTCCGATGATGATCATGTCAGCGCCCTATCATAAATAAACGAGCAAGTTGCAATGACCATTCTTTATTCTTTATTGTACACACAATTTTATATAGACAATAAAAATAGGACTGCTTCGGAAAGTATCTGTATCACATAAACAGGTTCTCTAAAAAGGTCCAAGATCGACGGATTAGAGGACATCCGTTGCCCCCCTTCAACACGGACACGAGACATCTGCGTGTAGTACGACGTATAGGGTTCCTTTACTCCCACTACAGTATGAATGGACGGTCAGTAGGCACGTGTCTGATAGACCCCTCTGCTCACCCAAGGGCGAAGAACATCCTTGAGGATTTCTAACCACCAAAAAACGAAGACTGGAAACCAACCCCCAACATTCAAAAAAAGGCCAGACAGATAACGATGTGTGTTTTGTTGGACAGGTCTCTGAGTCAGGCTCGCGGGCGGTGCGCAGTGAGGGAGCTCCCGGTGCACTCCACTCGGGCGCATCTCGCCTTCCCTTTGCCGCGGCAGTCGCCTTACGCTAGACCTACTCTACTCTCGTAAGTTTAAATTACATTCGAGCTTATTAATTTAATTTACTAAAAAAAAAACAAGGACCGATATTCTAAATACTTTTGTAAGAAGTTTCTTCTACTTCAATCGAAATTTGTCAACATGCTAACGGAAAAAAAACCCTAGGCGAATGTTAATAAAGTACAAACTCTAACAGTCAATTCGATTGAGTCAAGTGGAGGAAATGAATTAGAATATTAGGGTTAATCTTTGACCTACTAAATATAAATACCGATTATAAATTACTTATTTCACGTAAATATTTGTTTTTTAAATTTTGTGCCAAGTATATGAAATTTTCTTCAAGAAAATTTCAACTGCTTACTGATTTACCCGTTCATGAGATACAGCCCGCTGACAGGCAGACTTACTTCATAATAGGGTTCCTTTGGTCACCCTCTGGGAACGGAGCCCTGAATAATAATTCTAATTCTCTCTATTTTCGTGAGTGCGCAATTAGCATATTTTTTTCTGACTGACTGATTTCTTGACAACTCAAAAGTGTCTGTAAATCTATTATAGTTGTAAGTGAAAATTATTATGTGTTCTATAAACATTTAGATGAATGTAATAGATGTTATAGTTATCAAGAGTTTCAATGGTTTTATCGCGGGAGGTTTCCTTGAAAAGTGCTTACGTGACTCGGACAGTGTAGTGCAAACATTCCGTTTAAGTATCTGGAAGCAAAACATAAATAAGTATAGGTAATGTTAGGTTTTAATACGTAATCAGATTACTACTCTGTTTTCTTAACCAAGAATATTTAATAATGATAATAATAATAAGTAGGTAGTTAGTTTTTTAGTTAGTTTACTTAGTTTTCCATATGTTGCAATAGTTTTCCACCAACCGACGGTTGTCCTTGGATGCACTAGCATAGCGCGTACAGGGGTGATCACCGGTTGGTACCACGTTCCATTAAAAGCGTCTAAAAGGGCCTCTGCGAGTTGGTTTCGGCTCCTCGTGCACCTTCCAAAGGTCTGGGACCTCAGGGTCCTGAGATAAATGAATGTATAAAAATAATAAGTAGATATATTGACTTGGCTGGCGAGGTTGTCGACATGTGGTATGTGGACTCGGCGATCATTGTACTGATAGTCGTATCAGCCCCCTAGCCAAGTTACAACCGTTTCGTTTCGATTCTCTTTTCGTTGATCGCCTCGAGTCGGCCACGCCTTCTATTCCTTTGTTCTGACCACGTGACTGAGCGTTGAGATGATGTCAGAATAAAGGAATCGGAGGCGTGGCCTACTCGAGGCGATCGACGAAAAGAGAATCGAAACGAAACGGTTGTAACTTAGCTAAGGGGGCTGGCAAAAGATTTATAGCAAAGAGCCTCGAACAAACTTAGTCCATACAATGCTAAAGTCGATACTTGAGTAGGTGATGAATTAAAATTATCTCGAATTATTGAATCAAATATAACGACAAAGTGTCAATATCCCTCATACATTCACACTTAGAAACTTTGCCTCTGTGGGGTTTTTTTTGACTTAATGTCCGTGAGGATGGATGAAGAGAGAGAGAGGAAGGCAAAGAAAAGATGAAAGGATTGTGTGAGGAGTGACATGAAAGAAAAGGGAGTCAGTGTTAGCGTGACGGCTGACAAGGCAGAAGGAAAGAAAAAAACATGTCTCACCGACCCCAAGTAAAATAGAACATGGGCAGAAATATGAAGATGTAACGTTCGTATTTATTCGGAAACACGAAGATTACCGAAGCGTATATAATTTCTGATTTTAACTGTACTTTGTTATTACTTACAATATTTCTGTGTTAGTCTGTTGCAGTTGCGCAGTGGCGGCGCGCTGGCTCGATTGGAAGCTGCCTTAGTTCCCGATATGCCTCAGTGTGCTCCGCCTCCAGGCTTCGCCTCCGCCAGAGCTACTGACGTACGATCTGCCCTTATCTTACTTATCGTTGGACTCATCACGTCTCTGCTTTTAGGTAAGTGCATGTTAAAGTTGTTGTGGTTGTTTGAAAAGGTAGCCATAAATAATCTTAGGTAGGTAATATGGAGACACCAGAAAATCATCGTTTAGTTCCTTTTTTTTGAGATGGGAAATCATCAGTTAATTTCTCTCGCTCTGGGCGGAGCGAGTGTCAGAGTTTGACTGACTAAAACCCACCTGTAATCCTTTAGTTGGCCTTTTAGGGCCATGGTAATTGTTAAGAACAATTCTGCAGCCCTAGCAGATCATTTTGTTCCTGTATTTTGTAATTGATTGCTTAAAAAAAATAACAACACTTAGTGATTTGATGTTAAAACATCTGACCCTTAAAGTCTTTAATATCGTCCGATGTCGATGATAATGTCAGGGCCCTATCATAAGGGCACGAGCAAGTTGCGATGACCATCTGCTATCTGACGTCATTGGCGTATTTCTCAAAATCGACTGAGTTGAGACATCACAAGGTAATCCGCAAGACATGTTTTGGAACTGGCTGCAAGTACCTACATACAACTTGCACTTTTGATCATAAATAACGGTAGGAGGTTGGCCAAGGTCGGAAATAAGGTGCCTCTAAAGATGTTGCATGTCCATATTTCCATTTCTTAAATTAGTTTTTGCAGTTCTTCTTAGAATTCGGGTTGTTAGCAGAGGTTTCGAAAAATGATGATTTGTGTGTTACATTTATTTATTATTACTAGCTGACCCGAACTTCGTACCGCCCAACAAGGTGTGATATTTTACTTCTTCATATATCTTTCGATATAGTCAACCGATTGCGATGAAAAAAAGGCTAAGCAATATAATTGTCAAGTTACACACAATTTTAATGTTTAAAAGTTATCTACATCGATTTCGTACATTTCACGTGATGCGAAAACTTCTACAGGTTTATTATGTGTACTTATAGATAGATTTATTTATAATTATTTCAACAGGAATTGATTGGGATTTATTGAGGATCAGTAAAAGGTCGTAATAAACCTACAATAACGGCCAGGCGCCGACGTTTGATATTATCACATATTACAGGGTTAGAATAGAATAAACTTTATTGTACACCATAATAATAACAAAACTTTTACACAAACTTAAATCTATGGGTTCCTATAACGGCGGTCTTATCGCTGACAGCGAAATCTTCCAGTGAGTGTTATAATAAAATAGGGATATTTGTTTAAATCTCTAGAAGCTTAGAAAGGAAATTAGTATCTATTTACATAACCAGTTATTTATATAGTCGCGATTGGATCAACTAAAGATTACATGCTCGATGAAATTATTCTGAAATAGGTGAATTTCACAAATTTTCATTCGATACTATAAGGGGAAAAAGAAAGGAGACTCGGGTCCGATTTTGATGATATCGAAAACTACATCTGCATTGTATTGAATATATGGGCCAGGAATTGAGCCCATATATTGAAAAAAAAATGTAGCCTATACTATCCCACTGTTGGGCAAAGGCCTCTGTCCATTCCTTGCATGGTTCCCGGCCGGCTGAGCCACTTCTTGCCAATTCCTAAGGAAGACTGAATTGATGAGAATTGTCAAAACTGCTCCTTGTTGAAAAATTAATTTAAAAAATGAAATGACCCGACAGGGTAAAAAACTACGATTACTTTAAATAAAAACTGAAAAGAAAAAACAAGCTCAACTCAAAAGTGTAGAAAGCAATTCAATTACTACAACATTGATGTAGTTTCATAATCCATACACACATAAAATAAAAGGAGTAATAAATAAAACAAATTGACTGCAACAGTCGGGAGCCATAATGAATAGAACGATTTTAGTTTAGATAGGAAGTTCAAACTAATTTCTGTGGTACCTAAATAAGCAATATTATTTTTCTATCAAAGTCAAAGATAGCCGTGACCTTTTCACAACTTAGAAAATATTGTTTCAGGTTTGGCAGAATACTGTTGGAAGAATCGGAAGGAATTGAAGACATTTTTGGCTGGCTGTTATCGCAGAATAATAAATATTGTGCTGCATTAAGTCTGACCTATGTCGCAAGACTTTGCTGACAATGATCTGGAATTAAATTACAGAGTTCGTTCGTAGGTCACAAAGTTGCGAAGTATTAGCGAGTAAATTGAAAATCTTTGTAGGTATATCAAGTAGATCCCTTTAAAAGTAATGATAGGATTATAGAGTAGTTGAGCATAAGGCTGCGGTTTCCCTATAGACGTGCGAGGTAGCTAAGCGAAGTTAAGCTACAACAATATGGGTATTGTTCCACTACTATGAAGATTCACGACGAGAGTTATGCGCGATGCATTTCTTATCAGCTAGGTGGGGTATTCCGTACTTTGCAAAACTAGCTACAACTCTCGCGAGTGCTTGGCTCACATCTTCAGCGTGCATTTATAGCTCGAATACTTAGCACACATCCGTCGCAACTATATGAAACATAAAACGTAGCTTCATTGAACTCTGTTCTACTAGAGATACCTTTGGCTAGCAATTCTGTTAGTGGAATTTAGACATATCCATAGCTATGCAGCCTACTGTGGCCAGGGGTAGTGTGAAAGTGAAACCCGGGGCCCTGGGACGAAGGCAAAGAAGGAACTGGAGTGGGTTTTTAGCTAGGAAAAGTCTGACATACTTACATCTCATCTCGAGATGTCATTGGATGATTTTCCCACGTAAAAAAAAAATAGCTACGCAGCTTAGCACATCTCTAGTGGAACCGTAGTCTAAGAATGGCGTAATAGAAAATAAGCACATGATTTTATTTATAATTCTTGTAGAGTGTAGATATTAAAACATTTTTGAAGTGTATACTGGTGAAATTTTTGTTTTTGGACAGTCCCTTCCCCTTTCAGGATAGGCAAATAAAACAACCACTACTAAACATAGATTTATGTATTATAATTCCATACAATAAAACCTAAATTATTAAATAAAAGTAACACTAAAGATTATCCTCTTTTAAGATAATGGTCTTCAGGCACCGTTTGTTTGGTGACAGCTGCGTTTATGCAGGTCTTCAGATCCTTCTTAGTTCTTGCAGCATCAGCTAGTGCCTTCTGTATGGTAATGGTTTCTATTACCTGCAGGTTTGTGGCCAAGCCTAGTGCTGCCCAAACTCGGATGAAGGCTGTTGAACAGCCAGAATCTATAAAAAGAACAATAAATTATATTTATTTAGTAAAATAGTTAAAAAATAACACTTTTACATTTTAATTTTTTCGTTAATTAAACTAGCTGACTATCCTAAGAAGAAACATCGAAATAAGCACAGAGGTCAAAGACTCTTAAAGTCCATATACCAAACATGTAATGGTATTTTACCATATGACCATATGAAAACTATGCAGATAAGTGTCTGAGATGGTCTTTTGAAGAAAGAAGCACACAGATTTAAGTGGACCAGTCCAGTCAGCGCAAGCATTTGTCAGTATTTGTGTACCTCAATAACTTAAACGTAAAAAAATATGTCTCTTAAAAGACGCCTTATAAACTGTGCATATTATATATGATAAGACTATACTATACTATACCACTTGATAAGACTTTTGTGTAAGACGGAATGTACAAAACACGTTAACCGAACATTTATTTAAAAAAATGAGCTTATTAAAAAAATCTCGTATTATTTTCTTTGTTAAGGAACAAAAATAATAAGCAGTTCGGTTTGAGAAAACTCTGTATGTTTTTACTGCACTGATATTAAAGCTCTGTGGTTTTTAAATTAACTCGTTGAGTAGTGTAATTAGAGACACAATAGTAAGACAATGGCGCCCGAAAGCCGGCGTTCGTGCGGGGATCAACAGCTTAACATCCTGAGTTTTGCGTTTTCCGATATTATATGCGTTGTAAAATTTTATTTTAATTAAAAACTTGAAAGTCTGTTCAGACTTATACAGTCGTTACGAACGAGCAAGTTACAAAATTGCACGTGTAATTACGAATAAATTATGAACTAAGACTAAACGGGTATCTCTATAATGTCAAGACGCATAATATTGAGTGAAGTTGAGTAGATTAAATTTCTTAGATTTCACAGTTTTTGATATAGGTTTATTAGTTGAAAACTTACCGTAAGTTCCGTATTCTCCAGATTTGTAGTCATACGGGACGAGGTAGTGGTAGTGAGGCCAGAACGTCTTGTTTAAAATAAATACTGCGTTAGAGTCGGGTGGAGATCTGAAAAAAAAGAAGCAGGGAGATTGTAGTAGTGATAAGACATTACTATACCTCCGCCATTTGAATTAAGAATTCTTTGGCAACTTATCAAACTTTATGTTTTTAAAGGTTAGCGGCACTCTATGAGAGCGCAGGCGCATGTACGAGTACTAGGCATGCCTTTTAAGTTCTGTCGTTCCCATATTTCCCGGCAATTTTGAACTTGGAACTGTTCTAGATTCAAATGTGTTTAAATTTTGAATCTCAAAACAGTTGAAAGTAT
Organism: Mythimna impura; assembly: GCA_905147345.3. Taxonomy (NCBI): domain Eukaryota; kingdom Metazoa; phylum Arthropoda; class Insecta; order Lepidoptera; family Noctuidae; genus Mythimna; species Mythimna impura. Next base: position 19,661,325 of record LR990345.1, read on the forward strand.
TAGGATTAATGCTATTGTTTAGTCACAGCGTCGATTGGATTGGAAAATGAATCTTTCTAAGGACAATATTCGTGCAATAATTTTCTACAACTTTAGAAGAGGCCTGACACGGCTTCAGTATTTTGAAGAGCTAACATCTGTGCTCAGTGATGAAGCCCCATGTCTGCGGACTATCGAACGCTGGTATTTAGAATTCTAGCGTGGACATATTAGTGTTAGTGACAAATCTCGCGAAGGACGCCCAAAATCTGCCTTCACTGAAGATAGCATCATTACTGTGAGACAACTAATTCTCGAAGATCGTCATGTGATATATCGAGAGATAGAGGCTCTATTAGGCATGTCAGGGACAACCATTCGGAAGATCTAGCATGAAGCGCTTGGTGTGAGAAAGCTAGTTTGCCGTTGGATACCGCATCTGCTTTCCGACGATCACAAGGCGGCCCGCGTCAGATGGTGTAAGAAAACTCTGCAAAGGTTCAACCGAGGAGAGTCAAATCACGTCTACGATATCATCAGTGGTGACGAATCTTGGATCTATACCTACGATCCTGATTCCAAACGACAATCTACAATCTGAGTCTTTCAAGACGAGCCAAAGCCGACTAAAGTTGTTCGTTCTCGAAGCACTTCAAAGAAGATGGTGGCCACGTTCGTTGGAAAAACCGACCATGTTGCGATTATTGCACTTGAAGAACGTAGAACGGTTAACGCAGAGTGGTATACCACAGTTTGTTTACCACAAGTCATCGCCGAACTTCGAAAATCTAACTGAAACCGACGCATCATCCTGCACCACGATAACGCAAGCTCACGCAGCGCTCGTCAAACGATTGAGTATTTGAAGCAGGAAAAAGTAGAAAATCTTGACCATCCTCCATACAGTCCTGACCTAAGCCCTAACGATTTCTTTACATTTCCTAAAATTAAGAAAAGTCTTCGTGGTCAAAGGTTCCAGTCCGGTGAAGAAGCAGTCGACGCTTTCAAGTCAGCCATTTTGAACACCCCCACTTTAGAGTGAAATAAATGTTATAATAACTGGTTTGAGCGAATAGAAAAATATATTAAGCTACGTGGTGAATACTTTGAAAAACAATAAAAAGTACTATAAGGTTCTAGTTGTGTTTTTTCCTTCAAACGACAAAACTTAAAAGGCATGCCTCGTATGTGTGCATTTAACTCCGGCCAAATGTTCAAGAGACTATGCGCAAGTGGGTTTAAATATATGACATATGGAGGCGTAAACGTCTAAACGTAAACTTAGTTTTGCTAATAATATCTCAAGTGAGCTAAAGGGGCCGATGGTGAATACTGAGAACCATTTTCCAAGTTTCGGCATAACACGGGGTGTATGAGCCTCATCAGAAGGGTTTTATCCAAAAGGCAATGGAGAAGGTATGTTCGGAGTATTCTTACGTAATCCAATTTATTGAATATATTTGCTGGAGAACCAAGGTTACCGACATAGCCCTACTCATTGCTACAATCGCCAAACTTAAGTAACAGTGGGCAATGCTCGTAGAACAGATGTTCGATGGAGTCGAAAGGTTCTGGAGTAGCGACCTAGTACCAGAAAGCGCTTGTTGGAAGGTTACAAAGTGAAACGGTATCTTGGTGGGAGTCGCGGGAATCCGATGGGCCGGCCGATGTGGCGAGACTTGGGGGCTTATGTCCGACCGTGGACGTCTTTCGGCTGAAATAATGACGGGGTGTATTGTTGGGAAAAGGACAATGTGCTTACCAGTAGGCTTAGCCAAGTTACGATCGTTTCGTGTCGAATCCCTTTTTAAAACCGACTTCAAAAAAAGGAGGAGGTTATTAATTCGATTGGCGTTTTTTTATGTGTGTTACCTCCGTCGTTTATGGACCTATTTGAAATTTTTTTTTTCTTAAAGGATATGCTTCCAGATTGTCCCATTTTTTTCAAAATCCAGTTCTGATGATGGGATCTATGAGGAATCAAGGGAACTCCTCAAACATTTATTTATTTATTTATTTAAACTTCATGTACAGTAGTGGTACATAGGCGAACTTAATGCATCAAGGCATTCTCTACCAGTCAACCTTTGGGTTAAAAAAGACAACACTGTGGTAGGCTTGCACAATAAACAAATAACAGATACTTTTAAATATTATAGGCGATCATATAGTGATTTTGGTATTTTAATCGAGAATATAAGCATTTACAGTCAAAAAGTAACATTTTATGAAGTGGGAATGATGAAGAAGACTAGAAATGGCCAACGGAACTTCATACTCACATAGCTATCACAATGAAGATAGTAAAGCGACTATTACAATACAAAAAAATAAATAGTTCTAATAGTTATGTTGAAAATGGTATTATCGAAATGACCTGATGATGATGATGGAGCCGGAAGATAGGCACCGGAACTCTGTAATTAATCAATGTATCCTAGCCGTGTTTGGGCTTATTAGAATTGTTATTCATGAGATGCACTTTGGCTATAAGGTACTATCGAACTGATCTCTGGCCCCTCACCCTAGGTGTGTTAGGGCATAGCAAACTCTACCGATACAGACCTAGGGTTTTCTGGAGCACGCAAGCCCCACCACGACGTCAACATAGAGATACGGCGATGGGGTTATTATCATTATTATTGTTCAAAGTCATTAGAACTTGACAACGTTCATGTTTTCCGTTTGATTAAACACTATCAGTCATTTACATTGAACCATAATATATCTACGAGATTACGAGAATATTACAATTACTGACTGTTAGTATTTGAACACTGTAATATTATATAGGTATATATTATAATTATATAGGTAGATATTAATAACGTTGACAATGTGGTAAAATAAAATCTTGATATTTTTTAGGGTACCCTATGCGTATAGTGGACAATTTTTCTCGTTTATCCCATAGTCAAAATCAAATGAGTGATCATTTGAGTGATACAAGACAAGACTTTGCGAAATTTAGGTACGTTTTTTGCGACATAAACGGCCGTATCTTTTTTTTCGTTTATTTTGAAGTTTTATTTTTATACAGCTTCACGGGACCGCAGACAGTATATGGTTTTAATTTCAACTCGATACCTCCACGTGTTTCGGAGATAAAGGATCTTGACAGAAAGACAGACGGACGGACAACAAAGTGATCCTAACCGTGTTGCAGTAGGTTTCGTCAGTAGGTAATTTACTATCGCATTATAATCTTCTCACAATATTTGGAGATTTTAGCGAAGACTATGTCTGTAAAAATAATATTGCAACCCCCCTAGCAAAGTTCATCATCTCAACGCTCAGTCACGTGATCAGAACAAAGGAATCGGAGGCGTGGCCTACTCGAGGCGTTCGACGCAAGAGAATCGAAACGAAACGGTCGTAACTTGGTCGTAACGGGGGGCAGTATTGAAATTAATATGTGACGCTAGTTATTAATATTTTTACAACTGTTTGCGTCTCTCCACGCGAGAGATAATATTTTTTTCTAATTTCCCTTGTGAAGTCGGATTTTATTTTTCAGTTACCTTAGCCTTATTAAATATAAACCCGCATTTAGCCGTTAGTAGAAATTACACCACTAACTCAATGAATATTATCAGGTATTTAACATTTACCCATTCCAAGTATACATATTGAAACGACACTATGAAACCCGAGCTGTGTGTGGTCCGACACGCACTTGGCTGGTTTTTTATTTAATTAATTAGTAGAGGGATTACTAGCAACGGCCTTTTTGCCAATGTCATTTATTTTAGGTACCTATTATCGACAATCGGTCATTGACCCTTATGATAAGGCTTATGAACTAAATAATAATTATTTTGAAGAATTAGGATATAGAAGGTTCGTGTAATATTCGAAAATTATCATTCAATGCTTTTAGTAAAGACTTCGGATCATAGCTACTCAATGACTTTTCTTTCCGTAAGCAAAGTACCAAAGAAAATAAATAATATACGCTATATTTGATATTTTTTCCATTGTGCAAGTGTAAAGGACTCAGCCCACGCATTTTCTTAACTACTTGACTACGAGCATAAGCACAATCAGCCTTTTAATGTTCCCACTGCTGGGACTCAGGCATCCTCTTTCTAGGAGAGGGAATGGGCCGTAATCCACCACGCAGGCCCAGTGCGGATTGGTGGATGTAACGTCTTCGAATTTTTGGTTCTAGAACCCGGCATGTCCTAGGACATGCCGGTTTTCGCACGATGTTTATTTTTAGAGCAGTGGTGATGACATAATTTATACAAAGTAATGCGCCTGGCTGGGTTTGAACCCGCGACCTACAACTCGTAAGTCGGGGCCGTTACCCCTCGGCCACCACTACGACTACGAGCACATGTATTATTAATTATTATGTTATGTTATTATTATTGTTATTATGTTGTAGTTGTTAGTTATTATGTTTCATTATTTTTTAAGTTCCTAATGTAATTTGTATTTTTGGTGTACAATAAAGAATATATCTATCTATCTATTGTAAAAAAATCTCTGACTCCCATCAGAATTCCTTACAATATTAGGTAAAATTTGCCTAGTTTGCAATTTAGGCCAAGAAAAATGTTTTATCCTGCTTGAAAGAAGTAAGACAGCCTGTATGTTTAACGGATTTGGAATACATCAGCTGTGTTTATGAATTGTTTAGATAGATTGATTGATTTGATTGTTGATTGATATGTAGGATACTTTTTATCGCGGTAGTAAGTACGTCGCCGTGGGACAGTTTCCAACTTCTACGCGGGTCAAGCTGCGGAGAACTTTGTTACCACGATGTTGGATATTTGTCTTTAATTCTTCAGTGGGAGAAGAAGTTTGTCCAGCAGTGAGACAGTAAGGGCTAGGAAAAAAATTCTATTCTTGCTGATTACTGTATTGTGAGAGAAGCTTAAGCTTATGGTAAGTACATTTCTAAAAGAAAATGTGATAAAAGACAAAGAAAATAAATATGTTTGTATATTAACCGCTAGATGGCGGAAGTTATTATTAAGTTATTTTGACGACATAAAGATATCTCTGAGACAAACTGGTTACGTAAACAAAGCGTAACTTGCATTGAGAAAGAAACATGTGCGTGTGGATTAAGTGCTCTTTTCTAATAGTTTATTATATTTATAAGAAATCAAGGAAGAATTTAGGAAATAATTGTGATAACTTCACGGTGACCATAAAATATTAAGATATCAATGGGAAGAAAGTCTAACTAGAATAAAAAACTTTTTACAAAAAAAAATTCAACCGACTTCAAAGTATAAAAAAAAAACACTGAAAAGTGCAAAATAACTTTAATTTCGGAAGTCGGTGTTTCTATAATAGTTTTGTGTCTTCGTATTTTAACACCGACTTCCGAAATTAAAGTTATTTTGCACTTTTCAGTGTTTTTTTTTTTACTTTGAAGTCGGTTGAATTTTTTTTGTAAAAAATTTTTTATTCTAGTTAGTTAGTTCTAGACTACCCTGAGAAGAAACACCGAAACAAACTCAGGGGTCAAAGTCTCTTATAAAGTCCATACAGTAAATACATATGTAATGGTCAAATCAAAAAACACTTTAATAACGTGTGACTACGGCTTTTCTTTTTACCTTGTTTATTTCAGCATCCTGGAAATCTTGTTTCATACTTTTAGTTTCGTCGTTTTTTTTTGTCGTAGTCGGGTTTTAGTTTTTTTTTTATTTAAATTATTTTGGTGTTAAATCACTGTGCTTCTATACCATTTGCAAAAGCTAAATTTAAAATTTGTAATTAATAATGATAAATTAATTTTTGTCCACCAGAGGGCGCCACATTGAATTTTGATGATATATTTTGATAAGTACCAGTGAAGCCCTTTCAAATGATATCAAACACGGTGTATTTATCTTAACATTTTTTTTAACACATGACTTCTTGTCCGCTAGAGGGCGTCACTTTAAATTTGAACAATATTTTGGAAATGTACAAGTAAAGCCCTTTCAAATGATACCAAACACGGCGTATTTATCTCCATTTTTATTTTTTACACATTACTTTTTGTCCGCTAGAGGGCGCCATATCAAGTTTTGTGACACGTCACATAACCTATGTTCAGCGGACAATTAAGACGGTTCTAACGATACCTCATACGTCGAGTTCCGATAAGTAGATTAGGAGCTATGTGGGAACAGATGAACAAACTCACATACATACATAGCCTGTCAAAATCATAACCCTCCGTAGTCGGGTAAAAATGATTGCACGTAGCGGAGATGAGAAAGAAAGAAAGAAAACATTTATTTGAGACTCGCACAGGACAAACAACAATAAAATAAAAAGTAACTACTTAGTCTATAAATACTTAACTTAAAAATAATAGAAAAAACAATATTATAAAATAAAAATTAAAGACCTGTGCGAGGCCAAAAAGGCTGAGATGAAGGCCGAGGATGAGAATGTTCAGATGGATGTGTGGTGTGACGAGAATGGATAAAGTGAGAAATGAGTATATTAGAGGAAGTTTGAAAGTGGCGCCAGTGACTGGAAAGTTGAAGGGGAATCGTTTGTCTTGGTATGGTCATGTAAAGAGGAGGGATGAAGCGCATGTTACTAAAAGAGTTATGAGTATACATGTGGAAGGGGGGTGGAGGGGGAGAGGGAGGCCAAAGAAAAGATGGATGGATTGTGTGAAGAATGATATGAAAGAAAAGGAAGTTAGTGATAGCATGACGAGTGACATTATTTTGTTTTGACATTGTTTCGAATTTTTTGAAATTGCTATTTATTTGTTTGACATTATATATTTTTTACTATGCATGCTCAGGTTTACTATAAGTTTGTATGTCAATATATATATATATATGTCAATATATATATATATATATATATATATATTGTGTAATCCATGCTGGCCGATCAACGTCTCACCGTCGACGACGGCTGTTGCTGAAAATCAGCGCTGAGGCTCTATCTTACACGAGCCCCAGCATAATTTTGCTGAGCGCAGGCCGTTTTACGTGGATGTGACGCATAACCTACCAATTATAAATAAGTCGTTATTGTTATTTGTTTTATTTTTAAGATGTGCACCATATTTGACGTAAATAAACTGTTTTTTTTTTTCATTTTTTCTTTCTTCTTTTCCAATATTTGGCAAAACATAGCGCACTGTACATTTACACTGTACATTTATAGTTTTACAAACAAAATAAATGAATACGATTATTATGATTATGACAGGATAGAATGGAAGAAAAAAACGTGATGCGCCGACCTCAAATAAGACGGGACAAGGGCAGGGAGATGATGATGCTAGGTAGGGTAAGATTATCCTAATTAGTTTCAACTTATTAATATAGTTTAATTATTCAAACTATTTGCCTGCAGAGAATAGTTTAAATTAATATTAATCCTCAAAGGATTTCTAATAGAAGCTGAAGTTTATTTGTTTATTAAATTTATTTGCTAATGAACATCAAAACTAATTAATATTAATAACTTAATAAGAATATATACAAACTATACTAATAGTTACCAACACACAAAATATGTTAATAGCTACAGCTAACTTAGTTTGGTTACTAACATAACATGGACTACGGTCTGAAATAAAATAATTTTATTTATTTATAGCAACTATTCTATTAAAATTATCTAAGTTATATGAATAATGAGCTAGGTACTTACTTCTCGCCAGGTCTCAGACCCCATACGCAAATAGCGCTCTCGATCAGCCAAGAGGCATGGAGTACGACTAGATATCGGAGGAAGCCGATGACGAACACTGTGTTTAGAACTGAGTCATCCCAGTACTCTAGCGGAGCGTTCAGAGGAAGCAGCAGGAACAGCACGGCGTATAGGCCCCAATACAATCTGAAATTATTAACATTAAAAGAATAAACATTTAAAAAACAATTGTTTTCGCATTCCTCTCAGCAAGCAAAAATAAAAGCATTTGGTCAACCATCTTTGGGAGTCCAGATTAGAGGATTTATAATGGTGTCACCGTGCCTTGTCATCCAAACCAAACGTATATGCAAAATTTCTGTTTAACCGGTTAGGAACAAAAGTTTGATGATTTGAGATTTGTAATAAACACAATATCAAGTCAAAACTCCATTAGTAACTTGTATAATATAAAATAAGTGAACTGACGCGAATTTATTAATTCAGTAAATCTTTTAAAATTTTGTATTGTTTCTGACTCGGAGCTTTGAATAAGAAACTCAAGAGTAAATAAATGTGAGGTCGATGTTATGAATTTTAAAAAACCTTTTCAGGGAAGTGTTAGAAAAAATCGAACTATACTGATAAAATTATCGAACTATATGATTCGATTTGTCCCACCAGAAGCATGGACGGACGCAAATTGGGTGCCCGTTATCTATTTTCAAATGACTACAAAAAGAGGAGAAGGTTCTCAATTCGGTTGCATATTTTTTTTTTATAGGTAACATATCGATCAAAATTTTGCAAATCAGTCCATAAACGACTGAGTTCTGAAAGTCAGTCGTTTGTGGACCGATTTGCAAATATTTTTTCACCTAAAAGGATATGCTTCCTGACTGGTCTCATTTTTTTCAAAATTCGTACTGATGATATGATCCATAAGAAAAGGGAACTTTTTAAATATTGTAGGCGAAAACTCAATCATCTACAGTCAAAAAGTAACATTTGATGAAGTGGAACCGATGAAGAAGACTAGAAATGGCCAACGGAACATCACAGTCACATAAATAAATATCACAAATAATATAGTTAAGCAAATATGCCAATACAATTAAATAAATGGTAAGTGGTGGTCGTTATGTTGAAAATGGTATCTTCGAACTGATCTGATGATAATGATGGATCCGGAAATGTATTCTAACCGTGTTTGGGCTTATTAAAATTGTCATGAGATGCACTTTAGCTAGAAGTGCATCTCAACAACTAAAAAGTGTAAATTAAAAATCTTTTTACAAACAAAAAATCGACTTCACTACAAAGAAAAACACTAAAACCTCTAAAACGATCAAAATAATTTTAATTTCGGAAGTCTGTGTTAAATAACAAACAAAGAATACCAGAAACACCGACTTCCGAAATATAAAGGTGTTCTGGTATTTTTTCTTTGTTATTTAACACCGAATTTCGAAACTAAAGTTATTCTGATCGTTTTAGTGTTTTTTTTAAAGTGAAATCGGTTATATTTTTTTGTAAAACGTTTTTGACGTAAAGAATGGTTATTCCCAAAGCTTATGAAATCCACACCCGCAATCGACTTAATTATTACGTCTAAATTCATTCTTACCTCTTTTGGAACATAACAACCGAATCTTTATTAAGGTCCGACATATCAATATCGTTCTTCAATTTCTCCTGGTGTGGGCTTAGTTTCCATAGACGAGCCAGTAAGTGTGAGTACGTGAAACCTTTATTGTGGTCATAAGGATCATCATCGGTGGCAAAGTGAGCGTGGTGTAGTCTGTGGCACTGCACCCAGTCGTAAATGGAGCCCTGGGGAATAATAATAATTTAGACAAGAGTCTTTAGCACAAAAAAACTGGGCGAGTGCGAGTCGGACTCGCGCACCGAGGGTTCCGTACAAACTTACATATCTAAGAAAACAGTTCAATTCCCGAATTTGAGTTACGAAGATTTTTCCAAATCGCAAATATTTTTTTTTTATGTATTTAATTAAAAATTTACAGTTTTCAGATTTTTTCCTATACTTGTGCTATGAGACCTTGCTTCATGCCAAACTGGAAGTACCCTATGAATTTTGATTCCCTTGAGAGTGTCGAAATACACGTTTTTTGCGACATAAACGGCCGTATCTTTTTTTTCGTAAACTCAGAAGTTTGATTGTTTCACAGCTTCAAGGGACCACAGATTTGAGTATATGGTTTTAATTACAACTCGATACCTTCACACGTTTCCGAGATAAAGGGTCTTGACAGACAGACAGACGGACGGACAACAAAGTGATCCTATAAGGATTCCATTTTTTCCTTTTAAGGTACGGAACCCTAAAAATCCAGAAGGGTCGAAGTGATCTGGCCCAGGCCCAGCCCCATAATAAGATAGAGATAAGACAGGGCTTTAGACCTTTTTTACGGGTATTTCTTTTTTACGGGTATGTTTTATTGCATCGAGCGGGCCACGCTGATTTTTTGACGGGTCTGTTCTGATGATTTCTATATGAAATTCCTTTGATAGCGACGCCCTATTTAGGCACATTTTTTTACGAGTGGATTCATCAAAAAATTTTTTCGCTCTGGGTGGAACGAGAGAGAGAGTTAGACTTAGAGTTTGAGTTAGACTTACACTAACTAAAACTAACATATGTTCTTTTAATGGTCCTTCGCGTTCCAAGGCTTTGGCAACACTTTCGAACAATCCCGCAATCCCGGTGTGGGAACCATGACGTACAAATTAGTGCTTCTTTTGACCTTTTTGGCCAAAGTGCATGTAACGTAAAGTGGGGTTACTTTGGCCCTGGGTTTGTGACTTTGGCACAAGCTTATTAACCAATAGGAACATGAGAAACTGTGTTTACTGTGTTTAAACCAGGTCCAAAGTTACCCCAATTTACTCGGTATACAGAGAATCTATCTTTCGCATACCTACTCTACCTACCTATCAATATCATTTCATTGCACTTAATACCCAGAGAAAGAGCAAGCATTTTAGTCACATGATAAACTTGAATTACATATCATTATTTAAAAATATTGTAATCAAATTATGTGCCTCAGTTTCGTTGAACGTATTAAACGAAACTGAGGCTTGAAAATATCCTTCCATCTACAAAGACCGTAGTCTTTGTAGATGAAAGGATATTTTATGATGAAAGGAGCAGTCATCGGAATTGTTAAAGCGATAATGCCCTTCGTAATGTAGGAAGCTTAGATTAATACCCTTCACTTCATGTACAGTTTAAGTGGATTTGCTATGGAAATTTATTTAAGAGCTAGTTGTTCAATTCAAAGAATGGATTATGATGGCGAAGAACAGGTAAAATACACGTACATACTCGTAAGATACTTAAATATTAACTAAGTATTAACACTAAACCTAACTTCGTACATATGTCATACATACAAAAATATAAAGAAGTACACATTGCTGTCATTCGGAAATGTGCCCAGAAGACCCGCAGCATTGCCGCGTTGAATGGTAATGTTAATTATTTGGGCAAAAGAACGAGCCAGCCCTCTGGACACTCAGTGTCGATCAGCCGGTACAAAATTTTTTTGAAAAGGAGACGTGTACTTGGACCCCATGACCCAAGCGTTTCGATTCGACCCCTAACGGCTCAAAACTGCAATCTATATATATAGAAGGAGTAACTGACAGACTGACAAATCAACGAAACTACTGGGATTAGGATCGTGAAATCTTGCACAAGGTTTCCTTTTATAACGTACGCGAGCACTAAGAAAGGATTTTTCAAAAGTCACCCCCTAACGGGATGAAACAGGAGGTCAAAGTTTTTATGGTGTAGAAACCTACTTTCACGCGGGCGAAACCACTGGCAAAAATTAGTTCCTAATAATAATTTTTATTTATTTTCACAAAATGAGATCCAGTCTAAACAGTTACAATAGATAAATGACCAATTTACATGTAGAAGAAGAGTGTCCTGGCGTCCTAGCTAGGTTACATAGTAACCTGTGTTAAGGTTCACCAGCCCAATATCCCATTATCACAGTTATTAAGAAATACAGAGAGACTGCCTACGATAGTGAAATTAATTACTAAAAAACTAAAGTTTGCCATCAAATAGATAGTGTAAGTGTATGTGTTTGTAAGTATGTATTATATGTTTAGTGTAAGAATGTATGATCAGTGCTTAGTGTGAAGTGTGAGTGTGTGTGAGTCATCATGTGAGTAAAAGGTGGTACTTAATTAGAAATAGTTTAAGTTTAGACACGGAGTGTTACTTGGAAAGCGCTAAGATAGTGATGTAAGCAGAAGTTCAGTGTCGTCGTAGTTTTTATTGGCTAGGAAGAGTGTTATCTGCTTTTTACAAATGCCATAAGAAGATTGATGAATAGGGGTAGTTTTACTTAATTTTTTGTATAAGAAAAGGCCTAGGTAATAAAAGAAACGTTTAGTAAAAGCAAAGCGTGTGAATGGTACTTTGCAAATTTCGTAAGTTCATCTGGAGGAAGATAGTGTTTGTGTAAAAGGTGTTTTGGTGTGTTGATGTAGTATGGTGTTGAGAATGAATAATTGACGAATCGTAAGGATTTTGCACTTTTGGTAAAGGTCAAAAGTTGGGTAGAGCATTGGCCGGAAAGTAGCAACCTTAAGGATGGCTCTTTGTGCCACCTCCAAAGGTTTTAATATTGTTTTCGCTGCTCCACCCCAACTGGTAATACAGTAAGAGAGGACTGACTGACACATGGCAAGATAAACGGTGCGTATTACAGAGGGATTGGCGATGTGTCTAAGTGTTTTAAATAAATAAATAAGTTAGTTTGCGTACCCGGCTAGTGAGGTGAGTGATATGTGCTTTGAAATTGAGGTGTTTATCAAGAGTGATACCAAGGTATTTAGTAGTGTCAGTAGAGGCTATAGTAGGGCAGTTGCAGGAAGATGAATTAGTTTGGCAGGTGTGAGCTTTGAGAGTAATAGGTACAGAAGGTTGTGTTGTAGAGTTTAAAGAGAATTTAATGAATTTAGTTTTAATAGTGTTAAGGGTTAGTGAATGAGAGGTAAGCCATGCAAATAGGTGACTGAAACCAGTTTGAGCCGTTGCTTGTAGGTTGTTCCATGAATCTTCATAGAAAGTTATTGCAGTGTCATCAGCAAAAGATACTATGTTGCCAGAGCTCAATTGCAAGTTGTAAAGATCGTTTATGAACACCAGGAACAATGTGGGACCCAAAACACTGCCCTGTGGCACCCCGTACGAAATAGGTAGATCGTCGCTCAGGTAGCTGTCGATCTTAACTACCTGTTTACGGTCTGTGAGGTACGATTTAAGGAGCTGGCGTTGAGTGCCACGTACGCCTAGACATTCTAGCTTAGATAGAAGACAGGGAATAGGAACAGTGTCAAATGCCTTTGCAAGGTCAATGAAAAGTGTGAGACATTTTTTGCGTTGGTTTAGTTTATCAACGATTCCATTCAACAGTTGCAAGGCTGCATCAGATGTAGATTTATTCTTCCTAAAACCAAATTGGTTGTTAGAAAGCAAATTACTGGATTCAAGGTACCCAACAAGTCTGCTATTAATGAGACGTTCCAAGATCTTGGAGAGTGCTGGAAATACTGCAATAGGGCGGTAATTAGTAAAAGATGAGCGGTCTCCTCCTTTAAAAATGGGATGAATTATAGCTTTTTTAAGAGAAGAAGGAAAGGTTCCATTGATAAAGCAAAGGTTAAAAATATGGCTAAGTATAGGGGTAAGAATTGAAGAATATCTTTTTATGATGGTGATAGAAATTCCGTCGGAGCCTACTGCAGCATTGGCCTTTAAGGATCTAATGGTAGAAGCTATTTCTTCAGGATTGGTTTCCAAGAGTACAAAGGAGCTCAAGCAGTTGGTAGAATTAGGTGGAGAATATGGAGGAAAGGTATCATGTATGTACCTTATGCCTTCAGCAAGATTCTTGCCTATATTTACAAAGAAGGTGTTCACGTCGTTAACAGATTGGGGTGGGGTTTCGGATAGGGAAAGAAGCTCCGTGGGAAGATGAGTAATTTTTGTGGTGTGTGTGACACGTTTGACTGTATCCCGTAGTAGTTTTGTGTCACGACCAGCTTTGAGGATCATAGTACAAAAATTTCTGTATCTAGAATAAGTTTCTTTGAGGACTTTATTTTCAGGAGATTGTTTATGTTATTTGTGCAAGGTGTCTCTATTTCTCATACATCGTAGTAGTTCTGGAGTTATCTAAGGTTTTAGGATTCTCTTGCTGTAGCAGCGTTTGGATCATTCATAGATAAGATGTGCGTGAAATCAAGACCCTGCATAGTTTTATCGAGTGCGACAAAATCTGTCTTTAAAATTGAGGTGTAAGTGAAGTTGCGATGTGGTTTCATATTAATAAATAAGAGGGTAGAGAAGTGATCGACTATAGTAGAATAAAAAATATATGTAGAGGTAGGTAATTTAGTTCTAAGAATTGTGTGGTGAAGACAGTTATTACCTCTTGTGGGTGGTGATGGGATGGTAAAAACCCATCATAGGAGAGACAATTAAGATAATCGTGCGATCGAGGATCTATGCTTGTGGTGTTGCCATCTAAGTTGTCTGTTTATATTTATGTCTCCTGTTATTATTACACTTTGAAAGGAAGTTAAGGAAGATAGAATTTTGTGTAGAGATTTTAGAAATAATTCAATACTATCCTGAGAGGGAGATCTATAAATACAAATGATAGCAACATTAGACCCAAGTTCAATAATTAAACCAGAAGCAGAGTTATTAAATTCGGGTTCATGTACCTTGAATGACAAGTTAGATTTGATGAAAGCAACTACCCCATCACTCTGATAGCGGTGTTTAGAAGTGTGTATTGTAGAGTAGGATTGAAGCTGGGGCAGGGTAGTATTGCTAAGGCAAGGTAACCAAGTACAGCGACATCGCACTCTAGAGAAAGTCGAGAAAGAAGTGTCTCAAAATTATTAAAGTTTTGATTGATTGATCTGATATTTTGGGAGAGAACTTTTAGGCAGCTGTCTGGGGACTTGATGGTATTTACACAGTCCTCCGGATTGCATTGATAAACTTTAGATACAGAAAATTCGTCCAAGTTATCATTTAGCAAGTTAACGTTATCGAATGTAATGGTATAAAGTCAAGTAAAGTTTAGGGGACCGATCGAGACATGATTTATGGAATTTAGGTAAAAATAGTACTATAAATGGTTTACAGTAAGTTTCGAATGATGAGTTATTGTATGAATAGAGTATATAAACTAGTGTGTGTGTATTGAGGAGTGGAGTAATATGTGTGAGTGTGTATGTGTAAAAGTTACAAAGTAATGATATTTTTAAATGGCAAATTACACAAAAAATCAATTTACTTAATCTAGCTAAACAACAAAAATCAGAATTGAAAATATATGGAAAAGCAAACACGATTAATTGGTATAGTCATGCTTTAGGCAACTCCAACAACTGCCGCAGTTGGGCTTCACCTTTAATTACAATGTAAGGCGATTCCCTAACCTTTTTCATCAGAATACGGCCATTAGAAATCCAACAGTATTCATATTTATGCTCTTTAGCAAAATTTCTGGCCATATAAAATAGCTTTCTAGACTGCGCTGTCAGTTGCTCTGTCACATAAATAGGAATCTCTTTGGTTGTAAAGCCTAGGTTAGTTGAATTCAGTTTTTGGTTAGGGTTTTTCTTATTGTAGCCTCTTACAGAGTCCAAAAACTTGCTTTTGATTAAAGTGTTTCAAAATTCCAAAATTAGCGCGGAGGAGTTATTTTTCTTATTTATTCGATACCTCGAGATGTCTCTTATGGCTGATTTACTATCAATACCGAGAACATTAGAGAGTACAGCAACAGAGCCATATAAGTCCTGTTTAGTCTCAGTTTGACGCAGCGGAACATTTCTGATCTCGACGCACATTTTAATCATATTTCGTTCCAGTGTGTCGATCTTCTCATCAAGGGCCGATAGATGGGAACAAATTTCAGCGCGTTGTGGTCGACTCCAGTGATCTTAGACTCTAAGGAAGCCATTTGGTCTGATAACCCGTTCAGAGAGCTGGCCAAGACATTGTTTGAGGTCTCAATCTTAGAGCAATGCTGTTTCAGCTCCAGTATATGAGTTTCGAGAGTTTCGAGCCGGGCATTTTGAGACTGTAAATTGATTCATCATCTCTCTCAGCTCAGTTCTGTAATCAATTTGTTCGACTGATTTTTCCTGTTTGCCTGGTTTTTTAGTTCCAGGAGAGAACGCTCGTTTGGTTTTGCTCTTTGCGTGATGTGTGACGGACTTAAATCAGCGAGTTGCTCATCATCGCAGAGTTCAATTAAATCTGTTTCGGAACCGGACTGAATCATAGTTTTTGCTGTGGGTGGTGAGCGCAACATTTCGGTACCAGGTACCCAGAAATTTGAGGAGGTTATCAAATATGGTAGTTAACGTTGGTGCGAAGGTAATTATATAATTTGGAGAACTAAATTCGGCTCTCAATGTTTACTATATTAGATGAAGTTACCCAGTGAATATAAAAAACAGCAGGATATTACGAGTGCGCCAATGACAAAGTTGTTAAGTCATCTATAAATCACCGGTAACGTCACTATCACAACTCAGAAAGTACCAGGAGAACATATTCGGAGGGAGGTGCTTACTTGCGTCCTGTGATCGTAGAAAGAATAACAGGTCGACAAATGGATGTGCGACAAAACTGGACTTACCTTATTTCAAATGCACGTTTGTGCGACACACTAAAGCTCGACATCACGCTGGTGTTAGCCAAGTTCGCGGAGTAAAAGGGCGAGACACTGGCCGTGGGTTGTATTATACGAACCATTTGAGGCAACTATCGAGCCTCCATACGTTTAACTCTACTTGTAATTTCGCATTGTCTAGTAAGACCCTATTAATACTAAAAAAAACATTATTTTTATCAAACAGTTATCAAAGATTTAGACTAATAATTCCCGGTAAAAGTCAGGAAGTTGAAAATTGATGTTGAGGTCGGTCAACCCGTTTTATAAAACGGCAATTTCATAGGTATAACCAACAACAAGTTTGTGTACGTGATGTGGTCGGTGTCGACTCAAGAAAAAAGTAAAAAGTGCTTGGTGAAAAGTAACGATGGCCTACCTAAAATCTAAATGTGAAAGAATTCCAAGTTCTTCATAATGGCTTAGCTTATACATATAAGAAGTTAGATCTGACAACTTTTTGAGGCGCGCGTGAAACATAACGCGTCATCGTTTTGGGATTAGTCCTAAAGGGCCTATTACACTACGCGATATTCAGCACACGATATTCAGACTTATTTTTTGTTCCGAGTAAGAAACATCGACTGAGACTGTCTGAATATCGAGTAGTATAGGCCCTTTACCAGACGGCGACTTATCCATTGCTTGCCGTCCGCAAGACTCTCGGTGGCCGGGAACTGCCCTGCGAGTCTCGACAACCGGGGTGTCTCCAGGCAAGGATCGATAAGTACTATCATCACAATACTTACAACTCCAGCTAAAGTTTGGAACAGCATAAGTGCGATCCGCAGTCCTGTGCTAGCTTTGTACGCCTTGTGTGCCCATAACCGATGGGCTCCTGTAGTCATGCCCAAAATTGCCACCGATGTCAGGATGAAAACTGAAAAAAAAATGGTAATTAGTAAAAAAAATTAACGTTGTAATACCGACTGTCTTTTGGACATTCAGAGAATTCCTCGACATCGTTCTAATCGAGGAATTCTTCGACCTCATATTTTGTGATATTTGGTTAAAAGTTTTTGTTTTGCTTAACCTGCGTGTCTTGAGGATGATTGGCGAGAGAACCGACACTGTTCTGCTCAGTAGGTTCACTGAACTCCATGTGTTGCGAGACCGGTGAGCCTACTGTGCAGGGGCAGATAGTGTCTCTAAATTTATAATTACTGGAATAATACTGGAATATTACTAACATTAGTTATAAGTTAATTTCATGTTACTAACATTTTTTATGGACTGTTTTGTATGAAATATTTTTTTTAACCCATTTTAAGGATGCATGTTTTATTTTACTATTTAAACTTTAAATAATTAAATAAAACATAGGCGGTGGGATGAGCCGCTCTGCAAAGTAGTTCAGGAAAACCTAATCTTGACATCTGCTACTACTGCAGAACGTGCGCGCCTACTGGCTGTGGGAGAGTGGGAGTCGGGCCTTTGGCTCCACGCACTACCATCGTCGAACATAGGCACCTTGTTCGACGATACAACTTTCCGCCTAGCTGTTTCCCTACGCCTAGGCGCTCCTTGCTGTTCGCCTCATCGCTGCCACTGTGGCGAAGTTGTCAACAGCCTCGGTCACCACGGCCTGTCATGCAGTCGAAGCGCGGGACGTATAGCGCGGCACGCGAATATTAATGACATCATTCGACGAGCCCTTGTCACCGTCGGCGTTCCGGCTGTTTTGGAACCTCATGGCCTGGCACGCGACGATGGTAAGAGACCGGACGGTATGTCTTTATTTCCTTGGAAGATGGGTAGGCCTTTAGTATGGGACGCTACCTGTGTCGACACTCTTGCGCCATCCCATCGTCCTAGCTCGTCGCGCTGTGCTGGTGCTGCCGCGGCGGCTGCTGAGAACCTCAAGCGGCGAAAATATAACAACCTCGTCGGTAGTTATATTTTTGAGCCGTTTGGGGTTGAGACTCTTGGGCCGTGGGGTCCGAGTGCTCATGCCTTTTTTAAAGAATTATCCAAACGGCTAGTTGACACTTCGCGTGACCAAAGGGCTGGCTTTTACCTCGGTCAGAGATTAAGCATTGCCATACAACGTGGCAATGCCGCCAGTCTTTTGGGCACACTTCCAGTCGACAGCGATGCGGAGGAATTTTTTGACGCCATATTTTAGATAGGAGTTATTGTGTATATATTATGTAATTTTAATTAGTTAAGTGTTTTTATTTTTCATGTATTAATAAAACATTATTGTAATGGTTCATAGGTGGACTGATGCAACAAGGCGCATAGCATAGCATAGCATAGTCGGCCTTATAATGTTCCCACTGTTGGGACTCAGGTCTCCTCTCTAGGAGAGGGAATGGGCCGTAATCCACCACGCGGGCCCAGTGCGGGTTGGTGGATGTCACATGTCTTCGAATTTTTGGTTCTAGGACATGCCGGTTTCCTCACGATGTTTTCCTTCACCGTTTTGAGAGCAGTGATGATGAAATAAATTACACAAAGTAATGCGCCTGGCTGGGTTTGAACCCGCGACCTACAACTCCGTAAGTCGGGGCCATTACCACTCGGCCACCACTGCTCTCCCAGTAACTGCTCTAACAGTTAAGCTTTGGAGTAAAATAAAAAGACTAACACTGTGGTAGGTATGCACAATAAATAAATTGTGACAGATATTTGAAATATAATGCAATATCATTAAAGTTATGTAGTTATGCTTGTAATAATAAAATACATATTTATGCTAAAATTATAAACTAATTAATAGGTACTACGAGTATAATAAATATTAAACCATTAGCTTTTATTCTTTTTATTTATAAAAAAGATGTCCCACACTAGGAATTACTCATGTGTCGTGCGTTCATAAACATATAAACTCACATACAGATTTGAGACACCGAGACCCGGAATACTATAATGTAGTAGCCAATCGCTTAGCCACTGCACCAACTGTGGCATCAATTAGTTATATTTAAAGTTCGTTTAGCTAATTAACGAACTCTAAATATAATACCTATTTGTATTTATATATTATACACTATTTGTGAAGCTTATAATTTAAAAATACTGACCAAGTGCGAGTCGGACTCGCACTGAGGGTTCTGTACAAACTTGCCTATGAAAATAGTTCAATTCCCGAATTGAGTTACGAAGATTTTTAAGAATCTAAAAATTGTTTTTTTTTGTGAAGTTTTAATTTCAACTCGATACCTCTACGCGTTCCCGAGATAATAGGGTCTTGACAGACAGACAGACAGACAGACAGACGGACAACAAAGTGATCTTATAAGGGTTTAGTTTTTCCTTTTGAGGTATGTAACCCCAAAAATGGCATTCCCAGTAAAATAAAAAAATCTATGGTTTTACCATAGCTATTTGAAGATATTTATCATTCTCTATTATCATTTTCTATGACGCGTTAGAAAAAGATTCGTCTCCTCTAGATAAACCCTTCCTGCATAAGTTTATGTGGAACACTAACCAACTTCTTCCGATTTCCAAATATTTCTGCCAGATATTAGGTATAGTTAGGTAAAGAATATAATAATGTGTAATTAATAGTATTATAAATTGTTGGTCATAAATGGAATAAACAATATTTTAGAAATACATTTACTGTATTATAATGATATAAAAACATGCTTGCACAAAGGGCGATCTCATGACATAAGAGACAGAAACGGTAAACTCAATTTTCAGCTTGACGGCTAGTGGGGTTCTATATAATTATTATGTAGTTCAGTCACGGTCCGTCGAAAGAAAGTAAACATGTTTATTTGGCACACAGACACACATACTTGTTTCCTAACAAGTATGTGAAATTCAGAAACCATCCCAACGGAATTTAATCAATATATAAGAAGCCCTATGTGCTTCTCCAAGGTCTAATCTATCTTTTTTGTGTCATCTTTATTGTATACCAAAAAGGTACAATATTGACTGGTCTACACTGTTCCTACATAATAGATATCTATTAATACTGTAATATGGAAATATTGTAAGATCAACCATTTTTTTTAAAGAGTAAACATGGAGTTTCTTGCCGGTTCTTCTCCATAGGAAACGACCGATTTGGAACCGTGCACTAGCTTCTGACGTTTTATATGTTCCCATGTAAGCCTATGTGAAATAAAAATATTTTTGATTTGATTTGATTTGTACCAAATTTTATCAAAATCGGTTCTGCTGTTTGGCCATGACAATTTAACGGACAGACAGAGTTACTATAACATTTTATAATATTAGTAGGGAATAAAAAAAATAAAAAACAATAATAATGTGTGTCCCACGGCTTCGAAGAGTAGTTCAAGTTCAGAATAATGCTACACCACTATGTGGTAGTTGACTGACGCTGGTTTTCAACCATACTGCACTTTACTTTGAGTGTGCCATCCGCACACTCAAAGTAAAGTAAGCAAGACAGTGGTGGCTTTTATCTTGAACTCGTTTTATCGTCTATTAAATGATACTCATGATATTTAAATAAATAATAATATTTCCTTTTATAAATAAGGCAAGTTTGTGAAACAGAAATAATCGGAAAATTAATGTAACAAGTTATATAATAAAAGCGCGTTATCTATGAACTATGATCGGTTTAATGAATTTTGAACATCAAATCGCGTCACTCAACTTGCGTTTACTTTACTGACGTGTCGATCATTTGTAATTTTAATTGTTTTAATTTAATTGTAGAAATTTTAATTGTTTTTTTTTAATAATATAAACTAGTGCTTGAATGCGATCTCACCTGATGATAAGCAGTGAGGCGCAGTAGTTTATTAGGAGCCTATTCTTAGCCTTGAAGACACCTAAATTATAATCGGTCAGGAAGATCGCAGCAGGCCAATTGTTCTAGTCTTTCCGTCCTGCCCATTGTGATTTCAAAATCACAAAATATACTTCACGGTTCCTGCCCAGTTCAAATATTGTAAAGTGCAAAATTCTGCCCACTGTCCTTCAAAAATCACATATTCAAATTTTGCGCCTAGAATTTGTATTTTCTACTCGGCTGTCGTTTTTAAAGTTTCCTGTGATTGGTTAGGTTATAACCAATAAGTGAACCTTAAATCTATTTGGGTAATAGACAACAGATTAACGTCAGAAGCCATTCACTTGTTAAAAATGGAGTCTCGTCGGAGAAGAGGTATGTTTAATCCCATAGTATCATTTAAATCGGTGGCTTTTCTTTATTAAAAATAAACAGGATTAAAGTTAAATAATCAATAGGTACTTTGACTTTTGTAACTATTTTTGATTTTCGTTAATAATTGTATTTTTAGTAACATAAAATAATATTATGTGATGCAAAAATCACATTGGGCAGAACTTTTTGGTAAATTGTGATTTTTTTCGCAAAATTTGACGATGAAGCCATCGGCAATTTGTTAGAAGATTCCGATATTGGGGACTTTATACCTTCCGACAATGATAGTGATCTACAGACTAACCAGAACATTCAACGTAGAAGGGGTAGATCAACTATTAGGTACTCTTCCAAATAAGAGCCGCCGCACTTCTGAGGCATAACATTTGCCTATATTGGAAGAGAAACAGTCCACGTGCAGGTCCTGCCATTACAGCAAAACACACTTTAAATGTAGTTCATGTCATATAAACTAAATTGCTTTGCTGATTTCCAGGCCTAACTAATTTATTAAAAGGATTTGATTTTTTAAAGTTTATAAAAATTAAGAGAAGGTTTTGTTTTATTTTTTGTTTGAATTGTTTAATTATTTTTAAGTCCAGAGTGCTGCAATAAAAGTAAATACATTAATTACTAAATAAAGAGATGAAAATTCAAGACTGATCAAGAATACATAATAAATAACATAAAATGTTACTTTTGTTTTATTTACCCAATTGTACCCAGTGTCTTTTATGAAGGACAAATAAAATACAGCTGATTTGGTAATTCTGCCCAGTGTACTGTAAAAAGAACAAAATGTATGATTTCCAAAATAGCGTGAATCGTTTCATTATGATCTATTTACTGCCATAAAAAAATATAAAAAATATAAATCTTATGCATGACCTTTTTTTGACCTAATTATTCTGGGCAGGAAGCACTTCTAAGATTTTGTACTTTGTAGGGAACAGTGGGCAGAATTACCAAACAGGTTCTAATTTGCTTGGGCAGGACGAGGTTATACGAAGTATAAATGACAAGGCGAAACGTTTAGTCCGGATCGTAGAGGTGTTAACATGTAAGGGTGGATACTCGCTGTCCGTCGGGTTGTTCGATGGTAGAAAGGTGATGGCGAAATCAAGTCATGCAATTTTGGGCACGCCATAATTATGGCGGTTTTCTTTTTTTTAAGTGGGAAAATCATCTTTTGACAAATCCCACTCATGGGCAGAGTGGGAGATAGTGTCAGACTTTTACTGACTAAAAACCCACTCCTGTTCCTTCTTTGCCTTCGTCCCAAGGCCCTGGGCTTCACTTTCATACTACCCGTGGCCCCAGTAGGCTTCGACCCTGCTGGGCCCCTACGATTTGCTGACATCTCCCTGAGGCGCGCGTGGAGCAATACGCGCCGTCGACGACTTGGGCTTGAATTATGGCGGTAAGTCTCTTCTTTGAGGCGTGGCTGGAAAGACCTCACGGTGTCCTTACCTTCCGCATGACGCAGGTCCTCACCGGACAAGGTAAGTTCAGGAGGACTGGATTTGTGCGGAAGAAATGCCCGGGTATCACCATTGTGTGGACCGCCCGGAGGACACGGTGAAGCACACGGTAGAAGTGTGCCCCGCCTGGGCAGAGCAACGCCGTATCCTCGGGGGAGCGATCGGCGGCGGCGATCTCTCGCGCCGGGCCTTGGTACAGACCATGGTCCGGAGCGAGGAGGAGTGGCAGGCAGTCGCCACCTTCTGCGAAGCAGTAATGCTAGCAAAGGAGGAGGCCGCACGCGTGAGGCAACGGTCCTCACGCCCCAACCACCGCCGGGATTCCGATCCCGATTTCTGGCCACCGTAGGCGCGGGCTTGTGGACGGCGAGCAATGGGTAGCTCGAAGTCCGGTAACCGTCCGGACCGAGCCCAAGTCGTCGACGCACGTCGACGGCACGTTACGCGCGCCTCAAGGAGATGTCAGCTAACCGTAGGGGCCCAGCAGGGTCGAAGCCTACTGGGGCCAAGGGTCTACAACTGAAAGGAAGACTCGGCCCTAGTATGAAAGGCAACGAAGGAATAGGAATGGGTTTTTAGTCAGTAAAAATCTGACAGTATCTCCCGCTCTGCCCAAGAGCGGGGGATGTCTTTAGATGATTTTCCTACGGAAAAAAAAGTATGCACTTCCGCGCACGCTCTCCAAAATGCATCCTGTAAAATACAAAAATGCTAGCTATCCTACGCCTGTGCTCCAGGCTTTGTAGACGTAACCAAACCTGGATCACCAAGTAGTCGCCCTTCCACTGAGTCCAAAGCTGCTAGATGGCATTTTGATGGCATTTTGATGGTATTTTGAAGCACCAGCCCTTATGTGGCTGCAGTACTCCACACACGATCGGACCTGTGCTTTGTATAACATTAGAAGCCGTCCCCGTGTGAAATACTACCAGATCTTTGCAAGAAAGCCAAATTTCTTAACAGCTACTTTAGCTTTGGACTCAATTAACCTCCCAAAATTAAGGTCTGAGGAAATTTAAACTCCGAAGACCTGAAGGCGGTTGGTGCACTCCAGGGATATATTCTGGAAAGCAGGAGCCAAGGTGAATGGACTCCTTTTGGCGGTGAAC
This sequence comes from Mythimna impura, assembly GCA_905147345.3. Lineage (NCBI taxonomy): Eukaryota > Metazoa > Arthropoda > Insecta > Lepidoptera > Noctuidae > Mythimna > Mythimna impura. The sequence goes on from LR990345.1 coordinate 19,685,359, forward strand.
AGACACGCTTGTGTTTTGGCGGCGTCGAATCCCACCAGATTGATTTCGCCCCACTTGGAGACTGCCTGAAGTGAGACTTTCGTACACTTTACCATAGCGTCTCTTTTGGACTTGATTAGCTCCTTACTAGTCTGAGCACTTGGCAGGGATCTCTCTACAACTGCATACCCATAGATACGCAGCAGGCAGAGAGTTGCAGAGACAACAGACCGCTGAGAAACTCTTGGTCGTCATGAGCTCTGATGAGCATGCATCGACAATAACTCGGAGATACTGTTCACTCAGGAAGTCTTTTACCTAGTTAATCAAACTAAATTATAAAAATAATATCTATAAAATATAACTTTACGAGATGGTAGAGAGGTAATGTTCTTTGAATAGCTTCTTGAAGACAGATACACTTTTAGCCTCACGGATCTTAGCTGGAAGTGAGTTCCACAGTCGTACTGCATGAAAAGAGAAGAAGTTGGAATAGAAATGGGTATTATGGGATGGGAAATTGAGATGGTATTGTGAATTGGAAAACATTGTGAGGAAACCGGCCTGTCCTAAAACCAAAAAATTCGAAGCCATGCGACATTCACCAATCCGCATTGGACCCGCATTGTGGATTACGGCCCATTCCCTCTTCTAGAGAGGAGGCCTGAGTCCAAGAAGTGGGAACATTAAAAGGCTGATTATGCTATATAAGTACGTAGTAATGGTCTAAATCTGTGAATGGTGTGCATATCTATTAATTGGTTGTCTGCACGGAACTGAAATCTGTAAACAAATTATTGGTGTACCTCACCAATAAAATAAAAATACATTCCCTTCAAAAAGAGGCCAGTTTATACTGGTTTTGTTTATACCACTGTCGTGCGGTTTACTGTAGCCACAGTAATCAATTGAAAAATGAGTGAGGGATCGGCCATTTTCATAAAGGCACAAAAACACGCGAGGTTACATATCGACTTTACGATTTTAATTAAGAAACTCGCCATGACACAGATGAGACAAAAACGTCAAATGATGATAATGGCTGTATGACCGACTCCTTTTAGAAGGAAGCCCTAAAGTGAAGGATTACTCTTTTGAAGTCAGGTACTATTGTTAAATGTTCATTAATTATATTATCTTGATTACTCTTGATTTAATGATCCTTGCGTGGATTTTTTTTGCTATGAACGTGTGTTCTGTTTATGAATCTCATTCAAATGTTAGCTCGTTATAATATGAAAAATAGATACATAATTATTCCAAAGTTCTTCAAGTTTAAATGTTTCTAGGCCAGGAGTCTCCAACCTTTGAAGCATTGGGGCTGTAATGTTTTTTTTCAGTATGTTCCAAGGGCCAAAATAGTTTTAAATTTTCTGCTCTTAACTTAATAGTACCTACACATTGGTACAAATTGATCTACAACTACAAAGTATTGTCGGCGGAGAATCGCAATTAATTATTTGTTAGTTTGTTTTTTTATTCGATAGTACTTACCTAAGTCAAGTTTTCTGTGTCACCATTTCTATCGTTAAATCACACATTGTAAGTAAATAAAACCGAGTAATTATTGATTTGCAGCCCTAAACAGCACTGTATATCGAGGCAATAATGTAAGTGCAAAAATGTTTTATTTTGGTAGTAGACTGCAGCAGAAATGTAGTACAGAACGTATTTACAATGTAATAAATTAGACAAAAGATTGTGACGTTATTGCTGTCTCTCTCGCACTCATTGTGGTCTCTGTAGGTACTGCATACTGTAATGCTATAAGCAACGTCATTTATAGGATTGTTCCTTATAATAATAAAAGTATAAATAAAACCAGCGTATATTTCATTCCAAAATCATCTATACATTATAATAAAACAGTAACGAAAAAAAAACTGTACATTGAGAATTTTCGAGAAAAAATAAGTGGCTTTTGTTAGAAAAACGTAACTGATGACAAAAAGTGACGTTTTAGAATTTTTGTCTGTTTGTCTTTTTGTCTGTGTGTATGGTACGGCTTCACGCCAAAACTACTGGATAGATTGAATTGAAATTCAGCAATAATGTTCTTTGTAAACCAAGGAAGGCTTTAGGCTACATATTATCACGCCGTATGTTAAGGGAGGTAAGCAATATTGATTTTAAAAGGTTTTTGTTCGTAATTGAAAGCACAAAATGACATGTTATTTAGTTAATAAAAATTTAACTCTGGGAACATAATAATCACGCTATTTTTATAAAGGAGCAGGGCAGTAATATTATAAATTGCAAGTTACTAAGGGAATTTAAATTTATTAAGTATGTAATTCTTAGTTTTGTTCCTTGCTGCTGTTACCATATTTTTTTTATGCAAAAATAATGTAGTTGTCTGTTAAATTAGCGACAATGTGGTTTTATTCATAATTTAATTTGGGTAAATAATATGTAGTTTCCGTTTTCTAACTAGATGGCGTTGGCGTCGATTTAGATCGCGCTATGGTTTCGTTCCCAAAAAGTGATGTTATAGGTTCCGATGTGCCGCTCTCATCCTATAGAAACAGGGGTTACCTTTGTTTTCTGTGCTGGTTGATGTGTTTAATTTTCCTGCGAATAATTATTATTTTCTACTTACTAGCAATTCTTACATACTTATTCGATTACTTTTCATTGATTTGAATATAATTAGTATCGGATTCGAAGGAATTTTAGCTATGCCTTTTAGAAAAAGATCAAATCTGTCTCGAAACTCAAGGGTTTCTAAGATGCGCAGGTAAGTTCGATCTCTCGAACCCGACACAGAGCGTCAACAACGGCTTGGTGCTAACCGTGAGCGTAATGCACTAAGTTTGTCCGCGGAAACTAGCACGTAGCGCCAATTACGACTAGAATTTAAACGAGTCCACACTACTGCTTCTCGATCTCAGGAAAGTGTGGAACAACGAGATATGCGTTTAGCTATCAATCGGGATCGTCATTCTTTGTCTCACGCATCCGAAACGGTTACACAGAGGGATCAGAGATCGAGTCTTCAGAATATCCGCTCTGAGACTGCTCAATCACTTGAGAGCAGTCACGAGTGTGAGATACGACTTGCGCGTGACCGAGAGCGTCATTCTTTATCTCGCGCTTCCGAAACGGATACAGAGAGAGAGCAGAGTTTAAGTCTTCAGCTTTTCCGCACTGCGACTGCTCGGTCGCTCGAGAACAGTCAGGAGCACGATACACGCCAAGCAAGCGATAGCGAGCGCCACGCAATATCTCGCGCTTCGGAGACTTACACGCAGAGAGACTCGCGCTGCCACATCTCGATCACTTGAGAATCCTGAAGAGCACGAGACGCGCCTTAGTGCAGACCGCTCACAGCATGGTCTAGCTCGGTATTTGAAGATAGACGAGCAGCTCGAGCAACGCAACGCACTTGCTCGCCAAAGATATCACGACATGCGTGTTGAGGTGTCTGTTCATTCCACGCAAGAACGTGAGCGGATTCAGGAAATTCGGGCAAGTCAGTCAGTTGAACAACGTGTGGCCTAAATTGATCTAGACCGTATACGTCGCAATCTTCGCAATTCAACCTCAACTGATACTGAGTCTATGGTTTATGATTCTGAAGAGCAACCGTGGTTCAATAAAGAAAGGAGCGCGTTTTCCTATAACCCATTTATTCATTACATCGAACACGGAGACATTGGCCCCATGTCTGAGGGGTGTGCACACTTTCACATGTTCAGTAGTATCAGGACGTTCAATACCCACATTAACGTCGAGTCGTGCACAAGCGTACAGTCGATTAAATACATGTATAAATACGTCAAAAAAGGTAGTACCCAGGCAACGTTCGCTTTACAAAGCACTGACGGGGATGAAGTGACCAAGTACCAGTATGGTCGCTACATCAGCACTTCTGAGGCGGTTTGGCGGATACTGGCCTTCTCTATACACGACAGGTATCCAACAGTCATGCATTTACATATCCATTTAGAGAATGGCCAGCACATTTATTTTGATCCTGATAACGTTGCAGCAAGATTGGAAAATCCGCGCCAAACCACTTTGTTGGCCTTTATCAGACTCCGTGAAGGGAACAACTTTGCTAGATCACTCACCTATGATGAGGTGCCGTCGTACTATACGTACGACAAGCAAAGAGGTGTATTTAATCGACGTCGACGTGGACACGCCGTGGACGGGTTTCCAGGATGTTTTAAGGACACCGCATTGGGACGGGTTTACACTGTGCACACAAATAATGGCGTGAGCTATTATTGGCGAATGTTACTGCACACAGTGCGGGGCCCAACATCATTTGCGTTTCTAAGGACAGTCGATGACATTGAGTTTCCCACATACTTTCTCGACGGTGATCAGCACTAGGACAACGCACTTATGGAGGCCAGCATTAGTGACAGTCCCAGTCGTTTGCGACATGTTGGTGTTCTGCGGTATTGCAAATTTGCTTCTGTTGTGGGAGAAATATCGACATCTTCTGTCCGAAGACTTCCTAAAAGCTCTGAGACGCACTACTGAAGATAATACTGAGGCAACTGATGAGCGCGTACAGTTGCCTTAGTTCACTTCAAGACATGGTAATTTCGATCGGTGGCAGTTCTCTGGTGGATTATGGGCTACCGACTCCACAACATTTGGATGTATAAGAGCGTGGAAGCAGAGAGTACAACTCTGAAATAAATTATGATCCAAGAGCTATAAGTATCGTCGTCAATGACCATGTCTCTTAAGTTTACCTCGAGCAAAAGCAAATTTTCGACACCATCCTTGAATGCGTTAGGCTCGGCCAAGGTAAAATGTTTTTCTTGGATGCTCCTGGTGGAACAGGGAAAACATTTGTCACCACTGGTATTCTCGCAGAGGTCTCGAATCGTCTCGCCCATCACGTTGTTTTCCCGTTCCCGGGCTCTTAGAATTCGACATCAGACGTTTCAGATCTTCGATTTTGACGACCCCGTTGTCGCTGGCATAAGCAACAGGATCCGCGTACGAAGTCGCGGGCAGAAGCTAGTCTAGAAATACTGAAAACTCTTGGTACTATATTGTAATATATTATTAGTAGGTATAATATCATATTCATCCTGTAGGATGAATATGATATTACAAGCTTGTGCTATATGCTTACAAATAAATGAGGCCACGTGAGACATCACTTAAATGAAATAAACAGCACCTTTTTTGAGCATCTTGTCTTACGCATTCTACAAAGTGTTACTGTTATTTTTGACTACTGATAGAACTTAAAAAATACCGATTGTAGTATATTTACTCGTAGGCATACTATTATTTGTCTCGAGCGCATACGTCACTATATTGACGAGGTTTGGGCAGTCTGTGATAGTCAGTGACAGTGGATAGACAGTGGACGTCTTTCGGCTGAAATGATGATGATGATGATGAAGGCTTATGAAGGTTTAAGCTGCACATGTAGTATAGAAATGGATAAATTATTACACTGAGTACGTGATTGTTGAGTTCGTGATCATTGTATTAATTTAGTTTTAAATACCTTTTTTTATTTTTATTATTGATAGGCTAGCGTTTCAGGTCATCTCACCTGATGGTAAGCGATGATGTGGTCGACCATGGAGCACGCTTGCCTAGAAGTAGCCTATTCTCGCTTGACTTAAAGACCCCTAAGTTGTAGCTATCAGGAACCACAGACTCCGGCAAGGAATTCCACTCCTTGGCTGTACGCATAATAAATGTGTTCTCAAAACGTTTTGTGCGTATGGGTGGGATGTCTACCATGTACCTACCGGTGGCGCAACGCCTTCTCATAACCGAAGTACTTCTGTTTTCTACGCTAACTTTTGCGAGGTTTAATAATAAGTATTGAATTTAATTTCTCAGACAGGTATCCACTTAGTCGAGTTTTGAAATGAATTCGAACACTCCAACTTCTTTTTGTGTACCAAACAAACATTATTGCATTGTTGACCGTTTTTTATCATAAAAGATGAATTAAACGAAGACAAAAATACCGTCGTCCTCAGAAACTGAGAAAATAACGGTATAGGTATATGAAAAGCAATACTGCCGTCGTCGCTATTAAAAAAGATACAACAGATTTTTTTTTACGAAATTGAGTTAAAAACATATTCGAAATTAGAAAAAAAACAATGATTCCGAAAATGTATGTAAAAAATAGAAAAAAAATGTCAGTTAAGCCCTTTTTAATAACGACGGCAGAATATACGTATTGACTTATTCAGTCTTCAAATGAACTTCATTGTTGTGAATTGCATTTCTTTTGGTAAATATTAGGGGTTAAATTATGAAATTGACGATCTGTACTGAAAAATTGAAATTCGTTTTTTTTTTTAATATAACATATTTATTTAATTAAAATAATTACCATTATTATCTATACATTGCTGCCATCTAATAGGAAGGTCGTTTATGCCTTTGCGATAGAACTCTGGTGATCTAGATTCGACAAATTGTGTGAAAGCATTTTGAAAATTGTCCAAATCACGAAAAAAATGGTAGTCCGTTTGACCAAGGTCTGGCGAATACGGAGGGTGACGAATGGATTCTAATTGCAGTTCCTGTAGAGTTAAAACGGTTTCTCGTGCTGTATGAGGTCTCGCGTTATCATGGAGCAATAATGGTGAAGATCGATTCATGAGTCGGGGCTGTTTCACTGCTAGTTTTGCTATCATTGTTCGGAGTTCGGCAAAGTAGAAATCTGCCGTTATTGCTTGACCAGATCGGAAAAAGATATAGTGAATAACATCATGCTGAGACCACCAAAAAGTTACCATTACCTTTTTATTGGTAAGCTTTGCTTTAGGACACTGTTGCGGCGTTTGACCTGGGGTCAGCCATTGCATTTTTCACTTACGGTTATCGTAAAAAAACCACTTTTCATCACATGTCACAATTCGATTCAATATTCCTTCATTTCTGTATCTATTCAACAAGGCAACATGTGTTTTTTTCTGCAGATCAGTCAAATCATGAGGCACCCATTATTCATATCTTTTTATTTTATTGATTTGACGCAAATGAGTCAATATTGTTGGTAAGGTAACGTTAAACCATACCGCTAATTCCTGGGTAGTTTGGCTCGGATCGGCTCCCACCGCCTCTTTCAATTCATTCTTATTCACATGTGTGGGCGGTCTTCCACGTGGTTCATTCTTCAATCAAACTTTCTATCACGAAAACGTTTAAACTAAAATCGCACGATGCGTTCATTAGCAGTCTCCTCTCCAAACACAACATTGATAGAAACTCGTATTAAAAAATCACTCGAATTTTCGAAGTATCTATCTTTCTTATCTAACGTGAATAAAAAAAAAAAACAACTAAAAGTCGATAATCGAATGTTGCACATTTTTTAAAAGATGAACTTCGTATGTACCATGTGAAAAAAAGTTTCAAAAATCTCAAACCATGAAGGTTCTATGTCAATTCGAAGTACCTATTACAAAAAAACGGCAATTTCATACTTTAACCCCTATTACAACAAATTTTTCAGAGTAATCAACTTGGCTTCGATGTGGTCCTATCGTTCGGTACAAGCTTTATAAACACGAGTGCATTTTGAATACAATTCTTTAATTTTATTTGGCCGACTGTTGATTTCATTGACCCTGACATTTCTCTTTAGGTACCCTCCTTTATTAATTGAATAGCTCATTGTAAATGGTCCAGAGTAGCTCGCGAAATTCGATTTTTCGTATTTTTTTTGCAATTTGCAGTTCAGTATCGGTAAAGTAAAAAAAAATATTTGCGGTAATGACATGTATGAATGAAGAGCTAAAATGTGCTATTTTAATAAAAACTTGACGAAAATCTTGTCTTTAAGTTGGAAAGTTATGATGATGGATGAGTATATTTATTTAAATTTCATGCAACTTAAAGTACAAAGGTGGACTTAATGCATTAGACATGCTCTTCCAGTCAACATAGGGTGGTGAAGAGACAATATGGTAGACGTGCATAAAAATAAAATGTTATTTAGAGTAAAAGTATACATATAGTTAGAATATACATAAATATTTATATTTAATATTATATGTATAAATAGAGAGAGTATAGTTGTGTAAATACACATAATGTCACCGTAAATAAATATACGAGTATATATATCATTTTTGTTACTATACTATCCGATACTGAGCTGCAAATTGCACAAAAGTTTCGAAAATTTGAATTTCGCAGGTTACCCTGGAGCATTCACCATATAAGCATTTACACATACACATATTATGCTCACTAAAGTTTTAGACCTAGGTGGATTTAAAAACTTAGTCAACCGCTTTTTAGAAAATATTTTTCTACAAGTAATATAATAATATTCCACAAAATTTTCTAAAAGTGGTTGACTAACTTTTGTTCAGACAATTAGAGAGCTAATTAATGTATTTAAAATTATCCAAGAGTGTTATGACCCCGTTAAGCTACGCGTTGAAACTTATTAAAAAGTTTTTAATTTTTAAACTTAATGAGATATCATCTAATATCTTGTTCTGTCCAAATGTTGGAACAATATCCCGCCTCCGATAAAATCAGCAAAAGTTGCTCGGCATTCAAATCAAAATTAAAGTTATTTTTATTGAATCATCAAATTGTCTTTCAAAACGTGCGAGCCGACATGTCAGCCATTTGAAATACAATATTTTATTATTTTATCAACTATTTACCTGTTTCGATTTTACCATTGTTATCTATTTCACACATTTTGATATTAGCCTTGTTATCAATTTATACACATGTTTTAATTTTTATCAATTTTATACTTTTTTGTTGTTTTATTTTCTTTTTAAGTTTTACCTATGTTATTAATTGTTAAAATTTCATTATTCAGAATTTTGATTAACTGTGCAAGGTTTCTATATTTATACTTTCTCTACTTTTTTAATTAATGAGCACATTATGAAGGGCCAAAATTCACGCAAAATAGCAGATTTTTAGACGTCTTTACTGAATTAGTTTTACACAAATTTATGTTTTGATTTCAATGGAAACCTAGATAATATCTACCAAGATATCTGTATTTACAAATTGAAAAAGATGTGTAATAACGGTATAAGCGCGTAAGAGCAGTTGTATGGAAATGTGCCAATATTTAAATATAATATTTAAATAGAACAATTTATTAATGTTTGTTTTTTATCAGGATATATTTTTGTAGTATTGTCAGTGACATATTGTCTGTGTGTAGTAGAAAGCTAAATAATTTCATTAGTGTGGTTTATGTATACCTAGATTCACGTCTAGGTCTTATCATGATGTACTGAGGTGATTAGTTGGCGTGCCTCGGAAAAATAAGGTTATTTCAGACAGACGGAAGAAATATGTAATTCAACTTATGGACTGGCTTATTTTGGGACTGGGTTCGAAATAAATTTTCCGGGGGCATTCCTTTTGGACATTTATCGATTAACAAACAAGAAAATGTTCGAAATAAAAATTGATGGCTCAGTAAAATAAAAATTAACTGAAACTTATTTAAAACATTTTTGGCTATATGTAAAAAATAAATATCTGCTTTCTATGCATTGCAATAATATATAATGCTTAGATACTTTTTTCATTTGTAACTACCTATTTTTGTTACGTAGGGTTTTTAACTCTTATCCCAGAGTAAAGATGATAGCAATTATTCCGAGAACAACTACTCCGAGACCGCCTTTTTTTGAACTGGGAAATCGTCTAATGACTTCTGCTGCACTAAAGTGGAGCTAGAAGGTGTGTCAGACGTTTGCTGACTAAAATCTTTCAGTGTTCTTCAGGTCACGGTTCAAAATCTTGCAGGATCACAGTAACTCTTTCAAAACATTCCCGCGACCCTAGCGGGCATCGGCCTTACTGGGTTCAAAGCGACGGCAAGCTAACCATTACGCTTGTCATCCATAAGTCCATGCCTCGATGGCCGGGATCGCCTTGCTACTACCCACGCCCGGGGTGTCTCCTGTAGTGGTGGATGGGATGTGAGGATGTCTGTTCCCTCCCTCACGGTTGCGGCCATTTCCATCGCTAGCACTACTTCTCAAGAGGCGTCTACAGTCCCATTCCCGCTCTGGACCATGATATAATCCAGGGCCAGTTGCAAAAGGTCGCCACAGCTGATCACCTCCACGAAGACACGGCAGTGTTTCGCCCAAGCGGGGCACAACTCCACCGTGTCCTTCGGGCGGTAGGCACAGTGGTGACACCCTGGCGTTTCGTCCACCTGAATCTAAAACAGGAACTTTCCGAACTGGTATGTCCGGTGAGGCAGAAAGTGAGGACGCTGTGACGCCTCTCCAGCCATCCCTCAAAGAGGGGATTTACCGATTTACATTTACTTTTTTGCTCAATTAAATAAGTCTGTACTTGTTTCGAATTAGGTACCTTTTTTGCAATATAAACTTAAAGTTCATTGATTTAATACATAGCATTAAATCCGCCTTTGTATTTTTGTGTTGCATCAAGATTAAAAAAATAAATAAAAAAGTAAACATAAATACTGTATATTGATTACTAATTAATATTGGTTTTGTTTATTATTAATAAATATTGTTTTGTTGATTAATAATTAAGGGGGTTATATTATGTAAAAATAATTTTTCGTTTGTGGTGTACCTTCGAAATTTTCTAATTTCCTAGGTGTACCTAGAACACAGAAAGTTTGCGGAACATTGTTATAAACAACACTAAACAATAAGACAGGTTTTTTTTTTTAAATTGGGTTGATTTCATTTAACGGGATGAAAATGCAGTCGAAAGTTTACATGCGAGCGAACACGCGTGCAAAAGTTAGACAGTAAGTAGTTAGTTAAAGTACCGACAGTAACAATCGAACATATACGGACAGACACACAATATTTACTGTTACTTTCGCATTTATGATATTAAAATTTATGGTAGAAATTAAGCTTTTATAAGACTTACAGAAAATCATGGTCATCAGTTTGGCTTCGTAGATCAGCAGCCATAGCCCGTACAAAGAGAGGAGGTGTACGTGTATTAAGACCAGGACCACTGGCCAGTTCGCATCCCGACTGTTGCTGAGCTTGGCCTCCTTCGGCTCTGGGACTGCGTCAGTCATTTCCACCATATTAGCTCGAGATCTGTAACTTGGATAACATTTTTTTTTTGTTAAACACCATATAATTACTTTTACACCTCTGTTTTTGACGAGAGTTAGTCAAGTTGTGCCAAGTTTACAACAAGACATATTGTCGGTTCTTCTCCATAGGACGTTTCCTATGGAGAAGAACCGGCAAGAAGCTCACTCAACTGCACTAACATCTGACCTTTTATATATGCACATGAAAATGAAATTGAATAATCGAATTGCCAAAGAACAATTTCTAAATATACAAGGTGCCTTTAGGATCCCTTCCTTCACATAGGCACTTTATTTTTAAGGTACCTACGGTATTTACATTGTTACTAACTTATAAGAATACCATTCTTTTTTAAAGTCTGTGACCTCTCACAAACATGACGACCTGACTGACATACACAAGACCTGGAACAACTATCATCAGACATACAAATATTGGTTCCGTGCGGGAATCGAAACCCCTACACGTAGCGCAACAGGCAATCGCTCAACCACAGCGCCATCGTGCCGTCATTTTTATTTTTGTGCTTATAGAATGAAATTATAATAGATTTTCTGACCAGATGAAACCAAGGATTGCGTTTAGTTAAAAGCGTGTCGTTCTGATATTCAATCTGCAGAATTCAAGGGCGATCTATTGATTTTTATCAGTAAGACTTTGACCCCTGAGTTTGTTTTGGTGTTTCTTCTCAGAATAGTCAGCTAGGAAACACTGGCCTTATAGTTTAAATTGACGTGTAAAAGCGTGTTCTAAAAACCTTTTTGCAAAATAAATATCATTTATTATTTGTCCTTAGAAAGTGCCACACAGACAGCGTAGTGCAAACCAAACTTTATGTCTGAAACCAAAACATAGTATACATTTTTGACACTAACTTGGATTTCTGGCTCTTTTATTGATCGTTGGTATTTCATGTTGCTGAATCAACTGATTTTATTGTAGTAATATATTATTGCTGAATTTTGTGATTTTCGCTTGTCAGCGCTCGGCGGTGCGGAGAAATAATGCTAGGCTTCTCCTGCGTAATCTAAAATCTAAAATATTCCAAGGGAACACACTCCCCAGATAAAAAGTGCTATTCGAGGACATGGTCTACGCGTGTACCAAGTTTCATTGAAATCCGTTCAGCCGTTTGAGTGTAAAAAATAATAAACATGATAGGTACTGCAAAAAAATGTATTTTTTTTTGTTAAACTATAAAGTACTAAACAAACCACTTTTCAAATCTGGGATTAAACCAAAGGAGAACCAAAGTTACCCACAAAACCCAAAGAATCGCCAAACTGAAATAGCACACACCCGTACCTTGTACCCGTGTGCCAAATTACGCGTTTTCATTCTTTCTTTCACACATATTGCTCACAGAACAGACGGTCGATGGGGCTAAAAGGTTCTGGAGGGGCGGCTCCCACAAGGCGAACACGAGGCCTGATGACCTGGAGAGGATTGCGGGAATCCAACGGTTGCAAGACACACTGGACCGGTTGTTGTGACGACATTTGGGAGAAGCCTAGGTCCAACAGTGGACATCTCACGGCTGAAATGATGATGATGATGATAATTAAACTAAAATATGCTCGTATATATTTGTACCTCTTATCTTTGTAATTTATAGCTTTTTGGAACTATCTCCTCGAACCCTTTACTTTGTTGATAGCCCTTATGATAATGTCACATAAAAAACTTTTTACAAAAAAAAAAATAACCGACTTCACTAAAAAAAACACTAAAAGGGTCAAAATAACTTTAATTTCGGAAGTCGGTGTTTCTCGGTATTGTTTGTTTCTTATTTAACACCGACTTCCGAAATTAAAGTTATTTTGACCCTTTTAGTGTTTTTTTTAGTGAAGTCGGTTATTTTTTTTTTTGTAAAAAGTTTTTATTTTACACTTTTTAGTTGCGATACACTTATAAACAGAGTGCCTATTTCTCATGACGATTCCAATTAACCCAAACACTGCTAGGTTACATTGTTTTATTATAAAGTTCCTGTGTCTACCTTCCACCTTCCGGCTCCGTCACCAGATCAGTTTGATAGTACATTATAGCCAAAGTGCATCTCATGACAATTCTAATAAGCCCAAACACGGCTAGGATACATTGATTAATTACGGAGTTCCTGTGCCTACCTTCCGGCTTCATCATCAGATCAAGTTGATAGTACCTTACAGCCAAAGTGCATCTCATGACAATTCTAATAAGTCCAAACACGGCTAGGTTACATTGATTAATTACGGAGTTCCAGTGCCTACCTTCCGGCTCCATCATCATCATCAGATCACTTCGATGATACCATTTTCAACGTAACTATTCAGAATCATTCAATTATTTGTATTGTCATAGTCGCTTAACTATCTTCATTGTGATATCTATTTGAGTATGAAGTTCCGTTGACCATTTCTGGTCTTCTTCATCAGTTCCACTTCATCAAATGTTACTTTTTGACTGTAAATGCTTAAGTTCTTGATGAAAATACCAAAATTACTATAGGGTTGCCTATAATTTTTGAGGAGTTCCCTCGATTCCTCATGGATTCCATCATCAGAATTGGATTTTGAAAAAAATGGGACCAATCTGGAAGCATATCCTATAAAGGGAAAAAAAAATTTTACAAATCGGCCCATAAACGACTGAGTTCTGAGGTAACAAACATAAAAAAAAAATGATAAAAAAAAAAATACAACCGAATTGATTAACCTCCTCCTTTTTTGAAGTCGGTTAAAAAAGGAAATTGCAAACAACTTGAAATCATTAATTTAGTTCATCATTTTTCCAAAAGGTGATTTTCAAACATCTTTTCAACGACACACTTGGCATATGTCGTCGACTTTTGTTTTTCACAAAATAGCTTCTGGATGTCGACGTATATGATATAATTATATAATTTCTCTAGTGGCATTAACAGTTTGAGATAGGAGTTTTTGGCGGGATTTTTTGAATGAAGTTCACTGGCTGTTTTAGTTATTCAAAATAATATATTTAAATTGAACCCAAATGCAAAGTTGGTATAGTTTTGCATTTCAAGTGTCTACAACTAGACAATATGCAACATCATTGAAACAGCATCGATCTCGGTAAAATGGTGCTGATAATTTTTTTGTAGTATTGATTACCTCAGCGAAGCAAGAAAAGGCTGGCTCGAAACATTTACTACCAAATACTGCATAAAAGGTGTTACACCAGCATTCTAACGTACATAAAACAAAGTGACTTTAAGCTGAATCAAAAACTAAATACCTTCTAAAGTTTACACTGGTTAAATGCACAAACCGTGCTGAGACAAAAAAAAAACATCAAAATAAGCCCACGCTTTTGAATTTATTGCGCCACAATGAAAAAAGCAATACATATAAATACTGTTTAGTTTTTGTGTTACTTTAGCCTGTTTTAGACAATACCCATCAATGGTATGCCAAAAACAAAGACAGTGTGTCGATGTTAAGGTCAGGAGGGCAAACAAACCTATTGTATGTTAATACACGTAATTTGAAATTATAAAAACATTTCAACAAGTTGCTGCCATCGAACTTGCTGAGTCTTCATCATAGGGAATATGCATGTATTTTACAAATGTACTAACAAAATTATATATTTACTCTCTGGTAAACTAATCACAATGTCACACTTCACACTAATATAATAAAGGCGGAATTTTTGTTTATTCTTCCTGTTCGAACTTCTGAATGCTTTTTTATGCATATTATTAGCTAAACATATCACATTTGCTTTTTAAATTTCACCTATAGTAACTTTAGTCCGAGTTAAAAAGCCCCAGGCACTCCACTAATATATAAAAACCAATTTATACTTACGGCACCATACCTACATGATTATAACAGTTTATTTTGAGACTGTGAAAAAAGAAGATTATATAAAATTACTAGCTTCTGCCAGCGGTAACTTCCCACCCCCGTTTTACCCCCTTAGGGGTAGAGTTTCGTAAAATGCGTCCTTAGCGGTTGTCTACACCCTATTAGGAACCTACCTGCCAAATTTTAAGTTTGTAGGTGTTATAGTTTCTGAGATTTCGTGATTAATCAGTGAGTGGTATTTCGCTTTTATATATAAGATTTGTCTAATGAAATCCAGTTTGTGCTCACCTATAGTTTCTTTAAAAATTGACAAGTCACCCTATATCTTAAATTTGCTGAAGAGTTTGATTTACCCTGAAATACGCTAAGTGGTAAAACTTTTTTCGTTTGTCGTACTAGTTTATTAGCCTCGAGTTAATTAATACTCAAAAGATTCCAGTTTACTTCGGTACATTCTTTGAATTTCTAGGAAAGTAGTCTAATAAAAGACTCGCTACTCGTGTACTTGGTAAGTAAATGTAGGTACCTCACAATGTACAGTAGCGAAAATGATTGTTTCTCCCCGCCGGAGACACCCCGAGCGTTGGGAGTCACAAGACGATTTCCGGCTACCGTAGGCATAGGTTTGCGGACGATGAGCAATGGGTAGCTCGCCGTCCGGTCGTCTGGTAAGGGCCAAACTTGGGTCGATGGCGCGTTTTTTACCACGCGTGTCTCAAAGAGATGTCAGCAAAATTGTGAAAAAAAAATTGAATTGACGGTGCCAATTAGGGTTAGGGTTGCGGATTGGTCGAAGGAATTACCGTAGCCCGCGCAAAAATGGGCAACTGAAGGAAAACTGTAGATTTTAGTCAGTAAAATTCTGATATTTTTTTTTTTTTTTTTATTCCCTCTCGTTCCACCCAGAGCGGGAAAAGAAAGCGATTTCCCATGTAAAAAAGGGGCAAATAATATTGTTTATTGCTAAATTTTCTATGTGGGCGTTGGATAATCTCATACCTCCTACATGCTATTTTTATTTAGGTACTGGGATTTGTAGCAAAAGGAATATTCCTCATTTATCCTTAGTTTACTCATTTCTTGGATCAAATATATATCGGATATTAATTCAATTGGTTTCTGAAGAAACTTCTGACAGTCCTCTAGTCTAATCTTATCTGAAATTGAATTATTATTACTGAATAGGCAGATCAAATAATAATATAATAATTCATAGTCGAATAAATTCGTGCCTGAAATCTAAATGAGATAAGTTCCAATTAACATTTTGAGTGACGTCACGAGAATTACCTACCTAAATTTCGAAATGGCTACTAGTCAAGCGTTACAGTTTTAGGACTTCAGTTAGTCTCCTGTAGTAAATGTCATTATCGTAACCGATAGGTACACAATATAATCCGTTTATCTGTATAGGACGGCCATATTCATTTTGACTGGCCTGTTGGTCTAGTGGTTAGTGGCCCTGACTGCTATGCCGGAGGTCGTGGGTTCGATTCCCACCCAGGACAAATGTTCATGTGATGAGCACGATCATTTGTTCTGTATCTGGGTGTAATTTATCTATAATATGTATTTATTTAGAAATATATAAGTATGTTTATCAGTTGTCTAGTACTCATAACACAAGCTCTACTTAGCTTGGGACTAGACGGCGTTGTGTGATAGTTGTGGAATATTATTATTATATTATTATATGCAAAGAAAACAGTCTCTTTATTTATTCATCATCATCACCATCATTTCAGCCGAAAGACATGCACTGTTGGACATAGGCTTCCCCCAAGTATCGCCACAACGACCGTTCTTGTGCGTCTCGCATCCATCGGACTCCCGCGACTATCACCAAGTCATCGGTTCACCTTGTGGGAGTCCTTCTAACGCTGCTTCTTCCGCTGTGCTGGTACTGAAGTACCTCGACGAATTAGGAAAAATCCGTTGAAAAATTCCACCACTGGGGGGTCCAGAATCATGTACTGGATCCATGGTATTCGTTTGTGCGTCGATGTCAGACACACTGTGTATAATTTAAGTAATAAAAAGTTTCTTCTGAAAATCTCGAATTTGATTTTGTTTAAAAAAAAACAGTGTCATGCAAAGTATATATTTAATGTCTTTGGTGTCATGTAAAACGATGATTGTTTATTTCTCTTTTGATGTTGTTTGAATCATCTTTTTACAAGAAACTGTTTATTTTTTGTTTATTCACAGATGATTTCCCCACCCAATAAAAAAAAAAAAACGTGTAGGTAAGTGAAAAAAAAAAACGTTCACTATATTATTAAAAACTTGAAAATAAACAATTTGAAGATTTCCTTTAAGACACTAACTAGCAAGACAAAGAACTTGACTTTAAATCACAAACCATTTTGTGTAATTTATTTTTGTCTTGCTCACAAAAAGTGATGCAAATGCGCCAAATTCGTATCTATTCAGGCAGAAAAGTGCTGCTAGAAAAGTGTTCATACCTAATACTGATTTTCTTTTAGCCACTACACCACGTATTCTCTATTTTTCAAAAAGTACCTGGTACCAGCACATCTGTACGCTTATTGCTTCTTGAACGTGCTACGATTATGTCGGTTTTTTTATAAAATTTATGAAGCTGGCTTTTAAAATGATGAAAGTAATCTTAAAACTTATTAGGTAAATATATTATGTTTCTCTATGTCTTAGGACATAGAAAAACTTATTATTAGGTTTATTAGGTTAGGTTAGGCTATCTTTCAGTAGTTTTTAATGATGACATTGCTAACTATACTTGGTGTCAACAACACATGCGTTCATTGACCCAAATTATTCAATCTAAACCCATTAAAACACGGAAAAAAATACAAATATATAGATCCTACGGGAATCAAACCCACGACCTGCAAAGTATCACTCGCTCAAGCGCTCATCAAAACGCCAATCCACACTCCACGCACATAATAACACACTTTCCATCACTATTTAAATGCAACTGAAGGATTTTTCTCCATATGTCAAAGTGAAAGTGATTACAATTTGTGTTTCGCATATACCTACTTATATAACCCGACAGTTACCACTGGCGTCAGATCATTGAAAAAAAAATATAAATAACTGAAAGAATATAGATTACTGAGATAGAACGTGTAAGAATCAGACATTATTTATGAGTATATTCAATATGACCTGACTACATGACAAAGGTTTATTGAAAAAAGTTGACCTCAGCACATTGTTGCAGCATTTAATGAAATATGAGCACATTCGCCGGCTAGTCACACTAATATTATAAAGACGAAACGTGTGTGTGTGTGTGTGTTACTTCTTTATCCTCCAACCGCTGAACGGATTTCAATGACCCTTGATACATGGGTAGACTATGTCTTTGAATAACACACAAGATATGTCTTATCCCGGGAGTTGGCTCCCGTCGGATATATTTCTAGCTTCACGTGGATAAAGCCATAGGTAGCAGCTATTATAATTTATTGTTTAGAAAGTTCTCGTAGTAATCTAATCTAATCGTATTTGACTGATTCTATATTTGTCTTACGATTTGCCTAGGCTCTTTTCAAATAAGTTAGCATATGTGACTTTGTAGTCTAGTACAATATTCAGCTAACCACGTACGTATTTGGCTTTGAGCTGAAACAATGACACAGCAAATCTTTTATACGGTTTTAGAAGTGTTGCACTAAAAGTTCCCTAATTTATAATAGCTCTTTATTTTCAGGCTATTATGAACCATAGGCACTAAACATAAAATAATCGTAAAATTATAAAAAACAATGAACATGGTTTTTGAGAAAAAGTGTTCCAAATCATGTTATTTTGCTCATAAAATTCGTCTAATAAATGATGAAATCCTTTAATTTTTCAGTTGTTGCTCAATTATCTTCGTTTTTGTATTAGGAATACCTAGCTACCGTATAATGTACTTTTAATGCATTCAAAAACTCAGCGAAGATTTTAAATTTAAGGGCCTAAAATAAAATTTTAATTAAAAAAAAAATCGACTCACACCGTTCACAGGCAACCGTAATCGATGAACACAACACAGTGACAAGGCACAACCGCAACTCAGATCATTCATTATACATGCACAAGACCTCAAGTTACACGGTTAATTACACACGATACCTACAACAATACAATACGTCGCATTATAAGATAACGGTTTTATATATCTAAAACCTTTCACCTTATTCCTCGTTATCCGTCTGAATCAATGATTTCTAGCCTATGTCAATGGTCTGGAAATAATTTTCTGGTAAATCGATCAGGAAAATTAGATTTTTTTAAAATTAGGTTTTTATTCTTGTGGGAATTCTTGCTGGTTTTTCGCTATAAGAAACGATCAATTGGTACCGTTATTTTGTTTTGAAGTCAGAAAATGACTTCTCTCGCTCTAGGGTGGAGCGAGAGGGCGTGTTAGACTTGTCCCTTCGTTTGCCCTTTGCGTTCTAGGGTAATCGATAACTCTTTTAAACGCTCCCGCAGCCCTAGCAGGTATCAGCTCTACTGGGCCCGCTCACACCTTTCGTTTCCGTCGTCAACTCCGGCTGGATACTTA
The DNA here is from genome assembly GCA_905147345.3 of Mythimna impura. NCBI lineage: Eukaryota > Metazoa > Arthropoda > Insecta > Lepidoptera > Noctuidae > Mythimna > Mythimna impura. The sequence continues at coordinate 19,704,732 of LR990345.1, forward strand.
CCGAATGGCCGGGCGAGCTATCCATTGCTCGTCGTCCACAAACCCGCACCCACGGTGGCCGGAAATTGCACTGCAAATTCCGATGCTCGAGGCGTCTCCTGCTGCAGCGGCTAGGGTTTGAGGATTTCCGTTTCCTTACTGTTAGGCATCTCCTTCACTCGCATTACTGCTTCGCAGAAGGAGACGACCACTGCTCATTCTGTCTTGCACGGGATCATGACCTGAACCAAGGCTGGACGCGAGACATCACTGCCACCGGTCGGCTCCACGAGGACATAGTAGTGCTCCACCCAAGCGGGGCAGACTTATACCATATGCTCCACCGTGTCCTTCAGACAATATATTGGATTCTATTGAACTTAATTCTCCTAATGAATTGTCAAAAAACATTACTTTCTAGAATCTGCGTCTTCTACCCTTATAATTGTAACATCTTCCTCCGTCAAAAATATTTGTAACATCTTATTTACTATATTTATTCTGCACTAAAATACATAAACGGTGAAGTGCCTCTTAACTAGTGTATTATCAGGAACTTTTCTTTTATTTTGAGATTAAAAGAGTTTTTAGTGAAATCTCCGAAATGAAATTTTAGTTTCAAGTGCCCTAAATAATAATTAATGTAATAAAACCTCCCAACTAAAACCAACATGTATTACCTCCTAATCCTAATTAGGAAAGAGTGGGGTAAACAAACGGGTTTTCGAGGAGGTATTATTTACTCTACGCTACGCTACTTAATTCTTAACTCTCTCTCTCTCTTTCTTAATTCTTTCTTGTCTATCCTATTGACATTTCGCCATTTAACATCTTATTTACCCCTTGTATAGAAAGTGCCTTCACCAGAAATACATGTAAAATCTTCTTTACCATAATCATAGAATGTATTTTCCACCAAAAATACATCATGTAATGTAATTTATTATTTAACACATTTCTTTGCCATGACAGATTTTATAACCCTAAACAGGTACTGTGCCGGTTCCTATTATCATTTCTTCACATTTGCCATTCAGATTCGATTTTCTGGTAAAATGAACAAAGATCAATTCTGGAACAATTTGCCTGCTGAGGTCTTTCCATCTGATTATAATTTGGGTGTCTTCAAGGCTAGAGTGGTAGGTTCTTAATAAACTAGCGCGCTTCACCATCAACGATTGCATCACTGCTTACCATCAGGTGGGATCGCAGCAAAGCACTAGTTTATATCAATTAAAATAAAATAATAATAATAGATGAATCCAGTTATCATCGTTACTTTGGGCACGCCTTAATTATGGCGGTAAGTCCCCTGGAAAGGCAATACGGCATCCTTACCTTCCACATGACGCAGGTCCGCACCGGACATGGTAAGTTCGGGAGGTTCCGGATTCAGGAAGACTCGGCCCTGGTATGAAAGGCAACAAAGGAACAGGAGTGGGTTTTTAGTCAGTAAAAGTCTGACAAACCATTCCGCACCGCCCTTCTTTAACAACTTCTTAATGCTTTTCAACTGCAGCAGCAGTTTCATGTTGTATGTAGGGTGGCTGTAAATGACTCTACAATTTGATGAAGGTTGAAGGAAAGGACTGGTACCGCACATGTCAGCTAATTGGTCATACCTCCAGTGGAACAAAGTCCTCTTTTCTAATGAGTGTAAAATTATGCTGTATGGTAACGACGAAAGGAACAGGGTCTACAGAAGAGATAGAGAACGCTTTACACAATGCTGCATTGAAGAAAAGTTCAGCTATGGTGGCGGTTTGGGGAGGAATCAGCGCCGACGGTAAGACAGACCTTGTCTTACTGTCTGGGCCACGTCTGCCTGCACTAAACAGTCGTACATCGAACAGTGTCTTGAGCCGCACGTGATGTCCTATGAACATTTTATTGGCAACGGTTTCATATTCATGCACGACAATGCTAGGGCACATACCGCGAGCGTCGTACGAAATTATGTTACCGAAGTCGGTATCTCCATTATGGAATGGCCAGCAAGAAGCCCGGACATTAATCCGATTGAACATCTATGGGATGAATTAAAGAGACGAATTCGTGCAAGACATCCTGCCACAGAAACACTTAGCCAGCTGCAAAATGCAATCCAAGAGGAATGGAATGCCACAACATTTGATCGTGACTCTCATCCGATCGATGAAGAACCGAATGGAAGCAGTACTCGTAATGAGAGCTCGGGGAGCCAATACAAGTTATTAAATAAACGTTTCTTAGCTTTTTTTTTCACTTGCGTGTGTTGTTTTATCAATTTCGTTCATGCTCCATACAGGGTAAAAATGACTTGTTAAACAAAATAAAAATAAATAATACCTATAAAAATTTAATTTGAATTTAGAACATTAACATTAGGATTTGAAAACCTCATATTATTAAACTATTAAACGACATTTGACAAAAAATTCCTAAATATTACAGATTTTTCTGACAATCCTTACAAAACATAGACTTGTAAGGTGTTTCGACTTTTCTGATGAGAAGTCCTCCTGAAGAAGCTCCTGAACTACACGACAAATCATTCTAACTTTTTGCTTCGATCAACTTTAGCCATAATATGGAGCACTGCCTATTCGTTGCGTCTGAGAGTCGAACCGTCGCCTGAGCCCAGCGTCCAAGCCTCACGCGTTCTCCACGCGAAATACTCTCTTGGATGCTCAATCTGGTTGCGACGTGTTCACTGATGAAAGGAAGAAGATCTTTGTTGATTATCTGGAGTATTGTAAGATTGCCGTATGACTGCTGTATCGTTATATTTCATTTATATTTTATGTGAAAAAAAATGTCTTTGACCAACGTTCTTTTTCTTTGTCCATGGCTTTCAGCCGTGTTGTTTTTAAAGGCAATATTTAAATATATATTTACTTCTCTTACTTTAGTTTCATCTGACCAGTTCTAACAATTATGAGGGTAAGAAAATAAAAAGTAAGATTCAGAATAAAATTCATAATAAAAGATTCATAATAAAAAGTAAAATTAAAGTAAGATTAAGAAAGAAGTCATAATCGTTGGATTTCAGTCAATATCTGCCTAACTGCTTCGAAAGTGCTGATGTAGAAACCAGACAGTCAATAAAAAAAGCGGTTAGAATTTAAAAATATGTAAGAATATCTTGCTCACACTAAAAAAAAAACTATCATGAAAAAAAAAGAGCTTCAGAGATTTGAATTATCATTGTAGTACACGCAAGTCTAGTCATGAAACCTCTGCGCTCAGGGTACTTAATTATTAGTGTTCTCAATAGATGTTCTTATATAAACGTCATAATTGACTGTTCGACTCCTTGTTGATGATAGCGTGATGATTTTCGTCTCAGATGTTAAATGCGTAGCCAAATGGAATATATATTTTTTTAATAGTACGTGTTTCTTTCGCCGCTTCGATTTTATTATTACGATATCAAAAAATATCGAGTAAAAATGTTGATAATATGCAAAAAGCAGTTTTATTATTATATTTCAAGTATAACTAGATACCATTATACAACAAATTGGAAGATAAAATAATTACAAAAATAAATAATTACTGTAGTTCGGGGCTTCGGGGTCGAACTCGCGGTAAATGTCGTTAAATACTGACATTTTGGAATATTGCTCACCTCCTATTGCAAATAGCGTGATAATTTATAGCCTATGCTAGCTTATGAACAATTTGAATAGCATCGGTTCAGTAGTTTTTGCGCCAACAGTAACCATAGGACCACATTATTACTGTTTTATTATAATGTATAGAAATATAGATGATTATGACTAAGACTGTTGTATATATTATTATGTTGTAATCACACAGTTATATTGCGATGTAGCATTTTATCATTTAGTTCCTATGTGGTGACATAGATGTCGCTACAGGTCCATAGACGAGTGGACCTCCATACAATAATTTGGCACGTCTTAATCACGGCGGTAAGTTCCCTCTTTGAGGAGTGGCTGGAGCGGCAACACGGCGTCCTGACCTTCCGCATGACGCAGGTCCTCACCGGACATGGCAAGTTCGGGAGGTTCCTGCATCGGATTCAGGCCGAAGAAACGCCCGGGTGTCACCATTGTGTGAACCACCGTGACACCACGGTGGAGCATGCGGTGGACGGGTGCCCCGCTTGGGCGGAGCCCCGCCGTGTCCTCGTGGAGGCAATTGGCGGCAGCGACCTTTCGCGTCGGGCCCTGGTTCGGGCTATGGTCCGGAGCGAGGAGGAATGGCAGGCGGTCGCGGTATTATGGTACTGGATGTCCACTCGTGCTTCGGAAAGCAAAAAATCTTTGGCCCTAACTCCCGAGCAGTGCTATAAAATAGCTTTTTTTCTGAAGCCTACTCTTCGGAAACGGCTAGGTCAATAAGTTTGAAAAAAAAAATGCTTATTATACTATAGATTCATGTACCATTTTCAACATAAGATTTTTTCGTAACACTAATAATAATTTTGCCAAAAAAAATTACCAACATGATATTTTTTCACTTGTTTTCCCTATTCCTTTCAAACGGTTTTGATCTTTAGAAATACATTTACACATAAAAATTGCTGGTTAAGTGTTCTTCAGAATGTACATAGCATATGTAAGTCAATCAATATTTCGTAAAGAAAATGGATTTAAAGGTCAGCGGGATCAGGTCAGAGGAGCGGGAAAGATCCTGCATGGGGTTTGTTTATGGGAATGCAACTCGAAATATGTACATTTTCACAGTTTTTCATACAACCGCTCTTACGCGACTATGACGTTATTACACATGTTTTATTAGATATTTTGGAAACACAGTATCTTGTGGATCTATCTAGGCTTTTATTGAAATCAATTTATAAATTTGTATAAAACTAATCCAGTAAAGACCTCTGAAAATCTGCTATTTTGCATGAACTTTGACGCTTCATAATTTACTCAAAAATAAAAAAAAATAAAAATAGTACATCGATAGAAGCCTTGCACATTTAATCGAGATTCTGATGACGACAATTTTTCTGAAAAACTTTTAAGGGTTTAACAAAAACACGTATTTCCTTGAACAAATTTTGTGAAATATTCGAGTAAATCACGGAATCACCGAATGCCAACTGAGTTTTCAGACGTTATCTCTCTTTTTTTGTAGTACCTCTTCATCAAACATCGCGTTGGATTGCGTTAAATGAAGCATCAAGCACATCAAGGAAAAGGACCCTCTTAAGTTTGGCTAGACCTTTGGTTCTGTCTTTTATGCCCGTACATTTTTTTAAGTACTATATATCAATCAAATTTTCGGTTCTCGTAGAATTGACCTTTAAAATGAAAAAGGTGTCATCAACATATTTTTCAAAGTATGCGAAGATAAATGTGCTGAGCCGTACTTCCTTTTTAATTCTTTAAAAAATTAAATGCAATTTAAACAGCGAGAGACATCTATTTTAAACACCTTAGTTTTACATTGATTTTGTGTTACTATGAACAGTAGGTCTAAATATTAAATAACTGTTTGTCGGCACGACATGTCAATTACTCAGCCGTAATTTTAGCTTGGCAATAAAGTGCCTGGCAATACTTAGCGCATTCTTCACAATAGGCTAACGACTTTAGTACCATGAGATCTGTTGTTTTGATACTGTTTTATCTTTGTGTAACTCATAACTGTGATTTCTCCAGAATTGACGGCATGTTTGGCGCAGTGGTTGAGAGATGCTGTGCTGTATGTCGTGGGTTCGATCCCGCACAGAAAAAGGGAACCAATCACTTTTCCGAATTTTTTTTGTTCGAATTTAATTTTACCGAAAACTATTGACCGACGTCTTTTTTGCTATATGCACTTTTTGACATAATTTAAGATCATCGAAATATAATGTGTAATAAGCATTATTTTACCGAACTATATTACGCCGATTTAAAAATTAAATTTTTGCTATTGGCCGAAGCCTCTTTTGAACTTTTTTCATTTGCCATATGATTTATTTGCCATATTTTAACCACACTGAAACAACATTTTACGGAATTTTGGTCACAAATTTATAGACGGTTACTTGGTAGCATTTTCAATCATCATCATCATCATCATCATTTCAGCCGAAAGACGTCCACTGTTGGACATAGGCCTCCCCCAAATGTCGCCACAATGACCGGTCCTGTGCGTCTCGCATCCATCGGATTCCCGCGACCCTCACCAGGTCATTGGTCCACCTTGTGGGAGGCCTTCCAACGTTGCGTCTTCCGGTACGTGGTCGTTGCATGCCAGCTTCCATGCTGCATTGCTGCATGCATGCTAAATGCCTGCTTGCATGCTGCATACTAAATTCCTGCTTGTATGCTGCATGCTGAATGCCAGCTTGCATGCTGTATGCTGCATACCAGCTTGCATGCTGCATACCTGCTTGCATGCTGCATGCTTTCTTGTATGTTGCATGTCTGCTTGCATGCTACACGCCTGCTTGCATGCTGCATGCTTAAAGCAAGCATCCTTGTTTACATGCTTCTTACTGGGACCAATAAAACCACTTTTGTTCATAATCAACTATATTATTAAGTGCCAATACGTTTAAATAATTAATTAAACAACATTTTAGATTAAACTAATCTGAAATTAGCTTCTGTTGCCTCAATCATTCCAGTGTAATAATTACATTTCTAGGCTTTTGGTGAAATGGAAATATGGTAATTAAAACAGTGGTATAATGAATGTTCGGAAACATAATACTTCGAACAAATGTTATTTTGACTAAGTGTAACATCGGTGAAAAGTTTTTCGACCAAATGAAACGTCGGAGTGACGAAAAAAATCGAATTGATAATAGGTCAACTAATACAGTGGTAGACGTGGCTTCGATGAAGTAAAAAAAAACGAAACTAAAATAGTTGAAAAGCCTTCGCCGCGCCGACACCGCGCCGTCACCGCACTTCTATGCTGTGCATACCTTCGTGACTGCACCGCTCCCGCGCCGTCGCCGCGCCGCCACCGCGCCCGCGCCGCTTGATTTTACCATACCACTATATAGTTATTAGTAATATATTAAAGTAATGAACGTTAAGTAATCAAAATTATCCATGATAGGTTACTAAAAAATAAGTGCATACATGCGCATTACGTTGGCGGCCGGTAATGGAATAAGCAAAGTAAAACACTGGCTGATGGCGGAGCGATGGCGGTGCGGCGGTGGCGCGGTGACGGTGCGGTGGCGAACGTATACACAGCATAGAGGCGTGGTGGCGGAGCGGTGTCGGCGCGGCGGCGGCATCGTGTACAGGAGCCCTTACATGATTGTGAACGCATCGATACAATCGTAGTTTAATAAAAAAAAATAGAGTGGTGACTTTTTCTGGGAAGAAAATTAGTTTAAGTATACTGCTATCCTTAAACTAAAGTACCGTTATGTGATATCAGCCAAATTTTCGGCAGTATTTTTCTACTATTAATAGATTCCGATGTAAATAAATTAAATAACTGTTATGTTACCATAATTTCATTTCAGATGTAACTCAACGATGCTTTAATGTACATACTTACTTTCATTACACTCCAGGTCTTACCTATGCTCTTCACCTATGCGATAATCTAGTGTCAGACTTTTACTGACTAAAAACCCACTCCTGTTCCTTCGTTGCCTTTCGTACCAGGGCCGAGTCTTCCTTTCAGAATCAAACCCTTGGCCCTAGTAGGCTTCGACCCTGCTAGGCCCCTACAGTTGCTGACATCTCCTTGAGGCGCGCGTGGAACAGCACGCGCCGTCGACGACTTGGGCTCGGTCCGGACGGTTACCGGACGGTCGGACGGCGAGCCACCCATTGCTCGCCGTCCGCAAGCCTGCGCCTACGATGGCCGGAAATCGGGATCGGAATCCCGGCGGCGATTGGGGCGTGAGGACCGTTGCCTCACGCGATCGGCCGCCTCCTTTGCTAGCATTACTGCTTCGCAGAAGGAGGCGACCGCCTGCCACTCCTCCTCGCTCCGGACCATGGCCTGTACCAAGGCCCGGCGCGAGAGATCGCCACCGCCGATCGCCGTGTGCTCCACCGTGTCCTCCGGGTGGTCCACACAATGGTGACACCCGGGCGTTTCTTCCGCACGAATCCGATGCAGGAACCTCCCGAATTTACCATGTCCGGTGAGGACCTGCGTCATGCGGAAGGTAAGGACGCCGTGTTGCCTTTCCAGCCACTCCTCAAAGAGGGGACTTACCGCACCCGGTCTGCTTAAGGTGACATTTACGCTTTCCATGAGGAATTTTTAATTATATGCTAACGCCTTCACTTGCGCGCACAGTTTTTCCATATGAGCTTTGGAACCCTATTCATCCTCCTAAGAGGTGAATTTTGGAAAATCCTCTTTTAGTGAAACTACGCCTACGTCATAAAAACAAACCTTGTGCAAAATTTCACACCCCTGATCCAAGTAGTTTCGGCTGTGCGTTGATATGTCAGTCAGTCAGTTTCTCCTATTATTATATATATGCGTAACACAAAAACTGTTTTTGTCAATTTTGTTTTTTAATGATTTAAACTAGTACTCAAATGCGATCCCACCTGTTGGCAAGCAGTGATACAATCTATAATGGTGGATTTCACTGGTTTATTATGAGCCTGGTCACTCTAGCCTTGAAAACTCATTACAATCGGATGGGAAAACCGCTGCAGGCATATTGTTCCAGTCCTTCGATGTACGCGGTATAAACGAATTTTAGTATTGTAGACGGCAGCATAGTACGCAATGACGATGAAGTTTATTATACTTTTGTTTTATTAGTGAAATAGGCGTGGGTGAAGTAGGCCCTTGCCCACGGCCTCGCACCTAATTTCTCGTACTAGAGGTATGCGGATATAAAGTCCTGCAAGCCTCCGATTAGGGCGTAAAGTCCGCGACTAATAGGGAATATGCAAGAAAAAATATTTGTTATCGTAGAAAAGGTGGTAATATGGCCCCAGCAGATATCTTGGCCCCCTTACATATTCATAATTTAGAAATACACCATCTAGTATAATGTGCATTGAATGCGGAGCTCTTGTAAAAGCTATCGAATCATCATCATTTCAGCCGAAAGACGTCTACTGTTGGACATAGGACTCCCCCAAGTATCGCCACAACGACCGATCCTGTGCGTCTCGCATCCACCGCACTCCCGCGACTCTCACCAGGTCGTCGGTCCACCTTGCGGGAGGCCTTCCAACGCTGCGTTTTCCGGTGCACGGTCGCCACTCTAGAACCTTTCGGCCCCATCGACCTACGAGCAATGTGCCCTGCCCACTGCCACTTTAGTTTGTCGATTCTTCAGGCTATGTTGGCGACCTTGATTCTCCTGCGGATATTTTCATTCTTTATGCGATCACGCAAGCAAACTCCGAGCATAGCCCTTTCCATTGCCCTTTGGGTGACTGTAAGCCTTCTGATGATACCATGTTTCAGTGCCATATGTCATCACTGGCAACACGCACTGGTCATAAACTTTCATCTTGAGACACTGTGATATGTTGGACGAGAAGATACCGCTGCAGCTTCCCGAACGCTGCCCAGCCGAGTCGAATTCGATGATTGACCTCTTTCTCAAAGTTAGACCTACCCAACTGGATTGTCTGTCCCAGGTAAACGTAAAGCTATCGAATATAACCAACAAAATCCGTGAGATGGTGTTACGTTCGTTTGTTATTTGAAACATTCGAAACACGCAACTGTCAAACTTTTGAAAGGGCTCTGCATTTTATTCATTTTTCTAGACAAACTAAGTATTACATTTGATGATTTGAACGTTGTGTTTGAAAAACGTTTTTTTACGGATTTTGAAGGTATGTGTATAAGGTATATGTATATGTGTATTTTAGCTTGGTTACATATACTTTAATACTTGTAATTTGACCCCTCACATTGTTCCTATTTTGGTCCCCGAGAGGGTCATATAAAATGTTTAACAGATGTTTAAATGAGCTACTGCTGGATGTATGAGAGTCGATACATCCAACAGTAGCTCTAAAAGTGATGCAGTCATAAAAACTGACTCTGAATATGACGAGCAAGTCAATTCAGATAGGATGCCTGAAAATTTAGATACAGCAGCATATTTTGTGAAACAAGTTATTCTAGCGATAGACATGGAGAGAAGTGGATTCAGTGCCTGCGTTGCATTTATGGGCTTATACAGCTTGCGCTGGCCGCTGAAGGCTAATGTTATATTTGTGATTTTTGCCGTAAAGGTTGCATTAAAGTTTAATATATTTAATATGTCCCCAGGGTGCCATATAAAATAATAGCATAATCAGACTTTTAATGTTCCCACTGCTGGGACTCAGGCCTCCTCTCTCTAGGAGAGGGAATGGGCCATAATCCACCACGCGGGCCCAGTGCGGATTGGTGAAGGTCAGATGCCTTCGAATTTTTGGTTCTAGGACATGCCGGTTTCCTCACGATGATTTCCTTCACCGTTTTTAGGGTGCCATATAACACTCACTTAATGTCATGTTGTCAAATTTGCTATTAAAAAAAAAATGTTTTTGAGATTTCTGTGGTAATTCGATTTAAATGGTTAAGGAACACTCTAACGTACTTACTTGATTTATAAATCGAGTATTTGTTACATGAGGCCTCAAAAACCAAGTAGGGGGCCACATTACCACCTTTTCCTCTACCATTTTATAATAAATATAATACTAATTTAATTGTGCGAATAATATCAAAATTGGTAGAAAAGTAAACGAGATATAACAATTTCGAACAAATATATCTGTCTCTCTCGCCAAGACGCCGTTTTCTTTGGGGCGTGATGTACTTTGATGTCAAAGTTCATATCGGACTTTTTTATTATTATTAGATTTGAAGCTTTATAACTCCGTTGTTGATGAAGATATTTTAATTATTTTTTGCATATTTATTTAGCAGAGCCAAAAGTATTTGATTTAGCAAATGAAATTTTATTGCATGCATATTTCCTACTCAGATTCCCTATTACTATTTACGAAAGTCACGTAAGATACCAGGGCCTCAAGTCAGAATGGTCTATCATTGACTCCCATAATTGTTGATTTTAACAAGTTTGGTAATCTACCAATATTATGGCGTCATTATGACTTTCCAATGGTCAACCACTGTCACTTCATTGAAAGAAATGGCATAGAATGGTAATCTCGTATATAATACAAATGAATGTCTGACGTACTTATGCTGTAATCTGCTAAAATTTTGATAAGTCCTTTGATCAATGTCCTACCATTAGAACGTCGTTGTGCAGTCATTATTTTTACCCGACTGCGCGACGCAAAGGAGGGTAATGTGTTTATCAGTCTATGTATGTATGTATGTATGTATGTATGTTTGTTTCTATGTGGCGTTCTAGAGACCAAATGCGTAGGCCGATTTTGATAATTCTTACGTCAATCGATTCGTCTTAACCTTGCGAGTGTCACTAAAGACATGACAGTAATCAAAATTCACCATAGCTACAACCAGCCGCCCGTATTGTCAAAATGAAAAAAAAAAAGTCGATGAACTATGTCAAGTGGGGTGTCGTTGAATAGGTATTTTAAAATCATCTTTAGGTTCCTTTTATCATTTTTCATTTTAAATAATAGTTTAGGATATATAACGATTTAAAGTTGTTTAACAAAACAATCATTCTCGCTAATTTTCTTACTTATTGATTTAAGTTTTTATTTCAAGTATAAACAATACACAAATAAAAAAAACAGTGAAAAAGCATGAAGAACAAATATTTTTGGTAAAAAAAAGTTTACCACCAAACTCGATAGATGGCGTTGTTCATTTGATGCACGTTTGTAAATCAAATCATTCGAGTTTTCCCATCTACTAGACAGGTCGATGAACATAAGCAAAAGATGACAACTATATTGGCAAAAACTACTAGGTTGTATAAATTACATGCAGTTGATATATCAGTAGAATCGAAAACATATGGTCAAAAACCGAAAGATGTATATGGTTCTGATGATCCTAACAAAACTGGAGGAATCGTTAAATATTTAACAATTGGTTTAGGATCACGAGTTATGTTACGAAGAAATTTGAATGTTACCCATGGTCTTGTTAACGGAGCAATGGATGTTATAAGGACAATTGAGTGGCCAGCTCTTCGGAGGGACCAATTGGAACCCGAAGAATTGCCACAAGCTGTTTATATAGAATTTGACGACAAAGCAATTAAAAACAATGTTCCTGGAGTAGGAGTCAGAATCGAACCATCGACGACAGAATTCGATGCACTTCGCGGACAGGGTAAAATAGAGCGAAAAATGTTGCCATTGATATTGTGCTGGGGTGTAACTGTACACAAGCTCCAAGGAACTACTTTGGACTTTTGGACCGAGCTGTGGTTGACTTAAATTCACGCATTTTTGCTAAAGGTCAGGCATATGTAGCTTTGAGCCGAGTTAGGTCTCTAGAGGGACTAATCATCAGTAGTTTAGACCACCGCAAGTTACTTAATAATCCCCACGATATTAACTCCCTCAATGAAATGACTAGATTGCGAAATTTACCATCTTATAACGAAGTCAATGAATCGAAACTAAAAAGTATAAAATAAAATAAAAATATTTAAAGAAAAACAAAAAACCCGACTGCGTCGAAACTAATTTAAAAAAATACGTAAAAAAATTAACTTAAATAAAAACTAAAAAGAAACAAACAAGCCCAGTAGTTTAGAATTCTGTTATGTAATACTAAATAACTACACAATTTAAATAGTTTTATAATCGATACACACATAAAACAAATCATACATTCTAATGCAGAACAGAACGACTCACAGTCGGGGCCCCTTGGGAAGATTTGATTGGTAAAATTTGAATGGGCCCCGACTGTGAGTCGGTCTGTTCTGCATTAGAATGTATGATTTGTTTTATGTGTGTATCGATTATAAAACTATTTAAATTGTGTAGTTATTTAGTATTACATAACAGAATTCTAAACTACTGGGCTTGTTTGTTTCTTTTTAGTTTTTATTTAAGTTAATTTTTTTACGTATTTTTTTAAATTAGTTTCGACGCAGTCGGGTTTTTTGTTTTTCTTTAAATATTTTTATTTTTAATTTGTTACAAGACAGCTCGATATTGTCATTCTACCACAATTCTATTACGAGACCAATGACTGACCAATGATCGACCATTATGAATTCAGCAGACTACGAATTTTTAGCAAAATGACAATGGGATAGTTGGAATGACGAATTTATAAAAATAACAGACTTGGGCCCCTGGTCAAGTGTACTCAGAGTTTTAGATGAAATTAATACTTGTGTCACATACATACAAAATGGCACTGAGGTTATTTGCAGCCTCCTTTCAATAGATTTATCATACTGTCGAGAAAACTCCAGAATACTTTCATTATTTTACTTTTCCCACATTTCTATGCTAAAATTGTATCCAACGAATCAAAACAACTTTTCAACCGTACACACATTCAACACGTGTATACATAAATAGACAAGATTGCAAGCTGGACTTCTTTTATGAATAGCTTGATCTGATTGAGTTTTTAATTGGACTTGAAGTCGAGGTAATTATGCAACTTTTCTTTTACAAAAGACTCTCATCGGCTCACTCAGTAAGGCTATATTAATCACGTTGAAAGTTGTCTAATTATAAAATTTATCTAAGTATATATTTGTATTTTGTACGAACTCAGTTTGCAGATAGCAAGCCTACTATGAAAATATAATTAAAAGACAACAAAAACAATGAACAAAGTCTACCCAAAGAGGGTAGACTTTGTTCATTGTTTTTGTTGTCTAAATCGCACAATATATAATATACCAACTGATCTTCAAATCGCATAATATTTGCAGTTAAAAAAAAAAACAATTAGACACAAACATTTTTACTTTCAAGGAAACTTGTCAGCTAACAAATTGTTGTAATTTATTATTTATTACTCTTTATTAATAATATAAAAAATAACAAAAATTCTAAACACTGATTCAAAAACAATTTTTATTTTCAAATTCCCTGTTCGTGGTTCAAAGACTGTCAAACGTTTGAAGCGCCTTTTCAAGCTATAAAGCCTTTTCCCGTCAGATTCTGTACACAGTTCTGTATTATGGTGTAGTAGACCGAGCATTCGAATACGTCAATACATCGTTTGCATCACTACGGTCACAGCTGGCCCCAGAGACCGAGCATGGATCACGATTCAATGACTGCATCTGTGAACGAGTTTCTGCAAAATGTAGGGCTAAACATTCTGTGCTTAAGGGCTAAGCACAGAATGTTTAGCCCTTAAGACTGTCTGGCATGGGACGGCTGGAAGACTCTTTTTCTGGTACAAAGTAACACATTGCAGTTCGAAAAGTGCTTCTATAAAATAGGGCCCGGAAATAATGTCTCTTTATATTTTCATTTTATAAAAAATAAATACATATTTTACTTTCATTGTTCATAAGAATTTATGATTTATAATTTTTACACGAATAGGAAATTTAAAACGTAAAATAACAATTATAAAGAGTGCACATAGTGCCTTTATTGTTGTTAACGTGCTTATAGAGACATTAATTGTAACTTATGTATAAAAAACAATAATTAATAAATGAGAAAAATACTAAGTAGGAATTTATATCTTCTCGCAAAACATTTTTTATTTTTTAATCTCAGTCTTACTTTGAGGACTTGCATCAAAGTCCTTGTCCCAAAAAGTTTAAATTACATGAAAATATATTTATATTAAAAATTTGATAAATACAAAATATTATAAAAATAAGAATAACAATGATCTTTTTTTATGCAAAAAAGGAGAAAACGGCGGAAGTGCAAAAGCCGATAGTCGAGAAAAGAATGAAGTTCATCATAGTGCAGCCGGTATTGTCTCCCCTCGAGCATTGTGTCGAGTATTCGACCAATAATTAGAAAGGGGTCAAATGGACTTTGTATTGTTGTAGTGAATTTATATATTATCATTATCAATCCATGATTATTGTTATTCTTATTTTTTAGAAAATGCTTAGATTTGTGTAACTTTTTCAATAGAGTTTCTCCAGCTTAGGACTCAGGCTACGGACATCTTTGGATTCATAACGAGTTCATAGTTTTGTAAAATATATTATCATAGAAGTATACACACATGCAATTTATTGTTTTTTATGGTGCAATCGGTAAGCCATCTAGTAATGTATGAAATAGTAAATTATCGAAACATTAAAATTTTGTTGACAGATAATTAAAACAATCTTTAAAACAATAAACATTTTGTCTATTCGTAAGCAAAGTTGTGGGTTGCATTGTTGCCAAAACTTGTCTTAAATTTAATTCGTTGTAAGAGCCCAAAAAAGATCTAAGTATTTGTGTACCAAAAACATTCGCTTACTGGGACAATTCAATTGGTAACAATGCATACTTACTGAAAAGTTTACAATACTGATTTTAAATGGTTTTATCTAAAACAGATTACACAATGAGTCATAAAACGAACGGATATGTAAGAAGTACACCGGGTAAAATTAAATAGCTAGCGTAACTTCATACATTAAACTCGATCGAAATTAAAAAAAATCTATGTATTTGATGGATGGAATTGCATTTGTAATAAGCTATTCGCAATATTAAGGTTATCAAAATTTATTACAATCTCACAATGTTTGCAATAATCCGGTAACATCGATACCCATCGTGCTGCGAAGTTTCACTAGTCCATTCGACTTGAGCCCTTATTTAATTAACGCTTACGTGGGTACGTAGAATGCTACGTTTATAATTAAAATCCACAACAACATGACAAATTTTATTAACACACACTAGAATTAGTTTCTTCACTCTAGATAACATTACACACTCAAAATTTTTGTAAATCGAATATCTTGTACGTCAATATATCTATTTACAGTTCGACGTAAAGAAATTGACAAATTGTTCTCATTTTGTTGCTCAGTTTAAAAACTTCACACTCATAGTTTTTTACATATAATTTTATCCGTATTCTTTTTCACGTTGTATTATTCTTAGTTTGATCTCTTTGAGATACTTTTCAGGTTCGTCCGCAGAGTAATCTCTCTTTTCTTCCGAGGTGTTATTGACTATGGCTTCAGGTGTCACCGTTACAATTTCAGTGGGTGACGAGGGGTAGGTGCAGCAGACTGGCGAGCTAGGTCTCCGTTGCTCGTTCGCAAGCCGCATGGATGTGTCTAAGTACGAGTTTCTGTTGTTTATAATTTCCCCCTTCAGGGATTGTTGGAAGGAGTGCTTGCTGCAGGTCTTGTAGTCGTGCACGGGGGGCGAGACGATAGTCCTGCCATTGTGGCAGACGTGCACGGTGGGCACGCATCGGTCCCTGATGTCCTGGCCTCTCTCCATTTTGTATCGGATGTTGCGATCGTTTCGCAACGAGTTTTTTAGAGAATTTCCTGTAAAACATAATTGAGTTTTAGTAAACATTTTTGTGATTCGCTTACCAACCCACACCATAACATGTCAATAGTTTTATTTCTTTTTCGACCGCTGTTAAACAGTAAGTAAAAATCTGGGTTGTGACACATAATTTTACTAGTCTTTAAAGGCTAAACCTGTACAATAAAGTAATAAACCAAGTCTGTACGAGTAATTCTCTCTAATTCTCTTATTATGTCATTATTTAATTAAGATCTACAGAAAGGTATGTTTAATTAAGATAAAATTATTCATAATAAATGAAAAGGTTAACAAAATCTTCCGCTCGTAGAAAATATATTCCTAAGTATTTTAACATGGACAAAAAGTTAGTAAAGGGTCTTGGTATTACATTGTTAAGTTGAGTAGGTCTTAAGAGTTATTTGTACTGCCTATCACAAGCTCATCTTGTTCAATATGAAATAGTTTAAATTTATGAAGAGATGAGTTGTAGGTTGTAGGAGAGTCTAGCTGGGAAGAGTTATCATGTATCTAATAAAGTTGTAGTTTTGTGTGTTTTGAGTCTACTGACCTACTCTGGGGCTCGAAACAGAGTGATACTCCATCAGCGATAGCGATTGGTTATGTTTGGGATTGAACACCTTTTTTAACGTTGGATATCATCCAATGACTTCTCCAGCTCTGGGTGGAGCCGGAGGGCGTCCCAGACTTTTACTGATTAAAACCACACCTGTTTTCTTCAGTTGCTCTTTGCGTTCTAAAATCATGTGTTTCGTTTTCAAAAAAAGCCCTGACCTAAACTCAAAGTTAAAAGAGACAACACTGTGTGGTACTTTTTGTGGAACAGAGGATTATCGATGTGCTAAGATCGTCATCCATCCACAGACCGACCTCGGCAAGTGTTGCTTAACCTTGGAGGTCTATTGGTGAGGTTGTTATTGCTTAGCTACGACCTCTTTGCTTTTTGTACTGGTAAAGGAATGTCACTTTGTATTGTTTGTTGAAAGACATTAAATATATACTACCAACTCTTTGTTTGTTGGACAGCTAACAGGAAATATGCAAGTGATTCAAATAAGAATAAAATATTTTTTAAATTGTCTTTATTACTCCAGAATTAAGCCTCTGTCAGTGTTTTAGATTTTATTTTTGTTTTGAGCGAGCGAATTTTCAAAAAGTGCAAATTTCGACGCCATTGATCAGAGCAAATGTGACGTCAGAGTCTATGACGCGCGTTTATGAGTGCGTATAGTAGTGCATAATTCTACTTAATAGTTCTTAGTCATAAGAATTTGACGTTACACCTGCTGCCACGCTGATCAGAGCATGATCAACGCGCCAAAATGGCGGGCGTTTAAACTAGTAAGTAAGTAAGTAAAAATTATTTGCATAGATTGCACATGAGATAAGTTGGAACAATAATTAACTATTCGTATCGGTTGCCTGAAATAAGTTATTTTTTTAATACTTTTTGAAGTTGTATATTTTTTTTACTATACCTACATAACCATGTGAACTATCAAATAAAAACATGATTAAGCATACAAATCTGAATTTATATTATTGCAGACGTGAGTCATAAGGGGTAATCTGATCAGACAATGCGACTGCGGAGCCACGAAGCTACCTTTCCTCCTTTTCTCTTTTCCTACTCAAGAGCAGGACAAGAGAAGAGGCATCGTTTGTGTTGCTGCATAAAGGCGAACTGGCGTACCTTTGCGAGCCAAAATTAACGCTATCGCCGCGGCTGAAGTTAGAAAAAAAAGAAGGAAATAAACAAAAATGTGTTGTAAAATAACCTGAGTTAACAGTACCGCTGGAGGTGGGGTTCCTCTGGAAGGCTATTGCTGTGTAGGAGCAGCGTTTGGCGGTGGCCCTCTCACTGCAGCGGCAGCACCACAGCATCATTGAGTTCTGGAACAGAGCGTCTGTTAACTTTAATTTTCGCGAACACGTATGAGTAATATTTTGGGATAGTCGCGAGCTATGTAACGTTAATATCTAGGTTTTTGACTGGCATAGCATAACCAGTTTACAGCATCCCCACTGTTGGCACACAGTTTTTGACTAGCATAGCATAACCAGTTTACAGCATTCCCACTGTTGGGACACAGTTTTTGACTAGCATAGCATAACCAGTTTACAGCATTCCCACTGTTGGCACACAGTTTTTGACTAGCATAGCATAACCAGTTTACAGCATTACCACTGTTGGGATACAGTTTTCCATTCTTTGAGAGGGAGTTGACTGTATTCTACCACGCCGGTTTACAATGACTGAAGTCGGCAGTAACTACTAATACAATTCGTGGTGCAGGGAATGCGCTCAACTCAGAACTTCTGTCAACTTTGTCATTAAAATCCGACAGTTTATCTACATAATTTGTGTCGTAGTTATGTGTCTTTGTTTATATATAGTAAGTGTTGACAGTGCTATCTCTAGCAGAGGCCACCGAGGCGGAATTTGTAAAAATATAGGTAATGTAAGTATATTGTTTTATAAAAAAACATTTTCCAATTTTTATTTCAATTAAAAACAATCAGTTAGAAATTAGAAGCTAAAATAGATATGTAAAAACAAGAAGTAGATTAAAAGTTACCTTGAAAGCATCTCTAAACTTGTTGGACATGATGTGGTAGAATATCGGGTTGATGCATGTAGACATGTAGTAGAAAACTCCGGAAATGTATGTGAGGAACGAGTACACTGATAGCAGTATCGGTGATCGTGCCTGATGGTTCTCCGTGGTTCCATAAATAGCGACTAGGCGTTGCGCGTGGAATGGAGCCCAACAAATGAAAAATGCCACGACGACTGCCACTGTAAAGATAAATAAAATGATAAATACGGGCTAACATAAGCTGAGGCTGCAAGTTTTGGAATATAGAGGGCAGGATGACTAACACGTTGTGACAGAAAACGTGCAGCAAAGTGACTGAATCGGACCAGCAAAACTTAAATAATTCTCGTCCAGAGACGTAATAAGGGACGCGAACACAAATTAGAGTAAAGGACGTTGACCATCCATATATGGTAGTTGGACTAAGTGCATTATGTTTTATTTTTGCTGTTACCTGCAAACCAAAGTTTCTATCCGTGAAGTTTTAAGATAGAGTATATTGTGGCGAGTTTTTTTATTTGACGATATAATATATGACAACCAATAGAGCATTTAACTTTTTAATGACATAAAGAATTTCAAAGTTTAATTTGTTGTAATGTTTTTAATTTATTAAATTTTGTATTATAGGCAAACATCTTTTCAAATATGATTTCTAATATTTTTACCTGAAATAAATGAATTTGAAGTAAGAAAACATATTATTTCAATAATCTATTTATAAATTGAGACAGTAAACATCGATTTAAAATATTATTACGATCGTTTGATGGTCATCATCGGTTATATTTGAATTGAGAAACAGAGCATATCCTGGTGTCTAGTCCACTCTAAAACAAAACTGGGTAAATGACGTTGCCCACGTTACGAATGCCAATTTTGTGATCTGTGAAACATGAGCAGCGATAGTTTTCTGTGTACTCTAAACTACGATTATCCTAATTAACCAATATATTATTTATATATTATTAATCATTAGTACACTGCTCTTAAATTTAAATTATGTGCGCTCGTATGAAGTAGGTATCTGTGAATAGCATATTAAATGCAATGATGCAATGATGATGTATGCATGGAGCAGACGTATTCTTAACGAATACCATGTTTTGATTATATTCTTCGATACGTAATAATCCACTGTTGCGTATATTTATACTGGAATAATAAATGTGAATTTTAATTATTGTGTACCTTCAGCGAAAAACTTTGAAAATTTAAAACATTCGAAAAATATACCTTAAAAATCTAACTTTTTAATCCAGGGACTGATTTATAACAAATACGTTTTAATAGTGTGTATATTGATGCAAGGAACTATTTGTGAAAATTCGGACCATGTCATTATAAAAAGAACTTTTTATAACAAAAAAAAAATACAACCGACTTCAATGTAAAAAAAAACACTAAGAAGTAACTTTAATTTCGGAAGTCGGTGTTTCTATAGGTAATAGATTTGTCTCATCGTTGGTGTTAAAATACACGGACTTCCGAAATTAAAGTTATTTTGCACTTTTAGTGTTTTTTTTTAAATAGAAGTCGGTTGTATTTTTTTTTTTTTGTAAAAAGTTTTTTATTTTACACTTTTTGGTTATCTTACCACAATTAAAAAGTAAACCTTAGTCAAACTTAAATTGTGCAAGTTTTATAGTAAGGGACACACAGAATTTAATCACTAAAACATTACATGACAATTTCAATAAGCCAAGCCACGGCTAGGATACATTGTTTTATTTATTACGGAGTTTTCATGCCTACCTTCCATCATCAGATTAGCTCGATGGTACCTTATAGCCAGAGTGCATCTCATGACAATATTCTAATAATCTCATACACGGTTAGGTTACATTGATTTATTACAGAGTTCCAGTGCCTACCTTCCGGCTTTACCATCAGGTCAGTTCGATATATCCTCTCCCCCTCTTCCCTCAGTCAATCATCGACTAAACGTATAAACAAAGCAATTTTAATTGTTAAAAAAGTACTGCTGTGATCCTATGGGGAATTCCGTTCCATATTTCCGAAGTTCGTCATTAGATTATAACAATATTTCTATGAGACCAACTTGGAAGTTTATTAAGCTGTTGATCCCCGCACGAACGCCGGCGGTCGTGCGCTATTGTCTTACTATTGTGTCTCTAATTACGCTACTCAAGAAGTTAATATAAACTTACAATCAAAAAAATAATTTTCAAAATCGGTCCATAATTGACCGAGAAATCAGTGAACATACATAAAAAAAAAACCATACAGCCACACATATAATATAGAACCAACTTCAAAAAGAAAGAGGCTCCTTCTTTTTGAAGTTGGTTAAAAAGGATGTGTTATGTGTCGTCATCATCATCTTCTACCTAAAACCCTACTTTATTTGAGTTCAGGCGGTCTTTTTGATCCATACCTACTACTATACAGGTAAAAATAAAACCATTGACGTCCTCTATAGTCATTGAATATATTTATGCTCTCTCACAACCAGGGGCCCAAGTCTGCTATTTTTATAAATTCGTCACTCCAATACGATCCCATTGTCATTTTGCTAAAAGTTCGTAATCAGCTACTTCATAATGATCGATCATTGATCGGTCAGTGGTCTCGTACTAGAGTTGTGGTAGAATGACAATATCGAACTTATTAAAAGCAATGACTGCACAATGACGTTCTAAAAAAAATAGGTCACTGTTTAAAGGAACTGTCAAAATTTTAGCAGATTACCGCATACGTCAGATATTCATTTGTACAGTACCTACGTACCAGATTACCACTTCTTTCAATGGAGTGTCAGTAATTGACCATTGGAAAGTCACAATGATGCCATTATATTAGTAGATTACCAAACTTGTCAAAATCAACAATTATGAAATCAATGAGAGACCATTCTGACACTATTGTAATAGCAGACTTGAGGCCCAGCAATTAAAAATCTAATTTAAGGTTTTCGATAAAAAAGGTGAAAGATGTTCTTAACTTAATTACTCTTTAAATTCATTTTTCAACACACTTGCTCAGAAAGTGACTTTTATTGCACTGCACTTAGGTATATAATGGCACTCGTTGCCAAACTGTGACATTTTGATTACCATTACTCACTAGTGCTAATGTGCTATGTAGTTAAAACCTTTTTGTTCAAACTCTTTGTACTCAAAACAAATTTTGAATACTAAAAGATTTCACATTGGGATAATGCGTTCTATAGTATATAAATTAATGTCTTACTTACAAATTTCATGCAATTTTGTCCATTTTAACTTGTACAAATGATTTATTCATTAAGAAACAAATAAATAAATCGTACATTCAAATAAAATTTGTTTTTTCTTTGTGGTCTATGGCCGACATCTCAAGATGCGCCCGTTTTTTGGCGTGATTTTTTCACTTAAAAGTTTTTGTTTAGTTACTGTAATTGATTGTTTAACCGTTGTAATTAATTGATTAAATAAATAAATAACTTTTTTGCAAGTCACTTCTAGCAAAAAAGTTATCGCTGCTTTCATTCCCTGAAGAGAAAACAGTACTCCATAGTGCGTCCGCATTTCATCAGAACAGTGGGTACCTAATTATGTTCCATGTAATGAGGGGCAAGCAAATTACCATTAAAAAAGGAGCCTTATTTTAATTTGTGTTGTAGAACTTTGCCCTACATTAGAAATTAATCCTGTATCGTGGCTGCGTTCACAAACATTTACACACCAACACATAAGACACCTAGACCCAGAACAACTATCTGTAGGCCATACAAAGTTCCGCTCGAGAATCGAATCCACGACACGCAGCGCACTAGCTAATCGCTTGACCACTGAGCCAACCGTGCCGTTTGTTATACATATATGATAGGAGGTAATCAGAATGAAAATATCCGCAGGAGAACTAAGGTCGCCGACATAGCCCGAAGAATCGCCAAGCTAAAGTGGCAGCGGGCAGGGCACATTGCTCGTAAAACGGATGGTCGATGGGGCCGAAAGGTTCTAGAGTGGCGACCGCGCACCGGAAAACGCAGCGTTGGAAGGCCTCCCACAAGGTAGACCGACGACCTGGTGAGAGTCGCGGGAATGCGGTGGATGCGAGACGCACAGGATCGGTCGTTGTGGCGACGCTTGGGGGAGGCCTATGTCCAACAGTGGACGTCTTTCGGCTGAAATGATGATGATGATGATGAGGAAGTAATTAATGGAGGTATCGTTCCGCTTAAGAAATTTTTTTCACTACTAATAGTAAGTCATAACTAATAGTAAGTTATATTATGGCTGAGTGCCGTAGATTATATTCCATAAAACACATAACAAACAGTCAAAAAATTAAACGGAATTGAGAACCTCCTCCTTTTTTGAAGTCGGGTCCTGTAGATAGACTTGGGTGAAATCATGGGATAAAGTTGAAAACTACCGTAGAGTAGTTTAATTTTTTTTTTCCGCAGAGAGCGGACATATTGATAAATAACCAGTCCAGATAAACTAAACCTCTCTTGCTATCATAGTTATGTGTTGTAATATACAGATCTCATCATATCTGTATTGTCAGTCAAACCAAAAGATCGCTGGATGTTCTTCGCGCGCTGTATAACAACATCTTCAGGATTATGTTGGGGCTGCTTCGCTTCTGTAGTGCATCAAAGATGTTTGCGCTGTATCGCACTGATGGCTTTCATGCCGTAATTCGCAAGAAAACTGTATCCCTGATCTTCAGAATGCGAGGCAGTTGCAACCGAAATAAGACTGGCTGACAAGATCTCTTCTCCACTATGGAGAGCCTTTATTAGTCGGGTAATTTGATGTGTTTTCAATTTAATTTAAATAAAGTTAATTTTGATTTTAATTTTGATATTGATTCTTAATTTAAAAATGTTTTGAATTTTATTTTAATTGTAATCTTTACTTTTGATGTCGTTTTTGTGTGTAATTTTGATTTGGATAAGATTGACATTTTGGTTGTATTATCTGAAATAAATGTTGTTTTTTTAGTCTGATTTAATTTAAAAAAAAACACTCGTTTGGTTGCAATTATGAAAACTAGAAAATCTTTTTATGTTGTTTGGTTTTACTTCTTCTTCTTTTTTTCCTGGTCCCATTATTTGGCGTCGGGTCTCTTCATTTTCCTGCGTCAAGGAGCTCTATTTTGAATTGTCAATTTTGGCAATTAGGCTTTCTTGAGGTCCCTTTCTATATTTGTCTAAAATATTAAAATGGTCACGTTTTTTAAAGTAGTTTAATAAATAAAAAACCATTTTCATAATTAGTTTAAACAGTTCCTGTTAAAACTAAACTTTTTATTTATTTTAATTTTTTTTTTGTGAATTGTATGACTCACTCACTCACGGCTGGCTAGTTTTTAATATGTGATGAGATAAACATCTATTTAATGTGCATAAATTATATTTTATCCAAATAATTATTTTGCGTCTTATGTAGGTATGTGTGTGTATGATGTAACATGGACTTTAAATAATAATGATAATATGCGAGTATTAAGGCCGCTACACGGTGAACATAACTATCTGATAAAAGGCAAAGTCCTGACTTCCTCACTGACTCATCAACGCCCAAGCCAAACCCTTGAACAATAAAATTTTGAGCAGAGGTTTCTTTTATGATTTAGATAAAAAAATAAGAAGGAATTTTCGAAAATTCACTTCCTTAGGGCCGAAACTGCGTTACACGGTCGCCCGCGCGGTCCCATACAAAAAGCTCCGTTGCGGCTCGACGCGCACCCGTTGCGGGGAGCCGCGCCCCGCGCCCGTTTTACTAAGTAATAATGACACGATAACATGCACACCGTTAAAGTTGAACTAGCGACACTGCGCAATCTGGTAATAATCCGGTTTCCGTGACGGGGACCGTCGTACACGATACACGCGCGACGTCACGCAACGGGTGCCCGTCGTGGGCCAACGCTTAACGTAGCGTCGGCCCTTAGGGAATGAAACGGGGATGCAAAATTTGTATGGAGAAGCCTGCAATCACGCCGGCGAAGCCGTTGGCAGAAGTTATTTCATATGAAGATAAAATACACTACACTTACACTCGATACTCACTTGACTTATATTCGATTTTCTAATATATAAAAATATCGTGTCTCTTTCGGAGGAGACACAAGATTTTGCGGCATGAGCGATTTTGATGACATTTTTGTTTATATTTGGTAGGTCTGAGCTTAAAGAAAAGAAAAGAAATAGGCTAGTTTTTACCCCCCTATCTCCACCCACGATTTTTTTCTTTGATAATTTATTTGGCAGAACAACGTTTACCGAGTCAACAGTAATACATAAAATCTTCTCATTCCTTCAACGACCAGGTTAAGAGACTCTGGTGTTTGGTTACAAAATGTAAGGAAGCACGTTGTCTATAATTAAGAAAGTAATCTAAGTATACTTAGATATAAAACACAAAAAATGATTTTACCACACAGCAGAATGGTTTCAAAATCTATTACGGACGTATACCGATATGCACCAAACCTTTCTCCGTTTCATTAGAAAGACAATAATGCGTTGATAGTTTAGACCAATAAATCAATGCAGTAAAAAAAATATTTTCTTTTTTTTTGGCATAGTACCACGCGCCGGGTATCCGCTAGTATCAACTTATAGGCTGTTTTAACTCACTATTTTAGGTTTGTGATAAAGCGTAATCGTCTGGTAGGTGACGACAGTGTGGAATATGTTCTAAGACACTATAAACATTAACTATAAAAGGCGCCAGATAAACGTAGAATAAAGTACATCGATCTATTCCTAATATCTCTGCGTAGAAACCCGAAAAACAAACAATTAACTATTTTTCATTCACACCAGAAAATGTAAAGAATCGTGACAGACGTCGATTCAAGACAGCTTTATGTCTTTATTTAGGATTTTGAAATTAAGAATGTCAACAAAAGTAGAAAGGGTAATGACCGTTATTTCAAGTTTATCTGGCGCCTACCTTAGCTGTCGTATATGTATACGTACAAGCTGCTGCCAGTGGCTTTACTCGCGTGACAGTAGAAAATTATCGCAAGGGAACATATTCCCGGGATAAAAAGTATCATAGGTGCTATTCCAGGGCATGATCCACAGCGCACACGAGCTTGTGGAGCAATGGATAGCTCGCCATCCGGCCGATCGGTAGGGACCGAGCCCGAATAGAATAGAATAGAATAGAATAGAATAGAATAGAATAGAATAGAATAGAATAGAATAGAATAGAATAGAATAGAATAGAATAGAATAGAATAGAATAGAATAGAATAGAATAGAATAGAATAGAATAGAATAGAATAGAATAGAATAGAATAGAATAGAATAGAATAGAATAGAATAGAATAGAATAGAATAGAATAGAATAGAATAGAATAGAATAGAATAGAATAGAATAGAATAGAATAGAATAGAATAGAATAGAATAGAATAGAATAGAATAGAATAGAATAGAATAGAATAGAATAGAACAGAATAGAATAGAATAGAATATTGTTTATTACTTGGTTAAAAATATTTGACATGTCACATAATGAAATAAAAATAAAGTGATAATTATGATATATTATGTATTTGTTAGCGTATTTTGTCCTTTATGGGATCTTTTGCAACCTATTTCTTTTTACTTCGTTGCCTTGCGTTCCAGGGCCCTTGTTTTCCTTTTAGGAGCGAACACATGGCCCCAGTAGGCTTCGACCCTGCTGGGCCCCTACGGTTTTGCTGACATCTCCTTGAGGCCCGCGTGGAATACTTCGCGCCGTCGATGTTTTGGGCTCAGTCTGGACGGTTACCGCACGGCGTGTTACACACCCATTTCTCGCCATCTACAATCACGCCCTTAGGTGGCTGGAAATCGGGGTTTTTGTCGAGAATTAAAGCATCCACAGTCAAAAAAGAACATTTGATGAAATGGAACTGATGTAGAAGACCAGCAATGACCAACGGAACTTCACACTCACATAGATATCACAATGAAGAGAGTAAAACAACTATGCCAATACAAATAAATGAATGGTTCTGAATAGATATTTTGAAAAAGGTATCAACGAACTAATCTGATGATGATGATGGAGCCGGAAGGTAGGCAACTGAACTCTGTATTAATCAATGTATCTTAGCCATGTTTGAGTTTATTAGAATTGTAAATGAGATGGTAAGGTACCAGTAGGTAAGGTACTCTGGCTATAACTTATAGCCAGAGTCTCACAACTAAAAATTGTGAAATAAATCATAAAAAAAACCGACTTCGTTACAAAAAACCTGGCAAGTGAGAGTTGGACTCGCGCACTGAGGGTTCAATTCAGTTCTATTCTCGAATTAAGTTTTTTTTTGAAGATTACGCCAATTTTTTTTTAGTGACGTAACTCCTAATTTAGTTTTCAGATTTTTTCCTATACTTGTGCTATGTGACCTTGCTTCATGCCAAATTTCAAGATTCTAGGTCAACGGGAAGTACTCTATGAATTTTGATTCCCTTGAGAGTGTCGAAATTTACGTTTTTTTGCAAAATAAACGGCCGTATCTTTTTTTCGTTAACTCAGAAGTTTGATTTTTTACAGCTTCAAGGGACCGCAAACTTGTGTATATGGCTTAAATTTCAACTCAATACCTCCACACGTTCACGAGATAAAAGGTCTTGACCGACAGACAGACAGACGGATGGTTAACAATGTGATCCTATAAGGATTCCGTTTTTTCCTTTTGAGGTACGGAACCTTACAAAAAACCACTAAAACGATCAAAATAACTTTAATTTCGGAAGTCGATGTTTCTGGTATTGTTAGTTTGTTATTTAACACTGATTTCCAGTCGTTTTTTTTAATACAAATAAATTGTCAACATTGCTTTTGAACTTAATACTGAAAAAAATACAAATATGCTTACCTAACATCTTGACGACTCTCCTCGTAGACTGGCTATGTTTTCGTCTGATCTTATGCGTGTATCTCATTGTCGTGTCAAAGTCCTTCTGGCTTTGTTCTTTGCTAATGTTCGTTTCTTTCAGTTTCAGTCCTATCAGTGAGTACAGCACGGTGATGAGCACCATCGGTGCGAAGAAGAAGAAGAATGTGGATATTTCAAAGGAATGTTCTATGATGACTCTGGTCTGCAGGCACATGGTGACGCCGCTGTGCTCTCTGATGCCGAACTGAAGCGCTTGGGGCAGCGCCAGCCCCACCGCAGCCACCCACAGGAACATCACGTGCTTCGTAGCTCGCGATAACTTCGACATCTTGTGAGACACAAATGGGTGACAGATCGCTAAATACCTCTCCACCGTAAACAACGTTATCGTCAAAACACTAGCATTCGTTGACGCCTCAGCCGCTAAACCTCTTATCACGCAAAAACTATGACCAAACACATAAGGCCATTTGGACCATATTGAATACATTTCCTGAGGCATCCCACTTATAAGTAACAGGAGATCTGAGATCGCTAAACTAAATAAATAATAATTGGTAGCTGTATGCATACTTTTGTTCCTAACTATAACTAGACATGTAAATATATTGCCCAGTACCCCGGTGAAAAATATAATTGAGTATACGATGGTTATTGGTAGTACGATGAAGAGGGGGTCCCTTTGGGGGCCGAAGATGCTCGTGGGGTCCACGGGGGCGTATGTGTTGTTAGTGAGGTTAGCGACCTCGCTGATGGGGCTTATGGTGGTCATTGTACTGGGCCCGTTTGTCGGTAGCATGAAAATGCTTTAGTCTCTTGGTTTATTCATCTGAAACAAAGAAAAAAAAATGTTATTATGTAAAATCTTGCACTTATTAATTAGCATATGGTATATTGCTATCGGATGGTCCGTATTGTGGTTGGTCATAGCCAGACTAGCAAAGTGCATTATAGCCTACAGAACTAACTACAGAAATAATAACAGGAGACAGTCTAATCAAAACCATTTAGGGTGTGGAAGCAATACCGCAAGTGTAGTAACGAGGCGGGCGTCTTGTATCACGCTTTCGGCTAACCGCAACCTATCGCGTATCTTTTTTGATAAGATTGTGAATATAATTGGTTTTTAAGGCCAGGTTGGAGCTTGACTTTGTGTGATAACAGAAGTTTGGTAGTATTTGGCGATAAATTCAGTCAAAATTATAAATGTGAATTTGTATGTTTAGATGTTAATCAATCAAGCCTTAACAGCTGAATGGATTTGGATGATGCTAGTCACTCGGGGAGACCATGCTGTGGATTACTACATAGCTGCATAGGATACTTTTATTCCTGCCAGGCTTTCGGATTGTTACAAAGAGTTACCGTGGCCCTCGCAAAGGGCAATTGATGGAACATTGCGAGTTTTAGACAGTACCTAAAGTTCTCTTATTCCATTTCGTCGGTGCTTCATTTGATAATTTTCCACGTAAAGAAAATGATACGGGAATAAAATTCGAATAGAGGGTTGCACGCGGGAAAAGCTGATCGGGAAACTTCCTTATTTGTACAGCCAAATATACTATAATTGAGCTGCTGAATCTATGTGCCAAATAATTCTGTCTTTTAGTCCTTTCGGGAGCATTGAACTGGTAAGCGAAAGATTACCCCAGGGGTCTATGGGTAATTTTGGGGTCCACTGAGCATCGATGTAAATATAAATAGTGGATAGTAAATGTGAGATCTGCGTTTGTGAACGTGACGATATCATGTTAGTTACGTAAACTTCTTCATTACTCATGTCATCCTAGTGATTTTACTTGAGTATCCCACACAGTTGATTTGGTAATAGCGATGTGGGCTACAAAATTGTTATAGTTTTTGTGTATGTTAAGTATTGTTGTAAAGTATTATTATGTTATTAATGTCTTACATTGTAGCTGTTTATACATAGAGGTGTAAAACAATGTGATCCTCTATCACCAATGCTTTTTATATCCGTTCTACAATATATTATGAAAGACCTAAAATGGGAATAAAAAAGGAATATACATCAGTGGAAACTACTTGAGCCATTTGAGATTCGCAGATGATATAGTGTTATTTTATAAATCCCTGAAATAGCTAGAAGAAATGATATCAGAGCTATGTACTAGAATAGAATAGAATAGAATAGAATTTATTTTACTTCGGACATAAAAAGATCCGTGATTAGTACCCATTACCCTTTGTATAATAAATTTTATAATCGGAGAGCTATAGCTCTCCGCTACAGTTCTCAGTTCTGGTTGTACTGCCAGTGAAAACATAGGGTTAAAACTTAACACTTCAAAAACGAAAGTTATGACTAGCAGAGATCCAAACCTATCATAATAAACCAAATACCACTTGAATACGTAGAGCACTATATATACCTAGGTAAACAAGTTTCCTTTAGAAAAAAATAAACGCGACCATAAAAAGTTCTGGAGTATGAAGGAAATATTAAAGGCTAAGTTACCAACAAAACTAAAGAAAAAGGTAATGGATTCTTGCTTGCTTCCTTGGTTAACCTACGGTTTACAAACTTGGATATTCAATAACCAAACCAGTAATAAGATCCAAAAAAGTCAAAGGGCCAAAGTCAAAGCCTCTCCCATAGGGAGAGAAGCATCCTCAACATCAAACTGAAAGACAAGAAAAAAAATAAGATATAAAAAGTGAAACGAATGTCATAGATGCTCTAAACCATGCCCAACGTCCGAAATGGAAATGGGCAGGACATGTCGCCCGTCTTTTTGATGACAGGTGGACAAAACGAACCACATTATGGCCAGGCCCAGGTGGGCACCGGAGCAGAGGTCGCCCATACGAACGTTGGTCCGATGAAATAAAAATAACAGCAGGAGCTGACTGGATTAACAAGGCCAGGGACAGATCCAACTAGAAAACCTTGGAGGAGACCTATACCCGAAAGAGACCTTAACAATTTGGAATCATATTTACCCGTTTTTATTATTACTTACAATTTTTTGTTATTTTATTGTTTAGTTTAACTTTTATTTATCTTTACAAATTAATGTTACAAATGTTAAGGAAATAAAGGCTATATTATTATTATTATGTTATTATTGTCTTACATTGTAACTGTTTATTGTTTTGTTGTGGTAAAATAAAAAATAAAAATGTTTGTGTAAGTTGTAAGAAGGCAAAGAAGTTGTATAGAGTTGATAAAAAAAACTCTTAGTTTTTTTTCTAGATCATCAGCTAACAAAACAAACGAAACTCGTTTTATTTCTCATATCTATTATTCTGATCTGATTATGTTTTGGTTACGAAAAAGAGGAATAAATCCCATAATACAGGAACGATTTGTAAGCATACCTACTTCCAAAACAGGGTGCGCGAACGGTATTGACACAATTATAATTGCAAATGTACTAGAAATGGAACAAACAGGACATCTTGGAGAAACTGTATTAAAATACACTTTGTGTGTATTTTGTCCATAATTGGATTGTCCATTTAGTAACGCGATCGTTAGAATAATAAGCTGATGTTTTCAGATTCAATTTAGTTGATTGTCAATACAATAGCTATCTTCAAATTTCTGTTTGTTTGAAATAAGTGAAACGAAGGAAAGAATAAGGACAAGGACAAGGTTTTTCATATAATGATTAATGTTTACGTTATACGGTATGTGAAGGCGCCTGTTTTGTGGTATTAAGGACTGTTAGATTTCCCTACAGTCCCTTTATCAAAATTAAGAACCGATAAAAAAGATGTTATTCATTTTTCACAATGTTTGTAACAATTAATTTTTTCAAACACCTACATGCATATATTATGCTTTTGCAATGAATTTTTTCAAACACCTACATGCATATATTATGCACTCAGTTAATTTTCCCTTGTTTTGTAAGTAATTGATTTACTTTGTCTGTGCATGCCTACATGGATATAAAAAAAATTGCAGATCACGTTGATAAAATAGTATTAGGCTTGTCCATATCCTAACTATAGGTTCCGAGCCAAACACGAAGGCGACGTGTAGATATTTCTATTTATTCTATTCTATTACTATTCTAATTATTTTCCGCCTAGCATTATAAATTTGCAAATTATTTCACTCTTCAAATCTAAAGTAAAAGAGCACTATATTTTCTCTCTAGTGTGATAATTATATATGTAGATATATTATGTATTTATTTTTAGTATAAGGTATATGTAGGTATACAAGTATTTATTGCTTTAATTTAAGATTTTACATACTCTAATTTTATTACTTCTACACACTATTGCCTACATTTCTTCCTATCTCTCCTTTCGTAGGTCTGCTGGAAGTAATTTCTTAAAGAAATAAGCAGTACCTACCTTTGTACAATTTTTATAACAATGTATCTTCTTTTGTATTTATGTGTGTACATAAATTATAAAATAAATATTTTTTTGCAAGCAAATCAAAATAAACGAGCTCATAATAATTAAAAACAAGAATTTGTTAACAATATTATAATGGAATAGAGTAATTTTAAAGATATTCCCAAGTAACTTGTTATTATAGATGTAAAGTAAGATCACTGTTACCCACGAGTGACCACGCGGGGGTGAACAGAATGTTAAAAAATATTCATCATCATCATCATCATCATTTCAGCCGATAGACGTCCACTGCTGGACATAGGCCTCCCCCAAATGCCGCCACAATGAACGGTCCTGTGCGTCTCGCATCCATCGGATTCCCGTAACCTTCATCAGGTCATCGGTCCGCCTTGTAGGGGGCCTTCCAACACTGCGTCTTCCGGTACGCGGTCGCCACTCCAAAACCTTTCGGCCCCAACGGCCATCTGTTCTGCGAGTCATGTGCCCTGCCCATTGCCACTTAAGTTTGGCGATTCTTCGTACTATGTCGGCAACCTAAAAAATATTAGGAAGTATTATTATTGAATCAATGACGTATCAGAATACTTAAAGAAATGTAAAAGTTGTCAGATTCAAAAGCATTCCAATAGACATACGAAGGAGCCAATGGTTATCACATCCACGGCATCCACTGCTTTTGAGAGAGTTAGTTTAGATTTAATGGGTCCATTTGATGTACATAATTACAATTATAAGTATATTCTGACGTTACAGTGTGATCTAACTAATTATGTTGCGCTTATCCTTTAGAAAAGAAAGATATACAGTTTCAGTAGCGCAATTATTTGTAAATAATTTTATTCTGAGATATGATATTCCTAGAGAGATAATAACAGACCAGGGAACAGAGTTTGTCTTATCGGTATTTACTGAAATTTGTAATTTGCTGCATATAAATAAACTGTATTTAACAGCTTATCAACATGAGACTCTTGGAGGTTCGGAGAATGCACATAAAGTTCTAGGAGCTTATTTTAGGAGTCAGTGTGATAATAATAAAAAACAGATTGGAGCACTTGACTTCCAATCTGGTGTTTTTTATTTAACACTCCAGTTCACTCTGAGACAAAATACACTCCATTTGAGTTAGTATTTGCTAGAAAATGTAATTTACCATCTAACAGAATAAGATTCATATGTTGATCCCTTATATAACTCTGATTCTTAACCTTTGGAACAAACACAGACAGACAGTCACAAAGACACAGACACAGACTTCAAAGAGCACAAGCTGAAGCAAGAAACAATTTGTTATTTAGTAAGGACCGCTGTGGTACCTTGAGTCTCCAATACTGTCAGCAATACCGTAGGGTCCTAGCAAGACCGAAGCCTACAGTAGGTGGCCATATTACAGGCATAATTTTATAGGCAAATGGTTGGTTGTAGTTCCGACTGGTATTTTTATTTATAGAATTTATTGATTGAGATAATGAAAACAACTTTGAAAGCTAAATCATTCATATATTTTTGAAAAAAAAAAGATACGTAATAAGTCGGACAAATATTACTAGTATTTTGTGACAGTATTCATTCATCATATTATGCTCTCTATGCAAGTTCTGGCATTCTGTTGCAGGTTTGTGTTATGATATCACTCTCTAATGAGAGCTGCAATCAGCTGGTGCTTAATAATAATAAATCATTTATTTGCTAAGCGATCACCTGCTTGGTGAGTTCCCACATGTTTTCAATAGGGTTTATGTCTGGTGCATTACTTGGCTGGGATAAAACATTTATATTTTTTCGGCCAGGTATGCAGTAACACTCCTGGTTTTGTAGCACAGTGCAGATTCGTGCATAAAAATATACTTTTCGTCATTAGGGAACCATTTTTCGAGCTGCGGCAGTAGTTCATTTCCTAATAAGTACTTGCTTGCGTCCTTTTCACGGCATTATAGGTGCCTCATAACCCTGGCTGAGATTAAAGACCACACCATGATACTAATTGGGTGTCTAGTCCTCTCCAAAAAGAGTCTGTATGGAACTATTATCCAGGGCGCCATCAGAAAGGAGCATTTTGTGAAAGAGCAAAGGAGCTTTTGTCAACCAAAACCTGAAACGTCGATTCATCGGAGAAGCATGTCTGAAAAATTATATTACGTAATCAGATAGTCACAGTAGTCTTATTGTAACTATGTACTGTACTATTTAAAGTAATATTTTTACTCGACTCCAGTCTGCAACAGTCATATTTTGATGTTGTTTGGCCTCGTGCAGTCGTCTTTTCTTCATTACTTACGTATTGACTATTTTGTACAGGAAAAACTAGTAAAGTCAAGCTAAAAATATTCTTTTTCCACCAACAAAAGAAACCTAATTTTCAACAAATGTTGACAAAAGTTAACAAAGTTAGAAGTATTGCCACTTTAAAAAAATAGCGCAAACTCAAAGTGTTACCACTTATCAAAAATAATAATAATAATACCAGTAACAATACCAAATAAAAAAACCTAATATATAAATCTTTTGGTTTGCTTA
Organism: Mythimna impura; assembly: GCA_905147345.3. Taxonomy (NCBI): domain Eukaryota; kingdom Metazoa; phylum Arthropoda; class Insecta; order Lepidoptera; family Noctuidae; genus Mythimna; species Mythimna impura. The sequence goes on from LR990345.1 coordinate 19,739,324, forward strand.
AAAAGTGTGTTCAATCAGAAATTACATATCTATGAATACTGTCCCTAATAATTTGACACCGATGGTACTGAGGGGTAGTCCGAAAGGGAAACCCGGAGTCCGGATTGCTAAGCAAAGAAGGAACATAGGTGCGGTTTTAGTCAGTAGAAGTCTGACACGCCCTCCCACGCTACCCTAGAGAGGAAGAAGTCATTGAATGATTTCCCGAACCTTAAAAAAAAACCGCCGCTCCTCGGAAAGCACGTAAAGTAGTAGGTCCTACACCTAATCTCTCTCCGGTCGTGTCGGATAGCCATCCCGTCGTACTATGAGAGTTGTAGGAACAGAAAGTGCACCTGTGTATGCGCACACACTTGTGCACTATAATATCTATTGCGTTTAGTATTGTCTAGTGTTTGTAATTTGTAATGTTGTTTTTCTTGATTAGTAATGTATGTATGATGATATAAATTGATATATATTGATGTAAAAGGTATGTGTATATGTAATAATATGTACTAACCTGCCTTGGATTTATATTTACTCTCGGAGGGGACGCCAAAATTGTCACTCGAACGGTGGTTGCTGAAAACCAGCACCGTAGATGGCTAGATTTGCCTAGCGTCACGGTATATGCTGAGCAACGGCCTATTCTTGCTAAGATGCGACGCACAACTTTGATTCATAGTTTTTATTGTTTAAAATTATGATATTTTTTGGTTTATTTTTTGTATAAGTTTGTCTCTGTTGAGGCCGGCGTCAAAATGCAACAGATAACCTAGACAGCTGTGTTGTCTATGGTCCTAGTGGTGCAACTCAGTTATGCCCGATACACACATGGCCTGTCAGGGAACTTGGTTTTTGTATTTTTGAAACGAATTGTGCGTCTATTCAGGCAGAATAAACATGTTTTCTTTCTTTCTTTCTTTACTTGGCTAGTCTCTGCTCTGATTGGCCTCCATGATCGTTTTGCATGAATTGATTACATGTATGATCAACTGTTTTGTGCATGATTCATGTTAAATACGAAAACTAACTTGACGTACAGGATGACGTTTCCATGTCATCTTATATGTCAAAGCGACGTCTTGATTCCAAGCCATTGTACGATTTCCTCTCTAAAACTACTATTGTTGATAAATGTAGGAGCGGATTTAGCAGGTTTCACCAGGGCCTTTCATGACAAAGGGTGACGCGAACGGATGAAATGCGTACTTACAGAATGATAAACTATATGCGAAAGTGTTGACGACTTGACTAACGAACCATGCGCCCTCATAGATACACACACAGTACACTGTAGAAATATGTAAATGTACCTACTACAAACAATGAGATATAAAAAACCTTTCCTTTTAAATATAAATGGAAAGCTATATATAGTTACTGTTCGGAAACCCCGCGTTCAGAGTCACATCAACATCACCATTAGGGCGTCAAAAACTGTTCAAAGTGACCGTAAACGCGACCATCAACGATTTCTTGACGTCACGCATGACATCATCATCGACGCCATTTTACAATAAAGTCGGCTTTTGACTATGAAATGTAGTATATATTACATCTCGAGTTATATATTACATCCCGTGATTGCTGTTCACACTGTAATATATATACATATTTTGGAACAGTTCTGCTTCGGTCACCATTCAAACTGAGGGCGAGACAGTGGGCGGTGCGGTGTCCGGGGACATGAGGTAAAATAGACACCTTCAAATGACCTCTAAATATCGCTGATCGGTCGAAAAAATATTTATAGTTTGGGATGTCTTCTTCTTCTTTCTGCCCTTATCCCATATTACTTGGGGTTGGCGCAACACGATGTTTTCTTCCATTCTGAGGGTTCAAGATTTCTCGGGTTTTTCAATTTGTCGGTGCACGAGAATTCTCGAGGGTCATTTCTTGGGTCTTCTCGGGTTGTCGAGAAATTTTCATTTACGTACTGTCTTGCAAGTCTTTTCAGTTGTAATAATGAAAAATTTAGTCACCAGAAAAATGTAGTTTTTTTATTATTATTATTGATAGGCTCGCGTTTGACCACTATCTCACCTGAAGGTAAGCGATGATGTGGCCGACGATGGAGCACGCTTGCCTAGAAGTAACCTATTCACTCTTGACTTAAAGACCCCTAGGTTGTAGCTATCAGGAAACACAGACTCCGGCAGGGAATTCCACTCCTTAGCTGTACGCATTATGAATGCGTTCCCAAAACGCTTTGTACGTATGGGTTAGATGTCCACCATGTACCGATGGCGCAACGCCGTACGTCTAGTGGTAGCGTTTCATAAATAATATCTTCTTTCTCTCTCTCAAATAAAAGTATCAAAATAATACATATCACATACAATATAATATCACAGGCAAAATATAATCAAAAAATAACAAAATTTATTTTATAGAAACATTAGGAAATAAAAATAACAATTTTTTTTTCACATAATCCAAGATTGTCTTTCCTTAAAAATAATTTTATAATTAAAATCACAGCCCAACTTTTGGCAGTTTTATCAGAATAAAAATCAGCTCAAAACTTTGCAAGACTGAGTAAAATAAGCTTTTAGAAAAACTAAATCATTTACAGCATTATCAGAAAGCCGGTTCCTAATTTTATTAAACACATTTCCTGAAATGAAAAATACCCTTTAATTTTCGGTTGAAGTAGGTTTCACTGAAAGCAGTGCTTTGTACATTGATTCAAAATTTGGAGACCTTTTCCCAGTCTGTTCAAAAAGTAAAAACTCTTTCTTTATTATAGATTTTGACAGCGCCATTGCACTCGACTCCTTATTTGTCGAAACAACTTTAATAGCTTTTTCTAATTGAGTTTCAAAGCTTTCGGGTTAAAATTCTGATGGGCTTTAATTTACAAAAAATGATATCTCAATTATAATAAAATACAAAATATTAATAAATCTTATCAACTTAAACCTGAAATACTACCACATGTTATAACTATTCCAATAAAAGTATTAAAAATGACTCTCCCTGTTTATTTTTCATCTATTACGTTCACATAACACGTAAGTTATTAGCTAGTACTCGATGTGTACAACGACAGCGCGCTTGAGTTATTTTTTGCAATGTACCCGCTTATTGGATTTGTTAAAATAACTATCAAGCCACCGCTACAGTTATACATATGTAGGTAGTTTTATTCTTGATAGTGTAACGCACACTCTGGACTTTTTATTACTATAATGTTAAAACAAAAATGTTGTCTTTTAAAATCTTTTAAACTGAAATATGATTTCTCGTGTTCTCGACTTTTCTCAAACTTCATTTCCCGGGAACATATCCCAAGATTTCCCGGGAATTCTCGGTACGAGAGTTCCCGGGAATGAACCCTAATACTGTCCTATCACCGGTCCCACTGTCACTAACTCTCTTTTCTGTCATATCACTCCTCACAGAATCCATCCATGTTCTCTTTGGCCTCCCTCTCCCACTTCATCCATCTACATATATACTCAGCACTCTTTTAGTAACATGTGTTTCATACCTCCTCTTCACATGACCATACCAAGACAAACGATTTTCTTTCAACTTTTCAGTCACTGGCGCCACTTTCAAACTTCCTCTAATATACTCATTTCTCACTTTATCCATTCACATCACACCACACATCCATCTCAACATTCTCATCTCCGCTACATGCAACATTTTTTCATCCATCTTTTTCATAGCCCAACATTCTGATCCATAAAGTATGACAGGTTAAGACCTGTCATACTTTATGGAAGTCCGTGATAAGTCACGGACTTGTAAATTTTACCCTTCAACTTGAAGGGCATCCGTGGGTCGCAAGTTGTCCCGTGACCTGCCGCCATTTCATTTATCCTGCGTTGATCCGATGTGTTACGTCTCGGTCTACCTTACCATCTCCTTGGACCAGCGACCCGTGGTACCGAAAGTCGGAATAGATCGGTATGGGCGTTCCGGCGAGAGCTAAAGGCACAGGATTGGAGAGACCGCCGAAATCACAGAACAAGAACTCCGTTTTGTTTCTACTCAATTTCAGGCTAACACTCTCCAGTCTGTGCCACCACACTTCCAATCTGTTCTGGATCTCTAGGCCACTCTTGGCAACCAGTACAATATCATTGGCAAACAGCATACACCAGGGAACCTCTTCCTGAATGTAACATATATTCACACTGTGCTGTAATATATAACACAGTGTGAACGGTCTCGTATAAAATGTAAGACGAGCGATAAAATATTATATCTTAAGATGTAATATATATTATATCCCACAGCCAAAAGCTGGCTTTTCATGGCTCACGCCTGAATTCATTATTATTGTGGGCGAGCTGTCAAAAGAGATATTTCAATATTTTTTTTGGTTTGTTTATGTTGAAATTGTATTGCTTACTTCCTTAAAGGAATGTCGGATAAAATGCAAGTTCTTTTTTGACACTGTTCATTGGTTTGTTTTTTCTAAAAACTGTCATAACCGTTCCGGGTTGTCATATTGCTATCAACGATATGAACACGATAGAGTTGGAAAGCCTGTTTGCACGCTGATATCAATACCTATTGTTATAAATTGGAACGGATGCCTCGTGAACAATTTACCAGTTTCAGTTTTTTATTTTACATACAGGTTTATTTTTAAATAGTTATTTTTCGGGGGAAGTGAAAGTATTGATGAATGTAAGCTATTTTTAATATGAGATCAACTCTCTCCTCCCACTGTGGGTGGAGTGAGCGCGACTGTTTGCCACAGAGGCGGGTTTTAGTCAGCAAAAGTATGTTACTGACTAAAATAAACCTCTGTTGTTTTTTGCGTTCCATGGCTGCGGTAACTCTTTTAAACAAGCCCGCAATGAGATCGATTCTGTTATAAGAGTGCACTCTGAAAATATTATGGTAGGTATTCAAAAACCATTGAAGTTATACAAACTTCAAACAGCTTAATAGATCCTCCAGCTGCTTAATCCGCCAGTCGAAAAATAAAGGGATCATTATCCCGGTATCAAAAGTTCAAATCCTATGTCCTATTCGTGAACATCGACCAGTGTATCAAGTTCCATCCTAATTCGTTCAGCCGTTTGAGCGTAAGGAATAACAACCACACACACACACACACATACATACATACGAACTTTAATTTGATAATACTACTGTGATGGTAATTAATAAACAATATAATTAGTGTTATAGATTGATTGATGGGATAATTACTATTAATTTGACTTATTCGAAGCTGTCGATTGCCACTTCTGAGGATTGCAAATTAATTGTATAAAATAGTATTCGTTTCGTCGGGTGGACTTCATTAATTATATATATAATTGTGATTTTTCTTTTGTTATGACAATATTTATTGCTGATGTAAAAATGATTTACATTCTGTAGGAAATCACTATCTTAAGAACGGAAATATTTATAGTTAAATTTTTGTTTATTTATTAAATCTTCATGCAACACAAAGGTAAGGAGGCGGACTTAATGCATTAGTCATTCTTTACCAGTCAACCAAGGGTGGTGGAGAGCCAACATGGCAGGTACATAAAAACAGAAAATATTAGCGGTTAAAATATGAAATTGCCGTTTTTTTAAACGGGTTGCTTTGAAGTGTTATATCTTTGGATTGATTTGGAATTATAAGTTCAAATAAACTTTATATTAAAGGTACGTTATTCTTTTTCCGAAATTAGATTAATTCGCTAGTGAAACTTGCGAATAATGTGCTAGGCTGTCTGACTTTGAATTGTGAGCTTGTGAATGAACACTGTTGGTGTCTGTGAAATCTGTGATGAGAATAATAAAAACAATTGTAACTTGTTTACTATTTGGAATTTGTGCCTATAGGTATATAATAAGTTATCGGTACTGTAGTACGTTTCGTGATTCTTTGTCACGAGCCTAACGTATCATAAAAAGTGTAACGCTATCGTCTGATATTTTTGAACAAAACTGCCGTGATTTGGCGGCACAAATAATAATTCGAAATGGTCTAGACTTATTTTTGTAACAGTTACTTTATTGTCAGGCATTGGTCGTAGAGAACATGATCGATGGGGACGAAGAGTTCTGGAGTGGTGAGCACGTACCGAAATACGTAGCGATGAAGGCCTCCCACAAGGTGGACCGATGACCTGGTGAGAGTTGCGGGAATCCGATGGATGCGAGATGCACAATATTGAGAAAATGTTGTTGATATTAAAAAAGACCCATGAGCAAAAAGGTTATACCAACGAGATGAGAATGCTGAGGTGGACGGGAGGTATGATCCGACTGGATAAAGTACCCAATGAATCTATTAGGGGCAGGTTTAAAATCGCTACAACTACCGAAAATCTTACAGAAAATCGTTTCAGATGAAAATTATGGACTATGGACATGTTGGCAGGAGAAGCGAGGACCATGTCGTAAAAATTGCACTAAATCTGCCAGAACAAAACACACCTACCACAGTGTTGTCTCTTTTAAACCAAAGGTTGACTGGTCGAGAATGCCTTGTTGCATTAAGTTCGCCTATGTACCACTAATGCACATGAAGTTTAAATATAGTAAATAAATAAACAAAAGGAAGGCAGAGGTCGTCGCTCACCATTAACCTAGTGGTCTAGAATCCAGAGAGACATCAAGTCAGCCCATTTGCGAAAGCCCATAACTTAAACATAAGGATTATGTATGCAAAATTTGAATAGGATCGTTTCAGTAGTTTTTGCGCCAATTAATACCATCGCTCCACCATTTTACTGTTTAATTATATGTATATAGAAGAGCCCCGACCCCAAGGAATACTGAGATTTGATTGGATAGGATTAAAACCAACCCGTATGTTAATTCCAAACTAGATACGTATGACACGTAGCAATTTATCTAACGGATATAACTGTATCTGGTAAATCCCAAGAGCAAAGATTGGGTGATACAATTTAGATTTAATTATTTTAAGTCAATAACTTTGATTAGTTGGTGGAGACAATTTCAGGCTGTTGCAGAAAGACACGATGCGACAATCCGACACGGTCTAGCCATATGTCTGAGATTACTTTGAGATTAGATTTATTATTATTATTTTTATGCCTTCGTTAAAGCATTAAGCTAATCAAAATATTAGACTGAGTTCCATTAGGATGCAGATGTGTATTACATCTGCATCTCATATGATGCTCAACGCACACATACACAACACTACACAATTACACATACAGCACGATTTAGTTGATTTAAATGGTTAATTTTAATTTTGGTTATTTTAATTAATAAACTTTTCATATACTTTTTAAAACAAATTACCTTTATAAAATTGTTCACAATAAATTTGGGAGGACGCTGAATCCTGACATACAGGCCCGCCTAGTTCGGGAGTCAGAGGCTTCATAAATTATACCGTTTTTATGCCAATAGAGAATTATTATTATTATTATTATGAGTTTTTGTATCTCAGAACCCTGGGGTCCTGGACCTTTGGAAGGCGTACGAGGAGTCGAAACCAACTCGCAGAGGCCCCTTAAACGCTTTTAATGGAACGTGGTACCAACCGGCGATTATCCCTGTATGCTATGCTAGTGCATCCAAGGACAACCCCCGGTTAATGAGAAACTATTGCGACATATAGAAAACTAAGATATAGGGCTCTGGTTTTTTTAGTCTTAAGTGGACTGGTTAACACGAACTATGTTAAGTCTATGGCCCCTGCCTAAACAATGTTATTAATATCCATCGACAAAAGGCATTATTATTATTATTACTATCTAATGTTTTTGCAGTATTTCTTAACCTTCTGGGCAAGCTCTATTTTATCGACTTCGAACCTGTTTCAATAATTCCATGTGATGTCCAGTCTTGTAAACACTTGAGATACAAAACTACACCACTTATAGATCACAATACGCACTAGGAATTAATTTGCAAATAATTTAACAGGAACTGAACTTCGAGTTTTAGTTTGTGCATGTGACAATTTTATTTTTATATCAATAAACAGTTTTTATTGTTTGTGAATAAATAAAAACCTCGTACCTCAATCATACCTCATGAAAACCCCCTTCCTAAGAAATTTTTCTTTCTGTTTGAGAAAGTTAAAACTTGTTTCTTATCATCCGGACAGTTCTATATATACTCGTATATATAAGTCTCTTATTCACCTTTCTCCCAGAAACTTTCACTTTTCTGAGCCCTCTGGCCACCTCGTTACGCCTATTGTATGTTAAATGCAATCAATTTGGACTTTCTGCGTATTTGTGGGCATCACCCTGCAGCACCGAGGGTTTCGTTCGTAGATACGTATTTTTCGTAGCTGTTGCAAAGTGTAAAACATACCTACCTAAACAGTTATGTGTTTGGCACTTCGTAGAAGCTGCTTTCTGAATTCTAGACACAACTTGCAGAGGGAGAATTGCCAGCTAAAGACAGATTGTCATATTTAAAAAAACTGGGCAAGTGCGAGTCGGACTCGCATACTGAGGGTTCCGTACAAACTAACTTATGTAATTAGTTCAATTCGCGAATCGAGTCTGGGAGAATTTTCCAAATCGAATATGTTTTTTTATGTGACGTTACTAAAAATTTTCAGTTTTCAGATTTATTCCTATACTTGTGCTATAAGACCTTGCTTCGTGTCAAATTTCAGGGTTCTAGATCAACGGGAAGTACCCTATGAATTTTGATTCTCTTGAATGTCGAAATATACATTTTTTGCGATATTAACGGCCGTATCTTTTTTTCTCGTTAACTTAGAAGTTTGATTTTTTCACAGGTTCAAGGGACCGCAGACTTGAGTATTTGGTTTTAATTTCAACTCTTCTCGAGATAAAGGGTCTTGACAGACAGACAGACAGACGAACGGACAACAAAGTGATCCTATAAGGGTTCCGCTTTTCCTTTTGAGGTACGGAACCCTAAAAATATTCAAAACTAAGTCGCAATTTCGTCATAACTGACTAATATGTCCGTAGTGTCGACAAATTTTAAAGGTTTTTTTTTAACAGATTCTACACTCTTTAAAATACATGATATGCCTGACAGGAAAAAGTTTCAGTTTTGCATATTAAAATTATAATATTGTAAAAATATCACAAAATGCATGAGAATATTCCTCTTCGCAGTAATATAATAACGGTAATCACGGTTAAGTGTGTACATGCGCGTGCACTACTGTGCATATTGTTGTTTACGTTGTTAGTGCAATAAAGTGCCTGCATCGTATAAATTGCACTGTAATTATCAATCCGTGGTAATTGCATAACGACTGCGACATTGAAACAAGTTCCGTCGCGATTGTTGCGGACATTAAGACGAGGTAATTGAACAATATTATCATCAGAATGTTGGAAACCAGATAAGTCATGAAGTGGGTAATCCCAAGTTTATAGCGTGTGTATGTTTTTTCTAATAATTTATCATAATTTACATTAAAATCAAAATAGTGACTACTCCATCCATCCACATGTATACTCAAAACTCTATCTATGTAATATGTATGTCAAGGTGTGATCCATCGTCGACCTCATCATCACTTACCATGAGATGTGATAGTGGTCAAACAAAAGCGTATCAATAATAGAAAAAAAATGGTGTTGAAGTGTTACTGAAAGGAGGGGTATCTCCATACATTGTGGAGCTTCAGATCGACCAAAGCGTTATCGTATATGTTTTACTTCATATGTATTTATTAGCTTAACGCTTGGGTCATGTTTAGGTCGAGCGTGTTTAGATGGCAGTTATGTGAGGGATACTTCGACGCCTAAGTGTAATTGATTAGAAATCAAGGTTGTAAATATTCGTAGTTATCTTATTAGCCTGAAGCATAGATCAGTGCCCGGTTTGAGGCTCACACAAAAGGCAGAAATATCATAAGACCATATTATTCATACAGTAAATTTATTTTTAATAACGGTCTTCGCATCAGTACTGTGTTGCGCGTACCTGTAGCAGTTCAACAGGTCTTCAATGCGCATAGTTTGCAGTAGTTGGAACCTAGCACCATTAAATGGGGACGTTAGATTTAAATTACAGTCCGGAAAGACAAATTATTTGACCAAAAAAGATGAGTGCCTTTAGGGAGTCCCATAGGGTGGTGTTCGTGGACCTACTCTATTTTTAATTTTTATAAATAACCTCTGTAAATTATCTTTATTTAACTTTAAAATAATAATGCACGTGACTCGTATGTAGAACCAAGTTTCTCGTTTGACCTACAAGCTGTAATGGAATGGCTAACTAGCTATCTGTTTACATTAAACCTAGAGGAAACTAAATTTATCACGTTTGCGCCTCTTCAATCATCTTTATCAGTTCCCCCTTCAATCTAACTGCACATTCGATCTTGGGTCAGAAAGTTAATATTTGTTGTAAAAAAATTAAGATCTGCCTTTTATACTTTGAAAATAGTTGGCGCACTCTATCATAACTTACTGTTTACTTTACATACTGCGGTGTGGGGTGAAAAGGGCACAAAGGGCAAAAGAGGGAGAAATCTATGCCCTATGTATAATGTCTACAGTAAGGCACGCTTTTCTCCTAAACACGATACTACGAAAGCATTTAGAACTTACATTCGACCCCAATCACATTAATAAAAGTAGGGCTGATAGTTCGAAAAAGTTTCCGTAGCCTTTTTTTTGTTTTAAGGTGGGAAATCATCCAAATGGCTTCTCGCGCTCTGGGTGGAGCGAGAGGGCGTGTCAGACTTTTACTGACTAAAACCACACCTTATCCTTCAATTACGCTTTGCGTTCTAGGACTACGGGTTTCCCTTTCAGAAATTCTCCGCGGTCCTAGCTAGCGGACATCGGCCCTGCTGGGCCCCTACAGTTTGCTGACATCTCTTTGAGGAGCGCGAGGATCACTACGCGCTGTTGTCGTCTGGGCTCGGTCCGGTTCATTACCGAACAGCCGGACGGCAGCACGGGTCAGAAAAATCCTATCAATTGACCAGGAGCGTACCCTTGGTGCGCTGAAAAAACCAGACAATAGCTACACACTAACAGACAACGAGACCAGTAAGGTACTTCTGGAAACGCATTTCCCGGACTGCAACATACTTGATGACAGGACGTGGTCGAGTGTACCGGAACAGGCCCCAACTGATCTCGACTAGTCCAGAGCTTATAACATAGTGACAGAAGACCGAATTAAATGGGCCATCAGGACCTTCCAACCGTACAAGTCACCAGGACTAGACGGTGTCTTTCCGACGCTACTGCAGTGGGGAGAACACTCCCTAGTGCCGTGGCTGCTGGTGATATACCGTGCCTGCATAGCACACAGATATGTACCACACACATGGCGTGAGGTGAAAGTTATTTTCATCCCGAAACCCGGCAAAACTGACTATACACAACCCAAGGCGTACAGGCCCATAAGCCTGACATCCTTCCTACTGAAAACCCTGGAAAGGCTTTGCGACAGACACATCCGGGACGGACCTCTCTTGGAGAGACCGCTCCACAAGCAGCAACATGCCTACTCAACAGGTAAATCAACAGAATCTGCACTACATAGCGTGATCTCAAAGATTGAATGCGCAATAAATCACAAAGGCTCTTCGTTAGCAGTCTTCATAGACATCGAAGGAGCTTTCGATAAGACTATGTTCCGAAGCATCAGCACAGCACTCGAAAGTCACGGTGTTGACCCGACCTTGAGTGGCTGGATCACAAATATGCTCAGACTTAGAGCAGTACAAGTAAATATAAATAACACCACAAGGGCCATGGTGGCAAAGGGTTGCCCCCAAGGGGGTGTCCTCTCGCCTTTACTATGGAACCTAGTTGCAGATGATCTAGTTAAAAGACTTAACACCAAAGGTTACTTCGCCGTAGGATATGCCGACGATATAACCATTATAATAAATGGCACTCACGAAAATACACTATGTAACCTTATGCGGCAGGCCTTGAAAATAGTAGAGGACTGGTGTAAGGAACACCAACTGACTGTGAACCCCACTAAAACTGTATTAGTACTTTTCACCAAAAAAAGGAAATTGGCACAGCTACCACATTTCTTTGGAACTACCCTTAGCTTGTCAACTGAAGTCAAGTACCTGGGCGTCTACCTGGACAAACAGCTGAATTGGGCAAAACATACCGAGTACATCACCAAAAAAGCCAGTATATCTATGTGGCAGTGTAAACGCATGCTAGGCCGCACCTGGGGCATAGCCCCAAAGATTACTCACTGGCTATACACCACTGTTATTAGACCAATAATCACATATGGCTCCCTAGTTTGGTGGCCCAGGACCGAACTGAGCACAGCACAAAAAGATCTTGAAAAACTGCAACGACTCGCCTGCGTAGCGATCACTAGCAGCATGAGAACCACACCCACGGCTGCCCTGCAAGCGATGCTGGGACTGCCCCCACTGCATCTAATAGTGCAGGAGGAGGCGGCCTCAGCGGCCTTCAGGCTCAGCGCATCGGGCACCCTGAGTAAAGATTCCAGAATCAAACACATACGCATAATGGAAGACGCTATTAAACGACAACCTATGATGGCAGCACCTAGCGACAAAGCTCCAAAGGCGTATCATTTCCAAAAGCATTTCAATATTCAACTAACAGAAGAAGAGCACGATTACTCAGGCCCAGCTGAACTAAGAGTCTACACGGATGGATCAAAGACAGATACTGGCACGGGAGTATGAGTCTTCTCCAATGACCTCAATATCAGAATATCCAGAACGCTAGGAAAATTCAACACCGTCTACCAGGCAGAATGTGTTGGTATAATCTTAGCGGCCCACGCCATAGAAACTAGGAATGTAACGGACACACACATTCGGATACTCTCCGATAGTGCCTCAGTCCTACAATCCCTAGGCAAAAACTCTACCACCTCGAAAATCATACAAGAATGCCACTCAGCACTGGAAAGTGTCACAGTGCCGAAACGCAATACTGTGACACTACAGTGGATTAAAGGTCATAGCGGCTCACTGGGCAACGACGCGGCGGACGAACTGGCCAGGAGAGGATCTGGGGCGGTGACCTTCGGGCCTGAACCAATTGTGCCGGTCCCCTTTGGTCAGCTGCGTAGTTGGCTACGTGAACACACGCATATACAAGCAGAGCGATGGTGGTCCTCGACACCGGGATGCAGGCAGGCCAAGGAGGCCCTGCCACATCTCAATAAAGCCCTCACCAAAAAACTCCTAAGTTTGGACAGAGGCGGCCTGCGCCTGGTGACGGGGACCATCACCGGACACTGCACACTGAATAAGCACCTCCACACAATAGGCATCACAGACAGTCCCCTGTGCAGAGCATGTTTAGAGGGGGAGGAGACAATTGCACATGTGCTCCTGGACTGCACAGGTGTCACTGAAATACGCACACGAACCTTAGGATCCCCGAACTCCCTTATTGATGTCCTGAAAAACCTAAGAGGTCTTATCTGTTTTTGGAGAGAGGTGGGCTGGTTGGAATAAGCCCACCTAAGGTTATGGCCACCATGGCCCTCGTACAATGGTCCACGTAGGACTAAGTGCGGAAACCAAACATAAATAGAACAGCCGGACGGCGAGCTACCCAGTGCTCGACGTCCGCAAGCCCGCGTCTACCGTGGCTGGTAGTCGGGGTCGGAATTACGGCGGCTAGGGCGTGAGGACCTTCGTTCCCTCACGCGTGCAGCCTCCTCCTTCGCTAGCATTACTGCTTCGCAGAAGGAGGCGACCGCCAGCCATTCCTCCTCGCTCCGCCTGAACCAGGGCCCGACGCGAAAGGTCGCTCCCGCCAATTGCCTCCACGAGGACACGGCGGTGCTCCGCCCAAGCGGAGCACACTTCCACCGTATGCTCCACCGTGTCCTCTGGATGTTCCACACAATGATGACACCCGGGCGTTGCTTCCGCCTGAATCCGATGCAGGAACCTCCCGAACTTGCCATGTCCGGTGAGGACCTACGTCATAGCATCGCAATCCTGCGAAGACCGCAGAGGGCGATGGCCGTCAGGGCTATCAGGGGGTATCGCACGATCTCCTACGAGGCGGGTTGTGCACTGGCCGGATCTCCGCCCTGGGAACTGGAGGCGAGAGTCCTCGCCTCACTGTACCGGTGGCGCGAGGAGATGAGGACGCGGGGTGGTGAACCGATGCAGCGCGAGATCGAGCTGCGTCGGTCTCAGCTCCGCGAGGTTATGGTGGCGGAATGGCGGGACAGGCTTCTGCGCCCTACCGCCGGCCTCGCCACCGTCGATGCGATCCGACCAGTGCTCGACGAATGGCTCGGGAGGAAGCACGGCTCCCTGTCGTTTAGGGCGACGCAGGTGCTCTCGGAGCATGGCTGCTTCGGAAAGTACTTGTGTCGCATAAACAGGGAGCCGGACGCTCGGTGCCATCACTGCACCGACTGTCGGGAGGACACGGCGCAGCACACACTGGCAGAGTGTGCCGCATGGGAGGAGCAGCGCCGTGCCCTTGTATCTGAAGTGGGCCCCGACCTGTCGCTGCCGGCCGTCGCTCGTTCGATGGTCGGGGGCGCTGAGTCGTGGGATGCGGTGATCTCCTTCTGTGAAGACGTAATTTCGCAGAAGGAGGCTGCGGAGAGGGAGAGGGAGGCCGTGGCCACTCTCCCGTGCCGCAGCAGGCGAGCCGGGCGTCGGCGGAGGGACAACGCCCTCTTCCAGCCCCCATAAAGAGGTCCGGAGGGACGGTGGACTCGGGGTCGTCCACCGTCCTCCATCCAGCAAGACCCGAGGCGGCGGCGCGTAGTGTTCCACGCGCGCCCCTATTGGACGTCGCGGGGGGAGGACACCTCACACTCCCCGCGGGCCTGAGGTGGCCCGCGTAGGCGGGCTGGCACTAGCCGGGGATCATGGATGGCGTATCAGCTCCCACGATCCCCGGTCCAAGTGTGGGAGGGAACACCGGGGTGGTTTTTAGTTAGTAAGAGTCTGACAGACCCCTTCGCCTGCCTCAGGCGAAGGACATCCATGAGGATTTTCCACATCGGCAACAAAAAAAAAAAAAAAAGGACCTACGTCATACGGAAGGTGAAGACGCCGTGTTGCCGCTCCAGCCACTCCTCAAAGAGGGGACTTACCGCCATAATTGTAGCGTGCCCAGCACTGGGTTGCGACAGTCGCCGTCACCATTCCACCATGAGATCCCGCCGGAACTCTGTCCGCCATGCCGCGACTTGGCGCGGCAGCGGAGTTTCGCCCCGGCGTTGCATCTCCACGCGCAAATCGTGCATGCGTGCAAGGACTGTTGCATCCAAATCCCATGGTGGCAGGCCAGCAAGGAGGCTCGCCGCTTCGCGGGAAATCGTGCGGTATCCCCGTACCATCCGGATGGCCATGACCCTTTGGTAAGCGTTCAGCATGGCCGCCGGTCGCCTTTGCAGCGACGGCGCCAATACCGGCGCCCCGGATGGTTACAACACAATTATTAGTATAGGATTACATCAAGGGTCGGCTCTAAACCCTTCCCCTTCCTGATGATAATGGGCGCTCTGATGTCGGACATCCAGGAAGAGGTTCCCTGGTGTATGCTGTTTGCCGATGACATTGTGCTGGTTGCTGAGAGTGGCCAAGAGGTACAGAGCAGATTGGAAGTGTGGTGGTAAAGACTGGAGAGTGTTGGCCTAAAATTGAGCCGACCCAAAACGGAGTAGGTACTTGCTTTGTGATTTCGGCGGTCTCTCCAGTCCTGTGCCCATAGCTCACGCCGGAACGCCCATACCAATCTTTTCCGACTTTCGGTACCTCGGGCTGCTAATCCAAGGGAATGATGAGATAGACCGAGACGTAACTCATGGGATCAACTCAGGATGGATGAAATGGCGACCGGTCACTGGAACAACTGGTGATCCACGGATGCCCCTCAAGTTGAAGGGTAAAATCTATAAGTTCGTTATAAGGCCTGTCATACTGTATAAATCAGAATGTTGGGCTGTGAAAAAGACAGACGAAAAAAGATTGCATGGAAAATGTTGAGATGGATGTGTCGTGTGACGAGAATGAATAAAGTGAGAAATGAACATATTAGAGGAAGTTTGAAAGTGACGCCCAGTGACTAAAAAGTTGAAAGGGAATCGTTTGTCTTGGTATGGCCATGTAAAGAGGAGGAACGAACCGCATGTTATATTATAAGAGTTATGAGTATACATGTGAATGGATGAAGAAGGTGAGGGAGGCTAAATAAAAGATGGATGGATTGTGTGAAAAGTAATATGAAAGAAAGGTGAGTTAGTGATAGCGTGACGAGTGATAGGACAGAATGGAAGAAAAAAACGTGTTGCGCTGACCCCAAATAAAACGGGACAAGGGCAAAAAGATGATGACGTTTATTGTTCCAATATTTTTTTATTATTATCGTTTATTTTTCTTAAACATACGAAACTGCCATTTTTTTTTAGTTGTGTAGATCAGAATAATCGCGCCTGGATTAGGTCAGGTTAGTATAGTGACAATTAGAACACGATGGCGAGCGAACGAAGCGATGATGTGGGTTAGGTTAGGTTAGAACATTAAAGAGATCCCCTTCTAATGTTAGTGAATCATTTGAGTTAGGTTAAGTTAAAACTCATTATTATTTATCTAATTCTACATTGATAATATTTAAAACATCATTCCATTATATGAATAAATGATTTTATATATATAGAATCTCAGATTTTGTCAGGCGTAAGTGATGTTAACTGTAGTATAGTTTGGAACCAGGACGCGCGCTTACACGTTATAAACTATAAAAGACCAGTACGCAGAATTCGTGTATACATTGTAATTGCAGAGTAAAAAATATCAATACAAAGTATACGCGAGCAGTTTCCTATGGCTGCGTTCAGGCTATGTATAGAATGGATATTCAAACTTTTACTGACTATGCTCACCTGGGTTCGTCAGTTACCCTTTGTGTTCTAGGACCACGGTTTCCCTTTCAGGAATTCCCTGTGGCCCTAGCGGGTATCGGCCCGGCTTGACCCCTATGGTTTTGCTGACATCTCTTTGAGGTGCGCGTGAAACACCACGCGCAGTCGACGACTCATTGCTCGTCATCCACAAGCCGGCGGCGCCTACGATATCACCAATATGTGGTTGTTATAAAATTTCTTCTAAAACCTATGTTTTATGTCATGTTATGCCACTTTTAATAAAAGGCCACCAAGTGCAACCAGGGATTTATTTAATTAAGCCGAGAAGTGATAATATAATGTAAATGTGATAATTGTACAAGTTTTGTATATTTAATAGGACCCGAAATGCTGGCTCGTTCTTTAGTGGTACTTGACTTTGTCTCGCCTTTATAGGCATGCTTACACTGAACGGCATTATGGAGTAGGATTTCAGTTTGTTTTAGTTTTTGAGGTGGAAAACTCGGTCTAAGGTGGAACGAGACGTGTCAGGTTTTTTCTGACTATAAATCTACTGTATTCAGTCCTTCAGTCGCTCTTAGTGTTCCAAGGTTATGGTAACTCTTTCAAACTTTTCCGCAGCCCTAGGATTTCGGCCTAAGAGCATATTTTATTGTTTAAGTATTCTAAGATTTTATGATGCTGCAAGCATAGACATTAAATCTCATTTTCTGAGCCATTTATTTGATTCAACGTAACAGACAAAGAGAGGGTACTCTTTTTTCAGTGGTATAACAACTGATTTTTGTGAAGTGGATAAAGTTTCGTTCAAAAAGATTTTGAAGCTGTAGGCTTAAAATATTTACAGTAGAAAAAGGACATTAAGAGCTTTATTTTCTGAATAAATTAAAAGAAATAACATTTCCACGGAATGTCAGAGCAACGATTGATGTCGTAGAGACGAGGAAAAGAAAAAAATTATGGAGGTTGACTTAGCTTATCTATCAAGATTAATCACATCCTTTGATCTTAAGAGGAACCATGGTAGTGTGAATAAACGTCTAACAATGTATTTTTGTGAGTAAAGTTTGGTCAATACAGACTAGGAGGAACGTGATTTTTCTTAAAATTAATCTGTAGGTAAGGAAAGCGGTAATCAATTATAAATTATTATTATTATTAATCTGTAGGTAAGGAAAGAGGTAATTAAAGTATTATTATTATTATGATTTATTATCAATTATTATTATTATTAATTATCAGCTGTTAATAGTTAGGTATCAGTGATTGTTATTAATTATGTTATCAATTAATTTAATATCAATGGTTAAAAAAAACACAAGTTAAAGACGCGGCATGTTACACTCAAAACTTCGAAGATATGTGCCATCGACCAATCCCTAATAGGCTCGCGTGGTGTATTACAGCCCAGTCTTTTCCTAGAGAGAATGCCTGTATCTCGGTAGAGGGAAAATTACGAAAAATTACCAAATATGAAATAAATTTTGTTTTTGCTTTACATTTGTACTTAACTTAGTCTTGTGTTACATTTATTTTATTTATTAGCTTCGGACCGCAGGGATTTTCTAAAAAGAAAACCCGTAGTCTTAGAATGCAGAGGGCTACTGAAGGAGACAGGTGTAATCTAAAGTTAAGGCTGTATATACTCCATTTACGGCGAATATTTTGACACTCGCAAGGAAATCAAAACCTATAGGGTACTTTTCGTTGACCCAAAATCTTGGGATTGAGCACGAAGCAAGGTCTCATAGTACAATTAAAGGAAAAAGTGTGAAAACCGTAAATTTGTTACATCACAAAATATATTTTTTTGCGTTTCGGAAAAATCTTTCACATTCAGAAATCGAGCTATTTACATACAAAGGTAAGTTTATACGGAACCATCGGTGCCTGGGTATGACTCGGACTTGACCTGTTTTTTTATTGTCTTCGATCCTCACAGTATCTACCATATTACTGATTACAACACTTACTTTGAAACGAATACTCAAATGAAAGTTTCAATGCAGAATACCAGAATGAAAAAATGCAGTTCTACAGTAGGTAAATTGCCTTGAGCTTAATCCTTATTTAAATATAATGCTGCTATAGTACACCTGCTTGACTAAAGTGTAAATGTAACCATAAGCTTTTAAAGCAGTTTTGTGAATATTTTTCCTTGAGCATGAGAGGTCACCTTGGTGGGAACTTGGTTTACATCCACGAATGGTAAACTAAGCCAACCATTAGTTTACAATCCGTGGCTGTAAACCAAATGTTGATTGTAGGTTTGTCAGATCGCTGGTACATCTGCTGTCTACATGGATTCAAGGTCACCACTGTGTTTTAGACGGATGTAATCTAGTGTCACAACAGAAGTGCCCTTCGTGGGAACTTCGTTTACATCTACGGATTGTGTTTCGGCTTCACGGATCTCATTCAACATTTTCTCAAATAATCCGCGAGTCATCTCCTGACGTGAAATGATGAAATCACGTATTCGTATCGTGTTGACTCCAAATATGACTTAATTAAAAAAAATTGAATGGCTGAGAATTCAATTTTTTTTAAGTAATGGCTCCCAAGCCGTTTGCTTCTCACGAGCGTCTTTATGAGTTTTGGACGTAATATCCCAAAGGCAGAATAAATCTCTATATACATCAATTAAAAGTGGATCAGACAGTTGTAATCCAGCCTTCCAACAGGGGTGACCTTGCTAGTTTCAATCCGTGTAGATAGCAGTTGTAATCCGTGACCGTCAACACTCTTGGTTGGCTAAAGTAAATACACAAACTAAGCTCCAACCAAGTTGACCTCGGTTGCAACCGTCTGGTCCATGCTTTAATTCACTGCGGACGACATTTTGCGGTCGCATACGTGCGTACCCGCTCCCTGCCACAGCGCAACTTTCTTAGGTTCGTGGTAATCTGCCGTCTAGATGGTTGTAATCCGTGCGTTTTAACTGTGGTTGGGAAAACACGCCCGTCCTCCAAGGCTGTTGAAGTTAGGATTACATTTGCAGTCTAGATGGATTGCAATAAGCAAGACTGCCTCAATTAGGACGCAGGATAACAACCGTCTCTGACCTGCTTAATTGTGTGTTAACAAAAGGTACAGTGCCTTGTAAAAGGAGAAAAATGGAATTAATGATTAGAGCTTGTGAAGGGAAAACTTGTGTTCTCTTTGTTATGTGTTAATTTATTTATAATTGTTAACTAGCTTTTGCCCGCGGCTTCGCCCGCGTGTATAAAATATAGCCTATGTCACTCAGGAATAAAGCAGCTTTCTAGCGATGAAAAAAACTTAGAAATTTAACCGGTACTTTCAGAGACTACCTACTACAAACAAAAAAACATTTAAACGGTACACATTCAATTATACTAATGGGCATAGAAATGTGAAGTAAATTGAAAAAATACAAAAAAAAAAATAGTACAAACAAGTCAATTTTGGTAACTTTATAATTTTTTTAAGGTTCCGTACTTCAAAAGAAAAATCTTTACCCTTATAGAATCACTTTGTTGTCCGTTTGTCTGTCTGTCTGTCTGTGAAGACCCTTTATCTCGGGAACGCGTGGAGGTATCGAGTTGAAATCAAACTTCACTCAACCCAGGTCTGCGGTCCAGTGAAGCTGTGCAAAAATCAAACTTCAAGTCTATATAACTATGTTGCAAAAAAAAGTATATTACGACACACTCAAGGAAATCATAATTCATAGGGTACTTCACGTTGACCCAGAATCCTGAAATTTGGCAAAAAAATAAGATCTTGTAGCGCAGGTATAGGAATAAACCTGAAAACAGTAGATTCGTTGTTATACAGGCCATGGTCCGGAGTGAGGAGGAGTGGCAGGCGGTCGCCTCGTACTGCGAAGCAGTAATGCTAGCGAAGGAGGCGGCCGCACGCGTGATTGAACGCCCCTCACGCCCCAGCCACTGGGATTCCGACCCCGATTTTCAGCCACCGTAGGTGCGGGCTTGCGGACGGCGAGCGATGGGTAGGTCGCCATCCGACCGTCCGGTGAACTCCAGGACCGAGCCCAAGTCGTCGACGGCGCGTAGTGTTCCACGCGCGCCTCAAGGAGATGTCAGCAAACCGTAGGGGCCCAGCAGCATAATCAGTCTTTTAATGTTCCTTCTGCTGGGACTCAGGTCTCTTCTCCAGGAGAGGGCATACACCACGCGGGCCTAGTGTGGGTTGGTGGATATCACATGTCTTCGAATTTTTGGTTCTAGGACATGCCGGTTTCCTCACGATGTTTTCCTTCACCGTTTTGAGAGCAGTGGTGATGAAATAATTTACACAAAGTAATGCGCCTGGCTGAGTTTAAAGTTTGAACCCGCGACGTACAACTCGTAAGTCGATGCCATTATCACTCGGCCCCACCACTGCTCACGCAGCAGGGTCGAACCCTACTGGGGCCACGGGTTGTGCGAAAGTGAATTCTGGGGCCCAGGAACGAAGGCAAAGAAGGAACAGGAGTGGGTTTTAGTCAGTAAAAGTCTGATACGCCCTATCGCTCCACTCAAGGACGGGAGATGTAATTATTGATATGATTTCCCCACCTATAACAAAAAGTCACAAAAAAAATCTTTTTTTGCGATAAGGAAAAATCTTCGAGACTTCATTCGGGAATTGAACTATTTACATAGGTAAGTCTGTACGGAACCCTCAGTGCACGAGTCCGACTCGTACTTGTTTACTACTACCCAGTTTTTTTTAAATATAATTAAACTACAAATTATTCACATTTAGACGGAAACTTGCATAGTAAACTTACAAAGAGACTTGCAGGCAAATAAGGCAGAATAAAAATAGTGAGTTTGACTATTAGACAATTACATGATAAAAATATCAGACACACACAGTGAAGATAAATCAACATTGGTGAGATAAAACAAATAACCAAGTGATTAATTCAGACTGCATAATTAGTACAGAGAAGATAAAATAAATCGTGATAGAATTTCTAAGAAACGTAAATACACATCTGAAGGCTGAAAATAATTTCTAAGTGTACTTTGAAGAAAATCGTTTGTTTCTTTATTTTTAGTCATGATACGAATCGGCGTTTAGGGAACCAAATCTAAAAGACAGATCTTAAATATCACGATTATTGGCCTAATGATATACTAAAGGTAGAAAGATAAAGGTACGCAACAGCAGAACAGATTATGAGAATAAAAATAACTTTAATAAATATTTGTATATCTTTATAGCTCCTCTCGGTCTGGGCGTCTAGTGTTTGTGAGTTTTCATGTTACCCACGATATAAAAGTAATTTCTAGAGTGTGGCAACGTTTACAAAAAACAAAAATGTACTAACAAATAAAGCCTCCCAACATGGGTGAGTGAGTGGCATAATGTGTGAAAAGTTTCGAAGAGCTCTTTGGCGTCAAAATGCAATTTGACCATCCTATAATCAAATTCCAGGGTACGAACTTTTCACTTTGCTCGCGTAAAAGTCGCATACACGTATTGGACCAGAATAGCATAGTTACTATCGGGAAAAAAACAACATGTGTCCTAATTGTATAGGTAATATAATATTCATTTGGTAGGTACAGAATAGTCTGTACTCCAGTTGCGAAATAAAAATTTTAACTGAGTCAAAGGAACCTCATTTAAAATTGTGCAGATCACCCGAGGACACGGTATCTGGTGGAAGTCTGCCCTGTTTAGGTGGATCATGACCGTGTTAAAATGTCAAGCGTCCTAGCGAGAATGAGGGATGGAGCTATACAGCCTATATAGGAATACAGTTTAGATCGTCAAATGTGTCGTGTTCAGAGCTCGTGGTAAGGCTTCGTGTCTCCGTGAAGGCGATCGGCGATGGCGACGTCTTGCGCCCGGCCCTGGTTTACGGCATGGTACCGAGAGAGGGAATTGCATACTTCTGCGAAGCAGTAATGCAGGTGAATGGATTTTTTAGGTGGGAACTATCGAAACTACACACTCGCTTCCCGCTGATCACCAACTCGTTTATAGTTTCTAGTTCTACTCGTTTCTCGTTCATCTTCGGCGGTCGGTCCACTGCCTTACACTTCACCGTTCCGACGGCGACGTCATGGTGACATCGCCACCGGCTCACGTTGAAAACCATGTAATTGAATGTCAGTTCTCCGTGTTTCACTTTTTTCAATGAAACTAGTTCCGTAAACAGTTTTTTTTTGTTTTATTAAAGAATGTATTCATTTCAAATTAAGTGTGCATTAATTGCCTAGATTACCTAATGATTATGTTTGTTGGCTAGTTTTAAGATTGAGTCATTTCGCGTAAATAAGATTCTTTCTTTCAAAGTAATGCATCTGGCTGAGTTTGAACCCGTGACTTAGAACTGGACGTTGTAGTTATCAGGAAACTTAGACTCAGAACACTCTCTGTTTGGGAGTCAACAATGTTAGTTAGGTTTAAATGTGATTTCAAAAAGATCTTTATCTTCTGTGAAAGCTTCACGGTCATTCCACCCAGGCTGCGAGATTGTCCGAAAGAGTTAAAAGTGGCCATTGAAGCATAGGACAACTAAAAGAACACAGGTGGGTTTTACATTACCATTGCTATAGGATGGTGTGGGTGACAGCTGTCACATTGTATGAATCCGACAGCTGTCACATGTGTGGTTTACATCTTTAAGATGAGAGAAAAAAAAAGATGTAAATTTTCGTCCTGCTGTCATCCTACCCATTACCCCGTACACCGTAGGCGTGGGCTTGCGGACGGCGAGCAATGGAAAGTTCGCCGTCCGGCTGTCCAGTAACCGTCCGGACCGGGCTCAAGTTGTCGACGGCGCGTAGTGTTCCACGTCGCGCCTCAAGGACACGTCAGCAAAACCGTAAGGTCCCAGTAGGGTCAAAACCTACTGGGACCATGGGTTCGCTTTTGAAAGGAAAATCCGGGGCCCTGGAACGCAAGGCAACGAAAGAACATAGGATTAGGTTAGTAAAAGTTTGACACTCTCGCTCCGCCTTGGGCGAGAGAAGTCATTAGATGATTTCCCACCCTAAAAAAACCCATGCTATGTAAAAAAGAACTTAGTTTGATATTTTTCTCGCACCCCCAGAGCTGGAGGAATGATGATTTCCCATTTCTAAAAAAAGAATCGGTCATTCCACCCAAAACTCTTACGATTTGAACTCACTTCATGTTTACTTCACAAAAGTTTTTACGTTGACATTTTCTCAGAACAGCACTATGTTGTAGTATAGGTACTAGTGTACCAAGTATTACCACTTTGCAAACTTATTGATTTCATTTGTACTTTTCGAAGTTCAGTCAATAAACTGTCGAGTGTTCTTGATTAAGCTCGAAACTTAGGAGCGTGCAATTCTCACGGCAATTCATACGAACTTTCATGTTATAGTTCTTGGAAATGAATTATTCCAACGAAATCTGTCCCCCTAGTCAAGTTACAACCGTTTCGTGTCGAATTCCGTTCTCCAATCGGTAACGCCTCGGTGTTAGCAATTGTAGAAAACGATAAGTTGGTAGCCATGTTGACGCGCCTGAGTCGGCCGCTCGTTCTACAATGTCGTTCTACAATAACAAAGGATGTAGCGCTGAACATTGTAGAAACGATAACAATTCATTCTATCATTTTGAACGATGTGAACTTGGCTACGAATTTTTAATTCGTTTGTTCTGACCACGTGACTTAACGTTGAGATGATGATTTGATTAGTTTCGACTAGCGTTAACGATTGCAGATATCAACTTGGCTAGGGATGCTGGTGCATACAACATTAGTTACGAACATTTTCGAAAAAAAAAAGCAGTTCCGTTGCTTTCATACTGTATATTTGCAGGTAGGAGGAAGTATGTGCAGCGCGCGGAACGCTCTCGCGCGGTTCTTGCGGCGTTTGCGCACGGTGTGCCGTGGTCTGGAGATGGGCGCGAGCGGCGCGCGGGCGGTGAAGGAAAGGCGCGCGAACTTGTAATACTCGCACGCAGCTCGCGAACGTGTCGCTAGCGGCGCATCCTCCTGATGTGGACACCCTAAGCTCTTTAGCGAAAACGTGTGTTACTAACCTTTTAGAACCAGGTACATTGCCTCTATGCAACAAGTTTAAATAAAATGGTTTCATTCATTTTCGAGAGACGAGAACTTGCCAATACCATGAAATGCCTCTGTTCTGAGTCACTGAAATTGTAAATTCGCTTTTCAGACGAAAAACAAAAGAACCAGAAACATTGCGCTGATAAGGAAGCTATTATTATCTCGCCTATCTATATATATAAAAGGGAAAACTGAGTGACTGACATATCAACGCACAGCAGAAACTACTGGGACTAGGAACGTGAAATTTTGCACAAGGCTTCCTTTTATGACGTAGGCGAGCACTAAGAAAGGATTTTCCAAAATTCACTCCTTAAGGGGATGAAGTGGGAGTTCAAAGTTTGTATGGAGAAACCTACTTTTGCGCGAGCGAAGCCGCGAGCAGAAGCTAGTCTTTTATAAAACGTAATAAACAACTCTGCGTTTGATCCTTGTAACTTTGAAGGAAAATAGATGTTTGTTATTAAGGTCTTATAACATTGCTAAGTTATAGTACATACTAAGGTGCATAACATTTGTTTATTTTAGTGATTGTAAGTTTCAGAGAACACGAAATAAATTTTTTTTTAAATAATAAGTTTAAAATATTTAAAAAAGTGAGTATCCTACTACTATCTCATCCCATACATACCATTCCATACATACTTAGGGCATACTGAAAGTTTCTGAATTCTGATAAATAAGACTACATACAAGACTTACGTCACATTTATTGTTTTCCAAAGTATATTCCCTCACAATTAATGCATTTTAGCATTCGCTGAAACCACTGTACAAAGCAGTTGGACCAGTCTTCTTTAGGGAAGGTCCCTCAATTGCGTTTTATAAAGTTCAATGGCTTTATAAAACGCATTACCGCCGATTCAGGGCTCGCAAAACGTGTGCCTCTAAGATTGTCTTTAATTTCTGGAAACAAATGAGAAGTCGCAGGGTGCGAGGTCCGGGCTGTATGGTGGATGCGATCTCAGTTCCACATTTGAAACCTTCAAATAGGCTTCTGTTACCTTAGCGGAAAGTGAGGATGCGTTATCGTGGTGGAGGAGTACATTGCTTCGAAGGCTCTGGGCAAGCAAGTATTGACGTGCCAATGTGCAATCACTGTCCTTTGATCTTCAAGCGATACTGTAGTGTAATGTCCTGATTTGCCGAAAAAAAAGCAACTATTTTTTATACTAACACTTCGGCTTTTCTTAACTTTCGTCGGCAAAACTTCAAAAGGAAAGACCCACTTTGCCGTCTGACTTTTTCTTTCGGGTGCAAAGCAGGTTTCGTCTTCTGTCACGATATTATAGACAGCCAATGACTGTCCTCCATTAAACTTTTTTATTATTTTACGGCACCACTGGACACGTAGTCGTTTCTGGTCTTCCGTTAAATCATGTCGAAGCTTCCGAACCTTACATGAAAAATGTTTTGCACTTGGCTCATTCCAATGCCTAACAAAGCACGAATTTGCAGGCAACAATTTTTTTTGTCAATTTCAATAAGTTGTCGTACGGTATCAATATTTGAGTCTGTAACCGCAGTCGCCGGCCGACCTTCACGTACCTCATCATAGAGATGATCACGTCCACGTTTAAATTCTCCAAATCACAAATACACAGAGATGCGACATGGTGCTTCATCACCAAATGCCAATTGAAGTCTCTGACAATTATCTTGTTGACTTAAGTCAAAACGAAAATCATAAAAATCATTGAATGAAAATGTTTACGAGTTAAATTCATTTTGATAGAAACGCAATTTTCGAAAGGACGCCACAATGAAAAAACAAATAACAGTCTCGGAAATAAAAAGTAACATGCTCGCAAAGAGTTCCATTTTCTATAATTGTTTTTCATTCTTTTATTGTAAGTGGCCAGATCCAGAGACTTTCAATATGTCCCACGTACCGTACCATACCTTACATACCATAGTCTTGGTAAGACTAGTCTCAGATTTCCTAACTTCCGACTATATATACATAATTATGTTATGTCATATTGTGTATTTTTAATTTGTTTAAGTTGCCTATAAGTCTCAAACGGTGTCTGTTTGTCGTACTAACGCGCTACAATAAGACCAATCTGGATTACAGCAAATTACGACTTCTTCTTGGTAATAAGCCACATTCTTGTCATTAAAATTTTAATGTGACTTGAAGACTTCTAAAGACCTAGGTTCTTAGAAAACATCTAAGTAAGATTACAGCCGTTTAGTCTGAAAAGGCTACAGCAGCACTGAGCAGCGGCAGTTTTTGCTCGTTTGAATTAAATGATTTTACTAAAGTACAGTGTTTGAGAATGTTCTGACACGCGTATGGAAGTTATACCCTAGGCAGTAATGAAAATACTGCAGAGGTATAATTTGGATGTCTTGTATGTACGTATTTTTTTATTTATTTTCTGAATGTTATAATAAACTTCCCAGTCCTATTCGAGAATTTAGCCTTAATAAATTTAAGTCATTTGAGTTTGCCAGAAGGCTTTTTATTTTGTAAAAGAGTATCTTGAGGACATAACACACACATTATGGTTTTTAGGTTACTATTGGACTTGTTTGACATAAATGAGCATGGCAGTTGAGAGTTTGTCATGTTCACTCAAATGTCTCACTGATGGTGGCGCGTGTGTTGTATCATTCGGTTCCCTTCAAAATGGTTGATCTGAGTGGTGCTAATATTCGCGTTAGGTCCGTGAACGGGCGCTGTCAGTTGAGACTGGTCATCTCTTAGCTGCCAGTTGCTATTTTAATATCTATATTTAGTTTTTATTTTTACTTTATTGACATTGTTTTCACATGATAGCGACAAGAAACATGTAACAGAGATATTTGTAATTGCAAAACATGATTGAAAAGAGTGTCCATGGAGTTTCTTGCACATTCTTCTCCATAGAGATCTACGTTTTGGAATGTGCAATTAGCATCATTTTTTCTGACTGACTGACTTTTTGACATTTCAAAAGTGCCTGTAAATGGTTTATTTGAAATAAATGCTTTGAATCTTTGAATCTTTAACGACTTTGGATTGAATTGCTCCCTAAAATTAGCAAAAAATAAAAGTGAATAGGTCCATCGTCGATCGCATCATCGCTTTCCGTCAGGTGAGATAGCGGTAAAGCGCGAACCTATAAAAAAAATGTTTTTTTTTTTTTAAATTGAGTTTTTTGAGAGCACTAGTCACTGGCTGTGCAACATGCGGGCCCCCAGGTAGGCAAGCTGTACTCAATTCAGTAAAAGTAACGCTTTTTAAGGCATTCTGCCAGCCGATTTACACGTGCAACCGGTGGACCAAATATAGCCAGCGGGCATACAGCGACCTGCGCGTACAGTACAATAACGCATTTAGGTTGCTTTTGGGGTTGCCGTGGCGATGTAGCGTTTCAGGGAAGTTCGCTGACGCATGTGTTGAGGGGTTCCACGCGATCATGCGGAAGCGATGCGCTTCCATGGTGGCACGCTTGCGGTCCTCCTCCAATGGCATTCTAAATGTGCTTTCAGTCAGGTGGGACTCTCACCTCTTACAAAAGTGGATAAGTGTCATGACACACTGTCAAATAAACTAATGAACTATTGAACTGTTCGTACAATGGTTCATTGGTTATTTATTATTATAATTTAATTTAATACGTTATTAGGCTAAGTTGTACTACTACTAACACATATTGAATGTTTATCTAAAATAAATATTTGAATTTTTATTTATTTGATATTACTATTATTTTGTGCTTTTAAGGCGTGTACTTAATTACATGGTCTTGTACCTACCTAGGTGTAAGAGTAGGTTTCCAGTTTTGCTATGTTGGTTTAACTTGATCTTAAAATTGTTACATACAGAGCTCCTTACTCAAGTAACTTATAATAATTAAGTTTATTAAGCTATCTAAATTATTTAGTATTTAGTTTAAAGAAATACTTGTATTTAAAATATAACAACACGCTTCATTACATAAATGCTGAAATGTAATTTACATAATTATAGGTACACATTCGTTTTTCCTTCGGGGAAAACTGGCAAACTTTTCAACGGTAAGTAAATTGTGGAATAATTGATGCATGACATTATAAAGTTAATTGTAGTTTTCATCATGTACTATGATGACAAGAAGGTACTACTTATGGCGACTTCGTGTGTATGTATTGTTTGTTAGGTTTTTTTTGAAGCTCCAGAATAGCGCGAGAGGGCGGAGTGTCAGTAAACTCTTTCACCCCTTCAGTTTTGCTGATTTCTCTCTGTAGCACACGTGGTACACAACGCGCCGTTGACTTCGGTTTGATTCTTACCGGATGGCGGGAAGGCGAGCTACCCATTGCTCGTTGTGCAAAAGCGCACGTCTACGATGACCTGGTATCGCCCTGTGACTCCCGACGCCCGGTAGGCCTGAGGATATCTGCTCTGTCAAGTTTGCGGCATCTCCTTTGCTCGCATTACTGCTTCGCAGAAGGATATGACCGCTTCCCATTTCTTCGCGTCTCGGACTATGATCTGAACCGGGGCCGAACGCGAGAGGTCAACGCCGCCGATCGTCATTTCTATTTTTATTAGAATCCGAGTTTATTCGAGGTGGTTCTAAACTGTGAATCAGAAAAATCTGTTCAGCTAATTTAGAGATAAATCATGTTTGGTGTAAGGCTCTCAGACATACAATGGACATGTATTTCACTTTGAGACATCATAATATATACATATAATGCATACATTTATGTGATAACCTTGACCTAATAGGTACGAGATTAAACATTGTGAGGAAACCGGCATGTTCTAGAGTCAAAAATTCGAAGACAAGGGACGTCCACCAATTCGCACTGGGCAAGCGTGGTGGATTACGGCCCATTCCTTCTCCTAGAGAGGAGACCTGAGTCCCAGCAGTGGGGACATTATAAGTCCGATTATGAATAGGTACTACAGGCAGAAACGTCTAGGCTGCCGGAACGTTCGAAAGAGTTACCGTGGAAATGCAACGCAAAGCGCAATTGAAGGAACACAGGCGGGTTTTACACTCCTTCTCGCTTCACCTGGTGCGGGAATAGTTATTTGATGTGATGATCGAAACGTTTGCAGTGAAACTTCTCGACAACTTACAGCAGACATATCCAATGGACGTTTGGGCTCATTTAATTGGTAACGAAAATTATTTGGCTGAGAGGTAGTTCATAAAACTATGTCATAATAATGTATATTTGCCAAAAAATTTACAGCAACTTACATACGGTGGTGCGGTAAGTAATTACATTAAAATTATAGTAGCATTTGTAGCCAAACTAGGCAAAGTCTGTATTTTGGCTATAAGAGCAAATCCCCTCGAATAGTAGTTACTATTAGTTACCTATATTAAACACACTAGTCATTCTCAATATTTAACAAACCAGAAACATACATACACTAATGCCTTTTCCCATGGGCTAGGCAGAATTGCCAACTTCTACGACCCTTACATGTATATACTTTCTGTTCATTGACGTTTAAACATCTGGTCATAATACATAATGTACAAGTACATAACATATTTCCTGAAGGTAATTTGCGTTTTTACATCTAACCGTTTTATGTGAACGTAGTATAAATAATTTCGATGCTGAAAATAATGAATTAAAAGCATAGAAATATTGTATAGTGTTACGAATTTAACGCGGACGAAGTCACGGGCAACAGATAGTACTCAATATTTAACAAAACATTTTTTTCTCTTTGTATGATATGAAAATGTATGAGAATGAAGTGTAAGAGGGTTGTGTATGGAAGTGTAGTGTGTTGATAATGAAGTAGGAACACATACAGAAGCATTTTTTCCGATTCTGTGTGATCAGAGAAGTTGACAGACGGTAGACTAATCCATGACTCCGACTAGTTAAGAAAAGCCAGCTCTTACTTAATCCTAGACAAATCAAATGTCTGGACTAAATAAAATGTATACTAGCGTGTATCTCGAGTTTATTTGGAGGTTTAGTTAGCTATGAAAAGTAATTGCCTACAAGAATTGTTTGGTGGTTTCTTGTTTTTAAATAAAATAGTATTTATTTTCCAAATGAATAAACTGCCCTGCTAATTGTAAATGCAGTAATCGACATTTTTGGGATTTATACTTTTTTGCAAAATAGACATCTCAAGGGGCGAATAACCTATATATAAAAATATTATTTTCTTATTCTTTTGGTACACTTTTAAAATGATATAACTAAGACTTGTTGTATATATATCAAAAAACCATGTTTAATGCGTTTATCTACCTCGAACCGCGCTATTTTGCAAGTACTGCATTTGCAATAAGCAGGGCAGTATAATCCTCCTAACACAGACATTATTTGCCTAAAAGGAGGCTTCAAATACAAATTTGTAATATTACGCTGATACACATACACAATACACTATTCTATTTATTATAATAAACATTTCAGTTTGTTTCTCGTAATTTTAATGAGCGTTCGCTTCGTTTGTTGTTTTTAACAAATTGCCACAGCAAATGGCAATTTGTCAAAAACACAGCTAATTCTGACAGGTTTTTGATATTGATTGTCGCTAATCTTTTTTTTTAAGTACGAGAACTCGTCGTCAGGATTTAACTTTTTTTTAGTGATTAGTCTTATTTTTAGTGTATGTGTCGGTCGGTATTTATCTTATATACCTATCGAGACAGACGCTTTTGTTGAATTCGTCTAAAATAAAACTCTGATATTGCACAAGCTCTTCCTTTGTGCCTATGCCTAGTTTGATCCAAATCTCTGAGTAAAAATCAGACTTTTACTGACTAAATTCCACCCGTGTTCCTTCAGTTCCACTTGCGTTACAGGGCCATAGTGACTTTTTCGAAGAATCCCACAGATCTAAGTCGTTCAGCCTGCAGTTACATAATTCCGCCAAGCCCGTTCTATCATCGGACCACCAGCTATAAGGCGATGCGTCACCGGTACATGGTAAACATCCCATTCCCATTTTCAATTATGCGTGCAGCTATGGAGTGGAATTCCCTGCCGGAGTTTGTGTTTTCTGATAGCGACAACCTGGCGGTCTATAAAAGTAAATAGATTAAGACTTCTAGGCAAGCGAGCTCTATCATCACGAAGGTCACGTTTGCTGTATGGGAGCCTCACTTAAATATTTATTTTATTCGGTTTTTAGTATTTTTTCTTACAACGGCAACAGAAATACACCATCTGTGAAAATTTCAACTTTCTAGCTATCACGGTTCATGAGATGCAGTCTTGTAACAGACAGACGGACAGCGGAGTCTTAACAAAAGGGTCCCGTTTTTACCCTTTGGGTATGGAACCCTAAAAACCGTGATTTATATTTATAATAAACATTCAAATAACCACTTTCTCAATTCCGATAACAGTTTCAAATTATATTTCGTAATATCAAACTCATCATCTAGGTGTTGCAATAATATTATTATCTTTCACATGATTCTTGACCTTAAAATATCGCTGGAAACCTAACTACCTTAATGTTATATGGGCGCCGGCGCTGCGGAAGCGGCCGGCGGCCCGGCTGAACGCATGTCAGAGGGTCATGGCCATACGGATGGTGCGAGGATACCGGACGATTTCCCGCGAAGCGGCGAGCCTCCTTGCTGGACAGCCACCATGGGATCTGGTAGCAACAGGCCTTGCTCACATGCACGATCTGCGCATGGAGATGCAACGCCGGGGCGAAACTCCGCTGCCACGCCAAGTCGCGGCATGGCGGGAAGAACTCCGGCGGGATCTCATGGTGGAATGGCGACAGCGACTGTCGCAACCCAGTGCTGGGCACGCCACAATTATGGCGGTAATCCCCTTCTTTGAGGCGTGGTTGGAAAGACCTCACGGCGTCCTCACCTTCCGCATGACGCAGGTTCTCACCGAACACGGGAAGTTCGGGAAGTTCCTGCACCGGATTCGTGCGGAAGCGACGCCCGGGTGTCACCACTGTGTGGACCGCCCGGAGGACACGGTGGAGCATACGGTGGAAGTGTGCCCCGCTTGGGAAGAGCAACGCCGTGTCCTCGTGGGGGCGATCGGCGGCGGCGATCTCTCGCGCCGGGCCTTGGTACAGGCCATGGTCCGGAGCGAGGAGGAGTGGCAGGCGGTCGCCTCCTTCTGCGAAGCAGTAATGCTAGCAAAAGAGGCGGCCGATCGCGTGAGGCAACGGCAACGGTCCTCACGCCCCAACCGCCGCCGGGAAACCGATCCCGATTTCCGGCCACCGTAGGCGCGGGCTTGCGGACGGCGGGCAATGGGTGGCCCGCCGTCCGACAGTCCGGTAACCATCCGGACCGAGCCCAAGTCGTCGACGGCGCGTATTGTTCCGCGCGCGCCTCAGGGAGATGTCAGCAAATCGTAGGGGCCCAGCAGGGTCGAAGCCTACTGGGGCCATGGGTAGTGTGAAAACGAAACCGTGGCCCTGGGGCGAAGGCAACGAAGGAACAGGAGTGGGTTTTTAGTCAGTAAAAGTCTGACACTATCTCCCGCTCCGCCCAAGAGCGGGATTTGTCATAAGATGATTTTCCCACCTATAAAAAAAAAAAAAAAACTACCTTAATGTTACGTAATCAAAACTTGATTACGTAACATTATGACGGTTACGTTAAGGTGATAACGTTAAGGTGGTTATGTGGTTACGCGAATATAGGCGAAAATATCAAGTTCCACGTCAATCTGTGAAAGACAAAGAGCTTGTAACGGTTAGTAATGTTCCTACACAGCTACACAATAAGTAGGATCACGTTTCACCGAATGAGTTGTATGACAATGAAAAGCCGTTTGAGTAGCTGTGATTATGAGGGCGTTAGGGATATTGTATATGTATTGTAGGATTTTAGGAAGGTACCACAACAAGACATATTGGTGATGAACCCTCGCAGCTGTCAAGATAAGGTTACACAAGCATAATAGCATAATTAGACTTGTAATAATAATAATAATGCGAGTATTTGCACAGACATAACCAAGTAGCCAGGATTATTCACCAGCAACTTGCTTTGAAATACAACCTAGTGGATTCGGAGGTACCGTATTACAAGTATGTGCCCGACCCAGTTCTCGAAAATGACCATGTCACGTTGTACTGGGATCGGTCTATCATCACTGACAGGACTATTGTAGCCAATAAGCCGGATATTATTTATTATATTCTTTATTGTACACCACATAAACAAAAATACAGCACAAACATAATTAAAAATAAGTGTATAATGGGCGGTCTTATCGCGCAGGGCAATTAGGCGATATAGTGGTGATAGACCGATTAGCGCGCCGTGCAATGATAGTCGATGTTACCATCCCACATGACGAGAATCTCGTGAAAGCTGAGAAAGAGAAACAAATCAAATATCTCGACTTAGCACACGAGGTTGTCGACATGTGGAATTTGGACTTGGCTGTCATTGTGCCGATTGTCATTACCGCCAATGGCCTTATAGCCAAAAGCTTCGACGACCATCTGTCGAAGCTGTCGTTGCGCGGTTGGATCAAGGTCCTGATACAAAAGGCAGTACTCCTTGATACGGATCACATTGTGAGCCGGTTCCTATCTCTGGAGCCCTAACTACCGGTAGCTTGGACCCTGCTCCCGATACCGGCGGACTACTATTTAAAAAAAATGTTAATTATGTGTAAATAAGAAAAATAAAGAGATAATAATAATAACCTTCCTGATGTCGTGTACGAGGCAATGGAGTACGGTCCTCCGCTATCCAGATATCGACATATCCAGAGGAATACCGAACCTGTAAGGATCGAGCGAGGTATATTCCAGGGTGATAGTTTGAGTCCGCTTTGGTTTTGCCTAGCTTTGAATCCTCTAAGCACATTGCTGGAGAATTCAGGTCTAGGCTATCGGTTGAAGAGAGGTGGTCAGGTAATATCTCACCTACTTTACATGGATGACCTGAAACTTTTTGTCCCCAACAATCTGCAACTGATGGAGCTACTGAACTACTGGCATCAAGTTCCAAATCTTAGTCCGTTCAGAGTTATTCAAATACTTTTTTTTTACAAATAAAACAATAATAACAATTGTATTTTATGATAAAAGGGCTTGTTATTTTTCTTGCTTTTTTATAGGGGTATTAAGAGTCAGAGTGCAGTGCAGTTCGAATGTTTTCAATTGTATGGTACACCCCGGACAAGAAAAAAAAATTTTAGCTCACCTCTATCACGCATCCGCACTGGTACAGAGTGAACCAGATGAATCCGCGCGGGCCACTGAAAATGAAAATACGAATTTTGATCACTTTTTTCACGCAGCAAAACCTAACCAATGACACAATTTATAATTATAGGTTAGTTACACACTACAATATAACACAGAAATGCAATATATTACTCGTACTGTAAATAAACATTGCTTGGTTATTGTAGTATCTAGTTTTTATATAATTAGCTAATTAAGCCAATCTTTTTAGAAATTAGTACTACTAAAAGTACTTAAATAAATTATTATTACACATTTATTTATCTCAGCATCCTAAGGTCCTGGACCTTTGGAAGGCGTACGAGGAGCCGAAACCAACTCGCAGAGGCCCTTTTAGACGCTTTTAATGGAAAGTGGTACAAACCGGTGATTATCCCTGTACGCACTATGCTAGTGCATCCAAGGACAACCCCCGGTTGGTGGGAAACTATTGCGTCATATGGAAAACTAAGATATAAGGCTATGGTTTTTGGAGTCTTAAGTGACCAGGAACTATGTTAAGACTATGGGCCCTGCCTAAACAATGTTTTTAATATCCATCGACAAAAGGCAGGGGGTGACTTGCACACTCAATAAATGGGCCCCCGTAAACGGTCGCTAGCACGAAGTGACGTAACAACAAGAGGGCAACATATCCTGAGGTGCTTAAGGAGTGGAGAGGTATACCACGGCTATCAGGACAATCCCGGAAGTATGCTCAGGATCCCTACCAGCACCTTACTGGATTATACATCCTTCTCCCGAGCACGTTTGCTCTTGCGAATCTCCACTCAAGCCAGCCAATAAAGGCAAGAGAGAGGTGGGAGTTCTGTTCCTCGTCAGTATTCACTACGGCCGGCCAAGAAAGGCAAGCCGGAGATGAAGAACAAGAATTTTCCCGGGAGATCGGGTCCGTGGGGTCGCTAATGCCCAACAGTTCGCCACAAAACTGCCCTGCGGATAAAATTATTATACATTTATTTATCTCAGCACCCTAAGGTCCTGGACCTTTGGAAGGCGTACGAGGAGCCGAAACCAACTCGCAGAGGCCCTTTTAGACGCTTTTAATGGAAAGTGGTACGAACCGGTGATTATCCCTGTACGCACTATGCTAGTGTATCCAAGGACAACCCCCGGTTGGTGGGAAACTATTGCGACATATGGAAAACTAAGATATAAGGCTATGGTTTTTGGAGTCTTAAGTGGACTGGTTACCAGGAAATATGTTAAGACTATGTCTGTATGTATGGCACTACTGAAGGTTTCAGTTACCTTCAGTAGCTCCATCAGTTGCAGATTGTTGGGGGCAAAAAGTTTCAGGTCATCCATGTAAAGTAGGTGAGATATACCTGTCACCTCTCTTCAACCGATAGCCTAGCCTTGAATTCTCCAGCAGTGTGCTTAGAGGATTCAAGGCTAGGCAAAACCAAAGTGGACTCAAACTATCTCCCTGGAATATACCTCGCTCGATCCTTACAGGTTCGCTATTCCTCTGGGTATGTCGACATCCTGGATAGCGGAGGACCGTACTCCATTGCCTCATACACGACATCAGGAAGGTGCGTAGTGTTGTATCTATTTTATACAATTCCAGCACCCTCATGAGCCATGTATGAGGAACAGAGTCATAGGCCTTCTTATAATCTATCCAACATGTCGACAGATCCTTTCGGGAACGTCGAACCTGTTGGCTAATGGTCATATCAATGAGGAGCAGCTCCTTAGTACCGCGGGACCCGTTCCTACATCCATTCTGAGAAGGTGACATGATTAAATTTTTGTCAATATGACTATTAATTTTGCTTCTCAGTATGGATGTAAGAACTTTATAGACCGTCGGCAAACACGTGATCGGTCTATAATTTTTAGGCTCCGCAGTACTACCTGACTTATGGAGCAGGTGGGTTATTCCTGTTGTTAGGAACTGGGGTAGCGACCCTGACTCTAAGGCAGACTGGAACTGATATGCCAAGCGAGCCGCCACTTATACCTGCGGATACGGTTTGCCCATGCATACACCTTCTGCTTCAGGAAGTCGATGCGCTCTGTGACACAGGTCATATAGTCTCGGGGGCTGATGTCAGTCCCCGAAAACGCCCGCCTCACAAAGCGCATCACTCTTGGGCGAGTGTTGCCCTCCCTGAAGCAGATTAGTTTGCCGATGAGTGCTCTGGCCCCACCAATACGACGCTCGATCCTGCACTGCCAAGCCGGCACGGCTGGTTTCGGTCGTGTAGCTACGTCACAGTTTGGAAACTTGACGTGAGCTACACGACATGCCGCAACAGCTGCGCAGTACATTATCGAGTGTGTATCAGTGAGATCTTTGCAGTCATCAAAATAGTTTGACAACTGCAAATCCAGAGCAGCCACCAGCGCCTTATTCTTATTATGCATGGGCAAACGAGGTAAGCGCGGCCTAAGTTTATTATTATTATTATTATTGGCAAAATTAACAATTTTAAACAAAGAATAACTTTGAAGGGCCGAAGAATTGGAACTTGGTGTCCTAATAACTTTTATTCAGCTCAAAATTACCTATCTAAGGACATACATAACTATTGGTTGACGGGCCCAGGATTTGCATCCTCCTTTCGTCCAAATCCCATCAGCCGTTCGAGCGTAAAGAAGTAACAAACACACGCTCACACACACGCGCTCACATACACGCTCATAAACTATCTCCTTTATAATATTAGTGTGATGAATGGGTCCTATGATGAACCCAAAATGTGTGCTCTGAAAGAAAGTGATTTGTATTCTGCACACGAGTTTGATCGCAATAGATTGTTGTATTGTATGAGGCCGTTGTCCGCCATTTTAGATAGCTTATTAATCAAGGATGGCTGACTGACGTTGTGCCTGCAGTCAATTAACCAGAAGTTAACCATTTACGCAGCGGCCAGATGCATTAGAACCAATCGTGCAGCGGCCAATTTTTCTTTGCCATTGTTCCAGGGCCCCAGGGATCTCTTTCGCATCACCCATGGCCCCAGTAGGCTTCGACCCTGCTGGGCGCCTACGGTTGCTGACATCTCCTTGAGACGCGCGTGGAACACTACGCGCCGTCGACGACTTGGGCTCGGTCCGGACGGTTACCGGACGGTCGGATGCAATAGTGTGGTAGATAATAATAACTAATCCCTGTTGTGCAGACCTATTTCTAAGTTATAATTTTACTAGGCTAATCATTTGAAATGTTCTATTTTTAAAATATTTGCGTTTTTTTTTCAATTGCTTGTTTATAAACTCTAATGACAGTAACATATTTTATCTTATTTATTTACAAATGCTTTATATTTACGAGCTCTCATCCTATTATTCTAACAATTAGTACCATTCATGCAGCGGCCAGGTGCATTAGTACCATTTATTCATATTTTTATAATAATAATCATATTAATATAATAATAAGCATATTATTACTATTCTAAGAATCAAAATACCATAGCAGATGAAGATGTTTGAAATGGTCTTTTAATGAAGGAATCATAAAGATTTGAGTAGACCTGTCCAGTACTCGTAAGTGTAAACATTTGTCAGTATTTGTGTAGCTTTTAATTAGAACTTCTTTTTTTGGTGTCGATAGTACATCTGACTTTTAATAATGTCAACATCTATGATTCTTTTTGTGTACAAGACGTGTTTGCGTTACGTACTCTTAATATAGCCTGAGGTTGTCCCTTGTCTTTTCTTGCTGTATCATGGGCGACTGAGGATAATAGGATTTCGCGCGTTTCTGTGATCCCTTGTAGCGTCTTCGTTTGATGCATGGACGTACTTATAAACAGTTTCGGTCTCTTAATCGGATAGAATCTCGGACACATAAAAGCTTACTGACGCGTACCGCGACGGGTCATTCTCGATATTTTTCATATGATTATGTGGATATGGGTCATCGTTTGGATCAAGAAACAAAAGCTTAATATTTGAATTTATTATTTTTAATATTAGGATGTATAACGATTGAAGGAGACCTTTGCTTTTTCTTCAACATGCTAAGGTTAAGCGCGGGAAAATAATTATATTAAATACTATTATCGAACTTAGGTATTTATTTGTGTTATTTGTGAAAAAAAAAAGAATTTTAAATTTGAAGAGAATTCTTTAGATGCTACGCCGCCAAATATTGTGATTGAGGTAAAAAATAATTGCGAATGCCTGATGCCATCAAAATCAAAACTAAAATGTATGGCAACTTCGGAAAATTTTCTCAGTACAAAATGAACAAAAATGCGTCGTAATTTACAGATAAACTATTTCTTCGTAAGTGTATTAGATACAAGTGAAAATTTGTCACTGCAGCACTCGGCTCTATAACACCTTCGCCTGTACGGCTCGAATGAATTTCGCCTCGGTTGCAACGACAAACTTTTTCCACTTGGGAAAAAAATAGAGATTTGATTACTTGTTCCTCTGTAAGCAGCATTTATAAATTGCTTTAGGTTGGTAGTTGGCACATTAAAATGGTTTGTGGCGGCCAGCTAAGACATTAATTCATAAATCGTTTGTGTTAAGTAAATAAAAGCATTATTACAACCCGCGTCTGCCCCACATGGAAGTCAAAGTCAAAACGTTTATTGTGAACTAAGTGTACGATGTTGGTGTTATATCATGTTAGTACTTTGACTTACAGCAGCCTTTTACAAGCATTGTAATTTTAATTCATTTTAATTAACATGCAATAATCATTTTTATTTCTTATTCTATCAATACATTGGAGCAAGGCTCGGATACCGGTTAAATTTTCAAACCGTTATTATGTACTTGGCAAAAAAACCTTTACATTAGGTTTCGTTCGCATAAACCGTTTTTTTTAAACCGGTTTTTAGAAGAGTATTTACATAAAGGTTTTTTCGGATTAAACGGTTTAGAGCAATAAAAACCGGTTAATACGGGCGTACGATAAACAAACGTCCCGCGCTGTTCACAGTTTTTATTCAATGTGATCGTTCTTACTGAAATGTTACCAATACAAATAAATTAAGGAAAATAAGAGCGAAGTTTTATTTTAAATTCAGGAATCTACTACTAATCTGCACAAATAATTACAATTTTTCTCACGGTTAATTTGATATTTTTACCTGATGAGTGGTGCAATTAGCTCTTTGGTGCCGATTTTTAAAAACAAAGGTGCAATGACGATGATGATGTTGTTGATGATGATGGTGGTGGTGGTGGTGGTGCTTGAGTACAATAATTATAGAGGAATAAAGCTAATGTCACATACTATGAAAGCCTGGGAGAAAATTATTGAAAGGCAATTGAGAGAAGAGAGTGAAATTTTACAGAACCAATTCGGTTTTATGCCGGGTCGGGGTACAGCGGATGCCATTTTTGCTATACGCCAGCTATGCGAAAAATACGGAGGTGCGCATAAAAACTTGCACATGGTATTCGTTGACCTCGAAAAGGCATACGACTGGGTACCTCGTGAGGTTCTGTGGTGGGCCCTTAAGGAGAAAGGTGTGCCTGGGAAGTAACTATGTGCAGTTGATCCGAGCGATGTACAGTCGATGCAGTACCCACGTGCGGTCTACAGTGGGCACCACTAGCAGCTTCAATGTGGCTGTCGGCTTACATCGAGGGTCGGCTCTCAGCCCTTACCTCTTCCTGATGATAATGGACGCTCTGACGTCGGACATTCAGGAAGAGGCTAGATGGTGTATGCTGTTTGTCGATAACATTGTGTTGGTTGCCGAGAGTGGCCTAGAGGTCAAGAACAGATTGGAGGTGTGGTGGCACAGACTGGAGAGTGTTGGCCTGAAATTGAGTAGAACCAAAATGGAATACTTGTTCTGCGATTTCGGCGGTCTCTCCAATCCAGTGGCTTTAGCTCTCGCTAGAACGCCCATACCGATCTGCTCCGACTTTCGATACCTCGGGTCGCTCGTCTAAGGGGATGGTGAGGTAGACCGGGACGTAACACATCGGATCAACGCAGGATGGATGAAATGGCGACAGGTCACGGGAACAACATGTGACCTACGGATTCCCCTCAAATTGAAGGGTAAAATCTACAAGTCCGTGATAAGGCCTGTCATACTGTATGGATCAGAATGTTGGGCTGTGAAAAAGATGGATGAAAAAAGATTGCACGTAGCAGAGATGAGAATGTTGGATGGATGTGTGGTGTGACGAGAATGGATAAAGTGAGAAATGAGTATTTATGGGGAAGTTTGAAAGTGGCGGCAGTGACTAAAAAATTTAAAGGGAATCGTTTGTCTTGGTATAGTCATGTGAAGAGGAGGGATGAAACGCATGTTACTAAAAGAGTTATGAGTTTACAAGTGGATGGATGGAGAAGAAGACCAAAGAAAAGATGGATGGATTGTGTGAGAAGTGATATGAAAGAAAAGGGAGTTAGTGATAGCGTGACGAGTGACAGGACAGAATGGAAGAAAAAAAACGTGTTGCGTTGACCCCGAATAAAACGGGACAAGGGCAGGAAGATGATGATGATGACAAATATTTGGAAAAGGAATAACTTAATGCTTTTCAATATATCAGTTTCAGTTTCCAGTTTATCAGTAATCAGTCTTCTAGTTTACATATTAAGTACAATTAGGTGGCTTAATTAAAAGTAATAGTAAAACTATACGTTAGTCTAGCTCAATAGTTTAATCGTTGAACAAGTGAGACATTTTTCCCAGTTGGTCCACTTGGTACAATTCCTTTTAACGTTTGAACTTCTGAGACAAAAAAGTTGAACTGTCCCAGGTAAACGTAGTCGTCCACAACTTCGAGTGTAGAGTCTCCGATCTTGATAGGAGTGGGTGCTACATGGATGTTTACCATGACTTTGGTTTTGTCCATGTTCATTTTAAGTCCCACTCTTTCGGAAGCTCTACTGAGGTCACCGAGCATTGTACTGAGCTCCTCCGTAGTCTCAGCCATGACTACTATGTCGTCGGCAAATCGATGGTGAGTGATGTGCTAGCCATTGACATTTATGCCTAGCCCTCTCCACTCCAGAACCTTAAAGACATCCTCCATTGCGGCCGTGAACAGTTTCGGACAAATGACGTCTCCTTGCCTCACACCCCGCTGCAAGAGGATAAGTTTCGAGGTCTGGTCCTGAAGTCGGACTGACATGGTGGCGTTTTTGTATAAACACTTCAGCACTTCGATGTACCGATAGTCAATCTGGCACCGTTGAAGAGACTGCAGTACAGCCCAAGTCTCGATCGAATCAAAGGCTTTCTCGTAGTCCACAAACGCTAAGCAGAGAGGCTGATTATACTCCTCAGTCTTCTGTATAACCTGCCGCAGCGTATGTATGTGGTCCACGGTGCTGAAGCCTTTTCGAAATCCGGCTTGTTCGGGAGGCTGGAAGTCGTCGAACCTGCGCGCGAGACGGTTCGTGATAACTCTGGAAAACAGCTTGTAGACATGGCTCAGAAGTGAGATGGGCCTGTAATTCTTAAGCAGGGTATTGTCACCCTTCTTAAAGAAGAATACCACCACACCTCTGCTCCATGCCTGTGGCGTTTTTCCCTCGAGTATGACGGAATCGAACAACTTTTGAAGTGCCTTTAGGACCGGTTTTCCACCCGCCTTCAGGAGCTCGGCCGTAATTCCGTCCTCACCCGACGCCTTGTTGTTCTTCAACTACTTCAGAGCCACCCTAATCTCGTACAGGCTGACGTCCGGGATATCTTCGGTATAGTGTCGAGTCAATCTAGCTCTTGGGTCGTTTGCTAGATTTGCAGTGGGTTCGGAGATTGACGTGACGATCTCTCCCAGAAGCTTCGATTTGGCGGATATGACTCTGCCATCGTCGGT
Source organism: Mythimna impura (assembly GCA_905147345.3). Classification (NCBI taxonomy): domain Eukaryota; kingdom Metazoa; phylum Arthropoda; class Insecta; order Lepidoptera; family Noctuidae; genus Mythimna; species Mythimna impura. The sequence goes on from LR990345.1 coordinate 19,782,028, forward strand.
CTTCAGTTTCGTGAGCTGGCTCTGCCCAACAGACAGATCTCGTGAAAAAATTCAGTGGCCCCCTTATTCCGCTCAATCGCATCCTTAATCCTCTCGGTATTAAATCGGCGAAGGTCGCGTTTCAGAGACTTTGAGATCCGTTTATTGAGCTGCCGATATGTGCACGCATCATCTGAAGACTGCAAAGTCATCTCACGCCTCTTCTTCATAAGCTCGAGAGTTTGATCTGACAGCTTCTTGTTCTTTTTTGTACAGTGAGCCTTGAAAAATTTAGACCCGACCGTATGGACAGTTCCCACGAACCCATCGTTATTTATATTCGTCCACGGAGCTTCCTAGGCACTCGAAACGATTGTGGAGTTCGAGCTGAAAGCTCTCGGAGTTTTGGATCTGGATCTGTGCTGGACGGAGCGTAGACTTCACCAGTCGAGACCTTTCAAGCTTAATATTGATATTCAATGTGCCTCTTACCATGCGGTGATCATTTCCAGTTTTCACCGCATTGATCACGGAGACATCATTGAATATTTGCTTCTTCGTCGACAGAATGAAGTCAATCTCATTTCTAGTTGCACCGTCGGGACTTTGCCAGGTCCACCTCCTATGCTCACGTTTTTTGAAGAAGGAGTTCATCATGTAGAGGCCTTCCTTTTCCATAAAACTAGCCAGTAGGTGTCCCCGGTGATTCCGACGTCCAAATCCAAATTGCCCCACTCTCAGCTTGTCACCATCTCGTTTGCCCAGTTTCGCGTTGAAGTCCCCCATGACCACGGTGAAGTGGGTCTTAAAACCATGCATGGCTCTGGATACATCCTCATACATGGTCTCTACTTCGTCGTCGGGGTGCGTCGAGGTCGGGGCGTAAACCTGTATGACCTTCAGCTAATATCTTGGCGATATTCTGAGTATAAGGTACGCCACCCTGGTCGACACACTCTCGATCTTCACCGATCAATATCGTAAATTCGTAAGTACGTCTACATACCACGCCGCTATACGCGGCATCCTTACAAGTAGTCACAAGTTGCAACGCGTTACCCGACATGCCGTTCGTCGAATAAACCGGTTAATTTAGGTTAAAATAAAGTTCTTAAAACGTTTACGTTCTTATGAAAAGTTCGGAGGAAAACCGAAATAAACCGGTATTAACCGGTATTTTTTAAACCGGTTCCGAGCCTTGCATTGGAGTAATTACAGTTATGTCAAAAAATTAAATGTCAATAATAATGAATTTCATACACTTAAAATGTTAATAGTATCAGTTCAATTGAGAAAGTAGAGCTATGTCTAAAAATTAAATGTCAATAACAATTAATTTAATACAATCATAATGTTTTATTACAATTTAAATAACGGTAATGGCAATATTAATATCATCCTTTTCAGGTAGTACAAATTATATATTCAATTTTGTATGGAATTAAAAACGATAGACTAGATTTTATTGTTTGTACAGCACAGATCGCCATTTTTGTATAGTAGAGAAAATCGTTATTTTGAGCTAGACTCTAAATGTTCTTTTGCTGAGCAGAAACATTTTCGGATTATTTATAGATTTAGCTTTTTTTTTGGAATAATGTTACTGATATTTCAGTTTTAAATATGTTAGCCAATTAAAAGAAAAATCTGTTTTTTTTTTATATATTTAAACTGTGTAAAATGGATATTCTAACCAACACTGATGATATTTTTAGTAAAAAAAAAAACAAAAAGAATTAATTAAAAATTAATTAATTAAAAAGTCATCATAGATAGATAAAGATAGAGGTAGATAAAATCGTTATTCTAACCAACCCCAAGGACATTTTTAATTTTAAAAGTATTTCATTCATTTTTTTTCACTAAAAATGTTAGAATAACGATTTTACAGAGTAAAATTGAAAATGTAAAGATTGTTTTTTTAAATTTAGGAAAAAACCGACAAAACATTCTACCACTGGGGGGGGGGGGGGGGGGGTCCAGAATCATGTACTGGATCCATGGTATTCGTTTGTGCGTCTATGTCAAAGACACCCTGTATATTTTTATTGCCATATAATATGGGCTTTCACTTAACATATTGATTCTTGAGAATAGAGCGAATAACCTCTTTTTATGGCGAGTCTTTGCGTTGTGCTTATCTTCCACTTTAGTGAACTTGTCGATATTTTTAAAAACAAATACGCAAATTTCGAGTATGTATATTGACGGCAGAGTTAGCATCTGATATTTTATAAAGTATAGTTTGCAGCTTGCTATATGAGCTAGAATTCGTAAACATTATTTCTTGCATTATGGATAGTTTTTATATCGCAGCCATGAGTGTGCATAATTTATTTAATTTATTTATTACTAGCTTTTGCCCGCGGCTTCGCTCCCGTCAACTGACTACTATATCCAACTCTACCCTACACTACCCTACTCTACCCTACTCTACCCTACTCTACCCTACTCTACCCTACTCTACCCTACTCTACCCTACTCTACCCTACTCTACCCTACTCTACCCTACTCTACCCTACTCTACCCTACTCTACCCTACTCTACCCTACTCTACCCTACTCTACCCTACTCTACCCTACTCTACCCTACTCTACCCTACTCTACCCTACTCTACCCTACTCTACCCTACTCTACCCTACTCTACCCTACTCTACCCTACTCTACCCTACTCTACCCTACTCTACCCTACTCTACCCTACTCTACCCTACTCTACCCTACTCTACCCTACTCTACCCTACTCTACCCTACTCTACCCTACTCTACCCTACTCTACCCTACTCTACCCTACTCTACCCTACTCTACCCTACTCTACCCTACTCTACCCTACTCTACCCTACTCTACCCTACTCTACCCTACTCTACCCTACTCTACCCTACTCTACCCTACTCTACCCTACTCTACCCTACTCTAAAAAAAAAAAAAAAAAAAAGTAAAGTAAAGTATCCTATGTCCGTCTCCTGGTTCTAAGCTACCTCCCTGCCAATTTTCAGCTAAATCGGTTCAGCCGTTCTTGAGTTATAAGTGAAGTAACTAACACGACTTTCTTTTATATATATAGATTTTATATGCGTAGTAAGCAGCCATAGCAGTTTGTGTGTTAGTGCTTTGTTTAATTTGGAAAAGAGCGTAAGAGAATCTAGAGAGTTTTATTTTATATAATTTATGTGTGTGTGTTAATATTGTTACGCCGTGAAACTTGAACACGCCATATCTTCGATAAAATCTAGAGTAGCATCAAATAATTAAAACACATTGCTGTACGAAACTTCTAGAATGGAAGTACGTACCCAGGCCTGGCAAGTTCTAGAAAAGCCCGACATAAAGTACCTACCACTATTATTATTAAATAAGGTTTAGTAGGTATAAGGGAATTCGTACCTTCCGCAATTAACAATAGAGTCGAAATTCGCGTGAAAGGAGGGAGGGACCTAAGCGATACAAAAACGTAACTCTAGTGTATATTGCGATTTGGGTTATTTATTTCTTTATTGCACACCTTAACTATGATATACCTTACAAAAACGTAACTCTAGTGTATATTGCGATTTGGGTTATTTATTTCTTTATTGCACACCTTAACTATGATATACCTTACAAAAACGGAACTCTAGTGTATATTGCGATTTTGGTTATTTATTTCTTTATTGCACACCTTATCTATGTTATTCGTTGATTGGGCAAATTTGTTATTGTTTGTAGTGAATAAAGTTCTCTGCTAGTAAACCGGCATTTAATTACTCACGTTCGTAACAATATTTATGCCAAGTAGGTTAAATGTATTAACTTCTTCTATTTGCGTATTTCTGAATGTTGTTTTTAGATTGAGAGGTTTATTATTTATTTATTTAAACTTCATGTAAAGAGGTGGTACATAGGCGGACTTAATGCTACAAGGCATTCTCTACCAGTCAACCATTGGGTATTATATGATCTAAACTGTGTTATTTTAGTTTTACTACTATTAATTTCCAAGTTGTGGTTATGGAACTAAGCATCTACAGTTTGGCCCTCCAAACTGTAGATACTTGTTGTTGTTTGTTCTATCTTGTTATTGTAGACTAGGGTTGTTTACATTTCCACACTTTATTAATATTGAAATATCGTCTGCAAATAAAACTGGGACAGTGTTCTCTTTATCTAATGTTTTGGGAAGATCATTAATATACAGGGTGTTTGGTGCATCGTGTGCCAAATTGAAATGGTCGACGGGAGGGGTCATCTGCTATCATTTCTGACCCCTAATAACTTTTCATGCCCTGTGGATTTTTTTTCATCGACTTTTTATTGTTTTATGAAAATAAGACCCAAATTTTTCATTCAAATACAAATTAAAAAAAAATATATAGGTCGTAGACTCTGAATTTTAATTTTATTTAGATGTGTATTGTATTAGAGTACTTTTTAATTTAAAATTAGTGACATTAGCTATCTAGTTTTTTTTAATTGACTTGCAAAGTGTTGGACTTAAATTAAAGCTGTTCATGTTACAGCTATTTACATGGCTATAAAAAAAAACCAAAAGCGACCGGAGTCAAACTTCCTCAAAATTTCTCTAGTTTATCCTCTTGCTAGTGACATGCCATAAAAATACATAAATATATACAAATACTTTTTATAACTTTGTGAATTCGCTATAATTGTGGATCGAGTCACATAAAACTAAGATTCAAAATTATGATTTAAAAAATTTTTTTGCTTAAATTATACCTACCTGAAAAACCTATTAAAAATGTTATCTCACTCTTATGAGGTAAAATCTGTCTCGTATCTCTCTTTTCATGGGTTTTAGTAGAAATAAAAAAAAATGAAATTGCATTTTTAACATTTTTTTTTTTTACAAATCCTGCCCAAATTGTTAATTGTATTGAAAGCTGTTTCAATGCGTTGTTTGCAAGTTATTCTTATGCGAATCATTCACAATTCTGGCGAATTTATTGTGCAGTAGTTGGAAGCTAGGGAGGTACTAGTTCAACGCATTGAAATGGCGCAACAAAACAAAAAAGAATTTTATTATTAAAATTGGTCCAGCTGGCCAAAACAGCCGTGTAAATTCGCTAGAATTGTGAATGATTCACATAAGACTTACTTGCAAACAACGCATTGAAACGGCTTTTAATACAATTAAGGAGGAAATACGACTTCGTACAACAACTGTCGAAATACGAATCAGATGTTGGGCCTGCATTTACAACAGAGGCCAACAATTTGGGCAGGATTTGTAAAAATTATGAAATAAATGTTAAAAATGCAATTTAATTTTTTTTATTTCTACTAAAACCCATGAAAAGAGAGATACGAGACAGATTTTACCTTATAAGAGTGAGATAACATTTTTAATAGGTTTTTCAGGTATAATTTAAGCAAAAATATTTTTTAAATCATAATTTTGAATATTAGTCTTATGTGACTCGATTCATAATTCTAGCGAATTCACAAAGTTATAAAAAGATTTTTATGGCATGTGGCACATCACTAGCTAGAGGATAAACTATAGAATTTTTGAGGAAGTTGGAAGACTCCGGTCGCTTTTGGTTTTTTTTTTATAGCCATGTAAATAGCTGTAACATGAACAGCTTTAATTTAAGTCCAACACTTTGCAAGTCAATTAAAAAAAAAACTAGATAGCTAATGTCACCAATTTTAAACTTAAAAGTACTTTAATACAATAAACATCTAAATAAAATTAAAATTCAGAGTCTACGACTTATATATTTTTAAAATTTGTATTTGAATGAAAAATTTGGGTCTTATTTTCATAAAACAATAAAAAGTCGATGAAAAAAAATCCACAGAGCATGAGAAGTTTTTAGGGGTCTGAAATGATAGCAGATGACCCCTCCCGTCGACCATTTCAATTTGGCACACGATGCACCAAAAACCCTGTATATTAAAAATTGTGGGTATCCGAACACACTATTGTGGGATTGAGCAAGTGATTTGTTTTTCTTGTGATCAAATTGTTTTGATCTTATTTTTATTATGGTCGTAACATTCGATGTGTACTATTTGTACTGAGCTAGTCCTCGTATGCCGCAACCATATAGTTTAGTTAGTGAAGTGTCTTATAGAACTTTGTCGTATGCTTTGGTCATGTCAAATAGTAGCCCAATTACATATAGTTTGTCGTTTATAAATATGTTGTAGCGCTTGTTGAACATATTTATAAACTGCTAATGTTGTTGATCTACATTTCCTAAATCCATTTTGTGCATCGTCAAGAATATTAAACTTTTCTAAGAATTTATACAGCTGATTGCACATAACTTTTACAGTTTTTTTTGAAAAGGTTGGTAGCAGTGATGTGGGTCTATAATTACTTGGGATATGTTTGCCACCTTTTTTATGTACTGGTTTTACTAAAGCTACTTTAAAATCAAAGGAATGGAAAATTCTATAGCGCATTACTTTAATAAAATTGGTGGAATGTCATCGATACCGCAGCTATGTTTAATTTTAGTTGACCTTATTATATTGAGTATTTCTTTTTGGTCTACCAGGCGTAAATACATGGGGAAAATAGAGGGATTGACCCCATGTTTTCCAATGTTATTTGTTGAGTTAGTTGTCTGATTTTGCCCTACCGTCGCAAAGAATTTGTTAAATTTGTTGGATACATTTAACAGGCATTTTATTTCTTCAGTGATATATTTTTGTTTTCCTTGTTTTTGTGTTAATTATATTCCACATTGTCTTTACCTTATTGTCCTATTGTTGCATTTGTTTTATATATGTTAGTCGTTTTGATTTTCTAATAGTCAATTTTATTATTTTACTAAATAATTTATAGTGTTTTTTTATTTTGGTTTCAATAAAAATAGTTCTTAATACTCTTTTATGTTCACATGACTTTTTGAGACCTTTAGTAAGCCATCCTTTTTTTTGGTTTTAATTTTATTTTTATTTTGTGCAATGGAATATATTTATTTAGATTGTGTTTTATAATTTTAATGAAGGATTCGTAGCTTGTGTCTACACTATTATTTTTATTTATTATAATTTTCAAATTTTCTGATTTTAGTGAATTTTTAAAACATTCGACGTTATTTTTTGTAAATAATCTTTTTTCGGTATACCAAGTGTAACTATTGTTATTTGATAAATAATCTACGTTTAACTGAACACTTATTGCCTTATGGTCCGATAGTCCATAATCTTTGACGGTTACTTTGCTCACAAGTGGTGGGTAGTTTGTAAAAAGTAGATCAATGCAAGTGAATGTCATGAATGTTGTCTTAGTTACTCGAGTTGTTTTTTATTTTATTTGTCTCAACTTATCCCAATTTTTGGAAAAATATATCGATATGACGATCTACTCTATAAAGTCCTATAAAAGTACAGTTTAATTTGGGTACATCAATACCACTGAATTCTATTATATACGTTTTTGGAATGATTTACAATGTCTATTCGTCGAGTCTTTAACAATAATACACACTCCTCCGCCTTCGCAGGTTTTAGGACAAAAAATGGACGCTATTTTATACCCCTAGGGCAAGATTCATTGACAATAATTTCTGTTTTTCTATAATTCGGATAGCGAGATGATGGATCCCTGATGTTGCGTCGGTTACAAAACCTGTGTTGCATTCTGATGTTGTACCTTATCCATCATTGCTTTGCAGTTCAAATACACAAAATGAACCAGAGCACATGGACGCTGATATGGACAAATTTTTTTCAAGTCAAAACACTGATTTTGTTAACGATAAAACACATTTGCGCCTTGTTCCGCCAAATAAAATGTTTTTCCTTCTTTTTCTTTTCTTTCTTTTCTTTATTTGATTTCCCAATGAATGAATAAAATGATCTTGTGAGAGACCTGTGAGAGCTTTAAAAAAGTAAATCAGAATTGCTTTCTTCGCGCCTTCAGCAATGGAATTGGTTAACTTCTAATACCCGAGTAACTGTTTATCGTAGCTGAAGTGATCGTTATGCCGAGTATTTTGAATCGAAGGATAAATATGTTTATTGCCTTTGGTCTTTTCAAGTGTAGTGTAGGTCAGACTAACGATCCTAAAGAATGTCATTTGTTCATAGATTCTTCAAAAGTTAGTCTCAAAGCAGTTTTATTACAATTTGCAATGAAAAACCCTCAATTCTCATTGGACATGCGGTAAATTGTAAGGAATCGTATGAGACAATGGAAACATTGTTAAAATTTAAAGAACACAATTGGAAAGTTTGCGGAGATTTGAAAGTTGTGGGATTATTGCTTGGATTGCAGGGCAACCGCCCTGCAATCGAAGCAAATATTGCTGTTTTTTTATGTTTATGGGGTAGTTAGGCTGGAAAGGACCACTATATTAAAAAAGAATGGCCTGTAGATACGAAATGAGTATACTTACACCAAACAAAACGAATGTGAAACATAATCCTCTAATTGACCCGAAAAATGACATTCTACCGCCACTTCATATCAAACTAGGATTCATAAAAAAAAATTGTAAAGCACTTGACAAAAAAAGATCTCCTTTTGCATACTTAAAAACAGTCTTTCCTAAACTCTCTGGTGCTAAACTTAAAGAAGGAATCTTTGTAGCTCACCAAATTATGCTTGGTATTCTTTCAAAGCAGTAGTTTTACAAAGGAGAAGGGAACGACTCCATAGATTCCTGGGCCCAGGTGTTAACTGAATCAAACTAGCCTTATTTGTAAGAGGATATCAAGGCCTCACTGAAAATTTGGTGAAATTTGGCTATCCAGGAACCAAGTTATATGAATTACAATAAAAGTGAGGTTATATTATAATATTGTGGTTTTTTATGTTATTTACGAAATACTTTGAATGGCTTCGGTTGTGTAATGGTTTTATGTATGGAGCGTGTGACGTGTCGAACATCTGACACGTTTGGCTCTCCCGCACCCTGGTCAGTCGCTACAGTCGAAGACAAGTTTCTACATCCAATATCCTGTAACGTAGAAGCAGTAGGCACCAACCTTTTATAAACTAAAAAAGGGATAAGAGGAAGTAAAATAAAACACCAATATATTATGTATAACATGTATTTATTATTCATCTTCAATAATTATGAGAATATCATCTAAAAATTGTGGAGGAGGTACGATATTTTCTTGGTATATAATATATCATGCTGTCCAATAAAAAGACAACTATCAGACATGACGCCAACATGGCTTGATAGGCTAAAAGCACGATTTGAATAGGTAAAAAAATGGGTAAAAACTTACAGGCTGAGATGTATGCCACTGACGAATAACTGATAAAATCGCGTCATCTTCAAAGACTTTTCTACCAATAGAGTTACTGCGACCAGTCGCAATCGTACAATTTACACAGCGATCCATGTCGTCAATATCCAATCGATAGGTGTAAACAGTTGTCCAAAATAGCGAGCCAGGTAATTTAGAGTAGCAAGATCCTTCAAATAGTCCGTTATAATGTGCAAAGCCGAGGTCCTGGGGTTAAACAATAAAAGATGGAAAATACGTGCACACTCAGAACGAAAGAAAACGAACGAGTGCATCTGTCAGTCAGTGACTGAGGGATGTCAGGCACAAGTGTTGTCAGAAGTAAAAATATCACTATGAATCTATTTAATCGATTCCACGAAAGCTTGATATGCACTTGTCACTCGATTTTCATACATATTCTCATATTTTACCGATTTATTCATAATCGATTAGTAGTAATTCAGGAATTATTTAATCGATTATTTACTTTCATTAACTTAATTTAAGTTTTTTCGCTTCCTGGGTAGAAACATGGTACCATACTTTGTGATTTCCTTTAGAAAAATATAACGGTTTTTTTAATACACATTTCAACTAGTTAACTGCTGGGCCCAGAAGTCCCCTTCTCCTTTCTTGGGTAACAATAACACTGAGGATTATGAAGAAATCGTTTCTGATATATTGATTAATTATCTCAAAATGAGAGTAAACATGTCATAGAAAATTCATTTTTTACATTTACACTTAAATTTTTTTCCTGATAACCTGAGAAGCATGAGGATTTAAAGTCCTATGAAGAAAGGTATCAAGGTTTCTGGGATAAAAATATGTCAGCCGATAACTGCTGGAGTACTTTAATAAAAACTGACCCTAATCAGGGGGTCTAAAAAGGTCACTTTAGCAGAATCGTATAGGAAAATATTATGAATCACGATAAAAATCGCAAAATGGTCACAAATTGTCAGTTCATATTACTATAGAAAAACAATATTCATATTATGATTCATATTCGGCAATTCATCTATTTGACATTTTTTTTGACAGACGGGTCTATTTGACAGCAAATTCGTAAAATGGTTCACATAATATGAATTGCTTTAGAATTCATTAGCAGAATCATAAAAAGTTACTGAAGAGCAACATCTTACAATTCATTTCCGATTAATGAATTGTAAGATGTTGTATTATATGTGTAGATGTGTATTATATATTATTATAGATTAGTATATTAAACTTTAAAAATGGCAGATTTAGGCCTTTACGCGTATTTCCTATGAGACATGCGCATTACTGAGAGCCTTTTAAGTCGCCAACGAAGTGTATTTCTTCGAAAAATGGAATTAGCTTGAAATTTATGAAGTGCCGAACCCCGAGTTTATCGGGCTATACAGACTTAAAAAAAAGTATGACTTTATATAATTATTGAGCACTTGAGCACTAAAGCATTTATGCAGCTGGGGTACCTATATCATCAAAAATGGGCAAGAACCTACTTCAGTCACTTTCCAATGGCTTAAACTATCAATGTTCTTCATAATTACAAAATTTTATTGGATTTACAATATGTACCTACATATATTTTTTAAAGCTATAAAGATCTTAACATAAATTGCATAATGTTTAGATATCACTCTTCAAATGGTTAAATAGTACTAAGTATCCACCCTGAACACTAAGGTACACTGTTTTTATATAATTTGAAGTAGAGAGTTTAGAGTATTTTTAATATTATCATCTATAGAATATTATAAACAAGCTTAGGTAAATTATTACCAAAATAAAACCATTTATACGTATAATAAATTGAATGTAATTACTCTTTTTATTGACTCAAATTTACATGTAATCCAAGATAGCAAAGATATCTTTGAGCTGCATCTGCAAGGCATCTCAAATTTTGTATTAGGTGTATTTGAGCAGTATTGGCATCAGCTGCGGTATGTTACATCTCCACCTGAGACAGAATCCTTCAAGCCTCATCATTATACTATAGGAGCCACAGTGCGGTCTGAAACAATTAAATTGTCATTTAATACCTACCTAGTTGCGTAGGTATAAAAACTTATTAATATTACGAGGAGAATATTAGTGGGTATGGTAAGCACTTACTTTGTTGTAAACGTTCGAACTCACAAGAAATACACAAGTAGATGCTGGATGGATTGGTATCATTTTCTTGAAACGCAGTCCTAAAGTTTTTACAAGTGGATGGTTTGCTTCAGAGTAGGTATTAAAAAAAAAATAAGCCCTCTGCACTTGAAAAATTCACTTAAAATTACGATTTATTGTTCAACTTCAACTTCAACTCTTCATTTTATGGCATTATTCATATGATTTATTGTTTTCAACCGATTTTTCACAAGCGAAGGGTAAACCACAAACGACAGAGGGATACTACGGTAAACAACAATGTAGGTATGTTGCCAGCCTAACAAGTTGATATTTACTTATTATTTCCAAAGATTTAGGCATTTTTAACTTCGTTTTTAAAGGCATTTAATTATTATCCTAAAATACTGAATTTATATTTTAATACAATAACTTAATATAAAATAATTATCCGTTAAATAAAAAACTAAGAAAAAATAACTAGTAAAACCAAGATTTTAATTTTTTTCATCTGGCAATATTATGGAATATGATTCTGCTAAAAAATGAATTGAGTATGATTCGGCTAATTTGTGTAACCATTTTGCGATTTTTAGAAGAATTGCATAATGTCATAAGTAGGCAGGAATTCGGGAAATGATTTGCTTTTAGATGAATTGCCAATTGTGACCTTTTTAGGCCCCCTGTTTAAAAGAAAAAGTAATTTGTGCCGTTTCTGATTTTTTTAAGGATTTAAATTAAAAAAAAAATGCTAAATATAAAAAAATATATTTGTAAAACTTGACGTCCTCATTTTCGCTTTAATATCCAACTAAGGGTTAACTACTCTAACGACTTTCATTGGTTTCATCTATGAGTAATTATTGTAACGTTGTAAAGTATATAATCTACGAAAAAAACTAATATGAACTTAGTTTTTCAGAGACCCGTTTAACAACTAATTCTATATAAATAAAAATGAATGGCGAAACGTATTTCCAAATGCCAATCTCGAGTATGACTGGACTCGAGTATAATTGGATAATATTTTTAAATTAATATTTTTTCAAATCTCAGAAAGGAAAATAACTACGAACATCTCAAAAAGGAAATGAAGAGAAAATTGAAATAATTGGACGGAAAGCTCGTTAAAAAACAAAGTTTTCTATAATACATTCATCAAACTGTTCCTAGCAGAAGATTAAGGATCAGGGTTGTCAAAGACTGTCAGGATTGTCAGGAATAGTTCAGAGGAGTTACCGTGATCCTCGAAAAGGGCTGCTGAAGGAACACTAAGGCATAATATTCGTATGATCCTACCCTCGTATGTGAAGATTTTTTGTTATGCTGGGAGAAAACTCATTGTTGATTTAAGCTCGCATTACTGCTTCGCAGAAGAAGGCGACCGCCTGTCATTGACCATGGCCTGTACCAGGGTCCAGCGCGAGAGGTCGTTGCCGCCGATCGCCCTCACTGTATGTATGCTAAGTATTTTAGTAAGGCCCCTGCTAAGAATTTGAGTTGAGCAGGGTCCATACCATGACGTGTTAAAATATCAAACATGCGAGCGAGAAAGAAGAATGGAGTTATCACACCCTATATAGGTCCATCCCTTTAACAGTTCAGTTTAGGTCGTAAAAAGGATCGCGTTAAGAGGTCTTGGTACGCCCTCTGATCTTTTGACTATAGATCAAAATAAAGTAAGATTGGCAGCCCTACTGCAGAATGTCCCACATTTAGAAACACGATCTTTTGACTATAGATCAAAATAAAGTAAGATTGGCAGCCCTATTGCAGAAAGTCCGACGTTTAGAAACACGATTTTTTGACTATAGATCAAAATAAAGTAAGATTGGCAGCCCTTCTGCAGAATGTCCCACGTTTAGAAACACGATCTTTTGATTATAGATCAAAATAAAGTAAGATTGGCAGCCCTACTGCAGAATGTCCCACGTTTAGAAACACGATCTTTTGACTATTATATCAAAATAAAGTAAGATTGGCAGCCCTACTGCAGAATATCCCACGTTTAGAAACACGATTTTTTGATTATAGATCAAAATAAAGTAAGATTGGCAGCCCTACTGCAGAATGTCCCACGTTTAGAAACACGATCTTTTGATTATAGATCAAAATAAAGTAAGATTGGCAGCCCTACTGCAGAATGTCCCACGTTTAGAAACACGATCTTTTGACTATTATATCAAAATAAAGTAAGATTGGCAGCCCTACTGCAGAATATCCCACGTTTAGAAACACGATTTTTTGATTATAGATCAAAATAAAGTAAGATTGGCAGCCCTACTGCAGAATGTCCCACGTTTAGAAACACGATCTTTTGATTATAGATCAAAATAAAGTAAGATTGGCAGCCCTTCTGCAGAATGTCCCACGTTTAGAAACACGATTTTTTGATTATAGATCAAAATAAAGTAAGATTGGCAGCCCTACTGCAGAATGTCCCACGTTTAGAAACACGATCTTTTGACTATTATATCAAAATAAAGTAAGATTGGCAGCCCTACTGCAGAATATCCCACGTTTAGAAACACGATTTTTTGATTATAGATCAAAATAAAGTAAGATTGGCAGCCCTTCTGCAGAATGTCCCACGTTTAGAAACACGATCTTTTGATTATAGATCAAAATAAAGTAAGATTGGCAGCCCTACTGCAGAATGTCCCACGTTTAGAAACACGATCTTTTGATTATAGATTAAAATAAAGTAAGATTAGCAGCCCTACTGCAGAATATCCCACGTTTAGAAACACGATCTTTTGATTATAGATCAAAATAAAGTAAGATTGGCAGCCCTTCTGCAGAATGTCCCACGTTTAGAAACACGATCTTTTGATTATAGATCAAAATAAAGTAAGATTGGCAGCCCTTCTGCAGAATGTCCCACGTTTAGAAACACGATCTTTTGATTATAGATCAAAATAAAGTAAGATTGGCAGCCCTACTGCAGAATGTCCCACATTTAGAAACACGATCTTTTGACTATAGATCAAAATAAAGTAAGATTGGCAGCCCTATTGCAGAAAGTCCGACGTTTAGAAACACGATTTTTTGACTATAGATCAAAATAAAGTAAGATTGGCAGCCCTTCTGCAGAATGTCCCACGTTTAGAAACACGATCTTTTGATTATAGATCAAAATAAAGTAAGATTGGCAGCCCTACTGCAGAATGTCCCACGTTTAGAAACACGATCTTTTGACTATTATATCAAAATAAAGTAAGATTGGCAGCCCTAGTGCAGAATATCCCACGTTTAGAAACACGATTTTTTGATTATAGATCAAAATAAAGTAAGATTGGCAGCCCTACTGCAGAATGTCCCACGTTTAGAAACACGATCTTTTGATTATAGATCAAAATAAAGTAAGATTGGCAGCCCTTCTGCAGAATGTCCCACGTTTAGAAACACGATTTTTTGATTATAGATCAAAATAAAGTAAGATTGGCAGCCCTACTGCAGAATGTCCCACGTTTAGAAACACGATCTTTTGACTATTATATCAAAATAAAGTAAGATTGGCAGCCCTACTGCAGAATATCCCACGTTTAGAAACACGATTTTTTGATTATAGATCAAAATAAAGTAAGATTGGCAGCCCTTCTGCAGAATGTCCCACGTTTAGAAACACGATCTTTTGATTATAGATCAAAATAAAGTAAGATTGGCAGCCCTACTGCAGAATGTCCCACGTTTAGAAACACGATCTTTTGATTATAGATTAAAATAAAGTAAGATTAGCAGCCCTACTGCAGAATATCCCACGTTTAGAAACACGATCTTTTGATTATAGATCAAAATAAAGTAAGATTGGCAGCCCTTCTGCAGAATGTCCCACGTTTAGAAACACGATCTTTTGATTATAGATCAAAATAAAGTAAGATTGGCAGCCCTACTGCAGAATATCCCACGTTTAGAAACACGATCTTTTGATTATAGATCAAAATAAAGTAAGATTGGCAGCCCTTCTGCAGAATGTCCCACGTTTAGAAACACGATCTTTTGATTATAGATCAAAATAAAGTAAGATTGGCAGCCCTTCTGCAGAATGTCCCACGTTTAGAAACACGATTTTTTGATTATAGATCAAAATAAAGTAAGATTGGCAGTCCTTCTGCAGAATGTCCCACGTTTAGAAACACGATCTTTTGATTATAGATCAAAATAAAGTAAGATTGGCAGCCCTTCTGCAGAATGTCCCACGTTTAGAAACACGATCTTTTGATTATAGATCAAAATAAAGTAAGATTGGCAGCCCTTCTGCAGAATGTCCCACGTTTAGAAACACGATCTTTTGATTATAGATCAAAATAAAGTAAGATTGGCAGCCCTTCTGCAGAATGTCCCACGTTTAGAAACACGATCTTTTGATTATAGATCAAAATAAAGTAAGATTGGCAGCCCTTCTGCAGAATGTCCCACGTTTAGAAACACGATTTTTTGATTATAGATCAAAATAAAGTAAGATTGGCAGCCCTACTGCAGAATATCCCACGTTTAGAAACACGATCTTTTGATTATAGATCAAAATAAAGTAAGATTGGCAGCCCTTCTGCAGAATGTCCCACGTTTAGAAACACGATCTTTTGATTATAGATCAAAATAAAGTAAGATTGGCAGCCCTTCTGCAGAATATCCCACGTTTAGAAACACGATCTTTTGATTATAGATCAAAATAAAGTAAGATTGGCAGCCCTACTGCAGAATATCCCACGTTTAGAAACACGATCTTTTGATTATAGATCAAAATAAAGTAAGATTGGCAGCCCTACTGCAGAATGTCCCACGTTTAGAAACACGATTTTTTACATAAAGTCGCTTCATAAATACAATAAAAAATGTTGTCATTGTAATTATCTCATGTAACGCTACATGTCTACGATTAATTAAGTTTTAAATAGAAAATGATATCTTCTAGGTATGTAAGAACATAATAGGTGAATATACAATGTGGAATTCTCAGAATTGATTGTTTTTGCATTGCTCTTTGCTGCAATTTTTATTATATCATTCCAATGGTTTTTTTAGGGTTCCGTACCTCAAAAGGTCACTTTTGTTGTCCGTCGGCCTGTCTGACAAGATCCTTTATCTCGGAAACGTGAGGTATCGAGTTGAAATTAAAACTATATACTCGTCTACGGTCCCTTGAAGCTGTGAAAACAATCAAACTTCTAAGTTAACGGATAAAAAAGATACGGGCGTTTATGTCGCAAAAAACGTATATTTCGATACTCTCAAAGGAATCAAAATTCATAGGGTATTTCCCATTGACCCAGAATCCTGAAATTTGGCATAGAACAAGGTCTTATATATAGCGCAGGTATAGGAATAAATCTGAAAACAGTAAATTTGTTGTTACCTACGTCACAAAATAAAATCTTTTTTACAATTCGGAAAAATCTTCAAGAATTGAACCCATTTGGTAATTGAACTATTTACATAAGTAAGTTAGTGCGGAACCCTCAGTGCGAGAGTCCAACTCGCACTTGCCCAGTTTTTTTTTCTTGTTACTCGCATAGTATAATTGAGTACCTACATTTCTTATGACGAAATATCTAAGAATAACTTGTATTGAATCAATGTCTTAAACCGTAATATGTCTTCTTATTTTAATGTTAATATGTAAAAAATACTTTTTTCCCTACACCACAACATTTCGCTGAGATGAGATTGCCTCCTGATTTAAAACTTTTTTTGAAATACGAGAATTATTTCTGAATATGTGGAAAAACCTAGATTCTAATATGTTATCAGATTGTATTAATCATAAAAATTCCGCCCGCGCTACTGCTGTAAGCTCACGTTTGAATTCAATTCATAAAGATTTAGGTCCTAATAGACGGCTCTCGAATATCTATCGTTTTTTATTTTTGCTTGTCATCTTATCGCTTCTATTTCTTTTGTACATGAACACGTTCAGATTATTAAAAAATAAATAAACATTTCGATAAAAATCTGTACAATTTGATGTTGGCGATACGTATAAGGGTCTGCGCACACTGAAAACAAGACTGGCTTAGACAGACTTGTCTACGACGATGCAGACTTGTCTGCGACAAGACAGTTTTGTCTACGTCACGGCGCACACCATCAAGACAAAACAGTCTAGCGGCGTGCGGCCAGTGTTGCCAACTTAGTGGATTTTCCACAAAAACTGGTGGTTTTAACCCCCCATTTAGTTGCGAAATATTGGTTTTAGTGGCTAGTGGATTTTTCTAGTGCTTTAGTAAAATTCGATTTCATACTAAAAATGCGATCACTCGGGGGTAAATCAGCACCATAGAATCCATAATTATTAATCTGATACCGACGATGATGGTGCAAACAAAAATAATTCGTCTGAAGACGAATTAATACATAGCTGTTATTCAATCATTTGTACGTTGATTTACCTACTAATGTTAATTTACCCAAAAATGGTATTTTGTTCAACTGATTGTTAATTTTTATTACTTATTATTAAAGGAAACTAATAACCTATATGCCTTATATTTTATTTTGTACAACACACATTTTTTTAGTTATTTGAATTTGTAATTTTAATAGAAAATTGTGATTTTGTGTGTGGGATGTATACGGGGTCCCAATCAACACCTATCGGGACCCAAGCCAACCTCACCTGCACGTGGTGCACCCTGCTGACAAACGAACGAGGCTATGGTGACCCGCCAACCCGCACTGGACCAGCGTGGCGGGTTATGGTCCAAACCCCCCCTAATGCATAATGCAACAAAAAACAGGCCCCAAGTGCCCGGCGACTCCAGCGGTTGTGCTAGCGTGGATGGGCGTGGGCGCAGCCCTGGGGTCTGGGGTGCTAAGAATCTCCGGGCGGGATCAATCAACCGTCGACGTCTGGACCTGGCGACGTACAACACGCGTACACTCCGGTCCGATGAGAAGATTGCCGAGCTTGAGGAGCAGTTGAGCGGGTTACGATGGAGTATTGTGGGATTATCCGAAGTCCGAAGACAGGGGGAGGACACGATAATCCTAAGATCTGGTAACCTGCTCTATTTTCGGAAGGAGGACCAGCAGTCCCAAGGTGGTGTCGGGTTTATCGTCCACAAGTCCCTTGTGAACAATGTGGTGAAGATCGAGAGCGTGTCGACCAGGGTGGCGTACCTTATACTCAGAATATCATCAAGATATTCGCTGAAGGTCATACAGGTTTACGCTCCGACCTCGACACACCCCGATGACGAAGTAGAGACCATGTATGAGGATGTATCCAGAGCCATACATGGTTATAAGACTCACTTCACCGTGGTCATGGGGGACTTTAATGCGAAACTGGGCAAACGAGACGGTGACGAGCTGCGAGTGGGGCAATTTGGATTTGGACGTAGGAACCACCGGGGGCACCTACTGGCCAGTTTTATGGAGAAGGAGGGCCTCTACATGATGAACTCCTTCTTTAGAAAGCGTGAGCATAGGAAGTGGACCTGGCAAAGCCCTGATGGTGTAACAAAAAATGAGATTGACTTCATCATGTCGACGAAGAAGCAAATATTCAATGATGTCTCTGTGATCAATGCGGTGAAAACCGGAAGTGATCACCGCATGGTAAGAGGCACGTTGAATATCAATATCAAGCTTGAGAGATCTCGACTGATGAGGTCTACGCTCCGTCCTGCACAGATCCAGATCCAAAACTCCGAGAGCTTTAAGCTCGAACTTCAAAATCGTTTCGAATGCCTAGGAAGCTCTGTGGACGAATACAACGATGGGTTCGTGGAAACTGTCCATACGGTCGGGTCTAAATTCTATAAGACTCGTACGACCTGCCGTCTACGGTCGCGTTTAACTAGACCCACTGTCGATTTTTAAAAGCCAACCAGTGTTCCTCAAAGTTAGTAACGAAAACAAATAATGGATGTCATAAAGAAGTGTGGTGTCTGTGACGACCAGCTGACTGATGGAGTGCGTTGCTCGGTATGCGGAAATGAGTTACATTTCCAATGTGCAGGCATCACTGAAGCTGGCCACCGTAAGCTGGGTGACAGGAGGCTCACATGGCGATGCATGAAATGCAAACAGACGGGCGCTCTTCATCCACCTAGTTCACCCATGTCGCCGAGTTTGGAACCGGAATCTGCAGTGTTACTGGAAATTCGAGCATTGGCTGCAAGGTTGGCACCATTGGATGGTCTGAAGGATGAAATTCTGGCTCTTAAGAGTGAATTCGCCGACATGAAATCCTCTCTAAGCCAACAGTTCAATGATATTGTCAAAGAGTTCAATGGGAGAATGAGTAGCATGGAGCAGCGTGTTGCTCAACTAGAAGAGGTCCGAGGTCAAGTGGATAAGCTTCAGGTTAGACTGGATAAACTGGAGGAAGATTCAGATAACAGGGATCAATGGTCGCGAATGAACAACGTGGAAGTGAAAGGTTTATCTCAATCGAATAATGAAAACCTGGTTCAAATTATCTCTAGTATTGGTGCCAAAATTAGTTATCCCATTGCCAAAAGTCAGATCAACTTCATTACTAGAGTACCTACGCGCGAAAAAGATCACATAAAACCAGTAATTGTTTCATTCTGTAATCGTTACGTTAAAGAAGACTTTGTTGCTGCAGCCAGATATGTATCTAAGACATCGCCACTAACAACTAGCCAGATTGGATTAGCAGAAAACCATAGGATATATATAAACGACCATCTAACGACTAAAAATAAAATACTGCTTTCTAAAACTAAAAAATTGGCATCTGAAACGGATTTTCAATATGTGTGGGTCAAACATGCAAAAATACATGCGAGAAAAATGGACACCACCCCAGTAATAGTAGTGAAATCAGAAAAGGATCTCTCCAAAATTATATAATAGTAACAGTTAACTTTAATACATCAGTGTTTACATATTTTGTCATTTGTGCCCATAAACAGTTTGGGAACCGCAAGCTGTTGTGTGCTACTTGCGTTTTCCTAATTGTTCTGTGTTATTGCACGGTGCTAATGAGTAAGTTCACTAAAAAAATCACTTATGCGAAACCATTGCGTCTAAGTAATCACGACCTAATAGCGTCAGTGATATGGTCTCATTTCAAATACTTTGATATGTTTGTTATTACCTTATTATGTTGCAAGCAATCCTTATCTTACTACCGCTCGTTACCTGTTGTTTGTATTCAAAACTCATATGATTTATGTTTTTTGAAGTTATTTATTTTTGGACACTGTGCTCTGCTGTGCCTAATAGTTTATTGCAAGTCATTGCCTTTTACCTCCGTAATTTTATTTTATCAAGAAAGTGAATCTTGTTCACACTATTTAGCACATAACTTGTTTATGCTCGCCTTTTGTATGTGTTTATGTTATCCTGTCTTAGTTTTGACTAGTGATGGCTACTCTTAGTGTGTATTATCAGAACGTGCGTGGTCTGCGTACGAAAACGAACGATATATTTCGTAAAATATCACAGAGTGCATACGACATAATTGTGTTTACTGAGACGTGGCTTGTGGACGATATCTTTAATAGTGAGATGTTTGACAGTCGTTATTTAGTGTGGAGGCGTGATCGCAATTACTCTCGAACCTCTCAAAAGCGGGGTGGTGGAGTATTGATAGCGGTGAGAAGTGAGCTTACTGTTGTAGAACGACATGAATGGCGAAGTTCTGCCGAAGATATTTGGGTCTCAATTCTCTTAAAACGATCTAGGCCCGCGGCTAATTATAATTTACACATTTGTGCTTTATATCTTTGCAAAGAAAACCTTGGCAATTCGTATTATGATCAATTACATAATTTTAGTGTTAATGTAAATCATTTAACTTTAACCCACCCATTAGATAAATTCATTATTATGGGTGATTTCAATTTTGGTAACAATGTAGACTGGATATATTCTGACTGTAATGAACTGATCCCGCAAAATGTATCATGTAGCCGCATAAGCGAGTTTTTTAATGGAATTCTCACTTCTAACCTCTCTCAATATAACGGTGAAAGAAATAACAATGGTAGATTATTGGACTTAGTATTTTCTAACGACTTGGTTAATGTTACTGAATGCCATGACGCCTTGGCATTACCTGTTGACCTGCATCATAAGCCTTTAAGGATCACTGCTGACTTTGTTGAGATTCATAAATTGACCGATAAATTGACGACTAAATATGTATTTTCTAGGGGCGACTACACCACTATTAAATCTGAACTCGATCAAATCAATTGGAATGAGTTTTTACTTGCTGATTCGTTGGAAATTGCTGTGGAACTCTTTTATAATAAGCTGTATGAGCTCAGAGACCAGTATATCCCAATTAAATCCGTTAGACAGTCGTCTTATCCGCCCTGGTATAGTTCTGCTTTGATCAAAATACTGAAAGAGAAATATAAATATCATCGCAAATTTAAAACATACGGTAACATGTCCGACTTTCACTCTTTTTCTCTTTTACGGAATAGGGCGGATAACTTGGAGAAAACTTGTTTCAATACATACATGGATAAAATAGAATCGTCGATCATTGAGAACCCTAAGTCTTTTTGGACATATGTCAAAAGCAAAAGAAACTGTGGTACTTTTCCAAAAGTAATGCATTATGGTGATAAGACCGTGAGTACAGGTGAAGAGATCAGCAATTTATTTGCATCCTATTTCCATTCAACTTTCCAGGAACCTGATCCTGTGCTCGCTACTTCTGGTGTCACTAGCGTTGAAGGCAGTGTGTCATGCATAGGCTCAATTAGTGTGTCTCAATCTCAAGTTTTAAATTTATTAAAGACCTTGGATTTATCCAAATCTGGTGGTCCTGATCTTATACCTCCAGTTTTTATTGTAAATTGTGCCGATAGTCTTGTTGTGCCATTGTGTATTTTATTCAGACGGTCTCTTTCAGAAGGCATAGTTCCAAAAATTTGGAAATCGGCATTCATCACCCCAGTTTTCAAAAAGGGTAATAAGTCAGATATCTCTAATTATCGACCAATATCTAAGATATGTCTGTTCTCTAAAATCCTCGAACGCATTGTATTTAATAACGTATACGCTGCAATGAGATGTAACTTTGGTGATGAACAGCATGGTTTTCTAAGAAAACGGTCTACTACATCTAACTTAATCTTATCCCATGAGTTTATATCCCAAGCTATGGAACAGCGTGCACAAGTTGACGTTATTTATACTGATTACAGTAAATGTTTTGATCGTATTGACCATAGACTGCTCTTAGAGAAGCTATTAAAAGCTGGAATACACGGAGATTTGTATCGTTGGTTCTCCTCTTATATTGATAACAGAACACAGGCTGTGGTGCTTCAGGGATACACATCTCGATGGGGTTTCGTCCCCTCTGGTGTTCCTCAGGGTTCGATTTTAGGATCTTTATTATTTACTCTCTTCATTGCTGACGTGAAACACTGTTTTGAAAATAGTTATATTTTACTTTATGCTGACGATATGAAAGTTCATAAAATTATAAGAAACATTTATGATACACATCTATTGCAGGCCGATTTGAATAGGTTTGAAGAGTACTGTAGACTTAACAGGCTAGAATTAAATGTTTCGAAATGTTTTCACATATCTTTCACACGTCAAAAGTCTATAATCCACATACAGACTTTATAATAGCGATATAGGTAAAGTTAATAGTATTAGGGATCTTGGTGTAATACAAGATAGTAAACTACTTTACGATCAGCATATTGATAGTGTAGTGAATAGGGCGTCAAGAGCACTTGGTTTCATAATGAGAACCTCAGCCGGTTTCCGATCACTAAAACCGATCAAAATCTTATATTGTTCGTTCGTACGCAGCCACCTTGAATATGCATCACAGGTCTGGAACCCTCAATATGGGATATATAAGTCTCGTATTGAGGGCATCCAGAAAAAATTTCTTAAGTTTCTTGATTATAGAGCAAAGCAAGTATCTGTTAACTACATTCACCGATGCAAAAGATACCATTTTCTACCGCTTGACCAGAGACGTGATATTAATGATGTGTGCTACCTGATTAATATCGCAAATGGTTCAATTGACTGTCCTGAACTTGTCTCAAAATTATCACTACGCACTAATCAGATGGGGCTAAGACAGCGGCCACTTCTGCATGTACCTAGTGCAAACACTAATTATAGGCGTAATGCATTTTTTCTGAGAGCCAGTCGCAGTTTTAACAGGATTTCATGTGAACCTGGTATTGACCTATTTTGCACCAACGCGAGCACAGTTAGGAAGCTCTTAGCAAAGCCATTTTTTGAGCAACTAGCACCTATTTGCACCTGAAATTTATAAATTATTATTGTTTGTTTAAAAAATTAATTTACTAACAGTTTAAGGTATTGTGGGACCAACTTTAAATATATTTTTTTTGTCATTATATATGTGGAAGCTTGTAATTAGCAATTTAGTTATTTAACATTGTCATTATGTTGTTATTAGTCTGTAAGCTTTCCTAAAATGTGAAAAATAAAATAAAATAAAATACAAATAAGAGCAAGAGGCTCACAGATCGAACTCTCCAGCTTATGAAGAAAAGGCGTGAGATGATTCTGCAGTCTTCAGAAGATGCGTGCACATATCGGCAGCTCAATAAACGGATCTCTAAGTCCTTGAAACGCGATCTCCGTCACTTTAATACTAGAAAAATTAAGGACGCGATTGAGCGAAATAAGGGCTCTAAGGTGTTTGCTAGAGATCTGTCTATTGGGCAGAGCCAGCTCACGAAACTGAAGACCGAAGATGGCAGAGTCATATCCGCCAAATCGGAGCTTCTGGGAGAGATCGAGGCTTTTTATGGACAGTTGTACACGTCAATCACAAAACCCACTACGAATCTAGCAAACGACTCAAGAGCTAGGTTGACCCGACACTATACCGAAGATATCCCGGACGTCAGCCTGTACGAGATTAGGATGGCTCTGAAGCAGCTTAATAACAACAAGGCACCGGGTGATGACGGAATTACAGCCGAACTCCTGAAGGCGGGTGGGAAACCGATCTTTAAGGCCCTTCAGAAGCTGTTTGATTCCGTCATATTCGAGGGAAAAACACCACAGGCATGGAGCGGAGGTGTGGTGGTACTCTTCTTTAAGAAGAGCAACAACTCAACAAGGCCCTGCTCAAGAATTATAGGCCCATCTCACTTCTGAGCCATGTCTACAAGCTGTTTTCCAGAGTGATCACGAACCGTCTCGCGCGCAGGTTTGACGACTTCCAGCCTCCCGAACAAGCCGGATTCCGCAAAGGCTTCAGCACCATAGACCCACACACACACACACACACGCTACGGCAGGTTATACAGAAGACCGAGGAGTATAATCTGCCTCTCTGCTTAGCGTTTTTGGACTATGAGAAAGCCTTTGATTCGATCGAGACTTGGGCTGTGCTGCAGTCTCTCCAACGGTGCCAGATTGACTATCGGTACATCGAGGTGCTGAAGTGTTTGTACGAAAACGCCACTATGTCAGTCAGACTGCAGGACCGGACCTCGAAACCTATCCTTCTGCAGCGGGGTGTGAGGCAGGGAGACGTTATTTCTCCGAAACTGTTCACGGCCGCAATGGAGGATGTCTTCAAGGTTCTGGACTGGAGTGGATTGGGCATTAATGTCAATGGCGAGTATATCACTCATCTTTGGTTTACCGACGACATAGTAGTCATGGCTGAGACTATGGAAGAGCTCAGCACAATGCTCAATGACCTCAGTAGAGCTTCCGAAAGAGTGGGTCTTAAAATGAACATGGACAAAACTAAAGTCATGATAAACAACCATGTAGCACCCACTCCTATCAAGATTGGAGACTCTATACTCGAAGTTGTGGACGGTTACGTCTACCTTGGACAGACAGTCCAGTTGAGTAGATCTAATTTCGAGAAAGAGGTCAACCGTCGAATCCGACTCGGCTGGGCAGCGTTCGGGAAGCTGCGCGGTATCTTCTCATCCAATATACCACAGTGTCTCAAGACGAAAGTCTATGACCAGTGCGTGTTGCCAGTGATGACATATGGTTCCGAAACGTGGTCGCTCACAATGGGCCTCATCAGAAGGCTCAAAGTCACCCAAAGGGCAATGGAAAGGGCTATGCTCGGAGTTTCCTTGCGCGATCGAATCAGAAATGAAGATATCCGCAGGAGAACCAAGGTTGCCGACATAGCACGAAGAATCGCCAAACTTTTTTTGCGGGCAATGGGCAGGGCACATTGCCCGCAGAACAGATGGCCGTTGGGGCCGAAAGGTTCTGGAGTGGCGACCGCGTACTGGAAGACGCAGTGTTGGAAGGCCCCTTACAAGGTGGACCGATGACTTGGTGAAGGTTGCGGGAATCCGATGTATGCGAGACGCACAGGACCGTTCGTTATGGCGACATTTGGGGGAGGCCTATGTCCAGCAGTGAACGTCTATCGGCTGAAATGATGGTGATGAATAATGTGTGTGGGATCATTTTTTGTTAGTGATTTTCTGGTGGTTTTAAAAGTTGACTCTAGTGGTAAGTTAGTGTAACTGTTGGCAACACTGGTCGTCTCAAAATGGTCTTGTCGCAGACAAGAATGCGGTGTCGTAGCCAAGTCTGCGACGTCGTAGACAAGTTTGTCTCAGACAGTCTTGCCTTAAGAGTGCGCAGGCCCTAAATGTTTATAAGCTGGTAACAAAACCGCATTTCGTCTTTTTTTTAAACAACTTCAAAAAAAGGAGGAGGTTATCAATTCGGTTGTATGTTCGTTTTAAGTTTGTTACCTCAGAACTCCGTCGTGTATGGACCGATTTACAATTTCTTTTCTTCCTCTTAAAGAATGTACATTTAGATTGGTCCCATTTTTTTCAAAATCTAGTTTTGATGATGGGATCCATGAAGAATCGAGGGAACTCCTCAAATAGTATAGGCAACTATATAGTGATTTTGGTATTTTCATCGAGAACTTTTTTTTTTAACCGACTTCAAAAAAAGGAGGAGGTTATCAATTCGGTTGTATTTTTTTTTTTTTTTTTTTATCATTGTTTTTTTTTTTTTTTTATGTTTGTTACCTCAGAACTCCGTCGTTTATGGACCGATTTGCAAATTTTTTTTTCCCTTCATAGGATATGCTTTCAGATTGGTCCCATTTTTTTCAAAATCCAGTTCTGATGATGAAATCCATGAGGAATCGAGGGAACTCCTCAAAAATTATTGGCAACCCTATGGTAATTTTGGTATTTTCATCAAGAACTTAAGCATTTACAGTCAAAAAGTAACATTTGATGAAGTGGAACTGATGAAGAAGACCAGAAATGGTCAACGGAACTTCATACTCAAATAGATATCACTATGAAGATAGTTAAGCGACTATGACAATACAAATAAATGAATGATTCTGAATAGTTACGTTGAAAATGGTATCATAGAAGTGATCTGATGATGATGATGGAGCCGGAAGGTAGGCACTGGAACTCCGTAATTAATCAATGTAACCTAGCCGTGTTTGGACTTATTAGAATTGTCATGAGATGCACTTTGGCTATAAGGTACCACGGAATAAAGAAAAGTAGTAAGGTACTATCGAACTGATCTGATGATGGAGCCGGAAGGTAGGCACAGGAACTCCGTAATTAATCAATGTATCCTAGCCGTGTTTGGGCTTATTAGAATTGTCGTGAGATGCTCTTTGGCTATAAGGTACTATCGAACTGATCTGATGATGGAGCCGGAAGGAGGAAAGTCGACACAGGAACTTTATAATAAAACAATGTAACCTAGCAGTATTTGGGTTAATTGGAATTGTCATGAGAAATAGGCACTCTGTTTATAAGTCTATCGCAACTAAAAAGTGTGAAATAAAAACTTTTTACAAAAAAAAAAATAAGCGACTTCACTAAAAAAAAACACTAAAAGGATCAAAATAACTTTAATTTTGGAAGTCGGTGTTAAATAAGAAACAAACAATACCGAGAAACACCGACTTCCGAAATTAAAGTTATTTTGATCCTTTTAGTGTTTTTTTTTAGTGAAGTCGGTTATTTTTTTTTTGTCAAAAGTTTTTATTTTATTCTTGATAGGTTCGCGCTTGACCGCTAACTCACCTGATGGAAAGCGACGATGCGGTCGACGATGGAACGCGCTTACCTAGAAGTAACCTATTCACTCTTGACTTAAAGATTCCCGGGTTGTAGCCATCAGGAAAAACAGATTCCGGCAAGGAATTCCACTCCTTAGCTATACGCACTATGAATGTGTTCCCAAAACGTTTTGTCGTAGGTGGTATGTCCACCATGTATCGGTGGCGCATTGCCGTACGCCTGGTGGTCCGATGATAGAACGGGCTAGGCGGAATTAGGTTATGCAATTCCGACGCACACTCCCCGAAATCCAACCGGTAGAAAACCGACAGGCTAGCAACTCGGCGTCGATGCTCAAGACTTTGAAGCCTCGACTCAACGAGTGCATCATTGCCAATGATCCTCCTGGCTCGCCTCTCAATTGCCTCAAGTGCATCAAGCTGGTATCGGGCAGATCCGTCCCAAAGATGAGAGCAGTACTCCATACACGATCGAACTGGCGCTTGATAAAGCATTTACAGTCAAAAATTAACATTTGATGAAGAAAACCAGAAATGGCAAATGGAACTTCATACTCACATAGATATCACAATGAAGATAGTTAAGCGACTATGAGAATACAAATAAATAAATGGTTCTGATATGTTCAAAATAGTGTCATCGAAGTGACCTGATGATGATGATGGAGCCGGAAGATAGGCACCGGAACTCCATTGTTAGAATTGTCATGAGATGCACTTTGGCTATAAGGTACTATCGAACTGATCTGATGATGGAGCTGGAAGGTGGAAGGTAGACACAGGGTCTTCGTAATAAAACAATGTAGGTAACCTAGCAGTGTTTAGGTTAAATGGAATTGTCATGAGAAATAGGCACTCTGGTTATAAGTGTATCGCAACTAAAAATTGTGATGGGCACGCCATAATTATGGCGGTAAGTCCCCTCTTTGAGGAGTGGCTGGAAAGGCAACACGGCGTCCTTACTTACCGCATGACACAGGTCCTCACCGGACACGGTAAGTTCGGGAGGTTCGTGCGGAAGAAACGCCCAGGTGTCACCATTGTGTGGACCGCCCAGAGGACACGGTGGAGCATACGGTAGAGGTGTGCCCCGCCTTGGTAGAGCACCGCCGTGTCCTCATGGGGGCGATCGGTGGCAGCGATCTCTCGCGCCTTGGTACAGGCCATGGTCCGGAGCGAGGAGGAGTGGTAGGCGGTCGCCTCCTTCTGCGAAGCAGTAATGCTAGCAAAGGAGGAGGCCACACATGCACGCGCGAGGCCCAGCCGCTGGGATTCCGATCCCGATTTCCGTTCACCGTAGGCGCGGGCTTGTGGACGGCGAGCAATGGGTAGCTCGCCGTCCGACCCTCCGGTAACCGTTCGGACCGAGCCCAATTCGTCGACGGCGCGCAGTGTTCCACGCGCGCTTCAAGGAGATGTCAGCAACCGTAGGGGCCCGGCAGGGTCGAAGCCTACTGGGGCCAAGGGTCTGATTCTGAAAGGAAGACTCGGCCCTGGTATGAAAGGCAACGAAGGAACAGGAGTGGGTTTTTAGTCAGTAAAAGTCTGACACTATCTCCCGCTCCGCCCAAGAGCGGGGGATGTCATTGGATGATTTTACCACCGAAAAAAAAAACTAAAAGGTGTGAAATAAAAAAAATAAACGACTTCACTACAAAAAAAAACACTAAAACGATCAAAATAACTTTAATTTCGGAAGCCGGTGTTAATAAGAATAAGAAACAAACGATAACGAGAAACACGATTTCTGAAATAATTGAAGTTATTTTGATCCTTCTAGTATTTTTTTTTAGTGAAGTCGGTTATTTTTTTTTGTCAAAAGTTTTTTTATTCTGAATTAAATATTCTAAACAAATATCATACACAGGATATAGATATATATATAGATCACGATCAATATATTCAGGGAGCCTATATTTTATCACCATGGTTCGGGGGTGGTTGGGGAGGTACGAGTATATATATGTCGCAGCAAGATAGATAAAGCCGCAATATAGTTATATCCCCAGGGATATAATTATATACCGTAACATAGTTATACGAAAGCGATTCTTTACTATCTCACTAGGAATGTAGTTATAAAACCGTCGAAGTTTAGTGATATACTTATATTACTAGATTAAGTTCAGTGTTATGAATATATTAGGGTTTGCCTCAAAAAAGTCATATTGTATCATATTGTAGTATATTAAAGCTTATTTATTCTCAAATATTTTTGAAAAATTGAAAAAATTTCAAAAGTGTGCCACTTTTTTGAGACAGACCCATTACTTGATTAAGCTTAGTGAAATAGAAATCTACCATATATAGGATGACTGGCAATTAGTATACGATACTTAAACACGTGATTGTGCTCATGATAATAAACAATTTTTATTATGGGAACAAAGCCGAAATCGCGAAAAAAATATCAGCTGTTCAGTACATTAGGCAAACATAAATGTACTGAACAGCTGATTTTTTTTTCGCGATTTCAGGTTTGTTCCAGGTTGTTGTTAAGAGAGATTTTCCGTAGGTAGGTAACAAGGTTGATAAGTTTAATTTTAGAATGCGATATTCAAAGATTTAGCAGTTATCAATTTATTAAACACTATCCATTTCAGATAAACAGAAAGAGTTCAGGCGTGTTGCAATAATAATAAAAATAATAATTTTATTGGCTAATAATGCAGGTATACAGATAAGATGTTGTAATTGTGGATTGTCCCAATACCTAATACAATAATGCGACGATGAAATAACAAAAAAAAAATACATTTAAAAAAATGATAAATAAAATTAATCTGTAGCCTATTATTAGAGGAATGAACATAGCTTACGTTAATTCCTCCGATGTTAACAGACAGATTAAAATTATTAAAATTGTGTTTAGCTTTTAAGGTGTAAACAAAGAATTCGGCATTAAAGTTTGGTAATTTTGATATTTTTTCTAAGAACTTTAAGATAGTAAGATGAAGTCTCAATAATATCTAACATAAATAAAAATAATAGTTAAAAAAACTAAAAAAACACGCTTTTAGCACGCACTAAAAATTACAAAATAATTCGGACATTTAGTTTGATGACTCAAGAGTTTTCCCTTTGCCAAATCTTCATTAGATCGCAGGTAAACATAAACAATTTCAGTTCGTGATGAACGATAAATAATTACCTATGCGAAATGGTTATAAGTAGGTACTTGAATATTTACTATGATTTATTATGAAAGAAAGCGTGGAGCGTTTATGTAATCTATACTCTTTTTGGACAAAACGCTCCACGCTTTCTTTCATAATAAATCATAGTAAATATTCAATAAAGATGAGTACCTACTTATAACCATTTCGCATAGGTAATTATTTATCGTTCATCACGAACTGAAATTGTTTATGTTTACCTGCGATCTAATGAAGATTTGGCAAAGGGAAAACTCTTGAGTCATCAAACTAAATGTCCGAATTATTTTGTAATTTTTAGTGCGTGCTAAAAGCGTGTTTTTTAGTTTTTTAAACTATTATTTTTATTTTATACTTTTTAGTCTTCTTATTATATTTTTTCGTATTCCTGACAGCAAACCCTTTCATTTGATACCCATATCATGGGGGTGCATTTCAAATAGCCAATCCGCCATCTTGGATGTCCGCCATGTTGGATTTAAGTCACGTGACTATTTTTTTTATTATTCCTGACAGCAAACCCTTTTATTTGATACCCATATCATAGGGATGCATTTCAAATAGCCAATCCGCCATCTTGGATGTCCGCCATGTTGGATTTAAGTCACGTGACTATTTTTTTCGTATTCCTGACAGCAAACCCTTTCATTTGATACCCATATCATGGGGGTGCATTTCAAATAGCCTGTCCGCCATCTTGGACGTCCGCCATATTGGATTTAAGTCACGTGACTATTTTTTTCGTTTTCCTGACAGCAAACCCTTTCATTTGATACCCATATCATGGGGGTGGATTTCAAACAGCCTGTCCGCCATCTTGGGGAGGCCGCCATATTGGATTTGTAATGACGTTTCTTAGCTAGTCATGTATTGTCATCAGAACTCAGAGCGTGTGCAAAATTTCATCCTAATCGAAGACCGGGAAGTGGGTCAAATTAAGATTCCAAGATTTTCTTACATACATAGTTACAAGTGAAGCTAATAAAAGCGTGTTAAAAAAGGATTAATAAAGATTTTGTTCATTAAAGGGATTAATGTATTTAATCTTATCAGACAAAAATATTAATTAAACACGATCGGACCCGATTCTCAATTTACGCTCTTAGTTATATGAAAACGAAATGGTCCTTCGGTCCCAATATAGCATACGTACCTATAAGTATTTTTAGGACAAGTCGATAAAAAATTCTATTTGAAGGACAAAAATATTGCCAATACACGTCGTGCGAAGCAATATATTTCACATAATGATGCGTTACATTACATTAGCCTTTACTCGCGACTTCGTCCCTGCAGACTTGCAAAATAGCACAAAAGGTCATAATGTCAAGAAGGTTTTTTTTTGCATGGAATTTTATTTATCTTTTAAAAATAAGAGGTATTACTGCTTATACCATCAGATATCTACCAGTGAAAGTCCCGTCAAAATCGGTCTAGCCGTTTCGGTGATTAGGCGGAACAAACAGACAGACAATTTTTTTTAAATTTTGCGTTTTTTGTTATTGGTTTCGAATATATTTTCAAAAAAGTTTTGATTGTATTTAATACGTAGGTAATAATTTCATAAACACTATATAACACTAAACTTGATTTCTTAAATCCATTAACAGTTTTAATGTTAATATTTAAATAATTTCAAGGATACTACCTCTCCTCTTGAACGTCATTAGGTACCAGACCTACATTATTTCTTTGCTTTCATATATACATATGTTGTTTGTATTATAATTATGTTTTTTTTTAGTTATGTATTGTATATATGTACTCGTAAATAGTACACCACGAACTACCTGCGTATCTTTTTTCTCCTTCTCTGTCAAATCCATCCTAAGGTTGTATGTAAAAATTGCTTTTAACGATAAGACCGCCCATTGTGACACCCTATTCATTTTAAGTTTCTACTGTAATTTTATTTATGGTGTAGGTAATTTTTATTTTATTAATATAAACTAGTGCTTGACTGCTATCCCGCCTGATGGTAAGCAGTGATGTAATCGTTGATACAATAACATCGTAATATAAGTATTCAAATAAATACAGATTGCTAATTATGATATGATAAGGAAACTAACGACTATGACCACAATTAAAAAGCGGTAGCTGACTGTGAACAGGTGTAAATCCTTCTTAACTCATATTATCTTTTTGAAGATCATCACATATAATATCAGTGCTGGACTCTTGATCTTTCTAGGTCTATCAAATGCAGAGAGGGGATAGCCTAGACTATAAGGCATTCATTTAAAACTTTCCACTAACAAAAGGTATTTTATTTTTACAAGGTAAATATGAAACTAAAGTAAAAGTAAATTATTTTAGTTTTTCCAACCTATACTTGTTGTATTAAGCGTTGACGAAATACGCAGCATAAAGTCGTGATATTAGGGGACCTTGTGTTCACCTACATCCATTTTATGGGCTATAAAACTTAATGTCTTTTAGAATGGCGACTAGCGACGCTTTGGGTCAGTTTTAGGATATTTTTTGCGTGGAAAACTTAACTTAAACTTCCTGAGTTTTTTGTATTATTTAACTCATCGTTCATATAAAGTATTTCCGATATAAAATAAAAAAACTGACGTTGAAAACAATTAGGTCACTTAATAAACAATCCGCGGGATCGTCATCTAAGGGTGGCCTAAATTTAGGAACGCCACAATCGAGGCGGTGAGTCCCATCTTAGTGGAGTGGCTACAGAGACGCCACGCCATCTTCACTTTCCACCTGATACAAGTCTTCACAGGACACATGGGTGTTCCGGTAGGTACCGGTTTCGGATTTGGCAGTAAGAAATGCCCGGGTGTCGCCATTGTGCGGATCCCCCGGAGGATACGGTGGAAGTCTGCCCCGCTTGAATGGAACACCGCTGTCGTCGTGGAGGTGATCGTGCGAGAACGAGGTGAGGACATCCTCAAGCCCCAGCTGCACATCAGACAGTCGTTTCTGGTCCTCCGTTAACTTATGTGGTATCCATCGAGTGCAAAGTTTCCAAACCTTCAGATGCACATTCTGAAGGTTTGGAAACTTTGCACTCGATGGATACCACATAAGTTATCGAGTGACGCATCCGCCTTACAGCCCGGACCTTGCACCCTACGAGTTCTATTTGTTTCCAAAAATTAAAGACAAACTTAGAAGCATACGTTTTACGAGCCCTGAATCAGATATGAATGCGTTCCATAAAGCCATTGAAGAGGTCCCTAAAGAAGATTGGTCCAACTGCTTCGTGCAGTGCTTTCAGCAAATGCAAAAATGTATTAATAGCAAGGGAATATACTTTGAAAAACAATAAATGTATCGTAAGTCTTATATCTAGTCTTATTTTTCAGAATAAGTAAAATGTTTTGCACTTGGCTCATTCCAATGCCAAACAAAGCACGAATTTGCTGGCAAGTAATTTTATTATCAGTTTTAATAAGTTGTCGTTCGGTGTCAATTTTCGAATTTGTAACCGTAGTCGCCTGCCGACCTTCATGTACCTCGTCATAGAGATGGTCACGTCCACGTCTACATTCTCCAAACCACGAATACACAGAGCTGCAACATGGTGCTTCATCACAAAATGCAAATTGTCTCTGGCAACTCTCTTGCTGACTTAAGCCACCACGAAAGTCATAAAAAATCATTGAACGAAAAGGTTCACGAGTTAAATTCCTTTTGATAGCGACACACAATCTTCGAAAGGACGCCACAATGAAAAAACAAATGACAGCTTCGCAAATTAAAAAGTAACATGCTCGCTAATAGTTCCATTTTCGAATTCTATAATTGTTTTTTCGTTCTTTTATTGTAAGTGGCCAGATCCAGAAAATTTCAGTATGCCCCACGTAACATCACCTATAAGATATTAGAAAATTATCCCAAGGGAACATATTCCCGGGTAATTGATATAAACTAGTGCTTGACGGCAATCCCACCTGATAGTAAGCAGTGATGCAATCGATGATGGTGAGGTGCACGTATTATTTATGTAGATTAACTTTTTATGGAGCTAAAATAATTATTTGTTTTATGGTTCAAAAAAAAAGGTAGAGATGTAAAACCTATTGAATGCAACTAACGTAGTCGTTGATAAATCCATTACATGTAAAGAAGAAGTGTTAAATGGTTCAAAAATGTGAAAAATTTCCGCACAGTTCTTCGTAACCTTCAGTGACCTTCACCTTAAGAATTAACGCAAAGTCACATGATTAAAGCTTTGACGGTAACAGTATTGCTCAAAGATGGGGGATGTTAAGATCAAATCACTCATTAAAAGTTTATTAGTATGCTGTCGCCGTATTTTGGCGACAAATAAGAAAAAAATTTCTTTAGGTGGGTAGTCGAAGTCTTAGCATATGATATTCTTGTTTTTGATGTACCTACTTAGACAGACTTTTATATAACGATATATCTTAGATGATTCTATATTAACTACTGCTATAGGGAACGTGCACGACGAGGCTCAGCAGCCTGGTGGCGCGAATCCGAAACATTAACGTAACAATTTATTTGATTTTAGTTTATACTAATCGTCTTTTACATCTAATGATGAGTGAAATTTTATGAGTGAAAAATAACGTAAATTTTAATTAAAATGCATCGTTGCATTTTTGGATGCTCTAACATCAAAGAAAAATTATCATAGAACATTTGTTGTAAAATTATATTACTTTCCGACCGAATAGTACTCACATGCCATGGTTATGTGAAAAACGACATAAATGGATAAATGCAGTAAAAAACATACGTAAGTTGGGTTTC
This sequence comes from Mythimna impura, assembly GCA_905147345.3. Lineage (NCBI taxonomy): Eukaryota > Metazoa > Arthropoda > Insecta > Lepidoptera > Noctuidae > Mythimna > Mythimna impura. Next base: position 19,817,215 of record LR990345.1, read on the forward strand.
AAAAGTATTTAAAAATATCTAGTAATGTTTTATTGCTAAAATAAGTACGTTTTGTAGTTATTTTTCAATACAAACAAAGTCTATACATATAAACATAATATCAAACAATTTTATTTCAGCAAACGCCCATATAACTGGCTCCCATCTAAAAATACTACAACAAGCAGCGCTCACTTTATTGGCCTCGAAAAATCAGAAAATCCTTTACATCCATCATATTATGTTCCCATAATTTTAATTGAATTAATTGCACTTGTAATAATTCTATTGCAATCTAGCTGTAAAGAAGGGGCAATGAACAGAATTAAAAATGTTATCTACATAAAAACTAATTCAGGAAATACTTTACCGTTATTTTAATATCATATATATTGGATATTTTTGTCTGTCCCATCGAGATATAAGTACTAACGTACTAGAGAAGCTACGTCAAATAACTGAATTGTCCTATTTTCGTAATTTGAATCTTTAGTTCGCTGCAGCGCTAAAATAATAACAATTCGTCTAAACCGTAACTAATTTACCACAGCGCTAGATTTGCTGCGGAAGTGTATTTATTCTCGGCAAAAAGGTCTTAAGCGCAATGTAAATCACGGCAATTACGCGTTTTCTTCGACAAAGTGCGGCGCGATCGCCGCAGTTGAACGAGACAAAGTAGGAATTTACGGTGTCTTCTCTAGTACGTTAGTACTTATATCTCGATGGTCTGTCCCTAAATTTTGCCAGTTATGACTGCTTGATTTTCTTGATATGTTTGCACTTCTACTTCTTTAGCTTGTCCGAAATCGAAGAGCTTTTGACCTTTGATCATGTTTTGGCTATCGTTGTTGATCGGCAGGAACTCATATTTTAATATTTTGAACACAATATTACAAAAATATCTTATTCACGTGTACGATGACACAGCAATGACAGGTCTGGAAAGTTTATTTTTTGTCCGCACCGTGTCTCTTGTGTCGGCATTGTGCTGCCACCTATTCCGTTCCGTTTGCGTTCCTGCACGTTCACTATAATTAATTTTTTCCATCTTTCTGACAGGTTATGCATGAATGTGTGTATTTTTCTTACTCTTTCATAATCGAGCGGCGTAACGAATTTAGATGTTTGCGACTCTGATTGACCATTTCTTGGTATAGGATACCTTTAGTCCTGGGAGTATGTTCCTTTGGGATAATTTTCAACTTTCACGCGGGCGATGCCGCTGGAAAAAGCTAGTATGATTTATATTAATATTGTGTTATATTCAAATTTTCACGATTCACAATAATATGCGATTTCATAACTATTTTATAGAGCTTGGGTGGAGCACCACCGTGTTCTCGTGAAGGAGATCTGCAGTGCGACCTTTCGCGTTGGCCCTTGTTTTAGGCCATAGTCTGGAGAGCGAGAAAATGAGATGTGATCGCTCTTTCTTTAATGTAGTAACGTTAGCAAAGGACAGGAGCGATCCCCGGGCTCCGTAGGCGCGAGCTTGCAGACTACGACCAATGGGTAGCTTGCCGTGCAGCCGTCTGGTAACTGTCCGAACCGAGCTCGAGTCATTGACGGCGTGTCACACGTACGTCTCAAAGAGATGACATCAACTCCATAGGGGCCCACAAGGCTGATGCTCGCTAGAACCACGAGAAAATTCTGAAAAGGAAACCCATGATTCTAGAACGAAAAGAACAAATGAAGGACACAAGTTTGGTTTTAGTCAGTAAAATTCTGACACGCCCTCTCAGTTCACCCTATAGCGGGTGAAGTATTTGGATGATTTCCTAAAAAAGGCAGATGCGATATAGCAATGTGACAACGACAACATCGATTTCGTAGAAATTTTTACGAAATCGATGTTGTCGTTGTCGATGTTGTTTTTGAATTGTAATTTGAAAATGTCGTCGCTATGTCGCATCATTTAGAGCAGGTACAAGAGATGAAGCCATATCTTGAGAACTACTCAATCAATCGAGACGTTTCATCTAGTTCAGTTAATGTAGCCATACATGTGTGTGTGTGTCTGTGTGTGTCATGGAACTTTAATTGCGCGATGCAGGATTAGTTCCCATGTGAAGCTATAGATCGCTACAAAGTTACTATACATCATCCATTCTTTTGAAAACAAAGGCCGGCTGCATTTTTATACATGTATTCATATCAGTATATTTGTGTTTGTTTGTAATAGATTTAGATAAAATGTAGCACCTACCCTTGTAGGTCATTTTCTGGAGTAGGACACACGGTATCTACAATATTTTCATGCCAGGATTATGTTCCTTGAGGATAAGAAGAAAAAACGGCGGTGACCTCTTATGCGGCGGCCCTGTTTCAGGCCATGGTGATGCGGTCGCCTCCTTGTGCGGAACAGTAATGCTAGCGAAGAAAACACCTGCAAGAGTGAGGTAACGTACATCCTCAACCGGCCTCCAGTAGATCGCCGTCCGCCCGTCCGATAAGCGCCCAGCCCGGACGACGACCAATGGGTAGCTCGCCGTGCAGTCATCTGGTAACTATCCGAACCGAGCCCGAGTTGTTGACGGCGTGTAGTAACAACTAAAGGAACATAGGTGGGTTTTAGTCAGCAAAAGGCTAACACGTCCTCCTGCGCCATCCTAGTGCGGGAGAAGTCATTAAATTATTACACAAGTTAAAAAAGAAAACAAAAATAGAATTTAGTTAATTATATTTAGAACTTGCTTTTTATAGTGTCACTTGTGTCGTTTGAGAAAGTTCCCATGATCTATTTATATTCCAAATTTCATTAAAATCCATTCAACTGTTGAGAGATGATTGATTATGAAACAATTTAATTTCTTAATTTTTTAAGTTTTAGGCCTGTAGGGGTGGAAGTATCTGAAAAGGAAACCCGGGCTCAGAACGCAAAGGCAACTGAAGGACACAGGTGTGATTTTATTCAGTTAAAGTTTGACACGCCTTACGCTTCACCTTAGAGCGAAAAAAGTCATTGGATGATTTCGTACCTCAAATAAAAACTTTTTACAAAAAAAAAAATAACCGACTTCACTAAAAAAAAACACTAAAAGGATCAAAATAACTTTAATTTCGGAAGTCGGTGTTTCTCGGTATTGTTTGTTTCTTATTTAACACCGACTTCCGAAATTAAGGAAGGTTGTATAGCGGTTTGATACAAAGGTATCAAACCGCTTAATATTAAAATAGAAATTCAAATATTTTTAAATTTAGAACACAGATAATTTTTAATTTGTTGATAATAAAAAATATTATGTAAATAATCTTATTTATTAATGAAATTTAAATTGTGTTTATGAACAGAATTCATAAACACAATTTAAATTTTCATTAAATATTAAAACCTTAAAAATCTGCCCTCTTTACTTTAAAAAAAAATAAATAATCACCGTTGACCGTGACGAAATGGGAAAGAAAAAAAGCCCTTGTTGTGATAAATTTAAAAAAAAACACGAGGGTGATATAGATGGCATATTGAACCTAATCGTAGTGCGATAAGAGTCAGTTTTCGAGGAAGTGTATTGAAAAGAATTTAGTTTTCATATACAGTCACTTTTTTCCATTAGAATGCAGGCGCAACATATTCTAATGTGTTTGTAGTACAGAAAATGTATCTAGTCAACTTTCTCGGCAAACTTCGCTGAGGTAATCAATACTAATATGCAATAAAAATCTGAGCTCCATTTTACCACCGACATCGCGGCTTTTTCAATGATTCCACTTATTACCCAGTTGTTTATACACTTGAGATACAAAACTACACCAATTTTACATCACGATATACCAGCGTTCTATTTACAAATAATTAAAACAGTCACTGAACTTTACTCGATAAACTCCGGCTTAACACTCCCAATAAGGTGATTATCCTGTTTTAATATGGAAGATCACAACGTTCAAAGTAATTTATTTGTGTTGAATATTAAGTGAGTGATTTTGTAGTTCACAGAATATGTGCTATCAATCTACTAAATCAAGCACATAGAGTAAAGCCCGTTTACATTAAAGGGTGAGCAATTATGCTAAGTCTAGTGACTTTTGATTCATTGGCAGTGCTGTAGGCAGTGTGAGTTTTACTACGTGGTATAAAACCTTAAAATCCTTTAATTTTTTTGAGTTTTATGAATATAAATGTACTGAACCGATGTTTCTTCAAAATATTTTAAATTGTTGTTTTTAGATTGACTGATAGAAAATGCCTACGGCATTATGACCTGCTATGTATTCTGTCAAACAACATTGCCAAAGATTAACTAACTGCATAAATTGAGAACAGTTTTCATTAATAAAATTTAGTAACTAATAATTTTAAGGCTACGGTTCTACCAGAGATGTACGAGGTAGCTAAACGGTGACGTAAAGTTACAGAACTATTTGTCAGAACTGGACATATAGCTAAGCTGTGTAGGTGTGCGAGTAAGATGGGTTGCGAAGTTTAAGTGGGTGTAAAGTGCCAGATTTGCCTTGCACATTATAAAGCTAGCTACAACACTCACGAGCTCACATCCGTAACCCGTATACTTAGCATTCATCATGTTCGAATCTTTAAAACACATCCGTCGCTTTAATATAATATTAAGCGAAGTTACGTTCCACTGGAACTCCGCTAAGCTAAGCTTTAAAAATCGAGTAATCCTATTAGTGGGAACTAGATACATCTATGGCAACAAAGCTTAGCACATCTCTAGTGGAACCGCAGCCTAACAATATCTAGCATAACATAACACACTGATACCCGAGAATAAGTGTGTGTGGGTCTGTGTTCGCTCGCTTCGCTCGCCCCCCGCCAGACCTTGCTATTCCCTTCCTGGGTATTGTTTTTAAACCACCCAGAAGTAGGAGCCCCGCAAAGCGGGGTTCCGTCAACCGGTCCTCTGGCAACATAAGGGAGGGAGAAATCTTCCTTTCACTTATAAATTTACCCAAATGAGTATATTTTAGTGCACAATTTATATTTTTGGTAGAATTAAGGTATATTTTGCAGTAGAAAACAGGAATCAAATGAGGAATGAATAGTTAAGTGAAATTGAGGAACAGTTAAATACTACCCATTAAAAATAAGATAAACACGATCAATTTAAAATTTTAATATTATCATTATATGGGAATTTTCCATACAATTTTCGAGAATCATTTCTAAATGCAGCTGAAAATTTAGACGTTATTAAATTTTTCTGCTATCAAATTATAAAATGAAAAATGTATAAATGATTAATTATGATCTGAAACATTTATCAAGAGAAGTATTTGTCAAAAAAGTTTGTAAAGCGAGTATTTGTAAAATAAAATATTTACAAAATGAATTGTTTGTGAAATAAATAGTATACAAAACGTTGGTACGTTACGTGTAGTTAACTAACAATTTGTCAATGGAGTTTTGGTAAACATTAGCGAACCGGAAAATAACTTTCCGCTATGCGCGTAGTGTCTTGCTGGCTCGGGGTTATACAAAGCTACGCTTGTCCTTCGTAGTAATGCTACGTCGTAGCAGTGCTACGAGTGATTTTTTTCCACTTTTTTTGGCAGCGTCATTATCATTTATAAAGATAAAAAGCTTCTGCAGGAACATTCGAAAGAGTTGCCGTGGCCCTAGAACGCAAAGCGCAACTGAACGAACACAGATGGGTTTTAGTTAGTAAAATTCTGATATGCCCACTCTAGAGCGGTATTCATTTAAACTTTTGGTGTTTGGTTTCAAAAAAGACACTTTGGAATCAGTTGGGCGGTCACTACAAGGTCGATTTAACAATTTACCCGCTAAATTTACTTTGATATCTTTGCAGCGTGGCTACGATGAAAGTTTGAAAGGTCTAAACTCTGCACGCTATTTTTTCGTAGAGTACCATAACTTAAACATTCTTGCTTGCCAGACTTTCTATAATCCTCGTGATATTTTTAAATTAAAAACTATCTGAATTAAGCTGGTTTTAATTTAAATAGGTATCTATTTCAAATACAGACACTTTTTTTTTTTTTCGGGTTGGTAAATCATCTAATGACATCCCCCGCTCTTGGGCGGAGCGGGAGATAGTGCCAGACTTTTACTGACTAAAAACCCACTCCTGTTCCTTCTTTGCCATTTTTTTTCCAGGGCCCCGGGGATTTCTTTCGCATCACCCATGGCCCCAGTAGGTTTCGACCCTGCTGGGCCCCTACGGTTGCTGACATCTCGTTGAGGTGCGCGTGGAACAATACGCGCCGTCAACGACTTGGGCCCGGTCCGGACGGTTACCGGACGATCGGACGGCGAGCCACCCATTGCTCGCCGTCCGCAAGCCCACGCCTACGGTGGCCGGAAATCGGGATCAGAATCCCGGCGGTGGTTGGGGCGTGAGGACCGTTTCCTCACGCGATCGGCCGCCTCCTTTGCTAGCAAAACTGCTTCGCAGAAGGAGGCGACCGCCTGCCACTCCTCCTTGCTCCGGACCATGGCCTGTACCAAGACCCAGCGCGAGAGATCGCTGCCGCCGATCGCCCCCACGAGGATACGGCGGTGTTCTGCCCAGGCGGGGCACACCTCTACCGTATGCTGTACCAAGGCCCTTCGAGAAAGATCGCCGCCCCAGTTGCTCCCATGAGGACACGCCGTTGTTCTTCCTAAACGGGGCACACCTCCACCGTGTGCTCCACCGTGTCCTCCGGATGGTCCACACAATGGTGGCACCCGGGCGTTTCTTCCGCACGAATCCGGTGCAGGAACCTCCCGAACGTACCATGTCCGGTGAGGACCTGCGTCATGCCGAAGGTAAGGACATCGTGAGGTCTTTCCAGCTGGTTAAAATATCTTGTTACAAAAAAAACAAAAATATGCGTCATAAACCGATGTCTTAATTTTTATAATATATGAAGTAATAAAAGAAGTTGTTTTTGTTCTAATGACATAAAATTAAACAAAGAACAAAAGCTTAAAATTAAATATTTAAAATATTCTTTAATTTTAGTTTTTCAATTAGTTTATAGTTGTAATAATTATTTTTTGATTTTACTTTAATTTTTTTTTTTTTTTTTTTTTTTTTTTTTTTTTTTTTTTTTTTTTTTTTTTTTTTTTTTTTTTTTATTAATGATAGGCTCGCGTTTGACCACCATCTCACCTGATGGTAAGCGATGATGTGGTCGACGATGGAGCACGCTTGCCTAGAAGTAGCCTATTCACTCTTGACTTAAAGACCCCTAAGTTGTAGCTATCAGGAAACACAGACTCCGGCAAGGAATTCCACTCCTTGGCTGTACGCATAATAAATGTGTTCTTAAAACGTTTTGTGCGTATGGGTGGGATGTCCACCATGTACCGGTGGCGCAACGCCGTACGTCTAGTGGTCCGATGATGGAACGGACTTGGCGGAATTAGATTGTGCAATTCCAGTGCACACTCCCCGAAATGTAAACGATAGAAAACCGACAGGCCAGCAACTCGGCGGCGATGTCCAAGGCTTTGGAGCTTCGACTCAACAAGTGCATCATTGCCAATGATCCTCTTGGCTCGCCTCTCAATTGACTCTATCGCATCAAGCTGGTATTTGGCAGACCCGTCCCAAAGATGAGAGCAGTACTCCATACACGATCGAACTTGCGCTTGATAAAGTTTTAGCAGCTGTTCCGGCGTGAAGTACCGTCTGACCTTCGCTAGGATTCCCAGCTTTTTTGCTGCCAGTTGAGCCTTTGCTTCGATGTATGGCCCAAAGTTGAGAGTTGACGTCAGCGTAACGCCAAGAAGATCAAGATGGTCGGTTATTGGCACGGTCACACCTCGGAAAGATGGAGCCGGGTGGAATTGACTCCGTTTAGCGGAAAAAAGACACGCTTGGGTTTTAGTTGCATTGAACTTGACCAGATTGGCATCGCCCCAATCGGAGACCGCCTTCAAGGACGAGTTCAAGCGTTCAACCATAGCCTCTCGGGATGACTGGATCTGTGACCCACTAGCACGTGCGTCAGCCACATATCTCTCGGCAACAGTGCTGTCGTCTGCATACCCAAAGATACCGGGTTTAAGTAAGTCATTTATGTGCAGCAAAAACAGTGTTGCCGAGAGTACCGACCCCTGAGGGACCCCGGCATTAATATCCATTTGACCGGACGAGCAGCCATCAACGACCACTCGGATGGATCGATCCCTCAAGAAGTCTGCGATCCAATCACACAGACCAGTGGGTAGACCGAAGGAAGGAAGCTTAGCAATGAGGCTTTCGTGCCAGACCCTATCGAAAGCCTTCGAGATATCAAGGGAGACGGCAAGCGCTTCCCCATGCTTCTCGATGGCTTCGCTCCAGATGTGAATGGCATACGCTAGAAGGTCCCCAGTGGACCGATCTTGGCGAAAACCGTATTGCCGGTCACTGAGGATGTCGTTAGCTTCTAGGTATGCCAGAAGTTTCTTGTTGAGCACCCGTTCCATACTCTTACAGAGGACGGACGTAACAGAGATGGGTCTGTAGTTTGCCGGGTCAGCTCGACTGCCCTTCTTGGGCACAGGCTGCACGTTAGCTTGCTTCCATGCAATCGGCACTTTTCCAGTCTCATATGAGATGCGAAATAGGCGTGTCATGATCGGAGACAATTCAGGCGCACAAGTTTTAAGCACAATAGCTGGTATCCCGTCGGGGCCGCTAGCTTTGTTCACATCGAGATTACGCAGGACCCTACGAACGTCCTTTTGATGGATACGAACGTCTGACATCCTCGTCGCGCATCCATCAGGAGAAACAGGTGGCCGTGCGTCACCAGAATTCAGACGTGAAGATTCCGCAAAAAGAGAGGCAAACAAGTTTGCTTTCTCCTCAGCGGTGTGAGCCAGCGACCCATCGGGCTTCAGCAATGGCGGAAGTGAGGGACGGCAGAAGTTCGATTCAACCGACTTAGCAAGGGACCAAAACGCTTTACTACCTGCGGGGTATGAAGCAAGTTTGCTCCCAATTCTGCTTATGTGGTCAAACCGAGACCTCTGCAACACCTTCTTGCAGGACTTGGCAGCCCTGTTAAAGGCCTTCTTCTTCTGAGCCACGTCGCTTGCTTTGCGCGTACGAGCGTCAGCCCAAGCTCGATATGCCGCGTGCTTAAGCGCGTCTGCGCGATCACATTCGGCGCCAAACCATGGACGAGCTTGGTCAGACATTGTTACGTCAGAGAATGGGATGAAGTACTCCATCCCCTGCCGCAACACATCCGTCACGGCATCTACGCACGACGAAGCATCATCTGAAGAAAAGCAAGTGGGCTGCCAAGGATAGCATGCGAAGAAAGACCGCAAGCCATCCCAATCTGCTGACCTGTATCGCCAAACCCGCCGGGTGCCTCTAGGGCTGGGATCGGGCGGGGAGTAGACAGACACAGACTTAACCAGACAGTGGTCGGAACTGCCTAAAGGCGAACATATCGACACAGAGTAGCGGTCTGGATCTGTTGTCAGCAAAAGGTCCAGGCAATTGGCTGTGTGCGAATCCACATCCGGCACCCTCGTTGCCCCCTGGACCAGCTGGGCGAGATTTAATGCTAGCGCTAGCTTTCGCACCTCTCGCCCAGCGTGGTCTGTGGACTGGTACGGGAAAAGCCACTCTTGGTGGTGGGCATTAAAATCCCCCAGTAACACCAATTGAGCAGAAGGGTACCGCTGCTGAGCCGCATCCGCCGCCTCACTCAGATGTTGTGTGAGCCCGGATGTCTCTTGATCTCCGCTGTGCGAGCGGTAGACACAAGCGTAGATTATTTTATCTAGGCCTGTGTCCACCAAAGTCCAAAGCGTCGAGAACCTGGAGTCCTCAAGGTTACGGAGACGCCGATAGCAGATGTCGTCCCGGGCGTACATACATACACCCGCACGTGGTTTGAAGTTGTGCTCCAAGGTAAAACCTGGGTAAGAAAGGTACGACACGTCGGACGGACCTCTGATCTGCGTCTCCGAAAGGAAGAAGAGAGCTGGTTTTTCAGTCTCGAGGTGGTGGTGGACTGCGACGAGATTTGAGTGCAGACCTCGTATGTTAATGAGGTGCACTTTGTGAGAGAGGGAGTGCAGCCGCTGTCTAACTTGTCTCTTACTTTTCCTTTTCATTATTTGAGTGAAGGGAGGAGAGGAGAAGGAAGTGAAATGAGGTTCCACGCAGCTAACCCTCAGGCACGCACTGAAAGGACGACATCATTGGGGGACTAGTCTGGAGACTGCGGGGACGCCCGAGCCCCCCCGGGAATGTCCATCGGGCCCTCTCGTCTGGTCGCCAACCAGCACGATGGCGCATTCCGGGATTTTTCGACAGTTGGCGGGGCAGCCTTTCATGTGTGGCTAGCACATTACTTGGGCCCCCAGCTACCTGCGGTCGGCCAGCGGCAACCGTGCCTCGGATCCCGCTACCCTCCGCGACTAGCCTCCCGATTCGCCCCCATCAGCACGAGCCAGGATGGTCTGCTTGCGCTGGAACAGCTATTTCGACCCAACTCCTCTAGACTGGCTACACTGAGCATCATACCGGAACACGGCCAGGCCGTTTGGCGGTACGTCTTTGCTCAGTGGGTGGTCGCAAGCCAACGGTCGAAACCTACCACCAGTTAGTGTCACCTGATTAGCACCACCCGGGGACCACGTGTAGGGACTTGCTTCAGGTATTCTCCTACGGACGCGGGTGACTCGGCCCCCAAAAAGGTTATTTAGGTTCACCCACAGCACATATATACACACACATAAAACAAATCATAGGTACAGTTCTTATATACATGCCAATTACGGATAAACACAACATTTACAGTACACATGCCAGTTTACCGTTTAGTACCTAAGTTTTTTTTGTAGAATTGTGACACAAAACGAAAAACAGAGGACAATAAAGGAAACAGGTTACACGAGAAAAATAAAATATAAAATAAAATAAAATAAAAAACAGACAAAAATAAAACAAAACAAACAGAGTAAGTATAAGAATGGACTCGATTACTTGTCCCCGGCGTGTAGGGAGGCCAAAATTCTTGCCTTGAACTTCGCTTCAGAATCGTCATATACATCAGCTTCGGGTACGGACTTATGAAATGAATTTAGGTTGTTACACATTTTGATGAATGGTGAGTTGAGGCCTATGTTTGTGGAGGTGGTAGGGCGTTGTAGCAGTGTGGTTATAGGAAAGCGTGGAATTTTGTGCGGAACTTTTAACAAGATACGCGATAAAAGTTCACTACAGTCTATGCGACCGTTCACTAATTTGTGCAGGAACATAAGACTATGCATAGTTCTCCGTTGACGTAGTGAGGTCATCTTGAAAAAGCTCAGACGCTGATGATAAGGACACCTATGAGATATGCCAGGGGAGATAAAGGCAAGGTGTCTGGTGAAAGCCCTGTGGATGCTCTCCAGACGCTGAGAATGTATTGCGTAAAAAGGGTCACAGACAACGCAGGCATACTCTAACCTGCTGCGCACTAAAGCATTGTATAGGACCATTTTAGTTTTAATAGACCTGAAACCCTGCGTATTGCGTTTAAGAAACTAATTATAGTTAGTTAAGTATTTTTTTAAATGTAAATTATTTGTGTAAATAAATAAATATAGGTATGTCGTTTTTCAACTGAACGTAAACATTATTCGATGTGTGCATGTGATTGACGCTATCTGACTTGATAAGCTAAGATGCTGAAGCTGACTTCTAAGCTTTTTTTAATCTAACGTGAAAAGAAAAAGGCGCGCGCAAAGGAAATAAAAAAAAAGTACACCAAGGAGGTTCTGAATTTTTAACAAATTAAAAAAGTTGTATGATAAATTTGGCACCATGGAGGTAGAAATAAATAGATTTAATGATGTTTTGCATTCACAAACTTAGTGTACACAATGTTCTAATTCAATTTACTTTAGCACTCTTTCCGAGATGGGGGGATGAAAAATAACTTTAATTTCGGTAGTCAGTGTTAAATAACAAAGAGATAAAACTATTATAGAAACACTGACTTACGAATTCAAAGTTATTTGCACTTTTTGGCGTTTTTTTTTTCAAGAAACTTTCTTTCGGTCTTTTCATTGTGGCCATTATCGTGTTCAAAAAACAAAAGTAGCATAGATTTAGTTTTATAATATGTATGGATATATACGAGTACATATATATAGTACTTTACTAGTTTTTGCCCAAGACTACTAACATGTTCAAAATTTTTAAAATGATTAATAGTTCTTGTAGAACTAATTATCCTCGTATATCTGCTATCATATCGCAAAATCTGTCACGTAACAAGCACTTTATTTATTTAATGGTCTCATAAGCGGGTCGCGCAGATCGTTACAAGATCGCTTGCTGGCATTGAACGTCATAATTAATCCCAGCACGCGACTCGATAACATCTGCTGATGACTTCCATTTTCCCCTGTCATAGTTTTCAGGTCATTTTAAAATTTCCGAGTTACATTAATGGCTTCCCTTACGTGACAATGATCGTTAGGACAAGTCAAACTTGATAATCGACGTGTTGATAGCGCGAGGGCCAGGGTTGTGTAAATGTTCCACCATGCAATCGAGAGATTTATACAATTGCGTTAATTTAATGACTTTATATCCCCCTTGTTCCTATTGTTGGCCTTCCAAATATCGCACCATCGTTTGTTGGCCTTCCTCAGTGGACAAGTGACCGGAATTATTATTTGATTGTTAGCAATTAGATTAATTAAGGTAGATAAAAGAGGCACACCAAACCATAGTGATTATGCTGGAGGACAATGCGCTTACGGATAATAACGTAATAAAGTTATGACTCTACAGTCTACAGCAGAAAAAAAAATGTAATTTACTAGCAAACTGCAGGGTTCTGAAAAGATGAGTAAAGGCTTCAATTTGCTAAAAATTTCACTATTGTTTGTTTTTTATTTTTGTATGTTAATCATAAAATTTTTTACGTATTTTGAATTGTGGGTAATAAACATAAATATTTCATATCTAGTAGATATCTATAAGATATATTCGTTCGTGGTTGCGCTGATATAGCTTAGTAATTGCCGCGTAAAAATTAGTACCGTAATTAGCCGCATTGCATACCGCGTTTTGTTTGTGTGACACCTTGCAACACTTCCTATCTTCCATCCTGATCCCGCACAGCCTCGAGAAAATGAGAACGCAGATAGATTTTACATGAAGAATTCGGTTTGAAGACGCAACGCACTGATAAGGTGACGTCACATTTTACAAAAAAAAAGATTCTTATAGAATTTAATCGCTTCAAAGACTAGAAACGCTAACAATTTGTGCTTGTGATCCGTGCAGTGTTTAGTGAATACCATATCTACTCGCCACTAAACCTAGGAGTCGCGAGAACCAGAGAACGCCGGTTGGCTGACACGTGGTGGCCTCCGAGTTCAAAGTCCTGTCTTTTCTAATCCTGAAATGGCTCCATCTGTGATCTATCATAAGCTGCAAAGTGTCAAGTACATTTGGAGGTATGCGGAACAGAGAGTAAAGTCCCACATACCTCCGTTGAAAAGGGAGGATCCATCGACCAGACGGGTGTTACGTCTAGTAGGCAACTGCCCGATAGATAGATGATTTTGGGCTGTTCTTATATGTACTAATCGCGTTGCGCGATGTAGGATTAGTTCTTATGTGGCGCCATGGATGTCGCTACATACATATCTAATTAATCAATTTCGCAAATACAGTTCACACCCAATTTAAAGTAGTACCATGCGTATCCAGTATGTCTGTTAATTAACCATAATCCTAGTGATGCAAAGTTTGGCTGCGTGCCTAACTACTGGAATAACCAAATTTAATTACAACAGGTAATTTGCAAAACAGTTTAATTAAGCTTAAATTGAGTTTGATTAGGTAGGTAGTAGGTATAGTTTGCAAAATTATGATTTTGGTTTTACTCTTTTGAATTGTTTTATTTGAAGATTAGTTGTCCCCAACATTGGGTACGCCATAATCATGGCGGTAAGTCCCCCCTTTGAGGAGTGGCTGAAAAGGCAACATGGCATCCTTAAATTCCGCATGACGCAGGTCCTCACCGGACATAGTAAGTTCGGAAGGTTTCTACACCGGATTCGTGCGGAAGAAACGCCCGGGTGTCACCATTGTGTGGACCGCCCGGAGGACACAGTGGAGCATACGATAGAGGCGTGCCCCGCCTGGGCAGAGCACCACCGTGTCCTCGTGAGGGCGATCGGTGGCAGCGATCTCTCGCGCCGAACCTTGGTACAGGCCATGGTCTGGAGCGAGGAGGAGTGGCAGGCGGTCGCCTCCTTCTGCGAAGCAGTAATGCAAAGGAGGAGGCCGCACGTGCACGCGCGAGGTAATGGGCCCTGCACCCCAGCCGCCGGGATTCTGATCCCAAATTCCGGCTACCGCAGGCGCGGGCTTGCGGACGGCGAGCAACGGATAGCTCGCGGTCCGACCGTCCGGTAACCGTCCGGACCAAGCCCAAGACGTCAATGGCACGTAGTGTTCCATGCGCGCCTCGAGGAGAGATCTCAGCAACCGTAGGGGCACAGCAGGGTCGAAGCCTACTGGGGCCAAGGGTCTGATTCTGAAAGGAAGAATCGGCCTTGGTATGAAAGGCAACGAAGGAACAGGAGTGGGTTTTTAGTCAGTAACAGACTGACACACCCTCACGCTCTGCCCAAGAGCGGGGATGTCATGGGATGATTTTCCCACCGAAAAAAAAAAGTTGTCTCCAACATACATTGTGCTGTCCTGCCCCGGTTCGTATAAAAATACAATGTAAAAACACTTTTATCTCAAATCAAATTTCCCAATTTTTTGACATGTATTTCCATTGTTTTCATCCTGGGAGTATGTTTCCTTGGGATAATTTTCTACTATCTCGCGAGCGGAGCCGTTGGCAGCTGTTAGTATTAAATAATAATCACACTAATATTATATAGGTGATATTTGGTATGTTTGTGTATTTGTACATTTGTTACATAACGCTCAAACAGCTTAACAGATTTATATGAAACGCACATTGGTAGACCATGTTCTAGAATAGCACATAAAATACTTTTTATCACAAGAGTATGTTTTCATCGTATATTTTTTTGTATTTATGTATATGTGTATCTATTTTAGCATTATGTATATCTATCAAGTTTTGTTCAATTTTATATTTGCACCTAGTGCAACCCTATTTTGTATCCAGGCATTCTCTATCCATTCTGGGTTGCCTGGAAGAAACCGCCGAGTGCGATAAGGCCGCCAATTATATGTTTTTTTTTTGTATTATAATTTCAATTTGTAAATTTGTAATCTTGGTATGCAATAAAGTACCTATATATAAATAAATTGTCTACATTAACGCGGGTGAAGCCGCTGGCTATAGTTACTATATAATTTCTAAATACTCAAACATTATAATCATCACTTTAATAAATTAATGATCAATGTTTACGATGTTTAAGTCCTACCATATACTTAATCTAAGATTATAATTACTAACGATTCTTTAATAAACTCAATACACGAATACTTAAAAAATCTAAACAATAGTTTCAACAAACTATTCTCTCTGAAGTGTTCATGACATTGAAGTGTTTGTGTGTGTTTGTGTGTGTTTCATTTGTTTTTTTATTATCATTTTGATTTGTGAATCAAATATTTGTATTGTTTATTTTTACCCGACTACGGAGGGTTATGATTGATATAAATTGTAGCTCCGTAGGTAACTATTTCGTCAACAAAATTCAAATGTGGTATAAGTCAAAATGTTAGCAGTGTGCATAAATAATGTATCCTAGTTCTACATCCTGTCCTTGTCCACTTCATAATAGGTATTTAATTATACTCGTTCGGTTGGTATCTTATTATTTATTTGTTAAAGGTTAAACTGGTTGCTGTGTAATGTCTGTGAAATGGTTGTCAAAGCTGACCATCGACATGAAAATTCGAACCATAAGTGAGGCTGTTTTAAAGAATCATGGAAAGAAGTATGTTGGGATTAAGACTAAGGGACAAATCGAAAACTACTAAAATATATATATAGTAAATAAAAAAAAAAACACTGAAATACAGATGGACGGGACTAGAACAGAAACAGAGAAATGAACTAGAAAGTTACGGAATAGTACTCTAGAAAACAAAGACAGAGGAAAACAAATAAACAGAGGAAGGTCGACTTGTCAAGAGAGGGGAGAAGAACAGTACTGCTCTGTAACTAGTGGAGGGAATTAGAAGTCGCCATTGTCATAAGACGATGATGTGCTGGCTGACAGTTCAAACCTAAATTAGATGAACATATATTTTTTTTTTCGTTGGATAAATCATCCAATGACATGGATCGCGACATAGTGTCAGACTTTTACCGACTAAAAACCCACTCCTATCCCTTCGTTGCCTTTCATACCAGGGCCGATTCTTCCTTTCAGAATCAGACCCTTGGCCCCAGTAGGCTTCGACCCTGCTAGGCCCCTATGGTTGCTGACATCTCCTTGAGGCGCGCGTGGAACGCCGTCGACGACTAGGGCTCATTCCGGACGGTTACCGGACGGTCGGACGTCGGGCTAACCATTGCTCGCCGTCCTCAAGCCCGAGATGCACATAATAATATGTAACTTAGTAATCGCACAGCCTGAAAATATTATGTTCTGAATCGGATACTAAATCCATTCAAATTCAATTAGGGCTGATTATGATGATGATAATTTCTAAAAGAGGTATTTACTTGGTTTCTATTTCGATATTTTTTTATAAATCTTGATTGCGTCACTAGCGTGTTTGTATATGCGTGCGTAGATATCAATACAAATGCGCTACCAATGTAGTTTGATACTATATTATTTGCCCACAATAAGGATAAAAAAAATCTTAAAAAAGAACACTACCTAAGTGTATAATTTCAGTAAAATGTCAGTGCAAATTATGATTGTAACTTTGTATAGGGGTGAGCAATATTCTAGTTACATGTGGTATACAGGTTTTAATTGATTTGGGTAGTTATATTTAAGATACTGCGTTTGCCCATTCTAATGATCAAGAAAGGGAAAAGGTAAGCATTAAATTCCATAAAAATGTTTTTATGGTTTTTTTTTTGTGTTTATCGATAATGTCGATGCGAAAAAAAAAATATATATTCCCCTAAACTACTATTTTAGGTATCATAAACTACTCTATTAGAGGTGTTGTATGTTGTGCTCGCAAAAACTACGGCTGAGCATGAGTTGCTGGATTTGATTCCTAGAACATGAAAAAGTATTAGTTCTCCGAATCGATATAAATATTTTCAATTTTTTTTTAAATTCTTCACCCTTGTGCGTCTTGTGACTTTTACTACATTCTAGTTTGTAGTTTAACTAGGTCATGTTTTATTAGGGTACACTCCCATGGCTCGTGACGCATAAGATAGCCGACCTGATTACTCTGCCAGAGGTCAGTAGGTCATCATCTGGTGATAGCGACAACAGCTGATTGATTACAGAGGTTCTAATAGAAATATATCTACCAATTACGAAAGGGGTTTAGACAGGCTTTATTTGTAATTTTAATTGTTTTCCTTTTGCTTTAGTTACTGTAATTGATTGTTTAACGGTTGTAATTTATCAAATAGTAAATAAATAACAGGCTGATTTTTATTTCATGGCAATCTTTTAAGACGCCAAAGTGCGTATACAATCTTTTGTGTGTCTTTATAAAGGAGGATGCCAGGATGATTTTGTATGGCCACCGTCCCCATCCCTCCAACAGACATGAGATACATGTCAGTTTGTTCATTCCTATACACAAAGGACAAAACAGCTGATATCATTGTTAAAATATATGGGATATATATTTAATTTTGACTGGGCTGTTGGTCTAGTGGTTAGTGTCCCTGACTGGTATGCCGGAGGCCGGATTCAATTCCCACGTAGGACAAATGTTTGTATGATGAGCATGATCATTTGTTGTGTGTCTGGGTGTAATTTATCTATAATATGTACGTATTTAGAAATATATAAGTATGTTTATCACTTTTCTAGTACATAACACAAGCTCTGCCTATCTTGGGACTAGACACCATTGTGTGATAGTTGTGGAATTATTTATTACAAAAGAAAAACTTGTATAAATGATTATGATCCATACAATGACATGTACTATTATTAGTCATATTTATTACAATATGATCAAGCATTTGTACTGGTGCATTAAAATTAATGCGTCTCCGTAACCCCATGTACCATTACAATGGATATTATGCGTGCACAACTGAGGTTAGCTTAGGCAATAGCCTATGCTAACCAATAGCTAGCTAGAATAAGTAATAACTTATTATGTGGCTTAGGTTAGGTTTGGTTAAAATAAAAATATTTTATATAACCTAAACCCCATACTTTTGAGGTATGTTGGTACAATAATAAAAACTTTATTCAACTCGACGTTTGAAATGACACCTGTTTAAAATCTTTTGGTTGTCACCAACAGATTGGCAACAGGTGTCATTTTTGGGGACAGTTTTATGCAATGCCCTTTGTCAAATATTTTTGTAGAATCGTACAGGGCTCGCCGAGCAGCCTATAGACTATATTTAATGTACACAACACTTAGGTTAGGTTAGGTTAAAATATTATGTTTTATAAAACCTAAACCCCATACTTTTAAGATACGTCGCCGTAATAAAATAAACTTTATTCAACTGGACGCTTCGAATGACACCTGTTTCAAATCTGTTGGTGGGTTAGGGGACTCTTTTACGCAATACACTTTTACTGTTCTATTTGGTTTCACTGACTTCATGTTAGACCATATCATTCTGTATTTGTATTCCAATATTTTAAAGAAGAAAGTTTTGTATTGTTGGTTTTTAATGAATAAACTCAAAAACTATTGGACCTATTTGCGACTGAAAGTTCACAGATTTATTTCAACAAACACAATTTACTGCAAACGAATTTAAACGACCGATAATATAACTGATGACAAAAAGGCAATATAAAAATGCCGACCTTGTTTACAGGTCCGGCATTTTTATTAATATGGCGACATCTTTTACACAAAAAAAAATAACACTTATGCCAAACTAAACTGGCCTGTTGGTCTAGTGGTTAGTGGCCCTGGGTGCTATGATCGTGGGTTCTGTTCCCACTCAAGACAAAAGTTTAGTATATGAGCAAGATCATGTGTTCTGTGTCCAGGTATAATTTATCTATAATATGTATTTGTATGTATTAAGAAATATACATATAGAGTAAACCAGTCATAGGTTGCCACATGCCCTAGTCGGTAATGAGCCCCACTTGTAAAACTAAGATGCGTATTTAAAATTTGCTGCTTATTTGTGCCGATCTGGTTAGTTTATGAGTATGTCAGCGATATAAACTATACAATAACGCAAGTTCAAGTTCAAGTAGAACTTGCGTTGTATCGTTTATGTAATTTTAAATACGTGTCTTATTATTGCAAGTAGGGCACGATACCGTCTGGGGCACGTATGACTGGTTTACCCTAAGTATATTTATCAGTTGGCTAGTTCTAGTACATACATATATATCGATAATCAAATGTTACTTTTAGAATGTAAATGCTTGAGTTCTCGATGAAAATACCATAATTACTATAGGTATGGATGCCGATAACTTTTGAGGTGTTTCTTCGATTCCTCATGGATCCCATTATCAGAACTAGATTTTGATAAAAATGGGACCAATTTGGAAGCATATCCTTTTAGGGAAAAAAAATTGCAAATCGGTCCATAAACGACGGAGTTCTGAGGTAACAAAAAAACAAACAAACAAACTCTTCAGCTTTGTAATATTAGTATGGATAAGAACAGAACAAAAAATAAAAAGGTAAAACACATTCATATTTAATCAGAAAATCATCAAAACGATTGTTTGTAAAGCATAAACATTTTTTATAAATCGGATATTTCCGTATTTGTTCGAGGTAGAAAATATATTATTAATCTGTTGACATAGCTACATCTTATTTCTTTGTCAAAGGTAATCTGCTCAAATATGTACCTATGTAGGTTATACCTTTATTTTCAGTAGGATAAGTAAATCATCAAACGTCTCACACTTGGGTGGAGCAAGAGGGCGTGCCATGCTTTTATTGACCAAAATCCACCCGTGTTCCTTCAGTTGCCCCTTGCGTTCCAGGACCGATTTAACTTTCGAACTTTCTATTGAAACAGTTTTAAAAAGAGAGCATCCTCATCAATCGATCCTCAAAAATTGTCATCATCTCTTCCCAACTAGCTTAGGCTCGGCTTTCAGTCTAACCAGAAGCGGTTGGAGCGACTGCCTGTCAGACCTTCATAATCCAGCTGTCAAAGGTGCTTTCCGAGGAATAGGGTGTCAGTAATGTCCTAGATAAATATAGAAAAGTATAGCATATAGCATAGCATAATCAGCCTTTTAATGTTCCCTCTGCTGGGACTCAGGCTTCCTCTTTCTAGGAGAGGGAATGGGCCGTAATCCACCACGCGGGCCCAGAGCGGATTGGTGAATGTCACATGTCTTCGAATTTTTGGTTCTAGGACATGCCGGTTTCCTCACGATGTTTTCCTTCACCGTTTTTGAGACCAGTGGTGATGAAATAAATTACACAAAGTAATGCGCCTGGCTGGGTTTGAACCCGCGACCTACAACTTATAAGTCGGGGCCGTTACCACTCGGCCACCACTGCTCTCATACATATGCTCTCATACATAGAAAAGTATACGTATATAAATTTAAAAAGATTACATTGATTCTTGACCGGGTTCGAACCCGCAACCTCAAGCATGAGAGGTAGGGTTCTTAATCACAGGGTCTGCTGGTAATAACACAAAAAAGAATAGCAGCGAATTAAGATTGGACACGCCATAATCATGGCGGTAAGTCCCCTCTGAGGAGGCATTACGACGTCCTCGCCTTCCGCATGACGCAGGTTCTCACCGGACATGGTAAGTTTCCTGCATCGGATTCAGGCTGAAGAAACACCCGGGATGTCACTACTGTGTGGATCGCCCGGAGGACACGGTTGAGCATACGATGGAGGTGTGCGACGCTTGGGCGGAGCACCGCCGTGTCCTCGTGAAGGTTGTCTATGGTAGTGACCTCTCGCGCCGGGCCCTGGTCATGGGCCCGGGCTATGGTCCACAGCGAGGAAGAACGGCAGGCGGTCGCCTTCTTCTGCGAAGCAGTAATGCTTGTAAAGGAGGAGGCCGCAGGCGTGAGGGAACGAACATCCTCACGCTCCAGCTGCCGGGACTCTGACCCCGATTACCAGCCACGGTAGACGCGGGCTTGCGGATGTCGAGCAATGGGTAGCTTGCCGTCCGGCTCTCCGGTAATCGACCGGACCGAGCCTCAATCGTCGACAGCGCGTAGTAGTCCACGCGCTCCTCAAAGAGATGTCAGCAAAACGTAGGGGCTCATCAGGGCCGATGCCCGCTAGGACCGCGGGGATTTCCTGAAAAGGAAACCCATAGTCTTAGAACGAAAATGGTAACTGAAGGACATAGGTGTGGTTTTAGTCAGTAAAAGTATGTCACGCCCTATCGCTCTACCCAGACCGGGAGAAGTCACTGGACACATATTAAGATAAAAACGTAATTTAATTTGAATTTTGAAAATCTATCGATCAAGAAAACTGCCATTCGGTATGGGGCATATAGTCTCTATAACTGGCCACATACAATAAAAAAATGAAAAAACAATTATAGAATTCGTAAATGGAACTCTTTGCGAGCATGTTACTTTTTAATTGGCGAGATTGTCATTTGTTTTTACAATGAGGCGTCCTTTCGAAGACTGTAGGTCGCTATAAAAAAAAATTACATTGAAGCCATTGTATTTTTTTTTCTATTTTTTTTTATTTAACGGTTTTTAGTTATGGTACCACAAGTAAAAAGTACCCCTCATCCAAACTTAAATACCTTATAGCCAGATTGCATTTCATGTCAATTTTAATAAACCCAAACACGGTTAGATTACATTAATTTATTACAGAGTTCCGGTGCCTAACTTCAGGCTTCATCATCAGATTAGTTCGATATATTCCCCCTCTTCTTTCAGTCAGTTTTCGACTACACGTATAAACAAAGTAATTTTACTTGTTACGACGGTTCTGCTGTGATCCTATGAGGAGTTGCATATCTTTGAAGTTCATGATCAGATCATAACAATATTTCTATGGGACCAATTCGAAAGCATAACCTTTCAAACAAACAAAATTTTCAAAATCGGTCCACAATTGACCAAGAAATCGGTGAACATACATTAAAAAAAAAACATACATTCAGCCGAACATAGAACCTCCTCCTTTTTGAAGTCGGTTAATGAATTTAACTCGTGAACATTTTCGTTCAGTGATTTGTTATGATTTTCGTTGTGGCTTAATTAAGTCAACAAAAGAGTTGCCAGAGACTTCAATTGGCATTTGGTGATAAAGCACCATGTCGTAACTCTGATTGGTGGTTTGGAGAATTTAGACGTGGACTTGATCATCTCTATGACGAGGTACGTAAAGGTCGGCCGGCGACTGCGGTTACAGACTCGAATATTGTCACCGTACGACAACTTTTTGAATATGAAAAAAATATAATAACTTGCCAGCAAATTCGTGCTTTGTTAGGCATTGGAATGAGCCAAGTGCAAAACATTTTACATGTGCATCTGAAGGTTTGGAAGCTTTGCCCTCGATAGTTACCACATGACTTAACGGAGGACCAGAAAAGACTGTGTGTCCAGTGGTGCCATAAAATGATAAAAAAGTTTAGTGAAGGACAATCATTGGCTGTCTATAATATCGTAACAGGTGACGAAACCTGGGTGTACTGTTTTGAAACCGAAAGGAAAAGCCAGTCGGCAGAGTGGGTCTTTCCTTTTGAAGATTTTCCGACGAAAGTTAAGAAAAGTCGAAGTGTTAGTGAAAAAATTGTTGTTTTTTTTTTCGGCAAATCAGGATATTGCACTACAGTATCGTTTGAAGATCAAAAGACAGTGACTGCAGATTGGTACGTCAACACTTGCTTGCCCAGAGTCGTCGAGAAAAAAAGTTCGCGAAAAGCAATGTACTCCTCCACCACGATAACGTCTCCTCACATTCTGCTAAGGTAACAAAAGCCTGTTTGAAGGCTTCAAATATGGAACTGATGACGCATCCACCTTACAGCCCGGACCTCGCACCTTGCGACTTCTCATTTGTTTCCAAAAATTAAAGACTATCTTACACGTTTTACGAGCCCTGAATGGGCGGTGAATGTGAAAGCCATTGAAGAGGTCCCTAAAGAAGACTGGTCCAACTGCATTGTACAGTGTTTTCAGCGAATGCAAAAATGCATTAACTGCGAGGAAATATACTTTGAAAACAATAAATGTATCGTCTTATATCTAGTCTTATTTATCAGAATCCAGAAACTTTCAGTTTGCCCAAGATATAATACGTTAATAAAATTAAAAGAAGAATTAAAATGCGTTTTTAGGGTTCCGTAGCCAAATGGCAAAAAACGGAACCCTTATAGATTCGTCATGTCTGTCTGTCTGTCCGTCCGTATATCACAGCCACTTTTTTCCGAAACCATAAAAACTATACTGTTGAAACTTGGTAGGTAGATGTATTCTGTGAACCGCATTAATATTTTCACACAAAAATAGAAAAAAAACAATAAATTTTAGGGGTTCCCCATACTTAGAACTGAAACTAGAATTTTTTTTTCATCAAACCCATACGTGTGGGGTAAATATGGGTAGGTCTTCAAAAATAATATTGAGGTTTCTAATATCATTTTTTTTTTAAACTGAATAGTTTGCGCGAGAGACACTTCCAAAGTTACTACTTTGGAAGTGTCTCTCGCGCAAACTATTCTGTGTGTATGTGTCCTTAACTTCTAAATTCAGAGAATGATAAAACTAAAAAAAATATATTATGTACATTACCATGCAAACTTCCACCGAAAATTGGTTTGAACGAGATCTAGTAAGTAGTTTTTTTTAATACGTCATTAATCGTAAATCGCAATTTACCTTTCAAGATTGTACGGAACCCTCAGTGCGCGATTCCGACTCGCACTTGCCCAGTTTTTCTTAAAACCTGTTGTACCTACGAAATACATGGTTTTAAGAGGATATGCGATATATAATAATTACGATATAATGTAACTACGACGAAACATTGTATTTTGATGGTACAGTTGGCGCAGTGGTTAAGCGATTGGCTGCTGCGTTGCGTGTCGCGGATTTGATTCCTACACGGAACTTATATTTGTATGGCCTACAGATTGTTATTCCGGGTCTGGGTTTCTTGTTTAAGTGTGTTTACATGTTTGTGAACGTACCCACGGTACAAGAGTACTTTCTAGTTGTTGGATAGCATAGCATAGCATAGTCGGCCTTATAATGTAGTGGGAACATTCATCGATCATTTAATTAATTCTGGGAAATCAAATGTGGTTTATCGTTAACAAAATCAGTGTTATGGCTTGAAAAAAAATTGTCCATATCAGCGTCCATGTGCTCTGGTTCATTTTGTGTATTTGAACTGCAAAGCAATGATGGGTAAGGAACACCATCAGAATGCAACACTGGTATTGTGACCGACGCAACATCAGGGATAATTTCTCGCTATCCGAATTATGGAAAAACAAAAATTATTGTCAATCAATCTTGCCCTAGGGGTATAAAATAGTGTCCATTTTTTGTCCTAAAACCTGCGAAGGCGGAGGAGTGTGTATTATTGTTAAAGACTCGGCGAATAGACAATAAAATAGTCAATACAATAGTCGGCCTTATAATGTTCCCACTGTTGGGACTCAGGCCTCCTCTCTAGGAGAGGGAATGGGCCGTAATCCACCACGCGGGCCCAGTGCGGGTTGGTAGATGTCACATGTCTTCGAATTTTTGGTTCTAGGACATGCCGGTTTCCTCACGATGTTTTCCTTCACCGTTTTGGGAGCAGTGGTGATGAAATAAATTACACAAAGTAATGCGCCTGGCTGGGTTTAAACCCGCGACCTACAAAAGTCGGAGCCGTTACCACTCGGCCACCACTGCTCTGTTGTTGGATATACAAACTTATTTGTGTTTTGTATATTATGAGTAAATTTAAATTTGAAAGGTTAGTTGTTTTGGAATACGTCTTTATTGATTTTTGTACATTGTGAAATGTCTTGACACCGTAAAATACGAGTAGTTATAATACATTTTTTTTTGTTTTCGGGGGGAAATCTTCGAAAGGCGCCCGGACTTTGGGCATAAATCCGGGAAGTGTGGGATTTTTACCTCACTAAAACCACCCTACTGTGTATTTTCTCCAACTAAAATCTGGTTTTCTTCTGTTTCCATAACTCTTCTGCACCAGTATGGGGCAATGTTAATTTTTTATTATAAATAAGTAACCTCATCTTTTTTTTTCGGTGGGAAAATCATTTAATGTCATCCCCGGCTCTTGGGCAGAGCGCGCGGTAGTGTCAGACTTTTACTGACTAAAAACCCACTCCTGTTCCTTCGTTGCCTTTTATACCAGGGCCGAGTCTTCCTTTCAGAATCAGAGCCTTGGCTCCAGGAGCTTCGACCCTGCTGGGCCCCTATAGTTGCTGACATCTCTTTGAGGCGCGCGTGAAACAATACTTTCCGTCGACGACTTGGGCTCGGTCCGGACAGTTACCGGAGGGTCGGACGGCGAGCTGCCCATTGCGCACCGTCCGCAAGCCCGCGCGTACGGTTGCCGGAAATCGGGATCCCGGATCAAATCGGAATCCCGGCGGCGGCTGGGAAGTAACCTTAGTAACTATTTTAATGTAAATGAAATACCAAACTACAAAACAATTCAAACAAACTATTTAGTATTTAACTAACTACAAAATATTTAGTATTTTCATTTATTTTATTTTATTACTTGTCACAGTATTTGGTACCCATCGCCATCGTATTAGTGTAGTGAGCACATTGTATTCAAATGACTTAGAAACGAATGAATTGTTATTCCGTTTTTAGAGGACAGATTTTATTGCCTAGCATAAGAATAGAATATTTCGTTGTCATTAAATTGTCAAAGTGACAAGAATACTTTTAAAAAGTAAAGTAAATGAATGTTGTAAACTGTCCACTAAGGATTCTAGTTTTAAGTTTGTCAATTAATTTGATACTTAGGCCAATTTCACAACCTAAACTGAACACTTAAAGGGATGGAGCTTTACGGAGCTTTAAATGATGTGTAACTCCATCCCTCCTCCTCTTTTTTGACATTTTATCATGCCATAGTAAGGCCCCTTGATTCAATTTTTTAAATTATTCCTATCAAATCCAAAAGTACAAACCTTTCCTCTTTATAACATTAGTCAAGTTTTGTAGCAACTTGAATAAATTTAAAGTCATCCTGTATCATTCAACATGCAATGTATCACCCTCGTGTTTTTTTTTTCGTTTATTATCACAATAAGGGTTTTTAAGCTATTGCATAGCTTCTATCGAGGGCCTTGAGCGCGGGGACCGAATCCAGAAATTCCGTAACGAAAAAAACCTCACGCTCCCCACTCCGACGGGCACGGAGGTGTGGCTTGAAGGCGGACAGAGATTGAACACCTATTTTAGAAAAGTCGTTAACGACCTGTGTGGCGCATTGGTACAGCGTTCTACCTATGTTATCATCGTGCCTCGAGTTCAAATCTCGGTCAAACAAAATAGTCTTTTTGTATTATAATAGATTATAGTAATGTTCTATGATAACAACTGAACATACTTGTAGCAATTTATGAAGTAAACAAGAAAAAAAAAATTGTTTTCTTATCGGTCACCACGCTCAAAAAGTGTAACTTGAATTAATATCAAAGAAAAAGAAATACTGCATAAATAAAATAAATAAATAATTATAATTGCATAAGTTGATACAAAATGCTATGCAATAGCTTTACCGCGGCAGTCCCCGAGTGCCACACTTTTTTTTTGTGATTTTGTCACAGGTAGATAAACGACGGTAATTATTTTTATTTATTAACCTTTTGAGTGCGTAATTAGAGACACAATAATAAGACAATGGCGCGTGAACGCCGGCGTTAATGCGGGGATCAACAGCTTAAAAAATTAAATTGGATTTATGAACAGAATATCATAAATAAAAATGATGATTTAAACAATAATTTGCTTTTATTAACAAATTGTATGGACATTTATCTGTTCTAAATTCAAAAATATTTATTTATTTATTTATTTATCCATTGCTTGCTATACTTACAGTATGCACCAAAGCGTATAGCAGCCAACAAACCAACAATCTATTAACTAAAAAATTTGATACAAACATTTATAATTTCTTTACTGCTATAAAAAAAAATTGTCAAATTTAGGTTCCTGAGCAATCAGAGCGTTCAGCAGATTGAGCGCCAGAGTTGTAGGGGCATATCGAGCCGTTAGAGTACGTGATGGAGGGGCAATGATCAGGCACCACCATATGGCACAGGTGCGCGACGCCCGCAGTCGGTCCGGAGCGTAAAGTGAACAGCGAGCCAGCCAGCGTGGTCGCGTCGTCGATTTTATTACTCAGAAGATTATAATAATGCATCAAAAGCGCGCATTTACGTCGCAGTTCTAACGTGTTGATGCCCACCATTCCCACGACAAACATAGACGGATATAAATAGGGATAGTACCCATATAACTTTTTGTATAGGTAGCGAGCTTTGCGTTGAACCTGTTCTATCATCAGTTTATATTTTTATATTTCTTATTTTTAATATGAGCATATATAATGGCTTCATATCTTTGCTTCTCATTCAACAAAAATATTAAGCGCGGGAAAAAAGCAAATCAAATCTTATTAACTATATACATACATATATATATTGTATTTTTTTGGTTTAACTACATAATTTAATCGTATTTTTTTTTTCTACTTCCCGAAGATTACTTTTTTTATTTAAATAACATTAGTTTTAGTATACCCGAAACACGTGTCTAATATTTCTATGTAAAGAATCTATGTACAAAATTTCATAACTGTATCATGAAAAATCACAAAGTTATAAGCTTGTAATGTCAGCAAAAATACATAGTCACCGGGCCATCCAGGTTGTTTTGCACTTGCAACCAGCTGTTTGCTGGCGCATAATACCCGCTATGACCTGCCGTGACCTGTGTTGTACTTACTGTCGGTGGTGCCCAACTTGTGACCTTTTAGGAAAATGTTCTGTGTTTTGGAAAAAATATAACATCGTGTAAAAATTATTGGAATCCATTCAGTTACTGATTCTGAACAAACTATATTCAGGTTTCGCATAAACTAAAAATGTATATTTGGCTGAATATAACTTTTCTATTGCGCTCAGTAACCCAAGCGATAATGATAATCGTTACGTAACACGAACTACGGTGGATTGAATCGCTTAAGACCGGTTTTTTGTTAGCCGCAAGGACTGTGCGATTAAATTTACTTATAGTTTTGGTGATGACTTTTTTATTCTTAATGTGTTTTTTCCTGTTTCATATATTCTATTACTAAACACCTATCTATTATTTATCATTTACGAACACACAAATTTCTACCTATATAAATAATATAGATATGTTTATTTACCTGACACCTAACAAACTGATTAAAAGCCGTAGACTCATAGTAAGGTTCAGTTGAAAACCAGCGTCAGGCAACCGCTACGTAGTGGCCTGTCATTATGCTGAACTGGACCTATTTGGCGCAGTCGTGAGACACGCAATGTTGATGTATTTTAATTTTAAATATTTAAGTTTCTATATAACTTTTATCTTATTGTGTGTACCTGTGTGCCAAATAAACGTGTTTTCTTTTTTTCTTCTTTCTTAACGTATTCGTTTGTGTTATTTGTGAACAAAAACGTCGATTTTTTTATTGTCGAGGCCAAAATTTGCTTGCGATATAGCCTGTTGCCATTTAAATCAAAACTAAAATGTATGGCCACTTTGAAAAATTTTCTTCAGTGGACAATAAACTAAATTGCGTCGTCATTTTTAGAGAAAGTATTTCTTGTTTAGTGTTTTGAAAAACGTTGTTTGATACACGTAAAAATCTGTCACTGCAGCGCTCAGCTCCATAACAGAACTTCACCTCGGTTTCAATGACAAAGTTTCTCCACTTGTATCAAAATGTACTACCGTAGTCAACTGGTCAACATTCGCCAATCGTTTTTAATAAGTCAAAGACAAGAACGGTAGATACGAATTAAAGCATTTGATACACGTACATACATTCATATTTTGGCAAGATCAGGTTCACATGACAGTTCATTTAAAGGACATAGAATAAATTATTTAAATAAGAAAAAGAAAAACCAAATAACTAGAATTTAAATAATTAATTCTTGTAATTTTGTTAAGAATCCACAGTACCAACAATGTTTAAGATAAGGATTTTTTTTTCGATTCTATTCTATTATAAATGTTTTTCAAACACATTGTGGTTTTGTGGGAGAATCGTCAAATTATTATTATAATTGTACCTTATCTCTCTATTTGCAACTGGTTTTCTAATCTACGAGTACAATAATAATTATGCACCTATTTAAATATAACTGGTTATGAATTATGCATATTTTTTGTAGTCTGTCTCGGAAAATGTTTCATTGGAAATAAAAATATATTTGAATACTAAATATTTTTTGTTACGCAACAGTTAGGTAATGAACAAAGGATCGAGTATTTTAATAAATACTAAAAATATTCTGTGGTTTAGTAGGTTTACTATGAGGTGTATTATTTTATTTGGTTATACACATAGTTCATTTTAAAATATTACTTTAGATCTGTGATCCCGCATGTTTTGTTATTTACTGGCATTTAAATATTCGTATAATTGTTGTGCCCAGTAAACTACCCTGTGGTACTCCAAAATTTTTAGGGGGTTAAACGTGAACTTGCATGGTTTTCAGATTTGACATATTGTCAGCGACTGGTGAGGTAGCTGTTTTCACAGCTAAAATGTCCACTCAAGCGGTTTTCCATTTATTCCAACTGAATTTAGTTTTTTAAAAGAAGATCTATTGAGATTGTATCGACTACTTTAGCTACCTCTAAAAATACCACCATGCAGCGACCCTTTTCCATAGTTGCTGATATGATGACTGCTTTTTCTAAAATCAAATTATCTCCCTGATAAAAGATTGTACTTTTCAAGAAAATTTACTAGTCGGTTGTGTACAACCTTTTCCAGAAGTTTTTTTTATTAGGCGTAGGCTCGCGTTTAACCACTATCTCACCTGATAGTAAGCAATGATGTGGCCAATGATAGAGCATGCTTGTCTAGAAGTAATCTATTAACTCTTGACTTAAATACCCCAAGAGTTTACAACGCTGTCATACTTATAAACTAACCAGATCGGCTTGAACAAGCATCAAATACTTAAATACATGGGGCATATTACCAACTGGGACATGTATGCCTAATTTATGATTACTGTACAGTTAGGAACCCCTTTCAAGTGAAGGTCTCTTCTTCTCGAAGTTGTAATGAGTTTAAAAACGGGTAGTGCTCCTGGATGGGATCGTATTCCAGTTAGCTTCCTTAAACTGGCTAGGCACATACTGATTCCAATAATCTCCCATTTGGTTAACACATGTTTTAAAAAAGGGGTGTTCCCTACTCTCTTGAAACAAGCAGTCATTACCCCTGTGCACAAGAGAGGGAACAGACAGGATGTCAATAACTATAGGCCGATCTCCGTCCTGCCTTCACTGTCCAAAATACTGGAAAAGCTTATAAATAATAGATTAACAGATTACCTCAATAAATACAAAATTTTATCAGATTCCCAATACGGTTTTCGATCGGGTAAGTCAACCCAGGATGCTGTACTGGATCTAACTTCTCTAATTACTGATCAATTGAGGTAGATGCCAAGACAGTGGAGGTAGATGTCTAACGGTATTTTTGGACCTGAAAAAGGCGTTTGACACCGTCTCTGTTCACATTCTTCTGCAAAAACTAGAAAATATTGGAATAAGAGGCACCGCTTTGGATCTGCTTCAATATTATCTGAGAGGGAGGATCCAGAGTGTTAAGGTGGGACAATTTGTGAATGACAAAGCTGAACAGTCTTTCGGGGTGCCCCAGGGTTCAGTCCTGGAGCCAAAACTATTCCTAATTTACATAAATGATCTCTGCAATTTGAAATCTAACAACACTAAGGTTTTTTCATATGCTGACGATACTGCCATGGTAATAACGGGAAAATCTTGGGACTCCATAAAAAGGGATGCTGAATCTGCTCTGGCTACCACTGCCCAGTGGCTGAGGAAAAATTTGCTTACCTTAAACACCTCAAAAACCAACTATATGTGTTTTGCAATCGACAGTAGAACTCAACCTCGCCCCGAGTATAGTCTTAGAATACATAACTGCCTTGGTATTGGCAATAACTGCAATTGCCCTACAATAAACAAGGTAGATACCACAAAATACTTGGGAGTTATGATTGACGAAAGGCTGTCTTGGCACTCTCAGATTGATCTAATCGGTGGTAGAATTAGAAAGTTGATCTGGATATTTAAAATCCTTAGACATTCAGCTAGCGTTGAACTACTAAAAAAGGTCTATGTTACTTTGGCTCAGTCGATCATGATCTACTGCATTCCAGTGTGGGGGGGCGCATTTAAAATTAAATTCCTCGAGGTGGAACGTGCTCAAAGGATACTTCTAAAAGGTATGTTTTTAAAAAAACTTAGGTTTCCAACAGCTACTCTGTATTCAATAGCCAACGTATTATCTATTCGTAAATTGTATATCCTACATACCACTCTAAATAAACATAAATCGCTTCCAGTTGATCCCACTATATTAACAAAAAGACGAAATGATATAGTAACTAAAACACGCGCATGTAGAACTTACTTTGCTAGACACCAATATTTAAATCAATCTTCGCATTTATATAACTCCATTAATAAAATTCTTAAAATATATACAAAAAAAAAATAACCGACTTCACTAAAAAAAAACACTAAAGGATCAAAATAACTTTAATTTCGGAAGTCGGTGTTTCTCGGTATTGTTTGTTTCTTATTTAACTTTTGGAGTAGCGTAATTAGAGACACAATAGTAAGACAATGGCGCACGAACGCCGGCGGTCGTGCGGGGATCAACAGCTTAACACCGACTTCCAAAATTAAAGTTATTTTGATCCTTTTAGTGTTTTTTTTAGTGAAGTCGGTTATTTTTTTTTTCTAAAAAGTTTTTATTTCACACTTTTTAGTTGCGATACACTTATAACCAGAGTGCCTATTTCTCATGACAATTCCAATTAACCCAAATACTGCTAGGTTACATTGTTTTATTATAAAGTTCCTGTGTCTACCTTCCTCCTTCCGGCTCCATCATCAGATCAGTTCGATAGTACCTTATAGCCAAAGAGCATCTCACGACAATTCTAATAAGCCCAAACACGGCTAGGATATATTGATTAATTACGGAGTTCCTGTGCCTACTTTCCGGCTCCATCATCAGATCAGTTCGATAGTACTTTATAGCCAAAGAGCATCTCACGACAATTCTAATAAGCCCAAACACGGCTAGGATACATTGATTAATTACGGAGTTCCTGTGCCTACCTTCCGGCTCCATCATCAGATCAGTTCGATAGTACCTTATAGCCAAAGTGCATCTCATGACAATTCTAATAAGTCCAAACACGGCTAGGTTACATTGATTAATTACGGAGTTCCAGTGCCTACCTTCCGGCTCCATCATCATCATCAGATCACTTCGATGATACCATTTTCAACGTAACTATGCAGAATCATTCATTTATTTGTATTGTCATAGTCGCTTAACTATATCTTCATTGTGATATCTATTTGAGTATGAAGTTCCGTTGACCATTTCTGGTCTTCTTCATCAGTTCCACTTCATCAAATGTTACTTTTTGACTGTAAATGCTTAAGTTCTTAATGAAAATACTAAAATTACCATAGGGTTGCCCATAATTTTTGAGGAGTTCCCTCGATTCCTCATGGATTCCATCATCAGAACTGGATTTTGAAAAAAATGGGACCAATTTGGAAGCATATCCTATAAAAGGAAAAAAAAAATTTGCAAATCGGTCCATAAACGACGGAGTTCTGAGGTAACAAACATAAAAAAAAAAATAATGATGATAAAAAAAAAAAATACAACCGAATTGATAACCTCCTCCTTTTTTTGAAGTCGGTTAAAAACTACTTTGATATGTAAACGGATGGTGACAGATTGGCTAAAAACTCAAGATTATGAAGATACTGAGAATATGATTGTTCATATTATTAGGTAGTAATTTTTATGTATGCGCTTGTATGTATTTATAAATATTTAAAAAATATTTATATATAAATAAATAAAAAAGTACCAAAACAAATAAATGAATACAAGCATATATATGAATAAAACAAAAAGAAACATTAATACACAAATATATATCTATTTATTTATTTACATTTTTCTTGTTATATATTTCTTCACACACACGCACACTCATATACAGAAACACAGTCACAGACGCACACACAGACAAACACACCCACAGACACACCGTCGCACACACAAGCACAAACACCATACCTCACGCTTCCACACACACGTGCGCACATTGCGTGCATGCTCACATAGTTTTATTTACATACAATAATGTAATCAAGTCAAAGGAGAGCGGCCTCTCCTGGCACAGGTGTTTTCACACTTAGGAGAGGCCAACCTCAATATTGTTGAACCAACCTTGTTATCGAATAAAACATTTTTCATTTTTATTTATATTTAATTATTGTACAATTAAAAAGACAACATGTATTACTAAATACAGATGGTTTTGTTTTAGAGTGACAAATCGCGTCCGTGAAGCAAGTTTATATTTTCCATACTTTATAAGAATACTTGAACCGTCATCTATAAAGTTGTAGGTATTTGGATTTTTTGTATTATTCTACGAGTATGTTTCTTTCTGTCACATACATTATCAACTTACAGTGACGTTAATTCCTATACTTACATTTTGACATTCCATTTGATTATGTGTTTTTTTTTAGTTCTCGTTTTTAGATATCTCTATCTAAAAGCGAAAACTAATAAAAAGAAAACAATTTTCGTCAGTGTGGTAGAACATGTGAAAATACATTTTCACGGTAAACCGATTGTTCGTTATGTTAACTAACAATAAATTTAAATACGGAATTCCTGATTGTACCAACTCACTCGCTTTAATCTAGTTTTTTGTTTTCCGGCCCATCGATCTATGACCAAAGTTATAAATATATTCACTGTTTCATAGTATTATCTTAAGTTTTTATTTTGCTCAAGGTGATGTCGCATCACCTTGAGCCAGACATGTTGTGTTAAGTTAGACTTTTACTGAATAAAACCTATCTGTTTCTTGCTGTTATCATTTGTGTTCTAGGACTACGATATCTCTTTCAAAAAATCCCGTGGCCCTAGCGGCCTACTGGGGCCCTACGGATTTGCTGACATCTTTTTCAAGCGCGTGTGCGCCGTCGACTCGGCTGGAGGACGGACGTACCTATTACTCATCGTCCACAAGCCGGCGCCTACGGTGGATCCCTTGGGATCGCCCTGCGGCTCGGCGGTTGGGCGTGAAGATATTAATTCAGTCATGGTTGCGTCCATTCCTTACGTTAGCATTACTGCTTCGCAGTAACAGGAGCAGGTTTTTAATCAGTAAAAGTCTGTCACGCCCTCGCACTCCGCCCAAGAGCGCGGCATGTCATTGGATGATTTTCCCACCAACAAAAAAAATGCATGGTAAATAAATTCTGATGAAAGACTTGCGTGATTGTATTTGTTATAGACACGATACGTAGTACAGTACAAAAGATACAATGAAATCGAATCTAATGCTTATTAATTAGGACTTAGGGTCAGTTTACACTGAGACACAACGTGATGCGGCTATCCTGTCAATTGTTTTGGCCAGTGTAGCGAGACGCCGTGAAATGCATTGTGAAGCCGTGGGAAGTAACACGGGCTTAGCAGCCTCTTGCATGCGCAGTCTACCGGCAAAACTCATGTTTTGCCTGTAGACTGCATACAGCGCGACGCCACACGCAGCGAGGTAGAATAAACCTCGCGGTGCTGTATACAATCTTTTTTGTAGTAAATATATTGTATTGCTATCATTTTTCCTTGCGTGATCGCGTCAAAAATAAAGATATCCGCAGGAGAACCAAGGTTACAGACACAGCCCGAAGAATCGCCAAACTTAAGTGGCAGTGGGCAGGGCACATTGCTCACAGAACAGATAATCGATGGGGACGAAAGGTTCTGGAATGGCTACCACGTACCAGAAGGCGCAGCGTTGGAAGGTCTCCCACAAGGTGGACTGATGACCTGGTGAGGGTCGCGGGAATCCGATGGATGCGAGACGCACAGGACCGGTCATTATGGCGACATTTGGGGGAGGCCTATGTCCAACAGTGTACGTCTTTCGGCTGAAATGATGATGATGATATCTATCATAAAAAGTGCGAGTAGCACTATGAATCGGTGTGTACTGACCCTAAAGGCAAGTGCTCATTGGCACGGCCACGACTGCGGCCGCGACCCGGTTGACCGCACGCGAACTATAATGCGAAGATAGAGGCGGAATTGGCACTGGGGAATGTTAATCGGTGCAGTCGAGTGGGTTTATCGTCAACGTGAGCATGGTTTAATAGCTTGTAGTTTCATCAAACGCAATGTATGATAAAGAGGCTACTCGAACAAAGAGAGAAAACCGCCGTAAGCATTCGGTAATTCCGTCATTAACTCGAATATTTCATAAAAATTGTTCCAGGAAATAGGTGTTTTTTTTTAAACCTTACACGTCTTCGGAAAATATTTTCCATAATTCAAAATCTCGACTTAAGTACAAGGTTTATAGTTACATATTTTTTATTATGTTTTTATTTATGAGTAGGTACCTACATTATAAAGGGCCAAAATTCACACAAAATAGCAAAATTCAAAATTTTTTTTTATTTCACATAGGCTTACATGAGTACTTATAAAACGTCAGAAGTTAGTGCACGGTTCAAAATCGGTCGTTTCCTATGGAGAAGAACCGGCAAGAAACTCCATAAATAATAAGTAGTTTTTCAGAGGACTTTACTGGATTAATTTATGTTTTAATTTCAATAGAAACTTCGATAATATCCACAGGTTATCTGTGTTTCCAAAGCATCCAGAGAAAGATGTGTAATAACGTGATAGTCACGTAAGAGCGGTTGTATAGAAATGTATCTCGGGTTAGCTGCTTTTAGGTGAAAGTTCGTCATATTCCTGAGAACTTTCACTCCTTGAGAAATGGGTTATGGATTAAAAGTGGGTATTGTAAGTATTTAGTTGGTCCAGCCTTGGAGTCAGGTTTTGACTGGCACTGCTCAATAATAAAAATAAGCAGTTTTTTTTTCTTATTAATCGTTCTTCTCGATTATTATTTTACGGAACAAATCGAAAGACTGTTAAATAACTTAAGCAAACACTTTCATTATATATTTTACTTAAAAAATATTTTCCGACAATACTTGACGGCTTCCTTCTTATTCCAAACCCAAATCTAACTCAACTTTTTATTACGTAAACCTTAAAAGTCTAACATGCCAGTTTTGCAAGTTAGTAATTATTAGTGGAACCTACACGGTTGCCACAGTACTTACCAACGTTTTTTTTTGGTTTTCATTTAATCGAATAAATGTTTTTTATCTTATCATTTAATTAAAAATTCCTGTTCATCTGAACTAAAGACATCAAAAAAGCATTTTTTAAAATTTATTATACCCTTTTAATAATAATAATATAATAATAATATTCCACAACTAACACACAACTAACACATTTTATGATTATAATAATTAATTGGTCCTGTCTAATACAGAGCTTAAGTCTAGTCTAGATCAAGATGTTAAGAGAATTTAGAAAATTGCGTTTATTTGAATTACAAAAACGGAAATACATTAAAATTAAAAAAATAGAAATTACACAGACTAATGCCAAAAGGGCCTCAGCTCAGCATAATGCAAAATGGTCACACGGTCTCCACCTGACGCTGATTTTCAACTGCAGCCCATGAATGCCATATACTCGAAAACAGAAACTATAGGTACATTAAAAATTCTAAAATTGTTAAGTGCAGAACCCAACTAAAATTAAATGTTACGATTTTTATATAAAAAAACAATCCAAAAAAGAATTAAGTGACCATTTAAAACAAATAATAAAACTTAAATATCATATAACAATATTAAAAACAGTTAAAAGTATAAACAATTAATAATATAGTTAAAACTTTAAAAGAAAATAAAACAACAAAAACTTATAAAATTTAAAATTTTTATCAAGGCTAAAATTAAAAAAATAGTGTAAAAATTGATAACAATGCTAAAATCGATACGGGTAAAATAGTTGATAAAAATAATACCTACTCGTAAAATATAAAATGTTGCATTTCAAATGGCTGATATGTCGACTCGAACATCTTGGAATACAATTCGATGATTCAATAAAAATAACTTTAATTTGGATTTGAATGCCGAGGAACTTTTACTGAATATGGCTAATCGAAGCGGGCTGCGGGAACGTTTGAAAGAATTACCGTAGCCCTAGAACGCAAAGGGCAAATGTAGGAACATAGGTGATTTTTAATTCAGTAAGTACCTCAAAAAATAGTTAATCGATCCGGCCCTTATCTAACCGCGACAGCACAAGTCTGCTTTTGCTTTTTCACCAACAAACTGAAATCTCAACGTAATTTAGTTTGAAAAGACATCCGAGTAATTCACCGACTTCTCAAGCAACGGCATTAGAATATTGCAAGTTGAAATTAGTAGTCTCATATGAAAAGTTTTTACCTTGATAATGCTTCGTATGCTTTGAAAACTGAAGTTTAGATTCTAGAATTTCACTTGGTAGTTTTGATGCTTTTGAGCTGAATTTCTTTTTTTTTTTCTTATTTATTCTGTTTTAATACCAAAAATACCACTTGAATTTGTGTGAAATGATATTTATTTTCCATACCAAACGAATACCAACAACTTGAGTGTGATACTGTCAGCTCAGTGAAATGCAATAAAAATAAATGGGTTTTCTTATATTTTTACGTACATTTTATTTTTTTTCGGATAGCAGTGTTCTTTTTTATCAATAACGATTACACATAAACAATTTTTACTGACTGTACTTTATATCTTTGGACGTGTTTTTGATTCGAAACAAATACCAGTGGTATTAAAATGGAATAAATCGAATTTCTCACATGTCGTAACGCAGAGAAGATCTCCCTGGTTAGATTCAGATTAGTTTCAGATGCAAATTATGGTATTATTTTTTCTATTGGCTTCGAAAGTTTTGTGGATTTACTTATTTGCTAGTGTCAAGTTTGGAACGTATTTTGTTTTTGATATGGTACAGTCACTTTGTTTTCTAATAATATATTCTAATGTGTTTGCAGTAGGGTAAGCTTTTCATTCTCATTATTTTCTTAACATCAACTGCTTGCCTTCATAAAAAAGGTAAGCTACTCAGCAAAGATGCATGTAATAATTTTTCTTTGTAATACGAGGAATGTTTAAAGTTTTTTTTGTTTCTTAACCTTCATCGTTCAAGAACAACTTTATAATTTTATTTATTTTCATGTTGTAAATGTACGATTACCTACATAAATTTAATTGTAGGTACCTACGAAATTTTAAATCTCTTTTATTTATTTCCCTAAAACGTTAATCAAAAATGAGTTTGGGATTTCAGTTACCACGCAAACAAATTTATTTTTTGCGTTTGTGTTTTTTCATCGCTACAAAGAATAAAATAAAATCATTTAACGATTAACATTAATGTTTCTGGTAATTTTATTACACTTTGTATTCGTATTAAAAAAAAAAGTATTATTTATTTATTTATTTATTTATTTATTTATTTATTCAAACCAGAACGACAAAATGCCAATTACACTGATTACATTAGTTAGAAATAATGTAAAATACATTAAAGAAAATATAACACAGAAAATATAACTAAACCTCTCACTCAGTCTTCTCGCAAATCACCAGACATTCAGTCAGTATCTCCTTCCATTCATCAGCAAATAGATCTAGTCTAGGACTAGATTCAAGGAGAGCGTTGAGTGCGATTAACATTCGCGGAATAGGTGACATACGTCGTGCAACCGTACGGCAACGTGGTACTACAAATAATTTATGCCGTCTTGCCCGGCAGTAGTTATCGGGGACAAAAATTTTACACAACTCACCATGCAAACTAGGCGAGTCGATGGTTCCGTGTATGATCTTGCAGGCAATTACAAGCTGATCAAAAGTTCGTCTAACCTGGAGCGAAGTAAAGCCCAAACAACCTAACAGAAATTTGGTTGGATACAAATATGGATAGTAACCAAACCTACGTTTGTAGAAATACCTTAAAAATGCTTTTTGGACTTTTTCTATCATAAGGGTATAGGATTTCTCGTATGGATTCCAAACACAAGAGCTTGAATCAAGTTTACTTCTAACAAGTGTGTTATACAGAAGTCGGATTACTTGATGGTTTGTAAACTCACGACAATTTCTAAGAACAAACCCCAACCTCCGAAACGACTCTTTGGCTAGAGAAACAATGTGTTCATGAAAAGTAAACTTAGTATCGAAGATAACACCAAGATCTTTAATCGTCATCACTCTTGCTATTTCTACATCATTTATAGTATAAGTGTATTGCATTGGGTTTCGTGAACGGCTAAAACTCATAATGCAACATTTGGATGGATTGAAATTCATTTTGTTAATTACTGACCATTCACTTATAGCGTCAATATCTTTTTGAAGAGCTGCACAATCTGCTGGAGTTTGAATCTGAGAGTATAATTTTAAATCATCGGCATATAGTAAACATTTGGAGTGGTTTAGAACTTGTGGAATGTCGTTTATCATTATAAGAAATAGTAAAGGTCCTAATATTGAACCCTGGCTGACTCCTGAACGTGTGTTATACGGCTGAGAATTGTACAGGCCCAGTCGTACATACTGTTGACGATCACGGAGATAGTCAGCGATCAATATAAGGAGATTGGGAGCAAAACCTATGGCACTTAATTTTTCTAATAGGATGTCGTTATTGATTCTATCAAAAGCTTTTTGAAAGTCAAAGTATAATACATCCACCTGCCTCCCTAGGTCCATACTGGTAGTGATGTAATCGGCTAGTATTACGAGGTTAGTGTTAACAGATCTTTTGACGCGAAAACCGTGTTGTTCGTCACACAGATATTTGTTGACTTGCCTGAGAATCTCTTTGTGTAAAATATGTTCAAATACTTTGGCAGGTGAAGAAAGGATGGCGATAGGCCTAAAGTCTTCAACGGATGCCTTAACTCCTTTTTTAGGTATGGGTGTAACCCTCGATACTTTCCACTGGGATGGATATTTACCTGTATTCAGTGTTAAATTATAAATGCAGCATAAAGGTTCAGTGAAGTATTTCTTTAAAAGCTTTAGCATAGAAGACGGAATGTTATCTGGTCCAGCTGAACTGCTGAGCCTTAGCTTATTAATGCTGCGTTCCACGTCTGCAGGGGAAATTTGAGCTATGTTGATATAATTGCTCTTAGACGTAGTATCATAAGTATTAATTTTATTCGCATTTAGCTCAGGAAAATCAGGAAGAAAGACACTGGAGAAGTAATCTGCAAACGCATTGGCAGCATCAACACCTGATAACGTTTGGCCGTGGTGGAAGATAGTGGACTGAAAGCCACCCTTACATCGTAAACTTGTAATGTGCTGCCAAAATTGTTTTGGTTTTTTTTTAATATTGTTTTCGATATGATGTAAATGGGACTTATAAGCAATCGAGATGCGTAGTTTAAGGGTTCGTCTAAATGTAGAGAAAATATTATAGTCGGTGGGACAATGAGATTGTTTCCAAGTCTCATGTAGTTTGGATTTATGGGCTAAGTCTTTAATTATGTTGCGAGTGAACCAGACCGGATAACACTTCCTGCTGATTTTACTTCTTTGTTTTTTGGGCATACACTGGTCAAATATTTTATAGACTATTTCATAAAAACTATTTATACCGGTCGCTGTATCAGGCGCCAGAGCCACAGATGTCCATTGTTCCTCAGCCAATAAAGTATCAAGAAGCTCATAATCACACTTGTTGAAGTTCCAATCTGTAGACCGTTCATTATTACTGGGTTGTAACGAATTGTTATGGAAAGCTGTGCTGATATTTATATTTATATCTAGCGGAGGATGATAGAGATCTGGTGGTACCATACCTACTGACTCAGTAACACAAACACTAGTGCTCTCCTGGACCAATATAACATCTAACATACCTCCATTCGAATTCTTAACTACATTCTTCTCAGACAAACCACAAAATGAAAGAAAATAACAGTAATAGTTGTTCACATTTACAGAAGCACTATTTAAATTTAAGTCACCTAAAATTATTACATTACCCTTAAGACTATTGATAATACTCTCTACTTTACAGAACCAAGTCATATAAACATCATCAGTAGCACTAGGCTTGATATAAACGACACACACGAACACCGGGCGACCGAACAAGTAGAAAGAAACCCATAAGTCTTCACCATATTCAGTCTCAAGATCTAACCGTCGACACGTAAGAATACCTGCTCGTGCCAAGAGCATCACGCCACCACAAGGTGTACCTCGATCGCGCCGAATTACACTGTAGTTATTGCAAGCAATTTCTGAATCTTCAACTGAATCATCTAGGAACGATTCAGTGATAGCGACTAGATCTTGTTCAAGTTCCAACAAACTCACTCTCCATGCAGGAAGTTTGGTTTTTAAGCCACGAACGTTTTGATAATGGACCGAAAGCGTGTTAATTTTAGTAGAGTTGGATTTATCTACAGCTGGTTTAGGAACGAAAAAAAATTTGTGCTTGCGAGTGTGAAGTATCTGGTGATCTGAAAGCTGCCTCACTTCGCTTGCGGTATGGTATCCATGGTTGGATCTTGGCGTTAATGGGCCATACATCTATAGAGAAACATGTCTCAAAATAGTCTACAGGAATGCCAATCTTATACGACCTATAGTGTCCCTTAGGTCTGAGTTCATCAACAGTGCAGGATCCTGAAGGACAAAGCTGATTCAGGTAGTCTCGAACATCATCGGCGGTTGACTCCATGTTCCAAAGGTGAAGGTACTTTCGTGCTTCAGCTGCTTTAAGTGAAGTTACGTTAGGGCCAGCGGTTCCGGACACCCATCTATGGTTATAGGATTTCTTAGGGCAATTTTCTGAAACCGTTTTCGGTATGGTAACAGGTTCCTGGTGAAGAACTGGTAGGGTATCACGCACGCTACAAGTTTCTGGTCGCGATTGAATTGACGATGGAGCAGGTGGTGGAACAGATGGTAGAGCTGGAACTGGCAGTGTCTGGTTCAAAGGAGCTTGTAGGGACAGTGTTTGCGGCTGTGTATGTTGTGACTGGTAATTATGTTTAGTAACACTACCGGGAGGGTACTCAGGGCCATATGAACTTTCAGCTTGTTGGGTTGTCTTTGACTTCTTGCCCTTTTTGCGTGCAGCTGTCTTAGTTATAGTAATTGCCGTTACCGGACTTTCTGTCTCTGCCAGTGGAAGGTCTATTACGGAAATATCGACCTGCTTGTCTTCATA
This sequence comes from Mythimna impura, assembly GCA_905147345.3. Lineage (NCBI taxonomy): Eukaryota > Metazoa > Arthropoda > Insecta > Lepidoptera > Noctuidae > Mythimna > Mythimna impura. Next base: position 19,859,664 of record LR990345.1, read on the forward strand.
ATGTTTCAGCCTCTCATCCAAAGTTGTTATTTGATTGGAGAATAGCTCTAGTTTATCTTGGTAGCAGGTAATAGATGACATTGCTTGACACAGTTGTTCGCTTAAGCTAAATACTTCCTGACGAAGGTAGCGTATTTCGGTAGTCAGTTCACCAGTTGGAAGATGCTGGTCCTCCTTCAGAACAGAAGCTGTGGACTGTTTTTTCCTCAGGGTAACGTTCGGATCACGTATTCCGTTGTGCGAGCAGTCGAATGAGATATCATTATTAATTTCCATTTTATATGCACATTCCATACATATCCAAGATGTAATATTTTTGTAAGGAGTATTATCCTTTTGGATGCATGATAAGTATATACAACAGCCGCAAGAAGTGACTGGAAATTATTTTTTTCCAATTTATTTAATCGTCCAGGTACGCTATATGTGTTTTGTTAATTAGTTTATTGTGACCATGCTTTTTTTTGCATTATCACCATATTGCGTTAAAATTACAGTTGGTAAGTAATTACAGAAACATCTATAGGTATATATAAAAGGAGAAATTGACTGACGGACATATCAGCGCACAGGCAAAGCTACTAGGAGCGTAAAATTTTGCATAAGGTTTCCTTTTATGACGTAGGCGAGCACTAAGAGAGGATTTTCCAAAATTCACCCCCTATGAGGATGAAACGGGGGTCCAAAGTTTGTATAGAAAAACCTATTTTCACGCGGGCAAAGCCGCTCGCAGAAGCTAGACTATCTATATAAAAGGAAAAACTGACTGACTTACATATCAAAGCACAGCCAAAATTACTGGGACTAGGAACATGAAATTTTGCTCAAGGTTTCTCGTTATGACGTAGGGATTTTCCAAAATTCATCCTTTAAATGATGAAAAGGGGGTCCAAAGTTTGTACGGAGAAACTTACTTCCACGCGGGTGAAGCCGCTGGCTGAAGCTAGTTGAAAATAAAAGGCAATCCTAAACGGATTTTGTTCGTCGTAATTTGGTATGGCCTTACCTTTAATTAGTGTTAATGAGACCTTAGAATAAATTTTAGGTTAACAAACATATTATAATTTCCCCGCTCGTAATGCAATCCGTATATTTTATAGGCTCATTTACCGACCTAAAATGTATCTATTGCTAAATAATTAAAAAGGGCTGATTATCACGTTACTCGACTAGCAAATAATTATTTTGTTTCAACCTCAGTTTTACTAGTAAAAAGTATTTATATATTGACCTATGCAATGGATAGACATACTTTATAACCTAAGTATATTAAACTGTAAAAAAAAATGATATCATTATTTCAGCTGAAAAACGTCCACAGCTGGACATAGGTTTCCTCCTAAATGTCACCATAACGACCGGTCTTGTGCGTCTTGCATCCATCAGCTTCCCGCGACTCCCCACCAGGTCGTCAGCTCACCTTGTGGGAGGCCTCCCAACGTTTCGTCTTCTAGTATGCTGAACCTTTCGGCCCCATCAACCATTTGTTCGGCGAGCTATGTGCCCTGCCCACTGCCACTTACAATAATAGTACAGATACAACACTAAATATATGTAGAGTTAAATAATGAATAGTTGGATATTGATGTCCAACAAATATCATTCTATACTATCATCGCAATTATTGACAGGCTTTTAAAGACTGTACTACGCTTTTGCGGAATGCAGACAGGAATAGGGACTCAAAAAGTTTAAAATGTAGTTTTTGTTATTGGTTTCGCTTGCGGCTGCGTGAAATTTGAAGATTTTCCATTTCATTTTACAATTTTAACAACTAGGCTCTTACGTATTTTTTTTGACTACTTTAAAACCTATGATTATGAAAACTTTGTGATCGTGCTGTACTTTAAAATAGATCAAAAAATATTTTAAAGCATTATTTTGTTCGGGAAGGTGTGTTATAAAATAACTTTTTAATTTTTAACCGACTTCAAAAAGGAGGAGGTTATATGTTCGGTTGAATGTATGTTGTTTATTTTTTTTTTATGTATGTTCACCGATTTCTCAGTCAATTGTGGACCGATTTTGAAAATTTTTTTTTTGATTGAAAGGTTATTCTTCCGAGTTGGTCCCATAGAAATTTAAGTTACGATCTGATCATGAACTTCGAAGATATGGCACAGAACTCCTCATAGGATTACAGCAGAACCGTCATAAAAAGTAAAATTGTCGATGACTGACTGAAAGTAGAGGGGGAATATATCGAACTGATCTGATGATGAAGCCTGAAGTTAGGCACCGGAACTCTGTAAAAAATTAATGTAATCTAACCGTGTTTGGGATTATTAGAATTGTCATGAGATGCACTCTGGCTATAAGATATTTAAGTTTGGCTGAGGGGTACTTTTTAGTGGTGGTACCATAACTAAAATGTGTAAAATAAAAAACTTTTTACAAAAAAATACAACCGACTTCAAAGTAAAAAAAAACTTTAATTTCGGAAGTCGGTGTTAAATAACGAAGAGACAAAACTATTATAGAAACACCGACTTCCGAAATTAAAGTTATTTTGCACTTTTCAGTGGTTTTTTTTACTTTGAAGTCGGTTGTATTTTTTTGTAAAAAGTTTTTTATATTACAGTTTTTTATTACTTCACAGGATTTTTGCATGTTACAGTCACTTTGAGTGTCATAAGAATTTCAATGTAATAACACTCTAATATGTATGTCGGCTCAGAAATCTTTTCAAACCCCTATTTTGTGGGCAATAAGCAAACAAACAAACTATTCTCTAAAGATGACGAGATTGGGTTCAACGGTATATTGGGCAACTGGTTAAGATGGCTCTCGTCATAGGTTTCCGAAAGAAAGCAGCGTGTAGTTGTAATCGGTTATCAATCAGCCAGTATACTCGTGATGTCAGGTGTTCCCTCTAAGGATCGATTTTGGGACCCCTGTTATTTATAATATTTATAAACGACATAGGAACATGTTTTCAAATTTCTATTATATGCAGACGATTTGAAAATATTTCCGAATAAAAACATTTTTTGGTCCAACAGATTGTCTTGCTTTACATTTTGATTGTCTGAACACTGTGTGCGTAACGAATTTAAACTTAGCGTTCCAAAATGTTGTTGCATAAGTATCACCATAATAAAAGTGTCTGTCAGTACTGTTACTCCCTAAATGTTACCGCACTTAAAAGAATTTATACAGTGCGTGATCTGGTGTAGTAATTGATGATAAGCTCCATCTAGACTAGATATGCTAACACAATTGTTATTTCAGTCAATTGTCAGTCACTAATTTCGTTCGCCCCCAGACCTACTTTCTTCTATACAAAGCCTTAATTAGATCTCAATTACAGTATGCAGTCACGGTGTGGAACTCCCTCTACAATAAATATTCTGCATGTTTAGAAAGGGTACAATTTTTGAATGAATGAATGAAAGTCCTTGTAAATGTCAAGGCTTACAATATTGTATTTCCTCTCAATAAGTACTCTAATATTAGACTCGGCCGAAATCAGAACTAATCGTTTGCCGCCATTCCGCCATCTTGACGTTTATGTACATGACATGTCAGGAGTATGTGTTGTGTTGTGTTTTTAATCGTTTCCGAAGTAAATAATCGTCATCATTATACCCAAAGTGATTAAAAGTGCTGTTTGGGATATTATCTTGAAAGCCAAGCGTGCTTGTTAAGAGGAATGAGAAAATATCGAGCCTACGGTACCATTTTCCAAAGTTAGACCCATTTGCCAAATAATTTTTCGGGTGATCATAACAATAGAATTGCCCTACATATTCGTACCCGAGCTGTGCGTGGCAGGAAAACAGAGTTTGTTGAAAATGGACTGCTATTATGTATTTAGCTTTTTATCTTAATTTATGTGACTATCATGACGAAATGAAATCTGCAAACTTTATGAAAGAAAAAATAGTGACAAATCTACAACCGAATTGTATAGTAGTAATGGATAATGCATCATATCACTGCACATAAATTAACAAAGCTTAAATTGACAATGGACTCATCCGATTCTTCTGATAAAGACTAGCATGGATTCTGATGCTAAAAGTGCTACTAGATATTCAATAAAAGATTTACAAGTTTTTCATTTCTTTTTTTATAATAATTATTCTAATAAAAATAACATCTAATTCAATATATTTGTTTACATTCCTTTAAGTACCTAAATAAATGTATTATAATTAATCGGTGGGTCCCAAGAACAAAATCGTATATGAAAAATTATCGATTTAGGTTTCAAAGTTCTGTGTACTTACATAAAAAAAAAGTTTAAAAAAAGTAAAAAACTAGAACCCAACTACGACAAAAAAAACGACGCTGAAAAAATATGAAACAAGATTTTCAGGATGCTGAAATAAACAAGGTAACTGGAAAAACAAGAACAGAACAAAAATACACACGTTATAGGTACCAACGCGAAACACTTTAATAACGTGTGAGATAGCCTGTCAAAATCATAACCCTCCGTAGTCGGGTAAAAAGGTAGTTTTCGATTGGTTATTTTTATAAGTAAAAGAATATTAAACAAAAAAAATATATTGTGGCGCATAGTTCAATAGAAATACGTAATAAAATACATTTCGTCTTCGTTTTCGTTACGATTTTATTCTTGGGACCCGTCGATATAAATTACGATTTGAGTTACGAAAGATTATTTTTAATAATATGAGGGAAAATAGATTAGTTAGGCAGGCAAATTAAGTGCGCTCTCAGCGATGCGCCAAGTTAAGGTGCTCGGGTTCTAGGGTTAATAGCTGGACGCCAAAAGAAATACCGTTTTAAGGATGTCAATAATAACTGTTTATTATCCTTTTCTTAAATACTGGAAGGTAGTTTCAGAAATATTACGTGAGACGCATGTTTCTAAGCAGGGGTAAAGGAATACAGTAACTGTAACCATACTAGAGATTTCAGTCGAGTGGTGACAAGGGGCTCGGAACATTGGATGATTTCCCACCTAAAAAAAGGTCTCCCACTAAGAGTAGCGAGCGAGCAAAAAACCAGCAAACAGTAAATTTATAAAATACTTAGGTTGGTACTCGAAATTCTTATAATTTGATTTTAGTGTAAAACTTTGCGTGAAGTTTCCCGCAGATACATGCATGTGACTATGTAAGTTTCCATGGCCCTGGAACGCAAAAGGCAACTCAAGGATCACAGCCCCCCTAGCCAAGTTACGATCGTTTCGTTCGCGTCGAACGCCTCGAGTAGGCCACGCCTCCGATTCCTTTGTTCTGACGTCATCTCAACGCTCAGTCACGTGGTCAGAACAAAGGAATCGGAGGCGTGGCCTACTCGAGGCGTTCGACGCAAACAAAACGATCGTAACTTGGATAGAAGGCAGGTGACTTTTAGTTATTAAAAGTCTGATACATCCTATCGCATCACCCAAAAATAGTCGTCGCATCGTTTTGAATTGTGCTTATATACGGAAGCCTTAAAGTGGAGTAGACTGCTACACCAACCTTTGCCAAAATACGGAAACTAGACATTTTATAATCATAAATGCTACCGCTATAACCCGTTTCAGAAACCGGTAAGGAAAGGTAGTAAGGAATTCTATTTTTTTTTATTAATAATTCTGCAGATTACCTACATATTTTATGTATGAAGCTTCAATTCTTTTTCCACTTTATAAATATCATGATCGGTCTCTTTAGCAAAAAAAGTTATTTTATTTATCTGAGTAATTAATTTCGAATTTCAAAGTAATACTCGTTTTGCATATACATTATCCATTGAGGTGTAGCCACAGCGCGGGCATTTAAGTGAGTATTTCCAAAGAATTCACGTGCTTGTGAGCATTCACATTTGAATATTAAATAGTGACTTAAAATGGTAAGTAAGTAATGCTCCTTTATAAGTATCCCCAACCAAATAAATTTTGTACTCACGTTCGTGCTTCGCTGTTTGGTTCAGTGTGCTCATTCAAATGCTCGTCGCCGATGGCTGTCAGTGGCGCGGCGGTGTAGCTCCACCTTTAGGAATTAAATACGGTCATGAAATTGATAAACGGGTATTGCTGAAGTTACGTGCTTGAATTAAATTTTTCAACAATGGTAACAATGGTTTTTGGTATCGTGTTGGTGGCTAATACTGATTACACCTATTTTACAAGTATAATGTAAACTTGTTCAGTATTTTTATTTTATTTTTATTTATTTAATCTTCATGCAACATAAAGTACAAAGGCGGACTTAATGCCTGAGGCATTCTCTACCAGTTAACCTAGGGTGGTGAAGAGACAATATGGTCGGTGCATAAAAAGAAAATTTTATACGAAAAACAAGAGTAAAACAAAAAGGTATACATATAATTAAAATACACATACATATATATTTAATATAATATATATACATATATATTAATATAAATTAACGAAAGAAGTTTTGAGACCATTCTGCTATTGGTAGAGCAAATGATTCCGCAACTATTAAGAGCAAAGTATTCCGTGTAATCTACTTAGATTGTTATTAATCTAGTTTGTGACTCAATGTACATCATTTGTTTGCAACTGAGTATTAAATTATTTAAATTGTAAATGACAAATAAACCATTTATTATTATTATTATTGTTTTTAAGCCTTTTCTCAGTTGTGTGGAGAGATCCTAGTTTTTAGTTTTAGATGGTTAAATACTTTGTTATTATTATTTTATACACACATTGGTCTAAGTAAATTCGTCGAACTCAACTATGCGATATATATGACAAACAATAAATTATGTGTGCATTGTGCTTCGAATAACTTAAACAAATATAAGTTACTGTTTATGTGTAAGAACACACATTCAAATAATATCAATGTTAAATTATAGAAATATAATATAATAATCGCGTGGTGGATTACGGCCCTTTCCCTCTCCTAGAGAGAGGTGGCCTGAGTCCCAGCAGTGGGAACATTAAAAAAGGCTGAATATGCTAATATAATAATAATGTAATAATAAAATAACATAATATAATATTAATAGAATATATAAATATATAATATTATAATATAGGAATATTTTCTAGCTACCGACGTCGAGATGCATCGAGATGTAGTGGAGTGGATAAGGGGCTCACTCCGCTCTCTCTGGCTAACGAGAACTGGCGCAAACCACGGCGTAGCGGTGGCGTGCTTGATACTAATGATCGCAGGGACGTGTGGCAGAGCAAGGAACTTCACGGACGCTTTTTCCGGGTCCTTCAAGGGCCCGATGTAGAACAATTGGCGTCCTTAACCTGGCTGCGTTTCAGTGACCTCTTTGGGGAAACCGAAGGGTTTGTCTGTGCAATTATGGACGAAGTTATCATCACGAATAACTACCGAAGATTTATTGTGAAGGACGTCACGGTTGACATTTGTCAGGCATGTCACCGTCCGGGAGACTCAATTCGTCACATTATCTCTATTTGTTCTCGTCTAGCTAACGGAGAGTATGCAAGTAATCTTCTTTAGTTTTTGTTATGCAAATAGGTAGAACCTAGTAGCCCGGATTATCCATCAGAAACTTGCTCTGAAATACTTTCTTGTGGAATCGGAGCCGTACTACAGGTATGAGCCCGACCCAGTTCTTGATAATGGCCATATCACTTTGTACTGGGACCGGCCCATCATCAATGAGAGGACTAATGTAGCCAATAAGTCTGATATAGTGGTAGTGGACTGAAGCGAGAGGCGTGCAATGATTGCATTGTTGACATTTCCGTTCCACTTGACGAGAACCACGTGAAAGTCGAGAAAGCTAAACAAATTAAGTATATTAACTTATGGGCTCGCGAGGTTGTCGATATGTGGGATATATGGACTCGGCGATCATTGTACGATTCAAAAAGCGGTACTCCTAATCACGGCTTGTATTGTTAGGAGGTTCCTTCCTCTGGAGCCCTGACCGCTGGAAGCTTGGACCTTGTTACCGATACCGGTGTGATACTATTTTTTATATTTTTAAATGTTTTTTATAATAATAATATTCCACAAATTTCACACAACGCCATCTAGTCCCAAACTAAGCAGAGCTTGTGATATGAGTACCTACTAGACAATAGTAGAATCAAACCCACTACCTCCGGCATATCAGTCAGGATCACTGATAATTAGACTAATGAATGAATTCTATCTGTATCTTTAGAAACCCTTCGGAAATCAGAAATATTTATATCAAATAGACCATTTATAGGCACTCTTCAAAATGTTGGTCTAATTGCTTATATTTTCAAGTGTAACCGGTTACCTATCATAAGTTCGAAAAATATTTGACCGAATTTCATTTCACCTAAAACTTTTCACTATTTTCGTTATGTTTTTTTTTATTTCATCGAAGTCACGTCTGCCACTGTATCAGTTGACCTATTATCAATTCGATTTTTTTCGTTACTCTAACGTTTCATTTGGTCGAAAAACTTTTCACCGATGTTACACTTAGCCGAAATAACTTTTGTTCGAAGTATTATTTTTCCGAACATTCATTATACCACTGTTTTAATTATATTTTCATTTCATCATTTAATGTATTACAGTGCCATAATTGAGGCTTCATGCTTGACGATTGAGGAACAGGAGCTAATTTCAGATTAGTTTAACCTAATATTTTTTTTAATGAATTATTCAAAAGTAAAGGCACTTCATAATATAGTTGATTATGAACAAAAGTGGTTTTAATTGGTCCCAGTAAGAAGCATGCAAACAAGGATGCTTGCATGCTTGCATGCAGCATGCAAGCAGGCATTCAGCATGCAAGCAGGCATGCAACATGCAGCAGGCATGCAGCATGCAAGCAGGCATGTAGCATGCAAGCAGGCATGCAGCATGGAAGCAGGCATGCAACATGCAGCAAGCATTATTTCTTTCACGGCTCCGGCGCTGCGGGGTTTGGGCGGCCCCACGCTAGCTTATCGTCGCAGATGGTTTTAACGCTCACCACCTGCTCCTCAGCTCGCGGGCCGCCCTACTCCTCCGCGCCTACGCGGGTTTTAATTACACTCTAGGGGTAGGGCAGACAAGACTGTGTGAAGTCGGTTTTGCGAAAATTTAGTGACAGAAACGAATCGCTCGTTTCTGTCACTAAATTTTGTAACACAACATATTGACTTTTTATGATACTATTTTAATTTAATATTGAAAATGCTACCAAGTAACCGTCTATATATTTGTGACCAAAATTCCGTAAAATGTTGTTTCGGTGTGGTGAAAATATGGGTTATTTTGTAAATCGGCGAAATATACTTCGGTAAAATAATACCGATGACAATTGATACTTCGATGATCTAGAAATATTTCTAATAATGCATATAGCAAAAAAGACGTCAGTCAATAGTTTTCAGTAAAATGAAATTCGAACATAAAAATTTCGGAAAAGTGATCGGTTCCCAGTGTAATCTGCATACAAATTATTTTATGTATATGTTAACTAGTGGGTGTTGCATTAGAACTCTGCTTCCGTTTTCGCTTCTGCAGAAATTCCGCAAGCTTTTTCACTTCCGTTTCCGTTTCTGGTTCCGCAAACTTTATAACAGAACACTTAACAGAAGAAAACAATGGAAAGGAGCGTGGGATAGGGGGGCCCGTAGACGACTGGACACGACGGAAAAGGCGTGGAGGCACAAACGTGTCGCAGCGACTTTCTTTGTTTATCATAATACATTTTTTTTTATTCATTTTGCGCATCACCGCGCCTCGTGACGTTTATAGCGCGTAAATCTTCTGTGGTTTTTTCTTATGTTTTTGTTTGTTTTGTTCGCCAATACTTATCAGCTCCCCCAGAAGTGTAGCCAGTGAGCAATTATTTATCGGAGCTCGTTTAATATATACAGAACACCGAAACAGACTCAAAGGTTTTAAAGCGGGCAAATTACTTTTTATTAAATATAATTTGCCTCTGTATAATTTCGAGTACTTTAGTAAAGTACAAAACACAAATATAATTAAACAAATCTTAAAAAATAAAAATGTGTTTTTTCTTCATAGTATTAACACTTCCGCTTCCGGCTCCGCTTTCGCTAAGATTTACTTTTAATATCTGTTTCCGTTAAGACACTTCCGTTGCATCACTATGTTAACATTAAAATTTTATTGGTTGAATATTTCAATAATTAATTATTATTATTACTAATTATTAATTTATTTCAGTAATTTTAAATTCTATTAAAACCTTACATTTAACAATGTAATGACATGATAATTAAATAATTTACATAGCCATTGTGCGGTGTTATTTATTAACTCTTTTTTTGTTCCATTCTGTCCTGTCACCCGTCATGCTATCCCGGTGGAGGTCACGGTGGAGCATACGGTAGAGATGGTACAGGTACAGGCCATGGTCCAGAGCGAGGAGGTGGCAGGCAGTCGCCTACTACTTCTGCGAAGCAGTAATGCTAGCACAGGAGGAGGCCGCACGTGCACGCGCGAGGCAATGGCCCTCACGCCCCAGCCACCGCGATTCCGATCCCGATTTCCGGCCACCGTAAAAATAATAATAATTGTTTATTGATCAAAAAAGGTACAGATGATAGGAAAACACAAAACATAAACTACTAACAAGCAAGATATACCTACAAGCTTAAGTAACCACAATATGGGAGAATATATTGCTGGAAATACATGGTATATCTGTTTATAAATTGCGTTTCCCTGACTCTTAAACTAGGGTATCTCTGTATCTTAAGAGACAGTGAATGGCCATGAGGTTATGTTTTAATATTACATAATTATTAAGTGAGGACCCTGTCGATCTATCCACTATTAAACAATATTTAAAATGGTAGGTAATTAAAATTAAATAAATCAAAATTAAATTAAAACTAAATCAAAATTAAATCAAAATTAAATCAAATTCAAATCAAAATTAAATTAAATTGCTTAAATCAAAATTAAATTAAAATCAAATCAAAATTAAATTAAAATCAAATCAAAATTAAATTAAATTAAGAACTCAATTTTTGTGAGTGTGAATGTGTATGTGCTATGTTAGGTAAGTTAAAAGTGATTCTGTTAAGTCAGTCTTTTTGAAGTAGCCATTCAGTAAGTTTCCTTTTAATTTCCCATTTTGTCAGATCAAGTATGTTTAGGTGTTTATGATTTTTTCTGTAAATATGAGAGCCCAGAATATGAAACTGATGTTTGGCAAAGGCAGTTCTATGAGGAGTACTTGGGGGGATGAAGGTGCGTTTTTTTAGGTTGGAAGGGGGCAGCGATGGATGTTTTTTAAGGACTGAGTTTAGCACGAAAAGTTGACTTACTGTGAGAACTTTACAGTCAGAATACAGTTTAGTTGTTGGGAACCTGAAAGGTTTTCTGCTTTAAGTACAGCTGAGTACAGCTCTCTGTGCTCTCTCTAGTTTGAGAATGAATGTTTTACTCGCCCCTCCCCACACTGTAATGCAATATCCTAGCACAGATTGACTCGAGCCAAAATACACCATTTTTAAAGTGTCGAGAATCGCTGATTGTCTCAGAGACTTAAAGATGTGTAAGAAACGGAGGGTTCTGGTGGTGACAGCATCAATCTATTTATCCCATTTTAGTTCAGTGTCTATTTGTACACCTAGATATTTAACGCTAATTGCTCTCGTAAGATTAGGACAAGAACACGACGTTAGTGAAGTAGAGGGAACCCCACATGAGTGAGCAGTAATCGAAAAAGTATCTGAGGGTGAGTTATTGCGTCTTAATAGCAAATGGTATGTAGTTGGATTTCAGTAAATTGAGTGTAAGTAGGTCTGAATTTAGCCAGGACAATATGGTACGTAATGCAGACCGTAGGCGCAGGCTTACGGACGGCGTGCAATGGGTAGCTCGCCGTCCAATGGTCCGGTAACCATCCGTACCGAGCCCAAGTCGTCGATGGCGCGTAGTGTTCCGCGTGCGCCTCAAGAAAATGTCGGTACCTAACCGTAGGGGCCCAACCGGGTCGAAGCCTACCGGGGCCATAGATGATGCGAAAGAGATCCCGGGGCCCTGGAACAATGGCAAAGAAGGAACGGAGTGGGTTTTTAGTCAGTAAACGTCTGACACTATCTCTCGCTTCGCCCAAGAGCGGGGGATGTCATTAGATGATTTTCCCCACCCGAAAAAAACCCGTCATGATATCACTAACTCCCTTTTTTATATCACTCCTCACAATTGTATAATATATATATATTTAAAATAATTAATAGCATATTTTTTATATCCAGGAGTTGCCCTTGGGATAATTTTCTACTTTAATGCGGATGAAGCCGCGGGCAGAATCTAGTTTTTCAAAAATGTCTATTAACCATGTTATCTTTTTATACAAACCTTTGTACTATATCATTATTTTATTCATGCTCACACTAATTACTAAGAGTTTTAGACATCAATGGGGATTTGCATAACCCCAATTGATGTCTTTTTCAATATCAAAACCAAAAGTAATGTTCAAAACTTTTCAGTGTGTGTCATGCATGACAATAGCATACTGTCACAAAAAGGTTTTCGCGTGGGGAACAAACGTCCTCAAGCCCCAGCCGCCGAGATTCCGAACCCGACTACCAGACACGGTAGACGCGGGCTTGCAGACGTCGAGCAATGGGTAGCTCACCGTCCGCCCGTCTAGTAAATGACCGGACTAAGCCCAGTCGTCAACAGCGCGAAATGATCCACGCGCTACTCAAAGAGATGTTAACAACGCATAAGGGCCCAGCAGAGCCGATGCCCGCTAGCTAGGACCGCAGGGAATTTCTAAAAAGGAAACCCGTAGTCTTAGAACGCAAAGGGCAACTGAAGGACACAGGTGTGCTTTTAGTCAGTAAAAGTTTGACCCGTTCCACCCAGAGCGGGAGAAGTCATCGGATGATTTCCACACTTAAAAAAAAAGCAGGAAGAACTTTAAAGTGCTGGTTATGCTTATGTTTATTAAATAATAAAATATTTAATTAATTACTGTTTATTAAAAATAAATTGCGTGGCAAATATACCTACTGGTATGAAATACCTGTGGAAATATATTTATTAAAAAAAAACATAGGAACTAGACTACTAGATTAGTCCCAGCAGTGGGAATTTTAAAAAATTATAAGTATTGTAAAATATTTAATTTGTTGTTAATTAAAATATTACCAGTGTATAAAATACAACAAACAATATTCGTGAAATATTAAAATCCATGATTTAACTACGTCATACATAATGACATTCGTTAAGGTGCCTTTCGAACCTCGGCTGCAGGCTGCGGAAGCAGCTGCGAATGCAGGTGGCTCACGTATTACAGCAGCCGCAGCCGGGAGTGATTCCGTATCGGCTCCGAGTAGCGATTATTTCGGACTTGTCTAAACAGGTTGCGTCACATGTTGTTACGTCACTCCAGTAGGTAACTACGTGCGAATCGACGCCTCGCAGCACTACTGGTCTGCGATCGGCTGCGGCTGCAGATCCATACTACTACGTAGAAAATCAGTCATGCAGCTGCAGCCGGCTTTGTGCAGCCGCCGCATGTGCTGCCTGCATCCTCAGCACCTTTATAGTTTACGCGCATAAAGGTACAGAGACAGACTTAATGTTTTAGCTCTTTTCTTCCAGTCAATCTATGGGTGATGCAGAGAAAAATAGAGAGAGATGAAGAGAGAGGAATTTATTTCATGAATTCCCACCTCATAGCGAGAGGTTATGATGTTTAAATTGTTTTGAATGTTTTAAAAAGCATCCTACGTTATCCAGCCAGTATATTCTGTCAAAATATGACAGAGAAAACTTCGGTCAAGATATGATTGATAGTTCTTTCAATTACACCATAGTTTCACAGTGATCTTTTTTACAAAAAAAAAAAAAAAACAAGTTTTAGAATAAAATAAAATACAGTAGAGTAATCGGCAAATTTTGGACTTAACAAACATTCATGGACGGTTCATCTCGTCCAATCTCCGCTTATCAAATCAATACGATAGATTAGGTATATTACTTCAGCTTGCAATACCGGTGATTAACGAGCAGATTCATTATGTAATCGTATAACTTGTTTATGAGTAAATTAATATTATTTCTGTATCACATTATATTGTTGTTTACCTCGAAGGTCAGACACAGGAAATTCTCTCCTAATTAGACACGTGTAGGTATATACATAGACATGTCTAATTAGGAGATTATATAATTTCTTACTATAATTATGTGTAAGACACTAAGACCAGAAGTCGACATGTGGATGGATATCATATTCTCACATAACTTATAAAACGGTAATAAAATAAAACAAATGTAAATATTTTTTGCCATACACAAATGAATAGACATTTTGAAAATCTTAGAAATCATTATATTTTATTCTACACAAACATTAGACAGAGCAGTGGTGGCCGAGTGGTAATGGCTCCGACTTACGAGTTGTAGGTTGCGGGTTCGAACCCAGCCAGGTGCATTACTTTGTGTAATTTATTTCATCACCACTGCTCTCAAAACGGTGAAGGAAAACATCGTGAGGAAACCGGCATGTCCTAGAACCAAAAAATCGAAGACATGTGACATTCACCAACCCGCACTGGGCCCGCGTGGTGGATTACGGCCCATTCCCTCTCCTAGAGAGGAGGCCTGAGTCCCAGCAGTGGGAACATTATAAGGCCGACTATGCTATGCTAAACATAAGACAACAGCTTTTTTTTAGGTGGAAAATCATCCAATGACATCTCCTGCCCTTGGGCGAGACGGGAGGCCGGAGGGCGTGTCAGACTTTTACTGACTAAAACTCACTCGTTTTTAAACAGCGTCAGGCACTAGTTATCTGACATTCATGCTGAACTGGACCTATTTTGGTGCAGCCGTGAGGCACACAAATACATTTTTGCTTCTTTTTTTTATTTCTGTTTCGTGTTTACCCTATATTGTGTTTGTGCCTTGTGCTGTACCAAATAAATTCGTTTTCTTTCTTTCTTTCTTTCTTAACCCCTTAATTCAACCCCCTACGGTTTTGCTAATGTCTCTTTGAGGCGCGCATGGAATTCTACGTACCGTCGACGACTCAGGCTCGGTCCGAACGCTTAACGGACGGTCGGAGGGCGAGCTACCCATTGCTCTCTCTGTTTATGATTATAATTGTTTTTTTATTGTCACACCCACAAGTAATAAGCAAAATTATAAGTGAACCAAATAATTTGCATAAATGTCATTGTTTATTGTTATTTCAACCTAATTTTATGTTGTCATCAGTGTTTAAAAACAATATTTTAAAAAATAAACTTTGAAAGGCGAATTTTTTAGCCTTAGAAAGTGTTTAGATGTATGTGTCAATGTATCTTAGGGTAAGTACATTCCTTTGTTAACTTTTATGTAAGATATTTGAAAATGAAAATGAATACCCATTGCTCGTCATCCGCAAGCCCACTCTTACGGTATCCGGGTTCGGGGTCTTGGCGGCTGGGGCGTGAGGATGTCCGTTCTCTCACACGTGCGGCTGCCTCCTTCGCTAGCATTACTGCTTCGCAGATGGAGGTAACCGCCACCCATTTATTTATTTATTTAATGCATTAAGTAAACAAAAGTACAGAGGCGGACTTAATACCTTAGGCATTTTCTACCAGTCAACCTTTGAGTGACAACAGGGCCCGGTGCGAGAGGTTACCGCCGCGGATCGCCCCCTCGTCTTTTCGTTTCAGCCACTCCTCAAAGAGGGGACTTATCGCCATGATTATGGCGTGCCCATTTAATGAGTGTGTACGTTGCAAAAGATAA
Organism: Mythimna impura; assembly: GCA_905147345.3. Classification (NCBI taxonomy): domain Eukaryota; kingdom Metazoa; phylum Arthropoda; class Insecta; order Lepidoptera; family Noctuidae; genus Mythimna; species Mythimna impura. Next base: position 19,875,299 of record LR990345.1, read on the forward strand.
CTCGAACGCGCTAATGTTGTACACATTGTACGCGTTCCAGAGCCAAGGTAATTCTTTCGAACAATCCTGCAGCCTATAACATCACAGCTGTAGGTATTCTCCGGAGGGTCAGTGAAGATGTAGGTACTGTAAATACTAAACTAACACCTTTTAAAACATAAACATATTACATTACAAAACAGTTTACAAATTTAAAATTTTCTCGTTTTTATAGCAAAGAACTTGGGAATCTAAAATAGAATACATTAATATTTCGTCTTTAAAATTATACATTATTGTTTAGATTCTAGTTATTGTTTTGTAAAGGCAGAGTTAGAGATAAAGCCTTCTCACTGCTGTCAAAAAGCTTTAGCGGAATTTTCACTCTCACAAGAGTTTTTATAAAGCCTTCTCACTGCTGTCAAAAAGCTTTAGCGGAATTTTCACTCTCATAAGAGTTGTTTAATACAACGCTTACACACGGCAGTGTCTCAGCCAAATTTGCGGATATATTGGGCGTTTGCGAAGAATATCAGCCGTGGGTAATAAACTTTAAATCTATTTGACCTATAAGCTTTCAATGTCACATGTATAAATCTCAATTAAAGAACCTTTTACCATTCATATGATAATGACTTCGGAATTATCTGTTGTGGCGACATTTGGGGAAAGCCTGTGTCCAGCTGTGGACGTCTTCCGGCTAAAATGATGAGGATGATAAAAATCAGTAGTTCATAGTTTCATACATATCAATTTGAGATGTGTGTTTCAACTTGCCAAGTCACACTATTGAGTAATAAAGAATAAGTATAACAAATTGTCAATTAAAGTAACTAAGGAACGTTGAGTTTGATAGGAACTATGACTTAAGGAACTTGGTATACTTAAGTCTCACTTATTTTTATAAGCGAAGCTGTTGTAGAGAACTTGGCATTCTTTCACATTTATGATGGTTAATTTATTTAAGGTAGGTTTTTATTTTTAAATCACTTTAATCAATTTGGGGTATTGATTAGTTCGTAAATGCATTTCTGTCCTATACTTTGCTCGCGATAGCATTAGACAGAAGTTAAAAAGGTTGTTTCAGTGTACACTTTGTAATAAAAGTACAATACAATTATGATGTTTGTTTTTTGTTACAGTTAAGATTGATGCTGAATATATTATAATCAACATATATACCAACTATTATACTTAAATGAACTCATTTGAACTATCCATCTTGTTAATTTATGAGGCTTTTAATTAAATAAATTATTTAGTTCTTACTTATACTAGGTACTAGTGTCCATAGTAAAAACCAAAAAGAAGCAGGGGTGTTCAGTAACTGGAACGTTTTTTATTATACTATAAGTCTACCAAGTCTAAAAATTTTCCTATTCCTTTTATACGTTGTGGAAGTGGGTTTTTTTAACTTTGCCGGATTATAATGTTTTCCGTCAAAATACGTAACTAATATATATAATCTGTGATTTGTTGTCATTCACTTGTTCAATCTTAGTTGCTGTCTTAATTTAGTTGTTATTGTTTTGTCTTTCGTCAGCCTCAGAGCCTCTGAAACTGCCCAGAGCTAACGTCGACGAAAAGTGGTCCCAAGGTTGACCATGAGAACATCGTAATTTCTCCGAAGAAAAAGAAATCGAAGCAAACGCCACTGCGTTCTGTAGAAAAATGCACTGTAAAGAGTCCTGGCCAGCAAATATAAGTGCTTTTAGAACGCAGATAATAAAAAAAAACTGCAGAAATTACAGGTAAGGATCGTAAAATCATTACCATAAATGTATCTCGAACTAAGAATGCATTATGATATAATAAAACATATATTTATAGGTATATTTCGTGCGACTGTTTATAATATAATTAAAGAAAAAAAACTCCAAAGATGGCTTGCAGTCGCTCCCTCCTCGCCAACGGCACTCAAAATATAATGAATTTGACGACATAACGTTATGTGGAATACGGAGAAAAAAACATTTTTTTTCCTTTGCCAATGAGTTGTCTTGGAGTTACTTTGGACAAGACATTAGAAGCAGTAAATGGTGCCGAGACTGCCGGACTTGAAAAGAACCACACTGTACAAAATAGTTAAAGAAAAACTAAAATTTACGTATATTAAACGAAGCAGAAAAAGTGCAACCATTGATAGTCAGGAGATTGTTTTGCGGAGACACAAATATCTCCATAAAATAAAAAGATTTCGAAATGAAGGAAAAGAGAATATTATTTAGACTTGACTTAACGAAGGTATAGTATTGGTATTATTAATATATATCTTAAGTTTCTGTATACATACATACATACAACATAAGTTCATGAAAATATTAATCTTAATTTTTTATCTTAAATATAAGCCACACAAAAAGTTTAGTATCTATGGCAAGATACTACTATGGAATCTTCAGAGGAAGCACACCGGGCAGGTTTATCCACGGGGTTAAAGAACTGTGTGCGGTGTGCCCCGCCTGGGCAGAGCACCGCCGTGTCCTCATGGGGGCGATCGGCGGCAGCGATCTCTCGCGCCGAGCATTGGTACAGGCCATGGTCCGGAGCGAGGAGGAGTGGCAGGCGGTCGCCTTCTCTGCGAAGCAGTAATGCTAGCAAAGAATGCGGCCGCACGCGCGAGGGAATGCCCGTCACACCCCATCCACTGGGATTGCGATCCCGATTTCTAGCCATCATAGGCGCGGGCTCGCCATCCGACCGTCCATTAAACGTCCGGACAGAGCCCAAGTCGTCGACAGCATAGTGTTCCACGCGCACCTCAAGGAGATGTCAGCAAACCGTAGGGGTCCAGCAGGGTCGAAGCCTACTGGGGCTATAGGTGATGCGAAAGAAAACCCCGGAGCCCTGGAACGAAGGCAAAAAAGGAACAGGAGTGTGTTTAAGTCAGTAAAAGTCTGACACAAAAGTCATTTACCACCTAAAAAAACGGTTTACAATATAATTTATTACTATTTCTATGAATGTTAAATAATTATCTGTTGCCTTGTATTGTGTACAATTCATTTGTTTTGTAAGGATGAAACTAGTCGATATGCCATTATAAAAATGTCGGCACAGGATGCCAATCATCATTGAAGCTCTGTCCAGGGACTCTGTTTTGTGGGTGATGGCTGGGTATCGAGCAATAAACAAACTATTCCAGATCACACAACTGATTTATTATGATTTACAAAGTAAGTACTTTGTGATTATGATGCAAGCTTTAGGTATTCACTTTGCACAACGAGCCGTGAAACAGTCTCTGAAACTCGACGTTGTTCGCACGGCTGCCGACAGAGGAAAGAACCCCGCACCTCTGCGGTCGGCACTTTTATCTGCTCGGTTCGTGCAAACGTCAGCGCGGATTCTGTCAAAGTGACATGTGTCACTTTTCACTTAGCTCGTTCATTCGTTCTCAAGCTTCCGTAGTATTGACTTCTTCAACAAATATTATAATTTGTAAAATTGTATGAAATTAATTTATGATTAATTAAAAAAAAAACAGTAGGTTACTATAGTAAAATTTATCCAAGTAGGTAATGTTAAAATTTTATATTAAATTCATTATTTATTAAAACTGTTTGTATTTATCTTGTAAAATAAATGTTGTGCACACCTGCTTCTAAGAACCTCTTTTGTCTAATTCAGAAATTAATGGAGTATAGGTTTCTAAGAAACAGCCTGGAATATAGGAAATATAGCGCCTTCTGTAACATGAAACGAAACCCATCGCCGAATTTACGCGCGTAAAATTATTATACGTAAACATTTTATTGGTTATAAAATCTGACCCAACACGTAAGGACTTTCCGATTCGAGGCCGTTAGAATATACATGCATGAAGGAATATAATACCTATGGGTGCGAGATTGTTTGAAACAGTTACCGCGACACTGAAATGCAAGTAGCATCTGACGGAACACAGGTTGGTTTTAGTCAGTAAAAATTATCAACATTCGGGATCTCGTCCCATCCAGAGCGGATGAACTTATTTTGTGATTTTCTTTGCTTTCATGCAATCCTGCGAAAGAGAGTCGCTTCACTGCTAATTCGTGTCCGCGGCAGTGGAAATGGTATTTTTTGTGTTGTGGCTGGTCGAATAGAATGCCTAATATTTTGGCATTATTTAATTTTCAATGAAATTAAATTTAGCAAGATTTCAAATACTTACGATTTTAATCAAAACATGTCAAACATTGTGTTTGACATGTTTTGATTATTAAAATCGTAAGTTTTTAGTAACCTACCTACTCTAAGAAGAATTTACCATCATGACGCACTTGTGGGTTTCATTATACATGACTAAGGTATTAATTTTTTTTTTTTTTCTTGTTGACACTTCGCATGATCCAAGGGCTGGCTTTTACTTCGGACAAAGGATAAGCATTGCCATTCAGCGTGGCAATGCAGTCTTTTGGGTACATTACCAGTTGACAGCGATGTGGAGGAGTTTTTCGACGCCGTACTTTAGATTGCTTTTTTAGTACTCTATGGCTTTTATTTTTATTTTGTAAGTTAGTTTTAATTACGTTATTATTAGGTTTAAATGTATATAAAATAAACTATTAATTTACAAAAAAAGGTACTTATTAAATTATAATAATTAAAATAGTATATCTATTATTAGTATATTTCAATAATTTAATACTCACAATGACTAAATATATTACATAATTATACCTAATTTCTAATGTAGACTTTTACTTCGTAACTTATTTGTAATTATAATGGGAATTTCATATCGTGTAATGTTTGTGTACTTTTGTGATTATGGATCGTGTATTATTTCTTTATTTATTCATTCCTTCGTGTATCTCATTAAATAAAAAAATATAAAAAAAGGTTTATACCTTCGCAATTTTACTATAAAAACACATTATGTAGGTAACACATAATTATAAACACTTTGTGTCTTTTGAATTATCACAATGTCTGTTTTTAAATTTACTAAATAAATAAATTATAATATTTAAGTAGTTGTTTTATTCAATTCATTAATAAGCACGTGTTGCATGATAACAATAAACTTTTATGTTATGTTCATGTATTGCAGCAGACATTGAGGAAGTTTGAAAGTGGCGTCAGTGACTGAAAAGTTGAAAGGGAATCGTTTGTCTTGGTATGGTCACGTGAAGAGTAGGGATGAAATGCATGTTTCAGTACTAAAAGAGCTATGAGTATACATGTAGATGGATGAAGAGGGGGAGAGAGAAAAGATGGATGGATTGTGTGAGAAGTGATTTATGAAAGAAAAGGGAGTCAGTGATAGCGTGATGGGTTAAAGGACAGAACGGAAGAAAAGTAGCGTGTTGCGCCAACCCTAACTAAAACGGGATAAGCTACCGGTGGCCAAGCTGAAAGCATGCCAGAGGGTTATGGCCATCCGGATGGAGCGGGGATACCGCAAGGTTTCCCGCGAAGCGGCGAGCCTCCTTGCTGGCCTGCTACCATGGGATCTGGAGGCAACAGTCCTTGCACGCATGCACGATTTGTGCGTGGAGATGCAACGCCAGGGCGAAACTCCGCTGTCGCGACAACTCGCAGAGATTCCGATCCCAATTTCCAGCCACCGTAGGCGCAGGCTTGCGGTCGGCGAGAAATGAATAGCACGTCGTCCGGTAACCGTCCGGACCGAGCCCAAGTCGTCGACGGTGCGTAGTGTTTCCCGCGCGCCTCAAGGAGACGTCAGCAAATCATAGGGGCCCAGCAGGGTCGAAGCCTACTGCGGCCATGGGTTAAGTGAAAATGAACCCCCGGGGCCCTGGAACGCAATGCAAAGAAGGAACGAATGAGTGGGTTTTAGTCAGTAAAAGTCTGACACTTCCTGGCGCTCCGCCCAAGAGCGGGAGATGTCATTAGATGATTTCCCAAAAATATTCTATATGAATGACATGATCTATCTGTGTACTAAGTTTCATCAAAACCGTGCAGCCGTTCGAGTGTAAATGATATTTATTTTGCAAATAAGTTTTTAAAAACGGTTTACGTGTCAATTTAAACTAGATGTGGTTTCCTATCTGGCTACCCTGAGAAGAAACACCGAAACAAACTCAGGGGTCAAAGTCTCTTTTAAAGTTCATACAGCAAACATACGTAACACCACACAGTTTTGAGTGGACCTGTCCAGTCAGTGCGAGCATTTGTCAGTATTTGTGTAGCTCTACTTAGGACTACTAAGGAGCTCAACGACTTGACGAACAATACCAAAGAAAGGACATTTGGGTAAGCCGCAAAAAGTACAAAAAAAGAAAAGAAAAGAGTAATCCACATGTGGGGACTATATTCACGATAATAAAGTTGTAAATATGGCAAATTGTAAAAATAAATATATCTATATATATAAAAGGAGAAACTGACTGACTGACATATCAACGCACAGCCGAAACTACTGGGACTAGGATCATGAAAATTTGCACAAGGTTTCTTTTTATGACGTAGGTGAGCACTAAGAAGCGGTTTTTGGAAATTCAACCTTTAAAGGGGTGAAACGAGGGTGTATAGTTTGTATGGAGAAAACTACTTTCGCGCGTGCGAAGCCGCGGGCAGAAGCTAGTATATATATATATATATATACTATGTCATAATTGTAAAATAACAATAATCGACAATTTAAAAACATGAAAAAGGTAATTTAGAAACAAAAAATAAATGACATCACAATTATAGTGAGTACTGGAGCAGGTCAATCCCAAAATATACACACAAAAAGTAACAAACAAACATACACACAAACTCACTCCTTTATCATATTAGTGTAATGTCATGATATTCGAAACCTCACGTGTCCAGGTAGGTGTATCTACTTGGCTAGGTACCTAAGTAGTATTAGATCACTACAACATCGGAGCGTCTCTCATAGGGGAATAAGTTAAATAGAAAAATAATAGAAAACATGTTTGAAATAGAAAACTGTAGGAAAGCTATCTAGAACAGATACAATTTTAAATTTCTATCTAGATTTCATTCAGGTACCATATGTTCGGTTCTAAGAGAAAACTGAAAACAATTTTGATTAAACATTTCTGTAGAGCCCTAGGGATGTAGAGTGATGTAGGGATGTAGAATCCTATTGTATCAGTGAAAACAATTGATATTTCCCAAGTCACGTGGTCTATCACCACGTAGCCCCCGTTTATTTTGGAGTTTTTGGGTTTTGTATCACTCGATAACGGCTCTACCAAGGGTTTTTTTTAATTGATATAAACTAGTGTTTGACTGCGATTCCACCTGATGGTAAGCTGTGATGCAATCGTTGATGGTGACGAAGCGCATTAGTTTATTAAGAGCCTATTCCCTTCTAGCCTTGAAGACACCTAATCTTATAATCGGACGGCAAGACAGCGGCAGGCATATTTTTTCAGTCTTTGGATGTACAAGGTATAAACGACGAGGCGAAACGCTTAGTCCGGACCGTAGAGGTTTCAACAACGTAAGGGTGGATACTCGCCGTAAGCTTACGCGTACGTTTAGCCGTCTTATTTTTATTTATTTATTTAAACTTCACGTACACTAGTGGTACATAGGCGTGCGGGGAATTTTTATGTTCGTAATTATTAAGCAAGTTCGCAAGGATGTATGAAGGACTGCAGGATTGTTCGAGAGAGTCACTGCAGCCCTGGAATGCATAAAGTGACGGTGTTTTTCAACACAATTAATTCGCCTAGCCTTTTTCCAACTAAACTGGGGTCGGCATTCAGCCTAACCGGATTCAACACACTTATTCGATAACTAGCTTTAACTCGAGGTGACCGTTACTTTTAAAAATTTCTTTCCTATTATGTCCATGGATTCTGTTGGATAGGCCATATTGCATGTGCAAAGCTGCGGAATAAGCTTTGAATGGCCTTTTGGTCTAGTGGTGACTGCTATTCTGGAGGTCGTGGGTTAGATTCCCACCCAGTACAAATTTTAATGTTTGTGTAAATAATTAAAGAATAAAGAAAGAATATAACAGTATTTATGTATATAGATTATGTATGTATCTAGAAATATGTAAGTATGTCTATCAGTTGCCTAGTACCCATAGCACAAGCTCTGCTTAGTTTGGGACTAGATGGCGTTGCGTTGTGTGAAAGTTGTGGAATAGATGCATTATTATTAGCTATTATTAAATTAATATGCCCATAAATCGCATTGCTAACGGCATCTACTATTATGGAATATTATCTGATCACTAATTACAACACAGCCATTTTCGTAGGTATCGTAGTGTAGGCTGGCTAATAATTAGAGGCGGCGAATTCGCGGTTCGCCCAGGCGGCGAAAACCCTTCGCTACATCACCCTTTGGCTAAAATATTACAGTTTCCAAGTTTATTTAATACTCTAGATTCTATGTTACAAATTAAATCAGTCATGAACCATTGACTCTCTTCTACAAATAAAATTTTGACACTTTGGTATTGGTAGACAGCAACTACACTCGACCCCAGACTGTATTATTATATTATTGTTATTTACTATTAATAAGTTTCGTCTGGTTTTGTCACATTTTAGTTTTTAACTGACTTCAAAAAGGAGGAGGTTCTATCTTCGGCTGAATGTATTTTTTTTTTATGTAGGTTCACCGATTTCTCGGTCAATTGTGGACCGATTTTGAAAAATTTTTTTTTTGGTTGAAAGGTTATGCTTCCGAGTTGATTCCATAGAAATATTGTTATGATCTGATCATGAACTTAGAAGATATGGAACCAAACTCCTCATAGAATCACAGCAGAACCGTCGTAACAAGTAAAATTGCTTTGTTTATACGTGTAGTCGATGACTGACTGAAAGAAGAGGGGAATTTAAATCGAACTGATCTGATGATGAAGCCTGAAGTTAGGCACCGGAACTCTGTAATATTTTTTTTGTAAAAAGTTTTTTTTGACAATTTTTATCGCCAATGCCACGTTACTTTGTCAGTCTAAAGTCAAATAAAACGATCAGGGTTGACGACAGTCGTACTGCATGCAGTGCGCATTGGAATGCTGCACAGACTGCTGCATGTTGAATATTATAATACCATTACAGGTGGGCTCGTAATGCGATCCCTATATTTTTATTATAATGCTCAAAGAATCTAAGCTGTTACATTATATGCATGCCCATATTTTTTTTTTAATGTGGGAAATCATCCAATGACAATTTGAATTGAATTGAATTGAATTGACATCTACTATGTCCTTCAGCTGCTATTTGTGTTCTAGGGCCTTTTCGGAAAATCTCCGCGGCCTTAGCGGTCGTCGACCCTACTGGGCCCCTACGGATTGCTGCCTTTTTTTTGAGGAGCGCGTGGAACATTACGCACTGTCGACGACTTGGGTTCGGTCCGGACGATTACCGGACGGCCGTACGGCTAGCTACCGATTGCTCGTCGTCCGCAAGCTCGCGCCTACCGTGGTTGGTAGTTGGGGTCAGGATCACGCGGCTGGAGCGTGAGGAGGTCCGTTCCCTTACGCGTGCAGCCGTTTCCTTACTAGGCTAGCAATACTGCTTCACAGAAGGAGGCCACCGCTTGCTATTCCCCCTCGCTCTGGACCATGGCCTGAACCGCACCGCTACCGTTCACCTTCACGAGAACATTACGGCGATGTTCCGCTTAAGTGGGGCTTACCTCCACCGTGTCCTGCGGGCGGTCCACACAATGGTGACACCCGGGCGTTTCTTCCACCTGAATCCGATGCAGGAACTTCCCGAACTTGCCATGTCCGGTAAGAACCTGCGTCATGCCCAAGGTGAGGACACCATGACGCCTCCCCTGCAACTCCTCAAAGAGGGGACTTACCACCATGATTATGGCGTACCCATGCATGTCCACCTTAACAATTGTGCCTACAGAGTTATCACAAATTGCCATTTTCATGGTCCTTAATGTCCAGTCAGCCATTTAAAATACCTATACGTTTATCTTTGATTCTGAAGTAAAATGAGCCACTGTTTATTTTTCTAATCATTAGCGAATTTCTTAGTCAGTAATTATGATACTTAATCGTTTTACAAAACCTGACACCCACATTTTCTCTAACCTGTCAATTCGCGCACACATTATGCTGAGTTCCAATAACCTATGGACTAATTGAAGCGGCGTTTGTAATAAATTATGTTTATAGCTGAGATTGTAGTATTGCGTAAACGATTTCATTCTATTAGATTAATTACATGTGATTGTACCTATAGCTTTCGTCACTTTCCGCGCTAACATTGGAATAATTGAACTTGTCTGTACAAACTGAAATAATAGTACAAACGCAAATAAACAGAATTCATTGGCCATCCAAAAAATAATCCATATCGCTGTCATTTGGAAAAGTGTCCAAAATGCTGACAGCATTGTTACATTTAATAGCAATGTTGATTCATTGGTCAAAGAAGAGCCCAGCCTTCTGGTCACGTTAAAGTCGACTGTATTAAACCACATAGGGAATTAAAAAAAAAAATGTCTGTCACAATTTAAAGTTCCAATTCCAATTAAAAGTACTCGGGTGCCGTTTAAGCGGGTACCCAAAGTGGAATACCTCACAGGTGGAGGGCGATGCGACAATGATATATACCACTAATTTTTAATTAGTACAAATACTTACTTAAAGGGTTTGTTTATATCTCTAAATGTCACTGACAGGACAGAACGGAAGAAAAAAACGTGTTGCGCCGACCCCAAGTAATATGTACTTATTTTATTCTATTGTATCAAAGCGACGCCTATGGGAAAAGACACTTGTTTCTATAAACAGGTGTCTACCTAGCTCAGAAGCGAGGGCTCCAAATATCAAGCTAATATTATAATGGCGAAAGTTTGAGAGTGTGTGCATGTTTGTCATTTCTTCGGAACGACATCCGTTCAACTTGATATGTGGGTAGACCATGTCCTAAAATAGCACAAGGAGACTTTTTATTCCGGAACGTTCCCTTCGGATATTTTTCTATTACCACGCGGTCCCAAGTCATTCGAAGTAGCTAGTATTATAAAGACGAAATTTTGTGAGTGTGCGGGTATGTGAATGTTACCTACTTCTTCACGCTTGAATGGCTTACGCGGGCGACGCCGCTGATAGCAGCGGATGTGTCAATGAAAACAATTTGAAATGATGCAACAAATAGTCGTCGTTGATGCACTGCCACATCACACCATTACGCAAGCTTTTCTCAACTACATATGTTACACTAGCTGCTACTAGCGCCTACGCCCGCGTGAAAGTAGGAAATTATCCCAAGGGAATGTTCTCTAGGGATAGTATGTACTCCCGAGATAAAAAAGAATCCTATATCCTATTCCAGGACATGGTCTGCCCATGAGGCAAACATTCAACTCCATTCAACCGGTGGAGCGTGAAAAAGTAACAAACTTACACGCTCACGCGTCTCAGGCGTCTGTCTATGGTTCATTATTTATTGCATTTTAATTTTATAAATATTTTTCTAACACATGACACATTTTACCATAAATTCACGCTTTTTTTTACCAATGTTACTTATGTATTTGTATTTGTTATTTTTTCCTATGTTTGTTTTATCAATGTTTGTGTTTATTGTTTTGTTTCGATACTTATATCGTTTTATATAACCTCCGTGAGTGTGACCGTGGCATCATCGCGGGCCCTAACAGAATACCAGCGCTGCGATATTTATCGTTTAAAATATCGCAGCATATGCTGAGTTCTACCTGTCGGTCACCAGGGAGAGTGGAAACGGCGCGAGATGTCGTGCGGTGTTCTAACTAGGACCGCCCTTGTGGGACATCGGCTACGACTACGTGCTGCGCGGCGACCTCCCTGACGGAGTCAACGTGGTCTGCTACGCAGACGACACGCTGGTCCTGGCGCAGGGAGAGTCGTACCAGGCGGCGGTCGAATTAGCGACACGCGGGGTTGCGATAGTCGTTGATAGGATCCAGCATTTGGGACTCGAGGTGGCGCTTCACAAGTCCGAGGCCATGTGTTTTCACGGCCCTCGGAGCGCGCCGCCTCGGCGTTCCCAATTAACGGTAGGAGGAGTTCACATCGGCGTCGGGTCGACGATGAAGTACCTGGGACTCGTCCTCGACAGCCGGTGGAATTTCGAGGAGCACTTCCGACGTCTGGCTCCCAAACTGAATCGGACTGGGGCTGCCCTCAAGCGGCTCCTGCCCAACCTCGGGGGTCCTGACGCCTCCTGCCGGAGGCTCTACGCAGGCATCGTCCGGTCCATGGCCCTTTATGGGGCGCCGGTGTGGGCGCCGTCACTGCGAAAGCGACCGGCGGCCCAGCTGAACGCGTGCCAGAGGGTCATGGCCATTCGGATGGTGCGGGGATACCGCACGGTTTCCCGCGAAGCGGCGAGCCTCCTTGCTGGCCAGCCACCATGGGATCTGGAGGCAACAGGCCTTGCACGCATGCACGATCTGCGCGTGGAGATGCAACGCCGGGGCGAAACTCCGCTGCCGCGACAAGTCGCGGCATGGCGGAAAGAGTTCCGGCGGGATCTCATGGCGGAATGGCGACAGCGACTATCGCAACCCAGTGCTGGGCACGCCGTAATTATGGCGGTAAGTCCCCTCTTTGAGGAGTGGCTGGAAAGGCAACACGGCGTCATTACCTTCCGCATGACGCAGGTCCTCACCGGACACGATAAGTTCGGGAAGTTCCTGCACCGGATTCGTGCGGAAGCGACGCCCGGGTGTCGCCACTGTGTGGACCGCCCGGAGGACACGGTGGAGCATACGGTGGAGGTGTGCCCTGCTTGGGCAGAGCAACGCCGTGTCCTCGTGGGGGCGATCGGCAGCGGCGATCTCTCGCGCCGGGCCTTGGTACAGGCCATGGTCCGGAGCGAGGAGGAGTGGCAGGCGGTCGCCTCCTTCTGCGAAGCAGTAATGCTAGCGAAGGAGGCGGCCGATCGCGTGAGGCAACGGTCCTCACGCCCCAACCGCCGCCGGGATTCCGATCCCGATTTCCGGCGACCGTAGGCGCGGGCTTGCGGACGGCGAGCAATGGGTGGCTCGCCGTCCGACCGTCCGGTAACCGTCTGGACCGAGCCCAAGTCGTCGACGGCGCGTGTTGTTCCACGCGCGCCTCAAGGAGTTGTCAGCAACTGTAGGGGCCCAGCAGGGTCGAAGCCTACCGGGGCCAAGGGTCTGATTCTGAAAGGAAGACTCGGCCCTGGTACGAAAGGCAACGAAGGAACAGGAGTGGGTTTTTAGTCAGTAAAAGTCTGACACTATCTCCCGCCTCGCCCAAGAGCGGGGGATGTCATAAGATGATTTTCCCACCGGAAAAAAAAAAAGCATATGCTGAGTTGGGCGCCTTTTTGACCTTGCACAGATCATACAGTTATTTTTTGTTTTCTTTTTATATGTAGGTACTTAATTCTACAATATTTTAATTCCTATGTATTCTACTGTTTTTTTTTTTAAATTTTACTGTATATGTGAGGTACAAATAAATGTTTTTTCTTTCTTTCTTTTCTTTCTCACAAACTTTCACCATTATAATATTAGCATATTTCAACAAAGAATCTGGTGATAAGCGGAAGATAGAACAGGAATGTGTTTGACAAGGTAATTGTTAAGGTACCATTCGAACCTCGGCTGCAGGCTGCGGATGCAGGCTGCGAATGCAGGTAGCACACGCATGCCACGAATCCGTTACCTGCATCCGCAGCCGGGAGTGATTCCGAGGCTGGTTGAACGTGCTGCCAGTCGCAAATCTACGATTTAATCCAATATGAGCGCTATCGGCTCCGAGTATCTAGCGATTATTTCGGGACTTGACTAAACAGGTTGGAGTGACGTAATTACGTGTACATCAACTTGTGGCCGCAGCACTACTGGTCTGCGATAGGCTGCGGCTGCAGGTTGCGGTAGCACTCGCAGCCGAAGGTCAGCAGCACATGCGGCCGCAGCCGCGTTTGAAATGGTTTTCACAAACATTCATACTATATACTACATAGAAAACCATTCAATTATTTACTGTCCAGGCTGCTCATCTGTGGAATGAATTACATGACACAATTAAACGCGCTCTATCGTTGCCTGTTTTTAAAAGACTCATTAGGGAACATTACCTGTCGCTGTGAGTATCGATAGTCGTCATTTATATTTCTGTCCATAGTTTTCAATAATTATGGTCGCTTTCCATCAGGTGAGATAGCGGTCAAGCGCGAACGTATCGTGAATAAAAAAATAAATAACAATAATTATGTAAGTATGTATATATGCATCTATAATATAGCACGTGTATATATCTAAGTATATATGTTTAATACTGTTTTTGTCACACCAATGATAGCCCCATTTCTTGCCCAGGCAATTACTGTCCATTCCAGGTTGCCTGGAAGAGATCGTGGTATGTGATAAGGCCGCCCATTGTATGTATATCTTTTGGTTTTACTTTCCTTTTGTATGTGTAATGGTGTACAATAAAGTATAAAAAAAAAAAACAAGTCGTGCAGCTGCAGCAGGCTTCGTGCAGCCGCCGCATGTGCTGCCTGCATTCGCAGCCTGCAACCGAGGTTCGAATGGCGTCTTTAGATGTCATGTTATCACCCATGTCTTTCTGACAATCCCATATCCCATTAATCTATCCCATACATATCACGTTACATAAGAATACCCTCCATTGAGGAATCGGAGTCTTCTCCAATGACCTCAATATCAGAATATCCAGACTGCTAGGAAATTTCAACACCGTCTATCCGGCGGTATATGTTGGTATAATCTTAGCGGCTCACGCCATAGAAACTAGGAATGTAACGGACACGCACATTCGTATACTCTCCGACAGTGCCTCAGTCTTACAATCCCTACGCAAAAACTCTACCACCTCGAGAACAGCACAGGAATGCCACTCTGCACTGGAAAGAGTCACACAGTGCCGAAACTAAAAACTGTTATGCTACAGTGGATTAAAGAACATAGCGGCTCGCTGGACAACGACGCGGCGGATGAACTGGCTAGGAGAGGATCTTGTGCGATGGTGTTCGGGCCCGAACCCATTGTGCCGGTCCCCTTCGGTCAGCTGCGTTGTTGGCTACGTGAACACACACATATACAAGCAGAGCGCTGGTGATCCTCGACTGCAGGATGCAGGCAGGCCAAGGAGGCCATGTCACACCTTAATAAAGCCCTCACCAAAAATCTCGTGCGACTGGACAGAGGCAGCCTGCACCTGTTGGCGGGGACCATCACTGGACACTACACACTGAATAAGCACCTCCACACAATAGGCATCACGGACATTTCCCTGTGCAGAACATGCATGGAGGGGAGGGGAGGCAATTGCGCATGTGCTCCTAGACCGCACAGGTGTCACTGAAACACTGAAAAACCGCCCACGTACAATGATCCGCATAGGACTAAGTGCGGAAACCATACTCAGACATAACATAACATAACCCATCATTCGCAGTGAGTGAGTGAACAAGAGTAACTGGTCGATATTCTATGTATATTCTAGGAGGCGATCGGCGGCGGAGAACTCTCGTGTCCGACCCTGGGATGAGAGAATGAGAGGGAATGAGAGGCGGTTACTTCTTTCTGCGAAGCAATAATGCAGGAAAAACTGTCAGGCGGAGATAAGCCTCACGCCCCACCCTCCGCCGGAGACACCCTCGGCCTCGGAAGTCACAGAACGACTACCGGCCACCTTAGGCGCGGGTTTATTGACGGCGAGCTAATGGTAGTTTGCTGTTCGGCCGTCCGGTAATCTAAGCCGTTGTCATGCACGCGCGCCTCAAAAAGACATCAGCAAAAGTGATAGCGCCAGTAAAGGTTAACGCATGCTAGGGCTACGGATTTACCGTATAATTTACGGTTCGAAGGAGCTATCCTGTTCCTCATCGCTCGCAATAAAGGGCAACTGAAGAAACACTGTGGGTTTTAGTTAGTAAAAATCTGGTACTCCCTCTCGCTCCACCCAAAACGGAAGAAGTTATTTGATGATTTCCTACATTAAGTTAAACTTATATTTATTTAATCATAAGGAATTAACAAAACAATGCCAACCGCTTAGTGAGTAGGTACCTATGTAATCGAGTTGATGATGCATGAGTAGGTATGTAATTATTTATTAAGACTACGATATTTTTATGCAAAGTATGTTTGTTGCATATCAAATTAAATGCATGCACACAAATGCAATGAACAGATAAAACAACGATGCAATTTAAGGGTCCCCGCACACGGATCACACGCGACATCCACAAACGCCGCCACGGGAAGCTAGAAGCGGCCACAAATTTAACTGAAATGCGCGACAGCCACTTGTGGTCGGGGCGGCTGCTACTTTTGTTAAGGTGTATAGTCCCAACATCTGGCTGGTTATATAATGCAGGTACTAGAGTAAGTATTGGAGTACGAGTATGTGCACCCGGATAGAGCTCCGCTGACCTTTAAATCCATTTTTTTTTTGCGAAATATTGATTGATTTACATATATTATTATTATATAATATTATGTATATAATATTCACACAACTATCACACAACGCCGTCTAGTCCCAAGCTAAGCAGAGCTTGTGTTTTAATAATAATAATAATATTTTTTATATTTTTAAATGTTTTTTTTTTATATATGCTTTAAGAAATATTTAAAAATGTACAAAATATGTATATAAAATAAATAAAGGAATAATAATAATAATAATCCACAACTATCACACAACGCCGTCTAGTTCCAAGCTAAGCAGAGCTTGTGTTATGAGTACTAGACAACTGATAAACATACTTATATATTTCTAAATACATACATATTATAGATAAATTACACCCAGACACAGAACAAATGATTGTGTTCATCACACAAACATTTGTCCTGGGTGAGAATCGAACCCACGACCTCCGGCATAGCAGTCAGGGCCACTAACCACTAGACCAACAGGCCAGTCAATATGCTATGTACATTCTGAAGAATACTTAACCAGCAACTATTTTGTGTAAACACGTTTCTCAAACCGTTTTAAAGGAGTAGGGAAAACAAGTGAAAAACTATCATGACGTAAATTTTAATTTTTAGCTTACCTCTTAGTCATACGAAAAAAACATATGTTGATAATGTTATACATGAGTTTATAATAAATTTATATATTTTTTAAACCTATTAATCTAGCCGTTACCGAGGAGAAGGGTTCAGAAAGTCACTGTTTTATGGCGCTGCTCGGGCGTTTGGGCCCTAAACCTATGCGTGCAGTATCCTAATGGACTCTGACGAAGAAGAAGTAGCTGTCTGGCGTTTTGAGTCGGCGTTTCGTGGCCGGTGCGGGCCATAAGAAGCGAACAGCGACGATTTGAAGCGTGTAGCGGTCACCGAAGTCAACCATGTGCGGGGAAATAACTACAGGAAATATGCCAGTGGCGTCGTTTTGTGATTGTGGCTGGTAGCCCATATGTGACGACCCTTACAATTAAAACACTGTTTTCGTGGTAGATGTAACACAGAAACGATATTTGCCACGTGACAAATGACACAGCTTAAAGACTCCGGCAGACAGGAGCGATAAAAATGCGACATCGATATTTCATAATAATTTATTCTAACCCTTTTTTTCTAAATCGCGTTGTTTCGACATCGACATTGTAGCTTTGTGTCTGACACTGAAAGTTTTAAAGAATTATCTAAAAAAAATTGCACGAGGACGAAGAAAACAATTATAGGAATTCATCCCTTAAACGGGTTGATGAATAATTATGTTT
This sequence comes from Mythimna impura, assembly GCA_905147345.3. NCBI lineage: Eukaryota > Metazoa > Arthropoda > Insecta > Lepidoptera > Noctuidae > Mythimna > Mythimna impura. Next base: position 19,892,899 of record LR990345.1, read on the forward strand.
TTGTTTGTCAGTTTTGCTAACAGGAAATACAATTTAGCGCTAGGCTTCCGAGTCTTACCTGATTGATTTAATTTTTTTTTTATAATTTGATTGGAATACAATACAAATATATTACATTCCATAATAACAATATTTCCATTGTATCCAATTTGATTGGAATTTTATAGCTACAAACACAATTTTTAATAATAAAATTATTGTTACTTACTCGTACCTACCATTATAAGAGTGCAAATGTGAAAATGTTTTTTTTTACCTTTGTTATTGAAAACCAATTTATTAACATAATAGCCTAAAAAGACTTATAAATAATTTAACTCAAACATATTAAAACTAAGAATTAGCGTCCTTCAGCACTTCTATACATTCTATACAAGTCTATAGCACTTTCTTAGAGTCTGATAATGAAATTAGAAAAAAAAGATGATATATTATTATTACTAAGCTAGAAGGTATAGCAGTCTATGACCGGGACAAAGTCTATAGGCTTGTGTTTTATTTCTCATAAATGAAGAACGTAATTAATTAAAAATAATAAAGAACAGTGTATTGACAAATCCGACCGGTTTTAAGTTTGATTCTTTTTTAGTTTCAATAAAAACACGTTATGTAACAATCATACAATTAAAGTCAAGGTAAAAAACAAAATGAATATTCATTTTGGACTGCATGAACTCGAATCCATTTGATTTCTTTTTTCCATAAATTTTGAATCAAGTGTCTCACATGGCTTGGTATTTACAGCTACACTGGCACTCTAAGTAGGTAGATACCTAAGTTTTTTTTTCTGATACATTAAATGTCGTAAAAGAACGAAAGAAAAACATTTTATTTACGGGAAATGACGCAATCTTAATCTAGCGAATCTTAAGGTAGTACATGCTAGAGCCGAGTTCAAATTCATGTAGTTTCACTCGTGCTCGGATTCTCTAGAGTGCCATGACATGTCATGGGGGGGTTTGCCCCAGCGTTGCATCTCCATGCACATATCGTGCATGCATGCAAGGACTGTTGCCTTCGGATCGCACGGTGGAAGGCCAGCAAAGGGACTCACCGCTTCGCGGGAGATTGCGCGGTACCGCACCGCACCATCCGGATTGACGTAACGTCCACATTGGGACGCGTTCAGCTTGGTCGCCAGTTGCCGCCGCAGCGACTGCGCCCACATGGTCCGGTAGGGTGGGTATCGAGGTTTTTTTTTTAAATTATAAACTTTTACTTGATTAATTGTGATTCATAGGATTAATTTATTCAATCAATAACTACCAGAAAAAAAAATGGAAGTATTCAAGGTCCAAAACGTATTTGCTGTAGTTGTTTTTATTTAAACAAGAATAAGATAAAATCTTTACAGGTCTCATAATGCCAGAACAAATGAATTAGGACCACAAATGATTGGGATTAAAATTGTTGCAATTTAACTCTAGTACGATAGTACTACCCAATAACTGATCACGCTGTGGGTAGGTATGATGCAGTTAACAAAATAAGTACCTGATAGCTTAGGTAGCCAACATAGAACAATAATAATTTCCGAGAGATGCGAGATTGCTTGAAAGAGTAACCATGGCCCTGAAATGAAAAGGCTACTGAAGGAACACGGGCAAGCTTCAGTCAGTAAAAGTCTGACACTCCCCCCTCTCGCTATAACTAGAGCTGGAGAAGGTACTTGATCATTTTCTACAAAAAAATAAAAATAAAATATATTCCAATAGTTTTCACAGAACCCATTAAAACACAAAAAAAAAGTGCTGATACATTAAGCATTTCGTTATAAACGATACCAACTTCGATACTACATCAATCAATCAATCACAGTGAGTAATGCTCAAATTACACCCGTTGGATCGCACTTAACCCATGAAAGGGTTGTTTGTCAAAGAGTTTAGAGTGCTCGTTTCTGCCCAGGCTGTACGAGGATGTACTCATCCACACACACATTCCTGGCTACTGCCAGGAATGTGTGTGTGATAGCAGCCTAAAGGATTTTTTGCACAGTGCAGCTCTACTGGTGAAACTGAAACGCTTAGCGGAGGCAAGCCCTTGTAAATAAACGAAACGAGTGACTCAAGAAATGTCTGCAAGAGACACGAGCGAAAGCCTTTGTGGCGGTTAAAGGCGCGTAGATAGAATTTACAGAAAATGTTGTCAAAACTGGTAAACAATAATTTTCAACACATTTACTGCCTTCTACTCCAACCGCTTTTACACTCGCAATGACTTGCAATGTCGTCTTAGTGTGAAAAATGTACGACCAGCCTATGCCATTCGATTTATTATATCAGACTGGTCGTCGGACAGCCCCGACTGATCGACAGACACAAGACAGACAAACTCAAAGAAAGATTAAACACTACGGGTGCATGTGCAGTATGTTTAGTCTTTTTTATATTTGCAAAAACTGCAGCGTCATCAAGTCCTTCAGACAAAAAATTGCAAGCATGGTTGGATAGAGTGGAAATGATGATTACCCACAGAACACCATGACAATAAAACATTGAATTTCTAGACAAACGCAAACAGAATTGAAAAGATTAGGTATTTGTAATTTTTTAACAAAAAGCTTTTCACTGATGGCGGTGATATACGTTAACAATACTATCAACAAAGGTTCTGAAACACTTCGAGAATCGGATTTCCTACTTTGGAACTATACTTATTATTGTCCGCAGTTCAAGAAGATCGTTTCTTTCAAGGACATGTTTTGCAGGTCTGTTATCTGATCTGAGTCTAAATGACTAGATTCTGTTTTGTGAGGATATGACGGAAGGTTACGTAATTATTTCGCATAACGATAATGAGAAAATAAATGAGAACTTCGATCAAGACTGTCTATAAATTTATTAAAGCGAACAAACCAACATTTGACTTTTCGACAGTGGATGTCGCTGATAGAATTTAATATTGCGTAGAGCCTAAGAATGAATATCCTTCAAAGACTATAATCACCTTGTCAGAAGGGTGAGGCTATTCTTGTTACCTTCGTCTGCTTCTAATTACTTTTTCTCTATCTACATCTTATTCTTTTTTATTTATAGGCTTTCGAGTCCCATCAGTTATGTCAATCGGATAATCTGTAACCTCAAAATGCGATTCGTAGTAAGGCGTGGTTTGTCAGGTGAAGGGGACACTCGTTACAAATCAAATCGCTTAATGTTAGCACTTCACTATAATCTTACTTTTAGTTCTCATAAAATAATCACTATGGATACCACACAATAATTATTACTACAAAATAGGCAACACAACGCAAAGTGCGTACGACTGAGGCTCCGACAATACTGCACCTCCGTCATCGACTTACATCTAACTAGCACTCATTGTTGCGTCAGAGTGTCGTGGTCAGTCACGTGACACACGTCACTTTAAATCACTAGCACCGCTCTAAACAATTAGCGCCATCTCTGGTATCTTTTGAAAACTAATTTAAACATAAAAGCGCCATCATATTTTATTTTTTAACCGACTTCAAAAAAGGAGGAGGTTATCAATTCAGTTATATTTTTTTATTAAATCATCATATTTTTTTATGTTTGTTACATCAGAACGCCGTCGTTTATGACCGATTAGCAAAATTGTCTTTCCCCACTAGAAAATATGCTTCCAGATTGGTCCCATTAAAAAAAACAGTTCTGATGATGGGATTCATGAGGGATTTCATGATTCATGGGAACTTCTCAATGTATATAGGCAACCATATAGTAATTTTAGAATTTTCATCAAGAACTTAAACTTATGAAGTGAGTGAATGTGTTTGAAAAAGTGGAACTGATGAAGAAGACCAGAAATGGTCAACGGAACTTCATACTCACATAGATATCACAATGAAGATAGTTAAGCGACTATGACAATACAAATAAATTAATGAATAGTTACGTTGAAATGGTATCATCGAAGTGATCTGATGATGATGATGGAGCCGGAAGGTAGGCACTGGAACTCCGTAATTAAGCAATATAAACTAGCCGTGTTTGGACTTATTAGAATTGTCATGAGATGCACTTTGGCTATAAGGTACTATCGAACTGATCTGATGATGGAGCCGGAAGGTGGATGGTAGACACAGGAACTTTATAATAAAACAATGTAACCTAGCAGGATGCAGTATGGTTCCGAAACGTGGTCGCTCACAATGGGTCTCATCAGAAGGCTCAAAGTCACCCAAAGGGAAATGGAAAGGGCTATGCTCGGAGTTTCATTGCGTGGTTGCTGACATAGCACGAAGAATCACCAAACTTAAGTGGCAATGGGCAGGGCACATTGTTCGCAGAACAGATGGCCGTTGGGGCCGAAAGGTTCTGGTTCTGCGACCGCGTACCGGAAGAAGCAGTGTTTGAAGGCCTCCTACAAGGTGGACCGATGACCTGAAGGTTACGGGAATCCGATGGATGCGAGACGCACAGGACCGTTCATTGTGGCGATATTTGGGGGAGGCCTATGTCCAGCAGTGGACGTCTATCGGCTGAAATGATTATGATGATGATGAACCTAGCAGTGTTTGGGTTAATTGGAATTGTCATGAGAAATAGGCACTCTGTTTATAAGTGTATCGCAACTAAAAAGTGTGAAATAAAAACTTTTTAGAAAAAAATAAATAACCGACTTCACTAAAAAAAACACTAAAAGGATCAAAATAACTTTAATTTCGGAAGTCGGTGTTAAATAAGAAACAAACAATACCGAGAAACACCGACATCCGAAATTAAAGTTATTTTGATCCTTTTAGTGTTTTTTTTAGTGAAGTCAGTTATTTTTTTTTTCTAAAAAGTTTTTATTTTATGTAAAAACTTTTTATTCTGATCGTGTTTCACTGTGCTAAGTGCCTGCACTAACGCTAAGTAAATTGCATTTTTAATTGCGAGCAATCAAATTACTTTGTTGTTGTTAGCGCGAATGTTGTGGGTTGTTTGAGAGTTACCGTGGCGTTTGCAAAGGGCAACTAAAGAAACACTGTGGGTTTTAGTCAGTCAACGTCTGACACTCTCTCTCGCTTCTCCAAGAGCGGGAAAAGTCATTTGATGATTATTATACGTAAAAAAAGTACTGGAAATGGTGAATGGCATCAATATTACTTGATTTGTATTACATAGATGGAAGATATAGCTTCAATCTTCGAGTCTTAGGTCTTTCACTTTAAAATACGTTACTTCTAGGCAAACGTGCTCCATTGTCTATCACATCCTTTTTCACCACCTGGTAAGATAGTTGTCAGACATGAGCTTATATTCAGCCTTTTAATGTTCCCACTGCTGGGACTCAGGCCTCCTATCTAGGAGAGGGAATGGGCGTAATCCACTACACGGGCCCAGTGCGGGTTGGTGAATGTAAATTTTTTGACTTCGAATTTTTTGGTTCCAGGACATGCCGTTTTCCTTACGATGTTTTCCTTCACCGTTTTAAGAGCAGTGGTGATGAAATAAATTACACATAGTAATGCGTCTGGCTGGGTTTGAACCCGCGACCTTACAACTCGTAAGTCAGGGCCGTTACCACTCGGCCACCACCGTTCTGAAAGGGGTTTGGTTTGGGTTGTTGCCTTATAACGCACCATATATGCAAGGCGTACTTCCCACGAGCTTAATCACCACGCCTGCTCAGTGCGGATTGGCGATTTCAGACTGAAGTCCAGGTTTTCTCACGATGTTTTCCTTCACCGTTAAGTCAGTGGTGTCTAGGGTACTATGCCTCGTAGAAAAGCACTTAAGACTTTAGAAAAGTCACATTGGCTCGCTGGGTTTGAACTCGCTCCTCGGGGCGTAAGAAGCGGTTCAGCTAAAGAACGGGTCACCACGACTTGAGACATGAGCTTATTAATAATAAATTAAAAATAAGTTTTCAATGAAAATCATTTTTTCTTAGCAAGCTTTTATAGCGCGATATAGGTATACCTACCTATATAATTAATACTCATCAAATCCATTCTAAAAAGCTCAAACATGATCGGGTTATCTGAGTTCCTATGACTACCTTCCAGTTCCATCATCAGATCAGCGCCATGTTATAATAATTTTGCATTGTCATCTGATTTACACATTTATGCAAAATTTCAGTTCAATCAGTAACTGGGAAGTGGATCAAAAATTTGCAAGATTTGATTACAGACCAGCAACTTTTGAATAATATAATAACTACAAGCATTCTATAGAAATTCTAGGACCGATTTAAGGAATCGGCCAAGTACACTTTACCATACATGACCGCTAGTACCGTAACGGGCAAAAAATATTATTTGTATTTTTTTTTTTTATAGGTGGGAAAATCATCTTATGACAAATCCTGCTCTTGGGCGGAGCGGGAGATAGTGTCAGACTTTTACTGACTAAAAACCCACTCCTGTTCCTCCGTTGCCTTCGTCCCAGGGCCCGGGTTTCGTTTTCACACTACTCATGGCCCCAGTAGGCTTCGACCCTGCTGGGCCCCTACGATTTGCTGACATCTCCCTGAGGCGCGCGTGGAACAATACGCGCCGTCGACGACTTGGGCTCGGTCCGGACGGATACCGGACGGTCGGACGGCGGGCCACCCATTGCCCGCCGTCCGCAAGCCCGCGCCTACGGTGGCCGGAAATCGGGATCGGAGTTCCGGCAGCGGTTGGGGCGTGAGGACCGTTGCCGTTGCCTCACGCGATCGGCCGCCTCCTTTGCTAGCATTACTGCTTCGCAGAAGGAGGCGACCGCCTGCCACTCATCCTGGCTCCGGACCATGGCCTGTACCAAGGCCCGGCGCGAGAGATCGCCGCCGCCGATCGCCCCCACGAGGACACGGCGTTGCTCTTCCCAAGCGGGGCACACCTCCACCGTGTGCTCCACCGTGTCCTCCGGGCTGTCTACACATTATTTGTATTGAAAAATATGGGGCCATGTCCATTAAATGTTCCGACACCGATCATCACGTGAAATGCCTGGAGCATATATTATGCTCCAGACATTTTCATATAACAGTCACGTGTCAAACTTGGAGCGTATCAGTACACATGTTTGTCAGCGTAAGTTTCTGGATAGATCTAGATATGTGAACAATAGCAAAATGTCAATAAGGTTTCAGAAAGCTTGTCCAGAAGATGTTTATAAAATTATCAATTTGCTGAGCTGTGAAAAATCCGCAGTTGTAGATAATATAAGGGTTAAGGAAATAAATTAATACCTGGCTTCATGTGTACCTCGCAGGCCGAACGCTGAGAACTGTGGTTGATGGAGTAGTCGGGGAAGCTAAACCTATCACCTGTGGCGTGGCCACCGAATCGGTCTAAGGTCCGGTTGGATTTATTATGCATGTTAACAGCATGTGCAACGTGGTGCCGAACAGTATGCAGATGATGCATGTCTGGTGTACGCTGATAACGATCTAAATGTAATAGAAAATAAAATTCAAGCCGATTTCACGAATATTATAACCTTATAATATTCGTGAAATCGGCTTGAATTTTGCCCACTTGGGCACACGATAACGGAATACTTATTAACACAAATAAAACAAAATGTATGCATATACGCTCACTTTATTATAAAAACATTAGACGCTCGCCGCGCATTGTAGGACACAGCTATGAATGTCTGCATAGCGTGTACGACGGCAGTGTCTCACAGTGTGAGTGTGCGGCTATCGAGATGATGGAGGATTACAAGTACTTAGGCCTAATAATAGACATCAATTTCTCGTGGAAAACGCACATTATAAAACTTTGTAACAAATTACGATCGGTTCTTGTAAAATTCCACGACCGCAGTTTGGTACTGGACAGGGCTACTTTGTTTGTTGTATACTATGCGCTAGTGGATTCACTGCTTTCTTATGGACTGGCATGTTATGGATGAACGTTTAAAACATACTCTAGTTTATTAATTAGTACAGATTAGCTCGGAATTTCCTTGCGTTATCAGAAATTAAGATAACCGCAGTAGAATCAAGGTTACTAACATATTTCGAAGAATTACTAAACTTAAGTGGCAGTGGGCGGAGCACATTACTTACAGAGCAGGTGGTCGATGGAGATAAATGGTTCTGGGGTGGTGACCACGTACTGGAAGACGCAATGTTGGAAGGTCACCCACAAGTTGGATCAAAGAGCTGGTGAGATGCACAAGACCGGTAATTATAGCAACACTTGGGGGAGACCTACGCCCAGCAGTGGACGTCTTTCTGCTGATATGAATTGGTACACAAAGGCACTCGTGACTGTTTTACTATACCATTGGACGGATTTTTAAAACATAATATATAGGTTTAACACGATAAATAGAAGATTTTGAAGTATGCCTTTGTAACTTTGATTTTACTAATGATAATATGTCCATTTTGCTTCGTTACTAGCTCTACACTTGCGCCATGTATGGCATAGGGCGCGACGTACGGCGACAGAGACAGACGATTTTTTTACTTTATTTACACTGTTCTCACATAATAGTTACAAGCAATATGGAGCGTGGAACCTAATATAGAAACACGTTTAACGATACGACTACCTACAGAAAGTAACACTCATAGAAATCTCTATTCCTAGACAGCACGTTTCACCAAAAACTTTGTTGATAAAAACATTGTATGTAGATATCTCGGTCCACTGTTGACAGAGATCTCTGCTTATAGATAGCACTTTTTGCCGTAAACTTTGTTTATAGAAATCACTCTTCATAGAGGGGACTTACCTTAATGATTATGGCGTGCCCAGGTTTCCAAATACCGTACGACGATGAAAATATTCCTGAATTATTTCGGGCAATCCGGTAGGGTTGGGAACCCTAACCGGAGCGTATGAAGAAGGTCTAATATAAATCTTGAAAGAACATTACAGTGTTTTACATTGGTATTCTAATGGAAAACAAAGAGACAATTCTGAATCAAAAACTAAATACTTTAAAAACTTGACATTGGCTAAATGCATCGCACTACAATCTTGAAAAGTTCACCAACATGGTGATCCTGCCCCTTTCCCATGTTGTTTGGGGTCGGCGCAATACGTTTTTAGGGTTCCGTACCTCGAAAGGAAATCTGTCTGCCTTTCTGTCTGTCTGTCTGTCAAGACCCTTTATCTCGGGAACGCGTGGAGGTATCGAGTTGAAATTAAAACCATGTACGCAAATTTGCGGTCCCTCAAACCTGTAAAAAAATCATCGAAAAAAAAAGATATGGCCGTTTATGTCGCAAAAACCGTATATTTCGAAATTCTCAAGGGAATCATAAGGTACTTCCCATTGACCTAGAATCCTGAAATTTGGCATGAAGCAAGGTCTCATAGCACAAGTCTACGAAAAATTGTGAAAACTGTAAATTTGTAGTACATCACAAAATAAAAACTTTTTTGCGATTCGGAAAAATGTTTGAGACTCGATTCGGGAATTGAACTATTTTCATAGGTAAGTTTGTACGGAACCCTCAGAGCGCGAATCCGACTCGCACTTTCCTGGTTTTTTTTCTTCCATTATACCCAATAAAGCATCAAGTTAACACTGATTCTCTTTTCTATCATAACACTTCTCACACAATCCATCCATCTTTTCGTTGGCCTCCTTCTCCCTCTCCATCATTCCACATGTATACTCATAAATCTTTTAGTAACATGCGTTTCATGCCTCCCCTTCATACAATCATACCAAGACAACAGTTCTCCGTCAACTTTTCAGTCACTGACGCCACTTTTAAACTTACTCTAATATACTCATTACTCATTTTATCAAATCACACATCTTTGTGATGCTAAAATAAATAAAAGCCTAACATTAAAACGTCGACAGAAGTGAGTTTTAGTTGACTGTAGAAGGCACAATGATGCGTGAGTAAAAAACGGAACAATGTCTGACACGACAACTCGGTGATAACACAGCCAACTCGTTCCCTGAATGCTGGTCTTCGCATTGCACAACCAACGCCAGCTTGGAAAATATAATTAGTCGTATCATATAACGTTACCAAGGTTTTTTGCACCGTGGCCTCTAATTTTATAATGTCTTATTTTATTACAGAATAAAAATGTAAATTTTAAGTCATTTGCACCTAGGTACCGTTGCTACGCGACTCATTGTTAAATAAAATAATGAGTTGTATATTTTATTGTTAAACTTTTCTATAGAAGCAAAGACATACGATTATCATTATTATTTTATATATTTTTTTTTTTTTTTTAAATTCATGTAAACCAGTGCTTGACTGCGATCCCACCTGATGGTAATCAGCGATGCAATCATTGATGGTGAGGCGCACTAGTTTATAATAATGATATGTTACTGTGAAGTATTTATTAATTTATTGGTTGGTTAGATAACGGTTTAAATGAAAATATTATTTTACTCTGCACACTATGCATCTATCTTATAGTTTAAGACAAAATGACATGCTGTCAGTAATAAAGACTGTCCAAAAATTCAAATTATAAATCAAATCTCAAATCTTGATTGCTTTATTGTTAGACATGATCACACGACATTTCGGCAGTGTATACAACAATAAATTCCAGTTCTCAGTTCCATACAAAAATTGAATGCCTGCAAAGCAGCATATAGTAATCTACGAGATTTTTATAAATAGCACCATGTCCCATTACATTGACCAGTGGTGGCCCTGTAGTAACGGCCTCGATTGCGAGTACACTGTAGGTTCAAACCCAGCCAGGTGCTTTACTTTGTGTAATTTCTTTCATCACTACTGAGTTGAGTTTAAAACTGCAGTGGGCAATCTGGAAATCTCTTAACCAACTGCGGACCCATGTTGGCTACTGCAAAAACAATTTGGCCAAATGTGGCTACCTTGACCCATCCCTAAAACAGTGCCAGCGTGAAACCGCTGCACAGGACATGCGTCACCTTTTATGCTGCTCATCCGGCACAACCATCTGCACTTTTTAGGATCTGCACTTGTTTACCTGTAGGCCAAATACTGGTCAGACAAAATTTAATTTGAATCCTTGAAGACACGAAAGAAAAAGATCTCAAAACGGCAAAATCTGTATATACTAGACATCCACCAACCTGTAATGGACCCGCATGATGGATTACGGTCCATTACCTCTCTTAGATAGGAGGCCTAAGTCCCAATAGTGCCTATATGTACAACTCCAAATGAAGATATTCGCAGGAGAACCAAGGTTGCCGACATAGCACGAAGAATCGCCAAACTTAAGTGGCAATGGGCAGGGTACATTGCTCGCAGAACGGATGGCTGTTGGGGCCGAAAGGTTCTGGAGTGGCGACCACGTACCGGAAGACGCAGTGTTGGAAGGCCCCTTACAAGGTGGACTGATGACCTGGTGAAGGACGCGGGAATCCGATGGATGCCAGACGCACAAGACCGTTCATTGTGGCGACATTTGGGGGAGGCCTATGTCCAGCAGTGGACGTCTATCGGCTGAAATGATGATGATGATGTACAACTCCATATCATGTTCTGACAATTCTGTCCATTCCAGGATGCCTGGAAGAGATCGCGGAATGCGATCATTGTATGTGTTTTAGATAATTATAATTTTTCTTTCTTATGTTTCTTGGTGTAAGTACAATAAAGTATAATAATAAATAAATATACAAATAAATACGTTTGAATTACATATTGAGACTTTTTGACAATTGGTATAATGTCGCTTTGTCTAATAGGGCCGAAGGTCAATGTAAACCTATTCGATTATTATTGATTCTTATAAGGAACTTTTTTTTTGTAGTCGTGTGTATGGACGTAAAGATTTTATTGCCACCGTGTACCTAATGGACGAAGTGAAGTAATAAATATATTGGTGAGTCGCGGTGACTAAGGGATTCTGAGAGTCCCTACAATAAGGGTATGCGTTCTTACGTTCTAGATATTGGCACTTAGGGCCTTAGAAAGCTGTTGAGGCTGCCTAAACTGTGACTGATTTTCACGTTATAATGAGGAAGATGGCCGCCTTGACACTAAGCAGATCTAGGACCAACTCCGACAGCTTTTTTACTGGTGCGGCAGTAGGTTAAGTTTTTTTAAAGTATTACTTACCCTTTAGTTGATGAGTTGTTACAAATCATAAGACCGCTGTTGTCATTTTAGCAAATGTAAATAAACCTATAGATATATATAAATATTATATTATTACTAGTCATAGTAGCAAAATAGCAAAAGAAACGCGTAAGGTGCGACTCTGGTAACGAATTCATATCACGTGATCGGAAATCGTAATAAGTTTTTTCGATTACCAAATTATCAATAGTGTATTTTTAAATTAGTTTCGACAGTTGTCTAGATCAAGTTTTTATTTAAAACTATATTGTTGTTTTAAATAAAATCTTGATTTTAAGTAACACAGAAAAGTCATTTGGATTAAAGTGCTCCCTAGTAGACCACAAATTGATAAGACCAATTTTATTCATCATCGTCATCATCATATCAGGCGAAAAAGGTTTGTTGTAGGACATAAGCTACCCCTAAAAGTTGGCATAGTGACCAATTGACCGATTTTTCAATTTAATAGCTACGAAGCATTATTTAAATTTTAAATCATACAAAAATGTTACTGATAGGTACATGTAACACATTAAATATAAATATTTGAATAAAATTTTAAATTCAAGCGAATCGTGTGCGCCTTGTCGTGAATTTGAATAAGTAGTAATTAATTATAATTTTTTTAGTGTAAAATAAACACGACACGCCGACGTGTCATTGATAAACCATGTGCACTTTATAATCGTTTTTGTTAATAACACTTTGTTTACATGTTAATGGATTTCTTACTGGAATTTTACGCTTTTCATTAGATGATTATAAGAGACACGCGAGGTCAAAGATGGTTTTATAATTCAATAATTTTCAACTGATTATGTTATCGAAAAAAGTTTAGAAGAAAAAGTTAGAAAAAATTAAACTCACCACAGCCAAAATAAAATGTTGAAACTTTTACACAAGTCCAAAACACAATTTTTGATAACTAAAACCGTCAATATCACAATACTGCATATTTTTTATTTTTGTTAAAACTTCACTTGAAAAGTTCGCAAAGTGTAATCGCGGGTCGGTTCGCGTGCGTCCGTCCTGCGCAGATCTATCTACTTGACTGAACCAACGCCGCGTATTTCCGCCGAACACTGGAAATTTGTTTTCCTATTCACAACATTTCCCATAACATCGTCGAAAGTTGTCCATGGGTTGTTTTAGAATTATTTATGGGCTTAGTTTTAGTAGATCGTTATAGTTTCAGTGTTAATGATTTGCTTTTTGGTCATTAATGGCGATTAGTGAGTACATAATATGAGCCCCTGAAAACATCTCGGAAAACTAACCGTTTGAAATGATTTATGGGCTAATGATGCGGTAGGACGTTGTTAGGTCGTAATCATAGTATATTTTCTTTTTTTTTGTAAATATTTATGTTAAAGCCTTATCCAACCAAATGTTTTGGGTTTCGCTCGGCAAGTCGAAATAAAAGTAGCATTTACAGGCGTAACTTGCTTTCTGGTTCAAGCTAAATTTTCAATATGTGTTGAAAAGGAACAAAACAGGATCGCGATGCATGCAGTCAGGTCACCAAGCAATCCTGTCCTGTCTAATCTACAATCGTTAACGCTAGCAGAAAACTTTAAATTTATGGAAATAACATCATCTTAACGTTAAGCTACTCCAACGCCGGGGCGAAACTCCGCTGCCGCGCCAAGTCGCGGCATGGCGGACAGAGTTCCGGCGGGATCTCATGGTGGAATGGCGACGGCGACTGTCGCAACCCAGTGCTGGGCACGCTACAATTATGGCGATAAGTCCCCTCTTTGAGGAGTGGCTGGAGCGGCAACACGGCGTCTTCACCTTCCGCATGACGCAGGTCCTCACCGGACATGGCAAGTTCGGGAGGTTCCTGCATCGGATTCAGGCGGAAGCAACGCCCGGGAGTCATCATTGTGCGGACCACCCAGAGGACACGGTGGAGCATACAGTGGAGGTGTGTCCCGCTTGGGCGGAGCACCGCCGTGTCCTCATGGAGGCAATTGGCGGCAGCGACCTTTCGCGTGCGGCCCTGGTTCAGGCTATTGTCCGGAGCGAGGAGGAATGGCAGGCGGTCGCCTCCTTCTGCGAAGCAGTAATGCTAGCGAAGGAGGAGGCTGCACGCGTGAGGGAACGAAGGTCCTCACGACCTAGCCGTCGTAATTCCGACCCCGACTACCAGCCACGGTAGACGCGGGCTTGCGGACGTCGAGCACTGGGTAGCTCGTCGTCCGGCTGTTCGGTAATTAACCGGACCGAGCCCAGACGTCAACAGCGCGTAGTGATCCTCGCGCTCCTCAAAGAGATGTCAGCAAACCGAAGGGGCCCAGCAGGGCCGATGCCCGCTAGCTAGGACCGCGGAGAATTTCTGAAAGGGAAACCCGTAGTCCTAGAACGCAAAGGGTAATTGAAGGATATAGGTGTGGTTTTAGTCAGTAAAAGTCTGAAACGCCCTCGCGCTCCACCCAGAGCGCGAGAAGTCATTTGGATGATTTCCCACTTTAAAAAAAAAAAAAAAACTTTAAGCTACTTAGGCAGCAGAACAAAGAAATCGGAGGCGTTACCGACTGTAGAAAGAGATTCAAAACGAAACGGCCGTAACTTGGCTGGGCCTGCCGGTCGGATGCATTTTTTACCGATAGAAAGCTGCTTTATTCCTGAGTGATATAGGCTATATTTTATGTACGCGGACAAAAACGCGGGCAAAAGCTAATAGTTGACATAGGCAAGCAATTGTGGAGTATTAATAGAAAAGGTTAGACAGCTTTATGTTTTTGGTTCAAAGTCATCTAAAAACTTCTCCAGCTCCGGATGAAGTCAGTGGGAGTACCATACTGACAAAAACCCACTAATGTCTCTTCAGTTAGTGGGAAATCACCCAATGACTTCTCCCGCTATAAGTGAGGCGGGACTCAGAGACTCAAGGACTTAGGCGGGAGTCAGACTTTTACCGACTAAAATGACATCTATGTCCTTCAGTTACTCTCTGCGTTCTAATACCACGGGTTTGCTTTCAGAAAACCCCTGCAGCCCTAGCGGACATCGGCCTTGCTGGGCCCCTACGGTTTGCTGACATCTCCTTGAGGCGTGCGTGGAACAGTACGCGCCGTCAACGACTTGGGCTTGGTCCGGACGGTTACCGGACGGTCGGACGGCGAGCTACCCACTGCTCGCCGTCCGTAAGCCCGCGCCTACGGTGCCCAGAAATTGGGATCTGGATCCCGGCGGCTGGGGCGTGAGAGCCGCACCCTTGTGTGTACACGTGCGGCTGCCTCCTTCGCTAGCATTACTGCTTCGCAGAAGGGGGCAACCGCCTGCCACTCCTCCTCGCTTTGGACCATGGCCTGTACCCAGGCCAGGCGCGAGAGATTGTTGACGCCGATCTCCCCCACGAGGACACGGCGGTGCTCTGCCCAAGCGAGGCACACCTCTACCGTGTGCTCCACCGTGTCCTCCGGGCGGTCCACATCAATTTTAAACTGGAATATCTTTAATACGAGAATTCTATTAATGGTAATGTCTAAGACAAAATGGTTTAGAAATTTAATCTATATACTTTTGTATATCTTTCATCGCTATACGCAAAAAAAATATGCCAGCAAAATTTTCTTAGGGTCTTTGCCATGATTCTTTCTTGCAGCGAGTTACATAATTTGGTAAATATGCTTTTGGGCGGAATTGAATGTACTTACCTTGACAAGTATATGTAATAATATATCCTAACGAACGAGATGACGGGGCAAACTAGACAGATTTCGCCAATATGGGAAGGAGGAAGCGCGGGCTTGGGAAAGATGGGAGGAGTGGAGGGAGCCTTTAACGCAGGAGAGGTACAGAAAAGACTAACAAAAAAAAATTTGGTAGGTATATACTCGTATATAAAACACAAAAATTGTATGAATTACGTATGTCCATTTCAGACTTTGTAACCATCCAACCAATGTATTCCAAACCGATTTCATTAGAAAGGAAATAATCCGAAGATATTTTTAGTTAGATCATTAATTGTTTAATAATCAAGACAGGAAATATTGCATTTTTTTTAGTTCTAATGCTTTGTAATAAAAAAAAAACTTTTTACAAAAAAAATACAACCGACTTCAAAGTAAAAAAAACACTGAAAAGTGCAAAATAACTTTAATTTCGGAAGTCGGTGTTTCTATAATAGTTTTGTCTCTTCGTTATTTAACACCGACTTCCGAAATTAAAGTTATTTTGCACTTTTCAGTGTTTTTTTTTTACTTTGAAGTCGGTTGTATTTCTTTTGTAAAAAGTTTTTTATTTTACACTTTTTAGTTATGGTACCACCACTAAAAAGTACCCCTCAGTCAAACTTAAATACCTAATAGCCAGAGTGCATTTCATGACAATTCTAATAATCCCAAACACGGTTAGACATTAATTTATTACAGAGTTCCGGTGCCTAACTTCAGGCTTCATCATCAGATCAGTTCGATATATTCCCCCTCTACTTTCAGTCAGTCATCGACTACACGTATTAACAAAGCAATATTTCCTGTTTTGTCCAAAAAATAAACAATTTGTATAACAACAACTACTAAAAACAGAATAAAATCACTATTCAAAAGGAAAAATAACAAAAAAAAAAAACTCTTTAAAAAGAAAAAGAACTGGGCAAATGAAAGTTGCACTCGCGCCCTGAGGGTTCCGTACAAACTGACCTATGAAAATAGTTCAATTCCCATATCTCTCGAAGATTTTTCCGAATCGCAATTTTTTTTGTGACATAGCAATAAAATTACTCGATACCTCCAAGCGTTCGTGAGATAAAGGGTCTTATCAGATAGACAGACGGACGGCCAACAAAGTGATCCTATAAGGGTTCCGTTTTTTCCTTTTAAGGTACGGAACTCGGGTTTTTTTACGGAACCCTTCGTGCGCGAGTCCAACTAGCACTAGCCGGTTTTTTTAACAGATACCCATTTTTAATCTTAAAATAATTAAAAAATACTATTTATGTTACACATTGTTTAATATATTTTATTAATTAATATTCTCAGCTCAATGTTAATATGTTTTCATTTCTAATTTCTGGAAACTTTATACCTAATAACATTAGAGTAACAAAAATTACTCTTTTGCATTCCAACAAAACAGGTATTAAGTGTTGAATAAGACACAGCGTTGAAATGAAGAAAGCTGATGTAAATTCGCCCTAAATTATATAACTATGGTTATAAACCTGTCTCGCTCTGTCACCAGCGTGCGTCCTTTTCTTCTAGAGAAGGATGCTTGACACGGAGTTGCAATGTAATAGAGTCTTCAACTCATCAGTAGGAGACTTGCTGCAACGCTGTGTGCCTTATTCAATACATAATACCTGTTTTGTTGGAATGCAAAACAGTCATATTATGTGCTTTTCTGAGACACACAGCGAGATGAAGACCTGTTTGGTATCTGCTTTTGATAAACTTAAACGCTGTGATGAATTAATTAATACTGTTCTAGAATATAATAATAAATTATAAATACAAAATAATTACAGCATTGTGACAATGGGCAGTCTTATAGCTAAAAGAATCGTGCTGCACAACAAGGTAAGCCTGCTTTAGCTGCAGGCTTACCGTCGAAATCTTTTCATGCATCTGTAGAGAAGGAGAAAGAGAGCAAGTCTAAGACTAAACAAGAGTATCCAATGTGTCATGAAACTCATTATCTCAATCAGTGCAAACGTTAACCCTCATGACACCTAAGGAGAGTAAGAACTTAGTGCAGTAAATTGTGTTATAATTGCCTGGCACCAACTCATGCGGCAGTCAAGTGTCGTTAGTTATTCAGCTGCATAAATGTGGGATGAGACATCAAACGATGTTACACTTTGAGAGAGAGAACAAGAAGCCAGCCAGTGGCCAGGAGCAATCAGCCGCAGTGTCACCGAGTGAACCACAACAGGAGAGAGCGAGTACAACGCGAGGTGCTAATTCAAGCTTTACTTGACCAAGGGTCACAGGCATCTTTTGTGTCTTCTGAGTCAACTGTGCAATTACTAGGTCTTGTACGCAAACCAGTAAGTGGCTGGGTGTCAGGGCTAGGAGATGATCGTATGAGAATCAAAGACACGGTTTCACTTCGTCTGGAATCACACCATAATCCAGCTAGTTACAAGTAGTCGAGAACGAACAGGAGTGGGTTTTTAGTCAGTAAAAGTCTGACACTATATCCCCCCTTGGAGTGACAGGCTACTACGTGGAAAGTTCCATACTATGTATTATTATAAACTTCGAGAACATCCAAAGATTTTTTTTTTTCTGAATACTCTTTCAACCTTTTATTATAAAGAACTGGTCTCTTTTCCATTTCGTCTATAAGAAAGTCATTAATTATCAATATCGTCTTCACGAATGTTTACGTTTTGCGTACCTAGATGGTGACGCCATTTTGCGTGCGCCAAAGTCAGAATGCAAATAGTGAACGACCGACGATGAGAGTGACAATTTTGTCACCAGTGCGCGCACCGCTATGAAAACCTAACGGCGCGGTGACAGTTTAATCACGGGCTTGTTCGCCGGTCAGCATACAAAAATGTCACCCAGTTGTCACGTCGTAACATGTGCGCATCTCCATACATATCCACGGATTTGATAAGAGTGACGAAACAGTCACGGTGACAATAGTCACCAGTGCGCGCTATGGCTTACCATACAGCGATCTGCCATTACAATTCCGAGTGCGGCCGAGTATAGCTCTAACGAGCGCGTTCTTGTAAATATCTATACAGCTGTAGCGAAATATATGGCTTCACATAAGAACTAATCCTACATCGCACAATAAAAGTTCTCCGCGCGATTTGAATATATAGAACAGCCCGAAATGATCTATTGGGCAGTTTCCCACCAGACACCCTTTTCACCGGAGGCTTGCGGGACTTTACTCTCTGTTCCGCTTACCTCCAAACTGGTGACCCTCGAGAAATGAACGTCAGCGCAGCCTTCGTGCAGTTACTACTTCGTGTCGTCATCATCACTTCCTCAAGCTTTCGAGCAGCGAGTCATACAGCCAGCACCCACGGCTATAAAGTTAGCACCAGCATACCTTGTCATCACTCCTCAGCCTCATCAGCGACTTTGGCTTAGCAGCTATTCACCTGAAAGGTTCTAGATTGGATACCGCGTACCGGAAGATGCAGCGTTAGAAAGGCCTTCCACAGGATGTACCGATGACCTGGTGAAGGTTGCAGGAATCCGATGGATGCGAAACGCACAGGACCGTTCGTTGTGATGACACTCACGAGGCCTATATCCAACAGTGGACGTCTTTCGACTGAAATGATGATGTTGAATGACTATTTTTATTATTAGTTTTAAATTGTTTACATCGTTTTTGTGTGATATTTGCCCAAGTATCTAATCTAAACTAGTTACAAAATAATAAATTGGTTTTTTATCCGTAGAAAACAAACAGCTATTATAATCGGAATAGTACCTTCTGAGCGACGTAGTCAATATTGTGACAAAGCTCCATAATAAAGATTAAAAGAAAATATAGTACCTTCTCAAAGATAAAACTTTTATAGAGAAACTAGCTTCTGCCAGCGGCTTCGCTCGCGTGAAAGTAGGTTTCTCCATACGAACTTTGGACACCCGTTTCATCCCCATAGGGGGTGAATATTGGGAAATCCCCTCTTAGTGCTCGCCTACGTCATAAAAGGAAGCTTTGTGCAAAATTTCACGCTCGTAGTCCTAGTAGTTTTGGCTGTGCATTGATATGTCAGTCAGTCAGTTTCTCCTTTTATATATATAGATTAACTCTTTCCACTCTGAGTGGGCGAAAGACCGTTTCCGACTTTGGCTAACTAAAATTCTTCAATGTTCCTTCTGTTGCCTTTTGTGTTCCAAGGCCGCAATGACTCTTTGAATACTCCCACAGATCTGGCATCAGCCCTAGGAGGACCCACCACTCAAGCTGACATCTCCTTGAGGCACGTGTGAAACACAACGCGCCGTCGATCCAGCCCTGGTCCAGAAGACCACACCTACGTGTCATAGGTTAACACATGACATCTTTGAAGTTCGCTTTTCGCTGCTCAGATCCAGGGGTCCGGGGGCTCCCAGATTACCCACCCTCACTGCCACTTGCATATGCTACTGCGCAGCAACATGCGGTGTGTTCCAAGCCGCCATTAGATGTGATTCTTGCTGTAACGCCTTTAATACTTGTAACGAAATCGCGTGAATAAGCTAGTCAATGATGATGCTGTTTTAATGTGTTGAATGTACATGTTTGTTATAATTTACAGAATGATTGATGCTGATTTTAAATTGCTCTTATATCACCTATCATGTGACCTGCATAGTATAGTAGATACCTGCTTTTCTAGTTTATATTTTGATCACCGTCTGGTAAAGCATGTGTTAAAACGCTAACTAAATAATAATAGGAAATAATATAAACCTAGTTCATTTTAATGAATTGTGTTGACTTGGTACATTACAATATGTATTATCTATACATATAATAAAACAGTAAAATTATTTTGCGATGGTATTATAATTGGCGCAAAAACTACGGAACCGATCCTGTTCAAATTTTGCATACATAATCCTTATAGGTCAGGGCAATTTATAGGCTACAATATATTATCACGTTTTTTGCTATGGGGGTGAGCAATATTCCAAAATGTCGGTATTGAACGACAATCTCTCTGAGTTCGATCTCCAGATACAGTTAATATTTTTGTGATTGTTTTGATGTTTTACTGACATATTATAGAATGATATTTCCAGAACAATAATAAAATGGCTTTTTTTGTATTTTTAAATTGCCATCGACATTTTTATTCGATATTTTTCCAAATATTTTAGTAAAAACCCATCAAAACTCATATTAAAATGGAACCGGCGATAAAAAGTACCCTTTCTTTTAAATTTTGGGTAGGAATTTAAGATCAGAAATGAAAATCATCACGCTATTTTGTACAAGGAGCCAAGCAGTGAAGCAATGACGTGTATTTTGAATTAAATTCTACAAGGACCGTGGCGCAGTGATATTGTGACGGATCTGCGTTTGCCATGTTGTGAGTTCAAACCTCACATAGTCTTTTGTGATTGTTTTCTTTTATTTTTTTATTGCTTACTTATTTTTGTTTTCTTACTACTTTTTACTTCGAATGAAATGTAATCTATAGAAATGAAATTGTACAAAAGTCGAATTATTTTTGAAAAAATAAAAAAGAAATAGCTAAGGATAATGGGACATAATCACACAGATATATAAAAAATATTAGCGAAGGACACTGAAAGACAATCACAAAATTAGTTTTTGCATATACGTATCTAACAAAACGTTGATATATTTATGCGTATTATTTGTATCTCTTGAAAGTAATCAGTTCGTATTAAAATCTAAGCGAATTAAAAACTTCATTGATTTCTTTTACAGTACTACATCATATTATTTTTAAATTTAACTTCAGAAGTGAATATCATCACTTTAAAGACACCGCATTGGGAAGGGTTTACATCGTACATCCCAATAATGGCGAGTGTTATTATTTGCGATGATTGCTTCACACTGTACGGGCCCCAACGTCATTTGCATTCTTGAGGACAGTTGATGCAGTCGAGTATCCCACATTTCGTGCTACGCAAGCAGCACGGAATGTGCACGGAAGGTCGAGGCTCTTGGCTATTAAGCCATTGCCCGACACGACTATCGGTACAATAATCGCCGAGTCCACATCCCACATGTCGACAACCTCGCGAGCCAAGTCAATATACTTAATTTGTTTATTTTTCTCGGCTTTCACGAGGTTCTCGTCATGTGGAACAGAAATGTCAACAATCATTGCACGCCTCTCGCTTCGGTCCACCACCACTATATCAGGCTTTTTGGTTACATTAGTCCTGTCAGTGATGATGGGCCGATCCCAGTACAAAGAGATATGACCATTATCAAGAACTGGGTCGGGCTCATACCTGTATTACGGCACCTCCGATTCCACAAGAGAGTATTTCAGAGCAAGTTGCTGATGGATAATGCTGGCTACTAGGTTGTGCCTATGCAAGTACTCTCCGTTAGCTAGACGAGAACAACCAGAGATAATGTGACGAATTGATTCTCCCGGACGGCGACATGCCCGACAGATGTCAACCGTGCCGTCCTTCACAGTAAATCTCCGGTAGTTATTCGTCATGATAACTTCGTCCATAATTGCACAGACAAAACCTTCGGTTTCCCCAAAGAGGTCACCGAAACGCAGCCAGGCTACGGACGCCAACATCGGGCCCATGAAGGGCCCGGAAGAAGCGTCCGTGAAGTTCCTTGCTCTGCCGTACTTCCCTGCGATCGTTAGTGTCAAGCACTACCGGTTTGCGCCAGTTCCCGTTAGCCAGGGAGAACGGAGTGAGTCCCTTGTCCACTAACACTACATCTCGATGCATACCCACGTCGGCAGCTAGGAAATATTCCCTGAGACTGCATACCTCACGGTTGTGTATGGTCTTAGCATTTAAAAAACCTTGCCCCCCACACTTCCGCGGGATATACAGTCTCATCACCGACGATCGTGGGTGATGCATTCGGTATGCAGTCAGCAGAGTGCGGACCCTCCTATCCAGGGCGTCAAGTTCTGTTTGAGTCCATTTGAGTACACCGAAAGAGTACATCAATGAAAACGGCATGACCCAACCATTGAAGGCGCGCACCTTGTTTTCGCCTCAAAGAAGGCTATTGAGTACCTTCTTCAGGCGTCCAAAGAAACGCTTCTTCAATGATTGCTTTATGTCAGTGATATTAATGCCTAGAGCTTCCGACATACCCAAATACTTATAGGTTTCGGTTGGAGAGAGGGATCTCAGGTTTATGGAATCCGTGATTTGAGTGCCCACGGATTCCACAACCTCCCCTCGCTTTACATGCATGACCGCACATTTGTCCACACCAAACTCCATTCTGATGGCACTACTGAAGGTTTCAGTTACCTTCAGTAGTTCTATCAGTTGCAGATTGTTGGGGGCAAAAAGTTTCAGGTCATCCATGTAAAGTAGGTGAGATATTATCTGACCACCTCTCTTCAATCGATAGCCTAGACCTGAATTCTCCAGTAGTGTGCTTAGAGGATTCAAGGCTAGGTAAAACCAAAGTGGACTCAAACTATCACCCTGGAATATACCTATCTCGATCCTTACATAAAAAAAAAAACATAAAAATATTTATTTTGGAACATAAAACAATTGACAATAATGACATGGATAACAATGGCAGCTGCAAAAGTTAAAAACTGTGTCGCAACTGTCAACGCCCATCTTAATATTAAGAAAACAATGTCCCAGACATAACAATAAGCGTGCAGTATGTAGTGTGAAATATGTAGTGTGTAGTGTGTGTATATGTGTTGTGTGTGTGTATGTATTAATACATTCTAAGGTTCCACAATTTTCTCAGTATCACTGTACGAAAGTGTTTTTAACCAATCAGTCAAATTCTTTTTAAGGTCATTTCGTTTTAGGTGGTAAATATTGACGAGTTTGTTTATTTTGTTGTACATCTTTGAGCTGATGAATGTGAAATGCCTTTTCGCTACTGCTACTCTACAGGGTACTATTTTGCAGACTCTTTCTGAGAGGCGTTTGGCAGTACTAAAATTTGGATCATAAGTTTCAAGGTTATGTTTCCTCAGCACAGTTTGCAGAATGAATATTTGCCTAACCGTAAGCACGTTACACTCCGAGTAAAGGTCTGAGGTTGGGTAGCGGATAGGTTTCCTACAGAGAACCTTTAGTACAGCCCTCTGTGCCCTTTCTAATCTAAGCATGGCGGTTTTGCGGGCTCCTCCCCACGAAATCACGCAATATCCTAAAATTGATTGAGCGAGTGCAAGGTAAACTGTCATGAGACATTTGAAGTCAGCGACCGCCCTAAGCTTTTTAAAGACGTAGATTAATTTACGAACGCGAGTCACTAAGGAGTTGATCTGCTTTTTCTATTTTAGGTGGTTATCAATGATTACTCCGAGATATTTAATATTATCAGTCCGATCGATGGATATACAGTTGCAGTTGTCGGAGTTGGACGGGGTGCAGATGTGTGCTCTGATTTTGAGGGAGTTTGGGGGTTGACTTTGAACGCCTGGTGTGAAGGTTATATACTTTGTCTTGCTAATGTTGAGGGTCAAGAGGTTTGTGTTTAGCCAATTCATGACCACGCTTAGAACAGGCTCGGCTTTACTGAACGTGTCGGACCAGCCATTTCCGTGAACGATAAAAGCTGTATCATCGGCGTAAGCTATTATTTTAGAGTTAGGCAGGGCTATTTGACACAACACACTTTTACAGGTTCACTATTCCTCTGGATATGTCGACATCCTGGATAGCGAAGGACCGTACTCCATTGCCTCATACACGACATCAGGAAGGTGCGTAGTGTTGTATCAATTTTATACAATTCCAGCATCCTCATGGGCCATGTATGAGGAACAGAGTCATAAGCCTTTTTATAATCTATCCAACATGTCGATAGATCCTTTCGGGAACGTCGAACCTGTTGGCTAATGGTCATATCAATGAAGAGCAGCTCCTTAGTACCGCGGGACCCGTTCCTACATCCATTCTGAGAAGGTGACATGATCAAATTTTTGTCAATATGACTATTAATTTTGCTTCGCAGTATGGATGTAAGAACTTTATAGACCGTCGGCAAACACGTGATCGGTCTATAATTTTTAGGCTCCGCAGTACTACCTGACTTATGGAGCAGGTGGGTTATTCCTGTTGTTAGGAACTGGGGCAGCGACCCTGACTCTAAGGCAGACTGAAACTGATATGCCAAGCGAGCATGCGATCTTGTAAACCACATAATCCAGAAATTGTGCAGCCCATCCGGCCCTGGAGATTTCCAGTTTGGCAACGGACGGACTGCACGAGCTATATCTTGGGGGCTGATGTCAATTGCCCCCATTTGTGGTATTGGATCGCACGCACGCTCGATCTCCCGAGTCCAGTCACCCTCAGTGTGGCTGACAGGCACCGACCAGATGCTGCGCCAGAATGAACTCATGGCGTCATCATCCGGGAGGCGCGCGTCAGTCACACCTTGGTCCGGTCGCTCCCAATCCCTATAAACCCACCTTTCATTACTCCGGAATGTGCGATTCTGTGTGTATCGCTCCACCCGCCGCTTATACCTGCGGATACGGTTTGCCCATGCATACACCTTCTGCTTCAGGAAGTCGATGCGCTCCGTGACACGGGACATATACTCTCGAGGACTGCTGTCAGTCCCCGAAAACGCCCGCCTCACAAAGCGCATCACTCTAGGACGAGTGTTGCCCTCCCTTAAGCAGATTAGTTTGCCGATGAGTGCTCTGGCCCCATCAATACGACGCTCGATTCTGCACTGCCAAGCTGGCACGGCTGGTTTCGGTCGTGTAGCTACGTCACAGTTTGGAAACTTGACGTGAGTACATTATCGAGTGTGTATCAGTGAGATTTTCGCAGTCGTCAAATAGTTTGACAACTGCGAATCCAGAGCAGCCACCAGCGCCTTATTCTTATTATATATGGCGCATGCGATGGATTGCGTCCATCGCATGCGCTGCACACTTCTGCCGGGAGCTGGGACCCTATCAGAGACCGGTGGGCCTCGAGGTCCTTAGCCACTCGGCGGCCGGCGTCCTCTCCTTCGACGCGCAGGTGGTGGTGACGTGGGCGGCGAGTAGTACTCGTCGCTCGAGCTCGACGCAGCTGCCGCGGCCGGTGTCCCAGCACTCACAGTGGGGCTGGGTTCCGGCGGCGGCAAGGCGGAGCTGAGCGACGAGGCCGGAGGTGGTGGGCGTGCACGGCGAGCAGCGGCTCTCGTCAACATGGTTGTATGATTTTCATTTCGGCTAGGTTTCGTCTATTTCATTATCGTTCATGCTGGTGACATATGTCATCTGTCTGGTTTATGCATTTTTTCTCTTCTCTGTGGTATTGAATATATATATTTTTTTAGTTTTTATATGTAGTGAGATCTTCTTTGTTATTTTTATTGTTGAATTTTGGTTAGAATGGGTCCAGAAATCAATATTTTAAAATTTAAAACTGTGATTGAAAAAAATACAGCTCCTGTTGACATCGGGTGTTGCAAAATTATTATTATTATTATTTCTTTTATTCATTGTAAACACCATATACTTAAATTACATTTTTAAATATTTTTTTTTAAACAAAATCATACAAAAAAAAAACATTTAAAAATATAAAAAATGGTACCCCACCGGTATCGGGAACAGGGTCCAAGCTACCGGCGGTCAGGGCTCCAGAGAAAGGAACCTCCTAACAATACGAACCATGTCCAGGAGTACCGCTTTCTGAATCAAGCCCTTGATCCAGTCGCCTAGCGCGAGCCTCCTAAGGTGTTGGTCGAGGCTCTTGGCTATTAAGCCATTGCCCGACACGACTATCGGTACAATGATCGCCGAGTCCACATCCCACATGAGACCACCTCGCGAGCCAAGTCAATATACTTGATTTGTTTATCTTTCTCGGCTTTCACGAGGTTCTCGTCATGCGGAACGGATATGTCAACAATCATTGCACGCCTCTCGCTTCGGTCCACCACCACTATATCAGGCTTATTGGCTACAATAGTCCTGTCAGTGATGATGGACCGATCCCAGTACAAAGAGATATGACCATTATCAAGAACTGGGTCGGGCTCATAACTATAGTACGGCACTTCCGATTCCACAAGAGAGTATCTCAGAGCAAGTTGCTGATGGATAATCCTGGCTACAAGGTTGTGTCTATGCAAGTACTCTCCGTTAGCTAGACGAGAACAACCAGAGATAATATGACGAGTTGATTCTCCCGGACGGTGACATGCCCGACATATGTCAACCGTGCCGTCCTTCACAATAAATCTCCGGTAGTTATTCATCATGATAACTTCGTCCATAATTGCACAGACAAAACCTTCGGTTTCCCCAAAGAGGTCACCGGAACGCAGCAAGGCTACGGACGCCAGTTGGTCTACATCGGGCCCGTGAAGGGCCCGGAATAAGCGTCCGTGAAGTTCCTTGCTCTGCCATACTTCCCTGCGATCGTTAGTGTCAAGCACTACCAGTTTCCGCCAATTCTCATTAGCCAGGGAGAGCGGGGTCAGTCCCTTGTCCACTGCCACTACATCGCGATGCATACCCACGTCGGCAGCTAGGAAATATTCCCTGAGACTGCATACCTCGCGGTTGTGTAGGGTCTTAGTTTTATTTTTATTATTATTATTAACATGCGAGCTCAGTTGGGCGGATACACTTTCTTGGATGTTCTTTTAAAAGTTTGGTGAAGGCACCTTACCAGAAGAGAGCGCTAAAGTGCGCCACCAGAGACTCTAAGCAAAGTAGTTCCCAGTATTGAAGAACTAATTTGTCTGGTGTACGGGGACGTCGGTCGAATATCGCTACAAGAGAATTCTTGGGTGTGTGAACGGGCCATTTTAGCACCCAAAAATGATCAAGCTGCAGCAATTAACGAAAGCGTTTTCTCGCAAATTGATGGGAACAAAGTGGTATATCGATACCTCTATAAATACTGTTGTAGAGCAAGATGACGCTATACATTATCTCGTAGTATTGGAACGGCAAGTGGACTACCGGCACCGTACACTATCCAGCTGAAGGTCAGTGTCCCGATCATGCTGCTACGGAATTTAACTCCACCTAAACTATGTAAATGGACCTAGCTCAAAGTCGTCTCTCAAATATTATTGAGATGGAAATTCTAAAGGGTTGTGGCGTCGAAGAAACAGTGTTTATACCCCGCATACCACTAATCTCTCATAATTACCCCTTCCAATTCAAGTGTGTGCAGTTCCCTGTGAGCGTATGCTTCGCAATAATAACTATCAAAAGGCTGCAGGTGTTGATCTCAGGACCAGCTACTTCTCACACGGATAGCTGTATATTGCTCGCTCCCGCGTCACCAGTCCTGAATCTCTATACATTTTGGCTCCTGAAAGTAGGACTATAAATGTAGTTTACAGAGAAGTTTTATAAGAAAAGTAAAGTTTTGGTTTATGATTTATCCGCAAAAACAAATAGTGTTAGAAATATAGTGTGTATTCGCGGACGAAGTTACGGGCAACAGCTAGTTGTACATGTTACAGTATTAAAAGTTGATAACATTTTAGCAAAGCTTATGTTATGAGTACTAGACAACTGATAAAAATACTTATATATTTCTAAATACATACATATTATAGATAAATTACAACCGGACACATAACAAATGATCGTGCTCACCACACAAACATTTGTTCTACCTGGGAATCGAACCCACGACCTCCTAGCAGTCGGGGCCACTAACCAACAGGTAAGTCAATGTAGATCTACCTTATTCATCGCTTACATATACCCACTTCAGTGGATTTGTTTTAACTAATGATCTAACACACAAAAAGAAGTGAAAAATAACGAAGTAGTTTTATTTGCCAAATATTGCTTTGAATCTTCTGAAAAATTATAAGTAGAAAATAATTCTGTCACCAGATGCCAGACGAACACTAATAAATACCTATCATTTTGTTTGTATCACTCAGACAGGCTGAATATTTATAAATAATTGTGTAGGTGTATATTTAGGTACTATTACAAAGTATAATGCAATGTTTACATCTAATTCTCATAATTTTGAGAGTATTCATGCGCACTGTTGTTATTTTGGTTCCTTTATATTGCTACACCTTTATATTACTTTATATTACCTACATAAAGGCTTGGCAGAGGTATACTCACATCTTGCCAGATAGGTAGAATAGATCCTTGTATTCTTTGTGATTTTCTCCAGTCGACTCAGCCATCAAATTGAAAGTTATAACTTGTTATTATTTACATAAATAAAGGGTTATCCATTATCATCACTGAGTGAAGTAGTGTTTTCTGTAAAAAAAGGTCTTACAATATAACTAGATGTAAATCTTATTTAGAGGTAAGAGTTCGTAGTCTACTGCAAACAGCAGCATCCCGGCTGCACGCGTGAGGAAATGGTTATCAACACGCCCCAGCCGCCGAAACTCCGACCCTGACTACCAGCCACCATAGGCGCGGGCTTGCGAATGCCGACCAATGGGTAACTCGCTGTCCGGCCGTCCGGTAATCGTCCGAACCGAGCCCGAGTCGTCGACAGCCCGTAGTGTTTCACGCGCGGCTAGAAGAGAGGTTAACAAACCGTAGGGGCACAGCAGGGTCGATGCCTGCTAGGGCCATGGGACGTATGAAAGGGATAATTGTGGTTCTAGAACGCAAAAGGCAACTGAAGGAACATAGGTGTGGTTTTGGTCAGTTAAGTTCTGACACGCCCTCTCGCTCCACCCTAAAGCGATAGAAGACATTAGATGACTTCCCACGTTAAAAAAAATTGCGTGTAATGTCATCTAACTTTATTATAACAATGAATTCGAATGTTTTATAATAGTAATAATAGTTTATTAATAATAATAGTTGTTTATTGACACAAAAAACCTTTGTAAATTTATTTATTTATTAAAAAAAATATTCCTTGCGTTATTATGACTGTGTTCAAACACAAAGCGTTCGTTTTTAGGGTTCCGTAGCCAATGGCAAGAAACGGAACACTTATGGATTCGTCTGTATGTCTGTCGTCACAGCCACTTCTTTCCGAAACTATAAGAACTATACTGTTGAAACTTGGTAAGTAGATGTATTCTGTAAACCGCACTAAGATTTTCACACAAAAATAGAAAAAATAACAATAAATTTTGGGGGTTCCCCATACTTACATCTGAAACTCAATTTTTTTTTTTCATCCAACCCATACGTGTGGGGTATCTATGGATAGGCCTTCAAAAATGATATTGAGGTTTTTAATATCATTTTTTTCTAAACTCAATAGTTTGCGCGAGAGACACTTCCAAAGTGGTATAATGTGTGGGGGGGGGGGGGACACATTATACACCCTGTAACTTCTAAAATAAGATAATGATAAAACTAAAAAAAAAAATATGATGTACATTACCATGCCAACTTCCACCAAAAATTGGTTTGATCGAGATCATAAATCGTAAACCGCAATTTACCTTTCAAGTTTGTACGGAACCCTCAGTGCGCGAGTCCGACTTGCACTTGCCCAGGTTTTATTTTCTAAGATGGAGTAGCATGGAGTGAATTCTGTTCGCTGACCACTAAATACCTACCTATTTTTATAATACAGGCCTAATAAAAATTAAATAAAGATGTGCAAAAAACCTGTATGCTAAACAAATGTACACGTATCATTCTCAGGTATGCCCAGTAGTTATACCTACTACAGAAACCTGATATTTTTGAGGTACAGGATGTGAATAATAAATAGTCTTATTAAGACATTATAATCATAGACTATCAACATCATGCAATAAGGACGCCTGTCATTCAGTCACTAGGCCGTATGTCTAAACTCGTTTCTTCTAATTATGAAATAGCGCATGTTAAATAACTTCTAAAAACAGTGGAAGTTGTTTTACTAGCCAACATAAGTAAAAACTATAGTATGTACCTACCTATCTTCAACGCCCTGTCTTCGTGGGGGGCGATCGGCGGCGGCGATCTCTCGCGCCGGGCCTTGGTACAGGCCATGGTCCGGAGCGAGGAGGAGTGGCAGGCGGTCGACACCTGCGAAGCAGTAATGCTAGCAAAGGAGGCGGCCGATCGCGTGAGGCAACGGTCCTGATGCCCAACCGCCGCCGGGATTCTGATCCCTATTTTCGGCCACCGTAGGCGCGGGCTTGCGGACGGCGAGCAATGGGTAGCTCGCCGTCCGACCGTCCGGTAACCGTCTGGACCGAGCCCAAGTCGTCGAGGGCGCGTATTGTTCCACGCGCGCCTCAGGGAGATGTCAACAAATCGTAGGGGCCCAGCAGGGTCCAAGTCTACTGGGGCCAAGGGCAGTGTGAAAGTGAAACCCCCGGGTTTCACTTTCACACTACCCTGGGACGAAGGGAAAGAAGGAACCGAAGTGGGTTTTTAGTCAGTAAAAGTCTGACACTATATCGCGCTCCGCCCAGGAGTGGGATTTGTCATTAGATGATCTTCCCACCTAAAAAAACCTACCTATCTTTTTACAATCTTTTTTTTTATTGTATTGTTTCTCTGGTCTCTGTTTTGGAGGTATGTGGAACAGAGAGTAAAGTCCCACAAACCTCCGTTGAAAAGGGAGGATCCTCCGACCAGACGGGTGTTATGTCTGGTGGGCAACTGCCCAATAGATGATTTCGGGCTGTTCTATATGTTCCAATCGCGCGAGAACTTTAATTGCGCGGTGCAGGATTAGTTCTTCTAAATAATCCATCGACTTGGCGGGGGCACTGCCGTGCCTCCCGATACTTCCATACTAATCATAATAACCATTTTTGTATGAAATCTAAGAAAACTCGCATTATTTTGTAATATGAGTTCTACCGTGGAAACAATGGGTCTCAAACGGTATGCAATATTGATGATGTATACGGACTTAAAACTGCTAATGAATGGGATGTCTATTTCACGTGGGAAATTTTATATGACGATAACTTTTCTTCTCAGGGCGGCTACAAGACAAAATTTCCAAAACGAAAGCTATTAAACTAAGAACACAGAGTTCTTTTGTTAGAAGAAAGTCGTAGGTATACGTCATTCATATTGCTTGCCCTTTGAACAGCATAGTTTCTATGTTGGAACTCTTAATATGAAAAAAAAAATTTTTTTATTAGCTTTCGTAGTTATTACCGTACCTGTACCTACCTACTGCGATATTACAGAAAATACAAAACACAAAGAAATCAATAAATACCTAATTTCGAAAAATAAATATGTATCTTTAATATAAAATGTGTTTGAACTTATAATTCCAAGTCAATCCAAAGCACTTTAAAGCTAACCGATTTATAAACGGCAATTTCATACCTACGTAAAGACCTATTATTATAAATGCGAAAGTAACTCGGTCTATCTGTCTGTTACGCTTTCACGCTTAAACCGCTAAACCGATTATAATGAAATTTGGTGCAAAGATAGACTAGAGCTTGGGAAAGAACATAGGCTATAAATTATCTCGCTATTTGCTATGGGGAGGAGTAATATTGACGCGAGTTCAATTCCCAGCTACAGTTAATTTTTTTGTGATTAATTTATTTTATTTTTTGTGGATAATAAACAATGATACGTCGAATACAATAATAAAATTGCTTTTTGCATGTTTTAAACATGGCATCAAAATTTTTATTCAATAATTTTCCTAATTTTTTGTAAAAAATAATCAAACCATATAATAAAACCGAGTCGGAAAAAAAACTTACTATTTTTTTATTTGACAAGAAGCCAGTCAGTCAATTATTATGTCTATATAAGAACGTCTATTTTGAAAGTAAATCGAAGATTGTAGCGAAGTGCTTTAGTGATTAGAATGTCACGATGGACGATGTTAGTTCGAATCTCAGATTAGTTTGTGTTTTAAGTCATAGTTTTTTTTTTCCATTTTTACTACTTTTTTATTGAGTCTGGTTTCTAGATCAGCACTTTCGAAACAGTTTGACGTTGCCTCCCTGCAGTGAGTGATGGCCAACATTGGAACAACCATCTGAAAGAGGTCAGTCTCAGGGATAACCCCAATCGGCTGTTACATTTGCTTACCGTCATTTCAGGGCTGTTGTAGGTGTTTTGAGAGGTTTCTGTTTCGGATTCGGCTGGAAGTATCCTGATATTATCATTTTGCGAATCGCCCGGAGGACACGGTGGGATTACCTATCATAAGTTCGAAAAATATTTAACCGAATTTCATTTCACCTAAAACTTTTCAACTATTTTCGTTTCGTTTTATTTTTTTATTTCATGGAAGTCACGTCTGCCACTGTATCAGTTGACCTATTATCAATTCGATTTTTTTCTTTACTCCAACGTTTCAGTTGGTCGAAAAAAAAAAACACCGATGTTACACTTAGCCGAAATAACATTTGTTCGAAGTATTATGTTTCCGAACTTTCATTATACCACTGTTTTAATTACCATATTTTCATTTCAACAAACGCCTAGAAATATAATTATTACACTGGCATGATTGAGGCAATAGGAGGTAATTTCAGATTAGTTTAACCTAATATTTTGTTTAATTAATTATTTAAATGTAATGGCACTTAATAATGTAGTTGATTATGAACAATCATGGATTTAATTGGTCCCAGTAAGAAGCATGCAAACAAGGATACTTGCTTTAAGCAAGCCCCATGCAAGCATACATATACCATGTAAGAAGGCACACAGATGGAATGATTTTAGTCTAGATTTTTTTAATGGGTAAGATTTGACTGTTGCAGTCAATATGATCCGTATTAGGATTTATTATTTGTTTTATTTTATGTGTTTAAATTGATGTGGCAAAGCACCGCCGTGTCCTCGTGGAGGCGATTGGCGGCAGCGATCTCTCGCGCAGGGCCTTGGTACAGGCCATTGTGTGGAGCGAGGAGGAGTGGCAGGTGGTCGTCTCCTTCTGCGAAGCAGTAATGCTAGCAAAGGAGGAGGCTGGACGTGCACGTGTGAGGCAAACAAAAAGTCTGACACTATCTCCCGCCCCGCTCAAGAGCGGGGAATGTTATTAGATGATTTGCATTTGCCCCTAAAAACAGCCTTTTAATGTACTTAGTTCGCGTAGAAGTTGCGGACAAGCTATTGATTATAGTAAAACAAAATCTTTAAAATAAAAAAATCTTATATATCCATTTTGACTTCTACACGGGCCATGGCAAAAGCTAATTATAAGAATAAAAGTATTATAAGCTATTGGAAGATATTATTACAATAAAAAAGGCATGAGAACAAAGACCACGCAATGAAAATGACTATGAAGTAATGTAAAACAAGTGTGAGTATGAATAACACTACAACTATAAGTGCACGTTATCCAGCTAAAGGTCGGTGTTCTGATTATACTCCTTCGTTTATCTCTGCCAAAGCTGTGTAACGGCTCAAACTCTGCAGATAAATATTACTCGTATTGAGGCGAAAATTCTTACGGGAGGTAACTCTTTCGAATAATCTTGCGGCCCTAGCAGACATCGGCCCTAGAGGGCCCTGTCCAGTGGCTGACATCTCTTTAAGTCGCTCGTAGAATATATCGTGCCGTCGACTTGGGCTTGCTTTGACCAGATTGCCGGACCTACCATCGCAAGCCCGTGTTTGCGGTGGCTGGGAATTGCCCTACGGTTTCCGACATCCGGAGCGTCACCTACAGCGATGGCTGGAGCGTGAGAATGTCCTATCCCTCATAGTTTCAGCCACCTTCTTCGATCGCATTGGTGCTTCACTGAAGGAGGTGACTGGTTGACATTTTCACCGCCGATAGATAGTCTCCACGAAGACACGGCGGTGCTCTGCCCAAGCGGGACAGACTTCCACCGTATGCTCCATTGATCCGCATAATGGCGAGACCTGGGCGTTTCTTCCCTCTGAATTCGGTACCTTCCGAAAAACCCATATCCGGTAGGTCATGCACAAAGAGAGGACGCCGTGGCGCCTCTGTAGCCACTCCTCAGAATTACCGCCGCGATTGTGGCGTGCTCACTGTGGCCCTGAAACACAAAGGCAACTGAAGGAAGACCGGTGGGTTTTAGTCAGTAAAAGTTTGACACTCTGACCCGCTCCGCCCAGAGTGGGACACACTGATCACTATTTTTGACAGCCATTCATTTAAAAACATTTATTTAGTGTTGCTAGAAATATACTACGTGTTCATCCCTCGCGCGTATAGGGGTATTATTATTACGTAATTGCGCGTTTTTACGTAAAATATAGAGACCAAAATTCGGAAAAACGAAGATAGAGAGACCAAAATTTTCGGGCGAATAAATTTCGTACACCCGTGTGTACAAAACGACAATTAAGCGTTTTTCAAGGTCTCTCAAGTTGTACAGACGTATGTACAATCGGCCCTAGAACAAATCATTTTAAAATCACACAACGTTTTTTTACCAGAACATAAACCAGAAAAATACATCAACTAATGCCTTTACCTCGCGTGAAGAGAAAGAATGCAGTCCCGTCGTTATAATGCAAATAAATTACTCAGTAGTACTACTGCCACACAGTTGTCGTCACATTTAAGTTTTTATATGGCCCAATGCACTATGTCTATAAATTTTTATTTTTAAAATGCAACAGATATGGCCATAGGTGTTTCGTTATATTTGAAGGCTTCTTAGTTCGAATTTGATAGTTGAAAAATTTCATCACGTCTGATTTTAGTTGCATGTTAGCAAAGTTTCTTGAAAAAACCTTTACATGACACTGATAATAATTATAATTTTAAATTAATCGTGTATATATCTTATTTTTTCATGTTTATTTTGAAAGTAATGGCTAATTTAGTGTAGATTTTAGCCAATATTTAGGATTAATACAAGCCAAAACCTACTAAAAATACAACTAACTTTAATATAAAAAGAAACAATAAAAAGTGCTAAATATCTTTAATTTCGGAATAATGGTGCTTTTGGTTTTTGGTTATTTTACTTCGACTTCCGAAATTAAAGTTATTTTGCATTATTTGTTGTTTTTCTTTTATATTAAAATCGCTTATATTTTTTTTTTTTGTAAAAGGTTTCAACCTTGCGTGGTTCGCACTCGAGGAAGTACAATTTTATCTTTTCGACCATTACTACAATTGAATAATTAATGATAAATGTAGGTATACAGGCAGGTACAGTATGCGTAAAGTCATGTGATGTTCAAGACTTTTGTGTCTTTATATGTTTTAACTGTAGGTGTTGTTAGGTAGTCGTAGTGAAAAATCATTTTAATTAATAATTTTGTTTAGTGCAATTTGTAGGTTTTTCAACTTTGTATTGGATGCATGGCCCCATATTTCGATTGATATGCTTTACTAGAGACCCACAAAATTAATGAAGATGTCATTTCGAATTTGATATGATCGATTTGAGTCGTCTAATTTCGATGACAGTCTAGTCTTTACTCAGGGTACTTTTCATGCTGTTTCTAGTTCTGGGGCAAACCCCACTTTTCATTTTTATGAGGAGGATTTGATGGAATTTTCTTATTTTTGGTTTTAAATATAGCTGACTTTAAACGTAGCTTGTCTTAGATGCATTGATAGTTAGAAGTCTGCTAGGTTCCATTAGAAAGCGTATGTTATACAATCAGTTGTTTTTCTAGTATTTGGCAGCCAATGTATACTATGTATATAGACCGCCTTATCGGCAAGCTTCGCTGTGGTAGTCAATACTACAATATAGTCTTAGCTTCTCTATTTATGCAGACACTTGATAAATAAAACTACTCCAATTTTGCATCACAATATCTACTAGGAATAAATTTGCAACTAATTAAAGCGGCCACTGAAATTACTAATGAAAAATGTCCTGGAAAAAAGCACCTCTTTAATTTTATCGAGTTTCAGGACCATGTAGGTAGACCGAATATAAAAGTTTACGTACATACAAATATAGGGGCGCATAATACTTCTATTTTACATTTATTACGTGTAGGTTATTGTATAAAAGTCTTTGATGGCATTTCTGTTTTCTACTACGTGTAACCCGCGATACGTCAAAGTAAGAGTGGAATGAAACAAACGAGCTTCCTAGCCTTCATCTATCGCATTCCTTTAGGCAGGATCGAGCCTTTGTAAGCGTTTCTTCTAAAGAAAAAAAAAAAACAACATATTTTATTCTTGTTTTGAAGGTTCAAACAAAAACAAAATAGGTATATTGTATTTTTTTTGGCAAATGACTACAAAACAACTTGGTCTACCCATGTGAAATTGCGTGAAAGAGTAACAAACATACACACGCATATACAGATACACATATACATACGTATACAAACTATCGTCTCTATAATATTGGTGTGATAGTTCTTACTATTGCAGTAATAAATGCTACAAAAAACGTGAAACTGATAGTTAGCTGCCTTTCTCAAACGAACCGGTAACTGATACTTATTCTTGTAGTTTATAGTCGTAGTCTCGTTTGATCGTGAGACAAATGTTTATTGTTTGTGTTTCCGTTTCTCGTCTTTAGTTAGTGTTTTAATTAATTGTAGAATTGTGTTATGTTGCTTTATACAAGTGATACCCAATCTTTTTTTGAATGGACTTCATCACTTTGTTAGCTGGGACCAAAAATTTAAAAGATCACGAAAAATGCATAAACTGAAAACTTGTGACACACTTATTCATTAAAATCAAAAGTAATGAGCGTTGTGATAGAAAACCGAAAATTTCTGATAGAAATTTAAAAATCTATTCGTATAAATATCATTTTTCTTTTGTTCGTAAATATTTTATTTAAGTTGGAATGTTTGAAATTTTTAGGCCATGCACGGACCATATTTTTAACACTTAACTACTAGTAGTCCACGAACCACAGGTTGGAAACTGCTGCTTAATATGGTTAACTAAGAAGCTAGCAAGGTAATTGGAGATTACTGAGATTAAAGTAGTTCCTACATTCGCGTGACATGTTGTATTGTTATGATGATTAAATCGGGGTTATCATCTAATACTTACCGTAATCGTGCAGATTTCATTCGGCGTCAGTGGTCCGGCGCGAGAGGCCACTGACGCCGATTGCCTCCACGAGGACACAGTGGTGCTCCGCTCTTGCGGGGCACACCTCCAATGTATGCTTCACTGTGTCATCCGGGATGATGGCACCTTGCGGCCTAATAATAGCATGTTTTATTATTTGCAGTCACTGCTTCATATAAAACGAGGTCGAATGTGTTTTTCTGATCACAGTTCGACAACGTATGATGAATCTCAGATTTCTTGCAGCCTTACGTCGACATCTGGACATTGCCTCCTTGCAGTGAGTGGTGACCAACGCTGGATTATGGTATTGGATTATGGTATTGGTACTGGTATTTCGAACGGTTTCTGTTCCGGATTCGGTTAGAATTACCCTGATATTACCATTTTGCGAATTGCCCGAAGCTCCCGGTGTAGCATGCGGTGGAGGTCTATCTAGCTTGGGTGAACCGCCGTGTCCTCATAGAGGCAATCGGCGTCAGTAATTTCTCGGTTTGTTCATCAAAATGCGAGTTCGATTGGACGGGGATACACGCACTCAAGATTTCGCCGAAATTCATTCAAAAGTAGGAGACTCTTTATAGGGTAGTTCCCACTATGGAAAAATACATTTGTCTGATATACGGGGACGTCAGTTAAATACACACCAAAAATCCTAGGTAAATGAACCACCACGCCCAAAAGGATCAAGCTGCAACAATCAAAGCAAGTATGCTCTCGAAAATTCTTCATAAGTACTGTTGTGGAGGAAGATAGTTGATGATGATGGTAGTTTTTGGATTCACTTAAGGCTTTGCACTATCAGTGCACGTTATCCAGCTGAAGGTCGGTGTCCCGATTATGCTCCTTCGTTTACCTCTACTAAAGCTGTCTAACTGCTTAAACTCTTCAGTGAAATATTATTGAGGTGAAATGTATTACACGAGGTAACTCTTTCAAACAATCTCGCAGCCCCAGCAGACATCGGTCCTAGAGGGCCCTATACATTTGCTGAAGGAGGCTACTGGTTGTCATTTTCTCCACCAATCGCCTCCATGAGGACACGGCGGCGCTCCGACCAAGCGGGAACGACTTCCACCGTATTCTCCGGGCGATCCGCACAATGGTGAGATCCGAGTGTTTCTTCCCGCTGAATTCGATACAGATACCTTCCAAAATATCAACTTCCGGTGAGTCCTGCACAAAGAGAGGATGCCGTGACGCCTCTGTAGTGACACCTCAAAGACAGGCATAACAATAAATAATTGCGATCCTTTCGGAATGAATTGCAAGCACAGAATGTTTGTACAGTTTTACGAACTTAACGTGGACGAAGTCGCGGACAACAGCTAGTTCTTTATAAGTACAGTTGTGGAGCAAGATGGCATCGTAAGTTACTCTGTAGTGTTTTAATAATCGCTAGCAGCAGTTACCGTACAGTTACCAGTGCACGTTATCCAGCTAAAGATTGGCTGAAGCCAATTATGCTCCTTCGAAATTCATCTCCGCCACAGTTGTATAACGGAACCCAGCTAAAACTCTGCAGAGAAATATCATCGAGGCAAATTCTTATGGGAGGTAATTCTTTCGAAAAATCTCATAGCTCTAGCAGAAATTGGCCCTAGATACCTGCGTCAGGCGGAAAGAGAGGACGCTGTGGTGCCTTTCTAACCTTTCCTCAAAGAAGGGATTTGCTGCCACGACTCTCACTTTACCCAGAGCGGGGGAAGGTATTTGATGATTTTCTTCCTAAAAGTAAAAGTTGCAGACACTAATATCGACCTCAGAACAAGATCCGTATAGACCTTTATACATTTTGGCAACTGAAAACTACTTTACCCACTTTTTTTGATAGCTTACGTTAAATAATATTTATTTAGTGTTGTTAAAAGATAACAACGGTTTAATTCACTTTTAGTATATTCTAATGAAACAATCATATTAAAATCATACAGATTTGTTTCATCATAGCATAAACCAAAAGCAAACTTAAACTAACACCTTTTCCTTTTAGGGGTAGGCAGAACCTTAGAACATCAACTACTGCGACCTCAACACGTCTGTTTCTGTTTATTGACGTTCATAAGTTTATTTCATGTATCGGGGGGCACGGCAGTGCCCCCGCCAAGCCGAGCGCGAAGCAAACACTGCCGTACCATCCTTTACTGGAACCATTTCGCCGCATTTTCAGGCCCCTATTAGAGAACCTCTGGATAAGACCAGAACGCAGAAATTTTCGTCATCCAGTAAGCTATAATCACATAATTAAAATCTAAAATTTCAAGTCTGTAGGTCATTTAGTTCCAAAGTTAAGCGAAAGCAAAGTTTCGCATTTATGACACTCACTCACTCATGATCATCAGAATAGAACTAGTACTTCCCATAAACTCAGAGAGCTGAAATTTGGTACAGAGTTAGGGTTTAATGACCACATAAAGGAAACACTATAAAAACTAGGATAATCGAAGATCTGGAGTACCTGGTGACCCTGATTACAAAACACAAGAGCCCAACAAAACTATTAGAGATCGACATACCGCCTTTACAAAAAATATTCAACTTGGTGGGCCGCTTCATTTGATGTCAAAAATCGAAGGTCTGAAGTATCTGGTGAAGAACCCTCAGCTGGTCTCAGCTGTATTAGAGATATGGTAATGCCCCCTTACTATTGTTACATAAAAAAATCGACTGTCATTGCAAAAATCAATATGCCCACGTTTCTACAAAAAGAAGTGAAATCCCACCAAAAACATTTTGTAAAAAACTAGCCAAGTCTCGATGGAGCTGCTTGTTTATCTCTAAAAAGTAATGAAATCTGGACAAAGTCGTGCCAAGTCTAAGGTTCCTTACTGCGATTTCTTTATTATTATAGTTAATGTTGTGTGACTTGGCCGTTGAAGGGTACACAAGGGTACAAAACCGGGTGCTCCATGACACCTTTGCACCAATCTGTCACCAGAACCGCTACCCATTGACGATGGAAAATTGCCACTTGGAAAACGTATTGTTCAAAGGTCAAGTCACACAACATTAACTATAATAATAAAGAAATTGCAGTAAGGAACCTTAGACTTGGCACGACTTTGTCCAGATTTCATTACTTTTTAGAGATAAACAAGCAGCTCCATCGAGACTTGGCTAGTTTTTTACAAAATGTTTTTGGTGGGATATCATTTACGAGTATTAATATCTGGACATAAGAAATACATCTTACATAATATGTAAATACTGGAATTAATTTCCGTTAAATGAATTAGATGCTTTCAGCATGAATCACAAGCACAGAATTATTAATTACGTTTGTGCATTTTTACTAGCTTGACGCAGACGAAGTCGCGGGTAACAGCTAGTAATAAATAAACCTACAACGTAGCAATCGGTATGGTAAAACTGCTGAAAACATTGTGTAAATTATTCAAGAGACTTTTCCTGTTCCGAATTAGGACTTGTCTCGTTATATAAGAACGCTAATGCGAGCCAATTTTTTTCTATTTTTCCTGCAGGATACAGATTTAATATGTATGAAAATGAATATGGAAAATATTTTTCTTTTAAAAAGTTCAGCAGACTTGTTCATCGTACACATTATTAAATATCTGATCATTTTTAGGGTCCCATAAAAAAAGACCTGAATAAAAAACAGAGTGATACTGTACACTCTTGTTTTTTCGTGAATTGACTGTGGTTGGCTCAACCAATTTGCTCCGAATCGACTGAACCGATCGAGTTTTTTTTGGTAGACATTAGAATTTCTGTGACCCAAAAAACTGACATGCAAAGTAATTAACTGAATTTTAAAGACGAAGGCGACTTTTGGCTTTGATCTTCAAATTCCATTTAATCTTTAACATATAACGACACCCGCATCGAACAAGGTTGTAACTTCAAATCAGAATAAACGAAAAAGTTATAGTTTTGTGTTTAAACTTTTGCTGATTTGCTGAAAACATGTATCTATGCATCAGTTGAATACTATATTTTGATACATGTTATAGTGCTACAACTGACATGGCAACTGTAACAACCCAAGATTTTGGTCCATTTCAACAGTAATAAGATTGTATCTAGCATGTTACAACCCGACCGTTTATCTCAGAAACGCGTGGAGGCATCGAGTTGAAATTAAAACTGTATACTCAAGTCTGCGGTTCCTTGAAGATGTGAAAAAATCAAACTTTTAAGTTAACGAAAAAAAAGATACGGCCATTTATGTCGCAAAAAACGTACATTTCAACACTCTCAAAGAAATCAAAATTCATAGGGTATTTCCCGTTGACCCAGAATCCTTAAATTTGGCTTAAAGAAAGCTCTTATAGTATAGATAAAGGAATAAATCTGAAAACTGTAAATTAGTAGTTACGTCACAAAAATTTTTGAAAAAGCTTTGTAACTCAATTCGGGAATCGAACTGTTTTCATAGGTAAGTTTATAAGGAAATCTCGGTGCACGAGGCCAACTCGCACTTTCCTGGATTTTTTATGTATTATACGTAAAACATAATATCAGTAAAAGACATAAACATGTTCATATATTTTTAAATTGACGTCAGCACGAATCCAATTCAGTCAAAAGTAACTAAATTACTATTTTATGAATGTAGGTACATTATCACATTTTCTTCCATTTAAACAATAATCAACAGCTTTTTGACTCGGTATAGGAGAGAGATGCTTTTGTTGTTTCATACAATTTTAACTTATCACTACATAGTATAAAACAAAGTCCCTCTGTCTGTTTATATGTATGCTTAGATCTTTAAAACTACGCAACAGATTTTGATGCGGTTTTATTTAATAGATAGAGTGATTCAAGAATAACTTTTATATGTATAATTCATGCATAATAGATAAACACTGATAATTTTAGTGGTTTCTCATGTGATGTCGTAAATAAACACAAATTTTGCGCTTACATTGCAAACGCTGGCTGAACCTTACGAGATAGAACAAAATAATGTACTACAGTATCAAACCTTAAAAAAGGTCTACAAAAAAATCTGCAATGGTATATGTCTATCTCTTCTAACCCACAATAACCATTTTTTATCCTTTACTTTTTACGAGAAATAATGGCTTATTTACGAAGCGATTTTAAGCAATACATTATTAAGCCTTATCCAATTCAGTAGGTACATTAAATACATCGTGCATTTAATATGGCCTTTTACATCATGTAATTTAAATGAATGTTTTCGAAGATATTACAGATTTAAATGCAGGGACATAGCAGTTGCGGTGGTATCAGCATTGAACCCGTGCGAAGCCGGGGCGGGTCGCTAGTACCTAATAAATATCTGTGTCCGATGCACTCGCTCTGGGTAAGCATTGTGGTGGGGACGGTGAAGTAAAATTAAATGTACCTATGTTGTGAATGTATTTTGTGCCTACTAACATAGTTTATAAGTTCCAATTGTTACTAACCATTATGGATCATTGTTATCTGACTAAATGAATAACTACAATTAAAATAAATTTACTTGAAATTAAATTTACTTATACATAATTGAAATCAACAGGAAAAGTAGAATTTAATTAGAGAAACAATATTTATTTTGATGTTTTCTATATAGATATGGATCAAGATTTCACAAAGGCGAAACCGCAATATTTTGGAGAAAATTAACTTATTCAACGAGTTCCCATTCTCAGTTTTAAGAAGTAGCTGACGATTTGGTAAAAGGAGAACTGTTTTATTGATGTTGGCAAAAGATTATGCCCGTTTGTTTCTCAGATGTGACCAGAAAAAGTAAACTACCTAAATATCCTAAGCAATTATAATTAGACTAAAGTTATTAATTTTAAATCGTATAAATTACGAGGTACAACATATTAAAAATAAAACTTTTTGTTTATTATATCTCAGTTTAAGTTTCATTCATTCATATAATAATGTTTGTTGAGTCTTTTGAGTCATGTGTTCATAATATAATTATTATTTTTAATTATTATTACTGTCCCTTTTTATCCAAACCAAAAACAATAAAGGTGATAAAAATAATAATGGCCTGCACCAAGACAAGAGTAACAAAATTCTTTTTTTCCTGGTTTTAACAGTTAATAAAGAAACAAATTATTCTAACATGCTTTAGAAATTTATTCACCTTTGAATATGTAATTGAAGATTTTTTTATATCTTTCCTGAATATTTAACTATTAGATTGTCTTCATTTCTGAAAAAAAAAACAAAACAGGTTTTTGAGTTACCGGAGTTTTCATGTAGGTATGCGATAAGTTAATGAATATTATCTTTGTTAATTTACGGCTGCACAATTTACACACCTTAAGGAGGGTAGGTATGTCATTTACTTTTATTTAATTTCTTTTTTTACATATTATTTTTTTCTACTCAGTATTGTTTACATTTATTTTTAATTTCTCCTTTCGCAGGTGTGCTACAAGAAATTAAATTTGAAATAAGCAGTACCTTATTACTAATATTTATAAAGCATTCTCGTATTAAATAATAAATAAATACTTCCAAATTTAAAGGGGCGTGCGCCAGTTCTATATATTATCCTTGTGGCTGTTTCTGTTTATATCCCTGATATTGTGAATCAGCTCCCAGGGCTCCGAGGAAACAACGATCCGTGCCGTGTATTTCTGCATGCTTGGGGTGTTTGGAGGTAAGCGGAACAGAGTGTAAAGTCCCGCAAACCTCCTTTGAAAAGGGAGGATCCTCCGGCCAGACGGGTGTTATGTCTGGTGGGCTATTGCCCGATAGATGATTTCGGGCTGTTCTATATGTTCTAATCGCGCGGAGAACTTTGATTGCGCGATGCAGGATTAGTTCCTATGTGATGCCATAGATGTCGCT
Organism: Mythimna impura; assembly: GCA_905147345.3. Taxonomy (NCBI): domain Eukaryota; kingdom Metazoa; phylum Arthropoda; class Insecta; order Lepidoptera; family Noctuidae; genus Mythimna; species Mythimna impura. The sequence goes on from LR990345.1 coordinate 19,937,124, forward strand.
ACATCACTCCCTCCGGAGATCGGAGATCGATGGTTCTTGATGCGTGCCAGGCCAGTGGTAGGATGGTTCCAGTGGGTCGGAACCGAATGCCGCATAGTTCTCGGTGAGTCGGAACTGTGTGCGGTGATGCCCCAGTGAGTCGGGGTGTTGCTATCCCAGTGAGTCGGGATGATGCCCCAGTGATTCGGGGTGATGATGTCCCAGTGAGTCGGGATGATGCCCCAGTGAGTCGGGGTGATGATGTCCCAGTGAGTCGGGATGATGCTGCAGGCTCCAGTGAGTCGGAGTAGTGCTGCTGGCTCCAGTGAGTCGGAGCGGTGCTGTGTGACGTAGTGGCTTGACTGCTGGCGTTGACCAGGAGAGGTTCTTCGTGGCTCTTCATGTGACTGGCCGAAGGTGCAGTGTGATTAGCCAAGGTCGCTGATGAGGCTGAGTGTGATGACCAGGTATGACCAGGTGGGCATGCTGGTGGTCAGGATACCCTTTAAAGCCGTGGGTGCTGGCTGTATGGCTCGCTGCTCGAAAGCTTGAGGAAGTGATGATGACGTCACGAAGTAGTAACTGCACGAAGGCTGCGCTGACGTTCTTTGTCGAGGGTCACCATTTTGGAGGTAAGCGGAACAGAGTGTAAAGTCCCGCAAACCTCCTTTGAAAAGGGAGGATCCTCCGGCCACACGGGTGTTATGTCTGGTGGGCTATTGCCCGATAGATGATTTCGGGCTGTTCTATATGTTCTAATCGCGCGGAGAACTTTGATTGCGCGATGCAGGATTAGTTCCTATGTGAAGTCATAGATGTCACTACAGTGATTTCCCGCCGAGCGAAGACATGCTTTGACATCAAGCGTACCTTCCATCCATAGATCATAGAGACCTTGTATTTATAGTTAAGATAGTCGTAGTATAGTTTCATTTAAGAGGGCCCATCCCCATTCGTCTATATTCAATGTGAGCATGGTTTAAAAGCTTGTTGTGACAAAGGCTATATTTTATATTCGCGAGCGAAGCCGAGGGCGAAGGCTAGTGTTTGATAAAGAGGCAACTCAAAAAAAGAGATAACGCCTGAACGTTCTGTTAGGATTCGGTAATTCCGTAATTTACGCGAATATTTCCTAAAACTTGTTCCAGTAAATACGTGTTCTTTTATAAACCTTGAAAAATTATTTAATTGAATAAAAAAAATCATTCAGAATCTCGATTTAATGTGCAATTTATGAGTATAATAAGAAGAGCCAAAGTTTACACAAACCAGATAATTTTCAGGGGTCTTTACTGGATTCGTTTTACACAAATGTATGAATTGATTTCATCAAAAACCTAAATAGTATCCATCTAGAGAGAGGTGTGTAGTAACGTCATAATCACGTAAGAGCAGTTGTATAGAAATGTATCTAGAGTTGGCCGCTGCCATTCGTTTGCATCTTTTTTTTTAAATTGTCATGCGGCCAATACGATAAATTATGAGTTTCATTCAACATTGTTACATTTTGTTTCAATAATTGCAGGACTGTTTTATATCGAGATATAAATTTAAAATGTATTGTTACATTTTATTACTTCACAAGTAAAATATTATTACCGTTATAAACTAAGTTATAGTAAAACATTTGTGGTAACTATTACAATAAATAATTTACAATACAATGTCACCAACATAAATAAAACATTTCAGGGGGCCGACCATAAAGTGTTATAAAGTAATCTTATTGCAGGAGAGTTTTGTTTCCATCTTAAAGTAATATTACTTCATTTTGTACCATGAGCTTAATCACTCAGTATGATTGTATTCCTGCTAAAGGTTGAGAAAGAATGAATGATTTTAAAGATTTTGTCTATTCCCTGCTAAAACAGAAAAGATACGCGCTATATTGATCTGTATAGCGTTGTCTCTTTCACATGTTTTTTGTTCCACCAATAGAATATATTTAACTCAAAAGATGCCTTGCTAAAATATATTTTTAAAAGGATCTAAGTAACTTTCATAAAAAGGATGTAATAAGTTTCAAGATTTTACATTAATTAAGTAGAAAAACAAAGCTGCGAGCGAATACGTTGACATTTAGTAGCACATTAGTGTGGATCATAACATTCGGAATTCGGAACGTTTGTTTACATTAACGAAATTCTTAACAGTGTTGATTTGTTGACTGCGAACCGATTTTGAAATATTAAAATAGTTTTCAAGTGCTTAAATTTAGAGTAATCTGTCTTCAAGTGGTTGGTGTTCGAAGCGGATAATTGAACCCACGAAGTAAAATGCTTATGTTATGCTTGAAACTTATTTTACATGGATATCATGGAATCAATGTAATGTTAAACAGTGTATTCCAGTGAAATAACTTGTTGATCGTGTTGTTGTTCTTGCACTATAGGACTCAGTGTTAACTGCTTCCAGAAACTCAAAAATTTAGTATATGTTCGCCACCTAGAATACAATAATAAATTAATAACCCACGTATGTACTAAAATCAGCAGATTAAACAATTAACTGGACACGTTTAGGCATCGAAATAAGTTTTAGTTACTTTATATGTCACGAAAAACATTTTAAATAGTATTTATTTGGAAAACAATAATAAATCCGCTGTGTCCGAGCAACTTTTTTAAGCCTGCTAATTTGACGTAAAAACAATACTGCTAGCGGTCCAAAATCCCGTTAGAGTACGAAAAGAATAAACTTTTGAACAGTGACGTCAGAAAAACGCTAAGAAAACATTCTTGTTTTAATATGGTAATAAGATTGTTTTGAAGGCGTCATGGTACGAAAAGCATAAGTAAAATTAAAACAGTACTGCTTTAAGAGCTCCCCAGGTGTGGCTAACACGTTTCATTTTATAACATTATTTCTTTTATTAAAAACTTTTATATGGATTCTGTACAAAGTGTTTATTATGTTGTCACATAAACTAGTCAGAGATGTCGTCATTATCAACATCATTACAGCCAAAAGACGTCGACTGTTGAACATAGACCTCTCCTAAGTGTCGCCATAACAACCGGTCCTTGGGCGTCTTGCATCCATCGGTTACAACCGGTCCTGTGCGTCTTGCATCCATCGGTTTCCCGCAACCCATACTAGGTCATCAGTCCACCTTGTGGGAGGCCTTCCAACACTGCGTCTTTCGTTACGTGGTCATCACTTCAGAACCGTTCATCCCCATCGACCATCTGTTCTGCGCACAATCTCACAGAAAAGACGGTTAGAGATGTGCAGAGAAATAATCACATGTAACTCATTAGTAACTGCCAGCGGCATCATTCGTGTGATAATAGAAAATTATCTCCAGGGAACAAAAAAGTATCCTATGTGTTATTCTATGACATGTTCTAACTATGTACAAGTTTCATCGTAATTCGTTCAGCCGTTCTGGCGTGAAGAAGTAACAAACATAAATATGTTCTTACGTTTCACTTTTATAATATTAATGAAATTTTATTTTAGAAGGATATCAGCAACGTGTGGTTGATATTTCTATTAAATACAAGAGAAAAAAAACTCATTCCATAGCGAACGGAACTTTTGCTTCGTCACTTGTGTACAATTATTGAATTATATTATACAGTACTAATCTGTATTAATCTACGTGAGATCAGGCAGTGTCTGGATTGGATACTAATAAAAAGATGCTCTCCTCATACCTGCCACTTTATACCCATCAAGTTAACAAACCGTACAAATAATAATAATAATATCTATTTCATAAAACAGGAACATCACATTATTAGTTACAATATTATTGGCTCTATCCCTTAAACTAAGTCTAGCCTGTGTCTTAAGAGATAAGGTTCAACCATATGGGTACAATATTTACATATAGCATTCTGTAGCAAGTAAAACAGTGTCGGTGTCACATAAGCAAAATTAAAACTGTGGGAGAAGTGTAGTTAGTGTGTTGAGTATATAAGTAAGAGTTTGTGTGTGTGTGTGTGTGTGTGAGGGTGTGTGCATGAGTGTAATGTGTATGTGTGTGGATTTTAGAATTGGTTTTTAGATGAGAGAGATGAATTTAAGGAGATTCTCCGTTGTAAGGTAATCCTGTTGTTGATTGAGTGATAATGACTTTCAGCGTGTATCTGTTTACATCAAGAATGTTTAGTATTATGTGTAGTTTCTTGTTTAGATAAGTACCTAGGACGTAATATTGGCGTTTGGCAAATGTGGTTTTATGAGTTACACCTGATGGGACATTTGTGCGTTTTTCTGGGTTGGATCTGGGCATGCCTCTATGAGTTCTGAGGACAGAATGCAAGATGAAAGGCTGTCTAACTGTTAGTACCTTACATTCATCATAAAGTTGTTTGGTTGGATACAAGTACGGTTTCTTGGTAATTACTTTGAGAACAGCTCTTTGAGCTCGCTGTATCTTCAGGAAATTTGTTTTAAAAGTACCACCCCATGCAGTAATGCAGTATCCGATAATCGATTGACACAGTGCGAAGTATACCATTTTTAATGTGTCCACGTCAGCCGATTCTCTAAAGGGATTTAAAAACATATATAAGACGCAGTGTTCTGCTGGTTATCGTTTCTACCTGCTTATCCCATCGTAGGCCGTCGTCTATTTGCAAACCTAGGTACTTTACATAGTCTCTTCTAACTAGTGTAGGACAGAAACACGGTGTTGTCGAGTTGAGGCAGGAGTGAGCAGTTACAACAAAGCTCTGGGGAAGCTTTGTGTGTTTTGTCGGATTACGAAAGGAATGAAGCAAAATTTATCCACGTTTAGGGTAAGGAGATTTTGGTGGAACCAGTTCAGAACTATTTTTAGTGCTGTTTCTGCCTTAGTTTTAACCTCTTCCCAAGTAGATCCATAGATAATAATTGCAGTATCGTCAGCATATGCGTAGATCTTGCTGTTAGGTAGAATCATCCTGCAGAGGTCGTTGACATATATTTGGAATAATGTGGGATCTAATATGCTTCCCTGGAGCACACCGTTTGTCACGATTTCCTCATTATTGAGATACCCATCTATTTTAACTTGTTGAGTACGATTTTTGAGGTAATCCTTGAAAATATCGAGTGCTAAGCCACGTATACCCAAAAGCTCCAATTTTGAGATAAGATTGGGAACAGAAACTGTGTCAAAAGCTTTCGACAGATCCAGAAATATACCCATACACTTAGCCCCACTATTCAATTTTTCTGCTACGAATTATGTGAGACCCAATACTGCGTCTTCCGTCGAAACCCCAGGCTTGAAGCTAAACTGGTTCTCGGCAATGATGTTATGTTTGTGTAAGAAACCCCTAAGTTGTCTGTTAAGGATCTTTTCAAGAATTTTTGAAAGCGAAGGCAGAATGGAGATTGGTCTGTAATTGTTGACACAGGTTCTGTTCCCACTCTTATAAATAGGATGGACTATAGCTTTCTTTAGTCCATTAGGAAATGTTCCTGATTGCAAAGAAAGATTGCAGATGTAAGTGATTGGTGGTACTAGTACGTGGCGACAAGTTTTCAGCAAGTTAGATGATATTCCATCCCAACCTACAGCGCAACCATTCCATAGTTGTAAGATGATTGTTTCTACCTCTCTCTTCACCGGTGTCTAGTAAAACGAGAGAACTAGCTGGAGGTGAAAACTTGGGCTTTTCTGATCGAATACTGCCAGAGGGATTATTAATTGGGTTGTGAGATTTTAGTATTCTTGCCGTTAAATTTTTATCAATATTGCTAAAGAAGGAACATACCTCGTTCACGGAAGAGTGAGGATTATCACCTAGTTTTAGCAATTGATCAGGACTGGTGCGCTCTTTACGAGTCCTGGTGATTTCCTGTATGATTTTCCAAAGAGCTTTAGGATTATTTTTTGATTATTCTAGTTGACTTTTCTCAAAGGCTATTTTGAGTTAGCGAAGTAAATGATTACAGAAGTTTCTGTAGCGTGTGTATGTTACTTTTAATATTAAGTTATTCGGTGATTGTTTTGATTTCATGTACAGCCTGTCCCTATTCCTAATACACTTTAACAAGCCTGGTGTAATCCAGGGTTTTAGAGTTCTATGTTTCTTAAGAATTGTACTTATGGTAGTGTGTTTAGTTGTTACTGTAGTTACTATTGATACAAACTTATTCAAAGCTTCATTTGAATCATTAATATTATAAATTTCTGAAAAGTTCATTTTCTAATTCAGATTTAATGGCATCCGAGGACGGGAGATAGTGTATTTCAGCTTTCGAGTTGGGTTCGCGTTTGTTACCGTAAGTATAATTGGTTTATGGTATGTGATGAACGATTCGAAAATTAATGTCGTGGAAGGTAATTTGGACTTTAATAAAATATGGTCAAGACGTTTTCAAGTCTAGTGGGTATTAGTTGGGTAGGGAGTAGACCATGGGAAGCATTCTGGATAAGATATTCAAAAGTATGAGGGCTCTTGTTACCCGATTTAATGTCAATATTTAAATCACCAATAAGCGCAAAATTTGGGAAAGACGAAAGTTTACCCAAGACATTATTTAAGCTGGACAGGCAATCTTTTATTCGGTCTATGCTATTATAAACGGCAACAAAAGCAAACTTAGATTCGAGTTGACTTACAAGGGAGTTGGCGTTTATTATTCTTGGTTCCCAAACTGTGATATTTAATCCCATTTTAGTGTAAACTACTACACCTTCATTTTGATTTGAGGTAAGTTTAGTTGAGTCTGACAGAAGACCATTTAGTATCGGAGGGCTATTTATTTTGCTCAGCCAGCACTCATTTAACACAATAATGTCAAAGCTTATTTTTGTGGAACAGATCAAAGCTTGTAGGTTATCAATTTTTTTCTTTATACTACGTATATGGGCCATAAACAAAACAGGAATAAAAAAAATAAAAAAGTGTTCTTTATTATAAAAAATCAGTATGTATTATGCCAAATAGTAAAATAATTATACTGTCCACACAATCAGAGATCAAAACCTTATTTTCATGAAAATATGTGACATTTTTATTTTTATGTGTCAACCGAAAAGACCAGATAATCCACAGAAAAGTTTAAAATAGAGCTTTTAATAAAAAAAATTGGTTGCCTGTAAAGTCGGTATACGGGCGAAAGTTTTACGTGACAACGACTTTGAGTGGTAAAATAATTTAATCAATCAAAGTGAACATCAATCGCGTGCCTTTCACTTTTTATGTCTGTCTCTCTCGCTCTTAGGCGGGCTAACCATGCCCGAGTGGAAGGGACGCGTGCCTCTCACTCGCTCTCATTGTGAGCGCATAACGTGAGCGGAGCGTAACGCAGTTTCTTGAAGTGTCACCCGGCAAACCAATTTATAAGACGTTGTCACGTCAAAAAAAGTAATTCCAAAACTTCGAAAACATAAGAAAAATAACAATTACGCTGCACTTTACTTCTTCGTATTAACAATACAATGAATCATACAACACTGTTAAACAAAAAAAATTAAAAACTTTATGTCCACAGAAATGACATCATTTCTGTTGACATAATTACGTCGTTGTCACTGCAGGATATTGTAAAAATGCAAAAACGTTTTTTCACAGAAAACTTCAACATATTTTTTGGAGTCTAAAGATTTAATAATTTAATTTATAACTAAAATTATATAATATATATTATTATTAGTATATTTTTGCTAAAAAAAAGAAAGCGTTTCTGCATTTACAAAGTCCTGCACTGATGTTAATGATATTTAAATAAAGTTAGAAAAATAAACGGTGGTGCTCATGTACCAATTTAAAATATAGATTCATCATCTTCACTGTCTGTGTAAGGATTAATGAATGGTTTTTTAGTTTGTTGCGGAAGGAGAATCAAATATTCTTCGTCTTCCGTGTCTGTTTTGTTATTAATAAATGGCTGTCTTACAAATCGCGAGTGAAATATATCATCTGAATCATCTGGATCATTGGAATCTGAAACCAGCCTCAGTCGTTTATTAGGACGAGTAGGGACACTTTGAAATACTTCTTCTTCTGGTGTGACTTGAATTGACCTATATGACACTGTAGAAGCATCAGGTGTGGCTATATTTCTCGGAGATAAGTTTAAGGCATCAGCCCCCCTAGTCAAGTCACAAACGATAAACGTAAACTCTCAGTAGTCTTTAATAGATTTTCAACTTTATGTTATTGGATATAAAGTTGAAAATCTATTGAAGATTACATAGTGTTTTCGTTCGTTCCGGTCGCTAACGCTCAGTAGTCTTTAATAGCTTTTCAACTTTATGCTCTTAGGTATAAAGTTTAAACTCTTAACTTTTAACTAAAAATTTGATGAATCATATTGCTAATGTGCTGCATGTATATTGGTAGGTTAGTATTTAATAATTTTACGAGACACCCTTTTGTAGTTTTCACTGTTTCTTTTACACATTTTTTACAATTTTTTGGCTTACCTTTAATAACTACTTCAACATTTTTAACAGTCTATCTCTCGTAAGTTATATGATCGTTGTGATCATATTCATGAAAGGTGATTTTTTTATTATGGCATCCCTCACACGTTCGCTCTAGGCATTTCGGATTAAGTGTGGCATTACAGCAAAGTACTTTAGCCACATGTGATGCAGATCCATACGATATAATTTTTGCCTTATGCAGTGATCGGACTATATGATCACTGTTTTCGTGTAACGTACACAAACATGTATCTCTTGCAGAAGCTTTCGGAAACAACACCCAAAATGGACGGTATCTTCTAAAGGTCTGATAAGAAATTTTAATTCCTGTTTTGTTTTGATAAGACACATGTAAATTTAAAAGAGTGTCATTTAATAAACGAATTTGACGTTTGATCTGATTTCGAGTGATGGTCTCATTTTTACCAGCAGTTAATCTACTGCACTCATCTTGTAATAAAAAATCATGCACAATTTGTCTCATATCCTTCCTTAATACTTTTTTTTTAGAACCTACCATGTTCCCATTGTTTTGTTTCTTTTCTTTTAGTCTTTTTATACGCATCTTATATTTTTTTATTTGTTTGCCCATTGCTAAGACCCTTAAATGTAAAGCCTCATTTTCTAATTTTAATTTTTTTTTATTACGAGCAGCTACTGCCCTTCCAACTTCAGCGCGCGAAAGTGACGAAGAAGGACTTGATGGCGGAGTATTTTCTTCTAATAAAACAGCGGTGGCTTTCCGCATTTTTATTAATTCACGTCGTTTTTTAGATTTTTCTCGCCACATTTTCCTAATTTGACGCTGTTGTCTAGGAGTATATTGTTCAATAGTCTTGATTTTACCTGTCTCTTTCTTCTTATGATACCTCTCTCTGTCTTTCTTGCGTATCTCTTCAATAGCAGCATCGTTCAGTTTTGCACGTGCTCGGCGCATGCTTATTTTTTTTTGTTCACGACGTCGAATCTTCTTTTCTTCATCAGTGAGATGCTTAAGATTACTTGTTCTTGGCATTATTAGCTGAAATAGAAACCATAACCCACATGTACACACCACTTCAAGCAAAAACGAGCATTAACTACATATTACATTTAAAAACCAAAATGCCAAAAAAAATTGTCAAAATAATTGGAGGTACTATTAGGCGTTAGGTCAGGAGTGCGGACGATGCCAAGTGCCAAAACAAACCTAGCAATACATGCTTTCTAATGTTAATTGTGTCATAAAAAATATAGGTTAGAAAAAAGTTCACTTCCGTGGACCTGGTCTATTCCGTGGACATTGTGTCCACCGAGAAGTTTGTCCACGGAAGGGATAAAAAAACTTAAATAGCCATTCAAAACATGAAATTTTGAGGTTACAATAGGGTGCACCTGGTTTTTGCCAATGGCCTCTCATATTGCACCACGATAATCAAAACATGTATTTTTTACGCCAGTACTTACCAAAATATAGATGGAACTGAAAAGTTGCAACGATCTTTGACACAAAAGTAAAACAAACACTTATTTAAGAATATTTCAACAATTTTTTAACGGAGCGCAAGTGTGTTCCACCAAATAGCTTTACTCAACTGACAGCTCGACAATGTTGCCAACCAAAATAAATAAACTAGTGCCGCGTTCCACGTAACAATAAGATGTTAGTAACTAATAAAAAGACAAAAATATTGAAACTTTTAATTTGAAGTATTTTTTTTCTTTAAGCAAACTTTGGAACCTAGGTTTACACGGCCCACGAAAGGGTACATAAGAAGCGTAACTTTTTTTTTAATGTTATAAAAAATATCAAATAAAATTAAGATATTTTAACGTACATTGGTACAACATCGAAATCGTTAATTTATTAAATAAAAATATTAATGTACAAAGTATGTTTTAACCAATTTTTATCAAACGCACATTTTTTTTGCCTGTTTTGTTTATGACCCATATTCATGTGTAATAATTTAATATTTCTTTCGAAAATGTTAATATACTTTGTACAGTCTTGTGGATTACAAGAAAAAGAGTTATCCAGCCTAAAAATGTCTAAATCGTCATTAATATTTATTATAGTATCCATTTGTAATTTATGTGAAAACTAATTGTAGGCATAGGGAAACTGAAAATGGTTGTAATTAAATGAAAGATATCAACATATAGTTCAGCTACATAGACAATAGTTCAGCTACATAGACTGGTTGTCGTTTGCCGGGAATGCCAATTTGTTCTGTATTCAGTTTATTTTCTTTAGTTTCTATGTTTTTATTGTAAGCCGAGAGGCAGATATTAACTTTTGCTTGGTTTGCACTGACGTAAATTCTGCTATAATTGGGCGTGTAGTGGTATCTCTTAATTCAGGTTCAGTGATAGGAACTCCAACCAGCTTGCCGATGCTGTAAACGGTTTGAATAAGACCACTTGTATTCTCGCTATTAGACAGCGGCAAGTTGCGAATCTCCACACCGGCTGAGCGAGATTTAAATTGGATATCTTGAGGTTTGAGATATCTTTATTTCCCATAAGAATTTACAATTCACTTACATGAGAAAACTTAAAAATTAATTTACAAACGTTATTGGTAACGTACAGTAACAGTTTTGTCTTAATTACAATTTAAAGAGAAGTAATCAAAAAGTGTAGGATAGTCGATAGTGTGAAAACGAAACCCGGGGCCCTGGGACGAAGGCAACGAAGGAACAGGAGTGGGTTTTTAGTCAGTAAAAGTCTGATACTATCTCTCGCCCAAGAGCGGGATTTGTCATTAGATAATTTTCCCACCGAAAAAAAAAAAGGGTAGTCGATAAATAGTTGCATGCTTAAATGGTAAACATACACGAAGTACGAACAACTGGAAGCGGCATGTACTAAGGTGCGCTTGGTTTGTTAAAGACGTGTAATCTTTTTTTCTAAAGATTCTATGTAGGAGCGTTGCTCCTGTCTTTCCTTTTTAAGTTCCTCAACTTCTTTTGATAAATCATAAATATATCATAACTAGCTTTTGCCCGCGGCTACGCACGCGTTAAATTAAAATAAAAAAACAAAACCAATTCACGAAGCAAAACTAAATCCAAAACCAAAGCGATTGTCTTATTCCTTAAAATTCCAGGAATATTATAAATCCAAACTAAAAGAATTAATCCAGTCTGAAAAACAACAACGGTAAAACCGAATCCGAAATCGAGTTTGTTTTCGGAAATCGGAAAACCAAATCAAGACAACAATACCAAATCGCAAAGGTAAACACGAATAGCCAAATATCGAAAGCAAATCAATAGTCAAATAACAGAGTATAGGTACCGTATGCACTATAGTGTGAAGCGTGGGCCGATGCCCGCACTTAAGTACATTACCCTTACCATGAGTTACTACCGAAAAACTACACCATCTTACCGTAGTCGAAATCGAATATATACGTGCATCGAATATAAAGTAAGTGCAAACTCGTACCATGGTTCGCATCGCAATAACAATACGCATACTAAAAAGTGGTATTTCTAATATGAAGTGCATGTATAAAATTAAGTTATTATAACATACTTATTTCTAATTTACTTTCGATTCAAATTACTTCAAGTTAATCTTTGTGTAAATTTCAAATCTGGATAAACCCTTAGCAGACCACACAAATACTCGAAAGCCCCATTATTGAGCCTATATTCTTTGATGAAATTATTTTCACTAATATGTTTAAGTGCCTAATTTCCTTTGACACGTCGTTCGTTTTCATATGCAGCCGTACCTAACATATGGAGAGGGGCCAGTTCCCACTTCGCTGGAAGACGGGGAAACTGGTCCTTATCGCGAAGCCGGGGCGCCCTGCGGACTCTCCGTCCGCGTACCGGCCCATTGTGCTGCTCGACGAGGTGGGCAAGCTCTTTGAAAGAGTAATTGCAGACCGCCTCGTCGCGCACCTAACACGGGTGGGGCCGGATCTGGCGGACGGCCAGTTCGGCTTTCGCAGGAGGCGCTCCACGGTGGACGCCATCATGCGCGTGCGAGCTCTCACGACGGGGGATGCGGTGTCCCAGGGCAGGTGTGACGTGGCGGTGTCATTGGACATCGCTAACGCCTTCAATTCCCTGCCCTGGAGTAGCATTAGGAGGGCACTCCGATATCACCGGGTGCCCGACTACCTCTGTCGTGTGATCGAGGCCTACCTTTCGGACAGGTACATCATCTACCCTGGTCACCAGGGAGAGTGGAAACGGCGAGAGATGTCGTGCGGTGTTCCGCAGGGATCGGTACTAGGACCGCCCTTGTGGAACATCGGCTACGACTACGTGCTGCGCGGCGACCTCCCTGACGGGGTCAGTGTGGTCTGCTACGCAGACGACACGCTGGTCCTGGCTCAGGGAGACTCGTACCAGGCGGCGGTCGAATTAGCGACACGTGGGGTTGCGATAGTCGTTGATAGGATCCAGCAGTTGGGACTCGAGGTGGCGCTGCAAAAGTCCGAGGCCATGTGTTTTCACGGCCCTCGGAGCGCGCCGCCTCGGCGCTCCCAATTAACGGTAGGAGGAGTTCACATCGGCGTCGGGTCGACGATGAAGTACCTGGGACTCGTCCTCGACAGCCGGTGGAATTTCGAGGAGCACTTCCGACGTCTGGCTCCCAAACTGAATCGGAATGGGGCTGCCCTCAAGCGGCTCCTGCCCAACCTCGGGGGTCCAGACGCCTCCTGCCGGAGGCTCTACGCAGGCATCGTCCAGTCCATGGCCCTTTATGGGGCGCCGGTGTGGGTGCCGTCACTGCGAAAGCGACCGGCGGCCCAGCTGAACGCGTGCCAGAGGGTCATGGCCATACGGATGGTGCGGGGATACCGCACGGTTTCCCGCGAAGCGGCGAGCCTCCTTGCTGGCCAGCCACCATGGGATCTGGTGGCAACAGGCCTTGCACGCATGCACGATCTGCGCGTGGAGATGCAACGTCGGGGCGAAACTCCGCTGCCACGACAAGTTGCGGCATGGCGGACAGAGCTCCGGCGGGGTCTCATGGTGGAATGGCGACAGCGACTATCGCAACCCAGTGCTGGGCACGCCATAATTATGGCGGTAATTCCCCTCTTTGAGGAGTGGCTGGAAAGGCAACACGGCGTCCTTACCTACCGTATGACGCAGGTCCTCACCGGACATGGTAAGTTCGGGAGGTTCCTGCACCGGATTCGTGCGGAAGAAACGCCCGGGTGCCACCATTGTGCGGACCACCCGGAGGACACGGTGGAGCACACGGTGGAGGTGTGTCCCGCTTGGGCAGAGCAACGCCGTGTCCTCGTGGGGGCGATCGGCGGCGGCGATCTCTCGCGCCGGGCCTTGGTACAGGCCATGGTCCGAAGCGAGGAGGAGTGGCAGGCGGTTGCTTCCTTCTGCGAAGCAGTAATGCTAGCAAAGGAGGCGGCCGATCGCGTGAGGCAACGGTCCTCACGCCCCAATCGCCGCCGGGATTGCGATCCCGATTTCCGGCCATCGTAGGCGCAGGCTTGCGGACGGCGAGCAATGGGTGGCTCGCCGTCCGACCGTCCGGTAACCGTCCGGACCGAGCCCAAGTCGTCGACGGCGCGTGCTGTTCCACGCGCGCCTCAAGGAGATGTCAGCAACTGTAGGGGCCTAGCAGGGTCGAAGCCTACTGGGGCCAAGGGTCTGATTCTGAAAGGAAGACTCGGCCCTGGTACGAAAGGCAACGAAGGAACAGGAGTGGGTTTTTAGTCAGTAAAAGTCTGACACTATCTCCCGCCCCGCCCAAGGGCGGGGGATGTCATAAGATGATTTTCCCACCGAAAAAAATAAAAAAAAAAAAGCCGTACCTAACATTTTCTACGTTAAATAAGTTTTACCGGACATATTTATGCACAAATAAATAAAATAATGTTTTACACGACACGCTTTACAACATTTTCACCCTTCCATGTGCTAGTGAGTTACTTTACTACTGTAGTTTTTCTACAGTTTGCTTCGATAGCATCTGTCAAATTTGTTACTCATGGTACCGATTTTCTATAGGAAACTACTAAAAACTTTAGTCGCTAGCGAGTTCTTATTCGATAGGTTTTGTACTTGATGACTCATACTACCGATTTTGGTTCTGCAAGTGACCGCTAGAGGCGCTGCAAAATTTGCCGTACAAAATATTTACGGCGTCGATATCGAGTAGCGACGAATACTATTGCTTTAAACTCATGGTAGAGGTACAAATAGAGAGCACACAACGTAAGCGCGATTCAGAAACCTATCAGCACCGTCTATCCGAATCCATGAGTAACACTTATTTATTATTCGAAAGTTGATATTTTTCTCAAAAGCTGATTGATTTATGGTAAGATTTAATGTTTTAATATTGTTTTATTTAATTTGTTTTAATTAAATTATTTTATTATTCGTTTGAATCATAGAACCTGTACCAATTTTGCGGAGAGTCTCATACAAATTTCCATCCCCTATTTTAGGGGCTGGGGGAAGATTTCCAAAAAAAAAATAAGGCAGGTATTTTTCGTTGGTAACAGAGAGTCTGTGTAGGTACCGATTTCTAGCTTCCTACCTTGAAAATTACGAAAAGTCCCATATAAAATTTCACCCTCTCTTTTGAGGGATTGGGGGCAGATTTTTTAGTTAGTCACAAATAGTCCGCATACCAATTTTTAGGTTACTACCTTGAAAATTGCGGAATGCTCCATAAAAACTTCCACCCCCCATTTTAGGGGAGTGGGGGGTTCGAAAGAGACAAAAAGTAGCTTATGTCACTCTAAGGGATGGCCTTCAACTATCTCCACTTAAAAAGTTACGTCAATTCGTTGCTCCGTTTTGCCGTGAAAGACGGAAAAACAAACAGACACACACACTTTCACATTTATATTATTAGTTCATAATTAGAACTACATACCTAGTTAAAACAATGATTAAATAATAATAACTAATGAATAACTTAAAATATGTGTATTATACAAACTAAATAAGATCATATTATTGTAGCGACATCTATGGCGTCACCTAAGAACTAATCCTGCATCGCGCAATTAAAGTTCTCCGCGCAATTTGAACATATAGAACAGCCCGAAATCATCGGGCAGTAGCCCGCCAGACATAACACCTGTCTGGCCGGAGGATCCTCCCTTTTCAACGGAGGTTTGCGGGACTTTACACTCTGTTCCGCCTACCTCCAAAATGGTGACCCTCGACAATGAACATCAGCGCAGCCTTCGTGCAGCTACTACTTCGTGACGTCATCATCACTTCCTCAAGCTTTCGAGCAGCGAGCCATACAGCCAGCACCCACGGCTATAAAGGGTATCCTGTACATCAGCATGCATACCTGGTCATACCTGGTCATCACCCTCAGCCTCATCAGCGACCTTGGCTAAGCACACCGCACCTTCGGCCAGTCATATGAAGAGCCATGAAGAACCTCTCCTGGTCGACGCCAGCAGTAAAGCCACTCGCACAGCACCGCTCCTACTCACTGGAGCCAGCAGGACTACTCCGACTCACTGGAACCTGCAGCATCATCCCGACTCACTGGGACAGCACCGCCCCGACTCACTGGGGCATCACCACAGACAGTTCCGACTCACTGAGAACTATGCGGCATTCGGTTCCGACCCACTGGAACCAACCTACCACTGGCCTGGCACGCATCAAGAAGCATCAAGAACCATCGATCTCCGATCTCCGGAGGGGAGTGATCATCTGGGATCTCCGGAGGGGAGTGATATGACATCTATGGCGTCACATAAGAACTAATCCTGCATCGCGCAATTAAAGTTCTCCGCGCGATTAGAACTTATAGAACAGCCCGAAATCATCTATCGGGCAGTAGCCCGCCAGACATAACACCTGTCTGGCCGGAGGATCCTCCCTTTTCAACGGAGGTTTGCGGGACTTTACACTCTGTTCCGCCTACTTCCAAATTATTTTCTGATTTTGTATCATAAATGCATATACATGATACAAACTAAACTAATAAATAACTTAATACGCACGTATTAAGTTATTTATTACTTTAGTTGTTGGAGTACGGAGGCAAAGTGTTTTGTGGGGGATTTCGGCCGTAGGCTCGGAAAGGCAACGGGTGACTCCCGGTCTAGTTCTTTCTTGGTGCAAAGGATGGCCATCTTTATTTAGCGAGGTAATGCGGCATGTTATGGGTACCTTTGAACCGGGAACGATCAGGTTCAGGTTATTTATTGATTTCTATTGTAAATTGACATATATTTAGTTGTTTATAAGTAGGTATCATAATTATAATGGTAGGTATTATAATTGTAATAAGTGTGTGTGTAGATAAAACCATATGCAAATAAAAATATTAGGTATAAAAAAGTACGGATATTTAAATCTATATTTTTTTTTATTATAAAAGGTCATAATGGTCAATAGATTAATGTTGTACACACTATTCTTTAGACAACTTCAGAGAAAAAATACCGAAGGTGTGAGCTCTGTGCTCTATGACAAGATATGATAAGACAAGAAATTAACAACATTCCTACTCAACTTCTGAGGCGCGATTTCATGAATGTCAGAGATTGCTTTGAAGAGTGCCGGAGCCACGAGGGACGACATAATATGAACAAAGTTATTCTCAAAGGGTAATTTTCCTATGTGTTTAGTTTCTGATTTTGTAAATTAACGCGTTTATATAAATTTCTTTGTTATTTTTTATGTATCTACAAAAGCGAGTTTTTCTAAGACACTCAGGAATTTATATTAATAAAAGGAATTTTAATTTCAATTTCACCGTGCAGATTTTTTGTAATGTAGTTAGTTAGATACTGCTATCTAACTAACAACATTACAAAAAATCTTAGTTAGTCTTAGTTTTATAGTACTGCTACTATAAAACTAAGACTGTAGCTTGGAATAGGCTGTGCTAACAGAGACCACTGTTATCACGTGCTATTCTATCAATATGTAATCTGTAGAATTGATATAAAAATACTACACACACACACACACACATTACATTGTTCCTTTACCAATCACCATGTTGGTAACTGTGTAATGCGCGGAAAATGTAAAAAAAATCCTACGGAAAAAGTCGATTAGCTTTGTATTTATGTAATTTTTTAATGGGTCTCGAGACAGCATTTCAAATATTTGTAATTAATTAATGTTCTTCTAGGTAAGCGCGCTCCATCGTCGACCGCATCTTCGCTTTCCGTCAGGTGAGCCCCCCTAGCCAAGTTGCAAACGATAAACGTGAACGCGTAGTAATCTCCAATAGATTTTCAACTTTATACCTAAGAGCATAAAGTTGAAAATCTATTAAAGACTACTGAGCGTTAGCGACCGGAACGAACGAAAACACTATGTAATCTTTAATAGATTTTCAACTTTATATCCAATAACATAAAGTTGAAAATCTATTAAAGACTACTGAGAGTTTACGTTTATAATTTGTGACTTGGCTAGGGGGGGAGATAGCGGTCAAACGCAAACCTATCAAGAATAAAATTAAAAAATTACAATACGTTCGAACTGGTCAATAGAAACAATGAAGTTTAACAAAAGTGTGTAAAGAATAATATTTTTATTTATATATTTTACACTAAGTTTGTCTTCAAACTAAGTGTAAAATATCTAATATCATGCAACATTAAATTCAGTACAAATTAATAATAAATATTTTATAGGTTCAAGAACCGAAGAAGGTTGTGGGGTTAGGTGGATCTTAGTAGGAGCAAGATCTAATTTCCTACAGGCAGAGCAGAAGCTACCGCTGGTTTCCCACCTAATTGGATTCGTAGAGATTACTAACCCCACATGTGGTTACCTACATAGAAAGATGTATCTAATTATTTGTAACGAAGGATGACATTTAGCTTAGAATAGCTGTATATGTGGTTTGAATATAACGATGTGGGCTTAAACCACATGAAAGAAGTGGAAACTTCATCAAGGCGAAGTAAATAACATAATGCAAAGTCGTAATCGTTCGGGTAAGGTCGGGTCCGCGGGTTTGCAGACGGCGACCCATGGGTAGTTCGCCGTCCGGTTGTCCGGTAAGGACCAAGACCGGGACTAAAGCGCGTTGTGTTCCACGCGCGCCTCTAAGAAATGTCAGCGATAGTAAGGGCTACGGATTAATCGACGGAATTACCGCAGCCCTGGCCAGAAAGGGCAACTGAAGGAAAACTGTGGGTTTTAGTCAATTAAAGCCTGACACTCCCTGCCGCTTCACCCAGAGTGGGAGTAGTTATTTTAAGACCTAAGTAGTAGTTATTCTAAGAACTAGCGTTCCAACCAAGGTGACCTTGGTTTATGTGCTTGGATGTAAACCACGCGCGAACACGTTCGGTGTTTGGGAAAATGCGCTTCCCAACCAAGTGTGTTAAAGGTCATGGATTACAACTGCTGTCTACACGGATTAAAACTAGCAAAGTCACCTTGGTTGGGACGTTGGTTTGCAACCGTCTGGTCACCACTTTACGTAATAAGCCTTATTTAATGTTTCCACTACTAGGACTTTGGCTTCCTCTCTAGTCTCATTCGTTCCTCACAAAATAAAGTTCTCAGTGCGCCTAAGAAACTTTAAACTTCAAAAAGAGTGCTTTATATGCTTTGCGATTTATGTTAATGTGTAATCCACCACGCGGGCCCAGTGCGGGTTGGTGGATGTCACATGTCTTCGAATGGTTTTATGTTCGGCTGAATGTATGTTTTTTTTATGTGTTTTCATATTTCTTAGTCAATTGTGGACCGATTTTAATCTAACCGTGTTTGGTATTATTAGAATTTTCATGAGATGCACTCTGGCTATAAGCTATTTAAGTATAGCTGAGGAGTACTTTTCAGTGGTGGTACCATAACTAAAAATTGTATATTAAAAATCTTTTTACAAAAAAAAAAAATACAACCGTCTTCAATGTATAAAAAAAAACACTGAAAAGTACAAAATAACTTTAATTTTGGAAGTCGGTGTTAAATAACGAAGAGACAAAATTACTATAGAAACACCGACTTCCGAAATTAAAGTTATTTTGCACTTTTCAGTGTTTTTTTTACATTGGAGTCAGTTGTATTTTTTTTTGTAAAAAGGTTTTTTTATATAAGATGCAGCTGAATACCAATGAAATATATAATTCTTAAAGTTTAAAGTTACTAACTTCGGTAAGTCCCTTTTTTGAGACGTGGCTGGAAACACCTCACGGCGTCCTCACCTTCCGCATGACGCAGGTCCTCACCGGACATGGTAAATTCGGGAGGTTCCGCACCGGATTCGTACGGAAAAAACGCCCGGGTGTCACCATTGTGTGGACCGCGCATTGTGTGGCATTGGTGGGAAAATCATCTTATGATATACCCCTCTCTTGGGCGGAGCGCGACATATTGTCAGACTTTTACTGACTAAAAACCCACACCTGTTTCTTCGTTGCCTTTCGGACAAGGGCCGAGTCTTCCTTTCAGAAGCAGACCCTTGGCCCCAGTAGGCTTCGACCCTGCTGGGCCCCTACAGTTGCTGACGTCTCCTTGAGGCGCGCGTGGATCAGTACGCGTCGTCGACAACTTGGGCTCGGTCCGGACGGTTACCGGACGGTCGGTCGGCGAGCTACCCATTGCTTGCCGTCCGCAAGCCCGCTCTTACGGTCGCAAGCCCGCGCTTACGGTAATTTATGGGACGTGTGTTTATGTTCGCAGTGTTTCGAGAAACGGCGAGGTTAACGTACATCTTCTTACCGGTAAACGCAAGGTAGCTCCAATCAATGTTCCACAACCGCACCGCGGTGCTGTTGATTGCGTAAGCTTGGCTTTCATTGAAGCTCGCTTCACAATAAAGCTTTTCATGTCAACCATTTCGATAAAAAAAATAGCAGTAGCAATAAGAAAACTAAGTAGATGAAAAAAAACCGCAATTTACTGAAACTTAACGCTTAGCAATAAGTCGTGAAATGGTACTGGAGCAATATGCCGTTAGAAATAAGATTGCTATTACAAAATTACTAGGCGTTTCCGATTGAACCTGCTGAATAATGCAACTTGACATACATTTTCACTGTTTTTCATATAACCGCTCTTACGCGATTATGATGTTAATACACATTTTCCAGTAGATATTTTGGAAACACAGTATCTTGTGGATATTATCTAGGCTTCTATTGAAATCAATTTATAAATTTGTGTAAAACTAATTCAGTAAAGACTTTTGAAAATCTGCTATTTTACATGAACTTTGACACTTCATAATTTATTCAAAAATTAAAACAGTCAAAAAACTATAACAATAGAAGCCTTGCAAATTTAATCAAGAATCTGAATGACGATAATTTTTTTAACACTTCAAAGACTTTTAAGTGTTAAAAAAAAACACGTATTTTCTGGAACAAGTTTTAACGTTACTACATTACGTTACGCTAACGTTTTCAGGCGTTATCTCTCTTTTTTCGCGTTGCCTTTTCGTCAAACATCGCGTTGGATTGTTTTATACGAAGTAACAAGCTTTTAAACCATGTTCGATGTTGACTATAGGCGAGTGAAAAAGGACCCTCATATGCGGATGATGCAATGGTTTATATGACATACACACAAAATAAAATAATTCAATTAAATGGATTAAAGTAAAACATATCAAATGGAAGTTGTAATAAACAGGTAGTGATTTACTATTTTAATCTAAATCGGATTAGCACAAATGAATAATTTTGACTAACGTTTATGTGATGAGCACGATCATCTGTTCTGTGTGTGGGTGTAATTATCTATAATATGTATGTATTTAGAAATATACAAGTATGTTTATCAGTTATCTAGTACTCATAACAGAAGCTCTGCTTAGCTTGGGACTAGACGACGTTGTGTGACAGTTGTGGAATATTATTGTTATTATTTAATTTTAAAATCACTAATGTAAATAGCATATGGAGCCTTGGTACAGTATAAAACAAAATAAACTGTTTAAACAAGTTGATAGGTTGAAAAATGGAATATGAATTGATGGAAAAGCGAATTGAAATGTAACTATAACTTAGTTAAATTAATTGAAAATGAACTTGAATAAGCACAATATTGGAACAAAAGAATTTGAACGTTCTCACGGTTTTATGCTGTCAACATCTGATGATCAGCTGACGACTCCGATGAGTAGACCCTGTCTTCAAAGACTTCTTGTGTCGAAGTCTCAACGATTTTTTCTCGCAACAGCCGTCTTCATCGAGTACAAACTAACAGACCGCGCGCCGTCTGTTAGTTTGACGTCTGTTGCCGCACCGACAACGTAAACGAAACGCAGACGATGGGCGCGTAGAAAATAATCACCTCTTGAAGACACGACTCGAAGATGAAGTCCTTTGTTTTCTAACCGACGAACCGTTAATTTTTGAAAATTTCTGTTTTTTATTTGTTCGATTTGGTTCTAACATTGACGATAGATGGACCAATGATCGCAACGATAAGTCATAGTGAAGTAAAATGATGCAAGCGGCGTTGTTTTGAGCACCGGTCTCATCACACTGAGTTTAAAAGCTTTTGATCTCACCAGAGGACGCGGAAAACAAATGTTAGATAGGCTATATCTCCTCCAAGGAAGTTTTTATACTACATTGGACTCAATGTTTGTTTTGTAACTATGATAGCTGTGCAGTAAGTATACTATAGATGTTGTAATATTCATGAATCTTTATGTTAATCTGTCTGGGTTCTGTTACTATTGGTTCAATGTGATTGGATAAATATTGCTTTTACAGTTGGCAGGTTTACCTAAATTCGAACAACAATCTCATGGTTACGAGAAGTTGGATGTCCAAACTTTAGATTTGCCAAAGGGCAAAGGTCTCGATAGTTAATCAAACTCGACCCGGTAGTACTTCGTGATTTAAAAAGATTCAAAGTGTGCATGTATCGCTGATTTTTCTTTTCATGTTTTTCTGGCGATCCCTTTACTACCCACAAAAATGTTTACACATTCTGTTGCAGTATCTTTTTAAGGTGGGTCTATGCTAGAGGAGCCGAGTACCAGCAAAGCATGAGTCGAAATCAATTCATGTAGTTGCACTTGTGCTCGCTTCCTCTAGAGTCTTTAGAGTCACACGGTTATTTACACGAATTCGAACTCGGCTCGTACTCCGCTTGTACTCGACTCTTCTAGCGTAGACTCACCTTAAAAGAAGAGTCCTTAAGAAACACCTAAAAGGCACTTACAGTTTTCAAAAGTTCTAAAAATACACCGCACTGAATTACACAAAAAAAAATGAACAAAAAAAATATATGTTCATAAAAAATAGTTTATAATTTATCCTGCGAAAAGAAATGGTCGTTTTTATTTTATTATTTTGAGAGATATAAACAATATTTTTTCTCGATATTAAGGGTAGGTTTGCAAATATCTCGCGGTGAAACTGTTGGCACATCTATTTAGGTTCTTCATTATTTTTTTTACCAAAAAGACAGTTTGTTTGTAAGAAGAAAGTTGTAGGCATCCGTCATTATAATAAATAAATAATAATAAATTTATTTATTTTCTTGCCACAACATTACAAAATACAGAGCAATAAATAGCAAATACATAATATACTTTTATTATTCAATATTGTGGGAGACTGGTGCCTAAGCTAGGCTCAAGGTCTGTATTTCAGGACAAAATGACATTGTTTTCTCTTTGGACATTGATATTGTTTTCTCTTTGAAATTCATATTTTCTAACTTTTTTTAGATGGAAAATCATTCAATGACTTTTAGCGCTCTAGGGCGGAGTGAGAGGGCGTGTCAGACTTTTGCTGACTAAAACCCACTCCTATGTTCCTTCTTTGCTTTCGTTCTAGGGTCCCGGGGTTTTCTTTTGCACAATCCATGGCCCCAGTAGGCTTCGATCCTGCTGGAACATCCTTGAGGTACGCGTGGAACACTACGCACCGTCGAAGACTCGGCCATGGTCCGGACGGTTACCGGACGGCATAGTTTCTATCTTGGAACTCCTATTTCGAAAAAAAACACTTGGATTTCATGGTTATAAATACTGCGATATTACAGAAAAAACAAACACAAAGCAAACCAATGAATAAACTAATTTCAAAAAAATAATAAAGTACCCTATTACAGTTTACTTGATCTTATAATTCCAAATCAATTCGAAGAAATCACAGTTCAAACAAATTCGTTAAAATAAAATAAAAACAGCAATTTCATAGGTAAACATTTATTATAACAGAAACAACAAGAGCAAGTCTATACAGTCTCATTTAATGAAATGAAATGGGTATTTCTGAGATCTACCTAACTACCTAAATAATGTTCGAGGAAAAGGTATTGAGAAACTCTGATGCAAATATTAATAATTCTCTTGTACTTTAAAATTTTGTACCTTGTTTTGTGTATTTGTATCTTGTTTTCAAGAAAACAAAGAAAAACTAACAATGAGATGAAGGTGTTGAACGAAATATACTTTAGTAGGTACTTTTTTTTAGGTGGGACACACCTTCACGCACCGCCCAAGAGCGGGGGATGTCATTGGATGTTTTTCCCACCATGACTCGCCATTGCCGCCATTGCGGTCTACTTAAGGAGGGAATGTCTCCTTTCAACTTAACTCAATACAACTGCTAACTAAACATAATCTATATATATATAAAAGGAGAAACTGACTGACATATCAACGCACAGCCGAAACTACTGGGACTAGGAAAATGAATTTCTGCACAAGGCTTCCTTTTATGACGTAGGGGGACGTTAAATGGGGGTCCAAAGTTTGTATAGAAAAGTCTTTTTTCATGCGGGTAAAGCCGCTGGCAGAAGCTAGTTTTAATATAATAGATATCTAATAAAATAATAATTCGTCGTATTATAATACATTTGAATAATTAGAATACATTATGTTTTTGGCATCGTGTAAATAACAATTTAAATGAGGTCCCCATTGTAGCCGTAAAACCGTTTTATAATTCCAAGTCAATCCAAAGATATAACACTTCAAAGCAACCCGTTTTAAAAAACGGCAATTTCATAGTGTAATCCCTAACATTATTAGAATTTAAAAATAAAAAAAAAACATTAGCCGTAAATAACGTTTCATTTAAAAATGTAGCTAAATACTGAAGTTTTAAGTTTAGTTATTATAGAAAACACACCACCACACCTACCACAGTGTTATCTCTTTTAACCCAAAGGTTGACTGGTAGAGAATGCCTTGTTGCATTAAGTCCGCCTATGTACCACTACTGTACATGAAGTTTAAATAAATAAATAAATAAAACAATGCGGATACTTAATTTTGTACTAGAATGTAAATAAACTACGGGAGATTTTCAATTACAAATTGCAATTTTTCTGTGTAAATTCATGAGAATAATAACAAAAGCGACATGTAAGTTTACCTAACAATTCTGAGTAGTTTTGTAGAATTGCATAATTTTGTGTCAGCACGAGAGTCGGTATTGGCTTTGTTTCTTTTGTAAAAACAGAAGTTTCCACAAATATTCTGCAAGCTGGTGACACTAATTTATCTGATAATGTTGGTTTTTAATTAAATGGTATACTCGGCAGCAGGATCATAAAAACTTGATAAAATATACAGCTGACTGTCATTCTGTTTTGAAGTGCAAGATATAAACCATAAGGAATGAAATTGGTTGACTAAATTTTTCTTTATATGAATAAAAAAAACCACTTTGAAAGAATTCATTAAATTCGGTCAATATTAAATAAGTTATAAACGGGAAACGGTCAAATAACAGAAAATGCATGAACACACTGAAATTCAACAACAAAACACACTCCCACACACAAAAATTTGAAATTCTAATTGGTGCTTTTATATCAATGTTGACGCGATTTTCAGAAGCACATTTTCTGTAGTGTTATTTATTGTTTAGTAAAAAATATTGTATAAAAATAAACACAGGAACACTACCCGACTCTCGGCCGTAGTCTGTGTTTCCTGATAGCCATGAACTGAGTCTTGATTTCTTGAAAGTTAAAAGTAAATCTAGATAATCATGATCCAACGCCGACCACAATATTGCTAACCATCTGGTGAGATAGTGGTCAAACGTAAACCTATTGAATATTATGAAAAGTTGCTGTAGGTTCCTTCCAGGCAAGTGTGGTCTAACGCCGACCATCATATTGCTAGCCATCTGTTGAGATAGTGGTCTAATGTAAATCTATTAAATACTATGAAAGTTCGTTTTAGGTAAGTGTGTTGATAACCACCTGGTGAGATAGTGGTCAAACGTAAATCTATTAAATACTATGAAAAGTTTTGGTGTTAGAGGAAGTTATTAATCTCTTTTCTAGGCCTGGAGGTCAATGTTCGGCGGTTCACAAAAAATAAGGCTTTCTGAATTTATTTGATGTACTTAGGGCATACTGAAAGTTTCCGGATTCTAATAAATAAAACTAGATATAAGAATTACGATATATTTATTGTTTTTCAAAGTATATTCCCTCGCAATTAATGCATTTTTGCATTTGCTGAAACACTGTACAAAGCAGTTGGACCAGTCTATAGGGACCTCATCAATGGCTTTATTGAACGCATTCATCGCCGATTCAGGGTTCGTAAAACGTGTGCCTCTAAGTTTGTCCTTAATTTTTGGAAACAAATAGAAGTCGCAGGGTGCGAGGTCCACTCTGTAAAACGGATGCGTCATCAGTTCCACATTTGAAGCCTTCAAATAGGCTTCTGTAACCTTAGCGCAATGGGAGGATGCGTTATAGTGGTGGAGGAGTACATTGCTTCAAGGACGCTTTTCGCAAACTTTTTCTAAGACTCTGGGCAAGCAAGTGTTGACGTACTAATCTGCAGTCACTGTCCTTTAATCTTCAAGCGATACTGTAGTGTAATGTTCTGATTTGCCGGATAAAGAAGCAACGATTTTTTTACCAACACTTCGAGTTCTCGTAACTTTCGTCGGCAAATCTTCAAAAGGAAAGACTCACTCTGACGACTGGCTTTTTCTTTCGGGTTCAAAGCACTAAAGTACACCCAGGTTTCGTCACCTGTTACGATATTATAGATTGTTATGGTATTAGGGGCAGCTCCAATATAGTTCAGGCGATGATTGCCGACAGATTTGATTGCCCTTATATTGGACATTGCTGTAGCAGACATGTTGCTGGCTATGTCCGATAGTGTAAAATGTGTTTCCTTACGTGTGTGTGTTCTGTTTTGTGATTGTTGTATGAGTGCTATTAGTTGCCTGAAATAAATGCTTTTTTATTTATTTTACAGCCAATGACTGTCCTCCATTACACTTTTTTATCATTTTATGGCACTACTGGATACGCAGTCGTTTTTGGTCCTTTAGGTCAATAAGTATCCATTGAGTGCAAAGCTTTCGAACTTTCAGATGCACATGTAAAAAGTTTTGCACTTGGCTTATTCCAATGCCTAACAAAGCAAGAATTTGCTGGCAAGTAATTTCAATTCAAACATATAAACCCTTTGACAGTCATAAAGGCTTTCCGGTAAATCATAGTCAAATTAACCGAAGACCTATGGGGAATGTCTGTTAAAGTATACTCATCCATAATTGAGACCATAGCACCATACTTAGCTTTAATATTTAATTTGTGTTTGGACTAATGAGTCTTTCCAGTTATAATGAAATACAGTAAGGCCACTTTTTAAATCTGGTGACCATAATGACACTAATAATTACAGACCTGTATCAGTATTGCCGGTTTACAGTAAGGTGTTTGAAAAAGTTATGCATAATCAAATGCATCCATTTTAACAGCAATAAAATCTTTCACGATCAGCAGTATGGTTTCACCAAAGGACGTTGTACGACTGATGCTGGTGTCACTTTATTAAAACATATATTTGCAGCGTAGGAAGAATCCCAAGATGCGATAGGAATTTTTTGTGACCTGTCAAAGGCTTTTGATTGTGTTAATCGCGAAACCATGCTTTTAAAGCTAGAACATTATGGGCTAGGTAAACTTGCACTCAGCTTGGTGAAATCTTATTTAATTGACAGGCAACAGCAAGTTCAGATAAACGGTGTCAATTCTCCGGGTTTGAAAGTCAAAATGGGTGTACCACAAGGCTCAATATTGGGTACTTTATATATAAAATCTATTAAAAATGGATTCATACAATATAATAACAGTATAATTGAACCGGAACTTTTCATTTGTGTCTCCCCTATCACAGTACTGAACAAGGAAAAATTTGAATTCGTCGAGGATACGGTTTTCCTAGGGATCACGCTTGACTCGAGGCTATAATGGGGTCCTCATTTAACATCTCTGGCAGGTCGGCTTAGTTCAGCAGCATATGCTGTCAGAAAAATCCGTCAATTTACTGATGTAGATACTGCGTGACTAGTTTATTTTAGTTACTTTCATAGTATCATGTCTTACGGTATTTTGCTATGGAGACGAGATGCAGACATAGGGTCTATTTTTATTCTGCAGAAAAGAGCTATCAGAGCCATAATCTTCGCAGACGCGATTCTCTTAGGGAACTATTTAAGGAAATAAATATCCTGACGGACCCTTGTCAATACATTTATGAAAACATTATGTATGTTCGGAAAAATATTCATCTTTTTACTAAGATAAGTGACAGGCACGATTTTAATACTATGAACTAATACTATTTTAATACTAGGGCAAATTAGATCAACCTCGATTCAGATTAGCTAAAGTACATATAGTTCTTTTATATTTGTCTTTTTTATCTTTTATATTTATACTGTGTAAAATTTTGTAATAAAATACCACTTGATATTCTACAACTAATAGAGTCCCAATTTAAAACATGCATTAAACACACACTGTGTAGACAAGCGTATTATAAACTGGAAGATTATATCCTTGATAAAAACGCTTGGCTAAATTAATGCCGGTCCTGCTCCACAGCCACAGCCACTTTACCTTCAAATTAGTTTTTTTTAAATATATATTTGTCGGCGCAAGGATGCCGATCATCATTGAAGCTCTGTCTAGGGACTCTGTTGTGTGGGCGATGGCTGGGTATCGAGCAATAAAAAAACTATTCCAGATCACACAACTGATTTATTATGACGCAAGCTTTAAGTATTCACTTCACACAACGAGCCGTGAAACAGTCTCCGAGACTCGACGTTGTTCGCACGGCTGCCGACAGAGGAAAGAGCTCCGGACCTCTGCGGTCGGCAATTTTATCTGCTCGGTTCGTGCAAACGTCAGCGCGGATTCTGTCAAAGTGACAC
The DNA here is from genome assembly GCA_905147345.3 of Mythimna impura. NCBI lineage: Eukaryota > Metazoa > Arthropoda > Insecta > Lepidoptera > Noctuidae > Mythimna > Mythimna impura. The sequence goes on from LR990345.1 coordinate 19,965,581, forward strand.
GTGTCACTTTTCACTTAACTCGTTCATTCGTTCCAAGCTTCCGTACTATTGACTTCTCCGACATATTTATAAATATTGGAAGAGATACTATTCCCCTTTTTATAATGTTGTTTTCGAAATGTTTTTTTTTTAAATTTATTTGTTTATTTTGAGCTTATGATAATTTATTACCTTTTGTATTTGGAAACAATAGCATTGTATAATGTAGAACCACTTTTTTTCAAGTTTTGTGAATGTGAAGTACCATGGAGCATTTTTATTAGGTTACAACTTGTTTGATATTACGAGCATGGCAGTTGAGAGTTTGTCATGCTCACTCAAATGTCTCACTGATGGTGGCACGTGATATTGGGTCATTCAGTTCTCTTCAAAATGGTTGAGCTGAGTGGAGCTGATGCACGCGTCATGCTCGTAAACGGGTGCCGTCAGTTGACACTGGTCATCTTTTAGCTGCCAGTGGCTTAATTCAATTTCTATTTTTATTTTATTTTTTAAATTATTATTACTTATCTACATTGTGTTCACATATTAGAACCGACAAGAAATATGTAACCAAAATGTATGTAACTCATAATATGATTTAAAAGAGTGTCCTTGCACGCTCTTCTCCATAGAGATTATGCTTTGGAACGTGCAATTTAGCTTCACTTTTTTTTTCTTTTGACTGACCGACATTATGACAATTCAAAAGTGCCTGTAATTGGTCTATTTGTAATAAACGATTCTGATTTCTGGTGTCAATATTCGAATCTGTAACCGCAGTCGCCGGCCGACCTTCACGTACCTCGTCATAGAGATGATCACGTCCACGTCTAAATTCTCCAAACCATGAATACACAGAGCTGCGACATGATGTTTCATCACCAAACACCAATTGAAGTCTCTGGCAACTCTCTTGTTGACTTAAGCCACAACGAAAATCATAAAAAATCATTGAACTAAAATGTTTACGAGTTGAATACATTTTGATAGCGACACTTAATCTTCGAAAGGACGCCACAATGAAAAAACAAATGACCGTCTCGCAAATTTTTAAGTAACATGCTTGCAAAGAGTTCCATTGTCGAATTATTTAATTGTTTTTCATTATTTTATTGTAAGTGGCTAGATCCAGATACTTTCAGTATGCCCCACGTATTTAAGATTTCTGAACTGAGTATGTGTAAAGATTCTGAGAATGCTCTTTTCTGAGGATCACGTTCGTGGGAAATCTCTGAAGGCTGTTTCAACAAAATTGAATATTCTTGTATAGGTTAAAGCTAAACTTTGGCTTTCATGTGCGTGTTGTTATTTTTAATATATTTACAAGCATTTTTTGACAACGAAATTGAAATTACATTCACATAACATAGACATAGTGTGATCAAAAAACTCCTGCGCCAAATTCGAAATATTGAAAAGTTAACAGATATAATCTGTTTTAAATATAAATATGTCCAGATACACAACCTTTATCTACTTTAAACACGAGATAGTAATAGCAAAATGAGAAACAACAAATTGGTAATATTTGGTTCTTGGATTTTTCCTAGATTCTGGCTATTTATCTAAATAAATATAAAAGGAGAAACTGACTGACTGTCATATCTACGCACAGCCAAAACTACTGGTCCTTAAAATGTGAAATCCTACACAAGTCTTCTTTTTATGATATAAGCGAGCACTAAGAAGGGGTTTCTAAAAATTCAACTTTGAAGGGGGTGAAAAGGGGAAAATTCCTTTGTATACAAAATTGTATTCCTTGGGCCCATTTTCTTAAAACTTAGCATAAATAGTAACCGAAGTAAATAAAAAAGGTTTTTATTATTCGTTTTTCAAAACTATTCCTATAATACTATTTAGAGGGTGTTAAAGATTTTAAGGGAGAATTTTATTCCTTGGGTTAATAAACTTGAAATTTGGCACAAATTGTAACCAAAATGAATACAATTTGTGCTAAGACTGTCATTTCTACTTTTTCAAAACTACCCTTGAAATACAGGGTGAGTTTTTTTTCTTGCGAACGAATTAGCTGGCATAGTGCTAGTTGTATATAGGTAGGCTTCTTTTTAAATATATTTTAATATCCACTATGTCAATCATTGATTCCTTGTCTCCGTAGTATCCAATTTTTGGTCCAATTTTTTCATGCAGCCCAATATAATCTAAAGAAATTCGCATGCCTTGTTAACGAAAAAAACAAAAACGACTTCAAATTCTCAATGGTATATTTCATAGGTAGATAAATATAAGTATGGAATTACTATATCACTTAAAATATACTTTAAACTCTATTCATTATCACCACATTTCATACACGTAAAAAAAAATGTACTTTTACAAATTAATAACTAAAAAAGATTTTAATTAGGGTTTAAAGTGCCTCCACATCAGGTAGTTAAAAGCAGGTGCATTATTATGACGTTTGATTGCCATCGTGATTGCAGAGCGTGGAAAAGACGCAGCTATACGTGACTATAACGAAGTAGACGGCCACTCGTGTGAGGGAACGGTATCTTTATGCTCCAGTCACCAAGACTCCAAACTCGACTACCTTAGACGTGGACTTATGGACGACGAACAATGGGTACCTCCCCGTCCGGCCGTCTGTCCGAACCGAGTCCGAATCGTCGATGGCGCGTAGTGTTCCACGCGCGCCTCGAAGAGATGTCAGCAAAACCATGGGGCCCCAGCAGGGCCGAAGCCTACTACTAATCTGCTACATGAGCCAACTTCTGAAATGGTTACCCTTAGTCTTGGAACGAAAAGGTAACTGAAGGAACATAGGTGTAGTTTTAGTCAGTAGAAGTCTGACACGCCCTCCTGCTCCGCCCCAATGCGGGGAAAGTTATTACATGATTTCCCACCTTAAAATAAATGGTTATCCGTTACTGATAGCATCAATTCCTTTTCGCAACGAACATGATGGCATTAATACTTCATAATACGACCTAGAAACCGTATGTACAAAAGTGTCAGAAGGTCTTTCAGGTATATAAAATTGCCTCTCTGTTAAATCTTATCAAAATTGATTAACAAATCGAAAAAGGGCACCAAACAGGTTGGTATTTATAGAAAAATATATATATTGAAGGTTATGGGATTCTTACTTGATGACTCGATGTTACAAAAATATACTTTTCACTCTGATTCACGTAGCTTATAAAAATATGGTAAGAAAATAGCTGTACTTATTTTACAAGTGCTACACTCAACAACACAATTGATTGGACAAATGAGTATCGATATAAATCTGTCAAATTACTGCCAACTACTGCGATTTTGAGAAGATTTTACATTGAAGTTATCGGTACAGTTATCGTAACTTTAAGCTTACACTGTTTGATCAAATAAGTACCTAATGCTAAAAAAGCTTATACTGCACAGTTGAGGAAATACACGCAAATTTAAATTACGAAGCAAAACTTTACAAACTAGATGAGGATATTTGACGATCATGAAAACAAAAAAACATTATTTTAAGTAGCTATGACACCAGCGGCCATTGACTCAGTAGCCAGCAGCAGTTAAATGAAATTAAAACTGCTTGTGGTGTTTTGCTTATACTAATATACCTAATATATATAAATTTGTTCCTGTATATATTGGTAACATTTATTAGATGGACATTTACTTATTAATGCGTATAACAATAAATAATAAATATACATTTAAATGTACACTGGTTACTATGATTCATCTTCAACAAACATTAGTACTAAATTATCAAAAATTTAAACGTCATTTAAATGTGACGTCTAAGGATTTCAACAAAACGATAGCTTGTGTATAACAACGTACATATATTATTATGCCACAATGATAACAAAACATATTATTACTTAGAAGTAAAAGTAAAGTAATTATACTTATTTTAAGACAATCTTCAACGTTAAAATGTTTTCAGTTTTGTACAATTATTTATGAAATTTAGTAAGATTGTAAAAGTGTTTTTTCTAGAATATCTCATTGAAAATGTTAACCAACTACTTATGATCTGAGTTTTAAATTAAATGGGTCTGAATTGTGAAATTTATCCGTGTATGAACTTAGTATTAATAAAACCAACAAATTTATTTTAACAAACGCTGAATTCAGATGATTTAAGTTTAATTTCGTTCTATTTCGCTCGCTCATTGTCATTCTATTGTGTCTCTAATTACGGCATTCAAAATCTGATTTCTTAAGAAAATAAAAGAACAAAATCCAAAGGCGTCTGCTAGATGGAGCGAGTTCGCTTTTCAATCGTTGTGTTTTTGTACATAAACTAAGTACAAAGATTTGTCTAGGTCACAAATAAAAACATAGTTTCATTTTAAAACCTTGTCTGACAAAATGTTGTTGGTATTTGATGGTAATGTAAATATACGACCACTAACGTAACGTAGTAAATATATGAAGGTCCTAGATAAAAAAAAAGTGACATTCAATCAGTGAAAACAAGTAATAACGTTTATCAGAAGTCCGAAAAATTTGGAAATAAATCAAACGTTACATTTCAGAATCTTTTTTTTTCTTAACACATTTAATATCGGCTACCAATATATTCGTATATGGATTCTATAACTTTCTATAAAGGATGCCGGTTACGGGTATATAAGTAGAACTGCTATATGAGACGACAAATTGTGCGTGTTGGGCAAGTATTAGGGATGATGAATTTACGTAATTCCAAATGCGTATTTAACCATATATTGGCACCCAGAGTGCGTTTTTTGCACTGATACGATATAAGAATATATCCGTAAATAAACAAATGTATGGTACCAACCGACTTTGGCTTTACAGCCAATATTGGCCTTGAATGGGTTAAAGAACGTCACCCATCTTTATAAACTACTCCTGTATGAAAACGAGAGAAACAATTATTCTGAATCGTACCAGCGAAACGCACTGTCCTAACCATGCCGTATCGTTAACGCTAGCAGAATGTCACTTCATACACAGCCTAACAAATTTTAATTAGAGGATAAAATTACAAAAGACGAATAAAAACAAAAGGTAGATTGCCTCCATTGCACGTTCAAAATAATAACATTTTCATAACAATAATTTTATAATGTTCGTGATCTTCGGCAAGACGTAAAGTAAGTGTTCACTCGGAATGACAATGTTCTGACGTAGGATAAGGCTCCTCCGCCTCGCCAAAGGTTCCGTCGCCACTTCGTTTTGCTCTTTTTGCAATCATGTCGTATGTGGCGGCTTTCACTGAAACAAGAAATATTGTTATTGTTTTTTTAATATTTACTGAAGCAGGCCTTAGGATGTATAGTTGTACATTGAGCTTATGACGCTAAGTAAAAATAAGGCGAGGCCCCATTTTTAAATAATACTTATGTCCCCATAGAGTAATAGAGTAGGAAAACCTTGCAATTAGTAAATAAGAATAAAACAATTGTAATGGGTTAAAACTATAATAAATAGGTTTTGGAATGTACATTTAGCATATTTTTTTTTTTGACTGATTGACTTCTTGGCAATTCAAAAGTGCCTGTAAATGGTTTATTTGAAATAAATGCTTTGATTCTTGATTGTGTTTTTTTTTACTAGCTACCTACTAGAAAAAAACCCTTCAGAACTCTTTCCTAAAATCCAACCAGGGGCTAGATTAACCAAAAACTGGGACCAAGTAAACGTCCGCTAACATCGCAGTAGACCCCAGTAAATATGACTTTGATCTTTACCTGAGGTAAAGATGGTGTGACGAGCGAGACGCCTACAAGCAAGATTGGTCAACATTGTCGCATAAAAGAAAAGATTGCAATTGCGAAAGGGGGTATTTTCCTGTAGTGGAACAAAACTGTTAACAAATAAAATAAATTCTAGTTAGCAAACCCTTCTTCCCCTTTCACTTTATGATTTTAGAAGACCCATTTAGTTCCAAGAATATAAAGCCACCCATGTTAGGTGAAATTAATAAATATTCAAGGAATATTTTACATAGGCGTGCCCCAATTATCTGGATGCTGAGTATCTTACATTGGCGTGCCCCAATTATCTGGATGCTGAGTATCTTACATTGGCGTGCCCCAATTATCTGGATGCTGAGTATCTTACATTGGCGTGCCCCAATTATCTGGATGCTGAGTATCTTACATTGGCGTGCCCCAATTATCTGGATGCTGAGTATCTTACATTGGCGTGCCCCAATTATCTGGATGCTGAGTATCTTACATTGGCGTGCCCCAATTATCTGGATGCTGAGTATCTTACATTTGCGTGCCCCAATTATCTGGATGCTGAGTATCTTACATTGGCGTGCCCCAATTATCTGGATGCTGAGTATCTTACATTGGCGTGCCCCAATTATCTGGATGCTGAGTATCTTACATTGGCGTGCCCCAATTATCTGGATGCTGAGTATCTTACATTGGCGTGCCCCAATTATCTGGATGCTGAGTATCTTAAATTTGCGTGCCCCAATTATCTGGATGCTGAGTATCTTACATTGGCGTGCCCCAATTATCTGGATGCTGAGTATCTTACATTTGCGTGCTTCAATTATCTGGATACTGAGTATCTTACATTGACGTGCTCCAATTATCTGGATGCTGAGTATCTTACATTGACGTGCTCCAATTATCTGGATGCTGAGCATCTTACATTGGCATACCCCAATTATCTGGATACTGAGTATCTTACATTAGCGTGCTCGAATTATTAAGTCGATGCCACCACTGGCACACGTGCCATAGGTTAGGTAGGTTTAATCAATTTACAACTATCTAGAGCTTCGTAGATAATGCAGTGGCTATATTAACTATGTCTAGTGGTAATTTTGCCAATATTACTTAGATGAAGTTGAAAATATAATGTAGACAAGGATTATTGAAGGTCTCGAAATAACAATTCGATGTTTAAATTAATTCACTGGTTTAAAGTCACATTATTAAAAGTGGCCTGGGAAATAAAACGGGAGCGAATCCGCAAGAAAACGTAGTTAACTAATAAAGTAATTTATTAAATTCGATGGAGGGTCAGCAACTATACTACCATTGATGTATTTAAGTGACACGAAAATATTATGTTAGATTTCGATTTAATTTCAAAATTTAATTTTGTTTAAACATTTCGTTGAAACAATATTAAAAGAATACAATTACTATTGTTATTTTTCTTAAGTGCTTCAGCGCAATAAACTGTTTGCAGTTATTCGATTGACGATTAATTGATCAACCACCGTTTACTGGGTATACCATGTTACGCCACGGACTACGAATATGCTACGAAATGGCTACAGGCTACGAAAGTGCTACGAGATGGCTATGTGGTACGATGTGCTACGAGATGGCTACTAGCTACGAATATGCTACATGACGGCTACGGATAAAAACTTCAGGCAGCCTTATTGGCAAAGAAGTGAGTTTATAAAACATTTGATTTTCATACTTAAATAAAACTAAAGAAATTTATATATAAGGCCATAGAAATACGACTTTGTACCTGCAAAAATTTAACTCACTTAACATGTTCTTTGAGATCAGAAATAGCTGAAGTAAACATTGCGTGTAAAGATATATTTTGCGTGGGTATTATGAAAAACACTTCGTTAGGACATTTTACGTTAGGATGAATTTGAATACATGCCGAACGAATTTTGGCCACAAAAAAGGCACCATAGCAAAGAAGTACTTACGAGATTGCAAAAAAAGGTACAAGGTCACGTTCATTGATTCTCAATTACCCTGAATTAAATGTTCTAAAAATAGAATGGGATTAGGTTACTTCTCATTTATCTAGTAGCGAGCGAACTTCATGTTTTGGGGTCGACTCTTGAACCGATCATCTCAAATTGTAATGGTATTCTATCGAGTTCATGATGAAACTCATTTATTTTTTATAAAATCTTTGAGATTCCACAGATCACAAAATCGAATCGAACGAAGGCAAAGAAGGAACAGGAGTGGGTTTTAAAAAGTCTGACACGCCCTTTTGCTCTGCCCAAAAGCGTGAGAAGTCATTGGTTGGTTTCCCACCTAAAAAAAAAGAAATAGCAGTTACCTTAGGCCCCTAGCCCACGGCGACTTTTGAAGCGATGCTGTCGTGCGCTTATGAAACTAACGCGCGTTTGTCGCATTTTCAAGCGCTATAGAAAAGATGCCAACGCGCTACTAACGCGCTGCAGCGTCGCGACTGTATCGATGCGAACGCTCTACAGCATCGCTACAAAAAGTCGCCGTGAGCCCTCGCGCGTGAGCGTTCGCTGTGGCCTTATACTTATTTTGCTGCTCTACCAGGCCACTCAGAAAGTTTTGCGAAAAAAAGTTTTTATGTTTATGGCACTAGCCAAACTGTAATTATTTATAAACTTTGGTTATTTAAAAGTAAAAATACCATTGTTTGAATTTTGAATTTCCCTCCACATTTTTTCGAGAGCCAAATCAAATTATCGTGTCTCATTTAAAAATGGATCTGCATCGAGAACATTTTCGTGCGATGATTTTCTACGATTTTAAATGTGGCCTGATGAGTCAAAAACCTTCAAAAGCAACCATCTACCGCTGGTATAGCGAGTTCAAGCACGGTTGCCTTACTTTGGGGGATGAAAAAAGGAGTGGTGGTCGTACGACGGCTGTCACGGAAGAAAGTGTGCTGAGGTGCTGGTAGTAAAAAAAATAATTCAAGAAAACAGGCGAATTACATATGAAGAGATACAGCATACACTTTGTAAAAATCAATAAACTCATTTTTGAACCAACAACTAGTTGTCCTGTCATAATGTCATGTTTTTTTTTATAAGTCTTTAGGCTGGATGAAAGTTAAAATGTCTTAATGCTATGCTTTTTTATTGCAGTTGCACTTATTTTTATTTTTATGTTAATTATCTAATGCGGAAATGTATTTCTTAAGTATATTAATGCAATACAGAAAGTAAAGCATATTTATGTTACTGGACCAGTTTATATTAGTGGCAACATTAAAAGTTCAGTTTAGCCAAAATTCATGATGTCAAGCCAGCAAAAAACAAACTGGGTAAGTGCGAGTAGGACTCGCGCAGTGAGAGTTCCGTACAAACTTGCCTACATAGTTCAATTCCTGAATGGAGTCTCGAAGATTTTTAGCAAATTTTTTTTTTTGTGATAACTACAAATTTTCTGTTTTTAAATTTATTCCTATATCTATTCTATATGACCTTGCTTTATGCCTTATTCTTTTTTTCAACGGAAAATACCTTATGAACAAAAAAAAAAACTGGGTAAGTGCGAATCAGACTCGCGCACTGAGAGTTCCGTACAAACTTGCCTACATAGTTCAATTCCTGAATGGAGTCTCGAAGATTTTTAGCAAATTTTTTTTTGTGATAACTACAAATTTTCTGTTTTTAAATTTATTCCTATATCTATTCTATATGACATTGCTTTATGCCTTATTCTTTTTTTCAAAGGAAAGTACCTTATGAATTTTGATTTTTTGAGAGTGTCAAAATGCACGTTTTTTGCGAAATAAACGGCCGTATCTTTTTTTTTGTTAACTTAGAAGTTTGATTTTTTTCACAGCTTCAAGGGACCACAGACTTTCGTATATGGTTTTAATTTCAACTCGATACCTCCACGCGTTTCCGAGATAAAGGGTCATGACAGACAGACAGACGGACGGACAATAATGGGATCCAATAAGGGCTCCGTTTTTTTCCTTTTGAGGAACGGAAACCAAAAACAACTAAGCCGTGATTATTTATTACCGTGAAAAATCTAGTCAACTCAGTTTCCAATTATAATTTTTGCTATACTGAGACTGGCCATTAACTTGATTTGATGAAACGTTTTATTTTGCCGGTATATATTATGGTTATTGGAATAACGGATAGTGTCGGATGAAATAGTGGAATAACGGAAAGAAGGCCTGCAGTGGAACACAACGGGCTCATGTTAATAAAATAATAAAAAAATTAAATGTTTTTTTTTTATTGAAATATTTAAAAACATTATTTATATGATTAGAGTAATGAATAAACGAAAATAATAAATATCATGGTTATATATTTTGTAGATATTTAATAATTTCATCAACAATTTCCTCACCGTTGCTGTTTGAAATTAATTTTGACAGCGATGTGGAGGAGTATTTCGTATTATATTTATGTACAGTTAGATTTTAGTATAGTTTAGTTAATATTTATGTATTTTATGTAAGAGATTGTTTATATATAATAAAAGTAATTTTTATTTTAACGAAAGGGTAGAAACATTGTCGGATGATTCTTTCGCATTAGCTACGTATTTAGTTTCTATAACCGTGAGCTTACTTGTCGAATCGTGATCTTTCGTTTTAGGTTCACTTATAACAGAGTAATCAGTAAAAAAAATTTCTATTTTCGTATAACAAATCAAGTTAAAATTTCTGAATTTGTTTACCTCCTCAAATTAACGGATGACAAATATGATACCCCAGTTTTCCAAAGTCCGAAAGAAGTCGCTAAAATCGGGTAAGTATTTTTGTTCGCCATTCGAAACTATAATTATTAGCTTTAAATAATATCGCACCTATGTAGATAATGAAATACACTCTTGAGGCCCTCAAGAGTGTATGTCATTCAGCAACGTTGCTTCGATTTTGTTCTGCCAAGCTTGTTATGATTATGGCGTAGATTAGATTCTGAGATTACTCGATGTCGACATTGAAAATACATTTTGTACGATGAATTTCCCTTCTAGAGCACAGGAATGATTGAGGATGCCTATCATATTACATCACTATTAATGGATCTAGACTCGAACTAAGAGATTTTATAGCGATATGGCGGTATGACGCAGGCCCGTATCGGATATGGTAAGTTCGTGAGGTTCCTGCACCTAATTCAGACGGAAAAAACGCCCGGGTGTCACCAATGTGTCGACCGCTCGGGTGTAACCTGTATGCGGACCGCCCGCTGGACACGGTGGAGCACACGGTGGATGTTTACCCCGCTTGGGTGGGCTCTAGTACATGTCATGATTCCAAGTGAGGGGAAATAGGCGGCGTTCGCCTCCTTCTGCGAAGCAGTAATAAAGGACGGCCTAACGTATTGTGTTAAAAATTTGTGTATTTTAACACATGATCAAAGTATTTTCATGAATAGAGACTCTATAGCCAGAACTGCGTTAGACCGACGCACACGTGGATCACGTCTGATTTGCACGTAGAACGACGTAGCGTGGCGTCCCGTAGCGTAGATTTAATGTAGCTCTACATGTCCAGATGCCATATAAAATGTATGGAAACCAACGCGCCCAGATCGGCGTACGTGGCACACGTGTGCGCAGTGTAGTTCTACCTTAAGAAAGGGCTAACACACTTATAACGCCAAAGGAAAATTTTTACTTTTAAAATTTCAATTACTAATTAATCTTTAAAGCTAGGTCGTAATTAATTATCAGGAAGTTCGTTAACTATTTTTGTTTCAAAAATTGTATCTCAGATCTTAACAATATTCTAGGTTTGAAAAAAGTACTTAAGTCGTGTTGTTTTTATTTACCTATATAAATTGATTCCATGTTAATATGAAACCGTCTAGGTTTCGCATTACTGCAGCTGTATAAAAATTATTTGAATCCACCATTCGGACGTCATTTTGGCGGCTATATTATTATTCAGAAGCCTACGTACTGTGCCGCCTGCACAGTTCGAAGGCAAAACAAATCGATAGGTACCTTGTTTTTTATGTTTTTTTTTTTTTTTAGGTGGGATAATCGGTTGGGGGGGGGGGTTGGTGTTAGGCTTTAGTGGAGTGGATTCTTTGCCAGGGAATTCACTCCTATATAATACTAAACTGCCGATAGCGTACGCCTAGGTGTGCGGAGCTAGGCTATCAGACGTGCACCGACAAGCGTTTCATATACGTCCACGCCGTCGTTACACTGCCGTAGCGATGTAATGATGGCCCATATACATATATCTTTATGGGTCGTCCCCTCCGGGCACTGTCACGGTCCTTAACGAGCCCCGCACATACTATCTACCTCGGGACTGTGACAGCTAAATATGAAACGCGAAGGGCGAGTCTTCGGCGCCCAATAACCGAACAAACTGGCTTAGGGAAGAAAACCCTAAGATAAAAATAACACAATACTATGGAAGCAAGACTCAAAGAAAATCTACCCCAGGAGGGTACCAGCTTAGCTGGAGAATCCCTTCCTGAGCATAGCTCAGGCTGCCCCACGTATTCTGGGGGGGGCAAAGTACTGCTACCTAAGGAAAAATCAAAAACATTGACCCAACAAATATTCCACCCGGGTCTTTTTAATCGTCAACGTTCATTATCATTAAGCGATAAAGCCAGTGAAATAAAAACAAAACACAACACTATAGAGAAACAACAAACTGACAAGAATGAAAATAATAATGAAAATGAAAACGACATGGAAGAATCTAACCTCAATCCAAACGCACCATGGCAACGAGTGCCAACCCAAAAAAGAGGCCGATCCCCTGAGGAAAAAGCGGGCAAAATAAATGCCAAAAGAGTACAGCGAAGGGATCTGCTCATAAGTCAACACAGAGGCATAACCGAACCAAAACAAACCAATAGCCTAGATATTGAGACTAGTAACAGTTTCTCTATGTTAGACATAGAATTGGATGATGTCACCCAAGTAAAAAGAACCCCTAAACCACCACCAATTGTACTCTATGGTGTCGACGATCTTCGAAATCTAACAGAGTTAATAGAAGAAGTCGTAAGTAAGAATGACTACACCTATAAAGTCGTGTCGAAAAATCAACTCATCATATCTTCCAGTACGGTTGATAAATATAAAACTCTAATAGAACACATTAGAGCAAAAGGACTAATTGGCCATACTTTTACTCGTAATGACCAAAAATGTATGAGAATAGTCATCAAAAACCTTCACTTTAGTACTCCAAAAGAAGAAATCATTCAAGCTATTGAAAACACTGGAAACAAAGTGCAAGGGGAAATAGTTACAGCACGGATACCGGGAACTAAAGACCCCTTAAACACATTCTTCGTTAATGTAGCCCCGCACGAAAATAATAAACTAATAAAAGACATAAAAGTCATCTACCATCAAAGAGTTATTATAGAAGACCCAAAAAGAAAAACTACAGTAGTGCAATGCACTAGATGCCAACAATATGGCCACAGCAAAAATAATTGCATGAGGCCATATAGGTGCGTTAAGTGCGCCGGTGCCCATAAAACTACTCTTTGTACCATAGACAAAAACACCCCGGCAGTGTGTACTCTTTGCTCTGGTAGTCACCCTGCCAGTTACAAAGGATGCACTGTATATAAAGAAATACTTGCCAGAAAGAAATTAGGGTATAAACCCCACATAAACAAGACAATAAACAATATAGCGAGAATAAGCAGTCAAATAACACGTTTGTCGACTGATAGCTACAACGTAAACGACCCTGACTTAAGAAAAAAGACTGAGAGTAAACAACAGAAAGAAAAGAACCATACCGCACTAGAAACTATAGAACAGTACAGTGAAGTAGTAAAGAAAAATAATAAAAAGAAATCTGCAAGCATGAATAATATTTCAACATATCAAATACCAGATCATGAAGATAGACAAAAAAATCACATATCCAATAAATCGGAGTCATACAAGCTAAGACAACACGCTGACAATAAGTCACAGAGAACCAGTGATACAATGATATACACAGAAAACAACACGAAAGAACAAAGAAGTAACCTAGAAACACTACTGATCAAACAGACAGAAATCACGACAGCGTAAAATATCTTGGTCTACACCTGGATAGAAGACTGACCTGGAGTAATCACATCAAAGCCAAGAGGAAAGAAGCGAACCTCCAATTTCAATCGCTAAACTGGTTGCTTGGACGACAATCTTCTCTGTCTCTTAGTAACAAACTCTTGGTATATAAAGCCATCATAAAGCCCATTTGGACCTATGGAATAGAACTGTGGGGTTCTGCAAGCAACTCTAACATAGAGATCCTCCAGAGATTCCAAAACATCGCCTTGAGAACTATCTCAAGCGCGCACTGGTTTGTGAGAAATACTGAGATACATGAATACCTGGAGATACCTACTGTTAAGGAGGAAGTCAGCAATATTAGCAAGAGATACAAAGAAAGACTGAGCAAACACACAAATGAACTGGCAAAGAATTTACTGCAGTCACAGGAAAATATCAAACGCTTAAAAAGATGGCACATACTGGACCTGGACCAAAGAACATGAAAACAATAACATATTTTATATGGTGCCATTCATTGGAATGTCGCTTACAAAGTTAAGAATAGTGGAACACATCTGATTATGGCTAGATAGCCGATTGCAGATTTGAGATTGGAAAAAAAAAAAAAAAAAAGGTGGGAAAATCATCTAATGACAAATCGCGCTCTTGGGCGGAGCGAGAGATATTGTCAGACTTCTACTGACTAAAAACCCACTCCTGTTCCTTCTTTGCCTTCATCCCGGGGCCCCGGGCTTCGCTTTCACACTACCCGTAGGCTTCGGCCCTGCTGGGCCCCTACGATTTGCTGACATCTCCCTGAGGCGCGCGTGGAACAATACGCGCCGTCGACGACTTGGGCTCGGTCCGGACAGTTACCGGACGGTTGGACGGCGAGCCACTTGTTTTTTATGTAAGGTATAAAACGTTATTGACTTTCAGAAAAAAATCAATACAGATACACCACCTGTAGCGGAATCTATCACATACGAACTGCTAATAGGTACAATGGACCTGCATAGCGCAATTAATTTCATCTATTTTTAAAAAAACCTGGGTGATTTATTATCCTAAAATAAGTCAAGAATTATTTAATTAATTTGATAAATTCTTGATTATGTCATAAGCGTGTTTGTGTTTGTGCTTACTAGTCATTATAATTAACACAGCGCTTCTTCAGTCCTCTGTCTGAATTTGTGTAATTGGATCACAGTACTTCCTCCTTTTACTAATAATTTTACCTCTTTATATTATTACAATTATAATATTAACCCTAAAAATCCTGATACCACGTGGCAAAGCGATTTTATCACGTTTTCCTTTACCATAAGCCAATTGTGTACTTGTAACCTCATAACTTTGATCATAATTATATGAGACATCGCACGTTACGATATGAATACAATTTTTGATGTATGAATGAGCTAAGGGAGATAAAAGAAACATAAACATTCATCAATATCAAAGGACTCTCACCTTTAACCTTCGTCGGTTAACGAGACAGTTATCAGTGGGGAATCGATAAGGTCAATCGAAGTCAAGATTGAATAGGTTACTTCTAGGCAATCGTACTCCATCGTCGACCGCATCATCGCTTTCTATCGCTTATGATAGTGGTCAAGCATTAGCCTTGATAAGGTCATGATTGACCACTACTTGGTTTTCTTTTATACTGATGATACTTTCATAACTTTCATAAATATCATTAGTAAAAAAAAACGGAGCAACTGTGAATCAGACTCACTTAGGTTAGGTTTGACCTTAGACAGCACTTTGGTTAGGTTTGACCTTAGACAGCACTTAGGTTTCCGTACAAACTTACCTATGTAAATAATTCAATTCCTGAAGATTTTTCCGAATCTGTTTTTTTTTTGTGACGTAACAGCAAATTTTCTGTTTTCAAATTTATTCCTATGCCTATGCTGTAAGACCTTGCTATTCTGGGTTAAAGGGAAGTAACCTATGAATTTATTTTCATTTCCTCGAGAGTGTCGAAATATATGTTTGTTGTGACATAAACGGCATTCTATATTTTTTTCGTTAACTCAGAAGTTTGATTTTTACAGCCGCAGACCTGAGTATATGGCTTTAATTTCAACTTGATACCTCCACGCGTTCCCAAGATAAAGTGTCTTGACAGATAGACAGACAGACGGACGAAAAATTGATCCTATAAGGGTTCCGTTTTTTTCTTTTGAGGTACGGAACTCTAAACAACCCAAGTAACATGACAGAAGCACGCGTAAGACGGCCAAAGTAATAAATACTTCCATAATATTGAACTACAGTAGCCTACAGTCGCAGTAAGCAAAGTGAAAATAAAGCTACTTTAATATTATTTTTATATTACCTTTAGTTTGTAACGGTATAGGCTAACTTACCGTTACCGTACCAAGGACGGCCCTCTGACGGTTGCCTAAGGATGAAGAGAGGTACAACCATCAAATAAATCCTCCTACCCTGGATGGAACTAGAGGGAATACCAGATTTTTATCGTTTAAAACCCATTCGTGTTCTTTCAGTTGCCTTCCGGGTTTCAGGGCCGTAGTAACTCTTTCAAATAATCACGTGGCCTTGGCAGGCCGATGCCTGAGAAGGCCACAGGGACATAGCGGGCCCCGTTAATTAGACTGAAAGGTCTTTGAAACGCTCGTGCGTCCGTATACCCGCACTTACGGTGGCCGGGAATCACCCTGCAAAAGCCCGCGACCCGGCGAGACGTGAGGATTACTTCTCCCTCACACTTTCTTGCTTCTCACTACCATGGCCTAGATTAGGGCTGTCGCGCCTCTGTAACCATGTTGCCTAGGTTATGTAACCAAGTCAGAAGTGACATAAAAACTCACAATCATAAGCCCATCCAATCTTGGCGAACAGATCAATGAAGCCGGTGGACACGTTCATCTTGCCGAGCTCCGAGGTCCTATAGTCCCACGGGAAGACATGGTGGTAGTTGTGCCAGCCCTCGCCCAGAGCTGCCAGGCTTACGAGGCTGTTCTCCACCGACCTTATGAACCTGGCAAAGAAATAAAAAATAATTATTCGGGGGTATAGAAAAAGAAATTTGATAATAAAAGTCATAATGAAGTTTATGGATTACGAAACACGAATTCTTGTTTTTTTTAATCATGGCGGCGGATATTGTATCAACAAAAAAAAATAGGACATGAGGATAATTATGTTCATTGTATCGGGATCATACGAATACTAGTATTATAAAAAAACTGGGGAAGTGTGAGTCGGATTCGCATACTGAGGGTTCCGTAACTTACAGAAAACAGTTAAATTCCTGAATTGAGTTACGAAGATTTTTCCGAATAGCAAAAATAGTTTTTTTTTTGGGACGTAACTACAAATTTACAGTTTTCAGATTTTTGCCTATACTTGTGCTATGAGACCTTGCTTCATGCCAAATTTCAGGATTCTAAGTCAATGGAAAGTACCCTATTAATTTTAATTCCCTTGAAAGTGTCTAAACATATGTTTTTTGCAACATAAACGGCCGTATCTTTTTTTCGTTAACTTACAAGTTTTTTTTCACAGCTTCAAGGGACCGAAGACCTGAATAAATGGTTTTAATTTCAACTCGATACCTCCACGCGTTCCCGAGATAAAGGGTCTTGACAGACAGACAGACAGACAGAGTTCCTATAAGGGTTCCGTTTTTTCCTTTTGAGGTACGGAACCCTAAAGACAGAACATGAGGATAATTATGTTCATTGTATCAGAATTATACCAATATTATAAAAACGAAAGTTTGTGTTTACATGTTTGTTACTTTTTCACACTCAAACGGCTGAATGGATTTTGATGCATGTCCTGGAATAGCACTTAGGGTACCTACTTCTTATCCGTTTGGATAATTACCTACCACCACGCGGGTGAAGCCACTATTATGAACTAGTTTATATTAAGTATTACTCCTCAAATTTTCATACAAACATAAATTAAATCACCTTCATGACTCCGACCAGTCACTGATACCATGTGAATGACAGAAGCGCCGATCACGACTTGAGTGACATTTGATACTATTTTCTTGAGATTTTTACAGTTCAATATCAGGTTCGATGTTCATTAAAATAATAATGATTTGCGATCGTAACATGTATTAATAATAATAATTCTGTATTTTCAGGGTACTAAGGCCCATACACACTAAGTATATAGAATAATCTTAAAAATAGTGGATTAATACTACTATGAATATTGTCATCACTATCTTCAACGTGTAAGAATCGAAATACAAAGCATTTATTTGTCTTTTGATTCCTAACCTTCATTCCTCTCATTAGCTTTAAACTAAGTCCTTTTATTCTATTTCCTACTCACAATAGATTAATAATTAATTAACAACGTATAAGAACAAAAGAGAAATAGGTACAGAAGTTAATCTACATACAAAGCGCGCTCGAGCAACGCACACATAGGGCGAGTTTCTGAATTGAATATTTTAAGTTAAGTATGTCTCAAACCACACTGTATGGCCTTAAGCCTATTATTAACACTGAAACTTTTAATAAGTATGTTGCTACATATTCAAAAATGTTTAAAAACACTTGTAAGGCAGCTAAGGCCTTGTACATTAGCAACAAAGTTAAATCGGCAGATAATAAAATAAAAACGGTTTGGAAAATTATAAATAATGAAACCAACAGGAACAAAATACATAACAATGATTACACATTGGAGACACATCATGGTCTTATTAGCGATAACAAACTAGTTGCAGAAGAATTTGTAAATTTCTTTGCCAGTATACCAATTAAAACTACTGAAGCCCTCAATTCGTCGCCATCGCATGCTTTTAGTTTATTACAGGCGAACGTTGCAGCCTGTTCGACTGAATTTAACTTTAAGCATATAAACCCTATAACTATAATAAAAGCTTTTAAACAAATCAAGGTTAAATTGACAGAAGATTTGTGGGGTATGTCTATCAAAGTTTGTACCTCAATTATTGAGACTATAGCGCCGTACTTAGCTATAATATTTAATTTGTGTATAGATCAAGGAGTTTTTCCGGATCTGATGAAATATAGTAAAGTGATACCACTTTTTAAATCTGGGGACAGTAAAGACACTAATAATTATAGGCCGGTGTCCGTGTTGCCGGTTTTTAGCAAGATATTTGAAAAGGTGATGTTAAATCAAATGCTTAATCATTTTAACACAAATAACATCTTACACGATAAACAGTATGGTTTCACCAAAGGACGTTGTACAACTGACGCTGGTGTCTCCTTACTAAAACACATTTTTAATGCGTGGGAAGAGGCACAGGATGCTATAGGTATCTTCTGTGACCTGTCTAAGGCGTTTGATTGTGTGGTTCATGAAACATTACTCCTGAAACTTGAGCAGACAAACAAACAAAACAGCTTTAAGCTTATTAAAATCTTATTTGATTGACAGACAGCAACAAGTTCAAATAAACGGTGTCAATTCGTCGGGATTAAATGTGAAAATGGCCCCAAGGTTCAATTTTAGGTCCTTTTTTATTTTTAGTTTATATTAATGATTTACCCTATTTGTTGCAAAATAAACTTAATATGGTGTTGTTTGCCGACGACACTTCTTTGATTTTTAAGATAAATAGAAGGACTAATAATCTTGACGACGAAAATAACGCACTATTGCAGGTCCAAAACTGGTTCACTGCTAATAATCTAGTTTTAAACGGGAAAAAAACTAAATGCACAAGATTTTCCTTACCGAATGTCAAAAGTAGTGATTGTGACGTAATACTAAACGATGAAAAACTAGAATTTGTCGACAAAACTGTTTTCCTGGGGATAACGCTTGACTCTAGGCTATAATGGGGTCCTCATTTAACATCTCTTGCAGGACGGCTTAGCTCAGCTGCATATGCTGTTAGAAAAAACCGCCAATTTACGGATGTTGATACCGCTAGACTAGTCTATTTTAGTTATTTTCATAGTATCATGTCATACGGTATCTTACTATGGGGACGGGCTGCAGACATCGACTCAATTTTTATACTACAGAAAAGAGCCATCAGAGCTATTTACAATCTACGCCGGTGCGATTCTCTAAGGGAACTGTTTAAGGATATTAATATCATGACGGTGCCTTGTCAATATATTTATGAAAACATCATGTACGTTAGAAAAAATATTCATCTTTTTAGCAAAAGAGGCGATAGACATAATTATGTTACAAGAAATAGGGACCAATTAGTTCAACCAGGTTTCAGACTGGTTAAAGTGGCGTCTTCTTTCATGGGGTACTGTTTGAAATGTTATAATAAAATACCTCCACAAATATTAGAACTCAATGAAACAAAATTTAAATCTTGTATTAAACGCACACTATGCAGGCAGGCATATTATAAGTTGGAGGATTATATTCAAGATAAAAATGCTTGGCTCAATGCTGGTCCAGCTCCACTACCACCGGGGTGAACAAATTGATTAGTTTGGAAATTATTGTTATTATTTTTAAATGTTTTTTTTTTTTGAATTTTTAAATAATAAAGGTATTGTATAATGTAGAAGCATTTTTTTCAAAGTTTGTAAATGTGAGTACCATGGAGCTATTTTATGGTTTTTTATGTTACTATTGGACTTGTTTGACATAAATCAGCATGGCAGTTGAGAGTTTATCATGCTCACTCAAATGTCTCACTGATGGTGGCGCATGTGTTAGATCATTCGGTTCCCTTCAAAATGGTTGAGCTGAGTGGTGCTAATATTGGCGTCATGTTCGTGAACGGGCGCTGTCAGTTGAGACTGGTCATCTCTTAGCTGCCAGTTGCTATTTTAATATCTGTATTTAGTTTGTATTTTTACTTTATTTACATTGTTCTCACATGATAGCGACAAGAAACATGTAACAGAGATATTTGTAATTACAAAACATGATTGAAAAGAGTGTCCATGGAGTTTCTTGCACATTCTTCTCCATAGAGATCTACGCTTTGGAATGTGCAATTAGCATCATTTTTTTTTTTCTGACTGACTGACTTCATGACATTTCAAAAGTGCTTGTAAATGGTTTATTTGAAATAAAATGCTTTGAATCTTGAATCTTAGATGCCAAATTTTTACAGGTTTGCAGGCTAAAGTAGAGTTTGAGAAATACTCAACTTCAAATGCTTAAATCAGAAATCAGGGGATAGACACCGCTCACGGACACGATATCTCGAATTGGTTGAAATCAATGCGAGCAAAGTGCTACCCGCTTGAGACACGAGTCTGTGATTTGTGCAATATTGGAGCAACAAAATAAAAGTTACTAAAACTGTTCAGTGGACGGTTGTTTAAATTCAACATTAAATGGTGAATATCGTTTTATAGGTAGCCTATAAAACGATAGTTGTTTCAGAAAGGTAAGTAGGTATTTGCTTGTATTTCGATGGTTTGTTTAAGCGTAACATACAGTTTGGTAGGTAGGTAAGCACCCCGGCCTCCAGCTCCGCGACTAATAAGCGAACATGACTTTGTGGCCACGTAATATTTTTACAATTTATACTAAGTATTTATTTAAGTATAGGCTGTGTAAGCTTTGTGTTCAATAATCTAATTATGAACAGTTAAGATAGGAACTGCTCGGCGAGTCAGCTGCCCGGGCAGCCGCCTCTGGCGCTGCCGAGCCCGTGCGCGCGTAGACAAAGAGGCTCCGACCCTAATGCCAAAAACCGGGAGTAGGTATGAAAAAGGAGTACATACATGAGATTGACGTCTGTACCTGTCTGTTTTGTGGTAAAAACCTTGTCAACACGACGTTATGAAAGTCGGTTAGTACCTTCCTTGTAAGAGTTCTTATTCTTATAATAAAACAAAATAGATTATTCATTATTATATCTCGACAAAGTTGAAAGTGCACATTAAAGGGTAATTGGCTACTAGCTGCTGCCAGCGGCTTCACCGCGTGTGAACAGAAAATTGTCCCAATTGTCCAAGGAAATATACTCCCGGAATAAAACGTTCAGCCATTCGTGCGTAAAGAAGTAACATACTAGATTTGCAATTTAGGACGACATAGACGTTTATTATGTTCATAACGATAAACATGCTCAATATTTACTTGATAGCCGGCTAAAATAGGCCAAAGTAAATTCTGAGTATTTACTAACGGAATATTGGGTACAGTAATATCTGTGGACATATGTGACTAAAGGGGTGACCAGATCTGCAAATCAACGTCCCAACCAAGGTGACCTTGCTAGTTTCAATCCGTGTAGACAGCAGTTGTAATCCATGATTTTCAACGCTCTTGGTTGAGAGACGCGTTTTCCCAACCACCAAACCTGTTGGCGCATCGTTTACATCCATGTAGCCGCAACAGAAACCAAACACATAAACCAAGGTCACCTTGGTTAGAATGCTAATTTGCAACCGTTTGGTCACCCCTTTATGTGGTGACCAGATGATAGCAAACCGACGTCCTAACCAAGGTGACCTTGCTAGTTTCAATTCATGTAGATAGCAGTTGAAATCCATGACCTTTAACGCCCTTGGTTGGGAATCCCAATCACCGAACGTATTACCGCGTGGTTTACATCCATGTAGCCGCAACACAAACCAAGCACATAAATCAAGGTCACTTTGGTTTGCGACTATTCGGGGGTGACCTGATGGTTAAGGCAGTATATAAAACCAAAAATAGTAGATAATAGAAAATAGTAGAAAATGATCTCAGGGAAACATACTATTCCCGGGATAAAAAAGTAGGTATCCTATGTGCTATTTCAACACCAAGCACTATTCCTGTGCGCCAAGTTTAATTCAAATTAATTCAACAGTTCCAGCATGATGTAGTAACAAACATACACACGCAAAATTTCGCCTATATAATTTTAGTGTGAAAGGTTTATGAGTACATCAAATTCTACGTTATCATAATACTTGTAGCTTGCCTCAATTTTGCACCCGGGTGTACTAATAAAAAAAAATATGCTGCCTACACTCTTCGACACTCTCATTTCTTTTATTTGTAAATTTTTTTGACCTGACAATTAAAATCACAACAAAAAATATTCATCTAAATAGTTGCACACATTCTGAAGTTATGCGCTCAAATAATTTTGGCAATTGATTTTTATTTATATAGAAGATACACTAGCTTCTGCTTCTGTGGCTTTACCAACTTGATAGCAAATATATGACACTCAACGATAAAATAGCATTATACTAGTGAAAGAATTTTTTAAAATTGGTCCATTACTTTTAATTAATTCAATTCTTATTTAAAAAAAATAGTTTAAAAAACTAAAAAACACGCTTTTAGCACGCACAAAAAATTACAAAACGCCATCTTGGATGTCCGCCGTGTTGGATTTAAGTCACGTGACTATTTTTTTTCGTATTCCTGACAGCAAACTCTTTCATTTGATACCCATATCTTGGGGGTGCATTTCAAATAGCCTGTCTGCCATCTTGGACGTCCGCCATATGGGATTTAAGTCACGTGACTATTTTTTTGCGTTTTCCTGATAGCAAACCCTTTCATTTGATACCCATATCATGGGGGTGGAATTCAAACAGCCAGTCCGCCATCTTGGGGAGGCCTCTATATTGGATTTGTAATGACGTTTCTTAGCTAGTTATGTATTGTCATCAGAACTCAGAGCGTGTGCAAAATTTCATCCTAATCGAAGACCGGGAAGTGGGTCAAATTAAGATTCCAAGATTTTCTTACATACATAGTTACAAGTGAAGCTAATAAAAGCGTGTTAAAAAAATCATTACAAAGAAATATGAATGTTTCCTCTATTTTATCAATAGTATAAGTTATACCAACAGTTCCAACTCGAGATTCATTTCCTTACAACGGCTATTACGTGACTTTGACGTTATTACACATCTTTGTCCAGATATCTTGGAACCACATATATCTTGTGGATATCAAGTTTTTATTGAAATCAAAACATTTTGTGCAAAACTAATCCAGTAAAGACCTCTGAAAATCTGCAATTTGGCGTGAACTTTTGCCCTTCGTGTGCTCATAAATTAAAAATAAATATTTAAAAAAAAATTGTAAATCGGTCCACAATTGACCGAAAAATCGGTGAACATACATAAAAAAAAAACACATTCAGCCGAACATAGAACCTCCTCCTTTTTAAAGTCGGTTAAAAATACCTTGCACATTAAAGTTTAATCGAAATTCTGAATGAATTCTGATTTTTTCTTTCAAAAACTTGTAAGGTACAAAAGAGAGTTTTCAGGCGTTAACTTTTTTCGCGTTGCCTCTTCATCAAAACAATTGCGTTGCATGAAACAACAAGTTTTTACGCGACCAATCATGCTCGCATTGACGATAGACGAGTGGGGAAGGGCCTTTCTAAGAAACAAGCAAATGGTATCCGAACAAAGCAAATGGTATACGAACAAAAATGATATCACGTAATACTTTAGAGGCTCCCGCAGAGAGGCGATATTGATTGTTCTAAAATTACCATTTATTTAAAACAATTCCCTTGGAAAGACGTTGATACACTGATGTGTCGCATCTGCCTACGAACGACTTTACGGAAATTCACATTAGGTGGTAATATCAAACTTAACTATTATTATTTCCTCTATAATTGCTTAGATTATATTATTATATTGCGTTACCAACCCGCACTGGGCTCACGTGGTGAATTACGGCTCATTCCCTCTCTTCCCCTGTGTCCTAGCTGTGGGACCATTACACGGCTGATTATGCTTTTATGCTTAAAATTTCGAATGTGAGTTTGTTTGTATCTTACGCTTTCACATCTTAACGGTTGAACGAATTTTGATGAAACTTGTGCTAAGTTTGAAACAGGTACCCCATATTGTTCTAAAATAGGATATTTTTTTATCCCGGCTGTATGTTCCCTTGCGATTTTTTTAAATCGTCAATTGACTTCTCCCGCTTTTACTGACTAAGACCACATCTATGTTTTTTCAGTTGCCGTTTGCTTTTAAGAACTACGGGTTTCCCTTTCAGAAGTCAACCCATGGCCCAAGTAGGCTTCGGCCCTGCTGGACCCCTATGGTTTTGCTGACATCTCTTTGAGGCGCGAATGAAACACTACCGGACTGTCGAACGGCAAGCTACCCATTGCTCGTCGTCCACAAACCCACGCTTACGGTGGCTGGCAGTCAGGGTCGGGGTCCCGGTGGCTAGGGCGTGAGGATATTAGTTCCCTCACGTATGCGGCCGCCTCCTTCGTTTACATTAGGTACTGCTTCGCAGAAGGAAGCTACTGCTGCCTATTCCCCCTCGCTCCGGACATCGGCCTGGACCAGAGTCCGGCACGAGAGGTCACCGTTGCCGGTCGGCCCCACTAGGACACGGCGCGGCGGTGCTCCGTCCAAGCGGGGGCCCACACCTCCATCGTATGCTCCACCGTGTGTATCGTCCGGCCCGCACAATGGTGATACCCGGGCGTTACTTCATGTTCCCTTGTAGTAGATAGATAGTTTCACACTTTCACGCAGGCGAGTCCGCTGTCAGTAGCTATTACAAAATAATAATCGTAAACAGAGAAACTATATAGTTGATCAAACATTTTAATTAGAAAACCGTTTTGGGTTACTCTTGCTCCGAGTGATGAGTCGTACATTGACAAACGAATATCTGACGTATGCGGTATTCTGCTAAAATTTTGACAGTTCCTTTGATCAGTGACCTACCATTAGAACGTCATAGTGCAGTTATTGCTTTTAATAAGCCCGATATTGTCATTCTACCACAACTCTAGTACTATTGACCGATCAATGATCGATAATTATGAATTAGCAGATTACGAAATTTTAGCAAAATGACAATGGAATCGTGTTGGAATGACGAATTTATGGGCCCCAGGATTAGTTTTGTACAAATTTACAAATTGATTTCAATAGAAGCCTAGATAATGTCTTTAAAATGCTGTGTTTCCAAAATATCTAATGAAAAATGTGTAATAATATCATAATCCGTAACAGCGGTTGTATTAAAAACAGTGAAAATTTATGTCGAGTTGCATCCCCTTAACTTTAACCTTAACAATTTGTCTGAGAATACTTTTACACAATACTATAGGATGCCTAGGGTATTGAGAACCGGAGTAATTGAAATATTATACGTTCTATAGTAGTTGTACTGGAACAAATCGTTCCACAATGCAGGCTTGCTCGCTAAAGTAAAGGTAGGATTAGAGTCACAGAGAAGGGAAAGCACGTTAAGCTACTGAGCTGTACTGAGCCTGATCTCTCTCCGGTCGTACGGGATTGCCGTCATAACGGACTACGAGACTAAAGAAACAGAGAATGCTCATATATTTGTACACACACTTGTACACTATAATATCTTTTGCGTGCTTAGCTAAACTCTGTTAATTGGTCGATCGGGAGAGAGTTTAAAATTAATATTATTATCTATGGTTTAGGGTCTAGACCACTAAACTCTAGGCTTTAAAGTTTATTTTGTATTTAAGTGTTTGAAGAGATCTAAATGTTTTAAAGTGGAGGAGCGCAGTGGTGGCCGAGTGGTAACGGCCCCGAAATACGAGTTGTAATTATAGCCAGGCGCATTACTTTGTGTAATTTATTTCATCACCACTGCTCTCAAAACGGTGAAGGAAAACATCGTGAGGAAAGCGGCATGTCCTAGAACCAAAAATTCGAAGACATTTCGGCCCATTCCCTCTCCTAGGAGGAGGCCTGAGTCCCAACAGTGGGAACATTAAAAGGCGATTATGCTTATTATACAAATGTTTTAAATGCCACATGCAGTTATGCCCGGTTTATGGCCCGACAGATTGCTGTATTTTATTGTGCGTCTATTCGGGAAAAATAAACATATTTTCTTTCTTTTCGTTCTAAATGATTTTAAGTAGCAGTTTCACATACTACCTACCTCGACACGCTACACGATATTTTGAAAAAATATTTGTATTATGCAAACCGGCCAAGTGCGAGACAGACTCGCGCACGAAGGGTTCCGTACAGTCCGTAGCAAAAATCGGCTAAAAAACACTTTTGTTGTAAGTATGGGAGCCCCACTTAAATATTTATTTTATTCTGTTTTTAGTATTTGTTGTTGCAACAAAAATAGGTACATCTTCTGAGAAAATTTCAACTGTCTAGCTATCACAGTTCATGAGATACAGCCTGGTAACAGATGGACAGACATGCAGACAGACAGACGGACGGACAGCGGAGTCTTAGTAATAGGGTCCCGTTTTACCCTTTGAGTATGGAACCCTAAGCTTTAAGACCAAAGCTTTTCAAAGAAACTAACTTTTCATTTCTTAAGTCCAACTTAACGCGGAAAGTTTCCCCCGCTAGTCCACTTTAGTCAAAAAATAAACTCTTTGTACTTACTAATTTAACGTTTCAAAATATTAACACAAATTGGAACTTGACATTTTCCAGTGATTAATTACTGAGTTTTGTAATCATTATACGGTTTGTAAAATACATAGAAAACCGAGATGCCTCGGCTATCACTTCTGAGTGGAGGAGAATTGGCAAAACTTTCCATACTACAAACCAAAGATGTCAGTCGGTCTATTTATAAATGCTAACCGCCCGTGTAAACTTCAAACGAACTCTCAATTTCTGAATTGAGAATTGGGTTTAAGGTGAATGCTTAAAAAAACCTAGCTCAAATACTCAATTCAAAAACAGGTCTTTGAAAACTGTGACAGCTGACTTTGATGTGGCGTTTAGAACTCTGGCTTGTAAAATATTGTTGCTTGTTGATTGAGGATAGAGCAAGTGCGGGTCGAAGGTAAAGTTTCTATGAGTTTCAGCCGACGTGCTAAAGAACGATGACAAGCAAAATACTAAACAAAGTCTGAAACTTGAGAAAAACTGTGTGCGCAGACTCGAGCATTCGTATCATTTGTCTATTAGACTGCATTGAGATGATATAAATGCGGGAAATACCAATATTTAACCAAATTCTATAAGAGGTCTCTTATCAACATTATAAGTCTTTTCGAAGGAATTATACTCTACTCGAATCAATCACCATGGAACAATGGAACGACAACGGAAAAAATCTTTTAATAAGTGTCAATAAAAACGAGCTATAACCGTCAATTTGAGTAGGGGAGGTTGAGTCGAGATTGAATCTAGTGGAAGATATGTCTCAGGATAAATGGTAATATATTTTATAAGACTAGCTTTTGCGAGCGGCTTCGCCCGCGTAAAGGGTTTCTTCATACAAACTTTAGACCCCCGTTTCATCCCCACTGTGTTACTAAACCCACCTGTGTTCATTCAGTTTCCATTTACGTTCCAGAGTTAAGCAGGCATAGACTTTACTGGCCCCTTCAATTTTTCTGATATATTTTTGAGGTGCGCATAGAACACAACGCGCCGTCGACTCGAGTTTTGTCGTTATCGGACAGTGAGCTACCCATTGTTTGTCGTCCGCAAACGTCTACGATGACCGGGAATCGACCTGTGACTCCCGCTGCCCGCGGGCCTCCAATTCCTCTAACTTCATCATAAACAGTTATTTTCCTGCACGCTGAGCATTAAGTGTGAATTGCACATTAGTCATTATTGGCATGATTCTATTTCATATTGATTTTACACCAACAAGTACCTAGTATCTTTGCCTAGCCTTGTATCTAAACGGAATTCATTATTCCCTTTGCGCAGTTGTTTTTATGGTAATATTCATTTTGCTAAGTGTTCGTACCTAAGTATTCTATCGCATGAGTATTGATCGCTTGGAGAAAGGATGTAGTAGAAGTAGTGTGCCTACTTTATTTGCGTTTCTCTTGTTGCGACGTTGATTCATTGATGTGCGTGTAACTTGTACGATACGACCGTAATGTACTATTATATGATATCTATATTCTTTAGTGACCGCATACTGGAAGACAGCGTTTGAAGGCCTCCTATATATTGAAATATGCCTGGTAAGGGTCGCTGGGATCCAAAGGATGCAAGACGCGCAGGATCGCTCGTTGAGGTGACACTTAGGGGAGGCCTACGAAAAGTAGTGGATGTCTTTCGGCTGAAATGATGATGATTCTCTGATTGCTCAGGCAAATGAGTGCCCTTAGTACCCTCATTTCACCAGATATCTTTAAGTTACTACATAGCCTAGCCTAGCCTATTGCTACATTAACTGCAAACAAATCCAAGCTCTAGTTTATTAACTCAGTAGAAAACGAACATGCTTGATCCGGAAACCGAATGTGCAACTTTATGATACTGTCTGGCGGTAGCAACCGGTAAACCAAAGACGCAACCAGAACTTACTATTTTACTTTATACCTGTCTATAATAATAATAATTCTCCCAACCGAATTATGATCACCGTGGCCAACATCGGAGATCACTCAAGTACACGGTAGATATTATATTGCACAAATGTATGCCTAAAAATATATACACTGAGTTCCTTTACTGTCGATGGAAAGGCAATCAATCCGACAAGACCTGAGAGAGATTAGGTGTAAGACTATATAACGGCTTTACGTACTTTCCAAAGCATAGGAATGTCTCACCACCTGTTACTGAACTCCAAACTGCTACAGAGTCTTTTCTAAAGGTAAATAATGTATCTAGATCCATAATAGCACTTTTTGCCAAACTTGGAAATCAACGAGACAATTGTACCTATCTATAACATGTAACTAAAGTTAACAAAGAAAACGTGTAAACTCACAATAATGTTTTTAACCATCACAATAATATTGTTCTGTTTGCAGAATAGGGAAAACATGAACAATTTACGACATCGCTTGTAAAGAGGTAGTATTATACTTTATGCATTAATGAATAGTAAATCGTAATAAAATAGGTGGAAATAACATAATTACGATACAAACAGTCTGTAGACACTAAATTGAATTGGGTAATTATGTAGCGACATCTACAGATACTATCTATATACATCGGCAACTAAAGATTTAAAATTCTGCATCACGATGTCAAAGTTCTCCACGCGATTCAAATCAAAACAAAAATATTTTTATTTCACATAGGCCTACATGGGCACTTATAAAACGTCAGAAGCTAGTGCATAGAACATAATATATAACAGTTCGAAGTTTACTATCGGGCGATTGCCTGACACTAAAACCGGACGGAGGTTCCTTCCTTTTCAATTGAGGTTTACGGGACTACGCCCAGTTTCTTTTTAGGGTTCTATACCTCA
This sequence comes from Mythimna impura, assembly GCA_905147345.3. Taxonomy (NCBI): domain Eukaryota; kingdom Metazoa; phylum Arthropoda; class Insecta; order Lepidoptera; family Noctuidae; genus Mythimna; species Mythimna impura. Next base: position 19,995,319 of record LR990345.1, read on the forward strand.
AAAGGAAAAAACGGAACCCTTATAGGGTCACTTTGTTGTTCGTCCGTCTGTCTGTCTGTCAAGACCCTTTATCTCGGTAACGAGTGGAGGTATTGAGTTGAAATTAAAACCATATACTTAAATTTGCGGTCTCTTAAAGCTGTGAAAAAATCAAATTTCTAAGTTAACGAAAAAAAAGATACGGCCGTTTATGTTTCAAAACACGTATATTTCGACACTATCGAGAAAATCAAAATTCATAGGGTACTTCCCGTTGACCCAGAATCCTGAAATTTTGCACAAAGCAAGGTCTTACAGCACAGATATAGGAATAAATCTGAAAATTTTAAATTTATTGTTACGTCACAACAAAAAAAATTGCGATTCGGAAAAATCTTCGAGACTCCATTCGGAAATTGAACTGTTTACATAGGTAAGTTTGTACAGAACCCTCAGGGCGCGAGTCCGACTCGCACTTGCCCAGTTTTCTTATTATTGATAGGCTCGTGTTTGAATATTATCTCACCTGATGGTAAGCGATGATGTGGTCTACGATGGATCACGCATGCCTAGAAGTAACCTATTCACTCTTAATTTAAAGCCGCCTAAGTTGTAGTTGTAGCTATTATGAAACACAGACTCCGGCGGGGAATTCCACTTCTTAACTGTTTGTACAATAAACGTGTTCCCAAAACGTTTTGTGCGTATGGCTGGGAAGTCCACCATGTACCGGTGGCGCAACGCAATACTTCTAAACTGGTGACCTCCACGTCTCACTTTCGTCAAGTTTTGTTGCTAAATGAGGCTGTCTGTGTTACCTTTTCCTGATATTGTTGGAGTCAGCTTTCAGTCTGGCTAGATGCAATTAAATAAGCGATAGTGTTTTGGAGCGGCTGCCTAACTCACTTTCACAACCCAGTAACTGCACCTGTTGGCAGGACTGCCCCCCTAGCAAAGTTGCAAACGATAAACGTGAACGCTTAGTAATCTCCAATAGATTTTCAACTTTATACCTAAGAGCATAAAGTTGAAAATCTATTAAAGACTACTGAGCGTTAGCGACCGGAACGAACGAAAACACTATGTAATCTTCAATAGATTTTCAACTTTATATCCAATAACATAAAGTTGAAAATCTATTAAAGACTACTGAGAGTTTGCGTTTATCGTTTGTGACTTGGCTAGGGGGGCTGGTACCAGATTTCCTGGCTGCTGATTACATGTGACGACAATCAAAGATACACGAATGATAGGTTATTTGTTAAATATTCTCCAAAATAACTACGTACTAAAAGCATATAATACTAAGTATTTAAGGTTTAATGAATCTGTCTTATCCAGATCTTGGAAATTTATCACTTCATTATAATTATGGCCAAGTAAAACTTGACAGATCGTTTTAAATGTTAAAGTTTGGCCACGTTTGGCCTACTTTCTTTAGACCTTTTAATATAGAAAACCTACATCAACGATATAGCCAAACGAAGATTGACTATCATCAAATGTTAAACGATCTGGCCAGTTTTGGTTGGCCATATCATGAATTGATAAATTCTGGTCACAACATATTTAACGCCACACTATTATTTAGTAGCTGCCGATTTAACCAATGACGTGTAAAAAAACATTATAATAATAATAATAATATTCCACAACCATCACACAACGCCGTCTAGTCTCAAGCTAAGCAGAGCTTGTGTTATGAGTACTAGACAACTGATAAACATACTTATATATTTCTAAATAGATACATATTATAGATAAATTACACCCAGACACAGAACAAATGATTGTGCTCATCACACAAACATTTGTCCTGGGTGGGAATCGAACCCACGACCTCCGGCATAGCAGTCAGGGCCACTAACCACTAGACCAACAGGCCAGTCAAAATCAATCTTTGTGTATTTGTGTTATGAATGTAATGTGTATTGCTCATGACTTTTTCATTAAAATTTTAATTACATTAAGATTATTCAACCCTAAGTTATTAGGCAATCGTGTAGAGATTTATCAGTATACTAGCTTCTACTAGTGGCTTCGCCCGAGTGATAATAGAAAATTATCTCAATTATGTGATCCCGGTTGTAGCCCGGGATAAAAAATATTTTATGTATTATTTTAAGACATGGTCTACCCGTGTATCAAGTTTTATTGAAATCCGTTTGCTGTTCGAGCGTGAAGAAGTACCTAATAATAAACATACAAATATATACTCACAAATTTTCATAAGTGTAATTTAGTATGGATACCTACGGCAGATATTTAAAGTAAAAAATTGTTGAATCGCTAATTTCAGTCTGTTTTCAAGTGCCGTCTGTCTACATATTTTATTCAAAATAAGAAGAATTCTTAAATAAAAAAAATTCTATGAAAGTAGTATCACCATGAAAACGTGTATCCAAAAATTTCCTCTGGATAAAGACAATGCTTATAAAGTCAAAAACGGTATCTTTGAGATAACAGACGCTACCTTAGCCTTTTAATCGCCAGCGTCGGATATATGTTCACGTCATCGCTTACCTTCAGGTGAGATAGTGGTCAAACGAGAGCCTATCAATAAAAAAAATATATATCCGACAAACACTGTTGCGTTTGTTCCGCCCGGGTCACACATCCACGACCAAATACTTCATCTCGTCGGCTCTTCAGTCATCTATGGTGATTGAAGAGAATAACGAGGTGGAGTACCCAGTCGTAAACTCATGACCTTGGCGAATGGACACAAAAACACTCTTCGGACCGTTCCTGCGCGGGCGATTAAAGTGTTAGGATAGCTAAGCTTCAATAATATTGCAATGTAACATACTTGTCATAAGGCTTGTTGCCCCACATGTGAGCGAAGCTGTTGACACTGAAAGCGATGTTCAGCGTGATGGTGAACCTTGTGACAAAACTGATGATGAAACTGTTCACCAGGGTTTCGTTCCAGAAGTACCAGGGTACAAAGATGGGAAGAGCGATGTTGAGTAACGCGAACATTGGAATGAAGAACCTGAAACAAAGATATATATGATTATAGCATAGAATTAGCACAAGAAAAGCTCATGGTAAAATAATAACAGCCACACGGACCGATTCTCAAAAGTAAGACCGCCCAACCTGAGATACATTTCCATACAACAGCTTTTACGTGATTATGACGTCATTACACATCTTTTTCTAGATATTTTGGAAACACAATCTTGTGAATATTATCTAGGTATCTATTGAAATCAATTTATAAGTTTGTGTAAAAATAATCCAGTAAAGACCTCTGAAAATCTGCTATTTTGCATGAACTTTGACACTTTTTTTTTCAAAAACTTTTAAGGGTTTAAAAAAAACACGTAGGTATTTCCTGGAACAAGTTTTGTAAAATATTCGAGTAAATCACGGAATTACCGAATGCTTACAGAGTTTTTAGGCGATATCTAATATAATATTTTCGCCATAAATAATATTTTCTTTTGTTCTAGTTGCTCTCTTATATATTTCATCATGACATAGAGGGAGTCTTCTGTGCTATGCTGCAGTGTGAATCCTTACTGCTGGTCAGTTGTTTTGGCGAGGATATGCCATCTTATTCGTTTTATAACTATTTTTTCAAATATTTCCCAAGTACTGACAAAAGACCAATCGGCCGGTATGACTTGGGAACAGTGTAGTCATATTTTCCACTCTTCCTAAGGATGACCACAGCAGACTCCTTCCACGCGACCAGGAAGTGGTGCAGGGCGAGGCACTTATTTAGTAGAGCAAGAAACAGTTCTGGATTTAACGATATTGCTGTACTGCAGATGTCCGCTGTGAAGCCGTCGGGTCCAGGGGCCTTCTTTGGATTAAAAGTAGATGCAGACCACCTCAGTTCTTCTGGGTCGTCATGTTTCCTCGCATTAAGGCTGGCTGCTTTGTCTCTATGATCTGCGTTGTCTACTTCGAGTTTGTCTTTCGGGTAGAAGGTTTTCGCCAGAAGGCTTGCAGACCCGGCAATGCCGGTTTACTAGCAGAGAACTTTATTCACCACAAACAATAAAAAATTTGTCCAATCAACAATAATCCAAATCACAATGTTCACTAGTTCGTTTTAGTATCGCTTAGGTCGTTAGGAATTATGCGTCTGTTGAAGAACTGCAACAGACGGGAGAATACCTGAGAATACCTACGGCAGGCCTTCGCGGACGACGTTGTGATGACTATCTCGGGAGACAGTGGGTCAGAAGTCCAGAGACGTGCCAACGTGGCCCTCGAGTATGTTCGGAGATGGGGTGTCAAAAATAAGCTCTAATTTGCGCCTAGTAAGACGTAAGCAATGGTTTTGACGCGCAAGCGTAAATATGACACCCCAGCTTTGGTGGGTGGTAATAACACGCTACCGGAAATCAAAATTCTCGTCTTGACAATTGACGACGGAGACTTTTAATAAACATTTGTCAAATTTGAATTCAGGATTGGGCACCGGCGCGGTAGAGAAGTTAGCAGCTCGATGCAGTGCAGCGTGGTTTTGTCCGTAAAATCACCAAGGCCTATCGAACGGTCTCATTACACTCGACCTGGCCTTCTCTGGGTTCCATCCCCTTGATCTAAGAATCCGGGAAGCAGCACTTCTCTACGAAGTATAGACAGGGTACTCCCAGAGAGTACAAGGCGATTGAGACGTTGAGAGATCGGTGGAATTTACGGAAATGCCGCACCCAGCAAAACAAATAAGCCTGACCTTCGGGAAGCTGGAGGACGGTGCAGAACGACCCCAGAACGTGGAAGAAATTTACATAGTTGGCTCAAAAATCGAGGGAAAGGTCGCTATGGAGGGAAAGACGAGAGATCTGCACACATAAAGAAATTTTTATAAGTTTGCCAGTAAGGATGACGATCAAAATCGGTTATTATTTTATTACTTATTAATATCGTTAATTTGAGATAAATTTATTTTCCGCTGAAGCTGGTTATTTTTTTCTATGGAGTCAGGGTCATTTTCCTTTACAGTTTTCAGACTGACTGACCAGGCTCAACGGTCGTCGTCCGATGTATGTATGTATGTATTAGCACCACTCAGCTTAATCATATTGAAGAGAACTGAATGATCCAATGATCCACACGCATCACCATTAGTAAGATATTCGAGTAAGCATATAGTACCATGCTTGTTCTTGTCAAACAAGTATAGTTACGAAATAGCACAAGTAGGCTTAAAGTTACCCAAAGGGCCATGAAAAGATCTATGCTCGGAGTTTCATTGGGCGATCGCATCAGGAATAAAGATATCCGCAGGAGAATCAAGGTTACCGACATAGCCCAAAGAATCGCTAAAATTAAGTGTCAGTATAAGCAAGGCACATTGCTTGTACAACAAATGGTCGATGGGGCCGAAAAGTTCTGGTGTGGCGACCACGTACCGGAAGATCCAGCGTTGGAAGATCGGGAATCCAATGGATGCAAGACGCATAGGATCGTTCATTGTGGCGACGCTTGGAGGAAGCCTATGTCCAACAGTGGACGTCTTTTGGGTGAAATGATAATGATAAATTGTTGACAGTGTTAAAACAACTTACGTCCTCTGCAGTCTGACAACAGGGTCAGCAAGGAGGTCTGCACACGTTGGCTGCAGCGCGATGCGGCGGTCCACCACGGCAGGATGGGGAGTTAGTACCAGCCAGCCAACGTGGGCGAACCAAAAGCCTCGCCTGACGTCGTGGGGATCTGCTACTGTCTCCGAGTACTTGTGGTGCACCCTGTGGTCTAGAGCCCAGATGTAGATATCGCGCTGCAACAAAAAAGTTAAAATTCAGAAAAACATTTGTGGTAGCGCACAGGAAACTTTAGGTACACAGGAAGATCATGTCCTGGAATAGGTACCAGAATATGGTCTACCCGTGCAACAAGTTTCATCGATCAGCTGTTCGAGTGTAAAGAAATAACAAACTTATAAATACACACACACATACTCTCATAAAATTTCACCTTCATAATAAAATTTGTGTTTAATTATTTTATTAGAGCAACGCATGTAGAAAAACCAAAAGACACGAAAAAAAATGTTACCAGAGTTATGCCGTTTTAATTAGAGTGCGGTCGCGTTAACTTGGCGCGTGGCCGAGATCGGAACTAATTGTTTGCCGCCATCTTGACGTTTATGTCATGTGTCACGAGAATGTGTTGTGTCCTGTGTTTTTAATCGTTTCCAAAATAAATAATCGTCATCATTATACCGAAAGTGATTAAAAGTGCTGGCAGAGATATTATCTTGGAAATCAAACGTGCTTGAAATATAGGGCCTACGGTACCATTTTCCAAAGTTAGACCCATTTGTCAAATAACTTTTCGGGTGACCATAACAATAAAATTTCCCTACATATTCGTACCCCCAGCGATGCCTGGCAGGAAAACAGGATTTCTAAAAAATATACTGCTACTATGTGCTTAAATCTTAATCAAGTGATTATAATGACGATAATATGAATTCTGCAAACTTCATCCATGAAAGAAAAAGTAGTGCCAAATCTACAGCCGTATTGTATTGTAGTAATGGATAATACATCATACCACTGCGAACAAATAAATAAGGCCCCTACAATGGGCACTACAAAAGCAGAGCTCCAAGAGTGGCTGACGAAAAATAATATTGCAGTCGATAATTGTTGGACAAAAGCGTAATTATACGAATTTATAAAAAGGCATAAAGGAGACCCACAGTGTAAAATAAAACAACTGTTAAATAAACATGGGCACGAGGTTCTTCGTTTACCGCCGTATCATTGCGATTTAAATCCCATAAAAAAGATTTGGGCAATTGTAAAGAGGCGTATTGCCGAAAACAATATTGATCAAGCTCCTAGCGAAATAGCCTCAATTACTGAAGCGGCATTCAAAACTGTATCCAAACTGTGTATATTTTGAATCTGATAGATTATAACATCTCGAAATAGACAAATTTATAATCAATCTATCTGGTGACACGTCATCCGACTCTTCTGATACAGTCTCGAGCATGGATTCTGATGAAAATGTTCAAATGGAAGGGGTTGACCCACTGCAGGACCATTGTTATACCAAATATAAAAGTACAACGAGATATTCATTAAATGATTTACAAAGTTCTTAAGTTTTTTTTTTTAATAATTACATATGCAAATGAAAATAACCTATAGTCAATTTGTTTATGGTTTAGGTACTAGCTGAAAATCTTAACAAGTTTCTGTACTTAAAAATACTTTTTTTAGATAAATTACTAAAAAATAATTATCGCTACATTGTTTACTAATCTATTATTTTAGAAAATCTGAACATATTATATTATGTTATAAAACGTATTTCCCATTTTTAAATACATATTTCTTATACAAGACATATCAAAATTGTTTACTTTCTTTTTAGTAGGTACTATAAATGTAGTAGAGCTAATAAATTCTTTAAATTACACTGTTATGAAAGAGCGTTTTCAATTAAATTAAGGAAAATAGATTTGTTAGGCTGGCAACATTAAGCACCAGCGACGCGCCATCTTAACGCGACCCCACTCTAGCGTTGCTTTTCTAATTAAAGGCATCAATGTCATGGTTTTAAAATATATCTATTGCCGAACCTATCGGTCGCTTAGATTGGAGAAGATTTTATTTAGACCCTCATATAAATATTTATAAAGAGTAGTTTACGAAGGCGGCTCCATAATATTATTGAAAACCCACGTTTTCCAGTTCTTGAAGTACTCTTCAACAGTATTGTTCGTGTATAATTTTTTCGTTGTTAAATAATGCTGATACTTTCGTCTTATAAACGAAATGAACGGAACGATTTCGTATTTATTCTCAACCAGTTCTCGAAAGCTTAAGGGCCAACGCTGCGTTAAGTGGGCGACGTCGCGGGCGCCCGCGCGGGTACGCGTGACGTCGCGTGTGTATCGTGTGCGACGGTCCCCGTAGCGGAAAACGGATTATTATCTGCGCAGTGTCACTAGTTCAACTTTAACGGTGTGCATGTTGTCGTGTCGATGGCGAAGTTTAATGTACGTAGCGGCAATGGCGCACGGTGCGGCGAGACGCGACGGAGCATTTTTGTGTGGGACCGCGTGGGCGACCGCTTAACGCAGCGTCGGCCCTTAGTGGTTTTAGTTAAACATACATATATTTCCAATTTTATCCAGTTTACTGACGCGAGATATTGCTTGGTATCATAAAAATAACAAATTTTTTACACAGCCATTATAGATATCACCCTTGAACCCATAATTTTAGAAGATAGGCGTTATACGAGTTACTGGAGTATAGCAACACAAGCTAGGTATATAGCTGAGGAAAGAATGATATACATGATGACATTCATTCGACTCAGGTGCACAACTAAAAATGAACCTTAGTTTAATTACATTAAATAAGAAAATAAAACAGACAATTTAGTAATTTGAAGTGGAGTCGAATTAAATAATATGACTTATCGCCTTTAATGTTGCAGAGCCCCGAGGTTCTGTTTCGTACAACCCATGGCCATAGTAGGCTTCGACCCTGCTGGGCCCCTACGGTTTGCTGACATCATGGCATGACTCAAGCTCGGTCCGGACGGTTACCGACCGACCGGACGGCGAGCAATCCATTGTACGGCGTCCGTAAGGCTACGCCTACAGTAGCTACAAATCAGGATCCGGATTCCGGTGGCTGGGGCGTAAGGGCCGTTCCCTCGCGCGTGCGGCGGCCTCCTACGCTAGCATTACTGCTTCACAGAAGGAGGCGACCACCTACCATTCCTACTCGCTCAGGACCATGGCCCCCACGAAGACACGGCAGTGCTCTGCCCAAGCGAGGCACACCTCTACCGTATGCTCCACCGTGTCCTCCAGGCGGTCCACACAATGGTGACACCCTGGCATTTCTGCCGCACGTTTTCACTGAGATGAAATTATTTAATTACGACGTTTTAAGTAAGAGAATTGTTTGGTGTTCATATCTTCTAGTAAAATCACTATAGTTACTTATTGCTTCTGCAAATAATAATTATATTATCTACTTATAGTAATAATCCTCTCGACTGGATTTCAGTCACTGCGACCATTCTCAGTAGAGATATGCCAGGTACCTAGAAGATATTATAGTGCACAAATGTGTGAGCCCTCTGACACAGGTGCACTCTATATTCCTTTATCCAATCCAAGCAATCCGACATGAGCGAAGAAAATCAAGCGCAGAACTATAAAAGCTTTACGTGATTTCCGAGGCATGGTGTCACACCACCAAATTCTAAACTCCAGACTTCTACAGTAGTAATTCTTAATAGAAAAACCCAATATACACCACTAGTTTTTAATCAGTACAAATACTTAAAGGGCTTATTAGAAAAGGTCTTGTTTTTATATAAGGAAAGTCTCAATAAATAATATTCATAAACAGCAGAGTTATTAGCATTTGCTTAAATCCCAAAATGTCACTCAATTTATGGAAATATTGTACAGGCTATTGATTATGAATGAAAAACAATGGAAACACTGCGCGTAGTATTTTCTAGTAGCAATTGTTATGAATAATTCATTCAATTATGAATTTACCAATTAGGACAAATTTTCGTGGACAATTTTGGGATTTCGTTTTTTTTTTTTACTTTTGACTGCATATATGATCAGTAACGGGTACGGAAAGAGTCCAATTTTTTTTTGTACTAATTAAAAAAAGGGGTGTATACGTATAATATTCCACAACTTTTACACAACACTATCTAGTTCCAAACTAAACAGAGATTGTGGTATGACTACTATATAACTGATATAAAAATGAATAACTGTTTATTAGTCTCGCTAAAACTCGAGAACGGCTGGACCGTTTTGGCAAATTTTAGGCTTAAAAATAATATGCGTGAATATAGTTCAGGGGGAAGGTTTAATTAAACGGTGAAAAAATATAGAAAAAAAATGTATTTTTTTCTATGGGCATCCGATGCCTGAAAATAAAATGGATATTATCATTATTTTATACAATAGTTTGTCATTTAAATAATTATGATTTATAATTAAATTGCTCTTAAAATTTGTAGAATGAATACTTTGCGTTTATTACGATGTAAAATTAACGTTAGACAGCAAATCGCTATTTTTGTTATTGCACTTTAAATGTTTCCGTACTTAACCTAAAAACTTGAACACGTGCACGTAAGTTGGGCGAACATTATAAATACGGCCGCATTGTCGGTGCCCGGGTACTCCTTAATCTGGAGCGCAACCGGCTAGACCTGTAAACGTGACAGACGGGGGTCATCATCCTCAGTGGCCAGCGACCCCCAGGTCGGCACCCCTATCGCTGGTCATCTCCCACCGGGCCTTCTCCGGGTAACCGGAAGTCTCACCTGGCGGTGATTGACCGCTGAGTTGTCGCGAAGATAGCGGCACTGTGAGTAAAGTGCCGCGGCCCTTGACACTGAACAAATACACATGTACACATAGGCAAGCAGAGCGTGCGCGGTTGTCATGGGCCACGACCTATATGGCCACCCTCCCTAACGCTATGTCCGTAGTGACGAACATCACCCCGACACCGCGAGATAAAGGCAGAACTTACACCCCACCTGCCGCGCCCCCTTCCGGGGACTCTCGCTTGAGCTACCGGACATGGACCTCTATGTGACGTCATTACGCTGCTCGTTGAATAAACGATTTTTGGAACTATTTGTGAAGTTTTCTTTTGAAGACCCAAAAATGAGTGATCATCATGAAGATAATATTGGTGACACACTTTTTAAAAACACTGCGTAGGTTCTTCCTCCTTCATACATATTATAGATAAACTAGCTGAGCCGGCAAACGTTGTTCTGCCATATAAATAAAAAAAAAAAAAAATAGATGTTGGCCGATTCTCAGACCTACTCAATATGCTCACAAAATTTCATGAGAATCGGTCGAGCCGTTTCGGAGGAGTTCAAGTTCGAACACCGTGACACGAGAATTTTATATATTAGATTACACCCAGACGCAGAACAAATGTTCGTGCTCATCACACAAACATTTATCTTGGATAGGAATCGAACCCACGACCTCCAGCATAGCAGTCAGGGCACTTTTTGCCCGACCCGGGAATCGAAACAAGGACCCCACTTTCATCAATCGCGCTTGCGATAAAGCGACCGACGATGCCGTTAAATTATCTAGTTACCTGTTAGTATAAATATATTAGTAGGTATATATATGTGCACATTATTAATTTCGATTAAGCATGCTAATCTGTTGTCCATTGTAAATTAGGTTTAATTTATAATAATATATATAAAATAATATATCGTTTCGTGTACAAATTGTGTTATATTGCATGAACGCGTTTGTGAATTGTAATAATATATATAGCAAACAATAATGTGTATTATTAAAAAAGAAATATTTACATTTTTGTTTGTAATTAATAAAATCAAAAACTGCTACCCCTAATTAAAAAAATATTTCTCCTACTTTTGTCACTGAGTGAAATAGGATTGTTGATGAAGTGAATAGTACGGAAGCTTGCGAACGAATGAACGAGTCGAAGTGATGCTGACATCACGCGTCAATTTGACAGAGTCTGAGCTGGCGGTCGCGCGAGCTGAGCAGATGAAAGACACAGCCGCAGGGAGATGGTGCTCGTTTCTCTGTCAGCAGCCGTGTAAAAAAAACTAGTCTAGAGTCTGTCTCACGGATTATTATGAAGTGAATACCTAAAGCCTATATAATAATAAACCAGTTGCGTAGACTGGAATAGTTTGTTTATTGCTCGTTACCTACGCATCGCCTACAAAATAAGGTCTCTGGAAAGGGATTTTCATTGTAATCGGCATCCTAAGCCGATAGGCTTGCAGAAGTTAATTATTATTATAATGTAAGTTGGGTTGCGAGTTTGTCGATAAAGTCTCGACCGACGTCTCACAAGGCCTTTCTTAGGCGGCTAGAGCAACACTTTGATTCAGAAAGCGGTTACACATGCTCTTATTATTGAGAGGTTCCTTTCTCTGGAGCCCTAACTGCCAGTAGGTTGGGCCGATACTGATGGGATACAATTTTTTATTTAATTTTTTTATTGTAATATTTAAATGTCTATTGAAATTAATAAAAGCCATATAAATATATAAAGGTAGGTAAGTTTGCCACTGAAGCCTAGGCTTTAGCTATGTTAATTCGATTGTCACACTTTTCTCATATGAGAGACTATTTTGAAAAATTAACGGCCGGACGGCGAGCTACCTATTGCTTGTTGTCCGTAAGCCCACGCCTACGAGTATGAGTT